>JBAJHW010000003.1:5228461-15228461 GCA_037013535.1 Intellagama lesueurii
AAAGAAACTGGTTGATGGATTGGCAAGCGATGAAATCTGGAGAAGACGAGAGAACATTAAGATATTCCCCCAAAGGTGTTTAGATGAAATTGTGTGAGGCAAGGTTGGGTCTACGGAGCATAATGTATGGGCCCCAAAGAGGAATATCAGTGTATTTATTGGATTTTTTAAAATCATCCTTTTCCTCCAGGGTGTTCAAGGCAGGGCACATGATTTGACCCCCTTTCTCCATATCATCCCCTTAGCAAATCTTTGGCATAAGCTAGCTGGAGAGAAGCTGGTCTGAAGCTCAACATCAAAAAAACTAAGATCATGGCCACTGGTCCCATCACCTCCTGGCAAATAGAAGGGGAAGATATGGAGGCAGTGACAGAGTTTACCTTCTTGGGCTCCATGATCACTGCAGATGGTGACAGCAGCCACGAAATTAAAAGACACCTGCTTCTTGGGAGGAAAGTGATGACAAACCCAGACAGCATCTTAAAAAGCAGAGACATCACCTTGCCGACAAAGGTCCGCATAGCCAAAGCGATCCATTTTGAAGGAAATCGACCCTGAGTGCTCACTGGAAAGACAGACCCTGAAGCTGAGGCTCCAATACTTTGGCCATCTCGTGAGAAGAGAAGACTCCCTGGAAAAGACCCTGATGTTGGGAAAGTGTGAGGGCAAGAGGAGAAGGGGACGACAGAGGACGAGATGGCTGGACAGGGTCATTGAAGTGACCAACATGAATTTGACCCAACTCCGGGAGGCAGTGGAAGACAGGAGGGCCTGGTGTGCTCTGGTCCATGGGGTCACGAAGAGTCGGACACGACTTAACGACTAAACAACAAAAGCTGGAGAGATTGTGATCAGCCCAAAGTTAGCCAGTGAGAGTCGTACCTGAGTGTGCATGTGAACAGGGGTGTCTTCTGTTCTTAGTTCACCCGCAACAGACCTCCCACAAATTGCAAGTAAGCTGACATAGCACATTATCCCTTTCTCACCCCTGCAGATATCTTGACTTCCATAAATTGTTGGCCCTAGGACATCACCTGGCAGCACACTGCCAGCACTAACCCCTTTCTGATGACCTCATGACTCCAAGCCACATCAGCGTGGACCAACATTCCCTCTAATTCTGTGCTAGTGCTGGGCAGGGGTTCCAGCCATGACCACAAGAAAACGGGTGGCCACATCTGGCTCAGCTGCTTGGGACCGATGCAGTACTGCGTGGCCACACTGCCATGCGGCTTAGAGGCAACGTTGCTGTGGACTGAAGAGGTCATTGGGAATGGGAAGTCATGTCTGCCTGATTGACTACCTTGACTAGGATCTCTTAATGAACAACTTGATAGTGCCACACTATTCCTGAGTCCATGAACCATTGACTGGAATCCTCTTGTGTAGCTACACAGGCATAACTAGAGGTTATGTCCACAGTAGCTACAGGAGTAGCCAGGGAGACGTCCTACCCACAAAGCACTTCTTTTACCACATGGTACAATTGGTTGTGTTTGGGAACCACGTGACCCACTGCACAACCGAATCACGCAGTCTGTGTTGCCTGGGTGTAATGGCTGCAAAGCTACACCCATGTAACTTTCCATTATGCAGCAATGAACTGTACTGTATTCCGGCCGTTTTTTTGTTTTTTGTTTTGTCTAGTATCTGTATCTTCACCAAGATATGAATCCTATCACCACTGAATAAATGTTGTCGCTGTTATGTACCATCAAGTCACCCCCTGACATATGACTTACGGTCACTCCATGAATGAGCCATCTCTAAAATGTCCTGTCCTCCACAGCCCAGCCCAGCTTTTGCAAACCCAAGCCTGTGGCTTCCTTTAGGGAGTCAGTCCACCTCATATTTGGTCTTCCTCTTTCCCTGCTGCCTTCCTCCTTTCCCAGCATTGTTATCTTTTCCAGTGAACCCTGCCTTCTCAGGATGTGCCCAGAGTAGGACAGCCTCAGTTTCAACATTTTTGCCTCCAGAGAGTGTTTAGGCTTGATTTGATCTAGGACCCACTTGTTCGTCTTTCTGGCAGTCTGGGGTACACAGTTCTCCTCCAGCACCATATCTCAAATAAGCCAATTTTTTTTCCTGTCAGTTTTCTTAACTGTCCAGCTTTCACACCCATACATGATGATCGGAAATACAAGAGTGTGGATGATCTCGGTCTTGGTCTCCAGTGACACGTCCTTACACTTGATGGTCTTTTCTAGTTCCTTCATTTCTGCCCTTCCAAGTCTTAGCCTTCTTCTGGTTTCTTGGCTAAAATCTCCCTTTGGATGGATGACTGAACCAATGTATACAAAATCTCTGATTATTTCAATTTCTTCATCATCAGTATTAAAGCTGTGTAGTTCTTCTGTAGTCATGATTTTGCTCTTCTTAATGTTGAATGAAGAACTATAAAAGAAAGGAACACAGGTGTTCCATTGCCACCTGCAGTTAGCAATGGTTCTCCAGAACCAGCAGACCTGTATACATCATGTTGAAATCTGTTTCTCTTAAAATTATAGTCATGATTTCTCAATGCGAATAGGGTTTTGCTGTCAGCGGATGCTAGAAGTGAACACAATGCAGCCTGCCGGCCATATTCAATCCCTGGATCCTCCCTGGGGAATTTTAGTTCAAAAACTGTAATGATTCCCAAGATCTGGCCACCGTCCACGTAAGCTTGTGCCAAATAAAACTCCATGGTCTTTAAGATGCTTTACAAAATTGTAGAAGAACGTGACCTCTTTATTAACCACTTAAAATCTTGGTTAGTGTTGTTGCAACAGACCGAGAGAGCTTGGATATTTCTAGTGTCGTTGTTGTTGTTGTTGTTTTAATAATTTCTCAAGCCTCAAGTAACACACACACATGTGCGTGCACACACCCAGATCATACTCCAGCAGCTACACATCCGAAGGAAAACAAACTCTGATAAAGGCTGTTTCAGAATTTCCTGCTGCTCAGAGTTAGCAGGGAACACACGTCACACTTCTATCCATCTTTTATGCGCAAAGGGTGAGCGCCTGCCCAGAACAGCCCCACTTGGAGCTGCCAGTATTCGGAAGAATGTTATGAGGTCTTTACTTCCACAAGCATTGAAAGCACTGGGCAAAATTCATTGTGCTTTCATTTGGGAGGAGGGAAATGGTCACCTCTCGGTCCAACCCCCCCAGGAAGGTCTGTTTTCCATGGAAAGTCTCAACCAGCTCTCTCATTAGCTCAACGGTTGCATGATCTTTCTGGATCCTGGCCCAGATAAGGTGCAGTTTTTAAAGGGAAAAAAGCAGCTGCAAGATGAAGAACCATAAAAGAAAGAAAAGGACCTGATTGCATTTCTCATCAATTTGAGGTGACCAGTTTGCTGTATTGTCATCATTCTGACTGTGCAACAGATTCAAGCAAATCCCAGATTCTGAAACAAAATAGTTGTCTATTGCAAGTGGAATAGTTCAATATAGCTCCAGGGTAAGCGAATTTACTGCTAGATTTGTATCCAGAGCACATGCAGAATGGATTGCATGGGGCAGAAATTGCTTCCATCTTTTTTTTTTAAAGCAAATTTAAAAGAAAACATTAGTACACGAACCACAGAAGTCACCTGTCTGAAATCTGGCAGGTGAGTTCCCCTCTATAGCACCTACCCTGTCTCCAAAGTTCATTAACACTGATGCAAAAGGCAAATGTTTATAGCTCTTTGGCCTTTCCAGTGCAAATCAGCAAGAAGCTGACAAATTGGCTCAGATCTGGGGCACAGATTGAAATGGGTGGGGTGCAAATCATTCCCAAATGAGTCTCGGAATTCTTTCAAAGCCCCAGGCTGGCCTTCGGGTTAGGGCATCAGGCCCTTGCAAAGACCTAAAGGTAAAGGTTCCCCTTGACCTTGAGTCCAGTCGTGTCTGACTCTAGGGGGCGGTGCTCATCCCCGTCTCCAAGCCGTAGAGCCAGCGTTTGTCCGAAGACAGTTTCCGTGGTCATGTGGCCAGCGCGACTAGACACGGAACGCCATTACCTTCCCACCGAGGTGGTACCTATTTATCTACTCACATTTTTACATGCTTTCGAACTGCTAGGTTGGCGGGAGCTGGGACAAGTGACGGGAGCTCACCCCGTTGCGTGGATTCGATCTTACGACTGCTGGTCTTCTGACCTTGCAGCACAGAGGCTTCTGCAATTTAACCTGCAGCGCCACCACATCCCCTCCGTTGCCTTGTCTCTTACTGTGCCAGGAGCTGCACACCTGAAAAATGTGGGGGAAATACACCCTGGATCCCTCTAGTGGCCAATCTTGATACAGTACCCTGAAAATACTTATGAAAAATATACAGTAATATAAACCAATACAAACAAATATCCACAAAATATAAGGAAGACAACTTTAATCATCCCCTCTAGTAAGACGATGGCATAAAGCTTGAAAAATCTCTGTCAAAACTGGCACATTCCTCCAAAAATGCCATAAATGTCTTTTTAAAGTAACTAGCTTACTTGTTACACCCAAAAGGTAGTGTTTTAACTCCCTGTTCCATTGCTTTTGAATTACAAGTTAGTTACAACCTCACTACCTAAAAAAACCCCACAAAACACCAAATTAGAACTCTGCACTGCAGTTTTGTGCAGAGCTTGGAGGTACGTTGTTGTTCTAACAAGTTATTTTTGTCATCAGTTACGTTTTGCAGTAATAAGCTGGAACAATGTTATTTGCTGTTTCTCTAATGGCCATGGCTGTAATTCGCAATGTCTTGGTGAAATGAGAATAAGGGCCCTACTGTTGCTTATTGCTGGCAGAGGAGTGGAGTGTGTGTTCAGCTTGGAGGAAGGGGAGAGCATGCGAGTCTATGGGATGGGCAGCCAAGTCAGCCTTAGTAGGCAAACAGAGGGAGGAGGGACGTGAATTGATCCAGAGGGTGATGTTCCAGGCTGTCTCTAACACAACTGGTGGTAAACTGATGATCACATAAGCCGAGCTAATCGGCTGAATCCTAGAGATGAGAAAAGCGTATGCTGTGCTACTCAGAGGCATGTGTTAATTAAGGAATTTTCTCTTCCAATCGAGCCCTGTCTCCAATGTCTGTTTCTGAGCTGAGGATGTCGGGCAGGGAGGTAAGATGATACCAGATCCAGGCAATACCAGAACCAGGGGACATCCACTCCGATGGAGGGTTGGGAGAGTGAGAACAGACCAAAGAAAATATTTATTGATCCAGCGTGTTGTTAGTCTGTGGAACTCCTTGCCACAGGATGTGGGGATGGCATCTGGCCTAGATGCCTTGAAAAGGGGATCGGACAGATTCCTGGAGGAAAAGTCCATCGCAGGTGACAAGCCATGATGGGGATGTATCATCTCCAGGCTTCAAAGGAAGGGACCTCCAAATGCCAGATGCAGGGGAAGGGGGATCAGGAGACAGTTATATCTAGTGGTTTCGTGGGCTCCCAGAGGCATCTGGTGGGGCCACGGTGAGAGACAGGGAGCTGGACTAGAGGGGCCCTTGGCCTGATCCAGCCGGGCTCTTCTTGGGTTCTTATATTCTTAAGTCTGTTGCAGGCTGCCCAAATGAAATCCTTGTTTATGCCAGCGACTGTGAGGTATTCTAATCTCCAAGCCCACAAGGCCCTTCTCTGGTATTTTAACAGTGCAACGGTAACACTAATGTATCCCTAATGTACCACACAACATATTAACTTCTTGAGCTGCGATAGAACCATAAGTGTCTGCTGTTTGAGCAAAACCATGCATTAAGTATGTTCCCTTTTTAAAAGCTCATATATTTTTGGCCATCCAGCACTGCCAAAATGTAGGTGGCCGACACTGGCTCCATCCCAAAATTGGCTCCTTCCCATTAGAGAAATATATATATATATATTTCTACATGATTTTCAAGGCGTTCTGGTAGGAACGCCGAGAGAGCACGTCAGCAACCCCTTAGCTGCTAATATCCATTAGTGATAATAATCAAGAAAGACCCCAGCCGGGAATAATTGGCTACCTGCAAGCAGAAGTAAGTTCTACAAAAACAGGACGGATTCCATTCCGGCTTATTTTTAAAATAGATTTTGGTGGAGAAGCTTGAAATGCCAAGAGCAGAACCAAGGAAAAGTCTTTCAGCGTGGTGAGGCCATAAAGGAATTTTGAAAACTGAATGGCAGACCATAACATGCTTTTAATATTTCCTGTGCAAAGACGTAGACATTAAAGATTAATTTGTCCAAGAAGCCCTGAAATAGTTAGGGGCTGAATCTATGCAAACAGCTACAGATCTCGTTGCTCAAGGCGGAAAGAGAAACTTGCAGGAGGACAAATTAAAAGTCTGTTAACTGTTTTGAAGACAGTTTGTCTGTCCAAGTGGGTGTGCAGCTGCAACAGCAGTCGACTTGGCCTCATGCAACAGTGGTTGCTCAAACGGTCTAGCTTCTGTCTTTTTAGTAACTAGAAACTTTTTAAAAAGTAGCACCCATGTAACTCAAGTTGTTTTTGAAATATTCAAAGGAAGGGGGAGAAAGAAAAAAAAACGGAAGGCAAAATCTCATTGTTTTTTAACAGATTTATTTCGTTGTGGACGTTCATGGATCAAAATCTCTCTCTTCAGACACTCAATTTTGGGGGGGGGGGCAAGAGTCCACACTGTACCTCAAATTGCTCTTGGGATTACAGGTTGACCCTCTTCCTCTGTCATTAACACGGCCCTCTTCCCTACCGAATTAAAAAAAAAAGGCAAGTGGCATAGTACTGTACTGATATAGTAACTTGAGGATCTGCAGTGCCAAATTGAAAGGCACAATATATTTTTAAAAATTGCTGGAGAAGAGATAGGACGTGATCCCTTGAAGGAGATTTTCCTGCTGTATTGGCATACGGTGTCCCCGTGATATAGCCAGCCACACATGGCCAGAGGCAGGAGAAAAGCGATGCAAGCAGAATCACTATCAAAAAGAAGAAGAAAAAAACACTAGCCAAGGCTGACTGAACAAAAAAGCAATAAATGCAGATGAAAAAAAGAATGGGCTTACTCACGATGAGCTGTGCATTGTGCTGTTGATGGAAAAATGCTTTAAATTTAACGGTGCCAACTTTTTCAGGCCTGAATTACAAACGGGCTGAATGACTGTAATGTGCTGTACATGGGACTGCCTCTGGAGAGTGTCCAGAAACTCCAGTGCGTCCAAAACAGGGCAGCCAGATGGCTGACTGCAGCTGGTCATAGGGATCACATCACCACCCCTGTTATGGCAGCTTCATGGGCTGCCAGTCCATTTCTGGGCACCATTCAAAGTGCTGGTTCTTCTAACCTATAAAGCACTAAATGGCATGGATCCAAGCTATCTCAAGGTCTGTGTCTCGCTTTATGAGCCTGCTCGAGTAATAAGATCATCAGGGGAGGCCTTTCTCTTGGTCTGTCCACCTTCAGAGGTGTGCCCGGTGGCGACACAAAAGAGGCCCTTTCTCTGTGGCTGCTCCCAGAGACTGTGGAACTCCCTCCCACTGGAGGCCAGCCTGGCCCCATCTTGGCCATCCTTCCGCAAGCAGCCAAAGACCTTTCTCTTCAGGCAAGCTTTTCCCGAGTGATTAGCCACCTGAGTGGGTGTTTTTTTTTTAATGGATTGTTGTACCTCTGAACATGTTTTTAGTATTGCTTTTGTTTACTATATCTTGGTGTGGTATTTGTTTGATTCTTTCCAGTACTTGTCTACTTAGCGTTTTTAGCTTCCAGTATTGTCTTTTAATGATGCAAACTGCCTTGGGTCCTTTTTAAGGAGAAAAGCGGATTAAAAATATTGTGAATTAAATTTAAACAGACAGACAGACAGACCAACAAACAAACAAACAAACGAATGAACAAACGAACGAACGAACGAACGAACAAATAAATAAATAAATAAATAAATAAATAAATAAATAAATAAATAAATAAATAAATAAATAAATAAATAAATACGTAAACTGTAGAATAATTGTACCAAAATTTGCTATTCTACATTTCCATTCATCTGGAATTTTTCACTCTGATATTCTACATTTCCATTTGTCTGGAATTCTCGTCCACCCGAGGTCTGAGACAGAATGGCACACTCTTATCACTTCCTTCTGCTGCATGTGTTTGTCTGTGCAAGTGTATCGGGCAAAATCGAAAGAACCCAAAACATGTGGCACCTTAAAGACTATTCGATTTGAACGTGAGCTTTTCGTGTCCATGAACGCTTACATTAAAATATTGTTAGTCTTTAAGGTGCCCCGTGTTTTTCTCTTGTCTTGTTCTCTTTCCTTCAGAAGGGACGATCTTTGGAGTTGAGCAGCAGGGAGATTTCTCACAAAAGCCGGGCAGAGCAAACAAAAGACGCCCAGGAGGCCTGGCACTCCACGCGGATGGCGAAAGCGGTGCCCTGAGCCAGAAGTGTGTCTCAAAGCATGCTCTGCAGCCCAGGATAACATGGTGTGAACATTATCCTACCTGCAAGACAGCTGGACAGGGGGTGCAGCTGCTGGCTGAGGCCGCTGCAGGAAAAGAGAGAGGGAAAAGGGGGCTAGGAATGTCAAGAGATAGCATATGGAAAAGGGTGTTAATGTCTTCCAGGAAGGCCTATGAACAAGGCGTGCAATTCTCTGGTCATCCGCCAACAGCGATGGTTCTTTCCCCTCTTGTTCCATTTTAACTCTGCTTCCAAAACGACGTCCTTACCACAAAATCACGTTCCCTTTGCAAAAAGGGGTGTGGGGAGGGGAAGACTTTGAAAAAAAACCCCTCTCTTGCGTTAACATTTTCCTGGCGGCTTATCAGAGCCTGGGTTTCCAGCTTCCAGGCCCGACAGATCCTTGACGTTTTATTTGCTCCGGCTCTTTTGCCTCAGACGGCAAGTTGGCACTGAATCTGAGAGCCCCTTCGGTGGCTCCGTTTGCAGCTTTTTTTGCAGATGGAGAAACCGCAGACCCAGATCTTCCTGGCTGACATTTTATGGGGGCGGGAGAGCAGTAAGGCGCTGCCTTATAAAAAGGGTATCCCGCCCCGAACCCTACCTGTCCACTTCATCTTCTCTCTTTTTATGAAGTGGTTGGGTTTAGTACACTGGGATCTGGTCCTGCATAGCGCCTAGTATCAAGATTAGGGATGAGGGAGGCGTGTGGCACCCCTTAAAGTGCAGGAGGGGGAGTGAAAATTAATCTCCCTTCCCCCCCCCCCCAGTGACGCCATCTTTACAAAAATTTAAGCAATGCAATAACAATTTCTGTCTTTAAGGGTATCCATGCAGATCAAAAGCAGAGGTGGGAACAGTGACCAGGTTCCTCCCTGACAGCATTTAAGTAGAAAGTGAAAATGTTGTTTATTCCACTCCGTTGTAAATTGGTTCGAGTGAAAGATTCCAACTCTAGTTCTTCCTGCTTTTAGGCCCCAGATATGGATGGTATTAAGGTCATATTATTGTTCTTGTATGTCCATTTCAGATTCTTCTCCCGACAGTGAAAGTTACAAGGATTAGAATCCCAGGTGAAAAGAGCTTGGGAAAACCTCCATTTGAGAGCCATGGTTTAGGCATCTGGCTGAGGAGCCAGAGGTTGGGAGTTCGATTCCCCACTGTGTCTCCTTGACAGGGGCTGGACTCAATGATCTAGAGGGTCCCTTCCAGCTCTTCAGTTCTAAGGTCATAAGATTAGGATCAAAAATGGAGTGCATTTGCATTGATTGGCTGGCTGGCTGGCTGGCTGGCTGGCTGGCTGGCTGGCTGGCTGGCTGGCTGGTTGGTTGGTTGGTTGGTTGGTTGGTTGGTTGGTTGGTTGGTTGGTTGGTTGGTTGGTTGGTTGGTTGCATTGATATGCCATCTTTCTCTGGACAGTGGGACTTACTCACTTACACCTATAGATCCCTATTTAGAAAGAAGGCAAAATTCTGCCGGTGTAGTTACACTGTGTAAACCAGATCTGAGTACCAGAAAGAATAAATTTGAAACCACTGAACCCGATCTCTTCTCCTCCCCCATTTCAGGTTCTGAGCCCCCCTTGGGCTCTTTTTGTTTTGTTTTGTTTTGTTTTGCTATGGAGAAGCCTTTGGTAGCCTTGGAAAGTTGTTTGTGTGTGTGGGGGGGTTAATAGTCAGAAAACACCATCAGATCTTTGCCACTGGGATTGTGACCACCAGCAGTGATCCAGTCACAATTCTTTTCACTATGAAAGTCTTTCCCTACCTCTCACTCTATCCTGAGGCTCCCAAAGATTTCTCTAGGGGCAACAGGAGAGCCTAGGCGTGTATCAGATATGTGGGCATAGGAAGATTTCAATTAATTTAAGTTAATTCAGTTTAATTTGCATACCCATGACCACAGGGTTTTACCCAGAGGGACTATAATTAATTTAAAGGGGAAAATGCAACAGTGGGAAAGAATATGCTTGCTTAGGGTAGGTCTAGACAGTGAAGCTGCCTCTCTTTGGTTTGAGGTCCTGTTTATGGCACCCTGGCAGTCTGTCTTACCAACTTACTTCAGCTTCCCCCCATCTTCCCTCCAAGTCTGTGGCAGCAGCCTTTCCCCTGATATCAGCCTCTGGAGGTGACACCCTCAGAGCGTCTTCGGTCCCTTAGTACTTAGGGACAAGTGACTACAAAAATATCCATGGGCCTTTTATTTGTTTGCTTGCTTGCTTGCTTGCTTGCTTGCTTGCTTGTTTGCTTGCTTGCTTGCTTGCTTGCTTGTTTGCTTGCTTGTTTGCTTGCTTGCTTGCTTGCTTGCTTGTTTGCTTGTTTGCTTGCTTGCTTGCTTGCTTGCTTGCTTGTTTGCTTGCTTGCTTGCTTGCTTGCTTGCTTGCTTGCTTGCTTGTTTGCTCGCTCGCTCGCTCGCTCGCTTGTTTGTCCTGCCTTTCTCCTTAAAGGGACCCAAGGCAGCTTACATCATTAAAAAGGCAATATTTAAAAGCTGAAAAACACTAAGTATACAAATATTTTTAAAAAATTAAACGAGTATTATATTAAAAACGGAAAATAGAATAATACTAAAAATACATTTAAAAGCAACAGAGCACAACAGAAGTCCTAGATATCACAACCAATGGTCATGGGTGCTGGGGTTTGTAGTCTAAAAATATTAAGGCCCCGGGTTTGGGGAATCAATGCTGTGGAGTCTTTGCTGAGACAACAGTTCTCTTTAGCCCTCTGGTCAGCACCTCCTGAAGTCTGCTGTCCAAGGTCCTGGATGTGGTAGGAACCCTACTCTTCTAGCTTCTACCCTGCTTCACAGAGGTGCTGTAATTCACCGTACTTCACCTTCCTCTATCTGGTGCAGAACTGGAGCTTATGTACTTGTTCCAATTCCCAAGATCTCCTACCAATGGACATGCTGGGTGGAAAGTTCCCCAACCCAAATTTAATTGTGCCAACTCTGGCAGAAACCATGCGATAAACGGCAGTGTAAGCGCACCGAAAGCTAAGCACATTGTGGTAGGACCCTTCTTTCCAATATTCTACATTTCTGTTTGTTTGGAAGTCTTGTCCACCTGTAGTCAGAGAACCTGTGCTGGAGAGCTCAGTGGTTTAGGTCTCTGGTTGTGGAGCCAACGGTTGAGAGTTCAATTCCCCACATTTGACATCCTCAGTTGTGTCAGACAGGACTAACAGAACTTGTGATCTAACAATATCTAGAGAACCACGCTTCACCCACCCTGATTTAGGGTCTTTAATACCAGTGAATCACAGAATAATTGAGTTTGAAGGGGCCTATAAGGCCATTGAGTCATCGAGCTGGACTCAGAAATGAATACACAGACAATGTACACAATAGGTGGAACTTGAAAAGAGTGCCTAGTTCAGGGACGGCAAACTTTGCAGCACTGCAGATGTTGGCAGACTACAAATCCCATCAGGCCCAACCCTTGGCGATGTGGCTAAGGTTGAAGGGAGCTGGAATCCAATAATGTCTGGTGAGCCACACGGATCCTGGCTGCAGTATTCAAGGAATGACAAAAGGACTTTGTATCTGTTTGTTATCCTGCAAAATACAAAGAAGTCAGTTTATAGGAATAAATGCAGTGATTCCATGGAGATGAAACTTCCTCAATGGCCAGAATCCTGTTGGTTAGTTACACTAGTGCAGATGCAATGGTTTAAATTCTAGCAATGAATAGCTACTAATTAACAAGTTGCCACTTGTACCCTTTATAATAGGCCAGTTGCAGAAATTAGTGTGCAATGAGCAATACAAGTGACGATTCATGAACTAGTGGGAATAAAGGTAAAGGTTCCCCTTGACAATTTGCCCAGTTGTGTCAGACTCTAGGGGGTGGTGCTCATCTCCGTTTCCAACCCATAGAGCTAGCGTTTTGTCCGAAGACAATCTTCCGTGGTCACGTGTCCAGCGCGACTAGACACGGAATGCCATTACCTTCCCACCGAGGTGGTACCTATTTATCTACTTGCATTTGCATGCTTTCGAACTGCTAGGTTGGCGGGAGCTGGGACAAGCGACGGGAGCTCACTCCGTCGCGTGGATTCGATCTTACGACTGCTGGGCTTCTGACCCTGCAGCACAGAGGCTTCTGCAGTTTAACCTGCAGCGCCACCACATCCCTAGTGGGAATACACCATTGTAATTTATACCACTGTGCCAGTGTAACTAACCAATAGAATTCTGACTGTGATATACAACAGGACCCCCATATCCTCGTGAGATCAATTCCAAACACACACACCCTGTGGATGCTGAAAAATACAGATGATAACAAATGCTATTTTAATAACGACTGCTATACTTAGTGTGGTGTCTTGCTCCCTCTAGTGGCCAATTCTGGTAACTTCATATTTAGAAATATATATTTCTAGGGTTTTTCTTTCAATAGTTTTAATATTTTCAGACTGTGGATAAGTGAATCAGCAGGTACTGATCCCACAGATAAGAGGGTCCTACTGTATATATGATGACAATGTTTGTCTGTCTTCATTTTGAAGTACAAATAATAAGTCAATAAATAAAGTGCAAAGACTTTTCAAAATACTCTTTTGAGAGGATCTCTCAGGGATTGGCCTGTCCTTATTACCCTCCCCATTTTCCCAAAGAAAGCTCTTTCTTGGTCCTTGACCACTGAGGGGCCACCCTTGCCATGGCTCAAGGGACAGCCACCATCTCAAACCAAAACAGGAACAACATGGTTAACGGGCATGAAAGCTGGCTGGTGGTAAGCTTTTTTGGGAGATGGAACAAATCACAAACATTTGGGGAGGATTTCCACTCTCTTCTTTGCTGCATCTGGCTGGCTGCTCCTTTCTAACATCACTTTGAGCCCACAGGCACATGCCAAAGAAAGAGAGGAATGGAGAGAGCGAGAGAGCGAGAGCAGGAGAGGAAATCTACCCTAACCTGAAATGGAACTGCACACCGCACAGCCTGGGAAAGAGATTGGGGAGAATTATAGCGAGCAAATCCCCGAAGCCTCCAGCCCCATACAATGCAGGTGCATTGTTAAAAAGCAGGGGGAGGGAATGGCTATGGAGCTTTAGTGCTGGCATAAATCAGAGGCTGTAATGGATACGGAAAAAAATATAACAGAAGCAGAAAAGGTAGAGGAGTAAGGAGTGGCACATAATGGATACACTCTGCTTCGTGGAGAAGTCTAAGAAGACCAGCAGCATCTTCATCTTAGAACCACAGAGCGGGAAGGGGCCCTATGGTCCAGGGGGTCCAGCCCTGGTCAAGGAGGCCCTGTGGAGGATTGAACTCCCAACCTCTGCCTCTGCAGCCACAGAATTAACTCACTGAGCTATCCAGCCATTCGTGAAGGTGGGAGGTTTTTGCAGGAGAAACCGAAACTGGAATTAAACCTTTTGGATTCCAAAGGAGAAAAATCAAAGGGAAACGGTCATTATTCCACCCGTGTTTAGCCTTGAAAAAAGAAGACTGCAGGGAGATAGGAGAGCACTTTTCAAATACTTGAAAGGCTGTCATTCAGAGGAGGGGCAGGATCTGTTCCCAGTCCTCCCAGAGTGCAGGACACATAATCATGAGCTCAAGCTACAGGAAGCCCGATTTAGGCTGAAAATTAGGGAAAACGTCTTAACTGTTAGAGCAGTACGACAATGGAACCCATGACCTCGTGAAGTGGTTAGCGCTCCAGCGCTGGAGGCATTGAAGAGAAAATTGGACTGCCATTTGTCAGATCTGCTTTGATTGTATTCCTGACTTGAGCACGGGCTTGGATCTGATGGCCTTATAGGCCCCTTCCAACTCCATGATTCTATGATTCTGATGATAGCCCTAGGCTTCATTTGATCCAGCACCCACTTATTTGTCTTTCTGACAGCCCATCGCATTCATAAAGCTCTCCTCCAACACCACATCTTAAATGAATATTCCCCCCCCCCCCGTCACCTTTTCTCAATGTCCACCTTTCACATCTAAACATAGCAATTAACAATGTCATAGTACGGATGATTTTGGTGACAAATCCTTTTCTATTTCCTTCATAGCTGCTCTTCAAACTGTCCATCTTTCTTGACTGTGATCTCTATTTGGATGGATGACTAAACCAAGAAGCAGAAAAACTTTAACAATTCCAATTTCTTCATTGTCAACATTAAAGTTATTTAATTCTCCAGCACTCACGATTTTTGTCTTCTTAATATTCAACTGGAATCCTGATTTTGCACGTTCTTCTTTAACCTTCCTCAGTCGTCATTTCAAGACCTTGCTACTTTTGTCCAGTAATATGGTGTCATCTCCACACTTCCTAAATTAGCGATGCTTCTTGAACCAATCCATCATGTAACTCTAAGGTGGCATTTCAGATGATATGTTCTGAATATAGATTGAACAGATAGAGACATAAAATACTCCTTTGTCAAATGCCCTAGCCAATGGTAAATCTGTCTTTCCATATTCGCTCCTAACATTAGCCTCATGTCCAGAATACAGGTTATGCACTAGGACAATCAAAGGGTGCAAACTGCTTCCCAGATCATGCAGTACTTCGTAACACTGGCTCATGCCTGGAATGTTTGCTGAGAAGGAGTTCACCAGTTACTAAACCCTTCAAATCTCATCCACAGCTAAACAATGAAAATCAGTTAAAGGCACATGTAAGCAGGCATTCATATGCATTAAAACATCAGTTAATTACATCTCAATCTTGCCACCTTCTGAAAGCTTCTGAAATTGGAGCTTAAACTGATATTTTGGAAAGCACGGGAATTTCTGAAGGGGGAGAATACCTTTGTTTTAAAGCAAAAAGTTATGGTTGTATCTATACTCTCCCAAAATCAGGAAATTCAGACTTCATGCCCACTCCAAGCATGGGCATATTGATGCACACTTCTAGTACCTTAACTTCCACTCTAAGTATACAGAAGAGATTAGCTTCCCCACCCCCTCTTTGACCTCTTGAAGAAAAACCTTTGTCTACCTTAAACTAAATCTACACAAGACTTGCCTCTAATACAGACAAATTGGATTGCATTAGTAAGGATTCTATAACTATGGGTGGGACTGCATAGCAAATTATGAATGTAAATGTTGTAAAGGTTTGTAAATGTTAACAGTAGCAGGCTAGATCGCTCCATGAGTTGGGAATCTGGCTCTGGAGCCAGAGCTTGGGAGTTCAAATCCCCACTGTGCATCCCAGAGGAGCCGTCCTGCGTGGCCTTGGGCAAGCTATATAGTCTCTGGAAGCTCCCAAAAGAAGGGAATGGTAAGCCACTTCTGAGTACTGTCTATCTAAAACACCTTGAAAAGGATCACCAGAAGTAAGAATTGACTTAATGGGACACAATGATTATAACTGTTGACAACAGCATAAAAGCCTGTGTTGCATTGAACCTCTTCTGCATTACCAGTGGCGTCCTATAGAGAGAGTGGGATGGCAAGTGGGATTATGCTGTCGTGTTTATATGGGGTGGAACTTAAGGTACAAGAAGGTGCATCAGTGATGCCTATTATGCTGTAAAGCACCACATACATCGATAGCAAGGATCATGATATGCACAGGAAGCAAAGTTCT
Organism: Intellagama lesueurii; assembly: GCA_037013535.1. Lineage (NCBI taxonomy): Eukaryota > Metazoa > Chordata > Lepidosauria > Squamata > Agamidae > Intellagama > Intellagama lesueurii. The sequence continues at coordinate 5,244,405 of JBAJHW010000003.1, forward strand.
GGCTGGCTCTGAAACAAAATGATGATGAAGAAAAAAACAACTTAAGGGACTCCAATCAAAAGAGAGAGAGAGACCGCAAACCCATATCCAGCTGGCCATTTTCCCACTCAAAATGCCCTTGTATGAGAGAAAACTGTGGAGGTAGGCCATTTTGAGCAGAGACCGAAGCGGCCCTCCTTCGTCTCTTCCCTCGGCAAGCCTTTCTCTACTTACGACGACAGCCTCTGGAGGGTGCTTTTCCATTTTAAAACATCTGCAGTTTGTCACCAAATGCACACACACCCCTGACATTTGCCCATTCCTGGGCTGTGATTAAGTTACTCCTTGATGCAAGACTTGCAAACGGTTCTGATCTGATGTTCAGATGGCAAGAGGCTCATTGGTGGGACTGGTGTCTTCCGCTTTCGCCGATTCCGAGTAGCCGCTCCTATTTATGGAGACGATCTGTCACAGGACCAGGCCTGCTGAACGTCGACCTATACTCTCACGACGTATTCGCAATCCTATCACCTCCATGCCAGAGTCTTCACTCCCACTCTTTCCGCCAATGATTTGCCAATTCCCACTCATCAGAGCCCCTGTAAACAATGTCACATAAATACAGAAACCAACCGGAGGGTATTTTTATCTCTGCAGAGCTCAGCTCTTTGGTGACGGGACGATAAACATGCTTGTTTGGATCCAGAAAGCAGAGATGCAGGAATAACGCTAACCCGATATCCTGTCCGAATGGCGAAGAGATTTTGTTAAGCTGTCTGCTCTCTCATGGTGGACCTGCGTCTTGCTCAGCTTGCAGGCTGTTTCCCTACGTGTGGGCAAGCTGCCTTTTAGAGACGTAAGCCTGTAGATTTGGCTTATTGGAAGAAAGTGTCTGCTGTCATTCTGCTGAGTTTTCTCTTCTCTCTCTGTTCCTCACTTTTCCTTTCCAGATTGAGTGGATCCAAATCTCAGAAGGAAATGCAGCTCATTAACTAATTGAGTCAGCTTTCGGGGAGATGGCTACTTCGGTCTTGGCCCTCCAACAGGAAATAATGCTCTTTAACATGATGTGAACTCTTCCGAAATCAACATTATACACACACACATGTCACAGGAGACCTTTGGAAATAACCATTTGATTCTCCTGGGATCTTGTCTGTAGCTCGGACGAAAATACAACCTCTCTCTCTTGGCAGTCAACAACTTGAGACGGCCAAGGGTTGCTGAACATAGCCAATTATCGTGAAGGAAGGAAAATTGTGTCAAAGTGAAAATCCAGTACAAAAGGCATCCATGAAGAACAATAAAGAGAAAAGCTGCTTCTTAGTACATTTCCTCCACTCCGGGCAAAACTTATATATACCTCTAGCATATTTCTCCTTAATAATCATGGGCTGTCAAATCAATTCTGACTTATGGCGACCCTCCCTTTCCAGGGTTTTCCAGGTAGAGAATACTCAGAAGGGGTTTCCTATTCCCTTCTTCTGGGGGGGGGGGTGCCCTGGGACAGTGTGCAGCTGGCCCAAGGCCACCCAGGCTGGTTCTTCTCCCAGGAGGCACAGTGGGGGAATCGAACTCTCAACCTCTGGCTCCGCAGCCAGATACCCAACTCACTGAGCTATCCAGGTTGTTGTTGTTTAGTCATTAAGTCGTATCCGACTCTTCGTGACCCCATGGACCAGAGCACGCCAGGCCCTCCTGTCTTCCACTGCCTCCCGGAGTTTGGTCAAATTCATGTTGATCACTTCGATGATGCTGTCCAGCCATCTCGTCCTCTGTCGTCCCCTTCTGAGCTATCCAGGTAGCTTAGAACAATTTTTAATTTTTTGCTTATTGTGTCCTCACAGGTGGATTACAAAAATTGGAACCTTTTTTTTTGCAGAAAATATGCGGTAGTTTTCCCAGGAAAAAAACAAAACACCCTGGAGATCACACTGAAAACCCTGTGTTTGGGGCAGAAATGGTGTCTTTTGCATGTTAAAACTTACATATATTTTATACAGAGCAACATACATCTGTGCAATAAATAAACCCAAACCTTTTCATGAAAGCTGCTGCTGACCAAAAAAAAAAAAAGTAGGAGACAAAAGTCTCCACAAGCTGCCTTTAAAAAAACAAAAAGTAAGTGCGTAAGTGTGTTCGCATACCCCAGACAATTTGTGAGTATGTGTTACACCCTTACCCTGTTACTCACCTTGTAACCGTGTATACAGTAACCTTCTTTCACAAGACAAATGCAGGAACAGGTGATACCTTTATTAAGAAAATAAAGCAAAAATATCAAAAAATAAAGCAAGCTTTCGAGGATAATTCATCTTCCACAGGCTGTGCCTCAACTTCTCGTGGGTAGTTCCAAAATTATATGCTTTTATTAAAGTCCCAATGTCTCGTGGTCGATGTGTGTGGGGAGAGAGCATGGTTTCAAACCTCTCCTCAGCCAGAATTTTGGAATTAATCACCCTCTTCTCAAACGAAGGGAAGTCAAGTACTCTGAAACCCCCCCCCCCCTCATTTCCTTCTTCTGCCTACTTTTGAAACTCAATAAATTTCTATTTGGCTAGGAAAACAAGGTGACTCAGAAGCATGGCCAAGCCTCCATCAGAGTTGGGGTTAAAAGTTTTTTTTTAAGTTAAACCACCAAGAATCACCAATTTTAGTCAGGAGTTCTTCCCGCTCTGTCCTGCCTTCTCCACTTTTGGGCACATCTTTCAGTTTTACAATATCCTTTTTGCCGGGAAGTGACCTGCTTCAGTTTTCTGCTGCTAAACACCAGTGTGGTGTCGTTGACACAGTGTCGGACTAGGACTCGGAAACCGAGTTCAAATCCCCCACTTGGCCCTGAAAAGGCATAGGGGGTAGCTAGGGTAAACCACTCCACTTCACATGCCTTGAAAACTCTATGAAGGTTGCTATGAGTTGGAAGCGACTCAACAGCCTGTAACCCAACCAAGGGCAGAAGAGCAACAGGGCCAGTTTGAAAACAAACAGTTGGCAATCTAAGAATGGAGCCTTTTCTCCCACTGTTCTCTTAAATATTTCCTGCGGCTCTGACTTTTAAAGATGAAAAAGGACCTGGCAGCAACCACCTTATCCCTCCAGGGAAGGGAGCGTAGGATCTTTTTGTCTCTCAACATTCATGGTATAATTACTCAGGCACATTGCAGATCTCTGAGCCCTTCCCGTGTGGGACCCTTTGCCAAGACTTCAAACTAGAGAAAAGAGGATGGTTCACCCTCAGAACTGCATGCGCTCATCATCACCTCCCAAGGTCGTTGGTTCCATTGTCGTACTGCTCGAGCGGTTCAGTTCTTGCTGGAGCTTTCCTGATTAGAGATAAGGGACATATCTTGATGCCACTGGGTTTGCCACCTACTTCCATACCTCCTTGTTTTGTATCCGGTTGCAAGACGTCCCCCTCTCCCTTTTGCATTGATATTTGGACATGGTTTTCCTCGTTCTTCCTCACGTGCACAGTGGTTTACATATTTCCCCTAGCTCTCCCTGAAATTTAAAAAGTGCATCCTTGGCCATGTTGGCTGGGAGATCCAGAGACCCCCAAAGCCAGCAAGTTCTGAAAGAATGCCGCCTGATTTATTTCATCAGCCTTGTCTTTAATTTTACAAGGCTCTTGCGTATATATATTTCTTTTTTTAAAAAAAACACAGGGGAACTTCAGATGACTGCATAGTACGCTAGTAATGGTACTGTCTGCCTTCACATTCCCATCGTATTTTCCTCTGTGTGTGTTTATCAGGCAATGAAAACTCTATTTGACTTGTAGAATCAAAGAATCATAGAATAATTGAGTTGTAAGGTGCCTTTGAGGCCATCAACTCCAACCCCCCCCCCCCCCACTCAGGGCAGGAATCCAAATCAAAGCAGATCTGATAGATGGTGGTCCACTTTTCCCTTGAATGCCTCCTCCATGGTTGGAGAGCTCATCACCTCCCGAGGTCATGGGTTCCATTGTCGTACTGCTCTAGCAGTTAAGAAGTTTTTCCTGATATTCAGCCTAAATCTGACTTCTTCTAACTTGAGCCCATTATTATGTGTCTTGGACTCTGGGATGATTGAGAACAGTTCCTATCCCTCCTCAGTATGACTACCTTCCAAGTATTTGAGAAGTGCTATCCTATCCTCCCCTCAGTCTTCTTTTATGAAAGCTAAACATGCATAGTTCTTTCAGTCTTTCTTCACAGGGCTTGGTTAGGGTGACTGTTTTACACACACAGATGATCAACTGATTCTTTGCTCATGCTGATTTTTATGCACCTCCAGTGTTTATTTTAATTAATTTTTTTATTTAAAGTATTTTCTCCTTAAACAATGTGCCAAGGTGGATGATGTCATTACAAGAAATATTTAAAAGCTAAAAGCAGGAAGTATACAAGTATTTTAAAAATAATTAAATAAATATTATATTTTTTTAAAAAAAACAACCCAACACTAAAATCACATTTAAAATCAGTAAAGTGCAACCACGCATTAAAAAACCCCACTCAGGCAGGCAGCCACTGAAGGGAAGCCTGCCTGAAGAGAAAGGTCTTGCAGAAGGACAGCAAAGATGGGGCCAGCCTGGCTTCCAGTGGGAGGGAGTTCCAGAGTCTGCGAGCAGCAGCGGGGAAGGCCCTGTCCAGTGCCCCCACCAAACAGACCTGTGAAGGAGGTGGGACTGAGAAAAAGGCCTCCCCTGATGATCGTAACACCCGGGCAAGCTCATAAAGGGAGACAAAGTTCTTGAGATAGCTTAGACCCAAGCTGTTTAGAGCTTTCTGAGTTAAAACCAGTATTCCAAACTGTGTCCAGAGCAGGATTAGTTGAGTTCTTGTAACAGGGGTGGTTACGTGATCCCTGTAACGAGCCCGGTTAACAATCTGGCTGTTACAGTTTGGAACTTGAGTTAGATTTTTTTAAAAAGAAAAAGAGGAAGATTACTCACCTGCAATATCTTTTTCAAGAATATTTCTGTAAAGGGAGTAAAGGGGGAAATGGCCTCAAACCATCTGAGGGTGCTAGTCCATCGGTGCTGTGCTCAATCTCTTCAACAAAATGGAATCTGAAAAGCTACTGTTCCCCTTGCAGTCAGTCTTTAAGAGAAGGTCGTACGCTTGACTCAAATCTGAACAAGGAAACCTTTGCCGGATGGAGGATTCTGAGAGGTCTGGTCCTTTAAAAAATCACTTCCCTATGTTCTGATCCGAACCTGTCAAGTGTGCTTCCCAGAGCCCAGGAAGTTATTTTATTCCTAGATGGCAAGAACTGTCCAGCATAGCCACTGTTTGGAGAATTCTAGGAGACGTAGACCAAGGCAGTAATTTTTTTCAAGCACTGGAAGGCTTCCATCGCAACAGGGTTACTTAAATTGTGGCACTTGACATCCAAGGACAAACACATCTGTCCAGGGTTTATAACATCTGCAATTCAACAACCTCTGGAAGGGTGCACTGGATGCATTCCCTGTTCTTGGCCTGCACGTTCCTCCAAGCGTCAGAATTCAGTCTCATTTACCTCGAAGGAATTCCACCTCTAAATGTTCTTTTGCTAACCAACGTGATGAGCGTCAGCTCTTTTTGACACAGTTCTTTCTAGGCCCAGCCTTTTTAATTGAATGTTAAGAAGCAAGGAAATGTCTGCCTCATGCATGTTAGGACCTATTCAGATGGGCATATAGATCTACACATGGATCACTGTTGGTATGGTTTGGTTCGAACCAAATGATGGCATCTAAATGTCTTCCTACTTCGATTGATCCACCCTGCCCCTTTAAGAGCTGCCCCGCACCTTTCTGGCACCACAGTAAGGCATGTATTCTTTTTGGTAAGATTCAGAGTGATCGTAATTATCCCATTGTGCAGCCTGTGCAGATGGATTGTTTGCACCCAAATGGAGCTGTGGGTGGTGTTATCAGAGGTGACAACTCTGTGATGTATTTCGTGGGTTGTGATGTTAAAAGGGAGGAAGGAGAAATCCCCTCCTCCATTTCTGTCTTCTTCTTTTTAAAAATATTTTTCCTAACTGACACAGCGCAATTCTAGTACTATGCTAGGTGGATGTGTTGCTCTTTCAATATGCCACTTACTTGATTTAACAATGAAAAAAAGGAAAGTCACTGCGTGAATGACGGCTGCAAGAAAAGGCAGGGAAGGGGGCTACGACAGCTCTGTGGACTTCAACCCCAAAAGGCAGTGTGGCCCCAGCAGAGCCCCGGCTGAGGAGTAAGGAGGGGGAGGGAAGGGGAGTTATTTATTGATTATTTATTTATTTATTAGACTTCTACCCCGCCCATCTAGACCAAAGGTCTACTCTGGGCGGCATTACCTCTCTTCCTTTTCTCCAGCCTTCACCCTAATGTTTCCCACTCACTCCACTACTGTGAGTGAACCAGGTTAACTTACACACGAGTAAACCGGCAATCAAAAGTCTTGCGTGGCCCTTTCTCACAGGCGAATAAACGTCCCCAGTGTGAATGGAAGGATCACTCACGAGAGAGATAAAAGAGATTGCAAAGGAGATTTTAAGTGCAAACCAGACCGTTCCAGATTCCCCCGCCCGGACAGGTCTTTGCTCCCTGCTATCTCGTTCCAGCTATGCCAGCCCTGTTCTATTCCGTTTACTAAGCTTTCTGATCAGGAGCCAAACAGATAAAGCATAGAAGCCCTTGCTCCAGATTGAAGACTTCAGGTTCTTCTCAGCCGGCAAGCTGGAACAGACTTGTGGCTTTCCTCTTTCAAGGTCTCGTTCGCCGGAATGCTTTTAACCATCTGGCTTCTCTGGAGCGAAGAGATTTCTCCTTTGCATTTTTGGTAAGGTGTTCTCTTCCCATGCTTTTAATGGGATCCAGCTTTGTCGTCAACTTTGACGTCCGGCGCCAACGCAAATGGGAAGATGCCGTTGGAGCAAAAAATGCAGTTTGGGGGCCAAATCATAAAATGTTGCTATTATATGTAAAAACCACTAATAAAATAAGCACCATCGATTTATGTACAATTGGGTCTCTGGGGATGTCTGCATTTAGCTGAGATCATTTTCTAAAGAAAATAAAAATGTTTTCCCTTCTCTTGATGCTGTTTGTTAGACAAAACGGGTATTAAATATCCCCCATCCCTCCCCCTAAACAGAGCACCCCCCTCTCTTCCTTTATTGCCAGGATTGTATATGCTTTGTACTTAGAGATGGTTAAAATGAACCAAATGCAAAATTCTGCTCTCATATTCTGCAAGCAAATGCTACATCCTGCAACATGGATAACTTATGAATATGAGGGACTCGTATACACGTCCTTTACAGCATATTGGTTTAGTTAGTCACCTGAACATCCATCAGTGTGCCATTGTTCAATTTTAACTGCTCCCTTTTTTCCTCCCTAAATGATAAATCCTACATAGAATGATAGACATGGTTGTCCAGTTTTCTCTTGAATGCCTCCAGCGTTGGAGCGCTCACCACCTCCCAAGGTCCTTGGTTCCATTGTCGTACTCCTCTATCAGTTAAGAAGTTTTTCCTGATATTCAACCTAAACCTGGCTTCCTGTACCTTGAGCCCATTCTTATGTGTCCTGCATTCTGGGATGGTTGAGAACAGATCCTGCCCCTTCTCTGTAGGACTACCTTTCAAGTATTTGAAAAGTACAATCCTATCTCCCTTCGGTCTTCTTTTCTCAAGGCTAAACAGGCCCAGTTCTTTCAGTCTTTCTTCCTAGGGCTTGGTTTCCAGTCTCTTGATCATCCTCGTTGCCCTCCTCTGAACCTGTTCAACTTTGTCTGGATCCTTCTTAAAGTGTGGTATCTAGAAATGTTCTTTGGAAATGAAGACCGACTGGTATACATGGACTTTATTCTGCCTGCTCTAGAGATACTACGTGAGACGCTGTACTAGAAAATGCTGCAACTAACAGGTGTAAAGCATGCATTCAGCTACTATGCCAGAGCAGAATATCCGGTGGATTTCAAGATTCTTCCCCCCCCCTTAATCCCCCATAGTCATCCACCCAGAGATTTGTTGCACAGCCATCCTTTCCAAAAATGAGGGCATGGCTTTATCAAAGAAATCTTAGACTGCAATTCTTAGACTCCTGGAAAGGTCTTTGATGGGCTGCTATAAGTGGTTTCTGATCTCCATCTCTGGAGACACAGAGAGAGGTCCATCTTCAGAATGGGAGGAGATCCACTCACCCCGTTACAGCCACCCTCCTTGTAGCCTCACTAGGTTCGGAGTTCTGATACTGGTCGAGGTGAAACAGGAGGTGGGTGAGTGGATTTTCCATGGGTTTGAATGGGTCTGAAAAGGGAACCTCGAGGAAAGGCTTCAGTCCTGCAAAATCCCAAGGCTTCCTCTTCCTTCCAAAGCCATCCCATCTGCAAAATTCAAAATTTCCCAGTCTATCCTTTTGGCCAACTGACCAGTAAGATTCATGTTTAAAAATTGAGCGGTAGCCAGGCGTCCGTGTTATTAGGATAGACACCCCAGAAGTTCAGAGACAGGATGCTGCTAGTCTCGTTACCCACTGGCCACAGTGAAAAAAAAGGTTGAGAATGGTTGTCCTAGGATTTAGCAATGCTCCTTTCTTTGGTTTTGGTTGATTGATTGATTTTTTAAATGATACCTCTGAGAATCCCCTGAGAAGCATGGCCGTTTGTTTGTTTGTTTGTTTGTTTGGTTGGTTGGTTGGTTGGTTGGCTGGTTGGTTGGTTGGTTGGTTGGTTGGTTGGTTGGTTGGTTGGTTGGTTGGTTGGTTGGTTGGTTGGTTGGTTGGTTGGTTGGTTGGTTCGTTCGTTCGTTCGTTCGTTCATTTTTACCTGGCCTTTCTCCTTAAAAACGACTCAAATGCCTCCGAATAAGATGTTTGCCCAGATACTCCTCATTAATATCTCATGCAACATACCAAGAAAGAAGCAATGTGTGTGTATTTTGAAAGTAACTTCCCACACTCTGTTTTGTCGGCTCCTTCTGTCATTCCCACTCTGGCATACAATCCCGAGGAAGGCTTCAGCAATTTGTCCAACCAATGACTTACTTTTAAAAAGAAAATAATGTATACGTTGATCAGCTTGAAGAATTTTGCTAGCCAAAATCTAAGCAAACCCTTTATCTAGCATGAATGGAACAGGGACAGGAAAGAATGTTCAGCCTCAGGTTAATGAACGAGGAAGAGAAATCCTCACTCATTTCATTCTCTGGTGGGACAATGAGAAAGCTCAGTTGTGTTTCTCCTCTCTTGCCAAATCCTGTGGGTTCCACCAGAGTTTTTCCACTTGAAACATTGTTCCTTGCACAAAATGCAACTGTTTGCATATTTTTGCGCAAAATGCAGAAATCTCAACCCGGTCAGGTCTCATTGTCTTGTTGTCATTGTGGAAATGAGAACTCTTGCAGGGGCTGGAGATTCCTTCACAGGAGAAATATTTGTAGGGTGGATACAAGACGTTGATTCATCCATTTTTAAAAACTAGACTTTATTTCTTAGCTGTGGGGGACACACAGACCTGACTCATCTGGAGCAGTGGATGTCGTTCGTACGAGATGAATGAATTGCGAAATTTGGAATCGTCATTTGGAGTGTTCCATAAAAACAAGGAATGGAAATCATCCACCGAATTCCCCATATTTGCGTGAGTCCTAAAGGTGAGATGGAACAAAGACGAACCGTTGTTTTTTTTCAATCCCCAGGTCTTCTAATTGGTTCTGACAGGTTACAGCGCTAAGGAACATAAAATGAGTGTATGGGACAAGAAAGGAAAAGGAAAAAAAAATTCACAAAGTCTCAAATGTTTGAAAGTATGGCTCTGTACAGCCTGTAAATGTGATAGACAAAATACACCCCGTCTGAAAGAGAGGTCTGTATGTGTGCCAAAATATTCTGTCCTTTAATCGCAAGGTGGATAAGTAGCTTTTAACGATTCAAGAAGGTTTTGAATGTCTAGAATGGAGAATTAATCTGAACAGAACCAAATTTTTATAGGGGACATGGAAGCGAATTTTGCTTTTCAATAGTTTTTCCAGGGAGCTCTGTTCCAGACTTCACAAGATTAACTGAAGGTGGAATCACTTGGAAATGGTGGAAACAGCCATACCGATCTCTAAATCAGACATGCTGAAGAGGAAAAAAAACACAGAGAGATCCTGTTACGTAAAATATGTACAGGGCTTCAGGATTAAACTCATTAAAAGACCGGGCCATCCTCAGGTTCCATGGGAAACAGTGTTCTACTGTGTGAAGTATACCGTATCCTATACTGTCTCGTATAGGGGGAACGTGGTGGCGCTGCGGGTTAAACCGCAGAAGCCTCTGTGCTGCAAGGTCAGAAGACCAGCCGTCGTAAGATCGAATCCACGTGGCGGAGTGAGCTCCCCTCTCTTGTCCCAGCTCCTGCCAACCTAGCAGTTCAAAAGCATGTAAAAATGCGAGTAGATAAATAGGTACCACCTCGGTGGGAAGGTCACGGCGTTCCGTGTCTAGTCATGCTGGTCACGTGGCCACGGAAACAGTCTTCGGACAAACGCTGGCTCTACAGCTTGGAGACGGGGATGAGCACCGCCCCCTAGAGTCGGACATGACTGGACTAAATGTCAAGGGGAACCTTTACCTTTATACTGTCTCGTATTCACCCACTCATGCTTTTGTTAAGACCAATATTTGGACTTCAAGAAGAACTCAGCCCTGGACTTCCCTTTACTTAGAGGCCCTTCTTTCTGAGACCTGGTTCAGACATGCCGGTTATGTGCACTGATTTACACAGAGATATTTGGATCCAGAATCTGATGTGAGCAACCAAGTTGAGAGATAACAACAATAATAACCTTAATAATCTTAGAACTGTCGAGCTGGAAGGGACCCTATGGATCATCTAGTCCAGCCCCTGTCAAGGAAGCACAGTGGGGGAATCGAACCCCCAACCTCTGGCTCTGCAGCCAGATGCCTTAAACCACTGAGCTGCCCAATAGATTAAGAATACAACAAAGGAAGTTTAAATTTCCCAATATCATGAAGTGGCTAGGCTGCCTTCGGAAGCCACTTCATGATATTGGGAAATTGAAAACAGAAGTGTGTTTTTTTTTATTGTCAAGGAGGAACAGTACGAAATCGAGCTCCCAATCTTTCCTTAAACCACTGAGCCATCCTGCAGTTGTTAACTATTCAGCTGTCCAAAATGAAAATTGCTTTATCTCTATCTCTCTGTGGCACTTCCTCCAAACCTCTGCAGATCCTACAGAGATATGTGGACCACTCTTGGGTGGGTGGGTGCTTCAATGCAGAGCAGAGAGGAATCTCTGGAAAATCAGACAGAGATATTCAGCTTATTTCATTTATGATTACCCTTGTGAATTCTGGAGCCGTGTGAAAATGACTAAAAAGCAAGCCTGTTTTCTCATCCCCTGTGAAATTTGATTTCATGACTTGGATCCTGCTCATCCATGGAAGGCAGAACCTAGATCCAACTCATAAAGATGCACAGTTGTTTAAAAATATGGGCTATCATTTAAACAGAAAGCCAATATATCATCCTATGGTGGGAAGACTCAGGGAACCTGTGTTTCTTTAAAGTTGTTCAACATCTTTGTAAACGATTTGGAAGAGGGAATATAGAGGATGCTCATCAAATTTTTGGACGACGCCCAGCTAGGAAGGAGAGCTAATTCTCCAGAAGACGGAATCAAGATTCACAACGTCCTTAAAAGATTGGGCCAAAAACAGACAATAGGAGTTTCAACAGAGAAAGACATACAGTTCTACATTTAAGCAGGAAAAAACAGATACACAAGTACTGTAGTCCAAAAAAAAGGCAACTTTTTCCAAGCTCTGGTCCAGCTGCTAATTTTTGGTGAGCAACCTCAAGGCACCAACTTCTTCTGGTTCTATCTCATGAAGTCAGACCTGAATGGATGGCCCTCCAAAGAGCCCCATGGCACTGTGGTTAAACTGCAGTACTGCAGTCAAGACTCTGCTCACAACCTTTGGGATTAAACTCCCATAAAAGAGTCCCATAAAATAACTTTCCCAAGCTTTAATATGAAAAATACTGTATATTGTAAAATGCTATACTATCCCAAGAACTCTGGTTTAACACACAATTTTAAAATGCAGTCAACCAATCAGAGCAATACTACTCATGGGAGCCCCACACCATTCCTCTGTCATATCTCCACACATGCTGGGTCTGCCCACCTATTCTTCCTTGTTACATCATATGTTGTTACCCGCCCAGATTAGTCTATATGACTAGATGGGCGGGCTATAAATGTAATAAATAAATAAATAAATAAATTCCTCATTGGGGACAAAGGCCTGGTATAGAATTCTTGATACATTCAGTTGAGAAATCACCCTATGAATGGAAACTCAGAACTCAGGGCCTTCTCTGCTGTGGCTCCCAGACTCTGGAACTCCCTCCCACTGGAGGCCAGACTGGCCCCATCATGGCCGTCCTTCTGCAAGCAAGTGAAGACCTATCTCTCCAGGCAAGCTTTCCTTTAAATGACTGGTTGACCACAGGGACTTTTTAAAGAGAGCATTTTATTCTGTGTTTTATTTGTGTTTTTAATATTGCTGTTAATATGAGCTTTAATATATCTAATGCTGTTTTAAAGTTGTAATAATTTATTATTTTGCTGTTACTTTATTTCTTTTAATACTGTAAGCCGCCTTGGATCTTTTAGGAGATAGGCGGCATATCACAGAATCATAGAATCGTCGTAGGGTTGGAAGGGACGTTGGAGGTCTTCTAGTCCAACCCCCTGCCCAAGGCAGGAGACCTCATACCATCCCGGACAGGTGGCTGCCCAATCTTTTCTTGAAAACCTCCAGCGATGGGGCACCCACCACCTCAGGAGGCAAGCTGTGCCACTGCTGAATGCTTCTCACTGTCAGGAAATTCCTCCTTATTTCCAGGTTGGATCTCCCTCTGACGAGTTTCCACCCGTTGGTTCTTGTCCTACCCTCAGGCGCCATGGAGAAGAAATCGATGCCCTCTTCCCTGGGGCAACCCTTCAGATCTTGGAAGACGGCTATCATGACATACTATCAGGATTCTTGATCATGGGTAATCTCAGTGCTTGAGTTGGTTCCTTTTTTAGAATACAAATCACCAAAGTCCCTGCATGGCATAGCTTGCCTATGAACTTCCCACACATTTCTGGGAATTCACCTCTGGATTTTCCCACTCACCATGAGAAGGCCACTGGCAGAGCCAACATGCACAGAGACATGGGGGAGGGAGAGACCAAATATCATGACAGGACCTGCACATTATGAACATGACTCTGCTTTGACCCCTTAAGTGGCAAAACCAAGTACCAGGGATTCAGAAAAGCAAATGCTTTTCGCTTCAAAAAATAAATAAATCACCGCACGTAGAAAATTAGCCTGTCAGGATGGCCAGTTTTTCTTTTGCTTTCATCCTTAATACATTACCATTTTATGGGCAGGGATTTGTTTAATATGGAGGAGAATGCTGTCATGGGAGCCCTGCATCTGCTGTGTGTTTTAAGACTGCCTCGATGCAGGTTTACCAGCTGCATGAGAAATATCATCTCTATCCTGTGGAAGTTGCATCTGGTGACTCCAGTTTGTGGGGGGCGTGGTGTGACTCCATTCCAGGTTTTGCACTGTGCAATAGTTATCCAAGGCGCTGGGCCTATTTTGGGTATATGGTTCAGCAACTCGGACAGCAGACTGAAGTGCGGACGAAAACCTGGAATGGATTCACAGCGCTCCTGAAACTGGACTCATGAGCTGCTCCTGTTCGGAATACGCGAGGACTCGTATTTTAGAACCGACGAATCACTAAATTTCAGAGGGGGGGCCCCTGATCTGCCACAAACCGCACCAGCAGCCCAAACTACAAGTGTACACAAAAAGATGGCTACTACCAGTTTCACTCTCTTTTGGAGGGTCTGGGGTATAAAAGAAGCCACGTGCTTTCTTTTCAATGTGAACTGCTGTTCCTGAGGGCTTGTTTTATTTTAAAAGAATTGGCAAGGCCGGTCCAGGAGCCACAGAGTAAGGTGAGGGCCAATGGGAGAGGGCAGCCATCTGCCCGGAGCCAAGGCTGACCATGCCATGCTCCATGGGCTCTTCAGGAACCAGCTGAATGGGGAAATCTCTGAGGCCGACCCCCACATCTCCCTCCAGGGGACTTAGACGTCAGGGCTTTCCTCAGGTGGTGGACCCAAGCGAGGCGGTGGCGACTGACGGGGGGGAACGCCTGGGGAGGGGCCAAGCAGAGAAGTGGCTGCCCTGGCACGGGGAAGAGGAGACCTGGGGAGAAGAGGAGCGTTGATGGGAACGGTGGAGAAGAGCATCTTGGCTCCCCAGAACAGCGGGAAGACTACGTGCCCTGGTTGTGCCCTTGTATTTCTGTTGCATCCCCACCCGCCGGGAACAAGTGCCTGGAAGTTCCTTCCTAGCTTGAGGTGGAGGGAACCTGACTAGCCTCTTCTGAAGGAGCCCAACCGCCTCGGGGAGACCACAGAGGCAGCTCCGAGTCCCCTGGCTCAATCCAACACAGACCCAGACTACGGTGCTGACAAAGACCGTGCCAGTCCCGGCCACTCCAGTAGCCAGAAAAGGGACCGGCTGGCTCAGAAAGAGTGACTTGTGGGGGACCCTGGCGGGACTGAGTCAAGAGCCGCCCCTGCTTGGAGCCTGGGGCTTGGTGCACCTGGTCAAAGGCGGCACAGGCTCAGGAGCCAGGCGATGAGGGTCAACCAGCCTGCCTGGAGTCATGGGCGCAAGGGAGCCAAGACAAAGCGGTGCCTCAGGGCGGTCAGCACGACGGTAAAGGATTCCTGAATAAGAATATTGAAACTCACCTGCTTGCAGCAAAAGCCACTCCTCCATGGGGTGATGCTGGCCATAAGTGGGCCTTTTGGCATTCCTTCGGCCACGGAGGGCCTGTGGGCCCCCACAGCCCCATAAGGGCACTCGCATCCTGTAGGGCGGTGCGATACGCACCTCTGATCTAGAGGAAGGGAGTTCCACAGGCTCGGTGCAGCGACCAATGACACCTCTCATGCATTTTGCTCCCAGGGCTCAAGCATCCCGTGCACGGATCATTGCTAAAGCATCTTTCTCGGGAAATGCAGGCAGCGTACAAACACACGCGCCCCCCCCCCCCCCAAACAAGACTCCAGAGGGTAATGGCTTTTCAGGGAGAGTCTGTTCTCAAATAATTTTTTTCTCTCTCTCTTTCACCTTGGCCTGAAGGGATTTCCTCCGTATGTAACGGAACCTGGCTCTACCATCCATGAGTGAGAGAATATAATACAAGCTGTCAAGTCGTATTAAGTGCAGATCCAGCCGTTCGTGACCTCGGGGTCTGGCTTCTAAACCGCAGCAATCTGTAGCATATCACAACATGGATACTTTCGCTAGCGGATGCCTGACGTGTTTTGGGGTGGACTGCGAGAGAGAAAGAGAGAGAGAGAGAGAGAGAGAGAGTTTTAAGAATGCCTCTTTGAAGTCGAGGGCTCATTTTGAAGTGTTTGGTGCTGGGGGGGGGGATGGAGGACACGGGAAGACAAGAATGGCAGGAAATTGTTCCTGGCCGGGAGGGGAAACTTGGGAATTGAATTCCAAAATTTTATTCACCTAATAACACTTAATGCTCCCCCCTCCCCAGATCCCAGACACCCCCACTTCTAAGCCCCTGAAGAAAGAGCATCGTGCAATAATGCATCGCGTGAAGAAGGCTAACTTTTGATGCATAGAATCACGGCACTACGACACCTGGAAACGGTTCCTGCTTTATCACGGAGAGCAGAGGGCTTTTCAGGAACACCGAGATGGCAAGCCGCCACAAAACTTTTAGAAAGTTTTAGAAACCCTTCCTTGTTGACCAGACTTTGCAGGCTTTCTTAACATGTGTCCGGGACATCGTAGGAAGGGGGCTTTCTTTGCCCGCAGTCCTCTGATGCAACCTTCTGCAAGATGGCGGCCTGCCACATGTTCTAGAGCACAACACCCATCGGCCTTGACCCCTGTAGTGATGAGCCTAGCGCAGTGGTTCCCATCCTTGGGGTCCTAGATGATCTCGGACTACAACTCCCAGAAATCTTGGCCAGCACAGCTCATGGTGAAAAGGCTTCTGGGAGTTTAACTCCAAGAACATCTGGGGACCCAAGGTGGGGAACCACTGGTAGTGGACTCAGATTCAGGAGACCTGAGCCATGAAACTCGCTGGGGAACTTAGCATGCTCAGTATCTTTCAGTCTGTCCTACCTCAAAGAGCTGTCATGAGGAGAAAGTAGGGAGAGGAAGGAGAACCACGGATAGGCTGACTTGAGCTTATGGGCAGAAAGGTGGGGTCTTCAAATGCATCCAAGAAACGCACAAATAATAAAGAAGAAGGAAACTCCATTAGACCCATTAGACCCGATTCCGGGGCAGGCCATTTTCCATTGTCAAATGGTACAAAATAGGAACCAAAAAAGAGGAAGATTTACAGCTTCTACCCCAACATGGATCATGATATCATTTATTGGAATACAGCTCCCGGAATCCCCCAGGAAGATTCTCTTGAGGGATTCTGGGAAATGTGCAGTAGGGCCCCGAATTCACGGGATCAGTATTCACTGATTTACTTATTTACAGTATGAAAATATTAAAAGGAAAATCCTTGAAATATAGATTTCTAAAGAGGCTTACCAAAACTGGTCACTAGAGGGAGCCAGAAACCATGCAATGCATAGCATTCCCAAGAAAAATATATTTCTACAATGTCATTACCAGAACTGGCCACTAGAGGGAGCCAGAGACTATGCTATGTATAGTATTTGCTGTTAAAATCGCTGTAATCCACATTTTTCAGCATCTGTTGGGGCCTTGGAACCAATCTCTCCTGGATATGGGGGTCGTACTGTAGTCCAAAACTGTCCCAGACTCTGGTGTTTTATTCTCCCAAGACCAAATCTGATTTATAGGGTTAATCTGACTAATAGGGTTTCAAGGTAAGTGAGATATTTAAGGAGTGGTTTAACCAGTCCCATACCCCCATTGAGTTTCCATGACTGAGTGCAGATTCGAACTCAGGCCTCCATCATTCTATCCACTGCACTACAATGGGTATCCCAAGACCTAGAATCCTGCAAATCCAGTGGGCAGGAACCATGGAAAGGAGTTTATTTAGTCCCCCACAATTCCTCCTTATTTATTAACAAACTGGATTTCTGCCTTTTTTACAACCCTGCGTGAACTCTGTTGACTCACAGCCTATATACAAAGAGAGACACCCTCAGACCACTCTGAAATCTATGACATGTGATTTGCTAGTGACTGAGAAAGATTAAAACAAACTTTTTAAAATTTGTTTTAGATCCCACCACTGTGTCCCAAGAGACCAGTTCAATTTACAAAGTTTTCTCCTGCTTAAATGCCTAAATGCCTCCCTTTCTTGGGAGGAAAGCGATGACAAACCTAGACAGCATCTTAAAAAGCAGAGACCTCACCTTGCCGACAAAGGTCCGCCTAGTCAAAGCTATGGTTTTTCCAGTAGCAATGTATGGAAGTGAGAGCTGGACCATAAAGAGGGCTGACCGCCGAAGAATTGATGCTTTTGAATTGTGGTGCTGGAGGAGACTCTTGAGAGTCCCCTGGACTGCAAGGAGAACAAACCTATCCATTCTGAAGGAAATCAACCCTGAGTGCTCACTGGAAGGACAGATTGGTCGGGGTGAGGAACGCTCCGTCTGTGACCATCAGACCCTTTCATCACTTAAGGAATTCATCATGATTGGTATCTGTAAGATGGAATCCTCAGCCCAGCATAATAAAAGATCTGCTTTTAAAGGTAAAATCTTCTCCTAATAGACCTGCTTTCTTGGTCACCGTACAGGCTTCCCTCCTTTTTGTGTCTTTTAATGGATCATTTCAAAGGGGGTTCAGTTTTCACCGGGCAGCTGCCCAGCCACTGTGATGATGGCTCCAGCCGAGCAAGCGCAAGAGGGATCCCACGGTCCTGTGATGCTTGGGCCTGTCATTTCTCACATTTCATATCACGCTTTAGACAGTCACCGACTTTTCATCACCCAGGTTTTCCGAACGAGCAGCCATTACGGCGGCCGCCGTGGGAAACATGAACAGAATTATTTTTTTAAAAAAAAGACCCCAGAGATGGAACACTTGAAGGCAAGACGGCAGAGATGACCGAGAGAGAGGCCTATTTTTCCCCCCTGGAAACAAGTCTTAAGCAGTCCAAAAGAGGAAAAGGAAGGAAACCTCAACCAGACGTTGGTGGGTGACGAGGAAGAGGAGGAAGGTGGGGATGATGACTCTCGGGGTTTCTCCCTCTCAGGCAAAACTGTTAAAACAAAACTAGGTTGGGAGAAAATAGCATGATGATGCACATACGTTTAAATGCAGATCCTTTTGGGGAAAAAAGTGTGTGGGGGGGGAGAGAGAGAGAGAGATAGGACCACTCAAACAAACAAGGCTGGGGATTCGAGTCACGAGACTCACTGTCTTAAGTTGGACTTAAGTTGGACTTAAGTTGAACCAGTGACTCAACTTGGGTTTCTTTTTCAATGACTTGGATTCAACTCAGAACCCCTTCTCTTTTTTTCTGGAGGGGAAAGCTTGTTCTTCATAGGGACACGAACTTGGGACTTGAGACTTGGTACCGAAGACTCAAACTCAGACTTGGGACTCAGACCCAAAGACTTGCCAGCATTCCTGGGAAAAAGAGACATCCGCCTAGTCCCAGAATCTAGCTTTCTGCTATTTCAGCCGTCTGGGGAAGCTTAAGGGAGGTGTTGAAAACAGCCAAGACAGGCAGTTAAAATGTGACCGTCAAAATGATGGTCACGTCAAAGCAAGGAGGGGAGCGAGATTCCAACCTTCGGATCAGGGGACATCGAGATACTCCTCGGCCTATCAGGGAAGCGTTTGAAAAGCTGCTTCCTGCTGAAGGACAGACTACAGCCTTGGCGACAGGATCAGACTGTCTGGCAGTCAGCTGGGGGAACGGGGCAAACGGAAGCAAGCGCTTCTCTGTCATTCACCGGCCCTTTTCTGATGGTTGCTTTTTTTTCACCCACCCTGCAACAAATATATACGAAAGAGAATCTTTGCAAATAACTTTGCCTCCGCTATATATGTGCCGGTTGGACTATTGGAAAATCCCTTCGCAGAGACAGATTTTATTTACGCCATGTTTGCGCACACAGAAGACTCCCTACCCCATTCACCCCGAATCTCCCACCGTCTGCATTCACTGGACAGGTGAGCAGGGCTTTTGGGCTCCAGAACGCCAACAGACACGGGACGGCAAACCTTTGATTAGGATCAAGTGCATGTGGAAAAAGCAAGCCAGCTTCCGGGCTCTGTCGAGGCCTTCCCTGGGCCATGAAAGGGGGGGAAAAGAAGGAAGGGAGAGTGAGAAGTCCAGGTTTCGAGCCCTGTTGTTGTTTAGTCGTTTAGTCATGTCCGACTCTTCGTGACCCCGTGGACCAGAGCACGCCAGGCCCTCCTGTCTTCCACTGCCTCCCGGAGTTTGGTCAGAGTCATGTTGGTCGCTTCGATGAGAGACTCTTGAGAGTCCCCTGGACTGCAAGGAGAACAAACCTATCCATTTTGAAGGAAATCAACCCTGAGTGCTCACTGGAAGGACAGATCCTGAAGCTGAGGCTCCAATACTTTGGCCATCTCATGAGAAGAGAAGACTCCCTGGAAAAGACCCTGATGTTGGGAAAGTGTGAAGGCAAGAGGAGAAGGGGACGACAGAGGACGAGATGGTTGGACAGGGTCATCAAAGCGACCAACATGAATTTGGTACCGGGAGGCAGTGGAAGACAGGAGGGCCTGGCATGCTCTGGTCCATGGGGTCACGAAGAGACCGTCTTAATGGCCCATGGTGAAGAAATTGGGGAAGTTAGCATCCAAAGAGGAATATTTCAGGGGGATTCTTTGTCACCACTGCTGTTTAACATCTCACTAATCCCCATGTCCATAATTTTAAATGAAACTGGAGTGGGCTACCATATTGCAGACTGTGCCTGGTGTATTGAATAATATTGATCATGATGATGCCATCAAGTCGATTCAGGCTTATGGCTACCCTTTCCAGGGCTTTCTAGATAAACTCAGAAGTGGCTTCCCGTTCCCTTCTTCTGGGAACATCCTGGGACTGTGCAGCTGGCCCAAGGCCACCCAGGCTGGCTCTTCTGGGCTGCCCAGTGGGGGATTTGAACTCCCAAACTCTTCCGGCTCCGCAGCCAGATAGCAATGATCCCAAAGAACTGACGACAGAGGGTTCCACACACACACACACCGGCACGAACCGGAAAAACGAGCCACGAATCGGTCCAGTTTTCTGGGGGTTCATGGTGGTTTGTGGTTCGTGGTTAGCCATGAATCAGCCCAATTCATCGTTTTTCGGGTTTGTGCCCATCTCTAATCAGCAGTACGTCAACAGCAGGACAACCCGGAGCAGAGAAGATTCCCACCAGATCAAGTACAGAGGAATTGAAGCCGCTTTGGTGTAGATCCACCCACAGTGTCATATGGAGTTTGGCCTTTGCCAAACTGTTTAAGCAGGATGTATTGCTACATCCTGCTTGAACAGGGGAAGCCGGAGAGAAGCATGTGCAAAGCGCCTTGAGTTTGCGCAGCATCTCTTTCCATCAAGAAGTCACACAAAAAAAACACCACCATCTCAACATCCGATTTGGTCCCAAATAGGGCTCTGTCTCTGAAAATACCCGCACTCCATAAACATTTGGAGAATCCCGTAAAGCAAAAGATGGCCCCTCCGAGCGCACAGACAGAATCGATTTGGCACCGTGCGCACCCAGGAATGAGCACTTTGCTTTCCGGCCCATCCCTAGACCCTGTCAAGCATTATTGGCTCCCTTCTTCCAGCGGCTTTTTGCTTAAATCGCAAACATCTGTTTGCACGCCTTGATCCCCGGCGTGTTTGTTTCAAGGAGAATCGGGCCTCGAACGGACAACGGCGCAGGCCCTCCGGCCCTGCTCCTCCCACCCCTCACCCCCACCCGCCAGCCCCCTGTGTGAGCCTGTTGCAGAGGAACTTGCTCCACACAAATTGTCCTATAAACACTTTGGAGGTGCTCCATAAAGTCCCAGACGGGCCTCGTCTGATGCTCTTCGAAATTTGCTCGGAGAGGAGTAAATTAGCAGCAGGCATCTCACGGTGGTTGCCAAATCCACACACACACATCACTTCCCTTCCTCTCTTCCTCCCCCCCCCCCCCCGCCTCCAGTGATTTTGCTGGGTGTATCACACACGGCCACACTAGAATGCTCCCTTTGACAGCCGTGCAGTGTAAGGGCTACGTGGATACAGGACAGCATTTTTGCGAGTGTGAAAACATTCAATCAATGCAGCACTTCAGTTAGGCATCCTTCAGTCTCGAAAGACTATGGTAACGTGCTCTGTATGGAGGACTTGGAACAGCGTCTAGTGTGGCTGAGAAGGCCAATTCGAGAGTGACCATCCCTTCCACACTGAAGACAAAGACAATCTGTACCCCGTCTAGCTCCCTGATTTTGCTGCTTTCGTGACTGCCTCTTTGCCTCGGCCTGCTGGACAAGGGTCTCTTCAAATTGGGAGAGGCCGTGATGCAATGCCTGCCTCCAGGCTGAATGCTCAGATGTCAGGGTTTCCCATCTGTTGAGGTCCATTCCTAAGGCCTTCAGATCCCACTGGCAGATGTCCTTGTATCGCAGCTGTGGTCTCCCTCTGGGGCGATTTCCCTCCACTAATTCTCCATACAGGAGATCTTTTGGAATCCGACCATCAGCCATTCTCACGACATGCCCAAGCCAACGTAGACGTCGCTGTTTCAGGAATGTATAAATGCTAAAAATTCCAGCTCGTTCCAGGACTACTCTATTTGGAACTTTGTCCTGCCAGGTGATACCAAAAATGTGTCGGAGACAACGCATATGGAACGTGTTCAGCTTCCTCTCCTGCCGTGCACAAAGGGTCCAGGACTCACTGCAGTACAGGAGTGTGCTCAGGACACAGGCTCTATAGACCTGGATCTTGGTATATGCCGTCAGCTTCTTGTTAACCCATACTCTCTTTGTGAGACTAGAGAACATGGTAGCTGCTTTGCCAATGCGTTTATCCAGCTCGACATCTAGGGAGAGGGTGTCAGAGATCGTTGAGCCAAGGTACACAAAGGCATGAACAATCTCCAATTCTTGTGTGGAGATGGTAATAGAGGGAGGTGAGTCCATGCTCTGGCCCATGACTTGTGTTTTCTTCAGGCTGATTGTTAGTCCAAAGTCTTGGCAGGCCTTGCTAAAACGCACTTACATGCGTGCAATTCAGGCCCCGCCAGATGTACAAAACAAGATCTAGTAAATGGCCAAGATAACACCATTGAAGTAGCCTGCTTCTGGTCAAAACTAGTCTCATGATCTTAATATTTTGATGTGTTTTTACTTTTACCTCTATTTCATATATTTATATTTCATATCAATCCATGATTTTGCATTGTGCAATGCTCTGATACGGATAAAGATAAAGAAAGAAAGATTTCCAGAGCTCGGAAAAGGCAGAAGATGCACAAAGTTTTTCAGAGATGTGGTTTCTGCAGTAAACAGCAAAAGTCAGGAGTGCACATTTGTAAAGAAACTCAAGGAAAACAAATGGATGATACTGTAATAACAACTGAAATGATTAAGAGGCAAGTAAAGGCTGTGAAAAATTGGAGTGCTCCTGGTCCAGATGAGCTGCATGGATTTTGGTTAAAGTATCTAACAAGTCTCCATACGTATAGCAGTGCAATTTAACCACTTACTTCAAAATTCTACAACTGAAGACTGGATGACAACAGGCCGCACATTTCTGATAATAAAAGATCATCAAAAGGGCAATGAACCCAGTAATTATCAACCAATTACATGACTTCCAACAATGTTCAAGCTCCTCACAGGAGTAGTGGCAAGATCAATATATAATTACTTAACTGAAAACTCCCTATACCCAACTGAACAGAAATGGAACTTTAAAAAGTCAAGATACACAAAAAATCAGCTGCTTATTGATAAAATGATACTGAAGAAGATGAAAAACAAACCTTAATATGGCCTGGATAGACTATAAAAAGGCATTTGACTCATTGCCACACAGCTGGATTAACACCTGGCTAAAAATGTCTCATGAGAAGAGAAGACTCCCTGGAAAAGACCCTGATGTTGGGAAAGTGTGAGGGGAAGAGGAGAAGGGGACGACAGAGGATGAGATGGTTGGACAGTGTCATCGAAGCGACCAACATGAATTTGGTACCAAACTCCAGGAGGCAGTGGAAGACAGGAGGGCCTGGCGAGCTCTGGTCCATGGGGTCACGAAGAGTCGGACACGACTTAACAAATAAACAACAACAAAAATGTTTGGGATTAGTAAAACATTCAGGAGTTCCTCAAGAAAAACATGGAAAAATGGAAAACTGTCTTAATGGCCCATGGTGAAGAAATTGGGGAAGTTAGCATCCAAAGAGGAATATTTCAGGGGGATTCTTTGTCACCACTGCTGTTTAACATCTCACTCATCCCCATGTCCATAATTTTAAATGAAACTGGAGTGGGCTACCATATTGCAGACTGTGCCTGGTGTATTGAATAATA
Organism: Intellagama lesueurii; assembly: GCA_037013535.1. NCBI lineage: Eukaryota > Metazoa > Chordata > Lepidosauria > Squamata > Agamidae > Intellagama > Intellagama lesueurii. The sequence continues at coordinate 5,267,971 of JBAJHW010000003.1, forward strand.
TTGATCATGATGATGCCATCAAGTCGATTCGGGCTTATGGCTACCCTTTCCAGGGCTTTCTAGATAAACCCGGAAGTGGTTTCCCCTTCCCTTCTTCTGGGAACGTCCTGGGACTTTGTGCAGCCGGCCCAAGGCCACCCAGGCTGGCTCTTCTGGGCTGCCCAGTGGGGGATTTGAACTCCCAAACTCTTCCAGCTCCGCAGCCAGATAGCAATGATCCCAAGGAACTGATTGGCTAAACCTGCAAGAGGAAGGACCAAGTTGTGGTTCTTGGCACGAGACCTCTGAGGGCAAAACGCCTCCCCTTGAGGGGAACGAAAACGCGGCCAATTCAAAATGGCTTTCCTCCGGTCAAGCGCCAGAGGGGGTGTGTGGGCCACCATGACGTGAGGGATGTCGGCTCCAGAAAAAACGTGTTGCTGGTTGGCTCCATGTTACTTTGGCTGTGAGGTGGCTTTGGCAAGCAAGTGGAATGTGTGGGCACAGCATTGCCGGGGTGAAACAGAAGATCTCTTTCACAGAAGAGGGATTGGGCAGATGCAAGAAAGGCCAAGAAGCACAAACGGTCCAAAATGCGTTTCTCCGTTTCGACATCCTTGGAGGACAGCTGGTTTTTACTCACGGAGGTTTAAAACGGTGCAGTTGCAAAGATGAAGAGGCAGGCTGAAGTCCTCTTCATTCCCCTTTTGAATTTTTGGAACTTTTCTTTCTTTCTTTTTTTGGACTACATTTCCCAGAAATCCTCAGCCAGGTTATGCCCCACTGGGGACCTTTGGGAGAGGTCATTCCCCCAAGGAACTTTTCCGAAAACTGTTACCTGCATGTGGCTGCCTTTAGTGTACATGGAGAAGCTTTGGAGGAACCCCAAAGGAAGTCAAATCATGCAGATTACGCTGGCTGGAGAGTTCTGGGAGTTGTAGTCTAAAAAAACCAGCAATGTTTCCAGATGCTAGAAAACTGGAAACTAGCTTGAATCACAGCTGTGCGCTGGCAACAGAAATTAAAGGCCAGCGAGAGATCTCCCAACATCAACATTATTCATAATTAGCTCTTTTATAGAACTATGACAAGGTTGCCAACTTTTTTTCTCTCTGTATTTTTTCCCCCCATTTATTTTTTGGCAATGCCCCAGTGTCATTAACAGCTGCCTGAAGCATAGACCTATGGCAGGCAAACCTTTCCTTGTTATATGTTGTTAACAGCACAGGAGCATTGCCAGAAAAATGTTGGCGCTCTAATTTACAACTTCATGTTGCACTAAGGTCAGAAACTGTACAGAGGTCGGGATACTTGATTAGAGAAAAGAAATCTCACAAGAAGCTGTGAGGATAAGGCATGGGCGAAGTGGATATACAGCCAATCAAAACAGTTATCTACGTAGCTGAGGGACTGGATATGGAATTTAATTACTTTCAAAAGTTACAGCTTAAGGTTATTTTCACAAACTTTAAAGGCATTTTAACAGGATGTGTTTTTTTAAAAAAAATTGGTGCCATTGTCTTATTAATCCTGAATTAGAAGAGATGGTCTTTGGATCTGTGTTCTGTGTCTGTATTCATGGCTTCCGTTTCCCACTGTCAAGATCTGCAGGAGGCACGGCTGCAGGAGAACTTCCTGTAAACAAGAGCCAAGTGGCAATTTCCTCCTCTTGTTTTCTCCTCTCGTGTGCTCTCTCCCTCTTTCTCTCTCTCTCTCTCTTTCTTGTCTCAGTGCCCCAGAGCAGTGCTTCCCAAACTTTTTCGAGTGATGGCTTGCTTTACTTACTGGCCACTGGCCCGGCTCCCCCGTCGCAATCATTTGACTGATGGAGGGAAGAAGGGAGGTGGGAAGGCCAGACTGAGTAGTACTTCCATGGATTCTGGACCAGGAGAGCGTCTCCCATCAGCCGGGCACCCAAAAAGCCCCAGCCATGGACCAGGAGATGGTGGTGGTGGTGGGTTGGTGGACATTGCTGGGCTATCGGGGTGCAGGGGGGGGAATACAGAGATAGATCGGGTCCCGCATTTTCCTCTGGCAAACAAAGGTCACAGAGAAAGGATGCAGAGAAGAAAAGAAGGCTGGGTCAATTCTGAGGATTCTGTGGTGCCCCTGGCTGGGTTTGGTGGCACCCTACGGTGCCATAGCACACAGTTTGGTAACCAGTGTCCTAGAGCAACAGCACTGGTCACAAGCATTTAACAAAAGAAGAGAAGAGAAATCACAGTATTCTGTCCAGAGGGGATCAGTGGAGAGTGAAATCCACGCAGGATCATGCTTTTCTGCATCAGTTCAAGTGATGAACTAATGTGAGTGGATCTGTTGTGAAAACAAATAGAAGCCTCAGTGACAGAGGGGGGAAACTATAGATGGCAGGGAGACTCTGGGCTGATTCACACATTTGCTTTTACATCATGTGGTCAATGAGGGGAACAAGTGAATCAGACCATCTCAATCCTGTAGCATTTATCGCATTTTATGTCGATGTAGTTGCATCCTTAATGGGCCTACGGTGGTGTCATTTACTATGCCAAACAACAGAATTTTGATCGATGTGTAACATAATTGTATGCTAGAGTTCAAATTGTAATAATAACGCTACCAAATCTCTTTTGGGGGCCCTGACATGTTTTTTTTAAAAAAAAATCCAAGCAACCCTTTCTTTTTCTCTCCTTAAGGGAACATTCCCAAATTTGCTATCCTTGTAAAAGTAGAAGAAAGGGTTTCTAAATCAGCTTCTATGGGTGAATTCCTTTCCAAAGTTTTTAATTAACAGCCCAATCACACATGCAGCCACTTCATTGGGAAAAGTCTGCAGAGTAAATCTTTTTATTATTAAGCAGAGAAAATAGGATCCAGAGCTTTGAGGGCTGAAGATTTATTCCCATCTCTGGGTTTTTCTCAGCCATTTCTGGAACATCCCCCAGTTGCCTTGCAAAAGAGGAGGAGGTTTCTTCCTGCCACGGGCTAAATTGCTCCAAGCGCAGCAGCACCACAGCAGCGAAGACGGAGCAGGGAAGATAAAGGCCCTCCTTGTTTAAATTATAAGTGGAGTTCAGCAATAAATAATTACCATTAACAATAAAGCCCCAAATGCATGCTGACATATACATAAAGCGAACCCCCTTTCTTGCTAATGAACTGTGTCCACCTCCAGCATCTGGAAACACGGGATCTGCTGTAAATAATCAGCACAGTGATCTATCTAAGTTTACACACTGTCTCCTGCTGTGTAGAAGTGGGGGGTTCAGAGTAAAGTGGGAAAAGGCGGGTAGGAAACAATCCTTTATTCATCTGTAATTCCCAGAATTCCCAGATTCTTAAAAAGAAAAAAAGAATGCTTCTAAGTTTTGGAGAGAATTCTCCAAATGCTCAAATGATATTTTTCTAGCCAGAATCCTATTGGGAGTGGTGTACGTTTTGCCCAGCTCGCTACAGACAATCGTAGCTAATTTGCAAAGTGCAGGAGTGTGTCATGGTCACGTGTCTCGTCACGACCCGTTTATGTAACTGAGATGCGCCGCAGCACCTCATCAATTAGCTGCACCTGCCAATGTTACTTTTTCATACTAGAGCTCCCAAATGACAGTGGACGTTAGCTGTGCTGGCTGGGGGATTCCGGGACTTTGTAATTCAAAAAAGGAACTTTTCCAAGCAATGCCCAAAAGTTCAAGGTTGGATCGCTAGTGGGGGGCTGGGAATGGAACCGTGTCTGAAGAGAGAGTTGTGAAGAGGACTTTGGTGTAATTAAGGGTGGGCAAAGGGTGGCGTTCCAAAGACTGCAACATCCAACATTCATCACCCTTGGCTATGCCAGCTAGCTGTGATGGGATTTGTAGTCCAACAACTTTGGGAATGGTGCACGTTGCCCATTTCTGGTCTAGGTGAACCAGGGCTCCCTTGGTGTAAGGGAGCCCCTCCGTGTGGCCACAACTCAAGGGGAAGGCCAAGCAGGTTTCCCAAGACCGGAGGAGGCCACTGAACTATAGACGCCATACGATTTAAAACAGCAAGCAGGAAGTTGTGAGGAGTCATAAACCGGCTTGCTTGACCTCATTACCCGGGAAAATGAGGCACAGCAGCTGTGGAACTTCCTGCCCCAGGAGGACCAAGTGGTCCAAGGGTTGGTTTCCTTCCAAAATGTTGTGAAGCTTTTTCCTCTGTCGGAAGGCATTAGGAACGGGGTGATATCATCTTTCAGATGTGCTGTTTTATGACAGCCCATTGTTTCGCATTTTAACTTTAGCGAGTTTTATTTATCTGTCCTCCCACCACCACTATCTTGGGTCCATGATTTAAAGACCCATAGACATCCATCACAGCTTGGAGAAGTTGCTTTGGAGACTAGACTCTCCACCGCACCAGGGCCTGGAGAGGTCATGCAGGGCCTACAGAAGGCGGCTTGTCCATCCTTGCTCTCCAAAGCTGCCATCATGTGCAACGTAGGCTGTGAGTCGTCATCATCATGTGCTCTCAAGTTGACTCCGACATATGGTGATTGGTGACCCTTTCCAGGGTTTTCCAGGTAGAGAATACTCAGAAGTGCAGTACCCTTCTCTTTCTCTAGGGGGTGCCCTGGGACTACCGTGCAGCTGGCCCAAGGCCACCCAGGCTGGCTCTTCTCCCAGGAGGCCCAGTGGGGGAATCGAACTCCCAACCCTCTGGCTCCGCAGCCAGATCCTTAAAGCACTGGCTACACTTTGACTACACAGTCAAATACCACAGGATTTGCTCCGGTTATATAACTGATAGAGACGGGATATTCCTATTCATCTCCCAAGGGAGATGAATATTGATATCACCACCACAGGTGGCAGAGAAGTCTGGTCCCTCCCTGTCTCCACTGGGAGACAAATGCGAATATCCCATCTCTAATAAGGGATGAAAAGTGTTTTTTTTTTACTGAGCACATGACACAAAGGCCCATTCAAACCAGTCCAACTGTTTTTGTTCCCGACATCGAGATATTTTTTTTCTCTGCTTCTCCTTTTTCCAAACAGAAATGATTTGAATGGATCTTTCTTGAAAAGGATAGGTGTGTGTGGTTGTGGGTGGTGTTGTCGTGATGTAGGCAGGTGGGGTGTGATGTTTGGGGACTGCAGGAACACCTGCCTGGTGATCTGTCCTCTGACCATGCCCCAAATCTTTTTCTCTTTTTTGAATAAACAAGTGTAGCGTAGAGTCATTGCACTGAGACAGTAGTTTAGCGCTAGATCACCTCTGCGCAAAGAAATGAAAATAAACATTTCCTACAAAACTGAAACAACCCTGATGAAATACAGAAGGCTACATATGTTTCTGTGAATATTTCTAAGTACCTTGTGAAGAATTTTGGAAAACTGCTGGCTTTTTCCCTAATGCTGGGCAACCCTTTCAAAACCAAGCAGCTTGACAGCAAACCATAAAAGGATCAGCAGAGGCAGGAACAGAGGAAGGAAGGAAGGAAGGAAGGAAGGAAGGAAGGAAGGAAGGAAGGAAGGAAGGAAGGAAGGAAGGAAGGAAGGAAGGAAGGAAGGCAGGCAGGCAGGCAGGCAGGCAGGCAGGCAGGCAGGCAGGCAGGCTGTGGATTTCTTGCAGTTTTGAATTTTTAAATTCCTTTAGCTGCACAGCAGAAGTACAGAGATTTACAGAGCAGAATAACTTCATCGTCCCCAGGGTAGACCTTTTCCTCATTAACTGGCACTTACAGTCTCAATAACTCACTCTGAAATTAGTAGGCAAAAGAATAAAAATGACTTCAGCAGACTCGGGGGGGGGGGGGGAAGCACTGAGCAGAGAGGCGGGGCTCTCTTTGAATTCAGAGGCAGGGAAGAAATGATTGGTTAGTGCTGGACAGACTGACAGTCACCAGAAAGCTCCATCCCAACCAAATCTACTAAAGGCAGCATGCGAGCTTGCAAAAAGAAAAAAAAATCCAACAGGGAACATTGCATTGACGAGCAGGTGTGAACAATGGCTTTGAATCGATCAGTTGTCTCTTCAAGCTTGGCTTGAAGCTTTTTCTAGAAGGTCACATTTTGCTTTGGTTTTCTTAAGCCAAGCAAAAGGAGTTAGAAACCATCGGCTCAGAAGGAAGACCATAATAAACTGAACATGTTTAGCCTTGAGAAAAGAAGACTGAGGGGAAATATGCTAGCACTTTGCAAATACTTGAAAGAGAGTCATACAGAGGAGGGGCAGGATCTGTTCCCCATCCTCCCAGAGTGCAGGACACGCAACCATGGGCTCAAGTTACAGGAAGACAGATTTCGGTTGAATATCAGGAAAAACTTCCTAACTGTTAGAGCAGTACGACAGTGGAACCAGTGACCTCAAGAGGTGGTGAGCGCTCCAACACTGGAGGCATTCAAGAGAAACTTAAGACAAGCACCTGGCAGATATCCTTTGATTTGGATTCCTGCATTGAGCAGGGGGTTGGACTTGATGCCCTTAGAGGCCCCTTCCAACTTCATGATTCTATGATTCTATAAATACACTTGCATGTCCTGGAAATGAAGTAAACACAAGATACTAATTCTTCAACAAGAAAGCTGAAGTTGGAAATCCCTCCAAAAGTATCATTCCACCCTGAGGATGACCTTGAGCTTTTTAATTTGAGCACCTTTTCTCTCAGCGTAATGCGGATTTCTGGAAGCGTTCCCTTCTCCAGACACTTCTTTGTTTTTTCCCCTTTAAGTCTTCTTAATCCAAGCTGTCCTAACCACTGTTTCCTCTTTATCATCTCTCCCGGAGCTTTCTCTGCTGGAGCCAAGAGTGGTGTTCCAAGATACGAAACTGCAATGATCAAGCCCAGTCATCAAACATTTACCGAAGGGAAAGTGAGATACACCCGGTAAATCAGAACCTATTGAAACACTAGGATGTCTGACGGACTCTGCTCTTTCAGTTTTTTCCGTTGGCTTCCCTAATGGATTCGAGTTTGATCGGGAGCCCGAAGAAACCAAGAGGGACGCTTCATCTTGTCAGAATCCAAGGCGGTAGTGATGTTCATGGAATGCTCCTTTTCCCTCAGAAAACATGAGGACTTTCCATCACTCTTAACACTTAACACGTTGTTAAATTGACTTACGGTTTCTTATTTATGTCTTCAGCGGCCTGGTCAAAAAAAGAAAAGTAGGATTTAAATCTTATGAAAGCAGTGTTGAGGAGATGTGGGGCTAAATAATTCCTTTTGGGTCAAACTGTGAATCTCCTTCCTTGAGCTGAAAAGAGCGGGAAGAGGGGTGGCAGGTATAAGCAAAACCACAGCATGGCTGTCACAAAGTTTTTCTCAGGAATCAGACTTGATGAGATGCCCTAAGCCTCATCATCAGCTTCATCATCCCCGCTCCACCCCTGCTTTGGAGGCTGAGAGACAAAAACGTTGCTAAGATAAAGCTACGTCCATCATTTTCAGGTAAGACTTTTGTGAAAAAATTCCCCATACCCATCTGGATCTCTCTTGAGGGAGTTCCGTTTACAACCTTGCATGCTGTCTGTAGTTTATGTGACTGGAAGGAACTTTTCTCGACTGTAGTCATTGTCTATCTATCCAGCAGTAACCCACCGTCCCTTCCAGTCTTTAAATTCAAAGAGAGCCCTGGCTCTCTGCTGAGCTTTCTCTCTCTCTCTCTCTCTTTCGTCTGTTGATGTCAGTTGTTTTGTTTGCTGTTGATCTGTTCAGTGGGTTGCTAAGTATGTGTGCAGTAAAAAAAAGCAATATACACGAGTCTGTAATGTCAAGCAACTCATAAGCCTCTTCAGAATACTGGAAACTGACACCAGAAGAAGGTGCGAGACTCTAATTTTGTTCCTTCCAAGCGACCACACTCATTGGGAATGGATTAAACTGGATTCTGACCATTCACATCGGGATTGTTTCTTATTGACCAGACAACACATGTACCTCTAAGCTGTCTGGATAGCTCAGTATCTGGCTGCAGAGCCAGAGGTTGGGAGTTTGATTCCCCACCAGGCCTCCTGGGAGAAGAACCAGCCTGGGTGGCCTTGGGCAAGCTGCACAGTCCCAAGGCACCCCCCAGAAGAAGGGGATGGGAAACCAGTTCTCAGTATTCTCTACCTAGAAAACCCTGGAAAGGGTTGCCATAAGTCAGAATTGACTTGAAAGCACATGGTTACTATTCCATGTACCGCTGAGAATCTGCAAAATAAAATTCCTCCATTCATCAGTGAAGAAATCTTTTGAGGCAGAAAAAGAGATGGTCCATCTGTTCTTAAAAAATACATTCATGCATGAAGATTATTTGTTGCCAGGATATCCTAGCTGCTGTTATATCCTTTTAAATGTGTTTTTAAAATGCTTTTCTAGTTTTTAAATCGGCTTTTAAAGATAATTTTTACTGTTTCCATGTTTATTACCTTTTTAATGCTTCTTGTATTTTGTTTTCAGTCCTGTCTCTTGTCATGATTCATGAGTCATCTTGAATCCTGTCGCGAATAGAAAGGCAGTGCAGAAGTGAAGTAGATAAAAAAAAATTAATAGTGAGCTACAAAACAACTAATTTATATTAAGTGGTCAGGAGTCGTGTGTCTAGAGGTGCATGGAATTGGTCGTGATATTGGCAAAGAAAAAAGAGGTTAATTTCCAAACTAGAAGATCGCAACAACTCTTTGAAAACTCATCATGGGAAACTCTCGATTCCAGTTACTGGAGTTGCAAAGATCGGCCCTGGCATTCAATGGATTCAGGAGAGTGGCAAAGAGGTGGCAACTTCTCTGTTCTTTAATTTGTTACTATTTTATAAAATCCCATTCACAAGAGAGCAAGAAAGAACTTTGTACAAGTTCAGGAGATATTGGTTGTTGTAGGTTTTCCGGGCTGTTTGGCCGTGTTCTGAAGGTTTTTCTTCCTAACGTTTCACCAGTCTCTGTGGCCGGCATCTTCGGAGGACAGGAGTCAGAACTCCGTCTGTGCTCTGGTGCAGTTTTGTGGGATAGTTGAGTATTTATAGCTGTGGGATCAGCTTTTGTCCTTTTCAGGAGATTGGGTGATTATGGTGATCGGCGTGTTTTTTGTTGTGGTGTATTGTTATGATAAGGGGGAGAGATGATCTGTCACTGTGATTGATGGGTGTCGCTAGCTGTTCTTTTGTGTGCAGTGATCACTGGTCCTTGTGGCTGGGTAGAGTTCGTTGATCTTTTGCAGGCTGTATTTTTCAGTACTGGGAGCCAGGCTTTGTTGAGTTTTAGACTTTCTTTTTTTTTGTTGAAGCTCTGCTGGTGTTTGTGGATTTCAATGGCTTCAAGAATACATCAGGAGATATTCTTTAACATTCCTTCCAGTGACACTGGCCCAGAGTTCTGGAACCAAACCTACCATTTCAATTAAACTTTGTGCGGGAGACAAAAATCTACTCCTGTGAATGAAGGAACAGGAGAAGAAGCAGTGAGGAACTAAAGCTTGCTCGGATAAAATATTTTTGGCTTGTGACTTCCCTCCAAAAGAGGAATGTCTCAGGATTGAACAGCAAACACAATAAAGACTTTTATGTATAACGATGCTTTTATATTTAGTTTTACTTTGTTCTAGCAAGTAGAATTTAGTGCAATGGTGTTTCCCAGTTGTAGTTGATGTCCATGGAAATATCAGTCATATTGAAGTAGTCCACTTCTGGTCAAAAAGAGTATAATTATCAACATTTTAATTTGTTTTTAATTTGACCTATATTTTATATACGGCCATAGTTTTAAATTGTGCAACACTCTGATATGAATTTTAAAAAAGGTATGTATGATGTTCTTTTGGTTGGAAACTTTAAATTAGAACTCCAAACAAGGGGGCAGGAGAACTCCAATAGAGAAGCCGATATCTTAAATATTTCTTAAAGATTTGCTAAAGATTTCTTAAAAGAGAAGTTAAATTGATTTTTAAAGAGGCGTTTAGATATGAATGCTAGCAATGCCTGCATTACTTCAGCACCACTTGATAGAAATCAGGGTAGCGATGCTCCACATGGAGGTAGGTGTGTAACAACAGCCGTTAACAACAACAACAAAAAAAAAACAAGTTCGTGGCACACTTTTGTCTAAAGAAGTAAATTGTTGTTGTTATTAATAGGAATGGGGACTCAAGTCACTTGTTGTAAAGTTGGACTTAAGTTACACCAGTGACTCGACTTGAACTCGACTCAGGGTTTTTTCCCCAGTGACTCAGACTTAACTCATCACTCGGAAACCACCCATCCCTCCCCTTTTTTCTGGGGGAAAAAGCTTGTTTTTTATAGGGACTCAGACTTGGGACTTGGTACTAAAGACTCGAGGGACGTGGTGGCACTGTGGGTTAAACCGCAGAAGCCTCTGTGCTGCAAGGTCAGAAGACCAGCTGTTGTAAGATCGAATCCACGCGACGGAGTGAGCTCCCGTCGCTTGTCCCAGCTCCTGCCAACCTAGCAGTTCGAAAGCATGTAAAAATGTGAGTTGATAAATAGGTACCACCACGGTGGGAAGGTCACGGCGTTCCATGTCTAGTCGCGCTGGCCACGTGACCACGGAAACTGTCTTCGGACAAACACTGGCTCTATGGCTTGGAAACTGGGATGAGCACCGCGCCCTAGAGTCGGACACGACTGGACTAAATGTCAAGGGGAACCTTTACCTTACCAGAGACTCAGACTTGGGACCAAAGACGCAGACTTGGGACTTGGTACCAAAGACTTGGATTGAAAGACTTGCTAGCATCCCTGGTTATTAAGGAGTTCTGTCACAGGTTCTGGTCCTCCGGGATAGCAAGAGATTTGACATCCATTCATTCCATAATGCTCCGAGTCTCCATTTATGGGAGGCAATAATCCATCAACCATGTCAACCATTTCCTTTATTGTAGTTTGACTTCAAAGAGGAATGCTTTTAATCTTCCTCTTTATGGAACCTGCCTTGAGTTAGATTTTTTTTTTCTCCCCCTTCCGCATGCCGTGAGCCAGGAAATACGATCAGATCATTTGCTCCATTCATGGCCAAGAAGGTGAAGGGTCAGCCAGGAAGACGAAAGAGGGAAAGGGTTGACCTGTGGGTGAATATAGAAACTGAATATTACACACATAGAGACGCAAAGCTACCTATTTCTCTGCCTGAGGGAACCTTATAGCATCATTGGCGTGAAGGCAGGTTTATGAAAAGTTGGGGAGGGAGGGAGGGGCAAGATTTAAGAGCAAAAAAATGATCCATTATGGGGCTGAAGCAAGTAAGAGGGAAATGTTCTCAGCTCACGGAGAGAGGAAATGGCTTTTAAACCTTGAGCAGTTAGCAAACTTTCCAAACGTCTGGCTGGTAATCCTCAGAAAACTTCACCTGTGGAGAACAGCCTCAGGGCTCATAGATTTTGCAGGGGTGACGTTGCTTCTTGAGAATTTAGAGAGAAGATTCTCTCCTGCCCGCTCGGGCTCTCTATTATATCCACTTCTTCTGGACTTTTCTTTGGTTGCATTCCTGCAAGTAGAATGTTAATGTATTTCTTTATTTTACTTACACTTTAATTTCCTAAATGCTGAAAAGCAAAGGGGGGGGGGGGGGACACATTTACCTGGAATTTCTGTGAGGTACAGCTTTTGAGAGAAAAACAGAGTTTGGATACATTGCTTTTTTGGACTACAACTCTCAGCATGCCCTTGCCAGGAGGGCCATGCTGCCATGCTGGCTGGGGGATTCTGGGCATTGCAGTCCTCAAAAGTAATATTTTCAAGCATTATTCCCAGCCAACTTCAGTTTCTCACCCTGAGTGTGACTATACTTTGCTGTGATTTGATGTGCAGCTTGTATTATGTTTGAAATCTCAGTCAGTGCTCACACAGGGGCTGCAGATTGATTCGGGAGTTCACCATTCATACTGGATGTGAAGTGATTCACATTCTAATCCACACACCCCTTCCTTCCTTCCTCTTGTCCCACCTCTGCCGATCCTGTTATGTGGCGTAAATGAGGGAAATAACAACAAAGATCCAGGGATAAGGTGATAGGGTGATCTAATGCTAATCTCATATATATATAATATTTTTTTATAAAAAATTAAAAATTGGACAATTGGGGGAGAGGAAAGAATGTGGGGGGCTGTTTCCCCAGTCCGGAACATCACATTCCAAATGTCTACATTATCAAAACACCACCACTACAGACTCGTTTCACTCCTGTCTTTACAAGAACATGCAACTAACCATGTAAGAATAAGCTCCTTTGAATTGTTCCAGCTTGAAAAAGTATGAGCCCTTTAGCAGTTAAGGGGCAGGGGAACCATTTTGGGAGCAAACAAGGCTGTGCTGATTCAAATCATGTGGTCAGTACAAAATACTTCAAATTTACCTGTTCTTCAAAATAATTGGATACGTTTGTGTTACGAACATGTTGCATTGATGTTAGCAAGACACCATGAAAAGGTTGGAAAATACTGTCCAGTTCCCTCTAGTGGTGAATTTTGATACTGCATCTTGAAAATACTCCTTAGCATGCTGAAGATGAACAGAAAAATACTTGCTTTGCTAAAGAGGATTGAGAAGACAATGGCATAGAACTTGTAAATTCCTCTCCAAATGCATCTACTAATGCTTTAAAGTGCTCTCAAAAATTAATACTAGAACATAGTATTAGAAAGCTTCATTCAGTACTACGGCCATGTATTGGTGCCCTGATCTGGTTTGGAGGATTCAGAAGGTATCCTGATTTGGTCCAGAATGAATGTACCCCAACTAGAGATGGACACAAACCTTGGTTTGGAGGTTTGTGTCAGTTCGTCAGCATAGCACCACAGGTGCCGCATGACCCCTTCCCCTAACCCCACCCCACCCCGGCCTCCTCCATCAGCCGCCCACTCAAAGGCTGTGCTGCAGGCATCCCTGCCCCGCCTCCTGATCTGAGTGGGTGGCTGCTGGAGGAGGCAGAAGAGGGAAGCACGGGCTCCTGCTGCAACTGGACAATTGCACAAATTGGAGATGAGCAGCGCATGCCAGCTGGTGAGTGGAGGAGCCGGCCAGGAGGTGGGGCAAGGGACCTGTGGTGCTGCACCAATGAACCAGCATGAACCTCTGAACTGAGGTTCATGCCCATCTCTAACCTCAACCCATTTAATGTGTGTTCTAGATCAATTAGAAAATGAGAATGGCTAACAGATCTGCTCACTGGAAGGACAGATCCTGAAGCTGAGGTTCCAATACTTTGGCCATCTCATGAGAAGAGAAGACTCCCTGGAAAAGACCCTGAGGTTGGGAAAGTGTGAGGGCAAGAGGAGAAGGGGACGACAGAGGACGAGATGGTTGGACAGTGTCATCAAAGCTACCAGCATGAATTTGACCCAACTCCGGGAGGCAGTGGAAGACAGGAGGGCCTGGCATGCTCTGGTCCATGGGGTCACGAAGAGTCGGACACGACTTAACAACTAAACAACAACAACACGTTTTTGGGGTTTTTTGGCTTTTGCACATACCTGAAATTCGCAGATATGAAAGATGCTAAAGGAGCATACCTCCAATATGCAGATGATACCACTCTGATGGCAGAAAGTGAGGACGAATTAAAGAACCTCGTAATGAGGGTGAAAGAGGAGAGTGCAAAAAACAGTCTGAAGCTCAACATCAAAAAAACTAAGATCATGGCCACTGGTCCCATCACCTCCTGGCAAATAGAAGGGGAAGATATGGAGGCAGTGACAGATTTTACTTTCTTGGGCTCCATGATCACTGCAGATGGTGACAGCAGCTACGAAATTAAAAGATACCTGCTTCTTGGGAGGAAAGCGATGACAAACCTAGACAGCATCATAAAAAGCAGAGACATCACCTTGCCAACAAAAGTCCGCATAGTCAAAGCTATGGTTTTTCCTGTAGTGATGTATGGAAGTGAGAGCTGGACCATAAAGAAAGCTGACCGCCGAAGAATTGATGCTTTTGAATTGTGGTGCTGGAGGAGACTCTTGAGAGTCCCCTGGACTGCAAGGAGAACAAACCTATCCATTTTGCAGGAAATCAACCCTGAGTGCTCACTGGAAGGACAGATCCTGAAGCTGAGGCTCCAATACTTTGGCCATCTCATGAGAAGAGAAGACTCCCTGGAAAAGACCCTGATGTTGGGAAAGTCTGAAGGCAAGAGGAGAAGGGGACGACAGAGGATGAGATGGTTGGACAGTGTCACCGAAGCTACCAACATGAATTTGACCCAACTCCGGGAGGCAGTGGAAGACAGGAGGGCCTGGTGTGCTCTGGTCCATGGGGTCACGAAGAGTCGGACACGACTAAACAACTAAACAACAACAACAAAGGAGCATAAACATGCCACATTTCAAGTAATCAGCTTCCAGGATTTGGACAAATCTGTAGCACAGCCCTACACATTACGCCTACAATGTGTCTTTGCAACCACTGTTTATGTTCCTTCCAATGCAACATAGTCCCCAAAGTTACTCATTAATGGCCATTAAGTTTCCTGCGATGAATTACTTTCAAGGATTGGCCTAGATAGCATGGCCAAGAATAATGAGAGTTGTAGTCTGCACATCCCCCATCCTTGATCTAAGTGAAGAGGAGAAGAGCTGCTGGATAGCTCAGGGGCTTAGGTGTGACAGCCAGAGGTTGGGGGTTCGATTTCCCCACGGTGCCTCCTTGACAGGGTCTGGACACGATGATCCAGAGGGTCCCTTCCAGCTCTGCCGTTCTAAGATGATTCTAAGAACTACAAAACATTTCTGCAAAATACATACAGACTTGTGCTATGTTTATGAAAGCACATTTTCCACAGATACCGAGGGTGAAAGGAATGATTGAAGAGGCTGTCGTCAAGAATGAAATCAACTCGAACATTCAAAACCCTCACCGTTTTTGCCTCTCCAACGAGAGAGCCTGTGAGGGTAGAAATCACAGCATGGTAGAACGTGTGTTTATAATCATTAACTGCTCTGCCCTTTTTGGAAAGGACAAATGGTATATACATTTAAAGGCACAGAGGGGCCACCAGGCTTCAATGGAGTTATTTATATACAGCCATATACACATGGCATCTCTCTCAGCAGCTCTGGGATTCTTGCTGAGGCCCGGCTGGCTCAGAGATCTGTTAGGTTCTTTTTTATACTTCTGTAGATTTCTTCCAGGTGTTAGAGAGATGATTTTAGAATCTATTTCTGGCACATCAAAGTTGTAGCTTAGCTCTTGAAAAGTGCCTCAATGGTTGACATTCTGCTTCAAGAAGGCCTCAAATGCATTAATAAAATGTGAGATTGAAAGGAAAACCTGTTCTGCAGAGTTCTTTACATCCGCCTCCTCTCTCAGTCAATAATTAAGAAAGCTATTTATTTGTCACTTATACCTAGAGCCAAAGCTTTTCATGGTCTAAAAAAGCATCCTTTTTTGAATGATAGCTGTCAATACAGAGTCCAAAACGTAACTTTCTCAATCCCACGCAACAGTAGGCTCAAGTTACAGGAAGCCAGATTTGGGTTGAATATCGGGAAAAACGTCCCGTTAGAGCAGTACGACAACGGAACCAAATTACCTCAAGAGGTGAGTGCTCCGATGCTAGAGGCATTCAAGAGAAATGTAGACAACCACCTGGCAGATATCCTTTGATTTGTATTCCTGCCTTGAGCAGGGGGTTGGACTTGATGGCCTCAGAGGCCCTTTCCAACTCAATTATTCTGTGATTCTATGATTTTATGATTCTATGAATTTCATTCCCTGTGTTAAAAGCAAAAATTGACCTCAGAAGTCATGTGCATTTTCAGAAAGGCATTTTAGGAATCGTGAACGCTGAGTCGAGGCCATCATTTTAAGTGAAACCGTTTGCAGATGTTCAGCTAAATAATTTAAAAAGTCCTTTTCAAAGAGATTGGTGAAATAAGAAAAATCAATTCTTCCTCGGTTAAAAACTGTCCACACCATTCCTTTCAAAACATTTCTGCTGTATGTCTGGAACCACACAAGCCAATGGAGTTTCATGGCCATCGTGTTTCTGTCTGCTATGAGCAAGAAGTAAGTCGAGATTTTGTTCTTCTTATTTACTTTAATTTATTTCAACACTCACTTTCAAAATTCCAAAATTCATATGGGATAGAGGACCTAAAGATGTTAGGGCACAAGAGGTAGTAAAAAAAAAATATATACAGGGGCCCAAATCCTGTTGCACAGGTCCCCTTTGCTCAATGGGAAACACGTCACCATCAAGGGTGGATTGCTGCTGATTAAAGATTCCTGTTTTCAATCTTGGGTTGCACACAGCTTGCATGTGATGAGACAAAGTTCTGACTGGAGGATAGAAAGGATAAGCCACTTCCTTGGACATCTCGCATACTTTCGAAACCTGCTGTGGTCACCAGAAGTGAGAAGTGACTTGACAGCACACAACAACAACAGCACATATACATTTATTTGTACAAGGGTTGGTCCCCACGGTCTAATAGTAAGACCGGCCCTGACTGGCATCCTCCAACTGTGTCGCCTCTGAAGTCCTTTGGAGGCCTGCATCACTCTGGCTTCTCCTGCCCATCATCTGTCCTCCAGTAATTTTCAAACGGGATTTGTGAGCCGGCCCTGGAATTCACAGTCTCTTGGAAAATCGGGGTGGGGTGGGGGAAACCACCTGGAAACCTTCCCCCTGGCAAAAGCAGGCTGCTAAGATCTGAGGGCGAGAATTTTGCTCCTGTAATTATTTGTTTGTCTTTTGAGCCTCTTTGGACCAATTCTTCCACTGACTCCCCGGTCCTGTGTGTGCGCGCTCCCAGGCATCTTGTGTTTTTGGGAAACTCACCCGTTTTGGAAGAGGTTTTATGGAAACCTTAGAAAGCAAAGCTTTGAAGTCCCCCCCCCCCCCTTTCATGAGGCTGTTTGTGGCCTCATCCCGAAATGTCCTTAGATCTTCAGACCATCCAGTAATAGGGGATGAGAGTCATGACCTGTCATCGCTCTCGTTTCTGTCCGATTCACTTTGCATACTTGTCTTTTGTTCGGAGTTGGGCCCAATCTCGCTGCTACTCCCTCGCAGTTAAACAAACTAGGCTTTGTTGGGGGAGATCTTCTCTCCACTCCCACCCCCCTTGGAGATGTTAAAATGGGTTGCCTGTGTGCCGTTTATAAAGTGTTCAAAGTGTTGCCTTAAAATAAATAAATAAAAAAAATAGAAGCAGCAAGCTCAAAGTGGGTATTATTAAAGGGACCAGGGAGGGATGTAATTTGATGGCGAGGGATGTGTGTGTGTAAAGCCAAAGGAAATGGAATTCATTTGAAGAAGAGGCCAGCTTAACTCTCCTCAGCAAACAGGCTGCCCTCGGCGATGAAACGAACCCACTGTTCACAAATCCAGGGAGGCCGGGTGGGCCTGGATCCATGGGCAAAATCCAGGTCTTTCCTATGCCCACTGAAAAAAAGTGTGGGAGCTGCTTCAAGAAAAAATGAAGTGTCAAAATAATTCAGTGGGGATTTGCATGGAAATCTCAGAAACTTCCCATCCTCTCTAGAGTGAGGATCAGAATGTATATGAAGGGAAATGTGTGCTTCCAGCCACTATGAAGCAATGCAAAGTGTGCTGCTTATATACCACCCCATAGCACTTAAAGCACACTCTGGGCAGTTTGCCATTTAATTATACAGGCTACATATTGCCTCCCCCTTCCCCCATGAGCTGGGTACTCATTTTACTGACCTCGGAAGGATGGAAGGCTGAGTCAACCTTGAGCCAGCTCCCTGAGTCCGTTGAAATCGAACTCAGGTCGTGAGCAGAGGCTTGGCTGCAGTACTGCAGTTTAACCACTGTGCTGTGATTCTCCAGTGGTTGATCTTTGGCTTGCACACACCCTCGCAGTATGTCCTACCTCTTAGGATGGTTGTGAGGATGATACGGAGCCATCTATACCACCTTGAGGTCGCTGGAGAACAAAGCAGATCAATGTAAAGACAGAAACATGGGCTTGCACTATAGTTATGCAAAGGCAGAAGCAAACTCATGAAAGCATGATGTTGCAGATTACAGCATCTGAAAACTTCATTTTTCCAGACTGTAGTGTGAACTGAGAGGAATTCACTCATCCCTACTTCCAGGTCCTCATGAGATCCAGCAGATAACCAGAGTGGAGTAAGTCAATCTCACACTTAAATGGCTGTTGAAATGTCACATTTCTCTGCCTTGACACCACCTACATCTGGAAGGATTGCATTCTGCAGCCTCTTCTCACTGGTTCTAATTCCCAGGATCGTCATCAGCGTCTCCTAGATAGGGAGCGGCTGTGTCCCCCAAGGGGAGACCCCAGATGCTTCGTTCTCAGCGTCAGCACAGTTCAAAAGCACGTGTGGGAGAATGCGTCGGAAACCAGGTGAGCAAGCATTCAAAATAATAATTGACTGACCTTTCAACCTGAACCTCAATCAAATTAAAAGTAAGTTTCTGGCTAAGATGAGATGAGACCATACAGACCCTGCACAGGGACTGGTTTCACAACGAGAGCGGCTAAACGAGGGCAGCCGTGATCAGGACATATACCCTGTTTCCCCAAAAATAAGACCTAACCTGAAAATAAGCCCTAGTATGATTTTTCAGGATACTCGTAAGCTCTACCCCCAAAATAAGCCCCAGTGAAGTGAAACCCCACCCTCCACCCTTGTGTAGCAACCAGAAGAAGATGACATGACTGTATTTGAATCTATGTAGATTGTTGTACATGAAAAGAATAAAACATCCCCTGAAAATAAGCCCTAATGTGTTTTGTTTTGTTTTTTGGAGCAAAAATTAATCTAAGACCCTGTCTTATTTTCGGGGAAACACGGTAGTGAGCAGAAACAAAGGGGCAAACCGGAAGGCTGCTCACCAGGATAAAGAACTCAAGATCCCAGTGAAAACCTTGACAGATGGAGAGGTTGAAAAAACATATCTACTTCTTTGGACTACATGGAATTCCTTGGTCAGCCCAACGACAGGATACGTTAACAGAGAATTCTTGAGATTGGAGTCAAAATCGAGAAAGTCTTGAGTTGGACATACATCCAAAGGGAAGAGAAAGCAGGCTGATCAGCCTGATAGTGACAGGCTATGGTTTTTTTTTTTTTAATGTGGCCAAATTTTTTAATGTGTGTTTTAAGTTGTGCTTTATCATAAGAGAGCTAGAGAAAAATCAAGAACATACAAATATTTGAAATATTTCAAAAAGATACGATAGCCCTTTTCAAATACTTGACGGGCAGTTATACAAAGGAGGGGCAGAATCTGTTCTGGATCATCCCAGAGTGCAGAGCATGTAATAATTGGGCTCAAGTGACAGGAACCCAGATTTAGGTTAAATATCAGAAAAAAATTCCTAACTGTTAGAGCAGTACAACAATGGAACCCATGATCTCGGGAGGTGATGAGTGCTCCAATACTGGAGCCATTCAAGAGAAAATTGGACAACTATCTGCTTGGATTTGGGATTCCTGCATTGAGCAGGGGATTGGACTTGATGGCCTTAGAGGCCCCTTCCAACTCAGTTATCCTATGATTCTATGATTCTATGAAATAAACAAGAAAGAAGTAGAGGGTTATACTGCCGGATAGCTTAGTGGTTTAGACATCTGGCTGTGGATCTAGATTCCTCACTGGGCCTCCTTGATAGGGGTTGGACTTGATGACCCAGCTCTACAATTCTAAGATTATTATTACTGAACTTCAACTGAATTGGCATCCTCTTTTTAATCTAGGACTGCTGGCTGGATAGCTAAGTGGTTTAGGCATCTGGCTCTGGAGCCACAGGTTGGACGTTCAATTCCCCACTGTGCTTCATTAACCAGGGATGGACTTGATTATCCCTAAAATCCCTTCCAGCTATGCAGTTCTAGATTAAGATTAACTCATTTTACAAATTTTATTAAAATGGGGCAGAAATAAATTAAAAATTAATTTATAAATTAAAAACAACAACATAAAGAAGAGAAAACAAGAAGTCCCACGATCATCCTCATCCTGTCCATCCAGTCATAGACCTTGATGAAAGAGGACAACATATCCAGGTAGGTCTCGATGTGTTGTTGTAGTCTGTCAGCCAGAGAACCAAACATGGAAGGGAAATGTGGGCCAGAACTCCATGCTCTGGAAACATGGGGTGGAATGTGCAGCCGTTTCTGTTGCTGAAAATGAGGTGAAGCCTACTGCCATTTTTAAATGGTGGCCAAGTGGCACTTTTAAAAATGGCAGTAGGGTGTGCATTTGGCTTTTACACCCCTTGGGAGACTCTACCAGATGGAAGGGGTTCTTCCAGGAACATGGAAGGCGAGGGGAGGGGAGCCTGGATTTGTCTTTCAGGGCTGCTGTATCCATTATTTAAACACTATAAGCATGTGGAGAATTTATTTCTGTTCACCGTCGGTTCCTTTTCATGAAACAAATATACTTTTAATGAAATACATATATCTAAAATATCCAAAGATTGCCCATAGTCCAGAGAATGAACTTTTCCAAGCTCTCATTTTCATACAAGCTGTTAGAAGACGTGTTGCAGCTGTACCATCTCTTCTTTCATGACAAATATAGTCTCCAAATCCTGTGAGTACCCCTCTATTTGGCAATGGTTAGGCCTCACCTTGAGTTCTGTGTCCAGTTCTGGACACCATACGTGATGAAGGATGGCAAGAAACTGGAGCAAGTTCAGAGGAGGGCAACCAGGAGGGTCAGGGGACTGGAAACCAAGCCCTAGGAGGAAAGACTGAAAGAACTGGGCATGTTTAGCCTTGAGGAAAGGAGATTGTGGGGAGATAAGATAGCACTTTTCAAATACTTAAAAGACTGTCATACAGAGGATGGGCAGGATCTGTTCTTGATCATTGCAAAATGCAGGACACGTCACAATGGGTTCAAGCTACAGGAAACCAGATTTAGGCTGAATATCAGAAAAAACTTCTTAACTGTTAGAGCAGTACGACAATAGAACCATTTGCTGGTTTGCGCCCATATCTAATAAAGAGGCATAATTTTTTACTTCCTATGAATTGCAGTACTTCTTCGTAACTTAAGATGGATCACAGAATGTCATAAAACTGGAAAATTTCCGATTAAAATGCCTCTCAACACATGGAATGCGGGGACCATGCTAGATGACCCCAGGATGCCCCACCTCTACCTCTCTAAATATGTGAACCAGCATGGCCACTCAACGGTTTCCATTTCAGCATCGTGCCTTTTTTTTTTTTTAACCAACAGAAAAGTGGTCCCAAAATTTGAAATCTCTAGGGCTGCCTTTGATTATTCTCACTTTCTCTTCAAGCTCAGCACAAGTCCCTGAAGTTCACGTTTAACTGGGTTGTTTTCTCCACAGAGACATTTGCTTTTAATTAAAGCAGACGCTATGTGAGCGCTACCAGAAATTTAATCCAGAGTCCAGTAGAAAGGGGTTACTATATAAAACAGAGTTCTAAAGTAGCGATGCTTGTCCTAGATAACATTCATTCTCTCCTTAATGATTTATGGGCCACTAATGGGAAATGAGAAGA
Organism: Intellagama lesueurii; assembly: GCA_037013535.1. Taxonomy (NCBI): domain Eukaryota; kingdom Metazoa; phylum Chordata; class Lepidosauria; order Squamata; family Agamidae; genus Intellagama; species Intellagama lesueurii. Next base: position 5,289,363 of record JBAJHW010000003.1, read on the forward strand.
CTCCTTCGCTTGACTAAGCCCTGTCTCTCTTCTCTTCCTCTATTGTCACCCCCTTAAACCAGGCTGCTCTGTCTCTGTCTGTTTAGGGCTCCTTAATCCCTCAGAGACAGGTTGTTGGCTTTGATGCTGAGACTGTGGCTTTGAGGTTCTTTCTCAGAGGCATTGAGGAGAATCTGGGCCAACAGATTCTCACCTGTGATCCTGCTGGCAAGGCTGACTCATGCCCAGAGCTTGGAAAAAATTTATTTTTATTTTTAAACTTTTCAAATAAAAGTTTAACTCCTGCAATCTCAGCCGACAGATGCTGTCGTTCAAACCAATGGGACTGCCACATGTGAAAGGACTGGTTCCCTCATTACACCAGATCCTCAAATGTCAGACCTGTGGCAGAGTTTTGAAGTTTGGTTTTAAAAAAAACAACAACACACCTCTAGATGTGCAGGGACTGAAGGAGCAGAATTAGCTTCAAGTTTCTCCAAAGTAGACCACACCTTTTCTCTCTCCTCAACTAGCACTTACAGTCTCAATAACTCACTCTGAGACATTGGTAAGAGAAAGAATAAAGGGTTTCATTTTCTCACAGTTCTGAGCAGATAAAACAACAGCACACTGTAGAAAAATGACGGCTTACAAACTTTCAGCAACAAGCCTCTGTTGATTCTCGTCCCTGCCCTTTTGTCTGAGTGAGGGATCAGCAGAGAAACCTGAGCTGTTGACGGGACTGGAAGATCATCAGAGCAGGTGCAGGAAGCCGGCCCACTGGGCCTGGCGAGGGGATGATTGAGCTGAAAGAGGCAGGGGAGGGGAGCAGCAGTACCTGCCCTGCTCCCTTTATGAACTGGGACAAACTAGAACAAACTGCTTGGTGCCCATCTCGAATCAGAAGTAATGATTCATAAAGAATTGGTTACTTATGAGTTCCTCCTTCCAGTAATTATGGTAGAACTACCTTCCATTAGGATTGTAATTTGAAGAGAGGAACATTGCACCTCTTGTAATGAGACTGTAACTTTTTCGTGACTTCTATAAGGTTCAGTCCGATTGCCGTTTGTCCCACAGTTGGGTCCCTTTTGCAGACGCGACGGTTTGCTCCTTTTCCTGACGACCACATGACCTATGGGAATCCATGCTGCAGGATCCAGCCGCTTATCAATACATTGAAAGCTTCCTTCTAGTCCCCCTGAAGGGGAAGCAAAAGAGGATGTGATGATGGGGGTGGTGGTGGTTTAAAGGCTCCTTGAATCCAATACTGAATCGGGTTTTTGGCAAGCCAATTCAGTCCTTTTCCGCTTGAAAATATTTTTTTTTTAAATCGAAAACTTCCTCCCCCTGACAGAGCAAGTGATAGACGGATCTCAAAACCTTGGTGCCCGTGTTCATTGGCCTAATAAAGGCCTCACTCCAGTATGGACGGCAATATCGGGCACCATTTCAGGGGAGAGAGAGCCACACAACGTCCTACACACACTTCCATCTACTTGGCGTGGCCTCCCACCACAGAGTTTTTTAATGCCTTCCTGAGACATTGGACCCGGCCGGCCGATAGCCTTTTACCTCAATGGCTGGCAGCGCATCAAAGGCAGCCCACATGCCTACCTTGAAGTAAAACATTAAGAACGGGCGACAAATGGACTTAAAAGAACACGAGCCTGCGGCGGGCATGCCCTCTTGCAGCCTCACTGGATTCTTTGAAGTAATCTATATAATACGCTCCTAGGTGGACCTGAAGTCTTTCCGTTATTATTGTTCCTGAAACAAGTGGCGTGAAACAAATGCTTTGAAGCTTGCCGTGATGACCTGCTAACAGAAGTGAAGGAAAGGAAAAAATGGGACAGAAAGCCAAGGGAGGAGAAGAAAAGCCCAGGATCTGAACCTCGTTTTCCCACCCATCTCGATGAGAAATGTTTTCCTTCCCTGTTTGTAGCTGGTCTTCAAGAGGTTCAAGAGAGGATTAGCAGAAAACAATAAGCCAGCCAGACCTATCAAGAGATAAAAGATTTGTTCCATTTCTAATTTTAAACTATCTTTAATCAGCTCTCAGAATAACACCGTGGTGATTAGAGTTGTATGGGAGATGGGATGGCGTAGGGGGAATAGGGGTACAAAAATTCAGGTTATGTGGATCTCTGCCTGTCCTGCCTTGTTGCTTCCCGTGCTTGTAGCTCCATGCTAAAAACTGTTGCAGAGCTTTGAAATTTTTGGTAAAATTCTTCTTTTGCTACGCAGTAGAAGCACAGAGATCCACAGAGGAGAATAGCTACACGTTCCCCAGAGAACCCACCCCTTTCTCATTAATTGGCCCTTAATAACTCACTCCGAGACATTTGTAGAAGAAATAAAAACTCTTTACTGACAGTTGTTTGAAATTACAGACTTGCCGAAGCTGCTTTCTTTACTGCACAAATGTTTAGCAACCCACTGAACAGATCAACAGCAAATAAACAACAGCTACCAACCAAGAAAAGAGAGGGGGGGAAACACTTAGCAGAGAGGTGGGGCCCTGTTTGAATTCAAAGACTGGAAGGAATGATTGGTAGGGTAGACTAATCAGCCCATCCTAGAAAAGTCCTTCCCAGTCACACAAACCACAGACAGCATGAGAGGTTGCAAACAAAACTCCAACAAAATACTAGTGTGACAAGGCCACCTCTCTCTCTCATCTCTCTCATCAAAGGTTGGAAAAGGCATTTCTTGGATGGCAGTTTCCTCACCGTGGGAAACGGGGGTCCACACTCCCTCCCTTCTAACCCCAGTCCAAAATTTACTTCTTCTATTAAACCAGAGGTACTCATGGATTGGGGGGGCACCTCATCCTATGTGTTTAGTCTTTGGCTTATCCTGTTTTTGCAGGGTCTGGTGAAGTAGAGATAAGTGAGGGTTTCATTTCAGATTGTTTCTGATAACAGTTGAACAACTTGTGCGTATTTCTTCATATTTGGTATGGAAAGTGGGGAATTTTTTAAAAAAAATCAAGCCCGGGAGGCATTAAAATTGACAGATCCACTCACTCAGGCCTGAGGCTTTGAATACCGAAGGCTTAAGATCTGGGTTTCCAACCTTGAGTGTTCAACCAAGGCGGCAACTACACTTGCAGGAAGGTCCAAAGTCACTTCAGAAAAACTTCAGTTGTTTCACATGACACAAGTCTTTGGGGCTGTCCAAATGGGCATATAGATGGGTATACGGATCACTGTTGATACGGTTTGGTTGGAACCAAATGACAACATCCACATGTGTTTCTACTTAGATCGATCCATCCCGGCCCTTTAAGAGCTGTTCCACACCTTTCTGGCACAGCAGTAAGACATGCATTCTTTTGGGTATGATTCCGAGCAATCCTAAGTATCTTGTTGTGTAGCCTGTGCAGACAGTTAGCCTGCATCCAAATGGAGCTAAGTGGGTGGCATTATCACAGGTGACATGTGGGATCCCACAGGTGGGTTGTGGGATTGAAAGGGAGGCCAGAGAAACCCCTTCCTCTATTTTCCTCTTCTTTTACAAAAAGATTTCCCTAACTGACACAGCGCAATTTGAATGCCATACTAAGTGGATGCACTGCTCTTTCAATAGGCCACTTACTTTATTAAATAACAAAAAAATCCAAATGAATGAGGGCCCTGATAAAAGGCAGGGAAGAGGGGTATGTTGACTCCATGGGCTCTGCCTCCACAAGGCAGCACAGCCCCAGCAGAGCCCCAGCCACGGTCCTGGAGGATTCCCACTTCTGCAAAGGCCAGCGGGTGATGTTGTTTTTGCCAGGGGTGAAGGGCAGCTCCATAGGGACGTGGTGGTGCTGCAGGTTAAACCGCAGAAGCCTCTGTGCTGCAAGGTCAGAAGACCAGCAATCGTAAGATCGAATCCACGCAACGGAGTGAGCTCCCGTCGCTTGTCCCAGCTCCTGCCAACCTAGCCGTTCGAAAGCATATAAGAATGCGAGTAGATAAATAGGGACCACCTCGGTGGGAAGGTAACGGCGTTCCGTGTCTAGTCGCGCTGGCCACGTGACCACGGAAACTGTCTTCGGACAAAAAACGCTGGCTCTATGGCTTGGAAACGGGGATGAGCACCGCGCCCTAGAGTCGGACACGACTGGACAAAAATTGTCAAGGGGAACCTTTACCTTTACCTAAGGGCGGCTCCGGCGGCTTCCTTTCCCAACATGGCAGGCAGGCGAAGCTGCCTTAACTCCGGAGCTGTCCGTAGCATCAGGAAGCCTCCCGTCCTTGGTCCACCTGTGGAACAGAGACTGGCTCACATCCTGCTTTCACATTAAAGCAGGACGTGTGGAACAGGTGGTTAATAATGCACGATTTAAAAAAACGTATTGTGGGTTTTCTGAAACGTGTAGTTCCTGAAAAAGATAAATGAGGGTTGTCATCAGTAATCTACAAGAGACCCCTCAACTTTTAGAGCCACAGGACAGGGAAACACAACATCATCTTGGGTCCAAGCTGTCTCAAGGACCCCGTCTCCCTTCATGAGCCTGCTCAGGTGTTCAGATCACCAGGAGAGGCCTTCCTCTCAATCCCACCACCTTCACAGGTGCATTTGGTGGGCACCCATGACAGGTCCTTCTCTGTTGTGACTCCCAGACTTTAGAATTCCCTTTCAACGGGGGCCAGGCTGGCCCCATCTTTGCTGTCCTTCCGCAAGCAGGCCTTGATTAACTACCTGCTTCCAGCAGACTCCATTCTCCTCCTGTGCTAACTGCTAACAGATTAAAAGAGAGGGGGAAAGAGACTTTTAAACAGGGAGGCGGGACTCTCTTTGAAATCAGAGGCAGAGAAGGAACAATTGGTCACTGCTGGATTGATTGACAGTCACTGCAGCGCAGGAAGATCCCTTCCAGCCAAACCTACTACAGGCAGCACGCAAGGTTGAAATAACTCCAACACTTACCACTTGCATGGACACCACTGTTCTGTTTTATTGTTTCTGTCTCCTTATCCACAAATGAAATGAATCCCGAGGATGTACACCTGCTGGCAGAAGCATGGGTGTTGCTGTGCCGGATCAAGCCAAAGACCTATCTGATTTAGTTTTCCATCTTTGACAGCTGCCAAGCAAATACCATGTTCATCTCGTGTGACACACAGGCAGGGTCATCGTTTGTTTCATCCTTTATCATCATACATTCCGACGCTTGCTGGCGCAAGAGATTTCGGAGGAAGGCAGAGGCTTGCTTTCCTTCTGCCATTCAAGTTACAGATTCTCGATTTCCCGGCACGACTCGTGTTTCTTCTGTAGCGCCATCAACCCCGAAAAGCCCCCAAATTACCAGTTTAACAACGTGTGATAAAAGCATATGATCCGGGGGCCAAATCGCTTCACACGTCATTGAAAGGCAACCTTTGTCTGGGCCTGGATAGAGGCAACTGTTTTAACAGCCATGGTGTGTCGATTAATGATGTGGCACGCGATCAACAAGTGCTATCACAAGACTTTGGAATGGCTGGAGGCTAATCTGTTTTGGGGTTTGTCTTTTTTTTAGCTGTATGTTTCGTTTTTCAGTGCAATGGTGTTTTCCCCGCCCAAGAACCTAGCCAGGTTGGGAAAATGTTGGGACACCTTCCCTTCGTTCATTTGAAGTGATGTTTCCTGTGGCGAGGCCCATGTTTTAATGTTCACATTTGAAATTCTGATTTGTCAAAAACGAAGGTTATGGCTGGCGCAGGTTTGTTGAAAAGAAGCCTAGTTAACATTGACCTCGGTTTGGAGACTAGAAAACATGTTAAACTGTGGCTAATCAAACTGGAAAGAAAGGCTTCGAAGCTCTCCCTTACAGCCAAGTTGGCAGGTGAGGGTGGAGATAAAAATGTTGAGAATTTTGATTATAATGTGTATTCTCATAACATCAGCAGAGTAAGGAGATATTGGTTAGCAGAGATACTTATGACACTATGACACTGAGAGAGTAAAACCAACAACTTAGTCTATTTACATATATACATAGAGAATAGACATTCCTCTGGCAGCATAACATGACATGAAGCAACACACAGCATAGGAAAAAGTGATCTGACTTACAGCAAATAAAGACGTTCCTTTTTACACATGACTTACGTACAGTTCTGTGACCAATCAGAAAATACATTACTTTATATATATATATATATATATATATATATATATATATATATATATATATATATATATATATATATATATATATATATATATATATATATATATATATTTTAGCCCGCCCAGGTAACAACATAACATATACAAAATTACAATTTAAAATGACAGTATGCTACTTAAAAAGAAAAAAAAAAGAAAACACAATGATCCAAGATGGAAAGAACACAAGAAACCAAAATTCAAACAGTGGATGGAGGGAAGGCTTGCTTAAACAACCAGGTTTTCAATTGGCATTTGAAGATGCCCAGGGAAGGGGCCATGCGAATCTCAGGAGGGAGATTGTTCCAGAGATGAGGAGCCACTGCCGAGAAGGCCCGGTTTCTTGTTTTTTCCTTCCGGGCCTCCCTCGGTGTTAGGCTCCTCAGTCTCACCTCCTGGCTAGATCGGGTGATACAGGTAGATCTAGGTGGGAGAAGGCGTTCCATCAGGTAACGAGGCCCTAAACCGTTTAGGGCTTTATACGTAAGCATTAAGACCTTGAAATCTACGCGGAACCGAACGGGCAGCCAATGCAAGGCGGCCAGAGTGGGAGTAATATGTTGATATTTCCTTACCCCACTGAGAAGTCTGGCTGCCGCATTCTGCACCATCTGGAGTTTCCGCATAGATCTCAAAGGCAGCCCCACGTAGAGAGCATTGCAGTGGTCTAATCTCGAGATTACGAGCGCATGGACCAAAGTGGTGAGCGACCCAACATCTAGATAGGGGCGCAGCTGGGCTATCTGCCAAAGATGGAAATAGGCGGTGCGGACCACTGACGCTACCTGGGATTCCATGGCGAGCGCCTGGTCCAGATAGACCCCCAAGCTGCGCACCTCACTCTTCGCAGTGAGAGTCACCCCCCCAAAAGAGAGGGAGTTTCCCAAACCGCTGATGGTAGGCCCTCCAACCCTCAGGACCTCCGTCTTGTCCGGGTTCAACCTCAGCCCATTTTCCTGCATCCACTGCAATACAGACCCCAGGCAGCGCTGCAGGGACAGAACGGCATCCACTGTAGTTGGCAAAAAGGAAATGTAGAGCTGGGTGTCATCAGCATATTGATGGCACGATGCTCCACACCCCCTGATGACCTCACCCAGCGGCCTCATGTAGATGTTAAACAGCATTGGGGAGATGATCGAGCCCTGCGGAACCCCACAATTGAGGCTCCACGGGGACGAAACCCTCTCCCCAAGCTGAACTCTCTGAGGACGGTCCCCGAGGAAGGACCGGAGCCAAGCCAATGCCTGACCACCAATTCCCAACTCGGAGACCCTCCTCAGGAGGATACCGTGGTCGACGGTATCGAAGGCGGCTGAGATGTCAAGGAGGACCAGCGAGAAGTTTTTCCCCTGTCGGCCTCCCTCAATAGGTCATCATACAGGGCGACCAATGCCGTTTCCGTACCATGGCGCGGCCTGAAACCCGACTGGAATGGATCCAGGGCATTTGTTTCATCGAAGTGCGCCTGTAGCTGATCGGCCACCACCCTCTCGACCACTTTACTCATGAAAGAAACATTGGCGACGGGCCTATAATTGCCAATATCGTCCGCCGCCAAGTTAAGTTTCTTTCGAATGGGCCTAATGAGTATCTCCTTGAGGGCAGAGGGAAATCTGCCCTCCTGGAGAGACCCATTAATTATCGCTGTAGCCCATTCGGTTGTTGTAGGCCTGGCTGCTTTGATTAGCCAGGCCGGGCAAGGGTCAAGGGAGGAGGAGGTGGCCCGACAGCGGACTAGCGCCTTGTCCACAACGTCAGGCATCACAGGCTGAAAATGGTCAAAGCTGACCGGGCAAGGCGGAGCGCTGGACATCTCTGCTCGATCCACTGAAACCAAAAAAGGAGAAAGCTCCCAGCGGATGGCCTCCACTTTAGATTTAAAAAATGCTGCAAATTGGTCAGGGGAGCATTACTTCCTTTTCTGTTACACAAAGTTTCATCATGTACACAGTTGTACAACATTAAGTCTTAATCCTTGATACCCACACCTGAATACAATCAGTACAGTGACCCAGGTAAAATCAGCCATTTTACATTTAACTATACAACATTAATATTTAATACATTTTCATATCAAAATCTCAACACCCCTCCTTAAATTTAATTGTTGTATAGACCAAGCTTATTGCATAGATAAACATGCTTCTGCATTGGCAATGGCTTCGTGAAAATGTCTGCAATATTATTTTCACTTGGACAATATTGTATATCTATCAGCTTCTGATCCACAGCACTCTTTACATTGCAATAAGGTAAAGGTAAAGGTTCCCCTTGACATTTAGTCCAGTCGTGTCCGACTCTAGGGGGCGGTGCTCATCCCCGTCTCCAAGCCGTAGAGCCAGCGTTTGTCCGAAGACAGTTTCCGTGGTCACGTGGCCAGCGCGACTAGACACGGAACGCCGTGACCTTCCCACCGAGGTGGTACCTCTTTATCTACTCACATTTACATGCTTTCAAACTGCTAGGTTGGCAGGAGCTGGGACAAGCGACGGGAGCTCACTCCGTCGCGTGGATTCGATCTTACGACGGCTGGTCTTTGACCTTGCAGCACAGAGGCTTCTGTGGTTTAACCCGCAGCGCCACCACGTCCCTATCAAAATAGGATAGCACTTTTCAAATACTTGAAAGGGAGTCCTACAGAGGAGGGGCAGGACCTGTTCTCGATCATCCCAGAGTGCAGGACACATAATCATGGGCTCAAGCTACAGGTAGCCAGATATTTCCTGAATATCAAGAAAAACTTCCTAACTGTTAGAGCAGTACGACAATGGAACCCATGACATGGGGGGTTGAACGCTCCAGTGCTGGAGGCATTCAAGAGAAAATTGGACAACCACCTATCAGATCTCCTTTGATTTGTACTCGTGCACTGAACATGGGGTTGGAATTGATAGCCTTAGAGGCCCCTTCCAACTCCATGATTCCAGGATTCCACAAATATTTTGGTTCGGTCAGTCTTCCAGCCACCAGATGATGTTTAGGAGGAGATCATGAACCAGCCCGACCTTCCATACCCAGACTGGACCTTTTTGGTCCAGCTCCAGGGCTACTTTTTTGCAGACCTGGACTGGACTGATCAGGCCCGGATTGCATCTTCAGGGAAGAGTGTTCTTGGACTACAACTCCCAGAAGCCTTCACCACTAGCTGTGCTGACCAGGGTTTCTGGGAGCTGCAGTCCAAGAACACCTGGGGACCCAAGGTGGGGAACCCCTCCTTTAGAGTGTTGCTTTAAAGATCACACCCGGCAAAGCGACCCTTTATAGCCCAGTCCGATATCACCATCTGACCATACCCCATGCCTCTGTCTGTGCATGCATGTGCATAAGATGTAACATTTTTCAATTACCTTTTCAGTTCTCACCAAGGTCCTTTTTAGCTATTTTGAATAGGATTTTTAAAGTTCTGTACCATTGTCTTGTCTACTTTAAGGGTCCTCCCCCGGGGAACATGGTAATGTAATTGGCAAGGATTTAATTCTTAGGGAGCTTTGTAACAACTTACATAATGAAAGTAACTTTTTAAAAAAGTTTTTTTTTTTAAAAAAAAACTTTTTTCAAAAAAGTTTTTTTAACATTTTTTTAAAGTTACTTTCCAAGCTCTGGAGGGATTCAAGGTCAGTAAGTGAACTTCATGATCAAGTGAGGATTGAAATTCTGGTCCCGCTCAAGGTCAATATTCTTAGGAGTAAACCCAGGGGGCAACCCAATAGATTTGGCTGCCTGAAGCCAAGGACGAGATGCAAAAAATCACAGCTGGATTGACAGCTGCATCTCCGTGTTCCGTCCAATCGTAGGGCCAGCTCTGCTGAATCTCTCTGGGTTTCCAGTGAATATTCCCTGGACGGAGAAGGCATGGCTTTGCATAAGGTGACTGTAAACACTCATCTCTCATTTCCATTCATTTACACTGAGTCTTAGCTGCTTCATGGAGTAACGTCCGACTCTACGGCACCATCTCACATAACTGCTAGGTAAACCTGCCCGCTGTCACCACTTCATTTGTCAATGGGCAATTCCTAACACCCATCCTCATTAGCTGGCGTTACCTCAGGCTTCTTCTTATGCCTGCTTCCCGCTGGCTTCTTGCACACTGGAGGCGTCTGGTCCCTGAAAGGCAAAATCATCATTTCCTTGCATCAACAGAGGTCATTTCCTGGATTTTTCGGGGCTGTCTGGCTTTGCCTCCCGCACACCCGCCCCAGCTTCAAGTTCTGGGGAGCTGTCATGAGACAGCTGCTGGTGGTGTCTATATGATCATTGGCAGGGAGCAAATCCTGGAAGATGGTTAAGGGAAATTTAATAATCTGGAGAGCTCAGTGGCTTGATCAAGAAGAGTCATGTCTGATGATGATCCCCAAATGTCTCATGACCATGCGGGGTTTAAACTCTGGTGCATCAAACAGAGCCATTGTGCTGTAGTGGATAGAGTGTCAGACAACAACCCGAGAGATCTGAGTTCAAGTCCCTGCTCAGCCATGGAAATTCATTAGGGAGTTTCCATTTACAACCTTGCATGCTGTCTGTAGTTTGTGTGACTGGGAGAGACTTTTCTGGGCTTGGGTGACTGTCAGTCCAGCCTTTGAATTCAAACAGAGCCCCACCTCTCTGCTGAGTGTTCCCCCCCCCCTCTCTTTCCTCAATTGGCAGCAGTGGTTTGTTTGCTCTTGATCTGTTCAGTTGGTTGTTAAGTATGTGCACAGTAAATAAAAGCAGCATGCACAAGTCTATAAACTCAAGCAACTGTAAATAAAGAGATGTGTTTTTTTCATTCTTTCTCCTACAAATCTCTCAGAGTGAGTTACTGAGACTTTAAGAACCAGTTAATGAGAAAGGGGTGGACTATATGGGGAACTTGTAGCTATTCTCCTCTGTGGATATCTGTCCTTCTACTGGGTAGCAAAAGGAGATATTTTTTTCCAGAAATTAAAAACTCGGCAACAAAATCACTTCTTGTACATCTTACATACCTCAAAACCTGTATTAAGGTTGCCGAACATTGGAAGCAGCTTGATGGCATAGAACAGAAGGTAATCATGCCTCCAATCAGTATTGTGTTTGCATAACACTTTGTGTTACACAAGGCACAGATTGACCTCTTGCAGCTAATGGGGCTTACGCTTGTTTATGGACATCCTGGATACCTCCTTGTACAAACTTAGAAAAAGACCAATCCCTAGCACAACTGACAGTTGCCCGTCGGCAGTAGGCGAAGACGATTCTGGGCATGCCCCAAAAGACCCATATTTATACTGAATGGTGCCTCCATCTGAGAAGACCTGCATGCAACAGTCAGTCAGGTGAAGCTATTCATTTCCAGATGCCCCTTTTAAGAGTTCTTTTTTAAAAGCACTGGGATGCATAACTTTTTAACTATCTGCAGTCTAAGTGGAAAGAGGCAACTTTTGAACTGCTTTTTTTAAAAAAATGCTTTTTAAAAAAAAATCAATTCACTTCAACAATTCATTGCCCCCTTGAACACAGTGGGGACTTATTTTTCAGCAAATTTGCAGGGAGGGGGGCTGTGCTGTAAATATTGCAGCCCCATACAAATAAATATTAAGATAGGGCTTCGAATAGATTCCATGCTCTGGATGTCTCCTGTTGCATGGGGGTGAGGTTTTCCATACACAGCTGTTGGCCAAAGAACGCCGGGCAAGGCCAGCTTTTGACCTCATCCAGGATGGTTTTTACATTCTTATAGGAGAACTTGTGACTTTGGGAACACCCAGAATCCCCCGGCCAGCCTGGCAACAAAAATTGGACATTTGCTCCTCGGTAGTTCTCGAATATTTGACCAATCCCCGGGAGGCAGTGGAAGACAGGAGGGCCTGGAGTGCTCTGGTCCATGGGGTCACGAAGAGTCGGACATGACTTAATGACTAAACAGCAACAAGTTCTTGAATCCTGGCTTTGAAAAAAGGCTAGGGTATTATGATGATCCTTGGTCATTATCAAAGCATGGAGTCCATTGAAAGGCTGGGAGAATCAGATGTGGATGTTGCAAAGTTTGGAATTTCTGGTTAAAATTCCAAAAGAACTCACAGAGGAGAACAGGTAAAAGTTCCTCAGATAGTCTACCCCTTTCTCATAAACTGGCACTTAAGGTCTCAGTAACTCACTCTGAGACATTCGTAGGAGAAAGGATGAAAACACCACATTACTTACAGTTGTGGGCAGATCAACAGCAAAGAAACAACAAAAACTGACTTCAACAGACTAAACAGAGGGAAAGAAAATACTCAACAGAGAGGCAGGGATTCACTTTGAATTCAAAGGCAAGGAAAGAACAATTGGTTAGTGAGATACACAATCACCCCAGCCCAGAAAAGTCCCTTCCAGTCACTCAAGACACAGGCAGCATGAGAGTTAAGAAAAAAGTTCTTAACTGTTAGAGTAGTATGACAATCAAACCCATGACCTCGGGAGGTGTTGAGTGCTCCAATGCTGGAGGCCTTCAAGAGAAAATGGGACCACCCTCTGTCAGATCTGCTTTGATTTGAATTTCTGCCTTGAGCAGGGGGTTGGACTGGATGGCCTTAGAGGCCCCTTCCCACGCCATGACTCTATGGTTCTAAAACTCCAAATCTTAACGTCATGGCCTGGCAAAACAGAACACCAGAGAATGCCCGGGCAAGATCCCCTCACCTTTGTGTTATGCGGTCGAATCTCAGATTAGAAGCATGCAACAGGCCCCTCTAGCCTTAAAAAATACTGCACTATTTCAAGAATGCTCCGGGACGATTCTCGCCCACTTAGGCAGCTCTTCACCCAGGCGGGTTTCCTGCCGTCTTGTAGATAAATCCACATTTCTAAAGGTGTCTGTGAGGGTGTGATAGAAAAATGCAGAGCAGAGCTCCTTCGCTCTCACCCAGTGGATGACCCAGCCAGGCAACGAAAAGGAAGCGAACCAGTTTGGGTGCCTTGTTTTGCTGGAGCGAAATGCTAACTTGCCCTATCTCATTATTTCGGCCCCCGTGGAAATGTAATCATCTTTCTCTCTCATTCTCTCTCCTCCACTGTCCAGCAACTTCTATCCTGGATAATTTTATACTACGGTACTTCTTAATTGGGAAAATATTTTTCCCCTCTTTATTTTTTTACTGTGCAGACGAACAAATCAGGCTGACAAACACGGTCCCAAGCTGGACCTTTGATGGTCTTGCAAAGGAGCAGAGTTGCAAAAAAAAAAATTACTTTTTCAGGCTATAAAATTTCCAGAATATGTTGCAGAATTTTGAATTTTTGGTTCAAGTTCCTCTAGCGGTGAAGCAGAAATGCAGGGGTTTATAAAGCAGAATAGCTTCAAGTTCCTCAGAGGAGTCCATCCCTTTTTTTCATCAACAGGCACTTGCAGTCTTAATAACTCATTGTGAGACATTAGTAGAAGAAGGAATAAAAGGATTCATTTACTTACTGTTGTGGACGGATCAAACAGCAAACTGACAAACATGACGGCTTTCAGAAACAGACTTCAGCAGACTCTAGGGAGGAAAGAAAGCACTGAGCAGAGAGGCGGGGCTCTCTTTGAATTCAGAGGCAGGGAGGCAACCATTGGTGAGTGCTGGATAGACTGACAGACACCCCGGCCCAGAAGGGTCCCTCTTAGCCACACCTTCTCCAGGCAGCATGCAAAGTTGTAAAAACTCCAGCAGAATCCAAAACATGGGGCAGAATCTTCTTAGTGACTTCTGCTCATGGAACATTGCACTGAACAAACAGGTGGGTAAAGGGAACATATATTCCCCCAACAGCTGCTTCCCCGGGTTTCAATATCTCTTGGAAGGCCTGTGTCACCACCACCTTCTCAGGCATGCTTAGCAGAGACATGAGAGAAGGCCTTTTCAGTGGCTGGTCTCAGGCGGTGGAACTCCCTGCCACTGGAGACCAGGCTGGTCCCCTTCCTGTTGTACTTCCACTGGCAGGCAATTATCTTTCTTTTTGAGGCAGGCTTTTTATCAATAAATCACTGCTAAGGGAGGTGTGTTCATACCAGAGTTGTATATATAACTATATATATAAAACGGTATATATAACTATATATAACTATAACTCTCTCTCTCTCTCTCTCTCTCTCTCTATATATATATATATATAGAGAGAGAGAGAGAGAGAGAGAGAGAGAGAGAGAGAGAGAGAGAGAGAGATCTATATATGTATATATAGAGAGAATATATATCTATATCTATATATATACATATATATACAGATATATATATATATATAAATATATATACATATATATATGTATGTTTATATATATATAAACAGTTTATATATTTCTGAATAGATATATCTTTTAAATGTTTTCCTTCATTATTTAAAAAAATTTTAATCTAATATTTTTAAATGATTAATATGGGGTGTTTTGTTTTTCTTTTGTCCTTTAACATTGCGGTTTATTGCATTTTGAATTGTTTTAACACTTGTGGTTTTTGTAAGCCACCTTGGGTCCATTTGCTGGGGAAAAAGACATGCTAACGAACTAACTAATTTACTAAATGATACCTAGGGGATCTGCAACCCTTACAATTACCTTTTCCAGACACCCCCTTTCAACATAAATTTCTGGGGCTGGAAGAGAGCTTTGTGGATACCCGGAACGGCCAAAAAGACAAACAAGGGAGGTCCTAGATCAAATCAAGCCTGAACTCTCTCTGGAGGGGGAAAAAAATGTTGAAACTGAGGCTCTCCTACTTTGGGCCCATCCTGAGAAAGCAGGATTCTCTGGAAAAAACAATAATGCTGGGAAAGATGGAAGGCATCAGGGAAAGAGGAAGACCAAATACGCGATGGACTGACTCCCTCAAGGAAGCCACACTTTTAAGAAGTAGTCCCTAATGACCTGCAGCAGCAGCACAAAGAGCAGCCTTCTGTAGGCTGGAGTCTCTCATGGTCTCCGTCAGCAAAAGAGTACAGCTCCTTACCACCAGTGACTGCAAAGTCAACCCTGCCTTTATTTTGGTTTCCTGGTTTGGGTTAGGAAGGATGAGAGGTGGACAAGAGCAAAAGAAAGGGGGAACGGGAAGTTACTCTCCGCAGGTGGCGAAGCGCTCATAGTTACTTGTTTTCCTTGGATGGTGCTGTTCCGGCCGTGGTAAGCGTTACAGGCCACAACAGGAACTGAGAAGAAGGCCCGGGGTGCTCACCAAGATGGGTTTATAATTATCAGCCGACGCCTTCGCTCGGATAAAACTGTGCATGCAAAACGAAGGGGAGGCAGAATCCTCTCTCTCCAGAGAATGAGAGCCGGGAGGTGAGGAGGGAGAGAGAATTTGATTGTGTTTTAATCTACGGAGCCTGGAAATATTGTGGTTTCTTGCAGCCCGGCCTTGCAAAATTTTGGCACGGTCTCTGCATCCTGTAAAAACACACCACCATCCCATGTGTCACCTTGGTATCTTGGGGGATAGGGTGGGTCTCTCCGGCTTTTGCATCCTTTTTTAGATGGCAAGCCCTCTGCGGTGAGGAAGCCCGTTAGCTGATCGGCAATTAGCTCCTGTCGGCATCCGGAGCCCCGGGTTGACCTAGCAAGTGTCAAGAAGAACCGAGTGCCTGAGAAAAGATGCTGGCAGGCGGAGGGCTTGACAAGACCGTCCCAAGCAGAAGCCACCAAGGTGCGCAGGGCTTTCCATGAGCTGATCGCAGGGGACTGAGTGTCAGGCAGGATGAGGCTTACCAGGAATGGAGAGCGCCCAAGGTCAAACTCTGCGGAGGGATGAGAAAGCTCTCTTGGTAGCCTTAGACCTGGCCGACGGGGGAAAAGGAACGGCCGGTTAACAGCCGGAGACTCAGGTTCATAGCTAGCCGCCTTGAACCGAGGATGGGAGGAAAACGATCTCAGGGTCGTTTATTCAATCCACGTTAAAACTTCCTATGAAAGTTTTCTAAGGCACAAGCTAAAACAGCCAGCCAGTTCTGCTATTGTTTCTTCCTCCATATGTTTATCTTATACAAGGCAGCCCCAGGGAGATGAAACTGGGAGCAGACGGAGGGCAGTTTAACCCTTTTTTCCTCTCACATACCCCTAAAAAGCTCAGTTTTTCTCCTCAGAGTTGAAGGATAAGGGGTTCTCTTTCACACACGTTTGCAGTATTTTCTATGTATATTTTTTAAGTGATACTTGTTGCAGAAGTTTGGGTGTTGTGGTTAAATTCCTCTAGCTACGTAGCAGAAGTGCAAAAGTCCATAGAGAAGAATAGCTTCAAGTTCCCCCCAGATTAGTCCACCCCTTTACTCACTCACTGGCCCTTACAGTCTCTATAACTCACTTTGAGACTTTAGTAGCAGAAGGAATAGAAACCATTTTCTTTACTTCCAGTTGTGAACAGCTCAAATAGCAAACTGCCAAACATGACTGCTTTCAGGAACAGCCTTCAGCAGACTCCTTGCTTCCAACAGTCTACTGAGAGAGAAAAAGGACACAGAGCAGAAAGGCGGGGCTCTCTTTGAATTCAGAGATAGGGAAGGAACCATTGGTTAGTGCTGGAGAGATGGACAGTCCCCCCAGACCAGAAAAGTCTCTTCCACACAAACCTGCTACCAACAGCATGCAAGGTTGTAAAAACTCCAACAATATCATTTATAACCCCATGCCCAGGCCAGATGGCCTCATGTCCTCTTTTACAGATTGTGTCTGAGGATGCAGATTCTAATCCAGGAAAGGTCACACTGGAAAAAAAAATGTGTTAATGATAAAGATGCCACAATATTTCTGTTTTTTAAAAAATACAGTTCCTGTTTCTGTTTTCAGGTCTAAGAACCCTTCCCTCTTAACTTGCTAATTCCGCCCACACTCCGATTTTTGGTCTGAACCGTGAAAGCATCAGAGAGCGAACAAGGCTGGTTCAGGACCGTTGAGGAAAGCTCTCTACTCAGACAGGAATGGATTATTTGGGGAGTTAACAGGTCATCATCACTCCAGAATAGCAGATAGCTCGCCTCATGGAGAACCCTTCCTTCCAGGCAGGCCACAGCACGCCCTCCACCATCCCTTTGCTCAGAGCTGGGTGAAAGCAAGAGACAGGTGATGCTGTAAGATGAGGTATCGTATCGGGTAGCCTTTTGTTAGCTAAGCATGGCCAGCATGAGACCTGAGGAGGAGGGACACCCCTCTGAAAATCTGGGGTGAGCTGCCCTGTAGCTGAACCACCATCCAGTGTGAGAGACAGAGGAGCTGTGAAATTCTTCGGTTGTATTTTAAAAAGCAAACCACAGAAAGGTCCCATTTCTGGCCTCAGGCAGAGCCATGGGAGGGTCAGGCCAACTTTTACAAACTTGCCCCTATCTAGAGCACCACCCATAAATCCAAACAAGGCAGCAGGAAAAGAGGAAGACCCAATACAAGATGGTTTGACTCCCTAAAGGAAACTACAGGCTTGAGTTCACAAGAGCTGAGCAGGGCCGTTGAAGACAGGAAATTTTGGAGATCGCTCATTCATGGGGTCCCTTTGAGTCAGAGGCGACTTGATGGCACATAACAACAAGAATTAAATCTTTTTACTTCTTAACCAGTATTTCTCTGTATTTGGCCACTTAAGCTGCAATTCTGAGTCTGGCATCATAAGCAAAGAGAGAGATGCTTATGGGAGATGGGCTTCCATTTACAGCCAGGTGAAGAAAGGATAGCTTTGAGTGATGCTGTTTATTTCCCTGATGGCGTTCATACCAGCATTCTGATGTCTTCCATCTGGCCACCCCTTATTGTGCATCTATAATTCACCTAACATACAGCATATATAACTTCCCATCTACATGATTTCTCCATCTTGTACTCCAAGCGCCAGGACAACGGACAAGGCCCAGAAGGTCGACGGCTACAGGATTGAACCACGGGCTCGGTCTCCGTGGGCTTCAAAGCCGGCAGTGAAAGGACGCCTTTGAACTTGGCATCCTGACAGATCGTTACTGCCGCATTCCGACCCAGCGGCCTCCCCATAAGCCGATGGGAGACCCCCTAAAAGGGGGGGAAGATGGTGTTCAAAGAGCAGGTTTCTCCTGCCCAGCATGACACTCACATGGTGAATGGGCAAGATAAAAGCACCGGCCTCAGGGAGTCCTGCCACGGGGTAAGAAGAGCCATCAGAATGAACTTGTGGCCGGATCCTGAGAGCATGGAGAGCGAGACTCACCGACAGGTTTATGTCATGAAAGATGAGGTCTTGGGGCTGCGTGACAGCTCTTGGGGGGGGGAGGGATGATGGGGGGGGAGGAGACCGCCTTTATAACAGCCCCCTGCCTGTACAGCAAGAATGGTCCAAAGCTGGCTAGTGGTCAAGATTAGACGTGGGGATGAATAAAAAAAAATGAATTGCAATATTCGTCAGAAATCGATGATTCGTCAAATATTTATCCCTTCGTATTCATCAATTCCGGAGACCCCGACGAATACGAAGGGATGAATATTTACCCATTTTTATTCATTCCCCATAGCCGGAGAGGTGAAGACTAGGCTGCTGGGCTTCTCTCTCTACTTATGGCCTTCCCTCTCTGCCTATGGGCCCATGGGCCACCTGAGCCCCACGACCCCATAGTCTGACCCCCCCCCACCCTCTTTCCACTGCCCCCGTTGCCTCCTTACCTTGGCCACCACCACCCACACCGCCACCACCAGCTGCAGCTTCCCTTAGGGCAACAGAGGAGGCCACGGTGGCACAGGTGGTGTTGGCATGGGCAGAGGCAGCAGCCAAGGTAAGGAGCCAATGGGGCAAGGGGGCAGACTGTGGGGGCTCAGGGCTCAGCTTTCTTTTTTTTTAAAGACAGTCACAAGCTGTCCAGAAAAAGCCTGATGAACCGACGAACCAACTTGCGGCTCATCGGTTCACCAGGGGAAATTTGTCGTTCGTAGTTCGTCAAGCTTGACAAACCACGAACCAAGATGAACCGCCATTTTGGCGGTTCGTCCCCATCCCTGGTGAAGATGGTTCTCCAAACACACCCTCTCTCGCCCTGTGGCTTGGAAAAGGTACCCCTTTTTTGCCATTGCCATTCCCAAAATGAGTTTGGTAACAGAGCTGCCCTTCGAAGGCATAGATGTTAAGGGGATTCTGGGGGTTGTAGTCCAAACATTCATGTTTCCAAGGCCTGGTTTGTCCTACCACTCAATTAAAGCTCAGGTATCCTGAAATTCTAGACGTTTTCATCAGTCTGTTTTAATACAGCAGAGAAGAACAGAAGAGTCCTTTGTGATATCTTTTGGAGATAATTTATTTGTTTATTATTTGTTTGTTTTATATGCCACTTTTCTCCCGATAAGTGGCACCCAAGGCGGCTCACAATATTAAAAACAATAGTTAAAAACGTAATAAGTCAAACATTTTAAAAAAAACAATTGTAGTATCTGCTAATTAAAATACAATTTAATAATTAAAAGCAAGTGAATGTCAAAAACTTTGTGACCCTAATAAGCCATTTGGGATTCGCTCATGACTATTACAATCCCCCTCTTCCGATGCGCCAAACGCTGTAGGCCTAGCAGCTCCTGCTTGAGATTTCATGGCTACCATAGCAACCGTGGAACTGTCCCAATACATGGGGCAGGTCATCATTCTTTGGATCTGTTTTTTGCCCTGAAAGAACAAAGGGGGACCCATTAAAACAGCCTGCACTTGGAGATTCATGGGTTCCAAAGGATTCCTGAAGGCTCTGAGGGAGGTTCTTGCTGACAGGGCTGGTGATTCGGTCGAGGTGTTGGTCTCTGTGGAACAGTGTGATGGAAAGGGCAGTCAACACAGTCGCTCCCAAGCGCCCACTCTGGTGTAGTAGAGCATGCAGTTCCCCTTGGTTTGCAGAGGATCGATGGGTGATGAAACAATCATAGAATCATGGAGTTGGAAGGGACCTCTAAGGCCATCCAGTCCAACCCCCAGCTCAAGGAAGGAATCCAAGTCAAAACAGATCTGACAGAGGGTGGTCCAGTTTTCTCTTGAAGGCCTCCAGCATGGCAGCACTCACCACCTTCTGAAGTCATTGGTTCCATTGTCATACTGCTCTAACAGTTAGGAGGTTTTTCCTGATATTCAGCCTAAATCTGACTTCCTCTAACTTGAGCGCATTATTATGTGTCTTGCATTCTGGGATGATCAAGAACAGGTCCTGCCCTTCTGTAGGACAACTTTTCAAGTCTTTGGAACGTGTTGTCCTATCTCATTCCAACCTAGCAGTTCTAAAGCATGCAAATGCAAGTAGATAAATAGGTACCACCACGGTGGGAAGGTAACGGCGTTCCGTGTCTAGTCGCACTGGCCACGTGACCACGGAAACTGTCTTCGGACAAACGCTGGCTCTACGGCTTGGAAACGGGGATGAGCACCGTGCCCTAGAGTCGGACACGACTGGACTCAATGTCAAGGGGAACCTTTACCTTTACCTAAACATGCCCAGTGCTTTCCATCTTTCCTCCCATGGCTTGGTTTCCAGTCCCCTGAAGCAAGCCAGGTGATGGCTAGAGTGCAGGTGGTGTAGGTCTCATAGTGAGTGTGGTTGAAAACTTCTCATTGTGCCTACTATGCTTCAGTTAACAGGGCAAAAAAAGTTTTACTTTGCTAATATTATTTCATCCTCCCCCTGTCGCCCAGCGGAATTGATCTGAGTGGCTAAGAGCTTGCTGGGAGCAAACTCAAAAAGGCTAGGAGTAGAGCCAACCCTCAGTCACCGGCTGTGAGAAGTTGGCTAGGCACTTTGAGGAGAAAATCACTCGTACTCGCCTGGAATGTCGTGCCACAAATTTTACAGTATCTAGAAAGGTGTCGAGTGCACCATGTAGTTCAGGCTTTGGGGGACCAATTTCGGTGGTTGGATTCCGATGACGTTGAGAAGACCCTTTGAATTGGTCTCACCCACCATATGTATCCTTAGTGAGTCGTCTAAGTCGGAAGGGTTTGGCACGGTCTTTACCTTATGGCCTCCAATGGTCCAGACAATGACTTTAGAAGGAGAAGATGGGACATTAGGAGGAGAAAGAAGCAGAAAGCAGATGGCAGGAAGGGAGCAGCCAATAATAAAGGGTTTCTTGATGATGGAGGAGGAGAACGATATTACCTGGGAAGGTGGTATAAAGAGGGAGAAGAAAAGTTGGAGATCACAAGAGCGGGAGGAACCAGAGTTGGAGGGCAGAGAGACAGAAAAGCTGAAGGGCCCTCAGAATTTTCTTTCCCCCGGAAGGTAGGGGCAGAGGGCGAAACAAGAAAGAGAACCCTTAATGGGGAAAGAAAGCGCAGGGATAGAGGTGCACTTGGGAGAGGTGGGACTAGTGGAATGGACCGTATACATCTACCCGAGAGGGGAAGGTCTTTGGAAGAAGGTGGTATGCCTGGACCTGATCCCTACTGGTTCGACACCTCTTGAGGACAATTGGGCATGACACCTCTGTTGTGGGACTATTTGCGCGGTGAGGAGCCAGCCACTAAGGAAACTGACCGACCGAGAGAGATCTGGACTGTCCCCACGTTGAAGGACTCAACGCCAGTGCCTGGGTTACAGGAAATAGGGACGGAAGCATCCGTGGTTACAGGTCCCGTTAGACCACAGAGGTTGCTGTTCATGCTACCCCCGTTGAAAGAGATCGAACTGGTATCTAACGTTACTCCGTCTCCTGTGATAACTTCAGCAAAAGAAATGGAACCGCCTATCATTAAGCAAGAATTAACCAATCACATTGAGCCTTGCCCATTATGGTTGATAAGATCTAGCAGGTGTGGATTGACTGGGTGCGTCCAGAAGGGGGTAAATGCCTCGTTACGGCAGGGGGTGGGGCCTTCTGTCTTGAAAGCGGTGGTGGTGCACCCACTCCTAAGGAGGACCTCTCTGGACCCAGGGGTATGTGACAACAACCGCCCTATTGCAAATACAGTAGCGCCCTCCTACCCGTGGGATCGGTATCTGCGGATTCACTTATCCACAGTCTGAAATTATTAAAAATGTTAAAAGAAAAACCCTAGAAGTAGATATTTGTAAAGATGAAGTTACCAGATGCCACTGGAGGGAGCCAGAGGCCATGCTATGAATAGCATTTGCTAGAGAAATATATTTCTACTATGTCATTACCAGAACAGGCCACTAGAGGAAGCCAGAGGCCATGCTATGTATTGTATAGAGTTTGCTATCATCCACATTTTTCAGCATCCGCAGGGGTGCTTGGAACCGATCCCTCGTGGATACAGGGGTCCTACTGTATCGCTTCTCTGGACAAGGAGCTTGAACACGTGGCAGCTGGGCAGCATCAGATGTTCTTGGAGGGAACTGATTATCTGGACCCATTTCAGTCTGGTTTCAGGCCAGAATTCTGTACTGAAGTGGCCTTAGTGACTCGGACTGAGGACCTGCTCCAGGCTCAAGATAGAGGGAGTGCGGCCATGTCGATTTTCCAGAATTCCTTGGCAACTTTTATTATGTTTGATCACGGGACCCTCTGGGACAGACAGGCTCCGTGGAATGAGAATGGGAAGCCGTGGAATCCAGTGGTTCCATTCCTCTCTTTGGAGTTGGTATCAAGACTTCCAGGACTTCGGTTCAGCCTCATGGCGATGAAACGGTGGGGCCCTACAGGCTACCATTCCATCTTCCATACCACATCATATCTATGTGAAGCCACTGGGAGAAGCCCTTAGGCGTTGGGGTGGGTGGGTTGGCTGCCATCAATACGCTGCTGATGCTCAGCTCAACGTCTCCTCATCCTTGGGTCAGCTGAGGCTGTGCAGGTGCTGGACCGATGTCTGGAGGCTGTAATGGGCTGGGTGAGGGCCAGTAAACCCAAGCTGAATCCCACCAAGAAAGAGGCTGTGTGGTTCGGTGGTTTTCCAAGTCCAGGAGTTGGATAGAAGACCTGTTCTGCATGGAGTTGCAATCCCTCTGAAGGATCAGGGGCATCATTTGGAGATATACTCTAAGCTTCATCTTTATCCTTGGTGGCTCACAGGAGCTCGGTGGTGACCATTTGGACAGATGGGTGGTCTAGAAGTATAAAAATAAATTTAAAATAAAATAAATAAATAAATAAATGGCTCAGACTAGCCTAGGGTCAGCTTCGACTGCTCTGCCAGCTACAACCATTCCTGGATAGGGATAACCTGGCCATAGTAGTCCGTGCCTGGGTTACTTCCCAGTTAGACTACTGCAATGCACTCTACCTGGGGCGATGCTTGAAGATGACACAGATGCTGCAGCAGGTGCAATATGCAGCAGCTAGACCACTAACAGGAACATCTTTCTGAACTCACATGAGACCAGTTCTAAAGGATTGGCACCGGCTGCCAATATGAATCTGGTCTGAGTGCATTAGAGCCTTTGAAGATCGTGGCCTGTATAGGTTTTAGTGCAGTGGTTCTAATGTTTTAACGTTTTTAATTTTGCGCTGTTTGCTTTTAGTTAGTTTGAATTGTCTTGTGTTTTAAAATTGTTTTATACAGTTTTGTAAAAAAAAACCTCCTTTAAATAAATAAATAAATAAATAGAATAGTGATGTTATGGTTCTCTTGCAGGGAGAAAGGGTACTTGCCCCCAATCCTGAATCCCAAACCTGGGTTTTTGTTAAAGGTATAGAGGTTTTTTTAAAAACTGCAGTCCATATGTCTCATTAATAATTTTTTTCCTGCTCACCCACGCACTTCCTAAATTATTTCTGCAGACTCCCTTGAGTGATGCCACAGGATCATGCGCTCATGGTTTGGTCATGGGATGGCAGAGGAACAACAGGCTAGCAGAACAGGGCCCTTGCCTTGTAAACGCCAGCCATCTATTTTCGACGGTCTGGTTTGTATAAACGACCTGGCAACCGTGAGGTAGTTGCGGTTGTTTAAAAGTTTGTTTACCGGAACATGGAAGACTTCACGGTCATGGGAGGAAGTTGAAGGCAGGAGCATCCGTTTCCATCCAAATAATTAAACAATTTGCCGGCATTTGTACCAAGTGTGTCAGGAAAGCTAACACCTGCAGTTCAGTGGTTCACCATCTGAGGTTTTGGACTCCGGGGCCAAGTCTATGACAAGCACCTGCGCTTCAAAATTTAGCATGACACCAACTGGCTTAAAGATACAACTAGGGAGAAAACAGGCATATTATGTACATGTCATAGAATCATGGAGTTGGAAGGGGCCTCTAAGGCCATCCAGTCCAACCCCCTGCTCAAGGCAGGAATCCAAATTGAAGCAGATCTGACGGATGGTTCTCCAACCTTCTCTTGAGTGTCTCCAGCGTTGGAGCGCTCACCACCTCCCAAGGCCATTGTTTCCATTGTTGTACTGCTCTAACAGTTAAGTTTTTCCTGATATTCAGCCTAAATCTGGCTTCCTGTCGCTTGAGACCATTATGACGTGTCCTGCCCTCTGGGATGATCAAGGACAGATCCTGCCCTTCCTCTGTAGGACTACCTTTCAAGTATTTGAAAAGTGCTATCTAATCTCCCCTCCGTCTTCTTTTCTCAAGGCTAAACGTGCTCAGTTCTTCCAGTCCTTCCCCACAGGGCTGGACACCGCATTTTAAGAAGGATGCCAAGGATATATATATCATATATATAAAGCACTCATTCCGTTCACTACATATATATATGTAGGCTAAAATCTGTTGTGTTGTTACTCCAATGGAACTTAAGTGGAGTAACCCAGAGAGGCAAACTGCCCCTAATTAACTAATCCTTGCTCTAATTCCTCACTGTGTGTCAGTCAAGTGGCTGGGCACACAATCAGGTATTCAAGCATGGTCTGGTTAATTAGTGGCAATCTGGTTAATTAGTGCCAATATGAGTCTGGTCTAAGTGCATTTATGCTTTTCCCTTCTGCGAGTTATCCTTTTCCCTTCTGCCGGTGTAACAACATCACAGGATTTTCACCGCGACCTAGTATAGAAGGTGTTGGCGCTCACCAGTGGCGTGAGCTTCGCTTCCTGCTCTGGGTCTGAAGGGCTGACATCACCTGTAAGTGAAATGGCGATTTAGCTATTGGTTTTCACAAGTGTCACACGTATCCCAGGAATAATAATCAACAGAACAGAGCCAGAGAACTGTAGAGTGGAAAGGAACCCCAAAGACCATGGAGACCAACCTTCTATTGAAGCCCAAAATAAGAAATAAGGAGCATTGGATCTAAAACCAACACAGAGGAGTTTATGCTGGGCTGGCTGCAGCAATCTGAAGGCACGTCCAGACTGAGGAAGTTGGAGCACTCTGGTTCGTACATAAAAGATTCCTGTCTCTAGCGCAATCTGTTTTTTCTCTCAATTGAGCACTCCTTCCGTTCACACTGACTGATTTTTTTTCTCCCGTGAAAAGGGTCCAGAAAGGTCTTTGGATCACTCCAATGTACCCCCCCCCCTTTTGGTTAATGACATTCCCTGCCTTGCCCCCTTCTCCACAGCCCATATTTATTGGGCCACAACAACTTTCCTCTTCTTTTACTGTTAAAGAACGTAAGGGACATAGCGAAACAGCAAAGCGTAAACCTAGCATGACATACGTTATACCGCCAACGTATATGTCTCATTTATCTAGAATAGCACTGCATCAATAGGAAAATATATTTTCAAAATTTGAATGCTAGAGTAGATGAAAATAGAGGAAAGGGGTGGTGGTGTTTCTCTGTCATCTCTTTCAATGCCACAACACACCAAATATGTCACAAGGTTGTCACCTTAGATAACACAGCCCACACTCCTATTTGGGCGCAAACTAGCCATCCACACAGAATCAAAGGTTTGATTCAAATTATATTTTGTACAAATTGTTAAAACCAGAAAGTGGCATCTTATCTATCTATCTATCTATCTATCTATCTATCTATCTATCTATCTATCTATCTATCTATCTATCTATCTATCTATCTATCTATCTAATCTATCTAATCTATCTATCTATCTATCTATCTATCTATCTATCTATCTATCTATCTATCGTCTGTCTGTCTGTCTGACTGTCTGTCTATCTGTCTATCCTATAAAGTTATCTATCATTTGCTATATAGGCGGTATATAAATTGAGTAATGAATAAATAATCTATCTATCAGTCCGTCCGTCTGTCTGTCCGTCCATCTTATATTTTAAGAGACCTTTGGGTAGTGTGGGCGGCATATATGTTAAATAAATGAATAGTTTACTTTATTTTATTTAAAATATTTTACTCCGCCTTTCTCCTTGAAAAGGACCCAAGGCAGCTCAGATCATTGAAGGACAATATTTAAAAGCTAGAAGCGGTATGTGTGCTAATATTAAAAAGAACTAAACCAATACCACACTAAAAATGGTAAACAAAATCAACACTTAAAACAGATTCAAAGCAACAAAGGCACAACACTTCATTTGAAAACTCCTTTCAGGTGGCAAATCTCTAAGGAAAAGCTTGCCTGAAGAGAAAGGTCTTTGCCTGCTTGCGGAAGGACAGCAAAGATGGGGCCCAGCCTGGCCTCCAGTGGGAGGGAGTTCCACAGTCTAAAGGAGCAGCCACAGAGAAGGCCCCTCTCCCGTGTCCCCATCAGACACACCTGTGAAGGTGGTGAGACCGAGAGAAAGGTCTCTCCTGAGGATCGTAACACCTGGGCAGGCTCATAAATGGAGACACGGTCCTTGAGACAGCTTGAGCCCAAGCTGTTTGGGGCTCCACAGGTCAAATCCAGCACTTTAAATTGTGCCGAGTGCCCAGAACCAGAATTGACAACCAGTGCAGTAGCTGTAAGGGGAGGGGGGGGGCTGTATGATCCCTGTAACCGGTCCTAGTGATCCAGCTGGGAAGTAATAAGGGCGTATATATCACTATGGCCAGGTCAGACCTCTCCAGCATCGGGCACAGCTGGCGCACTAGGTTTACCTGTGCAAAAGGCACTCCTGGCCACCGCTGAAACCTGGGCATCCAGGTTCAGAGATGAAACCAGGAGCCCATCCGAGCGATGCACCTGTATTTTCAGATGGAGCGTAACCTCATTCAGCACAGGCGGCACCCCTGTTCCTTGCTCAGCCTTTTGACGGAGCACCTTTGTCTTGTCTGGATTAAGTTTCAGCCTCTTTGCCGTCTCTCCAGGGGGGCTGCATGATTTTCAAAGAACTTCTTTTTGCTGTGGGCAAGCCGGTCTCAGCTTTCATCCTGCCGACAGCAGGATTTCTCCGCATCTTCTCTTTGTGATTCAAGACCAGTTTCAAGTTTTCAGCGTCCGACCTCAGCCCCTTGAAAACGCCTCCGTTCTCATCCTCCCCTCTAGAATCAGCAGATTTTTCACCCTGCTCCCTTCAAGTCCGAGATCCAGTGACATAGGCCTTAATTGCATCCCGCTTGGATTACTGCAATGTGCTCTATGTGGGGCTGCCTTTGAAGGCGGTTTGCAAACTTCATCTGGTTCAAAATGCAGCAGCTAGACTTATAGGGAGCATACGACACCCCTGTTCAAACCACTGCATTGGCTACTTTCCGTTTCTGGGTCCAATTCAAAGTGCTGGTCATTACCTATAAACCCTTTGTGACTTGGATCCAGGCTACCTGAAGGACCATATCTCCCCCTATGAACCTTCTCAGCGTTTAAGGTCGTCAGAGGAGGCCCTCCTCTCAGTCCCACGGCCAGCACAGGCACAGCTGATGGGAGCACGAGAGAGAGCCTTCTCGGTGGCAGCTCCCAGGTTGTGATGATGCTCTCCCTCGGGAGATCAGGCTGGCCCCCTCCCTTCTCTCCTTTCACCGACAGCTGAAGACCCACCTTTTCAGGCAGGCTTTTAACAATCATGATGGAGTCCCTGAATGCCTTCTTAGAGTTAAGATAGATTTTATTGTTTACTTGCTTTTAATTGTTTAATTGTTTTTTTACTTATTATGTTTTTAATTCTATTCCTTTTAATATTGCGAGCCACCTTGGGTCCCCTTATCAGGAGAAAGGCAGTCTATAAAACAAACAAACAAAATTAACAGAATATAGCCCTGCACATGTTGCTGGGCTCTGATGTCCACCAGCTGTGGCCTGCGCTCTGACAACATCTGGAGAATCACAATGGGCCCACCCCTGAATTTCGGTTACTCTTACACAGTGAAAGACTCATGCCGTTAAGGACAGCTATGTAGCTGCCTAGGGCAGCAAGCTATGAGGAAAGCTGCAGTGACTTGTTGCCAAGTTTTTAATTTCTGGTAAACTTCTCTTTTTGCTACACAGCAGAAGCACAGAGATCCACAGAGGAAAATGGCTTCAAGTTCCCCAAAGTCCAGCTCTTCTTCATCAACTGGCATTTAAATAACTCTTCTTTAATTACAATAACTCTTCTTTAATTACAATTGCTTGGAATGACAGACCTGTGTATTTTTATTTTATTTTAATTTTTTGCTCCTAGATAAAAATACCCCCAAAAGTATTCTGCTTTTTTTTTTACGGCATACATACTGGCAACCAACCAAACAGATCAACAGCAAACAAACATCTGCCACCAACCAACAAAGAGAGAGCTAGAACACCCAGCAGAGAGGCAGGATTCTCTTTGAATTCAAAAGCAGGGAAGGAATTGTTGTGAAGTGCTGGATAGACAGACAACCACCCCAACCCAGAAAAGTCCCTCAAACGACAGATAGCATGCAAGGTTGTAAATAAAACTCCAACATTAAGTAACTAGTGAAAAGAGGAGGATGCTCCTCTGGGTCTCTGGGCAATTCTAGACAAGGGATGAAAGATACGAGGTCCGGGATGGTCTGAGGTCTCCTGCCTTGGGCAGGTGGTTGGACTAGAAGACCTTCAAGGTCCCTTCCATCCCTACGATGACGCTATGATTCTATGATTCAAGCGCCCTTCATTCAGAGAAGATGGGCTGTTGGGTGAGAGAAGGCAGGAGGGTAGAGGGTCCCCCCGATGCTCAGCCCCAAGCCTTTTGAGATAATCTCAACATATCCAGATGGGCTTCACCGAGAGAGAGAGAGAGAGAGCAAAACAGAAGTTTAACATTATGAACAATATTTCGATATTAAACCCCTCTCCCTTGCCCCCTACCATAGTGCGGTTCGGAGATAATTCAACCCATAAATCTTATCTCTGCTGACCTCCATTTTCAGCTTGAGTTTGGACTTTCTTCCCCCACCCGAAAGCCCTTCCACATCTGGTAGAAATCTACGCCTGGTCGAACAGCTGCTTAAGGGTCGGATCCAAAACTTGGATAACAATCATTCGGAAAGCCTCCAGCAGAGATCCGCAATGATGCAGCCTGGCTCATATCCTTCGGCCTGCTGGGGTCAAAAGCAAGTCAACACTTGAGGCTTTCATCCGTGGAGGGTGGATGTGGGTGGAGGATGTGGGCACCTACCCACTGCATCGGGTCCTCAGACTCCACCGATCCAAATCTAGGCTATACCCGTTCACTGAGCTGGGTGCATGGTAGAAGTCAGAACATAGAACAGTGGCCCTTTCTGGATCACACCACCCAAAATCTCTCAGCTTTCATGGCCAGTGGCTTCTGGGAACTGTAGTCCAGAAAACTTTTCCAAGTTCTGGGTCCTCAGATGTCTTAGACTTTGACTCATTTTCAAAAGGAAGTACTTTTTATGTTTTTCCCCATAAATTTGTGATTCTGCCCCTCCTCCATGTAATGTGAGAGAAAGAGAAACTGACAGAAACAGGCTCTGGGCATTAAACATTTAGTTAATAAGAGCCTGTTTTTGAATCCCTCTACATATTCAGTTAAGTTAGTGGCTCTGAATTAGAATGGCCGCTTCTTGTCTGTGGAATGTTTCCTTGCCTTTAAGAGTTGCACGGACAGCAGAGACAACACCATCCTCTCCATGCTGAATGGAAAAAGATTTAGGACCGATAAAATGAAGCGATTTCCCAGCACAGAGTGGAAACTGTGGAACTCTCTGCTACAGGATGCATTGGTTGCTTCCAGTTTGGATAGCTTTAAAAGGGCATCAAATAGATTCATAGAACCATGAACAGCTACTTGCTGAGATTGTTATTATCTCACCTCCAGTATCGAACACAACATTTGTCTGTATATCAGATGGTGGGGAATGTAACATAGAAAATATAATTGCATTTATGTCCTGCTAGTGGTCATCCCATAGGCAAGTGAAGGGCAATGGTGTGAACTGAATGTTGGGCTTGATAGTCCTTCCGTCTGTTGCTCTCACGTGTCATCAAATTGCCTCCAACTTTTAGGAACCCTATGAAGAAGAGACTTCCAGAATATCCTACCATTAACAGTCTACTCAGCTCCTGCAAACTCAAGGTTGTGGTTTCCTTTATGCAGTCACTCCATCTCATATTTGGTCTGCCTCTTTTCCTCCTGCCTTCCATTTTTCCTCGCATTATTGTCTTTGGCTCTTCTCCAGTTCTGTGGCTAGTGAATTTGACCAATGGAGATGGCTGAGAATTTCATTCCATTCATTTCGGATGAGAACCGACTGACATCTGCCCATTTTTTCCCATAGCCACTGATGGAAAGTAGCTGCATTTAAAAAAACAAACGTCAGAGGACACAAAACGGATAGAAGCATCTGTCGTGAACCTAACGGGCTGTGGTGCTGCAGGTTGAAGTTCTTGGTTCTGTGCATCCTTCTTCCTCTCCAAAACAAGAAAAAAGCCAGCATGACTGACATAAGAAGTAAAATCCCAATCGGATATCTGTAGATTCCCTTCCATGCAAGCGAGTTTTGGCAGGGCAGCCGCTTCACACCCAATTAATTACCTCAGCACCTGATTGTACTTGCAGACTTCGAAGGAGGTGATAATAGGCCCGAATTAAAAGACCATATATTGGTTTTTCCTCAGCCAATTTTCCTCAGGTAGGTTTGCTCTCAATGGCTGTGACATGCCAGGGCTCCAACTTGACAAGTTGCCCACCCCCTTTTTTTTGAGGGGGGAAAAAAGCCCGTCTGAAATTACATTAACGAATCCAAACCTGTAAACCCACAGAAAACCTGTTGGCTTTTCATCTTTTTTTTTAAAAAAGCAAACGCTGCACAGCTGGCAGACTTCGGATAGGAGTTGGGATTCACACACAAACACAGCCTTCCCCATGTCACCCCTTCTCTGAAGCCAGAAACAAACACAACCCAAACCAATAAAGATTCCCCCCCCCCCCCCCCGCTCCTGGAAAGAAAAAAGTGGTTTTAATTAAAGGAAGCTTTGCAAGAATGAAAGAGGAAAGCGTCAGCAACACAAACGCCCCCTTTGGGATTTTTCAAGCCCTGACGGCAGTCGGCAATGGGGCCGGTCCCACTCTTAGGCAAACTGCAGCAACGGGGCTGAGAAATGCTGGAAGGTGGCGTCTGTTTTGCACTTCCTTGGAATGCGGTAGAGCTCCTTTGCCTTGTGTAAATGCTGGGAAAGGAGGATCATGCCCATATGACAGATCGTTGCGCCCAGAGTAAAAACAAGGGGATTGGGGACAAGGTGTATTCATAATAAGGGGGAACAGACCCTGTTTATATTGTACTGCTTCCCACTGTAGGCTAATTTCTTTTCCTTAAAGTTCTTACCAAAACCTACTGCGTGCCCTTCGCCCAGTCACCTTACCCTTCTTCCTCTGTCTGTGATCCTACAGCTTGCTGGGCATTGTTGCTCTGCTGGCTGTGCTAATGGGTATGTGGAGGAATTCAGCAGAAAACGCTGTGATTGCAGCCCCCTGGACCTTTCCTGCCATGTCATGCACTACCTTCCTTTATGCTGATATTGGCTGAGGAACCTGAGTAGTGGTGGTGGTGTGGTATTTCATGATAATACCACCCTTTCCATCAAGGGCCGGATAGCTCAGTGGTTTGGGTTGCTGGCTCCGGAGCCAGAGGTTGGAAGTCTGATTCCACCCGCTGGGCCTTCCTGTGAGTGAAGCCAGCCTGGGTGGCCTTGGGCCAGCTGCACAGTCTCAGGGTGGCCCCAGAAGAAGGGAAGGGGAAACCACTTTTGAATATTCTCCACCTGGAAAACCGTGGAAAGGGTCACCAGAAGTCAGGATTGACAGCACATGATTATTGTTAATAATTATCCGAAGTGCTGGATAGCTCAGTGGTTTAGGTCTCTGGCTGCAGAGCCAGAGGTTTGGAGTTCGATTCCCCCACAGTGCCTCCTTGAGAGGGGCTGGACTCAATGATGCAGAGGGTCCCTTCCAGCTGTGCCGTTCAAGGGTTGTTATTATTCCTTTCTGTCCTGTCATTATAGAACTAGGGAAGGCACATAATAAGTACATAAGAATATTAATGTACTAAGAAGAAGAGCCCTGCTGGATCAGGCCAAGGGCCCCCTCTAGTCCAGCTCCCTGTCTCTCACCGTGGCCCCACCAGATGCCTCTGGGAGCCCACGAGACCACTAGATATAACTGTCTCCTGATCCCCCTCCCCTGCCTCAGGCATTTGGAGGTCCCTTCCTTTGAAGCCTGGAGATGATACATCCCCATCATGGCTTGTCACCTGCAATGGACTTTTCCTCCAGAAATCTGTCCAATCCCCTTTTCAAGGGATTTAGGCCAGATGCCATCACCACATCGTGTGGCAAGGAGTTCCACAGACTAACAACATGCTGGGTCAAGAAATCTTTTCTTTGGTCTGTTCTCACTCTCCCAACGCTCCATTGGAGTGGATGTCCCCTGGTTCTGGGATTGCATGAGAGGGAAAAGAGCTTCCCTCTATCCACTTTATCCATCACTTGCATAATTTTATTCGTCTCCATCATGTGCCCCCCTCAGGCACCTTTTCTCTAGACTCAAGAGCCCCAAACTCTGTAGCCTTTCCTCATAAGGGAGGTGCCCCAGCCCAGTCATCATTTCAGTCGCTCTCTTCTGCACCTTTTCCAGTTCCAATGTGCCTTTTTTGAGATGTGACAACCAGAACTGTACGCAATACTCCAGGTGCGGCCTTACCAGCGTTTTGTACAATGGCATTATAATGTTGGCTGCTTTTATTTCAATCCCCTTTTAAAGTCCCAATCATATAATGCACCAGAGACCAGGATCACAAAATCTATTGCCAAATGAGACATACAAAATAGGGTAGAAACAATGGATCATCCTGAGTTGAAGAAAGAAAGCATTGGGGCCAGAGTGGGCAAGATTACAATCTACTGAGATGCTCAAGAAATCTTTTCTTTGGTCTGTTCTCCCTTTCCCAACCCTCCACTGGAGTGGATGTCCCCTGGTTCTGGTCTTGCGTGAGAGGGAAAAGAGCTTCCCTCTATCCCCTTGATCCATCCCCTGCAGAATTTTATATGTCTCCATCATGTCCCCCCTCAGGCGCCTTTTAGTCAAAGATATCATGAGATTAGAACCTAGCCATCAGGGTATGGAGCTGTGTGCCCAGAATCAGTGCTGATGTGCATGTAGTTTTACCATCGTATTGTCATAGCAACACACCGAATCAATGCTAAAGAGTATAAGAGTAGGTATCTACTGAAAATATTGAAGCATACTCAGATTAAGCAGGAAATAGCAGGGTCCAGCCATGATGCGATAAAGGCAACAGACTGGGGGAAATAAGTGAACCGACCAGAAGTACGGATGAAGACCTAGTTGGTATGAGGACATACCTGTTAGGGATATATGGGGAGCACATCATCTGGGAAAGAAACCAAATAAACCCCATGAGAATACGTACACTGCAGTATCAGATGCCTCCAGACACACAGAGGTAGCTCATC
The DNA here is from genome assembly GCA_037013535.1 of Intellagama lesueurii. NCBI lineage: Eukaryota > Metazoa > Chordata > Lepidosauria > Squamata > Agamidae > Intellagama > Intellagama lesueurii. The sequence continues at coordinate 5,323,050 of JBAJHW010000003.1, forward strand.
GTGCCGCTTCTTGTTTGTTAAAAAGCAGCGTGAAGCAAACACAACTCAGAGATTCATTGTGAAACACAGGCGAATGTTGTGTGTTTGTCAAAACTGGGCAAACCACTTCCAAAGTATTCTGTCTGCTCTGCAATGGACAGGTGGAGCGACACAGCAAAGTCCAGCGTTAAGTCCTGCGGCAGGACACCACGGAATCATTTCTGTGGGTCTAATGTATGATTTTACCCACAACGGCCCTTTTTTTATTTTAAATAGCGTCTTTCAGTCATTCTGGACCCAATTCTCTCATCCATCTATCACGGCAAGACAACCTTCCGAACGGCCTTCTCCAAAGGGCAAGGGAAGGGAGTGGCCCACCGACGCCAACAAGCCGTCAGCAGAAGTGTGGTTGGCCTCCATCCATTGAGTTGCCGATGGTGTCTCAAAAGAGGTAAACATACTCAATGCTTGCTCTCCTTGAAGGGAAGAAGTTGTGTTTTCTTAACAAGTCTTAAGTAACACATCCATATCTTTGAAACAAACCTTATTTCCCTTTTGTCGTCTTTCAACGCTGCAGATTTACCCGTTCCCGGGCTTTGCACAACCCCGTCCCTAATCTCATTAAGACCAAATTCTTGGATTGCAGCCGGTCTCATCCCTTTTTGTTACACGGCAATCAATGGGCTTCAGGTTAAGCGCTTTGGGCTTTCGCCGGGCTGTGGATCAGGATGTCAGGGCTGGGAGGAGCCGGGGTCTCTTGGTCCCTCACTAGCCCAGCAATGAACGGCTGACTGGAAATTTGCCTGGGAAAACCTCTTCACTTTAAGCCAAGCCAGGAATCAGGGGAAAACTCATAAATCATGTGCAAGTGAAGAGTTATGGGTTTCCTCAGCTAAACACAACTAATGGCTGGGTGACCGGAGAGAGGGCAACGCTGCAGAACAGGCTGACGTACAGGGTTGCTGGTAATAGGTTGCCATAGACAGATGTTTACATGTTTTTGCACCATCCCTGAAGGGGGTATGCGTAGAGTCTCGGGATGTGGATTGCATCCACAAAAGCTTGCTTTTTGGTTTATTTTTAGTAGTCCAATAAAAGATATCACCTGCTCTTGCATTACATGTTTCTTTGTCTCCTACAGAGCTTGGAAAAGTTACAACTTGGAGAACTGCAACTCCCAGTATGCCCCAGCCAGCATGATGTCCTACTGGCATGGAACCAGCGCAACCTGCGTACATGGTGAGCTCAGGGGTTCTGCCGTCAACTTGGAATGGGTAGAGAGGAGAGCTCGGTGGAGACCCTGGACTGCCAGAAAGACAAACAAGGGAGGGGTCCTAGAGCAAATCAAGCCTGAAATATCTCTGGACTGGAGATAAAAATGTTGAAACTGAGGCTGTCCTACTTTGGGCACATTGTGAGAAGGCAGGATTCTCTGGAAAAGACAATAAGGTTGGGAAAGATGGAAGGCGGCAGGAAAAGAGGAAGACCAAATATGAGATGGACTGACTCCCTAAAGGAAACCACAGACTTGAGTTTGCAAGAACTAGGCAGGGCTGTTGCAGGGAGGAGAGTTTGGAGGTGGCTCATTCACAGGGTTGCCCTAACTTACAGGTGACTTGGTGGCACATAACAACACTCACTCACACTCACACAATTTCTCTTCATCCAGAGCCATTTGCCCTGAGATTTAAAGCATAAGAACTCTCTGGGACTCCGGCCTGTATACCAAGATGTGCCGATACTACACACCCAACCTTGTTGTGTTAAAATCAGCACAGGTTAGGCCACTGTGAGGAAGAAAAAAACGTCCCATGTATAAACCAGAGTGCTCCATCTGTATATTGTATGCCTGACTGTGAATTTCTGTAAAATTCAGGGCTGGGGGCGGGGGGGGGCAAGGTGACGGAGAGAGGCTGAGGAGAGAAGAGGGCCAAAATGAGCGTGATCCAATCTTTGTGATCGAAAGCAGAGCTGAATGAACCCAAGAGGATTCTGGCTCCCATGTTCTTACCAAATCCATCCTTTCCTCTTAGCCTGATTTTCCTTTCTAGCCATTGCCAATTCAAGGGACCCCTTTGACTGAGGAATTTTAATAATCACGACTGAATGGATGGACCAGACCTACCGAAGATGAAATGTGGGGCATTTTATTGTTAGGACTTGCACAAAAAAGAAACCGTCTCCCAACCTTCTTGCAGACCCACTTTGGAAGCTGGTTGCTAGAACTCTCCTGCCACCTAACGGTTATAGCAGTAAAAATCAACCCGGGCCATTCAATCCAGTCCACTGAAATAAGTCCCACTGTATTTTATATCAGCATCAAGTTAGATTAGGGTGTCTACGTCCACGGTTTTGGAGGGCCCACTTCTCTGTCAGAAGAGCCGCCAGGACAGCATCCGGCTTTGGAAACACCCTCCATTTGAAGGGTTCTATGGAAAAAATCCTCACGGTCCTAGATCAAATCAAGTCTGAACTATCTCTGGAGGAAAACATACAAAAGCTGAGGCTGTCCAACTTCGGACACATCATGAAAAGATAAAATTCTCTGGAAAAGACAATAATGCTGGGAAAGGCAGCAGGAAAAGAGGAAGACCAAATATGAGATGGACTGACTCCCTAAAGGAAGCCACGGGCTTGAGTCTGCAGGACCTGAGCAGGGCAGTTGAGGACAGGATGTTTTGGAGACTGCTCATTCATGGGGTTGCTATAAGTTGGAGGCGGCTTGTTGACACATAACAACAACTGGCGTAAATCTGATTCGAAGAGAAAGAACCCTAAGAGGGAAGATCATAGATCTTGAAGTTGCTGGTCCACATTGAGCACCAGGACAGTAAACTTCACAATCTTCCCTATTCAGGTAGGGTGGACCAAGGTTTTGTTTATATTACCAAAAAAAAATGTTTCTAATTGTGTCTCTGTTCATATAAATTAGCATATGCAACTTCAGGTAAATTTATGTCCTGTTTTTAGTCTAAGGCTGCTGGCTGGCTAGCTCAGTGGTTTAGAGAGAGCCAGATGTTGGACGTTTGATTCTATACTGTGCATCTTCAGGGAGAAGAGCTAGCCTGGGTGGCCTTGGGCCAGCTGCCCCATCTCAGGGCACCCCCAGAAGAAGGGGATGGGAAACCCCTTCAGAGTATTCTCTGCCCGGAAAACTCTGAAAGAGGTTGCCATAAGTTAGAATTGACTTGACGGCATGTGATTATTAAATTTTTTTCAGTCTAAATGGTCACCCTCAAGCCAGAGTGGTATACGGGATAGAACATTAGATGAGGATTCAGGAGACCTAAAATCAAATCCCTGCTCAGCTGTGGAACCTCACTCAGAAGGATGGCAAAGGTAAACGACTCCTTGAACATCTCACGTACCTGGAATACATTGTCAGGGACACCATAAGCAACTAGATGTCACATAACACTCACTCTAATTAGTTTAATTCTCATAACCTCATCCAGGAGAATGGGAAAATGTTCTGCAAGGAATATTTCTAGTAGTCAGGCAGGAACATAATGCAAACTTCCTTGATTCTTCTGTGAAGCCCTCAGCAGGCATATCTGCAATACAGAATATGATACATAAACAAAGCCGAACACCGTTCTCTTGGGTGACCGACATCTGTTTCTACTGTCAGAGGCACATTTTTGAGTCTTCTTCAGCTTGAGATGTCCAGATCCGATGATGATGATGATGATGACCTCTCCCTTATCTCTGGCAGTAAAACTGTGAGAAGGAAGGAAGGAAGGAAGGAAGGAGCTGATAATGGAAGGAAGGAAGGAAGGAAGGAAGGAAGGAAGGAAGGAAGGAAGGAAGGAAGGAAGGAAGGAGCTGATAATGGAAGGAAGGAAGGAAGGAAGGAGCTGATAATGGAAGGAAGGAAGGAAGGAGCTGATAATGGAAGGAAGGAAGGAAGGAAGGAAGGAAGGAAGGAAGGAAGGAAGGAAGGAAGGAAGGAAGGAAGGAAGGAAGGAAACAGTCTGAGGCTGTATTCCCCTGCTATGTCCATAGTTCCAAAATGCCTGCTTAAATAAGCAAAAGAAAGCTTTTATTTGTATTTTAAAAATATGTCTGACTTTCTTCTAGTCTTCTGCTACCTGGGATGATTAAAGATGGGAGGGAACACACTACACTCTGCTTTGCAGGGCTGACCCCAATACATTTTTTTTCTGCCTGAGGCAGAGCAGCCAAAGGCACCACATTTCCAAATCAAGGTGCCTAGTATTGAAATGCAGCCACATTATTTTTGGCTCATGAGACAGAATATCCTTCGAGGGCCTCTACCCATCCCCAGGGCTAAAACTGAATCAAGAAAAACAAATTAAACAGTTCAGGCTTTCTTGCCTTTTTAAGCCCCTCCCGTTTTTTCTTTCTGTAGGAGACACTCTACTTCCCTAATGGTAGGGCCGGCCCTGTTTTCTACAGATGTCTTCCGGAAATGTTATCTCCAATGTTAAAGATAATAATCAACTGCCTCAAGTTGGCCCTTCTGAATTTCATGATGGGCACCAGCGGATGGGAAACCAACGGCAGCCATGATACCTGAAACGTGGAAGTCCACCCTGCAGGAAAACCTTGAAACCCTATTGTTTTTCATGAGCTTTAGCGCTAGATGGACAAGGTTTAAGTGCTAGATAGACAAGTGCTAGATAGAACTCCCTCCCATGGGAGGCCAGCCGGGCCCCCGTCTTGGCTGTCCTTCTGCAAGCAGGCAAAGACCTTTCTCTTGAATCTGGCTTTTTCTAGACCACTGGCTGTCCAGGAGAGGTTTTAAAACAGGATAGCTTGTATTTCTGCTGGTTTTAAATCTCTTTTAGTAATGCCTAACATAATTTAATAGGATGTTTATTCAATGTTGTTGTTGTTTAGTCGTTAAGTCGTGTCCGACTCTTCGTGACCCCATGGACCAGAGCACGCCAGGTCCTCCTGTCTTCCACTGCCTCCTGGAGTTTGGTCAAATTCATGTTGGTCGCTTCGATGACACTGTCCAGCCATCTCGTCCTCTGTCGTCCCCTTCTCCTCTTGCCTTCACACTTTCCCAACATCAGGGTCTTTTCCAGGGAGTCTTCTCTTCTCATGAGACGGCCAAAGTATTGGAGCCTCAGCTTCAGGGTCTGTCCTTCCAGTGAGCACTCAGGGTTGATTTCCTTCAGAACAGATAGGTTTGTTCTCCTTGCAGTCCAGGGGACTCTCAAGAGTCTCCTCCAGCACCACAATTCAAAAGCATCAATTCTTCGGCGGTCAGCCTTCTTTATGGTCCAGCTCTCACTTCCATACATCGCTGCTGGAAAAACCATAGCTTTGACTATGCGGACCTTTGTCGGCAAGGTGATGTCTCTGCTTTTTAAGATGCTAGGTTTAGGTTTATTAAGATGCTAGGTCTAGGTTTATTCAATACAGTACTTAAAAAATATTTGCATAGTTTAGTTTTTAGCTTTTAATTTGGTGTTTTTAATGATGTAAGCCACTTTCGAGTCCTTTTATTTTTTATTTTTTTGGAGGAAGACAGGAAAAAGTATTTTAAATAAATAAAGTTTGGGTGGGACCGCCATGGACAAAATGGACACCAGTCTGTTTGGAAACATGGAGAAAGATCTGTTTGCTTAGCTGATGGAAAAAGCATCCTGCTCTAGAAGCCCCAACCGAGCATCCCTAGTCTTTGTCCCTCCCCGTGACCAAAGATACACCCTATTTTCTGTACAGCAACGCTAGGGAATTTGTAGTCCTTCAGGTGGTTGATACACTACGACTCCCATCATCATCCCCCCCGCCCCCACAATTGGCAGAAGGAAATTATAGTCCAACTTCTGAATGGCTACAAGTTGCCCATCTTGGCTCTACTGAGCGTTCACCAATGTTACTGTGCCGAGCACCTCAGTGAACTCAAGATGGCGTACGCGGCTCCCTTATTTGAGCCTCACAACATTCCCGTGAGGTAGGACCGGCTCACAGAGAGTGACTATCTCATGGCGCCCAGTCAGTTTCATGACTCACTGAGGACTAAAACCCAGATCTCTCCTATCCCAGTCCAATATACAGTACTAGCTCTTTGATTATATATATATAATGGCCAAATGAAACAATCTAAACCTTCGATAATACAATGAAACAATCTAACATTGTTATTGTATACCAGTATCAGCCATATTTGATCATAATCAACAAGCTATCCCTGGTTTGCAAAATCTCCTAACCCAGCGCGTCCTGTTCCCCCACCCACCCAAACACACACACACACTTTAGAGAGGGATTCCATTAAATCCTTCATGTAGACAACTCTTGCAGAAGGAGTTACAGCTAAGCTCAGGTAACCTGGATATATTTTCCAGACTCATAATAATGAAGCCGTCATTGTACCCTTGAGCTGAGCTCCAGTTTGATTTCCCTCTGGAGACCGTAAAAGATAATTCAGAGGAGCCCTGAAGCCTCTGTTGAAAAACCCACTGAGTCAGTAATTGGCATTTGTGGTAGAATAATTTAACATTTGGCAAGGGCCAGCTTCTCTTCCTTAATAGACTTTGGGTAAAATATATTTACTGTTTCGTGATTCTGGGAGGTTTGCTTTACCAAGATAACATTTCACTATGAAATCATTCCATTCCCCTCCATCTTGACCATTTCCACTCCAGAATAAAAATCAGCTAAAGACTCTTCTCCTTATTAATTAACCCGTGCATTTTGTGCAAAACACATTTAATTCTGGTTGATATTCTGTAGAAGAGAAGACACAGTGGGATTCGTTTCTCCTGATATTTTACCCCTTATCAATGGAGCACGTTATATATGGAGGGGTTAACAGTGGAAGTACCACAGAAAGCAGGGACATTAAGGAATCATATTTGGTGAACTTAAACTGCTGCATTAAAATCTTTAAAAGGAGAAATTCTACATACAATTAGTCTGATGATTAAACTTGTCTATTTGTTCCGTTTTGCTACTTCAATGTATGCATGTATGCCTTTCTGTTTTCTGCAAAATAAGACAGAGCCGCTTCTCCTGTTTAACTGTGATGTCAACTTATTTGTGATGACAGCTTATTTGTTTGTTTCATTTATAGGCCACCTTTTTCATGATAAGGGGACCCAAGGCGGCTCATAATATTAAAAGAATAGAATTAAAAACATAGTAAGTTGACTATTTGAAAGAGGAGAGCGCAAAAAATGGTCTGAAGCTCAACATCAAAAAAACTAAGATCGTGGCCACTGGTCCCATCACCTCCTGGCAAATAGAAGGGGAAGATATGGAGGCAGTGACAGATTTTACTTTCCTGGGCTCCATGATCACTGCAGATGGTGACAGCAGCCACGAAATTAAAAGACGCCTGCTTCTTGGGAGGAAAGCGATGACAAACCTAGACAGCATCTTAAAAAGCAGAGACATCACCTTGCCGACAAAGGTCCGCATAGTCAAAGCTATGGTTTTTCCAGTAGCGATGTATGGAAGTGAGAGCTGGACCATAAAGAAGGCTGACCGCCGAAGAATTGATGCTTTTGAATTGTGGTGCTGGAGGAGACTCTTGAGAGTCCCCTGGACTGCAAGGAGAACAGACCTATCAATTCTGAAGGAAATCAACCCTGAGTGCTCACTGGAAGGACAGATCCTGAAGCTGAGGCTCCAATACTTTGGCCATCTCATCAGAAGAGAAGACTCCCTGGAAAAGACCCTGATGTTTGGAAAGTGTGAAGGCAAGAGGAGAAGGGGACGACAGAGGACGAGATGGTTGGACAGGGTCACTGAAGCGACCAACATGACTTTGACCAAACTCCGGGAGGCAGTGGAAGACCATGGGGTCACGAAGAGTCGGACACGACTTAACGACTAAACAACAACAACAACAAGTTGACCATTAAAAACAACAACAGTGAAACAGTACACAATTAAACTTCCTCAAACACAGAAAAATTTGCAATAAAAATGGCAAACAACGGCCTTTGTTTCGAGTCCATTCTGAAGTGCTAATGAGACTTCATGTTCAAATTAAGCAAGTTTTAGGGGACCAATCACAGATCGATTGGCCAAACCTCTTGTCCAGAAATCTTTAGCCAAGGTAAGTTTTAAACTAGGGGAAAATCGAAATACCATTGGACCAGTGGAGATAAATTCCGGATGGAGGGGAAATGATTTAAACAAACCTTGCACTAGCTCAGCTGAGAGTACAGGACCGGGATATTTATATGTCCGTGGGGAACATTTACAATTCCAGGCGTACGCTTCTCCTCTACTTTCTCTCTGACACATAAACCTGTAAAACCTAAGAGCTGTTGAATTATCACAGTTAATTATCTTATATGAGCAACCTGTGCTGTAGTAGGAGGATCTGGATCAAACCTTTATTTTTCTCTTGGCTGGGATTCTGGGTCAAGGAGACCGAGCTGTAAAAACCAAGAAGGGTCTCCTTGGCTGAGGGCAACCCAGCAGGAAAGCTTAGAAATCCATCCAGTTGCAAGTTGTAAGCCAGGAAGCCTCTCATCCGCGGAGAAAACTCATCACAGAGGTGAAAAAGCAAACAGCGAACGATAAGGGGCAACGAGAGGATTCTTAAAGGCCAAAGAACCCCATAATTTGGAAGGAGGGGTGAAGGTTATTGTGAAAGCTGAGTTGACACCAGTGATGTAGCGGAGCCAGGGTTCACAGGATAGAAGCCCCAGGATTTTCTAAGTAGCTTGGTTTACAACATTGTGTACCACCCTGTTCGGGCGCCTTTGTTCCCTCTGAGTTTACGTGCAATCCTCACAATAACAGGGGAAAGAACTGGTTCCCCCCCCCCCCAGGATTTTTTTTTCACAAGCTATTGTAACGCAGAACATCTTAATATTTTTGGTCTGGAATTGGCAGTTAAGAGCCACGAGCCTTACAAAAGACCTGTTTCTGGTGGAAACTGTTCGAACTCGTCTGCTGATATGAATTGATATAGATGCTGCGTTTTTGAGTTCTCCTGGGAGGTGCCTGGTTGCCTACAGGACTGTTGAAGACTGGTTTTCTAAATTTACGACAGTACCACTTGAGAAAGGCAGGAAATCTGTAGCTCTCTGGACACAAGCCGCATCGGCCCCACCCAGAAGGACCGGCCACTGGTGTAGGTTTGTAATTCGACATTTTGAAGGCAACAAGCTTCTCAGCCCTGCGGTTCAGGAAAAGGCAGCTTCTCCACAGCAGGACCGGGCACTTGAAAGCTTTTTCATGCCACTTCACCGATGGGTTTTCCCCAACCTGCAGATCTCGGGGACAGGACCTGAACGAACAGATTCAAATGACAATAAATGAGATTCTGGTGCTTTCTATGATCCTAAATCTTCCTCTCTCCATCTGAAATTCAGCAGCTGTTTGGGCAGATCTGATGAGGTCTCCAGAGGGGGGACTTCTTGATGGCTGCTCCCACGCTGCAGAGCTCCCTGCTGAAGGAAATCTGGCTGCTCCTCATCTCCGTCTGCGGGCAGTCAAAGATATCGACTCCAGTATTTGCCTCAGGCAACTCACTGCCATGAAGGTTGCTAGTTTTAACAAATGAGATGGGGGTTTTAAATGGCAATTATTTTCTTTTGAAATGTTTTAAAATTGCTTTTAATTTAATTGTGTTTTAGTATCATAAATGGTGCCATTGCGTTTTAATACTTATAATTTGCTGCTCCTTATTTATTTGTTTCTTTTATTATACTGCAACCTTGCCTTGGGTCTCAGTTGCGAGAACCAAGCACAAACCCAATCCAATGAGGCTGAACAAGATGAAGTTTCATCCGGAGAAGAGAGAGATGCTTCTGGTCAATCAAAAGGCAAATCAAGGAACACGGGTTCAACCCGTGCTAAATGCAGATATATTCTGGTCAAAACGCTGTTCACAGGGATCACGTAACCCCCCCCCCCCCCCCGTTACAGCAGCTCCAGTGGCTGCCAATCCGTTTCCGGGAACAATTCAAAGTGCTGGTTTTAACCTATAAAGCTCGAAATGGCTTGGGTCCAAGCTATCTCAATGACCGCGTCTCCCTTTATGAGCCTGCCCAGGTTTTGAGATCATCCGGGGAGGCCTTTCTCTTGGTCCCACCACCTTCACAGGTATGTTTAGTGGGGACAGTGGAAAGGGCCTTCTCTGTGGCTGCTCCTTTAGACTGTGGAACTCCCTCCCACTGGAGGCCAGCCTGGCCCCATCTTGGCCGTCCTTCCACAAGCAGGCAAAGACCTTTCTCTTCAGGCGAGCTTTCCTTCAGTGACGGGCTGCCTGAGTGGGGTTTCTAAATGGACTGTGGTACCTTACTGCTTTGAATCTGTTTTAATGTTGCTTGTGGGGTTTTTTTGTATAGTATTTGATTATTTTTTTAGTATACTCAGTGTTGTTAGCTTTAACATCGTCTTTATATTTATAATATGTAAGCCGCCTTGGATGCTTTTGAGGAGGAAAGTGGGCTAAATATATTTTAAACAAATGAATAGCATAAAAGATCTGGTTCATAGCTTGTGTGTAATCCTAGAATCATCTCGCAGCCAGGAAGCTTGGTCTCACCAGTGGCCAGGAGTCCATCAGCAGAGATAACAGGGGTTTAGCCATTTCTGTAGATGTTGGACATAGCCAAGTATTTTATATTCTAAAGAAGTGCGTATGTGTGTGTGTGTCGTGCCTTCATCCCATCCCTGTTAGACTACCATGATACTCTCTAAGCAAGACTGCTTTTGATGGGTGCTCAGAAACTTGAGATGGACGTTGACTCGGGCCACTTATAGGGAGCATATAGCTCCCCATTCCAGCAGCTTAACTGACCCTCAGCATCTTTCCAGGCACAATTCAAAATGCTGGTTATGACCTAGGATGCTCTGTACAACGTGGGTCCAGGAAATCTCAAAGGCTGCACTCTCCCATACAAGCCTGCCTGGGGGGCTGAGATCTGCTGGATTAGCCCTTCTCCCAGAGCACAACCTTTGGTAGTGATGTAAGAGAGGATCTTCTCTATTGCTGATCCCAGGATCTGGAACTCCTTGCCAAGAGGAGACTGGATTTGCCCCCACCCTGCAATTCTTCTACTTGCACACAAAAACCTCTTTATTTAGGCAGGCCTTCAGCAATTCAAAGCCTTCCAAGCCAGTGGGCTTTAGCCAATACACTGGTTTTCTCATGTGTTTTTTTTAAAGTGTTCTGAACTTTAAAGGTAAAGGTTCCCCTTGACAATTTTTGTCCAGTCGTGTTCGACTCTAGGGTGCGGTGCTCATCCCCGTTTCCAAGCCATAGAGCCAGCGTTTGTCCGAAGACAATCTTCCGTGGTCACATGGCCAGTGCGACTTAGACACGGAACGCTGTTACCTTCCCACCGAGGTGGTCCCTATTTATCTACTCGCATTTGCATGCTTTCGAACCGCTAGTTCTGAACTTTAAAGTGTTCTAAATTTAATTGCATTTTGATAATGAGTTTAATTCTATTTTAATATTTGTAACTCCTTGTATTTCAGCTAAGAGATGAGCACGAAATCTGGTTCGGTGGTTCGTGCCAGTTTGTACGCGCAGCACCTTCCCCCACCTCCCCGGCTGGATTCCCCACTCACCAGCTAGCGTGCACTCCTCTCTTCCTCCTCTTCAGCTGTTCGACCAGTCCCTGGCAGGAGCACGGGCTTCCCTGCCCCGCCTCCTTGGCTGATCAACCACTCAGACAAGGAGGCGGGACAAGCAAATCCATGCTCCTGCCAGGGACTGGTTGAACAGCTAAAGAGGAGGAGGAGAAGAGCGCGTTCCAACTGGTGAGTGGGTCGTTGGCCGAGGAGGCGGGGAAAGTGCCATGCGTACGAACCGGCACAAACCTCCGAACCGTGGTTTGTGCCCATCTCTAATTTCAGCTTCTACTGTTATTTGATTATATTGTAAGCCACCTTGGGTCCCAATTAGGGGAGAAAGGCTGCTGTTGTTATGGGCCACCAAGCTGTCTCCGACTTATGGCACACCTACGAATGAGTGGCCCCCCAAATGTCTTAACATTAGTGGCGAATAAAATAAACTAACTAACTCAACTTTCCAGTGGGGTGGCATATTTTGAGTGCAGGAAGGTTTCAAGGGCCAGCAGAAGAAGCCCTGCCAGAATAGGCTTGAAACCTGCCGGCATAGCTTCACAAACTTTTTTTCCAAGGACCCCTACAAGTGGCCCATGCAGTTCACCCATCTATTCCCACACTCAAAACTGTTTTATAGCTAATATTGATACTATCAAGACAGCAAATTCACATTTTATTCTGCATGTAAATAAACTATACAAAAATGTTTCCTTTTTTTTTTTTTTTTTGCTCAAAAATATCAGCAGAAAAATCTCCATATGACTTTGACCAAAAAGAAAGAAACAAACACACAATCGGACGGGCTCTCTCATTTGCTCTTCTGACATTAGGTTTACAGTTCAATTCCTACCCTGGAGACAGGACAGTAAAAACGTACATACAGGTCTGACTGAACATAGTTATAGACGTTCCTGGAGTATAGGCTTATTTTTTTAAACAAGATAGCTTAATTTCTGAAAGCACTCATCCATTCATAAAAACATGGAGACTTTTAAAACGGCTACCATGGTGCAATCCAACAAAAGATAAACAGCAAGCCCGGCTCAAGGAAGCTGAAATGAACATGACTATATATTGACAAACACTTCCCTTTGCCAGAGCCGTGTGAGCTTTCTGAAATACGAAGGGATAGCTTGCAGGGCCGCCTTCCCGTATAAGTTTCTCCATTCAGACATGAACTTAATTCTAGGCCAAGGAAGGAGCTGAACACAGCACTTAAAATAACAAAAATGACTTTTTGAGATTACAAATCTCAGTGACTTCCAGCCAGCATTGGGTCAGGGTGGATAAAAATCAATGATTTTTATTTTTTAAAAAAATCAAATTCATTTAAATAACAATTTTTTTATTTAAATCGTTCTAAAAAATGATTTTTTTTAAAAAAAACTTAAATCGTGATTTAAATTGTGATTTAAATCAACTTGATTTAAATCAAATCCACCCTGGTAGGGTTCTGAGAATTATAGTCCAAAAACGTTAACTTTTTCAAGCTTGGCTCCTGACTGACAACTATACAACTCAGTGCATGGCTTAGGCCAACCTTCAAAACAATTCCAGTCATTCACATAAATCCACAATGTTTACAAAAGTTTTCCTGCATGAGAGAACACTATAATCAGAAAGTAGAAACAACCAACCAGTTGTTGTTTTTTTTCTGCTATCTTTCAAAAAAAACCCGAGTCTTTGCAGTTTGTGGAGCACAGATAGGGCAGCGCCTACAAAGATTGGTGGCCACTGTTGATTTCATCTTCTCAAAGGGACAAAATCAAACTTTATTTCATTGGATGAGATGATAGGAAGGAGAGAGAGAGAAATAAATCGGAACTGATCAACGGTTTTTTGAAGAAAACTGAGCCGAGCTCATGCCCTGTTGAAAGACACACGCCTGAAACGGAAGAATGTTTGCACCGATTAATTATGCCTCTGAGTTCTGAACACCTCACCCTTTTTTAAAGGAAAGGCAAAGGACCCAGAACGAAGAAGTGTCTGTTTGCCCTTCCCTCTCCATTCTGCTAAGTCCCTTCCGTCGCTTCAGAAGTATTGGAAGGAGGGAAGTCATCCGGATACTCAGCTTTCTCTGGGTACAGTTTGATGTAGGTGTCCACCATTAAATCCAAGTCATGCTTAATATCAAAGTTGATGTTGAGCAAGGCCAGGTTACTTGACCTCTGCTCAGTCAATGTGTTCTTCAGGTAGGCCTTCAAGCGCCTTCGGCCGATCTCAAATTTCTCGTTCTCCACCTTCATCACTGGAAGGATGCACAGCACCTTAAGCAAGGCGTAGACGTTGGGGAAAAACTTGATGTCGGGCAAATGAAGCGTTTCGTAAATGGTGGTGGGAAGCTCGATGTCCTTCCCCCTGTGCTTCCATTTGATTCGCCAGCAATGAAGTTCGGCAGAAAGGGTGTCGGGATTGGTGAGGTCGTTTTTGTACATATCGGCGTGATGTTCCTCGGAGGTATTAAATTTCAGCTGCCCCATGACCGAGGGCACTAAAGACAAGCACTTCAATGCTCTCACGTGCTGCTCCGAGAAGATGTCTTTCAGTTCCTGAATGATGTGCTCCACGGTGGGGATGCTAAGGACTTCCTTGTAATAGTTTTCCGGGGTTATTTCGGAGTCCGTGTTCCCTTGCTGGGCTCGGCAAAATTTCCCAGGGAGCTTCACGGGGAGGTCCAGCTTCATGGCCAGGTTCGTGGCCTCCTCGAACCAGAACTCGTGATAGACCTCGATGTTGTCCATCACCTCGTTCAAGGAATGCAACACGGCCGTTAAACTGCTGGCGGCAAAGAAGACGTCCGACGTTTGGCCCTGGAGGTTCTTACCGAAGGCCCGCGTGAAGGAGAGGATGTTCTTGATGATCACCACGGTAACGACAAAGTCGAAACTCGCCAGCACGGTGGAAAGGATATAGGCTTGGCCAGCCACGGAGCTGTTCCACCTCACAGAGGTGTCGTTGATGCTGTCCAGGCATAACACAAAGGCCTGGAGGAGGTCTGCCGCAATCTCAAAAGTATCGTGCCGGGAGGTCCACTGGGAGCGGACGATTTCTTTCAACTCCTTCCCCTTCTCCTCACTGTTCTGGAAGAGAAGAGAGATCACACTGTCCAGATCTGACAGCAACTGGGGCGACTGCTGGAAGAACGAGCAAACTTCCTCAATGGTTCCAAGAGCCAAAGAGACGCCCAGAACTGGAATGGATTTAGCGAGCCATATATTTAAGGCACAGGAAGCCGACAACGTATACACCGCTTGTGGGTATTTTTCTAAGATCCTGGTGGCCACCGTCTTCATTTTGGAAGCAAAGCCGCTGGAGACGACGTAGGCCTGGCCTCGGCAATACTCCATGTTCAAGCCCCATTTTTCAGTAATAGTTGTATGAAACTTCACAGCCAGGACCTCAGGGTCTCCCTCGTAGGGTAAGAACCCGACAAAATCTTCTCTGAGGTTGTGACACTCATCCACGAACCTCACCAGCACCGGCAAATGTTCCTCGCCGGCGAGATCCACCAATTCCTCCGTGACGATGGAGAAGAAGTGAGAATCCCGGACTTCCCGCAGGGTTTCTTCCCGCACGCAGGTTTCACAGATCTCCAGCATTTGCTTCTGCTGTGCCTTCGAGCAATACGCCAGGTTCACGGCCATGGTCTCAAACCGCTTCCTCAAAACCTCGTCTCCGGAATTGATCCTGAATTCCAGGAGAGACTGGAAGTTGTCCGGCGTGAAGATGCCTTCGGGAGGCTCGTCGGCCTTGTGGCCATCCAAAGGAATGTTCTGTTTCCCCATCAGGATTAAAATTTCAAATAAAGATTTCAGGTAGTCTTTGTTTTCCCTCTCCTCTTGCGTCAAAGGGACTTCGTCGTCTGCCGGCTCGTCTCCGCCTTCCTCGGAGGCTGGATTCGGGAGGTCGTTGTCCACCGACTCTGGGTTCGTTTTCTCCTGTTCGAAAGCTTCGTCAACTAGGAGGAAAAGCATGGAAAAGCACATTTAGGACAGGACTACCAACTCACTGCTGTTAAGAATACTGATGCCCCCAAACCATTTTGGTACAGTGGTACCTCGACTTACGAACGTCTCCACTTGCAAACTTTTCGAGTTACGAACGGCTCCGTTCGCAAAATGTTGCTTCGAGTTGCGAACGGAGCCTCGACTTACGAACGAAAAAAACCCGAAAAAAACCTTTCCTGCCCTTTTTTTGACCTAAGTTCATCTTAGGTCAAAAGAAGAAAAAATAAAAAAAAATTCTCCCCCTAGTGGCAGAGGACGGATTAACTGGCTTTGCATTAGTTCCTATGGGAACTAATGCCTCTACCTACGAACAGCGCCTCGATACACGAACGAAAAACAGCAGGTACGGATTACAGTGGTGCCTCGCTAGACGATTGCCTCGCAGGACGAGGAAATCGCTAGACGATGGCTTTTTGCGATCGCTAATGCGATCGCAAAACGATGGTCTCCTATGGGCGATTTTCGCAAGACAAGGAGGTTTCCCCATTGGAATGCATTGACTAGTGGTCAATAGCTGTCAGTGCATTCCAACGGGGACCCACGCTCACTAGACGAGGTTTCCCTATGGACGATCTTCGCAAGACGACGACTTTTCCCTTGGAACGCATTGAAGAGATTTCAATGCATTCCAATGGGGAAACGTGCTTCGCTAGACGATGTTTTCGCTAGACAGCGATCTTCGCGGAACGGATTAACATTGTCTGGCGAGGCACCACTGTAAATGGTTTTCAATGCATTCCTATGGAAAAATTTGCCTTGACTTACGAACTTTTCGACGTACGAACGCCGTTCCAATACGGATTAAGTTCATAAGTCGAGGTACCACTGTAATTGATAACATTTGGCACAAACAAAACTATAGGTGTACAGTAGGACCCCCATATCCACGGGGAATTGGTTCCAAGCCCGCCCCCTTGCAGATAATGAAAAGCGCGGATGATAGCTACCACAGTCTGTTGGACTCCCCTGTACCTGTAATTTTTATCTCGATGGGGCTTCTAAGAGCCGAGTTGAAACCTTCACTCGTCCTCAACACGCTGAAGACTAAAGATGACCCTCTTTGAAGGGGCTGGCTGGAAGGCAGGGAGGTGGGAAACCTTACCAGAAGGTAGTTTGGTTTAGGTTAGCACCTCCCCTCCTGCCCTGGCCAGCCAAGTTAGTATTACATGAACGCTGCTCTGGAAGGAAGCTACCTCAAGCTGCCGCGACTAGGAGAAATGGTGATGGCTTCCCTATATAAAAGTGTTTGGTTCCCTCTAGTGACCAGTCTGATCATTACGTCTTGAAAACCTGTATTTGTAGGCATTTTCATTTAATATTTTTAATATTGTCAGACAGTAGATAAGTGAATCAGTGGATACTGATCCAGTTGATACGGGGGTCCTCCTGTACTTCCAAATTAAGAATATACAGATGCACAGTACTTAACTTGGGATCCTAGACTGTTCTTGAGTTCCCTAAGGGGGTAGGTGGAAAAGTTAAACATTTTATTCAACATTTCTGCCAGTTTCATTTTGAAGAACCAGCACAGCCCCCAGAAGGTGCGGAGGACAGAAAAATGGCTCCCGGACTACTCGTAGCTTCACCGTCCCACCTTAAACAAATGAACATGCACATGGATGTCTTTGAGGGAACAGAGAAACCAAAACCTGTGACCTCACAGGAACTGCACAATCTAAATCTGGGCAATATTGCTTGTTGCATTTAGATTACAGGAGCTTATGATAAAATGACAGCAAAATGTGTACAATTTTTGTTTAAAAAGGGCTTCTAGACTTCCTGTTAAAAATAGCATGACGTTTAAGGAAGGTTTTCTCCCCTAAATATTACTTTATGATTGTTGAGCCACATGCACAGCCATCAAGCCACTGTAATACCTTAACAATGGAATATTTTTGCAAACACAGATACATGCCCGGTGGCGCCAAGGTTCAATAAAAACCTGGTTTATTCCAGAAAGAATGGTTCACGGAGGACTGCTTTACACCATACTGAGGGTGTGTGGTGTTTTCCCTAAGCGTGAACCTCTCTGGACACCAAAACCAATCCGGGCTTCCTGGTGAGTATCTAAACACATGGCTTCCTTGATGTACACAATACACAGTGCTTGGAAGTCTTGATCTCACAAGACCTGGAGACCGAGTCCAACTAAAGTCCCAGATGGGCCTTTGACTCTTTGAAATGCTCTTTTTCAGAGAGTCTGAAACAGACAGCCTTAACACACATGGCTAACTTCTCCTACTGAAACCAAGAGCACTTGGCTGGACCGTGGTCAGCGTTCATAATCCAGGAGTAATAAAAGCCCTTCTTCCTAGTATTTACCCATTACTTTCCCTCCCACCCCATTACTGAAACAGCGACGTCTACGTTGGCTTGGGCATGTTGTGAGTATGGCTGATGGTCGGATCCCAAAAGATCTCCTGTATGGAGAATTAGTGGAGGGAAATCGCCCCAGAAGGAGACCACAGCTGCGATCCAAGGAGATCTGCAAGCGGGATCTGAAGGCCTTAGGAATGGACCTCAATAGATGGGAAACCCTGACACCTGAGCGTTCAGCCTGGAGGCAGGCGTTGCATCACGGCCTCTCCCAATTTGAAGAGACCCTTGTCCAGCAGACCGAGGCCAAGAGGCAGTCCCGAAAGCAGCAAAATCAGGGAGCTGTACAGGGGACAGATTGTATTTGTCTTCAGCATGGAAGGGATGGTCACTCTCGAATTGGCCTTCTCAGCCACACTAGACGCTGTTCCAAGTCCTCCATACAGAGCACATTACCATAGTCTTTCGAGACTGAAGGATGCCTAATACTACCCCATCCAGCTTTCAGGAAGAAAGGAATAAAAGAAAGACCTCCCTAGTGAGAAGCTAGCCATCTCTGCAAAACCCTGGCCACTTACTTTTTTGCTGCTTCAGCATTCTTATTTCTTCTTCACTCTGGGGAAAGAAAGAAAAACAAAACAAAACAAGACATAAGCCAGAGGTCTCCAAAACAAAAGGACTAAAATTATAAACGCAAGTCTTTTGAACCCAAGCTTCTAGTCAGCTGCGCCAAGATTAAGCCTTCAGACAGCCTGGAGGCACATGGTCGAGGATGACGATATATACCCTAAAAGAAAGAGGTATGGTTTATGCTAGCGGTAGAACATCAAGGTCCTCTCACCTGGCCATGTCAGGCCTTGCCTTTCTGAAAACGCCACCTAATCAAGAATGCTCTGAACTGTTAGGAACCCAATAATATTAGGGCAAGCAAAACAGACTGCCTACTCCCTAATTTGGGTGGACACCAAAATCAGTAACAGGGAATCTCATGGGGACCACGACTCTAACACCCCCTCATAACTGCCCTTCTCTGAGCTTCAAAAACAAGGTGGAAGGGGAAGATTAAGGGGATGTAAAGTGCTTGGCAGGCCTTTGGTCTAAAGGGTTGAGTGATAAATTCCAAATTACTGGCTGAGAAAGGGTTGGAAACCACACCTTTTCCCCCTCCCCCCAACTTTGCAGACTGTATTTTATCCATCCAAGAAACAAACCTGCCCCCCACAACGGCCATGGGACTTTAATAAAAGCATATAATTTCTGGAACTACCCACAAGAACTTGGTGCACAGCCTGAAGAAGATGAATCATCAGTGAAAGCTTGCTTTTGTTTTGTTTCGTTGTGGTCTAACGAAGGTGTCACCTACTCCTGCATTCATATTACCCTTCTCCGGCAACCCCACAGAAAGACACCCTCCTCGCACTTCAGGTGATCAGAGAAAGACAGAGAAACCAAGAGGAGAAGATGGGCGTGTTCACTGTGCTGGGCAAAAGATCCAAACCTGTCCATCCTCAACACCTCCCAAGCTTTGGAGAAACCAGGTTAAACAAGAAACTGATACGCCTCCTGTATTCCCTAGAAGTCAAACTAGCCCAAACTATAAGTACTTTGGCCAAATGCCCAAGGCCACAGGAGGGTTCAGTGGTGATCATAAGAACAGGCTACTAAACCAAACCAAAGATTTGTGGATCCTCTGTGATTAATGACTGAGGAGACCAGTGGAAGGCTTGAATACCTAAAGAACCGACCATTACGTCCTTCATAAAATTCCAGGATCGGAAGATTTCCTCTGCTCTTTTACAAGGGGCCAATCAACAACCTGTTTCATTGACCACAAATTAAACCTACAGTGGTTCTTGACTGAGGAAGAAGCAAAACGTAGATATAGTACATCTGGATGATGTGAAACTGCTGTGGGAGAGAACGTGGAGTTTCATACAGGAAAAGGGTTTGACCTGGTATTGCACATCATACCTTCTGAGTATGAGCACTTTTATCATTAGCGGTAGCTTGGGACTCAATCTGCAATTGCTTCAGTGTAGTATCTCAATCCAAAACAGACCTACCAGCTCTTTAATCCTTTTTCTGTGTCTGCTGTGAGGGTTGTTCAGATGGCTCGTGAGGTCAAAGATCGTTGGCACGGCGTTGTCTCGTAAAACTGTCCTGTACGGGCTCTGGAAAAGAAAGGAAAGTTCTCCGTTGCGTGTTCTCTCCATCATTTGTCAGCAGGTTTCTTTACGTGGGGAGAAGCAAGCCTAAGAGGAAAGGAACGGGGGGGGGGGGGGGCGCCAGAGGAGAATTTTGGAGACTAACTTATTATCCTGCACTTGAGCTTGGGCAAATGGCAAACCACCAAGACAGCACGGCATTAATATTCCCCTTTAGATCTCAGCTTGGTTTTTTTTTTTTTTTACAGAACTCTTTATCTGTCCAAGCAAAGCACGAGAAGTTAAATCAGAATTACGATTGCTCTGCACAGGGAAGTGCCCAAGTCACAGGAGAACATTCCATGAAGTGAAGCCTGTTTGGCACAAAATAAGCTACAGACGGCGGGCAGAAAGAACATTTCAACAAGGGTCTCGCTCTCGGGCAAGCGTTCTAAGCAACAGCTGTAAGCCTACAGGTGTTCAAGAGAAACGGGACGATCCCCGAAGGATACACGTGTACTGTATAGGCAGATCCAGCTCTCAGTGGAGTCTGCTTTGCTACCACACAATGGACGTCACTGGGTGGGCCCCAAATTAGGCACTCCTTTACATAAATCACAAGAGGACCTCAAACACCGCCATTAAGTAATGCTTCACATCTGCACAACTGTGACATTCATTGTATGTAGTGGGTCAGGTTTGCTACTAAACTGGAATTTAAGTCAATTACAGTAAACAGCAGAGCGGAGGAGCAACCATGAAGAAGCCACGGTTCCTTGTTTTCTCCTTCTAGGCCTCCCTTGGACACTCCTGCTGCAGCAGACCAACGGGGCGACCTTATAGGTAGCCGGGGTGCGGCCATCAACAGATCTCTAACGCCCTCAACAGATTCCCAATTAAAAAAGTGAAAGGATCCTAATGATCCTAATTGTAACCGGGATTACGACCAACACCATTATTTCCATTATTCCTATTGCGATTTTTTTTGTTCCTGGAAGTTTCTACTCTGTGTGTCTTTTGGAGGGAGTGATCCCCGAAGACTCTTTGCACACCAAAAAGAAGATGAAAATCAGAAGTTCCCACCTAGGCATTGCCTGTTTATGTTCTTCTCTCTTTTTTTTTAATGGCTGAACACGGCCACTTTCAAGCTCTTCCTCGTCCACAGAGGGAGATGGGGCTCAAATCTGACCCACAAGCCTGTCCCCCCCCACAACCTGGCCCCACCCCAGTCTACATCATCCAATGAATGGTTTCCGTGGAGGACGTGAGAAGTAATCCAAGCAACAAATAAAGACCACAGTTGTAGTTTCCTTCCCCATTTCAAGAAGACGAGCGAGGGTCATTGCTTGCCACCAGATTCCTCATGGAAAAGCATTTAATTCTGAAAATTAGCAAGAGACGTGGATAAGGACAATCGTGTGAAAAATGGCACACACAAGCATTTTACTTTGGCTAGGCACAGGGGCACACCTCCTGATGAATAATGGCTTGGGCCAGCTTACTGGTCAGCCACTATATTTTCCCCCCTACCAACTTTCTCCAGTCCAGTCCTTCCTCTAGTTACCTCAGCCATCTTAGAAGAGTCGTTTTCGCACTCAGCAAATGTCTGACATTATTTTAGGTGGCATGTATGATCCTTGCACCAGCGATTCCTCAGAGGGCTACGCAGGGCACTCAAAGCGTTAAGATAAAATCAAATGTCAAACAAAAGGTATAGATGGAAAGGCAGCTGCCTCTGCTGTGTGCATGGAACTTAATTCACTTGGCTCTTTAAAGCATTGTTTTAAAAACAACGAAGGCCATAAATGCAATTCAATTTCAGAGACAGAATTTCTCCCAGTAGAGTGTCCAGCAAAACTCTTTATTGAAATCTAGTATTTCCAACGGGAGGGCCCCACCATCTCTTCACTCCAGTATATGCCATGGTAGTTTCCCAGAACATCAATCTACGCCTGCATATTTTCATATTTAAATAACCCAGGGAGGCTTAAAAGCACAGAAACGAACAGGTTAGGCACACAAAGAAGAGACGGTGGGCTGCAACCCACACAATCTGGTTCAGTGCAAAATCTGAGAGCTTAAATGCTGTCGGAGAAGAGCCAGGCAATTACCTACAGGCAATAAATCAAGTCACAGAAAAGCTCTTTATTTGACAAGACGCTCACTTTAAGGAATTCTCTTCCATATTTCACATAGAATAATAGTAAAGTTGGAAAAGATAACAAAGTTTCCCATCAGGGCCCCCCAAAAATCAGCACGTTTAAGGTCAATTTCAAGCCTGCACATCCTACCATAGACCACATGATGGGATGGGCAGGATTAAAATTGGCCTTAAATATGCTTATTCCTGCTGATAAATAATGACCTATTTCACCCCACTTGCAGTTTTCTGCATACCCATGTCTACATGCCCTGCTTTGGTTTGGACATGAACCCTTATGAAGATGTAACACCAGGATGTAGCAGTGTGCCACAGATTTGGGAAGCAGGAGATATAGGCAGCAACCACCCCTCTTTTTTGTAATCAACAGAGGTCATTACTAATGCTTCCTCCCACTTACACTTCTGCATATCATGGAGGTCTCAAAATGTTTCGCACACAGCCTGTAATGCTTGTTCAGTTGGTCCGGCGTCTTATCTTCCAGGTCGGCCCGTCGGCAGTTCTCTACCCACCGCTGGCATCTGCAAGAGACAGATTCTCCGCTACTCAAAAGCTTTAAGAACAAACACCCCCAAAATGTACTGGGGGGGGGAAGCATGATTGCTGGGAGCCCAACATGTCTGTTCACAAAGGAGAACACCCAGCATCTTACAGAGTGATCGACTGAGCCCTGGGGTGGGGGAGAGATCATTTGCTCCCGGGAATGTGAACAATTCTGCCAAGTTTTTCAGATCATTCAGTGTGCGGGGCACTTAGCAGCATTTGCCCAGGTCTTGAGATTTGCAATATCTCTGCTTGAGGCCAGAGGCATAGTGAGATCAGTGGCCCAGGCAGAAAGCCAGATAGCAAGGGTGATTTCTAATCTCTATTTCATGCCCTCATCCACCTATGGCAAGGGTAAATCCTTTGTAGGGCTGTCAGATCTTATCTCATGCACTCCAGAAGTCCACGTTTTGAGAATTCCACTTTTATGTAAAAAAAAAAATCTGGAGAAGGACTCAAGATTAAGATCGCCAAATAAATTACTTCTCATAAGTTAATGCCTGAAATTAGATCTACCGTTCACAGTCCGCAGCCTTAAAGAGAGAAAAAGAAGAGGATACAGACACATCATTAAACCCTCACCCTACGGAGTAAAATGACTTTAATTTGATGATTACTCATTGTCTCAAGTCATAGTTCAGCCTCCTGCGAGAAAGTGAAAAAGAATATTATCTCAAGAGAGAAAACCTCCTTCTTTTTATTAATGCTGATGAATATATAACCTAGGAGGCTGGAAGATGTCCCTAAAAAATAGGACACAGATGTGAAACCTTAATTGTTTCCTGGCTACTAAATAGCCCTCTAAAGGAACATTTAGGGATCAAGCAATGAAGATTATCAATATGGCTAGGTACTAGAAATAAATCAGAACCCATACAGCTGTATATAGCTGGACTAAGCCTTTCAAATCCTATAGCCATATCATGAAGTCACAGTTATGATGTCACTTCAGGACTGCCAGATTTTCATAACTTTAAATAACAAGCCTTACACATAAATAAGATACATTTAGGGTCTAATAAATATGAATGTATTAAGTGTCCCCTAAGATATCAGCTAAAAATCAAGTCTGTGCACCACATTTAGCAGCAGCGTGTAAGCCTGACAACTAAGTATGTATTATCTATTATCGTCTATTATCTGGCAGAACTATGGCAATGTTTTTTTCAAAAACAAGGCTCTGGATCAACAAGAGGCAGATTTTTATACCATGATGAAATTCTACCCAAATAACTTAACCTGCAATTTATGACCGAAGGGTCTCTTGAAAAATATATTTAAATGGATTCAAACATTCCAGGAGAAAAGCCAAAACCATCTCCCCGTACAAGCCTCCCCAAGTTTTAAGATTTCCAGAGAAGGCCCTTCCCTTCGGCTAGTGGGGAAGAGCCAAGGATAAATGGGGATTGCGCTTCTGTTAATGACACAACTGGACTAAAGCCAAAAGGAAAGTCTAGTTGCCAATGTGCACAGAGGCAAAAGGAAAGTCCAACGGAACACAGACTGGAAGAAGTGTGAAACAAAATAAGTGTGATCACAATTATTGTAGTATCTGGGCTGAACCGACTAAAGCAGGACATTTTCTATCAGATAATTATAAAGTGTTTTACACTGGAAAGTCAGCAGAATCAGTATGACTGTAAAAGTGAGGTGAGACATAGTGCATGCATTTGGGGGCTGTAATGTAAAGTTTGCATGAAGAATATCAGACTTCTAGGAAAACCTATTAGCATAACCATCGTTCAAGTCTATGTTCCAATCACAAAGACAGAAGAATTTTTTTTTAAAAAATGCTTTTACACAAGTAGCAAGGAGAAAATTGACTACACTCCACAATCATGGGTGACTGAGTTGCAAAACTAAGAAACAAAGAACCACCAAGTATTGTCCAAGAAGCTGAACCAGGAGCTACCGTGTTTCCCCGAAAATAAGACAGGGTCTTATATTAATTTTTGCTCCAAAAAGTGCATTAGGGCTTATTTTCAGGGGATGTTTTATTTTTTTTATGGACAACAATCTAGTAAAGGTAAAGGTTCCCCTTGACATTTTAGTCCAGTCGTGTCCGACTCTAGGGCACGGTGCTCATCCCCGTCTCCAAGCCGTAGAGCCAGCTTTTGTCCGTAGACAGTTTCCGTGGTCACGTGGCCAGCGCGACTAGACACGGAACGCCGTTACCTTCCCACCGAGGTGGTACCTATTTATCTACTTGCATTTGCATGCTTTCGAACTGCTAGGTTGGCAGGAGCTGGGACAAGCGACGGGAGCTCACTCCGTCGCGTGGATTCGATCTTACGACTGCTGGTCTTCTGACCTTGCAGCACAGAGGCTTCTGCGGTTTAACCCGCAGCGCCACCACGTCCCCTACAACAATCTACATTGATTCAAATACAGTCAATGTCATCTTCTTCTGGTTGCTGCACAAGGGTGGAGGGCGGGGTTTCACTTAACTGGGGCTTATTTTTGGGGTAGGACTTATATTACGAGCATCCTGAAAAATCCTACTAGGGCTTATTTTCAGGTTAGGTCTTATTTTCAGGGAAACAGGGTAGAAATGAAGCAGGAGAATAATTCACAGAATTCTCTGAGGTCCACAATTTCTCTATTGTAATTGTTGCAGGCAACCTACAGAAAACTGTGCATGAAGCCGTTACCAGACAGTCAACACAGAAACAAAACAGACTATATATTTAGAAGTACCCTGTTTCCCCGAAAATAAGACAGGGTCTTATATTAATTTTTGCTCCAAAAAACGCATTAGGGTTTATTTTCAGGGGATGTTTTATTTTTTTCATGCACAACCATCTACATTTATTCAAATACAGTCATGTCATCTTCTGGTTGCTGCACAGTGGTGGAGGGCGGGGGTTTCTCTTAACTGGGGCTTATTTTGGGGGGTTAGGGCTTATATGACGAGCATCCTGAAAAATCCTACTAGGGCTTATTTTCAGGTTAGGTCTTATTTTCGGGGAAACAGGGTAGAAGATGAAGATGTTTATTGGAGGAGACTGTAATACAAACCATGAGCAGCTAATATAAAAAAAATTAAGAGTAAGGTTGAAGCATAACAATAAAATAAGCATAGTAACAGAATAAAATTGCCTAGGAACAGGATAAAATTGAAATAATGTTCTTGGAGAGTTTAAGAATGACCTAAGGAACAGATTTACATTACTAAAACTAACTGATCACAAATCAGAAGAACTATGGATTGAAAGTAAAGGAATCATCAGGGAAGAATGTGAAAAAACTACTCCTGTAGTAAAAAAAAAATTGGCAGATAAGAAACGTACTCTCGAAACAGAGAACAGCAGATGAGAAGCAAAAGTAAAGATGAGAAATAAAAGAAAAGCAACAGAAATAGGGTCAGAATTTTAAATGCAACTTTTCAGTGACTTACACATGGAGACAGAGAGCTGTTATCATAATTATAGTAAAATTAAAGAGAAAGATAACAAGACAGCAGCAGCAGCAACAAAACAAGAGACCTCTTCCATTAAACGCAAGAAATAACAAAAAAAGTTTAAACTAAAATGTGAAATGGTGAAAGCATATAGTGGCTGAAATCTCGTTACCTAGCGTACTGGCCAAAATTCTTTTGCTTAATGTAATAAATCACACTATAGTAGGCACATTGAATCAATGGGAATTTTGTAAGTCAACTCCTGCCTATGTTTCATGGAATTAAATTATCTTATCCTACTTGTGACTTGTTAATGCTGTAAGTTGCAACCAGAGTTGTTGTTGTTAAGTGCCATCAATTTA
The DNA here is from genome assembly GCA_037013535.1 of Intellagama lesueurii. NCBI lineage: Eukaryota > Metazoa > Chordata > Lepidosauria > Squamata > Agamidae > Intellagama > Intellagama lesueurii. Next base: position 5,349,482 of record JBAJHW010000003.1, read on the forward strand.
TCTATGACTTACGGCGGTCCTATGAATGAGTGATCTCCGCAACGTCCCTTCCTCAACAGCCCTGCTCAGTTCTTGCAAACTCAAGTTTGTGGCTTCCTTCAGGAAGTCGGTGCATCTCATATTTGGTCTGCCTCTTTTCCTGCTGCCTTCCACCTTTCCTAGCATTACTGTCTTTTCCAGAGAATCCTGCCTTCTCATGATGGGCCCAAAGTAGGAGAGCCTGTTTCAACCCTTTTGCCTCCAGAGATAGTTAAGGCTTGATTTGATCTGGGATCTACTGTTCCTTCTTTCTGGCAGTCCAGGGCATCCGCAAAGCTCTCCTCTAGCACTAACTACACTTCAAACGAATCAATTTTTTTCTGGTCAGCTTTCTTTACTGTCCAGCTTTCACATTCATACCTGGAGACTGGGAATACAAGAGTGTGGATTATCTTGGTCTTCGTCTCCAGTGAGATATCCTTTTCTAAGTCTTTTTTAACCTTCAAGTCTCACTTCATTTAATTTCTTGGACTGATGACTGAACCAAGCTATTCAAAATTTCTGTCTCAATTTCTTCATGGTTGACATTAAAGTTGTGTGGTTCTTCTGCAGTCATGATTTTTGCCTTCTTAATATTCAACTGCAGTCCTGCTTTGGCACTTTCTTCTTTCACTAAAAGGCGTTGCTGCTTTCTGCCCATAAAATGGTGTCCTCTGTATATCTTAAATAATGGGTGCTTCTTCCACAAATTTTCACTCCTCCTTCATCTGAATCTAGTCTAGCTTTCTGTGTGTTTTGCATCCAGATTGAACAGACAGGGAGATAAAATGCACCCTTGTCTGACATCTTTGCCTTTGCCTCTAGGAAACCATTCTCTCTCTCCATATTTTGTCCTAACAGTAGCTTCTTGTCCACAACACAATACAATTATGCATCAGGACAATCAATTGCTGAGGCACACCCATTTTTTCATGATCTACACAGTCAACTACTTTGTTGTAGTCTACAACTGACTGATCTTCTTCCAGTGCGCGCCAGTAGCCAGCAAATATTTGCAATATGACCTCAAGTGCCTCTTCCTTTTTTAGAATCCAGCTTGAACATCAAGCATTTCTCACTCGATATAAGGTAAAAGCCTTTGTTGCAACAAAAACTATTACCAGTTCTGCAAAATACCAGATGTTCAAGCTGGATTTAGAAAAGCAAGAGCAATACTTGACTGATTTGATGTATAACCTACACTCTGGAAAAGAGGCTACTGGTAGGGCACAATATGGAAAAGAATGGTTTCCAATAACAAAGGGATCAGATGAGTGTATTTTATTTCCCTGTTTGTTCAAGCTATATGCAAAATATAAACAAAAAGCTGGAGTAAATATATACAATATATATATATATATTTGTAAAACGCCCTTACTGTCAAAAGACTGACAAAAATTAATGTGAAATGCCAGGAGGGAAAAGGAAATAAAACAAAGAGGGCAAAATAGTGAGAGACTTTAAAGACCATCATATTTTGCCTTTTCAAAAATGTTTCTCTTTTAATAAATCACCTGCCTCTTTGGAAATGACTGTTAAAATGTTTCTTCTAAGGTTTATCTAAAATCTTCCATGAATAAGTCTTGGCCTCTTCTATGCAATTGCAATTCTTGTGTTTAAAGAATGCTATCATATCCCAAAAGTGGTGTATCTCAATGGGTCGGAGCACCTGGCTATGGGGCTGGTGGTTCAAATCCCCAAGGTGCCTCCCAGGAATAAGGTTAAACCACAATCCCTCAAACCACGTGTGGTTGGTCAGTTTACCTACCCTGCTCCTTAGGTGGCCTTGGGAAAGATGCACAGTGGTCCCAGAATGTCACCAGAAAAAGAGACTGGGAAATGACTCCTTCCTACCTAGAAGACTGACGGATAGCTCGGTGGTTTAGGCATCTGGGTGCAGAGCCAGATGCTGGGAGTTCAATTCCCCTACTGAGCCTCCTTGATAGGGGCTGGATCCGATGATCCATAGGGTCTCTTCCATCTCAGCAGTTCTAAGACGATTAAAAGCCTGGGAGGATGACAGTAAGTTTGAGCCCACGTGACAGCCCATTATTATTGTTACTATTATTATTGTTATTGGGACTCAGTACTGTTATGGAGACCCAGTGTTGGTTTTAACCTATAAAGCCCTAAACGGCTTGGGTCCAAGATATCTCAAGGACCGTGTCTCCCTTTAAGAACCTGGTCAAGTATTAAAATTATCAGGGGAGGCCTTTTTATAGATCCCACCACCTTCACCAGTTGTGCCTGGTGGGGACACAAGAGAGGGTCTCCTCTGTTGCTACTCCCAGACTTTGGAACTCCCTGCCACTGGAACCCATCATGGCTTGCCTTTCCGCAACCAGGTAAAGACCTTTCTCTTCAGGCAGGCTTTTCCTTAGTAACTGTCTGGGAAGGTTTGTATTCTGATGCTTCTAAATCTGTTCTAGCTTTTACCTAATATATTTAATGTAATGTTATTAATCCTTTTCAAATATGTGATTAATCTACTGTTCTTAGCTTTTAATATGTTTGTACTGATGTAAAGCACCTGGGGTCCTTTTTTAAGGAGAAAAGCAGGGTAAAAGGTATTTTAAATAAATAGAAAAGTAAATAAAATAAACCTGAAGAGTGACAAGCAGAGAGAGAGAAAGAGAGAGCGCAACTCATGCAGACCCTAATATCAGCGAGATATTCGATGAGTGGCTTTGCCTGTTCCACACACACACAGTGAATTTGCACAACTTAGCTGGAATTCAAACCCAGGTTTCCTGAACCCTAGTCTGTCACTCTATCCACTGCAACACTACAACCTATCACTGCTTTGTACTTGACTGCTTGCTATGAATGTGTTCTGGGGTTGCTTTTGTTTCCTTTTTTTTTTAGTGTGGGATAATGTCTAAAAAGGGATGTGGTGGCGCTGCGGGTTAAACCGCAGAAGCCTCTGGGCTGCAAGGTCAGAAGACCAGCCGTCGTAAGATCGAATCCACGCGACGGAGTGAGCTCCCGTCGCTTGTCCCAGCTCCTGCCAACCCAGCAGTTCGAAAGCATTAAAAAAATGTGAGTCGATAAATAGGTACCACCTCGGTGGGAAGGTCACGGCGTTCCGTGTCTAGTCGCGCTGGCCACGTGACCACGGAAACGGTCTACGGACAAACGCTGGCTCTACGGCTTGGAGACGGGGATGAGCACCGTGCCCTAGAGTCGGACACGACTGGACTCAATGTCAAGGGGAACCTTTACAAATGTCTAAAAGCTGCTGGAGAGCTCTGTGGTTTCGGTCTTTGGCTGCAGAGCCAGAGGGTTGGGAGTTCGATTCCCCCACTGGGCTTCCCTGACAGGGGTTGGACTAGATGATCCCCAGGATCCCTTTTCCAGCTCTGCAGCTATAAGGTTATCACTTACTGTTCTTAGCATTATTTCCTGTCTTTTAATACTTCGAGTCCCTTTTAAAGGAGTAAGGCGGCATAAACATATTTTAAACAAATTTTAGGGTGATTGAATGTCTTCCGCCCCCACCCCATCCTCAAGGCTAAAGGAAACCGGGGGGGGGGGGGGGGGGAGAGGGCTTCAAGCTTTCCTCGCAGGACCTGCTTCCTTCCACACGAACCTCTTTCTTCCCCGTTATTCTTTCCATTTCTGCCGACAACCATCCCCACCATCATCCTTCTTGACCTGCAGAAACCGCAGGGCTTCCTCGCATCCCCCTGACATAACAAGTGGCGGCGGCGGCGCCTCTCGTCCTCCGGAACCACCCGTTTCGCCGGCCAAATCCAGACCCACCGCCACGTAACGTGGGAAGGGCGATTTAGGCGCGCGTGCGTGCACACCCGTGTAACGTACGAACCGTCGCTTCAAAGAGGACGGCTCTGGCGCTGCGCCACCGGAACCTGCCGGCTCCGTCACGTGTGAACCTGGGTTTGCCGGCCCCGTCACGTGTGAACCTGGGTTTGCCGGCCCCGTCACGTGTGAACCTGGGTTTGCCGGCCCCGTCACGTGCGAACGCGACTCTCCCGTTCCCCACCCACAATCCGCGTCTCGTGTGAACGTGGCTCTGGCGCCGTGCAAAGAGTGAACCCGCAAATCCCGCCCCCCCACCGACCCTCCTCCTCCTCCTCCCACTGACCGGGCTGGGTCCCGCGGGAAGCGGAAGAAGGCCAAGTCGCTCTGGGTGCTCTTGCGGGTGCAGTTCGGGGCGGCGCAGAAATTCGGCATCGTCGGGAAGGACGGCGCGCCTTCAAACGCCCCGCGCGCAGCCGAAGGGGAAGCGGCGGAGGAGGCTCCGGACGGGCGGGGGGAGGAGGAGGAGGACTCGCCGCCACCGCCTCCTTCCCACCATGCACCGCGGCCGTCCCCCGGGCCCGGCCGCTCCGCCAACCACCATCGAGAGGGCCGCGCCCGCGCCGGAACGCGCCTGCGCCACAGCCGCGCCGGCGCAGACGCTTCCCACCCTTCGCTTTCTTTTCCCTCCAGGGGGCGGGATATAGAGGGAAGGGAAGGCCGAGAGCGACAGGCAACGCGCTCACGATCTCCGGTATCCATAGGAATACTTTGCAATGCCAGCAAAATGGAAAGGGGGGGGGGAAGTGGCCTGCACGGTTTGCACCCTTCTCTGTCATTGCCCTGGAGTTTTTTTCTTCTTATAAATGCTAATCATTTTGGAAGAGAGCAGCGCAATAAATAAGATAAATAAATAAGTACAGCACTCTACACTTCCAACCAGTGAATTACTGTATCTATCTTTGGCTCCACTTAAGCCGATGTCATTTTTCTTTTCATTTTTTCCCTTTTTAATGAAAAGTTCAGTCCAAGACCTGCATTGTGGAAGTGCAGCTTGCATGCCTTGGTCTCTTTCGGTGCTTTTGTTGTTTAGTCGTTAAGTCGTGTCCGACTCCTCGTGACCCCATGGACCAGAGCACGCCAGGCCCTCCTGTCTTCCACTGTCTCCCGGAGTTGGGTCAAATTCATGTTGGTCGCTTCGATGACCCTGTCCAGCCATCTCGTCCTCTGTCGTCCCCTTCTCCTCTTGCCTTCACACTTTCCCAACATCAGGGTCTTTTCCAGGGAGTCTTCTCTTCTCATGAGATGGCCAAAGTATTGGAGCCTCAGCTTCAGGATCTGTCCTTCCAGTGAGCACTCAGGGTTGATTTCCTTCAAAATGGATAGGTTTGTTCTCCTTGCAGTCCAGGGGACTCTCAAGCGTCTCCTCCAGCACCACAATTCAAAAGCATCAATTCTTCGGCGGTCAGCCTTCTTTATGGTCCAGCTCTCACTTCCGTACATCGCTACTGGAAAAACCATAGCTTTGACGATGCGGACCTTTGTCGGCAAGGTGATGTCTCTGCTTTTTAAGATGCTGTCTAGGTTTATCATCGCTTTCCTCCCAAGAAGCAGGTGTCTTTTAATTTTGTGGCTTTTGGTGCAGTCGATTGCTAATCGGAAGTGTTATAAATAGTACACAATGTGGTGGTAATGTTATAACTTAGCTCCCATACACCGCTCTGGCACAACTGCGCCTGCGCAGCTCGTAATAGATGGCTAAAGAACAAACGTTCAACCGTGAAAGATTGTAATGCACATGCGCGTGGGCAGCAATCAAAAGTGGACGCGGGCCGTCCATATCAGGAGAGCAGGAACATGAAAAGAACGTGAGGTGGAATCACAGCCTGGAAGTAACTCGTTACAAGTAACGTTTTGTCTTGTGTGATGATAATGTAACAAAGTTACATTGTAATAACAGCATAGATGGGAAAAGTAATTGAAAAGCTGTCTGTTTGTGTAAGAAGTAATGTTATCTAGTTATGTCCAGAAGTTACTTTTAAAGGGCTTTTGTACAAGCTTCATGCCATTCTCTCACTGGCGAAGAAATTACTCTTCAGTTTTGTCTTTTTTATTTTTTTACAGGATGAGAAACACCAGAGACATATTTGTATTTTCCAAGCATGCAAGTGATGACAGATGGATTGTGTTAACAAAATGTGCACCAAATGACTTCCACAAATTGAGCAATACCAATGATAATTATGGTGGTTGCAAAATGAAATGCAAAAAGTTCCTTTTAAATAATAACATTGCAAGCTCTGGATGAAAGGTGTTCTTCTTTGCCCACAGTTACCTCAGTGCACATGTGCATACGACAGATGAATGGGCAAACCCCCCGGCAGTGTTGTACGGCCAGTGTTGTTATTCTCTCCCAACATGATGGGAGCATCAGGGTGCACATGGTCTGTTTGGCATCAAGTGAACAATGATCTGTGAGCCACCTGGAAGAAAAGCAGCATACAAGAGCAAATTAAATAAATAAAAAGTCAAAATGCTTTAGAAAAATGAGCTGGTAGATTTCCTGTGTTGAGAAGCAACTAGATAAGTTCAGTTTAAAAAGAATTAAACAGTCCCTTTAAAAAAATCTGACCCAACACATGCCTAGAGACAAGGCATTGGCTGACACGCATGCAGCATAATGCGCCTGTGTCAAAACATGTGGCAACAGTACCACAGATGGCTTCACAGGACAACTGGAATGGCCCTGCTTTGATGTATTGTGGGGTGATCATTATGGAGGGCAGGGTCAGATCCTTCTGAGAACTCACAGGCAGAGCCCGGCCCCTTGATGTCACTGATTCTCAATTGATGTAGAGTTGAAGGGACTTAGGTGCAGAATTTAAACAAAAAAAAGTGTGTAGGGGGGGAGCTGTTTGGAGTGCAAGCATGCACAACTCTCCAGATACTGCTGCACTACAACTCCCATCAGCCTTAGCAAATAGCAGGGGGAGAATGGGATTTGCAGTCTCGGCAGTGTTTGGAGAGAGGGAGGTTGCCTATTGGTCATATAGTTGCTTTGAGTGTTTTGCTAGGTTCAAAATCTTGATTCCTCTGAAGGATGAAAAACCTTCCTTCAGAAATCAGCTCTACAACATATTCCTGTTTTATTTCTTTATTTTCCCCATTTTTGTTTGAATTTGTAATGAGAATCTCTTCCCTTTCCTCTTCCAAGTATTTCTTCAGTAAAGAAACCGAGGCAAAATCCTACCTTTAAAAATACATATATACAGTATGTATTCCTTTGTGCTAGCTTCCAAGGCATAAGTGTCCAGGAAACAGTCTGTGAGTAATAGAATATCCAGACACAATCCATTAAAAAGATTTTTCCTGTTTGGTAATGAGCTTTTAAGTATATATATGCTTTATATTAGCTGAGAGAAAACCCCTTTGCATTTTATAAAATCCCTCTACATGGTATTATGATTTTTTCTTTCTTTCTATATGAGGCAATTAGGATTCAAAAATGCACTGGCTGGATGTTTTTCTAAAGATCTTTCCAGATGTATAAATGCATTACTTTTATGTTTTAGTGTGTTGGGAAATTCCGAGGTGGATTGCAACCCAGTACAAAGAACATTTATTGGTGTTCTCTTTCCTCTGGGGTGGGTGGGGAAGAATTTGGCGAAAGTGCTTTGTCTACATTAATTGTACAATTTTTATGCAGTACTTGGCACACAGATGGGTGTATAGAAATGTTATCTAGGGAGACACAAAGTTTTCATATCAGAATTTCATCTATAAATAAGTTGAAGAGAAGACAACTGAAAAACCATATAAATGTGTTCGATTCTATGGGTGTAACATTTCCAAAGCATCAAAGTAATTTGTTTGTGGATAACAAGTTACGTGAAATTAACTTTTTTCCCCAGTAACGCATGGATAATTACATTACAGCTACATTAACAACATTAGTTAGTTATTTACATTTTTCTCCCGCCCAAATGGGAGAGCCACTACTTTGGGCAGCTAACAAAACGAGGTTCTTGATGTGTTTATCTGTATCTTATTGTTAGTCATTTTGACTGCTTCTTTTTTTAAATGGGAAATGGGATATAAATTTAATAAATCAACACCATCCTTCTCCATGTATCTGTCTTGATTGACTTGCAGTTGTCAAATCCCAACAGCATTTTCATCTGGTCCCACTTTTGTATCAAGTTATGTAAGATTTGCTGCCCACGAATATTATGGGAGAAGTAGCACACAGGTGCCATAAAATGCCACTGTGTGTTTTCTGACCTGGTTCGTAGCTTGCAAGTCCCATCCACAAGCTACTGTCCAACCTTAACCGCTCACCTCTTCTCTTTTTCCCCCCTAAATGTGAATCTGATGGAGATGGAGGTCTTCACAGACCAAAGACGAACTTTTCCTTCGGCTCGTAGACACCTGGAAAGGAAAGCCTGAAGCGACGAAAGCTCAGAAATGCAAGGAATATGATTTCTAATTTTCATGATGCAGTTAGACCTTAGGGAGGGAGTAGCCCTGTTGAATACACTTATATCCCTTCACCCATCAGAGTCACCGCAGGCCCCATATTAATCTCCCACACACCCCGGGCAGCCTCCACTGGGAAGTTCTTTCCATAGAAATGGCTTTTTGTTTCAGGCGTTCTCTCTCCCGAGTGCCAGTGGCTCAAGGGCAGCAGGAATTGTACCTCGGCTAAGCCAGATTTCTCCCCACGGACTTAACAGCTAGAATTGACAACTATGTAGGAGCCCAGGAACAAAGATTCAGAATGTCCTTTAATGTGAGCCGCAAGACCTGGAACATGGCAGACAGACGCACATGAATCAGCCAAAGCACACCTCAAATTAGCCCCCCGAATGGATGGAGCTGCCTTTTTTCCCACTGGCCGAAATATTGTTTGTGTTCACCTTGATCGCTTTTGCTGCAGGATAATGTGAGCCTTTGAGCGAAGGTTATCAAGCGTGAAGGGAAAATAAATAAATAAATGCAGGGATCAGCACTACCGTATATTGCTTTCCAGAGAGCCTGTGGCTAAAGCTATGCAGCGGTGGTTCCATTAACCCTCGGGTGTGAGAAAGGACTCCAGGAGCAAAAACTGAGCCGCATGTAGTAGATAGGACTTAAGCTGAAAGGAGACCTGCGGAGCCAGAGGTTGAGAGTTCGATTCACCCTCTGTGCCTGCTCCTGCAAGTAGAGCCAGCCTGGGTGGCCTTGGGCCAGCTGCACAGTCCCAGGACATTCCTAGAACAAGGGAAGGAGAAACCACTTCTGAGTCTTCTCTACCTGGAAAACCCTGAAAAGGGTTGCCATAAGGCAGAACTGATTTGACAGCATGTGATTATTACTGTTTGTTGTTGTTTAGTCGTTAAGCCGTGTCCGACTCTTCGTGACCCCATGGACCAGAGCACGCCAGGCCCTCCTGTCTTCCACGGCCTCCCGGAGTTGGGTCAAAGATTGTTACTGTAAGTCTGTGTAAAACAGGTGCCTTAAGGAAAGTATGTGTGTGCCCACGCACACAGAGCACACACAAAAGGACTAGTAGATGGACGCATCAGATTTCCTTGTTAAAAGTTAAGCAACAAACTAGCAGCTGTCACAGTGACTCACCCTGGCACAATTAGTGCTGAAATCTTTTCTCACAAGTGCAAAAATTCTTACCTATATGGACAGAAAATTCCTCAGCACCACTCCACCTGCAGAGAAAAACATGGTAGGCTGGGTTTTTTATCGTGCACGTACCGTGTTTCCCCGAAAATAAGACAGGGTCTTATATTAATTTTTGCTCCAAAAAAACGCATTAGGGCTTATTTTCAGGGGATGTTTTATTCTTTTCATGGACAACAATCTACATTGATTCAAATACAGTCAATGTCATCTTCTTCTGGTTGCTGCACAAGGGTGGAGGGCGGGGTTTCACGTCACTGGGGCTTATTTTTGGGGTAGGGCTTATATTACGAGCATCCTGAAAAATCATACTAGGGCTTATTTTCAGGTTAGGTCTTATTTTCGGGGAAACACGGTAAGAGCAAGAGAGAAGATCCCTCACTTTTTCTAAAGCACCCTCACCATTTTAACATAGTACGTAAGAGTCTTAAGAGGGACTACAGTAGTGAGCTGACTACGCAAAAGCCTTTGACTGTGTGGACCACAACAAACTATGGCAAGTTCTTAAAGAAATGGGAGTGCCTGACCACCTTATCTATCTCCTGAGAAATCTATACGTGGGACAGGAAGCAACAGTTAGAACTGGATATGGAACAACTGATTGGTTCAAAATTGGGAAAGGAGTACGACAAGGCTGTATATTGTCTCCCTGCTTATTTAACTTATATGTAGAATACATCATGCGAAAGGCTGGACTGGATGAATCCCAAGCCGGAATTAAGATTGCTGGAAGAAATATCAACAACCTCAGATATGCAGACGATACCACTCTGATGGCAGAAAGTGAGGAGGAATTAAAGAACCTCTTAATGAGGGTGAAAGAGGAGAGCGCAAAAAAATGGTCTGAAGCTCAACATCAAAAAAACTAAGATCATGGCCACTTGTCCCATCACCTCCTGGCAAATAGAAGGGGAAGATATGGAGGCAGTGGCAGATTTTACTTTCTTGGGCTCCATGATCACTGCAGATGGTGACAGCAGCCACGAAATTAAAAGACACCTGCTTCTTGGGAGGAAAGCGATGACAAACCTAGACAGCATCTTAAAATGACATCACCTTGCCGACAAAGGTCCGCATAGTCAAAGCTATGGTTTTTCCAGTAGCGATGTATGGAAGTGAGAGCTGGACCATAAAGAAGGCTGACCGCCGAAGAATTGATGCTTTTGAATTGTGGTGCTGGAGGAGACTCTTGAGAGTCCCCTGGACTGCAAGAAGAACAAACCTATCCATTTTGAAGGAAATCAACCCTGAGTGCTCACTGGAAGGACAGATCCTGAAGCTGAGGCTCCAATACTTTGGCCATCTCATGAGAAGAGAAGACTCCCTGGAAAAGACCCTGATGTTGGGAAAGTGTGAAGGCGAGAGGAGAAGGGGACGACAGAGGACGAGATGGCTGGACAGTGTCACCGAAGCGACCAATATGAATTTGACCAAACTCCAGGAGGCAGTGGAAGACAGGAGGGCCTGGCGTGCTCTGGTCCATGGGGTCACGAAGAGTCGGACACGACTTAACGACTAAACAACAACAGTAGTGAACACGGGAGATTTATCTCAGGAGGAGAAGCATACTGGGTGACCTTAAATTAGTCACCTTCTCTTTTGGCTTGGCCTACCTCATAGGGCTGTTATGAAGGTAAAGTAGACAAAAGCTTAGACAGACTGCTTTAAGCCCATTGGAAGGCGATAAATGTGACTTAGAAACAACAAAAATATTTTTAAAACCCCACTCATCTGCAAATCATACAACTTTTTTCTTCTTCCCCCAAATCCTCCAATCCTTTATCAGAAGGAGAAATGGACGGTTGTGCTGTCATTCCAGAAGACAACATCAGATTGGGCCGACAGCTTGATGACAGTTCTGAACTGACCGTTGCTGCTCCGTCTGTAACGTGACGTGGGGCACCGAAGGGGAGCCCTGTTGCTCAGCTCTAGGATCCTGACAGGTGCTTCCTCCTTATATTGCTTTTCCACCAAGCTCCATTAGTAGAGACGTCCCTGCAGCCTTTACAAAGAATCCCAAGCTGATCATTTCAGAGTTAAAATTGGCTGGACTCAAACTCAGTGCTAGGGGGCTTGTCAGCACCATTCCCCACCCCTTGCTTTAACTGAGTGGTATGTATTGCTCTATAATTGGAGGTCTTGCATGGCTAATATCTGGTCAGTAATGGCTTATGTCAGCGTTTGGAACTGGGAAGCAGAGAGCGAAGGAAGTGTACCCATCGAGAGAGAAATGATTAGAAAAATTTAGACTTTTAGACTAGGGTGTGTGTCTTAACCCTACCCCCCGAGTGTCCACCCTATCTATCTATCTATCTATCTATCTATCTATCTATCTATCTATCTATCTATCTATCTATCTATCTATCTAATCTATCTGTCTGTCTGTCTGTCTCTCTGTCTGTAGTATTTCTACACCACCTTTCTCCTGAAAAAAAGACCCAAAGCAGCTTACATCATTAAAAGCACAACATTAAAAGCTTAAAAAGTAAATTATTTAAATATTAAAGAAGAATTGATAGCACTGCATTAAATGTGTTAGGTAAACGCATTCCGAAAACAGATTTAGAAGCAACAAATTCTAAGCCATCCCATTTATTGTCTCCTAGACAGTGAGTCACTAAGGAAAAGCCTGCCTGAAGAGAAAGACATAGCTTGGAATGCTACTTTTTATAAGTAATTTGTTCCCATTACCTGTTACAGTATTTGAAAAGTAAGCTGTGGTTGCTACAGATTGTAGTGTGGAATAAAGTAATATGTTCTTTTACCTGCTGTACCGCTCACTGCTTTTTGGCTGCTTTCTGTTACTTAAAAGAAACTTTAGTTTTATCAGAGAAAGGCATAAACAATGATAAATGCCTTAAGAGGTGTCATTTAAAAATAACTTTTGAAAATAGTTAGAAAACATTCATTACAGAGAAATTAACTTTGATTCAATTTCCTTATATTACTTTTGGAATGTATCATCTATACAACCTCATTATGCAAAAAATGTGGATTCTCCTTGATGTAGTATTTTTGATATGCAGTTTTGTTACACAAAGTGGAATGCGTGCTGGAGGACAAAGCTGGCGTGTGGCGTTTGCTCCTGGCCCTGCAGACAACAATGCTGGGAAAGGGTGGAAGGCAGGAAGAGGAAGACCCAATACAAGATGGTCTGACTCCCTAAAGGAAGCCACACACTTGAGTCTACAAGAAGACAGGATATTTTACAGATAGCTCATTCCTAGGGTTGCCGGAAGTCAGAGGCAACTTAACAACACATAACAACAAAAGAACAACAACAACAGGTCCTTCATGATCCCAAGCTACAAGTTCTTATGCTGAAATTCTAGGGGAATTGCCAGCTCTGCCAATGCTGACTCCTTAATAACTTTTTTCTCAGGAACAAACAAACAAACAAAAAAAGCAGAGGTGGGGAAAGTTACTTTTTGGGGTTAAAATTCCCAGAATTCCTCCGCAGCCAATGTGGCTGGGGGCATTCTGGGAGTCATAGTCCATAGGTGATTCCAATGCCCATTATCCTGGATACTGGGATTAAATAAGAGGCCAATCAATACCCTCTTATCATCCCCCCCCCCCCAGGACTTAATGCCCTGATAGTATTTTTCCCTTATTCCTTCTGTCTTACATTTTAGATTTTGACTTTGAACGCAGGGTCGTCCAGGCAATACCATCCTAAACAAAAATATGTCCAAGCTCTGTTTATCATCTGCATTGTGAGTAGTTCCGGGAGTCTGGTGGATTTGTGATTTATAGACTACCACTCCCAGAATTCCCCAGTAGCATTATGCCTGGGGGATTTTGGGAGTTGTAGTACAAAACCTGTAAAAAACTCACAAACCTCTGGAGAGGTGCAAATGCAATCAAACATAAATGAATAGACAAATACATACATAAATAAACAAATGTATACGGTTCACACCTCTGCACCCAAATACTATGAATTTTGCAGAGCAATGACAGAACCCAAACGTCATCTGGAAGCACCTTCTTCCTAAATGATGCAAACAGGCTGGTGACATAATAAACTTTTGAATTTAAGTTTACGACTGCTGGATAGCTCAATGGTTTAAGTATCTGGTTTGGGAGTTCGATTCCCCACTGAGCCTCCTTGACAGGGGCTGGACTAGATGATCCACAGGGTCCCTTCCAGCTGTGCAGTTCTATTATTATTATTATTATTATTATTATTATTATTATTATTATTATTATTATTATTAAAAAACACCAGGCACCGTCAATCAAAACTATAAAAACATGGACTGGTATGATGATGATGATGATGATGATAGATTCCCAATTTCTCTTTGTTCTTTCTCTTTCAACGAAGGTCCTTTTTTTTTCTATTCCACTCTTTGGCTTGCACCTCAAGGAACCGGAAGTGTCTCATAGTTTACCGTTTCGTTCGGTCTCTTTGGCTCGACCAAGCTCCTCCCTTCCCCTTCCCTGCCCGAGGCCCTCCCTCTCTCTACCCACAATGCCCTGGACGGGGCAGCGGAAGCCCACCAGCCTCTCGGCTTGCGTCAGAAGAGAACCTTCGCAAAGGCCGAGGGGGAGAGGGGGGGGGAGAGGAGGAACCAGACTACATCCCCCAGAGCGCCCCGCGCGCCACCCCCGCGCAGGCGCGCGGCGGGTTTTTCGGGCTGCCATCTTGGCTTCCCTTCAGCTGGCGCCCGCGACGACGACGCTGCCGCCACCAAAGCAACCCCCCCCCTCACCCACCTCACCACCCCCGAAGGGGCCCGCCGCGTTCAGGCCGGGCCGCGGGGCGGAAGGGCCGGGGGAACCCATGGTGGCTCCCACGGAGGACTGGCAGGTGGGTTCCCGGCGGTGGGGGGGGGGATGGAAGAGCCAGAGAGACAAACCCCCCCCCCTTCCCAGAGAGGAAAGCTCTCCTGAGGGGAGGCCGTTGGGGAGACCTTCTCCTCAGCCGGTGGGGGAGGGGAGGTGGGGGAGGGGCCTCCACCTTATCCCTGTGGGGGGGGGGGTTTAGGTCGAACAAGTGACAGAAATAACTTACCACCTTCCTCCCCCTTCCCAAAAATATCCCCCCCCCCTTTATAACTGTCTCTGGCTTCTTCTTCTTCTCCTCGTCCTCCTCTCGGTGCTTTCTTGGGCTTTCTCTTTTTTTTCTCCCCATCCCCCTTTTTTTCACCTTTCTTGGGGGAGGGAAAGAAAACAAACAAAAAAAAGGAACCATTTTCCCATCCTTCCCTGCTCGAGGTCTTTCTCTTCGCCTCTATGTTCTTCCCTTCCCTTGTGTTTCTTTCTCTCCCACCTTTTCTCCCTGCTTGGGATTTCAGGTCTGAAACAAAAGGGAAAAATTAAAAAATATATATATAATGAAAGAGACCAAAACGTGGTGGCACCTTATAAAACCCAATGGCTGTGGTTTTCAATGGGAGCTTTTTGTGGACCGATCCACTTCCTTAGAGATCAGAGCGAGATCTACCATGGCCAATAGTTATGCCTTTAAATATTGGTACATGTTAAATGTCTAAATATTTGCCATGTAGTTTAACCCCCACCCCCCACCCCCAGGTCTGAGGAAGCGGATTTGTCTGCAAAAGCTCAAATTAAAATAGAGGAGTGAGTCTTTAAGGTGCCACAATGTCTTTGTCTTCTTTAGTATTTAATTTTTCCCTTTTGTTTTTGCTTGATAGGCTTGCACAGAAATCGAATAAATAAATAAATAAATAAATAAAAATTGCACAGACTAACATGGCTACCTCTTCTAAAACTCCTTGGTATTGTATCTTTCTGGGGAGGGAGAGAAAATACCTTCCCTCCCCCCCACTTTATTGTTGGTTGATTGATAGCTGGTGTTCTTTACATGCTAATTTGCCTCCTTTCTCCCTTGTGGTGTTGGTTACTTGGGGAGGGGGATGATAATATATTGTCTGTGAACCAGGTGCTGCTTTTTATTTTAAGTCTTCAATTTTCTTGTCCCCCCCCCCCTTCCTCTTGATTGTTGGGGAAAGAAATACATTCCCTCCCGTCTTCAGTTAGTTATGGTTTCTTTACATGCCTGCCTGCTTTTCCTCCCAGATTTGATTTTAAAAGTATATATAATTGGAGTAAAAAAGGATGGCTTTCTTATTCATCAAGTCACTCCCCAAGACAATTGAGTCTGCTTTTGTTTATATTTCTTTTTTCCCCCCTCAGACTGGGGTGATGGTGGAGAGATAAATAACGGTGGCCCTTTGAAAATTTCCTGCTTACATTATTAATGTTTTCTTTTCCTTTTCATGTTTATTTCTCACCCCTCTTTGCTTCTTGGATTTGTTTCAGAAACTTGAATGTCAGGAAGGCAAAATAGCTGCACGCCTTCACATCCTAGGCCTGCCGCGTTGCTAAACTAATTCACTGCTTTTGCTTTGGATGCTTCTCCACTCCGACCCCAGAAATCCTTGCATTTCCATGTTATGTGTATTGCCAGGTGGGAGCCATTCCTCCCCAGCTTTTCTTTCCCTTGGAGATTCTTGTGTGCCCCCCTCCTTCCTGCTCCTTTTTCCCTTCTTTGGTCTGTTTTTGTTGGCAGTTCATAAATAAACGAGGTTAGCCGTTTATTGGGCATGGGTGTAGGTGGAATGGAAAATTGTTCTCCCGTGTGTTCCTGACCCCTTGAGAAATGTGTTAGGATGTCATTTTTACAGAGCAGCCAGTTTCAAATCTCTCTGTCCATGTCAGAGCTGAGGCTGCCGTCCCTTTTACTTTGGGAATAAGTCCTGTTGAAGTTGATGTAAAAGCATGCCCATAATCAGGCTTGTAGGAGAACTGGAAGCCCTTGCTTCTTTTCGTCTCATGGTTGACAAAGTGGAGCTTTAAGGACTTAACGGCTGTGTTTTAATGCAGAGTTTTGTGGAACACTGTCCATTTCTTCAGACAAACGAAAACCACATGACATTTGCACAGGGCTCTGAGAGACAGTGGTGTTTGGTTGCATTTCACACCTACTTTGTCATTGTTGATAACTCTGGATGGAAGTACTGCTTGTCATTCAAATGTGACTGTTGAATGGGAGTCAGTGTCTTCTCCCCCCCCCCCCCCCCCGTTTCTCTGTGCACCTGCCAGGTACACATTTGCCTAAGGCAGGAATGAGGAACCTCTGTCTCTCCAGATGTTGTTGGCTATAACGCCCATCACTCTGCTTATGGCCTTTCAGGATGGAGCTAATAGGAGTTGGAGGACAACATCTCAAGGGGCACCAGTTCTCCCTTTCAGATCTGAGGCCTTCCATGCACTATGAATGTCTTCCTATTTTTAGCAGTTATTTTTCTAATTTCAGCATCTGTTTGAAATAAATGTAAAGTTGGTATACAGTGTTTGGATATATTGGTGTATCTGCTAAGAGCTTTAGGCTGACATTCCAAGGGCACTTAACTTGAGGATTTGCATTGTACAGGATTGTGTGATTATTTGACTAATTAATGTGTGGAGGCAACAGATTCAGATCTGTGAGTCTAATAATGAAAGAGCACACTTGTTTAATTTGTAGCGCACTTTATTTGGATCTGGGTTGCTGCAGTAATGCAAAGCAAATACAAAAAAAACCTCCACAGTCGTCTTTTTGGGTTTTCTGCCTCTAGCTTCTTTCCACATGCAAAAGGAAGTTTAGGTTCAGTTGTTTAATTGATTCAACTGCAGCTCATCACTTTAAAAAACTGTTCTGGTTTGAAAGCTCCTTGGAGTCTACAGTATTTCCTGTTGGTGTTTTTTTGTGTTTTTTTGGGTGGTTTTTTTTTTTAAGTTACTGTTTCTCAGTGCCAACAAATCTGGAAAGTTTATCTGTGCCCTGCAGGCCTTACGCCTTGTACTTCCAGATCCTGTACTTCCAGCCTTGTAAAAGCGTGCCCTCGCCTAAGTCAAGTCATGTTTTGGCTGATGGTGTGTAGCTGTGGGCGTGTGGATACATATATTCTGGCATTAGCTGAAATGGAAGTGTTAGTAGAGTTTTACAGTTAAGCACGCTGGTGCTTGGTGAACTCTAGCAGCCAATGGAATGACATGATTTCTCTGCTGGGTTACAAAATGCAATGCAGTGAGGGTGGATTTGCTGTTTATGCACCTGTGGAGTGGCTTCTGAATGTTAATGATGCAGTCTGCATAAATTTTGCCAACCAAGTGGTTTTGCATATATTTTGCATGACTGCTTAAAATGGCAGGAGGGTAAAATGGTGTCCAGAATCCCAAAGCCCTGCCCTCTGGATAATCCTGTGCATAGACAGGTACTGAGATTTGAACAGGCATTTTTCCTCTCTTTCTATGTCTTGATTTTGGAACAAAGAGTCTAGGAAGTTGTTTTGCAGTTTGGTTTTCAAAACGGTGAACTCTGTTCCCAGGGCTAGTTTGTGCAGCAGCACAGAGCTCAGCCTTGTGCTCTTAAATTACCTGACATTTTCCTTCTATGAAAGTATTGTGCAGCTGAGTTTCTTTCAAATTCACAGCAGCAACTGTTCCCCACCCTGACTCTGATGAATCAGGACATCAGCCGCCACGTGAAGAAATTAGACAAAAGATCCTTGGCTTGTGTAAGGAACAGAACAGCTTAATACGTACATTGGAGAAAATGTTAGGGATGCAGCAACAAGCAGTGAAGACTGTAAAAGAGGCAACTGAACTTTTGTCTATGCCCCATTTCTGCATAGGAATGCCAGCAGTGGCTGTAGCTCAGTGTAGGGCACATGCTTTGCATGGGAAGGATCCTACATGCAGTTTTAAGCATCTCCAGTAGAGATGGGCTCGAAGGTTGTTTCGGAGGTTAGTGCCAGTTCATACACACGGCACCACAGGTGCCTCGCGTTCCCTTCCTCCACCTCCCTGGCCAGTGACCCACTCACCAGTCAGAGCATGCTCCTCTCCTCTCTCTTTTTTTGGCTGTTCGACCAGTCCCCGGCCAGGTGCACAGAGTTACCTGTCTTGCCTCCTTGTCTGAGTGGGTGATCAGCCAAGGAGGCAGGGCAGGGAAGCCTGTGCTCCTGCCAGGGACTGGTTGAATAGCCGAGGAGGAGGAGAGCACACTGGCTGGTGAGAGAGCGATCCAGCCAGGGAGACGGGGGATGGGAATGCACAGTGCCTGTGGTGCCGTGCGTACAAACCGACACGAACCTCCGAACTGAGCTTCGTGCCCATCTCTAATCTCCAGGTAAGAGACTTCTGAATAATGCAAGCCAGCTGCTTGCATTAGTAAACATAGTCAGTGGTTGACATATACACAGAGAAATACAAATACATGATTAGATTTTCATGTGTTGTTTACAGGCAATACTGTAATTTTTAATAATTTTAAATTTAAATAAAAATTCCAATACAGTAGGACACCCCCCCCCCCCATCTGCGGGATGAGTATCCACTGATTCACTTATCTGCTGCCTGAATTAAAAAAACAAAAAACCAAACCCTGGAAATATGTATTTATATGTATTTCCAGGGTGTATTTATCAGAACTGATTAATAGAGAGAGCCAGAGACCATACAGTGTATAGCGTTTGATACTTCCACATTTTTTGGCATCTGCAAGGAGGCTTGGAACCAATTCCCCACAGGTATTGCGGTCCTACTAGGACTTACAATGTCTTACAATGTGCAGAGGCGAGCCTTCTTGTTGCATGTCGATGACAGAAAGGCAGTGTTGCTGGAAAATGGCAGGAGGGTAAAATGGTGCCCAGAATCCCAAAGCCCTGCCCTCTGGATAATCCTGTGCATAGATAGGTACTGGGATTTGAACAGGCATTTTTCCTCTCTTTCTATGTCTTGATTTTGGAACAAAGAGTCTAGGAAGTTATTTTGCAGTTTGATTTTCTTCTGACTTCTGAATAAAGGACCTCTTCTGGTTTGAATTCATAACACTAGGTGGACCAGTGGTCTGATTCCACAGAAACCAACTTTCTGTAATTCTAACTGCATTCAGTTTCCTCGGTGCTCCGCCTGTCAGCCATTGTTGGAGCTCACCAACCATCCCAGGGTGTTCCCGCTAAATTATGTGGGTGACAGTCCATTAAATAGGAAAATTCCATCCTTATTGATTGCTGTCTTGCTAAGTCAAAAGCTGTAGTTCTGTAGTAAAGGTGCCTCTTCCAGGTGTCAGTGATTCCATCTGCAGTGAGTGGGGCAGGCTTGCAATTTTGTACATTCATGGAACAGCTTTGCTGCAATTCATGCAGGCACCGTCCAGCTTTGTTGGGCCTCCCTGTTGCTCTCTGTGAACTAAGCCGTTGACAACAGTTGTGAGCCTTTTGGTCCGTGTTTTGGAGTTTAAGTCCCGCAGGCTGTTTCTCCCATCAGTGAGAGTTGTAGGGTAATATATGGAGGACGAGAAGCTTTCCATTGAGGAAGTAGAGAAGAGGTGGTGATGAAGTGTGTTCCTTCAGATGTTGTTGGAGTACAACTCTCACTATTGTCCCTGGAACAGCTTTTCATAAGAGAGTGCCTTTCAGAGGAGTTAGGATATACTGGCTGAACCTGATGGGAGTTGTAGTCCAAAACACCTGGCAATCTCCATTACAGAAGGGGTCGCTAGATTGTCTGTTGAAGAATAATAGCTCTGTGCTTGGGGCAAGATGATCAACCCTGAAAGACCTTGTCTGACGGACAGTACACTTGAGGAAACATGTTTTACAGAGGATCTAGTCAATCTTCCTATTTTCTGTGCCTTTTTCTGTGCTCTTTTCCATGAATGAGACTTGGTGTGCTGCCTTTGCCAGATTTTAAGTCTGAAGTCTTGTTTGTTATGTGCCCTCAAATCACACCCCACTTATAAGGACGCTAATAGGGTTTTCAAAGTATGTGAGATATATAGGGTGTAGTTTTACTGATGCTACCCTCTGTGAGTTTCTGTGGCCAAGCAGGGGTTTCAAAGCTGATTTCCAGAGTCCTCATTCATCACTTTGTTATATCATCCCTGCACAACGGTTGGAACCCTCCTTTTTTGGATGATGTATTTTGAAATAGACAGCAACTTCTTGGGGATTTTGTGAGTTGTAGTTTAACATTTTTGAGCTACGAACATTGTTTTGGATGGGAACTGTGTTAAGAGGATACCCCCAAGACTGACTGAGATCATGTCTGATTGAGTTGGGGCTTCTTGCGTTCCCATCCACGTAAGAGTCTGGTCCGTCTTTAGATTAGACAGGAGAACTCAGCCAGCCAGGTAGCCTGTATCAGACTCTGACCAGTTAGCCAGTCTTTGGATGGCCAAACAAGAAGGCAAGACTCCTTGGCCCAGCTCTTTTTTTCCCAAGAGAGAACTCGCCTTATGGCTAATGACCACCAAGTATTACTCAGGATTAACTGACCTTTCTTTTCCACATTTGTCTCGTATTTCCTGCACCATAACCATGACAGTATTTAAAATGTGTAATGCAACTGTTTTATGTCTTTAATTTCTCCTTTTAAAAGCTTTTGCAGTTCCTTTATCTACTTCTCTCCCTTGGAATGTTGAGGTAGTAGCTGAGAAGAACTCTTCCAATTTTCCATGTGTTGTTTGCTTAGGTTTTATATTTGTTTGACATAACTGGCTCTAAGGAACTGGAGTGCTGAGATTTATTTTCTTAACTGGTGTAGAATTGAGCTTTGTTTTGGAACAGCACATGTCTCCTGCTGTTTCAGCTCTAATGATGTAATGCACTGTATTATGCATGAAATTATGCATTTTTGTTAGAAAATCAAATGACCACTCTTATTTTGTTTCTTTAAGTAAGTGTATATATATATATGGTGATGATGCCCAAGTAAAGTTTATAACTGCTCAGATCAAGAATATGTGTTTTTTTTACATGAAATAAAACGTTGAGTTTAGTTTGGACTTCAATCAATCAGAAGTTCAAAAGCGAAGAGTCACATGTTTTCTCTTTGCTCTGTGTGAAGCATAACACAAGGGCCTGAATCTATTTAGTAGTCCCAAGTATTGAATCGATAAGTTTTACAACAGTTGGTTCAGTGGGTCTCCTTCAGTTGGCACTGGAAAATGAAGACCTTCCTTTTTGAGACAAGCTTTTAATTGATTTGGACAAGTTAAGTACTGCTATGGGATACTATAAATGTATACGTATAATTTTTTCCTACTTATTCTAGGTTTTTAATGTTTTTTCATGCTTATAAATGGCAGTTTTTACTATAATTTGTTGAAATTAATAGTACCTTGTTGTGTTTTTAATTGTATTTGAGTATATTGTATTGACAAATTGCAGCCCACATTGGGTGTCTCTACTGAGAGAAAAGGGAGCATATAAACAAAAGAAAGAAAGAAATGAACTGTCAGGCAGAGAAATGGAGATTTCCCTCTCCATTTGGGCCAGAGTTTCAGAATTTCTTTTCCAGAGCTTGGAATGTTTATTATTAAGGACTGCAGTGTTGAGAATTCACCCGGTCTCTATGGCCAGCAACTGTGCTGTCTTGTGGATTTTGGAAGTTAGAGACCAGAAAATGCGACTTGTCCATGCTTTCTGGCTGTTGCTCCTTTCTCCGTGTGCTTTAGTTTTCTTCTTAACTTCCGGATTGGAACGCTGTTATAGAGGGCCAGGTATATTGAACAGAGCACACTCAGAAGACCCTGAGCTGAAATGTCCACTTGGCCATGGAAACTCACTTGGGGGGGGGGGGGTTAAAGCCACTCTTTAAATATCTCTGATACCTTGAATTACGGTTGCCATAAGTTGAATGCAAGGCTGTTGCCTAAGAAACTGAGCTATGAACCAGACAGTCTGTGGTTTGAGTCTCACCTCTGCCATGAATGTGCTTGGAGTGGCCTTAGGAAGATTTATGGCCATTTGTATAACCTGTGGAAGCAAATGCCATAATTTGATTCTGTGCTATATGAGAATATACTTTTCTTTGTCCTGTATCTTCCACCATTCACTGGATGATCCCAGGTCAAAAGATACAATACAGTGGTGCCTCAACTTACGAACTTAATCCGTATTGGAATGATGTCCTTAAGTTGAAACGTTTGTAAGTTGAATCAGCATTTCCCATAGGAATGCACTGAAAACCGATTAATCCGTTCTGGCTGTTTTTTGTTCTTATGTCGAGGCACGGTTTGTAAGTCGAAGCATTCGTTCCCATAGGAACTAATGCAAAAGCGTTTAATCTGTCCTCTACCACTAGGGGGAGATTTTTTTTTTAAACCTAAGATGACCTAAGGTTAAAAAAAAGGGCAGGAAAGGAGGGAGGGAGGGAACGAACAGCTTTTAAACAGAACACCTTTAAAACCAAGCAGCTTTAAACCAAACCAAGCACCTTTTAAACCAATTTTTACATTTTAAAATTACAGTACCAGGCAGTCCAAAGTCTTCCCGCTTTCCCCGCGGTTTTTTTGTTCGTAAGTCAAAGCTCCGTTCGCAAGTCAAAGCAAAATTTTGCGAATGCAGCTGTTTGTAAGTCAAAATGTTCGTACGTCGGGGCGTTCGTAAGTCAAGGCAGGCACCACTGTATTTATAATTTTATGCACCATGATGCCTCTCCCCCCAACCTAAAAAAGGCCCAGTCATTGCTGCTCGATCATTTAGTTTGATGCTTGTCTTTGCCTTTCCCAACTTCAGGTTTAGACAACCGCCTGGCAGCTATCCTTTGATTTGCATTCCTGCATTGAGCAGGAGATTAGACTCGATGGCCTTAGAGGCCCCTTCCAACTTCATGATTCTATGATTCTAGAGGCGTGGTGACTTTAGTCTGTATTTGAGGTAAGGAATACAGAGTATTTCAAACGGTGCCACACCATCAATTTGTGTGAAGGCTTATTGCTGTTGTCGGTCTTATTTTCAGTTCCCTTGTTAATAATCTTCAATACAGGATTGGGCATTTTCATAGCAGTCAAATTGGCATATTTCATTGAGCTGTCCACCACAGCCACAAGATCCTTTTCCTGGTCAGTCATCCGCTTAGCCTCTGTCGCTGTATTTGTGATGTTAGGTTTGTATTCCTCACTGTGTGTCAGTTCTGCTTGCTTTACATTGAACTCCATTTGCTTTGGGGACCAGTCCTCTCTCTCTCTCTCCTAGGAGCCTGCTTCAGTTGTCTTAGCTTGGCTTATATCAAACAGTTACTGTGAGGCTAACATTGTTGATGGAGAACCAAGGACATTTCCCTGAGTTCCTTGAATGAAGGAATGGGATGAGGAGCAGCATCATTGGAAAAAGAAGAAGAAGCCAAAGAACTGGTGGATCTTTCCCTTCTGTTGCTGCTGCTGGACTGCCAGCACTGCCTAGGGCGGTGCAGAGGTTCCCTCATTTGCTGTTCAGTTTGAGGGTTTGTAGCATATTCCGCTCCAGTCCATAGAGATTTGTGCCCGATCTGAGTCAATTTGTAAATCTCCCCTTGACTTGGAACTGGAAGACCAAAATGGCTGCAGCAGTCAGAGTCTTATTGGTTGACTATATCAGCCTGAGTGCCGTGGTGTAAATCACAGCAGCAAATTGCCTTTCGTTAGTGGAAGGTATCTGTTGGTACCCCTTATCTTGCAACAGTTCATTGGACTGCATGATGGACGATATGAGCAGTGACTTGTAAATTAATGGCAATTCAGCACTACAGTTACTCCATTGCACTTACCAATAAGTTTCTGGCCAACTGTTATTTTTGCTCTGATGTACCTGAGATTTAGATAGATGGTGGGCCCCAAAGAAAAGATTAATCCTGCCAGAAGTCAGACAGCTGGCTTCAGGGGTTCCCCTGTTTGTTTGTTTGTTTGTTTGTTTGTTTGTTTTCAAAAAATGAGAGGGGAGGAAGAAAGAAGAAGAAGAAGGCTGAAGGAATTTGTGCCTCATTGAGTTTTTCTGACATAAAATATGAAACAGATACTCCAGGATGCTGAAGCCATTAAAAGATGCAAAGCAGTCCTATTGTTTCCAACATCAACCCTTCCCCTCCTCCAGACAGACTCTTTTACACCAGACCTTGCCTACTTTGTGCAGGGATAGACCAGCTTCCATTTTAGAGGATAGGACCATCCCACAGAGGTCTACGTTGGGGTGCATGCAGGTCAGTTTTCTCTAGCCTGCTTCCTTCTGGCCCCAGCACGTTGCTGGAGGACCTTGCACTGACTTCCTTTTGTCAGGAACGCCAAGACATTGGTAAATTGCTCTTTTCTGACTCCTTTCAACTCCCTCAGAACTGTAGTTTGCTCATGTCAGGCTTCTTTTTTGTTTGGTTGGTTTTTGTTCTGTTTTGTGTGCGTGTGTGTTTGTTGGTGACGGTTCAACGTTCCCAAGGGTCTGCAAGGAAGAACTCCTTTCTTGAGAATTTCTGTGTTTATATTGTGTTTGCAGGGAGGTTGAGCTCCGTGGGAGCAGCACGAAGGAGGAACAATGCCTGTTGTGTGGCCAACCCTTCTGGATCTCAGCCGAGATGAATGCAAAAGGATCCTTCGCAAACTGGGTATGCTGAAGCTGAGAACTCTTGCTGAGAATTCTTGTTCTTCCCACTGTCTCTTGCAGGGTCTGGCTCCGCAAGATCAGCGGAAGGTATTCCGTAACTGATCTGCATGTAATGGTAAAGGGCCAGCAAAGCATTTCAGAATACAGTGTTGGTGGAAGTCCTGTCTACTAGGCTTTTTCTGGGCCTGGTGCATGCTGGGGCTATACTTCTAGGTCTTAGGCCTGCTAGAGTCACCCACCCTGGATAAACAGATAGAAGTACTAAGTCTTTGGATCACCAGCTGTAAGAGAGTTTTTTCTGAGCTTCTCTTCCTCTTGTTCAGCAGCTCTTCACCACCCCACCTCCCAGTTACAGTACTGAGCTGAAGCCGCTTTGTGCTGCCTGCGCCTTCCTGGTACGTGGAGCGACAGACTTAGAGAATCTGCTGGCATAGTTCAACCCAGGGCCATCCATAGATGGTGGGACTATGACCACCATCATTCCCAGCTAGCCTGTAATCCGACACGTCTGGAAGCTATTGGATTGACAGAGGCTGAGCTAGAAGGATATTCTTGTTCTTAGGTGCCATCGATTTGACTTCAAAGATCTCCAGAATGTCCTGTCCTCAACAGCCCTGATCCGCTCTTGCAAACGCAAACCAGTGACTTCCTTTAGGGAACCAATTCATCTCGTATTTGATCTTCCTCTTTACCTGCTACCTTTCACCTTTCCCAGCATTAATATTCTCTTTTCCAGAGAATCTTGCCTTCTCATGATGTGCCCAAAGTAGGACAGCCTTAATTTCATAATTTTTGCATTTCTGTGAGACAGAGAAGACCAGCCTTCTATTGAACTTTGTAATCCCTCTTATTTTTTTCCTATGATACAGTCATAATTTCTATCTCTCCTTTTCTTTTATAGAATTGGAGGCATATGCAGGCGTTATCAGTGCTTTGCGTGCCCAGGGGGATCTTACGAAGGAGAAGAAAGATCTTCTTGGAGAACTCTCCAAAGTGCTTAGGTAAATCCAGACTTCTTATATTGGTCATATATATCCCCTACTAGTTCAGGTACAAAGGTGTGTGCAGTAAGGGAAACATTTTACAAACCATAAAAGCTTTAAAATTTAGAAACAGTTTAATCTCAGAATTGTAGTTAAAGCAGTTCACATTGTGATTGAAGCTGCAGTAACCAGCACCACACAATAGGTATGCACAGTTCCTCATGTGCAAAAGGCATGGCTGGTTAAACTTGCAGAACCTTTCAGGGGAAGGTGACTGGCAAGCCTCCTGTAGAAAATATTTTTTTTTAAATGGCATCCCAACCAACAAAGATGCTGCATTTTTCCCCTATCATACTGGAGTGCCTAAATATGTCTTTTCATTACATTGCACTTGCACTTCTGTTCCGTTTTTTAAACGAAACGTGTTTGTGACAGCGTTCTCAGCATTAAGTTCAATTAACATCATAAAGTCCCTCCCTTGTTCACCGCTCCTGCCCTGGTAGCAAAACCGGAGAAAATGTGGTACAAAAAGGGATGTAGCCCCTGAGAACGGCTTGAGTTCTTTTTAAGGAGAAAGGCGGGATAAAAATATTTTAAATAATTAATTAAATCAATTGTCCCCCAGTTACTGCCCACCCACTGCACCTCATTTGACAGGGGAAATCTGGAGGAGAACCTGCTGTGATGACTTTAGTGTACCAGCAGGGTGATACAAAGGTTGGCTTTCCTGGATGTTATTGTGGTTCAAAGCTCTGAACGGGTTTAAGTGCTAGTATTTTAATTTGTGCCCAGAAATAGATCGGATGTCAGCACAGCTCTTTGAAGGATTGTCACGAGATGCTCCTAGTGCATAGTCCCTGATCAGAGTCTGGTAAGAGTCAGATAATTTGCAGGACTGTCTCTATCATTAAGCAGTGGGGCAGAAGGAATACAGAGTGGTAGCAAGGGATTGAACAACGGGGATTTGTGTAGCATGCAGCTAGTCATGCACCCCCTGAACTCTCCCGGTATCATCAGGGGCAGTGGTAGATGCTGCCCTGTCACCAGGGTTGAAGTAAAAATTAGATGCTCATGCATGTGAAAGGGAAGGAAGGCAAGCATGATATACTGGTAGGCAGTGGAAAGGAAAGATAGGCATAATAGAGATGTAGAATAAGTGGGGAGAGTCAGTGCCAAAATCAGCCCCCCCCCCCCCCCCCCCGGTTCTCCCTTATGACAGGTATTGATGACTCTGGCCCACGAGGTAGTGTTGGACTACAGCATTCGTTAGCCCTATCTAATGGTGTTGGGGTGCTAGGAATTGGATTTGAACATCTGGAAGACCACAGTTGCCCATCCTTGCTTTACAGAGTGGCTAATTGTTGATGCTGTTCAAGAGGGCAGGGCCATAGGAAAGTTGGGGCCGGCAGAGAATAAAATCATCCTCTCCATTAAGTCCTAACCCTAACCATAAGCAAAATAGAATTAAATGTACCTATAAGTTCTAATAGTTTGACAATTTTATGGCAAAATTTCTTTCTGATTCTTCTGAAGAATGGTTTCTACAGCTTTTGTGGTGT
This sequence comes from Intellagama lesueurii, assembly GCA_037013535.1. Classification (NCBI taxonomy): domain Eukaryota; kingdom Metazoa; phylum Chordata; class Lepidosauria; order Squamata; family Agamidae; genus Intellagama; species Intellagama lesueurii. The sequence goes on from JBAJHW010000003.1 coordinate 5,376,845, forward strand.
TCTCCTCCTGGCTTCTGACTCTGTTTACTTTCTGTGTGGCTGTGATTTCCGTGGCATATGAATAATTAAAAATATTAATAGTTAGTGGCTAAGGGTATGATTGCTTGCATTTACAGAAAACTGACTGAGCAGGGTAACTGCATGAGTCATCCCAACCAACTGGGCAGTTTGTATGAGATACGGCAAAAGCCAGCTGCTTGCATTAGTAAACATAGTCAGTGGTTGACATATACACAGAGAAATACAAATACATGATTAGATTTTCATGTGTTGTTTACAGGCAATACTGTAATTTTTAATAATTTTAAATTTAAATAAAAATTCCAGTACAGTAGGACACCCCCCCCCCCCCATCTCTGGGATGAGTATCCACTGATTCACTTATCTGCTGCCTGAATTTAAAAAAACAAAACAAAACCCTGGAAATATAATACAAGAGCCTTCTTGTTGCATGTCGATAACAGAAAGGCAGTGTTGCCGGAAATTGAACAAATATATATACTGATAGAAGTTTAATAGCTCAGAGCTTATCTCTTTGTCCATTAACACTCTGACATCTTTCAACAGTATTTCAACGGAAAGGCATCGGGCTGAAGTTCGGAGGGCGGTCAATGATGAACGGTTGACAACAATAGCACATAAGTAAGATGGCAATCCTTTTAGAATCTTGTAAGCCGTGTTTCAGGTGCATCACTGCTTATTGTTTTCAGTGCCATTCCCCCAGTGCCTATTAGTAGACGTTGACATCAGTGGAGTGGAGTGGGTCAGGTCTCCAGCCAGTCATGATTCTCACCAGGTGTCTGTAGCCTAATTGCTTTCGGCAAGGCCTACCTGGCAGAGTTGCTGTGATGAAGAACATTCGACAGAAGGAACCCTTCATGTCCCTTCTAGCTGCTTAGAGGAGGGAGTGAGATGAAAAGGACTTGTTTGGGTCCTGGGCCAGAAGAACTCATGATTCTTCTTCAGGAAACAGGGTTGATGGTTTTTTTCGACCGAGGTCTCTGAAAACAGTTTAAAAGGCAGCTTCAGCTTCACCGTATCTGGATGCCACCCACTTGGATTCGGGCCAGATTGATAACTTCCCTGAGACACAAATCGTCTGTTTTTCTCGCCTGCTACTATTCATTCCTTCAGAAGTCTGAAGTACTGTGCACTTTGAGGCAGGCTCTTTAGAGGAAGGGGTAAAAGGCATCTCTCTTGTCGTCTCTGAAGCAGGTCTTTCGCTTTCCTCTGCAGCAAAAAATTAAAAGGTGCTGTTGGGCATCTCTAGGATAGCAGGGGAGGGAGGGAGGAAGGAAGGAAGGAGCTGATAATGGAAGGAAGGAAGGAGCTGATAATGGAAGGAAGGAGCTGATGATGGATGGAAGGAAGGAAGGAAAAGAGAAAAGGAAGGAAGGAAATGTGACCAATGAAGTTGGGAAAGTCACGGTAGAGCAGGAGTGTAGCCAATGTTAGTTTCCAGGATCTCAAAAAGTCCAGACAGGCTCCCATCATCTGTCACTGATCTGTCCGGTTGGAGAGATTGAACTTGGCTCCTTCTGCCTGTAAGGCTTGTTTTGTACCACCAAGCAACAGCCCCCCTCCTCACGTCTGTAGCTGTCGAATCTCTTTAGCCCCGTGTGGTCTCCTGAGATACCAGTGACCATCCAAGACTTCAGGTGGAGATTTTGCTACAGAAGATCTTCTGGAACCAGCAACACCGGGGGTTGACCCGAGATCTTCTGAAGGTGTGGCCGCCCACAGAATTCTTCCATACTGTCCTTGTGCAGAATGTTTTGTGTCTCCCCCCCCCCTCCCCATGTGGTAACTTCAGGCAGAGGAGTTTGTGGGAAAATGCTTTCTGGTTATGATGAAGGTGAATTTAGTGATGAGACCTGGCTGGATGCAGCAGAGACGTCAGGATGGTGTGTTTCTCTTCAGCATGTCAGGGCCCAACAGTTCTTCGGAATGGTCTGTTGAAGGTCGGCGGCTGGTGCCTCTCATGCCGCGGCTGGTTCCCCAGACAGCTTTTACCGTCACAGCAAATGCCGTTGCCAGCGCCGCTCTCCAGCACAATGCCTCTCTCCCTTCCCCGGCTGAAACGGGAAGCAAAGAAGGTGAGGGTATGTTGCCATTCTCTCTTTGTGCTTTCGGGAGTGGGAGAAATCTGGGTTTTGTAATACCGGGAGGAGCCTTTTCCTTAGCCTATAAATCAGTGGTTCCCAAACATTTTGCCCTTGATTTATTGATGACTGGCCACAGCTCTCCTTGCAGTGGCCATCAGGGGGTCTCTCTCTCCCACCAGGGGCAGATCTTGATCCCCAGCCATCCCATCTTCTCCCCCCCAAATATCCCTGAGGGCCCTCCTCCTTCCAGATCCTGATGCAGGAAAACTCACGAGGCCGCCCGCCACCCAGCACTTATACCGGGGACCGTAGAGAAGGGGAAAGGAGAGGCAGCCACATGGCTTCTGCTTCCTGTTCAGCATAGAGCTATGAAGGCCATAGAGCTATGAACAACAACTCTAGCCTTCGTAGCTCTGTGTTCTGTCCTTTTTCCCGTGGTGTCCTGCCTGGGTTTCACAGTGCCCCCTGGAACTGTCACTCAAGAGTTTGGGAATCCCTGCTGTTAAATCTTTGTTTAAATCTTTGTCCGTCTGCTGGTTGTCAGTCAAGGGATGGTGCGATGACATGGGCTCTTTCTGATTTAGACTGTGCTTCTGTAGTGCCCAGATGCAGGACCCCCCAGTCCAGCCAGTGTCAAGCCTTGAGCCAGTTCTAGGCTTGCCCGGCCCTTGGGCAAAGTGGACCACATCAGCTTTGCCTCGGGCAGGGTCAGACCATTTGGATTTAGGAGGGGCCAGTTTAATTTCTCACCATGCTCCTAATGCAGTGCCCTTCCTGGGCTTTGGAGGAGGGGCTGATAGCAGAGGCAGCTCCCAGATACTTGTTTCAAGGGTTATCCAAGAGAAGTGCCACTAGTAGGCTTTGCAAGTAGGATGAGATCCCCAGGTTGCTTCCCAAGAAGGCACATGTTTGGGCTCCTCTGGCAGCAGTCTGAGCCACACATCAGAAAATATGTTGGAATCCATAGCTGTTCTTCTTTAGATTTTGACAGGAGCATCCCATGTTTCCTCTTCATGCCCCAGAACTGAATAAATGCAAAGATCAAATATATATTCCAAGCAATGTGTGTTTTAGGGTTGGGGTAGTAACAGGTTAGCTTGTGGCTTTGAAGCTCTCCTAGGAGCGTGAAACCTGTAAGACAAGGGTAGAGAACGTTTGGCCTTGTGGATCCTGAACGGCAGCTTCCGTCAGCCCTAATCTGTCCAACCAGTGGCAAGAATTGCAGTCTGGCAGCTTGTGAGGAGCCACACGTTGCCTGCTCCCAAGGGAGGATCCGGGACTTCCTTTTGCGTAGCAAGCGTGGTCTTTTTTTTCCTCTCCAGTGGTGGTTTGCTATTCCTACACGAGTACCACCTCGACCCCAACGTCCACCCCTGTTCCAAGCGGCAGCGTCGCCACCGTGAAGTCCCCCCGACCTGCCAGTCCTGCTTCCAATGTCGTCGTCCTGCCAAGCGGAAGTGCTGTTTATGTCAAAAGTAAGTACAGCATCAGGAGAATCTTTTAAAAAAGAATGCTTGTGTTCTGTTGTTCTAAATGTGTTTTTAGTATTGATTTTATTACTATTTTCAATTCTTTTTAAAATATTTATATACCTACTGTTTTTAGCTTCTACCTATAGTCTTTTTAATGATGTAAGCCCCATTGGGTTCCTTTTAAAGAGAAAGGCCGGGGGGGGGGGGGGAAATATTGTAAATGAATAAATAAAATAAATAATAAAGGCGAATGAGCAAGTTGAATAATTTGTTTGAAAAGGTTGTCGTGTTAGGGCAGTAAGGAAAAGAAGGTGGAGGAGTGAAGGTAGTGTTTTTTTCTTTCTTGGTTAGAAAGGAGACCTGATTAACCCCAGCCACTCTCCTGTTTTTTCCTGCATAGGAAGAGTGTTGATTCCCTGAGAGTGTTTGAGTAGCACTTCCACCTTCTTGAAGTGGGCGCAGGGAGGAAAGCAGTAAAACTGCTGTCTGGTTTGGTCACCAGTTCTCTGCATCAACGACGTCCTAGAAGGGTTTTGACAAGTCAAAATTTGTCCAGAGGAGGGCAGACAGGATGGTAAAAGTTCTGGAAGAATAATTCGTTTCCCGGTGAGGAATGGTTGAGGGAGATGGGCCTGTTTAGCCTGGAAGTAAAAAAAAAAAAAAAAAGGAAAAAAAAAGATGAAAAAGTGATATGATAATAGTCACAAGCAAGGTGGGGCAAGCTTGATTTCTGCAGCTCTGGAGAATGAGACCCAAAATAAAGGATTCAAGGTACAAGAACTGAGACTCCCAGCTACACATGAGGAGGCATTTCCTGATAGCGAGATCCCTCCAGTAGTGGAATGAAGTGCCCTGGAAAATGTAGACTCTCCTCAGTCGGAGGGTTTGGATGAGTTTGGACAACCATGTGCTGGGGATGCTTTGGCTGGGAATTCCGGTGGGGTTGGACTCGATGACCCCTTGGTGTCCTCTCCCACTTTGCAGTTCTGTGCTTCTGACTGGGGGTGGGTGGGTGGGTGTCGTCGCAGGTGTCAGCTGCTCCGATGATGACGAGAAGCCCCGTAAAAGGCGGCGGACCAACTCCTCGAGCTCCTCCCCAGTCCTCCTGAAGGAGGTTCCGAAGGCCGCCACGCCCGTCACGAAGACCATCACGGTGCCCGTCAGCGGCAGCCCCAAGATGAGCAGCATCATGCAGAGCATCGCCAACTCCTTGCCACCCCACATGTCCCCTGTCAAGATTACCTTCACCAAACCGTCAACGCAGACAACCAACACCACGACCCAGAAGGTGGGGAGCAGAAGTTGGCTGAGCCATTCAACGCCCATGAGTCTAGATTCGGTCACATCCTCTGACTTGTCTCCCATGTGTGGGTTTCCCAACTCTCATCCTCCTCAGTCGCTGTGCTGCCCAGGGATGATGGGAGTTGTAGTCCATGCCAGGACAGCATTTGTGGGAGGAAGCTGGTGGGCTCGCTTGGTGGCCTCAAGAGTCAAGCGGGAGTCATCTTCCCCCAGCGGGTGGAGGGGGAATACGCGGTCCTCCTGCTGGTTGGACTGTGGTCCACATCATCCTTGAGTGTTGGCTATGCTTGAAAGGGGTCGGAGTGCCACACTGTTTAGAGACCCACAGGTTTCACACTCTTAGTCTAAGAACACACCATCTTATATCTGCTGAGAGAGTGAGATGACATGGTTGTAGGGCAATTTAGCCAGTTGTGGCTCACCTTATGATGATGTCACATAACCAGTTGAGATGGAGAGTGGTGACTTTTGGATCAGCGCTGTCTTTGTTCTGGGTAGATGAACACTCTGGGTCCCCTGAGTCTAAGGGGACAACAAAGATGATCAGGGGGCTGGAAACCAAGCCCTAAGAGGAAAGAGTGTTTAGCTGTGAGAAAACTGAGGGGAGATAGGATAGCATTTTTCAAATCCTTGAAAGGTAGCCATACAGAGGAGGAGCAGGATCTGTTCGTGTTCATTCCAGAGCTCAGGACACATAATAAGGGGCTCAAGTTACATAGATTTAGGCTGCATATCAGGAAAAATTTCCTAACTGTTAAAGCAGTACAACAATAGAACCAGTTACTTTGGAAGGTGGTGAGTGCTCCAAAGCTGGAGGTATTCAAGAAAAAATTGGACCACCATCTGTCAGATCTGTTTTGATTTGGATTCCTGCCGTGAGCATGGTGGGGGGTTGGACTCAGTGGCCTTAGAGACCCCTTCCAGATCGATCATTCTATGATTCAGTGATCTTGGAGCAATCTCTTGAAAGCTGGAGGGAGATGTGAGCACGGTTGCAAAAAGTCAGCCTGATATGATTAATAAAAGATGGTGTCTTGGTTTCTTTTCCAGGTCATCATTGTGACCACCTCTCCCAGCTCCACCTTTGTCCCCAACATCCTTTCCAAGTCTCACAACTACGCAGCTGTCACCAAGCTTGTCCCAACATCTGTCATCGCTTCGACCACCCAGAAGCAGCCAGTGGTGATAACCGCTTCCCAGTCCTCTCTGGTTAGCAGCACCACCACCACCACCACCACCACTACCGGGGCTTGTTCCACTCCTTCCTCCGCTCCCAGCACAGTTGCTGTGACCACTGTGGTGTCGTCCACACCTTCTGTGGTTATGTCAACAGTCGCACAGGGTGAGATGTTTGCTTTTCTTAAGAACATTTACGTGAGAAACTTTAATTCACATTCAGAACACATTTTGCATTTTATTGTTGTATTCTACCCTGAGAAATAAAAAACACACATTTCCTTGTCGCCAGTGTCTGTCTGGCATCTCCAGTGAGAAGTCTATCCGCAAGAATTAGGCCAAAACCCAAGAAGAACTGAGTTGTGTAAGATTGGGTGTGTGTAGGTACAGCATTCAGTTCCTGCGGCAGCCAACTGGGAGACCTCTGGGAAGCTTGCAGTCCGGATATGTCCCTTATGTTTGTGTTTCTCAGCAACTGGTGTATGATCCATAGTGCTTCTGATACTGGAGGTAACATAGAGCCCTTCGGATTATTAGCTACTGATAACCCGATGGTCCATGAACTTGACTTACCTGCTTTTGTCCAGCTCAGGGGCCGTCATGGCATCTTGCGGTAATCCGAGATACAGTTTCACTATACTCTGTGTGAAGAGGTACTTCTTTTGGGGTTTCCTGAACTTCTCACTAGGTAGTTTCAAGTGACGGGGTTCCACGGAGAACTAAAATTACTACACCTAAGAAAATTGAGAGGTGTGTGTGTGATAGTGTTGTGGCCATCGCTAAAGCCTGGGGCGAGGAGTGACTGAGTGGCACTAAGTCTCTGCCTGTTGTTTCTCTGCCAGGTGTCTGCACGTCGGCCATTAAAGTTGCATCAGCCCGGCTACCTTCTCCCAAGAGCCTGGTGGGGACACCCACCCAGATCCTAGCACAGTTTCCCAAGCAGCAGCAGCAGCAGCTGTCACCCAAACAACAGCTACAGCAACAAGCGCAACAGCAGCAGCCGCTAACACAGGTGTCCCCCACGCCCCAGCCGCAGCCCCAGCCTCCTCAGCAGCCGCTGCCCCTGCCGCCGCCTCCTCAGCAGTCTCCTCTGCCACAAGGCATCAAGCCCACCATCCAGATCAAACAGGAATCAGGTACAGCTCTATAGCTTGCACCGGCCCTTAACGGGAAGGAATGATGGGTGTCGCTGAGCGGAAGGGATGGGAGATGGATTTAGGACAAATCGGGGAGAGTGTTCAGGCCATGCCTGTTTTAAAGACTTTGCTAGCAAGAGAGGGGTGTCTGATGGCTAGCTTAGGTGGCTTCAAAAAGGATAATGCATCGGGATGATTGTTTAAAAGTCTCATGGCTGTCTCTCTCATTTTGGTTGAGACAATAAAACCCTGTGTGAGTTTTCATTTGCAGCACAAGAACAAGAGAATTATGTGGGGTTTTTTATTCCCCATTGCGAGTTCCAAATTTTGTGCAGAATATTTAGTGCGAAAACTAAGAGTCCTTTCTCATTCATGAAGTTAGCAGGTTCCCAAGAACAAGATGGACCGATCAAAAAAGGGGCAGTTCATCCAGTGTTTACCGTGCTTGCTAGTTTCTGCTAGAAAACAACACTTCTCTCTCTTTTTTCTTCTTATGATATTGTGCCGCTCAAACAATCTTTAAAATATGCAAAAGCACTCCCAGGCCAATAAAAAGTTTATACCAAGGGAAAAAATATATTTTTTGCATTTTCTCAAATCAAGCTGTACATCCCTAGTTCTACCCCATCCTTTCTATTAGCTGTGACAGCAATGCAGAACCTGTACCATTAAATACCAGGTACCAGATGTGTGTGTGATAGTGTGGTAGCCATTGCTAAACCCTGGGGTTTAGCTATTTTCTCCATCCTAGCTTTACAATCTCAAGGCTGGCCCCTAGAGCAGTGGATCTTTCTCATAGCATATGTTCACAGATATATATTTTTTCAGGATATGCAAATAGCTCCTGGCTGATGGTACGTCTCTTGGGGTTGTTGTTCTTTATTGGGCAAGGATTCTATGGGCTTTGTTTGTACAGGAGAGCTTTTCACACGCATTCTGCGCCTTAATGCACAGACCCCAAGTCGGGTAAGTGGAGCAGGTTTTTTCATACTTCCTAAATTGTTGGCCTTCTCGTTTTCTTAGGTGTCAAAATAATCACTCAGCAAGTTCAGCCCAGCAAAATCCTGCCCAAGCCAGTCACGGCAACCTTGCCCAGTAGCAGCAGCTCTCCTATCATGGTGGTGAGCAGTAACGGGACTATCATGACAACCAAACTGGTCACGGCCCCTGCTGGTAAGTCTTTCGCAGTTAGGGAGTGTTAAAGGCCACACAGCACACCAGGAGACCCTTGTGCCATGTGGGAGAGGTCAGGGAAGGCATCGAAGGGGCTTCTTGACCGGGTTGAGTTACTCTGTCCTAATTGTAAATTCAGGAGTATGAAGGAAAGGGTGGATTTGTTCTGCCTGCCCCCTGGATATGCCATACTTTGCAAAGTTAGCCTATTGGTCCTTATGTGCTGATTTTCTACATGAAGGGATGGTGTATATGCGAAGGAGCATTCAGTTATGTGAACTTTCAGCTGCAGTCTGAAAGTGGACCCAGTCAAACATGAGGCATAAAACCTCCCAACATTTGCTATTACTAGCTACAGAACGAAGGTTGCCTGTGTGCTCTGTGTTTTTTCCCCGCTGGACACACCTGCCCTGGCCCCTGCCTGAACGGTGTGCTTCTTCCAGAGGTGTTTTAATGCTTTGTTCCAATGATGTCTCTCCTCTTTCTTTTTCCCCACTGCACCAGGGACTCAAGCGACTTACTCCCGTCCAACAGTAAGCCCATCCCTGGGTGCACGCATGGCCGGTACTCCAGGTGCTGCCACTTACGTGAAGACCACCAGCGGCAGCATCATCACGGTGGTCCCCAAGTCATTAGCCACACTGGGGGGCAAGATCATCAGCAGTAACATTGTTTCCGGTAAGTAGGCATGTTCTCACTGCCTTTCATCCTGGGGGTGGAGGGGTGGGGAAACTCCCATGGTTATGAAATAGGGATTAAGGGGGACTTGGCTTTGTCTGCTGTTAACCACTGCTCCATAATTTTACTACACAGTAGGACCTCCATAGCCACTGGGGATTGGTTCTACCCACCCCCAGCAGATACTGAAAACCATGGATGATAGCAAGTGCTATATATTTGTTGTTGTTTAGTCGTTAAGTCGTGTCCGACTCTTCGTGACCCCATGGACCAGAGCACGCCAGGCCCTCCTGTCTTCCACTGCCTCCCGGAGTTGGGTCAAAGTCATGTTGGTAGCTTCGATGACACTGTCCAACCATCTCGTCCTCTGTCGTCCCCTTCTCCTCTTGCCTTCACATTTTCCCAACATCAGGGAGTGCTATATATATTGCATGGTAAAAGGGGAGGGGGAACCAGGAAAAAACTATTTTCAGATGCATTAACAGAAGTAGCCACTAGAGGGCTCCAGAGTTAGTGTATTCTTCACTAACAAGTACTCATAGCATAGTCTGTAGCTCCCTCTACTGGCCAGTTCCGGTAATACACGTGAAAATAGTTTTTTCCCTGGGTTTTTTCTTTTAATATTTTTAATATTTTCAAACTGTGGATAAGTGAAACTGTAGATACTGATTCCATGGATACAGAGGGTCCTACTGTTTCGTCAAAGCCTCTTCCTAACTTTGGTGAAAAGAATGAAAGACCTTTATATCTATAGCTTGTGGGGAGTGGAGAGGAGTAGCAGTTCAAGAAGTGTGCTGGGGTGAACTGGGAACTCCCTGCTTCAAAACATACGCAAGGCTGTTCATCTTGGTGCCACCTCTTCCTCTTTATGGTAGTAGATCAGTGGTTCCCAACCTTAGGTCCCCAGATGTCCTTGGACTAAAACTCCCAGAATCCTTCACCACTAGCTGTGCTGGCTGGGATTTCTGGGAGTTGCAGTCTAAGAACATCTGGGGACCCAACGTTGGGAACTACTGTAGTAGATGATCATTCCAGTCTTTATTATTATTATTATTTCTGTACCGTCCATCTGGCAATCCAGGCCACTCTGGGCAGTTTATACAGTACAAGAAAACAAAAATATAAAGGCAAAACAGTACAATAACAAGACATTAAAATAAAATAGTCAATACAATATAGACAACTGAAAATATTATAAATAAGACATTAAAATAAAATAATAAAGGCATGGCGGGGGTTGAACATTAGCAAGTATCTGGTTGTTTAAGCGCTGTTGTGTCAGGAATAATAGAGTCCGGGGAAGGCCTGTCTAAATATCAGTGTTTTTAGTAATTGCTTAAAAATTCCCAGTGAAGGCGCCAGGCGGATTTCTACACAACCGTTGTTATAAAGATTACAGTGTGATTGTATTTGTAAAACACACTACATTAAGTTGCCCCTAGGTTACTGAAAGAAAGCAGTATTTTGCCCCTGAAGGTTCAGAGTATGTTCACGTGGCAAAAAACCCTGCAATTTGTATATACCTAAATCCCTTCATGGAGGGACATGGTGGCGCTGTGGGTTAAACCGCAGAAGCCTCTGTGCTGCAAGGTCGGAAGACCAGCTGTCGTAAGATCGAATCCACGCGACGGAGGGAGCTCCCATCGCTTGTCCCAGCTCCTGCCCACCTAGCCGTTCGAAAGCATGTAAAAATGCGAGTAGATAAATAGGTACCACCACGGTGGGAAGGTCACGGCGTTCCGTGTCTAGTCGCGCTGGCCACGTGACCACGGAAACTGTCTACGGACAAACGCTGGCTCTACAGCTTGGAAACGGGGATGAGCGCCGCGCCCTAGAGTCAGACACGACTGGACTAAATGTCAAGGGGAACCTTTACCTTTACCTAAATCCCTTCATGGCTGAGAATTTTTTTCTCCCAAAAGCCTTATCTCGGTAGCCTAATTCTTTCTAAGCATGAAGAGCAGGGGAGGTTCAGCCCAATGGCAAATAAGAGGCCGTTCCTAGAGCGACCGTTCTCCTACTTCTCCTGCCAGCAGCACCACAGGATCAAACTACAATGAGAGATTCTGGCCTGCATGCTAGAAATGTGAGCCTCTGGTCTGCTCCCCTTATGTATAAGGCAGAGATGAGCAACTCTGCCTGGAAAGGGGGCAATTTTGAACCTCCCTGAGGCCAGCTGAAGGCTGCCACTCCACTGAAATATGGTATTGGAGTGTTTTGTCTGTGTTTTTCCAAAGAAGAGGTGGCCAGAGTTTTTTTATTTGTTTTTATTTTATTTTTAAGTAGGAGCAGTGGCAAAGTCCTCTTGTGGGTGGATGAAAGTGCGCAGGAGGGTGGCGAGGGATTTTTCTCCACTTAAAACAAAAATGCGTGCTAATCTATAACGGCCATGTTTTTACTACCTCTTCTTCCCTATTAAAATATCTTCCCTCCCCTCCCAACAAGCTGGCCGTTTTCCGACCAAATTCCAGTGTTTGTAGACCAAGCTGTTTTATTTTCACTTTTTTTAAAAGGTAACTCCTTGATGAAGACCTATTTTCAACAAAAAGGTATCTAAAACTTGCATGAATTCTCCCCCTCCGTGTCGCTGAACACCCCCCTCCTTTCCCCCCCCCCCCTTGCATGGCTCCAGTTTTCCTAAGTATTTCGGATGGCTGGAAATGGCTGGTGTCTCCCAAGTCACTGAGGTCCACGCACGCTCCTTTTTTCCGATGTGACTCTCAAATCCTCTGAAGAGGAACGGGGCCCTCTTCTTCTCAAAGTTCCTTCTTTGGCTCCTTTCCCCCCCCCCCTCTGGGTGTACCGTATTTTTCCGTGTATAAGACGCCCCCATGTATAAGACGCCCCCCCACTTTTCTAATCCAAAATTAAGAAATCTAAGTGGGGCTTAGCAAGGGTGGGGGGAAAGGGATCAAAGCGCTGCAGGATAGCTTTGATCCCTGCTTTCCCCTCCACTTGTTTTTGTTCTCCGCTTACTTCCGTGTATAAGATGACCCTCAATTTTTAGTCTAAAGATTTTAGACAAAAGTATAGTCTTATACACGGAAAAATACGGTAATTAAATCTAACCTCGCTTGTGCCCAGGACCCAGCAAGCTTTCCTGAACCCATCTTGTTCATGCACTCATCACAGACCTCTCTAGTGTCTGGTCTCCTTACACAGAGGCTTTCTTGCGCAGTTGGGCTTTGTCTGTTTAGATGGATGGGGAACCCTCCACATCGCCGCTCCCAAGCCAAGGAAAGAGAGCTAACACGGGGTTTCGTGTTCTCTTGTGCACAGTGGTGCGCCCCCCCCAAAAAAAAATTGTGCCAAGATGAAGCTGTTTTAAAGAGGAACAAAATGAGAGCACTATAGTTGCCGACTTGCCTTGCCTTCTCATCACCCTTCGTTTCCGTCTCTCCTCCAACAAGGGACTACGACCAAAATTACGACGATCCCTGTGACGTCTAAGCCCAACGTGATCGTTGTGCAAAAAACAACAGGGAAAGGCACCACCATCCAAGGACTTCCGGGCAAAAATGTGGTCACAACGCTGCTGAACGCAGGAGTAAGTGAGACTCAGTGGACGAAGGTGGATTGGTGAGCTTCAGCCAGGGAGGAGACCTGACCTCAAGAGCTATGAGGTTGGCCCAAGTACTTCAGGGGGGGGGGGGGTTGTCAGCACCAGTGGGTGCAGGCGTTAAGGACCGCCACAGGAAGGCCAGTCTCCTGCTTTGCCAGGTGCCAAGTACGAGGTGCAGGTCCGTGGCACCTCCACTTAGACAGCCTCCGGGTGCAGGGGATGGGAGCAACCGCCAGAGGTGTGAAGATTTGTGGGTTTTTTGCTACAGCTCTCTCCCAGCTGTGCACTGCTGCCTGGAGAATTCTGGGAGCTGTAGTCCAAAACCCACAAATCTTCACACCTCTAATGATGAGCTTTTCTTGAGACTCTTGAAAGCCTCCACGCTGACACCAGAACTTGGAAACTTTTTTTAAAAAAAATACTTGGACTTCAAATCCCAGTGGCTATGGGGGCTGGTGGACCTGAGGATTGTAGTTTCGGGGGTGTGTGTGTCTTTTTGTTTTTGTTTGGTGGGATATGTAGTCCTTTGGGACTGCAGTTCTGTACAGCCTAATGGGGAGCGAGACTGCTCCTTTCCCCCTTGAAGATCGAGGCCTTCCAGTAAGCACCGCGGACCGTTTCCTCTTTTTTTCGGTCCAATAACAGCAGGAAACAGAAGCCTCGTGGATAGGCCCTTGTTCCAAATGCGTGAAATACAGGGATCTGTAGGTTTCTGTCTGTGGCCTGGAACTCCTGGAATTCTGCCAAGGGGGGAACGTTTGGAGAATTCTGGGAGTTGGCATCCAAATAAATAAACAAATGGCATATCTCTGTCTATATAACCGTGTTTCTAAACCCTGGGAACTCTTATGTATATATTGGTCTGACCCAATGTATCCAAAGAAGTGTGCACCATTCCTTAGGAAGATAATTTAAAATTGCATTGGGTAAGATCACTAGTGTTTGCGTGTCCTGTCCCCATGCGACCCTTCCCCTGAAGGTGGGCTTCTTGCACATTCCTACACTGTGCAGAGAAATCAGCCCGAGGGTGTATCTGTAGATCAATACACCAGGATGGCAGCCCCTCAACAGAGCCGGTCCCAAGTAGCTTCCACCGAAGTCACGTTTGTACTAGGCACCAGTTTGCCTGCCAGGGATCTAGAAAAGTGCCCCCTGCCAGATCAGGGTGTCTTCACCCATGTGTGTCACCAGTTCTTCCCAGCCACGGGATCTTCGTCATCACTTCCCACATGATAATTTTTCTCAGTGGAAGTCCCGGGAATTTAACCTGGGCTCTCAAAAGCGTGAAAGGCATGTGTTCTGCCACAGAGCTGGGACCCTTTCTAGAGCCAAGTAAAAAGCAAAGGCTAGTCTTGAAAAATGGATTCACAAGCCCAGGGAAATGTTAACTAGTTTACCTACCTTTTCACTAATTCGTGTTAGGAATTTGCCATGTCACTGGTCTGAAATGTTAAAAACCTGTGTTTTATGTTCCTTAAAAAAAATAAGCCATCATACGAGAATAGAACTTTCTTTTAAAGATGCAGAAGCAGGTGATACCTTTTATTGGACCATTTTAAAAAATCAAGTAGACAGCTAGCTTTTGATGAGAAATTCATCATCCTCAGGCTGTGCACCAAGATCTCATGTAAAGTTCATAAAAACTATATACTAGAGTCCTAAAGTTTCATGGCTTGGCTGTTGTTCATGCCAGGCAAGTTTCATAAGGTGGGATTTTTAAATCTATACATGAGATCTTGCCTGAGGAAGATGAATCATCATCGAAAGCTAGCTGTATACTTGGTTTTTTAAAGTACTCCAGTAAAAAAAAATCACCTGCTGCTGCATTTGTATTGTTTTGGGGGGAGTGGGGACCACACAGCCTTTTTCTGATTTTTCTTTTTTTCTTTTGAACAGTTAGCCAAATAAGTGATAGGTGGCATTTGACCTCTCTTGGAGGAATCTGAGCGATGTGTTCCTTACGCTATGGTTTTAACAAATATATAATTCTGTGGAAAGGTGTACCTAGAGTCGTGAGTTTTAAATAACTCAAGGGAGTAAGCCAAGTGGCATAATGGTCTTGAATTTGTGATGAGGAATAAAATGGTGATTCAGTTTGCTCCTGTAGCTTCCTTTTGAACGAAAATCTCCAAAATTTCTTCTCAGGGAGAGAAAACTATCCAAGCCGTGCCAGCTGGGGCAAAACCAGCCATCATCACTGCCAGCAGGCCCATTACCAAAATGATCGTCACTCAGCCAAAAGGGATCGGCTCTGCCCTTCAGCCAGCCACCAAAATCATCCCAACCAAGATTGTGTACGGACAGCAAGGAAAGACCCAGGTAGGTTTGAATTCTTTGCGACAGAGTGTCCTTAGGCAAGGGAGGAGCATGTTTCACTCATCCTGCGGCAACGATTTGTGGAAGATCAAGGAAGAATTAATTTATAACATTCTTTGGTGTTCCTCTCTGGCCCTTGAAGACAGTTTGAGAACACGAGTTCTTAAATTTCAAATTTTGGTGGGGAGGAGGTAGCATCTCTGGATCAAAATGGAATTTGGCCACACTACGCTTCAGATATTTCAAGGGACAACTGACATTCTTGGTTTGCTTTTAAAGTCTGAACTTGACTTAATCCGGGCGGGGGAACATGTGGCCCCTTCACACGATGGATTGGTTGAAACAGTTTATATCCTGCCCTTCCCAGCGTCAGCCACCAGTCTGCATAAAAACATAGCAAACATCACCAATTCCGAAAGTTTTGGTTTAGAAAGATTTCATCAGTTGCAAATGTTTGATAACGCCATTAAAACAACAACAACAATGTGAACAATAAGTACAACGTAAAACAGTAACTTACCCTCCAAAAGTGAACAGTCCATTGGATGTTGTTAGGCCACAACTTCCACTCGGTCCGAGGAGAATAGACCGTGGTGAGGGATGCATGGGTTTTGTAGTCCGGCCTGTCCAGAGGGCTACGCGTTCCCCAGCTGCAGTCTTAGACCTTGAAGGAACATCTATGAAACGTTCATCTTGGCTGTTACGGTGTACCTTGATCTTGTGGGTGACGGCTGCTTTTTAACAGACTGTGGAGTCTTCTTACGTTGTTGTTCATTCTGATTGGTGGCCTTTGGTGATATTCACTGTAATCTGAATCTGTTTGAATTGGGTGATGGCTCCATGCTTAAATGGCTTTGCAAGGGCGGCCCGCCAGATCCATGGAAGGTGAGTGGATTACCAGTTTGGTGGTGTAGTGTAGAGTTGATAATACTGGGCTGAGACATGGTAGATCCAGGTTTTAGTCCCCTTAGAGTCACAAAGCTGACTGGGTTATTTGAGATGTGTGCTTGAGATGAGGCATCTGTTGGACAGAGCAGGTTCCCTTTGGTGTGAACCATCAGGAATGCTTGGGCTGTGCTTAAGATGGAATCTGTAAAGAAAGAGAGTAGGAAATCTTATCTTCATTTCTAAATGGGGAATTTTTCAGAACCTTTTCGGAGAAAATAATTCTCCAAAGTGGAATGACATAGTTGTTATCATGAGGCCTCCTTAATACAGCAAAAGAATTAAGCAGAACACACCATGCCTTCCTCTTGCAGTGCACACCTGCACCACCCTTGCAACTCTTGCCCCCATTCTGATTTATCTATATGAGTGTGTGTGCATATGCACACATGCGCGCGCACACACACACACGAAAGAAAGGAAAATTGGCATTCCTACAATCTTTCAGGTGTAGTATTTCTCAACCAATCTTGCAGTTTGGGGCAGAGGAGTGATATCTTTCTTTAAACCTAAAGGTAACTTTTGGCCACTTCTGGTTTCATAGGACAATTTCAGAGGCGGGTCTGGAGGAGATGGTCCCCTCAGATCTGTCCACATGGGCCCACCCTTGGCCTTAAGGCTGACTCAAAAGAAGGAGAAAGGAGCAGGTGCTAATTTCACAGCCACCTCCTGAGAAAGAATAGGAAGATATTAAGTTAACTATCATCAAACAACCCCCCCCCCCGCTTCAGATATTGAGCTATTGTTAGTCTGTGTGTTAACTCCAAAGATGGACAAACTGCTAATGCCAGACCCTCCTCCCTTCCTTTTTTTTCCAGGTCTTGATCAAGCCAAAGCCAGTCACCTTCCAGGCAACGGTTGTAAGTGAGCAGACGAGGCAGCTGGTCACGGAGACGTTGCAGCAGGCCTCCCGGGTGGTGGAGGCAGGGAACGCTCTGCTGCCAGAGGTGAAAGAGGAGCCCCAGCAGTACACAGACAGCAGCTCCTCCTCAACAGAATCCTCCCAGGGCTCCCAAGGTCCAGTGCCTACAGATGTTTCTCAGCTGGGCGGGCCTGGGGGGGTGGCATTGCTCCAGAGGAGATGCATAGGAGGAGGGCTTTGGGGAATTAATAGGGATGGAAACTTGGGCTCTCTAAGAGGCTCTTGAGCTGGGCTCCACCTGTCTGGCTCAGAACGCCAAGCTCCTTGAACCTTAACTGACATGAAATCAGTCAATTCGGTTGTATTGCTTTAGCACAGAAGCCACGGCAAAGACATAATAACCCAATACGATGCAGTATAATAGAATTCCATTCAAGCTTAAAATACATGACGGGGCAGGGGATCCGAGGAACCGGCGCAACACCTGTGGGCCCAGTTTGCTGAACCATGCTGAAGTGCCAAACTGCGGTTCATGCCCATCTACTCCCAACAAGGAACGTGAAATGTAACACATGTTGAATCTGCATGATTTAGGATCGTAGGAGCAGGTGCTTCTGTTGTATGGAATCCCTTGATATTGACCTTCTAAAATAGCAAGGGGCAACGTATCTAAACAGGCTTTAGTGAAGGCCTTTCTGTAAAGTTTATTGTATCAGTAAAATAAAATGGAAGGATCAGAGAGAAAGAAGAGGTTTTTATTTTTAAATTAGCGAGTACTATTTCAAGATGCCTAACGAAGCTTGAAACCATTTGAACACAGAAGCCTGATCATCTTTGCTTTCGTCAGAGTTTTCCTGCAGAGAAGCTGAGGTGCCTCACATGCTCTTTTGAAAATCCCAAGTTGAGTCCAAGATTCAGTACAAAGGTTATTCGTGAGCCACATTTCATCTCACTGCATGTTAGCATTAGATGTCAAAGCAGTCACAGTGAATTGAGCCATTAATACACATTTGCCCAGAGAGTGATTGTGTCATCTTGAGGGCTCTTTTGGTGTTTAATTGTTTTGCTTATTACCAACAGCTAAGCAGCAGCTGTGTATTCCTGGCCTTTCATTTAGGTAACAATACAAGACTGTAATTTTTTCCCCCTGTTCACATACATAATTTAACCACAGTATTGATGGGCAGTGGATCTGTGGCCCTACGGACATTGGCTTCTAGTCCCTGTCAGCCCCAGTTAGCATAATAAGAACATAAGAAGAACCCTGCTGGATCAGGCCAAAGGCCCCTCTAGTCCAGCTCCCTCTATCTCACCATGGCCCCACCAGATGCCTCTGGGAGCGCATGAGACAACAAGAGACCTGTCTCCTGATACCCCCTCCCCTGCATCTGGCATTTGGAGGTCCCTTCCTTCAAAGCCTGGAGATTATACATCCCCATCATGGCTTGTGACCTGTGACGGACTTTTCCTCCAGGTAAATTCCCTTAATGGGAGTTGGACTCCAGCTGTGTCTGGAGGGCTGCCAGCCCATTGCTTTGGCAGGCACTTTCCTTTCAGTACCTTCCAGTATGAGCTTCTACATCCATCTCATGCAGCTGTTTTGCCTTCTGTGCCGCCAGATCTTTCCAGAGTGCTCTTTGCTGGGAGACCGTCAATTTTAAGGAAGGTGCCTTGGGTTGGGAGGAACCGTGCAAGTGCTCCCAGCTAGCGAGGTGTCGTGTAACATCTAGTGTCCGTTAATGTCTGTGATTCATCTTTTCTGTCCAAAGTCGGAACCTGCCGTTCTCACCTACGGTAGTTCCAAGTGATTATCGGCTCTTTTGCCCCAGTTGCCATATTGCTATAATGATACTGTGCCATGTACAGAGGTCATAAAAATGTGTGCAACACAACACATATGGCAGTGCTTACAGGATGTCTCTGGTATCCTCTTGTCTGGAGGTGAAGTTGTGATTCAGAAGCAACTGTGACCTACAAGGTTAACTTGCTGAACGCTGCCAGGAAATGACAGGATAACGCAGGGTGTGGGGAGGCAAGGGAAGAATCCGGGAGGTTTTGACACATCCCAGAGGTGAGGCAGGGACCTCTGATTGGAGAGCAGGGGTTGAATGGGACTCTCCTGGGAGCTCCCCGTTTGCACACAGGTCCAGTCGTTTGCCAGAGAGAGAGACATGAACCCATTGATGGGAAATTTCCATCCTTTCCTGTGTCTCAGATTCCCAGCCTGTGGTGCATGTCATCGCATCCCGAAGTCAGGATTGGTCAGAACACGAGATTGCTGTGGATTCCAGCCCTACCATAATCTACCAGGATGTGTCCAGCGAATCTCAGTCAGCAACGTCCACGATCAAAGCGTTGTTGGAGCTCCAGCAGACCACAGGTGGGCGTTCCCCCATCTCCTGTGGTTCCCTTTTCGTTTGCTTTGTGTAGAGGAGCTTCCTCCGCACAGGAAGGAAGGCTCAGTGGGTTTCTTCCTCCTCTTGATTCCGGCTCTCAGATTTTGAAAAAGACTACAGGTGGAAGCTGAGCAGAGTAGAGAGATCCTTGTTTTCTGGATATCCCTTCCTTGTTTCTCAGCCCCAAGTAGAACAGATTGAAAGATGGTGCTCTTGTGGTCTTCATTCACCTCTCAAATGTTTTACATTTGCTGACTTGTTTGTGAAAAAATGACCTTGTGTGTGGTGTAGTCTATTAAGCGGCGATTCCAAGCCCCATTTTAAAGTTCCTTAATTTTCCCCCCTCTATTCCTCTTACTAGCTTCCTCAGTATGTTAGCCATTTATACCTACAGTATTTTTCGGAATTTGACAAGGCAACATTGAAATGCCAAACAAGGTGTAAATATATACAGGCCCATAATTCTTAAAAGATACGCTTGTTTGATGGTCTTTTGGGCAGGAAATTTCATTGAATGGCGATGAGATTCTGGTGCAGCTGACATCTGGCGGTGGTGCCCTTTCCTCAAATATATCTCTAGCTAGAGAGAGGAAGTGGCATAAAAAAGCCGGAGTGGGCACAAAGTAAAGAAGGGGGGTCTCCTGAGTTTCTAGATGTTTTATTTATTTAAAATATTTTTACCCTGCCTTTCACCTTCAAAAGGACCCAAGGCAGCTTATATTATTAAATTACGATATTTAAACCTAAAAACAGTAAGTATACAAATACTAAAAAGGGTCAAATACCACGTTACAACACAGTAAACACAACACCAAAAACACATTCAAAACAGTAAGATACAACAATCCATTAAAAAACCCCACTCAGGCAGCCAGTGACTGAAGGAAAGCTTGCAAGATCTTTTCCTGCTTGTGGAAGAGCAGCAAGGATGGGGCCAACCTGGCCTCCTGTGGGAGGGAGTTCCAGAGTCTGTCCTGTCTCCCTGCCAAACACACCTTCCAGGGTGGTGGGACTGCGAGAAAGGCCCGTCCTGAGCAGGCGAATAAAGGGAAAAGTGGTGGGATATCTTGGACCCAAGCCATTCAGGGCTTTATAGGTTAGAACCAGCACATTACGATCAGTAACATTTCCTGGCTCTAATTTGGATATTCTTGTGTGTGGAGGCCATCCCATGGCTCCCAAGACGTAGTAGGTAACTGGAAAGCTACTTACCGCAAGTGGAAGGTATGGCCTCTGAGTCCCTTTTGACTCTGAGCCTTTTAAAACCACAGTCACTCTTTCCCTTCCCCTCTGCCCTTTTGCTGGAACAGTGAAGGAGAAGATGGAGCCTAAGCCAAGGCAGCCCACGATAGACCTGAGCCAGATGGCGGTCCCGATCCAAATGGCCCAAGAGAAGCGCCATTCTCCAGAGAGCCCCTCTATTGCTGTCGTGGAGTCTGAGCTGGTTGCAGAGTATATCACCACTGGTGAGTCCTGGGGGACAGATGTCAGGACTTGGTAAGGGGGTTGAAAGTCATCTCGCTCCATTGGTTTAGGCTCTTGATCTCTCTCATCTCCCGACTGTAAGCTGCAGGGTGGGGTGGTGGAAGGGTAAAACTGCTTTTTTAAAAGATAAGTTTGCTTTAGAACTACCAATCCGTAGGAGAAGAGGGCCTTGCCCTTTGCTGGCTACAGTTTATGCCACGTGATAAGCCAGGCATCTGTGGTACTCCAGGCTTATTGAGTATGAGCATCCTGCTGGTGTGAGAGTAGTTAAAACTGACCAAGCTGGTTTTAGTTGGTTTATTGCGTTGTTTGAACACGGTTGTAGCTGCTGTTCTGCTAACTTCTCCCAGCCATCAAGCCATGTAAAGAATCCAGGGTTTCTTTGAAGGTGTCTTGGCCTTGTTTCTTTCCCTTTGACCAGAGGTTGTGCCCAATTTTGGATGAAACATTAAACAAACCATGGAGCAAAGCAAAACAGAACGGGTGAAGTGACTGAGCATGCTGCTCCTAGTCAGTAAGCTGGAGTCCCCAGCCGTGTGATGTTATGTGATTCAGAATGCAGTCTCACAACATATGGGAAGAACGTGGTTACTTCCAGAAGGCAGGAGAGAGGACAGGAGCCGAAAGGTGAGGTGCATGAGAGGAGGTTTCTAAAACCATGACTGGAGTGAAGAATTTGCAGTCTACAGCGCCCAAGTATTCTCACCAGTGGTCACGTTGGACCAGCCTCTAGAAGGGAAGGTCCAGAATATCTGGAGGGTCAGAGGCTGCCCAGCCCTGCTGTAAATATTACAGTTTGGATGCCTGGAAGGAGCTGGCCTCCATGATAATATGGCCTTCCCTATTGGAGGAAGAAAGTAAATAGCTGCTAAGCAGCACTGGCACATACACACAGAGACCTGTATGAACAGGAGTTAGAACCATAACTCTTGGTCAGAAGTGCACAGCAACATACATGAGCTGAAATCCTGCAGCTTCGCTATGCCTACATAACTTGAAGTCTCATAAGCCATGGCAAACCTTGCACCAAGGCGGAAGTCCTTTCCAGGAAGCCGTTTTGCAGTCGGTCATGCTGTCCAGACACAGTTCATTGTGCAACTAGTTGTGTGGTTCATTGCCTAGTTTGTTGTGTGACTAGAGATGTGCAGACACAAAAAGTGCCTGCGTGTGACCCCTGCAAACATACGCTTCCATAACTTTATGTTTTGCCAAGTCCAACAGGATTTCAGCCATGAGGTCAGCTTTAGCATTCAGGAAATTCTTCGATGTGTCTTTCGCTTACTTGTGCTCTTAGCTGTGAGCCTCCACTTCCTCCCCACCTCAAGATTCATCCCCTGCTGAACTTGCTGGTGTGGGATGCAGGCCTAGTAGTACATGGACTAGTAGTACATGGACTAGGCAGTGCTCCGGTCGTATTTGGCAAAGAGCCGTAGCTTAGTGGTTAGAGCACCTGCTATGCCCGTAGAAGGTCTCAGGTGCAGTCTGTGTGTTTGGGAAACATTTATCACTATAACCTGGAGAGGTCCTGCTAGTCAGAAATAGGCCAGTGAATCCTACTGTTGGGTCTCAAGAGGGTGGACTACAACTCCTATCATCCCTAGCCAGTACTTGTCTGGGATCATGGGAGCTGTAGACTGGCAACATCTGGGAATCTAAAGCTTGGAACTAGCAGCGCGCATGATACTCAACTAGATGGACCAAGTGTGTGACTCGGTGTAAGACAGCTTCCTGTGTTCGGTACAGACCGTGATTATTTCATACGAAGATGATTTGGAAAAAAACATAAGGCATAATTCTTCTTCGTGGCCTCTGTGAATGCACACAATTGGGTTTAGACAGCGCCTGCGCTGGTCTTCTCGGAATCTTCTAGAGCTTTTGTATAAAAGTAACAAAGTTAGAGTTGCCCCTATCGCGCATGCTCCACCCGCCTCAGCCTTCAGTTCCATTTTACCGCCTTAGCGATTTGGAGCTTCTCGGTATTAGAGCTATCTATTCTAGTATTTTTCTCGGTTTTTTGACGCGGACTGGTTTCCCGATTACCTGATATCTCGGTTGCCCCTCGACTACGGACTGACTGACTATTCTTCTCTTTCGTATTGGATTCCGATTTTGAATCGTTCCGGTTTCCCGCCCTTTTTGGCCTACCGTTGCCCTTCTTCATATTTCCTCTGTGGTATCCCCAGAGGCTTCCTCACTTTTGGACTTCGCTACCGCTTGATTGTGAGTTTTTATAACTTTATGTCCCGCTCCGGACCTTTCAGTAGGTGCGTGTCCTGTTCGCGTAAACTACCGTTTTCGGACGGACACGACAGATGCCTATTTTGCTTAGGTGAATACCATCAACCTCAATCCTGTAGGCACTGTAAGAAATTCACGAAGGCTGCACTTAAAGCACGGCAGCGACGTTTAAAGATTTTCTTGTGGGATAAAACACTCTCCTCATCGAAACCGTCCGACATGGAATCGACTGCGACCCCGTCGGCTATCCCACGCTCTGAAGTGAGGATTGCATCCCCACCACCACCGTCGGCGTCGAAATCCGTCGACAAACCGACTAAGAAATCTTCTACATCGAAGAAACCACCTACCTCGACGTCTGGGACTACTTCCACCTCCGCGTCGAAGGACCACCTGAAACAGAAAAAAGTGTCAGCGAAAGGCAAGAAAGACAAGACCAAGGAGAGCCGAAAGAGGATCCCTCCGGTGTCGGCATCGCTGCCTTCTCCGATCCTAGAAGACTCATCACGGGATCGGGAGTCTTTCTCCGAAGCGGCTGCCTCTCTTCCGCCTCGGCTGCCTGACACTTCACCTGCCGGCCCGGAAGGCTCTCCGAGCCCTAGTCAGCTAGTGGACATTTGTGTCTCTAGCCCGACTTCTGCCCATTATAGCCCTGTCTCGACCGGGCGGGCATCACCGGCACCTTCTTCGCCGTCGATTTCTTCGAGGCCGTTTTCACCACCTCGAAAGCGTTCGGCGAAGACAAAATACATCTCTCCGGATCGACGCCGATCTTCACAAAGTGAGGTCGTAGTCATACCTCGACCTTCTCGGCGCCGACATAGATCGAGATATGACGACCCCATTTATATCGAGGTCGATCGTAACAAGTCCCGTCGTCGACGTCGACATGACGACTCGGACACTGAAGTTTCTTCCAGCGACGAGGAACATTATAGAAGAAAGAGAGTCAGATATGTTTATGCTTCTTCTTCTTCCTCCTACTCCTCGTCTCCTCCTCGGCGTCGACGTCGACAACACCTCGACGTCGACAAACTTCGAGCTTCAAAGCCTTTAGATAAGTCTAAGGACACATCCGTTCAGGCCAAAACCACCTCGACGTCGAGAGTGGTGCAGCCTAAGGCTCCTACGACCCACACATCGCAACCATCTAGACGGGATAATAGAAGACGGGTTTCATCATTGCACTTACCTCCCTCTTCAGAACAGGAGGATGCATTTTCATCTGCCGCCTCGGATCCAGATGAAGAAGTTTTTTCTGAGACTTCAGGAGAAACAGCTGTGGTGGGACAAACACTAGGATCAGATGCTGGAGATCCTCACCCATCTTCACCCTCTGAAGATTTCTCTTCATACGTACAAATGATCTCGAGGATGGCCAAGACACTCAAACTACAAACTGAACAACCTGCACCGCCTACGGAAGACCTCATATTTGGGGACATTAATCAAGAAAGAACCCCCCCACTAAGTCTGGCGTTTATCCCGACCTTGATGGAACTTGTCAAGGAATCCTGGGATCAACCTTCTACATCTGCACCTGTAGCTCGTAGAACTGAAAACTTATATCGCACCCACGGGGATGACACTAATTTTCTGATCAAACACCCAACTCCAAACTCCATTATCGTTCAATCAAATGCATCTAGATCATCTGGAAAGGCTCACGTCACACCTACCAATAGAGAAGGCCGTAAATTGGATGTATTGGGCAGGAAGATATATTCCTTTACCACCTTCTTGTTAAGAGTAGCAAATTACCAAGCAGCTATGGGTGCTTACCAGCGGCAACTTTGGTCAAGGGTTCTACCGACCCTTCAAGCAGCCCCAGATGACACCAGACAAGGTCTCCTGGACACTTATGCTGAAGCCCTCACTGTTGCTAAACACCAGCGACTTGCCTCTCGCCACTCTGCAGACATAGCCTCCAAAACATTGACATCGGCTGTCACTCTGAGAAGACATGCTTGGCTCAGATCATCAGGAATAATAGATGATGTAAAGACGCGTATAGAGGATTTACCTTTTGATGCTAAGGGCCTCTTCAATGAGAAAACCGATGACTCTCTTGAAAATCTGCATAAAATAAAAAAGACTGCTAAATCCTACACGATTCAGCAACAGCCTAAATACAACAGGTTTCAGTGGCGTAAGCAATACCCTCATCAGCAATATCAACAATCAGCCTCTCAATCTTACCGTCCCTTCAAGAATCAGAACCAGACTAGACCCTTTCAAGCCTCCTCTTCTGCTTCCACCTTCCGACCGCAAAATTCTTCACAGCGCCGTCAACCATACAGACCACCTGCCAAGAAATCAAAGCAGTACCTTTGACTTAACAGTAATGTCATTCGCACCATGCACCCCCACTCGACTAGCCCCCTATTTTCACAACTGGGCCAACATCACAAAAGACTCTTGGGTCTTAAGTATTATTCAATTCGGATACCGATTAGAATTTGCAGAACTTCCTCCTCTAGGACAAATCAAGTTTACATCCTTCGACCTTGTGCTAGAAGAAGAAATTCTCACTCTTCTCCAAAAACAGGCTATTCAACAAGTGCCATCACGGGACATTCCACAAGGTTTCTACTCCCGTTACTTCGCTGTACCAAAGAAAGACGGAGGGATCAGGCCCATTCTGGACCTAAGAGATCTAAACACTTACCTGCATCCACGGCGTTTCTGGATGATCACATTAGAATCCATTCTTCACCTACTAAAGAGAAAAGATTGGTTTGTAGTAATAGATCTAAAGGACGCCTATTTTCATATTTCAATTCATCCACATCACAGAAAATATCTCCGCTTTATTTTTCAAAACACCGCCTACCAATTCTGTGCCCTCCCCTTCGGACTGTCCACAGCTCCTCGCACTTTCACAAAGTGCATGGCTCCAGTGGCAGCCTTTCTTCGTCTACAAGGCATACAGGTATTCCCATATATAGACGACTGGCTGGTGGTTTCCTCATCCAGACGAAAGTCAATTCAAGACACCAAGTTTGTCCTGCACACCTTGAAAGGCCTCGGTCTCTCAGTGAACAAGAAAAAGTCCCATCTGATACCATCCCGGGTGGTCGACTATATAGGCGCAAGACTAGATTCAGTCAGGGGACGAATATTCCTTCCACCAGACCGCATACAAAAGATAAACAGAGCTGTTCACAAATTTCGACATCATTCAAAGGTCTCAGCTCATCATGCACAACATCTGCTCGGCCTCATGGCATCCACGACATCTGCAGTGACACATGCGCGCCTGAAGATGCGCTCTCTGCAGGCATGGTTCCTGACTCTCTTCGATCCCCTTCAGGACAGCCCAAAGAAACGTCTGCCTGTCACATCAGAGTTAGTAAAACAACTTCAGTGGTGGACATATCTACCGCATCTTCTGATCGGCCGACCATTTCGCCCTCTGCAACTGTCAATACAAGTGACGACAGATGCCAGTCCCCACAGGATGGGGTGCACATTGCGGACCCCACAGGATGCATGCCCTATGGTCCAATCGGGACAGACATCTCCACATCAATCAGCTCGAGATGCTAGCGGTAATAAAAGCCTTCCGGGCATTCCTCCCTTTGATACAGGGTCGTGGGGTACAATTAATCACCGACAACACCACGACCATGTTCTATATCAACAAACAGGGAGGGACCCGGTCAATGTCACTCCTGTATCTATCCATACACCTATGGGAATGGTGCTACCTTCATCATGTCTTCCCGGTAGCTCTCCACATATCTACGACCGACAACGAACTGGCAGACAGATTGAGTCGTCTCACGGGACAGACCCACGAATGGGAGCTGAACGAGGACATCTTCCACATGCTCTGTGTCCGGTGGGGTTTTCCCACAGTGGACATGTTTGTCACTCAAAACAACAAGAAATGCAAGGCGTATGCCTCCCGTGCCGGCAGAGGCGAGGATACGCTTGGGGATGCTTTCATGATCCCATGGGAATCAGAACTTCTGTATCTATTCCCACCAATTCCACTCATACAGAGAACCCTGGTCAGGGCTCAACAACAGAGAACGGACGCAATTTTCATTGCACCATGGTGGCCTCGTCAACCATGGTTTTCCACCCTGAAGGAAATGACTGTGGACTTGGTCAGATTGCCAATGGTTCCTCACCTCCTCACTCAGGGAACATCCTCCACCCCGATCTGCAATCGTTGCATCTCACAGCCGGGAGGTTCACCCATCCATACAGGAGGTGCTAGATAAAGCAAGAAAGCCCTCTACTAACCTCCTTTATAAGTATAAATGGACCAACTTTCTCAAGTTTGCCCAAGACAAACAGTTAAGGACTTCTCCTGTTTCTCTCCAAACCCTGCTCACTTATTTGCGTTATTTGTTTGATGCAGGCTTGGCGTTATCCACCCTTAAAGTTTATATCTCTGCAATCGTTTCGTTCCAACCCCGTGACTCTGATTCGGCACGACTGTTTTCTCACCCTACTCTTAAGGCTTTTTTGAAAGTCCTGTCCAATATTCGACCTCCTGTTAAGCCTCCTGTGCCTCAATGGTCCTTACAACTCGTGTTACGCGCCCTTACGCGCCACCCATTTGAGCCCATGGCATCCTGTGACATGCGGTTGCTGTCATTTAAGACTTTGTTTTTGGTAGCCATTACTTCGGCGAGAAGAGCAAGTGAGTTGGCAGCTCTTCGATCCGACGCTCCCTACCTACAGTTCTTTGAGGACAAGGTTGTGCTGTACCCTGATGTTTCATTTCTACCTAAGGTTGTGTCTGATTTCCACCTCAATCAATCACTAACGTTACCAACCTTATTCCCTCATCCATCCTCAGACATCGAGCGCATGCTCCACTCTCTGGACGTTCGAAGAGCCTTGGCATATTATGTTTCACGGACTAAGGACATTCGTACTGCCCCAAGGCTATTCCTCTGCTTCCAAGGTTCACATAAAGGATCCCCTGTCTCCTCTTCAACAGTTTCTCGTTGGATTGTCTCCACTATTGCTCTGGCCTATGAACTACAAGGCAAGACCCCACCAGAGGGTCTGAAGGCACATTCCACCAGAGCTGTTGCAACATCTACAGCGTTGCTACGTGGTGTGGATGTTCCAGATATCTGCAGAGCAGCCACATGGTCTAATGTGTCCACCTTCGTGACACACTATAGACTGGACCTTCGGGCCAAAAAGGAGACGAGTTTTGGGAGAGCAGTTCTGACATCTGTCCTGCAGTGACGGCCCTCCTTCCGGTAAGTGAGCTTGCTAGTCACCCAATTGTGTGCATTCACAGAGGCCACGAAGAAGAAAGAAAGGTTACCTACCTGTAACCATGGTTCTTCAAGTGGACCTCTGTGAATTCACACATCCCGCCCGGCCTCCCCACTGTCCGTCACTGACTATGTCTATACTAAACTCAGGCTATTGTGGCGGATAAATGGAACTGAAGGCTGAGGCGGGTGGAGCATGCGCGATAGGGGCAACTCTAACTTTGTTACTTTTATACAAAAGCTCTAGAAGATTCCGAGAAGACCAGCGCAGGCGCTGTCTAAACCCAATTGTGTGAATTCACAGAGGTCCACTTGAAGAACCATGGTTACAGGTAGGTAACCTTTCTATCTGTTTCCTGCCAAATCCACCTAACTAGAGCTTGGAAAAGTTCCTTCCATTAGACCCCTTAATGCCTTGGGGAGAGGTTCTCCCCCCCCCCCCCCAATACTCTGGCCAAAAGAAATTTTTGTCACTGGAGGCACTTGGGGCTGATGATTCCCTGTGCAAGCAATAGCCTGTGCCATTGAGCTGTAAGAAGCCCACTACAGCTCCTTCCTCAGTTCTACCCCAGGATAGAATTGTTTAAAGATCTATAAACAGGATGAGACTTGCTTTTAATGTGTGATGTGTTTCGTTCTCTGTGAAATGTCTATGTTGCATATTGTGCCTGTCGTCCTCGCACTCTCCTCTTATCTAACCTCTGGGCTTTTCATCTGTGTGTCTCCTTCCTGTGGTGTTCTTCTTGTGCTGCTGGCTTTAGTGTTGTGTTGGTCAAGATGCAATAACCGCTTTGCAAGCTGCCATTCCCTTGTCGTGTGTTTTGCTGGGCTACCCCTGTGAACAGCTGATGTGTTCGCAGAGGGCGGTTTTCCAGGAGATGGAAATCCCAAATGCCCGTTGGAACCAAGAAGGGGTAGATGCCAAGTATTGTGCCCACAAATGCCACCAAAGGTAATATGCTTTGGGAAGCAAGGGCTTTTTCTGTGCTTACAAAGTGCTCTTTCAGTATAGGCCTCCTATTATGAGCAGTGCAGGAAGGAGGTAGGTAGGTTTTTCTCCTCTCTTCGTCAGCTACAACTCAAAGATACAAGTTATAGACAAAAGTGAACATCACACAACATGCAACTAACGTAACAGGATGTGGTGATGCTGCTTGTATTTGATGGATCTGAAGAATAAAATAGGTACAGTCCTAAGATGTAGGAATAGGATGTACAGCTTCAGACTGCTTATGGGGAGATCGTATTTTTACATTTTCTCTTCTAGAAACAACTTTCTGCAAGAAGATCGGCATTTCAAGGCGTTAGTTGAAACCACTCCCTGCTGTAAGCTAGTTTTGTATCTGGGCCGAAGCCTTGAATTTCCGGTCTTCTTTTCCTCCTCCCTTGTAGAGTGCTGGTTCTACCTACGAGACCAAATGTAAAAATACGGTCTTCATTGTGGTCTCAGTTCGTCTCCCATGATCGCAAAAGTATGGTTCTTCCATTGCGGTCCCTGTCCCCCACCTCTTTTGCCATTTCCCTTAAGAAGTTGATAGGACCTTGAAGATCAGGGAAAGCAGGGAGGGTTATAATACTATTGCGCCAGCCATGTTCTGCACTACATCTCTTCCAAGAAGAGCCACGCTTGTAAGCTTTTTAATTTTTTTATTTATTTAAAGCATATCTTGTGCAAGGCGTTCAGATCCTGTGTGTTTTTCTTTTCTGAATTTTTTGTGCCTGTCTCTGGAACCGAGGGATTCTGTGTGAGTCTCATTTTGCTTTAGAGCGAACGCCCGGGCTGGAGAGGAGCAGAGCAGTGTGCATCTTCTCTTAGCGCTCATGTTTTTGTCTATCTGCAGACTCAGGAAGACAGCACTGTATTCCTTCACATTCGGAAGAGTATCTCCAAAACCACATAGGTTAGATATTTTATTTCTAAAAGACATTTTTCTTTTTGGAAGTTGTGGGACCTCTCAGAAGTGCCCTGGATGAACTGTTGGCGGCTTTTTCCCTCCAGAAGTGCTCTGGGATTAATTAATGTATCTGTAATCAAACCACTGCTACCCTTTTTACGTTAGAAAGGTTCCATTGTTAGCCTTACACGTGCATCTCTGTGTGGTCCAAAGGATTCAGGATTATTATTAGTAGTAGTATATTTTATTTTATTATTATTATTATTATTTTGTCTATGCATTTGGGCAGCCACTGCTGTTGTCCATGAGGATTGCATTGCAGCCATCCTCGTGGGAGCAGATAACTGGAAAGTTCCTTTGGCTACGTGTTCCTTTGTGTTTGTATTAAGCAACGCCCCCCCCCCCCCCCCCGAACAGGTATTGCCACGGAGTGGGCAAACAGGCAGTGGCAGTAAGACAGATCTGAAATGGGGCTTTCTGCAAGTGACTGTAGCAGCTGGCAGAGCTACAGGTAGCTCTGGTGGTAACCTAGAGACGTCTTACCATGTGGAGGATTGTTCAGAAGCTCTTGAACCAGCCATTCATGTTGGTGTCATTTGGAGCTTTGCTTAGGAAAATAAACATTTAGCTAATTCCTGCCCATTTTTCATGAACCTCTTGATTTTGCTACAGTTTTCTTTAAGGAGTGCAGTTTT
The DNA here is from genome assembly GCA_037013535.1 of Intellagama lesueurii. Lineage (NCBI taxonomy): Eukaryota > Metazoa > Chordata > Lepidosauria > Squamata > Agamidae > Intellagama > Intellagama lesueurii. The sequence goes on from JBAJHW010000003.1 coordinate 5,407,530, forward strand.
TATCTGTTTTGGAATGTGTCAGCAACCTTATTAGTTGATTAAAAAAACAGTATTGAGTTTCTTGTTGTTGTTTAGTCGTTAAGTCGTGTCCGACTCTTCGTGACCCCACGAATTGTAAGAGTTTCTACCCTCTTACAATTATAACAACACGAGTTCTTTTCAGTTTCTTGGAAACCTTCTTCTGGGATGCAGAATATTCTATACAGGCCATGCTGCAAACCTCAGCAGACTTCAGTGTTACTCTGTTAACTACCGAAAGCAGTTGATTTCCTGATACTCAAAAATGAGTTTCATTTGTGTAGTTCAGAAGGTTATTGAGAAGAACGAAAATAAGGTCTCTTAGACTAGACCAAGTATTGACTAAGAAGGTTTTTTTAGGAGGCATTGAGCATTTTCGTTTTCAAAATCTTTTTTTTAAAAAAAACATACATTTGTTGAGTATAGTTGAGGCTATTTATAGGAGGAACAGCAGATATTTTTAATGTCTGGATGCTGTTTGAAATGGATGTCTAATGAATTTATCATTGTATTTTAACTAAAAAAGGCATAAATATTAATATTTGGATACCTGTCACGCAGGTGCCTGGTAATGACTTTGCAGAAGACAAGGGCCAGTGTTTCTTGTGGAAGTGCCTTATGTACATTGGAGCAAGCAGTAAAGGCAAGAGGAGGGAGTTGAGAGGAAGCTCTGATGGAAACTTGGGTCTCCTCATCCCTTAGTCACTCAGAACAGAGTTAGCCCAACTCCGGGAGGCAGTGGAAGACAGGAGGGCTTGGCGTGCTCTGGTCCATGGGGTCACGAAGAGTCGGACACGACTTAACGACTAAATAACAACAACAAAAATAAGAAAAAGGGAGCTAGCCAGCCCCACTCCAGTTCCTTGCTCTCTTCACATGGAGAGGACAACCCTGTGTAGAAACGCCATGCGATAGGTGTACTCTGACTCCCTGATAAATCTATTTCTGATTGCATGGAGAGGCTCTCCTTTTGAGATCATCACTGTCCATGTGAAAAGAGGGGTGACAGAATAAGGTAGACTAGCCCAGATGCCTGAACAGGGCCGCAGAGAACCTTGAGCTAGTTCTGGGGTGTAGAAAGAAAGCAGAAACCCACTTTCCAACATTCTGTCACTCTCAATGGATTCAGAAGACATAGAAAGGCAGAATCCCAGTTTAGGGTGTAGATTAGTGCAACCCAGAAGTCACTCGGTGTACCCTTTATTTTTCTCCGGCTTCTCCGGGTGGTTTGGATTACAAACTCCCATCATCTCTGACCTGTGGCTCGGCTGGTAGGGATGAGCGAGTTGTAAGCCATGACATTTCCAGGATGGCAGATTGAGGAAGCTTTCTTTTTCCCCACTGAAGAGCAGTCTGGGGGAAATGGGCATTTATTTATACCCCCAAGGGTTGCTCTGGTAAGCAAGGGCAAAACGTGCCTTCTCTCAGCCCACCTGCAGAGATCCCACAGGGCTACGTGGCCATGTTTCAAGAGAAATTTAGACAACCACCTGGCAGTGGTTGATTTGTATTCCTGCACTGAGCAGGGGAGTTGGACCCAATGGCCTTATAGAGTCCCCTTCCCACTTCATGATTCTGTGAGTCTATGTTTTTGGACTGCAGCTCCCAAACTCCTCAGCCTTCACTAGTCAGGTTAAGGCTGATTGGAGTCATAGGCCAGGAACATCCAGAGAGCCATAATTTTTCAACCCTTCCTGCATATGGACCTTCCCTCCAAACCACCACAGCCCTAGAGGCGGATCTATTGCCAATGCATTCTGGAATGCATCCCTCCAGGTTGTGCTTTTCCCTTTCCCTTCCTTCCCAAGACATATCTGCTCCGTTGAATCTCACGTGTACCTTTGGCGGCGATGGTGGTGGTGGTGGTGTCTCTTTCTTTGGATTTTACATCTGCTCCGTATTTGCTTTGCTTCACAGCGGTTCGGCCACTGAGCAAGCGGCTTTGTCACTGATTTCGTTCCCCCCCCCCCCTTGTGGTTTCCTCCTTCCAGTGAGCCATCGGTCCCAGCCCCACCAGCAAGCCTGCCAGCCCCAGCGCACCCTCCTCCAGCATGTGGCCCAGTCGCAGACCGCCACCCAGACCTCGGTGGTGGTGAAGTCTATCCCTGCCTCCTCCACGGGTGCCATCACCCACATCATGCAACAGGTACGCAGCTGCCCTCTTCGGGGAGTCCTTTTTCCTTGAGGGGAGGGGGTGTTTCCAGAGTTGACTGGTTTCATTCACCCTTTCGGAGAGGTTAATGTTAGAACTCAAAGGATCACATTGAAGTGCGGTAGATGACCGGGGAGGCAGAGGATACATGTCACAAAGTCCTTATATCGGTCCAGCATCCGAGGATGGATCGAAAGGCTTGAAATACCAGTAAGTATGAATCCAGAGCTACATCAATGTATTTTAATGGTCAATGGGGACGTTTAATTTTGCAACCTCTGCCACACAGGCTAGATCAGCCAAGATGGTTTCTTTTACCCAGCACACTTTTATGCTGCACCTCCTCCTGTTTAGCATAATTCCAGCTTTGCAAGACTTTATGAGAAGGAAAAACCTTGGACCCATTATTTTTTGGATGACTATCTCCCCCCCCCCCCGAGCCCAGTGGGCAGTGGCAAATCTGCCAGTGGGTTCTGGGAACTGTAGTCCAAATAAAGTCACTTGTTCAGGCTTTGGAGGAGGGCAAGACCCCAATCCCCAGCCTCTTCTGGCAATCTTGGTTGCCTGCCCTCCTGGCTTCTAAGAGCTCTGCAATTGTCATCAGCACAATCGAATATTTCCTGCAAGGGAGGATCTGGCATTTGCTTTTCAAGAAGCTAAAACTGTATGCTTGGTTTTCCACTGTTCCTGTGGAATGCTAGCAGATGGACCTCCTTGAACCAGCTTTCCTTTTCACAGGCTTTGTGATTCCCGCTAACTAAAGATTGGGTGCGATCAAATGGGGATTTGCCCTGCAATTTGGGAAAGGCTGGTTCGCTCTGTTTTCCGGAAACCATGTGACTGAATAAGGGTGAATACATTTTTTCAGTGTCTGCATTCAGCTTGTTGAACATCCTCCCCTTAGAGACCTGATCTCTTTCCACCCTGCTGTCTTTCCACCAGCAGGCAAAAACCTTTGTTTTCAGGTGGACTTTTAGTAGCTGAATTGGACAACTGAAAAAGGGGTTTTTCTTGCAGAATACTTGTACATTCTTTACTGTTTGTTCATAGGCACGTTTGCTTAATTGCTTAAAAACTGTTTTCAAACTAGCAGTCCTATTAATATTATATGTTTGGTTTCTAATGCTGTGGCTTAGCTGTGTTTTTTAATTTGGATTTGTTTTCTAATCATTTGTGAGCTATCTTAGATCCCCACATAGGGGAAGGGCCACATAGAAATAAAAATAAATCAGTAGATAAAGATCCTCTGATGCAATTTGTAGCTCACTGGGGATGAAAATCTGGATTTCCCATGGCACTGTCCTTTGTGCACGGCAGGAGAGGAAGCTGAACACGTTCCATATGCGTTGTCTCCGACGCATTTTTAGCATCACCTGGCAGGACAAAGTTCCAAATAGAGTAGTCCTAGAACGAGCTGGAAGGACAGATCCTGAAGCTGAGGCTCCAATACTTTGGCCATCTCATGAGAAGAGAAGACTCCCTGGAAAAGAACCTGATGTTGGGAAAGTGTGAAGGCAAGAGGAGAAGGGGACGACAGAGGACGAGATGGTTGGACAGTGTCACCGAAGCGACCAACATGAATTTGACCCAACTCCGGGAGGCAGTGGAAGACAGGAGGGCCTGGCGTGCTCTGGTCCATGGGGTCACGAAGAGTCGGACATGACTTAATGACTAAACAACAACAAAAGAACGAGCTGGAATTTTTAGCATGTATACATTACTGAAACAGCAATGTCTACGTTGGCTCGGGCATGTCGTGAGAATGGCTGATGGTCGGATTCCGAAAGATCTCCTGTATGGAGAATTAGTGGAGGGAAATCGCCCCAGAGGGAGACCACAGCTGCGATACAAGGATATCTGCAAGTGGGATCTGAAGGCCTTAGGAATGGACCTCAACAGATGGGAAACCTTGACCTCTGAGCGTTCAGCCTGGAGGCAGGCGGTGCATCATGGCCTCTCCCAATTTGAAGAGACCCTTGTCCAGCAGGCCGAGGTAACGAGGCAGTCCCGAAACCAGCAAAACCAGGGAGCTGGACAGGGGACAGATTGCATTTGTCTTCAGGGTGGAAGGGATTGTCACTCTAGAATTGGCCTTCTCAGCCACACTAGATGCTGTTCCAAGTCCTCCATTCAGAGCATGTGACCATCATCTCTCAAGACTGAAGGATGCCATTACATTGCATTGTCCAGCACTCTGATTAGGACAATCACCCTGCACTGGCTCTTTTATTTATTTATTTATTTATTTATTTATTTATTTATTTATTTCATTTATATCCCGCCTATCTGGTCAATTATTTGCTGTGGATGCTTAACCTGTTTCCCTTCATGGTTCCCTCCTCTCTCTATGTCTCTCCCTTGTGTTTTACCAGGCTCTGAGCAGCCACACGGCCTTCACCAAGCACAGTGAGCAGCTCGGCACCGAAGAGGGGGAAGTGGAAGAAATGGACACGCTGGATCCCCAGACAGGGCTTTTCTACCGCTCAGCCTTGACGCAGGTGCAGAAGCAGCAGAAGCTGAACCCACCCCAGCTGGAGCAGACGCAGCTGCAGGTCAAGACCCTCCAGTGCTTCCAGGCCAAACAGAAGCAGACCATCCACCTCCAGGCGGATCAACTCCCCCATAAACTGCCCCAGATGCCCCAGCTCTCCATCCGTCACCAGAAGCTTGCCCCATTGCAGCAGCAGCAGCAAGATCTGGGGCAGCCCAAACTGGACCCCCAGCCAGCTGCCCCTCACCACTCCATTACCCGCGAGCGGCAGCTACCTACCTTGGTGGCCCAGCCCCAACAGACCGTGGTCCAGGTGCTGGCTGTCAAAACCACCCAGCAGCTGCCCAAGCTTCAGCAGGCACCCACAGCACAAAAAATCTACGTCCAGCCACAGGGCCAGATGCAGCTCCCTACTGTCTCAGAGAAGCAACCAGCGAGCCAGGTAACAGACATGAAGGGAGGGCAATGTGGGAGGGCGTGTGGGGGGGGGAGATAGACTCATGGAGCCTTGTAGTGACCTTGTAGAAAAGTGGTTGCCCTTTGTTTTAGGCAGACCAGGACGTCTCCGGGCCAGTTGACCTGTCTCTTCACTTGGTGGTTTTACCTGTTCTGAAACTAAGGCTTGGCAGGGGCAGAGTTAAGGGGGCAGAAGAAGTAGCCAGCACCAGGGTGTTCTTGCTAGCCTCCCCTGTAACTCAGTTCCCAGAGCATTCCCTTATGCTAGTAGGTGTTCTTCTGACCTGAGATACTGACTAAGATCTGTTCTCTCTATATTTATTTTAAGAACAAAAAGGAATGTCGTGTAAGGAAAACAGAGGGAAATAATACAATATTGATTATGTAGAAGACTGTTGTACAAGCACATTCTGTAATCCAACCTATAACATTTGCCTTTGTAATCAGGTAATATACACAATAGCTAAGGAAACCAAGCCTACCTGTGGCAGCATTCAGTAGGAAAACTCCAGCTTTCTCAAAATAGTTGAGTAGCATTTCATGAACTGCTCCATAGCGGTTTAAAATATTTGATACTGCCGCTCAGCATGCTGTCCTCGTACAGTGGTGCCTTGACTTACGAACGCCTAGACCTACAAACATTTAGAGTTACGAACAGCTCCGTTCACATAATTTTGCTTTGACTTACGAACGGAGCTTTGACTTACGAACAAAAAAAAAACCGTGGGAAAAGCGGGAAATGGACTTTGGACTGCCTGGTACTGTAATTTTAAAATGTAAAAATTGGTTTAAAAGGTGCTTGGTTTGGTTTAAAGCTGCTTGGTTTTAAAGATGTTCTGTTTAAAAGGTGTTCGTTCCCTCCCTCCCTCCTTTCCTTCCCTTTTTTTAACCTAAGTTCATCTTAAGTTAAAAGAAGAAAAATTCTCCCCCTAGTGGTAGAGTACGGATTAACCAGTTTTGCATTAGTTTCTATGGGAACTAATGCTTTGACTTACAAACCGTGCCTCGACATAAGAACAAAAAACAGCCGGAACGGATTAATCGGTTTTCAATGCATTCCTATGGGAAATGCTGCTTTGACTTACGAACTTTTTGACTTACAAACATCTTCTGGGACGGATTAAGTTCGTAAGTCAAGGCACCACTGTACTTTACTTTCCTGTTGATTAAGTGGAGGAATGTGTGTCTTCCCCCACACCTTAATTAGTTGTAAATGTGCAGCAGTCAAGGTGCAGAATACGATTGTTCTACGAATGCTGGGTTACCTGGTTTGAGACATTAACTAACAATATAGTGAGTGCAGCCTGTTGTAAATCCAGACCTGTAGTTTTCATAGTGATTGTTCCAGTCACGACCCAATATCATGCTACTGCTGGACAGTGCCACCAGATGTGCGCAAAGCTTCCATTTCTACAACGCCAATATGACTTACTGGGAACTTTTAAAATATTTTGATAGATGTACTGTCTCATGTTGCTCAATCTCACGGAGGTTCTTCTGTGAGCTAACATTTATTGCACGCTCACCTGTTTACTCTTGAACCCCCTTCCTTCCCCTTTGGTGAGCAGCTGCCAAGGTTCTGTTTTTGGCTGCAGCAGTGTGCAAACTAAATGTTACTCTTAATTGCATGGGAACTTTCAGGAACTGGGATTCGCTTTTTAAATAGTTGGTATACCTGTCCTGCACCATTTAATACCTTGGGATATATCTAATACTTTGTTCTTTGGGATTTGGGGCAGTTCTTGGGTGCCCTGGTCCAGGGAGCCTGGGGTAGAAAACTGCCTACTCTGGACTAAAAGCATCCTTTGCAGGCCAGAGATTAGGTTTACACTGCTGATCTTAGTGGCCCTTTGCTACTTGCTCAACTGGAGGAGAAAACAAACCGCTAGTCAGTCTGAGGGGTTAAATGGGGTTGAACAGCTGAAATGAAATCTTTTCCATTATGCTGTTCTTTGCAGGCTACAACCAGGAGCAAAGGGAGTTCCAGCTGTTTGATGCAGCGTGGGGTGTTTAGGGTTCCGTGCGTATATATTTGGCCATCAAACTGACTTAGAATCCTGCACCCCAAAACCATTTCACTGATCACTGGGTTCTGAAAGAAGGGTGGAAGCCTTTGCTTGATCTCCTGTAATTGCTTCAGTTCCAAGGACAGAGCAGTGTGGGTATTACAGATCTCATGATTTGATTTGATTTTTAGATCATGCATCCTGTCTTTCAACCATTGAGGCTGATTTTATACACCAAAACAGTATAAAACTTGAAATGTTCAGATGGTAATAAACCCTGAAGCCAGAATCCTGTTGGCGCAGCTCTGCACTTGTAAAGAGAATGATATTATCAGCCAAAGCCTTTTACCTTTCATTAAATGTTTCCTATTCTTGCCTGCTCCTAGGTTCTGAGGCTCCCTAGGGATCCCCTTCAACTTGGGAAGCCTTTTGGGGGCCTCAGGACCTGTGACCGTGATTTTCAGGCAGTAACGGCTCCCTTACCCCCATCTTGTCCTGAAGACCCCCTAACGTCTTCCCAAGTTGAAAGAAATTTGAAAAGAGCCTTGGAAAAGGGGAAGCGAGTGGGAAACTTCTAAATTAAAGCTAAAAGCAGGCAGCTGAAGAGGTCATCAGCCATACGAACGTGATGCTGCACCAGCCGGACTCCAGCCAGTGTATTATCAAAACTATAATAGTGAAAGAAGAGAGCCAAGTTTAAAAGAAAGAAAACGCCCCTTTTAAGAACTCATGGAAGCTGGGTTCTTTTTGGTGAAAACCAAGCAAAGTAAGAGCCAGTGAGCAACTTTAGGGAGGATTTCCACAAAACAAGTTGCCCCTTTCTCTTCCTCTCCCAACCCCCAAACTGTAGACTTTCCAGCTAATATTTTAAGAGATTTGCCGTTTGTCTCTTTTCCCCCTGTGCCTCTCAGTAGGGTTTGAATCTGGGCTGTCCTTTTTTCAAAGGATTCATGGTGTGCCTCCTTTCTCAAGGTGACCTCTGGCAGGTAGGGTTGATCCAGGAAGTGCTTGCATGGGATCACCTGGCTTCAGATGCCACTAGTCAGATGGGGTGCCCAAGAACTGCGGAGTTCCCATATCTCAAAGAACTGTGTGTTTGGGGGAGGGGAGGGGCTCAAAGTGTAATATGACTATGGACTGGCAGTGCGCCTCTTCCTCCTGCCAACAGCATTAAACCCCACCCACCCACTGCACTCACGTTTCCTCTCTTGATTACCCTTCTTTGGAGCTGGCTGTCCAGGGCACTTTCGCTGAGGTGCGTATCCCCCTCCCTCCAGTTGTGCGGTTGTTCCCTTTAATCACCAGTCTGCATTTTTCATGAGCAGGTCCTCCCTTTGAGCAGGTACCCCGGGAATAGGGTGTGCATGAACTTCCTGCAGCTGCGAGAAAGTCCTTCCACAACAATCTTGGGAAATGATGTGCCTTGCTTTTAAGTGTGTCCAGGCCTCTGGGATAGCCGATCAGGTTAAAAACAAGGCATTTGCTCCCTGTGTGCCTTGTGGACAGCATGTGGGGAATTTGGGGGGGCGGTCTTTTCCACTGCCACGTCAAATCCACTTTCACCAGTGAGAGTCAGGTGAGGGCATCGAAACAGGCATTGGGAGGGCATTGGTTTTGACTTTTTGGCTCACAACCAGGCCTGGGGCTTTACGGATGGGTACTGTCTCGGGGCAATGAAGGAACCTCTAGTTGCCCACAAATCCTATGGATCAAAACCCAGCATTCACCTGTTAGGATTAGAAATGTGAAAGAGAAATTAAAAAGAAGGAAGACGAAGGAAAGCATGGTCTTCCTTAGAAATGAAACTTGGTTGCGTTTCGATTTGCAAAGCCATTGATTAAATCATCCTTGCCTTGTGGCTATAGCTGTGCTTCTTTTAGAAAGAGGAGAGGCAGGTTGCACAGAGAGAAAGGGCATCGGGTGTCCAGAAGAACAGCCTTGCTCTTTTAAGAAAAAAATTAAAAAATTACTGTGCCCTTGTCTTGCTCAGTCCTTTTGCTAAGGAGTTTTATGGGGCTGGGGGGAAAAAAAGAAGGGTGGGGAGTAGAAAACACCCCCAAGCCCTGCAGATTCCCACGGGTTCACCTTCCATGCTGCCTGGACCACTCCGTATAAGCCTTGCCATTGGTGTTCCCTGTTTGCACGAATGGAGTCTTCAAAAAGAACCAGACATGCATTCCTACGGCTGTGGGTCCAGGCAGGGATCAGGTTGGAGTGTGTCATCAGAGGAGTCCCGTGTCGGTTGGTCCCAATCTGAGTGTCCTTGATTCAGGCACAGAGCAGGTCGGGTGACTGTTGCACATCTCTTGAGCACATGGTGTATTCAGGCAACTGCCCTGCTGGGGGCAGGGGGGACTGTGAGCAGCCCAACCTGCCTGAACACCTCTCACCTGCCCGTTCCTTTCCCTGGGCTTGTCTTAAGCCCAAATCATAAAAGCCAAGTGAAACATGAAGCTCTTTCTTTGGAAAGCGTAACGGTTACAAGGCACATTCTTAAGCTTGACGTTACGTAGGTTGTAAGAATCAACTTTCCCAGGCCTGAGCTAGCTCTCTCTGTTATAAAATACCTATATTATACAGCGCCTTGGAAAAGCCAAACTCCTGCCCTTCGATATAATCTAACTTCTCCTCCTCTCTCGTCTTCTCTCCTTCTTCTTATATCACCCCAGAGTCTCTTGACTGGCTCTCCTTTCTGATGTCTTTCTTCCTCTTGTCACTGGGTAGAATATTTTAGGGTTCCGTCACAGGAACCTATTTATAATTTGCTCACAACCAACGGTGTGAGGTTGTTTCAGGGCATTGTGGGAAATTAAATATGGCAGCCAGTCCCCAAACCTGGCCCGTCCAACACTTAACGTTGGCATTGCTGATGCCTCCAGTTGCCAGTCTCGAATCAACCAGGGGGGAGAGGTGGCAGGTGGGGCGGAGCGGAGTCAAAGGCAAGGGCCTTCTCCCACTCAGAGCCTGGCCCTACAGAACCTCACGTGTTATTCTCCATTCCTTTCACTCAGCTGCAATCGTCAGTGCTGAGTGCTCTTGTGTGCTTCATCCAACGGTAGTTTGTGCATCCTAGTCTACTGCAGATACTGGTTTATAGACCTCTCTTTTGGGTGTTTGGCCTGAAAGCATGGAGAGGGCTTTTCATAAGCTGCGCCTCTAAGGTTCCCACCTCGCCCCTTTCCAGCAGTCGCTCTGGTGGGAAGGGAAGCTTTTAAGTGCATCGGAGTTTCACTAGCCACCTTGGGTCCTTTTATGGAGAAAGGTGGGATAAAAATGTTTTGAATGAATGAGACGAAGGCACGGTTTAGGGTTTTCAAGGTAAGTGGGACGTTCCAAGAGTCATTTGCCATTGCCATCTCCAAGTGAGTTTCCACAGCCAAACAGGAGTTTGATCCCAGAAGTCCTTCTCCAACCCTCCAGTGCCTGGAAAGATTTCAAGAATCTACATTTAGTACCATGTGATGCTTTTCGGTGTTCAGAGTGCTTTGCATCTTGCAAATCCTAGCAGCACCTCTGTAAAGTAGATCAGCATGAATGCTCTCACAGCGCAGAAGGGGGTAGAACAGGCTTAAGGCCATTTAGTGAGTCCGTGGCAGAGACCAGAGTTTAAAAGCTTGCTGATTTGTAGCCTCAGATTCGTGTTGGGTGCAAGACAGGAGCGATGGTGCAAATATCTGTAACTTCTGTTGCACGGATAGATTCCTAATTTGTTTTTTCTTTGTTTGTTTTCTTTTGTTTTTTCTTTTTTTTAGGTATAAAGTTATTGATTTCCGTCCCCGTAAATACTTTTTTAATTTCTATGGAAAATAAAGACGAACTCCCGGCGGCAGTCTAAGGATCTCCATTGTACGTCTTCCTTTGTAGTTTACATCACCCTTGGCTTAGTAATTCTTTGTTCTAGAAGAGCAAATCTCATTTTCCTTGGGAGAGCCGAAACCATGGAGGAACGGAGGAAAATGAAATAGCCACCAAAAAAAAAAAAAAAAAAAGAGGGGGTGGGGGGAAGAGGGTATATTGACCACCACAGACACCTTAAAAAAGAAACAGACCTTTGTCCTCAGGCACATTAAACCTTTTGAAGGGGGAATGACCAGAGCAGTGCTTTGGGGGTGTAAATCCCAAAGGAAAACGGGACTGCTGTGACATAATTGCCAAATTGGACGACTGGCAGTTGGGAAACCAACCTTTGGCATTTTCTTTTTTTTAGTGTGTCCTCCTTTTGGCTTCTAATTGTTCTGTGTTAAAACCGCTGAGCTTCCAAATCTCTTCCCTGTAGAGAGCGTTGCTGGTGTCTTTGTATGATAACTTGGGTTTTGGGAGCGATGATCTAAGCGAACCAAATCAAGCCAACCGACTTGCCGATAACATGCACAACCCAAATTTGATTTTCAGGTGAACCAGCCCATAATAACCCAAGGATCCTCTGTTACAAAGATAACTTTTGAAGGTCATCAGCCGCCCACCGTGTCCAAGGTGGCCAGCGTCAGTGCCGTGCCCAAGCTGGCCCCACCGCTCCCAAACCTCTTCCCTGCCCAGATGCCCACAAAGACAGCAGTGGCTGACATTTTGAAAATGTCCATGATGGAGGCTCAGATTGACCCAGGTGTAGACCGTATGCTAGTGGACTCCGTAAACAGCAAGCCTTCTCCCCCAGGGAACGCGCCAGGGGAAATAGAACCGTCACCGGCCTCAGTGCTGAGGGTGGCTACGGTTGGGACAGGGGCCACCATGGCCACATCCATCCTCCAGCAGCCAAAGCGCTTGGACTCGGCTTTGAGCCCCTCGGGCATTGGGCCGCTCATGCAAGAGAGGAGACCAGCCCTTCCGGTACCGTCTGCAGCCAGCCAGTTCATTCGTATCCAGAATATTGCCCCAAAGAAAGCAGAGGAGATCCCTGCGGAAATCTTAATCCAGGTGAGCCTTGGAAAAAAGACCTGTCGGCCTGCAGTTTGCGATCACTGAGCTCTGAAGGTTTGGACTGGCCGTGTGTTTGCCGCTGATCAAGTCCCAGAGGGGGGAAGGTTTGTGGGAAGATTTGAATAATACCTTTCCAAATAGGCTGGTTAGAGATGGCATGAACCTGGGTTCAGAGGTTCGTGCAGCTTCACATGCGCAGCACCACAGGTGCCGTGTGTTCTCTTCCCTCACCTCCCCGGCCAATGATCCAGCGTGCGCTCCTCTCTGACTGTTCAACCAGTCCCTGTCCTGCCTCCTTGTCCGAGTGGGTGATCAGCCAAGGAGGCAGGGCAGAGCAGCCTGTGCTCCTGCCGGGGACTGGTTGAACAGCTGAAGAGGAAGAGGAGAGGAGTGCACACTGGCTGGTGAGTGGCGGATCCAGCAGGAGGATGCAGGGGAATGGAACGAACCTCCGAACCAAGGTTCGTGCCCATCTCTAATGCTGACCGTGCTGGGCAGAACATTCTGGTAGTCCAGAGAAGTAAAGTAACAACTTCTTTGTGGTCTAACGCAAAGCTGCTTCCGATACTCATCAGAAAGGGTCAGCACTGTATGGTTGACCTGCAAACTTTGTTGGGGTTCCCAAGCTCCACTGGTTGATTGTTCTGTCTTTTTAAGGAAGAAAAAGGGAGGAGATTTCAAGATGTACTTGGAAAGTTTTACACCCAACTCATTTCAGAATAAAACCACAATGGAAGCTGTTTTTTGTGGGTTGCCCATCATGCCAAGAACTGTTATTTATCCCACCTCTCTCACACACAAAAAAGGGTTATTCTGAAATGGATTAGGCTTCTAATAAACCTCTCCCTCTGCACCAGTCTTACTTCCTTTCTCTGGAAGCATTCTTTAAGGTGCCACAATATTTTTGTCTTCCTCTTTCATGTCTCCTCTACCCTGTTTTAAAAAAAACATTTGAATTCAAGGGAGAAATTCTCTGACATTTTCAGCAAGACCAGGGACATCAGGCCAGATGGCTCGCCCTAGCCCACTCACCCGTAGTAAGCAACAGCCTCTTCCAAGAGACCAGGAAGTTTCCCAAAATGAGGGGGAAATGTTGTCCCTCCTTTCGGACTGTCCTCATGCCAAGGGACCAAGTGGGCGCATGAGTAGGGCAGGTGTCTAGACATGATGAGCAGCCAGGTGGTTCCAATATCAGAGCCACCAGCCTGGGAGAAGAGATCCCTGAAACGACGCCAGAGAGTAAAAAGTGAGGGAAAGGGAACTTCTGCCCAAACCGCGTTATCCTTGCACCAGCCCCATAAAGTATGTCAGTGGTTGTCCTCTCCTCTTGCTACAGATTTTGGGGGGTTGGGGGAGAAGACCAGGGCCTTTTGGCTATTACGTTGTGGCCGAGGGGACCCTTTTAAAATCTGAGATACCATGATTCGTGCCTTCTGGCCAAAATGGACACTTTGCCTTTTGAGTCAGAACTGAGTGTTTTATAATTGCTTCTCTTCTTTTCCTCATTTTTTTTTAAAATTCTGTTTGCCCTGGAAAAAGTGAAGCTCCCAGTTATAGCTCTTAAGATTCAAGTTTCCCTTTCCTCCATAGCTGCTTTCTTCCATCAGATTAAGAGACTGGGAATCATCCGAGCGGCTGCTAATCTTGACCAGCTGCTTCCCTCAGCCCTGAAACCTATGCTCTGTTGAGTCGCCATCTGCCTTTTTCCCATCCTAGTCCAGGCAAGGAAGACCTTGTCCCCTGGATTTGCAATTGTTACCGCCAGTGACCTGTGGTCTTCCTCTTCCTCTTCCAGACGATCCCTCAGTATTCTGTAGCATGCCACTCCACCTCCAACGTGGTCGTGGAACCCAGCGGCCTTCTCGAGCTGAACAATTTCACCAGCCAGCGCCTCGATGACGAGGAGACGGTGATGGAGCAGGACGTGGACAGCAGCAATGAGGACGGGACGGAGCCCAGCCCGACGCAGAGTTCGGATCAGTCGTAGCCTCTCTGGGACGCCAGGGTGCACTTTAGAAAACAGCAATGATGCCTTGGTTATGCGTAGCCGAGACACCCTCGTATTCTTCTTGACAAGCACTTTTTGCCCGTCGGAGGCTTTGGACTCGCCAAGTGCCAGTATGTTGACCAGACAGTGTTGGCTAGGCAGGGATCACACAGAAGGCGGCCGTGCCATGTGCAGTGAGCGTATGACCGTAGAATGTATTTTCTGTAAGCAAAGAAGACAAAGAACGTGAAGTGTTTTGTGGTATTTTTAAAAGGCATATTGAAGTTTTGTTTGCTGTGACATTCAGGACTGGCTACTGAAACTTTCTTAAAATATAAATACAAAAATAGGCGACGCCTTTATTAGACCGCTAAAAAATCATCATACAGTTCACAAGCTTTCATGGATTAAAACACTTCATCAAGCTTGTACCAGTGTGCAGAACTTGGAAGTCCAAACATTCATGACATGATGGATTTTGCCAGGCGTGTCTCCCTTAGATGTAAGTCAGGAGACTGGTTGCTGTTTTATGGTTACAGCTTAGGCATTTGTGGCTTGAGTTTAAGGAGTTCTCCAAACAAAGAAGCACAAGCCATGTCCCTTTTGAAGAAAGGTCATAAATGGGGCAGGTGGATGTACGCACGTGGCCTGTGCTGCTTTGTTTGGAGAACTGCCTAAGCAACCAGTCTCCTGACTTACATCTAAGAGAGACACACCTGGCCATTTCCACCTTGCCGAAAACTTTTTAGACTTTACATCCAAGAGCAAATCTCCTGCCAACATCCATCATGCCGTGAAAATTTGGACTGGTACCAGCCTGGTGAAGTGGTGTTTTAATCCACGAAAGCTCGTGAATTGTATGATGATTTTTTAGTGATCTATAAAGGTATCACCTAGTTTTGTATTTGTATTTTATTTTGTTTGGACCACACGGCTAACTCTTACTTCGACAAAACTTTCTTGGCATAGCCCCACCACCGCCCAGGTCTCTGCATTTCAGTTTAAACGAATTTCTCTTGCAAGGAGATACTTGCTTTTGCCCGCCACCCACTTTTGGGGTAGCATGTCGGGCCTCTTAAAGAAAAACAACAGCCCTGCCCCTGAGTGCTAAGAAACCACCTTAATCCAAGGTGAGAGTCTTCTTGCTGTGTTACACATTCTTTACTTTTCGACTAGGTTTGAAAATACTGGCTTTTCAAAAAATCGCAATGAAGCCGTGAAATGGACTGGTCCAGGAGTACTCGGAATTACAGGGGAGCACACTGTGAAAAAAATATTCTTTTCCAGACTCTCAAGGAATATTTCAGGCGTCCAGAGGTGACGATATCCCCAAAGTCCCATATTCTGAGGTGGTTTGTTTTTTTTAAAAAAATTTATTTATAAATATAAAGACTTAAAGAAAAGAGTTCCTTCTTGTGTTCCTGTTAAACAGGCTCTGTAACCTTAAATCAGATCTATCGAAACCCAACGGTTCAATCTTTACGCTGCAGAGAAATGTTTCCCGGTGGAGAAGAGAATTGTTCAAAATCGAGGGCATTGAAAGTCCAAGTTGTGGATGGAGGGCGTTCAGAAATTCCTTTCAGTCTTACATGCGTTGGTTTTGTTTTTAAAGAAACTTTACTTATTACCTTGTTGGGACTTTAAAAACGTGAAAGTCTGCCTTTTTAATCATTTCATTAACGTTGCTTTGGGGACTATCCGTCTTGGCCTTATCGTTTTACTTTTGCACGAGTACAATGGCGGGAGAGGGGGTTGCAACAGCGAAAGCAACCGGAGTAGGAGCGATACGGTCTGTTGTAAATCTTGCTAATGAAAACATGGAGGGGGGGTTTTATAGGGTAAAAGAATACTGTATATAGGAACACTTTTTAACTTTTTTGTATAGATTTCATTATACATAAGCATTTTAAGATTTTTGATGTATCCTGTACATACACGTATCAGTTGAACTGCCTGGGTTTTTTTGTTTTGTTTTCCTTTTCTTTTGGTGCTGAAATACTACTCTAAGTAGAAATTTTCTGAAGGCTCTAATACAGTTTGTGTCAATATTTTCTAAATTGTGATTTTAGTGTTTTGTAATTAAACAACCACTAGAGGGAACGTGCCAGTGGTTTGAAGTATGAAACCAGAAATACTCCGTTGTCCTTGGCGTTATCATGTGTGTAACTCTTGGCTGTCCTAGAGGTGGCGCTGTTGGCCATTCTTTTAGCTTCTGTTGGTTGTTAACCTCTTCATAAAAGTCTTACAAGACTTTTTCCCCTCTTGTTTTCTTACTGTTGTGATAATCCTGTTCATTTGCCCTAGACCAGTATATCCCTTGCAGTATACTCTCTAAGAGCAGTACATTCTGTAATGAGCCCTATCTATCTATCTATCTATCTATCTATCTATCTATCTATCTATCTATCTATCTATCTATCTATCTATCTATCTATCTATCTATCTATCTATCTATCTAATCCATGTTCTTATCTATCTATCTATCTATCTATCTATCTATCTATCTATCTATCTATCTATCTATCTATCTATCTATCTATCTATCTAATCCATGTTCTTATCTATCTATCTATCTATCTATCTATCTATCTATCTATCTATCTATCTATCTATCTATCTATCTATCTATCTATCTATCTATCTATCTATCTATCTATCTATCTAATCCATGTTCTTATCCATCCATCCATCCATCCATCCATCCATCCATCCTTAAAAAGAACCAAAGGCAGCTTACATCATTAAAAGACAATATGTAAAGCTAAAAATAATGAGTACAGGGGGTGATTCTTCTAAATCTGATGAGGTCTGAATGGCTTTAGTAATGTGCTATCAGGAGTAGATGTGTGTATTTTTTATTTAAAATATCTTTTAACACCACCGTTCTCATTAAAAAGGACCCAAGGTGGCTTACATCATTAAAAGACAGTATTTTAAAGCGGACAACAGTGAGTATACAATGACTAAAAAGGATCAGACGAATACCATATTAAAAAGCGTAAGCAACACCAAAACACACTCAAACTAGTAAGGTACAACAGTCCGTTTAAAAACCCTACTCAGGCAGCCAGTCACTCAGGAAAAGCTTGTCTGAAGAGAAAGGTTGCGGAAGGGCAGCCAAGATGGGGCCAGCCGGTCTTCCTGTGGGAAGGAGTTCCAAAGTCTGGGAGCAGCGACAGAGAAGGCCCCTCTCCCGTGTCCCCACCGAGCGCGCGCTTGTGAAGGAGGTGGAACCAAGAGAAAGGCCTCCCCTGATAATTTTAATACTTGACCAGGTTCTTAAAGGGAGACACGGTCCTTGAGATATCTTGGACCCAAGCCGTTTAGGGCTTTATAGGTTAGAACCAGCACTATGAATTCTGCCCAGAAGCAGATCCATAGCCAGTGGAGCGGCTGTAACAGGGGGGGTTATGTGTGATCCCTGTGTCCCAGCCCCAGTTAGCAATCTGGCTGCTGTGTTTTGGACCCGCTGACGTTTCCTGTAGAGAGAAGGTCGACCAGAATCCGCTGCTAGACCTCTCGGTGACTGTTGCAATACACGCACAGTATTTAATTATTGACTTATATATCGCCCTGTAATAAAAGCCCTTTCTGGGCGGTTCACAACATAGTCACACTAAATCACATTGAAAAATAATACTATATACAAATAAATTTCAGAAAATAGTTAAAATATACCAGGACTCCTGACCCCAAATTTTTCAACAGTAGCTATTTTAGGACTAAATAAGACTTGTTATAACCCCTGATTTAAATTCAGGAATAGATTTGCATTTCTTTGGAGCGCTTTAGATCATTACCTCCATTGTTTCATCTTCCGTAATTAGCATCTGCTTGTACCTGGTGGATTGCAGGGTTAGAGGGGGGAAATAAGGAAAGTCCTGAAAGCCGGAGGCCCTTGTCCCCCAAAGCTACATCTCTGTGTAGACATCAGAAACTGCCTTTTACTCATATGACTCATTGATTGATCTGTCCTGGGGTGGGAAGCACGCAGGTGGCCCCCAGTAGCACACACACACACACAAGATGAATTGCCCTCCTGCAAACCTCCAGGAAGCACACTTTGTCTTTATGACAAGCATCCTCTGTTTTAATGAGAAATATTCGTGCTTGGCACTGGAAGAGACCTTCTGGTCATTTCTGGTTGATGGTCCAGTCTGTGGCAGATCCCAGGACTGGGAAATTGGCAGGTGGGCCCACTTAACCCTGGTCTATCCCAACATGGTGTAATCTGATGAACAGAGAGCTTCTAACATCTCCAGGAGAAGTCTTCCTCATGGCCTTCATTGGACTTTTGTTGTTGTTGTTGTTTAGTCGTTAAGTCGTGTCCGACTCTTCGTGACCCCATGGACCAGAGCACGCCAGGCCCTCCTGTCTTCCACTGCCTCCCGGAGTTGGGTCAAATTCATGTTGGTCGCTTCGATGACACTGTCCAACCATCTCGTCCTCTGTCGTCCCCTTCTCCTCTTGCCTTCACACTTTCCCAACATCAGGGTCTTTTCCAGGGAGTCTTCTCTTCTCATGAGATGGCCAAAGGATTGGAGCCTCAGCTTCAGGATCTGTCCTTCCAGTGAGCACTCGGGGTTGATTTCCTTCATAATGGAAAGGTTTGTTCTCCTTCAAGTCCAGGGGACTCTCAAGAGTCTCCTCCAGCACCACAATTCAAAAGCATCAATTCTTCGGCAGTCAGCCTTCTTTATGGTCCAGCTCTCACTTCCATACATCGCTACTGGAAAAACCATGGCTTTGACTACGCGGACCTTTGTCGGCAAGGTGATGTCTCTGCTTTTTAAGATGCTGTCTAGGTTTGTCATCGCTTTCCTCCCAAGAAGCAGGCGTCTTTTAATTTCGTGGCTGCTGTCACCATCTGCAGTGATCATGGAGCCCAAGAAACTAAAATCTGTCACTGCCTCCATATCTTCCCCTTCTATTTGCCAGGAGGTGATGGGACCAGTGGCCATGATCTTAGTTTTTTTTTTATGTTGAGCTTCAGACCATTTTTTGCGCTCTCCTCTTTCACCCTCATTAAGAGGTTCTTTAATTCCTCCTCACTTTCTGACATCAGAGTGGTATCATCTGCAATCTTAATTCCGGCTTGGGATTCATCCAGTCCTGCCTTTCGCATGATGTATTCTGCATATAAGTTAAATAAGCAGGGAGACAATATACAGCCTTGTCGTACTCCTTTCCCAATTTTGAACCAATCAGTTGTTCCATATCCAGTTCTAACTGTTGCTTCCTGTCCCACATAGAGATTTCTCAGGAGATGGATAAGGTGGTCAGGCACTCCCATTTCTTTAAGGACTTGCCATAGTTTGCTGTGGTCCACACAGTCAAAGGCTTTTGCGTAGTCAATGAAGCAGAAGTAGATGTTTTTTCTGGAACTCTCTGGCTTTCTCCATAATCCAGCGCATGTTAGCAATTTGGTCTCTAGTTCCTCTGCCCCTTTGAAATCCAGCTTGTACTTCTGGGAGTTCTCGGTCTACATACTGTTGAAGCCTACCTTGTAGGATTTTGAGCATAACCTTGCTAGCATGTGAAATGAGTGCAATTGTACGGTAGTTGGAGCATTCTTTGGCACTGCCCTTCTTTGGGTTTGGGATGTAGACTGATCTTTTCCAATCCTCTGGCCACTGCTGAGTTTTCCAACTTGCTGGCACATTGAGTGTAGCACCTTAACAGCGTCATCTTTTAAGATTTTAAATAGTTCAACTGGAATGCCATCACCTCCACTGGACTTGTTGTTAGCCATGCTTTCTAAGGCCCACTTGACTTCACTCTCCAGGATGTCTGGCTCAAGGTCAGCAACCACACTATCTGGGTTGTCCGGGACATCCAGATCTTTCTGGTATAAGTCCTCTGTGTATTCCTGCCACTTCTTCTTGATGTCTTCTGCTTCTGTTAAGTCCCAACCATTTTTGTCTTTTATCATGTCCATCTTTGCACAAAATGTTCCTTTAATATCTCCAATTTTCTTGAACAGATCTCTGGTTTTTCCCTTTCTATTATTTTCCTCTATTTCTTTGCACTGTTCATTTAAGAAGGCCCTCTTGTCTCTCCTTGCTATTCTTTGGAAGTCTGCATTCCATTTCCTGTAACTTTCCCTATCTCCCTTGCATTTTGTTTCCCTTCTCTTCTCTGCTATTTGTAAGGCCTCGTTGGACAGCCACTTTGCTTTCTTGCATTTCCTTTTCTTTGGGATGGTTTTTGTTGCTGCCTCCTGTACAATGTTACGAGCCTCCATCCATAGTTCTTCGGGCACTCTGTCCACCGAATCTAGTTCCTTAAATCTGTTCTTCACTTCCACTGTGTATTCATAAGGGATTTGGTTTAGATTATACCTGACTAGCCCAGTGGTTTTTCCTACTTTCTTCAGTTTAAGCTTGAGTTTTGCTATAAGAAGCTAATGATCAGAGCCCGCAATCAGCTTCTGGTCTTGTTTTTGCTGACTGTATAGAGCTTCTCCATCTTTGGCTGCAGAGAATATAATCAATCTGATTCGGTATTGCCCATTTGGTGATGTCCATGTGTAGAATCGCCTCTTGTGTTGTTGGAAAAGAGTGTTTGTGATGACCAGCTTGTTCTCTTGACAAAACTCTATTAGCCTTTGCCCTGCTTCATTTTGAACTCCAAGGCCAAACTTACCTGTTGTTCCTTTTATCTCTTGACTCCCTACTTTAGCATTCCGGTCCCCTATAATGAGAAGAACATCTTTCTTTGGTGTCAGTTCTAGAAGGTGTTGTAAGTCTTCATAGAATTGGTCAATTTCAGCCTCTTCAGCATCAGTGGTTGGTGCATAAACTTGGATTACTGTGATGTTGAAAGGTCTACCTTGGATTCGTATTGAAATCATTCTATCATTTTTGAGATTGTATCCCAATACAGCTTTTCCCACTCTTTTCTTGACAATAAGGGCTACTCCATTTCTTCTACGGGATTCTTGCCCACAATAGTAGATATGATGATCGTCTGAATTGAATTCGCCCATTCCCATCCATTTTAGTTCACTGACGCCCAGGATGTCAATGTTGATTCTTGCCATCTCCTGTTTGACCACATCCAGCTTACCAAGGTTCATAGATCTTACATTCCAGGTTCCTATGCAGTATTTTTCTTTGCAGCATCGGACTTTCCTTTCACTTCCAGGCGCGTCCACAGCTGAGCGTCCTTTCGGCTTTGGTCCAACCAGTTCATTAGCTCTGGAGCTACTTGTACTTGTCCTCCGCTCTTCCTCAGTAGCATGTTGGACGCCTTCCGACCTGAGGGGCCCATCTTCCAGCGTCATATCTTTTAGCCTTTTGTTTCTGTTCATGGGGTTTTCTTGGCAAAGATACTGGAGTGGCTTGCCAGTTCCTGCTCCAGGTGGATCACGTTTAGTCAGAACTCTCCACTATGACCTGTCCGTCTTGGGTGGCCCTGCATGGCATAGCCCATAGCTTCTCCGAATGACTCAAGCCCCTTCGCCACGACAAGGCAGCAATCCGTGAAGGAGCTTCATTGGACTAAGATGTTGCAAACACAAAAAACCCTTCAGTAAGTCAAGAGCATTCAACGGACTGGCTCAACATCACAGGGTTTTATTCAGGTATCTTTAAAATTGCTGGGGATTGACACACATCTCGCGTTTTCACATGCAAGGCATATACTGGACGGAAAGTGTCCTGTCTCTTCCTTGCTCCTCTGCCCAGCTGGGAATGGACAGTGCCAGGAATCAAACCCAGGACTTACACCACACCCAACGCCATGATCTCCTGGATTGAAATGGGTGCTTTTCACCCAAGTTCCCTGGCTTTTTGCACTCTTGGAATGTGATTGATGTATCTTTATTTTCCAGGCTGTGCTTTCTGGCTTGTTTTCCTTGGCAGATTTTTCTCAGTTTGCAAACGATGACGGAGAACCTTCTGGTAATTTCTTCAGAATGGACTTCCTAACTGAGTAATCCCACGAAGAGATGATGTGTCGCTGTGAGGTATGTGTCGCACATCAGTATTGCAAGCAAACTGGTTTGTATGTCCCTTTCTCATTGCTTCTGTGTTTTTACATAGAAGGCACCTAAAAATGCAATTTTAAAAAAAAAATCCTGACTGGAGGATTTAGCTGTTAATTTTAACGAAAGAGTTGCCGTAACAGGGGACGGATGTAATGAGAAGAAGCCTGAAGAAACGGTGGGTGAACAGAAACTGTTGTCAAGAACCATGTCTGCTTTTGAGAATTTATGGAAAGAGTATTGTTGTTGATATTAATATTAATGTCTTAAAGAGCCTTGTGGCACAGTGGTACTGCAGTCAAAAACTGTGCTCACAGCCTGTGTTTGATCCCAAGGGGCTCAGGTATCCGGCTCAAGGTTGGCTCAGTTCTTCCGAGGTTGGTAAATTGAGTACCCATCTCACTGGCGGGGGGGGGGGGCATTGTGTAGCTTGCATAATTAAATTGTAAACTGCCCAGAGAGTGCTTTAAGAGCTATGGGGTGGGATTTAAGCAGCACACTTTGCTTTTCACTTCAAAGGATGAAAGAACTAAGACCCAAGATTTGAAAAAAAAATTCCCGGCCCAAGGATACATGACGAGTTAAGAGTTGAAACCTTGATCTTTGCTTTTCCAAGCTTGTGAAATGCTCCTTGTACAAAGGCTAAATAGAATATGGGAGACAGAAAATGCCTCCTAAACAATGGGCTGCAATGCCATCATTTCTGAAAGAGGTGGTCATTGTGAGACCTTTTAAAATCAGCAGCGCTAACTCTCCCTGAACATTTCTGTACTGGACTCTCTGGCAAATAAGTCTGTTCTTGGATAAAGTGTCGGGAGTATGTGGTGGCCCATCCCGCTTCAAGTGTTCCTGGATAGGTGAGTCATCTAGGTCCATTTCGCCTTTGGGCACGGGGTGGAAAGAGGAGAGATGCAGCTTTAAGTTGCCCTTGGTGGTGCCTTGGTTGAACTGCAGTACTGCAGCCAAAACTCTGCTCGTGACCCAGGTTCAATCCCAGGTAGCCGGCTCAAGGTGGACTCAGCCTTCCATTCTTCCAAATTCGGTAAAAAGATTACCCATCTCATGGGGGTAGGGTGGAGGGAAATGCGTAGCCTGCATCATTAAATTGTAAACCACCCAGAGAGTGCTTTAAGCGTTCTAGGCGGTATATAAGCAGCACACTTTGGGGAAGCGCTGGTGCTGATCAGGGGACTCTTGTATCATTCAACTCTCCTTGAGCTAAGGAGCCCCACAGAGGATGCTTTGATGGAGGGACCTGAACCTGGAACCAGTCCTGCCACTGGCTATCTCATTGATTAGGAAATGGATTCCAGGACTGCTGAGATGGGGCGGAAAGACTCTTGTCTTCAAGTTCCCTCTCGAATTCTGAACAGCGATAAATGGAGAACTCCCCTGACAGCCCACAACATTTACAGCACGGTCTTTGCAATGAGTAAGAGAGTGGGCGGGCAGACAACGGTGTCTGTTTCCTGCATCTTTCCCCAGAAAACAGGAATAAAAGCAGCCAAAAATCGCATCCACGTGTGCAAAGGTTAAATCTGGGTTGTTAAATGAAACCAAGAAAGAGAAGGGAGTGGAATAGAAAGAGTAGGTGTCTTAAGGAATGGCAGCTGTGTTATCGGTTGGCTGTAAAATTCTTAGAAAATGCCTGTTTTTTAAAGCAACCCTTACCCCCCCCCCGCACCCCCCCCGGCTTCTGTAATCTCACAGCATTTCATGTATGCACGCACACTGTAAAAAGTTAATTGATGTTCAGTCAAAGTTATGCTTTGGCTCAGGTGTACATGGCAAGAGTTTTGTTGTGCTGAGATGCCTAGAGTCTTCCATCTTGGCCAAAAGAACAGGGGAGAAAAAATCATAAGTATCCGACAGTCGAACTGTGATCTGAGATTGTGGATCAATTTGGAAGCTTACTGGTTTCTTCTAGAGCTGGGAATTGCTGTCCAAAATTACATTTCCAAGCTGCTGGCTTTCTCAGTACAGTGGACCCTCGACTTATGGAATTAATCCGTATTGGAACGGTGGCTGCAGGTCGAAAAGTCTGTAGGTCGAGGCTCCATTGACCTACAATGCATTGAAAACCGATTAATCCGTAACTGGCCGTTTTTGGTCCATTTTGTTTGATTTTCCGGTCTGTAGGTCGATTCTCCGGCCTCAAGTCGAACCTAAATTTTGCGGCCAGAGAAGTCTGTAACTCGAAAAGTCTGCAGGTCGAGCCGTCTGTAAGTCGAGGGTCCACTGTAATGGCAGAGAAGCTGCAAAGATATATCTGCCCCATGACAAAATCTTAGTGCCTGATTCTATTCCTTTGCATAAAAGGTGTGTGTGGGGGGGCAATGTCCACCAGCTAAGAGCTTTACTTCATTAATCCTATGCATTAGCCTTACTTTCTCCAACTTGGACTGGAAGTTCCATCATCCCCAGCTACTGTGGATACCAACCAGGCTGGTTCTGTTCATCTAGCAGTGGTTCCCAAGCCAGAGGTTCTTGCAGAAGGACGGCAAAGATGGGGCCCGCCTGGCCTCCAGTGGGAGGGAGTTACACAGTCTGGGAGCCAAGACAGAGAAGTCTCTCTCCCGTTTCCCCACCAAACATACCTGTGAAGATAGTGGGCCCAGGAGGAAAGCCTCTCCCGATGATCCTAATGCCCCACTCATAAAGGGAGCTGTGGTCCGTGGGATAGCTTGGACCGAAGCTGTTTCGGGTTTTATAGGTGCCTGAAAATAGATTGGCCGCCTCCTGCTTCTTAATGTTGTCGTCTGTGTCCATTCTCTTCCTTTTGGCCGAATCCAGCACCATCCACCTACTTTCAAGGAAAGAGCAAAGTATGTACTACTTTTAGCTCTTGATACAGAAGGCAGTCTCCAGTCAGATCAGATGATTTTGTCCATTGGACCCACAGTGGCGTTTGGCTAGGATGATACATAAGTGGGCACAATGTTTTTGGACCGGCCCCTGTCTCTTTCGCGCCGCTTTGTCCGAAGAAATCAACCAGAAGGACCCGTTTTCCTATTGCATATTCTAGCAGCTTGATTAAATTCCAGTTAAACTCCAGTTAAATTCCAGTTTTGAGACCATTGTAATGGCTCTGTCCTACAGAAATTGGGAATTGAGTCAGTTGAGGTACCTAGAACACTGTCAGAGCACTGTATTGCATCCCCCAGTGTTTCTGCGCTACTGCTCCCCAGCAATGCATTCCACCTACGGTACCTCCTTACCAAACTACAAATCCCAGGATTCCATAGGGTGAAAGGGTGATGATTAAACTGGTTTCAAACTGTTTTAGCTGTGTAGAACAGACACATTTCTATGTGCGTGAGAAAATGGCAAAAGCTTATCTCGTTGCATCCTATAAAAGAGGTGCTCTCCTTTATTGAAGATCCATATGAACTGCTGAGTAGCTTATTGGTTTAGTTTTCTGCCAGAGGTTGGGAGTTCGAATCCCCCCCCTCAGGGCCTCCTTGACAGGGACCGGAATCCATGATCCCAAGGGTCCCGTCCGGCTCTACAGTTGTAAAATGAATATTTCTCCCAAAGAGAGGGGCTTTTTTGGAGAGTCTTCTAAGATGCTAAAACTCTTTTTCCACAAGACACAAGGCTGGCCTTCACTTCATTGTCCTTCTGCTAGCAAACAGCCCTTAAGGTTGCCCCTTTGGCTACTGATTCGCTGATTAGAAAGGGCCTTTTAATAGCAGGTATTCTTGTTATTTTCACCGGCCCGAATCCTATCGCTTAGCATAGTAAATCGCCCTAAATTAGGCCCATTGAATCCATGTGGATTTAGGGCGTCAACTCCTCCGCCAGTTCCATTGATTCAAATTTATTTACTTACTTAACACAATTTTACCCCGCCTTTCTCTTTGAAAGGACCCGAATGGACCGCCATGCGAAAGGAAGTTGCAACTAAAGGAGGCCCATTTGAATCCATGAAAGCGACGGAGGAGTCTCAACCAGGGTAGTACATCGCAACGAGCATTAAGTCATGTCACGACTTGCCACGTTGAGCGACAGAGTTTTGGTCGACGATTGTTTTAATACTCTCGTTTACTGTGGCTTGTAAGCTGCCTTGCAAAGGAGAAAAGTGAGATACTGTACATATTAAATACCAAACAAACGGGCGTTCTCGAGCATCAGGCCCTTGTTCCAGGCGGAGGAGCCAGTGTCGGAAAGGAAGGTGGCCATGTCTCCAGTGCCTCCCCCTAGGTCCTCGCCCAGCGAACTTGTCTGACCTTTGGGGGAATCCAGTTCTGATTTCCCCTCCAGCACTTCAATAGGCTGTTGCTAATTTGAGAAGCTGATCCACGCTGCAGTGTCTAATTATAACATCCCCTGTGATTTCCTCCATCCGAACAGTGACGTCCCATTTCTGCTGCAGGGCTTCCTGTGTGGGTTGGTTCCACTTCTCCCCGGCCTTCGTTTGAACCACTTTTTCTGGGTGCTGAGTAACTAGCAAATTCACCCAGAAATCATTTCCACTCCCGGGTCTGTCTTACCCTTTTGACGGTATGTCGCTGATTTTATCACCCCGGTGAGACACACCACATCAAGGTATAACTCTCCCGTTTGACCAGACCTGAAGAGGTGGGTTTTCCAGCCTCTTTTCTCCTCTCCCACCTCAGTTTCCCACTCTTCATTCTTGCACAAACATTAACTGTGCGAGCCACCGAAAGGGGGGAAAGAAATAATCAGACACAGGCAGGTTCTATTCCAATATCTGCTTTAAAAAAAAATGATTCGTTTCCAATGTGGTGCTTTGCAAGGTGCCGAAAAGAGAAACAAGGGGGTCCTAGATCAAATCAAGCCTGAAGTCTCTCTGGAGGCAAAAATGTTGAAACTGAGGCTGTCTCCTATATGGGCACATTGTGGGAAGGCAAGATTCTCTGGAAAAGACAGTAATGTTGGGAAAGGTCAAAGGCAGCAGGAAAAGAGGAAGACCCAATGTGAGATGGATTGACTCCCTCAAGGAAGCCACAAGCTTGAGTTTGCAGGAGCTGAGCAGGGCAGTTGAGGACGGGACATTTTAAAGATCGTTCATTCATGGAGTCACCATCATTAGGGGGAGACTTGACACATCGTTGGTCTTACGATGGAACACCAGAAGAGGTGGCAGGCATCCAGGTCAGGATGTGGCACAAGAGTGGGCCAAGTAGAGCTTCCCAGATGTTCTTGGACTACAACAGCCATTGGAGCCAGTGCTGGTGAATGCTGGGATCTGTAGTCCCAACAACATCTGGAGGGATATACAATACTTCCCCACTTCTCCTTCTAGCAGATGCTGTGAGGATTTCAAGCTGTGCTGAAGACGACTGGGAATAACACGGAGAATTTTGGGGTCACATTTGGATAAATCTAAATTCTGCTTATTATTCCATTGTTCCTTAGGCAAAAACATGGGCTCTTTGGTTTGTGAGTGAGGTAGAAAAAAAGGAAGTTGGGAGTGTAGGAGGATTTCAATCCAGTTCCTTTATCGATAAGCGTTTATTGGAAACCTTCCTATTTGGGATGGAAAGAAGTTGAGATGAAAAGCAGTGTGAACGGGGGCCTGAATGAAACAAACAACCTCATCTATCCAGATCTGGATCTTTGAACACTTAGAAATTGAGCTCTGAACCTCTGTGGATTCAAAATATGTGAGTGATTAAATATGTGAGAAGTTCCTTAATCCAGCTTCTTCTTCCTTGAGATGTGCTTCTTCTTGAACAATAAACTGTAGATAATATAGGTGAATCTTGCAGGTCAATATATACAGATGAATATAATTGGGAACCATGTTTATTTGTCTATACTAATCAGTAAGATATATTTATATTGTATGAAAAAAAACAATAATGGTAGGAGAATCATGGAAGGTGGGAGGAAAAGAGGAAGACTGAATATGCGATGGGTTAACTCAAAAATTCTTTGAGTTTGCAAAAGCTGAGCAGGGCTGTCAATGACAGTACATTTTGGAGGCCACTCATTCTAAGAGTCGCTGTTAAGTTGGAAGGAACTCAATGTCACATAAGAACAACATGATCAGGAATACTTTAAAAAACCTGATTTCCCCTTTGAGCAGGTGTAGAAACAGTGGGACTTTTTTGAGGAGTCCCTTGATGTAGCAGCTCAGCTTCTTCCATTGATCTCATCTGACCCTATGCCAGAAGATCAACCTGGGAAATGTCCATCAAAGGGAAAAATGGATCAAGAGAAAGTCTGACAAACTCAATAGCTTCTGCTCTCAGCGAGATGCTTTGCTGTGTGTCGTGGTCGCACAACGCCCTTCATGCTGGGGAACTAACTGTACCTCTTGATTTTGACCATGGGGATGAGAGAACTTTGTGTTCAGGGCATTTTTGAAGAGTTTAATTCACAAGCTTCATGTTCAGGATGGAAAGAACTCGTGGTTTCAAAAATCCAAACACGGGCAGAAGTGAAACGGATAAATTTTCCCATCCCTACGCAGAAGTACAGAGGAAGGCCAAATTAAATTATGGAAGTCGCTCCCACAGATTGTCGTGGATGACATGAGCTCAGATGTCTTTCTCGGGGGGCTTCCCCAAGGCCATTGCAAAAACCCAGAACTTAGAAGTAATGAGTTACAAATAGCACAGTTACCTCTGACTGGGTACGTACTTTGAGGTAACATGGGTGTAACAAAGTTAAATTTCAAAAGCTACAGAACGAATAAACCTAACTCTGCCTAGTTTCCTGTTGAGAAACACCCAGGCAGGTACAGGAAGCTTGGATGAAACTAGGCCTAAACCCTTCAAATCTAGGCCTTTCCTCCCAGGCGAGCCACATTCAAGTATCTGTACGGTGTGTGTAAGTCAGGAAGAACTCTCAGCAGGGAGGATTATGGGATTTGTAATACAAGAAGATGTAGAAATGTGTCACTGGAGACCAAGACCAAGATCATCCATGCTCTTGTATTTCTGATCACCATGTATGGAAACCTGGGCTATGAAGAAAAGCTGATAGGAAAGAAAAGAAAATTGTTTGAAATGGGGATCTGGAGGAGAGCTTTTGGGGATGGCCCTGGACGGCCAGAAAGACAAACAAGTAGGTTCGAGATCAAATCAAGCCTGAACTCTCTTCTGGAGGCAAAAATTTTGAAACTGAAGCTGTCCTATTTTTGGTACCTCCTGGGAAGGCAGGATTCTCTGGAAAAGACAATAATGGTGGGACATGTGGAAGGCAGCAGGAAAAGAAGAAGACCAAATACGTGATGGATTGACTCCCTAAGGGAAGCCACGAGTTTACAAGAGCTGAACAGGGCAATTGAGAACAGCACATTTTAGAGATGTCATAGGGTCGGCATAAGTCAGAGATAGTTTGATGGCACATAACGACAACAAGTACCAAAAGCCCCATCCCTAGTAAGCATCCCAGTCATAATACAAAGCATTTGAGAGTGATTTGGTCCAGAATGGGCAATTAAGGGCCTTTAACTTTACAAAAGACCTGCTCCTCATTTGCTAATACCCATTCCATTTACCTGCATTTCTGGACTCACCATGTAGGAGTGGGGTGAATGGCTGAGTACGGGGGACTAAAATCGCAAGCACCCGCACTTCCAAATTCATCACTACACCCCTGATGCACAGGGTGACACAAAGAAGACAAACCATTTCCCCCTCCAGCGTGCTTGGCTTGAAATTGGTCTCCCCTTCTGGAGACCTGGGGGAGCTCAGGGTTTCCCTGAGACTTCACCTGGTAATCTGGATAAAATGCAAAGCTCCACTTCCCCGTTTATGCTATCCCATGGGAGAGACTTGGTTCAGTAATCCTACGAGTGAAAAGGATCTTTTTGTAGATCACAAACTGAATAGGAGCCAAACAATGTGATGGGGCTGCAATAAAGGCAAACACTATATTATGCTGCATTCACAGAAGTGTTAGGAATGGACCTCAACAGATGGGAAACCTTGACCTCTGAGCGTTCAGCCTGGAGGCAGGCGGTGCATCATGGCCTCTCCCGTTTTGAAGAGACCCTTGTCCAGCAGGCCGAGGCCAAGAGGCAGTCACGAAAGCAGCAAAATCAGGGAGCTGGACAGGGGACAGACTGTATTTGTCTTTAGGGTGGAAGGGATGGCCACTCTCGAATTGGCCTTCTCAGCCACACTAGACGCTGTTCCAAGACCTCCATTCAGAGCACGTTACCATAGTCTCTCGAGACTGAAGGAGGCCTAATGTAAACAGAAGTGTAGTCTCCAATGGTTTTTCCAGTAACGATGTATGGAAGTGAGAGCTGGACCATAAAGAAGGCTGAAGGACAGATCCTGAAGCTGAGGCTCCAATACTTTGGCCATCTCATGAGAAGAGAAGACTCCCTGGAAAAGACCCTGATGTTGGGAAAGTGTGAGGGCA
Organism: Intellagama lesueurii; assembly: GCA_037013535.1. Taxonomy (NCBI): domain Eukaryota; kingdom Metazoa; phylum Chordata; class Lepidosauria; order Squamata; family Agamidae; genus Intellagama; species Intellagama lesueurii. The sequence continues at coordinate 5,437,890 of JBAJHW010000003.1, forward strand.
AGAGGAGAAGGGGACGACAGAGGACGAGATGGTTGGACAGGGTCACCGAAGCTACCAACATGAATTTGACCCAACTCCGGGAGGCAGTGGAAGGCAGGAGGGCCTGGCGTGCTCTGGTCCATGGGGTCACGAAGAGTCGGACACGACTTAACGACTAAACAACAACAAAGTCTCCAAATCCAGTGAAGTACTAGGTCTCCCCTCTATTCATCACTGGTTAGGCCTCATCTAGAGTGCTGTGTCCAGTTCTGGACACCCCACTTCAAGAAGGATGCCAACAAATGGGGCAACAAGGAGGATCAGGGGACTGGAAACCAAGCTGGATGAGGAAAGACTGAAAGAACTGGGCATGTTTAGCCCTGAGAAAAGAAGACTTGAGGGGAGAGAGGAGAGCACTTTTTAAACTACTTAAAAGGTTGTCCTACAGAGGAGGGACATGAGCTGTTATCGATCATTCCAGAGTTCACAACATGTACCTTGTTTCCCCGAAAATAAGACAGGGTCTTTTATTAATTTTTGCTCCAAAAAACGCATTAGGGCTTATTTTCAGGGGATGTTTTATTTTTGTTCATGTACAACCATCTACATTTATTCAAATACAGTCATGTCATCTTCTGGTTGCTGCACAATGGTGGAGGGCAGGGTTTCACTTCACTGGGGCTTATTTTGGGGGTAGGGTTTATATTAAGAGCACCCTGAAAAATCATACTGGGGCTTATTTTCAGTTTGGTCTTATTTTCGGGGAAACAGGGTAATAATAGGCTCAACTTACAGGAAACCAAATTTCGGCTGAATATCAGGAAAAACTTCTTAACTGTTAGAGCAGTACGACAATGGAACCCATGACCTCAGGAGGTGGTGAGCGCTCCAACACTGGAGGCATTTAGGAGAAAATTGGACCACCATCTGTCAGATCTGCTTTGATTGGGATTCCTGCTTTGAGCAGGGGGCGGGTTGGACTGGATGGCCTTATGGGTCCCTCTTCCAACACAGTTATTCTCTGAGACTATCTTTAAAGTGGCCCCATCTGGCTGTTGCATTGGTAAAACAACCACACACACACAGCTACCCACTCACATGACTTCAGCCCTTAATCTCACATTACCACTGAGACAACTATACGGCATCCATTGGTTTGTACGAAGGAGGGAAGGGACTGTCTATATTTTATTTCTTGCCTACTGAAAAAGTGCAATTCCCCCCCCCCCCAAGCTCATTACACATCGTTCTTGGGCCCTTTGCCCAAACACCACTTCATTGCTTATTTGTGAAACATTCACATCTGGGGGAGTTTTATTATTATTATTATTTTCCACAAGCTGTTCTGTTTGGAAAAAGTGACGTTCAGTCATCACTTAAAAAAACATAATTAAAATAATGAAAAACCTTAAAGTAACTCAGTCCGGGGGGGGGGGGGGAGGGAGAGGAATGGGGGCTGGTTCGATCCAGATCACGGGAAGGGTGTCAGAAAGCTTAGCAGGTATACCGTATGTATAAACACTACATGAACCGAAGTGGGTGACCTTCTAAGATGCCAAACCAAGCTCAAGCCGTTGGCAAGAGAGGAAGCCGAGGGTTGTGCGCCAGATCGTGAAAGGAGGAGTATCACATGTCAGAAACAAATGGTTTTCATTTATACAGAGTCTAAACATCCCTGTTTTTCTAGGCTTTGTGACCTGAAAGCCATGGCAGAGATTCAAAGAGAAAACGGTCCCATTAACCTCATTACAGCGATTCAGTCGAGGGCCAGATTGCAGTAATCAGCCACCCTGTTATGTTCATTAATAACAGATGAAGCATTATTGCCATGAACTACAATTCCCAGAACCCCCCAGCCAGCATGGGAGTTGTAGGCACATCAAGTAACATTTCCAAGCTTGCTCAGAGTGAATGTTGTCCCACTGGAATCAGCAGTTTGCATATTCTTTCTCAAAAATTATGGCAGTAGGAACCAACCCCCCCCCCCATCTGAAGGATCAGTATCCACTGATTCACTTATCCACTGCCTGAGAATAATAAAAAAAACCAGAAATGCGTATTTATTTGTATTTCCAGGGTGTATTTACCAGAACTGGCCACCAGAGGGAGCAGAGACCATGCTATGTATAGCGTTTGAGAAGTCTGCATTTTTCAGCATCTGTGAAGGGGGCCTTGGAACCAGTCCTTCTATATTTATATGCACAACATCCCAGGATCAAACTCTATCACTCTGGATTAGATTAGGTGTGTGTGTGAGAGAGAGGGTTCGACTTTTAGCTCCCTGTTTAGTTCAAAGAAATCAGTAGATTTTTGCTGCTTCAAAACAGGTGAAAGATTTATTGGTGCATTTAACAATAAACAAGTGTCTGGAACGTGATTATGAGTCTTTTCTCCTTCTGCCAACGGGTCTGGAAGGGGTTTCCATTCGTCAAAGAGGAACGGGTTTCCATAACTATTGTTCCATGGTCCCGGTAGATCAGTGGGGACCCAGTCTTTTATGGTCTGCCTCGTCGGGCCTTCCAGCAAGGGCACGGTCTTCTCATCCATGTCGTCATCCCACAGGATCCATCCGTCTGGGTCTCGGTTCTCCCAGGGTCCTCCCTGTAAACTCTCCCTTACTCTCCATTCCAATCTTTCTCTCCTTTCTCTCTCAACTCGTTCCCTTTCCTCTCTCCATCTCCTCCTCCACTCTCTCGCCTCGGCTTCTCCCCAATAAGAAGGTCTAGGTGGAATCTCCGCTCTCCTCCTATAATCTGCCTCCTCTTTGGGCACTCTTAATCTCTCCCATAATCCAGTCTATGGATCCTGCATCCACACCCATTCCCAACCGGGCGGTAACTGTTCTTCTTTCCTCTCTACCTCCCCCGTCCCTGCTTCAAACTCCACCCTCTTTTTCCTCTCTCTTCCCGCCTTTTCTCCCTGAACCTCCCCTATCATCACTTTATCAGGAAAAACTTCCTAACTGCTACAGCAGTACGACAATGGAACCAATTATTTCAGAAGGTGGTGAGCGCTCCAGCGCTGGAGGCATTCAAGAGAAAACTGGACAACCATCTGTCAGATCTCCTTTGCTTTGCATTCCTGCCTTGAGCAGGGGGTTGGACTGGATGGCCTTAGAGGCCCCTTCCAACGCCATCATTCCCTACTTTGCTCCATAACTGGAGTTACTATAGGTGGTCTCTTTGGCTAGGATTTACCCAGATTCTAGATATCCCACCCACGGCCTGCCTGATCATCAACTGACCCCAATTCCCAGCATGACTGTTTTTTAAAAGAAGAGATATGTCGAAACATGCAGCCACTTTGACTCATGGGTGCTTTGGCACCAACAAACCTGCTTCCACAGTTGACTGGGTACAGCCGATGAGTGCAAATCTTCGGAGACCTGTGACTCCAGAATATTGCAGCCACTCCGTTTTCCGAAACTGGCCTCTGGCTGTGGTGTGTCCACTGCCTCCACCCCCACCTTCTTCTTAAGAGGTGGGGGAACGGATCATTACCTCCACGCCTTCCTCTCTTTTATGGGTGTGTATAAGTGTTTCCTCTGTTCACAAGTTGAGTGGGAAGGCTCCTGCCATTCCTTCTTCCTTTGGCCAGGGATTCCTGGTTTCCTAGCCCCTGGGGCAAGGGATGGAGAAGGGTCCAAGCCAAGCGGAGGGAGAGAGGGAGGAAGGAAGGAGTCTGTAAGGCAGTTTGGAGAGGAGAAGGGAGCTCAGGGCAGCCGGCTGCTGCCTTCTTAGCATCTGCCAATCAAAAAAAATGATTTGTTTGAAATGTGGTGCTAGAGAAGAACTTTCTGGATCTCCTGGACGGCCAGAAAGACATACAAGTGGGTCCTGGATCAAATCAAGCCTGGACTAGCTCTGGAGGCAAAAATGATGAAACTGAAGCTGTCCTCATTTGGGCACATCTTGAGAAGGCCGGATTCTCTGGAAAAGAGAATAACATTGGGAAAGGTGAAAAGGAGCAGGAAAAGAGGAAGGCCAAATGCAAGATGGACAGACTCCCTAAAGGAACCCACAGGCTTGGATTTGCAAGAGCTGAGCAGGGCAGTTGAGGACAGGACATTTTGGAGATGGCTCATTCATGGAGTCATCAGAGGCAAATGGACAGCACATATTGACAACATAAGCAGACAAAAAGAGGATGGTGATGTTATGATTAGTCAGCAAAAAGTATCTGAGGCTGACCCATGTACCTTGAGTGGTCCTCTTGGACTCTGTCTTGATGTATACACTTCACGAAATGTGTCACTGCCACCACTGCAAAGAGGTAGCTACAACTTCCGGAGGGAGAAAGGTCTCTGGACCTTGGATATTTATGGAAAGCGGAGAGAGGGGGGAACGTCCCTTTTGGAAAAAGAAGATCTGAGCAAAGCAAACATTTCTCAAAATAAACACAATAAGCCTGGGAAACAGGACGCCAGAAACAGGAATTCGGCTTCCTAGGGCGATGTTTTGTCATCTGGCTTTGAAGCCATTTATTCTTAGTCTGATATTTACGGCCCTGGCCGAGTTCTTGTCCCTGATGATGTAAATCTCTGTTGGTTTATGTGCTCCAAACAGGCCTCTTCCAAGACCACCGGTGGGCTTCCAAGACAACGTTTTCCCTCGAAGGGACTCCAGTCTGGTTGCCCACCCGGTCGCGGGACTTCCCAGCTGCCCCCTCCCTTCCAAACACAACTTGTTCCATGTTCATGAAAAAGACGTTTGGCTCCAATGTTTGTGGTTTTCTGGAGGCATTTTGCAATACTGAAAGGGCTATGAGCATCCCAGCCATCACATGTCCTCCTCAAATATTTTAGAATTTCCTAAGAATAGGTTAAGGCTACTAGAGGGTGTGGGGTGGGTTTTTCAATACAGTCCTCCCCTCCACGGTTGTTTTTTTTAAATAATAAAATTTGGAAAGAGCGGGGGGGGGGGGTCATGGATGCAGCCTTCTAAGATCCAGGCAGGGGGTTGTGTGCTCCCCAGATCTCTGGCAGTTGCCAATGTGGAAGTAGACAGTGCCTAGAAACCTTTAGCAGGACCGGCCGTGCCATGAGGTGGAATCAGGTGGCCTCTTCAGGTAGCAGATGCTGTTGCTCAGCTCTTGCAAACTCAAGCCTGTGGCTTCATTCCTTGAGGGAGTCAGTCCATCTCGTATTGGGTCTTCCTCTTTTCCTGCTGCCTCTGACCTTTCCCAGCCTGATTGTCTTTTCCAGAGAATTCTGCTTTTTCATGATGTGCCCAGAGTAGGATAGCCTCAGTTTCAACACATTTGCTTGGTTATACACATCACGAAAGCATTTTCATGCACTGTGAGTCGCACACAACTTCTGGGAAAATCTGCTCCAATGAGCCATTTCCCCCACCAGTTATATTTAGGAGATCTTGATTTTTTTTGCACTCATTTCGGGCGTTCTGTTAAATTGCCAGATACTCAAAATGAGGCTTAGCATGTCCAACAGGATGGGTACATCCCGAGAGAGGCTTATGGACAACGACAGCAGGTGAGCCACCCCAAATGTTTTTTGGGGGACGGCCTCCCTACATCCTGGTCACAAGGCACCCTTAATATCTTCCTAAAAGCTTTTTACAGTGCGATCTACTGCCATCACTGGATCTGGGACATGTTTGATAGGAAGTAAGGAATGCTGACGTGGTGGCGCTGCGGGTTTAACCGCAGAAGCCTCTGTGCTGCAAGGTCGGAAGACCAGCCGTTGTAAGATCGAATCCACGCAACGGAGGGAGCTCCCGTCGCTTGTCCCGGCTCCTGCCAACCTAGCCGTTCGAAAGCATGTAAAAATGCGAGTCGATAAATAGGTACCACCTCGGTGGGAAGGAAACGGCGTTCCATGTCTAGTCGCGCTGGCCACGTGACCACGGAAACTGTCTTTGGAGAAACGCTGGCTCTATGGCTTGGAAACGGGGATGAGCGCGGTGCTGGACTAAATGTCAAGGGGAACCTTTACCTAAGGTATACCGAGCTTTTATGATGCCACCCTCACTCCTCAATCAATCAAGAAAGTTGTCCGGTCACTGACTTTGAATGGACAATTTCAGGGTGTTCGCCTCCTGCTCTGGCTATCTTGAGAAAGAATTTAAACCTCACAATGAAAAGCCAGAAGAAGCATGGAGAAAAGCTGTTTTCCATGGGAGTTTATTCCTAGTTTTCTCTCTTCATTCCCTTCCTTTCTTAGGCTACTCCCAGAGCTCAGGGAAGTTACCAAGCAACAAGAGCAAACTTTCTGCAGTTTTTTCTACAGCGTCAGAAAACAGGCATACTGGAATTTAATTCCAAGTTGGCACCTTAGACCTCATCTAAAAATCACACAGGCCAACAACAAGTCCTGTCCTTCTTCTCATAAGCCCTACCCTGATGATTAGGTTTGGAGAGTCAAAATATTTGATAAATATGTTTTCATATTTCTTCTCATTACTTGTTGTTGTTTAGTCGTTAAGTCGTGTCCGACTCTTCGTGACCCCATGGACCAGAGCACGCCAGGCCCTCCTGTCTTCCACTGCCTCCCGGAGTTGGGTCAAATTCATGTTGGTCGCTTCGGTGACCCTGTCCAACCATCTTGTCCTCTGTCGTCCCCTTCTCCTCTTGCCTTCACACTTTCCCAACATCAGGGTCTTTTCCAGGGAGTGAGTCTTCTCTTCTCATGAGATGGCCAAAGTATTGGAGCCTCAGCTTCAGGATCTGTCCTTCCAGTGAGCACTCAGGGTTGATTTCCTTCAGAATGGATAGGTTTGATCTCCTTGCAGTCCAGGGGACTCTCAAGAGTCTCCTCCAGCACCACAATTCAAAAGCATCAATTCTTCGGCGGTCAGCCTTCTTTATGGTCCAGCTCTCACTTCCATACATCGCTACTGGAAAAACCATAGCTTTGACTATACGGACCTTTGTTGGCAAGGTGATGTCTCTGCTTTTTAAGATACTTTCTAGGTTTGTCATCACTTTCCTCCCAAGAAGCAGGCATCTTTGAATATCGTGGTTGCTGTCACCATCTGCAGTGATCATTGAGCCCAAGAAAGTAAAATCTGTCACTGCCTCCATATCTTCCCCTTCCATTTGCCAGGAGGTGATGGGGCCAGTGGCCATGATCTTAGTTTTTTTTAATGTTGAGCTTCAGACCATTTTTTGCGCTCTTCTCTTTCACCCTCATTAAGAAGTTCTTCAATTCCTCCTCACTTTCTGCCATGCTTTTGCGTAGTCAATGAAGCAGAAGTAGATGTTTTTCTGGAACTCTCTGGCTTTCTCCATAATCCAGCGCATGTTAGCAATTTGGTCTCTAGTTCCTCTGCCCCTTCGAAATCCAGCTTGCACTTCTGGGAGTTCTCGATCCACATACTGCTGAAGCCTACCTTGTAGGATTTTGAGCATAACCTTGCTAGCGTGTGAAATGAGTGCAATTGTACAGTAGTTGGAGCATTCTTTGGCACTTCCCTTCTTTGGGATTGGGATGTAGACTGATCTTTTCCAATCCTCTGGCCACTGCTGAGTTTTCCATTGATGATGATAAAAAAAAATAGCGCACTGGTCCTTTGATATTGGGCTGTGGCACCAGGGTGGGTGACATGACCTTTAGCCTGGTTTGTTCCTTTTTGCACACCACACACAGAATGATTAAAGTCGTAGGAAAAGCCCCCCCCCCCCCCCCAACTCTGCCTTGGCTGTCTCTAGCAAGCATGTCATTGCTAGCACCACTCTGGCAGCCATTGATGATGATTAAATCCTCTGCGAGCTAGCAAAAATTTAATGCAACTTGCTAGGCACGTTGGACACCTTACTACTTCCTATACCACCCCATGGCTGGAGTGCAATGTGTTCCAGCAAAAATAGTGCACATCTTTATTAAATTTGGTGCATTCTGCTAGTTCAGTACATAGCCTGGCAGCCATTGATACTGATGATATATCCTGCTAGTTCGGTACACAGCTTGTGTAGATTCAATAATATTTTGAATTCAAATAATGTATGATTTCCTTCCTTTCAAATCAAGGGGGTAATGTCGGCGTATATAAATTTTTTGGGGGGTAAAAGGTAAAAAAGTTCCCTGACCCCTGCTTTAGATAGTGAAATCCCTGATCTGATGCTCCTGAGACCATTTTGGACTACAACCCCCTCCAGTCCCCAATCTTGGGCCATGGCGGCTGGGGCACATGGGAGATGTATTCCAAATCTGGCATCAGGAATTAGCAAGGAAAGAACTAGAAAATATCGCCAAGTGTAAGGATGTGTCACTGTGTTGGGAAGCCAAGATCAAGATCATCCACACTCTGATTGCCATGAATGGGTGTGAAAGCTGGACAGTGAAGCAAGCTGAAGGGGGGGGGGGGGGAATGATTCAGTTGAAAAGTGGTGCTGGAGGAGAGCTTTTTGCATACCCTGGATTGCCAGAAAGGTGAACCAGTGGGTCTTAGATCAAATCAAGCCTGAACTCTCTCTTGCGACAAAAATGTTGAGATGGAACCCATCATACTTTGGGCACATAGTGAGAAGGCAGGATTCTCTGGAAAGGACAATTATGCAGGGGAAGGTTGCAGACAGCAGGGAAAGAGGAAGACCAAAGATGAGATGGGCTGACTCCCTAAAGGAAGCCACAGGCTTAAATTTATAAGAGCTGAGCAGAGTAGTTGAGAACAGGACATGTTGGAGATTGCTCATTCATAGGGTCGCCGAGAGTCGAGGGTTATTTGATAGCACATAACTGCTACTACAAAGGCGTATTATTATATTTCCCCAGAATCGTTGGTGACAACCTGCAATTTCATCTTATGATATTTACATTTTCTCACGGGAGCTGAGATTCTGCTTTACAGGAATGCCAAAGGAGTTGTGGGGGAATGATTTAAATATGCTTAAGAACTGACTACCAGCCTAATCTCTGGGTGTTTTCCTTTTCACCTTTAAGCCTGTCAGAATCTGAGGAATTCCAATGCACATTCCAGGTGGGATGTTGCTTGGAAAAACGAACTAGAGATTTACTGTCAGCCATGTCCTATCTAAGACTCACTCTCTGATATACCTTGGCATGTACGGTAAGAATTTTGAGGCTGAGAAAGAAATATATCAGACACAAATATCGGCATCGCTCACTGGCTGAAATCCTGTTGCATACTTTAGTAAGTCACTACGAGAGTAAGCAAATTGATTCAGTGGGATTTGGTAAGTCAACTCCTCTGTACATTCCAATTATTCAATGGGTCTAACTCTAGTTGTAATTCACGATGCTAAGCAATTGAGAAGAGAAGACTCCCTGGAAAAGACCCTGATGTTGGGAAAGTGTGAAGGCAAGAGGAGAAGGGGACGACAGAGGACGAGATGGTTGGACAGTGTCATCGAAGCGACCAACATGAATTTGACCCAACTCCGGGAGGCAGTGGAAGACAGGAGGGCCTGGCGTGCTCTGGTCCATGGGGTCACGAAGAGTCGGACACGACTTAACGACTAAACAACAAAAATGCTAACCAACAGGATTTCAGGCACTATGGGTGCCTGAAATCCTGTACTCAGAGGGAAGAACTCAGAGGGAGCTCTACCTCAACCTAGTGAGTCAGGAATTAAGCAAACAGGTTCCCAGAACAAATGTGTTCTTAGAAGTCCCTGTTGCAGAGTTCTGAATATCTGGTTAAAATTCTCCTTTGGCTACACAGCAGAACTACAGAGATTCAAAGAGAAGAATAGCTTCAAGTTTCCCAGATTGTCCACCCCTTTCTAATGGACTGGCACTTACGGTCTCAGTAACTCACTCTGAGACATTAGTAGTACAAAGTGGTAGCAAAAGGCACGCCAAGCGCAGGAACAAGTGAGAGGAGAGGGGAGCGACTTGAGAAATGTATTTTATTTTTATTTATTTAAAATATTTTTGCCCCACCTTTCTCCTTCAAAGGACCCAAGGCGCCTTACGACAATTAAAAGACAATATTTAAAGACTAAAAAGAGTAGTACCTAAATAATAATAAAAAAAACAAATTAACAACAACAGCAAAAAAAACCCTCCGGCCACCAGTCACTACGGAAAAGCCTGTCTAAAGAGAAAAATCCAAGTTATTGCAAAGCCAGAGGAAGGAGAGTGACCAAAAACTCCATGGCGAAGACGGGTTTTCAGGAGGTTGTTCTAAGCTCTGTGGGAATTGAACCCTGGAGCATGTGCAAAGTTCCAGGTATAAGGGGCAGACAGGAAAAGAGGGCAGAGTTTTGGGTTTTCTTAATCTGGGGAGGTGTGAGGGGGTGGTCTTAATTTTTTATATATTTTTTTGGAGAACAAAAAAACAAAACAAAACCAAAAAAAACTTCCCCTCTCTACCTAGGGGTTTCATCTCTTGTTAGGTGCTTAGTCTGGTTTTAGATTTTGATGATCCAGAAGGAAATATTTCACCCTCGCGCTTCATGACTGAAAGCACAAAATGCACGGATGACTCAGAACGGTTGGGTTCCTCTTAGAAGGAAGCTCTCTTGAGAAAGGAACCAAAGAGGAACTAGCTGGCATTTCTAGTAACAAAACTGGAGACAATTTGAGACGGTGTTCCAGCTTTTCCTAGGGTTTTCTGGGTATCAAGTACTCAGAAGTACTTGAGCACAGACAGAGTTCTGACTCCCGTCCTCTTGAAGATGCCGGCCACAGAGACTGGCGAAACGTTAGGAAGAACAACCTTCAGAACACGGCCAGACAGCCCGGAAAACCCACAACCACCAACTACTCAGAAGAAGTTTCTGTGGGATTACCTTGAAGCTTGCCCAAAGTAATACAATGGGCAGGGTTTTTTAAATTTTATTTTTGGTCTACAAATCCCCAATTCTGCTTCATAGATTGACATGGAAAGGTGGCTTTCCTCCGAGGAAGGCCTAAGCTGGAAAGCTTTGGGACTTAACTAGGCCTAGCTCCTCCTAGCTAACCGTGGAGCAACTTCCTCTCTGAACAGGAAGCTAGGCCTAAGCTAGGCCACCATGTCTTCCCAGCTAGGCCCAGAGGAACCACGTTCAGGGGTCTTTGGGTGTGGGTCTCTCAGAATGATGAATTATGGACTCTATAGCCTAAAAAAATCAACAAATCCCCTGCCTATCAGGCACTGCAGTAGGTTAAAAAAAAAATCTCCAAAATGTCAATAGGAGCCAAACCATGATGGGAAGAAACCTTGGAAAATGTCTAGTGTTTTTTTCACCCATCCAGGATGAAACCCTGCAAGCTAACAGCATGAACTCAGTTCCACGCTGGGGCTGAGAGAAAGAGCTCTCCTGCTTGAAATCCCAGGAGGAAGCAGTAACTACATTGCCTGCTCCCTCCTGCTCTGAACGTCTAGTCCTTGGAAATGGGTCAGGAAAGGTTGGGAAACACAGCCAAGGAACAGTCTACGACCCTTCTCAGAAGCCTCCCTCCCTCCCCAGGGATATGGTGTCAAAGCAAACAGTCCAGCACCAGGATTCCTTCCCCTTTTCCAGAGGTTGGAGTAAGCAAAGGCCACTTTTCCACTGATGAAACTCCCCAAGGTGGGGAGAGAAGGAGCGAGGGAGATGTGGTTCACATCCTGTGTGTGTGTGCGCGCGCGCCATCAAAGCTGTGCAAGGCTTAGAACATAAGGGGCTATCATTTCGGAGGGGTGCAGAAGGGTAGCTGAACTTATAGGGAGGGAGCCCCCTACATCCATCCCTCTGGATATTGTTGGACTACAACTCCCATCAGCCCTCCCCGATGGCCTAGGCTCCTTAGGGTGAATGGGAACTGCCCTTCAACAGCATTGGCTGGGCCGTAGGGAAAACAGGGTGTGCAGGAATTTTGTTTGCTGGCTTCATTTTGTTACATCCAGAACTTCCCAAAAGTATTTTATTTATTTATTTATTTACTATATTTTTTTTCTCTGCCTTTCTCCTTAAAAAAAAAGACCCAAGGTGGCTTACATCAATTAAAAGTCATGAAAAAACAACAACAATATTTAAAGCTAAAAGCGGTAAGTATACAAATATTAAAAAGGATCAAAAGTGCCCCGCTAAAAGACGGTAAACAAAAGCAACACAGAAAGCAGAGTCAAAGCAATAAGGCACAACCATCCATTTAAAACCTAGCAGTTTGAAAGCATGTAAAAAGGCGAGTAGATAAATAGGTACCACCACGGTGGGAAGGTCACGCCGTTCCGTGTCTAGTCGCGCTGGCCACGTGACCACGGAAACTGTCTACGGACAAATGCTGGCTCTACGGCTTGGAGACGGGGATGAGCACCGCCCCCTAGAGTCGGATACGACTGGACTAAATGTCAAGGGGAACCTTTACCGTTACCTTTATCCATTTAAAAACCCCACTCAGGCAGCCAGTCACTGAAGGAAAGTTTGCTTGAAGAGAAAGATCTTTGCCTGTTCACAGAAGGACGGCAAAGATGGGGCCAGGGTGGCCTCCTGTGGGAGGGAGTTCCACAGTCTCTGGGAGCAGCCACAGAGAAGGCCCTTTCCACTGTCCCCACCAAACAGACCAAGAGAGAGGCCTCTCCTGATGATCTTAACAGCCAGGCAGGCAGGATCACCAAGGGAGATGTGATCCTTGAGACAGCTCAGAACCCAAGCTGTTTAAGGCTTTTTAAGTTAGAGCCACCCCTTTAAGTTGCACCCGGAAACAGATCTGCATCCTGTTGAGCTTCTGTAACATGGGTTATGTGATCCCTGTAACCAGCCCCAGTTAGCAATCTGAGGCCACATTTTAGACCTGCTGAAGTTCTGGACACTCTCCAGAGGAAGCCCCACGTAGAGTGTGTTTCAGTAATCCAGACGGCATGTAAGCAAGGCATGTGTCACATGGCCAAATCATACATGCTACCTATATGCACACATGCTACCTTTCTCCCCATAGGAGCAGCTGCTACAATGGGAGATCTGAGCCAGTAAATATTGAACCAATGAACTGCAGTCATCATGATCAAAACCCAAGAGCAATGGCTACCTGTGTCCAATGGCCCAACGGGATTTCAAGCAGCTTTGTATGCTCATCCGTTAACCAGGGCGGAAAACAGAACGGGAAACAGACGTCCTTCTCTGTAATTAAACTGCTCGTGTCAAAGGCTTATTTGAATGCGCTTTCCTGCTTGGAAAGCCGAAGGTTCGCTGGGTTCAAGCAGCCGCCCCTTGCAACACAGCTGTGAAATAAAATAGTAGTGTGCCTCGAAAACCCACGGACCTCCACAGCTTTCCTGGAAGTTCACGTCCTGGTTGGCTTACCATTTCTCTTCCCAACGGTGTCATGTTCACGGCAGCCTTGCCATGGTTTCTTGCTTTGTTTTATGCTGTCTCTTTTAATCATGGGACTTGCGTGCGCCTTGGCCACAGAAAGGATGGCCTGTCCACAAGCAATCTGATTTCCTTAAGGAATTGCCACAGATCTCTACTTTAAACAGGCAAATGAGTTTTTGTTTTTTGTTTTTACGTTGGAAAAACATGCAGTTCTGAAATTCAGGAATCTGTATCCTTTCCCAAGTGCTACAAATCATAATTTTCTTGTGAAATAGATATTTTTCCCCTGCATACAGGGTGTGACAGACTTGTGTGGTCTCTGTTACTGCATATCCTGTGGTGTATTTTCTCCCCTCGGCATGAAGTCATCAGAAGGTGATTCAGAGAAGGTGGACTACGTAGGTAATCAGAGCAGAGCCTGGAATTAACTGCTTACAAGCAATGCAATTAGATTAATTGCATTGAATTGAATATTTTTCCCCCCATCTTGAACCATAGTACTACTGCTGTTTTTTATTTTATTATATGTTTTTATTATATCTATTATTGTTAGCCGCCCAGAGTAGACTTCGGTCTAGATGGGTGGGGTATAAATTTAATAAATAAATAAATAAATAAATAAATAAATAAATAAATAAATAAATAAATAATGAGTTTCTCTCTTTTTGCAATGAGCAATGTATGAGGAGGTGCAAAAGTTACTTGTGAGGTGTAAAAAGTATCAGCCAGTGACTTTCAGCATTCCTTTTTAAGGGCAATCAAACATTTTTAAGGTTGATTGGACCGCTCATGGAGTTAGGTATCTGCCAGCAGAACCAGAGGTTGGGAGTTCAATTCCCCACTGTTCTGTTGAACTCTAGTCTCATCACTCTCTGAGCGAGTGCACATGTGTGATGCCGGTGCAAGAGAAGAGGGAAGCCATGGCAGACATGAACATTTCTAATTTGAGGGACAAAGTGGATATTTCTGCTCCTTTAGTTGAATTACGAAGCAAAGGAACAAGGTGGGGGGGGGGGCAGCGCCTGAATGAACACTTGGCTCTGTATCTCTCTGTGTGTTTGTGTACACAGTACATGCCGCAAAGGGTACCACAAGGGGCACCAGCAGCCACTGACACCCACACCCACAACTGAGAAAGCACTGCTGGGCTTCTGCCAGTGTTCCTTCTGACACCATCCAGACGCTGATGTGGTTTCCCCTGGGTCCCACAGTCATTTCCTGCCACCCCTCCAACCCCTTGTGACTCAGGTGTGCATAGAATTTCTTACATTTCAGATTCTCTTTTCCAAATGTGTTTTTTTTTTCCCCAAAAACAGCTTCTCTGATCTTGCGTACCGTGCCGAGAGAGGAATCCCTCTGTTTCTCCTGGGCATGGCTTCCCCTATCTAGACATTTCACTTATTTCTGCCCTGTTGCTCCCAGCTTGCTGTCGATGTACAGGATGTGTGTGATGCGCATGGCCTTCCTGATAATCATGTGCAGTAAACCCACCTTTTAATTTAGGTTTTCCTATTGCTCTTTTATCGCTATTTGGGGTTGCTTTGGTGGTGTAAACGATGCACATCCAGAGAGTACCAGATTAGGCAACTGGATGTCACAAGGACTCTTCTGTCTGTCTGTCTGACTGACTGACTGACTGACTGACTGACTGACTTAACACAGATTAAACAATGTCTGTGTAGCAGAAACTTTCCCCATGGTTCGAATAATCTTTGCTTTGTCTCCTGCAAGTCCACCTGAGAGGCACATTTTCCCTGTAGCTTACCTAGCAATAACAGTTCCACCACCGTCATCCATTCCCCAATGTTTTCTCTATCACTGCTGAAGTTGCAGATGTTCCATTTCATCCAACGCTGAAGAATCGGCACCTTTCCAGATACTGCCGGACTGCAGCTCCCATCATCCTTGACTATTAGCCATGCTGGTTGGGGCTGATGACAGTTGGAATTCAGCAACACCTCGAGGGGCTCAGCTTTCCCAGGTAGTCCAACTGTTGGATGCCTGTGAGTTCTCAGAGGTAAGGCAGGGACATAACGTCTTTCCCCTCCTGTTGTTGGTCTCCTAACATTGCCTTTTGAAAGGAACTCATTGTGTTTCCTTATTACTTCTATCAAGGTACACTCATTGTCTTTTGCATTGCCAAAGTCTTGCCTTGTTCTTACAAGCAGGCCAGAAAAATACAGGCAAATACTTCCAGGTTCCCTCTAGTGGCTAAATCTGATATTACATCTTAGAAATATTTGTGTGTGCATACAATACGCACATATACACAAAAAATACATATCCAAATAACATTTCACTTGCCACTTAAAACAGATACAAGGATATCAAAATGCACCCCAAAATGCTTCAGAATGCCCTTCAAAGTAACTTTTAATTTTTTGCCCAAGTAATTTATTAATGTTATACCTGTAAAAGTAACTGTGACATCTAAAAAGTAACTTTGTAACTACCGGTAATATTACTCATTACCCAATAAGTTCCGAGCAAGGCTTTAGAGAACTATTTGTAGTTCACAGTTATAGCAGCAGTTTGATATTACTTTAATTGTGATGGGTCCATCTTAATTAAAGAGGGAGCTTAATCAAAGATCGCTAATCCTGGGATTTGCAGTTATATGCAGTATTGAAATCTCTTTGCTACCAGATCTAGCGCTCTTCCAGATGGAGTATTGATTCTCTGTATTATATCTGGTTTCTGATGTGGCCGGTGTTTTTCCTACCATCCACATGACATAAGATTTATCTCAATTCAAACAGTGAAAAAAATTCCAAAACTTCTTGGAGTTTTTAAATCCCCTCCTGAGACCTGGTTACATCTCTCTTGCTCTTTTACATGGGTGTCTGGTGTGGTCATTGAGGGCACACTTTGACCCCCATCTGCATTTCATGATCATGTGAATGAGCAGAGTTTTATAAAGCCCATGTTTTGCAGGGGTACCAACTCTGTAAGTAAGTGATGCTAACACCCTTTATGTCTCCTCTGGGGAAAAATTCCTATGGATACCTATGTCTCATGCACACACTTTAATTTGCAGTTATTGCCACCGAGTACTTTAAGAGGGGATTAGATGATGCCACAGTACCTCTGCACTACGCAGTGATATCAGTTTGATAGCACTTCCACTGTCACGACTCCACGGCTTGAGCAGAGAATTCTAAGAACGTTGCCTAGGGTGGCCGTGGAGTGAGAGCTCACAGAGCTGAACATCTTCTGAGTCAGAGGGACAAAAACATGCTTCACCACCACCACCCCATCAGACCTCCCTATTTCCTCTAAGGTGAGTTGGGGGAAGAAATGGATTTTCCCAGGTAGAGTGTGTGGTTGTAAGATATTCCTCCTGCACCACGAAGTCTGCATGAACAGGCAATGAAGAATTGTACACTTTGCAAAAGACCTGCTCCTCATTTGTCAATATGGACCCATTCACTTACCCCTGTTTTTGGAGGGTGGGAGGGAGTAGCTATGGAGAGTGTCATGATGAGGTTCTGCACACCTAAATTTGCCACTGTACCATTGACCTCACCAAACTACAAAGACCAGGATTCACTCAGGATGTATTCTTAAGGCTGTCAGTGGATATTATTGCAGTTATATGTTACCTCCAGAAGCAGTGAAACATGTCACTGGAGGGCATGAGACAACAGGGAGACATGTCTTTCTCATGGACCTCCAAGAGGGAGTTGGTGGGTTCATGTGCACAGCTGGCCCGACAGATTTTGCTACCTGCAGCATAGAATCATAGCATCACAGAGTAATTGAGTTGGAAGGGGCCTATAAGGCCACCAAGTCCTGCCCAATGCAGGAATCCAAGTCAAAGCAGATCTGACAAAGGGTTGTCCAATGTTCTCTTGAAGACCTCCAGCACTGGAGCGCTCACCACCTCCCGAGGCCATTGTTTCCATTGTCGTACTGCTCTAACAGTTAAGAAGTTTTTCCTGATATTCAGCCTAAATCTGGCTTCTGGTAGCTTGAGCTGATTATGACATGTCCTCCACACTGGGATGATTGAGAACAGATCTTGCCCCTCTCCTCTATGACTACCTTACAAGTCTTTGAAAAGTGCCATCCTGTATCCCCCCCAGTCCTCTTTTCTGAAGGCTAAGCATGCCCAGCTCTTTCAGTCTTTCCTCCTGGGGCCCAGGAGTGTTCTCTGCCCACCACGTATGGAGAAGCTGCTTGGAAAGATCATTGAGTCCTCAGCACTGGCAAGAGGGGCAATGTCATGACTCTGTCCTGATGCTAAGGGCTCAACACATGAATAACGTGTAACAAATTACATGTATGCAGCAACCCTAACGGGAATGGCAATCCAGCTGCTCAGTGATTACAGATGTGCACATTTGTGTTTCTGAACTGCAACTCACAGCATTCTCTCGGTAGCTAGCCAGGGAATTCTGGGAGCTGCAGTCCCGAAGCACACTCTCTGGCCAACTTAGGAAAAGAGCATCTCCCACCCAAAGCCCAGGCATTCGACAGTGTTATAGATCTGAAAACAACTAGGCTAGGCTATGTGCTTCCTTCTTCCCCACCAGCCCAGCCTCACAGATTGGTATTTTAATCCCCAGGAATCCTGGCATTTGTAACTCTCCAGGGTGCAGAGGGGGGCCCTGTAAAGTCTGTCTCCTTCAGCTTATCTCACCATGATTCATCGCCATATAAAACATTAGGGAACTTGTGTGTAACATTAAATTAACACCAGATAGTCACATCACAGGCAAGGGCCTCCTGCTCATTCACTCTCTCCTCTTTGAGGTCATTTGGCGTGGAGCGAAAGAGCCTCGGTGAACCAGGCGGCGCTCTGGATGGCTAAACGCTCTGGTTGCATTCCTGATTCCCTTCAAACCCTTTTTTTGGAAAAAGACAGCCTTTTCTGTTTTACTTAGCCCGTTGTGTTTTTCTAGGTCATCCCTCTCTGGTTTGGCTGTATTGTGTTGGCCCAAATCTCCCATCATCCACACAACACGGTGTGGGTTAGGGGATAATGGGAGTTATGGCCGACACGTGGTGCCTTTTCAGGGCTGGTCTAATGTTTGTTTGTTTGTTTGTTTGTTCATTCGTTCGTTCATTCATTCGTTCGTTCATTCGTTCATTTGTTTGTTTGTTCGTTTGTTTAAAACATGTTTCTCCCGCCTTTCTCCTTAAAAAGAACCCAAGGGGGCTTATGTCATTAAAAAGACAATATGCAGAAGCTAAAAAACAGTAGGTATACAAATATTTAAAAAGAATTGAACAAGTGTTACATTAGAAGAGTCATGAAATCAACACAACATGTTTTTGTAGCTGATGTTCCCCTGCCCCCCCATGGTCCATTTGCTACACCACAGCACCCCAATTAGCATAGGGCAGGGGACAGGTAAAATGTGGCTTGTGTGCCCCATGTAGCCCCCCCCCCATGTAACTTCCCAACATCAAAAATAAAAATAGATTTGACTCCCCCTACAAGCCCAAATTGCATCTTTCACCGACCATGGGAAGCCTTTTAGCTGTTTTCATAGAATCATGGAGTTGGAAGGGGCCTAATATGGCCATCGAGTTCAACCCCCTTTGCAATTCAGGAGTCCAAATCAAAATAGATCTGACATATGTTTGTCTAATTTTCTTTTGAATGCCTCCAGCATTGGAGCGCTCAAATTTTGGAAGTTGCCCACCCCTAGCACAGAGGTTTAATCTAAGATGCAGGAGCTGGAATATCTCCTTGTACAAGCCAGTTCCCGATGGGAATTGTGATAAATTCCAGTAACGTGGATATGTTTGGCTCGTTTGCCAGGTGTGGGGGTAGGAGGAGAGGTTAAATAGGCCAAACCTTTGGGGGAATCCATTGCCGGCCTCCAGACAAAATCATTCATTGTCCCAAATGAGGTCTAGAGGGATCTCAAGACATCCTGGAAGTGTTTAGCAGACATGACTTACTCTGTGACACAGTCAATGGCCCAAAAAGCTGGAACACAGTTTAAAAAAGGCTAGGAAAGAATTGTGACAATATGGAGAGAGTTCAGCACCACCTTCCGCCTTCCCTTGGTAAAACCTGCCATTGTAGCATCACTTCTCCCAACGTTTAGACCACTGATTCCCAACCTTGGATCCTCAGATGTTCTTGGACTACAACTCCCAGAAATCCTAGCCAGCACAGCTGGTGGGGAAGGTTTCTGGGAGTTTTAGTCCAAGAACATCTGGGGACCCATGGTTGGGAACCACTGCTTTAGAAGGATTATGTGGAAGGAATGAGTCTGGATTGAGAGGCAGTGTAGTGTCATAGATAAGAGTGTCAGACGAGGATTCAGGGGTCCAGGGTTCAAATCCCTGTTTGGCCTCATGAGAGTGGGGGTGATGGTAATAAACTACTCCTTGCACGTCCCACTCATGTTGAAAACTCCTGTTAGGATCACTGTGAGAAAGAACTTGAGAGCACTTATGAACAAAGATAATATATCAAACCTGAACTCTCCCTGGAAGCTGAAATGATTAAATTGAGTCTACTGTTCTGTGGGTTTTCATTGGGAAGACAAGATTCATTGGAAAAGAGAATAAAAGTGGGGAAAGTTGAAGGCAGTGGAAAAAGAGGAAGGCCCAATGTGAGATGGATTGACTCCATCAAAGAACCCACTGGTTTGCCTTTGCAAGACCTCAGCAGGGCTGTTAAGAACTGGACCTTCTTGTCATCATTAATTCAGAGGGTGTTCATAAGCTGGAAGCAAACTTGATTGTGCATAACAACATGGAGATGATGGTGATGACTTAGTTCAGATGTGCAGGTCTGGTGGCATGCTTATCTAATTCCTTTCTTTGTTATGTTTCTATCTCGGCTTTCCGGCAGAGAACTCAAGTCGTCCTCGCTGGCTCTCCTCTTCCCCACTTAACTCCCACGACAGGGCTGTGAGATCAGGTAAGGCTGAGATAGAGAGACTGGCTGGCTGAAGGTCTCCAGTACCTATCCCTGCTGAGCAGGGATTTGAAATGGACGTTGCACTCCGACACAGGAACCACTATGCCGCGCTCCCCTCTAGTTTGTGCTGTCCCTTTTGCAGCAAAGAAAGATGTCTGGCTATCCGTGCCCATGGGTAGTCACCTCCTGCCATGATCCCTTAGGGCAGTGGTTCCCAACCTTGAGTCCCCAGATGTTCGTGGACTAAAACTCCCAGAAGCCTTTGCCACCCGCTGTGCTGCCCGGGGTTTCTGGGAGTTGCAGTCCAAGAACAGCTGGGGACTCAAGGTTGGGAACCACTGACCTAAGGGCATGACGCCCCCATCCCACTTGATTTTTTCCATCCTGGGACCTGCTAAACTGGGGCTCTGTTCACGAACAGTCCGTCGTCCTCCAGGACTTCTCCAAAACTCATCCTGTGCAATGAGAGCTGTTCTGAATTTATTTGGTGCCTTTTTGAAGAAACTTCAGGAATGCTTGCATTTCCTGTCTTATCCGCTGGTTGTTTCAGCCTGGCGATGACTCTCAGTGAGTGAGCTGGTGGCAAAATCCCAAAGACCATTTTACACAGAGAACATCTTAGTCCAGTCGATCAAAGGAGACCCTCCTTTCTTCAGAAATACTAAACTTATTTTGGAACAGCTGGTGAGCCGTCCGGAACTGAATCACGCTGGTCTCTCTCTCAAATTCAGGTGCTTAGGCAGGACCAAAAAAAGAGAAGGGGGTAGCAGTAGCTACATTATAGTCTTACGTTCTCCTTTTCTTAAGAGTATCTTTGGACTTTCAGACCAAAGTAGGAATTCGGGATGCTAAAATGGAATAGCACTTTGCTCATGTGTTTCCGGTGCAAATATTCCAGATTCCCTCTCAGTTCCTGGGTTTATTGTTGTTGTTAGTCGTTAAGTCGTGTCCGACTCTTCGTGACCCCATGGACCAGAGCACGCCAGGCCCTCCTGTCTTCCACTGCCTCCCGGAGTTGGGTCAAATTCATGTTGGTAGCTTCAGTGACACTGCCCAACCATCTCGTCCTCTGTCATCCCCTTCTCCTCTTGCCTTCACTCTTTCCCAACATCAGGGTCTCTTCCAGGGAGTCTTCTCTTCTCATGAGATGGCCAAAGTATTGGAGCCTCAGCTTCAGGATCTGTCCTTCCAGTGAGCACTCAGGGTTGATTTCCTTCAGGATGGATAGGTTTGTTCTCCTTGCAGTCCAGGGGACTCTCAAGAGTCTCCTCCAGCACCACAGTTCAAAAGCATCAATTCTTCGGCGGTCAGCCTTCTTTATGGTCCAGCTCTCACTTCCATACATCGCTACTGGAAAAACCATAGCTTTGATTATGCGGACCTTTGTCGGCAAGGTGATGTCTCTGCTTTTTAAGATGCTGTCTAGGTTTGTCTTCGCTTTCCTCCCAAGAAGCAGGCGTCTTTTAATTTCGTGGCTCCTGTCACCATCTGCAGTGATCATGGAGCCCAAGAAAGTAAAATCTGTCACTGCCTCCATATCTTCCCCTTCTATTTGCCAGGAGGTGATGGGACCAGTGGCCATGATCTTAGTTTTTTTTTTATGTTGAGCTTCAGACCATTTTTTGCACTCTCGTCTTTCACCCTCATTAAGAGGTTCTTTAATTCCTCCTCACTGGGTTTATACCCTACCTTTAATCTGAAGACAGCACACTCTACTCCCCTGGTATCCTTCCAACGATTAGCGAGGTAGGTCATTCTGAGAAAGAGTGACAGGCCTAAGGCCACCCCCTGAGTTCCAGGGCTCAGTAAAGACTTGAATGTGGAACTCTGGAGTCCTGGCCCAAGAACGTAACCACCACAACCACACTGGCTATCAAAAGTGCCTGATCTGCCTGCATGATTAATTCCCATTCCAGTCTGAAGGAGTGGCTATCTTTATACCGGCTACAAATGTCCCTGAAGAAATTGGGACAGTCCCTAGGGTAGCGTGCACCCTATTTCTCTTTTCTGGGAACTCTGGGTTTGCACATGTTTACAGCAAAGGTGAAGAACTATCTCCGAATGAGTGAAGGAGATTCCCCAGCAACACCACACCCACGTGGCTCTCAAACTTGGGTCCCCAGATGTTCTTGGACTGCGACTCCCAGAAATCCTGGCCAGCACAGCCAGGGGTGAAGGCTTCTGAGAGTTACAGTCCAAGGCCTTCAGGGGACCCTAGTTTGTGAACCACTGATCATGTGATCTATGCTTGTGAGTGGCATCAGGTTCCCAGCCAGGTAGCCAGGTGGGAGTTTTCTACTCGGTGTTTGGGAGTGTCTGCCATCTGTCCTAAGTGAAGAGATAGAAGGAGGAAACACCATCTCCCAGCACTGGCAAGGTCCAGCTGCCAGTGGTAAGCGAGAGAACCCCATACAGTTATCCCTGATCGCTGATCAGTAATATCCATTTCCTTTTCCTAGCCTACAGGGGGCAGAGGTTGCAGGAAGGAGTAACCGAGCCTGGAAAAGATTTAGACAGCAGCTCTCAAATTCTCCAGTGGTTTGGGGGATTATGGGATTTGTAGTCCAAAAAGGCATCTTTCCAGGCTCAGAGTGGAGGGTGACTTGTGCTCCTGTGGACCGGATCCCAACCCTCTGCAGGCTAGATTAGGCAGAGATGTCTTAGTTAGCCTCCATGAACAGAAAAAAACCCCAAACATAAAGCCTAGAGCATCGCTCGGGATATCTGAACTCCAAACTTACAACACTTATTTTCTAACAGTAAGGTACTTTCCCCCATCTTTCTTCTCTACTCAGTGGAGTGCAGGAACCGCAGAAGAAGGCGGTTACTCTCATTTACCGCTTAGAAAAATTCCTGCCTCTTTTTTTTGGGGGGGGGGGGGGATAAGAACTCTCTGAAATGCCCAGCAGAACTGCCACTAGCTTTGCCACTTCCAAATGTATAGACAGTTGAGTTCTTCCATCTGGATTACAGGAGAAAATAATAGGAGTCTATTTTGCACTGATTTGGTAGGGATGATCAAGACAATGCAAGTGAAGTGCTTACCCTAAAACTGCTAAGCATTGTCATCATAATGAGGAAATCGTCTGGATGGCAATTCTTCCTTTAATTGAAACAAGAACATTTTCTTTTCTTTTGGCTGCTGTGATGCTTGTTTCCAGAAAAACAATTCATACCATCTGCCATTTCCTGCATCTGTCTGCATCCTGTTTGCTAAGAAACAATAGCTGGGTATCAGTCCAAAATATTACACGCGCCCAGCATGGATCAAAGATAAGTTCCTCATTCCTATGTTAGGTTTTTACGCTGGTGACAATGATGTTTCTAATGATTTTGTTGATTGCCTTATTTTGTGGTCTTCTGCACATCTTGACAAATGCTTGGCCCAGATCCTGTGGACTGTTAAAGGCCTGGCATGTGATGGCCCTAGAAAATCTGAAAAAGTTTAGTTTTACCATCTGTAGTTCAGAATTCAGCAGCATTCAAAACAGGCTTGGGTTCATTGTGATAAAATATATCTTCCTCTTGTATACATTGAAGAAACTGAAATAGAAATTTTATATATCTTGGTTCAATCATCGATCCAAAGGGAAACTGAAGCCAAGAAATCTGAAAAAAATTCAGGCTTGGAAGAGCAGCAATGAAGGAACTAGAAAAGATCATTGAGTGTAAGGATATGTCACTGGAGACCAAGATCATCCACAATCCTGTATGGATTGTGGATGATGGGTGTGAAAAGCTGTATGGGTGTATGAGTGTGAAAAGCTGGACATAAATGAAAGCTGACAGGAAAAAATTTGATGGGGTCGAAATGTGGTGCTGGAGGAGAGCCGGAAAGACAACCAAGGGGGCCCTAGATCAAACCAAACCTGACCTATCTCTGGAGGCAAAAAAGTTGAAACTGAGGTTCTCCTTGTTTGGGCATATCCTGAGAAGGCAGGATTCTCTGGAAAAGACAATTATGCTGGGAAAGGTTGGAGGCAGCAGGAAAAGAGGAAGACCAAAGACGAGATGGACTGACTCCCTAAAGGAAGCCACAGGCTTGAGTCTGCAGGAGCTGAGCAGGCCTGTTGAGGACAGGACATTTTGGAGATCACTCATTCATAGTTTCACCATAAGTTGGAAGCTACTTGATGGCACCTAACAACAGCAACATGTATTCATTGCATGTTAATATACACAATCAAGCTGCTTTACCATCTTGATTGTGTTGATCTTCACAACAGCCCTCTGAGGTAGGACATGAAACTAGGTCCACTCATGTGGACCTACACAGCATATGGAACACAACAGATTCTGTTACATATAATTATCTGTCCTGAACCACCCTGGTCTCTAACAGACATTTTCCCAAAGCATTTTGAATGCCTCTTTATCCTCTTAAGGGCTAGAAAATCTAGTTTGTTTTCGTTAAATAAAAGCTGAGAAAATTGTTTTGTTTTATTTGTTTAAAAAATGCACTACAGTATTTCTTTTTAGTGACGTTCACTTCACTCTATATTTAAGTAAATGGAATGCTGAATTTGAATTTGACCAAGGTCAAAATAACTGAGTAATGGGCAAAGCACTTTTTCTCAGCCTAGATAACTCCACATAACCTTTCTCAGGATTAATTAGAGGGGAAAAAATGTATGGCACTCTGCGCCAAACCCTTGGGAATGGTCCCACAAAAATGTGAAATTCTTGGGTCTGTTGGTATTGAAAACTCTAGCACTGACTCCTTAGGTTTTAGCTGGCTTCTGGGCTCAGTCTTCTGCCCTCTTCCTGTGCCCATTTCCATGATGAGCAGGGACAGAAATAGTTCCAGATCCTTCCCAGGGTTGCCTGTCTTGTCTCTTGTGACATCAAGAGGACCCTGCCTATGACATCACAAAGGCCCTCACCCCCCTCATCTCAGATTTTGGCCCTGAAATCTCAAGAAGCAGGACGGTTGCTAACCCAGCATCGCCGCCTTAGATGGACCAGGTGGTCCATATCATACCACACAGATAGGAAAGAGTCATATCACACAGTGATACGTCGTATGCATCTCATACAGAAACAGAGTCTGGGAAAATTACTTTCTCCAATTCTTCAGAAATCGTTAGTCTCTATCTCTTCGAACTCACACGGCAGATGACAGGAAGAGATCTGTTTTCATTTCACATGTTGGGAAGCTCCTCCTAGGCAGACTATCCTGGACTAACAGCCAGTGATCTAACTTTGAAGAAGAAGAAGACGCCATCAAATCAATTCTGACTTACGGTGACCCTTCTCAGGGTTTTCCAGGGAGGTAACACTCAGAAGTGGTTTCCCATTCCCTTCTTCTGGGGGCTCCCTGGAACTGTGAGCAGATTGCCCAAGCCACCCAGGCTGGCTCTTCTCCCAGGAGGCACAAGTGGGGAATCGAACTCCCAACCTCTGGCTCCACAGCCAGAGACCTAAACCACTGAGTTGTCCAGCCAGCTATAGTCATGTGCCATAAATCAAGTCAACTCTGATTTATGGCAACCTTTTCAGGGTTTTCCAGGTAGAGAACACTCAGAAGTAGTTTACCATTCCCTATCTACTGGGACTGTGTGCAGATTGCCCAAGGCCACACAGGCTGGCTTTTCTTCCTGGAGGCTCACTGGGGAATCGAACTTCTAACCACTAGATCCCTAAATCACTGCGCTATAAGCAGCCACAAATCTTCCTTGACAGTGAAGAATCCTGTGTCGCCTTAAAGACTAACCTATTTAGAATGGGATAGTCCATAAATATTTGCAGAATACCATCTGCGCTGCCAGAGGAAGTGGCTTGCTGTTCAGAAAGACTGCTGTCGTAATTAATTGGTTAGGGTTGTATACAATTAACACCTTCCATTGATGAACTAGCTTCTTTGTCAGTAGAATAAGAAGGGGGAAAGATGTTCTTTCCCTCCTGCCATCTGTATATCCTCGCATCTGCTCCAGTCCAATACCTGTACCTTCTCTGTATCTGCTCCAGAAGCCCTGAGCAGTTTCGGGGTGGGTAGAGATTTGTGTCCAGTTTGCACAAATATGTAGCACAGATTTTGATACTGGCATCCTTGGGTTTTTACAACTGCTCTCTGCAAACGGAAGACTTGAGGGAAGAAAAAAATTGGAATTGCCAATGGTTTGACCCGCAGACGGCAGCGAAAGTTCATTCCAAGGACTTACGCTGAATTGAAATCAGCTCAAATTCTCTTATTTTTACAGCTGTTTACTAAACCAAGATCTTGAGAGTAATGCATTACAAGTAACAGCATAATCTGTAACATAATTACTTTTTGGTGTCATGAGATCGTCCACAGTTTTTCAGGTAACAAGGAATGTTTACTAATTACTTTCTTCTTGGCCATTGTCTTAGTCTTCGTTTTTTTGCCACTAAGAAATGGCTTTTTGGGACATATGAGGGGCCTTCCCCCTCCCCAAATTTTTAGGCCGTTTCCTTCCTCATTGTCTTGGCAATATTCCCCCCATATACACACATATTTTGTCTCTCTTGACACAGCTCTATATAATAAGCAAATCTCGACATTCATGTGATCGTTAAATCCCCCTAGTTTATCACTCCGGCTAGGATTTGCTAATTAAGAGCTGGATAGTCCCAGTCCTGGGTCAACGAACCAATGCCCCTTTGTCTATTACCTGTATCCTCAAGTGAACATGAATGTCACCACTGTGGGATGAATCTTAAGGATGTGTATTTGCACTACTTTTAAGGTATATGTGTGCATGTACCTTAAAAGCCCTATTAGGGTCTATATGTGTCCGCTCCATCTTGACAGTACATGACACATGTCCAATTGGACCAGAGAGTTACGCTTGGCTGGAAGCGATCTTCCTTAACGTGACCCTTCTGTCGGTCAGGGAATTGCTCCAGCCCTCAAACTAGAAACCCTACAGCTGAACCAAAAAAGGTCCAGCTTGGGCACAGATTGGCATCACACTGAAGCGCATTGTCGCATGCATTGCGTGATCCCCAGCAAATAAATCGCACCAGCCAGCTCCACAAGCAGTCCAAATTGTGATCCATTTCCCCCGATGATCCCACACTGAGTGTGTTTTTTGAACCTGAAACCTTGTCCACAACCCATTCTTCTGAACACTTGCCCCGTTCCCTCAGCTCATTCGCTGTGCTTTTGTGAAACAGTAAGCAAACAAGCAAACAAACAAACAAAATCACACAGCTGTTTTGTGCACATGGAAGACAGGATCCCAGCCTGTCTCTTTGCAAAGATAAAGAAGCTCTCAAGACCTTTTACGCTTCATGTCAAATGTTCACATCATGTCTCCTCAGCATAAAACTCGTACAGACAAATAGGAATAAGACGAGTTTGCCGTTTATTGCTTCAAAGTAGTAGCACTAAATCAACCCCTTTAAAAAAAACCAAAAACCCTTTCCATCCTTATTTGGAGAGATCACCAGGAATGTGCAAAAAAATTTCCATCAAGGCACTGAGTCAATGTAGTCCACGAGGCTTTTGAGGTATTAGTACTGAGTTATAGGTGGCCATCTTCACAGATTATGGAGAAGAACGTGAGTCCTGAGAGGGTTGAGGCCATGGCCAAGTTGTTGTTGCTCTGTGGGAACAAATCCCACAGGATGCCAAACTAGACCCACCAAAGCAAGGATACATCTGAAGGCTGGTTTTGGTGAGACCACAGGCCAGCATCCCAGCTGTAGTGGCTTGTCCAAAGGAAGCTGAAATAGTGTTTGGAGGATTCTGGACGTTCTAGTCCAAAAAGATCTGGAGACTAACATGGCAGATGGGGAAGCACCAAGAGGTGGGACTGGATGATAGCACAAGGAGCTTATTATCAAACCCACTGAAATACTAGAAAGCCACAGAAACAAGGCCTCAATGTGGTAGTTGCCATGGCAGCCACCCAGACTGGGCCTGGAATCGTTCATAGCAGTGGTCCCCAACCTTGGGTCTCCAGATGTTCTTGGACTACATCTCCCAGAAATCCTGGAAAGCACAGCTAGTGGTGAAAGCTTCTGGGAGTTGTAGTCCAAGAACACCTGGGGACCCATGGTTGGGAACGTCTGGTTTATTGGGAGCAAACTCATGCAGTGCTTCGGGATTGGTGCCTGCTCTGATTGTTCTGCCCCTCATTTCTTTATGGTCCAAATTAGGTCTTCTTGAAAGGACTGCATATGGACCAGGAAAATCCTGATTTGAGGCTTGGGAGATTCAGGCTTAGAGTTCAAGGGCTTTCCCTTGATTACCTGGATTTCATGGCCTCTGTTTCTGTGTTTTTCGGACACAGGCCCTTCTCTCCGTGGCAAGAAAAACTGTATACTTTGCTTTCTGCATTGTGCTTATTTGAAGTTGTATTTGTAGTGATGTGGTGGAACCAGTGACTGTTTGGTTAACAGGCAGAACAATGTCCTTTGCCATGAACACCTCTAAGCTTACCAGTTGCCTCTGAGCTAAATTAGCAATACTCAAAGCAGCTAGGGAGGAAGACATAGATTTCACCAGCAGTCTATAGAGTTATCCCTGTCATAATGCACTTAAAGCGGCTTAAAGTCTACATTAGTTTTCCAGCAGGCCTGCTCCTGGTGGGAATAAACCAGTGTAGAACTGGTTTGTTGATGTGGTTTAATGCAGATATATGCATTTTTGGATTCTCTGTGAGTACAGCTATGGGATGGTTCTGATGAAGGCCTGCACTTCAAAATGTGCCAACATCACGCTGACATCGGTGTTGGTAGTGTGCCTGAGGTTTTAGACCCTTTTGGATGCCATGACTAACAAGTGCTGGCAGGAGAAGGGGATGACGGAGGGAGGGGTAGGTCTCTTCCCTTCTGAACAACTAATGATAAAGCGTACTTCTTGTCTACAGGATTGGTCTGGTGATCACTAAACTGGAGCTAAACAACTAGATTCTATCCTGAAAGACACATCTGTGTATTTAAGGTGTGTGGAACTGGAGTATGCTTTGTAAAGTTAAGCCAGTGTGATTGAATGCACCAGCTAGATTTCACCTCCTAAATCAGGTGTATTGCTAATTTAGCTCAGGTGTAGGTGACTTTGTGGTGTCTGAGACATGCAATTTTCTGGCCCAGGATCCTGTAGGATAATGGTTCCCAAGCTTGGGTCCCAGATTTCTTGGTGTACGAGTCCCTGAAACCCTGGCCAGCACAGCTAGTGGTGAAGGCTTCTGGCAGTTTCTGTCCGAGAAGATCTGGGGAGCCCAGTTTGGGAACCAATGTTCTAGGGGTTGCATGGGACACCAAAAAAATAATAATGCAAAAATGGGCAAGCAAACAAAAAACAAAAGAGTCCTTAACACAGGAGAAAAGGAGCAGGGCCTTAAGTGTGGAAAACCTATGCAGGTTTGATTCCTTCTCACGAGCAATATGGGAAGTGACATAATCTCAAGGCAAGGAGTAATAGAGAGTAGGGAAGTAGAGTATAAACTCTGCATTACTCCTATGAAAGATTGACAAGAAATTCTACAAGCATCCTTCTCACCTGACCTGGCAATGGAGAAACTGGGAAGCCAGGAGACACCATTAATTAGGGCATCCTATAGCAATTTCAGAGGATCCCTGATGAGTGTTGAGGGAGCCGACTGAAGTAGAAACTGTGGTGCTATTTTCTTTCCTTTTTTTTTTTTTTTAGTGTAAGAGGGAATAATGTACCTTCGATTTTACTTCAGTGCAAACAACAGTGCCCAAGGTTTGGGGAACACTGGAATAGATCCTACGGGCTTTGTCTTCATAAACTGAGGATCTTTGAAGGACAAACGTGGCCCCCTTTCTGACAAGTATGGTTCTCGAAAGATGACCATGTGTGAATGAGTCATCATGAATCCAACACCCACAGAACAACTGTTGTTTCGCCTTGAATCCTCTTGCGTGGCATCCATTCGTACATTCCGCCAGGCGTCATTCAGTTGGAAGGCTGCTGAGTGGTGTCGGTGTGCCCGTGACATGGGTGACAGCCACATGTGGTGTCTATGCCTTATAGTGACGTCCAAACACCTGCCTGCGATGGCAACAAAACAGACCCACTCCGATCGCAACCAGGGAGAGAGCCAGGAGCGCAGCTAGCAAAACCAGCACACTGATTTTCTTGAGATCCTCTTTTTCACAGTCTTCCGGCCTGATGTTGACGACGTTCATTTCTTCTTCTTGGTAGCCAAAGCTCTTGGCGTGCTGGCATGTGACGAGATCTAAATTGGGGATTTCCACTGTCGCTTTGTGGATCATGTGGGAGAGCCAAATATTACCGCAGCAACTCAACGGGTTCCCAGCCAGGTACAAGTTCCGTAAATTTTTTTCCAGAGTCAGGATCTTGCTGTTTTTCAGACTGCTGAAGCTATTGTTTTGCAGATCCAGAACTTCCAAGACACAGCAGTCTTCTGACCAAGGAGGCAGCCAGCTGAGCCGGTTGTCTGACAGATTGAGATGTCGGAGACGAGAAAAAAGGGAAAAGTTTACATTCAGAGTTGTCATGCCGTTACCATGTAAATCCAAATTTTCAAGAGACAGTTCCAAGCTGGCCAAGGACTTAGCCTGTACGTGAAGCCCCCAGTTCATGGACAGATCCAGCTCCACAAGCTGTGTTCTGTAGAAGCCATGCTCTGGAAGTCTTCTCAAGTTGTTGTCCGACAGGTACAAACACTGAAGTTCAGGGAGGTCAACAAAGGAGACACATCCTTCTTCATCAGGTGCAAGTCTTTGTCTGGCTAACCCTGAAAACCACCCACAAAGACGTAGGCTGTTACTCCGGAGGTTAAGCAGCTGGAGACGTGGGAGTCTGGCGAAGGTATCAGAGGCCAAGCCCTGGAGGCTGTTGTCTTGAAGATACAGCATCTGCAAATTGCCCAGGGTGTCCATTCCTAGTTCCAAATTCTGTAAAGAGTTAGAGCTGATGTCCAGGATGGCCAGTGAGACCAGCTCAGAACTGGCCACGAAAGCCTTCAGACAATTTTTGCTGAGGTTCAGAAATTGAAGGGCAGCCATGGAAGCAAAGAACTCAATTGGGAGGGAATCGATCTCGTTATAACTCAGGTCCAAGTGCAACAGCTCAGGCAAGTGTGGAGGACTTGCGTTGCGATTTTGACCCTGTTCCAAAAGGAAAAGAGGCTCGTACTCCCGGACGTATTCCATGCCACTGCCAGGAGATTGCACCATAACAAACTGCATTATATTTTTGCTTAGATTCAGATAGGCCAGCTTGTTCACTTGAGGAAGAACTGGGAACCGAAGGAGCTTGTTCTCACTCAGATCCAACCAGGTCAAGTTGAATTCTTCCTCAGAATCAATGGAATGGAAGCTCTCAATACTGTTCCGGCTGAGGTCAAGAACTTGCAGCTGCTTGAGGTTAAAACCAGCAATGCAGGTGAGTGAGTTCATGGAGAGGTTGAGCTTGGAAAGATGCAGGAGGCTCTCAAAGGCTCCTTCTTCTATCTCCATGATCATATTGTTCTGCAAATTCACCTCAATCAAACCTGGGGAGCCCTGGAACATTCTTTGAGATATTTCAATAATACTGTTCTCTGCCAGAGAAAGATACTGAAGGAATGGTGCTTCATGTAGGAGATGCTCTGCCATTCCGCTGTACAGCCTGTTGAGAGACAAGTCTAGCGTTCTGATGCGGGGTAACAAGCCGATCCACAGGTTGCTCTGAGCCAACTGATACAGTTGGTTGTTGGCTAGATTAAGCTCTTCCAAACTCCTCATGTTGGAGAAGATCCCAGGCTCCATGAAACCTATACGGTTGGAACTCAAGTCCAAGTGTTGGAGGGAGGTGTAGAACTTCAGGGGGCTTTCTGTGATGTTTCGAAGCTTATTTTCAGAAAGGTAAATTTTATGTACATTCGGGTCAAGGTGTGAAGGAATCAGCTGGAGATCTCTGTTTTGGCAAAACGCATCCATTCGTCTCTGTGGGGAAGAAGAGAGAGAGATTACGAATAGCTGTGATATTTGCAGTGCATACAAAACCCACAAAATGAATGTTCTGTCGTTGAGCAATGGGTTCCATCACGACCATGGTTGGTCTAAAGCACTGGTTCCCAATCTTAGGTCCCCAGACTCAAGGGATGCACTCCAGTTCCAATCAGTAATAGGAATCAGGCCTAAAATATAATAGAATCATACTGATAATTTCTCATCACAGTGGTTCGAAGGCACAAAATAATGCTAGGAAAGCGGAAGGCAGCAGGAAAAGAGGAAGAGCAAATATGAGATACATTGACTCAATATGGGAAACCACAGCCATGAGTTTGCAAGAGCTGAAAAGGACCATTACTAATAGTACATTTTGGAGGTTGCTCATTCACCATAAGCTGGAGGTGATTTGACAGCACATAACAACAACGCCATATTGTATAGCTACTACAATACATTGAATGACAGGGTAGAGGATTGTGAACTCATGACCCATGTTTCTGCTGCCCAGGTCGAACGTCAAGGCTCCTGGGTCTCCTTCCTTCAGATTCTTACTCTGTAAATCAGACCTAGATTAGGATGTCTTTCAAATGGAGGAACACCTTCAAAATTGGCCCACCAGAGGAGTCTTCTCTATAAAGGGGAATACCTACATAGCTTAAAGCAGTGTTGTAAGAGAAAGAAGAAAGGTTGCAAGCCTTTGGACATAAGTTATAGGAACTATGAACAAAATTCAGGAAATATGAACCTCCAATGGAGAACAGTTCCAAACTGATAATCTGACAATATTGATTAAGGACAGAATGAGTTGCTAGCGTAAATGATCAACATGATCTCTCCATCTTCTTAGTCACTGTCTGCTTTGCCTTCTTTTCTTGATTCTAGCATGAATCACTAGAGCTATTTATGAGCCCCCCTCAGCCCCTAATCGTTTCTAAATGAAGCGCCTGCAAACTGTAGTGACTTCCTTGATGGGAAGGGAGGTTGCTGTCCTCCTCTCCTTTTCCTTCTCAGCTGTCTTTGAACTGCTTCCAAGTTGGTCCAGACCGCTGTTCCTCTGGGTTTTGGTGTGTGTGTTGTTGTTTTTTTTGCTCTTACAAAACAAACGCAGCTCCGTTTTCATTCTGGCTCTCCGTGGCCTCAGTCTATTAAGGGTATTCCCATATGGGCTGCGGAAGAATGCAAAAGGAAAACAGGATGTATGGTGTTCACATGGAGAGCAGCTACAAGCAAAGAATCTAAGTAGCTATCTTGTCCCCTGGACCTCTCCAGCCGATCCCATGATCCTTCAGGTGGCTCACGTTCTTTCTTTTGACTTTGCTCTAGTCTCTCCTGTGGTGGTGGTGGTGGTGGTGGTTTTCGTGAGGGAAAAAGAGAGGAAGGCTGGCGAATCCGTCTTTTTGGAAGTGAAAAAGAACAAGCCTAGGGAGAGATCGCCAAACCAGACGGAGTGCTTCTAACTATTACTTTTTGGACTACAACTACCAAAATCCCCCAGTCAGTTTTAACTAAAGATACAACATTTCTGGAAATTTTGACACGATGGGAGAAAAAGGGATTCCCCCTTTTCTTCTTTTTTGGTGGTAAAAAATGATGTTTTTTGGGGGGAGATGACCCAAATATATACAATTCTATGTTCATCTCAGATCTAAACTTGTTTTACTGCTTGAGCAACAGAAAGTGCTTCAATCAAACATATGGAGCATATGAAATGGGACTATTGGGCATATTTATGGAATTCTGGAATATTAAAAAACATTGCATGTATACTGAAATATATAGTCTGTGCAAACTTATGAATAAACAGTGTACTAAAGAGAGGTGTGTACACGGTCACACCTGATGCATTAAAATCCACAAAGCAGCAAAACCTTTCCTTTATCATGTATTTTTCCGCTCATAAAGATGGCAAGGTCGGCTAGGTCGGCAAAACTTTATCTAGCGTGTTAGTATTCTTGACACCTAGAGAATACTGTAAACAGCCTTCCGTGAGTCCATCCGCAGGATACAGTTTCTGGCATTTTAATAAGTCAAACCTTGTTTTAAAAAGCATTGCACTCAATCCTAAAAAGGGGAGTGAAGAATCATTAGAGCCCTTTTTCTAGGTCTTCTCAACGTTTCACATTTTTCCCACAGGAAAACCAGAAATTTAACCTTCACATTTGCCTGGAGGATCATAGACTGTATTTTGAGAAAATAACGAGCTAAAGTAAGAATGGAACACTTCTGCCTTTCCTTTATCATCTGCTACCCTTTCCCCATCCACACTGAAGAGCTGAGTGACTATTACTTTTCTCTGTCTTCTGCTACACACACCCCTGAAGAAATGCCTTTTTTGTTGCTCCTTCTCAGCTTTTATCTTCTTAACGCCATCCCTGCGATTCTTTGGTACCTCTCTGTACTCTTTCTTTGTGGCCTGGCCTTCCTTCCACTTTTTATGTGTGTCTTTTTCTTTTTTTCAGGTCCTCCTTCCTCTACTTTTTATAGGAGAAAATGATCAGCCGCACAAGTCTGGAATTTCTTGGAAGGGCCATGTAAGTGTACAAATACTAAAAAGGTTCAAACAAACACCACACTTAAAAGATGGTAAACAAAAACACCAAAACCACATTCAAAGCAGTAAGGCACAACAATCCGTTTAATAACCCCACTCAGGCAGCCCGTCACTGAAGGAAAGCTTGCTTGAAGAGAAAGATATTTGCCTGTTCGCAGAAGGACAGCCAAGATGGGGCCAGCCTGGCCTCCAGTGGGAGGGAGTTCCAAAGTCCGGGAGCAGCTACAGAGAACGGCCTCATCACTTTGAGGATGGAGAGACCAAGAGAAAGGCTTCTCTTGATGAACTCGAGCAGGTTCATAAGAGGAGACGCAGTCCTTGAGATAGCTTGGGGCCAAGCCATTTAGGGCTTTATAGGGTAAAACCAAGCACTTTGAATTGTGCCCAGAAACAGATTGGCAGCAAGTGGAGCTGCTGTAATGGAGGGGTTATGTGATCCCTGTGACCAACCCCAGTTAGCAATCTGGCTCCTGTGTTTTGGACCTCCTGAGGTTTCTGGATAACTGAAATTTCCCATTACTACTACACCATGTCTCTTGAAGTTCTTGCAATTTGATTTTCAAAGCTTTCATCTTTATCTTCTCCTTGATCGGGTGGTCCTAAGTAGACTCCAACTACCACGTTCCTTTCATATATTTTTTTGCCCCAATGATATTAATCCAGATGTTCTCAATGGGACAACGAAGCTCATCCTTCTCTATTTCTTTGCCGGAGTATGTGTTTTTGAGACCTACTGCTACTCCACCTCCCTTTCTATTCTTTCTGTTCTTTTTCTACAATTTATATCCTTAAATTGCTGTGTTCCAGTCATGGGACTCATCCCACCAAGTTGCGGTTATCCCTATCAAGTCATATTTGCCCTCCTGATCTAAGGGTTTCAGTTCTTCCTGTTTATTTCCCATACTGTTTCCTGTTTGCTTCCCAGTGAGTTTCCTTATTTCTCAGCTGCTCAGCATGCGAACCAACAATGTCATGGGGAAAACACTGGTGCAATGTTCCTCGTGGTGAAACTGATGTTGTAATTTCCATGACACGGTTGAAAGCACTCCCCTCTCCCCATCATCAAAAGACAGGACCATGATGACCATTTGTGGCCTTTATTCCTACGCGTGAAGCAATGGTTGTTTAGAAATGACTCTTCTTTGGGCAAACCCTCCCCAAAACATCTGGGAAAAAGCAGCCCATTTAGGGCAGACGAAAGCAGGCAAAGCCATATTCAAGAAGTTCTGGGTGTGGGCCAGCTCACTCGTGCCTCTGAGTAATGCGAGATGTGTGTGTTTCTCTCCAGATTCATTGTGTACCGTTCACAAGCTGGAGAAAAGCAAACCTACATCCAAATGGCAATATCTCAAACGGCGTGACCCAGAACATAACTTACAAATCTCTCCCATGCTTCTGCAAGAGGCCCTTTCTTCGACTGCTGTTGTGGCATTGCTTTTCCGTAATGGCAGGTAGAGGAATTAAAATGGAGACTCGCTCCCAAAGCTAGTTGGGAAGGGATTGCCTCTGATTTACCCCCAAATTAGGATCAAAGTAGATGTTAAGGGAATTGAGTATTCCCTGTGATTACCAATGTTTTTCTTTCATCAAGGAGAGAATTGCAAGCCTCAGTCATCAGACTTACGAGGAACCTTATGTTGACCTCTTAGTAAATAAAACCACAGCACACTGGAATACAAGATCTTGTTGGAGTTTTCACAACCTCGCATGCTGGCTGGAGAAGGTGTGGCTGGGAAGGACCTTTCTGGGCTGGGATGACTGTCTAACAGTTAGACTCTAACTAACCAATTGTTCCCTCCTGCCTCTGAATTCAAAGAAAGCCCCACTTCTCTGCTCTGTGCTCTTTCCCTCTCTTATGTCTGTTCAAGTCTGTTGTTGAAAGTAGCCATGTTTCTCAGTTTGCTGTTTGATCTGTTCAACTGTAAGTGATACAACCTTTATTCTTTCTCCTACTAATCTCTCAGAGTGAGTTACTGAGACTGTAAGTGCCAGTAGATGAGGGGGAAAGGGGTGGACTAAACTGGGGGCCTTGAAGCTATTCTGCTAAACTCGGCTGTGCAGCTAGAAGAATGTAACCAAAAATTCAGACCTCTGCAACGGATACAGAGGTGTGGAAAAGCCCATACTGATTATTATCACCACTTGACAAAGCCTAATTCCAGGTTGCATGTATCATTTATTTTGACCCTCTGTGTATAATATGTTTGTCTGTGTGAGTAAAATTATTTGCTTCCTTCTGTGCCATTTTACTCCTTTTAGTCTTAAATCACCATGAAACCACAAACCAGAAGTTAAAAAACAAACAATAACTAAAAGACACTGGCCAAAATCCTACGAGGCAGTTACCCTGGGGTTAAGCGCAATGTCATCAATGACAGGGGCTAGAACTCCTTGTCACATACCCATCACATGACTTGCTGAATGACAGGGAATAGAAGAGCAGTGGCTTATGAACCAGTGGCACTTTACGGCTGCTATTTACACCATTGAATTTATGCAGTTGTGCTGGCATAACTAACCCACAGGATTCCAGCCTTCATTACTCATTAACAGGGACGTTGGCAAGTCTTTGGGTTCAAGTCCGAGTTTTTGATCCCAAGTCCCGGGTCTGAGTCCCTGTTAAAAATAAGCTTTTTCCCCCCAGGAAAAAAAGGGAGGGGTGGGTGGGTTCAGAGTTGTGAGTCGAATCCAAGTCATTGAGAAAAAACAACAACCAACAACCCCTGAGTCGAGTCACCCATGCAACTTAAGTCTGACTTGACAGTGAGTTCCACGACTCCAGTTCCCATCTCGGCTCATTAGCAGCTTCCATAATGCTCTGCCAGCCCAGATTGGGTGGGTTGGCATTCAAATGTACAGCCCCTCACCCCACCTCATGTTGCCATACATCAGTCTGGGGGAAAAAATACAGAAAAGGCAGTAAACACCGGAATGCGCTCCTTTGGCCATAACCCGTAGATCACAGATCCAAAGCAAACCCAGTAAAAGTTGAGACTTCCAGAGAAAAGCTCTGTCATGGGAATAACCTTTCTAGAAGGGCTGATCATCAAGACAATGTTGAGCCTTCCCTTCTCAACCTGCGGCGCAAGCTAAGAAGAAACACTTCTGCACAAAAAATGTTTGCAATAAGTTGGAGTGTGTTAACACCATGATTTGAAGAACTGCTAATGGGGGTGGTTGTCTCGTGTTACAGCCGCCTCTTTGGCGTGGGAACAACCTGGCTTAATAAAACTTGAGTCTCCTGACCTCCCCATGTTCCTCCCTGAGCATCTTAATTTAAAAAAAAACAACCAAACCTAGGGGAGAGGAGGGATATACAGATTTGGAATACACTGGCTTTGTTCAGTCTTAAATTTCCAAAGAAATGTTCGTACTTCTTGGTGTGGAATGAAATGTTAACTGGGCATAATGGGTCCAGAGTCCTAAAAGAATCTGGTAGACCTCCAGAGCTGACCAGGTTTTGTTCAAGTCTGGGAAAGGAAGGAAGGAAGGAAGGAAGGAGGGAGGGAGGGAGGGAGGGAGGGAGGAAGGAAGGAAGGAAGGAAGGAAGGAAGGAAGGAAGGAAGGAAGTTTCGTAAACTCAAGCCTGCGGCTTCCTTTAGGGAGTCAGTCCATCTCATATTTGGTCTTCCTCTTTTCCTGATGCCTTTTACCTTCCCCAGCATTCTTGAATCCTGCCTTCTCAGGATATGCCCAAACTAGGACATCTTCAGTTTTGACATTTTTGCCTCCACAGATAGTTCAGGCTTGATTTGATCCAGGACCCCCTTATTTGTCTTTCTGGCAATCCGGGCTATTTGCAAAGCTCTCCTCCAGCACCACATTTCAAACGAATCATTTTTTTTTTTCTTGTCAGCGTTCTTAACTATCCAGCTTTCACACCCATACAAGGTGATCAGAAATACAGGACTGTGGATGATCTTGGTCTTGGTCTCCAGCGACACATCCTTACACTTGACCATCTTCTCTAGTTCCTTCATTGAGGCCCTTCCGAGTCTTCTTCTGATTTCTTGGCTGCAATCTCCATTTAGATTGATGATTGAACCAAGGTGTATACAACATCTCTAAATATTTCAGTTTCTTCGTTGTCAGCGTTAAAGTTGTGTACTTCTTCTGCAGTCACTATTTTTGTTCAGTAATTAACTAGATTAATTACTGGATTAATTACAGGAGGGCCTGGGGGGCTCTGGTCCATGGGGTCACGAAGAGTCGGACACGACTTAACGACTAAACAACAACAACAATTAACTAGAAATCCTGATCTATTGCAGGTTACCCAGAAATCATGTGATATTTTCAGATTTCTCAGTCTACAAATCCCATAATTCTCCATTTTGGGAGATACCTCACAGACAACTCCATGTGGCTCACTTGGGGGGGGGGGGAGTCTCAAAGTTTAGACCTTGAGACCTGTGGTTACTCCAGGGCTAACTGGCAGCTTCTTTCTGAACAGAAAGCGAGGTGCAGCTAGGCTTAGCTCAGCCTCAGAGCTGTCCATTCAAGGCTTTTATCCCGGGTGAGCCACATCTAGATGAATGTCAGATGTCTTTCGGTCAAATGCAACTTCCAGAATGGAGAATAATAGGGTTTATAGTCCAAGAAATATGAAAATCCCATTGCTAGGGTCACAGTCTCCCTTCTGCCTATCCCTCTTTTACTCCGTCCAATCTGGGACATAGATAGTTATAACATTAAGACCCAAAATATACGGGGTGATCTTTTTTTAAATGTGCTTTCACCGTTGACTTTCATTAGTACAGCTCGGGAGGGGGTGCTGGTCTAGAACAGGTGATCCTCATTCAGACTGGACCCTCCAAATGCCATTTTCAAGATGAAACTTCTCCTTTTCTGGCTCTTATCCCTCTCCCCCCACCTGATGTTAGGAATAAATAAGGAGGTGCATTCTTTCCCCTAGGAATTAGGAACATAGAATCATAGAAGAGTGAAGTTGGAAGGGGCCTATAAGACCATTGAGTCCAGCCCCCTGTGCAAGGCAGGAATCCAAATCAAAGCAGATCTGACAGATGGTGGCCCAATTTTCTCTTGAGCGCCTCCAGCGT
This sequence comes from Intellagama lesueurii, assembly GCA_037013535.1. NCBI lineage: Eukaryota > Metazoa > Chordata > Lepidosauria > Squamata > Agamidae > Intellagama > Intellagama lesueurii. The sequence continues at coordinate 5,477,461 of JBAJHW010000003.1, forward strand.
TGGAGCGCTCACCACCTCTCGAGGTCATTGGTTCCATTGTTGTACTGCTCTAACAGTTAGAAAGTTTTCCCTGATATTCAACCGAAATCTGGCTAGTTCAGGATCTCAGTTCTCGGATGGGAAACATATAGTAAATTAGGGCCCTGCAGCTGCTTTCTCTTTAAGCACACTCTGTTTTGTTAGCCATGGAAAATATCTAGTGTAATTTGACTTTAAAGGAAATGTTATAGCTGATTCTTCACATATGTGGAATCTCTGGAGTGGATAAGAAAAATGAGAGGGAAATAGAGAGACAGGGGACTGGAAAAGTTAAAGCCCACCTCATCTGTTCTGTTCTGAAAATCTCCTCCGGAGGCTGCTTCTTTTAAGCAAAGATGGGGTCTGCTGGATTTCTTGATCCTAACAAAACAGAGGCTTGTGGCATGAACAGATTTATCTCAGTTTGAACTTAGGGATCTACACAGAATCTACATCTTGAGAGTGTTGTGCTCCATGCTTCTGAGAACATGACTTATAATGCAAGAAACGTCATGCTGGGACCATTTTGTTAGCCTTAAAAGGTGGAACAAGAGTCTTAGGTGGTGGTTGTGCTGAAACCATCTGCCACGGCCCTCCCTTGGAAAACTGAATGTCGTTTTTGTCTTATCTTACATCTGATGGTGAGCAACATATAGCTTAGTTCTCCATCTGGGATGCTTGGCTTATGAGAGCAAACACTAGATATTTGCAAACACTAGATATTTTCAAAAAAGCAGAGACATCACCTTGCCGACAAAGGTCCGCGTAGTCAAAGCTATGGTTTTTCCAGTAGCGGTGTATGGAAGTGAAAGCTGGACCATAAAGAAGGCTGACCGCCGAAGAATTGATGCTTTTGAATTGTGGTGCTGGAGGAGACTCTTGAGAGTCCCCTGGACTGCAAGGAGAACAAACCTATCCATTCTGAAGGAAATCAACCCTGAGTGCTCACTGGAAGGACAGATCCTGAAGCTGAGGCTCCAATACTTCGGCCATCTCATGAGAAGAGAAGACTCCCTGGAAAAGACCCTGATGTTGGGAAAGTGTGAAGGCAAGAGGAGAAGGGGACGACAGAGGACGAGATGGTTGGACAGTGTCATCGAAGCGACCAACATGAATTTGACCCAACTCCGGGAGGCAGTGGAAGACAGGAGGGCCTGGCGTGCTCTGGTCCATGGGGTCACAAAGAGTCGGACACAACCTAACAACTATACAACAACAAGAAGATATTTTCTTAGAGCAGTTTTTGGTCCTAAGACCTTCCAGTTGGTCCTCTTAAGAGGGCCAGATTAATCTGTTGTGGGGTAGATGCAGTCCAGGTGATGGTTTTATGAATCATATTGTCCAAGCTCTTACCATTTCACAAGGCAGCACTTCTATGGGCCGATAGGTTGCGAGGCCTCCGTTCAGCACCGCCAGGAGAAGGAAGTGGTGGAATTTCATGGCTCTGCAGAATAGGAAGAAAGGAAGTGTTATTAGGAAGAAAGCCAATCAATCAATGGAGACAGTGTGTCTTCAGAAGCAGAGGCCAGAATCCTACTGGTGCCTACGTAAGGTTTGCATAACTGGCTAATGGAAACAAACTGAGAAGGTGTTAGGATGGTCCTGGACCTAACCAGTGGTTCCCAACCGTGGGACCCCCCAGATGTTCTTGGACTGCAACTCCCAGAGGCCCTTGCCAGCACAGCTGGTGGTGAAGCCTTCTGGGAGTTGCAGTCCAAGAACATCTGAGGACCCAAGGTTGGGAACCACTGACCTAAGCATACAGGGGCAATGTGCCCCATGATTAGATCTTAACAGTTATGCAACCTTTGTGTGAACACTAGTAGGATTCCGGCCAATGATAATCAGTATAAGAGACAGAAATAGGTCAGGACCTGTTATGATGACAATAAATGTCCACTTAGTATTGGAACAAAGGATCAACTCATGCAGCAATTGATCTAAACCACTTATGGGGGACAACAGAGAAATGGATAGCCTCAGTGTGTGTGTGTTTGTGTGTGTGTGTGTGTGTGTGTGTTCCCCTCTTGTCTTTTCTAGATCTAAACATAGATTGGTGTTCTTAGGCATTCTTCCTCCTCCTGTCTTTGAGATCACTTCCTTGTTTTTATTTCTCCTCCTTTTAGTTAGAGAGGCAGAGCTGCAGATATGGAAGCCAGCTCTAAAGATTTATATAAGATGCTTTAGAAGTCTTTCTATCCAAAAATGAATTTCCTACTATAGGACATTCCCCCCTTTTTGCTTTGTTACTGTCCTCCTGAACAGTTATTTCTCTCCAAGGTAACAAACTGCACTAGGGCTACTGCACTCCACTAGAAGAAGAAGAAATCCTTGCATTTAGGGTGGTGGGTATTCCACAGTTTTGCCATATCAGACCGACTGGGCCCTATTGGCAATTGCCTGTGATGTCACCAACTCCTAGTTTCTAAAACAGGTTTGCAACTGATTGCGGAAAAGAAAGAAGACATGTATCAGCCTCTCAGCTCCTATGCCAGAGAACAGAGCTCTTCTTAGATAAGATAAGAAATCTAAGGTTTGGGGTCTCTCTTCTTCCTAAACCATAAGCTTTCAGATCTTCAAAGGCTTCCTTCTTGAGTGGAACCTGAGAACAGAACTCTAAATCCAGTGATGGAATCAAAGATAGATAGTATGATGGTGGTGGAACCAGGAGACCAGGGTGGTGATGGAACAAGAAGTCTGAGCTCGGCTTCACAGGGGGTCAGTTTCAGGCAAGAAAGAAGTTTTGACTGGACCCTATTGGCGATAGCCTGGGACGTCACTCCTAGTTTTATATATTCACACATGTCCTGTTATCTCCCAGAAACTCCCATCCAGAATGGCCAGGAGCTGGTTTCGAGGAGAGAAAAAAGGCGCTCAAATGCTAAAAGATACACCCCCCATGAGCTGGTTATGCTGGCGGGGAATGGTTGTCTTCCCCTGGTCAGCTTTATGGCTTGACTCAGCAGACATCATTCTGTGTGAGTGTTTACTTTAGAGTTTCGCTATCTCTTAAGTACATTTTCAACGGAGTGCAACAGCAGATACCAAGAAGCCTCAAAGAGTTTGATTTCATGTTGTAGAGACAAGAGGCAGAAGATAAAGTTGGCAGGCTGATGCTACCACGAAGTGGTACGTCACAGGCCTTCTCCTGGCTGAGGAGTGCACACATTCATTCCTAAGCCCCCGTCTCACTATTTTATCTGGTCAAACAGGTTTGGTAGGTTTTTGGAGATTTTCAAATTCCTGCAGAACTGGACTGCCGAGCAAGAGAAGGGGGTGCATCCATAAGAAACAAAAATCATTAAAAAAAAAAAGTACAATAACCTTTGACCTATAAATTGGATTGTCCCTAGTGCTTCTTTCTTTTTCTTCCTTTTAAAAGGGTGTTTGAAATCATGTTTCAGATCTGCTTTTATGCTTCATGGTATCTGCTTTCATATGAGGGTTTTGTTTTTTTTAATCGTTAGCCTTCTTGGCTGCCAATTTTTTGTTGATTTTTTTTGGTGGAAAGGTAGGATTGTAATTGATGGATTGATTAATTAATCATTCCCCTATAATTAATTCTCTATGAATGTGAGTAGTCCCTTAACACACTCTCCCAAAAAACACATTTCCCTGAAAAAGACCACAAAAAGGAGCTTGTTTTTTCATAAAACATGTAAGTGCTGATTTATTTGCAGAAATGTAGATTCAGAAATAATTTCTGTACATTTAGATGAAAGTATCTCACCATCTTACCCTAATAGGGAAAATGCTGGCCCAGGACTTTGACCCATGCGCCTGTGGATTTTCAAGTCCCCTGCTCTCCCCTTTTTAGGAGTCATTATCTTTCAACCAGGCTTTGAGTGGGCAAGTGTTCAAAGAGAGAACATCTTCAAATAAATTTCCCTGATGAAAGTCCCAGAGATTACAGAGAGCTGATACACCGTGGCTACATGGAATAAGACACAAATACTTTGGTTCTCTGAGCTTTATGGGGTTTTCTACGTAAAACAGGACACAGTGATGCTGGAATAGACAACCGTTTGACCTTGTTCCGTAGGATTAATTTTACATTCTCTGCTTTCCGTTGAGTAAAAACAGACATTATAGATAACTTGTGGTTAGGAATTCCTTAACTGCTGGAAGCATCTGAGTGTAGAGCAGGAGCTTCCCTCCCCTCCTGCGGTTTGTAAATTAGCTTGTTATGTTTGGCGACTGGTCTTCAGGAATTAAGCATAGGATTCTTCTGAAGTCTGATTTCTCCAGCAGGAAAAACTGCAGAATCAAGGTCTCCAGCACCAACATAGCATGGACTTCCCCGCCTGTTTCTGCTTTAGTGGACTGGAATTTTTGTGGCTTTTATTGCACATGTCCAGTGGGATTCTACACACAGAAAGTGTACTCTCATGTAACACTGAATGTGCATAATTTGGGGCCTGTTGCCAATTTTCCACTCTTTTCTCACACTTATCTCTTTATTTGGTACCTTTCCCGTGCTGAGCTCAAGGCACCGTACATGGCTCACTTTTTCCTCAGAACAACCCTATGGGATAGCTGAAGCTGAGAGCAAGAGACAAGCCAAAGGTTACGCCATCAGTCTCATGGTTCTGTAGGGAACAGAAGTCGGATCTGCTAAGACACCGTCCGACCACAAGCCCATGTTGGTTCTGACACTTGTTCAACCCAACGGGTTGTTCGAACAAGAGCCTGAGAAGACAAGACACACCGAAAAAGGCAACAGAGCTTGGGAAACGTCAGCCAAAGAGGAAGACCAAATGGAAGTTGGATTGACTCAGTCAAGGAAGCCATGACTTTGAACTTGCAAGACCTGAGCCAGGCTGTTAATGACAAGACCTTTAGGAGGTCACTAATTCACAAGATTGCCATAAGGTGGAACAGAAAAACAGTAAAGAAATCGTAGTGCTGAAGCTGACAATTTCTGAGGGAAGGGGCTGCCTCAGGAGCCTACGTCTACGGCCTGTGTGGAAAGGCCAAGCCTTAACATAACAAATAATGAATAAATGCACCAGCTTAACTGCTTCAGCACATAAATGTGTCAAAACCATAATGTTGTGGCGAATATCGCCAAGATTCTAGCAAATCCCACAGCTCCTGATTCCATGCTCTAAACAGGAAATAGTTGTGGTAACCCACAGGACAACAAAACGCAGGGTGACTCGGTCAAGAATTGGAGAAAGGTGGCGATCTTCATGGCCGCACCTCAGTAAGCCGCTGAGCAAATTGCACGCATAACGTTGAGATTATACTCATCATAATCTTGGAACTGCCGAGCTGGAAGGGACTCTACAAATCATCAAGTCCAGCCCCTAAGAAAGAGGCACCATGGGGAGTCGAACTCCCAACCTCTGGCTCCACAGCCGGATGCCTTAACCACTGAGCTACCGTATCTAGAGTTCAATGATGACACCATCATGTGTTATAGAAGTTTCTTCCCTTATTCTGTCCCAAATGGAATGTGGAGCTGTGGATTTTAGGTGCTTTGTGGGTTAATTTTTGTAAATAAATGTTGTTTGTTTGTTTGTTTTGGTGAAACTTGGTGATTCTGGGAATTTGTAGTCCAAAGAAATAAATTTTCCAGGCTTTGGCTCTTCAAAGACTTACTCAAGACATTTTCACTGAACTGGTTGGTTTGTCTCCTGGCATAGGTGACCACTAGGCTGATGTCAACCTAGAAATCCAGCATGCATTTGGCCACTTGCACCCTGGCATCTCTGCTGTGTCATGTTGTGATAAGTCAGTCATTAAGTGGCAACCTCCGATGGTTCACTGTGATGTCAACCGAGAGCATGGTCTACCAAGTTAAGGGAAACCAGATACCTAACCCACTGAGCTGGCCAGCTTGCTGTAAAAGGAAAAGCCCAGTTTAAATATTTGCTTTTTTCCAGGAGAACCAAAGAACCTCACCATGTTAGGAAACGTGGCCTCAATTTTCAGCTTCAACTAATGCTTTGGTTGATTCTTCTTTTCATCACCCCTCTCCCACTAGATTTCAGACATCATCACAGCTATTTGACTTTGAATGTAGCAGCTCTAAACGATCTCAGGTTGTCTATTCTATCCTAATGTAAATATTCGATTTATACAGTATACCACCCATCTGAACAAAGGCCACTCTGGATGGTTTTCAATATAAAACAACAAAGACAGTCAAAATCAAAGTCATAAAAACAACACAACTATAAAGCACACAATAGAAAGGATCAAGCAATTAAAATACGTTCTATAATACTCTAATGACTAAAACATATCAATCTAATTCTTCTATAATCATCATTCTTCTCTTCTTGTTGTTTAGCTGTAATCTTGCTTTCCTTTTTTGCACTTTCTTTTTTTTTCACCTTCAAGTCATAACCCTTTTAATCCATGAGTAATATTTTCCATTTTCATGTGGACCATGTGCTTAATGCTGTCTTTTGCTTCTACTTCTTTCCCTGTTTATTTGACCTGAATGATCAGCTGTAACAAACTCTATCCATCCTTTCTTATTACGTCACCAAAGTTTCTTGATGACTAACTGAAGCCTGTAACTTTAATGATGGGCACATATATTTAAATGCCAACAATTAATTTATTCAATCGGAAGCCAGATTTCGATTGAATATCAGGAAAACCTTCCTAACTGTTAGAGTAGTGTGACAATGGAACCAGTTACCTTGGGAGATGGTGAGCGCTCCAACACCGGAGGAATTCAAGAGGAACTTAGATAACCATCTGTCAGATATCCTTTGATTTGTATTCCTGCCTTGAGCAGGGGGTTGGACTTGATGGCCTTGTAGGCCCCTTCCAACTTCACTATTCTATGATTCTATGATTCAGTGAGTTCAAAGGTAGATGGTTAAGCAGTCCAAAGACTTTCCCAGCCATCATTATCTGTTTGAGAACAGAATTTAGGGTGTTGTGCATGGGACGGTGAAAATCTGCAGCCGTTAATATTCCCAGCTCAGAGATGCACAAGCACAGATTTGTAATAACGTCTTAGGTTTAATGTGTCAGCCATAGAATTTTTCCTTTTGTATAAATAGGAGATACATCTAAATTTGACCACATCTCCCTTGTCTTGGCCCGTTTGCACTGCTCACCGGTATGCTTCTGGGCCAAATTCAATGTTCAGCTATAAAGCCCTTTATGCTTTAGGACCCTGTCAGATGGCAGGGTGATCCTTCCTCAGGTTGACCTCCCATCCCACCATGCGCCTCCCAGTCTTTGATGTGGCCACAAGAGGGGCCTGGAAGTCATCGACTAGAAACGGGGGTCTCCTTGGTAATGGCTGCCTTGCTTTGGAACACCCTTCCAGTGGAGGTGGGTCTGCCCCCCCTCCCTCCTGAGCTTCTGGGAGCAAATTAAAACCTGACTCTTTCCCCAAGCCTGTGGAAACCTTACCCCTTCTTAATTTTACTTACGATATCATGGGGTGTGTGTGTGTGTGTGTGTGGACCCTATGGTATTGGTTTATTTCTTAACGCCTGATTCCGTTGTCTTAGCTTTGCCATCTTCAGATCTAGTGATCACAGTTAGAGAGGAGGGTTTTTTTAACCTGTTTTGGGTTTTGTATGTTCATTGTTTTAATTCTGTTTGTACATTTATGTTACTTTTTTTGTAGCCGCCTAGAGTACTGGCTTGCCACTAGATGGGGTGGGGTATAAATCCAATAAAGCAAAAGCAAAAAAAAAAAAAAAAAGGATGTTGCTTACTATATACCACCCCGTAGCGCTTAAAGCACTCTCTGGGCAGTTTACAAGTTAATTATGCAGGCTACACCTTGCCCCCCACCACCATGGGCTGGGTACTCATTTTACTAACTTTAGAAGGATGGAAGGCTGAGTGAACCTTGAGCTGGCTACCTGGGATTGAACCTGGGTTGTGAGCAGTGCTTTGGCTGCAATACTGCAGTTTAACTACTGTGCCACAAGGCTCATTCTGAAAGAAAGAAAGAAAGAAAGAAAGAAAGAAAGAAAGAAAGAAAGAAAGAAAGAAAGAAAGAAAGAAAGAAAGAAAGAAGGGAGGGAGGGAGGGAAGGAGGGAAGGAAGGAAGGAAGGAAGGAAGGAGGGAGAGAGAGAGAAAGGAAGGAAGGAAGGAAGGAAGGAAGGAAGGAAGGAAGGAAGGAAGGAAGGAAGGAAGGAAGGACAAACAAGACAAGACAGAAGAACCAATGGATACATCTAAAGAATAACACTTGTGACTTGAAAAACCCTTTAGGGAAGCAGGAAATTCCTCCTTGAGGAAGTGTCTCAGACGTTGGGATCACAGTGCTCAGAGTGAGATGTAAACTCCCATCCACCCACCCCTATTAATTTCCCAAATGTATTCCTTCTTCCTCCTCCTATCTGTGCACACTATGGTGGAGAGCTGGTGGTGCCTGAGGCATGGTTATTCGAACTGCCTCTGGTTGCCTAACCCACGGGGTGGACTGATCAACGTCTGAAACGGCACAGTCGTAGTGAGGAGTTGTCACTAACTAACAGGATGCCGGTTGGATTCCTGGTCACATGCCTGGTTGTACAAGAGGCACACCATTGGGAATGTGACTGGCCTCTCATTAATTTGTCACAATTCACCACAACAACTTTCAGAACTTCAGCTGCACAAGTGTAAACTGCCAATAAGAACCTTGCCATTGTATATTTTAGGTATATTCCTAAAACAGGTTAAGTGCCAGAACAGAGGACAAGCTGGTACATTTTAAAAGGAACTCCTCGCATTATTTGTGGCTTCCCAGCACTGTAGTTGCCGTCATCATCATCATCATTGCTCCAATCATGCAAGTATAATTAATATATCACATTGTCTTTTCTAACTGGCTTGGAAAATGTAGGGAAATGTTATCAGGTTCCCTCTAGTAGCCATTTCTGATATTGCCCTTGGAAATATAAAAATACAAATGATGCAATAATATAATAATCATGTGCCGTCAAGTCCATTCTGACTTATGGTGATCCTTTCCAAGGTTTTCCAGGTACAGAGAATGTTCAGACATGGTTTCCCATTCCCTCCTTCCTCTGGGGTGTCCCTGAGACTGTGTGCAGCTGGCCCAAGGCCACCCAGGCTGGCTCTTCTCTCTGGAGATGCACCGTGGGGAATCGAACTCCCAACCTCTGGCACCACAGCCAGATCCCGAAACCACTGAGCTGCCCAGCCAGCTTTCAAATGACATAACAAAAGAATAATTCTCTTACCACTTAGGACGCCGAGAATGCCATAAACCTGAACAAGCAGTATAGAAAACAAAATAAATCGCAGAAAACAAAATAAATATAAAAAGTAAAAAATAAAGTCTGAAGAATTTCTGTTAAAGCACCTTTTAAAATGCTCTTGAAGAGTAACTTTTGAAAATAGCTTAACTGTGGCTTGTCACACCTGGAAAGTATATTTTTTTTACCACTAGTTACATTGTTTGTTAACCAAAAATAACTAGTTATAGGCAACTACTTTACGGTAACTAACTACTTCCAAGCTCTGTTTCAATTACACAGATTATGTACAGGGTCATTTGTGAAGAAACCAGCCCTGGCTGCTGCTCTTTCTTTGAGGGTACCCCTAAGGGGACTGGAGGCTAAATCCTATGAAGAACGACTAAAAGAACTAGGTATGTTTAGTTTAATGAAGAGAAGACAGAGGGGAGAGATGATAGCCGTCTTCCAATATCTGAAGGGTTGCCCCAGGGAAGAGGGCATCAATTTAGTCTCCATTGCGCCTGAGGGTAGGACAAGAACCCATGGGTGGAAAGTCGTCAGAGGGAGATCCAACCTGGAAATAAGGAGGAATTTCCTGACGATGAAAAGCATTCAGCAGTGGAACAGCTCGCCTCCCGAGGGGGTGGGTGCCCCATCGCTGGAGGTTTTCAAGAAAAGATGGGACAGCCACCTGTCCGGGATGGTATGAGGCCTCCTGCCTTGGGCAGGGGGTTGGACTAGATGACCTTCAAGGTCCCTTCCAACCCTACCACAATTCTATGATTCTACCCTTCATAAATCCGAGCTTCCTACGATTGCAATGCGTGGAACAGCCTGGAAGTGTTCAAGTGCTCTTCAGCGGCTGTTCATTCATGCTGTTTCTGTTGCATTTCTTGCACCTGCCTGTAATATCCACTTCTGATATTTACGATCTTAAAGATATGTTCTTTATCATTTTAAATTTAGGATACTAGATTTCACAACTTGTGGTTTTCACTAAATTTTTATGCGAACTACCCACTACTCTGGTCTTATGATGAAGGGTGGGATTGACATTAAATAAAGGAATAAATAAAATTATAATACAAAGCATGGTTGAACTGTTTAAGCTGTGGAGCCCTAATGTAGTGCCACCCAATTAAACCTTAACCCTTTCTCCATCACACTGATATTTTTTTTAAAAAGCACAGTATGAAATCTTGCCACCTTTCCTTGTTGTTGTTTAGTCGTTAAGTCGTGTCCGACTCTTCGTGACCCCATGGACCAGAGCACGCCAGGCCCTCCTGTCTTCCACTGCCTCCCGGAGTTGGGTCAAATTCATGTTGGCAGCTTCGATGACACTGTCCATCCATCTCGTCCTCTGTCGTCCCCTTCTCCTCTTGCCTTCACTCTTTCCCAACATCAGGGTCTTCCCAATTCTAGCCAAGCCATCTGATGATGTGTATAAACTCGGAAGCAAGTCCTTCTACATTCAAGTCCCATTTCGCAACCATTTCTTCTTTTCATTTATAGCCGGCCTTCTCTCCCGTGGACTGAAGGCAGCATTGGTGGCGCTCCTCTCTGCTACTTTTCCCTTACAACATCCCTGTGAGGTAGATCATGCTGAGAAACAGAGCCTAGCCTAACGTCACCCGGTGACTTTCATGTCTTCAGTGAGGGAGCCCCATCCGCCTTCGCTGGCGTACATAACAGAAGAAAACACTTTTGTGGCACCTTAAAAACTAGCACACAGATCTATTTCAGTGTGAGCTTCTGTGGAGTGGAATTCACTTGACTTGGGGAGGATTGGAACTTGTGTCTCTTAAAACCCCATTCAGCACTCTAACCACTGCACCACATTGCTCTAAGAACATGACTAGGACTGAAGCATTGCTCAGTGGAGCCAGAGGTGGGGAGTTCGATTCCTGAGCGTCCCTTCCTGCTCTGCAGTTCTAAGATTCTTATTATTATAAGTTTGTTATCATCCTGTCTGTTTCTAAGGGAGCGCCATGCAGTGCAAGGCTAAGCAGGTTTACTCACAAGCAAGCCCATCTCAGTTCAATGCAGCTTACCCATTTGGGGTCAGCACGCCAAAACGGCACCCCTAAGTTTGCGTCCGCCTGTCCCACTCGGGAGATAAACGGCTTTCTAGATTGCTTCCTTCGATCCCTTCCAGCTCTGCAGTTCTAAGATGAGGAGGGTGATTGCTTCATTCCAGTTTGATTATGCCCAGAGACTTAATTTTCCATTTATGAAAAATAGAAAGAAGAAAAGGAGCAACAGATGTTGCTTTAACCCATTGCAATAAGTACCCAGAACAATTCAACGAATTCTGACAGATTCCTTTTTTTAAAAAAATAGGAGAAACATCTGTTTAGATTTCCTCTCTCAGTCTCCCCCTGCACTCTCACAGCTGATTTTTTTTCCCCCCATACCCACCTAGCGTGGTGGCCACAAGGATGGCTGGTGGTTTCACCTCGGCCCTCTGGTTTTCCGTTTCGGAGATGCTCCTGGCCGGTGTTGGCTGTGACAGGATTTCCCACAGAAGGAACTCACACACACATGTGCGCCGTGTGGCGGCATCCAGGCCGACTGAGAGAAGAAGCCAAGAGAAAAAGTTAAGTCACCAGAGGAGGGGAGAGAGTGGGTGAGCCAAGAGATTCGACCGAGATTAGCTCTCTGGACTGACTTATGCTCTGCACTTATCCTGCTTCCCAGCGCCTCAAAAAACACAAAGAAAAAAAGAAAAAAAAACCAGTTTTGAATGAGGCATGCAGTGCTCCATGGATATTCCATAAACCTTTGGCGTGTGGACGTTTGCGCCTTCTCCTCTCGCCCTGACCGAAGTGGACATCCTAAGAATGTCAGCCCTTGTCCACACATGTTGCCAAAGAAAAAACACAACCCACCCACCGTTTTCCAAAAACTGTGTTCCAGATGTGCTCGTCTGGTGTCAAAATGCTGTTCGCCTCGAGTCTTGCAGGGTTAAGGCGTTTGATTGTCGGAGACATGCCGCAGCCTGCTGTGGTGCCGGAGCCAGCCCGAGCGCTGAAACGGAGAAGGGGTAGAGCCGCGCACGGTTGTGCGTCTGCCAAAGTGGTGTGGCAAGAAAGGAAATGCAACACCTCCAGATGTGGGTGCGTTGTTTGTGTGGGTTTGGGTTCAGTTTGGGTTGGTTTCTTTTTTTAACTGAGACATTAATCTCACAAAGTCTGCCGGAGGGTAAATGACAAACGTGGGCTAATCTTCTCCCCAGCGGTTTGAATCTGGATGAAGGCTTCTTATCACATGACAAACGTCAGTGAACTCACAACTTGGACAAGGTTACGGACTTCACCTCCCATGATCCCCATGAAAGCAGGGCTGTGCTGGAGCGGGCGATTACGGCCAAAGTCCTGTGTCAGCAGTCTATGTTGGCATATAGAGGAAATCATGTGAAGAACTACTGGATAACTCTGTGGTTTAGGCACCTGGCTGTGGAGCCAGAGGTTGGGAGTTCGATTCCCCCACGGGGCCTCCTGGACAGGGGTTGGGCTCGATGATCCATCGGGTCCCTTCCAGCTCTGCAATTCTAACATGATGATGATGAAAGTGTGGTGGTGCATGGCTTCTTTTACACAAAGGTAAATTGCCAGAAGGATTCTATCCACAGGGGAAGGGTGTGGTGCCAGGCTGTCTGGGTCATTATCAGCAGCAATGGCTCCGTGAATCGCCAGAACGGATAGCCCCCTTGCTATTTCAATGCTTGTGCATTTAATTTTCCTCTGAAATCAATGTGAACAATGCTTCATGTAATTGGATGGAGTAGATGGTGGTCCATATAAGCTTATGGCATAATAAATTGGATAGTCTTTAGGATGCCACAGAATTCTTGGTTGTATGCCAAAGCAGTCTAGTGGTTACAGTTTTGTATAGGTCAAGTGGGGCCTGGGTTCTAATGCAGTCGAACTGTGTTCCAAGCCCACTCCCCCCCCCCCCCCCGTGGATACTGAAAAACGCAGAAGTATCAAACAGTATACAATGCATGGTCTCTGGCTCTCTCTCGTGGCCAGTTCTGGTAAATACGACCTGGAAATACCTAGAAATACGTATTTCTGAGGGGGTTTTTTATTTAGTATTTTCAGGCAGTGGATAAACGAACCAGTGGATACCGATCCCGCTGATAGGGAGTCCTACTGTATCTAGTAATTTATAGAACTCACAGTCAGTCACCTCTCAGCATGACCATCCTCACAGGGTTGTGGTGCGGATTAAAAGGGAAAAGACACGTCTCACACAAGAAATTTTACTTCTTGAACTACAGCTGCCGAGACTCTGCCATTGCAGCTGGCTGTGGTATTCTGGGAAATGTAGTCCAATGTTTATTTAATTATTTGCTTCATAGATACTGTACTCCCCCTTTCTTCCAGCGAGCTGAAGACAGGAGAGGTAGGTCAGTGTGAGAGAGTATGAGTGACCCAGGGACACCAACTGAGTGGGGAATTTAAAAATACATCTTCTGAGAGCTAGTCTTACACTCCGTGTGCTACCTGCGCTTTGCTGAGCTCTGATTATCCCTGTCAGGAAAGTGGAACCTCCATGGATGGAGGCAGTCTATCTTGGAAGTGCAGATGCTGAGCAAAAAAGGACTTGCACTTCCTCAGAGACTGGCTGTTTGTGAAGATCAGACACCTTTCTTAGGTATACCTTGAATGCAGAAAACCCATTCCTGTGTCTCATGTGTTATATAGTCACGTCTGTATTAATGTGAGTCATTAACACTCCTTTGCACGTGTTGACCCTTGAAATGTTTCCTGACCTGAAAGAGATTCAGCACAGAACCGGGGTTTGCCATCTACGAACAACTGGTGAGGTCTAAATGTGTGGCGCCCACAGAGGAAGCACCTCAGAGAACCAGGGGACATCCACTCCAATGGAGGGGAGAGGGAGAACAGACCAAAGAAAATATTTCTTGACCCAGCGTGTGGTTAGTCTGTGGAACTCCTTGCCACAGGATGTGGTGATGGCATCTGCCCTAGATGCCTTGAAAAGGGGATTGGACAGATTTCGGGAGGAAAAGTCCATCGCAGGTGACAAGCCATGATGGGGATGTATCATCTCCAGGCTTAAAAGGAAGGTGCCTCCAAATGCCAGATGCAGGGGAGGGGGTACCAGGAGACAGGTCTCTAGTTGTCTCGTGTGCTCCCAGAGGCATCTGGTGGGGCCACAATGAGAGACAGGAAGCTGGACTAGAGGGGCCCTTGGCCTGATCCAGCAGGGCTCTTCTGATGTTCTTATGAGAGCCAAAAATGAGCACTTTAAGAAGACTGAGGAACGTTAGCAATATATCTGTGAAGATTCTCAGTCATCCAGGTGAGGTTATCTGGAAGTTGAGTCATGGCAACTGGACTTCTTTCTTGTTAGGTTGAAAGGTTTCTGTACTCATCCAAGGAGCTTCTTCAGTCTGAGGAGAGTTGGTAGGAGACCCCCTGATATAACCTCCACATTGGTTTCACTTCCCCCTGGTCTGAATAGGCTCCTTAGAAGGACAAAGGACTGGGGGTGAGGGATAATCCCACCTTTGCAGTCCTTCTCCACCCATGATCATCATAGGTCGTTCACAGTCGTCAACAGTGGTCTTTCGGGTGGGTGTGGTCCTGATCTTTCTAGCAACGGATGAAAGGGCAGCATGCATATAGAAAATCCCGCACTCAACAGGGGTGGAGGCCTTAGATACAATCTGTCTCCTGTTTATCAGGGGCAGTGAGTTGGATGCCTAAGACTGCCTCTTCTTTATAATTCCCCTGTCTGGTTGCCTTCAAACTAGTCTTACTAGCCGCAGGCAAACAGCCAAGTGGCCACTAGCAAACCTGAACAAGTTCTTATTCTAAACATGCAACGGCCAATGAAAACGGCAACTGGGAGTTGATGTCACATACCTGCTTCCTGATTGGTTCAAAATTGGGAAAGGAGTACGACAAGGCTGTATACTGTCCCCCTGCTTATTTAACTTATATGCAGAATACATCATGCGAAAGGCAGGACTGGATGAATCCCAGGCCAGAATTAAGATTGCCGGAAGAAATATCAACAACCTCAGATATGCAGACGATACCACTCTGATGGCAGAAAGTGAGGAGGAATTAAAGAACCTCTTAATGAGGGTGAAAGAGGAGAGCGCAAAAAATGGTCTGAAGCTCAACATCAAAAAAACTAAGATCATGGCCACTGGTCCCACCACCTCCTGGCAAATAGAAGGGGAAGATATGGAGGCAGTGACAGATTTTACTTTCTTGGGCTCCAGGATCACTGCAGATGGTGACAGCAGCCACGAAATTAAAAGACACCTGCTTCTTGGGAGGAAAGCAATGAGAAACCTAGACAGCATCTTAAAAAGCAGAGACATCACCTTGCCGACAAAGGTCCGCATAGTCAAAGCTATGGTTTTCCCAGTAGCGATGTATGGAAGTGAGAGCTGGACCATAAAGAAGGCTGACTGCCGAAGAATTGATGCTTTTGAACTGTGGTGCTGGAGGAGACTCTTGAGAATCCCCTGGACTGCAAGGAGATCAAACCTATCCATTCTGAAGGAAATCAACCCAGAGTGCTCACTGGAAGGACAGATCCTGAAGCTGAGGCTCCAATACTTTGGCCATCTCATGAGAAGAGAAGACTCCCTGGAAAAGACCCTGATGTTGGGAAAGTGTGAGGGCAAGAGGAGAAGGGGACGACAGAGCACAAGATGGTTGGACAGTGTCATCGAAGCGACCAACATGACTTTGACCCAACTCCGGGAGGCAGTGGAAGACAGGAGGGCCTGGCGTGCTCTGGTCCATGGGGTCACGAAGAGTCGGACATGACTTAACGACTGAACAACAACAACACCTGCTTCCACCGGTAGAATGTGTTCCGTGCATCTGTACTCAACAGGGCTATCCAGATTTGGGGGACTACAAGTCCCAGGATCCTCTACCACTGGCTACGCTGGTTGGGGCTGATGGGAGTTGCCATCCCACAAGGTCTGGAGAGCCACATTCTGTCCACCTCAGTGTACAAGATGGCAGCTAAATGGGACATCTCTGCCTGGCCCTCACGCCTAGTCTGACCAAAGACAAACAAGGAACACACACACTTTCACGGAGGCATGCCAGAGAAATGGCCGTGTGTCATTCTCGTTACGTGTTGTCAAATCACTTCCAACGTAAGGCAAACCTATGAATTTGTGACCTTTGAAAAGCCCCATCATTAACTGCTTTTCTGAGGTTTTGCAAACAGAAGGCTGTGGCTTATTCTATTGAGCAAATCCATCTCATGTTTGGTCTTCCTCCTTTCCCACTGCTTTTCACTTTTCCCAGCATAAGAGCACCGTGGGGAAAAAAGTCTTTTACTAGCAGTTGTACAAATGTTTCCAGTCCTATTTGCTAATTGCGTTTAAATCTCCTTCCTTCCTTCCATCCATCCATCCATCCATCCATCCATCCATCCATTATCAGTTCCTTCCTTCCTTCCTTCCTTCCTTCCTTCCTTCCTTCCTTCCTTCCTTCCTTCCTTCCTTCCTTCCTTCTGGGCCACAACTCTACACTCAGGGATGGGGTCATTTGGAGATCTGTGTTCCCCCAAAAGCAACTGTATAGGAGAACCTCACCCACATCCCTGATTATGAGCCGTTGTGTGTTTTTCTCATCCCCTTTTGGCACCTCACTGCAGAAAGGGGGACACTCAGAACAGGATGACATCTGACAGGCAAATTCTATGATGAATCTACAAAATCTTGTGTGTGGGTAGGTGAGTGGGATTAGATACCCAGCCACCAATTTGAGCAGCAGCCACACGTTTAAGCCAAACAAATGGCTGAATCTGGAAACTGAGGGATGCTCCAGAAATCAAAGTGGTAGAGGATCGCTAGAAGGTCAGTTTACAGTGTGATCTGCTCCTCCTTGAAATGCTACAGACTTCGTTCTGAAAGCTTTCTGTGCACTTTCTCCAGATTAGACCCTTCTGAGTGTTTGCAAACTTCTACTGAGTCAACTGTTGGAATAATGGTTTATTAGCTCCTGCTAGGAGACAACTCAGATTGTCTGCACAAAGGAAGGGTTGAGCCACAGGCTTAAGCGTTCTTGCCAGGCGCATGTGAAGAAACTGAGGATAAAAAGGGCCAATCCAGTGAGGGGCAGAGTTTCGTGTGTCTCTCTGTGTCAAAGATCTCATGGGTGCATCCATGTAAGCAGGTGGGTGGGTGATGTTCAGATCAGCGCTTGCTTAGAGCCATAAATATTTTGCATTCAGTGCCTTCAGGCTGGGAGAGGGGCACCTGGCACTCTCCAGATGAGGTTGAACCCCAGTTCCCATCATCCTCAGCCAACTGGGAAATATTACTCTTTTTTTAAAAAATTACAGCTCCCAAAATTGTGAGCAGAGTTAGTTGATCCTGAAACCTGCAGCCGAAAAAAGGAACTTCTCTCAGCTATGATGTAGCCAATGGTCAGAGATGATAGGCGCTGTACTTCAAAAGCATCTGAAAAGCTCTGGGAACCCTACCTCTTTCCTTATCACCATAGCCTAGGATGTGGTATTCCTCCTTTAGGACAGGACAAACAGCAGCAGAGGTGGAACATGGCTTGGAAAATGCTCTGCTTCTTATGGAATATTATGCATTTGTTTTGCCCAGTATCACTTCTGCTCAAACAGGTCTTGCAGGTTTTTGAAAAAATATGAAAACCTACTGTTCCTGTTACTACAGCTCATGAGCAGTGATTTCTCTCTCAAAACTGCTTCCAATTCTCTGGACAGACTGCCCTGGTTATATTTGTTCTTGATCATGTCTTACCTTTCATCCAGGTCATTGAAGACAGTGTAGATATGTTCCCTTTTATCCTTCACAACGAGCCTGTGAGGTAGGCCAGGTTGGACAAGATTCAGTGACTAATTCAGGTTCGCTCAGTAAAAGTCATTTTGTGCCAGTTAGAGTTTGTGCTCTTCCTTCCTTCCTTCCTTCCTTCCTTCCTTCCTTCCTTCCTTCCATTATCAGCTCCTTCCTTCCTTCCTTCCTTCCTTCCTTCCTTCCTTCCTTCCATTATCAGCTCCTTCCTTCCTTCCTTCCTTCCTTCCTTCCTTCCTTCCTTCCTTCCTTCCTTCCTTCCTTCCTTCCTTCCTTCCATTATCAGCTCCTTCCTTCCTTCCCACACTTTATTTTAACTATTAGATTTTTCACTCTATTTTTAAAAAACCGATTTTGCATGTTGATGCTTTCACATGTTGCTGGTCCGGTTATAGGCTTAAGGATGGAAGATATAATAATAGTAGCAACAATATCTGTTAAGCAAAGCTGATCTATTCTCATGCATAAAGCAAGCACCAGGCGCTGTATTTAAGGGTGTTCTCACCTTGTACTCGATCAGCCTTCCCCCCCCCCCTCCCGCCCCACGGCTCTGTTTGCAGAGAAATGCTCATTTCCGTCTCCTGAAACTTCCTGCAGCCTGGTCACAATTCTCTGATCCCCAGCCATGAACCTTTCACCGGACAGACTCCCTTGCCCGACCCTTTGCTTCAGTCCTGTCTTCCTCCGTGACCTCGGGGATGGCCTGCTTCCAACCTGTATTCCTAGCAGGGTTCAAAAGGGTAACACCTTCCTCTTCGGATCTTTGGAAACGATACAATGAGCAGTCATTCCACCCCATCGCTCACCCTCCAGATGTTTCCTGAGACAGTGAGATCATCTGTGCCTTGTCTTGGCAGCCCAGTCCACCACTGGGTCGTGAGTCCCAAAGCTCTGGTGTGTACACGTCCCACACCCACCACGGGTTCTCAAATTAATTGGTGTGTATTGTAGTCCAATGAAAGTGTGTGTGAGAGAGGGATCTGTATCCTCAGTAGGTCAGGTTTCTCCTGATCCATTGTTCCCACCTGGTGACGCTGGATGGTAGCACATCATCCCCAGCTAGAATGATCATTGAACCCATTTGTCTTTTGCCAGTTGGAATGAGATGGAAGGTGCTCTTCGCTCATTGCCACAGGTGAGCAGCATCCCATTTCAGTGCAAAAACCTATACCCGTATGTCACTAGATCTATGGCCATGCTAACTGGGGATTCTGGAAGTTGTAGTTCAAAAAAATAATATTCTAAGTTCAGTACATTGCAGCCAGCTTGTCATTAGAAGCTACCCTGTTTCCCCGAAAATAAGACCTAACCTGAAAATAGGCCCTAGTATGGTTTTTCAGGATGCTCATAATATAAGCCCTACCCCAAAAATAATCCCCAGTTAAGTGAAACCCCGCCTTCCACCATTGTGCGGCAACCTGAAAAAGATGACATGACTGTATTTGAATAAATGTAGATTATTGTACATGAAAAAAAATATAAAACATCCCCTGAAAATAAGCCCTAATGCATTTTTGGAGCAAAAATTAATATAAGACCCTGTCTTATTTTCGGGGAAACATGGTAGCAATGACAGACCTTTGGAATTGTGCACTTATACTTGTGATGGAAAGTTTATGCTCAATGGCAAATCACACAACAAAACAAAAACTCATCTTCAGACTATAGGAAGCCTGCAAAGTCATGCTGCGACAATCAGTTGTTTTCAGCACATAATAAATTCTCTCTTCTAAGGATGTGCTACCTATAATGTATAGTTTGGCCTTCCGAAGCAGGCCGTTGGGTCCCAAGAGCCGGCTCCTGCAGTCACAACAGAAGAAAGGTGTGTACGTGACAGACAGGCAAGCTGCACTTACAAGTGTACAAAGAGCATTATGAAAGTTCCCTTCCCAAAGTAAATTGAGAGACTTGAAGGGAGAACTTTCTGAAACCATAACCCCAAAAGTAACTTTTCCAAGTCAATGAAGTGGCCGTACTGCATTCCAAATAAACACGGACATTGGTCAGTTGCAGATTAAATCTGGGTATGCTTTTCTTCCAGAACTTGAATATTTATCTGTCTACTGGAAACCAGCCGATGACTGTGCCGTCCCAGCGGAGTACGATTCGTCAGAACGTCAGCATGTCTCAGGCCTAGAGACTTCTTCATATGGAGTTTTCCTTCCATGGGTACCAGATGTTTTACAGCTTGGGGAAGCGTTTCTCATCGGGAAGAAATGTAAAGAATTCCTAAATAGGATTTTTTAAAAAGGGATCAGCCCATGTTACTCAGCAGGCAAAGGCAGTGAAAGTCTGGGGGGTTGGGTGGAGGACGACAGGGATGAGAAAGTCACAGGGAGAAGGGTTGGGGGAGAATCTGAAAAGGGAAATATTTGGCAGCTGGACAAATTCCCCTAGTTCAGAAAGTGCAGATGTGACTCTTCCGAGTTTGCCCGCAGACACATGAGAGAGGATGTCGGCTTTATGAAATGCATCGGCCCTGCCCCCTAGTGGCGGGAGATGCAACAGCCTTGGCTATGTTTATCTCCATCCAGCTGCTTAATCCCTCCCACCCTCTTCTCCTTCCCTTCCATCCTAAATAAGAAGGGCATAATCACTCTGAATAAAATCAGCACACATTCATCTATATGTGTGTGTGTGTTCTGTGCTGTCAAGTTGGAACCAATTTATAGCAACCCTAATGGGGCTTTCAAGGTAAGTGAGACATTTACCAGTTCCATTCCCCCAGTCAGTTTCCATGACCAAGTGGGGATTCGAACCCTGTTCTCCAGAGTCTGGGTCCATCACTCTATCCACCACACCACACTGGGAATCCACAATCTTGATGTGCCCATTTAGAAAATATCGTGTAATTCGGTATTACATGAAATATTACCCTTTAAAGAGATGTTAGAAAGAAACACGGTGGCACTTATAAGACGGACAGCTTTATTTGAGTGTGAGCCTTCGTCAATTAAAATCCAGTTCTGTAGATATACGGGGTAGTTATTTAATAGCCTACAAGTGGAGTGGAAGGGAAAACCCATAAGCATCCTTTCCGCCCATCAGGGAGCGATGTGTTTGTGCACCACTCCTCATACTGGTTGCAAGCCTGGTCACACACCTGGTGATGCAACAGGGAACCTGGTAGAGCAGGGAGACACTTATGCAATTTCCTTTGCCGAGTCCCGCTTTCACCCCGAGTTGTGAGTGCCATGGCCATTCTGAAAAGGTATCCTTGCTATGAGTTTAGAACAGTGACGGTGAACCTTTTTGAGCCCCAGTGCCCAAACGGCAACACAAAACCAACCACGACCGTCCTGAAGAGTCCCACTCCTCCAGCCCGCACAACCTCCAGCGCCTGCCTGGGACACTCCCCTCTCCGTCACCAGCTGCAATCCTTAAAGGCGCAGGCGGCAGGAGCCAGGTGTTTCCATGCCTGGCGTCCAGGCGTGTGTATTTGTGGTGGCTGTGACCATTGCCGTCTTGGCTCTCCCTCCCTTCCCAAGAGTTCTTCCCAAAATCTGGGATCGGAGGATGGGTGTTTCCTGATGGTAACTTATGGCTCGCGTGCCCACAGAGAGGGCTCTGCGTGCCAGCTGTGGCACACGTGCCATAGGTTCGCCATCACTGGTTTAGAAGATAGTGCAGGAAACCCAGATAGTCTGGTTCAACCTTATGCAAACACTTTTAAAATGTTTTTTTTTTTTTGCAGGATTTACACAAGAGGCAACACACGTGAGATCACCAGGATCCATCCCGCGTTGTTGCTTGCATGCATGGTTGGTGGGGTAGAGGTGGTGCTTACTTTGGCATTTAGCCCCAACCATCACCTTTGGCATAAGGCACCCCCTTTCCACTAAAGGAAGACAACCCTCGACGGCAAGAAGGCCACCTACCTCTTGAAGTGAAGGACTGTGTTGTGAAAAGCAGGTTGGGAATCCCCTGCACTCCCAGGCAGCATTTGAAGTACTGGAAAACACAGAGTATAGCGAATGCTATACATAGCATGGTCTCTGGCTCCCTTTAGTGGCCAGTTCTGGTAACATCATCTTTATAAATCTATATATTTCTAGGATTTTTCTTTAATAATTTTAATATTTTCAAATCATGGACAACTGAATAAGCGGATACTGATTCCACCGATAAGCAGGCCCTACTGCACTTCAGATGGGCAAATCACCTTTTGCTTTTGGTCCATTAGAATTTTTGAAACCGCATATTTTAGCCAAAAAATTTCCCCTCGTCTGTATGGCATGGGAAAATCTCTCTGTTTTGCTTTCCTCTGTGTTACTGAACATTTTGTTCCATTCAGATCTAAACTGAACCCAAGAGAAATTATTATTATTATTATTATTATTATTATTATTATTATTATTATTATTATTATTATTATTATTATTATTATTATTATTATTATTATTATTTATTAGATTTCTATCCCGCCCATCTAGACCAAAGGTCTACTCTCTCCAGGAAGTCTCATCAGGCCGATCAATGCTATATCTATTTTGCAAACAGAGACGGATGCTCAGGTATGCCCAGAGCATATAATGGAGATCCTACTGTGTTATGATTACGGTGCTTATGAGATAGTTGGGTTTAACCTCATGAGGGATATGGCATGTTTTGGCTGAAATAGAGAGAGAAAACCTGGAGATTTGGAGAAAGCCAGAGAAACTGCAGACTCGGAGAAGACCAGAGCTGGAAGGGGGGGACTGTGGCTGCTGTTTTGGGCCCAACAAACTAGTCGTATGTTATCAAATAAGATTTTTAAAAGGTCGTTCAAGAACTTGAACCAATGACTTTATTAGCATGGGTGAACAGAGCATAAAACAAAGAAGGCCTACGATTAATCTCCAATTGAAGAGGGAAGAAGGAAAGGCACTGCTCAGTGCTAGAACTCAGAAGCTCCTGGGTTAAATCCCAGCCACTAGAATTTAAAAAAAGAGAGTCTCAGATTATGTGCAGTGCAGAAAAAAAAGTTGACCAATGACATCAACCATTTTATAAAACGGTGACTTGCTGTCTATGTCCAGTGGATCACAGCTGTGGTTCTCCATACACACATGATGAGATACTTAGAAAACTCCATGTAGGAATGCCCTCTTCCAATTAATTCTCTTCCGCTTCCCTACAAAAAGGTGCTAAGTACCGGGATTGTGCTACATAAATAATATTCATAACGACCCATTGTTTAAACTTCCTACAAAGCACCCATCAAGCTTCCATGGTGGCAGAGCGAAATCTGAAGAAGACAAACTGATTACTCTTTTCCGCCAGCTAACAGAACCTAGCACTCCTTCTGGAAATAGCAATCTAACCACTAGCCATACTGGTCTGTTCTACCACAAGAGAAACCAGGTGTCTTGTGGCACCTTTAGCGACTTTTTAAATTTCATAAACTTTTGTGTATCCAAGATTATTATTTTTTTTAGAGGAATGGAACAGCTGTGTCTCTGGGGGGAGTTCAAAACTGTTGGCAGTTAGAGTTGTCAGGGAAGGGCAAGAATAGAGTGTTAGCTCTGGCCTGTTTGTTTCCTGTGTAAATATGTGGGCAGCTGGATTTGCCACAAGGTCAGATTCATGTGTCAGTGTCTTTGGTGGGTACAGAGTCAGGCCCTAATCACCATAATTATGATGGAATTAATTCACCCAGGACCAACATGCCCTATTGTTGTCCCCCCACATACACACACACACATCCGCCCTGCCAACAGTTTTAAACTCCCCCCAGAGACACAGCCATTATGTTCATTAGAAGAAGTGTGCTTGGACACATAAAAGCTTACAAAAAAATAAAGACTAGTTAGTCTTAAAGGTGCTACAAGATTTCTAGTTTCTCTTGCACATTTAGAAATACATCATTATGGCAGCTACTGATTTTGTAATGCTTTTTCATGTTCTCTTTCTTCTCTTGGGATGGGTAGCAAAGATGTAGTCACCATAGTATAATGCTAGGAAAACATGGTGCAGAGCTATGGCGGTTGCATAATTATGGAGGCGCAAAATGTGATTCAGGGCTGCTGGAGACAGTGAACCTGCCCTAGGTTCTAGTTCAGACTTTAAAATAGCTGTCCAAGGTCCTGAACCTATTTGTGGGCTTAGGTTCAGCATGTGGGATAATGCCTGTAAAGTTCAAACAAAAAGCCAGTGTGGACTCATTGCCTCCTGAAATCAGAGTCACCCCTGATCTGAGCTGCATACGTACAACTGATCTCACTTCAGGAGAAAGGCTCTGGGTCCTCACTTTAACACCTGGGTTCGATCAGAAGCAGCCTGAGAATCCTCCACATTTAATTTCAGCTGAAGAAGTTCAACAGAATAATTTCTCTATGATGAACAAGAAGCAAACAACAAAAAAACCATCTCTCACTTTGCATGGCCAAAATCTCAATAGAAAGCCAAACCAGACTATGCACATTTGCATCACCATCGGATGTGGTTTTTTTTAAATAAAATAAACAGTTGACCACCCAGTTGTCCTTCAACATCTTCCCTTCACATCTCTCTTCTGGAGACTTAGTGCTGCTATTTTTTCCGCTTGCTGATGACCTTCGTCTTGGAGTCTCTCAAGGCCGATTTGATTTCTTGGACTATCATGTCTTGCCATGCGTGCCTGGAAGTAAGAATAATCTTAGAACTGCAGAACTGGAAGGGACCCGATGGATCATCGAGTCCGGCTCCTGTCAAGGAGGCCCACCCGTGGGGAATCGAACTCCCAACCTCTCCCTGAGCCATCGGAGAACAACTATAAGGTTTGGGTGGACTGGGTGGATTTCACAGGGCTCCATGGAAACTCTGCCCATGGCACACATGGAAGCCCCTTGCCTTCATTTATCTATCATTTCCATTTCTATACTGTCCCATTAGTATTATCTCTCTTTGGCTGGTTCACAGCATACAATAAATTTTTACAATAAATTACATAGTGTAATAAATACAGTAGCTGGCTGGATAACTCAGTGAGTTGAGTATCTGGCTGTGCAGGCAGAGGTTGGGAGTTCAATTCCCCACTGAGTCTCTTGAGAAAAGAGCCAGCCTGGGTGGCCTTGGGCAAGCTGTCCAAAGGGTTTACTACTATTACTACTATTACTAGTAGTAGTCGTCGTCGTCAAAAACACCAGGCACAATCAAAACTATAAACACATTGACTGGTATTATATAACAGATACACATTTTTAACCAAAAACCTAAGTATTTGTTCAATATTGGTGCAGTATGTATGGTGGTGGTGGAGGTGGTGGTGGTGGTGGTGGAGTAACATATGGTTACACTAATTCTTATGGGATGGGTAGAAAAACCATGCCTGGAATAAACCATTTCAGCATGCAGGTGGTGGGTCGCATGATGAATGCATTTCTACATAAAATAATTCCTAGCTGATCAGCAGAAATGGAAAGAAGGCTTGGTAAACTCCTTGTTTTCATCTGATCTAGGCTGACTTAGCATGATGATAGGTATTTCCCTGTGAAATCGTAAAACCTCGTGAGATTCTTTGCCTCCAGACGAGAGCAAGATGCCAAACCCCACCCACCCTGCGTCGTCCCTGTAATTTGCACAAAATGGCCTTTTCCCTTGAGAAGCATACCGGCATATTGTTACAAAAGAAGCAAACAACCCATCCCATGCTTCAAGTTCATAAGCAAAGCCACAGTCCTCCCAGTTTGGGCAACTTCCACAAGAATAGACAATTCTGTACAAACACAGGGAGTCCTGCGTACAACATCACCCGGGTCCTTGCAACCATTTCTGTTGAGAGTGTCAAGAAATATCTTTTCCATCCTCAAAAAGAATTTAAGTCCCTTCATCCTTGCATCCTCAGTGCACTCCGAGTCCTCCGCAGTGTGCTGGCTGGTGCATCCTGAGAGCCACGGTCCAAACTTTCTCCAAAGTCTGGGTGGAAATGGGTTAAAACTTTGGCGACATAAACATTTCCCGTCAAAATTATCCACTTCAGCCATCTAAACATCTTTTTATTTATTTATTTATTCTCCTTCTGTCTCCAGGATATCTTTGTTCAAAGGGGGGGGGGGAAAGCACTCCATGGAAAGAGCCTGAGAAAGAGGGTTCTTCTCGTTTTTCTGCAGAAGGTCACTCAGATGCAAAGATCTGGAATATCTCTGTGTCAGGCTCGAAAATGAGAACATAAATAAATCCCGGGGGATTCTGAGATCGTTCTGTAGTTTTGCCGACACCAGAGGTCAAACGCAGCGTTATTCCTGAGAGCCTTTCCTGGACCTTTGACTCTCCCTAGAGGTTTACGGAGCCAGTCTTGAACCAACCAGAGCTCCTGCATTCGATTCAGACTGGAAACCTATTTTGAACTCTTCCTGTAGCTCTGGTCACATACTTATAGATTTGTCATTTCCTTCACCTCGTTTCCTACTTTCTCTTCTCTCTCTTTCTCCCTTCCTTTCTCTACTCCATTCTCTAGCGTAGTTGATCACCAGCATGAAATGCAACTGAACGCCATTGTCTCTTAGAGCCTCACAGTTACTCTCTCTCTGTTTTAACTCACACGCCTGAAGAAGTGGACAGAGTTCCAGGAAAGCTTGCATTAAAACACAGGAATTAATCTTTAAAGTGTCTTTTCTTTTCTTCTTTTGTGTTCAGGGTGTTTTAAAACTGCAATTCATTCCTCTTTTAGAGTAACTTTTCAAGCTCTGGCTGCTGCTTAACTAGTTCCTGGTTGATTTCTCTCATTAAGTGTGACCCATTCCTTATGTCTCTTGTTTTTCTTTCATATTGTTACATTACTCCGGGGGGGGGGGGGCACCAACGTCTTCAAAAAATAGACAATTAGCAGATTTGAAAGCCCTCTCTGGGGCTGCTCTTAGACTGTGGAACTCCCTCCCACTGGAGGCCAGGCTGACCCCATCATGGCTGTCCTTACTGTTCCCAGCTTTAAATATTGTCTTTGAATGATGTAAGCTGCCTTCAACCCTTTTCAAGGAGAAAGGAGGTGTAAAAATAAATAAATAGATATATATTGGGGACATTTAGCTGAAGACACCCATTACCTGGTTCTTTTCTACAGGTAGGGCTCTGTTTGTTTTTGCCTGTAATTGCCTTTACACTGCATACAGTTAAACTGTGGAATTCACTGCCACATGAAAAAAGAATGTCTGCCACTTTTAAATGGCTTTCAAAGGGAATTGGATACACTGATGGAGGCGAAGCCATCTGGGGCTATTACTTGGGATAACTGTACACCACTGCCAGTATCAAAATGTGACCTCGTTGCTGAAAATGTAACTGTTCTCATTCTTTGCTGACAATCTTCCCTAGAGCAACCAGTCGGTCAACTTATGAGTGGAATTTTGGACGAGATCTCTTTGCTCTGATCCACCAGGAGTCTTCCTATTTACTCATGCCATTCCCCCTACCTGCAGTCTAAAACGCGTGCGTAGGCTTACCACCTCCAGAGGAAGCAGAGTGCTCTTTTACTGGAGATGGGATTAAGTTCCTGGTAACTTCCAAAAAAAACAAACAAACAGAAACTTCTCAAAGGACGTCCATTAAACTCTCAGGGTTAATCCTGGGTGAAGCTGGAAGAGCAAATCTTCGCACACCCGGCGGCTTCGTCATGCAGACAGTGAGAAGGACTGTAAAATGTGTTTATTTCTGATTCTGTGGATATATTTTACCTTATAAGGCGAGATCCTTCCATCTTTCTCTCTTGAAGAGGAAAAAGAAAACCCCGTATTGCTCATTGATGTCACAGTCATACTTACCCCGGTTTCATTTCAGGAGGTGTCGGCAGGGGTTTTGTGAATCCTTTTTTTCCTAAAAGCCAGTAGGTTTCTTCTAAGCCTTTCCCCTGTTGGTAACGAGAGCAGAAGTCCATCGGGCATTTGAACAGTCTGCAATGTTCATGCAATTTTCCAGATAACACCCACCCCCTACAGAGACAATGATTGGCCTATTCTGGGAGCTGTAGCCCAAAAAATAAGTTTCTCCTCTCTGTCCCTCAACTCAGAATCCTCGAGAAACCCTTGCAAGGTGATACCTGATATATCCTCCCATCCTTTGGAAGGCAGCAGGAAAAGAGGAAGGCTAATTGTGAGATGGAGTGACTCAATAAAAGGAACCACAACTATGCATTTACAAGATCTGAGCAGGGCCGTTAATGACAGGACCTTTTTTTGGGGGGGGGGGGTGTCACTAATTCATAGGGTTGCCATAGGTCGGAAGCAAAGGTTAGGAACAGCATGTTAATTTATAAGGTTGACAGTGAAATCGTTATTTTTATGTTAAAGTGCAGCACAATTGTTAATTTTGTGTTGTAGTGGACGCATCTACAGAATGTTATTTCAAAGTCAAAGCTGAAGCTTTACCTTTAAAAGCTAAGTGTCTTTCAATGTGACATCTTAAATGTTATTTTCTTCAGCTTAGGCGCAGCGCTCTTATTCCATGCAAAAGTAACAAGTGTAACGTTAATGTGTTAAATCTAACGCATTATTTCCAAGCTCTGGTATGCAGGACACCACCCTTTCATCAGGGCCATCGTAAAAACCAGTCACCAGTTCAGTTTGTCCTGCAAGTGAAACCACGTCTCGGACTCCTCTGGTCTATCACTCCGTGCACCGTGGTCTCCCACCGGTGGCAGCTCTCCTGAACCTTGAGAACCAACATCCACGGGGCACTCCTTGCTCAAGATTTCTTGGATTTGCACCCAGGCTAACGTAAGAGTTGAACTCCGTTTCCGTTGAGTTCAATGAGACTTGGATTGATTTCAGTAGAGATTGATCTCATTTTGTCTAATTTAGCCTGGATCTCACTTGTTCTCTTTGAAAGAGACTTGAAAACGGAGGACAATGTCAAATAGAACATTGTACAGATGTGATAAACAGCCAATCTAATGGCCTTGTCCCATGTTAAAAACAGTGTAGGAAGGCGTGGGAGGAGAGACAAGCATTGGAAGTTGCCTTATTGTGGAGCTGGGACTTTGGTTCCATTGAGTTCTGTATGATCTAACTACACTGCCTTTTACTACTGTCTCCACTCCAGGGTTTCAGGGCAAAAACCATCCCCAGTTCTACGTGGAAATCCCAGGAATTGAACTCGGGACCTTTGGCATGGAAGTTCATGCTCTACCGTTGAGTTGCAGCCCCTTTCTGATCTCTTCCCCTCTCTGAATTATACAAGGTTGACTTTCCCAAGAAGAACACTAAACATCAGCCAAGATATAAGAGCGTCCTCATTTCCTGCTCGGTTGGGTTTCTTACCTTCAACTCCGTCTTTCCCCTGAATTCTATTTTATAACCTTCATGGAGACTCCGCAGGGTTTTCATGGTGCTCTGGCTGATGTGGATTCTGTACGCTGAAATGAAAGAAGACATAGACTCAAGCTTTGGAGCCCTTAGAGGGTTAGCTTTTGCTTGGAATCACCAACTTGCCCGAGCAGATCACCAAGGCATGTAGGCAAGGATCTAAACCAGCAAGGACCCATAGGGGGCAGATGAAGAACCCAGGTGTGCCTCCCTCTTCTCTCTTCTAGATCTACATGTAGAGTGGTACTCTTGAGCTTTCTTCTTCCATCTCTCTCTCTCAAGTCATTTCCTATTCTTTGTTGCTGTTCCCTGTTACTCTCTTCTTTTAGTGAGAGAGGCACATCTGGAGATACAGAAATCAGTCTTGGGGTGGTGGTGGTCTGTAAACAAGTTTAGAAGCTATTTATTTATTTATTTATTAGACTTTTATCCCACCCTTCTAGACAATGTCTACTCAGGGCGGGTCACAATAAAATCATTCATAAAAACAGTTAAAAGAATAAATTAAATTGACATATTAGTGTTGATCAAGATGGGAAAATAGACAAAAAACTAAGTAAAAGTAAAAGTCAAGTATTGACAGGAGGGAAGGCCTGCCTAAAGAGCCAAGTCTTTAATTGGCTCTTAAAAACATCCAGCGAGGGTGCCAGCCAAATCTCTGATGGCAAGCTGTTCCAAAGTCGAGGGGCCACTGCCGAGAAGGCCCGGTTTCTTGTTCTTTCTTTCCGGGCCTCTCTCGGCGTTAGGCCCCTCAGCCGCCCTTCCTGGCTATAGCGAGTGACTCGAGTAGATCTAGGTGGGAGAAGGCGTTCTGCTAGGTATCGAGGTCCTAAACCGTTTAGGGTTTTATATGTCATCATTAACACTTTGAAAGCAATGCGGAAACGAACGGGCAGCCAATGCAAGGCAGCCAGAGTGGGAGAGATATGCTGGTGTTTTCTTGTTCCACTAAGAAGTCTGGCCGCCGCATTCTGCACCGTTTGAAGCTTCTGCATCAATTTCAAAGGTAGCCCCACGTAGAGCACATTACAGTGGTCTAATCTCGAGATTACAAGCGCATGGACAAGAGTGGTGAGGGCCCCGCCATCAAGATAGGGACGCAGCTGGGCAATCCGCCACAGATGGAAATAGGCGGAGCGGACCACGGACGCCACCTGGGTTTCCATGGTAAGCGCCGGATCCAGATGGATCCCCAAGCTGCGAACCTCACTCTTTGCGGTGACAGTCACCCCCCCAAAAGAGAGGGAGTTTCCCAAACCACCGATGGTGGGGCCACCCACCCTCAGGACCTCCGTCTTGTCCGGGTTCAGCCTCAGCCCATTTTCCTGCATCCACTGCAGTACAGCCTCCAAGCAGCGCTGAAGGGTGAGAACGGCATCCACTGTGGTTGGAAAAAAGGAGATGTAGAGCTGGGTATCATCAGCGTACTGATGGCACGAAGCCCCACACCCCCTGATGACCCCACCCAGCGGCCTCATGTAGATATTAAACAGCATTGGGGAGATGATCGAGCCCAGCGGAACCCCACAGTTGAGACTCCACGGGGCCGAAACCCTCTCCCCAAGCTGTAGTCTCTGAGGGCGGTCCTCCAAGAAGGAACGGAGCCAGGCAAGAGCCAGGCCACCGATTCCCAACTCAGAGAGCCTCCCCAGGAGGATACCATGGTCGACGGTATCGAAGGCGGCTGAGATATCGAGGAGGACCAACAAGGACATTTTGCCCCCGTCAGCCTCCCTCAACAGGTCATCCAACAGTGCGACCAGTGCCGTTTCTGTGCCATAACGCGGCCTGAAGCCCGACTGGAACAGATCCAGGGCATTGGTTTCATCCAAAAGAGCCTGAAGCTGATCAGCCACCACCCTCTCCACCACTTTGCTAAGGAAAGAAACATTGGCGACGGGCCTGTAATTGCCAATATTGTCCTCCGCCAAATTTGGTTTCTTCCTGATGGTCCTAATGAGTGTCTCCTTGAGGGCAAGGGGGACCTTGCTCTCCTGGAGAGACCCATTAATTATCACTGTGGCCCATTCGGTTGTTATAGACCTGGCTGCTTTGATTAGCCAGGCCGGGCAAGGGTCAAGGGAGGAGCTATGCTTTCCTCCAGAACTATCCATAAATGGACTCGCCAGTTAATCAACATTAGGATTCCAGAGTTGGTATACTTCTCCAACAGTCCAAGCTGAGTTATCTTATCAGAAGGGGAAGTATTGTTGAAGTTAGGGCTTCAGGCAGCTTTCCCTCTTTTTGTAGTTTGCTGTCACAGAATCATAGAATAATGGAGTGGGAAGGGACCTATAAGGTCATCAAGTCCAACCCCCTGCTCAAGGCAGGAATCCAAATCAAAGCAGGTCTGACAGATGGTGGTCCGATTTTCTCTTGAAAGCCTCCGTGTTGCAGCGCTCACCACCTCTCGAGGTCATTGGTTCCATTGTCATACTGCTCTAACAGTTAGAAAGTTTTCCCTGATATTCAACCGAAATCTGGCTAGTTCAGGATCTCAGTTCTCGGATGGGAAACATATAGTAAATTAGGGCCCTGCAGCTGCTTTCTCTTTAAGCACACTCTGTTTTGTTAGCCATGGAAAATATCTAGTGTAATTTGGCTTTAAAGGAAATGTTATAGCTGATTCTTCACATATGTGGAATCTCTGGAGTGGATAAGAAAAATGAAAAACTGCTCTAACAGTTAGGAAATTTTTCCTGATATTCAGCTGAAATCTGGCTTCCTATAACTTCAGCCAATTATCACAAGTTCTGCTTTTTTGGTTGCTTGTCTGGTATTCTCTAGTTTGACTTCATTTCCTCCTATAACTTCCCCTGCTTCTTCTTCCTAGTCATGTGGCTATAAGTAAGTGATGCCATCCTTTCTCTATCTGCCAAAAATATATATTTCAGTTTAATAAAGTTTCCACATCACTGAAGTGTTCCTTCCAAATATCAGCTTCTATACAGTAGGAGCCCTGAATATGTGGAAGATACACTCCAAGATGCAGATGCTGAAAACATGGATTATAGTGAACACTATACATAGCATGGTCTCTGGCTCCCTCTAGTGGTCAGTTCTGGTAACATCACCTTTGGAAAAAGATATTTCTAGGATTTTTCTTTTAATATTTTTACAAAAATTCAGACCATTAATAAGTGAATCAGCAGATACCTATCCTGCTGATGAAGGGGTCCTACTGTATTGTTAAGCCCCCCCTTATGTTTTGCAGCCCTGAGGGCATGGACCAGATATGGAGATTTCTCCCACTCCAGATCATAGCTGAAACAAAACAGAATAGGGCAAACCTGCTCAAGAACATTGGCAATATCAAGAGTGTGGGGGGAAAGTTCCCTTTTTGGACTTCAGGTCCCAGAATCCCCCAGCCAGAGTGGCCAAGTAGAGGATTTTGGTGGTTAGAGACACACACACACTCATTGACCAAACACTGGTCAATGGCCATGCTGGAGTCAGCATCCCTTCTAAAATCCAAGAAACACTCACGCAGCCCAGTGGATTCTATCCGGGAAGCAGTGTTCACGGTGTCCCCAAAGAGGCAGTAACGGGGCATGGTGAGGCCGACCACCCCTGCCGCACAAGGACCTGGCAGTGAGGAATTGGGGTGAGGGGGGAGAGAGAGAAAGAAAAAAAGAAAGAAAAGATTCATTTTGTGCATATGCTTTTCCCTTGAGCAGAAAACGGTCAAAATTAAGTGCATTTACACATTCTAGCTGCTAAATACAGGAGGACCCCCGTATCTGTAGAGGATCAGTTCCAAGCCCCCCCCCCCCCGGTTCCCTGTGGATGCAGAAAAACATGAATGATAGCTAACACTATTTTAAAAGTGAATGCTATACATAGCATGGTCTCTGGCTCCCTCGAGTAGCCCATTCTGGTAACTTCACCTTTAGAAATATATATTTCGAGGATTTTTCTTTAAATATTTTTTAATATTTTCAGAGCATGGATAAGTGATTCAATGGATATTGATCCCATGGATAAGGGGCCCCCACTGTAATACATGACTTCTCATCACCCACTCAATATTTTCAGTTACTAACTGCCGTTCCATGGCACAATTAAAGAAGGGCTGAAATCCTATTGTTTTGTTATGTATGCAGAAGGCAACCTGTGTAACTTTCATTGCCTTCTTGTTGGCAGTTAACAAGTTCCCATCCACGAGAATCCCAGCGGTGACTCATCAATTGCCAGCTAGAAGTGACTGGATTTCAGCCACTGTCCAATATCAGACATGAGAACCGCACTGGCTGCTGTTAGCTGCTAAATGCAATGGCAATTCAGTCTCCTATTAAAAACTGCCAACTGGAAAATAAAGTGAAATTTTCCACTTCCAAAGATCAGGAGCTAAATTAGATTTCACCAGATGTCAAACACAGAAATCAATTAGGCAGAGAATCTAGGAATGAATACGCAAGCCAAGGTGCATGTCCCAGCTGATCCCAGCCAGTCGGAGTTAAAACTCCTAATAGTTTTTGGCAAAGCCTGGACCACCCAGTCTCCTCTGTTTGGGGCTGGGAGAAATCTGATCAATTAATCATGCTGACAAAAAGTCTGTTTATTTGACTCTTATCTCACAGCCAAGTGAAGGCTCCCTCTTTTCCAGAAGTCGTGGAGAAAACCAGATCCATACGCTATTTCCACAGTTTCACGCCAAGAGATATATACCCTTTCCCCCCAAAAAATAAGACCTAACCTGAAAATAAGCCCTAGTATGATTTTTCAGGATGCTCATCATATAAGTCCTACCCCCAAAATAAGCCCCAGTGAAGTGAAAGCCCACCCTCCACCCTTGTGCAGCAACCAGAAGAAGATGACATGACTGTATTTGAATCAATGTAGTTTGTTGTACATGAAAAAAAAATCCCCTGAAAATAAGCCATAGTGAGTTTTTTGGAGCAAAAATTAATATAAGACCCTGTCTTATTTTCGGGGAAACACGGTATATCGCTTGCAAACCAGAAGTTGGAGCCCTTGTTTTCAGGGGTTGTAGATTGCAGTATCTCTGAGACAGCATGACCATCCTGCCTATTGGGGTCATATAACGAAGGGAGTAATGGGAGTCGTAGTCCAAAAAAAGGAACGTTCCCAAGTTGTGGGAGAATCACACCAGCACATAAATCGAAAGAATCACACTGTTATTTGGAAATATACATCTTGGTCTGAACAGGTCTCTGTAAATCTCACAGCCAGGATTTAATATAATAATAATTTTCGAACTGCAGAGATGGAAGGGACTCTATGGCTCAACGAGTCCAGCCCCATGTCAAGGAGGCCCATTGGAGAATCGAACTCCCAACCTCTGGCTCCGTAGCCAGATACCTTAAAGACTTAAACCACTGAGCTATCCTGACCACTGAGCTAAAATGGCTCATGTTCATCTCTGTAAATCACGTGACCCCAAGAGTTGCTTCCACAGCAGGCACAAGAAACCTCTGATGATGTTGGACTACAATACCCATCACTCCTCATCATTAACTATTCTGGTTAGGGCTAACTAGTGTTATAGTCCAACCACATCTGGAGGGCAACACATTCTTTACCCCAGGGGTCCCCAACCTTTTTCACCCCGCGGATCAGCTGAGGAAGGCGGGGCACCCCCCGCGCTTGTGCGCATGAGCGAATGAGCGCTCTTTCTCTCTCGCGTGCGAATGAGTGCGCATGCGCGCATACGCAAACAGCAGCGCGGTGCTTGTGCGGGCGCGAGGGTGCTTGTACGCATGCGCAAACGGCAGCGCGGTGCTCACGCGGGTGCACTGGAGTGCGCACGCATGCGCAAATCAGCTGTGCAGGGGTGAGTACTGCGGGGGGTGGGGCGGGAGGTCTGTCTCCGCGGCCCAGTCCGGCTCAGGCCACGGAACGGCACTGGGCCACGGACCGGGGGTTGGGGACCTCTGCTTAACCCTGTTATTGATTATTTTGTGTCTATTATTTATTGCAAAGTAAACAATAGTTCACAAATGCCACAAGATATTTATCTCTTTATTTATATACTTTTAAAAAATACCCAGCCTTTCTGCCAAAGAAGGGACTCAGGGCGGTGTACAACAGCTAAAAAAAACCTGTCCATATATCTAAAATCACAAGACATTAGAATATCAATATGAAAATACAATTAAACATGGAACAATATTAAAAACATCACTAGTTTAAAATTGAATCAAGGAGTTGGAAGGGGACTATAAGGCCCTCGAGTCCATCAAATCTCTTGCTCAGTGCAGGAATCCAACTCAAAGCTGATCAGACAGATGGTTGTCCAATTTTTTCTTGGGTGCCTCCAGTGTTGGAGCGCTCACCACCTCCCGAGGCCATTAATTCCATTATCGTACTGCTCTAACAGTTAAGAAGTTTTTCCTGATCTTCAGCCTAAATCTGAGTTCCTGTAACTTGAGCCCATTATTATGTGTCTTGCACTCTGGGAGGATCGAGAACAGATCCTGCCCCTCTTCTGTAGGACAGCCGTTCAAGTATTTGAAAAGTGCAGTCCTATCTCCCCTCAGTCTTCTTTTCTCAAGACTAAACATGCCCCGTTATTTCCGTCTTTCTGAAAGACCGGAATATATTCCAAGAAATTTAAAGCAGATGATAAGAATACAATATGCTGCAGTTCCCACTAAAAACTCCCAACCCTGAGGACCATTCACCAATCAAAAGCCGGTTTGATCAGGAAGGACAGAACAGAGGGGCCAACCTAGCCTCATGTGGGAGGGAATTTCACAGACTGGGAGAAATACTGTGAGAGCTAATGTGGTGGAGTGGTTAGAGTGCTGGCCTATACTGGAAAGATCTGGGTTGGAGTCCCCAAGACAGTCACTGGGCCAATCCTCAACCTAGGCTACCTTGAAAGGTTGTTGTGAGGATAATGGCAGGAAAGAGGAAAGCCACCTAGATCACGTTCTTGAAGGAAAGGGGGGATTATAAAAGCAATTTCTTGTTTTTCTCCTACTGGAAGTTGGACATTGTGTGGCCACCTGGGCACAGCAACTCGAAACAATGAAGTTGGGATGCTCCCAAAACAATCTTCAAGGTTCTCCAGCTATTAACCTTTTTCTCTACTTGCCCTTCTTTTCTCAAGTATTTTACCTTGAACGGTCAGCCATACCAATCTGTACTTTTTTCTCCTTATAATATGACTAAAGTTTTGAGCTTTCTACATTTTATGATTTCTTAATCTTTACTCATTTGTTTCGGTACTTCTTCATCAGTCCTCTTCTCAACCCAAGAAATTCTCACCATCCTGTGACAAATCCACATTTCAAAAGCATCTTTTAAAAAAAAAAAATAGTAGCTGATATCGAAGTCCATGATTCCATATGGTGAAACTGTGGCAGAGTTTTGAATTTCTGGTTAAATGCATTTAGCTGTGCAGCAGAAGTGTAGAGATTCATAGAGGTGAATAGCTTCAAGTTCCCCAGATTAGCCCACCCTTTTTCTCATTAACCGGCACTTAAAGTCTCAATCACTCACTCTGAAACCTTACTAGGAGAAAGAATACAAATGTCTCTTTACTTATAGATCGACAACAAACTGATAAACATGACTGCGTTCAAGAGACTTCAACAGACTCTAGAGAGGGAAAGAGACACTCAGCAGAGAGGCGGGGCTCTCTTTCAATTCAGAGGCGGGGGGAGGGATTGGTCAGTGCTAGATAGATTGACAGTTGTCCTAGCCCAGAAAAGCCCCTCCCAGCCAAATCTTCTCAGAGCAGCATGCGAGGTTGCAAAAACTCCAATACGAACTGGGACTCCATGCCACCTTACAGTGTTCATTCTAAAAACCAATTCTAAGTGTCCATTGCAGACTACATTTTTTATCTTATGGAAGCTAATCTGGTCCATATATTTTTTTTTACTGGTGATAAATGGAACATATGAATGATTAACAAATAAGCAACCTGTTTGTCTTTTAAGTGGCTCAGTGACGACCCATGTTGGCAACCTTGAGCTGCTCCTTCTTGACTTTTACTAGCCAAGGAGATGGCTTTTCTCAGCAAGATGAGAGACCCTGCAAGCAACACGGGAGCCTGTCTTACTGGCTCAAGCTACTTCGCCACCGTCTTAGGAATGTATATTTGAGGGCTCTTGCTCTGGATTCCAAACCCCCCCCCCTTTCCTCTACGGCTGCTTTCCAGAAGAGAAGGATCAGTGACTGATGCATGTTAGCGAATCTTCTGCAAGATCCATCAAGATTCCAGTAGAAACCAGGAGCTGCTATCCGTGGTTCTCTGCCAGAAATGCAGGTGCCTGGCAAACGGAGTCCATTCAGGCCTCTCTTACTTGGAGGAAATCTACTTCACCCCTTAACACTGTTTTCCGCAGCTGCTCAGGTCCAGCCTCCGTGTCAGCTGCTTTTCTTGGCAACATCAAGCCAAGGGGCAAAGGAGTAAAGAGCCACGCTCACAATTTTCTGCCCCACCTACCTAAAAGGAACTTGAAAAAGAGAACAACATTGCGTTTCCAAGTCCCAAAACCAAGACACAATAATACGGGCTAGACTTTTCTCAACCTAGGGTGCTACGGATGGGTTGGACTATAAGTCCCATCATCCTTAGCCACCCTGGGCTATGCTTGCTGCTGGGGATGTTGGGATTTGTTGTCTGACACGCCCAGGCCAAAGAAGGAAGTATTCAGTATGCCTGAGGGAAAGTACAAAAACTTTAGGAATTAAAAAGTAAAGTTTGCAGAGAAAGAAATGGAGCCGTTTAATAGGAAATGAGCACAGTCAGTTGGAGTTTTTTAAGCCCTTTTATAATCTGCCCCAAACTGGCTGGATAGATAGCTCAGTGGTTTAGGTCTCTGGCTGCAGAACCAGAGGTTGGGAGTTTGATTCCCCCACTGGGACTGCAGGAGGAAGAGCCAGTCTGGATCCCAGAATACCCGCAGAAGAAGGGAATGATAAACCACTTCTGTGTATTCTCTATCTGGAAAACCCTGGAAAGGGTTGCCATAAGTCAAAATTGACTTGACGGCACATGATGATGATATACGTACTTATTTAGCTGGCTGGATAGCTCAGTGAGTTAGGTTGGAAGTTCGATTCCCCTACTGTGCCTCCTGGGAGTCAAGCCAGCCTGGGTGGCCTTGGGCCAGCTGCACACCGTCCCAGAACTGCCCAAAGAAGAAGGGGATGGTCAACCACTTCTGTGTACTGTATTCTCTACCTGGTAAACCCTGAAAAGGTCACGTAAGTCAGAATGAACTTGACGGCATCTGATTATTGATTAGAATCTGCCCCAATGTTGCACAAATGGTCTCTTACACTTTTTCCCCAATGGCCGTAAGGCTACCATAACCTCAAAAGGTATTTTGAATGGCTCATGTCTCCCTAAGGACAGAATGGATGGACCCACATCTTACAGCACGACTGCTCTAATCAACATCAACCCATCTTTCTTCTTCACATTAAAAGGCAGGCGATCTGGCTACAGTTCTCCCGTGTCTTTCGTTTCAGAGAGCCCTCTCATTCTGGCGTTTGGTGCAGCCTTCCGCTCCCAAGGCAATGCGGGAGTCAAACAGATCTTTCAGCTTGAAGCAGACAATTGTGTCCTGGATGTGCACACCAGTTGTCAGGTCAATCCCTCCCTGTTGGGAGGAAGCCTCGCACGGTAAACAGCAAGTTTACAGACAACGAATCGCAAAAGAGGTACAGTGTGCCAAAGGCCTCCCGTGGCTCAGCTAAGGACCACCAAAATCTTCTTTTGCATTTCGTACCCAGGCAGGAAGAACTTTGTTACCTGAGTGCAGCCCCATTCGAATCCTGACAGGCACCCCAGGGAGGTGTTTCACTCTGAACGACCCCACGGAGCTGAGGATGTCTAGGGACATGTTGGCCATCTCTGCCGCGTGTCTTGGGCCGTTGCGTTTTGGTAGCCCAGAAACGACCATATACGCATCACCGATGGTTTCTACCTGGAAAGCAAGGACATAATTTTCCTGAAGGGGAGCTGTAGATGTGAAATTTATGGAATCAGAGAATTGGAAGGAACTAAGGGGGCTCTTTTGTGACCAGATCCTATAGGGATAGGCAGTTTTGGAGATTTTGGGGACATTGTTATGCTCCTAAAACCCAGCATGGACTGAAAAATGCCAGGGGGAAAAAAAGGTACAGGAGGATTCCTGTATCCATGCGGAATCAGTTCCAAGTCAACCTCACCGTGGATACCGAAAACCACAGATAATAGTGAACACTATAAATAGCATGATCTCTGGCTCACTCTAGTGGTCAGTTCTGGTAACAACATCATGGAAATGCATATTTCTGGGATTTTCCTTTTAATATGTTTGATATTTTCAGACCATGGATAAGTGAAATGGCAGATACTGGATGTGGGGTACCACTGTACTTCCCATTTCTGGATTTCCAGTTTTGTTTTTCCTAGGTTGGGGTATCCATTGTCCATCTTATAGCAAAAACACTGCTCTGGTAAGATTATTCTTATCTTTTTTATTTATTTTATTTTATTTCTTATATTTATGTACTGACCTATTAGTGCAAAAGCACTATTCTCTCAACCGTTTAACAAATAAAATTCAAGGACAATTAAAAACACATTGAGTAAAAAACCCGCTGGCACAAAAAACAGTTTATAGCAGGACAGGAGATTGAGAGAAAAATAAAATAAAAATAAAAATAGTGTGTGTGGGGGGGAAATAAAAATAAGAGAAAAAAAATCAAAAATCAAAAATAAAATAAATATCAAATTAACAACAAGAACAAGAACAAGAACAAGAACAAGAACAAGAATAAAAATAAAAATAATAATAATAATAATAATAATAATAATAATAATAATAATAATAATAATAATAATAATAATAATAATAATAATAATAATTCAACCTGGTTCAGTATAGAAGGCCTCCATTCCATAATTATCATCACCACAGAGAAGGCCCTGCCTCTAGTATAGCACGTTCAGGCCTCCCTCAGGGTAGCCACCGGGAGGAGCCTAGTCTGGGAGGATCTGGTGGGTCGGGTGGATGACATTGGGGTCAGACGCTCCAATAAGTATCGTGGTCCCAAACTGTGGAGCTTGCCTTTTTTTAAAAAAGGACACTAGCGCCCTGTTGCCTGCAGTCAAAATGGGGAGTTTATCGCTAGGAGAAACCGAAGGCTGCAGAGCGGCATGGCTCCCTGTCCTCCCTTTGGTAATGTGTGTGCAGCGGTTTGGAAGCGAATCCCAGTAAATCCCACACTCTTCTGGAATCTGGCCTAAAAAGAGGAGGCACACAAATACTCTAGCTCACAACCGTGGGTCGCCAGAGGTTCTTGGACTACAGGAGGAAGGCAAAGTATGGCTCACAGGCTTCATGGGGCTGACCCATTTTGGAGGCCCCTGTTCCCCATGCCTCCCCTGCAAAAAGAAAAATGAGGGGCTCCCCTTGAACCTGACCCAGAGACTACAACGGGTCCAGCACGCTGCACTTAGACGGGTGACCGATGTGAGCAAATCTGAGCATTTCACTCCAGTTCTGGCTCATCTCCACTGCTTACCTTTTGTGTCTTGGATCAGGTTCAAGGTTTTGGAAGTTCAAGGCAGATCTGACAGCTGGGGGTCCAATTTCCTCTTGAATGCCTTCAGTGTTGGAGCCCTCATCACCTCCAGAGGTCATGGGTTCCCTTGTCGTACTGCTCTAACAGTTGAGAAGGTTTTTTTTCTGATCTTCAGCCTAAATCTGGCTTCCTGTCGCTTGAGCCCATGATGACATGTCCTGCACTCTGGGAGGATCAAGAACAGATCCTGCCCCTCCTCTGCAGGACAGCCTTTGAAGTATTGGAAATGTGTTATCCGATCTCCCCTCAGGCTTCTTTTCTCATGGCTAAACCTGCCCAGTTCTTTCAGTCTTTCCTCCTGGGGCTTGGTTTCCAGTCCCCCGATCATCCTGGTCTCCCTCCACTGGACTTGTTCCAGTTTACTGGCATCCTTCTTAAAGTGTGGTGTCCAGAACTGGACACAGTGCTCTCGATGAGGCCTAACCAGACCTGAACAGAGGGGAGACTAGTACCTCACAGGAATCGGAGGCTAAACGTCTGCACCTTTCAGAATCTTCCAGTCAGGATGCCACAGGTTGGAAGCCACCCGAGTGCCTTACCTTGTAAACGTCATGATGGCCAATGACGGCATCAAAGAGAGTGTAGAGGTCATTCAGCAGGTCCACAATCTCAATCGGCTCGCTAAGGGCAGAGATTGCCGTGAAACCAATTATGTCACTGAAGTAGATGGTGACCTCTTCAAAATACTCGGGTTCAACCGTGCCACCGGTTTTCAGTTTTTCTGCCACAGATCTATAAAAGCGCAGGAATGTCAACCCAGATCAAACTCACTGAATTATTTAATTGAACTGATTCCCGACCTTTCCGCTAGAAAGAAACGCTCAAGGGGATTTACAACCTTCATAACAGTATAAAGTCAAGTAACACCTCATTTAACGATAATGTCATGAAATCAAGTCCAGCCGAGCCCACAGCAGAAAATAGGACAAGCAACTCAAATGCATTAAAACCATTAAAATCAACAAAAAGTGCTGTCAAAAACAACACAGCTGGATACGTTAACATGAAATGGAAAAACTGCTAAAACATCAACCAAAACATTTAGAGGTGTCGGTAGACAACTGCAACATCATAAGGCCCACACCCAAACTGACAAAGATCTCCAGGTAACCTGGAAGTTGAGCCATGGCAACTGGACTTCTTTCTTATTAGGTTGAGATGTTTAGCTCCTCATCCAAGGAGCTTCTTCAGTTTGAGGAGAGTTAGTAGGAGATCCCTGATAGATCCTTCCTCTTGGTCTCACTTCCCCCTGGTGTGAATAGGCTCGTTAGAAGGACAAAGGACAGGGGGTGAGGGATAATCCCACCTCTGCAGTCCTTCTCCACCCATTGTCATGGGTCATTAACAGTCGTTAACAGTGGCCTTTCTGGTGGGTGTGGTTTTGATCTTTCTGGGGATGGATGAAACATGATAAATAGGAGACACAAGCATCTGTTTTTATCTGTATCAACAATTCAGTTGCATAATATTTATCTCCTTCAGGAGCTGGTCTTTTTGTGAAGCTAATAGGTCTTGATTGCCTATCTGAGACCAAGCTGCTCCCAAATTTTGTGGGATAACAACAAAGCTGCATCTTTGCAGGATAAGTCCATTTTCCCTCTCCCTGCTACTGTAAATATTGCAACTAAACTCACAAGGGACGGGGAAAACCTGCAATGAGTGGCAGATAACTCATTGTCCCTACCAATCAAAATGTGCTATGGCTCCATCCATGTTTCTTCTAACTTCAGTGCATTACTGGTTCTTTTAGGAACAAAGTAAGTTCAAGATCCATATATACTGGGGTGAGTAACCTCCACAGCTCTGCAGATGGCCACACCTGCAACCCTCCACCTCAATTTTCTCCTTATAAAAACTGAGTTTTTAACCGAAAAAGCTCCTTGTCGCCCTCTAGTGGCCAATATTTTTAAAGGTGGGGGACTCCCTGGAGGACCAAAGGGGACCTATTGAGTTTAAAAAATATTAAATGTGGATCGTTGCAGGGGGTGCT
Source organism: Intellagama lesueurii (assembly GCA_037013535.1). Classification (NCBI taxonomy): domain Eukaryota; kingdom Metazoa; phylum Chordata; class Lepidosauria; order Squamata; family Agamidae; genus Intellagama; species Intellagama lesueurii. Next base: position 5,520,287 of record JBAJHW010000003.1, read on the forward strand.
GGAGAGTGGTCGGGAGCTGAATTTGGGTTCCTGAGGAGGCCACAGGTCACCTGTGAATGATGTGTAGTATCCAAAATTCCTTGAAATAAAAAACTTGATAAAAAAAAAACTAAGAGATTCGCTGTGGGCTAATTCCCTGTACTTCTAAAATTCAGTCCTGGGTTCAATTTTTTGTTTCCTCGACATGTCATCACAGGCACACTAGAATGAGATATCAACAGTTTCAAGGAAACCCAACATTTTTAGGAAGTGGGGGGGGAAATCTGGGAGGGAGCCCCCAAACAGCAAGAGCGGGAAAGCACTGAATACCTCATTGAGGACTGAGCATGCTCAGTTGCCATGAAAGACCGACTGACTGTTGCAAGCATGCAAAATAGAATTTTGGGTGGGAGGAATAATGTATTGGGGCATCATACCGAAGGGCGTATCTGACTGTCTGACTGGAACCAGAGCTTAGAAAAGCTTTTGGACTACAGTTGCCGGAATCCTCTAGCTATCTTCGGACTACGATTCCTAGAATCCCCTGCTAGTGTAGTTGAGGGATCTGTAGTCAAGAAAAAGTAACTTTTCCTGGGTGGAACACTGAGTAGCCGCTTTCTCAGACAGCAAGCTTTCTCAGACAGCAAGTCTAAAAGTATTCCCTAAGCAACCATTGTTCCTGACACATATAGGTCTCATCGTCTGTGGCAACATTTTAAATGCAGTGGGACACACACACCCCGTATCCATGGGGGATTGGTTCCAAACCCCTGCGCAGATGCTGAAAAATGTGGATGATAGGAAACACTCTTTTAATGGCGACTGCTGTACATCACATGGTCTCTGGCTCCCTCTAGTGCCCAGTTCTGGTAACTTCACCTTTAGAAATATATACAGTACTGTATAAGGATTTTTCTTTTAATATTTTTAATATTTTCAGACTGTGGATAAGTGAATCAATGAACAATTGTTCCATGGATACAGAGGTTTTACTGCATTTGCAAGCTTTTTTGGGGCAGAGCATGAACTAGGAAGTTGGGTGTTTTTTTTAATGTCAGCAATAGTACTTACTGGGGAAGCATCTGGGTCAGCAGCTTCTCCGTCTTATGCTTTTCCATTTCCAGCTCCTCTGTTCGCTCCCGAATTAATTCTTCCAGGTTGCTGGCGTACTGCTCCAGCATCCGCAGCATGGAGTCAATGATGTTGGTCTTTTTGCCTTTGTTGATGGTTTTAAACTGGAGAAAAGAAGAATTAAAAATGGGGCCATGTGATTCAAGAGATGTGCTTATATTGGGGGGGGGGGGGAGAGAAAAAGAAGAAACTCTCGGCATGAGAGTAAAATCATCATTCTGAGAGGAGAACATTCTTCATGTTTTGATAAAGTCACGTGTTATAGTAGAGTTCAATAACAGGGTTCAAACCACTGATAAATGCTATCAGTCACTACTAACAACACTGAGCAATTCCTTCTAAGGCAGCATCCTCAATGGTGAAGGCATTCCTGTATCTTAGTTATCAGCAATAGGACCCCCTTATCTGCAGGATCAGTATATATGTCAATATATATGTCTGCCCGTCCGTCCGTCCTTCCGTCTGTCTGCCTGTAAAGAATAGATAGATAGATAGATAGATAGATAGATAGATAGATAGATAGATAGATAGATAGATAGATAGATAGATAGATAGATAGATAGATAGATAGATAGATAGATAGATAGATAGATAACATTATAGGACAGACAGACAGACACAGATAGATAACATTATAGGACAGACAGACAGACAGACAGACAGACAGATTCTAAAGACGAAGTTACCAGAACTGGCCATTAAAGGGAGCCAGAGACCATGTTATGCGTAACATTCACAATTAAAATAGCGTTTGCTATAATCCACATTTTTCAGCACCTGTGGGGGTGGCTTAGAACGGATGCCCTGCGGATACGGGGGCCCTTCTGTATTTTATTTATTTAAAATATTTTTATCCTGCCTTTCTCCTAAAAAAGGACTCGAAGAGATTTAGAAAATTAAAAAAATAAACTGTATAAAAGAAAAAAAAATTATTACAATACTTTAAAAGATTCAAAGAAATATCCTATTAACCCCCTTTCTGGGATTCAGCCTGAACTGTGCAGGAACTATCCCGGGTGCTATATTTTCAGAACCATGGACAGCACTGGGGGGTTGTGTGTCCAACATCTCCTTTGCAAGCTTCCCTAGAAGACAAGAAGTTGCGCCGCCACGCATTCTGACCTGCTCAAAGATCTCCTCGAAGGTCGGTCTTTTCTCTGGCCGTTCACTCCAGCATTGCTTCATTAAGTGGATACACTCCAGAGGGGTTTGATCCGGAGAGACACTCGGGCGGTACAAGGGCGGTGGTTTCTTGAGCTTGAGAAGGATTTCTGGGTCAAAGAGAAGACATCCTAGTCAGAACTTTGGGGAATTCTCTTTTGGGGGATTAGATGACTGTGCTTGTTGGAACTTGGAAAAGTTCCTTTCTGCGGAACCTGGAAAAGTTACTTTGGGTGGCTAGATGATCCTGCTAGTTGAAAGATTCAGGGAGCGATAGTCCAAAAAAATCCATCTTTTTTAAGCTTTGATTTTGGGCACCCCTCCTTTGGAGTAATAAGTCACTGAGGAAGGAAATGTTCGCATCTAAGCTCATTTCAGACTATAATCTAGGCAGGCAATGATGGCGGGAAAAGTTGAGGGCCGCAGGAAAAGAGGAAGGCCAAATATGAGATTGAGGGACTCAATAAAGGAAGCCACAGCCTTGAGTTTGCAAGACCAGAGCTGGTACTTCTGGAGGCCACTCACTCATTCATGGGTTACTGTATATTGGAAGTGACACGAAGCAATACCACCGCAAAAAATGGGGGAAATAACAAACACCGGCAATTTCAGGAAATACTTCCCAAATCATCATGCTGGCCGGAGACCGTGGTGAATGTAGTCCCACACATCTGGTGGATAGCAGTTTGAGGACTTCTGTCCTTCGTGAGAGTGTTAGCCAGTTTAATCCTAAATATTTCTCCACGGGGAGATCCCTGTAATGCTTGGTTGCTTGATGTGCAGAACACCAAACACACCCTGGATACCCCCAGAGATCAGGAAAGGCACTCTTGTTTTGGACTACAGCCCCCTCCCTTAGCCAGAGTGCTGGGAGAATTTGAGGTTTTTCTCCACGATAATAACTTCTCCAAGTTCTGGAAACCTGAACAGATTCCAGCCTGCAAAGGAGGCAGATAGTTGTAGCAGAACAATAAGTGTGGGAGAAAAATATATTTTTAAAAGAAATTGCACTATGAGACCCAAGGCACTTGTTCAAAGAAATCCGTTTCTAGAAGGAGTGCTCCTTTAAGTGGAGGAAAAGATCTTGTTGTAATAACAGATTAAAGGAAGAAGAGCATGTGTTGTCAGGAATATCTCTGGAATATAAACGAAGACATCCTTTGCATGTCCAGTTTCAGAGTCACACATAACAAAGGAGATCACTTTCAGGGGGGAAGCAGAAAACAACACATTGCTCTGAGTGCAAGTTTTGGCTCTGATGTAAGAATAACATGGGTAGATTATCATTCCTGATACAAGCACCATCCATGTGGAGAAAAGAACTGCTTTTGTTGGATCAGCAGTATCTAGCTGAGCTCTGCAAAGAAGGCCAAGTAACAGTAGCATCCAAGACCACATACATGCAGATATTTCTTGGTCACCTCCAGTGCTGACAAAATGGCACAAAAAAGAGTAAGTTCTATCTTGCTGCCTTTATTATTGTGCCTTTTTTTACCTCAGTAAAAATGAGCTGCTTTCAAACAGTGTGTACTCCAAAAATGCAGAATAAAATATAGTAGGGCCTCTGTATCCACAGGAGATCGATTCTAAGCCTCCCTGTAGATGCTGAAAAACGTGGATCATAGCAAACACTATTTTAATCCCATGGATAAGGGGGTCCTACGATATTCAATTAAACAGCATTTTTTTTAAAAAAAAATCTTCCTTAGTATTCTGTCTTTACTGGTGGCCAGCAGGATGAGACAAATGAATCTAGGCTCAATTTACTACATGCCTGAAAACAATGCTGATACATTTGATACCATATCTGCCCTAGCTACACTGCTGAAGAGCCCTGCAGGATTCAAAAGCTTGCACACTCTTGTGGAATTTCTACCGAAAAAAAGACCAGTCAAAAGATCAAAATCCTCCAGTGGATTCTGGGCAGGGTGGATTTGATTTGATTTAAATCACAATTTAAATTTTATTAACTGGAATTTTTTTCACAATTTGAATAAAATGGGTTTGTTTGTTTTTTAATTTAAATCAGGATTTAAATAAATTTGATTTTAAGTAACCATTGGTTTTATCCATCCTGATTCTGGGTTTTGTTTTATTTAACAACACTATTTCTCACCTTCCGCTGGTATTTCAGACATGGAATAAGGGGGACCCCGAATAACAACTTCTTGCAGGATGATGGCAAAACTATACACATCTCCTTTAAACGTGCCGTTGGGGTGGGTCATGGGATCTCTCAAAAGCTCAGGAGCAGTCCAGAGCAATTCTGCAGGAGGAGGAGGAAGAGGAGGAAGAAGAAGAAGAAGAAAAGACCAATTTATTCAAGTCTGTATGTTCAGGGGCAAAGGTAATTCTTTCTGGCAGGTGGTTGCAAAAGATGGTGTGACATGGAGATATCCCATGGTATCATTTAAGCCTGGATGGGGAAAATAGATGGTCTTCCAGATGTTGCTGGATTTCACTTCTAATGATTCCTCCCTAGCCAGGTGAAGAAGACTGGAAATCACAGCTGAAAAGCATCTGGAGATCCTGCATTCCCCATTTCTGCCCAAGTGAAATTGGTGGGGGAGGGAGCCTGGGTGACCACACACTGGGGCCTGAGAAAATGAGTGAAGATCTTAAAAAGATCTTTAAAACCAGATGGAGTTGGGTATTGTCAGCACACTGGTGGTACCAGGCCACAAAACTCTGGACAGCCTCTTTCATGTTTTTCATGTATATGTGAAATAGTATGGGGAAATCATGGAACCCTGAGACAATCCACAGGCTAACGGTCAAGGTGTTGAACAGGAGCCCCCCAGCACCACGACCATTCACAAAGTGACACCACGCAAGGGAAAATCCCAGGACCTGACTGCTTTTCTCATCAGTTCACCACTTCTCACCCAAACACAAAGCAATGGTCAGGGCTGTTTTTCAACATGTGGTGAATGGCACTGAGCAGAAGAGGGCATCCTGTAGACCATCTTGAGCGCTGGCATTGGTGTTGTCAACATTCAGGCCACTATGTAAAGCTTGGCATTCTTTTTCCTGCTGGCAATGCAAACATAATATTGTGCAGCAATACTGGGCCATTTCCTAGCTTTTTGAATCATGGGTACAGGAGCTCAATATCCCACATTCATAAACCGGACGGGTTTTTTTGAAGAATTGAATCCTAGTTAGAATACAGCACCCCTTTCCCAGACATTCAGGCCCGTAATCCGATCTCATATTGGAAGTGTAGGTAGGACGAAACGCATGTGGGTGGAGCCAAGGACAGAGCAGGAGCTAAGCCGGAAGAGGGATGTTTCAGCTCTTTAGAATTAGAAGAGCAGACAAAAACCAGGAAACAATCCAACAATTAAAATCCTTAAAACAATTTAAAATTAAAATATAAAATTAAAACCTTTGCACTAATACTTGTGCCGGCCAAGATCCTCCACCCCCATGCTTATTTCTCTAAAAAAAAAAAAAAGCACATATTGACTTGGCACCGACATGGTGCCAATGTTGGTGCCAGCTGAATCTCAAAAGGGGGGGCATCCCAAAGTGGTATGGTGGACCCAAAAAAGTCTCTCTTCATAATGAACTACTCTCAATGATGGGACATGGGGGTACGTGTCCCCCGGAGATCTCGGTGATCAGACAGGTTTTTAACAATAGGGATAGCTTTAATATTTTAGCTCCACCGGCTAAGATAGATCCTGACCTATTTATTCTCCTGCCAGAGCAACTGAGCTCTGTTGCTTATTATCATTCAGAATTTCTGTTAAGGAAATTATCCTTTTTGCTATGTGTTTTCTCCAAGCTTTCGACTCAATACAGGGCAGCAGCCTCTTACCCTCTGCAGGAGGCTCAACGTGTAGAGTGTGTTGTGTGGCCAGGAGCTCAGCGTACCCATAATCCGTGATCTTTAGCATGAATCGACCGTCTACCACACAGTTACGAGATTTGAGACGCCCATGGCAAATGTCTTGGTGGTGTAAATATCTCATTCCCTGCAAAACAAGGCCATTCAGCATCTGATTTGGGTAGCGCCAGAGTCTAGAAACATTGCAGCAGAGCATAGAGCTATTGCGGCCACCATGTTGCACCAGTAGGACAGTCCGCAAACTCACAAACATGGGGGCATTTCGACATTTTAGTCAGCTCTGAAAAGATGCACTAAAACAAAATGCTGTTGCATAAGTTACATCTGCAGAAGGGTAATGACATCACCTACAGGGGGCGATTTCCAGTACTTAAAGACTTCCTTTTTCTGTCACACAGCTTGTCGAACTCTCAGGAATCGGTTCATTGTGTGGGAGCTACAGGACAGAAGGAGGAAGTCTTTAAAACTGCTGGAGGGTTTTTCGGTAATTAAAGACTCCTCCTTTCATTCTGAAGTTCCCACAGCTTCGACACAATGAAACATATTAGTTGTGAGTTGCACAAGCCATGAAAAAGAAGGTGGAAGTCTTTAATTAGTGAACATCTGTCTGTCAGTGATGTCGTCACCCTTCCCCGACACAATAGGATTTTGGCCAAAGAAACAAAATTTTCCACTTGCAGCAGCAGAATTCAACAGCTACAGTAGTTAGCACCTTAGAGAGGGCCACTTCATAACTGCTTGTCACATAAGTAGGAAACATGAAGAGTCCCTTGGGGTCAGAGGTGTCATGATGATGGGATATGTAGTCAAAGAAATAGAAAACAGTCATGTTAGTAGTAAAACAGAATCACACGTTGGTTATGCTCAGGAACCATTAAATCAGAAATATACTCTGGTTATGCTCAGGAACCAGTAAATCAGAAAAACATTCTCAAAGCACTTAGAAAAACACATTCCAATGTCTCTCAAATCATCTTCACACAGAACCTGTCTGACTCCATCTTACATTTCTCTGACTACATATCCCACTGACTACATATCCCACCCTGCCTTAGCGCAAAGGTGGTAGGTAAGTGTCCTGTCGAACTCTCTGACCGAGTGCTAAGCGCTCCTTAGGGGGACCTGAGCACCACATGGTGGCAGCGGTGGGATGGTAGCAAGCCTTGTTGAGGATTGCAAATGAGATTGACTATACAGTAATTCAAATACAGATTTGTAAGAGGTAAGCATCGGTCAGTTTCACTTTTGTCTACCTTCATTTTTTCAATTTTTCAAATTCCTTTAATTCTGAATACTGAAAAATGCTGTCAAATTTCTATAAAAACCAGGCTGAAATAATATGCTCATCTATCCCTACTGATAATCAATTTAATGACCTCAAAAAAGATGTTTATATACACAACTACTTTCATCCCTTTTCAAAGCCATTTTCTGTTTTTTATTCCTATGTTAGACACATAGACCCAATAAAAATCATGAGCCGTCAACCTGCAGGCATGGAAACTACCTTTAGGGGATACAGAAACTACCTTTAGGGGATACATCATTTTCCTCCTGCACTATCCCTAAATGGATTTTCTGAATTGATAAACAGTTTTCTTCCTTTCTATCTAATTTCAGAATCACAGAATCATAGAATCAGAATAATGGAGTGGGAAGGGGCCTCTAAGGCTATCAAGTCCAACCCACTGCTCAAGGCAGGAATCCAAATCAAAGCAGAACTGACAGATGGCTGTCTATTTTTCTCTTGAATGTTTCCAGCGTTGGAGCACTCACCACCTCCTGAGGTCATGAGTTCTGTTGTCATACTCCTCTAGCAGTTAAGACGTTTTTCCTGATATTCGGCTGAAATTTGGCTTCCTATTTTGTTGTTGTTTAGTCGTTAAGTCATGTCCAACTCTTCGTGACCCCGTGGACCAGAGCACGCCAGGCCCTCCTATCTTCCACTGCCTCCCGGAGTTGGGTCAAATTCATGTTGGTCGCTTCGATGACACTGTCCAACCATCTCATCCTCTGTCGTCCCCTTCTCCTCTTGCCCTCACACTTTCCCAACATCAGGGTCTTTTCCAGGGAGCCTTCTCTTCTCATGAGATGGCCGAAGTATTGGAGCCTCAGCTTCAGGATCTGTCCTTCCAGTGAGCACTCAGGGTTGATTTCCTTCAGAATGGATAGGTTTGTTCTCCTTGCAGTCCAGGGGACTCTCAAGAGTCTCCTCCAGCACCACAATTCAAAAGCATCAATTCTTCGGCGGTCAGGCTTCTTTATGGTCCAGCTCTCACTTCCATACATTGCTACTGGAAAAACCATAGCTTTGACTATGCAGACCTTTGTCGGCAAGGTGATGTCTCTGCTTTTTAAGATGCTGTCTAGGTTTGTCATCGCTTTCCTCCCAAGAAGCAGGCGTCTTTTAATTTCATGGCTGCTGTCCCCATCTGCAGTGATCATGGAGTCCAAGAAAGTAAAATCTGTCACTGCCTCCATATCTTCCCCTTCTATTTGCCAGGAGGTGATGGGACCAGTGGCCATGATCTTAGTTTTTTTGATGTTGAGCTTCAGACCATTTTTTGGCTTCCTATAGTTTGAGCCTATTATTACGTGTCCTGCAATCTGGGATGATTGAGAACAGATCCTGCCCCTCCTCTGTAGGACTACCTTTCAAGGTAATCATTAGTTCCCAGATAATTATTCTCTTTATCAGAAGCTCTGGCCCAAGTTGCTACCTTCTACCACTAAATACATTTTTTTGCTATATGATAACAAGAGCAACATCTACTCCCATGCTAGAACAGGAGACCAGGATCACAACATAGATCATACACCTTCCCTTCACAGCACACATTAGATCCAGCCTGGCATTTTGATGATGTGTTAATTGAAACTCCCACTTAAGAAGATGCCTTACTTTAATCAAGTCCGTCAGAAGAGATGATTTGAACATCCAGTCCAGTTTTATATCTGTATTCAGCAGCAAATCTTCCAAGCTCCCTCTGGAGCAATATTCCATCACAATGCCTGAAAGGCCTCCATCAGATAAAAGGCCAAAAAATGGGTTTACATTTTCATGTCGTACATCTTTCATCTGGGAACACAAGAATCAAACCACCTGAGAAGGAGGGTCTTTACTGACAACGGCATTTGAAGAAGAGAGATGTAATTTCCGATAACTAAATGCAAAAGAAATGTATTCTAGAATTATATCTCAGCACTGGGGAACATGTGGCTCTCCAGAGGTTGTTGGACTACAATTTTATTTATTTAATTTATTTATTTAAAATGTTTCGACCCGACCTTTCTCCTTCAAAAGGACCCAATCAGCTCTAATCAGCATAGCCAATGATGAAAATGATCAGACTTTCAGTCCAGCAAAATCTGAAGGGTTGCATGTTCCCTATACCTGAGGTACGGTAGGACCCCCCTATCCTCAGAATAGATATCCGCTGATTCATTTAGCCACTGGCTGAAAATGCTAAATAAAAACATCCAGAATTACCTATTTGTACGTATTTCCAGGGTGTATTTACCAGAACTGGTCACCAGAGAGAACCAGAGACCATGCAATGTATAGCATTTGATACTTCCATGTTTTTCAGCATCCATGGGCAGCAGGCTTGGAGTCCATCCTCCATGGATACCGAGGTCATACCATACATGAAAAGTGTATGGAAGCAGGAAAAGACAGTGGCCCAGTGTAATCTACAGCTATTTAGCAAAGTTTTAATTATCATGTGATGTCTTTTAAACTGTATCCTTATTTATTCAGTTTGTCTCCCATCTTTGTATTCAGCACACATGCTCAAGATGGCTAAGAAGTGGACAAGGCATAATGCCAGTATATAAAACAGAAGGCAATTGATAGTATTGAGTGGTCATAGGTCCAGATAAAGGCTACCTTACGTTTTCTGTTGTCAAAAGTACATGAAAATCCATCAATAATATTAATCAGTGAGGTGAAACCAGGCACAGGGAACGTTATGGCAATCAATATGATTAAAAAGATGGATGATATTTCAGATTGAGCAAAAGAAGATGTAACTAGGAACTACTTCAATTATTTCTAGTTAATTTTATGTTGGTTTGTTTGTGTGTTTAATTTTGATTTCTATGGTTATTATGTTCACTGTTTTTAAATTGTCATTTATTATGTTATATTATGTTATAATGTTGCAAACTGCCCAGAGTTGCCTTGGCAGCCAGATGGGCAGTATAAAATCAAATACATACATACATACATACATACATACATACATACATACATACATACATACATACATACATACATACATACATACATACATACATACATACATACATACATACATACATACATACATACATACATACAAATAATGGATCTGGCCTGCAGTTCTGCTCATGTTTCTAACATAATAAGATGTAGCTTATGAAACCTTCATAGTCACGGGGTGGAGAAGCTCAGATTTCAATGGTATGGTCTAACCCGAAACTTTGGATCAGTTGCTGCAGTGCTATGAAATGTTTGAGAGCATTCTATCATTCCAAACTGTTTTTTACAAAGTCAGTAAACATAGTATAATGGCAGAAAACATAATATTATTTTCTTTAGAAGAACCAGAGCAGATCCTTCGGATTTGTAACAGTGAATTTCGGGCCCCGGGGCTGAATTCAGCACCCTGGGGTTCCCGATGGTCATGTTTCCTTTCCCATGGTAGCACGGTTTGGTACTTTCTTGGGTTTTTTTTACAATATATATATATATATTCAGAAAGCCTTTCAGAAAGATATATATCTTTCTGAAAGGCTGAAACACTTTTCCTGGGAGACATGTTACTGGCAGCAATAACTAAACTAAATCCTGATGAAGTTTCATTTACAACCTCACATACGGTCTATAGTTTGAGTGACTGGGAGGGAATTTTCTGGGCAGGGGTGATTGGCTAGGTCTCCAGCACTAACCAATAGTTCCTTCCAGCTTTTGAAATTCAAAGAAAATTGGCTCTTGGCAGATGAGTATTCTATCCCTCTCTTTTTGTTGATTGGTGGCAGTTGTTTGCTGTTGATCTATTCAGTTGGTTGCTAGTATGTGTGCAGTAAAATAGCAGTATACAGAAGTGTCTAATTTGCTGTAAGTAAAGAAACATTTTTATTCTTTCTCCTACTAATGTCTCAGAGTGAGTCGTTGAGATTTTAAATACCAGTTAATGAGAAAGGGGTGGTCTATCAGGGGGAACTTCCAGCTATTTTCCCCCTTAGATCTCTGTACTTCTACTGTGTAGCAAAAAGGAATTTTACTAGAAATTTAAATCTCTGAAACAAAATCAAGTTACAATATTGTAGTATTTTTTGGTCTCATGTGATTACCTTTAATCCCATCCACCACTACAACGTGGTCTGCAAAAAGATCTCTGGAATGTCAATTTGTCTTTGGGGAGGAAGTTCCCTACTTTTGCTTTAGATCAGTGTTCCCCAACCTTTTCCGGTCCGCGGACCGGCTGGGGAAGGCGGGGCATCCCCTGCGCGCACGCGCATACGCGAACAAGCGTGCATACCCTTGCACGGCGCGCGCGCCCGCACGAGCGAGCGCCACCATTTTGCGCACACGCACGACCGCTCGTGCGCATGCGCAAACGGCAGCGTGCACTTGTGCAGGCCCGTGCGCACCCCCGCGCATGCACAAATGGCGGAGCGGCGCTCGTGCGGGTATGCCGGAGCGCGCGCGCATGCGCAAACGGGCGGCGCGGGGGTGAGTGCGCGTGGGGGGGCGGGGGGAGGTCTCTCTCGCCGGCCCGGTCTGGCCCAGGCCAGGGACCGGCACCGGGCCGGGGACCGGGGGTTGGGGATCGCTGCTTTAGATAACATGTGATTTTTACTGCGTATACCAGATTAGCATGCAAATAAGTTGATATGTGCATATCACTAAGAGAGGAATGGGCACAGAGAAAAGACACAGAAAAAAAAGAGACACAGATAAATCTTTAAATATAATGAGGTTACTATTTTAATCTCTACCTTGCTTAGTAAGCAGACAGTTTGCTGTCGCAAGTTGTTGGCTACTCCAGACTCCAATTTCTTCAACCATACCAAGTCTCCCTGTCCAGAAAAAGTGTAAGAGAGTGAGTTAGAAAAGGCATAGGCTAGGTCTAGAACTAAAATAAAAGTAGACACAACCATGGCCTAAAAAAATTCACAGTGTAGGAATCCAAGTCAAAACAGATCTGACAGATGGCGGTCCAATTGTCTCTTGAAGGCCTCCAGCGTTGGAGCACTCACCACCTCTCGAAGTCATTGGTTCCATTGTCGTACTGCTCTAACAATCATACGTCCTGACATGGAGTTTGGATTTTTGATTTAGTGCAGAAGTTCCCAACCTTCGGTCCCCAGATGTTCTCGAACTAAACTTCTCAGAAGCCTTCACCACCAGCTTTGCCGTCCAGGATTTCTGGGAGTTGCAGTCCGAGAACATCCCAAGGTTGGGAACCGCTGATTTAGTGTATTGGTCAAAAAAACAGCTGCCTCTGCCTTCTGTATTGGTTGGAGGATACCCAAACTCAGCATCCGGAAATGGGTTTGAAGGTGTAGACTACAGACTGTTTGAAGAGGAGACTTTAATCCTTAGACAGTGATACACAATTTGGTCTTCTCTTCCTCTCTCTTGCAGCATCTGAAATTATCTCCAGTGCCATTCATACGAGGCATCCTACCCAGTGTCCGACCTCTGACTAACAAGGTGCCCTGTGCTTCAAACAGAACAGAGACAGACTCTAATTCAGATATGGGCGTTTATCAAATTTCTGTTGGCAAGCATGCTCATGAAAATGTCTCAAGAGTTTTTTGCATTTATTTTAAATTCCTTTTTCACTGGCGTTCTTAAACGGGGGCTGGAGGATGGTCAAAGAGAAGCAAGGGAGGACAAGTGCTTCTTCACATGGGATGGGATATCAAAATGTTTTGAAACCACTGGTTGAGAGGAGAATGGTTCTTCCGAGCCTTATTTCATTGGGTCTCCCCTACCTCATACATAGCCACGTTAGAGGTTTCGTGGGTCACCATGGCACTCCTCACGGACAGAGAATGAGTCGCCGATCGTAAGCTGCGGCACTCCGAGTTGCTTCTGGAATCACTGCAGTTATCCAGGGCCAGCCTCTGTGAAAGCCAAAATGCAGCCAGCCGTTATTGAGTGAAGGCCTCCTTCTTACCCCCACCCAGCCTTACCACTGTCATTCATTGATGGCCGTGGTTCCCATCTTTGAGTCCCCCTCGACTGCAATGCCCAGACATCTTCACCGCTAGCTGTGCTGACCAGGATGTCTGGGAGTTGTAGTTCAACCTGGGGACCCAAGCTTGGGAACCACTGCTCTAAGGCATGGCGGCCATCATGGGCCCAGGTGGCTTCTAAACATTTCTTCTGACTCAAGGTGCCACTCTTCCCAGCCTTCCTTCTCATACGGCATGGGCACTCTCTTACTCATTTGTCACACTGAGACTCCTCCCTGTGTCCGCGTGGCACCTCCTGCAACATAGGGCAAGCCACGAGAGGTGAAGGAACCACAGGAGACACATCTGCTTATGAACAAGGGCTCCACGTTCCCTCGACAACAGAGGAAGAGACCAAAGTACATCCACCAATATAGCATTAAAAGGAAAGAAAGACTGGTGTGAGGAAACCTCACCTGTCCACACTGACATCCGTATAATGCAAGGGTCGTGTCCAGAGGAAAGGAGCTAAAGCAGAGGTGGACAAGCTAATGTGGGATCTGGAGGCTAATTCTTCCACCCCTATGGGGCTGCCGTGGGCCACACTCCTTGACAAATGTGTTTTTCTGCTCTTTTTTTTTCAAAATAGGAAGTGCCTGAAAATTTGCTTCCAGTTTTTTTTTTTTTTTGGTTTTTTTTTTTGGGGGGGGGAGAAAACAGGAGAAAAGCCCCCTCCCCAGGACAAAACCTTGTGCCTTGTTTTCTATGAGAATGGCCACTCCTGCATGCTTCAAGGACTGCCAGTGGTCTATTTTTGGTGGAAATCTTTTGTTTTGAGGAAGACGCTAGGAGGGGCCTTGAGGCTGCCTGCTCCCCATGGACCAAAACAAGGATCCCCTTTCATCATTTTAAATGGCGAATTAGCTTAGAAATTCTGTAATTCTATGAGAAGGATCCCTGATTGGCTAGGACTCGCTATATGACTAATATGCAATGCACTGTTCTCACTGTTTGGTTGGGCTTCATGTGTTGTTTAGTCAAATTACAGCACGTAGCTAAGATTGCCTCTATTGCATGGTGACATCATCACATCCACTATGTGATCCCTGATAGGCTATGGGAAGGAATGAAAGGGAAGAGCGAATCACCCCCCAAAAAGGAGAGAAGTCTTGGGAAGGGTTGCCTGGCTGAAATAACTGCTTCGGAAAGGAGAGAAACTAAGACTACAGGACATGAAATTCTGCACCAATCTCAAGATGAATTTCTAGTCCATCCTACATGAACTTTGCCATTTTTTATGAACTTCTCTTGAAACTTTTCTGAGAGTTTACAGACTTGAAGAACAGGTCCTAAATTTGATTTAGATTTAGTTTAGGTGAAATGTCCATGTCAAATGCAGCCATGAAGTCAGGCTTACCTACCATTTGGATGTTATCATTGTTAAATATATTTGGAAACAGTCAACTAGATAGAGGGGAAATGGAACTCATTGTTATTATGTTAACAGCAGCTAGACTGATATTTGCAAGGAATTGGAAAAATGATAATTGATGTTGCAAGAATGGTGTAATGAGATGTGGAATCTAACTATTAACAATAAATTAACTTGTGAATTGAAAGTTAGAAAAAGATTATTGAAAGAAAATAGTTTTAATGGGATTTAGAACCCTTAGATAGAATACGTATTTACAAAACATAAAGGCTATACCCCAACACAAGAATCATATTTACATTTCTATTCCCGGTGGTGGTGGGTTACCCTGTATATTTGTGTTATGATTCTATTAGTCATTTATGGTTTTGTTAGAATTTGTTATATTAATAAAAAAAATATTTTTTTAAAAAAGGATTACCTACCATTCTGCTTAGTTTGGTGTTGACGAAAGTGAGATCATCCAGAGTCAACAGTAACTTCTTAGACCCTTTGAGAACTTGGTGATAGAGGGTGATGTTCCTGGAAAAAAAAATCCATCACAAAATGCAACAATTTATATACAATAGGACCCCTGTATCCGCGGGGGATAGGCTCCAAGCCCTCCTGCATGCACACTGGGGTGTGTGCATGCACACTGCAGGCTGAGTTGCAGCAGCAACAACCACAGACAGCGAGAGGCAGGAGGAGGAGGGGGGGTTGGGCTGGGTTGCAGATAACGGTTCAGTGGATACGGGAGTCCTGCTGCGTGGGTTATAAATTATACCTAATCACACACGTTTCCAGGGAATTGTTGGCAGAATCCTTCTAGCATGCAGCTTGTCTAATCTAGTAATGGAATCCTTGGGAGAAATATTACATGGTTCGAGATGCTTTGGGAAACGGCCACACATGCAAATATTGCATCGGCTTGCGCATCATGCAGTCAAAAGAAAATAATATCAGGCAGAGTGACCATCCCATTCTTGGAGCATTTCCCGCGTTATTTGTCAATGTCATCACACCACAAGAGTGCAAGGCCTCAGCTTGCAAATGCAAATGTTTACTGACATGAACATTAGCTACCAACACAGCCAATACCGCATAGAAATGCCGACTAAAGTCAAGGTTAGGTAAAGGTAAAGGTTCCCCTTGACATTTAGTCCAGTCGTGTCCGACTCTAGGGCGCGGTGCTCATCCCCGTCTCCAAGCCATAGAGCCAGCGTTTGTCCGTAGACAGTTTCCGTGGTCTTGTGGCCAGCGCGACTAGACACGGAATGCCGTTAAAGTCAAGGTTACCTAGTTGTTATAAGAACCCGCTTTTTCAAAAGTAACACTCTGGGGTCCCTTAGCCTTGGGCTGCACCATGTTTTAACCCTGGGATGAAGGAAGTATTTCTTCTCTGGCTAAAGAGCTAGCGAGCAGAATCTGCCCTGTGCGGGGTTCAAGCAGAAGATCTTCCGCTGGCTTCCTCCATCTTTGCATCGATGGGCAGTTGAAAGAATCAGCCTCCCGTTCATTAGAAGGCCACTTGGCTTCTGTCCTCAGAGTACCTAATTTGCATTGTATTGATTCTGGGCGCCAGCTTCTTTCTCCTCTCCATTGGCCTGGACCACCCCAGCTCTGGAGGAGCAGAGATCGCTGCCGGGCCAAGATACAGCAGCTGTAACAACAACCGCCTTCTTCCCACCCTGTTGCTAAAGTATCTCTGGGGATGGCTGGAAACATGCAACACACCACTTCCCAAGACATCCTCAGCATGGGCTGTTAAGTCAGTTCTGACTTATGGCGATTCCCTTATTCTGGGGGCGCCCTGAGACTTGTGTGCAGCTTGCCCAAGGCCACCCAGGCTGGCTTTTCTCCCAGGGAGACACAGCGGGGGAATTGAACTCCCAACCTTTGGCTCTGCAGCCAAAGACCTAACGCACTGAACTATCCAGCTATCCTATAAACCAACACATAGGCTTGGAGATATTTGCATGCCTTGAAAAGTCAATCCATTATATAGTTCAACCAGAGCTTGGAAAATTTTCTTTGTTGACATGGTAACTCCAAGGATCCCCCAGCTGGCAAGGGCCAATCCTTACTAGGTAACTCTATGAGTTATAGAGGAAAACCTTACGTTTCCAAGTTCTGCTTTACTGGTGTTCTTCCATTCACTCACACAGAATACTAATCCAGAAAGGAGGTTGCCCGATGTGTCTCTGCATGATCTACCTATCAAAAAAGCCTCTCGTGGAAATGGGGAAATTTGCTTAACACATTTATGTTGCATGAGTGGGGGTCCTTCTCCTCCCATCCCTGAGTTTTAAGATCATCAGGAGAGGCCTTCCTCTCGGTCCTGCCACCTTCACAGGTACGTTTGGTGGGGACAGTGGAAAGGGCCTTCTCAGTGGCTGCTCCTTTAGACTGTGGAACTCCTTCCCACTGGAGGCTGGCCCCGTCTTTGCTGTCCTTCTGCAAGCGGGCAAAGACCTTTCTCTTCAGGCAAGCCTTCCCTCAGTGACTGGCTGTTTGAGAGAGGTTTTTAAACGGTTTGTTGTGCTTTGTTGCTTTGAATCTGTTTTGATGTTGATGTGATTTGCCATTTTAATGCGGTGTTTCTTTTATTCTTTTAAAATATTTGCATACTTATTATTTTTAGCTTTTAAATATTGTCTTTTAATGATGTAAGGCACCTTGGGCCCTTTTTTTTAAGGAGAAAGGCACGATAAAAATATTTTAAATAAAATAAAATAATTTAAATCAAGAGTGTGCCATTTGTCGACCCCAGAGATTTTTTGCTCTTCACCTCCCATCATCCACCAGGCTTGCTTACGCTCCCTAAGGCTGATGGGAGTTGTAGTCCAGCAGCTAGGCACAAGCTGCTCGCCTCTACTCTAAGTGTTTAGGACAATAATAATTGTTTACCCCTTGGGTCTTCGCTCACATTAGTGTTAAGGACAGAGCATTATTCTCATTTAATTTGCTCAGCAGGGAAATCGGCATATTCTTGTCATAGCGTGAATCATCCAGAGGATTCTGAACACCTGGCACATGATGATTGTTGTAGGTCTAGCGCTTCATTAGTACAATTTATTTCTTGAGCTTAGCCATCATTAACTAATTAGACCCCCCCACACACACTAGTTCTCCCTTTGTAAGTGCAAAGCTGTATAAATGTTAGGTTAGACAGCCTCTAAAATGTGGAGTATATTCTTGAACATGACTGGAAGAAGGAGATCAAACGGGACGGAGTGCATCTGGGTGGTTTACAATTTAATTGTGCAGGCTACACATTAAAGGAAGGAAAGATCCTGAAGCTGAGGCTCCAATACTTTGGCCATCTCATGAGAAGAGAAGACTCCCTGGAAAAGACCCTGATGTTGGGAAAGTGTGAAGGCAAGAGGAGAAGGAGACAACAGAGGACGAGAGGGTTGGACAGTGTCATCGAAGTGACCAACATGAATTTGACCCAACTCCGGGAGGCAGTGGAAGACAGGAGGGCCTGGCGTGCTCTGGTCCATGGGGTCACGAAGAGCCGGACACGACTTAACGACTAAACAACAACAACAACACATTAAAGGGTGGGTGCCTCTGTTGTTTCCTGTGACAAACCTGTCCAGCCAAGGGGTGCTGTTGTTGTTGTTTGTCATCAAGTTGCTTCCAGCTGTGACCTCCAAAATGTCCTGTCATCAACAGCGTTGCTCAGGTCTTGCAAACTCAAGGCTGTGGGTTTCTTTATTGAGTCAATCCATCTCATATTTAGGCTTCCTCTTTTCCTGTGGCCTTCAACTTTTCCTAGCACAACTGTGTTTTTTAGTGAGTCTTGGTCCTCTCATGGTGGGCCCAAAGTACAACAGTCTCAGTTTAGTTATTGTGGTTTCCAGAGAGAGTTTAGGGTTGATTTGATACAGAATCCACTTTATTGTCTTTCTGCTGGTCCAGAGTATATGCAAAGTTCTCCTCCAACACCTTATTTCAAATGAATCCATTTTTTCCCCATCCGCTTTCTTCACTGTCCAGCTTTCACACCCATACATGGTGATCGTACATACAAGACTGTGGATGAATTTGGTCTCGGCCTCCAGGGACACAATCCTTGATGATCTTTTCTAATTCCTTCATGGCTCCCCATCTGAGTCTCTGTCTTCTGATTTCTCTGGCTGCCTTCTCCATTTGTCCGACGATTGAACCAAGGTATACAAAATCTTTAACCATTTCAGTGTCTACATGGTCAACCGTAAAGCTGTGCAGTTCTTCTGTAGACATGATTTTGTCTTAATATTCAACAGCAACCCTCTTTTTGTATTTTCTGTTTTTGCGTGCTGATTCAATGGATGAAAAGTAGAATGCGCCCTTGTCGGGCACCTGTGCCTATGGGAGACCATTCTGCCTTTCCATTGTTGTTGTTTAGTCATTAAGTCATGTCCGACTCTTCGTGACCCCATGGACCAGAGCACGCCAGGCCCTCCTGTCTTCCACTGCCTCCCGGAGTTGGGTCAAAGTCATGTTGGTCGCTTCGATGACACTGTCCAACCATCTCATCCTCTGTCGTCCCCTTCTCCTCCTGCCTTCGCTCTTTCCCAACATCAGGGTCTTTTCCAGGGAGTCTTCTCTTCTCATCAGATGGCCAAAGGATTGGAGCCTCAGCTTCAGGATCTGTCCTTCCAGTGAGCACTCAGGGTTGATTTCCTTCAGAATGGACAGGTTGGTTCTCCTTGTAGTCCAGGGGACTCTCAAGAGTCTCCTCCAGCACCACAATTCAAAAGCATCAATTCTTCTGCCTTCCCATATTCTGTCCTAACCACTGCTTCCACAATACCGGTTTCGCATCAGGACAATTAAGTGCCGAAGCACACCCATTCCTTTCAGAACAACCCATAGTTTCTCATGATCCACAACCCAAGCTCTGCAAGGGAACGGAGCTTCCCCCCGTACCATCAGGGGTCACAGGCCACACAAACTGAGGCCATCACACTTCCTTCACATCACAAAAGAAGAGTCTCTAGGAAAGACAACGGTTTGGGGGGGCGGGACGTTGGAGGTGTCAGGAAAAGAGATGGCTGGGAGATGGATGAATTCAAGCAAGGAAGCCACAGCTTTAAGTTTACAACGACCTGAGCAAAGCCATGAATTGACCAAAGTTGCCATAAGTCTGAAGCAACTGGAAGGCACACAAAAACCAAGTCAACATCACTTGAATTGTGTGACTGCTCCCCTCTTCTTTCTTTGCAACTTGCACCAAGGCCTCGCTGACATAGATCCATGGTTTTCTCTTTTCCCAGACGGCACACGATCCTCTGGCTCTCACATATATGGCGGGGCAGGGAAATGCTGAACCTCTACTTTGGCCATGCACTGCCCACTAAGGATGCGGTGCAAGCCCTCATGAAATGTACTTGTTTGGACTGCAACATCCAGAACCCGTCAGCTAGCATGGCCAAGCTGGCTGGTGGACTGTGGGAGCTGTCATCCGTAGATGTAATTTTTCTTGACTCTTATCAAGTGTTTTGGCCTTCACGCCCACTCCAATTTCAGTATAAGACGAGATCATAGAATTTGGCCATTTTGATCCCCCGTGGTTAGGGCGAAGTCAAGGAGCAAAGCTTAGCACCAATCCTTTTGAATGATGAGAGAGAGAGAAAACACTTAAAATAGAAAGCAGTTTTCAAAGACCGACCTCATAAGGTAAGCAAGGCACAGACCAAAAACCAGCAAGGAGAACGGTGGCAGCAGCACCAAGATCACAATGGGTGGCTCTGGACCTGGGTGAGAAAAAGAGAAGACAAAGGAATGAATGGTGACAAAGAAGTATTGGATTTTTGTTTTGTTTTGTTTTGTTTTTTTGCAACCTTGCATGCTGCGTTTAGTAGGTTTGGCTGGGAGGGATCTTTCTGGTCTGGCAGGACTGTTATTCTATCCAGCTGTGACCAATTATTCTTTCCCTGCCTCTGAATTCAAAGAGAGACCCGCCTCTCTGCTCAGTGCCCATTTTCCCTCTCAGTAGTCTGTTGGAAGTTAGGGTAGGCTGTTGAAGTCTTTTTTTTTTCCGGAAAGCAATCGTGTTTGTCAGTTTGCTGTTTGATCCGATCAATTGTAAGTAATGAAACCTTTCATTCTTTCTCTCACTAATGTCACAGAGTGAGTTACTGAGACGGCAAGTGCCAGCCTGATGAGAAAAAGGGATGGACTGCTCTGGGGAACTTGAAACTATTCTGCTCTGTAAACCCCTGCACTTCTGCCGTGTGGACATCAATGAAAAGACAATATTTAAAGCTAAAGACAGTAAGTATACAAATACTAAAAAGGATCAAACAAATACCACAATAAAAGACAGTAAACATAAGCAACACTAAAAAAACACATTCAAAGCAATAAGGCACAACCATCCATTTTTAGTGCACGAGGAGACGCCAGGTCACCCTTTACACCCCAGCTGAACTGTTGTCTCTCCCTGGAAGTTTTCAGTGTGAATGAGATGGCCTCAAAGTTACCTCCAAGGAGCTGTAAAGGTAAAGGTTCCCCTTGACATTTAGTCCAGTCGTGTCCGACTCTAGGGGGCGGTGCTCATCCCCGTCTCCAAGCCGTAGAGCCAGCGTTTGTCCGAAGACAGTTTCCGTGGTCACGTGGCCAGCGCGACTAGACACGGAACGCCGTTACCTTCCCACCGAGGTGGTACCTATTAATCGACTCGCATTTTTACGTGCTTTCGAACTGCTAGGTTGGCAGGAGCTGGGACAAGCGACAGGAGCTCACTCCATCTCGTGGATTCGATCTTACGACTGCTGGTCTTCTGACCCTGCAGCACAGAGGCTGCGGTTTAACCTGCAGCGCCACCACGTCCCCTTCCAAGGAGCTGTACAAAACTAATTAATTCCCCCAGAAAGTCCTGAAAAGCTTTCAGAAAATATGCCCCCCCCCCTGCCGCCTTTATCATTCAATTCGACTCAGATTATATTCTTTTCGTGGTGGGATAAATGCCAAGTGTTCCCTGAGGGCTCTTCTCCCGGCAGAAGACAACCTTAATCCAAAGCGGGAGAAAGCCAAGGGCCTGCGCCGCAAACCTTTTCAGGACGGCCGAGCCATCATTATTTAAAACATTTTTTTGCATCTAGCAGAATAAAGAAATAAATACTCTGGGGCAGTACGACAGTGGAACCAACGACCTCAAGAGGTGGTGAGCGCTCCAACGTTGGAGGCATTCAAGAAAAACTTAGATCATCACCTGGCAGATACGCTTTGATTTGTATTCCTACCTTGAGCAGGGGGTTGGACGTGATGGCCTTAGAGGCCCCTTCCATCTTCACTATTCTATGATTCTCAAAAAAAAAAAAAAAAAAAATTTCCTCCCCAAGGTTGTGGTAAGGATGGCAAGAACAACATGTGCATGAGATATTTTGCACTAGCCCTTGTGTAATTTCCTTTTTGAACTACAGCTCTCAGATTCCCCAACTGGAAAGGCTGGCTAGGGGATTCTGGGCACTGTCGTTGAAAAAAAAAAAAACTTTCCCAAATTCTGGATTCGAAACACTTCCACACCCATAAGTCACATACACCTTCAGCTTGGACAAGCTATTTTTGACTAGAAGTCCCAGCATCTCCCCCCTCCCCCTCCCCCCAGTTTGCATGGCTGAGGATTCTGAGTGTTGCAGAGGAAAAAGGGAAATTTCGGTTTGCATGCTCAAAGCACAAGAGATTCTCGCTTACCTAGAATCCCGCGGGTCTGGATAAATTACAGCTTGGATAAATGACTGGTATGTGACCAAAAGTTCTAGAATTCCCCCAACTGGCATGGGCAGTGGCTGGCTAGCAACCTTGGGAGTTGTAATGAAAAAGTAACTCTTGATTTGCCCAGTCAGTCCACCATAGAAATATGTCTTGGCGGCAGCTGTTACCTCTAATGCACAGAACATCTGGATCGAACCAACAGTTGGAGTCTGCTGGGAGTGGCCATCCTCCTGGGAAGTGGATCGGCCTCCCCAGAGAATGCACCGATTCAGAAGATGCAACGAGCAGGTGGGTTGGGAAAAGCTGGCTTCCTTTGCCGCCCGTGTCCAGGATGACGTATGTGGCCAGCGGTCTTCCTCGGCTGTCCATCTGGACCCTGCGGCTGAATCCGGCAAAGTCCAGGTTTTTGACATGTTGGGTCAAGGCTATCCCCGAGAACTTAGATGTTTGGTGGTGGTGGGACTTGGCCACAGCTTTGGCGACCAGATAGACCGTATCATAGATGGTGCCAAAGAGAGGAGAGACCTGAGGGGGAAAATCCAGAAGAGCTTTTACTGCTGTGTGGGCCAGAGGACTGTGGCAATTACAAGCCAAAAAGAGGGACATCTCCAAACCTCTGAAACGGTGGTTCTCAACCTTTTCCGAATCGCGACCCCCCTTTTATAATAGCCAAATAACCTGCAACTCCTCTCCCGCCACGTTTGTATATAAGGCATTTTTGATGAGGTTCCCAGAAAGCAGAGGCTTCTTTCTCCTCCGAAGGGCCAGTTTCTCACACACGCTAACTTTTATATCCAGCTCTGGTCAAGGAGGAAATTATTTAACAAGGCCTAAACCTATAAGGTGACCCGCGATCCCCCCAGAAAACACTTCATGACCCTCTCTCTGGGAGGGTCACAACTACAGATGGGCACAAACGTGTTTGGCACTTTTTTACCCCCGCCTCCTCCAGGGGGCGCCCACTCATAGGCAGCGCCCGGAGGAGGCGGGGCTGGGAAGTGCCAAACACCTGTTCGTTCAAAAGACAAACCGGCACGAACTGCCAAACCGGCGGTTCGTGCCCATCCCCTAGTCGCAACCCACAGGTTGGGAAACACTGTTCTAAAACTCTTTCTTTCAGTGATTCCCCCCTAGATGGCTAGTTTCCCCGTTTGTTACAAGCAAGAAAAGCAAAGAAAAATTACTATGGCAAATTAACACTGAGATGGATGTTCCCAATAGAAGTTTGAATTCCGGGGGCCAGGATGGGAGACAAGGCCCTTTGAACCCCCCGATCTAAGTCTAGATCAGGTGTTCCCCAAATTTTCAGCATCCCATCCCCCCTTCTTGATTTTTGAGAAACTCTCACTGCTCCTATAACCACCCTCCAGCCCCCCTTTAAAAATATTATTATTATTATTATTATTATTATTATTATTATTATTATTATTATTATTATTATTATTATTATTATTATTATTATTATTATTATTATCATCATCATCATCATCAAAACAACAGTCACAGTCAATCAAAATTCTAAAAACATTGACTGGTATTATATAACAGAGACATGTTTGAACCAAAAACCTAAGTATCTGTTAAATATTGGCGCAATACATATGCTGTTCCTAATATTGCCATTTTTGTAGCTCTGGTGGTGGTGTGATTTCTGAGATTTGCAGCTGCTTATAGTACTGTGTGAAGTTTCTTGATATTGTTCCGAAAGCCCCAATGATTATGGGGACCACTGAAGTGTGTTTCTTCCAGAGGTGAGATGTTTTTGTACTTTGTTAATTTTTCCAATTCTTTATTTTCTATGTATTATTATTATTATTATTATTATTATTATTATTATTATTATTATTATTATTATTATTATTATTATTATTATTATTATTATTATTATGTGCTAGAGCACTCTCTGGGCAGTTTACAACATAATTATGCAAGGAATACTTTGCCCCCCCCCCCCCCGTGAGCTGGGTACTCATTTTATCAACCTCTAGAAGGATGGAAGTCTGAGTCAACCTTGAGCCAGCTACCTGAATACGTTGGTACTGAACTCAGGCCATGAGCATAGGTTTGACTGCAGTACTGCAGTTTAACCACTGCACCACAAGGGAAATTAGGATTAATCTCATAATCAAAAGTTTTTAAAAAACAAATGAGAAATGGAGTCAGGAATTATTTTAAATTGGAAATAAGGAAATATACTTTTATTTGTCACTTTTTAAAAATAAACATGTAATTTAACCTTCAGAAATATCAGAAATATAACAAAATTAATGTGAAAGATGATTTTCACACCTTGCATGGAATTTCTTCATACTACCCCAGGGGGCCTCTCCCTCTCAGGTCTAGAACCAGTGGTCTAGAGCAGAGGTGGGAAGCAATGCTGATTGGCTCCAGGACCATGCCATGTCATCACAGAGCAACATTCTGAAGCCAATCAGAATGAGGGCAGGGCTCATCTCATTCAAGGGCAGCTTATGGGGAATGTGTGACATTGCTTGACTGGCACTCCCAAGATGCTTCATGATGGTCATGTCATAGCGTGATCCAGGGCTGAATCTACTCTTGTGACAACTGATGAACCATATTTAGAAGGAGGCCTCTATATCTTGTTGTGCAATAGGAATAATTTGGATCTGGTATTATAGGCCGCACTCGAATTGAGGCAGACTGGGAACACATGGATCTCCAGATGTTGGTGGACTACAACACCTATCAGTCCTGACCAACAAAGCCCATGGTTCAGAGATTAGGAGTTTCAGGCTAGCCATATCTGGGTGGCCTCAGCTCTGGATCCTGCTATGACATGACCATCAGTAAGTTATAGTTTTGGATCAACCAAGTAACGAAAGACTTCTCCTCTCATCCACGCTGACCTGCTGCGCTTCCAAATCCGTTGCGATTTCCCCTCTTTGTCTCGCGGCTTGGAACGCCTCATAAAAGCTTCTCTCTCCAGACTGTAAAGTAATTGTCAACACGGCGTCATAAGCCTCCCGGAAGAGACGATCGTTTTCAAGAATGAAATAGGAATGGTTTTGGTACGGAAGGCTGTAGAGCAGCGTATCGTAGGGCACAAAGACGTATCTCCCGTCCGCCATCCCCATTTCCTGAGCTTGGGTTAGGAAGGTGGCCTGGTCTTCTCCTCCAATGAGAGCTGAATGCATGCACAGAATGATAACTGGAATCAGAGAAATCAAAGATTTATTTTGTTTTTCCAGCTGCACAGAGAGAGAAAAGGGGGGGGGGAATAACAGCATGCAATGCAGGTTTGCAGTGGAACAAAACATCAACAAGCTTGCATTCAGACACTGGGTTGAGGCTAAAATCCTAGGCACACAACCCATTGAACCCACGTAGCACCCATTGAACGCAATGAGAGCTACCACTGAAGAGGCACACATAGGGTTGTATTGTATATGCATGAAATACAGTAGGACCCTAGGAACCGATCCTGTGTGGGATCGGTTCCTAGCCCTCCCGCGGATGCTAAAAAATGTGGATTATAGCAAACGCTATTTTAATAGTGAATAATATACAGTACATAGCATGGTCTCTGGCTCCCTCTAGTGTCTATTTCTGGTAACTTCACCTTTAGAAATATATATTTTTAGGGTTTTTCTTTTAATATTGTTAATATTTTCAGACCACGGATAAGTGAATAAGCAGATACTCATCCTGCAGATAAGGGGGTCCTATTGTACTCTGGATGGGCAAATCACTTTTGCTTTCAGCCAATTAGAATTTTTGAAACATTAGGGCATCGTAACCAAAATTTCCCCTTATCTCTATGGCGTGGGAAAATCTCTGTTTTGTCTTCCTCATTGTTGCTGAATATCCTTTTCAATTTGGATCTAAACTGAACCGAAAAGAAATTCTCGCTCACTTTTGGCCACCATGCAGATCCATGCTGTATCTATTTTTCGAACAGACTAACCCTCAAGCATGCCCAGGGCTAACCAGTCTGGCTATAAAGAGAGACCTAGAGCACTCTGCATAACAAATGACACTTCTTCAATATCACTTTTGGAATCATGGCTACTCCTATGGAATCTCGGGGTTTGTAGTTTGGTAAGCGACAAGTATGACATATGTGTGCCTTCCTTCTTTCCTTCCTTCCAATTCTAAATTAAAGAATTCTCCATTCCAGGAGTTCTACCTACCTCCCAGACCTAAATTTTGCTCACCTGGAGAAAGGCCAAGCTGGAAGGCTTCAGGGCTTTGTTCTGGCCTACCTGTTTGTTAGAAAAGGATGTTCCCTGGTGTTTGCTGGGTACTCCCAGTAAACACAAGGGCAGCGTTCTTTTCTAACAAGCAGGTAGGCCAGAGTTTGGCCTATTCTAGGCCATGAAGCCTTCTAGCCGGGCCTTTCTCCAGGTGAGCAAAATTTAGGTGTGGGTCTGGCCTGTGAAACTCTCAGAACAGAGAATTCTGGGAGGTGGAGTCAAACCAAAATGGCCCACAGTTATTGAGCATTCTGAGCTATAGTTTAGAGAAGGTCACTAGAACTGTCTAGCAGAGAAATTCAAGTCCCTCAGGTAAAGGTAAAGGTTCCCCTTGACAATTTGTCCAGTCGTGTCTGACTCTAGGGCGCGGTGCTCATCCCCGTTTCCAAGTCATAGAGCCAGCGTTTGTCCATAGACCGTTTCCGTGGTCACGTGGCCAGCGCGACTAGACACGGAACGCCGTGACCTTCCCACAGAGGTGGTACCTATTTATCTACTCGCATTTTTACATGCTTTCGAACGGCTAGGTTGGCAGGAGCTGGGACTAGCGACTAGAGCTCCCTCCATGGCGTGGATTCGATCTTACGACTGCAGGTCTTCTGACCTTGCAGCACAGAGGCTTCTGCGGTTTAACCCACAGCGCCACCACATCCCTTCTTCAAGTCCCTCAACAACCTACAAATTCCAGGACTCTTTAGGACGGGGCCACGTCCATTAAACCATTACTGTGTAGTGTAGCATTATGTACTCCCATCTCTCTGGAAGCAACAGGAACATTTTCACCCAGATTTACCTTTAACGTTCCCAGCAGCTTGGATCTTGGCCCACATCCGTTCTGCATTTTCCTCTTCTTTCCCTATGGAAGTAACCAGAGCCACCGGCAGTCCGTGGTTCCTTAGAGCGATTGCTAGTTTACTGGCTGTGTCCACCCAAAGTTCTTCTGGGGAAAAGATGATCCCCACGTGAGCCCATTGGAAATATTTCAGCACCGCCAGGAGGACACCTGTAGAAGAGGGCAACGCCCTGACAAAGGTCGGGTGGCGACTCGGGTTGTCCAGATCATCGTTCATACATGCCCAGGAGAAAATAGCTTTGTTCCAGCTTCTGCTTAGCAAGGAGGCAGTGTCACAGTAGCCAGGATTCAAAGGCCCAATGAAAGCTGACAGGTCCTTTTCGCAGCTGATGAACCCGGCTAAAGCTTTGCCAGTTTGGCAGTCTTCATCGCATAAAGTGCAGTTCATTGGATGGATGTCACTGATGGATGGATCCTTCTTGATGCGTTCCATTGCTAACTTAGCTGCAATCTGGGGAAAGGTCTTGGCAAAGAAAGGGTCACAGGACCAAGGACCCATCAGACCAATGTTGAAGACCGCAGAGGATGTTGGGAAAGGAGGCGTTACCATCCCAAGAGTGACCCACCACAGCCGAGTTAGTAGCGTAGAAAACATCACAATGGGAAACGGATAAATTGGTGTGCACCAGGAGGGGTCTACAGGAGAGCAGAGAAAACACAGTCATTATCTCACCACAGATTCATAGCAGTTGGAAGTCTTTAATGCTGCATGACCTGTCAAAGAGTTTTAAAAGCTTATATATATTGGAGAATCTGGCTAATTTCTTTTAAAGTCAGCAGAGTATTGGGTACAAACAACAACTGCACAGAGAAAGCACGAGAGAATAGCTTAAATCTCAGTAGTCCACCCCTTTCACAGGGACTAGCACTTTATACATTAAAAATTCATCCCTTTGGTGAAACTGAACCCTGTGTACAGAGACACCAGATGAGACCAGGAAAAGTTGGCCTCATTAGAGTAGATCAGTTGGACTGGTCAGAATTTAGGACAGATTAACTTTTATGGAAGTTTCATTGATTCAGCGGGTCTGCTCTGGTTGGGATTAACAATTAGACTGAGGCCACTGAAACTGGCTCAGACCCTCCATATTGAGACGGGCTATCATTTTTAGTGCTAATATGTTACATTCCCCAAAAAAAAATAATCTTTAGTTTGCTGCCTGGATGGGAAGCTTATTGACAACTGGAAGGATGAGGGATTGTAGATTTTCCTGAGACACAGCGATGGTATTATTATTCAAATTGCTTTCTTGGTTAATATTCGAGACCATAAATGCTGTTTTCAAATGACACACAACAGTCCCAACATAAAAGCCAGCCATTCTCTCCAGTCAGATGATGAGGGTCTGATGGTTTGATTTTTCTTTTTTTTAAAAAAATATATATATATACAAATGGAACATCTGAAATCTGAAGGTGGAAATCTAGAAAGTTGCATGAAATCCACTTACCAAGTCCTTGACAGAATTCCATACCAATGACCCTCCAGTATCAGAAACCACCTTGACACAACCTGGACAGTGTTCAGGGAGAACATTTCACAAGGTCACTCTCCATGGACGCCTTCAACGTTTTCCCATAACATGGAGAAAATAATTTCTGGAATAAATAAGTTGACCAGCAGCCGGTCCTTTATCAGCAGGTATGATGCTGGTGCTTGTCTTGGATTTGGCTGGAGGTGACAGCCCTGCCGGTTCAGCACCAAGGACAGTTCCCTTGAGACACTTCCTGATTAGAAAGGTTTTGACAGAGAACAAGCCTCTTGGCGGTTTGTTAGTGACTAGAAAGGAAGAGTCGAGAATCAGTTCCCATTCTCTTTCCTCTTGATTCAAACTTGTTCTTTTTTAGAAAGCTGTCGCCAAAATGGATCGCACACAACACAGCCCAAAGCTATCTGCATTTTAAAATTTTGACTCTGCTCACCGGCAGTAAGGGGACTCTTTTGAGCGGCTTACAAAGAAACATGTCCGGGTCCAATATCTGAGGTGCCTGCCATGAGCATAATTACAGTGAGGGCATATTAAACCTCTGTGCTTGGATTAAGAGGATTTAATTTGTACAATGCTGGCTTTGTTGTGATGCTGCAGGATGGCACGAATCCAAAAAGTCTGGGTGATACGCGTTTAACTATCCTAGGCCATGTACTTACAATTTACAATAGCATTTACACTTTAGATTAGATTAGGCATCCTTCAATCTCAAGAGACTATGGTCACGTGCTCTGAATAGAGGTCTTGGAACAGCATCTAGTGTGGCTGAGAAGGCCAATTCGAGAGTGACCATCCCTTCCACACTGAAGACAAATACAATCTGTCCCCTGTCCAGCTCCCTGATTTGGCTGCTTCCGGGACTGCCTCTTTGCCTCGGTCTGCTGGACAAGGGTCTCTTCAAATT
The DNA here is from genome assembly GCA_037013535.1 of Intellagama lesueurii. NCBI lineage: Eukaryota > Metazoa > Chordata > Lepidosauria > Squamata > Agamidae > Intellagama > Intellagama lesueurii. Next base: position 5,550,166 of record JBAJHW010000003.1, read on the forward strand.
GGGAGAGGCCATGATGCACCGCCTGCCTCCAGGCTGAACGCTCAGATGTCAGGGTTTCCCATCTGTTGAGGTCCATTCCGAAGGCCTTCAGATCCTGCTTGCAGATGTCCTTGTATTGCAGCTGTGGTCTCCCTCTGGGGTGATTTCCCTCCACTAATTCTCCATACAGGAGATCTTTTGGAATCCGACCATCAGCCATTCTCACGACATGCCCGAGCCAACATAGACGTCACTGTTTCAGTAATGTATACATGCTAAAAATTCCATCTCGTTCTAGGACTACTCTGTTTGGAACTTGGTCCTGCCAGGTGATGCCAAAAATGCGTCGGAGACAACGCATATGGAACATGTTCAGCTTCCTCTCCTGCCGTGCACAAAGGGTCCAGGACTCACTGCAGGACAGGAGTGTACTCAGGACACAGGCTCTATAGACCTGGATCTTGGTATATCTGCCATCAGCTTCTTATTAAGCCATACATTTACACTACTTCCTTAAGAATATATGATTCTTCTCACCAGATCAGACTTGATAATCCACCGTCTAATGATATGTGCTCAAAGACTTGGAAATTGTCCAAGTAAGATATGAAGATGGTTTTTGTCATGTTCATGTCTACAGATCAAGCTGGTTCTAGACTGGGGAGGAGGGCCCAGCTATTCTGTTTTGTTTCTAAATCATGTTCAAGGGCAGCCCCATCCATAAAATACTGCAGTAGTCTAACCCGATGTCTCAAGGGCAGGGCGGATTTTTGGAAAAGTAGCTATGAAAGCAGCACTATTTGCAAAGTGTGTCAGTAAGAACTGATGACAAATTCTGAACAACAAGCTGTTAAACCAGGGGTCATCAACTGTGGGGAGGGGGGGCCTGCCCTCTCCCAGACCTTCAGAGGCTGTAACAGCCCTTTCTGGTTACTTCTAGTTTTCAAAACAGCAGGGTTTTTCTTACTACAATAAGGTGAAGGCCGAATGCTTATTTTATAGGAGATCCCTAGGGGATCTCCAGAGTTGATTTTTCCCTGAGAAATGAGAACTCTAGGGACATGGAGGGGGGGAGCAGAGACCTAAGAACTGTGAATTAAATGTGGCTTTGATGCTGTGCCATTATTATGTGTACATCTAAAACCATCCTGAGACACTAGCTGGTTTATCTTGTCATATAACGCTTATGGTGAATGAAGACATGCTATACACACAACGTGGTGCAATGGGAAGTGTGACAGACAAGGACTCAGAAAGGCTGGGTTCGAATCCCCACTCAACCATGGAAACTCACTGAGGGTGTGGAACTGGTAAAACCACTCCTTAAATACCTCACTTCCCTTGAAAGTCCTGTTAGGGTAGCAGGAAGTCAGTTCCGACTTGACAGCACATAACAACAAATACACACACACCACAAAAATGTAAAGTTCTTACAGAACGTTTAAAGGCATAGAGTTAGACATGGTCTCTTCCGAAACGCTTTTGTAACATCTGAAATTCTTGGGCTAATTTTTTTTTTAATTAAACAAAAGCAGGAATCCTTGAGGAGCACTGAAAAACTACAGCTAATTTCCCGGGTGATTACGCCGTTTGCTGACGAAGCTCCGTCTTCCATACAGTTCTTGAACATGCTTCTGTCAGTCCCCAGGTTGTAGGCTGTGAGATTTTCTGCCCAGCGGGTTTTCCAAGAATTTGATCGTATTTGATGGTCAAAACACAGACATGTCCAGACTTGCCTCCATGAGTAACAGGCCTTGCCTCTTTCTGCGATCTGCCTTTGCAGATCCGATTCCCTATCTAGCTATGATGTATGTCTGTGCTGGAGTTAGGTAAGTCTCAAAAACAGGGTTGGGTGACACTGGCTTGCCATTTGTTTCTGGCTGACACAGATGAAGAGAGAGAGAAAAACAGGACAGAGTGACAGGTGGTCCTAAATGTCTGGAAATAACAGCGCACGGCCTTCACATGCTATAATAACAATGCACGAAGCTACAAGATCGGCTTTCTGGATCTACTTCATCATTCATGGAATGCATTCTTTTTAGAGCAGGCTGGACACGTACAACTCTCCAGCCGTCTTTGAACTGCAGGAGTGTGATATAGTAGTTAGTGTCCTACAGACTGGGATGACGACATCCGGGTTCAAATCCTCATTGAGCCACTTGGTGAGCTTGGGCCACTCCCTCTCTTTCAGCCTGACTTACATCTGAGAGTTGTTCTAGTGAGCAGGGAAGCCCTGCCTTCATGGGCAGAAAGGGAGGAGTTCAATGGAAATAATGAAGTAATGAATCACCAGCTACTGATTTTGAAGCCTGGGGTTGACGTTTGCCAGAAAAAAAAGTGCCCACCCCTGTTTTAGAGACTTATCAGACTCCAACACAGATATATATAGATATGTATCTGCTTATATATATAAGCAGCTGGATACAGAAACTTTTACTCCCCTGGCTGTTTTAATAGCAGCTGTTATCATTTCTCTTGGAGGGATTTAACACCATTGATGCTGTTATGTGCTGTCAACGTGTTTCGGACTTATAGCAACCTATGAATGAGTGACCTCCAAAAACCTCTGTTGTCAACAGCCCCGCACAACTCTTGCAAACTCAAGGCTGTGTCTTCCTTTAGCAAGTGAGTCCATCTTGTATTTGGCCTTCCTTTTTTCCTGCCATCTTCAACTTTTCCGAGCATTCTTCTTCTCTTCTCATGGTGTGCCCAAAGTACAACAGCTTCAGTTTCCTCATTTTTGCTCCTATAGAGAGTTCAGGCTTGATTTGACCCACTTCTTTATCTTTCGGGCAGTCCAGGGTACCTGCACGGCTCACCTCCAGCACCAAATCTCCCTTTTGGTTATTGCTTGAACCGAAATGTGTTTTTTTTCCTTATGGGTGATTTTGTTTTTTACTTTCTTGCACACCATTTCAATTTATTTTTTTTAACTGAAAGTCCATATAGAAAGAGATGAACTAACTAGAGAGGTGCGCCAGCCCCAAAATTCGGATTCAGAATTCAGATTCGGCGTTCAGAATTACAGCCCTTCAAATTCGGAATTCAGAAGTTTAAAAATTCAGAATGTCCTCCGTTACAGTCAATAAGAATACTATATAGGACAGTCTCCTGCCATGCTTCTCAAGATAGTGTCCCAGAAAGTTTGTCTTGTTTTGCAGAGGTGAGGGACTTGAACTCTAAATTACAGCTACTGACACTGCTGTTTGGGGTGCTAGGAGCCTGGTCAGTTTCTTCCTGCTCTGCGTGACCCCCTCAGTGCTAGCCGGACCTTCTTCACCCGCTACTGCTGCATGTGATGGAAAGTTGGCTGGTGTTGCCCCCTCTCTTGCTGCAGCTAAATATCCATTGTCTGCTGTTTGATTCGGGGGTCCAAGAGGATTACTTGAACGTATTCCTTCTCTTTCCACATGGAAGAATATCTCCCCTACTTTGGCCATCCTACACTGGTTACCTGTACCTACTTCCAAAGGCCAGATGCAGGGGAAGGGGTATCAGGAGACAGGTCTCTCGTTGTCTCGTGCGCTCCCAGAGGCATCTGGTGGGGCCACGGTGAGAGACAGGGAGCTGGACTAGAGGGGCCCTTGGCTTGATCCAGCCGGGCTCTTCTTCTGATCTTCTTACTTCCAGGTGATGATGTTGACATACAAAGCCCTACATGGTTTGGGACCTCGATACCTGGCAGAACGCCTCCCTTCAATGAGATCTGCCCATCCTATACGATCTTCCCAGGCCGGGCAGTTGACAACATTGACCCCAAGAGAGGCCTGGAAAGGGAAGATCAAAAACAGGGCCTCCTCGGTGGTCGCCCGAAATTCACCTGGCCTCTTCCCTGGGAATTGTCAAACCATCATTGAAAACTTGGCTTTTTAGACAGGCCTTTCCGGAGTCTAGAACATCTCAACACAGTGGTCGTCTCAGCGTTTATCATATCAGTTCCGCCCACCACCTTGCCGTAAAATTCCTTTCAATTGTTTTTAGCTAATTTTATGTTGCTTTTGTGTATTTGCTGCGTTGTTTCATTATGATGTGCTAATAATAGCTGTCCTGTTCATTGTCCTTCATTGTTGCTTTTTACCTTCTTCTATCATAAACAGCCCAGAGTGGGCCTTGGCAGCCGGGTGGGCGGTACAAAACAAACAGACAGACAGACAGACAGACAGACAGACAGATAGATAGATAGATAGATAGATAGATAGATAGATAGATAGATAGATAGATAGATAGATAGATAGATAGATAGATAGATAGATAGATAGATAGATAGATAGATAGATAGATAGATAGATAGATAGATAGATAGATAGATAGGTTGTTGTTATTGTTGTTGTTTAGTCATTAAGTCGTGTCCGACGCTTCGTGACCCCATGGACCAGAGCACGCCAGGCCCTCCTGTCTTCCACTGCCTCCCGGAGTTGGGTCAAATTCATGTTGGCAGCTTCGATGACACTGTCCATCCATCTCGTCCTCTGTCGTCCCCTTCTCCTCTTGCCCTCACACTTTCCCAACATTAGGGTCTTTTCCAGGGAGTCTTCTCTTCTCATGAGATGGCCAAAGTATTGGAGCCTCAGCTTCAGGATCTGTCCTTCCAGTGAGCACTCAGGGTGATTTCCTTCAGAATGGATAGGTTTGTTCTCCTTGCAGTCCAGGGGACTCTCAAGAGTCTCCTCCAGCACCACAATTCAAAAGCATCAATTCTTTGGCGGTCAGCCTTCTTTGTGGTCCAGCTCTCACTTTCATACATCACTACTGGAAAAACCATAGCTTTGACTATGCGAGATTAGATAGATAGATAGATAGATAGATAGATAGATAGATAGATAGATAGATAGATAGATAGATAGATAGATAGATAGATAGATAGATAGATAGATAGATAGATAGATAGATAGATAGATAGATAGATAGATAGATAGATAGATAGATAGATAGATAGGCAGGCTAATCTGGAGTGGAGCAGGTCCTTCATCTTAAGCCCTAAGGCCACCACATCTGCTGGTGACAGAGGGGAAAAAACATGTAAATCTGAATGTTAATTGGAATAGAATCAATAGACCCAGGAGAGAATTCAGCAGCCATTGCATGGGAGGGTGGGGGAGGATCTTAAGTGGTGAAACCAAGTCGATGTGAGAATCTAGCTGTGTGAGGCAAAGAAGATTAAAGCCGCACATTGTCCCCAAGAATCAGGAAGGGGCCATGAAGCCAAGTACACGGGGTGCCTCACTTCATGGACAATGGTGTTTAGATAGGAGGTACACTTTGCTAATAGGATATCTATTTCTAGACAAAGCACTGAGATCTCAGCTTAATTCCCTGGTAGCAAAACCTCTTGAAGTCCACCCTTTCTTAGCCACTTTAATCCTAAAAAGAGCTAAGAACATACCTTCTCCCTCAACCTGCTGAAATCTCTTTGCCTCTCGCAAATCCAGGGTGTCTCTCTGCCGTTTTGTGGATATTTTGCAATCTGAACTCAAAAGATTTTGTATATTTAACTCTCCAATTCAAAAGGTTTGTGAGGATGGCCAGGATGAGAAGAGAGGAGATATCACGCAGAGCCCGGAGGAGATCCTTCTGAGGCACTAGCATCTCCAGCCAGCCTGGTGGCCATATTTAATAATACTATTTGTGTGCACCGTCAAATCGATTCTACTTATGGCAACCCTTTTCAGGTAGAGAATACGCAGAAGTGGTTTACCCTTCCCTTCTTCCAGGACTGCCCTGGAACTCTGCAGCCAGAAACCAGTTCTGACTACTCAGTACTTAGAAAACCCTGAAAAAGGTTGTCATAAGTCAGAATTGATGGCACATGATTATTATTTATTATATATACTCCTGTTCCACATGGAAGTATCCCCTGATGCCCTTTTGTTCAAGAATGAGTGCATTTAAGGACAGTAATGGCATGTCTTAGGTAGATGAAATATTCTCCCACGGGTTTCTGAACACTTCGCTTTCCGATGCCAGGTTTCTGCCCACTTATTCATTTCTATCGGGACTTGCTTTTTAAACTGCCTGCTCTGCAGAAGCTCTGCCTTCTCCTTTTCGCTGGCTAGGCGGCTATTCTTTTCCCACTGGCAATCCCAAGAATCCGGAGATCCTGTTGGACATCGCCCACGGCTGGGGGACACTCCACTGCGCCACCTGGTCGAAGGCTGTTCTTAGTTTAGGAGCTACAGACCTAGATCCAGAATTCGAAAAAGTTTCCTGATTCCTAAACACTGGTTTTAGGGTCATAAAAAGCCGGTTCCAACTTGACAGTAAATTAAAAATAGAATTCAAGTGGGCTGTGGGCTGTTCCTGACCAGAAGGGGGCGCTCCAACTCCAGCAGACAGTTTTTGTGCAACTTGTCTGGAATCTGGGTCTGATTTCTTTCACGCCCAAAAGAGTCGCCGTGGGAAAAGGAATTCTCATGGAAAGTACTTTCCAGAGCGTTTGCACTTTAATGCCAGTAGCCACAGAAGACAGGCAGGGCGCAAGCTTTTTCCCACCGTGTGCTCACGCTGTAGTCCAAAAACAGATTACGCTCTCTTGACCATAGGTGAACATTTGTTTGTGCCATCAAATCACTTCTGATGTGTCATGGCCTTATGAATGAACGACCTCCCAAAGTGACCTCCTGTCGTCAACAGACCTGCTCACCTCTTGCACACTCAAGGACGTGGCTTCCTTGAGGGAGTCAGCCCATTTCATCTGTGACCATCCTCTTTTCCTCCCGCCTTCCACTTTTCCCAGCCTTATTGCCTTTTCCAGGGAGTCAAGATGAACCAGAAGGGTATGGCTTGTCTAAAACCCACTCATTTGCCTCTGCTAATTCCCTGGTTGTTTATTCCTCTCCCCCCCACCCCCTTTGTAGGCATGCTTCAGTCTTGAGAGACTATGGTAACGTGCTCTGAATGGAGGTCTTGGAACAGCGTCTAGTGTGGCTGAGGAGGCCAATTCGAGAGTGACAATCCCTTCCACCCTGAAGACAAATACAACCTGTCCCCTGTCCAGCTCCCTGATTTTGCTGGTTTCAGGACTGCCTCTTTGCCTCGGCCTGCTGGACAAGGGTCTCTTCAAATTGGGAGAGGCCATGATGCACCGCCTGCCTCCAGGCTGAGCGCTCAGATGTCAGGGTTTCCCATCTGTTGAGGTCCATTCCTAAGGCCTTCAGATCCCGCTTGCAGATGTCCTTGTATCGCAGCTGTGGTCTCCCTCTGGGGCGATTTCCCTCCACTAATTCTCCATACAGGAGATCTTTTGGAATCTGACCATCAGCCACTCTCACAACATGCCCGAGCCAACGTAGAAGTTGCTGTTTCAGTAATGTATACATGTGTCTCCCCCCCCCCCCCAACAAAGGAAAAACTATATTACATTATACCTGACTCTTAAGAAGGGATAACATCACTCTTTTGGAAGAGGACTAAGTTCATGCACAGTGTCTGTTTTTCATGTAATTTTAATAATTTTAGTTATTTGCATCTAAACTGCTGGATAGCTCAGGGGTTTAGGTCTCCAGCCGCAGAGCCAGAGGTTGGGAGTTCGATTCCCCCACTGGGCTTCCCTGACAGGGGTTGGACTAGATGATCCCAAGGGTCCGTTTTCCAGCTCTGCCATTCTGTTACTGCAGTTTTATTCAAACCCTGGCTTCTGCTCTCTCTCATGCTGTTGCCTCAAATCTCATTCTGGGTAGTGAGGCCACGGCCAAGATGACAAAATGAGAGTATGCTTTTTGCCACAGGCTGTGATTAAGACAGCACTTTGCTGTAATTTGATGCGCAGCCTGTATTTCGGTTGAATTCGCAGTCGGTGATCACACAGGCACTGCAAATTGATTTGGAAGTTCAGTGTTCCAGGCAAGGTGATGTGATTTGCATTTCAGCCTACATCCTCCCCTTCGTTCTTCCCTTCCTCTGGTCCTGCTGCCGCCGATCCTTTTATGGTTCACTTGCAAGCCGCTTGGTTTTGAAAGGCTTGTGCCGTGTTCCAGAAAAGGTGGCAGCGTTCCAAAGTTCTCCTTAACGTGTACAGAAATACCACAAACTTCATCCGAGTTGCTTCTGTTTTGTTTCACAATTTTTAAATTCTTTTTCTCCTTCATTAAACTAGTATATCAGTCCTAACGACAAGGTGATAAGCTGATCTAGCGCTAATCTCATATATGTATCTTTTCAGACATTTCAGAGGATGATTAGGGGAAAATAGCACACGGGTGGGTGTTCCTGCGGTCCTCAACATCACACACACACCCCGCCTGTCTATGTCATTGAAACACCACCCACAGCCACATCCTCCAGCTTTACAAGAAAGAATCAACTGATCACACGGGGGAAAAATCCGTTCGAATCATTCTTGAGAAAAGTAGAAGCCTCCGGCAAAGGATAAAAGCAAAAAGGGCCAGACCAATTCAAATCAGCCTTTGTGTCATGTGATCAGTGGCACAACATGTGGGACCCCCCACAAGGCCGGTAGCCCCAGGTGCAAAATTCTTTGGGGTGTGTGCAAAATTTTAACCCTGCCACAGAGCCATCGGACAAGGCACAATATTTGCCCCGGGTGCTGGCAACCCACGCTATGCCACTGCGTGTGATTAGTAAAATATAATTTGAATTCATCGGTTTTATAAGCGGAGCAAATCCCGCATAGTTGTAGCTGCAAGCCAGCAGCCTGTAGCATTCAGATGTTCTGTTGTTGATGTTTTTTAAGCTACTAAACAATCACTAATTTAAAGTGTTTTGCTTTAGAAACCTTTGCAAAACAGGAAAGGCAACGAACCATCTTTCAGAAAGTATAGTTACAACTTTAAGTAACTATGTTTTGAGAATCACGTTATGTTTTAAGTGTCTTGAAACTATATATCTATCTATCTATCTATAATAAAATACATTTCCAAGCTGTGCTGGAAACCAAACGTGGATGGAGCTATCCGAGCACTCTGGGCCAGAGGATTGCTAAAGATCTGACAGAGTGATCAGGTCATAAAAATACAACTCAGGAAACCCTGGCATGGATTCATGTCCACCAGGGAATTGTACAAAATGCAGACAGCATTTCTGAATTTTTTTTATTGTTATTGCTAATTTTTTCCTGTTGCTCCCCAGTCAGTCTCTTTGAGGACTACAATTCCCAGAATCCCCTGGCCAGCACAGCCAGTGGCAGAGAGAAGACAGAGAGTGAATGTCCAGCTTGGTGAACTACAGTATATGTCAGTGCCATGTAGGAAGTGGATGGAAATATTGCTCAGAGTCAGAACTGTGAATGTTCTCTGTTTGAGCTACAACTCCCAATGGCCATGCTGGCGGGAGGATTTTGGGAGGTGTAGTTCAATCAAAGAACATCCCAAAGGTTGGTCCACAGTTGAAGGTCTGCTTTAATGGCTGATGAGTCTGTCTAAACGCAGTGGTTCCCAACCTTGTGTTCCCAGATGTTCTTGGACTAAAACTCCCAGAAGTCTTTGCCACTAGTGTGCTGGCAAGGGCTTCTGGGAGTTGTGCTCTAAGAACATCTGGAGACCCAAGGCTGGAAACCACTATAGGAAACAGGCTCTGGGTTCTGACATGCACACATAGAACTGCTGGGTAGCTCATGGGTTTGGATACCTGGCTGCAGAGTCAGAGGTTGGGAGTTCGATTCCCCCACTGGGCCTCCTTGACAGGGGATGGACTTGATGATCCATCGGGTCCCTTCCAGCTCTGCAGTTCTAAGATGATGATGATGATACCTCTCAGCAAGGCTTTGTTCTCTTGAAGCTGATTCCGACAACACTCCATCGTGCTCAATCCCTGCAGAATTTCTCTGAGGAAGGCAAGTGCCAAGAATTTTGAAATCAACCCTTGTGGGATATGTGTGTATCTAGTGAGCTAGCCCGTAATGACAGCCTCCATAAATCAAGCACGGAGGTCTGGAGCAACAGGGTGAGGATGGTTAGTCGGTATGTAAAATGCAGGGTTTGGAAGGGATGCCCTCAGAGTAACCAGCCTTCTCATAGACCATTTTCCCCCATTGATAATGGCCAGCATTTCTCAATATATGTTAAAGACTTTTTATAGCGAATTTTAAAAATTGTGTTGTTTCATCATTATGGCAAAAGCATTTTATTTTGCCGAGCTGAGGAAGCTCTGGGTTTTGGCTGGTTTTAGTTCTAGTGTTGTTGTTTTTTTAAGAATTTTTAAAAATTCCAAAAATATTGGTAGTGACGCATTTAAAATGGTTGATATTACTTTTCAGACATGAATAGGATGCATACAAACGCTTGTCTTGTTTGTTTATTTATTTCTTAGTTATATGTCTTATTTAGAGGCTGCTTTTCTTCTGCCATGTGGTGGCGCTGCGGGTTAAACCGCAGAAGCCTCTGTGCTGCAAGGTCAGAAGACCAGCCGTCGTAAGATCGAATCCACGTGACAGAGTGAGCTCCCGTCGCTTGTCCCAGCTCCTGCCAACCTAGCAGTTTGAAAGCATGTAAAAATGCGAGTAGATAAATAGGTACCACCACGGTGGGAAGGTAACTGCGTTCCGTGTCTAGGCGCGCTGGCCACGTGACCACGGAAACTGTCCTCGGACAAAACGCTGGCTCTACGGCTTGGAAACGGGGATGAGCACCACGCCCTAGAGTTGGACACGACTGGACTAAATGTCAAGGGGAACCTTTACCTTTAACCTTTACCTTTCTTCTGCTAAGGGGACTCAAGGCAGCTCACAGTACTAAAAATACAGTAATAGAATTAAAACACAATATGTTATACATGAACAAAACAATTCAGCTATAAAACTGATTAAAATAGTTTTGGATGATTAAAAACATATAAAATGTTTAAAACCATCTTATTCTTGTTCTTGCCCATGAGGACAAGAAACCATAAATAACAACACACAAATCTTCTCCTGGAAGATGGGAATGTATTTTCTGTCTTTCTCAATTAGAATTATGACAAATTATGTAAATTGGATAAATTGTGGTGGTACCATAGCTAAACGACAATAGCTGTTAAATCAGCTTTTACAAATCAGATGACTCTGATGGGTTGCTTGCATCTTTTGGATCCATCAGCACATTCTTCTGTGTTTGGTGTATGTGTGGAGGAGGGGCACACTTTGCTTCACAAAGGGAAAAGATACTCCTTTTGCACAGAGACATATTTCACAAAATTTGGTAAATCTTACTTTTTAAAACTGCTTATTTGTTTGTTTGTTTGTTTGTTTGTTTATGAGGAGCGTCGTGGTGCAGTGGTTAAACTGCAGAATTACAGTCAAGACTCTGCTCAGAACCTGAGTTCGATGCCGATCGGCTCAGGTAGCCGACTCAAGGTTGACTCAGCCTTCTAACCTTCCGAGGTCGGTAAACTGAGTACCCAGCTTGCCAGGGGTTGCGTGGAGGTGGGCAATGTGGGGCCTGTATAATTAAATTGTAAACTGCCCAAAGAGTGCTTTAAGTGCTATGGAGTGGTATATAAGTAGCACGCTTGCTTGCTTCCTTGCTTGTTTATATGCCAACTTTCTCCCCACAGCACTCGAAGTGGCTCACAGCAGATGAAATTACAGATTTAAAAACAGGGTATAAATATCACATTTAAAAAGACAATTAAACATATTAAGATTTGAAAAACAAGTTTAAAAACAACTTAAAAACATTTAAAAACTTGTAAGTTCAAAACCAGTGAGAAGGCCCTCTCTCATGTCCTCGCCAAGCGAGCTTGGGAAGGTGGTGAGAGAAAGGCCTCCTCAGAAGATCTTAAAAGCTGAGAAGGCTCATTTGAGGTGTTACGATCCTTCAAATAGCCTGAACCCAAGCCGTATATCAATTCTTAATTCTCGCTCTGGAAAAAATTCACTGGGATGAATAAATTACCCACAGGCTGTCTCCACATTTTGAATAATAGTTTACTTTCAAAAATTACTGGTAAAACTGTAATGCGTTACTTTTTGGAGTGTTGTGTTTCAAGCTCTGGTAAGACGCTACTCAGTCTTCATCCCAGTGGCTCCTGTAGGGATTTTGTGTGGTATATTTGAGAGCTTGGCAACTTCATCGCATCCAGGGCCAACGTTTACGCCCTCAGATTCCACTAGGAGACACAAATTGTGGAAAAGTAAAAAGCAGAAAAAGGAAGAGGCTGCAAGTGGACTTCCAGATTTTAAAAAAAATGGTATTTGGGGGAGGGTAAACACTGTAGGCATACCCTGAGACTTGTTTATAATATACCGTATTTTTCCATGTATAAGACTATACTTTTGTCTAAAATCTTTAGACTAAAAATTGAGGGTTGTCTTATACACGGAAGTAAGCTGAGGAGAGAACAAAAACAAGTGGAGGGGAAAGCAGAGATCGAAGTGATCCTGCAGGGCTTTGATCACTGCTTTCCCCTCCACTTGCTAAGCCCCACTTAGATTTCTTAATTTTGGGTTAGAAAAGTGGGGGGCATCTTATACATGGGGACGTCTTATACACGGAAAAATACGGTAATAATAATCTTAGAATTGTCAAGCTGGAAGGGACCCTATAGATCATCAAGTCCAGCCCTTGTCAAGAAGGCACAGTGGGGGAATCGAACCCCCAACCAATGTCTAAACCACTGAGCTATCCAGCTGTTATAAGATGAATCAAAGTACACAAAGGCTTCTAAGAATGACCATTCATTCTTTTTCCCCTTGAGGAAAACTCTTCCTGTGAGCAGGCAAGAGGATCCGATGGAACAGGGGCCACAAACACAGCCACACTTTGCCCACTAGGAAAACCCACAACAAGGAATTTCCATTGGGGAAAACAGCCAGGCTTCTCAAGTATTTAGAAAAGGAAGCGTTCAGGATTAGCTCCACCAAGGGCTCTCCCTGCTCCCACAAGGCCACCGTGCCTGACTTCAGAGAGAAATGAGGCTTTAAATAGTCATTACTTCATCCATTGACATCTAAGGAGCCCTTCCGAAGAGACCCATGCTGATTGATGGCGCCCTCGGTCGACCTTTCAGGTCATCCCAAATCCTGTTCCCCTTGAACAGATGAGAGCGCCGTCCGGAGTCAAAAATTCCAGCAGAGCATCTGTGTGTTCTAACAAGAGATCAGAGCTCAACACAGCCGGCCTGCGGGTAATTTATTTTGTTTCTGTAATGCCCAGCTATTCTTGATCAAAGCCAAACACTCTTTCTGACACAAGCCTAAAATAAGCTGGACTAATCCTGGCTCTCTCCCCCTATTCTTCCCCATCTTGCTTCTTGGAACATTTTCCTCTGTGGATGCTCCAACGGCATATTTCACATTTTCAAAATATATACTGCAGTTCGTTCCCCTCTACCTGCCGCTGCCCTGGGCTATGTGCCTCATTCCCAAGTTTGGGAATATTTGAACTGATGCCCATGACCTGGAAAACAGCCAATGTTTTGTTCAGGCCGCAGGTCGTACAGAAGGGTCGTAGAATCACAGAATCATGGAGTTGGAAGGGGCCTATAAGACTATCCAGTCCAGCCCCCTGCTCAATGCAGGAATCCAAATCAAAGCAGATCTGTCAGATGATTATCTAAGTTTTTCTTGAATGCCTCCAGCATTGGAGCACTCACCAACTCCTGAGGTCAATGGTTCCATTGTTGTACTGCTCTAACAGTTAGGAGGTTTTTCCTGATATTCAAACGAAATCTGGCTTCCTGTAATTTGAGCCCATTGTTGCGTGTCCTGCACTCTGGGATGATCAAGAACAGATCTTGCCTCTCCTCTGTATGACAGCCTGCCAAGTATTTGAAGACTGCAATCCTATCTCCCCTCCGTCTTCTTTTCTCAAGGCTAAACATACCCAATTACTTCAGTCTTTCCTCAGAAGGCTTGGTTTCCAGCCCCCTGATCATCACTGAACTAGAAGAATTTCCAGGAGACAGAAGCTGTGGTTGGATCAGCATAAGAACATCAGAAGAGCCCTGCTGGATCAGGCCAAGGGCCCCTCTAGTCCAGCTCTATGGATCTCACAGTGGCCCCACCAGATGCCTCTGGGAGCCCACGAGACCACTAGATATAACTCCTGATACCCCTTCCCCTGCATCTGGCATTTTGAAGTACCTTCCTTCTAAGCCCGGCGATTATACATCCCCATCATGGCTTGTCACCTGCGATGGACTTTTCCTCCCAGAATCTGTCCAATCTCCTTTTGAAGGCATCTAGGCCAGATGCCATTCCCACATCCTGTGGCAAGGAGTTCCACAGACTAACAACACGCTGGGTCAAGAAATCTTTTCTTTAGTCTGTTCTCACTCTCCCAACATTCAACTGGAGTGGATGTCCCCTGGTTCAGGGGTTGCAAACTTTAGGGTTCTTTCTCCTTCACTCTCGCTTCATGGAGTTCTAGAAGTGAAACATTCAAGAGGACCGAGCGGCCGTGTCTCCCTCAGTTCTGCAGAGGCTGAACAGGGAACATAGGATGCCTGTGGTGAGGTTCTCCATCATTAGCGATGCTGACTGGGGCTTTGGGACAGGGGTCAAAGTCTAGCCACCTTGGGCCCTTTTGGGGATGAAGGTGGTGTCATGGTCAGAACCGGCATCCCCTGAAGGATTGCTCAATTCCCGAACAGAGAGTGTCCAGGTGTAAGTGTACTCCTAATTAGCTGAGCAGAGTCCGGGTGACTCAGCCAGGACGTAACACAAACCCCTTACCACAAGTCTGTTCTAAAGAAAACCCTTGCTTTTACTTAAGTAAGTTAAGCAAGAAAATAAAAGAGAAAAATCATGAGCTTTGGAGTCTGCCAGGACAAACAAAGCTCAGGCGAAAGGACTCTGTAGCATTCTGTAGCCTAACTATTCTTCTGGAAGCAGGCTCAGCAGACTTGCTGTTCAAGAGACCAATCTTAAGGATTTTAAGAATAATTTTTTATTGAAAAAATAAAGTATTTAGAGATATTCAGTTTGTTGCATAAGCAAAGCATAAGTTACATTTCCATAAGATATTGCAGTTAGAATCTTAACAAAATTCAACTAGCAAAAATAAAATAAAATTCTAAAAAGCTTCTTTAAGGGTAGGCAAGGGTTAGCCCCCCTCTAACTCTCTCTCTATACTACATCTTAGCATAAAGCATACAAAATGGCTCTCTAGAAACTAGAATCTGGCATCTGAGTCTGGAAGCTTTCTAAGCCCTCCAGTCTCTTCCAGTTCTTCCAACAATGTCCATCATCGTTCATCACAACCATGACATGCCACCTTCTGGAGTTCCAAAAATTAGAAACTAGATTACAGTTTCCGTTTTTGTCCATTAATTACAATAATTTGCAGTAATTAATTGGTTACATAATGCAGCTTAATGACTATTAACTTTATGTTAAAATACACTACATCATTACATTAATCAATGCATTTTATCTAGCAAAGATAGACGTATTTTCAATAAATCAAAGTAACAAATAAAACATCCAGAAGGTCAAATATTCCTGAGTTGAAGAAAGAAAGCATTGGGGCCAGAGTGGGCAAGATTACAATCTACTGAGATGCTCAAGAAATCTTTTCTTTGGTCTGTTCTCACTCTCCCAACCCTCCACTGGAGTGGATGTCCCCTGGTTCTGGTATTGCGTGAGAGGGAAAAGAGCTTCCCTCTATCCCCTTGATCCATCCCCTGCAGAATTTTATACGTCTCCATCATGTGCCCCCCTCAGGCGCCTTTTCTCTAGACTCAAGAGCCTCAAACGCTGTCGCCTTTCCTCATCAGGGAGGTTCCCTGGCTGAGTCATCATTTGAGTTGCTCTCTTCTGCACCTTTTCCAGTTCCATAATGTCTTTTTTTAGGTCTGGCAACCAGAACTGTACGCAATACTCCAGGTGCGGCCTTACCAGCGTTTTGTACAAAGGCATTATAATGTTGGCTGTTTTATTTTCAATCCCCTTTTTAATGATCCCTAGCATGGAATTGGCCTTCTTTGCTGCCGCCGCACACTGGGCTGACCCTTTCACCGAGCTGTCCACCAACACACCAAGATCTCTTTCCTGATCTGTCACGGACAGCTCAGAACCCATCAGCTCATAACTAAAGTTTTGATTTTTTGCTCCAATGTGCATTACTATACATTTTCTTATATTGCAACGCATTTGCCGTTTTGCTGCCCATTCTCCCAGTTTGGAGAGATCCTTCTGGAGCCCTTCACAATCCCTTCTGGTCTTCACCACCGGGAAAAGTTCTGTGTCATCTGCAAACTTGGCCACCTCACTGCTTATCCCTGTCTCCAGGTCATTTATGAACATGTTGAAAAGCTCCGGTCCCAGGACAGATCCCTGGGGCACACCACTCTTCACCTCTCTCCATGGTGAAAATTGCCCCTTGACACCTACTCTCTGTTTCCTGGTTCTCAACCAACTCTCAGTCCACCAGAGGTCCTGCCCTCTTATCCTGACTGTGGAGTTTTCTCCGCAGCCTTTGGTGAAGGACCACGCCAGACGCCTTCTGAAAATCCAGATAGACAATATCCACCGGTTCGCCCGCATCCACCTGCCTGTTGACCTTTTCAAAGACTTCTAAAAGGTTTGTGAAGCAAGACTTGCCCTGACAGAAGCCATGCTGATTTTCCCCGAGCAAGGCTTGTTCTTCCTGTCTCTAAATGGAGGCAGCAGGCAAAAAAATCAGGAGACTTGAGACTAGTAAGGACAGCAATGAAGGAATGAGAAAATATCCTTAAGTTTAAGGAAGTGCTAGAGATCAAGGTCAAGATCATCCCCGTGATGGCGCTTCCAAGTGGTCTGCTGCAGACTTGTACCTTTTCACGGTGTCAGATCCAGCTCCCTCAAAAGGAACTTTTGCACTTGATCAAAAGAGGAATCACCTCTTTGGAACATTAACCAGTTTCAGCTGCTGCTGATGGACTGGCTATAATGTGGCATATAGGGGCTCACGAGGATGAGAAGCGACCCCTCTGAGTCCTTGGGCTGCCCCAGACTTCTAGTTTGGTCCTTTCTCTGTTGTAGGGGGACACAAGTTTTCTTCTCCAGGTGATGGGGAATGAAAATGTACGGATGTGTCACACGAGCATAGAGTGGGACCATCATATCCACAGGATCAGTACTCCTGGTTTCATTTACCTGCTGCCTGAAAATATTTTAAAAAATAAATTAAACAAACCAACCCAGAAATACAGTTCATGTTTCCAAAGTGTATTACCAAGACTGACCACTAGATGGAACCAGAGACTATGCTGGATCTATGCTGGAAATGCACTCATAGCCAGATAGATGTCTTGGAAGGAAGCCGTTCAGGTGAAATGGAGAAGCCCCATTTGCAGGGGGCAAAGGCAGGGGGAGGCCGCAGTTGCTGGTTTCAGGGAAGGCTCCCTTGCAAACAGTAGGGCAAAAAACCCAGTCCTTTGGCAAGACTGCGCCAGGGCTCCCTCTCCCAACCATGCATGGACACCAAAGCAACTGGAAGGAAGTGCTTCAGTTATCCACTATTTCTGGCATCCACGGGGAGGTTGAAATCAACCCTCCACAGATAATGCAGTCCTACTGTATTGGGGGATCCGGTGCTTCTAAAAGTTATTTTTTGGACTCTAACTTCTTGAGTTTTCCTAGGCAGCATGGCTGTGACGGCGGGGCTGGGGGGATTCTGGGAGTTTCCAGTCTCCCAGAAAGTAACCTTTCTAAGTTCTAGATCTAGTCCCTGTTCTGGGAACACAGGATCCGAGTTTCATTTGCTGGCGCTGAAGGAGTGACGCTTCTGTTTTCCCGCAGCCATCTCACGGTTTTTGCAAACACGTTGCCGTGCACTTTAAAAAGTGCCGACATTAGCAGCCGATGCCCTCTTTCTTTTCAAGGTTAATTGCATTATTTGCCCCCCAAAAGGGGATCCCAAGGCTGTCAGCGTGTATTAGCCGTGCTCCGGTGCTTCCCCCGTGAAAGAGGTGCCTTGGCAAGCCTCGAGCCTCAAGGATCCTGATCAGCGGCTCTTGAAGGAAGCTGACTCATCCTCTCCAGAGAAGCTCCATGAAGGACTGAAGCATATCCATGCTGAAGGGCTTCGTGAGTGGTGGGATGCAGTGCTAGGAAAGTTTATTTGTCAGATGACAGTTCCCCAGATCCACCAGTAACCTCATTATTGTTCATTCTTACTATGGGATTCTGACAGCCGTCATCCAAAAAAGTGACTTTTTTTCAGCTGTGGGGGTGAGAGATCAAGTAAGTCAGCCTGATGGGTTAGGTTCAGCAAGCCCAGTTAGGGGCTGATGGGAATTGTAATCCATCACTGGCTGGGCCAGAGAGGCTGTTCTAACCATCACAGAGTTTTTGACATTAAATTTAAGTACGTTTCTCTCTGGAGATGAAGGCCAAGATCATGCACACGATCATATTGCCAATCACCATGTATGGGTGTGAAAGCCGGAGCGTTAAGAAAGCTGGCTGGGGGGGGGGGGAATGTTTACTTTGAAATGTAGTGCTGGAGGGGAGCTTTATGGATCCCCTGGATTGCCAGAAAGACGAACAAGTGGGTCCTGGATCAAATCAAGCCTGAACCATCTCTGGAGGCAAAAATGGTGAAACTGAAGCTGTCCTGCTCAGGTCACATCGTGAGAAGGCAGGATTCTCTGGGAAAGACAATAGAAAGAAAGGTGGAAAGCAGCAGGAAAAGAGGAAGACCAACTACGAGATGGATTAACTCCCCAAAGGAAGCCACAGGTTTGAGTCAGCAGGAGCTGAGCAGGGCTTTAGAGGACAGGATAATTTGGAGTTGGCTCATTCCTAAGGTCATCGTACGTCGGAGATGACTTGATGGCACATTACAACCACCGGGTCCTTAGACTTCTCTGCCGTAGTTCCAGGAAATGTATGAAAACTGGCTTTGCAGAAAGCTCATACTTCAAATACCAAGATCCCACAGAACGGAGCTCTGGCATCACAAGTGCCCCCCCCCCCCCAATTTCTCAGGTTTCAGCCCTGAAGCCTCAGGGAAGGGGGTTTGTGTGCCTCGCTGGGCAACCCTAAATCCACTGAATAGAAAAGTGCAGTCCAGTGGTACACTTTTTGGTTACCCATAGAGGGGGTCCTCTGGTCCCATCACCTCCTGGCAAATAGAAGGGGAAGATATGGAGGCAGTGAAGATTTTACTTTCTTGGGCTCCATGATCACTGCAGATGGTGACAGCAGCCACGAAATTAAAAGACGCCTGCTTCTTGGGAGGAAAGCGATGAGAAACCTAGACAGCATCTTAAAAAGCAGAGACATCACCTTGCCGACAAAGGTCCGCATAGTCAAAGCTATGGTTTTTCCAGTAGCGATGTATGGAAGTGAGAGCTGGACCATAAAGAAGGCTGACCGCCGAAGAATTGATGCTTTTGAATTGTGGTGCTGGAGGAGACTCTTGAGAGTCCCCTGGACTGCAAGGAGAACAAACCTATCCATTTTGAAGGAAATCAACCCTGAGTGCTCACTGGAAGGACAGATCCTGAAGCTGAGGCTCCAATACTTTGGCCATCTCATGAGAAGAGAAGACTCCCTGGAAAAGACCCTGATGTTGGGAAAGTGTGAAGGCAAGAGGAGAAGGGGACAACAGAGGACGAGATGGTTGGACAGGGTCATCGAAGCTACCAACATGAATTTGACCCAACTCCGGGAGGCAGTGGAAGACAGGAGGGCCTGGCGTGCTCTGGTCCATGGGGTCACGAAGAGTCGGACATGACTGAACGACTAAACAACAAAAGAGGGGGTCCTATTTTAAAACTGGTCCACCGACAGCCATCCTGCAAAATCTTAGCTCCCTTGCAGCAAGGTAGCTCAGTAGTGGCTGAAGCGAGTTCAGATCCCTCCCACCCAGTTACTGTTGCAGTAATTGCAACCTTGCATGCTGCCTTGAGTAGGTTTGGCCGGGAGGGGCTTTTCTGGGCTGAGGTGACTGTCAGTCTAATCAGCACTCACCAATCATCCCTTCCTTACCTCTGAATTCAAATCATAAAGAGAGCTCTGTGTCTGGGCTCAGTGTTCTTTCCCTCTCTTTGATCTGATGGAAGGTATCTGCTGAAGCCTATTTGCAGAATGCAGTCATGTTTGTTAGTTTGCTGTTTGATCTGCTGATCTGAAAGTAAAGGAAACTTTCCATTCTTTCTCCTAGGAATGTGTCAGAGGGAGTGATTGAGACTGTAAGTGCCAGTTGATGAGGGGAAAGGGGTGGCTTACTCTGGGGAACTTGATGCTATTCTGCTCTGTAAATCCCTGCGCTTTTGCTGCGCAGCTAGCAGAATTGAGCCAGAAATTCAAAACTCTGCAACCGTTTCTAAGTCTGGCTGTGTGCCACTGCTTCTCCAGCCTCAACAGAGGCGATTGTCCTCAGCTGACATTTTAAGACTTTCCAAGTTGCAACTGAACAACAATCAAAATGACACAAATTACGGAGCACGGGACTGAAGCTGCTCCTTGTTCAAGAACATCTCCCTCTCCCTTTCGTATCCCACAGGGTCTGTTTCCAAGGGTTTGCAGCTGTGGTCTTCTGGGGGGGGGGGTGGAAAGGGGGGACCGGAGTCATCACAAATTGACTTTGCAATTGTATCTGAAAGCCCTCTAGAGACTGAAGAATCATCTGCCAAAACAAGTCCAGCTTTGGCCACCCGCAACAACGGGTGTGTCTTGAAACTTCTCCTCTCCCTCATGTTATCCCGGCTGGCATATTACTTTCGGGAAAGTTTTTTTTTTCTTTTGTGTGTGTGTGTGTGTTACAAAAGGTTGTGATCCTAGGCATTCTTCCATAAAGCTAAGCTCCATGGAACTCAGTGAGGCTTAATAATCATAATAATCTTAGAACGACAGAGCTAGAAAGGCCCCTTCCAGCTCCGTGATTCTAAGATTACTATTATCGTGACTTCTCCGCAACTTGAGAAGGACGCTGTGCAAACAATGATCTGCATGAAATGCACTACACATCCCAGGAGAATGCATCCCAGAAAATTGTCACAGAATCCTAGAATCCTAGAATAATGGAGTGGGAAGGGGTCTCGAAGGGCATCCAGTCCAACCCCCTGCTCAAGGCAGGAATCCAAATCGAAGCAGATCTGACAAATGTCTGTCCAGTTTTCCTTTGAATGCCTCCAGCATTAGCGAGCTCACCATCTCCAGAAGTAATCGGCTCCATTGTCGTACTGCTCTCACGGTTAAGACGTTTTTCCTGATATTCAGTATAATTCGGGTTTCCTGTCGCTTGAGCCCACGATGATGTGTCTTGAACACTGGGATAATCAAGAACAGATCCTGCCCCTCCTCTGTCGCCGGTTGTGGGGTTACAAAGAGCAATGTATACAAACACAGGAACGTTGGAGTTAAAACAAAAACCAGTGTGTTAGCTAAGAAATATACACACCTGGTGACCATTCCCTGCCTGGGATTTCAAAGCATCCTCTTAACATCAGGGAATCTAGTTCCATTTTAAAATCTGGTTTCCCTTAGGCCAGACTTGTTCTGCCAGTTTGAATCCTAGTTTCCTGACAATTAGGTTCTGGAGTAAATGGGAGCACAACAGGGATTACTCTGCAACTACAGAGCGCAAAACTCAGAGGCAAAACACCTGACCCGAGGAATAACAGTTTCTCAACCACTCCTGGTCTTCTTTCTCTTTTGCAAGTTTCTTATTGCTCTTATATGCTATCAAGTCGCCTCTGACTTATGGCAATCCTATTAATGAGTCATATCCAAAATCTCCTGTCCTCAATTGCCCTGATCAGCTCTCGTTAGCTCACACCTGTGGCTTTCTTTAGGGAGTCAATCCATCTCATATTTGGTCTTCCTCTTTTCCTGCTGCCTTTCTAAGCTTTATTGCCTTTTCCAGATAATCCAGTCTTCTGTGCCCAAAGTAAGACAGCTTCAGTTTCACCATTTTTGCCTCCAGAAGTAGTTCAGGCTTGATTTGATTTAGGACCCACTTGTTCCTCTTTCTGAGGGTATCCACAAAGTTCTCCTCCAGCACCACATTCGAAACAAAACATTTTTTCCCTGTCAGCTTTCTTTATTGTCCAGCTTTCACACCCATGCACGGTGATCAGAAATACAAGAGTGTGGATGATCTTGGTCTTGGTCTCCAGTGATACATCCTTATGCTTGATGATCTTTTCTAATTCCTTCCTTGTTGCCTCAGTCTTCTGATTTCCTGGCTGCAGTTACCATTTGGATTGATGATTTCAAGTTTCTAGTCCCTAAGAAATCAGTCTTAAAGGAGGCATGTTCTGTGTTTCAGAGCTCAGTTATGTTTTTTTCAAGCTAATTCCCCAACCTACAGTTCCCATGTTAGCCAGGAATTCTGGGAGTTGTAGTCTAAAAAAATTAACTTTCCAAAACTCAGGAATAATCATGGGCTAACAGGACTTTGACTGGATGAGGACAAAGGGAATGGAGTTTGAATGGATGAGTAAGAGCCAGTTTGTGGCTGCACACAGCCAAGAAGGAACCAAAATGTTATTTCTGTATCTGTCAGCCTATTTTTGCATGCCAGTGATTCAGGACCTCTGAGTGTCAGCATACATTTGTGAGTCCTGCTGTTTCCCCATCATTATGTACAGAGTATTTCCAAATCTTCTGTGGGGTTTAAGTGGTATCGTCTAAGAACAAAACCCAGAAAAATGTGCATATGTATGATTATGGATAAAGAGAGATATGAAGGGAACTCGACTGGTTATCTCTTCAGACTCTGGAAAGCTCTGTTTTATCTTATCCTTTGCTGTCTTTTGAGATGACACCAGATATGTCTAACGCAATGCTAAGTTTCTTTCTGTATCCATAAGGGTTAGAAGCTTATCTTCATGAACAATACAGGAGGACCCCCATATCTGTGGGAGATTGGTTCCAAGAGCCCCCTCGCAGATGCTGAAAAACGCAGATGATAGGGAACACTATTACAAGAGCAAATGCTGTTCATAGCATCGTCTCTGGCTCTCACTCATGGCGGGTTCTAGTAATGACATCATAAAAATATATTTCTCTATATTTCTACAATGTCATTACTAGAACTGGCTCTAGTGAACGCTATACATAGAATGGTCTCTGGCTTCCTCTCATGGCCAGTTCTGGTAACTTCGTTGTAAGAAATATATATATTGGGGATTTTTCTTTTAATATTTTCAGACCGTGTATAAATGGATCAGTGGATACTGATCCTGTGGATAAGGGGGTCCTACTGTAAAAATGGTCTGAAGCTCAACATCAAAAAAAAAAAATAAGATCATGGCCACTGGTTCCATCACCTCCTGACAAATAGAAGAGGAAGATATGGAGGCAGTGACAGATTTTACCTTCTTGGGCTCCATGATCACTGCAGATGGTGACAGCAGCCACGAAATTAAAAGACGCCTGCTTCTTGGGAGGAAAGCGATGAGAAACCTAGACAGCATCTTAAAAAGCAGAGACATCACCTTGCCAACAAAGGTCCGCATAGTCAAAGCTATGGTTTTTCCAGTAGCGATGGAAGTGAGAGCTGGACCATAAAGAAGGCTGACCGCCGAAGAATTGATGCTTTTGAATTGTGGTGCTGGAGGAGACTCTTGAGAGTCCCCTGGACTGCAAGGAGAACAAACCTAGCCATTCTGAAGGAAATCAACCCAGAGTGCTCACTGGAAGGACAGATCCTGAAGCTGAGGCTCCAATACTTTGGCCATCTCATGAGAAGAGAAGACTCCCTGGAAAAGACCCTGATGTTGGGAAAGTGTGAAGGCAAGAGGAGAAGGGGACGACAGAGGATGAGATGGTTGGACAATGTCACTGAAGCGACCAACATGAATTTGACCAAACTCCGGGAGGCAGTGGAAGACAGGAGGGCCTGGCGTGCTCTGGTCCATGGGGTCACGAAGAGTCGGACACGACTTAACGACTGAACAACAACAATTGTATACAGAAGACTGGATCTAGGGTTAATCATATTTAGTACACACTTGGAATCTTAGTTAGCCATGACCAAACTAATTAGCAAAGACTTCCTTTTGGTTTTGTCAACAGGACTAAGGTGTGACTGCACTGTGATTTTTCTTACAATTTGGGTCGGAGATGACATGGTTCGAATAGAAGTATTTATCGGAGACTATATGATGTAAAGTTAAGTATGGGAAGCCTGATCTTTTCCCATGGGGAATCATGTATTTTTGTTCAGCTGGCAAGGGATAGTTTATCATGCCCCGATTCAGCTGGCATCACTCCCCCCCCCCCATTTTTTGGCATGTGTAATTGCCTATTGTGGTCCAAAGAAGCAGTGGTGAACAGTTTTTCCATTTAAAAAAATTATGATTGATCAAATTTAGCGCTGTATCAGAAAAGTGCTGTGTCACTTCTGAAAAATAATTTGTGGATGAAAGGAAGGGGTGGGGAAGAGGGTGTTACTAATAGGATGGGGCACTGTTCCCAGTGGAAATTGAACTGCTTGGAAAATGCAGCGTGGACTCTTTCAATGGGATAATTGGTCATATTGGTAGGAACGACTATAGTAATTTCTCCAGAGGAAACCAGCAAGGGCCTGGTTTTTAAAAAGTTTGAAGCAAACCAAGTGTGCCTCCCTGTGTAGCTGCACCCTAACTTAAGTCTTGCAGATTTCAATAGGTCTCTGTTGAGCATCTCTAATTCTAAATGCAACCCATAACAGTAGACCTAAAGCAATGGAAAGCAATGCCTTCGGCATGGAACAGGAATCATATTTAGTAAATGACCTCATCCATGCTCTCATGCTAAACACATCAGCATGGAAAAAAATCTGCCTTGCCATGAGAATGATGGTGTGGTGATTTGTGCCTTTGCAAAACTCATATTTGGATTTCCCCCCCCCCCCCTGGAAATTTTGGATAAATCTTTATTTGAGCTCTTTCAGTCCCCATAATGGAAACCCAGGCATCTTGGTGGAAATCAGATCAAGATTCTAAAGAATATCATGGTCCCAAAGGAAATCTCTAGAGTTGATTCTCGGTGTTTATATTGAAAAGAATCCTAACAAGAGTGGGAAGCTGTTGAAACTGGTCACATCCTTTATCTATTTATTTATTTTCTAACTTTAGACCCAGCTTTTCCTCTCGTGACTTAAGGCAGTGAATTTTGGTTGTCCACCTCCCCATTTTTACGTCACAAGGAAGCTGGAAAGCAGATCGGGCCAAGAGAAGGTAAACCCAGTTCAAGGTCATCCAGTAAATTTCATGGGATTTAAAACCCAGATCTTTGAAATTTCAGTCCAGGACTCTAACTACTGCACCAAACACCCACTCCTGTGAGCTTTCATTTCACTTTTAGCAATTATTTCACCTTTGAAACACACTCTTGCATTTCCAGTCACCATGTACGGGTGTGAAAGCTGGACAGTGAAGAAAGCTGACAGCGGAAAAAAACTGATTTGTTTGAAATGTGGTGCTGGAGGAAAGCTTTGTGGATGCCCTGGATCATCAGAAATACAAACAAGGAGGTCCTAGAGCAAATCAGGCCTATGAACTCTCTCTGGAGTCAAAAACGTTGAAACAGAGGCTGTCCTCCTTTGGGCACATCCGGAGAAGGCAGGATTCTCTGGAAAAGACAATCATGCTGGAAAAGGTGGAAAAGCAGCAGGAAAAGAGGAAGACCAAATACAAGATGGACTGGTTCTCTAAAAGAAGCCACAGTCTTCAGTTTCCAAGAGCTGAGCAGGGCTGTTGAAGACAGGACATTTTGGAGATGACTCATTCACAGGGGTCGCCATAAGGGGATTTGATGGCACATAACAACTCACAATTGAAATAAATCACTGTAGGCAAATATTATCCAAACCTGTGCTCCCTTCCCCTTCATTGTCTTCTCTTTTTTTGGGGAGAGGGGGGACCCTTACCATGGCCACCCTACCCTGATCTCTTCTGTTGCCAATGGACACTCATCAGACACACAGACCCGTTGACACTTCATAAAGATTAGCCAGTTTTCATCCAGAATGCAAAGAAAGCCATGGGATAGTTAAACACAGCCTTTGAGAAAATTCATTTAAGCAGGCTTTGGGTGTTAAGAAAACCCGTGAGAGGATCTCTTCGGTAATCCACTGATCACTCAAGCATGTCCTTTGTAACCTGAGCCAGGAGAACACATACTGGCAAGACACGGCTTCAGCGAGATTCCCACCCAGCCCTCTGGGAAAGACAACTGAAATCTCAGCCTAGGTATTATTGCTCCGTTTTCTGAACAAAAGGGTTCCTTTGTGCTATTTCATTTATTAAGGGGATAAGGACATGCGGCGTACTGTATGTACTATATATTCATGTGTTTGTGTCCATGTATATCATTACTTCATTTGTCTTCATATCAAACCCCATCAAACAGTACATTTGGTGGTTAACTTATGAACACAAAAGCGGTTTTCATTTTGCGCCACTTTAGGTCCCCTCCTTTCTCTTCCGTAAGTCATTTCTTTGTTTTTCCTTTTCATCATCGAGCTGTGTTCAGGGAGAATACAAGACCTTTGAATGGATCAGGTCTGCCAAACCTTGGACAGTTGACAAGGGCCCCTGTCCTACAGGAATTTTAAAAGAGAAAGATTTGGGAGAGGAATCCTAACTCCAGACTAATTCAGCTTCCCCCAATCTGGTGCTGACCGTAGAGGCTGGACTACAACCGTTTGCTGCCGTTTTCTATGATCAGATGCTACCAAAAGTTCATTATCTGAAGATCATCCCAGAGTGCAGGACACCCAACCATGGGCTCAAGTGACAGGAAGCCAGATTTCGGTTGAATCTCAGGAAAAACTCCCTAACTGTTAGAGCAGTATGACAGTGGAACCAGTGACCTCAGGAGTTGGTGAGTGCTCCAACCCTGGAGGCATTCAAGAGAAACTTAGATTATCACCTGGCAGATCTGCTTGGATGTTATTCCTGCGTTGAGCAGGGGGTTGGACTGGATGGCCTCACAGGCCCCTTCCAACTTCACTTTTCTATGATTACCAATGGGACCAACTGGGAGCTCCAGTCAGTATCTGTGGCTCTCTGCCGCCTCGCTTTAACCTCAAAACAAACACCCTGTAAGGATGTTCAAGCCAAGAAGGAGTGGTTGGGTTGAAGTCACTGGGTGAATCTTAAATCACCTAAGGCTGTCTATAAAGGAATCAATCAATATCATGCAGACCTAAAAGCAACCAATAGAAGCCCTTGGTAGGTTGGTCCTTTTCCAGGAGGGTCGAAACTCCAGTTCGCTCTTTACCCAGGGAAGTATTTCCGTAATAATGCACTGATGGCAAAAAATCGATTGTGTTTTGCCATTGCAGCTGGCTGGGGTAATCCTAATCTTCTAATGCTCTTAAAATAAGAGGCTGGGTCGCACCTACACTCCTTGCTTTGTAGGATTAGAAGTGGTGGGGCACGGAACAGAAATGGGCTGGGCTGAGTTGCAGAGTTTTTAATTTCTGGTAAAAATTTCTTTTTTTGCTATGCAGTAGAAGTGCAGAGATCCATGGAGGAAAATAGCTTCCAGTTCCCCAGATAACCCCCCCCCCTTTCTCATTAACTGACGTAGTCTCAGTAATTCACTCTGAGACATTTGTAGTAAAAAAAAACAAAACATTCATTTACTTATAGTTGCTTGAAATGAGAGACGTGTGCACGCTGCTTTCTTTACTGCACATACACGGGCCACCAACCAGACAGATCAACAGCGAACAAACAACTTCTGACAAACCAGGAAAGACGGGGAGGAGACACTCAGCAGAGAGGTGGGGCTCTCTCTGAAATCAAAGATTTGAAGGAATAATTGTTTAGTGCTAGGCAGACAGACACCCCCCCCCCCCCAGCCCAGAAAGGTCCCTCCCAGTCAAACAAACTACAGGCAGCATGCCAGATTGCAAACAAAACTCCAACAGATTGGGCCCCTTGTTCATCCTGCACGCAATGTATACTGTTTTTTAACAGTAATAGTAGCAACAACTATTGCTACCATCACTTCTCCATCCCACCTTTCCTGCATGGAGGACAACAGAGCACACAGGTTTTCCCTCTTCCTTTTTCTTCTCTCAAGGACCTTGTGAGGTAGGTCTGACTAAGAAATGGTGGCTGGCCCATAGAAGAATAGGATTGTAACCGAAAAACAGATAATTTAAAGGGTTGGGAAATGATGGTTTCTGGGGCAAACAACCCAGTTCACAGAACGTGCCCTCCGTAACACGATCCAAAGGAAACAAAGTTTGCAGAATTTTGAACTTTGCCACCTTCCCTCTTGTTGCAGAGTTTGAATTTCTGGTAAAATTCCCTTTTGTTATGCAGGAAAAGTACAGAGATCGACAGAGGAGAATAGCTACACATTCCCCAGGTAGTCCACCCCTTTCTCATTAACTGGCATTAAAGTCTCAATCACTCAGTCTGAGACATTTGTAGGAGAAAGAATAAAAAACATTTCTTGGCTTATAGTTGCTTGAAATTACAGACATGTGCATGCTGCATTCGTGACTGCACATCTACTGAGCCACCGAATGAACAGATTAACAGCAAACAAACAACGGCCGCTAACTGACTGCAGAGAGGGAAAAGAACACTCAGCAGAGAGGTGGGGTTCTCTTTGAAATCAAAGGCTGTTAGAAATGATTGGTTAATGATGGATAGACAGACAATCAGCCCAACCCAGAAAAGTCGCTTCACATCACATAAACCACAGTCAGCATGCAAGGTTGCAAATAAAACTCCAGCACATTCTATTCACTGCTTTGCCCACCTTCGCTTTTGGGTTCAGTCCATCGGTTTACTTAGAAAGTGTGGACCCTGGAACAGAGGGAGTAATAAGATTGCTCAAACTCCCCAGCCCCAGCCGCTTGGCTAGGATGGGTTGAGCCTCCTGCAATGATTGAACCTCTAAAAATCAAACACAATGGTCTTCTGCTTTCCCTTTTTCCTCCCCTCGTCCTCTCCTGCTTGAGGGTGGACATCATTCAGCTTCAAACCATATGTTGTTTTCCATCTGAAATCCAGTCTCACAAATTTTTTTTTTAGCCAAGAAGTTAATCTCCTGCCTCAACGTCTTTTCCTATTTAATTTATCTCGAATGATCAGCTGTAACAATCTAATCTTTTCAATTTCTCATTCTGGGATCAACGTATTCCAGAAAACTAACACTGCTATTGCAGTTGAATCCTCCTGGGAAGACGGGGAGACAATTCAGCCCTTCTCATCTCATACCTTATCATCATCATCATCTGAGAACTGCAGAGCTGGAAGGGACCCTATGGGTCATTGAGTCCAGCCTTTGTCAGGGAGGCCCAGAGGGGAATCGAACTCCCAACCTCTGGCTCTGCAGAGCCAGAGCTATCCAGCAGATTGTCAACCAAGTGTATGCCAAAATTTCAGGCCATTCTGGTGTGGCTGGGGGGGGGGGTCACAAACCCCAGGTTCAGAGCTATCACAACAGGTATTATACCGAAAGGTGCTGCTAGAGAACGCAACAACCACTGACATTACGAAATCACCTCTAAACCCTTGAGAAAAATTCATGCTATCAATGTGCTGTTATCTGCTACACACCCCAAGCACCTGACCCATCGTAAGCATCAGAAAAAACATACCAAAGGTATCTCTGTAAACGTCCCAAATCACCCATACTCTCTTGGGAGATGACTGACCGCCATTGTTTGAAAATGCAGCCTTTGTGGCCTGAATCAGCGCAAAATTTTTGACTTCGGTATGGTGGACACACAAGACTGGGTGTGTGTCCATTTTGCTAACATACCTGCCCAAGTCCCATCTATTCATGCCTGGGTCTGACATATTTTGTCTTTGTCAAATGCATTAATTGTATGCTTTAATCCATTTTGTAATAGTTCATTCATTATTTTGTAATGGCTTTCACAGCAGGCACAGTTTCATTCTTTCCGTCGCCGTGCTGTTATGATTATTCAGCTGCATTTACCATTGCAATACGGATTTTGGCATTTTAGAATACATCAGATGATGTAATTGTTTTTTCCCTCCTTTCAACCCCTGCTTTTCTACAAAGATTCCATTTTTCATACTCGATTTAGGCATCCTTCAGTCTCGAAAGACTATGGTAACATGCTCTGTATGGAGGACTTGGAACAGCGTCTAGTGTGGCTGAGAAGGCCAATTCGAGAGTGACCATCCCTTCCACCCTGAAGACAAATACAATCTGTCCCCTGTCCAGCTCCCTGATTTTGCTGCTTTCATGACTGCCTCTTTGCCTCGGCCTGCTGGACAAGGGTCTCTTCAAATTGGGAGAGGCCGTGATGCAACGCCTGCCTCCAGGCTGAACGCTCAGATGTCAGGGTTTCCCATCTGTTGAGGTCCATTCCTAAGGCCTTCAGATCCCGCTTGCAGATGTCCTTGTATCGCAGCTGTGGTCTCCTTCTGGGGCGATTTCCCTGCACTGATTCTCCATACAGGAGATCTTTTGGAATCCGACCATCAGCCATTCTCACGACATGCCCAAGCCAATGTAGACGTCGCTGTTTCAGTAATGTATACATGCTAAAAATTCCAGCTCGTTCTAGGAATTTTTCATACTAACTGTATAAATATAGCCGATAAGTCTACCTTACTCAGAACTTGCCAAAAGTTCCAGTTTTGGAGAACAGACTCCAAAGGTCCCTAGACAACATGGCCAAGGAAATTCTGGGCACTGTAGTCCACAAAGAGAACATGTTCAAACTCCAATTTTAAACCCTCTCCCTTACTCACCCCACCCCACCCAGATCCCCACTTTTAAACATGTCCATCGCTTCCTGCTCTCTTTTCTCTCTCTCAGCCCAGACCTGGGTGTTGCTTTTTCCAAGAAAAAGAGTTTGACTAGCCGTTCTGTGAAGTCCATGATCTTCTGTGACCCAGAGGACTGGTCATCCCCATTTCTGTTTGTTCTTACGTATTGCAACAGCTCAGATGGGGATAATCCCTCCCTCCCTGCGGGAGTGGTCCAAAATGAAAATGGGAACATGTTCCAATTCATGAACGTACATGTGCACACAGTGGAACATTGTGGCATCAGCCAAGGAAGGAAGGAAGGAAGGAAGGAAGGAAGGAAGGAAGGAAGGAAGGAAGGAAGGAAGGAAGGAAGGAAGGGGGGGGAGAAGAAAGAAAGAAAGAAAGAAAGAAAGAAATAAAGAGGGGGGAGAGGGAAGAAGGAAGGAAGGAAGGAAGGAAGGAAGGAAGGAAGGAAGGAAGGAAGGAAGGAAGGAAGGAAGGAAGGAAGGAAGGAAGGAAGGAAGGAAGGAAGGAAGGAAGGAAGGAAGGAAGGAAGGAAATAATCCAGTCTTCCAGTGTGTCGACTCTTAGAGAACCATCGTCCAGTGAATGCCAAAAGCATGCAACTGTTTATTCCCAATTTCCCCCCCTAAATCTAGACTTTCTGATATGCCCAAATGCAGGGATTATTTCACTCATGCCCCAAACCCAGAGTGAAAGAGTGATTAGGGTGTTGAAGCAGGAATTGGAAGAACTGCGTGTGAATGTTCACTAAGCCATCGAACTCACTTGCATGATGGTTGTAAGGATTAGGCAGGAAGGAGGAGAGCCATCTCGATCGCCTTGAGTCCATCTAAGGAACGGAGGGACAGAAAAGTCCCTCCATTCCTTAGATGGAAATTTAAAACCCAGAGGTCCAGGGATTCACAGAGCAGAATAGCTTCAAGTTCTCATCAACTGGCACTTACAGTCTCAATCACTCACTCTGAGACATTAGAAATAGAAAGAATACTGTACAAGGTTTCATTACTTAAATTTTTGTTTAAATAATTTTGGAATTTGCAGAAAAAACTTGAATTTTGTGCAGATTACCCAGATTTTAAACACAGAATTCAAGCTTTTTGTGCAAAAAAGAGAAATTCTGCAAATTTTGCTCAAAGTGTTTGCCAGAATGTGAATAATGCACAAAAACTCTCATAATTTCACCCAGAACAGAGACAACTTGTGACAGCTTTTGTTCTCACCCATGAGAAGGGAGTAACTGAAAATTTACTTTCCTGGTGGAGAAGGGTACCCCCGCCCCCAGAAAAGTCCCCTCACAGCAAAAATGAAACTTCTCTTCTCCTTCAGTACTGTTCACACTGAATTTTGTCTTCTTGCCTGGAGGCCCAGGGGAGTTAAGCAGTTCCTTCAGATTCTAGCTGGAGCCCTGAGGCTTGGCAAACCTAACACACAACAACACCCAGCAGCCAAAACAACTCTTGACAAGTTTATAATCTGTTTGCTCTACACTTCCTCTCAAAAGCCATGTAAAAACCTCCATGGTGTTTTGTCAGTCAGCTGCAAAGCACTAAAACCACACAAATCAGCGACCAGGGCAGGCCCTTCCATGAGATATGAGGCAGTTGCCTCAGGCAGGAAATGCTGGAGACAACCAAGCAGGGAGAAGGCATAGGAAGACACAGCTGTGTGTATATCTGGCAGAGTTTGGAACTGTGGTGTTTTTTTTTTTTTTAAGGACCTTCCTGACATTTCTTATCATTAACATTATTGTCCCTTCTGTCACAACAGTAATTCTCTGTGTTGTACATTATTAGCACATTCTGCCCTTCTGCAGGTCAGAATAATAGAAGGAAATGTTCTCTGGCCCCCTCTAATGGCCACATCTCTTACTGCACCATAAAATTAAGAGAATACGAAAGACCGCCATTTTGGATAGACCATGGAGCCGATTAAAACTTTAAAACTTTTAGTCTAAAGGCCTCTAAAATTCCCTTTAGAAGTTAACTTCTGACTGCTACTAGAAAACATTATACTGTAACTACTCACCTTTGAAATGTGATGTAGTTACACGTTTGTGTATTCTCGAAGGCTTTCACGGCCGGGATCCGATGGTTGTTGTAGGTTTTTCGGGCTCTTGGGCCATGTTCTGAAGGTTGTTCTTCCTAACGTTTCGCCAGTCTCTGTGGCTGACATCTTCAGAGGACAGGAGTCAGAACTCTGTCTGTGCTCTGTGCTCTAGTTACACGTTTGTTAAAAAAAATGAACAAGCTACGAACCAGCTATTTTACTTGTACGATCTTAGAACTGCAGAGCTTGAAAGGGACTCTATGGATCATCAAATCCAGTCCCTTTCAAGGAGGCCCAGCGGGGAATCGAACTCCCAACCTCTGGTTCTGCAGCCAGATGCCTCAACTACAGAGTTATCCAGCAGTTCCCACTGAGCTAATCGTCTCTAGTTACTTTTCCAAGTTCAAGAATGTCTTTTACTTTGCCTCCAGTGGCAAAATACCTTGGGTCACCCTGATGGCTGGCTAAGGCATCAGATGCTGGGTGTGTTTGTAACAGGAGTGGAGAAATAATAATCTTTACTACGGTTGTTTGAATGCAAGGTTTTGAGAGCTTTTCCCATATCAATCCAACTATAGGCATTCAGCCCTGGAGTCCAGATACAGCCAACGCTCCTTGCAATCAATCAATCAATCAATCAATCAAATCAATCAATCAATCAATCAAATCTGATTATTTTCCACTTTATTACCAAGCTATTGTTCATCTCCATCTATAGCAATTGCAATTTCTTAAGGAGTTTTTATCACTGGCAGGACTGCAGTCTTATTTAGCCTCTTACTGGATAGCTTATCCATCGGGGTTTTAAAACAAAGGGTATTGTTTCTGTTTTTTGCACAAAGGCTGGGAAGAGAACTCTTGACTTTGCATCGAAGGTGTGGACAGAGGGCTATGGCACCATTAGGATGAGATTTGGGTTGGGGGCAGGGCCCCGATTGATTGAATGAGCAGCCAACACAACTGGCTTACCACATTCAGACCCACGTGAAATAATACACTGGATCATAACTTGGGGTAAAGGGGACAGACAGAGAGATCAAGCCACTCTTTTCCTTCATATCTTTTCTAGATCTATGGTTAGATTGCTCTTCGTAGGCTCATCCCTCCTCTTTCTTCCTAGGAATTCACTTCTTTCATCTTCTTTCTCTTTGTTAGAGAGAAGTAGACTCACACGACTTCTCCACAGTGGCTGAGCAGACTTGCGGACCGAAAAGCATCCAGCTTTAGGGACTTTTGAACTAGAACCAACTTAAGAACATCAGAAGAGACATGCTGGATCAGGCCAAGGGCCCCTCTAGTCCAGCTTCCTGTCTCTCACTGTGGCCCCACTAGATGCCTCTGGGAGCACACAAGACAACGAGATACCTGTCTCCTGATACCCCTTCCCCTGCATCTGGCCTTTGGAGGTCCCTTCCTTCGAAGCCTGGAGATTATACATCCCCATCATGGCTTGTCACCTGCGATGGACTTTTCCTCCTGGAATCTGTCCAATCCCCTTTTCAAGGCATCTAGGCCGGATGCCATCCCCACATCCTGTGGCAAGGAGTTCCACAGACTAACAACACGCTGGGTCAAGAAATCTTTTCTTTGGTCTGTTCTCACTCTCCCAACCCTCCATTGGAGTGGATGTCCCCTGGTTTTGGGACTGCAAACTTTAGGGTTCTTTCTCCTTCACTCTCGCTTCATGGAGTTCTAGAAGTGAAACATTCAAGAGGACCGAGCGGCTGTGTCTCCCTCAGTTCTGTAGAGGCTGAACAGGGAACATAGGATGCCTGTGGTGAGGTTCTCCATCATTAGCGATGCTGACTGGGGCTTTGGGACAGGGGTCAAAGTCTAGCCACCTTGGGCCCTTTTGGGGATGAAGGTGGGATAGACGTATTTTCAATAAATAAAAGTAATAAACAAAACATCCAGAAGGTCAAATATTCCTGAGTTGAAGAAAGAAAGCATTGGGGCCGGAGTGGGCAAGATTACGATCTACTGAGATGCTCCCTTAGGTTTGGCTTCTCTTAAAGACCCGGAGGCACACAGCTAGTGTAGGCATCCTTCAGTCTCGAGAGACGATGGTAACGTACTCTGAATAGAGGTCTTGGAACAGCATCTAGTGTGGCTGAGAAGGCCAATTCGAGAGTGACCATCCCTTCCATGCTGAAGACAAATACAATCTGTCCCCTGTGCAGCTCCCTGGTTTTGCTAGTTTCGGGACTGCCTCTTGGCCTCGGCCTGCTGGACAAGAGTCTCTTCAAATTGGGAGAGGCCATGCTGCACCGCCTGCCTCCAGGCTGAGTGCTCAGATGTCAAGGTTTCCCATCTAGTAATACACAGCTAGTAATACAGGGAAAAACCCTGCAATCCCTTACCACTTTCACTGGTCCAGAAACACCTTTGCAACAGGCTACTAATTAGGAGAATCTTGAGTAAAAGAGCATTACGTTTCACTAATCCACTGCCTGCAAGTAGATGAATTTGGAGGTGCCACACTTGCTAGCACTAAATGGAAAGAAGATGTTGGGGAATTTATTCCTGCTTGGCTAATGAAGAAAAACCTGATATGGTGAGCTTCAGAGCACCTCTGAGGTGCAGAGACAGAGAGAGTAACCAAGACAGAAATATGATGTTTTCTCTCCCTTCTGGAAGAACACCTTTTTCCTTTATTAAAAGCCATGTTTTTCTACCACACTCTTCCAGAACCTCAAAACGGTTTTGTGTGTAGTTTATGTTACTGTTTTTTTGTGCGTCTCAAGTTGGAACCGGCTTAGAGTGACGAAGAACCGGGCTTTCAAAGTACGTGAGTAGAAATGGGCATGGACCGAACTACGAACCAGGGAAAAACACGAATGGGGCTGGTTTGTGGTTCAGTTCCTGGTGCAGTTCGTGGAACACGTTTTGCCATAAGGAAACGAAACTTTTTCCCACTTGATGCCCATTTTCCTCCGGCAAAACAGATGTCCCCCCCCCGCCCCCTTCCCACTCCCCCATCACCTCACTACCTAGTCCTGCCACATCTTCCACTGCCACCATCATCTTCAGAGACAGTGGCCTGGCCTCCCTTCCAGGGGTCCGGCTTCCTGTCTCTGTGCATGCGCCCACCTATCAGCTGATGTGCAGAGACAACAGGCTGCTCGAAGGGAAGCCAGGCTGCGGTCTCTGAAGACGGCAGTGTCACCTGAGGAGGGGGAGAAAGAGGTGGTGGAGGAGGAGGAGGTGGCAGGACGTAGTAAGGAGGCAACGAGGCCACTGGGAAGGAGGCAGGCGGGCAGCACAGCGTGTGGGAACAGTCGGTTCCCCTCCTCCCAGGCATAAACCAGAAAAATGAACCGTGAACTGGTTTGTTTTTCCAGGGGCACGTGGTGGCTCGTTGTTAGCCACCAACCAGCCCAATTTGTCATTTTTTTCTGGTTCGTGCCCATCTCTATACATGAGATATTGATTGAGTGGCTTTACCAGTTCTACTCCCCCAGTGAGCTTCTGTGGCTGAGTGGGGATTCAAACCCAGGACTCTTGGGTCCTAGTCCATCCCTCTGTCCACTACACTACACTGGGAATGTGGTTGATGTATGATCAGTAAAAATAAGGCATCCCCAGCCCACAGGCTTAGACTCTAAAAGCCATGATACAAATGGGAAGGGATTCAACAGTCTCTCGAGACTGAAGGATGCCTACTATACCGAAGCTGTTTAGGGCTTTATAGGTTAAAGCCAGCACTTTGAATTGTGTACAGCAGCCACGGGAGCTGCTGTAACAGGGGGGGTTATGTTCTCCCTGTGTCCAGCCCCAGTTAGCAATCTGGCTGCCAGATTTTGGACCCACTGGAGTTTCCAAACACTTTCCAGAAGCAGTCCCATGTAGAGCGCCTTACAGTAATCCAGCCAAGATGTAACTCGGGCATGTGTCACCCTGACCATATCAGAGCTCTCAAGAAACAGGTGCAGCTGGCTCACTAGTTTTAATACCCTCTGGATAGGTCCCATGCTTGTGTAACTCCACGGGATGTCTGGATCGAGTCCCAGGGAGTTGGAGACCTCCAAGAGCCAGCTAAAGAGAGCAGTGGGACATGGGCTGGACAAGATCCAAGCTTGAAACTCTGGCCAGCCAGCTGCAGTCCCAGAAGACAATATTAGGCTTTGCGGGACAGCCCGGCTCAGCGTGACTCTGCAGAAGGGAGACCCGTATCCTCAACTTTGTTAACACGAGCTTCTGAACTCGGAGTTCAAAGGCTAGGTAAACCTGGCCAATGTCAGCAGAGCTGCGCTGCTTCATTAAGTCAACAGAGGTGACTCACAGGGAGCGATCCACCCGCTTCTGTTCTCTTGGGAAGCCTTGACTCAGAACCCTGGTCACCCTCCTTATCTAGGCTGTTCTGTGGGTCAAACACAGAAAACCCAGGGCGGTATCTACTGGGATAAAGGTAGAGACAATACACTCCGACTTAATGTACACAAACATTCCTGATCTTAGTTTTGGAAGGCTTTAACCACTCTTGGCAGGCGTGAATTCTGGCTTGGAAAAGCTGCCTTTTTGACTACAAATCCCAGAATCCCTAGTCAGCCAAGAGCACCCTTATACACTCTTCCTATATTCAAGAATTAATATCCACAGTTCTTTTTCACCAGGTATGCTGAATGGATTGCTCTCTAGATGTTCTTGGGTTACTGCTCCCATCATCCCCTGCCAGCACAAACTCTAGTGAAGATTGATGGGAGTTGGAGTCTAACAACATCTAGAGAGTCATAGGAAGTCCACCCCTGATTTCTACCCTACTGTTCAAAGCAAAGTGTGCTGCTTAGATATCTCCCCATAGTGCTTAAATCACTCTCTGGGAGGTTTCCAGTTTAATTATGCAGATTGCATGTTGCCCCCCACCCCACCCCACCCGTGAGCTGAGTATTCAATTTACCAACCACAGAAGGACAGAAGGCTGAGTCAACCTTGAGCCAGCCACCTGAGTCCGTTGTGAGCAGAGTCTTAACTGCAGTGCTTCAGTTTAACCACTGCACTAGGAAGCTTTTGCTTACTCAAGAAGATCAAGAGAGGAGCAGCAGAACAAGGCCCTGATGGATGTGGAAATTAATAGCAATGGGAGCAACTGTTGTAAGTGCTGCTAAATTTTGCTGGCCACTGAAAAATACTTTTATTCTTTCTCTCTGTTCTTGTGTTACACAGTAAACTCTCTTTTACTCTCCTTCTGGGTCCCTTTACCCAACTTCCTTCCTCCTCTTTTCCGTAATCAGATGGCAGGCCTTTATCAGTTGACTCTGTGATTATCTACATTTCGACTTTCAGGAAATGGGGCTCTTTTAAGGTCTGCTCAGCTCTTCCCCTCCGTCCTTCCTTTGAAGACATTTTTAAAACC
Organism: Intellagama lesueurii; assembly: GCA_037013535.1. Classification (NCBI taxonomy): domain Eukaryota; kingdom Metazoa; phylum Chordata; class Lepidosauria; order Squamata; family Agamidae; genus Intellagama; species Intellagama lesueurii. The sequence goes on from JBAJHW010000003.1 coordinate 5,588,123, forward strand.
TGAAAGCAACAGAGAGACTGGAAGAACAAATGCATGAAACAATAAGAATTGGGTATTTCTCAAAAGCAGTTCTACCACCCAACCTTTGCCTGCCTCAACTCTGTGACATCACAAGGCTCCGCCCCATGGCATTCTGAGTCTCCGCCCCTTGGTCTCAGGTTATGACTCCTGAATCTCAGCCCTGAGTCTCAGGTGGTTTGGCAACCCAGCGGGCCAAATCATCACTACAGGCAGGATGAAGGGGAAATTGGGCTTCTTGATTTCTTTCATTAAAGCATTTGACATTTCACCCTTTAATTCTACAGGGCAGACAAAAAAATACCACCATAAGGCTAATAACAAAAGTTACCATAGAACTAACAATAATATTTATTTTGAAAGTAAAACAATAGCATCACATCAAACAGCCAGCATTCTAGAGTTTTTAAAAGCAACTAAACCTGCTACAAGGGGTGGGAAATGCAATCTGGAAGACCTGAGCGATAACAGCTACAAGTAAGTTCCTTGCATCCTCCCCACTCAAAAAAAAAAAAAAAAAAAGGGGGGGGAATTAAACTCTTGAGTAAACCTTTTAAGATAATAGAGCTTGGGAAAACAAATTTTTCTTCTAATCTCAAGCCAGTGGCTTCCTTTAGGGAGTGAATCCATCTTGTATTTGGTCTTCCTCTTTTCCTGTTGTCTTCCACTTTTCCAGCATGATTGTCTTTTCCAGTGATTCCCGCCTTCTCATGATGTGTCCAAAGTACGGCAGCCTCAGCTTCATCATTTTTGTCTCCAGAGATAATTCAGGCCTGATTTGATATAGGACCCCCCTTGTTTGTCTTTCTGGAAGTCCAGGGTATTCAACAAAGCTCTCCTCCAGCACCACATTTCAAACAAATCAGTTTAGATTAGTTTTCCGATGTGCTGGAGTAGAACCCCCAGAATGCCTAGCTGGTTGGGATATAAATTACTGTAAATAGAAATAATTTTTTTTAAGGTTTCAGTTTATAGAATTCTGCACGATGCAAAGAAGTGGGGGTTGAGAGCAGTGTGTGCCTTTATCTCATAACACTAGAACTCAAGGCCAGCCAAAGAAATGGGTTCGTGGTGGCTTGAAGTATAGCAGAAAGGAAGCACACAATGTATTAGCCCATGGGAGCTCATGCTATAATAAATGTGTTATTAATCTTTCAGGAAATGCAGGGTGGTTTTTTTTACTGCTTTTGAGTGAATTTCCTGTTTCCAGTGACAAAGAATGCTTTGATAGCTATTATCAATACCTAGAAATCCCTGGAAAAGACCCTGATGTTGGGAAAATGTGAAGGCAAGAGGAGAAGGGGACGACAGAGGACGAGATGGTTGGACAGGGTCATCGAAGCAACCAGCATGACTTTGACCAAACTCCGGGAGGCAGTGGAAGACAGGAGGGCCTGGCGTGCTCTGGTCCATGGGGTCACAAAGAGTCGGACACGACTAAACGACTAAACAACAAATCAGTACAGTACCTATATTAATTTAGTGGCCTTGAAAGAGGATTAGACAGATAGTGGCCAGCTAGAACCTATCAACAGGTAATATTGCTACTATGTGCCATCCAGCTGCTTCCAACTCTATGGATTTGTAGTGGAGCCAGAGGTTGGGAGTACAATTCCCCCACTGGGCCTCCTGGGAGAAGAGCCAGCCTGGGTGGCCTTGGGCCAGCTGCACAGTCCCAGGATGTTCCCAGAAGAAAGGAACGGGAAGCCACTTCTGAGTATTCTCTATCTGGAAAACCCTGAAAAGGGTTGCCATAACCCTTGACTTGACAGCATGCAATTATCATCATCATCATCATTATTATTATTCAAAAATACCAGGCACAAATTTATAAAATTATAAAACGTTGACTGGTATCACATAACAGATACAAGTTTTAACCACAAATCTATGTATCTGTTAAATATCGACACAGTATATATGCCGTTCCTGACACTGCTGTTTTTTGCAGCTCCGTTGATGTTATTTCTGGAATCTGCAACTGCTTATAATACTGTGTGAAATTTCTTGATATTGTTCCCAAAGCCCTGATGACGACGACGTTGATGATGATGATTAGGTCCTATTGTGAACCGTCCTACTCAGGTCTTGCAAACTCAAGACTATCTCCTTCTCCCCCCCTACTCCCAAAAGTTTAAATCTTCTGGAAAAACACTGAGGCTAAAAAAAGAAAGCAGCCAGTGATCCCATACAGTGCCAGCAGAACAGGAAACACTGTCCTAAAATTCACGTGAAGTCAGGTTGCTTCCGATTTTTCACCAAGCCAAATTTGACACATATTTCTTGGGAGGCAGTAGGTGGTGTAAGACAGAAAGGTCAGAAGAGTTACTCTTTTTTTTTTTTTTTTGGACTACAAGACCCAGAATTCCCCAATCACCGTGGCCACCATTGGCTGGGGAGTAGAGGTGGGCAGGAACCACGGTTCGGCGGTTTGGTGCAGTTTGGTAGTTCAGCCACACAGCAATTCCACGGGTGCCCTGGCTTCCCTTCCTCCTCCAGCAGGCGCCCACTCAAAGGCAGCAGCATGGCTTCCCAGCCCCGCCTCCTCCAGACATTGCCTCTGAGTGGCCACCCACCAGAGGAGGCAGGGCTGGGGAGCTGCACTGCTGCCTCTGAATGGGTGCTTGCTGGAGGAGGCGGGGCAAAGGAAGTTGGGGCACCCATGGAACAGCTGTGTGGCCGAACCGCTGAACCACGCTGAAATGTGGTTCGTGCCTATCTCTACTGGGGAGTCTGGAAGTTGTAGTCAAAACCAAGCCATTTTCCCAAAATTAAAGGCAATCCTTTTTCTTCTCCTCCTTTTTATGACCTGGTTGATTTTTTTTTTTCCCCTGCCAAACAGCATTTCCCACTTGGTTTAAATTAGAATGAAAACGGCAGGAGGTAGCTGAGTGACTTCCTGATTTAGCAGGATAAAGTTAACCCGAATGGAGGCCTTCCTCAGCTGACTCTGTGATTATCTGCATTTGGACTTTCAGGGAAATTGAGTTATTTTAAGGTTTGCTCAGCTCCTCCACGCCATCCCTCCTTTGAATACATTTTTAAAAGGCTAAAAGCACCAGAGAGACTCTTGACAGCTGGAAGAACGAATGTATGAAAACATAAGGTTCTATAACGATGCTATGATATATTAAAATATGATGGATGAAATTCTGTTCACAGAGATATGCTGCACAAGACTGATGATGTAATCAATCACAGAGATTTTGTGGAAATAAAAACATTTTGATCACACACAAACACACATACGACGTCCCCAAAATTCTAAAGGTCTGGAGCCTTCCTTCTCTTGGTCAAGGGCGAAATCATTGCCAAAGATCATTGCCACTGGATCCCAGGGAATCAGAATTTTTTTTTTCCAATTTCCAGAAAATCTCCATGGGTGATTACATCATCTGACTTATGGAGTGTAGCTCTGCAACAGGAGTTTGTGGTATCCAAATTCAAAGTCACTTAAAGCTTTTATTTATTATTAGGACTGGAGATGGGCACGAACCAGAAAAATGGTGGTTCACGATGGTTCGTGGTTCGTAGTTTTCAGTTCGTGCCGGTGTGTGTGTGTCTATCTGCTCCCACCACCTTTGCCGCCTCCTCCACCACCACCACCACGGGCACATGCTCCGAGGCAGTGGCAGGCAGGGAAGCCCGGCCCACTGCCCCTAAGGATGGCACCTGCAGCGGCGGCAGCAGAGGCAGGAGCAGGAAGACAGAGGTGCTGGGGGCAGTGGGAAGAAGGCAGGCAGGCATCCCCTTTTGATGAAGCAAATGAAACACCAAAGGGAAAAAAAGTCCAGTGCTTTCTTTCGCTTTGGCAAAACAGGATCCCCGAACTGAGTCGGGAAAACGAAACACGAACCAGCTCAATTCGTCAGGGTTTTCGGTTCGTAGTTCGTTTCGCATCTCTAATCACGGTCAATAAAACATGAGAAATGTGGCAAACCTTCCAGTTCTCAGGCTTAACGCTTCTCCTTAAATTTAGGAGGAGAAGAAAAAGGTCCCGGACTTTGGTGAGATGTAGTAGCGGTTGCTCTGTAAGTCTTGGAAGGTGGAGATTACAGACAGGTTCATCTAAAGAAGAGCGGCGTGGAGCTGTCTGTTTAGAGAATCAATTATTGTTCTCTCTGTGGACGAAAGGCCGGTTGTAAGTCACCAGAGATCACACTGTTTCCTGAATCCAACTCCTGTTGGTATTCAGATGTTGTGGGAGAGACAATGAAGGCAGCAAAGAATCTCATGACACCCTAGAGATGAACAAATTTACAAGATTACTTTGGCATAAACTAAAGTAAGCTAACTGGGATATCCCACAATGCACATAGTCTTCTAAGCTTTTATTATGTTCTTTCTTACTGTGCTGTTCGTCCAAGGAAGGAAGATGAATTAAGATCTTCCATGGGACATTGGTAATTTTGCTCATGTAATTCCTGAGACTCAGTGCAGTGTAGTGAACAGAGTGTTAGGCTAGGACTCCAGAGACCCGAGTTCAAATCCCTACTCAGCCATTCTAAACTGACTGGCGTGGCTGGCAAAGCTTACTTGCTGAACATTTCATGTCTCTCAAAAAGCTAGTTTGGGTTGCCATAAGTTAGAAGTGACTTGACGGCGCAAAATGACAACTTGATAAAACTCAGCAATGCATAACGTATGATGCTACTGCTTTGTGAGTAACAAAACAAAATAACTGTTACTACAAATTCTGTATACCTTGGTTCAATCATCAGTCCAAAGGGAGAGTGCAGCCCAGAAATCAGAAGACTGAGACTTGGAAGGGCTTTCTTGGAAGTAGAAAAGATCATCAAGTGTAAGATGTGTCACTGGAAACCAAGACCAAGATCATCCATATTCTTGAACTTCTGAGAGGAAAAAAATGTACTTGTTTGAAATATGGTGCTGGAGGAGAGCTTTGCAGATATCCCGGGCTGCCAGAAAGACAAACAAGTGGGTCCTAAATCAAATCAAGCCTGAACCTTCTCTGGAGGCAAAAATGTTGAAACCGAAGCTGTCGTGCTTTGGGCAGCTCCTGAGAAGGCAGGATTCTCTGGAAAAGACAGTCAGGCTGGGAAAGGTGGAAGGCAGCAGGAAAAGAGGAAGACCAAACACGAGATGGAGCGACTTCCTAAAGGAAGCCACAGGCCTGAGTTTGCAAGAGGTGAGCATGGCTGTTGAGCGCAGGACATTTCGGAGGTCCCTCATTCATGAGATCACCATAAATCTGGGGCAACTTGACAGCACATAACACAGCAAGAAATTAGGGAAACGAAAAGGCAGGACACCTCAGCCTATAGTTTCATAAGAGCTCTCTTGGCCTGCTTCACACTATACATCTTCAGTTCTGTGTCCGCTGAGCTTGGCAGAGGCTTGTCTGCTTGTTGTTGCACACATTTATTTTCTTAACTGCAACCGCTCTATGTTCCCCGGTTGCCTTCCCCCCTCATAACATTCCTAATCGTCTGGCCAAAATTAATCCCCCCCTTCCATGTCTTTATCAGCACAGACCAATGTAAGCAAATAGCTTTTTTCCTTCAACAGTCATTACAACCGTCTTATCTGCTTTTACAAACGTCACCTTTGTACGCTCCCGCATCTCTGATAACTGCAGTGGTTTCCTCTCTTTTTTTGTCGGTTCTTTCCCGTCAGCCTTTCAGGGCATTATTGCAAAGCTCTGTATTACACGAGGCTCAAGCAGCACACCATGTAAATTTTAATTTTAATTTTTTTATTATTTTTTTGTAATTCTTTCCACTATTTTGTGTGGGTTTTGTTTTGGTTTGTTTTGGTTTGGTTTCATCCTGAAGCCAAAGCAGCGTGAGATTGTGGAACGGAGGCCAGAAATAAATATTATTGTTAACCTGTTATTACTGAACACACGTTAGCGTTGCAAAGATGTGATTCAAGCAGACTTCCATGTCTGAGGATTCAAGCTTCAGAGCAGTCCTAGACTTAAGTCCTAAAAACCAATCAAGTAATGAAGCAAGCTAATTTTCAAACCCAGGAAAGTGAGAGAAACCCCTTCTGTGTATAACATTCAAACAGAATAAGCCTTTAAGGATTGTATTCTTCTAATGATGCATAATGTCTATTTCTGCGCTGAGATTAAGTGGGAAAATGGTAAAAGGAGATATGCTGCTTAAAGTTTTGCTTCTTAATCTCCCCTTTCAGCTCCAAACTTCCTTTTCCAACCTGTTTTTTCATCCACAGAGAAATACCAGAGATCCCCTTATGCACCTCTCTATTTTCAGATACAGACGTACATAAGAATTAAGTTTTAAAAAGTAATTTATATTTCCCCCCCCCCCCGCCAGTGAGTTTGGGAGGGGGGCAGAAAACCATATGTCACTATGTCTATTTGCAAAACAGAAAGGAATGAGAGTCACAAGCTGAATGTCACATTAATTATTACAGTCAGTTTATTTAATTGAGAAAACACGGATCTGAAGATCAGAAATTTGCTTTCTGGAATTTGGAAGAATATTTTTAACGTGGCCTTTCTCACGGATAGAATTTAAGGAACACATGCCAAACTTGAGATCTGTATGAACTGTAGCCGCTCATCAGTTAACTCTTACAAAGGAAACCATAAATTTCATTACAGATTGGATTTGAATCAAAATCACAATTTAAAATTAAAATATCAGATTTTTTTTAACAATTTAAATTTAAAAATTGATTTAAAAAAAAATTAAATCAATTTTATTTTAAAAAAAATCTTTGATTTTTATCAACCCTGGTTCGTTTAAAAGCTAGCCCCATAGAATCTCAGAGGCGGGTACATGTTTTTATCGGCCTCCAAAGCCTTTCTTAAGAAATATTGTCCCGCTTTTCCCTTCCTCTTTTTACTTGTCCTTTCTGGCCTGTTAAGTGTCATGTCTTTTAGGCTGACAGCTGCCCTGGACTCCCCTTAATTAAAAACATGCCTGGATCTGGGAGTCATCATTTTCATTTCCCATAATGCCTCAGAGTGGCAGTGTTATCAACGGCATTATGGGAAATTAAAATGAAATTTCTCAGGAGGCTGGGACTGCTTGAAGTGTCATTTGCTTCTACCACCAACATTTCCTACAAGGGGAGAAAAGAGCAACCAAAGCGTAATTTGCAGGGAGTGGGGTTCAAATTTCCATCATCCCAGTGCAGTTCTAGAAAACAGGATGAGTGAAAATTATTAGGAGCAGAAATTCAATCCGTATTATGCAATTATTGGTTTGCAGAGAGGAGGTGGCTGTAGTTTATTTTCAGCAGCGACAAAATGAAAGAAAAACCGAAAGTATCGCAGCATCTTTAAAAGCTGCTAATTGTGTCTGAAGAACTGGTTTTTGCGTCTATGAAATCTAACACTGATAACAATGTTAGTCCTAAAAGGTGCCACAAATACTTTTCTTTTTGATCGTACAACTCCTGCTGGCTTTCAAAGGAACCCGTAAAGATTATATGCACGAATTATGTTTTAAGTACTAGATCACTTCTTGACTTCATCTCCGACACAGAAGCATGTGTCCTGCAGGCAACGCTGGGGGAAATTCCTTTTTTCAGAATGCCACCATTCTGGGAATTGTAGTTGGGTGGGGAAAAAAGAACGAAACTTTTCCAGCTTCCGCCCAGATTCAGCTCGCAAGCCGTGACAAATCCCAGCCCACACTTTTTCCCTGTTGTCGAATGATCTCTGCCCTCCACTGTCCCGTTCAGGGAGAAAACACCTTTTTGATTGTTTCTCTTTTGTCTGGCCCCTCTCAATTTCTCTCCTGTTTCCTGAAGGCGAAACTCCTTTGACTGTGGAAAAGGTCACAGCTGGTGAGGAGAAAGCTCTCTGGCCCGGGGTAGAAATTTCAGGAGGCGGTGATCCGAGCCGGGATCTTGTGGGGACAATCCCCTCTTTATCCAGCAGCTGTTTGGTATGGGAGACAGGAAGGGAAGGGGGAGAGTTCAGACGCAGGCGATGTGGGAGGAATGATAACAGTTCCAAGGAGGAGGCGGTGGAGCTGTGGCACGTGGCGCCTGGACCTGCTCCGTTTCCCCTCCCTTCCCCCAGCCTGAGCCAAGATCCAGGGACTGGGAAGATCTGTTGCTCTTAAAATCATAGAAATCATAGAAGAGTGAAGTTGGAAGGGGCCTCAAAGGCCATCAAGTCCAACCCCCTGCTCAATGCAGGAATACCATCAAAGCATATCTGCCAGGTGATGATCTAAGTTTCTCTTGAATGCCTCCAGCGTTGGAGCACTCACCAACTCCCGAGGTCACTGGTTCCACTGTTGTACTGACCTAACAGTTAGGAATTTTTTCCTGATATTCAACTGAAATCTGCCTTCCTGTAACTTGAGCCCATTGTTGCATGTCCTGCACTCTGGGATGATGGAGAACAGATCCTGCCCCACCTCTGAATGACAGCCTTTCAAGCATTTGAAAAGTGCTATCGTATCGCCCCTCAGTCTTCTTTTCCCAAGGCTAAACATGCCCAATTCTTTCAGCCTTTCCTCATAAGGCTTGGTTTCCAGCCCCCTGATCATCCTTGTCGCCCTCCTCTGAACTTGTTCCAATTGGTCAGCATCTTTCTTGAAGTGTGGTGTCCAGAACTGGACATAAGACTCAAGGGGAGGCCTAACCAGTGCTGAATAGAGGGGGACTAGCACCTCACGGGATTTGGAAACTATACTTCTATTAATGCAGCCTAAAATAGCATTAGCCTTTTTTGTAGCCACATCACACTGTTGGCTCATATTTAGCTTGTGATCTACGACAATTCCAAGATCCTTCTCGCTTGTGGTTTTGCTGAGCCAGGTATCCCCCATCTTGTAACTGTGCAACTGGTTTCTTTTTCCGAGGTGCAGTACTCTGCACTTATCCCTGTTGAATCTCATTCTGTTGCTTTCGGCCCAGTGCTCCATCCAATCAAGATCATTTTGAATTTTGTTTCTGTCTTCTAGGGTGTTAGCTATTCCGCCCAATTTTGTATCATCTGCAAATTTGACAAGCATTCCCTGCACTCCCTCATCCAAATCATTAATAAAGATATTGAAGAGCACCGAGCCCAGGACTGAACCTTGGGGTACCCCACTTGTGACCTCCTCCCAGTTAGAGAAGGACCCATTAATCATCACCCTCTGAGTATGATTCTGTATCCAATTGTGTCCACCTGACATTTGATCTATCCAGCCCACACCTAGTTAGCTTGCTAATCAGGATAGCATGGGGCACTTTGTCAAAAAGTTTGGTGAAGTCAAGATATACTACATCTACAGCATTCCCTCTGTCTGTCAGGGAGGTGACCTGATCAAAAAACGAGATCAAATTAGTTTCGCAGGATTTGTTCTTGACAACTCTGTGTTGGCTTCTAGTTATTACTGCCTTGTTTTCTAGGTGCTTGCACAATGACCGCTTTACGATCTGTTCCAGAATTTTGCCTGGGCTTGAGGTCAGGCTGACTGGCCTGTAGTTCCCAGGTTCCTCTTTTTTGTGGGCTGTCAAGTCACTTCCAACTTGTGGTGACCCTTAAAGGTGTGTTTTGTTTTGTTTTGTTTTAGGTATGTGAGATGTTCAAGGAGTGGCTTCCTTTTGCCGCCCCTCCTGGTGGATTTCCACAGCTGGGTGGGAATTTGAATCCAGATCTCCTGCGTCCTATGGGATCCTCTATCCACTACACCACCACGGCTAAGCATCTCAGCACTCTCTGGCAACTGGCGCTCTGGCTTAGGGTCTGATCTAGGGTGGCCACTTAATGTATCACCAAAAGGGGAGTTGCTAAAGAATAGTGGAGAGTACGTTTGATGGTAAATTTGGAAGCACAGGCAGTTGACATGGCAGCCCCTATGGCCAGCCCCAACACAACAAGGAGCTCCCAAAAACGTGGGCAACTGGATTGGACCATGTTAACAAGTAAGGAGCAGGTCTTCTGTAATGTTAATGGCTCTTAACTGCCTATTTCAGACAAAACCATAGTCAAATACTTTGCATGACAAAGATAGCTTACAACAGAGTCTTCTTCCTGGACAAATGCATTCCTTTCCTGGCTAAACTCGGAGGGAAGAGGGAAGTCTGAGCAGGATAGTAGACAGTGGGGTTACCCCACTACACAGAACTTCTGGGGGCTTAGACCCTGGGAGCCCTGCCTCCCCTGTTGTTGTTTAGTCGTTAAGTCATGTCCGACTCTTCGTGACCCCATGGACCAGAGCACGCCAGGCCCTCCTGTCTTCCACTGCCTCCCGGAGTTGGGTCAAATTCATCTTGGTCGCTTCGATGACACTGTCCAACCATCTCGTCCTCTGTCGTCCCCTTCTCCTCTTGCCTTCACACTTTCCCAACATCAGGGTCTTTTCCAGGGAGTCTTCTCTTCTCATGAGATGGCCAAAGTATTGGAGCCTCAGCTTCAGGATCTGTCCTTCCAGTGAGCACTCAGGGTTGATTTCCTTCAAAATGGATAGGTTTGTTCTCTTTGCAGTCCAGGGGACTCTCAAGAGTCTCCTCCAGCACCACAGTTCAAAAGCATCAGTTCTTTGGCGGTCAGCCTTCTTTATGGTCCAGCTCTCACTTCCATACTATCTTTCACTAGACCACTCTAAAATCATACCTGCTGCGAGCTTTTGTGGAGAAAAACTCCACTTCCTCAGGCTCAGCACAGCCTCATCCCGGATAGTGCAGAATTGTAGGCGAGAGTTCAAAAACTGACCTTACATGTCTTGAGAGGTGAATCCAGTTCAGACTCAGAAGTGAACTCAGTTGCCCTGTGGCGTGTGAAAGCCAGGAAGAGAGGCCATCCACCCAGTTGAAAATTAGCCACCAAGGTAATTTCAGAGCAGATTATCCAGCTTTCTAGAACTGTGGGGCGGGACGCTCCCGAGGAATCCTGCATGCCTCGTTATGCGCGCCTGTAATTAAGTTTTCGGATGAGTCTGCAAAATTTCGATGGTTATAGAAGGATGAGAAGGAGCAACGATGGCGGTGGCACAGGCACCCAAACTAGGTGTGGGTGATAAAGTTGCACACTCCTAGAATATTTGCATTATAGGATATTTGCGGGGCTGTCTAGTTGTCAAATTGTTTTGAAGTGTTTTAATTGGCATTGTTTTCAAACACTTCACCCTGAGATCCACTGATTTTTTTCCCCCTTTGCTTTAGAAATAGGTAACTTCAGGCAGGCTTTTCCTTAATGACTGGTGGTCTGAGAGGGGTTTTGAATGGATAGTTGTGCTCTTGGTGTTTTAAATCTATTTTAATATTGATCTTAGTTACCCTTTTAATATAATACTAGTTTAATTCTTTTTTAATATGTGTATACTTTCCGTTTTTAGCTTTTAAATACTGTTTTCATGATGTAAGCCGCCTTGGGTCCTTTTGGGGAGAAAGGCGGGACGGAAATATTTTAAATAAATAAATGGTAAATAAATCAAGGCCAGCATTCTGTTCAGCATTTACACATATCATCATCATCTTAGAACTGCAGAGCTGGAAGGGACCCTGAGGATCATCACATCCAGCCCCTGTCAAGGAGGCACAAGGAGGATTCGAACTCCCCACCTCTGGCTTCTAAACCACTGAGCTGCCCAACACTTCCTAGTGAAGAAGCTGCCATGCTAAGCTGTGAAGAGATCAGTTGCATACAACCAGGTCAACAACCGCACTTTGTCAGCATCCTGCTTGGAGGAGTTCCTCAGATGTAAATATTGAGTAGGACTCCGGTCAATGTTATTTTATTTATTTATTTATTTGAACTCATACCCCACCCATCTAGTGGACAAGCCACTATTCTGGGCGGCTTCCAAGAAAATAACATAAATATACAAACAGAATTAAAACAGTCAACATATTTTTTTAAAAAACCCTCATAAAACCTCCAGTCTAGCAATAGTTATCAGCACCATCATCTCCTGCAGTATCCTGCAATACCTCCTCAGCTGCTCTCAGACTCCAACTCCCACACCTCCTGACTCTTGGCTGTGCTGTCTAGGGCTTTTGGGATTTGTAGTCCAGGATGATCTAGTGCCTCAAGTCTGGGACTCACAATTACAATGCGACAACTCTGATAATATTATGGGAATTACCCGTAGCAAAGGAACAGCCCCACAAAGAGAGCAGAGAGGATTCCAGATCCCAGGAGCTCACAGTTTGAAGGCCCTGTTTCACATCTCTGCCATACATACCCTGTTTCCCTGAAAATAAGACCTAACCTGAAAATAAGCCCTAGTAGGATTTTTCAGGATGCTCGTAATATAAGCACTACCCCAAAAATAAGCCCCCGTGAAGTGAAACCCTTCCTTTCACCATTGTGCAGCAACCAGAAGAAGATGACATTGACTGTATTTGAATAAATGTCGATTATTTTACATGAAAATCCCTGAAAATAACCCCTAATGTGTTCTTTGGAGCAAAAATTAATATAAGACCCTGTCTTATTTTCGGGGAAACACGGTACCTGTGATAGCCTTTGGGCAAAGAGAAAGCGAATAAAGCCCAGCTTCACGTTCTGGGGGTTGTGGTCAAACAGGTCATTTTTGCAAGCTCTGGTTTCATCTGTGTTATTAAGTATAGGTATCTGCTGATTTTGTGGCACCCATAGAGTGCACAGAGCCACTGTGGTGTAGTGGATAACGACAACTCCGGAGACCCGGGTTCAAATCCTTCCTTAGTTATGGCAAGTCACCTGGGAGGGGGAGTCAGTGCTAAAATATCTCTTGAAATATCTCACATGCCTTGAAAACTGTCGGTCATCATCAGCTCGACAGCACACAGCAACACGGGTGTAGTTACTTGTGTAAGTGCGGGATGTGACACGATGGACTTAACAAACCGGAATCCGGAATTCACCAGATCTGACGAACGGGAGCATAACTGCATATAGCAGTGGTTGCAAAACTGTGTGCTGTGGTACCCTGAGACGCCGCCATACCCAGCCGGGGGCACCATGGGATCATCAAGCCGGGCTTCCCTTCTCCCAAACCCTCACCCAAAGTGTTGTACGTATTGGGGGAGCTGCGGCCAGTGGCCAGGAAGTCAAGGGAGCCGTGGGTCAAAATATGGGAACCACTGCCATATCATACTCATTTACCTTTGCCTGAACTGGGTGTGTAACCGCAGAGGGGGAGGACAAGAGAAAGTTTGTGAACCAAGTTAAAAGGCTATTTATTTGACCTTTGCACAGAGAGCCCTTGGATCTCTCGGTAAGAACTAATCTGAGCAGAATCACAGGAGAATTTCCACCAGGTTAGGAAATGCTTAATTGTAAACCGCATGCCCTTCCATGACCGCCTAGTAACTGATTAACTGGGCAATTTAAGATCAATTTAAGATCAGTTCTTGTGCACTCTTGCTGCAGCAGAACCAGCCCATACCATAGGCCTGCTCTACACAATACATACTTGTTTTGCATTTAACACTAAACAATATGTTCCCAAAGTATGCAAGCCTTTGACCTCTTCAGGACTCTTCCTCAGGCCAGTGGCTGCAAAAATGAGGAGCTCGGGAGAAATCACAGAGCTGAGGGAAGCGTCCTGAAGGCCTAAAATGTTTGCATACTATTGTACATTTTGCTTCGTCCTAAAGAACGTATAGTCTGGCCATAGATTTTGGTCCCCCCCCCCCCCCTCATGGGTTAATACCATTAGCTTTGTTTGTCATGCCCTGGTTGTGAAATGGACTGGCTAGTTACACAACCGATCTCATAAAGGACATCACATCGGCTCGGTTGCTCTTGTGCATGCTGGTTTTGTTCAGGATTTTGGCCTGTTTACAGTTGTGAAGATCGGCTTTGCAGTATTTTGATGAGATCTTGAGATAGTGGTGGGGCAAAAAAGCTTTTCTATAGATCTGGGAGAAGCAGATCTGGGAGAGTGCTCGAATTGTGGAGGCATTCAAGAGAAAATTGGACCACCATCTGGCAAATGTAATTCACATTGGTTATAAACATAATTTCTAATTTTGCATGTCTACACAAACCTATTCATTTTGAAGGAAATCAACCCTGAGTGCTCACTGGAAGGACAGATCCTGAAGCTGAGGCTCCAATACTTTGGCCATCTCATGAGAAGAGAAGACTCCCTGGAAAAGACCCTGATGTTGGGAAAGTGTGAAGGCAAGAGGAGAAGGGGACGACAGAGGACGAGATGGTTGGACAGGGTCATCCAAGCGACCAACATGAATTTGACCCAACTCCGGGAGGCAGTGGAAGACAGGAGGGCCTGGCGTGCTCTGGTCCATGGGGTCACGAAGAGTCGGACACGACTTAACGACTAAACAACAACATATAAATTAGCATATCTGGGTTAATGGAAAGAGCGATCTTCTCGTGTTTTTGAAAATGCATGCCCTCCTTTCTTTGTGTTGGGGAAAGTGCCCATCATCTCTGGATGTGACATGAACCCACAGGCCCCATGAACCTACAAAGCAACCAATACAGAGTCAAACATTTCCTCTCTGCAGCTGATTTTCCCTTTATTTCTTTCCCCTCGCAAAGGATGAAAGGAACAAAATATTTTGGACCAACCCTAACAAGCTACATCTGTTGGGAAGGGGGTCAAGATGCTCCCTAGGCTACGTTTGAATATGTTCTTCTGCTCCTCAAGATCACTAATAATATTTGTATAGAATGCTTTGGGTAAGAAAGCTGCCTAGATAGCTCGGTGGTTTAGAGATCTGGCTGGGGAGCCAGAGGTTGGGAGTTCGATTCTCCACTGTGCTTCTTGCAAGAAGAGCCAGCCTGTGTGGCTTTGGGTAAGCTGCAGAGTCCAGAAGAAGAGAATGGGACACCACTTCTGAGTATTCTTTACCTGGAAAAAAAAAACTGAAAAGGGATTGTGTTAGAATTGACTTGACAGCAAATGATGACGATTGGGTAAGGAAAGTCAACATCCCCCATTGTGGCACCCTCCAGAGGGGGTGGACTACAGCTCCCATCATTCTCCTGCCTGCCAGCTGGCAGGGGATGGTGGGTGTTGTGGTTCAGCCTGTCTGTAGTGCAGCAGCTTAGGGAAAGCTCTGTTAAAAGCAATATATATATATTGCTTTTAACAGAGCAAATATATATTTGCTCTGTTAAAATATAATATATATTTAAAAAGTCCCTATCTACAATCTCAAAATGTAAAAAAAGAAAGAAATACAAAAGTTGAGGGTGCAGGGAACTTTAGTCAGAAAGTGAATCCTGAAAGAGGAGGGGGGAAATGAAGAATACAGTAATTGACCATGGAAGGGGATTCCACCCCACCCTCCAAAAATCAATTGATATATCAGGAAGGAAATGCAAGAGACAAAAGACACTGGATAATTTTCTCCTGTGGTCTTCTTTTCCTTTTCTCTTTCTTCCGCCTTCTTTTTCTTTCCCACATTTCCCAAAAAAATTGCAATTCCGAGTGCCTCACAGAGGGAAAATAAGTTACCCACAGCGGCAAGAATATCTCCTTCCTCTTTTCGTACCTTCTTCCTGGGGTTTTTATTGTCTGAGCCAGCTCCTTCGTTCCAGCTGCAAGTTTTTATTATTCCAAAAATTATTGTCGTTTATTTGGCAAAGGCAAGCCGTTCCACCCAGGTGCAAAGGAGGAGGGAAGACCCTCTGAAGACTGTTTGCCATGCAGAGGGAGGACTGGCGGAATCAAGCAACCTAAGAATAAAAGTAACTTAAAGACAACACCGTCTGAAGTCTGCTTCCACTCTGGCAGAGCTTGGGGGAAATTGCTTGGGTGAATCCCATTTCCAAAATTCGCCAGCTAAGGGCCAGTCCCAATTATGGAAGTTGTAGTCCAAAAATGTAGCTTTTTCAATCTCTGGCTCCTACAGAAAATGGAAAGAACTATAAATTACATGGCATGTAGCTCTCATTATTTGAAAGGCTGTCATCCAGAGGAGGGGCAGGATCTGTTCTCGATCCTCCCAGAGTGCAGGACACACAACAATGGGCTCAAGTTAAAGGAAGCCATATTTCGGTTGAATCTCAGGAAAAACTTCCTAACTGTTAGAGCAGTACGACAGTGGAACCAGTGACCTCGGGAGTTGGTGAGTGCTCCAATCCTGGAGGCATTCAAGGAAAACTTAGATAATCACCTGGCAGATCTGCTTTGATTGTATTCCTGCCTTGAGCAGGGGGTTGGACTTGATGGCCTTGTAGGCCCCTTCCAACTTCACTTTTCTATGATGCTATGATTCTATATCATGCTTCCACCCTCTTCAAATCAAGTAAACCCTCCCTAAATCAAGGGAGGCATTGGTTGCTGTTTTTATCTGCCATCAAGCCACCCCGGACCTATGTTGACCCCATGAATGAGCTATCTCCAAAATGTCCTGTCCTCAACTGCCCTGGTCAGCACTTGCAAACTCAAGCCTGTGGCTTCTTTTAGAGAACCAGTCCATCTCGTATTTGGTCTTCCTCTTTTCCTGCTGCCTTCCACCTTTCCCAGCATGATTGTCTTTTCCAGAAAATCTTGCCTTCTCATGATGTGCCCAAAGTAGGACAACCTCAGTTTCAACCTTTATGCCTCCAGATATAGTTAAGGCTTGATTTGATCTCGGATCCACTTGTTCATCTTTCTGGCATTCCAGGGTATCCGCAAAGCTCTCGGCCAGCACCACATTTCAAATGAATCAATTGTCTGTCTGGGAGTTATATAGGTCACATTATATATCCATTACCTGCTGTTACAAAGTTTTCTCCTCAACTACACAGTTCCTTCTTGAACAACCAGGCTTGCAAATAAAGCTGGTGAGTACCTCCCAACGACCAATCACAATACAACACAAGGCAGTTGGCAAAACAGCGGGTAAGCCAAGCTCAAGCTACGACCATCAGATGTCTTTTATCACTGCAGCAACCTCTGTCTCTAATGATGTGTTAACTGTATCATCCAGTTTTGACCTTATTAGACTTGGGAAGGATGAAAAAGTCTTAGTTATGATTCATTCCAAGGAAGTCAGCCTTGGTTCTGAGAATCCATAAAATCGTAGCTTCCTCCCAGTTTCTTTAGCCATAGATAGAGTGGGGAATTTTTCTGTATTAAGATGTAGATAATGAACAAAGAAGATGAAACGTATGGAATAAGGCAGTCATTAGCTGGATAGCTCAGTCAGCTAGTTATCTGGCTGCAGAACCAGAGGTTAGAAGTTCAGTTCCATACACTGCCTCTCATGAAGAGAGGCAGCTTGGGTAGCCTTAGGCAAGCTGCACAGTCCCAGGGCACCCCCAGAAGAAGGGAATGGAAAAACACATTCTCTACCAGAAAAATAAAACCTGAAAAGGGTTGCCATAAGGCAATTGACTTGATGGCACATGGTTGTTATTATTATCAAGATATCCAGATCAAAGGGTTTCTTGGTAATAAATACATTCAATAGTTATTACTCTATGGGAAATATGGTAAAAAAACCAACCAGAAGATCCTCTGGCTGAGGTGATGTAACTATCCAGAGGTTGAATAAAGTTACTTTGTGAGGCCAATGGGCATATTTTGTGTGGCATTCTGGGAGTTGTAGTTTGAAAAACAAACATGTCCAAATTCTGATTTGTATATGAAAGCATTGCCCAAGCCTCCCAGACAGGGTGAGCTTCGTGGACTTTCTTGACATGTTCTTTTCAATACTTTACTGCTGAAAACCAGAGAAACTCTTTTGGGTTTACAGTCATAACCTTTTTTTTCTGTCATGTGCTTTCTTCAGCAAAGAATCCTTCAGGCTGTGTACATGATGCTGTCTCCTTCCTGCTAGCATTTTTTCCCCCAAATGCATTTTTGTACTCCTGCAAACCCCAGGGCTCTCCCGAGCCTCCAGAAATCTCCCTGTTGCATGCAGCTGACACCCTTTGGAATTCAGAAGCAAAAGCACTCAGAGGATAAATAACTGCAGCAGAGGGAACAAGTAACATTTCCAGTTAAATGTGCAGCAGGGTGGGCCCCTGTTCATGAGGACCTGGCCAGAAAATTGTCCTCTTTTGGGATAATCCGTTCCGTCCTCCCTGCCCGCCCCGCCCCCTGAGATCTCCAGTATTAGGGTTCCCTCCCCCCCTCAAGATTTACTCTGTACTTCTGAAGATCACGGGGTTCCCTATGCCTGATGATGCTTTTTAGTCTGGTGACTCCAATTTTGCAAAGGGCTGGGAATCTGCTCCGGGTTTTAGTCCGAATTCTACCAGCCACTGCCCATGGGGACAAAAGGTAGGGTTCGGCATCTTAGATAGCTCCTGTAAAGTACAAGCTAAAATCTGGAGTAGACTTACTGACCTGGTGAAACTGGAGTCACCAGTTTCTGCTGCTGTCTCCTGTGCCTGGGTGGTGATGTTTTAGCTACATACAGTTCAGGAGTAAAAGAGCTGGACAGGAAACCAAAGACTAGAACACATTCTACAGAGGGGCCATGATTTGTTTAGTAGGCATCCTTCAGTCTTGAGAGACTATGGTAGTGTGCTCTGAATAGAGGTCTTGGAACAGCGTCTAGTGTGGCTGAGAAGGCCAATTCGAGAGTGACAATCCCTTCCACCCTGAAGACAAATACAATCTGTCCCCTGGCCAGCTCCCTGATTTTGCTGCTTTCGGGACTGCCTCTTTGCCTCTGCCTGCTGGACAAGGGTCTCTTCAAATTGGGAGAGGCCATGCTGCACCGCCTGCCTCCAGGCTGAACGCTCAGAGGTCAAGGTTTCCCATCTGTTGAGGTCCATTCCTAAGGCCTTCAGATCCCGCTGGCAGATCTCCTTGTATCGCAGCTGTGGTCTCCCTCTGGGGCGATTTCCCTGCACTCATTCTCCATACAGGAGATCTTTTGGAATCCGACCGCCAGCCATTCTCACGACATGCCTGAGCCAACGTAGACGTCGCTGTTTCAGTAACATATACATGCTAAAAATTCCAGCTCGTTCTAGGACTACTCTATTTGGAACTTTGTCCTGCCAGGTGATACCAAAAATGCGTCGGAGGCAACGCATATGGAACGTGTTCAGCTTCCTCTCCTGCCGTGCACAAAGGGTCCAGGACTCACTGCAGTACAGCAGTGTGCTCAGGACACAGGCTCTATAGACCTGGATCTTGGTCTATGCCGTCAGCTTTTTGTTAAGCCATACTCTCTTTGTGAGTCTAGAGAACATGGGAGCTGCTTTGCCAATGCATTTATCCAGCTCGACATCTAGGGAGAGAGTGTCAGAGATCGTTGAGCCAAGGTACACGAAGTCATGAACAACCTCCAATTCTTGTATGGAGATGGTAATAGAGGGAGGTGAGTCCACGCCCTGGCCCATGACTTGTGTTTTCTTCAGGCTGATAGTTAGTCCATTGTTTGTTTATTTGTGTTTTTTTTAAGAATCTGACTCCCAGAATTCTCCACGAATTTCCTAACTGATGAGCCCTGGCCCAAGCAGTTGGGGATTAGGCGGCTTCCAGACCCTGAAGCCACAGAACACAATAATACCAAACCTTCTCTTCCTCTTGCACCACTCACCACCTGGAGATCTGGAGCAAGCTCTTGAGGCTTCAGACAGCACCATGAGACCTGGCTCCCTTAGATCTTAGGAATCAAAACACACTTAGAAACAGCACCTCGGCCAAGAAAAGCATCTGGGATGGGGGGGGGCTTTGCGAAGGGAAACAGAGAGCATCGTCTAGTGCAGTGAGTCCGCAGATGTTCTGGGACTACACCTCCCAGAAATCCTGCCCAGGACAGCTAGCGGTGAAGGCTTCTGGGAGTTTTAGTTCAAGAACATCTGGGGACCCAAGGTTGGAAAACACTGCTCTAGTGAATGAAGAGCAATTTCACACCAGTCAGTCGATTCAACACGAGTGTCTAGAAACGCATTCCATCATCGCTCGTCGCATGTGAAAACTGCAGCACTCCATGGAAATGGAGGAGAAAAGAGATGGCCGTCCTCCACTCCTTCGGACAGATTGCCCTTGGCAACTAGGCGTGTGTATGCAGCAAAAACTTTCCTCAACTATTTCCCCCCTAGCGTGTTCCTTTGCGTAATTTCGTTTCACTCATCCTTGGCTCCTTCTGCAATTACTGGCTCGGTGGAGACGCTGCAAAAAAGGAAGTTACAGGGAGGGTGACTCACTCTGGGAATTTTTATTGCCAGCTCCCTTTCCTGTTTGCAGCCGAAGTTTGAATTGCATATTTTGTATTGTGTGTCCAAACCCCAGTCGTTGACCCGAATAGCAAATACTGTGTTCATCTTGACTATAAGGAAGCTGAGGTGAAGTCCTTTGTAGACGTTCTATAAATTTAGGCACAATGTACGGCCGGAATTCTGTTGTTTTGTTTAATAAGTCACAACTAGAGCAGGCTTATTGAATTTCATGAGTCAACTCCTTTGTGAGTTCCATTGATTCAATGGGTCTACTCTAGCTGTGATTTGCTACACTAAACAACAGGATTTCAACGAATATATGTAGAGAGAGAGGGATGAAACTTCTGCCCAACTAGGTCTACAGTTAGAATGCTACTCTTATGCTCTTTTCTTTCCAATTCCAGAAAGGCTACTTCCTTTCCACACAGGAAGCAAGGTTCTAGACTAGGCCTCAAAGCCTTCCAGCTGAAGCCTTTTCTCCAAAAGAGCCACATTTAGGTGTCTGTAGTTGTGGGTCGGGGGTGGGGGAGGAAGAATGGAGAATTATGGGATCTGTAGTCCAAAAAAGTCCAAAATTCCCATGACTAAACACAGGTTGGCTTGCCAAGCTTAATGGCGGAGACCCACTGTGTCTCCAATTAAAGTCACTGCAGGAGGGGAAAATAGGACCCCAAGAATACGAAGCAACGAATATCTGACGAATCAGGGATATTCGTTGAATATTCCGATTCGTTTTTATATTCGTCCCCATGTCTAGTTGGCACCTCAAACCAGCCGTTTCCTACTTATGAAATCTTTCTGAATTGTTTCATTTTCATGGGTGGGGGGTGGAGAAAGAGAGTGTGCTGCTCTGATTACAGTAGTACCTTGGTTTACAAACGCCTCGGTTAACATAATTTTTGGTTTACAAACGGCAATCCATTGAAAATAATGCCTCAGTTTACATTTTGTTTGTTTGTTTGTTTGTTTTGGTTTACGAAGAAAGTTTCCCCAGGATGCATTGTGCCTGGAGGTTCATAGCGCCGCCTCCGTTCCTATGGCGATCCGCGTTTCGGTTTACAAATTTTTCACTTTACATAATGTCCCGTAGAACGCATTAATTTCGTAAACTGAGGTACTACTGTACTTTCAAGGCAAAGGGGCCTGAGTATGCAATTGCTTTTCAAAAATATGGCAAGAACTGATTAGCATTTCAAAACATCTCAGGAAGAAAAGCACAGCTGTCAAAAGGAGGCCTCCAACCTATCTCTCAGACTGTCAACCTATCTCTCAGCATTGGTGCTGCCCACTGGGGTACCACCTCAATCAATGCCATGGTGGAGGGAGGGGGAACCCAAGTCCCATCCTTTCGAAGAATGCCATTGTGTGCTAAGACAGTTTCTGTGCCCCTGTGCCCAGCTGGCCTGTGAAGAGATTCTGTTCAATGAACAGAAATTCAAACGCTGTCTTTGAAAGTTCCATGTTCTCTTCTTTCAGTCCTCCTTTGATGAGCTTGGAGCTTGAAGGAGAAATAAGTTGGAGGCGTTGTGCAGAGAGAAACTCTTGCTGGGTGTGTGGTGGAACTGACAAGCGCCAATACAGCCTGCACAGTGTATGGACTTACTTCTGGAAGCACAGAACTGCAAGGTAGAGAGGTTCCCCAAAGGTCATCCAGACAAACGCTTGGCTAATGGGGAAATTCACAGACACAGGATCCTTCACAGATGGTCATCCAATCTCAGTTTTAAAATCCCAAGTGAAGGAGATGTTGGAGTTGTCTACAACCTTGCATGCTGCTTCTAGCAGGTGTGGCTGGGAGGAACCTTTCTGGCCTGGGGTGACTGTCAATCTATCCAGTACTAACCAATCATTCCTTCCAGTCTCAGAATTCAAAGAGAGCTCTGCCTCTCTGCTGAGAGCTTTCCCCCTCTCTAGAGTCTGTTGCTGAAAGCAGGCATATTTGTCAGTTTGCTGTCTGGCCTGTTTATTTAAATTATTTATTTAAAATATTTTTACCTCACCTTTCT
This sequence comes from Intellagama lesueurii, assembly GCA_037013535.1. NCBI lineage: Eukaryota > Metazoa > Chordata > Lepidosauria > Squamata > Agamidae > Intellagama > Intellagama lesueurii. The sequence goes on from JBAJHW010000003.1 coordinate 5,610,158, forward strand.
CCTTGGAAGGACCCAGTTACTTCAATTGTAAGTAATGAAACATTTTATTCTTTCTCCTACTAATGTCTCAGAGTGAATGACTGAGACTGTAAGTGCCAGTGAATGAGAAAAGGGGGTGGACTACTTCAAGGGGACGCTGAGCAACAGGATTTCTGCTCTGTGAATTCCCGCACTCCTGCTGCGCAGCTAGAGGAAGTTAACCAGAAATTAACTCTGCCACAGGAGAGTCCACCATCTTCTGAGGCAGTTCATTGCACTGGCTTACCATAAGGATGTTCTTCCTAATGTTTGAGTTGGCATCACCTTTCTTGTAATTTGAAAGCTATTTAATTTGGGTCCTCCTCTTAGGAGCAGCAGAAGACTGTTTTATCTGTCACTTGACCACCCTTTAGATCTTTGAGGACAGCTATGAGATCACCTCTCAGTCTACTCATCTCCAGTCTACACATACCCAAGTCCTTCAGATGTTCTTCACAGGACTTCCTGAGGAGGAAAGGGGGTCTATTATTTCATGAAACGGAACACCTGATTCCCACCCAAAGCATTGGATGGAAAAACATCATTAGAGGACTTCAGTGGGAGGAGTCCAGTCCTTTACCCCAAAACAACATGAAGAGTTTCTCTTCGGCCAGACTTGAGATTTCATTGTAGCTTCCCAAGTCTCTTAAGAAATGATTCTCCATGTTTGCTCCACCTGATCATCATCACCATCGTCCTAGAACTACAGAGCCGGAAGGGACCCTATGGATCATTGGATCCAGACCCTGTCAAGGAATTGAGAGGTGGAACTTGTTAGACAAGGGGGTGAAGCTAATAGCAAAAGCCCTGAAGCCAAGCCAGGTGAAGTCTCCTTCCCTTTGAATCTGACCCCTGACTTAGACATTTTAAGCCTTCTGGAGACCCTGAGGAAGAAGCTGAAACCCTTCTGAAACATTGGCTGAAATCCTGTTGCTTAGCAGGTTAAGTTGCGCTAGAGTAGCCCCATTGAATTAGTGGGGATTTGGCGAACTATCTCCTCAGTAAGTGCCCTTGAGTCAACTACACATACTCTAGTTGCAACTTACTTTTAGCATAGCAAGTCAAAATTCGAGTAGGACCATTTGAATCAATGGAACTTACGGAGGCGTTAACTCACCAAATCTATGCAGCCCTTTTCATGACTTCCTGTATTATAAATGTTCTGCATGTTCTACATTTGGATTTTTATATAAGTGAAAATTAAAGAAGGAACCACAGGATTATAATTATAACAAGTGTGGGATTCAATCTGAAGGTCACGAAATCTCTGTTGTTTTTTGGACCCCTGATGCAGTCAGAAGTTGGAGTGGTTTTCATAAAAGCACTGTTGAATAATGTTCTATGTACAGCACATTTTGCCCAGGAAGTATTATCCTAATGGTCTCTACCAGATATAAAAACTGTGGCACAGGATATAAAAATTAACCCAGCAATTCGGGCTCTTAGGCCATAAATTTAATAGTGCATTAGGAAATGTTCAGCCAACCTCTCTGTCTGTTTAAAATTATATTTCCGTCAGAAAAAAGAAATGTGTGGGATTTTTGCCCACATCAAAATCTTGTAGACAGAATCTTAATCACCGAAATTGTTAGGTGCCATCAAGTCAGAACTGACTTATAGTGACCCTAACAGGGCTTTCAAAGTAAGTGAGGTATTTAAGGAGTAAATACCTCACTTAACAGTTTGCATACACTGTTATATGGACACTCACTAGATATAGTCTAGTGAGTGTCCATGGCTGTGCCAGGATTCGAACCTAGACCCTTTGTGAGTCCTAGTCCACCCCTGTATCCACTAGACTATACTGGGTAAATCACCTAAGCACACAATACGAAATGCCTTCTTTTTTCCTTCTGTCTGTCACATAAATGTCAGACATGGGTTTTCCATCAAGCAGTTTGCTCACACATGGATAGCTCAGTGGTTTAGGTATGGGTTGCAAGTTCAGTTCCCCACTGGGCCTCCTTGACAGGGGCTGGACTTTTATCCCTAGGGTCCTTTCCATCTCTGCAGCTCTAAGATGGTGATGATGATGTTAAGTGCCTAATAAAAGAAAGTTTTTGAGTTAGAAGCCAAGTTTGCATTATAGCAAAATTGCAAATGAAGGCAAAAACTGGGAAATGGAATTTGTTTCTGTATCAACCTAAGACCAAAAAATGTCATTCTACAGATTTCTGGATGCTTGGTTGCATTGCATCCTTTAAAAATGCCTATAAAACGTTTAATGTACACATGTAAACAATGTCCATAGTGGCAGAAAATAAAGGAAACCAGGTAATTTTAAGGAAGTGAAATGTTTGCAGATTGGAGTTTAAAAAGTGGGAAATTCAGCCCAAATTCAACAATGTGACACTTAAAAAGAACAAGAAGAAAAGAAAATGAAAGAGCCACCAAACAAGAATACAATATAATTAAATGTGGTAATTATTCAACCAGCTGAAAACACAATAATTGAAATGTCTAGACAGATAATTTGGCCTTAACCAAATGCCAAAAGGAATACAGAGTTAACACCCGCCATCCCGCCTCTTGGGAGATCATTCCATTAAGACCCGGTTGTGGGTCTGATCAAGGCAGGGTGAGTGGGATTTCACAACCACCCTGTTCTTTTTAAATGTTGCATTGTTGTATTTGGGCTGAATTTCCCACTTTTTAAAATTCCAGTTTGCAAACATTTTGCTTCCTTAAAATTACCTGTGCCCAAATGATGTCCATCTGGATGCCCTCAGATATGCTTTTTAAAAATCTGAAAGCTCAACTGACTTCTGAAAGATTTAGTAGTGGTTGTGGCGTTTTGAAATTGTTGTGGAAGCTAGTTAAGAGTCTACGAGGCACAAACAGATCTTTATTTTTGCAAACAGAGTAGAAATACATTGTACTGGGGTCAATAAAAGCTTCTTTTTTATTTTGTTTCATTTAGGGGCCACCTTTCTCCCTATAAGGGCACCCAAGGTGGCTCCCAATATTGAAAAGAACAGAATTAAAAATGTAAGTTAGAGATTTAAAAAAACAATTAAACTATATGTGAATTTAAAAAACAATTGAATACTTAAAAGCAGGTAAACATTAAAAACAATCTTAACTTTTAAAAAGGCATTCAGGGACTCAGTCATGATTGTCAAAAGCCTGCCTGACAAGGTGGGTCTTTAGCTGTCCGGGGAAGGAGAAAAGGGAGGGGACCAGCCTGATCTCCCATCATCACAACCCGGGAGCTGCCACCGAGAAGGCTCTCTCTTGTGCCTCCATCAGCCGTGCCTGCGCTGGCAATGGGACCGAGAGGAGGGTCTCCTTGGACGACCTTAAACAACCCTTCCTCTTCTTGTTTTGGCCTTTCAACACTGCAAACAGTTTAAGAAGCCATAATCTTCCATTCTGAAACATAACAACCATCTCCAGGCTCTGGATAGTTTATTACAACGTCATGTATGGGGACCATGAATCCTACACAGAGACTAGTCCTCTATTGGGAGATCCATCCAGTCAGATTAAATTTAAAGACAAAGAACCCAAGATGGAGAGAGCAAAAGAAAGGGTCTCAAAGTTGGACACTAAACCCGGAGGGCACACCGGTCATCCAGAAAGCCCCTTCTCTACTATGGTAAGACATGTTTCTGTTTAAATTAGAAGGGGTGTTTTCCAGGGATGCTGGCAAGTCTTAAGGTCCGAGTCCCAAGTCCGAGTCTTTCAGTCTGAATCCCGAGTCCCAAGCCTCGAGTTCAAGTCTCAAGTCATTTGCCTCAAGTCATGTGCAGAGAGAGTGGGCCTGGAAGGGAAGCCAGGTGGGTACATGCGCATGTGCAGAGACAGCAGGCTGACTTCCCTTTCCGGAGCCAGCCCCTGCCTCTGCACATGGGCCAGCCTATCAGCTGGGTGGCTGGTACGTGAGTGGAGGCAGCAGCTGGGTCCCGGAAGAGAAGCCAAGCCTGCTGCCTCCGAGGATGATGGTGGCGACGGCGGCAGGAAAAGGTAGAGAGGCCCGTCTCTAATACTCGAAAATGTGACTTGGAAAAATGGGTCCAATTCGTGAGCCGAGTTCAAATCTTCCCAAAAAATACCCAAGTTGAGTCACTGGTGCAACTTAAGTTAGACTTGACATTTATGCACAGTGTGGGCAGACTCTACACATGTGTGTATTATCTTTTTCTTTTCTTTCCTTTGCTCCTAGCAGCCAGCCCAGTTCTGCCCCAATATTCTGGAATCTACAGAAAACTCTGTTTACAGAACCAGAATTAGCCATCTGCAGCCTTCAAGCCACCTCTCCACCATCCCTGTCAGGTTGATCAGTGTCAATTTTAATTTATATGCTGCTTGTCCACGCAGTGTATTCAAAGCGGTTTACAACACAAGAGCAACAAGGCAGAAACTCGAAGGCATACCCATACCATGGCTGAAATCCTGCTGCACTGTTACACAAAAGCCGTAACTTTCGGAGGCAAGTTTCCTCAAGTTAAGAAATCTCCGTAGGCATTCGTCTGTTCCGTATCGGGTGGGAGATTCAAAATGCCGAAGGGACTTTCTTAAAGTGGGGCAATTCGCCTCCAAAAGTTACTCCTTTTGTGTAACAACTCAACAGGATTCCAGCCTCTTGTTATTTGTAATAACAAATTACCATAAGAACGAGCCAGACCTGTCTATAATACTAACATCTTATAACATTAGAAAGCTTGGCGTAGTGCCATGCGTGTAAGGCTGATGGTGTCATCAATGGTGGCCTTTTATCTTTAGCTAAAAGGTTCCTATCGCTCCCTGCTCAGCTTCCAAGATGCCCTAATGATCCCTTTTCAACCCAGCAAAGCCTTTGTGGTCTTTAGGACGAAAAGTGGAGTTTTAATGTTTAAAAACGGTTGCTGGTGGGACTGCCATCCAGAGTTGAGCAGCCGTCGTGTCATTTGCCTCAGTCAGGAAAATATCTTGGGTCAGCCCTAGTCCTTGCTTGTTGCGCCGTCAAGATGGTACCGACTTATAGCGACCCTAATAGGCCTTTCGAAGTCCGTGAGATATTTAAAACATGGTTTTACCAGTTCCATTCCCCCAGTGAGGTTCCATAGCTGAGCAGGGATTCCAGCCGTTGCTTACCGGTGCACAAATGCTGTCAGGCCCCAAATCTCTCTCTCTCTCTCTCTCTCTCTCTCTCTCTCTCTCACACACACACACACACACACACACACACACACACACACACACACACACACACTCAGTGCAGAGAAGGAGAATATGTAGACCTCTAGTCATTGGATAGCAAGTCTTATCAAATGGTAAGAACGTTTTGTGGTTTGTGTTATTGATTGATGAATTAAGAATGCAGCTAGACAGGCATTTCCCCCGCTCTTTGATCTGCTCTGGGGACAGGCTGGTTTGGTCCTTTTCCCAGCGACCACACAAAGTAAGTGCCAGACGAACCAGTCCACCTCCAGAGTGTTCTTACCAACAGCTTTTTGGCTCCCTGTCAGAGGCAACTGTGGTTTAGGTGTGGGTAGGTTCGCTATGTTTCAGTTCGGTTCCAGCACATGCAATCGCTGGCATCGAACAAGGCAGATGCCTTAAGCTTTCAGTTTCCCAATATTGTTAAGTGGCTTAGGCAAACAGCTTCAGCCACTTAATGATATGGGGAAATTGAAACCTTCCTCTTCTGTGGAGATGACGTGAGAGGAAGCAAAGGTTGTTTTTAGGGATTTAAAGCATTGTAGGGCAGCATTGATGCACTATACCTTTTTGAAATAAAAAATAAGAATTGAAAGCTTCCTCCCGGAAGGAATGAGAAGTGGATCTCTTATTTGTTTTCTTTCTCTTTTCTTTCCCTTAAAAAAAATCAGTGAAATAGGGTCATTTGAGGTGTAGTTTCCTGGCCTGAAACCACCTGACCGTTGCCTGTGGATGCAAGAATCACACAAAGTAGCATATCACACCTCTACGTGACCTCAAGGGACCCTATTTAGCCCACTCTGGCCTGCTCCAATTTGGTGGTCTAGCCCATCCCTGAGTCTATATTATTTATTTCAGTTAACAAATCCTCATTTAAAATTAAAAACCACCATTATGACGTCCAACCTCGTGTTGCAGAAGGACAAGAAAAATGTAATGTTATTTTTGTATCCTCTTTTCTTCCAGTGAGCTCAAATGTTCTTGCCCACAACTTCATTTTCACAACGTTCCTGGCGAGATGAGAGAGTGTGACTGGATTTGAAATTACCCTGAATCCTAGTTCAACACCAAACTCCACTGGCAGTTTAATCGGGAAGATATAAATTCTCCCAAAGAGAAGGGGGAAATATGTTATGTTGGACTATGATTTCCAGAATTGTGCAGTCATCAAGGCCGCGCTGGCTATGGGACACGAATAGTTGTAACCCTCCCCTCCTCCTAAAAAAAACTCCACTATTCCCCACCTTTATCTTAGCCTGTTCTTGGCCGCTCTGAGCACATTTTGCAACGGACGGGCGCATTTGGCTTTGGGACTCACATTACTACAGGCACATGAACTCCTCACAGGGTGTGCCTCAGATTGTGAAATGTCTGAGCGATGTCACTGGGGTGGGTTCCACTGTGATTGTCAGGGCTGACTAATTTAATTTTCTCTAACGTAATTTACTTACGCATCGGCTAAGCCAGGGTGCAGCTCAGATGTGTGTCTGTAACAATGGCAACAGCAGAGTTGTATTTGCCGATGGAGATGAGACAGAAGCATGCCCCGGGAGACCCAGGTGGGGGACACACCAGCTGGATTCAGCCCAGCCTTTTGCACAACAACTCAAAATGGCAACAGCAGCAATCAATACCTTAGTAGTTTCCAATGCTCTGCTAGGACTCCCTGGAACTCCATCCCTCCATGGACGGACTTACTTACAGGATACTTGAGTACCTCCCACAGTTGGCTGGATAGCTCAGTGGTTTAGGTATTTGGCTGCGGAGCCAGAGGTTGGGAGTTCAAATCCTCGCTGTGCCTCCTGGGAGAAGAGCCAGCCTGGGTGGCCTTGGGCCAGCTGCACACAGTCCCCAGAGCGCCCCTAGAGGAAGGGAATGGGAAACCACTTCTGAGTACTCCCTACCTGGAAAACCCTGGAAACGTTTGCCATAAGTCAGAATTGACTTGACGGCACAAGGTAATAATTATTGTATTAATTCCTCCCGTCATTACAGGTGCTCATGTGTCCCTCATCAAATGAGGACAAAACATTCTGAGTTCAGAGGGATGGATGGGTGGATGGGTAGATCTTAGCTTTGGGAACTTCCTTTTTTGAATTAAATCTCCCAAAATGCATCAGTCACCACGACAACGTCTGTAAGTGGGTGCAAAGAGGGCACCAGTTGTAGAGATCACTAGCACAGCATTAAAAATGTACTAGCTTCTCGTGGTTTTGCGGATGGCTCAGGAGTCCCCAATGGCTAAGAGTGAGGGATGATGAGAACCATAGAACCGTGGATCCGGAAGTGTCATCTAGCTCAACCACTGGCATTGGAGGAAATCTGAAGGGTGGTGGTGGTATCCCGGCCAGGTGACCATCCAACCTCTGCTTAAAAGCTTACAACCACGGAGAGCCCACCACATCTGGAGGTCACCCATTCCACTTCCAAAGGGTTCTTCTGATTAAGTTCTTCCTAAGGTTTAGTCATGGTCTCCTGTTTCATTCTGAATCATTCGGTTCAGGTCCTCTCATGTATAGCAGCGAGAAGACAAGCTTGCACCGCCTTCTGTGGGCAAGATATCAGATCTCTGAAGATGGTGATCATGCCATCTCCCACGCTTCTCTTCACCAGGCTAAAGTTGGAGCTGCAGTCCAACTTTATCTCTCTGGGCTCTCCTCCCTTGAGCCATGCCTTCTACCCCACCAATCAAAATGGGTAACAGCCAACAGGGTCTTGAAACCCATATGGTCCCTATCCTAGCATAGACATTCTGTACACCACATTCAGTCACATGCTAGTCCAGAGGTATACTGACTCCTGTCTCACAAATATTTCGGAGTGTAACTTCCACTACCACCAGCAACCATGATGGTCAAAGTTCAGGAATTGAGGGAACTATGGCCTCAAACATCTGACTCACATCAGGTTGCCAGATAATGAAGATCTAGTGCTCAATAAGGTGAGACCTATGTCTAGACTAGTGATTCCCAGCCTTCGGTAACCCAGGTATCCTTGGACTGCAACTCCCAGAAACCCCAGCCAGCACAGTAAGCGGTGAAGGCTTCTGGGAGTTGCGGTCCAAGAACACCTGGAAACCACTGGTCTAGACCAGTGGTTCTTAACCTTTGTTACTCAGGTGTTTTTGAACTGCAACTCCCAGAAACCCCAGCCAGCACAGCTGGTGGTGAAGGCTTCTGGGAGTTGCAGTCCAAAAACACCTGAGTAACAAAGGTTAAGAACCACTGGTCTAGACCATAGCATTTCAGCCTGCAAGTGGAAATTCACATGATAGAAAATACCGTGTCTCATCATCCCCCCATCACTTCATACACATAGTCAAAGCCTGAACATAAGGGGAAAGACTAATCTAGATTTTTCTCCCTTTATTGTATCAGATTATAAATCTGCACATGTGAATCTGTAATCAAGTATTTATTAGAGCTACGCGGAAGCAAATAAAAATGCATCTGTTTTCCCTAACTCCAAACTCCCAGAAGCTTTTGACCTTTAAGAATAATTCATCATAATCAATAACGAATGATGTCTACCGCTCTTGAGACAATGAGGTGTAGTGGTTCGGCTGCTGGACTAGAACTTAAGCAATCTGGGTTTGAATCCTTCCATGACAACAAAGTTCACAGGTGAGCTCAGACTGGGCATGTGGCCTCAGCCTAACCTCTACCTTACAGGGTTGTTGTAAGGATAAAGGAGGGATGAGGACAGTGGATGATCATCAGCAGAAAGACAAGATATAAGGACGACGATCAAGGATGTAAACTGCACCACCAGCAGTGGGAGGAACCATCGTAAAACAGTGTCACATGGGAGACAGCCTGGCGAGGTTAACCCCAATTGATTGGTTCCAAAGATTGCTTTTTTCACCTTTGACCTTGCCGATTTACCCACAGCACCCGAAAGATTCAAAGACTCACTAATGACATTTTCCATCGATTGAAAAAGCCCAGCGATGGCAGCCCGTCGTTCCCTCAACCGTGGTTAATCAAAGATTTGTTTTAATGAGCCTCGTTGGTTGTATTCACCACTCCAGCAGAGCCGTGCCAGCTGGTGGGTTCCTGGAGCTGCTGTCCAGGGGGGGAAAAAGGTGTATTTTCCAGAGACAAAGCTTAGAACTTTGGATGTGGTGGGGGTGGGGTTAATTATATTTCCCAGAATCACCCAGCAAGTGTAGACAATGGTCATGAGGAAAAGGGAGGCATACGGACCAGAACTTAAGCAACCTGGGTTTGAATCCTTGCACTGCAAGAATCCTGAGGTTATCCAGTCCTCTCCTTTCCATCTCCCGTTGCCTTCTATAAATGGTGCCTAACGGAGCTACCGGGAAAGAACAGTAAAGCAAGCAGCTCTATGGTGTTGAACCCAGGTCACATCTTTGCTGAGCCTTGAAACTCATTGGAAGGCCTTGGGTCAATTCTTTCAGCCTGACCTAACTCATGGAGTTGTTCTTGTTAAGGTGCAAGGAGGTGCCGGAAGCAAACTCTCTATCAGCTAAAAATGACAAAAATTAGGTTGTTGTCCATCATGAGAAGTAGAGATGGGCACGAACTGCACTTCAGCCAAGTTTGGCTCCATGCCCACACAGGAGTTTTGTGGGCACCGCACACACCCCTCCCCTGCCTCGTCTGCATGCTCACCCATTCCCCAGGGGATGCGCGCTTCCCTCCCTGCCTCCCCAGCACTACTGGCCACTCACGAATTGCAGTGCGCACTTCCCTCCTCTGCCTCCTCCAGCAGCTGCCCACTGAAAGGCAGCACTGCAAGAATCCCTGCCCTGCCTCCTCATCTGAGTGGGCAGTTGCTGGAGGAGGTGGAGAGGAGAAGCACTCACTTCCATCCAGGAGTTGCCAGTCACGCTGGGGAGTTGGGGAGGGAAGTGCGTATAGCTGGGGGAATGAGCAAGCACACAGAGGAGGGGAGAGAGGGGAGTGTGCGGCACCCACATAACACCTGTGCGGGCACAACGCCAAACTTGATCAAACTGCCAAACTGCAGTTTGTGACCATCTCTAACGAGAAGGCAAGATTCCCTGAAGACAATAATGCTGGGAATGTTGAAGACAGCAGAAAGAGAGGAAGACCAAGTGGGAGATGCATTAGCTCCATAAAGGAAGCCATAGACTAGAGTTTGTATTCTGTTTGGTAATCACATGAAGATCTTGGATTGTTTCAATACCAGTGTGCAATCTGATGCATGCCCACAGCCCCTCTTCCTTTGATACTGCCCACATGGTGATCTGCAGCTCTCTTATCCTTTCTTTTTCTGTGTAGAGGTGATCTAGCGTTAAACCAACATAGCAATGCAATGATAAGGTGATTTAGTGCTAAACTAGTTTTAAAAAATTTAAGTAAATAATTCAGGATGACTTGGGATCATCCTTTTGTAGAACAAAACAATCGACCACACAGGAAAATATTGTTTGACTCATTCCAGTTTTTAAAAGGGTGTCCTGAGCAGCAAGGGGGGAAACTCTGAATGGGAAGCCAACACGGCTGCACTGATCCGCATTGGTCTTTATGTTGTGTGATTGCTGAAAAATAGTTCGAATTTACCTGTACTAATTGAGGAGCAAATCCCGAAGTAATTTCTCAGTGTAGTTGCAGCCTTAGTATAACTTGGTTGGTTCCTTCCTAAAATAGGAGCTGGCCCAGTCCAAGATCTGAATGTCCAAACTATGAGTTAGAACTGTGCGGCTTTGAGGTTTTGGACCACATCTCCCAGAATTCCGGGAATTTCAGGCTGGGTGAATTCCTGTCTGTGGAATTCTGGGAGTTATAGTCCAAAACACAGATCTGCACACTTCTACCTATGAATCAAGAAACTCTATGTGGCAATTTCACCTCCGCCATGAACTTGCTAGTGACCTCTCTTAGCCTCAGTCTTACCATCGGTAAAATGGGAAATAATGGTAACGGCTTTTCATACATGGTGGTGGTAAGGAATCGCAGCTAGAGAATGCCAGGGAAGGGCTTTGGGATACATGTGAAAGCATTATACAAATTCTTAAGGGTTACTGTGAGCTCACAGTCTGTGTCCGAATTGTTGGAGTTTTGGCAACCTTGCATGCTGCTTTTAGAAGGTTTGACTGGGAGGGGCCTTTCTGGCCTGGGGTGACTGTCAATCTATCCAGCACTAACCAATCGTTCCTTCCCTGCTTCTGAATTCAAAGAGAGACCCACCTGTCTGTTCTGTGTTTTTCCCCTCTCTTCAGTCTGTTGAAGCCTGTTACTGAAAGCAGTCATATTTGTCAGTTTGCTGTTTGATCTGCTCAATTGTAAGTAATGAAACGTTTTATGCTTTCTACTACAAATAAATGTCTCAGAGTGGGCTATTGAGACTGTCAGTGCCAATTTAATGAGAAAAGGGGGTGAACTTGAAGCTTTCATGCTTTCTGAATCCTTGCCCTTCTGCTGTGCAGCTTGAGGAATTTAACAGAAATTCAAAACCCTGCACCAAAACGAAGGCAACTTTGCAATAAACGAAACAAGGACAAAAAAATGAAACGGCCCGTTCTTTAGAGCCACACCCCCCTCAAAAAGAGCAAACACCCAAGAATGAGAGAAGGATTTTGTTTTGACGGCCTAATTCTCAAAAGGCTCCCCCACCCGACCCCAAATCTTGGAGCAGAAAGGAACTGAACTGTGCAGGATAATATCATTGAACCACTTGATAGGGAGCCTTTGTTCCCCCCTGCCTGCAACCCAGCTCCCCAAAAGACCTTGCCGACCCTTCCCAGCTGTCACTTTGGGCTATGGGAAAATAAAGGCTCGCCTTCCATTCCCCTCTCCAGCAGATGTTTGATTCTCTGCATCCATCTGGTGAACATTTCTGTTCCTTTCTCTGCCCGACCCGCCCAGCCATAGGCCCCCGAATCCAAACCTTTCCCAGCTAGAAGGGTGGAAAAAGAGGGGAGAAAATAGCAGCCCTCCCTGCCTACTGGAGCCCAGAACCTGAGAAAATCCCTCTATGGGACTACAGATCCCAGAATTCCCTGACCGATGCATTCCTTTGCATCCAGATCAAGGAGGACCAGAACTTAGGAAGGATGACTTTTCTGACTCTCTATTACGGAAATGCAGGCAGAACTACGAAAAGTTCCTTTTTTTATATAATGATAATGTACTTGATTTCTTATTTATTTATTATTTCAACTTGCAAACCGCTCCAGTAGTGCAAACACTCTCTGGGAGGTTCACAACATGTGAAATCATTATTAAAATTGACAATGCAAAATTACAGTATACAATAAATACTGTACAATAAAATCCTTTCACTAGTTAATTCACTGCATTTAAATAGAGTTCAAAATTGATTCCTTTGAAAGGTGGTGCTGAAGTCGAGAGCTTTTTGGAGACCCTGGACTGCCAGGAAGACAAAAAAGTGGGTCCTAGATCAAATCAAGCCTGAACTGTCTCTAGAGACAAACATGTTGAAACTGAGGCTGTCCTATTTCAGGCACATCTTGAGAAGGCAGGATTCTCTGGAAAAGACAATAATGCTGGGAAAAGCTGAAAGCAACAGGAAAAGAAGAAGACCCAATGCAAGATGGACTGACTCATTCAAGGAAGCCACAGGCTTGAGTCTGCAAGAGCTGAGCGGGGCTGTTGAGGACAGGACATTTTAGAGATTCCTCATTCTTTGGGTGTCGCCATAAGTGACTTGGGCACATAACAACAATACATATTTAAAACAAATTTGTGCATCTAAGGTCAAAGGTTAAAAGCAGTAATAAAAGGCAACTTTATATAATTCTCTATTTTTATTAATTTCCTAAAAAGTTGAGAGGGGTGGCGCATGACAAATCTCTCTTTAGGAAGCTTGTTCCAGAGGGAGGAGACCCACAACCAAGAAAGCACAGTTCCTAATGTGAGCTGTTTTGGCCTCCTTGAGTGTCACAAATTTTAACATCAATAACAAGACAGGAGCTGGTGAGACAGGCAGCTGTTTTGTGGCAGAGACGTCCCAACAAGTATCGAGGTCCTAAGCTATTAAGGGCTTGATAGGTCATGCCCAGTACCTTGAATTGGGCAAGAAAACTAACAGGGAGACCATGAAGGCATGCCAAGACTGGGCAACTGGGTTCATATCTCCTGGTGCCTGTGATCAATCTGGTAGCCACATTTTGGACCAGCTGAAATTTTCATACTGACTTCAAGGGCAACTCTATGTAGAGAGTGTTACAGTAGTTTATTTTAGAGATGACTAATACATGAACTCTTGTTGTTAAGCATTTCTTCTCCAGGAAGGGATGCAGCTGGGCCATCAACTGAAGTTGATGAAATGTACTGCTGGCCACAGCAGATATTTGCGTCTCCCTAGAGAGAGATGGGTTCAAGAATACAGCCAACTTGTGAACCTGATCCCCTGCCAAGGCCAGCTAAATATCCCTCTAACGGGTCTCACAACCCTCCCAACAGTAGGATCTCCGTCTTATCCAGTTTCAGTTTCAGTTGATCGGCCCTCATCCAGTCCGATACTGATGCTAGGCAGCGCTCAAGGAGCTGTACAGTTATCACCTGCAGATGATGAAAAGGAAGGATAGAGCAGTGGGTCATCTACATCCTGGTGAGAGCAACCCCCACATTTCTGTATGTCTCCCAGTAGCTTCATATGGATCTTGAAAACATTGGGGGAACGGTCCCCCTAACGGAGATCCGAGGAGATGGACATTGCTGTACCATTTAAGATCAGCCCTCAAGGAAAGACTGGAACCACCCAAGAACGGATCCCTCCCCCAAAGTCCTAAACCTGATAGACATCTCAGAAGGGTCCCACAATTAATAGTCTCAAAGGCCACAGAAAAATCCTGGAGGACTAGCAGGGTTACCTCCCCCTCGCTGCCTCTCTCTGGACAATCAATGGCCTGTGTTCATGGCCTGATGGAAATGGATTTCGGCTATCCAAAGAATGGCTGCAGCTGGTTAACTACCACCTTCTCGATTCACTTGCCTAAGAATAGAATATTGGCAATGGATCTATATTTATTATAACCGTCGGCTGCTAAAGCCAGTCTTCAGAGGTGGATCATGGTCTTGGTCCCTCTCACGGAGGGGTACAGTCGTGCAGAACCCAGGTCTCGGCGGGAGATGATCCGACCATGATGAGAGGGAGGACTCAAGGTTGACCACCTTCAGAGCATCCTCTCCCTGCCCCTTCCAGATCAAGGGTGGAACCTGCAACCTGGGTGGGCAAAGCTGGGACATCCAGACCACTGTGTATCCACATGGAAGTTGAAGTTTAGTTAGTTAGGCATCCTTCAGTCTTGAGAGACTATGGTAACGTGCTCTGTATGGAGGACTTGGAACAGCGTCTAGTGTGGCTGAGAAGGCCAATGCGAGAGTGACCATCCCTTCCACACTGAAGACAAACACCATCTGTCCCCTGTCCAGCTCCCTGATTTGGCTGGTTTCGGGACTGCCTCTTTGCCTCGGCCTGCTGGACAAGGGTCTCTTCAAATTGGGAGAGGCTGTGCTGCACCGGCTGCCTCCAGGCTGAACGCTCAGAGGTCAAGGTTTCCCATTTGTTGAGGTCCATTCCTAAGGCCTTCAGATCCCGCTGGCAGATCTCCTTGTATCACAGCTGTGGTCTCCCTCTGGGGCAATTTCCCTGCACTAATTCTCCATACAGGAGATCTTTTGGAATCCGACCATCAGCCATTCTCACAACATGCCCGAGCCAGCATAGACGTCGCAGTTTCAGTAATGTATACATGCTAAAAATACCAGCTCATTCTAGGACTACTCTATTTGGAACTTAGTCCTGCCAGGTGATACCAAGAATGCGTCGGAGACAATGCGTATGGAACGTGTTCAGCTTCCTCTCCTGCCGTGCACAAAGGGTCCAGGGCTCCCTGCAGTACAGCAGTGTGCTCAGGACACAGGCTCTATAGACCTGGATCTTGGTCTATGCCGTCAGCTTCTTATTAAGCCCTACTCTCTTTGTGAGTCTAGAGAACATGGTAGCTGCTTTGCCAATGCGTTTATCCAGCTCGACATCTAGGGAGAGAGTGTCAGAGATCGTAGAGGCAAGGTACACGAAGTCATGAACAACCTCCAATTCTTGTGTAGAGATGGTAATAGAGGGAGGTGAGTCCACGCCCTGGTCCATGACTTGTGTTTTCTTCAGGCTGATTGTTAGTCCAAAATCTTGGCAGGCCTTGCTAAAACGATTCATGAGTTATTGGAGGTCTTCAGCAGAGTGGGCAACAACAGCTGCATCATCGGCGAAGAGGAAGTCCCGCGTGCATTTCAGCTGGACTTTGGTCTCTGCTCTCAATCTAGAGAGATTAAAGAGCTTTTCAGCTGATCTAGTCCAGTTGAAGTGCTCCAGAAGCAAAAGTCTGAGGCACCTCAATACAGCAGCTGAGATGTATTCCATCCCTTCTAGAGTTGTGTTGGGCCACAGAGGGGACCGGTAGACTAACACCAGTCCCTTCCTATTCCAGCATTCCAGCATGAAGTAAAGACACCTGGAACCTGGACATCATGCTGAGATTGATGAAGCTTCTCTGGACAGGGACAACACCCCCTCCCTGCCCCTCTGACCTGCCATGATGCTGGATCCAGTAACCTGGGTGGGGGCACCACTGGGAACGGGCTCCCCTCCCTTCTTCTCCAGGTTCCAGTTACACCTGCCAGGTCAGCCTGTTCACCTTCCACCAGCTCCAACATTAACTCGGATTTATTGGGTTGTCATACTGCAACTCCCAGCGTCTCCCAGCCGCCTGAGTCGCCGTCCAAAATAAAGGATGATTTCCCCAGGCAATCCCCAGCCTGGAGAATCTGGGGGGGGGGGGGGTCATTGCCGCGGAAAATGGGAAAGTTTCCCCCCAAACCTTAGACCTGCGGCGGCTTCCATTGGGAAGTAGCAAGGGGAGCCCACGCACCATGGGGACCACCTGGCCCATCCCCATCCCACCAAAGAAGCCTGCGGCCCTGGTAGGTGGGGGATTTTGGGAGGTGTAGTGTCCCCCCCCCCCAAAAGGAATTTCCCCTCCCTCTCCTTTTATCCTGTAGGGCCCTTTTCCAGCCCACGCTCCCTTAGCAGAGAAACGGGCAGGGCCGGGGTGTGGACGCGTCAGGCCCGGCTGCGCACTTTGGCGACGCTCCCCGGCGTTTGGGGAGGGGAGCGGCCGGGCGGCTCTGCAGCGCCCGGGCGCCTTCGGGGAGGCGCAGCCGGTCCCTGCTCGCACACGGGCGGAGGCGATGGCGATGATGGCGACGGCGAGAAGGCGCGGAGTGGGGCGCTGAGCCCGCGGAGACCGGGCGGGAGGCGATCCCCGCCAGCCCGGAGGAGCGCCGCCGCCATCCCCCGCTCCGGGAGGGTGCCCAGCGAAAGGGGGAAAGGATCGCTCGCAAATCGCGCCGGCGCCCGATCCCGGAGGCGGAGAGGCGCGGGAGGGGGGGGGGGGACGAAGCTGTCTTCCCTTCGCCGCCGCGCCGGAGGGGGAGCGGACCGGACGCCGTCTGGGGATCGCTCCGTCGGGGAAGCCGAGGAGAGCGGGGGCCAGGTAGGGGAGGCGGAGCGGGGCGCGCACTTCCCTCCCGCGGGAGGATCAGGGGGAGGGAGGAGGATCAGGATCAGGGAGGCGGAGGGGTGTGTGTGTGTGTGTGTGTGTGAGAAAGAGAGGAGGGATCCTTCCCGGTTGCAACTTGCAAGATCAACCCCGGGGTGTGTGTGTGTGTGTGTGTGTCTTTATAGGCACAAGAGAAAAAAGAGACGGGGGGCGCGCGCGCGCGCGCACCCAGGTAAGCCCCCCCCCCCTCTCTCTTTTATTTTGTGTTTGTTTCTCCTTTTCCACTTTTCCTCCTTTGAGATCCGCCGCTCCGCGGCCAAAGGAAGGCTTCAAAGCGAGGATCGCCCCCCCCCCCCCGGGGACGTCTCGTGCGGGCATCCTCGGGCGTTCCGCGGACGCGCGTCTCCGCGTTCCGACGACCCGACGCGGCCCGTTTCCCCACCCCCCGCGCGCCTTCTCGCCTCTGCGCTGCGCCTCTGCGTTAGATGCCCGGCGCGGGTCGTGAGATCGCTCCCTCCAGATGCGGAGGGAGCGGCGAGAAACCAAAAGTTGCAGGCGCGAGGGGCCTTCTGAAAACCCCTGCTTTCTGCGAGGCAGGGAGGGAGAAGGGCCGACGCCTCTGATGCGCGCGTGTCGCCTGCGTGTGCTTTGAAAACTTCAGGGCTCCGTTTCCAGAGAAACTGGGAGAGAGTGAGCCGATCACAAAGGGGGGGGGGCAAGCAGACGTGCTGAACCCTGTTAGACCCCCCCACACACAGTTTTCCAAAACTTTGCAAAACTTCTGAATTGAAAGAGGGTGCCTGCAGTTTTTACCAGCCGGCTGCCTCAGTCCCAAAACTGGAGAGAACATGTTTAAGGGGGATGGGTGCAGCAGAGAGATGCAGGGGGTCAGGTCTCTGGAAGAGCCTGCCTCTGATTTTCCATTCCTTGGCTTTTGTTTGACTTCCACATTGTGATAGGGAAACAAGCAGAAGGACTCCTGGTTGAGTACAGGGAGAATCACATCCCAACTTTTCAGAGTTGAGGTGGCTCCCGTCGCTTGGGTTTGGACTGCCTGTGTTAGGACAGTAAGATTTAAAAGGTAAAGTGGGACCTGTCACCACTGGGTATGAAGAGTATTGGATGCATCTCAGCCCGGTTGGTACAGACATACCTATGTGCCTGTGTGGGATCTGGCAAAACTTTGCATGTCCAGATAGAGCATCGTGGAGTTGCTATATAACTTCAGTGCTTATCAAGTGGAATCACTTTGCATCGGGAGGTGAGCAAAGTCCGAGTGACACAGGTAGCAGGATTCTGCGGCCGAAAAACCAGATTATTATAGACAGCCGTTGATTAGAAAAAGGATAAATTGATGGAAAACCTCTTGCGTGTCACGCCAGGAGCTTCTCTCTCCTTCAAGAGAAGTCCCTTGGGCTTTGAAGTCTGGTTTTACAAAACCGAAAGACTCCCTTAATGGCGTCTCTCCAACACCAGCATGTGTTTCCTTCTGTTTCTGCTCTGAGATGAGGAACTGGATTGTGTGTATTAGAAAGATTCCCTGCATTCAGAATCAAGCCACGGTTATCACATTGGACTTACATCGCTCTAAATTGTGGTCCCACTTATCCTACAGTGTGTACCTCTCTTGCTGTTGTTATGTGCCATCAAGTCATTTCTGGTTTATGGCGACCATATAAATTAATGATCTGCTAAAGGTCCTGTCATTAACAGCCTCGCTCGGCTCTTGCAGGCTGTGGTTCTTTACTGAGTCAATCTATCTCGTATTGGGTCTTCTTCTGTTCCTGCTGCCTTCCACTTTTCTTAGCATTTTTCGGGTGAGTTTTTGTCACCTGTGGTTACTGCAGCCTGAAAAGAATACGACAGAGCTGGAGAAGAACCACCGAAGGGGGACCCAGAATGATCAGAGGGGGGCAAGGTTATAACATTTAGGAAGTCAGGTTTGGAAGGACTGACAGCAGTGTTGTGGGGTTTCGGGTACTCTGGCGATGGTATGGATGCAACAGGTTCCAGGACAAGCGTTTCTCACGGTTTGATCCTTCAGGTTTTTGGACTTCAGCTCCCAGAATCCCCAGCTTCTGCAACCACTAGGGCCACTGGTTGTGGATTTTGGGAGTTGTTGACCTAAACTGTTGTTCTCCTGATGAAGTATGCCTTTATGCAGCTGGAGCAGCAGCAGCAGACCTTGGGAGAGGTGACTTCTTTGACTACAGTGCCCAAAATCCCCCAGCCTCTGGCCTTAAGCAAAAGAACCTGGCCTGCTCACCTGGCCACGATTTGGAGAACCCTTACCTTTCTTCTGTACCACCCCTAGCTCTGTGCTGCCCGTCCGATGAAGACCCGTGCAGTATTCCAAGCATACGTTTGTGATTTTTCAGTGATCTGATAAAAGTATCACACCGCCCTTCCTTCCAGCGCTGAGGGGATAGTGGGAGCTGTAGTACCCCAAGGAGGACTTTTCCAAAATCTGGGCAGGATTAGCTGTGGGTTCCTTGAGCGTCATTTGCATGATGAGTGCAAGATAGATGGTGAGCTGTTTGTGCGCAGGCCTGTTTTTCCCCCAGCAAATGGTTTTAATTTATTCGTCCCTCATTCTCCCTCTCTCTCTCTCTCTCTCTCTGTCACACACACATACACAGATGCACGCGCACACATGCCAGTCTTCCTTTCCTCCTCTTTATGGCCTGTTATTCTATGTGTGTGCACACCCTAACTTTGCCACGGCTGCAAGTAATATGATCAGCCGCCGGAACTCCGATGCCCAGCCCTCGGTTACCAACTGTGCCCCTTTTTCTCTTTTTTTCCCTCCACCCTTTTCCCAAAATCACCTCCTCCTTCGTCCCCTTTCTCCTCCTTCCTGTGCCCACCCCCTTTCCTTCTTCTTTTCTTTCTCTGGCGTCTTTCTCATCCTCTCCTTAACAGCTATAGATCTTCCGGAAGAGGTACGGTACGTACATGTGTGTGTGTGTGTGCCCGCGTTTGTATTTGAGTGTGTGTTTAGGGGGGGAAGAGTAGTTTTGAGCCGTTTCCTGTAAAGACTTTCCTGAGAAGTTCTGATGACAGGAAAGGGAGCACAGATAAGGGGAAGGGGAAATTCCCTCTTCCAAAACCAGGAGATGGTGGAGAGGTTAAAAGGTGACCCTTCAAGGATCAGCCCAGACATGTCAATTGCCCTGCGGGCCCCCGAAATTGTGGGAACAAAAACAGACGCCTGGCCTGGGTTTAACACAACCTTGAGTGGTTAGCCAGAGCTTGGGAAAATGGCTTTTTTTGCACTACGATTCCCAGAATCCCCGAATGGCTGAGGAATTCTTTCCAAATGCTGGCATTTTTTACAAATTAAGAAAACAGGTAATGTCTTTAGCCCTCCAGAAGTTAGTTAGCTAGCTTGCTTTCTCTCTCTCTTTCTCTTTCTTTCTTTGAATTTTATACTGCCCATCTAGCAAACCTTTTACTCTAGGCAATGTACAGCAAAATACAGAAACCAAAATATACTGTAAAATCAATTATTTTTATTTTTATTTTAATTAAAGAAAATCAAATGATTATAACAAAACATTATCATCAGCATTTTATAACTGCAGGGCTGGAAGGGACCCCTGTGGATCATGCCGCCCAGAGTAGACCATTGGTCTAGATGGGCGGGGTATAAATCTAATAAAATAAATAAATAAATAAATTAAATAAATCATGGAGTCCAGCCCATGTCAAGGAGGCACAGTGGGGGAATCGAACTCCCAACCTCTCCTCTAAACCACTGAGTGATCCAGCAGTTCTAATAATCTAAGAACTGTAAAGGTGGAAGGGACCCTATGGATCATGGAGTCGAGTCCCTATCAAGGGGTCATAGTGGGGAATCAAACGCCGAACTTCAGGCTCTGCAACCAGATAGCTAAACCACTGAGCTATCCATTGGTTTTTATAACTAACAGTAACTACCAAAAACAAGATTGGCAGCAATAAAAATAACAAGAAGGTGTTCCATCATTCAACATTCTTCTTCTTTCCTCCTCTCTCCCATTAAGGAGTGCCTCCCGCAAATTTTCACTACCTGGCGTATTTCTTGTGGGGGGCCCTTCCCCACAAAGCTGCCACAGTGGAGAAAATCTGCTTCCTTGTTGATGTTTCATGGCCTTCTTGGGGTGTCAGCACCTGATGCTTTGGAGTCTACCCTGTTTCCCCGAAAATAAGACCTAACCTGAAAATAAGCCCTAGTATGATTTTTCAGGATGCTCGTCATATAAGCCCTACCCCAAAAATAAGCCCTAGTGAAGTGAAATCCCGCCCTCCACCCTTGTGCAGCAACCAGAAGAAGATGACATGACTGTATTTGAATAAACGTTGATGGTTGTACATGAAAAAAGTAAAGCATCCCCCAGAAATTAATATAAGACCCTGTCTTATTTTCGGGGAAACATGGTACAGAATGCTCCAGCATTTCAGTGCAGGAGCCTGAAACACCTAGGAATTCAAAGGCTGGAACAGTCCAGCTAGCCATCTTTGATCTGACACCTTCCAGAAATGCCAGATCAAAAATCAGATCACCTCTACCTGCCAGTGTCCACACTTGGACCTTTAGTTCAGCACATCTGGGGTGTCCAGATTTAAAAAAAAAACTTGCAATTTGTACTGCTTCGGAATAATTGGACATTGCTCTTTTCTGTTCCTCTAAAGCTGTAGGGGGATAGATAGATAGATAGATAGATAGATAGATAGATAGATAGATAGATAGATAGATAGATAGATAGATAGATAGATAGATAGATAGATAAGGAAGGAGCTGATAGATAGATAAGAAGGAAAGGTGATGATTGATAGATAGATAGATAGATAGATAGATAGATAGATAGATAGATAGATAGATAGATAGATAGATAGATAGATAGATAGATAGATAAGGAAGGAGCTGATAGATAGATAAGAAGGAAAGGTGATGATTGATAGATAGATAGATAGATAGATAGATAGATAGATAGATAGATAGATAGATAGATAGATAGATAGATAGATAGATAGATAAGCAAGCAACTTACTCTAAATTTTTATCTGGATATTTTGTCCAGAGTTTGCACTAGACTTGAAAACACAGCCAGGGAATATGTGGCCCGATGGCATTGTACTCAAATGCCCATTGTTCCCAGTCAGCTTGATCGGTAGTGAGGGATAATGGGAATAGTAGTTCTTCAGCATCAATGTCCCACCTCTGTTTCAGAATATCCAGACTTCAGTTATAAGAACAGATCACGACAGGGCTCATTCAAGACACTTTGCTGCCTGAGGCAGAGCAGTAAACAGCGTTCTTCTCCTTCATAGCACCTTAAACTGTTCCTGCTATTTGGGTAGAAAAGCATACAACCAAAGTTGGATCCAGCATTTGGTTTTCCCACCTGATGCCTAACCTGATGCTGGTTGATAGACCAGCAACATCTCCTGCCTTGAGCATTCAAGGACGAACCCTGTGACTAAGGGGGTGGGTCATTGTGATGCCAGAGAGGCGGGGCAAACAGGATGAGAGTGGGTGCCACCCCTAAATAAGCCCTGTTGTTCAAGGCTAGACACAGTAGAGGCTTAACCTGATTCGCACACAGGGAGGGTATGTATTGGACCACTCTTGGCAATTATTTTCAGAATGATCCTGTGCATGTTTAGCCTTGAGAAAAGAAGGCTGAGGGGTGATAGGATACCACTTTTCAAATATTCGAAAGGCTGTCATACAGAGGAGGGGCAAGATCTGTTCTCGATCCTCCCAGAGTGCAGGACACACAACAATTTTTGTTGTTTAGTCATTAAGTCGTGTCCGACTCTTTGTGACCCCATGGACCAATGGCTCAAGTTAAAGGAGGCCAGATTTCAGTTGAATATCAGAAAAAACTTCCTAACTGTTAGAGCAGTACGACAGTGGAACCAGTGACCTCGGGAGTTGGTGAGTGCTCCAGCCCTGGAGGCATTCAAGAAAAACTTGGATCATCCCCTGGCAGATATGCTTTGGTGGTATTCCTACATTGAGCAGGGGGTTGGACTTGATGGCCTTGTAGGCCCCTTCCAACTTCACTTTTCTATGATTTCTATGTTTACTTGGAAGCGAGTTGTACTGTTTCAGGGGGTTCCACTCAAGCCCTGCAACTCTGTGGTGGTAACCTTCTACGTGGCAGATCTCAGAAAGATTTATTTTGGAAGGGGTACTCCAAAGAAAATAAACTTTTTGGTATGCTGTAATAATAATAGTCATTAAGTCAATTCTCACTTGTGGCAGTTCTGATTTATGGCAACCCTTTCCAGGATTTTGTAGGTGGAGAGTACCATTCCCTTTTCTTGGGGGAACTCTTGAGCTGTGCAGCTGGCCCAAGGCGACACAGGCTCGCCCTTCTCCTGGGAGGCACAAGTGAGGAATCCAACTCCCAACCTCTGGCTCCCCAGCCAGATACAGTACATAATTCACTGAGGTATACCTGGGTGTCAGACATAGAAATAAGATATCCTGATTTAAAGCTATATTTGGGTTTAAGACGCATAAATAAGACATATTTAAAGTTGTCGCCTGCCTTTGCATGGCATCTAAGGTGACAAATGATTTTTTTAAAAAGCCCATACTTAAAACACTGTGCATAAAATATGCAAGACTCGTAAACCGGCAGACAAAATAGACTGGTTAATCACAGTAACCCATGAAAATGTAATGAATAGGCTGTCTCCGGAGAGCTTGCCAAGACCCTTTCTAAATAAAAAGGCCTTTGCTAGCATGCATTTAACTATGGGGCAGGTCTGTCTGTGAGGAGAGCAAAGGCGGGCAATCCTGTGAAAAGGGTCTAGCAGAATCCTAGAAAAAGACGTGGAAAAACCGGGGAGAGAAGGAGTACCGTCGTAAGAGAAGTAACAATAACAATCAGTTACAAGCCTTTCTGGTCGACTTCTTAACGGATCTGAAAAACTGTAAAAAGTTCATTACTCATCCTTCAGTCGAAAAGAAGGCCTAGACAGGAGGCTGATGTTTTAATACTTTGAACCAGTGTTTGTTGGTTTGTTTCATTTTATTTTTTTTTAACCAAACCACCGAGGCTTCATCCTGCTGACTCAGAGACTTCAGCTGAGTCTGGGTTGTCTTGCGCTGTTGAAGCCACTGAACGGAAACTGAGGAAGAGAGAGAAGAAGCTGCACAGAACCGTGCTTAGAATTACAGCTACCTTTTTGCATTGGGTGGCCTTAAGACTGTAGGAAAATGGCCAGTTTATTTATTTATTTATTACCTTAATTTGTTCCCTTTATCTCTCTCCTTTCTTCTCCTAAAATGGTTTAATCTTAAGAGCTGCCGAGCTGGAAGGAGCCCTATGGGTTGTCGAATCCAGCTTCTGTCAAGGAGGCACAGTGGGGGGAATCGAACTCACAACCGCCGCCAGATACTTAAACCCCTGAGCTATCCCCCTCTTCTAACAGAATGATACCTGTTTGATGGAGCAGGCTTCTGACCAAGATGCTAGGTTCTTCTTTAGGGGGGGACACTTCAAAACCAAAATTAGATGTCCCACTTTGAAGATGTTGTGAGTGTGCATTTCCAAGGGGTTAGAACAGATGGTTTTTGGAGTTCTTTTTGAATTCAAGGATTCCAGAACTGCCTGTTGTTTAGCCTCCCTTGCAGCTGCTCTCTCGGCAAGCTGAGTTTTTTCCATCACACGCTACCTGTGTAAGCTTTTAGCTGGAGACGTCACGATGGAACCTGGATGTCGTCTGCATGGCCAACACCTGCTGTGCCCATTGAGCTATTTTGGATCAGATACTTTATCCGGCTCCCCTGCTCACATGTAGTCCAGGTTCCTGCTGACTGAAAATACACATCTTCCTCGGGCGGTTATTGTGAGGCTGCCAAATAATTTCTATTTGGAGCGGAGGGAGAGAGAGAACGGATCATGGTTCCGCTTATGCCAAAGAGCAAGGGGCATGAAGTGGACAATCCGTGGATCGGCTTTGTGGCTTATTTGTGGCTTGATTCCCATCCGCTGGCTGTTACAGGGAGTGGTTTATTTCGTTTTCACACCCTTTTCCGTTAACCACGAAAGTGGCTCCCCAAAACAAGGGAATCCAGTCGGTTGAAGGTAAAACCAAGTACTGTAAATGCTTTAAAAAACACAAAACCAGGGGAAAGCTTTAAAGCTTCAGTACAAAAGAAGCGATGGAAAAATGCCAGGCCTGCAAGCCAGGAGTGAGATAGGGGGCAGGGTCGGAGGGCAAATGGCTGACCCCAGTTTCCAGTGGCAGGCAGGCAGCAGGCCTGGAAATGTCCTCAAGTGTCAAATAAATCAAAATCAGAGGTGCCGAGATGTCCACTTTCAGCGTTGATACCTGTGGGTTGGGGGGAAAACCCTCCAGTCCACCTTTTTAATGTAAAAACTGCTGTTCGTTTCTTTTGGGGGAAAAAAATGCTACTGGGAACGGTGTCATCGGGGGGTTTTGTAGGATCTGAAGGGTGCAAAAGCAGCTCAGAGGGCAATATATACAGCCCACAATCCACACTTTGTCTGCTCCGGTTTAAAAGCAGAAACCAGCTATTTTATGGGCACGTTTACTCAGATTTTGCATGGACAAAATCCCACCTGGCAACATCCCAAGTGGGAGTCCTGCTGCTTTTGAATATTCGGTGTGATTCACAGATGTTTGCTCAGCCAGCCTTACGACAAGCATGCAAGGAGGGCTCATACTAGTAGTTCTTTGTTGTAAGTTGGGAACTGAAAAGTCTTGAACTGCAGGACTTCAACATTTCTGTACTGTCAAGTCGCTTCTGACTTAAAGCAGTCCTATAGATTAATGACCTCCAGACGTTCCTGTTGTTAGGAGCCCTGCTCAGGTCTTGCAGACGTGTGAGCCATGGTTTATTTATTGAGTCAATCCATCTCACAGTAGGTCTTCCTCTTCTCCTACCTGCCTGCCACTTTCCCTGCCATTCATGTCTTTTCATGTCCAAAGAACTGTAGCTCCGGCTTGTCGTTGTCTATTGTCAAGTGGCTTCTGACTGATGACAGTCCAGTGGCCTCCAGAACTTCCTGTCATTAACAGCCCTATTCAGGTCTTTCAGACACAAGTCCATGGTTTCTTTTATTGAGTCAATCCATCGCACATTGGCTTTTCCGCTTTTTCCTACTGCCTTGCAAAGTAGTAAATATTTTCTGTGTAATAAAGGTTATATCTTACATATACTGATAACAGTTGAAACATGGTGAAACCAATGCAGGAAATCCGCTCCAGAGTTGCAGTTGCTAAATTTAATTAAAAATGTATGCAATCAGACAAGATAAGAGCAGAGCTTGGGGTAATGAGTTAAAAATACCTGTTTACTTATGATAGCTCAGTGGCTTAGCTCTCTGGCTGTGGAGCCAGAGGTTGGGAGTTTGAATCCCCCCCCCCCGTGCCTCCTTTACAGGGGCTGGACATGATGGTCCACAGGGTCCCTTCCAGCTCTGCAATTCTAAGATAAATAGTTCCCTTACCCAGTGACAGAGTAATTGCACTGAGCAGCATTCCTTATGGTGAACTGCTGTGCGCATCTTGCTGAATTTTTGGCTTATGGTTGCATGCATCAAAGGGCATTCTCTTTAATTCAGTGGGACGTCTGCAAAGGGGTGGCGAATCCCTCCGATGCACAAGCCATGGTGGCATGGGAGCCATGCACACCACAGAGTTTTGTACGGGTAGTAGAGCCGAGCAGGATGCTGGCCATTACACTGCAATTGTATTTAGAGATGTGACAACTTGTGTTGTGCTGCTGGAGGAAATCTGGGAGTTGTCGTCCAGAAATACAAATTTACACACGTCTAACTGTGATACAACAACGGTCACTCTGGTCCTTTTGTGGTGTAATTGTTAATCCTTAGTTTACTTAGTTTATAAGGTTCCATTTACTTAAAGGCTAATAAAGTTTTAGTTGACCGAAGTTTTCATGGGTTGCAGCTTATTTCTTCCGAGGCAACCAGTAACTTTTTAGTTACTGGGTGTGGCCTCCTGAATGGTGGAAGAAGAAACCCACAAGGTGCAGGCACTGCCTTATGCTCTGTTGTGGCTGTTAGCACCACAAAAAAATGAAGAGAGTGGGTTTCATACCGCCAGCCAGCTGGTTGTTTTAAATAAAGGAAATAAAGCAAGGATTTTAATTAACTCTTGGAGAACAGGGAAGTGAAGAAGGCTCCCCCCCCCTTTTTTTTTTCTTTTTTGCAAAAAGGAACTATAAACGCCAGAAACTGCCGCTCCTGTATAATTTTCAAAATTCTGGCCAGAATTCTCTTGCAAAAAAACCCACACAAGGAAGGGCAGTGGTTTTTGCTGTTTGCAGGCTGTTTCTTATGCAACCAAATGCACAACCGGGGCCTGACGGAACACATGACAGACGACTGCACAGGGCTTCCGTGATTGCTCGTTTATTCTCCGTGATTCCAGCAGGAATCTGAATTTTGTGTAAGATGGTGTCTACACTATACAGTTGCACCAGTTTAATCCCACTTTAACTGTTCATGGCTCTGTGCTATTGAATCTGGCAATCTGTCGTGTGGGGAACAACTTACATTTCTCTGCTAGCTTTGGGGAGGATACTAGATCTTTCTAGAAGAGAATTCTAACTTCTTCGCCAACTACAAGTTCCACAATTCTAGAGGATGAGATGATGGCTGTTAATAACTCCGTGGTTTAGGTAACTGGCTGCAGAACCAGAGGTTGGGAGTTTGATTCCCCACTGTGCCTCCTTGTCAGTGGCTGGACTTGATGATCCATAGGATCCCTTCCAGCTCTGCAGTTCTCAGATAATGATGAAGATGATGATTGAAGTGGAATCAAACTGCTATAACTGTGGAGGCTAGATCCACCTTAAATCCTGCAAACCGGAGGATTTATAACACAGGCAAATGATTCTTAAAGCAGATCTAGAATTCGGTTGTATTTCTTTTTTCACACTGGAGTTCAGAATGGCGAAATGATTTGTCAGATTTCAGACTTTTCCCTCTCTCCCTTAGCTGGGTCTTTTGACTTTCTTCCAAAGTTTTTTTTCCCCTCTTCCCCTCTCTCTCCTTCCTCCTTGTGAAATCGGCTGGAAAGGGGGAGGGTGTTACAGCACAGAAGTGGCTTGTACATGGGTATTTTTTCCCCCCAGTAACAAGTATTCCTTTAATGCTGGCCTTCACAGTTTCTTGGGCGTTTTGAATTAAGGAGAGATGACTGGGTTACACATTTTGGCCTGTCGTTTCACCCAAGCGATCCCCGGCCAAGTTTTTGATCATAATTTTGGAGCACCGTCCTAGACACTGAAGAAAAAAGTCGGGGAGATCAGATGCACTTTTAGGGCATGCCGTTTTGTAAGTGATTGGGTTAGTTTGCAGTTTTTAAGTGACCCAACAGCCCAGTCTTTATACCTGCTTAACTGAGAATATACAGACCTTTGAAGGAATCAGTTACAAGTAATGTAGTTATTTGTAACTGGTTAGGTTTTGAGGGTGAAACAAAGGCAGGAGATTCTATAGTTGTCCCACACAGAATAGAATTTACTGGTTTAACAAGTTATTTTCAAATGTAACTTTTTGAAGGGTATTTTTTCAACTTTGTCAACAGTCTTGAGTTGCTTTTCAAAGTAACTTAAATGGGAGATGCAAGAAAGTAGTGAGAAAATAATGAGTAGTATCTAGAATCGTAACAAAATATATTTTCAACACTGCAACAAGAAGCTGTGGTGGGCGACTTTTGGAATACTTTTAACAAGTGACGAGTAACATTTCAGAAGTAACTTTTTAAGCCCTTGCAGTTCAATCCAAGCAGACAAAGTAAGAACATGCTTCCTTGCAATTCTGCTAACAGAAATGGAATATTTGATTTAGGTGGGTATTATTTATGGAGATGGTTCTTCTGTCTTACATATCTAGGTACTCTGGTTTCGGTTGTGTCCTGGTGAACAGATAGAACCCAGTGCACTTGAAATAACCATTAATATCTGTTAAAACTGACTTGCAGCTGAGTTGCTCTAACTGATACCCTTTTCCTTCCTGTCAGGAGGTTTAAACCAGTCCCAGGGAAACAAAAGTTGCTTTGTTACCTCCATGCAAGGAAGGGGGAACACTGGGCTTTCCAGATGTTTTGGTGCACAGATCTTAAAATCCTGTGCTATTGACCGTGCTGGGGGAGGCCAACGGGATGGAGGCAAAAACATCTGGAAAGTTTAATTGCCTACTTTAGAGAATCAGTGTTGCTGGGGGGTTGGGGGGGATACTGGCTGGGGGATCCTGGGAGTTGTAGTCTAGGGTTATCATTTTGGAACTCGGCCTTTAGGAAAACCAGTTGGAAAGTAATTAGGAAGGAAGGCAGGCAGGCAGGCAGGCAATAGTGGGAAATGTATTTCTTTATTTGTATCAGAGTATTGCACAATTTAAAATTATGGGCATATGTGAAATACAGGTAAAATTTAAAACAAATTGTTAATATCATGAGATTGCTTTTGACCGGCAGTGGGCTTCTTCAATAGCATTATCTAGACCCGTTGCTAGATCTTCTGTCGTGGGGTATAAATTGCATGCACTTAAGTAATGCATTGATTGAAGTTCTCCACAGTCACAGAACATTCGTCCTGTATCCAAGCAGCCCCACTTTACTTGATTATTCTTTGGTCTTCCTATTTCATTTCAAAGTCTATTGACTTCCAGATGGTCCAGCCAGAGTCTTGCCCTGGTGGGAAACCCTTTACGGCATTCATCCATTCTGTGTGCTTGGTTTTGTTCTCCATAGGCTTGGCTTAGCCTCTTCTGCTTTAATATTTAGAGCTCGAGAGGCATGCAGAAAACTTTTCCTTGATTTTAACAGTTGTCTAGTTGGTTAGTGTCCATGAAGTGGATGGGTCTGGCGCTGCGTTACCGTATTTCATTCATTATTTGCTAGCACCTCTCAGTGTACTTCTGGAGGGCCAATGCCAGCCAAATAAAGATATTAAAATCAACACATCATTTGCTAGCTCTTTGCCGTGTTAGAGTCTGAGGGCAGTTACTTGCTCAACTGGGGGTTTGATCCAACTTCTCGTTTTGCTGCGGTTAAATGACCGTTTGTTGAAGGAATGGGAAACGGTTGCATGCACAATAAGAGCAGTGGCTGCATCCAAGTTCTTGCAAGGCTGGATCAAAAGTAAGAACTTCCCCGGTTTCCCATCTCTGCTGGTGCTTCTACTTCTTCTTCCTCTTCCCCCTTTGCTTTGCCCTTTGCAACATAACGGTTCAAAATCCCAGAGAGAAGGGACTGAGGGGTGGAGGGAACAGGGCATTTCAGCTGAAACGGTCCGACGCTGGGTGGTTGGACCGTTCTTGCTTCTGTTCTGCAGCAAAGCCACAACCAAGTACTGGGTTTCCAGGCCTCTGGCGTCCTTTGCAACTGAATCCATGTCCGTGTAATTCAGGAGTTGTGAGGAGAGAAGAAATTAAAGAGGGGGGGACGTGCCCGGTGTAGCTAGGTGGCTTCCGCAAACAGGGGAAAACCTGGTCCTTCATGACAGACGGACTAGGAGAGGGGTCTCGAAATGAGATACTTTGCGTTTTGTTGCTTCGAAATCTGTTTTCGTAAGGCTTTACCAAAGATCCTCGATATAATGTTATTCATTCGTTTAGTATTTGAATCATGCACTGTTTTTAGCTTTTAACATCATGTTTTAGTGGTGTAAGCCGCCTTGGGTCCTTTCTTAGGAGAAAGGTGGGGGTAAAAATATTTTAAGTACATAAATAATAAATAGAATAGACCAGCTTGGAAAATGGTGGAAGAAATTTGTTAAAAATAATGGTAAAAGCGTTGGAACGGGTAACCCCCAGGATCCTTCAGCTGTCAACCAGGGGGATTCTGGGAGAGGACCTGTCAGTCAAAAACGGGACGTTCTAACCGCTCCTCAGTGACTGGTGGTCAGGATGGCTATGGGTTCACCTTTGCTATCTGTTTGGAAGCAGGAACAGGGGGCCACCATCAGGCGCAGAGCTAGGTATCTTGCTTGGGGCAACCGGGGTTTTGACACCCCCCCCAAGTGCCGAAATGCAGAGGGATCAAAAAATCTCCTGGTGCAAGGATGCAAAGGCCTTGTGGAGATTTGCTGCTAGCAAGATGCAACCCTGCCTGTTCTCGACATTGCCTCCAGCTGCTCTTTGCTGGATAGCAAGAGGTGCGAAGCAGGTAGATTCAGCACAGAGTCGATATTAAGGGTCTCCATTTTCCTGTCTTTGGACTCTGTCCAAAGGCCTCCATGGGCAAGGGGAGGTCAGTGACTCCACTCGTGGTCATCATGCCGACACGGGAGAGCTGTTTGCAGTGAATCAGGTGAAAGCGATTTTCAAGGCCCTCTTGCAGCATTCCCTGTTAATTCTTAACTGATTCCAAAGTAATAGTCTGCAGCAAAGCAAAACAACGTTTGGTCCTGCCAGATCTCCTGGTATCGGGTCTTGGCTGGTTGCTCTCTCCCCCCCCCCCCCAGCCTTCAGGTCCGGCTCCAGCTGGCAGAGTGGCTTAAACTGGTGCTGCCTCCCGCGGCACATCAAGCGGCCGGGGGTGGCGTCCATCCCCAGTGAACCAGCCACACCAGCTCTGTGATGCTGGGGTCTTGAGTGATTCCTCTAGCCAGTTGGGTCCCATGGGGGGGTCATGGAGGACGGCCTCTCATAAATTCCCAGGGAGGTTGGCAAGACTTTTGGGTCTGAGTCCCGAGTCTGTGTGTGAGTCTTTGGTACCAAGTCGTGAGTCCCAGGTTCAAGTCTCTATCAAAACCAAGCTTCCCCCCCCCCCGAAAAAAAGGGGCAGGTAGGCGGGTTCAGAGTTGCAAGTCAAGTCTGAGCCATTGAAAAAACGAACAGATGCCAAATCGAGTCACCGATGTGACTTAAATTCAACTTGACCGTGAGTTTTCCATGAGTCAAGGCTGCATCCCTGGAAATGCCAACCCCCAGAATTCTCCCAAGGATTCATCAGGCAGAATTCTGCATTCCAGCCCACAAATATCCCAACACTGCATCAGCTCCTCTGGCCTTCGCTTCTCTTTGTTATTATTATTTTTTCTTCTAAGAAAGCTGCCACAGTGTTTCCTGGGAGTCATTGTTCTTCAGGAGGTGCCCTCTGTAAAGCCTGGTGGGCAAGTGATACTACAACTCCCAGCATTCTCTACACCCAGGAGGGTCTAGGACCTGCTGGTTAGTCATATGGTTGTTGATTTTCTAGACACCAAATCATAATCATCATCATAGAACTGCAGAGCTGGAAGGGACCCTATGGATCATCATGTCTAGCAAAGTGGAGAATCAAACTCTCAACCTCTGACTCCTCCTAAACCACTGAGCTATCCAGCAGTTCAATGACTGACTACAGCATCATCCCCTTATACGAGCATGCATGTGTGTGAAGGCAGTGGGTGAACCCAAGTTCTCTGCCTTGCATCAACCTAGCCTCCACTGTGTCTGGTCTCTTTTTCAACCCATGTGGGCAATTACAGTGTTTTCGCGAATTGGGAAGGCACACAGTTTAGCTCATTAGAGGGAATCTGATGCCAGGTGTCATGCATGCATTCTGCTTTTATATTTTTCCACCCTTGGCGTTCTTCTTGAACTCCGTTTCCAACCCATAGAGCTAGCGTTTTGTCCGAAGACAATCTTCCGTGGTCACGTGGCCAGCACGACTAGACACGGAACGCCGTGACCTTCCCACCGAGGTGGTACCTATTTATCTACTCGCATTTTTACATGCTTTCGAACTGCTAGGTTGGCGGGAGCTGGGACAAGCGACGGGAGCTCACTCCGTTGCGTGGATTCGATCTTACGACGGCTGGTCTTCTGACCTTGCAGCACAGAGGCTTCTGCGGTTTAACCCACAGCGCCACCACGTCCCTTATAGAAGGAAACCCAAAGGGAAAAAGGCAGATGTGAACTAACAGTGTCTCAAAATTACCTTCTTGTTTTGTTTTGGTACCTTTATATCCTGCCTGCCCTTCATGGGGCCTGGGTATCTCTGGCTTGTCTCTCTACTTGATCCTCACAAGAGCCCTGCGAGGTAGGAAGAGTGAGGAGGTTAGTTTTTTGAACGACGGCTCCCAGAATCCTGAGAGATCATGTGGTGCTTTCCTGCGCTGGGTCCCTGAAGTATTTAGACATCTAAAAGAGGAAAGAGATCCCACTGTGAAACTAGTGGTGTAAGCAGTGAACACTGGGAAAGGGTATTGACAGAGAGAAGAAACAGGGATTCTGGGAGTTCCAGTCTTAAAAAGTAACTTCCCCCAGCTTTGGAGGTAGATCTAGCTTAAGAAGGTGACTGAGCCGTGATCATCCTGTGAGCTTCATGTCTTATTGGAGACACAGGTTCTCCATCTGTGTGGTAAGGTAAACATTTGTAACAGTGAAAGTATGGATGGGAGAATGTCTTTCATTTTCTTTCCATCATTGTTTGAAGATGATAAGACCTAGATATCTGAAACTTGGCATGGATAGTAATGGAGCTCAGGGATGTTCATCTTGGAATTATTTGGTTTTGTTGTTTAGTCGTTAAGTCGTGTCCGACTCTTCGTGACCCCATGGACCAGAGCACGCCAGGCCCTCCTGTCTTCCACTCCCTCCCGGAGTTTAGTCAAATTCATGTTGGTAGCTTCGATGAAACTGTCCATCCATCTCGTCCTCTGTCATCCCCTTCTCCTCTTGCCCTCATACTTTCCCAACATCAGGGTCTTTTCCAGGGAGTCTTCTCTTCTCATGAGATAGCCAAAGTATTGGAGCCTCAGCTTCAGGCTCTGTCCTTCCAGTGAGCACTCAGGGTTGATTTCCTTCAGAACGGATAGGTTTGATCTCCTTGCAGTCCAGGGGACTCTCAAGAGTATTTGGTTTTAGTTCATCCATTTTAGTTATTTGAAATCTGATGGTTGTTGTAGGTTTTTCGGGCTGTTTGGCCATGTTCCGAAGTTTTTCTTCCTTTTCTTAAGGAAGAAAAACCTTCGGAACACAGCCAGACAGACTGAAAAACCTACAACAACCATCGGATCCCGGCCGTGAAAGCCTTCCAGAATACATATTTGAAATCTGCCTGTATTGTGCAGTATCACCTTTAGTCACTAGGTGGCAGATATTCCTAACCTAGAGATAAACACAGTGGCAGTCTAACGTGTTTTTTTCTCTGTAGGGCTTCCGGACAACTCCATGTCAACACATGGTTCTGCTGGGCCCCTACAGCTCTCCAAATAGTTAAAGAAAGGGAGCAGAGAGATAAGCTGCTGCTCACAGGTTTTGATGGGGGAGTTAATAGAGGGGGTGGAATTGAAGGAGCAGCAGGTTAAATGGAGCAATGGGATGGGCGGAGAGAAAAACCAGCAAGAAAGAAAAAGTTGAGAGGTCGTAGAACAGAAGAAGAAGCAGAGAGTGGAGGAAAAGGATTTCTAACCCTTGAGACATGGCTACGTTTACTCGTTTTTAAAAAATGAGTTAAAATTGGATTGGATTGGAGTTTACCTTTGTTAAGTTACAGTTCGACGTGAGTTTTTAAAAAATGGTAGTATCCTCATAGAAAAGATGCACTTCTAAAGAAGAGCTTGAAAATTTTCATACTACAACACCCCAAATCCCCCAGCCAGATGACAGATTTGCTGGTTGTCGTTGGGATACAGGATTCTGGCAGTTGTCGTCCCCAAACAAGCCATGTTTCCAAGCTTTGCTCTGAAGGGAAGGCTCTGTAAAACAAAGGAAATCGCAAGCAGAGTCACACATCAGCCTGTTCTCCTTGCTCCAAGGACAGGCTTAAGAAATATATGAATTTGGGAAGCAGGGAGGCAGGCAGGAGGGGAGAGAGAGAGCGAGCAAAATGAGGTAGCCATGGGGATCTGTTGGGGAAGAAGCCGGGAAGTTGCCAGTTTAGGCAACTGAAAAGCAAAACATGTGGGGTTAATGAACAGCCCTGCCCTGAAGCTTCCCTCAGTTCCTTGGCACTCATTTCTGCAGTTGTTCTTGGTCCTTTTCGTCAGCAGCCTGGTGTTTCTTGTTTATTTATTTTTCTCTTATGCAGAGAAAATCATCCAGGGAAAGAAGAAAAAAAATAGAGAGCTCACCTCCCGGCAGGAGAAACTTTCTCCTGGCGTTTCCAGATGGGCTGCACTCCAATTCCCATCACCTCCCAGCTGGGGAGGATGGGGATTGTAGTCCCACCCATGGGGGGGGGTCAGGTTCCTGGTTTCTGAAAGGGTGGTGGTCTAACTCATGGAGGTGTTGCTTCTTTATCAGTTTGCTTTTAAATTGTGTTTTAATAATCCTGTGGGGGATTTACACCTGCAGAAGCAAAATTACGTAAGTCGTGGGAGTGAATTCTTCCTAAGTCGTAGAATCATGGAGTTGGAAGGGGCCTCTTAAGACCATCGAGTCCAACCCCCTGTTCAAGGCAGGAATCCAAATCAAAGCAGATGTGGCAGATCGTGGTCCAATTTTCTCTTAAATGCCTCCAGTGTCGGAGCAATCACCACCCGAGGTCATTGTTTCCATTGTCGTACTGCTCTAACAGTTAAGAAGCTTTTCCTGATATTCTGCGGAAATCTGGCTTCCTGCAGCTTGAGCCCATTATTACGTGTCCTGCACTCTGGGATGATGGAGAACAGATCCTACCCCTACTCTATATGACAATCTTTCAAGTATTTGAAGAGGGCTATCCTATCTCCCCTCAGTTTTCCCCCCTCGAGGTTAAACATGCCCAGTTCTTTCAGTCTTTCCTCATAGGGCTTGGTTTCCAGTCCCCTGATAAATGGAGCCCTGGCTATCTCTGAGGTTTAGGTACCTGACTACGGAGCCAAAGGTTGGGAGTTCAATTCCCCTCCTGCGAGTAGAGCCCGCCTGTGCATCCTTGGGCAAGCCGCACAGTCTCAGGGCACCTCCAAAAGAAGTGAATGGTCAACCACTTCTGAATATTCTCTACCTGGATAACCCAGAATTTCCTGAGAGATATAAGTGCTTGGTTTTTCCCCTTCTCAACCCCCCCCCCTTTTTTCTCTCTCTCTCTGCATGTGCATGTCATTAAAAAGTTTTAATAACCTCTGCAGGAAGGGATTAAGTTGCTAATTCACCCCACCCCTCCATCACATATCAAAGGATGGACAGGAAAGCTGGCGAACCGTTGGAGGAACAGCTTTGAGCTTCTGTCTTATGATGCTTCTGCGAAAAGCGGGGGGGGGGGGGGACAAGGAAAGGGAAAAAAAAGGAGTACGTACGTCTAACTTTTTCCAGTGGGCCCCCATGGAAAACAATACTAGCAGCCATGTCTGACTTAAATGCAGGTAGACAGATTAATCAGCACAGAAAAAGCCCAGGAGTCCATTAAAGCTTTACAAACACCAGCGGGCCCTTTTGAGAGAAGAGCTTTAAAGGGTGACGGACGCCCCGGCAAACTGACGCGATTAAAGCAACATCACTCGAGGGTTTTGATTTACCTCCTCAAGCTTCCTTCACCGTTGGACTGGCACGGTCCCTTTTCTGTTTAAAAATAGAAGCGCTTAATGATCTTCCCGAGGCTGTGGAATGCGTCCCTATTGTCGTTTCTCCTTTGAAAATCCTCTCTTTTTTCTCTTTCTACCTCGAAACTGCCGCCGTGTCCGGCTCCTTGGCTTTGAGCTCAGAAACGGATAGGGGTTTGCCCTCAAGTAGAAGGATTTAAAAGACGGGGAAATAGTTGCATGGAGTGAAATGATCAGGCAAGGCGAAAAGAAAAAATTAAGAAGCGACCAAGAGACGATGGCACCTTACAGACTAACTGTTGTATTTTAATATAAGCTTTCGTGGGACTTTGCCCATTTCTTCAGAAATATGGGGTACAACGCAGAGATCACATAGTAAAGCATTCCTCCCAGGTTGTAAGGGACAGTGGTGTAGGGTTGCAGGTCACACCTGCAACATGTGAGGTGTCAGTATTTTACTCAAGACAACACAAAGAATAATACAGTTGTTCTGCTGCAAATAGAAAAATGTATTTGCATTTGTAAACTTAAAATCTTATTTTTGAGATCCATCTTTCACCCTTTCCATGGAAAGTGTACACACTCTCTCTCACTCACTCACTAACTATCCAAAGGTAAAGGAAAATGATAACTGTTAAGATGACAAGAACGTGTGAGCTTTTGAGCCCTGCCAGTCTCTTCATCAGTGCAGAGTTTGTGGGCAGGAAGAAAAGAAATCACAGAAATCATCCTGTCCAGATGTTCAGGCTACAGGCTTTGTAGTTCAAAGTAAAGTCCGAAGATAAAGGGAAGATTGCACGAAGGGGGGGGGGGGGGAAGAGCAGTGTGCGTTGGGTGGTGAGTGGGGGAGCTGGCCGGGTGGGGGCGGGGGCTGGGGATGCACGGCACTTGTGGTGCTGCACCGATGACTTTAGACGACCCGGCACGAAGCGATTCGTGCCCATCTGTGTTTACAAGTCAAGTGCTCGAACCTCTAGAGCTGTACTAGCTTTTTCCTGTTCTGCCATGTGAGGATTAATGGCAGTGCTGAAGACCTGTCTCCCTTGGCTTTCCAAGGAGAAAAAGCAAGTACTGTATGATTCGTTGGAAGCCCTGATCCCTGCCGCTTAGTTGAGTTTTGAATCAGAGGAATGTATTTTTTTGAAAGGCTAGATACCTGGTTGGTTGGTTTTAGAGAAACAGACAAGAGAGTGCTCGAAAGTTTGAGAGCCTTTGAAAGCTTGTCTGTTCTGGGGAGGAAGCCACGACGGACAGAGGGTTGCCATTTCTAATAGCTGGTCATCTCTCTCGGAGAACGTCAGACCTTGTTCTCTGAACAAATCTCTTCTGTAATCTCTATGGAGAAGATGAAGAGATGGAGTGATCGCCATTTTCAAGTATTTGAGAGGTGGCAAGGTGGAGCACGCTTGTTTTTGTGGCTCCAGAAGGTAGGACACTGCTTCCCAACCTTGGGTCCACAGATGTTCTTGGACTACAACTCCCAGAAATCCTGGCCAGAACAGCTAGTGGTGAAGGCCTCTGGGAGTTTTAGTCTAAGAACCTCTGGGGAGCCAAGGTTGGGAACCATTGCAGTAGGGACCTGCTGCTGGAGATTCAAATGTCAATAAAGGAGATTTGGATTAAACATTAGGAGGAATTTGATGAGAGTAAGAGCTGTTGAGCTGAGATAGTCTTGATGGATTCTCCTTCCTTGGAAGTTTTGAAGGCAACTGCCTGGCATGCTTTAGATGTGGCTTTCCTGCCTTGGCACGATGTCAGACTAGATGACCCTTAGGGTCCCTTTGAATGCTGCACTTAATCAATTCAATACACAGAGTCCCCTCCATTCACCAAATATTAAACAGTTGGTGCGGGCAGGGATGTCTTTACTTGAAAGTTTGAAGCATAAACGTCATAGAATCATAGATTAATGAAGTTGGAAGGGGCCTCTAAGGCCATCGAGTCCAACCCCCTGCTCAAGGTAGGAATACAAATCAAAGGATATCTGCCGGGTGATGATCTAAGTTTCTCTTGAATGCCTCCAGGGTTGGAGCACTCACCAACTCCCGAGGTCACTGGTTCCGCTGTCGTACTGCTCTAACAGTTAGGAAGTTTTTCCTTATATTCAGCCAAAATCTGGCTTCTTGTAATTTGACCCCACTCTTGTGTGTCCTGCACTTTGGGATGATCGAGAACGGATCTTGCTCCTCCTCTGGATGACACAGCCTTTCAGGTGTTTGAAAAGTTTTATCCTATCTTCCCTCAGTCTTCTTCTCCCAAGGCTAATCCCTCACAGTGTTTTTACAGAAGCTACTGAGGAAAACACCTGGAGGCAAAAACTGCTCTGCTAAACAATTGAAAACTGGAGAAAACTTTGGGTGGGGCTTCTAAAATTAGGTTAGTATCCAGCACTAGAGAATGTGTACTAGTCAGTGTTTCCATTTTGGAGAATATATTCTTTTGCATTGCCAGGAGCCACTCCATTTTCGGTCCTGTCAAAAATTCTCTGGCACCAGTTTTGAATGCCAAAACTGTGCACGGAAAACTATCAGATGGAAAAATCTAAAGCGTTTCTCCTGCCCAAACTAACTTTGCCTGGGTATGCATTATGTATAGTTGAGTGACAGGATGGGGGCCATACCTGTCTGTTGTGTTCTGGACTTATCTTGGGAAAGCTTCTTTTCTGACAAAAGCAGCCAGTAACCCCCGATGGCTGGAAGGTTCTTAGAATTTCAGTATCAGCTCCCACCAAAAAAGGACTTTTCCAAGCTTTGTTCCGGAGCAGTGAACAGTCCAAACTGTGAGATTTCCTTGGCCCCCATTTTTGGTGTCTAGGGTCCGCACCAAGTGAAGTAAGTGGAGTAGCTACCATAAGAAGGGGTTTCTGGCACCCTCGTTGTGAAATTTGATTGATGAGTTGACTTGTTACATTTTTAGAACCTTAGAACTGCGGAGCTGGAATGATCCCTCTGGATCATTACCCCCTATCAAGTAGCCCCAGTCGGGAATTGAACTCCCAACCTCTGGCTGCCTAAACCACTGAGCTATCCAGCAATTCTCTTTATCTTTGAACTGCAGAGCTGGAAAGGGATCCTATAGACCATCCTACCTAAATTGTCTCAGTTACAAACACTAACTTTTCCACAGATACTTTTGATGGCCCGAGGTAAATAACTAGATAGGTTATCTCTAAACTGGAGGTGCTGGTTGTACAATGATGGGAGCTGTACTCCTCTTAATAAGAAGAATAAAGTCATGTGCCCTCAACTCAACTCCAACTTATGGTGACACCTCCTAGGGTTTTCAATGTAGAGAGTACTCAGGCGTGGTTGACCATTCCCTTCTTCTGGGGGTGCCCTGGGACTGTGCAGCTTGCCCAAGGCCACACAGGCTGGCCGTTCTTCTTGGAGGAATAGTGAAGAATTGAACTCCCACTCTCTGGCCCTGCTGCCAGAGACCTAAACCACCGAGCTATTCAGCAGTTCTCTTAAACTTAGAACTGAATAGCTGGAAGGGATCCTATGGATCATCTAGTCCAGCCTCTGTTAAGGAAGGACAGTGGGGAATAAAACTCCCAAACTGTGGGTTTGCAGCCAGATACCTAAATCACTGAACTATTCCCTTCCATACCTACTTTATCCCTGGTTTCCTCCAATAAGTTCCATTGCTAGTGGCCAAAGAGGCAAATGTTGTATTGCATTATAAATTATAGCGAGAGTAGAGTTCTGTGGCATTTTTAAAGACTGATAAGCTTTTAGAATAAGTGTATTTTATCTTTATTTTATTTGCAAATTTCAGTGGCAATAGTTGTTCATAGAGAGTATGTGCTAATTATCCCAGCTTAATCCTCCACTTGAGGTTAGAGGCTGGTTTTGCTCCAAATGCAAACTTCTAATAGCATTTCTCTAGCTAAATTATCTATGGGAGACAGAAGCTGGTAGTATCTAAAGGAGTGAATCTCTGATGGAGGTGGTGAGTGTGGGTTACGTTTATCTCTATAGCCATGCGGGAGAGTAAGCCTGACAAGCTAAGGAGCTTTTACTTGAGGTGACTCTATAGTTTGGATAGTGCTTCGCTAAAGAAATGTACTTAAAAGTCGTCTAAGAAATTAGTTGCTTTGTATCAGGGCTGCATGGTATAAGTGGGGCAAAAGAAAATTCTTCAGATTTGTCAGCAGCCTGAGTGGGGGGCTAAGTAGGTATGAGGCTAATTTTTAATTTTTAAAAAAATTGCAGTAAAGGTTGCTGTAGTTAAGGTTGTTGTTGTTTACCACCACCACCACCCCCCCAAAATGGGCTTAACATTAGAAAGGGAGTTTTTAACTGAACTGTCAGGCATCTTGGGTCATAGACTTCACAGCTGTCAGTTGTGTTGTGGGATTCATAGTCCTCCTGGAATAAAGTGTTGGGTTGGAGATGGCAATTTTAGAACAACAAAGGGAGCACTTTTAAAGCACCCAGCAACTCAAAATCAGTGACGACAAATCCACATGCTGTTTTCTTTTAATCTCCCAATTTTTCATATTTAACGGTAATACATTAATTTTACAATCTAGCACTCCAAACTCTATCTCTTCCTTCCCATTTTATCTTCACAACAGTCCTGCAAGGTTGGTCATCCAAAGAGGATATTCATCATCATCATCATCTTAGAACTGCATTGCTGGAAGTGACCCTATGGATCATTGAGTCTATGGATCACTGAGTCAAGGAGACACAGTGAGGAATTGAACTCCCAACGTCTGGCTCTGCAGCCAGGGACTTTAGTCCATGGCCATCCAGTTATAGTCCATGGTCATTCATTGAGCTTCATAGCTGTGTGGGGATTTGAACTCTCTCATGTTCCAGCCCGACACTGACTACTGCACCACATGGGCTTCCAAGAGCTCACTTCCATGGGCTTCCACCACATCCTAGAAAGGCTGACCTGGTGCTTTTTTAATGATTATTTCAGTAGCTGGGGAAATGTTTTTAAAAATTCTCTCAGGCCTTTAAAAATTGGGATGTCACTCTTTTGAACTGTTGTTTTTTCAATCACACTACAAAGGTGTTCCCCACTCCTGGAAATGACAATATGGCACAGTCTCTTTTCTGATGTTGTATTTTGATATTTTATGCCTGTCAGCTGCCCTGAGAACAGTATTATGGATTGTCTTGCCTGTATAAATGCTGGAAATGATGGTTTCGCCATGAGATTTTCCGATTGCTTGATTTTTGACCAGCTTGACCCGACAGCAGGGGAGAAGATCCCAACTCCCAACCAGCCTCAGGCTCCATAACCAGATACCCAAACCACTGAGCTATCCTGCAGTTGTCAATAATAATCTTAGAATGGCTGAGCTGAAAGGGACCCTATAGATCATCAAGTCCAGTCCCTGTCAAGGAGGCACAGTAGGGAATCAAATAAATAGTGATCGATGAGAAAACAATTGGTTCAGATCTCCGCTTTCATTTATGTTTTAAGGAAGGCATCTCCTCAAAATGTGTATTCCCACAACCCAGCATCCTTTACTGACTTGGCTGCCTCCAGCTGATCCTTGTCTTTCCATCCCTGTTTTTATTTTTCAGATCCCAACAATGTCTTCCGCCATGTGGTTCAACCTGCTTCTACTTTTCCCCACCGTTGCGGCTTCCAAGACCTGTTTCCCAGGATGCCACTGTGAGGTGGAGAGCTTTGGTCTCTTTGACAGCTTCAGTCTAACCAAGGTGGATTGCAGCAGTATAGGACCCCATATCGTCCCTGTCCCCATTCCCCTGGATACGACTTATCTGGACCTATCGTCAAACCACCTCGAGTCCCTGAATGAGTCCATGCTGACTGGCCCTGGCTATACCACACTGGTGAGCCTTGACTTGAGCTACAATAAAATCTCAAAGATTGTTTCGACCACTTTCTCCAGACTCAGGTATCTTGAATCTTTGGATTTGAGTCATAACTCTTTGGTTGCCCTTCCAGACGAAGTCTTCTCCAGGTCGCCCCTGGGGGACATTGACTTAAGCAACAACCTCCTTCTAGAAATAAGGATGGATGCCTTTTCATCCAGAGGTCAAAGGAAACCACTGAATGTTGATCTCTCCAGTAACCTCATAAGCCTTGTTTCAATACAACAGGACAAAGCC
Source organism: Intellagama lesueurii (assembly GCA_037013535.1). Taxonomy (NCBI): domain Eukaryota; kingdom Metazoa; phylum Chordata; class Lepidosauria; order Squamata; family Agamidae; genus Intellagama; species Intellagama lesueurii. The sequence continues at coordinate 5,652,372 of JBAJHW010000003.1, forward strand.
ATTCCTAACATTCAAAGCTTGCATCTGTCTGGAAACAGATTAAGAAATATCCCACACCTTCAAGGAATACCCCTGCGGTACTTAAACCTTGACGGAAACCCAGTCTCAGCCATTGAGAAGGAGGCGTTCTCAGGGCTGAAGGATTTAATCCATTTGTCGCTGAGCAATATGTATGAACTCTCCGAGATTTTGCCCTATGCCTTCAAAGACCTGCCTGCTCTCCAAGGCCTGGATTTCTCTAACAATCCCAACATCAAGTCATTGAATGCCGAAGTTTTTTATGGCCTCGGGTCTTTGCAGGAACTCAACCTGTCTGGTACAGGTGTTGCGACGTCCCTTTCGAAAGCGATGTTGAAGTTCTTGCCTTCCATCAAAAGCATCACTTTAAGCAAGAACGTCAAGTGTCTTAAAACCATCCGAGAAGGACAATACCACAGACAGACCGGGCAAACCAAGAAAGAAATCCTGAGTTGTCACGACAATCATGGGTCACTCACACCCTACACTTTATGACAAGGGCCAAGGATGATGGAGGGATACACGGACTTCTGAAAAAGCCACAAATGTGCCTTGTGTAAAAAAAAAAGAAGTAGTAGTTTAATTTATATATTTTGTATATTGCAATTTTTGATTATAGTGATTGAAGAAAAATAGTGGCTGGGTGTGAGTTCATTGAGATTTCTTTTCCTGATTCCATAATTTCTCCATCCCCTTAATCCAGTGGTATAGGCCTCTTCAGACACTACACCCGTTGAATTAACATACTAGTGGGGGGGAGGGTCGTCAACCTACTATAGCTTGAAAAAGTTACTTGTTTTGATCAACTGGATCAGAATCCTCCATCCCCCAGCCTCAGTGGCAGATCTTGGAGTTGGTTGTTGTTTTTTATATTCCAATCTCTGGCCTAGGTCTTACTCTGTCACGATACCACCCTTGTCGTGATAAGATGAAGCGGCTGTAATGGTCAGCATGACTGGGTTTGCCTTCCTGTTTATGTGACACGGTTGAATTGACAGGAAATGGGAACTGTTGAAGGCATATTCTGATTATTGGAAACAAATCATGGCAGATGGCCAGCTCCCTTTCCATTGCTCGTTTTATTTTTCCACGCCTGGTGCATCAAACTGGGCTCCGTTCTAATTTAGGGGTCAAACAAGATGCTTTGAGGGCAAACCGGACAGGATTTTTAAAGTGTTTGTAACTGGAGTCTTCCTCAAATATCAAACACACTGGCTTGAAATCCTGTTGCTCAGCATAGTAAGTCACACTAGAGTAGGCCCATTGAATCAAGGGGGACTTGGCAAGTCAACTCTTCTGTTAAGTTCCATTGAGTCAAACAACCCTATTCTAACTGCAATGGACTTTAGTGATTCACAACGAGAGTAGGCTCGTTTGACTCAATGGAACATATGCAGGAGTTGACTCCTTCAACCCCCATTGATTCAGTGGGTCTTCTCTAGTTACAGCTTACTACACTAACCCAACAGGAGTTTAGCCATTGAGCGAAACCACAAGTGAGGCTGTGCTGACAAACCAGGATCAGGGAAATTGAGAGGGTTTTTTGTTTTTGGACTGCATCTCCCAGGGTCCCTCAGCCAGTCTGGTATTGGCTCTTATCGGAGGACTCTGGGAGCTGAAGTTAAGAAAAAGTTACTTTCCCAGCACCTGCAACTAGCACTTCATTCTGGCAACAGCATAGGGAGCACAGATTTCTGTAGCCCATGCAGTTTAGGAACTGTGAGCATGCAAATTTCTTAAGCACATGGTGCCTTCATACATGCACTTCTATATGCAAAAGTTTTCTTGCTATTCATGTGAGGGGGTTGATTTGAATTCATGGGGAACAATTTCCGAAAGAAAAGGCTTATTTCTTAACTGCGAGCAAGGGGGAAAACACACACATGCAGAGAGACAACACTTCGGAGTTTGGGAACATATTTTTAAAAAGCCATTTGTTCTTGCTGGTATAGCGTTTAACAAATAATTCATCGCCCCCATTCAATACAGTGTTAGAAAAGTAATGGGTTACATCACTCTAGTTTGTAAAGGTCAAAATCCAGATTCGGAGATGGGATGCAATATTCAAGAGGCCAGCCCCCCCCCCCCAAAAGAAATAAATAAATTGTGTGACAACTGTAAGAGTTTTTGCTTAGGCTACTGTTGATGAAAAAGACTGGACGAGGGTTCCCCCCCCCCCCGAGGACAATTTGCAAAGTTTGATAAGTACATCTTTACTCAGTATATACATACATTCTTGCTGGAGTACCCTGTCAGGTATTTGTTGTTGTTTAGTCATTAAGTCGTGTCCAACTCTTCGTGACCCCATGGACCAGAGCACGCCAGGCCCTCCTGTCTTCCACTGCCTCCCAGAGTTTGGTCAAACTCATGTTGGTAGCTTCGGTGACCCTGTCCATCCATCTCGTCCTCTGTCGTCCCCTCCTCCTCTTGCCTTCACACTTTCCCAACATCAGGGTCTTTTCCAGGGAGTCTTCTCTTCTCATCAGATGGCCAAAGTATTGGAGCCTCAGCTTCAGGATCTGTCCTTCCAGTGAGCACTCAGGGTTGATTTCCGTCAGAATGGATAGGTTTGTTCTCCTTGTACTCCAGGGGACTCTCAAGAGTCTCCTCCAGCACCACAATTCAAAAGCATCAATTCTTTGGCGGTCAGCCTTCTTTATGGTCCAGCTCTCACTTCCATACATCGCTACTGGAACAACCATAGCTTTGACGATGCGGACCTTTGTCGGCAAGGTGATGTCTCTGCTTTTTAAGATGCTGTCTAGGTTTGTCATCGCTTTCCTCCCAAGAAGCAGGCTTTTTTTTAATTTCGTGGCTGCTGTCACCATCTGCAGTGATCGTGGAGCCCAAGAAAGTAAAATCTGTCACTGCATCCATATCTTCCCCTTCTATTTGCCAGGAGGTGATGAGACCAGTGGCCATGATCTTAGTTTTTTTGATGTTGAGCTTCAGACCATTTTTTGCGCTCTCCTCTTTCACCCTCATTAAGAGGTTCTTTAATTCCTCCTCACTGTTAGGTATTACAAGGTGCTTTAAAAGGAAAAGTGATTATTTGCACCGATTCTGGCCTCCCGGGCTGGATAACAGCCCCCCCCCACCAGCCACCACACCACCTGAACCAATGCAAATTGGTCCTTTTAAAAAAACAAAAAAGCAGACGCCCCGGAGGTAGAGCCTCCTGGCGCAGTGGTTAAAACCACAGCATGACAGTGAACACTCAGCTCAAGACCTAGGTTTGATCCCAATGGGCTCAGCTGGTCGGCTCAAGGTTGACTCAGCCTTCCATCCTTCCAAGGTCAGTAAAATGAGGACCCAGCTTGCTGGGGGACAAAGCGTTGTTTGCATAATTATGTCCTAAACACCCCCCCCCCCCGAGAGTGCTCCAGGCCTATAAGTTGAAGTGAGAGGGGGAAACTACAGAATACCGGGCAGAGGGAGGGTGATTTGCAATTCCACTTGTGTCGTGGTCAATGGACAAAAATGCGTATCAGCCCATTTCAGTCCCGTAGCGTTTCTTGCACTTTTTGCCGATGTCATCGCACCCTCCAGTGGAAGGGATGAGAAGATCGAGGCTTCTAAAGATTTGTCTCGGTCATGGAGGTGTCAATCTTGGCTTCTTTGAAAAGTTTTCTCCCTTGTACATGAGATGTATGAGAGCTGTGGAACATTGTTCAAATTTCAGCACTTTTGTGTGTGTGTGGGGTACCATATTCATAAAAGTTTGGGTTTGAACACCATGCCAGAGAGAGAGAGAGACTATGACTGGCATTGATCGTGAATTAAAATTGCAGCAGAAATAGAATCAGAGTATCGTGAAATCCGAGGAGTTGGAAGATGTCTTGAAAGGATTCCATCAGAGGATCTTTATTCTCTTCCTTTCCTATGGATGGCAGGGAGGCCTCGGATTCTCCTCTGAATCTGAGCCTCCTTCCTTAAGAAAGGTGGAATCCTGCACCCCAGAAGAACCAAGGATTATAGGGTTCATTGTCTTTTCCTTTGGGGGACCCCTTCGCCCTCACTTAAAGAACTTCTCCAGTGTAGTCATGATAGTTCTTATACTTAATACCTGTGTTGTCATCATGTCGGTTGACAGTGAGGTATCTTCTTCTCTCACCAAAGGTGGTACATCATCATACCTTTTCTGACAGCTCTCTGTCATGATACTCTACTACTCCATGTAAATCTGTCCCTCAGGTTCTTCACCATTTTTTTCCCCATTTTTTTCTTGGTACTCCTCCATCTTAGTATTGAATTAGGATATTTGTATCCCTGGTAGAAATGGATTCGAATTTCCGCTTACTTTTATTTTCCTTGCAGGCTCCCGATCTTTAACACCTACATGGAAGGCAGACATAGCTGTGCTTATCTCAGTGGCTCCAATGGCAATGGGAAGCAATGGTGTTCCAGTTCATTTCCAAATTGCATATTTGAGAATGAAGAAAATTGAGTTTTAAAAAAAAATTTTTTTGAAGAAAGCAAAATCAATTTCACCTCCCTATTTGCCCGACCTCCAATTTCAACCTATTCTCTTCTTTTTTTTCCAGTACACAACACGACAGACCTTTGGAGAACTTTTTAACAAACAAAACTTAATGGTTGCTTGTTTGTATGCATGTTTATCTATTCATCTTGAAAAATGTCTGAAACAGCAAGAGCTAGACACGTATTTTTGTATAGATACCGCTAAATCTCAACTTAAATCACTGGATAGTTTACACCTTGAGTGATCCTTCACGCCCAAGAGTTCTGGGACTTGTAGTCATCCTACCTAGATTGTCTCAGTTACAAACACTACATTTTCCACAGTTACTTTTGATGTACCAAGTTAAAGAACTAGATAGGTTATCTCTTAACTGGACGTGCTGCATATGGAATGATGGGAACTCTGCTCCTCTTAATAATAAAAATAAAATCATGTGCCATCCATTCAATTCGGAATTATGGTGACCCTTTTCAGGGTTTTCTAGGTAGAGAGTACTCAGAAGTAGTTTACCATTCTCTTCTTCTGGGGGTGCCCTGGGACTGTGCAGCTGGCCGAAGGCTACACAGGCTGGCTCTTCTCCCAGGAGGCCGAGTGGGGGAATCGAACTCCCAACCTCTGGCTTCGCAGCCAGAGACCTAAACCACTGAGCTATCCAGCTAGCTGCTAAAGTTAGAAGAGCTAGAAACACAGAATTTTGCATGTATACTACTGAAGCCCTAACTTGATCATTGGATCACTTATATCTCAACTGGCCATGCTGGTTAGGGGATTCTGGGAGTTGCCGTGCAAAAAAAGCTACATTTCTATCCCATGAGTACAAAGATGAAGTCTGGGGCAAAAGATAGACCTGTGTAAAAACGAATACCCCGTTTCCCCGAAATTAAGACCTAACCTGAAAATAAGCCCTTGTATGATTTTTCAGGATGCTCGTAATATAAGCCCTACCCACAAAATAAGCCCCAAAGTGAAACCCCGTCCTTCACCCTTGTGTAGCAACCAGAAGAAGATGACGTGACTGTATTTGAATAAATGTAGATGGTTGAACATGGGGGAAAAAATCCCCTGAAAAGAAGCCCTAACACATTTTTGGAGCAAAAATTAATGTAAGACCCTGTCTTATTTATGTGGGACATGGTGGCGCTGCGGGTTAAACCGCAGAAGCCTCTGTGCTGCAAGGTCGGAAGACCAGCAGCCGTAAGATCAAATCCACGCGACGGAGTGAGCTCCCGTCGCTTGTCCCAGCTCCTGCCAACCTAGCAGTTCAAAAGCATGCAAAATGCGAGTAGATAAATAGGTACCACCTCGGTGGGAAGGTAACGGCGTTCCGTGTCTAGTCGCGCTGGCCACGTGACCACGGAAACAGTCTACGGACAAACGCTGGCTCTACGGCTTGGAAATGGGGATGAGCACCGCCCCCTAGAGTCGGACACGACTGGACTAAATGTCAAGGGGAACCTTTACCTTTACCTTACCTGTCTTATTTTCGGGGAAACATGGTATGTTGTTTGGGGCAAGAACCCTCGGGTGGAGTGGTGGTAGAACTAATTGGTTCCTAATCCAGGTGGAGCCACACACATTTGCTACTGTAAGAATAGAAAACACATACACGTTACTTCCTTTTTAGGAAAGAAGAGTTTAGATAATCCTGATAATTGCATTTGAACACAGTACGAATTCTAGCCTGCATTTTAAATGGATCATTAACCTTTTCCCTGTCTGTGTGAATCGTGCTCAGAGAGGTAAGCCGATTTTAAGGCAAACCCTACACACTTCTTATTAATCTATTTCCAAAGCCCTGTATGAGCTCTGGGTTCATCTTCAACCAGGCTGATGTTTAAACTAAAGAGCTTTCTGCCACCCTGGTAAGTGGTGTCTTATTGCTACAGCATTAAGAAGACATGTTTCAACTCAATTTCTGAATTGAAACCTGAGAGGACAGGACTTGGATTGAACAGCTCTCCAGTTGTGAAATTGAAACATGGACATTCAAACTCTCCTGTTGAGTTATTCATAGGCTTTTGAAATGTAGAGATGAGTGCCGGATGGCTCAAAATACAAGTTAATTCAACAACATGAATCTACCTGGCCGTTTGTTTTTTAAATAAAAAGGAGATAGAGGTGGACTATGTCATTATGCAGTTTAGTCACTAGATGGCACTAGACTTTGTTGTATCTAGCTCAGAGGTGGGGTGGGCATATTTCACAATTCTGCGGCCCAGATTTTTACCAACAGCGCTCCTTGGGTTGCACCATGCCCAAAAATGGCCCAAAGGACATAAGGAAAAGAGGGAGGGAAGGAGGAAGAAATGACAAATGGCAAGACATTTTGACGTTGGGAAAGCTTACAGCCCTCCCCTCCCCCATGTAAAGGAAATTGCTCCTGGAAGCCACCTAAATTTCCTGTAAATTGAGGCCATCTGTTTATTCCGTTAACAGGATATTGAATCTAAGCAAGGAGTTCATGAAAGGTTGTGTCCTTAACCCAAAACAGCAAGAATTTTCCCCCCACCTTTTTAGCAGGAGCTTTTCCCCCAAAGATTTCCGTGAACTTAGAATTTTTTGTTTTCATGCTGCTTTCCCCCAGAAAGTGCCTCCTGGAGGCCATTTGAAACCCTTCTCTCACTGAAATTAGAATTTTCACCCACTTGTCACTTCCGCATCCCCCTGGATTTCCTTTCAGTGCTATTTCTGTTCGAAGGCAAATACTGGAAAGGCAATTTACTGGTGATAAACTCCCACCCGCTCCTCCGCCAGCTTTCCAGGAGTGTGTGTAAATGGTCTCCAGGGATTCCCATTTTAAGGAAGATTAGAGTTTCCCTGAGTTTCTATTTTGTCGTATTTTCACGTTGCTGGTGCTTGGGGGGGGGGGGGGAGAGATTAGAGTTCTTTTTAAATGAATGCCTCTGTAGTGGTCTAGATGTTCCACCTCTTTAAGACTCTACCATTCAAGGAAAGCTGGGCAGCAGCTTTTGACATCAGCCAAATCCCATGTCATCCATCAAGTCCTTCAGGGGAAAGTGTGTTGCAGAGTTTTGAATTCTGGACAAATTCTTCTAGCTGAGCAGCAGAAGTGCAGGGATACACAGAGCAGAATAGCTTCATGTTCCCCAGATTAGTCCACCACCTTTTTCTCACTGACTGGTTCTTGCAACTCAGTAACTCACTATGAGTCATTAGTAGGAGAAAGAATAAAAGGGTGTCATTACTTAAAATTGAGCAGATCAACAGCAAACTGACAAGCATGATCGCTTTCAGCAGCAGACTCTGACTGCTTTCAAGAGACAACAGAGAGAGAGAAAGTACTGACCAGAAAGGCGGAATTCAAAGAATTCAGAGGCAGAGAAGGAACAATTGGTTAGTGGTGGATAGACTGACAGTCACCCCATCCCAGAAAGGTCCCTCCCAGCCACACCTACTAAAGTTAGCATGCAAGGTTGTAAAAACTCCAACAAAGTGTTGTGCCATTCTTCCGCTGGCTGACACCAACTTTTGATGGTGGAATTTCCGGATTTAAGGCATGTTTGCATTACAAATTTAAATCAGTTTAGTACTGTTTAAATTGCATGATGGAGTATGGGCTTTGTAGTTTGGTGAGGTACTTAAAGCCCTCTGCTCAGAAGCACTAACATTGAGCGCTGCAGCAGAAAATAGAAGTACTTTGTTGTTCTTATGGGCCATCAAAACACTTATGATTTATGGCAATCCTACAGATTGCTGTTCTCCAAAAGAGAACAGCAGTCTACACAGGTAACAGCCCTGCGCAAGTATTGGAAGCATGGTTTCCTTTAATGAGTCAATCCATCTCACATGGTCTTCAACTTTTCTTAACACTGTCATATTTTCTGGTGCGACTTGTCTTTTCTTGAGATGCCAAAATACAGGACCCTCAGTTTTGTCATTATTCTTTCCTTCTTGTCTTAGTTTCGGCTTCATTTATTTATTTATTTATTTATTTATTTATTTATTTATTTATTTATTTATTTAACTTATATGCCACCCACTCTACCCAAAGGTCTCTGGGCGGCTTACAACAATTAAAATACAATAAAAAAAGATAAAGCAATTAAAATACAATTAAAATATATACTCTAAAAATTGCCATCAGGACCCACAGTTTATATAATTTCAATTAAAAGCCTTCTGGAACAGGAAGGTTTTGACCTGGCACCGAAATGTCATCAGTGTTGGCGCCAGACAAATCTCAATTGGGATTTGATTTAGCACCCTGCCTGCTTGTCATTCTGGCAATCTCTGCTATCCTAAATACCTCACTTGGCTATAAATCCTGGGATTCTGTAGGGTGAAGCCATCCCAATTCATGTGGCATCGTAGTGCTGCAACAGTGTGATGCAGTAAACGGCATGGCAGAGGATGCCTTTATTATGCCTGGCTCAGCAAAACTACGAGCGAGAAGGATCTTGGAATTGTCGTAGATCACAAGCTAATTATGAGCCAACAGTGTGATGTGGCTACAAAAAAGGCAAATGCTATTTTAGGCTGCATTAATAGAAGTATAGTTTCCAAATCTCGCAAGGTGCTAGTCCCCCTCTATTCAGCACTGGTTAGGCCTCACTTGAGTCTTGTGTCCAGTTCTGGACACCACACTTCAAGAAGGATGCTAGCAAATTGGAACAAGTTCAGAGGAGGGCGACAAGGATGATCAGGGGGCTGGAAATCAAGCCTTATGAGGAAAGGCTGAAAGAATTGGGCATGTTTAGCCTTGAGAAAAGAAAACTGAGGGGTGATAGGATAGCACTTTTCAAATATTTGAAAGGCTGTCATTCAGAGGATGGGCAGGATCTGTTCTCGATCATCCCAGAGTGCACGACACACAACAATGGGCTCAAGTTAAAGGAAGCCAGATTTCAGTTGAATATCAGGAAAAACTCCCTAACTGTTAGAGCAGTACGACAGTGGAACCATTGACCTTGGGAGTTGGTCAGCGTTCCAACGCTGGAGGCATTCAAGAAAAGCTTAGATAATCACCTGGCAGATCTGCTTTGATTGTATTCTTGCCTTGAGCAGGGGGTTGGACTCGATGGCCTTGTAGCCCCCTTCCAACTTCACTTTTCTATGATTATATGATTAAACCAATTTTTTAAAATGCTACCTTTCAACCTATACTCGGAAGACTCAAAGTCATGGCAGATGTTCTGTGCCAGGTCTGCTTCTTAAAAGTGAGTTCCAAAGTGCTGGCTGCAAACACAAGTCAGGAGTATAGATTTCAAATAATAATAATTGTGTGCAATCAAGTCAATTCTGACTGATATCTATCTGTCCAGCACTAACCAATCATTCATTTCAGGCTTGGTTTCAAAGACTGCCTTGCCTCTCTGATGAATGAATGCTCTTTCCCTCTCTTTTCTGGGTTGGTGGCAGCTGTTTTGTTTACTGTTCATTTGGTTGGTTGGTTGCTACATCTGTGTGCAGTAAAGAAAGCAGCATGCACAAGTCTGTAATTTCCAACAACTGTAAGTAAATAAATGGTTTTTTAAAAACTTTTCTACTACAAATATCTCAGAGTGAGTTATTGAGACTGTAAGTGCCAGTTAATGAGAAAGGCGTGGACTCAGAACTTGTAGCTGTTCTTTTCTGTGGATCTCTGTATTTCTGTTGTTGTTTAGTTGTTAAGTCGTGTCTGACTCTTCGTGACCCCATGGACCAGAGCACGCCAGGCCCTCCTGTCTTCCACTGCCTCCCGGAGTTGGGTCAAATTCATGTTGGTCGCTTCGATGACCCTGTCCAACCATCTCGTCCTCTGTCGTCCCCTTCTTCTCTTGCCTTCACACTTTCCCAACATCAGGGTCTTTTCCAGGGAGTCTTCTCTTCTCATGAGATGGCCAAAGTCTTGGAGCCTCAGCTTCAGGATCTGTCCTTCCAGTGAGCACTCAGGGTTGATTTCCTTCAGGATGGATAGGTTTCTTCTCTTTGCAGTCCAGGGGACTCTCAAGAGTCTCCTCCAGCACCACAATTCAAAAGCATCAATTCTTCGGCGGTCAGCCTTCTTTATGGTCCAGCTCTCACTTCCATACATCTGTACTTCTACTGCATAACAAAAAGGAATTTTATCAGAAATTGGAAACTCTGCAGCAGAATCCACCTCCTTAAATGTACGGAGTACGGAATTTGGGTTTCAGACATGGTACATGGTGGAAGGCAGGATTAGAATGAAATCCGATACAAAAAATGATGTTTAGTTTATTAACACTGGCTGTAAAGCATTAATATAAACATTCTGACAAACACATGAAAAGGATCAGTTGTCACATCCCATCTATTCAGCATTTTATTCCCTCTGAAGCAGTAAAACCGTGGGAAAAATGTTTCTTTTGTGGTGCTCATGTGCTGAGAATCAGACTAGCCTGTCCAATTGCATTTTTCAAAGGTGTGTCTTGTAGACATGAATTTTTGGTCCTATGTAAAGCAATTAAAGCCTATTAATACATAGAGAATACTAAGAAGCCTCTAGTCCCAACTTTTACAAAGACCAAAATGCATATGTACTTGAAGCCATAATATTGCGCTCCATGCAATTAAGGAAGTCATTCATTCATTCATTCATTCATTTATTTATTTATTTATTTTTATGCCACCTTTCTCCCCATGGGAGACCCAAGTCAGCTCACAACAACTAAAACTATCAAACAAACAGCAGTTTAAAATTACTATATAAATATCCTTTTTAAAAACACTTAACCCTATATGAAAACGAAAAACCAAGACTTAAAAACAATTCTAAAACATTGAAAACATGTGCCGTCCATACAAGCTTACCAGCTACTTCAAATATGTCACCGCGCTTATTCTAACACCACGTTCCTCAGATTCTTTTCTTGTATTGCCAGAATGGACCCACACGGGTGCCCCTCTGAAAATCCCTAAAGAGCAGCTGATCTAATCTGCTAAACAGTGAACACACATGCAGAGCATTTTGCTTGAGCGTTCCAAGCCAGAAAAGAATGTCTGGGGGGAAATGGCATTTGATTTGTAATACAGTACGGATGAGCATTATGACTTTGCCAAATTTATGCAGCATGCTAGTTCATTACAAAGTAGCTCTAGCTACTGACAAATTCTGTTCCCCTTGCTAAGCAGGACCTAAGTGGAGATCTGCTTGTAGCTTTAAGAATACAGTAGGACCCCGCTATCCGCAGGATCAGTGTGATGGAGTTGAAGCAGTGTGGGATATGTAGTCAGAGAAATGTAAGATGGAGTCAGACAGGTTCTGTGTGGAGATGATTTGAGAGGCATTGGAATGTGTTTTTCTAAGTGCTATGAGAGTGTTTTTCTGAAGACCGGTACAGCGTGGTTCGAGATAAAGCTGAAGGTCGGACAAAGAGGCCCGTGGAAGACTAAACGTTCCGAGCTAATTGGAGAAGAGATAAAACACCTGGATCTTCATGGGAATCGAGGGCGGAGGAAGGTGTTACAGCCCCTTGAGGCTAATTGGTTAACAGCCATGAAGTGTCAAGAAGAAGGGAGGAGTTAGAGAATGTAGAAAATGGACGATGGGTTATGTGGGAGAAGTTCGATTCCATGATGAGGGGAGAGAAAAAGAACTTGATGGTTTGAGCATGTAGCTTGAAGGAGAAAGAATGTAAGTAAAGAGAAAGAAGGAGGTGGGGTTAGCCCACCTTAGCCCAGCTTAGTAGTGTGTTTTTTTATTTTAATGGGGATTCGTTATTTTATTTAACTGTAACAATCTTTGAATATGTTATTTATGCTAAAGCTTGAGCAATATAAACTGATTCTATGAAACTAATAAAAAATAATTATAAACATTCTTACGAAGGACTGGTCTCTTGAACAGCAGGGTCTGGCTAAATCCAGGGAGTGGAGAGGGCCACAAACTATCTTTAAGAGTCCTACCTAACTGAGCTGTTGTGTATTCTAAGGAATCACAAAGCCCATGTGTCTGTACTTGCAAAGTACTGGGTAAAAGTAAAGTGTTCTTTTAAGGTCAGACTTGTTCAAAGGGCTTATGCTACGCACTGCTGAGGTCTTGGGACTTGCCTCAGCGCAAAGGTGGTAGGTAAGTGGCCTGTCGAACTCTCTGACCGAGTGCTAAGCGCTCCTTAGGGAGGCATGGGCACCACAATCAGTATCCGCTGATTCATTTATCCACTGTCTGAAAATACTAAATAAAAAAACTCAGAAATACGTATTTATATGTATTTCCAGGGTGTAGTTACCAGAACTTACCACTAGAGGGGGAGTAGACCATGCAATAAATAGTGTTTGATACTTTATTATTATTATGGTATTATTATTTATTTGATTTATATACTGCCTATCTGGCAGCTAGGGCCACTCTGGGCAGTTCACAACAGATAAACAAACAACAGAATAACAAAATAATACATATACAAAATAATAATAATATAATTGGGGCATAAATCAAATATCATTAAGTGCAATAAAAACAAATATAATACAATAAATTACAATTAAAAGCATGAAATCTGCATTTTCTGGCATCTGCAGGGGGGCGCTTGGAGCTCGTCCCCTGCAGATACCACAGTCCTACTGTATACCAGATATGAATGAATGAATGAATGAATGAATGAGTGAGTGAATGAATGAGTGAGGGAATGAATGAGTGAATGAATGAATGAGTAAATTAATGAATGAGTGAGTGAATGAGTGAATGAATGAGTGAGTGAGTGAATGAATGAGTGAGTGAGTGAATGAATGAGTGAGTGAGTGAATGAGTGAATGAATGAATGAATGAGTGATTGAATGAATTATACTGCTATTAATTTTGAGGATCAGAATACCTTTCAAATGTTTTTAATTTGTTGTTGTTTATTTGTTCCTTATTAGTATATGTTTTAGTTATGGTTGTAAACTGCCCAGAATAGTGCACCACACTAACGGGGCATTATATAAATCTAATTAATTAATTCTTAATAAGAAGATTATTTAAAAATAATACAAATGAACTTGCATTTACTTACTACCTGTTTAATGCTGGTTTTACTCCACTGTTGTTAGAACATTTTGTTAAGAAGGATGCCAGCAAACTACAGTTTAAGAAGGATGTCAGCAAACTGGAGCAAGTTCGGAGGACGGCAACAAGACCTAGGAGGAAAGCCCTAGGGGGAAAGAACTGGGCATGTTAGCCTTGAGATAAGAAGACCGTGGGGAGATACAACAGCACTTTTCAAATATTTGAAAGGTTGCCCTTCAGAGGAGAGGCAGGATCTGTTCTCGATCCTCCCAGAGTGCAGGGCACGTAATAATGGGCTCAAGTTACAGGAAGCCAGATTTAGGCAGAATATCAGGAAAAAGTCCTTAACTGTTGGAGCAGTACAACAATGGAACTAATTAACTTCGGAGGTAGTGAGCACTCCAACGCTGGAGGCATTCAAGAGAAAACTGGACCACCCTCTGTTTGATCTGCTTTGATTCGGATTCTTGCCTTTAAAAGGGGGTTGGACTCGATGGTCTTATAGGCCCCTTCCAACTCCATGATTCTGTGATTCTCTGCAAGTTTGTGTCCTTTGCTTTGCTTTCACTGTTCCATGAGAAAATAGCTGTGCTGATTATTTCTGTTTCTTTGATTACTTCAAACATTTCTACTTACTCTGCCCATTGGATATGTTCTGGGGGTAATCAAACTCATTTGGCTTTTGAAATAGGATGACCAAAGAAAAACAGTAATTATAGTAATTATAATGAGCAGATTATGAAGTCAAAGATGAAAGAACTGCAGGGCCTCCACCTTGAAGGGACAAGAAATACCCATGATATGGAAGAACGGTCCATGTATAACTTTGAGGGTTGTCTTTATGTGAAATGAAGGTGGCAGAACTTGGAAATGCTGGTTTGGGGAACTACAGCTTCCAGAAGGCTTTAGCCTGTTGCAGGGTTTTGAATTTTTGGTAAAATCCCTTGTGCTATGCAGTTGAGGTACAGAGAGACACAGAAGAGAATACCTACAAGTTTCTCAAATAATCCACCACTTTCTTATTAACTGGTACTCAAAGTCTCACTTTAAGATATGTGTAGGAGAAAGAATGAAAACATTTCATTACTTCCAGTTGTGAACAGATCAACAGCAAATGAACAAACTGCTTCCAACAGACTAAAGAGGTGGAAAGGAGAACACTGAACAGAGGGGTGAAGCTCTCTTTGAATTCAGAGGCAGGGAAGGAATGATTGGTTATTGCTGGATAGATTGACAGTCACCCCAGCTCAGAAAGGTCCCTCCCAGCCAAACAAATTGCAGGTAGCATGCGAGGTTGTAAAAACCAGGATATCCACTGGCCCTGCTGACTGGGGGATTCTTGGTGTTGTAGCACCAAAATTAGCATCTCTGGAAAACGGAGGAAATTGCGGAAAGACTTTGCATATTATTTCATGGTCCAGCCCAGGAATTCCAGCTGCTACCCACCAGCATCTATAGATGCCACTATGGGCAAGATGGTCCAAGCATATTTCTCCAGTCTGAGGACAAAATGCACATCACACTCTCTTATAGTGTGCATGGATTGTGGTACCACCATAGCTCCTGGTTGCTGGTTTCTTCTTACCCTTTACTGCAGACAATATCCAAGCTGTGACATAGCATAAATAAGGAAGGAAACTATCCCTTTGCAGGAGAACCTCCAAGGGTCAAATCACACATTAAGGAAAATATGTATTTCCTGCTATCATAGTGTCTCCTCTCCAAGCACGCCATTCCTTCAAAGCTCCATGTTTGAGTCATTAGACTTCCAAATTAGGCCCCTGTCTACCTCCAGTCATGACCAATCACAAAAGAAAAGCAAGCTAATTAGTAACCTGCAGATTTAGGCAAGTCTATGGCTGATAAACAGATATTTACTATGTCTTAAGGATATGTTAGCTGTATTGTCTAATTTGACCCCAGGAAGCTATGTCTCTGAAAAGTCCTATTCTCATCCACTCCAGCACTTCTTCAGTATGAATGGTGTACTTACACAGTGAATCCTGCTATAGATTAGCAATTATCAATGGGTTTGTCGCTAGTCAAACACATGGCATGGTGGGGGAAGGAATTGTCACAACGCCCACATACAGAGAAAGCAGAATGGGAATCAATTGATGGGAAATCAGCAAGCTTATTACATACCAAGTGGGGTAGGTGGGGTGGAGTACCCCGTGATCATTTACAAAAGGCTCAGGATCCCCTAGTCAGGTGTGCGTCTTTATTAGCAGCATGGAACTGCAGTCTTGGCTGCATCAGGATCACTGGTGTGTGTTGTGTGTGAATTCTACCACAAACATACCCACTCCTTTACACAGATATGTTTTGTCCAAATGGACACTCCCTCGTCTCTGAAAAACTGATTCTTTGCAGCAAAAGCTGGTTTCACACAGCACTGATTGGCTAGTGCGTGTGACATCTCAAAGCAACTTCCCCCTCCATCACTGTTGGAGAAATTTTGTGACTCTTTGTTTAGGGATTGCGCTTTTCATCCTAAGTGGGAGTTTTGTACTAGTGTTTAAATGAATAACATGCATGAGATGTTTTGCTTCTAAAAGACAGGCACAGTGTGACGCCCTGGGGGGCAGGATGAGCCGCTAGACTGGTTCCTCGAACTGGGATTGATCCACTGCTGTCGATGTCTGATTTTTAAAGGGCAAAAGCTGGAAGAAGGTGAACTTATCCAGGAGGAGAAACATGTGGTTTCTTATTCTTAAAGTTATATCTCTGTGAAGTTGAAGCAAGCACTCAAACCAAGCATAGGTCTGTTGTGACCAACTGGTGGTAAAAAAAAATTGGGGTGATGTGCCCCTTTCTTCCAAGTCATCCTTGCTTCCAAGTAGAGTTAGGGTGCAATTATTCCTTCCAGAGCATCATTTACAAATCAAGACCCTAATTTAGGTTTCCAGTCTCATTCCCTCTCTGGAGTCATCGGTGCGCTAAAATAAACGACAGAATGGAACATCCAGGGTGTAGGATCTCTAGGGGAACAAGATATATTTTTTCCTCTTTCAATCTGGCATGGCAATTGTGAAGATGCTCTGATCTGCATTGGCCTCCTGCCCCCTGCTGGCCAAGACTGGGTTCAGTAAGGGCACCCGTTTTTTCCCGTGGATAAGTCCAAAGACGCGGTTCTCCTGCTGTGACGGTGGATAATTTCACTGCCGTGGCTATTTCTCCTACAAATCCTTGATTTCTGTGCACAAGATAAGCCTCTTGCTTTCCTTTCTTCCCTTCTCCCTTTTGTTGCTGAAGAGGAGACCCCCTGGAAAAGCCTCCAAGCCACCACACTCTGTTGCTTAGCATAAGAGGTTTCACTAGAGTAAACCCATTCAGTCAGTGGGAATTTGGCAAATCAATCAACCCCTCTGTAAATTCGATTTGGTGGTGTTTTTAACAACCTTGCATGCTGCTAGCTGGGAGGGACTGCTCTGGGCTACAGTGACTTGTCTCTTTTCCAGGTAAAGGTACAGATAAAGGTTCCCCTTGACATTTAGTCCAGTCGTGTCCGACTCTAGGGGGCGGTGCTCATCCCCGTTTCCAAGCCATAGAGCCAGCGTTTGTCCGAAGACAGTTTCCGTGGTCACATGGCCAGCGCGACTAGACACGGAACGCCATTACCTTCCCACCGAGGTGGTACCTATTTATCTACTTGCATTTTTACATGCTTTCGAACGGCTAGGTTGGCAGGAGGTGGGACAAGCGACGGGCGCTCACTCCGTCACGTGGATTCGATCTTATGACGGCTCGTCTTCCGACCTTGCAGCACAGAGGCTTCTAAAGTTTAACCCGCAGCGCCACCACGTCCCTTGTCTCTTTTCCAACTAACCAATTAATAAAGCTTTCTATTTCCCGAGCTTGAGGCTTGCCTCTCCCCTCTACCTTTGTTTGCTCTCTTCTTCTCTAATCATCACTGAGACCAGATATGATTTCTCTCTGCTCCTTTTTTATTTTTATTTTTATTTGTTTTAATAATTTTATTAAAGACAGTTAATAATGACAACACTAACATAAAATGTGTATACATACAATACACCTCTAATTTCCTTCCTGTGCCACCCTTACCCTCGGGACTAGGTGACCAGAAATATCCTTTTAATCCCTTTTCACCCCATTCCACTCCAAAAATACATTGATTTTGAATTTGAATTTGAATTTACTTTATTGTCATTGTACTTCCGTACAACGAAATTAATGCCATCTCCAGTACACATAATGATAAAACACACAGGAACATAGCATCCATATAAAAAGGAAAAAAAAACCATAGCACATTACACATGATTCTTCTGCTGTCTTATGACCTTTCCCTTTCACAAAGACATACTTCAAATATAAATTCCATACTTCTTTAAAATCATTATATTTTTGTCATTCCCCTTCTTACTTTCATGTCACATGTTAGTTTATCATTAATCGCTGAATTCTACATTTCTTTGTACCAATCTTCAAGATTAATTTGTTTATCGCTTTTCCAATTCTTTGCAAACATTAGTCTTGCTGCTGTGACCATTATAACAATTAACTCTTTCTGTTCTTTTTTTAATGTGGTTGTTCTTAATTATATTTAATAGGGTCATAATTGGTGATATTTGAATATTATATCCAATTATTTCTCTAATTTCTTTCTCTCTGCTCCTGACCTCTGCCATGTGGCTGCAATGGGAGAGTGAGCCTTCCATGTGGTTGAGGCTACAATATATTTTTCTCATATTCTTATGATTGTAACTGAAGATCAACTGTAAGTAAAGATATTTTTCTCTTCTACCAAAGAGCCTAATCACACCTGCCAAAAGAACCCCAGTTATACTCATTCTTTCCATACCTCTGTTGTACCGAAACATTCATTTTCACAGTCATGTGCTATATACATCGGCAGGAATGTTCTCATTGCTTTTAACAATATTGATTCATTTCTTCCTATTTGTAACTCTATTACTGGCTACACCATGGAATTGATTTATTTTTCCCTGATATTTCCTGGGGTACTGTTGCCCTTACTTAATTTTTTTTTTAATCCCTAACTGATACATCAATATGGTGGAAAGGGATTCCCGTTTGAGTATGTTTTATCTGTGGTGTCTGCATCTCTGGAAGTAATGCATTGCCCACCATGGTCCTGGCCCCCACCTGTACGGCTGTGCCGCTTGGCAGAAAGTAGGTGAGGCATCAAGCAGTAAACAAGAAAAATGGCACACAGAAGTCAAACCACATTGAGTTTGTCTTTGTAAAGCTGTAGGCCTCGGTTTATCGATGTATCAATATACCACCAGCAACAAAATTTAAAAATTAATCACAGTGCCGCTGCATGGCAATCATGGCGGCCGCCTTCCCTAGGGACTGAAGATGGGGAAAGAATCAATAGGAACATGCACACATGCTATACCGGTAAGGAATGAATTGATACATCATTGGTACAATTTAAAACCACCAAAATAAACTGGAAATAAATTGCTGGCCAGGAAAATGAGTCGATCTTGGTGTGAGGATTTTGCAATCTCTCTCCAGTTTCCAACCCAGTTCCTTCATTCAAATCACCAGTCATAGCTTCAAGTTTAAATTCAACAGGTTGGTATATGCCCGTCAGCTTCTTGTTAAGCTGGGCACCTGGAATGTTCGGACAATGATCCCTGGCTTCTCTGATGACCTGCAGGAAATAGATGACGCGCGCAAGACAGCTGTCATCGACATGGAACTGAGCAGGCTGCAGATGGACATTGTTGCCCTGCAAGAGACAAGATTGCCAGACTCGGGATCTGTCAAAGAAAAAAAATTCTCATTCTTCTGACAGGGAAAACCATGGAATGAGATCAGGGAATATGGTGTTGGCTTTGTGGTTAGAAATACTATGCTGAGATCCATTGTTCCACCTACTGCGGGGAGTGAAAGAATCCTGTCTCTGCAGCTCCACTCATCAGCGGGACTGGTCACCCTTATTAGTGCATATGCACCAACATTGTCGTCTACAATATGAAGACTGAGATAGTTTTGCTATCCTCCCTTTATGCTTTTATCTGTGCTGCAGCTGTGTTTGTACTTTTTATGCTCTGCTAACTATAGAAAAAGGGAGGGAGATTCCCAAATTTCCACACCATCATTGACTCAAAAGGGCCTAGTCTGGTTGCGACTTAATTTAGTGTAGTAAGTGGCTATTAGAGTAGGCCTATTTGAATCAGTGAAACATATGGAGGAGTTGACACCAAAACCCCACTAACTCTATGTGCTTATTCTCTTGCAATGTACTGCATTAAACAAGAGGATTTCAGCCATAATATCATATATGACATATGAAGAGCCACACTGGATCAGTCTAAAGGCCTGTCTAGTCCAATAATCGCTAATGTCGTGGTCAGCCAGAGGGTGTTTGACCAACAAATGCAAGTCAACACCTAAGCCTCTCTCCTGACTCTGTAAATACAGCTCCTGTTCTGTTTTTCCTGATTAACTTCCATGCCAACGCAATGTTCTGCCCTGCCCTGTATTGCTCCCTAGGTCTTTGTCACCCAGCAGATATGATCCCTTTCCTGAGTTTAGAACATTTTTCTTTCTAATGAGTTCAGTAAAAATAAGGAAAAGGCCGTGTGGTCCCCAAAACAATACAAATACAGGAACAGGTGATGCCTTTATAGGCCCTATAAAAGTATCACCTGGAGATGTGCACAAAGCGCTTCGTTGCACTTCATCAAAATTCCCTCCCCCCCCCCACCCTCTGGCCAGCTGCCCCGGCGTGCACCGTCCAGGTCCTCCTTCTTGAGCAGCTGTCCAGTCTGGGCAGGGGCTCAGGCTTCCCTTCCCTGCCTCCTCTGGCAACCAACCACTCAATGGCTGTCCAGCAAGAATCCCCAGCTCGCTTCCTCGTCTGAGTGGTGGAATGCTGGAGGAGGCACAGAAGGGAAGCCCGAGCTCCTGCCTGGGCTGGACAGCTGCCCAAGAAGGAGGACCTGTGCATACGAAGGTTAACAAATTTTGACGAATTTTGACAAAGTGCAACAAAGTATGGCGAAGCACTTCGTGCCCATCTCTAGTATCATCTTTCTTGCATTTGTAGTCGATCTAATTGAATTTCTACTCCAAGCAATCTCCCCTTCTCACCTCCTTGCCCCAGACCAGAGGAGCTGCTGCTTGAGGGCTTCCGTCATTCTAGGTTTCTGAATTCTTGGTTGTGTTGGAGTGCTGGACATCCTGTGTTGCTATTGCTGGTTCCTTGGGCTTTTTTTTTGCTTTTTTTTTGCTAAAAGACCGATATGTTGCAACTAATTTTTAAATGCCCCCCCCCCCCACACCTTCTTTAAAGGGCACAAAGGGACTTTTGGATAATTTTTTTTCAAAACATGGAAGACAATAGTGTTTGCAAAGTTATTTGTTGTTAATTATTGCAGTGTTTCAAAATGTCACATTATTTCCCCATTGCTTTTGTTATTTCAAAAAAGAATCCTTCGATTGACTGATGACTGCTGTAAAAACTTGAAAAACACTCCACTCAATGTGTCTCTAAACATGTTTCTAGAATGAAACTTTTAAAAGTCACTAGAAAATATTAACTTTTAATGAAGTAACTTAATTCCTACTCATTTCAGTATACGGAGATGTAACTTTATTACATCCTTCTTGTGACAAAGTTACCTCGTCATGTTTAACTATGTTACTTTCAAGCTCAGAAACTGAATGTGTTTCAGCATATGATCCCTTATTATACCACTTACAGCTCAGAAGCAACAAGTTACCAGAAACATTGTAATTATGAATTACCTGTAATTAGTTACTTTTTAAGGCAATAAAGCCCTAAGAAACTTAAGTTTCAAAAGCACCTTAACAAGTAAAATGTAAATTTTACATTTCCATTAATAATCATCATCATGTGTTGTCAAGTAAATTCTGACTTATGGCAACCTTTTCCAGGATTTCCAGGTAGAGAATACTCAGAAGTGGTTTCCCCCTTCCCTTCTTCCAGAGAGTGCCCTGGGACGGCAGCTTCCGCCACTAGCTAGGATGATTTTTCTATTTCTCTCTCCTTCCTAAACTCTGTCATGCCGAGCCTGAGGAAGAATCCTGCAGAACTCGAAAGTCTGCCCTTTCAATGATTGTTTAATGAGCCTGTAAAGATTTGTCAATCCTGGTTCTAGATTTTGGGCATAGATCACATGGCCGCACATCTTTTCCCCTCCAGCACTACTCTAGACCGTCGATCTGACAGGATTTCTCAGCGAGTGTCCCAGCCCCACTGGATGAGTCTTCAGACCCCCTGCCCAAACTCAATGGGGGGGGGGGGGGAGAAGAACGTCAGGATCCCAGTGGGATCTGAGTCATAGCAAAGAGACCAAGCAGGTTGCACCTTCACTTCTCCCTGCAATTTTGACTTTCCATACCATAAAGCAAGACAAGCTTTATGGTATGGAAAGCAAGCACTTCCCAGAAACCTCGAGAAGTATTTCCAGGCTGGGTATTATTGGCTCACTTGACCTCAAGGACTTGCTCTGAAACTGCCGAGGAATTTGAGGAGAATGTTGAGAAACCTCTTGATAAGAATGCAGAAAAAAATGTAGATCCTCCATTTGCCTGGGCAAATAAGACGTAACCTGAAAATAAGCTCTAATATGATTTTTCAGGATGCTCGTCATATAAGCCCTACCCCAAAAATAAGCCCCAGTGAAGTGACACCCCGCCGTCCACCCTTGTGCAGCAACCAGAAGAAGATGACATTGACTGTCTTTGAATCAATGTAGAGTGTTGGACATGGAAGTGAGAGCTGGACCGTAGAGAAGGCTGGCCGCCGAAGAATTGATGCTTTAGAATTGTGGTGCTGGAGGAGACTCTTGAGAGTCCCCTGGACTGCAAGGAGAACAAACCTCTCCATTCTGAAGGAAATCAACCCTGAGTGCTCACTGGAAGGACAGATCCTGAAGCTGAGGCTCCAATACTTTGGCCATCTCATGAGAAGAGAAGACTCCCTGGAAAAGACCCTGATGTTGGGAAAGTGTGAAGGCAAGAGGAGAAGGGGACGACAGAGGACAAGATGGTTAGACAGTGTCATTGAAGTGACCAGCATGAATTTGACCCAACTCCGGGAGGCAGTGGAAGACAGGAGGGCCTGGCGTGCTCTGGTCCATGGGGTCACGAAGAGCCGGACACGACTTAATGACTAAACAACAACAACAAGAGTGTTGGACATGAAAAAAGCAAAACATCCCCTGAACATAAGCCGTAATGCGTTTTTTGGAGCAAAAATTAATACAGTATAAGACCCTGTCTTATTTTCAGGGAAACATGGTAACACCAGCTTCTGAGGTACATCTGAAGGTGCTCTTGCAAGAGGAATAAATATAACAGAATTTTCTCAGCAAGGTGAAACAATGTGATATGGGACCGGTGCACTGGGCTTTGCTTTTACCATATTTTCTGTTGCTTTGGGGGTGGAGAGGGTTAGGGTCCGGAAGAGCTTGATATAAAGCTTGAAAAGCCTCTGACATGTCCTGGGTAAGGGTAACTATTGGAAGTATACCTTCTGTATACCTTGGTTCAGTCATCAGTCCAAAGGCAGACTGCAAACAAGAAATCAGAAGGAGGCTGTGTCAAGAAGGCATTAGAAAAATCACCAAGTGTAAGGGCTGTGTCAATGGAGACCAAGGCCGAGAGCAGCCACAGTCCTGTATTTCCAATCACCCTCTAGGGATGTGAAAGCTGGATGGTTAAGAAAGCTGAGAGTTTTTTAAAAATTCGACTCATTTGCAATGTAGTGCTACAGGAAAGCTTTGTGGGTACCCCAGACTGCCAGAAATAAAAACTGTCTCTGGAGGCAAAAATATAAAAATTGAGGCTGGCCTACTTTGGGCACATCACGAAAAGGCAAGATTCTCTGGAAAAGACAAGAATGCTAGGAAAGATCGAAGGCGTCAGGAAAAGAGGAAGACCCAATATGCGATGGACTGACTCCCTAGAGGAAGCCACAGGCGTTTGTTCACAAGAGCTGAGCAGGGCTGCTGAGGCCAGGGGATTTTGGAGAGTGCCCATTCATTGGGTTGCCATGAGTCCGGGGCAACTTGATGGCGCATAAAAACAAATGTATGTAGTATTTGAATAACTTTTATACAATTGTTTGTAGTGTGAGTTGGCAAACCACCTTGGAGGTATCCAAATGCAAAAATAAAGTGGGAAACAAATGCTAAAATCAACCCCATCCCCCTGAAGTTCGAAGTGGTACGGCCCCATTGTCTATTGTCGCCATAGTGAATTGGGCCGGCTTTACCATTAGGCAGAGAAATATGGGGGATGTCTTAGGCCCAAATTCTGGTGGTTGTTATTAAAAAAAAAAGACAGGGAATTGATGTCGTTCTTTATTACATTTCTGTTAAAAACTTGGGGGACAGGTACTCCCGTTCCTGGTTACTGTGCCTCAGGAACGCCGAGGGGCAAAACGTTACTTTTCAGAACTACAGCTCTCAACATGCTGGTTGTGTGGGAGCTGTAGCCTGTAGAGAAAGTAACTTTTCCCTTTGCTCAGGAAGCGCAAGGTTTCGGTTCCTGTCAATGGCGTCTAGGAAAATGGCTACTCGTGCGGAAGGAGATGATGATGATGACCACAACGCCGCGTTTTTGTTTGAAGCCCTTCGCGCTCCCTTCCTCCCGGGCTAAGGAGATTCCCGCCTCGGCTTTCCCCGTGTAGGCCGCAGCCCGGTCGCCATGGCAACGGGCCGGGCCTGCGGCCAGGCGGGCCTAGCCGGGCGGGCCTCACTCCGCCGCCGCCCCGCCTCGAGCCGGCGGGAAGGCGGAGTCGGCTCCGCTGTGGGCCCATCCGGCGGCGGCGGCGGCAGCAAGAGCAGCGGCGGGCGCCGGCTTCCTTTCCGCTTTCGCTCCCGGGAGTCCCAGAGCGGAGGTCGCCCCGGAGGAGAAAGAAAGGAGCACCCGCCATGGCCCCGGCCGGCGACCGGGAGGGCTATTGGGGCCCGCCGACCTCCACCCTCGACTGGTGCGAGGAAAATTACGTCGTCTCTTATTACATCGCCGAGTTCTGTGAGTGACGCCACGGCGGGGTAGGGACGGGGAGTGTGTGTGTGTCTAGGTGTGATGAAACATGCGTGTCAGCGCGTTCACAAGTACACCCGGGATAGTTTTTTCCCCCGCCCACCTCTCCCCGGGTTATCGGGGTTTGTCAAAGGTGGGGTGCCTTCACCCGGTTCTTCGACCCAGCGGCTTTTCAAGGGTTAACACCGGACCACACGGGTCGTCACTAAGGTCGTGAGAAGTGGATCCCTGCTTCTTCCGGGTATGGAATGAGATTCCCTTAAAGGAGCGGGGAGGGAGATAATCTGCAGTTATTTTGGGGGTGGGACTCTTCCCTCATATTTTCCTGGTGGGCGAGAATGGCAAAGAATGCTCTGTAAAAAGAAAAAGAGATTATTTTTCCCCCCTGCTAGTAAAATCGGTGGAGAGACGCGAGATACCTCACAACGACCCTTCAAAGTGTGTGCCCATTCCCCCCCCCTTAAATTTAATTCAATTTATATGCCGCCTTTCTCTCCATAGGAGACCTAAGGCAGCTAGCTCACAACAGTTAAAATTATACAGTAATTTAAGTTCCACTTTTAAGACCCGAGTGGGATCCAGGTTTCTTTTATGATGCCCTGTGGTACCCCCCCTGAGATATAACAGGACATTGTAAAAGATCTGCAGGTGTGAAATGGAGATGTTTCTGTCAAGTCCTGCAGATTCTTGGAGAGGATGTTTGAGGGACATTCCTGCTTTGAAACCCACCCAGCCCCGTTTGGGGTGATTTCACTCCCCAAGATGGTATGTGGGGAGGGAGGTCTATTTGGCATAAAATAATAAATAAATAAAATGTAATAATAAATAAATAAGTGTTCTCTGCTAACATCTTCTCCCGCCTATTGAATAAAGTGCTATCCCACAGACTGTATTTTCCAAAGTGAGTATTTTAAGCCGTATCTTCTTTGTTTATTTCTCATGCTTCATTCTGCATTTAAAGCAACAACAACAGCTGAACTGCAATTAAAACAGTGTGTTAAAACTTCAGTTAAAACTCTCAGTCTGCCCAGTGACGTGCAGCAGTCTAAAATAGATGGATCAACCCACATCCGAAAACTCACAGAAAGTTTCCTGTGCTGGTATAACAGTCCCATGATTAGGATGGGTCCATTGTGGGTCAAAGGATGGAGAGGAAGTGGGGCATGATCTATTGTGGACTGCCCAGATGTTTCTGTTGCTGAAATTCTTGCAAAGAAAGTTGCATCTGGAGGACCTCGGTCTGATCCTGCCAGGCGTTTTACTTATGGCACAAGACTCCTGGCTCAAAATCACTTGCACAGTTTTATTGTGCGGTGGGTCAAGACTGACGCAAGATTTATCTCTTATTTGTTGATGGTACTGTGTGGTGGGCATGTCAGTTTTAAGGTCATGGGTGATACTTCGCATTGGAGCAATCTGGAAGTCCAGTTGTCCGTATCACGGGACATATTGCAGTAGCAAAGGGCACTGTGTGTTTGAGGAGGTCCTGCCTCTTGAGTATGGGGTAGGAAATTATACTTGGAAGTATAAGAAATCCCTCTGTATAAGCCAAGAGACAACTCGCTGGCCTTCATGGGAAAAGAAAATTGGAGGCAGATGAATATCAAAAAAACTTTTAATATGTGTGCCAACTTAGTGTGATACATCCCTTGCTTTTCCTGAAGAAAGTAATTGACCTGGTGCAAATGGCATGGCCCTTGGTTTCTAAATTTATGTTTGTTGAAGGACTTTTCAGCTCTTCTCCTCCTGTGCATGGATTTCCATGTCCTGTGTGATTGTGGGTTTTTGTTTTTGTTTATTTTTTTCTTCTTCGTCGTCGTCTTCTTTTCCTGGTCCTCGTTATTATTTGCTGTGATTTCCAAATTGGATAAACGGTGGCCATTTCCTCCAAATCATGAAGGTATAAAACAGAAATCAGGATGTTCCCATTTAGCCCTCAGGACAAACTGTGATTAAAGAAAAACTGGAGCAGAAGAAAAGAGACGGCATATAAACACATGGAGAATTCTTGATAACCAAATAAGTTCATCTTTTGGCTGTTCCAGCATTTAAACTTAGTCACTTAAGTTTATTGAAATGTTTAGGACAAAGTTCAGCTTGGGAAATCCCAAATTTGGCAATGAGAGCTTTTTAGTCAGGATGAATTCATCAAGTCCACTTCATAAATACTCATTCAAAGGCAGACCTGTGATACTATGTGCTTCAGAAATGTATAGCTGATATATTTTTCTTGTTTCTCATCTCTCGTGTTTTCAGTTGATTGTTGTTGAATACTTTGTGAGCTGCCTTCCTGCCTTCACTGAAAGAAAGGTGGCATAAAAATGCAATAAAATGAATGCATGAATGAATTTCTCAAACTGAATGGCTTGCTATCAGCTGCAAGCATCCACCTTGTTCAGTGTTAATGACTTATTGGAAATGTGCCATAACACTTGACTATACTTTTGTTGTTGTTTAGTCGTTAAGTCATGTCCGACTCTTCGTGACCCCATGGACCAGAGCACGCCAGGCCCTCCTGTCTTCCACTGCCTCCCGGAGTTGGGTCAAATTCATCTTGGTCGCTTCGATGACCCTGTCCAGCCATCTCGTCCTCTGTCGTCCCCTTCTCCTCTTGCCTTCACACTTTCCCAACATCAGGGTCTTTTCCAGGAAGTCTTCTCTTCTCATGAGATGGCCAAAG
Source organism: Intellagama lesueurii (assembly GCA_037013535.1). NCBI lineage: Eukaryota > Metazoa > Chordata > Lepidosauria > Squamata > Agamidae > Intellagama > Intellagama lesueurii. Next base: position 5,679,522 of record JBAJHW010000003.1, read on the forward strand.
TATTGGAGCCTCAGCTTCAGGATCTGTCCTTCCAGTGAGCACTCAGGGTTGATTTCCTTCAGAATGGATAGGTTTGTTCTCCTTGCAGTCCAGGGAACTCTCAAGAGTCTCCTCCAGCACCACAATTCAAAAGCATCAATTCTTCGGCGGTCAGCCTTCTTTATGGTGCAGCTCTCACTTCCATACATCGCTACTGGAAAAACCATAGCTTTGACTATGCGGGCTTTTGTCGGCAAGGTGATGTCTATGCTTTTTAAGATGCTGTCTAGGTTTGTCATCGTTTTCCTCCCAAGAAGCAGGCGTCTTTTAATTTTGTGGCTGCTGTCACCATCTGCAGTGATCATGGAGCCCAAGAAAGTAAAGTCTGTCACTGCCTCCATATCTTCCCCTTCTATATTCCAGGAGGTGATGGGGCCGGTGGCCATGACCTTAGTTTTTTTGATGTTGAGCTTCAGACCATTTTTTGTGCTCTCCTCTTTCACCCTCATTAAGAGGTTCTTTAATTCCTCCTCACTTTCTGCCATCAGAGTGGTATCATCTGCATATCGGAGGTTGTTGATATTTCTTCCGGCAATCTTAATTCCGGTTTGGGATTCCTCCAGTCCTGCCTTTCGCATGATGTATTCTGCATATAAGTTAAATAAACAGGGAGACAATATACAGCCTTGTCGTACTCCTTTCCCAATTTTGAACCAATCAGTTGTTCCATATCCAGTTATAACTGTTGCTTCCTGTCCCACATATAGATTTCTCAGGAGATAGATAATGTGGTCAGGCACTCCCATTTCTTTAAGGACTTGCCATAGTTTGTTGTGATCCACACAGTCAAAGGCTTTTGCGTAGTCAATGAAGCAGAAGTAGATGTTTTTCTGGAACTCTCTGGCTTTCTCCATAATCCAGTGCATGTTAGCAATTTGGTCTCTAGTTCCTCTGCCCCTTCGAAATCCAGCTTGTATTTCTGGGAGTTCTCAGTCCACATACTGCTGAAGCCTACCTTGGAGGATTTTGAGCATAACCTTGCTAGCGTGTGAAATGAGTGCAATTGTACGGTAGTGGAGCATTCTTTGGCACTGTCCTTCTTTGGGATTGGGATGTAGACTGATCTTTTCCAATCCTCTGGCCACTGCTGAGTTTTCCAAACTTGCTGGCATATTGAATGTAGCACCTTAACAGTGTCATCTTTTAAGATTTTAAATAGTTTGACTGGAATGCCATCACCTCCACTGGCCTTGTTGTTAGCCGTGCTTTCTAAGGCCCACTTGACTTCACTCTCCAGGATGTCTGGCTCAAGGTCAGCAACCACACTATCTGCGTTGTCCGGGACATCCAGATCTTTCTGGTATAATTCCTCTGTGTATTTTTGCCACCTCTTCTTGATGTCTTCTGCTTCTGTAAGGTCCCTACCATTTTTGTCCTTTATTATCATGTTCATCTTTGCACAAAATGTTCCTTTAATATCTCCAATTTTCTTGAACAGATCTCTGGTTTTTCCCTTTCTATTATTTTCCTCTATTTCTTTGCATTGTTCATTTAAGAAGGCCCTCTTGTCTCTCCTTCCTGTTCTTTGGAAGTCTGCATTCCATTTTCTGTAACTTTCCCTATCTCCCTTGCATTTTGTTTCCCTTCTCTTCTCTGCTTTTTGTAAGGCCTCATTGGACAGCCACTTTGCTCTCTTGCATTTACTTTTCTTTGGGATGGTTTTTTGTTGCTGCCTCCTGTACAATGTTACGGGCCTCCATCCATAGTTCTTCAGGCACTCTGTCCACCAAATCTAGTTCCTTAAATCTGTTCTTCACTTCCACTGTGTATTCATAAGGGATTTGGTTTAGATTATACCTGACTGGAGGACGTGGTGGCGCTGTGGGTTAAACCGCAGAAGCCTCTGTGCTGCAAGGTCAGAAGACCAGCCGTCGTAAGATCGAATCCACGCGACGGAGTGAGCTCCCGTCGCTTGTCCCAGCTCCTGCCAACCTAGCAGTTCGAAAGCATGCAAATGCAAGTAGATAAATAGGGACCACCTCGGTGGGAAGGTAACGGCGTTCCGTGTCTAGTCGCGCTGGCCACGTGACCACGGAAACTGTCTTCGGACAAAACGCTGGCTCTATGGCTTGGAAACGGGGATGAGCACCGCGCCCTAGAGTCGGACACGACTGGACTAAATGTCAAGGGGAACCTTTACCTTATACCTGACTAGCCCAGTGGTTTTTCCTACTTTCTTCAATTTAAGCTTGAGTTTTGCTATAAGAAGCTGATGATCAGAGCCACAATCAGCTCCAGGTCTTGTTTTTGCTGACTGTATAGAGCTTCTCCATCTTTGGCTGCAGAGAACATAATCAATCTGATTTCGGTATTGCCCATCTGGTGATGTCCATGTGTAGAGTCGCCTCTTGTGTTGTTGGAAAAGAGTGTTTGTGATGACCAGCTTGTTCTCTTGACAAAACTCTATTAGCCTTTGCCCTGCTTCGTTCTGAACTCCAAGGCCAAACTTACCTGTTGTTCCTTTTATCTCTTGACTCCCTACTTTAGCATTCCAATCCCCTATAATGAGAAGAACATCTTTCTTTGGTGTCAGTTCTAGAAGGTGTTGTAAGTCTTCATAGAATTGGTCAATTTCAGCCTCTTCAGCATTGGTGGTTGGTGCATAAACTTGGATTACTGTGATGTTGAAAGGTCTGCCTTGGATTCGTATTGAAATCATTCTATCATTTTTGAGATTGTATCCCAGTACAGCTTTTCCCACTCTTTTGTTGACTATGAGGGCTACTCCATTTCTTCTACGGGATTCTTGCCCACAATAGTAGATATGATAATGGTCTGAATTGAATTCGCCCATTCCCGTCCATTTTAGTTCACTGATGCCCAGGATGTCAATGTTTATTCTTGCCATCTCCTGTTTGACCACATCCAACTTACCAAGGTTCATAGATCTTACATTCCAGGTTCCTATGCAGTATTTTTCTCTGCAGCATCGGACTTTCCTTTCACTTCCAGGCGCGTCCGCAGCTGAGCGTCCTTTCGGCTTTGGCCCAACCACTTCATTAGCTCTGGAGCTACTTGTCCTTGTCCTCCGCTCTTCCTCAGTAGCATGTTGGACGCCTTCCAACCTGAGGGGCTCATCTTCCGGCGTCATATCTTTAGCCTTTTGTTTCTGTCCATGGAGTTTGACTATACTACTCCCTTGAATTACATGGATCTGAGCAGCACAGTTTTGGTTATATACCTTTTCCCAATAAATAAATAAATATTTCAATAAATAAAGAAATATTCAATAAATACTGTGTTGTGATTTGTGTCCGGGAAGTGGCCTGAGAAATGTAGGTCTTGGGCTTAGCTAGGACCCTAGTGTTGGCAGCACGGCAGCCCCCTTTCCAGCCATGGGAGCTCCATGTGGTGGCTGGGGAGAGTGCTGGAGCATTTATTTATTTATTGGGGGGGGGGGGGGGAAGCATGGATAACCAAATGTTGCTGCTCAAATCCATGCATTTCAAGGGAGAAGTGTAGTAAGGTATTTCCTGAGTATTTGTTTATCAATGTCAAGCTGCAATCCTGTCCCCTCCCTTTTTACTTCACATTTGCCTGGAGGGTCATAGACTGTCTTTTGGGAAAAGACTGAGCTGAAGTAGTAATTGAGCACTTCTGCCTTTTCTTTGTCGTCTGTTATCATTTTTCCATTTTCATTGAGAAGCTGAGCCACTGTTTCTTTTCTCTGTCTTTTGCTAAGCACATATGTAGTATTATATATAAACTATATAATGCTAATCTTCACAGATGTAATGCTACTTAAGGTTTGAGCATTTCATTCATGCACCCCACTCACCATAGTAAGAGGGGAGTTCAGCTCTGACAAGTGAGATGATCCAAATGTGAAACTACAGGCTAAGCAACCTGATGCATCTTAGCTCCCCCCTCCCCACTTTGAGCTTAAAGTGGAGGTAAAGGTGGGTGGGGAGTTACCTCTGTGCTGAAGAGAAGGATATTCTAAGCCCAGATCTTCACTCAGGTTCAGTGGTAGAACTTGATTGAAGGGTTAGGTAGAGGTGGGTCCGCTTACCTCTGTGCAGAAAGAAGGGGTGCTCCATTCCTGAGCTTTGAGTTAATTGGTCTTCTTACTCCTGCCTCTCAGCTGCAAACCTAAAACTGAAAAGAGGAGCAGGCAACGTGAGATAACATAGTGCCAAGGAGAACAACTATCACTTAGAAAATAAAGCCACCCAAAGTTTTTCAACTCTTATACCACTGTGTGCCATCTGTTTGTGCTTGACAGTGTGCAACAGTCTTGCAAGTATAGAAAAATGAATTACTGTCGCACCTGCTTACATATAGTATGCATATACCGTGTTTCCCCAAAAATAAGACAGGGTCTTATATTAATTGTTGCTCCAAAAAACACATTAGGGCTTATTTTCAGGGGATGTTTTATTTGTTTCATGTACAACAATTTACGTTTATTTAAATACAGTCATCTTCTTCTGGTTGCTGCACAATGGTGGAGGGCGGGGTTTCACTTAACTAGGGCTTATTTTGGGGGTAGGGCTTATATTACGAGCATCCTGAAAAATCATACTAGGGCTTATTTTCAGGTGAGGTCATATTTTCAGGGAAACGGTATTATATACCAATGTAAGTGAAGGTGCCTTGTAGGAGATGAAACTATGTTCTTCTAACCCATTTTTGTCTTTTCAGACGATCAGCAACTCCCAAAGATCTCAAGCAGAGTTTCCCTCCCATCCCCTACCACACAGTGGTTCCCTTGGGGCCACAGATGTTTTTGGACTTCAGCTCACAGAAGTCCCAGCCAGCACAACTACCAGTAGTGGTGAAAGCTCCTGGGAGTTTAGTCCAAGAACATCTGGGACCTAAAGCTGGCAACTGCAGTCTTATCAGATCCTTTTAACTAGAATTTCTGTGGATTTAAGCTGAATCGTTTAAGCTGCATGGAGCAAGTGCACTCTGCCACCACTCTGGGTTCTCCTTGTTGTGCTCCTTGTCAGGGCCTACAGTAGGCTGGCTCTTCTTCCAGGAGGCATGATGGGGAATCGAACTCTCAAGCTTGATCCACCTAGCTACAGCTTTTTTCTAATCACCAAGACCAGTAAATGAAGGCTCAGTTAAGCTTTAAGGTTGACAGGTTCCTGTTGTACTGTCCAGTCTTTCTGGAAAGCAATAGTATGAGCAGTGTAAATGATGCCTCTATTTTCCATGTGCGTATAGATAATCAGCACTGGCTGAATAACTCAGTGAGTTAGGTATCTGGCTATGGAGCCAAAGGTTGGGAGCTCAGTTCCACACTGTCCATCCCAGATGGCAAGCTACACGGTCCCAGGATGCCCCTAGAAGAAGGTAGTAAACCACTTCTGAGGACTCTGTACCTAGAACACTCTGAAAGGGGTTGCCACAAGTCAGAATTGACTTGATGGCACACAGTTACTTATTTCTATGGGTAATCAGATCTTTTTTGCTAGACTGTCAAACAACTAGCTGTGATGGTTGGTCCCAGACTCCTGGAAATTACACTGGTAGCTTTTGAGTTCAAATTATGAGATTATGGCCAGAGACCTCTTCTGCATGGTGGAGTGTAACTTATGCAAAAATGTACTGGATGCAAGCTCTGAAAAAGTACCGCTGCTTGCACAATGACACAAAACGGAGCAGTAAGATTCTGAACCATAATTCCAGTTTTTCCTGTGCTCCAGAGTGGCCTAACAACCATGAGAAGTGGTAGCCGGACTTGGAATTCATTAAACATTAACAATAACAATCTATGCATCCATAAGAGAAGGAAATGGAGTATGTAGGGACTGGAAAAGGCATACAGTATTCATTTATATGAAGTCCAGCAATTTAGCAGGAGAGGCTGCACCATCTTGACATCAGCTGCAGTTTCATTCTACATAATACAAAACTGGCATTTAGTATGATTTTGAGAGCAGAGTCAGTAGAAATGTGCGTGCTTGGTACAGCCTCATCCAGTACTACTGAAGTATGGGAGCCTAATTCCTTCCTGCTGGCACGTATGTGGCTTCTGACCCTTTACAGCTTAGGAATTTCTGATCCTATCCTGTTTGACAGAGTGTTATTGTTCTGGTGATGCTGTGCTGAGATGCCATTCCGCTGGCAGAAGGAAAGCACTGCATATTTGCACCTCAACCATGTAAGTCTGTCCCAGAGTGTTTTACAGTGGTGTCGCTTGGTAGTTACAGGAATCTTGACAGGTACAGGAATGATAAATGTTGAGAATTTCAGGTGGCTGAAGTGCTTCACTGGCTTTTTTAACAGTGAATAGATAAAGCTCTCTTAATTAATTCTAGATTCCAGTGCCACTTTTGATAGGCAGCAGCTGTTCACCATCTCGATGGAGGTCCCTTTTTCCAGCCTCCTTTTGAGCCAAGTAGCCTGAAAATTGTTTTCACTGATAGTTTTCAAAATTGAATCTGAGGCTTCGGATGCGCTATACCTGAAATATGAGATGCCAGTGTTATTATCTGTGCCTGCAAAAATTAATGGCCCATGAGAATTTTTTGACATTGTGCCTATGTAGCCTTGTAACTTGTATCCTTAAATGAAAAATCAAGAATAAGTTTTTGTAAAATACATATTGTGGGGACAGTTTAGGTCTTTATTGTGTTGTATATATTATCTCTGTTGTCCCATTCTGAACCTGAAGTGAATGTTTTGCAATGGGGCACTGATGCAGACAACTGTCCAACCTAACTAGAGATGGGTACGAACCTGCAGTTCAGTGTCCCACCCCCTCCGGCAGGCGCCCACTCAAAGGCAGCACCCAGAGGAAGTGGGGCAGGGTAGGGGTGGCATTTGCCTACCTTACTCCACCCGGTGTGTACCACCACTAAATAACAATCCCTTCATTAAGTTTTGGGTTGCTGTTAACATATAACAGGGATTCCTTCCCATGGAAAACCCTTTTTGTCAAACTTGGTAACAGCCAGTGTTCACTTTCTGGTACTGCTTAAACGTCGCAACCAAAGGCTGAAATTTACAATGCCTCTTTAAAAAAAAAAAACAAATAAGGGCACTTCTGGTGAAACAAACAGAGTCTGTTATCTTAGTGACACAACCTTGACTGTATATAGAATATAGTAAAAATAGAATGCATGCTATACTCTCTCTCTCTCTCTCTCTCTTTCTCTCTCTCTCTTTCACTGTTGTTCACTGTTGTGAAACTGCTGTTATATGTTAACTGTTTTAATTCTATTTGATGTGAGCCGCCCAGAGTAGATACTGTCTAGATGGGCGGGATACAAGTTCAATAAATAAATAAATAAATAAATTATCCACAGTTTTTATCCACGAGAAGGGGCTTGGAACCAATCCCCAGCAGATATGGGGGTCTTACTGTACAGCTGAAATCTCAGTTACTTTATTGCCTTCTTTCTACAGTTTAAACAGTCCTGTATAGACAGATAGTCTAATTGCATAAGTTTCAGTGATAACATACTGTATTTCCACAGCTTTTTCAGCAAAGTATACCTTTCCGAGCACAGCTTTTGCCTAATTATCTCACTCTGACTGCTTTTAACAAAACTTAAATTGAATTGAACTTTCTCTCACACCTACTTGTATATACATAACAACATCTCTACCGTCAGGTAGCATACCAACCAGTCAGAATACAGTTCCATCCAAGTGTATTTAGTAACTCAAAATTGGTTTTAACAGATTCTTCAGCCACACATCCAATTTACCATCGCCAGTCAAAACCTAGTGACTCATCCTGCTGACCTATACCAGTGTGGGGCATGCAACATCTGGGGGATTTTTCATGTAGAGAAATAGTTGGATTACATTTGGGGGCTAGTATTAAAAACAAAGCTACCAAACTGTGTAATAATAAAGAAAGACTTCAAAAATGTAACAATTTTGTTGAAATAATAATATTTTGTTCACTTTTATGTAGTTATTCTTTTTTATAACTAATATACAGTTACTCTTCTCGTTGCTGGTATACACACTGTTCTTATTTATTCAAACTGTTGTAGTTGTTTGCCGTCAAACTACTTCTGACTTATGGTGACTCTAAAAGTCAGTGATCTCCAAAATATCCTCTAATTAATAGCTGTGCTCAGGTTGAGCAATACTCTGGGATGCTACTGCAAATAACATTTGTGAAAAGTTGTTCCCTTCTGTGCTTGTTGATTTCATTATTATAAAGTTTTGTAAAAAGAAACAGAAAAGGGAGGGGGAACCCCAAAATGGCTGAAATTTAGTTGCTTTCTTATACAAATAGTGTAAAATTTAGTTTTTCCTAGCTGGCAATTAATAAGTCACCACCAAGAATTTCAGGAGTGTGTGTGTGTAGACTTGGTGCGATATTGAGAATGCCAGCAAGTGTTCTTAATTGCCAGCTAAGAACAACTGGATTTTAAATCTTTAGTGTAACAAGTGTGGATTGTATGCCTTTGGAGTACTCAGTGAGGTGGACTGGATGGAGTGATTAACAAGAACTCTGGAGACCAGAGTTTGAATCCCTGCTCAGTCATGGAAGCTCACTGGGGGAGTAGAACCAGTAAAACCACTCCTTAAATACCACACTTACCTTGAAAGCCCTGTTAGGGTCCCTATAAGTCAGTTCCAATTTGATGGCACATAACAACAAGTGTCACAAAGCAACAGGATTTCAGCCATATTAAGATTAGATTGCTTAAGCTGCATCCCAAGAAAACGTCTTGTTCCACATCATTGTTTACATTAATGTGCTGCCTTTAGCCAGTTGGGTAAGGACTCCTTACATTATACGGTTGTTGTAGGTTTTTTGGACTGTTTGGCCGTGTTCTGGAAGTTTTTCTTCCTAACGTTTCGCCAGTCTCTGTGGCTGGTATCTTCAGAGGACAGGAGTTAGAATTCTGTTTGTGTTCTGGTGTAGTGTGTGGGAACAGTGGTTCAAAGGATAGCTATAAAAATGCTGTAACTGATATTATAACTAATACACTCCTGTCCTCTGAAGATGCCGGCCACAGAGACTGGCGAAATGTTAGGAAGAAAAACCTCCAGAACACGGCCAAACAGCCCGGAAAGCCTACAACAACTGTCGGATCCTGGCCGTGAAAGCCTTCGAGAATACTGTACATGTTACATTATATTTTAATGTGAGTTTTTGTTGTGACTAGTACATGTTATTTAAAATGAATTTTTATAAATAGAAAAATGTGAGCAGAAAGCTGAACCACTGGAAAAAATTTCCACAACCAATCACTGCTGACTTCCTAGGTTTTCAGAATTTGTGGCAGTAGAACACCTAAGGGTTCATTTCTTAGAACACTTTTACAAGATAGATTTAGATGTATGTATTTTTGATATTAGCATGGGCTGTGGTGGCTAGTGTTGTGAATAAATTGCTTATTTCTTTATCTTTATGCAGCAGGCTGGAGTGAAAAGTGTAGATTTAATACAGTTGTTATAATTCTAGCATGATGCAGTTCTAAACTCGTTAGCCCATGAAGAGTTCATGTGGCAGAAGGCTGTGGCAACGTGGGTTTATCTTGGCAAACCTAATTTAAAGCTTTCCAGGTTTCATGTAAGACTCCCTGTGAGATGTTCGTACTAACTACCCTGTTTCCCCGAAAATAAGACCTAACCTGAAAATAAGCCCTAGTATGATTTTTCAGGATACTCGTAATATAAGCCCTACCCCAAAAATAAGCCCCAGTGAAGTGAAACCCCGCCCTCCACCATTGTGCAGCAACCAGAAGATGATGACATGACTGTATTTGAATCAATGTAGATTGTTCTACATGAAAAAAATAAAACATCCCCTGAAAATAAGCCCTAATGGGAAACACAGTACTTGAAGGATGTCGTTCATAAGCCTAGGCGCTAAGCCTTATCATCTGCTCTGAATGCAGTTTAAGGAAGCTTTCTGCTTAGTCTGTCTTTTCTGACTTCCGTCTAGGAAGTATGGATTAGTCTGTAACATCTTAGAATCATAGAATCATAGAAAAGTGAAGTTGGAAGGGGCCTACAAGGCCATCAAGTCCAACCCCCTTCTCAAGGCAGGAATACAATCAAAGCATATCTGCCAGGTGATGATCTAAGTTTTTCTTGAATGCCTCCAGTGTTGGAGCACTCACCAACTCCTGAGATCACTGGTTCCACTGTTGTACTGCTCTAACAGTTAGGAAGTTTTTCCTGAGATTCAACCGAAATTTGGCTTCCTTTAACTTGAGCCCATTGTTGCATGTCCTGCACTCTGGGATGATCGAGAACAGATCTTGCCCTCCTCTGTGTGACAGCCTTTCAAATATTTGAAAAGTGCTATCCTATCACCCCTCAGTCTTCTTTTCTCAAGGCTAAACATGCCCAGTTCTTTCAGCCTTTCCTCATAAGGCTTGGTTTCCCCCTGATCATCCTTGTTGCCCTCCTCTGAACTTGTTCCAATTTGTTAGCATCCTTCTTGCAGCGGTGCTCGCAGGTGGCACTCGCCGGGGGGAGATCTGTGTCCGCAGCCCGGTCCTGCCTAAAGCCGCGGACCGGGGGTTGGGGACCCCTGTTCTAGGGTATTAGCTATTCCGCCCAATTTGGTATCATCTGCAAATTTAACAAGCATTCCCTGCACTCCCTCATTGAAGTCATTAATAAAAATATTGAAGAACACTGGGCCCAGGACTGAGCCTTGGGGTACCCCACTAGTTACCTCCTCCCAGTTAGAGAAAGACCGATTAATCATCACCCTCTGAGGACGATTCTGCAGCCAATTGTGTATCCACCTGACACTTGATCTATCCAGCCCACAGCTAGTTAGCTTGCTAATCAAGATATCATGGGGCACTTTGTCAAAAGCTTTGCTGAAGTCAAGATATACTACATCTACAGCATTCCCTGTCTATCCAGGAGGTGACCTGATCAAAAAACGAGATCAAATTAGTTTGGCAGGATTTGTTCTTGACAAATCTGTGTTGGCTTCTAGTTATTACTGCCTTGTTTTCTAGGTGCTGGCACAATGACCGCTTTACGATCTGTTCCAGAATTTTGCCTGGGCTTGAGGTCAGGCTGACTGGCCTGTAGTTACCAGGTTCCTCTTTTTTGCCCTTTTTGAAGATAGGGACAACATTGGCCCTCCTCCAATCCTCTGACACCACACCCGTTTCCCATGATTTCAAGAAAATAATGGATAGCAGTTCTGAGAGTTCTTCAGCCAGTTCCTTCAGTCCTCTCGGATGCAGTTCCTCCGGCCCTGGAGATTTGAACTCGTTCAAGGTGGTAAGGTATTCCTTGACTTTTTATCTATCTCCAGCTGCAATCCTGTCCCCCTTCCCTTGCACTTCCAATTTGTTTGGAAGTTCATAGTCTGTCTTATGGGAAAAGATGGAAAATCTTTCCCCTAATGATCCTCATTTGTGTGTGTCCACTGTCTAGCCTATGTTTTTCTTAGAGGCTGTGGAATGATTAAATGAAATGTAAATGTACAGTGTTTTCACTGAGAACTGGGTGAAGGATGATGCCTTGCGTAATTTCAACATTTGCTCTGAAATATTGGCACAGTTTTCAGTGGCTATGTAGGGGGTGTCCAGAGGGAAGGTACACAAAATTCTTCATTGTCAATGAAGTGTGGTGTAATTCTTCTGTAGTCATGATTATACCTTGGTCAGTCCAAATGGAGACTACATCCAAAAAATCAGAAGTAGACTGAGACTCGGAAAGGCAGCAATCAAGGAATTAGAAGCGATCATCAAGCATAAAGAAGTGTCCCTGGAGACCAAGACCAAGATCATCCACACTCTTGTGCTGTATTTCCAGTCACCGTGTATGGGTGTGAAAGCTGGACAGTTTAAGAAAGCTGACAGGAAAAATATTGGTTTGTTTGAAATGTGGTGCTGGAGGAGAGCTTTGTGGTTACTCTCGACTGCCAGAAAGATTAACAAGTGGGTCCTAGAACAAATCAAGCCTGAAGTACTTCTGGAGGCAAAAATGTTGAACCTGAGGCTGTCCTACTTTGGGCACATCATGAGAAGGCAGTATTCTCTGGAATTGACAATTATGCTGGGAAAGTTTGCAAGCAGCAGGAAAAGAGGAAGACCAAATACGAGATTGGCTGGCTCCCTAAAGGAAGCCACAGTTTTGAGTCTGCAGGAGTTGAGCAGGGCTGTTGCAGGACATTGTGGAGAGCGCTCATTTATAGGGTCCCCATAGGCAACTTGATAGCACATAACAACAACAACAGAGGGGAGGAGAGAGGAGTATAGTCAGTGTGAGGCAGGGTGGATTTGAATTAAATTGATTTAAATCCCAATTAAATCAAATTGATTTCAATTTTAAAAATGGGATTTTTGACAATTTAGATAAAAAAATCACTTATTTGTTTAAATCAATTTGGTTATTTTTTTAAATTAAAAAATGATTTTTATCCACCCTAGAAGAGATGTTTGCTTGCTGCTGTGTTGTCCTCTCCTCTTATCTAGCATGGAAGTGACTGAAGAAATCACGAGATTGCAGAGAATCTAAACTAATTATTTGCATTGAATTGTGTTGCAAAAGATGTGGGACATGCAACCATTCTCCAGCAGTTTTGTTGAGTGGATGTGAAGAAATCATATGGAGGTAGAGGATTGACTTTTTAAGGTTAAGTGACAAATTAGGCCATCACTGGCATGAAAACATAGGCACTGAAGAAAGTCATATAATACAAACTAAAATATAAAACAGTTGTCAATTTTTTCTTAAAAAGCAACCAGTTAGTTAGTCTCTACAGGAAGACTGAAAAGTATCCCGTATAACAAAATAACAGTCATACTGATAAAGGGCGCCGACAGTGGGAGGAACAGAAGGCAGAGGATAAATATAAACAGGCGTTTTTTTGCAATGGAAGGAAGGAAGCAGTGGGATCTCCCAAGGGTTATATTGAGACAAGTGCTGTTTGATTAAACAGGAGAGTAAGAGAGCCAAGTCTTGATGTCAGCAAAGCATTGGAAAAAAAGGAGGGGAACCCCATACTTCAAATGGGTATCATTAAACTAGATGAATGCTTTAGTAAGTAAACCTGGCATCTGAAATACGGCTTTCTGTCTGCAACAGAGGCCCAGCTCAGTTCCCTTCAGTTCATGTAATAGCCCTCCATCCCTTGATAAGTTGCCAGATTGTCATAATTAATAATTATGTGATGTCATCCCAATTCAGGTTTAATCTTCAGTCCAGTCTTCAGTGGGTCTGTGGGCTATCCTGGGTAAAACTTATCAAAACTGTGTCAACAACTGTTGAGAACCATTCCTTTCTTTGTCTGCTGCATGACCTAAAACAACCCTTTGTTGCTTTCCAGTCCCCGTCTCCCAGTCCCGCTGTTTACTTTTAACATCTTAACTGATGAAGGCAAAATACTCCTGAAAGCTTATGTATTTTTGTGTCTGTGAATACTTTTTGTATTTTGTGCCAACATGCTTCTTACTGCTCTTTTTTATTATTATTATTATTTTTTAATGGAGAGACAAAGTGTGACTATTCCCAAAGCATAATGGGTGATCACAATAAACATCCTGGCATGTGTAGTACCAAAAAAATTAATAATCTTTGTCCTGATTCAAGCTTCTGGAGATAGAATTAAAACTGTTGTTGAATGGTTAACACAACAGTCTCTAATCTCTCTGCTGAAAATACATGGTGTGGGAAAAGTTTGGATCAACTATCAGTCTTCTCAATCCTCAATTCAACTGGAAAGGATTTTGTCACATAATGCATAAATATCAATAACTTTAGCTCTATCTTATACAACTGTTAGTTAAATTGCTTTAAAGGATTCCTGGAGACTGATCAGTTGTTAATCATGATAACTTGATGAATCTCTGAATAATGAATGATATGGGAGCAATACCCCTTTCCTAGTATATCAAGAAGCAACTGGTTGTCCATTGATGGGAAACAGAATTCAGGACTAGCTGGATCCTTCGTCTCAACTCAGTAAGGCTCTTTTCGTTTACTCATTGCCTCTTTGATTCTTTTTGGTGCTAGACATTTTTTATCAGCAGGATGGCAAGGGTTCCTCCCTCATCTGTATTTAGCAGTCCATAATAGGGTGAATCAGGAAATGTCATAGACTGTGTCTGACTGATACAGCAGAAGAACCTGTCACCCCTGTTGGCATCAGTCCAGTGTTTAATACCCAGCCTCGTGGTATAGTGGTTAAACTACAGTACTACAGTCAAGCCTCTACTCACGACTTGAATTCAATCCCAGCTGGCTCAGGTAGCCGGCTCAAGGTTGACCCAGACTTCCATCCTTTCAAATGAGTAAAAGGAGTGCCCAGCTTGCTGGGAGCTGGGGTTCAAAGTGTAGTCTGTATAATTAAATTGTAAACTGCCCAGAGGGTGCTTTAAGCACTATGGGGCAAGATATAAACACCCTTGTTCTAGAAAAGTAACTAGACATGTTTGCCTATTGACCAAACATAGATTTCAGGTATCATTATTCTCTCTCTCTCTCTCTCTCTCTCTCTCTCTCTCTCACACACACACACACACACACACACGCGACTTTCTCCAACTTGCCAGTTGAATTTTATCATATTTTTAATTTTTCAGTAATGCCTACTTCCTATTCTTCTAAAAATTCTTTCTGTTTTTATTTGTTCTGGTTTCTACACCATTACCCAGAGATAAGCCTTGCAGGACCAGACCAAAAGTTTATCTCCAATGTAGAGGACATTTGACCCTTTTGTAAAAGAAGAGCTGTGATGGAAATGGGCTTGTCACAGTTCAGCTGGTTGTGGATAATACGACTTGTAATCTAACACACCTAGCGATTCCTCTACTTTCTCTCTTTTGTTGTTTAGTCGTTAAGTCATGTCCGACCCTTCGTGAACCCATGGACCAGAGCACGCCAGGCCCTCCTGTCTTCCACTGCCTCCCGGAGTTGGATCAAATTCATGTTGGTCACTTCGATGACACTGCCCAACCATCTCGTCCTCTGTCGTCCCCTTCTCCTCTTGCCTTCACACTTTCCCAACATCAGGGTCTTTTCCAGGGAGTCTTCTCTTCTCATGAGATGGCCAAAGTATTGGAGCCTCAGCTTCAGGATCTGTCCTTCCAGTGAGCACTCAAGGTTGATTTCCTTCAAAATGGATAGGTTTGTTCTCTTTGCAGTCCAGGGGACTCTCAAGAGTCTCCTCCAGCACCACAGTTCAAAAGCATCAATTCTTCGGCGGTCAGCCTTCTTCTCCCTTACCATCTTCTCCCTTACCATCACTCAACTCCCTTTTAACAAAAAGTTCAGGAACGGTATTTAAGTTACATTTTTGGCATTACGATTGTTTTATCAGTTTTCTTCAGTTTTCCTATGACTTTTGGTTCTTGGCCTGCTGTTTAATCTGCTGTTGGTCAGTGGTGTTTCCTGTTGAAGCTAATGCCAGCCTGCTTGGGGGACTGACTGAGGTATGTGCATGTTTTGGCAGGCAGATTTAAAATTAAGCCCCTTGAATTCAGATCTCACCCCCACTCAACTAAGAAGCTGGTGACACAAATGCCAGCACGAGAGGAGGAGGCTCACAAAAGAGCAGAACTACCAGCGCTTCCGAGCAGCCTCTACCAGCCCTCCTAGAAAGGCACCAAGCCTGGTCCAGAGCTGGGCTTGTTTATTGGAAAGACGTCTCTGGTCTCAGTGGCAGGAACTGAGGCTAGGACCGGACTAACTGTATCCAGGGGAGTAATGTTGACAACTCAGTCCCCTGGGGTATGGGAGGGCCGTGATGGGGAACCACTGTGGAAAGCACCTGGGTCTAGTAAAGAGCTACCTGTTGCAGCAACCTGGAGCTGATGGGTTTACTGGTGGGAGACTCCAAGGCCAATGGTTCTGCCAGAGGCGAGGGTGGCGGGCTTCATACAGGGACATCAGATTCAGTGCCAAAGTTTGAAATCTAGTAGTAAGTTGTAACTAGAGCAGGCTCATTGAACCAGTGGGGATTTGCTGAGTCATCTCTTTCATAAGTTCCATTGATTCAGTGGTCCTACTCTAGTTGCGAAACGTATTACTGGATTTCAGCCAAATTTGGCAACTTTTTGGTGTGCATCCAGTTATCATCATGCCTCTCTCCCTCTCATTTTATCAGCTACCATATTTGTTATTCAAAAACTTAAACATATTTCCACAGTAACAGTTTTAATTTTTAGCTTACTTGTGAGTTTTGAGTGCATTTATTTTATGAACTGGGTGGGCCTGTGAATGTCTTAAGTAATAAGCCAGTTACTGTATTCAAATGACTGTGGAAATCCTGATTTTACTGTTGTAAGAGAACGTTAGCATGACCCTACAAGTTTCTGGGCATGGGAGTGGTCAGTTCTGGTTTTAAATTCCTGTTGTATATGGCAACAGCGTGTGGGAGGAGGTTTAGGGGAAGAAAATCTCATTAAGTACCAGTGTGAACTTTCATTTATGTCTTAGTAACACATGGGAGTGGGGGCCAGAGAGCTAAATCACTGAGCTATTCAGCAGTTAGTTCTTTCCGTTCTGCCTTCCTGTGCTGCTTGATGGCGCAGAGCCTCGTGGTTTTGAAAGACTTTGAAAGATGTTCAGACACAATTGTGCTCTGGAGCAAGGATTAACATCGTGCCACCGTACTACTCTGAGCACACCTGTTCTTGTGTAATTTTGGAAAGTTAAGCTGGCCCAGGCCTGCTTAATGCGAGGGAATACTAGAGATCTCCCGGGCAGGAAAGACTGCTCCCTGGAAATCAGAAGCCTCAGTCAGGGTGGGCTACGTAGATGGGTCATTGACCACAGTCTGTAAATGGTTGCAGTCTCTTGTTGTCCTTAAATCATGGACTTCGCTTGGGTCCTGTAATTGGGAGCAAGGTGGCATCGAAATATACAATACATAACGCATAACGTAAATAAAATAACTTACATAAAATGAGTTATAAAATAAGGGCAAGTTATCTATGCAGGAGCTGCGAATATTGACTGGGAGGGCAAGAGGGATAGAACAGATGAAATAAGAGGAAGTGTAAAAGAAGAGGAGGATGCTTATAATGAGTTTTGTTGTTTAGTCGTGTCCGACTCTTCGTGACCCCATGGACCAGAGCACGCCAGGCCCTCCTGTCTTCCACTCCCTCCCGGAGTTGGGTCAAATTCATGTTGGTCGCTTCGATGACACGGTCCAACCATCTCATCCTCTGTCATCCCCTTCTTCTCTTGCCTTCACACTTTCCTAACATCAGGGTCTTTTCCAGGGAGTCTTCTCTTCTCATGAGTAGTCCCCTCTTTAATCAGTTAAGGTGAATTGTTCTCTCTTTAGTAAGTTAAGATGGTGTAAGAGCCAGCTACTGTGGATTTAAAAAAAGGGGAAGGGGATTTAGGTAATAATAAGAGAAAGACTTCAGTTTTTAACATTGTCCTGTACAGTCCAGTGTTGCTTCTCTGTGTTATATGTATTGATTTGGAGACAATGTTTTTTTTATTTACCAAAGTTTAAAAACAGATAAACTTATCTCCATCAGTACCCAAAGGAAGGTATGCTAGACTAGAGCAAAGGTAAAAGGTTTAGTTGATTGTGGGCAGGGAACACTGTATTCTCTGGAAGAGCTCCTAGAATACTGTACTGGCTAATTCTACTTCAGCTAAGTTGTGTGGAGTTTGTTTGCCCTAATTCTGCGCCCTCGTTAGTAGATAGATGATAACATTGTTTTCCAGAAAAATATTTTTTTTGCCAGGAACAGTGTCTCTGTAGCATGGCCTTTGTCCCCTATTGAGGGGGAGTGGCTTTTTGATGATAAGCAAGCGGCTTGTGGGGGTTGCATTCTGGGGCCTGAAAAGCCACATGAGTGAGCATTTAGAGTTTTATAGCAATGTGAATAATTACAATCCTGGGCTGTTAACAGAGCCTTTTTCTTGTGATGCAGGCAACGTTCCCTCTCATTTTCAGTGCTCCACCCCTCACCCATGTGGTTTCACCCTCGCACACACAATTCCCCCTGCACATGGTTTTCCGTCGTGACTGGATCCAAAGGGACTGAAAACAATTGCTGTCAATGCATGGAGGAGGAGGAAGACTGTGCGGAGGGGGTAGAGTTGCACACGCACAGGCATGCATGCACCTTAGAGAGAACCTTGGATGCAGGCAATTCAGCAGTGGGAAGGAAGTGGACACATCGCATTTCTAAGAACACAAAACATTAATATTGGATGAGTGCCTGTTATTTTATCTTACTTGATTCTTTTCTGTTCTTCCTCCCAATGCAGGGGCCCACTGAAAGTCATTGCTAGGTTTCTCAGTGGAAACACACATAATGCTTGACAGTGCAACAGCATCTTGTGAATGCAGTCGACTTCATATGTTATCCTTGCACAAGGATCAGTTTCCATGTAGGAAGCAAATATAGCTTGTATATGTGGCTCATTTTCACCATAGTTAGACTGACTGCAACAGGTGCAGACAAGCGTTTCTAAATGGAAAACACTCTTGTACCACATTTCAGGACCCACTGATTGTCACATGTTTGGCAGTATAGTTAAGAGAGAAAAAGTAATGAAAATCAAGTGTAACCCAGTTTCAGGATTCACTTAAAGGTGGACAGCAGGTCTGAAAATGTTGAGGTATGTCATTGTAAATATTGCAAATTAATTCTTCTCAGCAATCATTGTTGTCTGCTTAGTGGGGGGAAAGGTAAAGCTGGCTAGATCAACTGTGTAGGATATTTCAGTAATCATTTGAGACTCTTCTCTATCCCTCTGTGAGAGGAGTGGGAAACATTTGCAATTTGCCCAATATATGTAAGGTTTCTGTGGAGTTAAGCTTTCTCTGAGAATCCTGAGAACTGTAGTCAATGAAGAATTGTGGTCAACGAAGGTTGACCCCCTACAACTCCAAAAAAAATCTCCAGATTTCTTTGAGGAGAAGTCATTTTAAGCCATGGTGTTACTATTATCTTGAGTGTAAAAAATTGAAACAATGGGGGAAAATAAAAGTGTCCCTGTAGAGCAGTTGTATGTAGCTTGAAACAGAGTTGTTTCCCCCTCCATGATGTATTCAGTAATTTACTCCAGTATAAACAGTGGTCAGAGTTATGGACCTCACTTTGCTTGGAGACGTCTGCCTGTAATGTCCACTATAACTTCCTTTAGACGATTTTTCTTCTCTTTTCTGTTAGTGAGTTACATGTTAGAACCTATTATAGGTAAGAGTGGCCTTGGCAGCCAGATGGGCAGCATAGAAGGCGAATGAATGAATGAATGAATGAATGAATAATAAAATAATAAAAATAAAAGAACAAATTTTAAAAAGACAAAAATGTGGTAGCACCTTAAAGACTAATTATTATATATTTTTAATGTGAGAACTATCATGGACAAGTCCACTTCCTCAGATGTAAGAGAAAGAAATATAACATGGCAAATGATTATACATGGCTTCAAAATATAGAGATCAAAATACAGAAATCGTGGTTGGTTGGTAAGAAAGTCAGTGGGTGTTTAACATTGTGGTGAAAGCATCTTTGATATGCAGGTATTTCATTGAAGTTTGTGCTGCAAAGGGTGTGAGAAACTGTCATAAAATAACAATTGTAGAATAACATGAATGTTAATTATACTGAGGAGACTGGCTTTTTACACTTGCTAATGAACTTTCCTTTATAGGAAGTTTTGTAATCAGTTGCAGAGGTGTGTGAATTACCCCTAGGCAATGGATGACCACAAGAGCAGAGTAAAGAATCTGTTTTACCTTTGAAGTTTCTAAGGTGGATCTGCTAAGGAGGAAAATACCTAGTAAATGCAGTACAGTACAATATTTGTAGTGTTTATATCTGGTAGTACCCTAAAAAGCCTTGGTTTATATTAAGTCCTTTGATGTGTGTGTCTAGCATATGTATATATTTTATCTCAGCCATTTCTCTCTGGATTCTGTAGTTTCTTTTTTCTAGAATGGTCGCTTTTAAATCGTACGTTGAATGTCCTAGTAAACTAAAATGATGTGAAATGGATTTCTGTGTATGACCTAGGCAAACAAGTACTATTTTCCAGTGGGGTTTTTCTTTGAACACATGATTAATTTGGTGCTGTCTGGCAGAATATGGAGAAAGCATGTTTTCATCCTCTTGGACCAGATGTAGGCTACAACGTGCAGTCTTCCAGATGTTGGACTGCAACTATTGTCTGTGTCAGCTAGGGATGATGGGGGTTCCCAGCCGATAACATCTGGAAGATCATGTTTTGCTTACTCCTATCTTAGACAGAGCCTTCTTGGGGGATGTAATTCAAACCAAGATAAATTTTAACTCTACAGTGGACCCTCGACTTACAGACGGCTCAACCTGCAGACTTTTCGAGTTACAGACTTCTCTGGCCGCAAAATTTAGGTTCGACTTGCGGCCGGAGAATCGACCTACAGACCAGAAA
Source organism: Intellagama lesueurii (assembly GCA_037013535.1). NCBI lineage: Eukaryota > Metazoa > Chordata > Lepidosauria > Squamata > Agamidae > Intellagama > Intellagama lesueurii. Next base: position 5,699,850 of record JBAJHW010000003.1, read on the forward strand.
ATCAAACAAAATGGACCAAAAATGGCCGGTTACAGATTAATCGGTTTTCAATGCATTGTAGGTCAATGGAGCCTCGACCTACAGACTTTTCGACCTGCAGCCACCGTTCCAATACGGATTAATTCCGTAAGTCGAGGGTCCACTGTATTCTATTATCACCAAACAGTTTCAGAGTATCTTTTTCTTCTCCCTCCAGTATATAAACTGTGAAGAGATGGCTGTTGCTAGATTCTGTGAGTTTAATTGTGTCTAAAAATGTTGATCAGACAAAAAACAAACACAAACAAAAGGCAAAAATATTGTGGTACCTTAAAGACTAGGTAACTACAATATTTTAATGTGAGTTTTCATAGATCCTTTTGTTTTTTTGTTTTTATTTTGATTTGTGTGTTTGTTTTTGCCTGATATGCTTGGGCAAACTAACATGGCTACTTATTCAAAAACAATTTTTAAAATGTTATAATTGAGGGGGAGGGTGATGCCTAGTTGGTCACCTGAAATTTGTATTAGGTTTGGAGTCTTTCTCCCATGATGGTGGTTATCTTCTGCTTGAACATCTTAAACAGGACTGGAGAACAGGACCCTTGCTAAATAATTATCAACAGCAAAAAGTAGCAGTACTGGGCTCTGTTGACGTTCCATAGCACCATATAGCCGTTTCAGTGCCCATGGATACAGAAGGCTTCGGGGGTGGAGGGATTAGTCATTGCTAGTTGTCCTTGTCTGACAAGCACATATCTTTCTAAAAAGTTCCCTACGCAGGTCTCATCCTTTAATCAGGGAAGGGTAAGAACAACATTTTTTGCCCTTTAAGTGGAAATTACTCTTTTTTTGTGAAGGACAACCTAGAGTAACCTTTCCTTTCAACTACTGTGCTAATTCATAGAAACAGAAGAGTATTCACGTAATATTTTTTTTTCTTAGAGAGAACGTAGCAGCATGGACTAAGTTCAGTTGTTTTCCCTTCAGGAGTGTTTTCTTGTTTCATGAGCAAATTTTAAATCATATACAATCTGTTGAGTTATTGCTAATCTCCTTCTTCTTTTCTTTTCTATAGGGAACACTGTTAGTAACCTGATTTTCATTCTACCTCCAATCTATGGTGCCATTCAGAGTTACAAAGATGGCCTTGAAAAACGGTATATAATTGCTTATTTGTGTGTTGCAGGTAAGTTATTTTGTTGGCAGCTCACCTGACCTTTTGATTATCAAGCAGTAGCATTTTAAAATTCAGGGCTTGCCCTTCCAGACACTGAGGCCATATAAGAAAGACAAGTCAAGTTGCATTTGTTGTACTTCAGTGGGAATTTCAGTGACTGAAAGAGTTGCTGTTGGCCCCGTGGAAGATAACGTATGTACACACGCGCACAACATGTTCCAAAGAAAAAATTCCTGTGACTACAGATGGGATTTTTGGATTTATTGAACTACAAATCCCATAATTCCCTATTCTAGGAGTTCTGCCTGACTTAAGACACTCCTAAACGTGTCTCACGTGGGGAAGAGGTCCTAAACTGGAAAACTTTGAGGTTTAGCTAGACCTGTTTAGCTTCCTGTTCTTGTTATGGGTGCCTATTGGAAAAGAAACTGTAACTGTCAACCATCATTGATCTATAAAAGCGTCCCTTGCTCAAAATATGTGTATGTGCTTATAAAAATAAATCAAACAAGCAAACAAAAGCATTGTGGCTCCTTAAATATTGGCAAAGTTTTCCAGTATGTTTGTGGATTACAATGACAATTTGTAGGTTTTATAATTCATGAAGGCACACACTCCGATAAACCTATTCATCTTTAAAGTGCCACAGTACTTTTTATTTTTATGTTTATTATTAGAGATGGGGAATGTAATTCAAACCAAGAGAAATTTTAACTCTATTCTATTATCACCACACAGTTTCAGAGTATCTTTTTCCTGCACAGTTGGAAATAATGAGGGCAGGCCCCCCTGGGACTGGACTGTCCACTCACCTTTCCGCTGCTGCGGGCTCTGCACTCCCTTTCAATCGCTCCGGATCGCCCGTTTTGCGAGCCACTCTTCGACCTGGCAGGGAGGCTCGTTGTCCCGTCTCCTGCCAGGAGTGGCTAGCCGACCGCGAGCTCTGGAGCGATAGGAAGGGAGCGCGGAGTCCACAGCAGCAACGGAAGGGTGAGTGGACAGTGGATCCTTGTTATCTCCACCTTTGCGGGGGTATACGAATACCCCCATGTCTATTTATTATACATGCTGAAACAGACTAACATGGTTACCTCTTTTAAAAACTGCAGGTTGTTGTAAGGGTAAAATGGAAAAGAGGAGTTGTATATGCCACCTTGGCGTCAAGACAAAAATATAAACATAAACAAATAAATGACAAATTTCAACATGCCCACTTTTCATGCTACTTTTCAGTTATTGCAGGGAAATTTTAGAAAAAGAGTTTCATATCTGTAAAGAAGAATTAGTTGTTCTCTAGATCAAAGCTGTAGAATTGTGTGTGTTCCCAGATAATCTGTTCCCTTCCTGAGATAAAGCAATTTGATATACAGTATGTGCATATTTTCAAGGGGAAGATGCCAGCTTGGGTACCACTGTGTCCTCGCTGTATATCTGCCAAACAATCCCTGGCCACCCTCCTAACTTTGGAGCCAGTGGTTTGGCAGGGATCCCCATGAGACCTGCCCACATCTTTTCAAGTTGAGAAAGACAGCCTCTCATCGTACATGGCAGAGGTTGCAGCCATACTTGCCATATCAAGTGAAATTTTGGAAGACTGACCACATCTCTGTCGTCTTGCTCATCTCTGCTCCATATGTACGTCTGTGCTTTGTGGCTTCCCAAAATAACCTGGATTTCTAGGCAGCTTTTTAATCCAGCAGCTTCTTGAACCAAAGCTGCTTGATTGAAAAAAAATTGCTACTGAAGCCAAGGTCCAGGAAGCTGCTTGGCTTCAGTAGCAAAGCCTTTCTGTGCACCTTCAGACCATTAGCTGGCTGTACAGCTCAGTGGTTTTGGTCTCTGCCTGTGGAGCCAGAGGTTGGGAGTTCAGTTCCCCACTGCCTCCTGTGAGTAGAGCCAACCTGTGTGGCCTTGGGCAAGCTGCACAGTCCCAGGATACCTCCAGAATAGGGGAATGCTGAGCCACTTCTGAGTATTCTGTACCTGGAAAACCTTAAAAAGTGTTGCCATAAGTCAGAATTGACTTGACAGCACATTATCATCATCATCATCATCAGACCATTGCCCTCCCTATATAAATTGCTCTGGGCAAGATAGTCCAGCTAAGCGTTTAGTTCCTGAAAAATCCTCAAGGGAATAATTGAATAGGCCTTCCTGTCAAAGGTGAACAAGCCGTGGGATAATTCAAAACCCATGCAGTTGCTTTGTAGGACAGGTAATGTGGCTCTTAACTAGTCAGGGGAGAGGAGGCCACACTATCCCTCTTCTGATCAGGTTTATTAGGAGTACTGCCTGTCTTGTCAGCCCTAATGTGTAAGAACGTGTAAAATTGCTTTAAGCAGAGTAAGAATTCCCGAGTAGCACATTACACAGATCTCCTTTTTATCTAGAAATGCTGAAGCTTGACACTGGAAACTGGAATATTCTCTTACAGGGCAGGGGTGGGCAGTCTCCAGAAGTCTGGGTGTTGCATTTGTCCATCTCTGGACCTTGGAGGGTTGTTTCCGCTCCTAACCCACAGATCCCCAATTTATTCCCTAGAAGAATTGAAGTAAACTTACTAGGAGAGGTCTTTAGTGGCCAAATGTAAAATGAAGATCACTCCCCAACATGATCTAGAGAGCATAAGAGACTTTATGAGTCAGAAATGTGTAATGTGCGTGTGTGCCATGCTGACTATCTAAGTGATACATGAGCATCAAGGTTGTTTTTTTTGCAAGGGGTGAGCTTTGGGGAAACATGGGACTGTGTTGTTGGCAGGGGAAGGGGTTTAGTTTCTTCTTGTCCAATAACACACCTTCCTCCTCTAATACTCGCTTTCTTGGATTCCAGCTGTGGGTTTGGGCTCGTGGTGCTTTCACATGACCCTAAAGTATGAAATGCAGGTTAGTAGCATGAATGGACACAATTTTTATGGGTGTTCCTTATATGTTTTGTTCTGAAATGCTTCTTGGTGAGGTGTTCATGTATTTTCTATCCATGGGGGGCGGCGGGATTGGTTCTAAGCCCTCCCCGTGGATGCTGAAAAACACAGAATGCTATTTTAATAGCAAATGCCATACATCCCATGGTCTCTGGTTACATCTAGTGGCAAGTTCTAGTAACTTCATAATTAAAAATATTGTGGGGGGATTTTTCTTTTAAGATTTTAAATATTTTCAGACTCTGGATGAGTGAATCAGCAGATACTGATCCCATGGACAAGGGGTCCTACTGTATTGCATTTTTACTGTTACGACATTTGCAGGAGACCCTTATAATTGCACACTGAAGGGCAATAAGGTGGTAGTCAGGCTTGTATCATCCAGTTATCCTAGCTAGGCTGAAATCTATTATTTTATTCTGTTAAATGAATACAGTAGATAGCTGCTATCAGTACTTTCTGACTATCTAACTAATGGTTAAGTAATGATTGCCATCAGTTTTGGTGGAGTTTTACCTCTTGTGAGACCTAAGAATAGCTTGACAGGATGCGTCCTGCTGGGAGGTAGTCCTGTCCCAGACTGTCTTTGACCTCACTAGTCACTTCTCATCCAACTGTATGTGATTTTTGACCCACCACTTCCACCAAAAATGGAAACCCTGTGTTAGCTTGCTTAGCACTTCTTTTATATCAGAAATTGTAAAGGTTGTTTTCTTTTGTTTTTTGAAGCTGTTGGATGAGCTGCCTATGATCTACAGTTGTTGTATGTTTGTCTACTGCCTGTAAGTATTTATCGTTAGCGTGTCCTTAGCATCTAAAACCACTTTACTCAAATTTAAATTTTTTTATTGCACATCTAACCCACTGAAAGCATACACTGAACTATTTAGACACATTAGCACATAGAATTTATGCTGAAGAATGTAAATTGTGGAGGATCATCGTGACGGGAACTCATCTTTCCCCCCTGCTGTATTTTAATATTTACATTTTTACATCTTGGATTTTGCATGTTCATTGTTTCTATTGTTTTTAAATTTTGTAATGCCGCCCAGAGTAGACTATCTGTCTAGATAGGCGGGGTATAAATCTAATAAAATAAATAAAATCCTAACTGAGCCTGCATTTGCATTGCAGCAAAGAAGGAGTCAGCAATATGGATAGTAACATAGGAGTTCCAGTCCCATAAGCAGTTTCTGGTGAGCCACTTCTCATGATGGCCCCCAGATATCATTCAAAAGGGGGTGATTCTTACATTACGCAAAAGTTACTGTATAGAAGAATATGAGATAGAGATCCAGAAGCCCCACTTATATGTAGAAGAGCAGGTTGTGTTTGCCTGGCTTTAATCAGAACTGTGTATGCCGTGTAATTTTGTCAGAGCACAGCCTGTAGCACTGGCTGAGAATTCATCTTGCTAAGAATCCCTGCCTTCTTTTTCAAAAGGAGCAAACCCCTGCCAACATTATGATTCAGTGAGCTCCTTGCCAGCCCTGTGATTTTGTTGGGCCCTGGCCAGCTCTGTGTTCCATTGACCAGCTGCAAGTCCAAGGAGCGCCCGTCCCACTCACCCTCCAGCCCTCTTTACAAGCCTGGGAAGGCTGACCAAAGCTTTTGAGTTTTCCTTTATAGCTCCTGTGCCTCCTCTCGTTTGTGTTTGTTCCAGGTACGAATGCTTCAAGTACAAGAAAACCATCAATTACCCTCTCCTGTTCCTACTTATAGCCTACAGCATCGGCGTTACCATAGTAAGGAGTGTTCTGCTGGTTTTTTGTTTTGTTTTGTTTAGAGAAGTGGGGCAGATTCCTATCTACATACCAGCAGCCGTTTGAAGAGTGCTTTTTACTCCACCCACTGCCTCCCTTTCCCATCAGTTTACACACACAGTTGCTCCCAGGGCATACAGTTGCTGATGACTTAAAGAGGGCTGCAACCACAAATAGCAGAAAATGTTCCTCCTGGCCTCCTGAAACATAAAAATGGCATAGAAGAAGAACAGGAGAGGTGCTACTGCTCAAATTAATAGTGCGTGCCTTACTGTCCCTTCGACTGCACTTTCTGGGTATCTAACGCAAGATCCTTCCTCTCCAGATTAGGCCTGCACTTGGCATACCAGCCTGAATATGTGAAAAGCATTCCTGATAGCTGTCACCAGCTGAGCTTTCCCAGTTAGCAAGTTCAGGAGAATGTCTAGACCAGTGGTTCCCAACCTTGGGTCCCCAGATGTTCTTGGGCTACAACTCTCAGAAATCCTGGCCAACACAGCTAGCAGTGAAGGCTTACCCGGGAGTTGTAGTCCAAGAACATCTGGGGACCCAAAGTTGGGAGCAGCCGGTCTAGACTGTGTACTTCCATTCTTGTGGGGAGCACAGTGTTGTCTACAAGTGGTTGAAAAATAAAACTTGCCCAGTCAGTTTCCCCATCCACAGTGCCTCTTGTTTTGGTGGAAAGGATCATGGAAGGAAATCGGGAAGCATACATTGACCTGCTGTTTCCCTATAATGTGCCAGTTGTTTCAAAAGTATTTCATGCTATTGTTGGTGATAAATGTTTTAGCACTAGAGGTATCGCATCTGGTTATGTGAATGTGCCGCAGCTCTCTTTGAGAATATATGGCAACATTTTACTGATACTTTCTAGGGTAAATACAAAGACACCCCAGTTCCACAGACTTAAAGACGATTTTACCTCTAGTTAGCAGAGCAGACAGCAATCATCCTCATCCTCATCTTAGAACTGCAGAGCTGGAAGGGACCTTGTGGGTCATCGAGTCCAGCCCTTGTCAAGGAGGCACAGTCCAACCTCTGGCTCTGCAGCCAGAGACCTAAACCACCGAGCTAGTCGGCAGCAACACCATAAGCCTATTTTCAGGCCACTAGCTATCCCTTCCTGTGTCAGACGTAGCTCACCTGGGCCAGGAAGTGACAACCAACCACCTAAAGTTCCCATACCACAGATTGGCTGCCTATGGTACAAGCCCGAAAGACCTGCAGAGGAGTCATTCTTCAGTGGTAGAGCACCATCTTTCCTTGTAGAAGGTCCTGGTTCAATCCCCGGTATCTCCAACTGAGGTTAGGGAGAATTTTATCTGGAGAGCCATTTATGATCAGTTCTATGAATAAAGGTGGAGTCATATTCTTATTCAGCATTGGGAATGGGCAACCTCTTTTTTTCACTGCTCTATATGTACTGTTCTCTGTTTCTATTCTTTAGGTGTACCTGAATTGGAAACAGCCCGTGTTTCATCAGGTAACTATTGTTAGACATTTTTTACTTGCATTTTATGGGGTGGGTGATATAACTTACCAAGAAGTATCATGCTAGTCGATTTTATTATACCATCCTTACTTACAGGCATGCTAAAGTGGATTTTGCAATTGTGGACCACATGTGCTGAGCATAATTTTACATGCAGATATATACGTTAATGTATTCCGTACACATTATGTCATGTACTATCAAGTCACCAGCTGTTGGCAAGTCTAGGAGAATGTCTGAACTGTACTTCGACCCTTGTGAGGAGCACGATGTCATCTACAAGTGATTAAACCTGTCCAGACAGTTTTCCCCATCCACAGTGCCTCTGTTTTGGTGGAAAGGGTAAAATCAGGAGACATGCAAGAGGCAATTGGGCCACCCTCTGTCAGATCTGCTTTGATCTGGATTCCTGCCTTGAGCAGGGGGTTGGACTCGATGGCCTTATTAGACCCCTTCCAACTCCATGATTCTAAGTCACATTCAACTAATAGCAACCCTAATCAAGTTTTCAAGATGTATGAGATGTTTAAGGGGTGGTTTTACCCCTTCCTCCCCCCACCCCGAGTTTCCATGGCCAAGCAAGGACTTAACTCTGGGACTCCTGAGTCTTAATCTGTTTCTCTCTTGACTGCATGACACTGGCTCTCACATGTTGGGTACACAATGAAAAAATGATAAATTATTCTTATACGATTTATTTTTTGGCAATGCTTTACTTTTCTTTGCAAACATTTAACCAAGTATTTTATTGTACACTGAGTAAAATGTAGTGGGTAAAAGGAGAGTCCAACCTCTGGTCCACCCCAGTTGGTCATTCCTATTTTGAAGCAGTTCTGTTGAATGCAGTTGATGATTTGGCACTCAGGAAACCTGGCATGGCTAAAACTTAAAACGGAACTCTCCCATCCATCTATTTACTCCACTTCTCACAGATGGCAGGCCCTCCCCCCCCCCTTTTAGCACCCCCAACCCTAAGACCTTACTAGAAAGTAGAACAACAGCGTATGAAGTAGATACACTGCTGAAGCTACTCAAGTCTAGTTCCACGAACGGCCTGAAAGAAATTTTCTTCCTGCAGTTTTCAGGGTTAACGTGGTTAATGTTTACCCACCTCCATGTGTGCATGCGTGCACACACACAGCATTCAATGAATGCAGCAGCAACAAAAATGTGTTCATGCTAATATTTATGGTCAATGTTGCAATGCTCCACATTTTTAGACTTTGAGATGAATGCAGGTGCAAAACAAACAACCCATTTCTTCGGTGCCAGAGTGAAGTTGCAGTCTTCAGCCCCTTTACAAAGGAATCAGTTCCAATGGATGTAGTGAAAACCAGATGGAAGTAAATGTGACAGATGCTTGTGCTATGAGAAAATAAGTAGATTTCTTAGGTGCCTGTTTTAGGTTCCTAAACACAGAAGCAGCGTAGTGGCTGGATATTTTTCCATCCCTCCTTGCAGCAGCAAAAAATGGGGTTTCTCTTCTCTCCAGTTCTCACCCATCAGCCCAGCACACTTTGTTTTGCTTCTTAGTTTTGTAATATTGGGGAACTAAAAGGGAAGAAATGCAGAGTGTCGGGGGATAATAACTCAGTAGGTGCAATGAACTAAATATAACTATTTTGCAGTGAATAGAACGTTGAAAGAGAAAGAGGACTTGTAGAAAGTATTTGATCTGGTTGTGTGGCAGGAGATGAAGCATTAGACAATTATGTATATGAGTCCTAGAAGAACTCATTAACTTAATGTTGCCTAAAAAGGACTCATTACATCAAACAGTGGTAGTAAATGAGTACAGTGTGTATCTTGTAGGTTCTACAGAAACTCTGAGACTCTTAGGATTATTACATTATGAACAACTGTAGGCAGCATTTTTTGAAAGGGATGGTGGGCGTTGTGGTTCAGATATCTTGGAGAGAGCCAGAGGTGTTCTACTTTTGCTTTAGAGCAGACGTGGACCATTAGGGCTTCTTTGCTTATAGCAGATGCATGTACGGGACTTGGGACGTTTTAGGTGTGCCTGTTTTTGGAGTCAGCTGCGGAGGAGCCATTCAATGTATTTTCATTTACCCTTTTCTCCTTTTGTAAGCCTGTTGGCTTCTCCATCAGCCTGCCTCTAATTACTTATTCATTGGCCAAAAAAAAAAAAGTTTTAGTCAACATTAAGCCAATCCTAAAACTTCCAGGTATATGTTATCCTGGTGTGAAACCCCTTTCATACCAGGAAATGTAGCATGGACTCATCATGCTCAAGAAGAACACAGTGCCTTGCAAGTTCTAGCTAAAGGTACAGGTTCCCCTTGACCTTTAGTCCAGTCGTGTCCGACTCTAGGGCACGGTGCTCATCCCCGTCTCCAAGCCATAGAACCAGCGTTTGTCCGAAGACAGTTTCCGTGGTCACGTGGCCAGCGCGGCTAGACATGGAACGCCGTGACCTTCCCACCGAGGTGGTACCTATTTATCTACTCACATGCTTTCGAACTGCTAGGTTGGCAGGAGCTGGGACAAGCGACGGGAGCTCACTCCATCGCGTGGATTCGATCTTACGACGGCTGGTCTTCTGACCTTGCAGCACAGAGGCTTCTGCGGTTTAACCTGCAGCGCCACCACGTTCTACCAGGGATCTAAAGAAGTGGCCTGCAGTCTGTGAAAACGTGTGCAAAATAAAAAGTGTTGATCCTTCAGGTGCCGTACAGCTCTTCTTGGCTGTTCTTGTGCCAGAGAGCACGTTAACGCTTCTTTCTTTTTTCCTCTGCTCCCCAGGTTATGTATGGAACACTGGTGGCTGTTTTAGTGCTGCGCTCTGTATATATAGTGTTATGGTAAGTAACGAGTTGAGTCTCAAATGGAGGCCGTACTTTATCTAATCAAGGAGCAGCTTCCTGTGAGAAACTGGAATGGCTGATGTAGGTTCCCAGCTTTTCTGGCAGTCATTAAACTGCTGCAGTCTTTCCCTCCAGTGCTGTTGACTTCAGCGAGCAGTGGCTATGTGGCCATGCACCGTTGTTTGTTTAAGCAGCAATCACAGTTGTGCTTCACAAAAAAAGCATTTTATTAGACATGGGCTGTTCGTATTCGTATCCCTGGGGATATGAATATGAATCACAGCACCACAGGTGCCACTGGGGCCCATTCCCTCACCCCAGAACTGGCCGGTCCACTCAGCGGTCGCTGTGTAGTGCTTGGGTCCTTCATTGTCGTCATTCGGCGGATTGCCCAACTGCGTCCCTATCTTGATGTGGGGGCGCTCACCACTTTGGTCCATGCGCTCGAAGTCTCGAGATTAGACTACTGTAATGCGCTCTACGTGGGGCTGCCTTTGAGACTGACGCGGAAACTCCAGATGGTACAAAATGCGGCGGCCAGACTTCTTACAGGGGTGAAAAGGTACCAACATATTTCACCCACTCTGGCCGCCTTGCATTGGCTGCCCATTCGTTTCCGCGTTGATTTCAAAGTTCTTACGATTACATATAAAGCTCTAAACGGTTAACGACCTCGATATCTGGCAGAGTGCCTTCTCCCACCCAGTTCTGCCAGAGTCACTCGTTCCAGCCAGGCCGGGCGGCTGAGGGGCCTAACGCCGAGGGAGGTCCGGAAGGAAAGAACGAGGAACCGGGCCTTCTCGGCAGTGGCCCCTCGCTTCTGGAACAACTTGCCCGTGGAGATCCGCCTAGCTCCCTCTCTGGGTGTTTTCAGGAATAAACTTAAAACCTGGCTATTTGGGCAGGCTTTCCCTCCTGCCATATCTTAATTTCTTATACTTCGCCACCTTGGATCTATAATATATGTTTTTGGTTTTATTGTTTTTAAATTTGTAAACCGCCCAGAGTAGACCTTTGGTCTAGATGGGCGGGATACAAAATCCAATAAATAAATAAATAAATTGTGCCAATCCAGGAAGGAGCCCGGATGGCACTTCCCCACCTCCCTTCTCAGCCAACTACTCATCAGCTGAGTGGGGAGATTCTCTGGCCCATCTCCTCACCAGAGTGGTCGGCTCTGCGGGGAGGCCGGGAAGAGCCGACTGGGCTCCATTGACAATTGGTGCGACGATGATGACGCTGCGTGGTGACCAGTGAGTGGACCAGACGGTTTGAGGGGAGGGAATGGGCCTCCAATTCGTATTTGTATCCCCAGGGATACGAATACAAATAGCCCTTGGGATTCTTTTTTCCATTGTGCTGTTGACCCATATTAAGAGCTTGGTCCCATGTGGTCAGCAAATGAACTTATCATTGCATGTTTCTGTAGTCTGTGACCACATCGTATCGCTACCTTGATGGCATATTTTTTGGACATTGGTGATAAAACCACGACAGATTTCTAAACCAGTTCTGTACACATTTCCTCTAATATAAGTCCAACCCTGAGTTTGGCTTGAGCTTGCCTACAAGTGAATGTGCTTGATGTGAGAGAACTTCAGCTGCCTGCATATTTTTCTTTGCAGTATCCCCAAACTGTACTTAGCCTGGCTGATAGTTAAGGATTATGGATGTTGTAGTTGAAAAAAATCTTGGAGGAGGACGAAGAACCCTGTCTCTCGTGTAGAACATTTGTGAGCAACGTCAGCCAGTTTAGAGAACAGTTCCACTGCCCGACAGTGTCTGCTATAGACCAAAGTAAATTGCATCACTAAAATTCAGCAACAAATTCAACTAGCAGATTAAATTTTAAACACTCTTGATAGAGAATGGTGGTATAAATGAGTTTCAAAGGAGCCTTCCAGATACAGGGGAATAGACACAGGTCACTAACAAGGTGAATCAATTCCTGCTTTTCTTTCAGTAGATATGGTAGATGTGGTAAGATTGTATTTTAGCTTGCTTGTATCCCTGCAGGCCCAGGTGTGAAAAGGGGATTATTTATTCATACTGTTTTAGTTCGCTCCAGTGAGTTAATGGAGAATGTCCATTGAGCCAGAACTATGCTGCAATTAACTTAAAATTTATTTCAGCAGACGCAATCACAAGCCAGAGAGGTCCATAAAAATAGTGAAGGCAGAAATATATTGTATTAAAAATAATAGTAACAGATATATTTTAAAGCATACCTAATGATGCATAGAATGTGACAGCCAGAAAAGGTGATGGAATATATGTTAATTGCATTAAGTAAAGCACAGTAGATAACAAATGAAATGTCAAAGGTTTGGTATTAAACATTAGCTTGGTTTAATACCAACTCAACCTTCAGTGCAAGTAATGTAGACATTGTGAATTCCCTGTTTTAAAATAAATGCGTATCTTATCACTCCAAAGTCCAGAATTCTTAGATGCTCTCAGCAAAAAGTCCCAGGAAAAGTTCAGAATGTTCAGAAATAATTCCCCTGGAGAAAAATCTAAGACAAAAAATTATAAAGGTGTATCAGAAAATAGTTAGTTTTTTTTTAAAGAAAGTATTCAAAGTTTCAGGAAATCAAGTTGCAGTTAAGACAAAATTAGGAACACCAAAAAAAATCCAACCCAAGTTACTATCCCTTGTCTGAAGCAAAAATATACAAACACATTTGCTTTAGGTAACATCCCCAAACTTTTGTGTATCCTGATCAGTCTCTGTGTTCCCCCACTCAAATATGATTCTGTCCTGTTAGACAGAGCAAGACTTCAGTCTTTTTCTTTGAACTCTTCTTTTTAATTTCAGGCTCTCTTTCAAACTTTATTATCAAATCCAGCAATCACAAATTTATATATACCAAAGTTTATTCTTGCTATTAAGTGTAACAGCCTCTCTCAAATATCAGTGGTAAGGCCCATTACAAGGTCTCTGCAGTCATAAAATGAAAATAAATTAGAAAAGCATCTTGGTCGGGACCTTATCTGCTGGCTTACAAAAAGTGCCCAAAGATCCTGTATTAGACACTGGCTGAAGTCCTGCTGCCTTAAGTTATGCCTTATTAGGCTAGTGACATCATCAGCAAGGGCAATTGTTCAGAAATCAAATATTCCCCACCCCAGTGCCGCCCCCAAAGTAAAGTCAACCCACTGACACCGCTTTATCAACATGTCCTAAATTTAAACTTTTGCTGGCAACAATTTTGATAATTAAAGACTTTCTCCTCCATCCTGGAGCCCCAAGTGGTTTCCTGGTGATTAAAGTGATTGCGCAGGAACCTTGCTTGAGACTTTCAGAGGAGGAGTCAGAAACATTTAATGTCCAAAAAAATCACAGATGATGATGACAGCATCAGCGTTACGTGGCATAACTTTTGCAACGGGATGTCAGCCAGCATAGGAATTTCACATAGGCTGTGTGAGGGCAGCCCAGAACAACAAAGGAAATCATAAAATACACTTATGCTAATACAAAACATTTTTATTTTATTTTTTTCTGCACCCTATGTATTATTGAAATACATAGAGAGAAGCTGTCTTCAGTATTTTTAATCAGGTCATTCCCGTGTAAGGTAATGTAGGTGCTACCCTATTTTTAAACTATAGTTATTTACAACTGAAAGGAGTATCTTGTCATACTGTAAAAGACATCTGGAATTTTTAAAATTCTGTCACGTACATCTGCAGAAGTCCCTCCTGGGAGCTATGAACCAGCATTTCAGCTGCCAGGAAAGACAGATGCCAGCTGTTTCATGTTCACAGCATCCAAAACATCGGGCCCTGGGCGCCATTGCAGTCATCTCCCCACCAGTGGCCTTCTCAAAGTCAGCTCGCTCGCCCTGTGTGAACTGAATGTTAGACCAGACAGGCGTTTTGGTTTGATCCAGTCTATCACTTTGTAATTTCACATAAAAATACATAATTCTTTACAGCTTCATAGTGCTTTCTAGTTCCATTTCATCATCCCATAGATTTTTACAGAGTTCTTGGGTTATTTTTTAAAAGGAATCCAGCATAACACTCAAACACTCTCACAGTGGTGTGAGAGGAACTTCCCTAATCTTAGAAGGATGAAACTGGGAGCAGGGAAGGAAATTTCACTGGGTTTTTACTAACCTGTGATTAGTTTTCTGCAAGAAATGCAATTTGGGTTTTGGATATGTAACCTGTAATTTATCTCTCTCTCTGCATCATATAAAGCCTTTACGCCCAGAGTCACCTTGCTTTCGACATGGACTCTGCCTGACATTTTTTATGGAGCAGTGCAGACCCGTAGGCCTTCTTGGCTCTTCATAGTCCATGGTATGGCTGGCACTTACTCAGCCACATGCAATACAAATTACCATCTGCAAAGTAACATGCCAGCATCATCTTCAGCAGGGCAAAGAAGCTGAGTTGTGCATGGTTGTGTGAAGATGATTCAACCACTGTGTGACATGGCATCAGCTTGTTGTCCTTTCTTTTGCCCTGGTATTAAGAGTGTAATGAATACAAACAACAGAGGAGGGAAGTCTGCACAGTGCAAGCAGCCCCCAAGGTTGTTTAGGAACAGGGACCCTCATTGAGAACAAATCCCCTTTCTATTCCTGGAGATCTCCAGGAGCATCTGTGTTTTGTTTTGTTTTGTTTTAATGAATCCAGGACCTCCAGACTGAAATCAAATGGATGGTGGTTCACTTCGGTTTTGGTTTTTCCTTATGTTTGCGTTTTTCCAGTGGTAGCGTAACCCCCACTGGGTCCTAGAGACAGAAGATTTTCCAGCAGATTCTCTGAAACTGTCTGCAGTAATGTATTATAATCTGAAACTGAAGCATGTATTTAAGATATTCCTCTCTCTCTCTCTCTCTCTCTCTCTCTCTCTCTCTCTCTCTGTAGGGTATACCCATGGCTTAGGGGGCTGGGTTATACGTCCCTGACCGTTTTTTTGCTGGGATTTTTCCTTTGGAATGTCGACAACATTTTCTGTGATAAACTGAGGTAAGTGAACTGAAAGGTGTGACTCTGTAGCCTCCCTGCCTTGCAGTTCTGAGAGTGTTAACTTCAGGCCATGTTGGTCAGATGGACAAGCCTTGAGCTGCCCTCTCTGATGTTGGATACAACACCTCTGAACAGTGGTACGGCGTTGTGTTACATCCAAGCCTGTCTCCAGGGTTTTTCAGCCAGCCAGCGCTTCCCCTTCCTGTACTTCTTTTCCCATATAATTGGTCTTAAATGGGCAGTTTAACTACGCACTTGGGCATACTGACTGGTCCCTATGTCTGCAGATTGTGGAATGTTGTGTTTTGATGATGGAGCGCTTCAGCTCTTCAGGGTCAGAGTTGAAAATTCATAGTTGGCAAGCTGTTGGGAGAGGAAAATATTGCTAGCGTTTCTAGATAGTTGGTACAGAAACCCAGGAAAATGGAAAGAGCATATAGCTGGCTGGTTTAGAGCAGCTGTTCCCAACCTAATACTCTCCAGATGTTTTGGGACTGCAGTACCCCTAATCTTGCATCATAGCTGGGGGTTATGGGAATTGTAGTCAACACACGAGGGAAATGCCTGGCTGGTGAAGGCGGTCTTAGAGGCAAGTAGGTGTGGATTACTTTGTCACTTCTTCCTTCTACAGGGGATTACGTGAGAAGCTGCCTCCTCTTGTGAGCGTTGTGACACAATTTCATGCTTGGTGGCACATTTTCACAGGCCTCGGCTCCTACCTTCATATCTTGTTCAGGTATTGTAGCCCTCTCTTCTGTGGTCTCTGCATGAGAACTTTCTTGACCTGTACCCTATGCCAGCTGTAACTGTAAACTGTTTTATTTTGAGAAGACTGAGAGGGTTTGCTTGGTTAAAAAAAACAACAACAACCCAAAAAACTATTCTTGTTAATGATTCAGTGCTGCCGCCTGGACTGTGTTCCTCTTCTCGCTTTTAGGAGCAGCAGCCGAGCGTGAGGAGGTGGCAGGAGGGAACAGTGGCTGCTGCTTCTTGCCCCCACCCTCATCCTCCAGGCTCGGTCCAGAGTGTGATCTGACTGTGAGCAGAAGCTGTATGCCATCCCTCCACCTCTTCATTGCTGGGAGGCCCAGAACTAGCCAGCAGTCAGTTTTATTTTATTTATTTTTTCAAGAAAGAAAATTGGGCTGCCTCTAAGGGTAGAAGGTGGCCTACGAGATTAAAAAAAAAACACAGCACAAAAGCGTGGGTCTGCTGGTTCGAATGGATTGGGACTTGGGAGAGCCAGGTTCATTGTGTGTCCTTGAACAGGTCATTCTGTCTCAACCTGGCTGATCATCGAGGGTTGTTGTGAGAGTAAAGTGGAGATTGGGAGGGCCATTGATATCACTGTGAGCTGGCTGGGGTAATGGCAGGAAAGAAACATAACTTGCAGAGGAAGGAAGTTCAGTAAAAATGTTTGGTAAATGTTGAAAGGGGAGTTGCCAATAAACGACAACTTGTAGAAAGGTAAGCCAAAACCGGCTCTCCCCTAGCAGCTGGCGGGATGCTGTTTCTACTTCATGACCCACTGTCTGTAAATGGTGGCCTGAAACATTCTGGATGCCCTCCTGTTCTGTTAGTCTTGGGCAGCAAAAACAAGCTGATGTTTCAGGGAGCTTTAGCGGGGCTAGTTGGATTCATGGTCAATTGCTTGACCGTAGTGAACTGAAGCAAATGATTGTTTTAATTTTGGTGTCCTTGTTTTTCATCCCTGCTCCTTCTAGCTTATATTCAAGGACACTTTTCCTGAAGTACAGACCAAAGGTCAAGGTAAGCAATCAGCTCTTCTAGATAATATGCCGTTCAAAGGGCAGAGACAGTTGCCCTCCTTATGGCCAGGGCTTCCTAGAATAAACCATGCAATAGTGTTAGTGATGTATTTTTTTGTTCTTTGATTTTTTTTCCTATTATAGAAGAAACCAAAAGGTGTGAAATATGTAAAATCTGCAATGTCAATATAACCCTTGAGAAGAGGAAATAAGGGTGCACCATCTCCTGAAATCTTTTTACTATATTTTATTCAAATTTTTTTAATATCGTTTACTATTTATATTTATTATTCCAGAACAGAATAAACAATGTCTATTTTCCCCAATAAATTTTTTGAGCTGTACAGCGTGCTTGAATTCTTTTGTAGCAAGTTCATTTTCTTTTACCAGCACAATACTCCAGATCTTAAAATATGCTCTCAAAAATGTTAGAGAGCTGTCAGTTTTGCCTAGTTAGGCTGCATACATATAGCCGAAGGTTTGTTACAAGTTCTAAATGGGATTAATTCATGAATCTACTGATGTAGGACTGGAAAATTACTTTAAAGTCTTGAGATACTTGTTATTGAATTGATCCAAGTTGAATCAGAATTGAATTGGAAGGGCCGTCGAGTCCAACCTCCTGCTCAATACAGGAATCCAAATTAAAACAGATTTGACATATGATTGTTCAATTTTCCCTTCAATGCCTCTAGCACTTCCCAAAGTAGTTGGTTCCATTGTTGTACTGCTCTAACAGTTGAGACATTTTTCCTGATATTCAGCCTAAATCTGAATATCTGTAGCTTGAGCTCATTATTATGTGTTCTGCACTTTGGGATGATCAAGAGCACATCCTGCTCCTCCTCTGTGTGACAGCCTTTCAAGTATATGAAGAGTGCTATCATATCTCCCCTCAGTCTGTTATCAAGGCTAAACATACCCAGTTCTTTCAGTGTTTCCTCATAGGGCCTGGTTTCATCCTTGTTGCCCCCTTCTGAACTTGCTCCAGTTTATTGGCATCCTGAAACACTTCCCTAGAAATCTTGGGTTAGTGGACATAATCATAATGGGGGTGGGGGGGAGCATGCTGTGTGTCTTGAACGACAGAGTCAAGAGAGATCTTATATTTATTAGTTTGCAGTGCATTTGGAGTGAACCAGCTGCAGCAGCTTGTCCAAATACCCACACATCTGTTGAGCACTAATAACGCAACGAGTGTTGTTATAACACAGAACTCTTAAGATATACAGCTTTGCCCTGTTCAGATTCAGAAGCAGAACACTTTCCTCCTAATATCAGTGGCTGGAATGCAGTCACAGGACAGCGAGTTTGTCGTGTCGGTGGCCTGTCCAGAAACTTCTGATTTGCTACTCATGGAAGGGAGAAGGCAGAACAAGGCAGATCCTTGAACTGTTCCCAGCAGGGACTGTTCCTGAGTTTGGACATTTTACTTTGCGAGGGAGGACATCCATTACTATGGGCCCTGAAGGCTCGAGAATTCTGGGAATTGTAGTCCCACCCTAACTTGGTGAAGCTCTTACGATTATGGTCAATCTCACATGCAGGCCCAGAAACCATTCCTAAATGATCGAACACATGTTTTGCATAGAGGAGGTCCCAGTTTTAATGACTGGCATCTCTGATTTAAAACAAAAATAGGTAGGAAGTGACTTTGTTGAACTGCTGCTGAAAGTCAGACGAGGCAGCATTTGTTCAGAGATGGGTAAACAATTGAATTTGGCAAACGGGAGTATTCCTCTGACAGTCTTTATGTTATAGGGCATTTATGTTATAATGTTATAACATTTATGTTATAATGTTTTTATTTTCCCTCCATGGATGGCACCTTGCTACTTTTTCTTTTTGCACTGTGACCTTTCATCAATGAATCCCAATCTTTTGATCAGTTAAAATCTTGTTCTTGATTAATCAGTCAGATGCAGACTAATTATCAGTTAATTCTTACTATTTTAAGAATAATGTAAATAAGAATAATGTAAAGTCTTACAGATGCCAGGGTAACTGGTGCCTCCTTATGAAGAGGCATGTCTCCTTCACCCCCTCTCTTGAAGGATGCCACTTCTGAGTGAAAGCCACACGTGTCATTGCCTTCAAATAAAGAGTGTGCATTCTCTTCAGAAGTATTGTTTTCTAAATATATAATCCATAATCAACAGGTGAGCAACCGAACAAGCGGCAGCTTCACATTTTTGAAATCCACTTCCCAACTCCAAACGCAGTTCTGAAATAAATGCAGAACCCATATCAAGGCAGAAGTAAACCAAAGCAAAGTGTGCGGCTTATCTACCGCCCCATAGTGCTTAAAAGCACTTTCTGGGCAGTTTACAATTTTAATTATTCCGACTCCACGTTTGGTTTCCTTTTACGGAGGGAGCCGGGAAGTACTCCCTGATGGCTAGCGTTTTAAAACAGCAAACCGAAACATGCTCATTGATAGATTCAACTGTATTTCAGAGATTTGCACCCCACATTTGATTGAATAGTTTTCAAATTTGATTACAACTAATTGCAAAAATTATAAATAACTTAGAAACCTTTAGACCCTTGGCTGGTAAATGAGTGTGTCTCCCTTCGGCTCCTCAGTGTGAGAGTGAGTGGCCGTTGATGTCAAATGTTCTTTCTGATTGGAAGCAAGTGTCCGGCCACTGCTCTTCCTCTGCTTGATGGTTGGATTTTGAACCAGGCTGGCCTTCCCCCTGGCATCACAGTCCTCCTGAATATCAATCATTCATGTTCCTGGAGTTCACAACATCAGCCTAGGCCAACGATGGCAAACCTATGGCACACAGGCCACAGCTGGCACGCAGAGCCCTCTCTGCAGGCACGTGAGCCGTAAGTCGCTGGATCACTACCCCCGGCAGCCAAACCTGAGGAGGCAGCTGCAGACGCAGTACTAGCGCTCCGACAGGCGGCAGGCCAGGATCTGGAGCAGCTGGCGCTGGCGGGGGCTGGGCACGATTGGAGGCAGATCCGGAGTGGGGTCTGGAGGCACCTCCATGCCCAGGATTCCCCCTTCTGCTGCCGCCGCCCGCTGGTTGTTGTCCCCCCCCCCCCCCCCAGTTTGGGCACTCGGGCTCAAAAAGGTTAGCCATCACTGACCTAGGCTGTGTGTCCCTTCCATTTTACAGTCCTCTCATTTGGCATTTTGGTATCCTGAAGTTGCTGTAGCAGCAGAATTTAATGACCTCCAGTCACGTAAACGCTTCCTCCTAACTTAAAGATAGGCACCTTTCTCTTGACTCCGCTAAAGCCATGTCAAAACTCCAGGTTCCTTGTACATCTTCTTGACAAATAAATCCCAGGCAGTGTGGTTTACACAAGTGTGAAACTGGGTAGGGTAGGTGTATCTTTTTTGCCATTCTGTATTTATTGCTTTATCTGTAAAGCTCTTTTAAAAATGCAGAGATGCAAGAACAGTAATTCTCTGGATACCAATCTGATCTAGAGTATTAACACTCAAATCAATGTGAATCCTTTATTATTGATGTCAGTCTTCTTTTCTTTCCCAGCTAGCTCCTCCGTGTTTAGCAGCAACTTTGTCTGTTGTTATTAGGAGCAACAAAGAGTAGCACCTGTAGGTGAAGTTGCTTTTAAATTCACACGAGCAAGCCAGGTTTTCTGATATTCAGCCGGGGACTCCCTGTCTTACCTAGTGTACAGGTGTGACGTCGCTTCTGTGGAGAATATTGAGAAATAAATCATTTTGTCGCCAGCAGTTAGAGGAGGATCTTCAAAGTGGTCTCTGTTTCTGTATTCTGGCCCCACAGTCTAAGAAAACCTTTCTTTTCTCCCTTCCTTTCAATAGTTTCTCTTTGGGATTTGGCCCATTCTCTTAGTAGAATCGACCAAGAAGCAATGACACGGACCTCTGGCTGTAACCGAAGAGGCGCCCACCCTGGATGCATAAGGAGATTCTGCAACCATTTTGACTGATGCGTTGGACTTGGCACTGCCAAGGGGCTTCCCTTCCCTCTCACTATTCCTGCAATCGTGGAGAAATCATGTAGAACCAAGAGCCAACGTTTCCACGGAAACCATGATTAGAGGTTTTTCCTCATTTTGGGGGCATCAAAAGGAGAGTGCAAGTTTTTTTTTTAAAATGTATACCTTGTATAGCTTGGAGAGATGGGGCTGGTCAATTGTGCCAGCCACAGAAAACAGATATGCTTTCCTTTTGAAAGCAGATTACTGCAGTTTTGGTTTGGCAGATCAGACTTTTTCAGCTGGGATCGGAACTTAAATGTT
Source organism: Intellagama lesueurii (assembly GCA_037013535.1). Lineage (NCBI taxonomy): Eukaryota > Metazoa > Chordata > Lepidosauria > Squamata > Agamidae > Intellagama > Intellagama lesueurii. The sequence goes on from JBAJHW010000003.1 coordinate 5,721,018, forward strand.
TGCAAGGGAACGGTGAGAAATGTCGGAGCCAAATAAGGAGGGACCGTCCGATTGATTTATGAGGACTTGATGGGCTAAAGTGCATTCTGTGTGTCTGTTGGTACATTTCAGTGTCTCAGTCTTCTGTCAATTTCTCAAAATTGTTTTCCCTGGTGACTGGTGCAGATTAAGGGGCACTAGTGGTAGACGTGCTGTCCTTATGACTGGGTTACACAACCCATTTTCTGTTCAGAATGTAAGACAATTAATCATGGGTCTTCTCCATATGTTAAGAGTCATACCCCCAGTTTTAAAGAAAAATGTACAGTTGCCTCTAAGATAGTCTTGCCTTGAATGGGAAATTGGTTGGCTAGCTACTTGCGTAAGATGCCCAATTAGTTACTTGGACACTGAAGAAAACCATTATTTGCTGGAGAAATGAAACCCTGGAATCTTTGCAGCATGGAGAAGGAAGCGGATGTGTCTCTCTGTACAAGCCGTTGGGGGCTGCTCTCTGTGTTAGGTCCGCCTGGTGTCTGGGTTAGTAGGAAAATTCTGAAGCAAGGGACAGTTTCCATGTCTTCCCGAAAAATAGATGCAGGCCTTAAGTGAGAGTGATTTGGGGTGCTGCTCTTGGATGCAACCTTTCCTTCCAGCCTGAATAATTATGTGGAAGTCATCAAGGACCAGTTCTCCGTTTGCAAAATGCGGCACCTCTTGCGTGCCTCCTAAGTGCAAAAGGCGCACATGTCCTGTCAGGTGTGTGCCATGTGCAACGGTGACCTTGGGCAGTCGCCATCTCTCAGTCTAACCTACCTCAGATTCATGGAGAGCAAGGCTGTTGGTGGCTACCCATCATGATACCTGTGTATTCTCTTCCATTCTCAAAGGCAGCCTGCCTCCCGATACCCGTTTCTGGGGAGCAAAACCAGGAGGGTGCTGTTGCGTCATATCCTCGTTGTGGACTCTCCCTAGAGGCATCTCTCTGGCGACTTTGGGAAGCTGGATGCTGGACCTGTGAGGCTTTTTGATCTGCTCCAGCAGGGCGCTCCGTATCATCTTGCAGGGTTGCGGTGAGCCTAGGGATGCATTACAAGCCTTGAGCTCATTGGCAGGCAAGCAAGGGAAAGCTATTACCAGGGACTCCGTGCCTTTCTCTGGAAGGTAAAACCAAACAAAGACAGCCGGTAGTTTGACTTCATCCTGTCTGTCTCTGTAGAGGCTCTCTTTTGTAGACTTGTTTGTGACGATGGCTGCACTGCATGCTGGTGAGGGGCCAATGCAGATGTGAATTCTCTGGTATGCAAGATGAAGTGGGTTTTTGCTCATGGTGACTCTCCTTGTAAGTGACCTGGAAATGTGCTTTTGGGCTTTCCTGCAGGCCTTCTGTCTGCGGACTGCATCGCTGTGGTTCTCTGGAGCTAACCAGCCGCCCCTGTCCTTTGTAGTCCCCATGATGAAGTGGGTGAATTCCATTCATACCCCCAGCTCCCATACCCCTCAAAGCAGCCTTCCTTAACTTGTGGGCCTCCGATTTTGTTGGATTTCAGAGTCCGTCCTCTCTAGTTGGAGTTCAGCCCCTCTGGACGGCTCCCTCAAGCAACGCTGTGGAGCCCGTTTCAAATGATATTACCTCACCTATGTTGAGCTGCCCGATATGCTACACAGCATGGAAGTAGATCTCCAGAACCTGTGTTGAAGATACTCAGTGTGGTGTTTTGAGTAAAGTGGCAGACCAGGACTCAGTGGACTTGGGTTCAAATCCCCACTCATCCATGGGAATTTACGGTGGGGGGGGGGCTGGTAAAACTACTCCTTAAATATCTCATTTACCTTGAAAGCCCTATTAGGGTCACTCTAATTTGGTTCTGACTTGACAGAGAACACACACAACCTGTGTGTAATGTTGAAATCATGCCAATATGTCCTCCCTCCCATTTTCCCTCAGAAATTCTTATTTATTCCAGTCCTGGATATCTCAGTTCATGTCACTGTTTCAGAGTGGAAGAGTCACACCATGTATAGCTCTTATTTCCCAGCAGTTTATGCCGTACGTGAACAGTGCTCACGTGGTAAAGTTAGAAGTCATGTTGTACCTCCAATTCTGCCCAGCGGTTTTCTCCTGATGAAAAAAACAAAACAAGCCGACTTTGGAATCTTTATTTTCTTGCAAAATGTCCCATGCCTGCCTGCATTGGGTGGCAAATCGAAATAAAAGTGTGGCCCTACAATCACCAGTCACCAAATATCATTTGTTTCGGGTTGAGCCCCAGATTCTCCAACCCCCAAATCCACTTCTCGTGGCCCTCAGAAACTTTGTTTTTGTAGCCCTGGGAACTTAGAAAGCTGCCTCTAGTTCCGTACTGGATCCTGTTGAGCATGAACTGCAGGAACTGATCGAGCAAACTCTCTGGGATTTCAGCTAGAAAGCCTTTCCAGTCCTCCCCGGACGTGCCAGGAAATTGAACGGTCTACTCTATGCAAAGGATGGGCTGTACACACACTGTGTGTAATTATACATGTAATCCCACACCCCACTTAATTGCTGGAACCACGGGTTGTTCTGATTTGGTTGCCCACTTTCCAGAGAGATCGCTGGGTTAGTCCATTTTTAGCAGCAACAAAAATTATTGCAGCCCTTTTAAATTTGTTTCTCCGTGAGCTTCACTGAAACAGGGCACTTCTTCAAGCACTGGAGTAAATGTGTTAGTCTTAAAGGTGCTGCAATACCTTTGTTGTTGTTGTAGCTGTACATTAGGTTTCCACGTTGAACATGCATGTGATGAAACTGCGCAGGAATGTGACAGGCTAACAACAGAGATCTGGAGTGATCCATGCCTCTGCTACGAGCTCACTTGGTTTCCATGTTAAATTTACAGGACTAAGCTTGGAAACACAGTGTGCTAGTGAAGTAGCCATCTTTTCCCCACACTAATAGCCTGCTGGCCCCCTATGCTGGTGTTCCGGGAGATAAAAAACCGTACTTACATGGAAACCAAGCAAGGAGTCAAGGTATGCCTGCTGGAAATGATGTTTCGTTTGCCTGTTTTTACGCGCAAGAATGCCTGGCGAACAAGGGACAGTGTGTTGTGTTCCTATCCACCAGGCCCTTTTTTGTGTAGAAAGCACACAACGTAAAAAACAAACAGGTTGAACGTAAGCAACTTTTGAGAGAGAACTGAAGGCTGGACAGAATGGAAATCTGGTGGTGTTAAAAATTTAGGAATACGGCTTCTGTGCCAGATTGCAGGAACATAAGGGAAACCCGGATGAAGAGCCCTTGATTTACATGTTTAAAAAGAGCATTTTGTTCCTATCATGTTTTTGTTCTCTGTAAGAATTGGAAGGGAGCAAGACGCTCCACCTTCCCTTCCAGTTTTCATGTGTGATGTCTCCATTGCTTTACATTCCAATGTCTTGTGTGTTTGCACATTTAAGAAGTGGAAGGAACTTACCTATTTCTGCCAAAGGGTTCTTTTTCTTGGACCTCTTTTCATAGTAAAGAAGAACCCCCTGGCACAGTTATCTTTTGTCCACAGAGGCAGAGCTGGCTAGACGGCCGTGTTTGGGGGAGCCTGTGGGACTAATACCCAATCCTAGAAGGGGGCCCATTCTCTTTATGACGTGTCTCCAGCCATTCTGTAATTGTGTGATAGGATAGTGCTGGGTAACAAATGTGCTGGTGCCATCCCTCTGCAAGGTTGGGATGCTGAGTAGAAACAGATTTCTTTGAGAAATTCCTTATACATAAATGCCACTACCTCTGAAATCTCCCACGGTGGTTTTGGAGCTGTTAACACATTTCCGGATGAAGGAATTCCTTTTTTTTTCTTTTTCTTTCCATGGGACCGTAACTGAGATAATACTCTGGATCAGCTCATTGCTCTGAGACTACAGCTGTACCATCATGAAGTAAGCTGAAATATTCCTGTCCCATAGAGAGTCTGTCTGCTGCATCTCTGCATGATTCATTGTTCTGGCTATGCATCTTTCCAGCCACCCTTTGCTGAAGGGCAGATAACGTCCGTGTGACTGGAACAATATAGAATTACCCATCATTGATGTAAAGTATAACTGGAGGAACTGGGGCTGACTTGCTTTGGGAATCATGTCCAGAACTTTTAAAGAATTAAAAGGAGAGAGGCACAGCCTAAAGAAGTACATTCTTTTTTTGTAATGTCAGTATTTAGAAGAAATCTGGAACAAATTTTAATTGCTGACTTAGAAAAAAAAAGTTGTAATAAGCCACAAAACGTCTTACTGCCTAGAGGTAACTGGTAACTACTACAGACACTTCCCAGAACAGCATTGCTACAGCCAGCCAATGTAGGTCTCCACATTTCACTTTTGCCCCACTCTGCCCCCATCTTTCTTTTACTTCAGGGACCTACATTGGCTGTAGGTCAATGTTCCAGATTTCTTCTAAATACTGACGTTACAAAAAAAGAATGTACTTCTTTAGGCTGTGCCTCTCTGTTGCCTTTGTTTTTGAATTTGGCAGTTGTGTATGATAAGATGATGATAATCACAGTGTCTGGCTTGTGGGGTGGGGTGGTATTATCAGTAGATATTTATAATTTTGCATCTGCAAGCCCTAAAATTTGGAAAATTAAAGAAGAAGAAGTCCGTTCTCTAGCATATGATATTTTGGTGCCAGGTAAGCATTAAAGGTAGCCCACCATCAGAAGCAGGAATTTTTATAGACACAACCGTACATGGTTACCTCTTGCTGCTGTTTATCCCTAAATTCATTTTGCCCAGTGTGATTTTTATATATATAATGTATTCTTTCATCCCCACCCCCCTTTTTTTTTTTATGGGATAATTTGCCTATAGCTTTTCATTTGTTTTTTTTCCTCCACTTGTGTCTTTTACTTGTCTTTTTCTTGCTCTGTGATCTAGCACAACAAAAATGAATTTTAGAAAGGGATTTTTTTTTTAAATGCTGCAGCATGCCAGATTGACATGGGAGCTTTTCATACTTCCTGTAGTTTCCATATGAATTTGCTTTAATCTATGATTGGTCATCAGAAGGTGAGCACAGACTTTATTTATAAGTATGATTACTCAGTCACGAAGGTCTACCTGAATCACTTCTCTGGAAGATTCACATATTTCAGCTTCTGATGATACAGTTTGTCCTTGGCTCAATTTGGCAACAACTGTGGGGTTCTGCTTGTTTGTATTGCTCTTACAAGTGTGGCCTTTGGCTCCCAAAATCTTGGTGACATGCCTGGGTATCCGACAGTGTCCCTGTACTAATGCACAAATCCTGTTCGTTTCTTCTTCCTTCACAAAGTTCCTAATGCTCGTAATGGCCACATGCATCGTCAGGCAGGTTGCAACATCTGCCTAATTACTGACAGATGAATGTACAGCATGTGACTTTAAAGCAACATTGGGCACATGAATACCAAACAGTATTAAGTAGGCCTCTTTCTTTAATTTGCCTGTCTAGACTTTTTGCATTAAAAATTGCCCTTTTATCCATTTCTTCTCTGAATATTTTAGGTCCTGCTCCAACCTGGCAGCGAACTTCAATTGGCATGTTTTCAAAACCAGATTGTGCTGTTAAATATCCCAGGGCAGTTGTTTGTGTGAGGTCCAGTTATTAGCGAAGGCATAAATATTGGGATGGGGTGCTTGGAACCTGTGGGTGCCATGAATAATCACAGGGAGAGCGGGCCAAGGGGGTCAGAGATGAGAGAAATATAGTAAGTTTTACCCAGACTTTTACAATGTGTAGCCTGCATAATTAACTTGTAAACTGCCCAGAGAGTGCTTTAAGTGCTGTGGGGCAGTATATAAGCAGCACACTTTGCTTTTTCCCCTTTTTTTTAGGTGAGATCACAAACCTATTTCTGGACTATCCCACTTTAGATTGCATATAGAAAGACCCACACACACACATACGAACAGCATTTAGAGAAGGATTCAGCTATGCACATTCCCAGAGATGGGAAAAGGTCTGTTTTTCTGGAGTACAGCTCCTGTGATCCTAAATGCCAGGCTGAAGTCGTTCAGTCCAGAAAACATTAACTACTTTCTATGGCGTCCACACTGAACCATTCCCTGGCTTCTGAGCTTTTTCTAGCCCTCTTTTCTTTCTACAACTTTAAATCTTTGGGGCTCGGGGCTCTCTGCAGATTGCTTATAGGTCTTTTTCTTGTCCGAAGCACATCTTCAGTAACAGGCATAGTGGCAAATCTTTGGGTCCGAGTCTAAACCTTCGGGTCCCGAGTCGGAGTCAGAGTCTTTGCATCCAAGTCCCAGGCCTTGAGTCTGAGTCTTGAGTCGTTTGCTCCCCCCAAGGCTTGGGACTCGGGACTCGGACCCAAAGACCCGGACTGCACGTGCGCCACCCAGGCTGGCGCATGTGCAGAGACAGTGTGCCTGGAAGGGAAGCCAGGTGGGCGCATGCACCTATGCAGAGACAGCGGGCCGACTTCCCTGGAGCCGGCCCATGCCTCTGCACATGCGCTTGCCGATCAGCTGGGTGGCAGGTACATAGTTGGAGGCAGCAGCCCGCTCCTGGAAAGGAAGCCAGGCCTGCTGCCTCTGAGGATGATGGCGGCGACAGGAGCAAGTAGGGAGGCCCATCCCTAATAGGGATTTTACAACATGACTCGGACAAATGGATCCAAGTTGCAAGTCGATTCAATCTTTTTTTAAAAAAAGCATCAAGTCTGAGCTGAGTCGCTTGTTGACTTCAGTCGGACTCAGCAGCAAGTCCTCGACTCAAGAGTCCCCATTCCTGTGCAGTGCTGTTTTCCTTCTGTGCTAGAGAACTTGCACCCCCACTTTTTGTTTGGGATTTCTCTCCTTTACCCAAATGCACCTCCTTCCATGGGTGCTTGTTGGCTGCCTTGTTATCGCTGCCCGGCGACACGTCTTACTCCCGAGACTTGTAGCCCGTTGGAATATTCTTCAGATGTCTCTGTTGCAAAATCTTCTAGATTAGCATCGCTTTCGTTTTGTTCTGCCAAATGAGTGTTGATTACAAGGCATACTTTAATGCACTGATATTAATGTGGTGTTTACTGTTCGAAATGGAAATGGATCCAGTCTGCCATAAGGGACATTGGGGTATTGTGTGTGTATGTGTGTGTAAAGAGACCAAACTTTAATTTAACACTTTAGGTTCTTGTAGATCTGTGGGTTTGTTCACTGTCTGTCTTTTTAAAAAATCCTTTCTGGGTGAACCTACTGTGGCTGTATAAAAAAATATAGCTTATTGTAATAAATATTGTTCAAGCATTTTGATATACTGCTCTAAAATCTTTCTATGAGAATCTCATCAACTAATAAGCTTATTATATATATAATATATTATGCTATTATTTTGCAATAAAAGTGGCTTTTTGAAATTTAAATGATGTATTTAATCAATTTGCTCTAAAAGTACTCATTATGACTTTCTAGCATAATGGTGCTTATTATTAAAGGATTTTTGTTTTTAAGTAAGACTCGTTGCTGAGTGTGTTTTTCTGGGTTTTTCGACATATAAGCCTAAGATTCCATTTCTTGCTCAGTTACATAAAAATCAGCATATCTTATGGCATGTATTATAATGGCAAAGTACTGAGGTTAGATTTCTGTGTAATGTTATCAGGCTAGCTAGATGTGTGCAACCCACCCACCCCTGCTTATGAAGAGATAGGCCTGTGTGGAGGGTTGTACACATGTGTATTAGAGATGGGCATGAATTGAACAAAAATGGTGTTTCGTCCTGATTCGTAATTTATAGGTTGATGAATCACAAATTTACCATTTTTTCTGATGAGTCAATTTGTCAATTCATCTTGACTTTAAAACCCACCACCACCACCACCCCTGGCACCTAGAGACACCAAAATTATAGAGATGTAATTTTGGTGTCTCTAGGGTTAGAGTTAGGGAGACACATTAAGAGGTGAGTGTTAGTATGTGCAAGTGTATCAAGCAAAACGCAAAGGGAAAATAATAATAAAATCAAAAAGACAAAAACCCATGGCACCTTAAAGATTGTCTTATTTTAATGTGAGCTTTCGTGGACAAGTCCACGTCTTCAGACATACAAGTGAGACAGAACAACATAGCTGTTTCTCTGGAAATCGGCAGGATAGGGCCATCCAGATGGATTAAAGCAATCTGTGCAAGGTTTCCAGCCGGTCAAGAGGAGGAAACCAAAATTAGTCTAAAAAGAGGCATGAGATTGCTGTATTAATCATTCTGGGCCTGCTTGCTGAATCTTCCTGCCGCTTGCTTTTGGAGGCCTTCTGCTGGATGAATCACTGTTGGGCTTACTTTTGGGATGAATTCACTGAAGGCTTGATGCCTTCTGAAGCAAACCTGATTTTATTTTATTTATCTATTTCATCCTGGGAGTTCTAGCTGGGAGACCCACACCTGCAAGCATCTTCATTTTGCTCACCTGGACCCGGGCCTAGCTGTATGACTGCATCGTCTAGCTCTGGCCTGGCTTCCTGTTTCCAGTGTACAAACGAGGAAGCTATTGTGCTGCTTCCTGGTCGCTGTAGTTTTTTCTGAGGCGCCCTCTATAGTGCCTAAAGATCAGCGAGACTCTGACTAGCATTATCACAGCAGCTTCCTGTTTTGTACAATAGCAAATGTATTTTAATACCTAGTCCAGTTATTATCTGCCATTTATGCTGTTGCACTATAAGCTCTAATCACTCATCACTAATGAAGAAAGACTACAGAGATCAGACTCAAAACTTACCTGTTGACAACTGTGAATGAACGTTGAATGCAATTTGCAGGCCACATTTTACACAAGCCCAAAGACCAGCACCTGAAAACAGCACTATGGCAGATGAGCCTGGCCTCAGAAAAACCTGGCGTCAAACACTCCAGAAAGATTTCAAAACCATTAATATTCCTTGTCACGATGCCGAAAACATTGCGAACGATCGAATGTGTTGGAGAACACGTGCTGTCAAATCTGCTCTGCACAGGACCTAACGAAATGATGATGACTATAAGTTCAGCTGTTCCTCAGTGCCATCTTTAATATTTATTTTTTCATTGCATTTCTCTCCAGTGAACTCGTGGTGGTGTGACAGGTCAAAACCTGTTACCCAGTTTTCTCCTGCAAGGAATCAGGCAGACGCAGTCAGCTGAACCAAAGTCCAATTTTATTGATAAAACAACAAAGAAAAGGTCAGCTGGGACTTCTCTTAAAAGCAGAGAAGATCCCGAAGATACAGTGTACAGATGTTTTATAATAATACAAGGTAAAGGTAAAGGTTCCCCTTGACATTTAGTCCAGTCGTGTCCGACTCTAGGAGGTGGTGCTCATCCCCGTTTCCAAGCCATAGAGCCAGCGTTTGTCTGTAGACAGTTTCCGTGGTCATGTGGCCAGCGCGACTAGACACGGAATGCCGTAACCTTCCCACCGAGGTGGTACCTATTTATCGACTCACATTTACATGCTTTCGAACGGCTAGGTTGGCAGGAACTGGGACGAGCGACGGGAGCTCACTCCGTCGCGTGGATTCGATCTTACGACTGCTGGTCTTCTGACCTTGCAGCCCAGAGGCTTCTGCGGTTTAACCCACAAACAAAGAGTCATAAAGGTCTACTTTTCTATTGGCTACCTTAACCCAAAGTTTGGATCCAGTCCCTTATTGGATAATGATGCCAATTGTACTAATCTATTGGTTCCCTATAGATATGCGTATGTGGTACTCCATCTCCCTTTGACCTATGATTGGGATGTGCCTCGATGTCTGGAGGAAAGTGTATCCGTTTCCCCTTATCTTTTGGCATGTTTATGTATCCTTCCTGGGCCCGATGTATGGCCTTCAGACTCCGGCTCCCATGCTGGGTTTATGTTTCGACTATCATCACCTGGTTCTTCCTGCCCACATTCCTGAATTGGGTCATCTGCTAGATCAAAGGTGAATGGGCAAAGGAATAGAGTTACAGTGGTGCCTTGAGTTGCGAACTTAATCTGTTCCGGAATGATGGTCGTAACTCAAAGCACCATTTCCCATAGGAATACATTGAAATGTGATTAATCCGTTCCGGCTGGAAAAAAAAAAACCCATTCCAGCAGGGACTAAAAAACACACTGCAAGACCCATTACAGCATGGAAACATAACCCCCCCACCCAGCCCAAACCCACGCTGCAAAACCCTGTACAGTACTAACCCAGAACAGGCAGTTTTTAAAATTTTAAAAAGCAAAAAGCAGTACCAGGCAGTCCAAAGTCTCTCTGCGAACGCACACTCTCTAACCGCTGGGGCGAAGGAGCTACAGAGAAGCAGCCTCTTCGCTGACCAACGGTTAGCCGTTCAAATTTCCCCACCTTTTTTCCAGTCGTATCTCAAAGCGCGCCGGTCACAAGTCAAAGCAAAATGTTGCGACCGGAGCTGGTTGTAACTCGAATGGGTCGCAAGTCAAGACGGTCGTAAGTCAAGGCACCACTTGTACCAAGGAAACTCTATACTACTTGTAAAAATGTCTCAATATCTCTATACTAGGTGGAAATGTTCCAGGCCTATGTTGGGTCCATGAGGCCTATGCAGAAGTACTTGCAGTTAGATTAAAACTGAGTTTGGGTATATCCTGGTATCAGTGGCTTACGCCAGGGGTCCCCAACGTCCTGGTCCGCAGCCCGGCGCTGGTCCGTGGGCTTCGCAGGACCAGGCCGCGGAGACAGATCTCCCGCCCCCCCGCACACATGCATGGGGGGCGTGGTGTGCTCGCGCGGCTGAGCGGGTGCGTTCGCGGATGGGCGTGGTGTGCTTGCGCACCTCACCTGCGAGCACACCAAACCCATCCACGCATGCATGCATGCATGCCACGCCCCTCCGCCAATGTGCCACGCCCACCTGCAAACATGCCACGCCCGCCGCGAGCACGGGGGTGCCCCCCCACGCACAGACCCCATCCCCCAACCTGTCCGTGGTTCTGAAAAGGTTGGGACCACTGGCTTACACAGATCTCCTGCTCTCCCCTCCCCCCCCTTGATACAATAACCCTGTTAGGTGGGTCAAGTGAAGAGACTGCTTAGCCCAAGATCATTCAAAGAGTTTCATAGCTGAATAGGGATTTGAACCCAGGTCTCCAGAGCTGTACTCTTATACCACACAATATATTTTAAGTTTTGCTAGATCCAATAGCCCTTCTCTGTTGAATGGGGTTGGTGGGGTTGTGATTTAGCGAGCCCAGTGCACTGCTACCAAGATTCAAAGACCCCTTACAGGTGTGCATTTTCAGAAGATCTAGAAGTTCACATAGGCGCGCTGAGAGTGTGCCAGCAACTAAAACAGGATTGTCTACGTGCAAGAGCAGGAAGATGTACCAGCAGGTTTGGGGCACCATACACCTTGGTAGGGTACAATAAAGATCGAGGAGGGAACCGCTGGGCAGAGGAGAGAGACTACTTAAAACCGTGAAATTATGGCCCAAGAACAGGGTGGGGCGATAAACCCAGGGTGGGGAAATGGAATGAAGTATGTTGAGAAAGGGTGTAGAAGGTGATTTTCAAACCTGTGTGTGGTCACAATCAGTTGTGGTTACTGGTGGTCCTGAAAGCCATAGGCTTTCCCTGGGGTTTGCTGGTAACCCTCCCAACCCTTTGCTTTGAGGCTTCAGTTTTGAACATCACCACGCAGTAGCTGGACTCGATATTGGAATGAGAGGTGATAAAGTATGGAGCTCCTGGGCTATTATTTCATGCATCTTGCACGGCTTCCTTTCCTAAAAATAGATTTGGTTTTCTGTGCCTTCTGACAGACGTAGAAAAACCAGATCTTAAGGCAGACAAAGCACAAGGTTATGAGTCAAACAGGAGAACTCACATCCTGAACTGTGGAATGTCTTTAGAAATGCATCTCAGGCTTCCTCAAACAGTGGCAAAAGGGAAGTGCGTCCTGTTGGTCTTTTGAGAGCACATCCGTCAGGCTGGCAAAGAGTAGCTGTACAGCATCCTCAATTTTTGCACGACTTTAAAAGTGCAAAGTTAGACTGGGTACCATATTTGGCATTCAAAAGCACCTCGCTTTCTCTTTCCAAACGAAACCTATGCCATGTTCGTAGTCCTCAAGGCTGCAAACAACAGCTCATTTCATGCAATGCACCTACAGAGGTATCTCCGTCACCCTCATTTTTTTCAATTTGTCAAAATCGCCCAGGAGAGGCTGGCGCACGCAAATATTCTCAATCTGATCTCTGAAGGGTTTGCAGCATTTGAGATTTGCAGGCCATCTTCCTGGAGAAATTTGATTTTTAGGAGGACATAGAGTCCTTAGCCAGCCCTATCTCTGCCTGGGATCGGTTTATGATTAAACAGCATATTCTATGCAATATGCCGAGACACCAAGGTTTTAAAAGCTGCCGCATTGATTTGGAAGGAAAAAGCAGCGGATGGGCAGGCAGCTGGTGCTAAGGCCATCAGGGGGTGATCAAAGCTTCCTGCTCTTCTCTTGCCTTGTTGTTGTTGTTTAGTTGTTAAGTCGTGTCCGACTCTTCGTGACCCCATGGACCAGAGCACGCCAGGCCCTCCTGTCTTCCACTGCCTCCCGGAGTTGGGTCAAATTCATGTTGGTCGCTTCGGTGACCCTGTCCAACCATCTCGTCCTCTGTCGTCCCCTTCTCCTCTTGCCCTCACACTTTCCCAACATCAGGGTCTTTTCCAGGGAGTCTTCTCTTCTCATGAGATGGCCAAAGTATTGGAGCCTCAAGCTTCAGGATCTGTCCTTCCAGTGAGCACTCAGGGTTGATTTCCTTCAGAATTGATAGGTTTGTTCTCCTTGCAGTCCAGGGGACTCTCAAGAGTCTCCTCCAGCACCACAATTCAAAAGCATCAATTCTTCGGCGGTCAGCCTTCTTTATGGTCCAGCTCTCACTTCCATACATCGCTACTGGAAAAAACATAGCTTTGACTATGCAGACCTTTGTCGGCAAGGTGATGTCTCTGCTTTTTAAGATGCTGTCTCTTGCCTTAGGAGTGGAAAATAATGGGGTTGGGAAAGAAGTAGGGATGTTGGCAAGTCTTCGGGTCCAAGTACTGAATCCGAGCCTTTGGGTCTAAGTCCTGAGTCCAAAGCCTTGAGTCTGAGTCTTGAGTTGTTTGCCCCCCCCCCCCAAGGTGGTGCATGCAGACATACAGAAGGACTGGAAGGGAAGCCGGGTGGGCGCATGTGCAGAGACAGTGGGCTGACTTCCCTTCCCGTTGCCAGCCCCTACCTCTGCGCATACGCTTGCCTATCAGCTGGGTGGCAGGTGCGTGGGTGGAGGCAGCAGCCAGCTCCTGGAAGGGAAGCCAGGCCTGCTGCCTCTGAGGATGATGGCAGCGGTGGCAGGAGCAGGTCGGGAGGCCCATCCCTACTAGGGACTCAACCACGCAACTTGGACAAATGGGGTCCGAGTCTCAAGTTGAGTCCAAGTCTTCCCAAAAAAACACCCAAGTCAAGTCCGAATTAATTCGCCAGTGCAACTTAAGACTCAACAGGGAGTTACAAGTCGTGAGTCCTCATCCTTGGAAAGAAAGGTTGTGTTTCCCACTCTGTAAGGGCCGGGCGACTCTTGAGCCCTGCTGCTGGCATGAGAGAGACATTCAAATAAAGGAAGGAGGCCAGCGCTTCTATCTTTTCCTCCATGCCTGCCTTCCCTCCCTAGGGCAGAGAAGACTGGATCCATGACGGTGCAAGTTGCTCCCTCTGCCTGCTCATTTGCTATTTCCTCCCCACATTTCTTTCCTTGGGGAGGGACACAAGTGTAATGCAGTGGTTAAACTGCAGTACTCCAGCCAAAACTCTCCTCATGACCTGGGTTCAGTCCCAGTTAGCTGGCTCGAGGTTCACTCAGCCTTCCATCCTTCTAAGGTCGGTAAATTGAATACCCAGTTCGCTGGGGGCGCAATGTGTAGCCTGTATAATTAACTTGCAAACCGCCCAGAGAGTGCTTTATGTGCTATGCGGTGGTATATAAGCGGCACGCTTTGCTTTATCCTCTCCTCCACCTTCTCAGTGCTATAGGGGCAGGGACTCCAGTTGACAAAACCACATTGTTCTCCTGCTTCCTGACAGGTTTGATCAGCCTTCCTCCACCTGAACAGGTTTGATCAGCCTTCCTCCACCTGAACAGGTTTGATCAGCCTTCCTCCACCTGAATCCTCCCAGATGCCATGGGCCACAATGTCCACCATGCCACACTAAGGGCCATGTTGGGCTGATGTGAATCATTGCACAAAACAGCCAGGGAAATAGCATTCTGGGGCTGGCACAGCACCTTCCCAATAACCCGGAGAAAATGTACTTACTGCAGAATAGCTCCAAACAGGCATTTACATGTAACATACACCAAAGTTTAATCAGGTGTGAGTGGCCACAAATACTGTTGGCCGTGACGGGGCACATAATGAGAATGTCATGCCCTGCTCCTGCTCCCCCTTTATTTTTTTAAAGAGGATTTCAAGTGCCTCTTCAGAGGTGTGATATAACTGCAGGTGTTTAAAAGGAACCACATAACTGTGTGTGCAAACAGAAGTGCAAAGGATAGAAAAAATTAAATTGAAATGTTGGAAGGGGCCTAATAACGCCATCAAGTCCGACACCCTACTCTATGCAGGAATCCAAATCAAAGCAGATCTGACAGATGGTTGTCCAATTTATCTTCAATGCCTCTAGCCTGGGAGCGCTCATCACCTCCCAAGGTAACTGGTTCCATTGTCGTACTGCTCTAACACTTAAGAGGTTTTTCCAGGTATTCAGCTGAAATCTGGTGTCGCGCACCCCCCAGTGTCCCTAGTTTGTTTCCCTCAAACCCAGGTCCCACCTTTGGGCACGACGTTCTTTATTTTCCTTACACCAACTGCCACCAGTGGATCTTTATCCACACGTTACCAATAATGCTTCCTGGACACGTGTTGTCAAATATAACAGATTATTTATTGTTTAGTTGTAGAATCACATAAGTATTTTAATAGATGTTGTATTTTGTTGCACTCATTACTTGGACATTGGACACGCATCTTTATTGGTAGTACTTTCCATATAAATCACTGTGAATCACTGGAATACTATTATATGACTGTCTATTTATTTCACTTCTATCTTTTATCTATTCTTTAATTCATACACCAACTATACCACACCAACTTTCCAATCTCTCTCTTAAAACTCTCCCCAAACCTCTTATCTCTTGCTCTCTCAGTTTCCAACTGTCTCTAACTGTCCTCCTGACTCCGCCCTCCTGTCCTCTTATAGGCTCCAGCTCTAGAGCTCCACATGACGGACAGGTGGGACATGGGCATTCCGCCACATACCTCCCCCCTTGGAAAGTTTGTTTCATGGGGTAAAACTTATGGTAGTTTACCCTCATGAACAACGTATGCTTTTTCTTAACAATATTTCTAACATATTTTTTTTCCATTGCAATTCTCATTTACACATTTGCAATTTATACTTACTCTATACTTACTCTTTTACTTAGTTGAAAGCATATTATTCTTATTACTTTATATTCAAATAACATTAATCAACATTTTTATTACTTACAAACCACTTCAGTCACTTTTATCCTTACTTATCATTAGTTCATCTATAAATTGCTTTTCATTTATTTCATATACATATACTCTTAGAATATTTATTTAGAACAATTTTAATACCATTACAAGTTACATTTCCTTTGTTTCTGTCAGTCATTCTTCTGGTCTTCTTGATAAGGCGTCCTTGGCTACCACAGTTTGAGTCCCTTAGACTCTGGATCCACAAAGTCACAGTCTTGTAGGGGTATGGCCCACCTCATCAACTTCTTACTGTTCTGACAGTCCGCAACCACAGCCATGGGGAATGGTCTGTGCATGGAACAAAATGTCTTCCCCATATGTACGGTCCGAGCTTCCGCAAAGACCATACAATCGCCAGACACTCACGGTATATGATGGACAGGTGTCTCTCGCCAGCCTGCAGCTTCTCACTCAGGAACGTCACCGGATGAAGGTCCCCGTTGTCGTCCTCCTGGCTCAGCCCGGCTCGCAGTCCGATGTGGGATGCCTCTGTGTAGACGGTGCACCCTCGCTGGAAATCTGGTTCTCTCAGGGCAGGACCGGTCATCAGCGCAGTCTCCAACCTCTCGAAGGTCTCTTCACAGTTGCTCGACCACAGGATCTCGTCAGCTTTTCTTTTATGGGTTAGGTCCAATAAAGGGGCCTCTATTTCACTAAAGTTCTGGATAGAGCGCCTCTCATAGCTAACTAACCCAACGAAAGATCTGATCTTCTTTGCTGTTGTTCTAGGCCAGCTACTGATTTCTTTCATCTTCAGTGTTAGGGGTTTGATTATGCCTTCCCCAACAATATGGCCTAATTCTTTTAATTTGGAGTTACCCAGCTGGCATTTGCTAACCTTCACTGTTAATCCAGCCTCATGTATTCTTAGTATCACTATTTCATTATGGTCTAGAGGATCTGTCCACGTCTGACTATAGGTTCTTATCTCATTTTTGTATACTACTGAGAATTCTCTACACTTGATCCAGTTCACATGGACCACTCTCTGACCTTCCTTTCCTTCCTCCTGAATTATGTAATTTATTTCATTCATCTTGGATTTTATTCTAACAGGATTTGCCCAGTTTATTTGCATCTTATTTCCTTTTATAGACCTCAGCCTCAGGACTTTCTCTCCCGGACTGAATGATCTTTCTCTGGCCTTTTTGTCAAAACCTAGTTTCTGCTTGCCTTGCTGTCTTTGTAAGTTTTCTGAAGTTAACTTCATAGATAGTTTCAAGGGTTTCATTAACCTATTTATGTACTGGATCACTGACTCTGGGTATTCTCCCTGTTGTTTCTCCCAATTTTGTCTGCTTACATCCCAGGGTCTCCGCGCTTTCCTTCCAAATAGCCGTTCAAATGGACTGAACTCAGTGCTTTCCTGGAGTACAGACCGGCATGCATATCCCCAGGGTGGTATCTCGTGATCCCAGTCATTGTGTTTTTCTGTTGTATAAGCTCTGATCATTCACATTAGGGTCCCATTAAATTTTTCCCTGCTAGTTACTGTAGGGAAGGGTCCCATAATGTCCAGGCCTATGCATTGAGATGGGGTTGATATGATTGGTAAAGGGCACAATTTTGCTTTAGCTTTATCATTGCCCGTACCCTGCCTTTGCCATACATCACCGCTTAGACAGTATGATTGTATTTGCTTCTCCATTCCTGGCCAGTAGAAATTCTGAGCTATTCTCTGCTTTGTGTGTGTGATTTCTAAATGAGCATTATGTCCTTTCTCCATAATCCTTTCCCTGTATTTCAAAGGGATCACCAGTTGTTGGTGAACATTTCCCCCTCCTCTCTGAGGATTAATTAAGACCTTTCTGGATAACAGGTCTTTCGCTACACAGAACTCTTCAGGGCTTTCAGGGGTTAGTTTTCCTTCTCTGGCTGGCTCAAAGCATTGTTGTAGCGTAGAATCCTGTCTTTGCTCTTGTTTAAAAGCATTTTCCTGAGGATTTCTTCTAACTACCACCTCAGCTGTTATATTGTCTTCCTCTCCTCCTATAATTTCATTAGGGATCTCACAATTTTCTTCAGGTTTTGCTCTTTTTTCTATCTGGGAGCGAGTAGTGATTAAAACACTCTTTACATGCTCAGATAGATCTAACCCAATCAAACATGGAGCAGGAATTTGATTCGTGAGGGCTACCTTCCACACTCCATTCCACCCTTGATATTTCATTGGTATTTGAGCCATAGGTAGAGTAATTAATTCTTTCCCAATCCCTTTTATGGTTATGTATTCATTTCTTACTATATTTTTCTGAGGGATAATATCAGGATGACACAAAGTCACCTGTGAGCAGGAGTCTCTCACTGCTAGATATTTTGTATTATTTATATAAATGGGTTCCCCAGAACACCTAAGCAATTCTTGGTTATTTTCAATATAAAAGCATTGGACAATGTTGGCTAATGGCAGCTGTTTTTCCTGGCCCTCTGCCACCTCTGTTTCAGCGCCACTTTCAATTGCCTCAACTGTCTTTCCCTGCTGTTGTACATAGTACACTTTCCTGGGTACATTTCCACCTCCTTTCTGTGGAATCTCTTTATTGTTTAAGGTTTGGCATTGGGAAATGAAGTGCCCTGGTTTCCCACAGCCATAACACAATTTTGGACCCCTTTGTTCAAAGAGAGGGGGCTTTTCTCCCTTCCCTTCAAAGCTTTGTTTCATCTGTTGATTCTGCTCTGAGGGTTTGCTTCTAAAACGGCCTCCAGTATTCTGATAGTTCTTGTGGTAATCTCTGGGTTCTTTTCTTCTTTCCTCCCAGCTGTTACCTCCAAGTTTTACCTCAGAATATTTTGGGTTTCGTATTTCTGAGATAAAATCAGCTTCTTCACTCGGCTGTCGAACCGTTCTGGGCTTTTTATCCCTGACCAAATACCTTAGTTCTCCTGGTAGAACTGAATAGAATTGTTCTAGCCCTATAATATCTTTCATTTCTTCTAAAGTCTCAACTTTAGCGTGTTCTAGCCACTTCTCCAAGTATTTGACCAGATTGGCTCCCAATTGATAATATGATTCCTCAGGTTTTCTTTTCAATGTTCTAAATTTCTGTCTGAGGTGCTCAGCATTGATCCCATACCTCGCGTAAACCAACTTCCTGAAGGCTTCATAGTCTCTTGCTTGATCTGGGGCCATTTGAGAATAAATCTCATTTAACTCTCCACTTATTTGAGACCTGAGAATAATCATTCTCTCCTCAGCTTTCACTTTATAGTCCCAGCATGTCCTCTCGAATGCAATGAGGAATGCCTCAGCGCAATCACCCTTTCTGAATTGAGGGAATTTCTTTAAGTCAGCTTTTGATAAATTCCCCTCCTCAGTATTTGAATTATTATTATTATTATTCTGGGCTGATAATTCTAATCGTCTCATTTCTAGTTGGTATTCCATCTGTCTCTTTTCTTGTTCCATGGCCATCTCTCTTTCTTTGGCCTCAGAATCAGCCCTGAGCTGTAACTCTTGTAATTGAAATTCCCTTTCCAATTTCCACTTCTGAAACTCTTGGGAGGTTAAAGCAGCTTCTCCCCTTGAGGTACTATCCTCCTGAGCATCATCATATTGCTCAGCTAATTCAGGGCTTTCCTCTGCGTGAGGTAAACCTTGTACATCAGATACCTCCATTGTTAACCGTTTCCCCCTCTTAGAAGTCATGGTTTATTTGTCTTTCTCTGGATAAGTTGGTTGGTTTAATAGAGGCAAATAGACAAGCCTCAATTTAAAAACACTTTTTCCTTTTCTGTGTTAGAGAGAGAGAGTGATATACAGTAGCCTTCTGCTGCAGCAGCAGTTACTTTATTTCTTTCTTTAGGCACCTAGCCTTCTCTGGTTCTGAAACACTGTTTCTTCTAGTCTCCAGACACCCAGCTTTTTCCTTTAATATTTATATTATTGCAGCCACCACTTAGATTTTGTCCCCTCAGCTTCCTTGGACCTTGGCTTCCTTTTTATTCCCTTCTGCGCTCCTCTTTCAGAGCTAGGGATCTAAAGTTAGCCCTCTTGGTCTTTCCCTAAGCTTGAGGTAAATTTTAAACACTAAATTCTCCTCAGAGTCTCTTCCTGCCTTAGTCTTTCCACGATCAGGAGTCCCTTCCAAGCTATCCACACAGAGCTTTTAGGGTTCCCCACTCCTTCTCATTGGACTAACAGGTCCCTCAGACTCAGAGAATTTCTTTTCTCTTTTCTTTGGCTCACTGGAATTTATTTATTTCATATCCCACCGCTGATGCCACCACTTATGTCGCGCACCCCCAGTGTCCCTAGTTTGTTTCCCTCAAACCCAGGTCCCACCTTTGGGCACGACGTTCTTTATTTTCCTTACACCAACTGCCACCAGTGGATCTTTATCCACACGTTACCAATAATGCTTCCTGGACACGTGTTGTCAAATATAACAGATTATTTATTGTTTAGTTGTAGAATCACATAAGTATTTTAATAGATGTTGTATTGTGTTGCACTCATTACTTGGACATTGGACACGCATCTTTATTGGTAGTACTTTCCATATAAATCACTGTGAATCACTGGAATACTATTATATGACTGTCTATTTATTTCACTTCTATCTTTTATCTATTCTTTAATTCATACACCAACTATACCACACCAACTTTCCAATCTCTCTCTTAAAACTCTCCCCAAACCTCTTATCTCTTGCTCTCTCAGTTTCCAACTGTCTCTAACTGTCCTCCTGACTCCGCCCTCCTGTCCTCTTATAGGCTCCAGCTCTAGAGCTCCACATGACGGACAGGTGGGACATGGGCATTCCGCCACATCTGGCTTCCTATAACTTGAGTCCATTATTACGTGTCCTGTACTCTGGGATGATTGAAATCAGATCCTGCCCCTCCACTGTATGGCTACCTTTCGAGTATTTGAAAAGTGCTATCCTATCTCCCTCAGTCTTTTATTCTCAAAGCTAAACAGGCCAAGATCTTTCATCTTTCCTCACAGGGCTTGGTTTCCTGTCCCCCGATCATGGTTGTTGCCCTTCTCTGAAATGCTCCAGTTTGTTGGCATCCTTCTGCAAATATGGTATCCTGAACTGGACACAATACTCAAGATGAGGCCTAACCAGTGCCGAATAGAGGGGGACTTCTACTTCACGGGATCTGGAGACCGAGCGCGTGGCAGATGCCACGCTCCACCTACACTGTGTTGTTGAATGACCCGGCCTTCACGCTCCCCTTGATTCCTCACCTGGGGGTTCTGCAGGAAGGTGTCTCTGTGGTTGATGCAGCCTCCGGAGCGGTTCTTCAAGGGGTCTTCGTGTCTCGTCCACTCTCCTCTCAAGACTGCCTCTTCCCACGTCTTGTGGATGCTCAAGTAGGACGTGTTGATGAGGCGGCACTTGATGATATCGGTGAAGCATCTACAGACGTCATCAAATGCCATTCTCTTGACTGCCTCCTGCTTTGGAGCGCTCACCACCTCCCAAGGACACGGGTTCCCTTGTCGTACTGCTCTAACAGTTAGGAAGTTTTCCCCGATACTCAGCCGAAATCTGGCTTCTTATAGCTTGAGTCTATTATTACGTGTCGTGCACTCTGAGATGCCCCTCTTCTGTATGACAGTCTTTCAAGTATTTGAAAGGTGCTCTTCTGTCTCCCCTCAGGCTTCTTTTCTCAAAGAAGGATGGAGGTCAAGGAAGAGCAAGGGGAGAGAGGTGGACAGAAGTAGATCCACAGTCCTGGATCCTGAGCTCCCCAAAGGCTCTCTGGGGTGCCTCCTGAACACCAAGGAGTTCCTTCTGTTTTGTCTTACGCAACCACCCTTTATTAAGTTAGAAATAGCCCTGATGGGCGAGCATCGGGACCCGAGTACCGAATATCTGTGTCCAGTTCAGAGCCGTCCTCTGTCTCCTCATATTGCTTTGTATCTGTCAAATTTGGAGCAGAAAAGAACTGGATTGGGTGAAATTTTGGACGGCATTAAGGCTTGACGTCCTGGGATTCCTGCAGATTCGAAGGTTTTCCCGAGTTGGCTTTGGACTCGTTCACGCCCAGTCATTTTATCAGCTTCTTGGTCACTGCTGCCCTCTATTGATAGGAAAACTTTACATTTTGGACTTTTACGTTCTTCACACTGGTACAATCCTGATGAAGTGGTGTTTAATCAACGAAAGCTTGTTTATTGCGTAATTATTTTTGATTGGTCTATAAAGGTATTGCCTATTTTTGCAGTAGCCATCTATGTTCATTGTACTGGGGGGGGGGGGAGGAATTACGAGCGTTTCTTTTTAATTTCTCTGAAGCCCCAGGGTCAGGACTGGCCCAAGATGTTTCAAAACACAATAACCTTAGAACTGCGGAGCTGGAAGGGGCACCCTTGGGGTCATATAGCCCAACCCGTATCAAGGAGGCACGGGGGGGGGGAATTGAACTCCCAGACTCTGACTCTGCAGCTGGATAGCTAAACCACTGAGCTATCCAGCAGTTATTAGATGCAACCTCCACTACAGGTTTTGTCTTCTCTTGTCTGCAATGAGTATCTAGGCGTTCAAGAGTTATTTAAAGGCCAGGAAGCTAGCATATGCAGAGCCTGGAAACATTTCTTTAAAAGAAATAATAATAACAGTGATATTTGTCAAACTTTGGTAGTATGATTCACACATTCCCAGCTTCCGTCTATTGACTTTCCAGCTTATGGTACTAGGAAACTTTCATGGCCTGAGACTTTGAGACCTGTCACCCTTCAGTTTTTGGAAATAATCTTGTAATAATATTAATCTTAGAACTGCAGAGCTAGAAGGGACCCTCGTTGAGTCCAGCCCTTATCAGGGAGGCACAGCGGGGAATTGAGCTCCCAACCTCTGGCTCCACAGCCAGATGCCCAAACCACTGAGCTATCCAGTAGTAAACCACAACCAGCTGAACTGTGACAAGCCCATTTCCATCACAGCTCTTCTTTTATATGGGTTACTAATCATTCACATAGCACAAAGAATTGGTCTCTGTGTTTTCCATATGCTAGCTTCATGTCTTCTTCCTTTTCCTTCCTGACTTTTTAGGTGATCTGGGACATGTTGTTTTTAACATATCTGTAACTTGCAGATTGTCTGCCAGAGGATGGTGTATCGAGCCTTCTAAATAAATATAAACTTCAATATAGGTCATAATTGCCAGTGACCAGTGGAGGGCACTACATTTCCACGAATTATCTCCATGGTCTATAATTATTTTCATTTTTAAATCCCTTTCCTAGTCGATTAACCCAGTCACCTGGTTTGTGTGGGAAAATACAGTACCTATCCTCCAGGATAATGTTTTTAAGAAAAGGACAAAGATAATCTGTTGTTTCCTGGCTCCACCAAAGGTAAGTCCCATTTCACAAGCCTTTCAGTATTCTCAAAGTGTCACTAAGCAAGTAGACACAAATGATGTTGAAGAGTTTTGAATTTCTAGTAAAATTCTATTTTGCTATGCAGTAGAAGTACAGAGATCCACAGAGAAGAATAGCTACAAGTTCCCCAGAGTCCACCCCTTTCTCATTCACTGGCACTTAAAGTCTCAATCACTCACTCTGAGACATTTGTCGGAGAAAGAATAAAAACATTTTTTTTTTACTTATACTTGCTTGAAATTACAGACTTCTGTATACTTAGCAATCAAACAGATCAACAGTGAACAAATAACCGACTCCAAAGAGAGGGGAAAAGAAGTCTCAGCAGAATGACAGGATTTTTGAACTCTTTGAAGAAATGATTTGTTAGTGCTGGATAGACAATCAATCACCTCAGCCCAGAAAAGTCCCTCCGAGTCACACAAACTACAGAGAGCATGCGAGGTTGCAAAATATGTAATGCAAAACTCCAATAAATATTTGATAAATACAGGTTGAAATCCAGTAGTAAATGAAAAATGGAGCAGACCCATTGAATCATTGGGGATTTGGGTGGGTCAGCAACTCAGTTCCATTGATTTAATAGGCCTACTCTAGTCATGGCTTTACTCCCAGGTTTCAGCCACGGTGTACTTAGACTATTCAAATGGTTTTGACAAGGGATTTTTTTCTTAAAGACCCCTGGGCCAATGTGTCTTGGAATAAGAGGAAAAGTCCTATGATGGTGAAAGATCAGAAAGCAGAGAGTAAACATTAATAAACATAGGTATATAAGAGAGGGATCTGATTGGGGTGTTGGGGAAAAAGTTTTTTTATAGTTTAAAAATGGCTTGATGTGTTTCATCCAAATCGATCGGAGGCCTTCTGCGGGGAAAATAATTTAGCATTATGTAATGAATATCTCTTTTGGGCTGGTTCTTGGCTCCACAAAGCTACTAATGGCTGGAATTTGCTTATGCAGCCAGTTTACATCATTGCTAATTGTGCAGAGTGGGGAACAAGACTGAAAGTAATCTTCATGACATATCGCTAAATTATTGCCCCAGAAGAAGGCCACAGAGTGATTTGAACAAAATGCAATGGGCAGGTTTTATACTATAATAAACTCATTTCCCACCAGCATTTGAGACTTGGTCTCTCCTTCGTATTTGAGACAAGAATGTGCATAGCAAGGAGGAGAAAGCCCTGGGAGCAGTCACGGGTCAAAGAGAATTTGTTACCTCTGCCTCTTCTCTTAGCCTTCCTCTTACAATTCCCACCATCACCATCTGTCAGACAGGTTGGGAAAGGTGAAAGGTGTAAATCTAACACAGCTGGAGAGGATCAGCTTGCAGAAGGCTGGTACAGGGAACAAGGCAGGACTGAAAAAGAAGCCAGGTTTAGGCTGAGTATCAGGAAAAACTTCCCAACTGTTAGAGCAGTACGACAATAGAACCTATTACTTCAGAAGGTGGTGAGTGCTCCAGCATTGGAGGCATTCAAGAGAAAATTGGACCACCTTCTGTCTGATCTGCTTGGATTTGGGATTCCTGCCTTGAACAGGGGGTTGGACTGGATGGCCTTGCAGGCCCCTTCCAACTCCATGATTCTAGGATTCTAGGATTGTACGAGAAGCAGAAAGTCAACAAAGAGGCCTGAATGAGGTCCGTTGAACATCTGTATAACATTACATTATGGCACCCAAGATATAACAAGACAGTGGAGCGGAACTACGGTGTATGTGTGTGGGGAGAATGTACCACCTCTCCTTCCGGCCATGAAAACATTCCAGAGGCACCACAGAGCTAACAGAGTCTCATAGCAAAAGTATTTAAGCAGCTTAAATCTATGTTTTATGTTCATATTTCCTTTTTCTTACTTCTCAATGTATGTTTGCATATAGTTTTTTGTGACTACAAACCTTTTTTCTCTTATTTTTAATTTAAACTCATTTTTGACTCCATCTTTGGGTTTATGTTATTTTACAAAGTGAATTGTTGTGATTGTTGTAAAAAGGGGTCTACGAAAAGTAGAAGAAATACCAGATCTCTCATAACCGTGACAGGAATATGGCAATAAATGCGGAAAATAAAACAACGGCCCACAATCTGGAAACGTTTGTTATATGTTCCAGTCCCTAAGAAAGGAGTGCAATAACTAGAGGACCATTGCTTTAATTTCTCGTGCAAGCAAAGTGATGCTTAAGGTGTCGCAACAAAGGCATTTGCCTTATATGGAGTGAGAAATGCCGGATGTTCAAGCTGGATTCCAAAAAAGGAAGAGACACTTGAGATCATATTACAAATATCTGCTGGCTACTGGAGCTCATCAAAGAAGATTATTAATCAGTGTTTTATAGACTACACAGCAAAGCCTTTGACAATGTGGATCGTGAGAAACTCAGGGTTCTGAAAGAAATGGGTGCGCCTCAGCACTTGATCGTTCTAATGCATAACCAGTACTGAGAACAAGAAACTACCATTGGGACAGAATATGGAGAGACAGAATATGTTTCCCCTAGGCAAAGGGGTCAGACATGTTTTTCCCCAGTCTGCTCAATATAAATGCAGAATGCATCACGTGAAAAACTGGATTAAGCAAAGCAAAGTGTGCTCCTTATATACCGACCCATGGTGCTTAAAGCACTCTCTGGGCAGTTTACAATTTTTAGTTATGCAGACAACACATTGCCAATACACCACCCGAGCGAGCTGGGTACTCAGTTTTCTGACCTCAAGAGGATGGAAGGCTGAGCCAACCTTGAGTTGGCTACCTGAACTCTCCGGGATCTAACTCAGGTCGTGAGCAGAGTTTTGACGGCAGTATTTCAATTTAACCAATGTGCCACAAGGTTGAGATGAAGGAGGTGTCAGAATTGGTGGAAGAAATATAAGTAATTTAAGGTACACATAGCATCATATTACTGGCAGGAAATAGGAATGATGTGAAATGAAATTTAAAGAAAGAAACTGCAGGAGCAAGATTACAGTGGAACATCGAAAAGGCGAAAGCTCACAACGACAAAATAATTACATAACTTCAACTGAATTTGTTAAAGACCTTCGGTATCTCAGTTCAATCGTCACTTGAGACAGACTACAGCCAAGAAAGTTTTTAAAAGACAAGGACTGAAGGGCAGGAAGTGAAGGAACTGGAAAATATCATGAGGTGTAAAGGTGTTTCAGTGGAGACTAAGGGCAAATTCATCCACAGTATCAGATTTCCAATCACCATGTATGGGTGTGAAAGCTGGACAGCTGAGAAAGCTGATAGGGGGAAAAATGGATTTATTTGAAATGTGGTGCTGGAAGACAGCTTTGAGGATACCCTAGACTAGCAGAAAGACAAACAAGTGGATCCTAGATCAAATCAAGCCTGAACTCTCTCTGGAGGCAAAAGTAATAAAAACACAGGCTGTCCTACTTTGGGCACCTCCTGAGAAGGCAGGATTCTCTGGAAAAGACAATTATACTGAGAAAGGTAGAAGGCAGAAGGAAAAGAGGAAGACCCAATATAAGATGGACTGACTCCCTAAAGGAAACCACAGGCTTGAGTTTGAAGGAGCTGGATGTGAAAACTGGAAAGTTGAGGAAGCTAACGGGGGGAAACGGGGATTGATGTAAAACAAGGTGTCAGAGGAAGAATTTCTGGAATATCAAGAGCTGTTTTTTAAAAAAGCACATAAATGGATTCTAAATCAAATCAAACTTGAATTTTTGCTAGAAGCAAAAATGACTGTAATGCCTTGGCTGCCTCATTACAAGGCTCCTTGGAAAAGACCGTAATGCCGGAGAGAGAGAGAGAGGAAAGCAGTAGGAAAAGAGGAAGACCCAATATGTGAAGGATTGACTCACTAAAGGAAGCCACAGTCTTTAGTTTGCAAGACCTGAGAGGACCTTTTGGAGGCTACTCATTCACAGGATCACTATAAATGAAAAATGATGTAACAGCACATAACAATAGATGATCTATGGGGAGGCATGAGAATTTCTCTAAAATCGAAAGCAAAATGCAGGACGATGCCTAAAAGTTTAGGAACCGTTGTTCTCTCTATCTCTAGGTTGTTATATCCATCATGAATCAGAAGCCATTTGTGCCAACGTTTACCGATTCCCCCATGACGGGGAGAAGGATGGGAGTTGCCCTGACTCAGCAGAAAGAGCACAAAGTGCTGAGTCAGCTGTTGCCCTGCCTTTGCTGTTTTCAACCTGGCTGCGCTCAGTTCATGCAATCTTCATGCCGTCACACGGGCAGCCAGGACCGCGCTGACCAGACAGGCCCGGTGAGTTTAATTGCTTTTTCTGCTTTGCAAAGCAGAAGAAAATGGGGTCCCGTTGCTCATCAAAGCGGGGTTACGGAACACCCTGCATTTCGCTCCCGTCGTTTCCGAGAATGGTGGGCCATCTTGTCGCACCGGGGTCCATGTCTAACACTCTTAAAGTTGGGCTCATTGCTTCCTCTCCAGGTGACAGCAAAGGGCAAAGCTGTACCACTTGAATTTCTGCCTGCCATGCAAATAGGTTGCTGCACGGTGGGGGGGGGGGGCTTTCACTTCACTGGGGCTTATTTTTGGGGGAAGGGCTTATATGACGAACATCCTGAAAAATCCTACTAGGGCTTATTTTCAGGTTAGGTCTTATTTTTGGGGAAACGGTATATTTCTAATACAGTACAAGTCAATAACTCCCCATTCATCTGGACACTGGGGAAATTAGTGATGTAACTTATGTAATGTACTTGGTTGGATGGCTCAGCGAGTTACAAATTGAGAGTTCGATTCCCCACCGGGCCTCCTTGGGCGAAGAGCCAGCCTGGGTAGCCCTGGGCGAGCTGCACCATCTCAGGATGCCCCCAGAAGAAGGAGGGAAGGGGAAACCCCTTCTGAGTGTTCTCTACCTGGAAAACCCTGAAAAGAGTCACCATAAGTCAGAATAGATTTGATGGAACATTATTATTATTATTATTATTATATGTAATGTGTGGCTAGGGCCTTCCAGATCTTATTGGACCACAACTCCCAACATCCACCACCATCAGATTAGGGCTGATGGGAGTTGTAATACCATAACATCTGGCAGAGCACACATCCCCCCCCCCCCCGGCCCAGCCTGACACAGTTCTCGCTTCTCCACTCATTCATTCTTCATGGATAAAACTTAACTTACTAGGTTGACTTTTTGATAACATTGTTTAATGGTTCTTGGAGCATAACCGTGTTCTTCTTGTATAGCTCTGCATTTTAAACATTAGATGTAATATTCAAATCCCTTTAGCCACTATTCTCCCAACTACAGGGCAGACCCACTACCTGAATGATAAGTCAACACTTATGTAAATCTAATTGAATCAATAGGCCTACTCTAGTTGGGGCTAGCAAATACAGGTTTGAAGGACACTTGAGTATACATGATATACATGAGTATATTTAGGACTGGCACAAAGTTGCTGGATCCATGCACCTATAAACATCTTACACAGGTTTGCCTGGGATTTAGTGTTAAGTAAATATACATGGAGATATTTGGTATACAATTTTACAGAAATTGAGACCAGCCTTGACCGGCGTTTAAAAATCAAGCAACAGCTGTTGCTGTTGTTTTGGGTCGTCACGTTACCTCCCAACTCATGGGGACCTTATGGATGAATGACTTCCAAAATGTCTTGTCTTCAACAACCCTGCTCAGCTCTTGCAAACTCAAGCCTATGGCTTCCTTTAGGGAGTCAATCCATCTCACATTGGGTCTTCCTCTTTTCCTACTGCCTTAGACTTTCCCCAGCATTATTATCTTTTCTAGTAGGTTACACTGGAGATATTTGGTATACAATAGCTGTCGAACTAGAGCTCAGTTCCATGCTGCAGCTTTCTGGACAGAAGTGTGGCCTTCTGGGCAATGCTGGGCTGCATCCAGCGTAGTTCTCACGACTAGCTGTGCTGCCTGGGGCTAATGGGCCTTGCAGTCCAATTATTTCCAGAAGGCCAAATTTTGCTCATCTCTGATTTAACAGCACGGAATGTTGTCATTTTTTTTAAAAAAAAAGTGGTAAATCCAAGAATGACAAGTGCAGTGGAACCTTAATGGCTAACAAACATTATTTGGCTTAATAGTCGTGGACTGCAAGCCCACTTCATCAGACGCAACCACTCTGTTTGGTTCCAAGAACCAGGTTCTCAAAAAAAAGGTTCTCCTCTTGCCAGTACAGCAGAACCCCAGTCTCCGTGAAATTAGTATCTGCTGATTCACTTCTCCACGGTCTGAAAATAAAATTAAAAAATATTAAAAGAAAAATCCCCAAAATATATATATTTCTAATGATGAAGTTACCAGAACTGGCCACTAAAGGGAGCCAGAGACCATGTTATGGACCGCATTTGCTATTAAAAGAGTGTTTGCTATAATGTATGATTTTCAGCTTCTGCAGAGGGGGCTTGGCACCATTTCCCCATGGACACAGGGGTCCTCCTGTAATTTCTAAGAGATCTAGCAGAGAGACACAGATGATCTCTGGAGGTCATGTTTCTAAGATCCCAACAGATTGTTGCTGGAGTCCCGCAGGAAGCATCTGTGATACTGGAATTGCCGTGTGGAGTCCCTCTGCCTTTAAAAGGGGCAGGGGTGGGGGAATTCCCCTTGGTGTAGTTTCCCCCATCATGACAGTATTTCAGATGGGTGGGAGCACTCCTGCCCCCACCACCTGCCTCTCGGCCAGGGTTTCCATAAACTCGAGACTCAAACGCGACTCGATTGGGGTCAGGGAGGGAGCGCGGAACAAAGAACGAAGGGGCTGGAGTTCCCTCCCACCCTGCCAGTCCTGGGGGTCGCTGAGTTCCTGTCACTGGACGCTCCCACCCCACCCCAAGCGGCTCAGTCTCTACCTCTCCATCGTTCCAAGTTGTCCTCGCTGAGGCCGGGGTGAGGGCACGGGGGCTTCAGCTCTCCTCGCCCAGCTCCCAGCAAAGTTAGGCGGTCATGCTGACCCACTGGCCCTGCAAGAGGGATGCCAGCAAACTGGAGGAGGGCAGGAAGGATGATCGTGGACTGGAAACCAAGCCCTATGAGGAAACACTAGCGTGGCTGCTAGGTGGGTGGGTGGGACGGACGGACGGACGGACGGATGGACAGATAGATAGATAGATAGATAACATTATAGGATAGATAGATTAGGCATCCTTCAGTCTCGAGAGACTATAGTAACGTGCTCTGTATGGAGGACTTGGAACAGCGTCTAGTGTGGCTGAGAAGGCCAATTCGAGAGTGACAATCCCTTCCACACTGAAGACAAATACAGTCTGTCCCCTGTCCAGCTCCCTGGTTTTGCTGCTTTCGGGACTGCCTCTTTGCCTCGGTCTGCTGGACAAGGGTCTCTTCAAATTGGGAGAGGCCGTGATGCACCACCTGCCTCCAGGCTGAACGCTCAGGTGTTGAGGTTTCCCATCTGTTGAGGTCCACTCCTAAGGCCTTCAGATCCCGCTTGCAGATCTCCTTGGATCGCAGCTGTGGTCTCCCTCTGGGGCGATTTCCCTGCACTCATTCTCCATACAGGAGATCTTTGGGAATCCGACCGTCAGCCATTCTCACGACATGCCCAAGCCAACGTAGACGTCGCTGTTTCAGTAATGTATACATGCTAAAAATTCCACCTCGTTCTAGGACTACTCTGTTTGGAACTTTGTCCTTCCAGGTGATCCCAAAAATGCGTCGGAGACAATGCATATGGAACGTGTTCAGCTTCCTCTCCTGCCATGCACAAAGGGTCCAGGACTCACTGCAGGACAGGAGTGTGCTCAGGACACAGGCTCTATAGACCTGGATCTTGGTCTATGCCGTCAGCTTCTTATTAAGCCATACTCTCTTTGTGAGTCTGGAGAACGTGGTAGCTGCTCTGCCAATGCGTTTGTCCAGCTCGACATCTAGGGAGAGAGTGTCAGAGATCGTTGAGCCAAGGTACACAAAGGCATGAACAACCTCCAATTCTTGGATGGATGGATGGATGGATGGATGGATGGATGGATGGATGGATGGATGGATGGATGGGTGGGTGGGTGGATGGATGGATGGATGGATGGATGGATGGATGGATGGATGGATGGATGGATGGATGGATGGATGGATGGATGGATGGATGGATGGATGGATGGATGGATGGATGGATGGATGGATAGATAGATAGATAGATAGATAGATAGATAGATAGATAGATAGATAGATAGATAGATAGATAGATAGATAGATAGATAGATAGATAGATAGATAGATAACACTGAAAGAACTGGGCATGTTTAGCCTTGAGAAAGTAAGACGGGGGGGGGGGGGGAGATGTGATATAACTTTTTCAGTACTTGAAAGGTTGTCCTACAGAGGAGGGGCAGGATCTGTTCTCTCTCAATCATCCCAGAGTAGGATGCGTCATAATGGGCTCAAGTTACAGGAAGCCAGATTTCGGCTGAATATCCAGAAACAGAACAGTACAACAATGGAACTAATTGCCTCGGGAAACGGGGAGTACTCCAGCGCTCCCATTTTATACTGTCTTTCCCTGAGGAAGAGTTCGGGAAGACTCAAAAGCTAGCCTTGTTTTTGTAACTCTTTAGTGACACAATACAGTTGTGACCCAACCCAGAACTTTGCTACTTCCTTGTGTGGTGTTTTGCTCCAGGCAGCTTTAAAGTTACACTACTTTGAATTAATGCAATAAGCAAGTCCCTTCCTGGTTTCTTGCAAATACAGAGAATTGTATTCCATAGTCAATTTGTAACCTGACCTTGAGACTGTTTCAAACAGACCAGGGGATACCAAATTTAAACGGACCAAGCATTGTAAAGTCGGAAAGGTGGGGGAAAACATTAGGCCAGAAATGTTATGTTGTGTGATGATTCCACAACGTAACATCACTATCACCATCTTAGAACTGCAGAGCTGGAAGGGGCACCCTTGGGACCATCGAGTCTAGCCCTTGTCAAGGAGGCACAGTGTGGGATTCGAACTCCCAACCTCTGCCTCCGCAGCCGGAGACCTAAACCACTGAGCTATCCAGGTACCATTGTATTATTTCTGTAGTATTTTTAAAATAAAGTGTGCCTTCATGGCCAACCTTGGCATTACGGAGCGCATGGGTGGCTGCAGGAATTTTTATGGGGGAAAGGACCGGGCGAGGCAAATTTTGACAGGGGCTTATTAGCATAACTGGCATCCGTTGTGCACACCACAACAATTTGCTGCCTATTGCTGATAGTAAAATAATAAAGAAATGCAAGATTCTTCCTCACCTCCCCTGCATGGACACCATCTCAGGTAGAAGATTTGCAGTGTCACAAACAGTAGTAAAGTGGTGGGTATTCACAATTAATTAATTAATTATAACTGTGTTTTTGCTATCAGGCAAGGGGAACTGTTCTTATGGCATTTACTGCAATGCATCTTAACTTTTGAGGTGGAGAGTGTTGCAGTGTGTTGAATTTTTGGTTAAAATTCCTTTTTGCTACACAGTCGAAGTACAGAGATCCGCAGAGGAGAACAGCTACAAGTTCCCCAGATAGCCCACCCCTTTCTCATTAAGGCACTTTGAGTCTCCATAACTCACTCTGAAGCATT
This sequence comes from Intellagama lesueurii, assembly GCA_037013535.1. NCBI lineage: Eukaryota > Metazoa > Chordata > Lepidosauria > Squamata > Agamidae > Intellagama > Intellagama lesueurii. The sequence continues at coordinate 5,753,426 of JBAJHW010000003.1, forward strand.
TGTAGGAGAAAGAATAAAAAGCATTTCTTTACTTCCATTGCTTGAAATCACAGACTTGTGCATACTGCTTTATTGTACACATACTGTACTTAGCAACCAACTGAAGAGATCAACAGCAAACAAACAACAACACCAGTGGAGGAAAGAGAGGGAAAGAAATCATTCGGCAGAGAGATGGGGCTCTCTTTGAATTCAAAGTTCAGAAGGAATTATTGGTTAATACTGAACAAATATACAATCACCTCAGCCCAGAAAAGTCCCTCTCATGACACAAACTACAGACAGCACATGAGGTTCCAAATAAAACTCCAACAGAGGGAATTGTGTTGGCTATTATACCTCAGGTGGTAAAATATCTTGGGTGCTTTACATTGTCTTCATGTGTGGCTGAGATGAGCACAGACAGAAAAATTGACACACTCTGTTCCAGTGAGAGATCCCCTAAGTGAGCAGCTCTTATTACATGGAGAATAAATGTGTGGTCTGGTGCACTATTCTTTTTTTTAAAATTAGGAAGATGCACCAGTCAGGATCATTTTGTATTTACTGGCAGAGTGCAAAGACCAAGTGCTAAGCTTCAGTGGGCACTCTAGAAATTGGTGGAATGACAAAAAGGGAAATTTAAGATTCTCCGCACACCCCCTGACTATTTTCTAGGAAATCTGTTCAATGATAATGTTGGAAGAAATGAAATTCTAAACATATTTTCACACAGAAGCCACTAACACTTGTTTCCGTGCTTGCCAGGACTAGTCAGACGGCTGTTACTCTGCCTCTCCTTAACAAAGGGAAGAAGAAGAAGGAAGTGACCTCACAGAGAAAAGGAGCAGGGAAGGGACCTCCAAGAGAAGCAATCTGCATGTAGACCTGGAAAAGATAAGACAAGACACTCAAGAGAGCTGTCCGTTATCTCACCTCTAACTCAGATTGCTTGTCTTCTGTGCCAGTGCTTTGTTCCAAAACCTACTGTCCCTGTATTTTGTGGCAAGTGGAAATGTCAACAAGAAGATAAAGAATGAGGAGGAAGTGGAATTTGTGAGTCGGGTGTGGCCTGCCTGGCTTAGCTTTTATTGAGCCCAGCAAGCTCCCTACTGCAAATTCTGCTGAGGCAATAAACTCTTCTGATAACTGTATTTTCCCATGCCAGGAAAGCACTTAAGATGCTTCCCTTTAAAATTAAATTAAATATCATTTTGCTCAACCAGATGTTCGGCATCACGTCACATGGGAACCGTATATGGCTCTCAACTAAAAGTGCTAGAATTACCGGTACCCATGCTGCTCTCCCAAAGGGTGGTTCTGGGCCAACAACAACAACAACAACAACAACAACAACAACAACAACAACAACAACAATAATAATAATAATAATAATAATGCTTCTCATTGGCTTCAGCAAATCACATGCATTCTGGTATTTTGCTTTCAGAGGAAAGGGTTTTTAAAGTTAAGAGATAAGACTCTAGCAATGGGGAAGAAACAGCTTAAAATCAGCTCTGCAAAAAAAAAAAATTATCCTACTTTCCAGCAAGAATCCAGGAGAGTTTCAAATGAAATGGAGCCTCTAATCCCATCCTCAACATCAAAAAAACTAAGATCATGGCCACTGGTCCCATCACCTCCTGGCAAATAGAAGGGGAAGATATGGAGGCAGTGACAGATTTTACTTTCCTGGGCTCCATGATCACTGCAGATGGTGACAGCAGCCACGAAACTAAAAGACGCCTGCTCCTTGGGAGGAAAGCCATGACAAACCTAGACAGCATCTTAAAAAGCAGAGACATCACCTTGCCGACAAAGGTCCGCATAGTCAAAGCTATGGTTTTTCCAGTAGCGATGTATGGAAGTGAGAGCTGGACCATAAAGAAGGCTGACCGCCGAAGAATGGATGCTTTTGAATTGTGGTGCTGGAGGAGACTCTTGAGAGTCCCCTGGACTGCAAGGAGATCAAACCTATCCGTTCTGAAGGAAATCAACCCTGAGTGCTCACTGGAAGGACAGATCCTGAAGCGGAGGCTCCAATACTTTGGCCATCTCATGAGAAGAGAAGACTCCCTGGAAAAGACCCTGATGTTGGGAAAGTGTGAAGGCAAGAGGAGAAGGGGACGACAGAGGACGAGATGGTTGGACAGGGTCATCGAAGTGACCAACATGAATTTGACCCAACTCCGGGAGGCAGTGGAAGACAGGAGGGCCTGGCGTGCTCTGGTCCATGGGGTCACGAAGAGTCGGACACGACTTAATGACTAAACAACAACAACAACAAAACTCAGACAGGCTGTCCGTAGGCTTGTAACCAGAAACTCACGTAAGTGTGCTTAGGATTGCATCTCAAAACAACTATGGGTCCAGATGGCAAAAGCTGTTGAATGCCTGGGAGCTGCAGCTGGTCTGCTAATAAATACAAATGGATCCGTGGTGTTTACATTTGTTTTAAAGCCAAACCGGTAGGGCCAGTTTGACATAAAGCAAAGGGAGAGAAAGTTTGCCAAAGGTAAGGGAGGGACACTGTTCCCTGAAGGAAATAAATTCTCTTGGCTGCAGTGGGATTTACGTCTGAGTAAGCATGCATGCCTCGCCTTATGGTGTTTGTGTCTCATGTTCACTCAAGAACGTCTGAGTTCGAAAACTCTAGGTTTCCTTTCCAGGGAAAGACAGTAATGCAGGAAAAGTTGACGGCAGCAGGAAAAGAAGACCCAATACAAGATGGATTGACTCCATCTTGGAAACCACAGCTTTGGTTCATGACAGGTTATTTCTGAGACTGCTCATTCATAGGGTTTCCATAAATCAGAAGTGATTTGATTATGCCTTTTTTTTACGAAGGAAGAATACTTGATTATGTCTTGTGCAACTACTTAAAAAAACGGCAGGCTTTTGCTGGCATATTTACGGAGGAGTAAACTCCATTGATCTAAGCAGAACTTACTTGCGCATAAATAAAAAAAAAGAATCTAAGCATAGGATCGGGCTGTTGCCATGCCTCCTTGGAATTAAATCCAGTAGGAATTACTCCTGGGTAAGTGAGTAAAGAGGAAACGTTACCACCTGCCCCCCCACAGGTCCCCAAAGACGGAACAAATAAATGAATGAACCCTGCAAATGATAACTCTCCCCGCCCTTATTTCACCCCAACACTGTGCCTCCTGCGCATGCGCTCCCTCCCCTCCACGAAGCCCCTCCCCTTGCTTCCCGTAGCCCCGCCCCGCCCAAGCCAAGTGCTGGAAAAAAAGAGGGGGAGCGAGGCGGCGAGGGAAAGAACGGAGGCAGAGCGCTCCAGCGGGCAGGATCGCGCGCAGCCGGCGAGGATCGCCAAGGTGAGCGGCGTTCTGGCAGCGCGTGAAGCCGTTGCCTCTTGGAGGGGGATCGTGGCCAGGAGTGCCCTAGATGGGGAGCAGGGAGTTCAGGATTGTAACGCCAGGCGATCCTTTGCAGTTGGGGATCGGGCGCAAAAGGCTGCTGGTTTTGCTGGGGGATCCCGCTGTGCCCTTTTGGGGAATCTCTGGCGGTCTTTCCCCTCCTGCATGTTAAAAGCCAGTGCGTGCTGGTGCACCTGGGAGAAAGTGGGGCTTTTGTTTGCAATAATAATAATAATAATAATAATGTGATTTAGGGCTGATGCTTGGCTTTCATCTTTGGGTATTCCGGTGGGGGGGGAAATGTGGGTTTTGGTCACAAGCCCGTCGAAGGCGAGGGACGGTGGAGCGATTTCCCCCGACTTGCACACATCTGAAAACCCTCTTCCGTTTTCTGTCTTGTGACTACCTCTGTGTGTGTGTGTGTGTGTGTGTGTGTGTGTGTGTGTGTGTGTGTGTTGGACGGGCAAGCTCCTGTGTGCCTCCTCGGAAGTAAGCCCTGCTCTGCTCAGTGGGACTGACTCCCGGGTAAGCGTGCCCAAGATTGGCACCTACAAGGAAACGTTCGCGCTTCAACCATGGGCGGATATCTGGAACCGTGGGTTTCTTGCGGTTCCTTTCGTTTACAGAAAACATTTTTTGGGGTTTTTGATTTCCTTTAAACTTGCTTTTTTCCGCCTCTTTTTCATGGCACGATGTCCCCGTGCTTTGGGGCTTTTCCGCAAGAAGTTTTCCAGGCTCGATTAACAGCTTTCGATGCCAATTCCAAAACGCTTGCGAGCAAAGAGTATATAAACTTAGCCTTTATCCTGCTTTTCAGAGGGGTTGGACTACAACTCCCATTTTCCCCAGCCTGCATGGGAGTTGCAGTCCAGCCCATCTGAAGAGGCACCCAGTGAGAGAAAAAGTTTGTTTTTACTTACAGGGGTTGAGCAGGTGAGCATCCAAGACCAGGGGGATGAGGATCCTCAGCGAGATCAATATTTTATCTTGAAGCTATCAATGGTTAGTTGGAAAATTTTTTAGAAATCTAGCCCCGGGAAGCCGCTAACAAGCTAAGTTCGTCTCGGCTTTTGCCTCCACATGGGCAGAAGTGGAACAAGGTGTTTGTGAAAGGAGATTGATGCCCTTTCACGCATACAGGTGCACAACCAAACTGGAGGCACTGCCTGCCATTAATTCTTCACTCTATTGCCCTTTTTTGAGTTGCAGCTACAGAAAATCCTAGCAGAAATGGATTGCCATCAAGTCACATTGGACTTTAGGTGCCCCTAATGGGGTTTTCAAGATACATGAGATCTTTAAGTAGGGGTCTTCCCAGTGCCAGCCCCAGATAGTTTCCATGGCAAAGAAGGGATTCGAACCCAGGTCTCCTCACTTTATCCACTGCCACACTGGCTTGGATGATCTCTAATAATAACAACGTGCCGCCGAGTCAATTCCGACTTGCGGCGGCTCTTCTCAGGGTTTTCCAGGTAGAGAAATAGAAGTGACTTTCCGTGCAGCTTGCCCAAGGCCACCCAGGCTGGCTCTTCTGAGTTGCACACTGGGGATTTGAACTCCCAACCTCTGTCTTAACTCTCTGAGCTACCTCTAGTAGAAGCAGAAATGTGTTCTCTGTCTCACCTATGGCCAGGAAGAACTTGATGTCGTTGAATCCCACTCCAGCCTCACTCTGTTGAATTACCCTCTGAATCAACCTGAAGAAAAGCCTTCTGAGCTGTTCGCTGTAGCTGAGAGTGTCTGAGGTCAAGATTCTAGTCCTTGTGAGGAAGACACCCACCTTTTTTGGGGGGGGGGGGGTCCTGAAGAGGTACTGTTTGCAGCCAGGGTATGTCAGCACTGATTAGGAAGTTATCTGATAGAAATCAGATCCAGTGCAATACCAGCTACTCTCTCATGGTCTCTAACCAGGCCTGATCTGTGGGGGTGCCATCCTTGGGAACCCCCACACTGATCCTGCTTAGCTTCTGAAAATAGGCAGGATCAGGTATGTGTCACTATGTGTGTTTCACCTGTGCACTTCCCAGGAGATGCTTCTCAGCTTCCTGTTGTTTCTGAAAAGCGTCACTGGCCTGCCTCCTGTCTATTCACGTGTTTTCATGTTTAATAGCCCATGTTCCTTCTTTGTAACTCAAATGGGCTTCAAAGACCTTCCCAGCCTGCTTACCTGAAAAAAAAAAAGTGCCTTATTTCGCCCATGCACGGGGACAGTGAGGGTTTTGATTCTGTGTTCATGAGAACTAGAAACTTGGCTTTGAGGAGAACCATGGAGACTTCCAGCCTGCCCGAATTATGTGTTTGGCCACAGAGGACCCTTGGTTGTCCCTAGCGGTGCACTCTGGAAAATTCCAGCATCGCTTGCGTGAGTACCAAAAATTGCATAACTACTTTCGGTGGAATCGGTGAAACTGCCGTGTATCAGTCAGGTTGTTTGTCCACCCTCCTAACCTGGTGCTGATGACCTTTTATCTGGATTACGGCTCTCCAAAACGTCATCTCTCAGTTTCTCTTGTCCCTTTTAAATGGAGTCGGGAGAGATTGTAGAGAGAATTTATTAAGGGATTTTCCCAGAAAATGTTTGCTAATCAGAGGCTGCTGGTGCTAGAACTGGAACCTTGGGAAGTTACTTTTCAGGGCCACAAGAACTGTAGTTACCTCTCCAAGCCAAGGCATTAAATCTTCTTTTAAGATTCTTGTGCTGTGCCTTAGAACAGAGGTCCCCAACCCCCGGTCTGTGGCCCGGTGCCGGTCCGTGGCCTGGGCTGGACCGGGCTGCTGAGACAGACCTCCCGCCCCCCCACGCACTCACCCCCACGCTGCCCGTTTGCGCCTGCGCGCGTGCTCCAGCATGCCCGTGCAAGCACCGCGCTGCCATTTGCACATGCGTGTGAGCGCGCTCGCGTGCATGCACAAACGGCGGCACGCGGGGGGCACACGCGCTTGTTCGCGCATGCGCGTGAGCACGGGGGGTGCCCCGCCTTCCCCAGCCGGTCCGCGGACCGAAAAAGGTTGGGGAACGCTGCCTTAGAAGATAATAGCTTGAGGTGTAAACAGAGAAACTGATCCATGGCGTGCTCTGTCTAGCGCATCAGATGAATCTGATGTTGGTGGTGATTGACTGGTGGTTGCCCACCATTTCTGGCTTGTCAAAATTAGAGCCAGCTGGACCCCTCTGCCTTTGGGATTCCCTCTCCACATTGCATCTGTGCTTAATGTATGGTTCCGTCGGGGCTGAAGTGCGTAGACTGGTCTCTGCGGAATCTCGAGAATTAATTGCTGAGCCTCTTACTTGGAAAGGATGAAGGTTGCAACTAGGAACGGGGAAGCTCTGATAGATGTGGTTCCCCAGCCAGCTGTTCCTGCTGCTGCTTTTATCTCCAATCAGTGATTGGAGATAAGAAGATATTTTCATAGAATCATAGAATAGTGAAGTTGGAAGAGACCTATAAGGCCATCAAGTCCAACCCCCTGCTCAATGCAGGAATACAAATCAAAGTGTATCTGCCAGGTGGTTGTCTTACGTTTCTCTTGAATGCCTCCAGTGTTGGAGCACTCATCACCTCTCTAGGTAATTGGTTCCACCGTCTTACTGCTCTAACAGTTAGGAAGTTTTTCCTGATTTTTGAAGTATTGAACTTTAAATACCCTCCACGGAAATGAGCCGTACTTTGGTGGCACATTGCACAGAACTGAGCTGTGTTTTGTGCGCAGTGGCGTGGCGTTGAGTTGTGCTTTGTAAGCAGCAATGCTGTTGCACGGGTGCTTACTCACGAACAGGCTTGCGTATGATTCAGTTACGTATTTCATGCTTGTTAGGAAAATCTCCAAAGCACTGAGGATTGTACATGAACATTCCTGTTTTTCTTCGAATTTCGAACTCTATGCTCTTCGCTGGAATGGGCCTTCTGGGACCCTTCCCAAATTGGAATGGGGTCCACCACACAACCCTGTTTCAGGGACTGCAGAGAGAAAGCTTTGGGGACTTACTCTCCCGTAAGTTCTGCTGTTGTTACTTACTGATCGCATTGAAGGGTAGACATGGGCGAAATAAAGTAATAATGTCCTTCTGAAAAATTGGAGGAATAAGAAGCAACAAATCCTTAGAATTACAGAACCAAAGAAAGGAAAAAGTGAGGAGGGAAGATTGGATGTTGGCTTGCTGAAAATTCAGATTTCGTTCTCGGCAACATATTTTACTGACAACAGATGCTGGTGAGGATGGCCAGCGGTGAACCCGGCCGCCCTGTGCAAGTATGGAGCTGTGAAGTCCTTTGGTTACCTCTCTTGTTACTCTGAAATGCATCTTTCAATCTTGGTCCTCCTGGCTTCAAAAACCACATCTGGTGGGATCTCTGAAGTTAATTATACTCTTAGAACTGTACAGCTGGAAGTGCATAACGAGTCTAGCCCTTGTTAAGGAGGCACAATGGGGAATCGAATTCCTAACCTTTTGCTCCGCAGCCAGATACCTAAACTACTGAGCTATCCAGTGGTTCTAATAATCATAGAATTGTAGAACTAGAAGGGGCCTTACGGATCGCTGAGTTCATCCCCTGCCAAGGAGGCACAGCGGGGAATCGAACTCCAAACCTCTGGCTCTGCAGCCAGATCCCCAAGAGCGGTAGCACTCTTTGACAGCCTGATTCTATGGTCTGTTATAGCTGACATTTATCCCTGAAAAGGTTAATTTCAGTGTGAGATAAGATAATCGTATCGGTCGCATTAAAGCTCATATGGGGAGCATGGCCATCCATGCCTTAGTTACATCCCGTCTTGAACACAACCGTGTGCTCTTTGCGGGGCTGCCTTTGAAGAGTGTTCAGAAACTTCAGCTGGCGCAATATGTGTCCCGTGAAGCTGCTAACAGGAGTGTGATGTCGAACACCACACCAGCTTTTCCTTGGTACCTGAAAAGTGATGCTGTTTGTGGAGAGGAATGACATGAGAAGAGTTGTTTAGAAAAGGTGTTGACCATCCCAGCGGTGTTTGCTTAACCTGGATAGTTCCGTAAAGTATTGATCTTAGCCAGTTTGTTTAAAATAGTTTACACCAACCTGTGTCTCAGGTTGCTGCATTCAGTTGTTAAGGAGGAGGGTAAAAAAAAAAAAGTGACTTGTCACCTTTTGTGACTCATTCTGCCCCAGTAGGACTAGGTTATCCTCCCTGGTTAGCTGGCACCGGTGTCTTCCAGGGGTTTATTATGGGTAGTCGATTATTGGGGATGGACAGTAATAATCAAATTTTTATATCACTTTTTAAAAATTATCAATTTAAAAGAATACCAATACCTTCAACCACCAGGTATATCTATCACTATGTCTTTGATTAATTCTTTTCTTTTTTCTAAACCGAGTGTGATGCCAAATTTGCCTAAATTTTCTGTGTTTCTGTGCCTGTCTGTTTCTCTTCTAGAGGTCTGTTGTCTCTCGCTCAAGGCTATGCATAGATTTATAGTAACCCCAGCCAGGCTTTCTGTCTACAGAGGGAGGATGGACTGTAACCAAATACTTTCAGTGATAAATCTACAAACTTTGTCTTGCCTTGCGAACAGTCTGCATTCAGGGGCGATGCATCTCACCTCTGGCCCAATTTTTGAACGTTCCACTTCTTTCTCATCCCCAAATTTTATATTATCTTTTCCTGATGAATAGTTCTGGAAAAGGTCTGAGGCTTGCCACGTTTTGTGCAACTTTTCAGCGACTCGGGTTTTTTTCTTTTCTTTCTCTCATGCAGCTTTTTTTGGAGTGGGTTGGTGCAGGCTTAATAGGGTCAACGTGGGGTCGGATAGGGGTGTGAAATGCTGTTTGGTGCATCCTTGTATCCGAATGGCATATGTGGGCTCAATCAACCCTATTCATTGATGGTTGTTGTGGGTTTTCCGGGCTGTTTGGCCGTGTTCTTAAGGTTTTTCTTCCTAACGTTTCGCCGGTCTCTGTGGCCGGCATCTTCAGAGGACAGGAGTCAGAACTCTGTCTGTGCTCTGTCTGTGCCCTGTCTTCTGACTCCTGTCCTCTGAAGATGCCGGCCACAGAGACTGGCGAAACGTTAGGAAGAAAAACCTTAAGAACACGGCCAAACAGCCCGAAAAACCCACAACAACCATCGGATCCCGGCCGTGAAAGCCTTTGAGAATACACCTATTCATTGAGTTTACTGCCAAGTACATTTACAAAGTAATGGGTGGGTGGGGGGTGGAAGCAGGACCACCGAGAGCCGAGCAGAGCAGAAAGTGCACTCTGCACCCCAGAAAGTGGAGCCGAACAAGCTCCCTTCATGTCCAGTGACACCTCAGAGGGAAAATACTACTTCAGTTTACAAGGCAATCAATTACACGCTTAAACGCCTACTCCGGTTCTCTCTCTCTCTCTCTCTCTCTGTTTTCCAAGTGCACGCACACACAAACAACAGCTGTGGAAACACAACTTGGAAAGGCACCCTGCGTCAAACCACAACTCTGTCGCCAGGCAAGGGAGCACAGAGGGAGACTCACTGCCAACGTATGTCCGTGCATGAACATTTACACACACACAGAGAACTCCAAAATGTACAAGAATCCCCCACCTCTGGAGACTTTGGTTTCAACTGGGAATCCAGTCCTTTCCGGCCCTGCCTGCTCTGGTTTGAAGCAGAGAAAGAAAGAGGAGTGGCCAACCTCTTTCCCCCCCGCCCCCAAAAAACCTTGTCCGTTATCTGAAATCACTCGTTTTTCTTTGCTGGCATCAAAGCAGAAGTGCGTGGCACAACTCACTCGCTCACCCCCCACGGATGGTTGTCTTGCACGGACGTTCTTAGGGTCTTGTGGCCCACAGTGGGTATGAAGGGATTTAACAGGAAAATGAGGGATAAAGTGGATAACACAGACCAGAAAAAGTGCAGCCTTCCTGCTGACGGATTCGGCTGCAGGCAGTTTCTCCACTAAAGAACTAAAAGACTAAAAAAAAATTGTTTAAAATGATTTTTTTATAAGTGATTCAGCACATCAACGATGGTCAACTACAGTCTAAAACTTTTCCCCACTTCCTCTCCCCCTCCACCGAGGAGCAGAGGAAATGTCCAATAGCCAATATCCTGAAGTGGTTCATTTATTGACATATTAATTAACCTACTTATTAATCTACTATCAGAGGTTCTGACCAGAAGGAACCTTAACAGCCAGAAGGCTCGCTTTTTTTTGTCTGTTTCCAATGATCGCCCCTGCTGGAAACACACCAAACCAGAGCAATACCTACCTGCATCAAAAAAAAAGTAGAAGCCCCTGCCGGGAAACTCAGAAAAATGTGGGTAGAAATGCTCTGGGGATGATTTGGTGTGTGTCATGTGGTCCCCGGAAAAGAGAGTGAACTAATTCATCCCCACATCAAACAAAACCGCAGGACAAATTGCCCGTTGGATCACACCCTCAGTAAAAATATTACACAACCTAGAGCTTTATTACATTGGCTGAAATCCTGTTGCGTAGCTACACCTGTGTAAATTGAAGTTGCACAAACCCATGTGAAAATTGCACCAAGGCAGAAGTCTCGTCTAGGAAATAGTTGTGCAGTCGGACTTTTGGATGGCCGAGGCATGGCTCCCTGCAAACTTCCACAGGCATAACTTTACGCTACGCCAAGCGTGATGGGATTTCAGGCAGTGAAATGAACAAAGTCTCGTGACCAGAATCCATTTGAATATTTACACCAGCCTAAGTGTAATGGTGTACCCTGGAGTGAGAAACAGCTGCCCATTAACAAGTCCCCTGCTGAATTCCTAGTCATGGACCAGTTGCATGATTCAGCATTGTTGTTGTTGTTTAGTCGTTAAGTCGTGTCCGACTCTTCGTGACCCCATGGACCAGAGCACGCCAGGCCCTCCTGTCTTCCACTGCCTCCCGGAGTTTGGTCCAATTCATGTTGGTCGCTTCAATGACACTGTCCAAACATCTCGTCCTCTGTCGTCCCCTTCTCCTCTTGCCCTCACACTTTCCCAACCTCAGGGTCTTTTCCAGGGAGTCTTCTCTTCTCATGAGATGGCCAAAGTATTGGAGCCTCAGCTTCAGGATCTGTCCTTTCAGTGAGCACTCAGGGTTGATTTCCTTCAGAATGGATAGGTTTGATCTCCTTGCAGTCCAGGGGACTCTCAAGAGTCTCCTCCAGCACCACAATTCAAAAGCATCAGTTCTTCGGCAGTCAGCCTTCTTTATGGTCCAGCTCTCACTTCCATACATCGCTACTGGAAAAACCATAGTTTTGACTATGCGGACCTTTGTCGGCAAGGTGATGTCTCTGCTTTTTAAGATGCTGTCTAAGTTTGTCATCGCTTTCCTCCCAAGAAGCAGGCGTCTTTTAATTTCGTGGCTGCTGTCACCATCTGCAGTGATCATGGAGCCCAAGAAAGTAAAATCTGTCACTGCCTCCATATCTTCCTCTTCCTTTTGCCAGGAGGTGATGGGACCAGAGGCCATGATCTTTGTTTTTCTGATGTTGAGCTTCAGACCATTTTTGTGCTCTCCTCTTTCACCCTCATTAAGAGGTTCTTTAATTCCTCCTCACTTTCTGCCATCAGAGTGGTGTCATCTGCATATCTGAGGTTGTTGATATTTCTTCCGTCAATCTTAATTCCGATTTGGGATTCATCCAGTCCAGCCTTTCGCATGATGTATTCTGCATATAAGTTAAATAAGCAGGGGGACAATATACAGCCTTGTCGTACTCCTTTCCCAATTTTGAACCAATCAGTTGTTCCATATCCAGTTCTAACTGTTGCTTCCTGTCCCACATAGAGATTTCTCAGGAGACAGATAAGGTGGTCAGGCACTCTCATTTCTTTAAGGACCTGCCATAATTTGCTGTGGTCTACACAGTCAAAGGCTTTTGCATAGTCAATGAAGCAGAAGTAGATGTTTTTCTGGAACTCTCTGGCTTTCTCCATAATCCAGCGCATATTAGCAATTTGGTCTCTAGTTCCTCTGCCCCTTCGAAATCCAGCTTGTACTTCTGGCAGTTCTCGGTCCACATACTGCTGAAGCCTACCTTGTAGGATTTTGAGCATAACCTTGCTAGCGTGTGAAATGAGTGCAATTGTACGGTAGTTGGAGCATTCTTTGGCACTGCCCTTCTTTGGGATTGGGATGTAGACTGATCTTTTCCAATCCTCTGGCCACTGCTGAGTTTTCCAAACTTGTTGGCATATTGAGTGTAGCACCTTAACAGCATCATCTTTTAAGATTTTAAATAGTTCCACTGGAATGCCATCTCCTCCACTGGCCTTGTTGTTAGCCATGCTTTCTAAGGCCCACTTGACTTCGCTCTCCAGGATGTCTGGCTCAAGGTCAGCAGCCACACTATCTGGGTTGTCCGGGACTTCCAGATCTTTCTGGTATAATTCCTCTGTGTATTCTTGCCACCTCTTCTTGATGTCTTCTGCTTCTGTGAGGTCCCTACCATTTTTGTCCTTTATGTCCATCTCTGCACAAAAGGTTCCTTTAATATCTCCAATTTTTTTTAACAGATCTCTGGTTTTTCCCTTTCTATTATTTTCCTCTATTTCTTTGCACTGTTCATTTAAGAAGGCCCTCTTGTCTCTCCTTGCTATTCTTTGGAAGTCTGCATTCAATTTTCTGATTCAGCATACCACTGAGAATTCAACCGGGGACTCATTAATTACTGGCTGTTCACCATTCCAAGTTACATGTGCACCAGCATAAATATTCAATTGGCTTGTTTGTTTGCAGTGTGTTTATCACATTTGTATTGTCTTGAGACTTCATTTCAGAGTGAATGGAGAATCTTTTGTCGTCCAGATGTTTTGGGCTTTGACTCCCTGAAAATTCCCATTGGCATGGCCAATGTTGAGGCAAGACCGAAGGTTTCCCACCCCTGTTTTAGACTATTCACTTAAAGCACTCAGCTTGAAGTAGATCCTTATCAAAAACATCACATTAATGAGTCCTTCTGTTTTTAAAAAGCTGCACAACGGGGGGCAGGGACCGGGATCTGGTTTGAACGACACAGTGGGTCATTATTCCCGTGGCAAGTAGCTAATCTTGACACTGTGGCTGCTGAACAGTATGGCCTTTATTATTGTTCCATCTAACGAGAGAACACAGTTCTGGTTTTGGACAAAGGAAAAAGGGGGGGGGGGGAGGCCAAAATGTTGTTGCAGTCTGAAGACACACAGAATTTTATTTCAGTACACTTTCGTGGATCAAAATCCACTTCCACAGATGCTGGAGTGCTAATTCATGACCTGTATATTTATATATCCCCTGAACCAGGTGAGGATACAGGTCAGCGACAAAGTGACAGAGGTTCATTAATGCAGGAATGGTATAATCAAGCTGTAAATGATTTAATTAGCGGGTTGAGGGGAGGTCTGTAGCTGTAGGCCAGAAGGACTGGGCTGTCTAAGCAACACTAGGATTTTTTTGAATAGGATGGAGGTCACAGTCTGATAAGGGAGGAAGGGAACTGTTTTGATATGATATGACATGACATATGATATGACAGGAAGCTGGATTTTTAATATATGTACTGCACTAAGCAAGCCTTGATTTCTATTCAGGCCCTTGGAGATGCACTGGTATTTTGTTTTTATAGCCAATACCGGCTTTGTAATTTCCAGTCCTCACTTGTGGAAAATTTGGACTGGGATGGTTTTCCCTTCCCTTCCTCTAGGGGCGCTGTGGGAATGAGCAGCTGGCCCAAGGCCACCCAGGCTGGCTCTTCTCCCAGGAGGCCCAGTGGGGGAATCGAACTCTCAACCTCTGGCTCCACAGCCAAAAACCTAACTCACTGAGCTAGTAGTAGGCATCCTTCAGTCTCGAGAGACTATGGTAACGTGCTCTGTATGGAGGTCTTGGAACAGCGTCTAGTGTGGCTGAGAAGGCCAATTCGAGAGTGACAATCCCTTCACTGAGCTATCCAGCCTTTTATTAATCTTCTTGGTTATGGAGATTCTGAATATTTGGACTGGGATCCAGAGGTGCATAGCTATATTGTATATTTACTACTTTTTAAGCTTTCTTGGCCCTGGGGAGACCATGTATGCTGTTCTGAGCTCTCTCATTCAGCCGTGCCCTATGTGGAACTATGACTTCCATCATCCTTAGCTAGCATGGCTAATGGGGGATACCAGATGTAGGCAAGGTTTCTTTAAAGGAATATAGAATAGGAAAACTAAAATGATAATCACCACAGAATGCATAGTACATACATACACACATGCAGGCGCGCACACACAATATGGAATAGTTTTAAAGCACTTGTAAGAATTACTGGGTACGATATGGATGTTGTGGGTTTTAGGGCAGCTCATGCAAATGGTGCCCCAACTGTGGGTTCCTGCATCTCAGCGTTTGGAGGGGGGGGGGGAACTCTGTGGCATTTCGGGTTGACGTCAAAATTTACAATGATTTAGAATTAGAACTGTTCAGAACTTGGATCGTGGAGGAAGGAGGTGGTCGTTTATCCAGTTTTTCAATTTTAAAAAAAATTGAAAAAAACATGAATACCTTTTTCTAATAACGCAAGTAGATACGAATCTGAAGAGACTGTGCGAACATTGTAAGTTTGATGGAGAACTCCAGAGATGAGCGAAGCTCTCCTACCTCGGCTTTCGATAGGTTTCTAGCAACCAGGAAACCTTGGCTGATGGCTTTTGAGATCCCCGTGCAAACCCTCCGCAGAGTTGTGCTTCGTTCTGTTTGGAGACAGGGTGAGGACGAGGGTTTGCTTAACTGGGTTTTTATTGATCTGGGAAAACTCTTGAGCTTTTCCTGTGAACCAGGGGCAAGAAATCCGTGACTCACAAGAAATCCGTGACTCACTGTTTTCCATTGTTCTGTGTTTGAAAGGCAGTGGGAGCCGGAGCGAAAGCATAGAGGGCCAGTCCTTCTGTGTACACAGTGCGCCTCCGCCTCCTCTCGACATGTGTTTCACTAGAAGGAGGGGACGCGAAATATTTGCAGCCACGGCACAACAAAATTGATTGCAACATTGATTGCGGTTCTGTGGTGAGTCGTGCCAAGGCTGAGAAAGCACAGATATTTCACGGACAGGAGGGTAGTGTGAAGATGTCAGGTTACCGAGCAGGATCAAACCTAAGTTAGTTGCTTGTTATTTCCACTGAAATTTGTCTGGATAAGAGTTTGCCTGGATCACATGTTATAGGTAGGTAGGTAGGTGGTTAATTGTTACTTGAATCGCGAACAGAAGAACACAAATAAACAAACAAACAAATGTTCATACATTTAACCTAACATATTATTGCCAAACTGTGATCCTCATGTTTAATACCAAAGTAACTGTTTTAATATGTGTTAAATTAACATGTTTCTAAACTCAGGTCTAGGTCTGACCTGTGATGGTGGGGAGCGGAGTCCAGGCTTGGAGGAAAAGTTTTGAAGGCAGGGTGGATAAAAATCAATGATTTTTAAAAAGTAAAATTGGTTTTAATCATGATTTAATTTTTTTAAAAAAAAAAATCAATGTTTTATTTAAATCATCAAAAAAAAATCTGATTTTTAAAATTTAAACAAATTCACCCTGTAAGTAACATGGTGAAAGAAATAATGTAATGGGGAGGCCGTTGTAATTTTCCTTTTTTACAGTTCAACATTTGCAGTTCTGCGTTGTGTGGTGGAATGAATCATATTTCTTCCTGACTTCTTAAAAGGTCATGGGGCGAGTTGGCCATTTTTCTGTTTTTAAAGAACTTTAAAGGAAATCATTAAAATACAGAATCCTGTGCTTTTTTGGGGTATGTGGAAAAGGAATCACAGAAATTGGCACAGCAAATCAAGGAGATGCTGAGTGCATACCTGGAATTACACCCAGCACCTCCTCATTAGGTCCAGCTACCACTGCAGCTTCCACTTCTTCGACACGTATGAAAACGCAATAGATTCTGGCAAGGGTGGATTTGATTTAAATCAAATTGATTTAAATCACAATTTAAATTGTTTTTTAAAAAGTCAGATTTTCTTTACCATTTAAATTTTAAAAATCAATTTTTAAAATTTAAATTGTGTTTTAAATCAAATTGATATTTTTTTAAAAAAAAAATCATTGTTTTTTATCCAGCCTGGATTCTGGACATAATTCATTAAAAACAACATGTCAATACTACCATATCTAAAACTTTCATCCATTGCTACAATATTTGGTTAACCGCAAGTACTAAGGCAGTGGCCATTTTAGGTAGCGTTTCCATGTGCAAATAGATATCTAAGGCAAAAATGTTTCATTAGCTAAGGGTAGCCACAAAGGTCACAAATCCAGCCCAACTCATACGTGGAAGAGAATGTCCTCTGAGTTATGTTGCCATGATATCAACCAGTTCTTATCTTCTTCCTGGCCATGATTCTTCTGTGTGACTTGCAAACAAGTCCCTGTGCTTCAGGTTCTTACTAATGTTAATTGAAAGCTTCCTGTTCACGGTAAGGCTATAATCAACATGCATGAATGTTCTTGTCCTTGGCAAAACTAGTATCTCAACACGTAATTCAACACAAGTTGAATTAAAAAAAGATCATCCACTGCCAGTATTTTTGGTGGTACAGTAGAACCCCCATATCTATGGGGGATTGGTTCCAAACCCCTCTGTGGATGCTGAAAAACACTACAGTGGTACCTCAGTTTACGAATTTAATGCGTTCTCCGGGACGTTTTGTATTGCGAAAAAATTCACAAACCGAAACGCATGCATGGGGACGGCGCTATAAACCTCCCAGGTACAATGCATCCTGGGGAAACTTGCTTCATATTGTGAAAAAAATTCGTAAACTGAGGCATTATTTTCAATGGATTTTCCTTCATAAACCGAAAATTACATTAACCGAGGCGTTCGTAAACCGAGGTACCTCTCTCTCTCTCTCTCTCTCTCTCTCTCTCTCTCCTCTCTCTCTCTCTCTCTCTCTCTCTCTCTCTCTCTCTCTCTCTCTCTCTCTCTCTCTCTCTGTGTGTGTGTGAGTGTGATGGCCATTTCTGCTAATAATATTGTGGAAATATATTTCTCTAGCAAATGCTATACATAGCATGGTTTCTGGCTCTCTCGTGGCCAGTTCTGCTAACTTCATCTTTAGAAATCTATATTTCTTGGATTTTTCTTTTAATATTTTCAGACCGTAGTTAAGTGAATCATTGGATACTGATCCCGTGGCTAAGAGGATCGTACTGTACATGAGAACAATGTGTGCAACATTAGTTCACACAGACACTCATGTATTTTGTATTTGTATTTTGCACAAAAGACACTGGTTCTATGATTCTAAAATGCCATTTTGCAAACAACATGTTTTTTTTTCTGTATGCAAAATACAAGGGTTTGCATAAAAGCCGTTTCTGCTGACTTTTCCCAGAAAAAGTCCAAAAAAGTGAAAAATACAAAAAACTATTCTAATCTCCTGTGATGGGAGTGTGGTATGGAGGAAAGTGTCTAAATGTTTCGTTCTTGCCTGCAAGAACAAAATAAAAGAGGATTTATGTCCGAAGTTGGATTGGTTCTGGACCACTGGATGACTTCCTAGTCATCAGGGCTGGAACGTTAGTAAAAGTATGGAACCACCCTGTGTTTAATCACTTTTATGACTTGTTTTATTATTATAATTTTCCTTTTCTTGTCTTTCAGTGATAGTAAAATATTGTACTATAAAATTTCATTAATTTCCATAAAAATGCAGGGAAATGTCAAAGCAAGAGAAGGAGAAAACAGTAATGGAAACAATTAAAAAGTTTCTTGGGCCCCAGAGGGGTGGGTCTGGCTGGATGTGGTGGTGGGGAAAAAGCCTAAATTAAAGGTCACTGAATCTTCCGGCCAAGCGGTGAAATAGTAAAGTGGGCTGAAACTGTAAACAGGAAGGCTGTTAATTTCACTGGAACAATTAAAAACCTCTAATAGCATTTTATTTGATCAAACTGGACCCTTTCTTATTGCAAATGCATTTTTATAGCAACCCCTCCCGGAGGTGAAATATATTTATGGACCGTTTTGTCAAGTGGAAGAGTGATGTCTTTGTTAAAATATTAAAATGAGCATCTGGGATACATGTCCAGCCCGCTGCTTCTGACTGCAAATATTGTGAAAGGCAGAAGATTTTTGATTTTTGTTTTCTTTATTTAAAATATTCTTACCCCACCTTTCTCCTTAAGAAGGACCCAACGCAGCTTGCATCATATTACAAAGGCAGTATTTCAAGCTAAAAACAAAGAGTCTGTAAATATTAAGGAATGAACAAATACCACTCTGAGAAATGGTGAACACAAGCAATACCAAAAACACATTCAATGCAGTAAGGCACAGCCATCCATTTAAGAACCACACTCAGGTAGCCAGCCACTGAGGGAAAGCCTGCCTGAAGAGAAAGGTCTTTGCCTGCTTGGGGAAGGAAAGCGAAGACGGGGCCAGGCTGGCCTCCAGTGGGAGGGAGTTCCGCCGTCTCTGGGAGCAGCCACAGAGAAGATTCTCTCCCGTGTCCCCCACCCAAGCGCGCCTAGGAGGGTGGTGGGGCCGAAAGAAAGGCCTCTCTTGATGATCTTAACACCCGGGCAGGCCGATAACGGGAGGCGCAGTCCTTGAGTCAGCTTGGACCCCAAGCCATTTAGGCTTTATAGGTTAAAACCAGCACTCTGAATTGGGCCCAGATACTGAACTGCAGCCATTTTTGGAAGAATAGATCTAAACGTGTTTATTGAGAACTGCCTTAAGAACACTCCGAGGTCGGAAGAGGTATTTGGGGAGACTAGAATTCCCACAATATGCTGGCCAGGGTGGCCATTGGGAGTTGTAGTCCAACAGGGAAAACCGTAGCCTAAGAAAGACACCATTTGCAAGTTCTAAGAACACACAAAATTAATGTTGCAGGGTTCTTGTCTGTGCGTATTGATTTCCCCAGGACTTGTAGGAGAGCCCTTTGGGGATTCTGGGAACTCTAGTCCCCACAGGAAGCAGCACTCCGAGTTTCATGCATGGGTGCCGACTGCCATCTCACTGTTCCCTTTCTGTCTTGTGAACGCTTAACTCATCTGAGCGGTTCCGGCTGCGTTTTCCTCCTGCCTCCCTGGCTTGCAATTCGTGTCCCCGTTCCCCTGCTTTGGGAAGAACCGAGTCGTACCATAAACTCTTTTTTTCCTGGTGTGGAAATGGAAAGCTGATGAAAATGCCATCCTGTTTCTTTGGAAATGAATGGAAGGCGAATAACAGCTTTGAATGCGGCGCCTCATCAATGCTTTTATAAAGGGGATGGATCTGATTCTTAGACCGGCTAGTCGTCAACCTCCTGATGACTGGAGTGCATCACTTCTGCACCTTGACATCCTGGTTCTTTTTAAAAAGGGGGAAACCACGGGCCTTTCCTTCCTTTTTCCAGTTACGTTTCACTGGCTGGGGACACAACGGTGCTTCGGTGGCACAGAACGACACGTGTTGGGGAACTGTATTTTGTTCTAGATGTTTTGGCAAGTTGTTGAAATGTGGGTTCTTGGCTTACTTATCTCCAGGGGACGATCTTATGGATTCCTTGTGTTGTCCAAATGATTCAGTATCGATTCTGGGAAAAGACGTGAATCTGGGAAATAAAGATGCAGGAGATTGAATGACATTTCATGGCCCATCTGGTGAACACTGTATACAGAAGGACCTCTGTATTTGCGGGATCAGTATACGTTATTTCACTTATCCACAGTTTCCCGCAGCCCTGTATGTAACATACAAAGGCGCCCCCTTGTGGCCTTTGTCCTTCCCCCTTGTTGTATAGAGGGTTCCCACGTATCTGCGGTTTCAGGCAACCACGGTAGATTGTGAGACCGTTCCCCTGTGGATACGGAAATCTTACTGTACTTGGTGCCTGTATAACCGCAGACCTTCCAAAAAATTGGGAAGATCTAAAGCAGAGTTGGGGAGCTGAGTAGTGTAGTGGGCTCCCCGTGGGCTTACAAGGTCAGATCCATGGGACATTCTAAGAAGTGTGGATTATAACCAACAACATGCTTCCCCGTTGCCTCCGAGCTGGCCGGGGACCCTTGCAGTTCCTGGGAGATAAATCGATTTTCCCAGGAAGAGGACCTTATTGCAAGCTATCCCTATTGTTAAGTAAAGTGTTTGGGGGTAATGACTCTTAACTGCCCTTAGTCTTGAAGGGGATGTTAAGAGCCATGAAGTTTACAAAAGAGCTGTTCCCCATTTGTTGATATGGACGGATTCAACAGCCTGCACTTTTGGACTTTTATTCTTCGGGATATATTACTGTGGCAGCTTGTTAGGATGACCACCTGTGGTTTTAAATTTACTCTTCTACCATTACAGTTGTGAGGCTTTGGCTCCCAATGGTCCCGCCCAGCCTGGCTGCAAGTGAAGTTTGATGGGAGAAGGAGCTGGGCATCTGGAAAGTTCCAAGTTCTCCTGCCTGGCCCAGAGCACATGGCCGTGTATCAAACTTTGGTCTTATAGCTATTTTGAACAAACTGCTCATTCTACTAGTATGTTGCAACTAGAGTAGGCCCATTCTAATCAGTGGAACTTGCAATCATGGAGATTTGACCCACCAAAATCCCTACTGATTTAGTGGACCTACTCTAGTGCAACTTACTACGCTAAGGAGGACGATTTCAGCCAGACCTGCTCTCTGATTCCAGACCAGTTTTGACGCGTTCTACAGACGGGAAGACACATTTTTTAAGAAACCCACTTATGGTATTATTTAATCTATTGTGGTAGTTTCAAGTATCTCTAGACTTATTGATTTTAGTGTTTTTTATGGATGAGTTTCATTGGATCAGACTTTAATGGCTCAGTGGTTCGAATATGGATTGATTCCATAAAGGAAGCCAAGACCTTGAGTTTGCAAGACCTGAGCAGAGCTGTTACTAAGGGGACCTTTTATAGATCATTGGCTAGTATCCAGTTGCCTAGCTCTGCCTGCACAGTAGTAGTGACATCACTGGCAGATTGCCACTAATTAAAGAGTTCCCTTTTTCCATTTGGGATGCATATAACTTGCTCGCAGTGGTACAGAGTTGTACACACCCTGGTATAAATTTCTTTATTTCACTAAGTTATATACTGCCCCATAAGTGCACTCTTGCCGTGCAAATAGAGCTGCACTACAGGGTGACAATAACAACATCCTACTAAGTTGACTGTGACATCTGGTGACCCTTTCCAGGATTTCTTAGGTAGAGAGTACTGTACTCAGAGCTGGTTTACCCTTCCCTTCCTCTGGGGGGCGCTGGGGGACTGTGCAGCTGGCCCAAGGCCACCCAGGCTGGCTCTTCTCCCAGGGAGGCCCAGTGGGGGAATCAAACTCCCAACCTCTGGCTCCGCAGCCACATACTCCAACTCACCGAGCTATTCAGTGAGCACACATCATGGCCATCAGTTCATAGCTTCGCCATAAATAGGGAGCACTGTGATGGCACATAACAAAAACAATGGTTGAATGTCTGTATCTTTGATTTATGAGGTTTTTATTATGATTGCAAACTGCCCTGAACATTTTGTAGAGCTGGAAAGATGGGGTAGAAGTGTAGTAAATGAGAATAATAGCTCAGAGATCATGAGATTTATAGTTGAACATGTCTGGAGGGCACCAAATTTGAGTAAAGCCGCTTTATACCTTTCTGTGTCTTCTCATTTCTCCCCAGCAAAGATAACTAGTGGAGGGGGTTGGGCTTGGAGATGACAAGGAAAGCGATCCTGCAAAGCTTTGATCCCTGCTTTCCCCCCTCCACTTGCTAAGCCCCACTTAGATTTCTTAATTTTAGGTTAGAAAAGTGGGGGGGTGGGGGTGTCTTATACATGGGAGCGTCTTATACACGGAAAAATACGGTACATCAATTTCTTCATTGTCAGCTAATCACATTGCTGAGGTTTCACTTTTTCCCATAGTTTGTTCGTCTTAAGTTAGGTCAGCTTTTCTCTTCCTATTTCCTAGCAGCTTGATAGAAGCACAAAAACACAAGGATGGCCCAGTGCTAGTTTTGGGGCTAACCACTTATTAGCCAGAATCCTACTGCTGATTCACCCCTGGGCAAGAGAAATCATGCAGGTTGCAGCTGCAAATAGATGCTCATCAGTGAGTTGCTGTTTGCAATCCTGGTCATTCACCTAACATATACATACCAGCAATGTAACCAGCACCTCATAAATAACCAGCTACTTACTGCCAAGGCTTGGGTGATTTCCCTTATTCTACCATAAATCAGCAGTAATTTTCTGGCCCATGGGTATAGTTACAGACCAGCAAATTTCCTCTGATTAGGCAAAGATGTATTACTAAAATGATGAACACATTCTGACGGCTTTGCGTATGTCTCTGAAATGCAAATGTACTCCTGTATTCTAATATATTGCTGCAGAAATGTTTGATTATTTTGAGAATCAAAACCATGTACACACACATGCACGCACACATGCGCACACCCCACCAATATGTGTCATGTGCTGATAGGTATCATAAGCATGTATGTGCTTATGTTATGGAACACAGTGTTACGGTTGTGGAACACAGCTGCACACTCTTACACTCACTACTGTCAATATTAAGGGAAGTGGGGATTAAAAAGCCACGCACATGGGAACTCCGATATATCCTTGGTCAAACAGACCTTTTCCAGATTTGCCCTGCTGTTGGTCACCACATTCAGAACTGGGCATCCTGCTAGCATAGGTAACAACAGGTAAATGTATTTAACCAGTGGTCGGTGTTGGAGTATTTGCAACCCTGCATGCTGCCTTTAGTAGGTTTGGCTGGGAGGGACCTTTCTGGGCTGGGGTGACTGTCAATCTAGCTAGCAGTAACCAATTGTTCTCTGCTATCTCTAAATTCAGAGAGAGCCCCACCTCTCTGCTCTGTGTTTATTCCTTCTCTGTTTTCTGCTGGCAGTTCGTAGTCTGTTGACGTTTTTTTGCTGAGAACAATCATGTTTGTCAGTTTGCTATCTGAGCTGTGCAGTTGTAAGTCATGAAACCTTTTATTCTTTCTCCTACTAATGTCTCAAGAGTTATTGACATTGTAAGTGCCAGTTGATTTTTAAAAAGGGGTGGACTAGTCTGGGAAATTGGAAGCTATTCTGCTCTGTGAATCTCTGCACTTCTGCACAGCTAGAAGAATCTAACTAGAAATTAGCACCATTTCTAATTAGTAATTATGTGCCATAAAATCAATTCCAACTTATGGTGATCCCGACTGGAAAATACTAGGAGTTGTGGTCCAAAAATAAGGATGATTTCCAAGGTCTCCCCAGAAGTAGACAATCTGCCATGTACAACCACACAGGAAACTTAGGGGTTTTACTGCAGATCTCGGGTGTGTTGGCCTTTTTCTTTGCTTTAATTAAAAAAAGAGTTCCTGGATCCAAGCCCAGGACTTTCTGATTAATTACTTTCTCTCAAAACCAGCTGGCACAACAGACGCAGGCATGAATTTATTCAGCCCAGAGGAAATCATAATTTCATATCCACACAGCATGCAAAGGAAGAGGGGAAAGAGAATCAAGGGACCTGGAATTTCTCCATCTGTATGAGGCCTCCTGTTGCACTTTTTCTGTGTTTGTGCCGTTGGTGGCTGGGGAGGGACACTTGATTGACAGGGTACATGTGACCTTTACCAGTACGTCTATTACTATGCGACTGGAGCAGATCAGTATTTACAGAAGCGCCATTTATATAATGGGTCTGTCCTACCTGGAACTAACAACAGGATTTAACAGGACTCTCTGTTCAGCCTCCATTCAAGAATCAGAGCTCTCTCTGTACCAAGAAAATCCAGAACCCTTTTGCATATCATTCCGTTAACAAGAACGGAAGATCTTGAACTAGGAAAATGTCCTCTGGGAAATGCCATATATCAATAGCACTGCATTTATTTGGGATGCACAGTTTTATTGTGCTTCTGGAAGCAAGGGACACAGTTCTGCCTCCTGCCTCCACGTAGGTTTGCTGTTAGCATTCAAAACACGCCCTTGAAGATGTAGGCTTATGGCTAGAAACCTATTTAAGGACAAGGGCTAAGTTAGTTAGTTAGTTTGTTTGTTTTTAAGTTTCTGAATTCTGTCCCAGGCACAGAATCCTGAAATGTCCTTTGAACTGAAGAATACCTACCAATCAATACCCAAAGATATCAATAGTATCATCAGGTAGACCTCTAGTTAAAATCAGAAGCCTGGGTTCATCACAGCTGGCATTTATCCCTGAAGGGGTTAGTTCCAGTACAAAACCAGACAACCATTTCCAATCACAATGAAATTCATCCGGGTTTCAAAATATGTCTTTATATTGTTGCAATGATTCTAGGCAACATCAGCTTGTCTTTTTTCTACAAGCTTTATTTATGTACATGGCTTCTATCCATATAAGTCTATCCAAGAATATTGAAAACATAACTTTTTCCAGTCTTACAGCTATGAAAAAGTGTAGGTACAAATGCTTAAACAGAAATCCATTCCTGCAGCTTGTGAGTGGCTGCAGGTTTGATGGCCATAAGAAATTCTTACAACTATGAAAAGTTGCAACCAAGAAATAATCCAAAAGCAACACTTAAAATTTAAGGCCGTCAGGCCTCCTCCCTCCAGGATTTGAAAAAACTGCTCAAAACCGTACTTTTCAAAGAAACCTTGAAAGCCATCCTCCCCCTCAGTTAAGTTTGGTCTGTGACCCATGTGCCACCTTTATGGTTTAGGTTTTCACCACTACTTAGTTTTTAGCTTGCTTATTTATTTGTGTGTATTTTATTGGTTTGTTGCCTGTTTCCCTTCATTACTTTTGGGTTTTTTGGGCAGAGGGTGTGTGGGGGGGGGGGGGATAAAGTTTATTTTATGTTGTAAGACTGCCCATTTAGTGGTCTCCACTAAATGAGGCAGTATACAAATGTTAGAAATAAATTCTGTCTGCAACGTATTTATTTATTTTATCTTAGAAAAATATATTTCAGTCACAAACTTTTAGTGATCAAAGTTACAGACAAGAACTTAAATCCTATTTCAGTCCAAAAATACAGGAGCTTATAGCCACAATCAAAAAGCAGAGAATACGTGACACTCCTTGGTGATCTGTGTTGTCGGTATCTGTTGTGTGTAGTGCTGTGTGTATCTTGCCTCTCATTTAAATTTCTCTGAGAGGTTTACTTTTCCCTTCAGTTGTAAGCATCTGAATGTTGCCAGTGTTGTAAGTTGCTGATTTCTATAAAAAAATTTAATGGAAATCTCTATTGCTTTTGCTAAGGTAGCAAACTCGTAAGGGAGCAAGTCCTTTGTTTATATTTTGACTTGGTTCTTATTTGCTAGGGTACTTTTTTATTGGGTAGGAAAAATGCCACGATCCTACGGTGCTATGTGCCAATTTTCTCTATTTGCATTTTAGGTCACTAGTTTTTTTCTCAGTTGTTTTTTTTTACAACCTTATCATTTGTTTAACTGTCAGCTAAACAAAGAAGACATACTTTAGGGAGGCAGGGTTATTCTATATTGACCTTCCTTTCGGACTTCGCTGGAGAACTCCCTGCTCAAAGCTCATGTTTAAAGAACCACGTACGTTTTCAGGGTTGCATTTTCTCTACCTCCCCCCCCCCCTCGTTAATTATTTTAGCACTCTAGACATACTAATTTCTTGGCACTATTAAATGTCTAGTGACCCTAAATTAAAACAGGACACAGATCGGAGCCTGTTTAAAGCCCAGGAGGTTTATTGCATTGCTTTGAGCTGCAGCTTGCTGCTTGTGAAGCGGTTGTGCTTGAGCTTACTCTTGAGTAGAGAGAGCTAGAATTGAGCTTTCCTGTGGATGCTTGAGGTGTTTCTTAGGAATCGTAGTCATCTTAGAACAGCAGAGCTGGAAAGGGACTCTATGGATCGAGTCCAGCCTCGTGTCAAGGAGACCCGGTGGGGAATCGGAACTGCCAACTTCTGGCTCCGCAGCCAGATGCCTCAACCACGGAGTCGTGCTAAAATGCAGCTTTTGAGACTCCAAATTAGAATTAGTGCGTGGGCCATTTTTTTTAAAAAAAAGATTTTTTTCCCTCCCAGGTTTGATTGGTTGCTTTTCCCAGTCTTGCAAGCAAAAGCTTTTTTTTATTTTTAGAAAAAGGGACCGAGCAGGATTAGACCCTGTTTCTGCAGAGCATGTGCTGTGTTGCTGAGGAACAGCCCCTCTGGTTTCTTGGCGAAATCCGCTTTTTACTGATGGTTGGTCTCCTCTTTTGCTGCGGTCCGACTCTAGGGGCTGCCCGGAAGGATGTTCTCCTCGGCAAAGCCGTACGAAAACCAGCGCTATGCGGCCTTGAAGAAGGACTGCCAACGGAGGAAGGTGCTTTTCGAAGACCCGCTGTTCCCAGCCAACGACGACTCGCTATTCTACAAGTCGAGGATTCAGGGTATCCAGTGGAAACGGCCGAAGGTGAGAGCAGAGTTTTGAGAGGCCTTCCTCCTGCTAGGTTGTTGTACTACGATGCCCATCATCCCAGGCCCCTAGGATAATGGGAGTTGTAATCCAACTTATCTGGAGGTTGTGGAAGACTGGCCTGTCCTATAGTGGTCTTAGTGGTGCCACAAACTCTCTTGGTTTTGTCTTCAAACATTCTGGCAGAGGATTCTGTGTAGCAAACAAGTGCGTTTTTATGTACTTAATTTTTACAAAATGGCTTGTTCTTATAAGTTGTTTTATATAGAGGGAAGATCAGAAACAAGCCTTAAAAGAAAGGAGGGGGGATCTGTGGCCCTCCATATGTTGGACTGAAATTCTCACGGGCATCAACCCCAGAATCACCAGCGCTCAGGCACGATGGGAAGTGCAATTCACATTTCTCATTCTTCCTTGTTCTTATGTGCCATCAAGATGCCAATGACTCATGGTGACACCGTGGATGAGCAATCTCCAAAATGTCCTGTTCTCAACAGCCCTGCCTCTTGTAAACTCAACCTTGTGGTTTCCTTTAGGGAGTCAATCCATCTCATATTGGGTCTTCCTCTTTTCCTACTACCTTCCACTTTTCCCAGCATTATGGTCTTGTCCAGAAAATCCTGCCTTCTCATGATGTGCCCAAAGTAGGACAGCCTCCATTTCACCAGTTTTGCCTCCAAAGATAGTTCAGGCTTGATTTGCTCTAGGACCATTTCTTTCAGAACAACCCATAGCTTCTCATGATCCACACGGTCAAAGGCTTTCTGATCTTCTTCTGAAACCCTTTGCTGTGCTCCAGTAGCCAGCACATATCTATGATACGATCTCCAGTGGCTCTTCCTTTTCTGAATCCAGCTTGAACGTTAGGCATTCTTGCTCCATATAATGAGCTTCGAGGGTGGCATAAAGCGGAAAGAGCAACTGAAACTAGAGAAAAAAAGCTGTGTAATCCTTATACACAATCTGAAGACAAGGATGGGTGGTACCTTTATCAGACCACTAAAATCTCTCAAGACAATACCCAGTGTGGTATAATGGATAAAAGGACAGGCTTGGGCTCAGGAGACCTGGGTTCGACCATGGAAACAAATGGGGATAAATGGAGCAGGTAATGTCATGACTGAAATATCTCACTTACCTTGAAAAGCCTTATTAGGGTTGCTACAAGTCGGTTCTGATTTGATTGTTATCTCGCTTGGATGGGGAAGTCCCTGGTGGAAGACCAAGAAAAGGAGACCAGCGTGGTGCAACTCAGTTTTATGGAAGCCATGAGATACACACTAGTGGCTGTCCTCTCAAGGCGAGCAAAAGCCCTTAACAAAGACAGTGACAGACCCTTATGCCTTAGCTTATCCGTTTCTCATGCTAAAGAGCTTGGCGGGGGGGGGGGCGTCTTGGAGGGGTGTTGGGCGAGGCCTGGGAGAATAGGTTTTGACCGGTATCAGGCCAGTACTGGTCATCCTTGATAAGAACATGGTCTTGCCCAGGCCCTGCGAGAGGCCCCTTTTTCAAGGTTACAAGGGGGGGGGGGCTCGACCTCTTCCTACAGACTACGCAACAGCATTAAGGAATGTCAGAAACATACACCCATGCACGTAGGCATGGCAAGAAGCGAGCAACAAACACACAATACTTTTGCAATATAAAACACTCCCGTACGACTGGCTGTTTTCTTGGAAAATACATAGCAATGAATAGAGTAATATAATTTAATAAATGTAGACTAAGACCCTGATGTTGGGAAAGTGTGAAGGCAAGAGGAGAAGGGGACGACAGAGGACGAGATGGTTGGACAGGGTCATTGAAGCGACCAACATGAATTTGACCCAACTCCGGGAGGCAATGGAGAACAGGAGGGCCTGGTGTGCTCTGGTCCATGGGGTCACGAAGAGTCGGACACGACTTAACGACTAAACAACAAGAAGACTAAGAATTCCTATCTTTTCTTTTGTTCATCCATCTGGTCGTTTTTACTGACGCTTTGATGAACACCTAACTCATGTAATAACAACATACCCCGAGTCCAGTTCTGTCTGTGAGCTGATTGAGGGTAAGTCAGTGAGTACCATAGACATTGAAGAACATGGGCGTGGAGGACGGGAAGACATGGAATAAGGAGAGGCAGCAATAGATAAACATGCCAGCAAGCAATAATATACCAATGAGTAAAAGAAATCCGATAAAAAGTTGACGTAACCAGTTGAAGTTAGGTCACCACGATGTGAGCCAGCCCCGATCCCAAGACATACCAAAAGTAGTAAGCCCTTAAGGTGGTGACACATAACAGACACAACATGACTTCATGAGCGTTTCAGAGCTGGGCGTGCTGCAAAAGGAACATAAAAGTTTCAAAAACCATGTCCAGATGTCCAGATCGGTTTAACACAAGTCCCAAAATTGGGATCAGCAGGATCAGATCACAGGTAGCGGGTTTCCAGTTTCACCCTCGGAGATGTAGATTAGAAAGTTCCTCCCAGTCTTCGAGGGTGTCCACACTGGCCTAGAGATGAGTATATGGACGGCTGACGGCATGGTTTGGATGGGGGGGGGAAACCTTATCTATAAATGTTTGCATTTAGATTGAGCTGTCCTTCCCCTTTAAGAGCTGTTGCGCACCTTTCTGGCCCAGCGGTAGGGCATGCCTTCTTTTTGGCATGATTCATTAGCTCCTTGTTTAGCCAGGCAGCTCAATTGTATATTTCTAATTGCATTGAGTTGGACATTGGGCTCGGCTGCTTGGCTCACTCCTCTGAGGGAGGAAGAAGAGGAGAAGGGGGTGGCTCAGGTCCTGAGGGAAGCATGTCCCATGTCCTTTCTCTGTGCTGCGACATCCATGAGTTCCCTCAGTCCCTCGTTGCCTGATCGCCAGCACAGTCACCTGTGCACACCCTGAACAGAGCCCCAGCACCAACCGCCTCAGCGGTTGTGGCTGCAGATTCGGAGGGAGAGGGAGGAAGGGGGCGGGGGGAGAACGAGGGAAAGGAGAGGGGAAAGGAAGGGAGAAAATAGAATGGCAGCGACAGAGGGAGAGAGGGGCGACAGGAAAAAAAAAATTCACTTCCCCTGATCCTCTGCAGACGATCAGGGGAAGCACTTAATTGACAGCCAATTGGGCTACAAGAGGTTGTTTGCTGTTGAGACGGGAGGAACAACCAGTCTGGACGGGATCTTTGTCAGACAAAGAGCAGCTCCCCATTGCCTCGTATCTGGGAACTCTGCTCCTTTTTACAGAGAGAGAGAGACACACCGAGGCGTGCCAAATGCCGTATTGGAGAAGTTGGGATAAAACTGAGTTTTTACACATTGGCTAAAATCTTGTTGCTTAGCGTAGTTACTCACTCTAGATTAAGCCTATTGACTCAATGGGGATTTTTTGAGTCAATCCTCCATTAGTTCCATTGATTCAAACCGGCTTACTCTAATTACAGCTAGCCTTAGGAGAGTAAGTCGCAGTGAGAGTAGCCCATTTGAATTAATGGAAGTTATGGAGCAGTCAATGTACTAAATCCCTATTAGTTCAGTGGGCCTACCATAGTGTGATTTACAGTAGGACTGCGGTATCCATGAGGAATCAGTTCCACGGATGTCAAAAAATGCAGAAGTATCAAACGCTTTACATTGCATTGTCTCTGGCTTCCTGTAGAGGTCAGTTCTGGGGTTTTATTTAATATTTTCAGACAGCAGATAAGTGAATCAGTGGATACTGATTCCGCGGATAGGAGGGTCCTACTGTACCATGCTAAGCAACAAGATTTTGGCCACTAGGTAAGCCATCTGCAGCCAATTTAAAAATATTAATGAATAGTTAGAGCAATGGTTTCCAGCCTTGGGTAACCCAGATGTTATTGGACTCAAACTCCCAGAAGCCTTCACCACTAGCTGTGCTGGCCAGGATTTCCGGGAGTTGCAGTCCAAGAACATCTGGGAACCCACTCATAGAGAAAGATATTCTTGTCAGTCTTCAGCAGCATCACTCCTGCCTCTGTCATTCCCAGCCTGGTGAGTGTTCCTGTAGTGAGATTTTAGTGGGCTAATAAAGATACCGTCCACCTTTGTCTCCAGCACAGAGAGTGACCTTTGGTGGTCACCAAAATGAATCACGGCTTTCTCCTCTGAATACACCAATCTGTCAGAGCAGAGAATAGTGACTGGCGGTCGGGGGCTGGAGGATGCGTTGGAGAGCAATGGAATAGCGTCTAAAATGGATGTGCAGCCAAACCGTATTCTCTATGACAGCTGTTTTTATGCTAGATATTTCCTCTGGCTTATGGGGAATGCCCTCGTTTTTTTAATTAAAAGGGTCAGGCCTTTTCCGGACTTATACAAAGAGGTCTACAGTTCCTCCAGAGCACTCGTGTGGTCCTTTTGTTATGGGTGTGGGGTGCGACTGGGGATCCCTGGCATGTGTAACATCAAGCTACACATGGAGCAATGTGTGGAGGATCTGCTTGCTGGATATGGCCCAAAACATGACAGTTGCCATATTCCTATTCTCTCTTCTTACCGTGTTTCCCCGAAAATAAGACAGGGTCTTATATTAATTTTTGCTCCAAAAAACGCATTAGGGCTTATTTTCAGGGGATGTTTTATTTTTTTTCCATGTACAACAATCTACGTTTATTCAAATACAGTCACGTCATCTTCTTCTGGTTGCTGCACAAGGGTGGAGGGCGGGCTTTCACTTCACTAGGGCTTATTTTTGGGGTAGGGCTTATATAATGAGCATCCTGAAAAATCAGACTAGGGCTTATTTTCAGGTTAGGTCTTATTTTTGGGGAAACAGGGTATCAGCAAATGAACATGTTTTTATTTCAATAGATTTTGGGTGTTTAATATCTGATTTTAGCATTGCTCATGGCCCTGCGCTCGCTGCCAATATATCCTTTTATTGTGTTCGTAAATGTTTTTCTATTTCTTAATTGGTTAATGATTCCTTGTTTAATGGTTTTTAATGGCTGTTTGTGTGTTGTTTTTCATTCTTGTTCTTGATAAACGGTTCATGGGGCCTCCTTGATTCCCACTGCCGCGGCACAGAAATGCAATCAATCAATCAATCAATCCATTGCATCTTCACGGGACATGGAACATCCCAAGAGTCTTAATGCAAGAATTGTAATCCCCCGAGGCCTTGCTTTTCCTGGAAGACGATATGATGGCATTTTCCAGAACTGAAGCTCGCTCTCTGTCTTCTCCACTCTTGCCACAGCTGTAGTTCCTGTGGAGGGAAAAGGCTCGAATTTTTAGGAGGACAATGGTTCAGTTCTCCGATTTGGTTTTTTTAAAAAAAAGCAGGCTGATAAACAAGACTGACAGAAGGCAAAGTTGGCCTTGTGTGAATGAACCCATTTTGTATCAGTCACATCTGGAAAGTTTAGTTTGTCAGCAGCCTTGAGGAAAAATGCTCTTCCCATCTCATTTTCTCTTCTCTTGCACTGCTTTCCCTTTTGAAAAAAGTGTTATGGCAGCCTGCCACTCAAGGGGTGTTGCAGTTTTTGCAACCTCGCAGGCTGCCTTTAGTAGGTTTCGTTGGGAGGGACCTTTCTGGGCTGGGGTGACTGTCAAGTCTGTCCAGCAGTAACCAGTTATTCTTTCCCTGCCTTTGAATTCGAAGAGAGCCCCTCCATTCTGCTCTTGAGTTTTTCTCCTCTTTTGGGGGAAATTGTTGGAATCCGTTAGTATGTTCAGGCCTGTTGCTGGAAGCAGTCATGTTTCTCGGTTGGCTGTTTGAACTGTTCATTGTAAGTAACAAAGCATTTTTATTCTTTCTCTTACTGATGTCTCAAAGTGAATTATTGAGACTGTAAATGCCATTGGATCATAGAATCGTAAAATAATGAAGTTGGAAGGGGCCTATAAGGCCATCGAGTCCAACTTCCTGCTCAAGGCAGGAATACAAATCAAAGGATATCTGCCAGGTGGTTGTCTGAATTTCTCTTGAATGCCTCCAGTGTTACAGCACTCACCACCTCTCGAGGTAATTGATTCCATTGTTGTACTGACATTCAGTGTGGAAGGGATGGTCACTCTCGAATTCGCCTTCTCAGCCACACTAGACGCTGTTCCAAGACCTCTATTCAGAGCACATTACCATAGTCTCTCGAGACTAAAGGATGCCTACACAACCCAAAATGTTTTTTTTTTAAATGTGGAAGGACTGTAAGCTTAGTTCCATTCTGAATTCTTTAATTTTTGAGCCTAATTCAGTTGCTTGACCCAGCTGAAGTAGACCCATTAAACCAAGTGGAAAATATTGAGTCAATACTTGCATAAATCTGGTGGATCCCATGGGTCTGCTTTGACTGGAACTTGGAACTGGACTTCAACCCCAAAGTATGCTTTTTGCATTAGAGGACGGGTGGCGGATTTTGGAGTTCTATCAAGAAGGCCGTGGAGCCTCCTGCCTCGAACGTGAACCCCTTGCTGCTCTAGATCGTAGGCAGCTGCCAGTCCTTCCGTCAAAGCCTGCACTGTGGCTTATGACTTTTTTCCCCTTGTCATACACCATAAAGCCGGTTCGGTGGGGCAAAGGGACCAGTGTTTACTTGGTCAGCCCAGTTTCCCAGAATTCAGGCATGCAGAAAATCTAGTTAGACCGGTAGCAACAAAACACAAAGAGAGAATTGGCCCCCGAAACTTGCCATGGGAAAATGAATACATAAATACTATGCTGATGACTTTTTTGTGGTCACTTGATGAACAGCTTTCCTCTCCGTTTGATCGGTAGAATCAGTAAAGAATCGCCTTGTCCATCCAGCCTGTCTTCTGAAGAGCAATTCTCGTGCTGTCTGCCAGGGAGGGGGCAAAATGGGGTACCACGACCCCACTCTACAGCCTCCTACAACCCCCCTCCCCCGTGTGGTTAGATCAATCTTGTGAAGTAATAGTTAACATCATAATCATAATCATGAACCATGAAGTCAATTCTGAGTTATGGAAATCCTTTTCAGGGTTTTTCAGACACAGAATTCAGTACTCAGAAATTATTTCCCATTCTATTCTTCTGGGGGTGCCCTGAGACCGTGCAGCTTGCCCAAAGCCGCACAGGCTGGCTCTACCCACAGGAGGCCCAGTGGGGAATTGAACTCCCAACCTCTGGCTCCACAACCAGATACCTAAAGCACTGAACTATCCAGCCAGCTCAAATTGTTAACATAGAATTTGTTTGCTTGTTTGTTTGTTCATTCATTTATTTCTCTACTGCTGACTTTGTATACAACACTACTCTAAGCGGTTTACACATAAAAATGGCAAACCAAAACATCATCATCATGAACAACTTGATATTCCTCTTTTCCTGCTGCCTTCAACTTTTCCCACCATTATTGTCTTTTCCAGAGAATCCTGCCTTCTCACAATGTGCCCAAAGTAGGGCAGCCGCAGCCTCACCATTTTTGCTTCCAGAGATAGTTCAGGCTTGATTCAACATCAAGAGAATCCTAGCTTTCACGTTTGGGTGCAGTGGCCGGGATAATCTACAAGTAGGATTGCTCGGATCTTTCAAAAGTGTTGAAATTATCAACTCATATCTGGAGGCTTATAGCACGTTTTCCCTCCAGGGATGGGATATCCAGAGAGCTGCAAGGATGAGTAATCAGACTGGCAAATGAAGCCTGATCACAAAACACAGCAATTTCCAAAGTAAGGAGCTGAAAGTAGAATAATAGAATCATGGAGTTGGAAGGGGCCTCTAAGGCCATTGAGTCCAACCCCCTGCTCAAGGAAGGAATCCAAGTCGAAACAGATCTGAAAGAGGGTGGTCCAATTTTCTCTCGAGTGCCTCCAGTATTGGAGCGCTCACTGCCTCCCAAGGTCATTGGTTCCATTGTCATACTGCTCTACCAGTTAGGAAGTTTTTCCTGATATTCAGCCTACATCTGGCTTCTTGTAGCTTCAGCCCCTTGAGCTAGTGCTAGGTAAAATAGAGAACTTTTGCCCCTTAAGAGAGCCTAAGAATCTTTACTGGCCACAAAGGCTGGTTTGAATTGGTCCAGTCCTTTTCGCTTCCAAAGTGACTTTTTTTCTCTCTCTACTGCTGAGGGGCTTCTACTTTTTCAAGCCAGAACAATGTCAGCAGGCTTTTTCCAATGTGGTTTGTTGTGGTACATTCTTGTAAAGGTGGCAGCTGTGCCTGTAGCTGATGTTTCGGTAATAGAGACGGGGATATTCGTAAACAAATACGAATATTCCCATCCCAGTTGCACCTAATGCGGGTCTGGCCCTGGGAACCGGCCCGTCCACTCACACACTGCTGCGCCGCCAGCCTCCCGTTCTTCTCGCCAATCGCACAAGTAGTGTTGCTGTCTTCCTGCTCTTGTGGCCACTCAGCAGCTGTGCGGGGAGAGTTGTCCTCCTGCCTCCTCATGTTCAGGACCGGGGAAAAACACTCCACATTCTTTCCTCTCCCCTGATCATCTTCTGAATTTTAAAAAATCATTAAAAAAAATCTTACATATATGAGATTAGCGCTAGATCACCCTATCACCTTATAACAGAGTCATCGTTATTTTTCTTTCCCATATTTATGCCCCATAAAAGGACCGTCAGAGGTGGGACCAGAGGAAGGAAGGAAGGCAGGCAGGCAGGCAGGCATGCAAATCACATCCAGTATGAATGATGAACGCCTGAACCAATTCGCAGCCCTTGTGTGAGGACTGACAGCCATGTCAAAACCAGTACAGGCTGCGAATCAAATAGCTGTGATGCAGGTTTCCAGTATAGTCACACCCTTGATTGTGTCTCTTTCAATCAGCATAGCTACTACTGTAGAACAGTTACTTTTTTTTGGACTTCGGCTCTGAGAATCCCTAAGCCCTTATGGCCTATGTTGTTGGGAAAGTTACTTTTTTTGGAGTGCAACTCCCAGCACTCCCCAGCTAACGTGGCTGCTGGGCATCGTAGTCCAAAAACAGTAACTTTCCGAGTGTCTGAGGTGTAGGATACCATATCTTCCTTCTCCTCGACAGAACCTGTTCGCTTCTTTTTGCCCTCCAGAGCCGTTTAACTTCCACGCAGCTCTCTTTCGGCCCTAAAATTAGTCCTGGGTGTAAGCTGGGAGAAAACAAGAGGAGAGCTGGAGTGATCTGCATCCTGCAGAAACTTTTATTTTATAAACAGGGTTGTTTCTGAGACTAGAGACAAATAACTGGTTTCTCCAAGGACCATGTGGAGACTGCTAGGAGAACAGTTTAGCTTTTATCTCAAAATAAGACCATTGTGTTCTTTCTGTGTTCTTCTCTCTTATCACCTCCCTGCCTACAATAACCACATGCCGCTGATTATTATTATTTTAAAACATCATCTTTACAAGGTCATTTCTGGGGCAGGAGCTGGAGCTCCCAGGGAAGGGAAATTCAAAATGACCAGTCTCTTGTTGGCTGATGTTTTTCCAGAAGGTGATTCGGGCAGGTACTGGGTTAATATAAAACTTAGATATGATGAGTGGAGAAGCGAAAGAAGAGCCAGCCTGTGATGCAGTTTTTGCTGCTTAGATCAGTTCTCACCGAATCTCGAAGCTGGACAAGACCATAGATGTTTGCAAACTAGATACGTGTGTCTCTCAAATTTTATTTTGAAAGAGGCAGGAGAAACTTGTAAATCAAAACAGGAAAGAGAGAAAGCTTAAAACCCGTTTCCCCAGGGGCCTGACCTTGATCATCCACTGAAAAATCAGCATAAGTTATGCAAAGCAGCAAAACTAAAGAGAGAGATAAAGTTATACAAGCTTACTCAATTTCAGTCATTTTTAGACGTCAGTGAAGTCCAGGTTTACTCATCACCTGTCACTTTTGAACTGGCTAGAGGCCCGCATCTTCAATTATTTTTTTAAAGAGCAGAATCCATGTAGCACTTGCCCATAAAAACCCAGCTTGATTGCGCCGCATTTAAATATGTTAAATGATGACGATGATGATAATGATGTACCGTCAACTCAACTCTGACTCACAACAAACCTTTTCAGGCTTTTCGGTGGTGTGTCCTGGGACTGTGTGCCGCTGGCCCAAGGCTACCCAGGCTGGTTCTTCTCCCAGGAGGCCCAGTGAGGAATCGAACTCCCAACCTCCGGCTCCACCGTCAGAGAGCTAAACTCCTGAGATATCTAGCCAGCCCAATAATAATAATTTTTATATTATATTATTTATTTAAAATACTTTTACTCTGCCTTTCTCCTTAAAAAGGACCCGAGGTGGTTTACATCATTAAAAGACAATATTTAAAGCTAAGAACGAGTATAAAGAGGCGGCTTACGTCATGAAAAGACAATATTAAAGCTGAAAGAATAAGTGTGTAAATACTAAAAAGGAACAAATAAATAGCAATTGTGTGCCATCAAGTCCATTCTGATTTACGGTGACCCTTTTCAGGGTTTTCCAGGTAGAGAGTACTCAGAACTGCTTTACCCTTCACTTCCACTGGGGGCACCCTGGGGCTTTGTGCAGCTTGCCCAAGGTCACCCAGGCTGGCTCTCCTGGGAGGTGTACAGCGGGGAATAGACCGCTCTGTTTCAACCTGATCTGGGACGTGGTGGTGCTGCGGGTTAAACCGCAGAAGCCTCTGCGCTGCAAGGTCAGAAGACCAGCCGTCGTAAGATCGAATCCACACGACGGAGGGAGCTCCCGTCGCTTGTCCCAGCTCCTGCCAACCTAGCCGTTCGAAAGCATGTAAAAATGCGAGTAGATAAATAGGGACCACCACGGTGGGAAGGTCACGGCGTTCTGTGTCTAGTCGCGGTGGCAACGTGACCACGGAAACTGTCTTCGGACAAACGCTGGGTCTACAGCTTGGAAACGGGGATGAGCACCGTGCCCTAGAGTCGGACACAACTGGACTAAATGTCAAGGGGAACCTTTACCTTTACCTTTTCAGGGTTTTCCAGGTAGAGTACTCAGAACTGTTTTTCCCTTCCCTTCCACTGGGGGCACCCTGGGACTTTGTGCAGCTTGCCCAAGGCCACCCAGGCTGGCTCTTCTGGGAGGTGTACAGTGGGGAAT
Organism: Intellagama lesueurii; assembly: GCA_037013535.1. Lineage (NCBI taxonomy): Eukaryota > Metazoa > Chordata > Lepidosauria > Squamata > Agamidae > Intellagama > Intellagama lesueurii. The sequence goes on from JBAJHW010000003.1 coordinate 5,791,138, forward strand.
AGACCGCTCTGTTTCAACCTGATCTGAGCCTGATTAGCAGCGTTTTAACCACCCTTAGCTGCCGCTGCTTTTCCTGGGAAGACAAGTTCTGGATTTTGAGCACCGAGTTCATCTCTTTCGGCTGTTGAGCACACTGTGTTTTGCCCAAGAGAGGGAAGCCAAGGTGAGCTCCACTGACATGAAAGCAGAGCAGCCTTATCAGCAAAGCCATGTGGTTCAGCAAAGGGCTGGGCACAGTGTTAATTTGGGTGGTTTCATGCATGGGCGACCAGGAAAAAAAAAGGATCCGCAGCTGGAATGAGTCCATGCGTTCACGCTGCTTGGTAGAGGGCAGAGGAGGCATTGCAGAGTGTTCCTGAAGCATGATTTAAAGGTTTTCGACTTCAGCTCTGAGAAACCTTGGCCTCCACTGCCAGTGGTAGAGGCTTATGGGAGTGATAGTCCAAAGGAGCTGGTGGACCATAGGTTCCACAGTCCTGTCCTAAAGCAGGCAAGGAAAACTTCTATCCGAGGGTAAAATAAATCTACTCTCACATCCTCTGTTTCCAATATCCAGAGGTATCTGTAGATAGAATCATAGAAGAGTTGAGTTGGAGCTACATGGCCATTGAGTCCAACTCACTGCCCAAGGTAGGAATCCAAGTCAAAGCGGATCGGACAGAGGGTGGTCCAGTTTTCTTTTGAATGCCTACAGCTGTGCAGAGCACACCATCTCCCAAGGTCATTGTTCCCATTGTTGTACTGCTCTAACAGTTAGGACATTTTTCCTGGTATTCAGCCTGAATCTGGCTTCCTGTCGCTTGATTACGTGTCCTGCACTCTGGGAGGATTGAGAACAGATCCTGCCCCTCCTCTGTAGGACAGCCTTTCAAATATTTGAAGAGTGCTATGCTATCTCCCCTCCGTCTTCTTTTCATTGTGTCTTACTGTTCTGCCCTTCCTGTACATGCTTTTCTTGATGCATTAATCCTGTGGAGACTGAAGATTTCATTTCATTTTATTGCCCTGCATTTATATTCCACCTTTCTCCCAATACAGCGAGCCAGGGTGGCCTATAAATGTTTGGGCGTTTTTTTGTGTGAAAAAAACCAACCAACCATAGATTTAATTGAACCTACTGGCTAAAATAAATAAATAAAAAGCGCACCACCAGTGCAATTAAACATATTACCATGTCGAAATGGCCACTGAATAAAAACGTGTTAAAGTGATTTAAAAAGGACATCATGGAAAACAATTGTAAGCCCCTCCTGAACCCCGTTCAGTTACCGAAAGCTTGCCTCTTCCACATATAATTACTTTATCCGATGTCACAGAATGATGTGGGGGTTAAAAACCGGCAGAAACCTTTTTCCGAGTGGCGTGCGAAATTCGGAGAGGGAGCAGGAGTGCATTGACCTTTCCAGGCGGTGGAAGATTTGCAGGAGAGTGAGTTATTTGGAGTCTTTAAATTTCAGAGCCCCAGTCTTCACTTTTCAACATCCCAGACCCGCCCCACACACCCCCCCCCCCCAAAAAAGGGCAAATGTTTGCGAGGTGAAGTCTAATGGGGGAAAGTGGCTTCTCGGTCTCTTGAACCCCAGGTGATGGGGAATGACTGTGTTCCTGGGGTCTTGCCTTCTTGCCTTTTGGTGGGCTGCCATTTGGGTGTCTGGCCAGCCGCCGTGGGAATGAGGGAGAAGTTCCTTTTGCAGAAGTTCCTTTTTTTGAGGGGGACACATTCCAGGGTCTGGGGGATTCTGGGATGAGTCATCCGGAATTCTGGATCTGTTCGATTCCTGCACTGGTGCCTCCTTGACGGGGGCCGGGCTAAGTGATCCATAGGATCCCTTCCAGCTCTGCAGGTCTAGGATCATGATGGTGATGATGGAAAAATACAAGATACAGTCTTTGACGGTCTCCATACAACAGATAACAAGTTTTAACCAATAACCCAAGTATCAGTCAAATATTGGTGTAATATGTCCTATGCTGTATATCATCATCATTATCACCACCACCATCATCTTTCCATGTTCTGGAAAGAAGCTGCTGGATCTGGTTGAATTATAGAACTGTAGAATAAAGAAGTGGTCCTAAGGGTCATCTAGTCTGGCCCCTTTGCCAAGGCAGGAATCATAATGTTTTTATGTGCCATCAACTCATCTCTGTCTTATGGCAACCCTATGAATACGTGGCCTTCAAAATGTCATCTCATTAAGAGCTTTCCTCAGCTCTTGCAAACTCAAGGCAGTGGTTTCCTTTGGCAAGTCCATCCATCTCGTATTTGGTCTTCCTCTTTTCCTGCTGCCTTCAACTTTTCCTAGCATTATTGTCTCTCTAGAATAATCATAGAGTTGCAGAGTAGGAAGGGCTCATCTGGTCCAGCCCCCTGACAATGTAGGAAACCCACAGCTAAAACACTGACACCAGGTAATGTGATTACATTTAACCTCTCTTCAAAACAAACCCAGCAAAGGAGAATCCACCACCTTCCAGGCCATCTGTTCTGTTGTCAGATGACTCTTACCCTTCGGATTAATGTGTAATCCGAATCCTTTTCTGTGTACGTAATTTGAATCTACTGATCCAGGGTCTACCCTGTAAGGCTTTTTCTTGCACTCTCAGGTTAAGCATTCCCTCCCCTACACCCCATTTGATTTGATTTCTTCTTTTCCGAGAGGTCCGGGGACAGCTTAGGGGGTAAAATCAGTTCCAGTTTGCTGACATAGGCAGAAAATGCCATTTTCAATGCAGCCAAATTGCCTGGCAGTTGAAACTCAGCTGATTCAAGATCGAAGCATCCTTAAGTTTGTGGGGTGGAGGGGTGGCAGCCTGTGTTACCTTTCTCCAAGGAGATCCAGTTTGCTTGAGGTGCAAAAATGTGTCTCTGCCCTTCAGTGCCTCCTTAATGAAAAACAGGCCCGCCTTGCAAGCATCTCGGACTGAATATATCTTTCAAATGTAATATATCTTCAGCCTGCTTGTTGTGTTTCTGTGAGGTCTTATGGCTTGACACAAACTCATCTGATCAAATGAAATCATGGGGAAGGGGGCATTTCTTCCTTGAAATCAGGGTTTGTATGAAGGAGGTGGTGTTTTGCCTTTTGACTGTTCTGTGATTTGCATTGCAAGGATTGTTCGATGAGAATCCAGGGTGTTTTTTTTCCAGGCAATATCAATAGGGCCTGGTCTTGGATTGAATGAGGTCAGTTTCCTGCTGTGGATTTAGTGAGGTAGCTCATGCTTTGCAGTTTCTCTTGCCCTCTGTTTTGCATCTTCTGTATAGCTGGAGGAGAGCAGAGTAGTTGCCAATGAAGATTTGCTTGTCATCAATTCCTTCCTTCCTTCCTTCCTTCCTTCCTTCCTTCCTTCCTTCCTTCCTTCCTTCCTTCCTTCCTTCCTTTCTTTCTTTCTTTCTTTCTTTCTTTCTTTCTTTCTTTCTTTCTTTCTTTCTTTCTTTCCTGGGTTCTTTCTTAGGAGAAACGCAGGGTAAAAATATTTTAAATACATAAATAAAGTAGAGGCTGCATTTTCTGTCCTTAAAAAGGGGAACATCAGAACTATCTGATTATGCTAGACTTTGGGCTTCTTTCCCAGAAACAGTGAGCTTCAAATGCTCCTCTTGCAGAACTTGGAAAAGTTCGTCTGTTTTGTGCTGTACTCAAAATCCCAGCACAACAAGGGGTTGGTGTGACCTGGGAATTGTAGTCCCCTCCCTCCTCCACCCCAAATAAACTGTCCCAGCCTCTGTTATATTGGATGCAACGTAGATTTAGGAACACACTTATTTGGTTTCTCAATGAAAAAAAAAGGGCCATGTGAGATCTTGCAAGCGATCTAGAAGGACAATTCGTGAGATCCGCACAAAGTCAGGCGTTGGGGTCTTTTTTTGAACTTCGGAAACCAGGCTGATTTTCTGATGCCTTCCCTATCGGGAAAGAATTTGCTTTCAAGGCCACAAGTTAGCGCCGAGATTTGTCTCGGGGCTTGTTTCTAGAGTTTCCGTGCGATTCGTTGTCAAGAAAAAGCGACAGAGGTTCTGGAGGAGGAGAGGTCAAACGGGGGTTCAGGGCTTTTGTGTTGAGAGGATCTCTTGACTCGGTGGAAGTTTTGCTGGCTTTTCCGCCCAGGGCGTTTCGCTCGGTCTTCGGGAGATTCCTGGCAGTGTTTCTGCAGCTGATGCTAAGGCCGGTTGGGCTGGAAAGAGAGAAATATGAGCTGTGCTTGTCCCTACATCCCCTCTACAGGAGCTTGGTGATCCACAGAATGTGCTCACTTAACAGGGGCATCCGTCATTTTTCTGCCTTTGGATTGACATTCTCCTTACCTCGTTGCAGTCAAGCAGCCGTGCACTTTTTACGGATAGGCATTTAAATTGTGTTAATTCAGGTAGTCATTTTAATAAAATAATATGTTGTTGTTGTTTAGTTGTTAAGTCGTGTCCGACTCTTCGTGACCCCATGGACCAGAGCACGCCAGGCCCTCCTGTCTTCCACTGCCTCCCAGAGTTGGGTCAAATTCATGTTGGTCGCTTCGATGACACCGTCCAGCCATCTCGTCTTCTGTCGTCCCCTTCTCCTCTTGCCTTCACACTTTCCCAACATCAGGGTCTTTTCCAGGGAGTCTTCTCTTCTCATGAGATGCCCAAAGTATTGGAGCCTCAGCTTCAGGATCTGTCCTTCCAGTGAGCACTCAGGGTTGATTTCCTTCAGAATGGATAGGTCTGTTCTCCTTGCAGTCCAGGGGACTCTCAAGAGCCTCCTCCAGCACCACAATTCAAAAGCATCAATTCTTCGGCGGTCAGCCTTCTTCATGGTCCAGCTCTCACTTCCATACATCACTACAGGAAAAACCATAGCTTTGACTATGCGGACCTTTGTCGGCAAGGTGATGTCTCTGCTTTTTAAGATGCTGTCTAGGTTTGTCATCGCTAATAAAATAATATATTTAATTGCAATTTAGGATTATGGCTGACAAAATAAAATAACTACTGTAACAAAATGCCTCTTTCCAATGAGATTTGCTCGCCTTACACGATCTTCTCAGGCCTGGGCGGTTGAGAATCTTGACCTGGAGAGAGGCCCGGAAAGAGAAGATCCTCCCCAGTTTTGGAATAATCTCCCGCTCGCAATTTGCCTGGCCCCTTCCCTGGGAATTTTTAAGCCATTGTTGAAAACTTTGCTTTTCAGACCGGCCTTCCCGGACCTTCTGACATCTTAACGCAGAGGTTGTTTCCATGTTTATAGATTATCAGTTCCGCCGCCTTGCCTTTATACCATTTTAATTATTTTTAGTTAATTTTGTGTCGGTTGTGTACGTGATTTAATTTTGTTTTCTATAGTTCTTATGTTCACTGTTTTTCTATTGCTGTTGATTATGTTATATTATGTCCTAATGTTGTAAAACGCCGAGAGTCGGAAAGAAAGAAAGAAAAATATTGCTACAAAATGAAATAAGTTTTATTATTGCAGAATAGTTAAAATATTTTGTATAGCTTGGCTCAATCATCAGACCAAAGGGGGACTGGAGCCAAGAAATCAGAAGGAGACTGGAACTCGGAAGGGCAGCGATGAAGGAATTAGAAAAGATCATCAAGTGTCCCTGGAGACCAAGACCAAAATTGTCCACACTCTTGTCTTGGCAGTATAACAGGCAGATTATTTCCGACTGTCTCTGTTTTTTTTAATTGAACTAGCAAATTATTTTTGCTTATTTCATGTTTTCTGGTTCATTGTGTGGTATCCTTCTGGTACGCCAGGGCTGTTCATAATCATCCTAAGGAAAGCCAAGAGGAAAGATGCTAAGAATGCCTTTGTTTCCAAAATATCTTGCATTTGGATGCCCCCACCCCACCAACTCCCTTACCTTCCATGATTATGTTTACCAGGTGGTTTACTGTTTCCTCTCTCCATACAGGAGATCTGCGATGACCCCCACCTCTTTGTGGATGGCATCAGCTGTCACGATTTGCACCAGGGGCAGGTGGGGAACTGCTGGTTCGTGGCGGCTTGCTCCTCCCTGGCATCCAGGGAGTCCCTCTGGCAAAAGGTAATGAATTGGTGGAAATTACAAATCCCTTCCTGCCCCTAGTGGCTCTTATAGGGAATTACAGATCCCTTCCTCCCCCTAGTGGCTCTTATAGGGAATTACAGATCCCTTCCTCCCCCTAGTGGCCCTTATAGGGAATTACAGATCCCTTCCTCCCCCTAGTGGAGCATATAAGGAATTACAGATCCCTTCCTCTCCCTAGTGGCTCTTATAGGGAATTATAGATCCTTTCCTCCCAGGAGTGTATACTTTCTAGGTACCATGCTGCGTTTTCAGCTACTTGCAAGCCATTGTGATCCAGGTAGGAGGAAGTGCCAGTTCATCAACTTGTGGAAGGTGACCTCCCACAGATCCTTTCTTGAAAATCATCCCCTAGGCCTCACAAAGGAAACTGTGGAACTGTTGAAAGGGTCCCCATGCTAGGAAAATGTTACAGGGGAGAAAAACCCAACCAATCTCTGTGGAATTAAACTAGTCCCTCAGTTGACATGGTCAACAACGAGTGGCTTGTATCAGGCAGCCTTTTAAGAGGACCAGAGGCACAGGAAGTTCTGCCCCTCTGCCTTCATTCCTGCACTCTTGGGTGGGAATCGATGAAGACCTGTTGAAGCCCAAAGCTGTGTCACATTTAGAACGTCCCTGTAAAACGATATGTGCCATTTGAGGATCTCCTGTACGGAGAATTAGTGCAGGGAAAGTGCCCAAGAGGGAGACCACAGCTGTGATACCAAGATATCTGCAAGCGGGATCTGAAGGACCTCAACAGATGGGAAACCTTGACATCTGAGTGCTCAGCCTGGAGGCAGGGGGTGCAGCATGGCCTCTCCCATTTTGAAGAGGCACTTGTCCAGCAGGCCGAGGCCAAGAGGCAGTCCCGAAACCAGCCAAATCAGGGAGCTGATTTTGAGGGAGCTGAATACACAGATTGTATTTGTCTCCAGTGTGGAAGGGAATGTCACTCCCGAATTGGCCTTCTCAGCCACACCAGACGTTGTTCCAAGACCTCTATTCAGAGCACATTACCATAGTCTCTCGAGACTGAAGGATGCCTACTACTACTATATTTGAGGAGGCGGTAGTTGTTTTATTGAGATTTCTGCGGATGGAGGGGTTGGCTGGGTCAACTTTTCCTGCTGCAGGAAATACCACCAAGAGTTTGATAACATCTTAAAGGCTAGCAGGCTTTGTTTGGCATAAGCGTCCATGAATCAGAGGCCACTTTGTCTGATCCACAGCAGCTTATGCTCGGTAAAACATGTTAGCCCTTAAGATGCCACAAGACTGTTAATTGTATCTAGAGACTTCTTATAATCAGGGTCTCAAGTTGTAGCTTAAATGGTTGATGCACCAAGCCAGCCCCAGTCATAGTTAAATCTGAATTATCACTGTGCTTCCCTTAAATGTCTAAAAAAAGAAGGAAAGTGAGTTCACGATCCCGTCTCCTGATGCCTATATTTCTACTTTCACTTTTGCTCCTGTGGAGCCCAAGCCGGCGTTTCCTCTGGGTTCGTTCCCTACAGGATCTGTCTGAATCTCTTGAGTTTGTCTTGGCACCTGGCTTTCCCTCTTTCTGAATGATTAGGGAAGTCAGGAAGGTGCTGAGTGGGTGCACGCTTATTCATGTGCACACATGTGCATGGACTAATCTCATTGTTTTAATGTACTGTATAAACACGGCTTTCCTGTTGCCGGCGATAAGCATCAGATGATGAATTTTCAAGGCCGGCTGAGTTGCAGAACATTAGGGGTAGTCTGCTGCTGTATATGCTCGTGGGAGAAATGCTCACAGAAAACTTCAGCTTCACCATTATATTAAGTCTCTGTAGGTCTTTGAGGTAGGGTGTAAAGTGATGTCAATTCTTCCTGCTCTTGCATACTCACGTGCGTATGTGAGATGGGGAGAGAGAATGACAAACTGTCCCCCAAAAAGCTTGCCTGCAAGACAGTGATATATTTTCTGCCAATACAGCGGAACCCCCTTATCCGTGGTCTGAAAATATTAAAAGAAAAATCCTAGAAATATATATTTTAAGGGTCACGTTACCAGAACTGGCCACTAGAGGGAGCCACAGACCACGGTAGGTATAGCGTTCACTACAGACATAGGTTTCCATGTTGTCATTACCAGAACTGGCCATGAGAGGGAGCTAGAGACCATGTTGTGTATAACATTTGCTATTATAATACCGTTTTCTGTAATTCGTCTTTTTCAGCATCTGTGGGGGGGTTTGGAACTGATCCCATGCGGATATGGGGATCCTGTTGTATTGGTAAGAGTTTTTCTGCCTTTGCAACAGTGACTTCTGAGCAAATTACACATGGACTTTTGCCTGGACTTTTTAAAAAAAATATCAGAAGCCTCATATGGGTTAGTTGGGTCTTTTTGATCAATCAACCAGCTTGCCGTATGCATGTGTGTTTGCTTGGTTTCACCCAGTGATAAAATGCAAGTTTTCATGCAAATAGGTAAAGGTAAAGGTTCCCCTTGACATGTAGTCCAGTCGTGTCCGACTTTAGGGGGCGGTGCTCATCCCCATTTCCAAGCCATAGAGCCAGCGTTTTTGTCCGAAGACAGTTTCCGTTGTCACGTGGCCAGCACGACTAGACACGGAACGCCGTGACCTTCCCACCGAGGTGGTACCTATTTATCTACTTGCATTTGCATGCTTTCGAACTGCTAGGTTGGCAGGTTTCATGCAAATAGTGGAAACTTAATGTGAGAACTCTTTGCCTCATTCTCACGCTTGAGGTGAGAAGTCTTGTGGGCTTCTGTGGTTTCTGGACAGGCTGTCTTGGTGAGAATTTGTCACATCCCAGTTTTGAACTTCAAGGCTTTAAGAGGGATTCAGCACAATCATGGAGGATGAACTAGTTAGTCAGAATAGCTACCATGTGTTACATCCTCATCCTCATGGACCGTACGGATCCTAGATCTCAAGCGATGGACCTCTGTGGGAAAGTTCGAGAATTTCCCACCGATGGGGACACGCGTCGCGGGACAGGCTGTCAAGTCAGACTTAAGTCGCACTGGCGACTCGATTCAAATTCAACTTGAATTTTGTTTTTTGTTTTTTTCAATGATTCTGACTTGATTCGACCCACCTCTCCCTTTTTTTCTAGTGAGGAAAAACTTTTTTGATAAGGACTCAGACTTGGGGCTTAGGATTCAGGACTTGCTACCGAAGACCTCAGACTTGGACTTGCGACTTGAACTCAAAGACTTGCCATCAACCTTGCAAGTTCGTTTTTTATGAATACAACTTCCAGAATCCCCAGGCAGCATGGCCAGCTTGCTAAGCTATGCTCCATTCTGAATACTGTGGGCCTATGTGGAAAACACGATGTACCGAGATCTGACAGGGTGGTTCTCCTGCTTTTTATAAAAATAATAATAATAATTGCATCCCTGGAGTGGGAACGTTGCCTTTGGATGGGATGGGAAGTCAACTGTTTTCCTGTGTTATTCTCCAGTTGAAAATTGTGTACACATACTGTACATACTCAACTAAAGATGCTATTTGCAATGTGGGCGATACAGGCAGACTTGTGCGGTGGTTGCTGTATGATCTTACTGATACAGAAAACAGTGTGTGTTGGAATTCAGTACAGTAAATGGGGAAAACATAACAAAGGGATAGCAAAAAAGAATCATACATTTGCAAAGCAGCAAACCCTAAAACCTGAACACATCAGATTTTAAAACAGATGTGCAGACAACCGTGAAGATTGAAAGAAATGTTCTTTCAAAGATGTCTATAATCCTGCAAAAAAATACTGTGATAGACAAAACAAAAAACAAACACTTTAACCCCATACTGAGAACACCCTGTGTTCTTTCTGTGGAGCGAGGGGGGCGGGAATGGAAGTTTGATGGAAGGGTGTTTTAATAAAGAAAGCAGTAGAGAGGGAAAGCACGGAAGCTTTCTTTCATAATTCTGATTTGATCTCTCCCTTGACCTTCAGAATAATAATAATAATAATGTGATGCTGTTGATTTTAACTTAACGGTGATTTTAACTGAGTAGAGAGGACTCAGAAGTGTATTACCACTCCCTACCACTAGGGGCGCCCTGGGACTGTGCTGCTGGCCCAAGGCCACCCAGGCTGGCTCTATTCACGGGCGACCCAGGGGGGGAATCGAACTCCCAACCTCTGACTCCGCAGCCACATGTCTAAACCACTGAGCTATCTAGCCAGCGTCAGCCGCTAAAACTGCTGGTAAAACTGTAGGGAGCTGAGTTTTCCTCTGTTAAATCTCACATCAATCCTAGAGAAAAAGGAAAATACAAAATCAAAAGTGGATGATAGTTTGTAGAGCTTGGTCTCCATGATTTATAAATAGTGCAGTTTACTTTGTCATGCGTTACCATCATGCGTAGCAAAGTCACACATTTCAAATGTGACGTAACGAATGGGAGTGAAGTTACTGTAATGAATACTATTCCAGTTACTCTTCAAAGTTATTTTAAAAGGCAATTTAATAGGATTTTTTTTTGGGGGGGGGGGGAGACATTCTCTTTCGTTTCTGCCATTTTTTCTGATTGAACAAAAACAGAGCAAACCAGCAGGCTGCTTTTCAAATATTGTAATAAGTAGCACCAACAGATCATTTGCTAATCACAGTAACATGTAGCAAGAGTAAATGGCTTCTAAAAATATATTTTTAAAATTTATTTATTTAAAATATTTTTATCCCGCCTTTCTCCTTAAAAAGAACCCAAGTCGACTGGCATCATTAAAAAGACAATATTTTAAAAACTAAATAACTGTTCAAGTAATCCTGTTTTACGGAGAGATCCTGAATCAGAGAAACTACGCAATGCATATATGTATGTATTTATGTTAAATATATTTCTGTATACATAAAATACTTAATGTCCTGTCTTTTTGGTTCATACATTGAAGCACTCAATTAAAAAGCTGAGTCATTAGCAAGCAGAAGGCCGGCTCAACAGATGGCCGCTAATGGCAGATGCTGCCCTCTGGTGGAGACTGGCTGAATTTCTATCTACCCACAGATTTAATTTCTTAGGATCCAACGGCCTGTATGAACTCTGTACATGCTCTGAGGACGTGGCAAAAACCACACCCATAACCAGAGGATTTGTGAAGGTGCAGAATCGTGGGGGCATATGTGAAAGGGGGACGAGGGACCACCCAACTTTAAACCTTTATAATTTGATTTTAAAATGCAGTTTTTAATAAAACGTGCAGGCCAGCAGGTAGTTGCCTAGTGCCTAGACTCTGATGAGCCAGAAGCTCTGATGCAGCAGTTAGCTGACTGAGCATCTTCCTGGAATCCTGGCTGCATTTTCTGCCTACTCGTCTTTCCTGTAACAAAGAGGACTAGGGGCTTAATTGTTTTTTCAAAATGATGGATCATTTTGTGAGTCATCTAAGTGTGAATCATCTCACACTTAGCGAGAGGCTTTAAATTAGGACTCGGTAAAAACTCCCCTTTCTCTTTTAAAAGGATCTGCTTCTTTTAACTGGCTTTTTTATTTTATTTTTTTAAGGAAAAGATATTTAGGTAGCAGGAAAAAAGCCACATCACTGGTTAAGATTATTTCAGAAAGCTGCCGCTGGTTAGTGTAGGTGTAACGGGCCAGTTTGACTGAGCGTTTCACCTGTTATAAAACAGCTTTGTCTTCACATAGGTGGATGGGAGTTCCGGGTAAAAATTACTCGGGGAGTTGAGAATCTTAGCAAACAGAGCTTGGGAAGATTGCCGTCTGCTTAGAACCATGCAGAGTAGCTGCTGCCAGTGTGTTTTATTTATTTATTTGGTTTCTAACTGGCCTTTCTCCCAGAACTGGGACTCAAGCCAGCATACAACAAGATTTAAACCAGGTGCAGATGAAATCACAATAAGCTGCAAACTAAAAAACGATTAAATAAATTTATAATAGTATGACGTAACAGAATGAAAAACAGTTTGGAAGCACATTGGTGCTTATTCTTTTTAAATGTATGTATGTATTGTGTGTTGTTAAGTTGATTCCAACTTCTGGCGACCCTTTGGTTTCAAGGTAGAGGGTACTCAGAAATGGTTTCCCATTCCCTTCTTCTGGGACCGTGCAGCTTGCCCGAGGCTACCCAGGCTGGCTCTTCTCCCGGGAGGCATAGTGGGGAATCGAACTCCCAACCTCTGGCTCCCCAGTCAGTTACCTAAGCCTTCCATCGCAACCAGTGCATTGCCCAAATCTTGCCCAATTAGAAAGGTCTTTGCCTGGTGGCAGAAAGACATCGGGGAGGGGGGCCAGCCTAATTTCCCTTGGCAGGGAGTTCCACCGGCTAGGAGCAACCCTGAGCGATTCAGTAGAGAGCTGCCTTGTATGTTAGTGTGTGATTATTATGATCTGATGGAGGAAGCATTGTGTAGGACAGCTGCATGCCAGGGCCTAGACATGAGACCAGGGAGTGGGGTCTTGCGATGTCACGGGGAAATCCTTGTGATGTCACAGAATCAGGGCAGGCAAAGGTGGAGAACCATTTCTGGGCCAGCTGATTCTAGGACAGATTGTATTTGTCTTCAGTATGGAAGGGATGGTCACTCCCGAATTGGCCTTCTCAGCCACACCAGACGCTGTTCCAAGACCTCTGTTCAGAGCACGTGACCATCGTCTCTCGAGATGGAAGGATGCCATTGATGTTTCATTGATTCTAGGTGAGGAGACGATGAAGGCAGTGCCACGAATGGGCTCAGGATCTGAATGAAATGTGACAAGAGGTTTCATGGCAATCCAGCATCAGGGCCCTGGCGCTGGGATAATGAGTGCCCTGGATTTAAAGCCGCCTTGCACACAAAAAAGCTAATTTCTCATCCTTTTATGCTATTCTCTCGGAGACGTGTCTCAGACATTCGGAGGAGAAATGCAATCCTCTGAGGCTCTGGCCGGTGCCCAGAGACCTGGCAATTCCTAAGTAAGGTTACTTAAGGAATACTGTGTAAACCACCACCCACCCACCCACCCCCCCCCCCCCCCGCTATTTCTACTCCAGCAGTCCGTGAGGGCCAACCTGATTCCCCTTCTTCCCTCTTTATTTGACACTAACGTTACTTGTTTTGTAATTGAATTGATGCTTTTGCATTGTGGTGCTGGAGGAGACTCTTGAGAGTCCCCTGGACTGCAAGGAGATCAAACCTATCCATTTTGAAGGAAATCAACCCTGAGTGCTCACTGGAAGGACAGATCCTGAAGCTGAGGCTCCAATACTTTGGCCATCTCATGAGAAGAGAAGACTCCCTGGAAAAGACCCTGATGTTGGGAAAGTGTGAAGGCAAGAGGAGAAGGGGACGACAGAGGACGAGATGGTTGGACAGGGTCATCGAAGCGACCAACATGAATTTAACCCAAACTCCGGGAGGCAGTGGAAGACAGGAGGGCCTGGCGTGCTCTGGTCCATGGGGTCACGAAGAGTCGGACACGACTTAACGACTAAACAACAACAACAAAACATTACTTGTTTACATTTATAACCTGTGATTTTATCAGCAAGCTCAAGGCAACACGCATGACTCTTTTCCTTCTCCCCATTTTCTTTTCACCACGGTCTTGTGAGGTAGGCCAAGCTTAGAGAGAACAGCTTATCCAGCAGATGTCTTGAACCAGCATTATTCAGAGTCCAGAGGTTTGAAAAAAGATACTTTGGACGGCTATTCCCAGGTTGTGTTCCCTGCGAGCCTCTGGGAGGGGATGTCTTAAAAAAAAAAAAGCTTTTCTAAGCTCTGTCCAAATTTCAAGGCAGGACCAATGCACCACACGGTGGCCTCAGGGCAACTGAACTTCCCAGGGAAGCATTTTGCAACCTGCCTTCCTTTCTGCTCCTGTGAGTCTCCGTTTAAGCTGAAGAGGAGTCTCCCCGGGGAGCCTCATTATCTCTCAGCCTGTACGTCTTCGTGTGTTTGTTCCCGACTCATTTTCCAAAGGCTTATCTCAAGATGTGTGCAAGGGGAGCTGAGCATCCTCCATGCCTGTAAGACAGAAAAGAAGCACATATTTTTCAGGAGGGCAGAAAGGCTGCAAAACGGGTTGCCACACGTTACTGTGTTTGGATGGTTTCCTCTGTTCTCATGCTGAAGATTCAGAGTTGCAAGGTATAAATGGACTGGTGTGAAGCACTCCGGCAGCCGCTGCTGGTTTAGATAGCAGCCCTACCTAGCTCGGTGGTTCCCAACCTTGGGTCACCCAGGTGTTCTCGGACTGCAGTTCCCAGAAACCCCAGCCAGCACAGCTAGGGGTGAAGGCTTCTGGGAATTGCAGTCCAAGAACACCTGGGTGACCCAAGGTGGGGAGCCACTGTCCTAGGAGAGGCCCTTGTCATTCAGAGGTAGCTTTCATGAGGAGCCTGGTTGTGCAGTGGTTAAACTGCAGGACTGCCGTCAAGACTCTGCTCACAACCTGAGTTCAATCCCGCCGTCAAGACTCTGCTCACAACCTGAGTTCAATCCCGACGGGCACAGGTAGCCGGCTCAAGCTTGACTCAGCCTTCCGTTCTTCTGAAGTCGGTAAATTGAGTACCCAGCTTCCTTGCAGGGGAGGCAATGTGTAGCCTGCATAATTAAATTGTAAACGAGTGCTTTATGTGCAATGGGGCGGTATATAAGCAGCACGCTTTGATTTAGAGGTGGGCCACTCAAGATCGCCTGGAAGGAAGAATCTTGGACTGGTGCCACTACACATCATCTTACCTGTGAAGCCTTGGGCAAGCTTCATGGTGGTCCCAGAGCGCCCCCAGAAGGAGCAACTTCGGAGTCCTTTACAACTTGAAAACCCTGGGAGGGTCACCCTAAGCTAGAATCAACTGGATGGCATGTCATTATTCTTTATAGATCTGTGACCCATGTGATTGGTTGTGTTGCTGCAGGGAACGGATTCACATTAAATCCTGTTCACTAGACTGGTAATTTTTTAACAACTGACACTCTTGTTGTCTTCTCTTTGCTCTCCCTCTCCTTATGCCCACCGTTGACAGAATATCTCCTGTTTACTTTGCCTGGATAGCTCAGTGGTTTAGGTCTCTGACTGTGGTGCCAGAGGTTAGGAGTGTGAATCCTCACTGTGCCTCCTGTGAGTAGAACCAGCCTGGGTGGCCTTGGGCAAGCTGCACAGTCCTGGGTGCCCCCAGAAGAAGGGAAGGGGAAACCAGTCCATCATTCCTTCTAATTTTCAGCCTTGCCCCGTGTGCAGGAGCCTTGCCCCATGTGCAGATGTGCAGGGTTCCAGATACAACCAGAACTAAATGGGTAGCAACCGGTGGAGCTTGCGTGCACAGCTTAGAGGGAACATAGAAAACCACTTCTCTACATCGAAAACCCTGGAAAGCGTTGCCATAAGTCAGAATTGATTTAATGGGACATGATGATTATTATACTTTGAACAGGTGGAAAGGGATGTGATCCAGAGAAAGGTGTCATGCAGGAGATGTGCGTTGGGGGGGGGGGATATTTTCCTATGAGAAAGCTAGAAAGATGAACTTCACCACTGTAGCTTCAAGCGCTGAGAAAAGTTAACTTTCTCAGATTACCGCCCCCATGTTGGTTGCAGGATTATGGGAGTTGTAGTCTGCAAGTCCGGCTCTCATAGTACAACTGTACAATCAAGCACTGCCGTTGTAGAAAAAGAGGACCAATCCCAGTCAAAGAGACTGAATGGGCTTTAAAAACTTCACAGGTTTAGCTTCCAAGTAAAAACTTTGATAAAACAATAAAAGTCAACGCTTTCAACAAGGAAAACTCATCATGTCATCTTCAGGATTACGAACGGCATGCTAACTACATTGCCGTTGTAAGTTTTGCTCACTTAACCTCTTTTCACCTTCTCTCGAAGGAGGTGTATAATTTTCCTCGCTCATCCTTCCGTGTGTTTTCTTGATATGAAGGAGCTTCTCTCCCGGGTCTGTGTGTTTCCCTGTCAAAAAGGGCTTTGCTCCTCAGGGTAATTGCATGCATTTTTAACTTCTTAAAAACCCCCGGGTTGATTTGGGCATTGTTTCCAGTGGCTTTTAGCCAACGAAGAGGTTGAAGTAAACAGGATGGCAGCAACTCCAGCAGGGGTAAACGGGGCCTGGGGAAAATTACTCGGAACTTATTTTGTTGTTATGATTCCTTATTTGGAACCTGCAAACTTAAAGCAATTAATTTGTAAACTTAAAATTTGAAACATATTTTTTAATGATTTATTATATAAGTGCCCGAGGGGCTGAGCAATTATTTTTTAAAAAAATACATAGTGAAAATTTGGTTGTTGTTGTTTTTGTTTTTTTTGAAAAATCTAAAAATACAACACAAAAATGAGTACAATGGAATATTATTCCAGGCAGTTGTGAAAAAGCAGCTAAGAAATATGGGAGAGATAACCCATCAAACTGTCCCGTGGATTAGAATAATTCTATGAACTTTTTTGAGAATCTGCTGGATAGCTCAGCTGCGGAGGCAGAGGGTTGGGAGTTCGATTCCCCACTGGGTCTCCTTGGCAGCGGCTGGACTTGATGATCCATCGGGTCCCTTCCAGCTCTGCCGTTTTAAGATTATTATTCTTATTGTAACTTACAGTGGATCAAACCAAAAAAGGCCAATTAGTTTAGCATTCTCTTTGCCATAGTGGCTAGCAAAATGCCTCCAGAAAGCCAACGATCAGAGCATTTGAGGTGCCTTGGTAACAAAGATGGAGAACCAGTCGCTGATTAGGAGCTGATGGGGCTTGTAGTCCTGCCAGCAAGGTCTGGGGGTCAGGGTGAATGGAGACCAGCAAGATCCAGACCAGCCATTTTCAACCTCTCGTTTGGCCACGGCCATAAACATGATGTGAAAGAAATGTAGGCCAAATCAGGATCGTATATAAGTCACATAACAGAGCTTATA
Organism: Intellagama lesueurii; assembly: GCA_037013535.1. Taxonomy (NCBI): domain Eukaryota; kingdom Metazoa; phylum Chordata; class Lepidosauria; order Squamata; family Agamidae; genus Intellagama; species Intellagama lesueurii. The sequence goes on from JBAJHW010000003.1 coordinate 5,808,032, forward strand.
AGGTGGTGTGTGAAGAATAATTTCCAGGCTGTGGCCCCCTTTGAATGGGTGCCAGGGGACCCCCGGGGGGGACGACATATGGCCCCTGTTGAGCATGACAGATCTCGAGGACCTTGAGTTTTCCATCTTTGCTACAGCTCCATCTGTTTCTGATCGATGCTGAGAAGGAGAAGAGCAATCACGTGTTTTGCTTGTATAGCATCACAAGGAGACACCGCACCTTACAGAGCAAGCTCACAGGTCCCTGCCTGCAAGGAGCTTCCAGTCTGAAATTCACCAGAGAGGAAACAGAGCAAGATCGGAAAGTGGAAGTGCAGGAAAGCAGGTAGCATAAGGGTTTGTGATGTGTGTTTTGGTGGATCATAGGTTCCGTTGCAGTAGGGGATTGAAAAAAAAAGGGGAAACGTCTTTCCCTCATCCCTCGCAACTGCAGCGGCTTCCCAAAGGGCCGGCTTTTGAGGCATGCTTGCACACATCAGAAACAGACTCCCTGCAGACCAGAGTCCTCATTTGCAACCCACGGAGAGTGCCCTGTGTGTGTGTTGCCCGGGCATGGTTGTCAGGCAGGTTGTCAGGAGCATTGACATCAGAGAGTACATCCCTATAGATTATCCTACGCTTTTCTTCTCTGTAAATGAGATGAGGGCACCCAGAGAAAAAGCCCCCGAGGGCCTTCCACGTCACCAGCCTGGGTTGCCTAGCATTGCTGGGACAGGAAGAGAGGATGGGGAGGAAGAGAGTGAGTTCGAAAACCATTTTTTTTCCCCTCTGTTCGGGCCGGCTGCCCAGAGAGGCCGCGCTGCTTGACTTCTCCGCTGGTCCGAGCCTCATCATGGCTTCGGAGGCCTCTGAGCTGGAGCTCCCTTTGGTGCAGGATGTTCAGCTGACCCAGTGCATGAGGCTGCGGGCGCAGAGCCTCCAGCAGAAGAACGAGAAAGCCCAGGAGGGCGAAAAGCTTCTGCAGCCCAACGAGTTTGTCTACCGGGTAGACTTTGCCCGTCAGCGGGGCCTCCGGTTCCTGCGCTGGCACGTCGCCCTGGGGAAACCGGGCAAGGTGACGGTCGTCGGCACCTCTCAGCACTGGACGCCGGATCTCACCCACCTCATGCGGAGGCAGCTGCTGGAGCCCGTGGGCGTCTTCTGGAAGAAGCCGGGCTCAGAAGAAGTGGAGTGCGATGAAGCCGATGCCCTGGAGTTTGGAGAGCGGCTGGTGGAGTTAGCCAGGATCCGGAAGGTGATGTATTTTCTCCTGGTCTACGCGGACGGTCTGGATCCGGCTCACCTGAAGTGCTCGGTGGTGTTCCGAGTCTGACTTGGGACCCATCCTACTTTCCTCGCAGGTCTTCCCCATGGCAGTCCACCTACGTTGTCAGCTTCCGTCTTCCACTTTTCGACTCTGCAGGTCCTGCTTTCCGGGGTAGGGGTGGTGCTTTAGAAGCCGTACCTGATGCAGGACGGATTCCAGTCTCTCTCGTCCTTCCGAATTAGGCACCTGGCCTCATTTTAAGAGCAGCTTCCATGAAGGTGAAGCCTCCCTGATGTCACAGAACCAGGAAGGCTGAATCTTTGTTTAGCTTAGAAGGCAGACTTGCGATTTTAGCCATGCTTAATTGCAGCCATCCGGAGAATTCTAAAAGGCAACGGGCGACGCTTCCTCTGTGACCAGCATCCTGGTGAAAAAGAAGAGCCATTTCTTTCCTGTGGACAAGATCCTCCGACAATCCCAGAAGCCTACCCAGCGCGGCTGGATGTAAAGAAATCCAAGAAACCGAGGAGAACTGATCTCTCCCACCCGATGCTTTACAACAGGAGCCTGGTTGTTTACTCAGCGATGAGCATGGAATCCATTCTCTGTGATGCCTTTTTCTGGGACCTTAAGGATTTAAATGTCTGTTTGCCTTTTCAAAGCAAGCGTCTAGTCCTCATGAATGCCAAGGGAAACTTGGAAATATTTTTTAACCATTAAATTAAAAAGCAAAGCAAAGATTCCAGTTGAGGGGCTCTTTTACCTGAATCCCTCGTCCTCCCCACACACACCATCTTCGTAAAAGAGGTCGCGTTTTTAAAATATCGGGGACTGAGAATCGGACACAACTTGCTTTCCTAGGGTCTCTGTGGATGGGGTTGAATTTGAACTCAGGTCGCATAATCAAATCCATTCCTGCTTTGTTCTCCTCCCTTTGTTCCAATCCAGTTAATATTTTCCCACCTTCAGATAAAGAAAAAACTTCCCCTAGATGTGCATGTTGAACAAAATCCTGTAAATATAAGGATAGCACAGTGGTTTAGGTCTGTGGCTGCAGAACCAGAAGTTGGGAGTTCGAATCCCTCCCTGTGCCTCCTTGACAGGGGCTGGACTCGATGATCCTCGGGGTCCCTTTCGGTTCTGCAGGTCGAAGAGGATGTTGATGATGATGGGAAGGGAGAAGAATAGGAGAACCTGGGGTGTTGCGGGAACTGTGATTTTTAAAAAAAAAAAACAGCAAGCTTTGCAAACTTCATGACAGGCTCTCCCTTGAGCCCCACCTGTCGCACTGGGAAGGCTGAGCCCCCCTCTGCTCCAGAGATGCCACTCTCAGGACCCATATAGGTTGGTGGAACGGTCCACCTTTTCCTTAGCGGCCACTTGCCAGTGCCAGCTGGCTGGTTCTATCCCCCTCCTTGTGTATCTGCTCGCCCCCTCTTTCGGCACCCGCTGGCTCTTGTCGCAGCATCAAGACCGGCCCTACCGTTGGGCAGAGCAAAGCAACTGCCTCCGATCACTGGCCAAGCTGGCTGGAGGATTCGGGGAAACTGTCGTCCAGGAAGGAACAAGCTTGTGAAGCTCCGGAGCCAATCATCCAAGCGCTGCAGTTCTAAGATGATGAGGATGATGAAGATATAAAGGTGCAAAAGCAGGCCAGGATGGGGGTCTCTCTCAACGCTGTGCCACTGACTTGTTCACTGTGCTGCAAAAACTTCACATGCTTTATGCAGCCTGATCAATATCCAGATTTCCTCAGGCAGTGGAGGAAAGGATCAGGCCCTTAGAATCACAGTCATGGATGTGGCCAATGGTGAGCCTCCTCCCTCTGGGGCAGGGTTCCCCAAAGCGTGGGAGAGCCTTGGACAGGATGACCGTAGCCGATCAGATCAGACCCAAGACTTATTTAATCCAGCCTCCTGTTCCCACTGCAGTCTATCCTCTCCTTCGGGGAAATCTACGAGCTGAATGTTAAAGGCTAAAATAGCACAGCCCCACGCTTTTTCAAACACTTTCAATCAGCTTTGGAGTTGGTATATAGACCAAAGAAAGGTGCAGAGAGGATAAAGAAGCTCGCTCCGGAAGAAGGCTTCGCCGAAATGCGTTGAGCCAGAGCTTTTTAACGACCCCTTTAAAGAATACAGAATAAAGAACTGGATTCTGTTTTCTACATCCTGAGACTTCGTCTCTCAATTATAATCTGGACTTCCGCGGATGTACCCGTTCCTTTGGTTTTGTTTTACTCTGAGCTTGGAGGCAAGCAGCAATATTAAAAATCTGTTTTCATTTCCTCTCCTTGCATCGTGGCACTCCACGAAAGGTAGACGCTCCCATCGCCTCGTAGCTTACCTGGTATAAATGGGCATTTTTTAGGGGAGGGTGGAAGGAAAAATCCAACCATTTTAGCAGTCCCAGGTTAAAGAAGTGTGAATTCCTTCTCTGCCCCCCCCCCCTCTCTCTCTCGGTTTACCTTTGGGTGCAATTTAGAAAAAAAACCACACCTAGCACGGCCAGTAGCGAGATTCATAGTGAGGATTCCGAGAGTTGGAATCCCCCCAAAAAGTGGCTTTTCTAGGCTTTTGAGGAAATCGGCTTGGATTCAGAAAGGAGAAGCGCTGTAAGAATTCACATCGTTACCTTTCTTAAGTGGTCAATTAATCCACTGCTTCCACTCTAGAGAAAGGCAGATATTGGGGGCTTCAACACACAGACCCCAGGAGTCCTGGCCAGGATGGTGAGGGATTATGGGAACTGTAATCCAGAAGATCTGGAGAGGCAGAGTTTTTCCCCAGCCTTGCTTAGATGTTTAGCAATGCCTGGATAGAGTCACAAGAGACACCCTGATGACAAGGTGTAATGCTGGATGGGGTCCAATTTCAGGAGCTGTCTACTGGATTGCTCTGCTAGCAAATACACCTACATCCTTGGATGTTTGGGGGTGAGAGAGGAATAATTACAGTAAGGCCCTCATATCTGCAGAATCAGTATCCGCTGATTCACTTATTCACGGTCAGAAAATATTAAAAATCTTAAAAGAAAAAAAAAAGACCCAAAACACATATTTCTAACAAAGTTACAAGAGTTTGCCACTAGAAGGAGCCAGAGACCATGCTATGTATCTTTGCTAGAGAATATATATGTCTACAATGCTGCTTTATCTCCACGTACCTGTGCACCTCGGTGTCTGCCCATATTTGTGTCTGCACACTATGGGTGGGTGGTAATGAATCCTTGGGTGGGTGTGAATCCACTCCGGGTTTTCATCCAAACTGTGATGAAGTTCTCCAGAACCTTTTGAGGGATTAAAGTTCAACCTTTTGAGTTGGACTTCACTGCATGCAGAAACAGCTGTGTTAGGGGGGTTCAGGAGCCAGCGGCCCCTCATTCCTGGGAAACCCTCCGTCCGGCAGGTGAAAAGTCTGCAGATCTTGTGCTCTTAAGCTGGTTGTCGGTACCAGTATCTCCCGCAGTGGTTCCCAGCCTGGAGTGACCCTGGTGTTCTTGGACTGCAATTCCCAGAAGCCTTCACCACCAGCTGTGTGGGTTAGGGCTTTGGGAAGTTGCAGTCCAAGAAAACATCTGGGTGTGACCCAAAGTTGGAAACTGCTGGTCTTATGGCCGTGACATCCCACAAAAATAACTTGAAGGTGGTTCAGGCATAACGCTGTAATTTCCACTGATGTGGCCTGGTTTTCGCTGTACCCTCTGTAGTAACAGCTACTCCTTGGTGCACCGCGTTGTGTCCCTTTTCCTACCACCCACCTTTGGCGCTTCGGGCTTAAAATCGTCTTCCTCTGTCAATGGACGTAAAAACGATGGTGGCCCCCTGTACTCTTAAAGCTAAAGTTTCTCCTGTATAAAAAGTGTTATAATAAAAAAAATGTAAAAGCAGAAGAAAAAAAATTGAAGTGGTCCTTGTGATTTTTTAAAAATTATTATTATGGTATAAAATGCAATCAGAGAGGGAGGTTAGGACTTTGGGAAGTCTGAACCAATGAACCTGGAAGGCCCCAAGTTGGGGAAAGGCTGGCCATGAACCGTGTTGTTCAAGCAGCATGCAAGGTTGTAAAAAGCCCCAGCAACAACTCCCTGGACAGTAAAATGCCCTTCATTTCCTTGTTGTTATTACCTGTCAGTCAAGTCACTTCAGATTTATAGCGACTCTATGAATGAGTGACCTCCAAAAGAGCCTGTCATTAACAGCCCCGTTCAGCTCTTGCAAAGTTAAGCTGGTGGCTTCCTCAAGGGAGTCGATCCATCTCATATTTGGTCTTCCTCCTTTCCTGCTGCCTTCAACTTTTCCTTGCATTATTGTCTTTTTCAGTGAGTCTTACCAGTTCCATGCGGTGTCTTACTTTAGGTACAGGAGATTTTTGCAGGTCAGGGCTATGCACCACTTATGACAGAGACTTTTAGAGAAAGACTCAATCTGTTCATTGATAGCACGGTCTGCAACCCACCAGAGGCTGTAACAGCCCCTGACACAGATAATTTCTGGTTTTTTTGGGGGGGGGATCCATTTTTGCACAGGAGGGGGAGAACAGATTTTGGCCCCACATTTTGTTTTTCAGGAGAATCATGTCCCCTGATTATACTCGTCTCTCCTTTCCTCCAACTTTCATCCAGGAAAAAAAAAAGAAACAATTAATAGTGTCTATAAACACATTTTTAGCAAATTGTTGGATAATCACAATAATAATTTTTGAACTGCAAGACCTGGAAGGGACCCTATGGATCATCGAGTCCGGCCCCTGTCATGGAGGCCCCCGGGGGGGGGGATTCGAACTCCCAGCCTCTCACCTAAACCACTGAGCTATCCAGCTGTTCTGTTAATCTTTGAACCTCAAATCTGGAAAGGATCCTATGGATCATCAAGTCCAGTTCTTAAAAATGGAAACTTTCCATGTTTGATCTTTTAAAAAAAAAACCCATTTAAAACCAGGGCTTGGTATATTCCCTTTTAAAAGACTGGCTCAAGTGGATCCTGTTAAAATCCTGACTTTTCTACATCTTACGAGAGGCTGTCAGTGCAAACAAGAAGAAAATGGGCCTCTCTCCCTTTACTCCTTTACTCGAGGGCTTGCAGACTGAGAAAAGCAAATCTTAATAGTTCTGTTTGACTTTGTTTGGAGGCGGGGTGTAACCCTCTTTGACCCCTTTTACTAATATATGGCTCTTGGAGGCAAAGAAGGGGATAAATATTAGATGATTTTCTGTTTTATATGCCACTCTGTTGCACTGAGTGAATATATTTTATCTGCCTTTAGGATGAGTCAGCCGCTAATGGACTTTCAGGGTGATCTTACAGATGAGTTTGCCCTTTTCCTAAGACCGCAGGAAAGCCGTTCCTGATTTCTGAGTAGCTTTTATCTGGGAAAAAAAAAGGAGAATGTTGGAGACATTTCAGATGGTCTGTGCTATATTACATTTGGCAGTGGCCAAGAGCAAAGTTTGTTTTGTTTATTTGTTTGTTTGTTTGACTCCTTTATAGGCCGCCTTTCTCCTGATGGGAAGTACTCAAGGCAGCTGACCCTGTTAAAAAAAAATTAAATTAAAACCACAATGGATTGTACCTTTAAAACAATTTATTTATTTATTTATTTATTTCATTTATACCCCGCATATCTGGTCAATTGTGACCACAATGACACATGAATAGCAATTCAAAGACACTGAATGATCAAAAATAGACAGGGGTTACGAATCCCTGGTCCAGCAGTTCGTGCCAGTTCGTTGAGTGGCCGAATGGGGGTGTTTGGCGTTTTGAAGCCCCGCCTCCTCCGGTGGGCGCCCACTCAGAGGCAGCGCCCAGAGGAGGCAGGGCACGGAAGGGGTTTGTGCCCATCTCTACTCAAAAACATTGAAATCTTTAAAAACAAACTCGGCGGAAAACCCCCACTGTTCAGGGATGCCGTCATGATTGTTAAAAGCCTGCCTGAAAAGGTGGGTCTTCAGCTGTCGGTGGAAGGAGAGCAGGGAGGGGGCCAGCCTGATCTCCCGAGGGAGAGCATCGTCACAACCCGGGAGCTGCCACCAAGAAGGCTCTGTCTCGTGTCCCCACCAAACATTCTTGGAATGGCGATGGGGCCAGAGATGAGGACCTCCGCTGAACATCTTAAGGACCGTGGTGGGGAGACACAGTTCTTCAGATAGTCTTGAGTGTGATCGGTCTCAGATTTTTGAGAGGAGAGAGAACAGGAGCAGGGGAAAATGCAGCCCCCGTGCTCCATCCCTGCTCCTCAGAAACAAAAATATCTCTGTTGTTGTTTTGTGATTTATAAGGCCGAGCCTTAAAAGGCATTTGATTAAAATAAAGGAGGGCTGTAGTCCCTCATGTGTCATCCATGCGATCAGTGGGGATATATCATTGTGGTTAGCCTTGTTTTCTTCCAGTTTGCCTTGAGAGTTAATTGAACTATTGACTGTTCTTGCCATTTTGAGTGACAGGGATCATTTCTCCAAAAATGTGTTTCCTTGCACTGTGGATGCCACGTAGTTTTATGCTGAAGCCTTCAGCCACTGGAGGCTCAGGAAGGATGGTGGGATATGAGTGTCCACTAGAGATGGGGACAAATCAAAAAAATGGCTATTCGTTTTGATCAGTTATTTGTCAAGGTTAACGGATCAATGAATACAAATATACGAATATTCTTTGACGAATCGATCTGTCAATTCGTCTGCACTTTAAACGGCTATATCACTGGCCCCCAATGACCTAGAGACACCAAATATGCAGGGAAGCTTTCCCAGACACTTTTCTACAACCCCTGAAAGTTTGGTGAACATTGGATCACGGACCCCTGAGTTATATAGTCACAAAGAGGACCCCCCCCCAGGAAAGTTCCCCCCAGGTACTTAGAGACTCCAGAATCACAACGGAGCTTCCTATGTCTTTCCCCAACACGCCTGCCAACTTTGGTGAAGATTGGATATCGGAACTCCGAGTTATTCACCCACAAATTGGGTCCCCCCAGGAGAGTTTACCACATGGCACAAAAGCCCATTCTGCCTACCGGCCGCCGATCAGCTGATCAGAAGCCGATAGGCAGCCACCCCCCCATACAGCCAGCCACCCCAACAGCCTACCGCCACATCCCCTTCCTTTCCCTACCTTAGCCCCCATCCCACTCCTACCGACACCCCCCTTACCTTAATAGCTGCTGCCAGGTCTCCATCAGGCCTTCGCAGCCACAGCGTGTAAAAAGGGAGACTGGCTGCCCTTTGCAAAGATAGCGGCTGTGGCTTCATTTAGGGTAGGGAAGCTGCAGCGGCCATCTTTGCAAAGGGCAGCCTGGATTCCCTTAAGGCCAGAAGATCTTGGCAGCAGCGATTAAGGTAAGAGGGTGTCGGTGGGGGTGGGGTGGCGTGGTGTGGGGCCTAAGGTAGGGAAAGGAAGGGGGTGGGGGGGTAGGCTGTGGTATTGGGTGGCTGTGTGGGGTGGTGGCTGCCTTTCTGCTGCTGATCAGGTGATCGGCGGCCGGTAGGCAGAATGGTTTTTTTTTGTTTTTTGTTTTAATACGAAGGACGAATAAAAACGGGTAAATATTCATCCCTTCGTATTCGTGGGGGTCTCTGGAACCCACAAATACGGATCGACGAATATTTAACGAATCAGCTATATTCATTGGAAAAACCGATCCGTTTTTATATTCGTCCCCATCTCTAGTGTCCACCCGAGACAGCTGCTCTAGGGCTGGCCTTGACTGTACACCCTGGTGCCCTTCCTGGCCCTTCCTATAGCTCGTGCCAGCTACGAGTAAACCCATTGACTCAGCTGCTGGATGGGAAGTCGTACTTATGTAAATCCTATTGAGGCAGTAGGTCTACTCCCACTGGGACCAGCAGAAGCCCTGTGACTCTTCGTTTTTTTCACATTAGAGGTGAGGATGGATGGATGGACGGACGGGTTTTCCGTGGACTTTTTCGGTGGCTGCTCCCACATTGTGGAATGCACAAGAAAACATTTGGTTTCTTCTCTCTTATCCTTCTGCCACCAGGCAAAAATCTTACTTTTTAGGCAGACTTTAGCTAATTTTCTTAAGTGGAGGTTTTAGGAATGTTCCATGTATCAAATTCAGAGAATTAATTTTTTTTAAAAAAAAAATGCTTTTAAAGTATTTTTAATGATGGTTTTTGGTATTGTTGTGTGCTAAATACTTTTTAATATTTCTCATGGTGTTTTTGATTATGATTATGGTGTTGATTTAACTGATTGTGATTCCCTAATGTAGAGAAAGGCAGCATATAGATAAAGTAAAATATATACTAAATGTATATGTATGTTTAGAAATCAGTGTGTCTGCTCTCCCCCCCCCCCCCCCGCCTTTCCCTCCCATCCTCCACCCAGATCTTGTAATTTATTTCCCCCTGGTTAAAATATTTCACTGTTTTTATTCTTCAAACCATTTATCAGGAACTCTCAAATAACCTGATAAGACCCCTGTATCTGCTGGGGATTTGTTCCAAGCCCCCCCGCCCCCCGATGCTAAAAATCGTGGATTATAGTGAATGCTATTTTAATAATGAACACTATACACATAGCATGATCTCTGGATCCCCCTAGTGGCCAGTTCTGGTAACTTCATCTGTATATTTCTAGGATTTTTCTTTTAATATTTTCAGACTGTAGATCAATGAATCGGTGGATACCGATCCCACGGGATAAGGGGGTCCTACTATGTAGTTTTAAAAAATTAATAATTTGGCCACGTTGTGGTGGTGCCTGATGCAGCTTTTCCTTTTCCTACTGTCGCAGGTCATCCCAGACTGGAAAGAGCAAGAGTGGTCTGCGGAGAAACCGGAAAACTATGCGGGCATTTTCCATTTCCAGTTCTGGCGATTTGGCGAGTGGGTGGACGTGGTGATTGACGACCGCCTGCCGACCCTTCACAACCAGCTCATCTACTGCCACTCAAACTCCAAGAATGAGTTGTGGTGCGCGCTGGTAGAGAAAGCCTATGCCAAGTGAGTAAACTTGCCAGGCTTGAGAGCAGCATGTTGGCGTGTTGTGGGTACTCCCTTAAAGTAAGCTCTGCAGTTCTAAGATGATGATGATGATGACCTAGTTCAAGTCTATAAGAATCTTTTTTTTCCCCAAACCTGGAGCTAAATTCCAGAAGAATCCTTTGAAGAAAAAGAAAGAACGCGGGTGGGTCCAACCCACCAGAGTTGGGGTGGCCGATGAAGAGGGGGGTCCTGTGGCTACCCACTCCTGCTTTAGAGCTCTTTGGCTCTTAGAAATCCATTTTCCAGGGTTTCTTTGGGGAGATGGCATGAGATGGTCAGCTCTTTGTTCTAAACTCTTGGGGTTAGAGTGGCTTGGGTCCCATAACTGGGAGAAAGACGGGGTGGAAATGAAATGAAATAGAATAAAATAAAATAAAACCCGCAGTGAAAATACTGAGGCTGTCCACGACAGTCGTTGATTAATCTGCTAATCATGCTTATCCATCAGTCCGTTATGGGATGGGCTCCTCATACCACTCATATGTTACAGACAGGCATATGTTTTGTGGACATACTTTATAAAGTGGCACAAAGGCCTTTGCAGTAAATAAGTGTGACCTGCAACAAACAGTTGCAGCATGAGAGGCTTCTGTTCAGTTTTCCAGCTAGCCAGTTCAGCCCTGTTTTGGAGAACACCCGGTTCCATTTACTCCCCCATCCTGGTTTTCCCCCAACCCACAGACCCTCGTCGTTCTGTATCTGCTGAATATGCTAAAGATTCATTAATCTATTGGGAGAGTCGTATAGCCTCTTAATTTTCCCTACCATTGGTCATTTGTATTTCTGCAAAGCTTTCGGTTTCCCTCTTCCCCTGATCTTGCTGAATCTCTTTCTCTGTGGCTGTCTTGATGACCTGCAGGCCTGTTGACGCTCACCTGCAAAATTGAAGGATGTCTCTACTAGGATGCAGATCAAGACTCAGAATATTGGCTTTATGGCATGCTTTCTTCCTCTGTTAGAGAAGGCATTGCACCCTGCCATAGGCAGAGGGTATATAGGCTGTGCTGGCTCCATCCGTAATAAACGCATCTGTTTCCCCCATTCTGTTTAGACTCTCAGGATGCTACGAAGCCTTAGACGGAGGCAACACGGGTGATGCCTTGGTGGATTTCACCGGCGGTGTCTCGGAACCCATCGATCTGGTCGAGGGCGGCTACGCTGAGGACGAAGCCAAACGGAACCTCCTCTTTGAGCGGGTTCTCAAAGTCCATAATCGGGGAGGCCTCATCAGCTGCTCCATCAAAGTAAGGAACCTGCAGGTCTTGCTATACCGTTGCAGCAGGGGCGTGGGTGGGTGCATGCATGGGTTAAAAGAGTCATGATTGCCACATTGATCTAGGTAAAAGACAAGGAAACCCTAGAGACCACAGGCCAGACATATATGACCCAGAGCTTCCCCATCTGGCTCGCCGGCTCCTTTAAAAGGTCTTAATCACCCAAATCTTCTGATACAGACATATCCTATAAAGTCAGACCCCCTTATCCGCGGGATCAGTATCCACTGATTGACTTATCCACCGTCTGAAAATATTAAAAGAAAAATCCAAGAAATACAGGCACTCCTCATTTAACAACCGGGTTCCATACCTACGACCAGGTCGTTAAGCGAATTGGTCAATAAGTGAGGAGCCATAAACTGTATGCAAGAGGAATAAATCACGAGCTGTGGAGAAGGGGTGTGGGAAAGACGCAAACACGCATTGACAAGGGTTGTCAAGGGTCAGAAATAGCTGTAGCTAAACAGGTAGATCGTTAAGTGAGGAGTGCCTGTATATATTTCTAAAGATAAAGTTACCAGAACTGGCCGCTAGAGGGAGCCAGAGACCATGCTATGGATGTTGTTGTTTAGTCGTTAAGTCGTGTCCGACTCTTAGTGACCCCATGGACCACAGCACGCCAGGCCCTCCTGTCTTCCACTTCCTCCCGGAGATGGGTCAAATTCATGTTGGTAGCTTCGATGACACTGTCCAACCATCTCGTCCTCTGTCGTCCCCTTCTCCTCTTGCCTTCACACTTTCCCAACATCAGGGTCTTTTCCAGGGAGTCTTCTCTTCTCATCAGATGGCCAAAGTATTGGAGCCTCAGCTTCAGGATCTGTCCTTGGATAGCGTTTGTTATTCAAATAACGTTTGCTTAATCTGTCTTTTTCAGCATCCATGGGCAGCTTGGAGCTGATCCCCACAGATACAGGTGTCCTGCTGTAGCGTGATGAAATATTACAGTGCTTACATCAGCAACAGGAGTGATCTAACTGTGTGGTTTCCCTTAAACGCCTCTCAAAAAAAAGTAAAGCATAAAGCAAAGTGTGCTGCTTATATACCGCTCCATAGCACTTAAAGCACTTTCTGGGCAGTTTATAATTTAATTAGGCAGGCTACACCTTGCCCCCCTTCCCCCCCCTCCCAAGCTGGGTACTCAATTTACCAACTTCAGAAGGATAGAAGGCTGAGTCAGCCTTGAGCTGGCTACCCGAGCCCGTCACAATCGAACTCGGGTCATGAGCAGAGTCTTGATTGCAGTACTGCAGTTTCACCACTACGCCAATGAGGCTCCTTAGAAGAACAAGCACATTGCTGGGTGCCAGGAGCCATACTGTGTGACAAGACCAGAGACGACATTTTGTGGAATTGGTTCTACCACCAAATAGGCCCTCTGCCTCGTTTATTCAGAGGCTTCTGTACTATGCACTAGATGCAAAACTGTATTTGATGCTGAGTCACAAATGGTGGCCATCCATTGCTTTTTCATCTCGGCCAGCCAGAACTTGGAAAGTTACTTTCAAGAAATAACTTGTTCTCACTCTACTGTCCCGCTATAGTATCTGAGAAGTAGATCGATGCCATTAGAAGTACACAGAGTTGTACTTTTGGGGATTCCGGGTAGTGTAGTCCCATAAAAACAGATCTGCACAATTCCAGCCATCACCCATTACAACGTCTGTAAAATGATTTATTTCATTAATCATTGCTTTTTTGTTAATTTTTGTTGGGGCTTTATATTGAAAAACATCTCATAAAATAGATATGAGAATGGTATACAAGGTGAGCAGTTCTTTTCAAAAGGGCTCTGAAAACGCTCTTAAAAGATAGCTGTTCAAGAAAAAGATTGCCAGTTAAAGTAATGATTTCATGACTACTGAATTACTTTGGCAGTGTAACTTCATTGTGTACTCATGAGCCAAAAAAGGGCAACTCCTCAGAGGAAAAACTTAGGGCTCATCTGCATGTGCTCTTGTGGGGTTGCTTTGGGTTGGGTGGAGGTCCAAAGGCCATATCAGAGTTCAAGCAATCCTTATTGGTCCAGCTCTTTCTGATCTCGTGAAGTGGCTTAATAAGGTAGCCACTTCAGGATACTGGCAAACTGAACACATCCTCTGCTTCTCGGTAGAGGGGCAGGGGAGGTGAAATGTCTTTTAAGGTTTTGGTAGACTATCGGTGAGGCTCTGCATCACTTTAAAAATAATAATAATAATATTTTCTTTGGTTTGTCTAAAGGGCTGGACAGGAAACTGTGACCAATTTCTTGACTTATCCTTTAAAAGAAACAAATATATATATATTATTTTTTCTTTTCCTAAGTGATGCAGCACGTCAGCAATAGGTCTACCAAATTCTTCAAAGAACTCTCACTTCCTCCGCCCCTCCACCGAGGAGCAGAGGAAATGTTCAATTTGCCAGTATCCTGAAGTGGCTCACTTATTAAGCCACTTCACCATATTGGAGATTCTAACCGGAAGGAACCTTGACAGCCGGGAACGTTTGCTTTTGATCCATTCCCAGCGATTACACACACTGGAAATGGATGAAAACAGAGCGATCCTCCCAGCACCAGAAAAGGAGAAGCCCCTGACGGGGGTTCAGAAAGGTGTAGGGGGGAACCACTCTGGGGACAGTTTCGTTTGCTCCAGTGGTTAGGTGATGTGATCACCGGGGGGGGGGGGGACACCTTTCTAAAAGCTCTTCATTTCTTTTCTCATGGTATCCTCGTTTGTTCTGCTCTCTTTCTTTCCTTGGAAAGGCCACCTCTGCGGCCGACATGGAAGCCCGCCTGGATTGCGGTCTCGTCAAAGGGCACGCCTACGCGGTCACCGACGTGAGGAAAGTGCGCCTTGGCCACGGCCTGCTCTCCTTTTTCAAATCGGAAAAGCTTGATATGATCCGGTTGAGGAACCCCTGGGGGGAGAGAGAATGGAATGGCCCATGGAGCGACACGTGAGTAAGGGTGTGGACAGGGCACATTGACGTTAGGAGAAGAACCATGTCAAGGGTCGCACATTCATTCATTCATTCATTCATTCATTCACTCAAAATATTTTTATCCTGCCTTTGTCCTTCAAAAGGACCGAAGGTGGTAAATGGATCCATATTGTCTCCAGCTGCAGATTTTGCTCCCTCCTGTGTTTGGCTTGTACCAGATCGGATTGCAGTGTTTCAGTGCCATGATGCTCCCTTCACATGGAAAGCTAGCATGTGAGAATTCTAGTCCAAGGCTTTATTTATTTATTTATTGGATTTCTATCCCGCCCATCTGGACCAAAGGTCTACTCTGGGCTTCCCTCTTTCTCTTCAAAACAGGCCTTATTTTATGGACTGGTTGCCTGCGAGCGGTTTTAAATGGACAGTTGGGCTTTGTCACTTTGAATGTGTTTTTAGTGTGGATTTCGCTTACCATTTTTCAGTGTGGCCTTTGCTTCTCTCCTTTTTTTCGTATTTGTATACTTACTGGTTTAAACATTTAAATATTGTCTTTTAATGATGCAGGCAGCCTTGGGTCCTCCTTAATTTATTTATTTATTTATTTTATTAAATTTATACCCTGCCCATCTAGACACAAGTCTACTCTTTAAAGAGAAAGGCAGGGTAAAAATATTTTAAATAAATAAACAAACAAACAAATACCTCTCTAAAGTGTTTCTCCACTCCTCTCCTCCTCCCTCCCAGCCTTGGGAGATGGTGAGGACACTCTGGCCATTCAGGAACATTTTTGATGTGGCCGAAGGTCAGCATCTGTCCTCTCTTCTTTTTATCAATTACAGTAGGACCCCTCTGCAGGGCATTGGTTCCAAGCTCCCCCCAAAGATGCTGAAAACCGCAGATAATAGCAAACGCTATACATACATAAAATGGTGAACGAAAACCCAGAGATATGTATTTTCATGATGTATTTACTAGAACTGGCCACTAGAGGGAGGCAGAGACCATGCTATGTATTCTTCAACAACAAGACTAGATAGGATGGTCTCTCACTCCCTCTTGTGGCCAGTTCTAGTAAATACATCATGAAAATATGTATTTATAGGGTTGCTTTTTCTTCTTTTAATAGTTTTAATATTTGCAGACTGCAGATAAGTGTAACCGCAGATACTGATCCGGATATGGGGGCCCTACTGTACAAAAAACTCTTTCAGTTCTGGGCAATATATGAATATAGACAGAGTCGTTTACACTTTGTTATCAGTACATATTTTCTTCGGGTACCAGAGAATTCACAGATAATTGACAACTGGGGGTGTGGTCAGACAGCAGTCAAGGATTACATCTGCTCATACTGAAAAGGATCATATCCATGAGTGTGATATTTCGTAAAGCGATTCTTCTGTGCGTACAGAAAGTGCTCCAGCCCAAATCCAAAAAAGAGCTGCCTTAGTGCTGGACCAAAAAAAGTCTGGATTTGGCATGGAGCTGGATCAGGCTGGTTCATGATCTCCTGTACGTTGTCTGATCACAGGAAAATAGCTCAAACTGGACTGTTCCACAGGCCAGTTGGTGCTTCTGGAAGGTTAAACAGATTTCAGCATGGCTCTCCTAAGTCTAACGTGGCCAAAATTTTGATTCAGGTAAAAGTAGACCAAGAGGAGCAAGGGCCTTTTTTCACTGCATCCAAATCTTAAAAGAAAACAAAAACAACGCTCTCTGCAAGGTGATGATGATGATCATCATCATCATCATTATCTTAGAATTGTAGAGCTGGAAGGGACTCATTGAGTCCAGCCCTTGTCAAGGAAGCACAGTGGGGAATCAAACTCCCAACCAGACGCCGAAACCACTAAGCTATCCAGCAGTTTTGGTTGAACTGTTTCTTGGATGCCCTCTTTTTAAAAAACATTCATCTTCTTATAACCAAGGAAGAAGAAAATGTAGGCCCCCCAACTTCACCCCAACTCAGCGAATGATCCTTTGACACTGGTTCCATAAAACTGGAGCCCAGAGGAAGGTAGACAACACTGGGCGATTGTTCTCCAGCACGGAGCATTTCTCCAGTTGGATTTCCGCCTAGATGTCTTGTGTATGAAGTATGTAAAAGCCGGCCGCTGGGATCTTGCTAGTTATACCAACTGACAGAATACCAGGGCTGTAACTTTGAGCAGTGAGTGAGTGGTGTGAGGAAACTGAAGGAAACTGGGACTTGTAGTCATACAAAGATGGAGACTGTTAGGTTCTGTATAAGATGAATTTAAAAGCAATGGAATGTGATGAGACTGTTGTGAGAGGAGATAGGTTTGCTTTTTGAAGTAGAAGAAGGGGGAGGAATAGTCCAGCTTCTCTAGATGCTAACATGTAGGGAGAGCAAGATGATTACTTAGCGTAGTCTTAGCTGTTATTATCTTACTTAGAAATAGTAGATTTATTTAATCATTGTAACAGATGGATATGCCTAAAGCTTACGCCTCTTAATAAAATAAACATAATTCTTCAACACAGGACTGGTCTCTTGAAACAGCAGGACTTGCATCTAAATCCAGTGTGAGGATTTGAGAAGGTCACTAAGTTGCTACTGGAAATTGAGAGGTCCTACCTTACAAGGCTGTTGTGCTGTTTAAAGAAGCACATAGTCAATGGTTTGTTGTTTTGAAAGCAAGCAAAGGTTTCTTTTAAGGTCGGGCTTCTCCATGGGGCTTCTACTGTGCGCTTCTGAGGTTTAAAGGACCTACCTCAGGCGCTAAAGGTGGTAGTTTTGCGCCCAGAGGGACTCCCTGTCCAACATCATTATCTATCTCTTTAAGGAGATGTGATTGTGACAAGTGGGTCAGTGGAAGTGAAGACGTCAGTGTAGGCATTTCCTGCTAAAGTAAAAAAATTCCACATCTTGCTACAGAGACAGGCTTGCTCAGCCTCACAAGAAGAAATGGTCATCTCTCCCAGAGATGTAACACCAATTTCTGGACAATTTCTCTTCACCATCTAAGAAAGCTGTGCTATTTAGGTGTCACCTATTCTTGCATTTCGATAATTTTCGGGACTGCACCAGGCCTTTCCTTATTCTTGCTTACCATGTGACTCAGCGTACTGCGGGAAAGGCTTGTTCTGACTTCCTAAACTAGAGCGTAAAACTTCCCATTTTGGCCTTACCCTTGTGGAAATATACAGTTTGTGTCTGGAAGACCAAAAACACACACCACAAAATACAAAGCATTGCTTTCTGTCCAGCAGTAAATTGCGAGGGACAATCACTTTGCCCAAGGTCAGTGTGTAAAAATCAGATAGAATCATAGAAAAGTGAAGTTGGAAGGGGCCTACAAGGCCATCAAGTCCAACCCCCTGCTCGTTGCAGGAATACAAATCAAAGCATATCTGCCAGGGGATTATCCAAGTTTTCCTTGAATGCCTCCAGGATTGGAGCACTCACCAACTCCCGAGGTCACTGGTTCCACTGTCGTACTGCTCTAACCGTTAGGAAGTTTTTCCTGATATTCAACCGAAATCTGGCTTCCTTTAACTTGAGCCCATTGTTGCGTGTCCTGCACTCTGGGATGACTGAGAACAGATCTTGCTCCTCCTCAGTATGACAGCCTTTCAGATATTTGAAAAATTATGATGATGATTCTTCAATATGTTCTTTACATTTTTCCCCCATCAATTGAGATGTTCCTTTGTTGACTCCTGCAGCTCTGAAGAGTGGCAGAAGGTCAGCAACAGCGAGCGAGAGAAACTGGGAATGACTGTGCAGGATGATGGGGAATTCTGGTGAGTATGGTGTGCAAATGAACTTTTCTATAGCCCTGAATTTCCCACCCAAAAAACACCCAAAGTGTCTAACAGTAATAAAATGCATTCAGTAAAATTGACTGTAATTTTGCACCCAGTGCAAAGAATTGGTTCCAAGCCCCGCCCTGTTGATGCTGAAAAAGGCGGGTTTTAGTGAACGCTATGCATAACATGGTCTCTGGCTCCCTCTAGTGGCCTGTTCTGATATTGACATCATAGAAAACTATTTCTCTAGTGAATGTTGTGCATAGCATGGTCTATTTCTCCCTCTAGTGGACAGTTCTGGTAACTTCATCTTTAGAAATACATATTTCTAGGATTTTTCTTTTAATATTTTCAGTATTTTCAGATTGTGGATAAGTGAATCAGTGGATATCGATCCCGTGGATAAGGGGGGTCCTACTGTAATTTACACTACTTAAAAGCTTCCTGTACCCGCGCTTTAGGTTCTGAGGCTCTCTTAGGCTCCCTTTTGCCCTAAGGAAGCCTTGGGGAGTTTTTAAAAGTCCAAAATCACTACCAGATTGGTGGCGGTGGTCTCAGTCCTGGCATCAGTAAACCTGATGGTGATTTTTAACTATTAAAGCCCCACCCTGCCCCCGTTTTAAGGCTCCCAAAGCTTTTCTCAGGGCAACAGGAAGCCCAAAGCCTCAGAACCTAAAATTGGGGGGGGGGGGGTTGTTAATAGGAAGCTTTTAATTAGTGTAAGTTAAATGTTTTTGGCACCTGATTTGAGTTGCGTCAGGCACAAAGTTACACAACAGGATTTTGCCCATTGGGGGGAAAACAAACACCCTGGCTTTAAAACGTCATATAAAGGCAAATACATGTAAAAAAAAGATGAACACAACAGTATTTTTAAAAAAATGACAATAAAAGACAGAGACAGCATCTAATCGATCAGCTACCCTTAAATATCAAATAAATTTCATTTTACACAGAAAGATCTGTGCGTACCAGCAGATGTAGGAGAGAGAGGAAGTACATCTAGTTTCCTGTGGCAGAGAGTTCCATAGTCTCAGAGTGGCCGTTGAGAGGGCCTCCTTTTTATCTAAATGTGCCTCCAGTGGCAGTGACTGAGCAGTAGAAACAAAAGAATCTTCCCCTTCCTCTTTATGGTGGCCCTGGGGAATACATTCAGGACTCTGACATTTACCAACATTTCCACGAAAAGTGCACGGTTGAGACCTTGTTATGGATCTTCACTTGGGTGGTAGGCGTAAAGGGTGGGGGTGAAAAATCCCAAAAGGAAGGAGATGACTGAAATGATGATGGGATGGGAGCGTGGGTCAAAGCTAGGGAACTGGAGGGAGGGAAGACCACTGTGATGGATAAATAGATGAGGAGGAAAGCTTTAAAATGTGGGCTTTTGAATTGTGACTATAAACCAGGGGCTGTGGTAGCTGTTGAGCGGTAGTCTCAAAAAGTAACTTCTCCAAGGGCTGAGAAATGTGTAAATCCTGAAGCCAGCTGCTTCTGTATGAATGCTTGGCATCCAAAAGTGTGACAGAGAGGGCCAAATCCAGCAAACAAGCATTCTGAATGCAGCATCGCTTGGTGGCTGAAAGGAGTCTACCTACTTTTCCTCCATGAAGAGATGGCTCAGTCTGAAGAAGAGCCAAGACTAAGACATGAAACGGGAGCTAAGAGTCGTTGCATGCAAAACGTCAGCAGCTGATCGGTCTGTCCGTTCAGCTATTTGCTCCTGAAGACCTCCACGGATTCCTCCTGCCAGCAGCTAGAAATCAAAAAGTCATGCTTGTAAACTCTGTATTCACTGGGATTCCTCTTTTCTCGCCCAGGATGGCATTTGAGGACTTCTGCAGATACTTCACCGATATCATCAAGTGCCGCCTCATCAACACGTCCTACTTGAGCATCCACAAGACGTGGGAAGAGGCAGTCTTGAGAGGAGAGTGGACGAGACACGAAGACCCCTTGAAGAACCGCTCCGGAGGCTGCATCAACCACAGAGACACCTTCCTGCAGAACCCCCAGGTGAGGAATCAAGGGGAGCGTGAAGGCCGGGTCATTCAACAACACAGTGTAGGTGGAGCGTGGCATCTGCCACGCGCTCGGTCTCCAGATCCCGTGAAGTAGAAGTCCCCCTCTATTCGGCACTGGTTAGGCCTCATCTTGAGTTTTGTGTCCAGTTCTGGACACCACACTTCAAGAAGGATGCTGACCAATTGGAACAAGTTCAAAGGAGGGCAACAACCATGATCAGGGGACTGGAAACCAAGCCCTGTGAGGAAAGATGGAAAGATCTGGGCCTGTTTAGCTTTGAGAATAGAAGACTGAGGGAGATAGGATAGCACTTTTCAAATACTCGAAAGGTAGTCATACAGAGGAGGGGCAGGATCTGATTTCAATCATCCCAGAGTGCAGGGCACACCATAATGGACTCAAGTTATAGGAAGCCAGATTTCAGCTGAATACCTGGAAAAACCTCTTTAAGTGTTAGAGCAGTATGACAATGGGACCAGTGACCTTGGGAGGTGATGAGCGCTCCCAAGCTAGAGACTTTGAAGAGAAATTGAACCACCATCTGTCAGATCTGCTTTGATTTGGA
The DNA here is from genome assembly GCA_037013535.1 of Intellagama lesueurii. Lineage (NCBI taxonomy): Eukaryota > Metazoa > Chordata > Lepidosauria > Squamata > Agamidae > Intellagama > Intellagama lesueurii. The sequence continues at coordinate 5,828,838 of JBAJHW010000003.1, forward strand.
TTCCTGCGCTGAGCAGGGGGTTGGTTTGGATGGCCTTCGAGGCCCCTTCCAACTCCATGGTTCTGTGTGTGTGTGTGTGTGTGTGTGTGTGTGTGTGTGTGTGTGTGTGTGTGTGTGCATGCGCATATGTGTATATACATAATCCAGAGGTGTGCATAGTTATGTTTTGGGACACAACTGAAATCTGCACACCTGTAACACATACACATCTACACGCATTTCTCTGTGCAGAGATTAGCCTTAACACTTGTGTCAAAGGGATGGCGATGACACAGGACCGGAACTCTTGGCCCCCCAAAAATATTAATTCACCTTTACCTGCCTTTCCCCCCATTTTTCATTGCCCTTTTCCAAATCTCTGACCACATTCTGCAGTGGGAAGAGGAGGAGGAGCCAGGTTCTTCCCACCCTTCAACTTCTCCTTTTGTCTGTCCTCCTCCTGCTAGTACATTTTTGATGTGAAGAAAACGGAAGATGAAGTACTCGTCTGTATCCAACAGAAGCCCAAACGGACGAGTCGGAAAGAAGGCAAAGGAGAGAATCTAGCCATTGGATTCGACATCTTTAAGGTAAGCTGCACAGACGGTCACCCGGTAAAGCAGAGGGTGAGTTGTCTCCAGGTGACTCCTTCGGGGCTTAAAGTCAGCCGCCAGCAGCATCTCTTCCCCTCCTCTTTTAAAAAATCTTTTTAAAACTTTTGTTTCGCCCAAAATTTCTCTTCCACAAGATGTTATGGGGGCGGGGGGGGCAATTTGGCTGTAATTTGGAGGAGCAGACTGGCTCTCTCCTCCAAAACATGGTTTTTTAAAAGAAAAAAAATTGCCACTAGTTTGGACTTTTCTCTTTAAAAAAAATTTTTTTTTAATTTTTTTAAAGAAAAATATTTCCAGGGAGAAAGAGGAATGGCTGCCAACCCTCTTCCATCCAGGGTGGCTGTGCATAAGCCCCTGGGTCTCAGCATGTTGCTCAGCCTTGTAAACTGCCTAGAATAATGTCAGGCAAGAAGTCATATAAGCATTTGAAACAAACAAACAAACATGGCTGGCTCCTCGCAGTTCTGCAGAAACGAAGAATCCCCCCTTGACTTGACTATTCTGCAAAATTTCATGTTCATGTTCAGGCCACTCACCAGCTGGGTTTTTCTCTAAAGTAGAAGAGAGTGTTAGCAGATTAAAACAAGGAAATTTACTCTTCATTCTCCTCTGGGTTTAACCCTGAGTGCTCACTGGAAGGACAGATCCTGAAGCTGAGACTCCAATCCTTTGGTCATCTCATGAGAAGAGAAGACTCCCTGGAAAAGACCCTGATGTTGGGAAAGTGTGAAGGCAAGAGGAGAAGGGGACAACAGAGGACGAGATGGTTGGACAGTGTCACCGAAGCTACCAACATGAATTTGACCCAACTCCGGGAGGCAGTGGAAGACAGGAGGGCCTGGCGTGCTCTGGTCCATGGGGTCACGAAGAGTCGGACACGACTAAACGACTAAACAACAACAACAACAAGTTCCCAGCATCCGTAGAAACCCACTTTTTGGAACAAAGAGTTTGGAAAAATTACTTTTTTAAAACTACAGCTACTCAAGTCTCCCAGCCAGCGTGCTAGCAAGGGATTCTGAAAATATTAAACTATTAAAAATATTAAAAGAACACACACACACACCAGAACTGGCCATTAGAGGGAACCAGACACCATGCTATGTATGTTGTATGCTAGATAAATATATTTCCACAATGTCATTACCAGAACTGACTATTAGAGGGATCTGTCCTTCCAGTGAGCACTCAGGGTTGATTTCCTTCAAAATGGATAGGTTTTAATTTCGTGGCTGCTGTCACCATCTGCAGTGATCATGGAGCCCAAGAAAGTAAAATCTGTCACTGCCTCCATATCTTCCCCTTCTATTTGCCAGGAGATTAACCCTTTTTAAAGAGGTTCTTTAATTCCTCCTCACTTTCTGCCATCAGAGTGGTATCATCTGCATATCGGAGGTTGTTGATATTTCTTCCGGCAATCTTAATTCCGGTTTGGGATTCATCCAGTCCAGCCTTTCGCATGATGTATTCTGCATATAAGTTAAATAAGCAGGGGGGACAATATACAGCCTTGTCGTACTCCTTTCCCAATTTTGAACCAATCAGTTGTTCCATATCCAGTTCTAACTGTTGCTTCCTGTCCCATGTATAGGTTTCTCAGGAGATAGATAAGGTGGTCAGGCACTCCCATTTCTTTAAGAACTTGCCATAGTTTGCTGTGGTCCACACAGTCAAAGGCTTTTGCGTAGTCAATGAAGCAGAAGTAGATGTTTTTCTGGAACTCTCTGGCTTTCTCCATAATCCAGCGCATGTTAGCAATTTGGTCTCTAGTTCCTCTGCCCCTTCGAAATCCAGCTTGTACTTCTGGGAGTTCTCGGTCCACATACTGCTGAAGCCTACCTTGTAGGATATTGAGCATAATCTTGCTAGCGTGTGAAATGAGTGCAACTGTATGGTAGTTGGAGCATTCTTTGGCATTGCCCTTCTTTGGGATTGGGATGTAGACTGATCTTTTCCAATCCTCTGGCCACTGCTGAGTTTTCCAAACTTGCTGGCATATTGAGTGTTTTTAGCTATACCTTTTTTTAAAAAAAAGTGTGGTAACCTGCCTTAGGTCCCACAAGAGAGAAAAGCAGGTTGGTTGGTTGGTTGGTTGGTTGGTTGGTTGGTTGGTTGGTTGGTTGGTTGGTTGGTTGGTTGGTTGGTTGGTTGGTTGGTTGGTTGGTTGGTTGGTCTGGGGAAAGAGAGAAATTTGGTAATAGAAAGCATTGCCCATAACTCCCTTCTCAGGTGGAGCTGAATCGGGCGTACCGAATGCACAGCCTGCAGACCAAAGTAGCCGCCTCCATCTACATCAATTCTCGCAGTGTCTTCCTAAGGACGGACCTGAAAGAAGGCCGCTACGTCATCATCCCAACCACCTTTGAGCCAGGCCACGTGGCAGAGTTCTTGCTCAGACAGTTCACGGATGTGCCTTCCGATTGCCAGTAAGGGACACCTCCCTCCTTGCCGTGATACTGAAATACAGGGAATTCAAGGCAGATAAAAGGAAGTGCTTTTATCACACAGCACAGAATTAACCTATGGAGTTGACTGCCCCAAGATACAGACAACGGAGATGGCTTTACCTTGAGTAAATCCATGGAAACTTAAGGTTGTCATGTGCAGCACAGTAAATAGTCTATCATCATCATCCTTCCCCGTCCCCTGCGTGCACAAAAATGGACATCATTGTGGCTGTCTTAACCATGGATGTAATCGCTCTGAATATTTATTTATTTATTTATTTATTTATTTAATATCCCACCCATCTAGACCGAAGTCTACTCTGGGCGGCTAACAACAATTTCATAATACAATAACAGTATAAAATAAAACAACAACATTAATATGATTCAAGATGGCAGTCCCCCGGGTTCTTCAGTCAAGATATTTGTTCCCATGTATTTTTGTACCTTGAATGATCAGCCCTGACAATCTGTACTTATTGTCTCTCGCTAGACAGCTTTCTGCACTCTCTGTGTCTTATGATTTCTTGATCTTTAGTCATTCACTTTAGTACTTCTTCGTGGGTCACCCTCTCAATCCAAAAAAAATCCTTAGCATCCCAGAATAAATCCACATATCAGGTGCTTCTGTGTTTTGATCGTTGTCTAAGTTGAAGTATGGGATTTCATGCCATGCAGTAGAATTGAGAATATACAGTCATGTGAAAAAAAGAAAGTACAGCCTCTTTGAATTCTATGGTTTTACCTATCAGGACATAATAAAAAGCATCTGGTCCTCAGCAGGTCTGAAAATGAGGTAAATACAACCTCAGATGAACAACAACCCATGACGTATTACACCATGTCATGATTTTCAGACCTGCTAAGGACCAGATGCTTTTTATTATGTTCTGATAGGTCAAACCATAGAAATCAAAGAGGATGTACTTTCTTTTTCACATGACTGTATACAACCTCGCTAAAAGGCTATTGCCATCATGTCTTGCTTGCGGGTTCCCCAAGGAACATTTGGCTGGCAGTTTTGGGAAACAGGATTGTCAAGTAGATAGACTTTTAATCTCATTCAGCAGGGTTCTCATGTTCCTTTCCTTCCACTGGTCTGACTTGATACATATAGTAGCATCACAGTACTAGTACCTAGAACTGCTGGATAGCTCAGTGGTTTAGGTCTCAGGCTGTGGAGCCTGAGGTTGGGAGTTCGATTCCCCACCTGGCCTCCTTGACAAGAGGCTTGATAGTCCTGTCCACCTCTGCAGTTCTAAGAGGATGATGATGATCATCATGTATACCTTCTGAATGCTGCACTCTCGTGCTTTTATATCTCTTCCCTAGTCTCTCTGCCTTGTCTCAGAGCAGTTTACAAAATAATTCATGAAACATTAAAGACACAATAAAAACAATCCAAGTGAGGAAACAACCTGATTATTAAAATCTGGCTCATGCAGTAAAACCAGGAGCAGAGCAAAGCCATTCCATATAAGAGCCTGAAGACAGAACTTTAATCACCTGGTCGTTTTCCATTAAGCATGTAGGCTGAAATCCTGTTGCTTAGCATAGTAAGTCACACTAGAGTAGACCCATGGACTCAGTGGGGGTTCGGCAAGTCAACTCCTCCAGAGGTTCAATGGATTCAAATGGGCCTACTTTAGCGGCAACTTATTTTAACATGGTCAGTCGCAACTAGAGGAGGTCACTACTTGAGGAGGTACTGAATGGTAAATTGACACTTCGGTAAATCCCATCAAGTCCAACCTGGAAGTAAGGAGGAATTTCCTGACGGTGAGAACCATTCAGCAGCGGAACAGCTTGCCTCCTGAGGTGGTGGGTGCCCCATCGCTGGAGGTTTTCAAGAAAAGATGGGACAGCCATCTGTCCCGGGTGGTATGAGGTCTCCTGCCTTGGGCAGGGGGTTGGACTAGAAGACCTCGAAGGTCCCTTCCAACCCTACGGCGATTCTATGAATGGGTCTTTTCTGTTTCAGATTAGCAGCAGATAAAAAGAGCACCCTTCCTAGGTGGTCGGGTCTTGTTCATCCGGATACCTCTTGCTGATTTTGTTTTCTTTCCTTTTTTTAAAAAAAAGAGAGCTGGCCTTAGATGAACCCGCGCACACCTGCTGGAGTGGGATGTGCGGCTATCCGCAGCTGGTGTCGCAGGTCCACGTCATCTCAGCTGCAGGACTGAAGAACTCAGAAGAAGGTAAGTGATCTTTGCTTAGGCGGCTTTCTCACCCAGCACAGCCAAAGGGTAGAATCGTGGAGTTGGAAGTGGCCTATGAAGCCACTGCGTTCAACCCCCAGCTCAAGGCAGGAATGCAAATTAAAGTATATCTGATACACATCGGTCCAATTGTCTCTTGAAGGCCTCCAGTGTTGGAGCGCTGACCACCTCCCAAGGTCATGGGTTCCATTGTTGTACTGCTCGAACAGTTAAGAAGTTTTTTTTCCTGATATTCAGCCTAAATCGGGCTCTTCCTGTAGCTTGAACCCATTGTTATGTGTCCTGTACTCTGGGATGATCGAGAACAGATCCTGCCCCTCCTCTGTAGGAGGATTACCTTTCGAGTCTTTGAAAAGTGCAATCCTATCTCCCCTCCGTCTTCTTTTCTCAAGGCCGAACGTTGCTGATCTTTTAGTCTTTCATCCTAGGACTTGTTTTCCAGTCTCCGATCATCCTTGCTGCCCTCCTCTGAACTTGCTCCAAGTGCGGTGTCCAGAACTGGACACAGTACTCTAGATGGGGCCTGACTGAATAAAAGGGGAGACTCGTACCTCACAAGATTTGGAGACAATACTTCTGTTAAGGCAGCCTTAAATCGCATTGCCTTTTTTGCAGCCACCTCACACGGTTGGCTCATATTCCACTTTTTATCTACAACAGTTCCAAGACACTTCTCACATGTAGTATTACTGAGCCAAGTATCCCCCATCTTATAACTGTGTGTTTGGTTTTTCCCTCCTAAAGGTAGCAGAGTGACAGGAGCAAGAAGCAAATGAGTTTGTCCAGGTAGCCTACCTCTTGATGGATTTGTAAACATTTGCTCCTCAGAGGCAGGGGCTTAAGCGTTTGGCCGGCCCAGCGTAGAGGGAGGTCATGGAATCGTAGAATTGTAGAGTTGGGATATCCCCAGAGGTCATCTAGTCCAGCCCCAGGGTCATGCAGGGGAGTGTCTTGAGTTCAAATCCCACCTTTGCCATATAATCTCTCAGGGGCCTTTGTTAAGTGGCAATCTTATCACCCTGACTCCCATTATCCTCAATATGAGGGAATCTCGGAATTGCCGAAAGGACTGCCAATGGAGAATTCACATGAAGGCAGTGAGAGCTGCAACAGGAGTGGAGAAGGAGGAGAAATGTGGGAGGGATTTCCACGTATCTTCAGCAACATAGCCCTAATCTTCCTTCCTGTCTGAGCTGTGCTATTGAAGGGCTTTGTGGGAAAGCTGTGTTTTAGCCTGTCCTCCTGTGGAAGAGGGAACACTCCCGGTTCTCCCTTCCCGGTGAGGCGAAGCAAAGGCAAATGAAAGCAACTCAGGCCAAATCCATCCAGACAAAGTCAGGCCAGCTCTGTCAAGGCAGCTCTCCGTGAGCCCTCTTGGCGCAACCTGGGGAACCTCCAGCCTGCGGGCCAGGTGTGTCCTGCTGGGGTTCCTGTCAGGTCCACAGGTTCTTCTACTCAGGAGACAACAGTAGGTCAGGAGATGGCCTGGAAATGAGTTAGATCTGCATGTTTTGATTTGGCCTCTCCCCGTGAGATCCGCCCTGCCCACTCCTAGGATGGGCACCTGAAAAACCTTCTGAAACTAGAACTCCCAGCCCTGTGGAGAAGCTGTTTCACAGGAAGGTGAGAACATCGGAAGTAGAGATGGGCACGAACCTCGGCTCGGAGGTTCGTGCTGGTTCACACGCAGGGCACCACAGGGGTCGCATGTTGCCTCCCTGGCCAATGACGCACTCACCCGTCGGAGCGTGCTCCTCTCATCCTCCTCCTCTTCAGCGGTTCAACCAGTCCCCGGCAGGAGCACAGGGGGTTGCCTGTCCTGCCTCCTTGTCTGATTGGGCGGTCAGCCCAAGAGGCGGGGCAGGGAAGCCCGTGCTCCTGCCGGAGACTGCTTGGACAGTTGCATGCACTGGCTGGTGAGTGGGGGAAACCAAGATTCGCGCCCATCTCCAATCAGAAGCCTTTATGCAAGGTATCCGAGCCTGTCCTGTGGCCAACCCCACTTTCTTAAAGGCCCTTGTTGATCTTTTAAGCCCTGTCTTCTGCATTGTGGAGGGGACGGAAGCATTATGGGGGCTGATCTTCTGAGACTGAAGAAGATGGATGGGCCACATCTAAGAGGGGCCAGCAAGAGATGCTGAGAATTTTCCATAGGCTGGGGAACCCTGTTTCTTGCTTAGGGTGATGTGAGGGGGGAGGTTTGAGGATCATGGGAGAAATTTAGGAGACTTTTGAAGAACCTTGAGTCCTTTTGGGGTGAAAGGAAGGAAGGAAGGAAGGAAGGAAGGAAGGAAGGAAGGAAGGAAGGAAGGAAGGAAGGAAGGAAGGAAGGAAGGAAGGAAGGAAGGAAGGAAGGAAGGAAGGAAGGAAGGAAGGAAGGAGCTGATGATGGAAGGAAGGAAGGAAGGAAGGAAGGAAGGAAGGAAGGAAGGAAGGAAGGAAGGAAGGAAGGAAGGAAGGAAGGAGCTGATGATGGAAGGAAGGAAGGAGCTGATGATGGAAGGAAGGAAGGAAGGAAAAGGAAGGAACGAACGAACGAACGAACCTTGTACTGTATATTTTCCTGGAAGGGAATTCCAAGATTGAGGAACAGCAGGGTCAGGGAGATGACAATGTCTTAAGAAATCAGGAAACCTTGGGGTGTTAAGAGTTCTGGTGACTACATTTCAAAAGTTTCAGCAACAACATTTGCTTTCTCCAGGAGTGGATCCCTACGTGATCATAAAGTGTGAAGGCGAGAAAATCCGCTCGCCGGTGGTGAAGAACACTGTCTCACCGGAATTTGATGTGAAAGGCTTGTTCTACCGCAGGAAGCTCGGGCAACCCATCCTGATTCAGGTGAAGCCTTCTTTGGCTGGTGCTGAGGGACGGGTGGGTGGGTTTGCCCCAGAATTGAAAATGGGGTCTTTTAACAAAAATTGATGAATTATAAGGACGTTTCCCTCTAAACTTGGGTTCCGATCACAGGGGAACGCTGCATGGGGGATGGAGTTGCACGTGTGAGGGATGTCGCCCCACCCAGCAGGGCTGAAGATGAGAGGGAACATTGATTATAAGTGAGCATCAGAGACCTGCCTCAGATCCCCTCCGGAATATTCTTGTGACCGTGAGGCTACAGTTGATGTTGTTAGGTTGGAACATATTTGCACAGAACTGGAGATGGGCTATAAATAAAAGCAGCATAAATAACTCATATCGGAGCCTTGTGGTACAGTGGTTAAACTGCAGTTCTGCAGTAAAGGCTCTGCTCATGACCTGAGTTTGATCCCAGTGGGCTCAGGTAGCCAGCTTAAAGTTCTCAGCCTTCTTTGCATTTCTCATTTCTCATTATGTGACCAAATTGTTCTAGCTTTCTGCATTTAAGGTCCAAAATCTTGTGTTCTGTTGCACATATTATTATCTTGTTTCTGACATTTGTGCAAGGAACCTAATGACACAGTGGTTAAATTGCAGAACTACAGTGAAGACTCTGCTCATGACCTGAGTTCGTTCATGGACTCAGGTCAATCATGGACTCAGATAGCTGTCTCAAGGTTGACTCAGCCTTCCCCCCTTCCGATGTCGGTGAATTATAATGTGTAGCCTGCAGAATTAAATTGTTAACCGCCTAGAGGAATGCTTGAAGTACTATGGAGTGGTACATAAGCAGCACACTTTGCTTTTCTCTTGCTTCGAAGAATGAAAGCTACCTATCTGAGAAGCCCGTGGTGGGGACGTGGTGGCGCTGAGGGACGTGGTGGCGCTGTGGGTTAAACCGCAGAAGCCTCTGTGCTGCAGGGTCAGAAGATCAGCAGTCGTAAGATCAAATCCACATGATGGAGTGAGCTCCCGTCGCTTTGTCCCAGCTCCTCGCCAACCTAGCAGTTCGAAAGCATGTAAATGCGAGTAGATAAAGAGGTACCACCTCGGTGGGAAGGTAAAACGGCGTTCCGTGAAAGTCGCGCTGGCCACATGACCACGGAAGATTGTCTTCGGACAAAACACTGGCTCTATGGCTTGGAAACGGGGATGAGCACCGCGCCCTAGAGTCGGACGCGACTGGACTCAATGTCAAGGGGAACCTTTACCTTTACCTATCTGAGAAGCCCAGTGGGAGAGTTTCTGTATCCTTCCTTGGCATTATTATTTTGAGATATGATTCAGTGTGGATTTCGAGCTAATAGATCCACCATTGACATGGTATTCTCCCTCAGACAGTTGCAGGAGAAATGTAGGGAACAACGACAGCCACTCTTTGTGGCCTTCATAGATCTCACAAAGGCCTTTGATTTGGTTAGCAGGGACGGCCTTTTAAAAATACTTCCCAAGATTGGATGTCCACCTCGACTCCTTAGCATCATCAGGTCCTTCCATGAGGGAATGAAGGGCACTGTAGTTTTTGATGGTTCAACATCAGATCCCTTTGACATCCGAAGCGGAGTGAAACAGGGCTGTGTCCTCGCGCCGACCCTGTTTGGGATCTTTTTTGCTGTCATGCTGAAGCACGCCTTTGGAACTGCAACAGAAGGTTTCTATCTCCGGACTAGATCAGATGGAAAGCTCTTTAATCTCTCTAGATTGAGAGCGAAGACCAAAGTCCAGCTGAAATGCATGCGGGACTTCCTCTTTGCTGATGATGCAGCTGTTGTTGCCCATTCTGCTGAAGACCTCCAACAACTCATGAATCGTTTTAGCAAGGCCTGCCAAGACTTTGGATTAACAATCAGCCTGAATAAAACACAAGTCATGGGCCAGGGCGTGGACTCACCTCCCTCTATTACTATCTCCACGCAAGAACTGGAGATTGTTCATGACTTTGTGTACCTTGGCTCAACGATCTCTGACACTCTCTCCCTAGATGTCGAGCTGGATAAACGCATTGGCAAAGCAGGTACCATGTTCTCTAGACTCACAAAGAGAGTATGGCTTAATAAGAAGCTGACGGCGTATACCAAGATCCAGGTCCATAGAGCCTGTGTCCTGAGCACACTCCTGTCCTGCAGTGAGTCCTGGACCCTTTGTGCACAGCAGGAGAGGAAGCTGAACACGTTCCATGTGCGTTGTCTCCGACACATTTTTGGGATCACCTGGCAGGACAAAGTTCCAAATAGAGTAGTCCTAGAATGAGCTGGAATTGTTAGCATGTATACATCACTGAAACAGTGACGTCTACGGTGGCTCGGGCATGTCATGAGAATGGCTGACGGTCTGATTCCAAAAGATCTCCTGTATGGAGAATTAGTGGAGGGAAATCGCCCCAGAGGGAGACCACAGCTGTGATACAAGGAGATCTGCAAGTGGGATCTGAAGGCCTTCGGAATGGACCTCAACAGATGGGAAACCTTGATATCTGAGCGTTCAGCCTGGAGGCAGGCGGTGCATCACGGCCTCTCCCAATTCGAAGAGACCCTTGTCCAGCAGGCCGAGGCAAATAGGCAGTCATGAAAGCAGCAAAATCAGGGAGCTGGACAGGGGACAGATTGTATTTGTCTTCAGTGTGGAAGGGATTGTCACTCTTGAATTGGCCTTCTCAGCCACACTAGACGCTGTTCCAAGTCCTCCATACAGAGCACGTTACCATAGTCTCTCAAGACTGAAAGATGCCTAATCTAAGATGCAGATTCCGTAACTTGAGATGCAACCATATAACCCCTTCTCTGCTTTCCTGTTTTATAATGAGTTACCAGACAAATAGAGGTTTTGAAACCTTGCACAGATATTTATGAATTTTTGATCACCTAGTAAGAGCTCAGTCACAATACACTGGAAACTCAGCTTCTTAAAATTTATTTTTTCTCCCCTTCAAAATGCACCTTTGCTTTTTGCTGCTACAAACGATGGGCTAAACCCCACTCTTAGCCCCAAACCGAGTAAACCCATTGAATCAGTGGGACTTACATTGAATTGAGACGTCCCATTCATTCAGCCTCATTCTGCTCTAGATAGGACGGACAATCGGATTTATCCCTAAAACAGTCCCTCTTTTATTCCACACGAGCCGCACAAGTTCTTCAACTTTATATGAGGACTAGAAACTTAGTTTCCAGATTTGAAGGAAAACTGTGATTCTTAGGAGGCCATTGCAGGTGGATAAATGTGTGGTCGCAAACAGTATGTAGCTTAATTCGTCTACATGCCTAAGCTAATGTGCTGGGAATGTACTTTTCATTTGGGTGTTTTATGTTTTTTCTGCCTTTTTTCCTTCGTGTAGGTCTGGAACCATAACCTTATAACGGATGAGTTTCTGGGCCAGGTCAGTCTGGCGGGGGACCCCAATGACCTTCAGCCCATGCACGTCCTGCACCTCCAAGACAAAGGGCAGAAACGAGCCAATGAACTCCCAGGAATTCTCACGGTGCGCCTGCTCACAAGCAGCATCCTCACGAACATCTGAATGCTACAAAGGACAATCCCACTGGTGCCATATATACACACGTTTATATAATCTTGCAGTATGCAGTATATATATAGACCCATGTATATATATATATTTGCCTGCCAACGTATATGTCTTGTGCATGCAAAAGGGGACCAGCTCTAATACGTTCAAACCTTTGGATTGTTTTTAAACTTTTATACAAATGTGCCTTTTTTGAAGAAGCGGAAATGTTTGTGGTTGGTTGGTTTTAAAAGGGGAAAAAAAGACAGAAGGGATGGTACTGAGAGAAGAGCAAAAGTCTGCAATTTGTGCATCTCAAGGGTGTATGTTTACCGCGAGAGATGTCTCTCAAGTGCGCACAAATGGTCGGGATGAGGTTTATCCCTGGCCCAGAAAACCGTATCGCCAAATTCAAGAAAGGACTCTTTCTTAATTTCTCTGATCTTGCCAGTTCTTGACAATGAGAGGAGAAAAGAGGGACGGGAGAGGAACTCTGGCCTGTGGGAGCTTAGACAAAATCACTGGATCCTGTTGATTAGATGCTACCTTTCTGTATGAATGATTGACCGCTGATATACTTTTGCTTAGGAACGTGGGCATGGCTGTGATTTTTATATCAGTACAGGAAAGGATGAAATGTCCCATTCCCTGAGTGCAGAAATGTGATGTCTCAACCCTGGAGTTCTTGTTTTGTTTTTCAACGGATCAAGCTTCTAGTCCTCATTAATGCAAAAACAAACTGTTGAAATTTTGCCTGTTGACATTTCAGAATGTCACGTTCGGGTGGCAGAGAGACAACCATTCTCTGTATGGCCCCCTCTTCCTTCCTCTCAAGTAGCAAGAAACAGAATTAAACTGCATAACAGCAAGTTAATAGGGAGGACGAAAGATTATGATGGCTTATTAAATTTTCTCCCAGGAATCACTGAGACAATATAGACCTCAGACAAAGGCTTTCGTTTCTGAGATGTTCGCCTCTTTTCCTGGGCAGTTCTGGTAACTTCGTCATTAGAAATAGATGTATTGGAGATTTTTCTTTTAATATTTCCAGACAGTGGATGAGTGAATCAGTGGATACGGATCCCGTGGATACAGGGGGTCATCCCTCTTATGCAATAAGTATCTCTAGTGGGAGAGGAGGTGGATATATTTTAACGTTTTTCCCCAATATATGAAATTTGTGTATGCAGGAAACAAGTTCCACGGGAGAGAACATCTAGACTTCCAATGTTCTATGTGCTAGATTTCTACATGCGAGGAGGATTGTGTGGTTTTTTTCCCCCAGAAGCATTAGGGTTCAGGGCACAGAATTATTATTTTTATTTGGAAAAGTATTAACAAAATGCAATTCTTCCACCTGAAAGCTGAAGCTGTATCATCAGAGAAGGGCTCTACCACATAATGATGTCGGTTGTCGGCTCCACCCACGGTGCTAGGAATCTTGTCCTTCGTTCATGTCAGAAGCAATCCTGTGGTGCTTCTGGAATGGAAGGATCAGCCAACAGGATCCTGTCACCACCTGGGGGGGTGTGTGTGCCCAAATATGTTAACAGTCCTCTCATTCTTTTTTGTGGGGGCGCCTTCTGTGCCCCTTGTGCTAGGAACGAATGTCTGTGCTGAGAAACATAAGTTAACACAGTGTGAGTTCATTGGGGGGTTTAATGTCCAATATAGTAGCCAGAATCCTGTTGCGTAGCTCCCCGTGCCCAGCAGCGATGATGTCAACAATCAGCGGCAAATCACCATTGAATAAAGGCCATGTTGGAGTGTGTGTGACTCGTACTCAAATTTGTGTGCACTCCGAAATTGCCAAAGGAAGTCTTTAATCCATGTTGCTGTGGCTGCTGATGACATCATCATTGTTGCCCACATGAAGCTGCGCAACAGGATTCCAGCTTCTGTGTTTTCTTGCGCTCAGTTATTTTACCCAGTACTCCAAGTACAGTACTGTCCATTCCCACAAGGTGGCACAATAACATCTTTCTTCCACCAGGCAGCTCCAAATTGAAGAGGGAAGGAGTTGGATCTTTAAGGCTGCCTCACACTTAAAGGGAAGCACTACACGTCAGTGCGTGGGTGTGCACACAGAATGGAGCCTTGTAGTGCAGTGGTTAAACTGCAGTACTGCAGTCAAGACTCTGCTCACAACCTGGGTTCAACCCCAGGTAGCTGGCTCGAGGTTCACTCAGCCTTCCATCCTTCCGAGATCAATAAATTTTAGTATCCAGCTTGCTGGGGGAGGGGGGCAATGTCTATCCTGTATAATTAACTTGTAAACCACCCAGAGAGAGCATTAAGCACTATGGGACGGTATATAAGTAGCACACTTTGCTTTTTAAAGTCTGTTTTTTCAAGATCCGACCATACCCCTGGGGAGAGTGAAGGAACCACCTTAGGAGGCAAGGCTGAAAGGGGAGCAACAGCAGGGCTCTGTTTCTCCTGAGCCGCCTGGCATTGCCTTCTGTGGGAGCTGGACTTGGTATGCCCCTCCACAGGGACGCTGGCACTCCCCATGCAGCCTTGGGCCCTCTGCTTTGGCGGCGGGACCCTGTCCTTTTGCAGTTCAGCCACCAGGTTTCTCCTCTGCTCTCTGTGGAACAGAAAGCAGGAGCCTTCAAACATTTTGAGCCAGCCCTGTCTTGTATGTCTGTTTGTGGAATTAAGCCCAGGGAAAATAAGCCATACAGCAAAGACGTAGAAGGCTTTCGCCTTCATCGTGGTTTCGGGGGACCAAAATGTCTTCAGTCGTTTTGTTTACATCTCTCTCAGAAAGAGCCACAGAGGCTTAAAATTCTAGCTGTACATTCTTTTGCTGCTTTTCCACCAGTGGGAGGGACACCCAGCTTGGCTCCCCGTGGCCAATGCTTTGCCATCAAACCCAAATTGGTGGGAGAAGGACGATCCTTCGGTGACCTCTTTGCTTTAAAGTCTGCTGGCTCCATCAATCATTTTTCGTCTTACAAAATCTCGTCACATGCACTTTACCTAGGAAACGCTTTGTCATAGGTATGAATGCCGTTGGAGGGGAGGGTCTTAACAATGCCAAAATTTAAAAGCGTTGGAATTAATGTGGGTATGAGATTTGGAATTAAAAAACCAAAAGGAATTTGTTGTCTTGTCTGTCAATAAATACGTACCTGATTCTACTTACTTTTCCCCTGCCTCCATCTCTGAGGTACTGAGGACTGCACGCATCTTTTTCACACGCACACAGAAAAAGTGGTCTCGATCAGAGTTTGTAAAAATGACTCGGGGGGACTCAAACTCATAGAACCTCCCACCCGCCAGCTGCGCCGTCACAGTTGTAATCCAAAATAACTTTTCCAAGCATTGCTTTGGGCTCTTGAATTGTTAAAAAGAAGAATTGTTATCTGCTGGCAAGTCAGAACCAACTCATAGCAACCCTAATAGGGCTTTCCAGGTAAAAGAAATATTTAAGGAGTGGTTTTACCAGTTCCACCCCTATGAGTTTCCATAGCTGAGTAGGGATTTGAACCCAGATCTCCTGAGTCCACACTATCCTCTCCACCAGTAGTTTCTTACCTTAGGTCCGCAGACATTCTCGGACTGCAACTTCCAGAAACTTTCACTACCAGTTGTGCTGGCTGGGGTTTTTGGGAAATGCAGTCCAAGAACATCTGGGTTACCCATGGTTGGAAAACACTCTTCCACATCACCCGGAATATAGATGACCCCAAAATATATGCTAAAAGTCTCATTTTTACCAACTTTGACCCACAGATGGACACAATAGCCAGGGGTTAAATCAAAATGTTCCTCCGCTGGATATTCCATTTCTCTTTCGCGATCTTTTCCAGATTTCAATGATTTCAGGTAAGAAACACCACAGAAGGAGGAAACGATCCAACCTCTGTTCATCCAGATGGAGCCAGCTGTCGTTGAAGCTGCATGGATCCTGGGGCTCTTCCATATTGCTGTCTGTGCCCAATGTGATTGGCTATTTGACATTGTGACATCATTATGCTGGCAACGGATTGGGTAGGATCACATTAAAACAATGCGTGGCTGGGCAGGAGGGGGACCTTTTCGGTTCGGGAGCTGAATGCCCATTTCAGGGCCTGTGTGGGACCATATTCCAACGGTGGCGAAGGAAACTAGGTGTGACCCCCTCAAAAGTGGCTGAGTGGGTCACCTGTTCCTTAATTTAGTGGTCCAGCAAAGGTCTCCTCCTCATGGTTAGATATGCTCACACATGCCAATTTAGACTTTTGATGTGGCCGCTGTTCCATGTGATGTTACTCTGCTCCCAAACCAGTTTGTTTTTCCAGGCAATTTGCTTTTCTCAAAAAAAGTTGTGCCCAGCCATTTTTTGGGGGAGGGGGGATTTGGACACCGACCCAACCACACAACTGAGAGGTTTCTTTTTAACAGAGTTTGGGGAGTTTGATTTTTTTTGGACTTCTGCTCCCAGAATCCCCCAGGCTGTAGGATTCTGGGAGGTGTAGTTCCAGAAAAGAATGTTTCTCTACTCTGACATAGTCCTGTGCCTTTATGGTATCCTGGATCGTCTGGAGTCCACGCGGTCGTATTTCTGTCCTTCAGAGGGAGTAGAGAAGCTTGTCACTCCACCGTTCGGATGATAAATCAATCACGCCGAAGGATTAATGAACATTCAGTCTTAACTCCTTGAAGTGGGTCCAACGGACTTCCATTATAATTGTAAGCCGGCTTCCTTGTTGTCAACGCAAGGAAATAGATCGTTTCCTCTGTTTCCAATATTCAGGCAGTACGTGCCAGCTGCTTCCTTAGCAATATATATATAATGAATGAGTAAAGCCACCATATGCGTTGTCTCCGACACATTTTTGGGATCACCTGGCAGGACAAAATTCCAAATAGAGTTGTCCTAGAACGAGCTGGAATTTTTAGCATGTATACATTACTGAAACAGCAACGTCTACGTTGGCTTGGGCATGTCGTGAGAATGGCTGATGGTCGGATTCCAAAAGATCTTCTGTATGGAGAATTAGTGCAGGGAAATCGCCCCAGAGGGAGACCACAGCTGCGATACAAGGAGATCTGCAAGCGGGATCTGAAGGCCTTAGGAATGGACCTCAACAGATGGGAAACCTTG
Source organism: Intellagama lesueurii (assembly GCA_037013535.1). Classification (NCBI taxonomy): domain Eukaryota; kingdom Metazoa; phylum Chordata; class Lepidosauria; order Squamata; family Agamidae; genus Intellagama; species Intellagama lesueurii. The sequence continues at coordinate 5,845,550 of JBAJHW010000003.1, forward strand.
ACCTCTGAGCGCTCAGCCTGGAGGCAGGCGGTGCAGCCTGGCCTCTCTCCCAATTTGAAGAGACCCTTGTCCAGCAGGCTGAGGCCAAGAGGCTGTCCCAAAACCAGCAAAACCAGGGAGCTGGACAGGGGACAGACTGTATTTGTCATCAGTGTGGAAGGGATGGTCACTCTCGAATTGGCCTTCTCAGCCACACTAGACGTTGTTCCAAGACCTCTATTCAGAGCACGTTACCCTAGTCTCTCGAGACTGAAGGATGCCTACTGCACTGGTTACGGTAGCCATCCTCCTTGGGGAGTTCTGGGATTTGTAGTCCCAAAGACATAAATCTGCACACTTCTAATAAAAATGGTTAGAAATTGCATTCATTAACAGTGTATAATATAGCTCCCTATTGTCCACATGGTGGGGCGATCACACTTCTTTATGCTGAATGTCTTGTTTCTCTTTTTACTTTCATAAAAGCCTCTTTCCTTTGACCCCAGTGTTCTTTCCCTTCTGGTTTAGACTACAGGGAGGGATTTATCGATGACTCATGTTCCACATTTGCTCTTTTTTAAAACTTTGGTTTGTGCCCTTTGAAATTCCTCTGAATCCTTTAGGTGTAAGTCTCCTGCAAGGAGATTAGACAATTTTACTTATTTATTTATATTTATTTATTTAAAAAAATTTTTTTACCCTGCCTTTCTTCTTAACAAGGACCCCAAAGCGGCATACATCATTAAAAGATAACATTTAGAGCTAAAAGCAGTATGTATACAAATACTAAAAAGGAAGCCCCTTTCAGCTTTACGATTCTATGATTCTCTAAATTTTCACCTGAACCAAAAGCTTCCACATTCGTCCTGATTTCTCGTTTGACCCGTTCCAAGCACCGATGGTGCATCATCATAAGCTCCTTTAGTTCCTCTGGAAGCAGCCACGGGTGTGTTTTTTGTGCAGAAGGGCTTAGATTTCTCCCCCACTAGGAACAGTTTAGGACCGGGTTGTACTGCAGTTCCCATCATCCCCAGATAGCAGAGTGATAAAGCTACTAATCTGGAAAAAGTTCCAAATATCCTTCATCGTAGCCAACAGCAGCAATCAAAACACTTATTTTTAACAGGGATGTTAAAATCTCTAATTTGAAACTTACTAGTTATATTCTTTTTCTATTATCTATAGCTATTACTATAGGTACCGTGTTTTCCTGAAAATAAGACAGAGTCTTATATTAATTTTTGCTCCAAAAAACACATTAGGGCTTATTTTCAGGGGATGCTTTACTTTTTTCATGTACAACAATCTACGTTTATTCAAATACAGTCATTTCATCTTCTTCTGGTTGCTGCACAAGGGTGGAGGGCGGGGTTTCACTTCACTAGGGCTTATTTTTGGGGTAGGGCTTATATGACGAGCATCCTGAAAAATCATACTAGGGCTTATTTTCAGGTTAGGTCTTATTTTCGGGGAAACAGGGTATTAAAGGGTATCTTTATTGTAGACAGTGAAGAAATTGAAGGGGAGATTTTGTATACCTTGGTTCAATCATCAATCCAAATGGAGACTGCAGTCAAGAAATCAGAAGAAGACTCGGAAGGGGAGCAATGAAGGAACTAGAAAAGATAGTCAAGTGTAAGGATGTGTCAATGGGGACCAAGACCAAGATCGTCCACACTTCTATTTCCAATCACCAAGTCTTTGGGTCCGAGTCCCATCTCTGAGTCCAAGTGTTTGGTACCAAGTTCCAAGTCCCTATTAAAAACAAGATTTTTGCCCCAGAAAAAAAGGGAAGAGGTGGGTTGGTTCCAAGTTACAAGTTGAGCCCGAGTCATGGGGGGGCGGGGGCGGACAGAGTTGAGTCCGAGTCATTGAAAGAAAAAACCCAGAGTTGAGTCTGAGTGGACTCCCCGGTATGACTTAAGTCCGACATGACAGCAAGTCTTACGACTTGAGTCCCCATCACTGCTTTGTAACCGTACAACTCCCAGAAACTGCCACCAACATAGCCACCTCCTTGGAGGAAGGAAAAGAGAAGAAGACAGAACTGGGAGGACATGTTGTGTGGAAGTTCCCACCTTTTCTCCTTGCCCAGCCAAGAAAAGAGACTTCAACAGCAAAAAATTTTTTTTAAAAAGCAGAAAGCTCCACCCATTGACAATCTGCAACAACCTCCATACCCAAATGGCAGACATTCGCTGAAATCGGGTAGCGTGTTGCTACCAGAGCAGACCCACTGAATCGGTGGGGATTTGGTGAGTCTGCTCCTCCCTAAGATCCACTGGATCAGGAGGGCCTCAGCTCATTTGAGAGAACATGGGCTTAAGCTAATTAGCAAGCGGTATATGACCCTTCTGAGGCTAATTCAGAAGGGTTCAGTGATGGGAATTCTAGCTCTCAGACAAATTGTGGGGAGGTGCGTTTCCAGATACACACTACGCCCTCAAATTCTCTCACTTTCAAGTGACGATATTCTTTTAAATTACAATTAACCACACTGTAATGCTATCACAAGCCTTAGGTTTCCTCTGTTTCAGGATTCCAGTTTACCGCTTTCATGCCCGGCCTAAAGGTTGGTCCCTAACATTAAGTGGAATTTTGAGACTAGATGACAAGGTCTCAGCGGTTATCAAGAATCTTGCAGTTAGCACTCATGGAAAAATTAACGTTTGTTTGTTTGTTCATGCCTTAAGATCTTGCAAACTCACAATGACATTCTAGAGACCTAGTTTCTTTCTATTTTCTATTCTCCTAGGTTGGACGGTTCTGCATCGACACCATGGAATCAGCCACGATGGATTTTTCCATCGCAATATGTCCAAAAATAATTCTTTTCCTAAACACACCATTGATTATTTATTTTAAATGTGTATTTCAGCCGTTTTTCCATCTAGGTGTAAGTAAGATATCCTCCAGATTAGTTTTATTGGCATAGTTTCTAGATTTTTGTCATCTTTTGTCATCTTTTTCGGTGAACAAATAAAACGTATTAAAAGAGAGAGAGAAAACAGGGCCCCATTCATTCATTCATTCATTCATATTTAATTAAAACTGGCTAGTGACACTGACCCAACACCTGCACTGAGACAACATCCATGTGGCAAAAAGTGGGTCTTTCTCACATCTTCATGCCAGCAAACCTTCCTGGGAATGTGTCCACTAAATAGCTATAGGAGTTTATTTATTTATTTATTTAATATATTTATATCCCGCCCATCTAGTTATTCAACTACTCTGGGTGGCGAGTTTGATACTGGTTGAAGTGCCCTGGACTGCAAAGAGAACAAACCTATCCATTTTGAAGGAAATCAACCCTGAGTGCTCACTGGAAGGACAGATCCTGAAGCTGAGGCTCCAATACTTTGGCCATCTCATGAGAAGAGAAGACTCCCTGGAAAAGACCCTGATGTTGGGAAAGTGTGAAGGCAAGAGGAGAAGGGGACGACAGAGGACGAGATGGTTGGACAGTGTCACTGAAGCTACCAACATGAATTTGACCCAACTCCGGGAGGCAGTGGAAGACAGGAGGGCCTGGCGTGCTCTGGTCCATGGGGTCACGAAGAGTCGGACACGACTTAACGACTAAACAACAAAGAAGTGCCATGGCTCCATTCTGTGGAATACTGTCAGAAGATTTCCCACCCATAAATGTCTTCAAACTGCAAAGTCCAGGATTCCACAGGCCAAAGCAATGGCCCCTTGCTATGCATGTGCTGTGTACCACACAAACATGTAAGCTCCTGGGTCTTGTCCACCAAAATGTTGGTCCTGTACTGAAATATGAAACATTTCACCAAATCTTACCAACATTTAGTTTCTTCTTCCCATTCTCATGCTCCCAGGGCTAGAGAACGTTGTGGCTATTTTGACTACAATAGGACCCCATATCCATAGGGGATCAGTTCCAAGCCCCACTCCACGGATGCTGAAAAATCAGATTATATCGAATGCTGTTTTAATAGCAAACACTACACATAGCATGGTTTCTGGCTCCCTCTAGTGGCTAGTTCTGGTAACATCATCTTTTGAAATACGTATATATTTCTAGGATTTTTCTTTTAACATTTTTAATATTTTCAGACAGTGGATAAGTGAATCAGCGGATACTGATCCCACAGATAAGAGGGTCCTACTGTATGATGTAGCAATTCTAATAATATTAGTCACTAAGATTTTTTGCCCATTACGTTCTTCTCTGCCTTTCTAGCTCTTCTTTTCCCTTTTATTTTATCTTGAATGGTCAGCTGTAACAATCTGCACTTCTCATTTCTCATTATGTGACCAATGTGTGCCTGCATTTTAAAGGGGCAAAATCTCATGTTCTGTTGCACATGTTATTATCTCGTTTCTGGCATTTGTGGAAGGAGCCTCCTGGCACAGTGGTTAAACTGCAGTACTGCAGTGAAGACTGCTCACAAGTTTGATCTTTGACTTGGGTAGCTGGCTGCAAGTTGACTCAACCATCTATCCTTCTGAGGTTGTTAAATTGAGTACCCAGCTTGCTGGGACTGAGTGGGGACAATGTGTAGCCTGCATAATTAAACTGCAAACCGCCAGAGAGAGCTTTAAGCACTATGGGACAATATATGAGCAGCACAGTTTGCTTGTTCCTTTTGCCTAATCAGGAACCTTGTTGATTGAAATTATCTCCTCCTTGCCTAACTGCAGGCCAGGGATCATACAGAGTGTTCAGTCCACTGAGCCTTTAGGTGTCATGTTTTCTAGCAAGACTCTGCTGTTAATAGTCTTCTGCTTTCTTGTTTTTTATTCATTTGTCTTAGTTTTTCCTAGTGGGTTACCCACTTGATCCAGGAAATCTTTAACATCCTGCAGTAAATCCACATTTGAAATGTGACACAGTGGTTAAACTGCAGTACTGCAGCCAAAACTCTGCTCGTGACCCGGGTTCAATCCCAGGTAGCTGGCTTGAGGTGGACTCAGCCTTCCATCTTTCCTAGGTCAGTAAACTGAATGCCCAGTGGGGTGGGGGGGTGCAATGTGTTGCCTGCAAAATTTAATTTTAAACCACCCAGAGAGTGTGTTAAGTACTATGGGGTGGTATATAAGCAGCACACTTTGCTTTGCTCGCTTATAGTAGTCTGTGTGGTAATTATTTAAGGTCTGTCATATACAGTAGAACCGAGAATACATAGCACCATATAATACGGATTCTCAAAAGTTGAGCAGGCATAGAAGAAGGAAGGAAGGAAGGAAGGAAGGAACAACCAACTTTGTGAGTTAGCTTCTGTCCCCTTTTCTGTTTGCTCTGTAATCTCTCCACACGGCTCCTCCCCTCGGTAAGAAGGATCAGCCTGTATGAATGGGAGGCTGTTGAAGTGAATCAGGTACTGTACACAAAGCAGGTCGTGACAGCGAGCGAATGGAAAGGAAAGGAAGGGAGACGGAGGAGTGACGGGTGGAAAGGAGGTCTCTGTAGAGAGAGACAAAATTGACATATATTCCTTCGCCCCCTGGATTGTTTGAATTCACCTCTGCTTTGATCAAGCTCTTCTTGAAAACTGGGTTCTTTTGGAAAAAAAAATAGACCTAATAAATCAGCTGTGGCGTTGGAGGAGACGATTCCATGGATCAATAAGGTAAGACACTCGGAAGCCTGGGTCTGCAAACCGTACCGGTTGCCTGGATTTTCTTCCTAATTCATCTGGATTTGCTGGAAAGCTTCTTAGAGCTGGTGTTATTCTGCTGCCTTGCTTTGTCTTGTCCCCAGAGCCCAGCAGAATGGTTTCAGCAGCTGATCTTGATGGGTTATTATTCGCTGGCAGGGGAGCAAGAGCCCTTGGAAGGATTAGTCCCATAAAAAGAGATGCTTGGGAGCAACCCCAAACCCTTCGAACTTTCTTTGCAGGAAGAAGTAGGAGAGGCTCTCCGTGGCAGTCCAAATATCCTTTGCTGTTCACCAATTTGTCTTCTCTGACCTAACAGGTGCAAGCCACGGGCTCTGCAATAAGGATTATTTCTGGATTGGAGAAACCCTAATCAATTCATGGATGGGGTTTTATTGATCCGTCAGTTGGTCTGTCCGTTAAGTGGGCTTGCCTTCACATATGGGTAAAACCAATAGCTCCGAGGGCAGACCCATAATTTATTTTTTAAAAATACTTCCATGTGTGTAGCTTGCATAAGCAAAAGAGGCCTTTCCTATAGGAGAAAAACAGGGGTTTGCTTCTTTTTAAACGGTGCTGTGTTTTGCAGTTTTTGTAACAATTTGTAGTTTAAAACCAATGTCTAAAATGTGTCTTCTGATTAATGGCACCTTCTAAACCGTTGCTTTAAAAAAATAACCCAAGGATTAGCCGACTAAGGGCTGAACACCCACCCACCCAGTGGGTGTCATGTCTGGAGGAGGGGGAGCACCCCAATGTCTTCAGCAGCAGCCCCCCCGAAAACATAAGGCACACATTACCAATCACACAACAGCCATCACTCAAAATGATTGGCAACCAGAACTGTAACTCAAACGGCGCTTATTGTTTGTGATGCTGCGTTGGTTCCAGAGGTTAGATTAGAAGCAGAAGATGTCCAGTCTTTTGTCATTACATTCCCTCTGTATCGGATCTTAGCGATGACATGACTTTGATGAAGTGGAGACTCTAGCTGAATCGGTTCGACAGCCAACCCTGGCTTCTCCTGATCTCCAGCAGAAAAGTAATCACAAAGAGAGACTGTGCTCTTCCTTCCCTCCCTTTTTCCCCCCTGATGCACCCAGTGCAAATTCTCCCTCCATCTAAGATTGCAGATCACAGGGCTTAAAACACAGGGTCAGATCTTTGGGCCTCCCTTTCTATTCGCTCCCTGCCTCCATTTTTTAAAACCACCTAACCTGGTGAAGAATTCTGAAAGTTTGCACACCCGTGTGGCATTGCGGTTGGGCCTCATAAAGGTGTGGCTCACCTGTGGGTCACTTTGTTTGTTTCTTCTGGGCCAAGGGGCCACCTTTGCTTCTGGGATTACAGGGGTCTGGAATGCTGGTGGTTACGCTGGCTATATGCTAGCTGGGTAGCTCAGTGGTTTAGGTTTCCTCGGAGCCAGAAGTTGGGAGTTAGATTCTCCACTGTGCCTCCTGTGAGTAAAGCCAGCCTGTGTAGCCTTGGGCCAGCTGCACAGTCCCAGGGTCAGCCCTTCAAAAGAAGGGAATGGTAAACCACTCTGAGTCTTCTCTACCTAGAAAATGCTAGAAGGGGTCACCATAGGTCAGAATTGACTGGACAACATTAACTTGACGTTTATGAATTGATTTGTAGAGATGCAAATACAGAAATAATCACTGTGAGGTAAATAGAAATAAAATGTGTCTCATCATATTGAGGATGGCTGTGGCCATGGTACCACCCCATCGGTTGTCCAAGGGCTGCTCAATGTTGAGCACTCTCCCAAAATGGTCCACCACATTGGTTGCACCGTAACATCCTTGACACACCTTGATCTTGTCTGGAAGCTAAGCAGGGTGAGGCTGGGTTCGTACTTGAATGGGACACTTGGAAAACACCAGGGATCTCCATGGTAGGTTTAGGAAAAATCATGCCCGAAGCCTTGGAGAGTTGCAGCTGCCGGTCAGAGTAGACAATACACGACTAGAAGGTTCAAACGTGTGCTTCAGGGTAAGACAGCTTTCCATGTGCCTAACTTCAAGACCCCCTTGCTTCCCCCTTCTTAGGAGCCTTTGTTCCAAACAGATCTATCAACAGAAGATGCCTCTTGATAGAGGACAACTGGAAGCTTCTTGATGTGCTCTGTTGTACCATGTTGTCATTCTAGATGACGCTTTTAGGGTCTTTCTCTTCCTTCTTGGTAGAAGCCAAAAGGGACCTTGCATTGGATCCCTGGGAGATAAACTGAGCATCCTATCTTAAACACACCTTGTCTTGTTTGATTTCAGAAGCTAAGCAGGGTTGGGTCTGGTTGGTGCATGGGTAGGAGACCACCAGGGAAGTCCAGGTTGGTGTAGGAAAGAGCTCTTGTCTGAAACCATGGGACCTGGAGAAGCACGGCCACGATTCAAGACTTGAAAATACTAAACTCTCGGTGCTGTGAGTCAATACAAGGCTGCCTCCTATGAGCTTAACCTACACCTCTGTGAATCGTCCGGTTCTCTGAAAGAGCCTCTTAAGTCTGTCTACATCTTGTGTCCGTCAGTTCCACAGGCAAAGCAGGCGTCCTGCACAGAAGCCTGTTTTTGTGCCTGTCCCGAAACTCTCGCCCATCTTCTGCCCGAACAGTCATCTCTGCCTCATGCTTGCTAACTTGTGACTTTGCCATCGGCCCGTTACCATGGAAGGGATTAGTCTAGCGTGAAAGAAAGTCTGTTTGGCTCAACTGCTATGAAAGCCCTTTTCTGGAGCTGCAGAGACCGGCCTTAGTAGACCAAAAAAAAAAGGATGTGGGGGGGAGGAAGGAAATTCTAATTCTCTTGCAACTTGGCTTATTATGTTGATTTTTACAGAAAACAGTATTGATGGTGGCAGTGGCGGCTGGCGTTGTTGCCCACGTTTAAGCTTCCTAAAACTGCTTTCTAGCAAAACTTACAATTTAGGCATCGTCAGGGTCAAATTACAAGTTGTGGGATTTCCCAGTCCGTCAGATGTTAAATTTTCCTCCAGGCAAGCAGGTGCTTCAGTGCTCTGTCCCTGAGCCGTCAGACTTGGAAGTGAGGCCTGTGTTTACCTCCCAGTGAGTAGGATAAGATAACTGGATGGCTTTCCTCTCTAAAAAGGGTTCTGGTTCTAATGACATGCTAACTACGTCACCTACTTTGGCCCTAAAGCAGCATCTGGAGTGCCAAACCTAGTTTAATCCAGTCTATGAACTGTGTTTGGTACTGATGTTTGGGCCATACCAACCATGCCAGCAGGAAGAGTTTGGAAGCTAGAATTCAAAACAGCTCTGCTTCCTGAATTTCATGGACTTCTGTCATTTCATGGGCAAGAAATATCTATATTTAGAACCGAAGTGAGTCCAACTTTGGGTCCCTCACGAGAAGACAACATTCGCTGGAAAAATGGATAATCTAAAGGGAAAAGAGGAAGACCAAACATGAGATGGATTGACTCCCTAAAGGAAGCCACAGGCTTGATCCTGTATGAGCTGTGCAGGGCTGTTGAGGACAGGATGTTATGGAGGTCACTCCTTCATAAGGTCGCCATGAAGTCTGAGGTGACTTGACAGCGTGTAACAACAACGGCAACTTGGATCTGAAAGGAAATGGGAAAGCTGTTCTTCAGAGGGACGTTTCTTCCTGTTTTACCTCATTTCCCCTCACCTTAGGTTTTCCATTTATGATTCCATTTTCTAATGTAGGGGTGGCGGCCATAGAACGACTCTATATATGGTTGCATTATGTGCCGTTAAATCAGCTCTAATTGCTCTTAATGTAGGATTATGGTGGTCTAGCAGGATAATTTTAGAAAGATGCCAGTCGGCTGCAGATAATAACCCAGATCTCCTTGTGAATCCCAACGAGAACAGACCCACTCAATCAATGGGACCTTGGGCATGAATCTCACTCATTTAGTGGATTTGCTCTAGCTGAGATTAACATTGGATCTACACAACAGTACTAGGGGTGTATTAAATACATTCTATGGCTGTATTAACAACTTACTGGCCAGTATTGTGTACAATTTAATGCACAAATGACAGCAAAACCAAGGAGACAAATGCCAAGTGTAAGCAGAGAAGAAGAAACACTGTACATCGTTACAACCACGTACAGTACCTGGTTGCCCTTACACACCCGAGACATTGAACAGAATATGGGCTGTTAAAATTATAAATTGTTTTTAAAAGAAGGATCTAAAGCAGGTTCACAATAAAAAAACAAAGACTCAATAAAAGCAACTAAAAAGAGGAATAGATGAGGATGAGGATTCTAGATCGGGGTGGGGGGGGGCAGGACCAAAACTTTAGTGACATTTATGACCAAGGTGATCCAGTAGAACTGTTGTGGTCTTCTTCGGCCGGAGAACATTTGCCGTCCGTGTCAATGGCTGATGAAAGTTTAATCGCTGCCTGTCACAAGGGCCAAGAGAAACTCAGAGGTGGTCTGTCGAAGTGGCCATGTAATTTGAGGACATAATTTGCTTAGAGACATAATCCTCGTTACTGGGTTCAGCCAAAAAGGCCATTTAAGTAATGGCAATCCAGGCTGGGAAAGAGAGGGGGATGGGATGAAGGTGGGGATCAGATCCAGACTGAAGTCGGATGCTTTTCCCCCTTACGATGGGCCTCTAAAAGATGCTCTTTTAATGATGTGGATTTCAGCCATCGAATTGAGAAGTTAACCAAACTTAAGGAAGTGATGAGTTTTAGTATCTACCACAACCCTGTAGGAGGTACACGCTCTTAATGCATTAATTTATTATTTCTCTTTCTCTCGTTCCAATAAGTCCATGCAAGAATCAATTAATTCAGGGCCAGCTCTACTCTTTGGCAGAGTGAGGCAGCCAACTCAGGCAGCAAAATTTGAGTGCCATGAAAGGGTCGCAAACAGGTTTTTTAATGGTGTGATTTTACCATTTTTACCTCATGGAGTGAGCTGCCTATGGGGGTTTTCTGTTTCAGGTGTCAAAATAATTTAGCTAATTTAGAGATTCTAAGCAATTTGGCTGAGAGGAGCCAATTTTGTTGCTCTGCCTCAGGCAGCGAAGTGTCTGGGGACGGCCCTGCATTGACTCCTCCCCTTTTATCCTGTCAATCACCGTTGGAGTGGAGAAGTGGCAGAAGACACAACCACAGTACACATGTATGATTTTTTTTAAAAAACTAATCTAATTATTTTAATCCTTGCGATTGTCTGGTGGTGCTGAGAATTCTCTTTAAAAATTGCTTATCTTTCTCAGCCTTCCCAAAACTACAATTCCCAGGATTCCCCGGGAAAGAGAATGTTATGTCATCTTAAATCAATGTAGTAGCCAAAATACATTGAAGTGTTTCTGGAAGCATGGGTTCTGACGGAATATTTATATAAAGCCCAGCCAATCCAGAAGGTTCGTACTAGTTGCCAATCAGAGATATGGATGTTGCACACTGCAATTCCCTTCTCGGCCTGAAGAGGGCATTTGGGCTTGTGCAGGGATAAAGTCCACAGCAAAATCCATAAGGAAAGGGCTACTAATAAGACCATGATTCGGCGTACTTGAAGCCCCCAAATCCCTGGTCATTCCCTGTTATGCTCACTTATTTGAAGCCCAAAAGAGGAAATGCATCACCAAGGACTGTGAGCAGGTGACCTGGGCACCTGCAGGTGGCAATCCTCCTAGCCACCAGTGGTCATTATTGGTGGGTGAGGAAGTAGTTCTGGTGGTATATAGGCAAACATGCAAAAATGGATTAAATGAGGGATACTTGTGTCATTCCAGGGCAACTATAGGGCAGAGCTAAGAGCTGTTGTTCAACCTATGGTGCAAGATCTGCCATGGGCTCTCCAACCACAGAGACACTAGGGAGGGCTCAAACTGCAGTGACCATAAAGAAGGTATGCCCTCTCACAGCCAGTCTGCCAGTCTTTTTACAGAGTTGTAAAGCAAAGGGAATGACTTGAACTGCTGTTTAGATACACTTTTTTGCCTCCTGGAATATTATTTTCTTCCTTTGTTCCCTCACTCAGACGAGTTTCTTTAGCTTTACTGAAATATGATTATACTTAGGTTTGAATGTGTGTGTATGTTGAGTGGGAAGATGACTGCTGCCTGGGCTTTGAGTGGATAGGTCACAGAATCAGGTGCTTATGTAGCCTTTCCGTAAAAGAGTCACCGTAAGCCAGAGTTGACTTGATATGTTGTCCAAATATTTACAAACTTTGCTTTGCATTTGGCTGTCTCTATGCGGATAGGGACGTGGTGGCGCTGCAGGTTAAACCGCAGAAGCCTCTGTGCTGCAAGGTCAAAGACCAGCCGTCGTAAGATCGAATCCACGCGACAGAGGAAAAATTTTCTAAGTGATGCTTTTTGTGTCACTGTTATACCTTCCTAATTCCTCCATGAATTAGGCCCTGTTGCCCTGCACCCAAGTTCCTCAGGATAATTTTGGATTTTTAAAAATTGTTCTCCAACTAATATTTGCCGCCCCTCTTGATTTTACGTTGCTTGTCGTGCACAGAACAAGACAATATATTTCATGGGTGTTCTGAGGAAGCCGATCAGGAAATGCACATCAATTTTTCAGGCCTCTCTAAGAAAGCACAATGGAGAGATTCCTCATGTGGGTCCCTCTGAACAATACGTGGCAGAGCGCAAGGGACGGGATGAATAGCTTGGCCATCTCCTCTTGCTCTTGGCTTTTTATCTCAGTCTTTGTAAGGCTGCTGGGGAATTCAATATGGCTTGTGAGGAAAGGGATAGGGCAGGGCCTCGAAATACAGGTGGTTTTCCCTTTGTTCCCAGGCCTCGGAGGCTATTGTGTCTACACAGCTCTGAGAAACAAAGGGAAGATCATTTCCCAAGGCAGAGAGATTTAATTTCAGCATGAGGAAAGCCACGGAAGGGATGATGCGGCGTGGGCTTCTGTTGCCACAAAGATAGAATCATAGAATCATCATAGAATCGTCGTAGGGTTGGAAGGGACCTTGAAGGTCATCTAGTCCAACCCCCTGCCCAAGGCAGGAGGCCTCATTCCATCCTGGACAGATGGCTGTCCAATCTTTTCTTGAAAACCTCCAGCGATGGGGCACCCACCACGTCGGGAGGCAAGTTGTTCCACTGCTGAATGGTTCTCACCGTCAGGAAATTCCTCCTTACTTCCAGGTTGGATCTCCCTCTGACGAGTTTCCACCTGTTGGTTCTTGTCCTACCTTCAGGTGCCATGGAGAATAAATCGATGCCCTCTTCCCTGTGGCAACCCTTCAGATATTGGAAGACTGCTATCATGTCTCCCCTCAGTCTTCTCTTCGTTAAGCTAAACATACCTAGTTCTAAACATACCCTAAGGCGCCGTACTCAATTAGAAGCTGAATCCCCACTTTTGCAAGATGGGGCACTGTAGAGGGACCCCAGAAGAGAAGGAAGGAGTGTAATGGGACACGTAGACCCACCTGGTGGGTAACTCTGATTTTGCAGGGTTGTGCGAATGCGCTCTGGGTTTTCTTATGAACTTTAAAGGAGCTAGCTTCTGTAGAGTTGCGACTAAAACCCTGTGGGGATCCCCTCCACCAACGCCAATACCCACGGTGGAAGAGATACCATTGTAAATGGTAGTCACCGCTTCAAAGAAATAGAAATTAAAATCAAGGACATAGCCGCTCTTACCATTGTGCAGGTTCTGGGGAGGAAGTAAGAGAAGACTGCCAGAGGTAACAATGGCCACAATGATAGACTAAACCAGGAAAATAATAACTTCAGAGTTAGGCTCAAGTAAAATAAAATAGAATATTTTTATAAAAGGAGAAATTCTTTTCATGGGACAGCATCCGTTTTGCGAAGGTTATGTTCAAGTTTGGGATTTTTTATTTAAACAAACCGAACAAGCAGAAATGTGTCCCTGCAACCCTCAACGAAGGAAAATTTGTATGACTTTACCTTTGCAAAATGTGTGTGTGTGTTTTTAAAAAATTTTTTTTGCTTCCGCCCTCTTTTTGTTTGTTTGTTTTGCTTAAAAAGAAGAAGAAGTGAACCTCCTGTCAACTTCTGTTTTTCCCGCTAAAGAAAACAGCCTTGCTCCCCTCATTTTGTTGGGAGGTGAGGTCCACATTAGGACCCCAGAAACACCAGCTGCCCACTCCTGCTACGGAGGGGGAAAATACCATATTTTGGTGCCAGCAGTTGGAGCAAGGTACTAAACAGTGGTGTTCAAAAGGGGGGGGGGGAAATGGGGGGGGGAGAAGACCGTTTGTGACCATTTAAAGGCATCTTATACATATGCAAAATAAGCAAAAAAAATATTTTTAAAAATTTATTATGCCTTTAGGGAGGTCACTGCTTGCACCATGGCAGCATCTGTGCAAGCGATGTTATCCTGTGTTATTGCACTGCTGGGACCTCCTTCGTAGCAGAAGCTCAATAGGATAATGGCTCTTGCCTCGAAGAGTGCATGCTAGGTATAGCATTTGCTAGAGAAATATATCTCCACTGTGTCATTACCAGAGCTGGCCATGAGAGGGAGCCAGAGACCATGCTATGAATAGTATTTACTATTATACTGTAATAGCATTTGCTATAATCCACGTTTTTCAGCATCTGCAGAGGGGAACGAATCCTCCGTGGATAGAGGGGTCATGCTGTAGATTGTAATTTGGACCTCTTGTGGAGAGGTCTGGTGTGATTTATTTCCCAGAAAGCACACAACACATGGGGAATTGCACTCCAGCTAGGCCCTGATCCATGCCAAAGCTAGGCCTTTCTGGTCCAGCTGTAGGGCTGCTGGACTTTTGGGGGACCAAGCTGGAGTGATTCCTCAGCAGGCAGAAGGGTTGTTTTAAGAGAGATCATGCCAATTAAAGTATATCTCTCCGGTGTGATTAATTACATACCTTTGCAGCGTTCAGATGATGTCTCTGATGAAGGTGATGTCTCTGCTTTTTAAGATGCTGTCTAGGTTTGTCATCGCTTTCCCCCCAAAAAGCAGGCGTCTTTTAATTTTGTGGCTGCTGTCACCATCTGCAGTGATCATGGAGCCCAAGAAAGTAAAATCTGTCACTGCCTCCATATCTTCCCCTTCTATTTGCCAGGAGGTGATGGGACCAGTGGCCATGATCTTAGTTTTTTGGATGTTGAGCTTCAGACCATTTTTGCGCTCTCCTCTTTCACCTTAGAAAGCATGGCTAACAACAAGGCCAGTGGAGGAGATGGCATTCCAGTGGAACTATTTAAAATCTTAAAAGATGATGCTGTTAAGGTGCTACACTCAATATGCCAGCAAGTTTGGAAAACTCAGCAGTGGCCAGAGGATTGGAAAAGATCAGTCTACATCCCAATCCCAAAGAAGGGAAGTGCTAAAGAATGCTCCAACTACCGTACAATTGCACTCATTTCACACGCTAGCAAGGTTATGCTCAAAATCCTACAAGGTAGGCTTCAGCAGTATGTGGACCGAGAACTCCCAGAAGTATAAGCTGCATTTCGAAGGGGCAGAGGAGCTAGAGACCAAATTGCTAACATGCGCTGGATTATGGAGAAAGCCAGAGAGTTCCAGAAAAACATCTACTTCTGCTTCATTGACTACGCAAAAGCCTTTGACTGTGTGGACCACAGCAAACTATGGCAAGTTCTTAAAGAAATGGGAGTGCCTGACCACCTTATCTGTCTCCTGAGAAATCTATATGTGGGACAGGAAGCAACAGTTAGAACTGGATATGGAACAACTGATTGGTTCAAAATTGGGAAAGGAGTACGACAAGGCTGTATATTGTCCCCCTGCTTATTTAACTTATATGCAGAATACATCATGCGAAAGGCTGGACTGGATGAATCCCAAGGCGGAATTAAGATTGCCGGAAGAAATATCAACAACCTCAGATATGCAGATGATACCACTCTGATGGCAGAAAGTGAGGAGGAATTAAAGAACCTCTTAATGAGAGTGAAAGAGGAGAGCGCAAAAAATGGTCTGAAGCTCAACATCAAAAAAATGAAGATCATGGCCACGGGCCCCATCACCTCCTGGCAAATAGAAGGGGAAGATATGGAGGCAGTGACAGAGTTTACCTTCCTGGGCTCCACGATCACTGCAGATGGTGACAGCAGCCACGAAATTAAAAGACGCCTGCTTCTTGGGAGGAAAGCGATGACAAACCTAGACAGCATCTTAAAAAGCAGAGACATCACCTTGCCAACAAAGGTCCGCATAGTCAAAGCTATGGTTTTTCCAATAGCGATGTATGGAAGTGAGAGCTGGACCGTAAAGAAGGCTGACCGCCGAAGAATTGATGCTTTTGAATTGTGGTGTTGGAGGAGACTCTTGAGAGTCCCCTGGACTGCAAGGAGAACAAACCTATCCATTTTGAAGGAAATCAACCCTGAGTGTTCACTGGAAGGACAGATCCTGAAGCTGAGGCTCCAATCCTTTGGCCATCTCATGAGAAGAGAAGACTCCCTGGAAAAGACCCTGATGTTGGGAAAGTGTGAAGGCAAGAGGAGAAGGGGACGACAGAGGACGAGATGGTTGGGCAGTGTCATCGAAGCGACCAACATGAATTTGACCCAACTCCGGGAGGCAGTGGAAGACAGGAGGGCCTGGCGTGCTCTGGTCCATGGGGTCACAAAGAGTCGGACACGACTAAACGACTAAACAACAACAACTTTCACCTTCATTACGAGGTTCTTTAATTCCTCCTCACTTTCTGCCATCAGAGTTGTATCATCTGCATATCTGAGGTTGTTGATATTTCTTCCGGCAATCTTAATTCCGGTTTGGGATTCATCCAGTCCGGCCTTTCGCATGATGTATTCTGCATATAAGTTAAATAAGCAGGGAGACAATATACAGCCTTGTCGTACTCCTTTCCCACAGAAGAACAAAGTACAATTCACTAAAAGCAAGACGGGGAGGTACAGAATGTGAAGCTAAGGAATCTTTAACAATATTCCTTAATCGCCCATTCTCCACCTCATCTTGCGATCCAGCAGAAATCTATTTGGGTCTGTATTTTAACGTGAACTTACTTGGTCTGCGCTACTATTAAAAACCACAAAGCAGAAATAGGAAATTTCGTTTTTTTTAAGGTTAACAATTGGTTCAGTATTAGTGATTTAACTGGAAGGCACTACCAATTAGTAGGCATCCTTCAGTCTCGAGAGACTATGGTCACGTGCTCTGAATAGAGGACTTGGAACAGCGTCTAGTGGGGCTGAGAGGGCCAATTCGAGAGTGACCATCCCTTCCACACTGAAGACAAATACCATCTGTCCCCTATCCAGCTCCCTGATTTTGCTGGTTTCGGGACTGCCTCTTGGCCTCAGCCTGCCTCTTTGCCTCAGTGTCTCTTCAAGTTGGGAGAGGCCGTGATGCACCGCCTGCCTCCAGCGGCACGTTAGGGCCTGAAGCAAACTCCTTATCTCTCCTATGTGAGACTACATGGGGCACAACACTTGGAGTAACAGCAGCATCTTCTGCCGCTGCTCTACAAATTTCCGTTGCTTCTTGCTAGCTCTGGGTTGATGCATTACCTGGCTAGCTGAAATGGACACTGATCTGGGGCCTATATACCCAAATTTCCCTTGTGCTCATTTCTACGATCAGCTCACCCGGTTCTGAGACCTTTCTCTCCACCGTTGCCTGCTTTGCCTCAATGACATCACAAAAGGTCCTCATCCCTGTGGTGTCACAAAGACCCATCCTGGGTCTCAAAGTTCTGGCCCTGAAACCTTAGGAAATGGGGGTGCTGCCGATGTGAAAGCCCTCTAAACTCTGGTGTCTTGGGCCAAGCCCCAATTACAGTCCTGGAGGGGCTACCCCCCTGCTCCGAACCCTATTCACAAACCAGCGGTTGCCTAGAGCAGTGGTCCCCAACCTTGGGCCTCCAGATGTTCTTGGACTTCAACTCCCATAAATCCTGGCCAGCAGAGGTGGTGGTGAAGGCTGCTGGGAGTTGTAGTCAAGAACATCTGGAGGCCCAAGGTTGGGGACCACTGCCCTAGAGTACCCCTACTAGGCTAGCCTGCCACCCTGAAATGCAATATATCAGATAGGCTGAGCTGCCACCAGCCCTAAGGGAAGATTTGGTCATCATTGTAGAAAAGGATGTGTGGACTCTTTTCTCTGGCAGCATCTCCATCCTCTAAAAAAAGGTGACCCACCTTTGAGGTTGGGAAGAGTACCCTAAATGAAGATCTCTCAGGAAGCGTCTCCTGCTTATCTATTTATCTATTTTTCTATTCATTTATTTATACACCACCTTTCTCCTAAAGGATCCAAGGCGGCTTAACGGTATTAAAAGAAACGAAGTCAAAAGCTAAATAATGAATTATTATAATTTAATATATATTAAAAAGTATTAAACAGGTCTCATATTAAAACAAGGAGCAATAATGAAAACAGAAGTAAAACACAGAATAAAATGAACCCTTTAAAAAAATCCCCTTGGTCAACTGGTCATTTAAAGGAAAGCCTGCCTGAAAAGAAAGGTATTTGCCTGCTTGCAGAAGGACATCAGAGAAGGGGCCAGGCTGGCCTCCTGTGGGAGGGAGTTCCACAGTCTAAAGGAGCAGCCACAGAGAAGGCCCTCTCCCTTGTCCCCACCAAGTGTGCCTATGAAGGTGGTGGGACTGAGAGAAATGATGATATTATGAGCAGGCTCATAAAGGGAGATACAGTCTTTTAGATAGCTTGGAGCCCAGCCGTTGTATTCTTGCATCATATCCTTGGCCTCTGGTCTCATTTTTCTGGGATCGCACCCCATTCTTTCTTTCTTTCTTTCTTTCTTTCTTTCTTTCTTTCTTTCTTTCTTTCTTTCTTTCTTCTTTTCTTTCTTTCTTTCTTTCTGTCAAGGAATGTCTCTCTGGATATTTTGATTTCCTTCCTAACATCTCCCTAGAAAAGAAACAGGAAACCTTTCTTTTCTTTTCTTTTTAAATATATTTTATTTTTCCAATGTACTGTTGTATTGTTGTAACAGGAAACCTTTCTAAGCTGCGTGGGTGTCTATGCGTCTATGCGTCTATCACACCATTCTCCCTTTGGGGCCCTGCACATGGATAACACTTTTTTTCCATGAGAGGAAAATCCGTGAGGTTGGGATAGAGTGGGACGGACCGGATGGTTGGAGGCACCCAGGAGAGCTCCCGTTTGAATTGATTGCAAAACCAGCCATTAAGAAATGGATGAATTAGCATCCGAAGCCGGCTGTTGCGTCTGTGGATTAGCTGGCAGCCTGGCAGGTCATGGGATTTTAAATCAGCCGATGAAGTCTGGGCACAGCCAAAGGGAGGGTAATAACCCTGGAAAATGCCATGTTTGTGACTAAGACCAAAGGCCTGGGTCTCTGCGTAGCCTCTGCTCCTGGGTTATTTCTGGTGTCAACCCCTTCCCTTCCCCCTGCTCAAGGTTAGTGTCAAGGCTGCGGTGGCCAGCTGACCAGCAAAAAGTCCTGGGCTGCTCCTCTGCCTTTAAAAAGACACTTGGCCAGTAGAAATAGCCAGCGGAAGCATGGGATAGAGATAAGATAGTATCTTCAATTGACTTGTTTTTAGAGCCAGGAGGGATAACCTCCAAAGGTACAGTAATTACACACACCTAATCTTGGCCATTGGAAAGCTGCAATTGTGCCCTTTTGTTGTTGTTTAGTCGTTTAGTCGTGTCCGACTCTTCGTGACCCCATGGACCAGAGCACGCCAGGCCCTCCTGTCTTCCACTGCCTCCCGGAGTTGGGTCAAATTCATGTTGGTAGCTTCGATGACCCTGTCCAACCATCTCGTCCTCTGTCGTCCCCCTTCTCCTTTTGCCTTCACACTTTCCCAACATCAGGTAGCAAGGTTATGCTCAAAATCCTCCAAGGCAGGCTTCAGCAGTATGTGGACCGAGAACTCCCAGAAGTACAAGCTGGATTTCGAAGGGGCAGAGGAACTAGAGACCAAATTGCTAACATGCGCTGGATTATGGAGAAAGCCAGAGAGTTCCAGAAAAACATCTAATTCTGCTTCATTGACTACGCAAAAGCCCTTTGACTGTGTCGACCACAACAAACTATGGCAAGTCTTAAAGAAATGGGAGTGCCTGACCACCTTATCCATCTCCTGAGAAACCTCTATGTGGGACAGGAAGCAACAGTTAGAACTGGATATGGAACAACTGATTGGTTCAAAATGCACTTCCCCACCCCCAAATATATTTTTTCCTGTAAAAAAAAAAAAGGACTGGAAAAAGCCCCCCTATGCTCTCTAGTGGACAAATTTGGGAATGCACAGGAACATCTGGGGTGCTGAGCACCCAAAACATGCCGCAACCCCGCCTTCCACGCCCCCTGGAGGACAGTTTTGAACAAACTTTAAAAAAATAATAATTTTGGGAATTGAGATGTGGGTTGGCTAGCTAGAGGCCATATATGGGCCCTGAGGGACAGCATGCAGTGTCCACAGACTGCATTTTATTCACCTCCTGTCTTATAGACCAACAAATTGCCGTTGAGTTACAATTTGGGTGCTCTCTGCCTTACTTGGGCTCACATGCATGTTTGCTGTTCTCTTGATTCTGGGTGCTCTTTTCTAAATGAGCACTGGAAACTCAATAAACTTTGCAAGAATCTGACATTTTAAATCAAATAGCAAAACATACTCCCAACCTCTTCTCAATATGGATGCTACTAAGAACACGTACATGCACACAAATCATAGAATAATTTAGTTGGAAGGGGTCTCTAAGGTCATCGAGTCCAACCCCCTGCTCAAGGCAGGAATCAAAATCAAGGCAGATTGGACGGAGGGTTGTCCAGTTTTCTCTTGAATGCCTCCAGCGCTGAGCGCTCACCACCCTCCCGAGGTAATATAATAGAATGACACTTTATTGTCATTGCATGTGCAATGAAATCTCCAGAGTGCTATCCAGACAGTCACTCATCACTCATTCAGCTAAAACTCCATGTAAACTCCTTACAAATTCCATCATAATACAACGGCATCAAAATACATTCACATGCAAGCCTACAATAAGTCAGATTAAATCTTAGCTGAATTTAGCAGATTTAATGGGTTCCGTTGTCGTACTACTCTAACAGTTAGGATTTTTTCCCCCTGCTCATAAAGGACCAATTACTACTCCAGGAAAAAAGAAGCTCATTACTTATCCACTTCTCCCTCTTTCTCCAAACTGAAACTGTACAATCACAGCCCCTTCCTAAGGATTTCCCTGCTCCCAGGGCCAATCTAAACAGCTCATAGATTACCTGCAACTTCAGAGGACGTCTCAAGACCATATAAAGAGTGCATTTCCTAAGCCAACTAGCTCGGTGCCCTCCTTTTTATTTTTAGGAGTCCCTATTACGAGTTTGATTTTGCTTCTGATTTTTCATGGTCATCCACGGCATCTGCAGCTTTTCCCCATGGTTCCCTCTTCCACTTCCCTCTTCTTTTGCGACTTGTGCTGTTTTAAAGGAATTTGGGATATGTTGCGTAAATCATGGTAATCATTATTATTTTAGGTTTAAGAGACTTGTTTCTGTGATACAATACTAGTCAATGTTTATATAATTTTCATTGACTGTGTTTGGCATTTTTGAAGAAGAATAATAATTTGAGAACTGCAGAGCTGGAAGGGACCCTATGGATCATTGGGCCCAACCCCTGAAAAGGAGGCCCGGTGGGGAATCGAACTCCCAACCTCTGGCTCCCCAGCTGGATTCCTAAACCACTGTTTTGCTAAGTTTGTGGTGAAGGGAAGGAAGCCTCTTTTCAAGTCACTCACAATTGTCCTCTGCCAGCCTTTGGGCTTCCAAGACCTCATTCGTATATGGGCAAGTTACTTTTTCAGGCACTAACTCCCAGCGTTCTCCTAGCTATTTTTTGATCCGTGACTCCCAGAATTCTCCTGCACAAGAAGCTGAGAGTTCTAGTTCAGAAAACTAACTTTTCCAGGGATTTCACCAGACATTGCCCACACCTGGTCAAGCATATCTATATTTTTAATCCTAGGGGCTAGAAACCTGTTAGAAGATTAAATGCTGGCACCAGACGCTGGGTTTTTCCCTTCCTCCTATGAAGTTACAGCAGATGTACGACTCCACCTTTGCCCAGTGTCATTCTTCTGCCAAGTTTCTGCTATTTCGTTTGACGTCCCCCTTGTCTGCAAGCAGATCCACAAGGAGAACCCGTGGTTATCGCTGCAGGGGGGTCACTAATGCCTCATCGCGTAGGTATTGACCTGGATACATGAGTGGATTATCTCTCACTGTCTAGAACTAGCAGTTCAATAGCCAGTGCAATTATAGCGACAAATCATCGCTGTTTCCGAGGATAAGAGCCTGCGTTTTGCAAAATTTCATCAGGGATCCCCACCTTCTTGACAATTCCAGGTCTAGAAAATTAAACTAAAAACAACAAACCCGTTCTCCTGACTGCATGCATCTTTCACTCCTGCAGGTCTTCAGGCACTGACTGCCGATGAGTTTATCCAGGAGCCATGGTGATTCTACGGCAGGTAAGTGGCCCCTGTCCATGCTCCGTTTTTACCCCACTGATTTCAAAATGTTGCCCCAGGGGGCTTAAAGAGGATGCCAAGGGGGTGGGTGCAGCTTGGCTATTTTTATGTGGCTCCCCTTTCTTGAAGAGAGATGATGGCAGTCTTGTACCCATCAGCATTAGTCCTTGATTGGCTTAAAGGGAATCGTTAGGGCTGTGTTCTGTGGATTAACAAAGAGAGGCTGTGTTGGACATCATGTCATCGGTTGGTCACACATATGCATATTTTACAACTGATTTCAGAGGAAAGGGCTGGCGAGACTGGAATTACACACAGCAATCTACTTGGATGAAAATGCAACCGGGAACGACAGAGGTCTTACAAACTTTGGGGTGTGGTGGGAGCAGAGAGAGAGAGAGACCGAGAGAGAGTTATAGGAATAAATAAAAGAGGAACTTTTCAACAGTCTGGGAAGTTGGCCCAAGTTTTGTTTTGAAATAAGAATTCCGTGTCAAGGGTCTCGCCCCAGCCCCTCTACTATTTTGTTTTGTACATTTAAAGAAAAGGAGATATTGTCAAGGAAGGATGAATGGCTGAGAGCTTGGCGTATCATCTTTAGTGATGGGCAAATTGATCGTGGCAACCCTATTTCAGATAAACAAAGGAGGGAGGAAAGAACAGGGAGGGGGGGTTGTAAACGGTTGTCTCGAAAAACACATGATGCTGCTGATCTCTCCGCTTCAGGACCGCTCTGTCCTGCCGGCGGTTTCAGTTCCAGACCAGGGAAATGGCTAAATCTGGAGATAAGAATGCAAAGTTCTGAAATGGTCCGGGATGGCTTTGTGGGCTTGGGGGATCCGATGCAAAACAGGATTGGAACCGTTGCCCCTTAATGGTTCTGCAGATGAAAACATCATCCTTCACAGCTGCCGCCTATGCAGGTGCCATAGGATGCTGGAATTGAATTTCCCCAGCATAGCACCGAGGGTTTTGTACTGTTCTTTCTGAGTCAGAACTGAATTGGCATTCAGAAATGTCTTCATAAATACCATGGAAAGAAACGGAGACCTCAAGAATGTGAACGTGAGAGAAAGCAAAACTTGACAGGTTTGTCTTTCTTTAAGCGGAGGAAGAGCCATAACGGGTCTTCCCTAAACGGATACCCAGGCCAAGCGGCACCATTTCTCACCCACTCTGCCCTGAGGCATGGGCGTGGATGGAGGAGGAGGAGAAAGAGGTGTCCCCCCAAAAGAAATAAAGTTTGTGCTCACCCCAAAAAGCTGGCAGGATAGCTCAGTGTGTTCGGCATCGGGCTGTGAATATAGAGGTTGGGAGTCTGATTTCCCACTGTATTTCTCAGGAGAAGAGCCAACCTGTGTGGCCTTGGGCCAGCTGCACAGTCCTATAACTGTCCTCAGAAAAAGGAGGAAATGGGAAACCACTTCTGAGTACTTTCTACCAGGAAACCTCTGGAAAGGTTCGCCGTTAAGTCAGAATTTACTTGACGGTACCTGTATTTTTAGCCCAAAAAACGGGTGGGGTGAGCTGGGCCAGAGCATTTATCTATGTATTCTATATTTTTAATACTCATCAGTAGGTTTGCTTCCAAATTTTGGTGCCCTCTAATTCTCCCCCCACCCCCGGACAAAGCCCCAGTCACCCTGCTTTAGTTATAACCCTGGGTCAAGGTATACTGTTCCTTATCATGGTTCAATTTATCTAAATGGCTGGAACCCAGAAGAACATAGGACGTTACCCTATATCGAGTTAAAACCTTGGTCCATTTAGCTCCATAATGTCCACACTGATGGGCAGCAACTGCCCAGGGTTTAAGGCACAGAGTTTCACAGCCATACACAGAACATTTATGTTGAGTGGAGGTGGAGGCTGGTGGCTCAGGGGTCAGTGGGGCAGTTAAACCAAACCAGGATTCTGTCCCAACATTGCAGGGGTTATTGAGCCATAATGCCGGACCCCTAAACCCAAAAATAGGTTCAGCACCACCTTCCGTAGCTCCTTTAAAGTTTGGATGAAAACTCAGAGTGGCCTTGCCAGCCTTACAGGCGTAAGAGCTACCAGCCTCCACAGCTGGCAGCCTTTGGATCCTGCATGATGGGGTATGTTTAATTTCCCCCATCGGGCATCAGGCAGGAAAGCGCTTTCTGAAGAGTCAGCTTTCCAAGCATCATCTCTCGGTGGATACGGGCTTCCTCATAAATCAGGTGTACAAGCAAGCTCGTCCCCCACTTCTGTCTCATCCAGGATTTACGTACCAGCCGCAGCTCCCTCCCAATAGCAATAAAGAGGCAGGAAAACAGACCTGTGAGTACCAAACGGATGGTCTATTTGCATATAGATGGGAACGTAAATCACCGGGGTCTACTCATTAGCTGCCGTTGGTGAAAGACACTTGGCATTTTAATGACACGGAGCACCAAGTCCCCTCCCCATCAAATGAATTTATGAAGTAATTAATGCTGCCATGGTAACGGTGGCTGGCCAATGGAAGTCCAGGGGATGGCAGGACACTATGATGTGCGCACTCAGCATGGAGGGTGGGGTGTGGGGTTCTTCGTTCAGCTTTGGGGGGGGTCACTTGAATGTGAAACATAGAATTTGTCAGTTGGTTCAAAATACTGTAGATGGACTATTGACTGAGGTTGGTTACAGAGCGTCTATTTCCCAGATGACAGCACCTTCACTGGCTGATGGCCTGTTTCCAAGCCCAGTTCAAAGTACGGGTTATGACTTATAAAGCCCTATATGGCTTGGCACCCGGCCATATGAGGCATCGTATCTGTCCCTAACCCTTCTGGGCTCTTAGGATCTTCTGGAGAGGCTCTCAGGACCATCACCATTCCAGGTACATTTGATGGGATGGAAGGAAGAGGGTTCTCCTTGGTGGCTTCCCCCAGCTATGGGGTGCCTTTCCCCCCATCAGGCTTGCCTGGCCACTCTCTCTCTCTCCTGTCCTTTTGATGAAAAGTGAAAACCTTTAATCTCAGAGTGACGACAAGTGGTCCAGGGAGATCTATTTCCCAGCAATCACATGACACGCAGGGAAAGGTGCTCTGGTCCGACCCCGTTCTGTGCTCAAGCTGGACCAGCTTGAGGGCTCCTACTTTTTGGATTCGGTCTGGAGCGATTCCCCAGCAGACGGAAAAGTCTCCCTTTAAGGGAGATTAAAGCAAACCTGTCGGGGTGTGATCATGCGTGTGTGCCTTGCAGCCATCTAATCACACCCTCAGAAAAGGCTTTTAAGATCTAATGTTAACATGGTTTTGATCCCCTGTGTTTGCTGTTTTATGTCTTTTTAAAATGTCTTTAAAAATATTTTTAAAATTTGTTTTTAGATGTCTGTTTCGCAGTTCCTCTATTTAATTTTTTAAAAAAGTGGTTTAATTTATTTTGTTTCGAATTCTTATTTGTTTTGAATCTGTGTGAGCTGCCTTGAGTCCCTTCGCTAGGAGAAAGGCACCCTAAAAACGAAATCGAGCAATCAGTCCTGAACCGACTCACAACACTTTGCTGAAATAAGGCAAAATATTATTTTCCCCCACCCATTGGAATGGCCTTGCCCATCTTAACAAAGCATGGCTCAATTCCATGGCTGTGTGCATGGGAGTCACCCAGTATAATACCTACCGGGACCACAAAGCGCAGCTCCATCCTATACAGCGGCTCTCCTTTCCTGTCTCGGCTGCAAAGCACAGATTGCTTCTGTGCAGCAGTTTTTCTGAAGAGTTTAGTTTCTATGCAAAAGCTTCTGGGACTTTCCATTGCCTCACAATGATTGTCACTGATGGGGATAGCTGTAAAAGAAGCTTATGGCTCTCTAACAGAGCCATTCTCAACCTTTTTTTTCGCCAGAGTCCTGAACACAATATGAAAGAAATACCGTAGGACCCTCCCTTATCTGCGGGATCAGTATCCACTGATTCATTTATCCACTGCCTGAAAATACTAAATAAAAAACCTCAGAAATACATATTGATATGCATTTTTTGGGTGTATTTACCAGAACTGGACACTAGAGAGAGCCACGCAATGTATAGTGTTCAATACTTCCACGTTTTTTGGCATGGGGGGGGCCTTGAAACCACTCCCCTGAGATTATTGTCGCCCTACTGTATAGGCTAGCGATGGCGAACCCGTGGCACGCATGCCACAGCTGGCATGCAGAGCCCTCTCTGTGGGCACGTGAGCCATAAGTCGCTGGATCGCTACCCCCGGCAGCCAAACCTGAGGAGGTGGCTACAGCCGCAGTGCTAGCGCCCCGACAGGCCAGGATCCGGAGCAGTTGGCGCTGGCGGGCCAGCCGAGCTATAGGTAGTGGAGGGGTTGGGCACGACGGGAGGCGGATCCGGAGTGGGGTCTGGAGGCACCTCCGTGCCCGGGATTCCCCTTTCTGCCGCCACTTCCGCTGCCGCCGCCACCACCACCACCTTCCGACCGCTGGGTTGTTTTTATTTCTTTGTTTGTTTTTGCAGTTTGGGCACACTCGGGCTCAAAAAGGTTCGCCATCACTGGTATAGGCAAAATCAGGATTGTATCAATTGCATCACAAATCATATAAAGTGGTGTGTGAAGAATGGTTTCCAGTCTGTGGCCCCCTTCAAACGGGCTGGGTAGGATCCCAGACCATCGGTCTTTTCCGGCCTGCTGCCCTTAGGTCCTTGAGCAGCATCTTATGGACTTCTAGTCGAGAAGACAGTGTCATCGAAGCGACCAACATGAATTTGACCCAACTCCGGGAGGCAGTGGAAGACAGGAGGGCCTGGCGTGCTCTGGTCCATGGGGTCACGAAGCGTCGGACACGACTTAACGACTAAACAACAACAGTCGAGAATATTTGGAGATACGTTTTTATACCTCTCCTTACTGCATTATTCTATGGTTACGGAACCTCAAATATGAATCGAGGACGGACCACAGGACTGATTGTTAAGTGGTTCTTTTAGACCACCCTTTCTCCAAAGATGATTCTATTTTCACAATGCCTTTTTTTTTCCTCACAAGCAACCCTTCGAGGTAGACGAAGAGACATTGATTTTAGACTAGAGTGATAGCCCGTGTTTCCTCCCTGATACCCAGGATGTGGTTCCTCACCCGCACCCCAGTCATTTCATCCACATGCCTGAGAGATAGCCAGTGGCCCAAGCCCACCCGATAAGCTTCAGTGAGGGTTTGACTCTGCATCTCTTTCTGTCACTTATCAGGATCTGGCTCTCCATCACAGAGGTGAGGGAGGTGTGATAGGTTAGATGCTGCTGGACTCCAAATCCCATCAACCCTGGATCCTATGGGAGGATAGGGTCACACATTCCCTACACATCGGGGGGGGGGGGGGGAGAAGAGAGAAAATAAAAATAAAAAAGAAACAAGACAAAAACATTGCGGCCTCTTAAAGTCTATTTTAATGTGAGTTTTTGTGGACAAGTCTGAAGAGTGGATCAGCCAAGCTCTCCCAAGGCCCAGTCCCATAAAAGGAAGGGTGGAGTTTCATTTTTTTTTTTACTACAATACCCAGAAACCCCCAGCTATCATGGTTGGGGATTCTGGAAATTGTAATCCAAAAAGAGGATCTTCTCCCATCACTGCCCGTTCCAGTGACCTAACCAGTACACAGCATGTAGCCTGTGACTGGTGGCCAAGCATACTTGCTCAGCGGGCTACCATCAGCTCAGTGGGCCAGTAGTCGTGCAGGCCTGGCCAAAGTGCATCCTTGTGCATGTGAAGTCCGATGAAGGCCTTCAGCTTTGCTGCTGCTGATTCCACCGGCTCAGAAACAGAGGGAGGGTTTGCCAACTCAGTGACCTTCTTGTGCAGCCAGGCTGAATGGAACGCCGACGATTTATGGGCCTTGCCAAAAAAAAAAAAAAAGGAAGGCATCTGATTTTACTTCCTATGCCCCCCGCTGCGAAATTCTGCTCGCTGGATCACGAGGGATTGTTTCACAAGCCGCACCTCTTTCCCAAGAACTTGGTTTCTCCATAGATTCACTGCAGGGCAAAAATGTAGGTCGTTAGGGTTTCTAAGGAGGTATAGTGGCACCTATGTTTTTGCAACCCAGCACCATCCACCTATAGACCGTCCACCTTTCTGCGGTCATCTTTTTGGTGATTTGGTGCCAAGGACAGGGCCCTGGGAGAAACAGAATGATTCCTGGCAGTTTGCTGTCGTAAATACAAATTCTTCGTAAATGGTGACGCCGCTGAATTGCACACTACATTAATACAAGCTGTGCAGTTTAGAATAATTGTATGCCATCAAATTCGCTCTGATTCATGATAACCCATTCCAGGGTTTTCTAGGTAAAGAACATAGAATCATAGAATAATGAAGTTGGAAGGGGCCTACGAGGCCATCAAGTCAACCCCCCTGCTCAAAGCAGGAATCCCAATCAAAGCAGTTCCAGCCGCTGGTTGTCCAATTTTTCTTTGAATGCCTCCAGCATTGGAGCACTCACCACCTCCCAAGGTCATAGAATCATAGAATCGTCGTAGGGTTGGAAGGGACCTTGGAGGTCTTCTAGTCCAACCCCTTGCCCAAGGCAAGAGACCTCATACCATCCCGGACCTCATACCATCCCGGACAGACGACTGTCCAATCTTTTCTTGAAAACCTCCAGCAATGGGGCACCCATAACATCGGGTGGCAAGCTGTTCCACTGCTTAATGGTAATTGCTTCTATTGTCATACTGCTCTAACAGTTAAGAAGTTTTTCCTGATATTCAGCCAAAATCTGGCCTCTTGTAGCTTGAGCCCATGATTACGTGTCCTGCATTCTGGGATGATCGAGAACCGATCCTGTCTCTCCTCTGTATGCCTACCTTCCAAGTGTCTGAAAAATGCTATCCTATCTCCCCCTCATGTAGGTCTTCAGGTTTCCAAGCAGATATGAGAGCATCTACGCTTTTGCAACCTAGCACCATCCACCTGAAGCTGGTCCTATAGCCGCATTTTCTATATATTGCTGTCAGGATA
Source organism: Intellagama lesueurii (assembly GCA_037013535.1). Lineage (NCBI taxonomy): Eukaryota > Metazoa > Chordata > Lepidosauria > Squamata > Agamidae > Intellagama > Intellagama lesueurii. The sequence goes on from JBAJHW010000003.1 coordinate 5,874,572, forward strand.
GGGCCCAGAGAGAAAACAGAATAATTCCAGGCAGTTTGCTGTCGCAAATACAATTTCTTCATAAATTGTGATGCTACTGAATTGCACACCACATTAATACACGCTGTGCAGTTTAGAATAATTGTATGCCATCTAGTTGATTCTGATTTATGAGGACCCTTTCCAGGGTTTTCTAAGTAGAGAACACACAGAAGTGGTTTACCTTTCCCTTCTTCTGAGGGTGCTCTAGGACTTTGCCGCTTGCCCAAGGCTACACAGGCTGGCTCTTCTCCCGGGATAATCTTTCACATTCTTCCCATCCTTGTGTCATCATTGCGTTGCAAGAGTTTGCTGCCCCCCCCCGCTCAGAAACAGAACATGTTTTCCTAATGTGCAGATTTCCCCCCATTGACTGAAGTAGGGGTACATAACACATGTCTCATAGCTGTACCCCAAGTCATTTTTACAGCATATCTAAAAGCACCACTTAATTTTAAATATTTTCCATATTTGTAATGTTTGAAATGTTGCCCCTGAAAACCAGCAACACGATCCATGGCTTCAAATGGGTCACGCATAGAGAGGAGCACGAACCAGAAAAATGACGAATCAGGGTGGTTCGTGGCTACTCACGAACCACGAACCACCCTTGAACTCCGGAAAAAAACAAACCGGTTCATGATTTGTTTTTCTGGATTTGTTCCAGGAGCCGAGCCTGCTGCGCTGACCTTTCAGATCATTTTTCTTCCTTACGTTCATGTAAGAGTGGGCAGACCCAATTCAGATCAGGACCGCCACTTGTGAAGGAGAGAGGTTTTAAAAGCGTCGCTTCAGCTGATGTTCATTCAAAATGCACCGGTAGTTTGGAAGCTCTGGGGAAGAGGAGCCTCCATGAGCCGTACGGGGCTAATTCTGAGATAAAAACGGGGTGGTAGAGAATGTTTAAGCGACCCCCCCTTGTGTGCAGAAGCCCTGATCCAAGTTGGATCTTTGTGCTTTTCCTTAAAAGCAAGAAAGAAAGTGATCCAAAGCTGCATTTAACACAGCACTTCATTTACTTTTGGGCTATTCTCCTAGGAGGTTTGTTTTATTTCTGATGGTTGGGCTTTGAATTTGTTGTGAATCTGGTGTGAAAGACTGCATGATTTCAGCCATTCTCCGCGGGTCCAAATGGCCCCCTGGGTGGCCATGGCACATTCAAATTGGGCCACAGACTGGAAACCATTCTTCATACACCATCTTATAAGGTTCGTTATCTGACTTATACAATCCTGGTTCAGCTTATATTTCTTTCATATTGTGTTTATGGCTGTGGCCAAAACAAAAAAACAAAACAAAACAAAAAAAAACCAGGTTGCTAATGGCCAATTTAAATGGAAGAAGCTGATCTGATCTGAAGCTGAATTTACAGGTTCTCCACAGATCTCTACTTTTTGAAGTGCATTTTCAGTGGGGTGCATTCTTACTGACTCTAAGGGCTTGAACACATGTGCCAAAAGAACTCCAGTTATACTGATTTTGCTGTTATATAGATTGTTTCAAAATCTTCCATTCACACAACTCACGGCTAACATTGATTCATTTTTCCTGGCAATCGGTTTATTTCCTCCTCGCTGGGGGTTTGTTTTAAAATGTACTGATCATGTATCGATGCAATTCATTTCGGTTCTGCCCATGTGAACGTTGCTGTTGATTTATTTAGTTTGCGAAGGGGTCAGGGTTTTGGGTGCTGTGGCCACTTGATGTCCACTGTGCTTGTACCCTTTTAATATATATATATTTAAAAGACATACTGTATCGGTAAATCGCTTGTTGTAGCAGCCACCGCCACAAAAACAAGAATATACTGCTCAAAAGGAGACAGCTTTCCCCTTTCCCCTTGCAGGTGGGAAAAGACAGTTTGAACAGAGAAACGGCCATTTCCTGATTGGGATTGTTTAGAGCGGGGGGGGGGGGGAGAGAAAGAGGTGTCGCCATTTATTGCTATATTGATAACATTTTAAAAAGAATCTTTTAAAAAAACAGGGTGGTCGGGCTGTCATTGCCCCAGAATCATCACGATAAAAGAACTGGTTTAAAATACTTGCCCAGTGTAGTCTGCTAAAGTGGTTCAAGTAGCTGGAAATGAAAATATTCATTTTTTAAACAGCAATGTGAACCTACCCAGCCATATAAATACCACGTGGCTGACTTTAAAAATGTATTGATTCCAAAAAGGGGTGAGAATAGCACGATTCTTTTGGCACATGTGATCAAGCCCTCATTTGAGATAGCATGCATTCGTTGTAAAATAATCGCTGTTTGTGGCTGTAGACTGAATGGAAGATGGATACGGTTGACTTTTATTACCGTGTGCATGGAGCTACCTAAGTTGCTAATTTCGCGGGATTTCTTTTCTAGAAGTAAGGAGCGGTAATATTTGCCACTGGCCGCCCGTTGTCTCTCACAGTTGCTTGTACCAGTCGGAAGTGTTCAATATTACCAGGAGGGTGTGCTGGAACATCAAAGATCGTCCTCTGCCCTTCGGTAGGAACCAGAAAGTGAGAACCAGCAGAGCCGCTGGTAGACATTTTTGCAGTCAAGGCAAACAGCACTTTTTCCTGCTGACTGCATGCTAAGGCACAAACACAAGCTCACACCAAGGAAAGGAAGGAGCAGCATGTGGTGCGCGCCCCCAGAGAAACAGAAACTTTTTGCTTTCCAGGCAAGTGAGATATTTAAGGAGTGGTTTTACCAGTCCCACTCCACCTCTCAAGTTTCCATGATCAAGTGGGGATTCAAACCCAGGTCTTCTGAGTACTAGTCCATCACAGTATCCACCACACTGAGTATCCAGAGATAAGGTGCTGCAACTCATTCATAAGTCTATACTTTTTGCATCTAGAGCTTCTGGGGTAGCAGGGCCTCCCAATAATGTAACGTATGGTTGTTGTTGTTATGTAACATCAAGTTGCCTTTGACTTATGAATGAACAACCTTCAGAATGTCCTGTCCTCAACTGCCCTAATTCAATTCTTGCCAACTCAAGCATGGGGCTTCTTTTAGGAAGTCAATCCATCTCATATTTGGTCTTCCTCTTTTCCTGCTGCCTTCCACCTTCCCCAGTTTCCTGGAGACATCCAAGATTGAAGCATTGGCATCAGCTCGATTTGATCCTCACTAGACATTCTAGCCTTCCTAGTATTACGATCACACGCAGTTACCAGAGTGCTGATTGCGATACTGTTCACTCCCTGGTGTGTAGTAGAGTAAAACTGTGAACAAAGAGATTGTATCACACGAAAAAGGAAGGAAGACCACGTATTGACATCAGCAAGAAAAGTGGAGGAATTTGCCCAAGCGCTTGAGGAAACCCTTCCAGGCCCGGCTGATGCAAATGCACCTGAATGATGGGAACATTTCAAGAATGCTGTTTATAGCACCGCCTTGTCTACATTTGGCAAGAAGACCAAAAAGACGGCAGACTGGTTTGAAGCCCATTCGCAGGAGTTGATGCCAGCCATCAAGGATAAGAGGAGAGCTCTAGCAGCATACAAAGCTTGTCCTAGTGAGTACAACTTGCAGGCTCTTCGACTCGCTCGTAGCAAAGTCCAACAGGCTGCCAGGAGATGTTCCAACGATTATTGGCTTCAGCTCTGCTCTCAGATACAGATAGCAGCGGACACAGGTAACATCAAGGGATTGTATGACGGCATCAAGCAGGCTTTAGGTCCAATACAGAAGAAATCTGCTCCCTTGAAGTCTGCTACAGGTGTGATCATCCAGGACCGAGCACAGCAGATGGAACGCTGGGTGCAGCACTACTCTGAGCTATATTCCAGAGAGAATGTAGTAACCGAAGAGGCACTAAATAACATCGAGTGCCTGCCTGTCTTGGAACAGTTGGACAGCGAACCAACTTTAGCAGAAATAAAAGTGGCCTTGGATTCCCTCGCCTCCGGCAAGGCACCTGGGAAGGATAACATCCCTGCTGAAGTGCTGAAGTGCTGTAAAGGGAGGTGGAGTACCACAGGACATGAAGGATGCAAACATCGTCACATTGTATAAGAACAAAGGAGGCAGGGGCAACTGCAATAACTACCGTGGCATCTCTCTTCTCAGTGTTGTAGGGAAGCTGCTTGCCCGTGTTGTGCTGAAGAGACTCCAGGTGCTTGCAGACGGAGTCTATCCAGAATCACAGTGTGGATTTCGAGCTAATAGATCCACCACTGACATGGTATTCTCCCTCCGACAGCTGCAGGAGAAATGTAGGGAACAACGGCAGCCACTCTTTGTGGCCTTCATAGATATCACAAAGGCCTTTGATTTGGTTAGCAGGGATGGCCTTTTTAAAATACTTCCCAAGATTGGATGTTCACCTCAACTCCTTAACATCATCAGGTCCTTTCATGAGGAAATGAAGGGCACTGTAGTTTTTGATGGCTCAACATCAGATCCCTTTGACATCCAAAGCGGAGTGAAACAGGGCTGTGTCCTCGCGCCAACCCTGTTTGGGATCTTTTTTGCTGTCATGCTGAAGCACGCCTTTGGAACTGCAACAGAAGGTGTCTATCTCCGGACTAGATCAGATTGAAAGCTCTTTAATCTCTCTAGATTGAGAGCGAAGACCAAAGTCCAGCTGAAATGCATGTGGGACTTCCTCTTCGCCAATGATGCAGCTGTTGTTGCCCACTCTGCTGAAGACCTCCAACAACTCATGAATCGTTTTAGCAAGGCCTGCCAAGACTTTGGACTAACAATCAGCCTGAAGAAAACACAAGTCATGGGCCAGGGCGTGGACTCACCTCCCTCTATTACCATCTCCACACAAGAATTGGAGGTTGTTCATGACTTTGTGTACCTTGGCTCAACGATCTCTGACACTCTCTCCCTAGATGTCGAGCTGGATAAACGCATTGGCAAAGCAGCTGCCATGTTCTCTAGACTCACAAAGAGATTATGGCTTAATAAGAAGCTGATGGCATAGACCAAGATCCAGGTCTATAGAGCCTGTGTCCTGAGCACACTCCTGTACTGCAGTGAGTCCTGGATCCTTCATGCACGGCAGGAGAGGAAGCTGAACACGTTCCATATATGTTGTCTCCGACACATTTTTGGGATCACCTGGCAGGACAAAGTTCCAAATAGAGTAGTCCTAGAACGAGCTGGAATTTTTAGCATATATACATTACTGAAACAGCGACATCTACATTGGCTTGGGCATGTCGTGAGAATGGCTGATGGTCGGATTCCAAAAGATCTCCTGTATGGAGTATTAGTGCAGGGAAATCGCCCCAGAGCGAGACCACAGCTGCGATACAAGGATGTCTGCAAGCGGGATCTGAAGGCCTTAGGAATGGACCTCAACAGATGGGAAACCTTGACATCTGAGCATTGAGCCTGGAGGCAGGCGGTGCAGCCTGGCTTCTCCCAATTTGAAGAGACTCTTGTCCAGCAGGCCGAGGCAAAGAGGCAGTCCCGAAACCAGCCAAATCAGGGAGCTGGACAGGGGACAGATTGTATTTGTCTTCAGTGTGGAAGGGATGGTCCCTCTCGAATTGGCCTTCTCAGCCACACTAGACGCTGTTCCAAGATCTCTATTCAGAGCACGTTACCATAGTCTCTCGAGACTGAAGAATGCCTAATCTATCTAATCCACCTTCCTCATTATTATTGTCTTTTCCAGAGGATTCTGTTTTCTGTCCTGGTTTCTGCAAAAGACAGTACATGGAGAATAAGAGTGCCTCCATAAAAAAGGCTTCTAGCATTACTGCTCACAATACATTGTGAAGCTGCTCTGTCTTTCCTAGAACTTGCTGGAAGCTTCTTCTTTTTGCACCACAACTAGAGGCTGGGTATTCTGGGAGTTGTCTTTAAAAATAGAATTTCCAAGGGAGTGGTAGTCCAAAAAATTTAAAATTTCCAAGGTCTGGTCTTTCCCTGCTTAAGATGTTGTCCGAGTAAGAAAAAAAAGATGGAAGAAGTGGTGTGAGATGGCCATGCTGTCTGGGGATTTTGGGTTCTGTAGTCCAGAAATAACATTTCAAAGCATTATTATGTCTGCACTTGTAGCAATCTCATCTCATATCACTTCATCTGCCATGACTTCAGACTTTGGAACCTTGGGAGTTGTAGTTTGATGAGGTAATTAGAAGTCTTTGCTTGAGAAAACAACAAAACTCTCACCCTGCAGCACCCTCTACCTAGGACATTGGAAAACAGTGATGGATGAACACCATGTTCTTCTTTTGAGGCAAGTCTGTGTGTGTAGCTGTACACTTTGTTTGTTTGTTTGTTTATAAAACCATTTATATCTGCCTTTTGAACCTAACAAGCTCCCCCAAAGGAAAGCCTGCAATTAAAACTAAAAACTATCAATGTACAGAGTCTGAGAGCATTAAAGCAAAAAAGGATTCATAACAGAAACAAAACAGCAGGGATTCCTCACAAGCCAAAGGGAAACAAACATGTCTTGAAAGCCAGGGGCCGGCCCTGTCATTAGACAGAGTTCAGCAACAGAATTTGGGTGTTTACCTTTCCCTGTTAACCAGACAAATTCAGTATCTCTACATCGCAGTCACATTCCAGTCCAACAGTGATGACGGCAGCTTCTTGTGGAGGATGATCATACAGTGCCCCATTCATGGGCATGTTCTTCTTAGGACGACATACACACAAGCTGTCGGAGAATTGGGGGAAACAGGGAAGTCTCTCTGTGCCTCTGCATAGATTGGATGGGATTACAGGAGACGTGCAAAGAGACCTCCCATTTCTTACACCCAGACAGTGATGAGGGTGCAGGACTAAAACCACAAGCCAAAATTCGGCTGGTTGCAGCTGGAGCATTCTATGCTCCCAGCATGGTTCAGCAAAACCTCTGGCCTGCTGCAGTGTAAGCGAAGATCACCCTGCCAGAAAAAAACGAGGGTTATGCTCATGCAAAGAGGTGCCAGAAAATATCTCTGGTGCAAGCGTGGAAAATGTTGCAGCCCTCATAAAATGCACTTATCCCTTGAATGGCACAGGTCCAAGCAGCTCGGTTTGGATCACGCACAGGTTTTTGTCAAGAAATAAACATTTCAATAAATAAAAAATATTCAATAAATAGATATTTGATAAATATTGTGCTCCTGTTTGTCACCAGGGTGTGTCCGGAGAAAGGTGGATCTCAGACTTACTGTGTGTGTGTGTGAATCAACTATTTATGCTTTGTAGTTACATTTTGGTGGGCAATAGACTTATACATGGATTTTGAACTACGTGGAGGTCCAGCGCCCCTAACCAGTGTTGTTGAAGGGAGAAGTGTGGGCCACTGCTCATGCAGAACAAATTGGCTGGATCCTGACCATACAATAACGGGACCCCTTGTTGGTCAGCTAGTCCAACTGTCCTGTTCAATGTGGGCACAGTGAAATATTGTTATAATTTTCAAGGTCCTGGATATGGTCTTAGCAGAAGCCACGAGTTTTTATTGAATCAGAAATTATGTTTACATTAAAGGATTCCATTCTGCTTGTAAAAGCAACGTTATGAAGTTGATAAAATAGACGTACAGTACAATTAAAATTATTCTTTTAAAACCAACCACAAAACTGCAATAACAATCAAGAAATCAAATTGGCAGTTTCACAGCACCTTTTCAATGGGTTTCAAACTTTCAAAGGCCTGTCAGAAGGGGGGGGGGAGGTCTCTTTGTTGTTTTTATAAGGATTTCTGCACAGCTACATCATTGTGTTTCCCCTTCCCCGAAAACAACCGTTATCAACTTCATCCATAATTGAGAGATGGGGACGAAAACCTCCTAAGAAGAAGAATATCATTTTGAATTTCCACTCACATCAAAGTGAGAAAAATGTGTTTGAGGATTACAGCACATCACATGTGGGGTTGATTTCGGCTTTAATAATAGCCAGGTTGCAAGAGGGGAGATCTCGCTTGTATTCCTGTGCCAGCAATTTCTTAGAGATCAAGGTGGAGTGTGTGGAGAGACGCTTGCATTATTTAAAGGCTGCCACACAGTGCTCCTTTTGATAGTGACAGGATCAGCCCACAGCATTTCTGCCTTGCTTTGTGGTTGATGCAAATGTTTCCTGAGCCGTGAAAACTGGAACTCCCAGGCTGTGTGCTGTGAGCACAATTGCCGATAAAGAAATTACAACCCAATGATACCATGAAAAGGAAAGTAAAATCCAATCAAATTTTGCATTCTGAAACACTGACAGTCCATTGAGCTAATTCTTGAGCACTGCCAGGGTTGGGATTCCCCCCCAGGAGAGGTGCCACCTTTTTTTCCTGCCACTTCCCACCTCTGCAAACAAGATGGCAATGCTACAAAACCAAACCCATAAACGTCTGTTCCCTTCCAAAACATGAGACACTCTGCTCTTCACCCTGGCAGGGCTCTGTGGTATAAGAGGACACTCCGGCACTGTCCTGCACCATAGAGAGATATCGTCCTTGCAGTCAGATTTTGGTGGCTAAGTGGCTGTGGCAAAATCAGTGGCAGCCACCAGATTTCAGCCAAGACCACGTAGTCCCCCTCCGGGGTGTCCTCTGGGACCATGTTCTCATGTCTAAAAGTTGTCCAACCTGTCTTAAGTCAAGATTAAAGACCAATCAGTGAAGGTGGAATGTTCGCTCATTGACCTATCAGTGGCCTGGCTTTTAGCTCCTCCCCATTTTCACCTTCCATCCTCTATAAATGCAGAAGGCCACTTATACCCCCTTACACTCACACACAACCCTCTGAGATAACACCCTCATTGCAGGCTTCCATCATAACATATAGAGCTGGTGCGAGGCAAGCTGCCAAATCAAGGTCACACAACCCAACTTGACCGGAGGCAAACTATTGTGATGTCCTGTCATGTTGCTTCGGACTTTTGGCCACCCTATCGATTTATAGCCTTTGAAAGGTCCTGCCATGAACAGCCTTGCTCAGCCGCCATTGCAGACTCAAGGCTGTGGTTTCCTTTTTTGAGTCAATCCATCTCATTTTAGGTCTTCCTTTTCCTGTTGTTGTTGTTTAGTCGTTAAGTCGTGTCCGACTCTTCGTGACCCCATGGACCAGAGCACTCCAGGCCCTCCTGTCTTCCACTGCCTCCCGGAGTTGGGTCAAATTCATGTTGGTCGCTTCGATGACCCTGTCCAGCCATCTCGTCCTCTGTCGTCCCCTTCTCCTCTTGCCTTCACACTTTCCCAACATCAGGGTCTTTTCCAGGGAGTCTTCTCTTCTCATGAGATGGCCAAAGTATTGGAGCCTCAGCTTCAGGATCTGTCCTTCCAGTGAGCACTCAGGGTTGATTTCCTTCAGAACGGATAGGTTTGTTCTCCTTGCAGTCCAGGGGACTCTCAAGAGTCTCCTCCAGCACCACAATTCAAAAGCATCAATTCTTCAGCGGTCAGCCCTCTTTATGGTCCAGCTCTCACTTCCATACATCGCTACTGGAAAAACCATAGCTTTGACTATGCGGACCTTTGTCGGCAAGGTGATGTCTCTGCTTTTTAAGATGCTGTCTAGGTTTCTCGTCGCTTTCCTCCCAAGAAGCAGGTGTCTTTTAATTTCGTGGCTGCTGTCACCATCTGCAGTGATCATGGAGCCCAAGAAAGTAAAATCTGTCACTGCCTCCATATCTTCCCTTTCTATTTGCCAGGAGGTGATGGGACCAGTGGCCATGATCTTAGTTTTTTTGATGTTGAGCTGCAGACCATTTTTTGCGCTCTCCTCTTTCACCCTCATTAAGAGGTTCTTTAATTCCTCCTCACTTTCTGCCATCAGAGTGGTATCAGGTCCTTTTCCTACTGCCATCAATTTTCCTGAACATTATTGTCTTTTGTGGGGGGGGGGGGTGTTAACTTCCCATAATAAGTTTTTACCTCAGAATTTAAAGCATTTTTAATTTGTGTTTGTATTCCACAGAAAAACATGGTTCCTCTCTTTGTAGCTAGCATTCTGAAAATGTTTTCTCTTGGCATTTTAACTGATGGCTAGAAATAGCAGGGTTTCTTTTTTGTTTGTTTGTTTCCACTGCGTTTCGTGGAATTTATTGTATTCGGAAGACAGAAGGAAATGACTAGTGGGAATGAAAACAGTCCAACAACATTCAAAATGCAGAGAGAGTTTTCCCCTTCTGTAGATCACAGGGATGAAATATCAGCCAGTCATTCTGGACTATTAGCAAGCTGTTCTTCACCGTGAGGATGTTAATAATAATCTTGAGTCTTGTCATGTTTTGCAGAATGAGTGAAAAAGAAAGAGAGCAATATCTGTTAATTATGCAACAAGCATAGCTAGGGACAACTGAACTGCCCAGAGAACCCCACTCTTCAGAGGCAGTATATCTGAAAACACCGGATGGTTGGCGGAGTGGTTAAGGTCAACAGTAGCTAACTAGTGACAGGTTATGTCAAAAATGAGGAACATGCATCCCTCCCACTTTCATTAGATTTCAACTTTTATTAGCCTTAGCCAAGCCTATCCGAGAGGGAAGATTATTATTAACGATTCCACTCCGATTTTACAGAGCAGAGAATCCACTGTGAGTTTCAGTTTGAGTTTAACAAGATCAGGCCAAGGTTCTGAACTTTATGTCCCAAATAGGTTCATGGTGTTGGGTAGCTCCTTTAACTTTAGTTTGGACTAAAACCCAGAGTGGATTCACTGCCTCCAACAAAATTGGAGTCATCCGCCTTTGGCTACACTTTCTCCATCTCTGGGTTCCATACTGGTAAGAAGAGAAATCATGCAGAGATTTATTGCAGTTTGGGAGTTGGGAGTCTATAGGAAGAGGAATCCTCATCAGGGGTCACTGTAAAAAAATCAACTGGAGGAGGTGGATTGGACACAGGCTAGAATTGGAGTGAGAGAGAAAAATAAAGCACTCTGCATGTATTTAGACCAGCGTTTCCCAACCTGGGGGTCTCAGGTCTCTTTGTATGTGTTGCAGCCCTTGTCAAATGATTTCTTGCTTGAGCTTTCGGACCAGGGATATTAAAGTTAGTGTGTGTGTATGTATGTATGTATGTAAGAGGAACAGGCCCTTTAGGGGAGGAAAAAACCCTTTGCTTTCTGAGAAAGGATGACTTTACCCCTTTTTCTGCAGACCTGCTGGGAGGGGGGTGTCACAGATTACTTGGCTATTATAAAAGGGGGTCGTAACTTGGAAAAGGTTGGGAGCCACTGATTTAGAGAGATACGAGTGTGCCTGAATAAAGAGGCTTTGCTTTTTATCACAAAAACAGGAACAAGGAGAGAGAGAAAAATCATACAACGGCAAAACACCAGAAGTCTTGTTCACCAATTTTAAAAAAAATCTTAAGACGTTCACGGGTTACATTGTCTGGTATTCCAACTTGCATGTTGGGCTCATAAGACTTTTTCTTCAGATTTTCGCTCTCCCTGTGAGAGGAGAAGTGGTGTGACGGAGATGGAAAACTGGAATTTTCCTTTAAAAAAGAAGTCAATTTATTCAAGTAGCAGGGGCCCAATGGAGATGCCATTTTTAACAAAACCAAAGGATTCTTGCATGAGGAAAATTGGAAGCAAGAGACATTTTATACAGTAAGCAAACAAGCTTTGCAAAGGAGTAAAGAGTGCAACCCAATAACCAAATGATCCGCTTGACGGATGGCCCCAAGTATTAAAATGAAGCCAGTTGTGGCTAGATGTTTGCTAGAATTTCTAGTGGACCCAAACAGAAAGCCCACACCTAGTTTTGAACAATGGGTGCTTTGGGACGTAGATCTGTGTGCATGTGTTTCAGTGGCTTGCTTTTGCTGCAGACCTGGCGTTTTCAGGAGAGAGAATTCTATTTTTTAACAAATGCCACCCTGTGTCGTAGGAAGAGCCTTTAACGAAATATAGAACTTAGATAAAAGGTCCTTAGACTGCAATCCTATATTTACATCTCTGGAAATTTACATCCATTGTACTTAGAGGCTTAGTTTTGAACAGACATCCACGGAAATGTGCTGTCAATCATCATCCCAGGTCTTCTGAGGGTAGACACGGTTTATGATAAATAGCCCTGACCCTCCAATTTCCCCCATAGCTTTCCTGAGGTAAACCCCACAAGTCCAACCCCAAGCATGTAATACATAGTAATTGTGAAGGATGCCGTTTGTTCAATTATTTAAAGTTCGGTTGCTATGGGCTGGCGATCAGTAGAAAGCAAACACCGACGGCCTTTGGTTTTGGGTTCCCTTTTGCGCTTTGGTTAACTTGGTGCTCGAAGGTATTAGGTTAATTAAAAGCCATGTGTTCCACGAGGGAACGGACTGTATTAGTGGATTAATAAGTACCCAAGAGAGCTCACAGTGACCGGCAGTTGGAAGATGCGAAGCTTGGTGGAAACCTTCCCTGGATGAGGAGAAAATGGGAAGTTGGGAGCAACTGGAAGGAAGGAAAAGGAGCGATCTTTACACCTTTGTTTTTCCAGTACGAATATTTCGCGTTCTGTGGTGAAAATTAGAATTCGGACGGGTTTACCTGAAAACAACAGATACCACCTAATCCATTTGTTCGAAGTAATGAACACAAATGCAAAAGTATATAAATAATGCACAAGGAGAAGGTCTCAAGAAAGATCCATCTTGCGAACGAAGAAAGCAAGATTCGCGAAGAAGGAGCAAAGAATATGGCTGCTTCTGTGTAAAAGAGGAACAAGGGACCCCGCTTCCTTCCCAGCACATCGAATCTCTCTAAGCTCCAAAGGAGAAGGAATCTACATTTCCTTGCCCGCTTCATGGCGTATTAACAAAGCCGAAAACTCCACCATGTTCCAATACCACAGTGAGATGTCCGTCCACGAGAGAGACCAGAAAAAGTGGGCCCTGATCCGAAATGTGAATCAAGCCTTGAAACCCCCTACGCTTTTGCCGGTAAGAGATGTCTGTACAGACACGAGGTTCGCGCTAAGAGTTGCCGATTCTGTGCACAACGTATCTGGCCCTAAGTCCGGGGTTACTAAATGGACTTAATTCAGAGCAAAATTGGGCGCTCTGGTCTAAAATCTAGCTCCCATTTTGAAGAGACTTCAGAAATTTTCAATGTTTAGGTTGGACGCCAAAGTGGGACCACGACAACTTTGAGAGGCAGCCGAGGGAAGGGCCAAAATATACGTTACAGGGAGCCCGTCATTAGAAGCTGAAATCTGTTAATGCTCCAGAGACATAATTCAGGCACACCTTAGTAGCTGAGTTATCATACTTGTAGGTGAAGCCTGGCTTTTCTTTCCAAATAACCCATCACAAATGAAAGCAACTTGGTTTGCAAGCTGTGGGAGATGTTAAAAGCTCCCACAGTTAACAATCAGACATTTCCAGCACTGAAGGAACTCCATTTAGCAACACGCTATAGTATATTGTAATGTATAGCTTGATTTTGGCTGCCTCTCGAAGTTGTCATGTTCCCACTTTGACTTCCAGCATAAACAATGGAGACTTCGAAGGTCTCCTCAAAGCAGGAGATACTCAGATGCCATCTTCTTTTTATAAACTTCCTTTTGCATCCATAGTCTGCAGGTCATTGTACTGTTCTGCCGTTTCGTTGGCTTAAAAGTAGGTTGATCAAGGAGTCACGATGACGAGAAATGCTCGGAGGCATGATACCTTCTATGAAACTTAGCAGCTCTTTATTGTGTATGTTAATGATGATGGACATGTTTCTATTCCTCCAGTTCCATGTCAATTCCTATGGGAAGATGTCTAATAGGCTAACAATCATAACATATTTATGTTCGGAACTTCTCTTTAATGCTTGCAACTTCTGTCAACACCTGTGCTTTTTAATTGCTTTATAAATTATGTCTTTTTAAAAAACCCTCTTTTTTTACCATGCACCCCCCTTTAAATATCTTTTGTTGCCGAAGACCACCAAGACTTAACTCAAGATTTAAAACCCTAAAGTGCATCAAATATTTATTTAAAATTTCTCATGAAGGGTCTTCAGATTTGGAGAGAAGGGGGTAAATAAATTAATCTGTTAATGCACACACTCCTGTTATAATATTTTCATTGGAATGATTCCATACATATTTAAAATAATCATAATAATATTACTGCACTGACACCGACTGGCTCGGACTCTCTCTTCCCACAGCTTCTGAATGTCTGCGCGGTAGCAAGCAATGTCACGTGCTGTCTTTCAGCCACTTGGCATCATTCACTTGCATGTTCTCACCATAGGCAGGAATATCAAACAGTTCTTTGCTATCAGACAGTTATTTTCATAACCGATTTTTACTTTTGTTTTTAATGAAAGTGGTAGGTTAGAAAAGTCAAGTTTTACACAAACAAGCAAGAGCAATTAAGATTTTGTTCTACATTTCCTTCCTTCCTTCCTTCCTTCCTTCCTCCTTCCTTCCTTCCTTCTTTCTTTCTTTCTTTCTTTCTTTCTATTTTGACTGCAAAAGATCATAACATTTCTTGAAGCCTTCACGGACCACGTGGGAGCACATCGCAGCCACATGGGGGTCTGCAGACCACCTATTAGGAACCTAGGGGCTATTGTGTTACTTTCTAAGACAATGAGAGCCAAACATCATTAATAGAGATGGGCACGAACTGCCAGTTCGTTGTTTCATGCCGGTTTGTTTAGTGGCCAAACAAGTGTTCAGCACTTCAAAGCCCCACCTCCTCCTGGGAGCACCCACTCAGAGGCAGCATCCTCAGTCCCGCCTCCTCAAGGCACTGCCTCTGAGTGGGTGCCCACCAGAGGAGGCGGGGCTTTGAAGCCCCGAACACCTGGTCGGCCACTACATAAACCAGCACTTTATGCTCATCCCTGATCATTAACATAGACACTTGATTTTAGAGTCCTAATGAGTTCAATATTGTCCCCAGCTGTAATATCTTTAATGGGTTTAGTTCCTCTGTTTAGGCAGGGCTGTAACCCGCAGTGTAGGCAAGGAAAAAGTCTGGGCCCTAGCAGGAAGAAGGAAAAGGTGACATCGGGTTTCCACTTTTCTTGATTCTAAACGGAATCTTTGTGGAGACAAAGAATGCAGCTATTCAGTAGTGTGGAATAAATGTTCTGCGTGTATTCAGAGGCACTCCAAACAGTTATATTAAGAATCTTCTTTTCTCACTGACTGATGTTTATAGCCATTTATTGTTATCAGTAAAGAAAGGTGACAGGAAAGAAAATGGATTCATTTGGAATGTGGTGCTGGAGGAGAGCTTTGCAGATTCCCTGGCCTGCCAGAAAGGCAAAGAAGTAGGTTCTAGATCAAATCAAGCCTGAACTCTCTCCGGAGGCAAAAATGTTGCGGCTGAGGCTGTCCTACTTTGGGCGCATTCTGAGAAGGCAGGATTCTCTGGAAAGGTCAATAATACGGGGAAAGGATGGAGGCAGCAGGAAAAGAGGAGAACCAAATATGAGATGGACTGACTCCCTAAAGAAAGCCACAGGTTTGAGTCTGCAGGAGCTGAGCAGGGCAATTGAGGGCAGAACACTTTGAAGACCGCTTCTTATACATAGGGCCACTATAAGTCGAGGACGACTTGATGGCACATAATAACAAGAGCATTGCAGCATTTCACAGACACAGTGTTCTCTTACAGGTATAAAGACAAAATTCTTTATCAACTGCTTTCAATCTCTACAAACAGTGTAGCCTGATCCCACCCACCCATCCAAAATGGCCAGTCTGGACGGGCCCTAAATGTTGCAGAATGGAGGGAGGGAAGAGAGAAGCAGATCAGTGGCACAACTTCCTTGATTCGGCTGATAGATCCAAGCATTAGGGCACCGTTTTCAAACCTTGCCTTTTCCAAAGATGTAGGACTACAAACTCTACCACCCCCAGCCAGCAACTGGATTTCTAGTCCATCGTACCTGGAAAACATAAGGCTGGAGCAGCTACCGTGCCTGAAGGATAACCAATCTGAAGGAGTAAAGGACAAAATTTCACTGGGAATATGGAGTTATCTTCTTGGCTTCCCTTTAAAAGTAGCTTAATATTTAACTTAAACTGAAGACCTTCCTCACTAAATGTTAATCTAAACTGAATTAGGTTTCTGTGTCTTCTAACTGAAAGTTGACTTATTGTACCAGCATTCAAAACTGTGTATGACCTTAGGTTCATGGGTGTGGATTGTAAACCCTAGGGTCAGAGGGAACAGAAATGAAAAACGGGCAGACAAGGGTTGTTCCTTTAGTAATTGCCACTCACAAAACAGTATTGGGCTCATTAGAATGACATCCTGTTAAAGCAGTACGACAACGGAACCCTATTACCTCGGGAGCTGATGAGCACTCCAATGTTGGGAAAAATTGGACAAGCCTCTGTCAGATCTGCTTTGATTTAGATTCCTGCCTTGAGCAGGGGGTTTGGACTTGATCGCTGTAGAGACCCATTTCCAATTCAGTTATTCTGTGATTCTGTGATCTCTGTCTTGGTGGAATGATTGGGGGAACATTTTTTTTGTCTCTATGTGAGTCAAAGCAGATAAAGTTGAATCTATTTAACGAATTCTTGTTCAGCTGTTTCCCAGGAGAATCTGTCTTTGAAATTCTTCCACCCAAGCACACTGTAGCTCTGAGCCAGAGCATCTTGGGAGAGTAAAGTGTCCCAGTTCGCTTTTGAATATTCCCATTTCTAATATCAGATTGGTTTCCATTTATTATTTGCCTAATAACTTGCCTGTGGAGAACAAATCGGGGAACTGCCTGCAGTTGATGGCATTAGATTGTGTCCTTGATAATACACGGTCTCTATTTTTTTTTGCTTGATGGAAGGTGCCTTCTTAAATGTTCGTTGTTGCGACTTGTTAAAGTTGTCCTATTCTAAAAGTTTCACATCTTCTCCAAAGTCTTCCCAGAGAGCAACAGACCTGCTTTGTTTTGGATTCCTGCCTTGAGCAAGGGGTTTCACTTGATGGCCTTATAGGCTCCTTCCCACTCCATGATTCTACGATTCTGTCATTCTGTGATTCTAGGATGAGCTTGGATAAGGAGACTATATTTAATTCAGATGACAATTAGGGGCTCACTGTTACATCAGGTATTTTGAAATTTGCTGACGGCTGCTTTGTGGGCTTCTAAGTAAGCAATCAGTAGCATCTCTGTGCATTTCTTCTACAGGGTGTAAGGGTTAAGCTCTTATTGGTTGAGTTCCCAATTTGTGCCAAGCGTGGATATATCCCATCTGCCTACATGGTCCATCGGGTGTCTGGCATCTGTTCGGACGATGCCATGGCCGAACGACACATTGGCTGAAATTTTGTTGTGCAGTTGTGCAAACAAGTGTCCCTCTTAGCAGCAAAGTTAAATTAAGAAATCGCTGTAGACATTGTGTTTTGCCTGCAGACTGGTCTGACTTGGTGTGCCACAGACAATGGCTAGGCATATTTCTAAACTTAAATTTGCTGCTAAGAGTGACGTGGCCTCGTTGGCGTAACTGCACCACAGGATTTCAGCCAGTGTGTCGGACGTTCCCATCTTTTCCCTAAGACATGGGTTTCAGAACAAACGGAGAGCTATGTTGGAAGACATGTAATATCAGATGTACCAGGGAACCACAGCTCAATGACCGAGTATCGGTTTACATGGGAGAAAATCCCATATTCAACCCCTCCTGGTAAGGCACAGAAGGATTCCTGCCTAAAACCCCAGCGAGCCACTACCAGCCAATGTGGGCAGCTCTGAGCAGAGCGATCTCTAGGGTGGGGCTTCTGGGGCTTTGTCTCTAGTAGGTTTGGCTGGGAGAGACTTTTCTTGTCTGGGGTGACGGTCAATCTATCCAGCACTAATCAGATATTCCTTCCCTACCTCTAAATTCAAAGAATTCAGTGCTTCCCCCTTCTCTAGAGTCTGTTGCTGAAGACAGTCATGTTCAACACTTTGATCTGTTCACATAGGTAAGTAAAGAATATCTTTTTTTATTCTTTCTCCTACTAATATCTCAGAGTGAGTTACTATAAGGGCCAGTGAATGAGGAAAGGCGTGGACTATTCTGGGGAACCTGAAACTATTCTGCTCAGTGAATCTTTGCACTTTTGCTGTGTAGCTAGAGAAATTTAATCAGAAATTCAAAACTCTGCAACAGGAAGGGCATGGATGTGGGTCGCCACATTGAGTGTGGAGCTTGGGGAAAAAAGGGCAACACAAGTGATACAACGGTTTCCATCAGAAGGTTATGGTTAGAATCCGATGTACTCACCAGGTAGAAGCCAATTCAAGCCAAATTGATAGTTTTACCTAATGAGCATAAGCAGATATTTTCTTCAGTTTTCAGTCCTGTTCAGCGGATGTCAAGAGCCCATATCGTTCTACAGGTAGCGCTATGGGCTGTTGCTGAGTTTTGAATTTCTGGTAAAATCCCCTTTTTGCTACCCAGTAGAAGTACAGAGACTTACAGAGGAGAATAGTTTCAAGTTCCTCAGAGTCCATTCCTTTCTCATTAACTGGCACTTAATCTCAATAACTCACTCTGAGACATTTGTAAGAGAAAAAAAATAAAAAGTATTTCTTTACTTACAGGTGCTTGAAATTACAGATTTGTGTACACTGCGTTCTTTGCTGCACACATACTTAGCAACTGAACTGAACAGATCGACAGCAAACAAACAACTGCCACCAACCGAAGAAAGAGGGGGAAAAGAACACTCAGCAGAGAGGCGGGGCTCTCTCTGAATTCAAAGGCTGGAAGGAATTGGTTAATGCCAGATAGGTAGACAATCACATCAGCCCAGTTCCTCCCAGTCACACAAACTACAACTAGCATGAGAGGTTGCAATTAAAACTCCAGTGTGGGCAGCCATTGGTGGTATCTTACATAGTCCAGAAAAATTTCTGGAAAAGGCCTTCTAGTCTTCAAGATTACACAAATGCAAGAGTAGGTGATATGTGTATTAGACCGCTAAAAACTGAACAAACAGCAACCTTTCATGGATAAACTCCCATTTGTATATGTACATGCATGTGTTTTTTCTTTTGTTTCACAAAGAGAAAATACACTTATTTTGCACAGGGATATTTTTATGCAAATTATAGAGATCTGGACTCCAAAACAGTTGTTTGTGGTCTTATCCAGAACAAATAATTTGTCATATTTTTCCAGATTCCTTGTCTGTGAGGCTTCATTGGTGGTATTCTGCTGTGATGCAAATCTTGCCCGTTCTAAATTTTGTTTTGGCACACCAGAGTACCATGGTAGCTTTTTTATGCAGGTTCATGCACATTTAACAATTAGGATTGCTTGCAATTACAGAGTTGCATAGGCTGCTTTCTTTATGGCACTCGTACTTATCAACCAACTGAACAGATCAACAGCAAACAAACAACTGCCACCAACAGACTAAAAAGAGGGAAAGAAACACTCAGCAGAGAGGCGGGGCTCTCTTTGAATTCAAAGGCTGGAAGGAACGATTGGTTAGTGCTAGATAGACAATCTCCCCAGCCCAGAAAAGTCGCTCCCAGTCATACAAACCACAGACAACATGAGAGGTTCTAAACAAAACTCCAGCACATATTACTTTTGCACTTAGCTATAGTGTGTGATTTCACATGTTGGTAAAATACAAGTGATTCTGCCAGTTTGATTATTTTTACCATTTCACCAGCAATCAAACCTTCGTCCTGTGTTTGTTAAAAAATGAAATGCCTCTTTTTCCCCCACCATATGTTTTCTTTCAGGGGGATTATGTATGGATGGACCTGAAGACTGGGCGGGAATTTGATGTTCCCATTGGAGCAGTGGTCAAGCTATGTGACTCCGGGCAGATCCAAGTGGTAGATGATGAAGGAAATGTATGTAAGATGGCCTTATGGATCTACAGTTTGGGTTGTTTTTCATCTCTTGGCTGGTCTTACTGTGTGTTGTGTGGTCCCCATTAGAGATGGGCACGAACCAACAGGTGATAGCCAAACAGGTGTTCGTCACTTCCGAGCCCTGCCTCCTTTGGTAGATGCCCACTCACAGTGCCCCAGCTTCCCTGCCCTGCCTCCTCTGTGCTCTGCCTGTGAGTGGGTGCCTGCCGGGGGAGGCAGGGCTGAGAAGCGCCGAACACCTGTTCGGCTGTCAAACAAACTGGCACAATCTGATGAACCAGCAATTCATGCCCATTTCTAGTCCTCATTTCATATTAAAAAATGTAAATATATAAGGATACCAGACAAAACATTCAAGTGACTTTTTCAGCTTAAAGACATTCATTTTTGTAAGGGAAAAAAATAGCAGTGTGGCCACTGTACTCCAAGATCTGTGGATAGGTACGTGGTGGTTCCAAAATCCTGCAGGTTGCTCACGATCAAAGGCATCCTTCCACAGGAGTTGTTGATGTCGAATTTCAGCTTTAGACTCAGAGGCAGAACTACTGCAATAATTTTTGTCTCATAATGTCTTATTTGGAGAATATTCTAACATAGTTACACTCAACACGTTGTGTTACCTGTTTTATTACAGCAGGACCCCTTATCTGTGGGATAATGATCTCCTGATTTACTTACCCATGGTCAGAAAATGTTAAAAATATTAAAAGAAAAATCCTAGAAATATATATTTCTAACGTTGACGTTACCAGAACTGGCCACTAGAGGGAACCCTATACCATATAGCGTTTGCTAGAGAACTATATTTCCATGTTGTCATGACTGGAACTGGTCACTAGAGGGAGCCAGAGACCATGCTATGCATAGTATTTGCTATTAAAATAGTGTTTGCTGTAATCCACATTTTTTCAGCATCCACGGGGGGCCTTGGAACCGATCTCCCGCGGGTACAGCGATCCTACTGTATGATCATTATTCTTACGTCTAACATGATGGACTTTTCCAGGAGCATTGGATATCCCCTCAGAATGCCAGTCATATCAAACCCATGCACCCCACATCCATCCATGGAGTGGAAGACATGATCCGCCTTGGAGACCTGAATGAGGCCGGCATCCTGCGGAACCTACTTATTCGCTACCGGGAACATCTGATTTATGTGAGTGTCAGTGCTGGATCACAGAACCTCCATGGTTGCCTCTTTTTCCTCTTTAACAGACTTGCTGCCTGTTTGTCAGGGACGTGGTGGCGCTGCGGGTTAAACCGCAGAAGCCTCTGGGTTGCAAGGTCGGAAGACCCGCCGTCCGTAAGATCGAATCCACGCGACGGAGGGAGCTCCCGTCGCTTGTCCCAGCTCCTGCTAACCTAGCAGTTCGAAAGCATGTAAAAATGCGAGTCGATAAATAGGTACCACCTCGGTGAGAAGGTCACGGCATTGTTCCGTGTCTAGTCGTGCTGGCCACGTGACCACGGAAACTGTCTTCGGACAAACGCTGGCTCTATGGCTTGGAAACGGGGATGAGCACCGCGCCCTAGAGTCGGACACGACTGGACTAAATGTCAAGGGGAACCTTTTACCTACCTGTTTGTCAATCTTTTCCCTCCCTTTTGTCAGACTTTCAGCCAATTTAAAAATGTTTGGCCTGGGGATATTTAACTTGGACTGTATTCCTCATTCTATGGTTTTATGGTAAAAATGATGCTTATTGTATAATTCTATGTATGTCTACTTGACTTGAGTAAGTCCTACTGAGTTTAGGTGAGGGCTTTCCAACACAGGTCAAAAGTTTCCCTTCTCTTCCTCAAATTTCATTGGGAAGAAGTGTGGGATTTACCACCATTCGCATTGAAATTTCCCTTTAAAAAAAACCCCCAGTTCTCTAAAAACTTGATTCTCTTCAGGAAATTTTAGAAATCCTTTCGAAAGTATTTAAGAACTTCACTTTTCTGCTGGAGCTTCTCTTCAGGTGCTTTTTAAAACTGTGTGCATGCTAACCGAACCCGTAATTGAAAAGTTCTAACTGGCAGGCTGTGTCTGCAGAAATCACTATAGTGCTAAACTCTGACCCTGGAACAGAGGGAGGCTAAAAATAAACCATGCTGAAAACAGGGAGGAAAAAGTGTGAAAAGTCATGAAACAAAATACATTAGGACCTCCATATCCACGGGATCGGTATCCGCAGTTTCACTCCTCTGCGGACTGAAAATATTAAAAATGCTAAATGAGAAAAAAAAAACAAGAAATATGTATTTTCACTATGTATTTACCAGAACTGGCCATCTTTCATCTTCAAGACCATGTGCCTCCATACTGGAGAGAGAAAGTTTCACTCGTGTCCTCTAGCGACAGAGAAGGCCCTCTCCTGTGTCTCCACCAGACGCACCTGTGAAGGAGGTGGGACTGAGAGAAAGGCCTCCCCCGACGATCTTAACACCCGAGCAGGCTCAAAAAGGGAGACATAGCCCTTGGAACAGCTTGGACCCAAGCCGTTTGGGGCTTTATAGGTTAAAACCAGCATTTTTAAAGCTGTTGCATCCAGTTGCAGGAAACAAAGCGAGCAAGCAAGCAAACAAAGCAACCCCATCATCTTTCTGCAGCAGCCACCTGCAGACAGGTCTGTGCATTGGCACCATAGAAAGATTCTGGGCTCCACAACCAGTGCATCCCCTTTTAATTAACTATGTGCAGTGCAGTCCTAGATGTCTGTCTCAGGGCAGGAGTTTCACCCTGAGCTAGCCATGAATTTTTTTTTATCAGATTAGCAACTCTCGACTCCTCAGCTGTTCTTACTGAATTGCCCCCTTGCCCGGTGGCTTCTGTTTCCTTCGGTGAAGAGTTCCAGCCCCAGGCTTACTGTCTGTCCAGAAACAGGCATTATAAGTCGCCCACAGCTGGAGTGGAAAGCATGTTCTGTGTTGCAGAGCGGAGTCCCATACTAAAGTTCCGAAGATCAGTTAAAAAAAAAACAGAGCCAGTTGATTAGCGTACTCCCAAAGATAAGGGAAATGCCTTCTGTGACACTCAGAGGCTTTCATTAGTTCAGGATTTTCCATTCCTAGGCACAGGCTATCTATAATGTCTGCTCCTGGCCTCGTGTTGGTCTTGTGCTGGCCTCAGCACATCAGTGTTGCTCTCCAACAGCATCCATGACTGGCGGGCTGCAGGTACTGAGGAAGAAATTCAGCCTAGAAGGCGAATTGTTCGGGCTGGCTGCTCGCCTCTTACGGGTGTCCTTGTGGGGCTCCAAGTCCCACCTGTCCTCAAGGCCAGGCTTCTTCTCCTTGGTAAAGATGCCAAGATGTATGTACCTTGTCCACAACCAGCCCAAGACATTTTGCTGTCTGAGACCAAGAACAAGTTGATGTCTTACCTTCCACGAGAGAACCAAACACAAGTGTGAGCGGAACCTTCTTCCACCCCAGACCATAGGACAGTGTTGTGCGTTCTCCTTGAGGGTGGCCGGCTTGCCGTTTGGAAATGTTACAATTTGGGGTTACAACTCCCAGTAGTCCAAAAGATAATAATAAATAATCCTAGAACGGCAGAGCTGGAAGGGACCCACTGGATCATCGAGTCCAGTCTCTTGTCAAGGAGGCCCAGCGGGGGATCGAACTCCCAACCGATGGCTTCGCAGCCGGAGACCTAAACCCCTGAGCTATCCAGCGCACTGGGAGTTGTGGTCCAATGACTTAGCATTTCCAAGCTCTAAGTGGGCCACATTTGGGGTGATCTCGAACACGCTGCCTGACTCACCCGGCTCTGTTCTTCGACAGAGGACTTCAAAGGACTGCCACGGCTGCCCGGGTGCTTGCCTCCTTCTGCCTAATGGTAGGGCCACCCTGCTCTCATGCCACTGAGGGAGTAGTGGGGCCACGGTGAGATACAGGAAGCTGGACTAGAGGGGCCCTTGGCCTGATCCAGCACAGGGCTCTTCTTCTTAGGTTCTTATGAGTGCTGAAGTGGAGGTTAGGTCTGAACTCCTCACTGTGTCTAATTTTGGAGAACTCAGTTGTAATGGAGAGGGAAGGGACCCAGCCGTCCCCTCCATTCTGCTGTCATCCCTTGAACCCAGATCAAACCAAGATCGTCCTCTGGCAAAGTGCAATTCACCTCTAATGCTCAGAACTGGCCGTTTCAGGTGCTGAAACGCGAGACTCCGCTGAAATCCCTCACGTAGGACAAACCCCAGAATCCTCCAGCTAGTGTGGTTAGGGGATTGTGGGAGCTGTAGTTCAAAAGAGGAACACTTTCCAAATTCTGCTCCTACTAAGAAGCAAGGAAAGTGTTTACCTGAGGCAACAGTCCGCCTTCATCCCCAAACGCTAGAGGTCTTTGAGTGGTTTGTGACCTACCGATAATAAACAAGCTGGCTGGATAATGGTGTGTGTGTTGTTGTTTTTTTTAATCTCCCCTTCTACCTCTGATTCGAAATTCAGACGAACTGTGGCGGGAGAGTAAGTATGGTAGGTCAAACTGCTGAGTCATCCCAGCATCCCCTCACAGGCACTCTTGGCACGTTGTCATCTGCTCATTTTTTTGTTGGACTGCCTTTGCTTCAGGAAACTCACTCGTGTCCACGCCGTCAGCCGTTGGCTTGCCGTCTGGCTGTGCAGCTTTGCCCAAATCAAGGAGCTGCATGACAAATTGCTTCTAACATTCACAATGCAACAGAGGCGGGGCTGGACATTTTTGCTGCTTGGGGTGGTTGTTTTTTAATTTTTTATCTTTAACGCTTGCGTTTCCTAGAACCTGGAACGATCAGCTTTCCAAACGCTTTCACCTAAACTGGTGCACGCGGACAACCTTGCATGCATAGACGTCATGACAATGAATTGTGATGTTGTGGTGTAGCTGACCTACAAAATGTATAGGACCCCTCTATCTGTGGAATCAGTATCTGCTGGCTGAAATTACTAAATTGCCACCCAGAGTAGACCTTTGGTCTAGATGGGCGGGTTAGAAGTCTAATAAATAAAAATAAATAAATAATAAATTTAAAAACCCAGAAAGACATATTTATGTGTTTTTCCAGGGTGTATTTGCAAGAACTGGCCACTAGAGGGAGCCAGAGACCATGCAATAGCATTTGATATTTCCGTGTTTTTCAACATCTTCAGGGGAGCTTGGAACTGAACCCCCACAGATACTGTGGTCCTGCGGTACCATTTGGGAGTACAGCGAGGTATCTTGTTGGCCTTGGAAAAGTTATTTGGATTGTGATCACATAGGAAAATGACTGCAGAGCAGAGCGGTCCTGTGCAATCTATTTCCAGAGCAATTCCCCCAGAGATGGAAGTGTCACTTTAAGGGAGATTGGTCCTGTTAAAAGTGATCAACTGTGTGCCTTTCCTGAGTTCTGATCGTACCCTCAGTTGAACAACAACTGCCTGAAGGATTCTAGGAGTTATAGTCAGAAAAATAAATTTCTCAAGCTGTGTCCGCTACCAGGAACAGCATGAAGCACCAGACAGACTTTGAGCTCAGCTGCTCAATGCAACAGGTCACGTGCAGAAATACGTGTTGGGTTGGTGCTTGTGCCAACCTTAGAGCAGCCTGGCTTCAAGGCACTTTTATTCTGGGAGTGATGAACTAAAAAAATAATTTTCTTCAGATTGGGGATATGGTCTTTCCAATCACCACTATGATTCACAATCTCAGTTCCTTTTTGTATTGTTACACAGCCAGGATGAGAGCATAAGGACCTATCCACACTGGCATATAGATATGGTATATGGTTCACGGATGGCACAGTTTGGATCGTGGAAAAAAGGATTTCTACTTAGAATGAAGCATCCTTCCCTTTTAAGAGCTGTCCCGCACCTTTCTGGCCCAACAGTAGGGCATGCATTCTTTTTAGCATGCTCAGATAGCAGCCTCCAGCAGCTGCTGATTCCAAGGAAAACTTTCAGAGGCAAAGTAGGGGAAGAATGACAGAAGGGGAGCAGGGAGAGGAAAGGGAGAAAACAGAATGGCATTGACAGGGAGAGAGAGTGATGTAAATAAAACATAATAATTTCACTTCCCCTGACCCCTCTGCAGATGATCAGGGGAAGCGCTTAATTGACAGCTGATCAGGCTACAAGTGGTCGTTTGCTGTTGGGAGGAGAGGATTGTGCCAAATGGCACATTGCACCTGCCCCCCCCCCCCCGACCTCAACAGCCCCTTTGTAGCCTGATCCACTGCACAACCAAAACAGTCAGTCTGGACAGTCCCTAAGTCTACTTGTGTGTTTTATAGACTTCAGAGAAGTTGCTTTCTGGACTACAAGTCCTGACCACCAACCTTCCATGCTCATACTCTCTAGGGGATTATAGAGAGTGGTTAGTCCAGAAAGGAACTTTTCTGAGCAACAGTCATTTATATTGTCTCAAAAGTGGAACTGGCTGGATAGCTCTGAGAGTTATTTATTTATTTATTTAGTTAGTTAGTTAGTTAGCTAGTTATTAGATTTCTATCCCGCCCATCTAGACCAAAGGTCTATTCTGGGCGGTTTACAAATTTAAAAACAATAAAACCAATAAGCATATATTATAAATCCAAGATGGCAAAAGTATAAGAAATTAAGATACGGCAGGAGGGGAAACCTGCCGAAACAGCCGGGTTTTAAGTTTGTTCCTGAAAACACCCAGAGAGGGAGCCAGGCAGATCTCCACTGGCAAGTTGTTTCAGAGGCGAGGGGCCACTGCCGAGAAGGCCCGGTTCCTCGTTCTTTCCTTCCAGGCCTCCCTTGGCGTTAGGCCCCTCAGTCGCCCGGAACTGGGTGGGAGAAGGCGCTCTGCCAGATATCGAGGTCCTAAACCATTTAGGGCTTTATATGTCATAGTAAGAACTTTGAAATCAACGCGGAAATGAATGGGCGGCCAATGCAAGGCCGCCAGAGTGGGGAAAATATGGTGGTACCTTTTCACCCTAGTAAGAAGTCTGGCCGCCACGTTCTGCACCATCTGAAGTTTCCGCGTCAGTCTCAAAGGAAGCCCCACGTAGAGCGCATTACAGTAGTCTAATCTCAAGACTACACGCGCATGGACCAAAGTGGTGAGCACCCCCACATCAAGATAGGGACGCAGCTGGGCAATCCGCCGAAGGTGGAAATGTGCGGAACGGACCACTGACGACACCTGGGTCTCCATGGTGAGCGCCGGGTCCAGATGTACACCCAAACTGCGAACCTCATTCTTAGGTATCCAGCTGTTAGGTATCCAGCTGTGGAGCCAGAGGTTGGGAGTTCGATTCCCCACTGTGCCTTCTGTGAGTAGAGCCAGCCTGGGTGGCCTTGGGCAAGCGGCACAGTCTCAGGGCACCCCAGAGGAAGGGAAGGGGTCTACTTTGCACCTAGAAAACGCTGAAAAGGGTTGCCATGTCAAGATTGACTTGACGACATACACTTCTTATGTATATGTAAAGGTATTTGTCAACACATGAAGGAAAACTCTCCCTGGTTGACAAGTAGCAGCCCTTCATGTAATTAATGTAAACCTTCGTTTAGTGGATCTCACTTGTAGCCCCCATCTCTGGGTCCAATTCTGCGCAATGACTTTTCTGCTTGACCTATGTATTATGTGTGCTTACGGGTCTTCTCTCTCTAGACGTACACAGGCTCAATATTGGTCGCAGTGAACCCTTACCAGCTCCTCCCCATCTACTCACCAGAACAGATCCGGCTCTACACCAACAAAAAGATTGGGGAGATGCCACCCCACATCTTTGCCATCGCAGACAACTGTTACTTCAACATGCAGCGTAACAACAGAGACCAGTGTTGCATTATAAGGTGAGTGAAAGACTTCCACAACGGGTGCGTGCCTGTCAGCGACTCCATCTCCTTGTTTCGAAGGGGTTCGAAGCTTGGAAAAGTTACTTCTGAGTTACAGCACCCCAGAATCCCCCCAGCTCACATGGCCATCCTGAAGCAGAGTTTGGAAAAGTTACTTTTTGGAGGATTATAATCCACAGAATCCCAACCTACCTTGGTGGGTGGCCATCGTGAACTGCTGGAGAACTCAGAGGTCTGGGTCTCTGACTGCGGAGCCAGACGTTGGAAGTGTGATCCTCCACTGTTCCTCCCTGACAGGGGCTGGACTTGATGATCTATAGGGTCCCTTCCAGCTCTGCAGTTTTAAGATTTTAAGATTGTTCACTTCCAGTAGCTGTTTTTGCTCCATTGTAGAATCCATCGGAGCATAGATGTCAGACCTGTGCCAGGTGTCTTTCACTTGAGACTGAAGCTGTGTAGATTTGTATCTCTGGACTATAGCTCCCAGAATTTGCCACATGGCCTGGGAAATTCTGGGAATTGTAGGCCAAAAACACACATTTGCACAGTTCTACGCAAGACTATCGATTCTGGTAATTATGGATGGAGAAATCTATCACTTTCATTTTCTGGTATAAAAAAAACCTGGGAATACAGTAGGACTCCGTTATCTGTGGGATCAGTATCTGCTGATTCACTTATCCACAGTCTGAAAATATTAAAAATATTAAAAGGAAAAATCCCCAAATATATATATTTAACAATGACATTACCAGAACCGGCCACTAGAGGGAGAGGGAGAGAGACCATGCATAGTGTTTGCTAGATAAATATATTTCCATGATGTCATTACCAGAACTGGCCATGAGAGGGAGCCAGAAACCATGCTATATTTGCATTTGCTATTATAATAGCATCCGCTATAATCTGTGTTTTTCAGCATCTTCAGGGGATGCTTAGAACTGATCATGGGGGTCCTATTGTAGTCAAAATAGCCATGACATTCTCTAGCCCCTGGGAGCAGGAGAATGGGAAGAAAAAACTAAATTTTGGTAAGGTTTGGGGATACACTGTCCTTAGCACCAGCAATAATGAAAAGTTTGGTCATGTCCACTTATTTTGGTCTTTGCAGTGGCGAATCCGGTGCTGGGAAGACCGAAAGCACCAAGCTGATCCTGCAGTTCTTGGCAGCCATTAGTGGCCAACACTCTTGGATTGAGCAGCAAGTGCTGGAAGCCAACCCCATACTGGAAGGTGGGTCCTCGAAGTCCTTCTTACACAAGAGAAGCCTTCCTGGTTTGAAAAGGCATTTCCTGCTCATCTGAAAGAGAGCAACCAAAGTATTCTGATAGAATGTTACATTATGTCCTCAACAATTTTAAGAGTTTCATCAGTCATCCATCAAGGCTTTTCTTTTCTTTTGACTACAGCTATGGTCTTTTTTTCCTTCTTTCCTGATAATATTTGTGGGTTTGATACAGTTCTTCCGGTTTATAGTCAGTTGAATTTAGTAATGCACATCTGTTCCTTACCGAGTATTATAATTCTTTAGGAATGTTATTTAAATTGTATGTTGTCACGATGATTCTTCTAGTGCAGCCTGATGAGGATCTTTGGAGAGGGGAAAGCCACCATATGTGTGCTAGACCCTTACCTTTCCTGGCTTATAAAAGCAGCCAGAGGTGGATTGACTGAGTGGTGAATGACTCCTTGGAGCAAGGCAGGGTACCAGCATGCCTAAAGAAAACAGTAGTAAGACCTTCTATGAGCAACCCCCCTTGCTGAACATGATGGTGAATTTTACCATGTTTACCTCCGCAAAACCTCACATGGGGGCTACAAAATGTGGAGGAGGGGGGTGATCCCTTTGGACTGACCCTATAAATCAGGACTGGAGTGTTAATTGATTAATAAATTAACTATTCGGGTTAGAGATGGGCACGAAATGATTTGGCCCACTTTCTCAAAAATTGTACATGTGGAACCAGAGGTGCCATGTGTTCTTTCCTTCCCCCCACCCCAGTCAGTTGGCTCACTCACAATCCACCACATGCAACCCGGGTCTTCCCTTAGGGCGGCTGTCCAGTCCAGTGAATACTTTGGGCTTCCCTTCTCTGTCTCTGCTGGCAACCAGCCACTCAACAGCGGCGCAGTGAGAATCCATGTCCCGCCACCTCATCTGAGTGATTGGCTGCCGGAGGAGGCGGGGAAGGGAAGCCTGAGGTCCTGGCTGGACTGGACAGCCACCTGAGGAGGAGGACCCAGGTAGCGTGCGGTGGATTGTGAGTGGGCCAGCCAACCAGGGGTGGGGGTGGGGGGAGTTTTGGCAAAGTGTGCCAAATCGATTTGCAGATGATACCAAATTGGGCGGAATAGCTAATACCCTAGAAGATAGAAACAAAATTCAAAATGACCTTGATAGGTTGGAGCACTGGGCCGAAAGCAACAGAATGAAATTCAACAGGGATAAGTGCAAAGTACTGCACCTCGGAAAAAGAAACCAATTGCACAGATGGGGGATACCTGGCTCAGCAAAACTACGAACGAGAAGGATCTTGGAATTGTCATACATCACAAGCTAAATATGAGCCAACAGTGTGATGTGGCTACAAAAAAGGCAAACGCTATTTTAGGCTGCATTACTAGAAGTATAGTTTCCAAATCCTGCGAGGTGCTAGTCCCCCTCTATTCAACACTGGTTAGGCCTCACCTTGAGTCTTGTGTCCAGTTCTGGACACCACACTTCAAGA
Source organism: Intellagama lesueurii (assembly GCA_037013535.1). Lineage (NCBI taxonomy): Eukaryota > Metazoa > Chordata > Lepidosauria > Squamata > Agamidae > Intellagama > Intellagama lesueurii. The sequence continues at coordinate 5,904,806 of JBAJHW010000003.1, forward strand.
AGGATGCTGACCAATTGGAACAAGTTCAGAGGAGGGCGACAAGGATGATCAGGGGGCTGGAAACCAAGCCTTATGAGGAAAGGCTGAAAGAATTGGGCATGTTTAGCCTTGAGAAAAGAAGACAGAGGGGTGATAGGATAGCACTTTTCAAATATTTGAAAGGCTGTCATACAGAGGAGGGGCAGGATCTGTTCTCGATCATCCCAGAGTGCAGGACATGCAACAATGGGCTCAAGTTGAAGGAAGCCAGATTTCGGTTGAATCTCAGGAAAAACGTCCTAACTGTTAGAGCAGTACGACAGTGGAACCAGTGACCTCGGGAGTTGGTGAGTGCTCCAACCCTGGAGGCATTCAAGAAAAACTTAGATCATCACCTGGCAGATATGCTTTGATTGTATTCCTCTACTGAGCAGGGGGTTGGACTGGATGGCCTTGTAGGCCCCTTCCAACTTCACTTTTCTACCATGTTTCCCCGAAAATAAGACAGGGTCTTATATTAATTTTTGCTCCAAAAAACGCATTAGGGCTTATTTTCAGGGGATGCTTTATTTTTTTCATGTACAATCTACGTTTATTCAAATACAGTCATGTCGTCTTCTTCTGGTTGTTGCACAAGGGTGGAGGGCGGGCTTTCACTTCACTGGGGCTTATTTTTGGGGTACGGCTTATATTGCAAGCATCCTGAAAAATCATACTAGGGCTTATTTTCAGGTTAGGTCTTATTTTCAGGGAAACAGGGTATGATTCTATGATTTGTGTCCATCTCTAATTCTGCTCATTGAAAAAGTTGCTCCTGGCTTAGCCAAGCATTCAAAAAGAGTGAATGATTGTTCATTCAAGTACAAACTATGCAGGTTTAATCTGTCTAGGATGTCCTTTAAAAAATCTTATTGTAGATCAACTAAGATTCTTTAATTTGGAGACAACATCTAAAAAAATTGAGAGAAGGCTTGGTAACACTGTGTTCTTTTCCCATGGACCCACAGCTTTTGGAAACGCAAAGACCATTCGCAATGACAACTCCAGCCGGTTTGGTAAATACATCGACATCCATTTCAACAAGCGAGGTGCAATCGAGGGAGCCAAAATTGAGCAGTACCTGCTGGAGAAATCTCGGGTGTGCCGCCAGGTGAGCATACTCAGATGACAGAGAGATGACGGATGTCACACATGCTAAGTTCTGGTTTCATTTCTGGATCACTGAAGAGTTACAAACCAAGTAGTGTATTTTTCCGTGTATAAGATGACCCGATGTATAAGACGACCCCCACTTTTCCAACCCCAAATAAAAAAATTTGATCGCTGCTTTCCCCCTCCACTTCCTAAGCCCCACGAAAGCAGGATCAAAGGGCTGCGGAAGTGGAGGGGGAAAGCAGCGATCTTAGGAAGTGGAGGGGGAAGGCAGCAATCTTAGGAAGTGGAGGGGTAAAGCAGCGATCTTAGGAAGTGGAGGGTAAAGCAGCGATCTTAGGAAGTGGAGGGGTAAAGCAGCGATCAAAGGGCTGCAGGATCAAAGGGCTGTGATCCTACAGCGCTTTGATCCCTTTCCCCCCTTACATCTGTGTATAAGACGGCCCTCAATTTTTAGTCTAAAGATTTTAGGTAAAAGTATTGTCTTATACGTACACGGAAAAATACAGTAAGCCTTTGAGCTGTTCAGAACAATCCACCTGGCAAATACGAGATGGACTGACTCCATCAAAGAAACCACAACCTTGAGTTTTCAAGAGCTGAGCAGGGCATTTGAGGACAGGACATTTTGGAGCTCGCTCATTCATAGGGTCACCGTAAGTTGGGGGGTGACTTGATGACGTGTATCAAACAATTTAAATTGTGAGCTTAGTGAACTGTAACGTGGCCAAGTCAACACGGGCTCAGCCTTGCTAAAATTCCCTTAACCCCTTTCTCAACAGACCTGTTTGTGGGTGGGTGGATCATTATTCCTAACCCTCTTCATTGGGTTGTTGTGAAGAAATGACATCAGATCTGACCAAGAAGGATCCTTTTTCCCCACTTCTCTTTCAGGCTCCAGATGAGAGGAACTACCATGTGTTTTACTGCATGCTGAAAGGCATGACCGTGGAGCAGAAAAAGCTACTGGGACTTAGGAAGGCAGCCGATTACAACTACCTCTCAATGGTGAGGGCAAAGTTGTGAAACCGGATGGAGAGGAGGTGAAAAGGCTGTGCGAAGATGAAAGGACTGGGTTTTTTTATTTCTTATAGATGTACTTTGGACATAATGTATGAATTATGAGCAAATTGGGAATGGTGTTTGGGTGGAATTCAGTGGTAAGGCATATGGTTGCATGCTGAAGGTCCCAGGTTCAAATTCTGACATCACCAGGTAAGGGAAGGAGAGAATCCTGCCAGAATCATGGCGAGATGATGCCAATTAGTGTTGAGAATATTGAGCTAGATCAGGATAGGTGAGAGTGACACACGCCCATCCTTTGACCTTGGACGGCTGGGCCTGCTCCCATGTGCTGTCCTCCTGAAAAATTTTCTTTTTTAAAAAGACATTTTTTTACTGAAAAGCTCCCTCACGCCCCCCAAACAAACAAACAAACTAAACATATAACACTATACTTACTTATTGTTACAATAAGTACTGTTAATACCAACTTTCAATCATGTTCTCTGGGCCGTTTATTTGTTTATATATTTTATTTCCATTCCATCTCTCTCTCAGGACAGAGATTCGGTGTGGCTTTGTACATCATGATAATAACAGATACAGCTGTAAACACAATCTATTATAATACCGAAATACCATTATTTCAATATTTAAAAAACTGTTAAATTCAAATAATTGAAAAAACATTTTAAAAGCACATCAGAAAAAAAATATAAAAGCATGCAACACATTCCACAATGAAAGCTTGTGGCTCAGTAGTTAGGCAGGTATACAAAGCCTGCCTGAATAAACCTAAAATCTAGAATATGATGAATTGTTGTTGTTTAGTCGTTAAGTCGTGTCCGACTCTTCGTGACCCCATGGACCAGAGCATGCCAGGCCCTCCTGTCTTCCACTGCCTCCCGGAGTTGGGTCAAATTCATGTTGGTCGCTTCAGTGACACTGTCCAACCATCTCGTCCTCTGTCATCCCCTTCTCCTCTTGCCCTCACACTTTCCCAACATCAGGGTCTTTTCCAGGGAATCTTCTCTTCTCATGAGATGGCCAAAGTATTGGCGCCTCAGCTTCAGGATCTGTCCTTCCAGTGAGCACTCAGGGTTGGTTTCCTTCAGAATGGATAGGTTTGTTCTCCTTGCAGTCCAGGGGACTCTCAAGAGTCTCCTCCAGCACCACAATTCAAAACCATCAATTCTTTGGCGGTCAGCCTTCTTTATGGTCCAGCTCTCACTTCCATACATCGCTACTGGAAAAACCATAGCTTTGACTATGCGGACCTTTGTCGGCAAGGTGATGTCTCTGCTTTTTAAGATGCTGTCTAGGTTTGTCATCGCTTTCCTCCCAAGAAGCAGGCGTCTTTTAATTTTGTGGCTGCTGTCACCATCTGCAGTGATCATGGAGCCCAAGAAAGTAAAATCTGTCACTGCCTCCATATCTTCCCCTTCTATTTGCCAGGAGGTGATGGGACCAGTGGCCATGATCTTAGTTTTTTGGATGTTGAGCTTCAGACCATTTTTGGCGCTCTCCTCTTTCACCCTCATTAAGAGGTTCTTTAATTCCTCCTCACTTTCTGCCATCAGAGTGGGATCATCTGCATATCTGAGGTTGTTGATATTTCTTCCGGCAATCTTAATTCCGGCTTGGGATTCATCCAGTTCAGCCTTTCGCATGATGTATTCTGCATATAAGTTAAATAAGCAGGGAGACAATATACAGCCTTGTCGTACTCCTTTCCCAATTTTGAACCAATCAGTTGTTCCATATCCAATATGATGAATGGCTAGATCCAAAGCATCTCTGCTTGTTTCTATCAGCAGAATCGGGTGGGGGAGAGTTCGAATTTTGCAACACCGCGTGTACTCCCAAATTCTGCTGTGGAGGGCTGGGAAGCCTTCTGGAGACAGATCTGGCTGGCACAGAAGGAAGGAAAGACCAAGAAGAAAAAGTTACGTTGCTGGAGCACTGCAGTGCCGGGGTGATGATGGATTTAGGGCAAAGGCTACATAGAATAGTCAGCATGGTTAAATTCCATGATTCTTTGAAAGTCTCAAAACCAAATTAAAGAACAGTGCCAACTTGCATAGAGATGGTTTTTCTCAGTGTTCTGTCTCTCTCTTGGTGTTTTGCTGTTTATTTGTTTCCATCTACCATTTTCAGTTGTTGTCAGTTCTTGTGTTCTCATCTCCTTGAACAGTCTTTGGTGCAAACGTTGAGGTGGAAATGTGACCACCAATTTAAAAATAAATAGATAGTAAATGAAACCATGGAGTGAACCTCTCCAGAACTGTGGCTAGATTGTGGTCAAATTCACATGTTTGCTTTCTGTTCCTTCCTGACATGTTTTTAGGTAGTTTTTATGAATGGGAAAAATCTACTGTTTTTCCAGAATTCTCGTTTTTAAACCTCATGTTCTTTTTGTTCCAAAGATGACGACTCCTCTGAATTTGGGATGTTTTCTCAGAAACAATGGGCAATTAAAATTTTCCTAAATTGACACTAGCCAAGTTAAAATGGTATAGCTATTCCCAACTTAGAAAGGACATGTCTCTCATACAGTGTTTACAGATGAACAGCCTCTTGGAAAAATAAAACAATCTTATTTTAGCACTGAAAGGGTGGAATAAATTAAAGACTCAAAACCTCAGATCTGGATGGCCAAACTGGATTAGTTCCCTGCCTCCTCCATTGAGACTTTTTAAGCCTGAAGTTCTTTCCAATTTCAAATAAGAAGACATTTTAAAAAATTAGTAAATACTTCAAAACAACAACAATAATAATGTGCCATCAAGTCAATTCTGACTTATAGTGATCCTTTTCAGGGTTTTCCAAGTAGAGAGTACTCAGAACCAGTTTACCCTTCCCTTCTTCAAGGGCTGATCCCAGGACTGTGCAGCTGGCCCAAGGCCACCCAGGCTGGCTCTTCTCCCAGGAGGCCCAATGGGGAATCGAACTCCCAACCTCTGGCTTACCTAAACCACTGAGCTATCCAGCCAGCTACTTCAAAACCAACTAGAAAGAATTCTTCTGTGCTTGCTTCTGTTTGCTCTTTGCTTGCTAAATTCAAGAATGTTGCTTGCCAAATTCAAGAAGTGCAGCTTTCCCCACAGAGATAACGCCTGCTTAGCATGCAAATATTGAAGAAACTCTCAGCAAACAATAATTGTAATTCAGTGTGGAAAAATTAGTTGAATGCGCTGATTTAAACTCAGACTTTTAAGAATTCAAAGCCTTAGTCCACACTAAACCGCTGTGCCTGTTTCCCTTTTTCTGTGTTCCAAATGTTAAAACCTCATATTCATGTTGGAGAGCCCGTGTAGTGTAGTGGATGGAGCATAAGAACATCAGAAGAGCCTGGCTGGATCAGGCCAAGGGCCCATCTGGTCCAGCTCCCTGTCTCTCACCGTGGCCCCACCAGATGCCTCTGGGAGCACACGAGACAACGAGATGCCTGTCTCCTGATCCCCCTCCCCTGCATCGGGCATTTGGAGGTCCCTTCCTTCTAAGCCCGGCGGTGATATATCCCCATCATGGCTTGTAACCTGTGATGGACTTTTCCTCCAGGAATCTGTCTGATCTAAAGGCATCTAGGCCAGATGCCATCCCCACATCCGGTGGCAAGCAGTTCCACAGACTAACAACACGCTGGGTAAAGACATATTATCTTTGGTCTGTTCTCACTCTCCCAACACTCCATTGGAGTGGATGTCCCCTGGTTCTAGTATTGCGTCAGAGTATGGCTGAGACAACCTGAATTTCCTACTCAACCATGGAAACTCACCTGAGGGTGGCGAATTTAAGGTGTTCCTTGAACATCTCACATACCTCAAAAATCCCCTGAGGATTGCCATAAATTGGAAGCGATTTGATGGCCTACAACAACAGTAACGTGTTCCTCAGTTTCAAATGTGAAGAAATGTGTGCACATTGATAAACCCTGATCTAAAGCAAATGGAAACATAATTCTCACCCGCCGCTAATGGTGTTCTTTCACCAGGGCAACTGCATTACCTGTGATGGGAGAGATGACAATAAGGAGTACTCCAACATCCGTGCAGCAATGAAAGTCCTCATGTTCACCGACACCGAGAACTGGGAGATTTCTAAGCTTCTTGCAGCCATCTTACATCTGGGGAACTTGCGGTATGAAGGTAGTATATGGCAAACAGTACTGGATAACCATGGTAGCAAAGTGGGTTGGAAGTGGTTAGTTAAGAATAACTACAGTAGGACTGTGGTATTTATTTATTATTTAGTCTTTGGTTCCCTCTAGTGGCCAGTTTTGATAATACACACATTTCGGGGGTGGGGGGTGTTATTTAATATTTTCAGGCAGTGGATAAGTGAAACTACGGGTAATGACCCCACTGTATAAAACATTGTTAACTAAAGTTAATTTTACTTAGTCATATTCTAATTGCCAGCCAAAATTCTAGAAGCAGAGGTACTGAGGTAGTTGACTATTGAAGACCCATTAAATCAATGGCTGGATGGTGGGTCAACACTTCCATAAATCCCATTGATTCAATGGGTCGTTGGGACCTGTGGCGTAGTGGTCAATGTGGAAGTGCAGTGTCCTGTCACTATAGCCAGACCTCCCACACCAGGAGAGTCCAAAAAGGCAGCCAGATGGACGTCTTAAGCAACATTCATGAAGTATTTACTGCCTCATAAAACTCATGTTGAGTACCATTGCTTGCCTGCATTTGATACCCAGGGCTCTGTCAACAAATTCCTTGGTCACCATGGAGCTAAAGGTTAGAAATACCACCTGATTATGAAAGGACATAGTTGGCTGGATTGCTCAGTGGTTTTGGTCTCTGGCTGTGGAGCCAGAGGTTGGGAGTTCGATTCCCCCACTGGGCCTTCCTGGGAGAAGAGCCAGCCTGGGTGGCCTTGGGCCAGCTGCACAGTCCCAGAACTGTCCCCTGAAGAAGGGAAGGGGAAACCACTTCTAAGTACGCTCTACCTGGAAAATCTTCAAAAAAAGGGTCGTTATAAGTCAGAATTGACTTGACAGCACACAATTATGATACCCAATGTGACGCAGTGGATAGAGTGATGGAAACTAGGGTTCGAATCCCTGCTCAGCCATGGAAACTCACTTGGGGAGTGGAACTGGTAAAGCCACTCCTTAAATATCTCATTTACCAGTTAGGATTGCTATAAGTCCATCCCGACTTGACAGCATTGTGAAAATCATGAAAGGAATTCGTTTGAGATAAGGCAAAAGAAATGAAAGCGAGATCTAAGAATGAGGTAAAATCTAGAAGCATCTTTGGTGAAAGCTGATTTTTGTCTGGGGATTGAGAGTCATCTGCTGAGAGTGTGATGCTGCTCTATGACTTTACCCGTTCTCTACTTTCTTCAGAAGGGGTGGACTACAACTCCCATCAGTCTTAAGTATATGATGGCAAGGGATTATGGTCGCTGTGATCCAACACCTCAGGAGGGTTTTATGTAAGGGAATAGTGCTGTGCTAACATATTGGAAGGTGGACTAAACACGACTAAATAACACGACGTCCCATGGATTTCTCCTCCAGAGAAAACTTAAAACTGTTGAGGTGTTTGTGGCAGAGTTCAGTATGAGGAAAACTGAGTGTGACCTTAATTAAAAAATAATAATACTGACAGAACCCTGACAGGAAGAAGGTGGGGGAAAGAATCTGAGGTAGAGAAGGAAGCCATTGGCTGCTACTGAGTTGACTGACAGCAACCTCAGTCTAGAAAGGTCCCCCTCTTAGCTTAAAAAATATATATATTTAAAGGCATCTTAGGTAGGTTGCAATTTCCAGCAAGACTCACATAGGATTCTTCCCGGCTGGAACATCGTCACTGCACAGGGAAGTAAAGGGACATATAAGGATAAATAAATCCATGCCCAGAGTGTACAATATCAGACGACAGAACAAGGAATCAATTGATAGGTTTGTGTATAATGTATGTTAGTGTGTGTGGACAACACATTCACATATAAAATAATATTTATTTTTCCCTCATGAGGTCTAGGTGCATTCCTTTCCCAAACATTTCTGCAACTGGCTTGTTTCTGATTTACTCCCTACAGCCCGAACCTACGACAACCTAGATGCCTGCGAGGTCATCCATTCAGCATCGCTGATCACAGCTGCGTCATTGCTAGAGGTGAGCGGGACCTCTCCTTTCTGCACCTTGATTGCTTCTGTTCAGCTAGTCCTGTTGTTGGACGCAGGTGAACGCTGCAAGTAAATGTTGCAGCATGGAACATTTCTCTGGCTGGCTGGAACCCAGTTCTCTTCATTGCATTTCCCATGTCTTGACCGACAAGTGAGACCTGTAGCAAAACAAAGTCCGTCCCCCCCTCGCAACAAGAAAGCTCTTGTTTCAGAGTTTGGAACTGTTACCTTTCTTTTCTTTGGACTACAACTCCCAGAATGGCTGGCTGGAGGATTCTGGGAGCTGTAGTCCAAAAGGTAACATTTTAAATCTCTGTTCTGTTTCTACTTCCACTGGGTAGGTCTGTTCTCTAGTGCTTCAGATAAACATGAGCCTCGCCTTTTTGCTGCTCTCTCCCTGTGACTTGGTCTATTGGCCACACAGTCCCCCCACAAAAAATCAGCTGTCTGCCTCCAGAGGCCCGGTCTACTCCCGTCTCTTCCTATATCAGTAGACCAGGTTGCCAAGTCAATAAGGAGAAGCCTGGGGGAAAGGTGTGCCCTTTAAATGTGTCACTCTGGGGCCAAAGCCCTGGTTGCTCCATCCTAGCTACCGCATTGCCTTAGATTAGGCAACAGCTCATTTGCCCTCATCGACCGCCCTTCACAGAGGGGGTGGTAGCTGCTCAAGGTGACAGGCAGCAATTCATTGCTTTCTTTTCCATGGCATCCAGGTTGATCCTCAGGATTTGATGAACTGTCTCACCAGCCGGACTATTATCACGAGGGGCGAGACCGTCTCCACCCCTCTGAGCATGGAGCAGGCACTGGATGTGCGAGATGCTTTTGTCAAGGTAAATCCTGGACCATCCTCTGGTCTCTTCTTCTACTGCTCCTTCCCTCCTCGTTCTTGATGCTTTCTTCGTTAAATATGGAGAATCACACTCTCCTTCTCTGTGGTGTCTGTGAGTCACACATATGGGTCTTGTGCCTGCTGAGAAACCTGTCCGGAACGTTCTAGAATTGAGTAGCGTTCCTGTCCCACCCATGCTTTTGTGCACCTCAGCCAACTTACCTCAGTTTCTTATTTTCTGTCACATGAGAAGGCAGCATTTAAAAATGTTCGTTCTCCCCTTTCTACAAAGTTTTGAAGGGCTCTTGTATACAGTTCATCATTCTTGTTCTTCCAAAGAAGCAAAAGTTTTTGTTTTAACGTCATCTTCTTCAAGCCTGTTTGCTGCCTGGCTGCAAATAATTGTTTCGAAAAACACATAATTTGTTTTTGTTTTTTAAAAAGCAACTGAGGATATATGTAGAACTTTTTCTTTGTTCAGTTAATCGGTACCTCCTAAATTAGCTCCCACTGCAGCTGTGGCTTCAGGATCAAACCCTGTGGTATCAACATCCTCCTGTATTGGCTCCTCCTCTAACATGGCGGCTTTCCTCAACACTGACAGACTTCCCATGAAAGTCTTTCCCTGAAACCTGCTCCTCTCAGGAGAAGCTAGCAAAGAGGCACAATCTGAGAAGTGAGAAGTTAAGAAGAAAATTAAGAGATCAGATAAACATCCTGTTTTCTACCATGTCGACGTTGGCTTTGTCTTTTCATATCAGTTTCTTTATTTGCTCTTTTGATCTTAATAATAATAATAATAATAATAATAATAATAATAATAATAATAATAATAATTTTAGAACTGTAGATCTGGAAGGGACCTTGAGTCTAGCCCCTGTCAAGGAGTCACAATGGGGAATCGAACTCCCAACCTCTGGCTCAGCAGCTGGAGACCTAAACCACTGAGCTTTCCAGCAGTTGACTTCAGATTCATCTGCTGTGGAGACTCTGAAACCCTCTTATGGTGGTCAACCTTCTTAGGATCAGCTACTCATGATGGACAGCCCTTAGGAGAAGTTGTGTGTATTGGTGCCTTTCTCTGCTAGCGAGAACCGCCATACACAGTGTTTTCAATAGTGTTCATGATCACCATTGTATCATGACTAGGATCCACAGTCTCATCTGGCTCAGTGTCTCCCCGCCCCACAACACTGACGTTCTGCTTAGGACTGATAATCTGCTCAAGATGGACATTTGTCTCCACGTGGAGGATACCAGTCTTCCTGAATGTGTCATCATGACTCCTGTGATTACAGCCAAGCCCTGTCAATGTCAAATGTATGACACTCGAATGAAATCCTTAAAGCATTATAAGATTTATAACACTCTTTGGTAGTTTGAGTCTGTGACAGTCCATCACAACTGACATTGATCCCTCTTAAGGGTTAGTTCCAGTGTGAAATCAGATAACCTTTTCAATAATATTAAAGTTCATCTGGGTACCAAGGTATAAGTAGTTTCATTGTTTAAATACTTCATCCCTCTTTAGAAGACAATTTCTGACATTATCGATACTGAACGTGTTGTCAGGCTCATATACACCTCACTCACTATGATCATTCACTATGTTTTAAGACCACCAAACTAGAGACGGGCATGAACCACCAGTTTGGTGGTTTGTGCCAGTTGGTTTATTGGCCGAACAGGTGTTCGGCACCATCCAGGCCCACTTCCTCTGTCAGGCACCAACTCAGAGGCCGCGCCCTGGCTTCCCTGCCCCATCTCCTCCTCCAGCTGCTGCCTCTGAGGGGGCACCTCTTGCAATAGGGAATATTGTGGCCCATAAACAAGAATTGACTCTTTGTACATGGACCAGAGTATTCTATTAGACATCTATTTTTATAACAGGTGTGCAGCCACAAGGTTAGCACATGGAGAGGATGCAATCCTTGAAATGTGTACTGGGTATGATGCGGTGTCTAAGAGAGACAATATGTGATGTGCCAGTGATTGGTTGTTTCACACTATAGAAGAGCTGCACACTATAGTGGAATATGGAGCTTTGTTGGGACGTGGTGGCGCTGCGGGTTAAACCGCAGAAGCCTCTGTGCTGCAAGGTCAGAAGACCAGCAGTCATAAGATTGAATCCACGCGAAGGAGTGAGCTCCCGTTGCTTGTCCCAGCTCCTGACAACCTAGCTGTTCAAAAGCATGTAAAAATGCGAGTAGATAAATAGGTACCACCACGGTGGGAAGGTAACGGCATTCTGTGTCTAGTCGCGCTGGCCACGTGACCACGGAAACTGTCTTCAGACAAACGCTGGCTCTATGGCTTGGAAACGGGGATGAGCACCGCACCCTAGAGTCAGACACGACTGGACTAAATGTCAAGGGGAACCTTTACCTTTATGCACGAAGTGCTGTCCGTCTCTTTTTACAGATAAGTGTATTGTTTAGTCTGCTGTACTTAACTCTGCTGTACACATTTGTGTAAATACACGGCTGGTGAAGGTATCTACCCTCTCTGCGAGTCTCTTTACTGTGGACCTGGAAGAATGACTTGTCTCAGAATCATCTCCACACCCCAAAATACCTGACAGAGGAGGCAGGGCTGGGAAGTGCCAAACACTTGTTTGGCTGATAAATGAACTGGCAGAACTGCTGTACCGGAGCTTCGAGCCCGTCTCTACACCAAACATATTCCACTTGTTGCTCATTCTGTGTTAAGGTCTCAGTCCCTGCGTTGCCGGTGTGCTAGTTATCAGCCCTGTCTTCTCAAAATATTTCAGCATGGATGTTCACTTTGCACCAGCATTACTGTCCATGCCAGTGATATTGACTACAAGACATAGGATACATGATACGATTTGTGTTCCTCCTTCTCATCCAGTATTGTTGCAAGTAGAGGTCCTTCAAATTACGCAACAGCGACGTTAGGTCTTTGAGCAACAGGAAGTACATAATCTTCAGTAGTCTGATCATGCTTCTGCTTCTTCAAGGCCAGCATCCTCATTGCCCCTAGTTTCCTCACCTGATCATCTCTCAGAGATCAGCTGCCTTCTCTCCCTCAAAGGGCATAAGGTCTTCTGCTATCCAAGTCTCTGACCCAGTGATTAGCAGAATAATTGACAATATTCCAACATCTATAAGGCTTCTCTAGTTTATAGCTTGTTCTGCAGTCTTGGTTAAATCCTTCACTGATTGCTCCAAGATTTCACTGGGGCAGGGTGGGATCAATGCTAGGAAATTTTAGTTTAGAAATGCTTGTCTATCAAGCAAATTAGCAACTGCTGTAATTCTGCACCAATTGCATCTTTGCAAAGCAAAATTCTCACGGAGGCCAATAAAAATATCTCACTGTCTCATAGATGAGGAAGACAACAGTGTGGGTTCTTTTGTTGCACACCGGAATATGATGTAAAGGAGGATTTACATCTCTAGTTTGGATTATTATATCCTAAGGCAAGCTTTTTTCGTAGATTTCACCAGAAGAGGTCCCACACATGGGGGTAGGTTAAATGCTTGAAATGTAAATGTTGGGGCTATTGTTGCCTGAATCCTTCAGGCCACATGGCCACTTCCTGGGAGATTTTGGGAACGGTGTAGTCCAAAAGATCATGTCCCCAAGGTCTTGGGTAGGTTGGCATGCTATATAGAAAAGTCATGTAGAGGAGACAGAATTTCCAAGACACTCTAAAATATGTAGCTTTTGAAATTATAGCCCTATTAATCTGTCCAAGCGTATCAAAAAGAAACAAAAAACAAAAACAAAATCAAAACAAGACGTCGTGGCACCTTAAAGACGAACTGCTATATTTTAATGTTAGCTTTCATGGAACCTGACCACTTCCTCAGACATAAGAGTCAGAATGCTGAGACTACATGGCAAAGCACCATATTTTTCCATTTATAACACGCCCCCACTTATAAGACGCCCTCCCCTTTTCTAACCCAAAAATTAAGAAAACTTAGCTTTGAGGATTCAGCCTCTGGGCTCAGAATGCTCGGACATTACGAGTCCCTGTTGCATCTGAGCCTACAGTCTCCACCTCCAACAAGGTCTGTTCCAGTTGGTTTGTACAGCATCAGCTGACGTCAGTTGCGTAAGGCTCGTGATTGGAGGAAGCTTAGTGTCCTGACTGCAGGAAACTAAGCCTTGTGACTGAAGGAAGCCTGTTTACAGAGGCAAGGTATGGGCCGTTTTGTTCTCTCCTCAGCTATCTCAGCTTACTTCCATGTAAAAGACGCCCCTCAATTTTTAGTGTAATGATTTTAGGAAAAAGTAGCATCTTATACATGGAAAAAGTGTGGTATTAGTGGAAGGCTGTAAGATAAAAGGACAGGGGTGTTTGGTTGCATTTCACACCTAGTCATGATTTAAGACCCTACTTTGGCGTTCAGTTCTTTGGAAGCTTGGTTCTGTAAAGAGCAACAAGGATTCAAGATGATTTCATTACAAATATGATTTGTTGATTCCTTTTCTCTTTAATGCTTCCAGGGAATCTATGGAAGGCTTTTCGTGTGGATTGTGGAAAAGATCAATGCTGCCATTTATAGGCCGCCTTCCCACGAACACAAGAGCGTCAGGAGATCCATCGGACTGCTGGATATCTTTGGGTTTGAGAACTTTGCCATCAACAGGTAGAGGGCCTTGATCACCTTGCAGACAGACACCAGAGGGTGGGTGGGCGTATTCTTCCATCCCTGAACCTTGAAAGGCTGCACACACTCAGCCAACCCCCCTCCTCCCCAAAAATGAGGGGGAACAATTGAAAAAAAGGGTGGGTGGTTGATTTTTTTCCATTGGAAAGAAGAGGCCAGTGACAGAATGAAGCAACACATGTTATGTTTTAAATTGGAGAGAAGAAAGGTGGGAGAGAACAGGGCAAACTTACGACAGCAGTGTCAGTAGTGAACTTACCTTTTTATAAAAACCTGAAGAAATCAGATGTTTACCTGGCACCTGAAAGAATTAGCAGGCCTACTGTGGAAGGGTGCTCCAAAGAGCCAGCCTCACCAAAGAAGCTCCTTCTCACAGACGCTCACCAACCCCAGAGTTTGGGAAAACTACCTTTTGGACTACAGTTCCCAACATCCCTCAGTTAGCTAGCCAGTAGCCAGTTCTGGGATTTGTAGTCCAAGAATCAACTTTTCCCAAGCTCTGTCCAGACCTAAATTGGCAAAGGTAGCTTACTTGAGTGGAATCTCAAGATGGTGGATGAGCCTCATGGCGCAGTAGTATGCTCGAATTCAAGAGAAAATCAGACAACCATCTGTCAGATTGGGATTCCTGCATTGAGCAGGGAGTTGGATGGGATGGCCTTCTAGGCTCCTTCCAACTCAATTATTCTGTGATTCTATGAAACTGCAGTGAAGTCTCGGCTCATGATTTGAGTTTGATCCCAATGGGCTCAGGTAGCCGACTTGAGGTTGACTCAACCTTCCGTTCTTCCGAGGTCGGTAAACTGAATACCTAGCTGACTGTGGGTGGGGTGGGGTGGTCGCCATGTGAAGCCTGCATCATTAAATTGTATTTGTAAACCATCCGGAAAGTGCTTTGAACGCTTATTTTAACTACAGCTTCCATGACTTTCGGATTCAGGGAATCACTTAGAATGCTTCTTTTATTGCTGTTGAAAAATTATTCCTGGTCTACATATTTTCTTATTTCTGCCCCCACCCCCACCCCCAACCGATAGATCGTTCTCATTATTAGCGGCTTGTTGTAAAATAAAGATCCATTATCTCCAGTTTTGAACAGCTCTGCATAAACTTTGCAAACGAGAACCTTCAGCAGTTCTTTGTCCGCCACGTCTTCAAGCTGGAGCAAGAAGAATACAACCTGGAGAACATCAACTGGCAGCACATTGAGTTCACAGACAATCAGGATGCACTGGACATGATCGCCATCAAGCCCATGAACATCATCTCACTCATTGATGAGGAGAGCAAGTTTCCCAAGGTCAGTGATTTGCTGAAAGGGAGTGATCATCTGTATTCCATAGGGACCGTTTATTTATGTGCAGTTGCAGACCAACCCATCCCAGCTTGATGCCTACCTGCGCATTTTTGGCTGCATGTCAGGACCTACTGCTTTTTTGTTTTGCTGTGGGTAGGATTGCTTTATTTTGATTTGGCTCCAACTTGTGTGGTCGCTGAGATTGAGCCAAAGCAGCAGGTTTAAGCTTTTTTCTTTGCTTAAGCCACTTAATGATCATGAGAAATGGAAAGCTTCTTTTCTGCTCATCTGCAGAGGGAAAGGGAGAGGATGTTTTCTCTTTCTTTTAAATCGTTGCTAATGCTTCTGTGAGGCTTTGAAAAGGCCTTTCTAAAAAGCCATTTCTATGCATCACTGATGCGCTACATCAGTTGGCAAAAATTTAAAGAAATGGAAAACTTCCTGTCCTTTCCCCTCCACAGGTGAGCAGGAAGGAAACTTTCCATTTCTCAAGATTGTTAAGCAGCTGAAGCAAAGCATGGAGGAGGAGACAGGAAGAGAGGGGTTTTTTGTTTCCTCTTAAAGGGAATAAAAATTTGTCTAGATCAGGACATTACCTAGTGGCGTTCTATTAGCGGTAGAACGTGGAACAGGGAATAGAAACAACAGAAAGTCCTGTAGCATTCTAAAGATTCACATACTTTGTTCGATGGCATGAAGTGCTTTGTACTTAATCAGATACAACTATTGTAGCATCAGCTCGTTGTACACAAGCCAGGGTGAGTAGGCGATTGTTGACTTCAAGTTTCCTTAAAGTCAGAGGAAACTGAAATGGGATTACAACAGTTTGCTTTTGCAGTGGCTATTAACTAACTGCAGTTAAGTGGTGTTGCAGATGTCCTCACCTTAATAAACTGACCCACATGTATAGTATGATAAAAGGCATTTTAAAAGTCTGCAAGCTTATGACAAAGAAGTGAACAAAGAGAATTAATTTGCAAAAGGCAGAGTGAGACCATGAAAGCAAACTAGTGCGGGGATAAACATAAGTCTTTTGCGTCTTAAAAGATCTCTGTTTCTAATGATGCACTAACTGTACCATTTAGGTTTAGGGTAAATTGCCTGTACTACCAGAACTATAGCACTAGGTTTGGAAACGGAGCTTTTTTCCCTAATTGTGGGCTGTTTTGTTTCCTTTCATGCAGGGAACAGATACCACAATGCTGAATAAGCTCAACTCCCAACATAAGCTTAACACCAACTATATCCCCCCCAGGAACAACTACGACACCCAGTTCGGCATTAACCACTTTGCGGGAGTCGTGTACTATGAAACGAAAGGTAAATCGAGGAGGCTTATGGGTGGGAGGCAAGCTGTGGAGGTTCAGATCCAGAACTGGCCTTCAGCGATGTGCAGCGATGGCGAACCTATGGCACGCGGGCCACAGCTGGCATGCAGAGCCCTTTCTGCGAGCACGTGAGCCAGATGTTGCTGGATCGCTACTCCCCCTCCACACAGCCAAACCTGAGAAGGTGGCTGCAGCCGCGGTGCTGGCGCTTCGACAGGCGGATCTGGAGCAGCTGGTGCTGGCGGCGGATTCAGAGTGAGGTCTCGAGGCACTTCCGTGCCCGGGATTCTCCCTACCGCTGCCACTTCCGGTTCCGCCGCCGCCATGGCATGCCTTCCGCTGGGTTTTTCCCCCCCAGTTTGGGCACACGAGTCCAAAAAGGTTCGCCACCACTGGCTTAGTGGAAGAGCTGATGCTTAAAATAAGGAAGGTTCCAGCTTGATTCCTTGATTAAGACTTGCTTATACATTCAGAACCTAAAGACCTCTTTCCTATTAGACTGTAAAGATGCTATGAAAATGCGATTTCTGTCATCGACAGCAGTAGATCATGGGTCTCTTGTGTTCCCGATCTGTTTTTGCGGCTCCTGGTAATCAACACACAAAAAAGCTATTCCCGGAGGCCTCTGAGAGTCGCATTTTTTCTTTAAAATTAGCGACAACCCATTCATGCCTTGTTTCACCCCTCCGAAGGTATTTTATGAAACTGGGAATCAAACTGGTCAATTTGAAAAGTGCTCATCATGGTCGTCCTCAGATAAGGAGGAGGATGCTTGATTATAATTATACACCTCCTTTCCACTATGCAGTAGCATTCAAGGTGGCTTGTGATCTTCGTAAAAGAATAAAACCAACTGTAACTATAAAATTAAGTAAAACCGGTGCTTACTCTCAAAGCTGTAAAAATCAACAAAATGCATTAAAAACCATTAAAATCAACAAAGTGCATAGCAAGAGAACAGCAATGCATCATGCAGGTTAAAGACCATATGCCAGTTTAGAAATATATGTTTTTACTCTCTTCTTGAGAGTAATCAAGAGTGGAAACTGAATGCCAAATAGGGGAAAGCCCTCACCAGTGTTTTCCTTGATTTTGCTTTGGCTGATCCTTCTAGTCATACCATAACTTAGCCTCAGCATCTGAGACAGATTGGGGTTCAGATTTGGTCTATAAGCACTGGCCTATCTCATGTTGTGGCTGTCTTTCACTGCAGGGTTTCTGGAGAAAAACAGGGACACCCTCCATGGAGACATCATCCAGTTGGTGCACTCCTCAAGAAACAAATTCATCAAGCAGATCTTCCAGGCTGATGTAGCCATGGTAAGGCGTATCTTGTGAAGAGGGGCATGGGTGGGTCATATTGTCAGGTATAGTGGGGAAAGATCTATCTGGATTTCATAGATCTAGATTAGAGATGGGCACGAACCAAAAAAACGAACCAAGAAGTTCGTGGGAAATGGCTGGTTCGTTGGTTTGGTTTGGGTCAGGTTCGTCAAAACCACAGAACCTGAACTGACCTGAGCCACGGACTTTTTTTTATCATTTGTCCAAACTTCCTGGTTTGTTCCCCCTGCCCCTGCCCCCTTCCCACTGCCCGCCACCTCTGCCACCACCACTGCCATCTTCAGAGGCAGCCCGGCCGGCTCCCACAGGCCGGGCTGCCTCTGAAAAAAATAAACCTGGTTGTGGTTCGTGCCCCTCTAGACCAGTATTCCTAGAACTTGGCATCCCTCAGTTGTGTTGGTTAAGGATTATGGAGCTTCTAGGCTAGTCGGTGGTGGACCTAAATTTTGGGGTGCCCAAAGCTTGAACTGTTCTGTGGGCTCTCTAGTTAACCACTGTTATCTTCTTCAGTGAGGTTGTTCCATGACAAATCATCACGATTTTTTTTTCAAAAGTGTGGACAAAAGTTCCATCCGGGAGACCTCCAGGGTTAGGGGCCCTGAAGCTTCATTAGTTTCCCAATAGATCTGCCCCTGATGCTAGTACATCTGGAGGCTGATCTGGGACTCCTCAGGTTTAGAAAAGATCTGTCGAAAATGAAGTGATATAGTGTGGGCATGCGCAGGGACAGGAGGCCCAGCTCCTGGAAGTGGGAAGCTGGGCTGTTGCCTCTGAAGATGGTAGTGGTGGAGAAGAAAGAGGAGCAGAAGGAGGAAGGACCTGGTAAAGGATGCAACGGGGGCAGTTGGAAGGGGTTAGGGCATCCGTTTTACCAAAGCAAAATGAAACACCGGGCAGGAAAAAAAAATCGATGCTGTGATTTGTTTTGAGAAAACGGAATGCACGAACTGAACCACGAACCGAACCGTGAACCCACCCAGGTGGTGAGTTTTTTTTTTCAATTCGCAGTTCAGTTTGTGTCCACCTCTAGTCTTTGATATAATTTCATTTCTTTAAAAACAAACACATAGGTTTTGGTAGGATAAACATGGATCAATTCACACAACAAGCTTCATTTTGGAGCGTGGAAGGGCAAAGCGCTATTTGCAGTAGTTTAGTTCAGAGCTTAATATGTGAGTTGCCGTTCATTGACAAAGCGACAGAGGGAAGCCTTTCCCCCTTGCAAATGAGTTTGGCATTGAAATTTTGAAGCAGGTGTTCTGTTCCTTCATGAAGGCTCGCCCTAAAGAACATTATATTTCTCTGCCTAGTTGATGTTTATGGCAAAAACCCACTGTCTGTGAACCCTTTCCCATACCTCTGTAGAGTTTCCATCTGAAAAATGAATGTCAAAATCAGCACCTGCCAGCTTTCGATGGTGCAGTTAGAAGCTGTGTTAATGCAAGCAAAGCGCCCAGGCGCAATTAGGATCTGTTCCGATTAGAGATACGTGAGCAGAATACTGGGTACCCTTCCAGATTGATAGATAGCTAGATTATTTATTTATTTATTACATTTTTATGCCAAGCGATTTACTGCAGAAATTTCTACTCAGGGCAGTTAACATAACAACAGACATAAACAAAAGCAATATATCTACATACCAAATTCCCAACAGGACGATTAGTTGAAACACACAGAGAGAGAGAGAGAGAGAGAGAGAGAGAGGGAGGGAGGGAGGGAGGGAGGGAGAGAGAGCCAAACTCCATTAACACTTCAGGGAAGAATATCATGGAATGCTTCTTGAAACAACTCAGTCTTTGGAAACCTCCTGAACAATTTTAAATAAATAAATGGTAAATGCACAAGGTTGGGGCTTAACGTATCTCCAGGGGAAGCCTATTCCATAAGAAAGGGGCCACAGCTGAGAAGGCACGATTCTTGTTGGAAGCCTTCGAATCTCTCCGGGAATGGTTGCTCACAGTTGGAAGGCTGAAGAAGATCGGGTGGGGCAAGCAGAAGTTCTGAAACGGAGGCATTCCGACATGTAACAAGTTTCCAAATCATTAAGGGCTTTGCCTATTAGAATGCCTTGAACTTGGTACCGGGAGGCAATGTCGATGGGCAGGAACTGGCGAAATATGATTAGTAGCTTCTGATATGGGGAAAGAAGCACAAGCTTTGTAAATACAAACTGTGCTCGTAATTAGAGATGGGCACAAATTGCTTCATGCCGAGTTGTCTCAAGTCATCCGTGGTGCCGTGCGTTCCCTTTCCCCGCCCCTCTGGCTGGCTCCCCCGCTCACTCAAAGGCTGTGCTGTGGGCTTCCCTGCCCTGCCTCCTCCTCTGAGTGGGTGGCTGCTGGGGGAGGCAGAGGAGGGAAGCAGGCGCTCCTGCCAGGACTGGACAGTTGTGTGACGAGGAGGGGCCGAGTCGCGGGTGCCAGTTAGTGAGGAGGGGAGCCAGTAGGGAGGTGGGGGGAAAGGAAGGTGTGGCACCTGTGGTGCACATCAACGACTTGGCACAAAGTGATTCGTGCCCATCTCTACTCGTAATATCAGAGGCTATATGGGATACGTCCAATTCTGGGCACTGGAGTTTACCTACATCATTCACTGAGACTCACCAGAGCACCCTTTTCCCTCCTGGAAGTCCTTCCTCAAATCCATGTGCCCTTTTGGCCTGTATAAGAGAGGAACCCTTGCTGAGATTGGGGGACCGGGTTGAGCTACTTGATCTTATGATTTCAGGGAGTATGGTTGAGGTGGGGGGAGCAGCAGCAGCTTATCTGCTCCTCTGAGATCATCTAGTCTGTGGCTGCAGGATGATGCCGAGGAACTACATATTCCACTCCACGAATATGGTTCCCCAATTCCATGGAGCACGACATGGAAACTTCAAGTCCTAAACTCAAGCTGCCATAGTAAATCAACTGATCCAATAGTTTAATCAACTCAAAATATTTTGTTTGGCTGAAAAGTTGCCCCTGATTAATCGGAGCCACTGATCTTAAATGCTTGTTAACAGATACCTGCTAGCAAGTACCATCTTAGAAGAGGTGTGAACCTCTTATGCATGCGAGATTTTAAATGTGGATTTGTCAAAGGGAGCTATGAATTCCTTTGATCAAGAGAGTGATGGAGGAAGAAGCTCTAAAGCAAATCCATAAAAAGATCAAGAGATCATAAAAGGCAGGAAATCATGGGATGAGAAATGGAAAGTATAGATGGTTACAGCTTATCATTGAAGAGGGGGGGGGGGAAGTATTGCAGGAAGAACTTGTTGGCTGAAAATCCTTCAACACTGCTTTGGGTGCAATACAACATCACTGAAGAGCTGCTGCACCCAGAGTCAGAGGAGCCACGAGGACAATCATTCTCCACTCAAAGAGGGATGGGAAGAAATAAGAAGGAAAAATATGTTTTCTGAGCTAACACTCTGTGTTATATCTGCGTACATAGCAAAGTTTCCTGAACAATGATTTTTCTTCACCCCATATAGACAAATCTGTACCTATAGAGATGGGCATGAACTGCCGGTTTGATGGTTCATGGCAGGTGTTTGGTGCTTCAAGCCCTGCCTCCTCTGGTGGGCGCCCGTTCAGAAGCACCATCCGGAGGGGGGGCAGGGAAGCCAGGCCAAACACCTGTTCGGCCAATAAGCAAACCAGTGCAAACTGCCAAACCAGTGGTTTGTGCCCGTCTCTAGTACCTATTAGTTAACTAAAACCCATGGTCTGCTAAAATTTCTTTAATCAGAGGACAGCCATCTTTGAAACATGAAGGATGCCCCTTCATGGCATTGATTTGGTGTTCCTGACTCAGTAATGTGCGTACAATTAGAAAAAGAGTTTAGGAAAGTGATTTTTTTTTTACTACAATTCCCACTTCTACAGCTAGTGGCCCTGCTGGCCAGGGGATTATGGAACCTGTGAGGTTTTTTTTTTTTTTTCTCCCAAAAGTTTGGCAAATTTTGCATGCTCAGATCTTAAGTATGGGATTCAGGACACATAATAATGGGCTCGAATTACAGGAAGCCTGAGCATTAGTCTGCAGTTGAACGTGAAGAAGACCAAGATAGGAGAGCACTTTTCAAAGACTTGAAAGGCTGTCCAAAGAGGAGGGGCAGGATCTGTTCTCGATCCTCCCAGAGTGCAGGACATATCATAATGGGCTCAAGTTAAAGGAAGCCAGATTTCGGTTGAATCTCAGGAAAAAACTTCCTAATTGTTAGAGCAGTATGACAATGGAACCTGTGACCTCGGGAGGTGGTGCATATGACTCTGCCTCTCTTCGTGCAGGGCTCCTCCTCCTCCACACACCCACGACAATTGTTTTCATCCCTTTTGGTTTCTCAGGGGGAGGAGTCATGCGTGTGCAGGGGGCAAAGTCACGTGTAAGGGGCAGAGCACTGTCCAGTGGGGCTGAAAATTAGAGGGAAGGTTGGTTCCAAGTTCTCCCACAGAGGCTGAAAACTGAAGATAATAGCAGACGCTATATATAGCATGGTAAAAGAAAAAGAAAAAAAACCTAGAAATATGTATTTTCATCATGTACTACCAGAACTGGCTCTTAGAGGGAGCCAGAGATCATGCTATGTGTTCTTCAACAACAAGAATACATAGCATGGTCTCTCGATCCCTCTAGTGGCCAGTTCTGGTAAATACATACATATTTCTAGTTTTTTTCTTTTAATAGTTTTAATATTTTCAGACTGTGAATAAGTGAAATTGCAGATCCCGTGGAAGGTCATATGTATATGTGATGCAGACCAAGGCACCCTCACAGCCAGCCTTCTGTCCCTAAGGGAGGAGAAGAGAGAACAAAGTGTGTCTCTGAAAAAGCAGGAAGTGATTTAAGGAAGAAGTCACCTAAGAATGTCACCTGCAAGGGCATGAATCTACAAGTGGTCACAGAAAACCAGGAGAGGCCAAGATGCTGAAGCCCACCTGGTGATCATCCCCCTCTCATCCCTTATTGGTTACTTTAAATACTACATTGCCGCATTTTTTTTTTAAAAAAAGCAGAATATACATTTGGTTTTTCCTTCCGTCAGGATGTCTTGCATGAAATATAGGGGAGGAAATGGACCGCGGTTAGGTGACTGGGTCACCATAGCCACAGATCCTGTTTTCCTGGCTTATCATGTATCGCCTGGGTCCAGGCAGGAAGCTCCCGGCCTTTAATCTCCTTCTGCACTCAAATGAAAAGCAACAGAGGGTTTCAAAGACTTCTCAATCCTTATCGACGTCCGATGCATGGAGTTTGCTTTTAATTGGCTAGAAAAGCTTCTGCCAGAACTGCAGTTGCTATTCCCGCTTGGGGTGAAGGGATTAAATTCTTCTTTGCTCTCTGTAGGCTCACAGGAGAGTCAGTCATGACCATGCGCTTCCGGCTTATTGCAGCTACAGCCCACTTTGATTGTGGTGGTTGTTCGTTGTGTATTGGAAGTTTTTTTAAAAAAAACAGTAACAGAATCCCCCTCCCATATTTTGCAGATTTACAACTCAGCTGGTGATGAATCAGAGAACGCACAATAATAAGCCTTCATTTCCCATAAGTCCTTACCCTAAACATCAGTTGAACGGGCTGGATAGCTCAGTGGTTCAGGTAGCTGACTGTGGAGCCAGAGGTTGGGAGTTCGATTCCCCCACTGGGCCGCCTGGGAGAAAAGCCAGCCTGGGTGGCCTTGGGCAAGCTGCACACCGTCCCAGGGCACCCCCTAGAGGAAGGGAAGGGTAAACCACTTCTAATTATTCTCTATCCGAGAAACCCTGAAAATGGGCACCATAAGTCAGAATTGACTTGACAGCATGCAATTATCATCATTATTATTAAACATCAGTTCTTTTGTTTAATAATGGTGTTTGCCTTGTGATGCCTCTTCTATGGTAAACAATCTGGGGCTGTCACATGTATGCTGTAAGACTTGTTATGGTGTTTATGTTAGACCATGGGGGAAAAAATTAGATTCAGACTTAACTTCCAAGATTTTGCAGTGTTCCAGACAGAAAGGGTTTAACTTCCTTCTTTGGAGGAGCCATGTGGCACAGTGATTAAACTGCAGTACTGCAGCCAGAACTCTGCTCACAACCTGGGTTCAATCCCAGGTAGCTGTTTCAAGTTACACTTAGCCTTCCATCCTTCCAAGGTTGGTAATTGAGTACCTAGCTTGCTGGGGGGTGGGAGGACAATGTGAAGCCTGTATAATTAAATTGTAAACCGCCCAGAGAATGCTTTAAATGCTATGGGGTGGTATATAAGCAGCACACTTTGCTTTGTTTTGTTTCTTTCTTTTAAAGAAAAAAAGAATACATATTACCAAACAAGCTTGTATAAAAAGGAATGTCGCCATCATTTGAAATATGTCACTGAGGCCCTGAGAGGTTCAAACAGATTTTAACTTATGTATTTTTATTTGTTTTAGCTTGCGACAGGGTTTATTGTATTTTATTGCATTTTTTGTATTTATTTTATGGTGTTTCGGTATATGATTTGATTGGATATTGTGAACCGCCCAGAGGGTGACAACACAAATGAGGGAGTACAGAAATGGAAATAAATAAATAAAAATTTATAAATTTTAAAATACCACCAAGCCCTTGGGATCAGAAGGCACAGCTTAAGTTGCTATACAGGAAAGCAAAGTGGAAATCAGATCTGAATGTAGAAGGGTCAGAGCCTCCTTACATGGTGGAGACGGAGAACAGTAATGCACATAAAAGGACAGGTTGCTAGTCCATGTGGAGCTCAGATGTCAGTGTGTCAGATCCTGGCTCTGAACAGCTTAAAGGCAGAGGTCATGATGGGCCCTGTGCAGGAATTAAAGAAACCCGTTGCCTGGATCTTGACTCTACCAATGAGAAGTAAAGGGATTGTTACAAACTAAAGATGTCCCACGGATCTATTTTTTTGTTTCTCAAAGTGGAAACGATATATTTAATTTTATTTATTTATTTTTAAGAAACCTTTAGAGCCTGCCTTCATCACAAGATCTCATGGAATCATAGAATAACTGAGTTGAAGGAGGCCTATAAGGCCATCAAGTCCAGCTACATAGGCTTGCTCCTTCTGGGTGTCACAGTCAGGAATCAAATTCCTTATCTCTGGCTCTCCGGCGCACTGTGCGTATTCAGCCAGCTACCATTGACATAAATGGGAACGCGGGAATACAAATCAAAGCAGATCTGAAAGATGATTGTCCAGTTTTCTCTTGAAGGCCTCCAGCATTGGAGCGCTCACCGTCTCCCAAAGTAATTGGTTCCATTGTCATACTGCTCTAACAGTTAGGAAGTTTTTCCTGATATTCAACCGAAATCTGGTTTTCTGTAACTTGAGCCCATATGTCCTGCACTCTGGGATGATCGAGAGCAGATCCTGCCCCTCCACTGTATGGCAGCCTTTCAAGGATTTGAAAAGTGCTATCATATCACCCCTCAGTCTTCTTTTCTCAAAGCTAAACATGCCCAGTTCTTTCAGTCTTTCCTCATAGAGCTAGGTTTCCAGTCCCCGGATCATCCTTGTTGTCCTCCTCTGAACTTGTTCCAATTTCTCTGCATCCTTCTTAAAGTATGGTGTCCAGAACTGAACACAATGCACTAGATGAGGCCTAACCAGTGCCGAATAGAGGGGAACTAATACCTCGCAGGATTTAGAGACTATCCTTCTATTACTGCATCTTAAAACTGCATTGGCCTTTTTTGCAGCCACATCACACTGTTGGCTCGTAGCTTGTGATCTACAATTCCAAGATCCTTTGCACTTGTAGTTTTATTGAGCCAGTTATCCCCCATATCATGGCAAGTTGCAAAGCTGTGTAAAATACAGGGGTACCCCCAAGGCTCAGTCATTTTTATTAATGACTTGGATGAGGGAGTGCAGGGAATGCTCATCAGATTTGCAGATGATACAAAATTGGGCGGAATAGCTAATACCCTAGAAGACAGAAACAAAATTCAAAATGACCTTGATAGGATGGAGCACTGGGACGAAAGCAACAGAATGAAATTCAACAGGGATAAGTGCAGAGTACTGCACCTCGGAAAAAGAAACCAATGGCACAGTTACAAGATGGGGGATACCTGGCTCAGCAAAACTACAAGCGAGAAGGATCTTGGAATTGTCGTAGATCACAAGCTAAATATGAGCCAACAGTGTGATGTGGCTACAAAAAAGGCTAATGCTATTTTAGGCTGCATTAATAGAAGTATAGTTTCCAAATCCCATGAGGTGCTAGTCTCCCTCTATTCAGCGCTGGTTAGGCCTCACCTTGAGTCTTGTGTCCAGTTCTGGACACCACACTTTAAGAAGGATGCTGAACAAAATGGAACAAGTTCAGAGGAGGGCGACAAGGATGATCAGGGGGCTGGAAACCAAGCGTGTTTTATGGCTAAAGCTTCATGAATCCCCCAGCTGGTTGCAGAGAGACTAACAAACTTTGAACTGGTACTAAATCATTATTGTGTAGACAAGTCACATGGGAATAACACCCTCCTGGGGGGTTCATATGTGTCCTTTAATCCAGGGGTCCCCAACCTTTTTCACCCCGCGGACCGGCTGGGGAAGGAAGGGCACCCCCCGCACTCATGCGCATGCGCGAACGGCGGTGCAGTGCTTGTGCGGGCGCTCATGCGTATGCGCAAATGGTGGCGCTCACACGGGTGCGCTGGAGCGCACGCGCATGCGCAGATCAGCTGTGCGAGGGTGAGTGCGTGCAGGGGGGGCGGGAGGTCTGTCTCCGCGGCCCAGTTCGACTCAGGCCACGGACCAGCAGTGGGCCGCGGACTGGGGGTTGGGGACCTCTGCTTTAATCCATTTCATGTTGCAGGGTTTTGAATTTTGGTTAAATTCCTGTAGCTGAGCAGGAAAAGTACAGGGATTCACGGAGCACAATAGCTTCAAGTTCTTCCGAGTAGCCCACCTTTTTTTTTTCATTAACTGGCTCTTTCAGTCTCAATAACTCACTCTGAGACATTAGTAGACAAAAGAATAACAGTTTTTTCATTACTTACAATTGAACAGATCAAACAGCAAACTGACAAATGTGACTTCTTTCAATAGCAGACTTCAACATACTCAAGAGAGGGAAAGAGATACAGAGCAGAGGCAGGTTCCAGAAAGGATTTTTGATAGAAATATTTCTCTCCACACCAAAATTTTAAATTTCCTTTCCTAAGAATTCATACAGGGTACATCCATGATTATGCAATCTGTGCCTGAATGGTAGGGCTTGAAGAAGCTTAATACCAGCTCATAAGGGCCCATTTTCTTTCTCAATAAAGCAAAGAAAGATTCTATTTCTAATGTAAGGACAGTGATATCCAAATGTGGGGCCCTAGATGTGCTTAGACCACAACTCCCAACAACCTTAGCCAGAAGAATTCATGGCCAGGGCTTCTGGGAGTTGTAGTCCCACACAGCACATAAGGGCTGCAGGTTTGGGTACCTCTGAATGAAAAGCAAGTTGGAGGAGCCAAGAGAAATTCAATGAGTTGCCTGAGCCAGCAGATGTCTACTGCTGTCGAAGATGATATAAGCACGAGTCATCATGAATCAAAGGGCAGAATGAGCTACCCCATTGGTAATCCAAAGTATTTTCAGTAGTATGGTCTTGAATGGACAAAAAATATGTACTAATTGTATAAAGTCCTTATCCAGGTGAAGATGAAAACTTGCATGATGATTTTGAGATAATAGGACTCTTCCTGGAAATATTTTATGTCCTGGAAGAAAATCTAGAGTTGCTGGTCTTCTGGTCTTTGGAGGCACCAGAACTTGACATTCATGCAACTTTTTGTTGCAAAATCCCTGGCAACAGCCATGGGGTGGGGAAATCTAGGGTGTTTTAGGTAAAGTTGCAAGCCCATGCATAGCAGAAATCACTGCACCTACGGATACATTTTGCTCCCTGCCCAACCACCAGAAAATTATCTTCTCCCTCCCCCAATGAAGCCTTACAAAGAAGCCCAGCTTGGGCATGGATCAGGGTTCGGTTGAAGCGTTGTGTGATCACCAGGAAGTAGAGATTTGCAGTGGTCCCCTGCACCAGTGGTCCCCAATGCGATCCGTTTCCCTGTGTGATCATACCCATATGGCAGGTCACTGAGAACATACTAAACATAAGAGAAGGATCTATCAGATAGCAGGAAAAATGGATTCTTGAAGTTTGATTCGGTGTGAAAAACACCGACAGCCTGTGATTTGAGCTGGTGGTGTGTGTGTGTGTGAGAGAGAGTCTCATCTTGAAGGGGAAAAAGTGGTTCTGCCTCTCACTCCAAGAAGGGTAAGAATAAAAATGCCCCTATGTTCATTGGTGAAGTGTTCAAGGATATGTTACCATGCTGCAACCTTTATCCACCTATTCAATAGACGTGATAGATTGGCGGAGGGTGTCAGGATGTCCACATTTGTAAAAATAAAATAAAATATGGTACTACTTCCTGTTGCTAAAAAGCCTATTAAGAAAAAAAATTACTGGTTATCCGTTGTCATCTCTGAGAAAGGTACCCCCTTTCCTGTCTCAATAAAATGCACCTGACAATAACTGAGGCAATGATCAAGGTTAGTAATGTAATCTTCGTAAGGTGTGCAAGTAGTGTGTTGAACACCAGGTATCCTGGGAGTTATAGTTTCCTAAGGCTCTCGAGTGTTTACTAAGGATTTGGTAGCCCTGGGAAACTGGGTTCTTCCCATGGATCCTCGTCACAAACAAAGAGGCTGGTGGCCGGGCTGGACATGCCAGCGTTGTATTAATGGATGTGAACAAGTTCTGTGGCCAGTCAACCCACACGCAGCAAAGAGAAAGATTGCAGGAGAGAGAGAGAGAGAGAGAGAGAGAGAGAGATGATTTTGAATTTATGTGCAAAACGAATTTTGTGCGCTTTCCAATAAGCCATTCTGGTGCTATAAAAATATTGTTTTGTGATGTTTTATTAAAAGCTGCACAACACATTCATGGGATAGCTCTGTGCCTAAAGTAACCATCATATAGTTTGAAATGAAAATGCACGCAGAGAAGCTGCATGTTAAGAGATAGCTCGGAACTCCCTACCTGGATGTTCTTGTTTCACTTTTTTTTTTCTATTCTCTGTCTCTGTCTCTCTCTCTCTCTCTTTCTCTCTCTCTTTTTTTTATTTTATCTTTGCTCCCCTCTAGTTTCTCTGTGGCTATGCATCCAGTACTTTTGGCCAGTCACCAGCACCTACTCTGAAGGTAAAATAAGTCAAAAAGAGTTCCCTTCTGTGGTATGTTCACTTTTTACCCTGTGTCACTAGTTTCCTTGCGTCATCCATGACAAATCCCTGACAAGATCCGCACTGGGATGCACAGAAGGCATGCCTCACAGAAGCAAGGCAATTTTTTTTCTGGATGAAAAGATGGAGAAAATGGCAATCAAAAAGATGCGCCGGGTTGGCCTGAGTCCTGTCTGTCGGGATTAATGACTAAAACGTTTGGAACTTTTAAAGTTCTGCCAGCTGATGGAAGGCAGGGTCATTCCTTCCAGTGGGAATCCACCCCAGCTTGTAGATGTTTGAGTTTTTTAACTGCAAGTGCCAGCTTCCTCCAGCCAGCATAGAGAGAGAGAGAGTCAAAACAAATAATGTTCCCAACATCTGGAACCCACCGCGCAGAAATCAGTTGTATTGTAGGGGGAAGCCTCAAAAGGATGGTAGGCATCAATCGTCCAGCCTTCTCGCTTGGCTGCTTGAAGGACAGGCACCAAGTAGCATCAGACTGGAGGAGCGGAATCTAAGGCAGCACCCAATTGACAGCTTGCTCTGTTAAAACGGAGTCCTTGCTAGGGCTCAAGAACTGTCTAGGTGTTACTGGGCTCCATTTCTCACCCGCCCTAGTCAACCTGGCCAAAAGTGAGATATGGTAAGTGTAGGAACTCATCAATGTCCAGAGAACTGACATTTCTCCATCCCCACTTGGTTTCCTTTTCTAGCCTAACTGCCTATTCTAGGCACCTCCCAGACGTTTTTTCCCCCAAGGTTCTCGGGCAAAGATCCTTGCACTTGGCCAACACTCAGTTGAATCCAACCATGTGCATTGCCATCTTCATGGTGGCGTGTGTGCATAGGTGGCATTCAAGAGAGCCTTGGGGTGAGGGCATCTAGTACAAGCTTGCTGTTCAGACATGCACTGGACCCAACAGTGCACCTGGATATTCAGGTAGTCTCAGCTTTGCCTGGTCTACCCCCTGGCGAGAACAGACTTGGCCACAGCTGTGCATGCCTTATCTCTGGGCTAGATTACTGTAATGTCTTCTACATAGGTTATGCCTGGAGACTATTCAGCTGCTTCTGCCAAGGACAAGATGCTGTTGTGTGAGAGTTCTGACTGGGTCCAGAGACAGGGGAGATGTTTGTTCCTCATTGTGTTCGCTGTGGTAGCACCTGCTGTGTTTCAAGTGGTCATTCAAGGTAGTGAGTCCTACCATTAAAGTTCTTAGTGACTCAGGACCACAATAGCTAAAGGATGGATTGCCATGCATATACAGCTCTCATAACCCTCTGGCGTAATCGAATTAGAGTCTCTTTCATGTCCCATGATCTGACAAGGCTTGGTTGGAGGGAGACCAGCCAAAGAAGGCCATTTCTCTTGCGACACCCAAAATGTGAAACAACCTACACTGGGAGTTTTGCTAATCTCCCACCATACCACTGTTGTGTTGTTACCCATCCTGAAACTCAGGGTGCGTCTAGACAGTCAAATCGTTGTATCCACTTTCAAGGATCAGATGGTTTCAGGGCAGGAAACCGCACAACACATTGAGTGACCCTCTTTAGCTTGTCCCTCCCTTTGAAGGGAAAGACCAAAAAACACCTCCCTCCATGTCCCTTCCTTTCTCCCCCTCTGTAGGGGAGCAGGGGAAAGCTGCACTTTTAAATTTATTTCTTTATTTGTATGTGGCATTCTGCTGAATTGACTTGCCACTCTAGAGATTCAGCACTGGATTTTAAAGGGATTTTTTAAAAAAATCCACACCCTCTTTTGTCGTCTTCTCTGTGAGAGGAGTGGAAGAAAGCTGGATCTTGTTTAAGATTTCTTAATATGTGACAGCCTTTTTGTTTGTGCCTGTGCCAGGGTTAGATCCCAAAGTGCTCCTCCGCTTTGGTTCGATTTTGCTGAAACTGAACCAAAACAGAGCGATCCGACCCACACTCAACAGTAGCCCCTGCTAGGGACCCAAAAACGTGTGGGTCGGTTTGGATAAGAGTTGGACTGGTTTGTGATCACCACAATGTCATCTGGTCACAAGCAAAGAGAGCAATCTAACCTCTTCCCAAAGCAGTCTGAACCATGGGATAAAGTATTGTCTAATCACGCCCTTTACTGATTCTGTGGGTTAGCTACTGAAATCTAAAAACCACTGTAACAAGTCCTGTTTATTCCTAACCACCAAAACCCTTGACTTTAAGTTACGCAATCTCTCCAATATGTTCCGTAAAGCACTTACAGCCTGCATCGTAAAATAAGTGTGCTTTTCTGCCCAAAGTGATGTTCAAGTATGGATGAAAAAGTCTGGAAAATGTGCGATAAAGGTGCTTTATTTATAGTCTGACATTACACGGCCACTGCAATGGCTTTAGCCGGCCTCTTCTTGTGCTGTGTGTCACTTACAACATATTTCCACCACCCCCATAACATAGAGCTAAACATGTTGGTTCCTATATTATGGCATTATGAATGTACATTTTAAATATTTAAAGCTCATTGAAGTCAGTTAAAGACATTTATGTATTGTCCCTCCATTGTTTCACAACTTTTGTCATGTGCTATAGAAAACTAGAAATCAGTTTAAGAGAAGGAAAGAAAGAAAGAAAGAAAGAAAGAAAGAAAGAAAGAAAGAAAGAAAGAAAGAAAGAAAGAAAGAAAGGGAACTTTGTAAAATAGGTTTTTGTTTAATGGGCCCCAAAGAAGTGGGTGAAAAGATTGTCAAAAGCATGAACAATATTTCTCAGAAAAATACTAATCTTATTTAGACCTTGTGTTCTGTAAATATGGGCAGTTGTTCAATCTGATTGAATATTTCCTATTATATTTTGGCAGTTTGGAGCGATTTTTTAAAAAAAATATAGTTCCCTCCTGTGGAATTTCTGTGGCAGGATGTTTAACAGAGTATTAGTACTACCCCGTATTTTTTCCCTTCAGAAAAAGTTTTTTCTTCAGGATTCTGGCTGTTTATTTGGGATGGGAAAGGGATTCAAACTACTGAATCATATTGGGCAAGTAATTTAGGTGTGCTGTGCCATTCTCTAGAAATGTAGCTTGGCTTACTTATTCAAGTGATCTGGAGACACTGGCTCTTAGTACTCTCCAGCAGTGCTTTGAGTATGGTCTAAATTATGTGGAAGGAAGGAAGGAAGATTTGTCTCAAACTTACAGGGGATATTTGGCTCCATGGTGCTGTGTTGTACTTTACAGAGAGCAGCCCCCAATTTCAAAATATCTTCTGTTTGAAATGCTGTCCAGCTCTGTCAAATTTAAAGGACCATGTGGAAGGGTCACCAGGGATCTAGAAGATGCTTGTCAATAGTTGTCGAAACTTAGGTCCTCTGTGCTCGATTGGGAAGGCACACCAAGCTTGGAGAAGTTATCTTGGAGAACGACAGCATGAGTGATCCCCTAGCCAGAATGGCTGATTAGGGAGATTCTGAGTATTGTGGGCCAAGTATCCAACTTTTCCAAACTCTCATTTCAGAAAAGAATGGTTCAAGAAGTTCCCTTCTGCTCTCTGGGGTGTGTGGGACAAAAGTACCACATTTTGAGGGTCCCCCCCATCACCTCTGGACCCCGCACCAACCTCTGAAATACTTCTAGTTTTTGAAAAAAAAATGCCCATTAGAGGGCGCAAGGGTGTTTTAAGGAAACAAAATAGATTTTTATAAGAAAAAAAAAATGGGAAGTGGGGGTCATTTGAAGGAGTGCAGCTCTCAAAGACCCAGGGATGGGTGTGGGCCAAACCCCCCACAAACCTCTAGAGGTTTCCAACCCCTGGGCAGAAGGATCAGATAGCAAGGAAGGGGGGAAAAGCTATTCCCCACCCCCAGATACTGCAGATTTATCATAGTATTGAGACCAATGCAATACTCCATTAGACCTGGAGTAAGGCACGCTCATATGTCGAGAACATTTTTTGCAGTCAGCTTGAGGGGGAAATACTTTACTGCTGTTTGTGTTATCTTTTCATTTCCTGACACTGATCTGTCAACGGTGCTGGTCTTTTTCCAGGGGGCAGAGACCAGGAAACGCTCCCCAACGCTCAGCAGCCAGTTCAAGCGCTCTCTGGAGTTGTTGATGAGAACCCTCAGCGTCTGTCAGCCTTTCTTTGTCCGTTGCATCAAACCCAACGAGTACAAGAAGCCCATGGTGAGCTGCATGTCTTGATTCCCCTTCTTCCGAGTAAAGTGTTTTGCAGGGTGTTGAGAAAATCTGTCTGTTTGCTACCAGCGATGCGCTCAGAAAGAAGAACGTGTCTTGGATTTCTGGGGTTCTTTCATCTTCTCTTTCAATGATTGAGGTCTTTTTTTTTTAAATCGCTCTTCTGCTAAATAATGTCTTTTGCAGCTCTAGCCTTCTTTTCTTTTCCTCCTGCCCGCTTTATCCACACATTAACCCGGAGAGGTCGGTCAGGTGAAGAGAACGTACGTGACTAGTCCAAAATCCCGCAGGGAACGTCATGGCCATGTGGGGACTCAAACTTAAGTCCCGGTCCAACATTCTAACAACTACACCACACTAGGTCTCTGAAGGCCTCATTAACAAGACGGCAATTCCACCGCTCAACGTAGTTCACCCTTCAGAGGAAAAACTGATTATTCTAACACAAGCTCGCCTCAGTCTATGTTTGGTAAATTAGCTTGCTTTTTGTTTGTTTGTGGCTAATCAATGCATAGCTTTGTTTCTGTGTCTGGTGTCTCAGGCATGTAGCACTGAAAGATTTGCATGCCTGAAGGGATAATATTGTGTGGAAAAGGAATACACATTTGTTATAAAGGTTCATCTGACTCTATGAATACATGCTGTATTCTATGCAACCTTCCTATCTCAGCGACGTCCAGATGTGTGGGACAACATCTTCCATCATTCCCAACTGGCATGATGGGAGTTGTGGATCAAAACTTCCTATTGTGCAAGACTGCTATATAAGCCATATAAGCTTACATTGAGGATTCATTCAGTCCAAAGTTTTAAGTGAACAGGTCTGATCCACCCATCTTATTTTTTATTTCAAGGGTAAGGGGAAATAAATCGGGATAACAGGGAATATATCATGCCATACATTATCACATATTATCTGTACTTAAACATATCATTACATTAAAAACTTTTGTGTCTGTTAGTTGCCTATATAATTCCAACTAG
The DNA here is from genome assembly GCA_037013535.1 of Intellagama lesueurii. Lineage (NCBI taxonomy): Eukaryota > Metazoa > Chordata > Lepidosauria > Squamata > Agamidae > Intellagama > Intellagama lesueurii. The sequence goes on from JBAJHW010000003.1 coordinate 5,938,887, forward strand.
AGTTATTTGACTATTTTGTATTAAAATGATCACCTTTGGCTTTCGGGTTATAGAACGCATCCAGTTATATATAGGGTCCCATTTTTCAGTTGCTTCTTGGATTAAATTGTCTTTCAAAGCTTCTGTTAATATGTCCATCTCTGCCACTTCCATAATCTTTTCCACAAATTCTTCACAATTTGGTATTTTGGTTTTCTTCCATTTCCATGCATATAGTATTCTGGCTGCAGTTATTATATGTATCACCAAATGGCTCTCTCTCCTATCCAAACTCTCTGGCAACATATTTAATAAGAATAATTCTGGTTTAAATGGTATATTACGTAGCAAACATTCATGTATTAGTATCCAATAATTTTTTGCTTCTCTACATGTCCACCACATATGATACAAGGTTCCCTCTTGTAATTTATATTTCCAACATACATTTGATGTACCTTCATACATTTTTGACAACTTATCTGGTGTCATGTACCATCTGTAGAACATTTTGTATATATTTTCTTTAAAGTTTACTGATTTTGTAATTTTTATATTAATTTTCCATATTTTTCCCAGTCATCAATATCAATATTATGCCCTATATTTTGCACCCATTTGGTCATACAGTCTTTTACCACTTCATCTTCCATCTTAATTTCTAATAACAATTCATACATTTTTTAAATCCATTTGTCATCTGTTTCTAATAGTATTTTATCCAAGGGTATTTGCTCTTCATAAAAACCCTCCTTTTTATCTTTTACATATCTAGATTCCAGATATATATATATATATATCTGGATCTCTCTCTCTCTCTCTCTCTCTTGTTCTTCCAACTCATCTTTTGTTTTTAATTCGCAATTTCCTTTTAGTAATTCTTTGTATCTAAGCAATCTGTTTGAGGACATAAAATTAGGTTGTGTAAAAGCTGATATCGTATCTTGTGCCAGGACCATAATAGAGCTAATCCGCCCATCTTAGACAAACATAACTCTTATCCATTGTTTATTACACATTTAGCTGTTCTTATCTTAAATAAACAAATAAATAAATAAATAAATAAAACCCTATGGGGAGAAATCCAAACAGAAATTCCAGTTTTAGGATAAAAGGTGCACAAAAATGCATACGTCTAATTTAATTGTGAATTTTCACAAGCACCATGTGTGTAGGAGTTTTTTACAACATGGTATTGTTCATTCTGCCAGTATTGCTTGTTATGTTTCCAAAGCTCAGAGCACAACAATATTACCCTTTTGGACTACAGCTCCCAGAATCCCCCAGCTAACTGACTTTCACCTTCAGTCAGCCCCCTGCCAAACTAGCAAATTGGGGAGAGGGGTAATGGGATTTGCGGTTCAGTAATATCTGGAGTGATATTAGATTCCCAGTGTGGTGTACTGGATAAAGTGATAGACTAGAACTCATGAGGCCTGGGTTCAAATCCTTGCTCAGCCATGTAAACTCACTATGGGATTGTAAAATACACTTCTTAAATACTTACCTCAAAAGCCCTACTAGGGTTGCACTAGTCAGTTCCAACTTGACAGCACACACCAAGCAACCAATATCTGGAGTTTCGGACCCAAAGATCTGTTGGCAAATCTTTGGGTCCGAGTTCCAAGTCTGTGTCTGAGTCTCTGGTACCGAGTCCCGTGTCCCAAGCCCCAATTCCATATTAAAAACAAACTTTTTTCCCCAGAAAAAAAGGAGGGATGGGTGGGTTCCGAGTCGCGAGTCGAATCCGAGTCATTGGGAAAAAAAAACCCACCCAGGTAGAGTTTGAGTCAAGTCGCCGGTGTGACTTAAGTCGATTGGACAGCGAATCCCACGACTCATCCTCGTCCCTGCCTGTCTCAAACATTAGAACATTAAAATATTAAACATAAAAAATGCAGAGCAATTCAAGCACGACTAAAGGAAGTGAACGGGGAATGGATGGGCCAGACTGGCAGAAAATGGCCACATCAAAACACACAAAGAGGCTTCCGAATCGACTCTGCACGGCAGACACCTTTCCCTTTTCTCTTGAGTAAAGATAGAGCAGTAATAAAAACAGAACCCAACGTTGCTGCAGAGAAGAATTGTGGGGAGGGAGAGATAGCAGGCATTTTCACCCAAAGTTGGGAGCAGTGGGGTTGACATTGTGTGGAACGGCGGGAATGACTGTGGATTGAGGAAAAACTGAAAGGGCGGTGTAGATCCGGCCATGGTGTAACCAGATAGTAAAAGAAAACCACTGGTTCAGGGAGGCGATTCTCTGCCCGAAAGTGCAAGAGCTGAGAGTAACAGGAAACATGATTTCATGAAAAAACAACAACAACTGAAAAGCACTTTCTTTCCCTGTTGTTATACTTTTCCTGTTGTGTGTGTTTTTTAAAATGCATCTAATGGGAACATTGTGCTTTATAGGTACAAAGGAAACAGATTTTGTTTTTACCCAGATGACTGCGTTATCTCTGAGGGAATCCTTCCGGTACAGATTGTTTTCAGAGCAGCTGTAAACGATGAGACAGCTTTTTTTTTTTTAAAGGCAGCAAATTGTTACTGGAGGCAGTGAAGCCTAATGGCTTTTTAAAACAAATCAACCAACCAACCAACCATGGAGGATTTAAAACAATGGAATCCTAGAGCTGGAGAAAAGACTTTTTTTTTTTTAAAGATGTGTTTAATGCCTCTGGGGTGCCAAAGCTTTGGGTCTCCAGATGTTTTGGACTACACGTTCCACAGTCCTTGGTCATTGGCAACACAGGCTGGGGATTCTGGGAGTTGTAGCTCCAAACTTCAGGAGGAGCCGTGAATAGTATACACGCATTGGTGCGTGTGATTGGCCGATGGAAGAAAGAATGTTGCTCAGTTGGTGTGATCAGAATTTGGAAGCAACAGTTGGGAGTTAGGGTGTGATCTGACGACTGTAAAGGTGTGTGCCTGATCACACCAGAAATGGTTGCGTTAATGGAAGCGATCTGCCTTAAAGCGACCCTTCCATCTGCTGGAGAATGGCTCCAGGCCAGCCTCAAAAAATAGAAGCCAAAAATGTCCAGTTTTGGCATGGACGAGGTTGAGCTAAAGCATATTACTGTACATCGTGTGATCGTTGGTAAATAAATTGCATTGGACCATTCCACAAGAGGTCCAAATTGCAATGTATTTCCCCATGTGATCACACCCTTAGTTTGTTTTAGGGTGTCTACATGAGAAGTCAGACTGTTACTGAGTGTCTGTTGAAAAATCCAGTACTATAGCGTTAAAGAGAGAATCTGTCTTGTGATAGCAAGCTGAAAGGAATCTTACGGAGAGTGTGCTATGTAGAGAGTCTGTGAAAGCAGTTATTTTGAATCTGAATACAGAATGCTCTATTCATATTTTACAATGGTGTTATCCTTTATCTGACGTAGCCTGGAGTCCACATTTCTCTTCCTACCATTTACCTGTATTACCTGAATAAAAAGAATCTCCTTATTATTTAATTTTATGAGTACATCAGAAGATATTAGGCGGTCTACAATAACAACACATTACATGCACATCACGCAAGGCTATGAAATACAGAAGGAACAGAAGAAATTATCTAAAAGAAGGAAGCTGTTCTTTTAGTGTCTGAATATAAAATAGATACCAGCTTGGGGCAAGGAATCTCTGAATGGGGCACAGTAAAAGGTAGAACCCCCAAATAGTTGGTAGAGGTTTGAGGTGGGTTTGACCTTTCGGGCTACTGCCTGTCCCAGTGGGACTAAGGTTCAAGTGTGCAAAAAAATAAAAAAATTAAAACCCCGCACATCACTGGTCAAATATTACAATAAACACTGTAAAGAAACAGAGGAGAACCACAAAAGGAGAGAAGCAAGAAATCACTTCCAGAAGATCAAAGAAATCAAAGGGAAATTTAAACCTAGATTAGGAATGATAAAAGATGAAACAGGGAAGCGCACTAACGGACCAGGAGAAAATAAAAAGAAGATGGAAACAATATACTGAAGAACTATACAGAAGAAATAAAGAGGATGACAGATTTCCTTGAAAAGGAATCCTCATTTTAAAAACTTGACAGAACAAGCATGGAGCAGAATTGAAGGGAAGGAAGTCCATGGATGTGAACTGTACATATGTTTACATTCTTATACTCAGCATGCAGACAAGAGCCTAAATCCAGTTGTTCGTTTCAGATAGAGTAGATCCATTAAATCAATTGCGAAGTGGTAAGAAAACAACCTGCCAACCTAGCAGTTCGAAAGCATGTAAAATGCAAGTAGATAAATAGGTACCACCATGGTGGGAAGGTCACGGCGTTCCGTGTCTAGTCGCGCTGCCCACGTGACCACGGAAACTGTCTTCGGACAAACGCTGGCTCTACGGCTTGGAGACGGGGATGAGCACCGCGCCCTAGAGTCGGACACGACTCAACTAAATGTCAAGGGGAACCTTTACCTAAGAAAACAAGCCAATAAATCCCATGGATTCAGTGGGCCTAGTGCCGTTGGGATTAGTGAGTGGATTCAGGCCAACATATTCCAAAGTAGCATCTGGTGTAGAGCTGATGACATATTAAAAAATATTATCTTGTTGTTGTTGCTTCCTGTTTGGATCTGTGTCTATCGTTGCACTTCCGAATTTTCTGTTTATTTTTTTCATGTAAGAATTTTCCTTTCTAGAAACCCATGTAAGGATGTCTAGGGAGGTTCGGAAGGTCTTTGGATCCGAGTCTAAGTCTTTGGCACCAAGTCCTGAGCCCCATGCCCCATGTCCGAATCCCTATTAAAAATGAGATTTTTTTTTTCCTCCCAAGAAAAAAGGGAGATGCTGGGTGGGTTCCAAGCCATGAGTCCAGTCCAAATCATTGGGGGGAAAAAACCCAAGTCAAGTCCCTGGTGTGACTTAAGTCTGACTTGACAGCAAGTCCCACAACTCAATTCCCAACCCTGGTGACAACCCCCAGTTCTTTTAAACTTTTCTTTTAGTGCTGTAAAATGCTCTGTATCCACGCTGTAAAACCATTAACTCCTAACCCTCTTTTTCTTCTGCAGTTGTTTGACCGGGAGCTTTGCGTCCGCCAGCTGAGATACTCTGGGATGATGGAGACCATCCGGATCCGTAGAGCGGGCTACCCTATCCGCTACACTTTCGTAGAATTCGTGGACAGGTACCGCGTGCTTATGCCAGGGGTGAAACCTGCCTACAAACAGGTATTGTTCTTCATTCCCATCTTAAAACCAACAATGCACATTTCTCTAGTGTGGGGTGGGCAGGGTGAAGATCCCACTGTGGCTACCACAAAGCCCCACTTCCCTTTCAAGATGGATGGTTTCACGGGGCATGCCGAAGTGGTAATTTTTGCACAAATAAGGGGAGCAACCTCCCCCCCCAAATCAAAACTAAGAGTGGAATCTCTAGACACTTCTGAATTTGATTATTTAAGACTTTGGGGAGTTTTGTGTTGTTTCCAGGCCTGATGCAGCCTGCAACCAATTCTGGGGCTTAAATTTGACACACATACCAAATCCCACCAGAGATCTGGCCTTCCCTCTCTCCCTCCTATTCCAAAAATCCAAACAGTCTAAACACATGGGGCTGCCACTAAAAAGGCCCTGTCCCAGTTTCCTGAAAACTATTAGCAACATATGTATTTATAAAAGTGCAACAGATGTGAAGAGACATAATTTATGTTTTGCCCATCGGACGTTTCCTGAAACAGGGTAGAAACTTACAAATGCTGAATTGTGATTCCCATCAGCTGTAGCCAGCGTAACCAATCACGAGGGATGATGGGAAATTTGAAAATGAGATTTGTGCTTTGAATGGAAACCGTTCCAGCTGTCTCCTGGTGTTGAACTCATGGCAGCTGATTATGCTTGGAACTGCATCCCAAAACTTGTCTGTGTGATGTAGGGCTACTTCGGGAAATTATCTCTCTGCACATTTAGATCTGGGCTGTCCTGATCCATACCTCCTGGATGAACAACACAGATTGAAATTCCATTATTTGCACTGCCTAACTTTTCTGACATAGTTCTCAGCTCATAGAAGTGTGCAATTGTGTTCCAAAATGTGTGTTTGGAGGGCAAATATGTTTTAAAATAGATATTTAAATATTATCTACATTATTTTTTTTTAATCACAGATTAATCATAGAATAATAAAGTTGGAAGGGACCTATAAGGCCATTGAGTCCAACCTTCTGGCTTAGAAATGAACAAATAGATGAATATGCAAAAGCGACAGAGATCAGAACATTTGTAGAGAATTCATTTAATCCTAAATGCACTAACCTATATTACACTTCTTGAGTTAATATGTGGAGCACGAAACTTCTATCCTATAGATCAGTGTTCCCCAGCCTGGGGGTTGTGACCCCCAAGCGGGTTGCAAAGTGTTTTCTGGGGGACCGCAGGTCACTTTATATACCCTTGTTAAATAATTTTTCCTTGGCTTTTCAAAGCTGGATGTTAAAGTTAGTGTCCGTGTATATGTATGAGAGTGGGACGTGGTGGCGCTGCGGGTTAAACCGCAGAAGCCTCTGTGCTGCAAGGTCAGAAGACCAGCCGTCGTAAGATCGAATCCACACGACGGAGTGAGCTCCCGTCGCTTGTCCCAGCTCCTGCCAATCTAGCCATTTGAAAGCATGTAAAAATACGAGTCGATAAATAGGTACCACCTCGGTGGGAAGGTCACGGCGTTCTGTGTCTAGTCGCACTGGCCACGTGACCACAGAAGTTTGTCTACGGACAAACGCTGGCTGTATGGCTTGGAGACGGGGATGAGCACCGCGCCCTAGAGTCGGACACGACTCAACTAAATGTCAAGGGGAACCTTATATGTATGAGAAACAGGCCTTTTGGGGGAGAAATAAGCCTCTGTTTTCGGAGAAGGGATGACTTCACCCCATTAAAAATGCCTTGTTATGCAAACATGGGGTGTGTGGGGAGTGTCGCAGGTTACTTGGCTATTATAAAAGGGGGTTGTGGCTTGAAAAAGGTTGGGAATCACTGCTGTAGATGCTGTACGTCTTTGATCTTGACTAAAATACTGTATACAAGAAGCCTATCTTAAGGGGAAACTGCTGTGATGAAGACTTGTACAACCCAACCATCCCATTTCTTCTAGGAGGACCTGCGTGGAACATGTCAGCGTATTGCTGAGGCTGTGTTGGGAAAAGAGGATGACTGGCAGATCGGCAAGACAAAGATCTTCCTGAAGGTAAGATGGGGGTCAGGCTGCTGGAAAGAGTCACCAGGCCCAGACGTACTGCGTCCAATAACAGGCTAGCAGTTCAAGCGTGGTGGCAACCGTTAAATTATTAATTCCAAGGTGACACTGTGATAGTTACAGAAATTTATGGAGGACAAAGCTAGTTTAGGTTGTGACAGATATATGTTTTCCCCAGTACTGGGGCAGTACAGCTTGGCTGATGGAAGCAAAATAGGAGAGTGTTCTTAAGTTCCTGTCCTATTAACATTCATTCATTCATTCATTCATTCATTTAATTATTTTGTATAGTTTCTACCAGTGAGGAGGCCCAAGGTGGTTCACAATGCTAAAGCAAGTAATATTAAAAACAAAATAAATGGCACTTAACAAGCAATTGAATTAGAATAATCATTAAAAATTAATTACAAGCTTTCAAAACTTTAAAAACACACTTTAAAAAAAAGCATCCAGAGACTCAATCGTGGTTGTTAAACGTTTGCCGGCAGCGGTGGTGCAACAATATTGGTAGGAATGTGACAACAACTGTGGCAGTGGTGGTGCGGTGGCGCAGCCTTCTGGGAGTCCGCATGCTAGCTGTGCGCAGGCATCTGACCCTCAGGGGAATGCCCTGATCAACCGGGAAGTGGGCGCATGCACAGAAGCCAGGTCCCAGTTTTCCTTCCGGGAGACTGGGTGCTGCCTGTGTGCATGTGCCCGACCCCCAGCTGATTGCCCTGATCAGCTGATAGGCAGGTGCGCGTGCAGGATGCGACTCCCATCACAACCACTATGAACGGTAGACTCCCAAATCAATCTGCAGCCCGTGTGTGAGCACGGATCGCGATTTCAGACCTAATATAATTTGTGAATCAAATCGCAGCAAAGCTGATTCATTCTGATTCGGCTCTGCAATGTAGTCACACCCTCAGAAGGCACCAGGTAATCTAACCACTCATGTGGTAATTGCCAGCAGCCACCAATTTCATCCCCCACCATCTGCCCGTCTTGAGACCCTTTGACCCTCTGCCCAAGGCTCTTGAAAAATTAAAAGGGATTTGCTAGCGAGCTGCAAATTTCATGAAGAGGATCCTAGTGGATTAATTGAGTTGGTTCTCCAGTGAAGGGGTTCATTATGAAGCAATGTGCACACATGTACACACAGACAGAGTCTACATTTGTTCCTGTTATTTGATGCACACAGTATTGCTTTTCTGATGTTTTTATATTTCGATTTTGTATGTTGCATTCTTTTACCTGAATGTTTTAAATCAAAACGAATGACAGTGTATGTGCATTTTTATGGCTGCTGAAGAAGTAAGAAATTGCTTACTATTTATTAAACAAAGAAGGGGTGATGTCAAGAACATTCATCTTATACGTGTGTTTCCCTATTACATTAATTAGCCAGAACCAAAATTAATTCAGAGAATAGACCAAGTTGTCCTTTAATCCTAGCACCACCAAGTAAAATTGCCCTCCTCCCACCAGTATATCAGTGAAAGCATTAGTTGATCCATGTACTAATTAAATAAACTTTGTAGCCCTGCTAATAAAAATGTCTGCTAAAGAGAGATAAATTATATGCATACAATACAATGCAATAATGTGCATAGATAATTTTTCTTTTCTTTACTTCCTTCTTCCAGTCTCTTTTGCTTCCATTTGGAGGGAGAGTTGGGCCATCCTATGCCTCCTATATGGTTTTATATAGGACTGACATTTCTATGAGCAAACCTTGTTCTTCTGAAGAAATTAAGTACAGAAACGGACCCATTTTGGCATCAATTTTTTTATTTATCACTGCTCTGGTGTGATCTGTGCACTATTTTTAGACATATCCCTTACCCGCTTCTTTAGATAACAGGGAGACCATCCATTTCAAAGGGTGTAGTCAGGACCGAACAATGGTCTGAGGAGGAAATTGGGGGATGATGAAGTCATATGAGACTGTGTACGTGCCTTGGCATCCCATGACCTGTGTGTGGGGGTGGGGGGAAGTGCAGAAGAGGAAAAAAAAAACCCAATTATGAATGCACTCATGTTTCCCAAACTTGATAGGTGAGGCCCAGACTGGGTTTTCCCCACACACACATACAAGAAGTGTGAAAGAACCACGCACACTTTTCCTTCTACATCCTAAACCTGATAAACTGTCTGATAAATGCAGTAGGACCACCATATTTGTGGTTTCACTTACCTGTGGTTTGCTGTACCCCTATGTACAACATACAAGCGTGTCCCTTTGTGACTTTTGTCCTGCCCCTGTATGTTGTATATAGGGTTCCCTCGTATCTGTGGTTTCAGGCATCCGTGGTAGATCATGAAAGCCCTCCCACCCGGGTTACGGGGATTCTATTTAAGTTTACTGATACATGATCTGTGCAAAATTTCTCCATGTTTCTGAATTTCCTCGAATGTGAAATAGTTAATCCTGACACAACAAAAAGTTTGCTAATGGTTCATTCTGGAATTTCCCAGAGTTTTCTTTTGTCCATATTCCACGTGAGCTAGCCCCAAAAAGTATCTGTAGTTTGAGATTCCCATTTTCCTTTCCTGCCTCCACTGTTTGGTGTCCACAAAAAGATACAGGGGTCAGAAGGGGGAAGATTCTGTCCAGTATTCGAAACTGATATAGGTGGCAGCTTATTCTTGCAAGGGGTGTAGCCTAAGTTCCCTTTTGAGTAGGAACATATACTCCACCTAAGAATGACAGCTTCCACCTCTGCCTACATGGCTGCCACCCCTTTTCCTAGAACCATGTGAACATTGATTCTTAGAATTGTAGGCCAGGAAGGGAACCATCTTGGGTTTCTGAGTCCAACCCTCTGACTAAGTAAGAAAGCATTGCCCACAAGTGGCCATCCAATCTCTGTGTGAAAACCTCTAGTGAAGGAGTGTCCACCACCCTCTGCGGCAGTCCGTTTCACTGTTGACCATCTCTTACTGTCAAGAGTTTTTCCTCATGTTTAGGGAAAATCTTCTCTCCTGTAATTCGAATCCATTATTTTGGGTTCTAGCCCGTGGAGCTGGACAAAACAAGCTTGTTGCATATTCCACATGCATCTTTCAATCTTTGAAGATGGCTATCATATCACCTCTGAGTCTTCTCTACTCTATGCTGAACACACCCAGTTTCCTCAACCATTCTTCATAGAGCTTGGTTCCCAGGCCTTTATTGTCCTGGTTACCCACCTCCAAACATATTCTGGTTTGTTGGTATCCTTCTTAAACTGTGGTGACCAGAACGAAAAACATAATATTGCAGGTGAGGGCTGACCAAAGCAGAATAGAGTGATGCTCTTACTTCCCTAGATGTGGACATGATACTTCTATTGCTGCAACAAGCCTTTGCTTCTTTTGCTGACACATTGCATTGTTGACTCAAGTTTAACTTGTGCTCTCTTAGGACCTCTTGATTCTTCTCAGATGGAAAAGCCAACTTTCACCCAGCTTATATTTGTACCTCTTGTTTTTCCTTCCTAAATATGGAACTTCACGTTTCCCCCTGTTGAAAATCATTTTGTGTCTTTTGGCTCAGTGCTCCAATTTGTTTAAGTCATCTTGAGTCCTGCCCAAGTTAAATTGGGCAAGGCCTCCATCTGCCAGAGAAAGGGGCATGCAAGCTGTGAGTCGAGAAGGCAGTACCTGGCGTGTCTTCCTACTTTGTTGTTGTTGTTTAGTCGTTAAGTCGTGTCCAACTCTTCGTGACCCCATGGACCAGAGCACGCCAGGCCCTCCTGTCTTCCACTACCTCCCGATGGCTGTATACAGCTCTGTAACGACAGGACCTCTTTCAACCGCGTAGAAAATGCAGTCAGCCTCCAGAAATGACAGATCTCTTGCTCTCTTCTTTTCCTCAGGATCATCATGATATGCTCCTGGAGATTGAGAGGGACAAAGCCATCACCGACAAGGTTATCCTCATCCAGAAAGTGGTTCGTGGATTTAAGGACAGGTAGGAAGCAAGATCTGGGAGGCCGGTTCTCACTCATATTTCTTCCTGCATGTCCTCGGGTCCTGAAATGCCACCCGGGAACCATGCAAGTGGCAGAAAGGGAATGCCGGCATGTTGCCCAGGGCACCATGTCCTATTCTCTCTTTGGCGATCATTGCCCTGAGTAAGCTTGTAAGGGAGTCCAGGATTTTGCCTCCTGAAACGTAATACAAGAGGGCCTCCCCATTCCATATAAAAAAGCAGATCAAATTCCTTGTTCTGGCAATGAAGATGGATCACTGTCACCATGAGAGCAGTAAGCTGGCTTAGGAGAACACAGGGCAGGACATGTAACCTCCTAGGTGTGTCCTTTAGCATCTTCAGCAAGTTTCTTCAGGAGCCTCGTGGCGCAGTGGTTAAACTGCTGGACTGCAGCCAAAACTATACTCACAACCTGGGATTCAATCCCAGGTTGCCGGCTCAAGGTTCACTCAGCCTTCCATCCTTCCACGGTGGGTAAAATGAGGACCCAGCTCTCAGGGGAGGGGGGTGGCAATGTGTAACCTGCATAATTAACTTGTAAGCTGCCCAGAGAGTGCTTGAAGCGCTATGGGGTGGTATATAAGCAGCACGCTTTGCTTTTTTGCTTTGCCGCCTGGCTGCTGTCCCCCAGCGTATGTTGCCTGAGGCCAGTGACCTGCTCCATAACAGTAAACCTGGCTGTGCTTTAGAGCAGCGGTCCCCAAACTTTTTGGGACCGCGGACCGGCTGGGGGGAGCGAGCTCCATGCGCCGGGGGGGCGGGGCAACCCGCACGAGCGCAGTGGGTGTGTCGCACACGCCCACTGTGCGAGCGCGACACACCCACTGCGTGAGCTGGACACGCCCCCATGAATGTGACACGCCCCCGTGCAAGCATGACACGCCCGCCACGAGTGTGACACGCCCACCGTGAGCGTGACACGCCCCCGTGAGCATGACACCCCCGCGCAAGCGTGACACACCCACCGTGATCGTGACACGCCCCCGCGCAAGCGTGACACACCCACCGCGAGCGTGACACTCCCCCCTGCGCAAGCGTGACACTCCCCCTGCAAGCGCGACACGCCCACCACGAGCACGACACACCCACAGCGAGCGTGACGCCCCCGTGCGAGCGCGACACGCCCATAACGGGTGCAACACCCCCGCGCGAGCGTGACACGCCCCTCGCGTGAGCATGACACTCCCCCCTGCGAGCGCAACACGCCCACCACGAGCGTGACATGCCCCCCGCAGGTGCAACACGCCCACCGCGGTGAACGTGACATGCCCACCGCGAGTGTGACACGCCCCCACAAGCGCAACACGCCCCCACGAGCGTGACACTTCACTGCGAGCGCAACACACCCCGTGCGTGAGCGTGACATGCCCACCGCAGGTGCAACACACGCACCCCGCATGAGCGTGACACTCCCCCCGTATGCGTGCGGGCGGGGGGGTGCAGATCCGTATCTGTGGCCTAGTTCTTGCAAGCCCATGGACCGGCACCGGGCCGCGGACCAGGGGTTGACGACCCCTGCTTTAGAGGGTTCTCATAAAGCTTGGATGTTTTTCTTCAAAGGGTTTTGCTTAATCGAAGACAAAGAGACAGAAAACAACTAGCAGTGGACAAACGTCTCATAATCAAGCAAGATTGCTATGTATTTTTTTTCAAAATTACAGACACAAGAGGGAAACTGATGATGAACTGATGTATATAGAGCACACTCCGTTAGCGAGTGTTTGGATACCTAAGAAGGAAGTCAACTTTACCCTAATTCAAGCAGTAGGTTAATGCCTTCCTTACAGAGTTCAGGAAAACCACAGTCCAGGAATCAGGAAATCTATGCTTCAGCAAGAAGCACAAACAATGCTTTCTGCTGACAAGCATCTTTCCCTGTTAAGTCAAGGACATAAGGAAAAGCCTTGGCTCATTCACTGGCTGAAAGGCCAGCTTTAGGGATACAGGCTTTCCTCTATATAGCTTTGCTTATCGTTGGGGCTTTCAAAGAAGTGTTGGTCTGTCCAGGCATATTGAAGAAAGAAAGAGAGGGAAGGGGGGAGAGGGAAAGAAAGAAAGAAAGAAAGAAGGAAGGAAGGAAGGAAGGAAGGAAGGAAGGAAGGAAGGAAGGAAGGAAGGAAGGAAGGAAGGAAGGAAGGAAGGAAGGAAGGAAGGAAGGAAGGAAGGAAGAGAAATGTGACACCCTGCCTTGATTCCCACAGTGTCCATAATGCTGTTGTTACCTTGTAGTTTTCGAAGTAGTAGCCATGCATATCATACCAAAACAAGAGCCACTTTAAAGATTAACGGCTTTAATTTTAATGTGAGCTTTCGTGGATCAGCTCCACTTTCTCAGGCATGAGAGTGAGATTATACGACTGTCATATTTATACACTGCCCCATGACCAGGTGAGGATACAGATAACGGACAGTATCCTGTTATAGTCGTAGAAGGGGCAGCCGTGTTAGTCTGTGCAAGCATTATAGAAGGAAACAAAATAAAAGTAAAAAGTAAAAAAAAAAGACAAAAATGTGGGGCCCTGTTAATAATGGAATAGGCTAGCAGGCTGTGAGGAATTTCACTTATCGGTGCATAAAGTAACAATAGCATGGTTGACTCAAGTGGCAAATTGTGGGAATCAGTAGGATATTACAATTATTATTAATGATATAACAACCCTTGATTGATATTCAGTCCTTTTAAGTGGATTTCTAGCATCCATACACTTTATTTCAGTTGTTTTCCTTTCCAGACTGGTTCTGTAGTGGTTTTTTCCCCCCGCCAGAAACAGGCTCTTAAAGTGTGTCCAGGTAGATTGAAATGTTCTGAAACTGGTTTTTGTGTGTTGCCATTCCTGATGTCTCATTTCTGTCCCTTAATTCTTTTGTGTAGAGATTGTTCTGTTTATCCTTAGTAGGGTGGAGCCAGGCATTGCTGGCAAAAGATGGCATAGATCGCGTCAACTATGGAACTAGTAAACACAACCCTTACAAGTTTCTCTTTAGCTTACCACAAAGTTGTTGCCTCTTGTCTGTGTGTGTTGGTTTTGTGTTTTATCTGTCTGCCTGAGGTTTGCTCAGTGGATAATCAAAGGAAAGCTTTTGCTTTATTCTCAGTGGCTTCTGGAAATACAGCTGAAATCACCTCTGTTTTAAAAAAAACCTGTATCTTCAGCTAAAGTAAACTCTGATAATAGAAACAATAGACCCTCAAGACTTCTCAGGATTTGTGGGTTCAGCCCATCCTAAGCCTTGCTTTGAAAGGCAAAACATAAACCTTTGCCTTTGGGTCAGGTGGAAGCCAGGAGCCACGAACCTTGAATATCAGATATCGTATAAATACGTATTGGTTGATGTATAACGTTTATACAGTGCTCTATGTATGTATCAGGTGTTTTTTTAAAGGTGTGACAGTTCCTTTATTTGGGCTTACTATCTAAAAGGACACAACAGAAAAGAAAAAAAGAACTGAGGAAGGGGAAGGGAAACAGAAAACCCGCTCGCAATTCCCAGTGCAAGGAGATTCCTGACTAGCTGCTAAATATCACCTTGAAAGACATTTAGTTCTTGTTTCTCAGAAGGACTCTTTCTTTCTTTCTTTCTTTCTTTCTTTCTTCTTCTTTCTTTCTTTTCTTTCTTTCTTTCTTTCTTTCTTTCTTCCTTCCTTCCTTCCTTCCTTCCTTCCTTCCTTCCTTCCTTCCTTCCTTCCTTGTTCTGCTGCCTGGAGGAATGGCTGCCGAATGACTCTGGGAAAATAAAAAAGAGTTTTAAACATTACAAGACTCTTTTTTTGCTCTTGCTGTGACACGAATGCCCATCTGGACTTTTGGGGAAGCTACCAGGGAGCTCTTGAGATGGCTCCTCTAGAAGGCTGGTGGTGGCTCCATCTTCTTTCTCTTCCCTACGAGTCTTTGACAAAGAGATGTAAATCCAGATCCCCTGCATTGTCTATACATTTAGGATATGCTTCTTTGCAAATGAACATTCGCCTGCACGTTTTCATACTTTATATTGTAAGCTAAGGCCATCATCAAAGGCCATCTTTCCCCAATGTCATCTGCCCAGCTCACCAGATCATCCCAGGGTAGGCTCCTCCACGTAGCCACCTTGAGGGAGGCCTGAACTTCTTTTACAACGGGGCAGGGGCCTTCTCTGCAGTGGCACCAGCCTTGTGGAATCAACTCTCGGAGGAGCTACGCCTGGCTCCCTCCTTGCTTCCATTTAGGAGCCAACTGAAAACTTTTACTTTTTAGAGAGGCCTTTCACACCGACCTCGGTTGAATGTCCTGCCTTCTGTGCTGCTATTGTTGGTAATCTTGTTTTGGTGTCCTTTGGTTTATGCTTTGTGTTAACTGTGGTTTATATGTTCACACTGGTTTTAGCTGCTTGTTAACGGCCCAGAATAGTGCTCCTGCAGTAATGGGGTGTCATGTTGAAGGAAGGAAGGAAGGAAGGAAGGAAGGAAGGAAGGAAGGAAGGAAGGAAGGAAGGAAAGGAAGGAAGGAAGGAAGGAAAAGAAAGGAAGGAAGGAAGGAAGGAAGGAAGGAAGGAAGGAAGGAAGGAAGGAAGGAAGGAAGGAAGGAAGGAAGGAAGGAAGGAAGGAAAAGAAAGGAAGGAAGGAAGAAGGAAGGAAGGAAGGAAGGAAGGAAGGAAGGAAAAGAAAGGAAGGAAGGAAGGAAGGAAGGAAGGAAGGAAGGAAGGAAGGAAGGAAGGAAGGAAAAGAAAGAAAGAAAGAAAGAATGCACAAAGCTGATAGCTTTTTGACACAGATGTAACTTTTTATTTGTGCATGTCTTCTAGCATGCTATTGAAACAGGTTGACATATTATCCATAATTTTCCAAACTGCTCTTTTGTTTCTTTTTAGTTCTTAGAGTTCTGCTGGAGTGTAGAATGACTTCGTGAAATCAGATGCCTGCAGTAGCCAGGAGACATTAAAGGGCTACCTCCATCTGGAGAGGTTTGGCCTTTCTCCAGCGTTCCGTGAACGAATGGTGTCCAGGCTGGACTACTGTAATGCACTCTATCTGGGGCTACTTTAAAGAGGGTTGGAAAAAAATCCAGCTGATGTTGAATGCATCCTTCTGTGTCCAAGTACCACGGAGAACATGGTCCCATGATCAAGACTGAGGTCTAAAGCAAGATTCAGTCTGGTTTCTCCATGTGGAATGGTGCCATCATGTCCATCCTCGGGCAGCAAAATGGCCAAGGCTGGCAACATAAGCAGTGGCACTGGTGGTGCCACTGAAAACAGAAGGAAAAGATCTTAGAAGCATTAGGTTGTTTTGGAGTCAAGAAGCTTTAAGATAAACCCATATAGGCACGGATAGAACAAAAAACACGGCCATCTCTTTTCTTCCAGGTCCAATTTCCTGAAAGTGAGGAACGCCGCTCTAATGATTCAACGCAACTGGAGGGGGCATAATTGCCGAAGGAACTACGGTGCTGTAAGTACGCTAGCGATACACATGGAGTCGAGACGTCAGTCTGTCTAACTTGGAAACATCAATATTGAGAAAATGATCAATAGTTTGTCCTTGAAAAACTATGGATTTAAATCTGGATATTGAGTCACGGCAACTGGACTTCTTTCTTATTAGGTTGAAACATTTGGCGACTCATCTAAGTAGCTTCTTCAGTCTGAGGATTGTTGGTAGGAGATCCCTGATAGATCCTCCCCCGTTGGTCTCACTTCCCCCTGGTCTGAACAGGGGGATAGATCAGGGATCTCCCTACCAACTCTCCTCAGACTGAAGAAGCTACTTGGATGAATTATAGAATCGTCGTAGGGTTGGAAGGGACCTTGGAGGTCTTCTAGTCCAACCCCCTGCCCAAGGCAGGAGACCTCATACCATCCTGGACCTCATACCATCCCGGACAGACGGCTGTCCAATCTTTTCTTGAAAACCTCCAGCGATGGGGCACCCACCACATCAGGAGGCGAGCTGTTCCACTGCTGAATGGTTCTCACCGTCAGGAAATTCCTCCTTATTTCCAGGATGAGTAGTGAAATGTTTTAACCTACTAAGAAAGAAGTCCAGTTGCCATGACTCAACTTCCAGATAACCTCACCTGGATGACTGAGAATCTTCCCAGATATATGGATTTAAATATGTATCCAGAGATGCAAAAATATCACTGTTTTGCATATATAGAGAGCTTGCTTGACACCGAGGGCCTAATCACAAAAGCCATTTGAATAATTTCAATTTCCCATTTCATTTATACAGATATTTATATACATAGTACATAAATTGCTGGGTGCGTTCACACGACTGTCTTTCTTTTGATACATTTTTTAAAATTTGAACAGGTTTTGTGGCTGTAAATGCCTACCCAACAAATTGGCTCATTTCCCATCTGCTCTAAAATTGCTTAATTTTTTTTGGTTTAAAACAGCTAGATGGTATATCGCTAAAGCAGCATCTAAATTCATGTGAAAAACTTTAGAAGGCAGTATTGGAAGATGTTTCATAATACAAGGTTTCTCTTGGCAGTTCTTTGGTTTTAGGGTGCTTTGTTTCTCTAAGGACACTAAGGGGGGGTGTTTCTCCACATTGACAAGGGAAGGTCCAAGCTGGGATGAATGTTACAGTAAGGAAGTGATGCAGCGCTAAACTTTTGGGGGAGAGAATACCGATACATCGCTTAGCATTGGGGGGGGGGGGGAAATGAAAAAGGAAACAAGTGTGGTGGCCATGAGATGCCCAGTGCAACGTAGATTGACAAGCAACATTCACACATGCTAAACCAATGTGGGTAGAAGCAAGTAATTTTTAAACGCCCGTGCCGGCAGGGTTGAAAAAAAATTGATTGGCTGGCCATTCGATGGAAACGGAAAATTATAAAACAATTTAAATAACGGCAGAATCGCTATAGCTGCCGTTCTTAGGGTCCATGTGACCATGACCTGAGTTGATACCAAAAATATTGAAAAGCCAAACGGTGTCTTATTTTCTATATCCTGTAGGCACACGGATGTATTTTTGAAACTGCTGTTATCAAACTACAGCCGGGGGCATATTCTTTTTTCATTGAGCCTGATTCAGGGCTCAACCTGATATAGTCTTCATCCCTCCCCTTATTTTACTTCTTTATTTGTCACTTGAGGAAGGGAGATCCTAAGAGGGGTAGCAGAACTTTCATCCTAACCCTTTCAAATACGACAGCAGCCAGCAGATGGAGGTGTTCACTTATTTTCGGTTGTGAAACTAAGTTGTTGGAACCTTTTGGAAGTCTGTCTTTTTCTCATCCTGTGCCCTTGTTCTTTGCTCTCTTCTTGTCGGTGGTGTTTCATTTTCACGGCTGGATTCAGCCTTTGGGGCTTGGTTTAAACAATAACAATGCCACAGTTTTGCAGGGGGAAGCAGGAAACGAGAAATATCTCGGTAGCTGTGAGGTATGGGAAGTGGCCGGTTTGTGTTTGGACCCTCTGCCGCTCCCTACTTTCTTTACCATTGATTCTTTGCTGTCATGGTGTGGTAGCACTAAAATGGGACGTGCCATTGCGCTGAACCCCAGGATGAAATGACACCAAAAAATAAACCCAGGTTTTGGAGAGGAAGAAGAAAAGGTCGAGACAACCAAAATAAGGAGAACAGGCACTTCTCTGGATTTGAGGGAAATATCTGATAAGATTAGAGCACAACCCAGTCCTAAAGGGGGAATAATGCTGGATCTGTTAGTTTAAAGTAAGCTAAAGTTACATGGCCATGGGACGTGGTGGCGCTGCGGGTTAAACCGCAGAAGCCTCTGTGCTGCAAGGTCGGAAGACCAGCCGTCGTAAGATCGAATCCACGCCACGGAGTGAGCTCCCGTCGCTTGTCCCAGCTCCTGCCAACCTAGCCGTTCGAAAGCATGTAAAAATGCGAGTCGATAAATAGGTACCACCACGGTGGGAAGGTCACGGCGTTCCGTGTCTAGTCACGCTGGCCATGTGACCACGGAAACTGTCTTCGGACAAACGCTGGCTCTAGGGCTTGGAAATGGGGATGAGCACCGCACCCTAGAGTCGGACACGACTGGACTAAATGTCAAGGGGAACCTTTACCTTTACCTAAAGTTACATGAGCCGTTCGTGTACCCTGTCCTTTTGAGGAAGGGGATTGTGGCCCATGAAAGCTCACATTGCAATATATCTTCTAGTCTTAAAGATGCAACGTGACTGGCACGTCCTTGTTTTGCCACGACGCTCTGACACAGCAACCGCTTTGGAAAGGGCTGTTCGCGTTGTCTGTTGTCGCTGCTTGTGGTCGAAATCTATGCGTTGAATGCGAAGATTCGTTTCACGTGACCTCTGATCGGGCTGTTCGATTCCCCCCCCCCCCCCGGTTTGGCGAAACATGACTGCCTATCTCAACCCCCTCTCTCCTTTCCAAGATGAGAATTGGCTTCCTGCGGCTGCAGGCCCTCTACCGTTCCCGCAAGCTGCATAAGCAGTACCACATGGCTCGCAAGCGGGTCATCGAATTCCAAGCGAGGTGCCGGGGCTTCCTGGTGCGCCGTGCTTTCCGCCACCGCCTCTGGGCTGTCTTCACCATCCAAGCCTACGCCAGAGGAATGATCGCTCGCCGTCTTTATAAGCGCCTGAAGGGAGAGGTGAGCACTGCTTTCCTCAAAGCCGAACACGATCTGATCCAGAATATTTTTTTTCCTGGGCTAGTAACGAAGCCGGGGAGCCTTCCCAGTGGGCTGTGATCTCCACCCCCATGGTGTACTGGAGCTATTGCTCACAGGGTCAAAGCCCTGAGCGTTCTTATCAACAGGGACCATGGTATCATCTACGCTCAAGTCTGGCTTCTCCCTCTGAGCATAGCTGCAGTTCGCATTTAGCTGGTAGGAGGTGGATTTTCCCAGGATCAGTATGTTCTTGCGATCTATTCTGGTTGTAATACAAAGTATTTAAGGAAAATTTCCTCTTGAATGGGCAATTGAGAGCCATTAGCTTTACAAAAGACCTGCTCCTCCATAGAGCCCAATCGTTTCTGGATGATCCTGGGGAGAGGGCTGACGATGGAGCCTGTCCTGATGATTACCAGCACTATACCACTGTCTACCACTCATGACCAGTAGCCACCTGAGACAAGGGGAGGCACCTTGCTTCTTGGGAGTGCCACCTCTGCCTGCTGCTCTATCAAGGGTTTAAAAGATCAGTAGGCATTTCACTTCTTATTTTGTCTAGCTCTGTGTTTTGTTTGGCCTCTCCCGAGTCAGGTTCATGGATTAAACAACCCCTCTAGGTCCATTCAACTCATATGTTTGAATCTCTTTTTCCAGTACCGCCGCCGTCTGGAGGCGGAAAAACTACGGCTGCTTGAAGAGGAACGGCTGCGGAAAGAAATGAGTGCAAAGAAAGCCAAAGAAGAAGCAGAAAAGAAACACCAGGTGGCTCGATAGGCCCTCTTTCAGGGTTTGCCTTGCTTTTTGTACACACTCTGATCTTTCTGGCCCAGCCCAGACGTTCCTTGAACTGCACAGATTGACAGAGCCTGTCCACACTGGAGTATAGATGTGGTATCTACTGTAGATCCCTGACTGCATGGTTTGGATTGGGGAACAGTGTTTCTACTTAGAACGGTCCATCCTTCTCCTTTAAGAGCTGTCGTGCACCTTTCTGGCCCAGGGGTAGGGCATGCATTCTTTTTGGCATGCTCGTGATTTAGCTGGGAGAGAGCAGCCTCCAGCAGCCTCAGCTTCCAACTGCCATCCAGTGAGAGAAAGTGAGGGGAGAAGGAGGGAAGGGAAGCAGGGAGCAGCAAAGGGAGAAAATGCAAAAAGCACCAACAGAGGGAGGGAGGGAGAAGTGATGTTTTTTTAAAAAAAATTCACTTCCCCTGACCTTTCCCAGACGATCAGGGGAAGCGCTTAATTGAAATTTGATCAGGCTACAAAGGGTCATTTGCTGTTTGGATGGGGGGAGCATGTCAGATGGCACATGGCTCCTCCCCCTGGACTCAACAGACCCGTTGGAGCTCAATCTGCCCCACACCCAAAACGGCCAGTCTGGACAGGCCGTTCAGCAAGGCTGGGAAACCTCTTTTAGACCAGGGGCCAAATTCATTTTCAGGGATGTTCTTGGAGGGAAGGTGTCACTCCAGAGTTGGATAGGCGGGAGACAAAAGTGGGTGGGTGGAATCTAAAATAATGACATATTTAGGTGTTGTGGGAAGGGGCAAAGGTTGTATTTGGACTATGGAGCCCACGTTCACCACCCCCTGAGCTAAGCAGCCCTTGTAGCCTCCCTGAAGGTTACAGATAGAATCATCATAGAATTGTGGTAGGGTTGGAAGGGACCTTGGAGGTCATCTAGTCCAACCCCCTGCCCAAGGCAGGAGGCCTCATACCGTCCCGAACAGATGGCTGTCCAATCTTTTCTTGAAAACCTCCAGCGATGGGGCACCCACAACATCGGGAGGCAAGCTGTTCCACTGCTGAATGGTTCTCACCATCAGGAAATGATGAAGAGAACTCTTTCCCATGACCTGCAGAGGTTTTAGTAATGTTGAGTTTGAACGATTCAGATGGCTGAAGAAGATGATGGGCAGGTTTCTGTGTAGGGCGACGAGATGAAAAATAGGACAGGGTTCCCATGCCTTTAATAGTTGCTCAGGAGAAGACCTTTCAGCAGGCGTGGCTTTTGATGGGAAGTTTCACCTGCTGAAATTTCCTCCTTCATACAGCTTTTTGGAGGAAGAGGACCACTCTTCTTTTTTGACCTGGATAGCCTGTTTTCAAAGCTCGAAGGGGATGAGCGCCAGGGTGGCACAGTTAGGAGAAGAGCAGAGCTCTTAAGGATAGGACCTTTTGGAGGATCACCATAGGTGGGAAGCTTTGGGACAGCCCATAATAACAGTATCCGTGGAGTTATACACCTGTAATGCAAAAGCAGAGCCTCATGGTGCAGTGGTTGAACTGTAGCATTGTAGCCAAAACTCAACTCACGGTCAGTGTTTGATCCCAGCAGATTCTGGCAGTCGGCTCAAGGTTCACTCAGCCTTCCATCCTTCCAAGGTTGGTAAAATGAGGACCCAGCTCATGGGGGGGCTGGTCATGTGTGGCCTGTATCATTAAACTGTAAACTGCCCAGAGAGTGCTTTAAGCACTATGGGGTGGTATATAAGCGGCACGCTTTGCTTTTATACCTGTGATGCATTTTGGTAGAGGAAGAACCAAGCCGGAGAAGAACAGCTCAGTTGTAAGGTAAATGACCTCCAGGGGTGGTGAAATTGAAAGGTGCGGGTTGGAAATATTTTAGGTAAGAGATATCTTGGGTTTAGGAAAGGAAACACAGAAAACTGCCTTAAAGTGAGTCATACTCTACGTCTAGCATTGCTGGCAGTGACTGGCAGCAATATCCCTAGCTTTCAGGATGAGCCTTTTTGAGCCCTATCCATAGTTTGAACCTGGGAACTTCTCTGTACAAAGCAGACACTCCCACATTGAGCTCTACTAGGAACTGAACAGCCATCAGTGGTTCCATGCTGTAGTTTTCTAGGTTGTTGCAAATATATTGAACCATCATAGGACGTCTCTCTTGTCTTTGATAGTCATGGATGTGGTTTGCTGCTAGTCCATGTGAACACCCCTGTTCAGATGGTGGACCCATCTTTTCCTGCCCATTCTATCTCAAGAAGGAATGTGGAGCCCGGGATCTTGCACTGCGAGGACCCGTGCAAGAACACCAGCAAAACGCATATAGCCAGGGGTATCCGGTCTTAAGGCACCGACTGCTATCTCAGGGACTTGCAGTGCTTCTCCAAGCCGGGAGACAAATCCCAGGGCAAGCCGTGCTGATTCTGAAGGATATCTGATCTTTGTGTGTTGTTAAGACTTGGGTCCAGGTCTCTTTGCATTCCCAATTGGCGCCAGAGTTCGTGTCTCTACGTCAGGTTGTTTCTATGTGTGTGTTTTGTGCATTGTTGATAAAATGTGGGTAAGAGGGAGAGCTGGTGAGTGCACGCACTGGGGCCCTTTGTGCCATTTGAAGGCGAGGCGAGCGTCTTGTGCCTATTTCCACAACCAGCTGGCTCAGCAGCAGTTCTCCTGCTCCGATCCTTGCCTGCTCTGCTTCTGTGACATCACAGAAAGGGGTTGCTCAGGTGGCGTCACAAGGACTTTGCTGCCTCGGGGTCTCAGCCCTGAAATCTCAGGGAATCAGATGCTGCCAGGCTGACAACCCTTACTTCTGTCTTCCCAAGGTTGCCATCCTTGGTATGTGTGTCTATCTTGAATTCAGGTTACTCATGGCTTCAGTTCTCTTCTAGTTACGCCTGGCCCAGCTGGCTCGGGAAGATGCTGAAAGAGAAGTGAAGGAAAAGGAGGAAACTCGGCAGAAGAAGGAATTCCTCCAGAAGATGGAGAAGGCCCGAAACGAACCCGTGAATGACTCCGACATGGTGGACAAAATGTTTGGGTTCTTGGGAACGACCACGCCTTTGCCTGGCCAAGAAGGGCAAGCTCCCAATGGTTTTGAGGTAACTGGACAGACTGGACAGAGAAGTAGAATTCCAGTGGCTCTTGATCCATTCTTCCCACAGTATTTTCTGCTTCTGGAAATTTTATCATGTTAGAAAGGTTACTTCTCTAGCCTGGGTTTCTTTCTGCTGTCTCATCTTTGATATGGAAGTTCCTAGAGATAGATTTAGATACATCTAAATTTTCACTTTTATTCAAGTTGTAATTGTTGCAGAGTTTTGAATTTGCTAAGCAAAAGAGAATCACAGAGGAGAATAGATTCATGTTCCCCGGGGTCCACCCTTTTCTCATTAACTGGCACTTACAGTCTCAGTAACTCACTCTGAGCCATTTGTAGGAGAAAGAATAAAAATGTTTCACTACTTACGGGTGTGAACAGGGGAACGGCAAACTAACAAACAGACACGCTGCTTCCAACAAAAGAGAAGCAGAGGTGGGAGGTGGGATTGACAGTCGGCCCAGCCCAGAAAGGTCCCTCCCAATCAAACACACTACAGGCAGCATGCGAGGTTGTAAAAACTGCAACGGTATTTCTAAACAAGAGAAGAATCATAGAGTTATAAAGCTGGAAGGGACCCATAAGGACATCCAGTCTAACCCTCTGCTGAAGCATGAGACCCATAACTAAAGTATCCCTGACAGATGGTCATCCAGTCACAGTTTAAAAAACCTGCACTTAAGGGCAATCGTACAATTTTGCCCTCTGACACACAGCTGGGTGTGTAGCTGGGCACGCAGTCATTTACACCATCAGTGGACCCAGGGATCTGCAACAGGTGGACAGCTGAAGAAGTGGAATCATTTGCACAGCTGGCTTTACTGTAAGAAACTGAGATCCTGGCTTATAGATGGTTGAGTTAACTTCGTATTGTAAGGAATAGTCACTGCTTTGGTATACAGTTTTAAAGGATACACTTGGCTGTACACAGCAGACAAATCTATCTTTAAGAGACTGACGGATAAAACAAATACAATTAAAACATAAAAATGGTATTGAAGCACAATGAAAAACTTGACATTAAAAAAAGGAAATAACAGCTTTGGACAACACCAAAATTTGGCAGTACCAGAACCAAGGGTGAGGGGAACACGTCTGATTACTGGGAAATGCCTTCAGCAGCAACCCAATTTAAATGCGCAAGGTCTCTCTGAATAAAAAGGTGGGAAGCCTGCAGGAAGCGAGAGGGCGACCCATCTGCCCTTGGCAAGGCGTTCTAGAGCCTGGGAGCAGCCATCAAGGAAGCCCTGCCTTGTATCTCCAGTCTTATCTCAGATGGTGTTAGGACCGCCTTCAAAAGTCTTAACACCTGAAATGGCAGGTCTAGTAAGGGCCCCTTAGCTGCAGGATCATTATCCACTGATTCACTTATCCACGGTTGGAAAATATTTAAAATATTAAAAGAAAAACCCTGTATACAGTATATTGTTATATTTTTCTACATATATATATGTAGATATATATATATACATACACACACATACACAAACCTTTACCTTTACACATATATATATACATACAATGAAGTTACCAGAACTGGCCACTAGAGAGAGCCAGAGACCTTGCTATATATAGCATTCCCTAGAGAAATACATTTCCATGATGTCATTACCAGAACTGGCCACAAGAGAGAGCCAGAGACCATGATATGTATAGGATTTGCTATTATAATAGCGTTCTCTATAATCCATGTTTGTCAGCATCCGCAGGGGGCTTGCAATTGATCTATGCGGATATGGGGGTCCTGCTATACTTGTTTTCTCATCTCCTTTCAGCCCCAATTAAAACCACCCTAAAACTTGCAATAATGAAACTTGAACTTGCCAAGTTGAACCGCACTTCTATCTTGGGGTGGGGGTGGGGGGTACTTTGAATTAAATTCAGTAGCAGAGTTTGTAAAACAGCCAGGCCAGAGGCAGAAAGGGAGTTTAGAGATGTAAACTGAGGGCCAAACTATGTACAAATCACGGTCGCGTTTCAGAGATGTGATTCTGGCAGACCTTCGTGTCTGAGAAATCAGACTGTCCAATGAGCTCTATGTTTACTTCTGGAATGCCAGTTGCAAACAAAGCAAGCTGTTTTGGAAACTCTGGGAGATGTAAAGAGTTCCTGTTCTGATCATCAGAAGTGTTCAGGACTTAAGGAACACACTCTTTTAATGTTGCTTCCCATTAAGTGCTCTCTGTAATGTGTAGTTTGACCCCAAATCGGATTACATCTGTGATGGTTTGCCTCCCCAGGATCTTGAGCGTGTTTCGAAGGAGCTAGAAGAGGATGACCTGGACACGGCCTTGCCTCTCCCTGAGGAAGAGGAAGAAGACCTGTCAGAGTATAAATTTGCAAAGTTTGCTGCCACATACTTCCAGGGCACGACCACGCATACCTATGTACGCCGGCCTCTCAAGCAGCCGCTCCTGTACCACGAGGATGAAGGAGACCAGCTGGTGAGTCTGTACGAAGGCACGGGAGAGAAAAGTCAGACAAGGCATCGTATACGATTCTATGGATGTCTAGTTGACTAGGAAACCCTTGACTCTAGAATCGTAGAATTGTAGCTAATGTTTGGGCACTTAGTCATTTGTACAGCTATGGAAGGGGGGGTGGACTGGAGCCCAACACCTCTGTTTCCCACCATGGAGTACAATCCTGTGCATGGCTGTCAGAAAGCAGTCAGAAGTAGCAAGAGAAGGTTCCCTGTCTTTTTTCCCCCTCCCCAAAACATTACTTTGTTCAATAAAACAGGATGCGTAGAGGCAACACACACTGTTTTAGATTGGAATCATGGTTATTTATTTATTTATTTATTTATTTATTTATTTATTTATTTATTTATTTATTTATTTAATTAGATTATATTTCTACCCCGCCCATCTAGACCAAAGGTCTACTCTGGGCGGCAGCGGTAAGCGCAACACCCTTTTAAGTCAGAGGGATAACGATAACTGCATGCCGTCAAGTCCATTCTGACTTAACAGTGACCCTTTTCAGGGTTTTCTAGATAGAGCAGACTCAGAAGTGGTTTCCCCTCCCTCTTTCTGGGAGCGCCCTGGGACTGTGCCGCTGGCCCAAGGCCACACAGGCTGGCTCTACTTGTGGGAGGCCCAGCGGGGAATTGAACTTCCCAGCCTCTGGCTCTGCCGTTAGATACCTAAACCACTGAGCTCTCCAGCCAGCTAAAACAGAGGCAAGGTTAAGAGATTGTGGCAGTGCAATGGCCGCAGCATTGCGATGTGTCTGCAGAGGCTGCCGGTCTGGCCAGGGACCTCCTGTTACCCTCTCCTGATCTGTATCACACTTTCCCTCTAAGGAGGTCCTGGTGAGAGATAGGAGTTCCTTATACATACACTTCCCTGTCAAGTAAATTGGCTGAGAGACAGTCACTGGCTCAAAAGGACCCATTGGGCTTCATAGCTACCCAAGGCTTTTCACGAAGGTCTCCCTCGCCCTGCACCGGCATATGAACCCACTGCACTGCCATAGCTCTCTGGTTCCAGAACTACGTTGTTGGGAAAATCCAGATCAAAGCTGCAGTGACTCCTGTTGTATCACAGGATGCCAAGCCCTACTGCAGTTTAAAATAACACTCAATTGGGTTTTTTCCCTCCCTTCTCTTCTGGACTTTAGGGATACACTGTGGTTTTAGCTGGTGTTGTTGTTTAGTCGTTAAGTCGTGTCCGACTCTTCGTGACCCCATGGACCAGAGCACGCCAGGCCCTCCTGTCTTCCACTGCCTCCCAGAGTTGGGTCAAATTCATGTTGGTAGCTTCAGTGACACTGTCCATCCATCTCGTCCTCTGTCGTCCCCTTCTCCTCTTGCCTTCACACTTTCCCAACATCAGGGTCTTTTCCAGGGAGTCTTCTCTTCTCATGAAATGGCCAAAGTATTGGAGCCTCAGCTTCAGGATCTGTCCTTCCAGTGAGCACTCAGGGTTGGTTTCCTTCAGAATGGATAGGTTCGTTCTCTTTGCAGTCCAGGGGACTCTCAAGAGTCTCCTCCAGCATCACAGTTCAAAAGCATCAATTCTTTGGCGGTCAGCCTTCTTTACGGTCCAGCTCTCACTTCCATACATCACTACTGGAAAAACCATAGCTTTGACTATGCGGACCTTTGTCGGCAAGGTGATGTCTCTGCTTTTTAAGATGCTGTCTAGGTTTCTCATCGCTTTCCTCCCAAGAAGCAGGCGTCTTTTAATTTTGTGGCTGCTGTCACCATCTGCAGTGATCATGGAGCCCAAGAAAGTAAAATCTGTCACTGCCTCCATATCTTCCCCTTCTATTTGCCAGGAGGTGATGGGACCAGTGGCCATGATCTTAGTTTTTTTGATGTTGAGCTTCAGACCGTTTTTTGCGCTCTCCTCTTTCACCCTCATTAAGAGGTTCTTTAATTCCTCCTCACTTTCTGCCATCAGAGTGGTATCATCTGCATATCTGAGGTTGTTGATATTTCTTCCGGCAATCTTAATTCCATTTTGGGATTAGCTGGTGTAGGCTGCCCCTTTTCCCCATGCCAGTCATCTGTGTGCCACTTTTCCCACCTGCCTCCATTTGCCACCCCCTTGCTCAGGTTTCTTTTCAGGGTTATTTTGAACTTACGAAGGGCAGATACTTTAGATGAAACAGAAGAAGCCCCTTGCTGTTCAGGACGCGGCCAGCAGAGCCTTCAAAGAGCCAAGATCGAAGGCTGCGGTTTCACCTCAGCCCGCCCGTTGTCCACTTGTCCTCTTCACCACTCCCTCCTTCTGCCTTGACCACCCATCACATCTTTGATTTTCCTGCTCCTTTGTGCCTCCATTCCCATGTACAGATGTGTGGTTCCTTTTTTTAAAAACCTGTAATTAAATTGCACATCCAAATATGTGCTTATAAACCTTTTGAAAAAAATAATTAAAAGGGGGGGCATGATGTTCTCATCATGTGACGTAGCGCTCAGCCTCTGACACAATGGCACTGTGCACACCCATAGAGGCTGGATGATCACACTGTCTCAGCCTTTAAGTGTTTCTATACCTTTGTTTGCTTGCTTGCTTGTTTGGCCAGATGGGTGGTATACAAATTAAATAAAATTGTTGTTATTGTTGTTTCCATTCATTCATTCATTCAACCATCCGTTCGTTTGTTCATTCATTCATTCATTAGTTCATTCATTCATTAATTGATTCAACCATCCATCCATTCGTTCGTTCATTCATTCATTCGTTCAACCATCCATCCATTCGTTCGTTCATTCATTCATTCATTCAACCATCCATCCATTTGTTCGTTTGGTCATTCATTCATTCATTAGTTCGTTCATTCATTCATTCATTCAACCATCCATCCATTCGTTCGTTCATTCATTCATTCATTCAACCATCCATCCATCCATTCATTCGTTTGTTCATTCATTAGTTCATTCATTAATTCATTAATTCAACCATCCATCCATTCATTCGTTCATTCATTCATTAGTTCGTTCATTCGTTCATTCATTCAACCATCCATCCATTTGTTTGTTCATTCATTCATTCAACCATCCATCCATTTGTTTGTTTGTTTATTCATTCATTCATTAGTTCGTTCATTCATTCATTCATTCAACATCCATCCATTCGTTCATTCATTCATTCATTCATCCATCCATCCATTCGTTCGTTCATTCATTCATTAGTTCGTTCATTCATTCATTCATTCAACCATCCATTCATTCGTTCGTTCATTCATTAGTTCGTTCATTCATTCATTCATTCATTCATTAGTTCGTTCATTCATTCATTCAACCATCCATCCATTCGTTCGTTTGTTCATTCATTAGTTTGTTCGTTCATTCATATTTTTATTCCACCCAACCAGTGGCAAGGCACAGTATACATAACAAAACTAATAATAAAATTCACATAAAACAACAGACAAGGGACATAATCTCTAAAAATAAAATAATTAATGCAAAAAGGACAATTTAAAACTATTTAAAAATTATACATATAGAGGACAGTAATAATAGGTGGTGGAACAAGACAGGTTTACGGGCACAAAAAAGAAAAACCAATTACTCAGGCAAGATTACTCCGGGGTTTTTGTTTTCACAACAACTCAAAGTTTTGCTGATTGGACAGTCCGTGGGAAGAATAAGGAGAACAAGGCTTATGTTAGAACTAGTTTGTAATTCATGACTATGTTTGGTTGGCATTTTAGTTGCAAAGCAGAGAGGGTGCTCCCTAAATGAGTGATATATCACATTACATTTCTCTTTTCGCTCCTTGTTATCCTGGAAGAAGGCATTTAAGAAAGGACCTGGGGGTGGGAATTAGCTATTATTTAATTCCAGAAAGAACAACTATTTAAAGTATTCACATCCACTCAATGCAGTAAAAAACCAAACTTGGAAAAGTTTCTTTTTGGACCTGTGATTCCCTGTCAGGATGAGGCTTTCTGAGAATCAAAATGTTCTGCAATATAATGTGGCTAAAAGAGATGTGCCATTTGAAATTTGTAGACTCCAATACCCAGAACTGGAGTCCAATACCCATACCTTCAGACGCCTATATTTCACTCACCTGGAGCAGGGCCTAGTCTTCAGAGGTAGCATGGTATCTTGTGCTTTCATTTCCTTCTGCAGAAAGCATTGCAGCAGCTTCCCCTCAGGAAGCATGGCAGCAGAAAATGTAGCCTAGAATGCCATACAGCCTTGGAGGACTAGGCCCTGCTCCAGGTGAGTGAAATATAGGTGTCTGAAACTGTGAGTCCATGGGCTAGAACTCCCAGAATTCTGCCTGTGGAATTCTTGGAGAATTCTGGGAGCTGGAGCCCAAAAAAATCTAAACAAGGCATCCTTAGTGACTGACCTGGACTGTGTTCATGCACAAACGTCCTGTGACTGTTTTTTCGCTATGAGGAACAAGTGCTGTGTGAATAGTGTCATTTATGTGGATAGTGTCATTCTATGGATTGGTCACTAGGTGGTGGTAGACTCGCGTCTGGCTTGCTCGGGAGAGGCAATAAAGCTTTTGTCTATGTTTTTGACTAGTATGATGTCAAAGCCTTCCAATTACTAACAAACTTTCTCCCCAAAACAAACAAAAGGCAGCTCTGGCAGTGTGGATCACCATCCTTCGCTTCATGGGAGACCTTCCGGAACCAAAATATCACACAGCAATGAGCGATGGGAGTGAGAAGATCCCAGTGATGACCAAAATATATGAAACGCTTGGGAAAAAAACCTACAAAAAAGAACTTCAAGCCCTGCAAGGCGAAGGAGAGGTAAGAGGCAGACTCGGGGGAGGCAAAACTGTGGATTTTCTTGTCAAGAGATGAGCACACAGGAGTCTTTCCGCCGCCCCCCACTCCTAGATGTGGGGAACATAGATGTGGGGAAGAGATGGGAGAGAAATGGCTGGCAAGAGGAAGGTTTTAACTGTCCCTCGCCTATGCACGGTGGCCCAGGCATTTTACATGTACATTAAATCTGGAAAGCAATTAAATGTAAACATATAAATAACATCATCGTGCAGTCCTGTGCATGTTTAAAAGGTAAAGGTTCCCCTTGACAATTAGTCCAGTTGTGTCCGACTCTAGGGCGCGGTGCTCATCCCCGTTTCCAAGCCGTAGAGCCAGCGTTTGTCCGAAGACAGTTTCTGTGGTCATGTGCCAGCGCGACTAGACACGGAACGCCGTGACCTTCCCACCGTGGTGGTACCTATTTATCTACTTGCATTTGCATGCTTTCGAACGGCTAGGTTGGCAGGAGCTGGGACAAGCGACGGGAGCTCCCTCCATCGCGTGGATTCGATCTTACGACAGCTGGTCTTCTGACCTTGCAGCACAGAGACTTCTGCGGTTTAACCCGCAGCGCCACCACGTCCCCCCCGTGCATGTGTACTCAAAAGCAAAAACCCCTTGGATCCAGCTTCGAGTTTGTTCCGTACTGTATATATAATGCTACAGCCTTCATCTTTTGGTCTACTTTCCTCTTGTCCTGGCAGGGTTTTTTAAGTAATGCAGTTGAACACAAAATGTGTAGTTTTGTCATAAGGCCACACACATAACCTGTGCACTTTTTTCTCTCTTTCTCCAACTACATCTGTCGGTTTACAGCTGAATGATATTCCCCCCCCCCCTACATTTTGTGTCCAACTGCATGCTAAAAAATGCATTACAAACACAGGGTCTTGGTTCATGTACACAACTTTGTGTTGTGTGGGTGGGGGAGTTTTCCTGGAGGTTGCACAGCCTTGCACAAACCTAAACCTTTGAAAACAACGGGACTGACATTGGGTTTGTACATCCTGGTGGATGGGATAGTGGCATTAGTCTCTACAAATGTCAGAGTTTTGAGTGCAAGTTTAGCCCATGAACAACCATTTTAAGTCCCAATTTTAGTTAGATTTTTATTTCATGCTTCTAATTCTTTCAGTTGTTACATTTTGAATTCCTTCTTATGCAGTGGGGGCCGGGTTAAGTGACTTTGCCCCAGCTCTTTGGTCTGCTGTGGGAACAGGCTGATCCATCCCTTTTGCCAGTTATCAGACAATGTAATTGCTAGATTGAATAATTTCACCCCTATTTCCTACCCACTCTTTTTTTTAGGTGTGGGTAGGATCTGTCTGTTTTGTTTCATTTCCAGGACATGTGATCGCTGGGACTGAAACAAACTGGAGCTTCCTGCTTTAATCTCCCAGATTGTTTCGGTTTCCCCATATCATCAGTGGATTAAACAGACAGCTTAATGACTTCATGATAGTTGGAAATTACACACTTCCTTTTTCTGTTCCTCCATGGAGCAGAGGAAGGAAGCAAAAAGCCTAATTAGCTTTTAAAAAAAAGTCAGTTAGGGCAACACTGATGCGCTATACGCCTTAAAGAAAACAGGAAGAGACAGGAGGGGGCAAGGAAGAGTTTGTGGGGTTTTGTTTGTTTGTTTGTTTTTTGCTTTTCGTAAATGCCATGTGGATGCAAAGATAAGTAGCAGGAATATCCTTGTCAGAATACTCAGGGTGAAAAGCAAGTTCACAGAGATAGCAGCATAAACATAATTAGCAGACAAATAACGGGAAAACTAAGGTAAGAAAATAATGAACATTAATTTCCAAATACAACAAATACAACTCTTACATGCTCAAAACAGTGGTGACATAAATGAGGGGAATATAATAGCTCTGTGCCATCAAGTCGATTCTGACTCATGGCAACTCTTTTCAGGGTTTTCCAGGTAGAGAATACTCAGAAGTGTATTACCACTCCCTTCCTCTAGGGGCGCTCTGGGGACAGTGTGCAGCTGGCCCAAGGCCACCCAAGCTGGCTCTTCTCCCAGGAGGCACAGTGGGGGAATCAAACTCCCAACCTCTGGCTCTGCAGCCAGAGACCTAAACCGCTGAGCTATCCAGGACCACCAAAGCAGCCCCAAACTCAGGGCACAATATCCGTTTTCTAGAAATGAGACCCATGTCCTCCTCTTCCACAGAGCGGCCTCGTAGACAGCCAGAAGAAGAACAGCGTACGCCACAAACTGGTCTCTCTGACACTCAAGAAGAAGTCCAAGTTAACTGAAGAGGTGAGCGGTTGTTCTTTCCCCTTTGACCAGTCTACATTCCCTTTTTGCCATGGCTGTCCCCAGGGGAGCAGTGGGAGGGGAGGAGTGTACCTGCCTTGCTCCTGCGAATCCTAAATTTTCTTATTTCTTCAGTATAAAACAG
This sequence comes from Intellagama lesueurii, assembly GCA_037013535.1. Classification (NCBI taxonomy): domain Eukaryota; kingdom Metazoa; phylum Chordata; class Lepidosauria; order Squamata; family Agamidae; genus Intellagama; species Intellagama lesueurii. The sequence continues at coordinate 5,972,148 of JBAJHW010000003.1, forward strand.
ACAGACACAGAGTGTTGTAGCAATAGATGCCAAGCATGCTAAATATGCTAGCATATCGCTGTAGCGCTTTACCTCCTGCTGCCCTCCAGAAAAATCCCAGCTAATAGTTTTAACAACAGAGTTTGGAAATGTTTTGTTTTTCGATGACAACTCCCAAAAAGTCTCCCAGCCAGCACTGGGGGGATTGGATCACTGGATTCTGGAGGTTTCAATACAAGAAGAAAACTTTTCCCACATTCGGTTTAAGTCAACTCCTGACACCCTTTGGTAAATCACTATTCAGTCTGGGAATAATGAAGCAAAATATCTATACAAAAGCTAGCTGGGGTGACAGAAGCATTCTGGGGGTGTTCCATCATGTCACTTCTGATTTACGGCAATCCTAATAAGATTTTCAGGATAAGGGTTGGTTCTGCCCCCTCTTGATGAGTTTCCAGAGCCAAGCAGAGATTTGAACCCAGGTCTCTGGAGTCCTAGTTCGACACTAACTGCTGCACCATGCTGGCTCTCAGTCTTAGGAAAGGAATGAACTAATGCCCCATCTACAACATTTCACAAACTGAAAGCCCTCCTTCTGTTTGTCCAGGTAACCAAGCGCCTTCACGATGGTGAGTCTACAGTTCAAGGTAATAGCATGCTGGAGGACCGGCCCACCTCAAATTTGGAGAAACTCCACTTCGTTATTGGTAATGGCATCCTCAGGCCAGCATTAAGGTTAGATACTAATGTGAAAAGATGAAATGGCGTATATATATGTAAATGTAGCAAGTATATGATTTCTTTTCAAAAATTTTATTTTTTGATAAAAAATGAAGTGCACAGAATGCAGAAGGGTGGAATATTTTGGCCACACCATATAGTACAGAGTGTTGCAGTTCATTATTCAGGGTAAAATAAAAGGAAAATGAAGGTTTTTAGGAAGGTCATAGGTCATTAGGCCTTGTCTGAAAAATCACAGGGACTGGGTAGAGCATATTATTGGATTGTTGTTGTTTAGTCGCGGTTGGACAGTGTCATCGAAGCGACCAACATGAATTTGGCACCAAACTCCGGGAGGCAGTGGAAGACAGGAGGGCCTGGCGTGCTCTGGTCCATGGGGTCACGAAGAGACGGACACGACTTAACGACTAAACAACAACAACATCTGGTTGCTGCACAATGGTGGAGGGCGGGGTTTCACTTAACTAGGGCTTATTTTTAGGGTAGGGCTTATATTACGAGCATCCTGAAAACTCACACTAGGGCTTATTTTCAGGTTAGGTCTTATTTTCGGGGAAACAGGGTACTATCAGGACGCTTACGCCTGGCCTGTCTGCAGTGGGTGCTTCCTCATGGATCTTTCAAATAGTTTCGAGGAGTAATTTAATTCTTCCGATTTTAGGGATGAAATTTATTGTCAGATCTGCAAACAGCTGACCCAAAACCCTTCCAAAAGCAGCCATGCCCGAGGGTGGATCCTCGTGTCTCTGTGTGTGGGATGCTTTGCCCCATCAGAAAAATTCGTCAAGGTAAGATGATAACTGAGAGGAACTCCTTAATCATCGCCTTGGTGTCAGTCTCTAAAGTGGGACAGACATTTGTGATTTCGAAAATGCAAGATTCTCACTGCCGTGTTCTGTCTTGCCATCAGTATTTAAGGAACTTCATCAATGGCGGGCCTCCAGGTTACGCTCCTTATTGTGAAGAGAGACTCAGAAGGACCTTTGCCAATGGGACCAGGACCCAGCCTCCGAGCTGGCTAGAACTCCAGGTAAAAAACAAACCAACAGAGATGGTTGGTTGTTTCCAAAGGAACTAGTTGTATGACTCATTACTTTGAGGCAATGGGACAATCCTTACCCTTACTGTGCCGACAAAGTGATTAGTTGTGCTACCAATAGGTGGCGCTGTTAGCAGCAGACAGAAAAATGCCAGGAAATGCTCGCCACTGCCCTCTTGTGTCCAGTTCTAATAGGCACCTTGTGCAAAACACGAAACGAAGCCACGTTTCCCCCCTGCCACTTACGGTTGGTAAGAGAATGATATTTTTGAAATTTTTTTTGCTAAAATGGCCTCCAAATTAACATTTGAAAGCAGAGGGGGAAATGATGTAAAATGTAGCTTTGTATCTATCCGCTGCATCAATTTTAGTGGTGATGAAAAATAAAGTTGCAATTCTTCCGCGCACACGTGTGTGTGTGTGTGTGTGTGTGAGAGAGAGAGAGAGAGAGAGAAGACAAGACAAGCAAATACTTCTGCTGACTCTCCTCTACAACCCCTCCAAGTTTGGTGAAGATTGGGTTTCCCCAAGCCAGCTGCTAAAGGGTACTTTTCTGGGGGGGGAGCCCCACTTTGTGGGTGTATAACTTGGATGTCTGAAATACAATCTTCACCAAACTTGGAGGGATTGTAGAGGAGAGTCTGTAGATGCTTTTCTGTGATTTGGGTGTCTCTAGGTGCTTAGGGAGAACTTTCCTGTGGGGCCCTCCTTGTGAGTGTATAACTCAGACGCCCAAAACGCAAACTTCACCAACCTTACAGGGCTTGTAGAGGAGCGTCAGGAGAGACTTCCTGGCAAATTTGGGGTCCCTAGGTGCTTTGGGGGGGTCAGTTTTATAGGGTTTTAAAGGAAAAATGAATTGAAGTGATTCACCAATTCTTCAGAAAAAAAAGGTATATTCATAATTTGTGATTTCTTGACCTTGATGAATCACAAATCAAAACGAATCACTATTTTTCTGATTTCTCCTTATCTCTAATGGTGACCCTTTTCTGGGTTTTCCTGGTAGAGAGTACTCAGAAGTGGTTTCCTGTTCCCTTCTTCTGAGGTCGCCTTGGGATTGTGTGCAGCTGGCCCAAGGCTACACAGGCTGGCTTTTCTTCCTGGAGGCTCACTGGGGAATCGAACTCCCAACCTCTGGCTCCGCAGCCAGAGATCTAAACCCCTGAGCTATCCAGCCAGCTTCAACATTCTATATGGGGCCATAATTAGTACCTGTGCTTCCAAAACCTTTCTAAAATTCTGTCTTGTACCAAGCTTTTGACACTGATTTCCGACTGTAGCCCTGAGCAACTGACAGCAGTATTTGGCCAGGATCACCAGCAGAGACGGGGATTTCTCCAGAGTTCTTGTATCAGCTCAAGGGCAGAAGTCGTAACCTGGAAGACTTTTCCTAATTTTGCTGTTTAATATATTTGCTTTCCTCTCCTAGGCAACCAAATCAAAGAAGCCCATTATGCTGCCTGTTACATTTATGGATGGGACCACCAAGACCCTGTTGACAGACTCGGCAACGACTGCTAGAGAGCTCTGTAACTCTTTGGCTGACAAGATCAGCCTGAAGGACCACTTTGGATTCTCGCTTTACATTGCTCTTTTCGACAAGGTAGGGCTCCGGCAATGAATTCCAATCAGTCTCTGATGATAATGGCCAGACGGAGGGAGAATATAGACACACCATTCTTTTGGCTTGTATATTAGAAACTCCTGTCTCGCCATTCAATATTTGTTAAAAAACAACAACACACTGTGTAGGCATCCTTCAGTCTCGAGAGACTATGGTAACGTGCTCTGAATAGAGGTCTTGGAACAGCATCTCGTGTAGCTGAGAAGGCCTATTCGAGAGTGACCATCCCTTCCACACTGAAGACAAATACAATCTGTCACCTGTCCAGCTCCCTGATTTGGCTGGTTTCGGGACTGCCTCTTGGCCTCAGCCTGCTGGACAAGGGTCTCTTCAAAATGGGAGAGGCCATGATGCCCCGCCTGCCTCCAGGCTGAGCGCTCAGAGGTCAAGGTTTCCCATCTGTTGAGGTCCATTCCTAAGGCCTTCATATCCCGCTTGCAGATCTCCTTGTATCGCAGCTGTGGTCTCCCTCTGGGGCGCTTTCCCTGCACTCATTCTCCATACAGGAGATCTTTTGGAATCCGACCATCAGCCATTCTCACGACATGCCCAAGCCAACGTAGATGTCGCTGTTTCAGCAATGTATACATGCTAAAAATTCCAGCTCATTCTAGGACTACTCTGTTTGGAACTTTGTCCTGCCAGGTGATACCAAAAATGCGTCGGAGACAACACATATGGAACATGTTCAGCTTCCTCTCCTGCCGTGCACAAAGGGTCCAGGACTCACTGCAAAAAACAACACAGGATAGGATGTAAAATTAGAAACCAAAGCGGTGATTAAAGCAGCAGAATAGCAGTGTAAAAATGGAAGGAGGATTAGCAATTCTTTTTTTAAAAATAGGCATTAAGAAGCATAAAGTAAAACTTAAGTGAAGCAATGGGGTTTAACATGATCAAACACTGGAAGCCTGGGTAAATGTAAATATTTTATCCAGATACCTAAAGCTAAGCATAGGTGGTAGCAGGCAGATAGCCTAGGGAGAAGATTCCACCCTAAGGGTCCCACCACAGACCAGGCTCTGTCTGCCTGTGGAAGAATCCACACTAGCTTGTCTGTCCAAATGAAAAGTGGCCTACCAAGCTTTCTAATAAATATATAAAAGAACAATTGGCCTAATCCAGTCCCCCCGCAACAGGCAGGATGGGTTAAACTTTTTAGAAGGAAGTGACTCATTAGTGACAGAAGGTAAAGGAAAGGGTCCTTTGAAGGAGAAAATATTTTAAATAAAATAAATAAGGAAAGCTGCATCATTACAATCAGAGCTCCATGAAGAGGCATGTTACAGGCATTGGTTTATTGCAAGGTTTCTCAGCTCCACCATGGCAACTTAGCTTGCTAGGGTTAGATGACTGGTCATCTAGAGATGAGCACGGGCCTCATTTCTTTGTTGATAGTACAAACAGAGCAGCTTTGAAAAGTTGCAGCTTTGGAGGGAGAATGTTTTGTCACCTTCTAATTGCAAAGTCAGCTTCTTGCCAAGGTTGGCCCACAGAGCCACTTGGAGCCTAACTACCATTGTAAGGGGCCAAACTTGACCCATTTCTTCTCCCCTTGCTAGGTTTCTTCCCTTGGAAGCGGCAGTGACCATGTGATGGACGCGGTTTCTCAATGTGAGCAGTACGCCAAAGAGCAGGGAGCCCAGGAACGGAATGCCCCCTGGAGGCTTTTCTTCAGGAAAGAGATTTTCACACCGTGGCACAACCCGAATGAAGACAGTGTTGCAACAAACCTCATTTATCAACAAATAGTGAGGGGGGTGAAGTTTGGGGAATACCGGTGTGACAAGGTAAGCCTTGGGTGTTTCTCAAAATACTTCCATTGCTTCTGTCATGTGTGCCCCTTGGGTGGATTTTTGGGGGATTTCTAATAAACAGAGAGAAAACATGCTTGCTCATTCAGAGTGATGGCAGGAAGAATTTCTCTTACTCCAAACAGGCTTTGCTGTTCCGTCACAGAATCAAATCTGATTGGCTGAGTTCAACCATGATGATGCCCCATTCAGGAAAAAAAAATGCAGAAAAGATCCATTTGCAGCATGGCTTAATCTGGCTGCATTTATTACTCTTTTATTTTAATGTATTCCATTTTTGCTGACTACACAAAATGGCCCAAAAATGTTGAAGCAGAAACAATGAGATATCATTTTAAAGAACAATTAAAACTCCATGAAATGGATGGCATAGCGAGATCATCACTTTGCAGCCACAGTCCCTGATTGTTTGGGACCCTGGGAAGATGTTTGAATGTATCTTCGAGACTGAGTTCTCTTTATTTGCTAAGAGGATAGGCTACTTATTGCTGGAATACTACTCGACAAAATCAGAAAGGCACTAGAAAGAAAAATCAAAATGGGGAAGTCGTGGACATTACATTCAGGGTGGAAATATCCTGTATACACACCAGTTTCGGAAATTGTTGCAGAGTTTTGAATTTTTTTCCTATACAGTAGAAGACAGAGGAGAATAGCTTTAAATTCCTCAGATCCCCCACTTATTCTCATTAACTGGCCTTGACATCTCAATAACTCTCTAGGAAAAACAATTAAAAATTTTTTTTACTTACAGTTGCTTCAAGTTACAGACTTGTGTATACTGCTGTCTTTATTGCCCATATACTGAGCAGCCAACTGAACAGATCAACTGCTCTTTTCCCTGCAGGAAGAAGATTTGGCAGAACTGGCTTCCCAGCAATACTACGTGGATTATGGGTCCGAAATGGTCTTGGAGCGTCTCCTGAACCTGATCCCCTCCTACATCCCAGACAGAGAGATCACGCCTTCGAAAACCATAGAGAAGTGGGCTCAATATATCATTGCCGCCCATAAAAAGGCAAGGAGCTTGAGTTTCTCCAATTGTGAGGCTAACAGAATTTTGCAGACGGCCTGGCCAGGCACTTAATCCCTATAAGTGGTGGAATATTGGGGCAAGAATTCAGAGCTGATATTTTCTGTTCTTCCACATTTAAATTTTACTTTCATCCTATGGCAGATGAGTTCAGTGGCTGCTGGTCACAATGAGTATATAATTTGCTTCCAGTTTCAGAGACACTACCAATGGCCTTTCAATACCATTTCTTGGGGAACGCTGGCAGAAGGATGCTACAGTGGAAGGGGGTGACTGCGATTTCAGGGATGCTGTGAATCCACTTCCGATTTTAGTCTGCACTTCACAGGAGCTAAATAGATAAGACAATTCTTGTGAAGAGCAGACTAAAACCTGGAATGGATTCGCAGCACCTCTGAAATTGGGTTCACCAGACCCCAATTTGGCTCGTGAGCTCCTAGTGGACTTTCCAGGAATCCCTGCATGACCACGGTGGTAACCAAATGCTGAAATAAGTAGCCTTCCATTTAAGGCAGGCCAGATCTCAAGGGCAGAGTCATCTTTGTAGCAAAGGAACAACAACAACAACAACAACAAGTTTTGTGGCATGAGTTTTTGTGGTGGTCTTTACAGCGTTGTAAAGCTGATGATGCTGAACAGGACAAATCTGCCAGTGTGGCGTGATGTTCATACTGCTCAAGGTTGTGAAAGGTGTTGCCCAGGGAATCGCAGCCCCTATGAGATGTTCGCCATAGGTCATTATTTTGGATTTTTCTTCCTTTTTTTTCCCCTTGCAGGGAATCTATACCCAGAAGAGAACAGAACCCAAAAAAGTCAAGGAAGAGGTGGTGGATTTTGCCCGTTTCAAGTGGCCTTTGCTGTTCTCTAGGTTCTATGAAGCTTTCAAATTCTCAGGTAACCCAAATCACCAGGTCTTCTTGCAAGGCAGCTGCAAATACAGGGCGGCAATGTTCATGGGTGGGGCTAATGGTGATCCATGAAGCCATACTGTGGCCTGGACAGCTGTACATACGACATCATCAATGTACCGGTGATCAGTGTGTTTGCTGTTGATTCGTTCAGTCTGGAAAGGTTCCCCTCTGCATTCAGACTTTTTCTTCCCCAAATTGACAGCTGGAAAACTAACCCTACAGGTTTGAACTAACAACGTAGAAACCGGACCATCCCACCTATACCAATAACATTTAAAAAGCAGGATGGTCCATGTAACTGATTGATGGGAGAACCCTGGATTTATTGTATATAGAACATATGACTTCTCCGTATCAATGAAATTAGACGTGGTTCCATTTATGGGCCTGTCCACACTGGCATATAGATATAGAATATGGATCACTGAGGGCACGGTTTGGATCAGGAAAAACAAATTATGTCCACTTAGATCAAGCTGTCCTTTTCCTTTAAGAGCTGTCCCGCACCTTTCTGGCCCAGCAGTAGGGCATGCCTTCTTTTTGGCATGCTCCATTAGCAGCCTCAGATTCCAAAGGAGATTTTGAGAGAGAAGGTGGAGGGAGAATAACAGAAGGGAAACAGGGATTGAGGAAGGGAGAAAATGGAACCACAACGACAGAGGGGGCGGGGGATGACTTAAAAAGTACTTATTGCTTCCCCAGACCCTTCTCCGTTGATCAAGGAAAGTACTTAATTGACAGCTGATCGTGGTTCACTCTTTGGATGGGAGGAGCACACCAAATTGCACCTCGCCCCTTCCGTTGACCTCAAGAGACCCTTTATAGTCCAATCTCCCCCACACCCTAAACAGCCAGTCTAGCCCTAGCAAGTGGCAGTCGAAAGAATGACGTCGGAAGCCACAATCAAAACTCAAGGGGTGGGTCCTGTTTGCTTCCACACTTTTATATATATTCTCATCTTTTTTTGTAACCGAGGTCCTAGTCTTCCCAAAAATGACGTCATCGTAGCTGTAAATTGGACAGGCGTATATTTTGTCGATGAACAAGAGCAAGTCCTTCTGGAACTTTCCTTTCCGGAGATCACTGCTGTCTCTAGCAGTAGGTAAGGCTATAAATTATCTATCAGTCAAGTTGGGGAGAGAAAACAGTGGATTGAAAAGCATCATCCTCATCTCTCTCACTGCACCGTGAGGCTTTAAGTGAAATCCCCTTCTAATGGTGCGCTAACTGTATCATATAGGTGACCGGATGTGTGTTTTTCGAGGTGTTGCTGTCGTTACGTGCTTTCCATTTATGGCAACCCAATGAATGAGTGATTTCCAAAAGGTCCTCCTGTCCTCAACAGCCCTGCTCAGCTCTTGCAAACTCAAGGCTGTGACTTCCTTTAGGGAGTCAATCCATCTCACGTTGGGTCCTCCTCTTTTCCTGCTGCCTTTTCCACTATCTTTTCCAATGGATCTTGGCTTCTCATGATACACCTAAAGTATGATAGGCTCAGTTTAGTCGTTTTCATTTCCAGGAATACCCTGTTTCCCCTAAAATAAGATCTAACCTGAAAATTTGATTTGATTTTCAAGGTTAGGTGAGAAGAAGAATCCAGAGTTTAAAGTGTTTTGTCATATCTTCACTCTGATCTTATTATATGTGGTATCTTTTTCTGTGCCACTTGTTCCAGAGGAGGGAAGCTTCAGGGGCAGAGCTTCACCTTAGCCACAATCAAAAGTGACGAATACACGTTTACTTCCAACAACGCGGAAGACATCCGGGACCTCGTGGTGACATTTCTGGAGGGGCTGAGGAAAAGGTCAAAGTTTGTCGTGGCGCTCCAGGACAATCCAAATCCTAGTAAGGAAACTGAAAAAGACTTTGGAGACAGGGCAGCATCTGGTCCCTGAAACTTGGGGGGTGGGGGGTGTTGTCAGATCACGTATTAAGGGACATCTGTATTTCCTGCTTTTACAGTGTTTTCCCTCCAGACACGCAAATCCTTCAAAGTGACATACCTAGGCAACCAGACTTGCAGGTGAAACCTCTGATTACTTCTCAGTGTTCAAAGGCAATACAAAAGCAACTTCATGTGCAAAATGCAGGTTGAGGCAAGCCTGTGTTAGGAGAAATGCAGCCTGTCATCTCGTTGGTATCTTCTTGTAATGACAGACTAACGGTATCACCTCAGTGAGCCCAGGGTCTGGTAAGGTAGTGAAATGCACACCTATGGAAAGGAAAAACCATGTAATAAACAATACCAGAAGACCTTAGCAGCTGATCACAGGAAGTTGTTACAGATAAACAATCCCCCACAGGGATACGATGACATGCAGTCTGACCACAGTTCAAAGCCCCACCTGTCCATGCTGAAAAACGTGGAAGCATTGAATGCTACCCATTGCATGGTCTCTGGCTCCCTCTAAAGGCCATTTCTGGCAAATACACCCTGTAATACATCATCATCATAACAGTTGCAGATCTCAGAAATCACACCATCAGAGCTACAGAAAACAGCAATATTAAGAGCAGCATACATCCTGTGCCGATATTTAACAGATAGGTATTTGGTTAAAACTTGTATCTGTTATATAATACCAGTCAATGTTTTTATAATTATGAATAAGTATTTCTGGGGGGTTTTATTTAGTAGTATTTTCATCCAGCAGATAAGTCAATCAGTGCATACTGATCCCACAGATGAAGGGAGGTCCTACTGTATAAACCAGTCATTAAGTGGAGGATTGACCCTCACATACATGTTCTGTTAATCTGCCTTGACAGCTTTTATCCAGATGGAATCAGTTTCCTCCATGCTATCTCAGAAAAATCAGAAAAATTGGTTTTCTAGTCTAATCCCCTGGCAGGGCAGGAACAAACTCTGAGGACAGGAGTGATGAACATCTGGCACTTCAGATATATATTTTTGGACTACAATTCCCAGAATCCCCAACGGTAAAGGACTGTGGGAGTTGCGGTCCAAAACATCCGTAGTGCCAAAGCTTCACCACCCCTGTCCCAGGATGTTCTCGTGAGATGCAGGGACTTCAGGACATCCCAAATGCAACCTTCGGTGTGTCTTCAGTGTTCAGCCCCGACACAATTCAGCATCGCACGAACACACCCTCCCCACATGTGTACACTGCGAATCTATAGGGTGGGGAAACATTTTGCCAACTAGGGCAATTTCTCGCCTCCCAGGATGCACCTGAGGTTGCCTCAGCCCCCAGATAATGCTTAAAAATGGGGGAGCCCAAGAAAAAGTGTCTGGAAGTCCATTCCGGGTTGTAACCCCGTCCCCCTTTTACAGAGGACTTTGGCGACCAAACAAGGTGTGGCGAAGTGCACCTTGTTTCCAACAAGCATCGCCACTCATTGAGGTTTCCAACAGCTGAAATTCTGATTTTTGTTCAAGAAAACAGAGAGCCTGGGAGAGTTCAAGGATGCAGAAATAGCAATGGAGGGGCGCCTGTGCCACATGTCGCATTTTGCACACACACCCTCCTTCGCAGCGTATGCACCACTGAGATGATAAGGTGACCACATCTAAATGTTCTGAATTGGGACTGTCAGCATGACTGGTTTTGTCTCTTGCAGCGGGTGAAGAGACGGGTTTCCTCAGCTTCCTCAAAGGGGATTTGGTCATTCTTGACCAGGACACAGGAGAGAACGTGATGAACTCAGGCTGGGCCAACGGGGTGAACGAGAGGACCAAGCAGAAAGGAGACTTCCCAACGGACTTGGTTTATGTCCTGCCCACCATCACCATGCCTCCTCCGGAGATTGTGGTAAGCATCCTCATCCTCATCGTGTGCCGTCAATGGCAACCCTTTTCAGCGTTTCCCAGGTAGAGAATACTCAGAATTGGTTTTTCATTCCCTTCTTCTGGGGGCATCCTTGGAACTGTGCAGCTCGCCCAAGGCTACAAAGGCTGGCTTTTCTCTCTGGAGATGCACAAGGGGGGAATTGAACACCCAATCTCTGGCAGTGCAGCCAGATATCTAAACCACTGAGCTATCCAGCAGTTCAGAAGTGGTTGACCCTTCCCTTCTTCTGGGCTTGCCCTGGGACTGTGCAGCTTCCCCAAGGCCACCCAGGCTGCCTCTTTTCCCAGGAAGCCCAGTGGGGAACTCCGAACCTCGGGCTCTGCGGCCAGGTACCTAAACCACTGAGCTCTCCAGCCAGCTACCCTGTTTCTCCGAAAATAAGACCTAACCTGAAAATAAGCCCTAGTCTGATTTTTCAGGATGCTTGTAATATAGGGTAAAGGTAAAGGTTCCCCTTGACATTTTAGTCCAGTCGTGTCCGACTCTAGGGCGCGGTGCTCATCCCCGTTTCCAAGCCGTAGAGCCAGCGTTTGTCCATAGACAGTTTCCGTGGTCACGTGGCCAGCGCAACTAGACACGGAATGCCGTGACCTTCCCACCGAGGTGGTACCTATTTATCTACTCGCATTTGCATGCTTTCGAACTGCTAGGTTGGCAGGAGCTGGGACAAGCGACGGGAGCTCCCTCCATCGCGTGGATTCGATCTTCCGACGGCTGGTCTTCTGACCTTGCAGCACAGAGGCTTCTGCGGTTTAACCCGCAGCGCCACCACGTCCTTGTAATATAAGCCCTACCCCAAAAATAAGCCCTAGTTAAGTGAAACCCCGCCCTCCACCCTTGTGCAGCTATCAGAAGAAGATGACAGGACTGTATTAGAATAAATGTAGATTATTGTACATGAAAAAAAAAAAAAACAGCCCCTGAAAATAAACCCTAATGTGTTTTTTGGAGCAAAAATTAATATAAGACCCTGTCTTATTTTTGGGGAAACACGGTAGTAAGCAGCATACAAGGTAAATATGCTCACTGGGGTGGCACCTCTAGCAGATTTTTGTTCAGGAACAGAGAATCAAAAACCATTTTTTTCTTGTTCTGCCTAAGGTTTACTTTTCTCACAAGGGTGGAAAAGAAATTCACATTAACATCAATATTTTTAAAGATTTGTCCCTTTTAGAGTCTGTGAGACTTCTTAATGAAAATGCATGCAAATCTTGCAGTTTCCTATTATCAGGTGCAAGTGTCAGACTCTTCCTTTCTTTCTCAATTTGATCTCTTAGTTGAAATGGATCTGGAGCAGATATATAGAGATACCCATCTCATTCCCAATTTCCCCCATTTCAGGCTTCCCTGCATCTCTAGTTTTATTAATGTTATCTCTTTATACGGCATCGTCAATGTATGCACTTTACAAAGTCCTGGAGACTAAGGGTCCCTGTCCCCGGGAATTTCCAGTGTAAGATTTGACACAGGAGAGACAAGAAAAGAAGACAACAGAGAAAAGGAACCAGAAGTAAGCCAGAACCAGGAAAAACCTGACCTTCTTTCCGTTTCCTCTCCTAGTTGAATAACTGTGTTTTCAGGAAGGCTTACGGATTGTTCTAACCCTGTGGTTCCCAACCTTGGGCAACCCTGGTGTTCTTTAGACTTCAACTCCCAGAAAACCCAGCCAGGCTGCACAGCGGATGGTGAAGGCTTCTGGGAATTGCAGTCCAAGAACATCTGGGTTACCGCTGCTGGGAACCATTGCTCTATCCCGTGCCTTGAATCACCCTGATCATGTCTTTGCTATTCAGGCGCTGGTTACAATGACTCCGGACCAGAGGCAGGATGTCATCAGAACAGCCCAGCTGGTGATGTCTGACAGCGAAGAAAGGATGAAGCTATATACCTTAGAAGAGTTCTCTTATGATTATTTTAGGTAAAGCTATAACCAAGCAAGTGGGGAATGTTACGGATGTCCGGAAGCTGCAGCTGGACCTCAATTATGACCAGAACTTTGTCTTGCTTTTGATGATATCGTTTTATGTTTCATTTTGTATTAGAGATGGGCGCAAACCTCGGCACGGAGGTTCATGCTGGTTCACACGCAGGGCACCACAGGTGTCGCATGTTGCCTCCCTGGCCAATGACCCACTCACCCGTCGGACCGTTCTCCTCTCCTCCTCCTCTTCAGCTGTTCAACCAGTCCCCGGCAGGAGCACATGGGGTTGCCTGTCCTGCCTCCTTGTCTGATTGGGCGAATAGCCCAGGAGGCGGGGCAGGGAAGCCCGTGCTCCTGCCGGGGACTGGTTGAAACGCCGAAGAGGAGGAGGAGTGGAGCACGCGCTGGCTGGTGAGTGGGGGATCCAGCCGGGGAGGTGGGGGAAGGGAATGCGCAGCACCTATGGTGCCATGCGCATGTACTGGCACAAACCTCCAAACCGAGGTTCACATGAATGTAAAGTGCATTCATCTCTATTTTGTATCTGAAACATATTTCTTTCCATTGTTCCCATCCTATGAGAGGATAAATGTCAGCATGGCTGATTCTGACTTTGTACACAGCAGCTCTAAACAAGGGTGTTGGGTTGCAGCCAAACAAGTATTCCAGGCTCTTCAGCCAAGATGTTTTTTTCCCCCCTTCCTTTACTTCTTTTTCCACTTCTTTCCACATATAAGCAGAACTGTGCTTCCCTGGTTGCAGATTCCCCTTAGATTCCAGGTTGCTTGTTTGCTGCCCATTTAGGCTTATAAACTCCACCATGTATTATTTTTAGGAACCATTACATTAATCTTCTTGCTTTGTGGTAACTACAATCTTTGGCATCTTCTCTTTTTTTGATTAATGTAATAAGGGTTGATCTCAGCCAAATTTTAGGAATGATTCCTGTTGTGTAGATTTGATTGAAAAGATAAATTGAAATAGCCTAGGCGTCATCATCTATTAGCTTTAACACTTCTGTGAAAACATCATCTATTCCAGGAGATTTTCTAATTTTTGTTTGCCATATTGTAATTGAAATTATAGATTTCTGTATTTTCAGTCCAATATCAACCGCTGTTGTTCTGTTAACTTCTATCAGATCTTCCGGCAATCTTAATTCCGGCTTGGGATTCATCCAGTCCAGCCTTTCGCATGATGTATTCTGCATATAAGTTAAATAAGCAGGGAGACAATATACAGCCTTGTCGTACTCCTTTCCCAATTTTGAACCAATCAGTTGTTCCATATCCAGTTCTAACTGTTGCTTCCTGTCCCACATATAGATTTCTCAGGAGATAGATAAGGTGGTCAGGCACTCCCATTTCTTTAAGAACTTGCCATAGTTTGCTGTGGTCTACACAGTCAAAGGCTTTTGCTTAGTCAATGAAGCAGAAGTAGATGTTTTTCTGGAACTTTTTGGCTTTCTCCATAATCCAGCGCATGTTGGCAATTTGGTCTCTAGTTCCTCTGCCCCTTCGAAATCCAGCTTGTACTTCTGGGAGTTCTCGGTCCACATACTGCTGAAGCCTACCTTGTAGGATTTTGAGCACAACCTTGCTAGCGTGTGAAATGAGTGCAATTGTACGGTAGTTGGAGCATTCTTTGGCACTGCCGTTCTTTGGGATTGGGAGGTATACTGATCTTTTCCAGTCCTCTGGCCACTGCTGAGTTTTCCAAACTTGCTGGCATATTGAGTGTAGCACCTTAACAGCGTCATCTTTTAAGATTTTAAATAGTTCAACTGGAATGCCATCACCTCCACTGGCCTTGTTGTTAGCCATGCTTTCTAAGGCCCACTTGACTTCACTCTCCAGGATGTCTGGCTCAAGGTCAGCAACCACACTATCTGGGTTGTCCGGGACATCCAGATCTTTCTGGTATAATTCCTCTGTGTATTCTTGCCACCTCTTCTTGATGTCTTCTGCTTCTGTGAGGTCCCTACCATTTTTGTCCTTTATCATGTCCATCTTTGCACAAAAGGTTCCTTTAATATCTCCAATTTTCTTGAACAGATCTCTGGTTTTTCCCTTTCTATTATTTTCCTCTATATCTTTGCACTGTTCATTTAAGAAGGCCCTCTTGTCTCTCCTTGCTATTCTTTGGAAGTCTGCATTCAATTTTCTGTAACTTTCACTATCTCCCTTGCATTTTGTTTCCCTTCTCTGCTATTTGTAAGGCCTCGTTGGACAGCCACTTTGCTTTCTTGCATTTCCTTTTCTTTGGGATGGTTTTTGTTGCTGCCTCCTGTACAATGTTACGAGCCTCCATCCATAGTTCTTCAGGCACTCTGTCCACCAAATCTAGTTCCTTAAATCTGTTCTTCACTTCCACTGTGTATTCATAAGGGATTTGGTTTAGATTATACCTGACTAGCCCAGTGGTTTTTCCTACTTTCTTCAGTTTAAGCTTGAGTTTTGCTAGAAGAAGCTGATGATCAGAGCCACAATCAGCTCCAGGTCTTGTTTTTGCTGACTGTATAGAGCTTCTCCATCTTTGGCTGCAGAGAACATAATCAATCTGATTTCGGTATTGCCCATCTGGTGATGTCCATGTGTAGAGTCGCCTCTTGTGTTGTTGGAAAAGAGTGTTTGTGATGACCAGCTTGTTCTCTTGACAAAACTCTATTAGCCTTTGCCCTGCTTTGTTTTGAACTCCAAGGCCAAACTTCCCTGTTGTTCCTTTTATCTTTTGACTCCGTACTTTAGCATTCCAGTCCCCTATAATGACAAGAACATCTTTCTTTGGTGTCAGTTCTAGAAGATATTGTAAGTCTTCATAGAATTGGTCAATTTCAGCCTCTTCAGCATTGGTGGTTGGTGCATAAACTTGGATTACTGTGATGTTGAAAGGTCTGCCTTGGATTCGTATTGAAATCATTCTATCATTTTTGAGATTGTATAGGAGACTATACTATATACAGGTGGCTTAATGAAAATGCACTCATGGCCTGACATCTTGGATGAAAGCAGCTTCCAGCAAAATGGAGAAACTGCATTTAGGGGGCAGGGGGAGGTGGCAGTTACTGGTTTCAGGAGGACAGGAAACCCAGTCCTTCGGCAAGACTGGGCCAGAGTTGCCTCTCCCAACCCTGCGTGGACACCAAAGAAACTGGAAGGAAGTGCTTCATTTATCTGCTGTTTCTGGCATCCACAAGGGGGGGCTTGGAACTGATCCCCTACAGATACATTATTTAAAGAGGAAAAGATTTTCTGATTGAAAAGATGTAAACTTTTCCTTCCAATAATTCTTGCCATTCTATCTGGTTTTAATCTGGTTTATGCCAGAGCTTGGAAATATTAAGCAGCCGCTCTCTGAGTCCCCCAGTAAACATGGCCACCGCTGTGCACTGGGTACAGGAATCAGGGGGTGAGTCCCAAAAGGTCGCTTTTCCAGCTGTTGCTCTGTGCACCTGTACAATAATACTACACGGACCACCGGCGTCATGAGTAGTGAAAGATCACCTCCATGTATCTTTGGTCTTTTTCTGCCTCACAGCCTGATTTTTTTCCCCCTCCCGCCAGGCCTCCTCCCAAGCACACCCTAAGCAGGGTCATGATCACCAAAAACCGAGGGAAAGACAAGATGTGGTCGTACACCCGGGAACCCATCAAGCAGCCTTTGCTGAAGAAAATCCTAGGCAGTGAGGAAATCTCGCAAGAAGCCTGCATGGCCTTCATTGATATCCTTCAGACGGCTCTGCCCCTAAAGAGTTGGTTGTTTCCATCATTGATAAAATTCACTGTTATCTGTGAATGGGGGCCTTTTTGTCAGGCTTCGCTCCTATCTTTCTTAGGTTTACAGGGGTCAGAGTGTTCCACGTGATCCTCTCTAACGTATTGCTTTCAGGCGCCTTCCTGGACAGCCCAGAAATGTCTCTCGCTCTAAATCCAGTTGTCAGTCCCAGTTGCTATAAGCCAGTGAGTGACTCAACGGGGAGTCAACCCTTGCAAAAGTCCAACACTTGCTTTCTTGGCGGCTCTCCTTAGATCTAACAATTGGATTTGGACCCTTTCGTTAGGAAAAATTGGGGGGACTTTATTAAAAATGCAGTTTGAATAAAATGAAAGAAGCCGTGATATCGTGATATGCAAAAATAAGAGTTCTTAAAAACGGCATTCATGCTATTTATGCCTTCGTTTTCACAGTTTTTCAGTTCCGTGCCTGATTGCACAACTGGTTGCCTGCACTGTTGCACAACTACAGGACAGGTGGCGAACCTAAAGATCTTTTGGTCCATGTCTGTTTGTTGTTGTTTAGTCATTAAGTCGTGTCCGACTCTTCGTGACCCCATGGACCAGAGCACGCCAGGCCCTCCTGTCTTCCACTGCCTCCCGGAGTTGGGTCAAATCCATGTCTGTTAGTCACCTTGAATACTTATTGGGGGAAAGGCAGTGTGTAAAGGCTTCAAAAGCTCAAAATAAAGAAATAGCAAATTCTACCCTGCCTTTCTAGTTATTGCACCCTTAACTCGGTCTGTCCACCCGTCCTGAAGTATATGGGCGACTACCCCTCCAAGAGAACTCGTTCAGTCAACGAACTCACAGACCAAATATTTGAAGGAGCCTTGAAAGCCGAGCCACTGAAGGATGAGATTTACTCTCAGGTTCTGAAGCAGCTCACCGACAACCACATTAAGTAAGAGATCTTGCTTCTTCCAGGGGCGCCTTCCTAGAATCATGTTTGCGATGAACCTTTTATGGAATGATGGAGAGAGCCCAATGGCCAAAGGCAGCGGTCCCCAACGTTTTTGGGACCGCGGACCGGCTGAGCCTCTATAGAAGGCGGGGCACCCCCCTGCACTCGCGCCGGTGCGTGCACGCTCTTGGGCGCATGCACGTGCGCTCTCGGGTGCATGCGCGAAGCGGTGGGGCAGCACACGTGTGCCCGACAGCACTGGCGTGAGCGCTCCCCCACTCCTTCGCTCATGCGCAGGAGCGCCTGCACGCCCCCGCGCGCCCGTCCACCGCTTCGCGCAGGCGCACAGGCACATGCATGAAGGGGTGGGGGAGCGCTTATGCCGGCGCTGGCGAGCGTGCGCAAAGCAGCTGTGGGGAGGGGAGTGCGTGCGGGGGGGGCGGAGGTCTGCCTCGGTGGCCCGGTCGGGCTCAGGCCACGGACTGGCACCGGGTCGCGGACCGGGAGTTGACGACCTCTGGCCAAAGGGACCAGAGCTTTCCACATTCATATCAAGGATGCCCCACTTTTGTTGTGCTAATTTTCTTTTCTGGAAAGTTGAAATGCATCTACATGTGGTCCAAGGAGGTATCAGAATTATTGGGGGGGGGGGGTGGAGGGGTCTGCAAAATTATATTTGTGCCTCCGTCTCTCTCTTGAAAGGCAACACCGAGCACAATAAAATTTAAAATAAAAATAAAAAGTTCAGTTCCTCCCACATCAGCGAGAAGTATATTTTTAAAGAGAGCACGTAACCCCAAACTTACTGAATTCTAGAAAGGCTCAGAAATTGGAATGGACAGAAGCAGGCGGAGCACTGAATTCTTAGAATTTAATGCAATTTTAACATTCATCTTCCCGTTGAAATTATTTACTTATAACTTTATTTTGGGTGATCATTGTGCATGTTTTTTTTTAACAATTGGTAAGCCTTGGGATAGGAATATAACACAATAAATAGATTGAATTGGATTTTGAACCTGAAGTGGATGAAGGCAAGGCAAGGACCACACACAAATCACAATCTCTCTCCCCGTTTCCCGTACTTAAATGGAAGCTGCAATTCACAAGAATACTTTTTCCAGGCCCTGGAATATATATGCAGCAGCTGGTGTGCTTTTTTTAAATTAAGATTACCTAAATTGTCTTCAATTGTCTTTATGTAGGCATGTTCTAGCAATACATGTCTTGAGAATGCATTTTTAATTTTTTTGCATTTTTCTTTAAAGATACAGTGAAGAGAAGGGTTGGGAGCTGCTGTGGTTGTGTACGGGCCTTTTTCCTCCCAGCAACATCCTCTTACCTCACGTCCAGCGGTTCATTCAGTCCCGGAAGCATCACCCGCTCGCCACCGACTGCATGCAGAGGCTGCAGAAAGCACTGAGGTAACGACACGCTGGGTGGGTGACAGTCCGAGAGGACCCCCAGGCGAGGTGTTAGAAAAACCCGGTCAACGATACTGGGCTATAGCAGCTGAGAGAAATGCCTGAGCTGGGCCCGGAGCTGTTTTTGCTCATCTCACCACCTTAAAGGTCTCCCTCCCCTGTCAAGCCATCTTTGACTCGCCTAGGGTGATCAGAGGAGGAAAGTGCATTGTACCTTTAATGGTAGTTTGGAGGAGGAAATTAAAAGCCACAGTTGCTGAAATGTTCCCTTCCAAGCAGCTACCCTGTCTTCTTTATCCATCGGGTTGCCCTAACCTCTCTGCTCCCCAAGCACTCTGAAGAACATTCCCCTTTCGCTCCAAAATGCAAATTGTGCCCCCCCAAAGTGCACGCTCTGCACTATGCATGGCGTTTCAGCTCATCCTGAGCCTGTTTTGAGTCCTTAAAAGGCCTCTCTCTTTTTTTGAAATATTTGAGTGGCTGGTCATTTACATTTTTTTAAAAAGAGATTTTTAAAGTCTGAAACTGATGGTGGCGCTAAATGGGGTGCATAATATCAATTGAACCCCTTGGGAGACCTCAGTGGGGCTCAATTTGCATTCGGGGAATTGCCGAGAGTTCTGACATTCCTACCAGATGTTCAAGAAAGCCAGTCTTCCCAGCCTGCACTTCGCTGACCTCTGGGCTAAAGGGATCAAGGGTCTAGTATGGCATGAAATGCTTTCATATGTTTATCTTAGCTGGAAGCATTTTCTAAAGGAGAGAACTAAACTTTCAAATACTAAGCTGAAATCCTTTTTTTGTCAGTTATGCTTGCCAAAGGGTGATGACGTCACTGGGAGGGGGAGACTTTTCATAATAAAAGACTCCCCCATTCTGTCCCGCAGCTTGTCCAACTTGCAAGTAATCTGTTTCATTGTGTGGAAGCTGTGGGAGCTGCTGGATGGGAGGAGGAAGTCTTTAATGACCAAAAATCTCCCCTGCCTGTGAGGTCATCAGCCTTCCACAGCTATAATTCATGTAAGGGGTTTTTGACCAGGCTTTTATCTATTCATTATGCATATATGTTTTTGTTCTTTTTCGGCATGTATCTGTTAATTTTATTACATAGATTTTTCATGGGGGGGGGGGGGGTGAGCAAGAATCGGCCATGAAAAATTCCAGGATCCATATTGCTGTAATACCTTTCTTGGATCAATGAAGAAGGCATGAAAATCAGTACAGGTTCAGTGAAGACAATGATGCCTGTACTAGCTATTGCTTTTATAAACTGCATTGGTCCTTTATTGCTCAGTGGCGCATCTCTAGGGCAGGAATGAATAAATCTCCCGGGATTGTTAGACCACCAATCTCATTGTCCGTTCCACTGGCGATTGCATTGCATTGCAGCAACATTTGGAGGGCCATATGTCTGCCATTCTTCTAGCATAGTGCTCTTCCTGTGAAATCTATAAAATGCAGTGACCAGAATCTTATTGGGTTTGTGTAGCATAAACTCAAAGTTGTGTAACTGGGGCAAGCCATTGTTCGATTCTGGGCTCGGATTTATCCTCATCATGCATTTTATTGCCAACGGCCAGACGGCCAGAAAATTGTAAAAACGGCTCGTGCAATTTCACTTATTAAAAGCAAAGCAAAGTGTGCTGCTTATATATTGCCCCATAGTACTTAAAGCACTCTCTGGGTGGTTTACAAGTTAATTATGCAGGCTACACATTGCCCCCTGCCGCCAGTGAGCTGGATAACCCTTTTACTGACCTCAAAGGATGGAAGGCTGAGTGAACCTTGAGCCGGCTACCTGGGATTGAACCCTGGGTCATGAGCACAGTTTAGGCTGCAGTAACAACAGTTTAATCACTGCGCCACGAGGCTCTTATTAGTGCCAATGAAATAATAGGCTTCTGGTCAATGTGGGAAAAATGTTAACACAGCTACTGAATAGGTATGGTGTTAAAGGTTAGAATGGAATTTGGGAAATCCAGCTTCAGATTCTCAGTGAGCCAGGTGACTTTAGGCCAATCACTCTCCCCTGGCCTGAGAAATCTCGCAGGGTTGTTATGGGGTGAGGAGAGCCACCACAGTATGAAAAATTAACTAGAGCATTTGTTATTGTTATGTGCCCTTAAGTCACCTCTGACGTGTGAGGACCTTATGACTGAGTGTCCTCCACAGCCCTGCTCAGCTCTTGCAAACCCAGGGTTGTGGCTTCCTTTAGGGAGTCAATCCATCTCACATTTAGTCTTCCTCTTTCCCTGCAGCCTTCAACCTTTCCAGATATTATTCTTTTCCAGCGAGTCTTGTTTTCGCATGATGTGCCCAAAGTAGCACAGTATAACAAAGGAATAAATAAATAATAAAGAAGATGTAGAAATACAGAGAAGGACACCTTGTTTTTGAGTAATTATTCCCCCAGACTTCTCCCATGGACAGATGTCTTGATCCTCTTTTAATGGCCTTCACGGAACAGCGGTTTAGTTAACAGTGAGTGCTTAGCTGCCATGACCCTGGTAAGTTTTTTGTTTTGCAGGAACGGGTCTAGGAAGTACCCACCCCATCTAGTAGAAGTTGAGGCGATTCAGCACAAAACAACACAGATTTTCCATAAAGTGTACTTCCCAGATGACACAGATGAGGTGAGAGCAAAATTCTTTTTTATTTATTTATTTATTTATTTATTTATTTAAAAAACCTAGGGATAAGGTTAGGAGTATAAAAGGTAGAGGGGGATATGGGGGGCGGGAAGAAGGGGGAGGAGAACACAACATGTACTGTCATCCAATTTGTTTGTTCATGTTGCGATATCAAGTCGACTTTTCGCCTTTCTACAATTTGATTGCCCTCCAGGTTTCAACTTACAGTTACATCTTAGTTTAATTCTGTTATTCAAACACTATCTGGTGACTCAAGCCATTTATATAATAAATCCCATCGTTCAGTTGCCTTTTGTATTGGACAGTCTTTCAACACCTGATAGAATATCCATTTCTGCCGCTTCCCATATCTTCTCAATGAGTTCCTCTTGTTTCGGTATCTCCGATTTCTTCCAGTTCTTAGCATAAAGAATTCTGGCTGCAGTGACTATATATATAACTAGGTAGTTCTTTGTCTTATCTATATTATCTGGTATAATGCTCAGTAAAAACAATTCTGGGGTTAGTGGAACATTACAACGCAGTATTTTTTGTAACAGAGTATGTGCTGCTATCCAATACTGTTTCGCTACTCTACAAGTCCACCACATATGGTAAAAGCTTCCCTCTTGTGCTTCACACTTCCAACAAACATTTGACACCTCTGTATAAATCTTTGACAATTTTTTTCGGAGTCATATGCCACCTATAAAACATCTTATATCTGTTCTCCTTAAAATTTACCAATTTTGTGAGCTTTATGTTATTTTTCCATATTTGCAACCATTGATCAATATCAATATTATGTCCTATATTTTGTGCCCACCTAAAGGTGAGAGCAAAATTCTTAGAAAAATAAAAACGACCGTGACCCGCAAAGAGGGGCCTCAGGGTGTGTTGAAAGACTGTAGAGATAACTTGTAGTCAAGTATTTACAGAACCAAGAATTCAGGAGTTAGGGTAAGATTACACATGATGGAGAATGAATATTTTCTGCTCTTACCATGTTCTCCCTCCAGGCACGCAAAGCCTTCAGTGTTATGTGTCTGAATAGTCAGATGTGCAAATGTAGCTCCTCTATATCTTCTGATGACCAACTAAAAAACAAAAGCAAACTACAGTAGGACCCCCATATACCTGCAGGAGGTATGTTCCAAGCCCACTCTCACATGCTTAAAAACGTGGATTATAGCGCACGCTATACATAGCATAGCAAAAGGGACGTGGTGGCGCTGCAGGTTAAACCGCAGAAGCCTCTGTGCTGCAAGGTCAGAAGACCAGCCGTCGTAAGATCGAATCCACGCCACGGAGTGAGCTCCCGTCGCTTGTCCCAGCTCCTGCCAACCCAGCCGTTCCAAAGCATGTAAAAATGCGAGTAGATAAATAGGTACCACCTCGGTGGGAAGGTCATGGCGTTCCGTGTCCAGTTGCGCTGGCCACGTGACCACGGAAACTGTCTTCGGACAAATGCTGGCTCTACGGCTTGGAGACAGGGATGAGCACCGCACCCTAGAGTCGGACGCGACTGGACTAAATGTCAAGGGGAACCTTTACCTTTATACATAGCATGGTCTCTGGCTCTTTCTGGTGGCCAGTTCTGTTAACTTCATCTTTAAAAATCTATATTTCTAGGATATTTTCTTTTAATATTTTCAGACCATGGATAAGTGAATCTGTGGATACTGATCCTGTTGATACAAAGGGTCCTACTGTAATCTGCTGTCATGGATTCCCTGTCAAAGGTTCCCTCTCTGTAGCCATGCTGCCATACCTCTCCTGCGTCTCCTGAGACAGGGAGACTTGGATAGGAGGCAGGATACAGAGCTTGGGTGGGACCGCTTTCACCCCCAACACCCCCCGGTCAGCCAACTGGGGGTGCTTTAGAGAATTTTAATTTATAAAAACCCTTTCTGTGGACCCCTCGGACCATAGCCAGATGGCCTCTTGTAGCCCCTTGAAGACTCAAAGGGACATTACCCTGTTTCCCTGAAAATAAGCCCTAGTATGATTTTTCAGGATGCTCGTCATATAAGCCCTACCCCCAAAAGAAGCCCCAGTGAAGTGAAACCCCGCCCTCCACCATTCTGCAGCCACCAGAAGAAGATGACATGACTGTAAAATAAAACATCCCCTGAAAATAAGCCCTAATGTGGTTTTTTTTGGAGCAAAAATTAATATAAGACCCTGTCTTATTTTTGGGGAAACACGGTAGCTTTGAGAAAAGAAGACTGAGGGGTGATAGGATAGCACTTTTCAAATATTTGAAAGGATGTCCTATAGAGGAGGGGCAGGATCTGTTCTCGATCCTCCCAGAGTTCAGTAGACGCAATAATGGGCTCAAGCGACAGGAAGCCATATTTCAGCTGAATATCAGGAAAAACTTCTGAACTGTTAGAGCAGTACGACAATGGAACCAATTATTTCAGAAGGTGGTAAGTGCTCCAGCGCTGGAGGCATTCAAGAGAAAACTGGACCACCCTCTGATATGCTTTGACGGTATTCCTGTATTAAGCAGGGGGTAGGACTTGATGGCCTCGTAGGCCCCTTCCAACTCCATGATTCTACGATTCTGAGCAAAAAAAAGGGGGGGATTGTGGGAGGACCGGGGTCAAGGGTGCTGAAGGTTTGCAAAGATGGTCACAGGGGAGACACTTCCTCAATCTGTATCTGGCTCCCAAGGGATGACCATTCAGAAGGTGTAAAAGTCACGTTATCTTGGCAGGCATTTGAAGTGGAGTCAAGCACCAAAGCCAAAGATTTCTGCCAGAACATCTCCAATCGGCTCCTGCTGAAGTCATCGGAAGGCTTCAGTCTCTTTGTCAAAATCTCTGACAAGGTAAGCAAACAACCAAGACTCCGTTGTTGTTAGATGCCATCAAGCCCTCCCTAGCATATGCGGACGTAATGAATGACTGCTCTTCAAAATGTCCTGTCCTCAACAGCCTTGCTCAGGTCTTGCCGATTCAAGCCTCTGGCTTCCTTTAGGGAGTCCATCCATCTCGCATTTGGTCTTCCTCTTTTCCTGTTGTCTTCAACTTTTCCCAGCATGATTGTCTTTTCCAGTGATTCCTGCCTTCTCATGATGTGCCCAAAGTACGACAGCCTCAGCTTCATCATTTTTGTCTCCAGAGATAATTCAGGCCTGATTTGATCTAGGACACACCCCCCCCCCCTTGTTTGTCTTTCTGGCAGCCCAGGGTATCTGCCACGCTCTCCTCCATCACCACATTTCAAATGAATCAATCCTGGTATTATATCATAGATTCTGTGGCAGGTGTAAAATATCCGTCGCTCTCCTGATTTAAACCAGAGGTGGGGAGGCTTTTTCAGGCTAAGGACTGGACTCTGATTTGGTAAAGATTTGGGGAGCCATGTTCCAGCCATGATTGCAGGACCGCAGCAAAATGGGTGCAACCGAATTGTGTTCTTCCAAGCCCTCCTAGGCATCAAAGCGCAGTTCATTTCCAGGAACCGATTTGCAGGTTGCAAAGCATAGCTCAATTCTACACAAATGCTCCACAACCATAAGGTGCCTTTTCTTGTTATTATTTTTTAAAATCTCGCATGGGTGATTGGAGGTAAGAGCCAAAGAATCTTGTGGGGCAGATGGAGAACCCAACGGGGTTGCATCCAGTTTGCAGACCAGGGGTTCCCTGATTTAAGCCGTTCCCCTGGAGCGCCAAAACCTGGCTTTGCGTTACCTGTTTCTAAACTCAGTTCAAGGAGTGGTTCTGCTCATGTGTTCTGTTAATATTAACCAAACTCCTTCCCAGAGTTTGCCCTCCTTGGGCTAAGGTAAGACTGCTTCTTGGCTGTCCCTCCACTGTAGAAATAATTCCTCCATACAGGCTCTCCCAAGTCCTAGCTTGAGCACATCTGTTCAAAGCAAGGCTGAGAGACCACACACAAGATGCTCCTGGCCCTAGGGCTCACTCGACAAGGATCTTAGAAGCAGAATCTTAGAACTGCAGAGCTGGAAGGGACCCTATGGATCATCCAGTCCAGCCCCCATCAAGGAGGCCCCATGGGGGAATCGAACTCCCAACCTCTGGCTCTGCAGCCAGCTGCTTAAACCATCAAGCTGGCTTTTCATTGCTGTGTTTCTTTTGCTTTAAATGCCATGTGTTCCTGCAGGTGATCAGCGTACCAGAAGGAGATTTCTTCTTCGACTTCGTCAGACACCTGACCGACTGGATCAAAAAAGCCAGGCCACCAAAAGATGGTAAGTGCTGCCACACCATTCCTTCTTGTCAATAGATCTATGTTTTTAAATGCCAGAAGATTGATGTGAGCCCTTGACTGTAGTGTGATGAGGCGTCAAAGTCCCCAGGTGATCAAACGCGCTTCCTAAGCTTGAATCGGAACCCTTCTCCCTGATTGGCTAGCTTTTGGTGTGCAGGGATGCTTCAATTTATACAGAGGACGATTCCATCCTGGCAGGGAGAATTCTCACCTTTCGTTCAAAGTGATGAAGCCTCCCAGAGCTTGGAAACGTTCCCTTTTTTTGGACTGTAAATCCCAGCATTCCCCAGACAGCAGCTGGCTTGATGAATGCTGGGAGTCGTAGTCCAAAATGTGACATTGTAAGGCTCTGCAAACCATCCTATTGATTGCTGTGTGCAATTATTACCTCCAGTTTTATTACTTATAGTTTATTTTATTTTATTTATATAACAACCGACTTAGGGGAAACCCACGACTCTGGGAGGTGAACACAAAGGAAATTAAACCCACAATAGCATTGTCATCCCCCTCCAACAACAGTATAAAATAACAGAATAATATAGACAGCAACAAACACAACAAAATCATATGGTGACATCAAATTAAGCTCCAGAATAAAATTTGTAAATTTCTATCTCAGAGGAAGTATATTTTTAAAGGTCTCTTTATCAAGTTCTGCCTTAACAAGTTTTCTGAAAGTTAGGAAGGATGGGGCCTGCTGTAAATCTAGTGGAAGGGAGTTCCTCAGGTGTGGAGCCATCACCCAGAAGGCCCGATTCCTAGTTGACTTTCTTCTGCACTGTCTTGGTTCTTCTGGACTCTCTTGGTGTGGCCATTCTAAGAAGCAAGGCCTGGGAGGAACAGGTGAAATGGGCAGTACAGGAGGACCCCCCCCCCTTTATCCACGGGATCAGAATCCTGCTGTTTCACTGATCCATGGACTGAAAATATTTAAAATATTGAAAGAAAAAAATTAGAAATATATATTTCTAAAGTTGAAGTTACCAGAAGTGGCCACTAGAGGGAACTGGAGACCGTGCAGTGTATAGCATTGGCTATCAAAATAGCATTTGTTATAATCCATGTTTTCCCTGCATCCATGGGGAGGGGGGGGGGGTTGAACCAATCTCCCACGGATATGGGTGTCCTATGGTCGTTCTTTGGGAGAGATGGTCTGACAGATACTGAGGCCCCAAACCATTTAGGACTTTACACTGTCATCACTAACACCTTGAATTAGAATTTTACACTGCAATTATTTCTTTGGCCAGGAATAGTGCCTTCTCTTACATATCAAGTGTTCTTCATGAAAAAGCTGTGGACCAACACTGTGCCTGGAAAGGATTCAATGGCCGACTCCATCTTCCACTACTATCAGGTATGCCATGAACAACCAGTGTCTTTGCCGGGGGGCCCTTTGGTCTGTAGGGAGAAAGGGGGAAAATGTGTATTTTTATTTATTTATTCGTTTCAACATGTGTATGCCACTTTGAGGAGCTAAACAAAGCAAGATAACTTGCAAACTGCAGGAGATGGGCAGAAATCTCCTGCTGTGGCAGTCAGATGCTTTCAGCACTTAAGGAATTTCTGGCATGGGCTTCTTCTGATTTCTCTCCCTTGTTTCTCTCTGACCTCACATGCAGCCCACGGTACATTGCATCGGAAGCATTCTCTAACATATTCCCTCCAGGAAGGTCTCCTCCGTCAGTTAATGTATCTTAAACACAGGTGGGCACGAACCGAACCACGAATCAGAAAAACCAACAAATCAGGCCAGTTCGTGGTTCGGTTCGCGACCCAGTCTGGGGATCCTGTTTTGCCAAAGCAAAGCAAAGTGCCAAACTTTTTTCCCCTCAGCACTTTGTTTTGCTTTGGCAAAACGGATGCCTGTCCACCCCTTTCCCACGTCCTCCCCCCCCCCCCGGTCGCCTCTCTACCTGGTCCTGTTGCTACCTCCTCCTCCTCTTTCTCCTCCTTCCCGGTGCCGGGCTCTCTGCCTCTGTGCCTGCGCCTGCTGCCCAGCTGACCCCATGCCTGCATGGTAAGGAAGTTATAATCCCATGCCATGCAGTCAAGAGAGTAGGGCTTAATAAGAAGCTGACGGCATAGACCAAGATCCAGGTCTATAGAGCCTGTGTCCTGAGCACACTCCTGTACTGCAGTGAGTCCTGGACCCTTAGTGCACGGCAGGAGAGGAAGCTGAACATGTTCCCTATGCGTTGTCTCCGACACATTTTTGGGATCACCTGGCAGGACCAAGTTCCAAATAGAGTAGTCCTAGAACGAGCTGGAATTGTTAGCATGTATATATTACTGAAACAGCGATGTCTACGTTGGCTTGGGCATGTCGTGAGAATGGCTGACGGTCTCCTGTATGGAGAATTAGTGCAGGGAAATCGCCCCAGAGGGAGACCACAGCTGCGATACAAGGAGATCTGCAAGCGGGATCTGAAGGCCTTAGGAATGAACCTCAACAGATGGAAAACCTTGACATCTGAGCATTCAGCCTGGAGGCAGGCGGTGCATCATGGCCTCTCCCAATTTGAAGAGACCCTTGTCCAGCAGGCCGAGGCCAAGAGGCAGTCCCGAAACCAGCAAAATCAGGGAGCTGGACAGGGGACAGATTGTGTTTGTCTTCCGTGTGGAAGGGATGGCCACTCTCGAATTAGCCTTCTCAGCCACACTAGACGCTGTTCCAAGTCCTCCATTCAGAGACTGAAGGACGCGTACACACAGTCATGGAATGACATTCTCTCTGTAATGTATTGTTTGCCCCTAGAATATCCAATATGCCATTCAAGCACTAGCTGAAACCGTTTTGTTTTTTCAAAATAAAAGTGTACATAAGACTAAGAGAGACAAAGGGATAAATCGATTCATACAGAAATTGCAGGGGGGGGGGAGGAGCAAAACCGGTAAAGGTTTAAATAGAGCACCAAAATGCCAATTAAAAAAAAAAAGCTTGAAAAAGCCTTCAAGATCCAGGTAAAGGCTAACGGCCCTACCTCAGGTGTGATTCTGATATAAACATGGTCCTTTCCCACTCAGTGGAGGCTTCAATGTGTTGGTGAATCCATGCCAGGTTTTAGCTTGAACTTTGGAGGGCCTATTCATGGTGCTTGATCCTATTTCCCACATCAGTTCAGCCTCTTGGAAAGATTCTGTGAAGGTCAGACTGATACGCAGTCCCATAACATCCGCTTCAACACCTCCCACTGTTCTAACTTGATCCTCTTGCAGATGGCAGGTTCCTGGGGCTGATCTTTAGGCCCTGGCGAATCCATGCAGGTACAAAAAACCTTTCAGATCGACTATATCTAGAAGGCAGAAAAACAAAGCAAAGCAACAGAAGCAGGAAAAGGAAGCAAAGCTTTCAAATGAGGTTTGGAGCACCAAGATTCAGGAGGATGTATGTGCCCTATCACGAGCTAAATATGAGCCAACAGTGTGACGTGGCTGCAAGAAAGGCAAATGCTATTTTAGGCTGCATTAATAGAAGTATAGTTTCCAAATCCCACGAGGTGCTAGTCCCCCTCTATTCAGCACTGGTTAGGCCTCACTTTGAGTCTTGTGTCCAGTTCTGGACACCACACTTCAAGAAGGATGCTAACAAATTGGAACAAGTTCAGAGGAGGGCGACAAGGATGATCAGGGGGCTGGAAACCAAGCCTGATGTGGAAAGACTGAAAGAACTTGGTACGTTTAGCCTTGAGAAAAGAAGACTTGAGGGGAGAAAGGATAGCACTTTTCAAATATTTGAAAGGCTGTCACACAGAGGAGGGCAAGATCTGTTCTCGATCATCCCAGAGTGCAGGACATGCAACAATGGGCTCAAGTTAAAGAAAGCCAGATTTCGGTTGAATCTCAGGAAAAACTTCCTAACTGTTAGAGCAGTACGACAGTGGAACCAGTGACCTCGGGAGTTGATGAGAGCTCCAACCCTGGAGGCCTTCAAGAAAAACTTAGATCATCACCTGGCAGATATGCTTTGATTTGGATTCCTGCCTTGAGCAGGGGGTTGGACGTGATGGCCTTGTAGGCCCCTTCCAACTTCACTTTTCTATGATTTCTATGATTCTGTACGTCTCTGTATCTTCAGAGACACTAAGGGTCCAATCCTAACTAGCCAAGATGGCTAAGGGCCAGTTGAACTGATACCAGGGCAGCTGAAGTTGTATGGAATGAAAACCTCTCCTAGCCTAAGGGTGCTGGAAATTAGGTAGGACTGCTCCAACCTTCGTCTCAATTTGTCCCAGCATAGCAACTGGGTTTCTGGGCTGCAGGAGGTTTGGATCTGGTGTGATTCAGCTGGTCCTTCATTCCACCTGCTCTCTGCTCCTTGTTCGGCTCTTCTGCTGGCTGGCTTCAGCCAGCGCAGTAGCTGGGGTAGCCTATCTCCTGCCAGCAGATTTCTGAGATCAGCCACCGTAAAGGGCTTTCCAGCCAGCACTAGAGTCTTCTGCCCCTTCCAAATCTGGTACAACCCGTGAATCTCTGAGTTTGCGTTGTACCGCATGAAAGATCACCAAAAAAAGACCATATTAAGGGTACTCAATCATCGTGAAAATGTTCCTTAGTGACATCAAACTCTGTTTGCCAGTCCATGATTTTGACAACGACGGAAAGATACATTAATAAAAGCGATTCTAAATAGAATCCTTTAACTTATTTTTAAAGCACTAAGGAGCTTGGATTAGTAAAATGTAATTTTACTTTTGTTTTTGACTCTATGGTAGGACGCCCCTATCCGTGGGGGATCAGTTCCAAAAACACTCCTACAGATGGTTGTTGTAGGTTTTCCGGGCTGTTGGGCCGTGTTCTGGAGGTTTTTCTTCCTAACGTTTCGCCAGTCTCTGTGGCCGGCATCTTCAGAGGACAGGAGTCAGAACTCTGTCTGTGTTCTGGTGTAGTGTGTGGGAACACAGACAGAGTTCTAGCTCCTGTCCTCTGAAGATGCTGGCCACAGAGAGACTGGCGAAACGTTAGGAAGAAAACCTCCAGAACACAGCCAAACAGCCCGAAAAACCTACAACAACCATCGGATCCCGGCCATGAAAGCCTTCGAGAATACTCCTGCAGATGCTGAAAAACACAGATTATAGCCAACTCTGCTTTAATAGTGAACATTATATATAGCATGGTCTCTGGCTCCCTCCAGTGGCCAGTTCTGATAACTTCATCTTTGGAAATATATATTTCCAGGATTTTTCTTTTAATATTTTTTAATAATTTCAGACCGTGGATAAGTGAATCAGCAGATACTGATCCCGTGGATAAGGGGGGGGTCCTACTGTACTGCCCATTTCACCTGTTCCTCCCAGGCCTTGCTTCTTAGAATGGCCACACCAAGAGAGTCCAGAAGAATGTCAAGTAGGAATCGGGCCTTCTGGGTGGTGTCTCCACACCTGTGGAACTCCCTTCCACTAGATCTACAGCAGGATACTGATCCTGCAGATAAGGGGGTCCTACTGTTTTCCTCTAAACAAAAGGTTGACAAAAGATCAGCCTTCCACTCTTATGACCTGGCAGAACGCTTACTCTTTCTCATTTCTCTTCTCTTTTCACACAGGAGTTACCAAAGTACCTTCGTGGCTACCATAAATGCAGCCGAGAGGAAGTTTTCCAGCTGGCCGCCCTGATTTACAGGGTGAAGTTTGAAGATGACAAGACCTATTTCCCCAGCATCCCTAAGCTCCTTAAGGAGTTGGTGCCCGATCCTCTCATTCGGCAGCTTTCTCCAGATGACTGGAAGAGGGTAGGTCTCCTCTAGCACGAGGCTTTCCCTTCTCCTGTAGGTTCAGAGAGGAAAAGAAAGTCATTGGATTCCTATTTTAATGCAAAAACGATCTTCTTTTCTCTATTTTTCCTCCCCCCCCTTTTTTTTTTTTGTCCAGAAATGGCCACCTGATTTTTCACTTCCTGAGCCAATATTTTATTTATTTTATGTATTTATTATATTTCTGTACAGCAGCGCCTAGTGGCATGCCACTACCTTTGGTCATTTCTAACAATAAATCTAAA
Organism: Intellagama lesueurii; assembly: GCA_037013535.1. Lineage (NCBI taxonomy): Eukaryota > Metazoa > Chordata > Lepidosauria > Squamata > Agamidae > Intellagama > Intellagama lesueurii. The sequence goes on from JBAJHW010000003.1 coordinate 6,004,001, forward strand.
AACATAAAAGAAAACAGCCAGCCCACAAAATATTAAAATATAAAAAAAGGAGGGCAACAGTCCTAGAAACCCAATATGGTGGCAACGGACAAAAATACAGAGTACAAAATATAATAACAGTAAAAGAAACTGAATCGGTAACAGTAATAAAAAGAGAATACTCTGAAATACCTTCCTGAAAAACAATGTTTTTATGCACTTTCAGAATATCAGAAGGGAGGGGGCCTGGTGCACCTCCACAGGCAGAGCATTCCACAGGGAGGTGGCCACCACTGAGAAGGCCCGGTTGCTAGTCATGGAGATGGGATACTTTTACAGGGCTGGAGACGATCTTCTGGTTGTTCAAAGATTCATGGGCTGCATTCCCAAAATTGGTCATGATTTAAAGGGACAGGATGGTGTTTGGTGGATTTTTCTATTTCAAGATGGACACGAACTGCCAGTTTGGCAGTTCGTGCTGGTTCATCCTTCGAACAAACAGGTGTTTGTTGCTTCCTAGCCCTGCCTCCTCTGGCGAACGCCCACTCAGAGGCAATGCCCAGAGGAGGGAGAGCAGGGAAGCCAGGATGCTGCCTTTCGAGTGGGCGCCTGCCAAAGGAGGCGGGGGCTGGGAAGCACCGAACACCAGTTCGGCCAAAAATCGAATGGGCACAAACTGGTGAACCGGTGGTTCATGTCCATCTCTATTTCTATTACATGTTATATAACTTATTATGTGTGTGTATCTTCATATATTACCTGTTTTATATTTCTCCCTAGTCAGATTTCATAAAAGAAATAAAATTTCTTCCAGCACACTTAGGCGTAACAAAGTATTAATTAAAATTAATCAAAATTACATGCATTCCATTATAAAATACATTTAATTCATTATAGATTAATTTAAATCTGTTTGGAACTGCGAACTTTAAACATCTTTAAGAGCATCCTGTTGCTTAATAAAAAAGGATTGCAAAGGCTGTTTAAAAAACAAAGGCAGGTAAATGTTGAGGAAGACTCGTAGTTGGCTAAGGATCAGCAATACTTTTAATAAACATTGTCCTTTATTAAAGTAAGCAGGTGGATTAGCAGTTTGTGATTCATTTTTTTGACCAAAAATTCAGGGTAGCACCAGGATCAGTTTTTTTTAAAAAGGGGGGGCTGCATGCAACCCCCTGGGCCACATCCCCCCACTCATACGAATGCGATACTGTTGTCCTGCTCTATTCGCACGTCTAAGAATTCGGCCGTGGAATTTCTCCAAATAAAAATACGTGCAGAAAAATCTGAGCCAAATCTGAGCATCGGAATGTCTATACTGGTGAAAATCAAACTGAAAAAAAAATGTAACGCTAGCCAAAAAAAATTGCAGCCATGTTTACACCTGGAGAAGGTTTGTTTGCTCGCCTTTATTTCCTTCATCGTTTATTTCTTTGCCACAATTCATGCATAGGGTGGCAAGCGTGGATGGTCAGGTTTTAATTTTTATGCCTACCAAGAAGTTTGAATCCATCTCCTGATTGTGAAATTATTTATTTGTTTATTTATTTATTTCTTACATTTTTATCCCGCCCATCTAGTCGTTTTGACTACTCTGGGCGGCGAAACATTTCTCTCTCTCTTTCTCTCTCTCTCTCACACACACACACACTCAAAAACGGCACGAACCATTCAACCCTCTTGTCTGCTCTCCCTTGCAGTCCATCGTGGCCTACTTCAACAAGCATGCGGGCAAAACGAGAGAAGAAGCCAAGCTTGCCTTCCTCAAGATTGTGTTCAAGTGGCCTACCTTTGGATCGGCTTTCTTCGAAGTGAAGGTGGGGAGTTCTTCCTGTCTCACCTGTTCTCTGAGGGTGGGAGTAGCTATCCGACGGAAAGACAGTTAAATAGCTGCCTTTCCGTGTTTTGTTTAAGATGATTCTCTTGCCTAATTTTGGATACAGTAGAGCCCTTCGGGACAGTTACAGATCAGAAGAGAAAATAATATTATAATATTAAAAACCAAACCATTCGTTTCTAAGAGGACCCCAGAAGACGGCAGATAAAAGTCACAATTCAGTTTATCAGATCATGTTAAATACCTGGACAGAAAGAACTATTCCCCCCCCCCCCCCGGAACCTAAGTAATTATACAGTCGGTACTTGGCAAACAGACCTTTGGTAAGGACTTATCCATTTTAGTCATTAGGATAGAAAAGTTTCCATCCTTAGTAGCTACACACCTCATTTGTGAAAGTGGAAGCATAAAACACACATAGCTGCCCGTTCTGCACCAGTTGTGCATGCTAAGTAGGGATCGTCTTGAGGAGATATTAATTTTGTAGTACTGTTCTCTTACCAGCAGTGGTTCAACATTCCTTGAGGGTCCCTCAGCAACCCACATCCTGACCCTTGGATGTGTTTTTGTTACTCTGTTTTAACTGGAGGATAGTTTTGGCCGTAATCATGTCCATCAGTTTTAGGCTGAATATCAGGAAAGACTTCTCAACTGTTAGAGCAGTCTGATAATGGAACCCATGACCTCAAGAAGTGGTGAGTGCTCCAGCGCTGGAGGCATTCAAGAGAAACCTGGAAAACCCTCAGTCTGATCTGCTTTGATTTGGATTCCTGCCTTGAGCAGGGGGGTTGGACTGGATGGCCTTAGAGACCCCTTCCAACTCTAAGATTCTATATCATTTTTTCTGACCTTTAGCAACAGGTCTCTCACCTTCTATTTTCCACAGCAAACAACTGATCCGAATTACCCAGAACTCCTTCTAATTGCTATCAATAAGCATGGTGTCAGCCTCATTGACCGCAAAACCAAGGTAAGGTGGCTTTACTTAACAGCCTTTGTAAGCATGACTGAAGGTTGAGCACTCTGTAGGTCTTAGCAAGATGTTGATGAGTGTAGGTTACATCGGAGGTCAAAAGTGAGTTGAAGGACAGGCTGAATAAAAGGTCATCCTTTTTTGCATGTTATAACAGTATCAGTAAACTGTCATCCAGGGTTTTCATACTGAGAAGATACCAAAAAATGTGATATCCTTAGGTATTATGAGTAAATTCTATTCAGTGTCACCCGACACTTTTTGATGCCTGCATTTACAACACATAGGCAGCTGGAGCATTCTTTCTTTTTGACTAAATGAATTAGATAATATTTATGGAAAATGGGACTCTTGGAGGCTTTTCATCCTGATGCCGGTGCACGACTTCTAATGGCAGAGACAATAAGTCACTGACAGAACAAACCGATGAGATGGCAGCTTCACAGTTAGAAGCTGCACTCCCTTGCAAGTTAAAAGACATATAGTTTTCCTGTCCCAAGATCTTGCATCTCCTCAAGCTGCAAACCAGTCACGTTTTATCTAGTAATCAGTCACAGAGAGATAAGCATGGCATTCGTTTGCAGGCTGATGGTGCTGATACAGAAGGTCTGGGGGAGGGGGCGTGGGAGTTATGTCTGGAGGGATAAAATGTTATCCCCTTCTGATTGCAAAGCTGGCATCTCAACTGTTTCTGACCCGAACGAACGCAATGGGAAAGCGGTACTGCAGTCACCCCCTGCTTTTTGTCTAAGTAAGACATTTGGTTGGTCAGAACTCATGGTATTAGCAGGAGATCCAAAGACAGGTACGTGATGGAGTGCCTCCAGGGACACCTTTAACTCTTCTTCTCCGTGTCTGTAGGATATTCTCATCACCCACCCTTTCACAAAGATCTCCAACTGGAGCAGCGGGAACACCTATTTCCATATCACCATCGGCAACTTGGTACGGGGGAGCAAACTGCTCTGCGAGACGTCCCTGGTAAGAAAAAAAAAAACAGCCCGTTCCTACAGGCCCAGATAGAGACGGGCACGAACCGCCGGTTCGGAGCAATGCCCCTCAACCTTTCTGACTTGCTCTTTTTGAAAGCCAGAATGTTCTCTTTCTTTTGAGGGGAGCCCCACAGTCTGCTTTTCCTTTCTTTTGGCTGGGGCTTTGCTCCCTTGCCTCAAGGCAGAGTAAGAGGGAAACAGCACCATTTGACTCAGTTACCAACATTTCTAGATACAGCTCTGGGACTGTGTGCAGAAATGGGCACGAACCACAGTTCGGCGGTTTGGCCCAGTTCAGCATGGCAACCACATGGGTGTTCTGTGGGCGCCATGCCCTCCCCCCTCTTATCTCCTCCATTCCCCAGGTGAAGTGTGCACTTCCCTCCTCCGCTTCCACCAACGACTGACCGCTGAGACAAAGAGGTGGGGCAGGGAAGCCCACAGTGCTACCTTTGAGTGGGCAGCTGTTGGAGGAGGCAGAGGAGGGAAGTGAGCGCTGAGTGGGCAGTCGTGCTGAGGAGGCAGGGAGGGAAGCATGTTTTTTGCCCAGGGAATGGGAGAGTGGGCTGAGGAGGCAGGAGAGGGGAGTGTGTGGCGCCTGCAGAACACCTGTGTGGGCGCTGCACCAATGTGGGCCGAACCGCTGAACTGTGGTTCGTGCCCATCTCTAATTGTGTGTTATCTTCTCGCTCTCCACTTTTCCACCAGGGCTACAAGATGGATGATCTCTTGACCTCCTACATCAGCCAGATGCTGACCGCTATGAGTAAACAAAGAAGCGCAAAAGGCAGCAAGTGAACTGAGAGAAATCAAGGGCCATCGCAGGCCCTGGAGTTACTCTGTCAGCTGAGGGCTGTGGGTTATCCCTGCAGTTGGGGGAAGACCTTCTCCACACACGTGTGGAAGATGAGCCGGACTCCTTCAGAAAGCACATCAGACTCTGATTTGGAGGACGGTGGGCTGACATCCCCTTCAAGTGAAGACGACTATCTGTGAAAGCAGCCGTTCATTCCCCAGCTCCTTGCCCCATATTTTTTGACTCTCTTGTTCTGGATTTAAGCCTCAAGACTTCTTTCAGACAGAGGGGCTGCACCGCTCGGGGGTTGATGTTTCAGCGGGGAAGCCAAATGGGCAGGAGGTGCCCGTCATCGGTCAGCTACACGACGTACTGCTTCTTTTAAAGTCTTTTAAAAAGCGGTGTCAGCCACAAACTGATGAACCCCACGCCTTGCAAGAAACCCAATAGCACTCATTAAAAATCTGCTGGGTTCAGGGGCTGTGCTGTTTGGAAAGCAGGAAACTTAAAAGCATGCGTGTATGCACACGCACACACATACACACGCATGATTCATTTTTGACATAAAATATAAAAAAGGCTGAAAACAAGCACATTTCACACACACACAAGGAAAAAAGGAAGACTTGAGGCTGATTGAACAAAATCTTGATGTCTGTGGGCAAGGAAGAGCTTGGAAGTGCAATAGCTGAACTTATTTAAAGAGGTCTAGTTTTACCGTGTTGCTGTTTTTTAAACTTTCATACTCCTTTTATTTATTTAACATGGGCTGGGGAAGGCTTGGTTCAACCGAGAGAGGCTGTAGAGACATGAAGAAGATCTAGGCAAGAGACATCTGGTCTTTCTGGAGGAAAGGCAGGAGAAAGACATGATTAGGGGACTCATCTATGGGCAGGTCTACTTAATATTGTGTACTGATTTTTTTCCCTGACTACACTCTTGGATGGGGGGGGGGGAAGTGCTCGCTGAAAACAAGATGCACTGGGCTCATTCCAGTGCAGTCTGAAGATATAGTTTATTGTGCTAGACCAAACAGGAGGAGTACATGTTATGGCATTTCATGTGTCGGTCGCACCATCCTTCATTCTTGAGCGGAAATAAATTATTGCAAACCCTAGGGGTGGGGGATACGTGGGAATTTCAGGTGAGTTCTTCTCATGTGAACCTGTGGGGGAGGGAGAAGTAGATGGAAATTCTTCCCTTTTAAATTCCCAGTTACGAATAATGTGCATTTCAGGAGATTTGCTGTCAGGGGAGGAATAAAAATACTGTAGGTTGATAGGTGACACTGGCATCTAAATATTGATTAGCTAAAAAAAGAAGACATAAGGTCTTTTTCTTTTTTCTATGCAGCGCTTCCAACCAGTTTTTTAAAATGCATTCTGAAAAAAGGAAGAATGCCATTCTCTCCGGGAGGGAATTTCAATGGAAAAAATGGGGTCACATCTTTGAATTCAGAGAAGCAAATCTGTCCTTTCTGTTCTACCCTCTGCCCGTAGGAACTTTCTTTGTCTCTAAAATATAGCTCACAGGACACACACCCCAACACACATTTTTGAATATGGGGATTTTATCATTTGTTTCAAGAAAGACCCATGAGAGTTGGAAAATGCTATCCACTTGACGAACCCTAACGCAATGAATAAAATTGTGTAAATTTGTAGTTGGGGTTTGCTCCTGGAATTGTATGATTCCAAATCCAGGGCTTTTTCAGATATTAGCAATCCAGGATTTTCATGCACAAACACAACCCGATCTGTCATTCTGCAGTGCCTGTCGTCTGCTCATATCCTCTAGTTACTGGCAGGAGTCTTTCTTGCTGACCACGACAAGTCAACGGAGCTTGATTTTCAACATTCTCACACTTGCACCACTTGTCTTCTGTACAGCACACAGGGTGGTCCTCATCCCAATGTCTGTTGCTGTGTAAGTTAACTTTTATGTGTGTGTGATTCCTGTTTAAGAAGTCATTTGGGGGGGAGGAGCAGTTCCCACATATGTGTTGCATTTTGTGAGTCTGCCTCTGCTTGCTTGTTTGTTCACCTCTGAGATGTGACATGGAATGGTTGATGTGGTGGAACATTTCAATTAAAGCAAAACCTTTTGAGTTAAAAGAGAGAGCGAGAGCGCAGATATATATATATATATTTCTGGAAGTATGAGAGAAATCAGATATTTCATAGATGGGCTATGAATCTACAAAATTGGGCTGACGTATCAGCCTATGCAAAACAGACTGATGGCTGAAATCCTGTAAGGGTGGAGTCACACATGCCAAAAGAACCCCAGTTATATCGATTCTGCTATTATTTAGATTGTTTTATAAATTTCCATTCACATCGGTAACGTCGATTCCTTTGGCCAGCCAATCAGGGTTTTTTCTACCTCACCAGCATGGCCTTTTAAAAATGATCCGATCCCTGTATCGCTTTAATCCGTATCATTTTGGCGCATGTGAACATTGTTGTCAATTTTTTTTACTTTGCAAATGGGTTGGTTTGGGGGTGACATGGCCACCGCATGGCCAGCGCGCTTCTACCCTTTAATTTTTTTTCAATTGCTTAGGGATAAATCACTTTTTATTTATTTTTCTCCACAACAGTTTATCGATGTATCACTTAGTCGACGTCTTCCCTACTGTAACCATCGTCCCTGCTTTTGTGTGGCTTATACTATATGCCACGTTAGCAATATATCACTTATGATTTTATTTTAAAAAGAAATTTTAGGGCAGCAGGGACCCAGAAACAGGAAAGAAAATGAATTGATTTACATGAGATGGCACATGTAGGCTACAGAACTGGTACAAATAGCAAGAAATGTACTGATTTAAGTGACAGCCATGTGAACAGGCCCAGCAGTACATATACCACATGGCTATACATACAAATATATCGATATTTTTAAAAGGAGGAAAAAGAAATTATTCAAATGGTCTGTCAGTGGTCCCCAACCTTTTCCCAACCGCGGACCGGTTGGGGGGGGTGCGTCCGCAGGGGGGCGGAGCTCGCTCACGTGCATGCGCACGTCACATTTGCGGGGGCGCTCACGCGCATGCGCACAGCACGCTCTCCGGGGCGGAACACGCATGCTCGCAGCACACTCACAGGAGCAGAATGCGCTTGCGTGCATGAGCATGATGGCACTCGCGGGGGGCGCTCACGAGGGGGTAGGAGATCTGTGTCTGCGGCCCGGTCCTGGATAGGCGGTGGACCGCTGCCGGGTCGCAGACCGGGGGTTGGGGACCTCTGGTCTATGTGATTAGATCTTAAGTCTCATGATATTATCAGCCACTATGCTTTTTTTTTAAACTGAACATTTCCAATTCCCTGCATCCAAATGTGTTGAGAGGTCATGTGGGGAAGCTGTTGGACACCATGGTTTGGGGTGTGTGTGTTGTACCTGATTTCCTAAAATCGCAGCCACCAGGATGATTTTACCAATGGCAGAAATTTGGAGAAATTAGAATTCTCCCACACACACAAGTTTTGCAGCCCCCAGTGGCTTCCCCTGAAGGGGATTTCATGGGAATCTCAGGACCTTTTAAGGGAAGAATTGAGGAAATGTTCTATTTCTTTTTTAAAAAATCACCACAGACGATAACATCGTCAACCTTACGTGGACTACCTAATGTGAACAGGGTTTCAGCCATTGTTCATTTATTTTAATTTTTCAGCTATCTCTTATGCCCCATATGCATTCAAGTCCAAAATGTGAGCGCTTTTTGCTGGGCCACACAAGTGAGCATTATTTAAAAAGCCATGCTAGATGAGACCAAAGGACAATCTAATTCAAATATTTGTTCCCACGGCCTATCCAGGTAAAATGCAGATCACCAAGCAGGACGTAGCAAGTTTAACCCCAAATTGTATTTTCCTAATGTTGTCTCAAGGAAGGGAGCCTTGTATTCGTGGTGTATACGTGCCCTGTGCATGGAACTATCGCTTCATGGAAAAGCTAACAAACACTTTCTTTAATTGAAAAGTTATATTTTCATAGATTTTTTTTTAAATCAAATATTTAAAATACATATTTAAGCATACATTTTAAAAATAGGCACAGTTTGTGGGAGAAGGATCAGCTGCAGGCCTCTTTCTACCAAGCCAGTGCAAGCAAACGCATTCCCACAGGCCAGTTAAAGGGGGCTCAGAGTCACATGGGGTGTCTGCAAAAGGGGTGTCTGCAAAAGGGGGCTCAGAGTCACATGGGGTGTCTGCAAAAGGAGGAACACCTTCCCCAAATCTCTCAGTGGCTGAAGTCACGTGGAGGCAGTCTCGGCACTTCTGAAAAGCAGGAAGCTGAATATCTATTTCAAGAGGATTCCAAAGACCACCTCAGTTTCACCAGTACACAAGGATGGGAGATACGCCGTTAAAATCTGCTTGTATCCGGCTCTGCTAAAAAAACATAAAGCCTTATTCTTGGAAGAAACAAAAAAGGCTGAGGTTCTGTAATCTTCTGTTCAAAGTAGCCATTGAAATCCAAGCCATGAAATTATCAAACAATGTCCATGGAAAGTCACGCAGTATCCGATGTGCCTTTTCAAATCCATGGGTGCTCTAATTTGCAGCTTCCTGGAGGAGCATGCTTGTCGATGGGAAAGAAGTCTTCCAACCAGATGGACAACCGGGCTTTCTACACCAAAGAGTTGGTAGACCAGATTCTTAGACTACAGTTGGCATCTTGTCAGCTACTGAAAAGATTAAACGTTGCACTTTTTAAAAAAAAATCTAGAGTTAGTACAGCAAATAAGAAAAACTGCTGTGGCAGCAAAACCAATAAGAAATCTTGTGGCACCAGATGGGCATATAACTCGCTATTTGGTTCACTTTAGTGAATTTGCAGTTTGGTTCACCCTATTTCCCTACGACCACATGGGTTTTAACTAAGAACAATCCATCCTGCCCCTTTTGCAAGCTGCATTCTGACATAGCGCTAAGGCTGCCATTTATTTGGTGCAACTGGGAGCCTTCCTGGTCATCCTGTTCTGCAGTCTGTATGGTAGCTTAATTTGTTCCCAAATAGAAGTGTGGGTGGCGTTGTCTTTGATGACAACCCTGTGATGTATGCAGTAGGTTGTGACAGTAGAAAGGATAGCGGAAAAATCCGTTTGTCTATTTTTCCTCTTCTTACAATAAAAAAAAAAAACTTTCCTAAGTGACATAGCATTATTTCAGATATAAGGAAGCATCCATGCCAGGTTGATGCATTGCTGTAGTGCTATGCCACTTATAAACTGAACTAAAAAGGGAAGTCAACACAACCCAGAGAATGACAGCGGTGTCAATAGGGGAAAAAATTGGAGTGGTCTGAAGTGTTGCCTGGATCCTTCTCACGGGAGAAGAAAGATCTCCAGTGTAAATGGAAGGATCTATCAAGTGCAAGATAAATTAGAGCCTTTTAAGATAAGAGCCTTTTAAACACAACTCAGATTGCTCCAGATCTTTTCTCCCACCTAGTTGTATTTGGCACAAGGTTTTATAGATGTGTGTGGGACGTGGTGGCGCTGCGGGTTAAACCGCAGAAGCCTCTGTGCTGCAAGGTCAGAAGACCAGTCGTCGTAAGATCGAATCCACACAACGGAGTGAGCTCCCGTCGCTTGTCCCAGCTCCTGCCAACCTAGCCGTTCGAAAGCATGTAAAAATGCGAGTAGATAAATAGGTACCACCTCGGTGGGAAGGTCACGGCGTTCCGTGTCTAGTCGCGCTGGCCACGTGACCACGGAAACTGTCTTTGGACAAACGCTGGCTCTACGGCTTGGAAACGGGGATGAGCACCGCCCCCTAGAGTTGGACACGACTGGACTAAATGTCAAGGGGAACCTTTACCTTTACCTTACCTTTATAGATGTTAATCCACTGGCATTAAAGTGGCCTACAGTCTATGAACGCTTAAGCCAAATAAAAGATGCTAGTTCCAACAGTGGTGCAAGACCAAGGTTCTCTCTCAGGTGCGTGGCTGCGTGAGCAAGCACGATGCCAGCACCCCCTCCGTGCAGTGTCCCTCCTCCTTTATGTGCCACAGCAATCGTTTGCAGCCCCTTTGGTTCTGGTCACGACAGAACCCTGCACGGTGGGGGCGGAGTTGCACATGAGGGGGGAGCTGATTCGTGCACGCAAGGGGCAGAGCCCTGCCCAGCAGGGCTGAATACTGTTCTAGACTCTTCATCATGAGGGAAGAAGCGCATTTCTAACATGTAAAGCTTACTATTCTTGGTATGTGCCATCAGATATTCATTAAAAAAATAAGATTTCATTCTAGTCTCTTATCAAAAAGGCAACCTTCTCTCGCCCTTCTGCTGATTATAGGTTCTCATGGGGATGGATGGTGTGAATCCATCACAAATGCACAATCCCAGACAGAGAGGTTAAGACTCACCTGTTTTAAATATACTGTATGAGCTACCCTCAGGGGTTATACTGCTGTCAACCATAAAACGATATCTGCCTACTTCTTTCCACCTGAAAAGAAAGATTATATATACTACTCAAAAATCTATTAATCTTATTATCATCTCTCTACCATCCATCTTACCTACACGGAGTGTAGTAATACTGGCCCAACTTACAAGGTTGTTGTACAGATTGTGGAAAAGATCTATGAAAAGCAGTTGGAGCGTGACAGAAATGCGAAAGCATTTCCTGTAATCGCAAACGCATAATCTTTTAGTGCACAACAGGATAAGATGCAAAATAAAGTCACGGAGACAGAGGCGAGGAAGCACTGAGATGCTCAGACAGCCCTGAGGCAGAACAAAGAATAAGTTTTTTTAGAAAATACCTCAGAGCTGAACATTTTCCTCCCACAAATCTCAGTCAATGAGAACTGAGCATGCCCAGTGCCCTTCTGGTGCCACAGGAAGTTGAGTGCCTGTTAGAGATGGGTATGAACTGGTTTGTCCCGATTCGTCCCAGTTCGTCAAGGGTGTTGCTGCTCCCCTCCCCTGCCTCCTCAGCCAATCAGCCCCTCACTAGGCCCATCCTGCTTGCTTTTCCCACCTCCTTCACTGATCTCCCAGTCACAGGCAAGAGCACAGACTTCTCTGCCCCGCCCTTTTGTTTGAGTGGCAGATCAGCCAAGGGGGCGGGGCAGAGAAGCCTGAGCTCTTGCCGGGACTGGCAGATCAGTTGAGGAAGTCGAAAAAACAAGCAACCTGAGTGTGGCGAGGGGTTGATTGAGCCAGAGGAGGTGTGGGAGGGGAGCAGCAGCACCTGTGCTGCCACCTTGATGAACTGGGATGAACTGGGATGAACTGGGATGAACTGGGAAGAACCGGTTCATGCCCATATCTAGTGCCTGTGTGTGTGATTCTGGGTCTTTATATCAGGCTTGACAATAGGTTATCCTGATATAGGATTAAGCTATTTGTTTTGGGGTGGCAACTAGAGATGGGGGGTATTCATATTCATATACAAATATCCCCACACACAGGTGGCGTTAACGAGGGTCCAGCCCCATGGGGCCGGACGGTCCACTCACTGATCTGCCGCGGACGGCGCGATTCTACCAATGGCTCCGCAGGGCGCGATCCGCTCGCCACTCTTCAACCTTGCAGCGAGGCATGTCCTCCCGCCTCCTGCCAGGAGTGGCGAGCGGATCGTGCGCTACGGAGCCATTGGTAGAATTGCGCCATCCACGTCCGCGGCGGATCGTTGAGTGGACCGTCCGGCCCCATGGGGCTGGACCTTCGTTAACGCCACCTGTGCGGGGATATTCGTATACGAATACCCCCATCTCTAGTGGGATCATATACAGATCACAGCATAATGCATGTTCTGTGTATTAAATCAGCAGAAGGGGGCCACAGGATAAATGAATAAAAGAGAGAGAAGGGAACTGGCAGAACGCTTGTTTCCTCCCTCTGGATACACCACCACCCTCTTTTCTCTCCATTTTCTGTTCCTGGGTCCTGAGAGGTGTGCGTTTCTGACTGTGCCATAGATGTGCAGTCTGGCATGGTGGCTGCACATTTATTTTTCATGCCTTGGCTTTGGAACCCAAAAGAGGAAGGGAAATGAACTCCCCCCCCCCCATTTTGTGGCAGGGTGGATGGGCACAGAAATTAATTTCTACCGTCTATCCTTCCATCAGCCCACTGTTATTATACTAGAGATGAGGGACAGAAATTGAGTGCCTTATCAAAAAAGCCACCTGAGGTGTTTACGACTGAAAGAAGAGGTGAACCAGAGTCTCCATTATCTACAACTAAGGGTCGAACAGGCTCCTCACCCAAATCCTATTGACAAATTGGAATTTAAGTACTCTGCAACCAGAGTGCTCAGGGTTTGCTACAGCAATGTCCCACTTGCAGTTATGCAGGCTGGACATTGCCTGTAAAAAGAGTGGGGGGGGGGGGAAATGTCCACTTGCACAAGGGGTTAATACAGTGATTCCCAACCTTGGGTCACCCAGGTGTTCTTGGACGGCAAGTCCCAGCAATCCTGGCCAGCGCAGCTGGTGTTGATGGCTTCTGGGAGTTGCAGTCCAAGAACCTCTGGGTTGCCCAAGATTGGGATCCACTGGGTTAATAGATTTCCCCTCGCACAAGCATTGGAGGAAAAAGAACCATTGGTGGAACATACTGCTTCACACATGGTTAGGAAGCAAAAGGACTCTGAAACATATGCTTAGTACATTCTTAGAAGAGGTGCTACCTGAAGTAGTGAAAAAAAAACTGTTCGGCATAGCACTTGCTTTTGTCCACCTATGTATCTTGCATTTAGCGTGCTTACTGATTTGAGGGTAAACATGGGCAAATTTTGAAAGTGTGGCTGATGAGACACACACCTCTGAGGAAATCTCTCCGGGAGAAGGAAAATGGGCTAATCACTGGGAATACACATTTTCTTTAACATCTAATTTGAGCCTTTGTCACAGTCCTAGTTAAATGGGAGGTCTTTAGAATGTCCTTGTCTCTCACATAACCCTAAGGACAATGAACATAGGAAGCTTCTCGTAAGGACCACATCAGATATGGAAAGTTAGTAGGAAAAGGTTAGAAGTTTAATCAACAGCAAGTGAGCTCAACAGATGGCTGAATAACAGCTGCCCAAGTTTCTCATGACCCATTAAAACAGTGCAATTTACCAGAAAACACCAAAGATGACACTGATGAATAAAATTGACACCATGTTTGTTATGATCCACATCGTCCTGTACTCTTGGGGCGTCTGTAACAAAAGAGCAGATAACTATTTCCCAAGATGAAAGGGTAGGGCCTGCAAAAGACTGAACAACCAGAGGGAGAGACAATTTAGTCCGTTTCATGTGTCTTGTATTATATGCCTGATTGGCAGTAGAACTGGAGACTTTACGGAAGGAAAAGGAGCACATCTTGACAATGACGGTATTGCCATTGGTCATTCACACATCTGGTGCTGACAATACAGACATCAGGGCAGTATGTGAGGCAACCGAAACATTCAGTGGGACAGGGAACCTTCCTCCTAATTCAGGTAGCCGGCGACTCCTTGACAAATTCTAATTTAGCAGTTCCTCTTTGGGCCTGTCCAGACTGGCCGTTTTGGGTATTGGGTGAATCGGGGCTACAAAAAGTCTGTTGAGGTTGGGGGAAGGAGCGATTTGCCATTTGGTGTCCTCCTCCCATCCAAACAGCAAGTGACCCCCTTGTAGTCCAATCAGCTGTCAAATAATTGCTTCCCCTAATCCAGGGGTCCCCAACCCCCGGTCCGCGGCCCAGGACCAGGCCATGGCCTTGGCAGGATCAGGCTGTGGAGACAGATCCCTCCCATGCCCCCCCACGCACACACGTACGCCTCCCCACATACACGCACGGATGCACGCATGCCCTGCCCACGGACGCACAGACGCATGCATGCCACGCCCACGCATGCACGGATGCACGCACGGGGGGCCCCATGCACGCACGGATGCTCCGCCCATGCACGCAGATGCCCCCCATGGATGCACGCACGCACTGCCCACGCACGCACGGACACCGCCCCCTGCCCGCACGCTAAACTGGTCCGCGGTTCGTAAAAGGTTGGAGACTACTGCCCTAATTGTCTGTGGAGGATCAGGGGAAGTGAAAGTATTTTTTTTTAACATTGCTCCTCTCTCCCTCTGTTGGCACTGTTCCATTTTCTCCCTTGCCCCCCTCCCACTTCCCTTCTCTCGTTCTCCCTCCACTTTCTCTCTCCTCCTTCAGAAGCTGAAGCCACGATAGCAGAGACTGCTGGAGGCCGCTCTTTCCCAGCTAACAAGCATGCCAAAAAACAATGCATGCCCTTCTACTGGGCCAGAAAGTTGCATGGCAACTCTTAAAGGGGAAGGGTGGGTTGTTCTAAACATTTGAGGTTGAGGTCTTTTTCCCCCAATCCAAACCATGCCATCAGTGATCCATATACCATATCTATATGCCAGTGTGGACAGGCCCATAGCCTCTCCCTTGGAGTTCCTTTCTTCTACAAAAGGGCACTTGAAAGTCAACGACAGAGTGTCGTGGGAGGCTGAAGGGGTTCTCCCACTGCTTTTAGAAGAGATATCTTTTCGAGCTTTTCACGGATAAATAACAAAATAAATAACTTATATAGTTATTATGAGGCTGCGTTGTCAAGTCATTTTCAACTGATGGCTACTCTCTCGGGGTTTTCTAGTTACAATTATTCAGAAAAGCATTAGCTCTCCCTCCTTCCAACTTCAAAGTTTACAGAGGCTTGAAAAGTGTCGGCTGAATAGAATACAACTCTTCTGCTCGGGCATTCAGAGAGTCATTCTCCCTTTTTTTTGGAATTGTTTCTGGTGAATGTCTGACCATCTGGGTTTGTCTTTGCCCAAAAGCTGGCCAGGAGCCTATATTAACTATAGCAAAGAAGCTGTTACGTGCATGACAAAAGTGCTTTGCACATGAATGAAAAAGTATGGAGAAAGCCATGGGACAGCGGCAGAGCACTTGCTTCGTGTGCAGACAGTCCTGGGCTCAACCCTCAATATGTCTGAATAGGACTAGGAGACAATCTTGCCTCAGATCTTGGAGAACAGCTGCCAGTCAGCATCACCAGTACAAGACCAGAGGGAGTAGTGGTCTTCTTGATATTTGCCCTGTGGTCTTCAGTTCCTGTTATAGGAGTGGCAACCCCATGTGGTGATAGACGGCTTCTCACTACTCACCATGAGGAAGTAAGGTTCTTCGATGCTCCCCAGGGTGTGCACAGCATTGGTAGTTACGGAATGAGCGCCATAGCACCAGACCAAGGAAAACAGCCATGGTTCGCTGACCACCCAGAGGTTGATGGTGATGTTGGCTTCTGCATATTTCCTTTGAGGCAAGCACACGAGGCATGTTCTTTAGGTCATTCAAAATGTCCTGCAAAAATGTCCCACCAAATATTTCCTCCTAAAAATCAAGTCCACCATTTTCAGGCCGGGGTGGGGGTGGGGAGAGGCCCATTGCTTTTGCTAGTCTAACCTACCGAATATCAATTTCGGGCAGTTTTCGGTAATCCAAGTTGAGTTTCACAATGTTCATTGCCTGGAGCGACTCAATCGACTCGGCCGAGCTTCCAGTCTGCTGGAACCTGGGAGCCTTCTGCCGAACGAAGTTTCTATTTGGATTGTACAGCCAGAGGACCTGCGTTTGTAGAAGACCAATGCTCTGTTTACCATATTTTCACTTTGTCTTTCAAGAAAAAGGTTTTCAGTGTGGTCCATGATATACCTTTGATAAATGATGATTAAAAAGAATATGAAAAGCACTGAAACAAGATGAAAAGTAGCTTCCTAACTACTCGATGGACTATTGTGATTACTAAACAAAATTGGACTTGAATTGTACCTAAAAGGTACCAAATTTGATGCCCTTCCAATGAATAAGGGAAGAAAATTCTGCAGCTGAGATGCCACCATGAAAAGGGAGATACTCCTGGAGGCTCAAAAAATCAGATAAAGACTTTAATACCCAGTCAGATTTAGTAGCATTGTTCCACTGCAACCACTTGAGCACAGAGAAAAAGAAACACCTTTATCAAACTTATTTTCACGGCCATTCAGTACTGTTACTTTCCCCTTCTTCTTGTGTTTTTATAGCTTTGCCATCTACTTTCCCCCCACTCTGTTTATTTCCGCCTCAAGAAATCCCAAACCAAGAAGAATCGTAGACATGATGATGCCGTGATGTTTTGTAGCCAGCTCAGAATGGATGTCACCATGGGCTGGGAACATCCGAGACAGTCAGAAATGTGGGATCATGTTGTGAACATTTCCTCCGCTGCTTCACAATTGTCCCGGGAAAATGCTACAGCAAAAGGGAGCCTATTTTGATTCTGAAAGGTTATTTTAATGAACTTGAAAGAACTTTAGCATAGCAAGCTGCAACTAAAGTGTGTCCATTTCAATCAACAGAACCTACAGAGGAGCTGACTCACCAAATCCCCATTGATTCACTAGACCTACTCTAGTTTGACTAACTACTAGAGATGGGCATGAACTTCAGTTTGGAGGTTCATGCTGGTTCATATGCACAGCACCACAGGTGCCGTGCATTCCCTCCCCCCTGCCTGCCTCCCCAGCCAAGAAACCACTCACCAGTCGGAGCGTGCTCCTCTCCTCCTCCTCTTTGACTGTTCAACCAGTCCCTGGCAGGAGCACAGGTTTGCTTGTCCTGCCTCCTTGTCTGAGTAGGCGATCAGCCAAGGAGGCAGGACAGGCAACCCCATGTGCTCCTGCCGGGGACTGGTTGAACAGTTGAAGAGGAGGAGGAGAGGAGCACGCATTGGCTGGTGAGCAGGGGATCCAGCCTGGGAGGTGGGGGAAGGAAACACACAGCGCCTGTGGTGCCACATGTACAAACCAGCATGAATCTCTGAACTGAGGTTCAAGTTTTCAAAGTGAAATGTCATAAAGTGCAGACGCCTGAGGTGAGAACAGGCTCTAGTGAAATCCCACACTGCAGCTGGATAAGCTGCCATTAATGACCTTAGTTAATGACTCCTCCAGTCAAGTGATCAATCAATAGAAACATGGAAATGGTAAAAGGGGAAGCAGCAATGGCTTGTTGTTTCTTTCTTGACATCTGAGGAAGTGGACGTTTGCATTGAACCACGTCCTCATGATGATCTACCAGAGGCTTGCAAATATAAACAGGGACAGATGACGTTGGCACTTCAACATGCATTCATTCATCAGTCCCTTCTACTCTGTCTCTGCATTCACCATATGACAAGGATTCCAATCTGTACAAATAGAAATCATATTTACATACATATTTGAACCCAAGGCTTTCAGAAAATATTTTTCCTCAGCATTTTAATTTCCAATCATACCAGCTAGAGTCAGGCATTTGGCTAAACTGTACAGAGGTATGAGGGAGGAATACACATGTCCTACCACTAAACATCACCAAATACCCAGAAGAAAATTAGACACTTGCATCTTAGGTCTGATTAAGACTATTTTCTCTCAAAGCTGTGAACCGTTGCCCAACATTTGGGGAAGAGAAAAATCCAAAACCCAAGACAGTGAATGCCGGAATTTGCCAAGATTGAATTCTTTAAATAACACTTATGTGGACAGACCTGTTTCAAAGAAATCTATAACGTCAATTTTTAAAAAATAGCTGAGTATGCTCATGAATGAATCCACATTAAAATTGCATGTCGTAAGATTCTCATTGCTATACATACAAAACACACTGCGATACACCGCAGGTCAAGATTTGCCCCACACCTGGTATTCTTAAAGCAAACTCTACGGGATGAATGAAAGATTGGAGGAGATTTTGAGAAGGAATTTTTAAACCAACTAAAGTGGGTCAGGACAGCCAGCCCATTTCCTAAGGAAGCTAAACACGCACACAGGATTTAATTCAATTTTTAGTGTGTTTTTTAGGAGGAGAAAAAGACAGAGCAAGGAAATCACACGCACACCAAGATATTACTAAACATTGCCAGCAATAAGTCCAGGCCATGAGTGCTTTCTTAGAACCTAACCTGGAGTATTTTAGGTCTTAGGGACAACACACATTACCGCATTTTTCTGTTTATAACACGCTCCCATTTATAAGATGCCCCCCCCGCCCACTTTTCTAACCCAAAAATTAAGAAAGCCTAGCTTTGAGTTTTCAGCCTCTGAGCTCAGAACACTTGGACATTAGGAATCCCTGTTGAATCTGAGCCTACAAGCTCCACCTCCAACCTCGAGGTGTGTTCCAATTGGTTCATTCAGCATCAGCTGACGTCAGTTCCATAAGGCTCGTGATTGGAGGAAGCTAAGTCTCCTGACTGTAGGAAGCTAAGCCTCATAATTGAAGGAAGCCTGTTTACAGAGGCAAGGTAGGGGCCGTTTTGTTCTCTCCGTGTTCTCAGCTTACTTCCGTGTATAAGACACCCCTCAATTTTTAGTGTAATGATTTTAGGAAAAAGTATACACAGAAATATACGGTAATTGTTGAGAAGTGATTTTTGCTAAGTGCTGATCCCACTTCCGAGGACAAGAGTAGTGTCATGCAACTCAGATTAAAATCTAAACAATTATGTTGTAATTTAATCATAGTTGGTCCTTCCAAGGAAGCCTCCTCATGTATGCCTACTTAATCCCAGAAAGAGGGGACTTCCTATTGCTATCCGTTATTTTGCTTTCATTAAGCTGGGCCCTAGTCCGTATGTCCTACTAAACAGAAAGATATCTGTTTCATTCCTTCTTTTAAACAGCAAAGCAAAGTGTGCTGCTTATATACCGCCCCATAGCGCTTCAAGCACTCTCCGGGCGGTTTACAAGTTAATTGCGGAGGTTACACCTTGCCCCCTCCAGCAAGCTGGATACTCAACTTACCAACCTTGGAAAGATGGAAGGCTGAGTGAACCTTGAGCCAGCTACCTGGGATTGAACCCAGTTTTGGCTGCACTCCAGCAGTTTAACCACTGCGCCACGAGGCTCTTAGATCTTCTTCTTCCTTCATATGCTCAATCTGACCTTTAAAAGCCCACCTTTCTGGTTTTCACAGTCCTGCCCTCTTCAGACCTTGGCATAACCTCAACCACCCACGTACAAATAGAAGTTGTAGAGGTTTTGTAACTTTCCTTACATAATGTCTCTTGTTACAGTCTGTAACAATTATTTTTTAACCCTCTTGGGGTTGTGGAACCCATCGAGAATAGTGAGATCTATGGATCTCCTCCCTTGAAAAAATACACATGGATACATACACACATGCTGTCAATGGGAAATTATTAGCATGGTGACTATGGCAACAGTACATTATTTGACCCATACTGTATATGGCTTGCCACCCTCCATTTGTTTTCATTGAAAAAATACCATAATCACATAATTTGACGAAAAGGGAACTCTTTTCAGAGCTTTCAAAGGAAGAGGAAGGAAACGGAACCTAAAATAGCCTATCTTTTGAGCTCCATTCACAGCTGGCCCCTCCGGGGTCCATGAATGGCACTTTAAGAACCACTCATCTATAAAATGAATGTAAGTTGATAAATGGTTATAAAGCCATCAGTTCCCCATTAAAAGGAAGAGTAGAAATCCTAACCCTTAAAAAATCCTACAGGAGGAGTGGAGTTGAGATGAAAGAATCCCTCATACCAAGTCAGGTCTAATCCTTGCTTCATCTTGAATCACTTGTAACAGCCTGTCAAGATATCTATTCCGGTAAGGATGGTGTTTTGGAGGGCGGTAAAGATCAAAGATGATGTATTTATTCGCCTTGTCGGCAAGCTTCAAGAAATCGCTGAACTTGAAAATTTTCTGCCTCCTTGCCCATTTTCGATCCTCATGTGAGAGTGGGGGCATAGCAAAGAACGGCCTTTTCTATTTAAAAAAAAGGAAAAGAGGAAAGAATCAGGCACAAACATGGTATTTTTTTTCCAGTCAAAATCATCTTTGGATAAATCTTCTAGGCGCTTGAGATGAAAAGGATACGGAATCAAGAGTGCAACTACACAATGAGAAAAATGCAAATAGATCTGCTGTGAAGTCACACCAGGAAAGTTGAGTTTCCCTGGGTTTATTTGCTTCACTCCACCACTCAGGAGTCAGCAAAGAGAAAGGAGGAAATTGGCACTTAAAAGCCTTGTTTGCAGCTTGTTATGGAAGCTCTGCTCTGCTCTGACTTGTCCAGATTTGCAGGAGGCACGGTTAGATCCGAGCTTTAACCAGGAATGTTGGCAAGCCTTTGGGTCTGAGCCCCAAGTCTGGGTCACTGGGGAAAAAAAAACAAGCTGAGTCCAAGTCGAGTCACCAGTACGATTTAACTCCACCTTGACAGCGAGTCTCACAGCTCAAGTCCCCATCCCTGGCTTTAACAAGCTAGAAATAAAGCAGATTCATAATTTCCTCCGCTCTCTGCCAATTCCTCACTGTTTTTCCCCTTTGGTTACCTAGCTGCTCTAGTGCTAGATTAACCAGCCTTTAAAAGGGTAAAAAAGAAAAAGAAAAAAAAAAGAAACAGAAATGGAAGGGGAGCGGAAAGCAGATCCAGACACCAGATTCGGGGAGGAGAGGATTCAAACAGCAGGCAATTTCCCTGCTGCCCTACCTTTTTCATTGCTACTCTAGCAGGCTGGAATAGTTTCAAATACAACAGCTACAACACCCCTCCATGTCGCCTCAAGCAATCACACCATCTGAACTGATGCAAATGCATTCAGTTCCGAAAAAAAGTAGAAGCTCCTGTGGCAGAGGGGAAAGACTATGGATGAGGAGGGGAAAACTCCAGGCTGATTCACAGACTGATTCACATTCATATAGTGAAATGAAAATGATGTAGATCAGACCATCCCATTCACAGGACATATGTTTCCCATATTATCTTTCAGAATGCCACACCCTAAGGCACAAGCCACAATAGGTTGGGGTAGGGCTTTTGCTTATTTCCCAGTCAGAGTAATTTCACAAAATTCACAACAAAAGTCCTGCTCTAAATGCATTCTATTTTTAAAATCTACATTACAAGTGACTTCTACTCAAAAGATTGATATGACATCTCCTTCATCATTTTTTCAACAGAAGTGTTACAAAACATGGATGAACACACCAGCTTCTCAGAAGGGTTGATAAAACAGCAGCACACAAAGATTAAGGACAGAAGGAACTCTGTGTGTGTGTGTGTGTTTTGCTGGAAGGAGTTTTCTTTGACCTGATGTACCGCAAGTAAATAAGATTTGGCAGGCCCATAATTTGTACGAATTAATAGATTTAGAGAAGGGGCAAATATTTGCAAGCTTACAGCAATGTATTATTTGGCTTCGTTGTTCAAAAGCCACTTGAAAGTTGTAGACTTGGAAAGAAGTGAGGTATCTCTCTGGAGTTCCAGACAACATACCTCAAAAAACCAGTTTCCAGAATTCAGCTTCTCGAGGTATGACCATGGAAACATGGCAGCCTCTTCAGTCAGATATGCAGGAAACAAATCTTGAACGTCGGTGGTCCTTTTTAAAGTCTGGTCGTGCATAAGAAAGGGGACGCCATCAAAGCTGCCAAATGGAAGAGCAACATCTTTTAACAAGTTTTGTATTCTGTGTAGGTCATTTACAAAGTTGCTCAGAATTCCTCATTAACTTAGACAGGGCTTCTCGGATCTTATAACAACATGATACAATAGTACCTCAATATCTTTTTTTTAAAAAAATTTATTTATAAAGAAAAGACAATCTATCATATTACAAATAATAAAAACAAAGCTTAACATAGTAAACTGTCATCTTACATTGTTATCTAATTTAACTGTTAACCAATTGCTATTCCCAATTCTCCAAATCACATTTACACCATTCCCCTTCACATCTTAAAGAAATATCGACCAACAATCTAAATGCTCCAAATTGTTTTCCAAACCACGTGTCTCAAAATTTATTTTATTGGCATATTTTAATAAAGGCTTCCAATTTTCAGTGAATTGACTGTGTCTTATTTCTCCTCTATATAATCTAACTTTATTAGTCATCTTATAACAACATGATACAATAGTACCTCAATATCTTAACATCCAACCTACCACCATGTTTTTATTCTTACTTTAGTTTATTTTCATTTTATTTTATCTCATGATGTTTCACAGTGTACTTTATTGTTATTTCTTTTGGATTTCTTACATTTAATTTGGTAACTGTTGTATACTTTTGTTTATTCTGTCATTGTTATTGTTTACCTTGTTGTAAACCGCCCAGAGTCGCCTTGGCTGCCAGATGGGCAGTACAAAAATCAAATAAGTAAGTAAGGTTGTGTGTGTGTGACCATACAACTAGATGTTTACCCAAACACACTGTCAACACCTTGTTAACAACTGGTAATTTGCCACCATAACATACACAGTTTCCCTTATGGAAATGTACGGGACCAAAAGGATTCTGGCAACTCTGAATCCCAGTTCTCTGGGTGGTTTACAAAACATGTGCACCGTAATTTCCAGGATTCTTTTAAAAATAAACAGCATTAGGAAAAAACAACTGTAAACTGTAATAATAAAAAAACCCCAGACTATTTTTTAAATCTGAAAAGACTGAGATTTTTTTTTTAAAGGCCAGACAAGCTCCTTTGAGTTAGTAATCACACTGTGAATTGGGTCTACTCTGAACACAATGTAGCTATTCAGATTTGACCTCACAAGGAGTAAATTAGAAGTCATAGGGCTGAGCTTCCCCTTGGCTCCTTCCACTAAGGGGATCAAGTGGGGGCAAAATGAAGATATTACTCTTGCTGCTCCTCTCGGTGGTTGCTGGTTATCAAGGGTGCCGGTAAAAATCAAAAGTCTAAGCATTTTCCACCTAGCCTGCCCTTATCCACACACTGCCTTTGAGATTATGATGAAATTGATAAATAATATGGGAAATGCTTTGGGACTGGGATGGTCAGATTCATATTTTTTTTTCCCCTTGACTACACGGTGTACAAGTCAATATGAGTCAGCCTGGAGTTTCTTCCTAATCCATACTTTTTCCCCTCTGCCATTGGGGGCTTTTCCTTTTTTTTTGGAAATTGAATGCATTTGCACGTGTTCAAGCTGTACAATCACTTGAGTCAATGCAGCTTCCACATCCCTTTGGACTGAATAGGTGACCAGAAGCTGGTTCTCCCGGCTTCCTAGTTCGAGGTGGGGAGAGAAAAGGCAAAGGAGCAATTGTGGAGGTGCCAGTTTCCCTCAACTGAGCATCCCTTGTCTCCAAACTATTTATTTGTTTGTGTAAAGGCTTAGTGACAACACTGATACGCCTAGAAGACACACACACCCCCAAAAAAGAACAAGCAAGCAAGGAAGAAATCATCAGAGAGGAGGAAATTGACAGCCAGCCCTTGTTTATAGGTTATTAAGGTAGCTCTACAGTAGCCATACCCCCTAAAAATCTGGAGGGTTGCAGTACAGCTGCCTTAATAAGGTGCTAACAAGTGTTGACCTTTCCTCCTCTCTGTCTACTGACTCTTGTGGGGTTGGCTAAAGTGATTTCACTCAGGAAAACCCAACTTTCCAGATACAGTGGTGCTTCGACTTACGAATGTCCCGACATACGACCATTTCGAGTTACAACCAGCTCTGGCCGCAAAATTTTGCTTCGACTTGCGGCCGGGGCTTCGAGTAACAACCAAAAAAAGGCAGGGGAAAAGGCGGGGAATTCAAATTGCTAACCGTTGGTAGGCGAAGAGGCTGCTTCTTCGTAGCTCTTTCGCCCCAACGGTTAGAGTGAGTGCGATCGGAGGAGGCTTCGGACTGCCTGGTAAGGTAAGGTGCTGCTTTCTGCTTTTTAAAAACTGTTCTGGGTGGGTTTTGCAGCGTGGTTTTGGGCTGGGTGGTGGGATTATGTTTCTATGCTGTGATGGGTCTTGCAGGGTTTGTTTGTTTTTTGTGTTTTTTTCCCCCATTTCCGATGGGTCTTGGGGGGTTTGTTTGCTTTTTGGGGTTTTTCCCCCCCATTTCCGATGGGTCTTGCACGGCTTGCTTGCTTTCTGCTTTGCTTTTTTTTGCATTTCCGATGGGTCTTGCACGGTTTGCTTGCTTTTTGCTTTTCTTTTTTTGCATTTCTGATGGGTCTTGCACAGTTTGCTTGCTTTTTTTTTTTTTTTTTTTTTGCATTTCTGAAGGGTCTTGCACGGTTTGTTTGCTTTTCTTCCCCCCCCCCCCTTTCGGCCGGAACGGATTGATCGCATTTCTGATGGGTCTTGCAGTGTTTTGTGTGTGTGTGTGTGTGTGTGTGTTTTGGTGATTTTTTTCTTCGGCCAGAACGGATTAATTGCATTTCAATGCATTCCTATGGGAAATGGTGCTTCGACTTACGACCATTTCGAGTTACGGCCGGAGTTCTGGAACCAATTAAGTTCGTAAGCCGAGGCACCACTGTACAAGTTCACAGCAAATCACTGCATCTTTCCTGCAGCATAGTTGCACCCTGAAACATCATGGTTTCAAGAGACTAGATAAAATTATTTGCAAGCAAAGATTCGGCTTGAAGGATGACTAGCACATCTGTACTTCTCCAGGTGTGATGAAGAAAGTTTTGAGAGAAGAAACCCAGGTGACAGCTGGGCAGAAAGTGTAGGAGGTATGGCTACCTGCCTTGTGGTGAGCACCATGCTGTTTTTGTGCAGAACGGTCGTCTCTTTGGCTCTATACATTCTAGTGCAATAAGGTGGGCTGGGAAGCATGGTTTTGCCTCATTTTACCCTCCACCCCTCCAAAATCTTAGCTAAAATCTCTCACTAGAGAACCTTTGGCTCGTCCACATTTGAGACAAAGGGTAAGCAAGGAAAAACATCAAAAAATGCTTAAGAGAATAGCTTTAGCTGTCACTGATAGAAAGGCTTACAAAACATTGTGAATAGTTCTAGCTGTACAGAATGCAGATTGGTTATCCCGTAAAATACACATAAAGCATTTTAGGATACGACCACACAACGATGTGTCTCAGGTTGATGTCAACTTCTCTATATTGCACCCTAGCATGTAAATTGTTGCCATAGTTCACACAGAAATATTTAACTATCCAAGGAAGGTGAATTGAAAGTGTCCATGATCACACACCCTCTCTTCCCCATCATCCTTCTCTACCTTTATTACCACCCTCTTACGCACCTCTTTTGCCGGCATTCAAATCTCTTCGTTTAAACATTTTAAACCTATTAAAGTGTGATTCATGAAAGCTGAAAGATCAGAGCAACTCTGCAAAACCGTGATGTGTTAAAAGTTACAAAGGGAAACTCTGTGTGCTGCTGATTTTTTTGTTCTGTCATATCTACAATTTAAAAAAACTATATTTTCACGGTTTGGTCAGCAGAACGTTCTTACCTGATTGCGACATCGGTCTCAAAACCAGAAGCACCATACTCAATGGTTTTAAGAAAGGACATTTCTGTATTTTCAGGAGCCACCTATTGTGAAAAAAGATAGCGGTTTGACAAAAATCCTGATGTCTGAGCTAAATTACATGTGTGATTGCTTGCACCTCTCTCTCTGTGTGTGTGTGTCTGTCTCTTAATGTTAAATAGCAAATATGGAACGGGTTGATCAAGATCAGACCCACAATACATGGAGAAGGGGGTGCAAACCCTTTTCTCCCTTGCTGTCTAAATATCACCACAATAACATCCAACACAGTACAGAGGGCATAGTTTGTGGTGTGGGTTCCTTGGGACCTGAATATAGGCACCCTTCAATCTCGAGAGACTATGGTAACGTGCTCTGAATAGAGGACTTGGAACAGTGTCTAGTGTGGCTGAGGAGGCCAATTCGAGAGTGACAATCCCTTCCACACTGAAGACAAATACCATCTGTCCCCTGTCCAGCTCCCTGGTTTTGCTGGTTTCGGGACCGCCTCTTGGCCTCGGCCTGCTGAACAAGGGTCTCTTCAAATTGGGAGAGGCCATGCTGCCCCGCCTGCCTCCAGGGCTGGACGCTCAGAGGTCAAGGTTTCCCATCTGTTGAGGTCCATTCCTAAGGCCTTCAGATCCCGCTTGCAGATCTCCTTGTATCGCAGCTGTGGTCTCCCTCTGGGGCGCTTTCCCTGCACTAATTCTCCACACAGGAGGTCTTTTGGAATCCGACTGTCAGCCATTCTCACGACATGGGACCTAGCCATAAGAGATAAGGGATCATGCCCAGTCCTGGTGGGAACTTCTATGGCTACCATTTAAAAACGGTCAGGAATTCCCAACCATGGGTCTCCACATGTTCTGGGACTACAACTCCCAGAAATCCTGGCCAGCACAGCTAGAGGTGAAAGTTTCTGGGAGTTTTAGTCCAAGAACATCAGGGGACCCAAGGGACAGAACGACACAAAAATCCAGACACGTGCAATGTCATCCCGTATCTGACACATAAGCCATATCTGGCACATATATTATGGGCCATATCTGGCACATAGTAGTATACTCCCCTCAATCCTTGTGTAATACTTAAGAAACGTCTGTGGTCCCAAAGAAATAAGAGGACAGCTTTGTTAAAACATGCCTTAAATCAGCTCATAAGGTGCCATGTTTCTAGAGACTAACCCAATGATCTTTCTGAAAAAGTCAAAGAGAGAAAGAATCAAAGCATGCACATTATCTAGAGGAGAAAGAGCTTTCATCCTGCAGCTCCACTAGCTTCTAACTCTACTGACCACTGGTGCTCCTCCCTGGCCAGTCAAAGTCACAAGAGGTTTTTTGGCCACTCTGAAATATACCACATGAAAACATTCCTTTGTAGGACTGGAATCCAGGAAGTATCTGGCTGAGGGATTCTGCCCCGGGGATCCTGGGAGTTCCTTTTTCAAGCTCGGTATAAATACGTTAGTCTGTAATGAGCCGGAGGATTCTTTGCTGCTTTTGCTGCAGCAAACTAAGAGGAGACAGAGGCTGCAACTACATTGACAAAAAAAATGCGGGAAATACAGAATTGGGATAGTCTGGCTTGCCCGGAGTTCCCTCCCGCAATCCATAGTTTTTCCTTCCGCTGCTGGACCATCTACTTTTCCCACCCCCAGTGGATCTATTCACATTAGTTTAAGCGGTGTGAATGCTTGAACCAATGCAGAAAAGTGTGTGCTGTGTTTGCTAGCTGGGGACACAGCCAAAGGTTCAAGCTGGGATGGATCTTTGCAAATAATGGCATTTAAAAAAAAACAGCTTGGTGTCAGGTCTTTTGCATTAAGCACCCAGGAAGGAAGGAAGGAAGGAAGGAAGGAGGGAGGGAGGGAGGGAGGGAGGGAAGGAAGGAAGGAAGGAATTTTTTTACAGTTTAGTCAGGTAGTTCTCCTGGAACTATGCCTCATGAAGGGCTAGAGAAGCTATTTATTTATTTATTTATTATTGGATTTTTATCCCGCCCTTCTAGACAGGAGTCTACTCAGGGCGGCTAACAATATATTACACACAAAACAGATTTAAAAACAACCATTAAAATCTACAATAATAATATAATCAAGATGGGAAGGATAAACAACAACAAAAAACCAAAAAAGTAAAACAGCTACATTAACAAGCTGTAAACAAGGCTATTTAGCCAATTTCCTCTCTCCCTGTCTGGCCACAATGCAAGCAGACCTGGAGAAATCTGAATTTCCTGGTGCAGCTTTTCATGAATGAATTTGCATTTATCTTGCTGTGTAGTCAAACCTTAATCAAATAGCACAAGGTTGAAGACACTTCCTAGCACAAGAGTAATCCTCAGCTTTGTCCCCCTCCAGTTCAACCTACCATTGGTGCTCCCCTGTGGCCAATTAGGGCTGGTTTGGGCCCCAAAGTGCCTTTCTCTCGGATGCAAGGTGAGTACATTCCCATGGGAATGAAGAAAAGAAAGAGGAGGATAGCCATGTAGGGGCCAAGGATCAACATCTGCAAAACTGAATGAGATAAGAGTAGTTAAGTACCTTGCACTCGGGGAACTACTAGTCTGGCATATTAAAAAGTGAATTCCAATTAGGAATAGAAGAATGAGCGTGTAATCAGACGGCATTTCATCTTGCATTTTTGACTGCTTTCGGCACGGCCAGCGTCAATCTATTCTCTGGCAATTACATGGTGTAATGGTAATTGTGAAATCAGATCCACTATTTTCCATGGTTCTCCACACCTTTTGGGATCACTGGCTGGGGCTACTGGTTGTTTTTTTTCTAGAGCAAGTAAGATTGCTCCCTTTTAGGTTGGTTTCCAGCATGTGTGATCACTGGCATCAAATCGCAGCAACACCGGCAGAGATTTCCTCCAACAATCCAGTGTTATGTCATTTGGGTGACAAGCCAAAGAAATGATACGTCACCAATAAATGGGAGGGAAAAAAATCAGCTGCCGCAATGGTATTCCAATGTCTTTGTCTTTTGTTTTCACCTGATATAATTACATTTTCATCTCGTTTCATCTTTGGGCTTTTCCATCATAGGGTTTCATCACTTGGAGGACATTTGGGAAGTCTTTCATTCCTAGGTTCTCCATATGCCGGTGGTGACTTCACAGCACATCACAACAATTATTAAACCTTAACAAATTATTTCCGAGTTCTGAACTGGAGATATTATGGGTTAAATCTGGGAATGGCTGAATGCAAAGCAGGGACTCTGCTATCCACTGAACTGTGGTTGCTATCTCTCCTCACATTCCTCTCAAACCTTTAGCACAGGTTCATGCATACATCCTCCCCTTTATTTAGTTAAGTACGTAGGTAGTTACCTTTTTATCCAACCCCATGAAATAGATTAAGCTGAGAAACAGCAATGGGCCAAAGGTGAGCTGGTGAGCTTTATGGCCAAGAGAGAATTTGAATCTGCATCTCTTGTGCCTTAGTCCAATACTCTAACCACTACCCCGTGTTGGTTCTCATTTCTTGCAGAAGAGGTGACCTTAATTTGGGGCTTAGCTTTGTAAAATGACTTAGAGTCTGACTAGGGGGCTCTACCTGCCAATTGATGGACTTGTTGATAACTAGAGTTTATTGTACCTTTATTTTCCATCCGGAAGAAATGCAATGCCACCGGCCAAGCCAGGAGTGTCATGGTGAGTATGGCACCCATGTGGAGAAATGGAGCTGTGATCTGTTCAGATACAAAAGGAGCCCATGAAAAGCTTTTTCAAAAAAAGAAAAAAAGATAACTTTAGGTATCAAGTTGAAAGGTACATACAGAAGAGGGGCAGGATTTGTTCTCAGTCATCCCAGAGTTCAGGGCACGTGGTAATGGGCTCAAGTGACAGGAAACCAGATTTAGACTGACTATCAGGAAAAACTTCCTAACTGTTAGAGTAGTACAACAATGGAACCAATTGCCTTGGGAGGTGGCGAGCGCTCCAATGCTGAAGGCATTCAAGAGAAAATTGGACAGCCATCTGTCTGATATAATTCGATCTGGATTCCTGCACTGAGTTGGACTCGATGGCCTTATATGCTCCTTCCAACCCAATTGCTCTGGTTCTATGATTCTAAGTTGTCTGTCTTTGAAAGTTATGACAAAGTTGTCTCTGGAGACATATGTATTATAAAACATGAATGCATGAGGGTGCCAAGATTTCTGATGACTCCCTCTTTCCATGTGTAAAAGGATTCTCACAAAAGGCACTTTGCAATGTGAGAAAAGTCCTTTATAACATGCTGAGGAACGAAATGCCATACTGTCGTACTTACTTTTAATACCAGCATTGTAAGGCTGGAATGCCAGACTAATTCTGGTGTATATTTGCTCAGATTTGAGCCCCAGCTCCAGTTCCACCAACTGTATTGACCAGTTACACATGCAAAGAATAGGAGCATAACTTGAGTAAATATCTGCTATTTCATTTTCCATTTTCCTTATAACACAAATGATGCCTTTCAGGACAAGGCCCTCCTCTGAAAGTGGCTAACAGACATAATTAGGAACATAAGGTAAAGGTTCCCCTTGACCTTGAGTCCAGTCGTGTCTGACTCTAGGGCGTGGTGCTCATCCCTGTTTCCAAGCCGTAGAGCCAGCGTTTGTCCGTAGACAGTTTCCGTGGTCACGTGGCCAGCGCAACTAAACACGGAACGCCGTGACCTTCCCACCGTGGTGGTACCTATTTATTTACTCGCATTTACATGCTTTCGAATGGCTAGGTTGGCAGGAGCTGGGACAAGCGAAGGGAGCTCACTCCGTCGCGTGGATTCGATCTTACGACGGCGGGTCTTCTGACCTTGCAGCACAGAGGCTTCTGCGGTATAACCCGCAGCGCCACCACATCCCTCTAGGAACATAGGAACATTTCCCTCTAGGAAATTAGGAACATACTGTACACTTAAAGGCATCTGTTGTAATGACCAAATTATAAAACTAAAACAGCAGTCTAAATGCATGATACAGTCTAATATCAATACAACAGAATAGAACACAGATGCTGTTGTTGCATCCTGCACTGAGCAAGAAGTTAAATGAAGTAACCTCTAATATACCTGAGTTCCACCTCTATAATTGTCTGAAAAATAAAAATCATAACCAGCAAATGTGTATAAAATTTGAGAAGAGAAAGCCAGAGGGAACCAGAAAAAAATGGGGTGAAATATTTTAATGTAATACATTAACCTCAGTCACCCAGACGGAATGAAACACAACACTTAATATCATAAAGGGTAGACACTGTAATTTGGTTGGAAGCATGTGTCAATAAATCATTGTATCCTCTTCTCTAAACAACACTGCAGCGAAAATTTGGATAAATACTCCAAACTATCCCACACACTACACCAGAACACAGACAAGAGTTCTAGCTCCCGTCCTCTGAAGATGCCGGCCACAGAGACTGGCGAAACGTTAGGAAGAAAAACCTCCAGAACACGGCCAAACAGCCCAAAAAACCTACAACAACCACTCCATCTTTGATTGCTCAATCTTTTGGGGAATCGGTAATTCAAGAACCGTCAACTGTTTTGAGAAGCCAATATTAAAGATCCTAAATTGTCTTTATTAAGCCTTTTTTGAGGGAAATTACTTGTCAGATTCCTTATTTTTGCTACTAGTCTTGTAGTAGCCTAGATCTTAAATCATAAGCCCTGGGACATGAGCCAAGTGGTGACAAGTCATGGTGGTTATAAGGAATCTTCAGGGTCCATAAACAATATACCTCTGTATACCAGACACTTGAGAAGAGAAGACTCCCTGGAAAAGACCCTGATGTTGGGAAAGTGTGAAGGCAAGAGGAGAAGGGGACGACAGAGGATGAGATGGTTGGACAGTGTAATCGAAGCTGCCAACATGAATTTGACCCAACTCCAGGAGGCAGTGGAAGACAGGAGGGCCTGGCACGCTCTGGTCCATGGGGTCACGAAGAGTCAGACACGACTTAACAACTAAACAACAACAACATACCAGACACTGGACAACAAACAAAGATAACAATCATTTATTGATTTAATGCTATTTATTCCCACTTTTCTCCCACAAATGGAATGAGGCCATTCCTTTCACAGTCTCCTGACAACAGGCAGACGTTCTGCTTTTCTACCTCCACCCTTTTCCCCATCTAGCAAATTTGATTCCCTTCATTGTCTGCAACACAATTTTTTAAAAAAGAGTGTGATGACATTTTGAAGTATAGGAATGGCTCCCGCGGACATTTGTGAAACAAAACCTTTGTCATTTATCAGCGTTTTCTTACCTGAAATGATAGGTAGAATGTATTCCATTGCCGTCTCCAGAAAAGCGTTATCAAGGTTAAGCCGATAGCAGAGACAAATAGGAAAAAAAACATCGCCGTCTAAAAGGTCAAATATTATCAAATTATTAATTCTGCCTGCCCAAAGATCCAGAGCAGGGGATGGCCAACTCTAGGCTACAGGCTGGCTGGCTGTGGCGGCGGTCCCTGGCACATCTCGGCACGCCTTTTAAATATTTGTATACTTATTGTTTTAGCTTTAATATTGTCTTTCAATGATGTAAGCTGCCTCTTTATACTCATTGTTCTTAGCTTGAAATACTGTCTTTTAATGATGTAAGCCGCCTTGGGTCCTTTTTCAAGGAGAAAGGTGGGGTAAAAATAAATAAATAAATAAATAGATAGATCGTTGGCTCAAAAAGTTCCCTTCTGCCATTTAGGGGGCATGGGAGAGCGGGCAATCTTACCATGTTTTAGAGACCCCAACGCTTGTAGCCCTCCCCTCCCCTGACACAGTTTTTTAAAATGATCAGAAGGGGACGTTTGCAGTGAAATGAAAAATATTTTGGAGGTGGGAAGGGTGCAGGAGCGAGCGTGACCCTCCATGGCACACTGGTGGGTCTGTGCAGACCTCAGACTTCTGGAGGCTGCCCACTCCAATCTAGTCCAATTGGAATTACACTTCAAACAGAACTTCCAGTTCTCATAGACTGTTAATTCTACCTCCCCCAATTTTCTGAACCCTAGTTAAGAGACAAAAACTGTTGTAGCCTGAATTTTTCCATTCAGGTCTAGGTGAGAATAGCGATGCTCTCATGATACTGGAAACCAGCCCCCCCGGGGGGGCATATGGCCTCTACTGAGAATGGCTGCCCAACATAGAGGACCACTGAGGTCTTCTTCCAATAAGTCTCTGACTGCCACGATTGACCGTTTAACCAATTATTCTCTCTTTGTAGAAAAATTAGTTTCAGGCTTTTAAAAGATACAGGGGAGTGAGAATAGCCAGCAAATGGCCAATGGTACCCCAGAGTTGGCCATTTTCACATTAAGGCAGTTGAGATGCAGCTGCAAGGGTGAAATTTGGGCGCTCGAATTTGCAAAGTTCCGTATCTCTCTAAACTCTGCTCACTCTGTTTCTTTCATTGGTTTAATTTTCTCAGCTTCCAACTTGTCTTTCCTCCTTTCTTCCTCACTTTGTTTTTATACTTACTGTGTTTCCCCGAAAATAAGACAGGATTTTATATTAATTTTTGCTCCAAAAAACACATTAGGGCTTATTTTCAGGGGATGTTTTATTTTACAGTCATATCTTCTTCTGGTTGCTGCACAAGGGTGGAGGGCGGGGTTTCACTTAACTAGGGCTTATTTTCGGGGTAGGTCTTATATTACGAGCATCCTGAAAAATCATACTAGGACTTATTTTCAGGTTAGGTCGTATTTTCGGGGAAACAGGGTATTTATCTATGTCTGCATATTCCTTTACCTCCTTCCTGATAATTTCCCTTCCATTAGCTTCTGACAAAATGTTAACTGAGTTTTAAAAGGAAGGAAAGTAGATTAAATATTCTTACCTTGTGACACCAGTGTAGGTATAACTGTTGACTTTCCAGTAATAGACACAACGCTACGATCTATAAAGGTATGAACCGAGTAAACCATAACTTAACTTAGGCTGCAATTACAGGATTTGCTCCACTTAAAATAGGTGAAATTGAAGTATTTTTTTAACTGACCACATGACACAAAGGCTGATTCGCATCGGTCCAGCCGTTTTTGCTCCCAGAATGGCTTTTTTCCTCTGCCAGTGAGGCCCTTCTACATTTTCAAGCGTGAATGATTCAAACGGGCTTTTTCCTAGTTGTAATACAGTATGTTCTTGTAAATATGGAGGGTGTGTCTGTAGGTGGTGTTTCAGTAACGTAGGCAGTTGGGGCATGGGGCATAATATTTAGAAGCAGGGGAACACGCACCTGCATTTTTTTCCTCTCCCCTGATCATCCTTCGATTTTTATTTTTATTTTTTTTGTAATTTTCTTACATACATGAGATTAGTGCTAGATCACCCTATCACCTTATCACCGGGGCATTGTTATTATGATTTCCTGTATTACATCCCATAAAAGGATCAGCAGAGGCAGCATCAGAGAAATGAAGGAAAGAAGGAGGGCTATGGGTTGGAATGCAACCCGCATCGCATCCAGTATGAACTCCCAGATCGGCCCTGGGTGAGCACTGATTGCAGTTTCAAACCTGATCCAGCTGCAAATCAAATCACAGCAAAGCTGAATCGGTGTAAATCTAGTCACACCTTTAGAGACCTGCAGGCAAAGGGCCAGCTTAAGTAGCTTTAAACTGAGGAATATTTCCCCTCCTGTACCTTTCCATCATAAATCTCTGCAGGCTCTTTAAGACAAAGCAAATGTGCCATTTAAAGTTGTCCATCAAGTACTGATTATAATGAAATCACAACTGCTTCACTTTGTTCCAGGGGTGAGGTTTGGCATTACGGAACTCTCCATTTACTGTGAATGTCTGTTGTAGGAAGCTCCTGGTCAAAAGCTTGGAATTTCTCCATTGGAAGCTATCATAGAATCACAGAGTTGGAAGAGACCACAGGGCCATCGAATCCAACTCCCTGCCATGCAGGAACTCAATCAAAGCACTCCCGACAGATGGCCATCCAGCCTCTGCTTAAAAACCTCCAAAGAAGGAGACTCCACCACCCTTCGAGGCAGCCTGTTCCACTGCCGGACAGCTCTGACCGTCAGGAAGTTCTTCCTGAGATTCAGGTGGAATCTTGTTTGAAACCATTGCTCCGTGTCCTACTGTCTGGAGCCGTGGAAAACAAACCTGTCCCTTCCTCGACATGACATCCCTTCAAATATTTAAACATGGCTATCATGTCCCCTCTTAACCTTCTTTTTTGTAAGGCTAAACATTCCCAGCTCCCTAAGTCGCTCCTCGTAGGGCATGGCTTCCAGACCTTTGACCATTTTGGTCACCCTCCTCTGGACACGTTCCAGGTTGTCAACATCCTTCTTGAATTGAGGTACCCAGAACTGGACACGAGACTCCAGGTGAGGTCTGACCAAAGCAGAATAGAGTAGTACTATCACTTCCCTTGATCTAGACACTGTACTCCTATTGATGCAACCAAGAATCGCATTGGCTTTCTTGGCAGCCGCACCACACTGCTGACTCATGTTCAGCTTGTGGTATCAATTCTCAATTACCTATTACTGTACAAAGGTCACTGATGTGGGCATGGAACGTATGGCAATAAGGCAGTGCTGCAGTCAGGCAGACTGAGAAAAGCTTATTGGTTTGCAGAGTAGCGTCCCACTGTCTCCAATCTCGTCGACAACCATTCGGATGCAAACCTGAGCAAATCCCGGTCAGCCGACAGGGTGGGTGGGGTGGAACGAGGTGGTGTGAGGTTGCCTGTCTAAAAAAAGCTCTATAACATCAAAGCAGTTGATCTAGTGATTAGAAAGAGATGGCTCTGTTTTCACATGCTCATGCAGGGTTATTGGTTGAATTGATACTAGAAGGCTGAGGCAAAGCCAGCACAGAGAAGGCGGAATTTAAGGACACATTTGAGAAATAGCAAACATTCCTTTATCCATTTCCGCCAAGCAGGGCATGTTACTATTTATTCTGTTTATCCCATTTTTCAACTACATTCTGTGACTAGCATGTTCAGACTACTTTTGGCAGGAAGGGCTTTTTTTTTTTTTTTGCACTTTTTCAATCCCGAAACCCTTGTCTACTGAGTATATCTGCTATTTCAGGTCTATGTATGTAGGTTTGCTTCTCTCTTGTTTCTTTGTGGCCCTGTTTCATCAGTAGGAAAAAAGGTCATTTCTGGTTTGTCTTCGACTCACGATTTCCTTCATAAATCAATCTCTTTTTGCTGCAGCGATTACAGCACCAAGACTGCTATCAGCGTTCCTGAACTGAAGGTCAAAGTACATGTTACAGACAACTCATGAATAGAGTTCAAATCACATAGTGTTGGAGAGATGTGATTTAGGCAGAATTTCATGTCTGAGAGATCAGAAAACAAAACTAATTTGCAAACTACATGAAGGGAGGAAATCTGCTGTGAGAATCACTTTCAGCACTTAAGGAATTCCTTCTTCAAAGGACAGGTGATCTGTAATATCTATTTCATATATCAGCTTACTATTAGAAGGAGAGAGATTCTTTCGTTTGCTCTTGCTCCTCCACCTTTTCACCCAGATCTTTTTTTTTTAATTATTGGAAAAAAATGGGTGCAAATGCGACAAACCAACAGCTCAGACTTGAATCTGGGTCATTCTGCACACCAGGTGTGTGCTCTGACAATGGGCTATGATGATCCATTCACACGCAGATGGTGTCCATTATCAGAATTACATAGCATTAGCTCCACACCTTAAATTGAAATTTGGGCTGCTGTCTGCCTAATCAAATTAGTAGGTTTCTCAATTAACAGTTGCACTTACCAGTAAGAGCAAAATGTAGGAGAAGAAGAAGCTGGCCAGAAACAGGAGGAACGTGGACCACTGAAACCAGAAGCCTAAATTTCCATAGGCATACCTAAAAATATAACACAAACCAATCAAACCTAGGAAAATTAGGGGAGGGACAGATAACAAACACTTATTTGCATTTCTTCAATCTTAGTGTGAAAGAGTATAGTCATATGTCAATGTCACTCACTAGCTTGGAGAACCATTCTAGACACTGCACAGTGATATGGCAATGAAATGATAGACCACGAATTTGGAATTTTCATTGCTACTCATTGCAGATAAGAAAATATCTTTATGAATGCTGCTTCCTATAGAATGAGCCCTGGATGTGATATGCTGCTACATCAGGGACATAGCTCATCTAAACTACCTTATTTGCTGCATTATTATAAGGAGGGGATGGTATTCTTGCTGCGCGGAGGCATTTAAAAGCCATGGCTTCACTTTTCTCAGTGAGGAATCCTGGTTAAAATTCCAGGTTTCCCAGCACAAAAGATGAGCAACACTGTCTTGAACTGTTGATTTGCAGCTACTCAAGCTGACAGACATAGCACTCTGAGCCTAAACAGGGCTATGACTACTGTTGCATTTATGGCAATAGGTCCTGTCTTTATAAACACTTCTTTTCACATGGCACAGAAGCAGGATACTTACCCATCAAAGTTATGGTAGTCATTCTTTGCTTCCCCCCACATATACAGAAAGGTGAACCAGCAGGAGAATGTCAGAACCAGCAGGACAAAATATATACACTCCCCCTACAAGCAAGAATGAGAGAAAAGAACGGTAGGTTCATTCTTCCATATAGACCTCCACGTACCGTGAGATGTCGCTGAGCAAGTTCTTCCTGTGGATTCCAGGAAGTACCAAATTTATCTTAACAGGCCTGTAATCAGTGGTGTAGCACACTCAGGTCTCACAGGGTCAAAGCTCCAAGACATTTTGAGTAGCGGGTCCCATGACACCACCCGCTATTCAATCAGCCTTATTTTTTCCCCTCTCTGACCTTCACCACAATCTTCAGAGTAGCTGGGGGAAATTCAATGTGGTTCTTGCCTTGAAACCACCCAATCATTGCATGTGGGTGCAATGATCACCCCAAATGTCATACCCAACTTCAAAGTGACCTTGTTTAAGACAATCTAGCCCAATCCAACATGAGACAATTTAGCTGTCTGGTCACATCCTAAATTAAATAGGCGGGCATGGCTCAGCCCAGGAACCCGGGTCTCCTTCTAGGAG
Source organism: Intellagama lesueurii (assembly GCA_037013535.1). Classification (NCBI taxonomy): domain Eukaryota; kingdom Metazoa; phylum Chordata; class Lepidosauria; order Squamata; family Agamidae; genus Intellagama; species Intellagama lesueurii. The sequence goes on from JBAJHW010000003.1 coordinate 6,041,862, forward strand.
AAGCTGAGGTTCTCAAGGACCATATTGTCATCTAATTTAATGGTCCGTAGCTTAGTTGGTGGCTGCGGGTTAAACCACAGAAGCCTCTGTGCTGCAAGGGCAAAGACCAGCCGTCGTAAGATCGAATCCACGCGTTGGAGGGAGCTCCCGTCGCTTGTCCCAGCTCCTGCCAACCTAGCAGTTCGAAAGCATGCAAATGCAAGTAGATAAATAGGGACCACCTCAGTGGGAAGGTAATGGCGTTCCGTGTCTAGTCGCGCTGGCCACGTGACCACGGAAACTGTCTAAGGACAAATGCTGGCTCTACTTTTTATTTATTTTATTTATTATTAGATTTCTATCCCGCCCATTTAGACAGAGTCTACTCTGGGCGGGTTCCATTAAACATCATAAAAACAATTAAAACAGTTAAAACAATTAAATCAATAGTGTTAGTAATGCTCAAGATGGGAAAGTCAATAAATTATAATATAGATAAAATCAAGTATTGACAGGAGGGAAGGCCTGCCTAAAGAGCCAAGGTTTTAATTGGCTCTTAAAAACACCCAGCGAGGGAGCCAGGCAGATCACTGATGGAAGGCTGTTCCAGAGTCGAGGGGCCACCGCCGAGAAGGCCCGGTTTCTTTCTTTCCGGGCCTCCCTCGGCGTTAGGCCCCTCAGCCGTCCCTCCTGGCTATGACGAGTGATTCGGGTAGATCTAGGTGGAAGAAGGCGATCTGCCAGGTATCGAGGTCCTAAACCGTTAGGGCTTTATACGTCATCATTAACACTTTGAAGTCAATGCGGAAACGAATGGGCAGCCAATGCAAGGCAGCCAGAGTGGGAGAGATATGCTGGTATTTTCTCACCCCACTAAGGAGTCTGGCCACCGCATTCTGCACCATTTGAAGCTTCCGCAACAATCTCAAAGGTAGCCCCACGTAGAGCGCATTGCAGTGGTCTAATCTCGAGATTACGAGCGCATGGACGAGATTGGTGAGGGCCCCGCCATCAAGATAGGGTCACAGCTGGGCAATCTGCCACAGATGGAAATAGGTGGAGCGGGCCACGGACGCCACCTGGGTTTCCATGGTAAGCGCCGGGTCCAGATGTATCCCCAAGCTGTGAACCTCACTCTTTGCGGTGAGAGTCACCCCCCCAAAAGAGAGGGAGTTTCCCAAACCGCCAATGGAGGGGCCACCCACCCTCAGGACCTCTGTCTTGTCCGGGTTCAACCTCAACCCATTCAGCTGCATCCATTGCAGTACGGCCTCCAGACAGCGTTGTAGGGACAGAACGGCATCCACTGAGGTAGGTGAAAAGGAGATGTAGAGCTGGGTGTCATCAGCGTACTGATGGCACGAAGCCCCACACCCCCTGATGACCCCGCCCAGTGGCCTCATATAGATATTAAACAGCATTGGAGAGATAATCGACCCCTGCGGAACCCCACAATTGAGACTCCACGGGGCCGAAACACTCTCCCCAAGCTGAACTCTCTGGGGACGGTCCTCCAAGTAGGATCGGAGCCAGGCAAGTGCCAGGCCACCAATTCCCAACTCGGAGAGCCTCCCCAGGAGGATACCGTGGTTGGCGGTATCGAAGGCGGCTGAGATGTCGAGGAGGACCAACAAGGACATTTTGCCCCGGTCAGCCTCCCTCAACAGGTCATCCAACAGTGCGACCAGTGCCGTTTCTGTGCCGTGGCGCAGTCTGAAGCCCGACTGGAATGGATCCAGGGCATTGGTTTCATCCAAAAGAGCCTGAAGCTGATCAGCCACCACCCTCTCCACCACTTTGCTAAGGAAAGAAACATTGGCGACGGGCCTGTAATTGCCAATATTGTCCGCCGCCAAATTTGGTTTCTTCCTTATGGGCCTAATGAGTGTCTCCTTGAGGGCAAGGGGAACCCTGCCCTCAAGGAAAGACCCATTAATTATTGTTGTGGCCCATTCCATTGTTATAGGCCTGGCTGCTTTGATTAGCCAGGCCGGGCAAGGGTCAAGGGAGGAGGTGGTGGCCCGGCAGCGATCAAGCACTTTGTCCACCATATCTGGTGTCACAGGCTGAAAGAATTCAAATCTCACCGGGCAAAACGGAGCGCTGGACATCTCTGCTCGATCCACTGTATTTAAAAAAGGAGAGAGGTCCCGGCGGATGGCCTCCACTTTAGATTTTAAAAATGCTGCAAATTGGTCAGGTGAGATGTTAGTAGGAGGCCCATCACCTAGACCAATTCCGGATAGATCGCGAACTATACAGAAGAGTTCCGCCTGCTGATTTGAAGCTTTGCTTATCCAGTTAGCCAAGTGTGATTGTCTAGCAGCCCACACCTTAGCAAGGTAGCAGTTAGTCGCGATCCTGACAGCTTTCTTATTATAATCCGTCAGTTTCTGTCTCCAATTGCACTCTAGCCGTCTCCTATTTCACTTCATAGCTCGCAGCTCCTGGTTAAACCAGGGCCCTGGCCGAGCTCTGCGCTGGAGAGGGCGTTTAGGAGCGATCATGTCTACAGCCCTAGTGGCGGCAGCAAGCCAGCCATCAACCAGAGCCTCAACAGGAGCGCCAGACAGATCGGCTGGAATCCCTCTCATGGTATCCTGGAATCTTAATGGATCCAGTAGCCTTCGAGGGCGGACCATTAAAATAGGTCCATGCTCCCTGCGGGGAGGGAGAGCCACTCTCCAACAGCTTGGAGACGGGGATGAGCACCGCGCCCTAGAGTCGGACACGACTGGACTAAATGTCAAGGGGAACCTTTACCTAACTTAGTTGGAGCTGCTCAAAGAAGGGCACATTTTGAAAACATGTAGTTCTAAAATATAGTTTTTTAAAACCTGGATTTTCTTTTTATATCATACATTGCACATTGTAAAGGCCTATGACCATAAACAATAAAGTTTTGACTGACTGACCATCTCTAATTTTTTTTTTAATTTGCTCATTGGTTCTAATATTTATATCGTGTTTCAAATCTGAGACATTTCCCTCAACAGCACTTGATGGCTGTTTCCATGTGCACAACTCTTCACTATTTACTTTCTAAACACTACCATCAATAACTGCATGCCATCAAGTCAATTCTGACTATTCAGGGTTTTCCAGGTAGAGAATACTCAGAAGTGATTTACCATCCTTTGCTTCTGGGGGTGCCCTGGGATTGTGCAGCTTGCCCAAGGCTACGCAGGCTGACGCACCGTGGGGAATAGAATTCCTGACTCTCTGGTTTCACACCCTGATGTCTGAGTATCCAACCAGCTTCTAAAACACTAAAATATAGTTTATTTCATACACAACCCAGCCCATGCTTCCTCTTTCCCAAAATTAGATATCTTTCTTTGGTCCTCTAGCTAGGGGGAGAAAAGTAGGATATTAATTAATTACTTCTGTTTGGAACATTCTAAAGCAGTGGTTCCCAAACTTTTCAAGCTGTCCCCCCCCCCTTTTATAATAGCCAGGTAATCTGAGACACACACATCCTGGCATGTTTGCATAAAAAAGACATTTTTAATGGGGTAGAGGCTTCTTTCTCCCCCAAAGCGCCTGTTTCTCTTACATACACATACACAGTAACTTCAGTATTCTGCTCTGAATGGCCAAGGAAGAATTTTTTGAACAAGGGCACAACACATATAAGGTGACCCGCAACCCAACAGAAAATACTTTGCGATCCCCTTGGGGGGGGGTCACAACCCCCATGTTGGGAGACACCGTTCTAAAGCAATCTGCCTACAGCCATTCTAAACGTTAATCTCAAGGAAGTGACTGATCCTCACCATGTTGCTTTATTGCTAAATAGGTTTGCGTGGCAAAATGTATGACGCTAACGCAATTTCTTTTGGGATTCTTAAATAACCAAGCACTCAGGTTCCTTTTGAAAGCATGGGAATCTGCATTCACCTTCCCACAGCAACACTGGCCTGGCTTGACTGGACGCTGGTACCGCTGCCAGCGACAGCTGTAGAACCCAGCCAGGCAGATGATGAAGCACAGATGACCATTCTGCTGGACTGAATGATGTGGGGGGGACTCTTTTTGACTTCCCGACACTGGCCTTCTTGATGATGGCATTGCTGCTGTCCATTGGCCGAACTTTCTGTTGAGTCTTCGTTCTGAAAGGAGAACTTGAATGTTTGCTCAAAATCAATCAATCAATCACATTTAACTTAAAAAATTAAGTTTCCAGCTCTTCTGTGTTTGGCTGGTTAGTTCCTTAGAGGGATGTTACACCGCATTTTGAGACAACCGTCCCAAAGTAGCTTCCATTGAAATAAAATACTAACATTTTAAATCAACAATTAAATTACAGCTATATTTTTAAAGTGGTGCATAACTGCTTGATGAGCCCCTCACAGATAAGGAAGCCAGAGGACGTAGAGGGGGGTTCAAACCATTTGCTGAAGAAGCCATAACTTTGTGGTCTCGATAGGTTTTTATGTAGAAATGAAAGCCCTGTCTGAAATGGTTTGGTTCGGTCTGAGATCGGTCTGTGTTTCTTTGTGCTTTTAATATGGTTCTTATTATGAGTTTTAATATAATACTGGTTAAATGCTTTTTAAATATTGTAATAATTTATTCTTTGGCTATTCATTTTGTTTCTTATAATACTGTAAGCTGCCTTAGCTCCTTTAGGAGAAAGGTGGCATATAAATTAAATAAATAAATATGTAAAATGTTTTTGTATTCTGCCTTTGTGCAAGAAAGACACAAGGCAGATCAAACTATGAATGAAAAGAAATACAGTTAAAAAGACAATGGCTGAAATCCAGTGGCAAGTCATTACTACAGTAGGCCCAATGAATCGGGAGAACTTATGCAGGAGTTCATTTACAAAATCCCCGTGACTTAATGGATCTACTCGAATTGTGACTTTCTACTGGATTCCAGTTAATAAAGCACAATTAAATAAATTAACAACTAAAAACAACCACTGAACTGAAACAATCTTAAAATACATTTTAAAGTGCAAGGAGAAAGAAAGAAAGAAAAAGAACAGGATCCCAAACTGAAAACCCGTCTTCAACACCGATTTGTGGCCAAAGGCTTATATAAATAAAAAGATCTAGCAAAGTCCTTCTCCAAAACCTCTACTAATTTGCGCATAAGATTGGCAGTTTAAAATACCACGTGTGTAAAATAGATTGTCAGTGGGTTTTTTTTTTGTCTTAAACATTTTAACAGGGACTCTCAAGAGGACATGAATGGGATTGTGGTTCTACATGTTTCCTTCCAACATTAAGATATTGTTAGAGAAGAAGAAAACCTGGTTTACTATTTAAGTCCATTGTTTTCTTCCAGTGACCAATTAGAAGACAAAGCACACTACGATGCAAGATACGGAGTTAAGAAAAAGCATGTGTTAGGACAGACAGATTTATCAGTTGAGGGAGCACCAATTCTAAATACAGTCTTAGGGCATCCTCTAGTTTGACCTTCAGATCATGACAAGTTTGTACATTCACTCAGAAGACTTCAATTTCTCTTGTTTGTAGTGCTGAATTAGGATTACCGCACCTTTTAAATCTATGCTTTGCTTTCCAAAAGCTTCCTGTCTGTTTTGTAGCAAGTAAATATAACATGGTGGTGGCCTCCATTCTGGGGAATGGTTCCTATTGAATTTGGTTAGCACAGACTCCTCTGTGAAACAGATCACCATCCGTTAGTGTTGTGCAGTGCTTTTTTTTAAAAGGAAAGGGGGTAAATTAAGTATCTTCTATTTTAAAAATACATGTTTAAAGATTCTTAACATTTGGACCATGTGATTTTGATATCTATACTGATAAAATACAGGTACCAACCCTGTTACTTGCCTCTGGGGTATGTGTTTAGATGTGACTGGCCGCATTTAAAACTTGCTCACTTTGTACTGAATTCACAACAGGAGTGTGGAGGGAAATAATTTGCGTCTTGCCAGTGAATATACAGGAAGGGACATAAGCGTGAAGACTGCAAGATTAATATTAGGGCTGATTTTATAATGCACATTGATCCATCACACCACTGTTACTGCCTATATAGGGAGAAATATACAGGCAGTATATATGCACTGTATATGGAGAAAAATTATTTATTTATTTATTTATTTATTTATTTATTGAAGGAAGGAAGGAAGGAAGGAAGGAAGGAAGGAAGGAAGGAAGGAAGGAAGGGAAGAAGTCATGTGCGGCTTCACTAATTGGGTGGTATATAAATAAAATAAAATAAAATTAATAAGAAAAACAATGCCTTCATCCTTTCCATTTTTGACTCAACAGCTTTTAGCATTAGTGAAATCTGGTCTGAGGACAAATGTCTGGAAAATAAAAGGTTTTGTATAGCAAAAACATTTCTGGAGTGTGGGGTTTGTGTTCTTGCACTACAACACCCAGAATACCCCGAAGAAATTTTTGGAGCTGTAGTACAAAAACCATGAGGCTCTCCAAAACGTGGCCCCTTGAAGACGACCAGGTCCATTTCGGCGCGAATGTTCGTGGACTACCATCCACTTTTTGTGGATGGTAATTTGTGAAAGCTCTCACCCCGACCAAAACACCCACCCACGCCAGGCGCTACAACTCTCCTTTTCCGTTGGCCATGCCTGCCAAAACAGACTCTAGCGCCGCTGTGGAACAGAGAGGTCCGCCATGACGACCTAAGCTTGTGAAACCCAACAGGCTCGAGGGGAACGATCGTGGTTCCTCGTGCGGCCTCATTTCTTAGCAGTAGCAGTGGGTGGGCTGCTATGGGTCGGGGGCTTCCCTCCATGCCTGGCCTCCCCCTTTTCCTCTGGGTCTTTTTTAGGCCTCCAGCCCCATAGGCCTCAGGCTGTGGGTTTTGGCTCTTGAACCCCTTGGCCATGGGGTTCCTGCCAAGAGGAAGCCGCCGTGTTTCGCGCCAAGGGCCAACGCGGAGCTTCCTTCGCTGTGGGTCAGGCAGAGGGGGATATTCAACAGGTGCAGCTTTAGCTAGGAAACGAGAATGGAAGCAGACCCCTGTGGGTCTTCCGCCTGCATTTCACAGCATGACAGGCAGAACCTCCAAGGGTAGAGACCTCATCTCCACGTGGGGTGAGGGGACCCATCTCCATCTCTTTGCTGGGTGCAGGATCGGTCCAGCTTGGGCCCAGATCGGGGTCAGGCTGGGTCGCAATTCCCCACATGTCGTGTGATCACCAGGAAATATATTGTACTGGACCCCCTCCACAAGCCGTTCCGATCTATTTCCCTGCACGATCACACACTCACTGTCTAATATGACAGCCCCTAAAATACTGTTTGATTGTGATTTTAATGGGTAAACTGCCCGGGAGCTTTCATAAGGAGCGGCACATGCACTTGATATTAAAATACAACAGTACACTCTCAGAAATATTCTGTGTTTTACTGCGATCGACAGAAAATGCGGAATCTTTTGGGTGCTATTATGTAAGTCCAGAGATATGGGTTAATCAGAGGAAGAAAATTGGGTCCATTCTATGCACCCAACCAGTCCTACCTCGAATGGATACTCAGCCAAAATCTCAATTCATGTTCTTGCCAAGACTTCCAGCTCACTGAACCCACAGAGGAGCAGCATGTAACTGCCATGGAACTTTCTCTCACCATCCTTCTTTCCGTAGAACAAGCATGGATGTTTTTGAAACCTCCGGGTGACGGGTCTTCCCCGAGCTCTCACAATGATATCGGATTCAAAACAAGCGCCCTTCTTTTTTGCTTCTTCTGATCCGTGACGGATCCAGGAGATCAGCACCTTCCTCAAATACTCTCTCACCTCTGATCCTCAATTTTCCCTATCTGTTTTCCCCACTTTATACACTGTACGGATGAATACAATTTCCTGTTTCACATAACATTTCATCGAAGCCAAAACAAAATTGGTGGGGCAGTGAGAGAGCAGAAGCAAACATCGTTTTTTATTGGAAGTCTAGGAGAGAATGGGTAGTATTTTATTTCTACGGAGACTTTACACGTTTTTATAGTATACACTTTTTTTATAAGGAAAAATGCTTCAGCTAAAAGCTTTGGATAAAAGCTGAGAAATGTTCAGGCATCCATTGTCAAATATAATCCCAAACTTGAAAAAAGCTGTTTTTTATTTTTACTACATATCCCAGAACCCCCAGTAAACAAGGCCAGTTGCCACCTAGCTGGGGGATACTGGGAGTTGTATTCCCCAAAAAAGATAGGAATTTTTCTAAGCTCTAAAGAAGCAAAGGCCAGTCTTCTCATGCCTTCTGCTTCATGGTGGCCAAACACACCACTAGTGCCTCCATAAGAAAGGTGTGGAAAGAAATTAAGACTTCTGATACTATCTAGGTAAAGGTAAAGGTTCCCTTGACATTTAGTCCAGTCGTGTCTGACTCTAGGGCACGGTGCTCATCCCCGTCTCCAAGCCGTAGAGCCAGCGTTTGTCCGTAGACAGTTTCCGTGGTCACGTGGCCAGCGCGACTAGACACGGAACGCCGTTACCTTCCCACCGTGGTGGTACCTATTTATCTACTTGCATTTGCATGCTTTCGAACGGCTAGGTTGGCAGGAGCTGGGACAAACGACAGGAGCTCACTCCGTCGCGTGGATTCGATCTCATGACGGCTGGTCTTCTGACCTTGCAGCACAGAGGCTTCTGCGGTTTAACCCACAGCGCCACCACGTCCTGTTCTGATACTATCTACTCCCACCTCAAAGAAAGAGTCCTCCTTCAGGGGTACATAACTCCCCACTGTGTCTTTCCAGTCCTGCCTGTAAGAATCCCATAAGCATCCTATTAGCCATTGGGAGAAATAAGATGCTGTACTAGATCGCCTTTTGATTTTTATTCTGATCCCCCCCCCCCCAACGTGGTTCTTCTATTCTAAAGTTCCAGCCGCCTAAGCTGGACATTTACTATCCTCAGGAGGAAGAGCTATAAAGTCTTTCCCTTCAGACTTGAATTTTATACAACGGCCTGCCTTCCTCTAATTTCTGGGTGATCTCTTATGTTTCAACATTTGACTTGCATTCTGGTTCCTAGGTCGACAGCTGCCAACAATTTGTGTCTGATACGGCGTGCCATTGCCATGTGTACAAATTGCCCTGGATCTCTGTGTATCATCTCACAGTGATGGTCAAAAAACATTCCCTTTCATGAACAAAGTTTATTTTTTCTATACATTTAAAAAAAACACAAAAGCTTAAAACACATATTTAAATATGACTTTTTTTTTAAAAAAGAAAAAGGCCACTTGTCCAGGTGTTATATTCCATATATGGAAACGGATAATCTTTGGGTTTCTTTCTATCAAGTTTCTGCAAGTTCTCTCTTGAAGAACATTACACACACACAACCCATGGCGAAAGGAGCCTTAGGGTCATAGGGTGCTCATACCAGGAGAGGAACAGTAAGAGGAATCTTACTGACAGAGGTTGTATGAATGGACCCTGAGTGGCTTTTCCCCACAAGAGAATCCCAAAGATGACCTCAAGGTCACAAAGACGCAAAAGAAGTTGATCCAAATCCTCCTGCCTTCTCTTTTGCTTGGAACCGAAAAAAAGTCTCTGCCTTGAGTCACAGAAGAGCAGGATGGGGGTCCTTTGAACTTTTGCTCAAGACAGCCATGACAGTCCATGCCACCAAAGTCCAAATAGCATCCATGAATATCCAAGCAGTGTCCAGTCTCTCTGGTCAGTTCCTTGTGTATTCTAATTTCCTTTTCCCCAGAACATCATGCTCACGGATGGGAAAAGATCTTCTGCCCAGATGACAAAGAGGCACACTTGACCACAAAGCTCGTGCGGCAATCTCTTAAGTTACAATACGCATTGTGTTAAGTTCTGAAAATATATAGAAAGTTGTGTCATTCATGCAGACCAAGGTATAGAGAACAAAGCACTTCTCCAAAATAATGATGCATAAATAAATTTTATAGTCACACAGAATACCTTCAGTTACAAATGTTTTCACTGTTTACGTACCACTATCTTGAACGACAAGTAGAGAGGGGCGCTTCGAATTTATATATATGCCGCCAGGGGACACATCAAGCCGATTCTGTTTAAATTACATTGGCTACCCGTTGCTGCCCGGGCCCAATTCAAAGTGCTTGTTTTGACCTATAAAGCCCTAAACGGCTTGGGCCCTTCCATATGAACCTACCCGGCAGTTAAGATCTAGCCAGGGGGCCCTTTTGAAAGAGCCGTCCCTCAAGGAGGTAAGAGGGATGGCTGGTAGACAAAGGGCCTTTTCGGCAGCTGCCCCCAGACTATGGAACGCCCTCCCGAGGGAGATTCGTCTGGCGCCGACGCTGATGACATTTTGGCGCCAGGTCAAAACCTTCCTGTTCCAGAAGGCTTTTAATTGAAATAATATCAACTGTGGGTCCTGATGGCAATTTTTAGAGTATATATTTTAATTGTATTTTAATTGATTTATCTTTTTTTCCTGTATTTTAATTGTTGTAAGCCGCCCAGAGACCTTTGGGTAGTGTGAGCGGCATATAAGTTAAATAAATAAATAAAATAAATATATGTATGGGACAATAAGCTTCTGAAGGACACAATTTGAATTTTGGGGGGCCAAAGTTTTTCAGTGTGTTTTTTGGGGGGGCTGCAAAGGCTCCCTGGGGGTTGCTAATTGCCCACCCCGTCTCAGATACATTAGATGAGAATGGTAGAAGCTTTCAGTTATAAATTTCAGCTTGAATTTGCCAAACTGCAAATCTGCCACAATTTGAAGAAATCATGGTTCTCTGAGCTCAGCATTGCTGGAAAGAATTCTCTCCTCACCTCCACCAAGAATAGGAAGAAAATGCTTCTATCATGCCTCCAAAAGAGGACAGAGGAGAAGGAATATCAATGGACTTGGTTTAAAGTTGCTAGTAGGCTATGTGTATATCAGGTCAAGGTTCATTCATTCATTCATTCATTCATTCTTATCCCACCTTTCTCTTTAAAAAGGACCCAAGGCAGCTTACATCATTAAGACAGTGTTTAAAAGCTTAAAACTGTAAGTGCACAAAGATTAAACATTAATCAAACAAATACCACCCTAAAAATGGTAAACAAAATAAACACGAAAAAACAGATTCAAAGCAACAAGACATAACACTCCATTTAAAACCCCTCTTTGATAGCCAGTCACGAAGGAAAAGATTGCCTGAAGAGAAAGGTCTTTGCCTGCTTGCGGAACGACATCAAAGATGGGGCCTGCCTGGCCTCCAGTGGGAGGGAGTTCCAGAGTCTAGAAACTGTGACAGAGAAGGCCCTTTCCCACGTCCCCACCAAGAGAAAGTCATCCCCTGATGATCTTAACATTCGGGCAGGCTCATAAAGGGAAACAAGGTGCTTGAGATAGCTTAGACCCAATCCATTTAGGGCTTTATCGTTTAAAACCAGCACTTTGAACTGTGAATTGTACCCGGAAACAGACTGGCAGCCAATGGAAGATGCTGTAACAGAGGGGTTATGTGATCTATGAGACCAGCCCTAGTCAGCAATCTGGTTGCTGCATTTTGGACCCACAGAAGTTTCCTGACACTTCCCATAGGCAGCGCAATATAGAGCACATTACTGTAATCCAACTGAGATATAACTAAGGCATGTGTCATCGTGGCCAGATCAGCCGTCTCAAGAAACAGTTGCAGCTGCCACACTAGTTTTAACTGTGCAAATGCACAGTGCAATGTGGATACAATAACCAAACACAATAAAAATGAATGCACTCTGAAATTAAATTGACAACTTGTTGTTAGTATATACTATTACAGCGCACGCAGTGTATTCAGCAGTGATGTTTTTGTCTATGGACATCCAACATGAAGTTAAACATTTTAATAGCATGTTGAACAATCTTGACAGTGTAAATTAATGGTGTGTGAACCATATAATTATTATGTGCCATCAAGTCAATTCTGACTCGCGCCAATGCTTTCCAAGGTTTTTTAGATACAATACTCAGAAATGGTTCTCCATTCCTTTCTTCTGCTGGCATTCTGTGACTGTGCAGCTTGCCCAAGGCTACGCAGGCTGGCTCTTCTCCGAAGAGGCACACCGTGGAACTGAACTCCCAAATCCTGGTTCCACAGCCAGGTTCTTAACTCAGTAAACTATCCAGCCCAGATCAATGGTTCAGCAGTAGAGCTGCTATAACAGCGGGGTTATGTGATCCCTGTAAACAGCATCAGTTAACTAACATACACATATACAGTATACATAGACACAGATTTTGGAGGGAATAAGCAAATGTGCCATTAGTGTCTGACTGCTGCTTATTTGTATTGCTTTTACTGTACTTTTGACATGCAGTAATAATTCATGGTTTCATATGTTTCTAATTTTACATGTGCATAGCCTGTGATTTTAAATATTTGTAATCTGTGATTTAAACTGTATTTTTATAAGAATTACGAGTTGCTGCAAGCTCTCAGGAGGAAGAGAGAGATGTAAGTTCAATAAATAAGCTTTATTGTGTATTTATACTGTGCATTCCTGTGCGATTATAGTCAGACTTGAAGAGTAAACCTAGCCACACATAAAAGTGTTCTGCTTAGCTCCGGGCATCTTGTACCAGGCAATCAGAAAGAAGTCTGTGTGGAAGTTGCAAGATGCATGAATAGTCCGACTTGGCACATGGCAGTTCCCTACATACCTACGTCTCAGAACTCAAGCACAGACAAGCAGAGCTTACCTGTTTCGAATCTGTTGTAGGTCCCACTGTCAAGGATTTCACTACTCTCCGCTTCACAGCAGGAGGGACCCAGCTCTCTCCACCTGGAGAGAAAGGATTATACCACTCATTAGGACCTGTTCTCACCTGCCACCACTCATCAACACCTCCAGTGCTCTGTTTCAATATGAGGATAGAGGCTTCATCTAGAGTCATGTGTGAAGTTCTGGACACTCCACTTTAAGAGGAAAGCCAACAAACTGGAGGAAGTTCAGAGGAGGGCAACAAGGATGATCAGGGGACTGGAAACGAAGCCCTAGGAGGAAAGGCTGAAAGAACTGGTCAGCCTTGAGAAAGAAGACCGAGAGGAGATAGGACAGCACTTTTCAGATATTTGAAAAGTAGTCATGTAGAGGAGAGGCAGGATCTGTTCTTGATCTAGTTCTCTAGTACAGAATTCTAAGGCCCTCCTCAAACTACAAATCCCAGGAGTCCATAGTTTGGAACCATGACTGTGAACGGGGTATCATAATGCTATGATTTGGTAGTGCAAATAAACTCAAAAGAGTCAGACTAGATCTCAAGGAGGATAAGTATTGCCTGTAATTAACATGTTTCTACTTCAACAGTGGGATTTCCCCCCCAGAGATCTGCTCCTCAACTATCAGATTTCTACATTAAGGAGATTAAAATGATTAAATACATTTACCTCTCTGTGACCAATCACAAAACAAAAAGCACATTAAATCAGCAGATGAGAGAAAGCAAATGCTGTGACAAACAAATGTCTTTCCTTACTTGAAGGAGCACCAGTTGTAAACATATGCTAAACACAGTCGCCAATAGAGCAAAGTCTCCAGGGCCAAATTACACATTCCATAGTGGATTGATGATAGCTTATCTTAGGCTCTCTTAATATTCTGGATGAATTTGTAAGTAGACTCGAAGGTGATCCTGATGGTTGGAAGGTCCCCATAATGTCTTTACACCTCTTACCCTGCCCCAGATTGGGGACGATGAACACAAGGATAAGATATCAATTATCATGCCACATTAAAATGGCAAAATGTTAACCATGGTAGACTTTACCAGTGAATAACAAAGAAGAGAGAGATGAGGATAAATGATAACACATCTGTTAGGATCCACATACTCCTGTACTCCTGGGGTGTCTGTAACAGAACAAGAAACCAATCAGTCATTCCCCAAGATCAAGTGGAAAAGAAATACTGTGAGGTATTTAAGAAGTTGATGAAGGGTGGACCTCATTCATTTTACACACATGGCTCAAATTTCTGATCCAAGCTATCCTGTACTTCAAGGACTAATATAAAGACATGAATATGTCTACCTTTTGGATGTTGTGGTTCTGTGAAAACGGTTGAGGTAATTACATCTTAAAATACATATTTCTGGATAACGCATATGTTAGAGGCCATAGTAAGAATCCTGTTGGGTTATGCAATCCCACAATGAGTGTTAGCTGTACTGCCAGCTGGCCACCCCATGCCCTGCTTGTGCGGCAGAACATGGATCAGACAGCCAGGCAAAACTGGAAAGGACTTACACAGATGCCCTTCTGTATGCAATGGAATGCAACTAGGTAAAGGTAAAGGTTCCCCTTGACATTTAGTCCAGTCATGTCCGACTCTAGGGCGCGGTGCTCATCCCTGTTTCCAAGCCGTAGAGCCAACGTTTGTCCATAGACAGTTTCCGTGGTCACGTGGCCAGCGCAACTAGACACGGAACGCTGTTACCTTCCCACCGAGGTGGTACCTCTTTATCAACTGGCATTTACATGCTTTCGAACCGCTAGGTTGGCAGGAGCTGGGACAAGCGACGGGAGCTCACTCCGTCACGTGGATTCGATCTTACAACGGCTGGTCTTCTGACCTTGCAGCACAGAGGCTTCCGAGGTTTAACCCGCAGCGCCACCACGTCCCTTAGAGGAATGCAACTAAAGATGGGCACAAACCAGAAAACTGGTGGTTCGTGGTTCATGGTTCACCCAACCCCCTCCCTGAAAAACAAACTGGTTTGCGGTTCGGTTTCTTCCTTCTTCTTTTTTTTGTTCATGCCGGGTAGCCAGGCTGCTACTTCTGCACATGCGCCTGCCACCCAGCTGATAGGCGGGCTCATGCGCAGAAGCAGGGGCCAGGCTTCCCGGAGCCAGGCTCACGGCCTCTGCGCATGAGCCTGCTGCCCACCTCATGAGTGGGTGCATAAGCAGAGGCAGCCGGCCCGGCTCCAGGAAGGGAAGCCGGCCCGCTCTCTCTGACGATGGTGGCAGTGGCGGTAGAAGAAACAGAGGCGGCAACAGCAGGAGGAGGTCGGCAGAGGCAAATGGGGCAGTGGGGAGGGAGGGGGTGGGCATCCGTTTTGCCAAAACAAAATGATGCGTCGAGGGGAAAAAAAATTTGAGACTTCGTTTTGCTTCGGCAAAATAAGATCTCCAAACTGGGTCATGAACCAAACCACGAACCAGCCCAATTCATCGGTTTTTCTGGTTTGTGGTTCAGTTCGAGCCCATCTCTGAATGCAACACAGAATGCAGACCTTTATTTTTAGATCAGATGTGTTTAGAAATTCATATTTTGGGCAAACGTGGCTTTTATTAACATTTCACATTATGTGGGAACAGGATTTATGGATAAGCCCCCCTAAGAGTGGGCCGTGGCTCTACTTACCATGAGGAACAAGGGTTGATGGATGTTCCTCAGGCTGTGAATGGCATTGGTGGTTACAGAATGAGCGCCATAGCACCACGCCAAGGAGAATAGCCACGGTTCGCTGACCACCCAGAAGTTGGTTGTAATGTTGGCCTCCGCGTATTCCCTTTGAAGCAACCACAAGGAGTGCTCTTAGATCATTTTCAATGTCCTGCAGTAATGTGCCCTCATGCATTTCACTTAGAAACTGAGATTCAGTTTCACAATCCATCCTGCAAGAGGTAGGGGAATCAAAGTACCACGGCAACCTACCGAATATTTACATTGCCCATTGTTCTGTAGTCCAAGTTGAGTCTCACAATGTTCCGTTTCTGGAGTTCCTCAATGGGCCTGGGAACCGATGAAGTCTGCTGGAAGCCGGGAGCGACAGACTGAACATAGGATCTGCCTGGTTCAGACAACCACAGGACCTGGGATTCATAAAAAGGCATTATGATATTTACAGTAGCTGTATCACCCATCTTCCTATAAAATATGTTCATGGTGGCTTGCTCACACCAAAATAAATCTGTTCCTCTTTAATGTGCTACAATATTTTTTTCTTGCCTTGGTTTTACTTGTTTGTTATAGCACGCCTTCAGTAAGGCATATTCTGGACAAACCGATTCCAACTTGTTTTGGTGGGAGAAGTAATGACATTCCCAGTTATAGGATCATCAGAGATCACACTGCAAATTCTGGGGAAAGGGGGCAAAATCCTGGAGAACGAGGATACTTTTCCTTAACTCTGAGGTCACTTCCCAGCTAAATAATAAGGCTAGGCTAAATTCTCTCAATATACATTTCTTAAGCTTAGCAATAATGCTTGGGGAGGGAAAGGTATAAAGCTGTACTTTCCGAAAAGGCCCATAATCCAATTTTGTTTTGAAATCATTTGCAATTGTTTAGTTATTTCCACCCACCCACCCTCTTCTGCTGCTGTGCTAGCCACTTTCTGTCTTGATTTAATTTATCTCAAGTGATCCCAACCAGTCAGGGATCACATCTTGGACATGATAATGTCACAGGAGCATCCTACACAATCAGGGACCACAGTAACAGGGGACCACAACATGGACATGTTCATGGCCATTTCACAATAACAGCTGAAAACCTGCTGAAAGCAAAGTGCCGTCTTTGACTGTGAAATAAAGATTTTCACTAGCCGATATCTTTTAAAACGGTAACAATGGGAAGAAGAGAAGAAGGGGACGACAGAGGATGAGATGGTTGGACAGGGTCACCGAAGCGACCAACATGAATTTGACCCAACTCCGGGAGGCAGTGGAAGACAGGAGGGCCTGGCGTGCTCTGGTCCATGGGGTCACGAAGAGTCGGACATGACTTAACGACTAAACAACAACAACGGCTACCATGTGGTGATGAAAAGAATGTGAGCCATCCTTTCTGTTCCTTGTCATCTAATTTGTGGCAAGTTCTTCATGTCTTGCAAGTCAAAGTTCTGATTTCTTCCATTAGCGAATTGGGGATAAATTTCAAAGCAGATTAAAGCCATGGACTTTACCAATCAAGAAATTAACAAATAGAACAGAAAAAGCACTCTCCTTTCTTGCCAAATATGAGTAAAACTGTAGTTTGCACTAAGCCATATCTTTTTTTCGGGCAATGATAGCATGTGATTAAGGATTAATCACCTAGTGCTTGGCCTTTTTAATTTTCATACGCATTTATTAATACACCTGCTCTATACATCACTGTGATTTTTTTAAAAAATCTGACTTTTGAAAAAATCTCTGAAAATTGGACATTTGAGCCTCATGGTGCAGTGGTTAAACTGCAGCGCTGCAGTCAAGCCTCTGCTCACCTCTTGAGTTTGATCCTGATGATTTCAGGCAAGCCAGCTCAAGGTTGACTCAGCCTACCATCCTTCTGAGGTCAGTAAACTGAGTACCAAGCTCACGGGGAGCAAAGCGTTCTTTCCATAATTTTGTTGTAAACTTCCCAGAGAGTGCTCTGGCTTTATGGGGTTGTATATAAGTCAAAACAACAACAACCACGTTTGTACATGTATTTAGACCTGTCTTTGTTTCTTGAAATATGCATTTTTAAATATATTATCTCAATATTATTAAAATATATTGCAATACATTTTAGGTTTGTTGGTTTGTTTTTAAGCCAAAAATGTGTTACAATATTTGGAGAAGTAAACATTGATTCAAGCCAGCTTACAGAATAATTCACAAAGATCAAAGATCTCAAGCGTCTAACACAATTGGCCAACATTCTAGCCCCAAATACAAGTTTCAAGGGAGACCATCTACACATCCAGCCAACATTCACAAGTAGCTTAAGTATGCAAGTGGTTCACTTGCAAAGGGAAAATCTACCTATAGATTTAAACCACTTGCAGCAACATTCCACCTTGAAATATGCACAGAATAAACTATGATGTATAGGAGGAGGTCAGGATCTGGCCCAGCACTTGCCATTCGTGGAACAAAACCAAGTCAGGGCTTGATCAGATGGATGTTCGCCCCGCTGTTTGGTGCAGTGTGATGAGTTGGTTTGCTCTTTTTTTTCAGTTATCAGACAACATAATTGCTAGAGTGAACCAATATGTCCCCAGAGCTCACCTATCCACACCTTTCTGAGTCTCTATCAAGGGCTTCTACTGTTTTGGTACAGATAGGTTCATTCTACTTTGGTCCACATCCACTGCATACAGTCACTGGGAACAGACCAAGAAGAGAGCCTTAATCCACCAAGGCTCCATCCACTGTCAATTTTCGGTATCATGAAGCGGCTTAATAAGCAAGCCACTTTAGGATATTGGCAAATTGAACACTTCCCCTGTTCCTCCGCAGAGGGGCAAGAGAAGTGAAATTATCTCTTTTTTTTTAAACTCTGCTAGATCATCGCTGATGCACTGCATCATTTAGATTAATTTTTTAAAAAATATTTTCTTTGCCTTAGGTACAGCACCAGTTGAGAAATTGTCCACCAGCTGAATCCATCACAAGGTAGTTTCAAAGTACCATCAACACCCCACCTGGGAATGGTCTTCCCCCTCCTCTCCTGTCATCTCTGCTCTAAATGCTTTTTATTTTTGTTATTCATTATCTAATCCAGCGCTACTCCACTTCCAAAGGGGGGGGAATAAAATTAAAAGAAGCCTGTTTCTCCAGTAAAGCAGATTTAAAATGCAAACAACACCCAGCTAGGAAGGGGTTGCTGATTATTCAGCTAGGTTTCGCAGACCTAACCCTTTTTGTCCCCCTCTTCTATTGTCTCTTCTCCCAACAGTTTTTATTTTTGTGGTTTATTGTCCCATTCAATGCTATCCGTTTTTCCAAAGAAAGAAAGAAAGAATACTCTTCCTCCAAACTGCAGAGACATGCATGACTTTTGAAAACTGGCACAATTGTAGCTGTGGTTTCGTTTCTCTTCCCCAAACTACCTTGGAAAAGTACGTGTTTGTTTAGAAATGGAAGGCTCTATCTAAATGCCATAGCGCACTACCAATGAGTCTTTCTGAACCTTATTTAGCCTGATCCAAGGGGAAATAGTAGGGACGTGGTGGCGCTGTGGGTTAAACTGCAGAAGCCTCTGTGCTGCAAGGTCAGAAGACCAGCCGTCGTAAGATCGAATCCACACGACGGAGTGAGCTCCCGTCGCTTGTCCCAGCTCCTGCCAACCTAGCAATTTGAAAGCATGTAAAAATGCGAGTAGATAAATAGGTACCACCATGGTGGGAAGGTCACGGTGTTCCGTGTCTAGTCGCACTGGCCACGTGACCACGGAAACTGTCTACGGACAAAACGCTGGCTCTACGGCTTGGAAACGGGGATGAGCACCGCGCCCTAGAGTCGGACACGACTGGACTAAATGTCAAGGGGAACCTTTACCTAAGGGGAAATAATTTCCCTGTGTTAGACCCATCCTCAGATGAAGGAAAGAAGAATGGAGGGGGACTAAATCTCTCTTACCAAATCAGGTCTGATCCTTGATTCATTGAGAATTACTTCTAAGGTTCTGTTGATCCAATTATCCCGATAAGGATGAAATCTTGGAGGGCGGTACAGATCAAAGATCACATATTTGTTCTCCTGGTCAGCAAAGTTCAAGAAATCACTGAATTTGTAAATGTTCTGCTTCTTTGCCTCTATTCGATCTTGAAGTGAGAGGTAGGGCATATCAAAGAACGGCCTTTTCTGAGAAGAAATGCACAGAGAGAAAAGAATCAGATTGGAGCCATTGATTCTCAAAATCAAAGCCAGGTTTTAGTTTACTCACTTGCAGTTAAAAAGACTGGAAATTTAAACACCCAACACGCTGTCTTGGGAGAAGTGGTTTTTGCTTATTTACCAATAATATAATTCAACATCAACAAATCACCACCTAATTTGGGCAACCACCCAGAGTAGACACGTTCTAGATGGGCGGTATATAAATCTAATAAAATAAAATAAATAAATAAATAATTTCCGAAGGCCGCAAGAAAAGAGGAAGACCCAATATGAGATGGATTAACTCCATAAACGAAACCACAGATCTGCCTTTACAAAGAGCTGAGCAGAGCTGTTAATGATAGGACATTCTGAAGGTCACTCATTCATAGAATTTCCACAAGTCTTGTGAGCATGTTAAAAAAAGTTTCTAGTCATTGCCAGCAGCCTCTGCCCAGTGGCTTAATAGAAGAACTTCTTAACCACAGGCTTAAGATGGGAAGGGTGTTAGGGAATATGTATGAATGGAGATGGGCATGAACTGAACTACGAACTGGGGAAAAAAACACAAACTTGGCTGGTTCGTGGTTCGGTTTGTGCAAACCTGTTTTGCCAAAAGGAAACTAAGCACCGAACTTCTTTCCACTCAATACTTTGTTTTGCTTTGCCAAAACGGATGCCTGTCCAGGTTGGTTCATGGTGGTTCGTGGTTAACCACAAACCGTCATAAAGTACAATTTTCCAAGTTCATTTCCATCTCTGCGTATGAACATTCCAGCTTCCTGGAAGGGTTTTAGAAATTGACAGTGCACAAAGATTAGGAACAAGGGAAGCTGGGTTTTTTTTCGCCCACTGGAATAATGGTCAGTTTTCCTTTGAGCTGATACATTATCTAGGGACCCATACAGGTTTGGGAAGTTAATATTTTGAATGGATATGGAGGTCTGTGTATGCATGTTTTTGCATGGTTGCAATAGGGAATAAGATCCCTTAGCCATGTTGCTAACGACAGTCCAAAAATAAAGGCAGCCATGTTGTCCTGTATCAGAAAACTAAACTAGTCCGAGTGATTATCACAGCAGTGAACAGGTCTTTTGTCAAGCTAACAGGTTTTAATTGTCCACCTGAGATCAGTCAAACCTCTGTATTTGTAAGTCTGCAATTGGGAATCTATTTCAACGCTTGGGTGTTCAAAAGCCATTTGGGATTGAAGAGAGAGGTTGCAGGACAATGGGCTCAAGTTACTGGAAGCCAGATTTCAGCTGAATCTCAGGAAAAACTTCCTAACTGTTAGAGCAGTACGACAGTGGAACCAGTGACCTCGGGAGTTGGTGAGTGCTCCAACATGGGACGCATTCAAGAAAAACTTAGATAATCACCTGGCAGATATCCTTTCATTTGTATTCCTGTATTGAGCAGGGGGTTGGACTTGATGGCCTTTTAGGCCCCTTCCAACTTCACGATTCTATGATTCTAAGAATCTTTTTGTAAGTTCCAAAAAGCATACCTCAAAGAACCAGTTCCCGGCATTCAAGCTTTTCAGAAATGCCCAAGGGAATATGGCAGCATCTCTATTCACAGACTCAGGAAACACGGCCTCAATGTCTGTGGTTCTTCGTAAAGTTTTGTCGTGCATGAGGAAAGGTACACCGTCGTAGCTGGAAGAGAGGAACAAAATTCAGAAAGCTCTTGATAAGCTTGAGCACCGGGCTGAGAACAACAGAATGAAATTCGACAGGGATAAGGGCAAAGTTCTACACCTAAGGGAAAAACAAATCCATACGTAGATACAAAATGGGGGATACTTGGCTCAGTAATACTACAAGCGAGAAGGATCTGGGAATTGTTGAAGATCACAAGCTAAATATGAGCCAATGGGGCTGCAAAAAAGGCAAATGTGATTTTAGGATGCCTTAACAGGAGTAGAGTCTCCAAATCCCATGAGGTACTGGACTTCCTGTATTCGGCACTGGTTGGGCCTTATCTTGAGTTTTGTGTCCAGTTCTGGACACCACACTTCAAGAAGGATGCAGACCAATTGGAACAAGTTCAGAGGAGGGCGACAAGGAGGATTGGGAGCCTGGAAACCAAGCCCTAAGAGGAAAGACTAGAAGAACTGGGCATCTTGAGCCTTGAAAAAAGGCGTCTGAGGTAAAATAGGATAGCACTCTTTAAATATTTGAAAGGCTGCCATACAGAGGAGGGGCAAGATCTGTTCTTGATCATCCCAGAGTACAGGGCATGTCATAATGGGCTCAAGTTACAGGAAGCCAGATTTAGGCTGAATATCAGGAAAAACTTCCTAACTGTTAGAGCAGTACGACAGTGGAGCCAGTGACCTCGAGGGGCTGTGAGTGCTCCAATACTGGAGGCATTCAAGAGAAATTTGGACAACCACCTGGCAGATATCCTTTGATTTGTATTCCTGCATTGAGCAGGGGGTTGGACGCGATGGCCTTAGAGGCCCCTTCCAACTTCATGATTTTATGATTCCATGATTCTATGCTGAGCTTGGAATGACACAATATTGCTCACTCTCTGCCCTGTTTTCTCTCTAGTTTCAGTTTTCAGAGGGAAAACGAGCAGTAAAAGTGCAATTGGTACTCCCTGGTCTGCAAAGCACTTTCTCGGACTTGTCTTTGGATGTGATCATCACACAGGGAAATAGACCATCCTTGTGGAATAACCCGATGTGATCCGTTTCCTGGCAATCACATGATTTACGGGGGATGGTGCTCCAGCCCAGCCCTGATCCCTGCCCACGCTACCCCTTGTTAATCCAGCTATAGGGCTGCTACTCTGGGGGGGCAGGTTGGAGGTTGGAGCAATTCCCCAGCAGACAGAAGGGTAGCTTCAAGGGAAATTGCTCCCATTAAAGCAATTTCCCCCAGCATGATCAGGTGGACGTCTCTGCAGCTGCCTGATTGCATCATTGCTCAAAAAAAAATATCCCATTCAGGCAGTGCCACTGGTTCACATCACTGCTGCTTTTTGCTAGACAGGAACAAGCAACTGCTTTTCCCTTTCTTCTGGATCAGTCCCATTTATCAATATGAGCTTCTTGGCTGCTTTAATTTATTTTGTTTGCTTCATTTACAACATTTCTACACCTTCATTTATCACTAATGTTTAGAGATGGGCATAAACCTGAAAGCCGGTGGTTCGTGCTGGTTCATGGCCCGTGGCTACCCACGAACCATCACGAACTCCTTGAAAAAATGAACTGGTTCGCAGTTCGTTTTTCGGGTTTGTGCTGGGAGGGGGACCACCTGCCCAATTGTACCTTTTCCACGACCTGGTCTTGCCGCCGTCACCACCACCATCATCAAAGACAGAGGGACAGCTTCCCTTCCAGGAAAGGGCCCATTGACTCTGTGCATGTACCCGTTGGCCAGCTGATAGGTAGGCCCATGCGCAGAAGGCAGCAGAGCCAGCTCTTGGAAAAGAAGCCGGCCCGCTGTCTCTGTTGATGGTGGCAGGACCAGGCAGGCAGGTGATAGAGGTCGTGGGAAGGGTAGAGGTAAACGGGCATCCATTTTACTGCAGCAACATGAAGTGCCAAAGGGGGGGAAAGTTCAGCACTTCGTTTGGCTTCGGCAAACCAGGATCCCCAAACTGGGATGTGAACAAATCTACAAACCAGCCAGATACATCATTTTTTTCTGGTTCATTTTTTCCCCAATCATTCCCATCTCTACTAATGTTCCTTAGATTTTTGTAACGGCATGATCTTTTAAGAAATCCTGTTGAAAAAAACCTATGTGCATAAAACTCAAACACTCAGCTGTTTTTCCCCTTCCAGCAAATGTGTCTCCCTCTCAAAGGTTCAAAAACCCTTCTTCATAGGTTTTGGACCACATCCTCCCCTTCTGTTCCATGTTCCCTCGACAGAATTCTGTCCATTTCATGAAAAGCATAAATATGGCAGCATGAAGACAGCTTCCATCCATATTCAGTGGAACAATGGTAAATTCTGAATTGTGGGTCCTCATTACAACAGACCTTTTAACCATGTTTCTAATGAGAGTCCAAACATAAAGCTCTGTTGGCTTTATAAAGCTCTCCACAAAATAGTCCTAGCAATTTTGCATCACCTCTATGAGCGGGTCTTTTGCAAAGCCAACAGGATTTAACTGCCCACGTAAGACCGAGCCAACCATAATTCCTTTGCATAGCAATGAAGACAATACACAATGATATATTGTTTCTGGGAGAATTTCCTGCCTTTTCTCCCACTTGGTGCTGTTAGGATTGCACCTAAGCAGAGAAGCCATAGGGAAGCAGAGGCTGGTTACCTCTGTGAAGGAGGAGTTGCAGGGTGAACCCACTCTGGCTTGACGTGTGAAGTTTCAAGGGGGCTGTCCAAGGCAATGAAGCTATTTCAGCACCTTCAATAGCTCCCATAAAGACTAAAACCTGGTTTGGATTCCCTGCCTTGAGAAATCAGAGTCACCGAAGCCTCTCTCAACTCACCAAAGACGTTGTAGGTACAATCCTAATGCTGAATATGTTGCATCCCAGACATAAATATTTCGCTTATTTTAACAGCTACCTGCTCCGCTTTTCTTTCTTCTTCTAATTATCAGTGAGCTTGGGGCCCCAGGCTCATTGGGTCCTTTCTTCAGGGGTGGGGACCCTGCCTAAAGGTGACCAGATCTACCCTTTCCCAGATACTTCCTGGGATCTGGACACCGGCTTGGTTTGGACTGTACAATTTCATTTCTTTCTTTCTTTCTTTTATTTATTTATTGGATTTCTATCCCGCCCATCTAGACCAAAGGTCTACTCTTTAGGACAGTGTTAGGGCACCTATCAACCTGTGTTCTCTCGGCAGCATGTAAGTAAATTAAAAACATAAAATGCCATACAGTAGGACTCCCGTATCCACGGGGATCAGTTCCAAGACCTCCTGCAGATGCTTAAAAAATGTGGATTACTGTATAGCAAATGCGTATAATCTCGAACGCTATATACATAGTATGGCCTCTGGCTCCCTCTAGTGCCCAGTTCTGGTAACCTCATCATTACATTGATATACGTACCGTGTTTCCCCGAAAATAAGACAGGGTCTTATATCAAATTTTGCTCCAAAAAAAGCCTTAGGGCTTATTTTCAGGGGATGTTTTATTTTTTTCATGTACAACAATCTACAAGTCATGTCAACATCTTCTGGTGGATGCACAAGGGTGGAGGGCGGGGTTTCATTTCACTGGGGTTTATTTTGGGGGTAGGGCTTATATGACGAGCATCCTGAAAAATCCTACTAGGACTTATTTTCAGGTTAGGTCTTATTTTGGGGGGAGGAAAGGGTATATTAGGTTTTTTCTTTCAATATTTTTAATATTTTCAGAGTGTGGATAAGTGAATCAACAGATACTGATTCTGTGGGAAGTAGCAGTTCAGTGTGGAAGGGATTGTCACTCTCGAATTGGCCTTCTCAGCCACACTAGATGCTGTTCCAAGTCCTCCATACAGAGCACGTTACCATAGTCTCTCGAGACTGAAGGATGCCTAATTAATTTAGATTCTGTGGATAAGGGGGTCCAACTGTACAACCATGATAATATGGCATGAGATAAAATAAAAACCCTCAAGGGGTTAAAATTAGTGGAACACATGAGAAAACCAAATTGAAACCACCAAGGGGAAGATCTAGATGCTCTCTAACAGTTCGTTGTTGATTTTCCCCGGCTTGAACTATAACCAGAAAACAACAACAACAACAACACAGCACAGTGTGGCCAGTGCAATGTTCTTACCTGACTGTGACATCTGTCTCAAAACCATAAGCACCATACTCACTGGTCTTCCGAAATGACATCTCTGTATTCTCAGGGGCCACCTGTCACAAAAATGGTATGGGGAGACGTGAAGGATTAATGAAATGGACAATGTCTGTAAAAAAAGAAACTACAGTAGGTCCCCCATATCCACGGGGTATGAGTTCTAAGCCCCCCCTGGTGGATGGTGAAAAACATGGATTATAGCATATAATATAATATAAACATGGATTATATATTAAAATAGTGCTATGCATAACATGGTGTCTGTCTCCCTCTAGTGGCCGGTTCTGTAACGTCATCATTAGAAATATATATTTTTCTTTAGGATTTTTCTTTTAATATTTTCAGTCCGTAGATGAGTGAATCAGTGGATACTCATCCCGCGGATACTGGGGTCCTACTGTACATGAGTCATAACATTGGCAATTGCATCCATCACATTCAACTGTTTTTTAAAAAGACTTAAAGTAGCAGCTGTAGGGGAGGATCAGGCCCAAAATGTATGGAGAAGGGGGTTTAACCTTTCCCTCTCAGCCCTGATGAAAATAATCCCCTTATTTCCAGCACAGGAGGTACCACGAGGACCAATACAGTCAGCTATCTGCCAGTTCCATACAGCAGCTTTCATGGAGGATGGGCTAGCTGGAAGATCTAAATTAGAAGGCTTAGCTTAGGCCAAGCTCCACGCAAGCTTCCTTCTCAGAAAGAAAGCTCCCGGCTAGCACTGGGGCAGGAGTAGAAAGCTTGGGTGCCTCTAGGCCTAGCTAAGTCTTCTAATTTAGATCTTTCTCTCTGATGGATCCCATGCAGGTATTTGTAAGGTGCCTGCAAGGTAGATAGAACTCCTAGAATGGAGAATTAGAGTATTTGTAGTCCAGAAAATCCGAAAATCCCACCCCTAATAGTCTGTTCATCAAATACCCACACTTCTTCCCTTAGACATATACAGACTCTCACTCTTCCCTCTCCAACCTATGATCTTGCAAGAACGTAGGCATCTGTCATGGCTGGTGGCTCCAGTCTTGTGGGGGGTTTATTCTTTATAAGAATTGATAAACGTGTTTGGGTTCAGCACCGTGGTGGGTTCCTGTAACGTTCCGACTCAAAGCTTAAGGGAGTTCACAAGCTTTACCAGGTGAATTTGGAGTCACCAGCCTCTGGCATGAAGCTTCATTTTTTCTAGACAGATAAGGCGTTCTTCTCACAGCTGGGAGAGACGGCGGTTCTAACCCACCTGAATCCATGTCTCAAGACAATATTCTTGAGAAAAATGCGCTTGACAAAGAAACAATGGCCAAAATCATCTTGTGTAGCTATGCCGGCATCAGGTTAACCATCTAACTTTGTAAGCAAATTGTCTCCATTGAAGGAATCACAGTAGAAATGATTTGTTGTGTACTGGGCTGTGCCACTCATCAATGTGCAACAGACAATGTCTAGGGCAGAGGTCGTGAACATCTGGCACACCAGAAGCTTTGGACAACAAATCTATCAGTCCTTTATCATTGGCTGGGGATTCTGAGAGTTGTATAAAACTTCTAGAGTGGCAAAGGTTTATGACACAAGTTTGAAGCAACTGGATTGCTTGAGGCATTTTTAATCCAAGAGTTACACTGTTCACGTTAAGCTAGTGTAACTCTACAAGAGGATTTTAGCCTCGGAAGCACAGGGGGCTAGAATATGTACAACTCTAACCCGTTGGGTACCAAAGCAGGAAGAAGGACACCACTGAGTTTGGTGGCCTAGAGCGGACACAGAATCAGTGGTAGGCCCCAGATGAAGAGAGAGAAAGATGTAGGGAGAGGGATTTGGGGAGATAGCTGGGGTGCTGGCAGACCTCGAGGAAGACAACCCCACAGAGAGTCACACCTTACCCAGGTGTACTTTATAGCACAGAGTCATTCTGCAGCCCCACCTCTTTCCAGGTCCACCTACCATTGGTGCTCCCCTGTGGCCAATCAGGGCTGGCTTGGGACCCAACGTGCCTTTTTCTCGGATGCAGGGCGAGTTCAGCCCCAGGGGGATTAAGTAAAAAAAGAGGAGGGCGGCCAGGTAGGAACCAAGGATCAACACCTGCAAAACTGAATGTAATGAGAGAAGATCAAATTGTTTGCACTTCATGAAGTTTTATTTATCTACTGGTTGGTTTGTTTTATTTATAAGGGGACTCCATAGGCTGACATAGAAAACAAGACAGAAAGGTATGGCCCTAACCCAGTCTAGTCTACATGAGGGGTGGACAGCTGTGGAAGGTATGAGAAAGTCATAGAATCATAGAATCGTCGTAGGGTTGGAAGGGACCTTGGACGTCTTCTAGTCCAACCCCCCGCCATGCAGGAACTCCATCAAAGCACTCCCGACAGATGGCCATCCAGCCTCTGCTGAAAAACCTCCAAAGAAGGAGACTTCACCACCCTTCGAGGCAGCCTATTCCACTGCCGGACAGCTCTGACCGTCAGGAAGTTCTTCCTGAGATTCAGGTGGAATCTCTTTTCCTGTCGTTTGAAACCATTGCTCCGTGTCCTAGTCTCTGGAGCCCTGGAAAACAAACCTGTCCCTTCCTCGACATGACATCCCTTCAAATATTTAAACATGGCTATCATGTCCCCTCTCAACCTTCTTTTTGTAAGGCTAAACATGCCCAACTCCCTAAGCCGCTCCTCGTAGAACATGGCTTCCAGACCTTTGACCATTTTGGTCGCCCTCCTCTGGACACGTTCCAGGTTGTCAACATCCTTCTTGAATGGAGGTGCCCAGAACTGGACACAATACTCCAGGTGAGGTCTGACCAAACTCTAGAATCGTCGTAGGGTTGGAAGGGGCCTCAGAGGTCTTCTAGTCCAACCCCCTGCCCAAGGCAGGAGACCTCAGACCCTCCCGGACAGAGGGCTGTCCAATCTTTTCTTGAAAACCTGTTTGTTCAGTCCCTTTCTCGTTGTTTGTCTTCTTCCCCGATCACCTTTTGAGAAGCAAGTAGGGAATCTTCCTCCATGCTAAAAACTCCCTTTTCATCCAGCCCTAAGTTCTCCCAGTGACATACGGTCCAGCTTATTCACTAGCGTTGTCGTACCTTTATTTTTCATCCGGAAGAAATGCAGGGCCACCGGCCAAGCCAGGAGAATCATGGCGAGGATGGCACCCACGTGCAAATAAGGAGCCGTGACCTGTCAGGAGGACGAAACAGCTTCACGTCGCTCCAAGCTGATTCAAACATTTTTATTTTTATTTGGGGAGGGGGACACACCCAAGAAGCTTACAATCAATCAACCAATCAATCAATCAATCAATTAAGTTCAAAGTAGCCACCTGATCTATGCACATAAATAAAAAATATATAAGATAATACCACCTTGGGTTCTTTTTAAAGAGAAAGGCGGGATAAAAATATTTTAAATAAATAAATAAATAAATAAATAAATAATAATAATAATAATAATAATAATAATAATAATAATAATAATAATAATAATAATAATAATAATAATAATAATATGAGATGAGCAGAAACTGAACTGCGAACCGGGAAAACGGATGGTTCATGGTTCAGTTTGTGACTCAGTTCAGGGATCCCATTTTGCCAAAGCTTCGGCCAAACAAGATGCCCGCCTGCCGTCTTCCCAATGCCAGAGGAGTAGGAAGGTGGAAGCAGGTCTTCTGTTTCTGAAACCAAAGGATATATGGATGGTGGTATTTTTTTCTATATATCGTGGTTCCTATGTTTCTTCCCCCTCCCCCCCAGAAAACACCCCGGTAGGATAGGAGCGCTTCTCATTACCTGAAAGGAGAGGCACAGGGTCAACCACTGTTCCGGCCACATCACGCTTAACATGATACAAGCAGTAGCAGATAAACCCAAGGCAAACACGGTTCCCATCTGAAGGATTCAATGTTAAAAATTATTTAGTAACTCTGCCGCTCTGGATTCAGCAAAGACTGGGTGACAAACGAGACAAGATGTTTTGCAATTAGAAAGGGATGAGACATTATCTCTCAGAAGCCATTCTTCAAGGTGCTCACGCTTGCACTGTAAACATGCAAATCAAGTTCAGCTCTGGGTGCCCAATCACCAAGTTAAAAAAAAAAAGAAAAGCTAATTTGCAACTTGGTTGCAGGATGATCAAACATCTCTACCTCTCAAGGCAGCTACACCTCTAATTACGAAGCTGTCATTTTGTCTGCTTCGACTCTGTGCTCCACTTCAGCGCTTCAGATGAAACCTCTATTTTTTAGGGTCCAACCAGATGTTAAAGAGAAGGCATATACCCTGTTTTCCTTCCCACAACAGAAGTAACCTGATTTCCTTTGCACAAGAAAATCTCCTCAGAGGTGCATGCACCAGCAGCAAGACTTGCAAATTTAGCCAGTACTTAACCAATCAGAAAACAAAGCACGCCAAGTGCAAGATACACTGGCGAGGAAATCCACATGCTATGATTGACGTCTTTCACTACTTGAAGAATATGTTTGAAAAGCATCCTCAAGAAGCATGCTATAGACCCTCGGAGGGCATTCATTCCACATGCTACACTCCTCCAGACACCGTGATATGGCAGTAGAGGAAGCCCAGGTGGCTTGAGTTTCCACACCCCTTTCTGGGTGCAGACATCACCCCTCAGACTTCCAAAACAATTGACCCTAGATAGCTCTTAAGGGTGGGAAGGACATCTATTTCGAGAGCAGGGGAAAACTTTCTAAACTAAAAAAACCTAGAACTGATCAGCTGGAGTCTGGGATTCTGGGTGCTGAAAACCAAATAAGTTAGTTTTTCAAACTCTGGGTATTTCCCCTTAGCTGAAGCAAGCCACCAGTAGTGGGCCAAAACTACTGCTGTCTGATATCTGAGTAGGACCATATGGTTCATAGGAAGTAGGCATCCTTCAGTCTCGAGAGACTATGGTAACGTGCTCTGAATAGAGGTCTTGGAACAGCGTCTAGTGTGGCCGAGAAGGCCAATTCGAGAGTGACCATCCCTTACACACTGAAGACAAACACAGTCTGTCCCCTGTCCAGCTCCCTGGTTTGGCTGGTTTCGGGACGGCCTCTTGGCCTCGGCCTGCTGGACAAGGGTCTCTTCAAATTGGGAGAGGCCGTGATGCACCGCCTGCCTCCAGGCTGAACGCTCAGAGGTCAAGGTTTCCCATCTGTTGAGGTCCATCCCTAAGGCCTTCAGATCCCGCTGGCGGATCTCCTTGTATCGCAGCTGTGGTCTCCCTCTGGGGCGCTTTCCCTGCACTCATTCTCCATACAGGAGATCTTTTGGAAGTTACGGTTCATAACTTCACTGTGAAAAGGCTTTTTATTTGTAATTCTGAAAAAAGTGGATGAAAAGAGACAAAGTATGGGGGCTTTCGAGTTATGCCGTTGTCTGCATCACCCAGATTTGTGGTTGCAGTTTGATGTTCCTGAACCCTTGGTTTTTGTTCTGATGAAGGCCACCCATAAGGGCTGAGTACACATTAGAGAGAACATGTAATTAGAAAAGGAAAATCTTTAACTAAGGGAAGCATCTGATTGTCACATCAGGTTTTGTTTGTTTGTTTTTGTCTACTATATCCTGCAGATGAGAGTGCTTTGTTTTATGTCTGGTCTTTGGGAACTAAGCACGGCTTTGTTTGTGAGCCAGATTTCTGAGGAATAATGGTCTGTCTGGAAAACAAACATGAGTTCAGGTCTAAGGAGGGGGGCTGGAAAGCTAATGATTGACACGAGCTTTCCAGCCAGCAGCAAGATTTCAAAGAAGCCGTCATCCCTGTGGTCTATGGCTGGGGTGCAGAACCTTAGGAAAGCAAGGGGCTATTGGAGGGCTGAACCTGCTTCCACTACTCTACTAATTTCTTACAAATGGGGTTTTCCCTGAAAATGCCCACAGACCACTAGCCAACAAACTCTTTTCTTTAAAATATATATATTTGACTCAGTCTTCTATCCTTCTGAGGTCGGTAAAATGAGCACCCAGCTTGCTGGGGGGGGGGGGGGGAGTGTCCCTTGCAAAATTTTACTGTAAACTTCCCAGCGAGTGCTCTAGCACTATGGGTGGTATATAAGTCAAAACAACAACGACAACAATTATACACGTATATAGACCTGTATTTAGTAAATATATTTTTCTTGAAAGATGCCTCTCTAGACAGACTATCTCTCAAAGAACACATTTTTTAAAAATGTATTGCAATACATTTTTGGTTTGTTGGTTTGTTTTTAAGCCAAAAATGTGTTGCAATATTTGGAGAAGTAAATATTGTTTCAAGTCAGCTTACAGAATAATTCACAAAGATCAAAGACCTCGAGCAACAAGCGTAACAGACCAAAATTTTAGCCCAAACGTACATTTCAAGGAAGACCATTTACCACATCCAGCCAACATTCACAAGTAGCTCAGTATTCAAGCAGTGTATGGACTCTGCTAGAACATCGCTGGTGCACTGCATCACTTAGATTAAATTTGATAAATTTAAACCACTTGCAGTAAAAAAAAAAACACAGATTGTTGGCCGACAAACTGTTTTCTTTAAAATGTATATAATTGGGATGTGGAGACCCCTGATGTGCTGGGGGCCTCAAAACATGACAAATTGCCCAGTCTGGTTTTTGTTTTTGTTTTTTGTTTTTTAAATTACAAATAGGGAAGGAAAGCTTGTGGAAGTACAGGGGCCCCAGGAGGTACACATTCTGTATCCCTGTTGTGTTGGATTCCTTGCTTCTGGCAAAGGGTACAGCTACACAATGGCTGCTTTATTTTGAGAGTGGAAAGAAGCATACTTGGTTGGTTGGTTGGTTGGTTGGTTGGTTGGTTGGTTGGTTGGTTGGTTGGTTGGTTGGTGGCATTTTTGTGCTACCTTTCCTTATAGTTTTTTTTGGGAATGACCATTGGTAAAATGACCTTACCTTGTGAACCCAGTGGAGATACAACTGTTGACTCTCTGACATCAGACACACTGCTAGGATCTAAGAAAATATTAGCAAAATTTAGTTACCCAGCCCTTTAGAGATGAATACTTCCAGCTTAATAGGAATAAATAAATCACCTGGCAGATCTGCTTTGATTTGGATTCCTGTGTTGAGCAGGGGGTTGGACTCGATGGCCTTGTAGGCCCCTTCCAACTTCACTTTTCTATGATTTCTATGATAAATCAAGCCATCCATTTTCTACCAGGACCTGACACCATTCTATCAGTCTGTGACATCCCAGCAAATCAGACAACGAACAATGAAGGGAAGAGCTTGAAGATTCATTCCCAGTCATCAAATTCCACCTTGTGTTAGCCGTCATCGTCATCATAACAGTGTGCCATCAAGTCAACTGTGACTTAGGTCTACCTTTTTCAGGTTTTCCAGGTAGAGAATGGTCAGAAGTGGTTTACTATCCCCTTCTTCTGGAGGGACCCCGAAACTGTGCAGCTGGCCCAAGGCTACCCAGGCTGGCTCTTCTCCCAGGAGGCCCAGTGGGGGAATCGAACTCCCAACCTCTGGCTCCACAGCCAGAGACCTAACTCACTGAGCTATCATACATTACATTGAAATGGAACATGCCCACCCACCACCCAATAAACTAAAGCAGGTCAACAACAACAACAGTGCTGTAAACTGCTCAGAGTAGTGCTTCGGACTAAGTCAGTGGTATAGAAATTTATTATTTATTTATTTATTTATTAGACTTCTACCCTGCCCATCTAGACCAAAGGTCTACTCTGGGCGTCATGATGCACGAAATGAACAGGTAGGTAGGTAACAACAAAAGCTCTTAGAGCCACAGTCATGGTAGCTATGGGACTATAGGATTTGTAGTCCAAAGAGGAAAAAAGGAAGACCAACTACAAGATGGATCGACTCCCTACAGGAAGCCACAGGCTTGAGTTTTCAACAGCTGAGGAGGGCATTTTTGAACAGGCCATTCTGGAGATCTGTCATCCATAGGGTCACCATAATTCATAGGTGGCTTGACAGCACATAACAACAACACATCACTCATCTCAAGATCTTCTATTCAAATAGAAGTGTGTGTGATATTTCCTTACTACTTAGTTAGCTAGTTGTTTAATATATCTCATCCAGTCTTTCTTCCAACGTAGCCAAAGTAGGTCACTATTTTTAAATACTGAAGCAAATGTTCTTGAATCCTTCTTCTGAAGAACCAGAACATAGTTATTTCTAGCTCACGGTAGGCTCAATAGGAGTTCATGTCACCAGCAAATCTGGCTGGGGCTTCCCTCAAGGAACAGCAGTCTTAGGTAGTCTTAGAGAAATGAAGGGAAGAACTTACTCAACCGTCCTCTCAGGTTGTTTATCTAGGATTCTGAGGCCAAGGCACAAAAGGCCAAACTAATTGTTAAAGGGAATGAATATCCCCACCCCACCCCAGCTCCTGCCCCTGCCATGGGATTTCCTCAAAGATATGTAAGCCATGTTTGCCTTCCAATGAAAATCATATGCTATAACAAACAGATGCCTTTTACCACTTGGAGGACCACCTCTTCTAGAAACATGCTAAACTTAACGGCCAGAATCCTATTATGAAATATCGCATGCCTAAGGGAAATTGCACAAGCCCTTTTTGCAGTTTTCTGACCCCCTGTTCTGCACCTGGAGCGTAACCAAGTGCATAACCTGGAAAGGTTCACGTATGTGACAGACAGCCGGCCAGGCCTGTCATGCACACCAGTTATACAACTACACTACACGAAACCAATAGGATTCTGGCCAGTTCCATGTTTGACCTAAACTTTTTGCATACTTTGTCTCCTCTAGAATGATGTGTTTTCCGAGTTACTAAGGTGTGCTAAACTGCAGATATAAGCTTGAAAGAAAATACCATCTTCTGTAACTAAACTGCACAATATGATTAATCAGGCTTTTTTGTTCCACATGAACTTAATGGAAACCCTCACAGCTGCTGGAAGGCAAAATAGATTTGCCTAGGTACTGTATCCCTTTGGTAATGCAAAATATTTGAAGGTGCTTTGGTCTTGAATTGGCGGTTCAGAACCATTAGCTTTACAAAAGACCTGCTCCTCAATGGTTGATTTTCATCAGTCCAGCTGTCTGCATATTCTGGTACTCCTCATGGTTATGCGGACTATCAAGGTGGGCACCTGCACTTCCAGGTTTATTATTACCGTATTTTTCTGTGTATAAGACACCCCCATGTATAAGACGCCCCCCACTTTTCTAACCCAATATTTCTTTCTTTGCAAGAAAGTGGAGGGGAAAAGCGATTCCTGCTTTCCCGCTACACTTTCCTTGCAAAAAGCAGCTTCCCCCCTCCATGTTTTGCAAAGAAAATGGAGGGGGAAAGCGATTCCTGCTTTCTCCCTACATTTTTGTAGCAAATGCAATGAAAACGTAGGGGGAAAGCAGGACGCTTTCCCCCTCCATTTTCTTTGCAAAACGTGCAGGGGGAAGGCTGGTTTTTTGCAATGAAAATGTAGGGGGAAAGCAGGAATCGCTTTCCCCCTCCATTTTCTTTGCAAAACGTGGAGGGGGAAAGCAGGGATCAACACGCTTTGATCCCTCCCCCCCTTACTTCCGTGTATAAAACGACCCTCAATTTTTCCTTTAATTATTTTTTATACACGGAAAAGTACTCTCTGTTAGATATGCTGGCTCAGATTCATGGAAGCTGTAGTCCCCCCAAAATCCGAGGAGGCATAGTTACCTGTCCCTGGACAAAATTAACTGTCCCCTGAGATCAAAATTCTGCACCTAGAATTGTAGCAAGTGCAAATTCATCCACATATGTTCAGGATGATATTGAAGAATTTTTAACCTTTAAATACATTAGGACCTCTGTATCCACGGGGATTGGTTCCAAGCCCTCCCCATGGATTCTGAAAAATGCTATTTTAATATCAAATGCTATACATAGCATGGTCTCTGGCTCCCTCTAGTGGCCAGTTCTGGTATTTTCATCTTTATTTCTAAATCTATATTTCTAGGATTTTTCTTTTAATATTTTTAATATTTTCAGACTGTGGCTAAGTGAGTCAGCAGATACTGATTCCGTGGATAAGGGGGTCCAACTGTATTTGTCCTGGATCTGCACAATATATGATCTCAATTTATTCCATTAGGTTCAGAGACTTTGGGTTTTTCAAAAGCATATGAGAGTAAGAAACCTGCACTGAGAGCGTAAAGTTATGCCACGTGATTCTCTTGATTGTGTAACTCAATGCTGGTGAATATATGAGGAGCAAACATATAGAAACAAGGGGGAAAGGTGGTTTGAAGATCATATAACATGCTGAACATATGAAGTTGCCTTATGTTAGGTCAAACCATTGATCCATGCATTCCACCATTGTCTATCTGATGGGCACAAGTTCTCCAGGTTCAGGGGTACAGGATCTTTCCCGGTCCTCCGCTCTGATCTTTTTATTCTGGAAAGCTGGGTACAAAGGTAAGGAAATGAAACAAGCCAACCCCTGGGAGCTGAATCTGGGAAGGTTCTGCACAGCACGTACATGCTCTGACAATGAACTATGGCCCGTTCTACCATGATTAGAGTTACACAACATTAGCACCATGCCTGAACTGAAAGTGGGCTCCTCTTCTTCATCATCATCATGTTGGCACATGTCCTCTCCCTAACCCCTCAGAAAAAAAGGAAAGGAAAGAAAAAAAGTTGCTCTTACCAGTAAGAACAAGAGGTAGGAGAAAAGCAGGGCAGCTGAAACCAGGAGCAATATGGACCAGTGAAACCAGAATCCATAATTGGCAAAGTTGTATCTAGAAACAGAACACAACCAAATCATGCAGGGGGAGAGACCTCAAGGCCACCATGCGTCCCTTTACTGGGGGGAAATAAACGGTATATCTATTTATAGGTTATAAATTAAATGAACGGGTGAATGAATGAATGTAGCGTACGGAATTATCAAATAACAAACAGTTCTTTCATATGGTCCTCCTCTGTATGACAGAGTCATGCATTTGCACAACACAAACCTGGAAATGTTCTATCTGTACAAAGCAGTAGACCAAATATTTGACTCCATCATCAAGCAGCACAACTACCCGTCAAATACAAAATGGGTGATTTTGAAGCATTTTGTTCCTGATTGCATGATGCAAAGGCAGATTCAAATTGGTCCAGCCGTTTTTTCCTCCAAAAGTTGCTTTTTTTCTCTCTGCCACTGTGAGGCTTCTAATATTTCAAGCTGAAACGATTTGAATTGGCTTTTTCTCATGTGGTTAGTTGTGATATGTTCTTCTAAAGACAGGATGTGTCTGGAGGTGGTGTTTCAGTGATGTACGTAGTTGGGGTATGATGTTCAGGTGGGGCAGGGGAGACATGCAAAAGCAAAGCACTATGTTTTTAATGTAGGGGGTCAGGTGCTAGTCTTGAGTTCTCTGAAATACAATAAGCTTCAGATCATGTGGGAAGGTCCTTTTATTGTAAACCAGAAGTTTAGTGCTGTTAATTACTTAATTGATAGGTCTGATTCTTTTATGATTCTCTGTGAAGTTGCTTCTCATTTAAAGTTTCAGACTACTACATTTCTCAAACACCTTTCTATAGAAGAATAACATGGAAAGGTACTTCACAGTCTAAGAATACAGCATATCAAAAGTTTGAGCAGGAATTGTACAAAATACATCAGAATTCAAACATCAGAATGATTCCATAACAGGGATCACCACCTTCTGCTTCCCATCCGTTATTCTTTTCCCTTACTTTCAAGTAACACATACAGGAATTCCTTCATCTCTGGTCACATATGGTTTCAAACTATTGGCATGACCAACTGTGAGCACTCGGGTCCAAGGATATTGACCTTGGAAACCTTTATGGCCATATTATCCCTAAAGAAGGGATAAACCTGCTCTTTTCAAATGCTCCTTCTGGAGGCCACATAACTAGGGTACATACCTGTCGAAGGAGTTATAGTCATTTTTCAATTGTCCCCACAGGTATGTAAAGATGAACCAGAGGAAGAAGGCGAGAAGAAGCATTGCAAAAAATGCACACTCGCCCTGTAAGCAAGGATTGGAAGAAAAGACAGAAAGTTCAAACCTGTGACATGCAGATTTTAAAAATACTATATAAATATCACATTTAAAAAACAGCAATATATATATTATGCTTTTAAAAAATCAAGATTAAAAATAATGACATTGCAATATTATTTCCATGAATGGGATGACACTAGAGATGGGCATGAACCACCAGTTCGGCAGTTCGGCGCAGTTCGTTTCCCTGCCAAACAGTTGATCTGCAATTCGGTGCCCCACCCCCTCCCGGAGGGCACCAAACCACAGATCAGCTGTTTAGCCAGGAAATGAACCGTGCCGAACTGGCATACCGCCCATCTCTAGATGATACCATTGGATGTTCAGCAAAGTAATTAACTTTAAATTTGTGGCCTTCTGGAGGTACCCAATCTCTGCCCCTCCCTCAACCTAATGGTAGGGCCGGCTGTGTCTGAACCACATTTCACCGCATCACTATCACCACGGAATTTGCCTGGCAGACAATCGTAACAGCATTTCCTGTACCTAGGAACTGATCAGTGAGCTCAAGTTAATCCTCAAAGAAAGGAATTCACATGTCCCAGATCCATAACTAAGTTAGGGCGGCAAGGGATTGACTTAAGTGCTGAAATTCGGGGAGTGCAAAACTTTGCTGTTGGAAGAGTGCGAACCCACGCATTTGGTATTTGCTGCTGGGAGAGTGTGACACACCCCTCACGTGTCCCCAGGTTGTTTCACTAGCCCGAGGCCCAGGACACATTCTCTCCTTTCTGCTGCCACCAGTTGACCTCTGTCAACACCCTTTAATTAGAAAGATTGAGGTCCAAGCTGAGTATAAAGTTGAACAACACAGATTAATTGATTACAATTCGCTTAAACAGGTTCTTCACAGACTTTAATGTATTCATTAGATTCGTAATAACTTGTTTCACTCTTAACTCTCTTAGCTCTCTATAGGTTCCACGCTCTTAACTCCTAACACTGCCACACTCTCTATCTCCCACAGACAAACTCCTACTTCAGACTCTCCTCTCTGACTCTCACTGACTGAACTCCCCAGAGTCTAACTCACCCTCCCTTCTGGTTTCGCTGGCTCCGCCTCCCAACAGCTCCCATTGGTGTATGCAAGTAACCTCATACACAAGCCCAAGCAGGGTGATCGCCACAGATGAACCGACCTGCCCGCCCAGAGCACAGACTACCTCCAACTTCTCCTCCCCGGGCAGAAAGAAATACACAACAGGTGGGCTTGGTTTACAACTAATATGGTCAACGGGCTCTCGGACCCATGAGTCCCTTTTCATTTCTCTCCTCTCTCCTTCTGTATGCCAACTGCAGAGAACCAATGCCCAACCAATAGGGCAGTACAACCCCAAGACCCCAAATTGCTAGTTACCACTCTGGTACTTACGATGCTGCAGCAGCACTGCCCCGGCTTGATCTTTTTCCGCTGGTACCGTTCCCATCGACAGCTGTAGAGTCCCGCTAGGCAGGAAATGAAGGGCTCGTATTCGTAACGCTGGAGTAAATGCTGGCGAGCAACTTTCAGCTTCCCAAGCTTGGCCTTCTTGACGGTGATCGGACCATCATCCATTTGTGGAGCTTCTATCCGAATTTCTTCCCGCAAGAAGACCTATAAAGCGTCAAAGATGTTTGCTTGTGGGTTTGGATGTGCTATGATCCTACAGTAGCATACGTTCCCCCCCCTCCATAGAACCCTTTTGGGTCCTTTTACAGAGAAATG
This sequence comes from Intellagama lesueurii, assembly GCA_037013535.1. Lineage (NCBI taxonomy): Eukaryota > Metazoa > Chordata > Lepidosauria > Squamata > Agamidae > Intellagama > Intellagama lesueurii. Next base: position 6,080,848 of record JBAJHW010000003.1, read on the forward strand.
TGGGGTACAAATATTTTAAATGCATACATTTTTAAAAATTAATCCAGCTTCGGGAAAAAAAGGTCAACATCCATATTTTGAAAAAAAAATCCCATCTTGAGGTTTTATCAAGGACTAATATCAGAAATTAACCCAAATCCCTGTTGCTTAGCAAAGTAAACTGCACTAGAATAGGTTCACTGTATCAATGATAACTCAACTCCTCCATAAGCTCCATTGAGTCAATGGGCCTACTCTAATTGAGACTTACTTTGGCACAATAAAGTACAGTAAGACCCACGTATCTGCAGGGGATTGGTTCCAAGCTCCCCTTGCAGATGCTGAAAACTGTGGATAACAGTGCATGCTATAAATAGCATGGCAAAAGAAAAGAAAAAATCCAGAAAAAAGTATTTTCACCATTTATTACCAGAACTGGCCACTAGATGGAGCCAGAGACCATGCTATGTATTCTTTGACAACAAGAATATATCGCATGTTCTCTGGCTCCTCCTAGTGGCCAGTTCTGGTCAATATATCATGAAAATACCTATTTCTAGTTTTTTTTTTCTTTTAATATTTTCATACCTCAGATAAGTGAAACCATGGATACTGATCCCATGGATATGGGGATCCTACTGAATAATAAGTCACAGTTATAGGCCCACTTGAATCAATGGAACATATGGAAGAGTCAACTCACTAAATCCCCATTGATCCAATGGGCCAACTCTAATGCAATTTACTATGCCACCCAACAGGATTTGGTCATTCGAAGTAAGCAGGAGAAGCTCATGGACTGAGCTGGGAGGGAGGGCCTCACCCCCAAAAAAGTATGGTTGTTCCCCTTGCACCAACCACAAGCCATATACAGAAGTAAGAATGAGGGGGGGGATTACAGTTTAAGGTCAAAACAGATGTCCTAATTTAGTGGTTTCCAACCTTAGGTCCCTAGATGTTCTTGGCCTACAACTCCCAGAAATCCTGGTCAGCTAGTGGCGAAAGCTTCTGGGGGTTTTAGTTCAAGAACATTTGGGGATCCAAGGTTGGGAACCACTGCTCTAATTAATATCCCACTTGAAAATGAAAACATGTCCGTGTTTCAGCATCGCTATTTCCTCAGTACTGGAGCAGCCAGAAGCCAATTAAAGCCTTTGCTTGCATCCACCCAACCAAACCCATGACAAAGAAAGCAAAATTGCAAACTGCAGAGGAACAGAAGAATTTCTGTGGTGATAAACTGAGGGCTTCCAACACTTGAGGATCTTCCGCTTCTAACATGTCCTCCATCCTGCCTCCTTCAACCTTGAACCTTACTGATCACCCAAGATTCTTCCCTTGCTTAAGATTGGCATCCCATATCAGAACTGATAGGCAGGGAAGAAGATCCTCACTGTTATCTCTGATCAGTGATGGGAGATGGAAGGTCTTCCCTTCCCATCGTACTCATTGTTCCAAGGTGCCCGAGCTGGTTGAAGTGAAAACAAACAAACAAAAAACTTCTCCCAGCACTATGGCCAGAAATCTGATCTCATCCCTACAACACACATTGTTAAATTCTGTTTTGAATCAACTGATTGCTTTCTGGTGATGTGAACCTGCCTATCAAACCAGAAGAAGTTTTAGCTAAAAGCAGTGTATGCATTTAACAAGAGAATAACCCTATGAGGAAAAAGTATCTAGTCCAGTTTCTCCTGTTCAGGTAAACCCGGTTTTCTTCCAGTGGTCTTTAATCCACTTGAAAACTGGTTGATTAGATGTAGGCACTTTTGACGCTTTCCCAAAACCCAACCGACCTTGATTGCTACTCAATCCAAAATCTCAATTAATTTTCTTGCCAAAACTTCCAGCTCACTGAAACCACAGAGGAGCAGCATGTAACTGCCATGGAACTTTCTCTCGCCATCCTTCTTTCTGTAGAACAAGCATGGATGTTTCGGGAAGGGTTTTTTAAGGGAGCGGTTGCGCCTTGTCGCTTGGAATCTGCTTTTGGTGTTGATGTGGTTCACCCTTTTTAGCATGGTATTTGCTTGGTTCCTTTGAATATTTGTATCCTTACTGTTTTTAGCTTTTAAATATTGTCTTTTAATAATGTAAGCCACCTCGGGTCCTTTTTAAAGAGCAAGGGTGGGGTAAACAAAATAGTTTAAATAAATAATTAATAAATAAAATCATGGCACCACTGCAGAAACACAACGGAAAGTCGGCCAACGTTAATCACAAAGAAGGGAAATTCAGCAGACGAGGCTTTCCCCCATTTCTGTGTGACCCCCCTCCTCCAGTTTTGAAAAGTTGCTTTCATTCTGGCTGAGGGATTCTGGGAACAGTGGTTCAAAAAGTTCCTAGTCTTCCAGCCTCAAACCGGCTGCTTTCCCATGACACCTTCATTGCTCTAAAGAGGACATCTATTAGGGGCACTTGGGTTTTCTTCCCCTCCCTCTTTTTCATTTCTCTCCTCTTCCTTTGTTCAGCTGAAGTTAAGAGCATTTGGTTTCAACTCCCCAGGTATGGACTCAGCAGCACCAAAGGCCGGCAAGACCTAGCGGAACATGGTAATTTTAGCCTTCGTTTCTGGAGAGACAAGCAGAAAGGTAGCTGAAGCGTCTTGGTTCGCATGGATGGGCAGATGACAGGTGCCGGATGGGCCCAAAGGTGCCTCCCCAAGGAACTCACAAGAGCGCGTTTCTGTATTAAAAGCACAGACTTTTCCCTCCCCATCCAGCTCAGCACGAAGTTTAATCTCATGTCCTTCGTATCACTTCCTGTGCTAACAGAAAAAGGAAAAAAATAATAATCTTGGGTACAAAAGTGTAATGCATAAGCTGTGAGTGACTCTCGGAAACAACGAGAGACAACTTTTTAAGGTTACCGCTGGGCTGGCTCAGGGGGTTCTGGGACTTGTAGTTGTTATATGTGGCATCAAGTCATCTCTGACCCACGGCGACTCTATGAATGAGCCATCTCCAAATTGTCCTGCTCAGCTCTTGTAGATTCAAGTACAAAAAAGTAAAGCAGTATCCACGGGATCACTGTCTGCTGATTCACTTATCCACTGTCTGAAAATACTAAATAAAGAAACCCAGAATTATGCATCTTTGGATCGTGGACTCTGCAGGCGATCAATTCCAAGTCTCACCCCTGCAAATGCAAAATTTTAAAAAAAGCGGAAGTAGCAAATGCTATACATAGCATTGTCTCTGGCTCCCTCAAGTGCCTAAGTCTGGTAAATACACTGTGGAAATACATATAAATACGAATTTCTGGGTGTTTTATTTTATTTTAGTATTTTCAGGCAACGGATGGGTGGATAGTGACCCCGTGGATAGGGAGTCCTACTGTATTTCTAAGCTCTTACTTTATGTGTATCTCCAATCGTGTGGAACACCTGTGCATCCAAAGAATGAACCATTATGAACCATGAACCGGCAGTTCATGCCCTTCTCTATCCAGGAGAGATTCCTCCATCCAGCATACTGTGGCAGAGTTTTGAATTTTGGCTAAACTCCTCTAGCTGCGCAGCAGACGTGCAGGGACTAGCAGAGCAGAATTAGGTTGAAGTCACCACAAAATAGAATACCCCTTATTGTCCCATCAGCTGGCATTTACAGTCTCAATCAGTCACTCTGAGACATAGGTACGAGGGGAAAAAAAATAAAAGGTTTGATTTACTCACAGCTGAATAGATCAAAAACAGCATATTGTAGAAAATTGACTGCTTACAGCTACAGGCCTCAGCACAGTCACAGTCTGCTTCCAGCTGACTCCTGCAGACGGCACTCACCTAACTGCACAAACTGCACAACTAACTGCCAGCAGACGAAAAGGGACGGGAAAAGACACTTAAGCAGAGAGACGTGGCTTTCTTTGAAATCAGAGGCAGGGAAGGAACGATTGGTTACTGCTGGATTGACTGACAGTCATCCCAGCCCAGAAAGGTCCCTCCCAGCCACACCACCTAGAGGCAGCATTCAAGGTTGTAAAAACTCCAACGCATACTGTTGTTGTTGTTTAGTCGTTAAGTCGTGTCCGACTCTTCGTGACCCCATGGACCAGAGCACGCCAGGCCCTCCTGTTTTCCACTGCCTCCCGGAGTTGGGTCAAATTCATGTTGGTCGCTTCAATGACACTGTCCAACCATCTCGTCCTCTGTCGTCCCCTTCTCCTCTTGCCTTCACACTTTCTCAACATCAGGGTCTTTTCCAGGGAGTCTTCTCTTCTCATGAGATGGCCAAAGTATTGGAGCCTCAGCTTCAGGATCTGTCCTTCCAGTGAGCACTCAGGGTTGATTTCCTGCAAAATGGATAGGTTTGTTCTCCTTGCAGTCCAGGGGACTCTCAAGAGTCTCCTCCAGCACCACAATTCAAAAGCATCAATTCTTCGGCGGTCAGCCTTCTTTATGGTCCAGCTCTCACTTCCATACATGGCTACTGGAAAAACCATAGCTTTGACTATGCGGACCTTCGTTGGCAAGGTGATGTCTCTGCTTTTTAAGATGCTGTCTAGGTTTGTCATCACTTTCCTCCCAAGAAGCAGGAGTCTTTTAATTTCGTGGCTGCTGTTACCATCTGCAGTGATCATGGAGCCCAAGAAAGTAAAATCTGTCACTGCCTCCATATCTTCCCCTTCTATTTGCCAGGAGGTGATGGGACCAGTGGCCATGATCTTTGTTTTTTTGATGTTGAGCTTCAGACCAACGCATACTGTATGTTGTCGTAATCCAATATTTCTTGAATACTCCAGGCTATGGAAGACCTATCTAGGTGAAAGATTCTGCCCTTAAAGGCAACCTTAAGTGACTTTAGATCAAATAAAGAGGCAGGCTAGAATGCTTGCTTGAGCACCAGGAAGAGGGTGGGATCCTGGCTTGCAGGGCAGCACAAGAGGCAGAACCCTCTCATGATTTAATTTGACAGTCTGCAATTAAAAGCATTCCTTGCACAGGAAAGAGGTAGGTTTCTGGTTGAAGGATTCAACCGCTGCCACCATCGTGATCAACGCATGACTCATCACAAGGATCTCTGGGTTAGACAGCAAGCACCGGGAGCCCAGGCTTCATTTCCTCCAGCCAAATCTTGTTCGGTCCCCCAAAATGGCTGATCACAGCCAATATTTTCAAAAACTCAAGCTGCATGAATGTCGGAAGATCTATGGCCAAAGTCTATGGCCAACAGACAAAGCAACGATGGCCTTACTGCTGATTATTGTAACCTCAGATGGAGGCGGAGCTTAGAGACTCAGGGGTGTGGCCTAGAATCACCACAAGCGGGAGACAACCAAATGTTGTTTATGGGGAATATTTGGTGTGGCAAAAATGCTTCCTAATTCTCTCATAAATCATCCCCCTTCTCTTCACAAGTCCTGTGAAGGCTGACATAGCCATGTGGACCTTTTTAAAATCTTACCCTGAGCTGACAGATGCCAGAAAAGTTACTTTTTAGGCCGACACCTTTCAAAACCACCCTACCATCAAAGCCAGTATTGCCGTACTCCACGTTGGCTGGAGGGGTTTGTGGGAATCAGAGTAAAAAAAAGTTACATTTACAGACTTGGAGTTCATAATAGCGGCTGTCTTCTTGGCGCAGTGTTCACTGACACATTAAAAGCCGCAAACCTTCACAAGCCGTTGGCACCATATCAATGTGAGATGCTTCGGGAAATTTGATCTTTGTGAATTTCAGTACAGTTTAAGTGTTAATCTGCAGTTTCAGGACTAAATGTGCAAACTGAGAATTTATGATCCAGCAGCTTCACACCTCCCAAATGCGTCAAAACAGTTCTGGGCTGGAAAATGTACCAAAATGCATTCTGAGAGAAATTTCACAGAGAAGGCTTCACATAAATTTGTAAAAATCACACATTCGCGGAAGAAAGAACACACACACAAAAATGACACCGAATGAACCTAGAACAATTGACCCATCTCACCTTCAAATAGGGTTGTGTTGGGCCAGTATTGTCCACTTTTGACAATCCCAAGGGTTTGCAGAGCCAGAATAATTGGCATCTACCATTCTAACCAGAGATAGTGATAAATCATGAGAATATCTGGATGTGAAGGCAGGTAATCCAAATCCAACGAGATCAGATAAATTCTGAATGGAAAATTAGACCAAGAAAAGGCCTTTGTGTTAGGCTAGGCTAGGCGCATCAGGGGGCTCAATATTTTGATACTACACAATGACCAAAACTGGAGGCTTGAATAATATCTTAATTGGCTAGCTAAATAACTGTAGATTTTATTTCTATTGTTAGATCAGAAGACGACTTCTATTTTTCTAGCTGGTAACAATTACTGGCCTTGATCAATTTTTCTGAAGTGTTGTTGACAAAACTTTTGCATTATTGAGAACAATGTTTTGTGAAAACAATGTCAATAATATTTTTTTCATAATTGCCTCTCTATTTTTTTCCCCAAAATTGTGCAGTGCTGTGAATTTTGTGTACTGCCAGCAATAACTACAGCCTAATATCTGAATCCAAAAGGAAGCTGGCATGGTGCTTGCCAGGAGCTTCCCTATTTGTTATGAATTAATTTATTTTTATTGTGTTTTTAATATTATGCCTTATATTATTGTTAGCCGCCCAGAGTGGCCTGGTTGCCAGATGGTGCGGGGTATAAATTCAAATCAACCCTGAGTGCTCACTGGAAGGACAGATCCTGAAGCTGAGGCTCCAATACTTTGGCCATCTCATGAGAAGAGAAGACTCCCTGGAAAAGACCATGATGTTGGGAAAGTGTGAAGGCAAGAGGAGAAGGGAACGACAGAGGACGAGATGGTTGGACAGTGTCACCGAAGCGACCAACATGGCTTTGACCAAACTCCGGGAGGCAGTGGAAGACAGGGGGGCCTGGCATGCTCTGGTCCATGGGGTCACGAAGAGTCGGACACGACTTAATGACTAAACAACAACAATAAATTCAAATAATAATAATAAATAATAAGCTAGGAGAAGCTTGGTCTATGCTAGGCCATAAAGTTTAGGGCTTTCTCCCAGGTAAGCCACATTTATGTAACAGTAGGTGACTGTCTGTCTGATGGGACTCATGGAACAAAGAATTCCGGAATTTCTAGTTTAAAAAAAAAAGAAAACAGAATGGTGCACCCCAATATATATACAAATGTTTTATTTATTTATTTGTTTGTTTAAAATAGTTTTATCCCACCATTCTCCTTAAAAAGGACCCAAGGCAACTTAACACATTGAAAGACAATATTTAAAGCTGAAAACAATGACTATACAATGGTGGATTACCTAATTAAAAGACAATATTTAAAGCTAAGAAAAATGAGTATAAAGAGGGAGCTTACATCATTAAAAGACAATATTAAAGCTAAATAATCCACACTAATTCTGAATAAGGCTATACAAATGTGCCTCTCTGTAAATCATATCTGTTACTGTCCAATTAATGAACTATGTGCAAAACCCAAAATTTGTGTCACATAATCTCTTCACCATCATCATTATCATCATCATATGTCATCAATTCTGATTTATGGCAACCCTCTCCAGGGTTTTCCAGGTAGAGAGTACTCAGAAGTGGTTTCCCATTCCCTCTTTCTTCTGGGGGTGTCCTGAGACTGTGCAGCTGGCCCAAGGCCACCCAGGCTGGCTCTTCTCCCAGGAGGCACAAGTGGGGAATCGAACTCCCAACCTCTGGCTCCACAGCCAGAGACCTAAACTACTGAACTATCCAGTGAATAAATCCATGACACTAAAACACTGCAATTCTAACATTCTGCATTAAAACATCCAACCTTTCACTTTACACAGTTCGTGCATCAATATTCTTTTCCTAACAAGCTGCATTAAATTCACCTTTAAGCAAAAAAAGGCCCTTTTTCTGTCTTTCTGTTTTTTTTACTGGGAGTGGAAAAGCTGGCTGCTGCAGCAAGGATGTGTCTAGACTAAATCTTCTGGGAGTGTTTTCCTTTTGGATTTACAATGGATTTCACCGTTGTGCTTAAACCGTGCATGCTGTGGAAAGGCATCCGCCGCTTAAATCTCCATCTGCAGGTGGGCTTTGCCAAAAATCTATCCGTATCTTCAATTACCAGCATCAGCAACAGGCTTGAGAGTCGGTGGTCATTGTACAACTTTCCCCAAATCTTAGTTATTTCACAGCTGATCTGCCCTTCAACCTTTTGGCTTGATTTGCAAGTTCACAGAAAGCTAGTTGTCACTGTTTTACACACATCTGACTGCCTTTTTCCTCCCACCCTTTGCTTCAGCGAGACAACCACGACCCACTCCATCCATCCATCAATTCAGATTTGTTTTCACCCACTCTCCCGTGAACATCAGATCCCAGTAACGGGACAAAAACTTGCTTTTTTTGTGACTCGTGGAATTTTGCACACCCGTTCACTTCAGTTATTAAGTTCCTGGGCAACTTCTCCGTAAAATCCTTCCTTCCATCTGTGTCCAGAGCAAAGCATGCCTTTTCCCCAAGCCCTCGGCCGAGATTTCCGTCCCTAGCTGTGCTTGCGGCTAGCCAAACACTGTTGGTTCTCCATGCCGTTCGGAAAGGCCGAGAGGTCACCTCATTAATACTCAGTTCACATTCTCTGCTCTCCCAAGAGAAAAGAAGGGAGGGAGGGAGGTGGGGGCACTTCCAACAAAATTCGCACACTTCCGAATTCACAAACTTCATCTGTTGTGTTGAATTTCAATAAGGACAGCTCTCCAAACAGCCTGCATCCTGTCATTCTTCTGGAAACATGGCACTCACCTCAGTGTCCTTTTGGCAGCAGGGCAGTTTTTCACGGGTTCTTTCATCCAATCCTCTCCTTTAATTGCAATCAACAGCTTTGATTTCCGTCTCATCTTCTCATCAATGAGAAGAAGCCAGGCTACCAACCCCAAAGGATAAAAGAGGGATTGGTTTCTTAAGCTCCACCCAGAGTGGGAGGGGCATAAGGCCATCGGTGGATTTGTTTTTTATAAGATGTTACCTCCGAGAGACTGGAAAAAGACTGAAGGGGAGCCCAAATGTATTTACCAAATGGCCATGTTACAAAGCAGGAGATTTTAGAGGAAGAGAACGAGAGAGAGAGAGAGAGAGAGAGATGGTGAGATTTGATTAGGCACTCCTTATGCTTAAACTGACACAAAATATGAAAATTCCATCTTGACATTTTACAGACAGATTTTCTCAAGGATTTTCCCTTTTCAAAGGATACGATTGGCGCAGCAAATGGAGAAAAATGTTCCCATTGTTGAAAGGCTCTACGGGAATCAACTTCATGGTTGCAGTCATTATTTTTAAGTTCTGTATTTGAAAGATGCACAATAAAGTGTGGTGTTTCGCCCCCTCAAAGTCATTTTCCTCACATCCTCTCTTCCTGGTCTCCGCTCTGAGCAGGATCGCTGCTTGAGCTGATTGTACAGACCCCTAAAGCATTCTTTGGAACCAATCGGGTGCGATGGACTTTTAAAAATGTGAATCCGATTAGGAAGCCTGCCTCGTTAAGAAAGGCTGGAGGAAAGGCTGGAAAGAGAAGCAGAAAGCAGGTCAGCAACACAAAAGGAACTTTGTTTGCCATTGTGAGGCCATCGGAGGCTGGTTTTTTGGATGTGAGTTTTGCCACGGTTTTTCAGACCCAGGAGCATGACACAACTCTCGGATTAAAAAGCCACGCCCCTTTTGCCCCTCGTCACATGAACATCCCAGGAAACAGCATCCTCAGGGTGGGAGAGAGTGTTCTTTTTTTAAATCATTCTTATCACCAAATCATGTCTTCCACTGGAAATTAAAGAGAGAGTGACATAAGGGAATGTGTTACGACATTCAGCTCAGAGCAAGAAAGCAACTTACACATATGGTCAAAGGAGAATTGTTTAAATGCAACCATAAACTTTAAAATCTTAATCTGAAAACAGAGTTCAGAGGATCACAATAAATACTCAACCGCTTTGTAAGCCACTGAAAGAGACGTGTCTTTGTAATAACAAATAATCATGCGCCATCAAATCAGTGGCAACTTAGGGCAACCCTTTCCAGGATTTTCAACATATCGGGCCTGTCCAGACTGGCCATTTTGGGTGATCAGGCTACAAAAAGTCTATTGAACTTGAGAGAAGGGGTGATGTGGCATTTGGCATGCTCCTCTCATCTGGACAGTAAACACTTGGCCTAGACAGCTGTCCATTCAGCACTTCCCCTGATCATCTGCAGACAGTCAGGGGAAGTGAAATAATTTTTTTTCTAAAGTTGCTCCTCTCTCTCTGTCTGCCGGCACTGTTTCATTTTCTCCCTTCCCGCCTCCCTGCTTCCCTTCCCTCATTCTTCCACCACTTTCTCTCTTCTCTCTCAGAATCAGCTGCCATGATGGCAGAGGCTGCTGGGGGCTGCTCTCTCCCAGCTAAACAACGAGCATGCCTAAAAGAATGCATGCCCTACTACTGGGCCAGAAAGGTGTGCAACAGCTCTTAAAAGGGAAGGATGGCTCCATTCTAATTTTTTTCTTTCTGATCCAAACCGTGCCATCGGTCATCCATGAAGCATACCTATACACTGGTGTGGACAGGCCCATAAAGTACTCAGAAATGGTTAGTCCAGCCAAAGTGAGAAGTGAGAGCAATTCTGATGGATGTTAGTATGCTAATGGTGTTATTTGGTTTTTGGCTGTCATTTCCTGTAAACAGCAGAAGCAAGAACTGAGGGCGATGGGGTAGGTGTGCAAGGGGCAACCTCTGGTGTATCATGTTGCTTTTGACTGACTGACACACACACAGAGATAGTTCTCTTCATATATATTTTACCCCATACATAACTATTCCGAGTTCTGTTGGCAAAATTAAAGAGAGAAAAGGGGGAAGGGGTGAAAGATAGGGGGGAAAGGCAAAATGTTGAGCTATTTCCAAGATTTCCAAACTATTTCTTTCTCTTGCTAATACTTATCTAAAACCCAGTTCTACAAATCACTAGGAGATTTGTCACATGCAGTTTTCAAGGAGAACCTTTCCATCCCTGGTGGCAATCAAGAAGTCCAGCTCTGCCTCCCAGATTTTCGAGAGCCCTCTAGTGGTAACTGCGGAGCATGGCATGTCCAGACAAAAAAATAAAAGCTGAAAGTGAACAAAAACGGTTGAGGTACCTTAAAGGCTAAAGGTTATAGTTCATTGTAAGCTTTCATGGGTTCATCCATAAGGCAGGTGATTCTGTTCTTGTATTGGAACTTCAAGATCATTCTTTGAGTCAGAAGCATCAAAGTAAAATTAATAAACACACCGGATAATTTTTGCCCAGTAACGGGCAACCTCAAGAGTGTTTGAGGAAACTAGCAGCAAGTCTTCCATGGCACCAGGGGCATAGAGTGCACTGACGTAGGTGTGAAGTTACTTGTTCTGTGCGCTCCCGAAGGACTGGGTGGATGCAACACCCCTGTCCCATTTTCTTTGATTCAGCTTGATTCTGCTAGTTCTGCTCCGTAGCCTATTAAGTCATTTCCAAACAACCCAATGAGCTGCCAGGATAGCTCAGTGGTTTAATTTGTCTGCAGAGCCAGGGGACAGGAGTTCAAATCCTCACTGTGCCTCCTGTGAGTAGAGCCAGCCTGGGTGGCTTTGGGCAAGCTGCACAATCCCAGGGCGCCCTCTGGAGGAAGGCAATGGGAAACCACTTCTGAATGTTCTATACCTGGAAAACTCTGGCTGCCAGAAGTCAGGAATGAATTGACAGCATAGGGTTATTATTATACACTTATTTAGCTGGCCGGATAGCTCAGTGATTTAGGTATCTAGTTGTGGAGCCAGAGGTTGGCAGTTCGATTCCCCACTGAGCCTCCTGTGAGTAAAGCCAGCCTGGGTGGCCTTGGGCAAGCTGCACAGTGTCATGATAACAAAGAAGAAGGGGATGGAAAATCACTTCTGAGTATTCTCAGGTTAGAAAAATCTGAAAGGGGTAGCCATAAGTTAGAATTGACTTGACAGCACAAGATTATTTTAAGTAACCCAATTCTCTATGTGACTGGGGGCAACAATTACACCCATGGAGAGAGCTACCAAAGAGTAATGGGCACATCACCCCTGCTCTGTGCCCCTATGTGTGAGTCAACGATCACCCCTTCCCAAACCTATAGACCAGGAGAATTTGGGTGGAATTCTCCGTTATTGGAAGCGACTGATGTCAGCAAGAGAAGGGACGGTTGGTTAGCGTCACAAAGGGTATCGGGTGAAGAAAAATCCTTGGGAGTTGTCCTTGAGAAACCTCAGATGTTGTTAAGTGAAACGTACATTACAAAGTAGGGGGGTTTGGGGGCCCGCCTGTGTTCTCCTGTTGCCAAAACCCCAGTTGTTTCGTGCAGTTTGAGAAAGAAACAGTAGAGAAAAAGAAGCGACAACCAGCAATGACTGCAGGAAAAAAAGATGAATAATATAAAATTCAATAAACAAATCTGTTTAATCTGGGTTCCTGGGTGAGTTTTAAAGCACAGAATACACTTTTTCTTAAAAGGGCAGGCATAAGCTGATTTAAAACAGATGTCAATAACTTACTGGAGCCTCCAGAGGGCGCCATACACTCAGAATCTGTTGATTCTCTTTCTCTGGAGACTCTCCAGAGCACTCCCAAAATGTTTATTCATGGATGCTTAGAAGCACCAAATTATCAGTCATAGATTTAGCCTTTCAGACCTGCCAAGGGTCACATGGTTTCTCTGCTGAGTCTCAGGCAAATGGGAAACAATTCTTCAGAGGTGTGAGGCAGTGCAAATTGGAATTGTGGTAGGATTTGAATCCAAGTCCAGAGCCTACATTCTGTGTGGAAAAGACTATTGGTAATGGCATGTTTGTATATTTCACACTTCAGTGTGTGTGAAAGAACATACCCTGAAACTCCTTATTCACTCCCCCTTTCCCCAAATTAACCCATTACTAGGTTTTGTTCCAGGTGTTCTGGCAAACAAACTAAATAATTGGAAGGAGAAGATGGTGAATTAATATTCTTGCTGTCAGAACAAGATTATGAGAATACTGTGGTACAGACCATGAACTGTGAATATCAAATGGTAGGGTCAAGGTGAAGAAGAACACTAAAACAAACAGAGTGACAAAATATAATTTAAACAACATTCCAGAAGAATTCAAGGACCTTGTGAAGAACATGGAAGTTAAGGACCTTGTGAAGAATTTGCTTTACTAATTTCAACTGATTATAAATCAGAAGACCTGTGAACTGAAATCAGATATACTATGAGAGAGGAGGTACCAAAGAGATCGTATTGCAATATATATCGGCTATTGGAGCAGATGGCTTTAGGATTGACAGTGAAGAAATGGAAATAGTTGAATCGATTTTCTTGGTTGAGTCATCAATCCAAAAGCAGCCAAGAAATCAGAAGAAGACTACACCTGGAAAGGGAACTATAAAGGAAAAGATCCTTAGATGTAAATGTGTCACCAAAAGCCAAGGAGCATCCATACTATTACAACTACGATTCCTAAGTAGCATCTTCAGTTGTGAGAGATGAACAGTGAAGTCAGCTGATAGGAAAAATATTGATTTGTTCAAAATGTCAGGTTGCGGAACACTTTATTGATTTAATTTGTTTGTTTTTTTGTTTGAAATATTTTTATCCTGCCTTTCTTCTTAAAAGGACACAAGACAATTTTATTGACACCATGGACTGCCAGAAAGGACATATCATACTCTCTGGAAATGACAATAATGCTAGGAAAAGTGGCAGGCAGTAGAAAAAGAGAAAAACCTAATATGAGATGGACTGACTCAGTAAAGGAAGCCATGGCTTTGAGTTTGAAAAGCTGTTAATGAGAGGACCTTCTGGAGGTAATTAGGGCCACCGTAAATCAGAAGCAATTTGGTGGCACATAACAAAAATAGGATTTAGATTTTCCTTCCTTTTGCTATTCATAAATAAGTTTCCCAAGTTACCGTTTTATAAATGGAAAAGGGGAGACTAAGAAAGGATGGAGGTTCATGGCACTAGGAACAGTGCAGAATTTATCTGCATTTAATGAAGGACTCAGAGCCATCCAAGGAAACTGACTGCTGACAGCGTCAGAGTAAAAATAAGAAAATATATTCCTTCCTGCAAGGCAGTACGTATAAAGCTATAATAATTCCTTGCCCCAAGATCCTTCAATGGCCATCAGCTCAAGCGTGGTGTACACATGCAGTAAAACAAGATGAACCCTTTCTCAGGCTGAAGTGGACAGCCATGGCAGCTCCCGTGAGGTAGGGAACGGGTTAAAACCACTGCTTCAATATCTCCCGTACTTTGAAAGCCCTGTTTGGGTCACTAGAAGTCAACGTTCAGACTTGACCGCACCTACTAACAAGAACATGGAATGGCCAGTGTGACTTCAGAGGGCTTTTTAATATTTTCACTCGTTCCCCAGTGGTTGGGTTGCTTGCTCTCAAAATGGCAGCAATCCACTCGGTTTCCTCGTGTGATGCAGAGAGAGGACATCCGTCAGCAAACTGAGGTGGTCCGAAAACAACAGCAGTTGGCTTCCCGCTTCCACGTCCTGGCTGAACAGGAAGAGGTACAGTTTTACAAAAACGTCCAAGAATTCCAGGCAGACCACCAGCCCCAGGAGTAGCCACATGGTTTTGGACAGGAGGAGAAGCAGGCAGTTTTGCATGGCCTGGGACTCTTGAACCAGCTTCGCCTGGACCATCTCATGGAGCAAAGAGGGGAACTTGGTGCTCTCGCCCGGGCCCGGTCTCAGCAGCGAAGCCTCTTCCAGTTGCTCTCGGAGGCCAGAGAGTTTGTTTTCCTGAACTTCCCGGATCTGTTCCAGCTCGTCCAGGGTGCGGTTCAGCTCGGTGGTTTGGTTTTGCTCCTCTCTGTACCGCTGCTTGGCGGTTTCGATTTTCGCCTCCAGCTGTTTGAAGTACGCCACAATGTGTTCCATCACCTGCTTCATCCGAGAGACATCCTGGTCCTGCATAGCCTTATAATCTTGAAACAAAACAATGTGGCTGGACATCGTTTGGGTCTCGGTTCTGAGCCCCTGGTTAGTGTCATTCAAACTCTGGTTTTCAGCCTCCAGGTGCAGAATCGTGTCTTCCAGCTGCCGTAGCGTCACCTGGAGTTCCCCCTCTTCCTTCTGAAGGTCTTCTGCCATGGCCTTGAAGCAGTCAATTTTGGCCTCCAGGTTCCTGTTCTGCTCTTTCATGCCCTGGTTCTCTGTCATAATCTCCTGCTTTTCAGTGTCAAGGTTGGCGGCTGTCTCTCTCAGCTCCCATATCTCGTTTTTTAAATGTTCGTTGGTCTCTGTTAGACGGCCCACTGCAGATAGATCCATGGCACCAGGTCCGACCGTCTTGGTTTCTGGAATGGCCTATGTGTCCGTGGGCTCTGTACAGGTGAAAAACCAAAGTGCAAATAAAATCCAAACAGAAATAAAAATTGCACGTTAGGAACGAGCAGACTTTTCAAGTCCGGGCCTATTCACACAGAGCATTTGAATCATTCCTTTTCCCTCTTTTTTTATATTGATATATTTTTATAGCCATGTGGCATATATACCGCTGGGCCCGTTCACATGGCTGTTCAGTTCAGTTGGTACATTTCTTGCTATTTGTACCAGTTCTGGAGGCTACACATATCATATACAAATCGATTATTTTCTGACCTGTTTCTGGGTTCCTGCTGCTCTAAATTTTTCTTTTAAAAAATTTGTAAGTGATAGATCGCTACCGTGGAATATACATGCCACTGTCCTGTCACTTCCAACTGTTAGTCTATGTGCTAGCTGGTGGGATATGTCACTAGACAAATGTTGTTGAAAAGTTAGCGGGGGAATTAACTATAAAACTATAAGCCACACAAAAGCAGGGACAATGGTTACAATAGGGAAGACATTGGCTAAGTGATACATCGATAAACTGTTGTGGAAAAAAATATATATAAAAGAAAGTGATTTATCGCTAAGCATTAAAAAAAATTTTTTAAAGGGTACAAACATGCTGGCCATGCAGTGGCCATGGCACCCAATAACCCAAGCTGTCTGAAAAGTAAATAAATTGACAGCAACGTTCAGACATGCCAAAATGATAAGGATTGAAGCAATATAGGGACTGGATCATTTAAAAAAGGACATGCCGGTGAGGTGGAAAAAAACTGATTGGCCGGCCCAATGAATTGATGTTACCTGTGCATCATGTGAATAGAAATTTATAAAACAATTTAAATAACGACAGAATTGATAAAACTGAGTTCTTTTGGCATATGTGACTCCACCCTCTGTTTCTGTGTTTGTGCCAAGAATTGTGTAATTGGGTAGATCCATAATAGATGTCCAATATCTCTACTTCATCTCAGCATTGTCGGCTTTTTTGTGACTGTTTTTCATGATGTCATGAGAGATGCTTGAAGGTAGCATATTAAAAATCATTATGTGCTAATTTTGTGAGCAAGGGAGGCTGAAAACACCATGTGAGCTATGGCATGACAGAATACCAAGCTTAGAACATTACTTTTTAAAGCCCTTTTTATTTTTAAAGCCACCTTTTTATTTTTAAAGCCACCTTTTTATTTTTAGATATGTTATTTGTTGCATTGCCATTATGTGCTAAATATTAATTACTAGGACCCCCATATCCATGGGGGATCAGTTCCGAGCCCCCCTGCAGATGCTGAAAAACACAGATGATAGCGAACGCTATTATAATAGCAAATTCTATACATATAGCATGGTCTCTGGCTCCCTCTTGTGGCCAGGTCTGCTAATTACATCTCGCTTCTCCTAGTGGCCAGTTCTGGTAACTACATCATTGAAAATATATATTTTAGGGATTTTTCTTTTAATATTTTTAATATTTTCAGACTGTGGATAAGTGAATCAGCAGATACTGATCCCATGGATAAGGGGCCCTACTATACTGTGGCCTGGCCCTTCTCCTTGTTCTTTTAATGGATGCCCTAGGCAGGGAATGCTTGATCTCTGCCTCTCACATTTTCTGGCTTGTATAATTCCAAGGTGGGCAACATGGGACCTACAAGTTGCATCAATAAAAGAACAAAAGGCATGCTGCTAGTTTCTGGCTTAAATCAGAGGCCTCAGCATCCTTCCTTTTGGGCTCAGCAGTTCTCGGTACCAGCAGAATGTGCCCATGCATAAAGCTGTCAATTAGAAAAAGAGGTTATGAAGACTCACAATCCCATTGATCATGCCAATCCCCAGTTATCTGCTTAGTTTTCCATAGAAAAGGTGGCCATAGGTTTCCACAGGTTTGGGTACATGCTCTCCAGCAGATCTGCCTCAACCAATCCGAGAAGACCAAGGCTGGCTGGTGGAACCCAGTGGACTAGCTGAGGTCACAATCCTGCCTCAGATCTTCTGATGTTCTTAGTGGGCATGAAATCAGGCGGAAAGGAGGAAAGGTCACACTCCAGAGGTGACACCCAACCAGCAGACCGGCTCTAAATGTGAATCACAATTCACAAAAGAGAAGGGTTTTTTAAAAAAATCCCAGCCGGTAGTTCATGCTTTGTGGGTCACATGGGCAGAAGTCTATCATATATTCAGGCCAATGGGGCAAATGTTGTCTCCTCCAGACACAGGCTATTCCCCCCGCCCCCAGCCTGCTTCCTTCTGCTTGCCTCTTTCCTTATAACCAGTCCCTGGCAACGCATGCTTTTCTTCCAGGAAAGAATTGATCAGGATCATATGGAAGCCAGCGGACCAAAAGAAGAGACTATTCTTAGTTGCTAACTGTCAAGTTTGAAATATGGTGCCAGAGGAGAGCTTCAGCTCTGCCTCCTCAAGAGGCAGTGCCTGGAGGAGATGCGGCAAGCAAGCCAGGACTCTGGCTCTGCTGGAGGAGGCAGGACTGGCGGGGGGGATGATGTGTGCTACTTATATACCACCCTATAGTGCTTTACAATTTAATTATGCAGGCTACACATTGCCCCCCCTCCAAAAAGCTGGGTACTCCATTGACTGACCTTGGAAGGATGGGAGGCTGAGGGGAACCTCAAACCAGCTACCTGGGATTGAGCCCAGGTTGTGAGCAGAGTTTTGGCTGCAGTACTGCAGTGTAACCACTGCACCACGAGGCTCCTCAAGTGCCAGTCACCAGTTGGCCAAAAAATGAACAGCCATCTCTACTCAGTTGTTATTTCCTGGAGTTATTTACACTCTTCAGGAAAGAATAAGATAAATTGGAGCAAAAGTTATCTTTTTTAAACTCTGGAAATGGGTATGTTTTAGACTGAAGATTATTGACGGGGAGACACGATGGAACATCCCAAAGATCCTAGATTTGTTCCTTTCTAGGAATAGCAAAGGGTCAAGCCATCAAGTTGATTCCCCACAATGCTCCTGGACATCACTATATCAAGAGCATCAAAATAGCCACTTTGCTTCTTGGAAGGAAAGCGATGACAAACCTAGACAGCATCTTAAAAAGCAGAGACATCACCTTGCCAACAAAGGTCCGCCTAGTCAAAGCTATGGTTTTTCCAGTAGCGATGTATGGAAGTGAGAGCTGGACCATAAAGAAGGCTGACCGCCGAAGAATTGATGCTTTTGAATTGTGGTGCTGGAGGAGACTCTTGAGAGTCCCCTGGACTGCAAAGAGAACAAACCTATCCATTTTGAAGGAAATCAACCCTGAGTGCTCACTGGAAGGACAGATCCTGAAGCTGAGGCTCCAATACTTTGGCCATCTGATGAGAAGAGAAGACTCCCTGGAAAAGACCCTGATGTTGGGAAAGTGTGAAGGCAAGAGGAGAAGGGGACGACAGAGGACGAGATGGATGGACAGAGTCATCGAAGCGACCAACATGAATTTGACCAAACTCCGGGAGGCAGTGGAAGACAGGAGGGCCTGGCGTGCTCTGGTCCATGGGGTCACGAAGAGTCGGACACGACTTAACGACTAAACAACAACAAGCTGCTCAAAACACTAGACCAGGAGGTCCAGGCCAGATAGGTATCCGTGGTGGGTCTTGCGACCATCGGAGCCCAGCAGCTAAGCGGTGCTTAAGCAATGGTATTGGTTGTGTGGAATTGAGACAGGCCAAAACTCCCCCCGCCTTCTGTCTCTGGGGGCTTTGCTTTCCTTCAGCTCAGTTTTGAAATCAGATGAGGTCCAGCCAGGGAGAAGGATGACAGAATGCAGGGAAGTGAGTTTGCCACGGATTCGGCTCCTGTTTGGTGAAGATTCTGGGCAAAGATAGCCGAATCCCAGGGGCACGGTCTAAAGTCTCTTGGAAATTATTATTATTATTCGTTTTATTTATATGCTGCATTTCTCTCAACAAGGGACCCAAAGCAGCTCACAACATTAAAATTCACACAATTAAAAACACACTAAGTTAAATATTAAAAGACAAATTTAACAATATATGATTTAAAATAAAATTAAAAGATGAAAACATGAAAACATGGAAAAGATTAAAATTATCTGCTAATAATTCAGGGATTCACTTATAATTGTTAAAAGCCTGCCTGAAGAGATGGGTCTTTAGCTTTTTTCAGAAGGATAAAAGGGAAGGGGCCATCCTGATCTCCCGAGGGAGAGCGCTCCATAGCCTGGGAGCTGCCACAGAGAAGGCCCTCTCCCGTGTCCCCATCAGCTGTGCTTGTGCTGGCAATGGGACTGAGAGGAGGGCCTCCTCTGCTGATCTTAGGGAGATACGGTCCTTCGGGTAGCCTGGTCCCAAGCTGTAGAGGGCTTTAGAGGTAATGACCTTCACTTTGAATTGGGCCCGGAAACGGACTGGTAGCCAGTGAGGTTCTTGTAACATGTGCGTTATATGCTCCCTGTATCTGGCCCCAGTCAGTAGTCTGGCTGCAGAGTTTTGTACCAGCTGAAGTTTCCGAACCATCTTCAAAGGCAGCCCCACATAGAGCGCGTTAGAGTAATCCAAATGGGATGTAACTAAGGCATGTGTCACTGTAGCCAAATCTGACATCTCAAGGAACAGGCGCAGCTGGCGCACCAGCTTTCGCTGTGCAAATGTGCTCTTGGCCACCGCCGAGACCTGAGCTATCTTGGGCATCCAAGCTTAGGGATGAATCCAGGAGTACACCCCAGCTGCGGACCTGAGTTTTCAGGGGGAGTGTAACCCCATCCAGCACCAGTAGTATCCCTATTCCCTCATCTGCCTTCCGACTGACCAGGAGCACCTCTGTCTTGTCTGGATTAAGTTTCGGTTTGTTTGCCCTCATCCAGCCCATTGTTGATGCCAAGCACTGGTTTAGAGTCAAGACCGCTTCCCTGGAATTAGGTGGAAAGGAGAGATAGAGTTGGGTGTCATCTGCGTACTGGTAACACCGAACCCCAAAACTCCAGACCACCTCTCCCAGCAGTTTCATGTCGATGTTAAAAAGCATGGGTGGCAAAGCAGAACCCTGAGGAACGCCACAAGCCAATGGCCAGGGCGTTGAGCCGGAGTCACCCAGCGCCAATGCTGTGTTTTCCCAAGTCTTCAGCTGGTGGGACACCTCTCGGGGTGAATGGCACTGGGGGAAGAAAAATTTTGATTTTGGGGGGTGAGGTGGCCTACTTGAGGCTTCTAGCACCCCTCCATTGTAAAAAAAAAAAAAAAAAAGTCTGGAAAAAAGTGCCCCAAAGCCCTATTACGTAATCTGAATCATTTGTCATATTTCCAGTGGCCATTTGTGTATGTGGATGCACACACTCGTTTAGAAGCAGTGCAGCAAATTCATATTGTCTTGCTCTTTCCTGTGTGCTCATGCACACACACATCCTTTTACAGCGGTTGTCCAGGCTTCCATCCCTTGGTCTCAGGTTTTGGCCTTAAACTCTCAGGGAAACAGGAAGTGGGAACTCTATTTAGCTCCCACATTTGTGAACCCGTTCTGATATACCAACCCAATGCCCCTCACCTGTATAAATGAATTCATGGTTTGGTAAGATATAAAACCAGCCAACATGGCTGTTTGTGCCCT
This sequence comes from Intellagama lesueurii, assembly GCA_037013535.1. Lineage (NCBI taxonomy): Eukaryota > Metazoa > Chordata > Lepidosauria > Squamata > Agamidae > Intellagama > Intellagama lesueurii. The sequence continues at coordinate 6,101,722 of JBAJHW010000003.1, forward strand.
ATCTAGATCAGCCCAATAGATCTATAGCCAAAGGCCCCTGAAACACAGACTGTACACACCCTGGTATCCAAATATTGCAAAATGGAAGCCTTCGGAATGATCCAGCCCACATCTGGCCCGTTTGTGATTTTCATATTTCAGTATTTCCAGTCCAGTGAAAAAGAACATCGCTAGTCATGTTCCAGAGGGACGTGGTGGCGCTGCGGGTTAAACCGCAGAAGCCTCTGGGCTGCAAGGTCAGAAGACCAGCCGTCGTAAGATCGAATCCACACGACGGAGGGAGCTCCCGTCGCTTGTCCCAGCTCCTGCCAACCTAGCCGTTCGAAAGCATGTAAAAATGTGAGTAGATAAATAGGTACCACCTCGATGGGAAGGTCACGGCGTTCCGTGTCTAGTCGCCCTGGCCACGTGACCGCGGAAGATTGTCGACGGACAAACGCTGGCTCTACGGCTTGGAGATGGGGATGAGCACCGCGCCCTAGAGTCGGACACGACTGGACTAAATGTCAAGGGGAACCTTTACCTTTACAAGTCATGTTCCAAATGGCTGCAGACAATCTTTGAGCACACCTAAATTCTAACCAACTGAATCGTTGTTTGTTTGTTTGTTTTTGCCACCTACAAATGTAATATCGCCAGAGGAAAATGTCACTTCCGGCAGGAGGAGCCATGCAGGAAGAGAGCGCCCTACGATCTGACGGGTGTAATTATGCATCCATGACATCCTTTCCAGAGCCCCATAGCGTGGGTGTGCATGGAATAAATACGACTCCTAAAGCAGCATTTTGCTATAAAAGCAGAACTAAAAGTTCATGCAAAGACTTTTTTGAAATAGTCAAAATCAACAAGGTAAAGGTAAAGGTAAAGGTTCCCCTTGACAATTTGTCCAGTCGTGTTCGACTCTAGGGGGCGGTGCTCATCCCCGTTTCCAAGCCATAGAGCCAGCGTTTGTCCGAAAACAATCTTCCGTGGTCACATGGCCAGTGCGACTTAGACACGGAACGCTGTTACCTTCCCACCGAGGTGGTCCCTATTTATCTACTTGCATTTGCATGCTTTCGAACCGCTAGGTTGGCGGGAGCTGGGACAAGCGACGGGCGCTCACTCCGTCACGTGGATTCGATCTTACAGCTGCAGATCTATAGACCTTACAGCACAGAGGCTTCTGCGGTTTAACCCGCAGCGCCACCACGTCCCAAAATCAACAAGACTATATATTAACTCTTTGGCAGGAGATACATATTCCAAGCACAGGTCTTTTGGTACCTCTGTCAGCATTCTTGCTGAACAGCTAAAATGTGTGTGACCTACAGAAGGGGGTAGCCACTTTGTCCTCAAAGGAAATAAGTGGACATGCTACAGAAAGGTTGATATTTTGATCCCGTGTTTTTTTTCTCCAGGTGTGGAGTTTGTTTTTTTCGGCGTAGTAACCAGAGGTGGAAAATATTTGAAGGACTGTAGATGTGTATTTGGCACAGCCGTTAATAGCACAACCGGATGCTATGTTTACTCAGGGGTAAGCGCCACTGGGATCAGCAGGGTCTGCTCACAGGAAGGCTATCTCAGGTGCATTCATTCTGCCAAGGCACTGGCCAGGGGTGGGCAGCTGTGACCCTCTTCCCAATGGCAGCTCTCATCATCTCATGCCATTGGCTATGCTGGCTTAGCTTGACTGAAATTGTAAGCCAAGAATACTTAGAGGCTGACAGTTGCTACCGTGTTTCCCCGAAAATAAGGCAGCGTCTTATATTAATTTTTGCTCCAAAAAACGCATTAGGGCTTATTTTCAGGGGATGTTTTTTTTTTTTTCATGTCCAACAATTGACATTTATTCAAATACAGTCATGTCATCTTCTTCTGGTTGCTGCTGCACAAGGGTGGAGGGCGGGGTTTCACTTCACTGGGGCTTATTTTTGGGGGTAGGGCTTATATTACGAGCATCCTGAAAAATCATACTAGGGTTTATTTTCAGGTTAGATCTTATTTTCGGGAAAACAGGGTAGACAAAGTCATATATTCTCTGTCATTAGACTTAATCCCCCCCATGAGGATTGAGAGACTCTAATTTTATCTGGTCAAGATAGCCGTGTGTGTAGGAAGGAGTGGTTGCTGAAATCTAAGCTAATTGATAAAGCGAATTGGCAGCCAGATGGACAGTATAAAAATCAAATGAATGAATGAATGAATAAAATAGATGATTTTGCTAATGAACAGCCAACTTTTCAAATGTTTGCCTCAAATATATAGCTGGCTAGATAGCTCAGTGGGTTAGGTGTGCAGAGCCAGAGGTTGGGAGTTCGATTCCCCACTGGGCCTCCCTGTGAGAAGAGCCAGCCTGGGTGGCCTTGGGCCAGCTGCATGATAGTCCCAGGGCACCCCCAGAAGGAAAGGGTAAACCAGTTCTGAATATTCCCTACCTGTAAAACCCTGACAAAGGTTGCCGTAAGTCACAATTGACCTGATGGGACATGATGATGATGATGATGAAGATACACTTATTTAGCTGGCTAGATAACTCAGTGGTTTAGGTATCTGGCTGTGGAGCCAGAGGTTGGGAATTCAATTCCCCCACTCGGCCTCCTGTGAGTACAGCCAGCCTGCGTGGCCTTGGACAAGCTGCACAGTCCCAGGATGACCCTGAAAAGGGTCGCCATAAGTCGAAATTCACTTTAAAAGGTAAAGGTTCCCCTTGACAATTTGTCCAGTCGTGTCCGACTCTAGGCGGCGGTGCTCATCTCCGTTTCCAACCCATAGAGCTAGCGTTTATTACCAAACATGCACATTGTGGAGTACAGTGATGCCTCGCAAGACGAAAGCGTTTTGCGATTGTTTTGGTGACTAACAAGACGACTTTTTCTATGGCCGTGCTTCGCAAGACCATTTTTTCCCCGCAAGAGCAATGCCTTGCAAGACGAAAATAATTCGTTCGTCTTGCTAGGTTTCCCATAGGAATGCATTGCAATGCATTCCTATGGGAAACCGCGCTTTCGCAAGACGAAAATTTCGCAATACGACGCTACTCGCGGAACGAATTACTTTCGTCTTGCGTGGCATCACTGTAGTTTTATATGCTGCTTTATCATGTTTCTGATATGTTAAGTTCTTTCAGGTGCAACCATGAGTAGAGACATACTGGTAAATATTGTAATGTACTGCAGTGTATACCTACATAGGCGCTGCGGGTTAATAGGCCGAGTCATTGGGCTGTCGATCGGAAGGTCGGCAGTTCAAATCCTCGGGACGGGGAGAGCTCCCGTCGCTCGCCCCAGCTCCTGCCAACCTAGCAATTCAGAAGCATGCAAATGCGAGTCGATGAATAGCTACCACCTCGGTGGGAAGGTAACAGCATTCCATGTCTAGTCATGCCAGCCACGTGACCACGGAAAGTGTCTATGGACAAACCCCGGCTCTTCGGCTTACAAAAGGGGATAAGCACTGGCCCCTAGAGTCAGGCATGACTGGACTTAATCATTGTCATGATCATGGAATATGTGGTTAGAAGCATGTCATGATGATGGGATATGTAGTCAGAGAAATATAAAATGGAGTCAGAATGGTTCTGTATAGAGATGATTTGAAGGACTTTTGAAAGTGTTTTCTTAGCACCATGAGAATGTTTTTCTGCAGACCGTTACAGCCAGGAACGAGATATCTTGAAGGCCGAACCAAGAGGCCGTGGAAGACTTAACATTCCAAGCTTGTTACAGAAGACATAAACAACACCTGGACTCTCTCATGGGAATAATGGGTGGGGAAAGGTGGTACAACCTCTTAAATTTAATTGGTTAACAGCCAGATGGGCCATGAAGAAAGGAGGAGCTAGGAAAGTAGAATATGGAAGATGGGTTATGTGTTCTGTGTTCACTATTGTTCACTTGTGTTCCAGTGTGTTCAATCATTCCTGATGATGGATTTCTGTTCTGATGATGGTATGAGCATGTAGCTTGAGAGAGAGGGAGGATGTGAGTGAAGGAGAAAGAAAGAGGGGGGCTAGCCCTCTATAGCCTACACTAGGTTAGCTTTTAGAAGTTTATTATTTTAGATGGGGAATAGTTATTTTATTTAACTGCAATGATCTTTGAATATGTTCTTGAATGCTACTGCTTTTGCAATATAAACTGAATTTCTATGAAACTTTATTTTTCTAATAAAAATTTAATCTTAAAAATCCTTATTGAGGACTGGTCTCTTGAACAGCAAGGTCTGGCTAAATCCAGGAAGTGGAAAGGCCACAAACTAGCTACTATTCAGAGTCCTACCTCACTGAGCTGTTGTGAGTTCTAAGGAATCACAAAGCCCATGTGCCTGTACTTGCAAAGTACTAAGTAAGTGTAAAGTGTTCTTTTTAGGTCAGACTTGTTCAAAGGGGCTTATGCTACGCACTGCTGATGGTCTAGGGACTCGACCCAGCAAGAAAGTGGTAGATAAGAGCCTGGCGGACTCTCTGACCGAGTGCCTTGCAATCCCTAAGAGGGTCGGGAGCATCACAATCATCAAGGGGGAAATTACCTATACATTTTCTACAAAAAAATGTTTATGTCATGGCTTCGCTACATTTACAGAAAGATGTTAAAACAGGGGCTGTACGTGTGGTATCATCATCACACATTAGCTTATATCTAGATTCTGTGGGCTTTATGGATTTCACAAGGGTAAAAGAGACAACCTCTAACATTAGAAAACAAAGTTTGTGTTCTACAGGTTAGTATGAAAGGTGTGCCCTTATATTTGTTCAGATGTATCGGTTCTGTACAAATCTTATCCACACTGGAGAAGTTCTTTTGAGCACAAAATTAAGATATTCGCTCTACAAATAAAATAACAGATGATCCTCATAGGATAACTGTCTGGTTGTAACTGGGAGTCTGTGGGTACGCTTCTGTGCATAGCCTGGAAAAATCACTGTTTGGGGCCCGAATCCTACCGGGTCAAACTGCTCACATCATGGACTGTAGCATGACTGATGTGACATTATCACAGCTTGTGCTATGGCTGCAAGCAATTGATCCTCACTCATGTTCAACAGAATCAACAGGACCTTGACCTTGAATTCTATCCAGTTGCTATGCTGGCTGGGGATTCTGGGAGTGATCGTCCAAAAAAGCAACTTTCCGGTTCTCAGCAAGAAGCCTTCATCCACACAGTCTCAAAATAAAATACTTTAGAGGCCAAGTTCCCTGAGGGGTTGTCTCCTGCTTGCCCAGACCCTAAGGCCATTGTCAAAAGGCTACCCTCCTGGTGTCCCTGCCAAATCTGGGAAGGTAGCTATTATGTAGAGGGCCCTTCTAGTGGTGACCCCCTGATTGTGGAACACAACACCCCCACCCCCAAGAGAAGCTCAATGCTGAGGTCTTTCGGGTACTCAGTAAAGCCTGTTCTATTGTCTTCGGCTTTTTAGTTCCCCCGTTTTTAAAAACAATGCTTCTGCTTTTTCAGTCTTATCACTGCTCTTGGATTTACTTTCGTTTCATTCTCTTTTATTGGCCAGAATCTTGTTGGTGATTTACACATCCATAAATTAAATTGTGTCACTCATCACCATGAGCCGGGACTCACTAATTACTGATTTATTAGGGGAAACAACCAGCAACTTGTTAACATTTGTGAATTTGCCATGGTGAATAACATAATTTTACTCCTGTGCACATAAATCTCCATCAGACTTTTGGAAATGAGGTTACATTTTAAGGCCAAACCCCTGTTCAGGTTGACCGTGTATGTGTGTGGTTCCTCTTTCCATGCTTTTTCTATAAAAGAGCATTTACTACCTCCTTCCACAGGGGCTTCAAATGTTAACTGCAAGCCCAGAACTGCACTCAGCACTCCATCCATCAAGCGGTTATTCTTTCCCCTTGCTAAGAAGGATTCTGGCCCGTGCTTTTCATTTCCATTTTGTGAACGACTCAGAGCACTTTGGGAGTTGAGTGGCTATAAGAATGTAAAGAAATACAGTGTGCAGAGGACCTAAGGTCTGTTGCTTTCTCCAACTTGGCTTCCTCCTGATGTTATAGACTACAGTTCCTATCATCTCCCATCCTTGGCCACGCGGGCGGCAGCTGGAATCCCAACACCCTTGGGAGGTCCATTCCCCATCCCTGGTGTAATCAAACAACACACAAAGTTGACTGAAAACCAGAACGGTGGAAACAGTAATGTGAATTTAATCACAGGGTAATTAATTTCACACATACACACACGCACAAGATCAAACACGCAGCATTATGCTCATTCATTAATGTCTTCTGACAAATGAAGAGGGGCTCATTCTAACTATCTCAGCACCTTCTCTGTCTGCATGCACAGTGTCCACACATTTGGTGGTTCAGAGTAAGAAATTCTACTTCCCTTCAGATTATAAAAGTTGTCCCTTCTTTCTGTTTCCCTAGTTTCACTTTCAAGTAATCCAAACTGTGGCAGACTTTCAGTAGTTTAAGAACAGGGCTCCCGGGGGACCCAGGTAGCAGAAGCTCATTAGTAAAAACATTGTCGAAAAGGGTTCATATCTTCCTGCCCTCTCCACAAATTTCTTCAAACAAGACATTTAAAAAAAAAAAAGCATACTGGCTTCGCAGCACATCGGCTGGGACCAAATGATCTCTTAACGACTCTTTAAAGTGTACAAATTCTCTTCTATCTCAAACAGGAAGTCACAGTTGTAGAATTACGTCCCCCACCACGTGTCCATTTTCGAGTCTTCGACACAAACTGTTTCCATGATCCCGATCACGGCAGGATTAAAAGTCCTCTGAAAACGGTAAAAAAAAGTTCCAGGCTCTTTAAAATCACCGAAGAAAAGGTTAAAATCACAAGGGCTTGGCACAATGATTTGCGTCCACTGGGAAATGCTTCAGTGGTTGTTCTTGGCTGCCTCTTTGGCCGCAATAATCAGAGGAGTGAGGCTGGACAAGGGCTTGGCGATTTTCAGGAACTGGTGCTGCAAGTGAAGAAGACGAAATGCTTTAGCGCTGGGGAAAAACTAGCCCACACCAGCCAACGATGGCACATCCAGAGGTAGACTAGTAATAAATAAAGAATTGGTTTACATTCTTTGCCAGAATTACCGTATTTTTTCGTGTATAAGACGCCCCCATGTATAAGACAACCCCCCCCACACTTTTCTAACCCAAAATTAAGAAATCTAAGTGGGACTTAGCAAGTGGAGGAGGGGAAAGCAGGGATCAAAACCCTGCAGGATCACTTTGATCCCTGCTTTCCCCTCTACTTGTTTTTGTTCTCGCCTCAGCTTACTTCCGTGTATAAGACAACCCTCAATTTTTAGTCTTAAGATTTTAGACAAAAGTATAGTCTTATACACGGAAAAATACGGTATCGCTCTAGTCACCAGGTGTGAGGCTTTGGGGATTTTCTTGCACTGCAGCCCCCAGAATTAACCAAGAATTCCCCAGCCAGAATTTTGAGAGCTGCAGTCAAGAGATCTAAGTGCATAGAGAGGAGGTTTTTTAGCACTCACCTGGTAAGCCTCCTGAGTGATCATCTGCCTCTGAAGGAGGAGGAAATGGGTAGGAGTGGCTAAACTCCAGGGATGCTACAAAGGTTATGGGACTGGTAGTCCCTCTGCCCGTTAGGCTCACTCTCAAGAAACAATCTGGAAAATTCTGGGATTTCCACTGCAGGAAATCCAAAAGTTCCCTTGTTATCTGATTCTTCCTCGATTAGCATCTGTTACCTGATTCTCCCTTGTTCTGCCCTGAGTTATGCCCTGTTTCTCCAAAAATAAGACCTAACCTGAAAATAAGCCCTAGTATGATTTTTCAGGATGCTCATAATATAAGCCCTACCCCAAAAATAAGCCCCAGTGAAATGAAACCCCACCCTCCACCCTTGTGCAGCAACCAGAAGAAGATGACGTGACTGTGTTTGAATAAATGTCGATTGTTGTACATGAAAAAAATAAAACATCCCCTGAAAATAAGCCCTAATTCATTTTTTGGAGCAAAAATTAATATAAGACGCTGTCTTATTTTTGGGAAAACATGGTATTCAGCTGCAATTCCATCCCACAAGGTGAAGAAAGGAGCAAAGAATGTGCCACTAGCCAAGATCCTGTTGCTTAAGGCAGTAAACTGCACTAGAGTAAGCCCACTGAATCCATGAGGATTTGGTGAGTCAATTCCACTGATTTGAATGGGCCGACTCTAACGGAGCCGTACCTTAGCAGCACCTGCCACTGTCATTCTGATGCTGCCAAATTTGGACGGAGCAGCAGAAAATTTACATTGGTATCAGGAGTTGGATGTGCCCCTGGTTAATTTGGGAAGGCCAGTATTTATTTATTTATTTATTTATTTAATTGGATTTCTACCCCACCCATCTAGGCCAAAGGTCTACTCAGTATGGTTCTTCCCCCATCTCAAAAAGTTGCCTACACTGGTGCAAATAAATGAACACTCCCATTGTAAAGGATTTTGATACAAATTAGGGTTACCTGAAGGAGTTCTTTTGCTGATCCCCGCTTTTCCACATCCATCTCAAGGCAGTGATTCAGGAAGTCTCTAAATATGGGGGAAAGTTTCTCTGGATTCTGCAGTTCTGGGGTGCCATTGGTAGCAATGAGATACAAAGCCTTAAAAATAAAAAAAAAACAACAACCAGACGTATGAGAAGGAAAAAGAGTCCAGCTCATGTTTTATTGTATGCCCACAGCATCAGAGACAGAGACACAAAGACAGCGACTTTGGAAATTGGAAAGCAAATATGAAGTGACCATGCATACAAAAATGGATCGTGGGGCTCGCTGTGACCCTGGAGGACTGGAGTCAGTTAGACATACTCCTCATGAATCACGGTATGTGTACCCATCAGCAATGCCATACCGTCTACTACATTTAAAAAGAAAAGTCATGCTATGTTGGACTATAGCTGCAGTGAAGTCACAGGTATGCATCCAGGAGAAACACATGCCTATGGCCAACCTCTTGCCAAAGTAATAAAACTGGGATCTCAGCTGAACCACATCAGGTGACAGGTGGAGGACTCACAAGACTGAACACCTCCCCATAATGTGTGTTGCCAAGAGCAAGTCAACATATTAGGTGTAAGTCCAGTGTAGAATCATTCCCACCCACCACCACCAAACATACTAGTTTTCTTCATCTGAGATTTTCTTCTCCAAGTTAGCATTCCATCATGTACCTTAATCTTCGCTACAGAGCTGGTTCAGTGTGGTGATCAAAACATGGCATTGGAACTTGGGAGGATCTGGGTGAAGGGAGCCCCGAAGTTCACCGGTCACCACCTTATGTAGGCTGGCATAAATGCAACAGCAGGAATCACAGCAGCAAATTGCTCCCAATTAAAGAGTCGCTGGTTGTATTCCTCATTGCGCCCCAGCAGTGTCGTTCGGCCTGTGACAATTCACTACTGTGACTTTCACCATTACAGATTCACCTCTGTATATAAGCCACAGGACTCTGGACACTTTGAAACCTTGGGCCAGTTAGATATTCTCTCTCTCTCAGGCTGATCTACCACATAGGGTCGTTGTAGGAAAAAAGTGTGGCGAAAGAGAGACACATAGCTGCTGACCCTCCAGACCTTACCAACACTGGCATGAACAATGTGGCCCTGCCTTTTGTTGCTGCTGCTGCTGATTTTTCTCTTACTTTTTTCCTTGCTGCTGCAAATTTAGCAAAGGCTCTTTTCCATTTCAGTAATTAACATAATGAAATGATTGATTAACTCATTTGTGATTCATGCTTTCCCCACATGTCACGCTACTGATGTTTGTTGTGTTACTGCTATGCTTTGTTATTGAATGCTTTATTTGTTTATTATGAACGTGTTCTGATTTTTCTTCAGTAGGATGATTTTTTCTGTTCTTGTGAACGGCTTTGAGCATATGGTTTATGGAAAGGTTCGACACAAATAAAATGACTGATTCAAGAAAGGATGACGATAACGTTCAGCAGACAGAGACAGACTTTTATGACTTCAGAAAGAGCTAACGTTCTCTCACGGAGTGCAGAACACACATAGGAAACCGCATTTTATAGAATTTTGAAACCCCTGTCTTTCTTAGATTTTACGAAGCTTTCTGTTTTTAGACCTAAGTATACATAAACATTTGTAAACCAGATTATTGAATATAGAGGAATAAATCATAGTGTCCTTACAATCAATCATTTGGATTAAGGTATTTGATTAGTCATTTTCAGGATTTTGATGTGAACTAGCATAGTAGGGAAAGGCTGTATTTTGGGAACAACCCCGGGCAGGTCAGGAAACAGAAAGAGAGAATAACCTTAGAACTGCAGAGCTGGAAGGGACCCGATGGATCATCAACCCTTGTCAAGGAGGCCCAGTGGGGGATTCGAACTCCCAACCTCTGTCTCTGCAGCCAGATGCCTTAAACAACTGAGCTATCCAGAAGTTCTGAACTGGTCAGTGGGGTAATGGTTCTGGTCCTTGAAGAATGACCATAGATGTGAATTGTCCAAAGGTGTTAGAACATTGACTGGTACATATGATTAAATAACTTAACCACAGATAAGTGGGCTGATAAAGATTGTTAGGCCGCTCTTAGAATAATTAGGCTTAATTAAGAGGTGTCAAATTGGTCACAGAGGGGAAATAAAAGCTACGGCTTGAGGGTGTTGCCCTCAGTTCAGAACTGAGGCTCACTCGCTTACTTTGTCTTATAAGCGTTCTATTCTTCTTTAGTACAAATGTTGAATCTCTTAACGCCCGGAATGCCTTATTTTTTTTTTCTGTTGAAATTGCTATGTTAAATAAACAATTAAATAATAAAATAGCTGCAGAGCCAAAGGTTGGGAGTTCGATTCTCCACTCTGCCTCTTTAACCAGGGCTGGACTCGATGATCCATAGAGTTTGAAACCAGAAGGTAGACTGATGATCCAAGGCTTCATGAAGAAGTAGAAAAGGATACAGCAGGACCTCCTTTCACTGGGCCAGTCATTCAGACAGCCCTAAGGCTACCTGGGATCTGGTTCCAAAAATATCTTTCTTATAATTTAATCATGAGGAAATGCAGAAGATTGCCTTGAAGCAGCTCAGATTATTTTCTCCAGCATCGCCTGTTCCGAATGCCAGTGCCTCACCAGGTAAGGAGCTGTTCCTCTGAGATGTCACCGATGCTGGTGACAGAACTTGGGGCCTTCTGAACATACAGTTTTACTACTGAGCAGGGACCCGCTTCTCGAAGCTAAAAGGAAGGCCAAGCCTGGCCCAACCCTAAATGGGAGACAACCTGGAAATCGCCTCCCGGAAAGAAAGAGCCAGCCAAAAGAAATTCTGTCAAAGCTTACCCTCAGGGGATTCTCATTGAGGTATGGAGGTTCCCCCTCAATCATTTCGATGGCCATGATCCCTAAGGACCAGATGTCCACCTTGGGTCCATAAGCTTTCCTCGTCACCACTTCAGGTGCCATCCAGTACGGTGTCCCCACCATGGTGCTACGTTTGCTCTGCTCGGGAGTGATTTGGGCACAGAAACCAAAGTCAGCTGCGGAGAAGGAGAAAAAGAAACCATGAACTCAGACCATTCCATAAACTGACTGTCTAAGCTGGGGAGGGAGGAATGAAGCCGGTGGGTGGCACTTGATCCGTGGAGCCATTTATGAAGTTCCCTGTCACCCCTGGGTCTTCTTGTCCCCGATTCTCAAAAACCATGTTGCTCAGAAAGTCCTCTAGGGCAGGGGTCCCCAACCCCCGGTCCGCGGCCTCATGCAGGTCCGTGGCCATGGCAGGACCGGGTTGCGGAGACATATCTCCCGCCCCCCCCCCCGCACTCCCCCACCCGCACACACGGCCCACCACCCACATGCACGGGTCCCCCACCCAGCCGCGAGTGCACCCCGCCCCTCTGCGAGTGCACCCCCACCCACCCACGAGTGCGGGGGGTGCCCTCCCCACGAACGGACCCCACCCCCCCAACCAGTCCGCGACTCAGAAAAGGTTGGGGACCACTGCTCTATGGCATGTGCAATTCTGCCATGTGTACATCAGAACCCCCATACCCCAACTACATTTTAAATTTTCATGTATACATATATTTCTGTCACTACAGGATGGAAGGGGACCTTTTTCAATTAAGCACCCTTTTTTTCAGTTAATTGTATTTTTAGTTAACAAAAATCCTCTGTACCAAACTTTACAGTGCATTAATTTTTTTAAATGAATTTGGAAAAAAAAACTATAAAAATTAAGAAAAAAATAAAAAATGTAGTGTAAAAAAATAAAAAATGTAAAAAAATGTAAAAAAAACTAAAAATTAAGAAAAAAATAAAAAATGTAAAAAATTTACAAAAATAAAAAATGTAAAATTTTTTTTGAAAAAAACTATAAAAATTAAATATTAAATATGCAAATTAGGAGTGTTGCCTTAAGCTCCTTGGAGGAAAAGTAGGATATATGTAATATATGTGGAATAAAGAATTCCAATAAAAGTAATATTTTGAACTTCTAGGTCTACAGTTCTCTTGTATTCTCCCATCCACATACTTAGCTTGACAGAGCCATCCATTCCCAGTAAGATATTGTCACTTTTGATATCCCGGTGAATGACTTGGTTGGAATGGAGGAATTCCAACGCCTGAAGACACTGCAGAAAGAGAGAGAGAAGGGGAAAATATACCCTGATAATTAATGAAATAAGGAACACGGCCAGTGGTGGAACTATAAAGAAGAGAAGTGTATAAACGGGTTGCTTGATACCAAGTCACACTACAACCGATGGGGCAAATTTTGTTGAGTTGTCATCCGTAAGTCGTATCCACTCAGCAATTTAAGTCACAGTAGAGATGGTTTGCAGCTGAAACGTCATCCCTTCTCCATAAAAAGGAAGAAAGAGCAGTCGGAACATACATGTTTTTTTTTTTTTTTAAGAATTAACACAAAATGACTGTCATTGGGGAAACGCAGATTCCTTCTCTCTAGAACTCTGCAACGTACCTCTTTCCCCATCAAGAAACACGGCAGGTCCCTGGAAATGAATATGTACAATTAAAACCCTTACCTCCCGACACACCGCGGCAATCTGTCCTTCGTCCATGCAGGTCTCAGTCACCACATCCGTCAAGGAACCACCGGCCAAATACTCCATCACGACCCACAGTTCATCCCCCACGAGGTAACTGCGGTAAGGCAGAGAAACAACAGAAGGGCCTTGTGTTACCTTTGCCAGCGTACCCATAAACACACCTCTGAATGCCAAGTCTGAGAACAGAGCTATTTTTAAACACTCAACGAACCAGCAGCACAAACCGTCAGTGTTAAGGAGCTGCCAGAATGTCAGATATAGGTGGCGTTCGACCGTAACGTTCACCAGATGGCCAGCAGGAAATTCCTCCGTCTCCCTGACTCACAGGGAGGGTAAAATGAAAGGACACCTTGTGTTTAATCTGTCAGAGCACCCGGGGGGGGGGGGGGGAAGACTCCGGGGCTGAAAAATAGAAGGTTTGTAAGGATAGTAAAGGTTTATCCCTGCAGTGGAAAAAGAGCCGTTGCTTTCCTCGGTTCAACTTTCAATCCAAAGGGAGACTGTCGCCAAGAAATCATGAAGGCGGCTGAGACTTGGAAGGACAGCAACGAAGGAACTAGAAATGTGGTTTTTAAAAATTATTTATTTATTTGAAATATTTTTACCCCGCCTTTCTCCTTAAAAACGACCCAAGGCGGCTTCAAGATCATCAAGTGTAAGGATGTGTCACTGGAGATAGCCATGCTTCCATCTTGTGTCAGTGAATTCTACAGTGTAACTATGGATTGTGTGTTGATGCAGGAACAATGAATATCTTCCAAGGAAACGGCTATCGAAATGATCCCCACTGGGGGGAAGGCAACAGGCAGGCTGCCCCCATCTCTCAAAGGCATGTTATGCGATGGGCATGTTATGCGATCCCCAAGCCTTATTTCTCTCCAGGGATGCTGGTGTGCACCTATGAACGAAGATATATTCAGCTCTAAGATGATTATTACAACTTCCCTTCCTCATAAACTAAGAGCAGGCAATATGGAGTACCCCATTTCATTCTATGGGGGAAACATGCACTGTTATGGTGGCCACACAGTCAACTTCACAGACAACAGAGTCCAGAAAAGTTATTTTTTTTTTTGGACCACAACTAGCTGAAAACCAAGCCAAGCTACAATCTGTCTAATGTTTAGAATAGCTCTGTGAAGTTTAGGAAGGACCGCAAAATCCTCTTGGTCACATGCCTCCTAAATATGAGAAGCTAACGATAAAATAGCAAGGTTGGCTAACGCTGGTGGCCTGGAGAGATGAAGCCCCAGGTCTTTTTGAGTAGCTGGTATCAGGCTCGTCCATTTTCTCTGAGTTTAGCTATAGTTTTCAGAAGTAGACAGGGGAGGAATGGATTTTCCCAGGAGCAATGTACAGTAGGACCCCCGTATCCACAGGATCAGTATCAGCTGATTCACTTATCCATGGTTAAAAGAAAAATCCTAGAAATATGTTTCTAAAGATGAAGTTACCAGAACTGACCACTAGAGGGAGCAAGAGACTATGTATAGCAGGGGTCCCCAACATTTTTCACCCCGCGGACTGGCTGGGGAAGGTGGGGCACCCCCACGCTTGTGCGCATGCGCGAACGGCAGCACGGCATTTGTGCGGGTGCATGGGAGCTCATGCGCATACGGCGGTGTGGCGCTCACACGGGCGCGGTGGAGCAAGCGCGCATGCACAAATCAGCTGTGCGGGGGTGAGTGCGTGTGGGGGGTGGGGCAGGAGGTCTGTCTCCGCGGCCTGGTCCGGCTCAGGCCACGGACTGGCACCGGGCCGCGGACCAGGGGTTGGGGACCTCTGATGTATAGCATTTGCTATTAAAATAGTGTTTGCTATGATCCATGTTTCTCAGCATCCACATGGGGTTTTGGAACCGATCCCCCATCGATACGGGGATCCTACTGTACTATTCTGACCTCACTGAAGGTGTTTTGGCACAGCTTGGTAAGTATGACCCTTTACAAAAGATGGGATCTTCATACAGATGTAAACTGCTGGAGCTGACTTACTGGCCTTAAGATCAGAACCAGGAATTCCCCTGGAATTGCAATGTCATTTATCCAGACATTTCTTCATTCTATTACTGTATTATGCTCAATGTGTCTGTCCATTTGAATCCAAAAGTCTCATAAGATCTTGACTTGATGATGACGATTTTAAGGAACTCATTGCATTGCTCATTGCTATATGCCAAGCAGTCTATCATCATCATTTTCTGACCAGAAAACTAATCTGTTCTATTATTCATTACTGCCGCAATGTGATGTTGTTAGCAGCATGCTGGGGGGGGGGGGGGGGAGAGAAAAATACTTTTAACTATAATCTTCTAGCTCTACAGAAGCCGAATACCGATTGAACACATTTAAATTCCAGCTGTCTGTCTTCGTAACACACTTCCAAGGCAGCTTACAAGAATCACATAAAAGAAACCTCAAGTAATTCATGCCTTTGAGAATACAGAACTTCACATGTGAATTGTGACTTAAGAAGAGCAGCAAGGGGGAATAAAGAAGGAATTGCTTCTGGAACAACCAAAAGACAGCAATTTAATCCCAAAGACAGCCTGAACAGAGCTATGCTCCCAGCAACACAGACGAATCAGAACTATCGAGGGCTTCTGTCCCACTGGGACGGAAAGAAAGAAAATATCCGGAGCAGCATGGATCTTCCTCTCTCACCAGAGAAAGAAGAGCCAAAAAAGAGCTCGAGCACAAGATGGCAAGGAAAGAGCATCATCCTATGGCTACGACCTTCTGGCCAGCATCTGCTCAACGGACATCAGCTGGGAAGAAGGAGAAAAAGTGAGCACAACTCTGAATGCAGATAAATGAATACTGTGGCAAAGCCGGGAATCTGTGTTTGGTTTGCCTTTTTTCTTTTCTTTTCTTTTTCTTTTTTTTTTTTTGAAATAAGGAAATTACTACATTATAAAGTTGCCAGAATAAACTTCAAAGCATGTACACAGCGGCCGTGGATGTTCAAAAGCTGCAATGATTTGGCCGGGCTTGTTAAGAGAAGAGACTGCTATAAGTGCAAACCTGAATTTCTATGCTTTCAACCAATATTCATACTGCGTTATTTATCTTAACGATACCCTGGCTCGGCTACAGCCAGGAACCGTTTATTTTTTGCCAGCTCTGAGGCTTACCAGGTGGGTTGCAGGTTCTCAAACGCACAAGCCCCTTGTCTGTTTTTTAAAAACTTTTACTGAGGTTGGAGCCTGGCATCAAGTTAACAAGGCCTTAGTGTATTCTGAACAGATGGGTTATGTTGCCGTAAAAGCGACCACCCTATTTAGATTACGAAGCAGGAGACGAGATATTTTTTTTGGAAAGCTACCATCTTTGAAACTTGCTGCTCGGGTTGTTAAGAGGACAAAATGTTCCTCTAAACACCTGAGTCGACGGTTTAATTCAAAGTTGATTGGGTCAAACATGGGATATATACATTTCTTTTACAAGAGCCTGTTTTCCAAACAAGAGTTCTGTTCCTTTCCAAAAACCGATCGCTGCCACCGCCAGGCATAGGCGCTGTATATAGCCAGGGGTTCGGAAAAGTTACTGTTGAGGACCAAAACTCTCGGAATTTCTGGTGGATTCTGGGAGTTGCTGCCCAAAGAAGTAACTTTCTGCAAGCTCTGAATTTAGTGGATTTCACATATTTGGCACCCTGGATGTACGTACCCATTAGGCTTATTGACTAGGGGATGGTAGGGGTTGTGGTCCACAGGACTGGAGTGGCATCAGGTTGGGAACGGCTTGCCACATACTTCCTGCAAATTCATTCTATGGACATGCTCCTCAAACAGCACTTTTTATATATAGGTAAAGGTAAAGGTTCCCCTTGACATTTAGTCCAGTCGTCCCCGTCTCCCAAGCCGTAGAGCCGGCGTTTGTCCGTAGACAGTTTCCGTGGTCACATGGCCAGCCAGACACGGAACGCCGTTACCTTCCCACCGAGGTGTGGTACCTATTTATTGACTCACATTTTTTACATGCTTTCGAATGGCTAGGTTGGCAGGAGCTGGGACAAGCGACAGGAGCTCACTCCGTCGCGTGGATTCGATCTTACGACGACTGGTCTTCCCACCTTGCAGCACAGAGGCTTCTGCGGGTTTTAACCCGCAGTGCCACCACGTCCCCTTTCTTTTTATATATATATAAAAAAAGCACTAGCAAACTTTAAGGAAACACAAAGGTTTGCAGAAGAACCAAAAATAAATTTTTCACTGTAAAAATTGGGAAAAGCATCTTGTTAAGGAACGAAAAGAGTCCGTGACTGTGGCAAAATCGGAAAGCACGGGACAGAAGATTAACGGAAGAAATGGAATGGAGTTGTGTTGGAAGAGGTTGCACTGACCAACCAGGGCATTCTGCCTGGAATATTTGGAGGCCACACTTACCCTGTGCAACCCAAAAGGTGACTAAAGAGTTAGGCAAACCCAAGAAACCCAAAGAGAATGTCATCTCCTCTTCAACAGCCACCTTGGAATAAAGCCAATCTATGAAATGTCTAACACTTCAAAGAAAATGTTGTCTCAGTTGCTCTTCCTAAAAAATGTTTTCTAGCAGGAAGGGGACTTGATATACCTTCTCTGTTGACCACAGGAAACAGAGCAAGTAAACCAAAACAGTCAAAGAATTCCAGACTTGTATTCTCGAAGGCTTTCACGGCCAGGATCCGATGGTTGTTATAGGTTTTTTTGGGCTGTTGGGACGTGTTCTAGAGGTTCAGAGGACAGGAGTCAGAACTCTGTCTGTGTTCTGGAGTTCTAACTCCTGTCCTCTGAAGATGCCGGCCACAGAGACTGGCGAAATGTTAGGAATAAAAACCTCCAGAACACGGCCCAACAGCCCAAAAAACCTACAACAACCCATTTCAGACTTTTTAAAATAACACTAGGTTATCTGGATGGATGATTCTCATTTGTTTTCCCCCCTGTGGACAAGTAAATAATCTGGTTCGGAACAGATTTTATATATATAAAATCCTATATGTGATCCTTTACTTCATCTCCAAAGGTTTATTTCCAGAAAACTGCCACCTCCCAAAGGAACCTTTGGTTTTGTTTGTCTACAGTTTTCCTCAGGAGATGTTCCAACCAGATTATTTATTTAAAACATGTCACATCCTACCTTGTCACAGCTTCTCACTTGGTGAGGATACTGGATGTCCAACTGAGGAGTTGCGATAAAGGAGTGTTTCCAGTAAGCTACATAGACCAGTCAACTTTGCTTCTTCCTGTGCCTTTCCCCAATGGAAAAGCTTTGTAACTTGCCATGATAATGGGGGATACCTGGCTCAGTAATACAACAAGTGGGAAGGATCTTGGAATTGTAGATCACAAGCTGACTATGAGCCAACCGTGTGATGTGACTGCAAAAAAGGCCAATGCCGTTTTAAGATGCATTAATAGAAAGATAATCCCCTAATCCCGCGAGGTACTAGTTCCCCTCCATTCGGCGCTGGTTAGGCTGCATCTAGAGTCTTGTGTCCAGTTCTGGACACCACACTTGAAGAAGGATGCCGACAAACGAGCAAGTTCAGAGTAGGGCAACAAGGATGATCAGGGGCCTGGAAATCAAGCCCTAGGAGGAAAGACTGAAAGAACTGGGCATGTTTAGCCTTGAGTAAAGAAGACTGAGGGGAGATACGATAGTACTTTTCAAATACTTGAAAGCTAGTCCTACAGAGGAGGGGCAGGATCTGTTCTCGATCTTCCCAGAGTGCAGGGCACATAATAATGCGCTCCAGTTACAGGAAGCCAGATTTAGGCTGAATATCAGAAAAAATTTCCTAACTGTTAGAGCAGTACGACAATGGAACCCATGACCTTGGGAGGTGGCGAGTGCTCTAAATGCTGGAGGTATTCAAGAGAAAACTGGACAACCCTCTGTCAGATGTAATTTGATTTGGATTCCTGCATATAGCCGGGGACTGAGCTCAATGGCCTCATTGGCCCCCTTCTAACTCCATGATTCGATGTATCTCTACTCTTATCTCCAATTTCGTGATAAAAATAATAATAATGGAGATTCTTGCAGAGGGATGGAGCTGGAGGGGGGGGGCTGGGCTGCTGGAGGTGCCCCATCTCTGAAGGGAAAAGGAATCAACAGAGACACGGGTTCCAGGCTGTTCAGCCTCCTGGAAGGCTAGAGAGACCACTATCAACCACAGTTCAAGTCCACCATCCATAATAATATTCCTCACACTTGATTTCTGTCTAAACAATAACCAACTCCTAAACAATAACCAACTCCCAAGACTGAAAAAGTACCTGTCCAAATAGTTGACGATGTTGGGGTTCTTGTTTTCCCTCATGACAAGGATTTCATTGATGATCAACTCTTTCTTGGGCTGCTGCTGCAAGTTCATCTGTTTGATCGCAACCTGAAATTTCGGGACAGAGGAAGGAAGAGGAGAAGACACATTATGACGTTATTCCTTTAGTTATTCCTTTCAAAGATTGACCAAAATCCATAACCCAATGTGTTCAGCCTCCACAAGGTGGGCGTGTTGTGTGATTTTTCTGGGGGTAAACCTGCAACCAGGTTTGGATCATTTATCCCATGAAACAATGCCCGGTTTCAAATGGAAGGCAC
The DNA here is from genome assembly GCA_037013535.1 of Intellagama lesueurii. Lineage (NCBI taxonomy): Eukaryota > Metazoa > Chordata > Lepidosauria > Squamata > Agamidae > Intellagama > Intellagama lesueurii. The sequence continues at coordinate 6,121,328 of JBAJHW010000003.1, forward strand.
ACGTTTGTATATTTCATATCTCAGTGGCGGTAGCCATGTAGCATATTTAATCCTTCCACCCATAGCTGAAGACCGGTTATTTTTTCAGGCAGGCTTTTAACAATCAGGATTGAGGTCCTTGAAGGCCTTTTTAAAGTTAAGATAGTTTTTACTGTTTACTCACTTTTGTTTATTTAATTGTATTTTAATTAGAGTAGAGTTTAATTGTGTGTTTTTTTAATGCTTAACTTATTATGTTTTTAATTCTAGTCTTTTAATACTTGGGTCTCCTTATTGGGCGGCCTTAAAATAAAATAAAATAAAAATTCTGAATATTCCTTGCAGGTCTGCATTTGTAATTATCTGAGTCTTTTGGGTTCAAATATATGCCCCTTTCACCCCAAAAAATCCACTTTAGGTACAGAATCGGTCAGCCACTTACCTCCTGCCCTGTGGCTACATCTATTGCTGTGTAAACAGTACCTGAAGCACTAAAAGAAAACAGAAGAGGGAAACCTTTAGTGAAAACTCTCAAATATCATTTGCCAATCATATGCTTGCACATAATATTATGGCTATATACATTTCAGTATGCTGACTGGATAGCTCAGTGGTATCTGGCTGCGGAGCCAGAGGTTGGGAGTTCGATTCCTCCACTGTGCCTCCCCGGAAACAGCCAGCCTGGGTGGCCTTGGGCCAACTGCTCAGTCCCAGAGCGCCCCTAGAGGAAGGGAGTGGTAATACACTTCTGAGTATTCTCTACCTAGAAAACTCTGGAAAGGGTTGCCATAAGTCAGAATTGACTTGACAACACATGATGATGATGATATATTTTGGTATCTAAACCACCTAAAGTGAAGGGTGGTGAAGGAGCAATAAGCCCATCCTAGCTTGCAGGAGTATGATAGTGAAACGAGTGTGATCACCTGCATCTCTTGTAACCTTCTATTTCTCACTAAATGGAAGTGGGAGAAGTTGTAGCTAGTTATCAAACTAGGCTCCACTAAAAAAAAAAATAATAACAAGGAAGGAATCACAGAATCGGTCAAGAGGCCTCCTATACTTTGATTTTAATTTAACAAGCTAGAGTTGTATGCAAAGAAAAGTGGAATTCAGCCCCATGCCAATGCATATGCAAAGTTTACTTTAGGTAAAGGTAAAGGTTCCCCTTGACATTTAGTCCAGTCGTGTCCGACTCTAGGGCGTGGTGCTCATCCCCGTCTCCAAGCCGTAGAGCCAGCGTTTGTCTGAAGACGGTTTCCGTGGTCACGTGGCCAGCATGACTAGACACGGAACGCCATTACCTTCCCACCGAGGTGGTACCTATTTATCTACTCGCATTTACATGCTTTCGAACTGCTAAATTGGCAGGAGCTGGGACAAGCGAGGGGAGCTCACTCCATCGCGTGGATTTGATCTTACGACGGCTGGTCTTCTGACCTTGCAGCACAGAGGCTTCTGCGGTTTAACCCGCAGCGCCACCACGTCCCAAAAGTTTACTTTAGCACAGAAGAAAAGAGTATTTTTAGCAACTCCATGAACACGTGTGTTCCATATTGAAGGCAGAAGAGGTGGAAGTTGGCATCAATATACTAACCCTTGACCAATCTTCTCAAAACTTGTATATTTCTTCTTGGGGTCCCCCACGCTGACTATACCTCCTTGAAAAAAAGCATAATCAACACTTACAGTTAGGGTTTTATTGTTCTTTGACAAAAACAAAGACTTCTGGAAAGATAGCACACCTCCCCTGCAAGCACATTTAAAGATAAATTTTTGCAGAACGTGAGCTGACTTATCAGAGCCCTTTGTAAAATCTCGGTTCACCACAGTTCAGTCCGCCTGCTAAGCTTTTTTGAGTTGTCTCCTTTGTCAGAAGACAAAGAAATACATGCATCAGAAATTCACAAAGAAACACTCTTCAATGAACTTCGTAGCCTCTAAGCAACTTAAATATTTATTCCCTTAACATTAAAGGTGACAAATGTTTGGAATAATTTGACAAGTACGAACTACTAGGTAACACTTTTTTACATACATGGTGGTCTGCTCGGCTTTGTTTCGTTCAAGGTATGTGGTTTATAGGCTAGATGTTCTTCATATGATGCTTTTACTGAGGATCTTACTGGTGATATACCTGTGCAGGCACGGTTATTGTGCGGATACCTCGTGTGCTGTAGTGGATGGAGTGATGGACTCGGACTCTGGAGAACCAGGGTTCAAATCCCCACTCAGCCCTGGAAACTCATTGGGGGAGTGGGACTGGTAAAAACCATTCCTTAAAGACTTCACTTACCTTCAAGGCCTTTTTTAGGGTCGCTATAAGTTGGTTCCAGCTTGATGGCAGAAAACAACCAACGCCAAGGGAAACAACCAGCATCTATTTAATAAGTGGCAATTTGCCACCATCATTTGTGCAATAGCGTTATCACCAATATGATTCTGGCTAGTGAGGTTCTATCTCCTCTGTAAGGTAATTAAATTTTGCCCCCATTATGCAAATTGCATGCCAAGCCTGCAAGAGTCAGAGGTGGATGTCAAAATAACACCAGTCAAATTACTAATCCATACTCCGGATGTACACTGCTGTAGCTACGCTAACATTACAAGGCTGCCCATGACATTCTGCCGCCTGAGAGAGCAATGAATGATACTCGTCCGTCCATATCCAGATATACAGAACCCAAAGCCAAGCAAGTTACTCCGGCACATGGGTAGAAAAACCAGTGACCACCATGGGAATAAAAACAAAACAATAAATAAGTTATTTCAGTCTTTCCTCACAGGGCTTGGTTTTCAGTTCTCTCATCATCCTACTGTTTGCTCTGATCACACAAGGGTCTTATTACATGCAATCATCCTGCATTTCGTAGCATAGTTAGAATACCATCTCACACCTCCTAAGGGCAAAGCGGCTGCTGGATGGTTCTGACATTCATTCTTAACACAGCCTCGTGCTGTGCTGTCTATTTAGAGAAGTCAAGCTATCACATAAGCACCTCACTGACGTCACTGTGAGAGATTTCAGAAAGAGGAGCTTTAAAAAAAAAAACCAACAACACATTTCTTCAATGCTGGAAGCGCTAAAACTTGCACTTCAGCTGACCATCAAGTAGCACCAAAAAAAAAAAAAATGCCCTCCGAAGTGAAGGTGGGAGAGAAATATTTTTATCTGTAATCAGACAGTGGTGAAGCCACACAGTTGTGAAGCTTGTGGTGTGATCTGAGTTGCCGTATCACACCTCACACATCCCATTTGGGATTACATTTTAGAAATCTGCAAGAAAAAACTTACTCAGTTTCTCCAAAATCTCTTCATCTGTCATTCTGGGTTTCTTCTTTTGTTTCTCTGCGTTCTTTACCAGCGTATCAGGGGGTGTTGTGTTGTTTTCAGAAGGGGAGGGAAGCGGAGAAGTGGCCACATCTTTGGTGGGGGCCAGGGGAAGAGGCTCTATCACAGACCGGGTGTATATCTAAGTTTATGGAAATAGGGAGAAAATTATATACAGATACAGGTTCCAAAATGTGCCAGATTCTAGGATAACCAGCAAAAAGGAGGTACGGACTGAGGTTTAGCACCGCTATGAGGTATGATTGCTGGAATGGAACTTCCAGAGACAGCAGCAGTATAGCCAGCATAGTGATAGAGAGCTGGAGTTTAGGAGTTATTATAACGGTGATTCAGGGCCAGTTGTGTACTTACACATAAACCCTCTCTCTTAGCCTGCCTTAGCTGTCAGGATAAAGCAGGGAGGAAGAGAGACATGTTGGAATCTAAATTTAAGAAATAAAAAAATTATCCTTTTGGAAAACTTGGACTAGGGTGAGGGCACAGCTCGATGCCCCTGGATAGGCTGAAAAATTCTTGTCAGCTGCCAGTCATACTGTGTAAAGTCAACCGTGGAGGAACAACCCACTTCATGCCTCTGAAAGTTCACACGGTGACATATTGGTAGACGGAAAAATAACAGTCTTATTTTTCTACATGAAGAAGAACTTGTTCCTATGAAGAAGCATCTTATTCAGTGAAAGCCAGGTAAGGATGTCAGAGCCAAGTGCAAAAAAAGTGTTTGCTTGTTCACTGCAGCTTCCAAAATCTCCCAGGCAAACCAGTTAAGTGGCCACACTGGCTAGGAGATTCTGGAAGGTTGTAGTCCAAAATAAGTTACTTTTCCAAGCGAAGGGACCAAGTACATAGAACCCAAATACCCGCTAAACCACAAATCATGCTGGGGGCCCATTCCCATGACCATTTTTGAGCTACCTGTGTTGGCTGGATGATGCCACCCTTGGAGAGAACAAGCTACTTGAATAAAAACATTGGCTACCAAAAAAAAAACAGAGAGAAAGACACACAACTGCCTGATTGTTCTGAGACAACTCACCGACTTTGTGTGCTCGGGCCGAGGAGCAATGACAGGGGGAGGGGCTGCCTCGTCCTCGTCGTCCTCATCTTCCGAAACAGGAGGAACAGCAGGGGTCTCGGAAACCGCCTTCACATTCTGCATGGAAATGAAATACACTTAGGATTGAGGAGAGAGGAAGAATAATATTCCTCTGGTTGTGCAGCAGAAGAGCAGAGACTCACAGAGCAGCATAACTTCAAGTCCCCCAATTTAGTTCACCCCTTTTTTTTCCTCATCAACTGGCACTTACAGTCTCAATAACTCACTGTGAGACATTAATGCGTAGAAAAAAATAAACATGTTTCTTTACTTACAGTTGAACAAATCTACAGCAAAACTAACAAATACGACTGCTCTCAACAACAAGCCTCAACAGACTTGACTTCCAACAGACGGACAGAGGGGGAAAGGGCTCAAAAGCAGGGAGGCAGGTCTGTCTTTGAATCAGAAGCAGCCCAGAAAGGTCCCTCCTAGCCAAACCTACTAAAGGCAGCATGCAAGGTTGCAAAACCTCCAACAAAACCTACACTCAAAACTTGGTTAAAAAAAATTCTTCATAGAGAAGGGCTAAAACTATGCAGTAAAGTAGGGGTGTATGTGATAACCCCAGCCTTAGAGACCCAGGCATTTAGGAGCCACCAAAAAGAATAATAATAATAATAATTCTATTGCACTTTTGTCAGAAAATATATTTATGGCTAGGGCAAGCTAAGTGCTCTTTTCTGCACGATCATAAAAAGGTGGAAGAGCAGGGCGGCCACTTGCATGCGTATCACGACAAAGGAGAATGCAAGATGGCCCTGATTTGCATGAAATGACGTTATGATAATTTTCAGGTTCAGATGCAAAATTAGAAATGATCTTTTAAAGCCCTATTACAACACATCTCACTCGTGTGGAGAAAGACGGCGGCAGATGGCCTGCAGAATATGCTTTTCAACCCCTGTCAAGCATCGATTAGCAGCTTCAAGATTTTCCTTTGTGGGGCTCTTTATCTTTCCATCAGATTTGGACAGCCTTGCAACTCCTTTTAAAGAGGGATTGTCCTTCTTGAACGGACCATTTCTCATGGGAAAAGAGGGTGTATGAGCTGTAAAGAATCCCCTGCCCAGTTCTTCACACGGAGAAGTGAGTAAAGAGGTGTCCAGAGGTACAAGGCACAGAGAGACACCTCCTACATGCACCACACCAGTATCTAGACCAGTGGTTCCCAACTTTGGGTCCCCAAATGTTCTTGGACTCAAACTCCCAGAAGCCTTCACCACCAGCTGTGCTGGCCAGGATCTCTGGGAGTTGCAGTCCAGGAACATCTGGGGATCCGAGGTTGGGGACCACTGGTCTCCATCAACCTTGGACGCTTGTAAGGATGGCTTTCCACTGCATGTGAAAAGTCTGTATGTCTAGGTTTTTCCTTGCAAGTCTTTATGCGCAGCACATGTGCAGAGCATGTGGCACATGGGCCAGAAGAGCGGGTCTGAACGCTTCAGAGCCAGGACCAGGGAGAAGCCCTGAAAGCAACCCTTTTCTACACAGGATGGTTTCTTTGCACTTTACCTACAAAGGGCCCTGATAGATAGTCTACCCCCTGGTCCGTGGCAGGCGAAGAAGACCAAAACAGGGTTGAGTGCTCAGTCCTCCTTCTCCTTCCCATCTCTCTCTACAGCCCTAAACAAAACTCTCCCAGTTGACTTCCTTCACCCCTCCAAGTGGCTTTGGGAAGTTACTCTCAGGATCCAGCTAAGGTTTATGTCGTGGCTGACATTCAGCACCGACACTCAGAAAGAGCAAGCTGCCTTGTGAGTAAAAATGAACTTCTTTCAGTTCAATTATTATTTTTTAATTGAATTTGAAAATGGAGTCATTTTGGGTTTTTTGTGCCATCTGAAGGTTGGTCTCCATTATGCGGTTCAACTGCTTGGTAAACCCACAAACCAGGAAAAGCTACTGCTTCTCCCATTTAAAAAAACATTTTTACCTAGATTCTCATACATTCAGCCTCCAAGTTACTAAAGGATCCTGTTTATTATTTCTTCCCCAAGAACTGTAATAGTAGATGGGTAGGAATATAGACAAAGGATGCTTTTCAGCTTGTCCTATCTTACAGGGTTACAAGGTACAGACTAGAGAGTGAGAATGTTTTGGACTCTTACCTCCCAGAATCCTCAGGCAACAAGGATTATGGGAGCCGATACTCCTAAAAATAGCTTTTTTCAAGCTTTGGTAGTAGTCTGTCTCAGCTGAAGAAGCAATATAGTATGATCCTGTCTTGGACTACCACTCCCAAAATCACTCATCCAACATGGCCTATTTTTTTTTGGGGGGGGGATTCTGGGAATAATGATCCCCCCCTCTAAAAAAGAAACATTTCTGATCTTTGATATGCTGTAAAAGCAAAGCAATGTGCTGCTTATATACTGTCCCACAGCGCTTAAAGCACTCTCTGGACGGTCTACAACATAATTATTGCACACACACCCCGTGAGCTGGATACTCAATTTGCTGACCTTGGAAGGATGGAAGGCCGATTGAACCTCACACTGCCTACCTGAGGCTGGGATCAAACTCAGGTCATAAGCAGAGTATTCACTGCAGTACTGCAGTTTAACCACTGCACTATGAGGCTCCACTTACAGTGGATCTGGATTCCAGGTGTTCTGGTTTACATAGGTACGAAAGGTAGAAAGGTGTACAGATAATCCTGCAAATAACTGACATGAAATCTAATTATGGCTGCTTCAGTCCTGCCTACACTTAATCAGGCATGCACGCTGTTAATTCTTTTGCCTTTTGATGGCAACAAAGATGGCCTTTGATCGCAACTGGGCAAAACAGCTTTCAAAGGTTCCTGAAATTGTAGATATGGGTAAAGTTACAGATTTGGTTTAAGAAAAGGAAGCCCAAGTTGATGCAAATATTTTAGGATACATTAACCATTTTGCTGTTTTGGAATCAGATTTACACTTTTGAAAGGATGACCCTACTTCATCCTGTGCAAGTCATTTTGAATTTTTAAAATCTATTCTCCTATTCATTTCCCCCCTCTAAAAAGACCATAAGGAGGGGGACTGGTTACTGCACTACATACCAAAACGGTTCATCGCTTGTCTTTAGGAAAGAAAAAAAAAGTTACTGGAATAGATCAAGGACATTCTGTTGGCACAGCAACTTAATTTCACCACGCTAACGAAGGACACAGTGGCCAGCAGCCCACGCCAACTGTCTTTACTGCTGTTTATTAAAATGCTCCGGGAGCACTGTTTGAAAGACTTCCTTTGTTCGGGACGCGCTGTTGTCACACCTGCTGAGTAATGACAATGTCATGTTCCTTTTATAGCCAACCCAACAAAATTCCCATCAGTACAAGGGGGGGGGGAGCAGGGAAAAAGCCTATTATGTCGACTCAAGCCCCAGAAGTGGGTACTCAAAGCATCTCTGAACTGCATCTTACTCATCCCCACAGAAATAAATCATAGCCACTCACTTCAAAACCAGATTTTTGTAGCCAGAGGTGAGGAAGGCTATGCTTTCAATAATACATGCAGATGAAGGACGCATGGCAACAATACTGTAATACGGAAAAGGAAGAAACCCAGCACTAGCAAGCAGAAGTTTGGAATTTTACAGACAAGCTTTGAAAACAGGTTCTTATCAAAGCCCAGAACAAAAAAGTACTGTACTTCATCCACTAAAGGGTAGTGCCAACATGACATTTGCCTAACAATGCTAGACCAAGGCTGTGATCCCAATTTGGGGTCTCAGGTGTTCTTGGACTATAACTTCTAGAATCCCAGACTTCTGGGAGTTGTAGTCCAATATTATCTGATGCTCCAGGTTTGGGAACCACTGGTCTCAGACCTGGACTCAAATTTTGGCTTAGCTTTAATTTGTACTAGATAACCTTGGGTGAGCCATGATCTCTCTGCCTAATCTACCTATCAGGATTGTTGCAAGGATAAAATTGTGTGTTTGTGTGTGAGAGAGAGTATGTGTGTGAGTGTGTGTGTGTGAGTGAGTGAGTAAATGAGAGAGAGATGGTAACTCTCCAAAATTCAAAAAGATCTTGATAAGCTCAACCACTGGGCTGAAAACAACAGAATGAAATTTAACAGGGATAACTGCAAAATCCTACACAGGGGTAGGGGCACAAACACACAGTTATAAAACGTGGCACACTTGGCTCAGTAATACGACGAGTGAAAAGGATCTTGGAATTTTTGTAGATCACAAGCTGAATATGAGCCAACCGCGTGATGCGGCTGCAAAAAAAGGCAAACGCTATTTTAGGCTTCATTAACAGAAGTGTAGTCTCCAAACCCTGTGAGATACTAGTCTATTCATCACTGGTTGGCCTCATCTAGAGAACTGTGTCCAGCTCTGAACACTAAATTTTAATAAGCATGCTGAACAATTGGAACAAGTTCAGAGGAGGGCAACAAGGATGATCAGGGGGCTGGAAACCAAGCCCTAGGAGGAAAGACTGAAAGAACTGGGCGTGTTTAGCCTTGAGGGGAGATAGGATAATACTAGAGATGGGATATCCGTATCCGTCTGCCCTGGTGGGGAGGAACTTTCGACCCCCTTTCAGAACCAGTGAGTCCACTTATCGCTTGTGGCGACCACTGTCCACATTACGTCAATTGCAGAAGTAGTCTGGCCTGCACGTCCCCGCCTCCCTGTGCTGCTCTGACCACTCAGCATTTGAGTGGAGAGACTTGTCATCCCGCCTCCTCGCCGTAGTGGTCAGCAGCACAGAGAGGCGGGGAAGTACCCGCTGGGCTCCTTCCACTATTGGCACACCGTGGATGATGACAGCCTCATGAGCAGTAAATTCTGGGGGGAGGATTGAAAGGGCCCCACCAGCTGTGGTGGCGATATTCGTATTCGTCTCCCCCCGGGGACGAATACGAATATTCCTTCTCTAGGTGTAATGTTTTTCAAATACTTGAAAGGTTGTCCTACGGAGGAGGGACAAGATGTGTTCTGAAATCTTTCCTTTGCCAGCAAAGGAGAAGAAACAACATTTCTCGTAACAAAATGTTAAGTGCAGATCAGTTTTTTGTGAACATCATGTAGATGCACATCAGCTGTCGCCATTCGCAGAAGGCTGCATACGGAAACGGCATTTGAATATAAGCGACTATGGTAAAGCAGGAAGCTCGTGCGGGTAAAGAAAGCTGTAACAAAGGGGAGGAAAATAGCCTGAGCTGATATTTCTGTCACGATTTGTCAGCACCTGAAGCTCATGCAGGTGAAGAGAAGCAGAGATGATTCTCTCTGAACCCATGGCCACTGAAATCAGGAGGTTGCCTAGCAATGACAGATTTAATTGGGTTTGTTTTTTCTACTAGAACCTCAAGGTCACCACGCAGTGGGGAGGGGAAAAGAGAGCACCTGTCTCAAGGGAGTACGGACATCCTCAGATTTGGGATTTCAGTCTTAGTTAACAGCTCACACTTCCTTTAGTCTGCTTCTGATTTTCCCTCTAGCCCATTTTAGGATCTAATTTTAAAGAGCGGGAGGTGGGGTGGATCCTTCCCACTGCTGTAAAGAGGAAGACAAAACCTTTCCCAATCCACTGAAGCAAGCCACCTGTACCAATCCAGCCTCTACCCATCTCCACCTAAGTCCGGGATTTTGCTGGAGACAGTTCTGCCTTTCGGAAAGGCAGGAAATCCACCTTTTCTTGACCTCTGCCATTCACCCTCCCTTGACATTTCTGTAAAACTCCATGAAGCGTGCAAAAGACTTCATATTTGGTTGATCTGTGCTCTATTGTGTGGAAGCTGCTCGGCTGCTTGATTTGGGAGCATCAGAGCCTTACTGTAGAAGGAGAGATGAGCAACTACAGTATTGAACAACTATCAGCAGGCATCCCATTAACAGCAGAATCAAAACAAGCAGTGTCATCTCTCATGGGGCAATATCCTCTAGCAGGTGGAATACAGAGCTTTGGGTAAGGTATTCCCATTCCAAAAATGGAAAGGATTAGAGATGGGCACGAATCGGTTCGTCCCGGTTCGTCAAGGCGGCAACACAAGGTGCTGCTGCTCCCCTCCCCTGCCTCCTCAGCCAATCCAGCCCCTCACCAGGCCCATCTTGCTTGCTTTTCCCACCTCCTTGGCTAATCTCCCAGTCACAGGCAAGAGCACAGACTTCTCTGCCCCGCCCTTTCGCCTGAGTGGGCGATCAGCCAAGGGGGTGGGGCAGAGAAGCTTGAGCTGCTGCCGGGACTGGAAGATCAGTTGAGGAGGTGCAGGAAGCTGGCATGCTGGGTCTGACGAGGGGATGATTGAGCCTGAGGAGGCAGGGGGAGGAGAGCAGCAGCACCTGCCCAGCCACCTTTATGATCTAGGACAAACTGGTTCGTGCCCATCCTTAGAAGGAATCCAACAGCTCATTTAGTCCAACCCCTGCGAACACAAAAAGTACACAGCTAAAGCATCCCTGACGGATGGCCGTCCAACCCCTCCCTAAAATCCTTCAATGAAAAAGAGTCCACCTCCTTTTGAGGCCATCTGCTCCACTATTGAAGAGCTCTTACTGTCAGGAGCTTCTTCCTAATTTTAGCTAGAACCTCCTTTCACACAATTAAAATCCACTGCTTCAAGGTCTTACTTTTTGATGTTGCAGGAAATAAAACTTGCACCATCTTTCACACAACAGCCCTTCCCCTATTTAAAAAAACGGCTATCATATGACCACCTAGCCTTCTTTTTCCCAGGCTAAAGATGCCCCTGTCCTTCAACCATTCCTCAAGAGGGCTGGGTTTCCAGGTCTTTTACCATCCAGGTCTCCTTTCTACGGACACTTCCCAGCTTTTTAATATCCTCATACCCACAGCATCCCCTTTCATCTACCAACTCTGTGGCTCTATTTTTTTTTAAAAAAAAATACGAGATTTGGCTGGCATGATTCCTTTTTCAGAAACCCCAGGCTGCATCATAGTGATGGCAGGATTCTTGTATAAATGCTTATAAAGCAACGGATCCATGATCTTTTCTAACACTGATGTCAAGCCGACTGTTGGTCATCACTCAGATCTCCCTAAAACCACCACCATTTGAAGATGGGGATGACATTTGCCCACCTCCCGTCTTCAGGGATCTCACCTGTTCTCCAAGAATCCTCAAAGATTAGTGACAGAGGCTCTGAGATTATATCTGCAAGTTCCATTAAGAATGCTGGATGCAGTTTATGGGGACCGGCAGACCTGAAATCAGTTATAGGAACTAGGAGTTCCAGTAATACTTCTTTACATATGCTGGACAGCAGTCCTCCTTCCTGCCTCCTTTATTCTACTTGCATTAGGTTCGGCGCTATTTTAAGCAGACAACATGGGTAAAGTAGGTGTTCAGCTGTTCTGCCTTTCATATTTCTCCTGCCTCTCCACACGTCAGAACCTACTGTGTCCTCATTCTTTCTCTTGCTTGGATCAAAACTTCAAGAGACCCTTTTTCTTATTTTTTTGCTATTGTCTCCCTTTCTATGAAAGCATGGTCTGCATATAGTCAAGATCTATGCCATGGCAACTTGTAGCCCCTCCAGATGTTATTCAACCAATTCCCATCAAGGTCAGCCAGCCTGACTCAGGGTGAGGAATGACAGCAGTGGTGTGTTTATGTTATGTGCCATCAAGTTGGACCCAACTTACAGCGATCCTAATAGGGTTTTCAAGACATGAGAAATGTTTAAGAAATGTGTTTACCAATGCCACCCCCAGTAAGCTTCGAAGGCCAAATAAGGATTTCATCCCACATCACTTGAATTCTAGTTCATTACTCTAACCACTACACCACCCTGGCAGTAACAGTCCATCAATTTTGGAAGGCCATGGGTCCCTCTCCCCCGCCCCCCAAGCCCTGACCCTTCAGGTGTCTCCAAGAAAGTAAGGACTAGAAATTAGGCAGGTTCAAAGCAAGCAAAAGAGAAACTTTTAAAAATCCAGAGTTTAGTATCTACAGGAGACAAACGCTGAAATCCTGTTGCTTAGGATAGAGTCACTAGAATAGGCTCACTGAATAAGTGGGGATTTGGTTATTCAACTTCTTCAAAAATTCCACGGATTAAACAAGCCTACCCTTGTTACAACTTGCTACGCTAAGCAACAGGATTTCAGCCAAAGAATCCTGCCCAACTTGTAATTAGTGAGCTGTAATTTGACAAACTAGAACAAGTTGAGAGGAGGGCAACAAGGATGATTAGGGGGCTGGAAACCAAGCCCTAGGAGGAGAGACAGAAAGAACTGGGCATGTTTAGCCTTGAGAAAAGAAGACAGAAGGGAGAGAGGATGACACTTTTCAAATACTCTCCTCTCCTACAGAGGAGAGGCAGGATCTGTTCTCGATCCTCCCAGAGTGCAGGACACACAACAATGGGCTCAAGTTATAGGAAACCAGATTTCAGATGAATATCAGGAAAAACTTCCTAACTGTTAGAGCGGTATGGCAATGGAAGCCATGGCCTCCAATGCTGAAGGCATTCAAGAGAAATCTGGGCAGCTATCTGTCAGATCAGCTTTGATTTGGATTCCTGCCTTGAGCCTTAGAGGCCCCTTCCAACTTCGTTATTCTCTGACTACAACCTGCACAGGCTCTCTATAGTTTCTGGGTTTAATCTGAAATGCTGGTTTTAATTTTCAAAACCCCATTTAGCTGGGAACTGGTTTAACCAAGTCTGCCTTGTCCTCATTATTTCCACGGAGTTTAAGATTTTCCTCAAAGACCCTACACTGAGGGTCCTCTCCCCATGATGTGAAATAGCTAATTTTCAGGAAGAGAGTATTTTTGATATTGGACTAGCATCAGGTTACAACACTGCCTTCTTAAAGAGAGTTACCTGGCACCATCCCTATAATCCATCTGGCACCCCTTAGATTTAAAACCTGTGTTAGAGATTTTAGGATGCTGTGAAGTTTTATCTCCCTGCTACCACTTTTTATTTTACGCTCCTTTGATTCCATGGTTTGGTTTGTGCTTTCTTAATTTAAATGGCTTTTTATAAAGCACCCAAAGAACACTGTTATGGTGTGGCATACTCATGTCGTAAGTGAGTAAAAATAAGTAACTTATTTGTATGCAGAAGCAGCTGAAGAAAAGGACTGCCTTATTTTTAAAATGAACATGATGGTTCTAAAGTGAAAAAGTCTTATTAAGGTGTAGGTGTTAAGTGTAGCTATCTAATTTTATGCATTATTTGGAAACAGATGGGGTTTTATATATCACCTTAATACCGCAATTACTTCATGCCTACCTTTGTGGCTCTATTTGTTTTGGATTTAAAATAGAAGGTGTTGGAGTTTGGTTTTCATTCCAATAAGAACAAAGTCTACAGATCGTTACCTTAACAAGGCAACCTTCATGTTCAGAACAGTGTGTTGCTTTTTGCCCTATTGATGCATGTCTTCATCTCTCTTTTCAGGATTCAAGTCTCTTCTTCTCGCCCTGAAGCAATTACTTAAACATGTTAAAATTCAGAAACTTCTGAACTGTAACTCCCAGCAGCCCTCGCCACTGGTAACAGACTGTAATTCAACAGGTAATGGTGACAAGAGCTGATGGGGGTTGTAGTCCTGTGTACCTAGAGATCTGGTTAGGGTTCACTCCAGAACAGGAAAGGAAAGCAGTCTTGTTAGACCAGCTGTTGCTCATTGCAATAGCCTGTAATTCAACAGGTGAAGTGTTCTTTCTCTTCATGCGAAAGCATTGGGAAGCCTTTGGTTCTTAAGTTTCCTTCATGCCATCCAGGTCCTGAAGGCACTGGCCCACTGTTGCCCCCACTAAAGATGGCAGACACCTCATCCAGCCTAGTTGCATGCAACTTGGGACCTTCCAGGTTCTGTTGGACTGCAACATCCATCAGCCCTCACCAGCACAGCCAATGGTGAGGAATGCTGGGAGATGCAGGCCAACAATAGCAGGAGGCGCACAAGTGACTCACCCCTGATCTAGCCCAATGGTCCTCAAACTTGGGTCCCCAGAAGTTCTTGGACTGCAACACCCAGAAATCCTGGCTAGCACAGCCAGTCGTGAAGGCTTCTGGGAACTGCAGTCCAAGAACATCTGGGGACCCCAGTTTGAGAACCACTGCCAATGCTGATGAGCTAAAAGGATCTGAAAAAGAATGAAAAAGGCAGGAGAACATTTGTAGTTGTGCATATATAAATCTAGTGCCTCTATATCAGAACTGAGAAAGGACCATGGGTAGGGTTAAGATGTTTTGCTTTAAGCATCAAACCCACACTCACTGTGAGACGTAAGAATATGTCTTGAATACTCCTGAAATCGCCTAACCAATATGGCCAGCAGCTATGCTAACTAGGGAATTCTGTGAGTTGTAGTCCAAAAATCACTTTATATGCCCATCCTGCCCTGTGTCTTTTATCCCAAAGGTTGCCAATGTGTTGCTCTCCATGTGTTACTCTACAACTCCCAATTGCCCTCACTACCAACTAAACTGGCTAGAGATGGTATTTTCAGATTATCTGGACTACAGATCCCATAATTCCCCATTCTGGGAATTCTACCTGAGTTACACACATCTAACAGACACCTAAAGGAGGCTCACCTGAGAGAAAAGGCCTCAACCAAAAGGATTTGAGGCTTAGCTAGGCCTAGTTCCACTCAAACTTCCTGTTGAGAGAGAAAGCTCCCAGCTAGCACTGGGGCAGGAACAGGAAGCTTGGCCAGAGCTAGGCCTAGCTAAGCCTCAAAGCCTTCCAGTGTAGGCCTTTTCTCCAAAGTCAGGCACATTTAAATGTCTGCACAACTCTCAGAATGGAGAAGTATGGTATTTGTAGTCCACCCCCCCCCCCCCAAAAAAATTATGTTTGGACTATGGCTCCCAGAATCCTTCTGCCAGCATGCAGTTACAGTCCCAAAAGTAGCTTTTTCAAGCTCTAGGGCATAGCATCATACAGTTAGTCATCTTGAAAGCCAAACCGTCCCACCCACTACAGGAAGGTACCTTGGTACAGCAACCATCATCTTTGCAAACCAAAATCCACATGCACAACATCATTTACTAACATTGGCTAATCGCTGATTCACATGACCAGATCTCATATGCCAATGGCTAAGAGACAGGACTTCCTGTAAAGCATAATCCAATTTCCTGATGAAAGGAAACAAGCTGGGTCGGCAGGTGTTTCTTCTGCAAGACCCCACAGAGAGGAAAATGCACTAATATATGATCTGTCGCAAGAGAGATTTCATATGAATTGTATCACAGTAACACAGCTGCACTTTTCCCAGGGCTCAGTGATAATAGGGACAGCTGCCTGCATCAACATTTTGCATCCATGTCAGAAAGACAATGATCTTGTACCTACATATGTTTAATAATAGGCAAATCCCACAGTTCAGCGGACCATATTTTATGTCGTCTTCCCAAGAAGCTTGTCTCCTTAAGAAAGCTATCATCCTGAATATACCGAACGGCTGAATGCATCTCTTGGAAGCACTTTGAAATCAGCCTCTGCAATGGATACGTTATAAAACTGACCCGATCAAAAGATCCAGAGCACAGATTTGAAAGGGTTTATTTAATACACACCTTGTTCTGGAGACTGCATCTTTAAATATTTAAGGCACCAAAAATGACTTACCAATGTATTGGAGGAATTGTAATCTTCTGCAGATTTATCTGGAAAAATAATAATATTACTCCAGATTACCTATACATGTAATCTAGTTTTATTTTATGCATTTTTCATTCCTACATCTCACCTTCCTTATCAGGAGCATAAGGAAGACCAAACTGCGCGGGCGCATGCGCGAAGGGGTGGGAGAGTGCTCACACCGGTGCATGTGCCCGCACGAGCGCGGGGGGTTGCCCCGCCTTCCTCAGAGGCTCAGCCGGTCCACGGTCCCAAAAAGGTTGGGGACCGCTGCTCTACAGGTTGCCTGCCCTTCTTTTGATGATGACAGAAACAGTTCCAAAACATGGGGACACCTTTTCTGACAGACATCTAATCCTGCCATGTATTTCTCTCCCCCTATTTTTTAATCTTAGGTTTTAGTACCCTTCACTTCAACTAATATTTTGCCAGGAGTTCATGGAGCCTCCCGTGTGAAGCTGAAGGGTAACACACTTCTGCAATATTGTTGTCAAGTTCCTGGTTCTCAAAAATTCCCACCCATCGTCTTGCGGAAAACCATGGACAGTTTTCCCCTCTTGGCTTGCTGTCCAGCTATGACGAAGAGAGCAACTCTTCTCCCTGTTGTGACCTGTGATTATGACAATAAACATATTTACTACTATCTACTGTTTCTTGGCCCTTAGGAAAAAGAGGAGAGTGAGAGACAGCAACATAGGGAGCTACTGTACATTCAACTGCACAATTGTCTACTTGGCATGAGCAAATCCAACAGGATTCTGCTTCTAAATGTACTGAAATGTGAAATGAAGCAACAAAGACAGTGTGCACACACAAAGGAAATGCACAGGTGTCTTACGGCTGCATGCCATATTTGTGTGCATTACAACTATGTAATGTGTCGTTCAAATATTCTCTTCAAAAAGCTTTGGTGGGCAACACTGGTGCAAATTCGCTTCAAGAGTATCTCAACTCTACACACAGCGATAGCAGCTTGATACCACTTCAAATGGTTCCATCCTAGGGAATCCTGGGATTTGTAGTCTGGTGACATACTTAGAATTCTCTGCTGTAGTTCAGAGATGGGCCCCCGAGCTCTCTAGCAGAGAATTCTAAGTACCTTTCCAAACTGCAAATCTGACGATTCCCTAGGATGGAAACATTACACAAGGAAGGCAGTGTCAGACCGCTATAAATATGCAAAACCCACCAAGCCCAACCCTGCTGCCTGTACGTTTTCTTGCTTGTTTTCTTTGTTTAAAAGACCTGATCAGGATTCCTTACCTGTGAAGCTCATATATTTCTGGCTGTTGGAAGTCTTTTTAGAATTATAGAATTCTAACACATCGAGCACTGCTTGGGGATTCTTCTTCTGTTCCGATTTGGTGATGTTGGAGGTTTGCAATAAGCGTGCCCATTGCTCTGGCATGCCCTGGCGGAACGATAACAAAAGTGGTCAACATCATGGCTTGTTGCAGCTTTAATTTGGACGGCCTCGCATACTGTGCTTAAGGTTGGGGCCTGTTTATTCAATTGCACCAATACTGCTCAGCAAATAGCAGAGGAGTCTGGATTCTCAGTCAAGAGGCCAGTGCAGTGGTTGGACTGGGACCAGGGCGCTTCAGGTTCCAGCCCCCACTGAGCCGTGAAACTTACTAACTGGCCTTGGGCCATTCTGACATACCTCAAAAGGTTGCTCTGAAGAGGGGATGGAAAAGAAAAAAGCTTAAACTTTTGGAAGAAAGGTAAGGTACAGATGATATAACAAATGAAATAAATGCTGGCAGGGAGACTGAGTATGGAGATAGGTTTTTTTTAAAAAATCTCTTTACTCAAGGTAAATCCACCCATTTCGCTGAGAGTTTCTGTGCATCTCACGAAGCAAACTAAGGGCACTACAAAGATTACTACGTAGTTTATTGATTTGAGTTATGTCCTACCAAAAGTGGGTCTTAAAGCAACTGTGATTCAATCTGTTAGATATCTCCAGCAATCATTCTCTCTTGCTTGAAAACACAAGGTCCAACCAAGCAACACCTTTGCATAAAAAAAAAGTCAACCAGGACAGTGGTTAAGCCGTTAACATCATAACTGAATCCCACGATGCTGGTTGTCAGCTAAGTAAGTTTGCTTTAAAAGTTTTAAAGGCTTTTAACCATTTGTTGTATTTTTAAAATTATGATAATTGTTTAAATGTTTTTTAACTGTGTGTCATTCATTGTGTTTTTTAATTTTACTTATTTTGACACTGTGAGCCCCCTTGGGTCCCCCCCCCTCGTTGGGAGAAAAGCACCCTACAAATGATGCAAAATAAATGAATAAATATTTAGAAAAATGGCTGAATAGGGGCTTTCGTCTCCCTCTCTCCCTCTCATCCTACAGCAAAGAATTGCTATGAATGCAAAGTGCCTAGGAAAACACTCATATATACTGCTCTGAACTCTACTTGGGACTTTATGGATATAAATAGGAGAGAAATAAATTTTAAAATCGCAACTCAGGGCCAGGACTACCTTTGCACAATTAAAACTAGTTTGCCAACTGCATGTATTCCTGGAGAGGTCTGATCTGGCCACAGTGACACATTCCTTAGTTACATCCCGGCTGGAATACTGTAATGTTTTTTATGTGGGGCTGCCGATGGAAAGTATCCGGAAACTTCAGCAGGTCCAAAACGCAGCAGCCAGATGGCTGACTGGGGCTGGTTACAGGGATCACAGTTACAGCAGCTCCACTGGCTGCCGATCTGTTCGTAGGCTGAATTCAAGGTGTTGGTTCTAACCTATAAAGCCCTAAATAGCTTGGGCTCAAACGCCACATCTCCCTTTATGAGTTTACTCGAGTGTTAAGATCACCAGAAGGGGCCTTGCTCTCGGTCCTGCCACCTTCCCAGGTGTGTTTGGTGGGGACATAGGAGAGGGTCTTCTCTACTGCTGCTCCCAAACTTTGGAACTCCCTCCCACTGGAGGCTAGGCTGACCCCATCTTTGCAAATATCCTTCTCTTCAGGCAAGCCTTCCCTCAGTCACTGGCTGCCTGAGCGCAGTTTTTTAATGGACTGTTGTACCTTGCTGCTTTGAATGTGCTTTGGTGTTGCTTATGTTTTTTTTTTAGTTCCCCCCCCCCCCCAAGTATTTGTATATTCACTGTTGTTAGCTTTAACATTGTTTTTTAGTGATGTAAGCCACCTTGGGTCCTTTTAAGGAGAAGCACAGGGTAAAAAATATATATATTTTAAATAAAATAAATAAGTAACAAAATAAATAGCAGGGTGATCACTAGAAAGCTCCCAGTATTGCTGGAGTAGACCAAGTTTGCATTCGAGCAGCTAAGAATCATCTATGGTGCATTCCTGTTAAAATCTTGCCCTGTTCGTTTCCTCCCACCCCACGGCTTCTCCTTACCGTGAATTCTCCTGTGACAGCATCAAATCCAACATGAATCGTGTGTTCAAAATCTGAAGGAAGGGAAATCTCTGGTCTTTCTTTCTCCTTTTTTTTGCTGGCTGTTGAGAAAAGAAGATGCAAAGCCAAGTGACCAGAAGATGAAGCCAACTCCATGTGCAAATGTTATTATATTTACTTATTTATTTACCGCAGGGTGCTTTATGAAATAGAGGAGAGGAGAGATAAGCCTCATGAGAAGCTTATAATTTAAAATTCAAAACAGAAGGGGAAAAAAAACCCAGAGGAAGTGTTATCTTCCAAGTCCTGAATTAGATTTAAATCAGTTTGCACATTATCAGAGCCTCCTCCGAGATACCAGAAAAAGATGTGCAAATTTTCATTGTTTTTACAAGGAAACATTTCTCACAACTAAATCACGCTAAACAAACATTCAAGACAAATCACAGGCAGAGAGAAAGAAAAAAAAACAGAAGAAACCAAAGGCTACAAGCCACTTTTGCTATCTACAAATCTGCAAATCTCTGATTCAGATCTTAATCTTAGACCTCTCCCCCTCTGAACGCTTTTGGGAACACTGACACTTATTTCACAGGGCTGTTGTAAAGACTGCAACAATACACACTTTGAACAAATCACACAAATGTTGAATATTAATACCCCTACATCAGATAACTTAGAACAGCAAAAAAAGCAAAAGGCATCTTTTAGTGTTTTTATTCACCTCCCAGTTAAACTTCTATACCTGAAGCAAATTTACTCAAAAGTAAATCAAAAAGCTAAGCCCCCAAAATAAGTCATAAAGGACAACTCAATTGCTCAATCATTACATGCCATCAAGTTGCTAATTCCAATTTATAGTGTCCTGAATATGGTTTTCAAGATATGTTAAGGTGTTCAAGGAGTGGTTTTAGAAATCGCCTCTCCTCTTTGGACAAGCAGGGATTTGAATCAAGCACTCTTAGGATGATGCTTTGTCTGCTACACACCACCACACTGGATCTCAATTAGCCTCTACTAATTAATCAATCAGAGCTGTAAGCTGTTTAGTTCAATCAAGGCTTGACATTCTCTTTCTAGGGACAGGAAATAATGGAGCCCACTTCACATTTGTCAAACCTGAGTTCCCTTCACCACTAGGTAGCACTGCCCATGGTGAGGGACGCTGGCAGCCAGCCACCACCCATCAACACCAGGGAAGCCAAATCCTGGCCATGGTTGATCCAATTCAGTACAGTCCTCAGCACCTGCAGGTCTTAACGGTGGACCTACAAAGGCCTGAAGCAGCCTTCTGCTTTCTTCCTCTCTCGGCTTGTTCCTATAACATGGTGGTCCACGGGAGAAAAACTCATGCCATTCACCTGCACTTCCTAAGGTAGCCCCCATACTGTATTCCACTGACTGACGGCTTCCCTGGTGTAGGTCCCCAACTCGGCTTTCCCCTGGGAGCTTTCCCTTGCAAACCCCACCCTGTTTCCTCAATGGTTAGCCTTCACACACAGGTTATGCTCGGCGGCCTTGCAAATTCAGAGGACACCTGAGGGTTATTGCACTGATACGTTTAACCTTGGATTTTGGAAAGCCCTGGGGGACTGGGTTCCGGAAAGCCATGGGAAGTCTCTGGGGCATGTCTTGATTCCTGACTGGTGCCATCATTCCGGGTGCTGAACTTGGGGGGATCTCGGATCAGCAGCACATCTTCGCTCTTAAACCTCCGGTCCCCAGATGTTCTTGGACTACAACTCTCAGAAGCCTTCCCCACTAGCTGTGCTGGCCAGGGGTTGCAGTCCAAGAACATCTGGGGACCCCAGGTTGGGAACCACTGGCTTAGACCAAAGCCTGACACCACAGGTCAGGCCCCTGTGATGGGCTCGTTCGCAATTACTGCAAAACAGTGTCAGAATGTATGTGAGAAGAGGAGGGGAGATAAAGAGATAATACAGAGTCTCAATGATGAATTTAAACCATCAGTGAAATCCACTGCAAGGTAATGAACAACACATGGGTGCTCCTGAGCATGTCTAAATGACACACCCTGAAACTATGAGAATGAATGTCCAAATCTTGGATTTCCAGACTGGAAGCACCCTTTTCCCTGAGGTTTCAAACCCCAAAGCCGGAGATATGGGGAATGCCACCTTAAAATCTGGCATCTTTTTCTCTTCTGACCTATGGGGTGAACGTTCGCCCCATCCTTCGCCTTCATTCCTTCATTTCTGCTAGGCATAACTTCCCCGCTCCCTTCTCATTTTTAAGCCTCACTCCCCACCTCAAAAATGTGCTGGACTACAGTTCCCATCCTCCTCCCTGCTAGCAGGGGATAATGGGAATTGTAGTCCTGCTCAGAGAGACGGGGGTAACAATATTTTAAATAAATAAATAAAAACAAACAAAGGCATTTCGGCTCACAGAAGGCTTTTCTACATTCCTATAGCGGCTGAATGTGCTGAGCCCTCATTAGGCTGTTCCTATGGAACCTAGATGGGGCAAGTTGTTGCTTAATTGCTTTTTTTATTTTCATCAGGCATTCATCATGCTTTCAGTAAGTGGGGATGGTTACAATTAAAATGCTCAGAGGTAAAAGGGAGAAGCCTCTCCTTCCAGGACTTGCAAAGGCCTGGGGCTTTGGCTGGGTTTTGCCTCATTAGCCATTTCTAGGGCTTGCAGGGGGCTTCAGTTTGCCTGCTCAGCTCAGCAGAGACTTTTCCGGCCCCTTCATTGGGAGAGACAGACTGACAAACCCCCGGCCACACTAAAAATTGCTGGGGTGTGCATACAAAAAAAAGCAATTTTCTCCCTGTGCAGCCCTTTGGGCTAAGGCAGAAAACGTTGCTTTTTTCTGTGATCTTCCACCAAAGAAAGCCAGCCTCAGAAAAACAGGCAAGAAAGAGGGCAGATGGGCTTCGGGGTGGGCTGGGGCTGGTGGGGGGGGGGTGTCTCTTTGAACAGGACTTTGTCTTCTTTGATTCTCTTTGCAACGGAGAGGCAATAAGTTGCTTCCAGAATCCGCTTGCCAGCACAACCCCTGCTCTCTGAGATATAGCCCAACTCTTGATTGATTGATTGATTGATTGATTGATTGATCTCTACCTATCTATCTTGCCTTTCTCTTAAAAGGACCCAAGGTGGCTTACGTTATTATAAAGAAACAATACTAAAAGCTTCAAAAAAAATGAATTATTACAATAAAAGGAACGAAACCAATGTATTAAAAACAGTAAATTAAAAACAGTACTAAAAGCACGTCTAAAAGCCGCAGGGCACAAACAATCCCATTAAAAAAAAACTCTCTCAGGCAGCCGGTCACTGAGCTCAACCCTGGCTGAAGGGAAAGGTCTTCGCCTGCTTGAGGAAGGACAGCGCCAATGGGGCCAGGCTGGCCTCCAGTGGCAGGGAGTTCCAGAGTCAGGTTTGTGTCCTCACCAAGTGCATCTGTGAGGTCTCTGAGAGTCGTGGCTGATAAAAGGAACTTCTCCCACCTCTGCTTTATAGCCATTTCAGCAAATATGCTGGTCTATTCCTGCTCTGCATGTTCACCCCATCCCTATGTCAAACATTTTCACTGGACCATGATGATGGCCACCATTTTGGAACCATAAGCGTCACAAAAATGTTGGCACTGAAAGCCTTAACTAGTTGAGGACCGGATCCCCTGAAGGATGGTACTTATTTCTACAAACCTACTTGGACCTCCAGGTGAGAGCCTTTACCAGAGTGATGGACTAGGTGGGACTTGGGTTCCAGTCCCTGTCTGACCACAACACTGACCAGGTGACCTTGGGCCAGCCACATGCTCTCTTAGCCTGATCTACCTCACAGGGGTGTTACGTGGATGAAGTGTAAAGAGGAGAGCCAAGCACTCTGCCTTGAGCTCACTGAAGAAAAGCAGGACAAATACGTAACTTATCATTAATAAACCAATTAAGGCAATCTACAAAGGCCCTGTTTGCATAATTGCCATCAAGATCCCCTTGACTCATAAGGCCTTCAGACACAGCCCTGGATTTCCAGAACATTTTCTCATTCTTTCAAAGGAAGTATGCTTTCAAAGTGCTGCCCTAGCTTAGTGGGTTGGAGTGCCTGGCTGTGGAGCCTGGGGCCATGAGTTTGAATCATCACTGCGCCTCTTGGGAGAGGGGCTAGTGAGATCACGGGGGAAACACATAGCTTAGGACAGTGATGGCGAACCTATGGCACGTGTGCCCCAGGTGGCACGCGAAGCCCTTTCTTATGGCACGCGAGGTATTGGCCCACCCACGCTCCCTTGTGGAGGCAAACCTTATGAGCCGGCTGCAGCCGGGATTCCCCCTTCCGCTGCCACTTCCTGGTCCTCTGGGTCCGTCCCTATGATTCCCCCTGAAACCGCCACTTCCAGTTCCGGTCTTCCGGGCGGCACGACAGCCACTGGTTTCTCCCCCCCCCCCCCTCATTTTGGGCACGCGAGCCCAAAAAGGTTTGCCTCCACTGGCTTAGGAGGTTGCATGCCCTGCAACGGGTGTTACCTTCGACAACCTGTATGGTCCCAGAGCACCCTCAGAAGAAAGTACATACTGATCAACTGCACAACGTAGTTTACAAAAAAAGGAAAGCCCGAGAAGCATCTAATTACTGACCAAAATCCTTTTGGGATTTTACACAGGGGAAACAGAAATGGCATAGTATTTGGAGGCAAAATATATCAAGTTAAGAAATCACCACAGACATTATCTATTGCATGCTGAATTGCACAACCCAGTATGCAACATATAATGTCCGTGGCGATTTCACAACCTGAGGTAATTAACCTCCAAACGTTATGTCATTTGCATTATGCCTGCAGGTGCAATTAACAGGATTTTGGCCAATAAGGATTGGAACTTTTTGGAGGGCTTCCTTTTGTGACTGGCTAAAAGTTTTGTGTTGTTCCTCCAACTGCTGATGCTTTTGGTTGGAACCATTTTATATCTATTTTTTAAGCTGTTGCACATGTTCTCACTATAATCGTCAGCTCCTTTAGGAACGCTTTATGCGCAAAGTCGGCATACCAGTTCCTTACATAAATATACAATAAATATAATGCTATAAATCAAAAGAGGGAATGTTCTAGTGTGATGCATGAGGAAAATTTGTCACCAGATGAGACTGTTTATCTTTCAGCCGATGAAATCAGAGCCACTATAAAACTAGACACTGGAACACAAATTGATGACACAGCCTGGATTCATTGCTAGGAATATGATTCTAAATCCATGTACGTACATTTTACCAAAAAAACACAGAGTATAGCTTGTTGGCTGATGGAGGCTAAGAAACGTGGTCTTCCTCATCGACAGATTCTGGGTACCGTAAAAGCATGACAAGCTGTCAATTTAATTATTTTTATAGCCCCGGGGGGAAAGATGGTAAAATAGTTTGGCCCAGACTTAGAAAATGGGGAACCGATCCTCATTCCATCTCTGTCTAATTTGCTGCTGCTACTAAGCAGTGCCTGATCAGCATTCTGGAGGAACCGCTGATATAAGTAAGTTACTGAGAAGGGCTCTTCTGAATACCAAACACAGCTGTGAAAGCAAAGGCTGCTGTAGTTCACACTCTGAAGGAAGATTCCCTTTCAGTTTCTTTTCTTGAGCCATGTGGGTTGATCCAACAGACAAAAAGGGAAGAGCGAGCCATGTTCATCCCCTTCTTGGGGCAGAGAATGGAGGATTCGGTTGGAGTTTCCATTTACAATCTTGCATGCTGCCTCTAGCTGGTGTGGCTGGGAGGGGCCTTTCTGGGCTAGGGTGACTGTCAATCAATCCAGCAGTAACCAATCCTTTCCGTCCCACCTCTGAATTCAATTCCCTCTCCATTCTCAGCTGGTGTGCAATGGTTTTTTTTTGGTGTTGATCTGTTCACAACTGTTACAGTAATGAAACGTTTTTCATACTTTCTCCTACAAATGTCCCAGGAGTGAGTTACTGAGACTTTAAGTGCCAGTTAGTGAGAAAGTTAGTGAGAAATCTAAGGAACTTGTAACTATTCTCATCTGTGAGTCTTTGTACTTTTAATGGGTAGCAAAAAAATTTTTTTATTAGAAATTGAAAACTCTGCAACAGATTCAAAGCTTTTGAAATGTTTTACTTACGTTCCAGAATCTCCAGTAGGTTTTTTTAGTCGAAAAAGGAACTCTTTTGTGCTTTGGAAGGATGCCTGGGGTTATGTCTAAGGAGGGTTGGGCAATTTAAGGCCCTTCAGAAGTTGTTGGATTACAATTCCCATCATCCCTAGCCAGCATAGCAGCCTTTGCTGACAAGGCAGGGTGGAAATAGCAGGCTAACAACCTCTGGAAGCCGACAAGTTGACCAGCTCTTAGTAAGAATCAACTCAATAAGAAGAATCCTACATTTTCAAAGGAATCACATCTCATTGATTTTTCTTATTCAGGTTGTGGTAATATTTGAAAATTCCCAAATGGAGGTGGAGACATTTTATTTAGGCTGCTTTGCATCCCAATCGCCTTGTTTTCCACCAAAAAACAAAACAAACAAAAAAACCAGCAGGAGGAGATATCATTATAAGGACTTATTTAGAAGAGAATTTAGAAACTCTGGTTTTTTTACAACTAATATGCCCAGTGGATATGGCCAACTAGAGGATTCTGGGAGTTGTAGTCCAAAACAAAGGAACTTTTCCAAGCTCTGCTTTGGAGTTAGTACTCCTATTAATATTTATTAAGTAAATTAAAGTGGAATAAGAATCTTAAAGGAAAGAAAAGGAAGGCACTGAATAATAAATCTTGACTGTCCATCAATTCAGTTTCTTGTCAAAGCCCTAAAGGCCTGAATTCTCTTTCTGTGTCCAACAAGCAGTTCAAAACACACACAACTGTGGGCATTAAGAGCTACATTGATTACCTTTAACCCTTGTTAAATAAACTGGCACTTAAAAGGTTCTTATGCAGAAAGGATTGTAATAGCATATGAAGAGCAGATGGTTTTCTTCAACCAAATCCGAGGGCTTTGGAGGTCTGAGCCTGAACGCATTAAAATATTAACCATTATAATCGCTTTTTGCTGCTAAAACACCACATATCACAGCATGAGGTCCCGGTTTATGAGGATTAACAATTTAAAGACCAGTTGAACCATACTTTACTATTTAATCTCTTCTGACAGTGGTCGTGGACATTCCAGCCAAGATCCTTCAAGAGCTACAAAACAGCCCAGAGAACTTTTAAAAATTCGAATAACCAGGATTCTTAAAATGGATCTTTCCCCTCTCATGAAAGGTTCTTTTTTGCACCTTCAATTAGAGCTTGAAATGGAAATTCCATGTGCAAAGGCAGCTGGCAACCTCTATATTTTATTTTTGTACATTTTCCTCCGCTCCTCTTTGCCCTAAATCGCAGAATCATAGGTCACAGAATAATTGAGTTGGAAGGGGCCTCTAAGGCCATCGCGTCCAACCCCCTGCTCAACGCAGGAACCCCAATCAAAACAGATCTCTTGAATGCCGCCAGCGTTGCTGTGCTCACCATCTCCCAAGATAATGGGTCCCATTGCCATACTGCTCTAACAGAAATATGACAGAGCCTGGGGAATATGCGCAGAACTTCAGAAGACGTAGGGGCCAATTTTCTGCTCTCAGAATCCACTGGGGGAATCACATGAGCCTGAAAGATGTTTGTTGTGTTTGTGGACATGCAGGGCCCAAGAACACAAGCTGCGCTTTTAAATAAGCAGCAATTTGCCACCAAGATTTATGCCATTCCTCTTGATAATTATCATGCGCCAGCACATCTATTCTGGCTTATGGCAACCCCTTCTAGGGTCTTCTAGGTATACTCAGAAGTCGTTTACTGTTCCCTTCTTCTAGGGGTTCTCCAGGACTGCGTGGATCACCCAGGGCTACACAGGTTGGCTCCTCCTCCCAGGAAGCATAGTAGGGAATCAAACTCCTGATCTCTCGGTCAGCAACCAGTACCCACTTCACTGAGCCAGCCTGCCCTCCCACCACTTCCCTTACAGAAGCAACAATCACCGGTCCGATTCTGGCCATGATCTAGTGTGGGAGCAAAGCTTAAAGTTCCCATCTCCCTGTCTTCTGGTGGTTGTGGACCATAAGGACTGAGAACAAACCCTTCTCGTCCTTCCCTCAACAAGGCCAAGGCCAAGGCCCGTCAGCATCCTATGGCCACACAGGATGAGGTCTGCCCTGTCTGGTTGAGACACATACAACAAAGGGAAGAGGAAACGAGTGTATTGTGGATAAAGCTCAAGTGCCTTCTTGGCCATCTGTCATCAAGATAGAGACGACACACAAACCCCTCCAAATCTAGTACATCAAGCCAGCATGTATTTGGGTCCTATACCAGCACCTCTGATATAGGAATTGGTTCAAAATGGAAGATTTCAGATAGTAACTCTTAACATTTTTGTTTCCTCCCGGATTCAGAAACTGGCAACGGTTGTGTCCAGAAGAAATACATGAAAGTAAGTGGACATTCATGGGGCTGAAAGCCCCTTTTCTCTCTCTCCCCATCTGTATTTAAATAAATGGAGCAGTCTAATGCATTTTTTTTAATCCAACGCTTTGGTAATTGCCTACAGAGGAAACACAGCTGCTTTCAGCTGAAGCACCAGAAAGAGAAAGATGAGGAGGAAAATAAGCTCACCACCTGTACTGGATTTTTGTTTAAAATCACTGCAACGTGCCAGTAAAAAACCACATCCATTACTGAGGCTCTGGATTATATCCACCATATACCCAGGCTTCCGAAAACCTCCCTTCTTTGCACACTCCTCCATCCCCTTATTCCACCATCAGCTTTAGCTTCCAGCATGCAAGAAATATTTCTTGCTGCTCTAATGGGAGCCAACCGATAAGGGAAACCATGCAACTTTAAACCCACCACCACCACCACCACCACCACCAGGGTTTTATGCAGTCAACAGCTGTGCCAAGGGTGTGTTGAAACTGATACCAAATGCAAAATTTAGCATTACAAGCACCTTAGCTTCCCCCACCCATCCTAATTTTCTAGTCCTAAAGGTGCGGCCGTTCTGATTGAATCTCATGAGAGTAAGGGTGAGGAAAGCAACATGCCCCCATCTCAGAGGATATGGTTTTCGCTAGCTCACAGCACTTGCATTTATTATTATAATATTGCTGCTCTGACGGCCTTGGAATTCTCAACAGTAAAGTTCTGATATGACTATATTTTCTGCTATTGATTTCCTGGTGTCTTGGGTTACCTAGTGAAAGGTTTGCTCGCTTTCCAATAATTATTCATATTCTTGGAAAGAATACTTCATATTAGGAGATTGTTAGAAAGTTATGTTTCCACTACCTTGCCCGTGTGCATAAACATGACCAAATATTTGATATCTTTATTGACTTGATTTATATCTTCCCTCTCCACCACCACCCCAAAAATCAAGGGGCTCACTTTGGTTGTGCATATCTCCGGACAACCTGTATCATGGGTAAGGAACCTCTTTCGGACCAAGAGTTTAATTCGATTTCAGAAAGGTCCTTTAGGGGTTGATAGGAGCCTCATGGTGCAGTGGTTAAACTGCTGGACTGCAGCCAAAACTCTGCTCACGACCTGGGGTTCAATCCCAGGTAGCCAGCTCAAGGTTGACTCAGCCTTCTATCCTTCCGAGGTCAGTAAAATGAGTACCCAGCTCACTGTAGGGGGCAAGGTGTAGCCTGCATCATTAACTTGTAAACTGCCCAGAGAGTGCTTTAAGTGCTATAGGGCAGTATATAACCAGCATGCTTTGCTTTATAGGCCAGTGGCAGATGACAGAGCTGACCATTTGTGAAGAAAGACCTAACAGAGACATTTGGGCACTTCATCATGAGAAAACAACTGTACAAACTGTGGAAAACCACCAGAAAAGGTCATACAGAATGGTCTGTAGACATCTGGAAACCCCAGTCGGCTCTATTGGGTCCAAGGGCCCAAAATTCCACACCCCTCTCTCTAGATCAGTGCTTCTCAACCTTGGTCCTCCAATGTCCTCCAGTGGGGAAGACCTCTGCGGGTTTTAATCCAAGAGAATCTGGGGACCCCAAGGTTGGGAACCACTGCTCTTTAGGGTGCACTTTTTTTGGTAACAGCCTTGTATTAAATGAGTCCCGTGGTAGCCAGAGATGACCAGGAATGAACGGCAGGCCAACGAACCGGCTGCTGAAGAAAGCAAAGACCACACTGTGCTAGGGAAGCCCCTTTCTCTCAAATCCTATTGAAATACCGATACTGCATCCTTCGTGCACCAGTTTCCTTGGTGTGAGGCTTTTTAAGAAACTTGCCTGCGAAAAGACTAATGGCTTGTGTCTCCATGTTAGCCACAGAGGAAGGAAGCGTTTCCTCCAGCTCTACAATCAGAATTAAAATGCACATAGCTACCCTCTAATTAAGAGGGTTGATGATTAAAAAAAAAAACACGAAAGCAAAACACCAAACCACTAGTAAACATTAGTGGCCTTTTTTTATTATTATTTTCTAAAAACAAGGCTGTACTATACGGATGATTTGTTTACTTCTCTTATGGGCTGCACAGACAGGCCTTCTCCAAACTGCCCCTCAAGGTTTTCTGGACTTCAACTGACCATCAGCCATGCTGGCTCGGAGCTGATACGAGCTGGAAGTTCAAAACATCTGGAGGGCAGCAGGTTGGAGGGAAGGCTGGCTCGGAAGACGGTTGTGAAAAATTGTCATACAACACCAGGAGAAGCCATTCGAACAGCAACTATGAAAACACCAGCCTGTGGCCATGTTGGCTATGGTATTTTCTATTTTGGATCCTAAAATGTGCCTTTTCCTGTTTCTGCTTTTTACCCAATGCTGGGAAATCTGTATCCCTCTATATGTTGATTGTCTTCCACTCTCTCCAGCACAAGCCTTCTCTGTCGCTGATCCCAGACTGTGGAACTCCCTCCCACTGGAGGCCAGCCTGGCCCCATCTTTGCTGTCCTTCCAAAAGCAGACAAATACCTTTCTCTTCAGGCAAGCTTTTCCGGAGTGACTGCCTGCCTGAGTGGGGTTTTTTAATGGACAGTTGTGCCTTACTGTTTTGGATGAGTTTTTGGAGTTGCTTTTCTTTACTATTTTTAGTAAAGAAAAGCAACTCAACATCAAAAACACTAAGATCATGGCCACTGGTCCCATCACCTCCTGGCAAATAGAAGGGGAAGATATGGAGGCAGTGACAAGACTTTACTTTCTTGGGCTCCATGATCACTGCAGATGGTGACAGCAGCCACAAAATTAAAAGACGCCTGCTTCTTGGGAGGAAAGCGATGACAAACCTAGACAGCATCTTAAAAAGCAGAGACCTCACCTTGCCGACAAAGGTCCACATAGTCAAAGCTATGGTTTTTCCAGTAGTGATGTATGGAAGTGAGAGCTGGATCATAAAGAAGGCTGACCGCCGAAGAATTGAGGCTTTTTAATTGTGGTGCTGGAGGAGGCTCTTGAGAGTCCTCTGGAGTGCAAGGAGAACAAACCTATCTATTCTGAAGGAAATCAACCCTGAGTGCTCACTGGAAGGACAGATCCTGAAGCTGAGGCTCCAATACTTTGGCCATCTCATGAGAAGAGAAGACTCCCTGGAAAAGACCCTGATGCTGGAAAAGTGTGAGGGCAAGAGGAGAAGGGGACGACAGAGGACGAGATGGTTGGACAGTGTCACCGAAGCGACCAACATGAATTTGACCCAACTCCGGGAGGCAGTGGAAGACAGGAGGGCCTGGCGTGCTCTGGTCCATCAGGTCACGAAGAGTCGGACACGACTTAACGACTAAACAACAACAACAACTATTTTTAGTATTTGTTTGATTTTTTTTTTAGTGTTTATACACTCAAGTCTTTTTAGCTTTAAATATTGTCTTAATGTCGTAAGCCACCTTGGGTCCTTTTTAAGGAGAAAGACAGGGTAAAAATGTTTCAAATTAAATTTAACAAGTCAGCATGGCTATTGGTAAAAAAAATGATGGGAGTACCAGTTCACCCACAGGTTCTCAGACCTCAGTATGACTCAGTTTCCCTGTCTTTGGCAACCATCTTTTAAAACAGTTTGCAAGGAAAGAAACGAGCAAAATGTACTTTTGTCGCCGGGCAAGATGGAACGATAGAAGCGGTCCCTCTTTTTCTTCTCTTCCGGGTTGGGAGGCAAAGGCTTGGAGCCGTGGTTTAAGGTTCCCACGTCTTTGCTGCCGGTGCTGATCATGGTACTCGTGTTTCTCATCGGAGGGGCAGGCGGCTTGTCTTCGGCTTCTAGTCCATTATTGGACATCTTCCACAACACCAGCTACAGACTAGAATCAAGAATGAGAGGAGAAATTTTTAAAAATAAAAAAGAACCGTCAGTCTCCTAGAAATTCTTCCAGCCACCAGTCACAGAACCAGGTGAGGTTGAGTGTGTTCCAAAGCTCGGCAAACTTTTCTAGTCACTTTTCCACGGTCAACCAATCCACTTTTAAAATGTGGATTCAATAGACACTTCTATTTCCATCTGTTGATATATAAGCCCCCCACCCTCCAAATATGCCAGAGTATTCTCTCTGTGTGTGTGTGTGTGTGTGTGTGTGTGTGTGTGTTTCATGTGTCTGGAGTTTTATGGAAATAAACAAAAGGGTACAAATCCTGAACCTTGAGATCTGTATTGTAGCATCCCAAAAGCACAGCACTGACGTTCATATTATGCAAAACAAACAATAATGCATATATTTGCATAAGCTATTCTATTTTTTGTGGTCATCTGCAGGTACCAAAGACCTGCAGATGTAGCTGCATTTTGGGGCTACAAAGCACATTGTGCACAGATGCAGCTCCATCTTTTAATTCTACTTATAAGCCAACCGGGGTGGATTTAATTTAAATCAAATTGAGTTAAATTGATTTAAATTATTTATTTATTTATTTTATTTTATTTTTCCCATGCCTTTCTCCTTAAAAGGACCCAAGGCAGGGTAAAAATATTTTAAATAAATATATTTTATTTATTTAAATGAGAGAAAAAAAATCAGATTTTAAAAAAGGAATTTAATTTTAAAAATCAGATTTTTTGATTTAAATTTAAAAACATTTTAAAATGTTAAATTGTGATTTAAATCAATAGGATTTTTTTTTAAATCACTGATTTTTATCCACCCTGTAAATTACCATCCTTTCAAGCAATCTGGAGCAAACTCATTCCTCACACCCAGCTGCCAACAGTAAAACCTCACTTTCATGCTGAGACATTTGACTTCAGACATGATGACTGGTCCATCCTCACTCAACAAAGCTTTAAGTCTAGGTGAAGATCTGAGCATCCCTCACAGAAGCTGGTATTCTGTGGCATTCCAAAATCTGACCTGGATCGGGGGATGCAGGGACTGCTAATCAAATTTGCAGACGACACAAAATTGGGTGGAAGAGCTCATACCCTTGGAAGACAGAAACAAAATTCAAAATGATCTAGATAAGTTTGAGCACTGGGCTGAAAACAACAGAATGAAATTCAACAGGGCTAAGCACAAAGTACTGCACCTTGGAAAAACAAACCAAACACACAGTTATAAGATGGAGGAAACCTGGCTCGACAATACTATGAGCAAGAAGGATCTTGGAATTGTCATAGATCACAGGCGGAATATGAGCCAACAGTGTGATGTGGCTGCAAAAAAGGCAAACACTATTTTAGGCTGCTTTAACAGAAGTACTGTATAGTTTCCAAATCCCATGAGGTACTACTGTGTTTCCCCAAAAATAAGACAGGTTCTTAGATTAATTTTTGCTCCAAAAAATGCATTAGGGCTTATTTTCAGGGGATGTTTTATTTTTTTCATGTACAACCATCTACATTTATTCAAAGACAGTCAATGTCATCTTCTTCTGGTTGCTGCACAAGGGTGGAGGGCGGGGTTTCACTTCACTAGGGCTTATTTTTGGGGTAGGGTTTATATTACGAGCATCCTGAAAAATCCTACTAGGGCTTATTTTCAGGTTAGGTCTTATTTTCGGGGAAACAGGGTAGTTCCTCTCTATTTGGCACTCGTTAGGCCTCGTCTTGAGTCCTGTGTCCAATTCTGGACACCACACTTCAAGAAGGATGCTGACAAATTGGAACAAGTTCAGAGGAGGGTAACAAGGATGATCAGGGGGCTGGAAACCAAGCCCTAGGAGGAAAGACTGAAAGAACTGGGCAGGTTTAGCCTTGAGAAAAGAAGACCAAAGGGAGATAGGATAGCACTTTTCAAATACCTAAAAAGTAGTCATACAGAGGAGGGGCAAGATCTGTTCTCGATCATCCCAGAGTGCAGGACACGCAACAATGGGCTCAAGTTACACGACGCCAGATTTCAGTTGAATATCAGGAAAAACCTCCTAACTGTTACCTTGGGAGATGGTGAGCGCTCCAACACTGGAGGCATTCAAGAGGAATTTAGGCAACCACCTGGCAAATATCCTTTGATTTGTATTCCTGCATCAAGCAGGGGGTCCGAGTCAATGGCCTTATAGGCCCCTTCCAACTTCATGATTCTATGATTCAATCATTTCCTTTTCAGAGATAATGTTAACTGGTGGCGTTATAACAGATCATTAGCACTCGGAAATATGTTATTAGAAATTCACAAGGGAAGGATTTGTTTCACAACATGGGGCAAATTTTCTCTCTACCAGATGGGGCATTCCAGCTTTTGGCTGTCCAGGTGGTATATTTCTGGCACCAACTATCTCCCTGTCCCATTATCCGTGCCACTGGCCACCTGCCACACAAGAAGTCCTTCTTGTACAATACTACACCAGGAAGAAATTAAATTTGACAGCTGGGAGTTGAGAGAACCAGGGGTATGTTTTGTGAGGAAGTCCAGCAGGAACCCTGTGAAGGTTTCCTGTTTCAAATATTATTTTTTTTCTTTGTTCTAAAGAACACCACTATCTTTCCCAGGAAAAAAAAAGTTTGTAAGATGGGTGGAAATTAGCAGAACACTCCCCAAAATGCTAGCCAAATCGGACAACAGTAGGGAAAATGCACCTTTAAAAGCAAGCATTTTGATTGCTTTAAATGCACTGCAATAGCTTGTTACTAAATTTGCGCACGAACAGTGCAAAAAAAAAAAAAAAGGTAAGCAAAATGCTTGCTTTTAAAGGTGAGAGTCAGTCCTGGTTGCTGACAAATTTCGGTAGTTAGATTTTTGCCAGCTATGAGTGCCAAGGGATGTGGTGGCGCTGCCGGTTAAACCGCAGAAGCCTCTGTGCTGCAAGGTCAGAAGACCAGCCGTCGGAAGATCGAATCCATGCAACGGAGTGAGCTCCCGTCGCTTGTCCCAGCTCCTGCCAACCTAGCAGTTCGAAAACATGTAAAAATGCAAGTAGATAAATAGGGACCACCTCGGTGGGAAGGTCATGGCATTCCGTGTCTAGTCGCGCTGGCCACGTGACCACGGAAGATTGTCTACGGACAAAACGCTGGCTCTACGGCTTGGAAACGGGGATGAGCACCGTGCCCTAGAGTCGGACACGACTGGACTAAAGGTCAAGGGGAACCTTTACCTTTTTATGAGTGCCAAACAACATGGGACCCCAGATCCATCTGTCTCAAAGCCTTCGTTAACACTGTGTCAGAAATTGTCTGTTTACTGTTGGATTTTAAAATCACACTCTCGCTAGAGTTGTCCGAGTGGTGTTTATATTAGATAAAATACAGCAACCCTGTAGCGTTTCAAGCAGGGTTCCTTTCTAGCTCTACCTGCAGATCCATGGCACTCACTGTTGTCCTTCCACCCCACTACTCACCAGGTGTGACCTGGCCTAGCTTCCAAAATCAGAGAGGACCAGGTGCGTCCAGCATGTGCAGCTCCTTCTGGAAATGGAATGCTCTTATACCAGCTCAGCCCACAGTCCAGTATTTCCACAAAAAAAAACACTTATATTTAGAGAAGCTTGTCCACTTTTACCATCTTGCAGACCTGCAGCCTTTCTTGAACTTAGCTGTGCAAGCAAATAAAATCCAGCATGCTGTTAAGCAAAGCAAGTTGTTCCTTGTGTCTCATTGTACAGTTCAAAAGCTAGGTAGGTTGATTTACAAGCTCTCTTCCACTGCGACGGAATGGAGCTAAACAAAGAAGCCAACTTTTCATGTCAAATCAGATGAGGATGATTCTTCCACATTTAGGCCATAATTACGTTGCATTCAGATATCTGCTAGCAAGACATACACCAATGGAAAAAGCTCCTTTCTGATGGCAATTATTACTTCAATGCATCTACAGAGACCAGTATTTCAAAAGCAGCCTTCTAGATTGAAATCCTCAAATTGATGCTGGTCTGAGGCATAAAAACATTTGGAATAATGGAACCTGCTCAGACAATGTAAGCAATCTGCCTTGAAATCCCAAAAGGTTTGATTTAAATAGCTGGTATGTCTTATTATTTCTTCACAGAAGGATTTAACCATGCCTCTCAAAATGAAACTTGGACATCTCTCCGTCAACTTTAAAATCTGTCTTTTAATCTAGGCAAAGCCAAGAAAATGGAATTGGATAGTTGAGATGTATTCATTAATTCACATAGTGCTGCTCTTTGACATCACGGTATGTTTGTTTTTAAAGATTGATGCCAATTCACAGATGAACGTGTTTTGAAGCAGGCCTTCCAGCTCTGCTGGAATAAACCAAAGTCTATCCAGCGTAACAGATTGGCTCCAAAAACAGGTCGCCAGATGCTTCAGCACACCAAACATGAGACAGCTTGCCCTTGTAGCTTGCCTCAAACATCAGAAGAAGTGCAGGGAAAAATATTCCTTTCTTGGACTATGACCTTCACAGACTTCCAGCTGGTATGGCCACTGGCCATAGTGCAAGATTCTGGGAGTGGTAATTAAAAAAAAAAAAGATTCCATCTCAGGAACTGATCAGAAGATCAAGTAGATCAGCAATGTTGTTGTGTGTGAATGGTGCTTTTCTTGGTTAGCTCCCAATCCAGAACGAATTTGTTATTAACACTTGGCAGCCTGCCCCAACTTGGTGTTCTCTAGCCATGTTTGACTATGATCGCTATCATCCAGCATGGGCACTAACTAGGGCATAGTGATTTAGATTTTTAAACCCTATAGATATTTGCATCTAAGATCTCTCTAACGACTTTAAGATTTATATTTTAAAATTTTTATTTTCAATCCGTTGTCCAATAAAGCTTGATACTCCATTTCCCCTGCTCTCTCTTCCCTCGTTTTCTCTGGAAGCACAGTGAACGGAACGGACATTTTTAGGGGAGGTTCTTACCAAAATCTAATTCACGGGAGCAAAATGTAAATTGCCCTTTAAATCCACAAACGTCATCAGATGCCACACAGAGATCATGATATTCACTGCATACCAGTCACCAGAGTCTCAGTAGCAGAAGTCATAATGGCAACATATCCATAATTCATGCAAGTGCAGAATCACATAGTATTTGAGAGGTAGCCAATATATCTCCCACTTTTTAAAAAGAGAAGAGAGAG
The DNA here is from genome assembly GCA_037013535.1 of Intellagama lesueurii. NCBI lineage: Eukaryota > Metazoa > Chordata > Lepidosauria > Squamata > Agamidae > Intellagama > Intellagama lesueurii. The sequence continues at coordinate 6,158,168 of JBAJHW010000003.1, forward strand.
AGAGAGAGATGAAAGATATCAGATGAGTTCAGCATTTCTTTCTGCCTTACCCAGCAAAATATTTCAATTGCTTCCCGTAGTGTTCCTGCAGCTGTTCTGCAGTGCCAGGAGAGATAGAGCAACACTGGCTGGTTACAGATAAAGCCAAAATATAAGAAGGACAGCGCTTGGTAAAACTTTTCTTTTTTAATTAAAACTCCTCCAGATTCCCCCACCAGTATGGCAAGCTGGCTAGCGGATTCTGGGAAGTTTGATTGAGCAAATAATCTTTTCCAGCTTTGCAACAGGCTCACTGGCCACGCAAGATGAGCACAGACCAGAGATGCATCCTTAAGTTTACACCTCAAAGTCTTGCTTCCTGCAGTTCTAGGCTTCTCCTATGATGTTGGCTAAATTTAATGTGCCAACATTAATCTCTTTCCCCATTCATCAGTCAAACTGTTTGCAAAGGGTCATCCAGAGTGAAATATCAGGAAATGGTTATGCTTCTGGGTTCATGCAACATCAGGATTCTAGTTAGCGAGCATAGCCTTAAACCACCACTTCTCATTTCAGATACAAAAGGAAAGGATGGTTTAACAAACCCCAGAAATCCTGATTTTTATTTTTTGACTAAGAGACCCTCTACCTTGGCTTTGTGAATTGCATAACTCTTAAGTCTAAACTAAGCTAATATCTTTAACCTGGATTTTGACATTATAACAGTTCACTGTGAATACAAATATTGTGTACAGTTCTGGTCATCTGAAAAGCCTTTTTTAGGCTTCTTCCTTTATTCATATCACAGCAGTCCACAATTTAAAATTATGGGCATATATGAAATATAAAGTTCAAAGAAAATTAAAATGTTAAAATGATTAATTATAGACTGTTTTTGACCAGAAGTGAACTATTTCAATAGTGCAATCTCAGCCACTTGTTTTGTACATGTGGTGGGGCGTAAATTGCATGCTCATTAGTGTGGGGTTGATTAAATTTAAAATCATCAACACCATCACCTTAGAACTGCAGAGCTGGAAGGGACCCTATGGATAATTCAAGTCCGGCCCCTGTCAAGAAGTCACAGTGGGGAATCGAACTCCCAACCTCTCGCTTCGCAACCAGAGACCTAAGCCACTGAGCTATCCAGCAGTTCTAGTTTCTCCACAGTCACATTATTCTTTGATTTTCCTACTCTGCTTTGAAGACTATTGATTTCTAGATGGTACAGCCAGAGGTTTGTCCTGGTGGAAGACACTCTTCAGCAAGGTGTGCTGTTTTTATTCTCCATAGGTTTAGCCCAGCCTCGATCGGTTTAATATTTAGAGCCTGAGATGTGTGCAGAAAACCTTCCCTCCATTTTCGCCACAGCAAACATGAAGAGGATGGGTTTCGTGCTGCATTATCTTAATAACTATCTTCGTTAATTATTTGCTAGCACCTCTCAACGTACTTCTGGAGGGGCAATGCCAGCCAAATAATAGACTTTTTCAATGGGGGTAGGTTTCAGGTAGCCAGTAATAATCCTGCATGATTCATTCAGAGATGCATCTACTTATTTGGTATGTGCTGATACGGTATGGCACGAATATATTCGGCTCTGGAATACCATGGGGACAATTGTTCATACCATGGTTCTTATTGTTTGTGAGTGTGCCCCCCCCCCGCACCGCAGTCTGATTCAGCCAGTCTCCCTGTATGTTCTTACTGGTGGCAACTTTCTGTTTGGTGTTTACACCAGCTATTCTCAATGGGGACCTTGTTTGTTTGTTTATTTTATTTTTACCCCACTTTTCTCCTTGAAAAGGACCCAAGGAGACTTAACACAATGAAAGACAATATTTAAAGTTGAAAACAATGAGTATACAAGGGTGTTGTTGTTTAGTCTTTAAGTTGTGTCCGACTCTTCGTGACCCCATGGACCAGAGCACGCCAGGCCCTTCTGTCTTCCACTGCCTCCCGGAGTTGGGTCACATTCATGTTGGTAGCTTCAATGACACTGTCCAACCATCTCGTCCTCTGTCGTCCCCTTCTCCTCTTGCCTTCACACTTTCCCAACATCAGGGTCTTTTCCAGGGAGCCTTCTCTTCTCATGAGATGGCCAAAGTATTGGAGCCTCAGCTTCAGGATCTGTCCTTCCAGTGAGCACTCAGGGTTGATTTCCTTCAAAATGGATAGGTTTGTTCTCTTTGCAGTCCAGGGGACTCTCAAGAGTCTCCTCCAGCACCACAATTCGAAAGCATCAATTCTTCGGTGGTCAGCCTTCTTTATGGTCCAGATGTTAAATAGCAGGAGACAAAACAGAACCCTGAGGGACCCCACAAGTCAGGGGCCAGGGTGTCGGAACATGAATCCCCCAGCACCACCCTCTGAGTTCGCTCCTCCAGGAAGGACTGGAGTCAATGTAAAACAGTGCCCCCACAAGTCCCATTCCATAGAGACAGGCCAGGAGGTCGATAGTATTGGAAGCTGTTAAAAGGTCCAGCAAACCAACAGGGAAACAGATCCCTTATCCAGCCCTTGGCATAGGTCATCCACCAAGAAGACCAAAGCCTAACCAGATTGAAATGGATCTAGATAATCTGTCTCATCTAGAAACCTCTGGAGCTGAGAGGCCACAACCCACTCTAGCACCTTCCCCAAGAATGGGAGATTAGATACGGTCCCCAGGGGGGGCCCTGGCACATTTGAAGGGGACCACAGACTGGAAACGATGCTTCCACCCGATTAGGTTCGTTATGGGATTTACAGGATTTACAGGATAAGTGCTTCGGCTTATATTTCTTTCATATTGTGTTTATGGCTGTGGGGGTAAAAAAGGTTGAGAATGACTAGTTTAGACAATGTTCTTTGAAGGTCGGGCAGCGAGAAGGGGAGAGCAGAAAATCAATGGGACGACTCTAGTGCAATTTCCTAAGCACCAGGATTTTGGCCACAGTCTGACAGTTCTCTGACAGTCCTCCATAAGTTCCACTGGGCTACCATGTGCATCATCCACCGCTGAGGATGGGGTTTGTAGGCAACACCTCAAGAAGATGGCAGGTTGGATAAAAAAGGACGTTTCCTTGTCATCAAAAAGTTGATGCATTTTTTGGACTTTTAAGGGGGTCCATTACCATTCTCAAGGTTGTGAGACTCAGTGATAGTGGGATTTTAATCTGGACCAAAATTTAATTGAGTCGTTGCACCAAACTAAATTTGTAGCCCAGTTTAATCGCATTCTGTGAAAGATGACGAGATTCACAAAAGCCTTCTCTTCCTCGGCTGCTGTGACAGGAGATATTTACTGCCTTTATGTGATATACGGCTTAAACGGCAGGAGCAATTCATTATCTTCTCTGCAGCAGAGTTGTAATAATAGGGTCCCCACAGATAATTTCTTCCATTACTAGAAGGTCTCCTCGCATTACTTTTACCAAACTGATGGGAACATTTCCTGGAATGGCAACCTTCCCCAGCCGTAATTAAAAATTAAAGACATATCTTGCTCCAAGGTGCATTTGTTTCCTATTTTCCCGTCTTCGTGCAAAACCCATTAACTGAAGTTGGAGCTTTTGCAACCTCGCATGCTGTCTTTAGTAAGTTTGGCTGGGAGGGTCCTTTCTGGGCTGGGGTGACTCTCAATCTATCCAGCACTAACCAATTGTTCCTTTCTTGCCTCTGAATTCAAAGAGAGAGCCCTGCCTCTCTGCTCAGTGCTTTCTAGAGTCCGTTGAAAGCCGTCTGTTGAAAATATGACTTATTGAAAGCAGTCATGTCGGTCAGTTTGCTGTTCACAACTGTAAGTAAAGAAAATGTTTTTTATTCTTTCTCCTATTAATGTCTCAGAGCGAGTTACTGAGACTCTAAGTGCCAGTTAATAAAAAAAGGGGTGGACTAATCTGGGGAACTTGAAGCTATTCGGCTCTTGGGAACTTGAAGCTATTTGACTTCTGTTGCACAGCTAGAGGAATTTAACGAAAAATTCAGAACTCCTCAACATATTCTGCAATCATTACAACAGCCACAGGTTTCAGCATTCTGAGAACCGCAGCTTTCACTGTTGGTGCCTCCTGCTGGGAGATAATGTGCTACACTGGTTAAGAGTGTAAGACTGGGACTTGAGAAGTCCAGGTTCCTGTGACACCAGCTGTGACACCAGTTTTTTGGAACCGGCCCCTGGTCGAGCTGTACCTGCCCCCCATCTTGTCCACCTTCGAGAGGTTGCTGACGACGCTGCTCTTCAGAGAAGCCTTTGGAAGCAATCTTGTTTGGATTTTCTTTGCCTTGTGTTTTGCTGTCTTATTATGAAAATGTTGTGCTGTCGTGGGTTCGACAAATGATTGAATTGTCTTTATTTCAATTTATTTATTTATTTATTTATTTATTATATTTCTATCCCGCCCATCCCATCATTTCGACTACTCTGGGCGGCGTACATCATATATAACAAAAACAATTAAAATAACATCAATATCCCAAAATAAAAATAAATAATTGTTCAAGATGGAGAACAAAAATAAATCAAATAATGCCCGGAGGGAAGGCCTGCCTAAACAGCCATGTTTTTAATTGGCTTTTTAATGATTTCATGGCTGTTTTTGCTATGGCTTGTCTGTTTTTATTGTCTGATAACTGCCCAGAAGAGTGCATAGCACTAATGGGGCAGCAGATAAATCAATGAAATAAATAAATAAAACAAAAGGTCAACGAACTCTACCCAGCCACAAGGACCAGTGATCACTGCACACAAAAGACCAGCTAACAACACCCATCAATCACAGTGACAGATCATCTCTCCCCCTTATCACAACAATACACCCACAACAAAAAACACCCTGATCACCATAATCACCCAATCTCCTGAAAAGGACAAAAGCTGATCCCACAGATATAAATACTCAACTATCCCACAAACTGCAACAGAGCACAGACAGAGTTCTGACTCCTGTCCTCTGAAGATGCCGGCCACAGAGACTGGTGAAACGTTAGGAAGAAGAAAAACCTTAAGAACACGGCCAAACAGCCCGGAAAACCCACAACAACCAAAACTAATAATAATAACTTCAATAATAAGACTTTTCTAGCCTTAAGGTAGGAGGAACAAGGAATGCATGGCCCCCGGATTTCGCTAAGTCTACAACTCACAACACAATTGCTTAGGAGATCAGAGGATAGCTGATTGTGTACAAGCCTAAGGTAAGAGGTAACTCTGGATTTTGGTCCTCTGTTAGGCTGGTAACTTTTATCTCGTGTTGAATCCAACTTTTCTGCATTTGTTTGGTGAGGGGTGGAGTGGCTCAGAGACCCGGGCAGCACAGAGCAGCAGTTAGGAGACCAAACTTGCCTCAAATTCGAACTCGGCTCTCCTATGAACTCACTCAGTGGCTTAAAGCAAGCTGTTCTCTCTCATCCTCAGATCCTCCCCCATCTGTAATATGGGGATAAGGTTACCAATCCAGTTTTACCGGTAATCCAGGTGCAAGGCTTTAAGCGTTCAAAAGGTATCACATAATGCTAAGCAGAAAGAACCTGGTTAGCTGCTCCATGGTGCATTACATAAGGAGTTACACCTTTTTCTTTTTAAGTCATTGTTTAAAAATGTGTTGATAAAAATTCACCAAAAACCCTGAAAATGCCCCCACAGCAACATTTTAAACCTGTACTTTTTACAGCAAAACAAACAAGCAAACAAACCAATTGTGCTGACATTATAGGCTACTAAATTGCTTTTTCAAAGTGAAGTCAATAATACCTTGGTGGTTTTTTTTAAGCAACGTATTACAGATGCTGCCATGAACTGTAATATTGGCTGAAATCCTGTTGTTTGACATAGTAAGTCACAACTAGAGTAGGCCTATTGAATCACCCAGGCATTTCCTCTACATCCGTACCGATTTTCCACCACACTATTTGTATTTAGCCGTTTCACAAAGTGTCAGCTCAATCCTGAATCATATTTCCACTTGTTTCATAAAAGCAAACGTAAACCAACCAAAATTTAATTATGTCTAAACAGCAGAAGACCAAGAAAAGGAATGTACATTAGCTGCACAGTTTTGTACTCATTACAATTGGCATTCCTAATTAGTGTACATGAATGCAGAAACTATACAACGAAGATCGCTGGTAGGAAAAAATTGCTTGATTTGTAATATGGTGTTGAAGGAGTTTTATGGATGACTGCTTAAAAGACAAATGAAATCTTCACAGTTTATTGTTCTGTCAAAACCATGAAACACAGTTTGGTTTAACTATGGTTTATTTCAGCAAGAAACCACAGTTTAATATTAGCTTGTTTGGATAAACTACAGTTTAGACAGAAGCGACAAGCTGCAATTGATTTAAAACTAGACAAGCACACTTCCTAACTTATGATCACAGCTGCACTAGTGGGAAAAGGAACAGCAGCATACAAGCCTTTGAGTTACTCAAATAACAATAAACTATGGTTAAGTCTTACAGTCAAACCACCCTCATCCCTCCCCTGGCAGAGGGTGGGAGAGGACATTATTCATTCTTGAAAGAGAAAAGTGAAAATACGTGGGTAGAGAAGGTCAGGATATGATTTTACATTATCAGTCAGAGAGATTCTGGAGACCAGAGAGATTCCAGCTGAGTGACTGTCCTGATGCTGTTGTGTAACAAGAAGCATTGAAGCCGGTCCAAGAGAGAAAGAAATGAGCTCTGGAGAGGGAACACTTGACCGCCACACAAAAGGGAAAAGCTACTTTCACTTTTGCAGGCAATATCCTGCCAGGCGGGGTTAAAAGTTCTCCAGCTACATGCCTTATTTTTCAAGAGAGGGATTTCTGCCTGATGAAGTAACAAGAGGTTTTTAAATGAATTCTGGGCTTCTGGAGGATAACTCCAAACTTTGCAGGGAATAGATAAAACATTTCTGAGCCTCTTTACTCAAAGAGGATCAGAAAAAAGAAAAAAAAATCCTATTGTGTAAATTTATACCAGCAGAAGTCGATGAGTAGAAAGTTTTCTATCCGTCCCTCCCATTTCAGGCTCAGCTTCCGGGGCTCCCGAGGGCTCCCTTTTGCCTTGGCGAGCCTCAGAACTGGGAGGGGGGAGTCAAAAATTGCTACCAGATTGCTGCCACTGGTCCTGAGTGACAATCCAGCCACAATTTTTAACTATTAAAAGCTCCCGTCCGCCATCCTGAGACTCCCAGGTTCTTCCCCAGGACAAAAGGGAGCCCCCTTAGGGAGCCTCGGAACCTGAACCAGGGAACTAGGAAGCTTTCAATTAATTAAAATTCTACAAGCACCAGAGGATGATGTCATCGGCTTCTTCCGGCACAAATTTCCGCAGTAGGATTTTATCCAATATTTTTTAACCTATGCACAGCAATTAAAGATGAGAATAGATCGCTGTTAGAGACAGAATACTGCTTGGTTATTCTCTAACATGAAAGTCAAGACAGTTGTATTTCCTCCAGAGAATTCCATCCTATTTGTAATGCCAGAAATGCAACAAGTTATACCAGTTTTTCTTTGAATATGTACCTAATGTATTTACTTTTAATGATTAGATTTATACCCCAACTGTAAGTCAAGGTGCTGTACACGGCTTTACACCTCCTTTATCTTCACTGCAACCCTTTGAGGTTGGTGATCCTCGGGGTTCACATATTTTTTAAAGCAATAATCTCTTTTCTTGTTTTTGTGAGAAAGTCAGTTGGGAAAACACAGTATACCAGGATAAACTACCAGTTCATCTAACCCAATATTGTCTAAGGCTGACAGCAGATTTCCCATGTGGGACACTGAGGCACAGAATGGTCCTTCTTACCTTCTACTATCAGAGTTTTAAAAGCAGGAACTTCCTGCAAGCCAAAGATGTGCTCTTCCTAAGCTGAGTATCTCTCTCTTGTATTTCATAAGGATTGGATTCCAAATAGCCAGGTTAACCTGCTATAGAAAAACCTATAGAAAAACCTTAAAGGCTACCCAGTTTCATCAGCTTTTGTGGACTACAGTTGCCTTCATCAGATGCAACTTGATTTGGTGCTTGGTTCTCAAGTGTGTATTATTCAGAGCATTTTTTTAAAAATGTGCAAGAGGTGTGGAACTCCGAGCATACATTGAAGCACAGAACTGATGGAGAGCTCAGTGGCTTAGGCATCTGGCTGGGGACCCAGAGGTTGGGAGTTCGATTCCCCCCAGTGCCCCCTTGACAGGAGCTGGACTCGAAAATCCATAGGGTCCCTTCCACCTCTGCAGTTCAAAGGTTATTATTATTATCATTATTTCTCCCATAACTGCAAACGGAGAAACGGCTTCCAGAGGAAAATTTAGCACAGATTATCAGAAAACTCCCCACCCTCTCTCCCTCTCTCTCTCTCTCTCACACACACACACAAACACACAACCATGTTGCTATGCATCTTCCAGCAGCAGCTTCTTGCCCACCAAGACCATAGAAGTGATCTGTAAGCCACATGAATTATGTAGAAGTTTTTTTTTAAAAAAATCTACAATTCAATGAGATGCATTTGCCGGTCTCGTCCTTGGCTGATGGGAGCCCTATAACAGGGTGGGGGTCGGGCGTCAGAGGAAGAAGACGGTAGATGGTATACAACCGACACCGTCCCCCTCCCTTGTCAGCCAAGATAGTCAGTGCCCTTGGCCTCGATATAGCAGACCCAGAACTACTAACAAAACATACAGCAGGAGACGGTTCATATTTATGGACTATTCCCAACTATCTCCCATTATGAAGCCAAGGCAGGGAACTGGTTCACACGCTCCACTGGGCAACTGGGGGGGGGGGGGGAGAGCGCAGCCAGTTCTGCATGCCTGATTCCGCTCTATCATGTGTGTCGGCCAGGAACAATCCATCAATTCTCAAGTGGCTCATTAAAAACCTGCACAGCTTCATGACCCTCGTAGAAATGCCAGCAGTCACCTCAGAAGCAATGAATGATGGACACATTTTGGTTTCCTCCTACACCAGTTACTTTGCAATGTGTATAGCTACCTTTTAACCGTTAGCTTATTAACTGTCTAAGGACAAACGCCGGCTCTGTGGCTTGGAAACGGGGATGAGCACCGCGCCCTAGAGTCGGACACGACTGGACTAAATGTCAAGGGGAACCTTTACCTTTTATTAACTGTTAGAGCAGTACAACGATGGAACCAAGGACCTTGGGAGGTAGTGAGCACTCCAGCAGTGGAGGCATTCGAGAGAAAATTGGACCACCCTCTGTCAGATCTGCTTTGACTTGGATTCCTGCCTTGAGCAGGGGGTTGGACTTGATGGCCTTAGAGGCCCCTTCCAACTCCATGATTCTATGATTCGATGACCTCAACAGGATTCTACATTTCATTCAGCCTAATCCAGGTTAAAACACCAGGTCTGTGGTCATTGACATTTTGCCTTTAAAACAAGGCATGCATGCCCACGATGCATCTTCTTCTTCTTTTTATTATTATTATTATTATTATTATTATTATTATTATTATTATTATTATTATTATTATTATTATTATTATTATTATTATTATTATTATTATTATTATTGTTGTTGTTGTTGTTGTTGTGTTGTTGTTGTTGTTGTTGTTGTTGTTGTTGTTGTTGTTGTTGTAGGAACAAGGCAGGTTCCCTTTAGAGCTACTAAATGTACAGCTCCACTGGCAGCAGTGATTTTAAAAATGGCATTTTCCCTGGAAACCAGATGTGCACTCCCCATGCCCCTTGTTTATGATTCCAGAAGCTTCTAGGAAGTGTTGCTCTACTTGTAGAGGATAGGTTTCCTCAAAAGTCAACAGACCCTCCTCTGCTGGAAGCTATTTTGTTACGTTTTGTTCTCTTTTTTTTCAGTAAACATCCTCTATGTACTAGTTACACAAAATTCTGAATTATGATATCACACAATGACAGATCTTTGCATCATGCATAGAATCCAGCATCCAAAGAAAGTCAGGTAACTAGTTTAAAAACAAACCAACAAACCCAAGTTTCTAGATCTCATGGTTCTATAGGCACACATGTGCAATATTTGATAACATTTTGGAAGCCAAAGGTAAGAGAGAGCGGCGCTTCCAGTGAGCTGAGAAAGGGATTTTAATGTTTCGTGAAATTCCTTATGCCTCTCTCCCACACCATAAGTTCAATAAATTATGCAAAATAAGCCGCCATCTGCAGTATTGATTAGCTTACATAATTCATTCGCGTCAGAATTTGGCAAACCTGGATTTTTATTTTTAGTCTATACACAGCCCTGTGATTAGCAGAGCTGTCCCAAGTCTGGCAATGCATTTCTGTGGTTTCTTTCTCCTGCAAACACAACCATCTGTTTGCCAGCTAGAAAGAAGAAATTTCTGCTTTGGGGGGGGGGGGGGGGAGGGAGAAATGGAACATCCAGCCCAAAAGAGTGCACAACCTTTCCACTTCTTTTTGAAGAAGCGAAGTGAGGTATTTTCCTTATATATTGAGATCCAGAGTTTAGACTGCAGTTCCTGACGTCTTATTGAGAAAGTTATTTCAGAGGGTTAGGTACAGTGGTACCAGAGAGCATACATGAAATAATGCATGGAAGAAGATGGGCCTTAATCAGCGACGGGAGACCTATTTCCTGTGCACGCTCAAGCAATTTTCTCTCAACTTCCTCCATCCTTTTAAGCATTAAAAGCACAGGAGCAGTGCCCTGTGGCACAGTGATTAAACTGCAATGCTGCAGTCAAGACTCTGTCCGTGTGGATTCAGGCAAGCCAGCTCAAGGCTGACTTAGCCTTCCATCCTTCTGAGGTCAACAAATCGAGTAACCAGCTCACTGTGGGCAAAGTGTTGTTTGCACAATCATGCTGTAAACTGCCCAAACAGTGCTCTAGCACTACGGGGCGGTATATAGGTTGAAGCAACAACAACAGTAAAAATGCTGGTAAGCGCCAACTCCAACCGTAAGAGCATTTACACAGAACTAAGTTTTTTTTTAATCCATGATCACTGCAGATGGTGACAGCAGCCACAAAATTAAAAGACGCCTGCTTCTTGGGAGGAAAGCGATGACAAACCTAGACGGCATCTTAAAAAGCAGAGACATCACCTTGCCGACAAAGGTCCACATAGTCAAAGCTATGGTTTTTCCAGTAGTGATGTATGGAAGTGAGAGCTGGACCATAAAGAAGGCTGACCGCCAAAGAATGGATGCTTTTGAATTGTGGTGCTGGAGGAGACGCTTGAGAGTCCCCTGGACTGCAAAGAGAACAAACCTATCCATTCTGAAGGAAATCAACCCTGAGTGCTCACTGGAAGGACAGATCCTGAAGCTGAGGCTCCAATACTTTGGCCATCTCATGAGAAGAGAAGACTCCCTGGAAAAGACCCTGATGTTGGGAAAGTGTGAGGGCAAGAGGAGAAGGGGACGACAGAGGACGAGATGGTTGGACAGGGTCACCGAAGCTACCAACATGAATTTGACCAAACTCCGGGAGGCAGTGGAAGACAGGAGGGCCTGGCGTGCTCTGGTCCATGGGGTCACGAAGAGTCGAACACGACTTAACGACTAAACAACAACAAAAGGTTTTTTAGGTTGAATGGGCCATATTTCATAATCAGCATCCTTGCAGGTCTCAGTGAATCCTGCATAGGATTCTTTGAAACAAATTCAGAAACCCGAGTCACAACCTCCAGAATTTCTGCAGTCCTTCCTCCAGATTAGGTAGCTAAACCACTGATTGCAAATTAGGTAGCAACATCACAGGCGTACAAATCAAACATTGCCAGCTGTCAAAAAAGTTTAACATCAGAGGGGTGAGACAGAGAGAAAGGCAAAAGTTCCCTCTAAAAACCAGCCCAAGGGGGAAATTGACAGCTAGCTTTTAAGGGAACTGAAGTATGTATGACTCATTGCCAAAGAGAACATTCCACTGAAACGACAACTCTGAAGTGTAAACACAACCGAGTGGGTACCTCGGCTCACAAAAAAAAAAAAAAAAAGCCAAATGCCAAAGGCTGGCTGGTGTTGGGTGGAAACTGTTGAGATTAATTTGCATGCTCCTGTTTAAGCAGATTTAATAGCAAAATGTTTCCACTCCTTTATTTTTCCAGACACCCCCTCCTCCCACTTTTTAAAGCTGCAGGATTTGGTAAAACTAATTAGTAACATAATGGCTGCTTTCTCAAGAGTCACTCAAAACCACTGTTTAGAGTGACATGCCTAAGAAGTAAAAAAGGCCCAGCAAAGCCTGGAGGCCACCGCATTTTCCCAGAGCTCTGAAAATTCATTTTGATCATCAGTTCTTGAAAATTTAGTTACGTTCTTTTCATACACTTGAAAGAAAATGATTTTTACAATTCTGACTCCAACCTCAACTGCTGGTAGTCACTTTACAGTTATAACTTTCAAAAGTAAGCATTTGCTTTTTCGTTCAACAGTAGCTAAAATAGTTACTCTTTAAAACAGAGTAACTATTAAAAGAAAACTTAAAAGAGTTACTCTTTTAACTGGCTCCAAGACAGCTGTCTTTAAAAACTGCACTGAGGGACGTCCGGGGTATTTTCTGATCCTATGGGAATTCCAGTCTATTAAAGGGTTTAGGAGAAGGGCTAAGGTTAGCAAGGTCTTGAATTCCTCAATTTATTTTATGTATTTCTTTATTTACAATATTTTTACCTGAAAAGGACCCGATGCATAGAGAATTCCACTATGTTCTCCTTGCTAAATGAAGCACATTCTACTGATCACCAGAATATGCCCCTTCTACTCCTCGGTACTACAGCTTATTGGGGGGGGGGGGGGAATCTAGCACCAAAAGCTAACAAGCTATTGGCTTATGAAGCAAAAGACCCCTAAATTCCAAGGTCACACACACCTTGTAGGATACAGAAAGCATAACGTATTAACTGCAAGCAACACGTTTGCAGAAGGATTGCCAAAGTTGTGATGGCTAATTGCAACTAATTCATGCACCCAGCACCTTGGGAATTAGCTACAATTAGCCACAGCAATTTACACAGTCCCTCCATAAGCACCAATGGTATTTTCATCATTATTTGTTAACAAGGCACTCTGAATCACTGCTTCTTCCATGGATGAACCGTCGCAGGAGTTAGAAACTCAAGTTGTTCATAAGCCAGAACAATCTCTTTGCAATTCTTCTAAAGTTCTCAGAAACTTGGTGAGTCAGGGTCACCATCATCTTTAAACTTTTAACACTGTCACAGTATAGTCCATCTACCCTCTTTTCAAAGCTTGGAGAAAAAATTCCTTAGGGGACTGCCATTCCCTGATACTGTAGTAGATTTCCAAATGAACTTTTCCAAGCTTTGTTCTCACTCAGCTTTTGAGTTTCCACTCTCGGCTAAACATACCTAGTCCTTTCTGATCTTTGCCCCAAGAAACCCCATCCCTTCTAATCTTTGCATATGACTCTCCAATCTTTTTTTTAATAACACTACTCTCCAGGGATCAAAATTCACCATGACAAACTGGAGAAGAAATTCCAAAAGGCTTACATGAGCAGCAATTCCAGCAGCCAAAAGAGCCTTTTTTACTTGGGAGTCACTCCAGCGCTTCATGGGAAAGGTAGTCCGATGAGAAGCTCTGCCTATAGAGCCTGATGCAATGGGCTCAAGTGTGGTAGCATCACATTCTTGCCTTCTATACATCTCTCGCCCTCCCATCTCCTGCCAGTCAGCAAGCGGATCCCTTTCCGGCTGGAGAGCTCCGTGGTTCAGGTCTCTGGCTGCGGAGCCAGAGGTTGGGAGTCTGATTCCCCATGGTGTTTCCTGTGAGTAGAGCCAGCCTGTGTAGCCTTGGGCAGGCTGTAGAGCCCCAGGGTGCCCCCCCCCCAGAAGAAGGGAACGGTAAACCACTCCATAGTACTCTACCTAGAAAACCGTGGAAAGAGTCACCATAAATCAGGATCAACTTGATGGCACAGGATGATAACGATGATGATTCTCCTGCATGTCTGGCTGCACTCGCTTTTCATTTGCTTTGATTTACTCCGTCACCATCTCCCTGATTCTCCAAATTCCACAGGACTGAAGTGCCCAAACTCAAACATAAGGTGGGCAAATTTTGGAAATTAGAGCAAAAATGTTTTGCCCACAAGACAATCCTTCTAGGGGGCCTTAGAGAATGTCAAATAAGGAAATTGTTAGTGACTACAAATACCTTTCCAGTTTTTTAAAAAATAATATGTATTGTGTGTAAAATAGTGCAGAAGACCTACTTAAAAGATGAGTCAGAGAGATAGAGATTCTAAATGGACCAAAGTACCTGTTCTTACCGGGAAAAAAGAGGCTGGACAATGACAGGGCCATGCAGCTATCTTGTCTTACCTCTGTTTTAGCACATTTATTTTGTATCTTCAAAGAACATGGCCAAAATGCACCACCTACTCACGGTCATCTAGACTGAAAATGCTCCTGAATAAAGATCACTGACCCCTGTGCAATACCCCCTTTGCAATTAGGGGATATTTCAGATAATACGTTGACTTTAAATCTTAGCCTCCAAATGCAGATCAATATCACTTGAGATCCTTATGGATTCTGAATCAATCTCCAGTCTTGGAGAGAGATATTGACACCGTCAACCGTTCTATTATCGGAAGATGACCTCAGGAAAGGCGTCTACCACAAAACTGGAAAAAGTTGCTCCAAGACCATCCTGAAATTGTCTCTAATAGCATCAGACCTAACATTCATCATTTATTCTTTCTTAACTATTTAGATACTCAGAATCTATTCTGTACGAGACTGCTGTCACTCAGCTGTCATTGTTTTTTGGCATTAAGACTGCATAAGACAGGAAGCTTTATGTCACAGTATCAGACATGGGGCGGGGAGAGTAGACACTTGACCCAGGGCTATTTTAACATCACTCGGTCAAGTCACTGTACGAAAAAATAAACAGTCCTAAAAGCCAGATCCTCTCCTGTTACAGCTGCCTGCTCCAAGATAGGTCAGCGGCCAGATATATCAAGACTACAAGTCCCATAAACCTCAAATAGTAAAGACTTCCTCTCACCAATGACTAATCCAAATGGGCATACATTACACTGGTCTTCCCTAGCTGGTGTAGGGGAGGGAGATTTTTCCACACAGGCTACACTACAACTTCCATGCTGCAATAATCATACTGATTATGATTATAGCAGCTGTAATCTGACAGTTTAGTTGCTCTAGATCAGGGCTTCCCCAGATGCTCTTAGACAACCAGAAATCCTGGCCAGCACAGCTAGTGGTGAAGGCTTCTTAGTCCAAGAACATTGGGAACGACTTTGTTGTTGTTTGTTGTTTAGTCGTTAAGTCGTGTCCAACTCTTCGTGACCCCATGGACCAGAGCACGCCAGGCCCTCCTGTCTTCCACTGCCTCCCGGAGTTGGGTCAAATTCATGTTGGTCGCTTCGATGACACTGTCCAACCATCTCGTCCTCTGTCGTCCCCTTCTCCTCTTGCCCTCACACTTTCCCAACATCAGGGTCTTTTCCAGGGAGTCTTCTCTTCTCATGAGATGGCCAAAGTATTGGAGCCTCAGCTTCAGGATCTGTCCTTTCAGTGAGCACTCAGGGTTGATTTCCTTCAGAACAGATAGGTTTGTTCTCCTTGCAGTCCAGGGGACTCTCAAGAGTCTCCTCCAGCACCACAATTCAAAAGATTCAATTCTTCGGCGGTCAGCCTTCTTTATGGTCCAGCTCTCAATTCCATACATCGCTACTGGAAAAACCATAGCTTTGACTATGCGGACCTTTGTCGGCAAGGTGGTGTCTCTGCTTTTTAAGATGCTGTCTAGGTTTGTCATCGCTTTCCTCCCAAGAAGCAGGCGTCTTCCAATTTTGTGGCTGCTGTCACCATCTGCAGTGATCATGGAGCCCAAGAAAGTAAAATCTGTCACTGCTTCCATATCTTCCCCTTCTATTTGCCAGGACGTGATGGGACCAGTGGCCATTATCTTAGTTTTTTTGATGTTGAGCTTCAGACCATTTTTGGTGCTCTCCTCTTTCACCCTCATTAAGAGGTTCTTTAATTCCTCCTCACTTTCTGCCATCAGAGTGGTATCATCTGCATATCTGAGGTTGTTGATATTTCTTCCAGCAATCTTAATTCCCGCTTGGGATTCATCCAGTCCAGCCTTTCGCATGATGTATTCTGCATGTAAGTTAAATAAGCAGGGAGACAATATACAGCCTTGTCGTACTCCTTTCCCAATTTTGAACCAATCAGTTGTTCCATATCCAGTTCTAACTGTTGCTTCCTGTCCCACATATAGATTTCTCAGAAGATAGATAAGGTGGTCAGGCACTCCCATTTCTTTAAGAACTTGCCATAGTTTGCTGTGGTCCACACAGTCAAAGGCTTTTGCGTAGTCAATGAAGCAGAAGTAGATATTTTTCTGGAACTTTAGCATGTATACATTACTGAAACAGCGACATCTACAAAAAGCTGGCCTGTAACTCAGTGATAGAGGATGAAGTCTTGCGTGTAAAAGATCCTAGGCTTGTTGTTGATGTTTAGTCGTTAAGTCGTGTCCGACTCTTCGTGACCCCATGGACCAGAGCACGCCAGGCCCTCCTGTCTTCCACTGCCTCCCGGAGTTGGGTCAAATTCATGTTGGTAGCTTCAGTGACACTGTCCAACCATCTCGTCCTCTGTCGTCCTCTTCTCCTCTTGCCTTCACACTTTCCCAACATCAGGGTCTTTTCCAGGGAGTCTTCTCTTCTCATGAGATGGCCAAAGTATTGGAGCCTCAGCTTCAGGATCTGTCCTTCCAGTGAGCACTCAGGGTTGATTTCCTTCAAAATGGATAGGTTTGTTCTCTTTGCAGTCCAGGGGACTCTCAAGAGTCTCCTCCAGCACCACAATTCAAAAGCTTCAATTCTTCGGCAGTCAGCCTTCTTTATGGTCCAGCTCTCACTTCCATACATCGCTACTGGAAAAACCATAGCTTTGACTATGCAGACCTATGCGGAACCACTACCGTAGATCAAAAACCAATCATAAAAGTTCACTGGCTTTCCTAGAATCTGCCAGAGTTCCCAATGAAATAACATGAAAAATTAGATTTTAACCAGGGAGACAGAGATCTTTGAGTAAGGTGCAAAAGTTCCTATTAGTGGAGTATAGAAGAGAGGGGTAGAAAACCGAATCTCGTAAGCTCACGCACTGCTTTTAATGCACACACTAATTTTCTCCTTTGTTAACCCTACAATGAGAGGCGACGTAGTCCAACACATTTCGTTTAGAAAGGCAGCCTTATTTATTTATTTAATATATTTTTACCCTGCCTTTTTCCTTAAAAAATATCTAAAGCGGCTTACATCACTAAAAAGGCAATATTTAAAAGCTAAAAACAGTAAGAATATGAATATTTAAAAATTAAACAAGTCTATTAAAAACAGGAAATAAAATCAATAATAAAAACACACTTGAAAGCAACAGAGCACAGCAATTCAATTTGCAAAAAAAAAACCCTCTCAAACCGTCAGTCACTAAGGAAAAGCCTGCCTGAAGAGAAGAATCTTTGCCTGCTTGTGGTAGGATTAGCAAAGATGGGGCAGAAGCTGGGGGCTGCAAAGCGTTCTCTCACCAAAAGGCCCTGGAATGTGTTGGGCTGCGTCTCCCATCATTCCCATCAGTCTAGGCTGGCTGCAGATGGCAGGAATTAACAGCCCAATACATCTAAGGACTCCTTGATAGAGAAAACTCTTGGTAGCAAGCCACGAAAACACTTAAAAGATGGGGGAGGGAAGCAAACATTAAAGGCACACAGAAATAAATGGGTATTATACTGTTGCAGCTGATTGTAACTGGACATCAGCGGAGGAGCAGCAAAATTATTCTCCCTACTTGGCAAAACCACATGAAGCACGAGCTTTCCAAATCACGACACATATACACTGTGATTACGTTTAGACCATAGAAAAGTAACTTAGAGAAGTCACGTTCTGCCTGAGGGATTCTGACAGTTGTAAGGTAAAGGTAAAGGTTCCCCTTGACATTTAGTCCAGTTGTGTCTGACTCTAGGGCGCGGTGCTCATCCCCGTTTCCAAGCTGTAGAGCCAGCGTTTGTCCGTAGACAGTTTCCGTGGTCACATGGCCAGCGTGACTAGACACGGAACGCTATTACCTTCCCACCGAGGTGGTACCCATTTATCTACTTGCATTTACATGCTTTCGAACTGCTAGGTTGGTAGGAGCTGGGACAAGCGACGGGAGCTCACTCCGTCGCGTGGATTCGATCTTACGACGGCTGGTCTTCTGACCTTGCAGCACAGAGGCTTCTGCGGTTTAACCTGCAGCGCCACCACATCCAGTTGTAGTCCAGGGAAAAATCACTTTCCCCAGGTCTGCTCCTTGGTCAAGAGCCGGCTGCATCAGTTCTCATACCATTCAGAAATTTATCCCAACAAACCTCTGTCTTCTCAATTCAGCCACTGCTGGGTGGTGTGCAATTTAGAAACTGTGGACCCCCCTGTCTTGAGACCATTGCACCCGCTTCCATGCGCCTTCTGAGCTGGGTTCAGGGTGCTGGTTTTGACCTATAAAGTCCTAAATAGTTCAGGGTAACTGAAAGACAGCCTCTTTCCTTACAGTTCTGTCCCAAATTTGAGACATTCAATGGAGGCGCTGCTGACTGCCCCATGACCTTGGGTCAGTAGACAAAACAGGGCTTTCTCTGCCGCAATACCCTGATTGCAGAGTTCCTTTCCAAGGGAAACCAGACTTCTGTTCCATCCTTTTGACATAGCTAAGATTTTGTGGCTTTGGAGAGTAAAATCTGATCTCAAGGAACTTTAATATTTTTGTGATTGTACCACAATACGGAAGACCGAGAAGCAATCAATGGCCCAATGGAACCTGCAGTAAGGAAACCGTCATACAAGACCAACCTTTTTTTTTCTCTTTTTCAAGCAGGAGGTTTTTGCCAAGTGCATCTTTCCCAAGACTGATGATACCCTCCAGATACACCAGGACTACAACCCCCATCACTCCCAGCCAACAGCAGATTCTGGCGGCTGATGCTGGCCAGAAGTGACAAGGAGAGGCAGTCGAATGGGGGTGACCAACGTAGAGAAGACAGACCTGATAATGAGAGGTTGAGGCTCTACAGCCGGACGCCGTAACCCAGGACTCGCCTAAGACAGTCAACAGACAAGGATGTCAGAAACAGCTCTGAAAGGCCTGGTCTCTGCAGGCCGAATGGATTCCTGAACTTCGGCTATATAAACAAGTATTCTCCAAACACACATTGGCCATTTATTTGCAGCTTGGTATGGAAGGCTGGCTTTTAAACTTACACCCTTGTGGAATCTAAAAGCACCCCCCCCTTCTTATCTACACGCCCCTCCGAAACTAATGTGTTAGACTGAGGCATTTTAGCCAGTCGTGCCATAAGAGAAGATGGCCAGATGGAATTTTCTCTCCTCCCCGCAACACCTTTTTCTGTGCAATAATACGATCGGGAGAAATGAAGCAACACCGTTCATTAGATTCCAAATGATGCAAATACATCGGTCCAGGGAGAAAGGGGGTATTACAAGCATTGCGCTCAGCCCATGACACCCTTCTCCATCTCAGTGCTTGGAAATAATGGGTCAGATTTAAAGCATTCATGTTAACATTGTTCTTTGCGTGTGAAAACAATTACTTTTGCATTAAAAAGGAATGCATCTAACTTTAGAAATGTTATTTTCAGAATGTTCTCCTTCAGATCCATCAGCTGGCTTGCCCTCCTGTTAAAGCAGAAGTAAGTTTCCAAGCACTGGTCTTCTTTCTCAAACAACTTTCTGACCCTTGGTAATTCTTTAAGCTGTTGCCTACAAACCCCATCATCCCCAGCTAGCATGAGCAAGGGGTAAGAACTGATGCAAATTGTAGGCAGTAGCATCTGAAGGCATCCATGTCGAAGGGGACTGCTGACAAAATCTGCAGGGCTTCCTCCCACTCAGCCTTTTGGCCTCAGTTCCTCTACTGTACTGCTCTAACCCTCACCTTTTTTCCTCCAACTCTATTATCTTCAGGTGCACCCTAAATTCAGGAGGAAAGAATTTAGGGCTGAGAAACCCACACTTAAAAATAATGAAGTAAGAATACCAAAATCCATGGACTAAATCCAGTTCTTCTATCCAACCGGAGTAGACCCCCCCCCCCCCAGAATGGATGTGAACTTGGTAAGTCCATTTAAGTTCACTTAAGTTCCACCGATTCAATGGTTGTACTCTAGTTTGTCCTAACCAGTGGGTTTAAGCCCACAAGCCAGTTCCATCTTAGGTGAAAAAGTTGACACATCAAGAATCAATGGAAACAAACAAAAAGACAGAGGTTCTACAACCTGAAGAAAGAAAAGGAGAGGCAAAGATAAGGAGGAAAGATGGGTAATGAATGAGTTGTCTCCAACACAGCTACCATGCATACTGTTAAATATGTTAGGGAAGAGACTCGCCTTTTTTATTATTATTATTATTATTATTATTTTTGCTTTGGCTAAATCCTTTCCATCCACATTGAAGTCATAATTACTGGTATTAGTAATATAACAGGACCCATTATCCACGGGATCAGTATCCACTGATGCATTCCATCAGATCAATCCCCAAACAGCAGCTGCACATCTGCATGTGGAAGCTTTACACGATCCTTCCCAGATTCAGGTATTTTGGACTACAATACCTAGCACTGGCCATAGTGGCTGATGAGAATGAGAGTTCATCAAATCTGGGAAGCTGCATTTTACCTCCTTGTGGTATCAAAACATTATTTTATGCCATCAGCCTTTCAATTTCTTCATCGCCAGCCTTAACATGATGTAATTGTTGGAGATACAGATGTAGTTCTTCTGTACATACAGGCTGATACCGCGTCCTGCCCGGTCTACCTTGAAACGCCAGGGATTGACACACCTGCTACTTGAAAAACATGCGCTCTTCCACTACAGAATAGCCCCTTCTCTTAAATCCCTAAGACGTCTTGAACTCGTAGCCTTAGAAAGGTTGAAATTCAGCTTCTGAGATGTCACACAGGCCTAACTGTCAGTTGCCATGGAAGCCTATTTTCAGGAAGAAAAAGGCAAGATACACACCAGCACCCCATACACAGAGAGAGAGAGTACCCTCATCGCTCACTCCCCATCCCCCTATAAACACATTCCTTTCTTTCTTGAACACCCAACTTGGATCGGTCGAGTCCTATATTAATCAGAAGCTCACATGTGCATTTTAAAGACACAAGGTGCCCTCAAAGGCATTGCTTGTTTTATAACAGAAATATCAAAGAGAGAGAGAGAAACAATGAAAAAGCAAAAAATAAAAATAAAAAAATGTAGTTTTGTTGGACGAGGGCATCTTATTAATACTTTTCTTTTAGAAATGAATACACTGTGTAGGTTATTCTGTAACAGAACGAAACCAGGTTCGTTATTGAAAACTGTGAGGCAGTAGATTAATCTTTGTCAGGGTCAGGAAAGGCATCACAATCAAAGGCATGGCCATCACTCAGCAAAATTCTCTCTTCAACACCACTTCTTTCCATCCTGACACCCTCCTTCAAGAAATCCTTTAAAGTCCAATGGGCCTTCCTGCCACAGATCTCTGAAATAAATGGCTATGCAAAGTAGGTTCTTTGCTCTTCATTAACATATAATTCACAAGCTCCCACCCTTGAAAGCCATTGGAAAATCACATCCATCAGCAATTAGCCATTTGTAATTTTAAAATAATCTTGAGGGTAGCTAGCTGCTGGGTGATAGTTAACAGTCCATCCCAGACACCATAGAAGGGGGAGAGGTTACTGGGCAGGGGAGGGGGAGACAGTCTTGGTCATGTCCCATGCGAGTTGGGGATTATGGGGGGTTGTAGTCCAATGCATCTGGAAGGTTAGGAAAAAGCAGATCTTTAAAAAGATGTCAGGCCAAAAACAAAACAAACATGGAAAAAATAACACAAGACAAAAACGTCGTGGCACCTTAAGGACTAACTGCTCTATTTTAATGTGAGCTTTTCTAAAACCTTAAAAACAAACGGTTGCTTTCTTTGGCATGAGTTCAAAAACACCAAAACAACATGCACAGAGGAGGCAGCACCTCCTTCGCAGCTTAAAAGGTCACAGATCCAGCCTTTGCCATCTTTACAGTATTTTGAGTAGCTGATACTGGGTGAGACCTTTGCCATATTCCCTGGCGATCGCCTGGTTTATCACTCAAAAGAGTACGGGACTTGATAAGCCTTTGTTTTAGCTATAAACAAGTTCTGTATTATTCAGGTTTGTCCTGCACTAAAGGAATAATCATCAAAAGTGACCTGCTGTGTTAGACCAAAGGTCTATCGGAACAGCTTGGTCTGTAGGGCAATCCTGTTTTGCACCTGAGCCTTCCTCTGGGGGTAGATAACGCCTGGAGTTCTGGGGAACCAGCAGGCATAAATACCTTTTTAAAAGGAGTACTCTGCACCTTGTTTTGAAGCCGCTTAACCCTCTCAGAAGCTTGGGAACCTTGAATTGCTTCAAAATAAGGCTCAGACCATGTGCCTGTGTAAAATGGCTTAGAATCTTAGAACTGCATAGTTGAAAGGGACCCTGTGGATCATCCAGTCCAGCCCGTCAAGGAAGCAGAGTGGGGAATCGAACTCCCAACCTCTGGCTCCTCAGTCAGATGTCTAAACTGAGCTATCCTGACTTCTGAGCTAAAATGGCTTATTTTAAAGTTTTGTTGCTTCTGTTTTTGCACAGATAGGTAATTTGTCTCTTTTTTGGGGGGGGGGGAATTACAAATCCCAGATTTTATAATCCCTATTATCACTGCAGATGTACACCAAAAACTATATTGTAGTTATGGTACCCAAGGTTGTTGCCCCCCCCCCCAAAAAAAACATTTCCCACCTCTGGTTTTTGGTTACATTGGACGCTTAATGCACAATGCCAAAAGCTTGGCAATGGGTACATTTAAAGGAAAGGTGGTGTGGGTTTTTTGGCCACCTGGACACTGCAAGAAATTCAGCAGCAACAACAGAAACCTTGTAGGATGAGGCAAAAGCAACCATGTATTCATGTGGTTATGTATTGCCCACCCCTTCATCTTTGTGGACAGCTGGACCACTTCTGACTTAGGACAACCGTGACAGGGTTTCCAAGGCATGAGTGTTTTATTGGCGAGTTTCTGCAGTTAAACAGGGATTTGAACCCAGGTCTCCTGAGTCGTAGTCCGACACTCTTATCTATTATACCATGTTGGCTCTATGTTCACCAGGAGGGACAGCATGCAATTCATTCCTCCTCATGGGTTTCCATTGCCTTCAACAGGTGGAAGGTGGTTTTCCGAAGGGGCAGGGTGATCCTCTTGTTCCCATCAGAGCTCAGTGTGATTTGAAATTAAGACACATACTTTGATGGGAACCAGAACACAATCCAGTTCAGTTCTGGAAAGGCATCTGCTCTGTGAATTTATGTAATCCTTCTTAAAAGCCATATCTTATGTTGGCAGCAGCAACCATAACAATCTGTAGTTATATTTTCATTTGCATCTGATTCTTCTTCCAAGAAAAATCAGGAGAAGCCAGCACCAAGGCAACCAAACAGAAGCGAAAGAAGGCACAATGACACACAACTTAGAGCAACACCAGGAAGAGAACAAACATCGCCGGGAAACCTGTTGTTAACGAACCATGGGAAATGCAGATCTCCCTGCCTGGAAGGCAGCTGCCCACCCACCTGATGTGTTCTGGGGTGGGTGGGTGGGTGTGTTTCTGTGCTACCCCTTACAACACCCATCAACTCTAGTCACCACAGTCAGTAGTGAAGGATTTTGGGAACTGCCACCTAAAACATCTGGCCTGAAACATCTGGAATGAGCCCAAGGATGCAGCTGGGCAGCACCCATGCTGGTGCCATGACAGAAAAGGCCATGTTCTCTGTATTCAGCCGAAAGACCGTATCTTCCCTGTATGAGCCTCCCCAGGTTTTTAACAACTTCATGGGAGGCCTTTCTCTCAGTCTCACCACCCTCACGAGCATTTCTAGCAAGACCAAAAGACAGGGCCTTTCCGGTGGCTGCTCCCAGTCTGTGGAACTCCCTGTTAAGGGAGGCAATGCGGTCCTCCTCCTCCTCCTGCCACCATGCAAAGGTCTTTTTTTTTTTTTCATTTTTGACTTTTCTTTTTAAATGATGTACTTTCAAATTATTCTGAAGTCCTTTCTATTCAGGGGCAATCTTAATATTTAATTATTTATTTCATTTATTTAAAATACTTTTCACTCCGCCTTTCTCCTTAAAAAGGACCCCAGGCAGCTTACAGCATTAAAAGACAGTATTTAAAGCTTTAAAACAATGAGTATACAAAGGTGGTTTACAATTACATCATTAAAAAATAATGTTTAGGGCAATAATAATGTAATATTGTTATATTATATCTTACTGTTCCTTGAAGTGCTAACCATTTTCCAACCATTGCAAGATGGCTTCTGGCCCTAAACACAAAAAACTCTTCCTATTAATAAAAGGGAGATTAATTCAACCATGCATAATGCAAGCAGGTGCTTTGTAGGGGGGAGGGGGAAATACAAAGGAAAAAAATCATTCGCAGGCATCAATCTTTGCTAATAACATCATCCTTCCTGACTGAGGGGCATAGAGCTCCCCTCCCCCCACACGTACAGTAAAAATCAAAGATTAAATAGAATAATTACACACATCACTTAAGCCGTGCAAAATTTGAAAACGAATTGACTGTGGACTCTGATACTAGAAAGGACGGGATGAAATATTTACAACTCTGCAGTTAATCTTGCTTAAGTCACTCTTCATACAAGCCCCAGCCAACAAAGCCATGTGGGCTGGGGAAAATGGGAATTGTAGTCCAACACTCCTGGAGAAGCACCAGCTTTGGCTCTGAAAGTCAGCTGATGAACAGTTTAATCGCTTTGATGATCAAAGCTGATTTCAGTCACAGGTCAAGCTTCGCTCAGCATTACAGGTTATGTGCAGAACTCATAAGAGACAAAATGGTTGAATATTAAAAAAAACATAATCTGATTGTATATTATAAAATTTTGTCTAATCAGCCGTCCCATTTGTGAACACGGTCGTTCATGATTTAATCATTAATCTACACAACAGTTTTGTGGACTGCAAAGCCAAAGCTCAGCTCCATGTGAAAATCTCTCAAGTTTTAATCAGCCGTTTATCTCTGACTAGAGATAACGGAAACCACAATTTCTTGCCTAGATGGGAAACGGTTCCCAAATTCCAAATCCTCCATTTAATGCAGCCTTATTGATTCTTCTCCTTCAGGAAGCTCTCTGTGCTTTCTGTGGCATGTCATCCCTCCATATTTTCTTCTCACAACACCCCTGCAGGGAAGGCCAGGCTAAAAAAGGGGCTACTGTATCAAGGGTTCTTTCATATCAGACTGGAGATTCGAACGTGGGTCTTCCCGCTTCTAGTCTGACAGCCAAGCCAATTCCACCTCATTGACTTCTGAAAAAGCCTTCATTAGAAGACTTTGTTTTGCAACCTTCAAAACAGGACATGGTTAACTTGCAGCTAAAGCTGCAACTTGCTAACAGATATTTGATTTTAAAACATGATTTTCTTAATCATGCCAATCCTAAAGAAGTTTCCAGCATTTGTGAAAAACTGGACTGCCCGTACATTATGTTAACATAATGAAAGCCTAAAGTTGGGTTCTGAGTATAATTAGTATACACGTAATCAGAATTTGGAACATTTACGTGTTTGGACAACTCCAAGGTAGTACTAGAAAAATGTTTTACGAGTTCTGCGTGCAACTCAGTGGGGCACATTCAGTGTCAACCAAATGAGGATTAGGATTAGGCATCCTTCAGTCTCGAGAGACTATGGTAACGTGCTCTGAATAGAGGACTTGGAACAGTGTCTAGTGTGGCTGAGAAGGCCAATTCAAGAGTGACAATCCCTTCCACACTGAAGACAAATACAATCTGTCCCCTGTCCAGCTCCCTGATTTTGCTGGTTTCGGGACTGCCTCTTGGCCTCGGCCTGCTGGACAAGGGTCTCTTCAAAATGGGAGAGGCTATGAACCACCGCCTGCCTCCAGGCTGAACGGTCAGAGGTCAAGGTTTCCCATCTGTTGAGGTCCATTCCTAAGGCCTTCAGATCCTGCTTGCAGATCTCCTTGTATCACAGCTGTGGTCTCCCTGTGGGGCGATTTCCCTGCACTAATTCTCCATACAGGAGATCTTTTGGAATCCGACCATCAGCCATTCTCACGACATGCCTGAGCCAACGTAGACGTCACTGTTTCAGTAATGTATACATGCTAAAAATTCCAGGTCGTTCTAGGACTACTTGATTTGGAACTTTGTCCTGCCAGGTGATACCAATAATGCGTCGGAGACAATGCATATGGAACGTGTTCAGCTTCCTCTCCTGCTGTGCACAAAGGGTCCAGGACTCCCTGCAATACAGGAGTGTACTCAGGACACAGGCTTTATAGACCTGGATCTTGGTCTATGCCATCAGCTTCTTATTAAGCCATACTCTCTTTGTGAGTCTAGAGAACATGGTAGCTGCTTTGCCAATGTGTTTATCCAGCTCGACATCTAGGGAGAGAGTGTCAGAGATCGTTGAGCCAAGATACACAAAGTCATGAACAACCTCCAATTCTTGTGTAGAGATGGTAATAGAGGGAGGTGAGTCCACGCCCTGGCCCATGACTTGTGTTTTCTTCAGGCTGATTGTTAATCCAAAGTCTTGGCAGGCCTTGCTAAAACGATTCATGAGTTGTTGGAGGTCTTCAGCAGAATGGGCAACAACAGCTGCATCATCAGCAAAGAGGAAGTCCCGCATGCATTTCAGCTGGACTTTGGTCTTCGCTCTCAATCTAGAAAGATTAAAGAGCTTTCCATCTGATCTAGTCTGGAGATAGACGCCTTGTGTTGCAGTTCCAAAGGCGTGCTTCAGCATGACAGCAAGAAAGATCCCAAACAGGGTCGGCGCGAGGACACAGCCCTGTTTCACTCTGCTTTGGATGTCAAAGGGATCTGATGTTGAGCCATCAAAAACTACAGTGCCCTTCATTTCCTCATGAAAGGATCTGATGATGTTAAGGAGTCGAGGTGGACATCCAATCTTGGGAAGTATTTTTAAAAGGCCGTCCCTGCTAACCAAATCAAAGGCCTTTGTGAGATCTATGAAGGCCACAAAGAGTGGCTGTCGTTGTTCCCTACATTTCTCCTGCAACTGTCAGAGGGAGAATACCGTGTCAGTGGTGAATCTATTAGCTCGAAATCCACACTGTGATTCTGGATAGACTGTCTGCAAGTACCTGGAGTCTCTTCAGTACAACACGGGCAAGCAGCTTCCCTACAATGCTGAGAAGAGAGATGCCACGGTAGTTATTGCAGTCGCCCCTGTCTCCTTTGTTCTTATACAATGTGACGATGTTTGCATCCTTCATGTCCTGTGGTACCCCACCTTCCCTCCAGCAAAGACAAAAGATTTCATACAGCTCGGTGGTGATGATCTCTTTACAGCACTTCAACAGGGATGTTATCCTTCCCAGGTGCCTTGTCGGAGGCGAGGGAATCCAAGGCCGCTTTTATTTCTGCTAAAGTTGGTTCGCTGTCCAACTCTTCCAAGACAGGCAGGCACTCAATGTTATTTAATGCCTCTTCGGTTACTACATTCTCTCTGGAATATAGCTCAGAGTAGTGCTGCACCCAGCGTTCCATCTGCTGTGCTCGGTCCTGGATGATCACACCGGTAGCAAATTTCAAGGGAGCAGATTTCTTCTGTATTGGACATTCCCTTTGATGTTACCTGTGTCCGCTGCTATCTGTATCTGAGAGCACAGCGGAAGCCAATAATCGTTGGAACATCTCCTGGCAGCCTGTTGGACTTTGCTACGAGCGAGTCGAAGAGCCTGCAAGTTGTACTCACTAGGACAGGCTTTGTATGCTGCTAGAGCTCTCCTCTTATCCTCAATGGCTGGCATCAACTCCTCCGAATGGGCTTCGAACCAGTCTGCCGTCTTTTTGGTCTTCTTGCCAAATGTGGACAAGGTGGTGTTATAAACAGCGTTCTTGAAATGTTCCCATTGTTCAGGTGCATTTGCATCAGCCGGGCCTGGAAGGGTTTCCTCAAGTGCTTGGGCAAATTCCTCCACTTTTCTTGCTGATGTCAATACGTGGCCTTCCTTCCTTTTTCGTGTGATACAATCTCTTTATTCGCAGTTTTACTCTACTACACACCAGGGAGTAATAAGTGTCGCAATCAGCACTCTGATAACTGTGTGTGATCGTAATACAGTGGTGCCTCAACTTACGAACGTCCCGAATTACAACCATTTTGAGTTACGACCAGCTCCGGCTGCAACATTTTGCTTTGACTTGCGGCCGGAGCTTCCAGTTATGAACAGAAAAAGGCAGGGGGAAAAGGCGGGGAATTAAAATTGCTAACCGTTGGTGGCGAAGAGGCTGCTTCTTTGTAGCTCTTTCGCCCTAGCAGTTAGAGTGAGTGCGATCGGAGGAGGCTTCGGACTACCTGGTAAGGTAAGGTGCTGCTTTCTACTTTTTAAAAACTGTTCTGGGTGGGTTTTGCAGCGTGGTTTTGGGCTGGGTGGTGGGATTATGTTTCTATGCTGTGATGGGTCTTGCAGGGTTTGTTTGTTTTTTGGTGTTTTTTTCCCCCATTTCCAATGGGTCTTGCGGGGTTTGTTTGCTTTTTGGGGTTTTTTTCCCCCATTTCCAATGTGTCTTGTGGGTTTTTTTTGCTTTTTGGGGTTTTTTCCCCATTTCCAATGGGTCTTGCGGGGTTTGTTTGCTTTTTGCGCATTTCCGAAGAGTCTTGCACGGTTTGTTTGCTTTCTGCTTTGCTTTTTTTTGCATTTCCGAGGGGTCTTGCACGGTTTGTTTGCTTTCTGCTTTGCTTTTTTTGCATTTCCGAGGGGTCTTGCACGGTTTGTTTGCTTTTCTTTTCTTTTTCCCCCTTCGGCCGGAACGGATTAATCGCATTTCCGATGGGTCTTGCAGTGGTTTTTTTGTTTTGTTTTTGTGTGATTTTTTTCTTCGGCCGGAACGGATTAATTGCATTTCAATGCATTCCTATGGGAAATGGTGCTTCGACTTACAACCATTTTGAGTTCCGACCGGAGTTCCGGAACCAATTAAGTTCGTAAGTCGAGGCACCACTGTACTAGGAAGGCTAGAACGTCTAGTGAGGATCAAATCGAGCTGATGCCAATGCTTTGATCATGGATGTCTCCAGGAAACTCTGTGGAATGGTTTAAAAAAGCATGCACAAGAGTCAATGTAGGATTGACTGCAATTAGATTACAGATTAACACAGCTATTTGTTCAAACCAGGACACAAACACTGTTTTCTCTGTGAAAACAAAATAAAAATAAAAGGTGAAAGAAGACAAAAACGTGGTGGCACCTTAAAGACTAACTTCTATATTTTTTAGAGTGAGCTTTCGTGGACAAGTCCACTTCATCAGACATAAGAGAAGGAGATATAACATGGCAAATACAGTGGTGCCTCGCTAGACGATTGCCTCGCAGGACGAGGAAATCGCTAGACGATGCCTTTTTGCGATCGCTACTGCGCTTCGCAAAACGATGTTTCCCTATGGCGATTTTCGCTAGACGATGAGGTTTCCCCATAGGAGTGCGCCGACTAGTGGTGAAAAGCTGTCAGTGCAGCTGTCAGTGCATTCCGATGGGGACCCGCACTCGCTAGACGATGTTTCTCTATGGGAAATTTTCGCTAGACGACTGCGTTTTCCCTTGGAACGCATTGAAGCGATTTCAATGCATTCCAATGGGAAAACGTGCTTCGCTAGACGATGTTTTCACTAGACAGCGATCCTCGTGGAACGGATTAACATCGTCTAGCGAGGCACCACTGTATTTATACATGGCATCAAGGTAGAGATCGCAAAATACAGAGATCATGGTTGGTTGGTGAGAAAGTCAGTGGGTGTTAAACATTGTGAGATAGTGCCTTTGATATGCAGGTCTGTAGCAGAAGCTTTGTACTGTAAAGAATTAGAGAATCTATCATAAAGTTTTCTTTGTCACCTGGATGCCCTTCTTACCTTCCCATGGGCTACAGCAGAAGGAGATTTTGTTTACAAGCCTCTTTTAAGCCTTTCTGAATCCCAAAAAGGAACAGAATTTGGGGTAATTTCCTTTATTTGCCTACAAGTCCCAGAGTCCTGCACCCAGCAAAGCCACGTGGTGGCTGGTGGCTTCTGGAAGTTGCAGTCCAAAAACCAGCAAGCAAGCAAAGAAAATCTTTGGCAGGTTCTGGCGATGAGTAGCAGAATCCCACGCATGCTTAACTCATAACCAAGTTCCACTGAATTCAGCGGGATTTATTCTGAAGCACATGCAGGTCTGCAACCTTCAAGCGATTTGAACAGGTGCTGCAAGTCCATTGCTCATGTTTTACGAAAAAGAGCAGATTTTAGCATTCCCTTCTCTGAGTCAGGCCAGGAGGAACACACCCGCAGGCAAAACGCAAGCGCCGTGCGGCTACACGTCTCTCTTCTGGAGCAGAATAAGCAGACGAAACGCCAACCCAATACCGCTCAAGGTCAGCTATAAAATTACCCTCCGGGATGCTCAAAGGTTTGATTCATTATGAATCAAAAGCGAGAGCATGGGATTCAGGAAGGGGGAGGAGAGAAAGAGAAGGAGAGAGTGAGAGATGGTTTTTTTGCAATGAGTAACACCATTTCTCCCTGTATATCACTTTTGCATAAAATTCATCTTTCCTTAGAAGATCAAATAAAGCAAGAGAATCTGGATGTTGAAAGGGTTTCCAGCCCAATCATATGCCTCATGGTTCAGAAGGTATTGTCACTGAGTTCAACAGAGGGTGGTCCCAGATAAAGGTGAATAGAATTGCAATAATATTCATTCAACGAGCAGACCACAATAAAAGGCCATTTTGAATTCTGGTTTTGGTAATTTTTACAGAATGAAATCTCAAAGGGACTTCCTAAAACTGGTTTCAGATCTACTATCTGGGTGTTATCATAAACAACTAATAGGGGATAAAAAGTTGACTGGAAGATCTTTATTCAGAATCCTAAAGAATTGGGAAAATTGGTGTTTCTCAGGATCAAAAGACACATGCAGAGAAGGTAAGAGAACTGTTTACACCACTTCAGACGGCAGAAAGTTGGTGGCACCTTTTTATTAATATTGTCCTGTGTGGCAATTCTCTGTAAGCAGAAAACTAGCGCATCAGGTGAAAAGACAGGCTACAACCTGTTTCTCATATGTGCTAGATTTCTATTTGCGTGGAACGGCTGTTATGCTGAAGATGGTGTCGAAGGCCATCGCTCACCCCAGAGGAAGTCTGAAAGAAAGAAATGTCTATATCTCCTTCAGCCTGAATTATCACAGCCCATTCCACCACTTCTTTCTGCTGTTTGTGTAGTTCTAATCCAATTTATCTAGAGGGTAGCTTAGAAAATAAAAGAGGACGACCCCATAAATGGCACCGTGAAAGGCTAGGAGAAGGCACAAACCTGATAAACTGGAATCTACCTGCATATAAATTAATCGACACGTTTATCATTTAATCAGAACTTGGTTGGAAACTAGTTATCTTCCAGGTAATCCAGCCCAGCAGCAAACCCAGTGCCGATATTTAAAGCAATCCTGACACATTGATAGTCCCACCCTTTAGAGTGAAAAACCTCTTCCTCCATCTTCTGAGCAGACCTTGAAAGTTACTCTGGACTACATTTCCCATAATTCCCCAACCAGCATGGCCACTGTCTATGGTTAGATGACTCTGAAAACCGTGGGCGAAAAGAGTAACTTCACTAAGCTCCCCCTCTGGTGGCAGTGCTTCAGGTATCTGAAGTCAGCTGTCTCGTCTCTACCATGAATTACAGGCGTACCTCGGTTTACGAACGCCTCAGTTAACGTAATTTTCGGTTTACGAGGGAAAATCCATTGAAAATAATGCCTCGATTTATGAAATTTTTTCGCAATACGAAGCAAGTTTCCTCAGGATGCATTGCGCCTGGGAGGTTTATAGCGCCGCCCGCGTGCATGCGTTCCTATGGGAAACCACATTTCGGTTTACGAATTTTTCGCAATACGAAATGTCCCGGAGAATGCATTAAATTCGTAAACCGAGGTACCACTGTCGTCTCTTCTCCAAGGTAACCTCAATGCCAGCACAAGCCCCTTCACCATCTGTGGCAGGAGGAGAGCCACCACCACTGCCACCACCCTACCACTCATTTGCCACAACATCAGGCTCCCCTTCTTCCTCCGAGCCATTACCCCAATTCTGTAACCAGGGCCACTTCTTGGCCAGCTGTTTATATAAGGCCTGGCCCTGAGGGTCTTCGGAGGCCGAGCCATTACGGGAAGAAGTGTCATCAAAAACAATCTGGCACAGAAGCCACCACGGTGTGGAAGCACGAGCAGCAGAGGAGAGTGGAAAAGGACAGCAGCGAGCTCAGGCAGCGGAGGGATCTGTGATCATCTCACCCTGGCTCACGACCAGGATCCCCTCAAGTATATCTAGTTCTTTCCACTGTTCCTTGCAGAACTTGCTTTCAAAACCATGTTCCATCCTGAAGCTCACCACCCTCCGCTCAACACACTCCAGAATATCCTTAAAGCTTGGCACGACAAAGGAGGCACAGATACACATTAGAGATGGGCACGAACCTCAGTTCGGAGGTTCATGCCAGTTGACCCACGCCTCCCTGGCCAATGACCCACTCACCAGTCAGAGCGTGCTCCTCTCCTTCTCCTCTTCAGCTGTTCCACCAGACCCCTGCAGGAGCACATGGGGTTGCTTGTCCTGCCTCCTTGTCTGATTGGGCAGTCAGCCAAGGAGGCGGGGCAGGGAAGCCTGTGCTCCTGCCAGAGACTGGCTGAACAGCCAAAGAGGAGGAGGAGATGAGCACACGCTGGCTGGTGAGTGGGGGATCCAGCCGGGGAGGTGGGAGAAGGGAATGCGCAGCACCTATGGTGCTGCGCATACAAACCGGCATGAGCCTCTGAACCCGAGGGTCATGCCCATCTCTAATACATATACGTGCATGCATGTGTTGGTAGATGCCTCTATACGTTGTGCATCACATCAGCAGAAATATGTACACACAGAGAGAGGGATTTCCTAGCAACAGGGAGGAAGCAAGTAAAAGATCAACCTCAGGCCACCAGTGGGTCATTTTTGTGGCTTCCTGAGCACCAGATGATCACTGGGATTTTCACAGAGAATATTATTATTCCAGGATGCCCTTCTCAAGATGACTTAGCATAGTTTAGCTATACCTTTTCAAGCAAATCCAAGCTAGTGCATGCTTGATCAGAGCTCTGAAAAGTTCCTTCCTCCCCCAGCCTCTGGACTAAAGCTCCCAGAATCCCCCAATTGTGGTGAGTGGCCATGCTGGCTGGAGAATTCCAGAAGCCATAACCCAAAACAGGAGTGTTTCCAAGCTTTGCTCTTCCTTTGAAATTTTAAATACACCTTTGGTGGGTTGCAGAGATGGAGAGTATGAACAAATCAGAGGACCACCCAAGATGGAAGTCTGCCCACCCACTCTTGTCTTGGGGAAAATGATCCCTCGGAGGTGGATCTGGATGTTCCTGGCAGCCTTGTTAAGGCTGGATTGCCAAGTCTAATCTAATACAGTCATGGCACGGACAAAAAGCCTAAGACCAAGATGCATACAAAATTAATTGATGGGGTGAAGGCACAAGATTATGCCTTTCAATCAATGCTCCCTTATCAACTTAATTGCCGGCGCAGCAATTTTAAGGCAATTATTTTAGGTCCCTGATGTAGCCACAAGCAGACAGAATTTTGTTTCTCATTCCTTCACTTCTTTTTCCCCTGACTTCTTATGACTTTTTATCAACAGTGCTGTACTGGTAGACTAGAGGAATAACTAAAATCTCAGGCCTTGTGGTTTTCCAGTGTTGCCAACCTAAACCCGCTCGGCGTCAGTGGTCCATTACAGAGAATTTCTTAAACAGCAGAAGGAAATTCAAACTGCCACCAAGAGTTAAATCTGTTTTGCGGGCTGGGAGGGAAATGAGCATTTTTACTGCCAAAAAAGAGCCCCATTATATCACTTTCCAGGTCATGATGTATAAAATTATTCCCTTCTGCAAAGGGGGGAAAAAAAGTTCCAAAACCGAAAAGGAGACAGAAATGTTTAAAAAGAGTACATCTTATTTATCCTTGGCGATAAATCAATTTTCCATGTAAATTTTAAAGCCACTTCATTGCCTGCTTTTGTAACCTGGCTCCCCTGGATCTAAAACCCATGTTTTCTGATCCTCCCTTCAAGCTTACACTAGAAAAAAAGTTTATTTTTTTTAATGGAAAAAGAACTAGGCTTTTTTTTAAAAAAAATTACACTTCCATCCCAGTGTTCAGAGAGGTAGTTTAGTCGTATTAGTCTGTTTCAGCAACGACAGCAAACAAACACACGCAAACAAAAAGTATCGCTGTACCTTTAAAACTAAGGGAATTATTTTAGCATGCATTTTCATGGATACCATAATATAATATAGAACTACAGAGCTGGAAAGGACCCTATGGATCATCAAGACCAGCCCTGGTCGAGGAGGCCCAGTGGCGGATTCGAACTCCCAACCTTGGGCTCTACAGCCAGATGCTGAAACCCCTGAGCTATCCAGCATTTCAAACATGACCCAGCTCATGAATTTAACCCACAGAACTGTTCCTATGGAGAGCTGTTCCATCTGAACCCAAAGGACCTTTCGGATAGGAGACAAGGATTAACCCTGGCATACACATGTTGTCAGAAAGAGTCATTCAACCATGTGGCATCTAAGAACCCCCCCGGGGCTATTCTATCCACAGCTTGGAAATGTGTCTTTTGCAGTGCAATCCCAGCTGACAGGCACCACAGGACACAGAGGCAGGCCACCTGCAAGGAAGCAGCTACCGTTTACATCCTCTACTCCCGAAGCATTCATTTCTTGGGAGAGGTCTCTGGAAAGACACTGTCTTTATATGTGAAAACACCTGCTCTGCATTTCTACAGACATCCATCCATGCATCACACTCTAAAACCCTTTCTAGGTGGCTCAAGGTAAATAAACAAGCATACCCATAGACGAGGAGAAGGAAATCCATATTTAAAGCTTCCCTGTCACACGTCCAGCCAACCTCTGTCCATAACAGTAACTGCAGAACTGGAAGGGACCCTATGGATCATCAAGTCCAGCCCCTGTCAAGGAGAGACAGTCGGGATAAAAGAGCTTATTGGATATAAGAGTCTCCTGACGCAGTAGTTAAACTGCAGTACTGCAGTCAAGACTCTGCTCACGGCCTGAGTTTGATCCCAATGGGCTCAGGTAGCCGGCTCAAGACTGACTCAGCCTTCCATCTTTCTGAGGTCAGTAAACTGAGTACCCAGCTTACAGGGGAGTAGGATTAAATTGTAAACCACACAGAAAGTGCTTTGCATGCACGATGGGGAAATATCTAAATCAGTAGCCATTGCAACTGCTCCTGCCTGCTTTGCTTTAGCCTTGCCCATTGCTAGATACAGCACTGAAGACCTTCCCCCAGTTGAACCCCCCCCCCCCAAAAGCTATGGATGAGATCAACATCCCTTCCAGCATAATGATTCTATGATACTGTTGGCATGAGGCCCTTTCACAAAGTTCCTGATCACATGCAAGAGGGCTTTCCGCATACAGACGTGGTGATGAAAATGTACAGGTTGGGCATGGGGTCAGTTGCCCCCCCCTCCACCAGGCACTGCACGGAAAATATGTACAGGGGACATAGAAGGAGCCTCCCCGAAGAGTAGAAAAACATTGGGAGTACATTCGTGTGTCCCCTGAACAACACCACACTGCCAGCCGATCCTTCACTTCTAGAGGTTTCGCCCTGTTTTTAATGTTTCCTCATATTTTATGCATGCCCATAGTTTGGAGTTCTGCAGTGCTCCCTGATGCAAATAAAAAAAGAAGAGGACTGGCAAAGGCTTAAAAACTGAAATCAAGAGATGAATTACATTAATATAAGCTATAAAGTGCACACAGGTGCAAACATGCTTCCATGAACGCAAAATGCCAGCACACTACCTTGCCTTCTGATGGCCACTCACAATTGTCTACTTAGTAAATGATGGATGCACCTAAATGGAAGCTCTACTGTAATTTCAATAAGCAAATCAATGGTGAGGTTAAATGTTCTATTAACCCGCTTTTAAAAGGAAATGGTTATGCTCAGTTTGCTAGCATCTTGCACGGGGCAGTTTACAGAGCAGCAGGTGAATACATCGCAGAGAATACAGCTCCTTCTCGGCTTTTAAGAGCTTCTGAGAAGGCCCTTCTCTTGGTTCCATCACCTTCCCAACCTCCTATGGGGAGGACAGGAGAGAGGGCCTTCTCAGTGGCTGCCCCCCAGATTTTGGAATGACCCACCCAGAGATGCCAGGATGGCCCCCTCCCTCTTGTCCTTCTGTCATCAGGCAAAGATTTTCCTTTTCAAACATAACAATAATAATCATTTATTACGGTCAGTGACCAGGAAGATAAGAATACATTATTTAGATAAAATCACATAATTTTATTTATGTGATTAATAAACGGTTTTCTGTACACAAACATCTAGTATCTCAGGGAGAAGTGTCCTAGCCGAGCCTTCTCCCTGAAGTATTATATTTCTACATGCAAGGACTTATTATTTATATTTAAGCAGCTAGAGATCGTCTTCTGACACCACTCCACTCCAGGCAAATCTAAAATGGTTCAGTCCAAACACAAGTTTACTACTCCTACAGAATCACAGAATGGTTGATTCATTAGGGAGACTTCGGGGTTATCTAATGTTGCTTCTTGGCACTGCAAGAAAACTGCAGCTAAGTAGAATCATAAATTGTTGAGGTGGACGGAACGCTGCTACAGACATTACATCTCTGCTCCTAAATGTGTAACCAGATGTCTAACTAGATTCAACATTATTCAAATCTCAGTCAGCTGCTGACCAGGAACAGTCATGATATCCCAGTCCTGAATTCAAGTACAAAACTTAAAAATCGTACCTTACAGCTGCTTTCAATTGTTACCTGGGTCTACCTTCCAGATTTCTTCCAGCCTTGATCAGGTGGCTGGGTGGGGCAGGTTAAACATCAACTAGGCTGCACCTACTTCCTCCAGACAACTATATTATAACACATGCTCAAGCATTATGATATTTGCGCACTTCCACCTGAGAGGTTATTGCAATCCATTTGCCAAAGGAAAGGAGCACAGAGAGGTGAGGAGATATCTCAGCATCTCAAAGGTGCAAAGTCAGAATCTAATGTAGACTCTTGTCTAGAAGGGCGGGATAAAAATCCAATAATAAATTAAATAAATAAATAAATAAATAAATAAATAAATAAATAAATAATGGGGCTGGTTCTCACCTTTTAAGGTGCCTGCAAATATTCTAGACGTGCATTTGGAAAATTTAGTTTGTGAAAATGTATCGGTAGGCATGGAAGTGTGGAATACAGAATAAAG
The DNA here is from genome assembly GCA_037013535.1 of Intellagama lesueurii. Classification (NCBI taxonomy): domain Eukaryota; kingdom Metazoa; phylum Chordata; class Lepidosauria; order Squamata; family Agamidae; genus Intellagama; species Intellagama lesueurii. The sequence goes on from JBAJHW010000003.1 coordinate 6,195,593, forward strand.
AATGGAAATGTTTGCCGTTTGGGAGTATTTTCAAATCATACGCAATTCTTATTGAGACATATAATTAAAAACTATACATGCTTATTTGGGACTTTTGAATCTGCCCACAAGCAGCCAGTTTCCTATGCCATCTTTATGAGCTTCCAAAATTAAGATCGCCATTTCATTCATGAAAACACATAACCCATCTCATATTGCATTTTACCACGGAGGAACCTTTGGGCAAGTCTTCCCCAAACTAAGACCCTTGGGATGTTTTAGATTTCAGTGAGTTTGCTGGCTGGGGATAATGAAAGTCACAGTCATCTGTAACATGCTGGGTCAGAAAAGGTTGCTTCTAGAACCTAAGATACCTTTCAAAAGGCTGCCAGTTATTTCTTGAGCTGAGACTGAATTCACAGTGTTGTGCTATAACATGATGGGGTGATGGCCACAAAATTGCACCTCTTTACAAAACTGACAAGCGGCTTCATGACACTGCTAAAACACAAATCTCAGACAATTTGGTAATCTGTCTTAAATTGCTATCTGATATTAATAAAACAATAGAAGTACAAGCTGGATTTCGAAGGGGCAGAGGAACTAGAGACCAAATTGCTAACATGCGCTGGATTATGGAGAAAGCCAGAGAGTTCCAGAAAAACATCTACTTCTGCTTCATTGACTACGCAAAAGCCTTTGACTGTGTGGACCACAGCAAACTATGGTAAGTTCTTAAAGAAAAAATGGGAGTGCCTGACCACGTTATCTATCTATTCAAAATTGGGAAAGGAGTACGACAAGGCTGTATATTGTCTCCCTGCTTATTTAACTTATATGCAGAATACATCATGCGGAAGGCAGGACTGGATGAATCACAAGCCGGAATTAAGATTGGCGGAAGAAATATCAACAACCTCAGATATGCAGATGATACCAAGTGAGGAGGAATTAAAGAACCTCTTAATGAGGGTGAAAGAGGAGAGCGCCAAAAATGGTCTGAAGCTCAACATCAACAAAACTAAGATCATGGCCACTGGCCCCATCACCTCCTGGCAAATACAAGGGGAAGATATGGAGGCAGTGACAGATTTTACTTTCTTGGGCTCCATGATCACTGCAGATGGTGACAGCAGCCACGAAATTAAAAGACGCCTGCTTCTTGGGAGGAAAGCAATGACAAACCTAGACGGCATCTTAAAAAGCAGAGACATCACCTTGCCGACAAAGGTCCGCATAGTTCAAAGCTATGGTTTTTCCAGTAGTGATGTATGGAAGTGAGAACTGGACCATAAAGAAGGCTGACCGCCGAAGAATTGATGCTTTTGAATTGTGGTGCTGGAGGAGACTCTTGAGAGTCCCCTGGACTGCAAGGAGAACAAACCTATCCATTCTGAAGGAAATCAACCCTGAGTGCTCACTGGAAGGACAGATCCTGAAGCTGAGGCTCCAATACTTTGGCCATCTCATGAGAAGAGAAGACTCCCTGGAAAAGACCCTGATGTTGGGAAAGTGTGAAGGCAAGAGGAGAAGGGGATGACAGAGGACGAGATGGCTGGACAGGGTCATCGAAGCGACCAAAATGAATGTGACCCAACTCCGGGAGGCAGTGGAAGACAGGAGGGCCTGGCGTGCTCTGGTCCATGGGGTCACGAAGAGTCGGACACAACTTAAAGACTAAACAACAACAACAATTAATAAAACAGAACAGCCACATCACATGCATACAGAATGTTGACGTAGGCACTAGTTATCTCTCGGATTGCCTACTGCCGTGCTCCCTACATGGGACTTCCCTAGAGACGACTGCAGGTCCAGAACGCGGTGGCCAGACTGGTGGCTGCTGTGAGCAAATTTGATCACATCACTCCAGTTCTGGGTCGTCTCCGCTGTTTACCTGTTGTGTCCTGGATCAGGTTCAAGGTTTTGATGCTGACATATAAAGCACCCCACGGTTTGGAACCACGATACTTGTCAGAGCTCTCTCCCCAGTGTCATCTGCCCAACCCACGAGATCCTCCCGGGCCAGGCTCCTCCAGGTAGGCACCCCGAGGGAGGCCTGAAAGTCATCCACAAGAGGCAGGGCCTTCTTTGCCTTCCACGCCGACCCTGGCTAAGTGCACACCTCTTGTCCTACTATTATACGGAAAATTGCCTCTGATGCCATGTGGTTTTATCCTGTCAATTGTCTCAATTTTTATTGTTTATTTGTGTTTATTAATACATGTTCTATATTGTTTTAAACTGCCCAGAATAGTGCCTCGTACTAATGGGGGCCATAGATAGATAGATAGATAGATAGATAGATAGATAGATAGATAGATAGATAGACAGACAGACAGACAGACAGACAGACAGACAGACAGACAGACAGACTTTCCTCAAGAGCATAAGTGGCCACTGCTCCCCCAAGTTTGCCAACAGAAGTGCCCTGCTCTGCCTCATTATTAAATTTTCTTCTGCCTGAATTTGCCACTATACCAGACTAGGTAAAAAGGTAAAGGTTCCCCTTGACATTTAGTCCAGTCGTGTCCGACTCTAGGGCGCGGTGCTCATCCCCGTTCCAAGCCATAGAGCCAGCGTTTGTCCAAAGACAGTTTCCGTGGTCACGTGGCCAGCGCGACTAGACACGGAACGCCGTTACCTTTCCACCGTGGTGGTACCTATTTATCTACTTGCATTTGCATGCTTTCGAACTGCTAGGTGGGCAGGAGCTGGGACAAGCGACAGGAGCTCACTCCGTCGCGTGGATACCAGACTAACACACCCTCAATTCCTGTGATTAGCAGCAGTTCCGTCTCTCCCTATGTTCTACTACCAGTGTCACCTGGTCTTCCCAAGCATCACTGCTATGAGGGCTATCCCGAGAGAAATCCGGGAAACCTCTACTAGAAACTGGGCCTTCTTGGTGGTGGCTGAAACTCTTTGGAAGACCTTGCCTGAGGCCCCTTCACTTTCAAGTTTTAAAAAGTGCGTCAAGACAGTGCTTTTTAAAGGATCTTTCAAGAACATCCTTCCTCCACACTAGAATGTTTTCAGCTCATGGTGTTTAGTCTTTATTTCACTGTCACCATAGGGACTGTTGTGATTTTTTTACTATTTAAGTTTGTTATCACTCTCGGTCAGGGGTGGGCGGCTGGGTTATCCCCTTTTTGTTGTGAATGGCCTAGAGCAGTATTTCCACTAGGATAGGTGGTACAAAAATGTAATAAATAAATGCATAAATAGAAGCCAAATTGTGCCTATGAGAGGTTTGCAAAACTAGGTATCTACTCCTCATGTGCTTAGTGCTAACAACTACAAATGGGCACAAACCGCTGGTTCGGTGGTTTGTTTTTTGGCTAAACAGATGTTCGATGCTTCCTAGCCCCACCTTTTCCCGTGGGCACCCACTCAGAGGCAGTGCCCAGAGGAGGCGGGACAAGGAATCCGTGGTCCAGCCTCTGAGTGGGCGCTCGCCGGAGGAGGTCGGACTGGGAAGTGCCGAATACCTGTCCACCGAAAAACGAACCGGTGGTTCGTGCCCATCTCTACTAATATCATATTGCACTTTTTTTTTTGCTGATGTCACAAATTCAGGCCTTAAAAGCAGACAGGGGACTATAAATGGCCCATCTGCTGCCCACCATGCCTTGAGGAAAGGAGAGAACAAATGGGAGAAACAGCAGCAGAGGAAGGATAATAATATGCAGTAGAAAAATTCTGTTTGTTCAAAAGTGGCCCAGAGATATACGGAACTTGAGATGAGCTCTTGAATCTAGTTCAAGCGTTCCGAGACTGGATGTCTGTGCATCATTTGATGTTGTGTTCAAAGCAAACATACCAACCTCTGGCTCAAAGCAGTCATCCAACAACTTGGAAAGGACACACACACACACACACACACCATCCACCAGAGCACTATTCCAGTGAAGAAACAATCAACACATAGGAGCACCGCAGTAACTAAGAGGAGATCATAATAGGGGCCCACCTGAGCATGAAAGGTAATATTCTAAGAGGAATTCGCTGCATCTACCCATTGCTTCTTGGCAGCCAGGTTGCCCTCATCATAACTATCACTTCCATCACTCTGTTAATTCATTGCCTTGCATAATTTTAGCGACATTGCTACCAGAAAGCCAGAAAAATACAAGGAAATAGGTCTCTGGTAGCCAGTTCCAATCCTGCACCTTACTGTCAAAATCTGAGGCTAGCTTAGGGAATATCCCTTTTCCACAAAGTTAGTCAGTTAATATTGAGAATAGTCTTTGCCAACCTGGAAGTGCCCTCCAAAATTATTGGACTACAGATCCCATCACTTCAACTAGTTGGTGGGAGTGATGGGGTGTGTAGTCCATTTTTGGTAAAGGCTGATTTAAGAATTTCTTGCAGGCCAACTGAGCTTTTGCTGCACTGTGCTCTCTACATTACAGGAAGGTTTTGGGTGTTTTTTTTTAAACTCTGGCCCTCTCGCTCTATCTAAAGCCTTAAAGTTTCACTGCAATGAAGAAAGAAGTCAGGAGTTTTGAAGGAGTGGGAATCCAAGATTTCTGCAGGAACTCCCCAGGAACTGTACTAAAATGTCCACACACCTCTTTTATTGAATTATATAAGCTACACTCATAAAGGCACTTATTACTAGAAAGTGAGTCCTACAGCAGCAACACTGAAAACACGTTATATAGCTAGACGGCTAATCCCTCTTCCCGAGGGGTAATGACTTATGGAAATGACTCATCCCCAAGACGTTTGAACCAAAATATTTTAGGAGTTAATTTCACTGAAGGCCCTTTGAGTACAGTGGACCTTGTTATTACAAGCCTTCGAGCCAGAACCGACTTACATAAACCCTAATGGGGTTTTCAAGGTAAGTGAAATATTGAAAGAGGGGTTTTACCAGTTCCACGGCCCCGGTGACTGAGGGGGATTCGAACCCAAGCCTCCCGGGTCACTTTGTTCACTTCTTCTACACTGTACTGAAACCAGGCAAAGAATCAGCAGACCCCAAAAGTTGCAGGCCTATCTCCTTACTTACACAAAGTGTCTGAGTGAATGATATTAAACCGTCGAGCTTCTAAAATTGAAGGTCTTCTCATTTCAGAACAGGCAGGGTCTAGACGTGGCAAGAACCGTACGGCTGAAATTTTAAATCTAACCAGCATATAGAACATGGTTTTGAAACACATAAAATAATTCGAGTAATATCTGTCGACCTTAGAGAAGCATATAATATTGTCCACCATCAATTACAGCTGAAAACATTCTGCCACTTTACTAAAGATCACGGACTAATAGAAATGGTTGTAGTTCTACTTCAAAAAAAAGGTTCTTTGTTAAATTTCAAGGGAGGCACAGTCGCTGGAGACATCAAAGGAATGGGTTTCCCACAGGGTAGCATCCTGGCATCATTACTTTTTAACATTTACACCAATGATCAACCAACATTCCCATACTCCGAGAGTGTCATCTATGCTGATGGTCTTGCCTTGACAGTCCAGGGGGAAACCTTTGAGGCCAACATGCACCAGCTAACCTCTGCATTAGAAGATCTTTCCTGATATTATAAAAACAACCAGTGGAAACCAAACCCTTTAAAAACACAGCTCTGTGCCTTCCACTTAAAAGAACAGAGAAGCAGAGGGGAAGTTCTCAATTAACTGGGAAGGCAAGGTTTTGGAACACTGCCCGGCCCCAAAGAATCTGGGCATCACTCTGGATTGAACCCTGACCTACAAAAATATTGTCTAAACACCGAACAGAAAGTTGCCACCAGTAATAATAACATACAAGAAAACAGGCAGGGTCAGACTGTGGTACATGCCCACTAACAATAAGGACCATATGTATTCTCAAAGGCTTTCACAGCCTGGATCCGATGGCTGTTGTAGGTTTTTCAGGCTGTTTGGCTGTGTTCTGGAGGTTTTTCTTCCTAACGTTTCGCCAGTCTCTCTGTGGCCGGCATCTTCAGAGGACAGGAGCTAGAACTCTGTCTGTGTTCCCACACACTACACTAGAACACAGACAGAGTTCTAGCTCCTGTCCTCTGAAGATGCCGGCCACAGAGACTGGCGAAACGTTAGGAAGAAAAACCTCCAGAACACGGCCCAACAGCCCGAAAAACCTACAGCAACCAATAAGAACCATAGCTTTGCCCCTGTGGTATTCCACACTGAATATGCTAATGCATATGGTATCAGAGCATGCCAAATAAGTGTATGTAACTCTTAATGAATCGTGAAGGATTATTACTGGTTGCCTGAAGCCCACGCCTATTGAAAAAGTCTACTGTTTGGCTGGGAGATCAAAGAACAATCTAGTAGAATGGGGCTACTTGGATACAGGACACATTTTCTGTGACTGTGGAAAAATTCAACCAATGCAACACTTATGTGCATGCAATTTATGCCCCACAATAATCTTAGTACAAAAGATCTAACAAACGGTCACGATAACACTATTGAAATAGCCCACTTTTGTTCAAAAACAGTCTAATTTTTAATTTGTTTTCCATTTTACCTATACTTCACCTATGTCCATCATTTTAAATTGTGCAATGCTGCGATACGAATAAAGTAAGGCTCTATCCACTATGCCACGCTGGGTACGAGTGGACCTAGGCTGGCTTCACTATGCCACATCTACTGTTTTTCTCAGTGGGCTTTGGACAGAGAGTGGAAGGATGGCTTTCAAAGCCCGCTGCTCCATTCCACCACCAGTAAACCAGTAAGGATCTCCACCAGTCAAGTCAGATTGGGAAAAGAAGTGGAGAAGGTGGAGAACCACAGTCAACAGCAGCCAAGGGTTGATTCCCTTTGTTAAAAGACCCACTGGGAAGGCTGCAATTGTTTTCCATGAACGCCCCACCGCACACTTCAGAAATGCCCCATCTTTGTGTTACTTATGTGCTTATTGATTTTGGGCACGCTCGTGGGGCAGGATGCAGCCGCCTCCTTCCGGGAAGGCAGCATTGGCTAAAAGGCAAGAGACTCATCATCCTCATCATCCTGCATGCTGGGCTGGAGGAGGGAAGGCGTTTTAGTCGGAAGGCAGGCAGAGAAAGGAAGCCACTGGGCAGGAGGAAAGGAACCCAAACACCTCTTCCCTGTTTGGTGGGCCAGATCCACCACCAGACGCCGCGTGTATCCGTATGCATGCTCTACACACGCACAAACACACACACACACACACAACCCCAGTGGAAACTTCCTCAGAGGGGGGGGGCTCGCTCCCCTGTTTCAAGGAACGAAAGCGCAAACTTGGCCGTCCCGGGCAGGGCGCGCGCGCAACGTTCCTCCTCGGAGACTACCACCCCCAGAATCCCCAGCTGGCCCAGCCAGCCAGCCAGCCCGCTGGCCGGCCAGCTGGGGATTCTGGGAGCTGTAGTCCCCCAGAGGCCAGCTTGGAAAGGGGAACAAGCCCCCCCCCCTCCTGGGTCGGAGACTCATGCAAAGGAGACTCACCCTCCCCTCGGGCTTGGCTGGGCTTCCCTCGCCCTTCTCTTCCTCGCCGGCTCCCGCCCGCACCTCCTGTCGCGGGCTCGGTCGGAGGCGAGCTGGAAGGACGGCCAATGCCTTGCCCGGCCCCGTCGAGCTTCAGCCTCGCCTCGGCTTCTGCTGCTCCGGTGGTGGCGGTGGTGGTTGCCGTTGCCTCCTTGCGCGCCTCTCCCCAGGCACGGCCGGCCGGCGAGCCAGCCCAGACCTGTCCCCCCCTCCGCCCGCCGCGCCCGCACCGCGCAGGCTCCTCTCCCCGCCCCTCTTGTCCGCGCGACCGGCTTGCCTGCCTGCCCGCCCGCGCGCGCACGCGCCCCGCCCGCCGCCGGCGGCCCCCCCCCCTCCCTTCCTTTCTCCTCACCTGGCCCAGCGAAGGACTGCGCCCTAAGCCTCATTCCGGCCCCCCCACACACACACACACAACCTGGCCCCATTGGCTGGCCTCCCTCCGGCCCCGCCTTTCTCATTGGCCCCTGGGAACGTCCTGCAAAGGTCTCACCTTCCCCCCCCCACCAGTCTTTTTTTTTTTTTGAGAGGGGAGGGCAAAACGGAGTTTGTTTATTTATTTATTTCAAATATTTCTACGCCGCCTTTCTCCCCAAAAGGACCCAAGGCGGAGTTGCAAGCGGAGGAGGAGAGAAAGGGGAGAGGGGTTGCGTGAACCCCCCTAGAAGGGAGAGACAGGGAGGTTGGGAAAGGACAAGGGAGGCCGCCATCATCATCATCATCTTAGAACTGCAGAGCTGGAAGGGACCCTATGGATCATCCAGTCCAGCCCCCCCCCCCCGTCAAGAAGGCCCCATGGGGGAATCGAACTCCCAACCTCTGGCTCCACTGCCCCTCATCATCATCCTTATGGCAGGGCAGGGTGATCGCTCTGAAAAGTTTGAAAAGAATGTCTCGTCATGCTTGCAAAGGTCAGGTTGGGAAGGCGGGTGGGGGGGGGGAAATATCCACCCTTCATATCAGGGTAATATTTATTACAGAATTTGGAGAACGTTACCATTGGGGACTACAACTCCTAGAATTCCCCAGACAAATTCATGGCGCAGGCTGCCAAAGAAAGTATTGTAAATGCTTCCAAAGCCTGATTTTTTTTATTATTCACAGACAAGGCACCCATGTCTCCAATGAGTTCAAGGTTGGCTGTGGGGATTCTGGGGCTACAGGCCTGTCACGTTGCCTCTGACTTATGGCCACCCTATGAATGAGCCATCTCCAAAATGTCCTGTCTTCTGCTCAGCTCTCGCAAACTCAACCCTGTGGGTTCCTTTAGGGGGTCAGTCCATCTCGTACTTGGTCTTTCTCTTTTCCTCCTGCCTTCCGCCTTTCCCAGCATGATTGTCTTTTCCAGAGAATTCTGCCTTCTCAGGAGGTGCCCAAAATAGGACGGCCTCAGTTACAACATTTTTTTGCCTCCAGAGAGAGTTCAGGCTTGATCTGGTCTGTTGTTGTTTGTTTAGTCAAGTCGTGTCCGACTCTTCGTGAACCCATGGACCAGAGCACGCCAGGCCCTCCTGTCTTCCACTGCCTCCCGGAGTTGGGTCAAATTCATGTTGGTCGCTTCGATGACACTGTCCAACCATCTCGTCCTCTGTCGTCCCCTTCTCCTCTTGCCCTCACACTTTCCCAACATCAGGGTCTTTTCCAGGGAGTCTTCTCTTCTCATGAGATGGCCAAAGGATTGGAGCCTCAGCTTCAAGATCTGTCCTTCCAGTGAGCACTCAAGGTTGATTTCCTTCAAAATGGATAGGTTTGTTCTCCTTGCAGTCCAGGGGACTCTCAAGAGTCTCCTCCAGCACCAAAATTCAAAAGCATCAATTTTTCGGCGGTCAGCCTTCTTTATGGTCCAGCTCTCACTTCCATGCATCGCTACTGGAAAAACCATAGCTTTGACTATGCGGACCTTTGTCGGCAAGGTGATGTCTCTGCTTTTTAAGATGCTGTCTAGGTTTCTCATCGCTTTCCTCCCAATCATTGCTTTCCTCCCAAAAGGGGGGGGGGGGGGAAGTCTTATGGCATCTTAAAGACAAATTTTGTTTGCCAAAAGATTTCACAGATTGCAGCCAATGTACATCTAAAAATAAATAAATAATAATAATAAATAATTGTGTGCCATCAAGTCAATTCTGAATTATGGCGGCCCTTTTCAGGGTTTCTCCAGGTAGATAATAATCAGAAGTGGTTTCCCATTCACTTCTTCTGTTGGGTGTCCTGGGACTGTGCAGCTGGCCCAAGGCCACCCGGGCTGGCTCTTCTCCCAGGAGGCCCACTGGGGGAATCAGACTCCCAACCTCCAGCTTCCCAGCCAGAAACCTAACTCACTGAGCTCTCCAGCTGAAAAAGTGGGACTTCAATCCGTAAATATTTATGTCACAAAACTGTACTGAACTGAAGAAATTCTAAGTTGATGAAAAACAGAATCCATTTAGAATCCATCTAAAGAGCGGGAGAAAAATACTTCGAAACGATGTAAATGGTACTTACTGTATTTGTTGAATCCGTTGCTTATTACTAAACAATGCTTTATTACTGCCTTTCCGTTAAATAAATCTGAACAAATTGCAGGGAACACAAAAGCCCCCCAAAGAATAACTGGATGTTTATAGTGGTGAATGAAAAATACTATGTTGTGATGAAAAATAAGACGAGCAATAAGTGAGACAGTTACCCAGTTCAGTCAAAATTGAAGCAGTAAATTGAAATGTGCTTGAAAGATGAAGAGACAATGACAGAAGATGCTGATATGTAGGACAGCTATATAAGTTTAAGAAATCCCTATGAGTAGGAATTGATTTAAGTGATTAGTCTGTTGGGTTTAGGATGTTTATACATTTATTTTAAACATTTTTACTGGGCTGTTCAGCTTTGCATAGGGCAAGCCATAAATAAGGCAATCTTTCCCCCCCCCCTGACACACACAGACACACACACACACAGAGAGAGAGAGAGAGGCTACAAGCTAAAACCGTGATGGAAGAACAGAGAAGGAAAGAAAGGGGTGTGGGAGACAGAGAAAAATGCAGAGTAGTTTTCGGTGACGATAAAAAGCTAATTTTTACAGCTGCTACATCATTCTACAAACCTGTACTGTGTTTCCTGAGGGTCAGTCACACGGAATTGGCTTACGTTTGAGTAGATGTTGGGCTGTTGAAGAAAAACAGCCAACTACGTCCCCTTTGAACCTCTTTGAGGTGTGATTGTTCAATGGAGCACGCTAATCAAATAAAGTCCCATTGACTTCTGTGTGCTTATGCATAACCAAATCTGGGCTCGGTCCATGCTTAGGACTGGAAGACTCTGAGCCAAAAAGCTGTTTTGGTGACCCAAATACAGCGCAGGAACTAGCATGCCGTGAGTAAGGCTTTGCCACCAGGGCACCATCATTTAAAGACCACTGAAACTCGAAGTGAATCGGCTGATGGATCTTGGGAAATTAAACAGCAACACTTCTTGGCCCTATTAACTTTCCTTTTGGAAAAAAGCATAAATGGCATCTTCTTTTTTTCTTACGAAAGGCCTGTGGTCGTGCGCCAGGGGAGTCAATTGCCCCGAGTGCCAAAATAACGGGTGACAGTTCTGTCAGAAGTGAACTGAGCTCTTTCAACAACAAAAAATTCCATTCCGGGTCCCTCGCGGCCCTTTTTCCAATCTCCACGGTATAATCAAAGACAAGACCATTTTGTAGCTGTTACTACTGAACCATTCAGAGCAGGAAATCGTAGCTGGGTCATTTTTAAGGAGAAAGGCGGGATAAACATCTTTTAAATAAATAAATAATAAAATCTACATCACATCACTCAGAGGTCTATCGGTAGAATCCATTCTTTTTTCTTTTCTTGTCTCCATGCTCAATCGAGAAGCTCACAGAGAACAGAGCAACCATATTGACCCGTCGTTCTTCACTGATATTCAAGAGCTGGATGTATTGCTTAATCTTGCTAATTCCTAGAGTGTTTTTCTGAGATTTATCTTACATATTATATTGCCTGGAGTCCCCCACCCCATTCTCTTTCTATTTCTAGGAATAGACTAGGAATTCGTGTGTAAATTTGACACACGCAGTGTTGGGCTGAATAGAGACTGGGCACATATGGCTCACAAGTGAAATTTAATTGCTCCGTTTTCATATGTTTGTGCATGCTCTCCTGAGCACAAACAATCTTGCAGCACCTTAGAGACGAATGAGTTTTGTTCTGCTCAGCCTTGATGAACTCTGGCCATGTTCATCAGATGCAGATCGCCGTCTCCTGAGGATCAACCAAAGTGGCCATTCACAACAGGCATAACAGAGGAAGACAAAGAAAAAAAGGCTGTATGGTTGATGCAAAAAATTTTTTAAAAAACGTTTCATGCTAGATAATGCTGCAGGACTATGTCATGGGACATTATGTGTCTTCCAGATGTCATCTAACTCTTCGCAGGAACTAGCAAGGCCACATATCCTTGCTTACAGAGGACAGTCCTTGTTGGAAAAACTGTGAAAGAAGAATTGTTTTTGAAGGTGTTCTCTGTTTCTATTGGAAGAGCTGGCCGGTTGAAGTCCGATTGAAAGAGAAAGAACAATAAGAAGACATCAGGCAGTTTGGAATTTTCAAAGAAGGAGCCATGTTAGTCTTTGCAGGAATAGCAGACCAAAACAAACAAACAAAAACAAGAAAAATAAAAAAGCAAGAGACAAAAATGTTGTGGAACCTTAAAGACTATCTGGAACCTACCATTATTGTCTATGAGTCTATACGGTAACAATAGAATTACTGACACAAAGGGAAAAATGTGGGAACCAGTGTTGGATTTCACATTTGTTAATGTGTTAAGAAGTCTTGGTTGATGTTTAATCCTTTGGAGTGGGTCTACAGCATCTGTATGTACCTCATCTCAGTTGTCAGTAGTCACAAGTCACCAAACTAACATGCTGCTGCTTACATTTCTGGTCACAAGGAAGAGGCACATGAGTGGAAATTCACTACTGCAGTTTTCACAATTACACTTATGCTCAAATAAATCCACTATAGGAATCTGCCTGTAGAAATTCCTTTTAAACTTGAAAAATAATTTCTAGCTTTGCATCTACATGTATAACATTTATCCTTTAAAATTGCACCTGATGAAATCTTTTATTTATCAGTTCTATTGCATGAAATATTAAATGCATATATTACTTCTACATATTCCCTTATTTTTACATATTAAATTACGCTGTGTTTATATATTGTAGCAGTCTTCAAGAGCCAATGTGGTTCGTTGACTAGAGAGGGACATGGCTTCAAATCTTTGCTCAGCCATGAAAACTTACTGGAGGGTAGTAATATCTTAAGTCCTACTCAGATACTCTATACATTACACTATATTTTTAGATTCTATTAAAGTGCTGAGATAATATAATTTAAAAAATAAAAATCTAACAAAAAAGAAAAGACATTTATCTAATTAATCATTTGATCACACCCCTTTCCTAATTAATCATTTGGTCCCACCCCCTTGAGAACATGGTCCCCAGGCAGCTAGCCAATCTGAAAAACAGACTGCCCAAGGCACCCATCCCTGATATAAAGTGATGTATGCAATTTTATGCAAATCTGTGTCTCTGTCCTGACTCTTTGGAGTAATGCATGTCCTCCCTTTTGGAGTGATGCATAAAGGATCTCTTAGCAGCAAACATTTTGTACAATCTACTCATTGAAAGGTTATGCTCTAATAAATTATTTGGTTTCTGAAACACCACTATTGTTGTTACCTGCCGTCAAGTCACCTCTGACCTGTGACTTTATGACTGAACAATCCGTCATGGCCTGTCCTCAACAACCCTGATCAGCTCTTGTAAACTCAAGCCTGTGGCTTCCTCGAGGGAGTCAAACCATCTTATATTGGGTCTCCCTCTTTTCCTGCTGCCTTCAACTTTTCCCAGCATTATTGTCTTTTCCAGAAAATCTTGCCTTCTCATGATGTGCCCAAAGTAGGACAGCCTCAGTTTCAACATTTTTGCCTCCAGAGATAGTTCAGGCTTGATTTGGTCTAGGACCCACTTGTTCCTCTTTCTGGCAGTCCAGGGTCTCCACAAAGCTCTCCTCCAGCAGCACATGTCAAAGGAATCAATTCTTTTTGTGTCAGATTTCTTTACTGCCAGCTTTCACACCCACACATGGTGATTGAAAAGACAAGATGGCCTTGGTTTCCAGTGACACAGCCTTACACTTGATTATTTTCCCCCCAGTTCCTTCATTGCTGCCCTTATGAGTCTCCCTCTTCTGATTTCTTGACTGCTGTCTCCATCTGGACGGATGATGGAACGAAGGTATACACTAGGCAAAGGTGTCGGACAAAGGTGCATTTTATTTCCCTATCTGTTCGATCTATACACAGAACCTAAACGGAAAACTGGGTGCCACCAGGGCCTCCTCTCTTGCTTTTCTACAACAACAGGTTGTCCCGGCTGTACCTCTAGCTTGTGCTTTCACTTCCTTGCAGATTTACAAGGTGGCATTGTGGGGAAACAGTAGAAGTGGTTGGAGTTACTGTTCTTTTCTTAGAAAGGAAACCCGAACAAACCTTCTGCAGCAGTCAGCTGCTTCACTATCCTATGGTGTTCACCAGTTCCTGGTGCTATTCCTGCTTAGTAACCTCCCCTTTTCCCATTACAGTTGGGGAGCAAAGTAAACCTTTTGTGACAGCCTGTAAATCCCCACACACACACACACCAAGGGCCTCAAGAAGGTTGCAGGCCCCCAACCTCTCCCTGCTGAGAAGGTTGATTCATCACCTAAGCCCAGCGATTCACAGCTTCTGACAGCTTTCCCTGCTAATATGCCTCCCGGGGGGTCATTGTATTGTTTCCTCAATAGCTGTTTTCTCCTTGGCTGGGGTTATGCAAGGAACTGAAAGAGGAATGTTTGTGCCATTGAGATTCAGAACAAGAGCTGGAGATTTCATTAACAGCTTTTGTCTTTCATAGGACACCTGGTGACCATCCGCCATAAACAGGAGGAGAAGGTGGTAAACAGCAACCATGCTGGCCAGCAATTTTTTTAAATCTCTATTTGCTGTATTTATATGCTGCAGTTCCTCCATTTAGGTTGAACGGGTATCTTTGGCTCTCTTCCTCTCTACTTTGTGATAGGCCAAGCTGAAAGAGAGTAACTGACTACAGATCACTCCGAGAGTTTCATGCCTCCTGGAAATTTGAACTTGGGTCTCTCAAGTCTCACAGTCCAGCGTTCTCCACTATACCTGCCTGTCTCCTTTTTTTGCTTTGGATGGAAGAAAGTAGAATTCGAACCCTCATCTGTTGTTGTAGAATCGTATAATAATGGCGTTAGAAGGTGCCCATAAGGTCATCAAGTCCAGCCCCCTGCTCAATGCAGGAATCCAAATCAATGATTCTGAGAGTTCTTCAGCCAGTTCCTTCAATAATCTTAGATGCAGTTCATCTGGTTCTGGAGATTTGAACTCATTTGAAGTAGTAAGGTATTCCTTGACTATTTGTTCGACAATCTCAAGCTCCAATTCGATTCTCTCCGCTTGTACTTAACATTTGCCAGGAGGGTCACAGACTTTCTTTTGGGAAAAAAACAAGCTGAAGTAGGAATTGAGCACTTCTGGCTTTTCTTTCTTTCCTGTTATCATTTTTCCCATCCCCATTGAGTAGCTGAGCCACTGTTTCTTTTCTCTGTCTTTTGTCACATACCTGGAGAATGCTTTTTTGTTGCTTTTATCTTCTTTTGCTAACCTCAGCTCATTCTCAGCTTTTGCCTTCCTTATGCCATCCCTGCAATTCTTTGCTACCTGTCTGCACTCTTCTTGTGGTCTAGACTTATTTCCACTTCCTATATGTGTCCTTTTGTTTCCAGATCCTCTCTGAGCTTTTTGTGAAGACACATTGGTCTTTTCTGCTGTCTTCCACCTTTTCTTTCTTGTTGGGATTGTTTGTAGCTGTGTGATTAGAATTTCCCTTTTAAGAAACTCCCACCCATCTTGAACTCCTTTTCCTGTTAGTTTTCCTGCCATGAGACTGTGCTTATCATTGTCCTGGGTTTATTAAAATCAGCTTTCCTAAAATCTGGCATATATGTGCAACTGCAATCCACTTTTTCTTCCTTCGAATAAAGAACTCAAGTAGAATATGACCACTTTCCCCTAGAGTTCCCTTTACTGCCATTTCATCCACCAAATCATCTCCTTTGGTTAGAATCAAGTCCAGGATAGCTAATCCTCTCGTTTCTTCCTTCTCTTTTTGTAGGAGAAAATGATCAGCCACACAAGCCAGGAATTTCTTTAAGGACCGTATTTGGCAGAATTTGCCTCCCAACAGATATCAGGATAACTGAAACCTCCCATAACTACTACACTGCACCTCTTTGAAATTCTTGCAATTTGTTTTTCAAAGGTTTCATCCACATCTTCTCCTTGATTGTGCGGTTGGTTGTAGGTTCCAATTACAACATTCCTTTTATTTTTTGCCCCACTTATATTAATCCATTCAGTTTTTCAAAAGTTCGGTTCTAGCAAAACGCAAACCAAAATATGCATGACATAGGACATCTGCACCAATTATCTTCCCTTCATTTGTAACTTAATGTATGACCTGCCAACATTTATTTCCATTCTTTTGTGTTCTCTTTGACCTGGGGTAACATTCCAGATTTCAGGAAGGGAGAGAGGATAGGCAGATGGCTTCACATTAGGTTGCCAACTGACCCAGAAACTTTACCTTGACTGCTGCTGTGCCTTTCATAGCAACTAGATCTGTGAAGATTTGATTTTTAAGGCACAGACATTGAGGTAAGAGTTATCCCCAACTAATGTCGCTAGGCCAAACCTTCTGTATCCCTACCTGCCTGGCCATTGGCCACATTACCTGGAGAATTCTGGAACGTATGATGACGATCATGATAGAATTTTTCTCTCTGTCTTTCTTTCTGTCTCTCTCTGTTCGACTGCCTGAAACATAACAACACATTGAAGCATAAGACAGACTTGGCTTGCACACTGAGGGAGCTGGTTACCTTGATGTTATTTTTGTAATGCATCCAGAATCTTTAATTTATTGTATCAAAGTTTAATTTGATTACATGTCTGTGTGTGCGTGGGGGGGTGTTTATTCCTGCAGGACCATCCTTATTCGCTAGGTGGCAGCCTTTCCTAACCAACACATAGTTATTTAGCTGATACAGTTCAAAGCCTTGAAAGAGCAATCTGGAGTTCTAAGGCTGTTTCCCCCATCCTGCTGTGGGGCAGCCCCTCCCACAGAAATGCAGGAGTCGAACCCTTCCCTAAAGGAGCTCTAGGTAGGAGAGTTCAGTGTTCAAATACCAAATAAATGACACCCGATTTCTCTTTATTCGTATCACGGCGCTGCACAATTTAAAATTACGTACGTATATGAAATACAGCTAAAATTAAAAACAAATCAAAATGTTAATATAATTATACTAGTTTTGACCAGAGGCAGGTCACTTCAATAGCATTATCTCAGCCATTTGCTAGATCTTCTAGCCACTCTTCAGTGAGGCTCCTTCTACGCCGCCCCATGACACCAGGTAAAACACCAGTATATATGAAAAAATAACCTAGAGGCTTTAGAGGATAAATTAAATAGACAATTGTTTGTTTTTATTATATGCTGTAAAGTTGTTTCTGACTTAAGACAATTCTAGGAATTGGTGACCTCCAAGAAGTCCTGCCCTAAACTGTCCTGCTCAGCTCTTGCAAACTCAGCTCTTGCAAACTCTTGCAAGAGCTGAGTTCAAGGAAGCCATGGCTTCCTTGATGGAGTCAATCCATCTCATATTTGTCTTCCTCCTTTCTAGCTGCCTTCGACTTTTTCCAGCATTACTGTCTTCTCCACTGGTTCCTGTCTTCTCATGATATGTCCAAAGTACCATAGCCTCAGTTTAGTCCTTTTCACTTCTAGGGAGTCTTCTGGCTTGATTTGATCTATGTATTTGTCTTTCTGGCAGTCCATGGTATCCACAGAGTTTTCCTCCAGCACATTTCGAATGAATCTGTCCAGCTTTCATATCCATACATAGTAAATTGGAATACTATAGTGTGGTGATGATCTCTTCTAATTCCTTCATTGCTGCCTTTCCAAGCCCCAGTCTTCTTCTGATTCCTTGGCTACAGCCCCCCTCCTTGCTTGTGGTTTCCTTGAGCTAAAGTCTTTCTGCAGGATGAGGGAATAAGCAAAACTGAAGGTGGTGCCTATTTTATCTCATGCTAGGCAGCTGTTTCCATGGCATTTTAGACCTCTTGGAGAAAGGCTAACTGAGGCAAGCAGACAAGCTGGAGTTTTGGGGAGTTGAGAGAAAGATAATTGTGCCATACGTCTTGAAAAGAATCAAAGATTCCTGCAACATTGAAGTGTATCATGGGCTCTGGAACTGCAGGGAATACCACTTCTTAGCTGCAGAAGATGTTTCAAAGATTCCCACTCGAGATGGACACGAACCCCTGAACTGGTGGTTTGTGCAAGTTCGTACTTTGAATAGGGTTTCGGCGCTTCCCAGCCCCACCTCCTCTGGCGGGCGGCCACCCAGAGGCAGCGGCTCAGCTTCCCTGCCCTGCTTCCTCCAAGCGCTGCCTCTGAGTGGGCACCCACCGGAGGAGGCAAGGCTGGGAAGCTGGGGAGTGCTGAACACCTTTTCAGACGAAGTACGAGCTGGCACGAACCGCCGGTTCGGTGGTTCGTGCCCATCTCTAGTTCCCACATCTGGAGCTTCACCTGGTTGGATCCAGATTTATATCATACAGAAGGTATGAAGTGAAATCTTGTTGAGAATTCTGAAGCTTTGGCTTTGCTTTTACCAGAGGCAGGCTCTAGCTGAGAGATTAGGGGACTCATATCCAGAAGGGACACCCATAACATTTTCAGTTCCTCATGGAGCAGTGCCCTTCTGTGGTTTTTCTTGCTGCCCAGACAATATTGTTTTCTAAAAATAAATGTTCAAGCTCTGGATGCCATCCACAATTTGGACCACTTCAGATTCATTTACTTATTTAATTTATATACTGCCCCATTAGTGCCGAAGCACTGTTCTGGCTGGTTTATAAGCAGTTAAAACTGCCTCCGAAATGAGTACAGGAAGGGGGGCAGGCGTAGCTCCTCGGGGAGCTGGTTCCATAACATTGGTGCCACCACTGAGAAGGCCCTGCCCCTAGTAGGAGATTTCCGGGTCTCTCTCGGGGTGGCTACACGGAGGCGCCTGGCCTGGGAGGATATGGTGGGTCAGGGATTGTGCTGACCTGAAAGTGACCAAGAGAGTCCCTCATGTGCAAGGAATACTCGTCAAATTTGCAGATGATAAAAAAATTGGGCGGAATAACTCAGAAACAATATTCAAAATGACCTTGAGAGGATGGAGCACTGGGCCGAAAGCAACAGAATGAAATTCAACAGGAATAAGTGCAAAGTCCTGCACCTCGGAAAAAGAAACCAATTGCACAGATGGGGGATACCTGGCTCAGCAAAACTACGAGCGAGAAGGATCTTGGAATTGTCGTAGATCACAAGCTAAATATGAGCCAACAGTGTGATGTGGCTACAAAAAAGGCAAATGCTATTTTAGGCTGCATTAATAGAAGTCGAGTCTCCAAATCCCGCAAGGTGCTAGTCCCCCTCTATTCAGCACTGGTTAGGCCTCACCTTGAGTCTTGTGTCCAGTTCTGGACACCACACTTCGAGAAGGATGCTAACAAATTGGAACGAGTTCGGAGGAGGGCGACAAGGATGATCAGGGGGCTGGAAACCAAGCCTTATGAGGAAAGACTAAAAGAAGTGGGCATGTTTAGCCTTGAGAAAAGAAGACGGAGGGGTGATAGGATAGCACTTTTCAAATATTTGAAAGGCTGTCATACAGAGGAGGGGCAAGATCTGTTCTCGATCACCCCAGAGTGCAGGACATGCAACAATGGGCTCAAGTTAAAGAAAGCCAGATTTTGGTTGAATATCAGGAAAAACTCCCTAACTGTTAGAGCAGTACGACAGTGGAACCAGTTACCTCAGGAGTTGGTGAGTGCTCCAACACTGGAGGCATTCAAGAAAAACTTAGATAATCATCTGGCAGATATGCTTTGATTGTATTCCTGCCTTGAGCAGGGGGTTGGACTTGATGGCCTTGTAGGCCCCTTCCAACTTCACGATTCTATGATTCTATGTTCTAGGCGTGGCTTTAGGAAGAAGCTACTTCAGATCAGCACTCACATGGCAAAGAATAAAGAATGGCGCTACACATTTCCCCCTGTAGCTTTTTTAGGTCTCGGTCCTCTGTTACCTTGCAAATAAGCTCCATTTAGTTTAGCCAGACAGACTCTGAAGTAACCATGTGCATTCTCCAGTATTTGTTGTGTATAGCCTTCCCCGCTTGCCACCTGTAGTTCTGCAAGCAATTTAAAATGATGCAGACACATTGATTTTGGAATGCCGCTATTAACTACGGCTCATCCTGGCTTCCAGACTGCTTGGCAAAAATGAAAGAAATGGTCGTTTGTTTCTCACTCTTCTGCTTGTCTGGCTTTGCTATTCACACTGGCTGATCCCATGAAAAGCTTTTCCTATGGCTGTCTGATGCCTGCCTGGGAATGTGTTTTGCAACTGCAAGGATTACAATAGCATTGTGCTGCAGTTGGAGGCTGGCCTTTTGTGCAAAATAAAAACACGGGGGTTTATTTTAACAAATCGAAGTACGTAAAATAATCCTCGGTTAAATGCCTGATGCTGGAAATGTAGAAGGGCATCTCCAACACATGCGCATTTGGCTACGTGATTCTTTAGGCATGACCGAGCCATTTTCTGGAGGACGCAATGTATTAACGAGCATCTTCTTTGGATCCACATTCAAGAATGCATAAAGTCGGCAATGCATTATGTATAACAGATCTTTAAAGCCTCCCAGAAGCCTATTTTGGAAGGTTAGCTGTTGAAACAAAAAAACCCTCAAGTTCTGTTTCTTAGAGGAAGTTTTATTCATCACGCAAGAATCAAAAATATACAAGTTCCACTTTTAGCACAATTGGCTTTTGGAACAGGTATTAAGACAGGGAACTATCCAGTGCAGAAATAATAAACAACCTTAACCATATTACAAGACTTACCACTAATTCATTTTTCAATAACAAAAATAGAAGTAGATTACAACTTAGTGAGGAACAGCATCACGCCTTCTTGGGATGTAACTTAACTTTGCAAAACTTTGTGTTGTTACTTTTATGACCTCACTCAGTGATGGAAGAAAAATATTAAGATGGTCCCAACGTGGGACGTGCATCACAAGAAAAGGAAGAACAAAAGAGGTAATGATTTGCATTAAATTGAATTTGCTAATTTATATGTACAGATGCAAAATCAGGAGTTGCAATTCATCTCACTTGAGTACAAACCCTAACCCTAACTCAACCATTCAACGCACATCTTTTACAGCAGCTCTGACTGTCATCTGCTAAATTGCTCTGGTTCCTCAGATTTCCAAGAGTCATTGGTTCTTCTCGTTGTCATGGAGATAAGCTTCAAAAGGTGAAGGGTATCTGTGTCGGACAGAGAATCAGTGGCAACTTGAAAATGAACAGATTAATTGCAGCAGCTTCTTGTGGACAAGAGTATTGGGGTTTTTTTGGTCAGAGCATCTTCTGGAATTTGGGCCTGGAAGAAAGCTGAGCCAAATATACCTGTGATTTGAGACTGGGTAGCAGAATCCTTGCTGGTAGAAAGCAATACCTTCAGGAGCTTCGAGTGCCATTGTTGTAGATTGTGAACCAAGACTAACAATAACAGAATGTTTATTTAATTTAACCAGGATGACATTACTGTACAGGCTAAGGGCTCCACCAAACTGAAGCCCAGTTAAAGCTATTCAACCCAAATATGTGTTTACTTTTTAAATACTTGTTGAGACTCTTAGCAGGCCAGTTACCATATCAAAGATGATCCTCCCATGAGTAGGCAACATTATTGTCTATTTTTGTACGAAGAAATACCAAAGATTCATATGTCAACAGAGTGGAGAGTGGACAGAGAAACCTTTGAGAGAGGGTTTTAAATGGATTGTTGCGTTCTCTTGTTTTAAATGGGTTTTAGCATTGATTTTATTTACCGTTTTTAATATAATACTTGTTTAATTCTTTTTTAATATTTGTATACTTGGTTTTTTTAGGTTGTCAGTATTGTTTTTTTCACGATGTAAGCTGCCTTGAGTCCATTTTAAAGAGAAAGGCGGGGTAAAAAAAATTTAAATAAATAAATAAATAAATAGTTTCCTTCTTTCTTAATTAAGGGGCTCAAGTTTTTATCCACTGAAACTGGCCGACAGTCATAAACTCATGACAAATTTCTTGAAAGTCCCTCCAAACAATGCATAGTTTCACTTACGGAATTTACAGAAGTTAGAAAACCGCTGCTTTTAGGACACAGCACGGCAGTGAAGAATTCTGGGTATTGTGATCCAAAAAAGTAACTTTACCAGCCTCTGTAATCTGCTGCCACGTGATGCTCTCTATTGCCTTAAAGGTAACGGTAAAGGTTCCCCTTGACATTTAGTCCAGTCGTGTCCGACTCTAGGGCGTGGTGCTCATCCCCATCTCCAAGCCATAGAGCCAGCGTTTATCCGTAGACAATCTTCCGTGGTCATGTGGCCAGCACGACTAGACACGGAACGCCGTGACCTTCCCACCGAGGTGGTACCTATTTATCGACTCACATTTGCATGCTTTCGAACGGCTAGGTGGGCAGGTGCTGGGACAAGCGACGGGAGCTCACTCCGTCGCATGGATTTGATCTTACGACGGCTGGTCTTCTGACCTTTGCAGCACAGAGGCTTCTGCGGTTTAACCCACAGAGCCACCACGTCCCTTACGCTTTTTGCCTTATTGCCTTAGACGGCTTTAAACAGAATTCACAGAAAAGAGGCTATCAAGTTTTACGCATGGAATCTTGTCTGCATAAAGGCACCATGTTCAGAGAAACAATATGCCGTTCCTGTGGACCATCAGTGGACAAACAGTGGACTTCTTGGAAGCATCCGATTGGCCAGTGTGGGAAACAGAATGCCAGCCTGAATTCATGGGTTATTTCTATGTTGTAGCCTAGAAAGTTATATATTAAAAGCAATTAGGTAAAGGCATAACTCCAAGGTTCCAAATGTAATTAGTTACTGCTACAGTTCCTTTGGAAAAAATTAAAAGTTACAAAGTCATGTGTACAGTATTCAGGAACAAGGTTAACTAATTAGCCACTAATACATACATATATATGTATGGCAAGCTTCCAAGTGAAGAGAACTCTTTTTCAGGCTGGGCATTGTATAGCTTGAGAGGATGGGGTGCTGTTTTTTAGAAGTTAGCTGTTCAGTTTCCTGTTTCTTAAAAGTAATTATAACAGTTACTCTTACTCTTACTTAAAACAACAACAACAGCTCAATGGTACAACTTGCTATTCAGTGTTATAAAAAACACTCTCCCCCCCCCCATACTTGCTTTGATATCCACAACCAAGCATGGGGCCCTGCATGAGCCCCCACCTTGTCCCATAGGATGGTCCTTGTCTACTGTTTAGTGAGGCCACGCTGCAATTCCTGTAAAAGTTACTTACAAGTTACCTCAGAAAGAGTTAGGGACCCCATCTTACGCAACTGTTGTAATTACTATGATTGTGATGAAAGTATGTGGAAATAAGCACTTAATTCCAAAGAACTAGTTATTTGTAAGCAGTTAGGCTTAAACAGGTGCTATTTTCCATGAAGACTGGGGATGGTGGCGATGGAGGGTGCTGTTTTTTTTAACCATTTGGGAATTTTCTTTCTCATATCGTTTTCCTTTCTCTTCATGAGCCGAGCACCTAGAGGCCACAGCTGGTGGAGAAGATGTGGCTGCAGAGGTCTTGAACTACAGTTCCCATCCGCTCCAGCCAGCAGAGCCAATAGTGAGAGATCATGGGAAATGTAGTCTTAAGAACATCCAGAGCAGACGGGAAAAACCTATGTGCCCATGCCGTGGCAGAGAAGGATATATGGCCAGCGTGTTTCCAGTCTCTGCCATTTTATTCATTTGGCCCTTTTAATGCTAAAGGAGCGTGGCTCATCATCACCAAACACACTTTTCTCCTTTCCTAGCAGAGCTTGACTCAGCCCTGAGTCATCAGAAGTGTGATTTAACACTCCGGTTGCAAGCGAACCCTTATTTGCTATTTTTGTCTGAGGTGGAAGATTTTCTTATGGCCACCAACCTCTTTCCCAAATTGTCAGCTGCTCACATGGGCCTTACATAAGGAAGCTGTTGTCTGAAGTCTTATGTGAAGTACTGTACAGAAGGAGTGGGCAGACCAGGGGAATGAAGATGGTCTGTGAGCGAGAGAGAACATGATTTGTCACTTCATTGCTGGGAGAGAGAAAAAAACTTTCTCCAAGCAACCAAGAGGCCTTCTGATTTATGACTCTTGCTTGGCCAAAGTTATAATGCTGTTGGTGTACTGCAATGTTTTTTTTCCCTAACCTACGGGCTGGGTCAGCTACCCTGGCCATTCATTACAGTCAGATGTATTGCTTCTACCTTGTTTACATTCTTCATTCCCTTCCCCTGGTCTCTTCTGCGCTGAACAGTCACCCAAAGAAGGTTTAAGGGAAGTTGCTTTACGGCAAGGGAAGTTCACGGATTAACGATTAGCAGAATTTTGGGCAACAGATTTTCCGATTGCACAGGTGCCTTGTCTTCCGTTCTTTAAAAAAAGCTTTTGGGTTATATCCTCTATCCGTGTTGCTTTCCTTATTCATAAGATTCAGCAGTTCTCTTCTACCCAAAAGAGATTCTATACAAATCTGACCACTTAGTAGCAAAGTTCTCTATCTGTTCTAAGCTATCTCAAAGAGTGCATCTCCCTCTATGAGCCTGCCCAGGCATTAGGATCGTCAAAAGATGATATCTCAGTCCCGCCACCTTCACAGGTAGGGACACAGAAGAGAGCCTTCTCTATTGCTGCTCCCAGACTGTGGAACTCCCTCCCTCTGGAGGTCAAACTGGCCCCACCTTTGCCGTCCTTCCGCAAGCAGGTGAAGACCTTTCTCTTCAGGTAAGTTTTCTCTTACTGCAGTCTTTCCCAACCTTTCTCCAGTTGTGAGCCCCTTTTGAAATAGCCAAGTAACCTGCAACCCCCACCATGTTTGTATAAAAAGGCATTTTTAATGGGGTAAAGAGACACAGTAAAATAGAATAATATTTCAGCATATAATTTTACCCACATATATTAATATTAATGTAATAATGCATAACAGGGAGGGGTTAAATATGGATCTACCAGATAAAATTTGAGAAGGAAAAAAATGTCAATACACTTTGAGTTTAATTTACTTTTGTGGTTGTGGAAATGACCCTCCTTTCATATCTCCCACTGCAGAAACGGGAACAGCTGGTATGCTAGTTATAACTGTGGAAATGCATTCCCAGTCATTGCTGAAATCTCAGAATGCAAGTCAGGGTTGAATCTAGGAGTAGAATCAAGCTCAGGATTTATTTTCAGGGGAAGTACAATCCATCCAGCACAGGTAGAATCCACACTCCTTGATCTTTGGACGGACCCCAGTCCCTCAGCCTAGACTAAAGTTCTGTTTGCTCATCCTCATCCAGTCTATCATTGACAGCAAGCACTGGTTTAGCAAAGCAGCTACTTCCTTGACGTTAGACGGAAAGGAGAAACAGAGTTGAGTGTCATCCTCATACTGGAGGGAACCGTACAACTCCAGACAGCCTCTCCCAGTGGTGTCATGTGAATGCTCAATTGCATGAAGGACAAGACAGACCCCTAAAGAACCCAACAGCCCAGCAGTCAAGGCTCTGAACAAGGGTCCCCAAGCACCACCTTCTAAGTGCACCACTCCAGTGAGAACCAGGACCACTATGGAACAGTCCCATCCCAGAAGGACATCATGGTCAATGGTATCAGAAGTTGCCAAGAATCCAGCAGAATCAACAGGAACATCCCTCTTGCTATAGGGCAACCACCAAGATGACCAAAGCTATTTCTGTTCCATAGCTGGGCTTGAAGCCAGACTGAAATGAATCTAAACAATCCGTCTCCTCTAGGAACTTCTGGGGGGTGAGAGCTCTCCATAAACTACAGTACCTTACCCAAGAATAGAATATTGGAAACTGGCCAGTAATGATCCACTACACTCAGGGTGGGCTTGTTCAGCAAGAGTCTTTCTTACTACCGCCTGCAGGTGGTTGAACAGTCTGCATCCTCTTCTTGTGAGCCAGAATGTAATTGTCTCCTGAGGACTTGAGATGACTCTTGTGCAGGTGCAACCGTTACACATTTCCGTTCCAATGCCTATTGTTCCCAGAAAGAAGGTCCTGGAATGAGGAGCCTTACAAGTCCCGTCATATGATCGCGCGATGAAAGGCTGGACGCCAGCTTTTTGCTGTTTCACAGGACCACCAGAATGCAAGGCCGGAGTTTAGTGAAGCCCCTTGTCTATGCAAGAGAGGTACTTCTTTCCTTCCAGAACAGGCAAAGAACATATTGGACAACCCACGCAGGAAATGCTTTTGCCTGCACCGAAAACGATGTTTCCATCTTTCCACCAAATAGCAGTGGACTGACTGCAGCCCACAGATTAAAGTGTTCTCTTTAATTTTTTTTGTATTCTGTACTGTAACTAACAAACTATTATCAATTTGTCCATTAGCTGTATCCTCATCTGGTCATGGGATTATACAGTAAGACTGCAGTATCTATGGGGGATCTGCCCTCCTGCAGATGCCGGAAACAGCGGGTAAGCAAAGCACTGTCCATGCATGGTTGAGAGGAGCCCTGGCCCAGTCTTGCCAAAAGACTGGGTTTCCTGTCATTCTGTTCGCAAGGGAAGCGGCCCTGAAACCAGCCACTGCTGCCACCCCTTGCCCTCCCCCCCCCCGAAAATTAGACGTCTCCATTTCATCGGAAGGTGCTTCCCTCAGAGATGTCAGGTCACCAGTGCATTTCCCTGAACCCACCTGTATATAGCATAGTCTTTGGTTCTATCTCGTGGTCAGTCTTGGTAGTACACCTTGGGAATATGTATTTTCCGTCATTTATTTATTTATTTTATTTTTTCAGACAGCGGATAAGAGAAACTGTGGATATTGATCCCGTGGATATGGCGGTTCTACTGTGCATAAATATAAATAAATATGTTGTTGTTGTTTAGTTGTTAAGTCGTGTCCGACTCTTCGTGACCCCATGGACCAGAGCACGCCAGGCCCTCCTGTCTTCCACTGCCTCCCGGAATTGGGTCAAATTCATCTTGGTAGCTTCGATGACACTGTCCAACCATCTCGTCCTCTGTCGTCCCCTTCTCCTCTTGCCCTCACACTTTCCCAACATCAGGGTCTTTTCCAGGGAGTCTTCTCTTCTCATGAGATAGCCAGAGTATTGGAGCCTCAGCTTCAGGATCTGTCCTTCCAGTGAACACTCAGGGTTGATTTCCTTCAAAATTGATAGGTTTGTTCTCTTTGCAGTCCAGGGGACTCTCAAGAGTCTCCTCCAGCACCACAATTCAAAAGCATCAATTCTTCGGCAATCAGCCTTCTTTATGGTCCAGCTCTCACTTCCATACATCGCTACTGGAAAAACCATAGCTTTGACTAGGCGGACTTTTGTTGGCAAGGTGATGTCTCTGCTTTTTAAGATGCTGTCTAGGTTTGTCATCACTTTCCTCCCAAGAAGCAGGCGTCTTTTAATTTCGTGGCTGCTGTGATCATGGAGCCCAAGAAAGTAAAATCTGTCACTGCCTCCATATCTTCCCCTTCTATTTGCCAGGAGGTGATGGGGCCAGTGGCCATAGTCTCACTCTTATGTCTGAGGTAGTGGACTTGATCTACAACAGCTCACATTAAACTATAGAGTTAGTCTCTAAGGTGCTATCCTAGCTTTGTCTCTAGTTTTTTGCTCTGCTTTGTTTTAATTTGATGTGCTCTTCAGACTTTTAGTGGAAGTGAAAGAAGAAACAAAGCAGGACCACAGCGGAATGTTAAGAACTACAGAAGAACTACTCAGCCTTAGCACTGTCAAGGAAGAAATTGAAATTGTTAAGAGATTTTTTTATCCCTTGGTTCAATCATTAATCCAAATGGAGACTACAGCTAAGAAATCAGAAGATGACTGAGAAGGGAAGCAATGAAGGAATTAGAAAGGATCATTAAGTGTAAGGATGTGTCACTGGAGACCAAGGCCATCCACACCCTTGCATTTCCAGTCACCATGTACGGGTGTGAAAGCTAGACAGTTAAGAAAGCTGACAGGAAAAGAATTGATTTGTTTCAAATGTGGTGCTGGAGGAGAGCCTGGACTGCCAGAAAGATGAACAAGTGGGTCTGAAGGGACCATGGCACTACATGAAACACGCAAGAAGAACACACCTCTAATCAGATCACACAGAATAGAGTTTGGAAAGATAAAACACAGCCAGATTTATACATATATATACAGGTTTTTTGGTCCCTCAAAGAGTTTCTGTAAAGGAATAAGGCTGGCCAGGTTTTCCTTCGCCAGGGCAGGTTATTTCGCCTTCCAATCTAGATTGGAGAAGCAAACAGACACAGCTGGGTTTTGTCACTCCTCCCCCAAGCAAATACCAGGACCAATCTTATGTTAATTGAACTCCGGCACCTGCACCGTCATCGCACAATACCTTTTCCTATACAAACATTATTTCCTATCACCTTAGAAGTCTCCTTTATTCATCCAACCTTGTAACCCCTCTGCAAGATAATAAATTGTTTTCCTGTGAATACAATACAACAATGTAACCATGTACAGTGGTGCCTCGACTTACAAACGTCCCGACGTACGACCAATTCGAGTTACGACCAGCTCCGGCCGCAAAATTTTGCTTCGACTTGCAACCGGAGCTTCGAGTTACAATCGGGAAAAAAGGCAGGGGAAAATGCGGGGAATTCAAACTGCTAACCGTTGGTGGCGAAGAGGCTGCTTCTTTGTAGCTCTTTCGCCCCAATGGTTATAGTGAGTGCGATCGGAGGAGGCTTCGGACTCCCTGGTAAGGTGCTGCTTTCTGCTTTTTAAAAACTGTTCTGGGTGGGTTTTGCAGCGTGTTTTTGGGCTGGGGGGGTTATGTTTCTGTGCTGTGCTGGGTCTTGCAGTCTTTGGTTTTTTTTGGGGGGGGTTGCATTTCCGATGGGTCTTGCAGGGTTTGTTTGCTTTTTGGGTTTTTTTGCCTATTTCCGATGCGTCTTGCAGGGTTTGTTTGCTTTTTGGGGGGTTTTCCCCCCATTTCCGATGGGTCTTGCAGGGTTTGTTTGCTTTTTTGGGTTCCCCCCCCCCCCATTTCCGATGGGTCTTGCAGGGTTTGTTTGCTTTTTGGGTTTTTTCCCCCCCCATTTCCGATGGGTCTTGCAGGGTTTGTTTGCTTTTTTGGGTTTTTTTTTTCCCCATTTCCGATGGGTCTTGCAGGGTTTGTTTGCTTTTGGGGTTTTTTTTCCCCCATTTCCGATGGGTCTTGCAGGGTTTGTTTGCTTTTTTGGGTTTTTTTTTTCCCCATTTCCGATGGGTCTTGCAGGGTTTGTTTGCTTTTTTGGGTTTTTTTTCCCCATTTCCGATGGGTCTTGCAGGGTTTGTTTTCTTTTTGGGTTTTTTTCCCCCCATTTCCGATGGGTCTTGCAGGGTTTGTTTGCTTTTTGGGTTCCCCCCCCCCCCATTTCCGATGGGTCTTGCAGGGTTTGTTTGCTTTTTGGGTTTTTTTTCCCCATTTACGATGGGTCTTGCAGGGTTTGTTTGCTTTTTTGGGGGTTTTTTTTCCCCCATTTCCGATGGGTCTTGCAGGGTTTGTTTGCTTTTTTGGGGGTTTTTTTCCTCCCATTTCCAATGGGTCTTGCAGGGTTTGTTTGTTTCTTGAGGGGGGGTTCCCCCATTTCCGATGGGTCTTGCAGGGTTTGTTTGGTTTTTGGGTTTTTTTTCCCCATTTCCGATGGGTCTTGCAGGGTGTGTTTGCTTTTTGGTTTTTTTTTTTTCCCCCATTTCCGATGGGTCTTGCAGGGTTTGTTTGCTTTTTGGGTTTTTTTCCTCCCATTTCCAATGGGTCTTGCAGGGTTTGTTTGCTTCTTGGGGGGGGGGGTTCCCCCATTTCCGATGGGTCTTGCAGGGTTTGTTTGCTTTTTGGGTTTTTTTTCCCCCATTTCCGATGGGTCTTGCAGGGTTTGTTTGCTTTTGGGGGGGGGGTTGCATTTCCGATGGGTCTTGCAGGGTTTGTTTGCCCTTTGGTTTTCTTTTTTTGCATTTCCAATGGGTCTTGCAGGGTTTGTTTGCTTTTGGGGTTTTTTTTCCTTTGAATCCAGAACGGATTAATCGCGTTTCCGATGGGTCTTGCAGTGTTGTTGATTTTTTGTGTGTGTGTGATTTTTTTCCCCCGGCCGGAACGGATTAATCGCGTTTCAATGCATTCCTATGGGAAATGGTGCTTCGAGTTACGACCATCTTCTGGAACGGATTAAGTTCGTAAGTCGAGGCACCACTGTATTTCCATAATTGCTGTCTGTTGACCTACCCTGTTGTAAAATCTCATCCTTTCTGTGATTCTCACTCCGATAAAGTTTTGGATTCCTTTGTAACCCCATCCCTTCTGCCAATAGGTCATGAACCACCTATTTCTCTATTTCTCCTCCCACTTCTTTGTACCATGAACCACCCATTCCTCTTCCCATTCCCTTGTGTAACCAATGTTATAAAAGTTCTAGTATTCCTGTGCAACACATGGTTGTTCTTGCCTACACTTGCAGGCATGACTTCCATCACACTTTTTATCTAGCTAAATAAAACAGCAACCTATGTATTCTCGAAGGCTTTCATGGCCGGGATCTGATGGTTGTTGTGGGTTTTTCGGGCTCTTTGGCCGTGTTCTGAAGGTTTCCTAACGTTTCGCCAGTCTCTGTGGCCGGCATCTTCAGAGGACAGGAGTCAGAACTCTGTCTGTGCTCTGGTGCTCTGCATTTAATTCAGTGTAGCATTTTGCACTTGACTTTTTTCTAAAAGAGCTGTCAGTTGGAGGAATCAATAAAGAACCAGACAGACAAAATATGTAAATGACATGAGTTGTTTTTTCTAAACTAAAACCTCAGTATTCAGGTTTAATTGCAGTGTTGGCACTTCGAAATAAACAATTTGGTTTTGTGTTGCCATTTGAGCACTCGGGCTCAAAAAGGTTTGCCATCACTGGTCTAGGGGCTAGCCTGGACTCAACAGGTCCTAGATCAAATCTGGCCTGAACTATCTCTGGAGGCAAAAATGTTGAGACTGAGGTTGTCCTATTTCATGAGAAGGCAGGATTGTTTGGCAAAGACAATAATGCTGGGAAAGGTAGAAGGCAGCAGGGAAAGAGGAAGACCAAATATGAGATGGACTGGCTCTCTAAGGGAAACCACAGGCTTGCATTTAGAAGAGCTGAGCAGGGCAGTTGAGGACAGGACATTTTGGAGATCGCACATTCATAGGTTGCTATAAGTCAGAAGCTACTTGACAGCACATAATAGCAACATGCTCTTCAGAACAGTGTAAGGAGCTGGCAACATAAAAAACCCAGAATATAGAAACAGCATAGCATCCTCTACTGGCCGGAGGTGCTACATAATTTAATCAAGATTATATTCTCTTTCTTTTTTGGACCCTTGATTTTTCTTCTCCTTTCAACCCAATTATCCTTTGACTGACTCCAAATAATTCTGTGGGGAGAAAGTTTCACTTCACAATTCAGCGATAGGATTCTGTTCTCTTTTGCTTGTTATACAGATTTAAAGAGAAATCTAACTTCCAACAAAACCCCAAATCCATTTTTTTATGCTGTTCTGTTCCTGAGGGGAAAAAATGCAGAACTTCAATTTTTTGATTTGACACATTACTTGTCGTTTTCTGTCAGCTGGAAAGCCCACAGGCACCGAAAAGAGCAATGAATATTATTTTCAACTAAACCATGGGGGAATATGCCTGGCACCGAACGAACTGTGGGGATCAAAATCTTTGGTAGCTAAACAGTTCAACATAATTGATGTCTGAGAATCTGACACATTGACATTTTCAGCCTTCCAAAAGCATTTACAGAGATTTCAACAATCTGGGTGCTTTTGCCAGTTTTGGTGGTATTGCATGACAGAACCCCTAATTTTAGAAAGTCTTTCTCGTGGTAAATTGAAGCACAAGGAAATATTTTTGGGGGAAAAAATGGGGGAACGGCAGTGCAAACTTATGAAAGCTGGCACAGAGAGTAAACATTTAGTTTGAATTGCTAACATTGTTGTTCTTTCAGGATTCATCTCTTTCTTTTAAATCTCCATGAAGCAAACAAATGGGCAGCTGCAGGCCTTTGGATGTTGTTGGACTACAGCTCCCATAGTCCTTCCCCATTGGGTATGCTGCCTGTGGGTGATGGGAACTGAAGTCCAGCAACAATGGGATGGCCATTATGGCCCATCCTGGAGCAGGAATTGAATACATCTTTGTCTTCAGTGTGCATTTATGTCTATGTGTACACATAAACATACCAACGGTACAGTCATTTCACACCCTCTACTTGCTGAGTATATATATAATTGTTTATTTAAAATATTTTTATACCACCTTTCTCCTAAAAAAAGGAACCAAGGCAGTGTACATCATTAAAAGCACAATATTAAAAGCTTAATACAGTAAATGATTCAAATATTAAAGAACAATTAATAACATATTTAAAATGTTAGGTAAAAGCATTACAAAAAACAGACTTAGAAGCAACAAGATATAAACCATCACTGTTTATTGTCTCCTAGACAGTCAGTCCCTAAGGAAAAGCCTGTCTAAAGAGAAAGGTCTTTGTTTGCTTGCAAAAGGACAGCAAAGATGGGGCCCGCCTGGCCTCCTGTGGGAGGGAGTTCCACAGTCTAAAGGAGCAGCCGCAGAGAAGGCCCCTCTCCCGTGTCCTCACTAAGCACAGAAGAATTGTTTTTGAAATAGATTTTCAACTGATATCACAATCAGCAGGTACTTGAAGAAGAAAACAATACAGTACATAGCAGGCAGGGACCTGGTTTAGCTGTTGGGCAGACCAGTACCAAGGGTCGCTTGAGAGCTTCTGGATCTTATTGCTTGCACTGGTCAGAATCATATCTTATGCACTCTTACACACCGTAGCAGTGACACAAGGGGAGCAGGGATCCTTGGTGCCTTTGCCCCAGAGGATAATCACACTGAGCATTTAAGAGCCCGTGTCCAGTGTTTGAAGCAGTTGTTCAGTCGTTAAGTCGTGTCCGACTCTTCGTGACCCCATGGACCAGAGCACGCCAGGCCCTCCTGTCTTCCACTGCCTCCCGGAGTTGGGTCAAATTCATCTTGGTCGCTTCGATGACACTGTCCAACCATCTCGTCCTCTGTCGTCCCCTTCTCCTCTTGCCTTCACACTTTCCCAACATCAGGGTCTTTTCCAGGGAGTCTTCTCTTCTCATGAGATGGCCAAAGTATTGGAGCCTCAGCTTCAGGATCTGTCCTTCCAGTGAGCACTCAGGGTTGATTTCCTTCAGAATTGATAGGCTTGTTCTCCTTGCAGTCCAGTTAATATATAGTGTCCCAATAACCCTTTTAATAAAGTAGACTGGCATTACTATTCCTATATTATTGCTATATGCCCTTGTGTCCTTCTGTGCTTGAAGGTCTGTCAAGGGGCAGTCCTCTATTTGAACATGCCCTCTGTATGGAGGACGGTCCTGTATGAGTCTGGATTGAAAAGAAAGAACCACAGGAAAGGAGGACAAGGGACTCAACGTTGCCCATCCACGGTCTGCACTCAGACAGCAGAGAGACATCAATTGGTCCCAGCCTTTCACATGATGAGAAGCATTGTACTAAAAAAACCCTTGACTTCACCCATCCACCTCTGGGACCTGTAACTGCCATCTCATAAAAAACAGCCAAAATGCCTTGCTATTATTATTATTTTTTTCCTGGATTGATTACTTCTGTTCACTAGTTCCCATTGTTTTAATTTAAACAACGGTAAGGCTTGTGGCTGCAATGCATTTTTGCAGTCTTTTCCTCTCTTGAACATAGCTCATCACTTGAGTTTGCATGCTATTCCAGGTTCCTGGGCAGAACTGCGTACTTACACAGCACTGCTACCTCTCATTTCTACCGAACAATCCACAATATTTTCTACTATATATCTACTGCTGGCTGGATAACTCTGTGGTTTAGGTAGTTCAATTCCCCACTGGGCCTCCTATGACTAGAGGTAGCCTGTGTGGCCTTGGGCAAGCTGCACAGTCCCAGGATGCCCCCAGAAGAAGGGAATGGGAAACCACGTCTGAGTATTCTTTATCTAGAAAACCCTGGAAAGGGTCACCATAAGTCAGAATTGAATTGATAGGACAAGATTATTTATAATTATTATTATACAAAAACATTAGGCACAGTCAAAATTATAAAAAAAATTATTGGTATTATATAACACAGCGATCGTCAACCCCCGGTCTGCGGCCCTGTGCCGGGCCGTGGGCTTGCCGGAACTGGGCCGCGGATACGGCTCTCCGCCCCCCCCGGACACGCGGTGGGCATGTCACGCTTGCACGGGGGGGTGTCGTGCCCATGGTGGGCGTGTCACACTCGCGCGAGGGGCATGTTGCACCCGCGGTGGGCATGTCACGCTTGCGCAGGGGCGTGTCGTGCTCGCGCAGGGGCGTGTCACGCTCAAGCGCAACATGCCCACCGCGCTCATGCGGGGGTATCCCTGCCCCCCCACGCATGGAGCTCATTCCCCCCAGCTGGTCCGTGGCCCCAAAAACGTTGGGGATCGGATCGCTGATATAACAGATACAAATTTTAACCAAAAACATAAGTATCTGTTGAATATCGGCGCTGTATGTATGCTGTTCCTAATATTGCAGTTTTTTGTAGCTCTGCTGGTGTGATTTCCGAGATCTGCAACTGCTTATAGTACTGTGTGAAATTTCTTGATATTGTTCCCAAAGCCCCAATGACTACGGGGACCACTGAAGTGTGTTTCTTCCAGAGGCAAGATGTTTCGATTGCCAGGTCTCTGTACTTTGTTAGTTTTTCCAATTCTTTATTTTCAACTCTGGCATCCCCTGGAATTGCAATGTCAATGATCCGGACATTTCTTCGTTCTATTACTACTATGTCTGGTGTGTTATGTTCAAGGTGCCTATCAGTTTGAATACAGAAATCCCACAAGATTTTGACTTTCTCATTTTCTGACATCTTCTCTACCTGATGTTC
Source organism: Intellagama lesueurii (assembly GCA_037013535.1). Lineage (NCBI taxonomy): Eukaryota > Metazoa > Chordata > Lepidosauria > Squamata > Agamidae > Intellagama > Intellagama lesueurii. The sequence continues at coordinate 6,230,270 of JBAJHW010000003.1, forward strand.
CCACGGGTTTTTGGAGGCTGGCAAGTTATATTTTTTTGCATAATGACCAGTGCACTAACTTTGCCATTCTATCATGTCTAACTTTGTAATCTGTTTGTGCAATCTTTGGACATTAACACATGAGATGTGACACAGTTTCATCTTTTTCTTGGCAGAGTTGACATTTGCTGTTAGCACTGATTCCTTGGATCTTAGCTTTCATCACGTTGGTTTGGAGTGCTTGTTCTTGTGCATCAAAAATCAAACCTTCAGTTTCTTTCTTAAAGGTCCCCAGTTTTAGCCATGCCTATGTTGAATTATGACCATGCTTTCCATCAATATTTCTCAGGTGTTGTCCATGTAGTGGTTTATTTTTCCAGCTGTTTAATTTATTTTCAAATTGTTGTTTCTTATACTGAGCCTTTGTTTCTGTCGTTTTCAAAATATTTTCCATTTTCACTGCCTTGAGTAATTTTTCTTTGCTTGTACTGATATAATCATTTAGGCTTCTTTTTTCCTCCTCTGCTACCCACTGTATTTGCAGTAATCCACGGCCACTGATTTTTTGTGGTAAATATAATCTGTCTACATCACTTTTTGGATGCAGTGCGTGATGCATGTTCATTAGTTTCCATGTTTTTCAATCCAATTCTTCTGATTTGTTTTGAGTCCAATCTATTATTCCAGCTGGGTATCTAATTACTAGAACTGCCCAAGAGTTTATGGCTTTGGTTGTATTTCCCCCATTTAATTTTGATTTTAAGATTTTCCGCAGTCTTTTGATATATTCCCTTTCTGTCAGTTCTTTTACTTTTGTGTGCAGGATGTTAGCTGCTTCTAGTATTCCAAGATATTTATAATTTTCATGACTTGAGTGATTTTATAATATTGCCATTTTTTAACTCTGTTCCATCTAGTTTTTGGATCTTGCCATGGTGTATAGACAGAGCTGCAAATTTGTCGATTCCAAATTTCATTTGGATATCGTCACTAAATATTTGCACTGTGTTTAGCAGTGATTCTATCTCTGTGGAACTTTTTGCATATAGTTTTAGGTCATCCATGTATAAGAGATGATTGATTTTTCCAGCTTGTTGTGAAATATGGTAGTCTAATCCAGTTTTATTTAAAATTATTGACATGGGGATTAGTGAGATGTTAGACAGCAGTGGTGACAAAGAATCCCCCTGAAATATTCCTCTTTTGATGCTAACTTCCCCAATTTCTTCACCATGGGCCATTAAGACGGTTTTCCATTTTTCCATGTTTTTCTTGAGGAACTCCTGAATGTTTTACTAATCCCGAACATTTTTGTTGTTGTTTAGTTGTTAAGTCGTGTCCGACTCTCCGTGACCCCATGGACCAGAGCATGCCAGGCCCTCTTGTCTTCCACTGCCTCCCGGAGTTTAGTCAAATTCACGTTGGTAGCTTCGATGACACTGTCCAAACATCTCGTCCTCTGTCTTCCCCTTCTCCTCTTGCCTTCTCACTTTCCCAACATCAGGGTCTTTTCCAGGGAGTCTTCTCTTCTCATGAGACATTTTTAGGCAGGTGTTAATCCAGCTGTGTGGCAATGAGTCAAATGCCTTTTTATAGTCTATCCAGGCCATATTAAGGTTTGTTTTTCATCTTCTTCAGTATCATTTTATCAATAAGCAGCTGATCTTTTGTGCTTCTTGACTTTTTAACGTTCCCTTTCTGTTCAGTTGGGTATAGGGAGTTTTCAGTTAAGTAATTATATATTGATCTTGCAAGTACTCCTGTGAGGAGCTTTAACATTGTTGGAAGTCATGTAATTGGTCGATAATTACTGGGTTCATTGCCCTTTTGAAGATCTTTTATTATGAGAAAAGTGTGGTCTGTTGTCATCCAAGCTTCAGTTGTAGAATTTTGAAGTAAGTGGTTAAATTGCACTGCTATACGTTGATGGAGACTTGTTAGATGTTTTAACCAAAATCCATGCAGCTCATCTGGACCAGGTGCACTCCAATTTCTCACAGCCTTTACTTGCCTCTTAATCATTTAAGTTGTTATTACAATATCATTCATTTGTTTTCCTTGAGTTTCTTTAAAAATGTCTTTAATCCATGACGCATTTTTGTTATGTCCGGTTGGGCTTTCCCACATTTCTTCCCAGAATTTTTGAGAATCATCTTTACATGGGCCTAATTTCTTTTGCTCTGCATTTTCTTCTAGTGATGTATAGAATAATTGTTGGTTATTTTGAAACTGCGTGTTTTCTCTATATTTTTTCAAGCATCTATCATATATTTCAATTTTCTTTGCTGTAGCTGTTACCCGCTGTTTTAATTGTTCCATAGTTTCAACAATTGTTTTCCTTTGTAAGTCATACATTTTGCATAGTCTGGCTTTCATTTTTTCATTTTTAAATTTTGAATCTTTCAACTGTTTTAAGTTGCTAATGTCTGTGTGTAATTTGTTTATTTTTCTTTCCAGCCGAATTTTCCATTTTGGGGTGCCATGGGTTTTCTGGGGTTTTTGCAGTTTGTCACCAAGTTCCATTGTTATTATGGTAGCTGTGCTACACATGAGCTGGTTTGTTTCCTTTAGTGTGTTGGTTGGGATTGTTCTGATGACTACATTTGCATCATTCAGTAGATCTTTTACCGGTTTACTTGGTAATTGGTGCAAATTGAGAAGCCTTTGTCTTTCTGTGTTCTGGCTAATATGGGTTACTATTTTCCCCCTCAGTGATGTTTGCCATTCTGTCAACTCATAATTTGTGGGTTGTTCCATAAGTTGTTCCTCTATTGATACATTTTCTTCCACTATTGTGTCTACCTCTACCCTCCATTTGTCTTTTATATTATAGTTGTTGTTCTGTGTTGATTTTGCCAACTTTTCTAGTTCTTGCAATTCCAGTTCTGAAAATACTTTACTCCAGATGATAAACCTGCTCTGGTCCATTAATCGTTGTTCAATTATGTCACTACTTGGGTGTTTCCTTTTCCAAATTTCCACCATTCTTTTTTGAAAACCACGGGCTGTTGGGTTTGCCTTGTAATAATATTTAATAATTTCTCAATTTTCGGCGAGAGTCCAATTTTTGCATTTACATTGTTTCAGTAGCTTTGTAGCAACCTGTCCTGGTTCCTCAACAGAGTCTGCTGAGCCTTGTAGCCCATTTGTCACCAGATGCCCAGGAGCTATAGCATCTGACACAGCCAGATAGGCTGTACACCTTGGAGTACCTAACCAATGGGGAAGCAAGGGAGGAACCATGTGGCCGGGAATAGGGGATAAATATCATGCTACCTGTATTGATGGGTGTTGCCTACCCAGTTAGGACACCTGCTTTTGCAAAAGTGCTTTTTAATAAAGGAGGGCTGCTTGTATTCGTGGTTGTCTAGTTACTGCATTAAGTAACAAGGGAGTGAGCATTTCTCACATTGTTGACCCTGGCGACGACCGATCCGGTATGGATTTCTGTTTATTTCCTCTCATCATAATTGATGGTTGGTGGACACAGTGGGTCTGGCTTCTCAGCTGAGACCTATCTGGCTTGGGAGACCCTTCAGCATAGCTCTGAAACTCACTGAAGCACAACAGCCCCTCCACCTCAACAAGGCCCGTGGCCATGGAGGGGTTTGTTGTTGTTGTTGTCATTCATCTACCATGAGTGGTACACAACTTGAAATAGAGAACTTGAAATGTGCAGTTGTACACAGCTGTACTCTCCAAAACTGATTAATCAATAGTAATAACTTGGATTTCCTGTTTCACTAGTAGAAACAGCCTAAAAGATACAAAGTTATAGTAACTTTGGAACAAGAAACTTTGGAACAAGATCACTTGAGTTTAAGCTCTTTTTACCTTGCAAAGCAGATTAGAAGATCAGACCATTCATCTTAATTTAAGAATATGTGCTTTCTCTTTTCAAAAAACTACCTTGATCCTTGATCATGAGCTAAGAATTTAAAGAAGTAATAAATATTAAACAGCCCTTATTTCCTTTTTTGGAAATCCATTAGCTGTTAGAAGAAGAAACTGTAGTATAAGAAGTATACTTATCTGACCAGAGTTTTAATAGTCAAGATATTAGTCCTTCACGGATTGCTGCCTTGTCATGGCGAAGGGGCTTGAGTAATTCAGAGAAGCTATGGGCTATGCCGTGCAGGGACACCCAAGACAGACAGGTCATAGTGGAGAGTTCTGACTAAACGCGATCCATCTGGAGCAGGAACTGGCAAGCCACTCCAGTATCTTTGCCAAGAAAACTCCATGGACAGAAACAAAAGGCTAAAAGATATGACACTGGAAGATGAGCCCCTCAGGTCGGAAGGCGTCCAACATACTACTGAGGAAGAGCGGAGGACAAGTACGAGTAGCTCCAGTGCTAATGAAGTGGTTGGGCCAAAGCTGAAAGGACGCTCAGCTGCAGACGCGCCTGGAAGTGAAAGGAAAGTCCGATGCTGCAAAGAAAAATACTGCATAGGAACCTGGAATGTAAGATCTATGAACCTTGGTAAGCTGGATGTGGTCAAACAGAAGATGGCAAGAATCAACATTGACATCCTGGGCATCAGTGAACTAAAATGGACGGGAATGGGTGAATTCAATTCAGACGATTATCATATCTACTATTGTGGGCAAGAATCCCGTAGAAGAAATGGAGTAGCCCTCATAGTCAACAAAAGACTGGGAAAAGCTGTACTGGGATACAATCTCAAAAATGATAGAATGATTTCAATACGAATCCAAGGCAGACCTTTCAACATCACAGTAATCCAAGTTTATGCACCAACCACTGATGCTGAAGAGGCTGAAATTGACCAATTCTATGAAGACTTACAACACTTTCTAGAACTGACACCAAAGAAAGATGTTCTTCTCATTCTAGGGGATTGGAATGCTAAAGTAGGGAGTCAAGAGATAAAAGGAACAACAGGTAAGTTTGGCCTTGGAGTTCAGAACGAAGCAGGGCAAAGGCTAATAGAGTTTTGTCAAGAGAACAAGCTGGTCATCACAAACACTCTTTTCCGACAACACAAGAGGCAACTCTACACATGGACATCACCAAATGGGCAATACCGAAATCAGATTGATTATGTTCTCTGCAGCCAAAGATGGAGAAGCTCTATACAGTCAGCAAAAACAAGACCTGGAGCTGATTGTGGCTCTGATCATCAGCTTCTTATAGCAAAACTCAAGCTTAAACTGAAGAAAGTAGGAAAAACCACTGGGCTAGTCAGGTATAATCTAAACAAAATCCCTTATGAATACACAGTGGAAGAGAAGAACAGATTTAAGGAACTAGGTTTGGTGGACAGAGTGCCTGAAGAACTATGGATGGAGGCTCGTAACATTGTACAGGAGGCAGCAACAAAAACCATCCCAAAGAAAAGGAAATGCAAGAGAGCAAAGTGGCTGTCCAACGAGGCCTTACAAATAGCAGAGAAGAGAAGGGAAACAAAATGCAAGGGAGATAGGGAAAGTTACAGAAAACTGAACGCAGACTTCCAAAGAATAGCAAGGAGAGACAAGAGGGCCTTCTTAAATGAACAGTGCAAAGAAATAGAGGAAAATAATAGAAAGGGAAAAACCAGGGATCTGTTCAAGAAAATTGGAGATATTAAAGGAACATTTTGTGCAAAGATGGACATGATAAAGGACAAAAATGGGAGGGACCTCACAGAAGCAGAAGACATCAAGAAGAGGTGGCAAGAATACACAGAGGAAGTATACCAGAAAGATCTGGATGTCCTGGACAACCCAGATAGTGTGGTTGCTGACCTTGAGCCAGACATCCTGGAGAGTAAAGTCAAGTGGGCCTTAGAAAGCATGGCTAACAACAAGGCCAGTGGAGGTGATGGCATACCAGTTGAACTATTTAAAATCTTAAAAGATGACGCTGTTAAGGTGCTACACTCAATATGCCAGCAAGTTTGGAAAACTCAGCAGTGGCCAGAGGACTGGAAAAGATCAGTCAACATCCCAATCCCAAAGAAGGTCAGTGCCAAAGAATGCTCCAACTACCGTACAATTGCACTCATTTCACACGCTAGCAAGGTTATGCTCAAAATCCTACAAGGTAGGCTTCAGCAGTATGTGGACCGAGAACTCCCAGAAGTACAAGCTGGATTTCGAAGAGGCAGAGGAACTAGAGACCAAATTGCTAACATGCGCTGGATTATGGAGAAAGCCAGAGAGTTCCAGAAAAAGATCTACTTCTGTTTCATTGACTACGCAAAAGCCTTTGACTGTGTGGACCACAGCAAACTATGGCAAGTTCTTAAAGAAATGGGAGTGCCTGACCACCTTATATATCTCCTGAGAAATCTATACGTGGGACAGGAAGCAACAGTTAGAACTGGATATGGAACAACTGATTGGTTCAAAATTGGGAAAGGAGTACGACAAGGCTGTATATTGTCTCCCTGCTTATTTAACTTATATGCAGAATACATCATGCGAAAGGCAGGACTGGATGAATCCCAAGCCGAAATTAAGATTGCCGGAAGAAATATCAACAACCTCAGATATGCAGATGATACCACTCTGATAGCAGAAAGTGAGGAGGAATTAAAGAACCTCTTAATGAGGGTGAAAGAGGAGAGCGCCAAAAATGGTCTGAAGCTCAACATCAAAAAAACTAAGATCATGGCCACTGGCCCCATCACCTCCTGGCAAATAGAAGGGGAAGATATGGAGGCAGTGACAGATTTTACTTTCCTGGCCTCCATGATCACTGCAGATGGTGACAGCAGCCACGAAATTAAAAGACGCCTGCTTCTTGGGAGGAAAGCGATGACAAACCTAGACAGCATCTTAAAAAGCAGAGACATCACCTTGCCGACAAAGGTACGCATCGTCAAAGCTATGGTTTTTCCAGTAGCGATGTATGGAAGTGAGAGCTGGACCATAAAGAAGGCTGACCACCGAAGAATTGATGCTTTTGAATTGTGGTGCTGGAGGAGACTCTTGAGAGTCCCCTGGACTGCAAGGAGAACAAACCTAACAACAATCAGAACAAACCTAACAACAATCAGAACAATTTAGGGTGCAAGCTGTTGAAGAGAAGAGATCTCATGCTCTGTTAATAGTTGATAATCCTGCTGAAATATTCTCTTCTGTACAATGACTAAATCTCATTTAGGCAGATGAAGGAAGCTTCTGGTTTCTTTCATGATCCTGTAAGAATTCCAGTGGATTGAAGACTAGCAGATTTATTTTGGTTCACCAGAAAAACAGCATGGAATATATTTTGTCCCAATACATTGGCTGGCACAATAAACTACACCCGGGGCAAAATGCTCAAAATTGTCCCTAAATTTATATGTTAGCTGATTTTGCCTGTAGGAAAAAGAAAGAAAGAAAAAAGAAAAACTGCACATAGTAAATGGCTGAAACTTGGGAACATAGTTTACAATTGTCCAAGTAACAAAACCATAAAATGCTTAGCTGGTAGATCAAGTTCTGTGTGGATTCTAAACAACATCATCATCAACAACAACACACTCCTGAATAGCCAGAAGACAATATGGACGCTTATCAGCCAAGCAGGACTGCAAACTGAAGAAAACATCTGCTTCCAACCACTAGGTAACACTACTCATTTGACTGCAAATGGCTTCTCCTAGTGGGTAGACTCAATTTTATTCCCAATTCTCTGATAGCGGGTTTGCCACATTTCTGTGTAACCTAAGTCCCCATTCTAACAGGAACTTTGAGTTTCAAAAAAAAAGTGATGTGGAAGGGAAAGTGCTGAATACCTGGAAGCCTTTTGTTTGAACAAGAATATTTTTAAAAAATACTAATACAAACAGCATCAAGGAGACTCAGTTGTTGAAGGCAGCTTTGAATAGTTCTGTTTTCCATCATTTCCTGAATGTAAGAAGGGAAGGAGTCTGTTGTATCTGCTCTGGTAACCTATTTCAGAGACTGGGGGCTGCCACGGAGAAAATACAATTCCTTGTCTTCACTTTTCTGGCCTCTCTCGGTGTGGCCATTTTTAGCAACATGGAGAGAGGATCAGTTGAAACAGGTAGCTGATTTCTGGGAGAAATGATCCAACACGTATCGAGGTCCTAAACCATTAAGGGCTTTATAGGTCATAATCAGCATCTTGAATTGAGCCAATGAAGGCACACCAAGACTGGGGATATATGATCGATTTTATTCATCCCAGAAATCAGTCTGGCTACTGGATTTTGGATCTGCTGAAGTGTCTGTATGTTTTCAAGGGCAGCCCTACATAGAAAGCCTTACAGCAATCTGTTTTTGAGATTACCAGTGCATAAATCACGGTTACTAAGCATTTCTTATCCAAATAAGGGTGCAACTGGGCAATAAACTGGAGTCGATAAAAGGCACTCCTAGCCATGGATATTTGAACCTCCATGGAGAGTGCCAGGTCCAGGAATAGCCCCAAGCTGTGGACCCAATCTTTCAGGGAGAGTGTAACCCATCAAGGCCAAGTAATTTTCCCTCTAAATGGTCTGATGATCCTCCTAACACTAGGATCTCCATCTAATTTGGTCTCAGTTTCAATCTATTCCGTTTCCATCTATTGGCCCTTGCCCAGTCCAGGACCAACGCTAGACAGCACTCACCTGCAGATGAAGCAGAGGAGAGATAGAGCGGTATGCTATCCGTGTACTGGTGACAGTGCACCTCAAATCTCTGAATGACTTCTCCCAGTGACTTCCAGTAGATGTTAAAAAGCATGGGTTGACCCCTTTGGGATCCCATAGCAGAGGTCCCAAGGGGTGGAGGTTGCATTCCCAATTGATACCATCTGGGACTGCCCATCTAGGAAGGACTGGAACAAGCAGATAATGAAGTCCCCGGTCCCTAAACTCAATAGCCTTCTGAGAAGGATACCATGGTTGATGGTATCAAAGGCCACAGAAAGATCCAGGAGGACCAACAAGGTTATACTGTCTGCCTCCCTTCAGAGATCGTCAGGCAAGGGCGACCAATACTGTTTCAGTAGCATGCTGTGGCCTAAACCCCAATTGAAATGGATCCAGACTATCCGTTTCTTCCAAGAACACTTGCAGTTAAAAAAAGAACATTCAGAATTCTTGTGATGGAATGGGGAACTAGGTTGAAACATACTAAATGAAATTTGGAAATGCAAAGTTCCATGTTTACAGCAAAAACAAACAAGCAACAAAGACTGTAGTCACTCAGGACCAACGCAATCATAGTGATGCTCAAGGTTTTACAACAAAAACATTTGCCATATATGAGGTGATAAACTGAAGTTGTTCAAGCTGGATTCAAAAAAAGGAAGAGGAATCAGAGGTGATTACATTGAAAATATGTGATGCATCACGTCAAAGAATTTTAGAAGAAAATCCATTTGTGCTTTATAGATTCTAGTAAAGCCTTTAACTGTGTGGATCATGAAAAGCAACGGAGTGTTCCAAAATGAATGTGCCACAACATTTGATTGTTCTGGTGTGTAACCTATACTGCGGACAAGAGGCTGCTGTTAGATCAGAATATGGAGAAAAAGGATGTTTTCCAATTCATGAAGGTGTCAGACAAGAGTATCCCCTTTAAACTCTAGCTATATGTAGAACATATCATATGAAAAGCTGGGTTAGAATCAGATGGAGGAGGAGTGAAAACTGGTGGAAGAGACAGGAATAACCTGCAATATGCACATGAACATTATGAGAATATCTTACAGTTGAGGGTTGTTGGAAATTCAAAATAATTACCTAAAAGATATGTGGATTTTTTCCTGCTGTGTGGCTTCAGGCTGAAGCTGGGAACCTGTCACTGGTGATTTTTCCAACTCTGGTTATTCCGCACTGAACACAGAATTGGGCTAGACTAGAAGACTTAAGATGAATCTTAACATCTAACTTATTATTCCATCAGTTGGAAGAACATATTATTCTTTGCATTGTACATTTCTATAGTCTTCCATTATGTTTTTTTTTTTTCCAGTGTGGCAAAGCTTCCAGCCTCAGCTTAAAAGTGGTGTAGTCCGGGAAGAATGTTATCACTTGATTCTGGATCAGTGCGTGGATATACTGGACCTAATAAAATAAAGTAGCCATCATTATGTTTTTGATGGATTCAGAGGACGTGGGATTTATACAGTGTTATACTGTTACAGCCTCTGTAACTGCATCCTTATTCTTGCCTACAGTTTTAAGGCAGAAAGAAGGGTGTGAATATATTACCGAGTCCCTACTGCCCTCTTGTGGGAAAGTATGGAAAACAGTGGGAACACACTTTAGGTACAACCAGAAAATACAGCTCGTTTATTGTGTGATAATTTTTTTAGTGGTCTATAAAGGTATCGCATAGTTTTGCATTTGCATTTCATTTTGTTATGACCACACGGCTGCCCTTTACTTCAATGGAACTACAAGGATACCAAGAAATAGCCCTGCCCCACCCCCTGTACCAACAAGAAGACACTTGGACTCCCAACATCAGTAGAGGAGGACTGTAACCACTAGGTAATATCATTTTGGCTTTAATCTGACCTCAGTTGGCTAAACCTAGTGAGTTTACTAAATTGTCACCTCAAATCTCAGATGGAGGACTCGGGTTTTCTGTGTCACCCCCTCCCCCGGCCAATCAGAAACATATCCGTTTCAAAGGCCAAATGGGGAGATGTGTGTACGGACACACACGCCTGTGCTTCTTTGTTTGTAGATCTGGCTGCCCAAGTTGTAACCATAAAACAGCAACCAGACTCCTCATCTCCATCTAAAAGAGTAAAGCCTGGCCAACTGCCAACAACTGCTGGACTTAACATCTAAGAGCAGCTTTCCTGGCCCAAAAAAACAACATCTTGCCATATACTTTTGGACTTTAAGCTTCAGATCATGCAGTAAATCTATAGCCAGAATTTCCAGCCTCGTCTCATTCATTCCAGGACATAGTGAAAATGATTTGAATGAGCTTTCTATACTCTATGAACAAATGGCTTGATGTGAAGCAAATCTGTGTTCAAACCATTTCCCCATTGCAGGATTTGTTCTGTGAAGGCTCTGACCCACTTGCTTTCTGCTATAAATTTATTTTTATTTTACAATGCAATACCCCCCCCCTGCCTAATTTCACACCCAAAAGTGAGTTTTGGATGTTGGCAGAGCAAGCACAAGGATTCAGCTCCTGAAAATCAATTTTTTTAGCAGAGCACATTTTCATCCTTGAAAGAAATCACATTCATACTTGTTATACGTACTAGTGTAAGCTTAAACAGTCTTAATCTCCCCAACCCCGTCATTCTCCTGGGGTGATGGAAACTCCCCCCCCCCTTCCTCCTTATCCTGTCTTTCCTGCTGCCACTGTGCAAAGCAACGTAGGAACCTGAGCATTTGATTGTGACTGCTCTGGACTCATCCCTGTGAAAATGTACTGCAGCACTATTGGTAGCTGCAGAGATGAGAAGCTGGCATAGTTAAGCTTTCTGTACTACACACCACTTATATGGGAATTAATCTGCTCTGCTATCCCATAAGAGAAACCAGCATATCTGCTTGTCTTACTTCATCTATTGCATCACCACCAGAGCTTGGATAAATGCCCTTTTTGAACTAAACTTTTCAGAATCCCCCAGGCAACACGGCCTGAATATTATTATGCATTACAGACAATGCAATAGTAAAGGTAGATGAGATGGTGGTGCAACAGGTGAAGGAAAGTGAGCAAGACAATAAGCTCTGACCACGGCCTCTTAAAAACACATAGGTAAAGGTAAAGGTTCCCCTTGACATATAGTCCAGTCGTGTCCGACTCTAGGGGGCGGTGCTCATCCCCGTTTCCAAGCCATAGAGCCAGCGTTTGTCCGAAGACAGTTTCCGTTGTCACGTGGCCAGCGCGACTAGACACGGAACGCCGTTTTACCTTCCCACTGAGGTGGTACCTATTTATCTACTTGCATTTGCATGCTTTCGAACTGCTAGGTTGGCGAGGAGCTGGGACAAAGCAACGGGAGCTCACTCCGTCGCGTGGATTCGATCTTACGACTGCTGGTCTTCTGACCCTGCAGCACAGAGGCTTCTGCGGTTTAACCCGCAGCGCCACCACGTCCCTACACATAAAAACACATAGATACCACTATTTGGCACAATGGCAAAGTCAAGGCTGTCATTATTATCTGCTTTATCCATAGACCAGGCTCTTCTGAGAAAAAAATATTTTGATAATCTTGTGTCTGGGTATGATGGCAAAGAAAGTGGAAAAAAATATGAAATGTGTGCAAATGTTTTCTTCAATTTTAGTTATAAAATCTTAACATTCTGATGTCAAATATAGCTATCTTCTTAACGTATTACACACATACTTGTCCCCCTCCCATTGATGAAAATGGTAGGCTGTGCATTTAATAGTACCTTGTTGTTGTTTAGTCATTAAGTCGTGTCCGACTCTTCGTGACCCCATGGACCAGAGCACGCCAGGCCCTCCTGTCTTCCACTGCCTCCCAGAGTTGGGTCAAATTCATGTTGGTAGCTTTGATGACACTGTCCAACCATCTTGTCCTCTGTCGTCCCCTTCTCCTCTTGCCTTCACACTTTCCAAATATCAGGGTCTTTTCCAGGGAGTCTTCTCTTCTCATGAGATGGCCAAAGTATTGGAGCCTCAGCTTCAGGATCTGTCCTTCCAGTGAGCACTGTACCTTAATAGTACCTTACCACAATACAATCCCATACATGTCTACTTAGAATATCAGTAAGGTTTACTTCCAGGTAAGTAGGTATAGGATATCAGCATTAATGGGCATGTATTGATGGGGATGAGTATGAGAGAAGAGATGCAGCTATTTTCTCCTCTGAGAGTAAAGAAAGAGCACACTGTCCTGAAATAACCTGCAATTCTAGCAGGCAACACTAGATTTGTAATATCTCTCAGAGGCAAACAAAACAAAACAAAACAAACAAACAAAAAAAAGCAGGATAGTAACAGCAGATTGTCCCATGGGAATCGGTGACACCTGATGCAACAAACCAGACAGTGAAGCCTATATCACGTTCAATGCCGCTGTCTTCAGACAACCATTTTTGTTCCCAACGAGTGTTACTTCTAAAGGACAGCTGCCAGCTTTCTTACTGTTTCTGCTGCTATTCTTTTAACAGCATGCTCATGCTGCAGAAAATAAGCAGGTGATCAAGAAGAGAACATAGCTGTGTCGAGCTAAAGAAAAATGTCAGAATCTATATTTGGAGAAAAATATTATTAGAGGTTATAAAATACTAGATAAAATGGAGTTTTCCAGACCACTTGCCCGCAACAAAGACAAGTGGAAAGAGGAAGCACCTGAGATGGTGTTCAGGTTGCATTACATTTCCCACATTAGAGAAGCATCCTGCTGCCTGAAATTTCAGGGCCAAAAATTGAGGGCAGGGGTGTCACATAATGGGAGAAAGGAGGGACAAGGACTGAGGTAGGGTAGAACTGGTTTCAGTTCAGTTGATGAGAACATGCGCATAAGAGGTAACTGGGCTCAGAATCCTGCCTTACCAAGTTATATGGTAACCTTGCATGGGAGGGAAAACACTCTTTTAGTGGCCAGGCAGGTGGCAAAATCCCCACAGAAGCTGCCATAGTTGATATTCCCACTAGGGATCCATGTCCCCTTATTTAAAGTATCTGACATGCGGTGTGTGTGTGTGTGTGCGTGGATTTTGCCAGGCTCTATGCTACGTGCTGAGATCTGGCAGGGAATTTCCCTCCCAGACTCTATGGTGCTGTTGTGGTGCTTCTTGTGTAACAAGAAGTCTTGGGAGTTAATACTCCCCACCCTTCCTTGCTCTAAATGGCATGGTATAAACCAGTGATTCCCAAGCTTGGGCCCCCAGATGTTCTTGGAAAACAGCTCCCAGAAGCTTTCACTGGCCAGGATTTCTGGGAGTTGCAGTCCAAGAACATCTGGGGACCCAAGGCTGGGAACCACTGATATAAACACAGTTGCGCTGAGCCAGTGAGTTACAGCACAAAATGTGAGTGGGTGCAAATGAGTGCCCAGGCTTTAAACCATTTCACAAACACATCAAACTCTTTCCTTCTCCAGCACCTGAGATTTGTCTCTCAACCTGGAGACCTGAGGAAATACAGCCATTCCTAAAGACTTCAATTGGCACCTGGAGACCTCATGATCTTAGATTTCAGCCAACGGGTAGTGATGATCCCCTCTTTTTAAAAATATAAAATCCAAGTTCTTACTCTAAGACATCTTCATCCTGGTGCAATACACTGAAGCCAAACTGGACAGTTGGAGGATAAAGTACCAGCTAAGGTGGTCTAAAATTATCTTCCCCAGAACCCAGTGTAGGATCCTGCACATGAGTGGCTAAAGATGGTATCCTCTCAATCACAAGAAAACAAAAGTAGCCATGTAGTCTAATAAGAAATATCCAGTTCCATGTTATTAGGGTAAGCAGGTGAAAGTACTGCATATTAAATGTTCACTTCTTAATAACAGTAACAATAATAATTCCACATATGCCCTTTTCATACAGATATCTGATACCCCAGTCATATAAAAATTTCTTGTATAAAAAATGTTAGCTTTAAAAATGTATATACTGTATCTACATTTGGGTAAACTGGCAAAATTTATACAAATGCAGCAGGGAAAAATTGCTTTTGATAAATTCCTATCCTGGGCTGTGTTTGGTTGCCACATACTGCCAAGTGACTTTCAACATATGGCAAGCATATGATTTAGTGACCTGCAAAACGTCTTAGCCACAGTCTTGCAAACTCAAGGTTGTGGGTTCCTTTATTGAGTCAGTCCATCTCATGTCAGGTCTTCCTCTTTCCCTACTGCCTTCAATTTTGCCTAGATAATTGTTTTTCCCATTGAGTTTTCTCTACTCATGATGCACCCAAAGTAGGATAGCCTGAGTTTAGTCATTTTCACTTCTGCTGAGAGTTGAGGTTTGATTTTCTCTAGAACCCACTTCCTTGTCTTTCTGGCAAGGCATGTTATCAATAATATAGCTCTTCTCCAACACCTCATTTTGAATGGATCAATTCCCCCCCCCCCCCATCAGCTTCATTGTCCAACTATCCAAAGCTGATTTTTAAAAATCACAATATTATTATATGCATTACTAAGTGCGGTCTCTGGGATTTTTACGTTTTAACTTTAACAGAATAGTGCGTGCACTAATGAGGCAGTATAGAAATCAAATAAATGTTCACATCTATATTAATTGGAAATACTGTAGTACTTGTGCTTTTAGCACCCTGCACAAGAGAAAAAGATTCAGCAGGTTTGACTTTCTTGACAAGGGGGATTTGTGACAAATCCTATTCAATTTCTGTTCATCCACATTTAACAGGAATGCACTGGAATATCCCTGAGAAAATTGCAAACTTTTGTTTTTCACGTCAGGGGTGCTTTTCCTGCGTGATGGGCAGAAATAAAACGAATAAAGCTTTTCCCATTAAGCGAAAAAGCCTTCACCTCCTTGTATTGCTACATCCTAGGCACAACAAACGTTTGTGACAAAACGTACTGTCAGTTTCCAGACGTTCTGGTCTCTCCAAAACAAACACGACTGTATTTCTCTCTCCCCCCCTTTTTTTGTTGTCATGGTACAGTCTGCACTGTGAGGATACACCGGTGGACGGTTCCATAGAAACACTTGGCGGGGTGTGTGTCTCCTCTTCCCCCCCTGTTTATTGAACAGAGAGCTTCCACTACGTGACCGGGTTTAACGGTCTCAAGCGGCGCGCGCGCGTTGCCATGGAAACTCAGAAAGCCGCTGCCCGGCCGTGTAACTTGGGGCGCGAGGGAAAAGTCGGACGACGCCTGCGCCTCCGTCGACTTTTCCCGCCTTTTCTCCATGGACCCGAAGGCTTGGCTTAACACAGTCGCCTGGCAGCCTTCGAGGTGGTGCCCATATTTAGTGATTTGCATCTGAAGGGGAAGAGAAAGTTTGGAGGGTGGGGGTCTCTGCTAAAACAAGGCCACCCACACATTCCCTGTGAGGAAAGTTTTTTTTTTTTTAATTTTCTGATAGTGGTGAGGAGAAAATCTATCAACCCGCTCATTAACAAGAGGCGCTTCACAGCTTCACATAAAGTGGACTGGTTAATAAAAGGAGCTGGCATCGAACAGTATTTTTTTAAAAAAAGTGATTTGCTGATCTTGTACCTCCCTACAAATTTGGTGACCAGCTCATCAAAAGCGGGAAGATTTCCACCCCTTGAAGAAAAGGATTCTTGCCTTTCCTGGTGGATATTATGATTTCATTAAGAGAGAATTGACACTTTAAAAAGAACTGAGGTGGTTCCACCCCCACCCCCCCTTGGGTGGGCTGGAGGTGTTAATTAAGAAACCCTTAATTAATTTCCCGAGACAATGTGATCTACTTATTACAGTAAAGCACAGCTGTGACAAGAGGGCAAGCAGAGATTATTGGATAATAGGAAATATTATATTCTTTTTTTCCCTTGGGTTCCCTGTCAAGAAGGAGCAACTCTGTTCCCATACCACAGGAGTATAGGGGAAAGCTTTGATGCCCTTATAGCAAAAGAGCAGGGCTTCAAGTCCTCAGTCGTTTTGATTCCTGATCAAAGAATTAGACATTGATGCAAAGCCAGGTTTGAGGCAACCCATGCCAAGGGAAATAGACTTAAGAAAGTGGAAGTAATTTGATTCCGTGGAAAGCAGAGCATAATTGTTTGGCTGCAACAAAGCCAAGCATCACAAGAGTGAAAATATTACAGCAATATTTCATCATGGATATGGATTCCACCGTGTCATTGGTCTTCATTCAGGGGATCACCACGCTAGTGGCAACTGAAGCCAGGATAATGACCCGCAACATTGTCAACCCGCTGTCGGCCCGACTCTTCCTGCTGGAGATGTTGGCCACTTTCCAGCTTTGCACCTGCTTCACGGTGCTGCATCCTATGGCGGACATAGATCCTAAACCCCAGCTGTATCTTGCTCATATTTATTCGTTCATGGCTCTCCATTTCTACTTGACCTTGAATGAGAACACTAGCAACCCGGCCTCCACTCTGGTGTGCATTGTACGTAAAGGTGTTTCCATGCGGATAGGCTTGCTGAAGATCGTCGCCCAGTTCATTGGTGCCTTCCTCGCCAGGATTTACCAAAACTTTCTGTGGTCAATGAGGATCAGCAGTTTGTTCACCGATCCCGTTGTCTGCAGCAATCCTCTCCAGACGGGTCTACTTAAGGCCTTTTTCACCGAGCTTATAAGCTCCATCACATTCCAGCTGAGCATGCTGGAGTCACAGATGCAAGAGCTCCGTATTCGAGCCAATGTGCTTTCTCTTGCCGTCACCTCCCTCATATATGCAGGTTTGTTATTATCTTTCTTTCTCACTGCCTAAAACAATCACCGTCAACGAGATTATATATGAAGCACATATACTGAATAACTAGTGAGATGCCCATGGAGAATATGCCCTATGGCTGAATTAAGTGAAGAAGTTGCTACCCCTAACCCTTATTTTCACTCCCTTTCTCCCTGTTCCTTCTCCCTGTGTGTCACACAATTACTTGATGGTGTGTTAGTTGTTGCCTTCATTAATTCTTGATCCATTGCTTCCAGGCTTACTCTTTTCCTTGTCAGGATGTGTACTACCGTCGTTGTCAAGGGTGTACATATTAGGCCTGTGGTGAGGTCCCAAACCCCATCACAGCCTAATATTTGGTTTCGAGCCCAATACAGGGCTTCCAAAATGGATCCCTATTTAGTCCAGAGTGATTTGGGCTCCATCTGATTTGATGTATGCCCTAGGTTTGTGACCTGGTATAGTCGATCCATTGGAAAACCAAAGTGACTACAACTTTTTGGTTTTTGCAGCTAAGAAATATGGGAGATATGGTAGAACCTAAAGAGCAGATTGAACCTGCAGAATTTCAAATAGCAGTTGTGTTGTTGTTTAGTCATTAAGTCGTGTCCGACTCTTTGTGACCCCATGGACCAGAGCACGCCAGGCCCTCCTGTCTTCCACTGCCTCCCGGAGTTGGGTCAAATTCATGTTGGTCGCTTCGGTGACACTGTCCAGCCATCTCGTCCTCTGTCGTCCCCTTCTCCTCTTGCCCTCACACTTTCCCAACATCAGGGTCTTTTCCAGGGAGTCTTCTCTTCTCCTGAGATGGCCAAAGTATTGGAGCCTCAGCTTCAGGATCTGTCCTTCCAGTGAGCACTCAGGGTTGATTTCCTTCAGAATTGATAGGTTTGTTCTCCTTGCAGTCCAGGGGACTCAGTTGTAGGTACCTTTAAAGTATGCTTTTTTTAAAAAAAGCAGTAGGCTGAAGTTATTTCTATCCTGTTCAATTCAGTTGATGCCCCAGATCCAATCTGATTTTGCCTTGCCCTACAATTGAATCCGGCCATTCCATTTGGATACCCATCTCATAGAAACTGGTCCGAAGCAGACAGATTCATTTTGAAATCTGTGGCTTGTGTGAAACTGGTGTACAGACATACCAATTATGTCTGCAATCAGGGTGAAGATGGGTGTTGATGTCACAGTGGTACAGATGTCTGCGGAAAGCACAGAAGGATGTTGTTCTAAGTGAGGATGGAAATTTGAAGAGATCCTTTTGTCTAGCGAAGGGAGAAAGAGACACAGATGTCACTGGTGGAAGTTTTATTTTGCTTCTTTTCTTGCATCTTTCAGAATATATTTGCCTGTGCTAGCAAAGGAATCTAAAAAAAGAAGGCAGAAAAAAGAGTTTTAAGTGGGCAGGAGATAACTAGATTTGGATAAAAGCATTACAGTATTAACCGTTTGCTCTTCACTTCCTTGACTAATAGTCCCTAGAATGAAACAATTACAAATATAGCCCTATTTAATCCAAGATGTCTACTTGCAAGAGCCTTTCCCCCAGATTGTTGTTGTTGTTTAGTTGTTAAGTTGTGACCCCATGGACCAGAGCACGCCAGGCCCTCCTGTCTTCCACTGCCTCCCGAAGTTTGGTCAAATTCCCCCAGATACTCTAGCTTTAAAGAGAGCCTGCGAGGCCCATGGTATTGTTCCCATAGTCTCCTGTTTGTATACTGGTTTGCCCATCTCTGGGATCACAGTTGGGAGAGGCGGCATATTATAGTGATTGCCAGAGAGCAATAATATCACTCTAGGGAAAAGAAAATCCATACTCTCTGAAAGCAGAAAGACTCAGTTTGAAGAGGAGTAGACCGAACAGATATGGTATGTCGAAAAAGCTGACACTGTAACTGGTAAACCCTGCAAAACTCATAGCAAGAGTCACACTGCTTGCAATGATACGTATAATATTTGCCACATATCTTTTAAGAAACGTTCTTAGACAAAAATACTCTTTCCTCCATTTGCTCAATATGGCATCCAGGAACATGTCTCTCCTCCACTTTGTCCTCACAAACAGCCTCATGAGGAAGATTCAGCTGAAAAAGAATGGCTATGCTGGCTAATTTATGTTAACATCTTTGATGTTAATCAGGTGATTGGTGTTAAGAAAAAAAAAACCCACCGGCATTTGGCATATACACCAAGGCCCCTGTGAATACAGCCATAGATGGAGCATGTCTCCTTTGACCAGGACAGTATTGTTTTCTCTGGCTGCTGGAATCGAGGAAACTGCTGTTGGGTGTCATCTGTGATTGCAAATTTACCTACCATTTATCTGAGGGGTGGCCCTAGAATTTCACTGAGAATCGTGGAAAGAGTGAAACGAGGGAATCTCAAAGGAGCCGAAACCAGCTTGCATGAAAGCATCTGAAGGCACGAGCCTTTAAACGAAACGTGCCCCTTGATTTGTGCATTGTGTAGGAGAAGCCTTGGGAAGGGACTGCTGAACCATCTTAGGGTGCAGTCCTGTGCCCGATGGAAGTCCCATCATCCTGGTGGGACTTCCAGCCGGAGTCGATAGGTATTGAGCTGCACCCACAAGGTGGCTGGCGTTTAGCCTGTCTGTGTCTGAGCCCCGCTTGGCGCCCCTTGATCTGCCTTTATGGCGTGTCAGATCTGGATCAGTTGCCCGGGGTGTTGGGGGATGCCCCGAAAGCAACAGTCGAGCGGCATTTGGAGCACGTCGCTGTTTGGGCCGAAAAACAGCGGGTGAAAACCCCCACCAGCAACAGCAAAGCGGGGGGAACGCCACCCCCTGGGCACGAGTTCTGGGGTGGCGGCGATCTGCAGCCAGACGCCCTGAATGGCTAGTAAAGGCAGGGCTCGGGGGGGGGGCATCTCCGGTCTTGCATACTCCCCTCTCTCCATCTCCAGATTAAGGCGTTTGCCGGTCCGCCGCAAGCCCCCTCCAGCGTCTCCGGGAGCCAGCCCCGGGATGCAACCGGGATCGTCTAGCCGTCCTGCCACGGCCGAATCTGCGCCGGGATCGGCCACGCGGGCGGGCGGGCGGGCGGACGGGCCGGGGCCGAAGGTTGCTGCTCCTCCTTCCCCGGCAGAGCGGCCCTCCTCCTCCTCCGATCCCTGCCTGCGGCTGGGAAGACTCCGGAGAGGGGCCGGAGCCTCTCGCCCGGGGCCGGCTTGGAGCCTGGCGTCGGAGGCAAGCGCACCGGAGCTCGGCTGCAGTGCGGCGGAGGCGCGCCCCTTCTCGCCAAGCCCGCGGCCGGCCCGGAGGGACTTGCGCACCGCTCGCCCGGGCAAAAGCTCCGCCCGGCGTGTGCCGCCGC
Organism: Intellagama lesueurii; assembly: GCA_037013535.1. Lineage (NCBI taxonomy): Eukaryota > Metazoa > Chordata > Lepidosauria > Squamata > Agamidae > Intellagama > Intellagama lesueurii. The sequence goes on from JBAJHW010000003.1 coordinate 6,250,849, forward strand.
CTTGTCCGCGGAGGCGAAGAGGCGCCCCCCTCGGGAACGCGGGGCTAGCCCGGTCCTGGCTGCGGAGTCTTCACAGAGGCGGTGAATTGCGCCCCGCCGGCTGGGCAGCACCGAGACCGGCAGAAGTAGAGCAGGGATCGGCGCTGCTCCCGGGAAGGTCCTCCACTTTCACTTCCAGGGGATCGGGTGGGCTCCGGACCCCTCCCATCGAGGGCTGCGGCAGTGGGTGGAGACCGCGGGGCAAAGCCTAAGGAAGTGGGGGGGCCAAAGTGGCCGCGGAGGACGAGCTGGGTCGGAAGCGGCGGGACGAGACGACCCGACAGCAGTTGGCGAGATCTGTGCAGGGAGACCTGATACTCTCTTCCTCAGCTCGGGGGGGGGGGGGGAGGGGGGGCGGTGAAGTTGGACACGAGGGATCCCTGACACTTTGTGAACGGCACCGAGCAGATGACGAGGAGCTGAGGTCTCCCGAAGGCGCCGGGAGGGCAGCAGCAGGAGGAGCTGTCAAGCCCTGGGAGAGAGAGCCTGGGCAGGATCCAGAGCGACTTGAGGTGAGGAACGCGCGGAGGAGCCCAGAAGGCTGCAATCGTCCCGCAGGAGGAGAAACAGAACAGGGACAAGTGGCGCTTCACTGATTCCTGTGGCAGGAAATCTCGGGGCCATGGCGGTCACTGAAGCTTGCCTCTCTCTGCTTGTGATGGTTACTACCATGATGGTCACGGCGGGCTGCAGGCAACTGGCCTGCCGCTCTGTACACCCTAAATCCCATGCCCATTGCTTCTTCCTGGAGTTAACTGGTGCCTTCCAGATATGTGCCTGTACCCACGAGCTTTGCCTGCTGGCTGATCTGCCACCCAGACCGCACATGGTGCTCACCCTCGTTTTCATCTTCACTGCTCTCCATGGCTTGACTTTGCCAGGGAGTACCAACAATCCCTCCAGCAGCTTTCAACTTCTCTACAAGGGTAGGATCCCAGTCAAGACCTGGTGGCTACACACTTCAGCTCAGTTCACTGGAGCCGTCATGGCTAATGTCTACATCAAATTAATCTGGAGACTGGGGATCCTACCAGTGCATTCACAGGCACTGGCAGAGAACTGCAGCCACCCCATCCAAACCACCCTAGCAAATGCTTTCATCCTGGAGCTTTGCTTCTCCTTCTTGCTCCATCTGACCTTACTGCAGCTTGAATCAATGAATCACAACACAAAAATCCATCTAGTCGCTTTGCTGATCACCGTGTTGGTATATGAAGGTTTGTTTATTTGCTTATGCTTTATTTTATTCTATTTTAATGTATTTGTAGCCCACCGAAAAAGGTGCTCAGAGTGGCGATTAAAACACGCATTCAAAACATTGCCTTCATCAAAGCGTAACATTTTTTAAAAAATCAATTAAAAACAAAATTAATAACATGGCAGTAGAAGATGTAGCCAGCACCCAACTGGTTAAACCCTCTTTAGCCACAGATCAGCTTAACTGCCAAAAGCCTGCCTGAAGAGGCTTACTTTCCTTTGCCATTTTAAACATGGCCAGTCCTCAAGGGGAAAACAACAGGAGCAAAAACTGGAAAAACAACAGGAGCAAACCTAACCTTCCTTGACAGGAAGCACCAGAGTCTGGAAGAAAGAGTGTTTTGTTACTCCCCCCCCCCCCAAAAAAGGGCTATAAACCAACTTTCTATGATCAGTAAGTATGGTATTGTATAATTGGCTTCATATTGTTGATCTAGATTCAGTTTTAATATGGTATTTCTGACAAGGCCCTAAACCACTGAGCATAACTAAAATGGTACTTGGTTTCCACTGTAGTTCTGCTCGGTGGTTTTCAAATTTTATTTTTTTCAGAATACAGTATGTTTTCTACATTGAACTGTTGGGCATTGGGCCACAGAATGTCTGTACATTTGCAGAAATTTGATCCAAGGATGAATCCTCAGCCTGCACAGGGCTTTGGTCCAGCCGTCCCTCTGAGCTACCCTTTTGACCTGTAATGCACCAGCAGTACCCATGGAAAGGTCAACAGCGGTAGGCAAGCATGCTTTTGGAACCATTTGTTTACCTTTGCCAACATTCTCTGTAAGGCCAGTTTATCCACTGGTCATGTGGATCTGCATTTGAAAGCTACTGGTTTAGCCAAACTCTGCCCCCAAAGAAGCTTGTCATAGTAATTAAAATAACATCTGGGTCTTCTCGTAGAGGCCAGGCAGGGCGACATACTTCTCCCACTGACCTGAATATCAGGACAGAGACTTCTTGCTCCAGAGGAGAGCTGAGCTGAAGTCTGTGACCCCCAGTGCCCCCAAGACAGCTGTGTATTTGCTTAGTACTTAAAGGTGGTGGGAGGAGTATGGAGAGAAATCTCTTTTCCCCCCCTCCATTGTTCTGCTTCTCTCTGTTATTTTTGCATGAAGCAAACAGAATATTTTCTTTGCTTGCTTTGGATCTGGGCTCTCATTTCATGTCCTTCCTATTCCCAGTCATTGCTGTCCCACCTGGTGAAAAAAAAAAGTGTGGGATTTTGTTTTGGGGCTGAGTAGCATAAAACGTTACTGAAGAGAGGAGTAGCTTTTCCTTCTCTGCTTTTGCTTGTGGATTTTTCTTACAGCCCACCAAGGTTATTCCTCCATTGAAAAGCATTGTGCACGGATAGGCTTTGAGGCAAATAAGAAAAAGACGACCACAAAACTTCTCTAGCTTCAAAGAAATGAGTACTGAGCTTGGGAAATCTTACTTTATGAACTATGTTTAGCCTTTAAGGAATGTACTGTATTTTGTAGTTTCTGTATTCTTTCCGTATCAGTTTTGTCAATTAAATTGATTAGAGCATCTCAGTTTGAAAACAGTAGTTATTGCAGACATGAGTATGAAATTAAAATTTTGCTTGAGCTGCGGAACCTCAGTTGCTAGAGTTTCAAAATCACAGTTCAGCCCAGTTTGTCTCTCTCTTAAGTACATTATACGACTGGCACAAAGGACTTAACTGTGAAATTTTAAACATGGCCAGTGCTCAAGGGGAAAGATCCACTTCCGCCTGTTTAGCAGAGATGTTTTAAAATTTGCCTTTGTTAACGTCTGTTGGCACAGATCAGGAAACAAAACAACACATGAGGCAGAAGGGTTGCTGTTGCTCCAGTGTTGCACATTTAGCAAGGAAAAAGGACCACCTTGGGTTCTTTTTAAGGAGAAAGGTGGGATAACAATATTTTTAATAAATACTGTATAAATAAATAAATAAGGAAGGCCTGTCTGTTGAACAGATCCCCAAAGCCATTCACTTTAAAGTCAGAAGCAATAAGGCTCTGATTCCGCCATGACTGAAGTCTTGAATTCTGCAATATTCTACCAAGAAAGCCTAGGAATGAAACTGGGGGCTTGTCCTGTTGGTTAGCATAGTAAATTGCACTAGAGCAGGCCCATTGAGGCAATAGAGGAGTCAACTCCTCCATCAGCTTCATGGGCCTACTAACTGCAACTTAGGCTAGCACAATAAATCACAATTAGAGTAGGCCCATTGGAATCAGTGGACGAGCTGACCGAACCAAAACCTCATTGATTCAATGGGCCTACTCTAGTGCAATTTAATGTGCTAAGCAACAGGATTTTTACCATTCAGTACATGTTCAGAAATCAGACACCTAGGTAAGCACTTCATTTCATGCTCTATCTATACAGGCTAGCCTTTTACGGCTTGGAAAGAAAGAGAAAAGTTTGTAGGACATCTATATAAGCCGCATACTTTGCTTTTCCACCTTATGGTGAAATGAAAGTGATCAACTATTGACTTAAGGCGATAAGAACTTTTGCACAGGGAGTGTACCATGAGAATCCTTAGTTCTTTTTCAAGGTCCAAAGTGTCTGCAGCAATATAGACTGCATTCACTTGTTTACTGAGAATGTGATTACACTGTAAATGCTAAGCTATGCTTTGAGCCTCGTGGCGCAGTGGTTAAACTGCCGTGCTGCAGCCAAACTGTTCTCATGACCTGGGGTTCAATCCCAGGTAGCCGGTTCAAGGTTCATTCAGCTTTCCATCCGTCCAAGGTCAGTAAAATTAATACCAAGCTCGTGGGGGGAGGCAATGTGTAGCCTGCATAATTAACTTGTAAACTGCCCAGAGAGTGCTTTAAGTACTAAGCAAAGCCCTTTATAGTTAAGTATTGGAAAGTCCCTACAAGGATGACTGACTAAACATGGTGAATTAGAGAGACAGAACAACACTGATGTTCCAAAACACACTGAGAGTGTGATGAAGTCAGTCCAGGCAAAACAGGAACCGGCATGTTTAAGTAGCCATTTCAGGAATTTATCTCTTATAGGCTGATGGCACTGAAACAGTGGCCAGAATCCAGCTGAATGTTTAGGCCGGTGTTAAGTGCAACAGTGTGACTTGGAGTAAATTAATGCCCAAATATAACTATGAGAAATTCTAGTATTTGCAAATACTAGACAGAGAGGACAGACTGGCTTGGACCAGAATGTTACTGTTTCGGATGACAACCCCTAAGATTGCAATACTGCTGGGGAATTTGGGAATTTATTAAACACAGACACACACACACACAAACAAACCTTTTCCAAGCTCTGACCTGGGCACGGAGCAGTAAAAGCTCATGATTAACAAGACCCTGACTGAATTTGGGATTGCAGCCCTCTTGTGTGACTCAACATGTACCTAGGAATTCAGTTGGGGACTTGTCACTTAGCCTCTGTTTGCCACTCTTACGCTGGTGTAGTTATTTAGTTGGATTCTTGCCACTCCGTAGGTTAGCATGCCATAGCGTGTAATTAAAGAAATACTTGTTTGTTTGTTTCATCTTTTAAGTGAACATTTATGTTCCAGAATAATTCAGTGTTCGGTAAGGCTACATCTCGTAGCTGAGGCTAGATTTTAGAAAAGTGAGACTACAGATCCATGAATTCTCCAGTCAGCATGGTAATCCTAGCCTCAGATTCCTAGGAGCTGTACGTAGTCCTAAACAGTAACATTCAAGTTTTGTTCCAAGCTAGTGTCTTCTCTCTGTCCAGCTTTTGCAAATGGAATTTGTCCTAATTATTAAATTGCAGAGTGGTAAGATCAATTAAGGCATGGAGAAATGCTTAATGACCAGCGCTCACACACTTCTACCTATTGTTGTTGAGTTCTTGGGTGTCCACTTATGTCATTTACATTTCATGCTCTGTGCCTTGACAGTTAGCTGAGATGTTTGAAAACTGCAACTTGGGCAAGAAAAAAGGGACTATTGTAGCACAAATAAGGCCAACTGATTGTTATTCAATGAAATACATAAAAGTTACTAGAAAATGGAAAAATTACGTATCTGTAACGCAACGGTATGGAAGGTCTGCCCTGGCACCTTTTCCAGAGAGCAAAAATGACCTTTGGAAGTCAGACTATTTTCACTGGGTTCAATCCAAACTTAGTTGTTCCTATAGTAGACTCACTGAAACCAAGGGAACAAGTCAAGTGTGACTGAAGCCTCATTTATTTCAGTGGGTCTTGACTGTAGGTATGACTAAGGATGAATCCAACCCCTTAAAATGGAGCAAAACTTTGAACTGAATGTTCCTATTTTCTCTTGGCAACTTGATACATTGCTGAAAATCTTTTACTATTTGAAAGATTTTTCTGACATGCAAATGTTTTCTCTACCTTAGCTCTCCTAATGCACTTTCATAATCTAGAATCGGAGTCAAATAGATTTAATTGAAACAAGAAACAATTGTTTAATTTAAAGACTATAATGTAATTAAATATAATTTATAGCACAGAGGTTCAGTTTCCACAGTAAGTTAGATAGCTGCCTTATGTCAGTTCAGACTGTTAATACATCTACACCAATTTTATCTATTCCACCTGGCAGTAGGTCTTCAGAGTGCCAGAAAGAGAATCTTTTCTCATTAGCTGCTGTGGGATCTTGTTAAATGAAACTGTTTGAAGTTGAACCTGGCATCTTCTGTATACATAGCAGACACACTATGATTCTATGACTATTCCTCTTGCTGTCTCAAAACTATGTTATTTGATTTACAAACATGTGCAATGCATTCTTAGTCTCCATTTGTTGTTACGTGCCTCTAACCTATGGTGATCCTAGGAATGAGTGATCTCAAAATGTCCTGTCTTCAACTGCCCTGTTCAGCAATTGCAAACTAAAGCCTGTGGCTTCCTTTAGGGAGTCAGTCCATCTCGTGTTTGGCCTTCCCTTTTTCCTGCTGCCTTCTGCCTTTCCCATAGTAAAAAATAATTCTGAAGTTTACCTGACATATTTTGGCAACAGAGAAAAATTATGCTACGCTGACCCACTCTCCATTTCAAAAAGCTGTTCTCATCTAATAAAGATTTTCCTGTCCTTTGAAAACCTCATCAGATATATAACTCAGGCTTCTTTTTCAACTTTCCTTCTGTCCAGAGAAACATGTTTCATGATCCATGACCATTTTCATTCTTCTTCATACCCCTGGTCTTTAGTCCTGGGTCCAATACTCTTAGTCCTATTTTGCCCTCTAAGCTTATGTTCTGGCTTACCTGTATACTTCAAGGTTTAATTCCTTTTCTCCCCAAATGCTGCTCTCAGGAAAAGCAATCTTCTGCAGTTAAAATATTGAGAACCACCAACCTCCTTCCATTCTCTACCTTCGGTCTGAAAATCCCAAATATTACCTAGAAGAACATCTGGCATCCAGCTCAGCCGTATAACACCCTTGGACTGCCACTTACACCAGGGGTTTTCAGTATATCATGCAACTCTGGTCTTCTGCCCAAATATTACTTACCAGCTAACTAGGTTAGTTCTAAAGTGGTTCAAAATTATAGCTGGCAGATGTATAAGAGGATGGTAGAGGCCAGCGCTCCTGGTCCAAGCCTCTTGCAAGCAGAGAGGTAAAAACCATGGCCGAGCACTGTGCGTGGTCTCAAAAAAAAAAGACACCCTGATAGGAGGCCAGGATGGCACAATTTAGAGCAATAGCCCTAACAAGCTGAGATATAAAGATACTTTCAGACTCCCACTGTTTATACCTTGATAGACTGCCACTGCTCTGTAGAGCCCATGCATGTTTGTTTAAAGCATTAGTGGCAAGGTGTAATCTTTAATAACAAGACAGATGTTTTTCTCCCCGGGCAGCCACTTTTGCTGAATCATTAATTGAACTGGAGTTTGCTAGAGCCTTTAGATTTCAGTTCTGTAATGAATACGATACTAATCCTGGTTCATGGATGACTCAGGAACAGTTGGAAGCAAGTTTGTGATGAGCCACTGAACAGAAAGAAAAATGGATGTGAGCCACCTTGGGTTATTCTTAAAGAGAAAGGCGGTTGAAAATATTTTAAATAAATAAAATAAATAAATATTAGCATAAAAATATGTATAACAACAAACATTGCTGTTTTCAAGAAATGGCTGGTTGCTGTCTTCCCTAGCCTTTGGAATCTCTTCCATGTGGGAGTTTGCCCAGAAACTTCAGAGCAACTTGCAAATGTAAAATACATTGATTTGGTTCTGAGGTATCCGTTTGGTTTTCAGCAAAGACTTGGCTCAGCATTATGAAACGTGTAAAACAATAACACCACCGGCCGACAGCTAACTATCAAGGAGGGAAGACAATTTTAACAAGACCACATACTTGACAAGCAAAAAATGGTGACAGGGCTTCAGAGCCTCATCAGAGAGGGGACGCAGTCATATTTAGCCCAGACACCTGGCTTGCCAGCAATATATATAGCAGGCAGGTCTTGCTATATAAAACAAGAGTTTATGTGAGCTTTCAAAACAAATCTCAGTCTCAGCATGGGAGGAGCACAGTGCTCACGACAGCACAGACCTCTCCTGCCTCTTCACTGTAGTTTCTTTTGAGGCTTTCTAATGTTAAGCAAGGCTGGGAAGCCTTCTTCATGAGACTAGTGAGTGGACAGTTGTGGCAAGTGGACAATTTCTGGACAACTAAGTAACGTAGGTACAGTATGTTAGTACTGCTAGCACTAGCTGCTCCCTACACAGAATATTTAACACTGTATGGTTTTACTAATAGCTAGGTATCTGGTACTTTCCTTTCTAACAACCATGGGTTTTAAAAGTTAAATGAAGACTCATAAAAGGACATTTCTTCTTATAGGAGGACATCTCACAGGAGCCATATTTAACCCAGCTCTGGCTTTTTCCATGCACTTAAGTTGCTTCTCTGAAAAATTTTGGAATTACATATTGGTGTACTGGATAGCACCCTGCATAGGTAAGTGCTTTTTTACTAAATACCTGTTTAGGACAACCCAAATCAATGCATCTAGCTGTAAGAAACCAAAGCTGTGGAGCAGAGCTCAAGGCATACCTTTTTGCGATCACATGCTCTGGAATCCCTGAGCTAGACAGGCTGCTCAAGTAAAGGATCTGGGACTTACAATCCGAAAGTAATATCTCGAGAGTTTGCTAAAGCAGGGCCCACACTTGCTCCATAGAGCTTTACTGTTAGAAAATAATGAGGGCATTTGGCTACAATTAAATTACATTGTTGGTTATGATGTGCATGACTGAGAATAATATTCAGTTTGCAAAGCTCCTCCCTCATTGTGGGATTATGCATTTGACTGTTTCAATTAGAATGATCAACTTCAGCCCTCCAGGTGTTGTTGTAGGGCATCAGGGGGTTACTCTGTAAAAGCCGTCTCCCTTTCCTCAAATTCCAGACAAATAAATAAAGGAGCAGTCTTTAAGAGTCCCTGAACCCAAGCCATTTAGGACTTGAAAGGCTAAAACCAGAGTTTTGAACTGAGCTTGAAAACAGATTGGCAGCTAGTGCAGATGACAACGTTCTGATGCAAGTTGATATTATATCTCCATTAACAACAATCTAGCTGCTTTGTGTGAACCAGCTGAAGTTTCCTGTCATTCTGTGGCTGTCACACAACAGGCCCACCTTTGCATTTCTAAGACTCTTGGTTCTACTTTCCTGCCCTGGCTTCCTCCCAGAGTACATAATATTTCGTTGTGAAAAATGCAATAAAAGCAACAAAAAATGTATATGGTGGTGTTAAACATTCTGGAGAGTTGGGTGAGGGCTCCATCCTACTTAGGTTAATTGCTGATCCTGGGGGCTCCCAGGAATGTCAGTTCTTAGTTTTCATTTATTCTTTCTTTACTATGAATATAATTTTCCTAGGGAAATCAATTTTAGTGGTATGTTGGTGGGAATGTGATGTGGGTCAGAGCTGCAAAAGCCAATAAGGGGTGGGTGGGGTTCATTTGGTACACCCCTGCTCTAAAATGCATGTACACAAAATAGAAAGTGTGGTGTCCTTGTAGGCTATTCCAGCCAGCCACCCTCCTGTGTCCAGTCTTACATAAGAACATAAAAAGAGCCCTGCTGGATCAGGCCAAGGGCTCATCTAGTCCAGCTTCCTGTCTCTCACCGTGGCCCCACCAGATGCCTCTGGGAGCACACGAGACAACGAGAGACCTGTCTCCTGATACCCCTAACCCTGCATCTGGCCTTTGGAGGTACCTTCCTTCGAAGCCTGGAGATTATACATCTCCATCATGGCTTGTAACCTGTGATGGACTTCAGACAGTTCCTTAAATGTTGTTCATTTTTTCATCATTTCAGGGTCTGTGTTGGTGGTCATAGCGTGGGATGAAGTCCTTCCTTTACTACGCAGAGAAATGTAAACTGGTAGAAACAAGAACTGTTCAATAAAGACTGTTAACAAAATGGATTCAGCCACATGCTATGCAGAAGATAGACAGCACACTTGAATCCATCTTTGAAATGTTTATTTTTGGAACATTCTTATACCGTTTAATAATACAATATTTGCTGGTACCCTGAAAACAGGATTGATATTTTTTTGAAGCCGAGACATTTATTTCAATCTGATAACTTTAACTTCGACATTCCTTTTTGACTTCCCCTTTGACATTTTCCCCTTTTTGCCTTCCTCCCATCTATTTGTGCAATCCATATGATTCAGCTCATCAATTCTGGGGAGGAAGCAGCCTCAGGTTCCTTACCTGCACGTTTCCCATCCTCCTAATTCTTTAGAATGCAGGCTGTTTTCTTAAGACTCATCCCAGGCAGCTCTCCAGCTGCAAATTATCTAGATACTCTAGCCTAATTATTTCTGCTCCCTTCCCTGAATGATAGCTGTGCACAGTTGCAATTTGAGATGGGCATGAACCTATTCATCTCAATTCGTCCCAGTTCGTCAAGGCAGCAGCACAGATGTTGCTGCTCCTCTTTCCCCCCTCCTCAGCCAATCAGCTACTCATCAGACCCAGTGTGCATGTGTTTTTTTTCCACCTCCTTGGCTAATCTTCCAATCAGGAGCAAGAGCACAGACTTCTCTGCCCCGCCCTTTTGTCTGAGTGGGCAATCAGACAAGAGGGCGGGGCAGAGAAGCCTGAGCTCTTGCCCGGACTGGGAGATCAGTTGAGGAGGTGCAGGAAGGTAGGATGCTAGGCCTGGCGAGGGGCTGATTGAGCAAGAGGTGGTGGGAGAGCGGAGCAGCAGCACCTCTGTTGCCGCCTTGACGAACTGGGACGAATTGAGATGAATAGGTTCATGCCCATCTCTAGCTGCAATTATTTGAAAGGAATGATAATCCCAAAAAATATTCACTGACATGATTTTACAAAGCAGACAAGGACGAAAACCATGTCATGTTAATGATTTCGGACTAGCAAATGGCAGAAACGTTACATCTCATGCCAACCTGTTTTATGTTCATTTAATGAAATGATCTGTGAACGTAGCATTCCCCAAAGACCATCACAGACTATGTACGCACATTTCATAGCAGTTAATTGGTTTCACAAATGCTGCCAACAGTTTGTGCCTTTTATGATGCATTTATACAAAATACTAGAATATAATTAAAGGTCACGAACATTACGTTTTTTGATTAGTACTACATATCTCTGCCAATGTTTCATTCATGTTTCTCTAGAGGAAACATTACCTTCCAACAGTTTTCAAAATCTGATTTGTTCTGCCAGTAGGAGTAACGTTTCCCTCCCCCGACACCTTTCAGTCTGCAGTCAATGCTAAAATTAAGAGGCAATCCTGAAACGATCCATGTCAGGAAACACTAGATTTCTGACCTCTTCTTAGCTAACAGAAACACTTTTTAAACAGCTAACACAGCTTTCTCCCAAACTGATTTGAAATATCAGCTGTGACCTCTGAAAGATGCCATTTCAAACTATGCCATTTTTTGTGAAAAGCGTGTCCTAAAATGTTATATGGACAGAGATGTTGGTTTTTCCCCTGCAGAATTTAAAGTCAATAATACTGTGACACAAGAAGCTGAGCTTTGCCCTTAAATGGTTACTCTATTCCCAAGTGAAAGCCTCACGTTGGAGTAAACTGAAGCCTTAGGAAGATTTGCAAAGTTCATGTGACAACTATTTACGGATTTGGTGCTTCTTAGTTATTCCTGTAATTCTGGCTGCCCTCAAGGAACTTGTGAAACTTGACACTTCAGCAGAATGGCAGTATCAATACTGTTGAAATGAGGCAACAAGGTGCCTCTTTGGTGCAAGAAAAAATATAAAGCATTTTTGAGTTCTAAGCTATGAGCTAAAAGACTTTGAAACCGGGATCCTGAATTTCATTCCACTAACCTCATTCTTATTACACAAGTAAGACTGAATGGAAGTTGCACACCTTGGAAACATTGACTGGAAAAATGATCTGAGCCTCACTAGGGAGCTGTGACTTTGACAAAATGCATTTGTTCTCCCTTGTATGCTCATGAGCCCCCTCTTCAAACTGCATCGCTACATTCAACCATTTCCATAAGTCAGTAGGTTCCCAAAGTGGTCTATATGGACCCCCAGGGGTCGATTTCGACTTGCAGGGGGTCCACATCAGAGAGGAAAAAAATTGGGGGTGCAAGTTTAGACTTGTATCAAAGCTTTGCAGGGGGCAGGGGGTCTACGGAAAACAAATAAGTCGGCAAGTGGGCAAAAAAGTTTGGGAACCTATTTTACCTCCCTTGATCCCTCCTGAACACACCTGATCTCATCCGATTTTGGGAGTTAAGCAAGGTCTGGTTTAGTTAGTAGTTGAGTGAGAGAGCGCTAGGGATACTGCGTGCTGTACCTTGGATGGGCTGCGAGGGAGGGAGAGTACGTGATAAGCCCAAGGAAGAATTTCAGCCACCAGCATCTCCCGGTACCCTTGTGAAAGAATTTCAGGCAGTGTATGGCAAAACTTCCTGGCCAGATCTGACACAGCTTCCCATACACACACTGTTTCATAGGAACGAATCAAGACAAAGTCATGCTTCATTCCAGTGAAGTGAGTGACACTAGTTACAAGTAACTTCAGTTCCACCCTAATCAACAGTGCTTAAGACACACTGCCTTTGTTGGTTCCAACTCGGTTCCCAAACTGGTGTGAATTTCAGACTCGCTGCTAGTTAAGAGTTGTATTTCTTCTTGCACATCAGGCATATGGTTTAGCATGCAAAAAAGAAATGCAAACACTGACGTCTTAATTGTGGAATTGTTCCAATGAAATGTATGCCCTTGGACTTACACTGCCTTATTTCATTGGATTATGCCCAATGAATCTCTTCTCATTAGGTAAAGGTAAAGGTTCCCCTTGACAATTTGTCCAGTCGTGTCCGACTCTAGGCGGCGGTGCTCATCTTCGTTTCCAACCCATAGAGCTAGCGTTTGTCCGCAGACAATCCTCCGTGGTCACATGGCCAGCGTGACTAGACACGGAACGCCGTTTACCTTCCCACCGAGGTGGTACCTATTTATCTACTCGCATTTTTGCATTTTGCATGCTTTCGAACCGCTAGGTTGGAGCAGGGACAAGCGACGGGGGCTCACTCCGTCGCGTAGATTCGATCTTACGACTGCAGGTCTTCTGACCTTGCAGCACAGAGGCTTCAGGCACTAGAATGACACAGGAAGAATTAGAAGAGAGAACCTGCTCCGGTTCAAACACTGCTTATAGAGGTGAAATCAAAGAGTCAAGAGTGTCTCATCCCACATAGCCCATTGTTGCTCTCCTCACATGGAAAACAGATGTATCCAAAGATTCTCTTTGTGTGGAGGCTCTTCACAACAACTCAAGAACTGGGAGTTTGAAGCTCACGTGGGGAGCCCCCATATGAACAGATAGGTCTCCTTTTCAGAAGCAGTGTTTTCTGCATGGAGGATGAGGCTAAGAGAGCTGAGAGCTCCCCTCTTTGTGCTGAATTCCTTAAAGGTATGTAAAATCTGAATACTGTTCCAGTCCAGCTACATACATGAATATCTGTGTATCTGTATGTCTGCACATGGGTGGGTGCATATCTGTTTCCCATGGCCACAGAAACAAAGGTTTTCAAGAACAAAATCAAGCTATAGCATACAAAAAGTATATTTATTGAACCATTTTATTCCTATTTATAACAAAAACACAGTAAGACTTTTTGCTGTGGAGCAGGACAGCTACCACCCATGGGTCACAAACAGTCACACCCAACAAGAGGATCCAACAGACTGTCATTTGCTTGAAAGGCTCTTCAAATTGTATTTGCAGCCCCCAACAATTCCCATCTCTTTAGCTAAACCCACAATGATGTCCTTGTCTCAGGTGGTCAACTAAGGATAAACAGGCATAAAAATGCGGGGGAAATTAGAAATAGGGGAAGCCCATCAGCACAGGTGGTCGTCTTGATTACCTCCCACGTCCAGAACGTTCTATTCAACTTACGGCATGGCACGCCTGGCTGGCGTCATCGCAGCAGTAGCCCACCTACCGCAGCCTCGTCTCCCTGCCACTCCAGCAAGGGGGTGACAGGACTCTCCCCACTCAGCCGCGGAGTGGGGGGTGAGCAGGGAGATGGGGCTGCGGTAGTCGGGCTACTGATGATGATGGCAGCCGCACACGCTGCGCTGTAAGTCGACCAGTGGGTTCTGGGGCTGGGAGGTAATCAAGACAACCGCCTGTGCCGGTGGGCTTCATATTTGTCTACAAATCCGAAGCCCCCATCTCTAGGGAAAATTCTAGGACAATCTAGAATTCTGTTCTAAATACAACTGTATTCCTTAATCTCTAACATTCCTGTAAAGGCCCTTCCAGTAATAAACCATGATTCATCCTCCATTCAAATCCAAGGTACTATATTTTTCTTTTACATACATATATATAAAACCAAGCCACAGCATCAAATCCTTTTCATAAGCATTTCTATAAAAGCATTTACAGACCTAAAACTCCTGTGTTCAGGCCATTAATACAGAAAGGGTAATTCCTGCTGAAACGTCTTCTAATCTGGAGAAGTGGCCTGTTCTGGAAATGCACAGAGAAGAATCTAAAAGATATAAAATACTGTGTTTCAGTTCTGACAATGCCCCCCCCCCCCCCCGTCTTACTGAAAGAAAAGAGCGTGGTACGGCAGGGCAAAGCGGCCATCGTGCATGAGAAGTCCATGGACATGGTTTCAAGACAGATGACCGATTTTTTTCCTCCAGCGGGATGGGAAAAACCCAAATGCCACATGCAGTAAGCATAAATTTTAAAAAACAGGCCAAAAATGGTTTCTCATCTTATTTGGGTTGAGACACTTTGGAATGCTTGACAAGGATCAGCAAAGGAGAAAATCTTTCAAAAGAGTTATACTGGGGTGACATTAAATACAACCAGAGACAGTTCCATCAATATGGAAACTGCAACCAGAGGCATTTCTGAAGCCAACTTGGTTACAGCCGTCATCTCCACTCCAGTTTCTAATTAGCGCTGTGCTATTTTCCCAGCAGAATCAAATACTTTTAAGATTTTGTATCCCGCCTAATTTCTAAACAAGTCCTGGAGGAGCCATTAACGGATTAACGCATTGACTGAAATCCTCTTGCTTAGCATAGTAAGTCAGGCTAAGAGTAGGCCCACTGAATTTGGTGGGTCAACTCCTCTGTAAGTTTCACTGATTCACATGTGCCTACTTTAGTTGCAACTTACCTTAGCACAGTACAACTAGAGTCGCACATTTGAACCAATGAAACTTACAGAGGAGTTGACCCACCAGTTCAATGGGTCTACTCTAGTCTTACTACACTAAGCAGCAGGATCCAGCCATTCTGTTTCCAAAGAGTGGGGCAGCAGTTTTTCACATCCACCTGCCCAAGACTTCCTTTAAAGTAAGGTGCTCAATCTCCAGATGTCCAAGGGTGCATGGGCCCATTCTGGAACCTTGGAGGGGTCTTCCTGATTGTTTTTAATGACGGGGGGGGGGGGGGAGAGGTGCTAGAGGACCCTTAGAATATGGCAACATTGCCCCCTGGCCCTGGAATAAAAAAGGACTTTTTGAGCAAGACACTGCCATTGGAGGGTTGCATGTGGGTCCATATGGGTTACACATGACCCACACAGAGGGGACATGTTACCCACTCCTGTCTTAAGAGTGGCGGCGGGAATGGAGTTCCTCCCTTCACACGCAACAGAGTGGCTTTTTATTACAAGTTAAATTCAGTCACCAATTTAAAGTCAGAGCAGAAGCAAGTGTACAAACTTGTTTTAGCAGAGGGGCAACCCGTTGTAAGCAACAGACTCATAAGCCGTGGAGCAGATATACTAGGGCTGATACGTTTTCAAGTCTATTGTTGTCACCACTCTAAGGATGTGGAATTTCAACGGTACGTTAAAGAAGCAAATAAAACTTATTTACTACTTTCCCATCCTATCCTTCCTCCGAAAAGCTCAAAGTGTTCCCGGTCTCACATAACCCTCCTAATAAGGTAGCTTCGATGCAGAAAAACTAACTGGAATAAACTCTCTTGATAAGTTTCATGGGTCACTCTTGTTCTGCTTTATTATGGCTTTTCACTCTTGTCTTGTATTCAGGTTCTCTATGAAAAGACACAACCTAAATTAAAGCAAAGACCAAATCTTCTCAGGAATTCTGAAACACTGGATCCCAGATCCTGCTAAAAGAAAGGTAGTCCAAAAGTTGCTGTCATTAATACTGTGTACCGACGAGCACACTGAAGCGCTTATTTCATTCTATGTGCCATTCTCTAAACATTTTTACGAAAAGAGGGTGGTGCAAAATCCAAGTAAAGTGGTCTTTTCTTCAGCTTAAGCACATTGATGAACTAAAAGACCCAGAAAACTAAGCTGCCTTACACAGCAGTGGTTGCCAAGTGTTCTTGGACTGCAATTCCCAGAAGCCTTCACCACCAGGCCAGGGTTTCTGGGAGTTGCAGTCCAAGAACCAGCTGGGCGACCCAAGGTGGGCAACCACAGCCTTATAGGGAAAGGTGGGGAAAAATGAGGAGTAACATATCTTACAGCTGCTCACATCCTCCTCAATGATCTATATCGGCATCTTCAAACTGTCCAGCGACGGCCGGGGCCACGGTGTCCACCTCCATTCCATCTGAAAAACAAAGGCAGGAACAGACTGAAAGCCCTGGGAACATGAAGCCACTCACTGAGCAACCAGTGCCCTCTGCTGCCCAGATAAGGCTGGCTGGAGCACTCATCAGGAACACACAGGACGGCAAGGGCTAACGAAGATGGACACCTTCCAGGTGTTGCTCCTCAGGGTTGGTAGCCCACCGCTGCCCGGTGCCCAATGGTTTAAAGCCATCTCTAAGAGGAGAAGTTACAAGGCACCAGCAGAGCAAGGAGCCAAGATGAAGAGACTCCTTTAAAAGTTTTCAGAGCGGCAGCAGTTTTAGTTTGTCTCAGAGAAAACACACATACCAGGACGAAAGTATGATGGCACCTTTAAAATGAACAAATTTATGTCAGTGTTTATTTTGTGGATTAATTTTTTAAAAATATAAACTGTGATTTAAAAAAAAATCATTGATTTTTATCCATCCTGCTTCCAGTCAATACTTGCCACTGAAATTTGGCAGGAAACCTCCATGTCTATTTCCCCACCACCACCCCAAAAAAATAATTTTTCTGGCTAGCACCAGGGAGCCACACTCGGTTGTTATTATTAGTTTTATTTATATGCCACATTTCTCCCAAAAAGGGACCCAAAGCGGCTCCGTGACCTCTGTGTTAAGGGCAACTGTATTCCTGAACTACAAGTCAGTCCGAAATAGTGTTTTTTTTATGTTAACTTTTTTTTTTTAAGCCACAGCTTCCTTAGACTTTGTTGGAAGGGATCCTGGAAGTTGTATTTAAAAAACCCAAACAAAACTTTTCCAAACTCTAGACTCATTTCCAGCCACAGGGCAACGGCAGAAGAACTGAGAGGCATGTCCAAGGGAACATAGTGAGAGGAGCACCACCTGAGTTCAAGCATCTCCCGTCTCTCTTCTTGCCTGACTCCACCCGGGCTGCTGGCTTCTCCAGCGGATAAAGTTACTGAGCGGAGGCATGCCTAGCTGACAGTGTGTCAAAGCCGGATGAGCTCTTACCTTCAAAATCTTTGACTGAATCTTCCGTCCGTACCCCAGCCATGTGGTACTGAGTGCTGATGGACTGGGCCAGCATGCCTTCCAGCCTCTCCAGAGTAGCCTGGCCCTCCGCCGTTAAATGCGACAAGCCTTCCTCGTATGTATAGAATGAGGGGATATCACCTTGGCCCATTTCTGAGAAAAATAAAAGTCAAAATCCCCACGACCTTTAGCCTGCAGGGTCTGGACTAGACAATTAGAAGCAGTGTGCTGGGTCCCCAAGATGACAACAGTCAGATAGACATTAGAATTCAAAAGAGGATCAAAACCATTCCGGTTGAGCAGAGCTGGTCAACGTCACCCAACACACGTCACTGCTTTCTTTAAAAACGAGGTGGTTTTTAGCGATTGGCCAAATATTAGAGACAGGGCATGTCTCGATGCAGTCCTGAAATCTGGGGCCTAAATCACTGTTCCACACTTACCATAGTCAATAATCGTGTGCCAATTCTGACTTATGGCAACCCTTTTCAGGGTTTTCTAGGTAGAGAGAACACTCAGAAGTGGTTTCCCCTTCCCTTCTCCTGGAGGCGCCCTGGGACTACTGTGCACCTTGCCCAAGGTGACACAGGCTGGCTCTTCTGGGATGCAGAGTGGGGAACTGAACTCCCAGCCTCTGGCTCCGCAGCCAGATCCATAACTCACTGTCTGGCCGACATGTTCCATACATACATGCTTTAAATAATTAAAAATGGAAATATTTATGCTACTGAATCTTGGCCTAAGAACTGCCACGTTAGTGCCAAACCACGGACCTGTCTTGCACAGTGTTCTGTCTTAAACTGCAGTAGCGGATGCAACAGGTACCCCCTAACATCCTGGCACACTCCTATTAATTACAGAAGTGCCATTTGATTTTCCATGCTCATTATCAACATACAGACTTGCAGGATTATCTAACCTTGAAACCTACAGAAGATGGTATAAAAACATTCCTTTCCAAAAACTACTTCACCTAACATTTAGGTTTCAAACCACTGGCAGACTACACTTTTTAAAAAATGCCTGATGCTTAATATTGAATTATTTTTTACAAATACTACAAATCATTATAGGCTTCACGTTTCAAAAACAAGACTTGGTCAACGGCAACACGGTTTTCACCTGTTTTTCACTTCTGGAGACAAGACAAAGATGGGAGCAATCGTGGCCTATTAGGAGTTGATAAAGTCTAAGACCTAAATTTAGCTGTTAGTCCCCAGTGTGACCCTGATTTGATGCTTACATAAATGGGGACTGGCCAAAGTGCCACTGAGTCAATGGGTCTGTCATAGTTAAGACCAAGAATGGGATTTAGTTCTGATACTTCACGAAACTGACAGCAAAGGTCCACTAACCATGAGCCTCCACGTCATACTCATCGCCTTCATAATCATTGTCAGAATCTTCATCTTCTGGGTCAGGATGAAGGGCCTGGCATTCACACATGGCAGAGAACATGGCTTCCACTGGACAAAACATAAAAAGGAACTTGGATTCACTGGCAAGCCAATCTGAGAACGAATAGAACACGCACACAGAAAGGTGCTCTTGTCCCATCTCAGACCATTGCACCATTTAGTCTAGAATTCGCTGCAGCCTTTCCCAATGTGGCACCCTCCAGAAGGGATGGGAGATGTAGCCCACACCATGTCTTGTCAGGATATTATGACCCACAATATATGAATTTACTCTGTAGTACATGAACCACAGTTTGCTAACAGGCATCCATCTCAAAACAGCTGTGCAGCCACAGAGTAAGCACATGAAGCTGATGCAATCCATGGGGCGACACATGAAATGTGTCTTGGACATGAGGTAATGTCTGGGAGAAGACAGCAGGTGCTGTGCCCAGGGATGGGTTGTTCAAACTATGTAGGTGCCGCACACTATGGTGATGTGTGGAGTGTTGTGTTGGAGAGTTGCTGCACAAAGTGCTGTCCGTTTATTTGCTGAAAGTGTATTATTGAGTCTGTTGACTGATGGACATCGTTCTATTGTACATAGTCTGTAAATACACTGCTGGTGAAAGAACCTACTCTCTCTGCGAGTCTCTTTGCTGTCAACCTGGAAGACGGACTTGTCTCGGAGCCATCTCTCACATCCCAAATCGTGACATGTCTGAAGAGTGCCAGACTGGTTTCAGGTACAGCTCTCTCTGGGGCCTATCATTGAGCACCCTTTAACTCAGGGGTAGGAAACATAAAGTCTATGAACCAATATTGGTCTCCTGGGGTTAACCTGAGGGCCACAACCCTTGCTTCACAATTTGGATCCCAGGTTTCGTATATGGAGATTTCCTGTATTTTCAATACTTGAAAATGTCTCTCCTCAGACCTCATTCCTCATCTCTCCCTCCTTTTGCCTAGTAGAAGGTGGCCTTAAGACATTCTCCGACCCTGAGGAGGGAGGGACCACTGTCATGCTAGAATGCTTCCTTCACAGAGGAGATTCTTCTCAGCCATCAATTCATGCTGTTATTTCAAGTCACTGGTGCTATGCTAGCCTCAACTCTCCTTTTATCCCCCATTATCATGGAAGCAGTGGCAAATGACTGGAGTGGCAAACTTCTGACGTGTAGACCACACAGAGGACCCAAAAATACAGTGGTGCCTCGCTAGACGATTGCCTCGCAGGACGAGGAAATCGCTAGACGATGCCTTTTTGCGATCGCTACTGCGCTTCGCAAAACGATGTCTCTCTATGGGGAATTTTCGCTAGACGATGAGGTTTCCCCATAGGAATGCGCCGACTAGTGGTCAAAAGCTGTCAGTGCAGCTGTCAGTGCATTCCGACGGGGACCCTCACTCGCTAGACAAGGTTTCCCTATGGGAGATTTCGCAAGACGACGAGTTTTCCCTTTGGAACACATTGAAGAGATTTCAATGCATTCCAATGGGAAAACGTGCTTCGCTAGACGATGTTTTCGCTAGACAGCGATCTTCGTGGAACGGATTAACATCGTCTAGCGAGGCACCACTGTACAGGCAACTGTAGGGAAAAAGAACAAACCAGTTCTAACCAGCTTCCATCTCTGATAGGAGCAGGTCTTTTGTGACTCTAAGGGGTCTTAATTGCCTACTGAAACACCAATCCACCTCAATATACGTTGCTTTATGTCAGGCAGACCTCAC
This sequence comes from Intellagama lesueurii, assembly GCA_037013535.1. NCBI lineage: Eukaryota > Metazoa > Chordata > Lepidosauria > Squamata > Agamidae > Intellagama > Intellagama lesueurii. The sequence goes on from JBAJHW010000003.1 coordinate 6,271,370, forward strand.
AAAAAGATGGGTTACTTACCTGTAACCATGGTTCTTCAAGTGGACCTCTGTGAATTCACACAATAGGGTTCTGACAGCGCCTGCGCTGGTCTTCTCGGAATCTTCTAGAGCTTTTTGTAGAAAAGTAACAAAGTTTAGAGTTACCCCTATCGCGCATGCTCCACCCGCCTCAGCCTCAGTTCCATTTATCCGCCACAGTAGCCTGAGCTAGTCTAGACATAGTTAGTGACGGACAGTGGGGAGGCCGGGCGGGATGTGTGAATTCACAGAGGTCCACTTGAAGAACCATGGTTACAGGTAAGTAACCCATCTTTCTTCATCGTGGCCTCTGTGAATGCACACAACAGGGTGACTAGCAAGCTCACTTACCGGAAGGAGGGCCGTCACTGCAGGACAGAGGTCAACACTGCTCTCCCAAAACTTGTCTCCTTTTTGGCCCGAAGGTCTAGCCTGTAGTGTGTCACAAAGGTTGAGGCGTTAGACCAAGTAGCTGCTCTACAGATGTCTGGAACATCGACACCACGTAGCAAGGCCGTAGAGGTCGCAACGGCTCTAGTGGAATGAGCCTTAAGACCTTCAGGAGGAGTTTTTCCTTGCAGCCCGTAGGCCAGAGAAATAGTGGAGACAAGCCATCTGGAAACAGTGGAAGAGGTAGCAGGAGAACCTCTACGTTGACCGTGGAAACACAGGAACAACCTTGGCGCAGCACGAAAGTCCTTAGTACGGGAAACATAATACGCCAAGGCTCTCCTAACGTCCAGTGAGTGAAGCATGCGCTCAATGTCCGACATAGGTTCAGGAAATAAAGTAGGCAATATAAGGGGTTGATTAAGGTGAAAAGCCGAGACAACTTTAGGCAGGAAGGAGATGTCAGGGTACAACGTAACCTTGTCCTTGAAGAATTGGAGATAAGGAGCATCAGATCTGAGAGCTGCCAATTCGCTTGCTCTTCTTGCAGATGTAATTGCAACTAAAAACAAAGTCTTAAAAGACAATAAACGGATATCACAAGAGGCCATAGGCTCAAACGGGTGGCGCGTAAGTGCGCGCAAAACAACTTGAAGGGACCATTGTGGTATAGGAGGTTTAATGGGTGGTCGAAGATTCGAAAGCCCTTTCAAGAAGGATTTGAGGGTAGGGTGTGAGAAAAAACGTGCGGAATGTGAATCACGAGGTTGGAAAGAGACAATAGCCGAGATGTAGACTTTAAGGGTGGATAATGCCAATCCGGAGTCAAATAGAAACCGCAAATATTGAAGCAGAGTAGACAGTGAAACTGGGGAAGTTTGTAGATGCTTCGACTGAGCAAACCTGAGGAAATTTCTCCATTTGTATTTGTATAGAAGGTTAGTAGATGGCTTCCTAGCTCTATCAAGAACCTCCTTGATCAATGGGAGATCCTCCAAGCCGTCAGACTCAACGAGTCTAGGTCTGGGTGAAGGATGTTGCCGGAGTCCTGCGTGAGCAGGTGAGGAATCCGTGGTAACTTGAGCATGTCCACTGCCATCATTTTGAGGGTGGAAAACCAGGGCTGGCGGGGCCACCACGGTGCAATGAAGATGGCATCTGACTTCAACTGATGAGTCCTGACTAGGGTTTTTTGAATGAGCGGGATCGGCGGAAAAAGATACAGAAGGCCGAGTCCCCAAGGGATCATGAAGGCATCCCCTAGTGAGTCCTCTCCCCTCCCTGCACGAGAGGCATATCTGGTACATTTTCTGTTGGTTTGGGTCGCAAACATGTCCGTGACAGGGGATCCCCATCGGTTGCAGAGCAGGAGAAAGATTCCTTGGTCTAGTTCCCACTCGTGGGTTTGCCCCGTGAGACGGCTCAACTTGTCCGCTAGTTGATTGTCCGTTGTCGAGATGTGTAGGGCCACTGGGAAGATCTGATGGAGGTAGCACCACTCCCAAAGATGCACTGAAAGGAAAAGGAGGGACATTGAACGTGTCCCTCCCTGCTTGTTGATATAGTACATGGTCGTGGTGTTGTCTGTGATCACCTGTACACCACGACCTTGTAGCAGGGGGAGAAACGCTCGGAAAGCTTTTATGACCGCCAGCATCTCCAAATGGTTGATGTGTAAGCTCCTGTCGTGACGTGACCAGAGGGCATGTATCCGGTGAGGCCCACAGTGTGCTCCCCACCCTGTAGGGCTCGCATCCGTTGTTATTTGAGCTGTAAGTTGCAATGGGAGGAACGGTCGGCCGATTAGGAGATGTGGTAGAAATGTCCACCACCGCAACTGCTTGGCCAGTTCTGGTGTGACACGTAACCGCTTCCTTGGACTGTCCTGAAGGGGATCGAAGAGAGCCAGGAACCATGCCTGAAGGGAGCGCATCTTGAGGCGAGCGTGAGTCACTGCAGATGTTGTGGAAGCAATGAGGCCTAGTAGATGTTGTGCATGCCTCGCTGAGACTGTAGAATGTGGTCGAAATTTGTGCACAGCCCTGTTGATCTTTCTTATGTGGTCTGGTGGGAGGAAAATTCGAGCTTTGACAGAGTCCAGTCTGGCTCCTATATAATCGACCACTTGGGATGGAACGAGGTGAGATTTCTCGCGGTTGACGGTGAGGCCGAGGTCTCTGAGGGTTTGGAGAACAAACTCGGTGTCCTGGAGTGACCTTCGCCTGGACGGGGATACGACCAGCCAGTCGTCTATATAAGGGTAGGCTTGAATGTTGTGTACTCGAAGGTAGGCCGCGACAGGAGCCATGCACTTTGTGAACGTTCGAGGTGCTGTGGACAGTCCGAACGGAAGAGCACGGAATTGATAAATTTTGTTTTGGAATATGAATCGAAGGTAATGCATGTGACGTGGGTGAATTGTTACATGGAAATAAGCATCCTTGAGATCCACTACAACAAACCAGTCCTCTTGTCTCAACAGGTGAATGATGGATTCCAGCGTCACCATTCGGAAACGGCGAGGGTGAAGGTAAGTGTTTAGGATTCGTAAGTCCATAATGGGTCTGACTCCGCCGTCCTTTTTTGGCACGGCAAAGTAACGGGAATAGAAACCGTTTGCTATGTCCCTCATGGGGACTTGCTGAATGGCTTGTTTGCTTAGGAGAGTGAGAATCTCTTCTTCTAGAACAGGATCGAAGGATGTGTGCTTGATTTGTCCTAGAGGAGGAAATTCTGTAAATTCTAGACGGTAACTGAATTGAATAATACTTAAGACCCAAGAGTCTTTTGTAATGAGTGTCCAATTGTGAAAAAATGGTGCGAGACGAGTTGATTGGTCGGAGTCTGGTAGTTGTATGCTGGAGTCAAAGGAACTGCTTGGATTTTTTAGCAGGAGGCCTATAAGGTTGCCGGCGTTGTGTGGAGGCTTGTGGCCGAAAGGTGGAGAAGGAAGAAGAAGTTTGAGAGGATCGTGCTGGCTGATTCCTGTAGGGGCGGAAGGACTGAGAAGCTGGTTGTTGTGATTGTTGCTGTGAGTACTGTTTACGCCATTGAAACTTGTTGTATCTGGGTTGTTGTTGGAAAGTGTAGGACTTAGCCGTCTTTTTAATTTTATGCAAGTTTTCAAGATTGTCATCAGTCTTCTCATTGAATAGTCCCTTTGCGTCAAAGGGCAGGTCTTCAATGCGTGATTTGACGTCATCCATAAAACCTGATGACCTAAGCCATGCATGTCGCCTGAGGGTGATGGCCGATGTAAGAGTCTTTGAGGCCACATCAGCTGTATGGCGGGACGCCAATCTTTGATGTTTTGATACAGTGAGGGCTTCTGCATATGTATTCAGATAGTCCTGTCTAGTGTCATCCGGGGCTTGTTGAAGAGCTGGGAGGATCCTGGACCAGAGTTGTCGCTGGTATGCCCCCATGGCTGCTTGATAGGTAGTCACCCAAAGAAGGAAAGTGGTGAAAGAATATATCTTTCTCCCAAGCACATCCAACTTCCGGCCCTCTTTGTTAGTGGGAGTGACGTGGGACTTCCCCGAGGATTCTGATGAACTCGACTGGACAATAATGGAGTTAGGAACCGGATGTTTAGTCAAAAAATTAGAGTCATCACCGTGGACGCGATATAAGTTTTCCGTCCTACGTGACACCTGAGCCGAGGTAGATGGCTGGTTCCATGACTCCTTGATGAGATCCATTAATGCTGGGATGACCGCCAGACTAAGAGGGGGAGTCCGTTCCTGATTGATGTCCCCAAAAATGAGATCCTCAGCCGGAGCAGGCGGTTGCTCAGTCTGCATCTTAAGTGTTTTGGCCATCCTGGATATCATCTGCACATACGAGGAAAAATCCTCCGAAGGCGAAGACGGGTGCGGGTCACCAGCATCTGAATCCACTGGATCGCCTCCAACAGGTGAATCCTCAGAAGACTCTGACAGAAAGTCCTCCTCCTGGCCTGAGCCATGTGAAGATAGGTCTTCTTGTTCAGACATGGAAACTGGAGGTGGAGGTTTCTGTGCTTTCCTTTTCTTTTTGCTAAGTTCAGATGAGCGAATGCGTGTCGATGCCGTCTTTGCAGTCCTCGATGTCGAAGTAGTCTTGACCTGAGTGGGTCTTTCTTGAGTCGTAACATGACCCTTGGAGGGTCGACGAGTATCGACCTCGACCTCGAGGTGATGTCGACGTCGACGCCGGGGCGGCGGCGAAGATGAAGAGGAGGAAGTGGAGGCATAAACATACTTAACTCTCCTCTTCTCAGGATAGATCTCGTCGCTCGATGAGAATTCGGAATCGGAGTTGTCCTGTCGACGTCGACGACGGGACCTCCGATCGACCTCGATGTAGACGGGGTCGTCGTACCGAGCCTTGTGTCGACGCCGGTAGGATCGAGGTAAAACTACCACTTGGCGTCGAGAAGTCCGGTGCCGATCCGGGGAGAGGTGCTTCGTCTTTGCTGATCGCTTTCGAGGTGGAGACGGTGACCCCGACGGCATCGATGGAGACGAAGGTGTCGGTGATGCCCACCCGGCCAAAGCAGGGCTATGATGGGCAGAAGCCGGGCTAGAGACAGTACGCGCTAGCTGGCTAGGGCTCGGAGAGCGAATAGTACCAACCGGCGACGCTTCAAGCTGCCGTGGCGGTAGGGACACTGCGGCCTCCGAAAGGGATTCCCGATCCCGGGAAGAGTCCTCTAGAATCGGAGAAGGCAACGATGCCGAAACTGGAGGGATCTGTTTCCTGTGGCCTTTGGACTTGTCCCTCTTCTCCTTAGACGTCGATTTCTTCCCTTTCAGATGGTCCTTTTTCGACAAGTCTGGTGCCGGTCTCGACGTCGAGGGGGGAGGTTTGGTGGCGGTCGACGTGGATGACTTTTTTGATGACTTGTCGGCCGATTTGGATGCCGAAGACGGTGGCGGGGAGGCGATTTGGACTTCGGAACGTGGGGCCGTTGAAGGAGGGGGAGTTTCCATCTCAGATGGCTTAGACGCCGAGAGGGTCTTGTCCCACAAGTACAGCTTCAACCGTTGCTGACGAGCTTTCAACGCTGCCTTTGTAAATTTCTTACAATGTCTGCAGGACTGAGGTTGATGAGAATCCCCCAGGCAGAACAAGCAGCGATCGTGTCCGTCTGAGAAAGGGAGCTTACGGGAGCACGAGAGGCACCTACTAAAGGGCCCGGAGTGGGACATAAGGTGGTAAATAGGGGAAAGACCACTCACAAGTAAGAAATAGTCCAATTCACTCCTCGAAATTTGAGCGGGACGACAGTTAGAAGCGATGTCTGTCCCGGCGCGACAGAAAAAAGGCGGGAAGACGATACAATCCAAAAGCGCCAAATTCAAACGATAGGAAGAGAATAGTCGAACAGTCCGTGATCAGGGGCAACCGAAAGACGCAATATCCAAAAACAGTCCGTGTCAAGCCGAAAAGGATATAGAAGTAATTCAAAGAATGCTCTAGCTAGCGAGAAGATCCAGTCACCAAGGCGGTAAAATGGAACTGAGGCTGAGGCGGGTGGAGCATGCGCGATAGGGGTAACTCTAAACTTTGTTACTTTTCTACAAAAAGCTCTAGAAGATTCCGAGAAGACCAGCGCAGGCGCTGTCAGAACCCTATTGTGTGCATTCACAGAGGCCACGATGAAGAATTGCCTACTGAAACACCAATCCACCTCAATATACGTTGCTTTATGTCAGGCAGACCTCACAAAATGTACTGCTGGCAGGAAGGTCTACCCCTGCTCAGCAATGGTGAGGAATACATTTGAACTTGCAGGAAGCGGGGTTGCCTAAACCTGGGTGGAAGATGATGTCACTGTCCCTGCTAACCAAGCCGTACTAGTACTTTGAGCCTTGGTTTCTGGTCACATGACTGTCTCCTGGCTGCTTCTACCAAAATGCTACATTCTCCATTTCGACTGGCAGAACTCCTGCTCCTTCAGGCTCAGCTCAGGCTCGCCAAACATTTTCTCCCACCCGGCTCCCAGTACTTACAGGCCGCCTTGTCACTGGGCACAAATCTGAATTCAGAAATCGGCTCAAGCTCCTCATCGCTGTCTTCCTCCTCATCCTCCTTTCCTCCAATGGGGCCTTCTTTACATTCGTCAGCTAAGGAATTAACATATCGTTGCATTGATATTTCTGGTTAACTTCCCCAATAGTCTATAGGCCAACACTCTCACATTATTTATTCATTTATTCACTCATTCATTCATAAACTTGCATACTATCCAATTAGTGCTGGGCACTACTCTGGACAGTTTACATCACAGAAAATACAAACAGTATAATGTAACAAGACAAAACAAATCATCGAGATAAAAACTAGTAACAGTAAGGCTCCAAGTTCCTGTTTCCCATACAATTTGAATTGTAGCCGAAGAGGTTGCTCAAGGAGAAAAAAACAAGCTTTTGACAGGACTTTTTTTTTTAAAGCAGGGAATAATGCATAAGTAATGTTACCTGTATCATTTTAAACATTCAAAAGCTTCTGATCAAGATCCACTTTCTGAAGGGCATACATATTGGCAGTTCCTCCTTCTACTGGCCATTGGGAGGGACGGGGGAGTTTGCCTTTTATCCCTCTCTCCAACATACCCTCTAACTTTCAGCTCCGCTGGGCGGGGCTCCACCTCCCTCTTGTGCAACTTGGCTCCTGTGCGCGTGCGTGACTCTGCCCCCCCCCCGACATGCACAGTTCCATTGTGACCGGAACCTAACACGATTGCTGTGCAGAGGGGGAAGCCAGCTGTGTGGAGGGAGGGAGAGGCGTACGCACCAAACTTGAAGGGAAGCTTGTCTCCCTCCTAAAATCTTATTTAGTACTCCATGGCTTGTGTGAATTCTCAAGCCCATATTTTGTATCCTGTGGCCCATCAACCCCAGAGGGTACGGCCAACAGCCAGGGAACATGGGGGACATGGCTGAATAGCAGGATGGCCAGAGGCGAAAATGGGCTGTTGGGACGACATCTTCCGAAGTTGGGTGTGCAACCACTCTACAGAAATGGAACAGCAACTCAACAGTGGTTCCCAACCTCGGGTAACCCAGGTGTTCTTGGTACTGCAATTCCCAGAAGCCTAACGTCTGAGAATTAAAGTCCAAGAACACCTGGACTATCCAATTGAGCCACTCAATTAGAACACGACAATGAACCGGCAGGCCTCTGTGTATAACCTCTCAAATACTGAGAATCGCACGGGAATCTCCCCCTTGCAGCTTGCCTGACAAAAGGCCCAGATTTTGCCTTCTTCCTGATCCGCAGGGAGCAAACAACTTATTTCAGCTAGAAGAAATCAGCCAAGAGTGAAAAAAGCAACGAGGCAGAGGAAACTTATTTCCAACACAACTGTGAATAACTTTTTTAAGTGTAAAGGTTCCTTACCATTGTATAATTATTTTAGATTGTCTAGGCAAAAAAACCCCCCAGTAAAATTAAAAACGGACTGGAAAAAATTCATTTCCCCTCTATTCCGTTGTTTTTTGTTCTAAATCTCTAGGGACTCACCTGGATTTCTGACTTCATCAGATTTAATGTAAACAGGGATTTTAAAAAACCCTTTCCCTTGGAATATCATTAGAACCACTGTGGGAAATCAGACAGCAAAAGAGCACAGCTGGTGTCAGCCATGTGGGCTGCAATTGTTGTTGCTGCCTGTCAATCAAGTTGCTTCCACCTTATGGCGATCTTATGAATTAAGGACCTTCAAAAGGTCCCGTCAATAACAGCCCTGCTCAGATCTTGCAAATTGAAGACCATGGGTTGCTTTATTGAATCAATTCATCTCACATTTGGTTTTCCTCTCTTCCTGTTGCCCTCAACTTTTTCCAGCATTAATTCTTTTTCAGTGAGTCTTGTCTTCTCATGATGTACCCCAAATACAACAGTGTCAGTTTCATCATTTTTGCTGCCAGTAAGAGTTTGGGCTTGATTTGATCCAATACCCACTTATTTGACTTTCTGGTCATCAGGTGTAGCTGTAAAGCTCTCTCCAAATGAATCAATATTTTTTTCTGGCAGCTTTACTCTCCGTCCAGGTTTCATATCCATACATAACAATCAGGAATACTATAGTTCGGGCGATCTTGGTCTCTGCCAATATATCCTTACACTTAAGGACATTTTCTATGCCTTCACAGCTGTCTTCCTGAGTCCCAACTTTCTGATTTCTCAGAAGAAATGTTCAATAGGATTAATAATTAACCTATATTATAAAAAATCTTTAACAATTTCAATTTTATTTATTATTTTATTTATTTAAAATATTTTTATTTTTACCCTGCCTTTCCCTTACCCTAAAAGGACCCCAGAGATGTCTCCACTGTTGACATTAAAGTTTTCTAAGGCTGAAATCACAAACATGTCATGTGAAACATATTTTTAAACCCAGTTTCACCCAAACCAAACCAAACTTCCATTCACATCACTAGACTGGTTCTCTTCTGATAGCGCAAAGAGGACCCCCTACCTTCAAATTTGGCATTTACCATGACATACAAATGTTCCCATGGATAGGCATTCAGGTCCCGGGAGATGGCGTGCAAGCTTATGGTCGGATATTCCAACGAGAACCCGAGGCCGGAAGTCTCTATCCATGACAGACGGCTGGAAGAAAGCAGAAGAAAAAAAAAAAACCGAAAGAAGCAAACTGATGAGAACACAGGTGGAATTATGCAGACAGATTTTAATGGAGCTCAAGCATTCCTTCTCCCAGCCAGGCTCATGCTACAGCCCTCTGTGCTCCACTGGCAGGAGCAAAATACTATGCAGAAATTTGGGGTGATGGGGGAACGGGAAGATCTTCTCTGCTGTGTCATCCTGGGCTGGAATCATTTTGGTGCTGCCTCAAAAGCTGGCTCTTCACCAAAATTGTTTAGGGGCAGAGGAAAAAAATGTTCTAACTGTTAGAGCAGTACGATAATGGAACCAATTACCTCAGGAGATGGTGAGCGCTCCAACACTAGAGGCAATCAAGAGAAATTTAGACAACTATCTGTCAGATCTGTTTTGATTTGGATTCCTGCCTTGAGCAGGGGGGGTTGGACTTGATGGCCTTACAGGCCCCTTCTAACTCAATGATTCTATAATTGATCATAGCTAGATTTCATTATTGATCTCTGCTGTAACACAATTTACATTGTTTTAAATTATTTTACAAGATCTTAAATTGTTGAGTGATACTCTATTCCATGTATCCTGCTCTGAGATCCTTGACACAGAAGAGAATATAAGTATCTACCTATCTGACTTTATGTCTCCAGTCCTACTGTTTCATAGAGAACCTGCTAGTGGTGCCACATGTTTCATTGGTTAACTGCTTTTAACTTTCTAGTCGTGTATTTGTTTATTTGTAGTTTAACAGCATCAATTTTATTAATGACTGTTATGAAATGCCTGGAATAATACTTTGTACTTATGGGGCAGTATTTATTTTATTTATTTTATTTATTATTAGATTTTTACCCCGCCCCCCTAGACAAAGTCTACTCGGGGCGGCTTACATACATAATAAAAACATCATAAGACATAAAAATAAAATTTTTTAAAACATCATAATTTTAACATTTATATTAAATTAAATCAGTGCCAAGATGATAAGAGTAAAGATCAGTTATTGACTGCAGGGAAGGCCTGCCTGAAAAACCAAGTTTTCCAAATGAGTTTTAAAAACGCCCAGCGAGGGTGCCAGACGAATTTCAATTGGGAGGTTGTTCCATAGCCGAGGTATCTACATTAAATTAAAATAAATAAATCTTATTTATAAATCTAAAAAAAGAATTATTGTGAAACTTCATATCTTTTTAAGAGCCAACTTAAGACCTGGCTCTTTAGGCAGGCCTTCCCTCCTGTCACTACTTGATTTTTATTTTCATTTTATTCTTCGTTTTACATTTTCACTTTATCTTTATCTTCCCATCTTGAATTATACTATTATTGTTGTTTTAAATTGCTGTTTTAATTGTTTTATGTTAATTCTATAGTAAGCCGCCCAGAGTAGACGTTGTCTAATTGGGTGGGATATAAATTTAATAAATAAATAAATAAATAAATAAATAATTATAGAATAAATATTCATATGGCCATCACACCTACTAGAAGTGTAAGAGAGAAGAATGAAGGGGAACAGGTACCTGGTCTTTCCACAGTCAGGGATCATCTTTCCCAACCTTTGCCCTCCTGATGTGTTAGACTACAACACCCATGAGCCCCAGCTAGCATGGTGGGGCATGATAAGAGTTGTAATCCAAAACACCGGAAAGACATCAGCTAACAGAAGGCTGCTGGAGGACAGTTTTCACCTAGACACAGAAGTGAATTCATCACAGCTCTGCAAAAAAAATACCAGACTTTTCTCCGACTGTCAAAAACACACAGCCCACAACGTATTTCTTCCTTGAAACACTGGCTCTCACACAAAGTTCAGTAAAAACACAAGCACATTTCAATAAACATGATACAAAACAAAACGAGAAAAGCACATCCAGCAAACTAATTAGAGACCGACGTAGGGGTTACTGGCCTCGTCGGCTAAAATACAAACAGGAGGAGAGAACTGGTGTTGCTCAGAGGTGGCCCCGCAAGGCTATTTGGGCCCCACAGGATCCCCCGCCAGGAACCTCTTCAGCCAGAAACAGTGCCTGGCCATTCCCAGAAGCCTTCAGGAACTGCCACTCACCTTTTAAATAAACCGCACCGGTGTCCCTGCTACCTTTCACGCTCCAGACGCCAATTTGATCTGTCGGCATCAGCAACAGACCTGAAGCCAGTTTTGGCTTCTTTTTGTGTGCACAGGTTTGTATGTGTTTTTTTTTAAAAAAATTATTATTATATTTATTTTTGGCCTTCTGGGCAGTTCTTGTGCCCTTCTGTGAGAACCATCCCAGGAGAAGAAAAATTAATCCATGGATCTCCCAAAAACTGCCCACCCTTGGTCTAGAGAGTGACTAATTGGTTCTCACTCTAGGGTCCCCAGATGTTCCTGGACTACAACTCCCAGAAGCCTTCACCACTTGTTGTGCTGGCCAGGATTTCTGGGCGTTGGAGTCCAAGAACATCTGGGGACCCGAGGGTGGGAACCCCCCAGTCCCAACAGACCTTCCTCCTCCTCGCTACCCCCCCCCGCTCCACCACACCTTGTGGCAGGGAGTTCCACAAGCAAGCGAGCGAAGTGGCTGCCCCCCCCCCCTTTACTCCCCGCCGGGCCCGTCTCACCTCTCGGCGACGTAGAGGCTGCCGGTGCCCAGGCCCCGTCCTCCGAGCACGGCCTCCGTATCGGGCTGCCGCAGCCGCACCCCTTCGGCGGGCTCCGTGAGGCGCTTCAAGAAGCTCATGGCGGAAAGGAAACCCGAACCCCCGACTTGCTCCCCTCCCTCCTGCCTGGAGTTGCCCGCGCAAGCCACGAACCGCCCCGGAAGCACAACTCTTCGGGCCGACCGGAAGCCCCGCCTTCTACCTTCCTGGCGTCACCATAGCGACGCCAGAGCCCCTCTGCGGTGGCAGAGCCGCCGCGCCCGTCACGTGACGCGCCGGCCAATCAGGCGTCTGGCTGGCTCCCGCGAGGCTTAAGAGACCCCCGACGCGTCAAAAAGCGTGTGTGGCGTCGGGAGGCGCGTGTGTTTGTCCTTTGTGGGCTGGGCTGCCCGTGAAATCCGAGCACTGCGTTAAAATGGGAGGAGGCAGAGCTGGGAAAAGTTACTGTTTAAAACTGCAACCCCCTAGGATCAGCCAGCACTGGGGCTAGCTGTGCTCTCTGGGGGATTCTGGGAGCTGTAGTCTCAAAGGAACGCCTAGGCGACAGCGTCGAAGGAGCCGATTGGTTCAAACTGGCTTCCCCTCAGCACGTGGCCTCCTGATGTTCTGGACGAGGGGGTTCCCAACCTTGGGTAACTTGGATGTTCCTGGACTGCAATTCCCAGAAGGCTTCAGTACCAGCTGTGTTGGCTGGGGTTTCTGGGAGTTGTAGTCCAAGAACATCTGGGGACCCAAGGTTGGGAAGCACTGCTATATCCCGTGCTCTAGGCACAGTGGTTCCCAACCTTGGGTAACCCAGGTGTTCTTGGACTAAAACTCCCAGAAGCCTTCCCCCTTACTTGTGCTGGCTGGGGTTTCTGGGAGTTGCAGTCCAAGAACACCTGGATTAACCAAGGTTGGAAACCATTGTCTGGACAATAACCTCAACCAGGTTGAAAGATTGGGAGCTTGCCCCAATAAACCATGGGAATGTTTTTAACGAAGGCTTAATTGTGGGGTGTCTTCTGTTAAAAGGGGGCAGGGATGGAGGCCAGAGAGGGAAAGGAGCAGCAGCAGTTTAATCCAATCCAATGAGGAGCACAGAAAAGTTATTAGCAATGACAAATACTCTGTGAAAACAATGCTAAAATATTCTCAAAATATATTACAACATTTGCCAGATACAGGAATTAATTAATATGTGCAACAGTGGGATGGAGAGATTCCTTTTTGACACTGCGTGAGCAATATGGAAAAAAGGTCCCAGTGGAAGGACATTCAGAATTAAGAATACGGGTTCCAGAGGAAAAGATAAGTGTCAAAATCTGTTTGGGAAAAAAGATTATGAAATGGGCAGACATGATGTGAGACAGAAAGCAGCCTGAAGCTCATTACAGACTGCTGTTATTTAAGGGAGATAAGCTCCAGTGCCTTATTAAAACACAGATTGTTTAGGTTAGAAGATGCTAATTCAGAGTATTTCTGTATATCTTATGAATAGAGATGGGCACGAACCGGTTCATCCCAGTTTGTCAAGGCGGCAACACAAGGCGCTGCTGCTCACCTCCCGCCTCCTCAGCCAATCCAGCCCCTCACCAGGACCGTCTTGCTTGCTTTTTCCACCTCCTCAGCTAATCTCCCAGTCAAAAGCAGAAGCACAGATTTCTCTGCCCCGCCCTTTTGTTTGAGTGGCAGATCAGCCAAGAGGGCGGGGCAGAGAAGCCCGAGCTGCTGCCGGGCCTGGGAGATCAGTTGAGGAGGTGCAGGAAGCTGGCACCCTGGGCCTGGTGAGGGGCTGATTGAGCCGGAGGAGGCAGGGGGAGAAGGGAGCAGCAGCACCTATGCTGTCGCCTTCAAGAACTAAGACAAACCAGTTTGTGCCCATCTCTAGTTATGAATAAGTGTATGTTCCACATCAAAGTTTCTTATTGTGTTGAACAATATTGTTATTTCCACACCACTGTCAAAGTGGCAATAGATGTCTGCCATACAAATGCATCTAGTCAACCAACTAGTGACTCTTCAGGCATATGAGAGATTGCGTATTAAAATGTGAATTTGAAATCTCTTAAAACCAGTAATACAGTGGTGCCTCGACTTACGAACTTAATTGGTTCCGGAACTCCGGTCGTAACTCTGAATGGTCGTAAGTCGAAGCACCATTTCCCATAGGAATGCAGTGAAATGCAATTAATCCGTTCCGGCCGAAGAAAAAAAATCACCAAAAAAAAACACTGCAAGACCCATCGGAAACGCGATTAATCTGTTCCGGCCGAAGGGGGGAAAAAAGAAAAGAAAACAAACCGTGCAAGACTGTTCGGAAATGCAAAAAAAGCAAAGTAGAAAGCAAACAAACCGTGCAAGACCCTTCGGAAATGCAAAAAAAGCAAAGCAGAAAGCAAACAAACCATGCAAGACCCTTAGGAAATGCAAAAAAAGCAAAGCAAAAAGCAAACAAACCCTGCAAGACCCATTGGAAATGGGGGGAAAACACCAAAAAACAAACAAGCCCTGTAAGACCCATCGGAAATGGGGGGAAAAAACCAAAAAACAAACAAACCCTGCAAGACCCATCACAGCATAGAAACATAATCCCACTACCCAGCCCAAAACCACGCTGCAAAACCCACCCAGAACAGTTTTTTAAAAGTAGAAAGCAGCACCTTACCTTACCAGGCAGTCGGAAGCCTCCAATCGCACACTCTCTAACTGCTGGGGCGAAAGAGCTACAAAGAAGCAGCCTCTTTGCCACCAACGGTTAGCAATTTGAATTCCCCGCCTTTTTCCCCTGCCTTTTTTGGTTGTAACTCGAAGCTCCAGTCGCAAGTCGAAGCAAAATTTTGCGGCCGGAGCTGGTCGTAACTCGAAATGGTCGTATGTCGGGACGTTCGTAAGTCGAGGCACCACTGTGTTTGAAATGGTCCAATTTCTCTTCCTGAAGCTGGACGAAATATTGTTACTAGCTTGTGCGTAGCCAGTATGCAGGTTGTAAAATCCTCATGCCGATTCCTATTTGACGCTGCTTTGCCATTTTTAGTTCTTGCACCCCTGTGCCACACTTTAGCCCAGCTGAATGTCTCCTGTTGCTCTCCATAGAGCTATTTGCTTTTTAAGAATAGAGATGTTAGGAATATCTCCCCTAGAGCAGTGGTTCTCAAACAGGGCCCCCAGATGTTCTTGGACTGCAATTCCCAGAAGCCTTCACCACTATGCTGGCCAGGATTTCGGGAGTTGCAGTCCAAGAACATCTGGGGACCCCAGTTTGAGAACCACTGCCCTCGCCTATCCTCCCGAACTCTTACTGATTTTCTATCATCTGTAAATTCAATTCTTTCCTCCTCTGTGATGCAATGACAAAGCCATTCTCCAAAATGCAAGTCCCTGCATCGAATTATTTAAATGTTTTTTTTATTATGACAATTTACATGTCATATTTATATGAAAGAAATGGACAGTAGATATTATAAACAAAAAAAACATTATGAAAGAAAAAAAAGTTACACAATAGGCCCCCAAGCTATAAAAAAGCTGGAGGCCTAGCTTATACACAAAAGAGCTCCAACGAGACCATAGTGAGACGACATGGAACGTTTCATTAACAAAAATATTGGCACCAGCCGTAACATTTTTTTAAAACTTCATTTACAAGGAATACAGTATTTAAACAGTCATGTACTGCAAAGCTAAAAACACCAGCTGTTAGTCAACTGCAGTTAACCACTTTTGAGCATTGAGGAACTGAGGACTTCTCATTTCAAAGTTAAAATTTTCCATGCAAGTGAATTTACCAGTGAGATGGGTTGGGGGAGAGAGGAAAGAAAGAAAAAGAGATAAAGCTATCCCAGATTTATGTACAACAGTGAAGAACATGTCCAGTTCTCTCCCCAAAATATTTTCTCATCCCTGTCAATGGCCACTTCACGGGCAGTGTTTCAAAACAAAAAACAAAAAAAAAAAAAAAAGAAGTATCAACGCAGAAATAATGTTCCCCCAGGAAAATGCGTTCGTCATGACTCCTGAAGTGTAGCACAGATCCTGCCCTCCGGTGCACTAACTGGAAAGTGCACAATGACTTCTCAGTTTAACTACTCAAGCCAAAATTGCGACAGCAATTTGTACAGTGCCTATGTATGCTTGTTCTACACCGAGTATCAAAGGCACACACAGCGTAATAAATTCCAGAGGCCTGTCCTTTCAAAATTCAGCCCATTCATGATAAAAACAACAGCAAATTTGAGGACACAACTTATACATTGTGTTTAACTGGGATTGGCCCATTTTTCAGAAACTTAACTGTATTAGTGCCTTTGCCAAAGTTTGAACCGGCTGATATTAAAAATATAAACACACTAGCTGGGGTGCTCACCGTAGGGTCTCCCATGCACAGGGATGCATTGGCAGAAGCACTAAAGTTGCTTCTGAGGTGGTTGTTTCCAGGGCCCAACTATCAGTGCACTGGTCAAACAGACTTTAGGGAGCAGTGGATTGAACCCAGAATTACCACGTTGGGGCCCAAGGAGGAGGGTGAAATCTGATTCAATGGTGGTCTAATTCCAGGGGCTCAGATTTTAAAACAGGAAAACTCCCTAGAAAGTACCTCTTCCTAGACTACTCATGGTAGCATCAAATGTTATGTGTGAGCCACAAGCTTATACACAGACGAGAACCTCTGATCTGATTTTGTGCAATTCTTTATCCCAAGGAGAGAGACAAAGCTGCAACGTGGTCCTCCTCCATTGTAGAAGCAAAGAAACTATGCCAGACAGTACAAAAAAAGTGGCATAAGCACACCGTCCCCATGCCCCAGCCCTGGGAGAATAAGGAGAGAATAAGCATGTGAACCGACCCTGTGGCTGAGAACTGTCAGCAGCTGCTACTTGCGAAGGCCTCAATGACACTGTTGTAGGCTGCAACACACAAGCAGTGTTGAAACCGATTGCAACCCTTCTCAAAAGCTTAACGGTGGTGGTGGTGAGATTCATTCGTCTAGCAGGTATCTTTAAAAGACATGCTGATAACACAGGTAGACCAAAACCAGGCTGTTATTCAACCGTAGAGCACTGTGTCGTCGTCTCCCCCCCCCCCCCCCCAAATAGATCAAAACTGTAAATTTTAGAAAAGTTCCTGTGGAACAGAATAGTGAAATGGACAGAGTTGAACACCCACCTCCCATCTCCAGAACATTTTAAAGCAACGTCAGGGACATTTTTATTCACCTATTCTGACAAGACTCGCAAGGCCCGCGTGAAAGTTACACCTGATATTGACCATCTGCTTGTTGAAGTCAAAGAGATTTATATTACTCAATTAAACCAGGATACTGTAGAAATGTTTTGGGGGAGGGGACTCCTCCTGCCCCCTGTGTACACAGTGTAATGGTGATTTGATTTGAATTCATCCATTTGTTAGGAAGATGATTTCTTTTATCACCTTCTAGGAGGGAAAAAAAAGAGTTCTTTAAAAGGTTCATAAATTAACCATATAGAACAGCCTAAATGTGTGATGACGTTACACAGAGTAAGTTAGTAGGATTCTGGAGTTTACCACTTTGGACGACATGGGTTGAGTGACAGCTGTGAAGCTCCATGTTTAAAAAAAAACCTGCAAAAATTTCCTTCCCTCCACATGGTAAACCGCATATCTGAGGAGAAAGGTTTAAGAGAGCTAAATTTATTATACAGAAGGTGCCTTTTATGTATGGAAATCTTTTTTTTTAAAAAAACAACACATTCCACCACTTGCAGTTTTCCATGGCACAGCCCCAAACTTGGGTT
The DNA here is from genome assembly GCA_037013535.1 of Intellagama lesueurii. Classification (NCBI taxonomy): domain Eukaryota; kingdom Metazoa; phylum Chordata; class Lepidosauria; order Squamata; family Agamidae; genus Intellagama; species Intellagama lesueurii. The sequence goes on from JBAJHW010000003.1 coordinate 6,288,784, forward strand.
AAAGTCTCAATTAATTTTGTTTGTGGAAAATGTGAACGCCTTAACACTGCCTGACTCCTATAAGCCAAGGGTCTTCCTCCAAATCTACAAAAGCAGATTTAGATTGGGGGGGGGGAAGGTTTAGGGTTAGAGAACTTAAGTTATTATTGCTAAGCAACTCTGTGTAATCCATGGAAAACGGCAATGGTAATGGGAATCTTTCTTAACCAGAACACACATCTGACCAAGTTTCTAATCCGCCTCCATGCAGGTGCTAAGCTAGGGATCCTAGAAAAATACAACTAAAAGTCACACATGCACACATAAACAAATCTGCAAATTATGCTGCAGATTTCTGCAAGGTCCGGGATATGTGGAATTCTCTGTTGTGAGGAGATGATGTTACAGGCAAAGATTTATATTCAAGCTATGAGAGGCAGTGGGATGTATGTGGAGAGGAATCCCTCGTCACCCGAATTACTGTCGTTTGCTGCCCTGTTTTTCTCTGTATGTTGAAGCATGTTTTAAAATCCCAAGCACCTCTGATGTAAAAGTCTTAGAAGCATTTTTTCTATGCAACACTCGGTTGCATGTACATTATATCTTAAACTCTGCAGTTTACTGAGACCGTTGGGGCTGCGCAGGTCAAAAGACAAATCTGTCAAATGTTACTGCAGTATTCAGTGGGCCACAAAGCAAACCATGATGTGGCGATGGGAGTCATACCAGGTTAGAGCTTGGGAAAGTTACTTCTTCTGGCTTCTAGAATTCCAACTAGGGATTCTGGGATTTGCAGACCAAAAAAGTAACCTGCCATGCTCTATGAGCGGGCCAAAGGAGCCTCTCCAACTTTTGATGAAGCTTCCATTTTATGCCCTGCTGTCCACTGCTAACCAGGAACTCCTCCTTCCCTTTCCTTTCTGTGCTGTAAAAACAAAAGAGGATGACAAACCATGATGCATCATGTTTACATGTAACAGCAGCCCCACTGTTTATAGGCTGCTGTCTAGCAATAATACAAACAGAACATGTTCTACCTGATTTCACAAGCAGTTACCATGGGGTAGAGCGGGGTTGGTCTTTTCTAAAATCTACCTCACCTGGATGTTGCAACTTCACAATTTCAAGACAATCAACTGGATAATTTTGCCCACCACTGGTCACTCAAGAAGTAAAAATGAGGGAGGGTCGGTGTAATTTTTGTATTTACAGCTCAGGCAACTTTTCACAGAACTGGATCCTGCAGCCGCTTATAATTTGTCTCCGATCTTTAAAAAAAAATAAAAAATAAGAGGAAACACCCCAATCTTTCCATCTTGCGCTGTTTTTAAAACCTTAATGAGTGTGACATTCCACCTTCCTGCAAAGCACAACTTCATGTTGATTGCTCTGTAGAGCTGTTACTAAACTCACTATGCTTTAGGAAAAAATACACTCTGATGAAATCTTCGCTTGCTTTCCTCTTATAACCTGGTACTCCTCTTCTTGAAATCCATACTCCAGTTTGTCGAACCTTTCACCCCATGTCTGCTTCAAAGATGAGAAACATTACTTTAAAAAAAATAAAAATGAAAACTTCCAGAATCCTACAGTCAAGCATGTTCAGTGGCCATGGCAGCTGTGGGATTCTGGGAGCTGTAATTTTAAAAAGGTAACTTTTTCTATCAGCATATTAAAATGCTAAAGTCTTCCAACAATGACATACACCTGAACAGAAGCATGCCATTTACTGAAAGTTAAAAGTTGTGCTTTGCAGTCTCAGCAGCATCTGAGAAACTACTCTAGACACAGCGTCATGTAATAAATACACAACCTAGAAGCAACAGTGAAATCAGACAAAGTCACTTGATAGTGAGAGGAGAGCCTGAGGGATCAGAGCAGGCAGCTATGCCGAAAATGTAACTAATGGAAAAGTTGTGACTTTTGATTTTTGCAGAAGGAAGAATTTAAAGTCAGATGGAGACAGGTAGCAACATAGGTCTGCAGAACTATATCTGCTAGATGAAAGGGAGGGAGGGGAGCCTGCAATTTACAAGCCACATTCTATTTCACTGCAAGTGCTCAGATTTTTGAGGAAATGATAGGTAAGAAGCTATAGTAGATGTAGCACTTAGTGCTAGGATGACACTATAAAACCAAGAAAAACAAACCAGTAGAGGCTGTGCCCTACCAGAGGGTCATTGCACAAGAAGAATCAACTGTGCCTTGTGCAAAAGCAAAATAAGGAGATAACCAGGACATGTCCACCATTCTTGCAGGGCTTGGGTCAACTCCCCTCCCCCAGCACATAGCAATTTGAACGGGCTCCCCCCAAATTTCTTTGTGGCTCTATCTGCAAGATTTATCTAAGCATTGATGCTACAAATGTGAATGAATGAATTGGACTTCCATGAAAGTGGTGAACAGTTTCTGTTGGAAAGGGTCTCCTAAGTCCTCCAGGCAAAACTGGGGCAAGCCAGTTTCAAAGTGGTTTTAAGCTAATCCCCTTGGATTCCATTCCAGCCGTTTCCTAGAAAGCTACCTCTATGGCACAAATGCTCATTTACACAAAACTGATCAAGCCGTGAAGATGTCCACGCTCTGGAGAGCTTTGAAAGTCAGCAGCGGTCAACTATTCCAACCAATCTGGATTCATGAGACTAGGGAGAGATGCCAGCAAGTACAGAGAAAAGAACGCCTAGAGGGTGCTTCTGATCTGAAGAAGACTCAAAGGTGACGGAAAAAATGTCAGGAAGACAGGTTTGTCTCGAAAGAAGAAACAAACAAAAGCAGGATGGGGAATAGGGAACGGATGGACAACGGGTGTAATAGCTCAGTGGCTATTGTCCAGCTCTCCATCTCATTCTCATTTTCTTAGATGCAAGCAGAGAAGAAACAACCTGATGCCGCGCACCAGTTCACAATGGTGAAGGAAGCTTTCAATGCTCCATGTCTGCATCCTGCATCAGTCATGAGCTAGTCAGGCGACTGAGCTCATCCTTCTGCTCCTTCCACTCTTGCTGATAAGGGGTTCAAGAACAACCTGCCACCCAGCAGAACAATGATGAATACCTCTTTAGTTTCACCTGGGTGTTATGTGCAAAACTATCTGCCCCATCTCCATTTTTAAGCACTCAAAATTTTCTGAAAAATAAAATAACACAAGCCAGTGGTGTTTGAGCTGGTCAAAGAAATACATGGCCTGCTCAGATGCAAACTGGATGACTCAAATGTGCGAACACATGTTGCATTACAGCATCACTCAAGTGAAAGAGACGTAGGATTTTAAAGAAAGATTTCTGCATTTCTGTGGGGTTTTCAACCATATTCTTTGTTATTCAAACAGATACCTGCTAACAAAGTCATGCAATATATCTGGGGGGGGGGGGGGGAGCTTTGCTTTGTTTACTCAAAAACACAAAAAAACAACAAGCAAACAAAAACCACAACTCCTTGGGGGAAGGCAAATATTTTGTTAAGATCTGGGTTTTTTTAGAATTTTAAATGTGGATTATGTGCATTGCAAGAATGTAGATGCATACAGTTAACAGAGTGGTTCTTTTAGTGCTTACCAGGAGGGGGATACATGAAAAAATTTAAAGGCCAGAGAGTGGGGGAATCCAAAGTTTTCTTGCCAGGTCGTTTGCATCATCCTAAGGTCAGCTTTAAAATCAGATTTTTTTTTTATTTTTTTAAAGATGTGCTAAGCAACAAACATCTGAAAATGCAACATGGTTTTGGGGCAAAGGAGCAACCAAAGAAAGAATTCCTCCTTCAGTGTCAGCAGCAAAACTGGTGCAGCCACTGCCAGCAACGGACTGAGCACCAGAATTAAATCCAAAACCAGCATTAAAAAAGAAAGAAAAACACACAGTAATTACTATTTCAGATTATGACGATGTGTAGACTTCCAACTGTTTGTGTGCTAATTTGTGTATACAGAGAAAATTAAAGAAAAGGAAAACACTGAAGACGCCAATTGACCTCGCAGAATAAAATGCAAGACGGAATGGGCACGTCATGTTCTCATTTGACGAGCTATTAATAATAAGCAGAAAGGCTATTTTGGAACAGAGGGCACACACTCAAACCCAGTGTTATGCTGCTTAGCTCTGCGGGCAGAGGAGACCATGGGGAAATGGGCATCCTCCCTGATATATGGCCCATTTTAGAAATCAGTTTAGCAAATAAGATCTATTAAAATACATATTAAAAACATGAAAGGACCTACAAGCAGCCATCACTGTTGAAATCTGCTAGAATATCCAAACTGGAGAGATAACATTAATCCCTCTCACCTTTTTCTCCCTCTAACTCTCTCTCTCTCACACACACACACATACTTTCCCAAACAAAAACCTCCCAGAAAGAAAGAAAGAAAAAACAATTCTATTTGCATACTTCAATTTGAAGTAGATACTAAAAGCACAGAAAGGGTTTTAAGAGCTGTTGGTTCCCTGTTTATGAGTCCTGCCATCTCTTGAAAATGATTTGCTGCAAAACATGGTCTCTTCACAGCAAAAACGGTAAGTCTTCCCAAGAGGTACCATGTATGAAGCTCACCAGATAAATGAACACATTAAAAAAAAAAGAAGAGTCTCGTTGCAAACTCACCACTTAGAACTGTTTCAAAGGGTCAAAAGCTCATGACAGGGTGACACGTCCTGCTGTACAAAAACACGTTTAAAAGATGTTTATTGGGGGAATGGCAAATTAAAAGGTGATGCAATTGCTTTTCTTCCATGGCACTTCTGCCTCTTTATCCATCGTGGTGATCCTCAGGGTCTACCACGGCTGCTTTTTTTGAGAAGCCGATTACTAAAAGGATCTATGGTAAGTTAACCTACAAGTCACAAAATGCAACAGTAAAGATACTAATTGCTTTCCTTAAAATTGTATGTTAAATCGTAATCTAAGTTGTGAACATTTATATATAATATATATCTCCTATGAAAAAGCTGGAGCACAAAATTCTTTTGTATCCCCTTATCCTTTTCCCACGCCTGCCCCCTTCCCCCCCCCCAGCCCCCAAGTTAAGATTTTGGGCCCTGACCGATCTGGAATGCTTTCCTTCAGCCACCCCGTCTCTCCTAAACCCCCCACCCCCCAAATTTGTGTGCACTCAGGAAATATAAAGTCAAAAATATACAAATCTCTCATTTACTACAAGGTCTGTGTGTAGATGGAAGTTTTTTTCTTCGGACTGCAGAACTGGATGAAGTTGGTTGGGGGGTGGGTGGGCAGAGAGCAAAAAGAATGAGAATATGGAATTTACAGTAATTATCTTGGTGGGGAAAAAAGTTCCAGAAAATCCCATGGTCTCTTCAGGAGTGGGGGACGGGGAAAAGGGGGGGGGGGGGAAACATTATCCCAAACTGCAGGACTGGGTGAAATTCTGACTGCTAAAAAGTGATACTGTAGTGGAGAGTTTTCTAGGAAAAATAAAACACCTTTTAATAACTGGCCCGCTGGTATGAGCTACCGTGGAATAAATTAGCACAAAAACGGAAGTCTTATAACTGTTCACTGTTACAGACGTAATCCACAAGGTCAGTCACTCGCAAGAGTTCGTCCTCGTCTTCCTCGGGGCCTCCTGCCTCCTGGCCCCCACCTGTCCCATTGGGCGCCAAGCTGGCATTGGCTGTGCTGTCCTTGGGGGTGGGAATCTTCTCGGCGGGCTTGCCAATCAAGTTCTCAATTGTCTTCCCGGGGCTCTGCCCGTTGGTGGAGGGCAAATCCACCAGGCTGTAGTCCAACGGGCTTTCTACCTTTCCCACGTTATCAAAGTCATCCTCCTCGTCGCTTTCTATCCGGTAGCAGGCTTTCTTGGGGAGGTCTTGGGGAACAGGAGGTACCGCGGGCTTGGCGGCGGGCACCGGCCTGCTGGTCTCGTCGTTGACGTTGCTGCCGCCGTTGTCTTCGTCATCCGTCTCGATCCGATTCAGACGCTTCCGGATGGGCCGACCTTCCTCGTCATCGTCGTCGTCTTCCGAGTACTCGTCTGTGCTGTGGCTCCGCTTTCGCACGGACCTCTTCGACAGCCTGGTTGATGCGTCGTCGTCTGAGTTCTTAGCCGCATAGCTCTCTGGAACAAGCATCAGACTTAGAGCTGTTAGCAAGATCGGGGGCAAAGCAAGCGCTCCACCTGCATTTCTGTTTGCGTTTTTAGACAATACATGCAACATGCATTGCTAAATCAAGATGCTTAGGCTGAAAGAAAACTGGCGGCCAGTCAAAAATAAGAACGGTGAAATATACAAGAAAACTAATGGCTAAACTGCCCCTCATGCCTTTGTGTGGCATCCACCTTAAGAGGAAAGCACTGTAATGTTACCATATATCTCCCACATCCTACTCTAGAAAGACTGCCCTTGTGCAGTTTTCTTAAAGTGTCTCACTTGCCTCTCAAGAAACGAAGATGTACCATAGTCCACCTCCCCTCCCCTGCAATATGGAAAACTATTAGATAAGGGCTGAAATCCTGTTGCTAACTTAACACCTGCGGGAGGGTGATGATGTCACCAGCAGGGGGTGATTTTCAGTAATAAAAAACTTCCTACTTCTATCCCACTGTTTCCACAACTCCTGTGTAAATCCTTTCATCAAGTGGAAGTCATGGAAAACAGAGGACAAAAGGAGGGAGTCTTTAATGACCAAAAATCTACCACCTCTGGATGACATTACCAGCACAGGGATATTTTCATGTAATTATCAAGACTTCCTCCTTCCATCCTGTGGTTCCCAAGCAATAACAAATATTACATGGGAGAGAGAAAAGTGACGGGACAGACGTAGGTGGTTTTTGCTTACTGGAAATCAGCCCCTGCTAGTGATGTCATCACCCCTCTGTGGACATACAGGACCAACAGGATTTCAACCAATTCATGTAATAAATCAGATGGTATGTTTTGAAAGATGTTTTCCTAATCCACCCCTTTTATAACATTTATTTTAATCTGCATCTCAGTTCATGTAGTTTTAAGAATTTGAAGTTAAAACGTTCTACGCTGCTATAAAAGGTTAACAAATGATTCCAAGCTTTCCTGTGTCAGTCCCCAAAACCACACACAAAATAAAACAGCCATTTAAGAACTCATGTCGCCCTGGTGCTTAAGAAATAGAATTGTGAAACAGAATTGTGATCATACTTCATCATGGCCACCAATGGATCAAATGGCCTTGGTCAAGCCACATGATGTGTAATTTGGGATCACTGTCTGTTTTAGAGGATAGTTATACATATTTCAGAAAATTTATGAGAAGCACAGTAGCTAGATACTGAATTATCTTATAGTTTCAGGTGGCCAAAAAAATAAGGAGAAAAGGACTGCAGTGTGGAGTAGAATTGCTAAAGCTCCACCCTAAATTCTTACTTTTAATCATACAGATCTTACCCTTCCATGCACTCTTGTTTTCTTATCCAGCTTTCCAAATTCTAAACTGTCACCTAATGGAAGGGCCTCTCTTTGCTGAGGCTAACCGACAATTCTGAATCAGATTTTCCAAAGGTTGCAGGTTGTATGATAGGATATGGCCAAAGTAGCCCTGGGGTGTGTGTGTGTTTTGGACTCGATGGCCTTATATGACCCTCCCAACTCAATTATTCTATGATTCTAAGTGAAAACTTTTTAAGGATTTGCATTTTGAAACCATCCTTTGACTGCAGCCAGAAAGCTCCTGCAAGGCAAGAGAAGGAATGGATCTTTTTGAACACCCCATTGTCCACATCATGCCTCAGGAGATCCTTTTAGGATGCACAAAAAATGTCAGGAAGTCTTCTCACATGTTACAGTAATTGTAAGGTAATCATGGTAAGAACGATGAGTGGCAAGTATATTTGGAAAATAAAAACCGCTGCCTTCTCATCAGCTAGAGCTAGCGAGAACTGCTGAAAGCAAGAACGCCTGCCAGACAGCCTAGGCACAGTAATGGGCCCAAGAACATGCCGAGGGCCTGATGACCTAAGAACCCAGTTTGCCACTGTCTATCCCTCCCAGAACTGGGAAAAGGGGTTTCGTTTTCGTTTCGCTTGGACTACAAGATCCAGAATGCCCCAGCCACAGAAAAACAAACTGGCCCTTCTATATAGGGCAGGTTTTGCCAACCACGACATCTCATTTAGATTCAGCTGTAAAAGAGGACTGTGGCCCTGAGGCAGCTCTGTAGGCCAATAAAGGAAGAAGTAGATTTAAGTCTCTACTTCTACCTAGTTCTAGGGTGAGGGCCATAGTTCACGGTGGAGCACGTGCTCTGCTTGCATATGGTCGCAGGCTCAGTCCTCAGCAATTCCAATGAAAAGAAGAGGCTCATCTCAAGTAGTGAGGTTTGTGAGAAACCTCTCTGGCCAAGATCTAGGAGGAAGGCTGCCAGTCAGAGTAGACAATATGTGATCCAATGGTCCCACTCCGTATCAGGCAGTTTCACACACAGCCAGTTAGTCCTGCTTTAAAAAAAAAGGATTTTCCAGAACTGGTGGAAGACTGTGGGAGTGGTCATCATAGATCCCCATTTATACCTGAATCAGGGGCTGAATCCTATTGTGTAATGTATGCCTGCAGAAGGGTGATGGTGTCACCACCAGGGTTTGATTTTTGTTAATTAATAACCTCCTACTTCCATCTCATGGCTTTTCCAACTACTGTGTAATGCATTTCACCACCTGGAAGGAATGGGATAGAAGCAGGAAAAATTTTAACTACCAGAACTCATCCCATCAGTGACATCATCACCCTTCCACAGGTATTAGTTACACAACAGGGTTTCAGCCAGACAGATCATGGCTTTCCACAAATGAATCTGGAGTGATTTAAACCTGGCTCCCTAAAGACCTGAATACAGCCAGAGATCCGCTGTTTGCTGCTCTGCTTCCCCGGTGCCACACCTACGGCTCCCAACTACATACCCATTTCCCAAAAATATGGCCCATACAGGAGGATGAATGAGTTAACAACCGTCTACGGTATTGGCCGACTAACATTAGCCATGCTTCTGTTTAAACTCTGGTTGCCACTCTCCCTTCCTCTCGGGCATAAAGCTGTTGAATCTGGGCTACAAGGAAACATTTTGATTTTACCTTCGCTGTCCGAACTGGAGAGCCGGCGCTTGTGAACTCTTCTCAGCTCCTTTCCGTATCGGAAGCTCTTCTGAGAGCCCTCACTTTCGGAATCTTCCTTATAGTTGACTTGCCTCTTCTGATTCCGCCGAGATCTTCTCCGCCTCGTTTCCAGGTAATCTTCATCACTGTAATCTGATGACACATCACTTTCTGCCCAGGGAAGGAAGAGAAGCAACCACCTAAGTTCGGTTTTATGACCTGGTGCATTCTGTCACATGTGTCACAATCTGTCTGTTCAGATTAAATCTGAGGGCGTATAAACTGAAACTTAATCCAGACAAGACAGAGGTGCTCCTGGTCAGTCGAAAAGCAGGTCAAGGAATAGGGTCGCAGCCTGTGCTGGATGGGGTTACCCTCCCTTTGAAAACACAGATGCGCAGCTTAGGGGGTGCTCCTGGATTCGTCTCTGAGCCTGGATGCCCAGATTTCAGGGGTGGCCAGAAGTGCCTTTGCACAGCTTAAACTAGTGCGCCAGCTGCGTCTGTTTCTTAAGAGGTCTGATTTGGCTATGGTGACACATGCCCTAGTTACATCTTGGCTAGATTAATGTAAAGCGCTCTAGGTGGGGCTGCCTTTGGAAAGTGTTCTGAAACTCCAGAGGGTCCAAAATGTCGCAGCCAGATTACTAAGTGGGGCTGGTTACAAGAACGTATAACTCCCCTGTTACAGCAGCTCCACTGGCTGCCGATCCGTTTCCTGGCACAATTTAGAAGTGCTGGTTTTAACCTACAAAGCCCTAAACGGCTTGGGTTCAAGCTATCTAAAACAGCGGGTCCCCAACCTTTTTAGCCCCGCGGACCGGCTGGGGAAGGCGGGGCGCCCCCCTGCGCTCATGCGCCTGCGCGAAGGGCGGCGCAGCGCTCATGCGCAGGCGCAAATGGGCTGTGCGGGGGGCAGTGCGGGGGAGGTCTCTCTCCGCAGCCCAGTCTGGCTCAGGCCACGGACCGGCACCGGGCCGCGGACTGGGGGTTGGGGACCTCTGATCTAAAAGACTGCATCTCCTTCTATGAGCCTGCCTGGGCTTTATGATAATCAGGGGAGGCCTTACTCTCGGTCCCACCACCTTCACAGGTGTGTTTGGTGGGGACACGGGCGAGGGCCTTCTCTGTGGCTGTTCCTAGACTGTGGAACTCCCTCCCACTGGAGGCCAGACTGCACCCATCTTGGCTGTCCTTCCACAAGCAGCCAAAGACCTTTCTCTTCAGGCAAGGCTTTCCCTTAGTAACTGGTGGTGTGAGAGGGGTTTTTAAATGGATTGTTGTGCTCTGTTGTTTGAAATGTGTTTTTACATTGATCTTAGTTACCATTTTAATACTTGTTTAATTCTTTTTTAATATTTGTAGACCTACTGTTTTAGCTTCTACCTATTGTCTTTTTAATGATGTAAGCCACCTTGGGTCCTTTTGAAGGAGAAAGGCAGGATACAAATATTTGACATAAATAAAATAAATCCTCATGCCAAAGGAAACTGTGCCAGAAGGGTTAAATGTTTCAGGCTTTAGTTTTCTCAGTTCTTCCCCAATAGAAAATGCATTTCAAGGAATTCATGGACAAAGGTGGTCATGGGTTCAAAAGTCATGCTGTCTTGACAGCAGCCACTTCTTCAAAAAGGCAGGATGCGACTCTGAGTGCCTCGTTGGGAACCTGGATAATAAATTCCCCAAGAAACTTAACATGCATTTAAAGCCCTCTGCCTTATCTTCAGCAACACCCATCTGGCAGCCCACCCAGCCATAACTGGTTTAGGCAGCATAGGGGCAAAGCAATCCGTAGAAGCAGAGAGGGGGCCAAGCGTTGGAGGGCGAGTGAAAAGCAAAGCAAAGAAAAATATATTAAGGAGAGGAGAGAACTATTGGTCTGGAGACAACATTCACCTCCCCTCTCAAACTGTCACCCATGAACTGGGTCAAATACATTCATGTGACACTGATCACACTTAGCTTTAGAAGTCAATGTTACTTTATTTATAAGACTTGCACTCTGTCTTTTGATGAAATGAACTTCAGAACAGCTTACAACATATTACAGCACAAAAAAAAGAAAGAACCCCACAGGTACAAAGGCCACCCGTTCCCCTCATTCCCTTGGTCAAAGGACGGGGCCAGGGTGCGTCTCCTTCTTGCTGTCCTTGGGGATACACCAAAGTGTCCTTTCGGGCAGGGAACACGGGGGGGGGCTGGTGGGGAGAGGGGAAACCAGATCCCTGGTGGTGCTGCTCCTTCTCTGACTGATGGAGAGAACCCGAATAGTCTTCCCTTTGTCGTGGTGTGCTTTTGGGGGAAGGGGGCAGAGGCCAAACCCCACTCCCACATCTCAATATTGCATAAAAATGCATTGGTGATCATCACTTTCAGTATTGGATGGCCATATTCCAGTGTTAAGAAATCCTTAAATACTGGCTAATTATGGTATGGTGGCATTATATTCAGATTTCCTTTTAAGACAGGCTAATGCTCTCTCTCTCTCGCTTTTTTTTTTTAAAGAGATGATTCATTAATTTAACTTTACTTGCAAACCAGCATGTTTTCATGACACTAAATCACTGGCTGATAGGTCGCTTTGCTCAGGAAACACTAACATGGGAAACCTGATTTAAATAATTCCATCTTATTAGGCATAGATGCAACATACCGTGTTTCCCTGAAAATAAGACAGGGTCTTATATTAATTTCTGCTCCAAAAAAAGCATTAGGGCTTATTTTCAGGGGATGTTTTATTTTATTTTTTCATGTACAACAATCTACATTTATTCAAATACAGTCGTGTCATCTTCTTCTCGTTGCTGCACAAGGGTGGAGGGCGGAGTTTCACTTCACTGGGGGCTTATTTTTGGGGTAGGGCTTATATGACGAGCATCCTGAAAAATCCTACTAGGGCTTATTTTCAGGTTAGGTCTTATTTTTAGGGAGACAGGATATATTAGCTCTGTTGTACTGCTAGCAAAGACATAAGCATATTATACATATACATATTATACATATACATATTATACATATTATACATATTAATACAGAGTTATATATATATATTTCTGTACCCTCAACTCTACAAAGTTATCCAGGAATTAAAACCAATAATTTAACAGTAAAGATGGGCATGAAGCACGACGAAGCGCTTCATATGAAGCTGTCAGCACAGCACCAGAGGTGCCGCGCTGGCCTATCTCCCTCCCACCCTCAGCCGGCTGGCCCACCCACCCTTCTCTGCGTGCCGCCGGGGTCCTTCTTCTGTGGCGGTGCTCCAATCCGGGCAGGAGCTCAGCCGGCCCATCCCCGCCTCCTCAGGCAGCCAACCACTTGTTGGCTGTGCAAGGGAAGTCCCCACCCCACCTTCTCGTTGGAGCGGTCAGCTGCCTGAGGAGGCAGGGATATGCCAGCCGAGCTCCTGCCTGGACTGGAGTGCCGCCAGAGAAGAAGGACCCCGGTGGCGCACAAAAAAGGGTGTGTGGGCCAGCCGGCGAGGGTGGGTGGGAGATGGGCTTCGTTGCGCTTTGTGCCCATCTCTATTTAACAGTAAGCAATGTTGAAATATAAAAGAGAACATTGAAAAAGTGACAGAAAATGCTTCAAATCACATACACTCAGAGCAAGAAGAATAAAAATGTAAACACAACGAGAAATGCAAATCGGGGCAAGTGAAAACATCCTCAGCCAGTGCGGAAATACTGCTATATCAAAGCCACTCCAGAGAGGGAATTCCAAAGACAAGGGGCCACCACACAGAAAACCTTATCTGCAAGTTTCCTCTCCTGCTTCATTTCAGTCAACAGGAAAACCCAAATAAAGGCCTCGAATGGTGACTGAAGGACCCAGGTACATACTTCTGACAAGAAGAGGCTCTTGAGATAGAGTGGTCCAAGGTCAGGAAGTCAAATGCAGTGTTCTGAATTACACCCAGGAGCAGACCGAAAGCCAGTGAGGAGTTTCAACACTGGTGAGACTACATACAGTCAGGAGGCCTGCTCGAGGTCAACATTCTAGCTATGTGATTTTATTTCAGGAGAGCTACTCCTGAATCCCAACTCTCATCCCAAACGAAACATCAACTGATGACAACAATGCTGGAGGACCGCACTTGGATTAGCTCTGCAGGCGCAGCAGCTGGAGGTTCAAGGCCAGATCCAGCCGAAAGAAGGGTGCCAACTGACAGGCAGGTGGGCTGGTCCTCTAGGAAAACAGGCTTCTGACCACAAGTCTAGTTCTGAAGAGTCAGCTTTTTGGCCCAGCAGCCAAGTCACAAAAAGCAAGAGTCTCACTTACCAGAGTCGGCGCTTACGTTATCCTCAGAGTCCTCATCTTCGTCGTCTTCTGAGTACCTTTTTTTGGCCGTTTTTCTCCGTAGCCGCCGGCTTTGCCTCATGGGCCTGGGATGGTGCCGCCTGGGCCGACGGCGCCTGGAAAACTCGGCATCGCTGTCATCATTCGAGGGCTGATCCTCTTCACTTTCCTCTAGGTTGTCATCGGACACGACAAATTCATCCTGAGATCTGCCAGGGCAAAGATAGGTGGGAAAGATCTTTGAAATAAACGATCTCCAAAATGTTTTGTCCTCAACAGCCATGCTCAGCTTAAGGCTGTGGCTTCCTTTATGGAACCAATCCAGCTCATATGTGGTCTTCCTCTATTAATTAAAAATATACTAATTAAAATTTTAAAACGATGGAGTACAAATATTTAAAAGTATATCGTGACTATAAATCAAAATTTTAAAATCCACTAAAGCTCCTCGTCTGAATAGTCTAGTGACTCCCCAAAGTCTCTGTAAAAAAAGGTGTATTTCCAATTGCCGTTGGAATATCTCCCAAGGAATCTGGGAGCAGCCACAGAAAATCCTTCTTTAACACTAAATGTGCTTGTGAAAGGGGTAGGACTGAGAGAAGGCACACGACTGATCTTAAGGCTTCGGGTGCTCCTAGAAGGAGATTCTTTCAGATAGGCTGGATGTAAAATGTAAAGGGTTTTGAAGGCCATGGTCAACACCCGGAAGGGCGCCTGGTGACTCTGTCTGCAGCCAGTGGAGCTGTTTGTAACCGGAGGGAGGGGGTGTCATAAAAACCTGGTAAACAGTCCTAATCAGGATTCTGACTGCAGCATTTTTCATCAGCGGGATTTGCCAAACTGTCATTAGAGACTGCCCTCTGTAGAGAGCACTGCCGTAATCCAAACAGGAGGTAACCAGGGTGTGTGTCACCATAGCCAAATCAGGGGGTGGACACACCCTCTGGCTTGGTGTGTGCTTAGGAATCTCAGCAGGGACTTGTTAACTGCTAGCTAGAAGCAAGATAAAGGTTTTTACTTCTGCATGTTTAAAAAAAGCAATAGGACTTCAGTCACTGTGTTTATAGGTGCATCTGTTTTTTTTAATAATTTGTAAGTTGTCGTGTGTCCCGTTGCTGGTTAGAAAGGGGCCACAGATATTAAATAAATAAAAAACAAGAGGCAGAGACGTGCACATGCTTAGCTCTAACAGAAACTGGTGGAAATGAAAAGGGCCTGGTTGTGCATGGAAAGCACAGTTTGCCTTCATCAGGCCTTACTTACCCTTCACTGATCCTGAACTCATCCTCACTTTCTTCTTCATCCATGTTGCTGTCACTGTCCAGGTCATTCAGCCGCCGACGTTTCTTGCGGCGAGCTGCCGTGGCCCTTGCGGGCCGCTTGTTCTCCTTCCTTTCTTCCTCCAGGATGGTAGAAATATCCTTGCCACGATGCCCTGTGATGTTGGACATGTCTTTTCCTCTTCCGCCACCTACATTTGGTGGAGCCAGGCAAGGCAAATTACGCATCAGGGGGGAGCAACCGTCAGAGCTCATCCCTCAGCCTGGGAGTGGGGCTGCTTTCACTCCCAAAACCTTCCCCTTTCAAATTGTTTGTACATTTTTTTTTAAATGAAAAAGACCTTTTAGTCTTCTAGGAAGCTTGTGGGGGGGAGTGTGTGGGAGTGTGCAGAAGGAAGTATGGGGAAGGAGGAAGGAAGGGAGGAAGGAGACAGGGAGGGAGGGAGGTGCTGCGGGTGGATGGATGGATGGATGGATGGATGGATGGATGGATGGATGGATGGATGGATGGATGGATGGATGGATGGATGGATGGATGGATGGAGGGAGGGAGGGAGAATGGATGGGAGGAAGGAAGGAAGGGAGGAAGGATGGATGGATGGAAGGAAGGAAGGAAGGAGCTGATGATGGATGGATGGATGGACAGAAGGAAGGGAGGGAGGGAGGGAGGGCTGCATACTGCCCACTCCTGTCTACCTACTACCTAAACTTTGCCACTACCAGACCCCCCATAACAAAACTCAACTTTAAAAATATCTGCCACTTAGAATCAAGATGGCTGGGTAGAAGCCTTGTGTGCACCTATGGTCTAACCCTGTAAGGCTGGATACACAGACTGAAATCCTATGGAGCAGCTAGGCTTGCCTAACTCAATGTCTAACCATGTCAAGGCCAAAGTGCTATTCACAACCCAAGGGTTGAAATGGGAACTATGTGACCAACTGCACAACTGAATTGTGCAATCCTTGTTGCCTGGGTATTGTGCCCAATAAATTAACACAGGTGTGGCTTTACGTCATGCAAAGACAAACATGATTCCGGCTACTGAGTGACAGAGACTGGCACAAAGTTCTACACTTAAGTAAAGATCTCAATTCAGGACACCATGGACTAATTCTAATCAGCGGCAAAGTTTGACAAAAAAAGGGGAAAGCCATATTGTGCTGTGTTCATACACTGCACAATTCCTGTGTTTGTCCTCTACTGGCATGGAAGAGAGACTATCCAAAGCCTTCAGGATGTATTTCCCACATGCTATCCCCCCCCCCAAAAAAAACCTCAGGATTCCCCTCCATCCACTATCTAGACCACCCAAACGTTCTTGTAACTACGTTCAAAGTCAGACCATAAAGACACACCTCCTCCATCAGCCTCCTTGATGTCATCCTCAATGGCTTCGTCAATAGCTTCATCAAATTCATCAAATCTAGGCAAAAGGCATTCATGTCAGCTGGCAAAGATATAGCAAACACAGAAATCGAAAGGCACAAGTAGCTAGAATGAAAAGACTAACACTTTCCAAATAGTTAAACACAATCAAGGGTTGGCTCCCAACAGGCCCCATTTTTAAAGAATAAAAGACAAACATCTGAGCACATGTTTGTTATTTTCATATGCTGTTACGTCATTTTCAACTTATAGCAACATTACAAACTAGTGACCTCCAAAAGTTTCTATCATTAACAGTCCTCTCATTAACAGCAGTCCAAAGGCTGAAGCTTCCTTTATGGAGTCAATCCATCTTATGTTTGGCCTTCCTCTTGAGCACATCTATGGGCAATGAAATTTCCAAAGTATAGTAAGTTAAGTAATGGACAGAAGACAGCACCTAACCAAAACAAAAAATAAAATCCCATTGAATCTTCTCAGGCCTTTATTTCACATAAAAGCACACAAGAGACCTATTTCGCACAAGTTCCGTGTTGCTGACGCTGCAGTTCCTTTTGAAAATCCAAGCAGTCCCAAATTTCTAAGCCGTTAGAAACTGTTTGATCAATTATGTAGGACGTCTACAATATCTGAAATGGACAATACTGATTGCCCCTCGCAGCCTTGTATTACTTTGCCTTTCCCGTCCCCTTTAAATGGAAAACCAGCTATTCTTTTTATCTGCAGCAGTCTAAATTTTATACAAAAGGGAGAATGCTGCTAGATTAATATGTAGTTAAAATTTGTTTTTCACACAGTCCAGGGAAAAAGAGGTCAGCTGTCTTGGCTGTTTTACAGTTCGGGCTTGGTCTAAAAGCAGATGAAACACACTGGAGAGAGACGCACAAAGGCAGGAACAACAAAGATGATGCTTTTTTTTCACAGTCCTGCAGTTGAGCACAATAGATTTCAAGTATATATATTTTTTTAATTAACAAGCAATGACCCTTTCAAACTGCTATGCTTGCAGAATGGTTTAATCCCCTACTAGGACCGTGCGATATCCAGGGCGAGAGTGATGTTCTGCCGGGTAAAATCAATCAGTTAGCTTCCTCTGTCAGGGACACGGCAACTTACCCATAAAACCCAGCATACAGGCTGCTTCCTCATGCTAATCACATATCGCTTTCTCACACAAGGAGGGACTTTCATCTCAGTATCGTTTCTGGAAGTTCATGGCAAGCATCATGTAAACAACCTAGGCTTGCTTGCTTTTATACAAATTTCAGAGAGCAGTATAGGAAAGGCCCCTAGTATGCATTAGTGTAAATTCCTGTATAGGAAAGGCCCCTGGTATGCTTTTGTGTGTGTATGTGTGTGTGTACATGCACTTAAAAGTTTGATTTTTAAAGCAAAACAGGAAATTGATAGGCCAAGAAGCAATTCACATACAAAAACTGCTTGGTTTTCATTTTAATAAGGGACATCCCTGGGATCTCTGAAGGCAGGAATAGTGAATTGTGTGCACTTACACCCTTTGACATGGACTGCGTTTTCAAAATCTGTGCTCAAACACAGCCTATCTTTGCACCTATACTGTGGTTGATGAGGATAGATACCGAAGTTCCTCTGGTCAAAATTACACTCTCCAGAGGCTACATGAGAAAAATAAAACATTCAAAACATTATGGATCTTTGCTGTATGCATACTTTGGTGTGACATGTGTAGCACATCATCAACACACTTGACTCACGTGAAAAACTACATAAGGATGTTTACTGCAATATCCCTCTTGCTTCATGATACTCTTCAGGAGATCATGTGAATTCCAAAGCAATGTGAATGGGATGAACTGAACTGAACTCCTTCCTGGGAGCTTATTCCCCGTCTCCCATCAAAGGCGGGAAGGAGGCTGAATACCCTCAGTCTCCTTCCCATTGCCAAAGCGAACAGGTTTTTTTTATAGTAAAGGCGGCCAACTGATAAATCCTGCACTCAAGGTGTTCGCTGTCAAAATCTTACCACAAATGCTCTATGGCAGCGTTCCCCAACCTTTTCCGGTCTGCAGACCGGCTGGGGAAGGCGGGGCACCCTCCGCGCTCGCGCGCATGCGCGAACAAACACTCTCTCTATTCCACGGGCGCCACGCCGCCATTTGCGCATGCGCACAGGCGCGTGGGGGCCCGCACGAGTGCGCACCGCCATTTGCGTGTGCGCGCGAGCAACCATGCGCATGCAGCAGCGTGCACTTGTGCGGGCCCGCGTGCGCCTGTGCGCATGCGCAAATGGCAGCGCGGCGCTCGTGCGGGCATGCCGGAGCGTGTGCGCAGGCGCAAACGGGTGGCGCGGGGGTGAGTGCACGCGGGGGGGCGGCGGGAGGTCTCTCTCGGTGGCCCGGTCTCCACAGACCGGCACCGGGCCGCGGACCGGGGGTTGGGGAACGCTGCTCTATGGGACAGAATTATGGGGAGAAGCAGCTAAGCCAACATTGGAAATTTTGCAGAATAAATTCATGAGGCTGATATTGGGGTTGCCTCTGGGAATTCCCTCAGCTCATCTCAGAGCTGAGTGAGGCCTTCCCTCAATTGCCAATAAAACTGACCTGGCCTATTTTAGATACTGGCACAGATTGAACAACCTAGAGCAGAGGTCCCCAACCCCCGGTCTGCAGCCCGTGCTGGTCCGTGGCCTGAGCCGGACCGGGCCGCGGAGACAGACCTCCCCCCGCACGCACTACCCCCCACACAGCCTGTCTGCGCCTGTGCGCAAGCGCGCTCGCACAAGCACTGTGCCGCCCTTTGCGCATGTGCACGAGCGTGTGTGCGCCTGTACGAGTGCCCCCGCTCCTTTGCGCATGCACACGAGCGCATGTGCACCCGTGAGAGAGAGAGCACACTCCTTCACGCATGTGCACGTGCAGGGGGGGTGCCCCGTCTTCCCCAGCCGGTCTGCGGGGCTAAAAAGGTTGGGGACCCCTGACTTAGAGGACGTCTCCTTGCCAAAGTGCTGCCGGCTAGAACAACTACAGTTTGGTGAATGAGCACAACAGGGCTCCCGAAAACAAAAAGCCTATAACCTCCCACTGGAAAAATTGCTCAGTCGAGGCCCTCGGGACCTTAGAAACTGGATTCTCAACTTTGATGCCAAGTCAGGACAGGGCTGTTACTGTCGGGTACCGTTTTTCCACGGGGTACCTCCAATTTCAGTTGAATCAGGCAAAACCAAGTTACTTTGAGTCATTGACTTTTCCTCAGATCCGCAGAGCGTTCACAGAACTTAGATTTGGGCCGATGACTACAGCATATCTTTAAGGGAGGTATAAAGGAATTCCAGCGGAGGAGCGGAAATGTGCCTAGGGCTGCAATCAGATTGAGGACCTAACTCACTACTGATTACTCTGTCCTCTCTATGAAAATCCCAGAGAAAGATTTCTCTCTCCCATTATTCAGCGGTATCCTAACTGTACTTCAACGGAAATAATAGTAAGGCTACTCGCTGAGACACAACTGTATATTACGTACTCTGTTGCACAATTTGTTCTGACAGCTAAGAAGTTGAGGCTTCGATTTGTTAAGGTTCATAATGTCACATAAATGTTGAATAGACTGACTTTGATGATACACTATGCCACCATCCCCAGAACGGGTTTATTGACCTCTGAGGCATCCTTTTGTTTTAATCGTTTTTATGTAAGTCTGCCTTTGTAAAGGTCTATGGCCAGAGACAATAAATGTACAATATGTGTATGTGTAAACAGGTGTGACAGTGAGAGAAAAGAAGAATTGGGCTCACAGGACACATTTCTTTCTAAGCCTAACATCCAGTGCTTTGAGGCTGAGAAATACAGAGCGGAAGCCACTGCTGAGACAAACCTGCCCTTCCATTCTCTTCTACTACTACTACTACTACTACTACTACTACTACTACTACTATTTGTTGTTGTTGTTGTTGTTGTTAATTGCAAGAACCACAGCACAGTTGACTCCTCCAACCCCTTCTGTTCAGAAGAAGAAAGAAAGCCACTGACCTATAGCTGATACACTTCCGTTGCCTCGTTGACCTCCTTTCAAGCAGCTTTGCCTTTGATTTTTTGGAATCTTTCTTCTTTTCATCTATGCATTCGGGTATTTCAGGCTCCTGTTTAAAAGGAAGGCTAGCATTAAGAATAGCAACAGCTGGGGCCTTTGTAAAAGGGGGCTTCTACACTTTGAAGGCAGAAGTTCAGTTTCAGTCCTCCCACCATTAAGTCTGCTGCTCAGAGACACGGACCATTCAATGTGCGCCAAACCAGGACTGCAGTATTTAGCTGTCACTGAACTAGGGATTCCATGCATGTCTTGCCAATAGCAGGTATAGCTGTCTCTAGTGTTCATATATGCTGAAGTTGTAGGTTGTATCTATAACTCCACCTTGGTAGCAGAAGCAGAACTCATCAGACAAAATGAACAGACCCAGGCAAATGCACCCGACTCCTTCAGCATTTGCATAATGCAAATTCTGCTTTTCTCAGGGCAAGGTGTCAACCGTTTTCAGCACCAAGTATACCCAGCCCTGGCTCAACAATGAAAAGCAAAAGCAAAATTATGTCAATGCATCCATTCCACTTACTCGTGGAGGTATGATGTTCTCAATGCTGATGCCCACATAGACCAGGCGTTCCTTCCTTGGGGAAGAAAGAAAAACAAAATCAATAAAAGATGATATTTCTTCCCAAGTTCTGCAGATTCTTTTGGCTGCCTCTTTTGCCTGTATCCCCAGTCCTGGTAGCATCGGTTAACTTTAAATAGGATTCTGTGAGAGTTTTCAATAGCTGACCCCACAGATGGCTCCAACACAAGAGGGAAAGGAATAGGTGTGTGTAAAGGAATATTAGTGTTTAATCGGTACCAGATCTAACAGACATCTTGTTGCATTGCCTACTAGAGATGGGCACGAACCACTGGTTTGGCAGTTTTGTGCTGGTTTGTTTATTGGCCAAAGAGGTGTTCTGTTTTTCAAAGCTCCACCTCCTGTAGTGGGCACCCACTCACAGGCAACGCCTGGAGGAGGCAGGGCAGAGAAGCCAGACCACTCACTGCCTTCAAGTGGAGGCAGGGCTTTGAAGCATCGAACACCTGTTTGGCTGATAAACGAACCAGCACGAATCACCGAACCAGCAGTTTGTGCCCATCTCTATTGCCTATTTTAAGATGGATGGCTAGTAATGTCTGTGGACTGATTTTATGGCTTAATTGATATTTTCTTCACCACAGTCTTCTTGAATTCACTTATTTAAAACCTTTCTATCCAGGGTTTCCCACCAATTTAACAGAAGACGTTGAGAGATGTATTACTATGTTTAAAATCATGTATTTTTACATGCATCAGCTGACACCTTTATATCTGAGATACCCTTCCTTCTTTTAATCTCCTGTCGCACACAGTGAAAAAACAATGGAAAAATAAAACAAATATCCATTATATTTTTCAATATTTAGTTTGCTTAGGTCAGCCTTCCCCAGTCTGGCACCTTCAAGATATGATGGATAAGAGCTCCTATTATTCCCAGCCACTGTGGCTAATGGGCTTGGGATGGTGGCAGTTATAGTTCAACACATCTGCGGAGTACCAGGTTGGGGGAACATGGTTTACTTAACCCCAAATAAAAGTCAGTAGGGCCCTTGAACTGAAAGCAATTAAAGACTGAAGGGGAACTCTTGAACACTTGAAGTTTAGAGGTAAAACATCTGGAGTACAAAAACTAAGACCACTTATACTCTTCCTAGAAGAGACACTTCATGACCTCCAAATGAAAAGAAGTAGTTTTAGAAGAAGTAGCCGAGTTGGTCTGTGCTAGCACAGCAGGCAAAAACAAAAGAAAAATAGAAAATAAAGAAGACAAAAACGTTGTGGCACCTTAAAGACTAAATGCTATATTTCAATGTGACAAGTCCACTTCCTCAGACATAAGAATGGGACTTCATGGCAAATATTCAAACATTTAATGTTTATACACGTTCAATGAATAAATACTAGCCATGGAGTCCCACTCTTATGTCTGAGGAAGTGGACTTGTCCATGAAAGCTCACATTAAAATGTCCATTAAAAGCTCACATTTTGACCCAGCCCAATCCTGTAGAGATCTCCTTTGGCATCACACTCGGTATGTTAGTGCTCTTCCTAGCTTCAACATTTTCACATTTTGCACAAAGCAAACTGGGGTAGGTGGTATCAAACGCCAGGGCAACTTTCATCTCCATGGAGCAATGACATTCCCGCCCTTTACAAAAACACCACTAGAAATGGCTTTAAGAGATGCAATGAACACGTTATGGTCATTTAGTCCAGAAGATTGTGGGGTTGCGAAGCTTCAGATGAGAAATTATCTTTCAGTACCTTCGCTCTGCACGTTCTTTCTTTTTCAAGACAACATCCAGGTCCTGCAACTGTTCTTCTAACTTCTCACAAAGTAACTTCTATAAAGGATAAAGAAAAAAAATTGTATTAACATTAACGTGTTTTACAAAGACCTCTGTGCAGCCAATTTCTCAGTAAGTCACAGCCAAACATTGTTCTGTGAGATGACCCCTATGGCCAGGGAGGACCTGATAGTCGCTGAAGCACCGAGCAGCACAGGAAAGAAAGATTTCAAAGACAAAATAAGGAAGCGTGAGAATTCTGGAAAATCCGTAAGAAATATGGGATAACCTTCCATTGAGAAAAGCACTGCAGAAATGAAAGATTCTGAAGAAAGGAATGATTTTGTTAAGATGTGAAAAATGTTTTATGGGGAAGGCAAAGAAACTTTTTGGCCAATGGAACAGGCTCCCTCCTTCTGAACCAAAATAGAATTAGAAAGGGTTTAAGTAATCTGAAAGGTTTAATTAACAGTTATTTCTCTCTTCCACTTATTACATAACCAAAGTGTTAACTACAACTACAGCTAATCAAGTCTTAAAACTGGCTTGGGCCTCAGTTTGGCAGGAAACCAAGATGAGGTACAGGGATGACCTAAGCTTTCATGATGAAAATTTGCCTTCCAAAACTGAGGGGCAACAGACATAGGATCCCAGGAGCTGCTTATGGCTTCTTTGAACCATGGATAAGCAAATTATATCAACACAAGAAGCTATGGGGTATAAAAATAACTGAAATTTTTCACCCATAAGGCAAAAAGCCATATGTAGGAACGCAAGATCAAACAGTCAGATACACAAACAGCTTACAGCAACTTTAATACATTAGATGCAGAGAGATAACAAGACAGACAGATGATAAACATGTGGAAGGAGTTCTAAAGGGAAAATGTGAAAAAACTAAGAGTGCCATCCTGTATACACTGAGCTGGGAGTAACCGTGACTAAACACAGAGGGATTTACTTCATGTAAACAAGGCACAGTTAGAATGGACTGACCAGTGACTTCCAGCTACAACAAGGCACGGGGGGGGGGGGGGGAGAAGGCAAAGGAGTCTTTGTTCCCTTTGAAAATATAAGCAGTTTGAAAGCTGCTTACACCTGGCCAAGAGTATTTGTATCCACCTGAGTGCCAGGAAGTGGTTCTGCAAGATCACCAGCAAAGAAAGGTCTTTCTCATCAAGTGCTACCTAAACCCTTTTCAACTGAGATGCTGGGGAATCAAAGTTAAAACCCATGGCAAAGCCTGTGCCTCCCACTTCATTAGAGCCTCTCCCCGATACACAGTTATTCAGATCTGCCCTTAAGAAGAGACAATCGATGAAGGTTTTCCACTGAATGAAGTCATTCAAGCTGACAGTTCAAGCAATTCAAATATGCAACATCACTAAATAAGCCTCATCACTTCTGGACTAGAAGGGAGCCAGCCTGACTCCAGGTTTCAGAGAAGGATCCATAGAGCGATCTAGGAAAGTAAAGGCCTGTTAGTCTACTCTAAAGCATGCCTTGGCCGACTTGATGGAAAATATCACAAGGAGAAGTGCCAAACATACAGAAGAACAAGTCTTACGGAGGAAGACTCCGCATGGTTCCTGGCCTCACTAACCTTTTAAAATGTGTTCAGGCTGTCAAGAGAAATGCAGAAGGGGGTGATCCCTTTTTTCAAAAAGCTTTTGACAAAATCCCTCACCAAAGTCCCTTGTAAGGAAACCTAGCAGTCATGGGATTAAGAGGATATATATTCTTACAGAGCGATAACTGGCAAAAGAAAAGGAAACAGAAGGTAGGAGTAAGTGGTCAGTTTTTATAATTAAGGAACGTAAATTGTAAGGCTGTTTTGAGGATCAGTACTAAACTGTGAATAAATGAGGTATGTGAATAGGAATCTGAAAACATACTACGGCGAGTGTAACATTTCTGGTTTATTCATTCATTTTACACCCTGCATTTCTATCAACAAAACAGACAAACAAATAAAAAATGCTCAAAGCATGCAAAAAAAAATATTGTTGTTGTTTCGACTTATATAGCACCCCATAGTGCTAAAGCACTCTCCGGGTGGTTTACAGTGTAATTATGCAAACAACCACTTTGCCTCCCAGTACAGTGGAACCTCTACTTACGAACGTCCCTAGCTACGAACAATCCAACTTACAAACAGCTCCGTTTGCTAAATTTTGCCTCTACTTGCGAACGGAGCTCCAACTTACGAACCGAAAAAAAAACTTTCCTGCCCTTTTTTTAACCTTAGGTCATCTTAGGTTAAAAAAAAAAATTCTCCCCCTAGTGGTAGAGTACGGATTAACCGGCTTTGCATTAGTTCCTATGGGAACTAATGCCTCTACTTGCGAACGGCACCTCTATATAAGAACGAAAAACAGCTGGAATGGATTAAATGGTTTTCAATGCATTCCTATGGGAAATGTTGCCTCTACTTACGAACGTTTCAACTTAAGAACAGCATTCCAATACGGATTAAGTTCGTAAGTAGAGGTTCCACTGTAAGCTGGATACTCATTTTATGAATCTCGGAAGGATGGCCCTATTTACATTCAATTCAGAATTACAAAATCACAAAGACGCTGTGAAAAAGAACAAGAGCAGCCCTCTGACTATGCAAGTGTTAAAATGGCACTGAGATGCTGTATAATGTGAAGCAACATTCTTTTATATGTATAGCAAAACATTCATGAAATCGTTAGCTTAGTGAGCCACAAGAATGAGTAACAGCAAGTTCTGTGATAAAAATGCTTCTGGGATCCCTGTCTTATCCGTTAAATGAGCTACCTTCAAAGTGCCTTTTAAAGCTGAAGAAGGGAGAGAAAAAGCCAAGGGGCATTCATTCTAAAGGAAATGGAACATCTTGTGAAGAAGAGGCTTGAGAAGGAGAAATAATTCTGGCAGCACAAGAGGTCTGCGGCAGAAACTCAGGAGGTGGCGGTTACTCCTGGTTGGAAGTTTCTTAGCAAAGGACAGGTTGCCAACTCTACGATTCTAACAAGCAGCTGGGACTTTTTTTTTATGAGTGAAGGTACATCTTAGATTTAAAATATGATGAAGAGAAGAAATAGGGAGAAACAGGAGAACTTTGAGTTGAACTCTGCCCAGTAATATCCATCAAGTGCTCACTGAGGAGGACTTTTGACAGCTGGGGGGCGGGCAGGGCTTCATGTCCTTGCCCTTCCCATGACTAACAAAACCAGAATGATACAGCATGGCAAAAATGGATGAACTGGATTATGCAAATTTGCTCTACTTACATAATAACTAGGAGGCAGAAACGACACATTTTCTCTATGTAGAACCTGGATTACCTGAAGGCCATTTTTAAACCACATAACCAACACATATACCACAGATTACCAGATGCTGGGAACCAATAATGGATGGTTTGTTTCAAAAACTGCGAACCTTATTCTTAGATGTTATCTTATTGCTTGACAGGACGCGTTGTAGAAAATAAGTTATATGTACCTGCAAAACGGGTATCTTTCTAGGATGCAATATAGTTCTGGCAGCTTAAATGCTGTTCTATCATGATTGCTCAGATCTATACAAACATTTATATATTTTGAGATTTTTAGACAGATTTGCTGCAGATACACCAAAAGCCACTGCATTTTACAGTTCTGGTTACTGACAGTGTTTAAAGCCCATGTGCAAGTAAATGACTAGTTCCAAAAGGAACACAGGAGACATCAAAGAAGGGATCCTGTTCATAACCTCATCACCCTGCCAGGTTTCAATGGGGTTGGGGTGGAGATGGAAAATAATACAGGAACAGAAGACAAGGCTTACGTGCTGGCAAGGTGGGCAAAACCATTCTCCATCAGGAATGACCATCAGAGGGGGCCGGAGACATGCTGTGTGGTAGCCACTGTCACAGGAGTCACACAAGAGAATCTGTGGAAATGAATCAAGATGTCACCATGCCTTGTCAACACATCAACACACATCCTGCTTCCACAGGTTGGCGTCCAACCTCCTAAAATTATTGTGATTGAGCAACTGCACCTTCCCATTTTGGGTGGAAATCCCAAGTTTACCATTCGGTCATTAAAAATTCTTTCAAGACCCACAGAGGGGGGAGACAACTAAGCACATGCTTTACTCTTACGTGGAAATCAATAGGGCTAGAACAAGATTCATGTGATCATGCCTCCCATGTATCAACACTGAAATACTACAGAGGAGGCGGGCTGGGTGGCAGGCTGCAGTTCCGGATGGAGGGTGCAAGAGGTGCTGTCTTGGGGGAGAGCCGGCAAGCGAGGTGCGCTGCCGGCCCTTTTCCCCAAGCGCCTGAGCCGCCGCCGAGCGATGCCTGAGAGCGGAGCTCGCTCCCGGCCCGTCCTCGAAGAGCGCCTCCAAGCCGCCAACAGCAGCTGCCGCCGCCGCCTCTTCCAGGGAAGCGGCTCTCTGGCTCTCTTTCTCTCTCGGCACCCCCAGCACCAGCCCGGCGGTGCTTCCTCCTCCTCCTCCTCCTCTTCGTCCTGCTTCAGCCACCTCGGCTCTGGAGGCTGCCTGGGCTCGCCTTGCAAAGTTTGCTCCTCTGTCATGGTGGAGGGTAGCTGCTGCTGCGTGCACCTTTTTTTGAGGGGGGGGGGCCTTCAGAGGAAGGTTGCCGGATGTCCGTGTGTGTGTGTGTGCGTGCGCACCTGTGGGGGCCCCCGCCCCATTCTGTTTAATTTCGCAGGTACCCGTGGGGGCTTTTCTCCTTTGGCAAGGTGAATTCTGTGAGGTTTTTTTTTAAATTTTATGTCGTGCCCTCCTTCCCCCCCCCCCCCCCGGCTAGGCGGTCGCCGGCGCTCCCTCCCTTCTCCGCTTCTTCGTCCTGCTGGTGGTGGTGGTAGTGAAGAAGGAGCCGGAGGGGGTCGTGGCCGGCGACGAGGGCTCGCACGCCCCTCCTCCTCCTCGGAGCCCCAGCCGGGCTAAGGAAACTCCTGGGCGGCTTCCTCGGGCTCTTGCTCCGCTTGGCGGAAAATCTGATGTGGCCCAGCCTCACCCAGCCTCTGCCTCCAGCGGCCCCCAGGTAAATTGAGTTTGAGACCCCTGTTCTAGGGTATATATTTTTTCCACTATTTTATTGACATAGGTTCATGGAACGATGCTTCCCAGTTTTCTTTAATACTTTTACAAAAGAATGACGTTTCCTGTGGTGATTCTGGAATACCCTGTTCCTAAGGATGTTTGTCTAGCATTAACATCACCATCTTTTGCACATCAAGTCAAGAAACATTTATTAACCCAGGCATTCTAAATTGCTTTTATTGCTTTAACCGCGCTTGTATGGCTTTGCTGCTCTTCGTTTTATGTTTATTATTTTTATTACATTGTAGTTTGAGTACTATAAATCACCTGGGAATCTGTAACAGCAGCCGAATTTTAAAAAATATATATAATAAATGAATTCTAGCTTGAAGGAATTTGTTTTTGTCAAAAATACTGATCATTCATTCATTCATTCATTCATATTATTTATACCCTATCTTTCTCCACCAAAAGGTCCAGGAAGGCTTATAATTGGCAATATTAACACCTATAAAAATGCATTAAATTATTAAATATTGAAAAGCAATTCAGCAAACAATCTGTTGAAACTAGTACCAAAAAAAGAAGTTTATAATACTATTAAAAGAACATTAAGAAATAAAAAGACATAAACCTCATTCTTGAAGCCCTCTCATGCACAGCTAATCTTTGTCTGCTCTCTCTCATGTCCTCACCAACCACACTTGTAAGGGTGATGGGTCTGAGAGAAAGGTCTCCCCTTATGATCTTAAAACCCAGCCAGGATCATACGAGAAGATCAGGTTTTTCAGACCGTTTGGATCCAAGTCGTTTAGGGCATTACTGGTCAAAAAGCACCTTGAATTGGGCCCAGAAAAGGACCAGCACCCAGTGGAGCTGTTGCAACAGGGGTGTCATGCGTTCCACGCAGCTATCCCCAGTTAACAATCTAGCAACAACCTTTTGGACTCGCTGAAGTTTCTGAACGCCTTTCAAAGGTACAGTGGTGCCTCGACTTACGAACGTCCCTACTTACGACCATTTCGAATTACGACCAGCTCCGGCTGCAAAATTTTGCTTCTACTTGCGGCTGGAGCTTCCACTTACAAACAGAAAAAGGCAGGGGGGAAAAGTGGGAAATTCAAATTTCTAACTGTAGGTGGCGACGAGGCTGCTTCTTTGTAGCTCTTTCGCCCTGATGGTTAGAGAGTGTGTGATCGGAGGAGGCTTGGGACTGCCTCGCTTCTGCTTCTGAGTGAGCGTGTGTGTGTTTGCAGGGAGGCTTTGGGCTGCCTGGTAAGGTAAGGTGCTGTTTTCTGCTTTTTAAAAACTGTTCTGGGTGTTTTTGCAGCGTGGTTTTGGGCTGGGGGGGTTATGTTTCTGTGCTGTGATGGGTCTTGGGGGGTTTGTTTGTTTTTTGGTTCCCCCCCATTTCCGATGGGTCTTGGGGGGTTTGGTTGCTTTTTGGAGTGTTTTTCCCCATTTCCGATGGGTCTTGGGGGGTTTGTTTGTTTTTTGGCTTTCCCCCCCATTTCCGATGGGTCTTGGGGGGTTTGTTTGATTATTATTATTATTATTATTATTATTATTATTATTATTATTATTATTATTATTATTATTATTATTGTTGTTGTTGTTGTTGTTGTTGTTGTTATTGTTATTATTGTTATTATTGTTATTATTGTTATTATTATTAATTGCACTTATATGCCGCCCATCTAGACATAGTCTACTCTGGGCGGCTCACAACATACAAGATAAAAACAATTCAAAATATATATTAACAGTTTTCCAACAATATACAGAACAACAATAGTTCAAGATGGGATAAAAAGAGAAGTTAAGTAGTGCCTGGAGGGAAGGCCTGTCTGAATAACCAGGTCTTAAGTTGGTTTCTGAAAATACCCAGCGAGGGGGCCAAGCGAATCTCGGAGGGGAGTTTGTTCCAGAGAGAAGGAGCCACTGCCGAGAAGGCCCGGTGTCTTGTTTTTTCTTTCCGGGCCTCCCTCGGCGTTAGGCTCCTCAATCGCTCCTCCTGGCTAGATCGGGTGGTACGGGTAGATCTAGGCAGGAGGAGGCGCTCCGCCAAGTATCAAGGTCCTAAACCGTTTAGGGCCTTGTATGTAATCATTAAAACTTTGAGAAGCGTACGGGCAACCAATGCAAGGTGGCCAGGGTGGGAGTGATGTGTTTGGTATTTCCTCACTCCAGTAGGAGTGAGGAAGTTTTGGCTTCCCCCCCCCATTTCCGATGGGTCTTGGGGGGGGTTGGTTGCTTTTTGGGGGGTTTTTCCCCATTTCCGATGGGTCCTGCATGCTTCCCTTGCTTTTTCCTTTGTTTTCTTTGCATTTCCGAACTGCCCCTTTGTTCTCTGTGCATTTCCGATCTGCTCCGTTTGTTTTCTGTGCATTTCCGATGGGTCTTGCACGCTTGATTGCTTTTCTCCCCCCCCCCCCCTTTGGCCGGAAGGGATTAATCGCGTTTCCAATGAGTCTTGCAGTGATTTTTTTTTTTTTTTGTGATTTTTTTTCTTCGGCTGGAACGGATTAATTGAATTTCAATGCATTCCTATGGGAAATGGGCTTCGACTTACGACCATTTCGAGTTACGTCCATCTTCTGGAACGGATTATGGTCGTAAGTCGAGGCACCACTGTAGCTCCACCTGGAATACGTTAAAACAATCCAAACGGGATGTAACTACGACATGTATCACCACACTGCAGCGAAGTCTGCTTACTAAAATAATCCTGAAGTACATTTTAGAGTACCTTTCTTTCCTGCCGGTACACCTGGGGCTCTATGTTATCACAAGCTAGTTCCATTGCCTTGCAAGATCAGAACACATGGGAGACTGTAAAACTTAAAGGCATGACCCTGGATTAATCCAGTGTAGCACCTGTGCGGTCAAGTTTTTGCACATTTATAAAATTAGAGAAGTCAGATATATATTTCCACAAAGAAGAGCGATAACAGCAACACCCGCCCAATTAAGAAGTCAACCCACAGTTTCCAATAATCATTATTATACCTTTTGGTTTGAACTTCTAAACAGCGAAACCATGGTTTAGAACAGCTTGTTTGCATTCATTTCTCATTTCTTCACCAATTGGCTTTGTACATTCTCATCCTGTCTTCATGAAACGGAAGTGACAACCATAATAGCAACTAGTAGATGTCACACTAAACATACCCAGTTCTCACCTTGGCTTGCCTGCAGGTCAAAAATCATGCTTTGTCAATTTAGACATCACGCCAAACCACAGTTAAACTTCCTCCAGTTTTAGTTCCAGTGATGTCTGAATTGAACCGTTTCTCTGGAGAGCCCTTAACACAGATTTCTCTACTTTTACTGTTCTGAAGGACAAACACCTACTAGCTCTGGATGATTGGGCAGGCCACACTTCTTGCACGGCTCGTCATCATCAGCAGGTGCAGGTTCTTCCTCCTCCTCCTCCTCCTCTTCCTCCTCCTCCTCAGAGCCTTCTTCATTCTCTGAAGCCTCGCTTTCCTCATTGCTTGAATATTTCCACCTGCCACGAGTTCGAGTTCCAGCCCACCGAACTTTACTTCGTTGTGAAGCCTAGAAATCCAGCGACAAGGAAAACCTCACTACTGCAATATCTGAAAATGGTTTCAGTAAATCTACAGCATAAAGCAGTGGTCCCCAACCTTTTTGGGGCTGCGGACCAGTTGCGGGAAGCGAGCTCCATGCGCCGGGGGGGCAGGGGCACCCCCGCGCTCGTGCGGTGGGCGTGTCGCGCTCGTGGGGGGGTGTCATGCTAGCGCGTGAGCACGACACGCCCCCGTGCAACCGTGACGCGCCCACCGCGCGTGCATGGGGGCGGAGATCCGTATCCATGGCCCAGTTCCGGCAAGCCCACGGACCGGCACCGGGCCGCAGACTGGGGGTTGACGACCCCTGGCATAAAGGACGGTTTCAAACAAATCACTTCTATGTCCCGATTTTTCCATTTCCATTTGACTGTATCAGGAGAAGGTTTCTGCCACGTTGGCTAGGTGTGACAACAGCTACATCTGGACACAATGCTAATACCGTAGTTTAGTGTAACGGTGGGCAAAGTGCAGTCCTGCAGCACATGCAACCTCCAAGCCATTTCTGTAGCCACCTCCCTCCAGCTCCCTCGTTGTCCAACAAAACATTACGAATTGTTACTCTTGGAAGCCTCCAGAACTAATTATTGACCTGTGGGTGACACAGGAGACTGTGAGGCTTACTACAGCTCATTCCCACAAAGCTAAGCCATAGCTATTATGTCCACATGAGCTTAATGTTTCGCAAACATTATGGAATACTGGGTTTGTAATCATGGTGGCTAGAGATCACAATTCTTCTGCACCACAATCTTACTATTCACCAGAACTTCAACTTATAAGTGGGCTTTTTTGCCAGGAAGGGGTTTACACCATGAGATGGAGAAGCCACATTTGTCATGCTGCTGCTGCTGAGAACTAAAATGTATTAGCTGATCAAGCTCAATTCAGAGAACTTTAAGCATGTGGAGATGTTTACGTCTTCTGCTCTGGCTGTGTAGTGGAGAGGACTGGTGGACAGGTGGGTCCACCACCAGAGCTATGGCGGCAGTCTATGAAGAACCAGGAGAAGACATATGGGAGTAAGTAACTTGCAGGAATGTAGGCAAGTCTTTGGGTCTGAGTCCCAAATCTGAGTCCAAGTCTTTGGTACCACGTCCCGAGTCCCGAGTCCCTCTTAAGAACAAGATTTTCCCCAGAAAAAAAAAAAGGTAAAGGTGGGTGAGTTTTGAGTCGCAAGTCAAGTCTGAGTTATTGGGGGGGGGGGGGAAACCCCGAGTCGAGTCACCGGTGAGACTTAAGTCCAACCTGACAGCGAGTCCCATGACTCAAGTCCCCATCCCTGGTAACCTGAACTGTAAGTTAGCTGTATTTGGGAATTTAAGCGTATTTCCTTACTGCCGTAACTGAAACGCCCAAGATGCTTGTACAGTTTTCAACATTTTCTTAAGCAATGCCTGGGGAAGGAGTACTGTTTACATTCTGACAATAATATGATCTCCAGAGTGTGATATACTCATTCCTTATATAAGATAAAGCTTAATTCCTTCTAATATACCAAGCCTGCCATATTCTTTACCTGCTCTACACACAGCTAGATTGCCCCAGCAAGGACGTGCAGAAAAGCCAGGGGATTTGCATTATTTATGGAGATGAAAAAGAGGGGAGAGTAAAGTAAACACACATAAGATCATGCCTTTAAAAAGTGTTTGGAAATGGCTCCCAAGTAAACATGCAAAAAGCTACACTGTTAAGGATCCAGTGAATCAATTTATCATCAAACGTCTGCAGCCATATTCCCTTGCTTTCTTTAAGCTTTCTTCATCTGCCAAGGGCTTTTTGCTATAGCTCCACGACAACTCAGGGTCGCTTCCCTAGCCTTGCACCTTCAAGATGTTCTGGATCGAAGCCCCATGAGCCTCAGCCTGCATGGCCAACAACCTGGAATGATGGGAGCTGTAGTCCAAAACATCTGAAGGACACCAAGTTGGAGAAAACGGACTCAAGACGTTTAGGCAGAATGTTCTGCATGAAACTATCAGAATTCTGTAAAAATAAATAAATACTGGGTACATAGTAAGTCCTGCAAACTGAGCAATTTTATAAAAGTAATACAATATATAGAGAATGATGTAATATGTAGGGGGTATGTGGAAGTTGAACTGCCTTGACAAAGCGCAGTCAATGCAAAACAACTCATTATCTGACTAGTTTACCTTGCTTGACTTAGAATTCATCTCCTTGTCTTGCTTCTTTGAGTCCTCTTTTTTCTCCTGCTTTTGGACTGCTGCTGGCTTCTCCTCCTCTTCACGTCTTTTCTCGGGCTTCTGATCCCGGGTCTCGACGACCTTAGGAGTAGGCTTAGATATCCGGGGCGACCGCCTTAGAACCCGACCAACGTTGGCCGCTTCCTCCTCCTTCTCCACCCACTGCGTTCGGGGCCTTCAGAGCGGGCTCCGTTTTCTTTCTACTTGATATTCTGATTGTCAGCTTGATCCCCTCTTTCTGCCTTTCGGAGGTGATTTCCCGATTCTCTGTTAGAGAACTTTCCTCTTCAGGAACCAACTTGTATTTACATTTACTTTTCACAGGCTCTTTCTTAGTCTCTGTGGTTTCCTCGACAGAATTTTGGAGGCTGCCTGCTTTGGGTGTCTCTCTCTCTCCAGCTTCAGCGTTCTTCGGAGTGTCAGAGACCCGTTCTTCCTGCCTTTTGATTTTCTCGGGGAGTGTGCTTTGAGGGTCGGACTCCGCTTTTGCAGTCAAAGGTTCCTCAGAGGGAATGGCAGGGGCAGGTGATGGAGTTGCCTCTGCTCTTGGTACACCCAGCTTCTCTATTTGCTGATTTTTATTTTCCAAGCCTTCCTCGTCTGTTGGAGTCAGCAGTCCCTTCAGGGAGGATTCCTTAAAGGGTTTATCCTTGGAAGGTGGCAGGCTGTCATTGGTTCTACTGGATTCTTCGAGTTTCTTGAGACAACCTTCTGTTTTTGACACTGCCTGTACAGTAACCTCTGAACGCTCTTTCTCAAGCAAGTTCTCCTTTCGTTTAGAATCAATTTCTCCCTTTAAAGGCACTTTCGGATGAGGAACCTCGGCGATCACACCAGCCACCTCCTTCCCTGCATGCAAAATGTGTTTCTCAACATCACTTGACCTTATGGTTGTGCTAACAGTCTCTGATGTTTTCTGCCCACTCACTCCATTTTTCTCTCTAGGAAGGCTGGAGGTGTCTTCCTTGGGACTGGGGGAATGTTCTAACTTGTTATTTGGCATTATTTTCTCACTACCAAGTTCCCCATTAACAAGGAATTTCCCATCAGTAATTGTAGGAACTCTCTTAAATGTCTCCTCCTCTGGTTTTCCTTCTTCCTTCAAAACATCCTTGGTTGGGGTAACACACTTCCGCAGGGGTCCTTTGAGCGGACTGTCGTAATCATCTGTCAACTTGATCTCCCGTTTTTTCAGTGGAATTTTTGCCTGTTGATCATTTTTCAGTTTTTCACTCTCTTCTGCTGTTCTGTCCACCACTTCCTGGGGAGTTTTGACACTGACACAGAAATCTATCCTCTCAGGCTCATGAACAGTTTTCTCTGTGTTGCTATTTACATCTTTCAAGTCTTTTGGCTCTAGCTTGTTCTCCTTCACATCCGCTTTAACGGGCTTAACGTTTTCCTTAAAAGAGTCGTTTTCTTCTTTGGTAATCTGCGCTTCCCCATTGTTTTCCAAACTTTTTTCTAATTTCACTATAACAGGCAGTTTTATGATTTCCCTCTCTTCCACTCTTTCTAATTTTATCCTCTTTTCCTCCTCCGGGATTGTAAGAGAAGGAAGGTTTTCCACTCGCTTCGACGGCTCCTCTTTAGTCTCCTCCTTTTCTTCCTTCACCTTTAATTCACTTTCTGTTTTTTCTAAAACAAACAAATGGAACAAAAACCCAGCAGAGTTACATCAAATGAAAGCTAAATTTTTCTTCTTGTTTTCCTAATGCCAAGCAACTTTTAAAATGCTAATCACATAAATGCTACGTATTAGCTTAGCTAGAGCACCAAGCAGTGAACAAAAATCCAATCCACAGGGAAACAAGAAGCACTGCAGGGATTCTGCTTCCTCCAGAAACCACTTAGAAGAGTCAGCAGCTTGCTTACCCTGTCAGCACCTTGCTTACCCTGTCAGCACCATTCACCAAGGAAAAGATACTGACTGCATTCCCATGGAACGATAAACCAGGATTCTAAAGAATCCTGGCTTAATGGGGGGGGGGGGGAAACTCCATGTTAGTGTACATGGCCTGTTCACTCCTATTTTGCCCCTCTCTGCTGATATGACTATTAAACAAACCAGGTAGGGAGCGTTTATTTAGTATGTTGTTCAAAACAAGGGATCCCAGCATTTTGCTCCCTTTATAAGCATGGCCACTATTGGATGCATTTTAGATAATTTTGGACCTCTCCTTCAAGCTTCAAAAATAAATACAGCAATCATTTCCTTTACCTAGGTTTTGTTTTGTTTTTTTGCTACAATTCCAGATAATTTTATATCTTGCAAACAGTTAGGGAAACAAAGTTCTTGAAACCAAAATCCTAAAGGGGTGTGTGTGGGGTGGGGTGTGTGTGTGGGGTGGGGTGGTTGGATGAAAAAAGAATAGGTTCTTATTTATTTATTATTTAAAGGATGTTTAGCCCCATACTTCATCCTCCATCTACATTCCTACTGTGCACAATTCCCAGGAGAGCAAATAAGCGGAATGAGAATGCCAGTGCAGGCTGCAAAATGAGAACAGGAGGACAACCTTGGGTTGTTGCCGTTTCCTCCTTTTTGGCGACATCATCTCCAGTGCTGGGGCTTTCCCGCGACGAACCATCCTGTTGCTGTTTTTTGAGTAGTGCAGGATCAATTTGTGCTTTCAGGAGTTCAAGAGTTTCAGCCAGCTCGTTTCGGCTTCTGGATGAAAAATAAGAAAGACATCAAACCTCTCAATGAGCCCATATAGTATAACAGACCACTCCTGCTTCAAAACGACTTGTTCATATTCTTCTTGAGTGGCCATGTCAGAGGATGGAAAAAGGACTGGCCGGGAAGTCTGCAATCTTCTGTCTTGACAGAAGTCTTTCTGCACACCTACCTGACAATGCACTTCCATGAAGACCCATCCTGATCATCCTGCTCTTCCACGTACATCCGAACATTATGTTCTTGGTCCAACTGGTACCAGTAGGTCAGGCCATCTTTATCTCTGCCAAGCGGCTGAAGGCGCATCGCGTCAGCATCTTCCTCATTAATGATGTTCTTAAATTTTAGATTGTCGTCGAACTGGCATTCGCAAAGGTACTTAAAAAAGAAAGAGAGAGAGGAGCAAAGTTAGATCAAGGTACTGTTGGACGAATCAAAGCAGCATTCACGCAGGGTTCATTTCATGTGTCAGAGAGAGTACGTTCATAAAAAATAGTCACTGAAAGGGGTTACTCAGTACGTTGGCGGGAAGGGACCAGAGTTTAGTGGTGAAGCAGCTGCTTTGCACAGAAAAAGCCCCAGGTTCAATCCCCAGCATCTCTTCTTTAAATAATCCCTGGAAACCACAAAGATCTAAGAAAAACCTGTCCCCAAGACCCTGGGAACTCCAGAGAGCTGTGCTGGACAGAGGTGGCAATATCAGGCTACGGGGGCCAGCCGTGTATCTCTTTATAACGCAGCTTATAACACAAGTCCATACATTGTTGTTGTTATGTGCCATCAACCCTATGAATGAGCCATCTCCAAAATGTCCTGTCCCCAACTGTCCTGCTCAGCTCTTGCAAACTCAAGCCTGTGGCTTCCTTTAGGGAGTCACCCCATCTCATATTTGATCTTCCTCCTTTCCTGCTGTCTTCCACTCCTTCCAGAATTATTCTCTTTTCCAGAGAATCCTGCTTTCTCACAATGTGATACTATCAGGCAGCTTCATATACCCTACAAACCACACAAGTCTTTGTCATATACAGTACAGTTTTTGGTTAGCCAGATTTGAGAAGCTTTACCCCTGTGACTCTGGAGCAAGGTGAGCGGAACAAAGCCACTTCTACCATAGCTCAACATACAAGATGCTCTCATACAATAACTGAAGTGGGCGTTCCATTATCTCTGGGTGCATGTGTCCTAAGTCCATCACTGAATTTCTTACACATCATATGCTGACCCTTATCACTGTTAACGTTGCTAAGATAAGGCCCTAATTTACATAGGTGTTCCAAGAATTACTGAAATAACATGTATGAAGTAGTCTGAATGCTCTCAGTGATAAATACAAAACACAAGTCAGTTGTTTTTCAATACAGTGGTGCCTCGACTTTCGAACATCCCCACTTACGACCATTTCGAGTTACGACCAAAAAAAGGCAGGGGGAAAAAGGCGGGGAATTCAAATTGCTAACCGTTGGTGGCGAAGAGGCTGCTTCTTTGTAGCTCTTTCGCCCCAACGGTTAGAGAGTGTGCAATCGGAGGAGGCTTCGGACTGCCTGGTAAGGTAAGGTGCTGCTTTCTGCTTTTTAAAAACTGTTCTGGGTGGGTTTTGTAGCGTGGTTTTGGGCTGGGTGGTGGGATTATGTTTCTATGCTGTGATGGGTCTTGCAGGGTTTGTTTGCTTTTGGGGGGGCTTTCCCCCCCATTTCCGATGGGTCTTGCAGGGTTTGTTTGCTTTTTGCTTTGCCTTTTTTGCATTTCCGAAGGGTCTTGCACGGTTTGTTTGCTTTCTACCCTGTTTCCCCGAAAATAAGACCTAACATGAAAATAAGCCCTAGTAGGATTTTTCAGGATGCTCGTAATATAAGCCCTACCCCCCAAAATAAGCCCTAGTTAAGTGAAACCCCGCCCTCCACCATTGTGCAGCAACCAGAAGATGACATGACTGTATTTGAATCAATGTAGATTGTTGTACATGAAAAAAATAAAACATCCCCTGAAAATAAGCCCTAATGCATTTTTTGGAGCAAAAATTAATATAAGACCCTGTCTTATTTTCGGGGAAAACAGGGTACTTTGCTTTTTTTTCATTTCCGAAGGGTCTTGCACGGTTTGTTTGCTTTTCTTCCCCCCCCCCCCCTTTCGGCCGGAACGGATTAATCGTGTTTCCGATGGGTCTTGCAGTGTGGTTTTTTGTTTGTTTGTTTTTTGTGTGATTTTTTTCTTCGGCCGGAACAGATTAATTGCATTTCAGTGCATTCCTATGGGAAATGGTGCTTCAACTTACAACCATTTCGAGTTACGACCGGAGTTCCGGAACCAATTAAGTTCGTAAGTCGAGGCACCACTGTATTTTAACAAACCATGAAATAATTATATAGTATTTCCTGAAACTCATTTCTTTGGTTGAATTGAAATGAAAAAAGGAACTGCAAAGTAAATCAACGGGGTCAGAAGGAACATCCTAAAGTCCAAATGATTAGAACACATAATCTGCTTTATATATTTGTAAACACTCTGGTCAGAGAAAACACTAGAGATACTTCTCTGCTCCCAATCACAGTAAATGTAAGATTAAATATTTAGACTCTAATCATAATATTTTCTGAGTTTTCCATAAAATTTAAAGAGTCTGCAGTATACAAAGGCTCAGCACATAATATCCATTGAAATATAATCAGTGGTAACCTCCAAACTATGGTTGGCAAGCCAGTTCAAACTATGGTTGCCAGTTAGCACTAACTAGGTTTGGATAGCATGCTCGATTTGGAAGTCACAGATATTTAATACACTCTTAGTGTAACTCAGAGATGGAGCCAGGAATTAGCAAGTGGTGAGAGGGAAGAGGGCCTGAGCCCACAGAAAAATACGAAATAAGTTGAAGAGGAAAGCCGTACCTTCAGTATTCCCAACTTGCATTCAGTGCTCATTTCACGGTACCCTTTTTTCTCCATCTCCCATGCCCAGGTGCTGTTGAATTCTTGACACATCTACAAGACAAAACATTCATTTTCAATATTGAAGGACCGCCCATCACTGCAGGAACACCCAACAAACTCCTGCCCTAAGATCCAGGAAGGGAGAAGGAATTGAAACCATAGGCGTTTGAAGAGGAGGGAATCAACTGCTACAACACCGACAATTAGAGTATTGTAGAGTTTTAATGGGAGATAGGCGGCTTATAAATGAGACAAATAAATACAAATAAATAAACAATAGAGATGTGAAGGCCCACAGGGATTTGGATGTGAGGTAAGTCATGAAGATGTTGCTTAAAAGTCTTGACATGGAAAAAGCAAGAGAAGATTTAAGTCTTTTTATAATGATAAGTGAAATAAAGTATCCTTATTATAAGGACATGGATTATGATACTCTTGAGAAATATAAGTACAATATTTCTTTCTAATGTCTGCATGGAAATGTGGACATCTACATACCATTTCAAAGAACACAAACTTTTACATTTATTGTAATGACTGCAATTCTTTATTTTCAACCCACTCCACGGCATTCACCGTCTCTCAGACACACGCTTGGGTAGGTCTGGTGCCACAGCTGCAAATCTGTCTTTCAGAGAGTATATTTGAAATCGGTATTTGAATTCAAGTCAAATCATGAAGACAGGTTCTGTAGCAAAGTGTCACAAATTTATCCACAACAATCACTATGGTAGGCATATGTTAGAGTTCCTGACCAAAGCTCTGAGCCTGAGAGGAGGTTTTGTTTCCCAAGCAAAAATCCTGAATATTGAATGACAGCCACTTTGGAAACAAATAGGTCTTTCAGAAGCTGTTCGTGAAATGGTCTTAAACATATCTATTATGTGTAGACGGATGCACAGATAAACAAACAGACAGACAGGTGGATATGATTCATGGAAGAAGTGCACCAACAAGCCAAGGCCCCATGCATGGCATTCCGAAACCAGCTGTCAGCAAAAATGGGTGCAGAATTCTCCTATTTGCATCCGCTGTATCAGGGATTGCCCCAGCAAGATTCATCATCTGAGGCTTGAGTTTCACCACATACCTTGATCAAGTATTTTTCCCATCGGTCTGCTGTGACAGACTTCCCAATCTTCCGCATCAGCTTCAGATGAAGTTCCACCAGTTCTCTTGGAACTAGAAGCAAGAAAAGGAGCAGATGAAAAGGAGTTCCAAATGATAAAAGGCTAAGTACAAATTCAGCACAAGGTAAACATTAAGGTGTTAATAGGAGTAACAAGAGCCAGAATCTTAAAACAGAATGGATGGAAAAACACAGAGCTAACACTAGCTTCAAGAGTTTATCAAAATTCTTCAGGAAGTTTGATTTTTTTCACAAAAATGAATATAGGAGAACCCCCATATCAACGGGAGATCGGTTCAAAGTCCCCCCCCCCCCACTATGCTGGAAAATGAGGATTATAGTGAATGCTATTTTAAAAGCAAATGCTATACAGTACATAGCATGGTCTCTGGTGCCCTCTAATGGCCAGTTCAGCAAACTTCACCTTTAGAAATACATTTTTTTTTAAGGATTTTTCTTTTAACATTTTTATTTTATTTTCAGACCATGGATAAGTGAATCAGCAGATACTGATCCCATGGATAACACGGTCCTACTGTTCTTCCAAAGTCATATTAGATCAGAGTGAAACAGAAGATAGATAGATATTAAAAACTGTGGGGTGATTTATACCCAATGGCTTTGCTTCTAATTATATTGTTTGACTGGGGAAGGAAACACCTCAATAAAGGTATAATTTGCTTTCTAAAAACTGCAAATGGTGTCCTGCTATTAATTAAGAAGTGTTACTTCAGGAGAGCCTAAAGAAGGGAGGAAAAGGAAAAAGAAGAAACTCCCCCCCCCACAAGAAACCCCCAAGAAAGGGACACAACAACCATCAGCCTGCCTCTTCTGAAGCAGGTGCAAGGAAAGCTTTGTGCCAGTTTCTGAAGAGGATTCTCTCTGTACAAAGGTACCCCGCTTTCCTGGGTACCGCTATGCCCTTTGACCCCTAGCCCATCTTGAAAGTCCTTTGCCTTTTCTTCTCCCCACCGTTAACTTCCCCCACCTCATGCCCTCCCCAGTTTTGAAGTGTTGGTGGTGGTATTAGCCGCTGAAATAGCAGGAGGACAAGCAACAGCATTATTGATGACACCGTTAGGTAAATATGGCGGTATAGGTTACTTGGCTATTATAAAAGGGGGCAACAACTAACAAAAAAAAAAAAAGCTGGAAACCATTGATCTGGATAATCCAGAAACACCTGGGGTTGCAAAGCCATCATAGGCTGCAATACCTTGCCCCAAAATAGAAAATCAGCCCACATACACGCTCAATTTCATAACTACCAATTTTATGCAATAACATAGGGATCCTTCAGTCTCGAGAGACTATGGTAACATGCTCTGAATAGAGGTCTTGGAACAGCGTCTAGTAGGGCTGAGAAGGGCAATTTGAGAGTGACCACCCCTTCCACGCTGAAGACAAATACAATCTGTCCCCTGTCCAGCTCCCTGGTTTTGCTGGTTTCGGGACTGCCTCTTGGCCTCGGCCTGCTGGACAAGTGTCTCTTCAAAATGGGAGAGGCCATGATGCACCGCCTGCCTCCAGGCTGAACGCTCAGAGGTCAAGGTTTCCCATCTGTTGAGGTCCATTCCTAAGGCCTTCAGATCCCGCTGGCAGATCTCCTTGGATCGCAGCTGTGGTCTCCCTCTGGGGCGATTGCCCTGCACTCATTCTCCATACAGGAGATCTTTTGGAATCTGACCGTCAGCCATTCTCACGACGTGCCCAAGCCAACGTAGATGTCGCTGTTTCAGTAATGTATACATGCTAAAAATCCCAGCTCATTCTAGGACTACTCTATTTGGAACTTTGTCCTGCCAGGTGATACCAAGAATGCATCGGAGACAACGCATATGGAAGGTGTTCAGCTTCCTCTCCTGCCGTGCACAAAGGGTCCAGGACTCCCTGCAGGACAGGAGTGTGCTCAGGACACAGGCTCTATAGACCTGGATCTTGGTCTATGCCGTCAGCTTCTTATTGAGCCATACTCTCTTTGTGAGTCTAGAGAACACGGGAGCTGCTTTGCCAATGCGTTTATCCAGCTCGACATCTAGAGACAGAGTGTCAGAGATCGTTGAGCCAAGGTACACAAAGTCATGAACAACCTCCAATTCTTGTGTGGAGATGGTAATAGAGGGAGGTGAGTCCACGCCCTGGCCCATGACTTGTGTTTTCTTCAGGCTGATTGTTAGTCCAAAGTCTTGGTAGGCCCTGCTAAAATGATTCATGAGTTGTTGGAGGTCTTCAGCAGAGTGGGCAACAACAGCTGCATCATCGGCGAAGAGGAAGTCCCGCATACATTTCAGCTGGACTTTGGTCTTCGCTCTCAATCTAGAAAGATTAAAGAGCTTTCCATCTGATCTAGTCTGGAGATAGACGCCTTGTGTTGCAGTTCCAAAGGCGTGCTTCAGCATGACAGCAAAAAAGATCCCAAACAGGGTTGGCGCAAGGACACAGCCCCGTTTCACTCCGCTTCGGATGTCAAAGGGATCTGATGTTGAGCCATCAAAAACTACAGTGCCCTTCATTTCCTCATGAAAAGGACCTGATGATGTTAAGGAGCCGAGGTGGACATCCAATCTTGGGAAGGATTTTAAAAAGGCTGTCCCTGCTAACCAAATCAAAGGCCTTTGTGAGATCTATGAAGGCCACAAAGAGTGGCTGTTGTTGTTCCCTACGTTTCTCCTGCAACTGTCTGAGGGAAAATACCATGTCAGTGGTGGATCTATTAGCTCGAAATCCACACTGTGAAGATGTTTGCATCCTTCATGTCCTGTGGTGCTCCACCTTCCCTCCAGCAAAGACAAAAGATTTCATACAGCTCAGAGGTGATGATCTCTTTACAGCACTTCAACAGGGATGTTATCCTTCCCAGGTGCCTTGCCGGAGGCGAGGGAATCCAAGGCCGCTTTTATTTCTGCTAAAGTTGGTTCGCTGTCCAACTCTTCCAAGACA
Organism: Intellagama lesueurii; assembly: GCA_037013535.1. NCBI lineage: Eukaryota > Metazoa > Chordata > Lepidosauria > Squamata > Agamidae > Intellagama > Intellagama lesueurii. Next base: position 6,331,680 of record JBAJHW010000003.1, read on the forward strand.
GGCAGGCACTCTATGTTATTTAATGCCCCTTCGGTTCCTATGTTCCCTCTAGAACAGGGGTCCTCAAACTTTTTTAACAGGGGGCCAGTTCATTGTCCCTCAGACTGTTGGGGGGGGGGGCAGACTATAGTTTGAAAAAAATATGAACGAATGGATCAAGTAAAAAAAAAAAAAAAGGGACTCCAGCCATCTTTTTTTACTTGATAAGTATGAATTTTTTTTTTAAAATGGAAAGTTATTATAAATTAATGATTATAATGTTAATAAGTGATTAAATGGAGGATGGAATTTTGTTTCGATGGCAAAAGTGGTTTTTTTTAAGTGGTTTTTTTAAAAAAAAAAATCCTGCCACACGAGACTGCTACAACTCATTCAACTGTAATGGAAAAATGGAGAAACTGTCAAAAATTTCTTCAACAGCCCAACACTGAGAACAAATGGGGTGAAATGGGTTCACCCCATTTGAGGTTAAGTTCTCATTTTCTCCTTAAGATATATTCCATGATCTGCACTCTTTCCTCCACACTTAGGATATAACGTAGATATACTTACAATTAAAACCTATGCATATCTATTCAGAAGCAGTAAATGGAACACAGCAAGACTTTACTTCCAAACCATGTACTGTATATAACTCCAGCATTAAACCTAATATGGAAATGGATCCCAGATGGTGGAAAGTCTGAGCTCATCAGGTGATAGGAATGTTTCAATAATTTTAATAGGACCTACTTTTTTAAAAAAAAAATCCAGGGTCTATTTATGTATTTCAAGTTGTATAAGTCACTTCCAATTTATTACAAACCTTTTATTTAATGATTGCCCAGGAACCTATTATTAGCATTCACACATTTTGTTAACTAAGGATCATGGCTTCTTTAAATATTGAGTCAATAAATCCACCTCTTATTCCGTCTTCCTTTCTTCTTACTATTTTAAACTTTAACTAACATTGTTTCTTCCAGACTTCACAGAACAGGGAGTCTTATTTCAAAATAATCAGAGCACTAAATGTATTGCTGTTGTGGGACATCAGTTTGCATAGCCAAGGCACACACCAATTCTAAATATAAAATAGCAGCTGTGGGATATACGAACATGCATGAGCAACCCTCCGCTAACAGCGTCTGTTCTCTTCCCGTCCACAGGCTTTCCCTCCCTCTCTCTGCTTCTCTCACCCTCCCTCCTTCCTGCTCTCTCTGGAAGAAAAAAAACCCAACAGATTATAATCCACGAAAGTTTCTGCTCGAATAGATCTCCGAACCTGCTAAATTCTACAAGACTTTTCCTCTCTTTTATGTTGCACAAACCACACGATTATGCTTGGGAGACCTCTTTCCTTCCCTCTCGCTCGCCCTCTTGGACGTCTGCGCCCAGCTACCCACCCGTCAGCACGCACACACAGATTCCTGCTGACACCTAACAGCGGTTCCCATGTACACACGACGCAGAGTCTAAGGGGCGCTCTGCCTCCGCTCTGGAGAAAGCCCGGCTGGGTCGGGCGCTTTCTGCCGGGCTCTGGCTCCCTTTCCCGGGGAAACCTCGGCCCCAGCAGGCTCCTAACGCCCTTCTGGAGGTGAAGCGAAGCCAAAGGGGTGTTCCCCCCCCCTCCGCCTCTCCCCCTCCCCGGCTTGCCTGGCGGCCACTCACCTCAAAGTTGCAGCAAGAGCGGGGTCCACATCTGGCAGGACGCTGCCCTAGGAGCGGCTGCCCGGGCTGGGCGAACCCCTTAGTAGCCAGGGCGAACCCTCCAGCAAGTCCCAGAGGAAGGGTGCGGGTTCGGTTCCTGGGCCAGGGGCCCAGGAGCCACGCCAGCCAGCCAGCCCCTTCCCAGCCTCACCCCTGGGGAGCGGAGCGGGGTGAGCCGGCAGGGAAGGAGGGGGGGATGAGTGTGGGGCTGCCTTCCTGGGCAGCCCGAGCTACAGGGCTGCCGCTGCCGCCTCCTCCTCCATGTCCTGCCTGGCCAGCGCTCCCCGAGAATGTTAATAAGACTGTAGACCAGGGGGTCTATAAACTTTTCAGCAGGAGGGCCACAGACGCACACGCGCACTCCCGCCTGCGCGCCCGCACTTCTGCCCCCCCACGCGCCCGCCTGCACGCCTGCCGGGCCGGATAGAAAGGCAAGGCAGGCCAGATGTGTCCCACGGGCTGTAGTTTGGGAACCCTTGCTCTAGAATATAGCTCAGAGTAGTGCTGCACCCAGCGGTCCATCTGCTGTGCTGGATGATCACGCCTGTAGCAGACTTCAAAAGAGCAGATTTCTTCTGTGTTGGACCTAAAGCCTGCTTGATACCGTCATACATTCCCTTGATGTTACCTGTGTCCGCTGCTGTCTGTATCTGAGAGCAGAGCTGAAGCCAATAATCGTTAGAACATCTCCTGGCAGTCTTTTGGACTTTGCTACGAGCAACGCGAAGAACCTGCAAGTTGTATTCACTAGGACAGGCTTTGTATGCTGCTAGAGCTTTCCTCTTTTCCTCGATGTCTGGCATCAACTCCTCCGAATGGGCTTCAAGCCAGTCTGCCGTCTTTTTGGTCTTCTTGCCAAATGTGAACAGGGCGGGGTGTAAACAGCATTCTTGAAATGTTCCCATTGTTCAGGTGCATTTGCATCAGCCGGGCCTGGAAGAGTTTCCTCAAGCGCTTGAGCAAATTCCTCCACTTTTCTCTGATTGCAAGTCTTGCTGATGTCAATATGTGGTCTTCCTTCCTTTTTCGTATGATACAATCTCTTTATTCGCAGTTTTACTCTGCTACACACCATGGAGTGATCAGTATCGCAATCAGCACCCTGATAACTGCGTGTGATCGTAATACTAGCAAGGCTAGAGTGTCTAGTGAGGATCAGATCGAGCTGATGCCAATGCTTCAATCTTGGATGTCTCCAAGAGACTCTGTTGAAGCTTCGTATTAAAGAACGTATTGCTGACACAAAGACCATAATAACAGCAAAACTCCAGCAAGCGCTGGCCATTTTCGTTCATCTTCCCAATGTCAAACCAGCCTAGACAAGTGGGCCAAGAATTGTGATCAGCACCAACTCTAGCGTTAAAATCTCTGAGAATGAACAGTGGTTCTCTCTCGGGGATTTTTTTGATAGTAGCTGCTAGATCATCATAGAATTTATCTTTGACTTCTGCTGTAGACGACAGTGTTGGTGCATATGCACTAATAAGGGTGACCGGTCCCGCTGATGAGTGGAGCTGCAGAGACATGATTCTTTGACTCCCCACAATAGGTGGAACAATGCATCTCAGCAGAGTATTTCTAACCTCAAAGCCAACACCATATTCCCTGGTCTCATTCAATGGTTTTCCCTGCCAGAAGCATGAGAATTTTTTTTTCTTTGACAGATCCCAAGTCTGGCAATCTCGTCTCTTGCAATGTTTATTTATGCAAATATTTATGCAATAACACAGTGTTAGTAAATGGCTATAACACTGCTTTTATGAGAGGACTGGACAGCTCAGCTGGTTACCAGAAACTAATGTTTGGTTATCAATCCCAACTGTAATTTGTAGACTCCTGATCATAGAGGTTCTTAACAAAAGAAAAGTGAACAAAAATCTCCTTACCCTTCCATTATATGCTATGTAGCTCAGGCCTCCAGCACTAAGATTAGGCTAGCTAAAATACAGGGTTAATTACAGGATTTACTAAGACTTCTACTTCTGCCTCCCTCCCTCCTTCTCATTCTCTCTCTTGTGAACCATCAGCTAAGCTACAGCGGCACCAAGTGGCAAAACTGAGCAAAATTCACATTTATATTTAAAGCCAGAGGTATTCATGAAACACTCCAGATCTGAAAGCCTTTTGAAATAGACAGCCAAAAGGAGGCTCGGAAAAACACTTGAAACTGAATCCTAAGAATCTGAAATGTTTCCAAGGTGTAACAAAACTATTATTTTCTTTATTTAAAGAAATCATTCTGTTATAAACTTCAATGGATCCACTTACACCCCCACCTGTTATGACTCTGGATCAACCATACCCCAGCTGGAAAATGCACAGGTTCACATACTGCTTCATGAAATGAATCCTGCCACAACCCACACCTGTTTGCTTAGAGAACCAACTACAGTGGACCCTCGACTTACGGAATTAATCCGTATTGGAACGGTGGCTGCAGGTCGAAAAGTCTGTAGGTCGAGGCTCCATTGACCTACAATGCATTGAAAACCGATTAATCCGTAACCGGCCGTTTTTGGTCCATTTTGTTTGATTTTCCGGTCTGTAGGTCGATTCTCCGGCCGCAAGTCGAACCTAATTTTTGCGGCCAGAGAAGTCTGTAACTTGAAAAGTCTGCAGGTCGAGCCGTCTGTAAGTCGAGGGTCCACTGTACAAAGCAGTTTGTCTGGAATGCTCAGCGCAAGTCAAAGTACATTTCTTTGCCGGTGGTTTCAGTAAGCTATGGTTTAGCTGGTGCCCTGTTGGCCTGTCGGACAGGGTGCGAAACCTGGAACAGCCGGCCAAAGAACAGCGGGATGTGACAGGGGAGGAAGAAGGGGAAGAATTTGGGAACGTGAGTCAAAAGCTGGCTGCAGAGATTCTTAAAAGAGTGTGAGAAATTAGAAGGTAATTTTGTGCCTTGGGAGAAAGACTTCCCCCCACGGGGGGGGGGGGGAAGAGAGAGAGCAAGTTGACAAAATGAGTGGAAGAACTTAAAAGAAAGAGCAGAAGAATTCCTGGCCCAACAAAGCAAAGCAACAGGGAGGAGGGGTTGGGGTGGGGAGAAGTTTGGGAAACGGAGGGAAGCAGTGGCAAAGGCACAGTGTTTATTTACTTATTAAAAGTTTTCTTCAAAACGCACATTAATTGTACATATTCACTTGGGTGAATCTGGGGTGTGTGTGTGTGGAATCAAAAGCCCTAATAAAATAACACCAACTAAAGCTTTCCAGACTTCCGGAAACTCTCCCTCGGGCCGCATGTTAAGCAAAACCAGAGAAGGGAGACAGGAGGGAAAAGCTGGGTGTGACAGAAAAGCTTTGTAGCCCTACAGCTTTCTGAAAATGGCAGGCAGGGAGCACTGGGTAGATTACACAGACGGTGCAGGTCGAATACAGATTTCTGATTGCATCAAGGCCCTTTGGGACAAAGAAGTGAGCGTAGCGATCCCCTTCCTCTCCTTTTCATACGATCAGATAAATCCATTCGGAACCAGAATCTCAGAAGGCTTCTGTCTCATAGCCAAGATCATCAGGAGTACACATCACTGGCCCACTTCTCTTCTGCACAAATTCCCCAACAATGGCAAAGCTTGACATCAACATCTGGGTCCCTGCCATGACTGTCTGTTCAAATGTTATTTGTAAACCAATTAAAGTATCTTAGCATACGGTGCAGATTTATTAGTATGATATGACACGGGGCTTCCCTTGAGTCTGATATGGAGACTTCAGCCAGACGGGTGGTGGGTGTGAGCAAATTTGACCATATCACTCTGGTTCTTCCTCGACTCCACTGGTTGCCCATTGTGCCCCAGATCAGGTTCAAGGTTTTGACACTTACATACATAGCCCTCCACAGTTTTGGCCCATGTTACTTGTTGGAGCATCTTTCCTTAATGTCATCTGCCCGATCCAGAAGATCATCTCAGTCAAGGCTCCTTTGGGTGGCCACCCCAAGGAAGGCCGTAAGTCTTCTACAAGATGTAAGGCCTTCTTCGCAGTGGCTCCAACCTTATGCAACCAGCTTCTAGAGAAGCTCTGCCTAACCCCCTCCCTGTTGACATTCAGGAGGCAACTAAAGAGGCGGCTTTTCAGGGAGGGTTTCCACACCAACTCTAGCTGACCACCTCCCCTTTTTTTCCCTCTGTCCACTCTGGTTTTTATATGACTGGTCCGCACCATCTGTTGTTAAGGGTTATTTGCAAAATGCTTTTAATGCTTTTATCTTTTTTTTTTTTGTCTTGTATTACATTTGTTATAACTGCCCAGAGTAGTGCCTCGGCATTAATGGGAGTGGGGTATAAATTGAATAAATAAATAAATGACTAATAAGCCAAACAATAACAACAATGATGTGCCATCAGATCAATTCCAACCTATAGTGACCCCTTCCAGGATTTCCTAAGTACAGAGTACCTGGAAGTGGTTTCCCATTTCCTTCTTCTGGGGACACTCTAGGCCTGTGCAGTTTGGCCAAGGCACGCTTCTCCTGGGAGTGACAGTGGGGAATTGAACCCCAGGCCCCTGGCTCCAGCACCCAGTGCTCTAGCTCACTGAGCTATCCAGACAACACAAGGAATGTGGCATTTGCAATGGGAGAAGGGAGGAAGTGTAGGAAAGGCAATAATCTTTTAAGCATGATTAGGAAATGTTAACTCTGTACCAGACCTCAGAGTGCCTTTATCTAAAATATTACTGATTGCACTGTGCAAGAAAAATGTTTTTTTCTTAAATATTTTCTTTTCTGGAAAGCTGAAATGAGTAGTACCAGCGGAACAGGGAACTAGCATGAAGCACTACAAATCCAAGAACTGTAGGCGGTTAATGAGAGAGAAAACGAGAGGTAGAGCTGAGTATCGTCAGCATATTGCTGACTCCTCAGCCCAAACCTCCTGATGACCTCTCCCAGCGGTTTCATGTAGATGTTAAACAGCATGGGGGACAGTATCGAGCCCTGAGGAACTCCATGACATAAACGCCATGGGACAGAGCAACTGTCCCCCAGCACCACCCTCTGGACACGGTCAGCTAGAAAGGAGCGGAACCACCGTAAAGCGGTGCCCCCAACTCCCAACCCAACCAGCCTATCCAAAAGGACACCATGGTCGATGGTGTCGAAAGCCGCTGAGAGGTCCCTGTCATTCCCAGTACAGAGAGGATCACGAAGCTGAGGTAACAGTAAGAAGTAAAGTCCCAGGAAACACAGAGTCCCCTCTTTTAGCTAATCAAACACAGAAAACATTACACACACTAATAATGCTGTATAATCATCATCACCAACTAGAAGAAGCATGTGTCTTGTAATTGAGGGGTTGCAGCATGAGGAAAGCCAAAGCCAAGTATATAGGAAACTGGTGCTGGAAGGAAGCCCTCCTATTTTCTTCACAACTCTGCATTCCCTTGCTTATATTCCAATTTTCCCTGCAAAATTATATTTTGAGCCACAGTGTAAAGTGGGTGTTACTTCAACAAACAGAAATAAGCTTAAAATAAAACAACACAGTCGATCTCGGGGCATAATTTCAAGAGGGATAATCTGCGGTGAAATGTCAAGGAGTGTTGACATGTTGTTTTATGGCAGCAAAACTAACAAAAAGGCCTTGGTGCAGCTTAAAGCTTATTTGGCATAGTTTTCCCAGGGCCACAGCCCACTTGCTTCTGGGGAAGTGGACTGCAGTACATACAAGTTTATGCTAAATAAAACCCGTCAGTCTGTATGGTTTCACAAGACTCTGTTATTTCTGTGAAATAAAAAAACAATCTAGAATTAATTTATTTTAACAGAAAGGAAGAAATAACCTTTTCTTAAAACTTTACAATTACTTAAAGCTCAATAACAATAATAATAATAGTAACAATTATGTGCCATCAAGTCAATTCTGACTGATGGGGATCCTAAGTCAGTGTTTTCCAGGTACAGAATATTCAGAAGCCATTTACTGTTCCCTTCTTCTGGGGCACCCAAGATTGTGCAGCTTGCCCAAGGCTACCCAGGCTGGCTCTACTCACAGCAGGCACAAACATCTGATCTCTAGGTCTGCAGCCAGATACTTAAACCAGGGAGCGAGCGAGCTAGCTTTAAAGCTCTATATGAGAAGGCAATAGCAGTGGGTCATCATGCACAAGACACATTTGAAACACATTTTAATTGCTTTTATTAATGGTATACTTGTATATGTTTCTCATTGAGAAAGTTTGATTCAGATATTTTCTAAATTGCTCGCCTAATCGAACTGGGACCACATAGTTTTTTTTTTCCCTTTCCCACTTTTCACAACAGTTTGTCCCATTTTGAGGTTCCTCTCTCATTACTATCATGCTTAATACTCCACCATCCCAAATGACTCAGCATCATACTTAAAGATGTTCTTTGTTTCTACAATCACTTTAGGTTTCAACATTCAACCATTTCATTATTATAATATATACAAACAGAGAGATCTCAAGCCTCTGTCATAGGCTAGAAACGTAGATATTTCAGACTAGATTGCACTAAGAAAACAATTACCAAAACTGGGAATTATGGCACAGGAGATACAAGAACCTTTTTTTTAATACAGAGATGGTCTACTGTGTGTGCATGTTGGCCAATGAGGGTATGGATCTTGGACAGATACCAACCACCTCTGCCTTTTACATTGGTCTTAATAAATTTAAAATATTTGTTTGTTCATGACTTGGCGAAGGTACCACTAGGACTACTATTTAATTATGTCATCATGGTTCAGCAAAGTGAACCTAAGAAAACTGACCTTTTTTGCCCTCACAGTTCTTTGTGAATTTGGAGAAGCACAGGCAACGTCACACCTATGTCGGTATGCCTTATGCCCCTCAAGTTTTACTATGGAAGATTTTATACCAGCTCCCCAAATGTTCTTGATGTTGCCCATTATTGGACAAAACTTATCTGACATATTAAATGTAGTGTGGTGCTTCTGACATGATCATGGTTTTCACACATACACAAAAGGCCACAATGACACTACAAGCCTTCAGCCTAAGAGTCTTCAAAATTCTACATTAAGAAATACTGATGGTTAAGAAGAAAGATAATTTCTTCTTCTGCAGCTGATTTAGTTCTAAGTATTCTTTGGCACCCCCAAAAAAGGATAATGGGTCATTCTACCTAGGTAGAATTATCTATCTCAGGCTCCCAGAACTCTTACTAGACACATAGTACACTTCTACACCTTCCATCTGGTTCACATATCAGGCTCAATGGTCCTTGTATTTCCTTAAGACAAGGGATACAGTCCTCCTGATATTGCTGGGCTGCAAATCCCAACAGCAATAGATGGAGTAGCCAATGGTGAGAAACTCTGAGAGCAAACATCTCAAAAGCCTGCAACTAAGTCCCTGGATAGTTTTACATTTTAAAAACCATAACTTGAAAACCCCTTGCCAAAACTCCCCCAACGTTGGCACACAGCAAGGGCAGACTACCTGCTACAACTGTGCCAAATATGGTGCTGACCCAAAGCCCATTCCAAAAATTGTAATTTTTTGTTTGAGCTGTCCCCATTTTTAGAATTGCCTTATAGAATGCTGATTTGCTCTGTCAGCACAAGATTGTTGCTGCACTGTTGTGCAGCAATAATCTACTTACCTGTTCAGTATATATGCAGAACATATCATACGGACAGCTGGATTAAATTCAGATGAAACAGGAGTGAAAAGTGGTGGAAGAACATCTATACAATCCTATTACCTGTGAGTGATGCTTGTTCATGATTTGATTTAAAAAAAATCTTTACTATGCCAGCTACTTCTGCTATGGCTAGCTGATGAGCAACAACCACGGGTTATGGAGCACAAGGTCATATATAGTTCTAGCCTTGTTAAGGGAGAAGAGCTACTAGGCACCACAATGCAATGGCAGAACTCTTTGCCTGAAGGATGTTCAATTTCCCACTAAAATTATCTTGGGCAACATAACTGGGGGGGGGGGGGGAAAGAACCTTGCCTGGGACCCCAGAATGCTGCTCTACTAATCATAACACATAATACTGGGTAAGATGTACAAAGAGTTTGACCCAGCATAAAGCAGCTCCCAATTTTATACACAGGGACAATTCTGCTGACGCACTGTGTTCAACAAACATGGAAAATGTACTTACGTATTCTTAAAGGTGTTTTTCTTGGGCACGCATGGTACAGAGAATGAGTTAGACAATGAGCAACGGTCATCTGACACACAAACACACACACACACAATACAATACTACTTCTCTTCAATCAGAAGTTACACCCACTTTGTTCAATGATGCATGCTCGCCAATAAGCCCATTTCTGGATGAAGTCTTTAAAAATGACTTCACTAGCACCAGTTCTAAACAGAGCATTTGCAAAAGTTCTTCATATACTCCGAAAGGTAGCGCAGAAAAAGCGGTCCCACTGGATGTCATAAGTAGATTTCACGTACACTGCAGTGTCCCGAGATCATTGGACTGAATTTTCTTCAACACAAAAATGTGATGCACACAAAATCAGAAAGCGAGGAAAAGGATTCTACGCCTCTTTCCCTCAACATTGCAATTTCCTTCAAAAATGGCTCTTTGATGTGCAACACAGAATCCTGCAAGCACCACTTGAAAATGAAACAGTTCTACTCAGGGCACTGGATTTACCAGCGCTGTTAGAATTAGGGCAGGGTCTACACACAGCAGGAGGAGCGACATGTAGCCCTGCACATACCATTGGACTCCCATCAGCTCCAGCAAAGGTTGAAAAGCAATGGAAGTTGTAGTTTACGAACATCTAGAGATTCTGAAGTTGTCCTTCTCCTGACTATGTTGCTTCCCCCCCCCCCCCCAAACTGATCATTCAGTATTTTTTAAACCGTGCTGTTTCTCTAGAGAGCAGGAGGAAGTAGGAAGTCCACATTTCATCTTCTGTAGCCCACCTGATCAGCACAATTGCATGCTACAGCACCATGTAGCAGAATTATGCCAGAATTTTAGGCTTTTTTCTTTAAAAGCTACTTTCCATGCCATACCCTAAAATTGGACCATCTTTTAGTTTCAAAAGCAGGAGATGGTTTGTTTTCAGGGGTAGAGAAAGTGATGCTGGTTAAACCCTCTACCATGTCCTGCGTTACTCCTTAAACTAGTGTCCACAGAACAAGGCACAGCATTTTATGGCTTACTAGAGCGTTAGTAAATGATGCCCATGGCCACTCATGTTTTTCCACTTATGGAGCCTGCTGATATGACTCATTTCAGGGTGCTTTGGAACCCCTTTGACTCCTGGCTATTATGGCAAAAATCAATGCACAGCTATAGCTTTTTATGCTTTTTTACATAATTGGATGGAATCTACAGGCATCATTGTCACATTTAATGGAATCATAATTGCCTAATTTTTCATAATCACTACATGGATTTTGGTATATGTAGCTATAACCACTTAATACCTTTCTCATTTTTGACATAGCTGAAATCTGCAGGCACAGCTACCCTTTCTGATGGGGTAGAGAAAACAAAGGTTTAGAAAGATTTTATACAAGGACAGGCTTTTACAGCTTATGAGGCTTCAGCTATCTTCTTGTCTTTCTTCTAAAGAAATTTCTTGAGAGCTCTGATCTGGCCACGGTGACACATGCCCTAGTTATATCTCGGCTGGATTACTGTAACACACTCTATGGGGAGGCTGCCTTTGGAGTGTTCAGAAACTCCAGCAGGTCCAAAATGCAGCAGCCACTAACTGTGGCTGGTTACAAGGAACATATAGCTCCCTGTTACGGCAGCTCCACTGGCTGCCGATCTGTTTCGGGGCACAATTCAAAGTGCTCGTTTTAATCTACAAAGCCCAAGCTAACTAAAAGACCACATCTCCTTCTATGAGCCTGCCCAGGCATTAAGATAATCAGGGGAGGCCTTCCTCTCAGCCCCACCACCTTCACAGGTGTGTTTGGCGGGGACACGGGAGAGGGGCTTTTCTGTTGCTGCGCCCAGACTCTGGAACTCCTTCCCACTGGAGGCCAGGCTGGCCCCATCTTTGCTGTCCTTCCACAAGCAGGCTAAGATCCTTCTCTTTTAAGCAGGCTTTTCCTTAGTGACTGGTGGCCTGAGAGAGGTTTTTTAAATGGATCGTTGTGCTCTGTTGTTTTTAAATGTGTTTGTAGTACTGATTTTATTTACCGGTTTTATTTATTTGTTTGTTTGTTTCTTTGCATTTTTATCTCGCCAAGCTAGAAGAGCCACTACTCTGGGTGGCTATTTCTAATATAATACTTGTTTAATTCCTTTAAAAATATTTGTATACTCACTGTTTTTAGCTTTTAAATATTGTCTCTGAACTGCTGTAAGCCGCCTTGGCTCCTTTTAAGGAGAAAAGTAGGGTAATTTTAAATCAATCAATCAACCAATCAATCATCCAGAGAAGACGTCTATAAAAAATAAAAAAAGAGCAAAGTATGCAGTTCATATACCGCCCCATAGCACTTAAAGCACTCTCTGGCCGGTTTACAAGTTAATTATGTAGGCTACACATTGCCCCCCCAGCGAGCTCATTTTACCGACCTCGGAAGGATAGAAGGCTGAGTCAATCTTGAGCTGGCTACCTGGGATTGAACCCCAGGTCGTGAGCAGAGTTTTGGCTGCAGTACTGCAGTTTAACCACTGCGCCACGAGCCTCCTATAGAGCAGGAATGAACAAACTGCAGCCCTGGGGCTGGTTCTAAGGCCACTGCCTCCAGCAGATTCATTGGTCTCCCACTCAAAAATTATATTTTCTGGAGGAGGAGATCATTCCTGGAAGCTTTCTTAGACCAATGATTCGCTTTTTAAATAGGATGCAGTCCCCCATATCCCCCAGCAGTATTCGAAACAAAAGAAACCTGGTTTTTCAACCACAGCAACAACAAAAAAGACTTCTGATCATTTATTCACCACCACCACCCCACCTTTTTTTTCCTGAGAAAAACCAAAGCCCCAAGACCCAGGCAAGATGCCCATCCCTCCTGTAAAGTTTCAGAAGAATACGCAATGAGATTTAGGTCATCAGGGCGCTCTTTAAAAAAAAAAAAAAAAAAGACAATAGAGTGGCAGAGGTCTCTCCATTTTTTATTATTTATTTGTTTGTTTGTTCGTTTGTTCCATTTTTACCCCGCCCATCTAGATTCGGGAATCTACTCTGGGCGGCTTACAAAATATAAAGATTAAAAACAGCATTCGAATAACATTCGTTATTAAGAACAATAAAAATTAATAAAGAAAAAAGGATCAAGATGGGAAAAGAAAACTATGTAATGGGAGGGGGGAAGGCCTGCCGGAAGAACCAAGTCTTCAACTTGTTTTTAAAAATTCCCAGTGAGGGTGCCAGTCGGATCTCCAGGGGTAAGGTGTTCCAAACCATTTAGGGCTTTATATGTAAGCATTAATATCTTTTATGTGCAATTTGCTACATTATTCATTTTTGCCTGTAATTTAGAGTAATATATAGTGCAACTATAAAGTCCAGCTTGTCTGTAAAACTCTCAAAGCATCTCCCTGCCCCGCCCCCTTTTTTTTGGCAGAGGCATGGCATCTTTCTGTGACTGGCAAAAAAAAAAAAGTGCTGGAAAAGGAGGCAGACATGGCAGCAAGGCTAGAGATTCACCGGCTAGCTGCCTGTAGCTGATGGCTCCTATTATAAGATGCCAGATACCCTTTTTTTAGCAGGAATAGCTGCTCTGCCCTCTGTTGTTTCAGGCACCTAGGGAAGAAATAATTGATGAGTTTAACTCAGGATGCAGCGACTGAGTCAGCTGAACTCCATATTCCCAATGGAGTTCACTGATGTGTTTTTTGATTTGACGGTTTGGAGGTAGATCCCATTTTAAAAAAAACATTAATTATCAATGAGGTTCCATGCCTCAGATGCATTCCTTTGCATCACTGGGGTGTTGCATCATCATCACAGGAGGTGTGATGACAACACAATTCAGTCAATGCAATCACATGAGATGCCTCCTAAGAATCAGGAATAATATAAGAACATCAGTTTCTTGGGATGGGGGAAATGAACTATGCCTGGAGTCTGCCATTAATCTGGTGGCATTTTGTACTGAACTATTCTTGGCGTCAGAAGAGACTGAGAACTAATACAATCTAGTGGTTCCACTTGCCACTGCCAATGGTTTTGTCCTTTCTTGGTTACCCTGCCCTTTGCCTGGTAATCTCAATGGGCACCAGGAGCCACCTGCTATCCCACAGAAAAGCTCAACTTTAAGTGACCAGCGACTGTTGGGAGAAGGGCTGACATCAATATAAAAGCAAAGAACATTGTTCATTAGGTTCAGATCCCCCTTTCTGAAAGCACTCTCAAGACAACCAAGAATCACACCATGACACACATAATTATAGGAAGTTAATAGAAAACTGGAGCAAATACAAGAATCATCCTGCAGAAAACTACGAATGAAAAATTAGAGTGGTAAGGTTAGCCCTTTTCTGTTAAAATATGATCACAATGACATCAACAACATCAGTGGTCCTTTTGACTTTTTATTTTAACATAATGAGAAGACAGGTCCCTGCCTTGAGGATCTTACAATGGGCTTATTTATTTATTTATTGGATTTCTATCCCGCCCATCTAGACCAAAGGTCTACTCTTACCCCAGGAGAGAGACAGGAAGGGAACAAAGAAAAGGGGAACCTATTAAAAGGCAGCCACCATGACCCATATCATGCATTGTACACCCAACAGTGTATTGCTTTTTTGTTGTTGCTTCGTTCTAGGAGATGTCCCATTCCTTCCTGGCCTTGCAATAATAGGTGAGGCTACACTTTTGGACAGGCAGCAGGACAATCTCCTGGTGGAGAAAGCTATGCATCAAAAGTTTAGGTTACATAAAGTCAACATCCTGATTGTGACCACACAACATGAAAATACTTAGGGAACATAGTACCAAGCCCCACTACGCTACGTGGTGCATAGGTAACACCACAAAAGGGAAACAGGTCACAATGAAAGGACTAGAAGCTGAATGGCAGAGGAACAACTTTTAGCATTGGCCTGAGCAGATGGTGCTCGCGCTAACATTTGTGTTTTGCTTCAAGTGGCAAGAATTTCAGGCGGGCAATAAAAGAAAGTTATAATTCCCTGACCCAGCAAGGGATGGAAACCTTTTAACAGTATTAGTCACTATTTTATTTGTCTTGGCCTAGGGCTCAAACAAAGCTCCGAACAGAAAGCGCTACAGTAAACTTGCACATAAAGCTAATGTTAAAATGACAGAAGGGACCAACATACACCAGCAAAACATTCTATTTTTGCAGATGATGGTGGCGGTGGTATTGCTATCACAGGTTAGCCACCTTTGAAGCATTCAAGGCTCTGTGCAGTTAAAGAAAGCAACGCTGAAACACCGACAACAATGGAAAAGAATGCTAGTAAGAAAAAAACAGAAATGATACATTTTGCATCACTTTAGCCGGACCAACAAAGATGCAGAACTGCAGTTATCAGGAGGAAGCTTTACAGAAATAGATGTGAAGGTTCTTACTGACAATCTTCACTCTGAATGGAACTGGATTTCCAAACAAGACGCAAGAAGATAATAGCTGGCAAACGGAAGAGAGCATACAGAGAGGAAATCGTGGTCCATGATGGATTATGAAAACTGACTCTATTCTATGGCTGAAATCCTGTTGCTTAGCACAGTACAGTGGTGCCTCGCTAGACGATTGCCTCGCAGGACGAGGAAATCGCTAGACGATGCCTTTTTGCGAGCGCTACTGCGCTTCGCAAAACGATGTTTCCCTATGGGGAATTTCGCTAGACGATGAGGTTTCCCCATAGGAGTGCGCCGACTAGTGGTCAAAAGCTGTCAGTGCAGCTGTCAGTGCATTCCTATGGGGACCCTCACTCGCAAGACGAGGTTTCCCTATGGGAAATTTCGCAAGACGACTGCGTTTTCCCTTGGAACGCATTGAAGCGATTTCAATGCATTCCAATGGGAAAACGTGCTTCGCTAGACGATGTTTTCGCTAGACAGCGATCCTCGTGGAACGGATTAACATCGTCTAGCGAGGCACCACTGTACTGTAAGTTGCACTAGTATGCCCATTGAATCAGTGGGATTTGGTGAGCCAATTCCTCTGTGAGTTCCATTGAGTCACATGGATCTAAGTCACAAAGAGAGGAGGCCCATTTCAACCAATGGAACTAATGGAGGAGTTACTACACTAAGCAATAGGATTTCAGCCTATGTGAGCTCTTTTATTGCTTCCTTCCAGAATGGGTCCTGTGAGAGTCAAAGGCTGATGCAAAGGAAAAATATCCTAGAGGTACACATACAGTGCTTCCTTACCATGTGGACACACCTACCAACATATTGGCCAGTTTTTAGTTTCAGTTAGCTTTGGGGCAATGGAAGTACTTGCATATACATACACTCTGTCAACAGAGTTACAGTGCAGACTCTATCTGCAAGGCACAGTAGAGTGTTACTATATATTAATTACTTGAACAAAATCAAGTATCAAATATTGCTTGAAAAAATCAAATATCAAATATTAATTAATTGAACAATTGTTTTTAAATATAGTGGAATTACATTATTACTTACTTAAAACTCATAAATATAAGCATTACTCACAGAACTTTAACAGAAAATAATCAATAGAAAAACAACAAAACAAGAATCCAGAGGAAAACAGCAGAGATATATACACATGCTGGATACCATTTTCAACGGATTAAATATTAGCCAAGGTTTCTTAAGCAATTAACAAATGTAACAATTTTGTTGTTATCTACTGTAATTTTCCTTCCCAAGCAACCAGATCCACCTTTTCAGAACAAGACTCAAAAGTAAAGTCTGTCATTCTCT
The DNA here is from genome assembly GCA_037013535.1 of Intellagama lesueurii. Taxonomy (NCBI): domain Eukaryota; kingdom Metazoa; phylum Chordata; class Lepidosauria; order Squamata; family Agamidae; genus Intellagama; species Intellagama lesueurii. The sequence continues at coordinate 6,348,167 of JBAJHW010000003.1, forward strand.
ACATTACCACATGGTGTTCCCCTGCTGTTTTCTTTAATCATTGTTGCTGTTTACAGGACCAGGCTTCAAAAGAACTGAATGCCAAACAGGGGTCATAAATCAATAACAGCAACAACAACAGGTCTCTGTTATATAATACCAGTTATATAATAACTGGCATTATAATACCAATGTTTTTATCATTTTGATTGGCTGTGCTTGGTGTTTCTGCATCATCATCATCATCATCTCCATGGCCACAGGCCTTGTTGAGGCGGAGCGGCTTGCATGCTTCAGTGCGGTTGAGAGCTATGCTGAAGGGTCTCCCAAGCCAGACAGGTTTCAGCTGAGAAGCCAGACCCACTGTGTCCACCAACCATCAATTATGATGAGAGGGAATAAACAGAGATTCATACCTGATCGGTCATCGCCTGGGTCAACAAGGACCGCGTCAGATGCTATAGCCCCTGGGCATCTGGTAGCAAATGGGCTACAGGGCTCAGCAGACCCTGTTGAGGAACCAGGACTGGCTGCTGCAAAGCTACTGGAACAACGTAAACGCCAAACTTGAACTCTTGCCAAAAATCAAGAAATTATGAAATGTTATTACGAGGCAAACCCAACAGCCCGTGGTTTTAAAAAAGAATGGTGGAAATTTGGAAAATGAAACACCCAAGTAGTGACAAAACTGAACAACGGTTAATGGACCAGAGAAGGTTTATCATCTGGAGTAAAGCATTTTCAGAACTGGAATTGCAAGAACTAGAAAAGGTGGCAAAATCAACAGAGAACAACAACTATAACACGGAAGACAGATGGAGGGTAGAGGTAGAGACAATAGTGGAAGAAAACGTAACAATAGAGGAACAACTTATGGAACAACCCAGAAATTATGAGTTGACAGAATGGCAAACATCACTGAGGGAAAGAACAGTAACCCAGATTAGCCAGAACACAGAAAAACACAGAAAAACCATTTGCGCCAATTACGAAGTAAACCGGTAAAAGATCTACTGAATGATGCAAATATAGTCATCAGAACAATCCCAACCAACACGCTAAAGGAAACAAATCAGTTCATGTATAGCACAGCTACCATAATAACCATGGAACTTGGTTACAAGCTGCAAAACCCCCAGAAAACTCGTGGCACCCCAAAATGGAAAATTCAGTGGGAAGAAAAATAAACAAATTTTGTGCAGACATTAACAACTTAAAACACTTGAAAGATTCAAAACTTAAAAACTAAAAAAATCAAAGCCAGACTATGCAAAATGGAAAGGAAAACAATTGTTGAAACTATGGAACAATTAAAACAACGGGTAACAGCTACAGCAAAGAAAATTGAGAGATATGATAGACGCTTGAAACAATATAGAGAAAACACGCAATTTTGAAAAAAACCAACGATTATTCTATACATCACTAGGAGAAAATGCAGAGCAAAAGAAATTAGGCCCATGTAAAGACGATGCTCTAAAAATTTGGAAAGAAATGTGGGAAAGCTCAACCGGACATAACAAAAACGCCTCATGAATTAAAGACATTTTTAAAGAAACTCAAGGAAAACAAATGGATGATGTTGTAATAACAACTGAAATGATTAAGAGGCAAGTGAAGGCTGTGAAAAATTGGAGTGCACCTGGTCCAGATGAGCTGCACGGATTTTGGTTAAAGCATCTAACAAGTATCCATCAGTGTATAGCAGTGCAATTTAATCACTTACTTCAAAATTCTACAACTGAAGCCTGGATGACAACAGGCCGCGCATTTCTGATAATAAAAGATCATCAAAAGGGCAATGAACCCAGTAATTATCAACCAATTACATGCCTTCCAACAATGTTCACGCTCCTCACAGGAGTACTTGCAAGATCAATATATAAAACTCCCTATACCCAACTGAACAGAAAGGGAACTTCAAAAAGTCAAGAGGCACAAAAGATCAGCTACTTATTGATAAAATGAAGAAGATGAAAAACAAACCTTAATATGGCCTGGAAGGACTATAAAAAGGCATTTAACTCATTGCCACACAGCTGGATTAACACCTGCCTAAAAATGTTTCGGATTAGTAAAACATTCAGGAGTTCCTCAACAAAAACATGGAAAAATGGAAAACCATCTTAATGGCCCATGGTGAAGAAATTGGGGAAGTTAGCATCAAAAGAGGAATATTTCAGGGGGATTCTTTGTCACCACTGCTGTCTAACATCTCACTAATCCCCATGTCAATAATTTTAAATAAAACTGGAGTGGGCTACCATATTTCAGAACAAGCAGGAAAAATCAATCACCTCTTATACATGGATGACCTAAAACAGTATGCAAAAAGTTCCACAGAGACAGAATCACTGCTAAACACAGTGCAAATATTTAGTGAAGATATCCAAATGAAATTTGGAATTGACAAATGTGCAGCTCTGTCTATACACCATGGCAAGATCCAAAAACTAGATGGAATAGTTAAAAAATGGCAATATTATAAAATCACTATCAAGTGATGAAACTTATAAATATTTTGGAATACTAGAAGCAGACAACATTGTGCACGCAAAAGTTAAAGAACTGACAGAAAGGGAATATATCAAAAGACTGGAAAATCTTAAAATCAAAATTAAATGGGGGAAATACAATCAAAGCCATAAACACATGAGCCGTTCCAGTAATTAGATACCCAGCTGGAATAACAGATTGGACTCAAAACAAATTAGAAGAACTGGATCGAAAAACACGGAAACTAATGAACATGCATCATGCACTACATCCAAATAGTGATGTGGACAGATTATATTTACCATGAAAAATCAGATGCCGTGACTTACTGCAAATACAGCAGGTAGTAGAGGAGGGAAAAAAAGAAGCCTAAATATTTGTATCAGTACAAATAGAGAAAATGGAAAATATTTTAAAAACAATAGAAACAAAGTCTCAATATAAGAAACAACAATTTGAAAATAAATTGAACAGCTGGAAAAATAAACCAATACATGGACAACACCTGAGAAATATTGATGGAAAGCATGATCACAATTCAACATGAGCATGGCTAAAACTGGGGACCCTTAAGAAAGAAACCAAAGGCTTGATTTTGACTGCACAAGAACAAGCACTTCAAACCAACGTGATAAAAGCTAAGATCCAAGGAATCAGTGCTAACAGCAAATCTCGACTATGTCAAGAAAAAGATGAAACTGTGTCACACCTCATCTGTGAATATACAAAGATTGCACAAACAGATTACAAAGTTAGACATCATAGAGTGGCAAAATTAGTGCACTGGTCATTATGCAAAAAATATAACTTGCCAGCCTCCAAAAACCTGTGGGAACATCAGGTAGAGAAGGTGTCAGAAAATGAAGAAGTCAAGATCTTGTGGGATTTCCGGATCCAAACGGATACACCTTGAACATAACACACCAGACATAGTAGTAATAGAACGAAGAAAGGTCTAGATAATTGACATTGCAATTCCAGGGAATGCCAGAGTTGAAAACAAAGAATTGGAAAAACTAACAAAATACAGAGACCTGGCAATCAAAACATTTCGCCTCTGGAAGAAACACATTTCAGTGGTCCCCGTAGTCATCAGGGCTTTGAGAACAATATCAAGAAATTTCACACCGTACTATAAGCAGCTGCAGATCTCAGAAATCACACCACCATCAGAGCTACAAAAAACGGCAATATTAGGGACAGCATACATACTGCACCGATATTTAACAGATACTTAGGTTTTTGGTTAAACCTTGTATGTGTTATATAATACCAGTCAATGTTTTTATAATGCTGACTGTGCCTGGTGTTTCTTAATAAAATGTAATCAACTCAAATCTAACTTGTGGCAACCCTTTTCAGGGTTTTCCAGGTACAGAATACTCAAGTGCTTTCTCATTCTCTTCTTCTGAGGGGACCCTGGGACTGTGCAGCTTGTTCAAGGCCGTACAGGCAAGCTCTACTCTAGCTGTGAAATGCAACCAAACACCACTGTCCCTTTATCTTTAGACTAGATCCTTGCACAAATGTTTTACCATGTTGTCTCTATGTTCTAACTCTTAAGCTTGATGAAGTGGACATGTTTCACGAAAGCTTGCATTAAAATATAGCAGTTAGTCTTTAAGGCGCCACAACGTCTTTTTCCAATTTAGAGATTTATTATAACTCGTTGCAAATGAAATCATGTAGGCTGCAATCCCACACTGTGCTAATATCAGAACCTTCTTTCCCTTCCTTTCCACCCTATAAACCTCTATGGTGCTGAAAACCTGCTCCAGATGGTTTCTCAGGCCTGGGTGCAAATTTTTAAAGAACTGGAGGCCTGAAGGAAACTTCCATCAGCTGACCCTTCCTTTTCATTTCATTGGCACAAAACTGGATCCTATTCATAAACAAGCAGGAGTGTTACTGAAAAATGAAGTCACAAAATTAGTAATTCAGAAAACTGAATGTGTAGTTTAGGAAGCAATCTATTCCCACAAAGCAAGGATTAGAAAGAAAGAGACCCAGTTCTGTTTCATCAATAAAACGTGTGGTTGATGGCACTCTGGCAAAACACCAGGGCAGGTAAGACTTACACTTACTTAACTGTCAGAAGTGATTCCACCATTAAGAAGACATTAGAACATCAAAGCTGGCCTGAATATATCCAATGCTTCTGAAAATACACCACTATACACAATACTGTGTAGTTTAGGCCCACACAACGTCTAACCAGAATGATGTTCGGACTTGTCACAGAAAAGTCTTTTGAATGTTTGTTGCTCCTTGTTTACCCCACCACCCGAAGCTCTGTGACAAAAAGTCGTGCAGAACTTAAACACTCACCCATTTGTGGAATCTGAATTGTCCAATAAAGATATTAACTACCCCTGTTTTAAGGTGACAGGAAATGGGACCAGCCCCTTCAAAGTCATCTAGGACGCCCTTTCATTCCTTCATTTAAAATGTTTTTACTCCGCCTTTATCCTTAAAAGGACCCAAACCAGCATGTGTGACTAATCACACCTCTTCTAAAACAGGTAAAACATATTGCCTGGGTTGACCCTCAGTCATTCAGGCAGAGGCCTGAGTATGGCTTGGAAATATATCTCATTGTCATTAAAAGACGTCTATTTGTTATAACATGTGATCTCTCCCAACTATGTGTCTTGGATTTAGCGTGCCTTCTCTGTTGATTGCTCGCTGGAAGGTAAACATGTACTTAGTTTGTAGCCATGACTGCTATAGACCAATCATCATATTCTGCCATTCAAATATCCACTTGTCGCTCTTTCTATTTAAGGTCTGGCCTACTCAAATTTAAAAGTATAATGCCACTGGGTTGAAGTGGCCTACATGGCAGACTAGGAGCTGGAGGGGGCAGCCACTCAGTTACAAAGTGGGCTATGGTGGGTTAGTCATTCTCTATTAAATGAAGAGGCTGTCAGGATTTTAAAAAAACCAAACCAAAACAAAAAATCCAAGAGGGAATCACGTATTTTACTCTTTCTTAGAAAAAAAAAATATCTCTTCTTCTTCAGGGGATCAATCATACCAAGAATCTTAACCAGCAAGAGAACAAATTGTTGTCTTGACAATGATCTCAGACACTTCTCTTTCACAAGAGATCTTACTACATCAATGGAATAAGTGAACTCAACTATCAGGAAATATAAACTATATTTACCTATAAGGGAACCTTTAATTATTATTTTTAAAGCCGTATGAGGAGTGTTTTGTTTTCTTTAAGCTCCCTGCATCAAGATGGACCACTTTAGTTCTTAAGAGACACATTTTGCTGCAAAATCCACACAGACTGACAAGGTAGATATTCTGCATTCTCAAATCACCTGTTATTAACCATGTCCTTACATTTCTTGTTATGTAGAATTTTAAAAACAGAAACAAAATGGCTGGGACAAAAATTACCCTAACAAATCTATTGGGGTTTTCTTTGCCAGTAAGGCAATTTTGTCCCAACCAGTGTAATGTAGCTACAGTGTAGAAATGCTGGATCTGTTCAACAGGCCCATTGGAATTATAAGTGGCTTCAGGAAATGCAAGATAGGCACATGGAAGCCTGACAACAGACACACCTCTAACCCTAATCCAACTAATAATCCTCAATACACTGAAATTCTCATCGGAGTCAGAAAATGGTCCACATTCATACAATGCAAGTTTTTTCTTATCCTTGTAAAATATTATGGATCTTATGACGCAGGATTTAGTCCATGAACCACAAGGCTCTACAGTTGGCAGAAGAGTGGATCTAAAATAACATGAAACATAAGATGTATGCCTTCCGACAAACACACTTTAACTTTCACAACAGTAATTGGCAATAAGTTAAAAAAATAAGTTCACACATTTCCTCTTCCTCTTCAGTTTCCTTTGTGGTTTCATCTGAAACATAAATCCTCTAAGGCAGAGACTTGTCCTCTTATTCTGTTAGGATACAAGCCAGATTAGGTGCCATGGACATGGATTACCAGTAAACTGCCACCTATGTACACATATACATACATAATCTGCACAGTAGCTTTCACTGAGACTTTAAGGTAAAGGTAAAGGTTCCCCTTGACATTTAGTCCAGTCGTGTCCGACTCTAGGGGGCGGTGCTCATCCCTGTTTCCAAGCCCTAGAGCCAGCGTTTGTCCGAAGACAGTTTCCGTGGTCACGTGGCCAGCACGACTAGACACGGAACGCCGTGACCTTCCCACCGAGGTGGTCCCTATTTATCTACTCGCATTTTTACATGCTTTCGAACTGCTAGGTTGGCAGGAGCTGGGACAAGCGACGGGAGCTCACTCCGTTGCGTGGATTCGATCTTACGACTGCTGGTCTTCCGACCCTGCAGCACAAAGGCTTCTGTGGTTTAACCCGCAGTCTCACCACTGAGACTTTAGCCCATCCTAAAAGCTGTGAACAGACACATTAGTGCACTCATATCTAAGAGGAGATCTGGACCCAGCTGCCATTCCCAGAATGTTACCCTTTCCACCATTCCTGTGCTACACTGAAGGATGCAAAAACAGTAAGATGCTACAGCAGTTTTTGGAGGATGGTCCCGTTTAGGATTTGACACAACTCAAAGAGATGGAATTCAGGCAGTAGTCGCACTTCCCAAAATTAAAACTCACCCATCCCTACAGCTTAGTAGTTGTGCTAGTATGCCACAATGTGTGATTCTTTTGTTTCTATTGTGACAAAATATCTGAAAGACATTTACAACCCAATCCTATGACCATTTTCTTGGAACAAAGTCCACCATCAACCACCATTGGGCTTTCTCTGCACAGAGCTGTAGCCTCTATTACAAACCTATATATAGGTTCCTATAAATATGATTTTTCATGAAATATCTTGACAATTTTAGCTCTCAGGATTCCCAAGAAGAATGAACTAGTGGACAAGCAGTAAGTTTCCAGTGTAGATATGCTCTTAAAAATAAAGAGGGATACTATTATGTCCACCTGGCCTGAGACAGCCGTATCGCGTATGCATTTGTTGCTATCAAAAATGACTTGAAGCAATATAGAATATAAAGCAAAAGCAAAGTGTGCTGCTTATATACCACCCCATAGTGCTTAAAGCTCTCACTGGGATGTTTGCAATTTAATTATGCAGGCTAAACACTGCCTATTCCAAGTGAGACGGGTACTCAATTTACCAACCTGGGAAAGGTGGAAGGTTGAGCCAACCTCAAGCTGTGTACCTGACCCCGTTGGAATTGAACTCAGGTTGTAAGCAGAGTCTTCGCTGAAGTACTGCAGAACAACCACAATGATTTTGTGCCTCACAACAACAGATTGCAAAAAGCTAAGCAACTTTGGTTTATTTCTAAAAGAAAGATGAATGCAAATAACGATGCTGCACAATTCCAGACTGAAATAAAATATAAGCTAGGAGAATGAAATCTATAGGATAAGTACCATATAAGCCAAGTGTTAAAACTTTTTTACATTCCCTGGTTAAATAAATGTGAACTAAAAATACATTGAATCACAATGGGGGGAAATCCCTAATGTATACAATCCCTAGAGAGCATGCAAAGAATATACCAGTGATGAAAACTTTAGAAGCAATGAAAAGCTATTTACAAGATTATTGGAAATTACAGTTGTATGCCAGGCAACTTACTCAAGCAATTAAATTACTGCTTTAAGATTCAAATTATTGACTACTCACATTAAAAGCACTATCAACAAAGAAACTGACCACTGAGAATTTTCAGTCTTGTGGAATGTGCCAAAAAAAATCTCAGCAAAGAAAGTGAAGATACTATCCTATATCAGTCCCTATAATTTGGAGAGAGACCATTAGCAATTATATTCTGTTATAGCATTGTTATGGTGGGAGACTGTGCCAGTCTTCAATAAAACAATGATCAGGGCATTTAAAGAGGCGAGATTCTGTTTGAAAAAATACTGTTAAGCTCAAAGAGAAAATGTAAACACAACTTTTCTTTGATTCCTCAGCACTATTCCTAAAAGAACAATGCCTAGTTTAACCCTCTCCTCCTTACCTGCCAGAGAGAAGCTCCTTCAAATCTGGCTAATCCCTAGAGCCCCACAAAAGTTTTCATAGCAGAGTAGGAGATGTTCTGTATAATAATACAAACACTGATTTTGAGCTGCTCCATGATTAGAAAGTTTTAGGGACTATGTGATCATACACCTTAAATCCTGTCATCTCTGCACATCTACAGTGAACGCCAGTATTCACATATAGGCACATATTATCAATAATAGTCAGAAAAACATATATGTTCTCTGCCCATTCCTATAATTTTTGGCAACTTCGAAATGAATTACCAATACACATTAGGAAGTTAAGATCAGACCCTCCACCAACATCCATGTAGCCACAGAAATGTAGAAGAGGCAGCTGTGAACAAGGGAGAAAGCAAAGAGAGGGGAACTTCAGCTTTGCATGGCCCACTTTACTTTCTTCTGCTGAGTCCTCCATTGTCTGCAACTGTATTTAAAATTTACAAAATCAACACTTAAATTTATCCAGCATCTCTTAACAATAAAGGCATGTGTAATCTATCTGTGTTGAGAACTCATGGCTCCAATCATTTGTTTAAGAATATATTAAATATCACCTTGCAGATCAAATCAAGATCTGCCTAGTTCATCACACTTTTCAAGAGCCAAGCATCCAGCAAGTACCAAGTGGCTAATCAAAAATTAAACAGCCAGTGTTGGGCAGCAACCTAACTTCTGCCCATAAAAAACAAAACAAGATGGAATCTATTCCATTCCACCAAGGACTCTTCAACATGCCAGCTCTGCTCCGATTCATCTTTGTAGTGAAGTAGTGAACCAAAAAGTAAACGAAGTAAATATAAGGGCACTGTGTTTTTTTCCCTTTTTATTAAAGCATCAACTAAACATGATGCAGACTGAAAAGAACAACAGGTGATGATTCAAAGTCCTCTCAGGTTTTTTTTTCTGTGAAGCAGACAAAAATTAGAAACAACTAAGAGCCTATCCTTACAGGGAGCTGAAAATGACAACCACAACAGACCAATATATAGAATCAAAGAAGAAAGGGGGAGGTAGGATCTATACAAGGGCTTCTCATGCAAGAAAGTCCTGTTAGGGAAAAAGCCAGGAGGATGCATGGTAACTGGGGAAACCCCTTCCCACAAGGAAGCTTAGGAAGGACCCTCCTAAAAGAGATGGTGGGAACCATGACGGGAACTTCACTGGCAGAATAATGGGAACAGGAAGCAGGGAACCTCAAAAAAAAACAACAACTCAAAAGTGACTTTCCACTCCATTTGCCCCTTTCTGTCTCTTTCTTTTAAGGCTGTTCACCAGATTATCAAGGGTCAGGATCGAACTTGCAAGACGGGCATTCAGGTAAGATCTTTCCGAGAGACCCCTGGTGAAATCCCTCTTTTCATCTTCTTTCCCCATCAAAACAGAGTCCCATGCAACAACAACAAAAAATATGATTTACTGGCACTCTCCTTCCTCCTTCCTTCCTTTCTTCCCTTCCTCTCCTCAGACCCGCACCTGAATTCTGCTGCGGGCCTCTCGGGGCAGAGATCCGGAGCCTTTTTGTTTTTGTCTTACGTTCCTGAGGGCGGGTGGGTGGGTGTTGGACTCGATGGCCCTTCCAACTCTTATTATTCTAGAATTGTATACTTTGTGGCGAGGACAGAAATGCTCCACAGAGCCTGCCTCTCTTCCCCTTCCCATCTCAGGAAAGGAAAGGAAGAGCAAGAACGAGGAGGAGCCCCAAAGACAACTTGGGGGGGGGAGGAGGAGGACCGGTGGGGGGGGGGGGAAAGAAAGGGATGCACACCTCCCGCCCCCTCTGCCTCCTCCTCTCTCTCTCCCCCCCTCCTCAATACACCCCAAGAAAGAGGTTCTCTCTTAATGAGGGGGGCGGGGAAAGGGGGGGTGTCCCCATCTTGTGGGGGGAGGGGCCCATTCGCATGGAGGAGGGGAGTCGAAACCCTGAGGAGCCCCATCGCTTTCAAAAGCAAAGGATCGAGCCCCCCCCCCTTCTCTCAAGTAGTCCCACAGGAAAGTAAAGGAAAAGTGTGGAGTGAGGGGGGGGTAAAGAGAGAGAGTTTCCCTGCTGTGGGGATGGGACGGGGGGGGGAGGGTCTCCTTGTGAGGTGGGGGCCAGGATCAAAGGACTTCCTAGGCCGTCGTCAGCCCCCCCCCTTCCCGGGTTCCTAACCGCCGCCTCCCCGTGGGGGGGGGGGCTCTGAGGGAAAGGAAGAGGCCCTTTTCCGCCGCGCTTACCCTGCTCTTCGGGCTCCTGCGGCGGCTGCAAGACTCGCTCCAGCTCCGGGAAGGGCAGCTCGGGCAGGTCGAGAAGAGCGCCGTATCGTTCGAGGAAGGAGCAGATGACGGCGAAGTTGGGCCACGAACCGGGGCAAGACGGGCCCCCGGACGGCGGGGCGGCAGGGGGAGGAGGGGATGGGGGAGCCGCTGCCGCAGCCGCCATCTTGGAACCTGAGAGGATGGATGGAGAAGGAGAAGGGAAACGGGCGGGCGGGCGAGCGGGGGGGGGGGGCGGGGTGAGGAGGGCGACGGCGTAGGCGGGAAGAGAGGGGGCGCTGTGGCGCAGGCGCTGGGCTCGCCGCTACCGTCCCGCCATGCAGTGCGAGGAGAGGCGAGACGAACCCGCGGAGGGTAAAGGAGAGGGAAAGGAAAGAGCGTCCCCGGCGCGGCGCTCTAGGGATCCGCTCGCCATCTCGTCGGCTTCCCTTGGTGGCTGATTGACACAGGAAACAAAACGAGGCCGCGGGGGGGCGGGGCGTTGGGAAAGGCAAGGAGCCGGAGAGAAAAGAAGAGAGGCGCTTCGGGGGCGGGGATAGAACGCCTCCTTCGCCAATCGCGGCGCCGCCTGCGGAAGGTGTGCGCTCGTCACAAAAAAGGACCAGCGAAGCGGCTGTCAGTCCCACCCCTCCCAAAAGGGGGCGTGGTCGAGGAAGGGCGGGAGGGGAAAAAAAGAGTATTCCTCAGTGGGCGCAGGCCGCATCGGTACGTCGGTGGTAACCAATGGTGGGCGTCAGAGGGGGCGTGTCCTGCTGAGGGGGCGTGTCCCTTTCCCAGGAGAGCGGAGAGCCAGGTAAGGGGCGGAGAGGGACCATTTGCTGTCAGCGCTCAGGACGGGTAAGTCGGGAGGAGCGGGAAGCGAGCTGGGGGTGCGCTTCTTAAGCGGGCAGCGCGCCCCTGGGAGGTCTCGGCTCTTCACGCCCCTTTCCTCTTCAGAGAAAAGATTAAAAATTAAAAATTTAAAGGAAATTCGGGGAGGGAGAACGCACCCGCAACAGAAATCTTGCCCAGTTATATCCATTATATCTTCTTTTTCCCCTCCTTTCCTATCCACGTTCTTTCCCTTCCATATTCTGCCCTCCCTGTTTCTATCTTCCTAACACCCCTGCGAGGTAGCCTAGGCTGAGAAAGAGCGCCAGCCAGTGGGCACTCAGTGAGCTCCAGGGCTGCGTTGGGATTTGAACCCAGCTCTTTGCAGTCCTAGGCCAACACGGCTCCTTATATCTGCACTTAGTCTGTGCAAAAGTGCCAAGGGGAAGCATGGATATCATTTTATGTGTATCTGGTCATTATTTTGGAGGGCCTGCTCCATGGTTGTACCAGGCTGTGGATTGCAGCCATTTTACTTGTGAGCAAATACGTTCAGGATTAGGATTTTTGTAGCAAATGTTTTTAATGTTAGAAGCACATTTCTGTGACTTCTTTTTAAAGATTAATAGATTCATCACGACATGCCCTTTCACAGTCCAGAGTCCGCTTTTGTCAATTGCATGAAATGTTATCTACCATGGTAACTCGATGCATGCGTCTGTCTGTCTGTCTAAACATATACCCCACCCATATAATGGACAAGCCACAACTCTGGGCAGTTTCCAAGAAAATAACATAAATATTCAAACAGAATTAGGATAATAAACATGTAAAAACATAAAACCTCTAGTCTAGCAAATATTCCAAGACTCAGGATGGCAAACCATGGGCCAATGGAAAATTACTGCAGAATTAATATTACAGAGGGGTGAGGCTTGTATAACACATAGGTGTTAGCCATCTGAAGATGAGAAGTGCGCTCATTAATTCTGCTTTGGAAGACTATGAGTGTATTGCAGCAGCAATGAAAAGAGGACCCATTGCCAGTGGTCTGCCCGACATGACTGATGCTGGAGCATGCTAAAATGGAACTAAGAAGCAAATTTTTCAGGTCAGGTTGCTCAGAATCGGGGGGGGGGGCTTGCTCTATATTAACACAACAACGTATCTGAATCCTGTTCCACTCTTGTTCTTAATATGATATTAAATTCAACTTTCATAGTGGTTTATTTATTTAAAATATTTATACCACATCTTTCTCCTCAAGGGACGTGGTGGCGCTGCGGGTTAAACCGCTGAAGCCTCTGTGCTGCAAGGTCAGAAGACCTGCAGTCGTAAGATCGAATCCACGCGACGGAGTGAGCCCCCGTCGCTTGTCCCAGCTCCTGCCAACCTAGCAGTTCGAAAGCATGCAGAATGCAAAAATGCGAGTAGATAAATAGGTACCACCTCGGTGGGAAGGTAAACGGCGTTCCGTGTCTAGTCACGCTGGCCACGTGACCACGGAGGATTGTCTGCAGACAAACGCTAGCTCTATGGGTTGGAAACGGAGATGAGCACCACCGCCTAGAGTCGGACACGACTGGACAAATTGTCAAGGGGAACCTTTACCTTTACCTTTTTTTTCTCCTCAAGAGGAGAGACTCGAGGCAGCTTACAATATTAAAGTAAACAATATTTAAAGCTTTAAAAAGAAAGAGGAAGCCCCATTTTAAAGACCCCTCTTAGGTAACCAGTTACTGAGAAAAAGCCTGCCTGAAGAGAAAGGTCTTTTTTGGCTGCTTGAGGAAAGGGGTTCCACAGCATGGGAGCAATGAGAAAGAAGGCCATCTCTCGTGTCCTCACCAAACATACCTGTAAGGATGGTGGGAGTGAGAGAAAATATTTCCCTGTTTCCCCTTCCCCGATGATTAAACCTGGGCAAGCTTATAAAAGGGAGAGGTGGGCTTTCAGGTCGCTTGGGCCTAAGTTGCTTAGGGCTTTATAGTTCAAAGCCACCACTTTGAATTGTGTCCAGAAAACAGGCTGGGCTGTTGTAAAAGAGGACTTTCATGAGCCCTGTAATCAGCTCCAGTTAACAATATTGCAGTATTTTGGACCTGCTGGAAGTTTCTGAACACTTTTCAAAGGCAGCCCCAGTAATCCAAATGGGACATCATGTAACTAAGGCATGTGTCACTGTGGCCAGAGCAGATATCTCCAGGAACGGGTGCAGCTGGTGCTCTCCTGGTCATTACCAAGACCTGGGCATCTAGGCTCATGGATGGATGGATCCAGGAGCAAACGCAAGCTGAGAACCTGTGTTTCCAGGAGAAAATAACTCCAGCCAGCACAAGTGGAATCTGCTCTGATTTATTTGCCCTTCTAACTGACCAGAAGCACCTCTGCTTCCTTTATCACACTGGCTCTTAGCCTTTTACGCTCCAGATGTTTTGGACTTCAAACGGTTCCAGTCCTTTTCTAGCTGGGGCATCTTGGAGCTGAAGTTGAAGACTCCTGGAGACCCAGAGGTTGAGAATTGTTCACCTTTCGCACAAAAGCAACCACAGCATTCATTGTGATGTGAGAATCCAAAAAGTGAAACAGAGCATGTTGCTCTCCACCACTTGTCAAACTGTGGAGGGCTAAGTGACCATATGTTCCACTTGCACACTGTCACGTCATGGGCATCTATTACTACTTTTCAATAGGAATACTTTTGAGAAATGAATTGACCCTACCAAATGGTCCAGTTTTGGGTTATGTGAGTCCTTCATGAGGGGTAATCTGAAAGTCCTGTTCCTATCATCGTAACTTGGTCCAGATAGTAGAGAAATCATTCTCATTGCCTCTGGAGACCTGAAGGACCTACAACGATACGATGCATTTGATGAGAAACAAATGGTCCTTTTGCGTGATTTTGAATTTGGCACCTATTTTAAACAACAGCAGAAGGAATCAGAACTTCAGTGTGATAATCTCTCCGAAATTATTCATAACATCTAGAACCAGAACATCTTGACCAGTTGTTTTGCCTTCATCATTAAATACAGATTTTTCAAGCATAATCTGTTGATGTGCTTATTAAACTAAAAGACAAAGATTTTTGAATGACTCCATTAAATTCTGCTCTTTGGACTAGGGAATTCATTGTGCTTTCTTCTACTACACGCTACCCCAGGTGCCCCCTGAGGGGGACATTAAGGGGTCTCGTTCATTAATTTGCTAGGTGGGGGGGGGAGAGAATAAAGAGCCACTTTTTTTCCCTGCTGGGAGGGTGGAGAATGGTGGACATATTCGGAACCTTAACACCAGTTGCTCTTGGTTTGACATTTTGAAGCAAAGTCTTGAAGTCCACTCTTGGCAACTTAGAGCAGAGTATCTACTGTCAACCAGCCTGCCACTGTGCCTTACTTGGGAGTGAGGTTGAAAGGTCTGCCTTATGTTATTTGATCCTTTATGTAGCTGTCAGCAGGCGTTCCTGATGGCTCTCCAGCAGGACAAGGAAATCTTTTAATCCAGAGACTGCTTTTATATACCTACATCTATATATGAACAAGGAGAGAGTTGTGAGTGAAGGGTTTCTTTTTTTAAAAAAAAATCATTGTAGCCTCATTCTATAGGATTTATTGGAAAATGTAAGCCATTTTAAAGAACTGTAGGGGTGTGTGATGTACCTCTCAGACTGAAAAGCCAGGCAGGGGAATGGCAACACAGTGTAGTGGGCTATTACAGCAGCTGCTGAGTTCTGCCTTTTGAGAGCAACCGGAGGCTCTTGCTGTTTGCTACTGAAAAAGAATGGCTGTTTTGGAAGTTGGAATCGGGAAAGGAACAGTTGGAGACCCTTGAGCAGCTGCTAGCATTCAGTGGAAGTGGGTTCTATACAAATTTCAGGCAGAGCGTGCTTCCAAATGGCATGTGAAAGTGTGAAATAGTACTCAGAGGAATCAGCATTACAGTTTATCGCCTGTGCGGAACCCAGCTTTGTTTAGCTATCCTTTCTTAAGAAATTTGCCAAAATTTCATGGTGTTTCAGAATGTTTGGACTTGAGTTTTCTTTGCTTCTACTCTTTGTATTCCTTCTTCGCCAGTGGCCTTTCTGGCTGTAGAAGGCAAGAAGGTACAGTCTAAAAAAGTAAAATTTTCACCTTCTGTGTTTCCCTCTACCTGTTTTCTCTCCATGGGCAGAGAAACCACCACCTTCACCGTTCCTTTCACATATTTACATGAATCCTGGTAGGCAAGAATAAAGAAATCCACATTGGTTACTGTTTCCATGCCCGATTCAAGCAGTCACTTGGTCTGGGTGCCCACGTTGTTCCTGTAGATTTTGCTTGCAGAACCCTGTTACCTTTATGCCATCTAAAATCAACTAGTTTTCATTGGTTTAACTCCGTGGCGGAAATCCTGTTGCTTAGTGTAGGAAGTTGCAGCTGGCATAGACTCACTGAGTCAACGGAACTTACAGAGGAGTTGACTTACTGAATCTATGGGCCTCCTCTAGTTGCAACTTACTACATTAAGCAACAAGATTTCAGCCACCGTGTAAAAATATTTGTCAAAAAAATGATGTAGGAATACTATACATTTTAAAAACACACTCCTCCTTCTAACCCCACCTTCCATGTCTCTGCTTCTACAATTCTTCCTTCCCTATACCTAGATTTTGGGACTAACGATTTTTTCCGTGTATAAGACTATACTTTTGTCTAAAATCTTTAGACTAAAAATTGAGGGTCGTCTTATACACGGAAGTAAGCTGAGGAGAGAACAAAACAAGTGGAGGGGAAAGCAGGGATCAAAGTGGCTTTGATCCCTGTTTTCCCCTCCACTTGCTAAGCCTTAGCAAAAGGAAAGCAGGGATCAAAGCACTGCAGGATTGCTTTGATCCCTGCTTTCCCCTCTGCTTGCTAAGTCCCATGGGGCTTAGCAAAAGGAGGGGGGAAAGGATCAAAGCAATCCCTTGGATGTATAAGGAGGAAAGGGATCAAAACGATTGTTCAGTCGCGGGATTGCTTTGATCCTTTTCCCCTCCTTTTGCTAAGCCCTGCGGGGCTTAGCATGAAGGGAGAAAGCAGGGATCAAAGCGCTGCAGGATCCTGCAGCACTTTGATCCATTTCCCCCTAAACTTGCTAAGCCCCACTTAGATTTCTTAATTTTGGATTAGAAAAGTGGGGGGTGTCTTATACATGGGGGGCGTCTTATACATGGAAAAATACGGTACTTGGTTACAAACAATGTAGGGACATGGGTGGCGCTGCGGGTTCAACCACTGAGCCACTGGGCTTGTCGATCCAAAGGTTGGTAGTTCGAATCCGCGCGACGGGGTGAGCTCCCATGGCTTATCCCAGCTCCTGCCAACCTAGCTGTTTGAAAGCATGCAAATGTGAGTAGATGAATAGATACCACTTCGGTGGGAAGGTAACGGTGTTCCGTGTCTAGTCATGCCAGCCACGTGACCACAGAAAGTGTCTACAGACAAATGCCAGCTCTTCGGCTTACAAACGGGGATGAGCACTGGCCCCTAGAGTCAGACATGACTGAACTTAATTGTCAAGGGGAACCTTTTTAGTTACCTGTAAATCATTACTTTGGGGGGATACCTAATGTAACTAGTACTTCAACTTTTCCCAGAATCATTTTCTTTTCTTGTGAGCTTTGTTCTCTCATTATTACCCCCAAGTGTGATAGCCTCAATCTAGTTATTTTTGCTTCTAGCATGAGTTCAGTTTTGATTTTCTCTGGAACCCGCGTATGTGTTTTTCTGTGAGTCCACGATAACCACAAAGCCTCCATTATTTCACATGAATTAATTGCTATTTTTCCTGTCAGCTTCCTTCATTGTCCAGCATTGACCTCTGCACTTAGTAACTGGGAAAGCCACAGTGTCAGTTACGTAGACATTGACCTCCAGGGTGACATCTTTACTCTGTTTCTGTACTATCCGTGTTCTTCAATCGATTGTTATTCACCACCCTCAGGACAGCCATTGTAGATACCAAGCCTTACGAGGAAGAATTGGACATGTTTAGCCTTGAGAAAAAAAGACGGAGAGGTGATAGGATAGCACCTTTCAAATACTTGAAAGGCTGTCATACAGAGGAGGGGCAAGATCTGTTCTCAATCATCCCAGAGAGCAGGACACGCAACAATGGGCTCAAGTTAAAGGAAGCCAGATTTCGGTTGAATCTCAGGAAAAAACTGCTAACTGTTAGAGCAGTACGACAGTGGAACCAGTGACCTCGGGAGTTGGTGAGTGCTCCAACCCTGGAGGCATTCAAGAGAAAACTTAGATCATCACCTGGCAGATATGCTTTGATTATACTCCTGCACTGAGCAGGGGGTTGGACTGGATGGCCTCGTAGGCCCCTTCCAACTTCACTTTTCTATGATTTCTATGATACTTCACCAAATGGACAGTTACGTTATTAAGATGGTTGCTTCTTTAAAGAAGGAAAAGGATGTTGTACGGGATAATAAATCATCTTTGTCCATAGGCCAGAATTCCCAGTACTCTAACCATAGGTAATTTAATCCAGCTGTATTTCTTTTTATAATGTTTCCGTCACTAAGAACTCCCACTGCCTTAACTTGTTGGGGTTGTGGGGGCGGGGGGAAAGGTTTCCTCTTATTTTGTAGACCTCTAAACTCCATCTGAGAATGTCTTCTCCTGAAATCGCTTCCCTTTCCTGGGGCCGGATGACGGTCAAAGGCTGTTCCACCACGTATAAAGACTGCAAGGTGTGGCCAGGAGGCAGCAGAACCTGGGACTGGCGAGAGACAGGTACCAATGTGAGTGCTTTGGATCTCTGCTTCTCAGTTGTTTGGGATCTGCTGCACTCTGTGAAGAATTGGTTTTCAACGGATGGTTCGTCGCCCTTAAGCCTTGGAAGGAGTGACTAAAACATAACTTGTCAATGCCTCTTCCCCGTTCGCCAAGCAGAGAGAAGCAAAATGCATTCTGTGGGCCATGTTTGGCTTTCAGAACCCTGTCCTTTCCCCAACGTCTGATTACTTACAGTTTCTAAAAGAAGGCTTTTCAGGCCTAAGACACATTTGGGAAGTGGGGAAATTATCTTTCAATGAAAAATCTTGGGGTGTTACATGGGGGCAAATAATAATAATAATAATAATAATAATTATTATTATTATTATTATTATTATTATTATTATTATTATTATTATTATTATTATTATTATTATTATTCAGGGGCACAAGCATCTGAGGGAGTAGGTGGCCCTCAAAAAATATGGTAGGGGCAAAAATATGTTCTCTAGATGCTTACAAGTTTCCTCCGTTGACTTGTAACTACATTACATTGCCGTTGTAAGTACAACAAGAGGTAATTTCACTCCTGTGGCACATCACTGCCATTTTTGAAAATGACATACACATTGTTATGGGGGGCGGGAGGCCTCAGTAAATGGTGGAGAAGGAATATCACGAGGTTCCTAGGCTGCTGAATGAAAAACATTCAGGCTCCTAGCCTATTGAATATTTATATGCACAGAACTGTAACTGGAAGAGATGCTAGTTCCCAGTCCTGTTTCCTTACCGCACCTGCTTGAGCAACTGGCACCTTCTTAGACTATTTGGATTATATTTGAAAAATGGACCGATAAAGATTTTTAAAAGCATGAATAGGAACTATATTCGTAGCAGGGATCTTCAAAAGTAGTTTTCTGATCTCTGCCTAATATTAGATTAATATTATCTTCAGCATGGCATGCAGTTTTGCTTTGTTTTTTGGACTACCGTCCCACTATCTGAGAATTTAAAAAGTTGCATTTTCAGACTCTGGTCTTGTCCTGGCAGGAGGCACAATGAGTGACTCAGTCCCCTTTCCCGCTCACAAATAGCCATTTTACTGCTAACTGGGTTGGTCATTTTAGTTTAGGCCTAACCTCTCTCCAAGGTGCTGAGTGTGCTTTGAGTGGGGAAGAAATGTGTTTTGCTAAGAGTTGTTCATTTCCACAATACAGTGGTGCCTCGCAAGACGAACGCCTCGCGGGACGAAAAACCCGCAAGACGAATGGTTTTTGTGATCGCTATGGTGCCTCGCAAGACGGCTTCTTCTATGGCCATGCTTCGCAAGACAATTTTTTTTTTCAAGACCGATGCCTCGCAAGAAGAAAAAATTTCATTCGTCTTGCGAGGTTCCCATAGGAATGCATTGCAATGCATTCCTATGGGAAACTGCTTTTCGCAAGACGATTTTTTCGCAAGACAGCACTACTCGTGGAACGAATTACATTCGTCTTGCGAGGCACCACTGTACAGAGAGAGCCTCTTAGGTGGCTGGCAAAAACCTTTTGATAGCACGGCTGTCTCCAGGTTGCTTTGCAGCCTTTTCTTCATTGATTATAGTTAATTACAGTAACCTTGAACCTTTATTACTCTGCCAGTCCTGCGACTACCACTCAGGTATGCCAGGTGCTTTATCTGTGGGAAGGAAAAACCTTTCCCTTCTTGACAGTGTGTAATACATGTTAGAAAGAGCAGGTGTCTGTAGTTCAGTGAAACCAGTTCAGTTTACAGCTTTCCCAGCACCACGTAAGCACAGTAGCAGAACCCGCTGGTCATCACACTGGCTGCCCAAGTCTTTCTAACACCTGCAGAATGGCTGATGCATTATGCATATTTGCATCTTGAGTAAAGCTGCCAGTGTGGACATAAATCCTGGGTTTTAGGCTGTAGGAATGGTTCAAATGCTGTGGTTTGAAGTTAAAAACAGTGGCAAATGCTCAAAACCTACTTTCAACAGCTGTGTCTCACGCACTAGCTTGTAGCCTGTAAGAGATGACTGCCCGCATTACCTTGTTATATACTGCATATGTCCAGTGGTGCCTCAACTTACGAACTTAATCCGTTCCGGAAGATGGTCGTAACTCGAAATGGTTGTACGTCGAAGCACCATTTCCCATAGGAATGCATTGAAACGCGATTAATCCGTTCTGGCTGGAAAAAAAAAATACAACAAAACACTGCAAGACCCATCAGAAACGCGATTAATCCGTTCCGGCCGAAGGGGAAAAAAACCCAAAAAGCAAACAGAGACTGCAAGACCCATCGGAAATGCAAAAAAAAAAAAAAAAAAAAAAAGGAACCAAAAAGCAAACAAACCCTGCAAGACCCATCGGAAACACGAAAAAGAAACCCCAAAAAACAAAGACTGGAAGACCCATCACAGCATAGAAACACGACCCCACCACCAGCCCAAAACCACACTGCAAAACCCACCCAGAACAGCTAGTTTTTAAAAAGCAAAAAGCAGCACCTTACCTTACCAGGCAGTCCGAAGCCTCCTCCGAACGCACACTCTCTAACCGTTGGGGCGAAAGAACTACAAAGAAGCAGCCTCTTTGCCACCAACGGTTAGCAGTTTGAATTCCCCACCTTTTTCCCTGCTTTTTTTCTGGTTGTAACTCGAAGCTCCGGTCACAAGTCGAAGCAAAATTTTGCGGCCGGAGCTGGTCGTAACTCGAAATGGTCGTATGTCGGGACATTCGTAAGTCGAGGCACCACTGTAGTTAAGAACTGCAATTTGAGTTTACCTTGTATAAACAGGATGAAAAAGAATCGCCTGTGCAAACAAGGTGAAAAGGAATCATAAGCCCTGGTTAGCAGGAATCGTTTATTACGTTCAGAGAAACACCCAGTTTGAAATCCACATGTTCTGCTCTGATGCAAAAGAACCAGAATATTCAGGGTATATTTTTGTCAGTTAAGCCAAATCATCCACTAAAATATAATAGCAAAGCATGAATTAAAAGCCCACGCTGGTGCTGTCAAGACCAGTTAAACAATGCTGAAACTTTTGGAGGGTGTAGCACGGTGTGCAAGCCCCAGGGTTTAGCAGAGATGACTTCTGTTGCAGACGAACTAAATGACACGGTGAAAGAAGCCACATCAGGCACAAAAAGTGCGTATTTGGACGCCTGCAAAACCAGTAGATTTCGAAAACCATCAAGTGAATGGTAGAAAGCTGCAGGAGCTGTTAAGGATATAGCATCATGGAACTGCAGTGGCGGATGGGGTCTCAAAGGTCATCAAGCCCAGCCCCCTGTTGGTGTAGGAAATCCGCAGCTGAAGTATCCGGGACAGATGGCTAGCCAATCTGCAAGTAACACGGTTATACAGAAAAATAAATGGTCCAGGACTTCATACTGCCACTCGGGAATGATTGCCCATGATAAAAACTGAACTGTGTGAGAGGAGAATAAGCGCATTTGACTGTATGGCCAGTGTTGAAGCTCCCTGGTTATAGCCATGTTGTGAATAATGTCACATGGAGGAAGGGGGAGCTGTGGCCTGGATTATAGGAGGAGGCCAATGCAATTTTAGGATGCATTAACAGAAGATAACTCTCCACATCTCATGAGTTACTTTTCCCTCTCTATTCAGCACTGGTTAGGTCACATCTAGAGTCTTGTGTCCAGTTATGGACAGTACACTTCAAGAAGGATGCTAACAAATTGGAGCAAGTTCAGAGGAGGGCGACAAGGATGATCAGGGCGCTGGAAACCAAGCCCTGTGAGGAAAGACTGAAAAAAACTGGGCATGTTTAGCCTTAAGAAAAGAAGACCAAAGGGAGATAGGATAGCACTTTTCAAATACTTGAAAGGTAGTCCTACAGAGGAGGGGCAGGATCTGTTCTCGATCTTCCCAGAGTGCAGGACACATAGCAATGGGCTCAAGCTACAGGAAGGCAGATTTAGGCTGAACATCAGGAAAAACATCTTAACTGTTGGAGCAGTACGACAATGGAACCCATGACCTCGGGAGGTGGTGAGCGCTCCAACGCTGGAGGCATTCAAGAGAAAATTAGGCAATTATCTGTCAGATCTGCTTTGATTTAGATTCCTGCATTGAGCAGGGGGTTGGATTCAATGGCCTTATAGACCCCTTCCAATTCTATGAGAGGTGACCATTTTGCCATATGAAAAAATGAAAACTGAGCAGCTGTAAAGTCTTACTTAGCTCGGGCATATACACACAATGCTATCCCTGCGTACAGAAAGGTCTGTTTTTTAAAAAAAAAATTCATAAGGTTTATACATTCGCATAATTCCTTACACTTGTCTCATGTGGCTGTTAATATCTCAAAGCAGATTTTTGGGAAAGTACTTTTTCAGAAATAAGTGTTTGTGGATCTTACCTCTGAATAAATTTGTTATGGAATTGACCCTCCTAGACACAATACTCAATGAGTGAAAATCTAGATTATATGATACAGATTTTCTAA
Source organism: Intellagama lesueurii (assembly GCA_037013535.1). Classification (NCBI taxonomy): domain Eukaryota; kingdom Metazoa; phylum Chordata; class Lepidosauria; order Squamata; family Agamidae; genus Intellagama; species Intellagama lesueurii. The sequence goes on from JBAJHW010000003.1 coordinate 6,370,969, forward strand.
AGTTTTCTGATTCTTTCTCATACACCATGCCGTAGGAAAGTGCTGAACAGATCTTTTCCTCATTAAACTTTAAGCCATCTATTAAGCATTCTCATAACTATACTTAGAAAGAACTGATATTTTCACACTGCTGGGGAAAATACCACAGAAAGATTCACAGAGTAATGTTTCTGTAATTTTCCTACAATTTCTAGGATGGGCAAGAATTAATCTTCCTATCCTTTAGCATGAGAGGTAGAACTAATGTCATCACTGATAGGGAGGTACAAAATGGCAGCCTTTATGTCTTGTTCTCTGCTGGTGGATTCACAGCATCCTGTAAAGCACGGAGTAAAACCAGGAGTAGATTCACAGTATCTTCAACACTGGGATCCCCAGCCAACACTGTTGTGCTATGTCTCACAAAACATACCCTGAGATGTTGCAGGGGGGGGGGTTGTGATACACTGTCATGTTGTCCGAGTGACATTCAGTGAGGGTTTTTTGGTCATTTACAAAAAAGAAGAGTATTCCTCAACATGCAGAAAGCATCCATGATTAATCTCTTCCCTAAAACAGCATGTCCCTGGTGTCCAGCCTGCAGACGTGGAAGAAGTTGTTCAGAAGGGCGCCAAGACATTAGTGATTGGCCGTGGCATGAGTGAGGCTTTGCAGGTAGGTTTCGATGGGTTGGGTGAGTGAGCTTCATCACAGTTACAACTGAGATGCTTGGTTTCCATGTAGGCAGAAGAAAACTTGGCAGTTCTTATTACTATTATGTGTTGCTTTACACCTGTTTCTAAGTCAGGATGGGGGGAAAAAAGACTTGCTAAATTCTTTGTTCTTACCAGTTTAGGCTGTCTCCTCACAGGGACACGTCTGAATAAGGAATTTTAAAGCCATGCAGGATTGCTTGCTGGCACCTGAAAGGAAGACAGAGTGCTCGTTTTCCCCTCACAGAACAAGCATAGAATCCCTGGCTTATTGTAAAGAACACAAGCAACCCATTCAGTGCTTCAGCTTCTCTAAGCAGTAGGCATCCTATCTCTGAGCAAAATGTGCCATTGCCTAATTTTGTGCAAAAGATTGGCAGATTTATGCACAATATTATTCTTATCAATGCAAGAACTCTGTTGAGAGTGCCAGGAAATTCCTCACTAGCAAGGGGAAGAATTTTGCAGTTTCTTGTCCTCGCACATTGAAGTTAGAGAAGTGAAATTTTGCATCCCTATTTTTAAATGAGGCAGATGCTCTTTGATAGCAGTTTGCTAGAACTAATAGCAGGTGGTGAAAGTCATACAGTGGTGCCTCGCTAGACGATGTTAATCCGTTCCACGAGGATCGCTGTCTAGCGAAAACATCGTCTAGCGAAGCACGTTTTCCCATTGGAATGCATTGAAATCTCTTCAATGCGTTCCAAGGGAAAACGCAGTCGTCTTGCGAAATTTCCCATAGGGAAACCTCGTCTAGCGAGTGAGGGTCCCCATCGGAATGCACTGACAGCTGCACTGACAGCTTTTGACCACTAGTCGGCGCACTCCTATGGGGAAACCTCATCGTCTAGCGAAATTCCCCATAGGGAAACATCGTTTTGCGAAGCGCAGTAGCGCTTGCAAAAAGGCATCGTCTAGCGATTTCCTCGTCCTGCGAGGCAATCGTCTAGCGAGGCACCACTGTATTTAGGTGCCTCATTTCCTTGCATTAGGATCACTGAGAGATGAAATTAAACCTGCCAATAGTCAGCAACGCTGGAGGTTGATAAAATCCTCTTCCCACAGTCAAGTGTGTGGTAGTCCCCACCCATTAGCTGTCTATCAGATCCCAAAGAATTCTGCAGAGGCCAATGTGAGACCCCAAACCCTGCGTTAGAAAGGTCTCTGTCTCATGGCACCTGTTCCATTGAAGTAACAGGTAGTTGTGTGGTTAAAATAAAATACGAATGTGATACCTTTATAGACCACTAAAAATAATCACACAGTCCATGAGCTTTTGTTTGTTAAAACCCCACTTCATCAGGATTGTACCAGTGTTAAGAACTTAAATGTTCATGGCATGATGGATTTTGCTAGGAAATTTGCTCTCAGATGTAAAGTCTAAAAATCATCTGATTTGTGGTGGATTGTTCAACAGAGACATCATCTGTTTTCAGAGAGGGCTAAATCATGTTGAGGGTGCTCCATGGAGGCAAAGGCGGTCTAGTAATATTTTAATTAATAAATAAAGCTCTGATAGTGCTGAAGATGTACAAGGAGAATCTTTCTGTGGCTCCATAGTCTAAATCTAGTTGCTGCTCCCCGCTAGAATACAGCCCTTGAGCCACTGGCCTGAATCAAGAAATCCCACTATTCAATGAGTCTGGCTCTTGCTGCTAGTGCTTGGATTTTAGCCCCAGCTGTTTTTTCTTCCTGCTTCTCTTAAGGTGCCGTCATCCACCGTGGACTACCTTAAGAAACACGGGATCGATGTGCTGGTCTTGCAGACAGAGATGGCTGTCAAGGAGTACAACACACTGGTGGCCCAAGGGGCTAAAGTGGGTGGCGTCTTCCATTCCACTTGTTAGAGCTTTTATGGATGGCTCCTGCTTTCCACCACCTCGTGCCTTAGGCTGAAAGGCTGAATGAAAGAGTTGCTTTGGATTGGTGCGTGGAGTCTGCATTTCTCAGCTTATGCCATGTTTTGAAAAAACTCAGAAATAAAACCGCTTGCAAGTGGCACAGCAGTCCTGTGAGATCCAACAAAAATAACAGTCCCATGATTTGGATGTTACAAGGTTAGAAGGGGATCTATGGTCCTGTACCACACCTCCAGAAGCATTCTCATCTCCTTGATTTCAATGAGATTTTGTCGCACTGTAGACGAGGTTTCACCTAATGGCGATGGAAAAAAATTAGAGCAAGAGTGGTTTGCAAGACTCAGTTTGGTGCCACTCTGCAGTCTGTAGCAAATGGAGTACGCTGGACAAACGCTTACACCCAATAAAATGTGTTACTCTTTAAGGGGACACAAGATGCCATGTTGCTTTTCCTGCAGTCTTCTAAAAAGGCTACCCCTCTGGAAATATCCACAATAACACGTGTGCTCACTCGTATGCTGGTAGGCAGAAGAAAAGAATCGGCGTCACATCCACCTCGAGGACCATAGAGGAGGGAAGCACCTAACACTGTAACCTTATTCTTTCAAAATGTATTCCAGACCTTTTTGTGCTTGCCTCACACAATCTGTCTTAACTACATCCTATTTTTTATATTAAAAGCATCTCATAGGAGCATCTACAGAAATACAGCACAAAGAAAAAGAATTGTCTTGCAGATGGTCATCAGAGTACCCTGTTTAGAGAAAAAGACCGCTTAGCCTATCAGTAGTTTTGTTACCATCTATAATAGGGAACAAAGCTTGGTCTGTGTTATGGCTTCAAGGTGATTAAACAAACTCCAGGGACTTGCATGGAGGCTAAGAAGACTCCAGAGGAATGTACCTTGAGGTGGTTTTGTTCCTTTATTTTATTTAACAATCTGCCAATATATGCAGTTACATTTTCAGTCACTAGGGGGCAGGTATCCCTGACCTTATTTAAGGACAAGAGGTACAGTCAGATCTTGAAATATTTATTTTTCCACAGGACCGCTAGGCAGCTGTACGTATATAATGTTATTTTTTGTAGGGTCACTGATCTATTCAAACAGTTATAAGAGGGGGAAAAATGTCTTGCTGCCTAGTAAGTTGATTGGGGGAAGAAGTAGAGAGTCAGCAGAAGGAAAATTTTCTGCAAGGAATGAACACCAGAATGAAAGAAAAGAAAGAGTAGTGAGAAACAGACAGGGAGAAGAGAAGAAAAAGAAAACAGAGGTGGAAACTAAGCAGTTCTCAGCCTTTTGAAAGCTGCATAATTCTGCTAATTGCTTTTAAACCATGTGGAATTTACTAAGCATTGTGCATATATTTAAGAAATATAAACTCAGCCGCCAAGCAAAGAGAAACAACACAAAGAAAATAAGTAAAACTATGGCACAAATTCTCTTAGTTACAGAATTTTTGTGATGACCGGCTTAATTGTTAACAGACCGATGAGGGGAAGGACCAGCTGGTTGCTGGTCTCTCAGCCAACCCAGGGGAGTTGGCCCTGATGACTTGTTTCGTCCTTTATGGTGCCTGGGTGAAATGATCAACCTTGATCAACTTTCCATGAAATAACCCAGGATTATTCTGAAACACTTAAATGAAAGAAGCCATGGTTTGAATAGCGGGTTTTAAGCAAGACATTCACTCTAAGGCTAGAATATGGCCTTCCCCGACAAGCTATCTGATGACATTGCTTCTCCCCCCTAGGCGGGCTGCACAGATCCAACGTAAAATCAGTCAAAACAGCCTCTCTCGCTCCTCTGGCTCTATTATCCATTACACCCCACAACAAGAGAGAAATCTACTGTCACATCAGACAGCACAGAGCTGGCCCGGCCAACGCTATTACAGTGCAGAGCTGTGTCTGGGCCTTGAGCCAGGAATATCCACTCCAGTGCCTGCCGAGCTAATACGCCTTGCTGAATACAGCTTATCTCTGTGCAGCAGAGTGTGAGGGAGGTGGCAAGCACAGAGAGACAGGAGACGTTCCTCTCTCTCTCTCACACACAGGGGCTCGCTCTCTAGACTATATTTCCCCTTTCTCCGTGCAAAAACAAAGGGAAAAACTCTAGAGGAATCGCCATGTTGGGTCCGCTCAGACTGGGGCAGAGGCGTGCCCGTTCTGTTTTGATTCATTCTAAATCACAGTTGGAGCCTGTTGAGCGCTCCAAGCGATCAGCATGCTAGCATCTCAGGTCTATGCCCCACACTCATGCTAGCTAGTATTCAGAAATAAGTGAGATGGAAAATAAGCAAGACATGGTTTCCCTCCCACCCGCCTGCCATTTGATTGTAGAAAACACACAACTGAAAGTGTATTTTCTTGTGAAAAGTTTGTGAATCAATAAATAATTTTGTTAAAAAATCTCTGTTCCAGATGTATGTTTCGTTTTCGACGGGGGGGGGGGGACCAGTGCCCACATACAGCTATCATCTTTAAACAGGTCCATATCACTTTCTTGGTTAAGAGAAACTGTGAACCCCCAAATCCAGGACAGATCTTAATAGTATGTGAGGTCCCTGCCCTAGGGATATATATATATCTAGGGATATATATATACCTAGGGATATATATATATATATATATATATAAGAAATGTTGTCCGTTTTCCCCTCTGTACTTTTTCGGTAAGATACTCAGGTAGGGTAGTCAAGAGATCTTATGAATAAATTCATGGATGGATTCAGTGGCCATCCACAAAGCAGTCAAGTCTCACCTCTGTCACATCTGTTCATGGAGAGTAAAGTGCAGATAGAAGAAAATCACAACTAGAGATGGGCACGGACCTTGGTTCGGAGGTTCGTGCCAGCTTATATGCGTGGCACCACAGGTGTTGCATGTTCCCTTCCCATGCGTCCTTGGTTGGATCCTCCACTCACCAGCTGGCACACACTCCTCTCTTTTCGGCGGTTCGACCAGTCTCCGGCAGGAGCATGGGCTTCTCTGCCCTGCCTCCTTGGCTGATCACCCACTCAGACAAGGCAGGACAGGCAAACCCCATGTGCTCCTGCCGGGGAACGGTCAAATAACTGAAGAGGAGGAAGAGAGGAGCATGCTCCGACTGGTGAGTGGGTCACTGGCTGGAGAGGTGGGAGAAGGGAATGCACAACACCTGTGGCGCAGTGTGTACGAACTGGCATGAACCTCTGAATCGTGCCCATCTCTAATCACATGATGAAAGAGCCAGAATTACAATGTTAGATCAAACAGTGTGGCTTGGACAATGACCTCTCCCACTTTAGGAGACCGACTGACATCACATGTTTACGTTTTGCTGGCTGCCACAAATTCAGGGGAGTCCATGGCAACACTTGAGGTTGGGAGCTGTTCTTAAAAATATTAAGAGTGATTCAGATGGCAAGCAGCCAAAGGTAAGAAAATCTCCCTTCTGAACACCTCACACACAGCCTTCTGTTTTTATCGGATGTTGACTAAAATGGGATGTTGTGCTAATGGCAGGTTCATGCAACATACACAGCCAGTCACAGACCACAAATGGAAGCTACATGTTTAAAAGCATTTATTTTCCAGAGACAAATAATCATCTCTTACTGTGCCCAATACTTTTATCCTGTTACACAATAAAAGTATGAAAAGCTCTTGAAGAAAACACTACCAAGCTCTGCAGCATCTCAGTCCTTTGATAAGAATAAGAACTTGGCGACCTGGATTTTCTGTCTACAGGGAGGTAACTGGGTGGTTGGGTAAGTTAGTACAGCACTGAGCTACAGTAACTGCCTCTTACTTGCAGCTTGGTACAGCTTTTGGGTAGGCAAATGTAAGTGGCAGCTACTGGTCCTTCACCATTGTCACTTGAGTCTCCCAAGTGAATCCATGAAGCAGACAATATGTAAACATATACATATTATTGGCTATTACTAGCACTTCACAAGACTGGGATGAATCAATCTCAGTTTCACTGCGTACCTTTGATGTCTCCAGGTAAAGCAGGGCTGAGAGCAATGTGGTTCTCTGGATGCTACTGGACCCCCAAATCCCATCAGCCCCAGCCAACATGGCCTGTGGCCAGGAATAATCAAGCCACAATCCCACCGTTCCTTCACCCTTGTATTCAAAACTCCAGAATGCCTTGAGGATGGGGTCATGTGGCTCTTCCCCAACATCTTTTTTAAAGAGTGCTGAAAAGGTAGTGGAGCTTCCTGGTCAATTTCCTTGCACCTCTGCAACAATTTTATATTTATTTCAGCTTGTCTAGTGGTTAAACATCATTTACCGCTTTCATTTTTGTGTAAAAGTGCTATTTCCAGACTTGATTAACCTTCATTGATTCGGGAAGCCATCGCCAGGCAAGAGTTACTTCCTGGTTCCTGACTGCAAAGGAAGCCAGAAGGAAGCCAGGAAGTACCTCCTCTGAGTGAAGCCCTCCTCAGGCAATTAAGGGACAGAACCTACAAGTTTTAACAAAAAATAAACACTGTAGACTTTTAACCACTCAATGGGTTAAAAAGAAGTTGAAATAAATGCAAAACAGCTGTAAAAACCTGGAAAACAGCTGAGAGGATGCACTGGTGACCTCTAGGCTGCTGGCAAAAGTAGAAACTGGCCTTCAGTCTGCCCACTCCTGGTTCAAGAGGAGAAGGTCCAAAGCCCCCCGGGCCAACATCTACTGTTGACATCACCGTTCTAGCTAGTGCCTCCTCTCCCAACCAGAGGCCTGTGGCTTGGTGGACTGTGGAAGAAGTGGAACAGTAAGGGTTTTAGTCGGGCTACAGATCCTTCGTACTAACCCTCCAGCCCATGAGCCTCCAAGTTCAAGAAGCAGCTCGGATGATGAGTAAGCAGAGAAGGATGGGAAGCCAGTCTTTTGGTTGATTCAACCAGAGGTATTTGCACACTTGCTAAAGCCCATAATAACCTTGCCATGTTCTCTCAGAGAAAGCTGCTGAAACGTAAAATGGGAAGGGGTCAACACTGTAAACTCCCAGTGCAGTCTCCTAAAAGCACATCCCATGTTAGTTTTCTGTGTCTCAAGTCACTTCCCAGCAGTCCCATGATGAGCAAAAAAAAAAAAAAAAGGTTTTTTTCCACTACAAGGCTCATCGTCTGGCAGGCTTGGGCATGATGTAGACTTTGACTGGCTTGCTGAAAGGGAGAGTTCCTTCGATGCCATTCTCCGACTGCGGGAGAAGCTCCATGCTGTCTCCCCAGGCGGACCGTGGAGATCTGGTGGATGCTTTGTGTCGATCCGAGCTGTATGCCAGCAACAGCCGGACTTCAATCTGACAAGGCTCTAAGGGGGAGGAAAAGAGAAAACAGAGCTTTTTGAGGAAAGATGTCAAGAACTGGGCATGTTTAGCTTTGAGAAAAGAAGACTGAGGGGAGAGAGGAGAGCATTTTTAAAATACTTGAAAGGTTGTCATACAAAGGAGGGAGGAGGATCTCTTCTCGATCATCCCAGAGTGCAGAACACGCAACAACAGGCTCAAGTTACAGGAAGCCAGATTTAGGTTGGACTAAGGAAAAAACGTCTTAACTGTTCGAGCAGTACAACAAGGGAACCCATGACCTCGGGAAGTAGCGAGTGCTCTAAACGCTGGAGGTATTCAAGAGAAAACTGGACCACCCTCTGTCAGATCTGCTTTGATTTGGATTCCTGCCTTGATCAGAGGGGTTGGATACGATGGCCTCATAGGCCCCTTCCAACTCAATGATTCTATGGTTCTATGAGAGGTGACCATTTTTGCCACTGAGCGAATCACAGAATTCCACTGACAAGGAGGCGTGGAAACAAAGATGCTTGTGGCTAACTGGGATGTTGAAGGAAAGCCAGGCCAACGTGGACTGACCCAATGACGTCCTCCCAAAGGGCCAACCCAATGGAGACTGATTGGGCACAAGGAAAGAAAGAGGGTGATGCATTTGCACAGAACTCAAGAGGAAGTGGAACATACATAAAACAAGACCCTACATCCTACCAACCAACACATCCTAGCTAAGACTTGCCATCATTCCTGTTCTTGCTTATCCAGGGGTTTCCTTTGCAAACCTTGGAAAAGTAAAGCCCTGGACTACAACTCCCAAACCCCCAAGCCAGCATACATGGGCACTTCTCTCCAAAGTCTGAAAATTTGCAAGGAGAGTAGTATGCAGAGTAATGAAGAAAGCCAGAGTTTTTGGTTTAACTTTCGAGACTGTCTTCTTAATGAATGCTTTCCCACACACTCTAGACAACCTGCAACATGCTGCCCCAAGTTGGATGGGTAAAGCACAGGGCCGTCTTAGTTATGGCTCTGACACTTTTGGATGCTCCCCCCAGGAGCTGATCTACCCTGTTTTTGTTTACCATTTACGTAATGCCATATCAAAACATGGTTATTCCATGCAAGCGGGATCTGAAGGCCTTAGGAATGGACCTCAACAGATGGGAAACCTTGACATCTGAGCGTTCAGCCTGGAGGCAGGCGGTGCAGCATGGCCTCTCCCAATTTGAAGAGACACTTGTCCAGCAGGCCGAGGCAAAGAGGCAGTCCCGAAACCAGCAAAATCAGGGAGCTGGACAGGGGACAGATTGTATTTGTCTTCAGTGTGGAAGGGATGGTCACTCTCAAATTGGCCTTCTCAGGCATACTAGACGTTGTTCCAAGACCTCCATCCAGAGCATGTTACCATAGTCTCTCAAGACTGAAGGATGCCTAATCTAATCTATTCCAGTAAATTTCTGATAAGAGACAGATAAACGTATTGACAGTGCTCTTATGCTTTGAATTCTGAATGTGCATTCTTTGATTCTGCTGATGATTAAGCAATCACCATGTAATATACTACATTAGATTTTGGTTATCCTAATTTTGGTGGTTTTTAATTTGTTTTCCATTGTGAACCACTTTGGACTTTTTTATTAAAATAAAGTAGGATAGCTTTTTAATACACCAAATTATTTAACAAGTCTCAAAAACAAATCAGCAGTGTCTTACAAGTCTTCAAACTTCCCAGTTGTTAGAGCACTACAACAATGGAACCAACTGCCTCAAGAGGTAGTAAGCCCTCCAACGCCATATACATTCAAAAGCAAGCTAAACAGCCATCTGGCGGATATACTTTCAATTGGACTCCTGCACTGAATGGGGGTTGGATATGACAGACTGATAGGCCCCTTCGAACTTCATGATTCTAGGAAATGTTTAGTGTGGCTTGGAAAGGAGTATGAAAATTTCTAATAGACACTAGCAACTTAAAACTGAATTTAGCAACAGATTTGGAAGTTGCTGTGGACAGGAGGAAGCAGAATACGAAGGTGTTAGGAGGATATAGTACCAGAACTACTTTTAATGTTTAGGACAAAGGCCTAAAACCAATTAGCAGTCCCAACCTGAGTGAACCTTCTGAATCAATAACTGAATAGGGGAGTCATCACTACTATTAAATCCCATTGATTCAATGGATCTAGCTTGATCTAGCTGGCTGCAGAGCCAGTGGGTTGGCAGTTTGATTCCCCGCTGTGCTTCCTGTGAGTATAGAGCCAGCCTGTGTGGCCTTGGGCAAGCTGCACAGTCCCAGAAGAAGGGAAGAGTAAACCACTTTTGAGTATTGTCTACCTGGGAAAACCCTAAAAAGAGTTGCCCATAAGTCAAATTGACTTGACGGCCCATGATGATTACTATTAGCTGGACCTACCAATTGGATTTAGGTTCCAATTATAATGAAAGAAACACAGCCTTAGGGTACATGAATAAAATAAAAATGTCCTCAGGGAGGGGATCTTAAGTGTTACAGAATAAAACTAAAATGAAATTGCATTCCTGGACACGGCTGCTCTTTTGCCCTTTTTTCACTTTATAATGAGGATTGCTTGTGAAAGTTCTTTGGTGTGGTTACAAAACAAAGTGGAGAAAGAAATCTGGATATAGTCCCGTACATAATTGCTAACACCCAAGCCCTTCCTTTGGGTCATTCATATTACCCTGCTGCTATAGTTGGAAATGTGTCTAAAATTTTTCCCTGCCTTAATGAAGGCAGCTTTTCTTGGAGGCTAAAGCTGTCAATAAATGATTTATCTGTGCCTTTCGCAGGAGGTGGTGATGGTGGCTTTTGGCTGCCTTTTATCGCCTTCCACTGCTGAAAGAAATCACAGATTTCCCAAGCTAGTAAAAAAAAAAAACGCTTAAAGGAAACCTACATTGTTTAAATGTTAGCATGGACTAACATGGCAAAAACTTTGAAACCTACACTGTGTGGACTTTCCCACAGTGAAAAAAAAAGGTGCCCAGAAGCTGAGGTCTCCCTTACCTGTCCAGGCAGTATGTGAGAGGTAAACCTGAGTGATTAGCCGATGCCTTCCTGGCCCAGGATTTCTGAAGTCTGCTGGCTTAGGGTGGATCACCTGGGCCTGACCGTCAGGATACACAACCTGGAAGAAACAGTTACGATTCTTCAGTTCTGGGGGACAGTAGCCAGAGAAATTCCTTGATAGAGGGTACACGTTCCAGTGGAACAGAGCAAGGCAGTAGGAAAAAAAGAGATGCTGAGCAAACAGAACTGTTGGCTTGAGCAGAATGACTGAGGAAAAGACAACAGAGCTGGAAATGAAGGGACACTGGCTGAAATCCTGTTGCAGAAGTTACACTGCGTAAGGCTGATGAAGTCATCAGCTGTGATGATTTTTCAATTTCTCCTCTGAATGTCCCGAAAAATCCATATAATCACCTACATTCTGGGGAAGCCACTGAGGGCTGCAGGAAGTGGGGGTCTTTAATTACTGAAAACAGCTGCCAGCAGAATAACTTTATACTGGTGAATTTCAGTAATTAAAGACTTCCCCCTCCCATTCCACTGCTCCCAACAGCTTTCAGAGAATGAAAGGGATTTCATGGGAGCCTTGGGACCTTCAGGGGAGAAATCAGAAATGTTTAATTTCTGAAAAGTCATTGTCCCTGATGCCGTGACTTACTTTACTTTACTTTATTGGATTTTTACCCCGCCCCCCTAGACAAAGTCTACTCGGGGCGGCTTACAAATATCATAAAAACATCATTATATAATAAAATCATAAAACATCATAATTTTTAAACAACTTAAATCTTGACTGTCACTTGAATGGGAAATTAATGCAATGGTCCTAAAATTAACTGCACTTCTTGGCATCTCCTTTCTTAGGGAGTATAAGGTATATTTCGTGTTTCCAGTCTGTGGGCTGTTATTTATTTTCCATATTTCTTCACATATTCTAGTTAGGAATGAAATAGAATCAGTTTCCGTAACTTAGAATCGTTCCGTTGGTACTTCAGCTACTCCTGGTGATTTCTTTCTGCCAATTGCTCTCAGAATAGCATTCACTTCACTTTCCAAAATTGCTGATTATCCACCAAAGGCAGAGTGCATGTCTTTTATATAGCTCTTCAGTGGCCAAAATCCTGTTGCTTAGAATATCAATTATTGCACTACAGCAGGTCCACTGAATCAATGGGGATTTATTGAATCCACTCCACTGATTTAAATGGACCTACTCTAATGGTGAGTTACTACACTACAGACCCACTTGAATCAATGAAACTGATGGAGGAGCTGTCTCACCAAATCCCTACTGATTCAATGGGCCTACTCTAATGGATTTTCTACATGACGCATCAGGATTTTGGCCCCTGCATTGTTTTGATCTTCTATTTATGTTGTTTTGATCAGATAAAATAACCCCCTGTTAATCTTTCAGCATCCCTAAGCTTGATTTGGATTTCCCTTTGATTTCTTAGGCCTTATAGAACAGACTTCTTGTTTTTCCTTTATTTTTTTGGTTGCCCTCTTCTGTTTCTTTGCTGTGGTTACTGTAACAGTTTTCTCCCTAAATGCTAGTCACGGAAAGGCTGCATTTAGGATCCTGGCTCTATTTCTGTCCCCTTTTGCTTTTGCTTCTCATCTCTCGTGAATGACGTTAAAAGTTTCAACAGTCAGCCATTAAGGTTAGCCTTTTCATTCATATCACCTTTATGTTCTTATCCCCATTACCTGAATTTTAACTGTGCCCTGTGGATCCTGCACATGTTCCAGAGTTGCATCAACATCCAAAGCTACGATTAATCCTGACGTGAAGCGCAGTGGGTTGTCTGATTCTCCTGTTGGTTCAATAATGGTGGCCGTTGCCCTGTGGATCTGTCGCAGGAAAGAAGCAAAATCAGCTGACAACAAACCCAGGACAAAGGGTTTAAAGGAAGTGTGTAAAGTGCTTCACTGCCGATGACATGGAATACTGGCCAGTATCCTGTTACATATTTATGTGTATGGAACTCTTAACTGTGAAAAAGGCTGTGGTGATCGGATGAGGTGCTGCTAACAGAGATGGGCGCAAGCCTTGGTTCGGAGGTTTGTGTTGGTTTGTGCACACAGCACCACAGGTACCGTGTGCTCTCTCTGCCTGCTTTCCTGGCTGGATCCCCCACTCACCAGCCAGCAAACGCTCTCCTCCTCTTTCTCTCTGGCTGTTCGACTAGTCTCCGGCAGGAGCACGGGCTTCCCTGCCCCACCTTCTTGGCTGATCACCCACTCAGATAAGGAGATAGGACAGGCAACTCCATGTGCTCCTGCCAGGGACTGGTCAAACAACCACAGAGGAAGCAAAGAGGAGCACACTCTGACTGGTGAGTGGGTCATTGGCTGGAGGGGCGGTGGAAGGGAATGCGCAGCACCTGGGGTGCCATGCAGACAAACCAGCACAAATCTCCGAATCAAGGTTCGTGCCCATCTCTAGCTGCTCATGCGCCTGCCTGCATGGACCCAGGAACCGATCAGGCTGCTGTGGCAAGCCTCCACCTGCACATACATACTGGACATGATACTGGCAACTATTGTTCACCCATCCAAACCCAGGAGGTGTGTGGATTTTGGTTCAGTCCTGATCTCATCCATGGTGCCAACCTCCCACCTTTAGTGTGGAAGCGTCCCCTTTCTCCACAAGATACACACCTTCTCAGGAAGAGGAAGGCGAAGGAAACTACTCTGTCGCAAGGTGGCCTGTAGGATCTTCACCACTTCCGAAGGCTTGGAGGTGACCAGCCTAGGCATCAGGTCCAGAAGTTTGTCCACAAAGCTGTCTTGCATGCGAGGGAGCTCGGAAATGAAACATCTGCGAAGCAACGCGAGTCAGCGTGGTTGAGTAAACAAGACGGAGCAGCACAAACACGGATCGGTTTACGCTTGCTGGGGAGAAGGCTTGTTCGAGCTACTGCGGTACGAAGGAGGAACTTCTCCAAGCCCGGATCTGAGCTGCGCGGCTCCAAAATGCAGGCAGGGACCACACAGGTCACAAAAAAGAGACAAAAGAAAATCCACGCTCGTGGGAACCAAAATGTGCCAAAAAGTAGACAGGGCCTGGACTGAATTACTAGTTTGGGGTGTGAAATGGTTGATTTGTTCATTCAGAGGGGCATGTGAGCCCCCACTTAGAGAGTCCAAAGTGCTACAGGCCAGAACCAGGTTCAGCGCCTCACCATTTTTTTTGGGGGGGGGGGGAGAATGGCACAAGGCCTAGGTGGATAAACGAAAGCTCGAGGAAACCCAAAACCAAGAAAAACGTACCTCTGAAAAGAGTCCACTTCTTGTAAAAATTTCTCACACATCCCAAACAGAGGTTCTACTCTGTAATGAAAATTATCAATGCTTATTTTATGGATACAGTGGGTAGGTCATTCAAGTTTCAATTGATTTTAATAAAAAAGCCAAGGCAGACACGTTGATCATAAGGAAAATGTCAAAAGCCATATTAGCGCCTTTAATTAAAACCATCAAACGGGCTTGTGCACATTGCAAAGGCTTTTGGTTGGCCTGTTAATACAGGATTATACTCGCATGGATTTTGGAACTAATTTTAAGTTACAAATCATTCCCATGGGCTAAAATCCAACTCTCGTTTCTAAGGAGAGCAGACCCACTGAAATGAATGGGGCTTGGCTGTCAACACGACTTGAGTCCCACGGATTTTTATAGGCTCATTCTAGATGGGAGCAAAATTACATTCGGTGCCATAAAAGCAAACGGAAACTTTTCATACCAGAATTCGAGCATAAAGGAAGGAAGTGTGAGTCACCCTAGGGGACAAATGCCAAAGGAGCTAGTCAACAAACTGCCCTCCCTCATCGTCTGCTTCCAGGTAGGGATGGAGGCAGCAATACCACCCTGCTCAGATCAGAATCTACTGTCAAAACTCCCCATCACTGCTAGAGATCCCAAATATCCCGCACGCTTTGGACTCTGCATGGCCGGCAACGCTATTCACCTTTGGCTGGTTTTATCTTTCAGCCAAAGGGCAGCCGTCCTGTACCCTGATGGAAAAAAAGGCCCCTTACCCTCTTGTAGTTCGCACCGTTACTATTAGTTGCAGTGCTTTTGCCTGCAGCCTCATGTGGTGGATGATGACCACCTGTCTGTGTTCCACGCCGCTGTACATGAACTCCATCTTGTATGTTTCTTCCATGATCTAGACCAAAAGCAGCACCTGGTTTTCAATCCTGGCAGATTTCCCATCAAGCTACTCTCTTTTAGAAGAGGGCAAGCTTCAGCCCTGACGGATCTATTCCCACCCCAAACCCCACTAAATCAGAGAAACGTTCATTGGAACTCATCAAACGAACAGGCGTCTTTGAGAACATCCCGAGTCTAATAATTTGTACTCAGAACTCACAGTCCTGTAACGACTGCTTGGAAATATTACTGCTTTGGACTACTTGCTAGGTGGGAGAGTCTTGCAGATGTACACCAGAAAAGTAACTTTCTCACATTCTGGCCAGAATCTTATTTGGTGATTTAAGCATGCGTAAGTGAATTCTCAAAAGCTGCAGTGGGAAATTGCTGCTAATTAATGAGATGCCAGTTGCATTCTGCTTACATACCCATCATGTGACTAGGTGTGCAACCACGAGTGTAATTAGTGTCTTGTTATTTCGCCACAACTTAGGAGATTTCACTTATCCATGCATAAAGCAGCAACATGATCCTGGTGTTTCAAACATGTCTCTGCTACCATACAGGTTACAAATATGCATCCCCGCTTTTCAGTGAAGGCCTCCCAAATGCTAAATTCTGAGCTTCTTACGTGCCTGCAGAATTCCAGCATTGTGCACACATTCTTTCCCTACAGCCCAAGCCATCATGGCGCTATAATGTATGCAAATCCAGATGACAGCAAGTTGGCCTTCATGCATCAACATCCGTTTCCACCGGGGAAAACTGCTCAATTGATGTAATGAAAAAATGGAATCTGTATCGTAGTCTTGGAAAAGGCAATGCAGTCAAGATTGGAGATTCAAAAGCTTACACTGCATTTCCCCGGAGTCTCTAGAGCAAGAGGCCGGCCGTGAGCCAGTCGCTTCTGACAGACACTGACAAATGCTTCAGTGCCCTCCTTTGAATTCACTGGAGATTCATTTACAGGCTTGCTCTGAAATGAAGCCTTTCCTCCTTGTTAGCTTTGAGCTTGCTGGTTGTAAAGCCTGGAAGGCTATTTGTTTTCCTGTCTTCCTCCAGCTACATAACAGAGCCCCCTGCCTTGTTGAAGTAAGCGGTCTTCTATCATCCTCTATCCAAGCACACCCACCCACTTTACCTGTTTTGCTGCCGCTGATGCCAGAGCGTTCTGTTTCAAGTACAAGGGGGCTGCTACGTTCCACAGCTTCTCCTGAAGGGCCTGCAGGAAACACGCAAACAAACTGCAATACCTCCAGGAATAGACCAGATTTTGGACGAGAGGACAGAGAAAAGTTTAGGATTTGGCTTTTGTCCTGAACAGAGTTTGGGAACAATGGTCAGAATCCTACACATGATTTATACCTATGCAAGACACTGCTTGAGTCCTGGTGGAAACGTGCACACATTATAGAGGGGCTGGTTGCGTTCCTGGGCATGTCCCCGATTGTCCAATTTGGTCACACAACTGAATGTGTGGTCTGGCACATGCCCATGAATGCAGCTAGCACCATGTTAACGGGTAGCACTGGTGTGCAATTTCTCTTATGCGAACATAAATCACCAAGAGGAACTTCGCCATAAGCTTTTTGAATTACAGCTCTGAGAACCCCTTCAGCCAATATGCCTGCTATACAGAGCTGAAGCCTCTTTAGCATGTTAAGAGCAACAACAGCCTAAAAGCTGACAATAGTCTGAAATTTTGCTTTCCCCGGCAGCTAGCCAGATGCCTCTGGGAGGCCTACGAGCAAGGCCTGATGACAAGTGGCATTTGGAAGCATGCTAGCTTCAAACTTGGGTTTCCTTTAAAACAACTGCTCCCAGCCTGGTACCATCCAGATGTGCTGTGTTATGATTCCCATCATCCATGCTGGTGAAGAATCTAGCACTCTCTAATCACAACTTGAAACAATACTTTTTCAGATTCTGGAATTCCCAGAATCATCTCTAGCTAGCAGAAGCTGCTGGCTGGAGGGAATTAAAAGAAAAATTCCATAAGCTTTGGACCTGAAGGAGATTGTTTTACTTCCCCAAAAGCAAGTTTTCCCTAACACTGAAATGAATGGGGCAGCCCCTTATTGGGCAATGCTACGCAGGAATGCTTAAGTTGCTATGGCACTTGGCTTGGTGGTACCCAAAGAAGCAATGAGGCTGCGACTATAGGTTAAGCAGACAAGATGCTAGCTACACAATTAGAAGGTAATAAAACCTCTGCCCTCCAAAGATGCAATCTTCAAAGCTGCTGTGGCTGCACATTCAAATTGCAACTAAATCACACTGGACATTCTGCAGTGACTAGCCGCCAGGCAAAAGCAAATCAACTTGCAATATGCAAAGCTGAAAATTTCACTCAGATAAAGGAATGATTTCGGCCACTTAAGAGAGCTCTGGCTCTATTGATGTAATGTCTGTTTTGTAATGTCTGTTTTGACCCCAAGTGTCCATCCATTTACCTGCAATTTCTGCAGTTTTATGAACCACACATCCAATTTGCAACAGAGGGGGAAGTCTCTGAAAAAAACTAGACTTTTTTGCAGACCCAGCGACTGCCACAGCTCCAGAAGCGGCTGAGACAAGCACCTAGCTAATACATTCAGTCCCCATGCTGTTTGCTAATCTATCGTTTGCAAACCCTAAACTTTCTGTGCTGTGCTGCCATTAGGAGTTACAAATCACCAATTTCACAGTGAGCAAGCAAAGAAGTTTCCCTATCGGGGGGAAAAAAAAGGGAAGCACAAATTCCATTTTCAAAGCCTTCGAACTGCTTAGTTACTCTCGGCTTTCTTTTCAGGAGCCAGAACATCACTTTGTAAAATGCAATGAGCGGTCCAGTGACAGGTGTATTTCTACCTGGGCCGACCTGGGCATATTCCGAGAGAGAGGCCTACCTTAATGAGAAGGAGCTGGCATCGCAGGTAAGCGGCAGAGAAGTCCGCCATCCCAGCCAGTTCAGACTGAAGCTCTCCGAAACTGTGAAGGTCCCTTAAGCACAGAAAGCGGTGGAGAGAAGCACTTTTGGTTACCAAGAGATGGTTGACACAATAAGCGTTCGTGAATCAATCAATCCTAAGCAACCAACTTGTTGACACATTCCCAGGAAGGAATCAAGACATGGAAGTGTCCTGAAATGTTAACAACTCTTGGAAAGATCTAGAGATCTCAACTCACCTCTCGGCTGGAATCTACCTGCTGTGTTCCATGATGCTGAATAAGCCAGAGATGAATCCCTCTTGTTTTCAGTGGGGACTGTGCTTGGAGAGGAACATGCTCCTTCATTGCACATGCTCAAGAAAGCCCCTCTGCTCCTGTCTGAGCACTGCGCAAGTGGAACAGGGAACAGGAATCTGGCCATCCGCTGAGAGTTTAATTGGGGGCTGTGTGCATTATTTTCACTGTTTTTTTAAAAATAAGGAACACTGAAAAAAAAGGTCATCTCAAGAAAGAGACTTCTGACCTTCAAGCATGGAGCTTGTTGCAAAGGAATGCAAGATTTTGAACTACAAAGGTTTCCAATAATTAGCTTTCCTGCCAAAAATAAAACATATTGCCGTGTCCTTTTGAACTTTTAAGTTTCGGACTTTTCAGTTCTTCACACTGGTACAATCCTGATAAAGTGTTAATTCACGAAAGCTCGGTTTATTGTGGGATGATTTTTAGTGGTCTATAAGGCTATTGCCTATTTTTACATTTGGATTTTATTTTGTTTGGACCACACGGTTGCCCTTTACTTCAATAGCTTTCTATGAGGAAGCTTTTACCGGTGGAAATTGGAAGTTCTACTTGTGCCTCTGCACAGCTTTCCCCCATTCCTACAAGACAGCAGGACAACGGACCTCAACAGCAGGAGGGGAAGTGGTCTTAGAAAGACACAAATGATGTTCACCTCCAGCCCAGCTCCTTATTCCACTTCACCAGACCCAATACTACGGCAGTGCAAAGAGCAACATCGCCTGTAATTGAAATTTCAAGGTTTGTGTATCTGTCACGAGTGTCTATGGCTAGACACACACATACACAGTCTCTTGAATTATGCCTTTTTGAAAAGTTGCAAGAGTTCAAAGGCCAAAGGAACCCAAAAGTCAACATCACATGTTGTGCTCAGAAGTCACAATGGTATATGGTGTTTAGACCTGGATTGCTGAGAGAATTGTACCTGCCTCTGCTAACAAGCCACAATCGGAAGCCATGGTTTGTTACAGGCTTACAAATTCTGGCCTGCTTATATCATGGTTTGTTGTCACTTCCGAACTAGCAACTATGGCTTGTCCGTAGCTTGTTTCTCCAGTTGCCCACTTCCTGAAGCAGAAGATGACAAAAGGGAAAGAAGAGAAACAAACCAGAAGACAGAGAAGGTAAATCCTGGTTTGTTTTGTTGTCTGTTGTGTAATTTGCCACTTTAGCAACAAACCATGGTTAGCATGAACTGGCAAAGGGGGGCAGATTTCTGTAAGTCTAAATGCCAAACATTCCCCCATTCAGGCCCTGGAGAGCTGCTCTGCCACTATGGAGGCTTTTAAAAAAGGAGGGCAGGCACCAGAAGGTTTAAAAAACATATCTAAATTCCACCTCACATCCCCGGAGAACTTTTGCTGCAGTCCCTTTTTTATATATATATACCTACGTTGGGGGTATTAGAAGACATGGGCCTCCTGGGGGGGGGCTACATTGGGGTGGCCCACCCCTCAACACAAACCATGCTTTCCCTATAAAGAGTCCTGCATGTGGCCAAAGGGTCGTCCCACTCTCCTCCTTTCTGCAAGATTTACCGGATGGTGAATTCAAGCAGCTCTTGCGTGCCTTGGGGGTCTAGGTGCTGAAGATGGTACACTCTTTCCAGACTCTGTTGCAGGAATTCCTGGGAAGGGTCTTCCTGGAGGGGGAGGCTGGCAGACACGGTTGAGGAGGCCAGCTTTCTCCCAGGCAGCTACGCAAACGACAGAAGGGGAGTCGGGGTCAGTAAGGAGCCACTTCGCCACACAGATCCCATGCTGTCAAAATTCCGCAATGTACTTTTGCCATTTAGAATCTCCTCTCTCCCATCCTCCATGCCTGGTCCTGTCACCACGACCTGGAAGCTGGCCCTGCGGCCTCTGTGCATGCGCCTACCACACAGCTGATAGGTGGGGGCGCATGCGCAGAAGGCAGCAGCAGGAGCACATAGGGAGGCCATGGGGGCCGTGGGAAGGGGATGGGTGGGCAGGAGAGGAGGAGGCCGTGGAGGATCAAACGGCCGACCTCTGGCTCCACAGCCAGTGGCCTAAACCACGGAGCTATCCAGAAGTTCTAATCTTGGAACTGCAGAGCTGGAAGGAACCCTATGGATCATCGCGTCCGGCCCCTGTCAAGGAGGCCCAATGGGGAATCGAACTCCCAACCTCTGGCTCCACAGCCAGATAGGCCCCAACCCATTTCATTCTTGCAGTCTTGTAATCTGTCACTCACTACATTCAAAATTAAGAAACAGGCGTGGTCTTTCTGCTTTCTGGTATCGGTATTTTGCTGCAGAATGATGCACAGCCGCCGAGAGGTGACATGCAGTCTCCATAAGGTAAAGGTTAAGGTTCCCCTTTACATTTAGTCCAGTCGTGTCCGACTCTAGGGGGCGGTGCTCATCCCCGTCTCCAAGCCGTAGAGCCAGCGTTTCTCCGTAGACAGTTTCCGTGGTCACGTAGCCAGCGCGACTAGACACGGAATGCTGTGACCTTCCCACCATGGTGGTACCTATTTATCTACTCGCATTTACATGCTTTTGAACGGCTAGGTTGGCAGGACCTGGGACAAGCAACGAGAGCTCCCTCCGTTGCGTGGATTCGATCTTACGACTGCTGGTCTTCTGACCT
This sequence comes from Intellagama lesueurii, assembly GCA_037013535.1. Classification (NCBI taxonomy): domain Eukaryota; kingdom Metazoa; phylum Chordata; class Lepidosauria; order Squamata; family Agamidae; genus Intellagama; species Intellagama lesueurii. Next base: position 6,391,816 of record JBAJHW010000003.1, read on the forward strand.
TGCAGCACAGAGGCTTCTGCGGTTTAACCTGCAGCGCCACCACGTCCCACCAGTCTCTATACTTGCCTTAAATCTCAAAAACCAAGGACAGACACAAAAACTGGAGGTAACTGCCATCACTTGGAAGGGATCAGAACAGACATGGTTACTTCTACTTAAATATCCAACTTACTCTTAAAGGAGGGACGAGGTGAGAGAGGCTGTCCCGAAGGTAAGCGTAATGCCGGAAAGTGTGGTCCGAGAAGAGGGCGGGCATCGTTGGACATGATTTGGCCGCGTTGAAAATGAAAACCAAGACAGCAATATCTTTTTTGCACCACAGGTTAAGGGGGAACAAGCTCCCATAGGGACTGCAGAAGAACCCAACCCCAAAAATGTATTCCAGATGGTAATATTACAAGCACCAGCTCCTATGATCAATGATCCAATTATGACTGTGTCAAAAGTTTTTTTAAAAGACATTGAACATGGTGTTATTTAAACTATAATAAAAACATATCATGAAAACCATGCCATCTAGACGTCCGGTTCAACATGACTTGGAAAGAGTAAAAAAAAAAAGAAGTTCCAGACAAGACATAAATCCATATAGAAAAAGTCACAGAATGTAAAGAGGTTGGATATCCATTGGAAAATGTTGAGGTCACACCAGCGAACCTCTTGCAGACACTCAACCAAGGATAGTTTGATTTTCCAGACAACGATCAGGTAAACTGTGGTTTACAGCTTTCTTTTAATGTCTGCTAAGCACTCGTCAGGTAGAGCAATCTCTACAGCCAACACACAAACCTGGTTTTACAAACCCAGATTAATCCACAGTTTCTGATTCTGCTTTACAAGCTAGCAAAGGACGGCTCCTTTACACCCAGAGCTTGGAAAAATTATTCTTTTGATGACAGGTTATGGAGGTGGGCTATTTTGGTCAGCTACAGACCCCCAATGTAACTTTTCCAACCTCTGTTATCTCCGTATTCAGCCTGAGCATTATTCAGAACACAGGGAGGGCACAGAAAGGATACAAGCTGGGTCATCCATATCAGGCTCTGGCGTGTCAAAGAAAGGGTGGGTGCCCAGCAGTTCAGGGACAAGAGGAAGCACCAGGGTGGGATGCCGGCCTCCCAGGAACTTTAAGCACCTGCAACAGATGAATTTAAAAGGGTGAACCTGGAAAAGCTGAAGAATCCTAGAATCACGGAGTGGGAAGGGGCCTCTGAGGCCATCCAGTGCAACTCCCTGCTCAAGGCAGGCATCCCAATCCAAGCAGATCTGACAGACGGTGGTCCCATTTTCTCTTGAAGGCCTCCAGTGTTGGAGCGCTCACCACCGCTTGAGGTCACGGGTTCCACTGTTGTACTGCTCTAACAGTTAAGAAGTTTTTCCTGATGTTCAGCCCAAATGTGGCTTCCTGTAACTTGAGCCCATGGTTGCGTGTCCTGCACTCTGGGAGGATCGAGAACAGATCCTCCTCCCTCCTCTGTGACAGCCTTTCAAATATTTGAAAAGGGTTATCTTATCTCCCCTCGGTCTTCTTTTTTCAAGGCTAAACAGGCCCAGTTCTTTCAGTCTTTCCTCCTAGGGCTTGGTTTCCAGTTCCCTGATCATCCTTTCCCCCCCTCCTCTGAACTTGCCCCCGTTGGTTGGCATCCTTCTTAAAAGTGTTGTGTCCAGAACTGGAAGCGGTCCTCTTTCACGAGAACCCAAAAACAGAGAAGATTCTCAAAACTAACCAGGTAAGGAACAATGCGAGGTACTCTTGATTTTAAGCCCATGGTTCCCAACCTTGAGACCCCGAATGATCTTGGATCTCAACCCCCCAGAAGCCCTGACCATTGGCTGTGGTGGCTGGGGCTTCTGGAAGCTGTAGTCCAAGAACAACTGGGGTCCACATTTGTGAACCAACATCGCTTTTCATGCTACCAAAGCTACAGTGGTGCCTCGCAAGACGAATGCCTCGCAAGACAAAAAACTCACAAGACGAAAGGGTCTTGAGAGATTTTTGGTGCCTCGCAAGACGGGCCGTCTTGCGCTATTTTTCGTCTTGCGAGGCGCGTTTCCCATAGGAATGCATTGAAATTTAATTAATGCGTTCCTATGGGGAAAAAAAAAAGTCAGAACCCCCCAAAAAAGTCAGCAAAAAGTCACTTACCAGGTAGAGTAGACTGCGTCCAGCTCCTCACAGTGCGTTTGTAGCCCCAGAACAGCCGGAAAAAGAGTGCCAAACAGCCAGCAACCAGCAGGGAGCCGGCAGCCATTTTGTGTTAGTCTCCCTCCTGGCCCCCCTCTCCCCGCCTCTCAGCTGATCGGCGCTGGGTCTGAGAGGCTTTTTCCCTGCTAGGCAAGCCTCGGGAAGCCTGTTAGACCCAGCGCGGATCAGCTGAGAGGCGGGGAGAGGGGGCGGGAGCTGATCTACCCAGCAGTTTTGTGGGGGTTTTTTTAATTACACTAGCAGGATTATACAATGACTAAAATCTTTCTGCTTAGTAAGTCACACTAGTGTAGGCCTATTGAATCAGTGGGGATTTGGTGAGTCAACTCCACTATCAGTTCCTTCAGTTAAAATAGGCCTACTCTAGTTGCAATTTACTTTAGTGCAGTAAATCACAACAAGAGTAGACCCATATGAATTACTGGAATTTATGGGCCAGCTGAGTCATCAAATCCCTGTGATCCAATGGGCCGACTCAAGCGCGATTTACTATGCTAAGTAACAAGTTTTCAGCCGATATTTCGTACATTGAATGCCACCCTTCTGAGACAGCAGACTCCACTCCCCATTCTCTTCAACCAGCAAGGGCAACAGGCAGTTCAGCAATGGGTATCCATAGAAATAGAAATTCATTAGAAATTCTGACGACCGATTGAAAATTGCCTGCCCCAAATAGCAACCAACGCCCACCATCTGAACTAGTGAGTGATACAGAAGTCCTTTATCCCTGGTGTTCCACGGCCACAGGCCGCCGTCGTCATACTTATTGTAATGGAAGGAAAACAACAGTGCTTACTTCCAGATGGAGTCCCTGTCTGTAGGGTACTTGGTGAGGTTTTTCAGGAGCTCAACCAGGGCCAGGTGGATGCCTTCTTTCGTCGACACGTTGGTACAACAGAGCAGCTCATGAAGAGCTTCCCGGATATCCCGAGAAGAATCCTGAAGTAAGACACAAAAAGGATCAAAAGAGAATAGGGTCTGTACTGCCACAGACCCATCGCAGGAGCCGAGGACCTACGGATTCTCTCCTTCATGTTACTGACGACAACTCCTAGCAGCTCCAGCCAGGACAGCTGATTGTCGGGGATAATGGGTATTCTAGGAATCTCTGTTTGGCCTGTAAAGATGTAAAATACACACAATTCCTATCGGATGCATGTCCAAGGAGGGTTGAGACGGTTGATGCATTTGTTCAATTTAGATTTTCTTTCCTCAAAAAAAAAAAAAAAAAACCCACAAGGCTTCCTTGAGCAATATGTAGCTTGCATACACTTTCCACAGTGCTTTAAGCGCTGTGGGGTGGTATATTAGCAGCATACTTTGCTTCTTCTTTAACTTTCTTCTTTTTATTGTTGATTGTGATATTTGAATCAGACACTGTGGCTAACACTAACTATCCTTGAGCAGGAGAAGAGAACTGGATGGGCCCCATAGTTAGACTGTGGAACCCACTGCCACAAGATGCTGTCGACTTAGATGGCTTTGAAAGAGCACTTAATAAATTCATGGCTAACAAGGCCCCTCAGTGGCTACTAGCCAGAATGGCTATACATCACCTCTAGGATCAGAGGTAAAAACAGAAAGCAAAGCGTGCTGCTTATATATTGCCCCATAGCGCTTAAAGCACTCTCTGAGCAGTTTACAATTTCATTATGCAGGCTACACACTGCCTCCCTCCCACCCCAGCAAGCTGGGCACTCAATTTAATGACTTCAGAAGGATGGAAGGCTGAGTGAACCTCAAGCCGGTTACCTGGGATTGAACCACAGCAGAGTTTTGGCTGCAGTCCAGCAGTTTAACCACTGCGCCACAAGGTAGGACACCTCAATATATCAGCTGCTGAGGCATACAAGACAGCTGCAGTCATGTCCTGCTAAGCAGGTTCTCCACAGGCAACTGAAACGTTGGACCAAATGAGCCCACGGTCTGACCTATCAGGGTTCTTATCATCGTTAACTGATAAACAAGGCGGGAAGAGGGAAAAGGCTAGTCCAGTCGTCCAAACAGATGATCAGGCCATCAAGGAGGAACATCGGACGTGGACACAAAGGACTTTGACTCCAGTGAACAGGAAAAACCAGTTGAAAGAAGTTCTCCCAGGAGATGGGAATCAAGAAAAAGACTTGCCTCCAGGACACCCAGCACCGTGTCCAGCTGGTCCTCCCGGAGAGTGATGTTGTTGGAGATCTTCCTCATGGTGTGAATTGACTGCAGCCTCACTTCTTCAATCTCATCGTTGAACATGTCGACAAGGAAGTCAAGGCACTTCTCCGCGAAGGAAGGCGAGGACTGGGCCAACATGCAGAGGGCCTCGACGGCAGCAATCCGAACCTCTAGAAAAAACAAAAAAAAAGGGAGCGAGAGAGAGAGTCATGGATGAAAGCTGCATCCTGTTATGGTTTGGGCCGAAAGCAGACATGCGCCAAGCCTTGCGGCTGGGTTTGTGGAGGAGAGAAAAATCGGGACCTGCTTTCAGATTTTTTTGTCCAATGACTGCTGCCTTTCCCAGTTTCACACAAAGAAACAGACCAAAAGAGAAAGGATATTTCCAACGGATGAAAGTGAACTTTACAGAACTCTTTCCGCAGAGAGACGAAAGACGGATGCCATTGGGAAGACGGCTTCCTAGATTTTCATCTTTCCAGACAGCCACCTCTAGTGCCTGTTAAGCTAGGTCACGCCAGATTTAGAGACACCAAATCAGTGCCACAGGGCTGAGATCAGAGCTATTACACTGAGAAAAGGGAAGCCGGGAATTTTGGGTTTGAAATGGGTGGGTTGATCGACAAAGACTTTAAGTAAAAGCCATCTTACTGTCAGATAAAGCCAATGTTAATCCAGGAAGGCACATTTCAAATGGCAGAGGCTGTGACGTAAAGCCAGACACCTTTAGTTTTTGAAGCCATTTTGATTCAAGTGACCTGTTCAATAAGGAATCAAATGTAAAAATATTGAGCCAGTCTCTCCTTCCAGAAAGTAGCAGAAGCATCCATTCATTACGAATGCCAGTTCCTTACAATTATGTACCTGCTTCAAACTGGCATCTCTAATGAGGTTTGGGGAGTATCTGCTCATCTGTTGCTTTTAAGCATGCTAAATCAACTGCTAAACAGAAGCTACTGGATACAGATTACCCAGAGCTCCAAGGAGCTGCTAAGAGATTGGGTTTCCATCAGTTACCAGGACCAACGTGCCTTCCGCATAAAGACAGAAAGCTCTTTTTAGGAAGGTTAACTGTTTCTAAACTTAGAAACACCTTTTCCTTAGCAAGGTTTAATGTTTTCCCTTCCGTTTCATCAGATGGCAGATTTTAAACAATCCCTACGCGTATAAAATGCTTCCCTGGAATAACACAGAAGATGATTCTATTTGCATGTTCCCCATTGTCATTTTCTCAAAGGCACTTCTCCGCAAAGATCTAATAGATCTAGTTAAATGTTTTAATTTTATTGTTCATTTGTAGTTGATTCATACATGTTTTATTTACTGTTGTAAACCACCCAGGATAGTGCATACTACTAATGGGGCTGGGGCTTGCTCTGTCTGTCTCTGTCTCTGTCTCTCTCTGTGTGTGTGTACTCTCTCTCTCTCTCTCTGAAACAAACAATCCATTTACCCAGTTCTTCCGTGGCTGCTTTTCCGTGTCTCTCAGAGTTACCTTGCATCTCAGCTCCAAAAAGTCAGTCACTGAACAAGTGGTAAAGTTTTCCTATATGGCCATTTTCAGTACATCTCATGTAACGGCTGAACTATCTATACATACTTAAGATTTACAGACTTGTACCTTCACTGCACTCTAGTGTGTTTTTCTTACATACAGTGGTGCCTCGCTAGACAATGTTAATCCATTCCGCGGAAATCGCTGTCTTGCGAAAACATCATCTAGCGAAGCACGTTTCCCCATTGGAATGCATTGAAATCTCTTCAATGCATTCCAAGGGAAAAGTCATCGTCTTGCGAAGATCGTCCATAGGGAAACCTCGTCTAGCGAGCGCAGGTCCCCGTTGGAATGCACTGACAGCTATTGACCACTAGTCGGTGCATTCCAATGGGGAAACCTCCTCGTCTAGCGAAAATCCCCCATAGGAGACCATCGTTTTGCGATCGCATTAGCGATCGCAAAAAGCCTTTGTCTAGCGATTTCCTCGTCCTGCGAGGCAATCATCTAGCGAGGCACCACTGTATTTCATTAATCTATAAAATGTAAATAAAGATGATGATGTGAATAAAACCTACGAGGAATCTGTGGGATAAAAGATAAGCCACTGAATTGACTTTTTTTTTTAAAGGAAGCCTAAATGAACCCTCAACCAGGCACTGAGGCGGGCAGCAGCACCTCCTCCACTCACCGTACATCTCATCTTCCAATCCATGAACAAAGGCTCCGCAGGCACCCGATTCAATCAGATTCACCGCTCCAGTGTCTATTTCTTCTTTGGGAGCGTCGTCCCCCCATTTCCTGCCACTAGAGAATTCCCCAGAGCTGTAGAGCTCTTTGGCCCGTTCGTGGGCAGTGCGTTTTCGCTGCAGACATAACAGACATGCAGGTTACTTACCAGAGAAGAAACTGTATTTTATTTATACGACGTATATCATGACCTGTATCACAAGATTTCAGGAGGGGGGGGGTGTCCAACAGCAAACGATTTAAATACAGTTGGGCGGTCATATCCACAGAAACAGTACCTACAAGTTCAGTTATCCCCTGTCTGAAAATATGAAATAAAAAACCCCAGAAATATGTGTTCCCAAGGTGTATTACCGGATTAGGCCACTAGAAGGAACCAGAGACTATGCTGTGTAGAGGGTCTGCGTATCTGCGGTTTTCGGCATCTGTGGGTCGGGGCTTAGAACTGATCGTCTGTTGGATACCATGGCCTTCTTTAGTTTAGACCAGCGGTCCCCAACGTTTTTAGCCCCGCGGACCGGCTGGGGAAGGCGGGGCACCCCCTGCACTTGTGCGCATGCGCGAAGGAGCAGGCGCGCTCGTGCGCATGCGCAAAGGGCGGTGCAACGCTCATGCAGGCACGCTTGTGCGCATGCGCAAAGGGCGACGCAGCGCTCGTGCAGGCGTGCTCACGCTCGCGCGCAGGCGCAAACGAGCTGTGGGGGGGGAGGTCTCTCTCCGCGGCCCGGTCCAGCTCAGGCCACGGACCGGCACCGGGCCACGGACCGGGGGTTGGGGACCTCTGGTTTAGACCACACAGTTACTTAAAATTTGAGCACTTTAAAAAACACATGAAACAAGTTAAACAATTGAAACCCAATGAAAACCATTAAAACCGGTCCTATTATAACGCACTCCACAACTCATTCAATCCAAGATACTTCTATTCCAAAGCACTTGGTGAACAGACAGACGTGTTTCAAGAGAAGGGCGTTCATTCCACAGCCAAGGTGACACAGGCAGGGAAGCCCTCTCCATCTCTCCAAATAGCCTACCATTCCCAAGGGCACAGGAGGCACTCCTGGTGGATGGGGCCCATGGGGTGTGTTTGAATTTAACAGAAGCATGCTGACGGCATTGCCCAAGTCCCTAGCAGAAACCGGAGCAACAGAGGCGTGCAAAAGGTTTTCTAGCTCCCTTTCTGTACCACTCATTTGAAACAAGCTGCCAAAGAAGTGCAAACTAGACTCGGACCACGGTATCTGCAGGGGATCGGTTCCAAGCCCTCCCCTGAGAATGGTGAAAAATGTGGAAATAGCTAACACTATACACAGCATTATCTGGCTTCCTCTAGTGGCTAGGTCTGGTAAATACACCATATTTCTGTGGCGGTTTTTTTGTTTTAATTTAATATTTTCAGGCAGCAGACAAGTGAATCTGAGGATGCTGATCTGGCGGATGGGGGGGGGTATCCTACGGTATTTTCTAAAACATGTATTATGGACTGAAAAGGTAAAGGACAATCTTTAAGGCCAGACACCATCACTAGATGAGAACCACATCCTTCTCTAATCAAACTGGAACAGCCCAAAGTGATTTTTCACAAGATCAGAAAGCAGCTGCGGTTCATATTTTACTGGATTTAAACTACTGTAAAACTGGTAGACCCCAACGTCCTGTAAGCACAAAAAGGATGTTCAACAAAGTAGACCAGGAAAAAAGACAAGCCTGTTGTGCAACTTTCGCCACATCAGGGTTAAGATGCGCATGGACAAAATGAAAAACCGCACATACAGCAAGTGAATAAAACGAAATGAAAACGAAACACAGGTCTCTGTACCCTCAGGTCTGACATCAGCTTCTTATCTAGAGTCTGTTCCAAGAAGTGAGAACTAACTTGCAACATGGATCCCTGGAACAAAAGGGGAAAGAAGGAAATTAGTTATTCAGCCTTTGTGAACACAGAATGGTGTATGAGATCAGGACAAAGAGTCCTGCCTGGTGTTGAGGGCAATGGATACTACACTTTGTCAGGTAAGTTATCAGGTAGCACTGGCACATCACCACCGGCAACATGGAAGATGTTCTCTATGAGGTTCTGGAAACAAAGTAACAGACTGCTAGACAGGGACAGAGCTGTAAGCTAAGACCTCCAAGGCATGTTTGTCTGAAATGCGACCTATTGCACATGGAAGGCCGGAAAGAGAAGTTAATAGTCTAAAACTATGGATGAAGACGGTGTGAGGAAAGTAGGCTAGTTCATCTGGTCGTTTATCTTGTCCAGAATCAGCTAGATCTCTCCAGGAAGGCAACAAGCAAGGCATGAAAACAACACTTGTGCACTGCTGTTGGCTCCTTTCCATCAAGGTAAGCAAAGATATACTACTTCTAGAACTCAGAGGTTCTACTTAGCTACCGATTCCTCTCCTTTGAAAATCTGGACCAGCACAGCAATTGTTCATGGGGTGGGTGTGGGTGTTTATTTCTGAGTCACATCTCATAGTACGCACTATTTTTCTCCTTAAGAGAAAGGTTTAACTGGCAAGTCCCTCTCTTTTGTGAGCAGTAGGGTTTTCTCAAGAGCTAAAACTGGTTAGAAACGGTGTCTGCAATGTGTCTAAGGTATTATGTTGCTGTTGGTTTTGTTTGCTCATAGGGTGGATTCAAAAAAATATGTTTCCTCTTAAGTTTCTCATTAAAGATAGACATTCTTTTCCCAACATTGATGCCTATATGTTCCTACATTTCAAAAACACAACAGAACTCCAAAAAGAGGAAGAAACATCCCTACTATTTAAAGCAGAAAGTCCAGCTTCGTTTCTAATTCATTTTGTCACTCATTCGTTTTTCATTCATTCATACGCCACGTTTCTGCCAATTCAGGGACCTGAGCTGCTCACTAAATGATTAAAAAACAGATATAGCAATGGTTGAAGGGGAACCATCACACACAAAGAAACTCAACTCTTCCACAATGCCAGCACCCCAGTGCTTCCGTCCTGCACTCTCATTCCCAATTCAGGATCGAACAGTGCAGCATCATCCCACTAGCCACCCCCTTTCCTCTATTCTATCACAGTTGTCTGGAAAAGCTGAAAGGAGGCATAAGCTTTGACGGCATCAACATCTTCAATCAGCAAATTCACAGTGCAGACCTATCCACAGTTACATAAAACTTTCCTACTCTGATCCAATTGATCTGCATTTGTAGGAAGCCCCACTGTGTTTAATGGAGTTACTCCTTGGTAAATGCTGTTTATTTTTATTTATTTATTCAATTTCTGTACCGCCCATCTGGCTAACGAGGTCACTCTGTTTCCACCTCCATCTCTTTAGAGATCAAACACCAATGCATCAAGGTTGAAATCTGAATGCCCTTGCTTTCTGGAGGGGGTGGCGATAATCATCATCATCTTAGAACTGCAGAGCTGGAAAGGACCCTAGGGATCATGGGAGTCCAGCCCCTCTCAAGGAGGCACCGAGAGGTATCGAACTCCCAACCTCTGGCTTCGCAGCCAGAGACCTAAACCATTGAGCTATCCAGCATATTCAGTTATGCAGCTACGTACAACCATCATTTGTTCATTCCTTCTTTCCTCTCCCCTCTCTCCCTCTTTCTTTCTTTCTTTCTTTCTTTCTTTCTTTCTTTCTTCAGTAAACAAAGAGCAGGAGAACGAAAGCACTTACCAACAGTTTAGCAGCTTGGACTCTAACCACCCAGGAGCCATCACTGACCATGTGACAAATCTTTCCAAAGGCATCATCAACCAGCCGGATCTCTTCATTGGAGGAAGGAATCGGGACAATGCTGGGAGGGAGGGAGAAGGCATATTTAAGACACATTCCTATACAAAAGCACTGTTGCAGCAATATTAATTCCTTTTAGATCGGCCGGGAAGTAAAAAAATTCTACTTTGTCCACATTTGGTGAAAAAATAATTAACTGGAATGCAGCACAGCACAGCAGTTTGAATCTCAAAGTTTGGGATGAACCATTACTCTGAAGCAGAAAAAACTGAGATATGCCTACAGATACTTCCTAGCCTGTCAGAAAATGAAAATATCAGTGAATCCATCTTTCCAACGTGGAGGGTGGAGGTTGGGTTTCCACACAACTTCAGAAAACACCAGTCCACTACACAAACAGGCAGAAACTCATCCTAAAACTTCATGTTGTCCTTTAGTGCTATCTGATATTCCATACACACCTTTCTGGGTAAAGCTGACTGAGGACCCAGGTGAGCTGGACTGCGGCACTGCGGACTTGTTCATAGTCATCGGTTAAGAGCTTACATGCCTGAAATAGAAGGTTTCCAGATCGTCATTAGCTCTGCCAGCCTTACTGACATTTCATGCTACCAGTTCGTCTCTTATGCTGTTTGAATAAAACATGATATTGGATCTACTTTGCTGGCTTGTGTTTTGTTTCTGAGACCACTTCAAGATGATGATTCTTTCTTATAAAGTGCAAAACAGTTTAGGCCCATCAGACCTTGGAAAAAGTTGCTTTTCTGGATTAGTGGTCGTGGTGACGGGAATGTTCTGGGAGCTGCAGTCCAAAAATAATTTCTCTTGAGTTCTGGTCTGTACTATGTTGTTGTTGTTTAGTCGTTAAGTCGTGTCCAACTCTTCGTGACCCCCATGGACCAGAGCACGCCAGGCCCTCCTGTACTATGAGGTCTGTACTATGGGGATTAACCAAAGGATTTTTGGGGGCCCTTCCAGAAGCATGACTGCAAAGTGTATCGAACCTGCCTCAATGCTGATATCTCATTTCTTGTTTTGCCACAAGCTGGTGGCAACCCTTTGATTGATCTGATGTGAAATACCCATAGTTACAATGCATAATCAAGACTCCACATTAGACAGAAGTCATAAACCAGAAGTCATTGGAAAGACATGGGAAACTCTGTTATACTGGATCCTGCTCAGTATGCAGTCCAGGAGAGTTTGATGGGGGACCTTCCCAGCCCTACCTGGTAATGCCAGGGTGAAAGCAAACGTCTGAAGGCATAGCTTCTCTCACAGCTGTGCCATTGTCCTATGGGGATTTGGTCCAGCTACCAAAGGGCTAGAGAACAGGAGATGCCTAAGCACCCTGTAGGATGCTCTGTGAAGCCCAACCCATTATAGCCCCCATGACTGCGCTTGTCCTTTAAGAGGGATAGCAAAATGTTAGTGGCAGTCCAGAATTGTGATTTACACCAGCAACAATATTCTAGCTAAAAATATTTCAAAAATGTTTTAACAATTCAATATTAGGTGTTAAATAAAAGTATCTCAAAATCAGAAGGGAAGGAAAACTACCTTTATGGGTGAAACAGCAAAGAAACCATGTTTTCCAGACCCACTTGAATTAGAGAAGACTTTGCATTTTCTTACTGTTTATAGATCACAATAATATCATGGTCATCATCCTGGATTCATCCCTAAGCTTGGATGCCCAGGACTCAGTGGCGGCCAGGAGTGCATTTGCACAGTTAAAGCTGGTGCGCCAGCTGCTCCCATTCCTTGGGATGTCGGATTTGGCTACAGTGACACATGCCTTAGTTACATCCCGTTTGGATTACTGTAACGCGCTCTATGTGGGGCTGCCTTTGAAGACGGTTTGGAAACTTCAGCTGGTGCAAAACTCTGCAGCCAGACTACTGACTGGGGCCAGATACAGGGAGCATATAACGCACATGTTACAAGAACCACACTGGCTACCAGTCCATTTCCGGGCTCAATTCAAAGTAAAGGTCATTACCTCTAAAGCTCTATACAACTTGGGTCCAGGCTACCTGAAGGACCATATCTTGGGGGCAGCTCCCAGGCTATGGAACGCTCTCCCTCGGGAGATCAGGATGGCCCCTTCCCTTTTATCCTTTCGAAAAAAGCTAAAGACCCATCTCTTCAGGCAGGCTTTTAACCGTTATAATTGATCCCCTGAACCCCATTTTAGCAGATAATTTTAATCTTTTCCATGTTTTCATGTTTTCATCTTTTAATTTTATTTTAAATCATATATAGTTTAATTTGTCTTTTAATATTTAACTTATTGTGTTTTTAATTGTGTGAATTTTAATGTTGTGAGCCGCTTTGGGTCCCTTGTTGGGAGAAATGTGGCATATAAATAAAACGAATAAATAAATAAATAAAATCATGATCACAGAACTTCAGAGCTGGAAAGGACCCTATGCCTCATTGAGTCAAGGAGAGGCTGGACTCAATGCAGCTTATAGTATACCATCAATTCTCCATAAAGACAAAATCAACCTGAAAATAATCTATCTGACAGAAACACAGTATAGGGAGGGGTAACACTGACTCATGTTTGGTTTCCTAAGTGTAGGGTTTCAGGAATATCACCTTCAAAGTTTTCACCCAGACCCACCTTACTAAACAAATACAACACAGACGTTACCTGATTATAAATGTTTTGCTGCAGCTTTAATCCCCTTTCGTGTAGCTGGAGCTATAGGCAAACATAAAAACACACCAAATAATTAGTACATTTCCTGAAAAAGAAGAGAGTTGCACAACCTGACAGGTAAGTAAGCCGTGTTCTTTTCAAGCAATCTGGAAGCTACTGGGTGGGGTTAAGTTGTGTACTCTGAAAAGACTTCATGACTTGTCAAATGGAACTAGTTCCATTTCTCTTTGTGAGGTAAGAAACTTATGCATGGTGGGAAGCTGTCCAAATTTGTAAGAATTAAATCAGTCCCCAATCCATTTCGCTCTTCTCTGCACATTTATCTTGGTCCCATGCCATAAGCACTACCTACGGCTGGAATTCACACTCTCCACAAGATCCTTCCCATACTCGAATCCTAACTAGAGATGGGCATGAACCTTGGTTTGGAGGTTCACGCCAGTTTGTCGGCCCGGCACCACAGGTGCCACGCGTTCCCTTCCCCCACTTTCCCAGCCGGATTCTCCACTTGCCAGCCAGTGGACGCTGCTCTCCTCCTCCTCTTTGGGCATTTGTCCAGTCCTGGCAAGTCCCTCCTCTGCCTCCTCCAGCAGCTGCCCACTCAAAGGCAGAACTGCAAGAATCCCTGCCCCGTCTCCTCATCTGAGTGGGTGGCTGCCAAAGGAGGCGGAGGAGAGAAGCAGGCACTCCTGCCAGGACTGGATGAATGCCTGAAGAGAAGGAGGAGAGCAGCATGCGCTGGCTGGTGAGTGGAGGATCCAGCCAGGGGGCTGGGGGAAGGGAACACACAGCACCTGTGGTGCTGGGCTGACAAACCAGCACGAACCTCCAAACCGAGGTTCATGCCCATCTCTTCTCCTAACCCAAGCAGAAGTTTCTTCCCTGTTCTAATGCCTCTGCCTCTCTCTCTCTCTCTCTCTCTCACACACACACACACACAAAGTTTTTCCTTTATAAGGAAAATTGGACTGAAGAACCATGTGGATCTATTCTACTTCTAAAACACCCGCACCTACCATGGCTTTTATAGCTGCTGTCCTAACCCGAGGATCCTGGTCATTGAAATGATCCCCGATTATCTTCTGGACATCTTTGGGAGGCTGGCCTTCTGCTTCTTTCACAACACCTTTTTCCACAGTCCCAAGGCAGCCAATTAAAAGGAGGCATTTGTTCCTTACACCGTGGGAAGAATCAGTCAGGTGCTGCAGAATAGAAAGCGAAACAAAGATGAGTCCTTGTTTTCTCCAGACTGAAGCAATTTTAGTTGCAAACATATAGCTTCTTTCTTGGGCTGCAACATTCTTCTGGCATTTTTAATCTGTAGCCTGCACAATTAAATTGTAAACCGCCCAGAGAGTGCTTTAAGCACTATGGGGCAGTATATAAGCAGCACGCTTTGCTTTTTGCCTTATCTGATATTCCCATCCTTGGAAAGGACACAACCTGGATCCTTTACAACACACGTATCAGCAATCATGAGTCTCCAGGCAAACCAAAAGAATCCAATAGCATTTTTTTGTTTTCAGTATCTGGTGCAAGTCTCGCACTCATTAATCACTCCTCCATTGGGACCGCCTACCCTCCAGCACTCGGCTATTCCCCTGAACAAGGGCCAGACCACTGACTGTGTTTCTTCCTAAGTGAAATTGGATTTTTAGGTTTTCGCAATTGCCAGGGGTCTGCCATACTAAGTATTTTTAGACTACAGCTCCCAGAATTCCCCAAACAGCATGACCAACAATGACAAAAACGGTAATAACAGATACGATTTTCAAAAACCTTTTGGTAATGTTGGTAAATAGCAAGCATGGCTGGCTGGATTAGTGAGTTAGATATCTGACTGCAAAGCCAGAGGTTGGGAGTTCCATTTCCCACTGGGCCTATCAGGAGAAGAGCCAGCCTGTGTCGCCTTGGGCAAGCTGCATATTCCCACAGCGCCCCTAGAGGAAGGGAAGGGTAAAGCACTTCTGTGTACTCCACACCTAGAAAATCTTACTGCAAGCTGGAATTGACTTAATGGGGCACAATTATTATTGTTAAATAGCATGTATAGCCTTCCCAGGGATTAATTCTACACAGGGCATTAACTGGACAGTTACAGCTTTTACGCGCTATAAGAACAAATACAAAAGCACTTTGACAGTATAAGTTAAAGCCACTCTTTAACATCCATACTCAAGGGGTGAAGAACTCAATGACCAGTTCCAAAGACAGGACAATATTTATTCCGAACTGTAGCTCCCAGAATACACCAGGAGAATGGCATTCTGAGAACTGTAGCCCAAAAGAAATGTTTCCCCATTTGCTGACCATCCTAGTTACCTTGCAGGCAACATCCACCAGGCGCACCCGCACAGCAAGGACGTCCTGGAGCTTCTTCCCAATCACCAGCAAGGTGTCCAGCAACTGAGCAAGAACTTGGTGTGACTCTGCCAACAACAATAATAATAATAAAAATCACTGTCATTTACATTCACGAAGACCCCAGTGTTCTAGAACCTGACACACCAAACCGGATGAAGGCTTCTGTGCACCATCTGTAGCTGAGTGAAGGCACAGTTCAACGAAACTGTGACCCAGAGGAAGTAAAGAGTCAAGACAAAGAACATGATTTCTTATCCTTGTTCATTACCCTTCTTAATTCATAATAATTAATTAACAATGGTAGGGGCAAAGGGACTGCATGCTGTTAAACGGAGCTCAGGTGGCAGAACCAGAGTTGAAAACAATGGGATAGACAGAGCAGCATTCTGATTAAATAAAAGGCAGTCTCAGCAAACACACACACACACACACACACACACACAAGGTCAGTCTTTCCTAATCAGACTCTACTGGAAAAGCTATCACATACTCTCATTTTGGAGTGTGTTAACAACATCATCAAGAATACAGTCAGGAGAAAATCCGGAAGTCTTTGACAGCAGTCCCAGCAAGGAAGCCACCTTGAGTCTGACGGAAGGGTCATTCTCCTACGGTGATAAAAAGAGGGCATCAGGTCTTCGGGTTAGATAGCACTCATCTAGATAAACCAAGAGTCCGAATCAGCACAAGGGTGTTTTGTATTATCTTGGTTCCAATTTGTTTGTTTCTAATATTTATATATCACCTTTCCACAAGTGTCTCCAAGGCAGTGGACAACATCCATAGAAACGTAAGAAAAACAGAACCGTATTGAAACACCAAAACAGTACTCGAACAGTTTAAAAGGCCAAATTAAAGAGAGGTGTCTCAACAGCTTTCTAAACATCAAAGAAAGTGGGAGGCAGTCATGGGTCTGAAGAGAAAAGTCCTAGAGTTTGCCAGCCATGTTAGACAAATTAATTAATTCATTAATTATGGTTTTCCTCTTATGGGGACCCAAAGCCCCACCCACTCCTGCTTCTCCCCCATAAAACAATCTAACAGATCCTTCATTTGCAGGAGCAGTAGGACCAAGGCAATAAAAGTTCACAAAGTTTTCTCCTCAAGACCGCCAGGTCTACCTTGTAATAATGCTCCAGGAGGATCCGGACAACTCCTTCCACGCTTTCAGCTTCCACTGGTTTCCTGGCAAACTGAAGCAGGTATTGTAAAGCATCTGCGGGCGAGGTAGCCTTGCACAGATCAACATGGAGGGCTGCTGATTTACTTGGTTTGGTCAGCCGGAGCTTCTTTGCCGAAATTTCTTCATGCTGCTGTTGCTGAAGTGTTTGCATGGCATTAAGATGTGAGAGAAGCATCATCATCATCATATTACTTTCCACCAGCTACTCAAAAATTGCCTCCTTATTAGGATTACAGTCTCCCACCCAGAACATGGCATCATATATCATAAGAAACCAGAGATGCCCGTATGCAACATTCTAGAAGATCTGAGGGTAAATGCTGTCTTCTAGGCTAAAAGCCTGGAATTTCAGGGTCCCTCTTAAAGAGAGGCTTTAACATAAATGATCCCAGAATCCTAAAACAAGGATGGTCAAGTTGTGGCTCCCCAGATGTTGCTGAACTGTAGCAACCATCGTCCCCATCTGCCACACGGACTAGGGCTGATGGGAGTCCCAGTCCGACATCAGGAGGGCCCTATGTTGCCCTTCCTGTCCTGGAGTATCCAATTTCAAGCCTGAAAAAAATCACAGGTCTTAGATTTCATTTGCTGATAAGAGGCGTTTAGCCTCATTCTCAGTGCAATCAGATGCACCTCTTCAAAGCGGTAGGAGGAACTCCCCAAGATGCAACATTCTTTCTTCTGAAACAGAGTACATGCCTAGAAATCTTGCATGAAAGAAAAGAGGAAACCTGGTTACTATTCCCTACAACATTCAGACTCCTTGGGGAAGGGGTTCAGTTAGCTAAAAAAAGCCCCCATCTGTCTGCAAGCTTAAATGGTACAACCCAGATACAGGTTTACCATCTCATGTTTACCATCTCAGTGAGAACGCAGCCCATGTTATCCGTAATTCGTTTTTCTAGAGTGTTGGAATTAGAAGGGACAACAAGATGAACCAAGCAATTGATCTTCAACCCATTACAGCAGTCTGCTAAACATAACGACCCAATGCAACCCTTACCTTGTATCTCACTTAGAGTTCAGGGATTTTTCTTCTTCTTCTTTACTACCCTGTTTCCCCGAAAATAAGACCTAACCTGAAAATAAGCCCTAATGTGTTTTTTGGAGCAAAAATTAATATAAGACCCTGTCTTATTTTCGGGGAAACACGGTACAACCCCCAGCTATATTGGCTGCATCATTCTGGATGCTGCATCCCAAAAATGTGATTTTTTTCCCCCAAGCTGTGACCTCAGGAGCACCGACTTCAGCCGCTGGAGACCAGCATCCTTTCAAAGTCAAGTCAAATTAGCCAAGGGGTGCCTGACTCCTCACTAAGAACCCACTCTTTCACAGAACATAGAGATGCTCAGGCAGCAGATTTATCTCAAACAGAAAGAAAGTAGGCTGGGGTATCCTGGCAAGCCTCATAAGATGATTGTTAGGATAGTGGCAGGTGCTGCTGAACTCCACTTACTTAGCTGGTGACCAAAGGGTCTTATTTATTTTATTAGATTTTTATCCCACCCATCTAGACCAAGGGTCTACTCTCCATCAAGAAATAATAATAACGAGATAGAATACCAACTGCAGGCCAGCTAGAAAGCAGCTCCCCAACCCCTAGGTGCCTGACCCTTCAGGCAGAAGTTCAACAGGAAAAACTTCCCTAGAAGTATGGGATGCAGGTCACCCCTGTTACTAACTCTGGCCTTCGTTCTCCCCCCAAACTCGTTTCCAGGCTCTTCGGTTCCCCCACCCGCAAACAGATGCCAAAAAAAAGTTCTTCAAAGCGGCCCCCAGTCGCCCCCCCCCCCGCGTTACCTGGACGACCACTTTACTGAATTCCTCGTAGACCCTCTTCTTTAAGTGAGCCGCCATCTTGGAGGCCTACGTTTCCCTTCCCGGCGAGGATTGGCCCTCCCCGGCCACCGTACCTGGCGCTTCTGGGCACGGACGAGCCAAAGAGTTCCCGTTTCGTTGTTTTCTGTCCAGAGCGCCACTCGACCATTTCTTCAGGCTCCCGACTGAATCGCGTGGATGCCTCCATGTGCGGGGCTAAAGGGGAAGAAAGAGTGGAATGCAAGGCAGGTGTTAACTCAATGAAACAAAGCAGAGTGAGAGTTTCTGCTTCACTTGCGAGGCTCTGAAAGCTCACTGGAGCAATTCAGAGTCGCAGTTTCAGAGTGACACAAGGTGGGAACCCTCCCAAATAAGAGGAAGCATCCTTTCACATGAGTCTCCTTGAAGAGGCGGAGGCAAAGAGCAGTATTATTACTCGAAAGTACTGCACATGAACGGCCAGAGTGCTACGCAGGCACCTTTTTAAAACAAAAAAATTGGAAATTTTCATTTACTTCGAACCCTCTTTGCTCTTCACGTGGAGGACATTAAGCTGCGACGGGGATCCGGAAGTTGAAATACAAAACAACCTGAAATTCTAACTTTTTGTGGATAAAGTAATCTATAGAGACTACAGCACCAAGTGGGAAAGAACGGACAACCTTATGCGTTCCTCTCTAGCCCCTGTAGAATTCTCTTCTTTATGGTTGCCAGGAACGAGGAGACCAATTTATAGAGCAGCTTTTTAGTGCTTGGTTTGTGACGATTTAGGGCTTAATATTTAAAACCACTGGTCCCATCACCTCCTGGCAAATAGAAGGGGAAGATATGGAGGTAGTGACAGATTTTACTTTCTTGGGCTCCATGATCACTGCAGATGGTGACAGCAGCCACGAAATTAAAAGACCCCTGCTTCTTGGGAGGAAAGCGATGACAAACTTAGACAGCATCTTAAAAAGCAGAGACATCACCTTGCTGCCGACAAAGGTCCGCATAGTAAAAGCTATGGTTTTTCCAGTAGCAATGTATGGAAGTGAGAGCTGGACCATAAAGAAGGCTGACCGCCAAAGAATTGATGCTTTTTAATTGTGGTGCTGGAGGAGACTCTTGAGAGTCCCCTGGACTGCAAGGAGATCAAACCTATCCATTTTTGCAGGAAATCAACCCTGAGTGCTCACTGGAAGGACAGATCCTGAAGCTGAGGCTCCAATACTTTGGCCATCTCATGAGAAGAGAAGACTCCCTGGAAAAGACCCTGATGTTGGGAAAGTGTGAAGGCAAGAGGAGAAGGGGACGACAGAGGATGAGATGGTTGGACAGGGTCATCGAAGCAACCAACATGAATTTGACCAAACTCCGGGAGGCAGTGGAAGACAGGAGGGCCTGGCGTGCTCTGGTCCATGGGGTCACAAAGAGTCGGACATGACTTAACGACTAAACAACAACATTTAAAACCAATTTTTCTTGGACTGTAACTCTTCTGGATGGGGTTTTTCTAGCTGGAGAGTGCTTAATGCCAGTAGGTGGTAGTGCAATTAATATTTGCACATTAATGATAGGTGGTTAATAATTATTGGAGTTAATAATATCAACGTCGATGTACAGTACTGCATATATTTTTTTCCTTTGAGATATGTATCACCAAGCTTGGCAATCATTTGTGGTTAAGGTGGAAATTGAATCCAGGAACAAAAAAAGGAGTAGATTGGAAGAGGTAGAATTTTGGAGAGCATCGATTCAGGTTGGGGGGGTACCAAATATGCCCTAATTTCAAGTGTTCCCCTTGCATTAAAAAGCCTCACCTTGAGTACGGTGGCCAGTTCTGGACACTGCACTTCCAGAAGGATGGCAACAAACTGGAGCAAGTTCAGAAGAGGGCAACCAGGATGATGAAGGAACTGGAAACCAAGCCCTAGGAGGAAAGACGGAAAGAACTGGGCATGTTTAGCCTTGAGAAAAGAAGACGGAGGGGTGATAGGATAGCACCTTTCAAATATTTGAAAGGCTGTCATACAGAGGAGGGGCAAGATCTGTTCTCGATCATTCCAGAGTGCAGGACACGCAACAATGGGCTCAAGTGAAAGGAAGCCAAATTTCGATTGAATCTCAGGAAAAACTAACTGTTGGAGCAGTACGACAATGGAATCAATGACCTCAAGCGGTGGTGAGCACTCTTAATGCTGGAGCCATTCAAGAGAAAATTGGACAGCCACCCGTCTGAACTGCTTTGATTTGGATTCCTGGATTGAGCAGGAGGTTGGACTCGATGGCCGCATAAACCCTTTCCATTTCTATTATTCTGTGATGTCAGGGTGTGTTGAAAAATACAGTCCTCCACTTGTCTGATGTGATACAACCCATACATTTTGTCATCTCATTCAATCACACAAGTTATTTGTAACTTGTAGGATGGATGGGTCATGCTCTGGCTTTTTATTAAACTGGGCATGAAGCAACACACTAGTTCACTGCTCCACTCAGCCATGGCAACACTCGGCACCAAACCATTTAGCTTGAGCTATGGGGGCAACGTTAACACAGCACGGTGCTGCGCCCACCTGGGTTGAGGATCTTTGGCAAGCCATGTTGGAGAATACGACTGTTGTGTAGTCTTGTACAGTAGATTTTTCAGGACTAAATAGGCAAAGAAGCCTCAGATATTTCAGCTACCGCTCCGTGTTCCTTTGTACCCCAGCACTGTGAAAAGTTGCATTTATTACATAGGTGTATGAGTTTCCAACATGAATTTGACCAAACTCCGGGAGGCAGTGGAAGACAGGAGGCCTGGTGTGCTCTGGTCCATGGGGCCACGAAGAGTTGGATATGACTTAACGACTAAACAACAACAAATGAATTTCCTTATCCCCTATCTATGCATCTGTAGCTCCCTAATTTTGATCCTTGCTCTATAGGGCTGATTTTCATTTTTCCTGTTTTGAGCTTTCTCTGTGTGTCTAGTCCGTAATTGCTGTGATACTATACCTTTTGCCTGATTGTGTTCTTTGTGGGGAGAAGGGGTGTAGTGGGTGTGACTGACAAACATGTGTTTGTATACGCACATATGGTGTTCTAAATACAGCACACAGAGAAATTGTTCCAGAACAGTTTAAATGTCTCAGTCGTTGTAACTTTTTAGCTGGACCACTTCTCCTTTTGCAAGTTGCTTACTTTGAGTCATCTAGGTAGTATATGCACACAAACTGATAATAAAAACATAGGATTTTTTTCAAGTTTCCCACCTTAATCAACTTTCGAAGCCTCTGACACAGCCACTTCTGACTTTGATCCTTCTGAAAATGTGTAGGTTTCTTTCCTAAACACCTCTGTGAGGCATCTCTTTGTATACAATTTGCCAAAAAAGAGGGGGGGGGGGAAAGCCATTGGGGTAAGCAAATCCCCTGCTGAAATCACCAGTATGGTAGAAGTTGCTGTTTTGCGCACATAGCTACACATACGAAGCTGGGTCTGACATTCAACAGGCTTAATCCCCTTGGCAAACATGCCTGCAAGTTTCACCTAGTCCTGCCAAGTTTCATTCCCTTTGAAAAATAAATATCCCTTTAAAATGGAAAGGCTGCTTCCAGAAGAATTTCTTGCGGTGCTGATTTGTCTGAAATTTGGCATGCTTCATCCCACCAGAAGAAACTGCTGCTTGGGTAAAGTCATAAAAAAAGAACGGATACAACTGTCGGTTGATTTCTCATTGACAGTCAGTGGGGAGACATGAAGCTTCAAATTTTTCAATATGAGATTCTGTGCACTTCATTCATTCATTCATTCATTCATTCATTCATTTCAACTCACATACTGCCTCCATAGCGCTTAGAGCACTCTCTGGTTGATTTACAATTTAATTATGCAGGCTACACGTTGCCCCCCCCCCCCCCCGCAAGCTGGGTTCTCAATTTACCAACCTCAGAAGACTTGAGTCAACTTTGAGCCAACTACTGAACCCATTGGGATCGAACCCTGGTCATGAGCGGAGGTCTGACTGCACTACTGCAATTTAACCACTGCACCACGGAGCTTGCTCACTGGGCAGAAGTCCAAACCACCAGAGATCTTATGCCTGGTGCATGATCCTACTGCACCCAAGATGACATCTTGTTGATTCAGGGTGGACACTTTTGGAAGCTCTGGAGATGAATTTTCTCACCTCCAGGAGGATCCACTGAGCTTCCAAATGGGAGCAGAAGCAAGAATTCCCCACGGGAAGCAGCCAGACATGTGTTTCCAGTTTGGGTTTCGGCCCATAAGTCTTCTACAAGAGGAAGGGCCTTCTTCACGGTGGCTCCAACCTTGTGCAACCAGCTTCGGGAGGAGCTTCGCCTAGCCCGCCTCTCTGTTGATATTTAGAAGGCCATGAAAGACGTGGCTCTTCAACAAGGCTTTCCTCACCAACCCTAGCTGACTGCCCATTTTTCTTTTGCATCCACCTGGTTTCTGTAGGATTGGTTGGTTGGCGCCATTAGCCTTAGCAGTGATTTGCTACTGTTTTTTGTATTTTGATCTCAACTTCTGGTTTTATACTATATTTATTGTAAACTGCCCAGGGTAGATGCTTCATCACTAATTGGGAGCAGTATATAAACTGAATAAATAAATAATAATAAATTTTGTTTGAGAGGCAGAACAAGGCATGTGATAGCCAGCCGGGAAGCTGTCTTGCCCGTCTGCTCAAGAGAGACTGCTTCTTTGAAATCACTTATTTCTGGATAACTGAAGGCAGAGCAAAGGGTTTTTCCTCTTGTGCTGCTATTCCACCATGTGAATGTGGCTCACGTGGAATTAAACACAGAAACAACATCATTCTCTTTGATGTTTTCCAGTTATATTACAGACCAACCTGTTTAGGAACAGATTTAGGTATTACATGTATGGGAGTCATTAAGCTATTTGTGTGGTTTCCTATGCTTTAAAGTCTACAGCCAATATTTTATGGGAACTGATTGTCAATTAAGAAACTTTAAAAGGAACAGTGATGAAGAGTTCTATTTTGAAGAGAGGAAAGAAAAAAAAGTTAATAGCTGAGCTTTATTTTTAATAAATAAACATCAGGGCTTAAACCTACCCATTATTCTAAATGCAGAGTTTGGTTCTCAAAGGCACTTTGTACATGCTTAATGGCACTCGCACCATTATTTTAATGCTGAGGCAAGGGAATAGAAGCATTACCTGAGGCTAAATTGCATGTTGTATTAAGCTAGATTGCATTTAGCGGTGCTAATATACCTGGTCTCTGACCTGTAAAGTTATAACTGATAATAAAAACCAGCTTCTTCCAGTTTTGCCCCTTACTTGCTTTTGTCCTACTTTTGCACCCTCAGCGGTAAAAAAATGGACTTGTGCAGAAAGTCGTTGGAAGAAAAAATAAATACTAATTTAGCATAACAGATATAGCATGCACCAGTAAAAGAGAATAGTCATAGCATAGTTTAAAAGTAAACACAAACTCAGCCACAGCATGTGGTTTGTTCAAATATTGCTAAAGAGCAAGAATTGTACATCCATAGCTACTTTGGGTATCTAAAATAAATTCCAACACTGGAATTGTATGTGCACTTACCTGGAAATAAACCCTTTTACTTTGGTATAGGCTGAACTCACTGGGGCTTACCTCTAGGTGGGTAAACTCAGAATTGCATTGTTAATCTTACTCTTAAGGGCTATTTTAACAGCAGGATTTGGGGTTGGGATAAATCTTGCCGTTCCTACAGGCCAGTGGTTTTCAAGCTTGGCTCCCCAGCTGTTCTTGGACTACAACTCCCAGAAATCCCAGCCAGCACAGTGAGTGGTGAAGGCTTCTGGGAGTTTTCATTCAAGAACATTTGCGGACTCCGGGTTGGGAATCACCACTGTAGGATAAAGATGAGAGAGATGGGTTTAAGAATCTGTGGTGTGTTCTACGTTGGTGCAAACAGGTTGTTGCAGAATCGGGGACCTTGCCTCTGTCTAAGTACTCAATTCCCAAAATTCCCTTGTTATTATTGGCCATGCAGGATAGGGCCGCATTGTGTCACACTAACGTTGTAGTAAGGATTGATAGAAACAAGATTTTGAGAAAAGGCGTTGAGGTAGATTCTGGGGTGCTTGATTAGGGAGGTCTGGGTCAAAATTACAGCAAATCCATATCCATTTGTGCCAGTGAAAGGAAGGGTAGAATTTCACCCTAATTTGAAATTCTTACCCCAAAGTTCTTAAGACACATACTTCCTTAGGGTCTCAGAAATGTGATCAATTATTTCCCCAAAGCTCTGTATTTTTTAAATTTACTGCCAGCTAGAGACATTGGGGGAATTTCTCGATCCCCCTAAAAACGTGATGATGAGTCTGACATTCCACGTAAGAGAAACTACCAAGTGAATTCCTGTACAGTTAGGAAAATGGCTGGAAAAATGATACTGTCAACATTAGAAAGTCACTCATTTTAATAGATTAAAACATTGGCTTTTCGCGCTACCACCAAGTAAACAGAAATTTGTAGAAGAAGTTGCTGGATTTGAACAGGAAACCCTTTTCCAGAGAATAAACCTGGAAAGAGATTTTGTAACCTTTGGCCTCAATGTCCATTTTAATGCAGTCCAGCAAATCAGAACTGCTCGGCGAAGCCTTCCAGGGGCCAAAGGTGACCACGGATTTCTTGTAAGTGTCCAGGCTATTGAGAGCATCCCGGCACTTGGCCATGTCTTCCTCGTTCTTCACGACGCACACCACGACGCTGGATTGACGCGAAGCCACCGCCTCCGCACGAGCGATACGGATCATCAGCTCAATGTTCTCTGTGTAGCTAGGCACCCGGGCGAGGAACTGCTTTCTGGCCACCAACTCCCCAAAGATCTGAGGAGAATCCTCCAGTTGCTTGATCAAAGGCTCAATGTCATAAAAAAGAGCCTCTTTGTACACATCCTGAACATACTGCACAGGTACCTGACTGCTGCGTAGGTATTCCAAGATGTACTTAAAATACGTTCCAGGGCGGTCAATGAAGTACCTTCCCTCTGCGTCAGTGCGAAGCTTGGGCTGACCACTGGCAAACATCTCTGCCAGTTTGGAACTGGGATATTTTTTCAACGTGCTCAGCGTAGTCATAAATATCTCCCCACCAACGTTCAATTCGATGATTTGCGACTGTGGACCATGGAGGAAAGGGATGGGAAATCACAGGTTATACATCTCAACCGTGACAATCAGAGAAACAGTGATTATCTTATTCTGGGACAAAATGGCTACTTCAGGTGGTAGATTTATTTTTATTTTTTTTTAAAGCAAATTGTCTATATTTATAAATGGGCGGATGGGTTTTTCCCCCCCTTCTGGCACTAAAAAGTCTTACATGGGAGTTAAGTAGAGACTTGGAAACAAGCTATATTACACATTTTTCATAATTTTTTTATTCCCTCAAACAATGTCTAATTGTCAGAACATGGGATTTTTTTATCACACCAATGCATCTTGCTTTCAACATGTTTTGTGGTTCGTCTAGTACCTGATGCATATATCTCTAATGTCTAGTTTGACCTAAGTTTGGTGTTGAATTGATGGAGAGAACTTTGCACGGATCTTACATGGTGACTATATTGACACATTTCATGGCACATGTATGGAATGAGCCATGCTTTCCTGTTACATGTCCACACATCAATTATTATTGTGCATAATGGATTCCATATGAATTTGGTGCAATTCCTTATAAGAAATTATTTTTTCAGAACTTAGAACGTTTCCTTTTGTAGAGTATAACTCCCAGGACTCCCTAGCCAAGGGGCCAAACTTGCTAAGAGATTCTGGAAGCTGTAGTCCAAATAAGTAACTTCGCCAAGCTTTGAATTTGTGTATTGTGAAGTACCGTAACCAAAGTTCAGTTACACGCTGAATCATGCAACTTGGCAGGCAACCGATAATACCTACATATATGTCTTAACTTATGTCAAATCACCTCTAAAAGTTATTCCTTTTGTGTAATTGCCCCACAGGATCTCAGCCGTTCACACATCACAATAAACTAGTGATGGAACAATGTTTACCTTCCAGATGTTGACGCAACCCCTGTCTTCTCTCACCATTAATTATACTTGGGAACAACATCTGGAGAGCCTTTGGTTCCTCACTCCCTACTGCAAACCATGGTTTGGCTGACTGCAACTCAGCATAAATGACCAAACCATGGTTGGCTGTTACATGCTAACAGGGCCAATATATCTTCAGAAAACTACTTGGGCAACTGGTCAGACCAGGAGACTTGTATTCAAATCCACACTCAGCCATGGAATCTCAACCCGGGGAGGAGGGGGCAGCAGTGAGAAACCATGCTTTTAACACCTCATGTATCTTGAGAACATCCTCAGGGCCATCACAAATTGGAAGTGACTCAGTGGTGAATAGCAAAAAACATCAATTGGTCTATAAAGGAAACTTAAGATGGCCTTAGGAGATAGAAAGAGTCTCTAAAGCCAAACTTGGGTCACCCAGATGTTCTTGGACAAAAATGTCCAGAAGCCTTCACCACTAGCTGTGCTGGCCAGGATTTCTGGGAGTCGTAGTCCAAGAACATCAGGGGACCCAAGGTTGGGAGCCACTGCTTAAAGGATGTGGAAGAGGGTTGAATCCACATTGTCCACCTTCCAAAATACTGCCCTGAAATGCAGCGAATGTTTGTTCAAACCATTTTCACCACTTCAGAGGCCATATAGTGTGGCTGAGGTGCATCTGGGCCAGGCTTCCTGAGCCCAGCACTCTGTGTCGGACTACAGCTCCCATGTTAGATGGCACTGGGGATGCCAAAGGGCTGATCTTTCGGGAGGAAGATTGGTCAAGAAATGGTTTCCTGTGGCATCAGTGGGAACGTCCCAGAGTTTATCCACATTTCTCAGTTCACACTTAAACTCTGTTTACTCAGGAACTGTGAATCGGTGGAGCGCAGTGGCCAGACCAGCCGTTCAGAGGCCAACGCCACCCACCCCCTCACTGGAAACAGGGCTGAGGTCTATCTTCAACAAAGACAGGGGAAAAAATAGATATACTTTCTTGGACTTCACCTCCTAAAATACATCGGGATGACCACTTTTTCAAATTAAAATGTTTCTCATCTCCCTTCCTCACGCTGGGAAACAGATTTCCCTGCCGCCTAAAGACGCCTTTGAACAGAGCTTGGGAGGCTTTGGACCACACCTCCCACAATCCATCAACCAGCATGATAACATATTTTTTAAAAAGATCGCTTTCCCAAGCTCTCGGCTGAGACTGAGCTGCACGATTGGCTCCTTGAGTCCTGTATCGCTTGCACGGATGGGCAGCTGCTTTCCAGCGTTGTGGGTGGAGGTCCTTCCCCCCACCTTGTCACTCCCTGATCCTTCCACCTGGAGATGCTGGGTTCTTCAGATGGGCAAAAGCAGGTGCCTTCGCTGTGAGCCACGGTCCATCCTGAAGCAACCTGGTTTTGGCAACCCTAGAAAGGCAGCAAGCACCCTTCGCCCACTTACCGTTTGCAGACTCCCCCCGTTTTGTTTCCTGAGGGACTTTGATTCTGAAGAAATGCTCATTTTTCCACCCTTTTCCAACTCTGGACCGATGGGGAAGCAGTCAGAGAAGTCCCTTGCTTGGCGGTGGCTTCTCTCTTGCTCTCTTAACTCTCTCTCCCAGTGGGATATTCCTTCTTGGCACCCAGGTGGCAATTCACAGGCATCCACCTGCCAGTCGGCCACTCTGTGGCCTTCCTCCCAGACTCAGATCCAGGTGACAGGTGTCACGGACGGAAGAGGTTTTTCCTCCCTCGGCCGACTTTGCCACAAACTTCTGGAAACCAAAGACCCGGGAGCAGGCAGGAAAGGTGGTTGCCCTGGCATCTTGAGCGCTCCTTCCCTGTCCAGCTCCTTGACACACCCGTGCGTCATGACTCAAGCAAATCTGCTCCTCCCTGCCTCTTCTCCGCTTTTAGCCGAAAACTCTGCCCAAGTGAGCAGAGCCAAAACCCTCCCTTTGTGTGGCTGTCATTTGCTAAACCGGTTACACCCTGATTCCCTGGCTGCCCTTGGGCCTCATGTTTTTTTAAAGGCACAGTATACTCATTTGGAAGAAAACCCATGGATGGAGAACATTGCTTTATTTTATTTTTTTGGACTACACTTCCCAATGCACAACTCCCGACGACCCTGGGTGATGATAGATCAAGGTCTCAGTGAGTTTGCATGGCTCAGCAGTGGTGTAGTGGAATCAGAGCTTACAGGGTTGACTTCCCAGGTCTTTCTAAGTAGCACAGACTGTGGCATCATGCAGTAGAGTTCTCAGGCTTTCCTCCGAGCTTAGCTGCCATTGCTAGGAAAGAATTGGGTTTTCCCAGGGTCAGCATGTCATTTTGCAAGCTGTCCCTACTGTGATGCAAACGATTTGATTTTTCTTTTGAATGCACAATTGAGAGCCATTAACTTTACAAATGACCCGCTCCTCGTTTGTTGATGTGAGTTGATCCAGCTGCCTGCATTTTTGATAGGGACATGGGATTGATTCTGGGGATGAATGCTCACCTGTGATTCTAAATGTACCACTATTAATGTGGCTCATTAAGGACCAGAACCTGGATCTCTCAAGTCCAAATCTGGGTTTTTAAATTAAAAAAAAAAAGAGGTGCCATGCTGTGGTGGTTTTGTCTCAGACACAGCCCAGATCACACAAGGATATCACAATGTTCTAAGCTTTAAGAGACTCTATATCATTACAACCTCTCTCTGGATTCGAACGGATTCGTTGCCATTAGTCTTCTATTGCATTTCGAGCTCCCTCATTCTCTGATGCCTCCTCTTCTTAGGGTGTGTGTGTGTCGATCTGACTCTGGGTTTAATACAGTCCCTTGGGTTGTTCCTCTTTGTCCCAGATCCAAAGACAATAGGCTAGAAGGGCAGAAAGGTCCAAATGAGAAATGGATGTGAAACCACTATCCTGCGTCTCTAGAGTTTGTTTGTCGAACTGCAGGAATTTGATAACACACCTTTCTGCCGTCAAAGGAAACACCCTGGATTCCTCAGTTCAGTTTTATGGCTGTGTAGAGAAATCACAGCTCCAAACTCTGTTCCAGAGCCAAATGGAGGAAAGGTGCCACATACCTTGAGCGTGCCGTGTCCATGTTTAGGTAAAGGTTCCCCTTGACATTTGGTCCAGTCGTGTCCGAATCTAGGGCGCGGTGCTCATCCCCGTCTCCAAGCCGTAGAGCCAGCGTTTGTCCGTAGACCGTTTCCGTGGTCACGTGGCCAGCGCGACTAGACACGGAACGCCGTTACCTTCCCACCGAGGTGGTCCCTATTTATCTACTCACATTTTTACATGCTTTCGAACTGCTAGGTTGGCAGGAGCTGGGACAAGCGACGGGAGCTCCCTCCGTCGCCTGGATTCGATCTTACGACTGCTGGTCTTCTGACCTTGCAGCACAGAGGCTTCTGCGGTTTAACCCACAGCACCACCACGTCCCTATAGTGTCCATGTTTAACTCACAGATAAACCCAGAATGTTTATGTTCTTGGAACATTCTGGTTCCCACCATAAGGAGGGTGACCTGATATTCATTTACTCTGGATGAGTTAAGTTTGTAGCCTCTTATGAAGCAGAGACAGGTAATATTTTTAGAGTAGGCATCCTAGTTTCCTTGTGGGGTGGGAACATGCAACACGCTCAAAAACGTGGACTGCATTATGTAGTGTAACCATGCATGGACACTACAGCTCTGATGTGTAATGAAATATTTCAGATGATCACAGGCCTGGTTGTGTTTATTACTAAAGAGCTTCATCAATATTTGTTCCAGATTTCTTGCACTACAATGTTCAGAATCCCCCATCACGTTTATCCAGTTACGTATTATTTTGACCAGCTCTGAGCCTTCATGGGTAACTAAGATTGTAGATTGTCCATCCACGACAACTGCATTTATTGTTACATGCCATGAAGTTGCCTCCAACTCATGGTGACCGTGCGAATCTCCAGAATGGCCTGTTCAAAACTGCTCTGCTCAGCTCAGCTCTTGTAAAATCAAGCCTGTGGTTTCCTGTAGGGAGTCGATCCATCTCATATTTGGTCTTCCTCTTTTCCTGCTGCTTTCAGCTTTTCCCAGCCTTATTGTCTTTCCCAGAGAATCCTGCCTTCTCAGGAGGTGCCTAAAGCAGGACAGCCTCAGTTTCAACATTTCTGCCTCCAGGCTTGATTTGATCAAGGACCCACTTGTTCACCTTTCTGACAATCCAGGGTTATCCATAAAGCTCTCCTCCAGCATCACATTTCCAAACGCACCCATTTTTTTCCCTGTCAGCTTCCTTCATTGTCCAGCTTTCACACCCATACAGGGTGATTGGAAACACCACTGCCTATGCAGCTTTATTCGGAGCAAGGGCCAAGGGAAGGACAGGGGGCGCAAGAATAACGAAATTCTCACGGGTGGGGCTAAAGGGCTGTGTTGTTTGCAGAGGTAGAGGGAACTCTCTGTTTGGTGTAGGGGAAGAATAGTCTTGTCAGGCAGAACTCCTGACGTTATCAGTATTGTTGGTTTTGTTTCGTCACCTTCTAAAAATTACCAGTTTACCGTTGCAGGGTCAACTAGTGTGGGCAGCCGGCCTTCGTATCACATGGGAAACAAACCATTGGACGGGATTGACAAAGAAAATGTTAGTTCTCAAAGGTCCACAGGGAGGAAAGTTTATGGATCCAGCACATTTTGAAGGATCCTTCCCTAGGGGTCTTAAACAGCTTTTTCCCTGGCTGGAGAGCTCAGTGGTTTAAGGATCTGGCTGCGGAGCCAGAGGGTTGGGAGTTCGATTCCCCCACGGGGCCTCCCTGGGAGAAGAGCCAGCCTGGGTGGCCTTGGGCCAGCTGCACAGTCCCAGGGCGCCCCTAGAGGAAGGGAGTGGTAATACACTTCTGAGTATTCTCTACCTAGAAAACCCTGGAAAGGGTTCCCATAAGTCAGAATTGACTGGACGGCACACTATTATTAATAAACACAGGGTGGTCAGGGTGCAGGAGACAAGGGTGGATAAAAGATCTGTCTCCAGAGCATGGTGAGGAGCAGAAATGGGCACGAACGGCCTTTTTGGCGATTTTGTCGCTTTGTTTTTCATCTGAACAGGGGTTCGGCAGTTCCCATTCCCGCCTCCTCTGGCAGGCACCCACTCAGAGGCAGCATCCTAGCTTCCCTGCCCCAACTCCTCCGGGCGCTGCCTCTGAGTAGGCACCTGCTGGAGGAGGTGGGTCTTGGAAGCGCCAACACCTCTTCAGATGAAAAACGAACCATCCATCTCTAGTAAAGAGAAAAACGAACCATCCATCTCTTGGAAGCGCCAACACCTCTTCAGATGAAAAACGAACCATCCATCTCCATGGCCCGTTCTGTCTATTTTCATCTGTGGCGGATCGCCCAGCTGCGGCCCTACCTTGATGGGGGGGCCCTCACCACTCTCGTCCATGCGCTCGTAATCTCGAGATTAGACCACTGTAATGCGCTTTACGTGGGGCTACCTTTGAGATTGTTGCGGAAGCTTCAAATGGTGCAGAATGCAGCGGCCAGACTGCTCAGTGGGGTGAGAAAATACCAACATATCTCTCCCACTCTGGCCGCATTGCATTGGCTGCCCATTCGCTTCCGCATCGACTTCGAAGTGTTGATGATGACTTACAAAGCCCTAAACGGTTTGGGACCTCGGTATTTGGCGGACCGCCTTCTCCCACCTAGATCTACCCGAATTACTCGGCATAGCCAGGAGGGACGGCTGAGGGGCCTAACGCCGAGAGAGGTCCGGAAAGAAAGAACTAGAAACTGGGCCTTCTCGGCAGTGGCCCCTCGACTATGGAACAGCCTCCCAACAGAGATCCGCCTGGCACCCTTGCTGGGTGTTTTTAAGAGCCATTTACAAACTTGGCTATTTAGGCAGGCCTTCCCTTCTGTCAATTCTTAAATTTTAGTTTTTTATTTTTTATTATTCCCATCTTGAATACTTTATATTATTGTTTCAATTGTTTTATTGTTTAATGTTTTTAATGTTTTATATATTTGATGACATTTTTAAGCCGCCCCGAGTAGATGTTGTCTAGGGGGATGGGGTAGAAATCTAAAAATAAATAAAATAAATAAAAATAAAGAGCCTCATGACACAGTGATTAAACTGCAGTACTGCAGCCAAGACTCTGCTCACAACCTGAGTTCAATCCCAGGTAGCCAATTCAAAATGGGTTCATCCTTCGATCAGCCTGCATAATTCAATTGTAAACTGCCCAGATAATGCTTTAAGCACTATGGGGCAGTATATAAGCAACACATTTTGCTTTTAATGTTACTTTTTAGACTATATCTTCCAAAATACTCTAGGCTGAAGAGTTCTAGGACTTGTAGTGCAAATAGTAAATTTTCTGAAAACCTTAACTTCCAGTTGGAAGGAATTTGGAGAAGAGCAAACCATCTGCAGTGCTGGTCATTCTCATAAAAAGTGAATGTCTATCCATTTGTCCATTTATCTCTAGCCCTTTCTATCTCAGAAATCAGTTTAACTCCCAAGTCTTATGAGACAGAGTAATAAGAAAGCAAAATAGCAAAATAAGCCAATGTTCAGAACATATGTTGTTAGTAACATTTTATTGACAATGAGTGCGTAGACACAAAACGCATATAAAACCATAAAATAAAACCTGACCTTCTGACAAGCAGCTTGCTAATATTATTTCTTCATAATTGTTCTGGATCAGAGATGTAAATAGTAATTTAAGGTTAGACAGCTCTGTGTTTTCTTTATAATTGATACTGCTTTTAATAGAATAACAATAGAATAACTGTATAATAATAATACAACAATTATATAATAGCAACAATAATATTATTTCAAACAGTCAAGTATTTTGTCGGTCAGAATTCACAGATTGTCACACCAAATTCTTCTCCGGAACAAAGTACAGAATGTCAACATTGTCCTTTCAGCTTCCAGGTTCCTGGGAATGGAGTGACCCTGTGGAATTAATTAGAAAGGAGACATTTTAAACACTTCCTCATCAATTTGCAGAGGGAAACAAGGATGATCAGGGGACTGGAAACCAAGCCCTAGGAGGAAAGACTGAAAGAACTGGGCATGTTTAGCTTTGAGAAAAGAAGACTGAGGGGTGATAGGATAGCACTTTTCAAATACTTGAAATGTAGTCCTACAGAGGAGGGGCAGAATCTGTTCTCCATCATCTCAGAGTACAGGACACATAATAATGGGCTCAGACTACAGGAAACCAGATTAGGGTTGGACGTAAGGAAAAACTTCTTAACTGTTAGAGCAGTACAACAACGGAACCAATTAACTTGGGAGGTGGTGAGCGCTCCAGCGCTGGAGGCATTCAAGAGAAAACTGGGCAACCATCTGTCAGATCTGCTTTGATTTGGATTCCTGCTTTGAGAAGGGTTTGGACTCAATGGCCCTATAGGCCCCTTCCAACTCAATTATTCTATAATTCCATTATTTATCCCTGTGGTAGCCCATAAAATGATTCAAGTTTCTGTGCAAACAGAGGATCAAAACATATTGATTTAAGACTCGAACAAGTGCACGTTAAAACTCAATTAATGAGATGCTGTCTAGTTTTTGCACGTCATATTTAGTCCTCTGGATTTCCCCCCCTCCTGAATGAATGAAAAAGTTCCAAAGTAAAATTCAAAGAAGCTGAAGCGGGATCTATGCATATTTATTGATTGATTAAAAATATTTTTATCCCAGCTTTCTCCTTTAAAAAAAGGACCCAAGGAGGCTTACATCAAGAACACGATATTAAAAGCGATTGTTATGTGCCTTCAAGTCAAAACCAATTTACAGAGACCCTAATAGGGCTTTCAAGGTAAGTGAGATATTTAGGGAGTCGTTTTACCAGTTCTGCTCTCCCAGTGCATTCCCATGGCAGAATGGGGATTTAAACCTTCTTTGCCACAGTCATAATACATCACTCTGCCCACCACACCACACTGGGTATTTTTGTGGGTCTGAGAGAAAGGCCTCCCTTGATTATCTTAACACCTGTATATAAAGGTACATTCACTCTAAAAGGCAGGTTCCATTCCATTCCATTCCATTCCATTCTACTGCCCATCATAAATCTTGCAGAATTCAGAATTTTACTAATTCAGACTGCATAAGATTTTGGAAGTTTTGCAACTGAGCCAAAAACAAACAAACAAACAAACAAAAAACCAGGGAAAATGGATTTAGGAAGCTGATTGGGGTTTTAATCCTTTGCTCTCACACACCGTTTCTCTGATTTAAAATCCCTCTCCATAGCTACCCTGTTTCCCCGAAAATAAGACAGGGTCTTATATTAATTTTTGCTCCAAAAAACGCAGTAGGGCTTATTTTCAGGGGATGTTTTATTTTTTTCATGTACAATAATCTACATTTATTCAAATACAGTCAATGTCATCTTCTTCTGGTGGCTGCACAAGGGTGGAGGGTGGGGTTTCACTTCACTGTGGCTTATTTTTGGGGTAGGGCTTATATTACGAGCATCCTGAAAAATCCTACTAGGGCTTATTTTCAGGTTAGGTCTTATTTTCAGGGAAACACGGTATTATTTGTCCTTGAGAGAAATAAGGAGAAAACACTTTATGTCAAACATATGGGTATCATACCTATAAGGATGCACCAAATCCATTTCCCCCCCAACGGTTGGCCACACAGCTAGGCTGGTGAGAGTTCTAGGCTGGTCTGATCCATCTAGAAGGCTCCACGTAGGGAAAGGGGGCGATACATCCTGATCTGAGACTGAGACTAATGCCCATGGAGCTCAATGATTCCGCACTCTGTTTCCTGCACTGGCCAACTGGATACAGGCAAGGAAAGTCATAAGTGTGGCTTTGAAAGCAGTCACCCTTCCCTCCTCTTGCTCATACCCACAGAATCTCTGTGCGGGAGAGATTCCAGTCAAAGGCTGTTGCCCTGTCTGGGGATTCTGGGCTCGTTTTTCAAAGATGCATGGGCTTTGTGCATCCTTTGAATCAAATGGAGAAGCACTCATGTATCCTAATCAAGTCGCCATCCCTTTTGATGGTTATGTTTGAAGGCTACATTCCTATGCGTAGAGACAGAGGAGTAGGTTCTCTTAGGTCAAAGGGGACTTTTTTTTTTTCTGAGAAAGTACGTATAAATTTGGGTTACACATCAAAGATATCCTTTGATTTGTATTCCTGCCTTGAGCAGAGGGTTGGATTCGATGGCCTTATAGGCCCCTTCGAACTTCATGATTCTACAATTACCTTTTGCTGCTAACAGTGTGCTTGTCTCAGAAGCTGAGCCTCTTTTCATTCTGGTTCATCTGCCCCATAATTTCATTGTATTTGGAAGTCACGGCATTAGCTCTCCTGGTCAGTTGGGTGAGGACACGATACAAGCTGGAGACATGGTAATAAAATAAGTCTTCAAGGTCGTCTTCCTCTTTGATTTCCTGTTCTTTCGTCCGAGCGGCAATGTGAAACGTCTGATTATTCAGAGGCACCAGGCCACCTTCCACCATTGTTTTGATGGATTTCAGCAACATGTAATACTCATAAAGATCCTTTTTACTCGAGTCTGCATCCAACGTGTTCGCCTGCTCTGCCAAGGGGGCACCTTGGAGGAGGCTGGGAAACATCACCGTTTGTTCCATTTTGCGGACAGCGGAGAAGTATTCTTCCATGGTTTTTTGACTGGGATGTTTGCTGGTTTGTTGACACCTCAACGGAGTTGTCCAAAATGCAGTGAACTCTGAATGGTCGTATGTCCCAATCATCTGGTGGCAATTTATGGCCACGACAGGATGGAAATCAGTCATGGAGGGCATGATCAGGATATGTTCCATGCAAGTATGGAAAGACACTCCTCTCTTAGCAACGAATCACATCTCTTCTTCTACACATCTCAGCCAATGGTCTGTTATCTTTTTTTTGGGTGTTAATCAATGTGACTTTTATTTACTGTTTGGAAAGCTCTCAAAATGTTGGGCTGAATCCAGATGTTTGACCCCAGATGGTACCAGGGTGTGCTGATCGATTAAAGTCAAGTCACTCTGTAAATTGTGCCAAGTGCTCAGCGGAAAATTCCTAACATTTCTGAGAAAAGTCACTTTTCCACCATATCAACAAGAAAACAAAAGGGGGGGGAAAAGATATTGATGCACTTTAAAGACTAACTGCTATATTTTCATGTAAGCTTTCGTGGAACATGGTCCACGTTTTCGCACACATGAGTTAGAATACAGAGACTACACCGTATTCATCTGAGGGTCAGATGTGCACCGTGAAAGCCAGCTGATCAGTTCATTATGCATAACCAGTGTCAAGGATCACTCATGCAACATTGGAGCTGCTGATGCAATCCCATCATTAAATTGAGACACAGAAGTGACCAACAACCATCATTTTCACTTTTCCACACTTTTTTTTTTAAACTCAGGGGTCATTTTGTCAAATTGATATAGATATCTCTTTTTGCAAAACTCGGAACTTCTTTTCAAAATGGAGAAGTCTTATCACCTTCTTAACCATCAGCACTGGCCAGATTCAATGGATATACGTACAGCTATTCCCAATGTGGAAAAGGATCATGTTGCAGCTGCCCGGTCTGTACTTGCAAGGGGAAAAAAAAGGAGATGGCAACCCTAATTTCCTTTTTCTCCTCTTCCTCCCCCCTCCTCTTCCTCCTTTTTGCCTGCTACTGTCCTCCATAATGATCACGTCTGTTCAGTAGCCACAAGCTCAGCACTAGGCTGGGATACAGCTTGATCCCGGGCCTTTTCCCTTCTTTTACGGAGAACTGTTTTCCATTCACAGGGTTCTCACAGCATAATTTTCCCTTTTCAAGGTGTCCCCCTAGTCAATGGGTTGCCCACTCCACTGGCAGATGGTGCCTATGTATGTTGGATGGTGCAGGAGGCACATCCGAGGAGGCCAAGCCAGGGGAGACAGGCAGGCAAGGTTAAAAATGGGCATTCAAGCACACATAAGCAGGTGGGAATCCTTCTGGTAAGGAGTCACGCAGGGGCAGGGTGGCTGAGTAGCCTCATCTTGATTTGGGGCATTGCCCTGTGTGCCTTGATGGACCAGCCTCCACCGGTCCAAGCTGAGAGGGATTTAAAGAGAAAGAATCAAAAGAAGGAGACGGGGGATCCCATTGCCTATCATCCACAGTTAGCAGCACCTGGGCAGTAGACTCAGAAGGAAGACAAGTCACCTAGTGGGGAAATCCAGAGGGCAACCCTCAGAGCTAGCCAGTCCGAATTAAAGAAGCAGGGTGGATTTTATTTCAGGGCTGTAAGACGGCCTCACCGCTCACCCGAGGTGTCATGTGTCAAACAGTTTCAGGTAGCAGGGTGAGCCAGAGCTATAGAATTTCCAAAAAAAGTTCCTGTCTGGGAGTACAACTCCCAGAATCCCCCAGAGAGTATGGATAATGGGGAATTCTGGGGGCTGTAGTCCAAAAGAGTAACTTTTTCCAGGCTCTGGGCAGCTTCCTACAGAGCCCCCACAGTAGGGCAGGCACACATCACCCGAAGGGTGGGCACGCAGCACCACAAAAGGTCCGTAGGATGTCTGTCAATCATCATATACTAATTAATATGCAGAGAGGATACATTAGAAATGAGGTTTTAGTTGCAAGAGAATTACAATAAGCCACTCTTGAGTGGGCAAAATTGACTTTAAGAGGATCTGGGTGCTGGCTGAGTTCTGATGTCCATGTGCCACTCAACGTGGATGAGCAGTTTTAGAGTTCCTTTTGGTTATTTTGGGCTGGATCCCCTGAGCTGTACCTGTGGCAGAGGAGACTAGGGCTTTGATTCAGGGTGTTGAAATTGAAAGGATTCAAAATCTTGCTCCCACGAGGGCGCAAATGTACTTTATGGGTATTTTTGCTGGAAGGTCGCCAACCCACCCATCCTGAGTTTATACGTTGCCCTCAGACTCTCCTCCCTGGGCAGAAGGAAAGAGAAAACAAGTGGGTTCAGCACAGAATCAATATGGAAGCTTCTTTGTACTCGGTCCTCGAAATTCCTCCCTTGTGATACTACCTTCTCCCCATGTAGGACAGTCCCACCTAAGCCAGGTTTGAAGCGCAGCAAAACCCTGGGTGCCAAGCTGTCTTGTCACAGCTCTGGGGCCCACCCTTCGACAGGGAAAAGTGGTCCTGTTATAGCTGGAGAGGAGACAGCCATCCTAGCAGAGTGGGAGTCCAAGCAGGAAATGGATAACCCTCCAGAGACTGTTCGTCTGTTTGTGTAAAACACAGGCCACCCTGCTGATGATGAGGAATGATCTAGAAAAATCTAGAAAACCACACATTCTCCATCTCGAGCGGCACACAATACCGGCCTGGGTGAAATTGCAGTCTAAGTATAAGACAACTTTGGGTTTAATAAAATGCTTTATTTTTGTAAACTGTGGCAATTTTTATACATCAGCAAGTGATAGTGCTTGAGGCATAGATTTGTTGACGAGTTCACACATCGCTCCACAAATATCAGTGCTAGATAATTATTCAAGTATAGTTCATGTGATGCAACTCTTGTGCAGTAGACACTGACGTGTTTAAGATCTTTGGGTGCCAGTTAAAAAGACCCTTCCCAGGTAGAAAATCCAAGTTGCGCACATGTTCAGCTTGTAAAATGCAGCTCATCCGGTAAAAACTGGAATTGAAAAAGAGGAAAAGAAAGTTAACCAGTGGGGTTAGTAGGATCTATCACTGATTAAGCAAAACAATTTAAGAAACTCCACTTGAGTGCTCTAATTGAAGCTTCCAAACAATAAATGTTCTGAATAAAGATTCTCCATTCTCAAACCAAGCCCTGCAATATAAGATTTAATGGCAGGAGACACTGCCTCTGAGAACATACAGAGGCTGCAACCATCACCAGCGATTGACTTGTGGATGAAAACAGGGCTAAGTGCAACCTTCTGGATCTCTTCTGGATCTCAATGGACCACACTCCCAACAGGTCTAGCCTAATGAAGGGTGTTCGGAGTTGGAATTGGACAAAATTTTGGGGCATGCAACTTCCAAAATCCACAGGAACCTCCTTTAACCCCTAGCAGTAGAAGTACAATAATAACAGACAATAACTTTCTCTCCTTTCACTACACATAAAGGCTGCTGTCTTAGGCAGCTGCCTCTCTCTGCCTAATGGCAGGGCCGGCCCTGGTGATGCAAAATCACTTTTGTCATACCCGTCTCTCTTGGGGTACTTTTTCGGGGGAGAACTATTAGAAAAGCGTGCAAACAAAGGGTTAAGAGAAGACAGTTTAGCATGTAGAGATCTAATGAGCAGATAACTCACCTTTGCTGTTCTGGGTTTCACCAGCGGAGAGCCATTTCACTCTGGTTGATCTGCCCCATAATTTCATTGTATTTGGAAGTCACCACATTGGCTTGCCTGGTCAGTTCTGTGAGGACATGGCACAGGCCAGACACGTGGTGATGAAAGAGTCCTTCAAGATCATCCTTCTCTTCCTTGACCTCATCTTCTCTGAGGTGGAGACTCTTGTCTTTAAGAAGTCCCAGGCCACCCTCCGCTGTCAACTTGATGGATTTGAGAAGTATGTAATATTCATACAAGTCTCTATCACTGGAGTCTCTGTCAGTAGAGTTGCCGTTGACATCGTCTCCCTGGTCTTCCATTGAGACTCCCAGGAGAAGGCTGGGAAACATCACTGTTTGTTCCATCTTCTGGACAGCAGAGAAGTATCCTTCCATTGTGGCAGATCCAGATGATCCCTGGGTCCGAAGCTTGCTTGTTTTTCTGCGTTGCAGAAAAGTAGGCTGCAAGGAAGGCCAACTTAGCTTTGAGCAGTCATAGTTTCCAGATTTACTGACCTCAATTTATATAGCAAGATCTGACCCTAACTAGTGGTGAAGGACAGCTCCTTGCCAGCTTTAGACATGCCACTCATTCCCCTGTTGAGTAGGCAATGCTTTGTTCGTGATTAGCAATGTGATTCTATTTACAGTCTGGATTTACTCCCAAATCTCTTTTGCCTAGATCAGCTCCTCGCCATCCATGAGGGCTTCAGGACCTCACGATGTCTCTCATTTTGACCAATAAGAAGAGAGACACAGAGAGAGACCTATTGAGCCACCAGAGTTGGCTGGCGTGGAAGAGAAATCTCCAGATCCGAACACCATGTGGAAAGATGTGTGTCTGGCTGGTGGGAAGCCGGACCAAAGTCTGTAAAGGGTGCCAAAATGGGAGTGTGTCGTCCTCCGCCCTCAGTTTGTGCAACTGGTTGTCCCCACAGTTTTGAGGAGGATTCTGAGTCTGGAAGATGGAATCGTTGGCAGAGTGCTTGTCTAACCACTGGCTCAGACAAAATGACCTTAGTTTGGAAGGGTGAGTCTCTTCTAAATATATCTTAAAAGCCTTGGGGGACTGGCAAGAAGCCACCTTCTACTAGGCTCAGAGGATTTGTCTTTTCCTCTAGTGCTTCTCAGACTTTTGTAGCCACCAACCACTCTGTCAAAGAACCGAGTCCCATTCTGAAAGAAACAAAAAACATCTCTCTCCTTGACTTTCTCCCCTGGCCTGTGTTCTTTTGCACACAGACCCCTCTCCTTTTGCCACAGCACAAAAACCACCAGCCTGTGCTCTTGGACAAAGGTGGCTTGGGCCATTTTACCAAAAAGAGGGAAAGGGAGGCAAAGGTTTGGATGAGGCAGGGAAGAAGGATGTGGTTGTTTAGTCGTTAAGTCGTGTCCGACTCTTCGTGACCCCATGGACCAGAGCACGCCAGGCCCTCCTGTCTTCCACTGCCTCCTGGAGTTGGGTCACATTCATGTTGGTCGCTTCGATGACACTGTCCAACCATCTCGTCCTCTGTCGTCCCCTTCTCCTCTTGCCCTCTCACTTTCCCAACACCAGGGTCTTTTCCAGGGAGTCTTCTCTTCTCATGAGATGGCCAAAGTATTGGAGCCTCAGCTTCAGGATCTGTCCTTCCAGTGAGCACTCAGGGTTGATTTCCTTCAAAATGGATAGGTTTGTTCTCCTTGCAGTCCAGGGGACTCTCAAGAGTCTCCTCTAGCACCACAATTCAAAAGCATCAATTCTTTGGCGGTTAGCCTTCTTTATGGTCCAGCTCTCACTTCCATACATCGCTACTGGAAAAAGCATAGCTTTGGCTATGCGGACCTTTGTCGGCAAGGTGATGTCTCTGCTTTTTAAGATGGTGTCTAGGTTTGTCATGGCTTTCCTCCCAAGAAGCAGGCGTCTTTTAATTTCGTGGCTGCTGTCACCATCTGCAGTGATCATGGAGCCCAAGAAAGTAAAATCTGTCACTGCCTCCATATCTTCCCCTTCGATTTGCCAGGAGGTGATGGGACCAGTGGCCATGATCTTAGTTTTTTTGATGTTGAAGGGAAGAAGGATAAATGACACAAAATAAGCCAAGGGGCTTTGGACAGGCAAAAAAGTGCAGGAAAGCATGCGAAAGACCTCATTCATCACCGTGCATCCTGAGATAAGGGGAACATCACCTGGATGGAGTGATTTATGGGAAGGAAAGGTCCATGTTTGGTGCAGAACTAAAAGGAGTATAAAATTCTGTTTGGAGGAGCCTATAGGCTGCCTCTCTGTCCCACCGGTTGCACCCGTACCACTGATGGAGAATCACAGGTTTACCACCCACCTGCCCTTGTTTTGTCCTCTTGGTGGCAGTGACTCTCCAGTGAGAAAGAGAGGGCCTTTGCTATTAACTGACCCAGCTGGAGATGCTCAAGGCTACAAATGGGACCTTCTGCAGGCTAAGCATGTACTCTCCATCATCAAAGGCACAGCTAGCTTCTCTCTCTCACTTTTTTAACAACATTCAAAACTCTGCAACAATTACAACCCTGTTCTCCATGGGGCTTGCTTTCCGAGTATTTCTCCTAGCACCACCTTCTCCCCAAACATTTCATCCCAGCCTGGGTTCCCAGCTGTGTCCGCCATTACTAGGGGGAAGGGAGTGCAAGGAAGAGATCATGGTGTTGCTGGTGCTGTTGTTTATAGACTTAATTTATTTATTTTATTTATTTTTATTTATTTTATTAGATTTATACCCCGCCCATCTAGACCAAAGGTCTATTCTGGGCGGCAGAGTTTTACATTTACCACGCTGGTTGGAGGATTATGGGGGATGTAGTCAGAAATGTAACTTCTCCAGCCTCTGGGCTCTGGGTCTGCAGACACATATTATCTGACTAACATCAATACTGACCATGAAGATGCAGACAGGTTATTACTGCTCATGGACTTGTAGGGAATACTTCAGAGCTCTGAATTTAATTACGGGTAGGAAGCCTTTAATAAAACCCATTACAGTGGACCCTTGACTTACAGATGGCTCCACCTGCGGACTTTTCGAGTTACAGATTTCTCCGGCCGCAAAATTTAGGTTCGACTTGCGGCTGGAGAATCGACCTACAGACCGGAAAAAAAAAAAACAAAATGGAACAAAAACGGCCGGTTACGGATTAATCAGTTTTCAATGCATTGTAGGTCAATGGAGCCTCGACCTACGGACTTTTCGACCTGCGTCCACCGTTCCTATACGGATTAATTCCATAAGTCGAGGGTCCACTGTAACTGAAAGTGTGCATTTTGATACGTACAACCCCTTGAAAAGATATATATTGTTAGAATCATGCAGGATGCAATGGTAAGGCACTTCTAGAAGTGCTAGAAGGATGACTACTGGGTATCAGCAGTTGTGAAAGGTGAGACTGCCAGAGATCTTTCATAGACAGCAATGATAAGCTAACTCTTGTTAGTACTGTGTAGAAGGCAGTGGTCAGCTACTTCTGAAGATGAGAGAAACGAGAAGTCTTATAGCACCTTTAAGAGTAACTTGTTTTTATTTTATAAGCTTTCATAAGCACAACACTTGGGCACATGAAAGCTTATGAAAAATCAAAATTAGTTGGTCTTAACACTGCTGGACCATAAAGAAGGCTGACCGCCGAAGAATTGATGCTTTTGAATTGTGGTGCTGGAGGAGACTCTTGAGAGTCCCCTGGACTGCAAGGAGAACAAACCTATCCATTTTGAAGGAAATCAACCCTGAGTGCTCACTGGAAGGACAGATCCTGAAGCTGAGGCTCCAAGACTTTGGCCATCTCATGAGAAGAGAAGACTCCCTGGAAAAGACCCTGATGTTGGGAAAGTGTGAAGGCAAGAGGAGAAGGGGACGACAGAGGACGAGATGGATGGACAGTGTCATCGAAGCGACCAACATGAATTTGACCA
This sequence comes from Intellagama lesueurii, assembly GCA_037013535.1. NCBI lineage: Eukaryota > Metazoa > Chordata > Lepidosauria > Squamata > Agamidae > Intellagama > Intellagama lesueurii. The sequence continues at coordinate 6,435,428 of JBAJHW010000003.1, forward strand.
AACTCCGGGAGGCAGTGGAAGACGGGAGGGCCTGGCGTGCTCTGGTCCATGGGGTCACGAAGAGTCGGACACGACTTAACGACTAAACAACAACAACACTGCTACAAGATGTCTGGTTTCTCTCATATTTAGAAGTGGCTTACCATTGCCTTCTTCATGTACTAACAAGAGTCAGCTTGAGTATCACTGCTCTGTCTATGAAAGATCCTCTAGCAGTGTCACCTTTTACGACAGCTGCTACCCATCCTCCTAGTACTTCTCTGCCTCCATCACTGTTGGGACTAACAGTTCTCTAAATCTGATGTGACCCTTAATTACCTAGAAGGGTGGATGTGTCCAAGTCTGATGTTTCAGCATTGAGCATGCCACTTTTGACAATCTTGTTAAGAGACTCATAACAGAATGCAGCCTCCTAACAGTGTTGCTTTCAATTTTCCTAAAACTGCCTTGCCACATGTGTATCTGTATGTTGCAAATAACTTGAGCTGAAACTACACTAGGATTTCAGAGACATTATTTAGGCAGACTTTTTATGTTTTAGATGTCAGGCTTGCCAACAAAAGGTGGTGCTAACTGCTCAAAGACCAACCACAAAACAAGACAAATTAGATTTGCAGATGCCTGGATGTGAGCAAATCTCCTAGTGTGACAATTAGATGCTTTCATCTGTTAAGGCTTTTCATTTTCTAATAATGAAGTATCTTTAATACATTGATCACCTTTTAGATTCTGAGAAACATAGTCTTTTGGAAGAAAGTCAGGTGTATAAATCTTATTTCTTCATCTTCTCCTGGCTCCATTTCACCCTTACCATGCACCATGCCAAAGATGATTGGTAAAAATTAGAATCCTTAACTAGGCAGAGGGAGGCAGCTGCCTCAGGTTGCCGATGCTGGACAGCAGCAGCACCTAGTGACAACGGGTGACTCCATTTTCACAGAAGCTGTGGATCCATTCTGGGTTTAACCCAAATTCAATGAAGCTATTTTTGCTGACGTGGTGGCGCTGCGGGTTAAACCGCAGAAGCCTCTGTGCTGCAAGGTCAGAAGACCAGCCGTCGTAAGATCGAATCCACGCGACGGAGTGAGCTCCCGTCGCTTGCCCCAGCTCCTGCCAACCTAGCCATTCGAAAGCATTAAAAAATGCAAGTCGATAAATAGGTACCACCTCGGTGGGAAGGTCACGGCGTTCCGTGTCTAGTCACCCTGGCCACGTGACCACGGAAACGGTCTTCGGACCAACGCTGGCTCTATGGCTTGGAAACGGAGATGAGCACCGTGCCCTAGAGTCAGACACGACTGGACTAAATGTCAAGGGGAACCTTACTATTTTTGCTGAGCCTGTTTTGGGATTAGGGATCAGCACTTCGAATAGCTCCTGTAAAGTTCAGAGTAAATCCCGGAGCAGATTCACAGTCACCACTAACAATACCCCTCTTCAGAATCATTGCTGCTGAATCCCCTGGTCATTCCACTCTCTTCGTGGATGGAGCTGTGTTTGCCACAGACTCGCTCTGCTCTATACTTCCTCTTGTCCTCCAGAGTAAGGGAGGGGGGGGAAAATTTCCATTGTGTGCCTTAGAATTAAGATGGCACTGCCACTCCCGTTTGCTTCTATACATAAAACAGGGCTGGCGTGGGGAGTGGAGCGTCTTTACTGCAGACTGAAAAATGTCTTGGGCTGGCCCGCCAGTGTCCTATGCTTCACTCTCTTTTCAAAACCCCAGGCCCTCACAGCAGATTCTGCAATAAACGGTTTCCAAGGCCTTTAGCCATGCAATACGAATATCATTGTGCCGTCAAAATGAACAGGCGAAAAAGTAAAAATTTAAAAAAAGAGTGAAGATCACTCTGTGCCACTTTATCCTGTTTTAAATAGACTTTAGGCCCAGGGGTTTTGACATTTTGGGGGACAAAGGTTTTTTTTTTCTTTCCAAATTTAGGTTTCATCAGGACCAACCATAACGCACGGGGTCGTCTGTCGCTGGCCAGTCGGTTGCAACAGATGCCATGACCTTGATCCATGTGAACAAGGGGGTAGAAGTTCTCGATGAAATTTGGTTTCTATTTTTGGGAACAATTTCAGTATGTACATAAAAGTCCCATTGCTAATCCCGAATAAAAAGAATGATTGCCTCAGATGCACCAGGGTAAAGGTTGTGATTTCACCAGACAGAGGAGTTGTCTGCTGCTGGCAGAGAAATCATTCCAACCACGCTTCCCCCGTCTGAGCTTGGCTACATAAATTGCCACCAGTCAAGCCACAGATCAGAAACCACCCAGAGTGTACCGCTTCACTCGCAGCCTGGTTGGGACCCCAAAGAACCCACCACCTTCAGGCCCGGATAGAGTCTCACCTTTTGCAGAGATGGAAAGTTACTTCTCAGCAGTCCGCAAGATGGAGCAAACCGTGATGTTCCCCAGCCTTCTCCTAGGCGTCTCCTTCGAAGAGCAGGATGGTGGGTTTGAAGCGGACTCCGAAGACACCAAAGACTTGTATGAATATTACACCCAAATGAAGTCCATCAAGCAGATGGTGGAAGGGAGCCTAATCTCTTTGGATGGACGACAACCGAGCTTATCCACCCGAGGGAAAGAGAGCAAGGCCAAGGGAGACGCCGATCTTGAAGGACTCTTTTATTACCACGTATCTGCCTTAAAAGGTGTTCTCCATCAGCTCACCAGAAGAGCAAACACTGTGACCTCCAGATACAACGAAATCATGCAACAGATCAACCAAAATGAACTTTCACTTAGGTGGTGACAGGCAAACTATGAACAAGACAGGTAAGTTAACTGTCAAAGTAATCTCTTACTAGTAAAATTTTGTTTATTCCTCTTTATTTCCTTTGGGGATGGGCAAAATCTGGCTTTCCAATAGTTCTTGATTTGTCATTCCCAACAGCCCCATCTTCCACAGTCAGTGGCGAGGAATGCTGGGAACGGTTCTCTAAGGACATCTAGAGAACCTCATGTTACCCGTTCCCTGTTTTTCATCATCCTTATTTCTAACCTATTTGTCTGGCTGGAACCATTTTCAGAAAGAGAAGCAGCTCACGGAATCCTTCCCATTCTGATATTGCAGAAGTAGGCCATGTGTGACCACAACGGTTGAACTACACTTCCCATGATCCTTCACCACTGGCTATGCTGAGCTATGGCTGATGGAGACTGGAGCTCTGCAACATGTCCTCTACCCTTTGATAGAACTGGGGGCTTGCATGGGGCAGGGACCTAAGAGGGTTGGGCTTGAAAACCTGTCCAACCCGGACTTTAACTGGATGTCTGTAGGCACACCCATTTTCCTGCAAAATCTACTTTGCAGGGGTGTTGTGGGGATGAAAGGGGGATACCCGCAAGGTTGCTGTCCTTAATTCTGCAGATGAAGCATGTGATACAGGTGTAATAGGTAGTCCAGCCAAGGCAGATATTCCCAGATAGATCAGTAGCATAGAATCATAAAAAAGTGAAGTTGGAAGGGGCCTACAAGGCCATCCAGTCCAACCCCCTGCTCAGTGCAGGAATACAAATCAAAGCAGATCTGCCAGGTGATTATCCAAGTTTTTCTTGAATGCCTCCAGGGTTGAAGCACTCACCAACTCCCGAGGTCACTGGTTCCACTGTCGTACTGCTCTAACAGTTAGGAAGTTTTTCCTGAGATTCAACCGAAATCTGGCTTCCTTTAACTTGAGCCCATGGTTGTGTGTCCTGCACTCTGGAAGGATCGAGAACAGAACATGAATTGGTGACAACCAGAAGTGCAGTTCATTAATGTTGTGGGCCCCAACAATAAAGCAGAGAACTTCAGTTGGGAACACATTGCGGATTCTGATACCACCTCGCCTTTGTTAAAGGCAAGCGGCAAAACATATGTTATACCAGTGGGAGCTGTGACAATTCTATTCACTGACAGGCTCTTCTGTCGTGGGGCTCTGTAGCCTTGACCAAACCTCACTCAAAGAAGACCCTTGCTTTCTGGGACTTTCTAGTGAGCCTGATTGGAGGATTCTGGGAACATCTAGGAAAGTCATTCATTCATTCAAAATATTTGTCCCCCGTCTTACTCGTCAAGGCGTCTTACAGCTTGAAAAGAAACAGTATTAAAATCTCAAAAACAGGAAATTATTACAATATTTAAAAAAAAACAACGAAACACATATTGGATTAAACTAGTGGATAAGGTCAGTTTAGAACAGTTCTGAAAACACATTAAAAATAACAAAAAGAGAAGTATCTTTGCCAAGCCTTGTGTATAAATAAATGCTTTGTTGATACATGACCCATAAAGGACCATGTAGAAATTTATGTTTTCCCACTATCTTTCACTCACAGGCAAGTTGGATGGATGTCTGGCCCTGGTGCCTTGTTGATCCGTGTCCTGCGGAAAAACCAGTTTGATCAGCCAACGCAGAGATGTCGAACTGTCATCTGATCCCTCCTGTATCACAGGAATGTATCTGCCTTTTCCAAGGACTGTGTTTTATTTGTTGTTCTCTTTTATTATTTATACCTGTACCCGAACCCCGAGACACACTATGCTTTGAGTGTTTGAAATCACTAATAATTTAAGGGGTGTGGAAGCTTTTTGTATCTCTAATTGTATTTTCATCTGCGGTGATGACCTCAGAAGACAAATAAAGTTACTTATTTTTTATTAAAGAAGTTGCTTTCATGGCTTTATAATACATACCGTAATATTTATATTATGTCGTTGATGATTGTATAACCTTTTTGTATGGTGCCCATTGTGGATGCTCACATGGGAGAATTTCTTCAACACCACTGCAGATCTTTTGTGTGCCAAGTATGTGGCGATGGTGGGCAGGAAACTCCACGCACAAGCTGATACCCTGTTTCCCCGAAAATAAGACCTAACCTGAAAATAAGCCCTAATATGATTTTTCAGGATGCTCATAATATAAGCCCTACCTAAAAAATCAGGCCCCGTGAAGTGAAACCCCGCCCTCCACCCTTGTGCATCAACCAGAAGATGATGACATGACTGTATTTGAATAAATGTTGATTGTTATACGTGAAAAACAAAAATCCCCTGAAAATAAGTCCTAATGCGTTTTTTTGGAGCAAAAATTAATATAAGACCCTGTCTTATTTTCGGGGAAACACAGTATGTTGATATAAACAATAGGAAATTTCCACTGTTGGCAAATACCAGGACAATGGGCAAATTGCACTCAACTGCAGTCTCCAGGCCGTCTTGCCCATTTAAAAAGAAATTATTTGGGCCCAGAGAAGTCCCTTTCTACCTCTGGAACATGGATAGCTCTTTTGCCAAGTTTGGGGGCCCTCAGCATCCCGGCTCCCCAATTTTTTCTCTTATTTATTCTTTTTAAGCATTTCCACTAGCAAGCATGGTAGAACTTTTATTTTTTTTTTAAAAAAAAGGCTCTTAAAAAGAAAAAAATATATGTGGGTGGATGGGGTGTGGAAGCAGGAGAGGTCTTCAAGGGCCTAGTAGTGGGTGGATCTGTCCCTCAGACCTTGGGAGGCTGTCCACATCAGCGCTACACAATTGTTTTCAAAAGCCATGACACAATACAGAAAATGCCTGGATTTACTCATTGTCAGTTTGTCGAATCCTGGGTCCGAACGGGCCATCTGGTCTTCTTATTTTGCAATCGCCTTTAAGTACGCGGGAGAATGAACTCCTGCCCCCATTGCGGAAGAAAAATTATCCGACTGCTAGTCCAGTCAGCTTCGGTAGGTGGAATGGAATAGGGTGCCATATTGTCTTTTACCTCAGGCAGCAACATGTCTTGGGCCAGCTCTGCTTTCATTCATGCATCATCATCATCACCATGATTTGCCATCAAGTCAACTCTCCAAGTAGAGGGTACTCAGAAGTGGTTGACTCTTCCCTCCTTCTTCTGGGGGCATCCCGGGATTGTGCAGCTGGCCCAAGGCCACCCAGGCTGGCTCTTCTCTCTGGAGATGCACAAACGGGGAATCGAACTCCCAACCTCTGGCTCCGCAGCCAGAGACCTAAACCCCTGAGCCACTCTGCTATTTAGGCAGGCGCTGAAGAGGTGAATTTCACCAAGGCTGGCTTTCCCATGACCTCCTCTGGCCGGTTCTGAGAGATGGCAATAAGTAGTTGGATGCATTTCCCCTAGTCTTTAAACTAGCTTTCAACTGCCTTCAACTGCCCTGTCAGATAATCTCTCATCATCATCAGTGCTGAAGATTCAACGGCCCTTTGTACACGGAATTGTCGTCTCTGTGCGTGTTTCTGTGCGTGCGTATGAGGCTGAGTTGCAATAATTGTTTTGTTTTATTTTATATTATGAGATCTCAGAGAGCAAGGACAACCTAACACAATTCAAATCGTTTGAAACGTATAGCATTATTTTTTAATGTAAAAAAAAGGTAAAGCATTTCAGCCATTCAAAACCACTAAAACCATACAGTGACCTCCATTTAAAAAAACAACAACACCCACACCAAGAGATAAAATAATTGTGCCACTGTGTTATTTTCCCTTGAGCGCTTCTGGATCAAGTCCCTTTCCTCCGCCATTGTTCATGTAATGTAATGTCTGAGGAAGGGGACTTGATCACACATTAAAATACAGCAATTAGTCTTTAAGGTGCCACAACATTTTCGTCTTCGTTTTCTTTTGTTTTTGGCCTGATATGCTAGCATAGACTAACACTGCAGCCTCTTCTCAAACTACAAATATAGACGGAGACGCTCCCTCAGATATCCAAATCCTAACCTGTTCAGGGCTCTTTGTTCGGTTGTGACGGCTTCTTTTATTTCAGGCACCCAAAATGTCTCTGGATTCCATAGATGAAATATACAAAGTGTAGAAGTACTTTCGGTGCCTGAATTGGCTGCAAATCCGTTTCCATGGGTAACCTGACATCCCACTGTTCACCCACTGTAAACTTTTCAAGGCTTCTTGTCCTACTGAGGTTTCATCAACAGAACTTGGCTGGGCAATGATCATCCACCAGGCACATGCGAATTCAGCCTCCAGGTCCTTGACAAGGGTCTCTAGGGCAAGTGGCGTGAATCTCTTGCCCAAGTAAAAACTGGACGTCTCGCCCAGTCTTCAGTTTGGCTAGCCAACGATGGTGTAACAAACTATATTGCAATGAACTGCTCGGGGTGAGAAGGTTACTTCTGGACCCCTCCAATCTCCTATGGTTCCATGGGAAGACTATAGCTGATGGCCCAACTTTTTTAAAAGTTGCATTTCATTCTGGGTTGATCTCAGCTCGAGAATACATAAAGAAGTCATGCTACTGATCAGAAAGCAGGCGCTGATGGGGAAACAGACTCTCCAGGTTTCTCTGTGATCTCACCCCTGTCTCTGACTCATTCCCAAGTCCTATTTTTTTGCTTTTGGAAATGTTCTTTTAAAATTTTCTCAGTGCAAGTTTCAAGGGCTGGTATTCTCTAGGGATCACCTCCCCTCCTGAAGGTCCCTAGTGGTTAAAACTGGTTTTAAAATCCTAGTAGATTCCCAGTGTGGACAAGGACTCAGGAGGGCTGGGTTCGAATCCCCACTCAACCATGGAAACTCACTGGGGGAATGGAACTGGTCAAACCACTCCTTAAATAACTTATTTACCTTGAGAGCCCTGTTAGGGTCACTGGAAGTCAGTTCTGATTTGATGGGCACAGAAAGAACACCCACGCAAGAAGTCCTACGGTTTGTTTAACCAGCTTCTTAGAAAAGAAGAAGCCATGCTTCATGAGACCAAAGCCCATCTAGGACATCCTTGTGTTTCCGCTCTGGGCAACCAGTGGGTCGTGTTCTCAATTGGAGGAGCCCTTCCTAATTGTGTTCTCCAGGAGCTGCTCTTCAGAGGTGCCCGGCCTCTAAATCCTGGAGGAGATCTATTGCCAACATGACAGCCAGGAATGGATTCGCCCACCCAGATCTCTCAGAGCTGTAATGTGGGATGGGTTACTGAGGCTGGGCCCCAGGATGTTGAAAATTATGGTGTGATCAAACAGGGAGTTGTCCCCCCCATTTGGTCCAGTTTAAGGATGGGCTGGCTCCTTCCTTTTCCCAGCGACCCCATGATATACAGGCAATCATGAACCCATCCACCCCTGATCCATGCCTACCAACACCTTTTTGAGTCCCTGACAGGGGTTCCTTTTTGTGTGTGTTTTTGTTTTGTGGAATTGCTCCGTTTTGGTTTGGTTCCAGCACATGGGACTGCTGAGGTCGAATGAAAGCACGTTACTTAAGCTCTTACTTGGCTTAAGCCACCTGACAATATTGAGAAATTGAAAACATCCTCCCACTTCACGGCAGAGGGGGAGAAAGAGGATGCAAAGCTTTCTTTTAAAGCTCTTGTAGGACAGTGTTGTATTGATTGCTCACTTAGTATTTCTTTTTAGAAAAAATAGAAAGCTTCCTCCCACTTCATAGAGAAGACAGGAGAGGGATCTGTTTATTTTTATTTCCTTTTAAAGGGAGGAAGGGCTAAATAGGGTTGCTTGAGGTGTGGTGCAGTTTCCTGCCTGGAAAACACCCTTGCATGTGGATGCACAAGGATGGACTGAAATGACAGAGCAGAATAACGACCCTGGGCAAGAGCCTGTAAGTAGTGTGCTGCTGGTTAGGAGCTGAGGCTGAAGAAGAGAGGGACCCATTACCTCGGTCCCAGAAAAAGCTCCAGCCCTGCTGGCTCTGTGGCCCCTGAGATGTCCTATGGGTCCCGCTGTGCCCACCCCCCACTCAACTAAGAAGATGAGGACGCAAAGCATGAGAGGAAGAGGAGGCTCACCGAAGAGCAGGAGGCTCACCAGCACTTCCGAGCCCGCCTCTACCAGCCCTCCTAGAAAGGCACCAAGTCCAGTTCACTGCCGGGCTCGTTTCTTGCAAAGACTGATGGCGAACTGCTGTGAAAAGCACCTGGTTCGATTAAGAGCAACCTGGTCCGGCAACCTGGAGCTGATGGGAGTTATTGGCGGGAGACCCCCCCAAGGCCGCCGGTTCCATCGGAGGCAGGGGCAGTGGGCCTCACAGCCACCCACCACAGTGCCAAGACTACTTTTGTACACAACCATTGCATGTAGTTTAGGTTAGGGTCCACCTAAGGGTGAGAAACCAGGCAAGCCATTTTGGGATCAGCAGTAGAGATGGGAGCTTCCTATTCGTATCCCAGGGGATACAAATAGGAAGCGCAGCACCACAAAGTCCATTCCTTCCCCCAGAACCAGCCTGGTCCATTCACCGGGCTCTGCGCAGAGCATGCATCCGTTGACGTTGGTGACGTTGTGCCAATCACCGGAGCGGCCCAACCGGCCTTCCCACACAACCGACCGCTGAGCCGGGAGACTCGTCGTCTCGCCTCCTCGCAGGAGTGGTTGGCTGAGCGGAGAGGCGGGGTAGAGCCGGTCGGGGTGCTCCTGCAATCGGCGCGATGTTGCCGCCGACGGAACGTGCACACCGTGTGGAGCTCGGCGAATGGACCAGGCTGGCTCTGGAGGGGAAGGAACGGACCTCCGTGGCACCTGTGGTGCCGCGCTTCGTATTCGTAATTCCAGGGATACGAATACAAAGCTCCCATTTCTAATCACTAGAGAAGACAGACAGGATATAAACATTAACTAATAATCAATAAGTGCAAGGTGAAGCAGATCTCTTTATGTAAATCAGCTCCCTCCCTGTTTTAACATCACACAGAAAGCAGGCAGGATGGTGTAAGAGCCCCTCACCTCAAAGGAAGGGTTTAAGGCATGTTCAGTAGCTTTTCAGGTCACACTGAGCTGCACCTTCTGTGCCATCCAGAACAAAGAAGAGAAGTCAGCAAATAAGGGAGGTTTGTTTGAACAGGCAGCTTCACCAAATCTGTGGCCTGTAAAGGCAGGTCAACATTTTGGCACCTACTGCTTTGAGCATTTGAGAAGGTTGTGTTGCTCTCGGAAAGGCAGGCAGGTAGAGGAGAGTCTTTCAGAGTGTAAAAGATATAAATATTTAATTGTAATAGCTCCTGGAATCCTCCAGTCAATCTGACTGTGGTCATACCAACGGTGTGGGTCTGGGAATTGTAGGTAAAATGAAAGTAACTTTTCCAGGGTCTTCTTCCAATAAATGGACTGTCTTGACAGAAAGCAAAAAAGTGTTCTTATAAACTGGAGGCACGTATGTATCTAAAGATCTGTCATCTGATATAGTCCCATTTACTGCATATCGGCCCTATGACTGCATCTAGTAGTATCCAGTTTTGTAAACCAGCTAAAGCAGATCTGAAACATTTTCTTTCCACAGAGCAAGATAATACAAGCAGACAGTCCTTGCCATCTAAATCTGAGGAAGCTGTTTTGGCTCTAGACCAGAGTCTGATGTCAGTAATGGAAACGGATAAGGGCGAATAAACTGAAACTTACCGTATTTTTCCGTGTATAAAACGACACTTTTTCCTTAAATAATTTGAGAAAAAATTGAGGGTTGTTTTATACATGGAAGGCCGCTCTTTACCGCTGCCTTTTGCGAAGGCACGGGGCTTAGCAAAAAGGAAGGGGAGGCGTTGCTCTTTGACAGCCGCTTTCCTTGCCTTTTGCCAAGGCACGGGGCTTAGCAAAAAGGGAGCCCTTTGATCCCTGCTTTTTCTAATTTGGGGTTAGAAAAGGGGGGGGGGGAGTCGTCTTATACATTGGGTCGTCTTATAAACGGAAAAATACGGTAATCCAGACAAGATGGAGGAGCTCCTGGTCAGCTGAAAGGCAGATCAAGGAATAGGGATGCAGCCCGTGCTCGATGGGGGTCACCTGCCCCTTGAAAACCCAGGTGTGCAGCTTCAGGGTGCTCCTGAATTCATCTCTGAGCCTGGATGCCCAGGTTTCATCGGTAGCTAGGAATTCATTTGTGACAGTTTCTTGAGAGATCTGGTCTGGCCACTGTGTTCCATCTTGGATGGATTACTGTAATGCACTACATAAAAAGCTGCCTCTGGATAGTGTCGGGAAACTTCAGTAGATCCATAACATGGCAGCCAGATTGTTGACTGGGGTTGGTTACAGGGATCACACAATCCCTGTTAAAGCAGATCCACTGGCTGCCAATCCGTTTCCGGGCACAATTCAAAGTCCTGATTCTAACCTATAAAGCCCCAAGCAGCTTGGGTCCAAGCTATCTCCCTTTATGAACCTGCCCCAATGTTAAGATCATCAGAAGAGGCCTTTCTTTCAGTCCCACGTCCTTCACAGGTGCATCTAATGGGGAGACAGGAGAGGGCCTTCTCTGTGGCTGCTCCCAGACTCTGGAACTCCCTCCCACTGAAGGCCAGCCTGGCCCCATCTTTGCTGTCCTTCTGCAAGCAGGCAAATACCTTTCTCTTCAGGCAAACTTTCCCTTAATAATTGGCTACCTGAGTGGGGTTGTTAAATAGATGTGTGTGCCTTATAGCTTTGAATGTGTTTCTGGTATTGCTTTTGTTTACCATTTCTTAAGAGTGGTATTTGTTTGATCCTTTTTAGTATTGTGCACTTACTGCTTTTAGCTTTAAGTATTGCCTTTTAATGATGTAAGCCACCTTGGGTCCTTTTTAAGGAGAAAAATGGGGTAAAATATTTTAAATAAAATAATAGAAGTAAATAAATACTTATTCATAACTTTAATGATTAAGATTACAGTCCATGTTTGGACACAGCATTGTGCCCCAACCGCTGACATAATGTGTTCTGTGCAAGTTCCACACACAAGAGCATTGGTAGGCTAAGAGACGGGTACCTAAACAAGGTGGATGAGATAGCAGCCACTTGCCACGTCTTCAGCGAATTGGACGAAACTCCTCCAAGACTTCTGCCATGTATCTCATCTCTATCAAAAGAAGAAGGAAGGCTGTTGAAAAAGCCAGCTGATATGCAATTCATTCACACACAAAAAGGTTTCATAACCCTGTATACAACATTGATGCCAACTTCAAAGAATCACACAAACAACAGAAAATGGCCATCGGGTATCCTGAGGCCTTCCAGATACGTTTCACGACACCCCTCCTACACCCCTGGCAGCGCAAGTCATTCTTTCTGCCAGACAAAGCTGGGATTTTCATGGCTACATCCATTTACATAAATCAGAGTGATGAGAGTTTTCTCTGTAAGAGGTTCACTCAGTCACTATTCAAGGAAGGGATCCGTTTCAAATTCAGAGTACCTCACAACAATCAGATCCCTTTAACTTGCCATGGATATCTTTTAACTCGGTGCATCCATGCACACCTGAATCCCCTGCACCCCCTTGTGGTATTTTCACGGTCTGGAACAGGCTTCTTAAAAGTTATGTCACCTGCTGGTAAGCAAGGTTTGCTTCTAGAAGAGTGGCAGGGGAGGGTACCAGACTCAACAGAGTTGTCAGCCAAAGAAAGGAATGCTGATTGATGGACCACGACGCTTAACGAAGTCATCCTTTCATCTGTTAAGACTGCACATTTTTAGATCTCCAACAGAGCTACGTTTTCTCATAGCCTGAAGGCTATCTGAGAAAACTCCTGATTCAACAAGCAAAGAGGTAACCATCTCTGTTAGGCCATTTTGCCCAAGACACCCACATGACTAGAACAAACACAAAAGGTGTAATCAATCAATCAATCAATCAATCAACTCTTGATTAAACCAGGTAAAAAGTGTGTCTCATGCCCAATTAATCTCTATTTATGTAACAGGTGTGTGCCCAAAATAAGTTCATTTGGGCCAGAGATTTTTGGCTCGCTAGCAACTTCTGGAGTTGATTCTGTTCCTGTAGTTGCTGATGGATAGCCTTCTGCTATATATCCCCAGTATATTTAATATTAAAGTCTCTGTCTCAGTGCTTGAACTAGAAGTTTCTATACTCACTTGTCACACGGCATGGGGCGCTTCTGGAAAATAATGTGTTAGAAAGCACATCTACTTCATGCTGAAAATGCAGCTGGTTAAAAGCAAAAATCTGTAGGCCCAACAAGTTTAATGTCGTGGAGAAATTTCTGGCAAAAAGCACAGCAGTTTCTCAAGATGCCAACTTTGAAACATGGATTATGAAGCTGGCTTTTTGAGGCACTCACAACAGGTAGAACGAAACCACAATCTTTGGCCTGGACCACATGAGAAGGCAGGTTCCAGGAAAAACAATGCTAAAAGCAGCTAAACTTAATCTCCTGAATGTATTGACCAACACATTGCTCTTGAGTAGAGATGGGAGCTTTGTATTTGAGGTGGGGCTGCAGCAACCGAGCTACTGCCGCGATCGGGACAAAGGAGATGACGTCTGCCATGCACACCACGCACTGTGCGGTAAGTGGTCTGGCGGGGTCTGGGGGTGGGAGGTAATCAGGACGGCCATCTGTGCCGGGGGGCTTCATATTCGTATATAAATACAAAGCCCCTACCTCTACTCTTGAGTTGACTGCTGACTCCCTTGAAGGTCATGCCTTTAATCTGAAAACACTGACCTGAAATCTGGCACGTGGTTGTATGGGACACACAATAGCCACAATGGGCCAAAACCCCATTGTGTTCTTACACCAGCATAACACCATCGGTATAAATCTCAGCCATGAATTAACTGAAGCTAAGAACTCAGGATAGGCATTTGCTGTTGAGCATCAAGTGGTTGCACCACAGGGAATGTCTATGCTGACTTCATTTGCAGCAATTTATCGCTGAGATTTACCCCCTTCTTCTTATCCCAACAGGCATAACAAACAAGATATTGGCCAACGTGAAAGGCACAATGGCATGGCATGAGTCTATTTTAAAATTAGCTTTGGGAACATCCAACGACAGTGGTCTGATGGGAACGACAAAATTGCTCTTAGGACTTGTTGTACATAGAACTCGATCCTGGTTGGAACCTCAGATCTTCAACTGAAGCACTACTGCATGTCCCACCACCCTGAGCGACCCGGGTGGTGAACCCATGAGGCGGGGCTCTTTTTGTACCCGCAGTTCAATTGTGAAACTCCTTGAAAAGGAAAATCAGGCTAGCTCCATCCTTCTCGTTTCCCACAGCCAGCCAAAGAAGTTTGATTTGGTCAGTCCTTTGGCAATTAAGATGGTTTTCAGTCTGTTTTTAAAGAACGTTTGTTGTGGTTCTGTTTCCTAGGGTGATTTTACTGTACTTTTTGGAACCTGGCAGGCCGAAAAGCAATTTGTGAAACACTCTTAATAAAAATAAAAAATACATGCCAGCTCCTGGAGTTTTTACATTCAACCTCAAAAGAGTTTCCTGAGAGCAGCTACTCTTCTACATTTCTCAGAAAGAAAACTAAGATTTAGTCAGGTATTCTGTGTGAGGCCAAAAATAGGAGGATGCCCTCATGCAGCTTGATTTTAAAAACATCTCCCCCAGCCAAATCTGGCATTGAATGTTTTTTGGGATATTTTATGTTCCTATTGGATGGAATTCTATAGTATAGAGGATTAACATTAAGGTTAGAGGAATGGTAAAATGTACAGTATCTACGGATCAGCATCTACGGGTTCCTTTAATCAAAACTTGAAAATATTAAATTAAAAAAACACAGAAATATGTATTTATACATATTTCCATGGTGTATTTACCAGAACTAGCCACTAGAGAGAGCCAGAGAGAATGCTGTGTATAGTGTTTGCTACTTCCATGTTTTTGGCATCCGCAGAGGGAAGGGGGGTCTTGGAACCGATGCCTCACGGATACTGTGGCCCTACTGTACATCTTTTATATTCCTGAATCTGAAGAGAATCCTAACAACCCTCTTTCTGCCCTGACTGCAGATGGAACCAAAGTACAGTGGACCCTCGACTTACGGAATTAATCCGTATTGGAACGGTGGCTGCAGGTCGAAAAGTCTGTAGGTCGAGGCTCCATTGACCTACAATGCATTGAAAACCGATTAATCCGTAACCGGCCATTTTTGGTCCATTTTGTTTGATTTTCCAGTCTGTAGGTCGATTCTCCGGCCGCAAGTCGAACCTAAATTTTGCGGCCAGAGAAGTCTGTAACTCGAAAAGTCTGCAGGTCGAGCCGTCTGTAAGTCGAGGGTCCACTGTACTGACTGCAAGAGTATCTTACGTCTGAGTTTATCCAAAAATGGCAAAGGATTAAACAAAACAAAACAAAACTCTGTACTTATTTATTTTGTCCCAATACACTACACTGCCCGGAACAAAAGCAAAAATGCATTGTCTATTTTTTCTTTTTTTTTAACTGTAAAAATAAACACAACACAACCAAGCCTGTAGACCAGTGGTTCCCAACCTTGGGTCCCCAGATGTTCTTGGAATGCAACTCCCATAAACCCTGGCCAGCACAGCAAGTGGTGAAGGCTTCTGGGAATTGTAGTCCAGGAACATCTGGGTGACCCAAAGGTTGGGAACTACTGGCTGAAGAGGGTGAGCGGCTGAAACTTGACTCTGAGGGACTAAAATGTCCCTTCCCGTGGCAAGAGAATTAAAGCTATCTTTCTTAAGACTAAGGCAATAATCATACCCAAAGGAAGACAATAGCGCATGCAACATTTTAGTTGCTAATTATCTGCTCCCTTACCTCCTGAATGGATCGCGTTCCTAACAGATAAAAAGGAATTCGAGATGGGCACGAACCTTGGTTCAGAGGTTCTTGCCAGTTCATACACACGGCACCATAGGTGCCACGCTTTCCCTTCCCCTGCCTCCCCAGCCAAAAGTCACCAGTTAGAGAGCACTCCTCTCCTCTTTGGCTGTTCGACCAGCCCCTGTCCTGCCTCCTTGTCTGAGTGGGTGATCAGCCTACTGGAAACTGGTCCAACAGCTGAAAAGGAGGAGGAGAGGAGCATGCGCCAGCTGGTGAGTGGGGGATCCAGCCGGGGAGGCAGGGGATAGAAACAGGTGGCACCTTTGGTAGACCTTTAGTATAGATGGGCGGGATAGAAATCCAATCAATCAATCAATCAATCAATCAATCAATCAATCAATCAATCAATCAATCAATCAATCAATATGAACTGGCAGAAACCTCCGAACCGAGGCTTGTGCCCATCTCTAAAAGGGATTAATGAAACCCAACATAAAAGTACCGGGTTTCTCAAAGTCTTCTGGGTGATGCCTTCTGTACTCCATCATATCTTTTTCCTTCTTTGCATAAAACCAGTCGGATCGCTTCCTTAAGTAATAGCCAATGCCAAAGCCCGCAGACATCCAAAGGATTTGCCGGTGGACACCTACACAAAACAACAACAAAAGAGTGAAGATCTCTGCACACAGCATTTCAAATGTTCTGCTGTTTTTATTTCTACAAAAAGCTGGGCTTTAGAAGGGATGGACTGAGCGCCGTTGAACGCCTCCCTAAACAGTGCCACAGAACACCAAAGCTGTGACGGCTAGCATCACTGCTTAAGGATCATGGATTTGCCTTTTCTCCCAAGTATACTTCCCCACAATCAGATTCTAGCTGTCTCAAGGTGAAGTTACCTGCTAGATCACTGAAATGGAAATGTCAGACAGAGAACTTGAACCCCCATTCACGCAGAGCATGAAAAAAAAAAAATCCCAGAGCCACTGGGAATGGCACAGCTAAAAAAAATCTTGTAAATAAATAAAAAAATAAATAACTGAATTAAGGTCCAGAGCATGGGGGCAAGGAAATCACTTTTTTTTTGACCAACACTCCCAGCAGCCATCCTGAGTGAAGGATTCTGGGAGATGTAGTCCAAGTAACCTTCCTAAGCTCCAGCTGTTCAGAATCTCCATTGTTTTGGTTGATTTGGTTATTTCTGACTGTATATTGTAATTTAGATTTTTGTAGAACCATTAGGTCTGATTTTTTAATTATTATTTTTTACTGTTATTGTTTCATTATGTTGTAAACTGCCCTGAGTGGTCTTGCAGCCCGATGGGCGGTTATAGAAGTCGAATAAACCAACCAACCCTATTCCTTTTCCTTTGCTGATTCCCAAACCCATGGCCTACCTAGTCGGCCATTCTATCTCCAAGCTGGAGATAATCTTGGGAATTTTGAAGCAAATAACCATTCGCCGTTGCCTGGCACCTGCTTGGAAAGAAAATGCCGTTTTCCTAGGGAAGCTCCAATGGTTATTTTTAAAATCTTTTTCATGTGCAGCTCTGCGGCTATATCTCCCCAGAGGGGACGATCAAACCTCCTCGCCTTTCTTCCCTCACCTCACCTTGCCCACAGTTTTCTGGAATACGGCTCCTTCAGTCCACCCCCCCCCGGCCCCCCCAGACTCAAATCTCAAAGGACTGCCTCTGAGCATGTACAGAGTGGCTGCACCCAAAGATCCATTCCGACCTAACGCCGTGGGTGGACGCTCGCCGTCGGGCACTGAGCGGCAAACAGAAGCCACAGCCCGGCTACCTGACCTCGCTGGAGCCCCCCCCAGACACACAGCCCGAGCGACCCTTCGGCCCCCTCACCTGCCCCCAGGAGAGGTCTCTTGCAGAGGGCGTTATGAAACACGGCGCCAAGCCAGCCCTCGAGGCCCAAGGTCACCGTGCACCAGTTGAACAACGGCGGAGGCGGCAGCGACCTCACTTCGTCGGGGATGCGGAGGGTGAACACCATGGCGCCGGTCGCCGAGAAAGGGAATCCCCCCCCCCCCCTCAACACCGCCAAAAGACGGAGCCCCGGAACTCCGGGCCAAGGGCAACGAGCGGTCCGTCCCCGAACACCGTCCCCGCCGCGTGCGCAGGCCCCGCCGCGCGAAGGTTCCGGGGCTCTTTCCGCCCCGCCGCAAAGGAAGGCAGCGGCCGAGAGGGGCGAGGCGGGCTTGGCCCGGTGGGGCTTCGTAGGAAGGAGGGAGAGAGAAAGGAGGGAGTCCTGCCCAGAGCCTGAAAGCTGGCGGACAGTTGGTTGGAACTGCCTGCAAACCGCCCAGAAGAGTGCTTTGGCACCAATGGGGCGCTATATCAATCAATCAATCAATCAATCACCTCCGTCCCCAGCTAGCAGGGTCACTAGCTGGGGACGGAGGAGGGGGTAATTCTAATATGGATGGTCCAAGCCAGTCATGTTGCCCAACTTGAACTTCTGGAGAAAAAGCTTTGGCTCCTAAGTTGCTGAGAAGAAAGGCCACCTTTTTTCTCTTGCTTGAGCAAGTGTGCACCAGGCAGGAATCGAACCAGCGGTGGGGACACGGGAGAGGGCCTTCTCTGCGGCAGCTCCCAGACTGTGGAACTCCCTCCCACTGGAGAGGCCAGGCTGCCCTTCCACAAGCAGGCAAAGACCTTTCTCTTCAGGCAAGCTTTTCCTGAGTGACTGGCTGGCTGCCCGACTGGGGTTTCGACACATATGGTTGTGCCTAACTGCTTTGAATGTAGAAGTAGCCATTTTAGTCTGTGCAACCATATCAGGCAACATCCAAAACAAAAGCAACACTAAGAACACATTCAAAGCAGATCAGGCAACATCCAAAGAAACAAAACCAAAAAGGACAGAAACATGTAGCACCTTAAAGACTTATTTGGTTTTGTTTCTTTGGATGTTGCCTGATCTGCTTTGAATGTGTTCTTAGTGTTGCTTTTGTTTATTGTCTTTTAGTGCGGTGTTTGTTTCATTCTTTTTAGTATTTGTATACTTAGTTTTCCCCTTCACGGATTGCTGCCTTGTCGTGGCGAAGGGGCTTGAGTAATTCAGAGAAGCTATGGGCTATGCCGTGCAGGGACACCCAAGACGGACAGGTCATAGTGGAGAGTCCTGACTAAACGCGATCCACCTGGAGCAGGAACTGGCAAGCCACTCCAGTAACTTTGCCAAGAAAACCCCATGAACAGAAACAAAAGGCTAAAAGATATGACACTAGAAGATGAGCCCCTCAGGTCGGAAGGCGTCCAACATACTACTGAGGAAGAGCGGAGGACAAGTACGAGTAGCTCCAGTGCTAATGAAGTGGTTGGGCCAAAGCTGAAAGGACGCTCAGCTGCAGACGCGCCTGGAAGTGAAAGGAAAGTCCGATGCTGCAAAGAAAAATACTCCATAGGAACCTGGAATGTAAGATCTATGAACCTTGGTAAGCTGGATGTGGTCAAACAGAAGATGGCAAGAATCAACATTGACATCCTGGGCGTCAGTGAACTAAAATGGACGGGAATGGGTGAATTCAATTCAGACAATTATCATATCTACTATTGTGGGCAAGAATCCCGTAGAAGAAATGGAGTAGCCCTCATAGTCAACAAAAGACTGGGAAAAGCTGTACTGGGATACAATCTCAAAAATGATACAACGATTTCAATACGAATCCAAGGCAGACCTTTCAACATCACAGTAATCCAAGTTTATGCACCAACCACCGATGCTGAAGGGGCTGAAATTGACCAATTCTATGAAGACCTACAACACCTTCTAGAACTGACACCAAAGAAAGATGTTCTTCTCATTCTAGGGGACTGGAATGCTAAAGTAGGGAGTCGAGAGGTAAAAGGAACAACAGGTAAGTTTGGCCTTGGAGTTCAGAACGAAGCAGGGCAAAGGCTAAAAGAGTTCTGTCAAGAGAACAAGCTGGTCATCACAAACACTCTTTTCCAACAACACAAGAGGCGACTCTACACATGGACATCACCAAATGGGCAATACCGAAATCAGATTGACTATATTCTCTGCAGCCAAATATGGAGAAGCTCTATACAGTCAGCAAAAACAAGAACTGGAGCTGATTGTGGCTCTGACCATCAGCTTCTTATAGCAAAATTCAAGCTTAAACTGAAGAAAGTAGGAAAAACCACTGGGCTAGCCAGGTATAATCTAAACCAAATCCCTTATGAGTACACAGTGGAAGTGAAGAACAGATTTAAGGAACTCGATTTGGTGGACAGAGTGCCTGAAGAACTATGGATGGAGGCTCGTAACATTGTACAGGAGGCAGCAACAAAAACCATCCGAAAGAAAAGGAAATGCAAGAAAGCAAAGTGGCTGTCCAACGAGGCCTTACAAATAGCAGAGAAGAGAAGGGAAACAAAATGCAAGGGAGATAGGGAAAGTTACAGAAAATTGAATGCGGACTTCCAAAGAATAGCAAGGAGAGACAAGAGGGCCTTCTTAAATGAACAATGCAAAGATATAGAGGAAAACAATAGAAAGGGAAAAACCAGAGATCTGTTCAAGAAAATTGGAGCCATTAAAGGAACATTTTGTGCAAAGATGGACATGATAAAGGACAAAAATGGTAGGGACCTTACAGAAGCAGAAGACATCAAGAAGAGGTGGCAAGAATACACAGAGGAATTATACCAGAAAGATCTGGATGTCCCGGACAACCCAGATAGTGTGGTTGCTGACCTTGAGCCAGACATCCTGGAGAGCGAAGTCAAGTGGGCCTTAGAAAGCATGGCTAACAACAAGGCCAGTGGAGGAGATGGCATTCCAGTGGAACTATTTAAAATCTTAAAAGATGATGCTAAGGTGCTACACTCAATATGCCAGCAAGTTTGGAAAACTCAGCAGTGGCCAGAGGATTGGAAAAGATCAGTCTACATCCCAATCCCAAAGAAGGGAAGTGCTAAAGAATGCTCCAACTACCGTACAATTGCACTCATTTCACACGCTAGCAAGGTTATGCTCAAAATCCTACAAGGTAGGCTTCAGCAGTATGTGGACCGAGAACTCCCAGAAGTACAAGCTGGATTTCGAAGGGGCAGAGGAACTAGAGACCAAATTGCTAACATGCGCTGGATTATGGAGAAAGCCAGAGAGTTCCAGAAAAAGATCTACTTCTGTTTCATTGACTACGCAAAAGCCTTTGACTGTGTGGACCACAGCAAACAATGGCAAGTTCTTAAAGAAATGGGAGTGCCTGACCACCTTATCTATCTCCTGAGAAATCTATATGTGGGACAGGAAGCAACAGTTAGAACTGGATATGGAACAACTGATTGGTTCAAAATTGGGAAAGGAGTACGACAAGGCTGTATATTGTCCCCCTGCTTATTTAACTTATATGCAGAATACATCATGCGAAAGGCTGGACTGAATGAATCCCAAGCCGGAATTAAGATTGCCGGAAGAAATATCAACAACCTCAGATATGCAGATGATACCACTCTGATGGCAGAAAGTGAGGAGGAATTAAAGAACCTCTTAATGAGAGTGAAAGAGGAGAGCGCAAAAAATGGTCTGAAGCTGAACATCAAAAAAACTAAGATCATGGCCACTGGCCCCATCACCTCCTGGCAAATAGAAGGGGAAGATATGGAGGCAGTGACAGAGTTTACCTTCCTGGGCTCCACGATCACTGCAGATGGTGACAGCAGCCACGAAATTAAAAGACACCTGCTTCTTGGGAGGAAAGCGATGACAAACCTAGACAGCATCTTAAAAAGCAGAGACATCACCTTGCCGACAAAGGTCCGCATAGTCAAAGCTATGGTTTTTCCAGTAGTGATGTATGGAAGTGAGAGCTGGACCATAAAGAAGGCTGACCGCCGAAGAATTGATGCTTTTGAATTGTGGTGCTGGAGGAGACTCTTGAGAGTCCCCTGGACTGCAAGGAGAACAAACCTATCCATTTTGAAGGAAATCAACCCTGAGTGTTCACTGGAAGGACAGATCCTGAAGCTGAGGCTCCAATACTTTGGCCATCTCATGAAAAGAGAAGACTCCCTGGAAAAGACCCTGATGTTGGGAACGTGTGAAGGCAAGAGGAGAAGGGGACGACAGAGGATGAGATGGTTGGACAGTGTCATCGAAGCAACCAACATGAATTTGACCCAACTTCGGGAGGCAGTGGAAGACAGGAGGGCCTGGCATGCTCTGGTCCATGGGGTCACGAAGAGTCGGACACGACTAAACGACTAAACAACAAAAATACTTAGTTTTTAGCTTTAAATATTCTTTTAATGATGTAAGCTGCTTTGGGTGGTAAAATATTTTAAATAGAGCCTCTTCAACTTTGAATATTTAAAAATATTCTTTACAAATCTTTTAAATAAATAAAATAAATTTAATAAGTGTAACACTTTTGCAGTAGGATCATTTGAGTAGTGAATCCATCACCAGCCTTCCCCAGATCCTTCCAACTTGGAGATGCCAGTTACACTGGATAGGTGCAATGGATGCAAGAGGTAACTACTGAGGAAGAAACATGTATGTCAACACATTTGTTCCCAATCGCCCCACTTCTGCCCTGTGAAGCCCATTATCCTTGGTTTCAGAAGCATATGAACAGTGAAATTGGCCAAAGCATAAAAAAACAAAGTGTGATGCTTATATACCACCTTACAGAACTTGAAGCACTCTCTGGGTAGTTTACAATTTAGTTATGCAGACTACATACCGTCTCTGCCTGCGCAAGCTGGGTTGTCAATTTACCAACCTTGGAAGGACAGAAGGCAGAGTGAACCTTGAGGCACCTACCTGGGATTGAATCCGGGTCGTGAACGGAGTTTTGGCTGCAGTACTGCAGTTTAACCACTGCCCCACAAGGCTCATGACCAGATGACAACTAGTGATGACACTGTCACAAGACCTAGAAAGATGCTAGTGTACCATCTAGTCAGGCTTCTTGGAATGAACTTCAGTTGCTACAGCTTGATGATGCAGCCAAGCTGCTTGAACCAGTTAATTATTGTATCACATGTCAGCTTGCTCATTAACCGTCTTGGCTGATATGACTGAGTAGAGGATGGACTAATTGGGTGGGTCCAGAAAGTGGTAAAAATGCCACATTACATCAGGAAGGATGTACTTTAAATGCAGTGGCAATGCACTTTCCCCTGAAAAAGACCTCCATGGACCCAGAGGTCTGTGAAAACAACCACCCTATCGCAAATACTGGAACTGCTAGATTAAATCAAGCCTGGAATCTCTTTAGAAGCAAAAGTGACTACAATGAGGCTATCATACTCTGGGCACATCTGCAAAAAACAAGACTTACTGAAAAAGATAATATTGGGAAAAGTGGAAGGCAGCAGGAAAAGACAAATTATGAAATGGGAATGGTAAAGCACTTCTAAATAGCCTCTACCCGGGAAACTCTGAAAAAGGGTCACCATAAGTCAGAATTGACTTGACAGCACATAATAATTATTATTAAGTGCAGAGCTTTTCAAGAGAGACAGCAACTGTATAGCATGCCTTCCCATCTGGGCTTCAACATTATGTGCATTCAGGCAGAAGAGGAAAACCTCTGTCAGAAATCTCTGGAAGTATTCTGATATTTGATCTGCATTTTCTTTTCAGGGCTAATGGATCCTGCTAGTTTTTTTAACCTTCACTTCCGTGGGAAGCTGAAACAGTTGTTTGCCATCACATGGCATTTAACAGAATAATACAGGTACACATAAGCAGTGCAAAAATCACAACAGCCCCTCAAAGACCTGTACACTATTAGCCAACAGGTCTAACAGTCTTACAAAGATATAGACAGAAACACATGCAGCTAAAATGATCTCTTAACAAGTCAGTATGTATATAAAAATGAGCAATTTATTTACATCTTTCACCATGCATGATTGTACTCAAGTTTCTTTTCTTGGGACCCATGGTCTTATAACCTTATAAGCAAGCCTAGACCTGTCCCGTCCGATAAATCGTAGTTGAAGTGACTCAACCTGAAGATTTTAAAAAGCCAGATTCCATTTTAAAAAACCTAATTAGAAGTCATTTGTAAACAGCTCCCCACTCCAATAGACTTTGTCCTTCCCATACTGGAAATTTCCCCAATATCTTTAAGTGTATGTGCAAACCACTTTGTTGCTTCACAGATTAAAAAACAAAAACCAAAAAACACAAAAAACAAAAAACAACATAGTGAGGAAATTTCTGGAGCATGAGGCAGCATCCACTAGCATTCAGGGCACAGTCTCCACGTTGTTAATTTTCTGGAAGAGTTCCTGTGGATTTAGTCCACTGTAAACCTTATTCTTCTTTTCGTTTGACAGCTGGTGGTCCCATGAAGACAGACACATACAGCTTGAGCCAAGCATACATGATGCCTAGTGCACAATATACAGAGGTGAGCATTAAAGGGAGGAAAGGAAACTTTGGCATCCAGGCTGTGAAAGGAAATACGATTTCACAGAAGATTTCTAGAGGTATCAGCCCAGTGAGGTAGATTGTTTCCAGCCAGTTAAGCAGGGGCCCTTGCTTCCTATTGAAAGAGAGAGAGAGAAAAAAAGAATTGTAATGTTAAGGATTTTGTGGCCTATTCGTTTAAAAAGTTGCTGGTTTCTAAAGGCACTCCCATGTTTGGGAAAAGTGGGCAAACATTTTATTGGGATGGCAGCCACTAAATGCAACCGCAGGCCAGGAGCTGCAGTCTAAAATGAAAAGATGATACAGGCCCCATTCTGCAAATCTAAAGAATCTCAAGAGGAATTGCTGTGGTAGTGAATAAGGGACTGAGAGCCACTTGAAAGCCAAGATCCAGCCCAAAGGCCTGTCTTTGGAACAAAAAACAGACATCAGAAGCAGACCATGGATGGATGACATTTCGAAAGAATGGATACTTTTTTAAAAAATGTAACAAGCTATTGTATCAGTTTTAAAACAATTTGGGAGTCTCCAGGTTTCTCTAATGACTTGCTAACCATAAAGAGCCAAAGGTTCTACAGTGGTGCCTCGCTAGACGATTGCCTCGCAGGACGAGGAAATCGCTAGACGATGCCCTTTTGCGATCGCTACTGCGCTTCGCAAAACGATGTTTCCCTATGGCGATTTTCGCTAGACGACGAGGTTTCCCCATAGGAATGCGCCGACTAGTGGTGAAAAGCTGTCAGTGCAGCTGTCAGTGCATTCCGATGGGGACCCGCACTCGCTAGACGATGTTTCCCTATGGGAGATTTTCGCTAGACGAGTGCCTTTTCCCTTGGAACGCATTGAAGAGATTTCAATGCATTCCAATGGGAAAACGTGCTTCGCTAGACGATGTTTTCGCTAGACAGCGATCTTCGTGGAACGGATTAACATCGTCTAGCGAGGCACCACTGTAGTTCCAATTTACAGGTGAATTCCCTCAGCTCACGCACAGCGAGGCTGGTAGAGGCTCTAAGCATTTGCAATATCAGGGGGAAAGGATGGTGCACACACAGAGACGCATTGAAGGATCAAAAGCAAAAAAAGCATGCTGCTTATATACCGCCCCATAGTGCTTCAAGCACTCTCTGGGCGGTTTAAAAGTTAATTATGCAGGCTACACATTCCCCCCCCCCCCCCCCAGCAAGCTGGGTACTCATTTTACCGACCTCGGAAGGATAGAAGGCTGAGTCAACCTTGAGCCGGCTACCTGGGATTGAACCCCAGGTCGTGAGCACAGTTTTGGCTGCAGTACAGCAGTTTAACCACTGCGCCACGAGGCTCTCAAGAAAGGTTCTCTCCCCCTGCCCTCCCCTGAATCTACAATTCAGACAGGCTATTATGTGGTACAGAACTGTGACTAGAGGTGGGCACGAACCACTGGTTCATGCTGGTTTGTTTTTCAGCTGAATGTTTGGCACTTCCCAGCCCCCTTTCTCCTCCAGCAGGCACCCACTCAGAGACAGCGCACTGGCTTCCCGGCCCCGCTTCCTCCAGGCCCATCTCTAGCTGTGAACCAATAACACTTTGTGAGGAATGACATGGTAGGAAGGAATTTTCTTCTTGGCAAGATAAGCTTGGGGTGTGCATGTTTATGTTTGCAGATGACAGACGCACATACCAAGACTCATATGGAATTATTTGCTCTAGCAGCACCTTTCCATGTTTACTTTTTGCATAGAATCAATCATTAACAGACCATTTTCCTTTGTCTCCTTAACTTGGAATTATTTTAACCTCCAATTGCAATGACATTATTTTCTGTATTAATGTTGCAGAGTAAAATCCTAGCGCAAAACATTCCAGTCAACATATGACCTTATACTTAGATGGCAGTCCTGTGCAAATGTAACTTTAAGGCCTGCTGAACGCAGCAAGACTTATTTGTGAGTGAACATGCACAGAGCTAGGTCGCAAGCTTAAAACCATCACCCCACTGAGTTTCAACAGTTTGTGCTGCATCCATTTCATTACAGGTGCAATCCTAAAGCACTTAACAGAAAGGAAACCCCACTGAACACACCGGATCTACCTCTCAGGAAACATGCAGAAGACTGAGCTGCACACATGGAATCCTACTCTGAAGTAGGTCCGACAGAACTCAGTGATGCTTCTAAGTAGACTGTACTGCAATGGATGCAGGAGAATGGGTTGAGGCTGAACCCGGACAAGACGGAGGTACTGAGGGTGGGTAGCCCTGCCATCAGCGGTCTGGGAAACTCCCTCTCATTTGGGGGGGTGACTCTTACCGCGAAGAGTGAGGTTCGTAGCTTGGGGATACATCTAGACCTGGCGCTCACCATGGAAACGCAGGTGGCGTCAGTGGTCCGATCCGCCTATTTTCACCTTAGGCGGGTTGCCCAGCTGCGTCCCTATCTTGATGTTGGGGCGCTCACCACATTAGTGCATGCGCTCGTAATCTCGAGATTAGACCATTGTAATGCACTCTACGTGGGGCTACCTTTGAGACTGACGCGGAAGCTTCAAATGGTGCAGAATGCGGCGGCCAGACTTATTAGTGGCGTGAGGAAATACCATCATATCTCTCCCACTCTGGCCGCATTGCATTGGCTGCCCGTTCGCTTTCACGTCGATTTCAAAGTTTTGATGATAACATACAAAGCCTTAAACGGCTTAGGACCTCGATATCTGGCGGAACGCCTTCTCCCACCAAAGTCTACCCGTTTCACTCGATCTAGTCTGGAGGTGAGACTGGGGAGCCTGACGCCGAGAGAGGCCCGGAGGGAAAGGACAAGAAACCGGGCCTTTTCAGCGGTGGCTCCTCGGCTATGGAACAACCTACCTCCAGAGATCCGTATGGCCTCCTCGCTGGGCGTTTTTAAAAGCCAATTAAAAACATGGCTGTTCAGGCAAGCCTTCCCCCCCGGGCATTATTTGATTTGATTTGTTTTGATTTAGTTCCATCTTGAATGATTAATTATTTTTATTTTTGAATATTGATGATATTTTAATTGTTTATTGGTACACTGATGTACGCCGCCCAGAGTAGCCAAAACGACTAGATGGGTGGGATAAAAATGTAAGAAATAAATAAATAAATAAATAAGTAAACAGCCATAGGATTGCACAGTTGATTCTCCTAGCATTCTAGAGAAGAGTGTTCTCTCTTTCGACAGCCAATTTACTGTGTCTTTACCTGAATATGGCCTTCAATGAGGAGAAGCTGTAGACTGTGAACAGCAGCATGAGCAGTATTTTAACCGGCAGTTCTGAAACAAAAGAAAAGTTTTGTTGTAGAAGGGGTAGCTACGTTAGTCCACAAAAAGCTCACATTAAAAAAATATAAAAGTCAGTCTTTAAGGTGTCACCATGTTTTTGTCTTTTTAAACTTTTTATTTCTATTTTCCTTTTACCTAAGCACCAACTTGCAATGTGCATACTGACTAAAGCAACAGTGCTGAAGGGGGGAAAAAGCACACAATTCTCTCTTTAATGGCACCCACATGTCATTGCAAGGCACTTACTGAGAAGACACTTGCTTTTTAAAAAAAGACTTATATTTTTTAAAAAATACCTTTTTAAAAATAAAGTGTTTCCTGATTAATCTGTTTTATTAAAAAGCTTTTTGTCAATTAAAGCTTATCCTAATTTACAGATTTCAATGCACTTCACATAGATTATGTCAGCAATTCTTACAACAACCCTGTAAAGTATGCCCATTTTGTTACCTCTCTATTGGAAAAGAGGGATTAAGTTTAAGAGAAAGACGTAAGGGGAGGATGGAGAATTAAGAACTTCCTGATCTGTAGCCTGCCCTCTTAGCCACTATGCTACCAGCTTACTGAAAGTATTCCAGAAGTAAGATAACTGAAAAGTGCGTATTTAACCAATGAAGACCAATGCCAATGTTTTTAGAATAAAGTTGTGAAAACCCTTTTGTCATTTCAGAGCTAGAGAAGCAGAAACCCCATGGAAAGAGATTTCTCCCGTGACCGCATTAGCAAGAAACAACACAAGACAGAAGAACTGCCACAAGATGAGGTGGGGGTGTCCTCAAATTAGTTATCACTTCAGTTACAAACTCTTACAGCAGTCTTAGCCACACCACTGGGTCCCCCCCCCCCCCCCGTTACATTATG
The DNA here is from genome assembly GCA_037013535.1 of Intellagama lesueurii. Lineage (NCBI taxonomy): Eukaryota > Metazoa > Chordata > Lepidosauria > Squamata > Agamidae > Intellagama > Intellagama lesueurii. Next base: position 6,463,471 of record JBAJHW010000003.1, read on the forward strand.
GACTGCCTTACAGTGCTTTGCAAAACAGAGTCACGTGTCCCATATACAAATCCAAAAACAGAGTTGGATACTACCTCCCCTGGGCTACTGAAATATCGAAAGGCAGCAACATTTCAAGCCAGGTAGGAGCATTCTCCAGGCTGGGCACTGCAGAGCTTAGCACCGGGGGAGTAACAAAAGGCTTAGAAAACATCATGGCTAGATGTTGAAGCTGTACACTCTACAGTTAAGTAAAGGCAGAGACTGCAAATCTGAAGAACAAACTTGTGGTGTGACACCAGGCTTCGCTGGACCGTTGGGAGAACAAGATAGGGCAGCCCCTTGCTTGCAGTCCTGTAGCAGGTTCTTAAGTAGGTACTGTACTTAAGACAAACCAGGTATCTTTTTTTTTAATGTACCCTGTTTCAAGAGACCAATCACTACAATTATTGCACCAGCGCTAAATTATTACATCGGCTGAAAGGCAGCCAAGTCAGAATGTATTTTAGGCAAAAGGTTTAAAAGGCAAACAGAGCAAACTTACCTGGTGCTGTGAACAGCAGTGGGAAAAGGGAAAAATGTCCTGTAGTCGCCAGAACCAGATAGATGCTAGCATCTCTTGATCTCTCCACAGAGAGCAAGCTAAACAAAATAAAATAAAAAGATCAAGAGGACTTTTTGGAAAACAGCCACTACCACCCACCTTACAGAAGGGATAATTTTCTTTCAGCCCTTTATCAACACTGCCGCTCACTGACAATGCTGTTCTGGTCAAGAGCAAGTCCTTTGGAGTTCAATGGGCTTTACCCTCAGGTAAGCATATGAAGGACCACAAACCCACCCACCTAGCAGCAATGCCCCTGTTATGTTCCTGCAGTGGAAGAGAGAACCAGGCCATCGTGGCTTTAAAGCACCCGACTTGTGCCTCTCTTCCACAGCAAGATGCTGTTTTACATCTCACTTGCTTCTAAGAGTATCACCAGGGCCGGCTCTCCCAGTAGGCAGAACGAGGCAACAGAATTTGGGGGGGGGGGGGGGGGAAGCAACAGCAGTTCCCCAGGTGTTGTTTTCCCCCTCTTGGCAGGCAGACCTGAGGATGCCACATGCAGCCCTTAAGGTGTGATAAAGGACATGGGTCCGGGGTCATTGCCAGTGCTGAGGTGAAATTCAGTGGTCATTCTAACTCATGTGTATTCTGGAATGCCCCCCAAAGAGTTCTGCTTGAGAAGGCTGGCTTATCAGCCAATTCTCAAATACAGTCTGAGCGCTTCTCACGCTTGCTCTCATACCTTAAAGGGAGAATGGCAAGGAGGATTGCTTTCTCGTGCACATGCCAGCCGAACATGAAGGCGCTCAATGCGCAGAGAACCAAGCACCGCAGGAAGCCTCTGGGCCCTTGGGGTTTAAACCAAAGACAGAAAACAGAGGGCTAGAAATGACAGGCAGAAACAAAGCTTCAGTGGGCATTTCAGCATCAAGCACAAAGATCATCGAGGTAAGTATCTTCTCCATGTTTGTTATGCAAGTCATAGGTCACTTCTGGCCTTTATTGATCTCTTCTGCACCATCAGAGAAAGACTAATTACTTTCCAGATTTTTGCACAGCTGTGCCATGGAAAGTTTAGCCAGCATGGTTCCCCACCAAGGAACTCTAGGATTAAAGTTATGAGAGCATGCCACATAAGCTCCACAATGTGAATCTTGCTGCTCCATTTGGGTCTCCAACTGGAGGGCTGCACCAAGAGTTCCATAAACACCTTCTGATGAGGGACACAATAGGCAAGATGTGGAATGATGCCAATATTTTGCAGGCTGGGGATTTAGTTGTTGTTGTTTACAATACATCAAACTTCGAACCCCTTTCATTCTCCATTGTGCTAGCTCTGTACAGTACTAGGAAAAAGATCACTCAAACACCAATCTGCCATGTGGTGCAATACAGTCAACTCAACCACATTTTTCTGCTGCATCAGTAGATAAGAGCTAATCAAGAATGGAACTCTGACAAACAAAGCAACGATTTCTGCAGTTACAGCATAAGGACTACAAACCCACCAGATGTGTCAACTACAGCAGTGATTTCCCATAGTAAATAATCCATTTACTAGGGAAGAAATCCAAGCATACTCTACAGGGCTCTAAGGCGATTTTAGCCCATCTATTTCTGACAACAAAGGTGTATACTCTCAACTAGTCTGGCATGGATTGATTTGGCAGCTGAGGAGATGTCAGCATTTAATAATGCCCAAATCCTTGAAAACAGTCCGATATACAGCAATTTCCTGGAAAAGGTCAATTTGGGAGTGGATGAGTGGCTAACTTTTAACTGTTCCCAGATCTTTAAGTGAAGTCTGATGTACAGAAATTTAGAACATCTAGGATTAAGTCCAACTGTTAGTTCTATCTAGAGGAGACCCAATGAACAAATGGGATTTAAGTCAACACTTATGTATTTCTCATTGATTTAACCTGTCTCCTCTAGTTGGTGTTAACAAATATATTTAGCCCAAATCTTTCCAAATTTCTTTAATTCTAGCTCAGGAAAAGCTCCACCTGGTCGTTTGCTTTATATTAGACTACAGTTAAGGCAGAGGTGGTCCACTAGTGGCCTTCCACAGGTTTGTGGGATACAATCCCCATCGTCCCTCACAGATACTATGCAAGTTCAGGTTGATGGGAGATATATTTCAACAGCATGTAAAGAGTCACAAACTCCTCTCCCCTGCAGCAATGGAGTCTAGAGCAGAGCCAGCTAAAGACATTATAGACTAGTAAGGCCAGAAAGGACTTAAGAAGTAATAGAGTTAACCTGTTATAAACAAGGTGGTGCTTAAAGGGGAGGGGGCATTTATTTCAGTTGGAGGGCAGTACTGTGCCCACAGTAGATTCAAAACATATCAAAGCTCAGTAGCTAGAAAAGGTTTTGATTTACCAGCATAGAGATGGCAGTACAGGTTAGAGTGGCCAAGGGGGTAACTGAAGGTAGGATGGTGTGCTGAAATTCCTGGACCAGCCCTCCCGTCATGGCAGCTTTGGGAATCTTTGCAGGGCTGAGGAATTCATATTTCAAACCTGCAGGTAAAACAACATTTATTTATATGCATAATCACTCTCTCCCTCCTTCTGTCTCTCATGCACAAATATATTTTAGACAAGTTTGCTTGAAACGAAGTCCCCTGATTTGTTTCAATACGATTGATATCCAATTAAAATAATCCTAAAAGTAACCTCAGTTTGAAGATACTTTTGGACATTTTATTAAAAATACTGAAATAGACCTCACTCAGATGTCATCACGCACAGGCAAAACGATGACAAATTGTGTAGCATTAGGTTCCCAAGAGAAATCTTTCAACAGAAGCTAACTGGCATGTACATGGGAGAGGCTACAGAAGTCTTTGAAGCCAGTTCTTGGTTTTCACCAAGTTTAAGTGCTTCAGTATCACATTTGTAGGTTTTTAAATCTCCATTGTTTTTCACTCTTTCATTTATTTTCCATCCTTCTCATCTGAAGAAGTGGATTATAATCCAGGAATACACATATCTAATAAAACATCTTACTATTAAAGGCACCACAAGACTCTGGTATTTTTTTACATAAAAATGAAATGCATGCAAGACAAGTGCTGTTTTGTTTTGCTTATTCAGAGCTCAAGCAACCTGACACACCCTCCAGATGTTCTGGACTGTAGTTCCTATAATCCTTGACCAGTAGCCAGGCTGTATGGGAATGATGGCAGTTTTAGTCAAGAACACCTGGAAAGCTGCAGGTAGCTTACTCTGATCAACACAATGCATGTTTTCTCGAAGGCTTTCACGGCCGGGATCCAATGGTTGTTGTAGGTTCAGAAAGTCCTCTGAAGATGCTGGCCACAGAGACTGGCGAAACGTTAGAAAGAAAAACCTCAAAAACACGGCCAGACAGCCCGAAAAACCTACAACAACCATAATGCATGTTGTCTCTTCAAGCAGATTTGGAAACAAAGCAGGCGGAAGAACAAATATTGACAGAGATAGGATTAAGTACTGTACCAATAATGGAGACAGCTTTATCTACTGCATTGTAGATTGCCCAAAAGTTAGGAGCCCAGTACGCATGACAAAGGCCTCTCTTGAAAGGGAAAAGACGAGACAAGACCTGTGGAAGCTGCCCCTAAATAGGGGGGAGAGAGAGAGAGAGAGAACACACGCTGTTAACTTTCCCATTGAGGACTTTTCATCTATAAGTAATGCTATTAGATTGATTCTGCTCATGGTGTCCTTTTCCAGGGTTTCCAAGGTATAAGGAACTCAAAAGGAAGGAGGTGGCTATTTAAAGAAGACAGGGGCCCTTACCCAAGCAATGAATGGTCCCAATGAAAGTGCAGAAACTAGGCAGACAATTAACCCCAGGGCAGTTAAGCGCAGAAAGCTGAAGCTGCGCCACCGAACAGATCCATCTAGGGGGGAAAAAGAGAGAAGACTTACAATTAATACAGAAAAGAAATGTGGAAGAAATAAGAAATTACTCAGCAACTTGTTTTAACTTTCTGCTAGCTACAAACAAGACACCATCTTGATCTGACCTATCATTCACCACAGGATAAATTACGTTACTATTGCAATGGTCCTGGTGTTCTAGAGAACCACAGACAAAATTGCCCATAATTATGCATTACATTACACCAATAGCACAGGTGTTTGATAGCCTCACCCTCAGCCCGAACAAGATTTCATTGGAGGATTTTGAGTCATTACAACCAGTTATTCTGAGAACACAGATATATACTTTCCCCCCAACTATTAGTGTCCAAATCCAAACAGGTCCCCAAATCAGGAAATTTACAACAACATGCCTGGATTATTTGCCGTGAAGCAGTAAGATCGGAGCAGGTACATGGCATACGCTGGGGCTACATAGAGGTAGATATGCTTGAGATGCAAGAGGACGGCAAAGAGAAAAGCGCCTTCTAAGTGCCTTTTCTGAAAAGAAGGGATGGGAAAGACACAGGCCAGGTGGTTATTTAAAAGGATCAAGGGTCAAAAGCTGACATAAAACAATGGAGTCCAAGAACTACTAATGAAAATCTAACAGCAGTTTCTATCATACCCATGATGGCTAGACATGCCCATGAGGGGTCACCTTCCAAACAAACCGGCTTTGCAGTTGTGGGGCTTCAGACCACCACCAGCAAATCCCTCATCACTGTAGAAAGGGAAGGAGCAATGGAAAGGCTGACATGTGCCCACCCACCCTTTAACCAGGAACTAGAAATTTCAGGTCTGGAGTTCGATTTTACCTATTCCATTTCTCCTCTAATTGTAGCAGTGAACTCTCAAAAGAAGAAAACAAAAACCTTTAGATCAAGCATGCTTGTTTCAAAAGGGGTTTTCCCAGGTAGCAAAGTTTAGAGGGGTGAGTTGCATGAAACCTGCATGCTTTCCACCCCAATTTAAATCTTGTTTTGAATCCTGGCAAGGTTTCCGTTAAGCTGGGCATGCACAGGCGCACGACTCCGCTTCCCTCTGCAGCAGCTCTCTTCCTTCTCTGTGCAGCGACTGTGTTAGGTTCCGGTCGCGAGGGAACTCAGCACATGAGGGATGGAGTTGTGCGCACATGCAGGGGCGAAGACATGCGCGAGAGAGGTGGAGTCCTGCCTAGCAGGGTTGAAAATTAGAGGGTACATTGATCCTGGGCTATGTGGGAACCCTTGTTAGCGTTAGCTACTACTAAGGTTGGCACTAAAAGTAATGCTTATGCAGTGTTAAAAGTAAGAGGTCTGTTTCTAAGGATCCAGCATATAATCCTGTTGCCTCCTCTTAATTTCTCACTCAAGGCTGAGGATTATCTCTACACTAATGCTCTGCCTATAGTAGATATTGAGCAGTTCTTGTGCCTTTGGAAAATTTTCATATATTACCTGGAATAGTCGTGCAAAGGAAAGAAGCATGAATCCAAACAGGAACCCATTATACTGAAAGTGAATATCTGAAACCAAGTCAAGGAAGCATTTCTGTTTTCCAAAAATACTCTAAACAAGGACACATTTTAAACTGTGTTCATTTCACATTGCTTCCAAACTACATGACTAGCTAAAAATCTAACCAGTAGCTTTTGGCCTTCTACTCCTAAATTGTTTTAACTCAATGGTTGCTTTAATATATGTTCAACTGAACTATAAGACTTTTAACCCACTCTGTTTTCAGCCATATCTGTTCTTAATCATGCCTCAAGTCGCCCTACTGGAAGAAAAATAGTATGCACACAACAAAATAAAAAGAGCCAGTTGAGTAGATTCAGTTCTCTATGGAAGTGAACAGATAGTTACACTCTCCACCATTATCATATACAGTGAAAACAATCAGATCTGATTTTCTTTGACAACTAAGCCAGAAGGATACGGTCCACAATTAAGAGCCCAAAGTTCCATAACAGAAGAACTGAAAGAACAAAGGGAGGGTTCTCCAGAGGCTCCTTTCCCCCTCGCTTCCAACTGACACACTTACAGCACCTGAAACAAAAGAAAACTTTTAAGGAAGACAAAATCTGAGTAGTCTCACCCTGTTCACGCAGAGTATCTGGGTTATCCGAACACACAAACCATGCACGTCCTCTCTCTCCCCAATCAGTATTTTTTAAAGCACCCTTATCTGCAAGTGGAAGAGTGATGGATTCATGAACTTTTGCCGAGTCAGATTACTGACTCCTACCTAATCCAGGACTGTTTATTCCAATAGGAGGCATTTCACAATCCAGTCCTGATCAATTTTAGGTAGATATGTCTGTGGTTAAACATGGGAACTTCACATGCAGAGCACATGCTATGGTCCACGATTAAGGGCCAGAAGTTCCATAACAGGAGAACTGAAAGAACAAAGTTTATCATTACTGATGAATTTTAGTAGATATGTTTGCAATTAAACATGGAAACTTCACATGCAAAGTACACATTATACCACTAGGCTATGGCTCTCCAGAATATCAGCAAGTCAGAGTAAATTTTAAAAGGTTACCTTTTTGGACTTCCGTACAATTCCCAGAAATCCTCAGTCAGTATGGTTCTGGGAGTTGTAAGCCAAGAAAAATGACTTTTCAAGCACTAAGTTAGAGATACACAGGCAATTTCATCTCTACATGCACCTGTTCCTTAAATAGACCTTTACACAATATGTTCATTTCAAAGAATACCAAGACAGTCAAATTGTTTTCAGATTATCTTAGTTTCCATTCTTCGCCCCACTCCCTAGCAAGATTTATTCAAATAAGGGTATATGGACATACTCATGAACTGCATAGATGAACAGCACATCTGTAAAGATCACCGAAAACCTCTGGAACAGAACAGTGGCATGGCTGGAATAGCTGAGATTTTGAACCACCAGCATCTCTTTGTCAAAATATTTGGCAACATGTGAAAGTGCATACTCGAACCATGCAAAGAAAGGAGGGTAGTCCAAGGTCCACTCAGAGGTTGCCTGAAAAAGATGGAAGAAGAATCTGTATAAGGCAGGAGTCATGTAGTGCAAGAACTTAAAGAATTGGCTGGTGCATATTCTCATGGTGACTCAAATATCCAAGTGAGCCCTTGCCTTTAAACAGGCTTTTGGAAAGTAGAACCCCCCACTAAAATCTCCTATTCTCCCTACATCCCTTTCAATCTATGAACAATACACACATATGCATAAGGACAAAAGGAAATGACTGAGCATAGGTCCTACATCAGGGCCAGAAAACTACTCCCATCACCCCTTGCCATTCATCAGGCTGGCTGAGGGGAACTGGATTTCACCAGCAATCGGAGGGTCACAAATTCTTGTTATTCACTTGGACAAAAGACTCCCTGAACCTAAGAATTGTGGATTCCACAATCCTGCTATGTAGCAACAGGCCCAGGGTACAGCTCAATGAAAATCTGAGCATTCACTTAACTTTCTAGCCCTCATGGCTATGAGAAGCTTGACAGTGTGCAGCAACTGCCTGCTGAAACATCAAAAACCAGAGGGAAATGGAGCAGAATTTCCAGTTTTGCGCATCAGTGGTTCACCCCTTAAATGACGGCCAGAAAAAGAAAAATGTGCAATATATCTCTGCATGCATTTTTAAAAATACAGGTCACAGGATTTCCTAGCAGCCTAATTTGAGTAACATTAGTGAAAAATTTTGTCTTAGTTGGTAGAGTACTGTTTAGGATCTAGGAATTCTGGGTTCAAAGCCAACAGTCAGAACAAGAACTGCATTACTTAAATTACATTTACTTAACAGATTATTTATTATGATGCAGGAGAAGAGTTGCCTTTATCATTTTCACTTGGTCCATATAATCGATATAATCCCAATGTTCCACCCTAACATCTTTTCAAGTGGATGCCCTGCATTCTCAGAATTCCAGCTATGATGAGAACTGGAAGCTCGCTGATTTTAAAAGGAAAAGTTCAGAATACAAGATGTATCAGGTTCCCCAGATTCTTTGCAAGGTGTCATATTCTGCTACTAGGGAAAAAAATCTGAATGTATCATGAAACACATCAAGCACATGTCAGGGTGGGATTGTTTGTTTAATGTTCAAAGGGGAACGATCTGGATCAGTTAACTGTTCTAAACCAGACAGAGACCTTCGCTTTACTCTAGGAAAGCTGAAAGAGCAGACAGAAGACTGTACATTTGTCTGCACTAGATTCAGCTTCCCCAACAAACAGCAGACCTCTAAGCAAGAACAAACTCTGGTGGACCAGATACTCATTCAGCAAGCAAAATGCCCGATTCAGATCTTTCACCTACTAGTGCCAAGAAGGCTGTTGCACAATAAGGATGTAGATCACCAGCAACAGAACCAGGAAGGTGCCTATCATGCTCCACTGTGTTCGAATTCAGGCAGGGATATGACAGATGTCGGCACAGATTCATCCCCATTGCTAATTCTAACCCAGAACAAGGCCCCAACCGTTGTTTTATCGTAGCAGTGAGATCGAAAATATAACTTTAAAATAAACATACACTTTTAGTGACAATTATAAGTGAAACAAGAAAAGGTGGAAAATGAGTCACTAATTATCAAAGAATGTGTTTCTAATTTTAAGAACACTTTTAAACAGGGGTTTGGAGGTCATTTGGTGATTCATCGTACCCAGTCCCTGCACAGCTCTTACAAAGTTCACACAAAGCACCCATGGGTGGGGCAAGCAGGGAGTCTAGATTCCACAAAAGGAACATGGTTTAAAAGGCACGCTAGTGCCTAGAACTTCAAATATAACTTTACTTGACTGTTCTAAAAACCGCAAACACTTCTGTGCAACACAACACGATGCACACACTTACCTCATAATACCACTGAGAGACTGGCAAGCTATGGGTGATGGCAAGCCAATTTCTGTGTACTTCAAAATCTGTGGAGTGACTACAAGAAGTGATTTATTAGTATTTCTATATAGCAATTTCACATAACACTGTTATTCTGCACTGTATTTTACTATAAAACACCAATATATACACGACTGGAAATAAATACTCTGTTATACACCTAAAAGACCATGTAATTTCACAGATGCACTCATATATTAACCTAATTAGAGCTGTATTTATTTATTTATTAAAATTACTTTATCCCACATGTCTCCTTAAAAGGAACCAAGGCGACTTACATTACTAAAAAGACAATATTTAAAAGGTAGAAACAGTAATTATACAAATATCTGAAAAGAATTAAACAAGTATTATATTAAATATGGTAAATAAAATCAATAGTAAAAACGCATTTAAAAGCAACAGAGCACACAATAATCCATTTAAAAAACTCCTCTCAGACCACCAAGTCACTAAGGAAAAGCCTGCCTGAAGAGAAAGGTCTTTGCCTGCTTGTGGAAGGACGGCAAAGATGGGGCCAGTTTGGCTTTCCGTGGGAGGGAGTTTCAGAGTCTAAAGGAGCAGTGGCAGAGAAGGCCCCCCCCTCTCCTGTGTCCCCACCCAAGCGCACCTGTGAGGGCAGGTTGCAGGGGAAGGGGTGCCTGAGTGTGGAAGGGTGCTCTTTCCATGAACTCTAACTTGGTTAAAGTCATTCAGTTTCCTAATTCAAATAATGGAAGTCAGATTTAAATAAACATATTTTAGATTAAATAAACACATTTTAGCATTTCAGTCACCACAACACTGAGCATTCACATTTCCCACTTTAGAAAACTAGGAACGGTGAGGAAAGGACAAAAGAACCAATTCATCCACCATTACACAAACAACTAAGGGATAGTGACATAGTGGCACTCTATAGGATTGTTAAATGATCTAATGGAAAAGGAGACAGGGTTTGTGTAGTAATGAGGTAGAAGAGGCCACTTTGCACCCTGGACGGCCGGACAAGTGCCACCTGCCAAAATTCCCACTTCTGTATAGCTATGAATGGTGTAGAGACCCCTTTTCTCATAACTATGTGCAACTTTGGGTACATTTCCTTCAACCACATGTTCAGAAGGCTTGCTGCAAAAACAAGCATAAAAGTTTACACACAAAAGGAGGTAACTGCTCTAACATTATGTTCAATTTTGAGAGCAGATTTCTGCCCATTAGTTTGGCACTTGCCTAAGCAGGAACGTGCATCGCTGTTATACTTACTATTGCAAGGAGAAAAGTGCACTCAAGTCTCTACTTAGCCTCCTGACCACATCTTGCAACTGCAATACTGATAAGAGAAGCTAAGTATGGCTTGAAAAGATGCCAGTTTCCTCAGAAATAGCATGCTTGGACAAAACTCCTATCTCCTGCATTATTAAACTTAATGGGTGCTTCTCAGAATTTTCCATCCTGTCCCAGAAGCCCAATACACCTCCCTCCTTCCATGCCCTCAGCTGGATCTGGACCAAATTCTTCACAAACTAGCAAGATGAATACCAGAAGCAATCTAATGCAAGACAGACCCAGAAGAGAAAACTACAAAATCCCACCTTCAATCTACAACTAAGACCACTCATGTGCATTATAAATTATCTACAACCTATTCTTCACAATACTTCACTCTCTCAAACTCTTGGTGGCAGACCTATATTTGCTTACAGACAACCCCCCAAGTTCACTCAACTATTTACACACAACAGACTAGACAACACTACAGAGCTGGGAATTAAACTCTGCTACAAACCCAGATGCCACTTCTGTGACCACATCTACTCTGGCAACCCAATTACATGGCCCACAATGTCACACACAACATCAGTGGTATGTTTATTTGTTCCTCTGCTAATGTGATCTATGCCATCCTTCAACAATGCCATTCTGCACTCTTTATAGGGCAAACAGGACGATCTCTGCACAAAAGAATGAATGGATAAAAAATTGGACATCAGGAATGGCAACACACAAAATACTGTTTCAGAACATTTCCATCTAGCTGGACTCCCTTTGAATTACTTGAAGTACAGTGGTGCCTCGCTAGACGATTGCCTCGCAGGACGAGGAAATCGCTAGACGATGCCTTTTTGCGAGCGCTACTGCGCTTCGCAAAACGATGTTTCCCTATGGGGAATTTCGCTAGACGATGAGGTTTCCCCATAGGAGTGCGCCGACTAGTGGTCAAAAGCTGTCAGTGCAGCTGTCAGTGCATTCCTATGGGGACTCTCACTCGCTAGACGAGGTTTCCCTATGGGAAATTTCGCAAGACGACTGCATTTTCCCTTGGAACGCATTGAAGCGATTTCAATGCATTCCAATGGGAAAACGTGCTTCGCTAGACGATGTTTTCGCTAGACAGCGATCCTCGTGGAACGGATTAACATCGTCTAGCGAGGCACCACTGTAGCTGTTTTGAGGGGGGGAAACCACTACAAAACGAGACGTAAAAGAGAAGCAGCTGAACTAAAGGTGTATATGGATGCTGGAGATCCAATTAAAAGGACTGAGTATCAATCAAGACTCCCTAAGTCATTACCAAATATGAAATGCTACATTGATTCACACAGTTTGCCATTTCTGTTAACTATGCTATTGTTACCTCGTAGACTAATAACTGGCAGATATCCTTTGATCTGTATTCCTGCATTAAGCAGGGGGTTGGACCTGATGGCTTTATAGGCCTCTTCCAACTTCATGATTCTCTGAAATTATTCATAGTCTAATAGATTATTAGACTATTAGACATTATTAATGAGCTATTGTCAATTAGACTATTAGACATTATTGAGCTATTGTCATTTTGTGTCATCTGGTCATGGGGCCATGTGAAAATATGACAGTTATACAGTCTCATTCTTATGCCTGAGGAAGGGGATTCGATCCATGAAAGCTCACATTAAAATACAGTAATTAGCCTTTAAGGTGCCACAACATTTTTGTCTTTCTTGCTCTCTGTTTTAGGTCTGGTAGGATGAGAAGGATTCTTTAAAGGGGTCTCTTTCAGATAATCCAAAACAGGAACCTGGCAAAACCTCCTTCTCACCACCATGTCTCATAAGCCAGAACATTTGGGTTGAACACAGGCAAGAAGCAGGCAGCCTCTGACCCCTTCCCCATCTCATTTGACATCACTCTTATGTCAATTTCCCCAAACTGCTCCTTTTGGCAGGGAGGTCAAAGCAACTGTGAATTACGTAAAGAGACAGTTTCCAATGGACACTACGCTGGCAAAAAAATTCCATATGTTGTGTAAACTACTTCAGTCAAACCTTTTCCCCAAGAGATTCGGCAAAGCCTGAACTTTACCATGATTCTGGAATTATGGGAAGATTTTAAAAAAATGTTTCCAGTTAAATTTTTTAGTCACGGCCACTGGTCCTTTAAATGTTTCTACTTTGTTAACTGCCAACAAGGGAATTTCCAAATTAATTCCTACAATTGAGTGATGGACATTTTCAGTATGTTCCATCGACACTTAAACATCACGTGTGTCTCCCTCTGATAGGCCAATGCTTGCCTGATTAAATGCATGATCACAGTGCGCATGTTGCAGTTACAATTTTCAAATATGTGACCTTTCTGGAGTTTCAAAGTTTGTGTACAAGACCTGTTTGCTTATGCCTGACAGAGACCAGCCTTGTTCAACTTACCCAACACCATCAGCCCCAGACAACAAAGCTTGATTGAACCCTCACCAGTTTTACCTAGCAACAACAAAAAGGTGATTGGCTGGAAGAATGTAGGAGATGAGCCAATCCAGAAGAGTCTGCAGGAGGTAAAGTGAAGCAGAGCAGAATAGAAGGAGAGAGTCTTAAATTGCATATTGAGGAGGGAGGTCCTGTTTTAGGAGTGGACTAGAATTTGAGAGAATTACTTTGTATCTGGGAGAGGAAGGTTGGATGTTTAGAGAGGTAGCATGCAGTGTAACCTTTAAGCTGAACTCTGTTTAGTTTCACCAGTTGTTATGTTATAATAAAGATATATTTTTAAATTGTTTCAATCTTAAAACTGCTTGGGCTCATATGTTTTGGCAAGCCTGTTAAAAGGGCATTTTAAATGTGATTAGCCTGGATGAAGGCCAGCAACAAAAGCCAACTGTGAGGGATTATGAGTGTTGCGGTCTATTTGGAGGGGCACATGTTTTTTGAGGCATGAGAATAATGAAACGAAGATCAACAGAACAATACCTGAGTTGTTAAAATGTTGGATTTTGCTTTAGCGGTGCTTCTCAACATTTGTTTATCTAACTTGAGTTGCTCTTGTGATACCAGCTTTCTTCAGTCTGTGCACACGTCTGCTTACAGATCTTAGGCTCAAAAAGGCTTTTTTGCTGGTAGTTATCCACAGAACGGCACCTTAATTATATACTGTACATTTCTTCCAATGAGCCTAATAAAATTTACTCCCAGGTAAATCTACACAGCACTGCAGCCAAAGTATCATCCTATGCATGCCTCTTCACAAGTAACAAGCCCCAATTTCCCTCCCAGCACATACCAGTGTAATAGTCTGAAGGTATAATCCTATGCACCTTCAGCCCTGCAGAAGAAGTGTATGAGATTTAAGTCCGAACATAGAGCTATACCATTATTTTATACCAATACTTTTTATTTATTCTGGCTCTCTTCCCTTCATTACAGTATTTATTAATCATTCTTTGCCAAAATTTAAAATCATCTTCTGTTAACTGTACTGGTAACATTCTAAATAAAAATTAAATTTTTGGTAGAATCTTCATTTTTATCAGTGCGATCCTTCCAAACCAAGAAAGTTTTAAGTTAGTATATTCCTGCAGTTTCTTTTTAACATCTCCTTTTAATTTATTATAATTATGTTCCTTTATAAAATTCTCCTTGATTCACATTCGGTGCATAAACATTTACTAACGTATAATCTTCTTCCCCCATTAGTCCCTGTACTATCAAATATCTACCATTACTATCTTTTACTACTTCTTTTACCACAAATTCACAATGTTTAGAAATCAATATCGCTACACCTTTGGATTTGGAAGTCCCAAATCCTTTTTCATAAATATGCATATTTTGTAATTTCAGTTCATTAACTCCATCCTTTGATTGATGAGTCTCTTGTAGGTAAATAATATCCACCTTGTTCTTCTTCAATAATGTTTCTATTCTCTTCCTCTTTGTTACAGACCCTAGGAGGTATAGGCATACCAAATATAAAAAAATATTATTTGGCTAATCAGTTGAGGTTCCTTGGGGAAATTATGTATAACCCAGAAAGGTTAATTTGGTGGAAAATGAAATCATCAGAATTACAGGTGGATATTGAAAAACATCTATTTGGTATGATTAAGAAATATAAAATAAGCGAAATTAATAACCCATTTTTAAAGACTATGTTAAACGTCTGGTACAAGTATAGAAAGAATTTATGTCCGTTTAACTCTCCACTAGGATTAGTGACTGAAATAGAGAATTTTCCTGCCAATATGAAAGTTTATGCAGAATTATTTAAAGAAAAAAAATGATTAGATTAAAAGACTGGTTGTATGAAATGAAATCAAAGATCAAATGAAACAAATCCTTCAAAATAAGAATATATCATGGTTGAATTATATGCAATTAGAAAGATGGACTAATGAATGGGTAAAGAAGTATAATAAAGGTAGAGAATATACTCAGTATGAACAATTTCTATTATCATATGAAGATATTCAGATGACCGATCAGTAAAGGGTGAGTAAAAATTAATAGATTCCTGCTTGATCTAGAAGAAGAGACTGAGAAAGAAGGATTGAAGTTAGTGTGGGAACAAGACTTAGGAAAAAGAATAAATGATGAAGAATGGAAGATGATAATGAGGGTTTTACGATTTATGTCGGTGAGAATAACAGAAAAATTTTTCAAATTGGGTTTAAGATGGTATTTGACACCGACAAAATTGAATAAAATTAACGCTAGTTATCTGAATGTCTGTTGGAAATGTGAGAAGGAAATTGGTACATACTTTCATATGTGGTGAAAATCCGAAAAAGTACAAAGATTTTGGAAACTAATCTTTAAAGAACTAAATGACCTATGTGAAAAAGATATAGAATTTAATCCTGAGATAGCTCTGTTATCAATATTTGAGAATGTGGAATATGATAAGATGACTAGAGAATTGATTACCAATTTATTAACAGCAGCCAGATTAATAATAGTTAGGAATTGGAAATCAAAGTCTGAATTTCGAATGGAAGAATGGTATAATGAAATATGGAACATGGCTATAAATGATAAGTTAACTTGTAACTTAAAGGTTAAGAAAGGAGAGATGAAAAAGAATAATTTCTATGATCTATGGGGCAGATTTCTTGAATATGTGCTAACAAGAGGAAAAGGGAAAGCTCCAAATCAAGAATCAATGCAGTTCTGGAGAAGAGGACAATAAAGGAAGAAGAAGAATAAAGATAGAGGAAGAAGAGGGTTACCCCAAAAGGTCCCGACTAGGGTGGTGGGGAACACAGTCGATTTGTATTTTGGTTTATGTATTTTATGTTTATGTTGTAGTTTAAGAAAAAAAAAATACAAAATCATTTTTTAAAAAAGAGCTATACCATTATATAGCAATTCATATATAGGTTTTTCTGGCATGGCCCCTCTATGTTCCACTTTGTTTATCGAGTCCTTCTTTATTATTTAGAGGTTTATATTAAAAAAAACCCCACAGTGTAAAGTCTCAACCCTCCCTCCTTCTCTTGAAGCCACGCGAAAAATCCGAAAAATTAAACTACCAAGGCTAAAGCAAAGAACCAAAATCCAAGAAATATGCGGAATTTGCAGGCGGGGAGAAGATCAGAAGGGGGAACACAACCTCATGGGAACAGCCAGAAATCGGGGGGGGGGGGCTGTCCCTTACCGCCAACAGCCAAATATATAACCCAATTCCCGCCCTGTAGAATTACCGGATGGAGAGGATTAAAAATAACGAGTCTGAATTCCTTACTACGTCGGGATGAGAAGCAACTTGAGGAACGTGACGCTCAAAGCCAGAGGTAAGAACCAGCCTCCACCTCCTTGCGCCGCCATGACAGGCCGTTTCCCCTCCAAGCGCCTCACAGGACCGGTCAGCGCGCATGCGCCCCAGATAGCACGCGCCGCTTTCTCAACGGCTCTTACATCCCAGAGCGCCTGCGCGGGAAGAGCTACGCGCTTGCGCGGTAAACCCTGGCGTGTTTTGTTTCATTCCTAGCCCCTCCGCTTTATCGGGGCGGGGCCAAGCCATGTGGGCAAGTGTGCCATTTTCTGCTTTTAGACTACAACTCCCATAATTCCCCAGGATGGTGCCTGGGGACCTCTGGGACTTGTAGTCCAAGAAAAATCCACAAATTTGCACATCTCAAGTTTGGTGTTGCTGCTGCTGTTTATTTATTTATAGTCCACCTTTCTCCTGATAAGGTGACACATGGCCGCTCACAATATTAAAAAAATAAATAAAAACATAAGTTAAACATTAAAAAACGAGCTATACAGTAATTAAATTACTATTAAAATAGTTCAGACGTCTTTAGTGGGGTCAGGTAGCCTCTCCTTATTTCAAAGCAACAGAGCTATTTTCCAAGTAATTTAGGGGTGCAACCATGAAGTCGGAGCCTATTGCCTAGTCTGCTGAAGGGGGTTGGTTGGTGGGGATCACTGTAGTGAATCTTGCAAAATCCTAACAAGAATATGACAACAGATACGGAAAACAACAGCGTTCTCTACAGAATGGGAACATCCAATACACGCATTGTAGTCCAAAAGGAAGTAGATGCCAGAGATTTCAGTAACTAACGGACCATCACATTACAATTGTTTCTGAAGCAAGCAAAGTGATGCTCAAGATTTCGCAACAGTGGATTATGGAACAAGAAACGACAGATGTTCAATGTGCATTCAGGAAAAAGCTACTAAATGCAATTTATATCATTGCACTGAGGCTGACATAACTAGTTTATGACGTTTTAGTGCTTTAATAACCTGTTCAAGGTGTCAAAAGGCTTGTTTTTTTAACAACAGAAGTGCATCACTTGATTTTGCTGACAATTAACTACTACTCTTCTATCTATAATTCATTTCAGAGTAATTTCTCACCCATTAATCCGCTGGGTACACTTCTTGTACTTCTCCACCTGGACCACAAGGTTTATGACAAAGTATTCCATCATTCTTCTCTTCTAGGGCATAGATATGACCTGATTTTCAGAGCCATTGACCAAAATCTTATGCCTACTGAAATAACACAATTGACATAAAATCTCCTTGGCGAATTGCTGCAATTTAAGGAGTCAGTGTAAGCATTTGTTGTTACGCACTTGGTTGTATGACTCGGTGCAGCACCGTAAATTCCTCCACTAACTTCTTATTTTGCTGTAATTTAACAATGAGATTTACAGCAATTGCATTAGGCCAACATAAAAACTCAATAGGATTTTGGCCCTCCGTTCTGGCTGTAAGACCTTTTTCCGATGGCAACCCAAATTATGAACCTTTCTACTCATCTCAAAAGTTAGGTGAAGATGTGGTTAGGCAGGAGAGACCAGAGATGTGGTTAAACATAGCTCTACCAGTGCAGCAGGAATAACATCACCACAGCAACACTGCTACTAAGTCAATTTCAGATTGCTGTGTAATGAGACTTCATCTTATTTCACATGAGTCATGAACAACCCAAAATCCAAGCAGGAAGTATCTAATTAGTAGCAATCTGCTGGTGGTGGTGACATTATTGCTGCTACACCAGCAGAGGTACAGACAATATTCCACTGTTTTCACCCCATAAAATCCTCTTAAAAAGTGTGGAGGGGGAGGTCTTGTGAACTGGCCTATACTTAAAAAGAAATAAGAGCTCTTTAATCTTTTTTGAAATCTTCAAAGACAGAAATAATAAAGCACATATCCATTTGCTGTGCAAAAATTTTTTTAATGACCAGTAAATTCCCACATAGGATGTGAAATCCTTACCAGTATAAGAACACTTCCAAGGGCAGAGATACAAAAATATGATGACAATGTTCCAAAATACCTCAAGTTAAAATAAATGTATGTCATTTATATCTGCTGTTGCACCATTTAAGATTTCTGAGGAATGTGCTCCACACAGGCGCAGTCTTCAAGGAAAGTCAACAAGGGGAAATGGAGTCGGGACCAGGCTCTCATATATACTGCGCTTCCTACTCTTCAGTTTAAAAGCAATATTGCACAGCTGTTTGCCACAAAACCCAGAAATGGGGCTTCCATTTTGTTACCGACGTGTAGGCAAAGAACTGGCTTCACTAATGGGAAGAAGCAGAGTAATGTCTTTTTTTCTGGAATATAATTTATGGTGTCTCAAATCTTCCTATTGTGGCTAGCCACTGAGATTCTGGGCCCTGTGGTCCAAAAATGTACTATTTTTCAAACTCTTCAAAGAACACAGATGAGGAGGTGTCACTGTAGTAATGAATTACTTTGGTAGCATAAAGCAAGCCTTAAAATTCCAATAAAGCAGTGGTTCTCAGCCTTGAGTAACCCAGTTGTTCTTGGACTGCAATTCCCAGAAGCCTTCACCACCACTTCTGCTGGCCAGGGTTACTGGGAGTTGCAGTCCAAGAGCACCTGGCTTACTCAAGGTTGGGAACCACTGCAATAAAGTGAAGGGAACCAATCACGATGGTTCACCAAAGGCCTGATCATGCACGTCTTTGCTGCTAGCTTTAGACTTTCAAAGTAGCAGGAGAACGGCAGGAAGGACTGTAATATAATTCCACTTGGGCATAGCTATGACCCTCTTAACCAGCAACAGGCTGGGTGAGATTTTACAAACCAACCTCTGTACAGGTAAGACAGAGAAGCCATCAGTTAATCATTGATCAATTCAAGGGCGTCACCAGTTCACCCACCACCCATCTGTTTTTGCAGTTCAAAGGTGCATCTAACCCTGATATATATACCTTTTAATCACCTTTAGCTAAAGCACCAGCTTTCAGGACAGAGATGACTGGGCTACCTTATGGCCATGGCCAGGCCATGGGGATGTTGCTTTCAGATTCACGAGGACTGTTCGGGGCTTTTTCTCGCCAACTCGTTCTTTTTAAAAGCAATCTCTTTGGCTGTTCTTTTTACTGCCTTTTTTTCGGTGGTGGTTATTTTATTACGATGTGACACCCACCCACCCCCTTAGCCTATTTGAGGCTTGTGCAAAAGATGGGGAATCAGTCCTTAACGGTGCAACTGTATGGATCCCCCCCAACGCTATGCAGTAAGCATGGCCACTCAGACGTATCTCCCACTGTTTACCGTACAGCGTAATCCTGGATAAGTGTGCAATGAATGGTAACCTAAGATTTTAAAATAAGTAAAACTATTTGTTTAGGGAATTAGGTTCTGACTGGGAAGTGAATATAACTGATTGCACTAAAGGTTCCCCCAAATGAGCTGTTATAGAAAGAATGTGTGCCCTCTTTCTCTCTGCCTCCTCCTCCATCTGGGAAATCAGTATCTTTGTCAAAGCATCCTGGATGGGCTTGAAGGAATACTCTGCATTTCCCTGCCACATCTGGGTAGTAATTTTTGTTGACTGGACAGGCATCTCCCATGAAATTCCTAGCATCGGACTTTGTTCTGCTGTCTCCTGTAGTCATAGCACCAAATATAGAGGTGTAATCTTTCTTTCCTTTACATCTACTAAACTGATCATTCAGGGTTTTTTTTTGGAAAACAGCATAAACATGGACTGTTATTCTCAGGGATCTGAGCCACTTCATATCCATGTGCCACAGACTGTATTATGTACATGAGACAGGAATCAGCTTCGATATTGATCATGCCCTGCTCATTTCAGATTTCTCGTTCCTTCAGAAACATTTAGCAGCGTTTAAGTCATGCAAAAAAAAAGGCATATATCCCCATGGATTTTAGCGTCATTACCATTGCTTCTGATAGGTTAAATTGCACAAATATCCTTTTCCAAAGGGAAAAGAGAGGTTAAAATAAGTCACCTATCATTAGACAAAAGTAGTACCTCTTCAATTTCTGTCTCTGTGTAAACCATTAAATATTGCTTCTTTCCCCCACTAGAGCAAAGGTAAACCAGCTTCATTCCGGTCTTGACCCCTTATGATGATGTATCCTTCAACATTTCTCCTTCCTGATCCATGTTGCAGTAATTTCAGCCTCTCCTCTGCCAGGCAGAATGGCATCAAACTTGCAAAGGGGGTGAAAAATGCCCAGAAGATGGGCCTCTTCCCCCAGTGCTGATGTCATTACCAATGCCAACCTGGTCATTCAAAAACAGACTCATCACTTCCTAACAAGGCCTCTTGGGAAAGGATAATGTTGGTTCCACAAGCCGTACTGTGGAAACCCCCATGTAGCTGAGATACCCATTCCCTGCTGTTCTAGAGGCTCAATGTAGATTGGTTAGTCCATTAAGTGTACACTAACATCCAGTTAGTAGGCCGTCATTCAGATTAGTGCATGATCTGCCAAGCAGGCTCCATGTGTAACTCAAGTCAAGACATCCCTTCAACACATCATTGCTGTTATTCAGAAAGGACCCCGGAGAACTTGGTTTACTTGTACCGAATGAGCCGGATAATCTTATTATTCATGAAATCTGAAGAGTGTGGGTGGGAGGAGTCAACACAAAAGCCATCGCTCATGGCAATTTTCAGTACTTCCTCCACAAACACCTGGAAGCTGTTGATTTGCTTCTTGGCTGGAAGGACCCATAACCTCTTTAAGTTCTGCCTCGTGTACTCTTCTTCTGGAAGACCCTCCACACTCGCCACCCAATCTAAGGTCACGTGGTAGGGATCCTGCAAGCCGCTGGATATGGAGGACAGGTTGCCATTGAAACAGTAGTACAGTTTCGAGCCCAGGAGCTTCAGGAACAAACTGGAGGTGCTGAATATGTGAGCGTTGAACACCTCCATATTGGAAGACGACAAGCTGTAGATCTGAGGAGCTTCCCGGACTGTGAAATGTACCGTCTGAGTCCTCTGGTCTAAGGTGATGTTGAGCATGGCGTTCTTTTCTGCTTTGGAGAGCTCTACTTCCTTCTCTTGCAAGGCCTCAATTAGAGGCTGAACTTGGTAAAAATCAGCTTCTCGTCGAAGGAGGCCCATCTCTTGGAAGTCCTCAGGGAGGTCCAGGTGAGAAGTTCTCAGGAAGTTGAGGATATAGCGGAAAACCTTGCCATCTCTGTCAATAAAACAGTTGCCCTGGCCGTCCCTCTTGGTTGGCATCTTCCCGCTAAACATGGCGCCCAGCATGGAATCTGGAAAACTGGTCAAAGTGGAGAGAGACGTTGTGTACAACTTCCCACCAACATTTAGCGTTATAGGCTCTGACATGATGGGAGAACGTTGTGATGTCAGAAACAGACCTGGGAGGGAGGAACAATAAGCAACAAAAAGTTAATGTATGAATCACTTTATGCTTTGGAGGAAGAAGAATTTAGTAGACAGACTCTTATATCCCATTTCCCATTTTCAAATGGGAATTAGAATGTTGTCTCATTAACTAGTTTTGGTTAACAAACTAAGAATGAGAGAGGTATGGATACAGGCAAAAATCCTGTTGCATAACATACAGATGCGGGCGGGAGATAACATCTCCGGTAGCAGCAATTTTTAGTAATTAAAGACTTCCTCCTTCCATCCCGCAGCTCCCAGTTTCCATGCAATGAAAAGGATTCCTTGGGAGCCAGAAAAGCCATGGGACAGAATTTATTTATTTATTTATTACTTTAATTGTATACTGCTCCGTAGGAAGTTTTAAATTACAGAAAAACCATCCCCTGCCAGTGGCATCATCACCCATCTGCGTAAGTTATGCAACAGGATTTTAGTCATTCCATCTTTGGATTTGTAAAATGGGATGTCTTTTTATGAGCATTTCTAGTTCTGATGGAGGGGAGGTTAGGCTAGAAAAAGGTTTGTATAGATGATAGAGACTACCTACCCTTAAGGATAAACATAATTTCCAATTACATCTCTTTTTAATTGGTCAACAAACAAACAATTATTTTAACAGGCACTTGATTTACCACTGCTTACCCATTCGGAAAAGCATTTGCTCCTTGAGTTTTTCGAACTGTTGTATTTATATTATTTATCTTTTTAAATTGTATCTTTTAGTTCTGTTGGACTAATCACCTTTAACTGCTCTCAGTTCTCCTGATTAGTGCATAAACTCTTAAAGGGCGGGATGCACATTTTTAGATAAGTAGAATAATAATGACACCTGGTAGAAATAGAATGGAAATAGAATCATATTCTCTTAACCTACAACTCCCAAAACATCCCAACCAGGTCAGGCTGGTGTATTCTGAGAACTGTAGACCAAAAAAGCAACTTTCTGCCTCTGAACAAAACACACAAGATCTTTTAACTTCCTGATGCCCTCCTTATGCTGTCTCCTTGTTATCTTCTTGCCCTCTTACCTGCAAAGGAGAGGAAAAAACAGGAGCCAGTGACTTTCTTCTCATGCACAATAAAGGGCATTGTGCCTTCTTGCTTTTAAAGGTGTGTTTAGTATTGATTTTATTTACCGCTTTAAATATAATATTGGTTTAATTCTAGTTTAATATTTGTATGCAAAACAAAGTAACAGGATTCCAGCCCATGTGTAGGATTCTACATTTTTAAGGCTTTCAATATCTTCGGCCAAACTGTAATTTTAAAAAATCTTTAATATAAATGCACCAGTGTTACGATTCGAAGCTTTCTCAAACTGTAAACAGATTTTAAGTAGAAAAAAACTAACATTAGAGAGCATCACTGTGAACATTTGAAGTGCACATGACAAAGAGTTACCTGTTTTTAACTTTTAAATATTGTCTTTTGAATGATGTAAGCTACCTTGGGTCCTTTTTAAGGAGAAAAGTGGGGTGAAAACAAACAAACAAGCAAACAAGCAAATAAGGGCTTAGTAGAGATGGGCACAAACCTTGGTTTGGAGGTTCGTGCTGGTTCGTACACATGGCATCACAGGTGCCATGCGTTCCTTTCCCCTGCCTCCCTGGCCAATGACCCACTCACCCATCAGAGTGTGTTCCTCTCCTTCTCCTCTTCAGCTGTTCCACCAGTCCCCGGCAGGAGCACATGGGGTTGCCTGTCCCGCCTCCTTGTCTGATTGGGCGGTCAGGCAAGGAGGCGGGGCAAAGAAGTCTGTGCTCCTGCCAGAGACTGGTTGAACAGCCAAAGAGGTGGAGGAGAAGAGCACGCGCTGGCTGGTGAGTGGGGGATCCAGCCGGGGAGGCGGGGGAAGGGAATGTGTGACGCCGATAATAATAGGCAGGGATGGGGTCTCGAATCATGGGACACACTGTCAAGTTGGACAAGTCACACCAGTGACTCGACTCAGACTTGACTTGGTTTTTTAAAACAATGCCTCGGACTCAACTCGCCACTCAGAACGCAACCACTCCTCCTTTTTTTCTGGGGAAAAAAGCTTGTTTTTCATAGGGACTTGGAGTTGGGGCTTGGGAGCAAAGACTCAGACTTGAACTCGGGACTCGGTACCAAAGACTTGCCAGCATCCCTGATTATAGGTGCCTGGCTTGATAAGAGCAGCATCCAATGTCAGATCTCCATATGCAAATAAAGCCTCCACGGGGCAGAATTTTCAGACCCCCAGAGAGCACAACACTTTTCAACAGACTCACTGCATATATTCTCCCGCTAGGCACTGAACACTTATATTTTTCCAAGGGAAAAGCAAATGAAGTCAGTGCACAGGCATGCGTACAAACAGGATGTAGGTAGAGTTACCGTATTTTTCCGTGTATAAGACTATACTTTTGTCTAAAATCTTTAGACTAAAAATTGAGGGTCGTCTTATACATGGAAGTAAGCTGAGGAAAGAACAAAAATAAGTGGAGGGGAAAGCAGGGATCAAAGTGATCCTGCAGGGCTTTGATCCCTGCTTTCCCCTCCACTTGCTAAGCCCCACTTAGATTTCTTAATTTTGGGTTAGAAAAGTGGGGGGCATCTTATACATGGGGGCGTCTTACACACGAAAAAATATGGTATTTAGGCTTAAAGAAAATCAATAGTGTTGGCTGCCACTCCGTCTCAGAGTTGACGAACGTCTCCTTTAGAACAGAGTATTCTGGAACTCTAAATGCAAGACGGGCACTCAAGTCCACCGTCAACAATGCCGCTGAGACCAGATGAGATTCCTAGACCCTTTTGAGATAGAAATTTTGAAAGGCCTGCAAAAAAACATTTAAATGACGCAAAAAGAAACAAGAAAGCTCATTTGGAGGCCAAGGCGTTCCAGCCACTATGAAACAGGGTGCTGAAACCCAGTATATTGTGGGAGACTGGAATATGGGGTGAGCAAAGGAAGGGAGAAAACTTTCACCACCACTGAAGAAAGGACGTTAGGAGAGAACTATATGGGGCTGGAGAAATTATTTCACCAAGCCATTTCTGAGGTTGGTCATCAGAATGTAAAGACAAGCAGAGGCTGTAAGTCATCTAATAATCTCTGCACTGCATCAGGCCAGTGTATATTTAAGTCCTAGTCACCCTAAATTCACTGCCAACTTATCTTTTTAACGAGTTTTTGTAATGTTTTCCTATTTCTTAATTTGTTTCCCTACTATGATTATAACGATGTCTTATTTAATATTTTTTACATTGCTGTATATATGTTGTTTTTCATTCCTGTTCTTATTTTAATGATCTGTGAGCCACCTTGACTCCCACTGCTGGGAGAAAGCCAGAACGGAAATGCAATAAATAACTAAATAAATGTGTAACAGACTTTTAGTTTCCCAGCTACTTTCAATTTCCCAATATCATTAATGTCTCAAATAGAAGCGTAACAACTTAAAGATATTGGGAAATTAAAAACTTCCTTCCTCTGCTCCCCTTGGAGCAGAGGAATGAATCGGAGCTGAAAAATAAATAAAAAAAGACCAATTAAGATGTGCTGTACCTTTTAGAAAAAATGAAAAATAAATGGAAGGCTTCTTCCCAGAGGTGGAAGGAGACAGGCGGGGGCAAGAAAGGAGATTTTTTTATTTCTTTCACAGCTTTACAACTTTCTTGAAGGAGGTGTACCAAATAAGGTTGCCTTGCTTACCTTCAGCAGCACAACCACATGATGGGCTATTAGATCATTCACTGCATTTATAAGGCAGGACAGAACAGATTAGTGCCACACTTAATAATTAACCACACAATATCCAGTAAAATCAGACTAAAAAGGAAAATATGCTGATAGCCCATTGTAAGAAAACCTCTTAAATTCGGCCACCAGAGTCAAGTTCAATTTTTTTTTCCATTTTAGTCTTTGCAAGTTGTCCTTTCTGAAAAGTTATGGAGCTATTATTAGTAAAATTTCTGTGCACTGCTGCTGATGCAACGAAGGACAGGGTGTTCTTCATTGTGAAGACACAGAAGCTGGCCATCTTTAAAAAAAGATGCCAGGAGAGAGAAGCTCACATAGAGAACCTTTATGCTACAAACAGGAATCAGTTTAAACCCACATAAATGTATTTACGGCAGCCAGCAAGGCTATCTAGAAAATGTTAAATGGCCTGTTTCTTTATTTTCCATATAATTCTTGCTATACAGAGAACTGCAAGCTTCTTGAATAGAGATTAGGCATCCTTCAGTCTCGAGAGACTATAGTAATGTGCTCTGAATGGAGGACTTGGAACAGCGTCTAGTGTGGCTGAGAAGGCCAATTCAAGTGACCATCCCTTCCACACTGAAGACAAACACAATCTGTCCCCTGTCCAGCTCCCTGGTTTTGCTGGTTTTGGGACTGCCTCTTTGCCTCGGCCTGCTTGAATAGACACAGTGAGGTAACCCCACTTTTCAGCTGCTTGCTTCCGGCAAGGATGGAGGGCTAAGCAACCTCAACTACCAAGGTTTATGCTTTGCCCACCCTTGACTATCGTGTTGCCCACAGGTTGACGAGTGGATAGCCAACCGTGAGCTCCGGAGCGATTGGAAGGGAGAGCGGAGCCGCCGGTGACAGCGGACGCATGAGTGGACGGTCCAGCCCCAGGGGGCTGGACCCTCGTTACGTCCAGCTGTGCGGGGTATTCGTATACGAATACCCCCATCTCTAATGAGGACTCGTGAGTCGCAACTTGCTTTGGACTCCAACTCAAGTTGCACCAGTGAATCGACTCAGATGCGACTCGGGGGTCTGGGGGGCAGACGTGAAGTCAACTTTCAACTTCGAACCTTTTACTTGGACTTGACTCGGAACCATTTTTCCGAATACCAAGTACTGAAGGAACATGCAGGTATCAGTGGGTTGGCTTCTGTATGTGGAATGGAAGGCCATCATTTTCCTTTTCACCTCAGGCGGCAACATGCTTCGGGACAGCCCTGAGATCTGTAGGGAGAGTGGTGGACATTGAATGACTGTTGGGAGAGTTTCAGTTGTGTTTCCACCTATGCTCAGCCATACACTTGGTAAATTTATTTATTTAATACCTTCCTATTCGTGCAAGGACTACTTTGGGTGGTTTACAAATTAAAACTTTAAAATCCCAGAGACCACACGTCAACAAACAATGAATATTCTAAGAGGACAATAAAGCTGTAGGATGAACTTCCTCCTGCAATTCATCTGGCTCCTTCGCTGGCCATTTTTAAAAAGTCACAAAAAACCCTGTTATTCAGGCAGGAGTTTCAAAATACTACACCTGCGGAATCAGTTGAATTCATCAAGCCTTAACATGACCAATTCCACTATTTTAAATGTTTATTTATGTAAATGTATGACGGTATTGTTTCTTTGTATTTTATAATTTTTATTTCCTGTCCCGTTGAACTGGTATTTTAATTATGCTGTGTCTTTGTTGTAAACTGCCTAGAGTGGCCCTCGTCCAGATGGGCGGTATAAAAATGAAACAAACAAACAATAAATCCTGCACCCGCGGAACGTCCCCACCATGTAGAGAAGGAATGTGAGGTAGCAGTAATTTATATGTAGGCAAACACATCTATTTACGGTAAAGGTAAAGGTTCCCCTTGACATTTAGTCCAGTCGTGTCCGACTCTAGGGGGCGGTGCTCATCCCCGTTTCCAAGCCGTAGAGCCAGTGTTTGTCCGAAGACAGTTTCCGTGGTCACGTGGCCAGCGCGACTAGACACGGAACGCCGTTACCTTCCCACCGTGGTGGTACCTATTTATCGACTTGCATTTTTACATGCTTTCGAACGGCTAGGTTGGCAGGAGCTGGGACAAGCGACGGGAGCTCACTCCATCGCGTGGGTTCGATCTTACGGACGGCTGGTCTTCCGACCTTGCAGCACAGGGGCTTCTGCGGTTTAACCCGCAGCGCCACCATGTCCCCTATCTATTTATGAGTTACGCTTATATCCTACCTTTCCACCAATGACTTCAAAGCAGCATATGTGGCTCTCCTCTTTCCCAACTTTGTCCTCTGATCAACAACCCTGCAAGATAAATTAAGCTGGGAAAAGTGACAATTCAAAGGCCACCCAGGGCCCCAAATACAGTTATGCTGGTACAGCACAAATGGAGGTGAATTCCCTCAAGTGAGGAACACTCACCACAGACATTACCAGTGGCGGCCTATGTTGTATGACTTGGCGTGCAACTTCTTAAGTTACGCCATTTGTGTGGCCATGCAAGAGGATTCTGGCCGCAGTGAGTTTCACGGCTTAGTGAAAACTGAAACCTGTTCTGGCCCTTTTAACCATTTCATCGCACGGTTTTGGGAAATGACATAATGCATAATACCTGGCCCATTTTAGTGTGTTCTTCTTCTTTTTTAAATATTGGCATGCTTACTGTTTTTAGTTTTCAAATATAAGTCTTTTAAAGATGCAAGCCACCTTGGGTCCTTTTTAAGAAGAAAGGCGAGGTAAAAATATTTTAAACAAATAAATAAATAATATGCATTGGGGGGGGAAAGCATTTTCCAATGTATTCTAGGTTACACTGACCTCTCTGTGTAATTATTAATTTGCATTGGACCCTGACTTTTAGGGGCAATTTCCATGGGTTAGAAATGTAAAAACTTAAACAGGTCCACTACAATCCAGATTAGATTAGGCTTTCAAAACACAATAGGTTCTCCAAAACCTGACTGTCATATTTTCTCACAAACACAAATAATCACAGTGATTATTTTAATCTCCTAAAAGATCACATCTCCTGTGTCTTTTATAGATAAGATCATGGGTAATCTATTTTGGGGAAAAAAGAAAGAAAAGAAAACATTTCAGTGGTAATACATGTTTTACCAATTTACAGGCAACACCCAGGGGGGGAAAAAACATTTTGAAAGCTTCCTTAGGAATCAAGGACTGCCTTTACCTGGTTGCACAATTTAATGCTACCTGTCCAATCTCATTTCTGTTTATACAGAGGGATGTCTCAGGAAATTAAATGGAATTTA
This sequence comes from Intellagama lesueurii, assembly GCA_037013535.1. Taxonomy (NCBI): domain Eukaryota; kingdom Metazoa; phylum Chordata; class Lepidosauria; order Squamata; family Agamidae; genus Intellagama; species Intellagama lesueurii. Next base: position 6,492,178 of record JBAJHW010000003.1, read on the forward strand.
CTTCTAAATAAAGCAGCACAGTGAGCTGCAACCTTTTAAAATGTTATGTTGCCTTTAATTTAAAGTTTCATCAAGTATAGGATTCTTTCAGAAACTGGCATGGGGGTTAAATTAATCAGGAAAGGGCTTTCTCTCAACCTTACCACCTTCACAGGTGTATTTGGTGGGGACACAGGAAAAGGCCTTCTCTGTTGCTGCTACCAGACTTTGGAACTCCCTCCCACTGGAGGTGAGCCTGGCCCCATCTTGGCTGTCCTTCTGAAAGCAGAAGAGCTTTCTCTTCAAGCAAGCTTTCCCTTAATAACTGGGTGCCTGAGTGTTTGTTAGTTTTGTAAATGGACTGTTGTCCTTTACTGCTTTGAATATATTTTATACTTTACTGCTTTGAACGTATTTTGGTGTTGCTTTCGTTTTTAGTGCGGTATGCGTTTAATCCTTTCAGTATTATATACTCACTACGGCTAGCTTGACATACCGTCTTTTAATGCTGTAAGCCACCTTGGCTCTTTTTTAAAGGAGAAAGGTTGGGGCAAAAACCATTTTAAATAAATAAATAGCTCAAATTTTTGCAAACACCTTGAACTGCAACAAGCTTGCCTTCGGAACAAATTCCAATGCAGATGCGACAGCGAGATAGAAGGATAAAGGAAGGTTTTTTGCGTTGCAAAATCAGACCATTTGTACATCTCACCGGTCTTTCATATTACCTTTGAGCTTTGTTTTTTTCCTAGAAAAACTGGAAATGCCAGAGATTAGGCCCCGGCCATTCCTCATGCAAAGCCTGCTTGCCAGTAATAAACCCACAGATCCTCCCTAGAGGCACTGTGGTCCAGCAGGAGCTCTCTGAACTGGCACCTCTGCTACAGAATCACTTAACGGCCTTGGGAAACTCTCTCAATCATGATTCCTCATCGCCAGTCGCCAAAACAGAAATCATAAACCCCAGAGGTGTTTATTTCCCTGCCATGCCTAGCCTCCTTCCTCCTCCAAAACAAACAACATTGTCATATCATAGAAACCGGTGAGGTAGACGAAGGTGCAAAGTGGCCACTTACCCTGGGTTTCTTGGTCCCCTTCACTGTGCAATAAAGATAGGAACTGTTATTATTTGGGATGCTTACTATTGAAGGGACATACATTTTGGGGTTTTTTGGGGGGGCGATTACAGGTGCTAAAGACCATCTTTGCTCATCTTGGGGAGTACATGACATGACTTTTTTGGCCAGGGGGGGGCATTTAATTACTCTGCCTCAGACAGCAAAATGTCTTGGGTCAGCCTTGTCCCAGAGAGTTAATCGTGAAGGGCGAAGGGGTGGAAAGCGGGAGGTCAGAACTTTCCTTGAGTTTTCTGTAAAATCCGACCTCTTGGCCAAGGATCTGGGGAGGGAGCCGGCCACTGCCACCTCCCAACAGAAAAACCCGGACTACAATACCCATACATGGCCTGTATGAGTAAGGGGAAGATGGGACACCAAACCCCTGGCCCGAGTCCTTAGCTTCCCACCCAGTATTGATCCTGCTTGGTATTGATCCATCATCAGCATCCTATCCTTGGCAGGACTTGGAAACCCCTTTTCCCCCGGGGCCTTTTTTTGCGCACCATGGGTCCCCGAGCCCTGGCATCACCTACCTGCGGCCGTCCCCCTTTGCCAGGCCACCTGAGCCCGAATCCCAAGCACCAGGGAAGAAGAGAGTGGGCAATGGGCAAGAAGAGGGGAGGGGGAGTGGAAGAGAGAGGGAGGGTGGAATGATGAGCCGAGGAGGCGGCAACCGTCCCGCCTCCTCCTCCCGCGAGGCATCCTGGGAACTGTATTTCTCAGGGCCCTCCCCTCCAGCCTACGCGGGCGGAGGGCTGAACTACAACTCCCAGGCGCCTCCGGGGCCAAGCCCGGGAGCGGTCAGCTGGCGTTAAAGGGGACGCAACCCTGGAATTGCTGCTGGGCTTTGGGAAGCAGGAAAGAAAGAAAAAAAAAAAGCCCCAGAAAATCAGAAAGCAAAGCGGCAATCGCTGCCCGCAGTCAGTTGAGCGCCGGCTGCGGCAAGCCCTGGCGGCGTTGGATGCCTCGCCCGTCCTTGGCAATCCGATTTGGGTTGGGTCCTTTTTTTTTTTCCTGGTTGCAGAGCAAAAGGAGAAGAGAAGGGGCGTGCTTTTGCAAAATCATCATCCGAGCAAAGAGGACGCGGATCAGCGCTGGACCCCTGTCCTCCTCCTCTTCTGCTTCGTCGTCCTCTCCCTCCATTGCACCAGGAGGGGATCGTGCAAGTAAGTGGATAAACGGGAGCCTCTGGTCCATGTCTGGGCATCTCTGCTGGGTGCAGGTGGCTGGTCGGAGAGCTCTCCCCATTTAAGGCCAGGGTGGGGTGGGGTGGCTTTTTTTTTTTTTTTTTTTTTTGCATCCTCCGCCTCCGCTTGTTGTCCCCTTAGAGGCAAGTCCGCCGCGGAAGCGAGGTCCGAGAAACGCTGGGCTTGCCTCAATAGAACCTCCATGTGCAAGGGCAGTGTACCCGCTAAATATGAGATGCCGGAGAATAAGCCAGGCAGGGGAAGAGAGCGATTGCTTTAGTGATCCGTCTTCCGAGAGGCGTTGTCAGGCTGGCGAAGTGTCCCAAATAGAAAGCAGTGGCCCGATCCACCAGGGCTGCTTCCAATCTTTGAGCCTTCCTCAACCTGGAACCTAGATTGTGATGGACTACAAATCCCATGCTGGCTGTGGGAGATGGGAGCTCCAGCTTGCTTTCTCTCTCTCTCTCCTAGTTCTGGGATGAGCACTCTGCCCATGCTTGAGGTTGCTCTTTTCCCCTTCCTCCTCTGAGGCTGAGATCTGAAACTGAAGGGTGATGATTCTGGCAGCTCGGATGATTTAGGGCCCCTCCGGTTGTTTCTCGTGGTGGGCTTCTGGGGCTGCCGTGCCCCGTCAATTGGTCTGTAGACGGAATAAATGCATGGCAGGGATTTGAAGATGGGTAAATGTTTATTTCTGCCAGTGTGCGGAGAATAAAGGTTTTCCCCTACACCTCCCACCAGACAAAGCTTAGGCTGGGGAGGAGAGTGAGTGTCAGATTTAGTGACATTTTATAGAATGGAGAGTTTTTTCTTTCAGGGAGAACGTTGGTAGCGAAGACGCACACTCGAACTCGGGACTTGGTGCCAAAGACTTGCCAGCATCCCTGATTGTAGATGCCTGGCTTGAGAAGAGCAGCATCCAATGTTGGATATGCCTAACCGATAAAGTCCTAAATAACTCGGGTTCAAGCTGTCTCAAGGACTGTATCTCCCGTTCTGAGCCTGCCCGGCTTTAAGATCATCAGGGGGAGGCCTTTCTTTCGACCTCACCACCTTCACAGGCTCACCTGGTGGGGGGACACAGGAAAGGGCCTTCTCTTCCTGTCTCCCAGACTGTGGAACTCCCTCCCACTGGAGGCCAACCTGGCCTCATCTTTGCTGTCCTTTCTCTGCGGGGCAAGCTTTTCCTCAGTGACTGCTTGCCTGAGTTGGGTTTTTAAATGGGTTTTTGTGGCTTTGAATGTGTTTTTTTGAAAGGCGGGGTATAAATAAATAAATAAATAAATTTCCTCTTTCCCAGACCTCAGAAAGGCTAGACTACACTCCCCAGAATGCACAGGCAGTACAGGGGATGCTGGGGGCTGTAGTTAACAAACAACAACGACATTTTCCAGTTCTGTGCTTTTCCTACCCCCCCCCACCGAAAAAGGGTTCTATCCTGTCCCCTTTCTGTCGTCATGACTATGTATTTTTGCAACAAAAATTGCAGCAGTAACGGAACCTCCCGAAGGCCATCTGAGAACCGCAAGGGTGCCAAGAGAAGCAAGTAAATAGATTTATTGTCCTTTAATTTTTTTTTTGCCCCTCAGAAGGGTAATTGGAACCTATGTCTCCTCAGTGCTAATTTTGAATTAAACTACACTGGCTGCAATGGAGTCACAAGGCATTTGGGAGCAAAGCAAAGTGTTCCTCTGGGGTCACAAATGTTGCTATTTTGGACAAATTGTCTAGGTAGGAGTCTGCCTGTTGCATCTCTGCATGATTTGTTTGTGTGGCTCAAACTCCTTTCCGTCAGTAGATATGGCTGGAGAGGTAGCAATGCTCAGAAAGTTCCTTTTTTTTTTTTTTTTTTTAGACCACAGCTTCCAGTCTGGGGAATTCTGTAGTCCAAGGACTGTAATATACAAAATCTCATGGTAGAATAAAGATCCCACAACATCCCCCCCCCATGCATGTGTGTGTGTAATTATTATTTGTTTGCTTGTTTGTTTTATTTATAGACCGCCTTTCTCCCAATAAGGGAACCCAAAGTGGCTCACAATATTGAAAAGAATAGAATCAAAAACACAATACGTCAAATGTTAATAAACAAAACGATACACTAATTAAAATACAATTGAGTAATTAAAAGCAAGTAAACATTAAAAACCATTTAGTGTTTAAAAAGGCATTCAGGGACTCAATCACGATTGTTAAAAAGCTGGCTGAAAAGATGGGTCTTTAGCTGTCGGGGGAAGGAGAAAAGGGAGGGGACCAGCCTGATCTCCCGAGGGAGAGCATCATCACAACCCGGGAGCTGCCACCGAGAAGGCTTTCTCTCTTGTGCCTCCATCAGCCGTGCCTGTGCTGGTAGTGGGACCGAGAGGAGGGTCTCCTCGGACGACCTTAAATGCTGAGAAGGTTCATAGGGGGAGATACGGTCCTTACCTGCCTTTAGAAGCAACTTATCAATTCTTCGGCTACCTTTGAAAAACCAGATGCTGAGAAGCCTGGTTTAACTGATGTAGTGGACAAGAGGATAGAACATTGCCTGTATGCTCGAAATTTCAGTCCTGAAATGACAACTTCACTATCACCCACTCATACTGCTTTCATCTTGACCAGGTAATGGATCCAAAGGTTTCCTTTCAAACATTATTTCTCAATCTCCCATTAAAATTATAGCATCTGAGGTGAACGGCTGAGAAAAGCAGGGGGCATCGGGAAAAGAGGAAGACTTAAAATACGAGACGGCTTGCCCTAATAAAGGAAACAACACTCTTTAGCTTCCAAAACCTAAACAAGTAAATTAATGACAGGACCTTTTGGAAGTCAATAATTGACGGGATCATCATGTGTCAGAGGTAGCATGGCAGCACGTAACAACAAGGTGGACTCCAGGGGGAAAAACCACCAATAAAAGCAAACCACTAGGATACTAAAAATATATTCAGGAAGAAAGGACATGGAGTTTGTTTATGACTTCTCTGCTGTCTTCGATATTTAGATTTGCTTTTGAAATCAAGGGCTCTTAGCCAGATACCTGAGTTGGAAATGCAGGCGGGAGAGGCTAGATAATTGGGAGGGCTTTTGTTGACAAAAGTACCCCCCTTCGTCAACCCTCCGGACAAACGTTTAGATATACTGTATGTAGTGCCCAACAGCTACAGTATAAGGGTAAAAACATTGATTTTTAACCACAGGAGTGGATAACTTTATATCCTGGGGACCCCCCCCCCCCAAGCCATGAAGAATACAGGGCAGTGTTCTCTGGTGCCCTCTAGCAGTCAACTCTGCTATTGCATCTTGCAAATATTTGCCAAAAAAAAAAAAAAAAGCGCTAAGAGAGAAAACTTATTGTTTTTAAATTTGTAAACCACCCAGAGTAGACCTTTGGTCTAGATGGGCGGGATAGAAATCTAATAAATAAATAAATACATACATACATAAATAAATAAAACTAACAAATACAAAGCGTGTATTGCCAAATACATGGCAATACTTCCCATGCCACTTAGAATTTGTAAGAGAAGACATTTGAAAGAAATGCAATAAAATACCTTTAAATGCCCTTTAAAACTAATGTTTGAAAGTAACTAGAGAATGCTTTTAATTGTGCCTAGAAGTAATTTGGTAATTACTAGTGACATTTTCATGTAAATTTGTAACTCGTTGTCCCAAAAGTAACAAGATACAGTTAACTACATTGATTTTAACTCATTATTTGTAAGCTCTGCTGTCTAATTTTTTTCCCCTATTTTAGAAATGTTGGCTGAAATCCTGTTGTGGAGTTAACACAAATGGTGTAACTCTGGGAAGCAGATTGCCTTAAGTTGAGAAAACTCCGTAGACATTACCTATTGCAACTGGTTGTGCAACAGATAAGGTCTACAAGGATTTCTTAACTTACGGCAACATGCCTCTACAAGTTACAAATGTTTGCATCTCTGTGCAAAAGGATTTCATCCATTGTATTTTCTCATATGAAAATTCAAATGAGCAGCTGTTTTCCAAAGTGTGATGCCAGGAACTGTCTTGGATTATGAGGAAAGGCTGAAAGAATTGGGGCATGTTTAGCCTTGAGAAAAGAAAACTGAGGGGTGATAGGATAGCACTTTTCAAATATTTGAAAGGCTGTCACACAGAGGAGGGGCAAGATCTGTTCTCAATCATCCCAGAGTGCAGGACACGCAACCATGGGTTCAAGTGAAAGGAAGCCAGATTTCGGTTGACTATCAAGAAAAACTTCCTGACTGTTAGAGCAGTACAACAATGGAACCAATGACCTTGAGAGGCTGTGAGTGCCCCAATACTGGAGGCATTCAAGAAAAACTTAGATCATCACCTGGCAGATATGCTTTGATTTGTATTCTTGCACTGAGCAGGGGGTTGGACTTGATGGCCTTGTAGGCCCCTTCCAACTTCACTTTTCTATGATTCTATGATTAATTAATAATTATTTGCTGTCTAGTCCTTTCTGATTTATGTCAATTCTTTCTAGGATTTTCCGGGAATAGAACACTCAGAAGTATTTTACCGTTCCCTTCTTCTAGGGGGTGCTGTGGGACCATGTACAGTAGCTTGTTCAAAGCCACATTGTCTGATTCTTCTCATAGGAGGCACACCGGGGAGTTGAATCCAGGACAGGCGCTCTATTTTACTTGAGCACTGGTTCTCAGACTGGGGATACGGATGGGTGTGTGTATGCCATCCAGGGATGTGTGAAGAATTTCCAAAGAGGGTCCAGGAGACTGTGAAAAAAAATCCCAATATTTTATTGTTTGGAAACAGGGTGGGTTTGATTTAAATCTAATCAATCACGATTTAAGTTTTAAAAATCAGATTTTTTTGACAATTTTAAATAAAATAAGATTTATTTAAAATTTACTTTGTGATTTAAATCGTTATTTTTTAAAAAAAAATCATTGGTAAAAATCATTGATTTTTATCCACCCTGTTTGGAAACATATTCTTGTGGTAGATGTCATTAGTAGAATTTAGGACTGTCAAGAAAAAATGTGCTTATTTTTAATTTAAAATATTTTCAAATGTGCAGTTTGGTACATATTTGAAATATTGCAAATCACATCACAACTTCAGAAATGCATGCATTTCAAACTGGGTTTGGCTTGCATTGGGTTATGGGAGCTGTGAAATGGGGTTTAACATTAAAATGTAAAGTCAGTGTCTTTCTGAAGTATATCTACCTCATGCTTGGCAACTTAAGGGAAAAGAAAACCTGTCGAAATCTATGCTTTGTTCATTCACTTATTAATTAACTTTATTTATATCCTGCCTCTCTCCCACTAAAGGGTCTTTGGTGGCTTATAAAATATTTAAATGACAAATCCACCTTAGAAAATAAAATAAATTACAGAAAAGATCAATTAAAATATTGGCTCAAATCCTGTTGCATAAATTACAGCTGCAGAAGGGTGATAATGTCACCAGCATGGGGACAATTTTTTGGCGGGGGGGGGGAATTCTCCATATGTATTACAGCTCCCATGTCTTGGAAAATTTCTCCCTGCCTGTATTGTCATCCAGAAATAAAGATTTTCAGCAGTAAAAGAGTTCCTCCTTCCGTCATGGGTCTCCCACGGCTTGCAGACAGTGAAACTGATTACATGTGAGTCAGAGAAGGCTCAGGACAGACAAAGGAAGTCTTTAATGATTGAAAAATCTTTCCTTGCCTGTGATTTTATCCCACTTTGGCAGGCATACTTTACACCACAGGATTCCAGCCAATATCATATTAAAACCAACACATTTTAAAGAATGAAGACATTTCAAAAGCACACGGAGAAAGGTAAAGAAAGAAGATGCAACCAGAGCTCTTTCCTTAGCAATCATTAAGTTGCTGAATGCCCATCTCAGCAGAAAGGGCTTTAGAAGTCATAACCATCACTTTGAACTGTGTCCAAAAATGGACCAGTTGTATACTACTGAGTTCTCTAGAAGATAGACAGAACAGCTTCTTTCTTTCAGGAATATGGGAACTCAGAGTCTTGAAATGTAATGAAGTGGCAGTAGAGTCAGGCCAATTATAACATGGTAGTCCTTTTCACTTTTCACTTAATTGCTGCGGGGAATTGCCACTAATTAATGAGTTGCAGCTCATGTTCCTAATTGTGCACCAGGTCAAGCAAGTGGAAGTGGGTAGGTTTGCAAATAATTTCTTGGTGGGATGCCATAGAAAGAAAATGTGGTAATGCACCCTTCTTACTCATTAAAGTAGGACCTCCCATATCTGCAGGAGATCCTCCCCGCGGATGCTGAAAACCACGGATAATAGTGAACTTTATACATAGTGTAGTCTTTGGCTCCCGTGGCCCGTTCTAGTAACTACATCATGGAAATACGTATTTCTGGGTTTTCTTTTAATATTTTTAATACTTTCGGACCATGGATAAGTGAAACCGCAGATACCGATCCTGTTGATACGGGGGGTCCTACTGTATATAAATTTAAATTTATACAAGTCACTGGTGAGATGGTCAGTCATATGGCCAGTCTGAAATGGAGAAAACAAAGCCATTACCGTACCTTGGAAACATTACTTTGGGGGGGAAGGAGCATTTGTTACCCATCAGAAAAGTCAGCTGAGGTGGGTTCTGTTGCACAGACGGACAGGTTTGCACATTTACATTCTCAGCATACGAACACCAGACCTTGGCAAAATCCCCACCCCATCCTTTTTTAACTGCTGCTCCTGGAATTCCCCAAAAACCATACTGGCAGGGAGGCTTTGAAAACTATAGCCCCGCCAGAGGAACTTTAGAAGGCCCTGCACATCACAACATTTAATGTCTTCCGGTTTGTGAATCCAGAAGCCTTACACCGAAATCATGGAGGAGCTGCGGGTGCTGCTTAGCAATAGACAGGATCAAGCCCAGAGACCTTCTGGCCGTCCTGAGGATGTGGGAACACAATGATGTAATATTTTGGCTGACACATGAGAGGCGGTTCGGGGCAGGAATGAAGGACAATGAGGTCAGGTATATTTTTTCTCGTTGGCTTCTATTTACGCCACGACGCACCTTTGGGGGAGATGAAATGAAGCCTACAAGAGAATCTTTCCCGTCTCGCTCCGGATTCCCCTTTGCAGGAGATTGAATACGTAAGCAAGAAAATGCTTGTTTGGCAAGATAGACTTTGATTGCATGGAGATATTCTTAAAAGAAAAGGCCACTTATAAGTTTAATTCTAAACGGCTCCTCTTAAAAGACAGAACCGGTTTGTTCCAAGGCTGTTGGAGAACAATATATATTCGTTTTTGTTCCACCTTCACCCAGCCAGTTTTAGGTTATCAAATATCTGAAAGGAAGTCATAGAGAGGAGAGGCAGGATCTGTTCTCCATCATCCCAGAGTGCAGGACACATAAAAATGGGCTCCAGCTACAGGAAGACAGGTTTAGGACCCAGAAAAATGCTCTTCCTGGCCCTTGAAGCATACTTGCCCGCTAACCCCCAGCCCTATGAGAAAAGACCGAAAGAACTGGGCATGTTTAGCCTTGAGAAAAGAACACTGAGGGGAAATAGCAAAGCACTTTCCATATACTTGAAAGGCTGTCATACAGAGGAGGAGCAGGATCTGTTTCACCGAATCATAGAATCATGAAATTGGAAGGGACCTGTAAGGTCATCAAGTCCAACCCCCTGCTCAATGCAGGAATCCAAATCAAAGGATATCTGCCAAGTGGTTGCCTAAATTTCTGTTGAATGCCTTCAGTGTTGCAGCACTTACCACCTCTCGGGGTAATGAATCTGTTTATTCTTGATCATCCTAGAGTTCGGGGCACGTCATAAGGGCTCATGCTACAGGAAGCCGATTTAGGCTGAAGATCAGGAAAAACTTCTTAACTGTTAGAGCAGTACAACAATGGAAACAATGATTTTGGGAGGTGGTGAGCGCTCCAACGCTGGAGGCATTCAAGAGAAAATTGGACAACCCTCTGCCAGATCTGCTTTGACTTGGATTCCTGCCTTGAGCAGGGGTTGGACTTGATGGCCTTAGAGGCCCCTTCCAACTCAGTTATTCTATGATCAGCAAAGTCTCTCTCTCTTTTTAATGGGTTGTTTTTAAGCCACCTACAATGCCATGGGCTAAACAGTCGGTACTCAAACGTTTCAGACAGATAAATTTAGAGCAAGGGTGAACAAACTGGAGAGTTACCTGAATTGTTACCAGAAGAAAAGACCATAGATGGAAATGCATCCAAGATCGGAGGGCCAAACTTAAAGGGGTTGTGTCTCCCCTCCAATTAATCCATTTTCTTTCCCACTATTGGGTTTCCTCAGAGGCATATGCCTTACCAATCAGCGCTGCAAATCACACTTGCAAAATAAGCCTGTATTTACCTTCCAGTGACCAATCACAGAGCAAAGCATGCTAAGTGCAGCATATGTAGGAAAATCTCGTGCTGCGACAAATAAAAGTCTTTAACCATTTGAGGGAGCACAGATGCCAAAAACATGATAAATCCTGATTCTGAGTGAAAAGCAACATTTAGGGATGAATCAAAACATGATATGCAGGTAGAAGTAGAACCGTGCACGGTGAAAGACCTCTCGGCACTTAGAGCAAGGCCAGGGAATAGGTAGCTCGCTCTCCAGATATTGTTGCACTACAATTCCCATCAGGCTTATTCGGGGCTGGAAAAGAAGATACGGCGATGTAAGGGAAAATGGACAGTTGATGCTGTATCAAGATGAAGCCTTTCAAAACATGGACATAATAAATATGCTCTTTCCACTGTTCCGGTTGTACCTACTGTTACTTCGGTAGTCAAATGGTCCTCGTAGAAGGTGGATAAGCAAACTCCAAGGTTCTCAGGGAGGGAGAGATAACTAATGGGATGGGAATTTCAGGGGGAATTGTGTGCTCAGTGGTGATGAGTGGTGCTGATTGTCTGTTTTGAAGGGACAAGAGGTGAAAGCCTGGGGGATGGGAGCTAGCATCTTAAAGAAGCACCACTCCAAAGCTTCCTTGCAGTGCATGGTTAAGAGGAAAATGATGTAATGCATTACATAAGTATTATCCCTTGCTGACGCATGCAGAGCAGGCTGCTCTTAAAGGGGCAGACACCGTGGCCAGGGGTAATTCCTGCCCGGATCCTGTTTTTGTCTCCATTCTCTCCAACCTGCTGTTCCAGTAAAGACTTCCTTGTTCATAGCAGATAGAGGAACAGGGAGGACAAGATTGGGGTGGAAACAGGGTGGGAGCAGAAACTGGCTCTCCCTTGTCCTTCAAGACAGAGAAGAATGCAAGGACACAATATTCTTTAATTGCAGCCTTAAAGTACATGCCATCTTAGTTTCTAGGTGCTTGTTTGCATGGGGAAGAGCATGCTATTGTACACCGTGCACCTGCTGGTAAACAAGAAACTCATTCTGACCTGTTCTAGTGAAATCTGAGCGTTCTCCGTAACCTCTTCTTCTCCCTCCTGTTTTTTGTTCCCGAATGATTTTTCCCATTTGCTTTTCTCACCGAGTTGCAAAGAGCAACCGCTTCGCTCCTTGCCCTGGGGCACCAATAAGCCATTTTTGGCAGGAGACAGGCCGTGAAACGCTGCATGATGCCGCAGATCCCTGAGCGGCCGGTGCCAGGAGGGCAAAAAGCTCTTGACTTTTCTTGTTGATGAGCCAGACCTTGCTTGGTAAGGTAACAGTGTACCGGGCATGCCTCCAAGGCGTGGGACTTCAGCAGCGTGGCCTGTGCAGCTGGTGTTTAATCAGGTTTTATGTAGTCAGGTCTTAGGTAGTATATGAGCTAGTTGGATAGCTCAGTGCGTTAGGCCTCTGGCTGTGGAGCCAGAGTTGGGAGTTCAGTTCCCCACTCTGCGTCCCAGAGGAGCCAGCCTGGGTAGCCTTGGGCCAGCTGCACAGTCCCAGGGCACCCCAGAAGAAGAGAATGGTAAGCCACTTCTGAGTGCTCTCTACCTAGGAAACCCTGAAAAGTCAGAATTGACTTGACAGCACATGATGATGATGATGTAGTATATGGTGCACCTGGGAGTACTACTTTGGCACCCGAGTCCTATGGCCAGGTTCCACTACTGGCAGGGTGGTTTTCCCAGTGCTTTTAATTTCCCCGCAGTGACTCTGACATAACATTTGTTGAGATTATTTGGTATTTACTGGCAGAGTGCAGTGGCCTAGTACGGAGTTTGTGACTGTTGGATGTGGAGACTGGCAGTAAGGCAAGAAAGAAGACGCCTATGAACTCAGAATGATCCAGGAGGGAAAGATGTCTAAGCTCGATTTTAAGGAGAAAAGTGGGGTAAAAATAGTTTAAATCAATAAATAAAGCAGGAGGATGGAGGAAGGAATGAAGACTAAGAACTGCAGTCTGCATGCAGATCTTGATGAGACAAAGAGGAAGAATACACTCAAGTACACCTGTCCGTTCATCCACCCTGAGCAATTCAGATCATTTTCTGTACGTCTCAGGGAGCTTTTTCAGGAGCATTGGCCCATGGCTGCAGATACGGGGGTCATACTGTATAGCTTTGGACTATAAAATGTCTCACCCAACATGACTGTACCTCTGCAGCCAACATCTAAGGCCTTTCTGCAGCTGTGTCCTCCAAGATGGAATCAGAAGGTGGTGGTGATGGGCAGGGACGTATTAGTTGTGGCCTCTTGCTTATGGTTCTCCTCAATGAGATCTGTGTTTCCTTCCTTCCTTCCTTCCTTCCTTCCTTCCTTCCTTCCTTCCTTCCTTCCTTCCTTCCTCCCTCCCTCCCTCCCTCCCTCCCTCCCTCCCTCCCTTCCTTCCTTCCTTCCTTCCTTCCTTCCTTCCTTCCTTCCTTCCGGCATGTTTCCCCACCCCACCCAGGAATTCAATGGACTGTGGCAGCCCATTTTTTAAATACTGGCCATAGGTCAATTAATTTGCTATTAATTCTTACGGTAGTGCTGTTTTACATTATGAATCTTTGGAAGAAAGTACCCACAGAAGAGTAGTTTTGTGGGTAGTTCCCCCTTCAGTAGAGTGTTCATGGTGCCATCGGTCACACATCTGATTTCACAACCGGTGCGCAATGCAACTAGTTGCACAACAGACATCCCACAAAACAAGGGGAACCGCTTGTGTGATTCCCCTGAAAAGATTTGTGCTGTTGTCCTTAGGGTGTGTAGTTTCATTGTCAGATGCCCGGAGTTGCTTTTGTTCATGTTCTTGTTGATTTGCAGTAATGCCCAAGTGTTTTTCGCAGGGTACCATCAAGCTGCTTCCACCGCCGTCACCTTGGGGAGGGGCAGGGCATGTCGACTCAAGTTGTGGGACTTGCTATCAAGTGAGACTTAAGTCACACCAGTGACTCAATTTGGACTCAACTCAGGCGTTGTTGTTGTTGTTTTTTCCAATGACTCGGACTCAACTCAGAACTGGAAACCCAGCCACCCCTGCCTTTTTTTCTGGGGGTGGGGGAAGCTTGTTTTGAAATAGGGACTCAGCATGGGGGCTTGGGACTCGGGACTTGGTACTAAAGACTCAGACTCAGAACTCGGTACCAAAGACAGGCCAGCATCCCCGGGGAGGAGAAATTCCATACTGACCTTGTTGCTCTTTGATTCACTTCCAGAAGATCGAGATGGATAAGATCCTTGAGGCCATTGTTATGTCTTCCTATCCTGACCACATGAAACAAGGGTTGGTACGGCGTGTCGTAGAGGCTTCGAAGCAGCCCATGAACAGTGAGCAGTGTTGGTCCATGATGGAGCTCTCCACCAAGCTCTTCCTCATGGGTGATACCAAGTTCAAGAGGACAGTTGGCAAAGAGGTGCTGGAAACCTTCGGTCTTTACCACAAGGAGGCCTTTGAGGAGTTCTTCAATGCGCGCTTCCTCCTGAGCCTTCTCCAAGAGGGTTACGGGCCTCTCGGGAAAAGGAGCCTCTACGTGTTTGATTACATTCACCTGGGGTTGCCGTTTGTTCTGGACGGCCCGTCGGCCAACGATATCTTCTTCTTGCTGAGAACCGAAGTGCTCCGGAAAGTCTGCGAGAGGCCGGGGCTGAAGCTGTGTGTGAAGATCAGCAAGCTGCTCACTCAGCATCCTCAGTGTATCCCCACGGGCAAACGCCAGGCCCTTTTCTGCCAGCAGCTCATCCGTTGTATTGGGCAGTTCCGCACCACCTCCGGCAGAGAAGGGGCCATTGTGGATTTCCTGGACCACGTCATCAAAGTCAGCCTCTTGCTGCAGAAGATATGGAAGATTCAGATGTCCTCCATCCTCCCGGCCTTGAAAGAACTCTTTGCAATAATTTCATCAACAGGTAAGCATAGATGTTCAGAGATGGTTAGAACTCACATGGGGGGTTTGGACTTGGTGGCCTTATAAGCCCCTTCCAACTCAATTATTCTATCATTCTACAACTCTATGTGATTTCATTATTCATGGAATCATAGAATAACGAGATTGGGAGGGGCCTATAAAGCTATCGATTCCAACCTCCTGCTCAGTGCAGGAATCCAAGTCAAAGCAGGTCAGACGGATGGCTGTCCATTTTTCACTTGAATTCAATTTTCTGCGGTTGCTAGCAAAATGCTGGGGGTCATGAATGGAGGTGGTGATGGGGTGTGTGTCTCCCCCACAAAAGCTGTTCTAGTCAACACATGGGATGGGAAGGGCAGAGCTTGGAAAAGTTCCTCTCCTTTTTTTGGATTACACCTCCCAGAATCGCCCGATCAGAATGTTTACCTTCGTATTGCTTTCATGCTTGGCCTTGGGAATAGTAAATAAAGTAAAGTTCTCCAAGCTCTGAAGGCAAATTTTACTTTCAGGGCAGCACTGGATCCAGTGCATCTGTTTGTTCATGCAGAAGAAGCTGAACTGGAGGGATAGGTTAGACGACCTCACACTAACCTTATAAGGTAGGTCAGTTGCCTATGGAAAGCCTGCAGGAAGGATACCAGACATATAGGAGCAGCACACTGCCTCTGCTGTAGAGGTAATATATAGCCATAATGAGTAGTCGCTCCTTCCTGTTCTCTGGCCCAGAATCTTTCACCATTCAACGTGAGTCGAGGCTTCTTCATCACCCTATCATGCGATGAAATGTTGGAAATTGGCTTCTAGATTTGTGTCAGAGCTCAGATGTAATGCATTACAAATAGCAAGTTACCTGCCGTTAACTTTTTGTAGTAATTTAGGCATCACTAACCTATGGTGTTATTGTAATGTAACGAAGCAAAACATCTCTCCTTCTGGAGTGTAACTAAGTTCTAAAGTTACTTTTGAAGTTGCGGGGCAGCTCTTCTTTGGTGTCTTTTAGATCATAAGCCTGTTGTTTGTGTCATTCTGATTTTTGAAAACTAGCGAACAACAACTACTAAGTGACTTGGTAAGAAAACCAACATTTACTTTTTGAAATAGTAACTTTTCCAGCTTACTACTTTTCTGTATCTTGTTATTTGACGGTATCTTACCATTTTTTAAAAAGCAATTTTCAATGTTCTGGTTTGCCAGTACGAGTATAATGAAGGCAGACGTTTCCTTTCCTTTTTTCAAAAGTATGTAGCATACTAAAAAGCAGAGACATCTTAAAAAGCAGAGACATCACCTTACTGACAAAGGTCCGCATAGTCAAAGCTATGGTTTTTCCAGTAGCGATGTATGGAAGTGAGAGCTGGACCCTAAAGAAGGCTGACCGCCGAAGAATTGATGCTTTTGAACTGTGGTGCTGGAGGAGACTCTTGAGAGTCCCCTGGACTGCAAGGAGAACAAACCTATCCATTCTGAAGGAAATCAACCCTGAATGCTCACTGGAAGGACAGATCCTGAAGCTGAGGCTCCAATACTTTGGCCATCTGATGAGAAGAGAAGACTCCCTGGAAAAGACCCTGATGTTGGGAAAGAGTGAAGGCAAGAGGAGAAGGGGACGACAGAGGACAAGATGGTTGGACAGGGTCATTGAAACTACCAACATGAATTTGACCAAATTCCGGGAGACAGTGGAAGACAGGAGGGCCTGGCGTGCTCTGATCCATGGGGTCACGAAAAGTCGGACATGACTTAACGACTAAACAACAACAACAAAAATGTAGCATCTCACCCTCCCCACACAAGTAAATGTTTAGAGAGATAATAAAATCTTTAACATAATGTGCATTTATTGATGTATTTAAAAGATTCTTAACTCACCTTTCAGGGCACAGTACCCTCTCCAAAATTTTCATGAAGATGCAAGCCACACAACAAATTAATGAAGATAAAGTGCCCCGTCAGGTCTGGTCATTAATTAACATCATCAATAAGAAACGTAAAGCACAGAAATACCAAACACAGGCTGGAATAGAGATGCTTTCAATGTTCATGAACAAGGCCCTGTTCTTATTACCTGCCAATAGAATAGCTTTGTAGCAGCCCTCTGCAGATCACAAAGCTGTTCCTCTTTGCTCATAGACTGGGTTAATCCTAACCATCAGAAATCAGCTTGAGCAACCAAGGGTTGTCAGTTTATCAAGCAACCCAACAAAATCCTGAAAGCAGCATCTCTCTCTCTCTCTCTGTGTGTGTGTGTGTGTGTGTTTATTAATGGATCTCTTTCCTTGAGCAACCTCCAACGATAGAAAAATGGGGTAATAATATTTTCGTGAATGATTAAATGTGTACAACTGCAACGTACATAATCTTTATCACTTCTTGTAATACTGTTTTTTTTACCTACCTCTGTCTTAATGGTTTTGCAGAAGATCAGGAGCCACCGTCGATTGCCTTAGCCAGTGTGGTCCAGCACATTCCACTGGAACTCATGGATGGGATACTAAGGAATGTCACCAATGATGACAGCATAACGGATGTACAGATGATGGTGGCCATTGGCAGGTAGGAGATGCTGAGAGGTCACTGGGTCTGAATTAGTCTTTGATGTGTAACTGTAACCAGGTAGGTGCAAGAATGGTAAATAAAATAAATAAATGTATTCCGTGAATGAGTCTTTCTGCTAAATTCTCAGATGATGCAAACTGTTCTTTTAAATGAAGAATCTGAAGGTCTGCTCCAAAAGACAGCCATGCTGGGCCAGAGGGGTGATTCTAGTCCAGCCGTCTGTTCATGCAGCAACGGACTAGTCGCCTACGGGAAACCCACCAACAGGAGATGAGTACAACTTTAGCTTCCACTTCACTTTTCTTAGCAATGAAAAAGCCTGACGTCTTGAAGCAAGCATGATGAAACTTAGGATATCGTATCTTGGGCCCATCATGAGAAGAGAAGACTTGAATACGTCTGGGTAAAGTTGAAGGCAGCGGGAAAAGAAGACGACCCAATACGAGATGGATGGAGTTCATAAAGGAAATCACAGCTTTGAATTTTGTAAGAGTGGAGCAGGACTGTTAATGACAGGACATTTTGGAGATCACTCATTCATAGGACCATCGTTAAGTCTTGATGGCACATAGCAACAACAGGAAACAGCCAGCCTACCTAGTAACCACTAGGTGAATCGTTAGATGAGTCCTGGACCCAGAAAAATGTCCTGCCTGGCCCCTAGAACATACCTGCTCCTGATTTGATTCTCTGCTTTCTTGCTAGGAATGAGGACTCCGATCGCGGGACTTGCTGTCAAGTCAGACTCAAGTTGCACTGATGACTCTGCTCAGACTCATTTTTTTTCAATGGCTCAGACTTGACTCACTACTAGGAACCCACCCACCTTCCCCTTTTTTTCTGGGGGAAAAAAGTTTGTTTTTAATCGGGACTCGAACTCAGGGTTTGCGACTCGGGACTTGGTACTCAAGACTCGGACTCAGACTTGCCAACATCTGTTTCTTGCGCAGCTGGAAGTGCTACAAGGCAAACCCACACATGCATACCCTTCAAAGCCTGCTTCAGTTTTCTTTTCCTTCTTTTTATCCCCCAGAGAGCTAATGGAAGATGTTAACTGGCAGTGGTTCTAAAATCAAGTCTTGGCTTACCTTCCCCCCCACCCCGCGACCCCTGGCTTTAAAAATAACAGCCCTCTGGAAGGCGACGGTTGGAGGAGACATTCAGCAGTCCCCACAAAATGCAATTACGGAAGAGCAGATGGCTTGGAGGAGGCTTGGGAAAAAAACAAAACACATTTGGCCTGCCAAGAAGCTGCAGTCTTACCAGACAGACATCTTGTCTGGCACAAGCTGGGCTGATGCAGAGATTTGTCCAGGCACCAGTGCCCCAGCAAGCTCACCGTGTTTCTGGGAAACCCCTATTTTCCTGCAGTCAGACCAAATACAGAAGACAGTGAGTGGAGATAACAGTATACAGTGCTCTCCCCTGAGTAGTGAGATATTTTAGGGCAATTTGTGACCCTCCAAATGTTAGAATCATAGAATCATGGAGTTGGAAGGGACCTCTAAGGCCATCAAGTCCAACCCTTTGTGCAAGGCAGAAATTCAAAGCAGATCTGACAGATGGCTGTCCAATTTTCTCTTGAATGCCTTCAACGTTGGAGCACTCACCATTGTCATACTGCTCGAACAGTTAAGAAATTTTTTCTGATGTTCTGCCTCGATCTGCCTTCCTGTTGTTAGACTACAACTCCCAACAGCCCTGGCCAACATTTCCTATATTGAGGGATGATGGGAGATGGAGTCCATCTACATCTAGAATGCGTCTGCTCAACACAGTTGCATTAGTTTGATAGAATTCCTTTTGCTGTTGCGCCATCCTGTGGAATCCCTGGGCTTTGCAGCTTATGAAGGTACTTCAAATTGTATTCTCGAAGGCTTTCACAGCCGGGATCCGATGGTTGTTGTAGGTGTTTCGGGCTGTTTGGCCGTGTTCTGGAGGTGGAGGTACTTCAAATGGTCCGTTAGAGGGCTCTAGTGCTGTTGTTTAGGGAAGTAGATTAGCACCCTTGACAACAGATGGATAAATATCTCATCAAACGACATAGGATACAGGATTCTGTAGACTGGAGCTATGGTAGGTAAAGTGCTATCAAACTGTAGAGTGCAGTTACACTCCTGGAGGGGCACAGGTAGCCAACCCATGTCTTTTTCGATGAGAATGAACTGGACACGCATGGCTCTCTTTGAACACTTGCTTTATTATCAAATACACCAGGACAGAACGTGAACGAGGGAAACAGTAAGAAGGACTCTTAACTGAATTATGGGTTTTTTAAATTGTTTAATATGTCTGTAAGCTGCCTTGGGGTGGCCTGAAAGTATTTTAAATCATTAATTAATTAGTTTGTGAATTGCCAGCCTAATTTATTTTATACGGCTGGCTCTAGCCACTGTACGCTTAGGGTTCAAGAGGGGTTTCTCCCATAGAAATGAACAGCAGAAATGGTCGTCTCCACACACGCTTTCTGGCATTCTTTCAATGACTGTGTTGATTCACTGATGCTGCCGTTCTGCCTCTCGGTTCTGCTGCTCTCTGGAGGTTTTGAATTCTCCACTTGTGCTTTTTACCCACGTTGGCCACCTAGACTGGCAATCAGAGGGAGAAAAGTATGTTTTTCCAAACCACCTCTTCTTGGTAGGACTAGCTTTCAGTGGATCACCTGATCCTGGACTGTGTTTCCTGCTGGAAATGTCTGAGCAACAGGTTGCCTGCCTGTGGCTTTGTCTTTTGAGTCCCCATGGAGGGGGCTGTGATCTGAATCTCCTTCTTTTTGAGGGTAGACCTCCAACCACAATATTTTTCTTCAAGCAACGTCTAGAAATCCAGGGGCCAAACACACACACCTCTGGACCTTTGAGGAAAAGAGCCTGCTTCCCTCAGTTCTGCCAAATATTGTTCTCTTTATTTTTTTAACTTAAGGAAATAAAACTCCCATTGCACTCTCTAGTGGCAATTGTAAAACAACGGTTTGAAAAGTTGAGGGGCACAAGCACTGGGATGCCCTGTAACATGACCGCCATAATGCCAGAGTGATTGCTAAATGTAAAGCATAAAATACGAAAGTGGTAACAATAAAAATAAAAATGATAGATGACAATAATGGATGTAAAAACAATATAGGGCATAAAGATAAAGTCAAGATAGCAGTGAAATAAAACCATGTGGAAGTAAGGAAAAGTGGAATCCTACAAAGCAACAAAAGAAAATTAAGGAAGATCAATTTGGAACCCAGGCGTCAGATCAGCCACAGGTTCAGTGAAAAGAGGTCTTACGGCGTTCCTCGTGCTTATTATCTGACTGGATTGTCAGTTCTACCCTTTGAGAACCTTTGTCTGAGACATAAAAACAGGAGGCCAGTTAAGTTAAAGACTTTTTTAAACAGCTTCAACAGGAGGAAGATAAGATTCAGCTTTCATACTCAGAAAAGATAGAGCATTTATGATGAAAAGTATGTAGGTGGTCATTGGTCCTGAGAAGGGGCTCCAAGCTGCAGGTGACATTTTGAATGGTCCTGGTGCACAGTTTTTATCTCTGCCCAGCTTGCCTCCGTGACTAAATTTGACTCTTGCTTTCCCCTAAACCAGTGGTTCCCAGTCTTGGGTCCCCAGATGTTCTTGGACTACAACGTCCAGTGATCCTGGCCGGCACAGCTAGTGAGGAAGGCTTTTCGTCCAAGATATCTGGGGACCCAAGGTTGGGAACCATTGCAACTCTAGCTGTGTATGCCTAATACTAGAGATGGGCACGAACCGGTTCGTCCCAGTTCATCTGCACCCCTCCCCTGCCTCCCTTTGCTCAAACAGCCACTCACCAGGCCCAGTTGGGGTGGGTTTTCCCACCTCCTCGGCTAATCTCCCAGTCACAAGCAGGAGCACAGACTTCTCTGCCCCACCCTTTTCTCTGAGTGGCAGATCAGCCAAGGGGGCGGGGCAGAGAAGCCTGAGCTGCTGCCGGGACTAGAAGATCAGTTGAGGAGGTGCTGGAAGCTAGCATGCTTGGCCTGGTGAGGGGATGATTGAACCGGAGGAGGTGGGGCAGGGGAGCAGCATCACCTGTCCTGCCGCCTATACAAACCGGGACGAACCAGTTTGTGCCCATCTCTACCGAAGATTGCAATTCTTGACACCCTGACCTGCTGCCCATTTTATCAAATTGCTCTAACTGGTCTCCACCCCCTTGATCTTTTCTCTTTGCAGGATGATGGAGTGGGTCGCCTGGCCCCTAGGGAAGAACATAGACAAATGGATCATCGCTTTGCTGAAGGGCTTGGCTGCCGTGAAAAAGTTCAGCATCTTGATTGAAGTCACACTCTCCAAAATTGAGAGGGTCAGTATTTAGGCCTCTGCACAATTGATCACCAGAGCTTGGGGATGTTACTTTTTGGGGACTACATTTCCCAGAATCCCCCAGTCAGCACAGCTGGTGCTCAGGATCACTGGGGTGTTACAGGAGCAAAAGCTCAGAGTGTACCTTTTCCCAGCCCTATTGACCACCTGGCATTATCCTTGGCAGGAAAGCCCTATCCACACATGGAAATGCTAATTGAAACCCACCAAAGCCATAATTGGGGACCCTTGTAAAACATTTTGATCTTTAGGACTTGTCATTATGAGTTACATTGCATTTTTATGATATGCTGTGAAAGTGCTTGGCTTTACTTTTTTCAGAAATTCAAAAGTTTGCTCATTACAGGCAAAGAAATTTAGAAGGGTTTGAACGCTCCTTTACTACAGGAATGGACATGCGGGGTGCTGCGGGTTAAGCCGCTGAGCCATTGGTCTGTCAATAGGAAGGTTGGCAGTTCGAATCCACGTGATGGGGTGAGCTCCCGTCGCTTGTCCCAGCTCCTGCCAACCTAGCAGTTCAAAAGCATGCAAATGCGAGTCGATAAATAGGTACCACCACAGTGGGAAGGTAACGGCGTTCCGTGTCTAGTCGCGCTGGCCACGTGACCACGGAAACTGTCTTCGGACAAACGCTGGTTCTTTGGCCTACAAATGGGGCTGAGCGCCGGACCCTAGAATTGGACAGAACTGGACTTAAATTGTCAAAGGGAACCTTTACCTATTTTTACTGCAGTCGACTGTTTACTAGATCTCTCTCTCTCTCTCTCTCTCTCTCTCTGTAGCTGATTTTCTTTGCTCCCAGCTGGTAAGGAAAATTAGATGCCAAAAGGGACAGATAAATGGTGATAAATCTGGATTGTGGCTCCTCTCCTCTTGTGAATATGGCTCCATCCCCTTTGATTTTTCTTTGCTGGTTGGAAGGAAACTTTATTTATTTAGTTAGTTAGTTACTTAGTTAGTTGTTTGATTGATTTGATTTAATTTAATTTAATTTAATTTTGCTAGTGGAAACCACAACTCTGGGTGGTTTACAACATAATAGAAACACACATGTTATATATATGTATATAACAAAAAAAATCATATAATTTAAAAAAAAGAAAAATAAACATTATAATTAATCAATAACCACCCAGGTAGCAAGATAGGCAGAAATAGAAATGACAGGACGTTCCTTATTCTTCTTCCCTTCTCTCTCTCTCCTTCCTTTAACTAAGGAGGAGCTCCCCAAAAGCTTCCATCTTCAGGAGCTTTTTAAAGGGCCGAAGGGAGGGCGCGGGACATACCTCCTGCAGGAGAGCATTTGGGATAGAAGGAGCCACCACCAAGAAGGCCCGACTCCTCATAGCTGTCTTATGGGTCTCTCTTGGTTTCAGCACCCGCAGGCATAAACCCTGGGAAGACCAAGTAGGATGGGCAATAGAATTTGGCGGGAGATGTTCAGACAGGTAGCCAGGTCCCAGACTGTTTATTTATTAATTTATTTATTGAGCTTCTAGACCGCCTGACTTCATGAGACACTGCTTGGGGCGGTTCACATAATTAAGGTGTTCAGAAGAGTCAGAGCTGGCTCCTTGGTTTGTTCGTGCGCAATCTGGTTCTCTGTTGGCAAAGAAGAAGGGGATCTCAAGAAAACTTTAATTGCTATGAAGAGACCCTTGTCCAGAAGGGTGTTTTTCTAGCCTTTCCTCTTGTCATCTACCTCAGCTTATGGAAGATAGGAGTCCATGTGTTTCAGAGCTCAGAATCTTTTTTGAAATTCAGGAGAATAAATTTCCTGTGCTGTTGGTGAATTTAAGTAAAGAAATACATTGGGTAGAACCCTTCCATGGTCTGTGGTTCTTATTTCACATGACAATGTCACTCCCAATTCTGGATTAAAGCAGCTGCTGTTTCAAAGGATTTCTCTCTCTCCCCATCTTTTCTTCTTCTTCCTCTTCTTCTTCTTCCTCCTCCTCCTCTTCTTCTTTTCTTCCTCTTCTTCTTCTTCTGTTCTTCTTGTTCTTCTCTTCTTCTTCTTCTTCTTCTTCCTCCTCCTCTTCTTCTCTTCTTCCTCTTCTTCTTCTTTTCTTCTTCTTCTTCTCTTCTTCTTGTTCTTCTTTTCTTCCTCTTCCTCTTCTTCTTCTTCTCTTCTTCTTCCTCCTCCTCTTCTTCTTTTCTTCCTCTTCTTCTTCTTCTCTTCTTCTTCTTCTTTTCTTCCTCTTCTTCTTCTTCTTCTTTCTCCTCCTCCTCCTCTTCTTCTTCTTGTTCTTCTTTTCTTCCTCTTCTTCTCCTTCTCCTTTTTCTTCTTCTTCTTCTTCTTCTTCTTCTTCTTCTTCTTCTTCTTCTTCTTCTTCTTCACCTTCATGTGCTGTCAAGTCAATTCTGAAGAGAATACTCAGACGTGGTTTCCCATTCCCTCCTTCTTCCAGGGGTGCCCTGGGGCTGTGTGCAGCTTGCCCAAAGCCACCCAGGCTGGCTCTTCTCCCAGGAGACACAGTGGGGAATCGAACTCCCAACCTCTGGCTTCACAGCCAGATGCCTAAACCATTGATATATTAACTCCAGAGCATGTGCTACGCGATATCAGTTTGGAAGCCTCTTAATATGCTTTGACTTGGCATTTTTCTGACCTCTTGATCCAGCCTCAGTGGAGACAATGGTCATGTTGCTACTGCCATATTTGTGACAGTGAACCTCTCTTTGTTTTAATCTCCCCTTCTCTTGCAGGTGTTCTCCAAGCTCTTATACCCTATCCTGAGGGATGGGGCCCTCTCTATTCTGCGTTATATGCTGCTCAGCTTCCAGCACTCCCACGAAGCATTTCACTTGGTAAGGCATCAGGTTTTATTAGTTACTGCTCCATGTGAACTCCAGGTCTTTTATTGTTTACATACAGAAGCAGGGTTGGATTGGACCGGTCAGTCTTAAACACTGGCTCTTTTGCCTGGGGCTGGCTGGAGGTGGAGTGGACCAACAGCTGGAGGGTCATAAATTCTTCTATCCCCACCCCGTCCTGTCACAGATAACCTGGTAAATGTCATTTGGGAACAGCCAACACAGCACCCAGAATAAATTCATCCGGAGCAAATTGAACACGGAGTATTTAATTACAGGAGGACCCCCTTATCCATGGAACCAGTATCCACTGATTCATTTATTCACGGTCCGAAGATATTAAAAATATTTAAAGAAAAATCCAAGAAATATATATTGCTAAATAGGGTTACAAGAACTGGCCACCAGAGGGAGCCAGAGACTGTACTATGTATAGCATTAGCTAGAAAAATATATTTCCATGATGTCATTAACAGAACTGGAGCCAGAGCCCAAGCTGTGGCTAATGTTCATTATTAAAATAGTGTTTGCTATAATCCGTGTTTTTCAGTATCCGTGAGGTTTTTTGGAACCGATCATCTGTGGATACAAGGGTCCTACTGTACTCTTTTGGACTATAATCTGCAATTTCTTCCATATATGCCCAATCCATCCTTAAGGTCATCCAGAAAGGTCCTTCTGGTGGTACCACATGCTCCCAGGATCTGTTCTACAGTCTTCTAAAGCAGAGTCCTTAGCATCTTGAATATACAAAGCCTTTCCATTACAAATTCAATGTGTTCCCAAAATCTTTAGGTTTAAGCATAGGTTGAAAATCTCTATATTTATGCAAGCCTTCCCTTTCTAGTCCAACTGAACTGAACATCTATCTGATAGATTACATGAATGCAGCATGTTGAATTATGTATTATATATTTGGGTATAATTGTGTATCTTTTATTGTCCCTGTCGTATACCTTGAAAACCCTACTAAGATTGCCATAAGTCAGAAGGTCAACCCAATCAGAGCCATTTTAACTTCCCCTTACTTGAAAATGTGCTTTTTTCTTCATGCAAATCTAGAAATGCACAAATGCTAAAATAGACATGGACAAGGAGTGGATCAGAGTGGAATGGGGACCCTATGTGGGCAACTTTATGGACCAGATTGTAGGGGGCAGTGCACAGATCTCATTTATAGTTTGTGTTTTATTATTGTCATACACCATTTTGAATTTTTCCATTCTAAGCCAATAAATACAAATAAGTAAGTTGCACCTTGGATCCAAACAGAGTCCAATACTTCCCATCGTTGGGTCCCCACATGTTCTTGCATTGCATCTTCCTGAAATCCTGGACAGGACAGCTGGTGATGAAGGCTTCTGAAAGTTGTAGTCCAAGAACATCTGGGGACCCAAGGTTGGGGACCACTGAAACAGACCAATCAATGCTGATCCCCCAGATGTCTGTTTCAGAGAAGAGAGGTGGGAATCCTCAATGAGACTCTGATGTATGGCCAGTCCACAAGATGATTGACAGACAGAAGAAAACAAAACTCAGCTGCACTTAACCCTTAAAGCTTTCGTTACAAGTCCATTTTGGACAAGACACATGATTCTGTCTACTTATTTTGAGACTGACTTTGTTTCGTCCTCCTTGAAGCTTCTCCCGCACATTCCGAGAGTGGTGGCTGCCCTCAACAAGGAGAACTCGAACTCTGCGGCAAGCTGTCTGGAACAGCTGGCTGAGCTGATCCACTGCATGTTCTTCCGTTTTTCGGGATTTCCAGACCTCTATGAACCAGTTGTGGAAGCAATCAAAGTAACCCTTTCCCTTTTCTGATGTGCATGCAACAAAAGGGGGTGTGTGAGGTGGGGAGAATGGTTTCATCTAGAATTTGGATAATTCATCGTCAGTGACAAGGCCCAAGATATATCCTGAGTAGAGCTGGGTCTGAATCTAAGGGGCGACTACATTGGCCGTTTATTCTACACTTTGCGCCAGATTAAGCATAGATGAATTCAAATTAAACCCCAGTGATTACATGATATAAAGCTCATTATGGAATCTTCTCTTTTGAGTGGGGAACTATCTTTTTCTGTTGAGCTGGCAGGGATGATTTAAATTTGCTCCACTTGGCCGGCATCTCTTTTCTCTGCTTTCTGCTGTGTGTGGTCACCTGATCTGAAGACAATGGGGCAATCATAGGGGTGTCAGTTTCCAAGTGCTTCTTGTCTTCAAACAGTGGTGCTTGCTTTGAAAAAGGGCTTTCAAGGCTTAAAATTAAAAAATAAAAAATAAAAAGAGCTGGAGGGTTAATGGGAAACAACCAGCAACAGAAGAGCCCTCCATGTAATTGTGGCTCGGGCTGTGAGCAGACCCATCTTAGGGTGTGACTACTACACATTAAGGAAAATATACTTGGATCTGCTATAATCCACAGCTTTTCTGCAAGTGAAATCACTGTAGCTGTCCAGACAACAATCAGTTTGGAGGAGTCAGCAGGGACAAAGGCAGAGAAGCTACATTTGCACAGAGCTCCTTGACAGCAGAAGTTGCCTTGACAAGGTGTTAATTGGCAAGTTGACAAGGTGCTAATTGGCTATTTCCACCTCTTTTTTTAAAATTTGTTTTTCCTAAGTGACCTAGCAATACTCTGCACCAGTGCTGCGCCCTTTCCCTCATTTGGAAGACAGAGCTGTATGTATTTCACAGCTGTTCTATACCCTGTAAAGTCACCTGCCAGCATGCATTGTCATGCTGACGGTGGTGCTGCTCCACTGTCTGCATCAAAGTACATTCTGACTCCCAGTCCATTCAGCTTTTGTGCATGGACTGATTTGGGATGCTTTCTTTCTTTCAACCACTGTTCTGTGTTTTGCACTCTAGTACCATCTTTTAGGGTTTGAGCAAGGCTTAAATGTGGTATTTACAGTATTTGAGGAAACAAGTACATTTTATTAAATTTTATTTTAATATTGCAAGAGGCCTTGACTCTTTTTTTCAGTACACTCAATTGCAGTGTTCCAGTTACCTTGAAGTGATGCAAGCGATAATGATGGAACATTATTAAAGGTGGTTAAGAACAATGCCCCAGGTTGGCGACATGGCTACAACAACAGATTGATTCTTTTCTTTGGGTTTCCTTGTTTTTGAAGGCTCTTCCCATTCCAAATGAAGACCGAATCAAACACCTCCTTGGGCAAAATGCTTGGACTTCACAGAAGAACGAACTGGCCAGTTTTTATCCTCGCTTGGCTTCCAAATCGGAGACAGGAAAAATAGGGTTGATTAATTTGGGAAATACGTGCTACATGAACAGCATCATCCAAGCTCTTTTCATGGCCTCTGAGTAAGATCCTTTCCTGCACAAAGAGGCCCATAACCTTGTGGGTTAAAATCCCACAAGCAGTTCGTCCTGAACTTGGTCATAAAAATCAGGGGGTGGAATTATGATTTCTGGCTGGCTGTGGGATTCAGGAAGTTGTGGGCCAAAAATTTGATATTTTTTCAAGGGCTGGTAAAAATACAGTTAGAGTGAATTAAATAACGATGAGCCCCAAAATCTGCTGCCTGAGGCAGCTGCTAGATCTGGCCCAGGTTTGAAAGGCTGTGGGTGGGTCCATTTGCTGGGACAACGACAGTTACGGCTTGGGAAGCTCCCGTTTAACAGCTTAATGTGTTGTTTAATGAATGGCCATGCTAACAGATATATATATTTTTTTGTAAAAAAAATTTTTTTTCAAGCTTCCGGCGTTCGGTGCTGAATTTAACCGAGAACAACTCCCAACCATTGATGGCGAAGCTTCAGTGGCTGTTTGCCTTTCTAGAGCATAGTCAGGTAATTCCCGTGAATTTATTATGAACCATAATCAGTATCCGCTGATTCACTTATCTACAGTCTGAAAAGATTAAAAGAAAAATCCTAGAAATATATTTTTTTCCTAAAGATGAAGTTACAAGAACTAGCCACTAGTGGGAGCCAGAGACCATGATAGGTTTAGCATTCACTATTAAAATAGTGTTTGCTATAATCTGCTTTTTCAGCATCTTTGAGGGTGCTTGGAACCCAATCCCCCGTGGATATGAAGTCCTGCCGTATAGATTTTCGAACGTTCAAGGCATTTCCATCGACAGGATTGCTTTATTCCAAATGTTTTTGCCCTCCCGTAACCTGGAAAGCCTCTTAAAATGGCTTATGGATGAATAAAGAGAAGACAAGCCTCTCTGTAGACTTCCAGTCTGAAAAGGCGCAGCACGAAAGGAAACAGGAATGAGGAGGGGAAAAGAAAACAGGAAAGCTCAGTCATTTTCTTTCCGGTTGTTGTGCCTGAAAGGTAGGCCATAATGATCACTGTTCCTAATTCAAGCTAGAATTGAGCAAGGCTTTCTCTAGCTGTCCTGGTAAGACGTGAACTCAGAACTTTGTGGCTCGCGGATCAGGCATTGTTTGAGCAGGGGCCTCCTCCCTGGTAAGGTATCTCTTAATTTTATTCTAGGTAAAAACCATGGTTTGGTTTGGTTAGATGAAGGCAACCAGAATGGTTTGCTTCAAAGCAAGGTTAGGAAAGGAGATTGTTCTGTATTTGGGGGGCGGGGGGAGGTTTGCCCCCCACCCCCACCCCCAAGGCTTATTACTACCTATTCACATTGCTTCTATTTCAGTTCCCCCACTTCATCCACCTTTACAAAAGGAGCTCAGAGTGGCCTGCTTCCTCTCTCTTTTATTGACACATCAACCCTGCCATGTAGGCCAGGCTGAGAAAACGATTAGCATGAGGTCCCCTTGTGATGATGAGTGGAGATTGGAAAGCACGCCTCCCTGAGCCTTGATCAGCCAACTTAAACTTCGACAACCTCATCCTTTCTTCTTCGACAGCCATGATTTCCAGGTCGCGCCGCTCGATCGTGCAGGCTGGGAATGATGGGAAACGTAGTCCAACACCTATGAAAGGTACCGGCTAGGGCAGTGGTTCCCAACCTTGGGTAACACTGAGGTTCTTGGACTGCAGCTCCCAGAAGCCTTCACTCCTCGCTGGGCTGGCTGGGATTTCTGGGAGTTGAAGTCCAAGAACACCTCAGTTATCCAAGGTTGGGAACCACTGAATGCACCATATTGTGGGAAAATTTCTTTTTTTGGACTAGTAAAGCCTAGGAGCCACAGTCCAGAAATGGAACTTTCCTCAACTCTGAGCTGCACCTAATGCTTCAAACTTCCCCCAGTTTCTGTGGTACAGTTTCTGGCCTTCTCTGCTCAGTTAATCTTTTGTCTGTTTTTAGACATAATTAAAATTCCAACTAGTATTAGCCCAACAGGTAAGATTGTACATCGGACTTAAAAACAAGCAGTCTTGCTTGAAATACTGGGTTAGAGGAAAGGGGTTAACTTTGCTAAAGGAAGTGGAGAAACGGGGTCCTGCAGTGTAGCTCTTTTTCTTAAAGGTGCATTTATTTCTAGAAAAGCTAGAGAATCTGTCTGCTTAAGCAACATTCAAAACAGCTTACAAAATGTGAATTCAACTACCAGGTTAAAAAAAAGAAGATGTAAAGTGAAAAAAGTCAGAGGAACAGGTTTTTGCCTGGCCTTTGGACAACATGCATACCAAATACTTGTATCTCTTTTCCCCGTTCTTCCTCTCGCCCCTTTCTTGCTTCTCCCCCTCTCTTCCTGCTCTACCAGCGCCCCACCATCTCGCCTGAAAGCTTCCTCTTGGCCTCATGGCCTCCATGGTTCACCCACGGGGCTCAGCAGGACTGCTCCGAATACCTGAAATACCTGCTTGATCGGTAAGGTGGATGCTTTCTGGAGGAGTACAGTTGAGCTTGTATCTAGTGGAGCAGCTATATTAGCCCGTTGCAGTAAAAATGACAAGAGAGTCTGGTGACATCTCAAAGGCTTACGCATTTATCATGGTGTCTACTTTTTTGGACTAAAGTCCACGTCATCAGATTCATGAGATCATAGAATCATAGCATCATGGAGGTGGAAGGAGCCTCCACGGCCATCAAGTCCAACTCCTTGCTCAATGCAGGAATCCAAATCAAAGTATATCTAACAGTTGATTGTCTAAATTTCTCAAATGCCTCCAGCCTTGGAGCGCTCACCACCTCCCGAGGTAATTTAATAATGTATCATGAGTTTTTCATTTTTAAAAAAATCTAACGCTGTGAAAGGTAGCCTACAGATGGGCAATAAATCAAATGAATGCATTCTCATTCAAATTAAATGAATAATTTAAAGTACCACAAGATTCTTGACAGGGTATTTTTTTTTCTAGAAATACAACATTTGTCTCAAAATAAGGAGGGTTGCAGGGGGGGAGGGAATTACCCTGCAACAGTCCTCTCTCATTCACCTTTTCCAGGTGGCATGTTTCATGTAGAACTAGGAAAAGTTGCGTTTTTGAACTAGAGTTCCCAAACGCCCGCAGTGGTCAAATACTACTTTCCCAGGCTCTGGTGTTTCATTCTTGCATTAGAAGGCATCTCAGTTTGTCATGATGTTCCTCCATATATTCTCTCCACCCCACCAAAAGACTTCACGAGGAGGAGAAAACAGGGAGAAGAATTTACCAGAAGCTCAAAGAGTCTACTCTGACGTGTCCAGCTGACGAGCAGCGCTCTGGAGACAAGACTCTAGTTGAACAAATGTTTGGTGGTAAAATTAAGACAAAAATCCGTTGTCTGAAGTGCCTAAAAGTTTCTTCCAGGGAAGAGGCCTTCACAGACCTTTCCTTGGCTTTCCCGCCAGCTGACAAGCATGTGCCTCTAGCCACTGGCAGTGCCTCAGTTTTACCCATTGAAGAAATGGGCCCTCAAAACGTTCAGGCGAGTGTAGAACCACAAACGAGGCTGAGCGAGCCACCAAGGAGATCCGGGATGCCTGTAGCGTCTGGAATGAGTCCAGTGTTGCCCGTGGAAACCTTGAGACCAGAGGGTCAGGAGACATCTTTCTCTTTGAGATGTGAGCATGATGCCACGAGCGCGAAGCCTCCAGGAGAATCGGGATTGGCTCTGCAGGGGCCCGTCTCCGGTTCTGCACCGTCCCGATCGGTCCCAGATTTGATCAATTATTTCTTGTCGCCCGAGACGCTGACCGCGGAGAACCGCTACCACTGTGAGAACTGCGCCTCCCTTCAAGATGCGGAGAAGCTGGCGGAAGTGACAAAGGGGCCTCATTACCTCGTCCTCACTTTGCTGAGGTTCTCCTTCGACCTGAGAGTCATGAGGAGAAAGAAGATCCTGGACAACGTCTCGGTCCCGTTGGTGTTGAAGCTGCCCGTCCTGACCTCCGAGGAACCGAGCGGGACTCATCCAGCGAGGACGGGGGACCGTTCTCCATCATCCTGCAGGGGCTTTGCTTCTGTGATGTACGATCTCTGCAGTGTGGTGGTGCATTCTGGGGTCTCTTCGGAGAGCGGCCATTATTACTGCTACGCCAGGGAGTGTAACGACGACGGAACTGCGGAAAGCAGTCCGAAGGATGCCTCTTGGAACGCTGCCTCGGAGAAACCGCCCAACGTGGCTGTCCAGTGGTTTCTTTTCAACGACACCAGAGTCTCCTTCTCCTCTTTTGAGTCCGTGAGCCACGTGACCTCCTTCTTGCCCAAAGACACCGCTTACCTGTTGTTCTACAGGCAGAGGAGAACTCAGTCCGAAAGCACGGGGTGTGAGGCTGCAGTGGAGTCTGGTTGGGTGAACGGGGACTTGCATTCACCGGATAAAAGCCTGATGGAAGCCATTGCAAAGGATAATATCCTCTTCTTGCAGGTAATGTGGGCTGCTTATTATGATTATGATTCTTAAGGTTATGTATTATTCCCCCAAATCCTGTTGGTTGTTTGGTTGGTTGGTTACATTTACAGTAGGACCCCTGTATCTGTGGGATCAGTATCTGCGGCTTCACTTATCTGCAGTCTGAAAATATTTAAAATATTGAAAGAAAAGAAAACCCTAGAAATTACTATTTTCCACAGTGTATTTACCAGAATTGGCCACTAGAGGGAACCAGAGACTATGCTGTGCATTCTTGTTTAAAAAATACCTAGCATGGTCTCTGGTTCCCTCTGGCGGCCAGTTCTGGTAATACATGATGAAAATACTTTTTCCAGGATTTTTCTTTTCTTTTACCATACTGTGCATAGCATTCGCTTTTATTCACGGGTTTCAGCATCCACAAGATGGGGCTTAGAATCCCCCACAGATGTGGGGGTCCTACCATATATACCGCCCATGTAGTGGCAAGTCACTACTATGGGCAGTTTGCAAAGAATATCCTAACCCTTCCCACCCCACGCCCACCAAAACACCAAACATTCCCCCCAAAATCCATGATGGTGATAGCTGTAAAAGTAGTATATATGTGACTGAAAAAAAAATGACATTAAACAATATATCAGCAGGTCCCCTGCAAAGGAAGGATACTCTTAAAGACCTCTTTAAAAAGCACAGATTTAACAAGCTTTCTAAAGGTAAGGAAGGAGGGAGCCTGGCGTACATCTATAGGATTTTCAAATCCTATCAATTCCACGTACTAGTGTAATGCAATTAGCATAGATCTTAATGGTTTCGGACCTTGATACTTGTCGGAACATCTCTCCCAGAAAACAGCTACCCATTTCACATGCTCCTCACAGTCCACAGTGCGAAAGACGGTCATGCCAAGGGAGCCTAGAAAGATGGTAAACCAGGAATTGGGCTTTCTCCGTGGTGGTCCCCACTCTGTGCAATAACCTGCCGATCAAGGTTACCCAGGCTCCTTCCCTTCTGATATTTAGGAAATTACTCAAGACAGAATTATACAAGGCAGCCTTTAAGAGCATATCCCCTAAGGCTACTAATTTTTAATTTGAAATTTAGGTTCCCTTTGTATTTCAGCTGTATTCGAGTTGGCTCTTTCACTGTATTGATTAGGTGATATGGGAGTGGAGCTGCAGGAGGTTCGGGTGGTTAATGTTTTTCTCTGTATACTGCCTAGAGTAGCGCATATTCACTAATCAGGCAGTATATGAATTAAAGAAACAAGTAAATACAGTAGGACCCCCTTGTACACGGGATCAGGATCAGCTGATTCACTTATCCATGATCTGAAAATATTAAAAGAAAAATCCTAGAAATCTATATTTCTAAAGGTGAAGTTACCAGAACTGGCCACTAGAGAGAGACAGAGACTGTGCAATGTATAGTCTTCACTGTTAAAATAGAGTTTCCTATAATCTACATTTTTCAGCATCTGCAGAGGGGCTTGGAACCAATCTCCTGCAGATATGGGGGCTCTACTGTAAATAAATCTCAGCACAGAGCAGCAAACGCTTATCTGAACGTCTTCTATATAATTCACAGCCTGGATTTACGCCAATGGCTTTTTCGCCATTCTCTCTATAATTTAGCTCATGATCAAGAGGCCTGCTTGGATTTGATTTTCGTGGCTTTTGTACCCCCCACAGGAGCAGGAAAAGGAAGCCAGAAGTCGGAGCGCTTACATTTCTGCTTTGCCCAA
Organism: Intellagama lesueurii; assembly: GCA_037013535.1. NCBI lineage: Eukaryota > Metazoa > Chordata > Lepidosauria > Squamata > Agamidae > Intellagama > Intellagama lesueurii. The sequence goes on from JBAJHW010000003.1 coordinate 6,525,919, forward strand.
ATCCCCTCTGTGGTGGAAAGACTTCGACAGGGATGACGACGACAGCTCCTCGGGGGGTTGCGGACACGATCCTGGCGGGGGAGGCTCAAACTCTTTCCGCGGACTAGTCTTTTAGCAAGGAATCGCTTTGCTCAAACCTGATGGCTTACACCCTATAACCGTCAAGCGAGTCTCTTCAGAGCTCGGAATAAGAGAACCAGCCCAAGATGGCCAGAAGTGGCTCTGCCAGAAAGAACTGGTGTGGTTCCTCACCTCTCCTTAATGTTCGGGAATTGTAGTATTTTGGGAGGTGCTCAGCAAGCAGGGGATTTTCGCCTCCCTCACATTCTGCACTTCCTCATATCTGAGAACGTATCATAGTGTTCGACATCGTTTGTAGCATAATCACCAACATCTGAAGTGTGGGGTATCCTTATGGTGAAATCTCTTGAGGGAGAATTTCTTCCTCTATTGATTCAGGGAATCCAATGTTATAAACTGAGCTTAATTCGTGACTCAAGGACATTTCCACCCAAGTGAACTGCGTGATGCTTTTTTCCAAACAAAATATATGTGTGTGTGTGTGTTTGTGTGTAGGGGTGTGTGTGCTGCACCTTCTAAATGTTGTTTGTGGAAGATTTGAGTGCGTTGGGACTGAGGGAAGGGTGAGTTTGGCTGAAAAGGCGGCGTGGCTAGTTATCAAGGCCAGGTTTAGATAGTTAAACGCGGTGGGTTAATAATTAGGGGGAGGGTTTCTATGGCACTTCACATTTTCTCTGCAACCTACATTTGAACCCATAAGCGAGTTCAAACATGTTTATGAGTGATCTCGCCTTTCTCACCTGACTACTCATAAACCTGTTCAAACCCAGCCATAAACTCAAACACAGGTTGCAGGGGAAAACATGACATGTCATAGAAATCCTCCCCCATTAACCACCACCACCACCTTAGAAGTGCAGAGCTGGCAGGGACCCTCTGGATCATAGAGTCCAGCCCCAATCAAGGAGTCACCGTGGGGGAATTGAACGCCTAACCTCTGGCTTCGCAGCCAGAGACCTAAGCCACTGAGCTATCCAGCATCAGAATTTCCTTGGTTCTGTCTTCTCGCTTTTCTCCTTCTCTCCCTTCCCTCTTGCTTTACATGTACACATAGATACACAAAACACTAAGGTGGCCGTCTGAAATAGAGGAGAGGCTTCTATACCTTTAATACAAATGCAAGAGTAGGCCATACCTTTATAAACCACTCATGAAACCATACAAATCTGCTAGCTTTCAAAAATCAGGACCCATTTCATCATGCTTGCACCAGTGACTTGCTTTTAGGGCAAATAACTTAAGAGAGTCCCAAAAATTCGTGGCAGACGGATTTTGCCAGGGATGTGTCTTAGATGCAAGTTAGGAAAAGATGCAGGTGGCACTGGAGTTGTGATTTTAAAATGAATGTTAACCGGATATAGGGACGTGGTGATGCTGCGGGTTAAACCGCAGAAGCCTCTGTGCTGCAAGTTCAGAAGGCCAGCCGTCGTAAGATCGAATCCATGTGACGGAGTGAGCTCCCGTCGCTTGTCCCAGCTCCCGCCAACCTAGCCGTTCGAAAGCATGTATAAATGCAAGTAGATAAATAGGTACCACCTCGGTGGGAAGGTAACGGCGTTCCGTGTCTAGTCGCGCTGGCCATGTGACCATGGAAACTGTCTTCGGACAAACGCTGGCTCTACGTCTTGGAGACGGGGATGAGCACCGTGCCCTAGAGTTGGACACGACTGGACTAAATGTCAAGGGGAACCTTAACCGGATATCACAACCGTCCCGCGTAACCTTCCTTTGAAAGGCCAAGTTTCTGTTACTAGTCATGTGATCCCAGAGCTGTCACTAGAAATACTTGCAGCTGAGGCAAAGGGCTCAATGCTGAGACATGAGTATGAACGGCAACAACAACCAAAAGGAGAAACGGAATGTGGTGCCCAGCCAAAGGAGAACATTTCTGCTTTCTTTTTTTAAAAGGAAAGCAAAGTGTGCTGCTTATATTTCGCCCCTTAGTGCTTAAAGCACACTCTGGGTGGTTTACAATTTAATTATACAGGCTACACGTACCCCACCCACCCCGGCAAGCTGGCTATTCACTTTACCTACCTCGGAAGGATAGAAGGCTGAGTCAACCTTGAGCCGACTACCTGATATTGAACATGGGCCGTGAGCAGAGTTTTGGCAGCAGTACTGCAGTTTAACCACTGCACCGTGAGGCTCCTTTTGGCGCAGAGGTTAAACTGTAATACTACAACCAAATTGAAAAAGGCCAGGAGGCATTGCCGTTTATTTTCACTAACCGGAGTCCCTTCTAGATATGAGCACCATCTACTAGGTTGTCCTTGTTGCAGCTCTGTGAGAAAGGGGTGTCGTTCAGGTGTCGTTCGCATGAGATGCTACATTGGCTGAAACATCTGCTTCTCCGCCACTGTTCAAGGTAGAGGAGCCCTGTCTGTATTTTACACGGCCACCTTCATGCACACATGTGCCCGTACTTTCTTATAATTTTATCTTGGAAGCTCTAATGCCGCTCCTTCCTTGTCTTGGCTTTCCAAACTTCTGGGCTGGTGTGAGCCCTTTCCCAAGCTTGGTTGTGTGGGATTTGGGGGTATCTGTCAGATCACCCCTTTCCCTGGAAGGGAAGCCCATTTGCAGCTTCAGCAAAAATCCCCCACATGCATTGCCCCCCAGTGCTGTCTGCTCTCATGGCCTGCTTGTGAGCCTCCCAGAGACAAGTTAGTCTGTGTTTTGACAGAAAATGCTGGACTACAGTTTGTTCCGGCATAGATCTTAAGTTCTCTTACTCACATCAAGATGCTTCTTGGCTGGCCCTCAGATGTTCCTTCGTTAGCTAAAGGGCATTTGAACAGTTAAAATTTGCAGCTTATTTATTTTGATCAGCATCTCCCACCCAGTGGGCTCTTAATTGTTTTTGCTGAAGAATACCCAGTTTTTAACAGAGACACGAAAGCTTTGTTTTTAGGCACGTATCACATTTATTAACAGCAATAAAAAAAAAGGATTATCTAAGTTAAGCATGAGATCGGTTTTACAGGATAAGTATGTCAAAACTGTCTTTTAAAAAAACAGAATAAATTAATAATTTAAGGTATTAGAATCCACGGTGACTAGAAAAAAATTAAGAACCAAACAGTGAAAGATCACAAGACGAAAACATACTGTACACATTTTTTAAAAGAGTCTTTTTTTGTCCTTCTAAAATTTTATTTACTGTTACGAAATAAACACCCCAGCTCCTCACCCGCCTGCCTACGTAGCCATCAATTTCAGAACATCCACATCGACGTAACAAAACTACTTCATTTCTTTGACAAAGCAACATTAAGATAAAGACACCTGATTTTTTTTTTAAAAAAAAAACCCTCTCATGATACCTAATGCAAATATTTAGGAAGTTTTTACTAGAATGTTTCCATTTATGCGGTATTCAAACTTGGTATACAGTAGGATGGCACTATCTGTGGGGGATCGGTCACAAGCTCCCTCCCCCCTGTTGAAAAACGTGGAAGTATCTAACGCTATACATTGCATGGTCTCTGGCTTCCTCCAACGGCCAGTTCTGGTGAATACACCATGGAAATACATATAAATACATATTTCTGGGTTTTTTTATAAAAAATCAGTACTTTCAGTCAGCGGATAAGCGAATCAGCGGATAATGATCCTGTAGATAAGGAGGTCCTACTGTACTTCATAGTCAAACCCTGGCTTCTCGATAGCTAAATTTGTTGCCTGTCATTGAAATTTAACGTATCACTAAAGGACATTTATTGGTCGCTCTTTCATTTACCCAAATCGTTGATGAGCTCATTGTTTGGGGTTTTGGCTCAGGGCTGTTTGTCCGTGACACCTGCCTTTTAAAGCCCTCGTCCAATTCCAACAGATGCCATGGTTTGCTGGATATAACCTTAGAGAGGAACTAGGTGAATGGCGGCCACCACAACCTGTAGGCCTGTCTGTTTCAAGGAAGAACGTTTAGTAATATGGAACATACTACGCAGGGGTACTAGGATAGCAATGTGGACTCCTTTCCGCAGAACTTCAGAATTCCTAGTTGTTGCCCAGAACACTTCGGTAGAGCGCTTCACTGATCCTGCTTCAAGTAACTATAGTATGAGGGTTCAGAAAACCCATATTATCTTGATCACTTCCACCGCTGCCCCGCCAGCTAAAGTAAGCACTGATACCCCGCCCTTCTCTTGTGATCTAACTGATGGCAAGTAGTATCCACCACCTTTTCAGTTGCCTAGCTCGTCCGTGCCTCGTGTTGCTGTCTGATTTTGTGTGGCCTTCAGCCCAGCGTGGACCTTAGGATGGGCACCCAAGGATGCTAAGGGACGATGCCTGTTCTGGCCATTCGGGAAGTTGTCTCGCAAAAGTAGAAAAAACATCAGATGTGCTGGTGACTCATATTCCAGGGATGAGGAATCCACTCTGGATTTTGATCCAAACTTTACGGAAAATAGCCAACATATTGAACTTACCTTTCAAATGGTTTCAGCACCCGGGATAGCTCCTGAAACAAAGCATGTTTGCCAAGCGCTGCTTTTTCCCCATATACATTCTATTTGCAATTTGCTGGCCACATTAGGAATCACTGTGGCATTGGTAAACAGTTGGTATACTATTGTATGCCACACTGCTGTACTGAGGGGCCCAGTACACGGTTTTTGTGTGTTCATGGGGAGATGGTGGCATTATTTCTTATGCACACGTGACAATTCTCATCCTTCAAGACACTGTAGTTTCCCCAATTCTACATTAAACAGAGTCTATTAGACTTGATAGCCAGCTGATGAAGAAGAGGAGGCGGAGAAAAGGCACAGCCTGGAGAGCAGGTGAGGTGGTGTATTACTTCTCTTTATTAGAGGAAAGGAGGGTAGTAACGGACAGATCTGAGCTTTGCAAGTATAAGGTGATAAAACATTATCCCTCCAGAGATGCAGCAGCTTGAAATTGGATCCTGGGTTTATCTCTGAATCACTAAACAAAAGCAAACCAATTTGCAACCTGTGACACTACTGAAGTGGGGTAGGAAAAACAAATGTTAAGCAGGCTTTGCTTTCATATATAAAAATAGCATCTTGTCTCTTTTTGTCCGACGGTAAGAAGTAGATGGGCTCTTTCTAAGGGAAGCTGTAGGGCGTCAGTTTAGAAGCAGACTGCTAAACGAGTTCCGTTGTATGGTGTATTTGCACTACATAAACACAGTACTTTGATATCACTTCATCTGCCACGACTCCCATCCTATGGAACCCTGGAATTTGTAGTCCAGCAAGTGTTTGGGGCTTTTCTGTTGTGGCTCGGGAAAGTACGCTGAAACTTGCTGGCAAGGAATTCTAAGTCTCTCGCCAAACTACAAATCCCAGGATTCCACAGGATGGGAGTCACAGCACTTAAGATGGTCTCAAACTGCTGTAACTGTGTAGATAACAGCTCTCGTCTGTAAGAACACCTTGACTCTCCAGAAGCTTCAAGGCCTTTAGTCAGAGCCTGATGTTTGGAATTGAAATGGCAGGCAGAGAGGTTTAGTTCCTGTTGTATGCCTTTTGGGATCAAGAGGGCTGCTTGTACGGTAGGATCCCTGTATCTGTAGGTTCCCCCCCAGATGCTGAAAAACATGGATTATAGCAAATGCTATTTTAATAGAATAGTGTCTGGCTCTAAGTGGCTAGTTCTGGTAACTTCATCTTTAGAAATACAGTAGGACCCCAATATCCACCACGGATAATAGCAAAATCTTAAAAGAAAAAAACAAGAAAAGAATTATTTTCACATGCATTACCAGAACTGGCCACTAGAAGGTGCCAGAGACTGTGCTATATTTGTCACTAATGAGTATTCATAGCATGGTCTCTGGCTCCATCCAGTAGCCTGTTTTGGTAATACATGTGAAAATAGTTTCTTCTGGATTTTTTAAAAAAATATTTTTAATATTTTCACACCGTGGATAAGTGAAACCATGGATACTGATGGGGATCCTACTGTATATATTTCCTACTGTGTGTGTGTGTGTGTGTGTGTGTGTGTGTGTGTGTGTGTGTGTGTGTGTGTGTGTGTGTGTGTGTGTATATCCTACTGTATATATTTCTGGTTTTTCTTTTAATGTTTTTAATATTTTCAGATCCTTGATTAGTGAATCAGCAGATACTGGTTCTGCGGATAAGAGGATCCTACTGTAATGATTTCAGGCGATGGAATCATGTCAGTAAGTCTTCTCCAAACTTCCAGAATAAGGTGAGAGAAGGAGCTTTACACAAGTAGTTCTTGCTTCCTTTGTTGCTTGGTTGTCTGGAGGACTGTTCCAAACATAAGCCACCTTCTCAGAAAAATAGGTTGAAGCCCAAATCTGGGCTGGTATCCTTTTAATTTACCCAGGGGGACCTATATGACTCACTGTCAATAAAATGAAAATTCACTGTTTATAGTAAAACAGAATGTCCAGGAAAAGTCTAGTTTGAGAACTCTTTCCCAAGCAGTTGTCCATGTGGAAGAACACGTGCAGGTTTGTGGTTTTCACTGTTGAGAAACCACAACGCTGCACACTACAAAGGGAAGAACAGACATTGCACGTGGCCTGTCATGAGAGCTGAAAATATGCTACCGTTGGGGAGCCGTGATCCAGGAAGATTTTTGGGTCTGAAAAGTCAAATCCCAAGCTTCAGTCTTGAAGACCATTCACAAAATAAAGGACGCTAATCTGCCAACTTCAGAAGATAAACGCAAAGCAAAAGAATAAAAGAACAAATTAAAAAAAGACAAAAAGGTGGTGGCACCTTAGAGACTAGGTGTTGTATTTTAATGTGAGCTTTTGTGGACAAGCCCACTTCTTCAGACATAAAAGAGATAACATAAATATTTATAAATGGCATCACAATACAGAGATCATGGGTGAGTGGGTAGTTGTAAGAGAAATGGGTATTTAACATTGGGATGGTAGCCTCTTTGATCTACAGGTATATTCCACTGAAGCTTGGGCTGTAAAGGACATATGAATTGTCATGAATAACAATGGTAGAATAATAGGAATGTTAATTATACGGAGGAGACTGTCCTTTTATAGTTGCTTCAGAAGAGATGTTCACAGGCAGTCAGCCCTTAAGGACTTTTCTAATGACAGATTATCTACAATGTCTGTTTCTGACCTTAGGCTCTGGGTTGCAGCTGTAGCTGCAAAAGGCCAAGTTTTGAGTGCCAACATATGCACTCATTTTGACACAGTGCAGGCTTGTCATATCCCAGGGTTTCTCTCTCTCTCTCTTGAGTTTTAAAAGAGGAATTAAAAATTGCACATGTTATGGAATGCAGGCAAAATAATTGATCTGTTAGGTAGGTCAGGAGAGACTCCAGAGGACCAAAAGTGGTGCACGCACGCACACACACACACACACACCCCTTTTGACTGGAAAGAACTCCATCAAAGGGCCCCCAAATTATGTTTATTTTAAAAGCTTTAAAAACAAGAAAGCTCCGCCTAGCCTCATCAGCTCCAATGGTCAACATTTTCAACTAAAATTACCTTACCATGAAAAAAAAAAAATAAATAAATAGAAGGCGCATAGCCCATGACCCCAGGTCCAATGTTTTGAGCAAAAAAAAGGGTTTCCATTTTAATTTTGAAGGATGAGGAAGGCTGGGGACACTAAGGGTACTTGAAGGTCGCATCTGGGCCCCTAGGGAATGCATGCAGCTCACGCACTAACCTTTGATCACCCCTGGTGTTTCTGATAAACCTGATAATCTGCCCACGGCATGCAGTGGCACATCATTTATCTGATGACTGCAGTGAAAGCCGATTCGCATTTGTTATTTCCTCCACACTCCTTCGCTGTTTTATCAATAGATCAAATGCATTGTTTGTCCCAGGGCTTCTTGCATGATATGAGGGTGGAACAACAGAAGGTGGTATCTTTTCAGTTTCCGGAAACATCTCCAGCCTTTCAGGAGTGGTTTCGTTGGGGTTTGATCCAGCCAAAGAGAGAGAGAGAGAAGGGTGTCTTTTCATTATGGCTTTAATATCCACTGCTACAATAATGCTGTATCGGTGTCCGATCCTTGTGCCCTGGCTGACACACACTTTCTTCAAACTTGAGTCCTCACAACATCTCTGTTAGGTAGGGAATTGAAGATTCGCCATCTTAAAAATGCAGATGGCGCCAGAAAGACATCATCTCTGAACATCAGGGTCGAATAATAAAACTCTTTTTAAAAGAGCAGCCTGCCAGAGATTAAGCCACAGCCAGTCACAGTTTTTGTGGATGGCAGGGAGGAAAGAAGAAGGAATAATAATATAATCATCATCATCTTAGAACTGCAGAGCTAGAAGGACCCAATGGATGATTGAGTCCAACCCCTGTCAAGGAGAAGCGAACTGAACTCCCAACCTCTGGTTTCACAGACTGAATGCAGGTTAAACCACTGAGCGAATGCAGGTTAATCATCATGAAAGAGGGAAGCAAATGAGCCATAAAGAGTGGGAAAGAGTGAGGGAAACTCAGGCATGTGAAATGGATGATGAGAAACTGAAGGGATTGCCATTTACCCCATTTAGACCCTCCCTTTGAGCTGTTACCAAATTTTACCGAAAGAATCACTTCCCAACTGCTAGTGCCAGCAGAGCTCAGGGAAAAAAAATTAGTGTGGCCAGTTGCCATTTTGGCTGTGGGATTCTGGGGCGTGTAGTAAAAAAAAAAGTGACTTCAAAGCTCGGTACACCAGGTTTACTCTGTAGAGATAGAGAGGCCCGGAAATGCCCAAGCTTTTGCTTTTGAGCTTGACCTTGGGCCGTAGGTAGACTGCAATGCTTTAGACTCCCTCCTGGAGTCGAAATGATGTGATATGTCCCTCTGTATGTATTGCATGTACTAAGAGTTAGCTCAGTTTACCCTGTCCTGGTCCTTATGTATTGTCGACATACAAGAGGGAAGTAGCAGGCATCTTTGGGAAAAGGGACCCGCTCTAAAACCGGGGCAGGGAGATTCCATGCCTGGACTCTTAAGCAGAAGACCTCGGGCTGTAACATTTTGCCGCATTTCTCTGTGTGTATGTGTGTGTGTGAAAGAGTTTCTACGTGCAAACCTCTCTGCATATGGAAGACCGCATGTTTCCTCCTAGTCCCCCGCCTGAAACATTGGTTTGCTATTTACAGAGAATTCCCCTTCTCAAATTCATTCATTTCTGAAACCATACAGGTCACTTAGAGCACACACCATCTCATTTCCTGCTTGTGCACACCAAGTCGTGGTAGGGATGGGATGGGATGTGTGTAAACTGACCCCTTTCCTACAGACCTGTAGGAAATATAAACGCTTTCCACCAGTTGCTCTTTGTTGGTTTTCTCCCTTTGTCTTCTAACTGGAAAAGAGGTTTCCCCGGTCTTTGATCATGGGAACTAAATTTGTCAGCTATGAACCAGCATTCCATTCTGTCCCCATTGTTCATAATCACAATTGAGAGGACCCTGAATAAAAACAGCATGAGCCGAAGAAAGTAAGTAAATGACTGTCAAGATCACATGAAACCTCCATGGGTAGAGAGTAGAGCTGTAAATACTAATAGTGGCTTTTGTGTCAGGTTTGCAAACTTCCAAAGGCTACCTGTGTTTAAAAATGGAATAGTAAACAGACCATGGTCTGCCTCCGACTCCGCAGAACAAATCTTAAATTCTAATAGGCTGAATTCAACTGATCCATATTGTAGGATTTTTCCATGCAGCATCCTGCCACTCTCAAACAGGATATAAATAAGCTTAATAAAAAAAGAAACAATGCATTGAAGAATTTCATTCTGTAAAGGTACAGCTATTTTAACTGTCACAGATTCAGTGCACAGATCAGACACCATACAGTTGTTTTTCACAAGTAAACCACAATAATCTGACCTCAGAAGCAGTGCAAGCAAAGGAGCTCAGAGTGTGATCAGACAGCGATTTAGCTTGGTATTTGGACCGCTTACGGCATGGTCTGGTTCGATCCGTTTTCCGGTGACCAGATGACATACAGGAGATGGTGAACCAGCCCAATGCGGGTCCGTGTGCCATCCAGACTTTTTTTTGTCCAGCAACAGGACTACTCTTTTTTTAAGCTGGACTGGAGCAACTGGGACTGAAACCGTGTGTGCCAAAAAGGGTCACTTTAGAGGCGATCGCATCCAGTGAAGCAACTCTTTCCAAGCGCCATCCAATGGGATTCTCTATTGCCATCTGGTTGTGCCTTCTGTGAGAAAGACCAGGCTGAGACCACAGTTCTAAGCATGGGCGTCCTGGAAGTAAACACTGCCAAACACAATAAGACTTACGTCTGGATAAACAGGCACAGGATATCTGGATTGCATTGCTCGTCCACTGGTGCAAGGTCACAAGATACAATGATAAGTCAGAGTCGGGGTTTATGACCTGCTAGAAAGGCAGTTATTAGGGAGAAGAGATTCAAAACTGCCTTCAAAGGGCCATGTGGAATTTAAGGTGGACAGGTAGAACAAGAGAAGAAATATAAGAGTTAACAGCCCTGTCCTGTAACCCACCAAGTCTTTACTCAGCAAAGTAGTAAATATGCAATGTGATTATTCTTCTGCTTCCCTTGCTCAGAAACAATCTCTAGTGCATTATCTAGAGCTTGGAAATGATTCTGTTTGCTTGTTTTTGTTTTCTTTTTGGACTGCAACTACCAAATAGCTACGCTGGCTGGAGAATGTTGGGAACTATAGTCAAGGAATCCTAGAATCATGAGGTTGGAAGGGTCATATAAGGCCATTGAGTCAGACCCCCTGTTCAAGGCAGGAATACAAGTCAAAGACTATCTGCCAGGTGGTTGCCTAAATTCCTCTTGAATGAGTCCAGTGCTGGAGCACTCACCAACTCCCGAGGTAACTGGTTCCACTGTCGTACTGCTCTAACAGTTAGGAAGTTTTTTTCCTGACATTCAATCGAAATCTGGCTTTCTGTAACTTGAGCCCCTTGTTGCATGTCCTGCACTCTGGGATGATCGAGAACAGAGCTTGCTCCGCCTCTGTATGACAGTCTTTCAAGTATTTAAAAAGTGCTATCACATCTCCCCTCAGTCTTCTTTATCTTGGAAGCTCTAATGCCACTCCTTCCTTGTCTTGGCTTTCCAAACTTCTGGGCTGGTGTGAGCCGAAGCTGTGGCCTTGAGGGTGCAAGACTGGAGCAAGGCTGTTTAAGGACAGGACATTTGGAAATCACTCATTCATAGGGCTGGCATAAGTCAGGAGCAACTTGACGTTCCAGAACAGCCACATAGTGCCCAATGAGGAACCCTTCCAAACTCTGCCAACACCATTAGGTGTCCATCACATTAAATCAAGAGTGGGCAAAGTGTGATTCTCAGCTCCCCTGAAGACTTTTGGTGTAGCCTCTGCTCTACCGTACTCCCTCACCACCCCCCATGGGCTGGTATATAAATAGCACACTTTTCCTGGATGTCTCGAGCAACTGTATTTCAGCTTCTAGAATCAAAGGGTCCTTTTAATTAGAAAAACAACCACCCCTTTTGTAAACTGGAAATGAAATGCAGCAACATCCAGTTCTGTTCTTCTTATTTTTCTGTCCAACTAGCGGTCCACGCAACCCCTGAAAGATGCTGGAAGCAGAACGGTGGCTCTTAGAGGTGGCCAATTTTCCTCACACCAGCATTAAATGCATTTATACGGTGGATGCCTCAGGAGGAGTCTTACTACTCTGCGAGGCACTGAGGGGGAGGCACAAGAAGCCAGTCGGGCAGAGGTAGGCAGGCTGTCCCTTTAAGGTCATCGCTCAAGGGCAAAGCACCTATTTGGCATGCATAAGTTGAAATCTCAAGTTCAATTCCCCAGTATCTCCGGTTCAATGGTCAAGCAGCCAGTGATAGAAAGGATCTGGGCTGGCAACTCAGGAGTGCCTCTTTCGGTCAAGAGAAGCTATATGAACCAGTAGCGGTCTTTACAGAAGACAGCTTCTTTTGTATGGCTCACCATGCAGTCACCACTTCATGCAAGAAGGCAGGGGGAATTGGAAGCATCTTTAATATCAGCTGGAGGATTGCTTCGGAGTGGCCCAATACTATATTTGAAAGGGACCCCAACTGTATGAAAAGTTCATTAATATTAAAGCTAGATGCTCACTTGTATCATCAAGTCCAGGCTCTTTCAAGGAGGCTCAGTAGGGGAATTGAACTCCCAGCCTCCGACTCTGCAGCCAGAGACCTAAACCACAGAGCTATCCACCGCGATGGCTCTCTTGCATTTCCTTCCTTCTCTGTGCTAATATAACTCTCCAGAGAGCTGACCTGGCTGTTACAATTGCACAGTGATTGTGATTTTCATGTGCTGTTCTAAAAAATCCCAGCTGTTCCTGACTCTGGCCTCTGCTGGGGTGAGACTGCAATTCCCATCATCCACAGCCACAACGGCTATTGGGAGGCTATAGAAGTGACAGCCCAACACATCTGGAAGGTGAGGGAAGGCTATTTCACACCTCCACGGAGAGACAAACAGCCAAACCCACCTGACATGCAGCGAACGTGGGTTAGGGGAGCCATAGAGCCATGTGCCCACTTGCACATGATAAGATGCAGTGAGTTCCACAGGCCATTGACTCAAACTGTTTTCTCAAACTTTTCCTCAAATGTTTGGACTGCCTTTGCTATTATCATTCAGGCACAAACGAGGAGCTTTTAGGATGATCACTGGATCACTTTTAAACCAGGGGAAGGGCCATGTTGGTGGCCTCAAGGCCCAATTCCCACACCCAACCGCCAGATCCACCACACACCATATATCCTGCCATTGGCCTGTTGCATTTCAACAGCATTTTCTGCTTGTTTTAATTGGTTTTTGTTAACAGCTGCACCAACACATGGGGCATTTTTTACTGATGTCTGCTGAAACCAATTCATTTGGGGGTTCTGTTCTTAGACCCAGCCTAAGTATTAGAGCAATGTTGGAATACTTTAACCTTTGCCGTGTTTTCTAGTTTTGCCACTTTTCAATTTTGAGAGTTGAGATTTGATTTTGCTTTGGACGCTGAGCTTTTTAGCTTTTTAGCCGCCGTCAACCACTGAAATGAGAACAACATGAAATGGAATACCGGATGAGCTGGGTCCTGAATACAATACGTCAAGGCTCTTTTTTTTATGTGGATAACAATGAATCTCCTAAGGATCAGACAATCACGTTCTGTCAACTACTAAGTACAACTGCACACCAGCTATCCAATACTGCCAAACATCAAAGCATGAATTCAAATATCATAGGATCCCAGATATCAAATCTTCCTTGAATATTCAGTCATATGCTAGTATTCAGGACATAACCCCGGAGAAGATCTAATGTTGAAATCTGCAAAGCAGAATCTACAAAAGATTTGGGGGCGGGGGGTGGGAGAAAATTGATTTCAGTTCAAGTAAACATATATATATCTCAATCAATATAAACTAAAGGAAGCCATGGCCTTTAGTTTACAAGACCTGAGCAGGACTGTTAATGATAGATCCTCTTTTAGGTCATCTTTTTCATAGGGTCTCCATTAAATCAGAAATGGCCTGGCAGCATGTAACAACACATATTTATTTCCAAAAACTTGATATATGCCAGCCCATAAGGATAGTTTGCCTTCACTTTTAGCCCCACAAGGAGAACTCTAAAGGGAAGTGGGAAGAAAAAAAATCTGCAGTTGACACCAACTCTGATAGGGACTTGACTGAGAATCAAACACACCACCAAGTATGGGCCTGCCCCCCCCCACCCCAAAAAAGGTTAAAGGTAAGTAAAGGTGAGCCTGGGGCCAGAATTCTGCCAAACTGGTGGAGTCTGGTACAAAGGGGAGACACACTGTAGAAAAGGAAGGAAGATACTACTGGGATGTATGATTTGGATTCAGCGATGATGACTGAAAGCATGCAGGGTGTCGTGAATCTCAGTATTGCTCTGTTGAATTTCCCAGATCATGTATCCAGCAGCTAACCCATAACAGGAAGAACTTCTGGCACCTTTACAGCTGGCACATGGTTGAAATTAAGTTGGCTTCTTGTCCTTGTCCTTGTAGAGCAGGCCTTGTGGAACCACAGCTGGAGGGCTGGCCTTCGTGGGACTGAGCCAGGGGTTCTCTGACCTTCCAGAAGGTGCTTCGTCTGTTCTCTTGCACCCTTCTTTCTGTTACTGCTTTGCCGCCTTGGTGGGCTCTGAAGACTGCCGGACGTCGGTCCATTCCTGCATGGTGCTCTGTAAAGCCTGGGTCTTCTCTTTGTCAACTTGTACATAGTCGACTTTCTCATCCGAGGCGACGGACGATGTGGATGGCTGCCCATGAAGGAGAAAGCAATGACTCGGTTGTACATCAGTGTCAAAACACCAGAGCTTTCTATCTAGAGACTTGCTACGAGGCATGGGATTTTTGGAATTCAAGAAATACAGCTCCCAGAAGCCTGCAGGAATTCCTCCAGCTAGACAGTGGGCGGCGTTGGCCAAAGAAGTCCAGACCTTTCGGGTTTCTGTAATCACTTTCAGCGGAGAAATAATGGCTTCTTTTGCCCATGAGGAAGACGGAGAAAGTGGCTAGGTGGGGCCATGTTTTATTGGAACTGAAAAGCATTATGGGTCTCTGCCTATTATGCTCCATACAGGGTGCCTCTCACGAAACTATCAAATGCCTTGAAGTTCCCAGAGACGTTAGCTCTGCATAGCCAATTCCTCCATCTTCGTCATGTTTGATAGAAGCCACTTATTTCTCAGCTTTAACTGATTTCAGATATCTGAAAGGACTTTTTTTTTTTTTTTTGCTAAATCCCCCAGAGTTCTGGCTGTGGGAATTTCTGCAACTTCTGGGAGCTGTAGTTCAAAAATATAAAACCCCCATGTCTAATGGCTACTTAACAGTGCACTTGGGGAAGAAAACAACCTATGAGGGTCACATCCAACTTATGAACCCCCCCCCCCCAGCCCACCCTGTTGGCAGCAGTTCTCCAGGTTTTCAGAACAGGAGTGTTTTTCAGCCCTTCCTGGAGAAGCCAAGAATCAGTGAGGTAATAATGAATTTGGAATTACAGGTGCTTTTCATAAAAATCTCCATAGCCAATGCTGACCCATCCTGAGAAAAGTAAAAAATACAGGCAGCTGGAGCTGTCCATATCATCACATGAATTCTAGCAACCTCTTGTCTCCATCTGGAGTTGGTCTGTTGTAAAGCTAATGGCTCCTTCAAGACCAAACTAAGGTTTTGTATTAGAACCCTAACTCTTCCTCTAAAACTCAGTTTCTTCCCAGCTACTGCAGTTAAGCTCAGAGGGAACAGCAGAGCCTGTGAGATGAGATGCATGATGTCAGAGTGCCAGAAAGTCCTGCATGTCAACCATGCAAGTACATCACAGCCAAGTACTAAGCGTTGGCTTTTCTGCATGCAAATTATATGCTCTACAGTTGAGTTGTGGCAGTAAGCTGCCACACCAGTAACATACTTTGGAGCACATTGTCTTTAAACCAGGAAGGTCTTCTCAGTGAGAGTATGGTTAGTAGCTATTGCATGTGCTATCTTCCCTCAATCCTTTCCAAAAAAGCAGGAAGGTTAAACAATTTATAATATACAGTAGGACCCCTGCCTCCACCGGATCGGGACCCATGGTTTCACTTATGCATGGTCAGAAAATATTAAATGAAAAAAAGAGAGAAATATGTATTTCCACAATGTAGTTACCAGACGTGGTCACTAGAGGGAACCAGAGACAATGTTAGATAATGGGTTCGCTGTTATCTGAGTTTTTTTGGCATCCACAAAGGGGGGGGGGAGGGCTTGGATCCGATTCCCTATGGATACTGGGGTCCTACTGTAATAACAATAATAATCTTAGAATTGCAGAGCTAAAAGGAACCCCATGGATCATCAAGATCAGCCCCTGTTTAGGAGGCACAGTAGGGAATCGAACACCCAACCTCTGGGTCCACAGACAGATACCCAAACCACTGAGCTATCCAGCAATTTACACAAAGGTGAGGGGCCAGGAAGAGCACATTCCAAGAGTTGCTTGTGATAGTTTTAGAAGTGGGCTGCAATACCTTCCTGTGTGGACCAGGTGAGTTCGGCTGGAAGTCCAGGGCCAGGTAGTCGACACTTCCTGAGCTTTTTTTGGTGGCTGGGCTGTTTGTGCCACTTGGAATGGGAGAGGCAGAGACTGGGTTTTGCTAAAAGCCAAATGAAACGACAAGAAACATGGATTAATAAAAGCGAAAAGAAATCACACGTTCTGACAGCGCGGCAGACGCATGAAAAACAGAATGGTGAGCATTGCTCTGCTGGATCAAAGCGGAGACATCTTTAAGAATTGCCAAGGCAGACAGAATTGATTTCAGATACTTGGTTTGGGACTTCCACTCTGCCCCATTTGTTGTTGCCCCCTTGGTGCCACATTTCTTCAGATGGAAATTGGAAATAACATAGTGACCAGGGATGTTGGCAAGTCTTCGGGTTCAAGTCCCAAGTCCTAGTCTTTGGTACCATGTCCTGAATCCCAAGTCCCATGTCCAAGTCCCTATTAAAAATAAGCCCCCCCCCCCAAAAAGGAGGGAGTGGGTGGGTTCTGCGTTGAGAGTTGAGTCCAAGTTAGATATGGGCATGAACTGATTTGTCCTGGTTCATCCCCGTTCATAAAGGCAGCAAAACAGGCACTGCTACTCCCCTCCTCTGCGTCCCTTTGGCTCAAACAGCCACTCATCAGGCCCAGCTTGCTGGGTTTTTTTGCTCCTCCTTGGCTGATCTCCCAGTCACCAGCAAGAGCACAGACTTCTCTGTCCCACCCTTTTGTCTGAGTGGCAGATCAGCCAAGGGGGCGGGGCAGAGAAGCCTGAGCTCTTGCCCAGACTGGGAGATCAGCTGAAGATCATGGAGACTGGGGCTGGTGAGTGGCTGATTGAGCAAGAGGAGGTGTGGGAGGGGAGCTGGAATGAACCGGTTCATGCCCAGCTCTAGTTTAAGTCACTGGAAAAAAAAAACACCAAGTCTGAGTCGAGTCACTGGTGCGACTGAAGTTCGATTTGACAATCAGCCCCCTGACGCAAGTCCCCATCCCTGATCGTGACCTTCCTTGAATAGTCTAGGTGGGAAGATGGCTTGTAGGACAACTAAAAAAATCTCCAAACTACAGCAGAACTCAAAGGCTTTCATCATTTTATCAAAATATATGTATTTCTCCAGCTTTTTAGGATTCCGCATATTTTAATTTCTCCCAGAATTATGGGGGGGCTTTTCCCCACCAGAAAAGCCAGAAACAGGTGGCAAAACACCCTTATCCCATCCTCTCGCCATGGCTTCTAAATTTCCAGAAACTTTACACGTGAAGAAGAGGGTTTCCGCAGGGACTGACCATGGCCACATAATTTTCTTCGCTGTCTCCTGAGTCAGTGCTGGTGATGCTCTGGGTAGAGATGGGCCGACAGTAGGGAGAAAAGTTGGAGTTGAAGGTCTGGCTGCAACGAGAGTTGACAAGGAAGCAGAGCACTGTTAGTCCCCAGATACTTTCAGGGTTACTGAGAAGTCACAGGGCCAGCCCAGCCGTTAGACTGAGTGAGGCAGCTGCCTCCGGAAGTGGTTGCTAAGGATGAGCGCTAGCCATCAGATGCTGGAGGAGACGGTGCCACAATGCCCGGCTGCTCTGGCCACAAAATTCTTAGGGGTGCAAAACTGCAACATTTCTGGGCTGCCGTTGGGGAGCCTGGTCACTTGACAAGGGGATGGGACCAGCAGCACCCCCACCATGGCCGTATGGATGCCTGGCTGATGCACCACCCAGTGCACCACATTTATTTATGTATTTGTTTATTTGTTTATTTATTACATTTATAGCCCGCCCATCTAGTCATATAGACTACTGTGGGCGGCTAACAACATATCATATAACAATTTAAAATCATAACAATATATTACTAAATAAGCAATGATCCAAGATGGAAGAAAGGAACAAGATAACGAAAATTCAGATGGTGGGTGGAGGGAAGGCTTGCTTAAACAGCCAGGTTTTCAATTGGCATTTAAAAATACCCAGTGAAGGGGCCATGCGAATCTCAGGAGGGAGGCTGTTCCAAAGACGAGGAGCCACTGCCGAGGAGGCCCGGTTTCTTGTTTTTTCTTTCCGGGCCTCCCTCGGCGTTGGGCTCCTCAGCCTCACCTCCTGGCTAGATCGGGTGATACGGGTAGATCTAGGTGGGAGAAGGCGTTCCGTCAGGTAACGAGGCCCTAAACCAGACAGATTTCTGTCTGCCCTGCGGTGGAGCATGCCAGCATCAGTCGCGTCTGGAGCCCTCATCAACACATGGAGCCACCCCCCCCTCAGGCTGACCCTCTGCTCTACCCTAACCCCACCCCACCTGAAGGCAACATGGGCATGGCGCTGGCTGCAGACACCTTGCAGCTGCCTCCAAGCATCTGTTGCCCGAGGGGCTCCCTGGAGGTGTGGTGGGCCAGCTGAACCCACCTGGCTAGCCAGTGGGATGTCAGGACTGAGGCCTTGCTGGAAGCCGGCAACCTTAGTGCAGGCAGAATCGGCCCCATCTTTCTGGGGAGAACTGCTGTAAGGTTTGCAGGATTGGGCCCTTTCCTTGCAGCTGTTGCCCAGCTCCTCAGGAGTGCCACCTGGGGAAGCTGAGGGCTGGGCTATATAAGAACAGGCCTTCCCCACAGACCTTTGCAATGAAGGTCTCTGGCTGTGCTGTTTTTCCTGCCTTGCCTGGTGGTTCCTGCTCTGCCTGCCTGGTTGTTCCTGCTTTGCCTCTCCTGCATCCCTAGACCCTGCTGCCTTGATACGGTTCCTCCTGGCTTTGACCCCATGAACCGTCTGACCACGATTTGCATCATCCTTCCACCCGGCTGCTGTTTGGACTCAAAACCCCTGCTGGTTGGTCTCTGCTTGGGCTGCGGGGTTGGTTCTACCTTGTTCCTGTGGTCTTGCTCTGGACTGGGTCTTGGTGCCTCTTCTACTGAACCCTGACATTGGATGGCCAACGTTGGCCACTGAATGCTGGCGTGAATGGGAAGGTCACGGCCCGTACCCCTGCCTGGCTCTTCCCGTTGGTGGCCGAATGGGAGGGGACATGCACAGACACACCCTGGCCCATGGGAGCTGCCGTCTAGGGGGCACAATACTTGGCTTGCCTTGAGTACTGGCAACCCATGCTCTACGCCACTGCCTCCTACATTAGACTGCTGTGCGTCCAAAACTAGAAGATCGTGGCTCATGGCCTGTAACAATGTAAGACCAATCCACCAAGTCCAGCCAACTTCTACACATTGTAATGTTATCATGTCCTTCTTCTGTATCTGAAAGATGTCCAGGGCCTGTATTCGCAAAACTTCAGCATCTAAGTAGGCATGGTGAGGACGAATGATTCACAACTCTGTGTGGGCCTGTGAGTGCCATGGACTTTGAACCAACCAACCAACCAACCAAGACCGTGTGCTTCAATGGCTATGCAGACAATGCCTTCTATGACTGGCCATGAACCTTAAGAGGTCCAGAAGGAAAACTGCAACAGAGCAAACTCTTTCAACAGGGTGGACCGCAAAGCACAGAACAGAACAACTCCATCTCAAACTCACCCAGGCCTGGACCAGGATTTTGTGATGGGTGATTTAAATGGAAGCTCATCAATGACTGTGTTGTTCCTCAAATCCAGTGGTGTAGGCTTTGCTGGAACAGAAGGATACTGGAGTCAGGGCTGAGCAAAGCCAACAGAACCCTGTGGCGTCATACTAACACATTTATTATTACATGAGCAGAGTGGTTAATCATTAATCCTCTACCGATAATTCACTGATTTTTAGACAGTTTAAGATGCTGATATTTTAGAAGTTACAGTGGCAATGTTGACATGTTGGAGCAATGATTAAAACTTCACATTACACTACTTGGTTACTTTTGGGGGCAACATGGGAGGGTTTGGCCATTTTTGGTGACTTTAACTGACTTAAAAAAATCTAAAATAAACAATTAGAAGGGACTCCAGGTGTCATCCGGTCCAAACTCCTAACAAAGCAGAAAATCTACAATAAATTATCCCTGACATCTAAGCCTCTGTTTAAAAGGAAGTCCACTCTAATTCCAAACAATTCTTACCATCAAGAAGCTCTCATTTCTCATAATTTAAATCTGTTACTTCAAGTCTGACCTTCTGGATCTATAGGAATTCAGCTTGAGCCAACTTCCTGTTGCAGGTTTTGGGGGTATTTTTTTGCAACTTCACATGCTGCCTCTAGTAGGTTTGGCTGGGAGGGACTTTTCTGGGTTGGGGTGACTGTCAATCTCTCCAGCACTAACCAATCATTTTTTCCCTGCCTCTACTTTCAAAGAGAGCCCCGCTTCTCTGCAGCGAACTCTTTCCCTCTCTAGAGTCTGTTGAGGTCTGTTGCTGAAAGCAGTTACGTTTGTTTTGCTGTTGATCTGCAAGAAGTGTCTCCTATTAGTGTCTTGGAGTGTTATTGAGATTACAAGTGCCAGATGATAAGAGAAGGGGGTGGACTAATCTGGGGAACTTGAAGCTACTGTGTTCTGTGAATCCCTGCACTTCTGCTACATAGCTAGAGGAATTTAACCAAAAATTCAGAACTGCAACACTTCCATGGGACATCCCTTAAAATATTTGGCCACTTTTGGTAATCTTACCAAAAGTTTGACTTTTTAATGTTGTAAATTTTAGAACATTTATTTTAGAAAATTTTCTAAAATTTTAGAAAATTATAGAAAATTTTCTAAATTGTTTTAGAATCTAAAACAAACAACTGGGGCCAAGGGCTCTTTGCTTCACTGTAGCTGCAGTGGACCGTTGCAGACACGATTGTTGTTTCTGAAATCTATGCAAGGGAATACTCATAGATCCTTTGAATGTTTTCAATGGGACAATCTCGGTCTTACACATTTGCAGGAGGGAGACTGTGGGAGGTGCTATGACTGCTGGATGTTACACTGCCTATTTCCATAAGAGGATTCTTCCCTTCATAATTAAAGTAACCAATAAATTCTACACGGTTTGCTTCACTGAAACAATTAATGTTGACACGTTAGCGGTCAACATGAATGCATTATCTTGAACAGTAACATCCGAAACCTCTGGCCAAAAACTTACAAGGACTATAATTATTGTCCTCGAATATATAAAATTTATTAAATTAAATGCAGGAAGCGCTGAAAGTGAGAATTCCATCATTCACCTGGCCCTTCATGTACTCTTTAAATGATTTTTTTTTTCTTGGAACACTGAACGAGGAAAAAAGCTGGGCTGGATCCGGTACCTTTTCGATCTGGTTTGAGGTTGCGGTTCACTGGAGGGGGCTGGATTTCACTCATCCGCCTCTGGGGCTGGGAACTGCTGCTACCTTTATGAAGTGGGAGAGTCGAAGAGGACATCCCCATCAAGTCCAAGTGATGAGGCCCGGGGCTCATGGGGATGTAGAGGTGCTGGGAGCTGTCATTCAACTTCTCTGCGTTGAGCAGGATCGAGGAGCCAGGGTTCATGGGAACATAATTGTCCTCTGAGTCAGCACTATGAGAGCGAGCCACTGTACTTTTGTTTTGCTGGGAAGTGAGTAGAAAGCAACATTTCAGTGACACGAGAGCCAAAAGAAGAAGGCCACAATCAATGATGAGGTCTAAAACTAATGCAATGTACATTTCTTATTCTTACAATATTTTCCACCCAGCAACTTCATGTTTTGCTACATGGGAGTCCAGAATGAGACATGCAAAGAATGCCATTGTTTACATTCCAGAGATAAACTTGATGCACCACACGTTTGCCCTTTTAATGTGTTTTCAGAATCACAACTTTTTGACCACTTGAGGGAGCACTCCTTCTAGAAATGGGTTTCTCTGAGTATCTGCTTTTACCCACAGTTTCTAGGAAGGTAGGTTGTTCAGAACTGTGGCAAACCAGCTTACGGAGTGGATTAAATTTTAAACAACAATGACATTTTTAATTCATAGGATTTATCGTGAACCAGGAACAGCAGCTGAGCTCAATCTGCTTGCCCCCATTCTTACTTGAGCAAATTTTAATCCTATTTTAATATAGGTGCAATATACTCCAAGCAAGTATGTAAGACATTCAACAAACAGGAGAAACTCAACTTGGGCAACTATTCAAGCACCAATAACTCACCAGATATGAATTAAGCCCAACATTCACAGACTCAGCTGATTGAACTGCGCTGCTACTGCTATGCGGGGGACATTCGTACGTCTCACAGGAAGAAGCTGCAATCAATGGCATTGAAACTGCAGTTAATGAACAATGAAAGGCTCATCAAGATACACCCCTCAATGGGTGCTGCTAGAATACCCATTGAGGGGTGATGCTCAGCATAGGTTGAAGCCCTATTCTAGGTGGATTCGATGCACTCCAGAGCACTCCAATTTGTTACCTAAGCTGAAGGATCAGAGGACATCTCTCTTCCCATTTGGTATACACTCTCCAGATGGACTGGCAATGTGATGTTACTTCAGCACTGTCGGTGATGAGACACATGGATGTGCACTTTGGATCTTTTAAACTACAAACGCCATCATTCTCCTTTCTGAGAGTCCCACTCGTCAGACCCACATCTTACAGATTCCTCATTGTGCTCACCTGGATGGAAAGGCCCAGCTAGCTAGGCCTAACTTCCTGTTTGTCAGAGCATCTTCCCTGAAGGACCTCTGCTCTGCCTGGGCCACCCGATCCCTTCCAGGCCTTGCTCTTACAGGTGTCCATGCCGAGAGAGGCGGAGGAGACCTTGACTAGGAATTCAGCCTTCTCAGTCATGGCCCCATCTTTATGGAATGGGCTCCCATTAGAGATTTGCCAGCCCTCCTCCTTCTTCCCACTCTTTAAGAGGATGCTGAAGACCAAACTTTTTAAGGTCATTCTCTTCCCGTGATAGCTATGGATTCAGGTTGCCTGTCCCGCCATAATTTGGATTTGGTTTTTAATCTTTACTGGTCTGGGTGATGGCAGTTTATTGTGAGGTGTTCGGCTGGAGAAGGTTGATTTTCTTATATCCATCGTTAACCGCCAAGAGTTGTGCTCTTCACTAAGTTGAGCAGTATAAAATGACTCTAAATAAATACTTAAATATTTGAAAAGGAAGCTGCCTTGACAGCTGCTGGTAAGCCTCCTTTTCAAATAGGAAGTTAGGCCTACAAAATATCAAAATATCATTGCATGCCAGCTCTCAGATACTAAATTATATTGTGGACCAACTCCGAAGTACTAACAAATACTTAAGGGCCAGAATCCTGCTGCCCATTTACCCAAACGGCAGAACTTTTGGAGGCAGACTCCTGTACATTAAGAAGTCTGAAGAAGTGGACTTGTCCACGAAAGCTCACATTAAACTATAGCAGTTAGCCTTAAAGGTGCCACCACATTTTTGTTGTCTTTATTTTTTTCATTTTTGTTTTATTTTTATTTTTGCCTGACATACTGTAAATTAAGAAATCTCCACAGACATTATCTGTTGTGCGATTCAGTGTTCAACAGATCATGGCTATGGCGATGTCTTAACTTACAGATATTTGCTGCTGAAAGTTATGCTCTTTGGGTAACTGCATCAGGATTTCAGCCACAACCTCCTACATCAATATGGTCTGTGGATTATCAAGAAGAAAAGTAACCGACTGGTTCGTATCAATCGCTAAATGCAAAATCCTGGAATCCAATATCAAATCTTGAAATTGAATATCAGATGTCAAACATCAAATGCTCATGTCTTCCCCTGCAAATACTTCTATGAGGCACAGCTAACTGGCCCCATATCAGATCAAATATATTTGTTCTGCAACCCTACCAAATTTTAATCGATGGGCAATGAAAAGATCGAGTCACTTTCAGGACAGAAAAAGATATTATTATTATTATTATTATTATTATTATTATTATTATTATTATTATTATTATTATTATTATTATTATTATTATTATTATTATTATTATTATTATTATTATTATTAATTTATTTATTTATTTATACCCCGCCTATCTGGTCTTGCGACCACTCTAGGCGGCTTCCAAACAACATAAAACAACAGATAAAATCACAAAATTATTACAAAAACAATTTCCATAACAATTATAAAACAAAAAAATAAAGATAAATAGAAAAGGTAAAAAGATCAGGTATTGACTGGAGGGAAGGCCTGTATAAACATCCATGTTTTTAATTGATTTTTAAAGATACCCAGCGTAGGGGCGGCACGAATCTCCGGAGGAAGATTATTCCAGAGATGTGGTCCAGTTGGAAGAAATAAAGGTACTCTTTCACTTTCTAATGTAATCTTTTTTTACAGTGCATGTAAAAATGCACATAATATGGAAAGACCTACATCTGTGTGCCATATTTCTGCTATGCTACACACAGATGCCTTAGAACGGGGAATCTCTTTGCTGGTAGATGACTGGAACCTGACCACATGCAAGAGTTATTTTGTATGTCACAGAACAAAAATTTCTGGCTCCCATCTTGATATCCTTTGAGGATGTGCAGTTGATTGTCCCTGTTCAAAATTCACCCAGGAGGATTTGTGGGGAATAAATATGTTTCAAGCCTATTTTGTCTTCAGGATCTACTGAAACAGCAATTAACGTTTCTATGGAGTAATAATGAGATGCCAGGTTCCTTGCAAACTGTCTTAGTCATCTACTACTTGTCCAGTGTGGGTAGAGATGTGAAGAATATTTGCTAAATAGCTTATTCTAATAGATTCAGGCTGTCTTGACACAGCACTTTTCAATGAGATTCCGTGCCTCCATTATGAGAGAAGTGCTTCTCCCCCCCCCCTTAATATTTTTGCAACTTGCACAAAATTTCTTTGTGCAAAAGTAGTATATTTTTTTCCCTTTTGTAACACTATGCTCCAAAGGACTGGATGATTGATCAAAAAGACTGGAACAACCCACCTGATGCTTCCATGCACTAAGGCAGTAGGATTGTAGTTTTTGGACGAAGTGTGTGTCATTTGCACAAAATTCATTCTTGTAAAAGCAAAACATTCAGTCAAGACCGAAAGAAAATGCCTTGTGCACCATCAAGAAGAAGAAGAAGAAAAAAACCCCACCTATGGGTCAGCTTGTGCAACAAGTCAAGTGTTACATTACACTCAAGGGTGACTCTACTCGCACTTTGATATTTACCTCGGTGCAATCTGCAATTCTCCACTGCTGGCAGTGTGTTCCTTCTGGGAATGGTACAAGTCACTGGGCCCAGGCTTAGGCCTTCACTGTCCAGCAGGCGCTGTGGGGGGCTGCCCCACCGGGACTCTGCCTGTCCTGGCTTAGGAGGCCTCGGAGGAGGTGTTGCAGGAGTTTCGCCCGAAGCCACTCCCAGGGCATTGTGGTTCTTGTCCAGGGTGAAGGCTCTTGGGATCTGATAAACCGGTGTGCCAGGGATGTCGTACGAGTCTGTGGAGAGCTCCCCAAAGCCTTTACAAAGGGTATTGTTGGGGGTCTTAAAGGTATAGACCTCTTCGCTATCTGTTTCAGAGCCTGTAAGGCTCCCTTTGGTATGGGCATAGCATCCAAAATTCCTCGGAAGGTCGTAAGCACCGTCCCCAAGCTCTGAGTTGTGCCGGCTTGGCTTAGGCAAACTGTAGAAGCCGTGAACTTGTCCACCGGTCCCATTTATACAGCGTCCATTCCCCTGAGAGAGCTTCTGAACCGATGGGTCGCTTCTCATGAAGAAAGAAGACCTTGTGGCTTGAGAGAAACTGGCACTCCTAAAAACAACAACAAACAAACAAACAAAAAATAAAAGTGAGGGGAACGTGAGGCAGAAGTAAGCACATCCCTTGAACGTGCGGTAACACATGAACAACTCAACACCACTGATTTTAATGAATTTATCTCTCGTGACAGGAAAGCTGGAAAATGACACGCTTTAAGGGGGACTTTTAGCAAACCCTAAACCCCCATTTAGCCATGGAAGCTCACTGAGGAAGTGGAACTGGTAAAAACCCCTCTTTGACTATCTAACCTACCTTGAAAGCCCTATTAGGGTCTCTAGAAGTCGGTTCCAACTTGATGGCACATAACAAACAACAACCCACCCGTACCAGCTTCTCCAGGTTTTAACATTTTCTTTTGAAGCCACTGCCGTTCTCGACATGCCTGGTGGAGACTCAAGAGAACCCTAGGCCATCCCTCTATCCACTACATTAGTGGTTCCCAACCTTGGGCAACCCAGGTGTCCGTGGGCTGCAATTCCCAGAAGGCTTCATCACCATCCTTGTTGGCTGAGGTTTCTGGGATTTGCTGTCCAAGAACACCTGAGTTATCTAAGGCTGGGAATCATTGCACTACACCACACAGGTATGGGCAGGTGCGATCCTCCATACAGTCTGGGTCATATAAATGCAGTAGGAATAAAAGAGAAAGGAAATGTATAGTTGCAGGGGAAGGCATACACAAATATACGTATGGATTTTCATTTAGACTTTAAACTCTAAAATTGATGAAGAAATTAATGAAAAAAACTGGATCTCAAATAGAGATGGGCACGAACCACAGTTTGGTGGTTCAACCCAGTTTGGCACAGCGCCCGCACAGGTCTTCCACAGGTGCAGGGTACTCCTCTCCCACCTCCTCTGCGTGCTTGCACATTCCCCGGCTGAAGCACACTTCCCCCCCACCTCCTCAGTGCGGTTGCACGCTTCCCTCCCCTGCCTCCTCCGGTGGCCGCCCACTCAAAGGCAGCGCTGCGGGCTTCCCTGCCCTGCCTCCTCAGCTGAGTGGGCAGCTGCCGGAGGAGGTGGTGGTGGAGGGAAACGTGTTCTGCAATCTGTGAGTGGGCAATTGTGTCAATGAGGTGGGGAGAGAAGTGCGCTTCAGCCGGGGAATGGGCAAGCAGGCAGAGGAAGCAAAAGAAGGGAGTGTGCAGCGCTCGTGGAACACTTGTGTGGACACCGTGCTGAACTGGGCTGAACCGCCGAACCAGTTGGTGCCACCTCTAATCTCAAAGGATTGAAAAACTGCCACATTCAGATTTATTTATCCCTTGCAAGTGGTTTTTGTGATGTTACCTCACATAGGGATGCCCTGGACAATGGGAAGGACTTGTGTGTGTGTGTGTGTGTGTGTGTGTGTGAGTGAGTGAGTGAGTGAGTGAGTCAGAGAGAGAGAGACTTAACATCCTTCCCAGCATCAAAAGTGTCATGTCTTTGAAGACTTAACCACCTGAATCTCAGGGCTGTTTGTATTATTTATCATCTTTTAAGAATTCCATCTGAAGCAAAACGTATTTTTAGTTATTGACAGAAGACGATGTAGAAATGAAATTCTTTTAAACTCAGAAAAGTCTTGAGTGAGAATCCAGCTGTGACTTAAGTGTGCTGTAATCTTCCCTCATTTCATAATCCTGATCCCTCCTTGGCTGGCATCTGTGGACCTTTGGACCACTTCCCAGCTCTTTGACCTACAGTGGAGGGGGGGGGGAAGCTTTCTTCCATCTTCCACTGAAAACTATCACTACCTCTTGTCTGGTTATATAGCTGGCTACATAGCTCAGTCAGTTGGAGCACCAAGGCTCAGGCGTTGAATTCCCCACTGTGCCTTGTAGAAGAAGAGCCAGCCCGGCTAGCCTTGGGCAACCTACACAGTCCCAGAGCACCCCCAGTAAAAAGGAATGGCTGACCACATCTGAGAACCGTACATTATACCTAGAAGACCTTGGGGTAGGGACTTGACCGTGTGTAATTAATTAATTAGCAGTCATAATCGGGTAATAAAGCAGAAACAGCAGGTGCAAAAAAAATTATTTTTGACTTAAGAAACCACATTTCCAATTTCTGGTCAAGACAGCTACCAGCTCCACATGGGTCGTTTCTCTCTGGACCACCGAGAAACAGAGCAAATATCTTCCCCTTGCCCAACCACAGAGTCTGGAGAGACAGGACGCCAGGCTGCTCCATCACCTCTACTGAGAGACTGGTTATTTTCCGGTCTTTCTCTCCACACACTTTCCCCATTACAATTGGTCCTCAAAAGGTTTAAGAACTGGCAGCTCCTGTTTCTCTTCCCCTTGCTTTCCTTTGGTTTGGTTTCTGTAAGATTATCACACTGAGAACAAGCACCATCTTTGACTGTTAATATTACTGCACTACTAGGAGCCCTAAAAACCTTTTCAATAAAGAGCTAGATAAAAAGGCTTTAAATAATATAAGCATATCTACCGACCTATGTACATCCATCCATCCATAAATATGACAGAGATATCAGCAGAGGTGGTAAAAGTTAATTACACAGGCTTGTTCTTCTCCAAGGTCGCACACACTCGCTATTCTCTAAGGCACAGTGGGGAACGGAGCTCCCCCCCCCCTTTTCTGGATAATAGCATGTTCAGAGGAGCTCTTAAAATCTGAAGTATAATCCCCATCTTGAAGAAAACTCAGCTCATTTACACATCCTATTTGCTCCGGTTTAAGAGGTGGATCGGTTGCCCGTTGATTTCTGCGAGTGTCATAAATCTGCATGATGTTACCATAGACTCAGACCAGTCCCTTCCATTTCAGGATTATTTTTCCTTGCTTAAGTTTGTTTGTTTTGTTTACCTCAGTCCTTCCAAGTCTGTTATACTTACTTGTTCTTTTCTCTCGAAAAAGCCCAGTTCATATGGGGTTGGGTACAGCTAGCATTTCTCTGACATCAGCCGTGATGTCAACCGTGGAAATGTTCTCCCCAGCAAGACTTCTCCTGGCGTTTAGCAACATTTTCCTTTCACCACCTTCATACTGTGCTCTGAAAGCTTTGGCAGGGGACCCAGATGAAATGAACAAAGGCGGTCCATTTTGCAAGACTATGGGACCAAATGTTGGGACGGAAGTTTGGAGTGTGCGGTTCCAGATCTGGGGGTGGTGGTGATTAGACCACGACTCCCACCCACATGGATCCAAGCCACACACTTGGTGCGGATGAGCCGTATTTCAACAATAAGAAGCATCTCTGCGATTAAAATAAAAGTTCTCTTCAGTGGCTAGCTCAACCCTTGTGGGTCATCTCTCATCTTCTTCGCTCCTGACTTGCAAAATGGAATATTAAGGTGCAACCTTTTCATTGGGTTGAATGACAGTTTCTTCTGTAGCTGCAGGCGTTCAGGTAATCTCAGGAAGACCTCTGGTTGTTTCAGTGGATTCTCCACAGCGGCCATTCAATCCGATGTAGTCTGATCCATGTCCACAGTCCTGATTCCTTTTATACTGCCCTCCTGACAATCCCCAGCTCTCCTGTTATGGTCCACTCTGTCAAACTGCTGGGAATGTTTAAAGAGTTGTATAGTGTAAGGGGAAAAGGAACCGTTTTCTAATGTTCCTCATACACGTACAACGGTACACACATGCCATGGAAACGCGGCAGTTTGCTGGATTTTGTTGGGAGTTGTTTCAGATTTATATTGCTTTTTATCTTTTTCACCTGTACAGAGGGGATCTAGGGTTAAACCAATGTAGCAATGCAATGATACGTCTTTCCTCTTTCCCCTGAGCTCATAGTGTCGCTAATGAAGGGCCCTAGAAAGCCCGGGATTGCTGGTGTTGCCACCCCTTGTGCAAGAATCGTTCTGCTGGAAAAGAAGAAAATGTAGTTGGGGACAAACGTACTGAGAAGATAGTGCTGGTGGGTCTGCCTCGGGTAGCATAATACGTTGCGTGACTGCGACTTAGAACTTGTACAAGTCACCTTTTGCACTACGGCGCTCCTTTTTGCACTGTAGCTCCCATAATCCCTCAGCCACCTTTTCTAGGGAATGTCTGGGGCGTTGCAGTGTAGACAGATAATGTTTCCAAGCTCTAGCACTAACCCAACCCTTGTGGGCTTTGTTTCTTCCTACTGAGAGACTTCCGGAGTTCCTGGAAGCTTAAGGTATGTCTTGAACTGCATTATGCTTCTCCACCCATAGGTGGCACTGTGTATAACACAATCACAAAATATCTTCTTTTGTTGTTGTTAAGTCGTGTCCGACTCTTCATGACCCCATGGACCAGAGCGTGCCAGGCCCTCCTGTCTTCCACTGCCTCCCAGAGTTGGGTCAAATTCATGTTGGTAGCTTCAGTGACACTGTCCAACCATCTTGTCCTCTGTCGTCCCCTTCTCCTCTTGCCTTTACTCTTTCCCAACATCAGGGTCTTTTCCAGGGAGTCTTCTCTTCTCATGAGATGGCCAAAGGATTGGACCCTCAGCTTCAGGATCTGTCCTTCCAGTGAGCACTCAGGGTTGATTTCCTTCAAAATGGATAGGTTTGTTCTCTTTGCAGTCCAGGGGACTCTCAAGAGCCTCCTCCAGCACCACAATTCAAAATATCTTCTTTTACAAGATAGTTTTTCTATAGGTGGAGTTACCTATATATTGTTGGGTGTTCTTCCACAACATGGGACCAGCATTGTCTTGCGTCAAATGAAAGCAAGTGCCTCTTGTGAGTTGTACTGAAGGAGAACATTCAGTACTTTCCCTGGGTCCACCAAAATTAGGATAGAAGAAGTTATTCCATGGAACAGAAATAGAGAAAGTGATCCTTATGACACAGGAAGCTATTTTGTGCAACATTCTTGATTCTCCAAGGTGCATCACACATATGTTATTCTTGTAAACCACCTTCAAATGTTTTATTGTTACGTAAATGTTTGGAATAAACACACAAGTTTTAGACCTGTTTGCCATTTCACATGATAATCTTGGAAAACAGAGGTTTTATTAGATGGATTAAGGAGTTCTAACAGGATTCTCTGCAGCTTCACCCAAACTACCAGTCTCAGGATTGAGAGAAACTGGCGAGGACACGACTATTAAACCTATAAAAGCAGATACAGCTTTTCAGATTTTTGGACTCAAACTCTCCGAAATCCTAGAGCCCATGCTGGCTGTGCGATTCTGGGCGTTGTAGTCTCAAAAAGTAATGTTTCCAAGCTCTGCCGACAAATGAGTAAACGAATACATTTGTAGAATGGCTCTCAGAGATGCTAGTCTTTATCAAACCGAGAGATGCTGTTCTTACCTGGTGTTCTCGGATTTTCTGCTCATACACTGGTGTAGGAAGAGATAGTCTTGAGGGGCGCTGGCGGAAAGGGTGGTCCGGATATGATTAGAAGGCGAATCAAAAGTGAAGAGGGTGGGCTGGCTAGAGTGCGAAGGGGCTGAAGATTTGCGCTCCCGCAGCAGCCGCTGGTTAGAGCCGCTGAGCTCGGCTGGAGACGAACGTGGGCCATGACTCACTGCAGGAATACTCCTTAAAGAATCTGCACAAGGGGAATAAAAGAGAGTTTATGAAGAGCCGTATGGTCAACACAAAATAAAATACAAATGCAAGAATAGGCAATACCTTTACCAGACCAATAAAAAATAATCACACAATACGCGAGTTTTCGTGGATCAAAGACCACTTCATTGGGCTTGTACCGGTGTGAAGAACTTAGAAGTCCAAAAGTTCATGACAAGATGGATTTTGCCAGGAAAGTTACTCTTAGATGCAAAATCCAAAAGTTCTTGGCAAAATGGAATTCGCCAGGCACATCTTCCTTAGATGTGCATCGGGAGAGGGACGGGAAGCCTTGGTTGATGTTTAAGGGTTACAGCTGAGGCAGCTGTGGATTTATTTATTTATTTATTTATTGTATTTTTACCCCGCCTATCTGGTCAGACGACCACCCTAGGATTGGCAGTAACACCCCAGTTCTTCAAACAAAGAGGCACAGGCCATGTGCGTGCATGCGCGTGGACACACACTACACACACACACACACACCTCTCCCCATTTGGCCATTCTTTGAAATGGACATATTTCTGCTTCGCCAGGGAGGGTGGGATAACAGAAAACCTGAGTCTTCCATCTGGGAATTGTCTGAGTTCGCTCTGTTTCCCTCACCATCGTTGTAATTAATGGTGGGAAATTCTGAAAGAGACACTTTCTGCAGCTCTTGTATAACCAGTACAAAATAGGTCCCTGGCTGAAGAAAAATAGCTACTCAGTCCAGGGGGGAAGTGGTCCTCCTTGGGTGTGTTCTAGTCTAGGAAGGTCTAGAAGGCGCCCCTTCAAACACTCCGCCCTTCTTGATTTGGGAGAGCTTGGAAAAGTTACTTGTTTGGACTGAAGCGCCCAGAACCCCTCAGCCAGCAGGGACATCATGAAATATCCACAAAGCTTGCAATCTGGCCAAATGTCCCTCCCGAATCAGTCTTTCCTTCTTTGGCTACCAGAAAGGATGCGAGAGCAACTCGTTCTCAACTCTTGCTGGGTGTCTCAGCCCCCCTTGATACCTGCTTTCCTGTCCTGCTCGGCAGAATGATGGAATCATTGAGTCGGAAGGGGCCTATCGAGTCCAACCCTCAAGGCAGGAAAACACTCAACTGATCATCGTTTGCAAAAACCATCCAAGCTCTATCTGAGGAACAGCGCACGTGTTTTACTTTCTTGGCGCTTACTTTAAAAAGTGGACTCTTAGCTCCGGATAACTCCTTTGTGGTTTCTCCAATCTGAGGGAGGGAGGAAATGAGGGATCTAAATTCACAAGATGAGACCATAACACAGTGTTTGTGAGGATTTGGCAACTACAGAACCCATAAGCATGCTGTAGAATATCTTCCCCTTTTAGGCCTGCCTGGCACCAACATTGGGCTTTTGGTGCCAAGGTAAAACTGGCTGTTCACCTAAGAGTTTGAGACTTTGCCATCATGGCCTTGGTGTTTTTTTTTTTTTTGGCGTATTGGACTGTGGGTTCTCTCTTGATTTTGTTGAAATGCATTTTGCTGCTTTAACTTTTAAGAGGCAAGCTTAGAAGGGCATCATTGCCGGCAAATCTCTTGCGGCTGATAAAGCAATGTCATAGCCCTGCCGATTAGTAGCCCCCATCCTGTGCAGGTTTACTCGAAGGTCAGTCCTACTGGGTTCAATAAAACTTAATCCATGAGAAAACCATGGTGGGAGCACAGAAATGTGGTGGTGGTGGTGGGCTGCAGTTTACTTGGGTATTATAAAAGGCGGTCACCACTTGGAAAAAGGTTGGGCAACACTGCCACAGCCAGTAGCCCGTTCTTTATATCCTCTGAGTGAGGTAATTCATCAGCCTCCTACCATGCACCAAGACATAAAAATTGACTTGTCTCCCATATTTCCTGCACCGCTGATCCACCACGGGTTTCTGTTACGATGGGAAAAGGCACATTAATATCTGGAGCCCAGTGGCTGCTTTCTGCCTACATGCACCATTGATCAATTTAACATTACTTTTAACGCTGTCGGCGAGAGATTAAGGAGAAAAATTCTCTTTGCATAGCTCATTACGTGGATCGATTACACACAGAAGCCTCACATTCAATGTTTTGGAGAAACGAGGGGGGGGACCGTTAGCAACACATGACACACTCATTATTAAGCAGTTGTGTTTTAATAATTACACTTACATTATGCAAAGATTAGTTTTAATAATGCCCGATCTTAGTTTTGAACTGTACTCACTCTGTTAAAATAGAAGTTATTATTTATATAAGTAAGACCCCTGTTTCTGTCCATGGAGTTTTCTTGGCAAAGATACTGGAGTGGCTTGCCAGTTCCTGCTCCAGGTGGATCGGGTTTAGTCAGAACTCTCCACTATGACCTGTCCGTCTTGGGTGTCCCTGCACTGCCTAGCCCATAGCTTCTCTGAATTACTCAAGCCCCTTCGCCATGACAAGGCAGCAATCCATGAAGGGGAATCACTGGAAGGACAGATCCTGAAGCTGAGGCTCCAATACTTTGGCCATCTCATGAGAAGAGAAGACTCCCTGGAAAAGACCCTGATGTTGGGAAAGTGTGAGGGCAAGAGGAGAAGGGGACGACAGAGGACGAGATGGTTGGACAGTGTCACCGAAGCTACCAACATGAATTTGACCCAACTCCGGGAGGCAGTGGAAGACAGGAGGGCCTGGCGTGCTCCGGTCCATGGGGTCACGAAGAGTCGGACACGACTTAACGACTAAACAACAACAAGAGCCTGTATCCACGGAATCAGTATCCACTGATTCACTGATTCTGATCCTGGCCAATAATAATATAGGATGTATTTTTCACACCTGTCAACAACAACTGTAACTGAAATTAATTATTGAATCATTTTTTAAAGTAACTTTCACATGTCTGAAACGCAAGTTATAAAACTCAATAAAAATGTTTTCTAAAGCTGCAATCTGATATATCACTTACTTGAGAACCTGCTTCATGGAATGTAGGCACACTTACTTCTGTGTAAACACTTATAGGCTAAGTAAGAGTTTTGTTTTATATAGGGTTGGGTAAATTTACTTGGAAGCAAACATGTTTTACTAGGTAGTTATTTGGTATAACATCTAAAGGAATTCAAAGTTAGGGGAAGTGGAATCAGTTCTTTAGTTATGCTTCTATCTATACAACCTTAGCTGGCTGGATCACTCAGTGAGTTAAGCTGGCTGGATAGCTCAGTGGTTCAGGTCTCTGGCTGTGGAGCCAGAGGTTGGGAGATTGATTCCCCTACTCGGCCTCCTGTGAGCAGGGCCAGCCTGGGTGGCCTTGGGCAAGCTGCACACCGTCCCAGGGGGCCCCCAGAAGAAGGGAATGGTAAACCACGTCTGAGTCTTCTCTCCCTGGAAAACCCTAAAAAGGGTCGCCATAAATCAGAATTCACTTGACGGTACATGATGATGATGTACAACCTGAACTTCTGGTTTGTTTCTTGGGGCTGAATTAGGCAATACAGTTAACATGTCATTAAAATCAGATTTCCCTGACAAGGAAAAGACTTCCTGTTTATTCTAGCAAGCGTTTGCCTCGACCCATATTTGGCTTATTAGCCCGTTCTTGTTCTATCATCGGACCAAATCAGGGATTTCACAGCACACCTCTTTTACCAGGTGCTTAGCTCTGATAGACCTTTATGTCCAGATAGCATGCTAAGGAGAGGTAATGTACATCGGTTTCTGTCTGTGATCTGACCCTTCCTTGCAGAAACGTAACAGAATGCTAGAAAGATGTTTGACTCCGAAGAAGTGGGCTGCCTTCCATGAAAGTTTAGGACCAATAAAACGTACTGATCTTAACAAGGTTCTTTTACAATATGGCTTACAACTGGCTTTGAAACATAGTCACTCAACTGTCTGGATTTCCTTAAATGGGTCTGGAAAAGATCTGATTCTTTTGAATAAAAGAGACACATCCAGATAAAATCCAAAGAAACAAAACAAGACAAGACAAAAACAAATGAGTGCAGGAGGAGTACAGAATAAAATCCAAGGAGACTTCAGGAGAGCACCCAATCCGAATTACTGGGTGCTCTACTTACAGCAATTTATAACTCTGCTGGTACGCAGGTAATGGAAACAAAGTGCATTGTCAACTTAAAGAAGGATTCATCCGTCAACACTTGTTTCATTTAGTGAAGACATAAAAAGACATGCAAGGGGCACCTGCAATAAACTCCAACGAATGCAGGAGTCCATTCCCCTGAATTTGGTATTGATTTCCAAAGATGTATTCCCTTTATTCTTCCCATCGTGACCCTGCTGCACTGCTAAGAGCATTAGTGGTAGATGTGGACAGAGGACCGACTCATCACTGCAACAATTTCAAAAAATGCAAATATAAGCCACACAGGTTGAGGGGCAGACAGAGCCCTGGTAACTGGGAAGCTGATATTTCACTCATTTGGGAAAAACCCAGTAGAATGTTCCACCTTATTTGAGGGAACAGGAGGACCTTATGTCTACTCTGCTTTGACATTCGACTGTATTTTTTACTGGAGTATCTGACTTTCGGATGTATATTTGAATGTTTTATTTATTTATTTATTTATTTATTTATTTATTTATTGACAATATTTCTATCTCTCCTTTCTCCTTAAAAAGGACCCACTGTTTATTCATTTAGAAATATTTAGAAACTTCTACATCATGACATTGCAAAGTGCCGCGCACCAATAATAAAATACACAGTGTAAAAGAATACGTAAAAATCAAGATCACAACATCTACGCTATCCATAAAACAGGATGGTGAAACTATATGATGCGGACACCACATGGTTAGACCAGAAACTTTTTTATATTAAACCCAAGCTTTTCTCATCTCCCACAACCTGCAAGTCACCTGACTTCATTTTGTGACTGGTCACTGAGAAGCAGACACAGGTTCATTTGAGAGTTACGATGATAAATGAAGCACGGGACTCTGTAGTGAAATCGCTTCTCTGGAGCACTAACGGGCTTTCAGTTGCTAATGATTTGCTGTCTCTAATATACGATTAGACCCTGAATTACCCAGAACGCACTGGCAGAAATATGTGTATTTTCAAGAGGTATCTAAAAACCATCCCTGTCAGAACATGTCGAACATCAGAGAGATCATTCCACAAGGCTGAACGCTCAAAAAAAAAAAAAAAAAAATGTGGAGAGGATGGTAAGAGTGTTTGGCACCAACCAGGAGGGCTCCTGCAGACGACCTAAATAATCAAACCAGTTTCTAAAAAACAAGCAGTTTCCAAGCTGGTTAATAAAACTTATAAATAAGAGCAATATTAAGAGCACCAGCAATACAACAGAATACAATAATTCCTTTTTAAAAACCCCTTGGTCAATCAGTCATTTAAAGGAAAGCTTGCCTGAAGAGAAAGGTCTTTGCCTGCTTGCGGAAAGACAGCCAAGATGGGGCCAGCCAGGCCTCCAGTGGGAGAGAGTTCCACAGTCTGGGAGCCACAACAGAGAAGGCCTTTTCCTATGTCCCCACCAAATTCACCTGTGAATTTGGAGAGGAAGGCCTCCCCAAATGATCTTAATACTTGGGCATGCTCATAAAGGGAAAGCGTTAAGTCTTAAAAGTAGTTTTATGTTGGTGGCCACACTGACAGTTGAAGACCCAACTTTCCAGGCAGGCTTTTAATAACTATGACTGAGTCCCTGGATGCTAGGTTTTTTGCTTTTCTAAACTTGCTTTTAAAGTTTTAAATGTTTTTATTACTTAATGGATTTTTAATTATAATTGTAGTTTAAGTCCTTTTTCATCTGTAGATAGATAGATAGATAGATAGATAGATAGATAGATAGATAGATAGATAGATAGATAGATAGATAGATAGATAGATAGATAGACAGACAGACAGACAGACAGACAGGCTGGCTGGCTGGCTGGCTGGCTGGCTGGTTGGTTGGTTGGTTGGTTGGTTGATCATGGCAGATCAAGATGTGAATCATCCGGATGGTGGGAAAAAACCAGAAACCAAGAGCACAATGCTTTACAGCAACTTACTATGCCTCCTTTGAAGCAGCTTTTTGGTGCTGTGCAATTGGTAAATGATAGAAAGATGCTAAGCTGCCTCACACAGACTCAGGCCATCATCTTCTATCTAGCTCACAGAATGGCCCAGCAGGGGCTCTTCACATTGACAGGTAGAGAGTTCTTTTCCAAGCTGTGCGACATTCAGTATGCCCGGTTTGTGCTCTGGCAGCTGCAGATGTGGACCAAGGTCACCCCAAGCAGTGGAATGAAAACACAGCAGTGTCAAAGGTCCATGTTTCCTACAGGGAGCTTTCTCTTCATTTTTAGCCTGTTGCACACCAGTGTAACAGCTGTGGAATAAGCATAAGCCCTATGCCGGTGGTGCCCAGGGTCAAGCCACCTATTAGAGAGGGCACATCATTAGCCGAGGACTTTAAGCGCTTATTTACACATTTCTCATGCCTCTGTCCGCCAGCAGTGGGACATGGATCCCTCAATCGTCCGCCCCCCCGATGCTTCCCTTCTTACCATTGATTCATGAAGACAACTTCAGAACCTTTTTTGGGGGGTAGCTTCAAAAAGTTACTTTTCAGAATATTACTCTCCCAAGCCAGTAGGAAATAAAGCCGAAGAGATGTGGAGAGTTATAGTTCAGAAAAATAGCATTTTGAAGCTGTGGTGTTTTTCCTGCAGGAAATCAAGAAACATGATGGGTCCTTGATTGCTACGAGTAACAACTGTGTTCAGAAAACAGCCAGACATTTAGTAATTTGTTCCTGCACTGACGTGGTGGCGCTGCGGGTTAAACCGCAGAAGCCTCTGTGCTGCAAGGTCAGAAGACCAGCCGTCGTAAGATCAAATCCACGCAACGGAGTGAGCTCCCGTCGCTTGTCCCAGCTCCTGCCAACCTAGCCGTTCGAAAGTATGTAAAAAGGCGAGTAGATAAATAGGTACCACCTCGGTGGGAAGGTCACGGCGTTCCGTGTCTAGTCGCGCTGGCCACGTGACCACGGAAACTGTCTACGGACAAACGCTGGCTCTACGGCTTGGAAACGGGGATGAGCACCGCGCCCTAGAGTCGGACACGACTGGTCTAAATGTCAAGGGGAACCTTTACCTTTACCTCCTGCACTGTTGTTGTATGTAACATAGTGGGGGAGTTTAAATAGGGAGTGCATGGGCCTGTGAACGTGCTGTCAGACGCAGGCATAAAATTCTTGACTTTTTTTTTCACCTAAAAAAGGAACTTTCCTCCACTCTCCTGTACAATTCTAACTGCCTTCATAAAGCGCCTAATGGTCACCTTTTTAAAAAGGACACCGCATCCTCTCTGCTTATCTCAGTAAAATAATCTGTCTCCCTTTGAAATGGCCACTCTGGTGACATGGCGGGAATGAAAATAAACCAAAAGAAAACAAAAATACTTGTTAAAAATATGAGAGATCAAGAACAACAGAAACTAATAGAAAGGACCAACTGTCAAGAAGAGAAGAGAGTCAGATACTTAGGAATTCAAATCACCAAGAAAACAAGTACACTGTTCAAAGACAATTATATAAAGTTAATTAAAGAGATACAGAATAGCTTGGAGAGATGGGAAAAACTACAGCTTTTGTTGATGGGAAGAATAGCAACCATCAAAATGAATATTTTACCTAAAATTTTATTTTTGTTTCAGACATTTCCTGTGATATTAAAACAGTTATTTTTCCAAGAACTTAATAAGATAATCATGAGATTTGTTTGGCAAGGTAAAAAACAACAACCAAGAATTAAAATCAAAGCAATGCAAGATGCTAAACAAAGAGCAAGTTTTGGTCTCCCAGATTGGGCATTGTATTATAGAGCCTGTGTATCAGTCTGGATAAAGGAATGGATAACCTTAGATAATGACAGACTACTCAAATTGGAAGGACATGATCTACAGTTAGGCTGGCATGCTTTTCTACAGTATAAAAAAAGATAAAGAGCAGAAAAGTTTCAACTCGCAAATGATAAGAAATGCTTTACTAGGAACTTGGAAAAAGATTATACAGCAGATTTACCAAAAAAACACCAGGCTGGGTATCACCTATAGAGGCCTTTACACAACCTAACCTTATGACAGAAGCGAAACTTTCAAGATATCAAGATTTATTAAAAAAGGATTGTGAGTTAAGGTCCAAAGAAGAGTTAGAAACACAAAACATATATCTAGACTGGTGGTCTAGAGTACAAATGGAATCTAGGTACACAAAAGACAAGATAGAGGACTTCTATATGTGTCTAGTCGTGCTGGCCACGTGACCACGGAAACGGTCTGTGGACAAACGCTGGCTCTACGGCTTGGAGACGGGGATGAGCACCGCCCCCTAGAGTTGGACACGACTGGACTCAATGTCAAGGGGAACCTTTACCTTTACCTATATGGAACAAACGGTATTTGATAAACTTTTGTTGGGTTCAAACGAGAAAGCAAGTAAGAAAATGTATGATTATCTGCTCGAAACTAAAATGCAAGATGAGATTGTAAAAGAATGTATGATTAGGTGGGCACAAAATATAGGACATAATATTGATATTGATCAATGGTTGCAAATATGGAAAAATAATATAAAGCTCACAAAATCGGTAAATTTTAAGGAGAACATATATAAGATGTTTTAGAGGTGGTATATGACTCCGAAAAAACTGTCAAAGATTTATACAAAGGTGTCAAATGTATGCTGGAAGAGGGAAGCTTTTATCATATGCGGTGGACTTGCAAAGAAGCGAAACAATACTTGACAACAGGTACATACTCTGTTACAAAAAATACTGCTTTGTAATGTTCCACTAACCCCAGAATTGTTTTTACTGACTATTATACCAGATAATATAGATAAAACAAAAAGTTATCTAGTTATATATATAGTCACTGCAGACAGAATTCTTTTTTTTATAGAGTTCAATTTTTTATTTTTCTTAAACTACAACATAAACATAAACATAAAATACATAAACCAAAATACAAATCGACTGTGTTCCCCACCACCCTAGTCGGGACCTCTTGCAGTAACCCTCTTCTTCCTCTATCTTTATTCTTCTTCTTCCTTTATTGTCCTCTTCTCCAGAACTGCATTGATTCTTGATTTGGAGCTTTCCCTTTTCCTCTTGTTAGCACATACTCAAGAAATCTGCCCCCTATATCATAGAAATTATTCTTTTTCATCTCTCCTTTCTTAACCTTTAAGTTACAAGTTAACTTATCATTTATAGCCATGTTCCATATTTCATGATACCATTCTTCCATTCGAAATTCTGACTTTGATTTCCAATTCCTAGCTATTATTAATAGCTCTGTTATCAACATTTGAGAATGTGGAATAGGATAAGAGGACTAGAGAATTGATTACCAATTTATTAACAGCAGTTAGATTAAAGGCAGAATTCTTTATGCTAAGAAACTGGAAGAAATCGGAGATACCGAAGCAAGAGGAGCTCCCGGAGAAGATTTGGGAAGCAGCAGAAATGGATATATTATTGGAAGTGTTGAAAGACTGTCCAATACAAAAGGCAACTGAACGATGGGATTTATTATATAAATGGCTTGAGTCAGTAGATAGAGCTTGATTAACATAGAATTAAACTAAGAAGTGACTGCAAGTAGGAATCTGGAAGGGCAATCAAACTGTTGTTGTTGTTTAGTCATTAAGTCGTGTCCGACTCTTCGTGACCCCATGGACCAGAGCACGCCAGGCCCTCCTGTCTTCCACTGCCTCCCGGAGTTGGGTCAAATTCATGTTGGTAGCTTCGGTGACACTATCCAACCATCTCGTCCTCTGTCGTCCCCTTCTCCTCTTGCCTTCACTCTTTCCCAACATCAGGGTCTTTTCCAGGGAGTCTTCTCTTCTCATGAGATGGCCAAAGTATTGGAGTCTCAGCTTCAGGATCTGTCCTTCCAGTGAGCACTCAATCAAACTCAATCAAACTGTAGAAAGGCGAAAAGTGGACTCGATATTTTAACGCCAACAACAGGATTTGATGACAGTATATTTTATGTTCTCCTTCTCCCCCCTTTCTTTCCCCACATTTCCCTTACCTTCTGTATTCCTTACCCTATCCCCAGCTTAAAAAATAAAAATAAATTTAAAAAAAGAAAGAAATCGCCACTCTGCATTTTAAAAAATATGTTATAAATGTATAGAAGATGACACACATACATGTCTCCTAAAATATTTCACTATTAATTCCAACCACTGCTACCGCAATGCAGAAATTCTCTTTACATTGTCAATGTTTTGTGACACTGCTATCTTCTCGAGCCCAGGCACACAGGGCTAAAGCTGGCTTCCTTGACTATGTACGATAATCTCTTCTACTAGGAGGGTAAAGGCAAAATAGATAAAAGAGAGAGCTGTTTGGTAAGACATTCTTGATTGACAAATACTGATGCTTTATAATAACCACGGGGCGAGCTCAGCGACGTGATCAGCAGATCCATCTCTTACAGGACTTTATTACAGACAGAGGAGAGAGGCCAGCATATTTGAATATTTTGTCTTATTAAAAAGTAAACCACCTGAACAAGGATATCAAGGAGAAAAGTAACCCTCCCAGAATCAGCCAGATTTGCTTTCTGATAAGCTAGCTTTTCAGACACAAGAATTTGCTTTTGATGTGATGCAGTCTAGCAAAAATTATCCCATTTGATTATGTGATAATCATCACCGTCTGGCTCAAGGTTATTCTGATAACTATAGAATACATCGCACAAGGTGCATTTTACTCCCTTCTGATGGCGTGTTGCTGATTCAGAACTTCCACACATTGCAAACTGATCTGTAGTTCCCCACTACTAAACCAACTATCATGACATTTCAAGGCAAACAGATGAGGAAATGACTTCACCCAATTAACAGTCCATTTTAAGAGATTAACTGCCACTAGGTGGAGTGATTGGACAGAGATGGTTGGACAGTGTCATCGAAGCGACCAACATGAATTTGACCCAACTCCGGTAGGCAGTGGAAGACAGGAGGGCCTGGCGTGCTCTGGTCCATGGGGTCACAAAGAGTCGGACACGACTTAACGACTAAACAACAACAACAACAAGGTGGAGTGACTGCCATGAGTATACCCGGTGTTTCGAAAAGATTAGCCAAATTCAGGGAAGCTATGCCTGTCATCAGTCAGTATGTAGTGCATCACAAACTCAAAATAGAACACCCATGTTCAGGAACACTCCCTCTTAGATATAGCAATAAAATTGGCTAGTTCGATCACGCAAGAATTTCGTGATTGGAAGAGTTGTCTGACATGGACTACTGTTGAAGATGGTGGACTCTCCTTCGTTGACAGTTTTTCAACAGGAATTGGATGATCTACCTGCCAGTTAGGATTTAGCTGAGGATCCTGTGTTGGCAGTGTGTTGGATCAGATGGCCTTCGGGATCCCTTCCAACTCTCCCTTTCCAAGATGTTATGCCATCTGTGAGAACTTTTCAGGGGAATAGGACTGGCCATTACAGGAGACAATAATTGAATCTCAAGTCTCCTTCAGCCAAAGAAATATCACTTTCTCCTGTTAGGTTACTAACCCTACCTGGTGACTGTGTCCTACCTTATAGAGGTCAGTTCTCTGTTTGAAGGTGTCTTCAACTGAAGGCAGCCCCTCTAGTTTAAAGAGACACATTATAAGGGGGGAAAAAGAAGTGACAATGA
Organism: Intellagama lesueurii; assembly: GCA_037013535.1. Taxonomy (NCBI): domain Eukaryota; kingdom Metazoa; phylum Chordata; class Lepidosauria; order Squamata; family Agamidae; genus Intellagama; species Intellagama lesueurii. Next base: position 6,568,833 of record JBAJHW010000003.1, read on the forward strand.
AGTTCGCTATTAAAAGTTAGCACCTGCAGAGCAAACTGACCAGGGACACAGTGAACCAGGTGGGTCACATGGCAGCGAAAGCACTCGATATACGTAGAAGTCCAGTTCTCTGTTCTGACCCTCAGAAAGAGTTCATACAGAGTTCTTCTTTCTGTGGTTCTGGGAAGAAATTAACTGCGGGGTGGGTGGTACATCGTTCCTCCTCAAGCCATGAGACTCTTCCTCCTCATGTTCTGGAGAATGAGGCATCGCTTTTGCCTGTTGTCGCCCTGGTTGTTGTCAAAGTTGTAGAAACATTCTTTGAGTTGTCGTCCGTGGAAAAAACCCTTCAGATCACCACAGAGCTCTATCATCTGTGTGGGTTTGGCGGGACAAAAGGACAAGTCCCATGAGAGGCCGCACATTTCTGCTGGTCTCACTGTGTGGCTGGATAGATTTATAAATGTTACTGTGTGGCTCGATAGGTTTATGATGTTATTGTCTAAGTCCATAGTGTTCTTGTTGTGAGCCAAGAGGCCTTGTAGTGGATTAGACAGCTAGCTTGCTTTTTCCTCAGGGAAATAAGTTATGCATCATAGTTGTTTTTTCTCATGATGGAGAATAATTGTGCAGTTTTTAGTGCAAAGGGCTGGTTCCATATGCATGATTCAAGACCTGCTGTCTTTAAGGTCCGACAATGTTTTTTGTCACATTTTAAATGTTATGAAATCCTCATGGTTTTTCCTGTAAAACTTGGATGCTTCTAGCAAGCCGAAATGTTTATTTTGCTGTCTTTCTCTGTTCCCCCAGACAGTTACAATGGTCAGTTTGTTGACAGGACCAGAGTTGTTAACCTGCTTGAAATGTACAGTATATATGGGCCCACAAGACAAACAACAAGGCATCTTGTATTCTTGAAGGCTTTCATGGCTAGGATCCGATGGCTGTTGTAGGTTTTTCGGGCTGTTTCTTAAGAACACGGCCAAACAGCCCGAAAAACTTACAACAACCAACAAGGCATCTTGTTTGCAAAGAATTTTTGTCCTCAAAGTACTGCACAAACACAATCACAGTATTCCTTAACCTAGCCCTGTGATGTGGACTGGCATCATTACTATTCCATGGAGGATGGCAGAAAATCTCCCAGGGAATTTGTGGGTGAGACACATATCGTCGGAGATCAGAGATTACCCACTAGGAACTGCCAGTGCTCTCAGCTTGTTTGATGGTTCGCACAGACAGTTAAAAGCGACAAGAATTTTTGTTGATTATACACCATTAAATCCAATGTTTTTGTGCCAAGCTTATATCCACTGAAAAAAAGTAAATACTCTACAAAGGGTAGAGACTTACAGAAACGTATATGTTCTTATTTTTGGAAATCCAATTAAGTTAATATTGGGAGTGGGGGAACGTAATATACAAAAAAAACACTACAGTTGTCCTCCCCCCCTTTTTTTAGTATGTGTGTGCTTGTAGCCATTATGGAAACCTGTGGTTGCAACTTAAAAAAAAAAGGGGTGGTGGTGGCAACAATTACCTTTCTGGGGAGAAGTGGGAAGTAGGTAAGGCTTAAGAAATGCAATCTACATATTGATGTGTAGACTGAAAAGACATGAGGAGGGAAGATATCAAGGTCTATCGGGCTAGTTCCCTATCTGTTGTCCCTCTGTCATGGTTTGTTTATGTTCCCTGAAGAGACAGGCACACAGGAACAAAAGAAAGAGCCAGAGGAGTGAAAGAGAGGGTTACAGGATGGAAAAGGGCCAAGTCAGAACAATTTGGCCTCAAAGTGTTATATATCTTAATTACTCTAACTGCAATCAATTCTCTGAAGGGCAAAGGTGGTGGGGGGGGAAGAAGATGGGAGTGCCGCACGTATAAAGTTAGAGGTATACATCTCTTTTTGCCTGGCCTTGTCCAACCTCATCTACATTTTTATGCCTTTACAAGAGATCCTTCTTAAAAATGCCAATTCCATCTCTGCTCAAACACAGCAACGGCCAGTAAATTATGATGCGTCACCTCTAATGTGGATGAAGAGAATTTAGGGCTTTTCATGTAAATGCTGGTCCCTTTCCTTAACAAATAGGCTGGTTTAACTCATTTTTATCAAGGGTGGTATTAGGAATGGAAGAAAGATAAAACAGGTGAACACTGGCAGAATTACTTCTCCATGTGCCTGGGCCAAATGGCATGTGACCCTGAACATGATAGACACACCATTAAGTTGTGTTCTTTATTTTAAATTGCCAGTAGCAGTACATGGAACAAATGCCAGGCACTTATTTAAACTTCTCACTTTATGCTTACAAAGAAATCCAGATTAGAAAGAATGCACTCATGCGTGCTACATGTTTTGTGGATCAGGGACTCTAGAAAACTCGGGTTTAACTTTTTAAACCTGCATGATTGAGTGAGTGATTGGACTTTTATCCCACCTATTTAGTGGCATGCCACTACTCAGGGTGGCTTACATACATAAGACATAAACACAAAAGGAACAACCCCTCACCAGATGGGCCAGAAAGAGAGAAAGACCCCAAATCCCCCAGCGATCACAGCAGTCAGAAAACAAATTAAATTCCCAGAATCATGAAGTTGGAAGGGTCCTATAAGGCAGCAGTCCCCAACCTGTTTGGGACCGCGGACCGGCTGAGCCTCTGAGGAAGGCGGGGCACCCCCCGCGCTCTCGCTCTCGGGCGCATGCGCGTTCTCTCTCGGGCACATGCACAAAGCGGTGGGGGAGAGCGCGCGCCCACCAGCGTGAGCGCTCCCCTACCCCTTCGCGCATGCGCAGGAGCGCCTGCACACCCGCCCACCCCTTCATGCGGGTGCACGGGCACATGGCACACGCGTGCACGCGCAAAGCAGCTGTGGGGAGGTGAGTGCGTGCGGTGGGGGCCCGGGAGGTCTGTCTCCATGGCCCAGTCCGGCTCAGGCCATGGACCGGCACTGGGCCGCGGACTGGGGGTTGACGACCTCTGCTATAAGGCCATTGAGTCCAAATCCCTGCTCAGTGCAGCAATACAAATCAAAGCAGATCTGCCAGGTGGTTGTCTAAATTTATCTTGAATGCCTGCAGTGCTGGATTGCTCGAGGTCATTGGTTCTATTGCTGTACTGCTCTAACAGTTAGAAAATTTCCATCGTTGTACTGCTCTAACAGTTAGGAAGTTTTTCCTGATATTCGACTGAAATCTGGCTTCCTGTAACTTGAGCTAATTGTTGCGTGTCCTGCACTCTGGGCTTATCGAGAATATACCATAATAAGCAATCAGGTGGGGAAGATATCTTGAAAAGCTTCTCTGAAGAGATGCATGTGATTGGGTTCATTTGAAAGTTGCGGCAGTTCCTCAACTTTGGCGGGAAATAACGACTGAGACTTGCCCATACTGTTTACAACTTCGACTTTATTAACTCTCGGTGTTTCAACAACCCCCGCAACCGGCTCATAATAAGACAAATCAGGCAAAGGTCCATAACTAGGAGAGGATAGTTCTTCTTGGAAATTAGGATAACTCACTGAGGTACTGGACCCAAACGCTCCAGATCCGTGGGATTCCACAGGGGGGTACTCCGTACCGCGCAAACAGTGCCACGACACGGGTGTCAAGCCCAGTCTCTCTCTATCAGTGACTTGTTGTACATCTGATCCAGCCGGATCCTCTTCCTTCCACCTCTTTGCCCCCGTGGGAAAACAATCACTGTCCATTCTTGAGTTTCAAACGTCGTCTCTCCTACTCTTTTCACCTCCGGGTCTGGTAACAACCCATCAACCTTTAGTTTAGGAAAGTCTTTCAAAAGACCAAGCGTTCTCTCGTACTTTGAATCTACTCCTTCACTCTCGAACCTACTGCCTAATCTCCTCTCTCCTTGATCTTTTATACCTTCCTCCCCTCCTGACATTTTTAGCTCCTCCCCTTTTTCTCCCTCTCCTTCTTCTACCAGACAGACCTCTATCTTCCCTTTCTCCTCCCCTGGTGGCTCTATGGGTGAGGACGGCTCACTTTCCTCCTTCTTTCCTTCACAATGCATTTTGATCGGTTTTCTAAATGCTAGGAGGGAAGGGGTATGGCGTACCTCCACTGATAGAACTTTCCGTAAGGTAACCGTTATTACCACTGGGAAGACCTAGTGATTGATTTCCAGGCCTCCCAGACTACAGCATCATAACTTGGATGGAATGGGTGGCAGAGGTAGACGATCTCGGGAAGAGCTACACCTGGCCTGCTTCCCACACCTCCCTCCTTCCCTGCAGCGTCTAAGTACACCTTTAGCCCCTGTGGATTGAAGGGAGGCATTGGGCTTAGGTGGGCCGTGCAACAGCTTCCTGAAGAGCAGAGGCATCACCAGGCTGGACTGCAAAATAAGCCAATGAGCTTTCAAACCTCTTATTGACAAGAAAATGAAATAGCCAGCAAGGAAAGGAAAGGATATTCCCCTTGTGGAATCAAAGTCAAGGATGCTCTTAGCCTGATGATAGAGCACACTGCGAGAAAGCTGGTGATTAAATGCTTCATTCCAACAAGGACTTTTCTCTACTTTAATTAGTACCACTGCTACCTATTTATCTTGCTTAACACTGGGGGGAAACACTTCTCCGACTCCACTGATCTTTAAGTAAAGGGCAATGAAATATTTCAGTTACAACTAATGTTCTTTCTTTCTTCCTTTCTTTCTTTCTTTCTTTCGTTCTTTCTTTCTTTCTTTCTTTCAAATGCCATCATTGACAGATTCATTTCCTTAAAACTGTAGCACTTGTGTCAGAAACCAACAACCACCTTAGGCCAATGAGTGTGTGAAGTGCCATAAACAGTATTGCACATTGCTAAAACCCTCGTTAGGATACAAAGCATTTTGCAGTTAAGTTGTTTATCACGCAGCTGTGGCATGCAAATATTTTTTTCTTTGGGGAAGCACCGTTCACAACTTTTGTGACTTAGGAAGTCCTGCGTTCAGCAACACCTGTGCACAGATAGGGACTCTGGGACATGTATTAGGGGTGCACTCAATGGACATGAGGTATTAATCCATGTAAACAAGGGAAGGTTGGCTTCACTCTACCTTGCGTTGCCAAGACCATGGAGCAGAGTTCTTCCACTAAAATCATACACTTATACCATTCCACCAATGTTATCATCTCTTTGTGTGGAACTACCAAAATGCTGATGAATGGTGCCACGGATTTGCAGAACTGTCCCGAGAAGACTGGAATTTACAGCCTAAGATAGACACGGGTTTCTGGCCCATAGGGTTCTCACTGTCAAAAGCAGGTTGATGCACGAAACTTAATGAGTCAACCCAATGAATATGTCTCCATGGGCAGAGGCAGAAAAAAAATGGAACACAACATCAAATGGAAGTATGATACCACTGGACCGGGCAAAAATTTGAGAGCCTGATTTTACCATCTGCTCGTAACTATCAAGCACAGAAACAGGGGCCCAGTATTTGCCTTGCTGTCTGGTCTACAGAATTAGGAATGGAGTGGGCAGCCATTTAGGCTATCTCCAGTTACGTAATTTCTTTGAAGGTTGAATGAAGAGCCATCAAGGTGGAAGACTAAAATTCAGTGGAGTCTTTGTGTCCAGTTATAACTCCACCCTTGGACACCAGAAGGGATGAAGTGTACCCAGTGTGGGTGGTCACCACTCCATTGTCAAAAAGCAGGGGATCATCACCAAAAAGTACATGGAGAAGAAGAAACATCACAAAGGACAACATTCTTCACAAAGGAGAGGACATTTCCCCATTAGATTTGCATATGATAATTTGAATCAATATATGCAAACATTCATAATTAGACATTAGTGTTACTATAATTTAAGTGGAAATACACTAGTGATCACAATACTTCACAAGATTGTGACTAGGAAACCACCTTGGGGTAAAGAAGAGCTATAAATCAAATAAATAAATATGGCATAGTGTTTAATAACTATGAAAATGCACCGTGCCTTGTATTTTCTGCAGCTGGCTGAAAATGAATGCATACAGAAAGGAAACAAACTGTAGTTTCACTGAGGTTTTGTTGAAATATCTGGCTAGGCAACAATCTGTTATTTCAGACAAACCGTCTAGACAGTGCTTTCAGAATGTCCACTCCTGGGGCTGACCTCACACCTAAGTTTGTACAGAATTGGCATACCACACCATATCCTTCCTGCCATTCATCAGTACTGTATGTGGTGTGCACCTCTTTCTTATTAAATTATGTCCCTTCCTCCAAAGCATTTTACTTAAAAAAAATGAAAGATGGCCAATCAGATACATCTACCAGTCAAAGCCACTATTTTCCCTGCTCAGCCAGGAAAACTCATGAGTGGTGGTGGTGGTTTAAGGAGGCTGCTTACGCATCACTGAAAATGAGACCAGCATTTCAAATGGAGGACTGCCCTCCCTAAAGGAGGGTATATGGCCACCCTAACCCAGTGTCAGTTCTCTGTGTGTGGCAACGCTGGCTTTTGTGTAATACTTCTGGATTGGTGAGGCCTAGCATAAATAAATATCTGACTTTCCATTTCCTTGTCAAATACAGTAGCTTCTCTCTGCTTTAGCTTTAAACTGTTCCAATTCCTTGTTAAAGGTTAAAGCTGCTTACATCAGATACACCACAAAATTCAGGGTCTTGATTCAGGAACAGCTGCCCACAGCCATGGCAATGCCCAGATGTCTAGCCTATGCAGATTAATTATGTTTTAATCACCCTCCTTGATTCTGCTAACCATTGGTTCTATGCTGAAGTCTGAAATCCATTTGTTGAATGCTAGAATTCCGTCTCACTACGCCTCTGGCTTCCGAGATTTTATTGCGTCTAGTATTCAGATGCTTCCAACCTTATGTTTGCTACCAGTAGGTTGGCTTTGGGACTCTGTTTTATTAGGGTCTTATTATATATGTTTTAGCTGTTTGCTTTTAATGTTCTTTAGATCTCCGGATTGTATTGATTTCAGCAAGTAATACAGTCATGGTTATTATCTGTTTATAATATTGTTATATTGTCCGACATCTGTGTAGCACACGGTGTACATATGAAAAACAGATGATAAAAATAGGTATAAGGTTCATGAAAATGGAAGCTGAGATTATTTGAATCTGCTTCATACTCAAGTTAAGAGTGTACGGAGATACCATGGTGTAAGTAAGGCTTTCGGTGCCAGAAAGACCTGAGAGGTTTATGTGATTTAAACACAGTCAAAACACTTTATAGTCCATTCCTAATTCTCTATAATAAAAAAAAACCAAAACAGTCATGCTGGTCCACAAGAAAGTAAAAAAGACTGAGACAGTTTCGTCGAGCATTCTGTTAATTAAAGTGACTATTTAGACAACTACGTTCCTTAGCAACTGCTTCTACATTTTGCTTCTGAAGAGGGAGAGGAGCCATAGCGATCATGACTAAAAGCCACTAAGAGCTTCATCTTCCATTAATTTGTCTAGTCTTCCTCTAACGCTGGTGTCTTCGTGGCGTCTCTGTATCTTCTGGTAGCAAATACCGTAATGTAACTATGAAGTCCATGAAGAATAGACAAAGCATTTTCAGATCACAGCTCCCAGAAGTCTCTCTGAGGGAACTGTAGTAATAATAGTAATAATCTTAGAACTGCAGAGTTGGAAGGGACCCTCTGGATCATTGAGTCCAGCCCCTGTCAAGGAGGCAACGTGGGGAATCGAACTCCCAATCTCTGGCTCTGCAGCTAGAGACCAACACAACTGAGCTACTCCAGGGGGTTGCTGTTCATGAATTCTGAAAATCCCAAGCCAAGTGAAGAAGTACCTCCTTTCTTTGTCCTGCACTCCTCACCTGGCAGGACAAAGTTCTAAACAGAGTAGTCCTAGAATGAGCTGGGATTTTTAGCAGGTATACATCACTGGAAGGACAGATCCTGAAGCTGAGGCTTCAATACTTTGGCCATCTCATGAGAAGAGAAGGCTCCCTGGAAAAGACCCTGATGTTGGGAAAGAGTGAAGGCAAGAGGAGAAGGGGACGACAGAGGACGAGATGGTTGGACAGGGTCACCGAAGCGACCAACATGAATCTGACCCAACTCCGGGAGGCAGTGGAAGACAGGAGGGCCTGGCGTGCTCTGGTCCATGGGGTCACGAAGAGTCGGACATGACTTAATGACTAAACAACAACAATACATTACTGAAACAGCAACGTCTACGTTGGCTTGGGCATGTCGTGAGAATGGCTGACGGTCAGATTCCAAAAGATCTCCTGTATGGAGAATGAGTGCAGGGAAAGCGCCCCAGAGGGAGACCACAGCTGCGATCCAAGGAGATCTGCAAGTGGGATCTGAAGGCCTTAGGAGTGGACCTCAACAGATGGGAAACCTTGACCTCTGAGCACTCAGCCTGGAGGCAGGCGGTACAGCATGGTCTCTCCCAATTTGAAGAGGCACTTGTTCAGCAGGCCGAGGCCAAGAGGCAGTCCCGAAACCAGCAAAACCAGGGAGCTGGACAGGGGACAGATTGTATTTGTCTTCAGTGTGGAAGGGATTGTCACTCTTGTATTGGCCTTCTCAGCCACACTAGATGCTGTTCCAAGTCCTCCATTCAGAGCACGTTACCATAGTCTCTTGAGACTGAAGGATGCCTACTAGACTCCTAACATCAACGGATAAGTCTGGATTCTAGTATTAAGAAACAGCAGGGAACTGTCTCCATTTCTATCATGCCACTCTGTGAGTTAGCTATCTGACTGTAGAGCCAGAGGTTGAGAGTTTGATTTCCCACTAAGCCACCGAGGAGAAGAGCCAGCCTGTGTAGCATTGGGCCAGCTGCACAGTCCCAGAGCTGCCCCCAGAAGAAGAGAATGGTAAGTGTTCTCCACCTAGAAAAGGCTCATCCTTAGTCAGAATTGCCCTGATGGCACACAGTTATTGTTATTTCGCCTGAGTGGTTTTTCAAATCCCAGTGCAGGTAACATGAAGGATCATGATTTTATTGGTCACAGAATAACACACTGGATGGATAAAGAGAAACTCAGCTTTCCTTGCCTCTTCAGGGGAAGTTACTTTCATGGGGCTTTTGCTGGTGAGAATGAAAGTCTTTGTTAAAGAGAAAGCATCTCTGGATGCTCTTAAAGGAAAAAAGCAAAGTGTGTTGCTTAAATACCACCCCATAGAGCTGGGCAGTTTACAATTTAATTATGCAGGCTATACGTCCCACCCCAACCCCAGTGAACTGGGTACACAATTTATCAACCCCAGAAGAATGGAAGGCTGAGTCAACCTCGAGCCGACTATCTGGGATTGAAACCGCATTGTGAGCAGAGTTTTGCCTGCAGTACTGCAGTTCAACCACTCCTCCATGAGCCTCCTTACAACTCTGTCTGCAATTATCCAGAAGGATATGGGAGAGGATCTGGTGAGTGTGAAAACATCTGTATTGGTTTCACCTAATGTGGGCAGTTGAGGAGAGAGCCAGAGACAATAATTGACCCAAGCTGAAAGCAACAGGGCCTGCTGTGAAACATGTTAGCTTGATACTCACTTGAGTTACGAATACAAAGCTTCTCAGTTTCGTGCAAGCGTCTAGCGAGGCTACCAAAAAGAGGTCATCCCACCCTCAGCTGGCCACCCTCCACAGTGACACTCCCCATTAATAAAAAGAACTGCCCCGGAATGATTCATTCAATCGGCTCAGCCTGGATCTTGCCAAGTGCCTGGATGCCTCCTTTCTGTGCTACAGATCATAAACCCATTCTCACGCAGGTTATTTCTGCCTCCCCCCCCCCCCCATTTTTGTTTTAGATAAAATAACATCTAAGATAAATACAGGGCTTGCCAAGAATGCAGTTATCAGATATTAGGTCATCTTACAAGGTTCTGGGAGGGGTGCAGAGCTCACTGTTCGAGCACATCACTTTGCACGTTGAAAGTCACTGGCATGAGAGTCGCCGTGAGTTAAGAGCACCCAGGGCTATGCTGAAAAGACACCGTTTGATCGGGTACAAGGTAGCTTGCCAATTTTTAGCAAGTCTTTTCATGGTGATACCGTAGGGCCGTGGTCACCCCCCCTGCAAACACCAAAATAAAATAAAAATAAAAAAATTAAAAAAATGCGGAAGTGGTCTCTAGTTTCCTCTGGTGGCTTGTTCTGGTAAATACACGGTGTTTTTATTTAATATTTTCAGGCAGTGGATAAGTGAATCCGTGGATGCTGATGCAGCAGATGGGGGGTTTCCTACTGCACTTCTGCATCACAGATGGGGAACATGTGGCTCACCAGATTTGCTGAACTAGAACTCCCATTAGCCTTAAGCAGAACAGAAAATGGTAAAGGATGACAGGAACTGCAGCCCCATGACAGCCACGGGGGGGGGGGGTCCCCATCCAGGTTTTATAACTTTTCCTCTTCCCTGATGTCCCAAAGGCCGTGCTTACCTTTCTTGTCTGTGTAAGCAAAGCTTCGTTCTCCTGCCTAACCCACTCTGTCTAGCCTAGTAATTGTTGCACTTTGCCACTCACAGTCCTCTGGCCCCCTAATGTAACATTTAAGTGGCCCCATATAGCTCCCATGGCCCTACAATTTCCCCCCTATTCCTACACACCCAGCACCCCCAAAATAAGAAAAAAGATTGTAAGACACAGAAAGTTCCCTTCTGCCTTCGAGGGACATAGGGAACAATTTTTGCCATGTTTTGCCCCCTCCCCCTGAGTCCCTGCCCAAAAATTTTAAAAAAAAATTCTTGAAAATATTTTTGACCACTAGAGGGCACAGAGCCATTTTCTTGGTTAAAAAAATATGTAAGGAAAAATAAATAAATCAGGGTGTGTGCAGGCTGCTAATATCCAGAGATGGGAGGTAGACTCCAGTGCTCTAGTGACTGACTACCCCTACTTTAGGGGTTAGCACCAAGTACCTAAAAACCCAAAACAGGAGAATATGTTGTTATGGCCTCTGAAATAAAGTGTTTGGTCTACTCACTGTTTGAACTGGGGGCAGAGAAGGACTGGCTTGGCTCCCATTAGCCCATCCTACCATTACAAGCCCTGTAGAATGGAACCTTTCTTGAGGTCAAGCCTGTGAGGGTCGGTATGTGAGTCAGACACGGAAACATCAACCTCATCATCTTTGTACCAAAGAAAACCAACTCCGTTCCTGGAGATTTGCTTCCAACTCGCACACTAAGTGTCCTACGGACCTTTTTTCTTTTTTTTTTTTAAATCTTTCCCCCTGCTCTTATTGAGTGGTGAACTCCCTGGGAGAAGAAAACATCGCTCTTGGCCACAAGTCTCACAGCACACATGCATAGACGGAGGATAGATGAGCCAGAAAAATCAGCAGCGTTTCACAGACATTTCCATTGCTTTGAGGAATCACTAAACTTTGGATTCGATCGCCCGTTCTTCTTCTCTTCCCCCTTTTGTTCACATGCTCTTATTCAACTGACCTTATAGATACGTATCCTCTGCCTAACAGCTGTTCTTCAGACAAGCAGAGTGAGGACAGGGCGTCCACAAGGGGGAATTCTCCCCACAGCCTTTCTGCTCCTATAGATTGTGTCCTTCACAGCCGCTGACCAGTTTAAGAGGGACACAATCTCTTCTCCCTGAAGAGGGAGAGCCACCAAACATCCCAACACCGAGAGCCTCTGAAAGACAGGGTCCCATCGGTTTTCACATGCAAAAGTCACGCCTTGAAAGGGTGTGTCATGAACCTTCCCATTCCTGCCTGCTGAGATGGAAGGAATGTGTGCATCTGAAAGCGTGGGTGTGCACACAAGGGGAAGTTTTGTTTCTGTGTACATGTGGAAACAACAATCCACAACCCATCCCCTCACGTCGTAGCCCTTGGAACCAAAACATTGCAGCATTGGGATGCAGGAGCCAACCAGACGCCTCAGTTTAAGTCCATAAGGATCCCATAAAGCCAGAGCCCTCTCTGGTTTATGTCTCCATTGACAGGCCTCAGAGGCATATTGACTTCAACCAGAGCTTTAAACAAATTACTTTTTTGGACTCCAACTCCCAGAATCCCATCCTCAAGCCAGACGATGAGTCCCAGAACCTCCCACGCAGCATGGTTAGCACACCTAGGCGTTCAGTCCAAGAAGCAGCATTTTCGAGATTTGCCTCTCAACGCAGAGGTTGGGGTTTGGTTACATCTTTTAAAATAAATACATAAATACGTAAATCCTGACTCCACTATCCTGGGCTGAAAAGCACATTGGTAGCGTTTCAGTGCCCATTAGGTAAAGCCACATGACTGACTTTTGGTGTGCGGGAAGAAAAACACACCCCTTGAATTCAAGGCACACTCCTCTCAAGCCAAGCTAGAGCCCACATTGATGGCGTTCCTGCAATTAAGCAAAGAGTTCCCAAACAGGACCGGGAAGATTCCAGAGATGCTGTTGTTAGACAGGCATGTTAATTACAATACGTAATGCAATTAACATCACGTCACGTTTGTGGCTCAGTTTCTGTGCTTGATTTCTCATGGCATGCCACCATGGGCTGTACCAGAATTTCACAAATATCTGTACTTCACACCCCTCTTTCGGTGATTCTCTCTCACACTCAAAAAGAGGCTGTTCCTTACCATCGTCCCCTTCAATTACAGATGCCAAGAATCACTAGGTAATTGCTGTTTACAACTTGTTCTGTAATAGTGGTTTTCTGCTATTATTTATTTCCTCCCAGGCGGCTAAGGCTGGAATTTGTTAGCTCGATCTTGGTTTTTGAAGCAGAGTTATTCTTCTAAAGCATGGAGATTTGTCCTCCTTATGTTGTCAAGACAGCTGGCTTCAAAGGCTTCTTGTAGAGAGTGCACCTATCCATCAAATGAATAAATTGCAGCTACAAGCTTTTTACGCCTAGCAGGCTGGCGGAGGGGGAGGCGGTGGCATGAGTCAATGCTGGCAAAACAGCACTCCGCTTCAGGATGTGTCTCCTGCTATAGCTGTTGTGAGCCAACGACTTCCAATTTCTTAAGTAATATGGGGGGAAAGTAGTGCTAAGCTTAGATGGAGATATGAAACTTGAGAGGGGTAGAAAATGATATCACAGGCCCTGTAACTCAGAAAAGCATGTGAGATGTTCAGGGAGTGGTTTACCCTTGCCATCCCCCAGTGAGTTTCCATGGCTGAATGGGGATTTGAGTCTAGATCTCCTGAGACCTAGTCTGACATTCTAACCACTATATCCCATTGCCTCTCCCTGTGAATCTTTAAAACTTTCATAACCTGTCTAATAATTAATTGTTCGGCGTCTACCGAATTTGTGGTACCTAGTGTGGTGGTGTAGTGGACAGAGTGATGAATTCGGACTCATGAGACCTGGGTTTGAGTACCCATATAGCCATGGAAACTCACTGGGGGAGTGCCATCATCATCATCATCATGTGCCATCAAGTCAATTCTGACTTATGGTGACCCTTTTCAGGGTTTTCCAGGTAGAGAAGACTCAGAAGTGGTTTACCATCCCCTTCTTTGGGGGGCACCCTGGGACTGTGCAGCTTACCCAAGGCCACACAGGCTGGCTTTGCTCTGAGGGGGCACAGTGGGGAATCAAACTCCCAACCTCTGTCTCTGCAGCCAGATACCTAAGGTAAAGGTATGGTTCCCCTTGACATTTAGTCCCGTTGTGTCCGACTCTAGGGCACGGTGCTCATCCCCGTTTCCAAGCCAGCGTTTGTCCGAATACAGTTTCCGTGGTCACGTGGCCAGTGCGACTAGACACGGAATGCCGCTACCTTTCCACCGAGGTGGTATCTATTTATCTACTCGTATTTTTACATGCTTTCGAACTGCTAGGTTGGCAGGAGCTGGGACAAGCGACGGGAGCTCACTCCGTCGCATGGATTCGATCTTACGACGGCTGGTCTTCTGACCTTGCAGCACAGAGGCTTCTGTGGTTTAACCCGCAGCGCCACCACGTCCCTGCAGATACCTAAACTACTGCGCTATTCAGGGAGCTTCGGTACTGGTAAATAGCAAGGCCTGTGGCACAGTGGTTGAACTGCAGTCCTGCAGTCAAGCCCCTGCTCACAACTGGAGTTCGATCCCAATAGATTCAAGGTCGACTCAACCTTCCATCCTTCTGAGGTCAGTACAATTAGTACCCAAAGTGTTTCTTTCATAATTATGCTATAAACTGCCCAGGGAGTGCTCTAGCATTATGGAGTGGTATACAAGTCAAAACAATAAATAAATATACTTAAATAAAACCACCCCTTAAACATCTCAATTACCTTGAAAACCCTGTCAGGCTCACTTAAGTCAGATGCAACTTGATAGAGGGGACATAGCGCAACCCTGTGGTGTCAGCATATCCTTCACTTGAATGTCACCCAAATGAGTTCCCTCTTTCCCACCCATCAAAAAATGCTAGCAGCTGAAGCTGAAGAGTGAATAGACAGAAAAAGCCACCTCTTTGGTCTGTGAGGCAGCCACGGTTGCCTCAAGGCAAGCCGCACCTGGCTCTTGCAACTCCACATGAAAGAGAAGTTGAGTGGTTTACTAAGAGGTCTTTGAAGGGGAAAGAAAAAAAAGTCTGCTCCTTTCATCACTTTTCTTTCAAGAGTAGCACCAGCCATTTCTAGGGGGTTTGCACTCTCTGGGGTAGCTTTAAGTAAACCTGTGGAAAGACTTGGAGTGCGAGGGTGGAGGTGAAAAGGCAAAGATCCGGTAGGGTCCCCTTTAGTGGAGAAGCAGCCAAGAGCAGTTGGTCAGCATATTCTTCCTCCTCCTTTGCTGAGAAACTACAAGGGTTGCATGAAGTCACCGCAGGAATACACAGACCTGCTGGTTCTGAAGGGCAGGGTGGAGCGAAACTTCGCTTGGGATGAAGCTGTAGAGAAGTACAGAGTTCCTGACCCTTAGCTGTTTTACTTACCAGCAAAAACCCTAGTTTTCCTTCATTCTTCCTTTGAACACCATGGGATCAATGGGTGCGAGGATATTTTTTGCAATAATATTTGATTCTCCACCATCCCAGGTTGTTAGAATGACTTCACTGACCCAGCACTCTCCCTGTGCATGCTGGATTACAACTCCAACTCTCGGGCTCACCAGTTTGGCCACTGATCATGGGTTCTGTAGTCCAAGAGTTAGAGAAGGGCCCATAAAAGAAAACTGTTCTGCTGATATTTTAAAGAAAACCATGGATTGGCTCCATCTATGGAAGACAGACCCCTTTGCTGTTTTATTAGGACCACAAGAGAACAAGCATTACACTTCAGAATTTTTAAAACCATTCTTTACTGTGCTGTTTGTCAAAAGTAACTAGTTACTTTGAGTTTAAAGCAAGAATATTTTTTTATTTATCAAGCAGCACAAGTCTGAAATATGATAGCTTCCTTCCACAGCCTGAACTCTATAAATAATTTTTTTAAATTTCACTAACATTTTGTAAAAATTATGCAACAGTTGTCTCTCATTAACATAAAATGATAAAGTAACGTTAGCTACATCTTCATTACTGGGGGGAAAAAAAATCAGAACCAGAGTTTTGGAAAGTTGCTTTTTGGACTGCAATGTCTAAATTTCTAATATCCCTGAGGTAGCATGACCATACAATTGTACAGTGGACCCTCGACTTACAGACGGCTCGACCTGCAGACTTTTCGAGTTACAGACTTCTCTGGCCGCAAAATTTAGGTTCGACTTGCGGCCGGAGAATTGACCTACAGACCGGAAAATCAAACAAAATGGACCAAAAACGGTCGGTTACAGATTAATCGGTTTTCAATGCATTGTAGGTCAATGGAGCCTCGACTTACAGACTTTTCGACCTGCAGCCACCGTTCCAATATGGATTAATTCCGTAAGTAGAGGGTCCACTGTACTCTAAAAATTGGGGGGGGGGGGGGACTGCTGAAAACTGGAAATAACTTGTTTCTTGAACTGCTTGCTTCCATCTCCCGGTCCTTATCTTTAGAAAACATTCATCTAACATTTAAGGATATTAATGATTATGATAGCTAAAATGGAACCTTCATGTTCACAGGCAGTGTGGCTTCAACCCACTGGGACAACTCGCACCAGAAATGTGTTCTCGAAGGCTTTCATGGCTGGTTGTTGTGGGTTTTTCGGGCTGTTTGGCTGTGTTCTGGAAGTTTTTCTTCCTAATGTTTCGCCAGTCTCTGTGGCCAGCATCTTCAGAGGATAGGAGCTAGAACTCTGTCTGTGTTCTGGTGTAATGTGTGGGATTGTTGAGTATTTGTAGCTGTGGGATCAGGGTTCTTGTTCTTTTCAGGAGACTGGGTGTTTCCTGTGATCAGGGTGTTTTTTTGTTATGAGTGTTTTTTGTTGTGATAAGGGGGGGAGATGATTTGTCACTGTGATTGATGGGTGTCGTTGGCTAGTCTTTTGTGTGCAGTGATCACCAGTCCTTGTGGCTGGGTAGAGTTTGTTGACCTTTTTGCAGGCTGTATCTTTCAGTGCTGGGAGCCAGGCTTTGTTGAGTTTTAGACTTCCTTCTTTTTTTTGCTGAAGCTGTGCTGGTGTTTGTGGATTTCAATAGCTTCCCTAAAACCGCACCAGAAACTTTGTGCTCAGCCTGTGGGCTCCTCAAGAGCAGCTGGCTGATCATTGCTGGATCCAGAATGAAGCCCGAGCTAGTTCCTTGGTCTGAAATGAAGCAATTGGTGTTTATCTATCTACCACTTCACAGAGAGAGGTAGGGAGAGGTAAACCGTATAGTCTAGTTGAACCCTCTGACATCCTTTGGCAGCTATTCTGTGCGCAATGTGTACCTCATCTGGAACTGTTTACAATTTAAAGCGAAAGCCAAACAGTGCTGGATTCTTAAAATAACTTGGGACTACGGAAACGTTGGGTCAAAGACATTTACAAAGAGAGAGACGGAGGAAATAATTGAGGAGGAGAATGCATTCAAACGACTGCTTCAGATGTTGGCTATCTAGCTATGTGTGTGTGCAGACATACAAATACATACAGCTTTACGTTTTCAGAAACAAATGCTAAGTTTTCATGAACAGAGGGGGAAAGTTGCCTTTTTCAAATATAATTCCCAGAATGCCACAGGCAGCAGAACCCCAGACAGCCGTAGAATAGGCAGAAAGCTACAATTGCTGCCTGAGATGATGCCGATGCTATCTTCAAGGATGAGGCTCCCGGTTCTATAGACGCAGCCCCCTCCCCGAACACAAGTGTTTTTCTCATAATGAACTATAGAAGACGACCTACATTTTTCACGCCACTGTCACAGCACCTAGAGCAGGCAATCTTTTCTGCTCTTCAAAGTCTGCCTAGTACAGAGAAGGGAAATGAGCCAGGCTAAAAATAAATATTAAATATTTATTTATTCAGTTTACTCAGTTTACTGACCTCAGAAGAATGGAAGGTTGAGTCAACCTTGAGCCCGCCACCTGAATCCGCTGGGATCGAACGCAGGTCATGAGCAGAGTTTTTGACTACAGTACTGCAATTTAACCACTGCACCATGAGGTGCTATTAACCCAAAGAATGGTGCAGGAAAAATGTGCCTTTCTCCATTCCCTAAATATCTGTAACCACTATTTTGTTTCACACCGATTTAACTTCAGCCGTGGGTTAGCTACTGTACCGACATGGACAAATGGCATACCATCTTCTAGCTCCTTTTCTTCTGATCTCTTGTTTGGTGAGAGTGAAAAGATTGCAGGGTTCTTGGTATATCACAAGCAAAACATGAGTCAGCAGTGTGTTTCAGCATCAAAAAGGGCTAATGCGATCCTTCGCTGTACCAAAAGAAGTATAGAGTGCAGACTGAAGGAAGTCACAATACCACTGTGTTCTGCTTTGGTCAGATCTCAGCAAGAGTGATTGGGATGGTGAACGGTTTGGAAGCTAACCCCGGTGAGAAACCTCAGGGAGCAGGGGATGTTTAGACTGGAAAAAAGATGGTTGGAGAGGTGATACGATAGCCACAGTCAAATATTTGAAGTGCCATCACAATCGGAAGCTGGCTGGGTAGCTCAATGGTTTAGGTATCTGGTTGAGAGTTTGATTCCCCACATGTTGAGGGGAATCCCACAAGTAGAGCCAGTCTGTGTGCCCTTCGGCAAGCTGTACAGCCCCAGAGGTGCCCCCAGAAGAAGCCTGAATCAATGGGTTTACGTGGCAAGAAATGAGAATCCAACTAAATATTAGAAAGAATTTCCTGATGGTAGGACCTATCTGACAATGTCATGGACTATACAAAAGGTGATGGTCTTTTTTAGACATATGGCTGAGGAGCCAGAGGTTGGGAGTTCGAATCCCTCCCTGTGCCTCCTTGGCAGGGGCTGGACTTGATGATCCCAAGGGTGCCCCTTCCAGCTCTGCAGTTCTAAGACGACGACGATGATTCACTGGATGTTTTTTAAACAGAAGCTGGGTAGCCATCTGTTAAGGGTGCTTTTAGCTGTTTGATGATGACGATGATGGCTCAGATGATCCTTGGCACCCTTTCCAACTGCACAATTCGGTGAATCAATGATTTCTTGAGTTTCGTTGAAGAAAGCAAATGCCCAGAGTTGCCTCAGCCACATTGGTAGATAAGCAATCCCGAAGTCATTGTTAACCTGATAGTGACCCTACTTTTCTCCACCGCCCGAGAGACAACATACATGCTGACCGACTGGATACACAAGCCGAGGACAGCAGCAGAAAAGGAAACGGGAGTGTGCTGCGCACAATGGCAAGGAAACGCACGGGGGGGTCAGCTGCAGCTGGTACCATCTTCCGGTCTTTTAAGATGTCATTCTGAGGCAAAGGGTCAGGGAAAGAAATGCCAAAGCTGCGCCAACGACTCAGCTTAAATCTGCTGTTCAATTATACAGTTCACCAGCAACAATCCCTTGTTTAAAGGCTGGTTTAAGGATCTTTCATCTTTGTTGTTAGGCGCTGTCAAGTTGCCTCCGACTCATGGTGACCCTATGAATGACCGATCTTCAAAAGGTCCTGTCCTCAACAGCCCATCTCAGCTCTTGCAAACCCAAGCCTGTGGCTTCCTTTATGTAGTCAACCCATCTCATACTGGGTCTTCCTTTTTTCCTACTGCCTTCAATTTTTCCTAGCATTATTGTCTTTTCCAGAGAATCCTGCCTTCTCATAATGTGCCCATAATATGATGGCCTCAGTTTTGATCTAGGACCTGCTTGTTTGCCTCTCTGGTTGTTTATGAAAATCACAAAGCTCTCCTCTAGTACCACATTTCTAACAAATCATTTTTTTTCCTTTCAGTTTTCTTTATTGTCCAATTTTCACACCCTTACATGACAATTGGGAATACAAGAGCTGGATAGTCTTGGTCTCAAGTGACACATCCTTGATTATTTTTCCTAGTTCCTTCATTTCTAACCTTCCAAGTCTCAGTCTCTTTTTGATTTCTTGGCTGCATTCTACATAGGAATTGATGATTGAACCATGGTATACAAAATCTCTAACTTATTCTAACTATTTCACTTTCTTCATTGTCAACGTTACCAAGTTGTATAGTTCCTCTGTAGTCATGATTTTCATAGAATCATGAAGTTGGAAGGGGCCTACAAGGTCATCAAGTCCAACCCCCTACTCAGTGCAGGAATACAAATCAAAGGATATCTGCCAGGTGGTTGTCTAAATTTCTCTTGAATGCCTCTGTTATTGGAGCACTAACCACCTCTCAAGGTAATTGGTTCCATTGTTGTACTGCTCTAACAGTTAGGAAGTTGTTCCTGATATTCAACTGAAATCTGGCTTCCTGTAGCTTGAGCCCATTATTGCATGTCCTGCACCCTGGGATGATCGAGAACAGATCCTGCCCCTCCTCTGTCCAACAACCTTTCAAGTATTTGACAAGTGCTACCATATCTCCCCCCAGTCTTCTTTTCTCAAGGCTAAACATGTCTAATTCTTTCAGTCTTTTCTCATAAGGCTTAGTTTCCAGCCCTCTGATCATTCTTGTTGCTCTCCTCTGAACTGATTCCAATTTGTAGCACAGGAAAAACAGAAATTGACCTTATACTAAGAGAGAAGGCTTTCTCGGTTGTAGTGCCCTGGTTGTGGAATACCCTCCCCTTGGAGGTCTGGATGGAAATAACATGACCTTTATTTCAGAACCAAGTTAAAACCTCACTATTCACCCGAGCATTCGGCACCTAGTGAGATCATGGCATGGCATAGTTTGCTGGTTTTCTCTTAAGCTTGGATTGTTAAACTGCTGTGAACTGCTTTTTAGAAGTGTTTTTAAATTATTGCAGTCCCCCAACCCTGAGATGTATTGATACAGAGGTAGCTTAGAAATGGTTTAAATAAATACCTAGGTCAGGACTAGAGATGGGCACAAACTAAAAAAAAAAATCAATCACCAAATTCGTTCAAAAATAGCTAATTTGTTGATTTGTATTCGTATGAATCAATGCCCCTGACGAATACGAATCAATGAATTTTTCAAAATATTTGATTTGTTGGAATGTAAAAAACCCCAGCACCTAGAGACACCAAAATTGCAGAGCTGCTTCCTCTGACTCTCCTCTACAAGTCATCCACGTTTGGTGAAGATTGGGTTTTGAATGTCCGAGTTACACACCCACAAAGAGCCCCCCCTCCCCAAGATCCAGAGACACCAAAATCACAGAGAAGCTTCCCATGACTCTCCACTACAATATTTTCCAGTTTGGTGAAGATTGGGTTTCCTCAAGCCAGCTGCTAAAGGACACTTTCCTGGTGGGGCCCACTCTGTGGGTGTATAACTTGGATGTCTGAAACCCAATCGTCACCAAACTTTGATGGATTGTAGAGGAGAGTCATGGGAAGCTTCTCTATAATTTTGGTGTCTCTAGGTGCCTGGGAGGAACTTTCCAGGGAGGGGCTTTTTGTGGGTGTATAACTCAGATATTCAAAACCCAATATTCACCAGTCTTGCAGACCTTGTAGAGGAGAGTCATGGGAAGCTTCTCTGTGAATTTGGTGTCTCTAGGTGCTTGGGGGCTGTTTTACATAGTTTTAAGGTCAAACATGAATCAACAAATTGATGAATCAACAAATCCAAAAAAAATTGTAATTCATGATTTGTCGACCTTGACGAATCACAAATCAAAACAAATCACCATTTTTCTGATTCGTGCCCATCTCCAGTCGGGACCACAATTTTGAAAAGTTACTTTTTTTATCATGGGCATGCTGGCTGGAAAATTCTAGAAGTTGTAGTCCCAAAAGGTAACTGTTCCAAAATCTGGGTTAGGACACTGATCTATTTAGTTCGGTGTGGCGTCTGCCCAGGTCATGAATATTGATAAGCTATTTGCTTGTACCAATGGGAGTGCTGGAGAGGAGGAGTCACCAGATATAAGAGTCTCTGCAGGAGGGGGAATTGAGAAGAGTAGTTTTGGAATTGGGAGGTGGATAGAGAAAAGGTTGGCAGTTGAGAGTGGTAGAAGTAGGATGTTTTGTTAAGAGTTAACGACATTGATTGTACCTTCATCACATGTAATAATAAACAACTTCTATTTGGTTCTTTTAAAAATGACACATTGCCTGGACCTCTATCATTACTAGTAAACAATGTTGATGTAAATCAACTGGTGGCAGCTGAAAGACACGTTGCTTGCGCCTTTGTTTGGTGAAACAACCAAGAGACAGGCGTGAACGTGACATTCGGTAAGTCTTCATTGACTGTTAGCAGCTTCCCAAGACTGCAGACCTAAAGAAGCTGAGTACTGAACCTACAATCTCCTGCATGTGAAGCGTGTGCTCTACCACTGAAATACACAGCCCATGCCATGATTCTGTGCTTTTAAGCATCAGTAGGACTAAATTGTCGTCTCCCTTAGCAGTAAACTGCTGAACATGTCCTACAACTGGCAGAGAGGATCATGAAGGGTCACTTGTTCCTTGACCCATCTAGGCTAGTAATACCAACTCAGACCAGAAGCAATGGTCTTGTCATGTTTCACACAGGATTCTTGCTTAGCTTCTCTGTGAGACCCCTGATGCATTCCCTGGTGGTCTCCCATCCAAGGACTGGTTACTTTGCAAAAGTAGAAAACACCAGGAGGGTTGAGGGTGGTATTGTGATATGATGGCATGGCTTTCTCAGGGTGACCACCTAGCTTCCAAAGCACTCTTCCCTCACTTTACCCCACATGGTGGTTCCTGGTTTACCATCCTGTGTTGCTCAGTTGAATCTGTTTTGCAACACTGGTGACAGGTCCAAGGAACCAGAAGAGTATAAACCAGCTGATGGGGCATGAGCAGGGCTGCGTGGTATATACAGATCTGCACTCTTGCTCCGTGCTTCCCCTTCAGCATCTGCCCCCCGAAGGCAGCTGCCCCACTCGCCCCAACAGTAGGGAGCCCTGGCTACTCCTAGCAGCCTTAACTAACTCAACCCTGCTCTCAAGACTCTGAAGAAAAGTGTCTCCCTCCTGCTGAAATTATCCTGACACCCTTACGTCCTGCACATTCCCAGCAGGGCTTCTGATAAGCCTTGCCTTCAAGGAAGCCCTCTTACCTGCACCCCTATGCCAGGTTCCTGCCCATCCATATTCCCCAGAGAAGAGGTAAAGAGCTGAGGAAGTTAAGCGTTGCAGACATGCTTAGTTCCATGGTGGGATCGTTCTGAACTTTGCTTCTAAAGGTCCTTGTGCTGACATTCAGCTCTTTGTGTCTGTGTGTCAAAACACTGCATGACTAAGGCGCCCTTTTGGTTCATTCTTTCTCACAAACACACACATTAGCCCTTATTGTGCTTCTGTTCTCCTTCCTTCTTTCAAATTATCTTCTCTATGGAGCCCACACCAGAGGGACACATGACGTGACACAGGGAAAAATATACATATATATAAATTATACATATAGATTTACGGAGGCTAACTGTATCGTGCAGAAAAATAGGAAAGACGGAAAGCAGTGTGGACCACTCAGAGATATGTTACCCGTTACTGGAAGCTAAAAGATATTGTTCCAGAGATGTGGTTTCGATGTAGGCAGGCCTTCATGGCTGAGTAATCATGCTTGCAAATAAAGGCTGCGTTTAGAGGCACAACACCCATTACAAAACAAATTTAAATTTACAGCTGTGGAAGGTGTGAAAAGCTGCTGCTGCGATGATCAGCTAGCTAGAAAACAAGGAGGCACACACAGAAACTAAACTGAATGTGTATTCATAATATTGGTGTGGTCATGCTTCCTTTGCCTCATTGGTCATTGGAGAAGTTACATTTTGGGCATCAGCTTCCAGAATCTCCAGCACCCATGATGGCTGTGGGGTTTGTTTCCACTCTGATTGATTTGACAAAAAGAGTAAAAACACATTGCGTTGGACTGGCATATAATGTTTAGCCTGGCCACAGTATTCTTTTAACTCCATCCTTTGTACGTTTTAATTGTTTTTAATGCATTTTCCTTGATTTTAATGGTTTTACGGTAAGATGGGTTTGTACAATATTATTTTTTTAGCTAATGTGGTTTTATTTATTTTTACTCTTTTAAAAAGTTGGCAAGCCACCCTGAATGGTACCTTTCAGTGGAAAGATGGCGTAAAAATGTAATAAATAAAATAAATAAATGCATGAAAGGAGTTGTCGCTGGAACAAGTAACTTTTCCAAGCGCTGGTTCCATGCGGTGACTTCCTGGGCTTTATACGGGGTGCGATTGGATGGCTGTAAAGGCACACATCTGATCGTATCAAAAATGGCCACTTTAACAAGAGTGATTTCCCTTCAAGCAACCCTTCCGTCTGCCAGGGAACTGCTTCATCCTGACCCCTCCAAAGTGGAAGACCTACAGCTGAACCAAAAAAAGTCCAGCTTGGACACGGGTCAGGGTTGGTCTGGGCTGCATTTCTCCATACATTATTCAATGGAGAGGAAATAGATAAAAACCAGACTGCTCCACAAGTGGTCTAAACTGATTTATTTCTGCTTGTGTTCACACCCATCATCTCATCAATGATCAAAGGTAAGAACAGAAGACGTTGGGGCCAAATGAGCATCTTTTCAGGCCACCTCAGATCTGCAGAGCAGGCTTCTCACTTCCAATGTACTCCGTACTCTCAGTTTACGGAGAGCAACAAGAAGCCCCTAAGGGTGTGGCCAGTGCCACTGTGTGAACAAGCAGTGTGCTTCAGAAACATGCCCCAGAACCCTCTGCAATACGGGGGTTCCACAGCAGATGCTCTGGGCCTCCTGGAGAAACAAACACTTGTGGAAAAATTATCCCCTGAAGGCAAAAAGATCACAAACCCCAGCATTCGTCTGTACAACTTTCAGCTACGACCATCAGCTACCACCCTTCCCATCGGTTGCCATGCTGGGAAGACCCACTACTAAAATACATTGTCTTTCCAAATCCTTGCCCTAATTCGAAGATCATTTCTGCTCCAGAAATCTGAACAACGTGCCTGTTTTCTGAGGAGTATTTATTTTAAGCATAGCTCAGAATGGGTTGGGCAGGATTCCTCATCAGATCCAACAAATAAGAGAGACAAGAGAGAATAACAGCCCATGAAGTATGTTTTGGCAGAACAGATAAGAAACTTCAGTTCGCAGCTGAGTGCTGGACGCTTGCCCATTAGGACAGGAAAAAAACACAACAAAACAGGGACAGCGCGAATCTTATTGGTTGGTATTTCTATAGAAGGGATTATTGGCATTTTGGCAAGGATGCGACACATCAAATTAAAAAACAGAGAGAGAGGGAGAGAGAGAGAGAGAGAGAGAGAGTCTATGCCTCTCTGGCACACTTCACAATATAAGAACACATTTATAAAAGCGACAACAGGAGAAAACGATCCCTCTCTATGATGGTCATGTTAGGTCATGTCAGACTCCAGATTTAATCTTCTTATGGCCCTCCCATCCCAGACAATTCACTTATTTCAGAATATGATAAACCAGACCAGAGGTCTTTGTGTTCACTCTGTTCGAGTTCTCCCCCTGCCCCGCTTTCTAGGGCTTGGATAGTTACTTTTAAGCGAAGTAATTTATTACCGTTATAGTTGCAAGGCCGGAACAAAGTTATAGTTAATTTTTTAAAAAGTTATAGTTATACTTTTAAAACTGCAACTAAAGTTTTTGTTTTATGTTCTTAATGGTCAATTAATGGTCATCTGTTCCTGCATTTGTAAAGTTACACTTTTGTTTTTACACGAAAATACTAATTTTCCTGTTTCCTAAAAGCAACTAGAATCATAACGAAAGGCATGGGTTTAAAAAAAAAAAAAGGAAGGGGGCAAAATAGTAAAAAGAGAAAACGATCAATGTTGCGATGGAGATAGTAGGAAGTAATTCCGGATGTATATGGACAAGCAATGCCAGAGTGATTTCGGCTGTAGCCAAACTGGCAATTTGAATCCATTTTTGTTCAAACATTTTAAAAATCAGGTTCAGGTCATGTGGCATTTAAACCAATGGCCGCATTCACAAGCATTGAATGGAAATCAATTTATTTTGGGTGATTTAAACCAGTTTTGGCGTCTGCACTGCTGACATCGACTCATTTCCACAAAACCGCACTGAACTGAATTGATTTTAGAAGTGAAGTATTTTTAAAAGCTCCTGCTGAATTTTTTAAAAAAACAACACCTCGCTTTGTAGCACATATAAATCAATTTCATCCTTGCATCGTGTGAACAATAAACTCTAAATGGATGCTTAAATGCCGTTCTTATTACCAATGTGATCACAGCCTTACTGCATCCCAGTGTACCCAGCAAAAAATACCCTTCTCACATTTTGATGCAAATACCAAGATAGTCTATTCAAATCTGCACTCAAAAATATGCCACCATGACCCAGAGCAACCTCAGAATGATCATGGACACCACCCCGGTGTGGACAAGCTCTGAACTATTAGGGAAAAGAATGAACAAGTTTTTATCTGTAGCTAGAAATGCAAATGCCAGCTTCTTAAATAGTGGGAATTGGCTGCCGAAATTTACACGGATGGACTTAAGGATGGCCTAATTGTTCAGCTAGAATCTGGCCAACATGTGCATCATTGAATCGTCCCGGTCGTTCAAATCTTTGAGACCTGTCGGACACATTTCCTCTTTTTGTAATGTGCTTGGACTTCTCTGCTGAGACGTCTGCTGCCATTAAGCATCATGGCTTTTGTTAGACTGGATTAGAAGAAATCTGTTTTGCCAGGTGAACAGTTTCCTGTTCTCCAGCATGAAACAAGTGGAAATTCACATCATAAGCATCTCTGTCTTCTCTTGTACACATCTGCTGCTGAGTTCACTGAATGGGGAGGCCAGAGAAGAGAGCACTTCGGCAGAGTGTTGACTCTTGGAGGTTGTCCACATTAAACAATAGCTCGTATCTGTCAACGGCAAGCCCATGCGTAGCAGCTTGTTTTCCACCGTGCACCCGATGACGATAGCCAGACTCCTGACTGCACTTGAATGTTCTGTATTGATCCTGCAGAACCCAGTGCGGGAAGGGTTGTTTTGCCTACTATCAAGTCAAGTCTGAATTCTCACTAGATCAAGAATGAACAAATTGAGGCTAACCTATCCTGACCATATAACGAGAATACAAAACTGACAGGAAAAGATAATATTGCTGGGAAAAGTGGTGGTGGGAGGCAGTAGAAAAAGAGGAAGACCTAACATGAGATGGGTTGATTCAACAAAGGAATCCACAGCTGTTAGAACATCAGAAGAGCCCTGCTGGATCAGGCCAAGGGCCCCTCTAGTCCAGCTTCCTGTATCTCAGTGGCCCCACCAGATGTCTCTAGAAGCGCACGAGACAACTACCCTGTTTCCCCTAAATAAGACCTAACCTGAAAATAAGCCCTAGTATGATTTTTCAGGATGCTCGTAATATAAGCCCTACCCCAAAAATATGCCCCCAGTTAAGTGAAAACCCACCCTCCACCATTGTGTAGCAACCAGAAGAAGATGACATGACAGTATTTGAATAAAGATTGTTGTACATGGAAAAAAAAATAAAACATCCCCTGAAAATAAGCCCTGATGCGTTTTTTGGAGCAAAAATTAATATAAGACCCTGTCTTATTTTTGGAGAAATACGGTAGATACCTGTCTCCTGATACCCCTTCCCCTGCATCTGGCATTTGGAGGTCCCTTCCTTCCTTCCAAGCCTGGAGATTATACATCCCCATCATGTTAGTTTGCAAGACCTGAGCAGAACTTATTGGAAATGACAATATTGCTGGCGGGGCGGGGGGAGAGTAGAAAGAGAGAACAACGTAATATGAGAAGCTGTTGATTTGCAATATCTGAGGAGAGGTGTTCATGATCATTTGGGAGGTCATTAATTCATACAGTCACCACATATCAGAAGTGACTTGATGACATCTAACTTCTTTGGAGCTTTTCTTAAATTGCCAAGTAATCGTATAGTGACAAGATTGGTGGAATGAAGAATATGACAGGAGACTAGAGATGGGCATGAACCACAGTTTGGTGCTGTGGTGTGGTTTGGCAGTTCGGGCCCACAGGTGTTGTGGTGGAGCTCTGGATTCCCCACCTCCTCCTGCAGGTGCCCACTCAGAGGCAAGACAGGGAAGCCCAGGGCACTGGCTCTGAGTGGGCGCCCATGCGAGGAGGTAGGGCAGGAAATCTGGGGTGCCTGTGCAACACCTGCGGGCCTGATCTGCCGAACTGTGCCAAAGTGCCAAAGTTCGTACCCATCTCTACAGGAAACTATGACAGGGTATGGGCAACAAAACTCTGCTAATATGAAGTATGTCCATCCCCAGCCACAAAGCAAAAAACACAGTTTAAACAAGTGCCCTTCTGAAGATGTGTTTTGTATTATTTTTTAAATATATTTCAAAAATATTTTCAATAGCTGCATTATTTTTAAATGAATATTCTTTTTGTATCTCTGTGTTTGTAAGCAGACATAGAATCCCCTTTCCTGTTCGCTCAGGAAGGAACTAAAGCATTAAAAAGTTAGCTCCAAGTCAACTAACTGGATCCTGATAGGCGGGGTCAAAAATTCAGATTGTCCCAGAGGTAGAGCTGATTCCCTCTTTGAAAACTTATGTGGGGAGACTGGTCTCAGAAGTTGTGGCAAAATTACCCCCCCCCCCTCCTTTTCTGGAGGACTGTTACTTCATTACTTTCTTTAAAGTAATCTGGTTTGTTTTTGTTTTTTTAAAAAAGAAAAACCTATCTTTTCAGTCTGTTTCTGTGACCTTCCTCTCTAAATCTCTCCCCCCTCACACACAAATGTATAAAATGTTTTATTGAGAAGCTCTTGCTGGCTATTTATTTATTTGTTTGTTTGTTTGTTTGTTTGTACCCCACCTTTCTCCATAAAAGGCCACATGGTGACTTACATCATTAAATAGCTAAAAACAATAAATTATTCACATATTAAAACAGTACTACACATGCTCAGTCTTGTAACAAAGTGCTTCTGTTTCCCTTTTCAAAGGCCTTTTTTGAGGATCAACATTTCAGCCCCAGCAGCCTGGATTCTCACCAAATTCTCTTCCCAGATAAGCAAGACAGATTTTTTTTTCCAGTTTATATGATCTGCTTCAAATCTGGGAATATTTAGGGTCACCTGTTTCTGAAATGGTTGAGGGACACTTTTACTTTTAAAAAATCATAACTTGAAAACCCTTTGCCCAATTTAACTACAATTGCTGCTGATTTGAAGCACTGTTTAAAAAGTTATCATTTTTTGTTTGTTTGTAATTGTCCTATAAAATATTGATTTGCTCTGCCGGGGCAAGATCATTGCAGGAATAATTTTAAAGTTATGTTTTTGGACTACAGTTCCCAAAATCCTCCAACCCACAGTGACTAGTGGCCACACTGGCTGGGATATTCTGCTAGAGGCACTCGATAAAAATAATATTTCCAACAGGATGAGGGCATGAGTGAATTTTACTACATATAAACCAAAGAATTCCTTGGACTGAGGAGGTGACCAGCTAAGAAGTACTAAAGCGAATGAATGAAGACCAAGGAAATCATAAAGCACATGACATGGAGAAAGTTGAATATTTCAGTCACATAATGAGAAAGTGAAAACCCAGCTTGTCATGGCTGATCATTCAAGGTAAAATAAACACGGGTGGGGAATATGCAGGTAGAGCAAAGAAGAATACCTTGACAGCAAACACTTGGAGACTGGCATAGATGCAACCCAGCATTGTTATTTTGAGTTGCTACATCTAAAGTCAGAATAGTCATGATAATGAAAGAAAGAAATACAGGTGTCCATTTTACAATGGCAAGACATTTCCTCTTCCTCATTGTCCATGAAGAAGTCTTAAAAATAAACTAAGTTTGTCTATATGATCTCAAGCGTGTCTAGAATTGGGCTTGTTTAGCCTAAAGAAAAGAAGACTGGGGTGATAGGATAGCACTTTTCAAATATTTGAATGGCTGTCATACAGAGGAGGGGCAAGATCTGTTGTCGATCATCCCAGAGTGCAGGACATGCAACAATGGGCTCAAGTTAAAGGAAGCCAGATTTCAGTTGAATATCAGGAAAAACTTCCTAAGTGTTAGAGCAGTACGACAGTGGAACCAATGACCTTGGGAGTTGGTGAGTGCTCCAACGCTGGAGGCCTTCAAGAGAAACTTAGATCATCATCTGGCAGATATGCTTTGATGGTATTCTTGCCTTGAGCAGGGGGTTGGACTTGATGGCCTTGTAGGCCCCTTCCAACTTCCAATGATTCTACATCTATGTACATTCTTTCATTTAGGGCAGTGGTTCCCAACCTTGGGTGACCCAGGCGGTTCGTGGACTGCAATTCCCAGAAGCCTTCACCACCAGCTGTGCTGGCTGGGGTTTCTGGGAGTTGCAGTCTAGGAACATCTGGGGGCTGAAGGTTGGGAAGCAATGCGTGAAAGGAAACACTGCAGCACCTAAGGCAGGCAAGCTTGAAGGCAATAGTCAGCCTAAACCGGGTTATCACCGATTCCCAAAGAAGCATTTCAAATTGTTACTATCTGCTTGTAACAGACTACCTTTCCCTCCCATCCTTACCAATCCCTAACATATACTTTTCTTCCCTCTCTCAGCTCCACTATAATAAGAGTTCTTTTTTAATGCATGAAACTTGGTTGTGTTTTTGGACGTACCTGTGTTCTCTTCTGACTGGTTAAAACCGCAGATCTGGCAAATACTGCGAACCCACTTGTTCATGTCATCCTCCGTCTCGGCAACAAGGTAGAAGGTCCTTTCACTGGTCTTGATGTCAAAGACATAACTGTCCTGCAGCTCCTTCTTGTTGAAAGTAAGACCAGCATCTACCTGCTCGCAGAAATTGAGGTTGATGACACGTAGCGGCTTCTTCGAATGGTCATTCTTGTAGTATTCTAGCACGTCTGGGTCTCCGCTCATGCGGCCACTGCGAAGGACAAACCAGCGTTTCTTCCATGCCTAGAAAAAAGAAAAGAAATAACAATGTGAACTCCAGCAAGGTTCACCTGATAGCTTATAAAATGTACTTTTTTTGGATGGCAAGTTCCAGAATTCCCAAACCGGTATGGCCAATGGCAGTGCCAATGCGAGGCCTAACTACAAGGGCACCTCACTTTGCCAATTTAGGATAGGATACCCGTCTCCTGCTCCAACTGTGAGCTGCCAATTGCCACCAATCATATTTATAGGGGATGATAGAACTTGGATAGGTTATTGGTTTAGGTAATAGGCTGCAGAGCCAGAGATTGGGAGTTCAATTCCCTTTGTGCGTCCTAGCAGAGCCAGCCTGTGTGGCCTTGGGCAAGCTGCACACTCCCTGGGTGCTTCCCAGAATAAAATAATAATAATGTGCCGTCAAGTCAATTTTCAGGGTTTTCCAGGTAGAGAATACTCAGAAGTGGTTTCCCGTTCCCTTCTTCTGGAGACAGTTATAGGACTGTGCAGCTGGCCCAAGGCCACCCAGGCTGGCTTTGCTTGCACAAGGGGAACAGAACTCCAAACTGTTGGCTCTGCAGTCAGAGACCTAACTCACAGATCTATCCAATCAGCAGTGCCTCGAAAAGAAGAGAATGGTAAATTACTTCTGAGTGTTGTCTATCTGGAAAACCTTAAAAAAGGATCACTATAAGTCAGAATTACAGAATTTGTAGTTCAAAAAAGTCACTTTTCCACACTGTGGTCTAATCAGGTTGGGAATGGCTTCCAGGCAGAGATCTTTCGCATGATGTGCTCCCTGGTCCTGACCGCATACCTCAGGGAGTTAAGCTGCTGTTTTCTGCATTCAGAAGCAGGCAACTTGGCCTCTGAGTTCTCTTCCCTTCTCCATTGTGTGAAGGATCAATATGATTGTACAGAAGTGGCTCACATCAAGAAGGCAGCAGTCCAAATACAGCAGGTGCAGGCAAACAAAGCGCCTCTCCAGAAGAGGCGCTACTTCCACTTCTCGACGCAGCACCCCCCACTATCCTAACACGAGCTTGCCTCAGTCCACATTTGGTAAATCAGCTTACTCTCGTTTGGTTAAAGGATTGTTTTGACAGGTTGGTTGGCATGGGTCGTGGGCCTGGCACCAAAGCAGCTGCATGCATGTTAAGTGTAATATTACAAATATATAAATAAATAACCATTGGCCTTAATGTATGATCTCACTCTCCTTTACTAACAGGATAAGCCTCAGTGTGTTCAAAACAATGAGTGCGTCATCGGGAGGCCAACGAAAGGGACGTCATTCATATAAATGGCAATTTAACAGGTCAAAACAACACCCCCAAAACATTTCAGGCGTGAAAGGTTCAAAGTTTCCTTTCAGAGCGAGTCATCTTAAAAAGAGCAAAGGAACCCAAGTTATAATTTCAGTCCTCCAGCAAAACATGTTACATCTGTGTTGCTGGTATTCATAGACAATTGGTATTCCAATCTTACAGAAACCTGTAAGATTTCTGCAGAGCAGTCAGAGATGAGAACTGTTTGGGGGTGTTTTAAGGAATACTTCGCCCGGAGGGGAAAAACCAGCTGCACAATTCTGGGAGGGTTATATTCCAAAAAACCTCCAAACATTTCCCATCTCTGAGAGAAGTGGCCAGACCATCTGGAAACATCTGCTGGCCGTTGACATTAAAAGGCAAAGAGTAAGGGGGAGTCGAACCACCACGGGGCCCCAATTACCAAGAAATTCGTCTGGAGAGGAAAAAAGGGGGGCACTGAAATGAACAGGACTTGTACCGATGGAAGCATAAATTAAGAGTGAAAAATAGATTTGCTGCCTCATGCCCCAACATTTCTTGGATGGGCCTTGAGCGAGCTGAAAGTAACCTTGAATGGGCAATGAATGCAAAACCTTGATTTATGAGCACTGTCATTGAGCTCTGAGCCAGGATGACAAAGGGTTGAGCAAGGGAGTTTGCCAGAGTTTGATCTGGATAAACATTTATTTAGTCCATGTGTCTCCCACAACTCTTTCCAAGTGGTTCAACACAAAACACACTGGAGTTTGGTATCAAATGCTGTTTTATCTGAACAAAACAGAACTATGCCATGTGCAGAAGCTGAAAAGTAATAATTTTGTTTATATTCTGCTTTCCTTCCAGTTCAGAGACCAAAGCTGCTTACAAAATCAGGGTGGGTGGGGTGGGGGACAAAGACACATAAAATGTAATATTAAAAATGCAGTTAAACATACAGGCTAGCTCCGGTTGGAGAAAAGAATATGTATGCAACATCAACATTTGAATGGCTGCTCTTTACCCAAACAATGTGAAAAATCCTGCCGAACAAATCACAAGAACCTGCTGCTGTTGTTATTGTTGTCATGTGTTGTCAAGTAGATGTGGATTTATGGCAACCCTTTCTTTGCCAGGGTTTTCAGAAATGGTTTCCCATTACTTTCTTCAGGGACGGTGTAGCTTGCCCAAGGCTACACAGTTTGGCTCTTTTCCTAAGAGACACCGTGGGGAGCCAACATTCTGACTCTTGCCTCCACAGCCATGTACTTTGACTCACGGAGCTATCCAGCCAGCTAGGTGACTGCTTAAGCAAGGAAAAGAAATCACATGATTACCATTTGTTATATTATTTGCAAAAGGTCTGTCCTTCTGCCCCCTCTCCTGCAACGAGTATAAGCACCATCATTCAGTGCAGCCGGATGACTCCAATTTCATGAGAAGTGAATCCATGCCAATATATGGTTGTTGTGTTGTTTTTTTGCAGAAGCTATCCAGAGTGCTGAATCTGTTTCGGGGGGGGGGGGGGGAGAGATTAAGCACCACGGATAATCTATCTCAGCGGTCCCCAACCTTTTTGGGACCGCAGACCGGCTGAGCCTCTGAGGAAGGCAGGGCAGCCCCCTGCACTCGTGCGCTCTCGGGTGCGTGCGTGTGCGCTCCCCCACCCCTTCACGCATGTGCAGGAGCGCCTGCGCGGGCGCTTGGGCGCATGCGTGAAGGGGTGGGGGAGCGCTCATGCCGGAACTGGCACGCGCGCATGTGCGCAAAGCAGATGTGGGGAGGGGAGTGCATGCAGGGGGGGCGGGAGGTCTGTCTCCGCGGCCTGAGCCAGACTGGCACCGGGCCGCGGACCGGGAGTTGACGACCTATTCTAGTCTATCCTATAAAGTTCAGATGAAACCCACAGTGGATTTAGCACCCTGTGCTGTCAGTGTTTGTAATGTGTTTTTCCTAAGTTCTGAGTGCATCACATCATGGCAATTAACACAGGGCAGCTGGCAGCTGCCACTTTAAATTCTACACAGTACCCCAACAAAAACATTCCTCCAGGGCATGGTGGAGAAAGACATCATGTGCTGACCCTGGACCTGTCTAGAGCATCTGTGAGAAACCTCAGGGCTCTTCTTGCTGGTCGACAATTTAAAAGTTTCTCCACTTCTTTCCCCCACAGCAGACAATTTATGAGCCTCAAAATGTTTGGCTGCCCTTAACAATATCACTGTCTCCTGAGCAAAAACATCTGCTTTGTATGTAGGAAAGAGCCCGTTGACTGGCGTTCGAACTACGGGCTGTTTCTCAGATCGTGCATCTCTCTGCTAAGAAGCGCATGTATTTGTCGAATACATATAGCCCCTGATGCTGAAAACAGACAGCAGGGACTAGAGCTAGAATTTTAAAAGTGTGAAACAGCGCTGGCCTTTAATCTAGGTTGTCAAGGGAGCGCTGATGTGATCCACACAGTTCAACACACAGCTGTTACAGCCAAAGTGATGCATTTTTTATTTGTTATCTCTTTTAGCGCATAACTGAAAATACACGGCAACGGCAAGAATCGTTGGTTGAAGTTCACACAGTATGGATGGATTCAAAACCTTATCTCCCTTTTCCACTTCCCAATGTCCCAGAGCTGTTTTATTCAATTTACTTTATGTGGTTATTTATTTACACTATTTGCCTACTGGTCTGCTCCTTGGGATGAATCCCAAGCCAGAATTAAGATTGCCGGAAGAAATATCAACAACCTCAGATATGCAGATGATACCACTCTGATGGCAGAAAGTGAGGAGGAATTAAAGAACCTCTTAATGAGGGTGAAAGAGGAGAGCGCAAAAAATGGTCTGAAGCTCAACATAAAAAAAAACTAAGATCATGGCCCCATCACCTCCTGGCAAATAGAAGGGGAAGATATGGAGGCAGTGACAGATTTTACTTTCTTGGGCTCCATGATCACTGCAGATGGTGACAGCAGCCACAAAATTAAAAGACGCCTGCTTCTTGGGAGGAAAGCGATGACAAACCTAGACAGCATCTTAAAAAGCAGAGACATCACCTTGCCGACAAAGGTCCGCATAGTCAAAGCTATGGTTTTTCCATAGCGATGTATGGAAGTGAGAGCTGGACCATAAAGAAAGCTGACCGCCGAAGAATTGATGTTTTTGAATTGTGGTGCTGGAGGAGACTCTTGAGAGTCCCCTGGACTGCAAGGAGAACAAACCTATCCGTTCTGAAGGAAATCAACATTGAGTGCTCACTGGAAGGACAGATCCTGAAGCTGAGACTCCAATACTTTGGCGATCTCATGAGAAGAGAAGACTCCCTGGAAAAGACTCTGATGTTGGGAAAATGTGATGGCAAGAGGAGAAGGGGACGACAGAGGACGAGATGGTTGGACAGTGTCATCGAAGCGACCAACATGACTTTGACCCAACTCCGGGAGGCAGTGGAAGACAGGAGGGCCTGGCGTGTCCATGGGGTCACGAAGAGTCGGACACGACTTAACAACTAAACAACAACAACTGCTACTATAATGTTGGAGTCACAAACTTAGCAGGCTGATGGGCTTTGTGGTGATCACCAGATAATTAGGATAGCAAAGAGTCTCTTAGAGATAGATGTTAAAGAAGTCAGCCACACACGCAGGGATCTCTGCCAGCAGTGCTCCTGGTGGGCGACTAGTAGAAGAGGCAGAATAACACAGAATGGGTTCCCAATGAATTCTGCCCTGCCCCCAGGAGGACTGTGCTTTTATTAAGCTTACAAGCTCACAGATAGTTGACAGTATACAGATAGTTGACAGAGTTCAGATAGGACAATGGTTACATCATGCCATTAGGATTGGCCTAAGGAAAGGCAATTAATCAAGCTCTCTAGCACCTATGAGAAAGGAGAAGAATGGTGGGCAGCCATGCCCCTCAGAAGCAGCTGTGACATCATCCAGGAGGGTTTGCCCTCTATTGTAGATTAAGCCAACAGTTTAGCAACCTTGGGAATGGCACCCCCACACTATAACAATTCACAAAGAGGCTCTAAACAACAGCTAATCAGCAATTAAATACATCAGCTAATGGATAACTTGCATACAACAATTTAGCTGGTAGAGACAGCCAGGAGAGGGTGGGAGAAACAATAGCATGCCCATAAAATAAACAGGGAATATCAAAGAAAAGAAGCACAGAGAAATAATAGCCTCTCTCAAAGGAAGGCACGGGGGAATGCCATCATGATCTTAAGAGGCAGGAAATCCTGCAGCTCTGGGGCTGCCATCCAAAAAGCCCTGCTCCTTCTCAATAGAAAATTTAAGACCCCCAAATCAGGGGTAAGAAATCGTCTGTGCAAATGTCATAAAACCACTAATCTCACCCACCCAACATAGACCGTGGGGAGCCATCCTGGGAGTTGCAGTTCAACAAGCTCTTAAGCGCCATGCTTTGTCTATCCCCACACTAACTGATCTATAAAGACCTGAAGGTCAGGGGAAGAAGGCTCCTAGGGGAAAACTGAAAGGAAGTTTTTAGTTGTGAACTCTTTGGATCGGACCAGGATTCTGGAGCAAGTTCAGAGGAGGGCCACAAAAATGATCAGGGGACTGGAAACCAAGCCCTAGGAGGAAAGACTAAAAGATCTGGGCCTGTTTAGCCTTGAGAAAAGAAGACGGCGGGGGAGACAGGATAGCACTTTATACAGAGAAGGGGCAGAATCTATTCTCCATCATTCCAGAGTGCAGGATAGGTAACCATGGGTTCAAGCTACAGGAAGCCAGATTTAGGCTGAATGGCAGACAGAACTTCCTAACAATGGAACCCATTAACTTGGGAGGTGGTGAGTGCTCCAA
This sequence comes from Intellagama lesueurii, assembly GCA_037013535.1. Classification (NCBI taxonomy): domain Eukaryota; kingdom Metazoa; phylum Chordata; class Lepidosauria; order Squamata; family Agamidae; genus Intellagama; species Intellagama lesueurii. The sequence goes on from JBAJHW010000003.1 coordinate 6,605,205, forward strand.
CACTGGAGGTGCTCAAGAGGAAATTGGACCACCCTCTGTGGTCTGCTTTGATTTGCTTTGGATTCCTGCCTTGTACAGGGGGTTGGACTCCATGGCCTTATAGACCCCTTCCAACTCCATGATTCTATGATTCTACCTGCTAACCACCACGCTTCCAAGGATATTTCACTGCCTGAGGCAAAGATGGCATGCATGCTCGCTCTCTCTCTCTTACACACACACACACACACACACACACACACACACGCACACAGAGAGAGAGAGAGAGAGAGAGAGAGAGAGAGAGAGAGAGAAGTGAACTAGGCTAGCAACTGAATTTCTTTTGGCAACACTAGTGAAGTGACCTCATGTTCTGTCACCCCTGAGGACAGCATGCATCTTTAGTAGATGCAGGAAAGGCCATGTAGTACAAACAACTTTGTTGACCAGTAGAGGGGAATGGGTGGGTGACTAAGAAGAAATGTAGGGAGAGATGGCTATTTTTGGTTCCCTGCAGGTGCTGTTTTTCGTGGTTTGCCCCTCTTTGCCAAATGGTCGAGATGACCCTGCTTCTTACACTGACCAACCGAGGAATTCCATGAGCACAGCATAAAGATAAAAGACCTGCCATTGTTTTTCTCCCCCAGAATTTGAATTCAGAGGTTCATTGTCTCTGAAAATGAAGATGATGGGCTATCATTAACAAATAGCCAGCAATTTCTCTCATCACCACTTGGCTACCATGACTAATAGCCACTCACTTCCCATTCATTTAAATAATCTAATGGTCCTTGTAAAATAATGTCAAACTACTTAACAGCTCAACTGACTTTAACTGTTTCTCAGCCCCCCCCCCATTGCTTTTTAATGCACTTATTCCATCTTTTCCTGGTCAATCCACCACTTTCGCCTTTGCTTCTCCAACAGGGAAGGGCCACAATATGGAAAAGTTACATTTTTTGAACACCCAAAATGCCCTGTCTGGCACATTTATTTTCTACGCTGTAAGGAAAACTATGACCCAATGTCACCATTTGCCAAGAGAAGGGTGCCTGGGATCTTGAATTAAACTGTCAGGTAGCAGGTGATAGGGTATGAAGGACCGTTCTCTGACTGAAACTCTGGAAAACCACAGCTGGTCAAAATATACTGTGTCAGCTCAGGTTCGGGAAAAATGCAGGCCCTGCGTTAATTCCAAATGCCCTTTACAAGTAATCAGTTCAAACGTTCGGCAAGAAGGATGAATGAATTCCTCACTCAACAGCCTGCTGGGCAGCAGGTGAAAGGAAAAGAGAGACAAGTGGAGACTAGAATGAAAGAGGAAAAATTGTAATGGATCCATTTAGGTTTTGGCCCTACCCACCACCAGAACAGGACGTAAAAATGTTAGGTAGAGATGTGCAGATTCATGGTTTTTGGATGACCGCTCCCAGAATCCCCCAGGAAGAAATGCTGCATGAGGATTTCTGGGAGAAGTAGTCAAAAAAGCATGTGAATCTACACATCTCTAAAGTTAGATCTTTGGGGACAACTCCCAGCATCCACAAGGCAGCTGACTAATGGCCGTGTTATCTGGGTTTCTGATACCTGTCTTCCAATAACAATGATAACGCTTATAAGCGCTGCATAAGAACTGGGTAAGTGCAAATTTGAGTGTCCTCACCTGCTTTGCCTGAGTTTCCTAGGATCTGGTCCTCAGCACAACCCCTGCCCTCAAGGTGCCCCCTAAAGTTATTCTTTTCAGTCACTTTCTCCTACATGAGTGAAGACACAAGCCAAGAACTAGTTAAGTCACTCCCCCTAGCACAGGGTTCCCAACCTTGGGTCCCCAGATGATGTTCCTGGACTAAACCTCCCAGAAGCCTTCACCACTAGCTGTGTTGGCTAAGATTTCTGAGAGTTGTAGTCCAAGAACATCTGGGGACCCAAGACTGGGAACCACTGTGTCTAGTGTGAACAGCAACTGGGGTTGTGGCAGGGTTCATCACCTCTAGCCTGGGTAGATTAAGCAGAGATGGGAAATTATATGTCACAAGTAACAACACTGCCAGTAATGTGTTACTGTTTGGGGTAATGGGAATGTAATAATGTTATTATTTTTAAAATAGCATTATGAGTGTTAACTTCATTAAAGTTTTGTGTAGCAGGTAATGTTTACTTATTATTCCTAAAATTTTGCTTTCGGGAGGTCATTTGAAGGCACTTAAGGGGCTCTACTGTATTTTTAAGTGTATTTAATATAATATAAGAAACTTAAAAGTAGTGTGTTAGCAACACATGATTAGCTCATTGCTCCCCAAGTACAAAATGATGAGAATGAGAAATAATGATTTTTTTGCTGTTCACATGGGCTCCAGTGACGCTCCAGAACCCTTTGCTCACATCTTATCCACATATATATATATAAACGAAGTTTATCCCAGGGTTGCCGGCAAGTGACTGAGTGGCATCCCTTTTACGTGTGCTATGGTGTACAGGACTGACGCATTTCCCAATCCAGAGGTCATGCTTTTATGCCACCTGCAATTTTCAATTAAGATAAAGCCCCGTTTTGTTCTGTGGGACTAAAGCAAAAAAAGAAGGAAGCAATGGAAGAAAGGAGAACTCCACTTAGCTTGGCAAACGACCAGGAAGTTAATTGGGCCCCAAACGATTAATCAGCCGCTTTTCCAAAGCGATGCCAAGAGTGAGAGGCATTATCTTCTGAAAACAGGTTTGGTGTCTATGGGACACGGCACACAGCCGTTAGGATAAGGTCTTCCAAAAAACGGAGCCATCTGTGGCACTTATAGGGTGGGTGCTTAGAATCAGCTAGGTGAGGCTGTGTTATTTATTTATTTCATTTAAATCTAACTTTGCTATAATATGTTCAAGATGCATGGCTCTCGTCTTCCCCACTATAACCTGACAACATTCCTGTGAGGTAGGTCAGCGCCACGGTCACCCCATGAGTTTCATGGATGAGTAATACTTGAATTCAGATCTCTCAAATTGGAGCCCAACATACAGGTCCCGTTATTGAAATCAACTAGTCTTCCAGACATGTTGTTGTTGTTGTTGTTTAGTCGTTAAGTCGTGTCCGACTCTTCGTGACCCCATGGACCAGAGCACGCCAGGCCCTCCTGTCTTCCACTGCCTCCCGGAGTTGGGTCAAATTCATGTTGGTCGCTTCGATGACACTGTCCAACCATCTCGTCCTCTGTCGTCCCCTTCTCCTCTTGCCTTCACACTTTCCCAACATCAGGGTCTTTTCCAGGGAGTCTTCTCTTCTCATGAGATGGCCAAAGTATTGGAGCCTCAGTTTCAGGACCTGTCCTTCCAGTGAACACTCAGGGCTGATTTCCTTCAGAATGGATAGGTTTGTTCTCCTTGCAGTCCAGGGGACTCTCAAGAGTCTCCTCCAGCACCACAATTCAAAAGCATCAATTCTTCGGCGGTCAGCCCTCTTTATGGTCCAGCTTCTCACTTCCATACATCGCTACTAAAAAAACCATAGCTTTGACTATGCGGACCTTTGTTGGCAAGGTGATGTCTCTGCTTTTTAAGATGTTGTCTAGGTTTGTCATCGCCTTCCTCCCAAGAAGCAGGCGTCTTTTAATTTTGTGGCTGCTGTCACCATCTGCAGTGATCATGGAGCCCAAGGAAGTAAAATCTGTCACTGCCTCCATATCTTCCCCTTCTATTTGCCAGGAGGTGATGGGACCAGTGGCCATGATCTTAGTTTTGATGTTGATGTTAGTTTTTTTGTCGTGGCGAAGGTGCTTGAGTAACTCAGAGAAGCTATGGGCTATGCTGTGCAGGGCCAACCCAAGAAGGACAGGTCATAGAGGAGAGTTCTGACTAAACATGATCCACCTGGAGCAGGAACTGGCAAGCCACTCCAGTATCTTTGCCAAGAAAACTCCATGGACAGAAACAAAAGGCCAGACATGTTAGACTCCCATAATTCAACAGCTAACATAGGGGGCTAATACACTGAAAGGCCTTCCTGCTTTCTTCCACTTCACCCCCATGATGCTGCCTGAAGCAGACAGCTCTTGGAATAGGCCATCCTCTAAGTATCCATGTCCCAAGTCCGTTAGAGTGTTTAAGGTATAAACGAGTACCTTGCGCCTAAGGGTAGAACAAGAGCCAACGGGTGGAAACTCGTCAGAGGGAGATCCAACCTGGAAATAAGGAGGAATTTCCTGACAGTGAGAACCACTAAGCAGTGGAACAGCTTGCCTCCCGAGGTGGTGGGTGCCCCATTGCTGGAGGTTTTCAAGAAAAGATTGGACAGCCATCTGTCCGGGAGGGTCTGAGGTCCAGGATGGTATGAGGTCTCCTGCCTTGGGCAGGGGGTTGGACTAGATGACCTCCAAGCTCCCTTCCAACCCTACGACGATTCTATGATTCTGTGAACAGAGCCCAGAAACGAAGAGGCAGGCAACGTGAATCATAAGAAACTGGAATAACAGTGCTCCATCTTTTAATCCAGATGAAACCCTGGCTGGGGTTTCAGAATTGCATTCTGAACCAGCTGAAGATTCCAGACACTTTCCAAGGGCAGGTTCAAATGGGAGAAAACCCCAATTTCGAGGTTACTGGCACAAGAATAACCCCGGCAAAGAAAGTCAGTCTTTGCCACGAAAGGAATACAACAAGAACATCATCATACAGCACGACTTGAACATTCATAGGGCGCCAGGGGTCAAGGACTACCCTGAGCCCAAGCCTGCATCTAACACAGTGTAAAACTCATTTACTTCAAACTCAATGGGATGCTGCCGTGACAAACGCTTCCCCTTTCTGGCCCTCCAGATATTAGACTACAACTCCTGCCAATGGCGAAAGATGATGGGAATTGCAATCCCGCGGCGTCTAGAAAGACCCACATTGTTCACAGTGTGGGGAACTATCAATATGTATGCGAATACGTTAACAGTAGACAAGGACCACCATCCCACGCTAAACTAAGTGAACTTGTTGGATATGGGAAGGTAAGCAGGGTTTGACCTGGTTCATCCTTAGACCACTAGGGAAGAGCACAGACCTCCAGGTACAGCCAGGAACAAATCCCGCCTAGAGATGAGAGCTTCGTATTCGTATACAAATATAAAGCCCACTGGCACACGTGGCCGGCCTGATTAACACCCACCCCCAGAACCCACTGGACCATTTACCGGCATCCTGCATGGCTGGCATCACTCTAGCGCCCCAATGGTGGCAGTAGCTCGGCTGCCGCCACCCCACCTTCCTGCTCCCACCTGTAAACTTTGAGAGCTCCTGCCAATGAGAGCTCGTGTTTGACTCAGCAGAACGCAAAATCCTATGTTCTATTCTTCTAGAGGATGTTAAAGACTGTATTTTTCAAAGATGCTTTCAAGGACATGTTCTCCTGAGCTAGGTCTATATATATATGAGTCACCTGGTCCCGCCATCCCTTAGGTTGTCATTAGGATTATTCCTGCTTTAATTTTTATTAGTTTGTTAACGTTGGTTGTGATATGTGGGTTAATTTTCCTTTCATTTTCCTTTATTATAAAGTGCCTGGCAGTGATTTGGGTGGTATATAAATACCCTAAAGGAAGGAAGGAAGGAAGGAAGGAAGGAAGGAAGGAAGGAAGGAAGGAAGGAAGGAAGGAAGGAAGGAAGGAAGGAAGGAAGGCGGATGAAGGCAAATTATGAAAAGTTACTAAAAAACTGAACATTGTAGAATGCAAAAATTGACATAATTAATATAAAAATTGTCGTTGAAGTTTTTACAACCAGTTACTTTTAAAATAAATGTTATCAACTAATTAATTTTTAACAAACTACAGTATTTGAAAGCTGAGATCTTGTTGGGCCTTTGGTCTTATTCAATCAAGACACAGCCGAAGGGCTCTTTGAACACAGCCTGAAGGTCAACAAGTGCCCTGTTCATGCACTTTGTTCCTTTCTCACTGGATCTTGGCCAGAAATGGGAAAAGTTACTTTTTTGACAATTTCCAGAATTCCAGAGGTGAGCCCTTAGCAGGGGTTCTGGAAAATGTGGTCCAAAAAAAGTAACCAGTCTAGGCTGAAGGAAGGCCAGCCTAAGGCAAAGCAGGTAGAGTCTAGGAAACCTGTGGAAATCTCCTTCTCTGGAGGTACCCCTTCTAACACAAAGACGTGCACCTTCTTCAGCGTAAACTGAGTTGCCCTCAGTCACCTTCAACAAAGAGAACCTCCATGGCCAGACGCAATTCGTCTGTGATCGCTGGATACTGAGAACAAACAAGAGTAGAGTTGGATTATCCATTGTCTGCCGCTGGTGAGCTTCCAGAAACAGTGAGCTAGCTGCTCTTGGAAATGACGCTGAATTAGACTGAATTTGGTCTGCTCCAGCTTGGTCTGCCCTAGAACGATGTGCTGGGAGTAGCAGAAGGACAAAGCAGAATGGTAGTTTGAATCTAACTATGTAAAAATAAGTCAACTCCTTGGGAATTTAACCTCCTTCCAAATATGCTTAGGACTGCAACCTCAAAGAGCCGAAGTAAGCTGATCCCAGCAGACTGAGAGAGAAAGATGACTTTCCTCTTTCTTGCAATTTCCCAAAAGCTGCCTTTTGTCTTGTCAGTCCAAGATTTGTAACCTAATTAGTTTTGCACTAAATCTCTAACGGGGCTGTGCGACTGCCGAGGAACGGTCTATACTATAGGACGGATCTTAACCAAGGCAGCTGAGCAGCAAATTACTCAGCGAGACAAAACAAAATGTAGGCTGGCTTTCAGATTTCAATTTACTTTGGGAACTAAATGCAATTTCCCCTTTGACATTCCTACTAAGAGAGGAGCTAAATATAGATACATGCAGTCGTTTTTCCTGCACCCATCACTGGGGATGGGGAATTACTTGCTCTTCATCAGGAGAGAAAGAAATACGATAGGGAAAAAGCACTGAGGAGTATCCTTTATCGCTCCCCATGTGAAGGTTCAAGATAGTCTTGGGGTCATATTTCATATTTCTCTCCAGAGAAATATGATACCCTTGTGAAAATCTGTTTATTTTGATTATTTACACAATACTCCAGTATAGGCAACTATGACTCAGTTCATTATGTGTTAGCCTGGCATTAGCTCAATGCCACCGAGCCTGCGTTTTCCCTCTTTTTCTTGCGCAGAAAAAGACCTCCTTCAAAACCGTCCTTCCATATACGGATGGAACACATGGAGGCCTTCCACTTTCATCATGTTTTCTGAGTCCTCTCACCATTGCAAAGCTTTTTCAGCTGAGCCTTGAAGAGAGATGTTTGTCCTTAAAAACAAGGTGTAAGCGACAATATATTCCCTCTCCTCACCAAAGAGGAGGGGTTAGAAAACCAAAAGCAAACTTCGAACTACTTCTTTGGATGCTTTTTGCTGCAATGTGGCGGCCTTTGCTGAGTCCTGGAGGCCCAATAAAGTAGCTACCTGGACTCCGGAGCGTGTTCACTCTGAAGGGAAGGGAGACCAAGGCTACACCCTCCAGCCACACTCGCGTATCCAAGAGCATCTACAGGAGCAAAGTTGCACAGTGGTTGTTGTTATGTGCCATCGAGTCACTTCCAACTTATGGCAAGTCCATGAATTAGTGACTTCCTGAAGGTGCTATCATTAACACCTCTGCTGAGGTCTTGCAAACTAAGGGCTAAGGTTTCCTTTATGGAGTCAATGCCTCTCACGTTGGTTTCTGTCTTTTCCTACTGTCTTCCTAGTATTATGGTCTTTCCCATTGAGTTTTGCCTTCTCGTGATAACTTTGAAGCATGGTAGCCTCACTTCAGTTGTTGCATAATGGTATGTTGGTATAATCCACGTACAGTCAACCCTCGACTTACGAACGGCCCTAGTTACGAACATTTCGACTTACGAACCGCTCTGATAGAAAAATATAGCCTTGACTTGCGAACTTTGCTTCGAGTTACGAACCGAAAAGTCATCTTAGGTTAAAAGGGAAAAAAAGAAAAAAAATTCTGCCCCTAGTGGTAGGAACGGATTAACCGGCTTTGCATTAGTTCCTATGGGAACTAATGCTTCAACTTACAAACCGCCCCTCGACCTAAGAACCAAAAACAGCTGGAACGGATTAATTGGTTTTCAGTGCATTCCTATGAGAAATGCTGATTCGACTTACGAACTTTTCGACTTAAGAACGTCCTTCCGGAACGGATTAAGTTCATAAGTCAAGGGTTGACTGTACATGAAACATGGTGTGATTGCCTACATATATTAAAAGTAGGCTTCAGAAAGAAGCATCCTCCTTGTCGCATACCAACATCAATGAGCGTACTGGTTCTGTCCCATGACTCCTGCATAGTCAGTGAAAGGTCTGAACAGGATGAGCGGGAGCCTCCATCCACAACCTTCAGGTCTGGTCCTACCATTAGGCAGGGAAGCAACCATCTAAGATGGCAGATATTGGCAGGCAGCCTTGAAGGGCAACACTATGCATGCCACAGGGCAGGTCCTGCAGCCCATAGTTTCACTTCACTCTGCTGTGGTGGAGGATGTTGTCCTATTTCTAGTATCAAGGTCAGGTTTCAAAGTTTAAGTTCAACCACCATCCAGTCAGCTTCTTACAAGGGATGGAAGGGGGTGCCATTTTGTCTCAGTCATCAACATGTCTTGTGACTCTGATTTCCCAGCAATCCACTTTCTGCCTGGTTCAGATATATTTGCTTTTATTCAGGGCTGTTCAAAATAAGGCTGATGGCAAAGGAGAGTGGGATTTGTGTACAAACAGCATGTCTTTAAAAGCTGCATCCGTTCATAAAATCTTTAAGATCCTTGGGAAAATATTTTTGAAGTTTAATTCCTTGTTACAGTCTCTCCTCTGGAGTACTAAAGTTTCCCACCACATGGAAATGTACTTCACAGGAATGTACCACAAAGCTACACTCTAGTCCTGAACAAAATAAAAATCGTCAATGACGAGAAAGAGCAGAAAGGCATGGAACATCCTAGGACATGCCTTACGATGTCTGGATGCTTGGAAAAATACTGAAAAGATCAGTGCTGAAACGGATATTTCTATGGGGCAAAGGCTCTATCTGAATAAGCCATCATTTAATTATTTTATCTGAATTTATTACATTTCTAGTCTGCCCTTTCTCCACAATGCTTATGGCAACACACAAGGTTGTCCTGTCTTTAGTTCTAGAAACATTTTAGTCTCACTGCCATGCAGAGAAGTATGGAGAAGCTGGAAAAGTTACTTTTCTGGATTTCCGTTGCCTGCAGGATTCTCGATATAGCTTTCCCAAGTTCTGGAAAATAGTTAGACTGAGAGTGTGTTCCTTACTAAAGGCCACTCAACTATTGTCTGAGTTAGTTATATCAATTTGGCCTGGCAGGATAGCTCAGTGGTTTTGGTAGCTGGGTGTGGACCCAGAGGTTGTGAGTTCGATTCCCCCCCTGGGCCACCTGTGAGTAGAGCCAGCTTGTGTGGCCTTGGGCAAGCTGCACAATCCCAGGGCACCCCCAGAAGAAGGGAAGGGTAAACCACTTCTGAGTATCTTCTACTTGGGAAACCTTGAAAAAGTGTTGCCGTACGTTAGAATCGACTTAACAGCACATTACTACAGCATTATTATCATTAGTTGGTTAGATAGATATTTAGTTATGTTACACACTGCTTTTTTCCACAATAAAACTCAGGAAAGGCTCACACTCTCTGAACATGGAGTGGTGGTTGTTTTGCATGAAAAAGTGTGAAACAGACAGAGAAGCATATTTGCCACGCCTGGCTGTCTTACATTTATATTCTGTGGGGGTTTTTTTGGGGGGGGGGGGAGATGAAGGACATGGCACTCTTGTTCCCCACTGCATCTTCACAACAACCCTTTGAGTCAGATTTATTTATTTATTTATTTATTTATTCATTCATTCATTAGATTTATATACCGCCCATCTAGAACGTGTCTACTCTGGGCGAGTGTCTACCTGAGTCCCAGCCCAGTACTTGAATCAATTTACCACAGTGACTTTGAGCAGAGATTCGAACCCAGGTCTGAAATCCTAAGTCTTATCCTAGTCCACATTCTAACCACTTTGCCAAACTGGCTTTAATGTTGTATGTGGCGCACAAGTATTTTCAAATGTGGCGAAACGAATGTTCTCAAAGGACATGCTTCATGCTGTTTTATCTCCCTTTCATATAGGCTAGAATATGAAGTAAAAGCAATGGCACAAGGTATGAGAAATAATGTTTCTTTTATCATTTTGGGGAAGAAATAGACCCAGCATATAATAGTTTGCTTTTCTTTGGTCACCAGGAAATAAAACACAGGATTCATTTGGATGCTGACCGCACAGGCATAATGTTTTATCACCCTCTAATTGCAAAGCTGATATCTGATGAGTTTCTGCTCTTATAAAACACCAGTTTGCACAGCTTCTCAAACTTTTGGACATTGGATCTCATTCAGTTGTTTCTTCTTCTACCTTCTGCTCCCATCCCTCGGCAGCCATTTCTCTTTCCTGGGCAGACTTTCCGCACCTGTCTTCATCTTTCTTCCACTACTTCAATATTCCATGTGGCTGACCAGCTAAATGAACTTTGAAGGGCACCTTGTTTCACGAAACACAACGGCCGCTTGCCAGTTTAAATGGCATGCATTAATCCCAAGTCCCAACCTTGACTAGCCATGCCTAGAGATGTCAGATAGAAAAGATGGCTTTGTTAAGTCAAAAAAGTACAAGGTGGTCTTTTTCCAAGTTTGGGTTTTAAATGCATTTTGCTTCACCATTACCCAAGCAGTTTTGAACTCATTTATTTCCTTTGCTTCATCATGCAGTTCAAAGCTCTGCAGTTTTCCTACATAGCTTCTGTTCATCCATCTCTGGAAATTAAAAAAAATAAATAAATAAAACTAAAGGCCTTTGGACCAAAGTCGTACACAATGTTGGACTATGAGGTAGCTTCTCACCAAAAGTTTCTTTTGTCACTTTCTCCCTGTTTTCCTTTTAATCTGTCAAGTGGAGCTGGGGGAAAATGCAATCTGGAAAGGAAGATTGGCACTAGAGTGGAAGAACGGCTGAAAATTAGCTTACAAGAGTTACAAGTGTAAAGAAAACCATTACTTACATATGTCGTAAGTGGGCAGAATGAAAGCCGGCAGACTGAAGCCAGATGGAGGCAGATGGGGTATGGGTTTCCCCCCTCCTTTTTTGTTGCTAGTACAGTATGTCTATATTATATAAACTGCCCTGAGTTTCACTAAGTCGAAAAGCAACCTCCGTTCCTGAAAACCTATTAGAACATTTCTTTTCCCCCACTGAGAAAGTCAGTGAAACAGGGTCCGTCTGAGCTCTCTGCTCACAGGTAAGGAAAAGAGTTTCAAGTGTTTGTACACAGCTCCAGCCCTAAACACATAAATAAATCAAATCAATAAATATGGGCTTCTTGAGCCTGAGAGATTTGACCTGATTCTAAAGAGGGTTGTACTCTTCCTAAAGAAACTAGTTCACAGCTTGGGTCCAGCGTTGTGACATTCTGCCTTCTACTTGCTTCAGGTGGTTCACCAGCTTGCAGCTACAACCTTATGGTTCCCAAAAAGGAATGGGAAAAGGAATGAATCCCATTCAGTTCAATGGGACTTGCTATGCAATAAATCAACCCTGAGTGGTCACTGGAAGGACAGATCCTGAAGCTGAGGCTCCAATACTTTGGCCATCTCATGAGAAGAGAAGGCTCCCTGGAAAAGACCCTGATGTTGGGAAAGTGTGAAGGCAAGAGGAGAAGGGGACGACAGAGGACGAGATGGTTGGACAGTGTCATCGAAGCGACCAACATGAATTTGACCCAACTCCTGGAGGCAGTGGAAGACAGGAGGGCCTGGCGTGCTCTGGTCCATGGGGTCACAAAGAGTCGGACACGACTTAACGACTCTAAACAACAACAACAACATGTAATAAATTAAACACGTGCAGAAATGGGCTTGAATCAGGATGTAAATTGGCTTAAGCCTGTAGTGAATCAAATGAGATTATCCTTCCTCTTTATCTTAGAACTGTAGAGCTGGAAAGAGACCCTATGGACCAAAGACCTTCAGCCCTTGTCAAGGAGGCCCAGCGGGGAATCAAACTCCCAACCTTATAACTTCCAGAATCTTGCAGCCGGCATGGCCAGGGCTTACCCTTACCCTCGCTGAATCAACGACTATCTGACCTCACGACTCTGTGAAACTCTTCAGCTATATCAGAGAGGCAAATATGGAGGCAGGCTACCTGGGTTCCAAAGCTTAGCACCTGACAAAATGGAAACTTCCCCCTCCTCACTTTCAGAAACAATTTGGCCTGGATTGGTTGTTGTAGGTTTTTCGGGCCGTGAAAGCCTTCGAGAACACATGGGCCTGGATTGTTCCTTCAACACTATTAATGGTCAGAATCTCCTACCTCCCTGAGAAGAACAAAGTAGTTCAGGGACTAAGGTAAACTGCATTGTCCTCCAACAGGGAGGAATGGACATGGGACTCAGGAGTTGCCTCATTTTGCTCAATGATAGGGTGACCGGCGAAGAATTGATGCTTTTGAATTGTGGTGCTGGAGGAGACTCTGGAGAGTCCCCTGGACTGCAAGGAGATCAAACCTATCCATTCTGAAGGAAATCAACCCTGAGTGCTCACTAGAAGGACAAATCCTGAAGCTGAGGCTCCAATACTTTGGCCATCTCATGAGAAGAGAAGACTCCCTGGAAAAGACCCCTGATGTTGGGAAAGTGTGAGGGCAAGAGGAGAAGGGGACGACAGAGGACGAGATGGTTGGACAGTGTCAAAGAAGCTACCAACATGAATTTGACCCAACTCTGGGAGGCAGTGGAAGACAGGAGGGCCTGGCGTGCTCTGGTCCATGGGGTCACGAAGAGTCGGACACGACTTAACGATCTAAACAACAGGGTCAAACCTAACCCAGTTAATTAAAGGAAAACCTGGGGTTGAGCAACATAGGGCATGCCTCCTGAGCTTTCCACTGAGAACCATTCAATGAGACCCTAACTCTATTCACTGCTAAAGAAGGTGGAAAAAGGAGACGGCAATCCACAAGTGTACACACTGAAATGCAAACGTCTGCAGCATGAACAGTGCCACCGTATTTTTTTTTAAATGTTGTTTCTGAAGCAGACCGCATAGCAACCTCTGTGAAAACATTATGTCCCCTGTTACTGCAACAGTAGATAAAGGAAAGAGCAAGGGAACTGCTGTCACCAGTTTATAATAACTTTGAGAGAAAAAATTCAAAACATCTTTTCATAGGTGAGGGCTGGGCACCTTATTTGATCACAACCTGTGGCTGATAAGAGGAATTCTGCCATAGGTCTGCCAGCAGATAAACATCAAAATCCACCTCGTGAAATGCATTGGAGAAGTGACTTGTTTTGGCCTGTAACTCCCAGAATCCCTCTGCCAACCTGGCCACTGGGTGTTGTGATCTGAAAATCAATAATTTTTTTGAGGAAAAGACAATAATGCTGGGAAAAGTTAAAGCCAGCAGAAGTCCAATTACAAGATGCAAGACTCATGGTGACCCAAGGAATGAACTTCCTCTAGAAGGTCCTGTCTTCACATGTCCTGCTCAGCTCTTGCAGACTCAAGCCTGTGGATTCCTTTAGGGAGTCAATCCATCTTGTATTTGGTCTTCCTCTTTTCCTATCGCCTTCAACCTTTCCCAGCATTATTGTCTTTTTCAGAGAATCCTGTCTTCTCATGAGGTGCCCAAAATAGGACGGCCTCTGTTTCATTATTTTTTCCCTCCAGAGATACTTCAGGCTTGATTTGACCTAGGACCCACATGTTCATCTTTCTAGCCGTCCGGGGGTATCCACAAAGCTCTCCCGCAGCACCACATTTCAAACTCATCCATTGTTTCCCCTGACAGCTTTCTTTATCTCAAATGTAACTCAAATCATTTCTATTTCTCAAGTTTAAAATTTTCAATTTAAAAAAGTAGAGATGAGTGAAGAAGAAAAAGCTAGGAGCCATGTTGAAAAATCTGTACTACACTCGTAGTCACAATGATGAAATTAGCTGTGCATTTTCAGAATGCAATTTTAAACTAGCTTGACCACACACGGATAGCAATTCAAGAGAGGAGCGCGGATATGAAAAAAAAAATGCAAAACTATCCAGGAACATTCCATATCATGCCTCAATATCATTTCAATATCACAGTGCAACTTTTAAAATATATTATTGATTTATTAAAATATCTTTAAATGCTTCATGCTTATTTATATCAGACTGGTACGCAAACAGTGTCAAAACCATAACATTTAATGCAACTATAGTAACTCTTCAACATGCTTTGAAAATAAAGGAAGGAGCAGAAGCAGGTCAGATCATTCGTTGTCTGAAATTTGACTGACAATTCGTCTCCCGTGCTCCTGTTTAAAAAGAGATGGAGGAGGCAAAGGTGTAGAGCATGGAGACATCTCTAGCAAAGCCACTCTGTCATTGTAATTTAATAGCAGGTACGTACGCAGGGAAACAGGTGCAGGGCTTCTGGACCAAGTCCAGGTGAGGAGAGTGCAGGAGGAACCCGGCTCTCTCTGCCAAAGCTGTTTCATTCTCTGACAGCCCTCTTTACGTAGAGGGAGAACACGGCCCATTAAACATGCTCAGCCCTTAACCTCGGGCATCCATCAGATTGGCAGGAAAGGAATCGAAGCTTGGAAAAAAAAATTCATGCTTCAACAACCAGTCTGCAAGAGCCTTGACATTTTAATGAGGATGGCTGAAGATTTTGACTTGTGGAGGGGAAAGGGGAGTGTGTACTTGAGAGATGCACAGAGGTCTAAAGCCACTCCCTGCAATGTGATCGCTTGCTCTATGGAAGCCTGCCTTACGAACAGACATGTTTCCTCCCCAGACTTGTGGGCATCAACCAGGTTACGCCATTAATTATGCTTGGGGGAAACAAGGGGAGATGATCATTACTTTTTTCATGGCATAACAATGAACAACGACAACGTTCTAAAAATAGCATTTAATAATAATTCAGTTCTTCAAAAACCCTCCGGTTTATGAATGTGGGATATTGATCTCCTGTACCCATGATTCAAAAAGCCAGGAAATGGCCCGGTGTTGCTACAACCATGTCATGCCTGCGTTGCCAGCAGGAAAAAGGATGCCAAGCTTCCCATAGCAAAGGTAAAGGTAAAGGTTCCCCTTGACATTTAGTCCAGTCGTGTCCGACTCTAGGGCACGGTGCTCATCCCCGTTTCTCAAGCCGTAGAGCCAGCATTTGTCCGTAGACAGTTTCCGTGGTCACGTGGCTAGCGCGCCTAGACACGGAACAATGCTGTTACCTTCCCACTGAGGTGGTACCTATTTATCTACTCGCATTTTTACATGCTTTCGAACGGCTAGGTTGGCAGGAGCTGGACAAGCGACGGGAGCTCCCTCCGTCGCGTGGATTCGATCTTACGACAGCTGGTCTTCTGACCTTGCAGCACAGAGGCTTCTGCGGTTTAACCCACAGTGGCCACCACGTCCCATAACAAAGGGCGGCCTAAATGTTGACAACACCAATGTCAGCAGTCAAGATGGTCTACAGGATCCCCGCTTGGGCTCACTACCATTGATGCCACCCAGGGGAAAATCCCAGAAGCGGAACTCCTTTTTTTTTCATCCGTTAACCTCTTCTCACCCAAACACAAAGCAATGGTCAGGGCTGTGCTTCGACACGTGTGTGTGGTCCACGCCGAGCCTGCCTCCATTCAGCTACGATGGCTGGACCCCCCCCCCCCCAGCTTCCATGTTATGAAAAACTCTTTTTGTCCATTTCATATACCTCAACCATGTTTCATGTACCCATTATGCCACCCTGAACATGGCTCCTCTGGTCTGATCTTGTCTGATTTTGGAAGCTAAACAGGATTGGGTACTTGGATGGGAGAACCCTTAGGGAACAGCTGAGAGCGCTCTCCAAGTAAGGCTAGGGAAGAATCCTGCATGAAACCTTGAACAGCTGCTGCAAGCCAGAGTTGGCAAAACTGGTCTAAATGAGACAATGGTAATTCTCAGAGACCATTGGTAATGGCGCGGCTAAAAAACTCTTGTAAGTAAGTAAGTAAGTAAAGTAAGTAAGTAAGTAAGTAAGTAAATGTATAAAGTGGTTTCCTGCCCGTTTGTTTTCTTATGAACCTAACCCAGCCCCCCAATATATACTCAATTTGTAGAGAGAAGGAATTCTAGCCCGTTAGTCATTTTGGCTACTCTTTTTTTTTAGGGTTGAGGGAGGCAATATTTCCAGTTCTAAAACTGTGAAGCCTTCATAAGCCTAGCAAAAACTCAATAGTTCCTTGCTTAAGGTAAATTTCGAACTCCGCTCTACCTAGCCTTCAAATACAACTCAACTGCATTTCCCTCCTGCCGACAACTTGTTTACACAGCAAAAGTAGCCTTCAATCCAAACTTGTATTTTATCTAACAGAGGATTTGTTTGCTTTTCAGACACATTAGTTATTATAGGAGACTTGCGTCATAGTGGGGGAATAGGAGGAAAGCCACACAGATGGGTTATTCAGGTCGTTCGGGTGGAGTGAAGGCAGAAAGAGGCTTTTTTGACACCATCAGAAAACACAAAGCTCACTGGCGTTATCTTTTCCACAATGCAACAAGAGCCTGGCATCAAAATGGAAGGAAGAGGCTACGATACAACACACACACACAGAGAAATGGGCCTTCTCTGCTCCCCAGACTGTGGAACTCCCTCCCACTGGAGGCCAGCCTGGCTCCATCTTTGCTGTCCTTCCGCAAGCACGCAAAGACCTTGTTCTCTTCAAACAGGCTTTGCCTCAGCGACTGGCTGCCTGAGTGGGGTTTTGTGCTCTGTTGCGTTTAACTGTGTTTTTAGTGTTGATTTCATTTGGTCCTTTTGAGGAGAGAAATAATTGCAGGTACCGCCATACAGTTCCTTTTAAAACCTTGCACCATAGAGCAAACCCAAGGACAAATGAAACCCAACAAAGAATCTTGAGGCACCTCAGCAAGCTTTATTTGACATTAAGTTGAACTGTAAGCCCATTTCTTCAGATGAAGTCCATGAAGCCTTATGCCCAATAAAACATGTTTGCCTTTGAGGTGCCAAAAACTTTTTGTTGTTGTTGTTGGTTTGTTCCCACATACTGACTAACCCTTAACAGAGGTATCCTCTGGGAACTGGTATCAAATCTAAACATTATGCTGAATATCACATACTGGAATCTTATCTTAATGCCCCCATAAGAACCAAATACCTCTTCTCACATGGCTGGAGACACAGATGGTTCTTTTCGGAACATTGCTTTTAAATTAGTCTTTTCCAGCATCGCGCTATGTCAGATAAGCACTGCAGTTTCATGCGCTCTTATATCAATTCAGCGCTATGTCATTTGCCGAAGAAGAAGAGGAGGACCAGGAGGAGGAGATAAGGAAGAGAGAGATGTTAATGACAGAGGAAGGGGAGCAACCTGTGACCTTGGTGTAGCAAACTGAGGTGCGGGTGAACTCTTGTCCTCAAAATGCCCAGAATAATTAAACATTTCATGTGGAAGACAACAGCAATTTACCTGCCATAGGAACCTTCAAATCTCCAAGGTTTTTCAGCTAATATGTTGTTCTTCTCCTGCTTCTTTTCAGTTATTGTACTTTAAACAATCAAGTGGAACAATCTGTTTCTCATTCCGCACCTCAAGTATTCTTGCTTTTTACATTACATTGCTAGAATTCTCTCTGTTTTTACAGAGTGTACTAGATTTGTAATCAAGTGCGCTATGCTTCCTCCTTCTGATTTCTAGCTTGCAGTTATGCAAGCTTGAAGACTACTCTTCGGCCTCAAATGGGGCTTTCCACTTGCACAAGGGGTCGGCTGATCCTTTCTTGCGTAACTAGTGGCCAGATAGGAACTGTATGTGGAACATAGGATTTTGCAGGCAATCCACAGCCAAGAAAATACTGGGCTATGTGTTTTATGTTTGCTCTATCTTGATTAATTCACTTTATCACTTATTCGTCACCCTCTTAATTCAGGAAATCCTTAGCATCTTGTGACAAATCCACATTTCAAATGCTTTTATCTTTTTTATGGCTGTCTGTATCAAAATTCTGTGCCATACAGTAGAACCGAGAATGCATAACACCATGGAATGCATACTATCAAAGCCAGTTTTAAGCTTTTGCCACAAAGTACACTCTTCGTCTTAAGGAAGATATGGACTTTCAGCAAGAAACATATAATGCACCTTGAACTGCAGAGATACTGATAACAGCTTGATTTTCCAAACGTTTTTCCTAATGTAACCAAAGTAGCACCATTCATGCACAAGAAGAAGACACTAGCAGGCTTCAGGGAACACCAAGATTTGGCAGAAGTACAAAAAAAAGGAAAGCATCTCGAAGAGAAAGTATCCATAAACAATGGGGAGTGAGCATGCTTGGTTTCTATCCAGAAAGCTGCACTCAGAAAACGCAAGACCGCAGGGTGTAGAGAAGAACAAGCTACTGGAAAAGCACATGGATGCCGATTGGATACCGGGCACAATTTTAAGTTTAACCTATCAAGCCCTAAATGGCCTGGGTTCAAGCTATCTCAAAGACCGTGTCTCCCATTATGAGCCAGCTCAGGTGTTAAGATCATCAGGAGAGGCCTTTCTCTGAGTCCTGCCACCTTCACTGGTGCGTCTGATGGGGACACGGGAGAGGGCCTTCTCTGCCGCTGCTCCCAGACTGTGGAACTCCCTCCCACTGGAGGCCAGGCTGGCCCCTATCTTTGCTATCTTTCCACAAGCAGGGAAAAACCTTTCTCTTCAGACAAGCCTTCCTCAGTAACTAGTTACCTGTGTGTGATTTTTTAGATAGGTTGTTATGTTACTGCTTTGACTAGGTTTTTAGTACTAGTGTTTTCTCCATTTCCCAGAGTGACATTTTTTAAATTTTTGTATACTTATTGGTCTTTGCCTCAATATGGCCTGTTAATGATGTAAGATGCCTCCTTATTCATTGTTCGTAGGTTTAGATAATCGTCTTTTAATGACGTTAACCACTGTTAGATACTCATTGTTTTCAGCTTTAAATATTGTCTTTCACGGCTGTAAGCCGCCTCGGGTCCTTTTCAAGGAGAAAGGTTTTTTTTCAAATATTTTAAATAAATAAACAATAAATAAATAAACAAAATGGGTAGCTGTCATTCTGGGATCCACATTGCAACACTCTGTTGCACTCCTCTCTTGAATATCTTAAAACTCTGAGACTTAGCCATTGAGAAGCATATTTGACAAGATGTTCCGTATTAAAAAAAAAATCTGCATTTGATGGACACACAGTTAATACATTTACAGCTGGTCGTCAGGCGGCCTTATATGTACCCTTTCTGTTTCACTTTAGCCTGATATCTAAAAAGCACAGAACATGCAGCCCTCACTTCGGCTACGGCTGGGTGGATAAATTACTTTTGCGCTTGAGTAGCAAAGAAGCTTCACCTTCAGGGAACTAGGGAAAATTTATTTATTTATTCTAATAGGGAATGCAGAGGGACATAAGCAGCATGAGGAAGGAGAATGGAGATACACCTGATTTCTTTGTCAATGAGTAGTTGGTGGAATTCCTTTGTCATCCTCTCAAATCTCTTATGACCTAAGAGGGCATGCAAGGTATGTGGAATATTTAAGGAGTGGTTTTGCCAGTGCTACTCCCCATGAGATTCCATGGCTGGCCGGGGGGGGGGGGGGATCAAACTCACATCTCCTGAGTCCTAGTCAAATCATTCTGCCCACACCACCACACTGAGAGTTGGGAGCAACCTTACACACACTCGAATCATTGGTCTGTCCAGCTCAGCACTGCCGAGGCTGACCAAGGGCCAAACTGGAACAGCTGCTAACTTCAGAATTAGGAAGTGATAAAACCATTTCCCTCCAAAGACCCAATCTTTCACATCCGCTGTGTCTAAGTTGCAGACAGAGCCCACGTTTATCTCCTAATGACCAAGGAAAGCAAGCTAATTTGTAACTTGCAGAGATGAGAAACCTCAAGCCAAAATAAACAGATTAATTTGACCTTTTAAGGGAACTCAGCATCTAATAATGGGATCACTGCAATGCATGCTTTGATTTTTTAATAAGCTCTCTGGGGTCCTCGACTAGGGTCTTTCCCAGCATAATATTTAAGGTCTTTTACACTGGAGATGCTAAAGCCAAACCTGAGATGCTCTGTGTGCTAATGTTCTATTTTATTTTATTTTATTTCTATACTGCCCATCTGACCACCTTCAAACGATGGGCTTTCCAGGTTGAAAATCCATAGAGCTTTTCGATACGCAGCTAGTTAGAATACTATTGTATCTCACAAGAATACCTGCAAGGACTCTGTTGCACTTAAATAAGTTAGCACAGGTCCTGCTGGTTTGCATCTTTTGTGACCCGAACACAAAACTATCAAATTCAATTTTTTCCCCCCAAAGCAAAATGGAAACAGTTGCCATTGCCCCTGTCTTCTGGGAACTTTCTAAGGCTCTTGTTCTCAAACAGTTGCTTATTTTGCATTTAGAAGGCAGAATAACTACTCATGAGTAATGCAAGAGAGGGCCCACACTGGAGAGCATCTGCTTTGTAAAGTGGGAATTTCAGCACAAGTAGCTGCTGAAAGAAGCGACAACGGCTGGATCCATAAAAACCTTTAAGGTGCAACTGCCACCATGGTGCAGTGCATGTAGTGGTTAACTAGGAACCAGGAGACTTGGGTTTAAATCCATACTTTGCCATGGAAACTCACTGAGGGTTGGCAGTGCTAAAAGCACTCCTTAAAGATCTCACATACCTTGAAACCCTTACGAGGACTGTGATAATTCAGATACAACTTGAGGGCACATAATGATATCACTTAAAGGTGCCAGGAACGTGCCCTCTTTCTTTCTTCTTGCACCCAAACACTGTAAATGCCAGGTCAAAGTAGTGATTTGTGGTGGTTTTACAAATCACAATCATATATCCACGTATGACTTAACCAACTGCTCTTCTCCACTCTGTGTGACACCCCCTCCCACTCGGGACTAGTACCGTGTCCTTCGTTCTTATATTTCAAAATCCCGTCCCTAGGTCAAAGGTTCAATCCGGGGGGGGGGGGGGAACTGATAACACAGGATACTTGTGCCTTGTGTATTACAACAGGGCCTGTTCTGCCTTGAAATCAACCTACCTCTCCCAGAATCCCCCAATGAGGATGCTGGCAGGGGATTTTGGGAGCTGTATTCCAAGGCCAAAATTCTGGTCAAATTACTGTACATGAAATAGATGTTGCAATAGCAGCCGCAAGTCTTTGGAAAGGTGCCTGCCGTATGCTGGTTGTACACCTGGTCGCTTTGACCGTTAATGAACGGGTAAGTCCACGTGGCCTTCTGTAGCCGTTATATGTGCCTTTCAAGGAGGAAGACACTGTTCCTGGTGTGTCCGATGGTGGCGCAAGGATTCATGGGAGTCTCAAGGGTACATGAGATGGGTAGTCTCACTGCTTATTAGCCTCTATAGAGGGAGCCTCTCAAAGAACTACCCCTCCCATGCGCCTTAGAAACTCCCAATTAACCCTTGCACCACTGCTAGACACAACTGAGAACCGTTTCCTTTTTCTTGAAAAGCCAATACAATGAAAATGGCAACCCACAAGAAGTTGAGAAAAACTTCCCAATAAACTACTGTTTGGGGGCTGAATCTCCCATGATTCTGCCTGGGAGGGGTTCTGGTGAATTCCTGGAAGTTGTAATCCAGAAGAAGGGGAAGTCCTATGCCTAGATAGAACCATTTCCAAACTGTTGCTTTGAAGTGAATGGTTGGTGGTCACCAACCCTACCTGCTAATCCTGACCTTCCAAAATGCCATACAGATAGTGCCAACACGGTACTAGTCCCGAGTGGGAGGGGGTGTCACACAGAGTGGAGAAGAGCAGTTGGTTACTGAAACAGCGACGTCTACGTTGGCTTGGGCATGTCGTGAGAATGGCTGATGGTCGGATTCCAAAAGATCTCCTGTATGGAGAATTAGTGGAGGGAAATCGCCCCAGAGGGAGACCACAGCTGCGATACAAGGACATCTGCAAGCGGGATCTGAAGGCCTTAGGAATGGACCTCAACAGATGGGAAACCCTGACATCGGAGCGTTCAGCCTGGAGGCAGGCGTTGCATCACGGCCTCTCCCAATTTGAAGAGACCCTTGTCCAGCAGACCGAGACAAAGAGGCAGTCACGGAAGCAGCAAAATCAGGGAGCAGGACAGGGGACAGATTGTATTTGTCTTCAGTGTGGAAGGGATTGTCACTCTCGAATTGGCCTTCTCAGCCACACTAGACGCTGATCCAAGTCCTCCATACAGAGCACGTTACCATAGTCTTTCGAGACTGAAGGATGCCTAATACAATACAGTGCCAAGACTGATATGGGGGAAAATATACCATATTTCCATTTTTTGTGCCTTATTTTATATTATATTATATATATAAAACAAGGCACAAAACATGTAATTCGTTTTACATGAGTTTCCACTCATCAATCAAATGTTCTGTCTATGCACTAGGCATTAACTAGAGGCAGACTCTACAAAGCATGGCTTCAAATTAGCATTCCTGGACATGGATCTTCCACGGCTCAGTTTTAATGATGTGCCCTGATCTGGCTGTAAAGTGAAAATCAGAATTTCCGGTGGCAATCTTTCTTAGCCTGCTCATTCCTGCTGCTCTGCGTAGCACAACATTCCACATTAAAGGGACCCTCAGAAGGCATGCAAGTAATCAAATGAACAAAACAATGCCTGCCATTCTAGAAACCATAAATAAGGAACTTTGGAGTCAGATGATACGTAAATTAGAGGGTGATGATAGCGGCAGAAACCATACCCACAGTGAACCAAAGCTTAAATGAATGAGATGCTTGCTTGAACGGGCACCAATCTACTTAGCACCCGTTTTTGTTTGCGTAACTACACTTATTTCACAGCTGGAACACATGAGCAGGAAAATCATTTGACAGAGCTCTTGCTGGGCTACACCATTTCTGATTGCAATGTGTCGTAGAATTATAGAATAATTGAGTCTGAAGGGGCCTATAAGAAGACCATTGAGTCCAACCCCCTGCTCAGTGCATGAAAACCAAAGGATATCCGATAGATGGTGGTCCAATTTTCTCTTGAATGCCTCCAGCACTGGAGCGCTCACCACCTCCCAAGGTAATTGGTTCCATTGTCATACTGCTCTAACAGTTAAGAAGTTTTTGCTGATATTCAGCCTAAATCTGGCTTCCTGTAGCTTGAGCCCATTATTATTTGTCCTGCACTCTGGGATGATCCGAGAACAGATCCTGCCCCTCCTCGGTATGACAGCCTTTCAAGTATTTAAAAAGGGCTATCCTATCAGTCTTCTTTTCTCAAGGCTAAACATGCCCAATTCTTTCATTGTACAAAAGCATCAGTTAAAGCAGTGGTTCCCAACCAACTTGGGTCCCCAGATGTTCTTGGACTACAACTCCCAGAAATCCTGGTCAGCATAGCTAGTTGTAAAGGCTTCTCGGAATTTTATTCCCAAACCATCTGGGGACCCAAAGTTGGGAACCACTGCATTAAAGGATTCCATCTTGAATGGCACCTTAACCGGGTGAGGAGGTTTGAGTGTGTCAGGGAAGTTGAAAACAATACCAATTGGTGAATCTGGTATAAATTGAGACCTTCCTGGGTCAGCCAATGTGAAATGGTCAAAACAGACATATGAGATTAAGGGCCCTCTCAGATGCAGCTTTTGTGCTTCATTAAGCCCCCTGTTGAACACTAATTTTCCAAAATTATTTCCAAAGTCCTGATGATATTTTCCTTATATCACTTTCCACAATTCGTCTGCTTGTGACTATCTGGACTCTCCTATACCACCAATATCCTGTGGTATATGTTTCTTCCCACATTATATCACCGTAGAATCTGTGTCTCATTCCTCCGGTGTGGACTTTTGTATTGTGCTGAACTGTACTACTTGTGTTAGTGTGTTCTGAAGAGATTATTCTTAGGAAGGGTGCTGCCGATCCTCATCTCTATGCCTCTGTGTGGGCATTTCCTGTTTCCTCCTTCTCATGATATTGTCCATTGCAACTTTCTCCCTCCTTTTTAAAAATTCCCGTTTCTTTTTCACGTGAGTTTAGCATTGAATATCAGAAAAAACTTCCTAACTGTTAGAGCAGTATGACAGTGGAACCAGTTACTTCGGGAGTTGGTGAGTGCTCCAACACTGGAGGCATTCAAGAAAAACTTAGATAATCATCTGGCAGATATGCTTTGATTGTATTCCTGCATTGAGCAGGGAATTGGACTTGATGGCCTTGTAGGCCCCTTCTAACTTCACTTTTCTAAGATTCTATGATTCTATACCGCCTATCAATGGGTGGTGGCTATTAGCACAACATCATATTAAAAACCCTCATTCCCCCTCTTTTCAAACAGGTATGGTGGAAGATGGGTCATTTCTATAATTCCCCATCCACCTTCTTCCACATGTGCCTAATTCTGCTCCAAAACCACCATCCTGTTTCTCTTATCAATAATCTGGCACTTCATTTTGTTTATCATCACTAGTGTAGGCATATCTCCCGTGGGCTGAGGAGAAGCAAGATGTAATGTAACACCCTCTAGTTATGCTCTCTGCATAAACATTTTTGGAGAAGCTGTTGTGCATGCACAATTCACACCCAGCGAATACAGGGCAACCCCCATCTAGGGGAAAAAAAAAAGGAACCAGAGAATCACGTAAGCTATGTCTGCATGCAGGTATCTGTGTATCCAAACACGATGGAGTTATGGATGGTCCTTAACATCTTATGGCAAACAAGAATCTGCCGGAGCTATTAACAGTGCAATTTCTTATCTTATGGCGCAGCCTATACAGGTTTGTTAATTTGCAAAAAAATTGCAATTTGCAAATTTTTTAAACTTTTTTGGATTGCAGCTCTTAGAACTCCTCCAGCCAGTGTGTCCAGTAACATTTTTCTCCCAAACATGAGTTGTCATTAAAAAAAAAGAAAACCTAAAATTTTCCAAGTCCTGGTGAAAACACACCCTGTGTCACAGGAACGCCCATTGCCTTAAGTTGAATCGCTACTAAGGAAACTGGACCCTGGGCCCTGTGAAGCTTCTCAATGTGGAGGAGTGCACGGGGGCATCAACGCCCAACCTCAAGAGCATGTCCATTCACATTATCGTCCTGGCCAAGGGGAAAGCATATTTCCAGCTGTTGCCTCTATTCCGTACCGGCCCCCCTTTCCAATCTGCTGCTAGACATCGTCTGTCAGTGCAATTAGCGTTAAGTACTGTCTGGAAAAGGTTTTGAGGAAGCATAGGTTAGGAAAGGAGAAGCTGTGGTTCACTTCAAAAGCCCAGAGGGCCCCGAGCCGGCCCGATGATGTCAAAGCGATGGTGGGAGATCAAAGAGATTGTGGAGCAGTAGCAGCTGACTTTCCACACTAGAGCCTTCGTTGAAACAAGACAGCTTGTGACGAGGTTTGGACAGCACTGATATATTTGGGCACAGGCTGATCTCCACAGTTACATATAATCGTACACAACATCCATTTACAGATTCCTTGGTCATGCACACAGCCTTGGGGTTCCTTCCCTGATTAACTATGAATTAAAATCCCGCCATCCCAGTTGTGGTGGTTTTACTTTTCTATTCTTTTCCTCCATGCCCCCTACCCCAGAATTTCCATTCTCAGAAACATAGCCCAGTTGCCCCGTACAGAATCAAATTGCTGGTCCATGTAACTCAGTAGTACGATCTCCTCTAAGACCCAGGAGTATCTTAGCAAAGAATGGTAACAGCCGCACAACACTTAACCTGCCAATTTGTTCGCGGAAATTGATCAGGGGGAAGCCCTAGCCCCCATGTCCTATGATGCACGGTACCCAAAATCAAGCAAAACATTTTGCTTGAATGATGTAACACACACACACACGAATCCACAACACCTTTCCCAACACAAAGAAGCAAAAATACAACCTGCTTCCCTTTCCTAACAGCAATAATCTGCTTTCTGTGGCAGCTGCTTTATTTGCCTCTTGGTAGGGCTGGCCCCGCTCCTTCCCTAAGACTCTGTAGACTCAAGTCAGATACATATAACTGTGAAACGAACACCAAAAACATCACTTTTAGTGATTACAAGACTGGGTGGGATCTTCCTTAGCATTTTTTGGCCTACCGATAGGAATCTCCCCAGCCTTTCCTCATGGGATCAGATTGACATTGGCCCTGCTTTGTTTATCAGTTTCATGGCCCCCTCTCTGTGACCCCATTGATCCCATTTCCCTGCTTAGCCCCATGAATATTTGACAAGCATTTCAAAACTTCTTCCCCACCTGCATGCATTATTGAACGAAATATCCTTGCTTGTTAATGCATCAAGGGCAAGCAGTTCACTGCATTAGAAAATGACCTTTTCACTGAACCTGCTGAACACACACACACACACATTGTCTCTCTCTTTAGCCATTAACACATCACATACAGCAAAGACAGTAAGATGTGAGGAAAATTGCCTTCTGAAACATGTCCTCTCGCTGTCTTATGCACACAAGCATTCTCTCCTTCATGTGGTATCAGTCACAAGTATCTAATTACCTATAATGGGAGGCAATAAAAACACCTGATGAAGCTACATTTCAAAAGTAATGTGATGAGTACGTGCAAAGTCACTTTACTGATGATGAATAACATCTTCTATCTACTATTTAAAATTATTTTTAAAGTACATTTTAAGCCATTTTTATAGGCATTGTGAAAAGATTTTCCCCCCAATGTCGTCAATAACGTGTCCAGTGAATTGTGGCTGAAATTTCGTTTGTTCCTTTAAGGCAGCCGCTTTCAATGGGAGCGTCATATGTCCCATGAGGGGTCCTGGCACATTTGAAGGGAGCCACAAACTGGAACAATTCCTCACACAACATTTATAAGGTTTGTTAGGCAACTTATACAATCCTGACTCAACCTATATTTCTTTCACATTGTGTTTATGGCCGTGGCTAGATTCCAGGTGAAGCAGTTTCTCTGAAATCGTGCTTCAGTCCGATTCATACACGCAACACCAAAAGAGCCATGCATTTCCTCTTCCCTTGCTCCTAGCCGGCTACCCCACTCACAAGCCGGTGCATGCTGGCTGGATCATTCTCCTGGGGCAACTGTCCAGTCCAGGCTGAAGTCCGGGCTTCCCTTCCCTGCCTCCTCCAGCAGCCGACCAATCGATGGGTGTGCACCAAGAATTCCCATCTCACCTCCTTATCTGAGTGGTTGGCTGCCAGAGGAGGCAGGGAAGGGAAGTCCAGGCTCCTGCCTGGACTGAACACCCACCCCAGGAGGACCACCCACCTGGCCAGCACACACAGGCTTGTGAGTGGGGCAGCTGGCCAGAGGCAAGGGGGGGAGGGAACACGTGGCACCTGTGGTGCCATGCATACAAATCGGGCCAAAATGAAATGAAGCACTTTGTGCCCATGTCTAGCCGTGGTCGAAAAAAAGGCTGAGAATGGCTGCTTTAATACATGCAATGGTTTGTTGCATGAGGTTGTTTTTTCTCCTTTTCCTCAAATCCTGGGATTTTCTGCTTCCCCATGAGAAGACCTCATCCTTTGAATGGGGTTATTCCTCGCTCGGACAACAGCAAGACAAAGATTGTATGCTACACCGACTGCACACTGCGTGTCGCATTTCATCAACAGGATGCTGCTCTCTTGCAAGTTTAATTTGGCATAAACTTTAATTGATGTAATCTATGGATGTTTGCACTAAATTAAATTTGTCTTTTGTGTGCCACAAGACTGTTTGCCTTTGGCCCTACTTCATCATCATGCAAAGTCCCGTTCACACATATAATGCTTAGAGTAGACCTTTGGTCTAGATGGGCGGGGTAGAAATCCAATTAAATAAATAAATAAATAAATAAATAAATAAAAACCCTATTAGGGTTACTGTGAATCAGTTCTAACTAGACAGCACATAACAATGTACCTCAGTAATCTGGGACTGGCTGCTTAAAATGGGGTTCTTAAAATGGAGCATTCTTAAAATTGTTGCATTCTTAAAATTGTTGCATTTATGAGTTTTTTTGGAATTGTTTTT
The DNA here is from genome assembly GCA_037013535.1 of Intellagama lesueurii. Taxonomy (NCBI): domain Eukaryota; kingdom Metazoa; phylum Chordata; class Lepidosauria; order Squamata; family Agamidae; genus Intellagama; species Intellagama lesueurii. The sequence goes on from JBAJHW010000003.1 coordinate 6,633,269, forward strand.
ACCTTCCAGTTTCACTCTTATGTTTGTTTAATCCTTTTTTTTTTAACATTGCAATAATGTATTGGTTTTTAGCTTTTAATACTGCTTGTTTTTAATATTGTAAGCCACCCTCTGCTGGAGGAGGACAAGGTATAAATAATTTAAATACATAAAATAAATACATTTACAGTTCCATCCTAGGCATGTCTACTGAGAAGTAAGTTCCACTGAATTAAGTGCAACTGGCTCCCAGAGAAAAGGGTTCAGGATTTTGCTCCTCATTATTTTAGAAACCATGAAGCTACACAAACTGGATATATACAAACCCTAAAAGTGCTTCTCTGGTTTGCTTCTTCGTGGATCAGAGTGATAGAAGTGATGGTGGGGAATGAAAAGTTTAAAGCTCGGGTATCATTTCAAGTTTTGTTAGAGAGAGAGCTGGACATATGTCGTAAATTCTTTCCTCACTTTTAAACACCTCTCATTGAAAGGTCCACTGTTCTAAACTGTACTGTAGACTTTTCCGTATAACCCAGTTTCCTGCTCATAATTTAGCCTCAGTTATAGATCAAAGCGATGTATGGAAGTGAGAGCTGGACCATAAAGAAGGCTGACTGCCGAAGAATTGATGCTTTTGAATTGTGGTGCTGGAGGAGACTCTTGAGAGTCCCCTGGACTGCAAGGAGAACAAACCTATCCATTCTGAAGGAAATCAACCCTGAGTGCTCACTGGAAGGACAGATCCTGAAGCTGAGGCTCCAATACTTTGGCCATCTCATGAGAAGAGAAGACTCCCTGGAAAAGACCCTGATGTTGGGAAAGTGTGAAGGCAAGAGGAGAAGGGGACGACAGAGGACGAGATGGTTGGACAGTGTCATCGAAGCGACCAACATGAATTTGACCCAACTCCGGGAGGCAGTGGAAGACAGGAGGGCCTGGCGTGCTCTGGTCCATGGGGTCATGAAGAGTCGGACACGACTTATCGACTAAACAATAACAATAGATCAAAGAATTCAGAGTCAGTTCTGGAACCAGAGTGGTGTTGTGGTGAGAATGCTGGACTAAGATTTGAGTTCAAATCCCCACTCAGCCATTAAATGCATTGTTCCTCTCTACGTAGAGTGCTTTCTACTTCTGTTGGTCCTGTGCTTCTGATCAGTGAGCTTTCTACGAGAAAATATGATTAAGAATTGAAACTCTTGACTGGGGAACTGAAAGTTTCTGATCAGGAGGACACTCACACAGTTGACAGCTGCTCCAAATGGAAAGAACCGTAGCATTGAACTCCTTCCCCAAAGCAAAGTTATAGATAGAGAGATGAAAGTTAAAAAAAATGCAGGAACCCATTTTTTAAAAGTTATACAGAGTGAGATAAGAGGATGATCATCTGGATGTCCAGGGAATTTACATTAGAATCAGTGTTTGAGGGGGAACTTAAAGGGATAGAAAATTCTCCTTCAAGAAGAAAATGTCTTTGAAGACTCTTTTCGTTGTTCTCCCTTCTTTCTCCTTGCATAACTTTCTCTTTGCATTTACGCTAGGAATGGCTTTTCCATTAGTTCACTGCTGAGGAAATGGTAGCACTCCAGATGTTTTTAAACTCCAGTCCCCACCAGTCTGGCTTGTGTGAGGAATGATGGGAACTGTAATTCATCAGCTCCTGATGGCTAATGTTTCCTTAGGCCCATGTTTATGCACAACACACCCCTTTTCTTCCTTTTTGCTATTTCTTAAGCAACCAGGAAATTATAAGGAAGGTGACATTTCTTGTCTGTGCCTAAATATTATAAAAGGTAGCTGCCCACTAGTTACCTAGTGGTAAAGTTAGTAGCTCTGACTTCCCAGGAATTTGTGGGAAGGGATATTTTCATGAATATTAAATATGTTCACAAAAATACTCTATTGTGGCTTAGCAAAGCATTTGAATTTGCTGTAGTAACAGCTGTAGTTACTTGGTGGTAACCTAGAAGGAGCATTTTGTGGGCGAGAGACAAAGGTTTTTGCTCACGAAACTTCCTTAATCTTCTGAAATCTCATTCCAGAATAATTTTAGCTTTAGGAATGGTTTGGATTAATGGCCATGCTTCGTAGTGAGCTGGTAAAATAAAAGTCTTCAAGGTTCTGAGATAATTTTAATGCAACGATTCGCCTTTTGGCACCGAGATTCAAGTACTTTTTCTTTCTTTCCTTTCTTTCTTTCTTTCTTTCTTTCTTTCTTTCTTTCTTTCTTAAAGATCATTTTATTTTGTCTCCTGTGTATAAAGTTTATTTTTAAAAATGAACACTGATGGGAAGGTCATCATCCACCGCCTTCATATTTGTTTTGGCTGCGAATACCATGGCATGTTCCTAGAAAATATCTTGAGGCCCTGAAGAAACTTCATGGGGAAAGCAGGGGTTACTTAGCAACTGCTCTTGCAGTGCTGAGAACTAAGGAGTTACTTGCACAAGTTGCTGTAACAAAACGAAACAAAGACAGAAGTACTGTGGCTTTCGTAAAGACCGGATTGCAGTCCTGTTTCTCAAAGAAATGGCGCATAATGGGCCACAGATGTATATGTACAGCATACAGGGTTGTGGCAGTGGTGACTAGGTGTAGAGAGAAACAGGTGTTTTCAAGCACCAATGGACATTCAAAGCGACCATGGAATTATTGATGCAGGTGATGCGCTGTCAAAGTGTGGATGACGTGAATGTTTTGGCACAAGCAGAGTGATTAACTGTCTACAGGCTTAAGCATATGGTCATCTCTGAAGTGCAAAAATGTGTTTTGTTCTGGACGTTGTTGGATCATTTCTGGATCAGATTCTAGGGCCAGAGAAATCACTGTTGTTTGCACACAAAGCTGTAAAGAAACTTGGCTTATTAAGATACATAGTCAGTTAGAAGCTTTGGTCATAGTCAGAACGCAATACAGCCATCTATAGGAAACAGATGCCTCTTTCTTTTTTTAGTATCAAGGGCATAATTGCACTTCAGAATTTTAAATGAGTGAGAATGATAATAGCCATCATCATCTTAGAACTGCAGAACTGGAAGGGATCCTACAGATCATCAAGTCCAGCCCCTGTCAAGGAGGCACGGTGGGGAATTGAACTCCCAACTTAAACCACTGAGCTATCCAGATATTATTAAGGTATTGGTCTAACTGCTCACTGGAAGGACAGATCCTGAAGCTGAGGCTCCAATACTTTGGCCATCTCATGAGAAGAGAAGACTCCCTGGAAAAGACCCTGATGTTGGGAAAGTGTGAGGGCAAGAGGAGAAGGGGACGACAGAGGACGAGATGGTTGGACAGGGTCATCGAAGCGACCAACATGAATTTGACCCAACTCCAGGAGGCAGTGGAAGACAGGAGGGCCTGGCGTGCTCTGGTCCATGGGGTCACGAAGAGTCGGACACGACTAAACAACAACAACTAACTAGCAGTGTTTTTTTTAGTTACTATGGATTTTTAAAGGTATTTGGAATGCAATGATACGGGTATTTTGTTTTTTTAGTTTTATAACTCAGGTACTCAGTGTGGTATAGTGGATAAAGTGAAGGACCACTTGGCCATGGAAACTCAGGAGAACCAGGATTCAAATCTCCACTTGGCCATGGAAACTCACCAGGGAAATGGAACTGGCAAACCTACTTCTTAAATATCCCACTTACCTTGAAAGCCCTCTTGGGTCACTATAAGCTGCTTCTGACTTGATGACACATAACTAATTAGTTTTATGCTTGATAGTCCCCACCATCCCCCATCCCCCAGTGTAACAAGGAAATAAAAAGGAGTAAGCAACATGAATAATCAAATCAATAAGAAACACAAAACAAAAGCGAAAAATAATTCAAAAACAGTGTGGCACTTTAAAGACTAACTACTATATTTTAATGTGAGTTTTTGTTGTAGAAGTCCACCTCTTCAGACATAAGAGCGAGAATACGGCAAAACAGAAATAATTATTTCAACCACGACAGGATATCAATATTTTAAAAAAAGGAATTAAACCAAAATTAATCTGGGGTAAGGCTGCAGAAGGCCTGTGCAAAGAACCATGTCTTCACTTGTTTTCTGAAGCCAAGGAGAGATGGGGCTTGTCACACTATCAGGAGAGAGTTCCATCACAAGGTGGCCACCACAGAAAAGGCCCTGTTCTAGGTGATGTAATAAGTTTCAAAAAAATCAAATTTCGACTGTACATAAGATGGTGCCCTGACACCCTTCAAATGGAGGACTCCTTCCTCAGAAAAGGACATCTGATCACTCTTTGGCATCCCATCTGACCCATGAAAAGGTTTGGTGTTCATTGGTGCTTTTTGGGGGGACTCTAGTACTGCTTGGCTGATAAAGTATGGTTTTACTGATTGCATCCAGGAAAAGTGCTGGCTGATGGTTGACAGCCAGCTGATAGCCCATTAATCGCTCCAGGCTTTCTGTCCATGAAACCTCTTGGCAGTGTAGCTGAGCACAGAAGCCTGGCAAGTTGGGTTAATTAGTGATTTTCCTTTGATGGGTTGGGTGGCTCGGGTGGAAGAGACTCTTGTCTAATTAATAATGTTTGATTTATTAACCTCCTGCCTCTTTTTGTCTGTGGTTAAAAAGCTATGTTTCAATCCTTCTTGCTTTTTGTCCTTTAAAGTGGCCTCTGGAAAGCAGGAGCAATTCCCTACCAGCTGGACACCGTGCGTGCTTGTCTGCTGGAGAAGGAAAATCTGTCCACTGTTCATTCTCAGCCGTCGTCATTACCCTAAATCAATCTAACCCCTCTGTGCCTCATTAGGAGGATGCTTCAGATAAATGGAATGACACCAGGTAATTTCACAAAGAGGCTAAAGGGATGTTCGTCTTCAGACGTTTGAGATGTCACTTGCAAAAAAATTATAACTTGAGTGGTGGAGACATGATAAAGGTTTTTGTTTGGATCACCAATCATGTGGAAAAAAGATATATGGGGGGAAAAATAATCCAGTGTTTTAAAAAAATGCCAACTAGTGCTGAAGTTACATATTTTAGCATAGCTTTTCATGCGGACTAACAGGGAACATTGGTTTGGGTATGCATGATCTCCAGCATTTTCTGTGTACAGATTTAGCACATCGGGAGATTGGAACTGGGTTCTCCCAAAGGATTTTTTTTTTAAAAAAAGCACTAATAGCAGTTGCAGGAGAGGAAAACTGGGCTGGCTTCACTGCTGTGGGAGGGAGATTAACCCTTCTTGCCTATACTATTTGCCTGTCAGAGGATAAAAAACTCAAAAATCTTCAAAGCTATTACCAGCCCTTGATGATAAAACATACAGAAATCACATGATTCCGACCAACAGAGATGACTTGGTGGGGGAAGAGGCAGTAAGAGGAACTCTAGGCGAGAGTGACCATGTCCTTCTAGAATTCTTGATTTCAAAGGAAATGAAAGCAGAGTGTAGTCACACTCTTATGCTGGATTTTAAAAAAGCCAATTTTAATAATCTCAGAACAAGGATAAGTAAGGTGCCATGGCAGGAGATCCTAACTAGAAAAGGAGTCCAAGAAGGGTGGGAGCTTCTAAAAAAAAGAAATTCTAAAGGCACAAGTACAAACAATTCCAACAAGAAAAAAAGGGGGGAGGTGGCAAAAAAGGCCAGTGTGGCTTCACGAAAAGCTCAGGGAGGACCTAAAAACCAAAAAAAGACATGTACAGGAAGTGGAAAGAAAGCCAGGCCACCAAGGAGGAGTACAGACAAGTAACAAGGAAATGCAGGGATGGCATTAGGAGGGCAAAAGCTGAGAATGAGCTGAGGTTAGCTAGAGACACTAAAAGCAATAAAAAAGCCTTCCTCAGGTATGTGAGTAGCAAAAGACAAACAAAAGACATGGTGGCACAGCTCCGCAATGGAGATGGAAAAAACGATAACAGGGGACAAAGAAAAGGCAGAGGTGCTCAATTCCTATTTTAGTTCAATCTTTTCCCATAAGACAGACTATGAACTTCCAAACAAATGGGAAGTGCAAGGGAAGGGGGATAGGATTGCAGCTGGAGATAGATAAACAAAAAGTCAAGGAATACCTTATCACCTTGAACGAGTTCAAATCTCCAGGGCCAGATGAACTGTATCCGAGAGAACTGAAGGAACTGGCTGAAGAACTCTCAGAACCGCTATCCCTTATTTTCTTGAAATCATGGGAAACGGGTGAGGTGCCAGAGGATTGGAGGAGGGCCAATGTTGTCCCTATCTTCAGAAAGGGCAAAAAAAGAGGAACCTGGGAACTACAGGCCAGTCAGCCTGACCTCAATCCCAGGCAAAATTCTGGAACAGATCCTAAAGTGGTCATTGTGCAGGGACCTAGAAAACAATGCAGTAATAACTAGAAGCCAAAACGGATTTGTCAAGAACAAATCCTGCCAAACTAATTTGATCTTGTTTTTTGATCAGGTCACCTCCCAGATAGACAGAGGGAATGCTGTAGACGTAGTATATCTTGACTTCAGCAAAGCTTTTGACAAAGTGCCCTGATGATATCCTGATTTAGCAAGCTAACTAGGTGTGAGCTGGATAGATCAAGTGTCAGGTGGATACACAGTTGGCTACAGAATCGTACTCAGAGGGTGATGATTAATGAGTCCTTCTCCAACAGGGAGGAGGTAACTAGTGGAGTACCCCAAGGCTCAGTCCTGGGCCCGGTGCTCTTCAATATTTTTATTAATGACCTGGATGAGGGAGTGCAGGGAATGCTTGTCACATTTGCCAATAATACAAAATTGGGTGGAATAGCTAATACCCTAGAAGACAGAAACAGAATTCAAAATGACCTTGACAGAATGGAGCACTGGGCCAAAAACAACAGAATGAAATTCAACAGGGATAAGTGCAAAGTACTGCACCTCAGGAAAAGAAACCAATTGCACAGATGGGGGATACCTGTCTCAGCAAAACTACGAGCGAGAAGGATTGTCATAGACCACAAGCTAAATATGAGCCAACAGTGTGATGTGGCTACAAAAAAGGCAAATGCTATTTTAGGCTGCATTAATAGAAGTACAGTTTCCAAATCCCGTGAGGTGCTAGTCCTCCTCTATTCAGCACTGGTTAGGCCTTACCTTGAGTATTGTGTCCAGTTCTGGACACCACACTTCAAGAAGGATGCTAACAAATTGGAACAAGTTCAGAGCAGGGCGACAAGGATGATCAGGGGGCTGGAAACCAAGCCTTATGAGGAAAGGCTGAAAGAATTGAGCATGTTTAGCCTTGAGAAAAGAAGACGGAGGGGTGATAGGATAGCACTTTTCAAATATTTGAAAAGCTGTCATACAGAGGAGGGGCAGGATCTGTTCTCGATCATCCCAGAGTGCAGGACATACAACAATGGGCTCAAGTTAAAGAAAGCCAGATTTCAGTTGAATATCAGGAAAAACTTCCTAACTGTTAGAGCAGTACGACAGTGGAACCAGTGACCTCGAGAGTTGGTGAGTGCTCCAACACTGGAGGCATTCAAGAGAAACTTAGATAATCACCTGGCAGATATGCTTTGATTGTATTCCTGCACTGAGCAGGGGGTTGGACTTGATGACCTTGTAGGCCCCTTCTAACTTCACTTTTCTATGATTCTATGACTAACTGTATTTCTTTGTTTTCGGTGGTGTTGGGCATTTAGTCAGGAAATAGAAGGGAGGGAAAGGTTTAAGTTCCTTCCTCTCTGTAGCACCATCCTGATCCATACCCATCTATAAATGGTACTTAAAAAAGCAATGTAAATCCTATTCGTGTATCACATTTTTCATGGGCAACAGGTGGGGGTGGATTAGCCCGCATTCAGCTTCCTTGGCCTTCAGCTTGCTAACATTTGTGTCCAAAGAGCAAATTTGTCATACTTTTATTTAGATGAAGGATTTGTGTTTCTAATGGTTTTGACAAAGAAGAAAATAAGTAGAAAACTGTTCACAGTTCAGTTAACTGTTGGTGAGCTCAAAAGCTGCCTTAATAAAAGGAATGAGGAATAGGCCATGTGGTTTCCAAGATTATACAAATGCAAGAGTGGGTAATACCTTTTATTGAACCACTAGAAAATTAAATAAGTAGCAAGCTTTCTTGCATGAAATCCACTTCCTCAGGCTAAGCACATCTCAATCTCCTTCCTTCCTAGAAAGTGCATGAAAATTTGCTGCTCAATAAAACGAGTTATTACCTTTTTAAAAATTATTATTAAGTTTCCCATCTTTGGAGAATCCTATTTCTAACTATATTTCAGTATTGGTGGCTGAATTCAGTATTTAGTGGCTGCCACTCAGCTGCATATACAATGTCTACTTGATATGGTTGTATGTACACTGGGGACATATTTTGTCCCCACAAATAATTGGGCCATTCTCAAATCCTGCAATATTTTGGAGGCATTGAGACTGTATATATTTTCCAGAAGACCAGCATTTGCTGTAATGATTGTCAGTGCCACATATTTAATTCCAGTATAAATGGCAGCGATGTTTATGACTTGTGAAGTTTTGCGGTATTTACAAGCTAAGCCGGTGTTATTTTCAGCTCAGCAGGCTATTACTAAGCTGTTACGGATTTTAAATGTCAGTAGGTAAACTTTTTCTTTCTGAAAGCATGGAGAGGGCAGTGTTAGGTCTGCATGGTTTTGCGAGAGGGCAAGAAATCCTTGCGATGAGCAAACCTGGACTTGAGGGACCCGAATGCAGAAGATGGGTGTAAAAAGAAGCTGATGTGGTGAAGTGGATGTGGGTAAGAACATAAGAACATCAGAAGAGCCCGGTTGGATCCGGCCAAGGGCCCCTCTAGTCGATCTTCCTGTATCTCACCGTGGCCCCACCAGATGCCTCTGGGAGCACACGAGACAACGAGATACCTGTCTCCTGATACCCCTTCCCCTGCATCTGGCATTTGGAGGTATCTTCCTTTTAAGCCTGGAGATGATACATCTCCATCATGACTTGTCACCTGCGATGGACTTTTCCTCCAGGAATCTGTCCAATCCCCTTTTCAAGACTCTAGGCCAGATGTCATCACCACATCCTGTGTAGAAGTCCTCTACACTACAGAATACAGTAAAGGAATGAGTTAGGAATCAGGTACAGAGTACAAAAATGTTACTTTTCATACTATGTACTACAATGCCCATAATCCCCCAGCATGGGGGATTCTGTGAGTTGTACACCAGTGTCTCTCAAAGCCCAGAAAGACACCCATGCTCAGGCATGTTTGCTGTGGCTGGAGCCGGTTACAGGGAGAATATACAACCCTGTCCAATTCTAGACACAATTCAGAGTGCTGGTTTTAACCTCTAAACAAGCCTTAAATGATTTGGGTCTCGTCTATTTGAGGGGACTGTATCTCCCCATATCAGCCTCTCTGGGTTTTAAGATCTTCAGGAGGCCTTTTTCTTGGACCCAGGCATGCTTGGTGTTGACCTGAGAGAGAGAGAGAGAGAGCCTTTCCAGGGACGGTGGAACTCCCTCCCACAAGAGCCTGGCAAAACCTTTGTTTTCAGACAGGCTTTTAATGTGTAATCTGTTGCTGAGGTTGGGATTTTAAGGGGAGAAATGTTCTTTTTAATGTGTTTTTAACTTGTTTTCACATTGCTTTGTTTTGCACCTCTTAATAACAAACATGTTTTCTTCTTTTAATAATGAACAAATTGTGCAAATGTTTTTAATTCATTTGTGTATATATGTATATATGTATGTGTATATGTATATGTGTGTGTGTGTATATATATATATATATATACATATACATATACATATACATATATACATACATATATACATATATACACAAATGAATTAAAAACATTTGCACAATTTGTTCATTATTTTTACATATATATATATAAAATCCTACCCTGTCTTTCTCCCTGTAGAGGGACTCAAGGCGGCTATACACACACACACACACACACACACACACACACACACACCTACATACATACATACATACATTTGTGTAGATAGATTTGCTCATGAGTCCCTTTCTGCTCTTTCTTTTAATGTAGAATATGGCTTGACTCATTCCCTTGAGACAGTTTTAGCAAGTCTTCTCCTGAAGTCTGCCTGCAGTGAGATACCACCTTTATCATCTCCAAACAAGACATTTTGGAGATCCTAGAAGTTGTGGCATGACTAGGTTGTGGAGTTCTAATATAGTGCGTATTGTATGTATGTGCTCTTCTGCATTGTTCTGAACTGTTTTGAGCTGTCTGTGCTCAATCATGTTCTGCTGTCGGTGCTCAATATGTTTTGATGTAGGGCAGGATAGCAGTCTTTCCATTAATAAGGAAGGGAAGTCATTATCGTCTTCTGAATTCCAAGGAAAAAAGGTAGGTTCTAGGAAATAAATTTTCAACAGGGAATTGGTGTAGTTCAAGATGTTAGTGATGACAGTGGGGGCATCCAGATGATGATATTCAGAAGGAGAGAAGATGAATGCAGGAAGGGTTAAGTGTTCCTTACTTGCTCCATGATCTTCCCTTCTAAATCCAGACCCCACCTGCTTTTATAAATCCCAACACACAAACACACCACAGCGGGAGACCAGTGTTTTCCCTCTTTGTTTGCTATGATGTAGATTCATTTAGGCAGAATATTTCTAGATGTCCATTTTTCAGATCTTTGGCTTCTGTTTTTGTGAAGTGCTTTAGGGTTTCTCTGGGAGGTGAGGACTCAGAAAGAATTAATATTAGGTCATCCGTACTGTATCTGTCTGCCAGACAAGATTTGTTCATGATGATGTTACTGGCTCTCTTAATTCCAAGAAACTGGAGTGCTAAAGTTCTCCTGCCTCAGGAGGTGATTCTGTGCTGTTAAGATTTCACGGCTGCTATATAGCATGACACTAAAACTCAGGATGTTGTGCTGTTTTCAGTAATTTTAAGGTTGTTTGCTAAATCTTCTTGTGCCAAATCTCTTGTCAGTTCAGCATCCTGAGAATTTCAGCTTTGTAAAAACTCCCATTTCCAAACTGCATAGCTTCATAGGAAACTGTGGAAAAACTCTTCCCTCTCATTCTGTCTTTCTCAGACACCTGGAATATTTTGTGACCTAACTGGAATATTGATGTATTTTGTAGTATAAAAACATCATATGCCCACAGAAGTATTTTGGGGGGTGTTCCATAATACCCAAACAACAAGAGCCAGGAAACATATGTTGACATTGGTTAATGCTCCATTTTTTTAATGAAATGTATATCCAACAGATACTCTTTGTCTCAAAAATATTGCTCCTGTCATTTCCAATTCAAAACAATACAAAATTTGCTTTGAACCCCTCCCCAATTTGGAAACCAGCATAAACCCTGGGGGGAAAACAGCTGTTTTTATTTATTTGCAAAAAGACCTAGCATAAATGATCTTGTGGGACAGTTTTCTACCCTAGTTAAAAAAAATAAAATCTGCTGAGGCGAATGTTGCCGATGAAGGACTGTTCTTTCAACCAGCTAGTGGTCAGAATTCTATTATTTAATAGCCTCATCAGTTGGCTAGATAGCTCAGTGGTTTAGGTTGGGAGTTTGATTCTACACTGTGCCTCCTGTGAGTAGAGCCAACCTATGTGGCCAGAAGGCTGACCGCCGAAGAATTGATGCTTTTGAATTGTGGTGCTGGAGGAGACTCTCGAGAGTCCCCTGGACTGCAAGGAGAACAAACCTATCCATTCTGAAGGAAATCAACCCTGAGTGCTCACTGGAAGGACAGATCCTGAAGCTGAGGATCCAGTACTTTGGCCATCTCAGGAGAAGACTCCCTGGAAAAGACCCTGATGTTGGGAAAGTGTGAAGGCAAGAGGAGAAGGGGACGACAGAGGACGAGGTGGTTGGACAGTGTCATCGAAGCAACCAACATGAATTTGACCCAACTCCGGGAGGCAGTGGAAGACAGGAGGGCCTGGCGTGCTCTGGTCCATGGGGTCACGAAGAGTCGGACACGACTTAACGACTAAACAACAACATGTGGCCTTGTGCAAGCCACATTATTATTATATTAATAACCCCATCAGTGTAAACCTCAGCTGTGAATTGCCACAAGTTAAGAAGCCAATGTAAGCATTTGTTGTCAAACACCTATTACATGGTGTGTAACTCGGAGTGCAGCAAACAGAGTGAGAAGAGGAAGCTTCACTCATTCTCTGTATCTTCCCTGTATCTGTATCGTCTTCTTCAGAAATGAGAGACAACCCCATGCCTTCCCACTCCTGCCCTTTTGTTCTCCTTGACCCTGCCTCCCCCATCTGTTCCTTGTCAGGCAGACATATCTCCTTCAACTGCGTGGACTCTCTCCCTCCGGCTTGATTTGATATGGAGGAAACCTGCCCTCATCCCAGGTGCCTAATCCTTGTGTGCTAGGGCCAGACAGCTCGCTAGAGGTGCATGCCTGCACCCCCTAACCGAATTGCAGAGTGGGAAGAAAAAGAGTTGAAAATAAAACTGGTAATGTTAAGGCTGTCCTTATACAAGGCTATGTACAACCACATCTGGAATAATAATGATTAGTTCTGGACACCGCACCCAAAAAGAATGATATTGTAGAGCTGAAAAAAGTGCAGAAAGTGGCAAAATGACAGATGTCTGCAAAAGCATGGATTGTTGCTTCAGGCTTAATGGCATCAAACCAAAGCTCAGAAAAGTTACTTTTTTTGCACGATAGTTCCCAGGATCTGCCAGTTAGCATGGCCAGTGGGCTAGAAGAGTCTGAGACTCATGGTCTGACAAAATAACTTTCCTAAGGTCCACATGAAACATTCATTCTCTAGACTCGAGCAAGAATCTCGTCCTCAGAGAAAGTTATCACTGGACCTGCTTCGCAGCCAAGCTAAATAATTAGCTCATATGTCAGGCTCGCTTGCCTCCTTAAATCATATCTGGTTGTGCAAGTTTTGGGTTTCTTCTTGCTTATCAGCATGTTTTGCTGGGCCAGCTGATGGCATCATTCTGGGGGCCAAGGGGATTTAGCAATGGGATTTTTTCTTCTATCCATGGTGTATGTTTTCTTCACCAAGGAGGACTTTTCCCCAGCCATAAAGATTATTCTGGTTTGGTGTGACCAAGAGACAGAAGGCTCAGCCTCCACAGCTCTTTTCTCAGAACCAGGAAGCTGCTGAGAAAGAATGCTCCTAGCAAATATTATATATTATATATATTGGAAAGTGACAAATTTTTATATATATAAAAATTTGTCACTTTCCAATATATATAATATATAATATTTGCTAGGAGCATTCTTTCTCAGCAGCTATTATTAATATAATATATATTAATAATATATAATATATAATAATATATAATAATATAATAATATATTAATAATATATAATAATATATATATATAATTTGTCACTTTCCAATATATATAATATATATAATATATAATATAATATTATTATATATAATATATAATATTTGCTAGGAGCATTCTTTCTCAGCAGCTTCCTGGTTCTGAGAAAAGAGCTGTGGAGGCTCAGCCTTCTGTCTATTATATATATATATATATATTTAAAATATATATATATATTTTATATATATATTATATATATAAATATATATATATATAACCTAACATTTGGGGGAGTGAGAAAGAGCTACCTTCTTATGATTCATGAATTTTCTAGCAAAGTTTGGGAGAACTTTTCAGAAGAGAACCAAAACTGGTTTTGCTTGATTTTCTTCTCATCTACTTGGAGCAACCCACAATGCACTGCTCCTTATTAACACATGGAATTGTGCGGGGGGGGGGGTGGAAGACGACTAGGCAAACACTCCCTCATTCCCTCTAGTGGTCAATTCTGATATTGCACCTCTAAAGCATTTATTGAAAATTTGCTCTCAAGTGGTATCTAACCTATGCAACCCAAATAGGGGTTAAAAGGTAGGTGAACGTGAGCGCCACTGGCCCGTCCCAGGTCAGCGGGTGACCCCTCCTGCATTCCCAGATCAATGGTGTCAACACCAACATGTGCAAAAGCAACAGGGTTTATTAAAACTTGGAAGGGGGAATCAACCGCTCAGCGCAAAGACAACAACAATCCAACCTGGGGGGGCTTGTCGCCTTCACTAGTCCCAACGCAGTCCAGTTCTTTTTGATCTCCCAAGTTAAGAGCACTGGGGAATCTAAGTTCTCAGTCCAGCTCAGTGATGTGCGCCACACCCCTTCAAAGCTTGAGGCTGGCCAAAGCAAGGACCTATACGTTCACAATGGCATGTGGTATATCTGGGGCCTTGCTTTCAGGTGTGTCGTGCTTGCGAGCTGAATATGTCCTTTCCAAAGGCGAGGTAGACGAGCTTTCTGGTGCTGAAGCCTCCAGTGCCGCAACTGAGTTGGGGTCAGCTCAGTTATTCCAGGGGTTTAAGAACCCAGCCTCTGATGTCTCTCACCCTAGGAATGTGAGCGAGGAAGAGGGTGAGGGTGTTTGGCCCCTCGCTTTTAGGGACCCATAACTCAACCAGTTCCCTGGTCTAGGGACCCTCTTTCACTAAACAATCCCATTCCCCAGAGTGCTCTGTTTATTTTCCCTCTACTTCCTCCAACTGGAAGACCTTATCTAGTTCCTATTGAGCATCACTCCAGGTCCCCCCGTCTTCCTCTATGATCATGCCCTCTGCCTCCTCTAATGTTCCCTCTGACTCCCTCTGTCTCCCATCTCCTCCAGCACCTCCTCTATAACCATTAGCTCCTTCCGCCTTCTCCTCCTCTAGAGCAGTGGTTCTCACACTTTGGGTCCCCAGAGGTTCTTGGACTGCAATTCCCAGAAGCCTTCACCCCATGCTGTGCTGGCCAGGAATTTTGGGAGTTGCAGTCCAAGAACCTCTGGGGACCCAACGTTTGAGAACCGTTGCTCTAGAGGGCACTTGACCAGGTGCAACTCCCAGATCTTCCCTGGTGGTTTTGGCATGGAAGGACTTGGTCTAGCAGGCCTGGGGTAGTTTTGGGGGCCTCTGCTGTTAGGTCCATAGGCAGTGCCTCCGTTTGCTTGCTGCTGAGTTCACTCTGTACAATCTTCGGCAGACACATTCCTCCCCCGGAGCCCTGGCCCGGGGCTAAATAGCCTGCTGGATGCATCTCCACTGGCATCTCCCTCACAGCGAGATATTTAAGAAGTAGCTTTATCATTGCCACTCTCATGTGGGTTTCCATCACATGAGAGTGAGGATTTGAACTTAGTTCTCCAGAGTCCTAGTCTTGTTACACTCTTCACTATGCCACACTGGCTCCCATTTATAAAAAGATAAAAGACGAAAACAAATAATAGAAAAGAGTGGCATAACGCCTGCCGAAATGTCTCTAAAATGTCCCAAATTGTCCTTAGAAAGCAGCATTTGAAAGTAACAAGGTGTCACTTGTTATGTGTAAATATAGCTTTGTAACTACAAAACTAATTAGTTACAGGTAACTATTTTCCTTCAGATTGAGTACTTTCCAAGCTCTGGAAAATCCTTTTCACCATCAAAACACTTGAGACTTGAAATGCTTTTGGGCTTAACTCTTATGATGCAGACTCTGAGGGAATTCTAGGAGTTGCCCTACAAAGATTTTCTAAGCTGTGGAGCGGAATTCGTCGTTCTAAGATTATCATCATCATCATCCTATATATAAGAAGTAACTTGGCCATCATCCCCTGATGGGGCTTCTGCATAGCATCTGAAGCTTATCTGAGAACAGTTCTCTCTCTTTTTTTTCTTTTTCCGACTCTTAGGTCCATGAGGGATGGCAACAGCATCAGTCCCAGACATGATTTCAGTGTGTGACATCAATGTGTAAAATGTATTTCAACCTCATCTTTTCCTCACCCTGCCTTTCTCCAAACCTGATTAGCTTTCTTGGATTGGAAAGAGGTTTTGCCTCAAAACAGCTCTGTTCCATCGCCGTTTTCTTTCCTGGAAGGCTTGGCCACGGGCTGCAAGCTCCCCACACCCTGATCCTAGCCTTTTTGCCACCTCATCAACCTCGTTCCAGAGTGTTTGTGCTTTTTTTCTACAGAAAACACTCCAGTAAATGATGTAACCAGGACTTGAAATGTTTCCATCTTGCAGTGTTGCGGAGAGCTGATTAGCACACAGTCCTCACAAGAGCCATCTGGCGAAATGTTACACGCGCTGGGATGTGGATGGGAAAACCCTGACAAGAATGACGGTCTTTCCTCCAGTGATCTATGTACATATGTGTGAGTGGGAGAGAGAGAAAGAGGGAGAGAGACTTTAACAGTGCTGTTTGTGTACAGGCATGTTGGCTTTCGAAAGCTGAGGTCTGCCTACCCAAATCCCAGCCAGAGCGTAGAAAAGTTGTCTTTCAGTCCAGCTGGTGGGGGAGGTTGAGCTGTATTGCAAAAAAGGAACTTTTCCAAACTAGGCTTGCAGGAATTCTACAGAATCTCAAACAAGGGCCTTTCAGTGCTGTGTCTAAAGAAACCAAGAATTCAAACACTCCTTCACTGACTTCTTAACTTGGCCTGTATCTCCACGGCATATTCTGCCTCAGTATGCCTAATGGTAGGGTTGGCATACATGGCAGTTCTGTGTAGGCATCCTTCAGTCTCGAGAGACGATGGTAACGTGCTCTGTATGGAGGTCTTGGAACAGAGTCTCGTGTGGCTGAGGAGGCCAATTCGAAAGTGACCATCCCTTCCACACTGAAGACAAATACAATCTGTCCCCTGTCCAGCTCCCTGGTTTGGCTGGTTTCGGGACTGCCTCTTGGCCTCGGTTAAATGTGTAACTTTTAGCTGCAACTCAGTGTGCAAAAGATATTGCCCATGGATACTTAATTTACAGCAATTCGCTGCTGAATGTTTCACCTTTTGTGTAACTGTGCAAAGGATTTCAGCTGCAGTCTGCTCTATGGCAAATTATCAACATAACTCACTGTATCACATATAGCTTGCCAGCCTCCAAAAACCCGTGAGAACATCAGGTAGAGAAGGTGTCAGAAAAGGAGGAAGTCAAGATCCTGTGGGATTTCCGGATCTAAACGGACAGACACCTTGAACATAACACACACCAGACATAGCAGTAATAGAACGAAGATTCTAGTACGCATCCTTCAGTCTCGAGAGACTATGGTAACGTGCTCTGAATAGAGGTCTTGGAACAGCGTCTAGTGTGGCTGAGAAGGCCAATTCGAGAGTGACCATCCCTTCCACACTGAAGACAAACACAATCTGTCCCCTGTCCAGCTCCCTGGTTTTGGGACTGCCTCTTGGCCTCGGCCTGCTGGACAAGTGCCTCTTCAAATTGGGAGAGGCCATGCTGCACCGCCTGCCTCCAGGCTGAACAGCAGGCCATGTATAAAACTAAGAGAGGTGTAGATATGCACAGAATTTTAAATCTGGAGGTGGCGGTGTGGACTGTAGTTTAAGGGTGAGTAGAAGACCCTGCTGTAACTGTGACGAAAATATCCAAAACCTCCTCCCTTGCAATTCATAATGGTTCTAAGGTTCGAAGGATGGTTCTAAGGATTTCTAAGAAACTGCTCTTCTTTGACAGTGCTGGGGGTCTTCCTATTAAAGTTTGTTGTTCCCTTTGCAATACTGCAAATCCCAGGGGATACCTGTCATACAGACATGATTGCCCACCCTTTTAAAGGCGCGGCCTTTAAAGGTAAATCAGATATTTGAGGTTTTACCAGTACCACTCCCTCCCCACTGAGTTCCCATGGTCAAGTCAGGATTCAAACCCAGGTCCCTTGTCCAGCACTCTATCCATTATGCCACACTGGGTACCTTACTGGGGAATGTAAGCGCAGTAGCTATTCATAGCAGTGGTCCTGCTCCTATATTGTCTTTACCGACTGACAACAGCTCCCCTGGGTCTCACATAAAATAATTTCCCATCTTGCTACCAGTTCCTTTTACACTCAAGATGCCAAGGAATGAATCTAGAACCTTCTATTCTGCTTCCAGAATAGCTCCTCTTGTTTATTTTTCTTACCTGCCATCCAAACCCTATCCATATTTACTAAAAAAGTAACTCTGGCTCTGCTCAGCTGCGCCTGATCCCTCATAAATGCACGTAGGGATTGCAGACCTAACCTAGAACATGGTGCTCTAAGGCTAATTCTGCTTTTTCATCCCCTTCCTAATGGTTGCTAGTCCCAGCATCTCCTGCATGGTCAGTTAGCAAAACGTTGGTTTCCCTGCTGCTCCGTTTTCACAGATTTATCTTAATTAAACCACAAAGAGGCAAAGCCTTGTAAATAGCTTTCCTGTGAAGTCAAAATGTGTAACACAGATTTATTAAGCCACTGTGAAAAACAGTTTTCGTTCTATCATTCTGCTTGAGCAGCTACAAAAATGCAACAACAACAACAGCCACTGTACTTTGCTTTTATTTTTCTCTGCATGGTTCTAACAGGAACCTGTGGTTCTTAATGCTACATTACAGTAGACCAGAATCCTATTGAGTCTGTTTGCACAGTGTAAACTCAAAAGCACATAATGTATTCTCAAAGGCTTTCAAAAGCACACAACTGATGTGTGCAATCAATCCCAGAGCATGCATTCAGTTGTGGGCCGGGGCATGTGACATGGTACCAGAAAATAGTGCAAATGTTTTTCACACACATTTGCACCATTTTCCTCAAGCACGTGGTATTGCACAATATGATTCTGGCCATACTCACCCTTGTGGCTTCGTCTGGCTGCACTGTTAAACTAGGATATAGCACTGAACATGAACATTTTTGAATACTTGCTTCTCTCATTCACACACACAAGAAACAACCAAATTCTTCTTGCCTGGGAGACAGTGAGAGATTGTCCGTCAGTTTCACTAAGAGTTTTTGCATTTCCAAGAATGATGGAGGAACAGGGTGTAACTTATGCAAAACACATACATTACACAAACTGGACAGCCACACTATGACACTTGCTTCCCACTCGCATGAACTTCTAAAAATGAAAAGCACTGGATGTTTTTTTTTTTATATCCTTTGGGTCAATCAGCCATTCCTTCTGAGCTCTCTCTCTCTCTCTCTCTCTCTCTCTCTGTGTGTGTCTCTGTGTGTGTGTTGCTTAACAAGGGGGATAAAAAGACATACATTTCTGCACAGAGACCATTTGCACATGTTGTGTGGCTGTTATGTGCCTTCAAGCCAGAACTGACTTCTAGCGACCTTAATAGGGTTTTCAAAGTCAGTGAGATATTTAAGGAGTGGTTTTACCAGTTCCACTCCCCCAGTGAGTTTCCATGGTTGAGTGGGGATTCGAACCCAGGCCTCCTGAGTCCTTCTCTGTCGCTCTATCCACTACACCACACTGGGTATCCCACGTTGTGTGGACCTTGACAAAGACAAAATCCACACTCATTTATGTTGTTTCCATCTTGGAGGAATGAAATCTCCCAGGGGTTAAGAAACCCTCAGCGGTCCGTTTCGACATGACAAAACAGGCTGTCTCATCAAGAAGAGTGGGTACGGCAAAATTTCTTCCACCTTCCCACTCTGTCACACTCTTTGGGATGACAGTGGAAGCTTCTGGTTCTGTTTAAATGTTATTTGTTTATTTAAAACATTCATATCCTGCCTTCTCTCCAAAGAGCTCAATAATGCAGACAATAAAGATGCAGCCATAAGGTTATCAGTTCAAGCAGTTCTCGCAATTTAACACTGAACAGCAGTGGGAATATTTATTTAAAATATTCCTTAAATACAAACTTGCAACAGTGGTTTACCATAACTGTATAAAGCTTATAAAAAATGGTCTGAGAAGGAGGCCCCTCTAAGCGAACCCACTTTCCCAGATCTGGATTTGTCAGCCTCGACTCAAAGTCACCGAAGCTTCCAAACTCTTTCTCAAGCGCCAAGGTGAGTAGTTGACAAGATTGAGGCCCCTTCATGTAATGCAGAACTTGGAAAAGTTACCTCCCCCCCCCCCCCACCGGTCTGAAAATCTCCAGCCAACACAGTCACCGGCTGCCGAGCTAGACGGCAACCCAAAAAAGTAGCTTTTCCAACTTCTGACTAAACCATATTAAAGATGATGTTGAGAGGCAGTCCCAGAATCTCCCTACATCTTGTCACAGAAAACGGATTATGTTTCAGAAAAGAGGAGCAGAGGAGCAAATAATGGTAACGAAGGGGCCCCGGATGGGAATGCCCTTGAGAACAGACTCTAAGCCAACAGGCTGTCAAAGAAGCTTTATATATTTAAGCAACACTTTCCTCCATCCAGGATTTGCAAGAATCCTTTTCTAGGATATATAAAAAAACCCCATAAAACATGTGACAGACTATATTTGCACCCTCCCTTGTTAATTTTTCCTCTTCTCTCCAATCTTCCCTCCATGAAACGGCAACTTAGCAAGTTTTTATCTTTTTCTCCATAAAAAGAAAAAAAAAACCAATATGCTTGCTACTTATTAGAATGAGTGGTAAGAGGCAGGTGCATAATGGGAAACATTTTTATGAGTACTACACAAAGATTGGGGAAAGTTACTTTTTCAACTGCAACTTTCCAAAGAGCTGTAGTCCAAAAAAGCAATTTTTCTGAACTCTGCAGAGAACAGTGGCAGAAAAGTTAGCTCTGCTAACTTACAGTCATTCAAGTCAATGCAAGGGAAAAAGCCTTCCAAATAGGGTAAAGAGGCAGGAAAGGACTACTTCTTTACCTGTCCATAACTGATCTGGAATTAGGGTGTGGAGCAATGTGTGTGGCTTTGTTGATGACAACAAACTATTTAGTTTTAATGTTGACAAAGAAGCAATTTAAAGAGCCCGTCTTTGTAGCCTTGGACAAACCACAGTTCAAGAGTGCCACCAAAAGAAGGGAACAATAAACCATTGCTGTGTATTCATCACCTAGGGAAACCCTGGAAAAGATTGCCATAAATCCAAATGGACTTGGCAGCACATAATTAATTATAGCAGGGGATGGTGAAGACCTTTCTCCATCTGTGAACCCAAACATGATCCTGAATTAAGCTGGCATACAGTATGGGTGGCTACAAAGAAATCTGGGAGAAGCTGTTGACTCCAGCATTCCACGCTGTGTAAGTTAATTTATTTCAGGTTTTAGTTCAAACTTTAATGAAGCTGTCCAATGTGCTGAAACTATTTGGGAGATAGGTTTCAGCACCTTGGGAAAACGTAAGTGAAGTCTGGACTAAAACTCAGCACAGTTTCACCACCCTATAACAAGGGAATCACTGACCAGACTGTGACTGAGACCGGTCCTCTTGCTACGATGGAGTCATAGGAAACCACAGAAAAAGCTTAGCACATTTGTAGAACACAAGAAATATTAGGGGGCACCCCTTTCCCCAAGCACGCCCACCCCAATTAAGAGTGAGTGTGTTCGGTTGTAACAGATAATATAGTAACAGATGAAAAGGAGAACCGAAGATGGTCTGAAAGCCGCTTTGGTTTCTTTTGTAAAACAGAGAAAAGCAAAGAGGAAACAAAGAGATAAATTAACAATTTGTTTTTTATCTGTTCTATGCAGCAAGACATCAACAAACACAAGTCAGCTCCCTGCATCATTGCTCAGTGTGGAAATTATATCAAACCTTCCTCCCATACCAGAGTTTGTTTTGCTGTCTGCAGAAATGAGCCTGCAGCCAGCCAACCGCTGCAAAAACGTGCATGAGAAAACCCTCTCTCTGGATACTCTTTTCCAACAAGCCAGTGGAAAACGCAAAGCAGCAGCAAGCCAAACATCCTGATAGGAAGAGGAAACGCTTCCTGCCTGTTCTTTCTGTCTTTGGATAAAACTGTCTCCTATAGAATGGGAATGATATTTCCAGACAGAGGGAACCTCCGTTTGGAGGAAGGAAGGTTCTTTATGCTGTGTACGAAGGGTGCCATGAGTAACCACGTGCACTTACAGGCCATTCTTCTTTGGCAGATTTGTAACTCAACCTTCAACAAAGATGAGCTGAGACAGTTTGCATTTACAGTGACAATAAACACAATAAATCTTAGAACTGCAGGGCAGGAAGGGACCCGATGGATCATCAGGTCCAGCCCCTGTCAAGGAGGCCCATTGGGGAATCGAACTCCCAACCTCTACCTAAACCATTGAGCTATGAAGACCTCCATAACTTCAAAAGCGTGAGAGAGGAATGTAATGAGATTGGGGGCTGGACATAGAGAAGAACCCCAAACTACATATTCCAAAGAGATATATGGGCAAGTTTGACCTGCATCCCCCTCCTGGAATAAACACCTTCCTGCTCTCGTCCCCCAAGTAATTCCTGTTCAAAAGCAGATTGATTTTATTTTTTCTTTATTTCTAAAACATATATGCTGCCCACTTAATGCTAGGCAGAACTCCAGGCATTTTACATCGATGAGGCAGACAGTGAAATAAAATATAGCCAACAAGTCACGGAATCATCGAATAGAAACAAAATAAAACCAAGAACTGGACCAAAAAAACCCCCCAACTATACAACTACGCATAAGTTTAAATAACCCTAAACCATAGCAAGATGGTGGCAAAAATTCTAGAAAACCATTTAGCTGAGGATGCCCCTAAAGGCTTCGTGAAACAGCCTGGTTTTTAACATCCTCTTAAAGGCAGGCAGGGAGGGAAGGAGGGAGGGGGCCAGGAGCAGCTCCACCAGGAACCCATGCCATGGGGATGGTGCCATAACCGAGAAGGCCCGGTTTCTTGTGAATGTCTTTCTGGCCCCTTACAGGGTGGCTGCGCAGATTGGGTAGCTCAGGTTGATGTTCTTAGGGAAAGGAGCACTCAGACGTAGTGAGGTCTCAAACCACTGGAGGGCTTTACAGGTCAGAACCAAAATCTTTTGATACTGCAGGTAGCGTACAACCAGCATGACTAGTAGTGACTGATACCCTTATCGCTCTGCCTGCCTCCTGATTAATACCAGTCAAGATGGAGCCATTTACTACGTTTTCCTACCGTGAATTCCATGGTCTGGTTAGGCACTGTGTAGAGAAATGTCTCATGAGAAGAGAAGACTCCCTGGAAAAGACCCTGATGTTGGGAAAGTGTGAAGGCAAGAGGAGAAGGGGACGACAGAGAAGATGGTTGGACAGGGTCATCGAAGCGACCAACATGAATTTGACCAAACTCCAGGAGGCAGTGGAAGACAGGAGGGCCTGGCGTGCTCTGGTCCATGGGGTCACGAAGAGTCGGACATGACTAAATGACTAAACAACAACAACAACAGATAAATGCTTTCTTTTATTTGTCCTCAGTCTCCGAATCGCTGGCAAACCCCAGGTTCTAGAATTATGATGGCAAGATTATCATTTCTCCCTCTCTCCTTTTCCCACATCATTGCCACGCATAACTTTTCCCACGGCATTATCACACCTAGGACGGAATCTCATTGAAAAATTATGCCAGCGTAACTCAGTCCTTAGAAATCTCAGCTGCAATTTTCCACAGCTCATGCATTTGCTCTTGTGTGCAGAGTTACACAACTGGTTTACAAGAGTAAATGCATCCATCAACTCCTTAACTTGTGGCTATTCTCAGCTGAGATTTATGCCAAGGGAATCACATGTAACTAATAGGGTTCTGACCACCTTGTCTCCCCTTATTTACCTTTCCCTACCATCCCAAAATGAATGTCGTCATCATACCTCCCTCGGGGTTTCCTCAATCCCTTGAACATTTGGGGTACACTTTCTCTACATTTCCCCCCACTTTGTATTGATCTCTCTCTTTCTGTTTACATAATTTGCTTTATTGCTTTTCAGCCAAGATGATTGGCCAAATATAACAGCTTTCAAAATCCATGTATAATTTCTTTCTAAAAGCCAAATACATAGATCTGGGTAACCTGCTTTAGTGTACTCGCTTTAAAATCAAGAGTGTACAATGCACTAATAAGCAGTTAATTGAGAAACATTTCGCATCTGACACCATCACTGTGTTTTACTCGTATTTCCATTGCTTCCCTTCACCCACTACAACAGATTTCTCACTGGCAAATTATTACAAGCATTGTATGTTAAAGTTTTAATGAGGTGAGAGGCGGGGTGCTTTTAGCTATCAGAAGAAGATTTTATCTATATATGCTCTTTAGGGTCAGCCATATCCTCCCCGAAGGAATGGCAGGGCACCTCCCAAAACCAATTAGCTAATTGACTACAACCATTCCCTAAGGAATCAGAGTCTTCAATGAACTCTCTACACACGAAACAACAAGATTTCTACTTCTTATGCTCCTCCTCATCTCTCTCTCTCTGTCACACACACACACACACCACATGGTAATTTAATTTGGCAAGTCACTCTCATAAATGGAACTGTGCATCTACTGTTCCTCTGCTTGTTGAATGGACTTCAGTTCTGCCAGCAATTAAGAGAAAATAAAAAGGAAAGGGGAAATCTTCGTTTCAAGCAAAGCGTAGTGGGGTAGAATAAAGCTGAAGCAGCAATAATCAACCTAGAAACCATTGAGATGCAAAACACACACAGCATTGGAGGAAAGAGACCACACCTATACATTTATATGGTTGTAAGGATGACCATTTCACCCTGACACTAAACAGATAAGGAACCGAGCCGTGTTGGTAGCTCTGCTTCTTCCTCCATACATCTGAAGGTAATCGTTATGCTCTGAATACAAACTGGAGGGTTCCAGCCAGCAGCTTTAAAAGCCTGTCTTAGTATTAAGGCACATGCCAGTTTTAATTTACCTGTCTAGGCTTGCCAGAAAGGATGCTGGGAACTGTACTTTGGTACAGGTGGTCAAGATGCCGTGAGAAAGACTCTGGACCCTCTCACAGCACTGCAGCCCCCAGTGATCCCTGCAAAGAGGGAATACTGCTTAAGTCCGTTTAAGCCTGCCACATAGCTAGGTGCCGAGTTTTCCCAGGTAGCCTCACCTGTGGACATTTTTGCCACCTCCTCCAAAACTGGCTTATGCTTCCTTGCTTTGCAAGGGTTAAACACATTTAAAAAAGCAAATCTGCTCCGACATGCTCCAATCCACCATCTCCCATTTCCCTATAGGGAAAAAAAAAAAAGCAAGGCAGGAGGTTGCTTGGAAACTAAATTACTTCTCATTCTTAGAAAGCGGCTGCTGAGGTCATGGCCTCAGATTCAGCCAAGGCTTTGTGAAGTCAAAACTGCAAGTTGTGCTTCTGTCTAGCAAGGAGACAAAGAGGAAGAAAATTCTTGCTTGACGTGGAAGCCAGTTCTTGCTTGGATGTGCAATCCCAAAGCATATTCTCAACTCAACTGAAAGTATTTGGTATCAGTTTCTCCTTTTTAAGTCTCACATGGATTGGACATGGGTGTATTTTAAAATTCTGCCCTCTGCGCAATACTACCCATCCAGTGAGGCGCTCTGGGAATACGCTGCTCTAAAAATGACCATTTCCTGATATGCCGTTAACAAGTATGCAGGACACAGCTTTCTTGAGTGTGGCACCCAATTTTGGTAACTCCCTCTGATGGGAGGACCATCCAACATATGAGTTCATCTATTAAGATTCAAGTTAACTCTGATTTGTATAACCCTTACTTCTGGTTTGCATAACTCCACCCCGAGGCCCATCACTGGCCATACTCAAACACAGCAGAATACATAAAACTAATATGAATATGTCTTTCACACCAAGGGGAGCAGAATATGGGTTGAATATTTCAACCACCCACCTAGGATGTAAGCCTGGGAATTCTGGGACATGGCCTCCCAAAAGTATGGAGGCCCCTAATTTTTCCATATGGCCTCTCTGATGTACAGTATTCTGTAAGTAGACATGGACAAGACTTTACAATATATAGGGCAGCCAAGGACTGCATGTTTAGGACATCTTGTTCATATCTCAGCTTTTTCCATATCATCCATCGCTCTGGTTTTCCAGCCACATGTTAGCAGCTGTAACTCAACATTTCCAGACAGGGAGTTGCCAAGCACACACATACATGAAGATAATGGCCCATCCAGGCGCTTTGTGGAACAAAGGAATATAAGATGGACTGGCCAGCTGGTTCAAGGATCTCCTGTTAATGCAGAAGAAATGCAGAAGGAGCTGCCAATGTCCATCCTTTTCCCCTCACAAATACTGTTATTCTTATTCTGTAGTCCTTAGATGACTCTTTCTGTAGCAGCACAAAGAGCGATACTGTGGGATTTCCATTTTATCCTTCCACAGACGTCAAGCCAGACACCTCTAGAGGGGCTTCTGCTTTCCTAAAATGGTGTTAAAATTATAGATGTTAAGTGAAGAGACTTCAGTTTAGCCACAGATGCACCTTGTAGCTTAGTGGCCGCATGCATGTCTGAACACAGGAAGTCCCCAATTTCAACCATAGGTGTTTCCAGCTGGAAGATTCAAGGATCAGAAGATGGGAAGACCCTGGTCTAAAACTCTGGTGAATTGCCTTTCCTTTGAGTGGAAAGGAGATGGGGAGAGATGTGTTCCAGCCTAGTACAAAGCATCTTTTTGTGTGTGTGTCCCATTTTAGAAGCAGGAAGCAGTGATGGGAATGTCAGTAGAAAAGGATTAACCGTTTTGTTAGCTGTTAGTGAACTCAAAAATCAACTTCAGATACTTGCAAGTAAATAGATTACATGGATCCAAAATTGCCATTTTAGGGTGTAGATACACAGCAGGGGAAATACTTTTGGATCCACTGTGATCCACAGTTTTTTCAGATCAGGTGAAATTGTTGTAGCCATACAGACAAGAAACAGTTTGCAGGAGTCAGCAGGGGCAGAAGCAAAGAGCTTGTGGCATGCAGCTCCGACAGCAGAAGCTGCCTTGAAAAGGCGTTCATCGGCAATTTGATCCTCCCCCTTATGCCCATCGAGCAAACTGATGCAGCCTTCACCCACTTCTTCTCTTTTTCATGCACTGACATTCAGTAACCCATTATCCTCCAGGGACAGATAGATATGTGTGTGTGTGTGTGTTTTACCCACAACTGAAGACAAAATGTTTTCTGCTAAAAAAAAGAGAGAAAAATCTCTTGCATCAAAATATTTCTGAAGAGGAACTGGGCCAGTGGGTGGGGAGATTCCCTTCCTCGAGGCCTGTGAGCTGAAAAGAACTGAAAACATGTCCCGTAGATACTGATGGCAGTAGATAAACAACCAGTAAATTATAAGGCAAAAAGTGTCTTATAATGTGTGAGAGAGTGGGGGGAGGGAGGGAGAGGGAGAGGGAGAGGAGAGGAAACGATTCTCAGACTTCATCTATTTTATTACACTTTTTGGAAGCCTGCATTCACAGAAAAGCAAAAGACTAATACTATAGGCAGACAGACACTTCCATATAATTGCCTGTCCCACATATGAAACACTCAATCCCCCAATCTCTGTCTTGCAGACACACCGATTCTATAGCATTGCTTCCCAAACCAGTGTGAAGAAATTCCAGGGGGAAGATGTGAGACCGTGAGATTTTCATAAACCAAAAACATATTGATCAGCTCAGACCCATCTCCCCAATAGACACTATTATTAGAAATCAAAGTTTTCTGGGATCATTTGTGCATATTTTTAATTTGAAATAATTTAAAATCACATTTATGTTTATTTTTAGTTTGAACTTACGTATTGTACGTTTTGTTAAAGGAACAGTGGGGAGCCCTTAGGATTTCTGAGAAATGAAAGACGGGGTAGGGTGTCCCATTGCTCTCTATAGCTGTGATTCCGAACCTTGGGTCCCCAGTTGTTCTTGGACTACAGCTCCCAGAAATCCTGCCCAGCTCAGCTGGTGGTGAAGGCTTCTGGGACTTTTAGTCCAAGAACATCTGGGGACCCAAGCTTGAGAAACACTACTCTATGGGAACTTTGCTCTCAAACCCATGACCGACATGCAAATAATGCTGCCCACTTCCTCTCTTCTGAATCCACACCAACCAACAGCTTGTTTGCTAACAGCAGCTAGTTCCTGAATAGTCCATAGCCTCTGAACAACTGGATCATTTAAAGAGATGCTCTCTGAAGTCTCTCAAATAACAGGCAGAAATTTTAAATCACAACCTCCATTTTACATCCAGGGTTGCTCTTCTTTCTCTGCCCCTCTTCTGTTGATCTTACTGAAGAACATAAGAAACGCGTCTAGTCCAGTATTCTCATTTAGTGTGGCATGCCCTTTTCTACAAAAGATATGCCTCCATGTGAAGAGCTAACAGAGGCCCTTCATTTAAAGAGCTATCCAGTCTAAGGTCAGAATCAGACATTGGAGATAAGCCATTAATAGAAGAAGGAAACTCTTAACTAATAGAAGCATCTGAGTGTCACAACATTTAGTTTCTCTAAACTCCAATATTGCTATGGTCTTTCCAGTAGCGATGTATGGAAGTGAGAGCTGGACCATAAAGAAGGCTGACCGCCGAAGAATTGATGCTTTTGAATTGTGGTGCTGGAGGAGACTCTTGAGAGTCCCCTGGACTGCAAGGAGAACAAACCTATCCATTCTGAAGGAAATCAACTCTGAGTGCTCACTGGAAGGACAGATCCTGAAGCTGAGGCTCCAATACTTTGGCCATCTCATGAGAAAAGAAGGCTCCCTGGAAAAGACCCTGATGTTGGGAAAGTGTGAAGGCAAGAGGAGAAGGGGACGACAGAGGACGAGATGGTTGGACAGTGTCATCGAAGCGACCAACATGACTTTGACCCAACTCCGGGAGGCAGTGGAAGACAGGAGGGCCTGGCATGCTCTGGTCCATTGGGTCACGAAGAGTCGGACACAACTTAACGACTAAACAACAACAAAACTCCAATATTAAGCTGGAGTTTAGCTTGCTTCCTTTAGTGTTGTGGCTTTAAAATTTAAGCACAGACTTCCTTTGAAGCCTGATTTCACAAATGTGGAAAGCTTGCCTTAATCATTTCTCTTCAACATTAACACATTTTGGGCTCTAATTACAAGCTGTCTCTAATGTCTGTTTCTGGCGTAAGTCTGATTTAAAAATAAAGAACCAGAAGAGGGACATAACAATGATGAGCACCTGCACAGTACGTATGGTGTCCCCATTCAACTAAGATGGATTTTAATTCTGTTTTGTAATTTTGCATCTGTACATTAAAAAAAAAAAGCAAATCTCTTTAAGCAAATCTCTGCTGGTTTCTTTGTCTCCTTTTTTTTTTTTTTTTTAAATGATGGATGTTTTCCGCTTTAGGGATGTGTGAGCTCCTAATACAGATCCTAATCACCTTGATGTAGGTAAGGGGCTTCTATTTATATGCACTGCGGCAATGGAGGAAGACGTTCTTTCTAGAGGGTATTCTTTATTTCAGGGTTTAAAGCTTTCTCTGTTCCCACCCTTGGGTTCCCTGTGTGCTAGACTAAAGAGGACAAGGTTTAGAGATATTAACAATCTGAATTCGGGACACTGAAGTACGGAAACTTTGTCGGACGTTTCCCCGATCTTCTCCTGCAGCAGTGTCTTTCTGATACATGGCGCTTCAGGGACTCGTGCATAAGAAGTACTTAACTTGAAGTACATTCCAGGTGTTGTTGCTCATCGGTTATGTGTTAAAACAAAAGCAAACTTGGAGCCTTTATAATTGTGCTTGCAACACACATTTAAAAGTTAGCCCCATAAAACTTCGGAGGTTGGTACACTTGTTCTCAAACTGTACTTCCTTTTTCATGCCATTCTAAATGCCACCTAATTTGCCTTTTTCTGAACCCTGCTACACCTCATATGCCTCGTGACTACCTCCCCCCCCCCCCCCAGAAGCCTACACACCTTGAAGCTGTTACAAGCAAACAGCACAGGCAGGAAATGAAAGTCGCAACTCTTGCTCTATGGAAACTATTTTCAGCCCGGTCAGACGAGAAAAATATGTCTAAAAATTAGAAAGCAAGCAGGCCATCCTTTTCAGCTTTTTAAGTTGCCTTCTAATCATTAGGAGGGAGGGGGTCAGGCTTAACTCCACCAGGGGTTAGTTCCACAAAGCCAGTGCCACTGCAAAGAAGGCCCTGCCTCTTGTGGATGACTTATGGGCCTCCCTCGGGGTGGCTTCCCAGAGGGGCATGGCCTGGGAGGATCTGGTAGGTTGGGTTGATGATATCAGGGAGAGACACTCCAACAGGTAACGTGGTCCCAAACCATGACGGGTACATGAGCATCAAAACCTTGCACCTGGTCTAGGACGCAACAGGTAACTAGTGAAGACGAGCCAGAACTGGAGTGATGTAATCAAATTTGCTCACAGCAGCTACCAGTCCAGCCGCCACATGCTGGACCCATTAGTCTCCGGGTCAGCCTCAAGGGAAGTCCCACATAGAGAGCGTTGAAGTAGTCGATCTGGGAGATTACCAGTGCTTGCATCAACGTCCTGAATGAACCTTTATCAAGGTGGGGGCGGAGTTAGGCAATAGATGCACACCACAATTTTCAGTCATCCCCTAAAGTGCAGGGGATAAGCATTTTTGAGAGATCCCAAGGTTGTTGGGTTTTTTGTTTGTTTGTTTGTTTTACTTAAAAGGCCCCCCACCTTCAGCCTTTCAGGGTCTCCTGACCTATTTTAGAGGCTTCTTTTCCTAACAGAAAAGTGATCAGAACTTGTGGGATTAAGAGAGTCCCCAGGCTGAAAAAGCCTAGCTCAAATTAAGCCTGAAGTAAACCTCGAGAAGCACAAATGATGAAACTGAAGCGCATACTTTGGCACACCGTGAGAAGACTAAGCAGAGGAGACAGTAACATTAGGAAAAGTTGAAGGCAGGAGGAAAAGAGGAAGACCGAATTTGAGATGGACTGACTCCATCCAGGAGACCACAACCTTGACCTTACAAGAGCACGGAACTCCAAAACTCTGGACAATCTCTCCCAACCTCTTAAACTGAAAAGCTATAAAAATGCAGCTTTAATTTAGTGACAATAACGAAACTAACATCTGGAACTTGTATTGACAGATCATACCTTCTCACCTCCAATCAGCTGGCAACCTGGATCTAAAGGACTGGATAATTTTTCTCTTGCTCTCTTCCAGTATTAAAACACTGCCTAGCTAGTTAGAAGTGTGCAGATTGCGGGATTCTCCAGGCACCCATGTCTGCAGAAACCTATACACCTCCATTGTTGTTTTTACGTGAGGTCAAGTCACCTCTGACTTATGGCAATGGCTCAGTTAGTTAGATATCTGGCTGCAGAGTCAGAGGTTGGGAGTTCAATTCCCCAGTGTGCATGCACCTCAGAAGAGCCAGCCTATGTGGCCTTGGACAAGCTGCATGGTCCCAGGATGCTCCCAGGAGAAAGAATCAGTAAACCACGTCTCTCTACTTAAAGGATTACAATAAATTAGAATTAACTTGATGACACACAATTATTATTATTATTATTATGAATGAGAGATCTCCAAAATGTCCTGTTGCTCAGCTCTTGTAAACTCAAGGTTGTGACTTCTTTTAGGGCATCAGTCCATCTCACATTTGGTCATCCTTTTTTCCTCCTGCCTTCAACTTTTCCCAGCATTATTGTCTTTTCCGAAGAATCTTGCCTTCTCATGATATGCCCAAAGTAGGACACAGACTCAGTTTCATCATTTTGGCCTCCAGAGATCGTTCAGGCTTGATTTGCGCTAGGACCCACTCGTTTGTCTTTCTGTCAGCTTTCTTTACTGCTCTGCCTTCATACCGCTGCTAGAGAGCATATAGAAAGAGAGCGACTGTTGGTTTCCTATGGGCAGCGCGGGGTGGGGAAGGCATGCCTTACCAATGACCCAATCGTGGCGATGACAGAAAGTTCTTTCTAAATGGAAATCTTCCTGTTACTAAAACTAGAAATTAGCAAGCTTCAGCTGAAAGCACATCCTATGTTATAAAGCCTCTGCCAGCAACAAGACACCCGTTTCAATGAAAAATTAGATGCCGTCAGCTCGTGACCCGCAACCTCCGGACGCTGTCATTTATACCTCAGGAAATCTAGGGGGCCCCAATTATGTGAGATGAGGGATGTAAATAGCAAGGCGGAAGAAGAACTGAAAGACAAAAGCAACGTAAAACACGCAACCAAAAGATGGCGAAATGCAGCAAGGAAAATTAGAAAACATCCTTTCATGAAAAGCGCACCATCTTCTGACTTCATAATTAGAGAGGCTACCAAAGCTCATAAGCACCTGCTACAGAGTACGAATTAACGGAGCTTGTTAACACTTGGATCTATTACGAATCAAGAATCGTTTTCCCTTGTATCGTCTCCAGCTGAGAAGGCAAAACAAGGTTCTGCATATGATATGAGTACTAATTATTCACGCTGCTGTGGAAAACCGGTGCACAGACATTTGATTAAACGAATGCACAAAGTCGTTTTCTTCTACATTACGAAAACTATTTATTCACCTACTGCAGGTTAGCTTATAGATTTGGCACAGTGACGACAAATAAACCAAAACGTAAATGTGGGACACATTATACTATAGAGTTCACCATGACAATTACTCTCTAGTACAGTGGTTCCCATCCTTGGGTCTCCCGATGTTCTTGGACTAAGATTCTCAAAAACCTTCACCACGAGCTGTGCTGGCCAGGATTTCTGGGAGCTGTAGCCCAAGAACATCGGGAGACCCAAGGTTGGGAACCACTTTACCATTAAAATAATAACTGTGTGCTGTCAATGAGATTCCAAGTTATGGTGATCCTTTCCAGGGTTTTCTGCATACAGAATACACAGAAGTGGTTTACCGTTCCCTTCTCCTGGGGGTGGCCCTGGGGCTCTGCAGCATGCCCAAGACCACACAGGCTGGTTCTTCTCATAGGAGGCACTGTGGGGAATTGAACTCCCAACCTCTGGTTCTGAAACCAAACACCTAAACCACTGAGCTAGGCAGCCATCTAATAACTGTATGCCATCATATCAATTCTAACTTATGGCAACCCTTTTTCAGGGTTTTCTTTTGTTGTTTAGTCGTTAAGTCGTGTCCGACTCTTCGTGACCCCATGAACCAGAGCACGCCAGGCCCTCCTGTCTTCCACTGCCTGCCAGAGTTGGGTCAAATTCATGTTGGTAGCTTCGGTGACAGTGTCCAACCATCTTGTCCTCTGTCGTCCCCTTCTCCTCTTGCCTTCACACTTTCCCAACATCAGGGTCTTTTCCAGGGAGTCTTCTCTTCTCATGAGATGGCCAAAGTATTGGAGCCTCAGCTTCAGGATCTGTCCTTCCAGTGAGCACTCCGGGTTGATTTCCCTCAAAATGGATAGGTTTGTTCTCTTTGCAGTCCAGGGGACTCTCAAGAGTCTCCTCCAGCACCACAATTCAAAAGCATCAATTCTTCGGCGGTCACCCTTCTTTATGGTCCAGCTTTCTTTATGGTCCAGCTCTCACTTCCAGGGTCTTCTAGGTAGAGATTACTCAGAAGTGGTTTCCCACTCCCTTCCTCCAGGGGGCGCCCTGGGGCTGTAAAGCTTGCCCAAGGCCACATAGGCTGAGTCTTCTGGAATGCACAGGGGGGAACTCAACTCCCAACCTCTGGCTCCAGAGCCAGATAACTAAACCACTGAGCTATCCAGTCAACTGTAATTATTAGGGATAAGGAACTCTGTCCTATTTTGCTTTCTACTTCATTCTTTCAAGTTCCATCCCAAACTGCCTCTACCATTATGATGAAATTGGCCAGTCTCTTTCCAAGAAGGATTTTATAGGTAAGAACAGCAGCAGTAAAAGCCCTAATAGAACACGGGTCAGTGTTAAAGCTGCATCCTCACTTCAGTTTTTCTGCAGATGTTCAGTCTATTCTAAATATTCAGTTTGGTAATGTGGCAAGACATGATTTGACGTAAAAGCCGGGGTGACTCACAGTCCGATCGGGGGAATGCTACACCCCACATTTCAGGATAGGATTCCCTCCTCCTGTCCCCATCACAGGCCACATGCATGAAAGGGTATGAGTCTTATGAAACTAGGTATAGATACCATGGAAACCCATCAGCACTACATGATGTAGCTTCTGGAACACGTGACATGAACATGTGACATGGATTTTGGTACAACCAGACTCTCCAGAACTGTCTCCCCAGGCATTTCACAGTGCAAATCCCAGCATCCACAGAGCAGAAAATAGTCATTCATAAAAGACCGTAAGATCATCTAACTGTCATAAGTAGAGCACTAGCATGATTTAGCTCACCTCTCCCTTCAGTTAAAACACATGTGCTGGTAAGCAGAAACCATCACTTTAATACCTCGTGTAACAAATCTTTCTAATGCCAGGATGTTTATGCTAACCAGCCCTTTGAAAATTTATGAGCAGTCTTAATAATACAATTGTCATTAGCTCCATTTCATTTTGTTCTGCTCAACTCCCATAATGGTAATCAGTCGTGCATGTAAGCCTGTGGCTTGAACATTATTTGTTCATTCGTTTGTTTGTTCGTTCATAGGCTGCCTTTCTCCAGGTGAATGGACCCAAGGTGGCTCACAACGGCAAAAAATGATGACGATGATGAAAAATAAAACCACAATAAATTACTTATTAAAAAGCAATTAAACCATACTACAATTCACACTTGTTGAAAAACAGCCATTGCTTTGTGTTTGGGTGAGAAGGGGTTAACCGATGAAAAAAAGGAAGTCCACTTCTGCGATTTTCCCTTGCGTGGCGTCACTTTGTGAGTGGTCGTGAGCAGAAGAGGCTGTAGACCATCTCGACTGCTGCCATTGGTGTCAACATTCAGGCCCAGCCTTGCTATGCAAAGCTTGGCACCCTTTTTCCTGCTTGCAACGCGGGCATGATATTGTGCAGCAATGTTGGGCCATATCCTGGCTTTTTTAAAATCGTGGGTACAGAAGCACAATATCCCGCATTCATAAACCAGAGAATTTCTGAAGAACTGAATAGTTATTAAAAGTGATTCTGTTCCATGCCCTCTGAAGAAGCCAGCTATGGTTACCAACGTTCATGCCAAAGAAAAATCATTAGTTTTAAAGGTGCCACAGAACTCTTTGCTGATTATCGGACATGGGGGGGGGGGGCAGTTTGCGGTGAAGAGTGCAGCTGTGGCAGGCACGGCAGTACAAACGCCCAGCCCTGTGTCCTTTGAGCTGACATCAGTGCTCTTGGCTCGGCCACACAGAGAGACAGGGGGAGATGTGTGGTTTTATTCAAACCAGATTACCAAAATTGCATTAAACATCCTTGTGGACATGCTTAATTGGGATTGAGTAGCCTTATTCTTGCTTGGTACCAAGCCCCTAACTGCTTTGAGCAGGATTTAGAGAAAGCAAATAGATTAAATCACTCTTAATCCAAATTGCTTTATTCAACCCACCTCCCCCTTGCAGATCTGGCATGCCTGCCCACGCTCCACTGTGCTGTTCCACCATTCTCTCATTATCCAAATTGATTCCTTCCTCTGCAAGGGCCATTTCCTAAAGGCCAAAATAAATTTTAAAAAAAATAATGAAAATAACCTACAACCCCATCGACAACAGCTGTCCTGCAGTTTTTACATCACCCACGAACCTTGTGAGACAAAACAGAAGCACCGAAGAAAAAGAGGGACGAAAGAGTTTTCAAGAAGAAAGCACAGCCAAAGGCATCAGTCCCTTTCAGCTCCTGGAAAGTGTTATTTCTAGTCAAGGACAAAATACTGAGATTTCCTTCATGGCTGCTAAGAGGAGAATGTCATGAACATGATATTCAAGCGATGAAAACGATGCTCACTAAAAAAATTTTTTTAAAAAATTCACACCTTTGCATACTGTGTGGTTATGTGCCCATGCCTACACAACTATAGGGAAACACACACAACAGTTATCAGAGGCCTTCAAAACATTCTCTGAATGAGGACCCTTTTCTATGTTAACTTATACATCAAGAAGCCAGGTTGGAGAGAAAGAGCAGGAAACCATTTTCAACCTGAAGGCCAAATTTCATTTATGGGAAATGTTGTTTACCATTGTTGATTTTCGTGTGAATTTTCTTATGGAGGAAGCCTTCTGAAGAACACTCAGGCATTTCTTTCCACTCCCCAAATGCTGGAAAACATATGGTGCTTCTTCCCTTCCAAGTTATTTTCACATTCACAGCTAAAATATCAACAGCCTGGAAAGCAAATCCTCTAGTAAAGTCCTCTACCAATTGTACGAATCCCCAAGACAGAGTGAGGTAGCCAGTAGCCCTGTGGATATGGTTGGAATGCAACTCCCATCTCTTCTCACCACTGGCTAGGACGGATGGGAGTTTTAATCCACCTGGAGAACAGCATAATTCTTGCTCTACTATAAGGTCTGGGGAGAACCGCACTGCTCCAAGAAGCATGAAGTTCAGAGAGGAACTGGAAGGAATAAACTGTTGCCCTCTGTGTCAGAGATTCTGGGGCAGGAGGACATCCATAGTGTAGATCTTCTACTTTGTTGTTCATCCATCCCCACCCTACAACCAGAGTCCTGTGTCCAGTTCTGGACACCACAGTTTAAGAAGGATGCCAACAAACTGGAGCAAGTTCAGAAGAAGGCAA
Source organism: Intellagama lesueurii (assembly GCA_037013535.1). Lineage (NCBI taxonomy): Eukaryota > Metazoa > Chordata > Lepidosauria > Squamata > Agamidae > Intellagama > Intellagama lesueurii. The sequence continues at coordinate 6,669,554 of JBAJHW010000003.1, forward strand.
GAAGGATGATCAGGAGGCTAGAAACCAAACCCTAGGAGGAACATCAGAAAGCATTTGGCATGTTTAGCCTTGAGAAAATAAGACACAGGGGAGATAGGATAGTACTTTTCAAATACTTGGAAGGTAGTCAAACAGAGGGAAGAGCAGGATCTGTTCTCGATCATGCCAAGAGTGCATGACACATAGGCTCAAGCGACAGGAAGCCAGATTTAGCCTGACTATCAAGAAACACTTCTTAACAGTTAGAGCAGTACGACAATGGAACCAATTAACTTGGGAGGAGGTGAGTGCTCCCACACTGGAGGCATTCAAAAGAAAACCGGACAACCCTGTCAGATCTGCTTTGATTTGGATTCCTGCCTTGAGCAGGGCGTTGGACTCGATTTTAGACCCCTTCCATCTCAATTATTCTATAATTCTATGTAAACATTCTAAAAGAAATTGTGTTCAGTTGCATATCGTCTTGCTGTCCTCCAGCTGTTGCATTCGACCCGCCTGTGTGTGCTTTTAAAAGAATAGTGAGGAGGAATAAATCTGGAGGAAGTTACTTTTGGTGATGGCAAGCTCCAGAATCCCTCTGCCAGCATTATCAGAGAAGCACCCAGCACCTAATTTTGACAAAAGCACACTGGTATTATTAAGCTGACCTATTCTGGAATAAGGAAATTACATTTTCTCTGACGGTTCTCACAGAAATATAGAAATGGGGGTTTCTCTTTGGCGCCTTTGTTCCTCGGCGATGCCCTCTCACGCATCCAGCAGAGGAAGAGAGATGTAGAGAGAATAGATACGAGGCTGAAAAGCCAACTGCCTGCCATGAAAAAGGCAGTAATTTAGGTCAGGCTGGCAGGCAATCAATGGGCCCTGCTAAGATGATGAGAAGCTCTGTGTTATGTAAAACACAAGCCCGTGAAGAAAACTAAAACACACATTCAACAAGTGGCCGGAATTAATTCCCTACTTGCCAATATTATCCTTTGCTCTGTGTGTTCCTTTGTTCATGGGCACCAAATTCTGTATTCAACATCATCGTCACCATTCATATTTTTACACAAATGGACCACCAGAAAATTAAGTAAGAAGCAAGATTCCCCTTCCTCAGGTTCTAAGCACACATGGATAGTGCAGAAAAATTGCAGTCAAAAGTCTAGAAGTTGACAATACAAGTTTGTGAAAGACAACCCAGGTCTTCTTGAGGCTGGGCTTAACCTGAGGAAGTGGATTTCATGCAAGAAAGCTTGCTACTTATTTAATTTTCTAGTGGTCCAATAAAAAGTGTCACCCACTCTTGCATTTGTGTAATCTTAGGGACCACACAGCTTCTCCCTTGTTCCGTCATATATTTATTTGTGTTGATCTGACACTAGACTAAACCATGAGGAATATAAGCAAATTCGTCACTGGGGTGTTTGGAAATGAAACTCTCATGAAATATATAAACATTCTTTCTTGACTGAAACATTGGAAAGTTTTGCCAGTCAGAGCAGGCAGTATTGAGCTATATGGACCAATTTTCTGACTTAATGCAAGGCAGGTTCCTAATTTCTCTCTATAAACATATTTACAACTATTAATGTCATTATTATTCCTAGCAGAATGGCTGCTATTTAGTTCAATACCGCTTTGTGGGCTGCAACAGAACCCCCAAAGACTGCAGATTAATAACATAATTAAAAAATAATAATCCTGTATGCATTTTATTGATTTGCCTAAGATTCTCTTGAGTGCAGAACAGATTTTCTTTTCACGTTTGCTCTGAATTTCTAAGAGAAACACTGCTAAAAAGCCACTGGGAAGAAGGATGTCACGTGTTGGGAAAAGAAAATATATTCCGTACATCGTTATGAAGCATTCAAGGTTTCAGAGCTATTACCGAGGGTCCCTTGAGTCTCCTATTTTTAAAGCTGCCTTCAAGAAAAGATTATCGCTTGCCTTGCAGCGAAGACAGTACAATTTTTTGCTTCCTTGTTCCGATCTTGTTTCCATGTATCAAGCATTCTTTGCTGGCTTGTGTCCCTGGTAAGATTCATCATGCACTTTGGGAAGTTTCCCCCTCCACCCCATACAGCCACAGACTTGGCATTCTACAAGGGCCTGGTGGTGGTGGGAAGTGCACTCTCTCCATTGATTGAACACCGAATAATGGGTTCTACAGGAAGACAGGTTGAATATCAGGAAAAACTTCTTAACTGTTAGAGAAGTACAACAATGGAACCAATGACCTTGGGAGGTGGTGAGCGCTCCAACGCTGGAAGCATTCAAAAGAAAACTGGACAGACACCTGTCAGATCTACTTTGATTTGGATTCCTGCCTTGAGCAGGGAGTTGGACTCGATGGCCTTACAGGCCGCTTCAAACTCAATTATTCTATGAACTGACACTCCCACCAAAACTAACGCTGTAAATCTTCACTTCGATTCTTTACACTGGTGAGAACAAAACATTGCCAAAGTCTTCTCCCTGCTTTTGTTGTTGTTGTTTAGTCGTTAAGTCATATCCGACTCTTCGTGACCCCATGGACCAGAGCACGCCAGGCTCTCCTGTCTTCCACTGCCTCCCGGAGTTGGGTCAAATTCATGTTGGTAGCTTTGATGACACTGTCCATCCATCTCGTCCTCTGACGTCCCCTTCTCCTCTTGCCTTCACACTTTCCCAACATCAGGGTCTTTTCCAGGGAGTCTTCTCTTCTCATCAGATGGCCAAAGCCTCAGCTATTGGAGCCTCAGCTTCAGGATCTGTCCTTCCATTGAGCACTCAGGGTTGATTTCCTTCAGAATGGATAGGTTTGTTCTCCTTGCAGTCCAGGGGACTCTCAAGAGTCTCCTCCAGCACCACAATTCAAAAGCATCAATTCTCCCTACTAGAAGATACCAAAAAAATTTCTGCATTTCCTTGAACCCTACATTGGCACTTCTTCCAAAAAAATAAAAAAAGATCATGGATGTGGCTGTAAAAAAATGCTTTTATTTTGCACAGAAAATCAACTGCTTTACAAACAATACAAGTTTTGCATAAGCCATGTGTGGGCTTTTTTCTTCTTCTGGAAATGCTATCTTTCCCTCAATTTTTAAATAATTTTTATTTATTTATTGGTAGTGCTGCTGTTGAAAGGGGAAAGTACTGGTCTTTTTACTTTTCTGGCAGAGTGAAAAGCTGCACAGCAGTTGAGCGGGTTTTTCCCCCCAACAGAGAATGGATTATGGGAGGTTCCCCAAGTTTGGAAATTCAGTGTTAAGACACCCTTTTCCGTGGAAAATGAGAAAACCAGTAAATTATTCATTATGCCCTTATTACCACTGGCCCTAACTAGCACAGTGAAGGATGAAGAATGCAGCAAACAGAAGGCAAACAACATCTGGAGAGAGTGCTTTGTCCACCCTGGCCTGAATCAGGACTGGGGAATAGCTGATCCTCCAGAGGTTGATGAATGATGGTTCCCACTGCTCAGGCTAGCTAAAAGTGTTAGGAACTATCGTTCGACAACTTATTTTCCCCTTCCTGGCCTAGAGAAAATAACAATAATCTTGGAACTGCAGAGCCAGAAGGGACCCTATGGATCATCACATCTAGCCCCTGTCAAGGTGGCCCAGCGGGGAATCGAACTCCCAGCCAGAGGCCTAAACCACTGAGCTATTCAGCAGTTCAGTCACCTGGTCCATGCAGTAACCAATGACACAACAGGTCCACATCACACATGACGTTTGTAGAATGGTCATGGAAGGTGTGTGCCCAGATGCAGCCTGGGATGACCCCATGATATATCCAAAGGTCAAGTGGTGGATCAGATTTTCCCTGTGGCAGTGGACCCCAAACTTTTCAGCATCATCTCTCCCCCTTTTTGATTTCTGAGAAACTCTCAGACCTCCCGCCCTCTCCTTTCATCTTCTCTGAGCCCCCTTTTAGGAACACAGAAATAAAAAGCTTATAACTTGAAATTAAAAAGAACACACACACAAACATAATAAAAATGATTTTAAATTTTAAAAATATGCAAACATTTTTTTGAGAAATCCTCATTATTAGGATTATACAAATTTATTATTCAAATTTATTATACATTATTATACAAATTTATTTAAGCTGGTCATCATGTTCCTTTAGGAAAACCTTAATTGTTGTGATCCCCTTGGAATTTTTCCAACTCCTCCTTCCCGTGCTATTGGAAATTAGATGAGTTCTTCCCTCTTAATTATTATGGCCCCATATCTTACAGGGCCTCTGGTGAGAAGAAAGTCTCACCAATATAGTGATGCAAGATCACACTGATTGTGCAACTGCTGTTGTGTAAAAGGAGGATGGGTTTTATTCCTGGAAGCCACAGGACTTGTTCAGAGGCAATAACACCTCAATCAGAGCAATTCCACATTACTACATTTACCAGGACTTTCCATACAGTAAAAGCTCAGTTACCAATCTTTCTTGGTTCATAACAACCACCCTGTAATTAGAACTGCTGGGTAGTCCAGTGGTTTAGGAGAACCAGAGGTTGGGAGTTCGATTCCCCACTGTGCCTCCTTGACAGAGGCTGGACAATAATCCATAGTGTTCCTTCCAGCTTTGCAGTCTAAGATGATGATGATGATTAAATGTATATGTACGTGAGCATTCATCCTTCACCTAACCAGCTAAAGAAATGACATACATGCTTTGTGTTTAAACAGCTTCATTAGGGCTTTTAGACAGCTTGCGGCATGTACAGTTGCTAGCCAATCAGTGCCTTCAGGAGGAAACGGGGTGAAATCGTTTCGCATACATTCATCTAAAAATGACCATCTCTACTCTGACAAAAAGGAAAACAGAAAAAAGAAGACAGATGTGCAAAAAAAAATTGCATACATCTATGTAAATATGCAAGTGCACTTTTAGCAACAATTATGAACAATATCTTCATTAGAATATAAGTCTTCTCCCCACAGAGGTGCTCAGACTGCTATCCAGGTGCTCACTGTAGTCAAGCAGCTTAAGGTCCCTGTTTTTCGCCTTTCTCAGGGATCAAAAATGAAAGGTAGCCACGTGGTGCATGAGGAAAATTCCAAATCAGGGTTGAGTAATCATTAAAAGACTAGCTTCTGAGTCCTACAGGATTCCTCATCAGGCCTTGTGTTACAGCATTTGGGATGCAGGGCGAAACAAAACAGTTCAAAAATCATCTTGGTGAGGTGTTGAAGCCACAAGATCTGAAGTTAACTAATGTCCCAAGACTGCAGACTTGAGGAATTAGCTTGTAGGGTGATGGGATCCAGTTCCAAGTCTGAAGATGCAGACTTGTTTCTCTCTGTCTCTATAGGCAAAGGATACCAAGTAACTCGCTAAACCCTCCACTACCTTTTCCCCGACGAAACAGCTCCTGGTTCTGCCTGATGCCAAGAACCATAGCAAACCACATAAAAGCTGAGGTGGGAAACTAACCAAAACCAGTCAACAGAAACCAGAAATAAGAGGTTGGAAGAAAGTGGAGTTCTTGGTATAGAGAGGACCCTCTTGAATGGTGGTATATTTCCTTACTCTGGCCATAAATTCTACCCTGGTGAGTTCTTTGTGGCATCTTCCATAGCAAAACAACAACAAATTTATTTATCTTGAACCCAGAATGTCAACCAGACAGGCCTTCCGATCAAGGCATCCACTCAAATTGAGTGTTGGGAGAGTGAGAAGAGACAAAAGAAAATCTTTCTTTACTCAGTGTGTTGTTAGTCTGTGGAACTCCTTGTCACAGGATATTGTGATGGCATCTGGCCTAGATGCCTTTAAAGGGAGGTTGCACAGATTTCTGGAGGAAAAGTCCATCGCAGGTTACAAGCCATGATGGGGATGCATAATCTCCAGGCTTAAAAGGAAGGTAACTCAAAATGCCAGATGCAAGGGAAGGGGTATCAGGAGACAGGTCTCTCGTCTTGTGTGCTCCCAGAGGCATCTGGTGGGGCCACAGTGAGAGACAGGAAGCTGGACTAGAGGGGCCCTTGGCCTGATCCAGCAGGGCTCTTCTTATGTTCTTAAGACCTGTCCTCTATAAAATAGGGCAAATGGACACCTTAAATAGCATTTGTGAAACATTCAATTTGCTTCCAGGGACCAAAGCGACTGTAGGTTAAAAAAAAATCACCCTACGCAATGTTAAGCTCAGGAGGAAAAGCTAATGACCACAGACAAGGATGCTATAAAGAGACAGGTGACCACAGAAAGTGGATTTGTGGGTCCAAGGCTGGTTTGAGGAAGCCATGGGGCAAAGCACAAGTTCTCTCCTGTCTTGGCAAGCTCTGGAGGTTCAGCACTCTCTGTCGTTTTAACTTCCCATAATGCACCAGGCTCAGCATAGTGTCAGTTTAGGGCCACGGGCAAACAAAAACGGTATCCTCGAGCCCAGAGGAGACCACAATCTCAATGTCCCAAAATGCAGAGGCACAATGCTAAGTTGGAGTTGCAGGACCAACTGTGGGGAGTTAAAATGTTGACTTTGAGCAACCTACGGTTCATCTCCTAGACAGGCATCAGCGAACCAGGGGCTCCTGACAGGGTGCCGAATCCCTGTTAGCTGCCCAAATAAGCTATGTTTTGATGCTGAGCCTGTGTAAAGGCCAGGTACCACCCACAGCTGAATTTTCTCCATGTGGGCTGCACTGTACCTTGAAGAAGTATTTGTTTTTAAGCAGCTTCCCAGGAGCAGAATTAAAGAGGACTATCCCACAACGTTGAGCTTTCCGAGGCAAAAAACAAAATGGCGCGCTTCCTATTTGCCTGCACAAAAAACAGCTGGAGTGGCCACTGAATGTTTTTTCGGCACCGTTAGTGGAACAGCATCCTCTATCACATCTGAAGGCAGGGAGCTTAGCACCAGTTCTCTCCTCTAGATGCTGCTACACAGCATCAGCCTCTTGAGCCAACCCGACCCACTCTCTCTAAGGGTAGAGCTGGCCCTGAGGAAAACAATGCTTATTTAGAGAGTAGGAGAACTGTTGTTACCAAACTTGACGATACCGTATTGGCCTTCACCCTATGACCTAGCTGGGAGCTACCAAAGTTACTGGCCAGGAAACTGTAGTTTGAGAATAGTAACTTGGTCAAACGCCAATCAGCAGAAATGGCAGCAAATACCTCCTGTGAAATAAGATGATTTAAAGCAACCTGTGTGTGAAAGCCATATTTCTTTATCTATTTAAAATATTTTTACCCCACCTTTCTCCTTAAAAAGGACCCAAGGAGGCTCACAACAGCACCAATGTTTATGAAGAAACATACAGCTGACACGACTGAAGCCTACCAACACATCTGGAACTATTCTTGTTAGATTGCACAGCTCTGTGTGGTTCCATCCCTCTCTCTCCACGTCCTGCTTCTGCTCACGGAAAATCATGTTCATTTTTAGCTCTGTATTCATTACTCATGGTAGGTCATACTCAATGCCAAAAATAAAAGGATTTACCTTTCTTTCAAAGCCTCCTGCCCTATCTTTTAAGGACAAGTTAAGTGTGTAGAACGAGGAAGTCTCGCTTTTCTACAAACCGCTATGGAAGAGGCCAACTGGCAGCCACATTTAGAAACAGCATTATCTCTTCAACATCCAGTTTCACCTGAAAAACTCCACAACTGTTTCTATTCATAGCCCATCAAATGTCACAGCTACGAAGAGGTTTACCAGATTAAACAAGGAACAAGTGACCGATGCTCATACCGTCAGCAGTAAAACAGATACAGTATACATATACAGATTCTGGGAACATCAATTCCAAAATTTAACTCCTTCAAGCTGGGTGTAAGAATTTTCTTAGCATAGTGGGGCTGGCTAGTAAGGTGAGCTTATGGCTCTAAATACTTTGAAGCTCAGGCTCCAATACTTTGGCCATCTCATGAGAAGAGAAGACTCCCTGGAAAAGACCCTGATGTTGGGAAAATGTGAAGGCAAGAGGAGAATGGGACGACAGAGGACGAGATGGTTGGACAGTGTCACTGAAGCTACCAACACGAATTTGACCCAACTCTGGGAGGCAGTGGAAGACAGGAGGGCCTGGCGTGCTCTGGTCCATGGGGTCACGAAGAGTCGGACACGACTTAACGACTAAACAACAACAACAACATGGCTCTAAATTAGAAGGAACCACTCAGGATGCCCATGGCAAAAAGGAATGCAACAAAAAACTTGCATTTGTTGTGCTAAGAAATCCACTCAGGATAAAACAGGATAATACCAAGACTTGGGTATAGATGCAACTGGCTTCTGTGGGTGCAGGTGTACTACTGAAGGGTAATATTTCATTGCAAACAGAATAAAAAAAGTGGAAAGGTTGACATCGGCAAGGTATGTAAACCCAACTCTGTCCCACCTTACTTTTTTATTTGTTTACAGCTATTGACAGCTTTTGATCTTTCTACTCCTAGGTAGTCCCTCCTTTGATCTGATGTCTCTGCCACAGATGGAGAAGATTTGAGAATGAACTTTGAGGCAGTGGTTCTCAGCGCCGTGGTCTTCTAAATGGACAGGATGACCGTTCCCAGAGTCCTAGACTACAAGTCATGCTAGCTGTGGGCACAAGGGGCCAAAGTTCAAGAACTCCTGAAGAATCACTGTTGATGTCTGGGCAGAGAACAGGCAAATATGGATGGAGACCATGATCCCAGAAACACCAACAGCTGACAATAGCTGTCGATCATGAGGGGGAGAGAAATGGTTTTACCCACACAGAAGCATATCAGTCACAACTGGTTTTCTCATAAAGGAATGAATTAATCGCACAAACAGGCTTTCTTTGTATGTGATTGAGTGTATGGCTTTTCTGATCCCTATCTTTACAACACCCTTGTGAGGTAGATCAAGAGAGAAAATGAAACTAGCTGAAGGCCACAGAGAGAGCTTCTAGGATCAATGGCAAAATAAATCAGGATCCTGTTAGGTCTCATGGCGGAAACAGGATTATAGATAACCTGTCATTAGAAGAAAAAGATATCTGTGTGTGTGTGTGTGTGTGTGTGTGTGTGTGTCTGTCTGTCTGTCTGTCTGTCTGTTTTTCTCTCTCTCTCTCTCTTTCTCTCTGTGACAGGAATTTATGTGTGTCACTACAGGAACTATTTCACCTCCCAGAGTTTGCGAGTTATCTTGTGTTTTTCTTGCTGGACAATAAAGCCCTTGAAGCCTCATTTCTTAAACCTAAAAGCCTGCCTGAATCACATCTCTTCAACAATAATCACTTTTAGCTGTCACAACACGTTATTTCATAGAATCATAGAAAAGTGGAGTTGGAAGGGGCCTACAAGGCCATCAAGTCCAACCCCCTGCTCAATACAGGAATACAGATGAAAGGATATCTGCCAGGTGATGATCTAAGTTTTTCTTGAATGCCTCCCATGTTGGAGCACTCACCAACTCCCAAGGTCACTGGTTCCACTGTCGTACTGCTCTAACAGTTAGGGAGTTTTTCCTGATATTCAACCGAAATCTGGCTTTCTTTAACTTGAGCCCATGGTTGCGTGTCCTGCACTCTGGGATGATCGAGAACAGATCCTGCCCCTCCTCTGTATGACAGCCTTTCAAATATTTGAAAAGTGCTATCGTATCGCCCCTCAGTCTTCTTTTCTCAAGGCTAAACATGCCCAATTCTTTCAGCCTTTCCTCATAAGGCTTGATTTCCAGCCCCCTGATCATCCTTGTCGCCCTCCTCTGAACTTGTTCCAATTTGTTAGCATCCTTCTTGAAGTGTGGTGTCCAGAACTGGACACAAGACTCAAGGTGAGGCCTAACCAGTGCAGAATAGAATTTATAACATCTATTTCTGGGCTCAGTCCAACATGTCACCTTTTTGGTCTTTGGGCTCATATGGGTACAAGGGGCTCACCCACAAATGTGGTCCCAAACCATTTAGAGCATTCGGGTACTCTGAATGGGAAAGAGAAGCAAACAGGTAGCACACCTGATGCAATACTGGAAAAATGCATGCCAAACGCACAGTTCCCATAGCATCCAGGCAGCTGCGTTCTGTATCAGCTGAAGTTTCTGAACCATCTTCAAACCTCACAGAGAACATGCTGCAGTGGTCCAGGGCATGAGTCACACAGGAAAGATCCATCATCCTTAGATAAGGTCATACCTGGCATATCCACTGAGGCAGATAAGGGGCGCCGCCAGTTCCCACTTCCAGCCATCAATGCCACCCGTGATTCCACAGATGGATGGCATCAAGTTTGAGGGCACTTCAAAGCTGTAAATCCAGCCTTTCAAAAGGAATGCCAACATCACCCCATCAGGTTGGATGACACCATCCAAGTGAATCAATTTCTCCATCCAACAAGGCCACCACCTTGTATCTGTTCACCCTCATTCGTCTCCAGGCACCTGGAAGAAGCAAAAGTTTAAGCACCAATTTTTTTCTATTGCAACTTCCACCTAAGACTCATAATGGCAGTTTACCTTGGCAGGAAAGATCAGAGATACTACCCCACCATGCGTCCTAACCTCAGCTTGGCCAGCTGTCCCAGAAAGATGATTGAATCAAATGCCACTAAGAACAGACAGGACCGCATGTCCTCTGTCGACTCTCCAGTGCGTCATACACCAGGGCAGCTAAAGCTGTTGCTTCGGTCCTATATTTAGGCCAAAAACCCACTCTGGAACAGACCCAAGTCAACCGCATCACCACACGCTGCCTGGAGTCACAGGAATTCATCCGAGGGTAAAAGTGTGTTACTGTGCTTGGTGCAAAGGGTAAACCTGGCAGCTCTGTATGTACACAAATTTGATGATATCATGCAGATGTTGAATTCTTTTCAAACTGTTTCAGAACCACTCTCTTCCTTGTTCTCTTTCCAGAAAGAAAAAGATTCCCATAGTGTTAGAAAAAAAAATCTCGATGTGTCATTTTTCCACGTGAGTTCCAACAGATCTTTTATGCTGCAAAAATAAACCTTTAAAAACCTTTTCCGTGAAGGAACAAGGCTGGAATCTGTTCCTGAACATTTGTCTTTTCAACACGATTGACATTTGTCTATCTTCCTCCTTTTCTCCCTCTCAAAATCTATTCTGAGCAGCCTATTTGGCAGCTTTTTAAACATTATGTTCACACACACACACAAAAAAAAACCCTTGGATCTATAGAGAAATGTGAATTATGAATTTTACAGCTGATTATGCCTCCACTCTCTGGCTGTACCTCTCTTTTCTCCGCTGCCTTCTCGGCTTCTCTGGTGCACATCCTATCTCATTTGACTTTCCAATGGGAAGAGCGCAGGATGATACCCAAATGAAGGGGCTCATTGTTTCATAGCACCAGGGCCTGGGATGTGACGTCAGGATGCTGAGGAGCAAGACAAGCTGTTGCATTCCATCACATCCACTTCTGCAGAGTTGCATGTTCTCGCTCAGTATCTGTTGGATATGGCTGTAAAGAATGCACAGACCAGAATTTGGGGGAGGTGGATGGGACCAGTGTGGTGTAGTCGACAGAGTGATAGACTAGGACTCAGGGGGCTGGATTCAAATCCCCATAAAGGTTTCCTTTATGGAGGCAATCCGTCTCACATTCGGTCTTCCTCTCTTCCTTCGGCCATCAACTCATCCTGGCATCATTACTTTTTTTTTTACTACAATTCCCAGCATCTGCCAGCCAACATGACTGTGCTGGAGTTAGACTCTAAAAAAGTAATTTTTCCAAGCTCTATTATAATGTGCATGATCCTGCTTTGAGCTGAGCTCCTGGAAAGGAGGTCCATTTCCCTTGCCTCTTAGGGTCTTTGAACGAACAGAAAATCCACGTACGAAAAATAGACTGCTTTTGTAACAGTCGGTATTTTTGTAGCACAACCCCAGTACCATCAGAAAGTGTCACCCCAGTTCTATCCAGAACTGTAGAGCAGTGTGGTACGATCTATTTCTTGGCAATTACACAACCCTACGAGGAATTGCACTTCAACCCAATCTTGACCTGTACCCAAGCTAGACCTTTTCAATACAGCTGTTGGGCTGCTATGTTTTGGGGCTGGGCTGCAGCAATCCCCCGACAGATGGAAAAACTGCTTTAAGGGAGAATGCTCCCTACAGAGCAACACTTTCTGGTGCAATTGTATATGCCCTTTCCACCATCTGATCGTACCCTGAGATGTTTAAGGAGTGGTTTTATTAGTTCCACTTCCCCAGTGAGTTTCCCTGGCTGAGTCGGGATTCGAACCCAGGTCTCCTAGGTCCTAGTCCATTATTCTACCCACTACACCACATTGCGAATCTGCTAGAGATCTAAGGGAGGAGTAATAACGACAACAATACATGCATATAGTATTTCTATTAGCATTTTCAAAACGAACACAGCAATGTTCAAGATGTCACATGCCTTTTCCAGCTCAAAACCTCATAACATCATCGTAAGGCAGGTCAGAATTAATTTTCAGGACATCGCCAGGCTGAGGCTGAGAAAGATTGACTTCCCCAAGGTTGCCTCAGGAATTCATGGAGTTGGCAAAATTCAAACTGCGGATTTTCCCATTCTGTAGCTTGCAGCTGAATTCCACACAGCTTTGCAGTTAGACACTGATAAAATGTTATCTCTCCAGAGATGCATTCTTCAAAGCCACCATTGTTTATGCAACTAACATGTACATGAAGTCAATTATCTACCTTCCGATGACCAACCAGCCAATAAAAACAGATTAATTTGTAACTTCCAGAACTGTGAAAGCTGCCTGGAGGATAATGAAGCACCCTTTAGTTCATATAGCAGCTCTGTTTCTAAGTGCAAAGCTAACATCTGACTTCGTTCAGCTGTCAGTCTTTGAGCTTGTAAACTACACCAGAATCTGCTTACAGTTCCAAGAACTGACTATATGAGTGCACAATTATATCTCTGTTTACATACACAAACACACACACAACTGTTACCTCCCTAGCTTATCTGATGTGAATTGCTGTCATCTCCATCAGACCTTACCAATTTGTTATGTTGTGTGGGAGAGAAAAAAAAAAGTATAACTACACATTTTAAAGCTTTACAGACAAGACTTCATAGTTGATTTTGATGGTCCTCTGAAGAAAAGTATAATCCACATTCAAAACAAAACAAAACAAAAACCCAGAATGCAACCATGTAGGCCTCCCCCCCCCCCCCCCCCGCAGTGAAATAACACAAGCTCAAACATTCAGTGCCCTCTCTTTGGACCGAAAAATTAAGAGACTTTCTCCCCCAGTAAACCCGTCCATTTTTGGCAAAATATATACACAAAAGTCAACCGCTCTGTGTTTTTTGCAAACAACTTGATCTTGAAAAGTTGTCAGGTAATCATTTGTAGCATTCAAGGCTTGCAAATCAAATGTTTCCTCCATTAAATTTATTATTATTATTTAAAAACACCAGGCAGAGTCAATCAAAATTATAAAAACATTGACTGGTATTATATAACAGAACAAGTTTTAACCAAAATCCTAAGTATCTTATTTATAATATAATATAATATAATATAATCATCTTAACATTTAGCAAATTTTAAAGGAACTCCCACACCTCAGACTCCTATGAATTCGGCAACATTTTCATACCACGGTTCTAAGTAGTGAAAAAGTGTATATTTGTACTTAAAGGAAGAATAATATATGCTTACCTGTGAGGAAGTTTAATGGATTGACTTTATTTCTGAGTAAATAATGGCCCAAATCCTGTTGCTTAGTGTAGTAAATCGCACTAGAGTAGACCCATTGAATCAATGGGTATTTGATTTATACCATATGTTTAACATTGTCTTTAAAAACGGGTTATTAATTTCACTTATTTTATATTTCTTGACCATACCAAATAGGTATTTTTCAATATCTACCTGTAATTCTGATGATTCCATTTTCCACCAAATTAACCTTTCTGGGTTATATATAATTTCTCCAATAAACCTTAACTGATTAGCCAAATAATAATTCTTTATATTTGGTAAACCTATACCACCTTTTTTGTTGTTGTTTTATACCAATACTTTTTATTTATTCTGGCTCTCTTCTGAAACCTGCCTCTCTCAGTTGTGAAAACAATGCATTACATTTATAATAAGCAAGAGTATGCTGGGGGAATCAATGATTAAATGCAATCTTTTGGAGCAGTCGTTTATGCTGGGATTTAAATTATGATTTAAAGCAATCTGCAGGCTTCCTGCTGTCGATTGTGAGAAACAGGAGGCTGGGCCGACTTTCGGTGAGACCCACCACATATCTTTTTATGTTCTTATTTCAACAATCAGCAGGAGGACTATAACTGGGATGGGACAACCAGAGCTGTGCCCCAGGGCACCAAAACTTAGAAGGAGAAGTGAATCTACTGATGAATGTTAGGAAAACAAACGCCAACACATTCTAGCCACATTCATTTTCCTTTCCTTTCCTTTCTCTTTGAAGAAAAACTGAAAGGTTTAAGCATGTACGTATAACCTTGAGAAAATAAGACAGAAGGGAGACAGGATAGCACTTTTCAAATATTTGAAAGGCTGTCATACAGAGGGGCAGGATCTGTTCTCAATCATCCCAGAGTGCAGGACACGCAACAACGGGCTCAAGTTAAAGGAAGCCAGATTCAGCCCGGAAAAACTTCTTAACCGTTACAGCAGTACGACAATGGAAAGAATGATCTTGGGAGGTGGTGAATGCTCCAACACTGGAGGCATTTTGGAGAAAATTGGACAACCATCTTTTCAGATCTGCTTTGATTCAGATTCTCGCCTTGAGCAGGGGGTTGGACTCTTCCAATGCCATGATTCTGATTTTTCCTTTTCTTTCATTTGGAAGCATAACATTTTCCTTTATTTTGAGGGGGTCAACACGTTCTCTTAATTTTTGTGTGGGAGTTGTTCACCTAGTAGGTGGGAGTTGGGGCCACTTGCCCTCCACCCCTAAGATTGACAGAGAAATGAATGACAGCTCTGATCAGCAGGCCCACTGCTACAACTTTGCAAGACCTGAACCTGCTAAACATAGCCCTCAGCTAAACAGTTCTCCAGTTCCCTCCACGTGCCCGCCCTCTCAAGCCCTCTTATTTACGAAGCCTCTGCCGTGGAGAACAGCCATACTTTCAGTATCCCATATAAAAGGCTCTGCAGTCTACCCAGAACAAGTCCAAAGACTATTGTGTTTATGTCCACATTTGCAACAACAGTTATAAAAGCAGCTGCCTGGTGCTCTCTTTGTGACTTCCAGTTAGCGTTTGATCTCTCCTTTTCACCTCCTCAATCCACCTCCCAACGTAGAAAAAAATAGCACTTTGAAAGCCCTTGGTCTCTTCAAAGCGTTCAATGGGCATTAAATAATTAACGCTAATGACAAAAGCATTCCAAAAAGTGAAGCAAAGAAAAAAAACTCTGGAAAGGAATGGCTTTTCTAGGGTTGCCGTCAGAGTATGGATGTTTTATTTATTTTTTTTTTTAAGAGAAGAGATGGTGATGAAAAGAAAGCATCAAGAGCACAGGAGTGAAATGCAGAAAGGCTAATTAATTTGCTCCGTTCGATGGGTGTGGAAGCCAATTATATCTGCAGCTCAGATCCGGAAAAGCTACGGTTTGGATTAAAACTCCCAGAATACCCCAGGAGGCCTTCAAGAAAAACTTAGATCATCACCTGGCAGATATGCTTTGATTGCATTCCTGCCTTGAGAAGAGGGTTGGACTTGATGGCCTCGTAGGCCCCTTCCAGCTTCACTTTTCTATGATTCTATGACACCATGGGGAATTCTGGGGTTGTAATTTAAAAAAGAAGTCATTTAACGGTGGGTCTGACAACCTGGTGAGAGACCGGGAAAAGGGTTCACACGAGGTAAGTGGCAGATACAAGAAGGGTGAGCAACTGCGGCCCTTCGGAGGTTTCTGGCCTACGGCTCCCACATAATTCCTGGTGAAACGTAATGCATCCAAAAACATCTGGAGAGCCAAACTGCCCACTCACAAACACAAGATGTCTACTGCTGCTTTCCTCTTTCACCAGCACAGCAGATGTGTGGACTTGGAACCCACATTTCCTAAGGAATGTCTGGTTCCAGTCCAATAAAAATCCACCTGATAGTAGATAAGCATCAATACAACTGATACGGGGACTCCACAGTTTGAGAAAGGGGGAGAGAAAGAGAGAGGGAGAGAGAGGATATGGCTTATTACTGGATATTTTGTTTTTATATTTCAAATACAGTCTTGCCCTCTTCTTCTGGTTGCTGCACAAGGGTAGAGGGGGGGGGTTTCACTTCACTGGGGCTTATTTTTGGGGTTAGGGCTTATGTGACGAGCATCCTGAAAAATCATACTAGGGCTTATTTTCAAGTTAGGTCTTATTTTTGGGGAAACAGGGTCGTGGGCTACCACTAAGTGGGGTGGCATATAAATTGCATAAATAAATAAATAACACCGCACTTCTACCCCAAGTGGGAATGACTTGCAAAATGCATTTGTTCACGTCCATTTAGCACCACTCTTGCAACGAAGCTCCTGGGTGTAACACATTTAACTGCAGTTGCCTAATGTGTAACTACGACAAATACACCACCCACGGTCTTCCAGACCTGCACAAAAGATGTAATATGTTTTTGTAGTAGAGAGCACTATGAACCCGGGGGAAGCAAGCTGTTTTAATTCATTCCAAATTAATGTATTCCAGTTTTTGATGCACTTGCTGTGAAATATCTATAAGTCATTGGTTCTCAACCTTTGACATTCTGGAGATGGGAGGACCACCGACTCCTAAAAGCTCCAGCTAGCATGGCCAATAGTCAGCAATGCTGAGGGTTGAACCCAAAACATCTGGATGGCCAAATCTTGAGAACCACTAACCTACAGGTCATGTGTGTGTTATGTTGATTTCAATTGATGGTATGTGACATTTTTAAGGAGTGGTTTTACTAGAGTGTGTCCATGACTAAGCAGGGATTCGAACTCAGATCTCCTGAATTCATTTCTAACACTCTATCTGCTACACCACATTGGCTGTACAGGTCATGCATATTATGACATATTGAAACAAAGTAACTAATTAAAAGTAACATAGTTGCCTCTAACTAAATACTTTGAGGAAGAAAAATATTAAAACCACTAGCTACAATGTTGCTTCTAAATGAAACAAGTAAAACATTAAGTTACTTAGATGTAACGAATGACACATAATTACTTTCAAATGTTTCCTTTAAAAGGCATTTTAAGTCATTTTAGAAACATTTGAATATACATTCCTCGTTTTATATCATTCTTTGGTCAGTCCTAGGTGGTAAGCTCAAGATTAAAAAAACTAAGATCATGGCCACTGGTCCCATCACCTCCTGGCAAATAGAAGGGGAAGATATGGAGGCAGTGACAGAGTTTACCTTCTTGGGCTCCATGATCACTGCAGATGGGGACAGCAGCCACGAAATTCAAAGACGCCTGCTTCTTGGGAGGAAAGCGATGACAAACCTAGACAGCATCTTAAAAAGCAGAGACATCACCTTGCCGACAAAGGTCCGCATAGTCAAAGCTATGTTTTTTCCAGTAGCGATGTATGGAAGTGAGAGCTGGACCATAAAGAAGGCTGACCGCCGAAGAATTGATGCTTTTGAATTGTGGTGCTGGAGGAGGCTCTTGAGAGTCCCCTGGACTGCAAAGAGAACGAACCTATCCATTCTGAAGGAAATCAACCCTGAGTGCTCACTGGAAGGACAGATCCTGAAACTGAGGCTCCAATACTTTGGCCATCTCGTGAGAAGAGAAGACTCCCTGGAAAAGACCCTGATGTTGGGAAAGTGTGAAGGCAAGAGGAGAAGGGGACGACAGAGGACGAGATGGTTGGACAGTGTCACCAAAGCTACCAACATGAAATTGACCCAACTCCGGGAGGCAGTGGAAGACAGGAGGGCCTGGCGTGCTCTGGTCCATGGGGTCACGAAGAGTCGGACACGACTAAACGACTAAACAACAACAAAGGTGGTAAGGGTTGAGTTTTATTTTTACCCATATTTCCAATGTGCAATATTAAAACTGGTCACTAGATGGAACCACTGAGTATTTCTCTGTTTTTTGGCAAGTTGGTAAAAACAACACCATATATTTTTAATGGTACATGACAAATCATCAATTATTTACACAATCAGAGCAAACAATAACAACCACAAGAACCTAGCGTCCAAGAAACAATAAGTAAGGCAACAAGTTCTTTTTCAAGAAATGTACAAGTTCCTTTTAAATATAATGCCCCAACCTCTGCCTCCATACCCATGTAGGATCAGACTCTTAAATTACAAGGCCCAAATATAATGTATAAAATTAAGAGCTATCAGGTCTTAACATGGGTTGTATGACAATCACAAGTGCCTGGTTTATAATCAACCACGGAAAATTACCTATGGAGTTTTGGCCAGAACAGGGAGACATTACTAGATTCAGCAAGAAATAAAGCTTAAAAACCTCAGGGTATGTTACTTTCTCACTCCTGAGCAATGAACATTTTGTCATTTCAGAACATTTTCTACCTGATGTCAGTTTGAAAATGAGTGTTCCAGTTCTTTTAAAAAGCTCAACACCCTTACTAATAAAGATAATTGGTTCTGTAGAAATTACACATGCTGCTACTTTGCCTGTCATACCCATTCTGAGGACTGGAATAGTTATAGGGATTTAATGTCCATTATGCATTAGTCATTGGTTTCCCAGCATTGTATTTCAGGAATAAAAACACTGTGAGTGGGCAGGAATGGCTTTTCCATGGTCACCGTAAGATGCCTGATGTCTTCCATTGAGTGTGGAAATAATGTGGCCCTCTAACATCATTTTGGCAGCCTCTGGGCCTTTCACAAATGCTAAGAAAAAGAACCCCCCCACACACACACACACACAAAAACCTGACTGGAATACGGCCAGCTGCACACCTTGATTAATGGCAACAGAACAGCCATTAATTCATTAATTTCATTCATCTCCTGACTTGGTGCAATTTCACCATCGGCAGTGGAGTCATGCCAGCCAGGAGTCAGACTTTGCAAACTGCTGATTCATACTAACTTATTTCGGTTGCCATTCCCTAGAAGATTGTCTGGGTGTAAGTCCCACACAACTGAAGAGTCACTTATGTCTGAGTCTACCTGTGTAGGATCACATTCTTCAATTCTTTTCACCCCAATAACTCGGACTCTGATGCCACCCACCCACCCCTTTTTCTGGGGGAAAAAGCTTGTTTTTCCCCCCACTCTGGTTGCCTTGCATTGGCTGCCCGTTCGTTTCCGCATTGATTTCAATGTGTTAATGATGACATATAAAGCCCTAAATGGTTTAGGACCTCGATATCTAGCGGAACGCCTCCTCCCACCTAGATCTACCCGAACCACTCGTTCTAGCCAGGAAGGGCGGCTGAAGGGCCTAACGCCGACGGAGGCCCGGAGAGAAAGAACAAGAAACCGGGCCTTCTCGGCAGTGGCCCCTCGCCTTTGGAACAGTCTGCCCCCAGAGATCTGTCTGGCTCCCTCGCTGAGTGTTTTTAAGAGCAAACTGAAGACCTGGCTCTTTAGGCAGGCTTTCCCTCCGGTCATCACTTGAATTTTTTCCCCCCCATCTTGAACTATATTACTATTGTTGTTGTTTTTTATTCTATTATATTGTTTTTATTCTGTTTATTATTGTTAGCCGCCCAGAGTAGACTTCGGTCTAGATGGGTGGGTATAAATTTAATAAATAAATAAATTGTTTTAAATAGGGACTTGGACTCGGGACTTGGTACCAAAGACTTGGACTTGGTACCAAAGACGTGAACTCAGGACTTGGGATTTGGACCCAAAGCCTTGCCAACATCCCTGGGTTTTCCAGGTCTGCAGAATTTTTTTTCATCAGACTAGATGATTAAAAAAATGAGGAGGGAGAAAACGGCATGGCATCTCAGTTGATGGCTCGGTCTTTCAAGCCATGGAGAACTACTCACAAAGGTTCCAAGTCAGAAAGTGTGACTTGATGGGTCAGACAGTCACGCAGGGACCCCGTGGCATCTGGCAAAGTTTACTAAGGAGCGTATAAGACAGAGATGGGATCTCCTTCTCTGTGAGAACAATGGCAACAGCAAAATAAACCTGCACGAGCAGATGCATGTTGTCACCGTGGATTGAGACACATCCTAGGTCACATGCGGGGAATCCCTTAATCTTTTTTACAGTTCAGGAAAGAGACCAGATTGAGATGGGTCACTATGTCAGTTTTAACACTGTCCACAAAATCATGCGAAGGGCAAAACCCTGTGGATGAGACGTGAAAGTAGCACTCTGCACAATCTCCAGCTGCAGCTGTGAGAGGCAGATCTTACCCCATTCAAAGCAACGAGGCTTCTGCTTGCACACTGGGGTAGCAAATATGCCCTTGCATAAAGAACAGGGCACAGACGGTCACATGAATGGTGAAAACAAAAGGATTTCAACCAAAATATTTATGGATCCTTGCGATTTCCAAGAGAACATTTGGACCACACAGGATCCCTTCCTCAAGAGGCAGCTGTGCTCCACCACATCTGGCAAACATTCAGTGACGGCCGAACCACCCACCTGAGCACACAGCCAGCCAGAAATAAGAGGCACGGTTAACTTTGTAATTCTACTACAATATGGACCACCGTACACTGTTTCTCTTGTGAAACATGGTAGGGCTTTAGATTTTGGGAAAGTTGGGGGGAAAGGAGAGAATTATTCCAGAAAAATGTATAACTCAAGATCCTGCAGAAGCCAGAGGTTATTCCACCTCTTGAGGAACATGTAGGCAACAAAGTAAATTTCACTTGGTGACTTTTAAATTTATCATTTGTTTGCTTGACAGCCATTTGCTGGGGTTACGATATACACCAAATACTAAGAAATAACCAGTGGGAAGCTTCTCTGAAGTTAGCCTTTCCCTAACTTGGCACCCTCTGGATGATGTACTACCAATCCATAATCCTTCCAATGCAAGTTTAGTTGGTTAGCGGATTATGGGAACCACAGATTGACCCATTTGAAAGGCAACAGGTTAGGGAAGAATATTCAAAGCAGAAAAAGGAGAGAACAGAATAAAAGAGGCGTCAACCCTGAGTGCTCACTGGAAGGACAGATCCTGAAGCTGAGGCTCCAATACTTTGGCCATCTCAGGAGAAGAGAAGACTCCCTGGAAAAGCCCCTGATGTTGGGAAAGTGTGAAGGCAAGAGGAGAAGGGGACGACAGAGAACGAGATGGTTGGACAGTGTCATCGAAGCTACCAACATGACTTTGACCCAACTTTGGGAGGCAGTGGAAGACAGGAGGGCCTGGCGTGCTCTGGTCCATGGGGTCACGAAGAGTCGGACAGGACTTGACTAAACAACAATAAAATCCCAGATGTACCCACCCACCCCTCACCCTCACCCACCAAGCTTAACCAGAAGGGCAGTGAAGCACCGGTGCCAAGAATGATCACAATGGCTCTGCAAGATGGGTCAGGGCTTCTGGAAGCCACCATGAGTCCACTGGTCTGCTTGGAACCTAAAACTGCGAGTCAGACAAGCTATGCTTAGCAGGCCACACAGGTAGCCAAAGATGGGCGGCTTAACATTTTGGGGCTGAAACCTTCCAGGGTGTCAGAGGCAAGGGTGCTTTCAGAGTACACGTGTCTTTGCACTATAGCTCCCCATCATTCCCCAGTCCAGATTTGTCCTTTCGAACTTCCAACTCCCAGAGTTTAGCGTTTCCGGGCCGCCAGGCGCAGAATTCCCCAGGCAGCACCGGGAGCTGCGGTCCAAACACACACACACACACACACACACACACCCAATTCAGCTGCCCATCGCGACGGGTGTCCGATCCACCGGAATCGCCGGCCACAACGGCGGAGCGGTACAGTGTTCGCCCACAGGGTGCCTTACCGGCCACGGCCGCTAGAGGGGAGGGAGGCGGCGGCGAGCGGCAGACAAGAGAGCGCGCGAGCGATCGCTCGAACCCGGATAACAAAACGCACCCCCGCGAAGGCGCGCCGGGCTCGCTCGCTCGCTCTCCTCCCAGGACGCCTCCCGCCGGCGGCGGCTGTCCTCGCTGCCACCCCCGCGGCCAACTTCAGCGACGCCCAACGCCGCTCCGCCCCGCGTCTCCACCCTGCTGGCGGCCTCGACTCACTCCGGAGTCACTCCGGAGCCGGGGCGGCGCGAAAGCCACGATTCCCTTCGCACGCGACCCAAACAGGACCTCCCCCCCCCCCGGGGAACGGCTTTGTGAGGCTGAGCCTCCGCGCCCCCCTGTCCGCCCTCCCCCAAGCCGCTTGATCCGAATTCAGAGACGGGGGGGGGGGGAGAGAAACCCGCCCCCCCCGACGCCCCGAATGAATCCCGATGGAATCGGACCTGGGGGACTGGGGGGTAGAGCCGCCCAGAATCATTCCGAGCGGTCATCAGAACCGCACAGCCTATTATTCTGCTTTGCCTCGTCCACACCCACCCTCTTAAATCCGGATTGCAAAACGCGATCACACCGACCCGCTGAAGGCGCGCCGCCCAGCGCCCGGAGCTTTATGGATCGCCGCACCTGTTCCCTTCCGCCCGTCCACACACACACCCCTCCCTCGCTTGCAACCCCCACCTCTGTGACACCGGATCCGCACCATGCGCCATGGTGGGAAAAAGAAGGTTTTCTATTATTTTTTTTAAAGTGCACCCAAGCCGTGCTTCGCTCTTTGGGGCAGTAAGGAAACAGCCGGGTGGCTATTGCAAAGAGGGGTGTGTGTGTGTGTGTGTGTTTGTGCGTGCGGAGAGCGAGCGAGCGAGCGAGACGGATCGATCCACTTGCTTTGGGGAGGAGAACCAGCCGCCCAGCGCGCGCGCGGCCGGGCTTGCTCTCCTCGGCGCTCCCTCCCTCCCCTAGTCAATCATTATCACCGCTAGGTAACCTTCAACTAAGGACAGGCTGGCGGAGAGTGTGTGTGTGTGTTGTGTGTGTTGGGGGGAGTAAGAGAGCAAAGGGAGTGCAATGGGGGAGAGAGAGAGAGAAAGAGGAGGAGACGAGCCCAAGCTCGCCGGGAGACTCCGCAGGGCGCACAGAACAAAATGCACACGCAGGGAGAATGGGCGAGCGGGCGCATCCATCCCCGGGCACAGCGCCCTCCTAGACCACAAAACCCATTCGCCTCTCTTCTCCCCCCCCCTTCCCCAAAAAAAGACACCCCCCCCTTTTCATTTTCACGCGCCGCGGATCCGACTTACGTATCTCCTCAACTTCTTCTCCGGGGGCGATTTCCGCAGCCAGCCCGCGCACACCACTTCGCCGCCGCTCATCCTGCAAGGCGCCCGGCCGGCCGGCTCGCTCGCCCTCGGCGGCTCGCGCTCCAGGCGGAGCCGTCCCGGATCGGTGCCCTCCGCCCGAGGAGCCCGAGCAGCATCCGATCACTGGCCGGGCTGGGCGGCTCTGCCGGCGCCTGGAAGTGGGCAGGTCGCGCTCCTCGTCCTAGCCTTCCTCCTCCTCCTCTTCCTCCTCCGCCGCCGCCGCCGGGTCAACCCCCCAATTGCCATTCACCAGGCGCCGCCAGCCGGGAGCGGCGAGCCCTCGCCTCCGTCTCCCCTTCCAGCGCCCGGCCATCCTTGGCCGCCCGCGGCCGCCTCCATCCAGCCGGAGGACGGGCGCTTGTCTGTCTGCTGGAGGCTCAGCCACCGGCTGGCGGCGGTCTTCCTGCTTTATTGGGGGGGGGGGGGGGGAAGAGAGAGAGAGAGAGAGAGAGGCCTCCCCCCCCTGGCCCTGGTCACTCGCCCCCCTCCCCGGCTTCCCTTCCCCTCCGGAGAGGAGACGGATCTCAGCCGCCTCTCCGGTCGCTCCGGCGCGCTCCGGCTTCCCAGCCTCTCGCCAGCTCCGCCGAAAGCAGGAAACTCTGGCTCGCTCGTTCCCTTTTGCCCTCCCACCACGCCTACCTCGCCGATCTGCAAAGCGCAGACATTGTGAAAGACGCGCACAAGCCGGGCTTCTGCGGCAAGAAATCGTCTGGGCGATCCCTGCTGTTGTTGTCCTTGTGACGCTGGCCTTGCGAGGCGGCTTTCTGTTCCAAACATCCTTAAGTGGGTGGCCCTGTTGTTTATTGTCACTGCACTGGAGAGCAGGGATGATGTTGTGCGGGCAAAACCAAACCGGGGTCTACCAGGCACATTCTAAAAATGGGGATAGCCCCCCAAAATAAATTAGGAAACAAACTGGACTTTGGGTCAGCACCAAATTTGGCACAGGGCTAGCAGCCAACCTGGTCTTGCTCTGTGCCAAATTTGGGGAAGTTTGAGCAGGGGTGTTTTGAGTTATGATTTTTTTTTTAAAGTAAAACTTTTATCTCCCCCCCCCCATGCAGAAACAAGTGACCCTAAATCTCCCCAGATTGAAAACGGATCAAATCAATTGAAAAGACGAATCTTGCTTATTCTGAAAGAGAATGGTTGGTTCCATCTGCTTTTTTAAAAAATTTGGAAAGAATCCAGGCTGCAGGGGCTGAAATACAGAGCCTCAAAAAAGGCCTTTCACAAGGAAAAAAAAAACCCCAGGGACTTTGTTATCAGCAAGAGCCTTCCACAGTAGATACATACTTGCATCTTTCTGCCCAGAAGGCTGTAAAGGCAATGAAAGGTCTTAAGACAGAGTTTTTAAAAAAGTTTTTCTTTAAAGAATCTAGAAACAAAATAAAGCCCAGGCTTGTTTTAAAGAAAGTAATGGAATGGTAGTCCTCCAGAAAGGTGGACATTTTGCCATGTGTTTCAAGGGAATTAGCATACAATTTTGTAATGCATATTCAAAGCATTCTGCATTACAAAAGTACAAATTAATTGTGTTTGTCCTAACCCTGAGTGCTTTCAGAAAACATTTCTGAAACCAGGCTCCTGACACTCCAGTCTTCAAAGGGGAAATCATCTCCAGATCTGGGGCAATCTGAATTTTTGATGCTGTCCATCAGGACCCAATTAGCTGATTTTCAGGACGAGCACTTTTAATCTCCTTCCTAGCCAAACAGGTTTTTGTGCTGGGAAAGAAATTCTGTGTCTGGTTATAAAAATACTTTAAGATTAGATTAGGCATCCTTCAGTCTCGAGAGACTATGGTAACGTGCTCTGAATGGAGGACTTGGAACAGCGTCTAGTGTGGCTGAGAAGACCAATTCGAGAGTGACCATCCCTTCCACACTGAAGACAAATACAATCTGTCCCCTGTCCAGCTCCCTGATTTTGCTGGGTTCGGGACTGCCTCTTCGCCCCGGCCTGCTGAACAAGTGCCTCTTCAAATTGGGAGAGGCCATGATGCACCACCTGTCTCCAGGCTGAACGCTCAGAGGTCAAGGTTTCCCATCTGTTGAGGTCCATTCCTAAGGCCTTCAGATCCCGCTGGCAGATATCCTTGTATCACAGTTGGGGTCTCCCTCCGGGGCGATTTCCCTGCACTAATTCTCCATACAGGAGATCTTTTGGAATCCGACCGTCAGCCATTCTCACAAAAAATATTTTAAAATATATTTTAAAAAGAAAAGGGAACAAATATTCAGAAGCTTACTCGTTTAAGCTGTGAAATTGCTGTTCGTTTGTGGTTTTTTGCTTTGTGGCTAGAGATGATGTTAGCAGAGCTTTGGTGCCTATATCTTGTCATTGTTTCAATCATTCCACCCATCTTGTCACTATACAATTTCTTGGTGATTAAGTTAAAACCTCCAGAGATGTTAGGTGCCATCAAGTCACTTCCAATGTGTGGTGATACATTACCTCCAAAATGTCCTACCATTAACAGCTCTGCTCAGATCTTGCAAACCAACATCTCATGTCTGGTCTTCCTCTTTTCCTACTTTCCCCCAGCAATATTATCTTTTCTGGTCAGTTGTGTATTTTCATTATATGTGCATGGTAGCCCCAGTTTACTCATTTTTGCTCTTTCAGGCTTTACTTGATGGAGCACCCATTTTTCTACCTGGCTGTCGTATCCGTAAGGCTCTCCTCCAACACTATATTTCAAATGAGCTTTTTGTCCTTGTCTTTCTTCACTGTCTTTCTTTCACTTAATATGGATGATTTGACCTTGGTTTCCAGTTTCTTTCTTTGCTAACTCCCAGCTCTCCCCCCCTTTAAAAAAAAATAAAAAATTCAAAAGACGAGAGAATGTCTTTCACAAACCATGCAAACTTTGTGTTTATACAGCTTTTGGTATGATATAGCTTTTCTTCCTCAGATTGCCTAACCCAAGGAAAGGGTTTGGGGATTGGAATATGGTTTACTAGTCTGTATTCTGTAGACATAGTAACATATGTTTACTTGAGAAATCCCAAAACAGCCTTATAAAATATTTGGCACAGAGGGACTAAAGTCACATCCCTTGATTCTGTACTCATCTTTCGGGATCCTCTAGAACTGCGAAATTCCACATGAGGGTAGTTTCTGTTGAAATTTGTGTGTAGTGTATGTGTGCTCAAACTTGTTTTAAAAAAACAACAGGAAATCCATTTTCTAAAAAAATCTCCATTTTTTGGATGTGGGAGATTGTCATTCTGTATTCACAATTCAAATGCCAGAAAACTGCCCAGTAGTGCTGCACAATATCATGCCCGTGTTGCCAGCAGGAAAAAGAATGCCAAGCTTTACATTGCAAATGTTGACAACACCAATGGCAACAGTCAAGATGGTCTATGGCAGGGGTCCCCAACCCCCGGTCCGTGGCCTTCGCAGGACCGGGCCGCGGAGACAGATCTCCTGCCCCCACGCATGCATTCCCCCCACGCAGGCCCACATGCATGTGCACCCTGCCCACCCGCACACATGGGTGCCCTGCTCACCTGCGAGCGCGCCCCGCCCATCCGCACATACGCATGAGCGCGCCCCGCTCACCTGCGAGCACCCCCGCCCACCTATTTATGATCCCTTGGTTCCTACATTGTTCTTTCAATGTCCATTTCCAGAATGGTTTACAGATTAAAATCATCCACCAATCAAAGAGGCTAGCAAGAAGACTAGCAGGGAAAAGCAACCCACAAATAAAATCCTTTGAAATGCCTTTTAAAAGCCTGGGATATTGAAAAGGTCTTTGTTGTCGAATATTACAAGGACATAGAGTGCGACTGTTGGAAAGGTCTGGCCCTGCAGCCCCAAATACCAGCTCATCAGCTCCATCTGCCTCTACTTAAAAGGTGAGAGCACCCAAAGCAGGGGACGACCAAAGCGTGAGAAGGCCCACTGCTTCCCAGAATCTCCCCGCTTGCAACTTCTCAAAGCAGCAGTCTTTGGCAGACAACCGCAGTAGACAGGGTGACTGATGCAGGAGGTTTTTCTCTTGGCATCTGGGCTTCCAAGGGCTTGAGTTACGGCTAGAAAAAGATGGAAGCCAGCTAGAGGGGTTATTTCAACACTGCCAAGATGCATTTCTAGTGACCAGCCTCCATTACTACTCTCACATCTGCACTGTTTCCTGAATATAGTTCCTAGAATGTTTTTAAGGGTAGCACCATACATTACAGTACAGTAGGACCCCTCTATCTGCACGGGACTGGATGCAAGCCCCCTGCCCCCGCGGATGCTGAAAACCATGGATAATAGTGAGCTCTATACATAGCATGGTAAAAAAAAAAATAATCCAGAAAAAAGTATTTTCACCATGTATTGCCAAAAATGGTCATTAGGGGGAGCCAGAGACCGTGCTACGTATTCTTCAACAACCATACGTAGCATGGTCTCTGGCTCCCTCTAGTGGCTAGTTGTGATAAATACACCATGAAAATACTTATTTCGCATTTTTCTTTTAATATTTTCAGAACGTGGATAAGTGAAACTACAGCTCCCGACCCTGTGCATACAGTGGTCCTACTGCTGGGCTCTTGTCCAGTTGAGAAGAAGAGAGTAAGGCAATCCCCACCACCTCTTTTGCCGATAGATAGCTAAATACTGTGGTCCATAACAGACAGCTCTTGTGATCTAGTGGTAAATGTTTGAACTACAAGGGTTCATCAAGACAAGCCCTCTATCCACACCTCCAAGGAGACTCTAAAAATGCAGGCAGCACTGCTGTTCCATGTCTATAAACTAGTTCTGGCAGTCTCCACTTCCACAAAGAGCACATCTTTTGTAAAGCTAACGGGTCTTGATTGCCTGTTCGACGCCTAAAAGTCTGCTGCTCGTCACCTAAAAACAGTTTGTATTATAAGGATAGCTCTCAATCAATTACTACTTGGGAAATTTATTCCTACACCACCAGCTAACATGAAGATTCGGAGAAAACAGGGACACTTGAGGACCATAATTCTTCTTGACCAAGAAGTCTTAGCACTTTCACCCCTTGAGCCGACTTCTACTAAAACAATGGTGGTTCTGAGATAGTTTTGTTGTTGTTGTTTAGTCGTTAAGTCGTGTCCGACTCTTCGTGACCCCATGGACCAGAGCACGCCAGGCCCTCCTGTCTTCCGCTGTCTCCTGGAGTTGGGTCAAAGTCATGTTGGTCGCTTCGATGACACTGTCCATCCATCTTGTCCTCTGTCGTCCCCTTCTCCTCTTGCCTTCACTCTTTCCCAACATCAGGGTCTTTTCCAGGGAGTCTTCTCATGAGATGGCCAAAGTATTGGAGCCTCAGCATCAGGATCTGTCCTTCCAGTGAGACAGTTTAGTCCTTTCCAATTATTATGTTCCATTCTCTGTATTTTCTCTGCTTCCCTGAATATATATTCTGGGTACACAACATTTCTGAATGGTTTCCATGAATGCCAGACTTTTCCCTCCCAAAGTGGTATCTTTGCAATACATGGATCCGAGCTTTGGATTTTAATCAAATACCAAATCATACTTAACATTTGTATAGAATTTCCAGACCTCTCAAAGGCTTCACCTGCTTTGTGCTTCATTTATGAGTTTCATACATCTCTCATTTCCTCCACTGAGCTTACAGATGGTTTACTCAGCTCTTCCTCTCCACCACCCACTACATCCTTATAACAACCGTATGGGGTAGGACATGATCAACTCAGGGACGCTTTCACCCTGTTCCATGGGTACACGGACCTGGATCTCCAAAGCTCAGCCTGATCCCCTTAACTTACTACACAACCACATTATTGCCCTGTAAGGTCAGTCAATATCACCCCACATACTGCAAATACAAGGGTGTAAACAGGGCAAAGCAACTGGGAGCTTTCCCCCAGAGCACCAAACTGGAGAGGTAAATCTACCAGTGAGTATTAAGAAAATAAATGTCAATATTTCCTGGCACTATTTACTCTCTTTTCAAAAAGCTCAAAAAAATTATTTAAAGAGAATACCACCTTTTCTTCTTTGTTTCACGGGATCGTTAATATCACATGATCATAGAATAATTGAGTTAGAAGGGCCATTGAGTCCAATCCCCTGCTCAAGACAGGAATCCAAACCAAAGTAGATCTGGTTGATGGTTGTCCAATTTTCTCCTGAATGCCTCCAACACTGGAGCACTCACTACTTCTTGAGGCCGTTGGTTCCATTGTTGTGCTGCTCTAACAATTAAGAAGTTTTTCCTGATATTCAGCCTAAATCTGGCTTCCTGTCGCTTGAGCGCATTATTACATGCCCTGTACTCTGAGATGATCGAGAACAGATCCTGCTCCTCCTCTGTATATTAAAGGAGATGATATGCAGAGGCCCGAACAATTCTGGAAATTGAGATCAAGAATGAATTGGCAAAGCAGTCTGGCTGTTGTTCTTAGTGCCATCGTGCCATTTCTGACTTACTTGGACAGCTCAGTTAGTTGGCCATCCAGCTGTGCAGATAGAGTTTTGGAGTTTGCTTCCCCACAGTGCCTCTGAAGGGAAAAGCCAGCCTGTGAAGCCTTGGGCAAGCTGCTCAGTCCCGGAAAGCCTCTAGAAAAATGGAATGGTAAACTACTTCTGAGTACTTATTTTTGTGTTGTTCAGTATTATAAATGACATGGATATGGGTGCAGACAGGACACTAATCAAGTATGCCGATGACACCAAACTTGGAAGGGTAGTTAATACTTTAGGAGACAGAATGTGAATTCAAGAAGATCTTGCTAGATTGGAGAACTGGACTGGAAGTAAATATAAAAGAGTTTTAACAAGGAAAAATGTAAACTCCTGCATTATGTGGAAAAAATGAGCCATAGAAATATAGGAGACTATATAGGATAGGAGCTTCGTGGTGCAGAGGTTAAGTTGCAGTACTGCAGCCAAAACTCTTCTCATGACCCGGGTTCAATCCCAGGTAGCCGGCTCAAGGTTCACTCAGCCTTCCATGGTTGGTAAATCAAATACCCAGCTCACTGGGGGAGGAGGCTGCATAATTAAACTGTAAACTGTCAAGAGAGTGCTTTAAGCGGTATATAAGCAGCATAGGTAAAGGTAAAGGTTCCCCTTGACATTTAGCCCAATCGTGTCCGACTCTAGGGCGCGGTGCTCATCCCCGTTTCCAAGCCGTAGAGCCAGCGTTTGTCCATAGACAGTTTCCGTGGTCATGTGGCCAGCGCGACTAGACATGGAACGCCGTTACCTTCCCACCGTGGTGGTACCCATTTATCTACTTGCATTTACATGCTTTCGAACTGCTAGGTTGGCAGGAGCTGGGACAAGCGACGGGAGCTCACTCCGTCGCGTGGGTTCGATCTTACGACGGCTGGTCTTCTGACCTTGCAGCACAGAGGCTTCTGCGGTTTAACCCGCAGCGCCACCACGCCCCTTTTTATAAGCAGCATACTTTGCTTTAACTGGCTCGGCTGTTGTAGACGTGAAAAGCATTTAGGTGTCTTAGTAAACCAGAAGCTAAACATGAGTCAACAGTGTGGTGTGGCAGTGAAAAACAACCAATGACAGAATCATTCTATTCTGCTTAAGTCAGTCCACCCATGAAATATCCAGTTCTCTGCACCAGAATTTAAAAAGAATATAAGTTGGACCGTGTCCAGAGCAGAATGACCAAGAGGTCTAGAAAGCAAGCCTTATGAAGAATGACTGAGGGAATTATTTCACCTACCGAAGGGAAGACCAACCTGATGGCTGTCTTCAAATATGTGAAGGGTTGCCACATAGAAGACGGAACAACCTGTTTTCTCAAGACCCAGAAGGCAGAACTTGAAGTAATGACTCCTAACGACAAGACAATTTATTTCAAATAAACCTTAGAAAGAACTTTCTAAGTTAAGGAGCTTGTCAACTGCGGAACAGACTGCCCTGGGAGCTGGTGGATTCTGCATTGTTTGGGTTTTTTAAGGAGAGGTTGGATGGACACCTGGCAAGGTTGCATTAGCAAGTGGATGTCCTGTTCCTGTGGATGAGCTGGGCTTGATGACTCTTGGGGTCCCTTCCGGCTCGGCCGTCAATTTCTTCTCAGAAATGTACTGTGATACTGTGAGCCTTATCAGCTTCTTTTACAAAAACCTGAAACTCATAAAATCCTTGAAAAGACGCTTGTTGACAGCTATCCACAGTTAATTAAGGCCCTGGCTCATAGTCAGAGCTGTCTTGGTAACCCTCCTTTGTTCTCTTTTAAGTCTCATTTTTTAGAGCATTAAGAATAAAGGATTTTTAATAAGAATGCTTAAGCCTGTGAAAGCTCAAATATGTCTTATCGCTAAGGAACTAATGTTTTAGCCTACAAATGTAATTTTGATGTCATGCTTTATTATGAACGTTTCCATAAACCTTAATTAAAACGAAAAACGGGTTCAAAGATTTTTTTTTGTCCTCATTAAGCAGCTATCAGTGCAATATAAAAATTGAACCCTCTCTCTGGAAATCTGTGATGTACTTTTTGGATTGAGTGCAGAGACCTCACGATAGATGGGTAAACAGAAGCCCAGTGTTCCCAACACACTGAAAGGATAGCCTAATGATTTTGAGAAAAGGTAGAGAAGCAATATTCTAAGCCTCTCTTCACCCTAGAACTTGGCTTTGAGTCCTAGAACAGTTCCCTCCTTTAGTTGGCTACAAGGTCTCTCTGCACTTGCTCCAAAACCCTTCACTTCAAAGAAATCGTTCTGATTTGTCGCTTTTATTCAACTGCCGGGACTGCCCAACTTCTTCTCATCTGAGAAGAAGTCTGAGAAGAAGTCTCATCTCCTGGAGAAGAAGTCTCATCGTCTCATCTGAGAAGAAATCTCATGTCCTAAATCTTCTCATCACCTAGACTGCAAACTATGCAGAGTTGTAGGAGATCTCTTATCTGTAGATTTTAATCGACCTTCTGTCTGCCTAGGTCCGTTCAGCGCCACCTTCACAATGCCTGCTAACATGTGCTGATATTTTAAAGCGCCTTCACTAAACCCACAAAAATCACCAACTTCTTATATTCAACAGAGCCACCCACACCGAGGACCTGGTTCTTCAACTTTTACATCACTGCAAATAGATGTTGAACCATTTGCAGCTTTTTTTTTTTAAGGTAAACGGGTTGGGTCCAGTTATGCATTCCTGCAGAAATGTGTGCGGGCGCCCACACATATGACTGACATAAATCTTATCCTCACAATTCCTCAATTTTTTTACTGTTGAACTTTTAAATTAATTAATCTGCACTACTTTGTTCATCATAACGTGCCTTCTTCTAAATCAGGGGATGACAAGGTGCAGAGCCCTCCAGGGAGTGCTGGACTGGATATCCCAGCATTCTCCACAGGCCATAGTGGCCAGGGCTGATGGGAGTTGTAGTGTAACAAGATGTGAAGGGCTACACTTTGCCCCAAACCGTCAAAGACACTTAACCATATTGCAGTTGGCAGATAGTAAGGCCTTGAAACAGCTGAATTCTGACTTATGGCAACCCTTTCCAGGGTGTTCTAGGTACAAGTGCAAATACACTCTGAAGTGATTTTTGCTCTTCCTTTGCTCTGGGGGGCAGCTCTGGGACTGTGCAGCTGGCCCAAGGCCACCCAGGCTGGCTCTTCCAGAACGCAGAGCGGGGAACTGAATTCCCAACCTGTGGCTCCACAGCCAGTGTCCTATACGTCCTTCATAAATTTTACGTATACTTATACATAGAGGACAAGGATTTACACTCCTTGTGTCTGAAAAAGTGGATTTTGGTCTACCAAAGTTCTCACTGAAATAAATCTGTTAGCCTTTATATATGGTCACACTATGTTGCCTCTCTTCTCTCCCTCCACACCGCATTTTCAGTTTCTCCTTGAATGTTGCCAGCATCTTGAGACAGTAGAACACGGCTGTACTTCCTTGGAATTAGCGGGTGTTGGGGAACGTGAGTGGGAGGACGATACTGCACTCATGTCTTGGTTTTAGGGTTCCCAGAGAAATCTGGTAGGGGATACAAAACTGGGTTAGAAAAGCTATGGATCAGATCCAGCAGAGTTCTTATATTTCTATGTTTTTGGTGGACCTACCAGTTTTTTGCTTTCTGCTCACCTAATTTAGGGCAACAACATCCTAGGTGAGAGTCAACAGGCAGCTACTCCAATTCCCAAAATCATGTTGTTTGACAGTGCGAGGAGTCATTTATCTTAGTCTTATTTTATACTCTCTCATATGCCAGTATAGCATAGTTTTTAGTATTGGATTAGGGTTCCTGAACCCACATTAGACGCTGTTCCAAGTCCTCTATTCAGAGCATGTTACCATAGTCTCTCGAGACTGAAGGATGCCTAATCTAAGGGTTCAGCAGACTTAGGGTGGCCCGTTGAATGAGCGGTCTTCAAAGTGTTCTGCCCTCAATTGCCCTGCTCAGCTCTTGCAAACTCAAGCCTGTGACTACGATTAGGGAGTTAATCCATCTTGTATTTGGTCTTCCTCTTTTCCTGCCTGCCTTCCGCCTTTCCCAGCATTATTCTTTTCCAGAAAATCCTGCCTTCAAAGGAAGTTTTTTCCTCCAAAGGAAGTTCATGCTTGATTTGATCCAGGACCCACTTGTTTGTCTTTCTGGCAGTCTATGCTCTCCTCCAGCACCACATTTCAAAGGAATCTTTTTTGTTTTCCTATCAGCTTTCTTAAGTGTCCAGCGTTCACACCCATGCATGGTGATCAGAAATACAAGAGTGTGGATGATCTTGGTCTCCAGGGTCACATCCTTACCCTTGGTGATCTTATCTAGTTCCCTCATTGCTTCTCTACAGGATGGCAAAGATCCTCAGTAAGAACTGTCTGGCTATGTCCTTCTGCCTTGAATTCATCTCATATCTTGGACGAGAACTTTCTGTTGGCAATTTAGAACGGGCCACCTTGGATCTACCACATCTGCATCATTACAAGGATGAGCAAGCAAAAAATCAAGTTGTGCTGGAGGCGGGGACTGCGAAAGACCGGGCAGGAAATGTCTGCTGGACAAGACGTCCCATGGTGTCTTGCATCCAGCCAAGTCGGCTAGAGGAACAAGATGGACAAGGAGAGCTGCCAGCGAAATATATTAAATATTGATCATGCCATTTTGAAAACAAAGAGTTCTTCTGCCATCTACTGGAGAGGAACTGGCATTGCACAAGCAAGGACTTCGGAAAGGAATTCGATCTTGTTCCATTCTACTGCCTTCCCCCTTTCCCCGCCTGGTGTGGAGTTCTGCTTGTTATGGAACACCAAGTAGACAGGCAACAATACGGGGAGAAGGAAACAGAGGTAGGTGCCATAGCCATGTAATTAGGCTTTGAGAGGGAGGAAAACATTCAGTTTCTTCAGCCTCGATCCCTTGAGCAAGTTTCTTCCAGCTCGGAATCGGAATTACCTTGCCATGGCTATTCATTCTGTCCTCACCCTTCAACTCAGCTCATACCAGTATAAACAGCACACTTTGGCTTTGGGTTTTAGAGGGACAGGCTGAATGAACCTTCAACACTGCCAGAATGGCAGTCATCTCTCCCGCATCGCTCTTTCTGTCTTAGTATCTGCCCTCTTTTCCTCTCTGGGGGTGGCGTGGGCCAACGGGATTCTACTTGGCCTGGTAGTCAAAGATGCAGGGTAAGCAAAAGGCAGGGAAGCACACGGAAGAAGATGGACATACATCTGTTATTTGTGTTTCCTTGGCACTTTAAAAAGGAAGAG
Organism: Intellagama lesueurii; assembly: GCA_037013535.1. Lineage (NCBI taxonomy): Eukaryota > Metazoa > Chordata > Lepidosauria > Squamata > Agamidae > Intellagama > Intellagama lesueurii. The sequence goes on from JBAJHW010000003.1 coordinate 6,704,434, forward strand.
CAAAAACTCCATGTAAGAAATATCATCACAGTGACAACCCTTTAGGGCAGTGGTTCCCCAACCTTGGGTCCCCAGATGTTCTTGGACTAAAACTCCCAGAAGCCTTTTATTTATTTATTTATTTATTTATTATATTTCTATCCCACCCATCTAGTCATTTCGACTACTCTGGGCGGCGTACATCATATAAAAAAAACAATTAAAATAATATCAACATCCCAAAAATAAAAATAAAAATAATAATCATTCAAGATGGAGAACAAAAATAAATCAAATAATGCCCGGAGGGAAGGCCTGCCTAAACAGCCATGTTTTTAATTGGCTTTTAAAGACGCCCAGCGAGGGGGCCATACGGATCTCTGAAGGTAAGTTGTTCCATAACCGAGGAGCCACCGCCGAGAAGGCCCGGTTTCTTGTCCTTTCCCTCCAGGCCTCCCTCGGCGTCAGGCTCCTCAGTCGCCACCTCCAGACTAGATCGAGTGAAACGGGTAGACTTTGGTGGGAGAAGGCGTTCCGTCAGATATCGAGGTCCTAAACCGTTTAGGGCTTTATATGTAATCATTAAGACTTTGAAATCGACACAGAAGCGTATGGGCAGCCAATGCAATGCGGCCAGAGTGGGAGAGATATGATGGTGTTTCCTCACCCCACTAATAAGTCTGGCCGCCGCATTCTGCACCATTTGAAGCTTCCGCATCAGTCTCAAAGGTAGCCCCACGTAGAGCGCATTACAGTGGTCTAATCTCGAGATTACAAGCGCATGCACTAAAGTGGTGAGTGCCCCCAACATCAAGATAGGGACGTAGCTGGGCAATCCGCCTAAGATGGAAATAGGCGGATCGGACCACTGACGCCACCTGGGTTTCCATGGTGAGCGCCGGGTCCAGATGTATCCCCAAGCTACGAACCTCACTCTTCGCGGTGAGAGTCACCCCCCCCCCAAATGAGAGGGAGTTTCCCAAACTGCTGATGGTGGGGCCACCCACCCTCAGTACCTCTGTCTTGTCCGGGTTCAGCCTCAACCCATTTTCCTGCATCCATTGCTGTACAGTCTCCAAGCAGCGCTGAAGGGACAGAATGGCATCCACTGTAGTTGGAGAAAAGGAGATGTAGAGCTGTGTGTCATCAGCATACTGATGGCACAATGCTCCACATCCCCTGATGACCCCTCCCAGCTGCCTCATATAGATATTAAACAGCATCGGGGAGATGATCGAGCCCTGCGGGACCCCACAATTGAGGCTCCACGGGGCCGAAACCCTCTCCCCAAGCTGTACTCTCTGAGGACGGTCCCCCAAGAAGGATTGGAGCCCAAGCAAAAGCCAGGCCACCAATTCCCAACTCGGAGAGCCTCCTCAGGAGGATACCGTGGTCGACGGTATCAAAGGCAGCTGAGATATCGAGGAGGACCAGCAGGGACGTTTTTCCCGTCGGCCTCCCTCAATAGGTCATCATACAGGGCGACCAATGCCGTTTCTGTACCATGGCGCGGCCTGAAGCCCGACTGGAACGGATCCAGGGCGTTTGTTTCATCCAAGTGAGCCTGAAGCTGGTCGGCCACCACCCTCTCCACCACTTTGCTAATGAAAGAAACATTGGCGACGGGCCTGTAATTGCCAATATTGTTCGCCCGCCAAATTTATTTCTTTCTTATGGGCCTAATGAGTGTCTCCTTGAGGGCAAGGGGAACCCTGCCCTCAAGGAAAGATCCATTAATTATTGCTGTTGCCCATTCTGTTGTTATAGGCCTGGCTGCTTTGATTAGCCAGGCCGGGCAAGGGTCAAGGGATGAGGTGGTGGCACGACAGCAATCAAGTACCTTGTCCACAATCTCTGGTGTCACCGGCTGAAAATGATCAAAACTCACCGGGCAAGGCGGAGTGCTGGACATCTCTGCTCGACTCACTGTATCCAAAAAAGGAGAGAGTTCCCGGCGGATGGCCTCCACTTTAAAGAATGCTGCAAATTGGTCTGGTGAGATACTAGGGGGGAGGCCCATCACCTAGACCAATTTAACACTAGCTGTGCTAGCCAGGATGTCTGGGAGTTGTTGTTGTGAGCGAGAAGATATGAAAGAGGAGAAGAGTGAGCCGTCCTCTCAAACGTCTGTAAAAGAGGATAGAGAAGTTGAAAAGGGAGAGATAGCGAAAGTTATAACAAAGATGAAAGGGTTAAAGGTGGGAAAGGAGGAGGAGGAGTCGGGAAAGAAGGGAGGTGGACGTTTTCTTAATGTCGGAGGAGGGGAAGGAATCAGGGGAGACGAGGAAGGTGGTGGTATTGGAAGAGGAATGGCTAGAAGCAGAAGGGGAACCGAGAGTGTTCCAGATCCCACAGAAGGGAATAGGTTTTGAAAGTCAAGACCGTAAAGAGACGGAGAAAAAGGTTGGAGAAGGGAAACCAATCATCGAAGGACTGGGGTCGGAGGAATGGACAGTTTTAGTATACCCTCGAGGACGAGGTCCTTGGAAGAGGGTGATTCGACCGGGACCGGTCCAACCGCACGAGAAGCCACCTGAGGGAGAATGGTCACATCATCCCTGCTGCGGGACGATCTGTGTGGTAAGGAGTGGCTGTCTGAGAAGACCGACGGATCAGGAACGCTTCGGCCAATCTTTCCGTTGAAAGGAGACAATTATGAGACTACGCTGCCCATAGGCTGACTTACCTGTTAACATTGAATCTGTTGACCCTGTTGAAGTTGTGGTAGAAAAACCCATTAGTTTGGTTAATAAAGAATTGTTCAAAGAATCTCCTCTCTTGTCATTTCCTGAGAAAAATAAGGAACTGTCTTACACTGACAAAGAACCCGATCACAGTTGTCCAAGAACATCTGGGGACCCAAGGTTGGGAATCACTGCTCTAGGACTTGAAACCATGACCGCCAGCAATAGAGGGTTGAGCACTGAATTCTGATTAAGGAAACCATGATTCACGCCCACACTTGGTCATGAAGCTCACTGGATGATCTTGAGCTGGTCATTCTCTCTAAGCATGAACTACCTCACAGGGATGCTTTGGAGCTACGTAGGTCAGGATATTGGAAATGATGCAGAACTGTATTGGCACTTCCTCCTTTTCAGAATTAAGGGACTACCCTAATGTTTACAACAAGATCAAGACCATGCATGGAACTTTCCTTCTCTCCAATGACGCCTTGCTTGCCAAAATTCCCTCTTAATTAAAAGTTCCGCAAACAACTGACATCAAGGTGTTGTCATCTTTACAATGCCAATGGGGAAACTGAGGGAGGCGGCTAAAGCAACCACCCTGATTTTCTACAATACGTTAGGCTGCCAGCACAGAGAAGTTTTAGGCTGGGATCCTCCCCAATTGCTCATGGCAGTTTCATCTCTGAATCAAGAATTACCTGTTGGGCTTCACGGTGTGATGCAGCTGGTATGAGATTTGAACCAGCAGACGGACGCAGATGCTCTAGAAAGGAAGGCATGCAATTCTAACACCACCTGCCAACTCCTGCTCATTTATTTTTATTAGAATCCCAAATTTAGATGGAAAGTCTGGATAAATAAAATTTAATCTTCAGGTTGAAGGCAGAGGAACAAATTATGTGATTGTTCTCAGCCAACAATGGCCTGCAGCGTCTAATCAATTTCCTCATCTTCTTTTCGCTCCCGTCCTTGTTGCTTTCAAAGGGTTTTCTCCACAGCCACATAGTCATGCAAGATGGATGGAATTTTATTGGCTATTACAGAGGATATTAAACAACATCCAAAGACCACAGAACCAAAGAAGCAGTAACAGCAGTTGAATGAATATCTTGCAGGTACGATTAAGGCATCCTTGCCCCCCACTTTCTCGTTTAAACTAGAATCCTATGCTTGCTTACTCAGAAACCCTACTGAGTTCAAGGGAACTTAGTTCCAGATAAATATAAATGAATTACTAGGAATGGGTGTGTTTTTTTAAATTTCTTAAGACTACAAATCCTATAATTCTGTATTCTAGTTCTACCTGACAGACATCTTTCAGACACCTAAATGTGGCTCACCTAGGAAAGAGGCCTCAACTTGAAGACTCTAAGGCTTCGCTAGGCCTAGCTCCACCTAACTTCCTATTCAGGAAACTCCCAGATAGCTCTGGGGCAAGAAAAGAAAGCTTAGGCTCAGCTAGGCCTAGCCAGGGCTCAGAGCCTTATCCAGGCCTTTCTCCCAGGCGAGTCACATTTAGATGTCAGACCAAACTCCCCGAATAGAGAATTATGGGAAATCTGAAAAGCGTATCCCTATCGATGACACTTACGTAGCACAAACCCATTTGGTCTTGGCCTGTGTGACCGATTGCGAAAGAAACAGACCTGAAATATTAGGAGCATAGAAAGCTGACTTACAGTAGGTAGAACTTCATGACTGTAAAAGTTCCTCAGTAGTGAATCAGAATACATCAAGAAGAGGGTGGACCCTCTTTCACTGGAGGTTTTTAAGCTGATGTTGGACCTAGTGGGGTTGCTTTAGCTGTGATTTCCCGCTTCAGAAGGAGGTTGGATTACATGACCTCTGATATGCCTTCCAACTTACAGTTTTGTGATTTTCCCACATCAAAGCGTTGGTCTATCTAACTCAATAATGCCCATTCAGGCACTGGGTTTCCAAGGTTCTCTGCCAGTGAACTATGAACTGGAGATCTACAATGAAGCAAAAGGACTCTGAGCATGTACGGGGTGCCTTTCCCCTCACACTGTCCCACTGTAATCATGATTGAATCTCTCCTCTATTTAGAATTAAGAAGTAGAGATGTAACAGAGAGCACACGTGGGTTCTTTTTCAAAAACTGAACCAACGGCTTGACGCATTCCTTGATGGTCCTTCTAAAGGCAGTCCCAATTCTTTGCAACTTCACGGCAGCCCTCATTTATCACTCCTAGCCCTTTGGCCAGCTTTCTCCTCCAAACACTCACCACTTAACATCTGCCAGGACTGGGAGATTCCAACCCAGAGATTCCTCCAGTACACTGGTTCCCAAACTTGGATCCCCAGAAGTTCTTCGACCACAACTCCCAGAAATCCTGGCAAGCATAGCTAGTGGTGAAGACTTCTGGGAGTTGTAGTCTAAGAACATCTGGGGACCCAAGGCTGGAAACCACTCCGTCAATACCTTCACGTCTGAATTCTGCCATATGTTGTTTTCCACAGCCTTTTAATCTACACTCCTCCCTGGCCTACATGAGCAAGAAAACCACCAGCACCCGGAAGATCTGCAGAGATCAGTTAAGAACTTGTACAGAACAGATTCGGGGGAAAAACAGGCAGGAGAAGCCAGGGCTTTTTGATTAAACAACAACAAAAACACAGAGATGTCATTAACATCCTCCTCCCCTGATGAAACAGCCTACTGAATTTCTCCACAAGTCATTCCTCTGGGCATACCCAGAACAGTGACTCATACCAGATTCAAATCTGGATTGGGGAAAGCCCACATCTGATATCTGCACTGCAGGGGGGAAAAAGAAAACCCAGAAAGACTGAATGGAAGCCTCCCCCACTCATCCCAATGCAAACAGCAGGTGTGGCTATCTGTGGGGAAAATATATCTTTATTGAGATTGCAGGAGGATGGGAGGAGGGGGTAAAAGCCTCTCCTAGGCTGAATATCAGGAAAAACTTCTTAACTGTGAGAGCAGTATGACAACGGAATCAATGACCTTGGGAGGGGGTAAGCACTCCAACACTGGAGGCATTCAAGAGAGAATTGGACAACCATCTATCAGATCTGCTTTGATTTGGATTCCTGCACTGAGCGGAGGGTTGGACTTGATGGCTGTATAAGCCCCTTCCAACTCAATTATTCTGTGATTCTAAAAACTTATACTAGGGCCCTGCTCCACATTCTCCCAGTATTTAGTGTGTGATGTGTCTGATTCCAGAAATTTTAAGATACTGGATTAACCCTTTTCAAGATTTAGTGAATCAAGCTGGCTGCTTCACTTGTTATTCTCCTACCCAAATAAGCTTATCACAAATAAAACAGAAACACTTAACTATTTCACAGCTCTTCTAATCTTCTCCGTGTGGCCTGGCCAGCTTGTTAAGCTTCTTATCCTTCTTGGTTCAGGGCTTCTGAGCTTGTGGCAACCCCTGATTTTGCAGATAAATGAACTCACAGTTCATTCATTTTTAGTTATGGCCCATATACAGATCTTTGGTTTGCAGAGGGACCAATGCAGCGTGCAAGTTGAAACACAGTGCATCAATATACGTAATACAAAATGAGCCTCATTTCCCAAACATGTCATCCATCTGTTCTTGAACTCTTATCAAGAGTTTATTCAATGAAGAAAGAAGAAGAAAAGATGCTGTATTTTATCATCCAGGTGGACCATGAACTCACAAAAAAATCCAGAAGAGTCACATTCTCAGGAGATGAGACAACACATTACAAAATGCATGAGCGGAAAAAACGTGGGAACGGGATGATGTCTCTGATGTTCTCGACTCCCAAGATGCACTGAAGATAACGTTCAAAACCCATTCCAAATCCTCCGTGAGGGGTTGAGCCAAACTGGCGCAGCTCTGCGTACCTGGAGAAGAAAGCAGCATTCTAGTGTCATCTACTAATAATTTCCATTGGGGCAAATACTTTCTTATAAAACCTCTGTTAGAAGACCTTCCTATTTACTTCACTTCTGCACAGCCCAGTTTCCTCAAAGGTTTTGAACTTGCCACCCACTTCTGAATAAACTTTATGTTTCTATTTCTCAACCAGGGCCGGCCCTACCTTTAGGCAGAGTGAGGCACCTGCCTGAGATGGAAAATGTTGTGAGCAGAGGCATCCTTTTTACTTGTCCCCTTCTCTCAGACGAAAGAACCCAGAATGCCTTCTCATCCCCCTCATCAAATTGAAAGCTAACCGCCAGTGTGGACAGCTTCTGCAGACAGAAAGGGGTGGCGCTCCATCTTGATCCTTGTTTCAGGTAGCAAAATGCCCTTAAACCAGCTCTTCCGCTACATACACCATCCCATTGCTTTGGCAAGTTCTAAAGGGCAAAGCTTCACCACAGACAGACCTACCATGAGGCAGAATGAGACGGTTGCCCCAGCGGGCAGATGCTGGAAGGTGGGAGCAAGTTGTTGGAGAAAAGAGCTGAAAGTAAGTCATGACTAGAGTAGACTCATTTGAATTAATGGGACTGTACAGAGTTGATTCATCAAAACCCCACAGACTCAGTAGGCTTTTACTACACAATTTACTATGCTGAGCAACAGGACTTCTCCCACTGGCTGTTTTACATTTCACAAGCCCTAACAAAATCCAGCAGCTCAGTCATGGCTTTCCTTTCCATTTCAGGGTTAAAACCAGGTGTGCACAGAGCATGCATCTTGTTTCAAAGGACACTGACACCCAGTGAGTTAGTTACTTTACACTGAAAATTACCTTGCCATAAAAACAGGTACATTTCACTGACTGTTCAGCTGTTTTTAAAACTAACAATGGAGTCACCCCAGCCGACTTCTTGCAGTGTGACTTTCACAGTTATGGAATGGGGGAAACCAAGTGGAACACATCTGTCTGACAAGATCTGCTGTCTGATGCAACTCTGCAGCACACAAAAATCCTTCCTTATCAAAACTGAGAAGCCATGAGCCCATCACTTAATGGATTCCTCCAAACAACCTAGGTGGACTTTTATTCTTACCAAAGCAAAGTGTGCTGCTTATGTACCATCCCATAGCACTTAAAGCACTTTCTGGGAGGTTTGCTATTTAATTATGCAGGTTACACATTGTTCCTCCACCCCAGCAAGCTGGGTACTCATTTTACCAAACTTGGAAGGATGGAAAGCTGAGTGAACCTTTTACTGGCTACCTGGGATTGAACCCCAGGTCACGAGCAGAGTTTTGGCTGCAGTACTGCAATTTAACCACTGCGCCACGAGGCTCATACCAGTGGAAAAATATCATTTCTAGATATTGCTATGACCAACTGGCAAATCATTCCTAGTTGCTAGAAGAGACTTTTGATGTTCCAGAAGTTATTTGTATCCTGAATTTGCAAATGTTGGTCAATTCTTAGGAAATGAGCTCCAGCCATTCGAAGCACGGAGAGAAGCAAGTTGTACCTGCCTGCCAAACAGGTATTAGATATGAGCCTCAAAAACAAAAATAAAATATAAAAACACAGGCATCAGTAATTACACTGGCGAATACATAGGGATTGAATGCCAGGCTTTTAAGAGTTAAGCATTCCACATTTTGGATCTGTGGACCTCAATGAGCAAATCTGCCCTGTTTGATTTCTCCCACATTCATTAAAAAAAAAAGTTTCAATCTTTCTTCCCCAAATAGAAAGAAGAATTCTGGAAAATTCATGGCAAAAACTCTAACCGCCATGAAATTTCCACCCTAGTCCCATGTGGTAAATTCTGCAAGTGTGAGGGGCCCTCACAAAATCATCCCTTCCACGCAGGGAAGTTTGACAAAGATCTTGGCTTTTTTCCAATTATATGATGGTTGCAAAACCTTGGAAAATACTGGGATGATTTTATAAACACAGCTGTAAATGGACGAGAAACACCTTCCTATGCCTTACCATTGATAGGTCTCTTCCAGGCCCAATCTGTGGAGAGAAAGAAAAATAAATAAATAAATAAAGGCTTCTTAGTTCTTCAGCTTAGTACTTGGTGGTAAATTCCAAAAAGATTACTTGAATTATATCAAACCAACCAAGTGTTCTGTGTCACTGTAAAGATGACTATGTTTTCTCTAGCCAGTTTGTCTCGCTGGTGTCCCAGAGAGCTTTTGGCTCACAAAATCATGTGCCACAAGAAATAGCTAGTGTTAAAGTGGCTACAGACCATTCTGTCACCTTAATATCAATGGTATGTGACACCTTCCAGAAATATGGTGCCCAGGGACAATCAGGGAAATGGTGCAAGTCAGGGTAGCAAACCTGCCACTAATTAACCAGGAGCTGGTTGCATTTCATTTATCTGGATGTGATTCATCAATGGGATTCTGGGTAATAAGTGCTCCTTTCTGTCATCCACCCTCTCCTTTTCTCTTTCTGTGGTTTTCTGATTCTTCCAAATCCTTAATTTTCTAACTCTTGCTGATGAAACAAGAGGCTGGGCCAGTGCTTCCCAACGTTTGAGTTTTGCAGAATATTGTCAAGGTTTCTGTGAGAAACTGCAGAAAAATACTTTTTAAAAAAATACTGTAAAAATTCCAATGGTCACATTAAAACTAAACCTGACAGTGATTTTTGATGCCAACTTTATTTGGATGTTTAACTTTATTTTGATTTATTATAGGCAAGATTAGATATTATGGAAAAACAAAGAAAAATCTTTGAAAGGTTTCTTTAAAATACAAGTTGATCTCTATGGTTTGTTTTTTTTTACACATTAACTTCTGACAATAATTTAGTAGTAATTTAATTTCACTCCCTGCCATCAAATGTTCCTGGTCTATATGCATTTTCATAGTTAGGGGGTTCCTTGGGATATGAAAACTTATTTTAAGGATTTCTCCAAGGGGATAAAAAGTTGGGAATCATTGGATTCTTACAATCTACATGGGACCCTCTTCCCTCTTGCCATAGTGAACTGAGAACTGGCTATTTAGAAAATGCAAACTTAAACGGTCTTGGTTCATTTTAATACATTAGCTGCCTCCACAACATTCTTTCACACAATTTTTTTTTTAAAAATGGGAAACAAAGAAATTTCAAGGAGACCTGCTGGGTATTTTCCTTAAACAGATTACACAGAAGAGACTGGAATGCCAGCAAACAAGATCCTTAAAGGAGCATCTGTTCTGTCTGAACGCCCTCCCTTCTCTCCTGTCTTTAATTGCTGTTGTCCTTATCAGACCCTCCTTGACCAGCTGTCAAACTGCTCCCTGCAACAAGTCACAAGCAGGAAAGCCAGTCTCTGCACCTCTGTAGGCGGGTCTGAAGAAAATCCAGCCGGTCTTCTCTCAAACTGCCTCCACAGAGTTCTCCAACTCCCGGGACCAGGAGATCAACAGCTGCGACCTTAAAAGGAAAGGAAAACAACATAAAAAAAACTCACTTCGGCTTATCTGTGACTGATCTAACTCAAAAGTGGGGAACGTGAGACACTACAAATGTTGGATTGCAAATCCCATCATGCCTTACCGGGAGCAACAGGGCACAGAACCGATGGGAATTGCAATCCATAAAACCTCTGGAGGGCCCTACGTTCTCCAATCATGATCTAAGGGTATCACATCAGAAAGGTGCACTGACATGCAGGCCAAATTCCTGTTGCTTAGTGTAGTAAAATGCAGTGAATCAATGGAGATTTAATGAGTCAGCTTCTCTGTAAACTTCATGGATTCAAATGTGTGTAGGCATCCTTCAGTCTCGAGAGACTATGGTAACGTGCTCTGAGTAGAGGTCTTGGAACAGCGTTTTGTGTGGCCGAGAAGGCCAATTCGAGAGTGACAATCCCTTCCACGCTGAAGACAAATACCATCTGTCCCCTGTCCAGCTCCCTGGTTTGGCTGGTTTCGGGACGGCCTCTTGGCCTCGGCCTGCTGGACAAGGGTCTCTTCAAAACGGGAGAGGCCATGCTGCACTGCCTGCCTCCAGGCTGAATACTCAGATGTCAAGGTTTCCCATCTGTTGAGGTCCACTCCCAAGGCCTTCAGATCCTGCTTGCAGATCTCCTTGTATCGCAGCTGTGGTCTCCCTCTGGGGCGCTTTCCCTGCACTCATTCTCCATACAGGAGATGTTTCGGAATCCAACCGTCAGCCATTCTCACGACATGCCTGAGCCAGCGTAGATGTCAATAGATTCAAATAGACCTACTCTAATTGCAACTTGCTACAATAAAGTTGCAAATAAAGTAAGTTCATTGGAATCCATGAAGCTTACAGAGGAGTTGAGTGCCCAGTCCCCATTGATTCAATGGGCCTACTCTAGAGCAACTTACTACGCTAAGCAACAGGATTCGAGTCATTGTCAGAACACAAAAATACTTTTTTCTGGACTACAACTCCCCAAATCCCCAGACTAGACTGGCTGAAGGGATTCTGTATGAAGAAACTTGAAAAAAGTAGATTTTCCATGCTCTGCATATGATATGACATGACTGGGGTGCAAATGGCAGCTTTTGACTTCCTATGTGTCACCCCACGCAGCTATCTGTGAAAGATCTTGCTAGAAAGACAAACAAGGGAGTCCTAGATCAAATCAAGCCTGAACTCTCTCTGGAAGCTAAAATGTTGAAGCTGAGTCTGTCCTCCTTTGGGCAGATCACGAGAAGGCAGGATTTTCTGGAAAAGGCAAGAAGGCTGGGAAAGGTGGAAAGCAGCAGGAAAAGAGGAAGACCAAATACAAGATGGACGGACTCATTAAAGGAAGTCACAGGCTTGAGTTTGCAAGAGCTGAGCAGGGCTGTTGAGGACAGGGCGTTTTCGAGATCCCTCATTCACAGGGTGACTGTAAGTCAGAGGTGACTTGATGGAACGTAACGACGACAAGTTCTCATCTACCCACCTCTGACTGCATAGAATGCACTAAAGTGATTTCATCCTAGAATACTAGAATGTTAAATGCATACTTGCAGCAACTAAACTGGTTGCATCAGCAAGACCTAACAAGAAGGCTTGTTTTAATCCCCCAAATGAGAACATAAAAGCAAGAAGTCTGGGGGCAGGCAATCCGTTGCTCTAATTCATACCATGTTTCCCTGAAAATAAGACAGGGTCTTATATTAATTTTTGCTCCAAAAAATGCAGTAGGTCTTATTTTCAGGGGATGTTTTATTTTATTCATGTACAACAATCTACATTTATTCAAATACAGTCATGTCATCTTCTTCTGATGGCTGCACAAGGGTGGAGGGCGGTGGTTTCACTTAACTAGGGCTTATTTTTGGGGTAGAGCATCCTGAAAAATCATACTAGGGCTTATTTTCAGGTTAGGTCTTATTTTCGGGGAAACAGGGTAGCTCTTACCGTACGATGGTCGCCATCTTCATTGTCCCGCATATAGAAGGGCTTAAGGTCATATGGATAGTTATATACAAATACAGGGATTTCTCCACAGTGTTCAATTAAGTATTTTTCATGTTCCGAACGGATATCCTGACCCCACTGGGGAAAAAAAAAGAAGAACGAAAATCAATGCAGACTGCCAAGAAAGCACTGATCAAAACCCTATTTTCCCCCCCTCTGTGGGGAAGTTAAATTGTTACGGTAAAGTCCGAAGATGCCAACTGCATGTCCAGTAACATATCTGGCACTCTGTCCATGAGCCTTCTATTAGCTGCTGTGATTTCACAAGGAAAAGCCAGCAGGATTCTGGTCCATGTCATCATAATCAAGGTTCATAAGTTCAAACCCAGCTCAAGGAGACTCCACCATTACTGAGGGCTGGGTAGACAGCTTTACTTATATATTATATTCCTAACCCATTTTTCCTCCAATAAGCTGAAGCTGCATTACATGGTAATGCCCCACCCTATTACTTTATCTTCACAACCCCCCCGGAAAGTAGGCAGGATGAGAACATGTGAGGTTCATGGCAACATCATATGTGGCTGCGCATCACACTAAGACAGTGTGAGGGGGTACACCTCATCTGAAGGGACGCAGGCATGAGACGCATCCTGGTGTCATTCATCATCTCAAACGAGAGCCAAAAACAAGTCAACTTGACCAAAAAGCTTTTATTTGAAGCTATTTACATCTCGTTGGCTGGATAGCTCAGTGGTTGGGAGTTCAATTCCCCACTATGGCTCCTGTGAATAGAGCAAGCCTGTGCCCCTTTCGTCTGATTTTTCAAAGGGCATTTATTTATATTTTTATTTGTTTTGTTTGTTTATGGCGACAGCTTAACACAAATCAATTTCAAAAAGAACTCTGGGAAATAACTCAGGTGGGAGAGATAAACTGAACCTTCCTTTCAACCCTCTTAAAGGCAGAGCTTTGTCACAGGCCCACCAAACCTCCACAACCACAAATTAAAACAAAAAACAAAAACAAGCAAAAAAAACCACCTCTGCCACAAACACTCACCACCGGTTCGTAAACGAATTCTCGAGGAGCTTGTTTTAAAACCTCTATTGCCTCAGTGTAGGACATCCTGGAAGTAGTGGAGAAGAAAACCTGTCAGGGTTTAGGCTCATCCCGGCTGGATATAAATGTGTTTATTTTAAATATTCCTATCCTGCCACTCAAAGAAAGAAGGCTGACCACCGAAGAATTGATGCTTTTGAACTGTGGTGCTGGAGGAGGCTCTTGAGAGTCCCCTGGACTGCAAGGAGAACAAACCTATCAATTCTGAAGGAAATCAACCCTGAGTGCTCACTGGAAGGACAGATCCTGAAGCCGAGGCTCCAATACTTTGGCCATCTCATGAGAAGAGAAGACTCCCTGGAAAAGACCCTGATGTTGGGAAAGAGTGAAGGCAAGAGAAGAAGGTGACGACAGAGGACGAGATGGTTGGACAGTGTCATCAAAGCTCCCAACATGAATTTGACCCAACTCCGGGAGGCAGTGGAAGACAGGAGGGCCTGGCGTGCTCTGGTCCATGGGGTCACGAAGAGTCGGACACGACTTAACGACTAAATAACAAAAACTTGCCCTTCAGGGTAACCTCCACCCAGTTGGCCATGAGGACCCCAATTCAGGAAGAAGCTCAATAACAAGGCATATCCTTCATCTGCAGAAGATTTTAGGAAACGTTCTTCTATTAAAAGAACAAAGCCCAGAATCCCATACTGGCTAAGTTGCTGGTTATTTTTATGCCCATATATGCCAGCAACTCGCTTCTAATGTGTGATCTCCAGAAGTATATACATCATCAACAGTTCAGTTACTGGGCAGTGGTGGCAGTTAAGTCATCAATTTATTTACTTTTTAAGGAACTTTTCAGGCTTTGAGAAAGTCTCAGGTTCCATTCCAGAATCTCTAGTTTAAAAGGATCAGCCAGGGAGGGAGATAGGAGAAGTCTTGAACTCAGATCCTGGAGAGCCACTGGCAATCAGAACAAACAACAGAGGCCTTTGATGAACAAATAGGTCTTGGTGAACTGACAAATTGGACATTCCTGTTTCAGAAACCAAAGCACAGTGACACCTTTAAAACCAACATAATCCACAGAAGCTCCCACTGGAATAAATCCATCCTTTTGAATGGTGCCACCATACTTCAATTTTTTGTCCTACCTGCTGAAACAGACTAACACAGTCTTTGAGAATTCATGTCTCAGGAGAACTTCAAGCAGCTGCACCAATGTTTGACCGTTGGATGGCTCACACCTAAGACTGAGGGTATATAGACCTCAAAAGAAGACTAAGCCAGATTCTAATACTCCACCATCACTCAAAGGAGGAACTTGAGTTCTGCAGAAGGACAAACTTATCTATTCTTGCAGAACCACAGTTCCCAGGGTTGCCTGAAAGGGCTGAGCTTTGGCCACCAAAGGCAGGACACATTTAATTCTGATCTCTTGAAAGACGAGTATATTCCTCTGAGGGATGTCACAAACAGGCAGTCTGTCAGCCAAATACTACCCATTACGATCAAAAGGAACATGACTTATTGACATGAGGTTATGGCCAATAAGCCTCTTAGACCAGAGAAATAATGATCTGTTCCACTGTTGCACTTGTGAGACCGTAGGGTTCTCCTCACAAGCTTCGACTTATTGTGAGCACGTTCACAAACTGGATTGTGGGGTGTGTCTGTGTTTTTAAGTGAAAAACTGCCCTGAGGTGGGGTGTTTGTGACTCGTCTCCACTGTTGCTTCTGTGGTCTCAATTCCCCCATTCCTCTTCCTCGCCCTTAAAAAAGGGTGTAAACGTAAATCTAGCAAGACCCTCTTTTATCTTTCAAGAATTCTGCCACAAGAAGCATGGCTCAGCATGGGACAAAATGGTTGGTGCTCAGATTTGTCATCGTCCGTTATTTATTTATTGAGCTGATATGCCGCCCTTTTAGACATAGTCTACTCAGGGCGGCTCACAAAACGCAGAATAAAAACAATTAATATCAGATAACAATTTACAGTCCTTGTGTAACAACGGGAGAAAGTCCTCACCTCACCCACGGACCCATTGCCAGCGATCGTCTACCCACACAGAGATCCACAGGACACACATTTCGTTAGCATGAAAAGCCATTCTTGGCGCATACCAACAGATGCATGTACGTAGAACTCCCTTCCCATGAGAGGAAATTCTGCTTGCCTCAGGCCACCTCTACACAGGTAGGCGGGAACCTGTTGCAGAGTAAGGCAGGACTGACACTCAAAATGCCATGATCATGATACGTGCGTTAAACATGGGAGGTGGCACGTCTCGAACAATGCCCCCATGTGAACATCGAAGAGGGATCCAATGCAAAAAATGGACTCCTGTTAAGAATTAAAAAGATGGGTTCTTTTTCCAAAACAAAGAATGTCATGAAATCTCAAAGATTAACAAGCTTTATCTGGCCTTTGTGGACTGCAGCCCACTTTTTCCGGGTGCCACAAAATCCTTGTTTAGCTTTGCAGCAAGAGATGACCGATTAACCTATGTAACCCTCTGTAAATCACGTCAAATGGTTTGTGATGAATCGCTATATTTCAGACTCAGCATTTTAACACCTGGCATTGTTTCCATGCCACTTGAGAATGCTATTCTTAATATTCGTGTGTCAATCAGCTCTGTGGTTTAGGTATCTGGTTGCAGAGCCAGAGGTTGGGAGTTCGATTCCCCGCTGTGCTTCCAGGGAGAAAAGCCAGCCTGTGAAACCTTGGGCAAGCTGCATAGTCCCAGAACACCCCTAGAAGAAGGGGAAGGTAAACCACCTAAAAAACCCTGTAAATGGCTGCTATAAATTGGAATCGACTTGACAGCACACCAGTAATTAATCTTTGGGATGGGGCATAAAAGAGGCAGGAAACGTAGGATATTGAATACCAGTATGCATTTGCATTTAAGTCATCTGGAATAGGAATGAGTTCAGATAGTCCAGTATACTACCTGACTGGTAACCGCTCTCCAGAGTTTCAGGCAGGGATCATTCTTAGTCCTATCCTGAGCTCCCTGGTCATCTCTCATCCATGTATGAACTAGGCCTGGTCCTGCTTAGCTTCCAAAATCAGATGACATCATTTACTGCATGCATACGCAGTCGTACTTGCATCTTGTCAAACCACAAAGATCGCTTTTGGCACTGCTAGAGACAGTGCAGGCTAGTGAAGCCTTAGATCATGTCCAGGATGCGCACATTTCCACTGCTGTGAGAAATCCAGCAAACAAGCATATTCTGAGCAAGGACAGTTTTTACAATAAGGGGTGGGGGGGGAGAAGCAAAACACCTTTTGAGGCAAGAGGAGGGTATAAAATGCATTGATAAATAAATTTCAAATATATTAGCTTACGTTATAAATTGCTTGTTGAGCATCTTTTCTAACTTGGCCTTTAATGGGGAAGAGAAAAGGAAAAAGAAAAGAAAACGAAAGTCATCACAGTTTACAATTGCAGAAGGAGTTTCAGATTTTTGTTCTTGAAGGTGACGTGTTTTTCAGAAGGGCTTAGTGCTGCCATCAGCAACTTTGCAAGGATGTAAGCGACACACTGGTTTCCACTTCCTAAAACAGAAATCAAGCTGCATCAAAGCACCCCAAATTTGCTGGCGGAAAAAAAAAAAAAAGCTAAACTGTGCCATTTCAACCAAGGTACCATGAAAAAACATTTAAAGGAAAGGGTGTGCTACTGATATACCGCCCCATAGCGCTTAAAAGCACTCTCTGGGTGGTTTACAATTTAATTATGCAAGGTACATATTTAGCTTGGTAGGTTGCATTTAGACCCTTCCCAGCATTCCTCTCTCTTGGACGGTCTGGAGAAGGTTGATGGAAATTGCAGTCCCGCCATATCCTGAAGGTAGCATTTCGCCCACCCTTGCGCCAGAGTGACCTCCAAAGGTCCAGAAACCACACACACCCCTCCCACGATTTTGGAGGGCTGGAACTGCTCCCGCTTCTTAAAAAGCCGGGTATTCTGTTTTCCTGAAAAAAGGGTCCTACAGCGGCCAACTTTAAAACAAAATTAAATTGAGGATGGAAGTCAAGTACCATGTTTCCCCCCAAATAAGACAGGGTCTTATATTAATTTTTTGCTCCAAAAAAACGCATTAGGGCTTATTTTCAGGGGATGTTTTATTTTTTTCATGGACAACCATCTACCTTGATTCAAATACAGTCATATCTTCTTCTGGTTGCTGCGCAAGGGTGGAGGGTGGGGTTTCACTTCACTGGGGCTTATTTTTGGGGGACGAGCATCCTAAAAAATCATACTAGGGCTTATTTTCAGGTGAGGTCTTATTTTCGGGGGGAAAGTATGATGGAGGGCCCTCAAAAAGTGGCAAAATATGCCACTCCTGCAGAGAACTCTTTGAGTTGAAAAACATTTTTTTAAAAAAATGGAAGAGGAGAGTGGGTATATGGGTTTGTAGGGGGCCACTCTGGCATCCTGGGAGGGGCACCAGAGGCTTAACAGGATGCACGTTCATCAGCCCCACGATGGGCAGTGTATTCAGAGGAATGTCTCAGACAGACCAAATTCCACAATCCTGTTTCCCACGGTGGTGAAC
This sequence comes from Intellagama lesueurii, assembly GCA_037013535.1. NCBI lineage: Eukaryota > Metazoa > Chordata > Lepidosauria > Squamata > Agamidae > Intellagama > Intellagama lesueurii. The sequence continues at coordinate 6,722,004 of JBAJHW010000003.1, forward strand.
CTGAGGCCAGTGAGAAGCCTCAAGGCAGGAAATGAAGGTGCTTCATTTAGCAGCGTTAAGGACAGACCCTTCGGCCATTATGGCTACCTGGCCCCAGGAACGTCCCTCCCCTTCCACAAATGTGTCTAGCTTCTCCTCTTGGCCACCCAAGCCCATGGCCATCCGAGCCTGGAAATGTGACTTTTCAGATTACAACACCCAGAATGCCCCGCGCTCTCCAACCCACCCACAAGATGACATGCTGTGTGGAGAAGTCGTCCACACAGAGACACATGGTGCAGACAGACAGCTAGATTTGTGAGGCTTGGCGTTGCACCCCTTGGGGGGGGAGGCAGGACTAGAATCAAAGCCTCCCTTCCACTTCCTGTGGGACAGAGCCGTAGTTCCCAACCCAGGCGGTTCTTGGACTGCAATTCCCAGAAGCCTTCACCGCTAGCTGTCCTGGCTGGGGTTTCTGGAAGTTGCAGTCCAAGAACACCTGGGCAACCCGAGCTTGAGACCGACCCACTGGGATGGAGTAAATGAGGTGTATTCTAGAACACTACTAGCATTGAGAATCCAGGTAGATTAGCTGCATAGCTTGACTCCTTTGCTTGCACAGCTCTGCCCTGGATTCTTTTGCCTGGTCACACTGAAGACAATTTGGGCAGCCAGCTGTCAGATCTGCTTGGACTTGGGGTTCCCGCCTTGAGCAGGGGGGCTGGACTAGATGGCTTTCGAGGCCCCTTCCAACTCCACGATTCTGTTTCTATGACAGAATGCCCAGCAGCTGGCTATTACCGATCACAAGCTTTTCCACATTCAAAAGCCGGGTAAACTACAAAAAAAAGGGAGTAAAACCCCTTCTCGGTTTTTACCTTTTGTCCAGGGGCTACATATTTATGAAAAAGCTCGACATCACGAGGGCATCTGGATAGCACCATTTCCGTCACCTTCTTGAAAAGGTCTTCCATAACCTAAGAAAGGGGGGTGGGGAGAGAGAGAAATAATTCAGAGAACAGATTAAGCTGTAACGCTTATCAGGTATACTCTCCATCTTGGGCTAACAGTGGCACACAATAAATAGCAATTATCGTTTATATAGCTTTCTGTGTACAGTACAAGTCTTTCTACTTGGGTTCTTCTAAGGAGAAAGGTGGGGTAAAAATATTTTAAATAAATAAAATAATAAAGCAAATGTAAATAAGTAAATAAATAAATTCCAGATACCTCCTTGTTATGCTGTTTGTAACACCCTGCTCGTATGAATGAAAAGTCGGGGGTAGATCTTAAAAATGAATGAAGAACGATTTCAGGTGGGGCAGATTGTTATCTTCACACTGCACATGTAAGAGTGAAGAGTGTTTGACCGTGGCTAGAGACTATGCTGGGTTTCTACGTCTGTTTAAGGTAGAAAGCATGGGAAGAGGAATAATTACGTCTCTCTCTAGGTCTTGGTTTGGACCTGGTGGGGGGGGGGGAGAAGCATCTAATGCCACCCACTTTTCCCCACATAAAAGAAAGCATCTGCTGTTGTCTACAGTGGGAACTTAAGGGTCAGTTCATGTGTGATGATGACACAGGATGGAAAACTCAAGAGGATGCTTTCGTTTCCTCGAAAGAGGAAACATTTTGTTATACCACAGAGCTTTTGGAGGGCCCAAACTAAGCTGGCTGTCAGCACAAAGGAGTGGTTCCCCTTCTATTCACCAGAGCTGTCCCAGGCAATTTTGAAAAAGAAAAGAAAGAGAAAACCAGTACAAATTGCAACATCCAAAAGCCACGTGTCCCATTTAACATTGCTGCAGAGAAGGTGGAGACACGGTAGACATGGATTTACTGGTAGACATGAATGATCTGCAGTAGACTGACAAATGACTTCTGACTCATCAGCACTAAACAACAGCACTAAAATGACAGCAGCAAAATACATGTAAACATTTTACGGCATTCATGATCAAACGTGATGACAGATATAGCATGTTTTTAGAAGAGGTCCTCCTCCGAAGGGTAAAAGAGGTCTGTTTGTCACAGCACATGATGTTTCTCTGAAACATACCTTGCATTTTGTTTTGCAAATGATCACTGACTGGGGCTCACCTTGCAAGTCTAACTGTTGAAGTACATATTTCTGAAGCGATATGCAGAAATAACAAGCAATCTGCAGGGAACACTCATATCTCTTAACATCTAGTTTGACGAGGATTCTTACAGCGCTAGCTTATCTTGCCTGTTTCCTCTGTATTCCCAAGGGCCCTCACACTCTTCATTCACCTTAGACTTCCCTTGCTTTTTCCTGCTCTCTTCCTTCCTGTCTTCCAAATACAACTGGATTCCTCTCTCCGTCTTCAACAGTCAACCAATACCCTTTGCAGATTCACCATTTCTAATGCATACGGGGCTACTCCCTTGATCTTTGCAGAGACTGTCTGCCCGAGGGATTCTAGAAGTTGATCGTCGAACAAAGTGATCTTGCTTTGCGTGTATTCATATAAACAACCCTGTTCTTGAACTGTGTCCAACAGAGAGACACAGAGGGTGGAATCCTGGTGTGCTGTTACGCAAAAGGCGTACCTTTCGGAGGCAAACCATCACAAGCTAAAAAATCTCCACAGACATTATCTGTTGGATGCAGCAATGTGTGGCTCAGGATGCAACAGGTATGGAAATTTCTTAACTTGAGGCAATTCACCTCGGACAGTTACACCTTTTGCGTAACAGCGCAACCGGGTTTCAGCCAGAGAGAAGGGTGTGGGGCACAGAATGAATGAATGAGGCCAAAAAGATATTGTTCTCAGGCACTGTCCACCGGGTTCAAAACTCCCCCTAACCAATGTATAATAAGCTTTTGTTATACATACAGATCTGCACGTGAGTGCTCAAGATATGCATTATCAAGCGACACTAAAGCAACAGAGGAAGGCAACTTATACTAGGTCTAGCTGTAGTATTTGTCTAGTCCAAGGGTGGGCAACAGGTGGCCTTTTGACCTTGACCCACCAAGTCCGATTTTATAGCTCTAGAAAATCAGTCAGATCCTTCTTCTTCATCATCTTAGAACTGCAGAACTGGAAGGGACCTTCGAGATCATCAAGTCCAGCCCCATCAAGGAGACACCGTGGAGAACTGAACTCCCAAGCTGTGGCTCCATGGCCAGGTGCCTCAACCACTGAGCTATCCAGCTGTTATCTGAGGCAGAATAGTCAAATTTAAAAGCACAACAACACCTCTTTCTCTTCCTGAAGGCCCGTTTTCAACCGGGGGGGGGGGATGTATGGCAGGCCTCCCCCCAAATCAAACTGGAACAGAATGTTTGGTCTCTTGTGGTTTCAAAGAGCTCCTAATTTTTTTTTTAAACCATTTCCCCCAAGCGAATGGAAGCCCACCCTGTTGGAACTCCACTCGCATCTGTTCGGGCCAGCTGCAGCTATCAAGGATCTCCGGCAGACCACGGTCTCTCTCATCATCTCCCAGTCCTTCCAAAGGAAGATGCTGGAGACCGATCCTGGGCACTTTTGCCTGCCAAAGCTGGAACAACAGGCCCTGCTCAGAGAAACTCCTTCCACGTCCTTCCACACTGACGTCTGCAAGAAACCAGCCCCCAACCGATAGTTCTGCATTTCCTGGCAACATCTTCGCCCTTGTGAAGTCCTTATTTTCGAAGAAGCAGGATTCCTGTTTCCTCAAGATCAGAGGACCCTAAGGATAAAAATAGCACCAGCACTGCGCTTGTGTCTCAATCAAATTAGCAGGAAGATAAACCGCACCCTCCTGTTCACACAAAGCATGGTGCTCGCTCTGCTGTAGGAAACCAGGATCAGCACTTCAAAAGGACTTCTTGTTGTTTAGTTGTGAAGTCGTGTCCGACTCTTCGTGACCCCATGGACCAGAGCACGCCAGGCCCTCCTGTCTTCCACTGCCTCCCGGAGTTGGGTCAAATTCATCTTGGTCGCTTCGATGACCCTGTCCAACTACAGCTCTTAAAATCCTCCAGCCGGCACCGCCCGTGGCCATGCCAACTGGGGGAATTCAGTGTCTCGTAGCCCAAGAAAGCTTTTGGACAGCTTTTAATAGGCTTTAGCTTGCCACTTTGGTGAGTGCCAAAAATCTTATCTATTGCTATCACAGCAGCTGAGGTTCGTGCTGTTCGTTTGCAACCTCATAAAACATCCAGTAACACAAACGCACCGGATTTGATTCATGTTCACAGGTTAAGGAAGTAAAACCAAAGAGAGAAACTCAATTCTTTATTCAAATAAATGAGCCACCCACACCTATACAGCCCTGCATGGCTTGGGTTCGGGCTATCTGAAGGATCGTATCACCCCATTCTCGGCTTTTAAGATCTTCTGGGGAGGCCCTTTTCTCAGTTCCACCAGCTTCCCAAGCTCATTTGGTGAGAACACAACACAGGGCCTTCTCAATGACTGCTCCGGGGCTTGGGAATGCATTGCCCGAAGAAGCCAGGCTGGCCCCCTTCCCTCTTTCCCTTCTGTCATCAGGCAACGAACTTTCTCTTCAGGCAGGCCTTTAAGCAGTAAGTTATCCCAGGAACACTGGTTTTTAAACTTATAGGTCTCAAATGTTTTAAACTGTTTTTATATTTGATTCTTTTAATCTTAGTGTATGTTTAATTGGTTTTTTTAAATATGATATTTTTAATGTTTTTTTAAATGTGATCTTTATATAGTGTTTTAAAGTTTCTTATTTTACCTGTTGTGAGCCACCTTGGGGTCCCCTATGGGGAGAAAGGTGGCATATAAATAATTTAAATAAATAAAATAAATGAAGGCTAGGACAGGCTACCTACCACGCACATATAAATGCTAAACAACTGTAACATTGGAAATGGGGAACTTTCCCCATTCTCCTAAAAACTTGTGACCCACCTGCATGATGTCCTGAAGTCTGTCGATGAAAGAAATCTCCGCCTCCACCATATAAAACTCTGCCAAGTGCTTGCTCGTCCGAGAATGGTCAGCACGGAAAGTTGGGCCGAAAGAGAACACTTTGGTAAAAGCCCTGCAGTTGCGAGACAAGGTCATGTTTGCAAGACACATAGGCTCTGATGGGCACCTATTGGCCAGACACGGTGACGTCACCCATAAGCTTCCCCCCAGAATCCCAGAAGCATTTTGAAAACAAACCAAAGCTTCTCACTCCAGGACCTTGAAGTTAAAGGTTATAACAAACTCACATACTAGGCCAAAATACTAGGTTATCTAAACAAAAGGTCGTCAACCCCCGGTCCGCGGCCCGGTGCTGGTCCATGGCCTGAGCCGGACCAGGCCATGGAGACAGACCTCCTGCCCCCCCCCGCACGCACTCCCCTCTCCTTTGCGCACGCGTGCGCGTGCCAACACCAGCATGAGTGCTCCCCCACCCCTTCACGCATGCGCTCGAGCGCCCGAACGCCCGCGTGAAGTGGTGGGGGAGCGCTCATGCTTGTGATGGCGGGCGCGCGTGCACGCGTTCCCCCACCGCTTCACGCATGCGCCCAAGAGAGAGAGCGCCCGCACGAGTGCGGGGGGTGCCCCGCTTTCCTCAGAGGCTCAGCCGGTCCGCGATCCCAAAAAGGTTGGGGACCGCTGATCTAACCATTTTAGTTTCATTCATTTATTTATTTAAAATATTTCTACCCCACCTTTCTCCTTGAAAAGGACCCAAGGCAACTTACATCGTTTTCTTTGACTGGCAGCAATGTCTCCAGTAAGAGAGACTATTCTTCTCCTCATCACCTGCTACTTGACTTTTTAAAGCAGAAATGCTTTGGAACTGAACTTCTCCCCGCATAAAAGCACACGTTGTCACCAATGATCAGCCACTTGGCAAACGGGAAACCTTATTCCGGGGTTCAACTGAACATAGGACTAGAAGCACCAGATGCAGCCTCGACTGTTGAATATGCAAAAGCAACTCCAACAGATGGACTGATTGAAATTGAACCTTAGAAAAGGTGACTTCTCTGGACTGACAGAATTCTTCAGCCAGTAAGGTAAAGGTTCCCCTTGACATTTAGTCCAGTCGTGTCCAACTCTAGGGCACGGTGCTCATCCCCGTCTCCAAGCCGTAGAGCCAGCGTTTGTCCGAAGACAGTTTCCGTGGTCACGTGGCCAGCGCGACTAGACACGGAATGCCGTTACCTTCCCACCGAGGTGGTACCTATTTATCTACTCTCATTTTTACATGCTTTCGAACTGCTAGGTTGGCAGGAGCTGGGACAAGCGACGGGAGCTCACTCCGTCACGTGGATTTGATCTTACGACGGCTGGTCTTCTGACCTTGCAGCACAGAGGCTTCTTCAGCCAGCAAGGCCAGACCCAAAAAAATAACTTCCCCAAGCTCCAGTTTCTAATCTCACGCTCTTCCGGAACCAGTGAGGCAAAGCTGTTGTACTTTGACAAGAGCAATCTAGACTTAAAACACCTACTCAGCTATCATGTCTGATCATGGGCCTATTATCTTTTAACCTAAACCATTGATTTATTTATACTTTATTTATTTCTGGCATTTTATACCGCCCCACTCAGTGGAAAATGCGCCACTCTGGGAAGTTTTACAAACACAACGTAAACCCTTCCCTACCCAACCCAACCCAACCCAACCCCAAATCATAAAAGTCAATACATAATGAAAAAAAAAGTAAACCAACCAACTGGCCCATAAAATTCCTGACAAATCAATACATCCTCAGCAGTCATGTGATCCCTCATGGGTCACACGGCTACCTGAAAGGTAGGCAAAATGCAAGCTGCGGGCTACCTATAGCCCCCAGGAGCCCAAATATGGCCCACCTCACACTCCATACACATTTTAAAAAGAATTCTCTTTTTTTTTTTGCTGAAAAAGTCTCCTTGTCGTCTTGAGGAGGTAGGCTTTGGAAGCAATTTTGCCATGACTGGACCGCTACACCTTCACTGGGGCACCCCTGAAAAGTCTACGATTTAAAAAATAATAATTTGGCCACTAGAGGGAGAGAAAGGGCACTGATGGTTTTAAAAAAAAACCTTTTTACAGAATTGGGATGGGATGGACAGGGTGTGAACATCCCGGGGTGGGCATGGGCATCTAGAACCACCCAAGGGGTGGCTACATATGGCCCTCTAATCTCTGTAAGTTGCCTAGCCCACCTAAATAATGGTTCCCAACCTTTTTCTTTCTCTGGGTCACTTATTCTTCATCAAAAGCTTCTGCACATGATCACATGAAACTTGAAAAACATTTTTTAAAATAGCATGTGCATGATGGGCATCAAACATAGACTAAGGAGAATTAAAAATCCACCTCACTCATCAACATATAACACTCATCACAGTAAATATGGGGAACAGGCACTCTGCTATTGTGATCTTTTCCCCACTTGTGAACCTACCACTTCTCTGTTACCGCTTCATGCATTTCAAGAGCATTTCCCCCAAACCTTGCAATTTTTTTTTCCTTTGTGCTTTTGCATTTTGCTGGTGGCTTTTTGCGTTGGCCGGAGAAAGGTACCAACTTAGTGTGTATTTTGGAATTCGTTTTGTGCCAACATGGCCGTCCATGCTTTTGTTTGTCCAGACAGTGCATCTCTCTTGGTTTCTATCCAAACAAAACAAGAGTACTAAATCATTTCTCGGTATGGATTCAAGTTTTCCCCAGCTGTTAAGCCATTTATCTTCCACGTTCGGAAACGGAGGACAAAGAATAAATGGAGAGGGAAGCCAAAAAAACCAGGAGATCTTGTGCCCAGACAAACCATTCTCCAGGCTAGGCTGACACAAATTTCGGTGTCACTGTGGTAATCCATGTGCATTGTCAAAGGCTCAGTTCCCACCCCTGAAGCTGCAAATGGTAATTAAGTCTGAAAAGATTTCTGTGTAGCTGCGTGTTACAGATAAGAAAATTCAGGGAAGAATGGAGGAGGCGATGGGTTCAGACAGAAGCATCCCACACACAGAGAAATGTCACAAGCTCAGAAATCACTTGAAAACATAACTCTGACCATTCCGCTCTGGCTTAAGCAAAAATTAATAAGAACAATTTTTTAAAAATCCCAAAGCAACCCACCCAAAAGCAGCATCTTTAAGGCAATGGTCCCATTAATCTTTTCCACATCTTGAGCAAACTGGAATTTTCCACAAGGGAAGCGGGCAAAATGCCATGCTGATCTTAATTAACAAGCAGCAGCAATCTTATTAAGCCAAACAATCTTCACGTAGAGAACTATTTTCTATCAGGATTAGGGGATACAGGATTAGGGGATCCGGGAGGGCAGATCCAGAACGTGGTAGCAAAATACACTTTGGGTAAGAACATCAGCAATGTCATTGCTTTTTAAAATGAAACTAACAGCTAGTAACCGTCATTCTTCAGAGTGACAATATTTACTTGTTCCTCCTAAATTTACTTCTGGAGGTCAGTATTTTCCAGCCATGTTTATATTTCTCATGGAGCCCTCCCTAAAAGCAAGTAATTAAAAAACAATTTGTATCTGAGAACAGCACAAGCATATATTTTTTCAAGAAACAAGCCATGAATAACTATAATAGTGGAAAAAAATTTTTTGAAAAGGGCACACCCCCTCAGACAGCAGGTTGGTCTTCACACGATGACGTCTTCTGCTGAGCAAAAATGGGCCAGAAGAGAAAATTCTACAGATCGGGAACTAGCACAGGTGGGATACAGAACTTCTCTCTCTGTCTTCGAATCTGTGTTTTCTTTTTGTTTTAATTTCCACTCAATTAAGTTTCCCATTACTTCTCTCTACTATGTGTGTAGATATGGCATTAGCACAGATTTTAGAAGTTTCTTTTGGAAGCAGCACTTCCCTGCAGGTGTCACAAAGCCCAACACGGTAAAGTAGGGTTTTTTTTACATCTATCCTTTCCATTGGCTGTTTCTTCACCTTCCTATAATCCCAAGGAAAGGAAAAGATCTTCCTTGCCCTGTCTCTGTTAGTCAGTTTTCTCCTTTCTTTTAACCTGGTAAGATCTCTCTTTTGAGGATGGTCTATTGGCCCCATCGTCTACCTCAAATCATGACTTAGCTCCAGTCTAGCGCATGGCCAACTACCTAGATTAGAAAAAATCAGGCTCTCCGGTCAATGTACTTTCTAAATAAATGTTAGTAACCCTTTTTTTTCTTTAAATTCAGCCTCTGCCTGGTTTATTCTTCCACAGAACGGAGCATTTAAACGTGTGGGTTTAAATGCCCATAGGAAACACTACTGAAGCTAACTCTGCTCATTGAAAGAGATCCACTAACAGGGGAAAAACCAACACAGCTAGGGCTCGGGGAGGCCTACCGGGTATCCTTCTGTTGAGAACCCACTGAGTGTGTTGGGATGTCCCAATAAGGTAGATATCTGAAGACTTGTCTCTTGTGAACAAGACAGCGTGCTGGTGGGCACAGGCTAAACTCTTCTACAGCAAAAGGAAGTAACTAAAGAAATCACAACACTTCTGTCTGAAGTTTGTTTACTGTAATGAGTTTGTCTCAAGCCAGAGAAACACTTGCTACATTACCCAAAACAGCTGGATCATACCCAGAATTTCGTCACACCAACTGATGCCTGTTTACATAATCTCCTGGCCCAGATCGAATGACTGATTGCTTAATTTGCATAATTTGCAAATAATGGTACCTACATAATATGCATATTAAAGTCACCTAGACTTAGAGAAATGAACTACGGCAAACTTGGAGGGCAATAACCCACATTTTCTTCTAGCTCAGGGGTTCCCAACTTGGGTCCCCAGATGTTTTTGGACGACAACTCCCAGAAATCCTGGCCAGCAGAGGTAGTGGTGAAGGCTTCTGGGAGTTTTTGTCCAAGAACCTTTGAGTTACCCAAGGTTGGGAACCACTGTTCCAGATTACTATTCTCACAGGGGCAGGGGAGATGAACCAACATGCAGGATCTTGCTAGGTTTGGACAACACACTCTAAACTGCATGACTGCATCATATAACCTCCCCTTTCAAGGCTCCCCCCAAAATCCACTGCCAAGTTTCACCACCAAACTGCTAAAAAAAACAACCATGACAAAACAGGCCACACAACAGGGTGGTATGGTGGTAGAGGGTGAAGCCCATGGCAGATCCTTAAGACAGACAAAAAACACTGAATCCCCCCCCCCCCCCCAACATTCAGATTTTGGGAGTTGTAATGGCCATGCTGATTGTGGAATACTTGTTGTACGCCCCTCCAAAAATGTTTTTTATCTGTCCAGGTGGATCCAAGCTCCTCATCCTTGCACAAAACAAACCACGGACAGGCGGTCCATGGCTCCATTTAGCTTGCCATGGTAGGAACCAGGGTCTACCAGGGTGAACAATAAACCAGGGAGAACCTAAATCCTGGTTCATTGGATCACTGCATCCTCCACAGCAAGATCACCATGTCCCAACAGCTGTAGGCTGCAGGATAAAACTGGAAACCGGGACCAAACTGTCTTTGAGGACATGTGTTTGTCATCACAGATCTTCCTCTTGCTCTGGAAATCTAGGAACCTCGCCCCACCCCAGCGAGGCAGGTCCTAGCTTAGGGGGAAAGTACACGCTGTGTCAGCAGAGAGTTTCAGATTCAATCCATGCCCTCTCCGGAGAGGTCTAGGAAAGAAGTCAGTAACCATAGACACCTGCCAATGTTCAACAGGACAGTCAACACTGGGCTAGCTAGATGAATAACTTGATCTGGTAAAAAGAAACTTCCTTCTGCCAAAATACATTTTAAGAGCCACAAACTGTTTTTAAACACTTCTTATTTCTCTGTTGCTTATTCTCACTGAGCTTGAGCGACAAGACATACGGTATGCTTCTCGTCTGAAGGATACACCACTTCACAACCCAAACAGAGGTTTGTGCGTCTGGACCCTTCCTGTGCACAGAAAATGAGGACTTCCTTCTCCAGGGAGAAATACAGTCAAAAGTTGGCAAGTTTTTTTTTTTAAGACTACAATTCCCAGAATACCCCAGGCAGCAGAATACACTATTATGGGGAGTTTTAGTCCAAAATGCCACTTGCCCAGCTCTGGTTTCATGGAGAAGGGGTTGAATTCTATGATAAAATAACTGCATTCAACCCATGAACACAATTGTCTGAACTTAGACAAAGGTATAAATCAGGAGATTCTGCAGGGACTTTATCACTCCACCTCCACCTCCATCATAAAAATCTAGTTCCATAAAATGGTTCTCTAAAACTATTGCAAATATTTAGTCAAAAGACACGTGTCTTAAAAACTTTAATTACTGATGGAAACAACTCACATCATCTCTCAATAATCTGGTTAAAATCTTATCAAGCTCTTTTGAGGGCTAAAAGTTTGGAATGCCATGTTGGCTCAGAAGAAGAAATATTTCTCTTCAAGGATAAATATAGCTTGTCTAAACTTAGCTTGCATTTGATCCACTTAAAATGCTTGGTGCTTTTTTTTTTTAATAGAAAGGAACATGTTATTGAAGTACAAAGCACGGAGTAGTAACATTACGTCCTGTACAGGGAGAGAACTGGACGTTTACTCTACGAGCAGATACAAGAGGAAAAACAACAAAGCAAAACACAGCTGAATGACATCATGATTATAATTGTTTTGAAGAAGAGTTCCTGTCTTTCTCCAAACTATTTTTATACACGGTTTCGACACCTAATCCATCCTGTTGCAAATAAAGTTCTTATTTAGTTTTATCAGTTTTAAGACATTCTCCCTGTTCGATTCGCCCGAACCCTGGCAATATATTAAATTATTGCCATGATAGCCAAGGAGGGAGAGAGAGAGAAAAGTCAGACAAAGTCCACCAACATAGGGAATACATAAGCTTGCAGGTAACACAGAACTCTTTATCAAGGAAATATAATTCAGAAACTAGTTCTACAGGGGGAAAAAAGGCTGCCTGTTAACATTTTTCTTTAACTCCATACAACTAGAATCTGTTGTTTTTTTCTGTTGATATGGAGGTACTTTAAAAGATTTCTTTTGGTTTCATGTTAACCTTGACAATCCTTAGATAAAGTTCTAAGGAAGTTTCTCTGATGAGGGTCTTATTTGCCCAGTACTTCCAAAAGCAGGAAGGGGGGAAAAAGCCCTGAGTTTCTGCACCAAACTTCTTGAAACCTTTGACAAAAGATTTGCACCGAAGTGGAACAACCTATCCAGGCAATTGTTCAGTCAGAATTCCAGTTCACACATGAGATTGTTGCATTCAGTGACACTGGGGTGGGCAACCGGTCCACGAGTCACAGATCCTCATTTTTCTAATTTACAAAAATAATGGGTGGGGGAAGGACGTTGGAAAGAGGCTCTAAGGGACCAAAACATCTTAAAGTTGTCTCTCATGCCCCCTTGAAGCCATATGGAGATTTCTAAAAGCCATTTTTAAAAGGTGGGGGGAGAACGTAGGAAGCTGCAGGTAGTCTGTGGGATGATGCACTTTGGACACCCTTGAGTTACATCCTTAATACAGACCTTCCCATTTGTTTGTTTGTTTATGGAATTTGTATAGTGCCCAATTTAGGGACCCGATACTCTGGGAGGTTTACAAATAAAAATATGAAAAAAATTATAACAGCAATAAAAAGCAAAGCAAAGTGTGCTGCCTATATACTGCCTCATAGTGTTTAAAGCACTCTCTGGGCGGTTTACAATTTAATTCTGCAAGCTACACATTTATCCCCAAGCAAGCTGGGTACTCAGTTTACCAACCTCAGAAGGATGGAAGGCTGAGTCAACCTCGAGCCGGCTACCTTGGATTGAACCCAGGTCGTGAGCAGAGTTTTGGCTGCAGTACTGCAGTTTAACCACTGCGCCACAAGTCAAATGAATTGGGTCCTTTCCGGCTCAGCAGTTCTATGATGACGATCCGATGAAATAAATTTAAAACATCAGCAACAAAGCAACAAACAATGGCGACATAAAATCTTAACACAGGGAAGGAGGGAAAGAGGGTGAATGCTTGCCTTTACTCTTCAGAGTTTTCTGTAACAATGTGAATAGGATGATAAGCACACTAATAGCGTCATACCTCAACTGCATAGAGGTAGCCTGCCAACCTCAAGACCCAAGAACAGTCTGCCCCCCTCAGGCATTTGAGGCCTCAAATACCCATGAACAGATCTTATTTCTCCTGTGCCTCGTGGCGCAGTGGTTAAACTGCTGTACTGTAGCCAAAACTGTGCTTCTGACCCCAGGGTTCAATCCCAGGTAGTCGGCTCAAGGTTCACTCAGCCTTCCATCCTTCCAAGGTGTGTATGGGCAATGTGTAGCCTGCATAATTAACTTGTAAACCACCCAGAGAGTATTTTAAGTGCTATGGGGTGGTATATAAGTAGAACACTTTTCTTCCCCCCCCCCCCCAACATCACAATTGTGGGGGATGGGAGTGTTTGCTGCTAGAAGCATTGTTTTTGTACAGGGGGATCTCAAGGTGCCCTCAATCCTCCCCAAAGCAGAGCAGAAATGGACACCCACTCACTTCTGGTTTTGTCTTTTTGAACATTTTTAGCCTTGTGCGGTCCACAACTGGTACTGTGGGCAAACGTTAGGCCATGTGTCCCATCCAAGGTGCTTTCCTCCTCGTTCTAGACTTTGCAATAACTTCTCAAGATCCCCCCCCCCCATACTGTCAAGTTCCTTCACACTCCGTGACAGACTGTCCACCTGCCTTTCATTCTTTGACATGCATGTTGCTTTTTTGTTTATTCCATTATCTATTCTGGGCTGATTTTAGTCTCCTGTGCCTCTCCAAAGCAATTGCATCAGTCTTTGGGCTTCTAGCCCCATCTGCAGGCTATATTCTGAGGCTCTCTTCTCCAGCACTACAACCATTATACATGCCTCTAATCTCCCAGTCTCACATCTAAGCCCATAAAAATCCATACCCAGCCATCACTTCCAAGTGGAGCTGACCAGAGACCGTCAGAAAGGAAGGCACATTGAAGAAATGGGGTTTTTCATCAGGTTTGTTCCGTGTATTTGCAGGCTGCAAGAGTTTGGGAGAAAAACAGAGAAAGAAAAGGAAGTTATTGGCTACATTACTCAAAATCTAGGATTCTTCAAACCCTTCCTAGAGCCAGAATACCCAACCGCCTTTCAGTTTCGAGATGAAGTGCCACGGGTACAGTCCACAGAACTCGACTAGTGGAACCTGTATTTACAAAGCTGGGAGCCAGCAGGTTCCTCGGCCAGAAAATGTATCAGCTATCATTAAAAAGGGATGTGGTGGCGCTGCGGGTTAAACCGCAGAAGCCTCTGTGCTGCAAGGTCAGAAGACCAGCCGTCGTAAGATCGAATCCACGCGACGGAGTGAGCTCCCATCGCCAGTCCCAGCTCCCGCCAACCTAGCAGTTCGAAAGCATGCAAATGCGAGTAGATAAATAGGGACCACCTCGGTGGGAAGGTCATGGCGTTCCGTGTCTAGTCGCGCTGGCCACGTGACCACGGAAGATTGTCTACGGACAAACGCTGGCTCTACGGCTTGGAAACGGGGATGAGCACCGCACCCTAGAGTCGGACACGACTGGACTAAATGTCAAGGGGAACCTTTACCTTTATCATTAAAAAAATTCAACCCCCCCCCCCCCCCAAAAAACCAGGAGGAACATTTTCAAGAGCTCTGGATCTAGAATGTTTTTTTTTCCCTTTTCCTTTGTTGCGATAGCCACGGCAGGAGACTTTAAGTGCCACAACGTTTTGTTCACACAAAGCGAAGGAAACAAAAGGAAAGAAACGAATTTCTTGGCTTCTCTTAACGCCGTGACTCAAAAGGGACGAGATAATAACCTTGACACAGATGTATGCGAACATTCCCAATTATAAAAAATACGTATCATGTTGTATTTTCTCCTATTCCCCATTTAAAGAAATGAACAAAGCCCTCCATTCTGATGCGTCTGTCTTTTTTCTGAGACACCACCAAGAGAGGCAAACACACACATACACACACACACAAAAGGAGGGCTTCTGTCATACCTCTCTTTCTCTCAGGAGACAAGAGATTTACAGCAGAAAAGGAGGGATCAAAGAAAATTAAACCACACAAAGTCCGGGATAATGTGATTTGCAAGTATCTGACCGCTCTCCTCTAAAAGTTCCACATGTGAAGCCCCTCTCAAGAGAAGGAAAAGGAAAAGGGGGGGGGGGGGAAGCCAGCATAGTACAGTAATTTAAAGTGTTGAACTAAGATGGGGAATCTCCGGTTTGAAATCCATAGGGAGCCACAGATCACCTTAGATCACCTTAGTCAGAATTCTGCTCTCTTACTTACTTACTTACATATTTATTTATTTAAAATATTTTTACCCCACCTTTCTGCTTAAAAAGGACCCAAGGCATCTTACATTCCTGAAAGACAATATTTAAAGCTGAAAGCAATTAATATACAAGGGTGGCTTACATCATTAAAAGACAATATTAAAACTAAAAACAATAAGTACTTAAATGTTGGAAAGGAATGAACAAATACCACTCTGAGCTGTGGTAAACACAAGTAGTCCTCAAAGCCCAGTCACAAGCAGTAAGGCATAACAATCCATTAAAAAAAAATCACACTCAGGTAGCCAGCCACTGAAGGAAAGCTTGCCTGAAGGGAAAGGTCTTTGCCTGCTTGCAGAAGACCACCAAAAATGGGGCCAGCTTGGTCTCCTGTGGTGCCTATTTCCTTCTTACATTAGAGTTCTGGCCCTGAAGATAGTGGTTAATGATCATGGAAAAACAATTATGTTCACAACTGCATAAAGGTAAAGGTTCCCCTTGACATTTAGTCCAGTCGTGTCCGACTCTAGGGCGTGGTGCTCATCCCCGTCTCCAAGCCGTAGAGCCAGCGTTTGTCCGTAGACCGTTTCCGTGGTCACGTGGCCAGCACGACTAGACACGGAACGCCGTGACCTTCCCACCAAGGTGGTACCTATTTATAGACTCGCATTTTAACATGCTTTCGAATGGCTAGGTTGGCAGGAGCTGGGACAAGCGACGGGAGCTCACTCCGTTGCGTGGATTCGATCTTACAACGGCTGGTCTTCCGACCTTGCAGCACAGAGGCTTCTGCGGTTTAACCCGCAGCGCCACCACGTCCCACTCACAACTGCATGCATGGTCAGAAAATTAAGACCGCAATCTGTCATGTGAGGAACAGCCAAGGGGGTGAATGGGAAAAGAAACAACTGCAGGACAGCTGTCACACACAATGTTTATTAGCCAGATTTGGGACCTGGACCCAATTTCTTAGCTAGTGTATGTTACATGCTGTCAAGCTGGAATGGGCTTGCAGTGACCCTAATAGGACTTATCAAGGAGATATATTTATATCATGGTTGTACCAGTTCTGCACATGTTCCCCATGTGTTTTTACTTGCCCTAGCAGGGCTTCAGTCTTAGGTCTCATGAGACCTGGCCTATCACTCTATCCACTGCACCACTGGGTAGAAAATGATGTTACAACATGAAAACTGATGGGGACGACCATAGACGTTTCCTTAAGGTCCCACGAGAAAACAAGACAACAAATAATGTTGTGCTGTGCCTCCCAATGTCAGGGGTCTCCACAACCACAGGTTTATTGAGTGGCACTGTAGTATCAAAAGCATTCTGATAAGTGTGGCAGTTCTGGGCACCATCAGTACAAAAAGAAATCAACGAGCTGGAACATGTCCTGTAGAGCAATGGTCCCCAACCCTTGGGCCTCCAGAGGTTCTTGGACTACAACTCCCAGAAGCCTTCACCACCACCTCTGCTGGCCAGGATTTCTGGGAGTTGAAGTCCAAGAACCTCTGGAGGCCCAAGGTTGCTGTAGAGACTATGACAATGTAGACTGCTGTAGACGATGACCACGATGGCCAAATGTCTAAAAACCCAGCTCTATGAGGAATGAATGAGACTGAGGGAATTGTGCATGTTTACCCTGGAGATGAAAAGACTGAGAGGTGACAAGGCAGCCATTTCCAAATATCTGAAAGGCTGGCATGTGGAAGATGAGACAGGTCGGTTTGCTAATTTTAACACTACCCATGTCACTTAGAAAGCCCACTTGGCTCCCACCTTTCTGTCATGTCCTCTGTGTACCAACTATGACACTCCACGTGTCTGGGGAAGTGGACGATAATCCCAAAAAGATCAAGATTTGTCTATTTATTTATATGATTTATGTGGCACCTTTGGGACTCAAGGCAGCTTACAAAAATTAAAACTGTACAATAATAACAGGTTAAAAATTATACAAAATGATACTGAAACACTGTTAAACATTATTCAAAATTAAAAGCAATTTTTAAAGCATTTTTTAAAAATCTGAATTTCATAAATACAGTGTTCCCAAGACCCTCAAGTTATTGCTTAAGAGGCTGCCTGAAAAGGAAGTTTTTTATTCCTGACAATGGAAGGACAAGAGGGAAGGGGGCCAACCTGGCTTCTCAGGGCAGTGCATTCCAAAGTTTGGGAGTCAACACTGAGAAGGCCCTGTCTTGTGTCCTCATCAAATGAGCTTGAGAAGGTAGTGGAACTGAGAAAGGAGTCTCCACAGAAGATCTTAAAAGCCGAGAAGTTTCCTATGGGTGTGATACGATCCTTCAGATAGCCTGGACCCAAGCCATGCAGGGCTTTATAGGTATGGGTGGATCATTTATTTGAATAAATAATAGAGTTTCTCTCTTTTGTTTTACTTCCTTAACCTGTGAACATGAATCAAATGGGTTGCCATCCGGTGTGTTTGTGTTGCTGAATGTTTTATTAGCTTGCAAAATAACAGCATGACCCTCAGCACAGAATTCCCCTCAGCTGCTGTGATAGCAACAAGTAAGATCTTAAAAGCCAGGTAGGCTCCTACGAGGTTGGACGAGCCTTCAAATAGCCTGGACCCACATTGTGTTGGGATTTATAGGTAATAACCAGCACTCTGAATTGGGCCTGGAAACAGGCTGGCAGCCAGTGAAGTTGTAATAAAGGAGTTACATGCTCCTGGTAACCAGCAGCACCAGTCAGCAGTCCGGCCGTAGCATTTTCAACCAGCTCAAGTTTCCAGACACTCTTCAAAAGCAGCCTCACGTAGAATGTGTTGCAATAATGCAAACGGGGTGTAACTAAGGCATGCGTCACTGTGGCCACATTGGCTATCTCAAGGAACAACTGGAGCACCAGCTTTAACTGTGGAAAGACACTCTCGGCTGCTACTGAGACCTGTGAATCCAAGTTCGGGGCTGAGTTGAGTCTAGGAGCACACCCAAGCTGCAGACCTGACTTTTCAGGGGGAGTGTAACCCCATCCAGTACATGCTAGATCTCTATTCCTTGATTTGCCTTGTGACTGACCAGGAGCACCTCTGTCTTGTCTGGATTAAGTTTCAAGATAAGAGTTGGGTGTCCTCAGAATACTGATGGCATCGAACATCAAAGCTTTGGACCACCTCTTCCAGCAGTTTCATGTAGATGCTGAATAAGATGGGGACAGGGATGAACCCTGGGGACACCACGGGCCAATGGTCAGACAGTCAAACAGGATTCCCCCAACACCAGCTTCTGAGTTTGCCCACCCAGGAAGGACTGGAACCACTGTAAAACAGTACCTCCAAGACCCATCCCATAATAGCACTGCAGAAGGATACCATGGTCGATGGTATCGAAAGCCACTAAGAGGCCAACCAGATCCCACAGGGACACACTCCCCCTATCCAGTTCCTGGTGTAAACTAATCCATGAAGGAGATCAAAGCTGTCTCTGTTCCATAACCAGGCCTAGAGCCAGACTGAAATGGACCTAGATAATCCACTTCATCCAAGAACTTCTCGAGGGCCACCACATGCTCCAAAATGTTATCCAAAAATGGAATACTGGAGATGGGTTGATAATTATCCAATATAATGGGATTCAAGGAGGGCTTTCAAAACAAAGGTCTTACCATTGCCTCCTTAAGACATTCTAGAACCTTAACTTCTTGCAAGGAGACATTCACCAAACTCTCTTCTTTTTATTTTTGTTTTACGCCAAGAAAGGAGACTCTGACCAAACATTAGAAAGAACTTCCTGATGATCAGAGCTGTTTGACTATAGAACAAACGGCCTCAGAAGGTGATCGATTCTCCTTCTGGAGTTATTTTCTGAACAGAAATTCAATAAGCATCTGCCAGAGATGCTTCAGGGGTGAGCTTCTTCATGGGCACGGGGGTGGGTCCGATGAGTCTTTGGGCCCCTTTCCAACTCCACAAGCTAACATTTTCCACAGCACTGGACATCAGTACAACACAGGCAGCATTTTTGGGCACTGCAGGAAGTATAACAAGCTATCTCACAGCCCCGAAAACAGGGAAAGCAAAACAGACCTTGGAGGTCTCCTCTGCCAGGAGGCTGGGACACAGGACGGTGCCGACGGACAGGTGACACTAACAGCCGTCACCCTCCAGTTTTTCCAAAAGCAAAACACAACTTGGAAATCCTTCGGATTACCACGCCCAGAATCCTCCAGCCTACTAGGTCTGTACTGTAATGGGAAAAAAGAAAAAAAAAAAAAAAAAAAGGCAACCGCTCCAAATTTTGGTTCAGAGACAATACAAGATCTGGGTCCAGATCTCTCCTGGAACAATGAAGCTGGTGGAGCAACCAGACCTCTGCTTCAAATTCTAACACACACACACACATATGTAATTGCTGCTGCTGCCATCATCTGGAAATCTATCAAGCTGTTGCTATAAATGCCACCACAACCTCTTTCTGCTTAGTAATAGTGGAGGGGGAAGGAGAGACAGGGAAGAAGTGAACAAATGGGTTATTCTTCCTCCCCTTTTCTCTCAGTGGTTGGATAGCTCAGTGGTTTAGGCATCTGGCTGTGGAGCCAGAGGTTAGGGTTTCGATTCCCCACTGGGCCTCTTATGAAGTAAAGCCAACCTGGGTGGCCTTGGGCAAGCTGCAGAGTCCCAGGGCGCCCCAGAAGAAGGCAACGGTCCACCACTTTTGAGTACTCTCTATCTAGAAAACCCTGAAAGAGTCACTATAAGTTAGGAATAGACTTGACAGCACATTACTGTTGTTGCTGTTATGATTCACATTATTATTGCTGTTATTATTTCTCTCAAAATTTCTGTAAACCGCTCTTAACCTTGTTTTGTTCAGTTTTATGGTTTCGTGAGGAGTGCAAGCTGCCTTGAGCACTCCTCACTAGCGGAAACGTGGGATATCCCTGGAATGAATTATCATTATCATCATCGTCGTCCTCATTCCTCGGGAGGCTGACTAGAAGAGGAGGGAATCGGGGAGCTATGGTCACAAAAAGGAGCTTCTCCAACCTCTACTCTTTCTGGGGTGAAAACCCATCAAAATGCACAAGGAGCCGGAAAATGAATTTGGAGCCTAACTTTTGTTGTTTAGTCGTTTAGTCGTGTCCGACTCTTCGTGACCCCATGGACCAGAGCACGCCAGGCCCTCCTGTCTTCCACTGCCTCCCGGAGTTTGGTCAAAGTCATGTTGGTCGCTTCAGTGACCCTGTCCAACCATCTCGTCCTCTGTCGTCCCCTTCTCCTCTTGCCTTCACACTTTCCCAACATCAGGGTCTTTTCCAGGGAGTCTTCTCTTCTCATGAGATGGCCAAAGTATTGGAGCCTCAGCTTCAGGATCTGTCCTTCCAGTGAGCACTCAGGGTTGATTTCCTTCAGAATGGATAGGTTTGTTCTCCTTGCAGTCCAGGGGACTCTCAAGAGCCTCCTCCAGCACCACAATTCAAAAGCATCTATTCTTCGGCGGTCAGCTTTCTTTATGGTCCAGCTCTCACTTCCATACATCACTACAGGAAAAAACATAGCTTTGACTATGCGGACTTTTGTTGGCAAGGTGATGTCTCTGCTTTTAAAGATGCTGTCGAGGTTTGTCATCACTTTCCTCCCAAGAAGCAGGCGTCTTTTAATTTCGTGGCTGCTGTCACCATCTGCAGTGATCATGGAGCCTAAGAAAGTAAAATCTGTCACTGCCTCCATATCTTCCCCTTCGATTTGCCACGAGGGTGATGGGACCAGTGGCCATGATCTTAGTTTTTTTTATGTTGAGCTTCAGACCGTTTTTTGCGCTCTCCTCTTTCACCCTCATTAAGAGATTAATTCCTCCTCACTTTCTGCCATCAGAGTGGTATCATCTGCGTATCTTTGGAGCCTAACTAACGAAGAGCAAACAGACTGAATACCTATTTTGTTCTGCCCGTGAAGCAACACAAGGGCTCCTTTTGATGGCAAGTCTCCTTGTTTTCTCCTTTAAGCCCGCGGAAGTCCATTGCCTTCAGGGCAAACAGATATTCCATTTGCGACTGAACCTTTGTATTTTATGGCAGGAACTGAGTCCGGAACTAGGATACAGGCGTTCTCATTTTGCCAGCAGATGCCCGACGAAATGTCTGGCAACTGATCCAGCGCCAGCCAGCAGCAAGCCTGGCTGTTTGCACGAGACAATGTCCAGGGTACAAGCCGCTCCTCTAGAGAAGCCGGAAGATTTGGGCGCACCAAGTGCACTCGAAAGGGATTTTGGAGGGGGTGGCATTCATTGAGATGCAGCGCACAAATCTATGTTGAAGCTTTTCTAGATTTCAAAACCGGTGGGGGCAGAGCGGACAGGAAGCCGCTGTTGAACAATAAAATAAAATAACTTGAGACAGTCTTCCAGAGAGCCCCCTGGGCAGACAAATCCAGTTAAATGGTTCTTTGGACCCTGGCCAGCCTCAACAGTTTGGGAGAAGAAAGGAAAAAGCCAAGCTGCTTCTGGCACTTTCATTTTGAACAAATTGTACAACGGACTGGTTATGTGACATAAGGTGGGGCAGGAAGATACAAAAACAGGGGTGTAAAAGAATGAATGGTGGGGAGAGAAGTCCATTTCATTCCTTTCTCTGCCATTCACAAATCATATTGATTCAGGGCAGAAAAAGGGAAAGCACTCCTTCACACACACACAATGTGTGTTTCATAGATGGAGTTTGCTACCAAAAGCGGTAGGGAGA
Source organism: Intellagama lesueurii (assembly GCA_037013535.1). Lineage (NCBI taxonomy): Eukaryota > Metazoa > Chordata > Lepidosauria > Squamata > Agamidae > Intellagama > Intellagama lesueurii. Next base: position 6,743,920 of record JBAJHW010000003.1, read on the forward strand.
GCCAGCTTCAATAGGCTTAAGGAGAGGATTAGATAAATTCAAGGCAGGCAGGCTTCTATGCAGCTATTCACATACAACTATTATTTGTCGGCTTATTAATCAACACAGCGAGGCTGATATTTTGCAATCAGTACCCAAAGGTGGCTCACGAGAACGTTAACACTGCAACAAAGACCAAATTGCTACCTAAACAAATACAGCAGGCGGAAGAAACAGCAGCCACCTCATCCACAGGCAGCAACTTGAGCTAACTCATGTGATTCATAGCCATAAGATCCAGACGTTTTGGAGGACCTCAGAAGGGAATTCAGTACATTCACGGAGGTTGGGGCTATCCCCGGCTATGGCAGGGAATGGCTGTGCGTCCCTCCGTTACTAGAAGCCGTGGGCTGTCAAATGTGAGATGAAAGATACAGTGGTACTCCTGTCCTGCCAATGGGCTTCCCAAAGGCAAGGGGCTGGCTACTGCGTGGAGATAATGTTTGCTTCTGCTCTGATTCAGCATGGATATTTTTCTTTTCTTACCAGGAAAAAAGTTGGCAGTGGAAAGACAGCAGGCACCTAAACTAAAATCTACAACAGATAGAGAGAGAGGGAGAGGGAGGGAGGGAGGGAGGGAGGGAGGGAGGGATGAAGGAAGGAAGGGAGGGAGGGAGGGATGAAGGAAGGAAGGGAGGGAGGGAGGAGAAGAAGGGAGGGAGGGAGGGAGGGAGGAGAAGGAAGGAAGGAAGGGAGGGAGGGAGGGAGGGAGGAGAAGATGGAAGGAAGGAAGGAAGGAAAGAAGGAAGGAAGGGAGGGAGGGAGGGAGGAGAAGATGGATGGAAGGAAGGAAGGAGAAGATGGATGGATGTATGGAAGGAAGGAAGGAAGGAAGGAAGGAAGGAAGGAGAAGATGAATGGATGGATGGATGGAAGGAAGGAAGGAAGGAAGGAAGGAAGGAAGGAAGGAAGGAAGGAAGGAAGGAAGGAAGGAAGGAAGGAAGGAAGGAAGGAAAGAAGGAAGGAGAAGATGGATGGATGGAAGGAAGGAGAAGATGGATGGATGTATGGAAGGAAGGAAGGAAGGAAGGAAGGAAGGAAGGAAGGAAGGAGAAGATGAATGGATGGATGGATGGAAGGAAGGAAGGAAGGAAGGAAGGAAGGAAGGAAGGAAGGAAGGAAGGAAGGAAGGAAGGAAGGAAGGAAGGAAGGAAGGAGAAGATGGATGGATGGAAGGAAGGAAGGAAGGAAGAAAGGAGAAGATGGATGGATGGATGGATGGATGGAAGGAAGGAAGGAAGGAAGGAAGGAAGGAAGGAAGGAAGGAAGGAAGGAAGGAAGGAAGGAAGGAAGGAAGGAAGGAAGGAAGGAAGGAAGGAGAAGATGGATGGATGGATGGATGGATGGATGGATGGATGGATGGATGGATGGAAGGAAGGAAGGAAGGAGAAGATGGATGGATGGATGGATGGATGGATGGATGGATGGATGGAAGGAAGGAAGGAAGGAAGGAAGGAAGGAAGGAAGGAAGGAAGGAAGGAAGGAAGGAAGGAAGGAAGGAAGGAAGGAAGGAAGGAAGGAAGGAAGGAAGGAAGGAAGGGGAAGAACAGCAACCACTGAAATTAAAAGCACTAACCAACAAAATGAAAAAGACAACCAAATAGGCTGAAATGTCTCTCTTGCTGCAAGAAGATTCTGATTTGCACCAGGAGGAGACTGGACTTCCACTTTGGGAAAAGTTTCTGGAGCATGGATAGGACCACTGAGAAAAACCCGTCTTAAGTTCCTAAGCCAGAGGAGAGCTTTGTGGATACCCTGGGGTGCTAGAAAGACAAACAAGTCAGTCCTAGATCAAATCAAGCCTGAACTATCTCTGAAGGCAAAAATGATGAAGCGCTGTCCTATTCTGGGCACATCACAAGAAGGCAGGACTTTCTGGAAAAGACAATAATTCAGGAAAGGAGGAAGACCAATACGAGATGGACTGACCCCCTAAAGGAAACCACAGGCTTGAATTTGCAAGAGCCAAGCAAGGTCGCCGAGGACAGGATATTCTGGAGATGGCTCATTTACAGGGTCGCCATCAGTTCAAGATGACTTGATGGCACATAACAACAACCTGTTTTCATCAACCCCCTTCTGACTGCACAGAATGCACCGAAGTGCCGGATAACTCCACAGAACCTCTGGTTTGAGAAGTGATGTATCCCTGAACACCTCTGGTGAAGTATAACATTTCCAGTTTGGAAAAGGGTTTTTTTTTTTTTTTGTGGGAGGGGGAACTACAAATATTTGTAGTCTCCCTGCACCTCAGAATATGGGAATTCTAGAGGTTTCTCAAGCTTTGCAGACTACCGACCCACAACCAACTGGTGTCGTTAACTGCCCAATTCCTGTACCATAATATGGCACTTACCTCTACTTCAAAGACCTCCCCAGCACCTTCACAGTCATTCGAGGTGATTATGGGTGTGTGGATGTGCGTATATCCGTTATCCTACAGGACAAGAAAAAGTGATATGTCACAAATGGATGGCTGAGGTTCCACTACACGGAAAGAAGTCCACAGTTGCTAACACACAGCCTCGGTCTCCCGATAGCCACGAGTCAACCATTTTAACAGGAGGACATCTGAGGAATAAGCGGCTGATAAACAGGTCAAAATGCAGGGAGTTTTCTAAAGCATGCTGTTAAACATAAATGCGCCCTTGGACAAAGGCATGTGCAGCCGGAAACTGGGTCAGAAGAAATGGGGTGGCCCTCCCAGTGAGGCATCAGGCTTCAGTTCCCACTGGACAGTGTTTCCCACTCACCCACCCATCTGCACGTCAGGGCTGAAATCCATTCTTCAGAAATAAAAGGTTTCTGAATCCTCCTGGCTCCAAAGTTCCTGAGACTCCCATGGGATTCCCTTTCATCGTTGGGGGGTCCCCGAGGGACTGGAGGGGGGGGGAGGAGGGAGTTTTTAATTCTGGAAAATCACTGCCACTAGGATGGTGGTGATTTTCTGTAACTAAGGTCTCCCCATCGCTGTCCCGTAGTCGCCGGAATGGACTGTACAGGGGGGCCTTGAACCTCTGGTGCACGGGGCGGGTTTTTTCCACCCTGAAAAACTGCAATCGTTGATGACATCATCAGCCTTACGCAGCATAATTAACAGAATAGGATTTCGGCCTTTGTGTCCAACTTCTGTGTTAAAGAAAGATCGTCTCTAAGTGGAGTTTCTTAAAAAGGTAAAGGTTCCCCTTGACATTTAGTCCAGTCGTGTCCGACTCTAGGGCGCGGTGCTCATCCCTGTTTCCAAGCCATAGAGCCAGCGTTTGTCCGAAGACTGTTTCCGTGGTCACGTGGCCAGCGCGACTAGACACGGAACGCCGTTACCTTCCCACCAAGGTGGTCCCTATTTATCTACTCACATTTTTACGTGCTTTTGAACGGCTAGGTTGGCAGGAGCTGGGACAAGCGACGGGAGCTCACTCCGTCGCGTGGATTCAATCTTACGACGGCTGGTCTTCCGACCTTGCAGCACAGAGGCTTCCACGGTTTAACCCGCAGCGCCACCACGTCCCTTAAGTTTCTTAGGTTAGGGGTAAAATAGGAAGTTAGGAATATCCAACACTGGAAAGAAAAGAGAAGAATGGCATGCGAACAGAGAAGGTAAAACAGGGTATACGGGTCTGACTGATAAAGACTTCCAACCGGTGGATTTTGGTTCGAAAACCTATTCCTCCATAAAGCTCAGTGAGTGATCTGGGGCTAGGAATCCCCCCTTCTTAGCCTGATCTACATCATAAGTTTTGTTCTTTAAATAACCATATGGGATACTTCCTTGTCCATAAACTATTCTAACCTCCCTGATTCGTGTGGGATCAGAAATAAAACTAGTGTTTCAAAGCAATTCACAAGCGTTCTATAATCTGAACAATAGCCATATAAGACAGAAGGACAGAATATCACTGCAATTGACGGTGGGAAGGAAAGGATTAAGAGACAGTGGCTCCAGGAGATATGTCCACCTGTTGATTTTAGGTACAATAAGGCAAGTCTTGGTCTACAGCAGGGGTTTCCAACCTTGGGTCCCCAGATGTTCTTGGACTAAAACTCCCAGAAGCCTTTGCTACTAGCCATGCTGGCCAGGATTTCTGGGAGTTGTAGTCCAAGAACATCTGGAGACCCAAGATTGGGACCTACAGGACCTTTCAGGTTCCCGGTTCAGCTCCAAAATTCTTTTTATGCAACTAAGATCCAAGTTTGAACACATGGAACTCCTGCAGTTCCACTTTGCACGAGGCCAATAGGCACCTTATCGGCAAGCCGTGTGCTATAGTGGGTTGGAGTACCAGAATAATCCTAGAGAGATCCAAGTTCAAGTCCTACTGTAGCTATAAAGCCCACTGGGGAACTTGGACTAGCTTTCTCCCTCAGTCTAACTGCCTTCTCAGGGTCATTGTTAGAATAACATGGGATACGTCAGAATAACATGGGAATAACATGGCCTAAGAGGAAGCAACCCACACTCTCTCCTGCGGGAGATACAAACGCCATAAAGTAAATGAATACAAATGGCTTCTTTACCAAGTTGGAGTTATAGGTATGCAAATAGCACCACCTAGTGGTCACAGGCTTGTTTTTAAATATATATTTTTTTAACAAACTTTCCAGTCTGCAGTAACTGGAAAGCAGCCTTTCCCACACTGGTGCCTTCCAGATGTGTTTAACTGCAGCATCACCATCACCCACTGGCCATGCTGGCTGATGGGGTATGTAGTTGAACACATGTGGAAGTCAACCGCTTGAGGGAAGGCTGCTGTTGGCAATGTCTTTACCAAGACCCACGATACAAATGCCACAAACGTGTACATGCACGCTTCCAGATTTTCCAGAACCACATTTTCCAGAGCAATTTCTGGCTATGGCATAACAGAGACAAATGTAAAAGGGAGAAAAGAGGGGAGAAAAATCCTATAAAGTAAACCCATCTTAAGATGAAGGTCAAACAGCTGCATAGCATTTGGCCAGCCTGCAGATGTCCCCGTTTAAGGCCAGATTCCAGCTTGATGCCCATCCCAACTTTTTATGACAGTGAACTGTCAATAAAATGGGGACGTGGTGGCGCTGTGGGTTAAACCGCAGAAGCCTCTGTGCTGCAAGGTCAGAAGACCAGCCGTCGTAAGATCGAATCCACGCGACGGAGTGAGCTCCCGTCGCCTGTCCCAGCTCCTTCCAACCTAGCAGTTCGAAAGCATGTAAAAATGCAAGTAGATAAATAGGTACCACCACGGTGGGAAGGAAACGGCGTTCCGTGTCTAGTCGCGCTGGCCACGTGACCACGGAAACTGTCTACGGACAAACGCTGGCTCTACGGCTTGGAAACGGGGATGAGCACCGCACTCTAGAGTCGGACACGACTGGACTAAATGTCAAGGGGAACCTGTCAATAAATGCCAGATTACCCGGAAAAACGAATGGATTGCAGCAGTTGCTTCGCTCCGTATCCTCAGCAGGGCGCTCAGCGAATTGGTTCTGCATCGGATGTGAGGAAATTGCCGGAGGTATTCCAGAGACTGGTGTGTTTTGTATATTAAAGGAAAGGCCTGGATAACGGGAGACAGACAACATTATGAGGTCCATTAGATTAATGAGACTTGTTGACAGAAAAAAGGGCATATGATTATGTCACTATTTAGACTTTATTTAGAATATATATATTTAGAATACCTATATTGCACCTTGGGATGTTCCCAGTGTAGTGTAAGTGATGGATTAGGACTCTGGAGATCAGGGTTCGAATCCCTGCTCTGCCATGGAGCGTTCACACAGCTTGCTTCAGCTAATTGCAGCTCACGCACACCGTGCTGGGATCTGTCGTGATTGTGCAACGTGGCACACGACCAGGTGAAAAACTGCAGTGCGCCCTGTCACGCCAGCAATGCACCGTGGCAAAATAATGCTTTGTTTTCAAAATGGAAACCATTTAAAACGGAAGAAAATCCGAGCAATTTGAAAACCATTTACAAAACCATTAAAACTAAAGAATTCTACAGCCAAAGTCCATAAGCCACCAAGGCATTGGTGAACAGCTATGTCTTAACTTGGCCCCCAAATGAAACCAACAATTAAGTGCCAATCAAGGGTCAGAGAAGAGAACATTTATTTTAATTAAAATGTTTTTACTCCTGCTTTCTCTTAAAAAAAGGACCCAAGGCAGTTTACAAAATTAAAAACACAACAATATAAGCTAAGAACAGTAAATTATTCAAATATTTAAAAATAATGAATAACATTATAATAAAAATGTGAGGTAAAAGAATTACAAAAAACAGATTTAGAAGCAACAAGAGATGAACCATCTCATTTATTGTCTCCTAGACAGCCAGTCACCAACAGAAAGCCTTCTGGAAGAAAAAGGTCTGTTCCTGCTTGTGGAAGGACAGCCAAGATGGGGTCAGGCTGGCCTCCAGTGGGAGGGAGTTCCACAGTCTGGGCAACAGCCCTCTCCCGTGTCCTCACCAAATACACCTGTGAAGGTGGTGGGACTGAGAGAAAGGCCTCCCCGGATGATCTTAAAGCCCAGGCAGGCTCATCAAGTTTTTGAGATAGATAAGATCCGAGCTGTTTAGCTTTATAGGTTCCACAGCTGAAGTGCTATGGCCAAGCAAACTCCCTGCCATGTCTCCATATTGTGTACAACTCACAATGATGGCACATAAGAGGCGATAAAATTGCAGGGTGGATCTCTTACAGAGCAGACAAGGTCTTTTTTTAAAATCAGGCCCAGTGTGCTAGGAAAACAAAAAGCAGAACCCGGAAATATATAACTTTTGGGGAAATCCTTCAGAGGGATTCTGGGAGTTGTAAAAGTAACTATTCTGAGCTCTGCCACAAAGGATGGACTTACCAAGGCATTGCATGGTCCTACAACACGGATGTTTTCTGCTACGAGTTCCACATTCTGCTTTTTGTGAAGGCTCTCAGTCAGCTTCCCCTGAACTTCTACCGAGCTTCCAAAAGACAGCTCCCTGGGACATAAAGCCGACAACTTCTTTTTAATTTACAACACCTACAACTTTCTTTCCACACTCAGGGGATTCTACCAGTCATTTTCTGTATACTGAGCTGGTTTATTTTGTCCTTTCCCTGATACCATCACAAATGCATTCCAAAAGTGAACAACTGCACACAGAAACCCACCTGTACTAGAATAGATAGCTATGACCCAGCATGTACGTATATGTACCTATAAGAATGAATGAGATGCATTATTTGCATAAGACAGTATGTGTAATCAGTGTCAGCCAATAAGTACTTAGAAAGTTAACTGTCAGATATAAGAAAAAAGTGTCAGTTAATTTGCAATAAGGCATGTCAACAGACAAATAATTTGTCTGTTGACATGCTAGTTTTCAATTAGGACTGTTTGCTACTTGGTGTTCTGCTATTAGTATGTTAGTAAGGAAGATGTTAGGAAACGAGTAAGTGCCTGTTATGAAACTGTTACACAATGTTTGTCAAGCACAGACAAAATCTATAGACAAATTTCAAGTACTGTTACTTTATTCTTCAACATATTTTTAAGTAAATGTTCTTAAAAGTTTACGATGACTGAATGATTATTCTTTTACCCGCTGGCACACACATCTCCGTACCAATTCAGGAGCTGTGTGGTTAAGTATGAGTATAACAATGTGCCATGTGTAAACTCTTTGCTGCCATCTTGAGTATTTAGTTGGGTAGTTCTTATATTTTATATTTTGAGATTTGTGGGTTGGGCATGGTGTGGCTGTGTTCTTGAAGCTTATTTCACTGTTGGAAATCACCCAGAGTAGTGGCAATGCCACTAAATGGAGCGGTATGAAAATATCATACATACATACATACATACATACATACATACGTTGTTGTTGTTGTTGTTTAGTCGTGTCCGACTCTTCGTGACCCCATGGACCAGAGCACGCCAGGCCCTCCTGTCTTCCACTGCCTCCCGGAGTTTGGTCAAAGTCATGTTGGTCGCTTCAGTGACCCTGTCCAACCATCTCGTCCTCTGTCGTCCCCTTCTCCTCTTGCCTTCACACTTTCCCAACATCAGGGTCTTTTCCAGGGAGTCTTCTCTTCTCATGAGATGGCCAAAGTATTGGAGCCTCAGCTTCAGGATCTGTCCTTCCAGTGAGCACTCAGGGTTGATTTCCTTCAGAACGGATAGGTTTGATCTCCTTGCAGTCCAGGGGACTCTTAAGAGCCTCCTCCAGCACCACAATTCAAAAGCATCAATTCTTTGGCGGTCAGCCTTCTTTATGGTCCAGCTCTCACTTCCATACATTGCTACTGGAAAAACCATAGCTTTGACTATGCGGACCTTTGTCGGCAAGGTGATGTCTCTGCTTTTTAAGATGCTGTCTAGGTTTGTCGTCGCTTTCCTCCCATACATACATACATGCAAACACACATTGAACAATGTCGCGGCCCTACCCACTTGCGTGCAGCCCACCCCCAGCCACCAACTCCCCATCCTCCGAGTACAGGCGTCCTCGTACACAAGCAGCAGACTGGTGGCAGAACTAGATGATGCCGGTAGCAAGTCAACATAAATAGAGCCTTTTTTTTTCAAGTAAGAGGTCTGTTAACCCTAACATGACCTTGCTTCAACCCCTACATTGCAGATGAGGTAGCTTCGACTTTGTGATGAGTCACACAGGTTCCATGTGCACACCTGATTTTTCCAGCACCGCTTGGATGGAAAACGCTATCAGAACAGGCCATACATTTTTTTCCTTTAACATGTGATTTCACCCTGAGCCAGGAAGTAGCAGACTCCTAAGGTAGAAGATTAAACTGGAGCACTTCAGAGTATGCAGGAAGATACAGTCTCATATCAGAGCATCACACAGATCAAAAAATTTCTTGCTAGTAAAAAGTTAACACACAGGGTGGGAAATGGACTAGAACCTCTATTTTTAGAAAACCTACAGACAGTATTTTACACAGGGAGGGAAGGGGCATTTCAACGACACCCCCACCTACAACCTGAAGTAGTTTAACCCATGGTGCCATAAGCCTTCAGGTGCACACAACAGCCATAAAGTTCACAGACATGCTCTCTGCTAACCTGGATTCCAGTCTTGGGTCAGCAACCACCTGCAGGCTTTCCAGCGAGGAGCCATCGTTGATGTGGAGAAACAGAACCTCCTTCTGGGACCGCACTGAACGGACCCAACCCTAGAAATCGAAAAGAAAGCAAAGAGAAATATCTGGATAGAAGCCTAGTATCATCATCAGACACCGAGATGCAAGCCCACAGAGTTTAAAACAACAAAAGGCATCCTGTGCTTTTAAATTTCCAGCTCTGGGTTCAAATTTGATTCTTCCAGAAGGTACATGTGGCCTTTGGGGCTTCCTCATAAGGCTATACCTCTTCCGTGCCACCATTGTTTAGTTTGTTGTTATTATTATGTGCCATCAAGTCGCCTCTGATTCATGGCGACTGCATGAATAAGACATCTCCAAAATGTTCTGTCCTTCAACTGCCATGCTCAGCTCTTACAAACTCAAATTTGTGGCTTTCTTTAGGGAGTCAGTCCATCTCATATTTGGTCTTCCTCTTTTCCTGCTGCCTTCCGCCTTTCTCAGCATTATTGTCTTTCCCAGAGAATCCTGCCTTCTCAGGATGTGCCCAAATTAGGACAGACTCAGCCTCAACCTCAACATTTTTGCCTCCAGAGATATTTCAGGTTTGATTTGTTTGGTAGCTTCCAGATTTCGGACAGGCTTTCTGTCCTGTTCTAAAAATGCTGAAACGCCTCTCCTAAGACTTAGTCACTGGCAGTAAGAAAGTATTTTGGGTTCCATCTCGAAAAGCATCCCTTTCCTGAAACAGAATTTGGTCCTGAGGCCAACTGAGGCTCCTTACACTTTATTTACTAGAAGGACACTTCCAAAGGGAAAAACATGAGTCAAGAACGGTAGCATCTCTTCATGGAAGCATCCTAAGGATCTTTCTTTTATTTGAGCTACTCACTTGGACTTTCACATCATGCCCAGTTGGTTTTTGGACTTCCAGAGCTTCCCTAACGCGCAGGAACTTGGGCGTCACAGCATGCTTGGGACAAGGAGCAGAGGAACAGCGGCGAAGAAGGAGGCCCGTGCAACGGGGTACAAACATCCTGAGTCGAAAATGCCTTATTGCAACCGCATATCTTGCAGACAACAGACAAAAGATCCAAGAGGCGCAAACCCTGTTGGTTACAGAAATGCAGATGTATTTAAGACCTCACTTGATATGAAACAGTTATGTATTGCATCTGATTGCAAAGGGGAGAAAAATCTTTTTTTTTATCAAAGGAATAATAAGCCAAGCCCACCTCAGTCTAACAAAAGCAGCTTTTAAGTTATATGAAACATCAAGAGGTGAAAGGTCAAACATGGACGAATATAATCAAACGCCAATGAAGTGAACCTGAAATGGTCTTTTAGGGATATCATAACAGCTGCGCTAGTTCAAAGTAGCCGATAGAGCCAGCCTAGCATCCACGTTGGTGCAGTGGTTAGACAGCTGGATTAAGAAATAGGAATTCCGGATTCTAGCCCTCATTGAGCCATGAATCCACTGAGTGGCTGTAGGAGAGCAACTATTTCCCAGTGTAGCTCACCTCATGAAGTCAGAATAAATTTGGGGAAAATCACCATGCATGCCTACTTGTGATGTTCAGAAAAAAAATCAAGGAATAAATGTAACAAACCCCAGTGACGTTTCTTTAAGAGCCACCTATGCTAGAGCCCAGAGCTGTATCTTGTGGCAGTGAATTCCACAAGCTGCATCTCTATCCCTTTGGAAAGATACACGCCACCACTGTATAATGCAAGCAATGCTACCAAGAAGAAATGATCGGCTTCCTCACGGCTATCTCATGTGAATCAGCCTCTTGCCATCACGCTCATCTGTCTTTCTTTCGAAGCCATGGGTGCAATAAAACTTCCCTTTACGCTTCCAAATCATAGTCCCATCTCATTTCCACTCAGACAACAAATTTCGGGGGTCATGAACCAGCAGCAAGCCGTTAGGTATTTAATCTGCCCAAATGACATGCTTGCTGACAACACTGCATATTTACTGACAATAAGGTTAGAGAGGGGAAGGCCTGGGGGGGGGGGGGAACCCCAGAAAAATTGGGGGGGGGGAAACATCTTCAAAAATGTCCAGAAATTTTACATCTCTAAATAAGGTGAGCAGCTTTTAGAATTTTCTCCCTGTGCCAGAATAATTTAGCAGGTTTTGGCTACTCCACCCCTTGACCTGAGTGAGTCTGTGGGCGAGAGTGTTATGACTCACCCTAGCCTCAGGCAGCAAAATGTCGCGGGTCAGCCCTAGGCATTTTAACCAGACCTCCTTGCCTGGCCGGCTTCCAAATTCTTTTGCCACGTTCTCCAGACGCGGGCTTAAATTAGGCATGGACTACAAGTTCCATCATCCACCACTCCCCAATAGCGCCCCCCTGGCTGCAGGATTCTGGGAGTTGTCGTCTAAAGAGAAGGATCCTGAGTTCGAATCCTCCCTACAACCTCCAAGCGTCCTCTAGAGAGGTTGATACCACTTTCTGCCCTCTTTTGAATTGCAACCCCTACCAACCCTAAGGTGCTTTCGGCCCCAAACCCGCCCCCCCGGAACACCTTGTCCTTACTTGATGCCAATCCGCCCGATTCACCCGGAAAGCCAGCCCTACCCAAACCACGCGAATCTCCCTGATGGCTTTCTTCCTTCCACTTTCCCCTTCCCAAATACATGTGACTCCCCTTAGCCAATGGAAATCGCCCATCGGAAAAGGGAGCCCCCCTACGTCACTCCTGTCAGGCGCAATGCGTTCTGGGAGCTGTAGTTCAAAATCCAACAGAGGCCGGAAGTTAGGGAATTAAGAGTGTAACGTGAACATTTAAACACACGCACAGGTTTTATTTTGTTTCACTGCAGCGCCTCCCCCCCCTCAGGCTGCTTCAGCAGCAAAAGAAAGAGAGGCTCGTCCCATTTTTAACCTGTGCTGGTTGTGATGGCTCTTGCATCACTCTTTTTTTGGACTACAAATCCCATAACACCCCAGCCAGTGTGGCCTTTGGGATTCTGAGAGTTGTAGTCCAAAAAGAGAGAGGGGGGGGGGGGAATGAAAGAAAATAAATGTTTCCAAACTCTTTTCATAAGATTCTGAAACTGAGCTGATTTTCCTTTAAAAGGAAAAAAAAAACACCAAATTTTTGTCTAGCAACCCCATTCTGTTCGCAAAATGAAATTAAGAGATTAGAAATACAAAATCTGCTTTCCTGGCTCATGTCACACACGCTGTTTATTTTAACAGTTTATTTTCATCTCTGGAGGTCTATGGTAGCACACCAACACGTTACTGCAGCCAGATTTAATTTTTTCCCCAGTGCAATTCTGCAGGTATGGATGTACTACTAAGTTTACCATGAGTCTTCCAGCCAGTCGAGTAGAATAACAGCCTTCCTCTCTGTTCTTCCAGCAATTAAAAGACAAGTATTTCAGCTAACAAAAGTGAGTATACAATACTAAAAGGATTAAATGAATACTGTACAATACTAAAATCTACAAGCAACACCAAAACACATTCAAAGCAGTTGTTGTTGTTTAGTCGTTAAGTCGTGTCCGACTCTTCGTGACCCCATGGACCAGAGCACGACAGGCCCTCCTGTCTTCCACTGCCTCCCGGAGTTGGGTCAAATTCATGTTGGTAGCTTCGGTGATACTGTCCATCCATCTCGTCCTCTGTCGTCCCCTTCTCCTCTTGCCTTCACACTTTCCCAACCTCAGGGTCTTTTCCAGGGAGTCTTCTCTTCTCCTGAGATGGCCAAAGTATTGGAGCCTCAGCTTCAGGATCTGTCCTTCCAGTGAGCACTCAGGGTTGATTTCCTTCAAAATGGATAGGTTTGTTCTCCTTGCAGTCCAGGGGACTCTCAAGAGTCTCCTCCAGCAGACTCAAAGCAGTAAGGTACAACAACTCATTTAAAAACCCCAGTTGGCAGCCAGTCACTCAGGAAAGCTTTGCCTGAAGAGAAAGGTCTTTGCCTGCTTGCGGAAGGACAGTCAAGATGGGGCCAGGCTGGTCTCCAGTAGGAGGGAGTTCCACAGTCTGGGAACAGCCACAGAGAAGATCCTGTCCCATGTTCCCACCAAATGCACCTGTGAAGATGGCGGGACTGCGAGAAAGGCATCCCCTGATGATCTGAAGCAGGTTCATAAAGGGTGATGAGATACTGTAGCTTGGACCCAACCCATCTAGGACTTTATAGGTTGGAAACCTAACTTTGAATTCTGCCAGGAAACAGACTGGCCAAGCAGTGGAGCTACTGTAACAGGGGTTATGTGATCCCTGTGTCCAGCCCCTGTTAGCAATTTGGCTACAGCATTTTGGACCCACTGAAGTTTCCTGACAGTTTCCATAGGCAGCCCCACATGGAGTGCATTACAGTAATCAAGCCAGGATGTAATTAAGGCATGTGTCACCATGGCCAGATCATACTTCTCCAGGAAATGGCACCGCTGGCACACTTATTTTAACTGTGCAAATGCACTCCTGGCCACCGCCGAAACCTGGGCATCCAGGCTCAAAGATGAATCGAGGGGAGCCCCAAGCTGCGCCTCTTTGTTTTCAGGGGGAGTGTAACCCCATCCAGCGCGGGTGGCATCTCTCTTCCTTGATCTGCCTTTCAACTGACCAGGAGCACTTCTGTCTTGCCTGGATTAAGTTTCAGTTTTTTCACCCTCACCCAGTCCGTTACGGACACTAGACGCTCATCTAGAGCCGAAACAGCTTCCTTAAATTTAGATGGCAAGGAGAGATAGAACCGGGCATCATCCGCATACTGATGACACCGAGCCCCCAAACTCCGGACGATCGCTCCCAGTGATTTCATGTACATATTAAATAACATAGGAGACAAAACGGGAGCCTGCAGGCCAGCAGCCAAGGTGTCTACTCTAACCGGAGTCCTCCAGCACCACCTTCCGAGTTCTTCCCTCTAGGAAGGACGTGAGCCACTGTAGAAACAATGGATCTTTTTTCAATGTCTGTCTTTCGTGTCTGTACATCGTAATCACGAACACGACAGTGCAGGTGATCTTGGCTTTGGTGTCCAGCAACACATCTGAAGATCTTTACTCATTCCTCTCTGTCGTCTTCTTCAGCGGCCTTCCTCTTGACTGATGACTGACTATGGCTGTCCATTCATAACACTGCAGTCCACCGCCTGAGGAAACTGCCTTGCTCTGTCTTATACACGGGAGGGAAAACCCTACACCCCTGGGTCTGATCTGGCCTGCGGTGTATCGGAATCTTTTCTGCCAGAAGCTCTCCACTGACTGAATGATCATGGAAGACCTAGCCTGGAAATCCGTTGCCACTTTTTAGTCTGACAGGGCTCCTGTGCTTTTAATAGCTGCAGAAATTCTGCCGATTCAATGGGTGGAGTTATTTCAACTTCATTTGCTGCCTTTAGGTAGGATTTGGCTGGAAGGAACCGTTCTGGCCTGGGGTGACTGTCAGTCAATCCAGCAGTAACCAATGGTTCCTTCCCTGCCTCATTTCAAAGAGAGCCACGCCTCTCCGCTTAAGTGTCTTTTTCCCTCCCTTTTTGTCGGTTAGGCAGTGTGTTCGCAGTTTGTGTGTGCAGTAAAAATGGAGTTTGCAAGAGTCTACTGGAACCAGTCAGTGAGTCTGTTGAGGCCTCTTGCTGTAAGCAGTCATTTGTGTACAGTATGCTGTTTTTCGTCTATTCAGTTGTGAATAAACAAAATTTATTCATTCTCTTACCAATATCTCAGAATGAGTTATTGAGAACGTAAGTGCCAGTTGATGTGACAATAAGCTGTGGTCTACTCTGGAGAGACCTGAAGATAATTCTGCTCTATTGATGCCCTGCACTTCTGCTACACACCTAGAGGTGTTTTTTTTTTTTAACCAAAATTAAAAACTATGCAACAAAAATTTCTCCCATCTCTTCACTTGCATAACTAGATCAGGCCATGATGCAAAGGGGCAAGATGGGGGAACCAAGTTATTATTTCAGAAAAATCACCAGAAGGACATTTCTGAGCGTCGAAGATCAGACCATTGTTCTGTGTTAAGAGATCCATCTTTTGTGACTGGAGCAATCATGCAACACTATGTGAACAATGCCAAAGAGAGGGGGGAATTAAAGACGGGCAAAATAATAATTGCGTTCCTCGAAAAGAGAGAATGGAAAAGCAAAATGCTTCCATTTCAGGCTTCCATTGCCAGCAGGAAAGCTTTTATAGAACAAATGGGTTCAGAGATTAAAAGCACAAAGCAGTACTACCCTGCAGTGGATAAGAAAGTGAGTTAGTTTTTTGGTTGCTTCCTGAAGTTAAGAAATAGAAGCGAACGTATCCAGTGGTCTGTTTTTATTCAAAAGAACAAGATGTATTGGGAGCGAAGCTGGGCCAAACTTTATCCCGTCCCTCTCTGATACAGAAGAGAAGTCTTTCGCCATCATTGATATATGGGATTTGAGACTTGTCTTCACTGGGTCATGAAACCCACTGGGTGGAGGCTTCAGTTTGTAAATAAACTTCTGATTAGTATGGAGTCAGCGAAGTTATCCGGTGACAATCTGCCCAAGCTAAGGGTTGCCATTTAGATAGACAGAGTTTTATCCTGAAGCAAAGCACATGGAACAAAAAATAACACACGCAAAAAAACCCCCAAAGGAAATAAAGGAAACTGAAACATTTGCAGGGCTGTGAAAAGCATTTAAAAAAAAAATCTCCTTCACTGTGATTTTCTGAGTGTTGAGACTCATCACCATATCTTCCCATCTTGCCTTGGGCTCATTTTTTCATCTATTATTTTGTGTAAGAAACAGCTGGATTCTGTGCAATGTAATGCCTTTTCCAGGGAAGTCTGAGCAGGAAAGAGGCCATATAAGAGAGAAATTGTAATAATTCTGTTGGACAGATTGATGTTTCTTCCAGAAAAGAAGTGGTCATGTAATATCTGAGACCAAGATCACTCACACGACTACTGTGCTCTCAATTATTATGTACGTGTGTGAAAGCTGGACAGTAAAGAAAGCTGACAGGGGGAAAAAAATGATTCCTTTGAAATGTGGTGCTGGAATCGAGTGCTTTGTGGATACCCTGGACTGCCAGAAAGATGCACAAGTGGGTCCTAGATCAAATCAAGCCTTAACTTTCTTTGGAGGCAAAAAATTTGAAACTGAGGCTGTCCTGCTTTGGACGCATAATGAGAAGACACTATTCCCTGGAAAAGGCAATAATGCTGGGAAAGGTGGAACGCAGCAGGAAAAGAGGAAGACCAAATACGAGATGAACTGACTCCCTAAAGACACCACAACCTTACATTTACAAGACCTGAGCAGGGCTATTGAGGACAGGGTATTCTGGAAGTTACTTATTCATAGGGTCGCCGTAAGTGAGTCATCATAACAACAAAAATATCTGAGAAATCCCATCTAATTTCTCAGGGGAGAAAACCTTGCACAGATAAATCTCAGTGCCCTTTTTCTGCATCACATTTTTCCTTATTTCCATCAAATTGGAACCAGAGCTTGGAATGAATATCTCATACCCCCTCCCTTTTTTGGTAGCAATTGCGTCAAGGTTATATTTATTTTTAAATGCCATATGTGGAAAGGAAGCTGCGTTAGTGGCATAACAAGCAGTGTCTTCTTTTATTTAAATGTCATGTTTAGATGGCATTTTAGTCTGCGCTAGCATATCAGGCAAAACCAAAAGAAAAAATTAAAAAATGACAAAAAATGTGGCACCTTAAATACTAACTGCTATATTATAATGGGAGCTTTCATGGACAATCGAATAAATGAACACATATTTTCCTCTTACGTCTGAGGAAGTGGACTTGTCCACAAAAGCTCATATTAAAATATAGTACTTAGTCTTTCAGGTCCCGCAAGTTTTTTGTCTTCTTTATGGTTTTTTAAAAAAATTTGGTTGTAAATTAAACATTCCCCCCCCCCCCGCCAGCAGCTGCACTAGTGAACAGAGGACATTTGACCGCTTTCATCATGAGCAATTGTTTATAATTCATACATGATGATCCGCAATTAGAGGAAATCCATGCAGGTGAAATGCACCTGGAAATATTTATTTATATTCATTTATTTCATACATTTGTATACCACCCCATTAGTGCAAAAAGCACCATGCTGGTCAATTAACGGTAAGTTAAAACTGATACCAGAACAAAGAAAGATTTGAAAACTCGCCATATAAAACCAGATGGCACCAAAACAATTTATAGACGCAACAGGACAGGAGATGAACCAAACATCAACCCAGGTCAGTATGAAAGGCGTCTCTAAAAAGGAAGGTCTTGAGTTTTCTCGAAGGCTTTCATGGCCAGGATCCGATGGTTGTTGTAGGTTTTCTGAGCTGTTTAGTCGTGTTTTGGAGGTTTTTCTTCCTAACGTTTCACCAGTCTCTGTGGCTGGCATCTTCAGAGGACAGGAGCTAGAACTCTGTCTGTGTTCTGGTGTAGTGTGTGGGAACACAGACAGAGTTCTAGCTCCTGTCCTCTGAAGATGCCGGCCACAGAGACTGGCGAAACTTTAGGAAGAAAAACCTCCGGAACACGGCCAAACAGCCCGGAAAACCTACAACAACCGTCTTGAGTTTTCTTTTGAATACCAAAAGGGAAGGGGTCAGGCGTAGCTCCTCTGGGAGCTGATTCCATAAAGTTGGGCCCACCACAGATAAGGCCCTACCTAGTGAAGGACTTCTGAGCCTCCCTTGGGGAAGCCACCCAAAGGAGCTTGGTCTGGGATGATCTAGTAGGTTGGGCAGTTCACATTGGGGTCAAAGTCATTTATTATTTAAATTATTTATATGCCGCCTTTCTCCCCATAAAGGACCCAAAGCAGCTTACAACAGATAAAACAACAGATTTAAAAACACCATAGAAATATTGTATTTAAACACAATTAAACATGTATAATCAAGTGTAAAAATAACAATTCCAGAGCATTTAAAAACCTGTAAGTTAAAAACCAGCGTTTCTAAAATAACGTACTGCTTAAAACCCTTGAGCAGTGTCATAAGACTCTTCTGCACATTTTTAAAAACATTTGCAAGAGCAGTGATTTATTCCTTGGCACAAATCGTTCTGTGTGAGACTGGCGACCATGGAAGATGGGACCCCTGTTGACGTGCCATTGTGCCTCTCTCCTGAGTCATGAGAATTTAGGACCTCAAGCTTGCCGGTTGATTGGGGAGAAGCCCTAATCATATGGGAAAAGATAACGAAGGAGGAAGAACCCAGGAAAGAACACTGTGATGGCGTTGAAGGTTCCCCTTGACATTTAGTCCAGTCGTGTCCAACTCTAGGGCGCGGTGCTCATCCCCGTTTCCAAACCATAGAGCCAGCGTTTTGTCCGAAGACAGTTTCCGTTACCTTCCCACCAAAGACAGGTGGAAGTGGAAGACAGGAGGGCTGGCGTGCTCTGGTCCATGGGGTAACGAAGAGTCAAACACGACTTAACGACTAAACAACAACAAGGATTGTATAACCCGGGAACTCAACATTAAATGTTGCTAAGGTTAAGAAGGTATCCCGGGTCAGACCAACCAGAGTTACAAAGCAAAAAGCATCTTGGTGGGCCTTTGTTATTACAAGTTGACTGTGTTAAGAGTTTGGAAAGTTGTTTAATAAAAACTGTTGTTTCATGCATTATTGACTCCTGTGTCATGGAGGTAAATATGGGAAAAAGAGACCTCGCTAACATGGCGGTTGGAGGAGAGAAGCACAACTCTGCTTGAGATGTTCTGCAGAGGTGTCTCCTGGCACAGAATATATTACTGGATGCTATATATTGTGACTGCTATATATTGAATTGTGTCAAGGGAGCATCAATAACCATATTCTTTTACTCTTGCTTCTGAATGTCAGAAGAATACAATGAACACTGAAGTGTTTGCATCCTCGTTGAGACATTGCTGCCTCTTGGCTCGTTCTTGATTTGTGCTGGCTGTTTTGAGTGAAGCTCTGCCTTTTTCTTTTGTGTCAGTTGTGTAGCTAGCAATTCATCAATTTCTCTCTCTCTGCCACAAACGATGAAGTCAGTGGAAGCACCAGGCAACTTTCCTTTAGAAAGAGCAGCAACTTAAAGAATAGCAAGGAGAGACAAGAGGGCCTTCTTAAATGAACAGTGCAAAGAAATAGAGGAAAATAATGTTACAAGTGTTTTTAACCATCTGTTACAAGTGTTTTTAACCACCCCTTCATCTTTGCAGTTACCAACATGGTGTTCTGAGCAGCCGTTCAATGAGAAATGTGCAATAAAACACAAATATCATACACAAAGATGTGAAAGGTAGCAAATGCCCACCAGTGACTAGGAGCCATGGGTAGCTTTCTTGGTCTGATGCTCAGCCCAGCTTTTAGAAGACTCAGTGGTGTCCCTTCTTTCACTGCTTACCATCCCAGTTAGAGAATACTGTAGGTCCAACAACTTAAGGAGCTACACCTCCAAAGGCTGGCAAAGTCCTCACAGGGAGAGGCACAGTGCCAGGGAACTGTAAATTGTTCTGGCATACAGAGATGGAGTCACTCAAACTACATGTACGAAGAAGGCTGAATTCTGAGATAGACTCAGACAAGATGGGTCCAACTGGTTTAGACTTTGGAAGAATTTTTAGAGTGCAAGACCAATCCTCTCTAGAAAGCTGACCAGGGAGCAGAACTCTGTTGAGGGGTTGATGCTGTGGATCCCTATCCATGTCCATTTTATATCTTCGTGTACCAGGTGTGGTCAACAGCCAGAGGAATGCATTGCTTCCAGCATTAGGGACGGCATCATCTGACAGCCAGTGAATTTTGGTGATGTCGTAGCCACAAAGGGTGTGTTTTTCTTTAAATACAAGATGCATGGGGATGGTGTGTCTCACTTTTAGGACAAATTGTATTTTAGGGAGCACAGTTCTGCTTTGCACCTAGGCATGATTTCTCCACACATCTTGTTTTTGATGGCACCATGTCATTTTGGCAAGATAGGCACTGAGAGGGGCCAGATAAGATGCAGAGTGCATGAAGGACAACGGCAGTGCATTTCCCACTCCTAATGTAGGTGAAAACAAAACAAGACAAAACAAAAACAAGACAAAACCATAAGTTTCCAGTGCATCCGTCGAAAGAAACTGAATCCATCCCTTACAGACTTCTTAGCACTTGGAGAACTGGAGTCAAGGATGGATCTACCTACCATCCAATGTGCAGAAAAGAAACAAGTCAACTTTTGAATGTCAAACACACAAAGGGGCATATTTGGTAATAAAACAGATGTTTTAAATATACATTGATATGGACTAACGTGCTAATCAAAACCAACCACTTGTGTACATTGGATAGGAGGAAGGGATATTTAGGTGGAATCATAAGCTACTTAGCGAGAACGTGTTTGCAATTTGTGACTAAGCCAGTCCTATCTTGGGCACCAATATTGACGTATCCGGTCAGCTGATAACACAAGTTTGTTTTGATAGGAAAATTTTCCATCCTGTTGAAGGGGAGATTAGCCCAATGAGTTCTCCAAAACTGGTTTTGTTTGTGCCTCCCTAAAAAATTAGTTGTTCTCTATCAATTATTTTGTCCAGTCTTTATCTACTTAGGAAATCATGTCATTTCGGTATCTGTTCTTTGATTTGTTTCTGCTGCTTCTAGGAAAAGAACTACGGACAGGCACATGTATTGATCACAAAACAACACTTCCAAGCTTTGTATTATCCCGTGATTTTTATTAGGTTGACCAGAAAAGCAAAGCAAAGCAAAAACATGCTGCTTACTGTATCTACTGCCCCAGAGCACTTAAAGCCCTCTCTCCCTCTGAGCACTTTTACGATTTTAATTTGCAGGCTACACATGGCCTCTCCAGTGAGCTGGTTACTCAGTTTTCCAAGTTTAGAAGAGTAGAAGGCTGAGTCAACCTTGAGCCAGCCACCTGAATCTGTTGGGATTGAATGCAGGTTGTGAGCAGAGTCTTGACCGTAGTACTGCAATTTAACAACTGTGCCATGAAAAACAAAGAAAAATGAGCAATGCCCACACCCACAAGCACACTTAAAATGTGCGCAAGCTTTCAGCATCGTTGGGTACAAGGAGATCCTGTTCGTACCCTCATGTGGTTTTGCAGCACCTTGTCTGATGATCCCAAAAGCCTGGGGGGTTTTTTTGGAGGAAAGGGGCAAGAGTAGCCCAATAATAATATTACACTAATGTGCAGCTTGTATTTAAAGGTGATGTTTGAGATGGGCTGGGAGGAGGCAAAAAAGTTACGTTCTTAGCTCCCAACATTCCACAGCTAGCATGTTGATTCCAGGAGCTGGAGCCACATTTCTCATCTCTGGCGAAACACCAGTGTTGTTTGCCTCTGGACACTGGTTTAGAAGAAAGGAAATATTCAGAGAGCTGCTGCCACTGATTCCCAAACCTGCTGCCCGGGGCTGTCATCTCTCTTTGCCTCAAGGCAGAGGTGGCTGAGAGTGTAAGAAAGGGCGTAAACAAGATCCCTGATCTGAGGATAAAGATGGAAGAACAGAAAGGCACTTTATACCATGGGGTTGCAAAACCCTGCTGTTAACCCTGAACGCAAACACGAGGTCCTATTTAGTTTTCTTGGTCACAATCCCACCCCACCCTAGAAATGGAAGACCATTCTAGTTCCGTTCATTTTACAAGAATCCCCCCCCCCAAATTCACACATTTCCTCATATTCAGAATAGAAAGGGCTTCAGAGTTTTTCTTCCTACAATGAACGTGAACGAAAGCAACATTTAGGTCTTCAAAGTCTGGCGGACATTCACCTACATCAATGCTGAATTGGGATTGCTACCTCTGTTAGGCTCCCGGTCTTCAGCATCTCTTTGGAAGTCTGTTGTTGACTAGCATCCTGCTGCAACGTCCGTCTGGGCACCGATAAGGATGGAAAGTGGTTTACAGCATTGGCCATCACGCAACCTGTTGTGCGGTCACGTCAGATGCTGCAAATGGCTTGCACAGTTACTGTTGTGCACAGGGACGTTTCAACCAGGTGGCCGTTGCATTTCAAAGGTGCAAAACCTTTCCATTCATGGTTGAAGACATTACCAAAAGTCACTGGTGAAAGTCAGTCCAGTGTTTTCATGCATCCCAGTGGAATTGCGATCTTCAGTATGTGAGTGTTGTCATGATGGGAGCCAGTGGGAGGATGAGCCTCCATGGGACTGGGGCCACCCTCCTCTTATGTTCTGGCAGGATAAGCTCCACTAGTCACAGAGGAGCCAGCCGGCTGGTATTCCTTTCTCTGGTGTCATATGGATGTGGCCTTCTCAGTTAAACAGCACCAGGACATGGCTCTCCTTCTAGTTAGTGTTGCCAGGATGCTGACCTCACCTCAGCTGAGCACCATAGATAAGTGGCCATCCATCTAGACATAGGTTGGAGCATTGAATTCCACACTCCCTTGGATAGGCTGTTAGGGAATGTTTATTACAGCCTGTTGGAGGTCAATCGGTGGCCTCCACCAACAGGGCTCAGGTAAGGTGTGCAGGACCAATTCCAGCTGGTCCCTGCACCACAGAGTCCTTCACCAGCCAGCAGCGTGACCCGTTCTCTATACTTCCTCCTCTCATGGCCAAGGTGGCAATGCCAGATGCAGGGAAAGGGGTATCAGGAGACAGGCAGCTAGTTGTCTCGTGGGCTCCCAGAGGCATCTGGTGGGGCCACGGTGAGATCCAGGGAGCTGGACTAGAGGGGCCCTTGGCCTGATCCAGCAGGGCTTTTTCTTATGTTCTTATGTGGGCACCTCTCACCCCATGCCTCTTTCCTCTACCCTGGCGACACTGGCAGGTGCAGGGGTCCTGTATATGGAGTCTCTTAGCCAAGGATGGTGACTCTTCCACTCAACCAACTGGAGTCTAATTCCTGCTCCCAAGTTGTTCTGAATGGTGTTCTATCTGGCACTTTCCTTTCCTGGCACTCTCCTTGTCATGGGCAAGCTTCCAGCTTCCAGCACTCCTAGTCCATTCTGCCTCAGTCCTCCTTTCTTCAGGATCACACCCTTCCCGTTCCCCTTCGCAACTTCCTCCCAGCTCCCCACCTCCTCGTCTTCTCTCCTCTCCTGCCTGCTCCTCCTCCTCCCATCCCACTTCCCTCCTCCTTTTCACTCCAGCATCTAATTCCCTTGACTCATTTCCCCTCTACTCTCCACTTTCCACCCCAGAGTGCTCTGCACCCTTCCCTTTATATCTGTCCCATTCTTCTCCTTCTGCTCACTCCATCTGCTGCACCACCACATCGCCTGGCAATGACTTCTTGGTGTGGGGTACATTGCTGACACTGTTCCCATGTGCCACCACAGACAGAGGCCAGGCTTCCAGTTTACCTGCTGCAGCTAGGAAGGCAGGCAGGCAAGGGGGCAGACCCACTGGCACTCTCACATTCCAGATTACATATTTAGGACAGAAAGAATTTAATGGTCAAAATGCTGTTAGTTATACCCCCTGGCATAGTCCTGGCCCACTGGAACGACACGATTAACAGGAATCTTGGCAGCAAATTGCTTTAAGTTGCACAGGTATTTGCTGTTACAAGACAAACTTGAAGCACAACAAATACGTACACTAACGTTAACGTTGGGATGGATAAAGTGGATAGAAGGAAGCTCTTTTCCCTCTCATGTAATACCAGAACCAGGGGACATCCACTCCAATGGAGTGTTGGGAGAGTGAGAACAGACCAAAGAAAATCTTTCTTTACCCAGCGTGTTGTTAATCTGTGGAACCCCTTGCCACTGGATGTGGTGATGGCATCTGGTCTAGATGCCTTTAAAAGGGGATTGGACAGATTTTTTCAAATTGGGTTTAAGATGGTATTTAACACTGACAAAATTGATAAAACTAACGCTAATTATCTGAATGTCTGTTGGAAATGTGAGAAGGAAATTGGTACATACTGTACTTTCATATGTGGTGGGAATGCGAAAAAGTACAAAGATTCTGGAAACTAATCTTTAAAGAACTAAATGACCTATGTGAAAAAGATATAGAATTTAATCCTGAGATAGCTCTGTTATCAATATTTGAGAATGTGGAATATGATAAGATGACTAGAGAATTGATTACCAATTTATTAACAGCAGCTAGATTAATAATAGCTAGAAATTGGAAATCAAAGTCTGAATTTCAAATGGAAGAATGGTATAATCAAATATGGAACATTGCTATAAATGATAAGTTAACCTGTAACTTAAAGGTTAAGAAAGGAGAGATGAAAAAGAATAATATCTATGATATATGGGGCAGATTTTTGGAATATGTGCTAACAAGAGGAAAAGGGAAAGCTCCAAATCAAGAATCAATGCAGTTCTGGAGAAGAGGACAATATAGGAAGAAGAAGAATAAAGATAGAGGAAGAAGAGGATTACTGCAAGAGGTCCCGACTAGGGTGGTGGGGAATACAGTCGATTTGTATTTTGGTTTATGTATTTTATGTTTATGTTTATGTTGTAGTTAAAATAAAATAATAATTTTTTTTTAAAAGGATACAACATGAACAGATATCTTTCAGAAACTTCTCACATTTTCCAGTCTGTGGTCCATGCCACGAGGGAACAGGCCGGGTAGGTGGGACTCGTTCAGCCCTGGAAGGCAGCCCATCTAGGAGAAGGAAAACTCTGACTTCAAACCTCCACTGCCTTGTGGCTATATCCACCGATGGAAAAGGCTTCAGGAGCTAACCTCGAGGCAAAATCCGGAGCCGGAGTCCCGGAGGCAGTTCGTGTCGTTCTGTCAACTCCTGCAACGTCGCTGGAACCAGTTGTACTGGCTCTTGCCTTTCCATTGGACTATTTCAGCGATGTGGAGAGGGGGGATTTGCTGCTTGGGTAACAGCCTATCCTCCATATTATTTTACCCAGGCTTCGTGCTCTGGAGAGGACACTCCAGCTTCGCGTACAGCATCAAAACACTAGACGCTGTTCCAAGTCCTCCATAGTCTCTCGAGACTGAAGGATGCCTATGGGTCCTCTTCAAATGTGCCAGGACCCCCCGGGGGGGGGGCATATGGCCCCCATCGAGAATGGCTGATGAAGACGCCATTAACCCAAATAGTTGGTTTTGTGTGTCATACTCTTGGGTGGGTGGGGGAATGGGATCATTATTTTGTATTATTTTGTTTCCTGGAGATGGGGGAGATGACCCACAAACACTTCCAACGGTCCTTTGCTTTTCACCCTTTATTGATTAACCCAGGGAACTAGCTGAGCGCATTAGATTGCCGGCATTCAGTCTGACATATGGTTCACGAAAGGTACTCACTGTACGGCCTTGCCTGTATTGTGCAGCTAATGACGCCAGTAATCACAAAGTGTTATATTTAGGATCGAATTACTGTAAGAGCAGGGCAACCTCACGTTGGACTCATTCTGCCAGCTCTTACAAGCACACCTTCTCTAAACACCCCAAATGGGTCTGTTAGGAACTAAATACCCACAGGATGCTTTATGTGTTCCAGAAATCGAAAGAAGCAATGGCGCTGATGATCGGCAGTCAGTTACCGCGGGGAAGAAAGTGAAGGGAGGGTGGAAGAGTGAGGGAAGCGTGAAAAGGGGAGAGGGTGGTCTCCGGGCTGAAGGGCAAACTGACATCCCATCCATCAAATGGAGGGCAAGGAACATCTTTTCTCTTCAGACAGGTGACCAAAAATTATCTGTCCGTTTGGTGAGTGACTAAAAGGTTGGTATTAAAATAATTTTACGGCTGTCCTTCCTTTCACACTCATCGAGAGAGAAACAAACCGTGTAAGACAGGAGCGGTGAACTTTTGGGGGATCATGTTGCAAATTTTAATTTAGGCTGCAGCTACAGGGTCAAGTTTGACCCAAACTCCGGGAGGCAGTGGAAGACAGGAGGGCCTGGCGTGCTCTGGTCCATGGGGTCACGAAGAGTCGGACACGACTTAACGACTAAACAACAACAACAACACATGGTCAAATACCACAGGATTTGCTCCGCTTATAAAATGGGTGAATTCAAAGTATTTTCCACTGGTGCATTTGAGTTGGTTCAGCCCTTTTTGCTCCCAAAGTGGCTTTCCTGTCAAGAGTTGGGATGGGAGAGATGGCTCCGAGACAAGTCAGTCTTCCAGGTTGACAGCAAAGAGACTCACTGAGACGGTAGGTTCCTTCACCAGCCGTGTATTTACAGACTATGGGGGTGTCCTGGGGCTTTTTCCTTTTTCCAGCTGGAACGATGTGAACAGGCTTTTTCTCGTGCGGTTAGTTGTGATACATTCTTGTAAAGATGAGGTGTGTGTCTTTACCTGGTGTTTCAGTGACATAGGCGGTTGAGGCATGATATTCTGGACTGGGAGAACACATGTCAACATTCTTTCCTTTCTCCTGATCGTTCTCCAAGTTTTTATATATCTTTTTAATTTTATTATGAGATTAGTGCTAGATCACCCTATCACCTTATTGCTGGGTCATTGTTATTATTATGTCACCTGTTTACAGCCCCATCAGTTTCCTGTCAGATTGGCAGAGGTGTGGGACCAGAGGAAGGAAGGTTACATAGAGACAGGACCAAAGGAAGGAAGGAAGGAAGGAAGGAAGGAAGGAAGGAAGGAAGGAACGAACGAACGAACGAACGAACGAACGAACGAACGAACTGGGGGCTAGAATGCATCGCATCCAGTATGAGCAGTGAACTCCCAGATCAATCTTCAACTTCCGTGAGAACACAGACTGCAATTTTAAACATAATACAGGCTGCAGTGTCGTTGCACTCGGTCTTCGTGGCAAAGAGACATACAGAGGCTCATATGCCATGAACCAGCAAGGGGGAAAATCCACGTGTATTAGCCAACCAGATGCCACTGCAGGTGAGTCTGCTGCAATGCAGATCTCTTTCATACTGATGCTAATGGAGATGTGCATCTCTGAGTAAGGTCACTGGCTGCATGCAAAAAAGAAGGACTGTCAGATTCAACAGCAAAGAAGCTTCATATCCCTTTGAATTTCCTTATGTGGTGTGTGACAAGGCTGCTGTCACTCTCCGGATGGCTACTCCTCTAAGCCCCTTCTAATTGCTATGACTGACTTGAACTCGAAGTGCGCTGCTCAGCAAGTAGGGGAGAAAGGTGGATTACAAAGTGAAGTATGGAACCGTCAGGAGAAGCCACAGCCACCACCTGTCCTGCTGCATCAGGAGTTTTTTTTAAAAGGTATATGAATGCTGTTCTCCTTCAAATCTGAAAAGAACTGGAACCAACTTTAGGCTCCCTTTAACATACTCCTGAGATACAGTTTTCATCCAACAATTTTTCAGAAAATGAAAGCTGAACCACTTTACTCAGACTGAAATGCAGCACATTTATTTAACCTGAGGCAAAATGTTCATGTTGCTGCTCCTTGATGATTACCACTTTACTCACCATTTTTCACTTCCAACTTGATGGTCACCATTTTTCACTTCCGACTTGATGGTCACCATTTTTCACTTCCAACTTGATGGTGACCACTTTATTCACCATTTTTCACTTCCAACTTGATGGTCACCATTTTACTCACTATTTTTCACTTCTGCCTTGATGGTCACCATTTACCCAACCAGAAATGTTTTTCTCATCTCTCCTTTGAGGACATATGGCTCGTGTGGACTTGATGGTGGTCAAGGAAGTGCACCAGACCAGAAAGAGGAAGTCAGCTGGAAATAATCGCAAAAGTCAGGAGACTGGACATCTTGCAGTCATGGTAGACAAAGCCTATAATTTCTGTGCTCCAGAACCCATGGTCCCCATCCATCCATTCTCATCCCCCCAAAGCAGCCTATGTGTGAGGAGCTCCGTGTGATGCTTGTCTTTCAATCAGCTCTTCTGAAAAGGCCTTTGGGGACTGGTGTGTTAGTGAAGATCCTGGTGGTGAGATTGTCACTTGTTATTATTACGTACCGTCAAGTTCACTTCCGACTTGCTGCAACCCTATAAATGAGCGCTCTCCAAAATGTCCTCACTAGCCCTGCTCAGCTCTTGCAAACTCAAGCCCGTGGCTTCCTTTAGGGAGTCAACCCATCTCGTATTTGGTCTTCCTCTTTTCCTGCTGCCTTCCACCTTTCCCGGCAGTATTGTCTTTTCCAGAGAATCCTGCCTTCTCAGGATGTGCCCGAAGTAGGGCAGCCTCATATTTTGCTCCTAGACAGAGTTTAGCCTTGTTTTGACCTAGGACTGACATCTTTGTTTTTCTGGCAGTCTATGACATCCAGAAAGATCTTCTCCTGCACCATATTTCAAGTATATCATTCTTTTTTTTTCCCTGTTGGCTTTCTTCATGTCTGTATATAGTAACTGGGAATACAATAGTTTGGATTATTTTAGCCTTTGTCTCTAGTGTCAAATTGATATGCCATCTGTTCAATGGGGAAAAAGAACTAGACTATCCCGGTCCCATAATTTTTCTCGCATTGTATGTCAATATAGTCTCAGCTTCAGTTTCTGTATCTTGAAATAGTTCTATTGATATTACATGTTACTCCTGGTGATTAATTTCTTCCAATGCTTTGAGAACTGCTTTCACTTCCCTATAATTCCAGGTTCTTCGTCACAGGATTCTTCTTCAAAGTAATTTGTCATCCTTGCATCACTCCTGTATCATTCTTCAATTTATTATTTCCACTTTCTCTTCATTTTTTTCCTCATCACAGAGTGTGTTCCCCTCTTTATCTTTCAGCATCCCTAATCTAGGTTTAAATGCCTTTTGATGTCTTCTGGGGGACAGGTCTGGTTTTTCCTCTTTTCTTGTTCTTTTTCTTTCCATGGATTATTGCAATAGTTCTCTTTGTTTCTATATGACAGCCACTGGAAAGTTGCATTTAAGATTCTGACCCTACTTCTATCACCTTTTGCTTCTCGCAGGTCCTTAACAAATTTAAGTGTTCTTTCAATTATCCCATTAGGCTTTTCTTTTCTGGGTACAAATTTTTTTTTTTTTTGCATTCTTCCCTGACAGTATCTGTGGTTTGAACCCACAGTTCTTCTGGTTCAAGTAATGCAAATCTCTATATACGGACATTAAATTCCTCAGAAGTTTTATTTAAATTATATCTTGGCACTGCGCTTGTTCTGGTGTTCTTTCTCAGCCTCAGTCTATTTTTTTTTATATTAACCAATTGTGGACAGTATCACAATCAGCTCCTGGTTTTGTTTTGGCAGAGAGAATACAGCCTCTCCATATACTACTTCCAATGATGTAGTCTATTTAATTTCTATATCGTCCATTTGGTGACTCCCACATGTACAGCCATCAGCTTGGTTGCCTGTAATGTGAATTGGCAATAAACAGGAAACCAGGAAACAATGAAACCCACTCATCATTCTAATACAATCCATATCCTCAGACAGATGGAACGAAACATCTGGTTAATGTACAGCATATGTGATGCGGCGATGGGAATAAGACCAAGTGGATTGAGGAGCAGAAAATGGCAATTATATATTAACACTTGGCAATGAATTTCCAGGGTGAAAATGGTATTTTCAGCCTCTTAGGTTAGAGAGACAATGTGCAAAATGGCCAAGAGATGGCAGCACAGCACCATGAAAGAATAAATATTAGTGTCCAGCCCAAAATGAAATTTTATATCTGAAACACTTGTTATGATTTTTTCTAAACCGTTTCCCTCCAAAGTCTGAAAAACAATCCTTTGCCAGCCATGGTTTCTGCAGAATTGCTTCAGAAACATAATGTGTTCATTAAGTTTCCTTTCATTTTCTTAAATAAAGCCTGCACTTAACTACATTTGCTGGACATGTCAGCAAATCCATGCTTTACCGTCTTCTACCCATATAAATATACTGAGCAATTTCCACAAGCAGAAAACAAAAGAACTCTCCCCTCACCCCGCCATTTCAATTTTCATAAAATGCCAAGATACTATGGAATGAAAATTTCCTGAGTAGATTACTTCACGCACCAAGTTACGCTATCACCGGTCTTAAAATTGGAAGCAGAAGTTTTTGCTGCAAAGTCGAAATGCCGAAAATGTTAACTTACGATCTGAGCCAGGATTGTCCAAGGAAGATCATTTTCTGTTTAATTCCAGGGCTTTCGAAGGCTGAAAGATTGTATTTGGTTCCTCTTCTTAACAATTGGGCTCCCTGTCATTTCATGAAACCCACCCTTTTCGATCGTTGTGGTGGACCAAATTTGGCTAAAGCGGTGGGGGCATTTTAACGGTATGGTGGAACTATGGGTAAAACATCCTTTTTTTGGACAACAAGTCCCAGAATCCTCCAGCCAGCACGGCTACCTTCTTCCTAGCTTCCTAACTTCCTCAGGTGGAAATGGGTCAGAATCTCTGCCAGAGAAAGATCTGGGAGTTTATATCACGAGTGCATTCACTTCATCAGGAATGAAGAAAAGAGCCAGAGAGAAGACGCAGAGCCAGAATGTAATGTTGAGAGAGGAAACCAAGCCTCAAAAGGAATGAGAAAAGTAGAACAGAGCAAACAGAACAATAGATGCTATGAGGCTTCAGAAACTGAGGCTTGAGGCTTTAGAAACTAGATCTTTCAGAAGTGGTCTGCCAGGCTGTGGGAAACAGAAGATGACATCTGTTAGCAAATGCCCAAGATGCCAGTGGTTCAGTTAGCAAATGCAGCGGTCATTCGGAATTTTTATTATGTTAATGCCCTGGCGTTCCTACTAGCTGATAGATGCCAATGGCTTGAGGTTTCAGGTCTTGAGATATAGGACTTGAGTTGTTAAGAACTAAATGGTTGGACTGTGGCTGGGGTTTTGACAAAAAACTCAACTGTTTGGTTATATGCAAGATTATGTATGTAGGCAAGGCCAGCTTCTTCTTATCTATAGAGTTGGAAAAAGCCATGATCTTTATTTAATCCTCTAGACACACACTGGAATGTATGAATGTAGGTCACTTCAGTTATTGCTTGGATGGCAGAGTGAAACCTGGAGGGATACACAGCTCTTTCCTTCAATATGTCTTTGTCATTCCCTGCCCTCCACATGTACAGCCAGGGGCAGTTGCCTCAATTAGATGGTGACTACATGGTCCATTACCATGGGATTTGCTCTGCTTATAAAATGAGTGAATTCAATTTTTTTTAAATTGTCTGCATGATGTACAAGGCTCATTCGAATTGTTCCAGCCTATTGAAAGCCAACCTATCTATCTATCTATCTATCTATCTATCTATCTATCTATCTATCTATCTATCTATCTATCTATCTATCTGTCTGTCTGTCTGTCTGTCTGTCTGTCTGTCTGTCTGTCCCACCTTTCTCCTTAAAAAGGACCCAAGGTGGCTTACATAATCAAGAAAACAATATTATATTGAAAATGGTAAATAAAATCAGTACTAAAGCACACTTAAAACAACACAGCACAACCATCCATTAAGGAAAAGGTCTTTGCCTGCCACTGAAGGACAACGAAGATGGGGCCAACCAAGCTTCCTGTGGGAGGGAGTTCCGAAGTTTGGGAGCTGGAAAACAGAAGGCCCTCTCTGGTGATACAAAATAATTTAAAGTGGCTTAAAACTATATATCACCAGAGATCAGTAATTCCTGTATGCATTACTTAAGAGTAACGAAAGGTAATAACGGGTGAGTGATGGGAAGAGGGGTGATCCTGAATGAGAACACTGAATCATTTTTTAAAAAATTATAGTTCTAACTTTTGATGTTCTGCCTTCTGAGACTATGAAGTACCTGTTCTAGGTTTTTTTTAAAATTTCTATAGAATTACCCCCCCCCCCCCCGAAAGGTAGTAGTGTGAAGTTTGAGCGGGGAGGATCCCCAGAGAGGATACTTAGCTGAGAGCCAGGGACGTTCTACTTGGCTTGTCTGCAAACAATGGCTGGTACATTTACCCTGGCACATACCCCCCCCCTCTGAGTCCTCCTGAACCATATCAGGGCAGAGTTACAACCCTTCTGCCCATCCCACGCCACCCAGCATCCTGGCATCCAGCCAACCCATCCAGCTACCTACCCTTCCTGTGGTTGTTTCCTGGCTGCACATATAAGAATTCTACCCCATTTGGGGGATTTCTAAAACAGTGCAGTTGGGGTTTCAGCAGCTTCACCCCAAACCTTGGGCACTGCGCTGTGCAGGCGTCCCCATGGAGGCAACATTTTCACTGGCTCTTGGCTGTACCTCCTCTCACTCTAGGGTATTGGACTCCTCTGGGTTGCAAACCGTTAAAGAATCAGCAGAGGTGAGAGCAGGAAAGAAGGAAGGAAGGTGGGCCTGTGGACTGGAATGTGAATTGCATCGCAACCCGCATGGATGGGGAACTCCTGAATCAATCCACAGCCCCTGCATTCAGATGTAATACAAGCTGTGAATCAAATGGCAGTAAAGACGAATCATTTCGATTCAGCTCTCCAATGTAGCCACACCTTTAGACTAAGAGGGGAACTAGCTCTGAACAGGTTACTACACTTACATAAGAACATAAGAAGAGCCCTGCTGGATCAGGCCAAGGGGCCCATCTAGTCCAGCTTCCTGGAGCTCACAGTGGCCCCACCAGATGCCTCTGGGAGCACACGAGACAACGAGATACCTCTCTTCTGATACCACTTTGAAGTATTTTGAAGTACCTTCCTTTTAAGCCTGGAGATGATACATCCCAATCATGGCTTGTAACCTGCGATGGACTTTTCCTCCAGGAATCTGTCCAATCCCCTTTTAAAGGCATCTAGACCAGATGCCATCACCACATCCTGTGGCAAGGAGTTCCACAGACTAACAACTAACAAATATTTTCCTTTGTCTGTTCTCACTCTCCCAACACTCAATTGGAGTGGATGTCCCCTAGTTCTAGTATTGCGTGAGAGGGAAAAGAGCTTCCCTCTATCCCCTTGATCCATCCCCTGCATCATTTTATACGTCTCCATCATGTCCCCCCTCAGGCGCATTTCTCTAGACTAAAGAGCCCCAAACACTGTCACCTTTCCTCATAAAGGAGGTGCCCCAGCCCAGTCATCATTTGAGTCACTCTCTTCTGCACCTTTTCCAGTTCCACAATGTCTTTTTTGAGATATGACGACCAGAATTGTACGCAATACTCCAGGTGCGGCCTTACCAGCGTTTTGTACAATGGCATTATAATGTTGGCTGTTTTATCTTCAATCCCCTTTTTAATGATACCTAGCATGGAATTGGCCTTACAAAAAGACTTAAGCTAATGACATCTTAAACAGAGCTTCAACTTTCACCCCAGCAAGCTCAAATACTTTAGAATCCTGGCTTCATTCATGATTGAATCCCGTTTCTTGCACAAGTTGTTGTTTAGTCGTTTAGTCGTGTCCGACTCTTCGTGACCCCATGGACCAGAGCACGCCAGGCCCTCCTGTCTTCCACTGCCTCCCGGAGTTGGGTCAAATTCATGTTGGTAGCTTCGATGACACTGTCCAACTATCTCGTCCTCTGTCGTCCCCTTCTCCTCTTGCCTTCACACTTTCCCAACATCAGGGTCTTTTCCAGGGAGTCTTCTCTTCTCATGAGATGGCCAAAGTATTGGAGCCTCCGCTCCAGGATCTGTCCTTCCAGTGAACACTCAGGGTTGATTTCCTTCAAAATGAATAGGTTTGTTCTCTTTGCAGTCCAGGGGACTCTCAAGAGTCTCCTCCAGCACCACAATTCAAAAGCATCAATTCTTCGGCAGTCAGCCTTCTTTATGGTCCAGCTCTCACTTCCATACATCGCTACTGGAAAAACCATCGCTTTGACTATGCGGACCTTTGTCGGCAAGGTGATGTTTCTGCTTTTTAAGATGCTGTCTAGGTTTGTCATCGCTTTCCTCCCAAGAAGCAGGCGTCTTTTAATTTCGTGGCTGCTGTCACCATCTGCAGTGATCATGGAGCCCAAGAAGGTAAAATCTGTCACTGCCTCCATATCTTCCCCTTCTATTTGCCAGGAGGTGATGGGGCCAGTGGCCATGATCTTAGTTTTTTTGATGTTGAGCTTCAGACCATTTTTGGCGCTCTCCTCTTTCACCTTCATTAAGAGGTTCTTTAATTCCTCCTCACTTTCTACCATCAGAGTGGTATCATCTGCATATCTGAGGTTGTTGATATTTCTTCCGGCAATCTTAATTCTGGTTTGGGATTCCTCCAGTCCAGCCTTTCGCATGATGTATTCTGCATATAAGTTAAATAAGCAGGGAGATAATATACAGCTTTGTAGTACTCCTTTCCCAATTTTGAACCAATCTGTTGTTCCATATCCAGTTCTAACTGTTGCTTCCTGTCCCGCATAGAGATTTCTCAGGAGGTAGATAAGGTGGTCAGGCACTCCCATTTCTTTAAGAACTTGCCATCGTTTGCTGTGGTCCACACCGTCAAAGGCTTTTGCGTAGTCAATGAAGCAGAGGTAGATGTTTTTCTGGAACTCTCTGGCTTTCTCCATAATCCAGCGCATGTTAGTACTCTCCCATTAAACAGGCACCCACTTAGTCTTGCCATCTGTGCTTCTTTTTAAAGGAGCAGATGTGAAACAGGCACCTTAGAAAAGTGATATTTTAATAATTAAGAATCTTATCCCTCTCCCTTCCTTTTTATTACAAAATATTTCCAATGGGCATGCCAGTTTTTCGTCCATTAGATAAAATCTAGATAACTTTGAGATGGCTAGAACTTGCTCATTTAAATATATATATATCTGCTGTATTCGTCAAGTTGAACGTACTGGAAGAGCCGCTGCAGCATGACCGTAATCTGCTGAATCTTTACTATTAATCACTCTTTAATGAGAGTAAATTGAATTTCCAGGCACACATTAATAATGGATGTATGAATTAACTCTTAGGAACCAACTCATGATGGCTTCATGGTATGGTGATCATTATAGACTGGCTAAACATTAGATGCCGTCTTTTTAACGTGCCAACAAATGGAAGACTGTAGGTTAGTTGCAGTGTTAACAACCATCCCTGTGTGAAGGTCCTCAATGTATCTGAACAAATTCAAATATAATCACTTCCATTTCACAGCTGATGAAAGTAGAGCCGATTGCAGAAAAAGCACACTTCCTTTAAGCAGTTAGCCGCTCCATGTTTGAACTATACAGATGTTAAGTGGCAGCCCTTATTCAATTATGGTCCAAAAAGCTAGGGCTGTGGACACACGAGGAATGGAGACTCATACTCAGATCATGCAGAAAGGTATTGTTGAGGCAATTTTTTAAAATTGATCAATAGCGCTTCTGCAGGAGCCAATATATAAAAGCTGTGTCAGAGGTTTTGTGCTTCACTGGACTATGAGCCCCTTGGGGGGGAGAAAGCGACTGGATGGAAAATAGGTCTGGATCGAAGGAAAATCTCACCAGTCTGTTGCGGTGATTCGGCTGCTTGCTCCAGAACGGTGGTTGGTTTGAGACCTGGATTATGGGTTTGGGAAGACGTTTGCCAAATTTAAGAAGATTGCAGAAGGAGCAGCTACCAGTTCATGGTCAGGAGGGGTGGCCAGATCGGTTAGCAAGGAGATCGGTTATCACATCAGTGAGAGCAGATTCAGGAGATGACTTTCTGTGTATTCTCGAAGGCTTTCACGGCCGGGATCTGATGGTTGTTGTGGGTTTTCCGGGCTCTTTGGCCGTGTTCTGAAGGTTGTTCTTCCTAACGTTTCGCCAGTCTCTGTGGCCGGCATCTTCAGAGGACAGGAGTCAGAACTCCTGAGAGCACAGACAGAGTTCTGACTCCTGTCCTCTGAAGATGCCGGCCAGTCAGAACACGGCCAAAGAGCCCGAAAAACCCACAACAACCATCAGATGACTTTCTCTCTGATAGAAGCAGTTCCAGAGAAGACTTTTCATCTCAGCTGTTCCAACGGAATGAATAAATACAGAAGCTGGAAGTCAAGCTGCCTGATTATGCTGAGCAGGTCGGAAACTTGCAGAAGGTTAAGGAGAAGCTTGAGCATGCATTAGAGATGGATCAGGATTCCTTTGTGAAGAAACTCCAGGAGCACTTGGCCAGGCCAGCACAGCCAAGATGGTGGAAGGAATGGCTTTGGCACTGGAAAAGAAGGATCAGGAATAGAGATGGGGACGTCAACCTTGACGTACCACGAATATCCGCATGGTTGACCAACGAACCACGAGCCGTTTGCAAAGGTGGTGGTGGCAGCTTCCCTGTCTGCCTATGGCTCGCTGCCACTGCTGCCACCACCATCTTTGCAAAGGTGGCAGCTGCAGCTTCCCTTAGGACAGTGGAGCCTGCACTGTCTGCCTACGGGGCCACTGATCAGCTGCTTGGCAGGCCCATAGGCAGACATGGAAGGGCTAGTCAACCCAGCCCTTCCCTCTGTGCCTATGGGCGTGCCAATCAGCTGTTTGGCGAGCCCAGAGGCGGAAGAGACAGAAGAAGTGCCATTCCGGCAGCCTAGCCTTCCCTCTCTGCCTATGAGGAGGAATAAAAATGGGCAAATATTCATCCCTTCAAATTTGTCAGGATCTCTGGAATTGACGAATACAAAGGGATGAATATTCGGCGAATCAGAGATTTCTTATGAATATCGCGATTCTTTTTTATTATTATTATTTTATTTGTCCCATGTCTAATCAGGACTGGAAGGAGAACATCTTTCACCCTGAGAAGCTTTTGAAGAAGGAGCATGACCCTTCTGGAGACTGAGGTCTACAAACCGAACTGCAAATGGACCAATGGGCAGGTGCGCCTGAGCGAGAAGGAGGAGTTTGTGCGTAGTCTCCAGGAAAGCAGTATGCACCAGCAGAAGGATCTTGAAAAAGCCCTCCTGTCGGCTTGCTGAGGCGATTGCAGCAAAAAGCAAGGAAGACTTTGAAGGGAGAGAGCAACAGATCCATGTTGGTGTATCTAGTTGTACAACACAGTATGCATATGTCTATATGTATATGTAAATGTGTTTGCATGGGAAGGACTAGAGCATCATATTTGCATTGTGAAACATTCTGACCCATCAGAATGTGTCTGGTATCATCCAGATAGATATATAAAGAAGGTGCCCATTTGTAGTTTCTCAGATAGGATCCAGTATGTAATAGTGTCTAGATAGGGCTGACAGGGCAAACTGTAGTAGAATATAGTTCTCTGTGATAGGGCCAGATAGGGCTGAATGTGTAATAGTGTTAGGATTAGAGATGAGCACAAATTAAAAAACAAATTGCCAAATTTGTTAAAAAATCACTAATTTGTTGATTTGCATCCATTCGAATCGATGCTGCCCGATGAATATGAAGCAATGAATTTTAAGCAATTTTTTATTTGTTGAAACACTGGGCTATAAATTGCCCCCCCTCCCAGTACCTAGAGACACCAAAATAGCAGAGAAGCTTACCCCGACTCTCCTCTGCAATTCCTCCAAGTTTGGTGAAGATTGGGTTTCCCCAAGCCAGCTGATAAAGGGCACTTTCCTGGGGGGGGGGCACTTTGTGGGTGTATAGATTGGATGTCTGAAATCCAATCTTTACCAAATTTGGAGAGATTGTAGAGGAGAGTCAGGAAAAATTGACCTGCAGTTTTGGTGTCTCTGTGTGCCTGGGAGGAACTTTCCTGGGGCGTGCTTTTTGGAGTTGTATAACTCGGACTTCCGAAACCCAAACTTCACCAATCTTTCAGGGACTGTAGAGAAGAGTCAGGGAAAGCTTCCCGTGGATTTTGGTGTCTCTAGGTGCTTGTGGGGCCATTTTATAGGGGTTTGAAAGGCAAAAATGAATTGATGAATGAATGAATCGATTCACCAGGAAAAAAAATGGTAAATTTGTTATTTGTGATTCTTCGACCTTGACAAATCATGAATCAAAACAAATCACAATTTTTCCGATTCTTGCCCATCTCTAGTTAGGATGTGAGAGATCATTGTTTACTATAGTAAATATGTTTGTCAACAAGTACAAACTACATAGATAACAAATACTCTATGTCTAAGCACTGTGAGTTTATTATAATATACATATATATGTTTTTAATCGGTAAATGTTATTTCATGTTTTAACAAAGACTAAGTGCTTATTTACTATAAACTGCTGGCACAAATACACACAAGCAGGAATATCAATGTTTACACTGCTAGTGGTTTTTCATCAACATGCCCAAAACTGCTGTGCGCAGACTCTGTGAGGTACATATTATTTTTATAGCTCAACAAAAAGCACCAGCTGGAACCCAGCCTTGTGCTGTGCCAGCGCCAGGCCACTGAGAGGGATGCTGGGGCAGAGGGGCAGAACAGCACATTGTAGGCACAGCTGTGGGAAGCGCCGGAGCGCCTGGCAGCCAGCGAGAAGCAAGGTGCTATGCTGGAACTGGCATCAACATCTTTGGGAAAGCACTTGCATCCTCAAGAAGATGGAGAAGGTGAGCCAAGAGGGGACGTGGCCACCAGAGACATAGTCCAGCTCCAGAAGGAGGAACAAGGACCTGGAGCAGCAACTTGCAGAGGAAAACAAGATGATCAAACAGCTACAGCAGAGAATGGCAGAGCTTAAGAAGATCTTGCAAGCCTGATGATGAAGAGGTTTCTCAAATGTCCAGTGATACTTTGACTGCTAAGATTTAGAAGCTACTGAAGGAGTGGAGGGGCTTCCAGAATCCACCTGGGCCTGAACCAGCGTCCTACTACACTCTGGTAATATGTATGAACAGGACAGCATTTACGTAAAACTTGTTTGGATCTGCTTAGTGGGAGGTAAGTAGTCTGTGACATCAGCTCATTTAATGGCCGTGCCCTTAAACTGGGGTTATGTATGTGGTCTCCAAGGCAGGTTGATGGAGCCCCCTGACCCCTACCAAGTCTCTCTGGGACTGTGTCCACCCAATCCTCCCCCCCCCCGGAACAATATGAAATTATAGGCATGAGGAGGTGGTGGGAAGGGTTGGGCAGAAAACTGACAGGAAAAAAGAGGTGGTCCTGTGCAGGTCTATAGAGCCTGTGTCCTGAGCACACTCCTGTCCTGCAGTGAGTCCTGGACCCTTAGTGCACGGCAGGAGAGGAAGCTGAACACGTTCCATATGCGTTGTCTCCGACGCATTTTTGGTATCACCTGGCAGGACAAAGTTCCAAATAGAGTAGTCCTAGAACGAGCTGGAATTTTTAGCATGTATACATTACTGAAACAGCGACGTCTACGTTGGCTTGGGCATGTCGTGAGAATGGCTGACGGTCGGATTCCAAAAGATCTCCTGTATGGAGAATGAGTGCAGGGAAAGCGCCCCAGAGGGAGACCACAGCTGCGATCCAAGGATATCTGCAAGCGGGATCTGAAGGCCTTAGGAATGGACCTCAACAGAGGGGAAACCTTGACCTCTGAGCGTTCAGCCTGGAGGCAGGCGGTGCATCATGGCCTCTCCCATTTTGAAGAGACCCTTGTCCAGCAGGCTGAGGCCAAGAGGCAGTCCCGAAAGCAGCAAAATCAGGGAGCTGGACAGGGGACAGATTGTATTTGTCTCCAGAGTGGAAGGGATTGTCACTCTCGAATCGGCCTTCTCAGCCACACTAGACGCTGTTCCAAGACCTCCATACAGAGCACGTTACCATAGTCTCTCAAGACTGAAGAATGCCTAATCAACCTGTGCAACCAAAAACTGGTGTATCCGATAAAAACAAGAGCAGAAAATGATTAGATTGGGCATCATTTTGAACCAGGGTTCGGTGTTGTGTGCTGTGATAGAAGTTGCTGTGGATTTGATCATGTAGTTTTGGCCATAGGAATTAGGTACTCCTGTGTCATTCCTTTACTCAATCTGGGCAGCAGCCTGTTCACTACTTCCTTTATAATACTCACACTAGGTTGGACACGATTTTCCTTTAAGAGACAAAGTACGTGTTCAGCAGTTCTGCCTTCTCATTGTCTCCTCTTCCTGCTTTCCCAGCCTTCCCATACTAGCAGACCTGCTTCTTCTTTGTTCTGTCTCTTGCTCCAATCAAAACTGGGGAAAAAAAATGTTTTCCTTATTTTTAATCTCCTTTGCAAAATCTGATCTCATTGTGATATTTAACGCTCTGAATTTCCCACAAATATTGGCTATTCATTTATACAGTAGGACCCCCATATCCATGGGAGATTGGTCCAAGCCTCCATGTGGATGCAGAAAACCGTAGATAATAGCAAACGCTACACATAACATGGTGAAAGAAAAATGATCTAGGAAAAAATATTTTCATGTGCATTACCAGAACTGGCCACTAGAGGGGGAAAGAGATGCTTCAACAGCAAGGATTCATAGCATAGCCTCTTCCTCCCTCTAGTGGCTAGTTCTGGTAATACATGTAGAAAAATTTTTTTTCTGG
The DNA here is from genome assembly GCA_037013535.1 of Intellagama lesueurii. Classification (NCBI taxonomy): domain Eukaryota; kingdom Metazoa; phylum Chordata; class Lepidosauria; order Squamata; family Agamidae; genus Intellagama; species Intellagama lesueurii. Next base: position 6,784,211 of record JBAJHW010000003.1, read on the forward strand.
ATTTTCTTTCTTTTAATATTTTTAATGTTTTCATACCATGGATAAGTGAAACCATGGATACCGATCCTGTGGATACAGTGGTAATAATGTACTCTTCCTTGGTGATTTATCCTTCTTTCCTCTTCTTTTACATGCTCTTTTAAAATCTTAGTTCACCTGGAAACTCCTTATACAGCCATCCTGGTCTCTTTAGCGCTCTCCCCACTTTTCTTTCTTGTAGGAATGGTTTGTGATTGTGCATTGTCCCATTTCAAAAGCTCCCGTCCTTTTCTGACCATGTGATCTCACCTAGTACTCTCCTAAAGCTACTGAAATGTATTAAATGACCCAGCGTAGCAACCAAATGAAACTGGATGTGTTCATAGTCGCATCTCAGGACACTGGCTCATGTCTCAGGGAATTGCTATGCTTCTCTGGGTCCTCAGGTGAGGAGAGAGGATATGTAGCAGGGGAGAAAGAGAAAGCTTGCTTGTGTGTGTGTGGTGTCTTGAAAGCCTTGGCGACCATCGTTAGGGCATGGTGGAAGACTCCCTGCTCCCTTGTGGAGCTGGTAGTGAGCCTTCCACAAGCAGCAGAGCAGTGCCGGGAAGTATGTACTAGAGATATGACTGTGTGGTATGTACGCTTTAGTAGGAATAGTGGGAAATGCTGCAGCTGCTGGGTGCATTTTGCCATTTGCCCACCCATCCCGAAATAGTGGTCCTTTCTGGCTCTGGGTTGCCGGATTGGCTAGCTGGCCAAGTTCCACTTAGATTCTGGGAGCATTCACCAGGATTTCTCTTCTTCTACAAGCAGATATCCCAGAAGGGGTTTTGGCTCCAACCCAGGCATTGCCTGCTCCACATCTGTGTCATCCGCGGCCTGTCTCTCGTCTCGTGGTTTGGCCCTGAAATATCAAGGAATCGGGTGCTGGACGCGTGTTCGTTCTAGCTATGGGAGTTCAAAAGAAGGCTGTCTGTGAATTGTAGGCTTGAGAGTTGTGCTCACCATTCACGAACATTGCGGAGGGTCCCGGAAGCAAAGCAGGAAAAGCCTTGTGAAGCTTCCAGCTGTCCCTGCTCCTGCGTTGCAATCATCAAAAGTCATCAAAAGAGCTTTCAACTAGCAGCAAGAGCCCATGGTGTGAATGCCATGTATTGTACTGCAGCACATTCTTTTTAATGATTTTGCTCCAGAGGGATGATGGTCTTCCAAAGAGGTCATGCCATGAATTTCGTGCTACTTTCTAAGCCTTGAGGATGATGGCTGCAGTCCAACACTTTGAAACGAATGGTAGTTTTGCCTCTGACCTCAGCGGGATGAAGGGTGGACACAGTGCTCCGTTTGCTCCAACAGAACAAAAATGGTGGAGTTATTTTTGTTTTACTCGTCTATTTAAGGGTGAGCAGGAAAAAAAACTTGTCTGTCTCTCTAGCATTGGATGTGGTTGGGAGATTGCACCGTGGTTGCATGGCATACGTTATGAGGCTTTGCTATTATTTAGATTGTAGCTAGCTGGAGGGCTCAGTGAGTTAGGTATCTGAGCCAGAGGTTGGGAGTTCGATTCCCCTCTGGGTCTCCTGGGAGAAGAGTCAGCCTGGGTGGCCTTGGGCCAGCTGCTCAGTCCCCAGAGCACCCCCTAGAGGAAGGGAAGGGGAAACCACTTCTGTGTATTCTCTACCTGGAAAATATTGAAAAGGGTTGTCATAAGTCAGAATTGACTTGACGGCACCCAATTATTATTTATCATTCAGGTTAAACTACACCAAAGATGAACAAAGTCTGCTCCTCCATCTCCCAGCGACCCTAGCCACCAGATTCCATGTTGAGATATGCCTGGAGTAGCAGTTCAATGGCATTAGAAAGCCTCACCCGAGGTTAGACTGATGACAGAGTCCAGGATTCCACTGGGCTGGCTCTTCGGGTTTGGACAGTGTCACATTTACACACAGGCTGTTTAAACTACAGTTTAGGGATTCAGATTATCAGAAGCTTCTACCTAATTTGTGTGTGAGTTTGGTTTCTTTTCCCCCCCCCCCTTTTGTCTCGTTTCAGGTTTTATACAACTGTTAGAATAGTGCGTTTTGTCTGATAATCCCGTGGGCCCTCTCAGACTTGAAACAGGCGAGGCCAAAATCCTGTTGCACAGTTACGCAAAAAGATGTAACTTTTGGAATCAAATTACCATTAAATTCAGAAATCTGGTAGACGTTACCTGTTATATGCCCAGTCGTGCAACAGAGAATGGCTACAGAGAGTTCTTAGGGCGATTCACTTCTAAGGGTTACATGTTTTGAGTACTTGCTCAACAGGATTTCACCCATTGTGTCTTAATCTGGATTTGGCTTTGGAGTGATACGCTTGTGAAATGTAGGTAGCAGAGGTTTAAAAAAATGACACAGATGTTCCAGGAAATAAAAAGAATGAAGTATTCCATTTCCTAGAGCTTTTCAAATTTTTAACAGACATGATGCAGTCTGGCCTAATCTGAAGAGAGATGAATACAAAAAAAACCTTCCCCCAACTCTCCCCTAGCTACTGTTCAACTATGTCTTCTGATCCGAATTAGAAACTGGCTTTAAGATCCAGAATGGAAGTGACCCTTTCTTAATACCATTTTAATGGCAGCGATCCCTGGTTTCCTCTCCCAACCATCTATTTCACTTTGCCATTGGCAGAGAACCTCAGCCTGGGGGAAAGGATTTTCAGAGGAGAAATGCTCTCTGGATCTATTGGAGAAAAGCAAGTTAGCTTTCTTTCCCTTTGTCTTCCAGATCTACTGATTCATCCCTCACCTGCAGCGGTTGTATCTTTTTTTTAAAAAGTCCAAGAAAAATTGAGAGTTCGGAAAAGTTACTTCTCTAGGACAACAACTCCCAAAGCTGTGGGATTCCTAAGATCTTGGTATAGCCATTGTCCACTGAAGGACTTTCATCAAGATTGACTCTCTCAAGTCAACCATCAAAAGCCAACCTGTCTAACTATCGGCAGAGCTGCTCTACATCATTAAAGAGCATATTTAAAACAATATTGTTATCTCTTTCACCGGCCAGTGGTGTCCTTCTGCTGCCTATACAGGACAAACAGGCCAGTCTCTGTAGTCATGACGACGAAATAATGACCACAAATCTCGTAGCAGAAAAGACACCATTCAGAAACAAGTGGGAAAAGCTTGGAATGGGTGTTCCTGATACTCACCTGAAAGTTGTGACCAGAACATCATTTGAGCTTGTGCTGGACCAAATCAAAGGCCTACCTAATCTATCATTCTGTTTCAACAGTGACTAGCAGTTACGCAGAAGAACTGTACCTGAGGGCATGGATGCTAATTCATTCTCCTGCTCGTTTTTTCCCTCAACAACTCAGTGTAATGGGCTAGTAGCTGTTTGCGAACTTTATGAATTTGTCTACATTTATCCAAATCGATGTACGTCGCTGTTGCTACTATGGTAGCAGACTCCATATTTCTAAGACGATGGTGATATGTAAAGAAGGACTTCCATTTAATCTGTCTGCTTACTCAAACAAACAAGCAAAACGTTAGAGGATGGAACTGGATGAAGGGGAAGAAACTCTGGTTTTGGTGTTGTGCCCTAGGGACACACATCCTATGGCATACAGGTTGCATCCTGATCAAAAGGTGGAGGTGGAAAAAAATGCACCATTTTGAAGGGGCCTGTCACGTTCCCGCCTGCCCCTTGGTTGTTTCACCAAGCAAGAGCACAAGCTACGTGTCGTGTTGCTGCCACCAGTTGATTACATCAACATTATGTATTATTAATAATACAGGTCTGGGCAATGTGTCATTTTAAATAGAACCAAATAGAAGTTGTTTATTAATACAGATGATGAAGGTACAATCAATGTCTTTAACTCTTAACCAAACATCCCACTTCATCCACCCTCAACCACCCTCTCTCTATCCACCCCAAACTGCAAGACTCCAATCTAATCTCCTCCTCCTCCTGCAGAGAATCTTATATCTCGTGACTCCGCCTCTCCAGCACTCTCATTGGTCCATGCAGATAGCATATGAATATTCATGACCTGGGCGGATGCCACAGGGCCATTAGTGTCTTTGGGTAATCTTAGTTTGGCCACTGGCCCCATCACCTCCTGGCAAATAGAAGGGTAAGATATGGAGGCAGTGACAGATTTTACCTTCTTGGGCTCCATGATCACTGCAGATGGTGACAGCAGCCACGAAATCAAAAGACGCCTGCTTCTTGGGAGGAAAGCGATGACAAACCTAGACAGCATCTTAAAAAGCAGAGACATCACCTTGCCAACAAAGGTCCGCATAGTCAAAGCTATGGTATTTCCAGTAGCGATGTATGGAAGTGAGAGCTGGACCATAAAGAACGCCGACCGCCGAAGAATTGATGCTTTTGAATTGTGGTGCTGGAGGAGACTCTTCAGAGTCCCCTCGACTGCAAAGAGAACAAACCTATCCATTTTGAAGGAAATCAACCCTGAGTGCTCACTGGAAGGACAGATCCTGAAGCTGAGGCTCCAATACTTTGGTCATCTCATGAGAAGAGAAGACTTCCTGGAAAAGACCCTGATGTTGGGAAAGTGTGAAGGCAAGAGGAGAAGGGGACAACAGAGGACGAGATGTTTGGACAGTGTCATCAAAGCTACCAACATGAATTTGACCCAACTCCGGCAGGCAGTGGAAGACAGGAGGGCCTGGCGTGCTCTGGTCCATGGGGTCACGAAGAGTCGGACACGACTTAACGACTGAACAACAACAAATCTTAGTTTTGAAAATTATCAGAGCAAAAGCGGAAGTGGGAGAATAATGTGTGACACTGAGAAATTTCAAAGGCCAACTCTAGGATGGTATTTTTTGAATTAGAAATCTTCTGGAAATTTGATTCTATTTCTGTGGGCAGGAACCAAGACTGGACTTCCTGTTCTATCCCACCGTGTCTATGTATGTATGTTCTAGGTCAAGTCAGTTCTGATTTATGGCCACCCTCTCCAGGATTTTTGAGGTAGAGGATACACAGAAGTGGTATATCTGGGGGCATCCGGGGACTGTGCTTCTTGTGATAAGAGCCACATGCTGGCTCTTATCACAGGAGGCCCAGTGGGGGAATCAAACTCTCAACCTCTGGCTCGCCAGCCAGATGCCTAAACCACGGAGCCATCCAGCCAGCTACATCTATCTGTCTGTCCCAAGTGTTAATTCACAGAGCAAAGTGACGATGATTATTATAGAGTGGTCAGCGGACCAATTGGGCGGGATATAAATACAATAAATAATAATAATAATAATAATAATATTTCGATTATTGCTGCTCTCAAAAGCGGCTAAAAGCTCCTTTTCCCCCCGACTAAAACTCTCAGAACCCCCTAGCTAGCATGGCTGGTGGCAGCTTACAGTCCCTCCACCAACATATCGAAAATCCTGACAGTCGAAGGAAGGGGAGTGTTGTCCATGAATGCTTATGCCATTCTACATCCATTGCTCTTCAAGGCACTACATGACTCTGTTTTTCTTGTGCCAAATCATACTGCACGGTGTATTCTAAGAAGCAACCTTCCCCAGCCTGGGTAATCCTCCAGATGGATCAGTGATGAGAGCTGTAACAGAATGCATCTAGAGGGCAACAAGGGTGGGCGAGATTGTCCGAGGGTGTTCCAGTCTTCTGCCGCCAAGATATGAACTTGAGAAGGGAGAAGTCCCCCCCTTTAAATGAAGGCCATCTGTGGAAAAACCACTCTGTCCTCTATCACAGATGTTTTCCTTTGGCTTTCGGCAAGGAAGAAAAGTCCTTTTCCACTGGCAAAATTTTTACTTTCGTTACATGCACATGTGGGGAACACCGTTGCAAATCATGCTGAAAATCTGAGCTGGCAGGGCGGCTCAGAAACCTGAAAGGTTATTGAGAGCAGAGTAAAACATTTACGTAAGACCATACAGTCAGTCCCTGGAGTGAGCGAGGGCGGGCCGCATCCCAGTATATCTTAGCCTTTGGGGTTTTCTCACCTGTTCTTTCTTGAACCCATTCGTGCTCTTTTTATTATGATTATTATTTTTAAAAAGTGAAAAAATAATAATACGGCGCTTAGATCTCCCAGGTAACTCATGCCATATGTCAGCTGCCCTGCAGACTCGCGCAACACTGAAAGTTCACATTACTCTCTCCTGTTTTCCCAGCGTGTAGAGGTTTGTTAGAAGTAATTTCAGGCGCTTTCATAATTTCCAAAAGCAGCAATTAGATCACGGCCCCAGACTGACTTTGGCAATGAAAATAAGCCTGTATTTCCTTTACTTCGCTTAATGCTAATAGCTTGGAGTTTGTCATGGCTGCTATCATTCTCCCTGCCTCAAGGGTAATTATAGCTGTTTCTGAGGCTAGGTCAATAATCACATTTACAGGATCCAGGGTGAGCATTAACTGTTCCCTTTCCAAGCAAAAAATGGCATATGTCCTTTTAATTTTATTTTATTTTGCAGTGTTTTGAACGGTTCTGAGCAGAAAAATATTGAAAAATGCAATGAGGAAAATGAAAAATTAAGGGAAGACAAATACAGGTCAAATGTTATTTATTTTGTAAATGACCACTCTGCTGAAAGCAATAAAAAGTACTGTGAGTGATAATACAACAAAGGAGATGCCAGATTCCTCACATCAACATCCCACCATAGAAGAGGTAGCCGTTAAGACAGGAGAAGCTTCAACGACAGCAAGAAGGAACATCCCTCCGTGTGTACCAGCACGCTAGCAGCAAGCTTGTTTAAGAAATGGAGTAGCAGAAAAAGAAAGGAATAAGGCTCACTGTCGCTATAACTAGGACCTGCCTAGGCTGTGAGTGTTGTAAGCTGTCAAGAATTGAACTTTGAGCATTGGAAACGTTCTCAGACCAAGTAAAGGCCTGCACAGACTGCTACCAACATTCATGGATTCTGTGTTTCCCGACCATTTTCCAGAGTTCCACATTAGCTTGTTAGATTTTTATATCCCCTCTCTTTTCTTCCAATTAGTTCAAGGAAGCATGGGTGGCTGTCTTCCTCCCCAATTTAGCCTCACAACTGTTGCAGAGTTTCGAATTTCTGGTGAAATTCCTGTAGCTGCCCAACAGAAGTGCAGGGATTGGCAGAGCAGAATAGCTTCAAGTTCTCCAGAGTAGCAAACCCCTTTTTCTTATCAAACTGGCGCTTATAGTCTCAGTAACTTACTTTGAGATGCTAGTAAGAGAAATAATAAGAACTATTTTCTTTATTTACAGCTATGAACAGGTCAAACAGCAAACTACGAAACATGACTGCTTTCAAGCAAAAGACTTTGACAGACTCTCGGGGGGGACGGGGACCACTGATCAAAGAGGCAGTTCTCTCTTTGAATTTAGAGGCAGGGATTGGTTAGTGCTGAACTGATTGATAGCCACCCCAGCCCAGAATGGTCCCTCCCAGCCAAACATACTACAGGCAGCATGAGAGGTTGTGAAAACTCCAACAACAACCACCCTGTGGGGAAATCAGAAACTGTGAGTAATCCTAAGAGCACCCAATGAGTTTAAAGCCTTGTGGGGATTTGAACCCAGGTCTCCTGAGTCCATGTCTAACCATTACATCACACCACCTCCCATTTAGCTTCTTTTCTAATTAGGCTTGCCAGTTCTCCAAATGTGGACACACTAATTTACAAAGCACACAATCTGGACAGTATGCAAATAAAACACATTAATCATTCCAGTGTTTTTCTACAGCTGTGTTTCATGTCCTTGTTAAGTGCTGTCAGGTTGCTTCAGACATATGGCGACCCTATGAATTTATGACTTCCAAAATATGCTATCATTATTAAACCAGCTCAGGACTTGAAATTTAAAGGCCATGACTTCTTACATTCATCCCACGTTTAGCCTTCCTCTTTTCCTCCGGCTTTCAACTTTTCTGAGCATTATTATTCCTTACCGTGAGTCTCATCTTCTCATGATAGGCCCACAATACGATGGCCTCAGTTTAATCATTTTCATGTCTAGTGAAAATTCAAGGATTTCTTGATTTGATGCCATTGCCTTTCTGGTGGCCCACGGTATCTGCAAAATGGTCTTTCAACATCACATTTCAAATGAATTGACTTTTTCCTATCAGCTTTCCTCACTGTCCAGCATTCACATCCATACACGGTGACTGGGAATACTGTAGTATGGATGATCTTGGTCTTCATCCCTAGCTGCACTTTTGTGCTCTTAAGGAGATCTCTTTATTTGCTTCCTAACTGCCGTTCAAAGTCTCAGCATTCTTCTGATTTCTCAGCTGCAGTCTCCATTTGGCACCAGAATAGTTCAGAAGATAGGTATCTAGCAGTAGAGCCAGAGGTTGGGAGTTCGATTCCCCCACTGGGCCTCCTGGGAGAAGAGCCAGCCTGGGTGGCCTTGGGCCAGCTGCACAGTCCTAGGACACTCCCAGAAGAAGGGAATGGCAAAACACTTCTGAGTATTCGTTACCCAGAAAACCCTGGGAAAGGCTGCCACAAATCAGAATTGACTTGACAGCACATAATTATTATTATTAGATATGGGACATTCGTGATCGTGTATGAATGCGAATATCCCAAACACAGGGAGCCGGGAAGCCCAGTCCCCCCTCCCTGATCCAACCCATCCATTTATGGGTTGCCATGTGGCCAGCGTCCTGCTCATCACATCAGTTTCGGACGTAACCCAGCTAACATGTCTCCACCTCCGTGTGCTGCTGGCCACTCCAGCCAGGGGGCGGGATGACGAGTCTCCCTGATCAGCTGCTGAGTGGCCAGCAGTGCAGTGAGGCAGGGACATGGTAGCTGGGCTACGTCCGAGATTGGTGGAATGAGCAGGATGCTGGCGACACATGCTGCGCGATGACCCATCAATGGACGGGTCGGGTCAGGGATCTGGGACTGGGCTTCCTGGCCACCTGGGTCTCAGATACAGTTATTCGCATTCGTATACGAATATGAATATCCCATCTCTAATTATTATTATTTAGCAGACAGTGATCTGGAAAAGCCAGTATAATGCTGGACAAATAGACAGAGAGCAGCAAATATTCTCTTCCCTGTACCTATAAGCATAATGCTCACAGAATAATGTTTGTAAGAGAATTGCCTCAGGGTAAGAAATCAGCATAAACATTATTCGCTATATACAGAGTAGCAGAGCAGATCATTCTGTTTTTTGACTTCTTCTCCTGAGGCAACTCACCTCAAAAAGTTGTGTGGTTTGCTTGATGCTGGCATAAATCCTGATAGATTTGGACCAATGATGTTCTGTAGGGTTGCTATATTGCCCATTTCGCTGGGTTTTACCTGGATTATTAGCATGCCACCCAGTGCCCTATTAGACCATTAGCTGGCCTGCATTCCAAGCATTCGTTAAAAAAAGCAGTCTTCGGTCCTTATAAAAGCAGAGATGTGAGGCAAAGGAAAACACTGTTTTTGCCAATCATTTTGTAAAGAACAAGCATTTTGAGTATCATCATGAAGCAATGATGGAAGTCATCCACAGTTTAACAGGACCTCACAGCTGTATAAATTAAAGAGCCCTCTCTCCGTTCATAGACAAATATTGTAGTTGTGTGACAGCTTGTCCCTTGTTCGCAAGATGCAAAAATCTCTTGCAGAAACAGTGGATGGAAAAGAATGAAGAATGAAAGCTGACTGATGAATTATCTTAATCTTAGAACGGCAGAGCGGGAAGGGACCCTCTGGATCATCGCGTCCAGCCCCTCTCAAGGAGGCCCAGTGGGGGAATCAAACTCCAAACCAGATGCCTAAACCACTGAGCTATCCGGCAATGTATGGTTGCTGTAGTCCAAAGCCAGAAAACGTCCAAGGTCTAATATTATTCATTTTACTGGATTTCCAGAAAAATCAATTGTCATTTTAATCTTCCATAGTTTCTAGAAGATTAACTGAGTGCTTTGTTGTTGTTTAGTCGTTAAGTCGTGTCCGACTCTTCGTGACCCCATGGACCAGAGCATGCCAGGCCCTCCTGTCTTCCACTGCCTCCCGGAGTTGGGTCAAAGTCATGTTGGTCGCTTCGGTGACACTGTCCAACCATCTCGTCCTCTGTCGTCCCCTTCTCCTCTTGCCTTCACACTTTCCCAACATCAGGGTCTTTTCCAGGGAGTCTTCTCTTCTCATCAGATGGCCAAAGTATTGGATCTGTCCTTCCAGTGAGCACTCAGGGTTGATTTCCTTCAAAATTGATAGGTTTGTTCTACTTGTACTCCAGGGGACTCTCAAGAGTCTCCTCCAGCACCACAATTCAAAAGCATCAATTCTTCAGCGGTGAGCCTTCTTTATGGTCCAGCTCTCACTTCCATACATCGCACTACTGGAAAAACCATAGCTTTGACTATGTGGACCTTTGTCGGCAAGGTGATGTCTCTGCTTTTTAAGATGCTGTCTAGGTTTGTCATCTCTTTCCTCCGAAGAAGCAGGCGTCTTTTAATTTCGTGGCTGCTGTCACCATCTGCAGTGATCATGGAGCCCAAGAAAGTAAAATCTGTCACTGCCTCCATATCTTCCCCTTCTATTTGCCAGGAGGTGATAGGGCCAGTGGCCATGATCTTAGTTTTTTTGATGTTGAGCTTCAGACCATTTTTGGCGCTCTCCTCTTTCACCCTCATTAAGAGGTTCTTTAATTCGTCCTTACTTTCTGCCATCAAAGTGATAGTTGTGTGACAGCTTGTCCCTGAGTGCTTAGTTAGATGCTAACCCAAGGAAAAGTTGAAACAAACAAACAAACCAAGAGGACTGAAGAGGGGGTAGAATCATTTTATTATTTTAATTATTTTATTTCCATTACTGTTGCACTTAGTTTTAAGTTGTTAATCGGTTATTTTTCGTATTGTTGTTTTATAACGGTGGTCTTGGTAAACTGCCCAGAGTGGCCTTGGTAGCCAGATGGGCAATATAAAAATCAAATAAATAAATAAATAAATTTATTAGAAGCTTCTGCTTATTGTTGCTGTTGCTGTGTTATCAAGCTCAATGAGTTTTTAGTTGCTGTGAATCTCTGATGCTGGGAAAGAGAATTCAAACAATGGCAAGGAAATGATCGCACCCTTTTTGAATAAGGAAGACAACCTGATAGGCAGGTAACCTTTCTGCATAACCTTTGATGAGCTGAAGGACTAACTAGGAGAATGTGTGGTGTTTCACATTTTGTGGATTCGAAGGGCCAGCCTTGGAATACTGCATGATACTGCACCAATGCATGTAGTCACCCAAAGATTAAGTCATCCAAACCACAAAGTCAGGATGTGTGTGATAAAGAGGTAGATATCCCAACTGTGGTTTCTAGATCTACATATAGATTGGTCCTCTTCCGTTTCCTTCTTCCTCCTTCTCTGGGATTACTTCTGATATTTTGCCCTCCTCAACAAAATGGCTGCCATCTGACATGCATGCATAGAAGCTATTACTAGGGGCTTCTTATTTAAGTTTAGGGTTTTTTGTCCTCTTGTTTTCTCCAATGGAATTCTAGGTTAACAGATAGTAAGGCTCTCTGCTTGTTGCCTAAAACCAGTCTCCAATGTGTATCCCTGGCTGGAGGCCATTTATTAAGAGAAAAGCAGAATATAAATACACAGAGAGAGGGGGGGGAGAGGGAGAGGGAGAGAGAATCCTGATAAACAAGAGGCAAAGTGGTTCTCTTCAACAAGAGATGTTGGAACTATTGCCATAGTAGAACAGGGTGAGCAGTCTCAGCATGCTTGGGGGACAAATGTACTTTTTGGATATCATCCAGAATTCCTCAGCTAGACTAGTGACCATGATTTTGGCTATATGATTCTGGGAGAGAGAGAGAAAGAGGCAGGCCTCGTGGCACAGTGGTTAAACCGCAGTACTGCAGTCAAGACTCTGCTCATGACTTGTGTTCGATCCTGGACACAGGTAGCAGGCTCAAGACTGACTCAGCCTTCCATTCTTCCGAGGTTGGTGCATTGAGTACCCAGCTCATGAGGGGAGGGCAATGTATAGCCTGGAAAATGAAATTGTAAACTGTCCAGAAATAGCTTTAAGCAGTATGGGCTGGTAAATAAGAAGCACACTTTGCTTTGATATATTTGAATATGCAGTTCCAAGAGCCATTTTGTACTTTAGAGACAAATATGTGTTCTTTTGTTCTTCTAAGACAACATACTAAATCCTGAATCTTGTGGAAACAGAGAGAGAGAGAGAGAGAGAGAGAGAGAGAGCAGGCTTCCATACATACATCTGAGGTTGAAGAAGACCAGGGTCTTATATAAATGGTGGCACAGGCCATCAGAGAAACACTTGCATCTACAGAATACACTTTTTGCCATTCCATTCTATATACTAAAAGGAGAAATTTGACCAACCACCAGTGTCTCTGAAGATTATACAGCTTTCTCCCTATGACAGGTGCATAATGGGTTTCTCTCTGCTTGGCAAAGGGACACTGCCTCCGTGAGTGAACGAGACAGTAACCAACAGGTAAGGATTCGGATGGATGGTTGCCTACCTACAGCACACAGAGGTTTTCCAGCCCTGCTACCTGATCTTTTTTTCGTTTGACAGGAAAACATAAATTAGCCTCCTGGGTGGACGTTTTATCTCTATGGTGCCCTTCCACGGTTGGCCCACAAGACGCAGCGAAACGAATTCATGTATCGTCGGAAGCAAAAGAAAAATCTCAGGACAGCGAAACAGAGGAGAAGAGTTTTCTATCTGAACTGTTCTTTAATCCCATCTTTGCAATCCACGGTATCGCCAGATTCGTGACGTCCCTGCCACATTGCAGAAGAGAAGATAACATAATTCTAAATCCCTGTTGCAGTCTGGGCTCTGCCGTCCTGCATTTGCCTTTCTGGCTTTTATTTAACGCCAACCCTATTGCATCAAACGAAACACAGCTGGTGCATAGGCTTCATAACTCTGTATCAAACCAAATCCCACCGGCTTTCTTCTTGTATTATTTTCTAAGGAAAGCTATTTTCAGTCCCCCCTCTACTTTCTCACAAAGTAATGCGGCGTTTTAAGATCGCCATGTGCACGGGCCTTGCTGTTAACAGCCACCCATAAATACCGTGATGTATTTTCCCTTCTTACGAAATAATTCTGATTTATTGGTAGGAAAGAACTACACATAATGGTTCCAATATGTTGTTACTTGCTTATATAATGCGAAACGGTGGCCAAGCTCAGATCACTTAACTGCGCTGGACCTTTCCAATCTTATCTGAAGCCACAAATGCAACCATGACAGCTGTGGCCTGGGTCTACGCCTTGACTCTGAGCTTGGTTTCAGCAAAACAACAACAACAACCCTGCAGTATCACGTGGAAGATGTTTTCTGAATGAGCTGCTCTGTAAACCCCTCTCTCTCTTCCAAAAGAAACCTACCATGCATTATGAAAATAAGCATGCCAAGATCTGGCTAATAATAAAGATGGCCTGTATAGTACGGAAGAGAGCAGGTACTGTAGTGGCTAGAGTCCTGGTTTGGGATCTGTAAGATCTGAGTTAGTCTTCAGTTGCCTCCTACTTATGTTGACCCTATGAATGAGTGATCTCCAAAGCGTTCTGTCTCCAACTGCTTTGCTCAGCTCTTGTAAACTCAACCCTGTGGCTTCCTTTAGGGAGTCAGCCCATCTCGTGCTTGGCCTTCTTCTTTTCCTGCCCTCCACCTTTCCCTGAGTTATTGACTTTTCCAGACAACCCTGCCTTCTCATGATAGGCTCAAAACAGGGCATCTTCAGATTCAACATGTTTGCCTCCATGAAACCTATCAAATGTTTTTGGGTCAGTTTCATTCTTTCAGCCTGATCTTCTTCACAGGGTTGATGTAAGCCCAAAGGGCATGTGGGAAGCCATGTATATTGCTTTGAGCTTATTGGAAGAAAGGTGGGATAAAAACTTAGTAAATAAATATAATATGAATAGGATTTGTGGCCCAATCACTTTTAATCACAAGATACCAGTAAAGAACGTATCAGAACGGCACCCTCTTTGTTTTAACTACCATATTATGGCATCTGGAGAGGACACTCCAGCTTTGCATACAGCATTGAAACAACACGGGAAGTAGCAGTTACCGGTTATAAGTCTTTGCTCGATTGGCATAGAGCATGACGCCAGGGGCTACTTCCGACGGTGGGAGAGGTCATTGCATCTCACTAGGTAGCTACCACCCGTCTTAAGCTGGGCAGTCCCCAGCCAGTAAGGTGCTACCTTGCCATGGTCTGTTAACCTCACGGGGTGCGTGGGGTTTAGGGTGAAAGCCGACAAGGAGATCGATAACCCTGCACCATGCAACAATCATAAGAAAACTTCTGCCCTAAAGCTGGGCACCTGGAATGTTCGGACAATGACCCCTGGCTTTTCTGACGACCTGCAGGAAATAGACGACATGCGCAAGACAGCTGTCATCGACATGGAACTGAGTAGACTGCAGATGGACATTGTTGCCCTGCAAGAGACGAGATTGCCAGACTCGGGATCTGTCAAAGAAAAAACTTCTCATTCTTCTGGCAGGGAAAAACCATTGAATGAGACCAGGGAGCATGGTGTTGGCTTTGCGGTCAGAAATACTCTGCTGAGACCCATTGTTCCACCTACTGTGGGGAGTGAAAGAATCCTGTCTCTGCAGCTCCACTCATCAGCGGGACCGGTCACCCTCATTAGTGCATATGCGCCAACACTGTCGTCCACAATACAAGTCAAAGACAAATTCTACGACGATCTGGCAGCTACTACCAAAGAAATCCCTGAAAGAGAGGCACTGTTCATTCTCGGAGACTTTAACGCTAGAGTTGGTGCTGATCACAATTCTTGGCCCACTTGTCTAGGCCATTTTGGCATTGGGAAGATGAACGAAAATGGCCAACGCTTGCTGGAGCTTTGCTGTTACTACGCGTATAGTCTTTGTGTCAGCAATACGTTCTTTAATACGAAGCTTCAACACCGAGTTTCCTGGAGACATCCAAGATCCAAGCATTGGCATCAGCTCGATTTGATCCTCACTAGACGTTCTAGCCTTCCTAGTATTACAATCACACGCAGTTACCAGAGTGCTGATTGCGATACTGATCACTCCCTGGTGTGTAGTAGAGTAAAACTGCGAGCAAAGAGATTGTATCACATGAAAAAGGAAGGAAGACCATGTATTGACATCAGCAAGACTTGCGATCAAAGAAAACTGGAGGAATTTGCCCAAGCGCTTGAGGAAACCCTTCCAGGCCCGGTTGATGCAAATGCACCTGAACAATGGGAACATTTCAAGAACGCTGTTTATAACACCACCTTGACCACATTTGGCAAGAAGACCAAAAAGACAGCAGACTGGTTCGAAGCTCATTCGGAGGAGTTGATGCCAGCCATCGAGGATAAGAGGAGAGCTCTAGCAGCATACAAAGCTTGTCCTAGCGAGTACAACTTGCAAGCTCTTCGAGCTGCTCGTAGCCAAGTCCAACAGGCTGCCAGGAGATGTTCCAATGATTATTGGCTTCCGCTCTGCTCTCAGATACAGATAGCAGCGGACACAGGTAACATCAAGGGAATGTATGATGGTATCAAGCAGGCTTTAGGTCCAATACAGAAGAAATCTGCTCCCTTGAAGTCTGCTACAGGCGCGATCATCCAGGACCGAGCACAGCAGATGGAACGCTGGGTGCAGCACTACTCTTCGCTATATTCCAGAGAGAATGTAGTAACCAAAGAGGCACTAAATAACATTGAGTGCCTGCCTGTCTTGGAAGAGTTGGACAGCGAACCAACTTTAGCAGAAATAAATGCGGCCTTGGATTCCCTCACCTCCGGCAAGGCACTTGGGAAGGATAACATCCCTGCTGAAGTGCTGAAGTGCTGTAAAGAGATCATCACCACTGAGCTGTATGAAATCTTTTGTCTTTGCTGGAGGGAAGGTGGAGTACTACAGGACATGAAGGATGCAAACATCGTCACATTGTATAAGAACAAAGGAGACAGGGGCGACTGCAATAACTACTGTGGCATCTCTCTTCTCAGCGTTGTAGGGAAGCTGCTTGCCCGTGTTGTGCTGAAGAGACTCCAGGTGCTTGCAGACAGTCTATCCAGAATCACAGTGTGGATTTCGAGCTCATAGATCCACTACTGACATGGTATTCTCCCTCCAACAGTTGCAGGAGAAATGTAGGGAACAACAACAGCCACTCTTTGTGGCCTTCATAGATCTCACAAAGGCCCTTGATTTGGTTAGCAGGGACG
The DNA here is from genome assembly GCA_037013535.1 of Intellagama lesueurii. NCBI lineage: Eukaryota > Metazoa > Chordata > Lepidosauria > Squamata > Agamidae > Intellagama > Intellagama lesueurii. Next base: position 6,800,398 of record JBAJHW010000003.1, read on the forward strand.
GCCTTTTTAAAATCCTTCCCAAGATTGGAGGTCCACCTCGACTCCTTAACATCATCAGGTCCTTTTATGAGGAAATGAAGGGCACTGTAGTTTTGACATCCGAAGCGGAGTGAAACAGGGCTGTGTCCTTGCACCGACCCTGTTTGGGATCTTTTTTGCTGTCATGCTGAAGCAGGCCTTTGGAACTGCAACAGAAGGTGTCTATCTCTGGACTAGATCAGATGGAAAGCTCTTTAATCTCTCTAGATTGAGAGCGAAGACCAAAGTCCAGCTGAAATGCATGCAAGACTTCCTCTTCGCCAATGATGCAGCTGTTGTTGCCCACTCTGCTGAAGACCTCCAACAACTCATGAATTGCTTTAGCAAGGCCTGCCAAGGCTTTGGATTAACAATCAGCCTGAAGAAAACACAAGTCATGGGCCAGGGCGTGGACTCACCTCCCTCTATTACCATCTCCACACAATAATTGGAGGTTGTTCATGACTTTGTGTACCTTGGCTCAACGATCTCTGACACTCTCTCCCTAGATGTCGAGCTGGATAAATGCATTGGCAAAGCTGCTACCATGTTCTCTAGACTTACAAAGAGAGTATGGCTTAATAAGAAGTTGACGGCATATACCAAGATCCAGGTCTATAGAGCCTGTGTCCTGAGCACACTCCTGTACTGCAGTGAGTCCTGGACCCTTCGTGCATGGCAGGAGAGGAAGCTGAACATGTTCCATATGTGTTGTCTCCGACGCATTTTTGGTATCACCTGGCAGGACAAAGTTCCAAATAGAGTAGTCCTAGAACGAGGTGGAATTTTTAGCATGTATACATTACTGAAACAGCGACGTCTACATTGGCTTGGGCATGTCGTGAGAATGGCTGATGGTTGGATTCCAAAAGATCTCCTGTATGGAGAATTAGTGCAGGGAAATCACCCCAGAGGGAGACCACAGTTGCGATACAAGGATATCTGCAAGCGGAATCTGAAGGCCTCAGGAATGGACCTCAACAGATGGGAAACCTTGACATCTGAGCGCTCAGCCTGGAGGCAGGCGGTGCATCATGACCTCTCCCATTTTGAAGAGACCCTTGTCCAGCAGGCCGAGGCAAAGAGGCAGTCCCGAAAGCTGCCAAATCAGGGAGCTGGCCAGGAGACAGATTGTATTTGTCTTCAGTGTGGAAGGGATTGTCACTCTCGAATTGGCCTTCTCAGCCACACTAGACGCTGTTCCAAGTCCTCCATACAGAGCACATTACCATAGTCTCTCGAGATTGAAGGATGCCTAATTAATTATAATTATGGCATGAGTTTTTCTGTTTATTCAGTGTTATGAAGCAGATTGATTAGTTGGTCCTTCCACATTCACAAGTGCAATTGACACACAGAGTTGACCAGGCTTCCAGTCAAGCTCTCCGAGACAGGCATCTGTGGGAGTCAATGAGATTACTCAGAATGGGAAGCAGAACCTATCAGGAAATGGAGTCCTCTAAGGCTAGGGTTGCCAGACGTCCAGCAAAAGGAGGACATGTCCTCCTTTTTAGCCTAATGTCCTCCGTCCGGCAGGCAAAGCTAAAAACCTTTAAAATGTTTGGCTTTTGTCTATGTGGCCTTCCTCCTCCTCCTCTTCATCTTACCCAAGAAAAAACAGATGGTTTGGAACTAAGGGGACACCGTAACGAAGAATTATTTTGTAAGGGCGGAAGTGAACCCATCATGGAATCACGCCATAGTCTTCTTTTTTTTACAGGCGGAAGATCACAGGGCGCCTGTTTCGTTCGTCATCTCCCTGGTTGCTAGGAAGGAGGCTGATACCAGTTGCTCAGGTCAGGTAAGAAACGGGGAGGGACAGTGGCGCTCTTTAGAGTTGGGCTTCCTCCTTCAGCAGCAGCCGTCATGAACCAAAGGAGTGGTTCTGAAGAGAAGGGTGTCTTTCAGAGCTTGGGAACCTGTGGCCTTCCAGATGGTGTTGAAATCCAACACCCTCTATGCCAACATTAAAGTAAATAAATAAAGTTTTTTCCCAAATCTGCTAATGGGGGACTGTAGAGCAACTTCTGGAGTGTCTAAGCAGGGAGATTGTATTTTTAAAGGAATATATTTTTGTGCAAGCTGGCAGCCTAATAATACCAGTTGCTCTATTTTAACTTTGTTGGTGATATAATATTTATTTTTATTTTTTAACATGACTGTTTCTTGGTCGGTTCACTAAAAGACATTTATTGGCAGCTATTGTAATAAATATAATATTTATACATAATATTGCTACATTCAATATGCCAGCAAGTTTGGAAAACTCAACAGTGGCCAGAGGACTGGAAAAGATCAGTCTACATCCCAATCCCAAAGAAGGGCAGTGCCAAAGAATGCACCAACTACCGTACAATTGCACTCATTTCACACCCTAGCAAGGTTATGCTCAAAATCCTCCAAGGCAGGCTTCAGCAGTATGTGGACCGAGAACTCCCAGAAGTACAAGCTGGATTTCGAAGGGGCAGAGGAACTAGAGACCAAATTGCTAACATGCGCTGGATTATGGAGAAAGCCAGAGAGTTCCAGAAAAAGATGTACTTCTGCTTCATTGACTATGCAAAAGCCTTTGACTGTGTGGACCACAACAAACTATGGCAAGTCCTTAAAGAAATGGGAGTGCCTGACCACCTTATCTATCTCCTGAGAAACCTATACGTGGGACAGGAAACGACAGTTAGAACTGGATATGGAACAACTGATTGGTTCAAAATTGGGAAAGGAGTACGACAAGGCTGTATATTGTCCCCCAGCTTATTTAACTTATATGCAGAATACATCATGCGAAAGGCCGGACTGGAGGAATCCCAAACCGGAATTAAGATTGCCGGAAGAAATACCAACAACCTCAGATATGCAAATGATACCACTCTGATGGCAGAAAGTGAGGAGGAATTAAAGAACCTCGTAATGAGGGTGAAAGAGGAGAGTGCAAAAAACGGTCTGAAGCTCAACATAAAAAAAAACTAAGATCATGGCCACTGGTCCCATCACCTCCTGGCAAATAGAAGGGGAAGATATGGAGGCAGTGACAGATTTTACTTTCTTGGGCTCCATGATCACTGCAGATGGTGACAGCAGCCACGAAATTAAAAGACACCTGCTTCTTGGGAGGAAAGCGATGACAAACCTAGACAGCATCTTAAAAAGCAGAGACATCACCTTGCCGACAAAGGTCCGCATAGTCAAAGCCATGGTTTTTCCAGTAGTGATGTATGGAAGTGAGAGCTGGACTATAAAGAAAGCTGACCACCGAAGAATTGATGCTTTTGAATTGTGGTGCTGGAGGAGACTCTTGAGAGTCCCCTGGACTGCAAGGAGAACAAACCTATCCATTTTGAAGGAAATCAACCCTGAGTGCTCCCTGGAAGGACAGATCCTGAAGCTGAGGCTCCAATACTTTGGCCATCTCATGAGAAGAGAAGACTCCCTGGAAAAGACCCTGATGTTGGGAAAGTGTGAAGGCAAGAGGAGAAGGGGACGACAGAGGATGAGATGGTTGGACAGTGTCACCGACGCTACCAACATGAATTTGACCCAACTCCGGGAGGCAGTGGAAGACAGGAGGGCCTGGCGTGCTCTGGTCCATGGGGTCATGAAGAGTCGGACACGACTAAACGATTAAACAACAATTGTAATAAAATTGTATTGATTGCAGGTTTAATCCGGAACTATTCAAATGAAACATTCAATACGTCCTCCTCTGTCCTCTTTTTTGTCTTTCTATGTCCTCCTTTTGGTACCCATGTATCTGGCAACCCTGTCTAAGGCCCAGGCTTGGTGCTCTCTGAGGAAAGGCATTTGAGGGGAATGAACGGAAGACGCTGAGCCCAGTCAGGAAAAGAATTAGCTGCTGCTTCCTTAATAACACTACCAGTCAGAGATTGCTACCATTTGCTGTTTCACACGAGAAATATGTCAGGCTCACATCCCCAAAGGATAGCCTTATTTCTCTCCTGCAATGTGTCTTCTGGTACCTTAAAGGCTCACAAATCAACCTCTGCATGGTCTTGCATGGGCCAAAACCCGATGGATTTTTATCCATACATTCGAGAGGTTGGAAGGAAACAGGGAATTCGGAAGGAAATGAAATGCAAAAAACCAAAGAGAGCCATCCTGATGTTGACAGTTGCAGTTCATGGAGCGGAGAAATCACTGCAGTGGTGTGCTGGTTTACAACCTGGACACTAATATTGTCTCCAGCTGGGAGGATTTCCGTCCGCCCTGCCTGCCCCAGTAGCTTTCCTCAGAGCCAGGAAGAAAGTCTTCACATCAACCATCAAAGCGAAAGAAAACATTTTGGGAGGAGTTGGGATGTGATGCGACAAGAACTCTGAAGGGAAAAGACAGGGTAGAACTCCTCTTCTGTTTCAAAGGCCTTTTGGTTTCCACAGAGGCCATAGGTGTGTGTCCCTGTGGGATTTTTCTGCTGGGACTGAGGAAATCAATACAAGTGCTTTGATCAGCTCCTTCAAGAGAAGACGGTTGGACTGAAAAATCACATCCTATTTCTGGCAATAACATGATGTCTGCCAAGAGCTGAAGGCTTGCACCGATGTGACATCCGACACATTCCTGTTGGTATTATCGTTGTTACGTGCTGTCAAGTTGCCTCCGACTTATGGCAACCCTGTCAATGACAGATCTCCAGAATGTCCCATCCTCAACAGCCCCGCTCAGCTCTTGCAAACCCAAGCCTGTGGCTTCCTTTAGGGAGTCAGTCCAGCTCATATTTGGGTTTCCTCTTTCTCTGCTGCCTTTAGTCTTTCCCAGCATTTTTGTCTTTTCCACAGAAACCTGTCTTCTCATGAGGTGCCCAAATTTGGATGGCCTCCGCTTCAACAATTTGTCCTCCAGATATAATTTGGGCCTGATTTGCTTTAGAGTTCACTGGTTTCTCTTTCTGGCAATTCACCCCAGCAGCCATTCATGCACATGCCCTGGCTTCAGTTCAGAAAGATCCACTAACTGGGGTAGAAGGGCATGGAAAGGCAACGCTGTTCGTTATCTTAAATGTGGCCATGACAGCCTAGCTTGGACATCCTAGCATAATGAGCTGATTAACACATGTATTATGAAGAAAAGTCAAACCAGAGAATGAGAGTAGAAGTGCCATGTCTTTGTCTAATAATAATAATATATATTTCATCTGTATCTTTGAAGGAAATCACATTTTTCCTTGCGATTCCTGAAGTCTGAGCTCAGTTTCCCCCCTATTTTTCTTCTTGCAGAACAGATGGCAGTGAAAGTTTCCTATGGTATTCTCATGGATCTGTAGGGCTTTTTTTTTTTTGCCATCAGTAGAAATTGATAGCAAAGAATGATAGCGATTGAAGGAGAATATCACCAGAAGCCTCGATGCCTGACAAAATATCATTATTTATTTACTCAAATGCACCAGCAACATATACATATACAACTTAAAACCCACACAAGTGTTCCTTGGATAATATGCGAATTAACTTGCCCAGATGTACAGCTTTGGAACATGGTGATGCTACATAACCTTCTTTCGACCTGCATCTAGATGACAGCTTGGGGTTCGCTACTGCGAACACAACATTAAGTGCCCGAAATGAGGAATGAAACAGTCTCGTGCTTTAGGATACGCGTAAAATATTTTGTGCTTGTCTTACCTGGATTTCTGCTGCTTGTGCCGAGTCAACAGGATGCAATTTATCGTTCTCTAAAGGATAGAACTTTGATTCAGTAATTATGCGATCGTAAAAGGAACATGTCGCTGGAAAAAGGCTGTGCTGCGTACGCAGGGAGCCGGGAGAGGGATTTTCGTCCTTATCAAGCCCTGAAATTCACGGAATGACCTTGGGCCGCTAGCTCGCATTCTGCCCAGCGTACTTCACAGGGGTGTTGGTGGAAGAGCGACACATATTGTGGGAAACTTCTGCTTAAAGGTTGTAGCTGCATTCTGTTCCAGTGACGTGCATACACTCCTGGCAGGAAGCGGCCGCTGCCAGCGGGCGGGGTAACCCCTCATTCTGCCCTTTCGCTTAGAGGTAGAGCATAAGATCCAAGAGTTATTTCAGCCAATCCTAGTGGCGATTAGGTAACTAGTATCCTATCTGAATTCTCACAACATACTATGTAACTCATGTTAAGTCAATAAAAAGAGCTCTCAGGGCGTTGCCTGCAGGGCTTCGCTGGTTCGGACATCCGTGTAGTCGACTCCTTTGTTCTAAGGCAATTAGCCTTCCTTTGTTCCGTGATCACCCACAACATATGCTGCCTTGGGCTTACTAGAGGACCCCTATGAAGTTTGGTATCATGCTTTGAGCTGCAGCTGTCGTATAGGCTTATATAGTCCTCTCCATGCTACTGATGCGCAAAGACGGGGTGAGAGGAGGAGGTTGTTGGTCTTTGAGTTGGCTTATGCTTCCCCACAAAATTAATGTTGAGATGAAATAACCCACCCCTCACCCCCTTTTAAAAGCACAATGCCATTTCAAAACAGGCATTTTCTTTCTTTGCTACAGAGCCTTTGTTTTCTCCCTTTCTCGTGACCCTTAGAGCCTTTTATTTCCTGCTGGCCAGCTCAAGGTAATGTAGTAAACTCGTGCAAGATAGATCCATCGAAAGAAAATGAATAAAACTTCCTACTCAAGAAGCTGTTTCACTTGTTTGGCCGAAGCCGATCCCGTTGGATCCCTTCCGGCCTTACACTGGGAATCTTTTGGAGGGGATGATGTAAAACATCCTAGAAGATACAGCGAGACTGGCTTTTCAGCTTAAAGACGGCAATTTAGTATCAGCCGATCATTCCTATTTCCTGTGGTTAAAGGTATAAATAAGGGAGGTTATTGTTTCATGTGTTGAAATCTTCTAGGGATTTATTGTATTTCTGGCATGAGAACCAAGCAATGTGAAAATCTTAAAATTATGCAATGATCTGTATTTGGAATACTATTTTAAACAACTACATCCCAAGGACCACAATCCTGTTGGTGTTACTGTATGGTTTGTATAATTTGCCCAGGCCAATTGATGAAATGTCAAGAGTCGCTATGGTTGTGCAGTCAGGCATATGACCAGGCATGGAACTGAGATAAACCTTGGCACATCATCAGTTAGCCACATTTAGCGGCACCACGTTATGCAAATCTTACACAAACACCACTGGGATTCCGGTAAAAGGGTTTCAATATTGAACCATACTTGCTGGCAGAGTTGCAAGCTCTCCCTAAAGAATGCACAATGGCTTCATCAGATTTAAGAATCACCAAGTAGTTTTTCCTCCTGAAATTCTTTTGAAATTTTTTATTATTATTATTATTATTATTATTATTATTATTATTATTATTATTATTATTATTATTATTATTATTATTATTATTGTGAACTCTGTCCATTGTATTCTCATTGTATTTCTCAGAATTCCATGGGCATTCTCATGTCATCCTGCCTGTGGATTAACATAAGAACCTCATAAATGCATCTGGCATTTGGAGGTACCTTCCTTTGAAGCCTGGAGATGATACATCCCCATCATGGCTTGTAACCTGCGATGGACTTTTCCTCCAGGAATCTGTCCAATCCCCTTTTTAAAGGCATCTAGGCCAGATGCCATCACCACATCCTGTGGCAAGGAGTTCCACAGACTAACAACTAACAAATCTTTTCTTTGGTCTGTTCTCACTCTCCCAACACTCCATTGGAGTGGATGTCCCCTGGTTCTGGTATTGCGTGAGAGGGAAAAGAGCTTCCCTCTATCTATTTTATCCATCCCCTGCATGATTTTATACGTCTCCATCATGTCCCCCCTCAGGTGCCTTTTCTCTAGACTCAAGAGCCCCAAATGTTGTTGCCTTTCCTCATCAGGGAGGTGCCCCAGCCATTATTTTAGTCGCTCTCTTCTGCACCTTTTCCAGTTCCACAATGTCTTTTTTGAGGTGCGGCGACCAGAACTGTACGCAAAACTCCAGGTAAGGCCTTACCAGTGTTTTGTACAAAGGCATTAGAATGTTGGCTGTTTTATTTTCAATCCCCTTTTTAATGATCCCTAGCATGGAATTGGCCTTCTTCGCTGCCGCCGCACACTGGGCTGACCCTTTCACTGAGCTGTCCACCAACACACCAAGATCTCTTTCCTGATCCGTCACGGACAGCTCAGAACCCATCAGCTGACAACTAAAGTTTTAATTTTTTTGTATATACTTCATCTGACGTAAGTGTCTTTGTGTAATTTTTTGAGTGTATGAATTTGTAGTCGCACACATTTCTGAAATATATACATGACTTTTTGTGTAATTTCCCTCTCCACAATGCAACACAAACTTTGAAAGTAAAGATTTATGAGACAAGTTGTGCTCAGTTCCATTCCTGTCTCAGGAAATGCAAAACAGGCAGTTCTGTATGGAAATGATTTTTCTGTCCCAACGTGTGACTTGTGTCACAAGGTGATTTTGGTGTGCGAAGTTTGTGAGGAAAAGCCACCAGACAGGAAACCCATCTGTTTCACTTCAGTTAGAAATAAAACTTCAGAATCACCATGTCACCTAAAGTTTGGCTTTATTATTTTAAAGACGTGTATCTCTTCACCCAAGAGATTTCTTTTCGTTTCCCCATTTTGCCTCCTCAAACCCCCTGTGAGGTAGTTTGGGCTAAGAGAATGACAAGCGGAAAGTCACCCATTGAACTTCCTAGCTGAATGAGGTTTCGCATGTGGATCTCCCTGCCCTGGTCTGTCACTTTAACCACTAATCATTGTTTTTCTCTGGTTAAGCTATAAAATAATAAAGCTGTCAGAGAACTGTAGAGTTGGAAAGGACCCCCAAGGGAGTCCCATGCCAGTAAAGGAATTCCTCCACTCAAGCATCCCTGACCGATGGCCATCTACCCTTTGCTTGAAAATCTGCAATGACATAGACTTTACCGCCTTCTTAAACTGTTATTTCTACCATTACATGTGTCCTATTAACAGGAACTTCTTCCTAATGTTTAGATCAAAAAGTCTTTCTTGCAATTTGCATCCACTGCTTTGGATCTTATTTTGCAGAGACTTAGAAAAATGTTCTCCATCTTCCTCAGGGCAGCCCTTTAAACAGATCACCTTTCAGCCTTCTCTTGTCCAAATGAACCATTCCAACCACAGCAACCCCCTCCTTGTAGGGTTTGGTTTCTCCACCATTTGCACTGAAAAGCCAAAGTCTGGTGTGTATCAAAGAGGTAAAACAGAACTTCACCAAAAACCTTGGAAATCGCTTTTTGCAGTTAAGTGAAATCTTGCTGATGACAAATCTACCCTGAATTAAAGGACTTGATTGCAATTTGGAATGATGTTGCAAGTCTTCTGAAGAAAAAATTAAGAGAGGGACAGGGTGTAACAAAATTGAAAATCGTCTTGATGGGCATTATACACCTAACAATGAATTTTTGTATGGAAGAACTATTTTTAAAAATATATATGTAAATCAGCCCAGTGTACAACCTGTAGGCTAAAGGTGTATCATTGGCTCCATCTCATGGCTACCATTTTGAGTTATTGGTAGACATGGGATTTTTGGATTTTTAAAAATTACAAATCCCATAATTGTCCATTCTGGTAGTTTCACCTGACATCCATACACCTACAGACACCAAAATGTGGCTCACTTGGAGAAAAGGCCTATCTGGGAAGGTTTAATGGTGTATGTAGCACAGGGTTAGCTCTGCCTTAGTTTCCTCTGAGTAAAGGAAACTCTGAGCTTGTAGGTAATGGCTGGTAACGTGCTCCTCGTCTACCCCCTTGCCTGGATTCAAGGAAAATGTCTTCCCAGTCTCGGGAGCCCGCCATTTGGAAATTGTTCCTAGAGAAGGACTCCTTGCAGAATTAGCAGAAGCCTCTGTGCTGCAAGGTCAGAAGACCAGCAGTCGTAAGATCAAATCCACGCGACGGAGTGAGCTCCCATTGCTTGTCCCAACTCCTGCCAACCTAGCAGTTCAAAAGCATGTAAATGCGAGTAGATAAATAGGTACCACCACGGTGGGAAGGTAACGGCGTTCTGTGTCTAGTCGCGCTGGCCACATGACCGCGGAAACTGTCTACGGACAAACGCCGGCTCTATGGCTTGGAGACGGGGATGAGCATCGTGCCCTAGAGTCGGACACGACTGGACTAAATGTCAAGGGGAACCTTTCCCTTTACCAGAGAGTAAGTGGCTTGTCAGCCAAAGCCAAGCATGGCTGCTTGGAAGAAGTTTCAAAAAAGTGTGCCTAATGGGTAGTGCTGGAATGAAATGCTTTGAAGAAGGAAGCTACAGTCCATCTGAAAATCTTATGCCCAGTCACAGGCTAGCCTTTCTTGGTTGGACTTTGTAATTCTAAAAAGAGATTCCATAAGTCTAATTCCAATAATACTTGGTATATTATGCTGATCTGTCTTCTTTACACTCACCCTACAAACTGGGGTTTCTTCTTTGTCCCTGTCTTTATCCGGTAGCCGTGTCAATTGGTTCTTCTGACATCAGAAAGAAAATAACATGCTGCAAACTGTGAAAAATAGCATGGCCAGAATGGGAGATTTTACCATGGAAATGTTGATCCCTTGGGTAAAAATAACAACGACAACCAGTTGTGACAATTAAACTAAATGATACTGCTACAGCATCATTATAAGTAGGAATTTCTGAAGTGCTCAAAGATGTCTGTCATCGCGCAAGTTGTTCTAACATCCTGCAAATGAGCCAATGAGCTCTCTTGTTTTGTGATTGGTAATAGGAAAGCAAACATAGGCTTGATTTGCAGGCCTGATAACTCAGTCACGTGGCTGTCAGGGATTGAGTTGCTGGAGAATCAACATGCTATCAGCTTCTGAATTTGGAGCTTGTCTTTCACATCATTTGAGAGAAAGCTTAGAGAGGGAGAGAGAGAGGGAGAGAGAGAGAGAGAGAGAGTCAAAAAAGCAGTGCATGTCTTATACCGTCGGTGATGTGGAATGCCCCCTAGGTTACATGGGCATGTTTTGTTGTAACATCTACTTGTAGTAGCCGAATTTAGATAGGTTTAGAAGCAGACTCGCCATTTTAGAGATTCTAGGACTAAATTAAAATGGGAAACAGTATCTACATCATTAAAACCGCTTGCATTATCAATACATCAACTCTAACCTTTCACATAAATCTCTGTTAGACTGTGGTCTTAAGAGGTAACTAGAACACTGCAAAACTCAACTTGTAGCCCTTTAAAAAGTGTTGTCCAGACTACTGAGACTGGTTTAAATAAAATGTTGGTAGGCTCCTGTAGGCCCAGTTGTAAATTATTCATCTAAATCTAGAGACAATCTAAACAAATCTGTTTATTTTGAGCCATCAAAAACGTTTCCACTCTTTTTAAACACAAAATATTCTTTTTATTTGTCACCGAAGGCTACACATGGTCACTTCTGTTCTGAGATTTTTTTTTCCATTTTGATTTTTGTTTTCTAGAAGGTATCTACAGCTACACGTATTTACAGGCTCGCCTTATTTACACAGTCAAGAATACAGTGTTAGAAACACAAAGTGTCGAGAGGAAAAAAGAAATCTCAAAAAAATCAGTTCCAGACATCAGGAAATTACACACAGTAATGAGAACAAAATCTGTGGTGCTGGGATTACAAGTGTGGCTTTGATATAAAGTCCTTCTCAAACTGGTACCTGCATTTAGAAGTTTTCCTGTTATACAAAGCATATTTTTCATTGTTTATTATAGAAAAAAGTGTCTGATTATTTCCACAAGTAACTTAACTCTAATCCTTTCCTTGATTAGTTGTTGAAAAAACAGAAGGAGAAGTTTGCTAGTCTTACCCTGTACATTTGTTGTCTCAGGAGGCTCCTTTGCAAAATTCGTAACTTCAGAGACCATTCGGTTTGATGGCATACAAAACTTTTTTTTTAACCTCAAATTCCCAGAATCCCTCAGCCAACGTAGCCGTGGCTTCCTGATTCTGAGTGGTTTCGAAGCTGTTTGGCACCATGTCGTCAGTAGTACACATTATTCACTGCATGTTTGTGGGGTGGAAGAATTTAATTAGATATTTCCAATGATTAACGTTTCAGAATAAGTTCTTGGACGAATTGTTATACTTGCTCCTCCCTTGACTCCTGTGCACTGTCTAGGAAAGGTATGTTGCAACTCAGTCCCAGTGAAATGAACGGGACTTGGCCATACACATTAATTTCATTGCATTTAAAGGGATTTAATTTTGGCGGTGTCTCCTAGAGACTCTACTGCCAGAGGAGGCTACAGTACTAAGACAATTAGCAAGGTTGTTCCACATCTGTCACAGGATCAATTGAAGGAAGGGATTTGGAAGAATGAGGTTCTAATTACATGTCTTCTACGGGTGTCAAACATCTGGGTTGTGTTATAACGGCTGCACTGCATTACCATTTCCCATTCCCACAAAATCCCCCTTTCCATTTTTTCCCCTTGGAATACACCTTCCATTTCTGTATCCTCTGGTTTTCACGTGAAAAATCATGAGTTATATGCATAAAATCAGGCCACCCAAAATCAGACAAGATGTTGTTGGCTGGCTGCAACAAAAATAAGCATGCTAATTTAGCATATCTCGTTTCTATGTGCAAAAGTTTTATATGTACGTTTCCCTGCTTTGTTTTTGTTTTTACTTTGGTGTCGCCTCATCCAGTGATCCTCATCCGAGACCCTGCATGTGTAAATATGTTACCGGATTCTGGTACCATGCTATCAGAAAATAAGCTGAAACAGGTATTTAATGGTGTGCTCTTACTTTCTAGCAACCCATGTGCATCAATGTGTAGCGTGAGGTTACACACATACAGAAAAGCAGTGTAGGTTTTACTTTACTTAGGAAGTACTTGTCTCACTCCATTTCAGTTCATCCAGCAACAGAGAATTTCCCAAAAAAACACACCATTTTTTTTTTGAAGTCACAGAAAATGCTGTTTAAATGTATTCTAATTTGAAATGTCTCCCCTTGATCATTCCAGATTTTGATTTTTGAATGAGTATATGTGTGGGGGAGGAGTGTCTTAATTAGTTTTTAATACTTGAAAGTTAAACCAAAGAAAGGAACAATGGAGAAAAAAGGTCTTAAAAACAAGGCAAGTTATAACACTTTGTAGAAAACAATCAGATTAATTTAGATGCAAGACATTCCAAATCAAACATATCACACGGAGCTAGTTCTTGGAAGGGATACCTTTTTTCCCATTATAAAGCCTGTTGATACTTAAAGACTACTGGGAAGCAATGCTATTATATACATCTATCCGGGAGCAAATCTCATTGAACGCAGTACAATTTAGTTCTAAGTAGGTGCCTGCCGGATCATACTTTTGCAACAACCTGCAAGGCACCAATAACAGGTGTTTTATATTAGACCACTTTTGATTCAGATCACATCCTAGGGAACTTGAGGGCTCCTTAGGAGCTTCTTGAGGGTTCCCCAGTGAGAAGCATCGGTTGAAGCCAATTTTCTCACCAACACTGACCTTTTACTGCCAAGCCACAGACAGAGTGTTCAGATGTGCTTAAGGATGAACTCATTTCCTTTGTAGCAACAGTGAAGACCCACCAGATCGGAACAGAATCCTGCATGAACTGAGACTCTGCTTTGGAATGGAACATGGGCCCAGAATCGTGTGTAACGCCTGAGATTCCCAACATACAAGCAGTTTGAAGTGTGCATGGGAGTATTCCTGTATGTCAGTGTCTCACCAAGAGGCTGGGTACTACACTGCATCACAGTTCAATGGGTTTCCTTGGGAACTTTTAAAAAACAAGATAAGTGTATACCCATCCATGATGGCACCAACATATGACATGGAATAGAATACTCTTCTACCTTACACCGACAACCAGTTTTAATTCAGCTTTCTGTTATATTTACATGTTGCCCTTCCGTCAAGGAGCTCAGGATCAGAAGCTAAGATTTCCTGGCTGTCTCTCACCCAGAGACTGGCTAGTAATTTATTAGAGCTTATGAATAGTTATACCTGTAATTGCATGAAGAAATGTGATTTGAGATGCCACAAAAATCTTCTCTTTGTAATTGAAATGCTAAGAAATGCATACACATTCTTTGTCTTTAAAAAAAAAAGAGAGAGATAAAGGTGGCTAAGGAATAATCACCACTGCAGAATTTTAGTATGTAGGATTTGCCAGACACAATTTGCTTCTTTGGAAAGCTTTGCATGAAAATGTTACGGCCTACAAACCTGTATGTAGGCTGTATGTAGGTGGCTCCGATGGCTGCGGGTGAAGCATGATGCAAATTGTGTATGTTTCATCAGAAATGACCATTTCATTCTAATGTTTTGCAAAGGGCTGGCTCCCACATTTTCAGGAATCTGGGGCACTAGACCTCTGTAGGTCTACATCATAATGACAAAATAATAATACTACTATAGCATGCTTTAAGATGGAAGAAGGGGTGCTATCCTGCTGCAGTCCGAAGAACCTGGAATAGCAGAGGAGGTTACCCAGAAGAATGCTGCAAGCTACCTTTCTTGCGATGGCAGAAAGAGGGGGGGGGGGGGATAGATAGCGCCAATGAAATGTATTCATGCAGCAGGCGGTTTTGCTTCCTGGCTGGTCAACAAAAATTTCCAAACACCAGCCAAAATCCTGGTCCATAAATTACACCTGGATAAGAGTCATGACGTCACTAGCAGGGAGCTTGTAGGTAACTGAAACAGTTCCTGTTTTGAACCCCTGAATCACCTGCAATCAGTCTCATTGCATGCGGGTTTGGCAAGCCCTGGGATGGAAGGAGGAGTCTTTAATCACTGGCAATCTCCTCTCGTCCCTGTCATGTGCTGTCAAATCGGAACCGACTTAGAGCAACCCTAACAGGGCACCCAAGGTAAAGATATTTAAGGAGTGGCTTTACCAGTTTCATACCACCAGTGAGTTTTCATGGCTGAGCAGGGATTCAAACCCAGGCCTCTGGGATAGGCCACTATATCCACTACACTACACTGGGTATCACCCTTACGGGTGTAATCTATGGGACAGGGTTTGGGCTGTCTTCCCTACACTTGAGAAAGCTTGAGCGTAAGGAA
The DNA here is from genome assembly GCA_037013535.1 of Intellagama lesueurii. Classification (NCBI taxonomy): domain Eukaryota; kingdom Metazoa; phylum Chordata; class Lepidosauria; order Squamata; family Agamidae; genus Intellagama; species Intellagama lesueurii. Next base: position 6,815,436 of record JBAJHW010000003.1, read on the forward strand.
GCATGCCCCAGCAATCATTCCAGCCTGTCTTTGGAACTATTCTACTTCATGTTGAGTCCACGTGGATATTTTGAATTTGAAGTATGTGTTTGTGTGTGTGTTTTTAAGACCCTGGAGGAGATTTTGACCCATCATTTGTAAACAATGATCTCTTCACAAGGCTGTGTTATATTCCACGTAAACAGTTTATCCTGTAAGGGTTGTGAAATGCAATGTGAAACTATGGTATTAGAGAGGGTTGAGGCAGGATTTTCACTTGTAAGAGGCGAACTCCTGTGTCTTTCACAAGATGGTTTTTATACCCGCTTGTCACAGTCCTGTTTCCCTGGTCTCTGCTCCTTCAGCTCACCAGCTGCCAAGTTCCATAGATTTCTATTCCATTCTGCTATTTCTTGCCACAAATTTCTAGTCGTTTGGAAGTCTCAGTCCTGCAAGAAGAATATATTGCACCAAAGAAACAGATACAGGCCAATCCGCATAAGACTATTTGATAGGTTCTAGGTTTCCGTGGTACAGAATCGGGTGGCATTGAATGTGGGATTTCTTTGCACAGAGTGGCCAAAATCCTACTGTGTTTTTACACGGGCATAACACAATCAACAAATTTCAACAACCTAAGTAGTTAGTATAGGCATTGGCAGTTGAGCGCTGCATCACTTGGCTCGCCATGCAACAGCAGAGGACTATCCTGACTTCTTAATTTACGCCAACTTGCCATCAAGACTTACACTTGGTTGTGTTATGCTGGTGGATGTAACTTACAGGGTGCCCAAGACTAGGCATAATGTATTTGGATACGTGAAGCCACCCTCTCTTAACTCAGCAGTGGATGGAACGTGCATTTCCGTGCCTAACGCGCCATGTTCAATCGCTTAAATTGCCGATTACAGGATTGTATCAACACCAAAGAAAGACCTCCCCCAAGAATGGAGGTGTGGCTGCAGGCTAAGTACACAGAGGTACACAGAGCAACGGTCGGGCTCCGTATATGGCCAAACGGAGGTCTGCAGACATTGTGGAGTGTCTGCTGACAGTTCTGGATGTCTTTCAAAGCAACCACTGAAGCTACGCATCTACACAGGGCTGGTAAGAAGTGCCTCCTTCTCTATGGAGAAAAAGATAAATGGAGGGATCTTAGGAAGAAAAACATGGAAGGGATTCTGGTTAAGCAAAGGCCCCATGGAGCTGTACTACTTCTCCCTTGTTGCTGCTCTAATCAAATTTGGTATCCCCCTTTCTCTGGTGATGGTCTGTGGTCCAGATTGCAGGGGCTTACCACATAATAGCAGGGTGAGCCCCACTCCCACCCCACTGCTCTAACCATGGGTTGATGATCCCTTCTCCTGAAGCTGCATTAAAATGAAAACAAAAAGCACATTGAGATACTCTGTATGTTTCTCACATCGACATCAAGTTTGGTTTTCAGGTGCATCATTTTTGGGAGGAACCGAAAACCTTTCGCCGAACGGTGAGCCCTGCAGTTGGAACATTGCCACCTCAGCTTTTAAGAAAAGACGTCCCATCTTCGAGAGAGGATTGTTAAGACACTTGACCTGGTGTACAGAAATACTATATATTTAAGGAGAGTTTACCATTGACAAATATACATCATTGGTGCTTCCCATCCATCGCCGTGTGCAAGAAAAGTTATTCTAGTAGAGTGTGAATCCTTCACTAACCCGCCCCCCCCCCCCCCCCAAATCCCAATAGCTGTTATGGGGTTTCAAACTTAAAAAGAAAGGAGATTTGCACCGATACGTACTCTGTCGCGCTCACACAAACACAAAAATCAAACTGGTGAACAAAATAGCCTATTGTAGTAAAAAAGACTCATTTAAAAAAAATAAAAAAAGGTTATTCCATCTCAGAAAGGGAAAGATTCATTATCTTGCAAGTCTATAAGATGCAGCTATGTTGCCTTGTTCGGCTACTTCTGAGCCTCGAGATTGCCCAGAAAGAATGAAAGGTGAAAACAACCTGCAAGTTCTCCTTTAGAGGTTCATACGTATGTAGAAGGATCACATTAAGAAGGTTTAGAACAGTCTCCAGCTGCTTCTTCATTGTTTTTCCTTTGTTTTCTGTGCGCACCATAAAATGTTGTGAGCTTCCTTTTCCCTCTGCTCATGATTGGAAATCCTTTCTTCTCCCATTTTCCAACCCAAGTAGAAAGGGTTAGCATGAACCTAATACAGAGATCCTTTCCTCGCCACATTCAGAAACCTATAGATTGACATAGACAATTCTCCTTTTCTTTTCTTTTTCCCCTGAATGTTTAAAGGCCAAAAAAGGACACAGGATTTCACCGTGCTTACGCAAGGGTGAAATACACTTTTTGATCTCAGGAGAGGCGAGAGGCCGACTGTAACAGGTGAAAAAAGCCAATCTAAAAAATTAAAATAAAATAAAAGGGATGTGGCATGAGTTACAGTGCAACCGTATTACCACTCCACCCCACCTTTGTTCACTATCATTTCTGTTCTTTTTTTCCCTCTCTCTCTTTAAAAAAAAGGATTTGAGTACAACACAGTCTGGTACGCGGCCACAAAAGAGTAGCTGTCTTTGGCAAGAAGTCAACGCGTCGACCCGCCCTGTCACCTTCTGCCCATCTCGCTCTGTCTCATAAAATGGATGTTGTTGGCGTTGTCTGAGAGTTCTGGATATTGCTCCACAGAGATCACAAAATAGCCATCGTAGCCCTGAACCCGCCCTGTGTTTAGCAACTGCTGCTTCTCCCCTTCTGTCCAGAAGCGGGCGCCCTCCTCCCCGTCCCGCAGTCTCTGCTGCTCACGTGCCCAGGCCTGGGCTACCGCACGTTGCCTGGCGAGCTCCAACACACGGGTTTTCTCCTCGTCCAAGCTGATCCCGTAGCGGGTGTTGAGACACAGTGCTCCGTACTGGAGTTGGATGTCTGTGTATCGTTTAGTCCTTCCGTTGAGCACTGTGTTGATCTGGGAAACGGTGACGTTGACGCCGTTTTCCAAGGTTCTCCTCCCACCGCTGAGGCCCAGGATGGACAAGTCACTGTCCGAAGGACCTTGCTTGACAAAATAGTGTGTGTCCATGCCCTCGATGGTGAAGTGCAAGTTCTCCAGGTGGTGCGCGTTGTTCAGTATGGCTGCAATCCTCCGCCCGTCCTCATTAGCTGTGCTGATAATGTCGGTGGCGACCCTTCCGTCTTTCATGGCAAATTTGACCCCCTTGCCAATGACAGAGCCGCCAGAAGCAAAATTCATGTTCTCCTTGACTTCATGGCATCCAGCGATACTGGAGCTGTAGATCTGCTCAAAGCGCTCCAAAGTGACGAAAGCCTTCAGTTGTTTCTGTACTTCACACTGCACTCCCAAGATCGACTGAACCACGGCAGAGAGAAAAACACACACTGTGTTAACAGCAGATACACATGGAACGATAAAACAGTAATCACAGGTTTCCGTAGACGATTTATTCGTTCTCTTTTCTGATAGCAGAACTAGAAGTGGGCTATTCGTATTTGTATCCCAGGGGTTTACGAATACAAATAGCAGCACCGTAGGTGTCACAGAGGCCCATTCCCTCCCCCCAGAATCAGCTGGTCCACTTACCGGTCACTGCGCAGAGCTGGGGTTCTTTGTAGTCATCATTACACCAATCGTGGAAGGGCCCAGCTGGCTCTTTCTCCATCTCCCCACGCAGCCGACCACTCCTCAGCAGAACGAGGAGACTCCCCATCCCGCCTCCTCGCCGGACTGGTCAGCTGCACAGGGAGGCGGGGAAGAGCCAGTCGGACTCCTTCCGTGGTTGGCGTGATGATGACAATGAAGGTCCCCAGGGCTGCACAACAACTAGAATGTGGAACGGCCAATTCTGGGGGGATGGAATGGACCTCATATGAATATCAATAGCCCATCTCTTAGGAGAACCTACAGATATATCTAAAATATTTTTTTTTCCAGCTCAGCAGATGCCATATTTATCTAAAAACCAAACTAAACATTTGTATCCCAGGGGATACGAATACAAATAGTAGCACCGTAGGTGTCACAGAGGCCCATTCCCTCCCCCCAGGGGAAACGAATACAAACCACTTTCCATCTGCCTCCGTGCCGCAGTGGTTGGCTGAAGGGGGGGGGGGGGAAGCAGGGAAGGGACGGCCAGGCTGTTTCCACGATTGGCGCAATGATGACAACGATGGAGCTGAGCATCGTGCAAAGCCCGGTAAGTCTGGGGGGTGGGATTGGGGAAAGAAATATGAAGTGCCCTTGTCTACTAGCCATATTTGTATGATGCATGTTTTTCCGTGTTGGAGGGACAGCAGGTTTTGGGGAAGGTACCCTCTTTCCCCAAAAATAAGACCTAACCTGAAAATAAGCCCTAGTGTGATTTTTCAGGATGCTCGTAATATAAGCCCTACCCCCAAAATAAGACCCAGTGAAGTGAAACCCCGTCCTCCACCATTGTGCAGCATTCTGCAGCAACCAGAAGAAGACGACGACTGTATTTGAATAAATGTAGATTGTTATACATGAAAAAAATAAAACATCCCCTGAAAATAAGCCCTAATGCATTTTTTTATAGCAAAAATTAATACAAGACCCTGTCTTATTTTTGGGGAAACATGGTAGATACGTTTCAACCAAGAAATTAATGGAAAAGATTAACTGACACACCTTCCCTGATGCCGTAGCCCTGATCAAAATTGGAATTTTAGTCGTGGACTTGACTTTTCATATTTGCTTTGGCTCTAAATGAACAACAAGAGCCAACGTGTTTTCTGCAAGACTTAAAATGTGATACTCCTGAAGTACTCCTAGCCTCATTGCCAAGGGCTTCTTCAAGTACTCTAGAATGTTATCACAGGCATCCACATAATCGTAATTAAAAAACTTTTTGTTATCTTGAAATAACTCCCGCGCCTTTGAAAAGCCGCTTAATTTTAAGATCTAACGACCTTGAACACACCCTTTTTAATAATAAAGCAATGCATTTGGGAAGAGTGCTTTCTTCTGGCGAAGAAAAACAAGTTGTGGATGATGTGGCTGTGAAAATAAAAGGAATGGACGCAGACAGATTATGCAGAGTTCAAAGAGACAGAGTATCCTGCCTTTGAAATTTGCTATCCATTCTGTTTCATCTTCCATCATGCATTTTTCCCCTTATTCAACGTTGAACGAGGGAAGAGGAGAAATAGGAAATGCCATTTGAGTGCAGATGATGGGCTTCTGATAATACCAAAGCTTTCAGCAAACTGTTAAGATAGAGAGGACTGCCAGAAAATCAGAAGTAATTTAGATAGAAAGGGGTGAACTCATGTGGTCTAGGAGATAAAAATGCTGGACTTAAACCTTGGGTTTTTAAAGCTAGTCCTGGATTTAGAGCTGTTCTGTTTGATGCAAAGCGTTTTCTTTTAGGAAATTACTAGCAACCCATGTCTAGATTGCCAAATGGAAATGCCATGAGGGATGATCTATGATTAAGTATGGTAAGTAACCAAATAAATAAATTTAAAAATGTAAATTTTGCCCTTAGAATGCTATGGGAAAGGAATCAAGCCTTCTTTCCATTTGTATTTCTGATTCAAGGCGGGGAAGGGTTTTGACTGTATCTGTGTATGGGCATCTACTTATTCCTTGTTGGACTGGAGAATTCATCTCCTACAATACAGAGCACATTCTGCATCTCTGGAATGAATAGCTGGGATGCAGGAGGGTTCAGTAAAAACATCACCCCTCACTATGGAGTGATGGGAGAAGTCTTTTCAGCTTCCACAATCTGCTTTGGAGTTTTGTCAAGAAGGAAACATTTTTTTACCAAAGGAACAGAACCAGTATTTTTTTTAAAAAACCCATATTTTGTCTCTGGTCTTAAAGACCTGGAGGACAGGGGAAACATTTATGAAGGCTACATCCTGCTGCTTTTTACTGAGGAGTAAATACCACAGTACCCCATGCTGGAAAGGGAGCCAGAAAGATATTTCAATAATAGATCCTACTACAGTAGCCTGGGGATACCCAACGAGGAGGTGAAAACAAAATAAAAATAAAGATTGAAAAAAAGACAAAAATGTGCTGGCACTTTAAAGATGAACTTCTGTATTTTTTGAACGTGAGCTTTTGTGGACAAGTCCACTTCATCAGACATCAACGAGGAGGGTTGCTTCACTTCTGCTATGGGAAATCTTGAAAGTCTCAGAGAAGGCGACATAAGAGTTTGTAAATGTTACTTTTCGGGTCTGCAATTTCCAGAATCCGTCAAATGACAGAGTTCCCAGAATCTGGACACCAACCTACAGAATCTCCCAGGATTCTACCTCCCTTCTGGTGTCCGGGAGCTACACTCCAAAAAAGAATATCTTCTTTCAGCTCTCATCTAGAGCCTGTGAAAAAGCAATGCCACATCAGAGGTGCTGTGTGCTTGGATGCAATTATGGCTGGGCTCTGAAGAAGGTGTTTAATGACTACTTCCTCCCCCGCTCCCCCATCTCTGAATGCAAAAATCTTCTAAAAATAAGAAGTGATGACCTTCTAGAACTCGGAGGAGGGCCAATGCATCAAAGTTTGGGTGAGTTACCTTGCTGTTGTCCCATTCTTGGGTTTTTAGTTGGGTGTGGATGAGTTCATAGGAGGGCTCCACAGCTTCCATGTCCGGCTTAGGATATCCAGGGATAACATTGTGCAGTTGAAATCCAAATGTAAGCAACCAGCTGTTGACATCTGGAAAAAGGAGAAATCCAAAGGAGAAATCCAGCAACAATTTAACACAGATAGGCACAACAAAACGTAGTCCCGCATCCTGTGTTTAAGATCTGAAAATCTGGAAGGTGATGTTGCCATTCCATGCCCCCCCCCCCCCCCGACTAAGAAAAGGGCACTGGCTATTTGCATGTGTACATTCATACACTGAGGTCCTGTGTCAAGGGCCAGCCTCGTCAAGGATCTGTGGAGGAGCCAAGCCTCAGCTGGGGAGTTACTCTAAAGGATCCCCTGAAGACTTTTCTTCACCCTTGCAACCTGTTGGCTCCACCATCTCTTGCTCCAGCTCAGACCATGGTGGTTGGGGGTGAGGGAGGAGCATGGCTTCTCTCTGCCTGCTGGAGAAGCAGTACTGAGAAAGAAATGGAGAAGAAGGAGAGACAGCCTCCAAATGTTCTGGCAAGAAGAAAGAAATGGTGAGCGCAGGGAGGCCGTGAAGGTGTCTTGCCACCAAGAACTCTGGAGGCAGCACCACGTGCCGCGTCAAGAGTGGCCGTTTCTCCATCATACCTAGAAGGGTCATGTGGCAATTTCACTGGTCCAGGAAAGACTCCGAAGGGCATCCTTTCCCCCCAAAGGTAAATGAAAGCATGTCAAGTGAGTGTGACACCCCACACATTGACCTGAAAGAGCTTGTTTGATCCTGTTAATCAAGAATTGGCTTTGCACCAAGGAAAATGAGGGTCCAGATCCCAATCTGCCATGATTACACTGTGGGGCCTGGAGGAAGTTAGCCTCTATTTATTAAAAAATGGAAGTGTGTGCGTGCTTTGTTTTCTCAGCATCTGCCAGCTGGCTAATGCATCACTTCCTGTTGTATTATCTTTGCTGATATTCAGGGCACAGAAGAGCATCCATCACCCCTGGCCCACCACCGCATTTTGGCCACAAAAGTGTGCACAATGGTGTTTTTTTCCTTTAAAAGAAAAGCCTTTTATTTCATTTTAAAAATGAGAGTGGGTGGCTAGGGTACAGGAGCGCTCCTTCAAAACCCAGGGTTGTGCAGGTGTGGCTTTCCAACCTCTGCCCACCTCTGCTTTAACCAAATGATCCTGACAGCATGTGCTCTTTTCATTTACTTTTCAGTAGAACTGAGACTCAAGGTGGCAAATGGAATGCAAGCAGACATAGATTAAAAACAAGCACAGATAAAAATATGCAAAAGGCTATTGGTATCTGCTATTTATGAGCCTCGTGGCGCAGCGGTTAAACTGCTGTATTGCAGCCCAAACTGTGTTTGTGACCTGGCGGGGTTCAATCCCAAGCAGCCGGCTGGAGGTTGACTCAGCCTTCCAAGGTCAGTAAAATGAGTACCCAGATCGCTGGGGGGGAAGGCCATGTGTTGCCTCCTTAACTAACTTGTAAACTGTCCAGAGGGTGCTTAAAGCGCTATGGGGCAGTATATAAGCACACTTTATTCAGAAATAGGTTATACTTGTTTACTACCATTGTGTACCACTGTCTTCCCATGTTTCCAATGCCTGCTTCTCCTTTTTTGCTGTTACTCCCTGTTCTGTTCATGGCAGCTTTTCAGTCATCCCCACCCAAAATCTGGCAGGCAACTCCTTTTCCTCAAGATCTGCCGGATCTTCCAGTCCTCGCTTCCGTTCCTCTTCTCTCCGTCTGTGTGCTGCCTTGCCTTTTTTGCCCCAAGACGCACCGACTTCCACCCCCAAAATTACTTGCTCCAGTCCAATTCCCCTGCCTCCAACCTGTTTGGTCAACGTTTGCAATCTCTCTGGTCTGGCCTGTCTTTAAGGCATGCGATGCTTGTTTTTCTCCAGCCCTTAAATAACAACTCTCATGGATGAATTAACGCTTAATCGCATTGTTATTTTTAAAAGGCTTGATCAAAAGGTCATGATTAGAAAGGATTCAGCTGCTACTCTCCTGGAGCAAGAAGCCTTAATGCGGTTTATTTAGATGCAATTTAGAAGCTGGGCTGCCAGCTGATGCACGCAATGATACCTCTGCGGCGACTGATAGGAAATTAGAAGGACATTAATCACGCTTTAATCTGCTGAAAGACGGGAGGGAAAGTGGAGGGAAAAGTTAACCTTTCGTGAGCAGTGTTGCTTATTCCTTACCTTGCAGTACTGAAAAGGGTTCATGAGGCAGTGAAGAAGGCCACAAGACTAAGTGCCAGATATTGGGCACATGGGTAGAAGAGTTTCCTTAACAGGCAGCAGCCATGTAGGGCAAAGCAGCTTGCTTTTAAAATCAAATATAAGGAGGTTAACACAGGCTTAATTTGCAAGTCTGATTGCTCAGGGCATGGAGCTCTGAAGGAACTGCACGTCTGTAGGGAAAACACTGTTAATAGCAGAAAAGATGTCTTTCTCTTAGGGTGTAATTTGTTCTTAGGACATAAGAAGCTGCCTTATACTGTGCTGGACTATCTGTCCATTGGACAGTGCAATGTCTTCTCTGATTGGGAATCACTCTTGAACCAGACTGCCATGGGGGAAACCCAGAGCCCCCAGTCTACAAGACATGCGCTCTGTCACTACTGAGCTATGGTATTCAGTCCTTGGAGAAATGCCAAAGCTCAGGGACACAGCAGACGTTTTACATTCAAAAGCACCCAAGTTTCCATCTGTGCCACTTGGACAATAGGCTAAAAACAAACGTTACCTGTCATGTAGCACTTTATATCCTGAGAGTTACTAATAGGGTTGTTGTTCTTGAACATATAAAGATTGAAAGGCATGATGTTGCTGCTGCTTAGGCGCTTCCAAATGCCGTGGTCTGGGCTGGTCCACCGCCCGGCAAGCACGTCGTAGTCTCTCTTCCCCATGTGTATGAGCTTCGTGAGGGGGTCGTAGAGACCTCCATGGTAACCGATAATGATCTGGAAGTTTGGGTTGGTGTCCATATAGATTTCACCATAGGCTGTATATAGAATCTGCTTGATCATTAAGCCTGTTCCACTGAAGACAGCCAACGGGGTCCCGATGTTGTCACAGGCAATGTAAAATTCATCCCCGCTGCTTAGCTCCATGGCAAAGAGATGGCCCTGGAGGTCGTAATAGAGGGAGGTGATTTCAGAACTGGAGTGATTGTACAAGTGGGTGACTTTGGTGGGGTTGGTGAGATCGGCATAAAAGAACTGCAAATGGTGACCATGGGCGGTTTTGCTGGAAACCCTCCTTCCGAGCCCATCGTAACGGTATTTAACACTCCAGCCACTGGCTTTGTTGTATGCCTTGATGAGCAGCCCTGCAGAATTGTACTCAAAAACGTCATTTCCCCTTTGTCTTAAGAAACCGTCTTCATCCATCTTATACTGCACATCCCCCAATCTTGTAATCCTGTCCCTGAGATCATACCTCAGTGGTGTGAGGCGAGCGCTGTTCCCAGGACTCAGCAAATGGAGATTCCCATTTAGGTCATAACTGTACCGCCAAAGCGGCTTTTCGTTAATAGAGACAGTCTGCAGCTGGCCGTCAGCATCGTACTCATATGAATACCTTGTGGTGTTGGCATACGGGCCAACCTTCAACTCCTTTTTCACTACTCTGCCCATGTTGTCATACTGCACCGTCATCCAGTACATCAGGGACCTAAATATCTCATACTGTACTTCTTTCATCCTGCCGTAGGCATCAAAATGCTTAGTGTGGGTCATGACAGCTGTGGTGATGATCTGATTGATGTCATAATAGATCACTCCAAACTTGCCAAACTGCTCTGTTTTGCCCGACACATCATCATACCGGTAGAGGTCAATGGGTAAGGGGGTCTCGTTGATCACGGCTTGCATGCTGGTCACCCGGAAGCTATTGTCGTAATTATAGTCAAAGCGGGCGTTCACCATACCTTCCTCTGTGAAACGGAAGATCTGCCGATCAATGAGAGGCCCAATCTGCCGATACCTGATCGTGCAGGTGAACCCCTCATTTTGCAGGTTTATGGTCTTCAGCATGCCTGCGGTTTCGTCATAGGTGAAGCTGATCTTGGTTGTGTCATAGAGCATTTCCGACAGCTTGGAGAGCTTGCCGTACTTGTAGATGACATGCCTCCCTGTCCCCAGATGACAGGTGTGAAGGAGTTGCCCTTCCTCGTTGAAATCCTCAACAACTGATGCATTGCCCTCTGGGGGCCTGTAGATGTTCCTGTAATAGCCAATGGAACGGATGGTTTCCAAAGTTTGCCGAGCTACGTTGGGCATGGTCACAGATGATAAGCGATCATTCTTATCAAATTCGAAAATGTACTGCCTCTGGCTGTGAAGAAGCAATACCATGGACTGCAACCAGGAGAGGAAAAGAATTATAGTCATTAGAAATGTAAACCTCAAACAAGAACAATCTAAAAGACATTTTTATTATTATAATCGTTACTTAGAATAATAAGTACCGTATTTTTCCATGTATAAAACGACACTTTTTCCTAAAATAATTAAAGGAAAATTTGAGGGTCGTTTTATACTCGGAAGTAAGGGGGGGAGGGATCAAAGCGCTTTGATCCCTGCTTTCCCCCTCCACGTTTTGCAAAGAAAATGGAGGGGGAAAGCGATTCCTACTCTCCCCCTACATTTTCGTTGCAAAAAGCAGCTTTCCCCCTCCACGTTTTGCAAAGAAAATGCAAAAACGTTTGCAACGAAAATGTAGGGGGAAAGCACAAATCGCTTTCCCCCTCCATTTTCTTTGCAAAACGTGGAGGGGGAAAGCTGCTTTTTGCAATGAAATGTAGGGGGAAAGCACAAATCGCTTTCCCCCTCCATTTTCTTTGCAAAACGTGGAGGGGGAAAGCTGCTTTTTGCAATGAAATGTAGGGGGAAAGCAGGAATCGCTTTTCCCCTCCACTTTCTTGCAAAGAAAGAAATTTTGGGTTTAAAAAGTGGGGGGGGGTCTTGTACATGGGGACATCTTATACACGGAAAAATACGGTAATCTTGGTGGTGGGGAGAGGTAGGAGAATGATGCTCCAGTTACTGCAACACTGAAAATATCCTGTAGTTTCCTGTTCTTTTCTTACTGATATCCCCCTCCTTTTCCTACAATAGTTTTTCAGTGGAGGATACATCCAGTATTTTTCTAGGTTCATATTCATTAAAAAAAGTCCACTGCTGAAAAATGAATTATCCAAAGTGCTTTGGGATAAGACAATTGCTCCAATCAAAATTAGGAATGGGTGGATTTATGGGAACAGAAAGTACACCTGTATTTTCCCAGCGTGGAGCAATGGAGCGGGGGATCACTATTAATTAGGCCTAGACTTTTATATTTCTTGAACCGTTGTCCCCAGAGTTCAGCAGGAGTTCCCCTAGACAGAATTTTGCGGGCCTTAGCCAAGAAATCAAAGTTCTCACAGGAGTTTTCAATTATGCACAGGTGGGAATGAAGGCTCTGCCAGCCTTTTTTTTCCTGTGAAGTAGAGAGAGGAAATGTGTGGGAGTGGCTAAACTTCATAGGAGCTGCAACAGTTTAGGGGACTGGCGATCCCTTTGCCCATTAGGTTCTGGATAGGATTACTCTAAAAACAAACAAACAAACAAACAAAAAAACCCACCAGCCCTCTAAGCTCTTGTGGTTCCCATAGAGCTTGGCAACTCCCACCCTTTTAAAATTTTATTTTATTTCATATGCCACGTTTCTCCCCATAGGGGACTCAAGGCAGCTCACAACAATTAAAACCAGACAATAACAATAGTTAAAAATGCCATACAAACCTATATATTAAAAAAAAGCAATTAAACATTTATTAGGATTAAAAATGATTTAAAAAGCATTTTTAAAAGAGTTTAAAATATCTAAATTTCCAAAAATAGAGCATTCCCTAGACACTTATTGCTTAAACGCCTGCCTGAAAAGGAAGGTCTTTGCCTGACGATGGAAGGACGAAAGAGAAGGGGCCAACCCTTCCCTTCTTGGGGCATTCAATACCAAAGCCCAGGAGCAGCCACTGAGAAGGACCACTCTCATGTACTCATCAAGCCAGCTTGAGAAGGTGGTGGAAGTCAGAGAAGGGTCTTGCCGGAAGATCTTAAAAGCCAAGTAGGTTCATACGGGGTGATACGATCCTTCAAACAGTGAGGAAGAAATGTCCTCTTTCTTCCTCACTGGAAAATAATGGCTGACGGAACCTTTGTTCTCCACCTATGTCTAATGGGAAACTCCTGTGAGGACTTTGATTTATTGGCTAAAGCCCTGAAAATTTCAGCTGGGGGAATTATGGAGGCTGAAGTCCAAAAAATACTAAAGTTTCATGCCTACTACTACATCTGCTATTACTGTACTGTCAATTCCAACCTGTAGTGCCCCTCTTCAGGATTTTCGAGGTATATTCAGAAGCCGTTTACTATTCCATTACCATTCTCTTCTCCTGGAGCCACCCTGTGACTATGTAGCTTATCCACGACTACACAGGTTGGCTCTTCTCCTGGGAGACACCATAGGGAATCAAACTCCCAACTCTGGCTCCACAGCCAGATACCCCACTCACTTAGCTATCCAGCCAATAGGGTTGTTCTTACCACCACCAGATCCCTCCAAACTACTACCGAAAATGTTTTAAGATTGAAAAGCAATTAAGAGGTTTATAGTTAACATCAGCTAGAACTTTAGAAGAGGACAAAACGAAGGAATGAGTGAAAACATAAATAAAGTATATTTAACATCTCAGAGAGATGGTTGTTTCGCTTTCTCTTAAATGCCACAAGAACTCTCCAACACTGGAGACACTAAAGAAAAAGCTAGACAACCATCTGTCTAATATACTTTAATGCGGATTCTTGCATTGAGCAGGGAGTTGGACTTGATTGCCTTATAGGCCAACTTCCAACTCCTTGATTCTATGCTTTTAGGAAGATGCTGAGCACCTGTAGGCTACCCATGCAGAGATCCTGCCTTACCTTCTCTAGGTATGTGTAGCTCCAAGCTTTGCCATCAGCAAAGATTCTGGATGTAATCCTCCCAGACTGGTCGTACTCCATCCTTTCTGACATCGTTCCCCTTTGGATTCCAGCGATATGCCCTCCTGCCGAATACGTTACATTTACTCCATTCAGCCTGCTGCTGGGAGACCAAAGGCTGGGCCGACCAGCCTGATCGTACAGGATCCGCAGTGTGAACTTGCGATGGTCATCATAGATCTTCTCCGTTCTTGTCACACGGTCAAAGTCAAGGGACAGCAAGTTCCTGTTGTGAACCTGCAACAGCGATCGGGGAGAGGAATCAACCTTAGAGCTCCTTAGAAAGCTGTTAGAAAGCACACAATGAGGTCAACGAGGGTTTTTGCAAACTCTGACTCCTATGACATGGCAAAGAAGGAAGGAAGGGAAATGAAACAGATCTGAAAACACGCAGCGGAATCCTTGAATGGGTTCATTGAATGGTTTCAACAGCAACCATCACAAATGGTTCAGTGAAAGCAGAAGCAATTTTGTCTGTGTGCATCTCAACAAAAACAGACAAGAAATGAATAGAAAGAAAGAGCACAGGCAAAAATACCCCACACGACTCGCAGCCATTGTTAGCAATGTGAACTGTTTCCATAAAATATCTACTTCTGACTGCTAGAATCCAGCAGCAGATACTAATCTATCGATTGTACTGGGAGATTTGTGACTCTCCCAAGGTGGTTAAAGAAACGAACACACACTCAATGTAGTCATGGGATGTTTATTTCATTGAGCAAATGGCGCAGGGTCGGAGGGTATTTACATTTAACCCATTCCTTCTGGATCATTTCCTGATTTTAATGATCCTTCTGCCAAATTACAGAATGCTCTGGAAGAGGGAAAAATCAAAGTGTACCCATTATGCTTGGACTTATATTTTCGCCCATGAAATGGGGGAGGGGAATTTACCATGGGAATGGGTGAAAAGAGTTCCCTTCCCTTCTCTGCATCATTATGGACGTTGTCACTATCAAAAGTATCTGCTAAATCGCCTTTCTGTGTTTAGCTATAATAATAATAATAATAATAGTAATAGTAATAATAATAATATGGGGAGACCAAGTACTCAGCTCTCAGTAACTTATGTAGCTTCGAATGTTTGTTTTGGTGGATGTTATTTATTTATTTATTTATTTTTAACTATTTGTAATCCACATATCTCCTTAAAAAGGAGCCAAGGCGGCTTAATTAAAAGTCAGTATTTAAGCTAAGAACAGTATACAATACTAAAAGGATCAATGAATACAATACCAAAAAACTACAAGCAACACCAAAACAGATTCAAAGCAGTAAGGTACAACAATCCATTTAAAAAACCCCACTCAGGGAAGGCTTGCCTGAAGAGAAAGGTCTTTGCCTGCCTGTGGAAGGACAGCAAAGATGGGGCCCTCCTGGCCTCCAGTGGGAGGGAGTTCCAGAGTCTAAAGGAGCAGCCACAGAGTCTCAGTCCCAGCCACAGTGGTGGGACCGAGAGGAACGCCTCTCCTGATGATCTTAACACTTGAGCAAGCAGGTGAGAGAGCTGCCTCCTAAAAGCTCAACCCTGTATCATGTTCTTCCTTCTAAAATTTTCACATAGGAATCTACCCCTTTTGTTCCATTCCTGCGTTACACATTTTCTTTATCAACCACCCTCCGACCTATGGCTCAAGTACAAGATAAAGAAACCTTACGCTGCAGGATGTTTGTGTAAGAATTATAAGGTCTGGGGGGGGGGGGGGAGAACATTTATACCACGAACGCAATGTGAAATACTGACACAGCACCTTGAAACAAGAAAGCTTACATTTCAAGAGCAGTGAACTACCACCACTTAGTTAAAAACTAGAACAAACCACGACAACCCGTGAGGTTATTTTTCCGGCAAAACCACGGCAAGCTTGATTATGCACCATACAAAATTTTGGACGGACAAGGTGAGGATGCTCCAGTTAGCCAGACGGAAACCTCAGAGTTGGCAGTGAATCTCTGTCGTGCAGGTGGGTGGGATGTGACAACCACTCCTGCTTCCTCTTGCCAGGAGAAACTTGACGAAACATCAAGACAAAACCTCCGCTTGCACATCCCAGGTGAAATAAACAAAAGAAATGACTCGGACAGCTCCGTAATGTACTTGTGCTCTGAAGGGCTTTTATAGCGTATCTTCAAAAGTTTGCATTCTGTGCGAAGGAGCCGGCATTATCCAAAGCGGTATTAACAGCAAGCGTTTTCGATCGAAAGAGTGTGTAACCGTTTCTTATGGATTTTTAACCCAATCGAAGAGCGAGACAATCGATCGGTGACAGGCGCAGGACCAATAAAAGGTCCAGAGTAACAGGGAAGCTCAAAGGCTACTTAAAGGCTTTGGTCGCTTCGCAACGTGGTTGAAAGTAAATGCGGCACCAATAAGTGGTTCAAAAGGGCTGGGAGGATGATGGGAGTCACGGAAGGAAGGAAAAGCATAAACCTGTGAGGGAAAAACACCTTCCCCACTGTGTCTATAATTGTGGGCCTCCCATGTTGTCCTCCTCCTCCTCCGGTAGGGTAGCCACTTACACTTTACCAAAAAAGTAGGATGATGAGCTGTATAAAATGGAAAAGACTGCTCTGTATGTGCAGATGCAGAAACTTAGATGATTTTTATATTTCAAAGAATGGTATCTTATCTAGGAGAGGAACACAGCAATTTATGTGTTTGTTGTCTAGGCTCTCCGCGTAACTAGATAACTTCAGAGTCTCTGATCATTTAGTCATCCCCCTAATTATGCAGGGGATGGATCAAGTGGATAGAGGGAAGCTCTTTTCCCTCTCACGCAATACCAGAACCAGGGGACATCCACTCCAATGGCGTGTTGGGAGAGTGAGAACAGACCACAGAAAATATTTCCTGACCCAGCGTGTGGTTAGTCTGTGGAACTCCTTGCCACAGGATGTGGGAATGGCATCTGGCCTAGATGCCTTGAAAAGGGGATTGGGCAGATTCCTGGTCTCCTTAAGCCTTTTTCCCAAGTGTGCAAAAGAAACTGTGAGAACACACCCTAAGAATATCTGCTAAGCGCAGGGTTTTCCACACTCACCCTCAGCCTGCGCCCAAAAACAGTGATCTGGCCTCTCGCCTGCTCTTTACGCTGCCTCCACTCGACCAGGTTGAGCCCGTTGTCGATGGGCAGGGTCACGTTCCTTTTTCCCACCGTCGGGTTCACCGTGCCAGCGAGCAGATGAGGTTCGGTCTGCAGCGCCACTTCCATGCCATTCGCCAGCATGAGCCGGAGAGAACCATCTGCACCGATGTAATAGCTGTTTCGCACTTGGTCTGAAAGAAAGGGGGAAAGGCCATGATCGAGATGACTGAAGCTCTCTGGGTGAAATTGTTTATCCAGGTGTTAGATGGGTTAGAGTCAGGAAGGAGACCATATTGATATCAGGATGAGCAGGGTAATACTGTTTAGGTAAAGGTAAAGGTTCCCCTTGACATTTAGTCCAGTCGTGTCCGACTCTAGGGCGCGGTGCTCATCCCCGTCTCCAAGCCATAGAGCCAGCGTTTGTCCGTAGACAGTTTCCGTGGTCACGTGGCCAGTGCGACTAGACACGGAACGCGGTTACCTTCCCACCGTGGTGGTACCTATTTATCGACTCGCATTTTTACATGCTTTCGAACGGCTAGGTTGGCAGGAGCTGGGACAAGTGACGGGAGCTCACTCCGTCGCGTGGATTCGATCTTACGGACGGCGGGTCTTCCGACCTTGCAGCACAGAGGCTTCTGCAGTTTAACCCGCAGCGCCACCACATCCCTCAATACTGTTTACTGCCTGGCCATTATTAGTTTTAGGGTATGGTAACAGAGTCCCCTTATCGGGAGAAAGGCAGCGAATAGATGAAACAAATAAATAACAGACTGGCTTTTCAAAGTGCCGGAGTTATCCTTGAGTCCATCATGGCCGCCTGGTAGGACTCTCATGCCTTTAATTTGTGTTGCACAAGAGATATAATCAATACCCTCCTTACACCTGAAGAAGCACAAGAGTAATGTATGGAATAGCTCATTTCCCAATCCCAACTTTTGGCTTGCTAGGGGGAAGGGGCACATGGCCACCCCTTTTTTTTTAAATGCCATCCTCTTCCAGATTACAGAAGTCCACTATTGATGTGCCTCATTTAAAGACCTCTTCCCACCGCCACCTCCCGGCCCTGACGCAGGCAGCAGCCTTGTGGATCAGCTAAATATTGAGATGCTTGACCACCAGACAGTTCTCAGAGACCTTCATTTCAGGAAGTTTAAATTCAGTTCTTCAAAAACCTCTGGTTGATGAATGTGGGATATTGTGCTTCTTGTACCCACCATTCAAAAAGCCAGGAAATGGCCCGATATTGCTGAACAATATTGTGCCCACATGGCCAGCAGGAAAAAGGATGCCAAGCTTTACACAGCAAAGATGTTATTGATGTTATTTTAATGTTTATTTTGTTTGATGTACGCCGCCCAGAGTAGTCGAATGACTAGATGGGCGGGATATAAATACAATCAATCAATCAATCAATCAATCAAGGGCAGCCTGAATGCTGACAACATCAATGGCGGCAGTCAAGATGGTCTACAGGGTACCCTCTTGACACCATGCAAGGGAAAATCCCAGAAGCTGGCTCCTTTTTTCATCAGTTAACCACTTCTCACCCAAACAATGGTCAGGGTTCTTTTTCAACAAGCAGTTTTCTGTCAGTTCTCCTTGCAAGCTCTGTGTACTTACAAACAATAACAACAACAATTATCACAATAATTACTTCTGTCTGACTTTCAGGTCACTATACTGATTTTAAATAAAAGGACTATGGATCAAGAGGCTTCAATATATAAACCTGTCCACCAATTTTGCTGGGAAAAGTAGAAGGCAGTAGGAAAAGAGCCCTAATATGAGATGCATTAACTCAGTAAAGGAGTCCTAAGTTTGCAACACTTGAGCCGGAAAAAGATCTGTAACAATAACTACCACTACTTTGGCTGTCTATCTTGGAATTTGGTTAAGAATTGAGCAGATTTTTTTCCCCACAGGTGGTCTATAAAATTAGTTCAGATTGTATTTTAACACAATTAAATGGCCCAATTCACATTTCTCAGACAAAGTTAATCTTTGATATTTACGCTTTTCCAAATTTTTGTGATGCAGTCTCTAAGCGAAAAAGCACACAAACAAAAAAAGCCCCTCGAGACATAAATGAGGAAAGTCGGTGTACAAAAATCTGTGAATACATGCAAAAAATGTGTATGCGTTTTTATGAAGCTTTTTTTAAAAACTGTAAATGGGATGAAACAAACTCATTGGAAAAACGAGGACCTGAAATTGACAGATTCATCCACTCTCACCAAAAGTGACATTTATGTAGTCTTCCATGAGTGAAGTAGTCAAACGAACGAGACGAACGAACGAACGAACGAACGCAAAAATGACTAACCAGTGGTCCCAACTAAACACTAGGATCAATGAAAGAACATGTCATGTACTGCAACCGTGGCCTTCTGGGATGTCAAGTGTGGACCATGGTGTGTGTAAAGCTGTATCTCCTGTATCCCACCTAGGGTTTCTTTTGCTATGATACCAGCAGCAACAGAAGTGGAAAACGGCGTTCTGAGAAGGAGGAAACAGGCTGAACCCTAAGCAGAAAACAGCTGCAGCGACCAAGACCTGGCCAAGCAAAGGCTCTGCTTCTTAATTAGGTGCGAGTGTGCGCGCGTCAACTTAGGAAAGCGTTAGAAGGCGCCAGGATATGGGGGTCTCATGGTGCTGGGATTACCATGATGATGTCTGTTTCCTGCTGCATAATCCGGTGCGTGCTGCTCAGCCCTCCTCACCCCTTGCCAAGAGTTGTAGAGGAGAAGCTGGTTCATTATTGGAATGCATTTGTATTAATGGCCTGGCTTATCTCCGAGACCCGGGGGAAGTTTGGGAAATATTTTCAATTTTGCCTTAACTGCTCCCTTTACCCCAAAAGGAATGGATATCTGGCCTCAAGCCAGGTTCGGAGTGCAAGGAAGGAAAAGATGGAGGGAGAGGAGATGGTTTTTCTCATGGTGGCTCACTTACCCCTGGAAATTGCACACATTTTAGTTTCCCCTTTTCATTTTGGGGAGTTGGTCACCCTGACCTAACGGTGCAGGAACGGTGCAGGAACACTTGGGGGGTGGGGTGCTGGGAAGGAGCGGTAGACCCAAAGAAGAACAGAGTGAGCCGTCCCCTCAGCTAGAGATGTCTGAGCGGGGAGAGAGATGTAGAAGTAGGGAAGACAATAGAAAGTGAGGAGTTGAATGTGGAAGAAAAAAGAAGGGAATCAAAGGGGAAAGAGGAAAAGATTGAAATCTGTCTAGTGGAAGAGAGAGAGGGAAAAGGGGAGGAGGAATTAGTTTTGCCCGGGTGGGAAGAGGATATATGGGAACAAAGTGGGAGGAGACAGTTCAGTGTACCAAGGAGAGGGAGAAAGAAGGAAGGAGAAGAAAAAGAGGGAGAAAAAAGAGAGTACGAATATGATAGAATGCGCGGGTTGTTGGGAGGACTTCCCTAATTTGAAGGTAGGAGGGTTGCTACCTGACCCGGACAAGTCAAAAGAAAAGGGGACATCGGCAGAAGCTCTAGAATGGACGGTTGTGGTCTTTCCGCGGGGACAAGGTCACTCGAGGAAGGTGATTCGGCCAGACCCTTCCTTCAACTATCCACCGCCGGAGGGAGATTGGGCCAGACACCCTTGTTGTGGGACAATATGCGCGGTCTGGAGTGCTCCGCTGAGGAAGCCCACCGATCGGGAACGTTTTGGACCAGCCCCTCAATGAATCTTGTCAATTTCCAGACAGAATTATCTTCTTCACAATTTGGACAGTTACCAGATCTTAGTAGTTTTGAACCAATAGAAGTTGTTGTAGACTCACCTAATGTTAAATAAATCTGTTAACGTTTCAAAAGAGACTCAGTCGTCTTTTCCCGCCAAAAAGGAGGAACTGCTTCAGATCTTTAATGAACCCAATCACAGGTGCTCACCCAGTTGGAAGTGGGGTACATCACGGCACCATCCAGAGTGAACCTTCCAAGAACACTACCATACTCAAACTTGCTGTCAAGTCCGACTTAAGTCACACGGGTGACTTGACTCAGACTCGACTTGGGTATTTTTGGGGAAGACTTGAACTCGATGCATGACTTGGACCAATTTTTCCAAGTTGCGTTTTCAAGTCCCCATTAGGGATGGGCCTCCTTAGCTGCTCCTGCAGTTGCCGCAATACTCAGGGGGCAGCAGCAGGCCCGGCTTCCCTTCCAACAGCCAGCTGCTGTTTCTGCCCATGCACCTGCCACCCAACTGACAGGTCGGCGCATGTGCAGAGGCAGGGGCCAGCTCTGGGAAGGGAAGCCAGCCTGCTGTCTCTGCGCATGAGCATGTGCTCCCCCGGCTTCCCTTCCAGGTTTGCTATCTCTGCACATGCACCCCCCGGGAAGGGACAAGGCAAACGACTCAAGGCTTAGGACTTGGGACTTGGACCTGAAGACTCGGACTTGGACCCAAAAACTTGCTCACATACCAGGCACGTATTACGGAGAAGATGACTGAGCCACTCTGAGTGGTGCCATTTTTTGCCAGATAGCATGCTCAGTTCCCGTGCTCAGTTCCCATAACCCCTGGCAGCAAAAGCTTGTTGGAAGGTTGTTTTCTCACTACATTGGGCGTATCTTACCTCTGAGGAAACCCTCTGACATTGACTCCCTCTGCCTCCCAACCTATTTTCAGGAGGTTTTTGAACCAGTTAGATCAACTAATGCTTTATGAACTAGTTATAAGCTTCCTTAATTCCAATGGCAGATGGTAAGAGGGGGACGATGGGAACTGTTGTTCAAAAAAACCTGAAGGGCCACATTTTCGCTTCCTCCAGGCCTTCTGCTTTCCTCAGACACCCTTTGTATTTCTGAATCTTCATTTACTGGTTATATTTAGCAATCCCACAAATACCTTTTTTGATTAGTGAGCAAGTATGATTGATTTGTGTCTGTCAGGGAGCTAGTAAAGTCTAGTAGCAGATGGACAAGGACTCAAGAGTCCCGAGTCGAGTTCCCCACTTGGCCATCAAACTCACTGGCCAAAATCCTGTTGGTTAGCATAGTAAATCACATTCGAGTAGGCCCATTAAATCAATGGGGATATAGTGAATCAACTCCTCCATAGGTTCGGTTGAGTGAGAAGCCCCATTTGAATCAACAGCACTTACGGAGGAGTTGACTCACCAAATCCTCATTGGTTCAATGGGTCTACTCTAGTGCATCTTTTGTTGTTGTTATTGTTTAGTCGTTAAGTCATGTCCGACTCTTCGTGACCCCATGGACCAGAGCACGCCAGGCCCTCCTGTCTTCCACTGCCTCCCGGAGTTGGGTCAAATTCATGTTGGTCGCTTCGATGACACTGTCCAACCATCTCGTCCTCTGTCGTCCCCTTCTCCTCTTGCCTTCACTCTTTCCCAACATCAGGGTCTTTTCCAGGGAGTCTTCTCTTCTCATGAGATGGCCAAAGTATTGGAGCCTCAGCTTCAGGATCTGTCCTTCCAGTGAGCACTCAGGGTTGATTTCCTTTAGAATTGATAGGTTTGTTCTTTTTGCGGTCCAGGGGACTCTCAAGAGTCTCCTCCAGCGCCACAATTCAAAAGCATCAATTCTTCAGCGGTCAGCCTTCTTTGTGGTCCAGCTCTCACTTCCATACATCGCTACTGGAAAACCATAGCTTTGACTATGCGGACCTTTGTCGGCAAGGTGATGTCTCTGCTTTTTAAGATGCTGTCTAGGTTTGTCATCGCTTTCCTCCCAAGAAGCAGGCGTCTTTTAATTTCGTGGCTGCTGTCACCATCTGCAGTGATCATGGAGCCCAAGATCCATGTGCATCTTACTACTACACTAAGCAACAGGATATCGACTAATGTGCGAATGCTGCCAGTTGCACCCTTTGTCCTAACCCTACTTGCATAGAGTTGTTGTGAGAATAAACTGGGGAATGGGGGAGAGCCACGTATGCTGCCCTGAGCTCCTTAAAAGAATGGCTGAACATAAACATAACAAATAATTATAAATAATAATATGATGCCCGATACTCAAGGGAGACTCAGACTTCACCTAAGTTTTATTCATGTCTCCCAACTGACTTTTTTTAAAAAAGGCTGGTGGGAGTTAGACCAAAGCCCTGTTAGCGAACGTCTCACCTTGCAGGAGTGTATAGAAGGCGCCAGAGGCTGACAGGTTTGTCGTTATGGTGACATCATCCTTGCTGGAGGTTTCGACCTGGACATGCACCGAGCTATCTGTGTCGCTCCGGAAGCTGCTGACCTGACCAGTAGGGAAGGTGATGTTCGTGAGACGGCCAAAGCTGTCGTATCTGAAAAGGAAGGAGGCGTGTGAAAAGCAAACCAAGGAGAGGAGGAGAAGGAAGAGGGATGGACTCGGATGCCACCTCCATGTCTCAGTTTGTGCTTTGTTTTTTAACGGTGCATTTGGGATCTCCCGCTTGCTCTTCTCTGAAACTCTGAAGGTAATTCGCAGAACCCAGGATGATCTCAAATCAGATATGACCTCTTATATAAACTAGCCGGTTTTGAATCCACGAATCTGCGGAGTTGCGGTAACAGGTTTGCCAAAGGGACCAGTCCGCTGGAAGGCAATGCGTCGGAAATGTCACAAGAATGACAGGCTGCGCTTGGTACAAAAGTGAAACCGGTTTCACATAAGCAAGGCTTGACTGAGTAATTTCTGAGACTGCAGTGCACAAGCACAGGAATGAAACAAATTATAGAATTTAGCAGAATAAGAACCTCCCCCTGGCTTTTTCCCCCCAACACATGTTTTTAGGTTTTCAGACTTTTTTTTTTTAAAAAAGAAATTACTGGAAGTTTGTCTCAGAGTTCACAAATTTCATTGCTTATGCTAACTAAACTCCTGGAAAGCTAGTCAATGGGTTTTGCTATGTTTGGATACCACAAAGGACTAGTTTATTGTCATGGAAATGAGTCTTGCCTGTCCCTCGGTTCCTGTATTCCCCTGACCCTACGTGCCAGAAATCACCATTAAAAGGAAGTTGGAAGCTTTCTAATCTTTTAATTAATGAAGTTTAGATCTGAACCTTAAACTGTGGTTAGCTTTAACTATGGTTTGTTGAAACAAGCCTGCTTAAGAACAAGCGTGTGAAGCTGGATGGATTCAAACAAGCCTCAGTAAAGATGATCAACAATTTGTCAGGTTTCAGATATTACGACAATGGCAATATAGAAGAGGAGCAAAGTTTCCAGATAATGCTTTGAAATTGCTGTCACTGTTTTTATTACTATGAGTAACAAGGGCAGCAGTATTACTTTTTAGCAGAAGTGTTGTTATTATTATTTTTGTAGTTCAGTGTGCGACACTACTGGTACATTATCATTATCATGAACACTAACCTTTAATCATGTAAGAAGGCCCTTGTTACATTATTTATTGTGTTAACATTACAGCTTCTTCAGCAACAGTCTGGCTGAGTCAATGTCAGCAGCAGTTTAAGAGACCAGAAGCTGTATAAAAATAAAATCCCATCCATGACTATAATGCACGGGAGGGCCGTGGAATTTCCTATAAATTAGTCTAATTCATGGAAATACTGCGCCCCTGCCTAATGCATGACAGTCATGGGATAGAATTTTATTTTTATATTCAGCTGCTAGAATCTGGTAGAGCAGACTTTTCTCCTTCCATCTCAGGTGACAGGTTTTAGGTCTCCTGAAAGGGGTCAAAATTGTTAATTTTTTCACTTGCGATCATTTGTTTTTTAACTTTACTGTCAGAGAGCTGGACAGGTGCTTTGTGAACTGTGCGCCTGGTCAGGAGCCCAACTGCACCACTGCAATGTGCCCTACAGTAGGCATCCTTCAGTCTCGAGTGACTATGGTAACGTGCTCTGTATGGAGGACTTGGAACAGCGTCTAGTGTGGCTGAGAAGGCCAATTTGAGAGTGACAATCCCTTCCACACTGAAGACAAATACAATCTGTCCCCTGTCCAGCTCCCTGATTTTGCTTCGACGCTGTATGCGAAGCTGGAGTGTCCTCTCCAGAGCATGAAGCCTGGGTAAAATAATATGGAGGATAGGCTGTTACCCAAGCAGCAAATCCCCCCTCTCCACATCGCTGAAATAGTCCAATGGAAAGGCAAGAGCCAATACAACTGGTTCCAGCGATGTTGCAGGAGTTGACAGAACGACACGAACTGCCTCCGGGACTCCGGCTCCGAATTTTGCCTCGAGGTTAACTCCTGAAGCCTTTTCCATCAGTGGATATAGCCACAAGGCAGTGGAGGTTTGAAATCAGAGTTTTCCTTCTCCTAGATGGGCTGCCTTCCAAGGCTGATGAGCCCCACCTACCCGGCCTGCTCCCTCACGGCATGGACAGGTCTCTCTCTAAAGGGCCAGAACTCTCTTCTGTCATGACTACCTCCCTTTGGGGGTGGCGAAGAAACCAAGGGGTTGGAACCTTGCCCTGGCACCTCGTCAATTGGTTGCTAATTGAAAACTGTGGAAAACATGGAAAACTGTGCAGACTCACCGGCACCAAGGGGGTCCTGGCCATTGAAAAGCCATTTGTTGGCTTTAAAAGTGGCACTGGAGTTTTATTTTAGTTATAGACAAAACCCCAACAGGACATCTAGTCTGAAATTGGGTAAAACAGACAATAAGGAAGTCTCGGCACCTTTACCTACATGACGGCACTTAACCACCAAATCATTCAGTAGGGGAAGGATGGCAAGTTGAATACTGCTCATGCCACTGCAGGTGTATCCTCGCATTTTTAGGGAGACAAATCCTCCCCAAGTCCCTTCATTTCACCATTAATCTAGCTAGGCCTTGTTTCCACAGCTGAAGGATTTAACAGGCATGCTGGTCTCCATCACGTCCTATAATATTCTCCTGTTTTTTTAATGCTCTG
This sequence comes from Intellagama lesueurii, assembly GCA_037013535.1. Classification (NCBI taxonomy): domain Eukaryota; kingdom Metazoa; phylum Chordata; class Lepidosauria; order Squamata; family Agamidae; genus Intellagama; species Intellagama lesueurii. Next base: position 6,841,008 of record JBAJHW010000003.1, read on the forward strand.
AGTTGCTCCAGAATTAAGGACAAAATTCTGCAGTGCAAGAAAGCTCTGAGCGACCCCAGCAAGTGATTCATCACCTGCTAATATCACCCGCTGCTGCTTGATCAAGCTACCCTGTACTTTTACAATCACAGTGGCAATTATGAGGCTGACAAAGGAAACCATGGCCATCCATCCCCCAAACGGAAACGTATTTAGCCAAGGTTCACTGCACAGAATTAAAGCAGTATTTGGTACTTAGCAGACCTAATTGTTTGCTTGTGAACATTCGACACCATCATTTGTCATGTGGCTGGTATAGGAACGAGGCAACGGTTCCTGAAATGCCCATTCAGAAGGACCAATCCTTCTATTCCCCAAGACCTCTACGTTCAGCAACCTTTGAATGCTAGATAATCACTGGGAAATGATTATTTATGGTCTTGCAGTGATTACGGAATACTGTTATATTTCGTGACTAATGAACAGAGTTACTTATTAATGCTTTTGACTCATAAAAGTTGGAATCAGGACTTGGAACCCAAGTTTCTTTTTCAGACTACAACTCCCAGAACTCCACACCTAAGATGGGCACTGGAAGTTCCCATCCAAAATGGCAATTTTGTGTGCTCTCGTTGAGACAAAGAGAAGACAGCCGTTTAAGATCCAGTGCCTTATCTATAGAAACTTATAATGCTGCACTCATTGAAAAAGGGTCATGCTTTCAAAAGCCAAACATTCTTGGTGAAGTTTGGACCAGCAGAATATAGGTCTTCCTTTTGCTATTCCAAACGTCCTTGGTGGGAAAGCCTCCCCGTGGAACATCTGTTAGGCCTCAGATGGTGTTGCATACATGATTTTAACAAGCGTACATCGGGGAGAATTCTACACACTAAAACATGCTCTAGGCAACAAAATTAATTCCATAATTATTTTATGAAGTCCACCATCACAAGATTAGATGGTGTCAGAGAAGGAAATCAGAGCATAGTCGGAAAGTTAGTTTTAAGAAAAATGAATATACTGATGTGCTGAAGCCTTCCATAGTGGAGCAATGGTAGGATGATGCTCCGGGAGGCTGATAATTTTTGCAGTTGAATCCCACAGATCCTTTCAGAAAGTACTGCAGTTTCTTATTTATTTATTTATTAAATGTAGACCCCCGTCCATCTAGACCGAAGTCTACTCTGGGCGGCTAACAATAATAGATAAAATAAAAACAATATAATAAAATAAAAAAAAGCAACAGTAGTAATATAGTTCAAGATGGGAAAAATATTCAAGTGATGACAGAAGGGAAAGCCTGCCTAAAGAGCCAGGTCTTAAGTTTGCTCTTAAAAACACCCAGCAAGGGAGCCAGACAGATCTCTGGGGGCAGACTGTTCCAAAGGCGAGGGGGGCACTGCCGAGAAGGCCCGGTTTCTTGTTCTTTCTTTCCGGGCCTCCCTCGGCGTTAGGCCCCTCAGCCGCCCTTCCTGGCTAGAACGAGTGATTCGGGTAGATCTAGGTGGGAGGAGGCGTTCCGCTAGATATCGAGGTCCTAAACCGTTTAGGGCTTTATATGTCATCATTAACACTTTGAAATCAATGCGGAAACAAACGGACAGTCAATTTCTTGTAGGCAAAGATTTTAAGACCCTTCGGTATGGCCCCCACAATACTCACTCATAAAATGTTGTCCATCCATTTTCGTTGCTCTTGGTAGCAAGGAGGCCAGAATTGCCATGATAGGTCATCATGGCCACCTCGTGTCCTTGGGCTGTCACACTCTTGAGGGCACTGTTGGTGCCAATAGTTAGCCAGTAGACTTGGCCATCGGGTACCACCAGCCAGAGCGGCATCCCTGTGGAATCCCTCCGGATGTTGACCAAGTTTCCGTTGTTGTCAGTAATCAAGGTTATGTCACCATCTCCTGTGTAGGTGAAGTTGTAAAGGTAATCTCCGGTGGTAAGGCTTTGGGTGAAAAGGTGTTTGCCGCTGGTGTCGAACAAATAGAGTTCCTGATCGATGGGTGAAGATAACTCATACAAGTTCTGCGTATTGAGGAATGGCTTGTTTTTCCGGATGAAGCGGATCCGGATATTCCCAAGATCAGCCACATACAACTCACCATCTGCACACACTGCAAGGGATGAAGGAGCATTGAGCTTGGCATCTTTCGCATAGCCATCATCTCCAGAAAAACAGTCACAGTTGGCATCGTTTTTGCAATCACAGCCACTCGGAGCGCCGGCCACCAGCGAGATCTCCCCATTGGTGGTGACCTGTCGGATGCGGTTGATCTTCTTCTCATCGGTCTCTGCAATGTACAGAACGCCACTGTGAGAGACAGCCAGGGCTGTGGCCGATTCCAAGGTAGCATGAATGGCCACCTTACTGAGAAGGAAGTGGTCAATCCCTGGGACTTGGCAATGCATTGGCCTTCCTGCCACAATGCGAACTTGGTGGTTTTCAGAGATCTGCAACACAACGTTATTGTCAAGGACGTACAGAGAATTGTCCATTGGGCTAACGGCGAGGTCTGTAGGCCACTCTAGACGCACCTAATAAAATGGAAGGAAGAAGAAAAGATAAGTTGGACTGATTATCAGCACTAATATACACTGTTAACACATACTTGGCAGAAATGGTTCCTTAGAGTTCTCCAAGCAGCTGTCTCCTAGCACTAGCCATCAAAAATCATTGAGCTGAATCCAATTGTTACTCCAATTAGAGCAGACTGAACGAAGGAGGGACTTCGTTAAGTCAACCCTTATATAATTCCAGTTTATTTATTGGGTCTACCCCAGTTGGATTCAGCCCATTGTACAGCGAATCCATCTTTTTACCCCTAATGCATTTTCTGTGGTAAGTCAAAAGACAGAAGATGCAGTGAGAAACCACAGGTGAAAAAAAAGGACACCTCTTTTGACCCTCAGCCCCTTAAATATACTGAGTCTGAAGCAGGATGATGGCATAAGCAGAGGAAAATGGGGTCCTGTGGGGAATATATACGCATTAATAATATAATATAGTATAGTATAGTATAGTATAATATAATATAATATATATGGATTATGGAGCTATGTCATTTGTTAAGATTAGAGATGGGGGTATTCGTATTTGTATACGAATATCCCCGCGCAGCTGGTGTTGAGGGTCCGCCACCTGGGGCTGGACCGTCCACTCATGCGTCCGGCGGCAGCCTCGCTCATCCTCCCAATCACTCCCGGAGCGCCGCTCTCTTCCTGCTCGCCTGGCCACTCCAGACAATGGGAGGGAGGACGAGTCTCCCTGCATGGCTGCCGAGTCGCTAGCCGAGCAGGAAGAGAGCGGGGCTCCGGGAGTGACTGGAAGGAAGAGCGAGGCCGCTGTCGCCGGCGGACGCGTGAGTAGACGGTCCAGCACCAGGGGGCGGACCCTCGTTAACTCCAGCTGCGTGGGGATATTCGCATTCGTATACGAATACCCCCATTTCTAGTTAAGATCCCTCGAGATCCTGCCACTGAACTCCTGGGGTGGTTTCAGATGAGGCTTTAATCACAGCATTGCCCTGCCTGATTCACTGGCTCACATCCTCCTCCTCGTGAGCAGAATGTACAGCTTTAGCCATGGAACTCCTATATTCCTCAGTTTGGTTGGCAAACTCGAGGCTGAGTCTGCCCACTTGGTTTTCAACGAAGAAATTCCATTGCGTGTGCTTGCACACACAGGGCACTGTGACACTGGCTACTGAATTGCACGGTTTCCCCCTTGAAATCTTCTTCCACCATCTCCACTTAGCTTGCGCCTCTTTTCCTACCTCAGAAAAATCTATGAAAGAGTAAAGACAGAAAAGCTGCAAAGCAGTTTTTAACTCCTGGCGGGATAAAAGGCTCCTCTGGAATCACCCTTGATGTCGGAACAGCACTAAGGAAGGGCTTATGAGAATTCAGGGTCCCAGGTAGAGAAAGCATGGAATGTCATTGTAATTTAAGTTCAGGATCAGGTTATTATTTGGATTCGGACAAGGCAGGGAGTCTTCACTAGGGAGCGGCAGAATATCTGACAGACAACAGCTCTGATTTAAATAGTTTTCCAGCAAGAACTATCATGTAGAGCTGAGGCTATGAAGACAGATCTCCTTTTCTGTGATGCTTTTGAGTCTCTTCACTGCATGGGCCATGCTTCCTTTTATCTTTTCGCACTGAACTTTATAGTACAGCGGATATTCATCTCTCTCTCTATTTAACTTAAATCCTGCCTTTCGCTCAGAACTTCGACCCATTATGGTTGCCTAGGCAAAAAGAAAAAAGGAAAGAGTTATTAAAAGTTGTAAAGTCTGGTGCAAGGTGGAAGAGAGCGGATCTGCCTTTGGATAAGACCATGTTGTTTTAGGGCAGCCGCGCTTCCTACGGACATTTTAAAATACGCATGCCACCGAGAAATCTGAATCAGAGCTAGGAAAAAAGCTTCTTTTTTCGAATGATGGATCCCTTACTCTTCCAGCCACCATCATTCTGGAGATGCGGTCCAAACAGCTCGCTTGGCCAGGCTTTAGATACAACACTTCGGGCTTGCCGTTTCCTCTCTTAACTCCTTTTGTTTGTTTGGAGGAGCGTTCTGCCGTGTAAACCTCCACCCACAATCCGAAGCACAGCCACCAGACGCAGAGCAAACCACCGCCTCGCCAAGAAGTAGGCCATAGACGGAGCAAGCCGAGCTCTGTCTGGTCTCCTTCTTTTGTTTTCTTGCCTCCTGGCCCTCCTTAACCCTTCCTGTGGTAAAACATGACAGCCTGTGGTTTTCCCTTCAATAATGCATGCCTTTCTGCCTTTCCGATGAGCGCGACGACGCTGGCAGCCTCAAGTAAGCATCAAGAATGTAAGTTTATTCAGAAACGACAAGGGAATATTTTTCCCCTCCACCTCTTAAAACCAATTTCTTGTCAACAACGGCGGCTAAATATTTTATGGCTTCTAGTCCCTCATTGCCGGAGGGCCCTGACTGAAGAGACCTCTCCAGCTGCTTTATATGATGAAAAGATAGCTCCCTAGCTGAAGTTCTTTTAAAGAGACCTCTTGGCAGGATCTCTCTTCGGCAGGCGGGTAAGGCGTCTGGGTGGAAGAAGGGAGTGGAGATGTCAGGTGCAGCTGGGAGAGAGCTGCCCATTTTCCAAAAGCTCTTCGGTGTATGGTTTCAAGCCTCGATTGTGGCCATATGCGTTTTCAAAATGGATCCAAAGAGGAGCCAAAATTAGAGGAAACTGTGGAGGTGTTTGCTGGTGTTGGTGTTGAAGTCCTGGGATCTTTCTCTCTGTGCGTGCAGAATAAGATGCAATGCTACCTCCTCGTCTGGTTCTATAGCAACAACAACAACAGCCTCACTTGCTTGGTGAGCAAATTAAGGTGCATCTGCCTTCAGTAGCTCAGCCGATGACTCAACAAACCCTGTGCAGAGGATTATGGAATGTGTTCTGCTGTGCAGCACACACAGCCATCTGCAAAATAGAACTGGCTGCCTGGGTAAATTAAAATTAGAGGAACAGTAGGAAATCTACCACTGGAGCACAGCGTTGAAAAAGTGAACACGATGGATTACAGTGCCCAGCAGCTGGTCATGCTGGCTGGGGAATTCTGGGGGTTGAGGTACCGAATGAAAAGGAAAAAGAATATGAAATGCTGCCACACTGGAGGCGGGGTACCCTACTAGCTCTTCATGTGGAGATCCGGCATGTCAGAGCACTTCTACCGGCATTTCTCAACTGAAGTACTGCTTCCTCTATTCTCGCACTAAAGGTCCAAGAACATTTCATACACACTCACAGTTTGCAACTGAGCTCTTTGGATTGGGTGTCCAAATGTAAACAAGGGGCTTTGTTCGTCAGCCTGGTTATCCAGAAACAAAGTTTCGCTGGAACCGCATCTCTGAAATGCTAACACAATTCCAGCTAGAATAACGTGTTATCTGTAATATTCCTTTGGGGCCCATCTAGCTATCTAATGGCTTACCTAAAAATCTCTCCAGCATCCTGAACTCAAGCAATGGTCATGTCTTATCTAAAGTTTAAACAGGAGATGCTTTTCACCTGGCCCCCAAGAACAAGACACCCTTCCCAAGCTGCAGCCATGAAGCCACCACTGCTCTTACCACGTCCAATACCCCTATCAGAGTCAAGTCTCTGTGACAGCTTAAGGCTCCAAAATGTGGGGCCATTATAAGCTTCCTGATCTTTAAGGACAATATAGTAGCACTGGCCGACTTAACATGTTTCTCTCCAGTGAAAACGATCAGGAAAAGATTCAGGTCACAACTGATAATTCATGTAAGAAATTCAAGGCCATGAGAGAAGGTTAATAGTATTATTTTTCATGGTTCTAAATGGGACTCAAACTAATTAATGAGGGGCAGATTTGTCAGTAACTATTAGCTATGACTAAGGCTGGGAACAAAATCCTTGCCACCATGAACACACTGATCCTGCCTGACGTCAGAAATTAAGCAGCATCAGGCCCGGTTAGTGCTCCCAAACAGCAGCGTAGGGGGGCAGACAAGGTGGCTGTGGAATTTTGCAAAATTACATACAGGGTTCTTCTTGTTTAGGTCTCTGGCTGTGGAGCTCGAGGTTGGGAGGGATCCACAGGATCCCTTCCAGCTTTGCAGTTCTAAGATGATGATGATGATTTTGTATTCTATGCTCTTCCTCCCTCCCACCCTTCCCCAGTCTGCTCATTCTTGGAAAGACTAAAGCGAGAAAGCCAGGGACCAATTGTGCTGAACGATCAGCAAATAAAGAGGCGACTTTTACTTTAAAGCGGTCCTTAAAAACAATACCCAAGTGATGAAACCCTCAGTCTAAATCTATCTCTGGTTTCTGCTTGTAGAATGAAAGCCACAATATACTAAGACATTTTTTTTAATTTTTAATTTAAACAATGAAATTTTTACTTTAAACAATTTAAACCTTTGGCCCATCAGGCAGGTGACCTTTGAAGCACTGTAATTTTTATCCTGCTTAAAATGGCGGGCGGTGGGATTGATATTTCAAAGAAACAGGGACAATCTTTTCAAATCAGGGAAGAAGAAACCAAAGGAACAGGTGCCAGGTGGAAGCATGGAAATTACACAGGTGGCTACAAAAGGAAAAACCCCATTGACTTCTATTATACCTAACTAACAGCTTTCCAGCTAGGAGCTGTGTTTCTGCAGAAACACTGAAGCCATTCAAATCATAATTCGGGGTGTTCAGCCCTCCTAGTTTTTGAGGTTTTACCTCTGGACTGGTACTAATTATCAGGATGGCCGGTGGTCCCCAAACCGAAACCCCAAGGCAGCACCGGTTCTGTCTACCTTAGGCTAAAAAAAATACAGGTGTTAGAATACTTCTTAAAAAAACAAAAAACTTTTGAGCAGCAAAAAAACTTTTAAATAGCTCAGTGTGATACCCATCACGACCTGCTTGCAGTCTGATGCAATTCTAGATTCTTCATTTCCCTGCTGTTGATAATTTAGGCAGAACAGACTTCAATCACTGTTTCTGAGATGTTAATTTGAACCTGTCCCCTCGAATGCACTGTGTTCAATTTATAAAGCCTCCGACACAGATGGAAAGTGGGGGGAAATGCTTGTGATGAGCACATTGGTTGTACAGGTAACAATAAACCCAAAGATGTTTTGAGTTTGGGCTGCATTGTAATGGATGCATATACCAGCTATACAGCGTATGTTTCAGGGGGGAAATATTGCCCCCTGGACTTTTCTTCTAGTCATTAGCTGAGCTGTGAGTGCGTCACGGAATGTTCGAAGACATTTGAGCTTCTGTGTGGGAACGTTGAGTGGCAGAATGCTCACAAAGCCGGGTAGTCTGGCTGAGAGAAACCGCAACACAAGTCCAGAAGACAGGAAGGAAAGGGGGTTAGAAGCTCAAAGGTGTCTCAAGAAGTGGCATCAAAGCTGAAGAAGTGGGAAGGAAGGCTGAGTGAGGAGGCAGACATGTTGGGCAGGAAGGGGCAGGGAAAAGGAGCCACAGGCCTATGGGAAGCAGGGAGAATGAAATAAAGAAGTTGGGGGGAAACCTGAAAAAGAACTAGGGAGGATAAGACATTTTTGATAGTCCAGAACAGAGGTGATCGACCAGTGACACATGTACCACCAGTGTGATCCAGAAGTGGTCTAGACAAAACAATCATTACTCAAATTTCTCTTACTCTACTTATCCTCCTACAAGTCTTGACCTATCATCTCCTACCGATCTTACTCGCCATGGATAAATTTAACGGTGCCTAGTAATGTCACCATAGCAATAAAAATTATTATCAACGGTATGATTACAGTGTTCAACTTCTAATGGAATTGCTATTTTTGTCTGGTTGTATTTGATAACACAGGATGATAACAGAATGCCCGGAAACATGTAAGTATCCTTCTCAGAAAAACAACAACAACAGACTTTTAATTTCTATCATGATGAGACCCACCTTCTTTGATAGAATAATTGACAAAATGGAAAATGTGAAAATTTGGAAACCATTGGTCTGGGAAAAAAATTAGACATGAGGATAGCAATCCAGAGACTCAAATGGGGTAATACAGGAGATAATATGGAGGTGGAGGAAACAAAAAGTTATATGATATATCTAACCCCATCTGTGTATGTCTCTCTTATATATTGTTCTGAACTGGAACGATAGTTCACCCACCGTTCCACTGTGACAGGCACACTCCAGCAATCTTTTTAAATCAAGACTGGCTAAGGCACAGTGTGACAGTCAGTATGGTAAGGTGGACAGAGTGTTAGATGAAGACTCAGGAGACTTGAGTTCAAATCTCTGCTTGGTCATGGAAACTCCCTGAGGGATGGCAATGTCAAATCACTCCTTGAGCTTTTCACATGCTTCGAAAACCATATTAGGGTCCTTGTAAGTTGGAACAGACTTGACAACACACAAATGCACAGAAGGCACTTTGTACACAACAGGGTGACCAGGTTGCACAGGACTGCACTAACAGTCTGGATAGAGAAAATTCTTCCTGGGCTCATCTCGCAGGAAATACGGCGGTCTATAGAACACCTGTCCAAAGGTACCACTGCTTGGTGCTCCCGTGGACTTCCGTCCAACAGTAGGCTGAACACTGATTCTGATCTGACGGAAAAGATGGAACAGGGGGTGGTTCTCTAGGAATTGAGATGCAGGGATGTTATGGAATATTCACAAACATTCTAACCACTGAGTGGGAATGCTGAGTTATACAATGGTGACAGACAGTGTAGTTTGTTGGTTTTTTTCAAATGCAATTTCAAAAAAAAATTGGAAAAAGATAATCAGCTGAAAGATAAGAAATGGAAAGTTCTGTTGTAAGAAGAGCATCCTAGATGACACAATGTCTAGAGAAGAAGAAGATAAAGGCAATGCAGGGTATAGAAAAATATCTCATGACAGGCTGAGTACCTGGGAAATGTCCATGACTGAGTCACAGCTCAGAGGCCTAGCGGACGTCAAGTCGTTGGAGCCAAGCACAGTTGAGATGATCCCATTCTGGTCAATGCGCCGGATCATGGTACCATCCACAAAATAAATGAAGCCGAATTTGTCCACTGTGATGCCTGGAAAGAGGAAAGAAACCCAGCATGTATAGCCATTAAAAAAACTCCAAAACTTTAACTGCATAACCAAAGGGAAGTAAGGAACAAGTAAATGCTTAAAGAGAGGGAATGTGGTACCAAAACAAAGATAGCTACCTGGCTTTATACGACAAAAGACTGTTTCGCTACAGTAGGTTAAATGCTCAGGCAACTAGTGGGGTTTGCTTGTGTTCCACTCTGGATCTTCTGAGCGCTTTTGAGGTATAGTATGAATACAAAGATGGGAGAATGGATGTTCGTTAGAATGAGGAGGCACTGTTGCCTTGAAAGACCCAGCTGTAAACCCATACATAATAATTTTGCATGTCACATACATATATTTTCTCTGAGTGACTCTTCTTCTGTAACTGAGTAAAAGATGGATCACAAAAGCAGGAACATACACATGCAACATCTTGTGTGCTTATGTGAGCCTCAGGTGTACTTACATGGATTTCCCCCTGCATTGAGCCTACACACTTGACTTGGTTGGATTAATGAATTTGAGCTTTTCTTCAATCTTTTATTTCAATTTGTTATCTCTAGGAGAACACAGGGACAAATCTGGTTTTGTTTATGAATTCGGCATAATGTCCCAATAAGAAATAGGTCCCTCTTTCGAAATAATACTACGATTTGTGTCTTAATTTCTCCTTTTCTTACACACTATAATTTCCGTTAATTGCAGGCTTTTCAGGCAATTCAGCTGCCACAACATTTTTGCACACCACCCCCCACAGTGGGGGAGTGCTTCTGTGTCAACAGCAACAAGTTGGGAACTGCTAATTTTAGTCCCCTTTCGATTGCTTTTAAGAAAGGAAGGGTATGAGAAGCGGATAATGAATAAAAAGAGGCAGCTCTTTAATCTACTGGCAATGTGGAAATTCATTACAGGCTCTGGAATTTCTGCAGTTCTCCAGGTGAAATGAACCGAAACAACTTTTGGGCAGAGATGGGTGATATAGTTTGTGTGACACACCCACACAAGCTTTGTAGCATGGCAGCTGAAGCTTGTTATCTGGAATCTTAGCTTTTAGCTAAAGCAATGCAAGTTTTTTTCTAATAAATACCTTGACAACTCTCAGAATCCCACAGAAAGTATAGCCAGTTGCAATGATGGTAGCTATATCATATCCCCCCAAGGATAACACTTTCACGCTCTGGGTTGATTGTACAATGGCCCCAGAGTCATTCAGAAGAGGATTCCACTGAAAGTGTAAGAAGGACAGAATACCTAAATCCAGTTTATGTGAAAACTGTCTTTCAAAACAAGACATGAGGGTGGAACCGAGGGGCACAGGTCATGCCAACACAAATGATATGCAATATGTCACGATCCATGTGGTTTTGGAGCAGCAACTTTGTTCAGCCCTGATCCCACACTGCAGAAGAGTTCTACACAACCCCTCTCCCCATATGCCTCTTACGTGATCACCTAGTTATGATGTCTTTCAAACCCTTATGAGACATATGTATTTACAGAAACGTCCAGGGAGTGGGCAAACATTTAATTTGTCGCTGTCTGCTGCTTATTTGTATTTGGTTTTATTGTATTTTAGCAGACACCTGCAATTTGTGATTACACGCGTTTGTAATTTTAGGTACATGTAATAGGTGGTTTTAGATTTGTGATTTTAACTATGTGATTTGCATAGACTGTTTGAGCTCTTATGAGAAAGGTACACTAATATTTAACTGATAGGTTGTTGGTTAAAAATTTATCTGTTATATATAATACCAGTATAAGACTATGTTTTTTATTTTCAAATAACAATAATAATCTGATAGCTTGCATGCTGAAATTCAAAAATCCATGATTTTGCAAACAGGTCATCTGTTCTGCAAATTTACTTGACTCTGAATGTTTAAGCATGACAGTTTCGTACACTCCCATGCACCAGTCATGTTGATAAATGAGTATAATAATAATAATGGTTGTTATTATTATTATTACCACTGCTAGGCTGGTCTTGCATCATCTTTGTTCTCAGTCAGCAGCAGAAAATAAGCTCAGCCAGTTGTAGAAGCATTTTCTTTTCTGCTCTAAAGAAGAAAGCTGAAAATTTCAGGCTACTTAAGAAACAAGTTCTCACTCTCACACAGGAACACTTGATAGAGAATGCACACAATCCTGCTGGTGGTTGGTTTCTCAAGTGTTTTATGTCCCAGAGCTATGTGTGTCTGTGTGCTACAAAACCCAACAACAACAACAACAACAACAAAACATGTGTTTTGCCCCATGTGAGCTAGCACAGAGACCCGGCATTTTTGACTGCAATCTCCAGAAAAAACCAAAACAGCCAAGAGAATCCCCAGGATAATTGAATCCAGAGACTGCTATCTTTGCGGAACTGCTCCACAGGGTAAGGCGCAATAAAATAACTCAAATTAGCCACTGTGTAAAAGTAATGCCTCTCATTTGGGAAATGACAAGCAACATCAATCAGGCAGTAGGCAGGAACACATCCAGCCAGAGCTTGGAAAGGTTAGTTTTTGGGGGAATACACATACTAGAATTCCATAGCCAGCATGCTGGGGGATTCTGTGAGTTACAGTCAAAGAACATAATCATTCCAATCATTCGGAAACCAGCTGAACATTCGCACACACCCAAGGTATTCTGCAGCTGGTGACAACCCCAAAGCTGGAAAAGTTACACCCAAAATCCCGCAACCATGCTTGGATTCTCCACTCTCTTGTTTAACTCAGCTGAAGGTTTGCCTACCCTATTGGCCTGGTCTATGTGATATACGTGGATGCTCAGACCTGGTGGACCATACCTTCCTTCTGTTTGCCTCATTTCTATTAATAAGATAGCCCTCTCATCCTGCACCCCAGGTTTTAGTTCAGCACTCATTAGGCCTCATCTAGAGTACTGTGTCTAGTTTTGGACACCGCACTTGACGAAGGATGCCAACAAACTGGAGCAAGTTCAGTGGAGGGAAACAAAAATGATCAGGGGGCTGGAGAGGAAAGAGTGAAAGAACTGGGCATATGGAGCCTTGAGAAATATGATAACACTTTTCAAATACTTGAAAGGTATGCAGAGGAGGGGCAGGATCTGTTCTCAATCATCCCAGAGTGCATGTAATAATGGGCTCAAGCTACCAGAAGCCAGATTTAGGCTGAATATCAGGAAAAAGTCTTAACTGTTAGAGAAGTACGACAATAGAACCAATGACCTTGGGATGTGGTAAGCGCTCCAACGCTGGAGGCATTCAAAAGAAAATTGGACAACCATTTGTCAGATCTGCTTTGATTTGGATTCTTGCATTGAGCAGGGGGTTGCACTTTACAGCCTTATAGGCCTCTTTCAGCTCAATTATTCTATGATTCCAGTTGCCTAGTGTTCTTGCTATGATCTACTCTCTTGATGACTTTGCTCTGAAGTCATCGTTTCACCACTTTGTTGCTCAAATGGTTTGCTTCAACCAAGGAAATAAAATCGCTTCACTGCAGAATCTAAAGATTTGCTAGAATTTCATTGGAACAACAGGCCGTGGTTACTTGCGTTCTTGTTTCTGCCGAAGCGAAGCTTCATAAACCAGGAGTCTATCTGGAGCCTTCTGCCCATGTGATCTATCTTTCATCTGTTATCTCATCAGGGACCTCCCAGAAATGTCCCCTCCCCAAAATAAATGATAGCCGAAGACTCTTTAGTCTGTCTTATGCACATAGGAAGCTGCTTTACTTGGAGAAGTTGCTGTTTCAGATTACAAGTCCTTGAATACCGGGTGCTTTTAAGTTTAGAAAAAGGTAACTGAGGAGACAACGGAACCTCTTCTTCCTCCCTCCTATGAATAAAAAGGGTCACGAAATGGCTTAGGAAGCAATTCGGGATTGTCACAGTGATGGCAGCTAACTTTTTTGGGGTGGTGATCTGCGTGGAGGAGTAATTTCTACTCAAGCTGCCCTTTTAGATTGGAGGTGGAAACAAGAATTCTACCTCAAAGGCACGTTGAATCCTCAGCCCACCGCTTTGCATGCAGGGACCACACCGTGTTTCTTTTGAGGCAAGAACGGTCCCACCGTTTTCCAGGGATGGGGTTCAATATTAGGAATGACAAGACCTTGTTCTTTTTTTGCCAACGATTTTTCTCCCGTGTCACTCCCAAGGAGCAGCGGCGGTGGAAACGGTGTGGGCAGAGCGGCCGCCACTTCCGCATCCACAAAAGTTTCCTTGCCAAAAGGTCTTTCTCACAATCTTTGGCTCGGCTCTCGTTGAAAAAGATGGCACAGTCCTGCTGTGCGAGCTTGCTCGTGGAGTCTCTCGCACCCTGTCACCCGTCTGCAGTGTTTTCTCTCAGGGGTCACCACCCTGCCAGTGATGTACAACACAGAGTCAAAGGCGCCGAGTCTTCCCCAGGCTTTGTTCAGCTTGAGCATGGAACATGTGCAACGGGTCAACCACGTTCTTTCCTCCACATCCTGCAAAGGTGACTGGATTATATGACACTAAGGTCAGCCCAAGATGTGAAGCTGTAAGATGCCCAGAGCTGTGGCGTGCCCCAGCCACTGCAAGATAAATTAATTCTTGAACATTTAATCTTGCTTAACACCCCAATGTTGTAGAGGTTTCTTTTCCTTCTGATTATTCTGTCTACTGGCTTCACACCATGCATATAAACTTCAACCATGCCCTCATCATCTTTTTTTCTTATATTAGTGATCCTGTAAAGTTGTAGCTTCCCCTCATTTGACTACAATTTTCTCCACACACACCAAGTCCACCATATATTTTTAAAAGATGCAGTGGTCACAACCATTTTACAAATGTGGTCCTAAGATAAATAAACCTCTATTAATACAGAGGTGTTAATATACTGGCAATTTTGGCCTGGTCCCTTCTCTCATCATTCCTAACGCAGAATTCCCCATTTTTACAGTAGTCTCACTCTGGATCAATGGCATCAACAAGTTCTCAACCAGAGCCCCTACCCACTTCCCTGCATAGCAGTGACGCCTTATGACTGGGGAGAGAAGTGCCCTCTTCATATTTTGGGGTAAGTCACACACCCCTATCCTGGTCCAGGAGCTGCCCACCTAGGTTAGCAACTGTCGGTTCAGATCCCATCACTATATATATAATTACAATTTACTTTTGCCCCCAAATTATATGTCATTTCCCCCAAACAAGGCCTTTAACTAGAGAGATTTGTCCGCAGTTCTTCACACTCGATTTTCACCATACAGAATGGTTTAGTGTCATTTGTAAACTTGGCCATCTTGCCTGCATACCCTCACTCAGAACATTCATGAAAAAGACGGCAGTCACTGGCTCGCTCCAAAACAGAACCTTAGGGGAACACATTTTTTAATATCTCTTCGTTGTGAGAAGTGTTTATTCCTCAGCCTATTTATTCTTACTTGTCATCACCAAGCTTTCCGTAAGCGACCAGCTGCCTGAGTGGGGTTTTTTAAATGGATCCTTGTACCCTACTGCTTTGAATGTGTTTTGACGTTCTTTATGTTTTTTAGTATGGCATTTGTTTTATCCTTATCAGCATTTGTATATTCACTGCTATTAGCTTTAATATTGTCTTTTAATGATGTAAGTCATCTTGGGTCTTTTTTAAGGAGTAATAAATAGATAAATACTTTGCAAGAGGATTTGTTCTCTCAACCAACCATGTCTGCTGAGAAATGTTTGGTGAAGGGCTTTATCCATAAAATCTGAAAGTCCAACTATGTCTTGCGGTTAACTGAACTCTCAAAGGCTGGCGAGTCGGACTTATTTGCAGAAGCCATAATGATGACTTGTCAGCAAAATCCTTCAATATATCAGATAATTTCATTTAACTGGTACATACTTGAGTTCTGTAGCGCCTCCTGTCTGGATGCTGTCCATAAAAAAAGAACTGATAATTTTAAATTTGTTGGTAAGTCTTGGAAATCTATGTCTTGTCCTTGCTATTTGTCCCAGTTCTTAAAGCTCAACTTCCTGAAAATGGAGGTTCAAGACACCTTTTCTGCAGTCAAGGCAGAGACAAATAACCAAGTCAGCTTCCTCACAGCTTTCCAATCCCCTTTCATACTCCTTTGCATCTAATAGTCCAGCTGCCTCACCTGGATGATTTCCTTCTTCTGATGGCCTTGAAGATGTTTCTAGTATCACTGAGTTAATGGTAAGATAAACAGCAATAGAGAAAAGAGGAACCAACAGCTGCATTTAATATTCCATCTGTAGTGTGGTGAAAGCCCACCAGCTGAAGATTCAAAGTACAGTAGGACTCCCATATCCACTGGTTTAGTATCCACAGTTTCACTTATCCAAAGTCTGAAAATATTAAAAACATTAAAAGAAAAAAATCCAGAAAAAACTATTTTCACGTGTATTACCAGAACCAGCCACTAGAAGAAGCCAGAGACCATGCTATGAATACTTGTTAGTGACGAATATCTAGTGGTCACTCATCTTACCTCTGGGACTTGTCAGTGTGGCCTCAGTTGCTTTCCCTCCATCTCCGCAATGGGTCTCATCAAATGGAAGGCACTGGTCTCCTGTCCCAGCCACCACCTCTGCGTTCTTCACCACATCCTTCACCACAGTCGTTGACTTGATTTTAAAGATGCGCCGGCTGCTGGTGTCGGAGAGGTAGATGGATCCAGCAATGGGGTCTGTTGTCAAGTAATATTTATGAGCGGGGCTGTGGCTGCAAAAATAAATAAGGCAGAACAACTCATTTATTCCTACGGAGTACACACCTGTAATCAAGAATCAGGATGTGAATGTGATCTATTGCAGGGCCATGAAGCCAGCTAGCTGGAAAAGATATGAGGCAGAGACATAGCACTGAGGAGAGCTGCAAAACAGAGGAGAGCTGCAAAAAGCTGATTTACCCGGGCCCTAAGTTATGCATTATTCATAAGTTGTATGTTATTGTGGTTATGAGGCGGGGCCAAGGGGGTGCTGAGAGGCGGAGCCTGGGAGAGAAGGAGTTCAGTCAGAGACAGAGAGGAGAGAAGGAGGTTTGGGGGTTTGAGGCAGAGAGAGAGTGTTGAAGGAGTGATTAGTCAGAGTGTGACCTGTATTAATTAAGATAGAAGAGATTAAAGTAAAATATTGAAGCTTTGTGTAACTTTAAGAATGTGCTTAAGAATTATTCCTGAAACCACGTGTAATCAATAAACCTGTTTCTGTTAAAAAGTCAGTACTGGATGGACCTTAGTCTTTCATAAGAAATATAAGTTGATAAAGAGATCAACTGGTGGCAGCGTGTCAAGGGGCGTGTTGATATACCTTCATGAGCTCTGTGTTGGTGAAACAAGCAGGGGCCACGGGGTAAACGTCACACCCGGGCCTTCCAAGCTAGAAATGTAGTGAGAGAGACTGTTGAAAGGGATGGTTTCCAGCTCCAGAATCCATCCTTAGTGAATTCTACAACCAGGACTAAGGTGACTTTCAGGGGTGGGTAGATATCTAGTTGGCTCATCATGCCTGGCATAATCCAATTGAAACCAGAGTGTTGCAGTCTGTTGCTGTTGTTGTTTAGTTGTTAAGTCGTGTCCGACTCTTCGTGACCCCATGGACCAGAGCACGGCAGGCCCTCCTGTCTTCCACTGCCTCCCGGAGTTGGGTCAAATTCATGTCGGTCGCTTCGATGACACTGTCCATCCATCTCGTCCTCTGTCGTCCCCTTCTCCTCTTGCCCTCACACTTTCCCAACATCAGAGTCCTTTCCAGGGAGCCTTCTCTTCTCATGAGATGGCCAAAGTATTGGAGCCTCAGCTCAGTTGCAGTCTACAGGAATTCAATCTCTCCAGGCTTTCTGCCCGGGTGAGGTCCACTACTTTCTGTTGGGCAGGTGGGTATACTAGGAAGGACGCTGAGTGACCATTCACCCCATTGCTCAGCATCTCCCTGTTTGAACCAATTGAAATGGCCTCAGATTTCGTACTGAGAATAGCTTAGGATGATTTTCATGGAGAGCCTCAATATTTTAGGACTGGAAAATATTTTAGATGTGGGAAAGTGTTCTGTTGGATTCCACCTCCTCAACAAAAGACTTCCCAAGACTCACTGCAGGAGAGTTCACAGCTTGTTCTGAAAAATTCACTTATCTGCAAGGTTGGTGGGTTGTTATGGAGAGATAAAAGCACGCACAAAACAATGTAGTCATTTGAAAAAGTGAATAGCTGGAGACGCATGAAACCGAAACAATATGTGTGAACACACTTGGGTTAATGGGGGAAAATGTATATACATTAGGTAAACTTTGTAAATAAAACATGCACATTAGGAAAATAGCATTTAAAATGTGACTAAATTTCCATGGAGCAAGCAAACACTGATGTCTCACTATCGGATGCAAGACAAGGATGGGAACAAAATGCAGCTGGAATTCAGGGGAGCACAATGAAGTTGAAACGGAGATTTGTACAACCTTGTAGTATTCTTGTTGAGGGCACACATTTGAAGTTGCCACTTATGGGGCTATCCTTACATGCTATCATTTTCATGCATTTTGTGGGGGGGGCACCCCATCACTGAAAACAGAGGGCATATTAAGGGAGAAAAAGCATCAGCGTGGTTTTGTGGCCAAGAGTGCTGGGCTAAGACTTAGAAAAGCCAGATTCAAGTCCTAACCAAAGCCATGCGATCCACCAGAGTGATGGGCCAGCCACTGCCCTTCCTGACAGGATTACTGTTGTGAGGATAAAGTGAGAGGACACAATCCAGGCATGCTTGGCTGGCTGAAGGAAAAGGGGGCTGTAAAAGAAATAAATGAACGAATGAACGAATGGATGGATGGATAGTCAGAGAGAACGGTGAAAATGAGTTCTCCCATTTTGGCCTCGATTGCTTCTGCCTTTGGGATGATGTCTCTTGAGAAAGAGATGGCGGTGGGAGGGTCAACGCCACCTAGAGGCTGCCCCTTTTGAGGGAGACGATGTGCTGGGGCAGTCACCCAATGTGGCAGCTTAATTCTTCAATCCTCCTCATGTCATATGGTCTGGACATCATATATGTGCCTCCCACACTGCTCGTACAGATTTCCAGTGGCAGCTCTCGTCACATATACTGTATTACCGACAATAACAATCCTGCAAGTACATCTCCTCACTTCTTTCACTCTTTGTGGAGGAGAAAAAAAAACCCTGCATAACGAATTCTTCGTTTCAATTAACGGAGCCACTCCTTCTTGGAGGGGACCCTGGGCAGGAGGTGGGGGGGGGAGGAGGAGAGTAAGGCCTTTCTGATTTATCCCAGAATATCCCCCTGTGATTTACCCTATTAAAGTTTGAACAGATTCCATCTGCACTCGATGACACTGATTCTTGCTAAATAAAATACTCTGACCTTCAGCAACTCAGCCTGGCAGTTTGGGCCCCATCTGTATTCCTTCCCAGTGACAGCAAACTGGCAGGGTATTATTTCATTTACTTGCCCGTCACTCAGGCTGAGCAAGTGGCATCCACTTTGGTGGTGCCGGGTGGGAGTGGAGAGGAAGAAAGCTTCCCTGTGGGAATCCACCATCCGTTTTTATCAGGCCCCAGTGCTCGCTGCTGTCTTTGCTGAGATGAGGCTGAATGTCAGTCAGCTGTTGAGCCGCTCATAATCACCGGAGGTGGGCAGGAGAGGCATTAATAACCAGACTGACATCCCCCCAGCCCCTTGTTTGCCTCAGGATTTTCAGAGCACTTCTAACGGAGCCTTTCTCCAAATTGGATACTGACGAGGGTGATTTATAGACACATAATTGGACAATGTGACCCTGCCATCCACTTCGAGAGGGAAAGGTGGAGGGGGGGGGATTTACAGATGCCTGCAAGTCCCCCACTGACCTTCTAAAGGAGTGATGGAGTACTTGTGCCTTAAAATAAGAAGGTTCAGCCAGTGAACTATGGTCCAGCTGTAGCTGCTAAGTTCAGTCAAAGCACAGATTAAAACACCGATGGCTGAACTTCAGGGACCCCGGGATACAATTTTATGCCTCCAAGACACACGGCGGGCAGCATCGTGTCTGATAAAGGCAACAAATGAACAAACAGAACACAAAAACAAAACAGACCAGAACAAAAACAGGGAGTAGTGAAACTAGGAATGGTTGGAAGTCAACTTTCAGAACTTAATGCAAAATAGCCACTCCGAGAGGCATCTTTAAGTAGAAATCGACCTTTCTTTGACAATGTTTTTTCTCGGAAGGGTGGCATGGGGAGGGCCAGAAATAAGTAGTAAAAACAGTCTGGAAAGCCCTGTAGAATCCCCCTCAGAACTGCCCCCCTCCCATTTTACTCATATGGAAAGATCCATAAACAAATCGTGTCTTCCTTCTTAGAAGATGAAGGATTTTTAAGGTTGCAGAATCATAGTTGACCATGGGTGGTCTCCTTTAATAGAACAGGACATAAAGCAATTTTAGCCCATTCTCCTTCCTTTCCACACTAACCTAGTTGACTCCCAGCTCTGTGGAGCATGTTTCTGGGCAACACAAGAAGCTCTAAGGGAAAGGGAGAACTGGTGAAGCTCACCCTCCCCTTCAAGTTAGAGGAGCTGTTTTCAGGAGCTGTGAATAAAAGGATACACCTGGATGCAACCCTGGAGTCTGAGATTCTAAGAAACTAAGATTTCCAAGCTCAAATCGAGGTGTTGGTTATGAGCTACGAACCATGGAATGGCCCGGGACCAAGAGATCTGAGAGGCAGCCTGAATTTGAGATCTTTAGAGGAGGCCCCATTGCATGTGCCACCAATCCAAAAGACTAGTTGCATACAGAAGCTAGGCTGGCCAGGAAGCAAGACAGGAGGGCTCGTATGTTGTGTACCTTTCTGTTCCCACTGAGCAGGTGAAAGGAGGCAGGCAAGTCCTGCTGGCACAGAGTGTTAACTTGACAGGGATTGAAACCCCTTTATGCAAGCTTGTCAATCTCCAACTGATCACTAATGATAAGTGAAAACTGCCGCTAGACATTCTTGTTTTAGCTAGTGGTACTGGCGGTGGTTGGGTGTGCACCTAGGCAGGCTATTTTCATTGCCCTCAGGACTGTTGCTGTTGTCAATTCATTTCCCTCTTCCTTGGGCCCATCCGTACCACTTCCCAGAGATAAAAAGCAACTTATTGCCTCTGCCTCCGTGTGCGACTCGTCGTCCTACACGGGGTTCTGTCACGACCAGAACTGAAGGGGCGGAAAGCAATTGCTGTGGGTGCACAGAGGAGGAGGAACATGGTGTGGGAGGGGGTGGAGGTGTGTAGGCATGCATCTTAGAAGAAACCTTGATAAAGAAGTGAAGATATGAAGAGACCATTGCACCTTCTCTTTCCTCTCATGACTCAAAGTCTTGGTCAATGCCCGACAATCGTGACTCCAAATACTGACCCCAGTCTTTATGTGGCTAGAAATTGCAGACGTACAATGCTGTGTGAAAAACTATTTTATGAATTAGAGAAATCCTCTCCACCTCCAGTTTATGGGGATATAATATGGGTTGGGGCACTTGAATAATTTTTTTCCAGGGGATGAATAAACTTTCTGAAAGTTTGGTGGGTGGGGCGACGCTTAGGGTTCTCATGGGTTGCAGGTCAGCAGTGTTTTCCGAATGTGTAAGCAGGCATGCATGCGAATAACGATTGTTTGCGGGCTGGCAATGATGGGCAACTTATCTGAAAACCTTGCTATTTGCCTGCTTCTTTCCGTTTTGCTTTTAACCTAGTGGTATCTAAGACTTCAGCTGAGGCGTGAAGGTGAGGGATAATAAGATGTTCAGAAAAAATATATATGATGGAATAGCTGAAAATGGCATATGCATATTTTACATATATTATTTTAGTTTATTTCACCCAGGGCAAATGAGCACATGAGTTATGCAAAGAAGCCTACCCACCCCTTTTCACACAATTTTTGGGCTAAGAAACTGCTATTTCTCTCCCAGAGGAGTGCTTCATTATGGAAAGAGAATGAGATCTTCCGTGACAACTCAGGAAACAAAGGCAAGAAGAAATTGTCTGAAAATGCCACCAAAAAGCAGAAAGCACCTCCAAAGAACAAGCCCATAATTAAAATCACATTTGTTTGGTAAGTTGTGTGTGTGGGGGGGGAGACTTGCTTTTCCTGTAATTTTGTACAATGCCTCATGATTTGATGTGCTTTGTAAACAATAAAATAAAAACCAATATTGATTATCCACAATTAGCTCCCGAGGCAAGAAATGAAAGAGGGCATGCAACACAGACAAGGAAAAGAAGTGACAGTTCTTCACTGGTTGGCTTACCTATGTCTGAAATCTTTATTTCTGACAGAAGAACAGGTGGCGCAGAGTGAAGACAGGAAGAAAGGAGGAGAGAGAGAAAAGGTTACTGGGCGAACTTCAAGGATTATTAGCAGGCTCAACGGTTGGCAGTAACAACCTCACACTACAAGGCAATAATAAATAAAGACTTAGCAAGCCTGACACCTGATACATTTCATAATGGAGATGGCTTGTCAGGGAGCTGCCCGTCACTGAAAAACTCATCATACAACAGCCTTAAGAGCTGCCTGTGCAGGTAATGCAGGGTGTAGCACAGCTGTCATGGGATATGCTATCGCTCTGTTATTTCTCTTCCTCAGGGATGAATTGTCCACATACTTGTTACGTCTGTCTGGGGAGAAGCTCAGCGCTTGCTCCCTGCTGGCTTTGCAGAGTGGGGGCTAACCCCAGTTGTCAATTAGGCCTATTTTTTGCAGATGGGGGTAGGAAATCCTTTTCTTTAAAGGCAACTCATCCCTACGCTTCTCCCTTCAACACTGCTGGGGTTAGAAGCGCCAGACCCCCATGTAGTTCAAAATCCGTGTATAACTCTTATGCTCAACAAAATGTAACTACAAAGCATAAACAGATGATTCTCTCTCTCTCTCTCTCTCTCTCACACACACACACACACACGGACCTCCCCTGGTCCGTGTCAGCCTCCTGGCATGCCCCAGAACTGGAGCTGCCATGCCAAAAAAGAGGGCCATCCAGGCCACTGGCATCGGACCGGGGACCACCAAGTCCAAGACCCATCTTTCTCAGGCCACTTTCCTGGAGACAAATAACAGCACAGTATTTATTAAATATTTGTTTGGTTGTTTATTAAATATTCATTTATTGAATATTTATTTATTTGTTGAAATATTAATTTTTTTCTTGGGGAAAAAAATTGTGTATAACCAAAACTGTGCTGTTTGAATCTGTGCAATTCAAGGGAGAAGTGAATTTGGATCTGTTTAGGGCAGAATCCGACCCATGCTGGAGAGAGAGAGAGAGAGAGAAACACTCCCCACATAGCCAGTTCCTCTTGGGCTAGGTATATAAAAGCTGCTCTCCTGCTTTTCCTTCCCTACCTGAGCCTTTGAGGTAGACATTTCCCCATTTCCCGCCATCCCACTTTTGATTCTTGAGTCAAAGCATTTCTCTCTGCTTCACAGTGTGTACCTCCAATTTTTGGTTTGGTGTCTCTCATTGAAACAAAGGGGTTTCACATCATCCTGCTCCTCTCCATTTCTATGAAGGAGATCTTCTAAGATATGGTCCTAACCCTTACCATCCGCCATTTTCATTCCTTGGCCAACCCTTTTTCCTGCTATCTTAGACTGTGGCCCCTGCCTTAACTTAATGAGAATTTGGCAATACTGATTGCAGTACAGATGGATAATTCAAAACACACCCACATTACTCTTAAAGAAAAACCACACATAGACACCATTGGGACATTTTGAGATAAGCATTTTCTCTAAAACCCACCCTACACAGGACATGGATTTCAGGTGTCAAAGGTGGAGGCCTGTGAGGATGAAACTAGACATAATATCCTGAAATCTACAGTCAAAGCTTCCTTCCTTTCTTACAAATTTGAACCACAAATTCAGTTGGGATAATGGTGCTCAGGTGAGGTCCCTCCTTCATCCTTAATGTTCTCAAATAAAATCCATAGCCCCAGAAAACAGGACCGTGTGTCTTCTGTGTTGCATGTTTTGATGTGTGTGCAAGGGAAAAGGGTATAAAGAAGAAAAAAAAGAGCAACCCCTCTCCCATTGTGTCACTGTCCTGCACCCACAACAGAAATGTTAAAACATCTAAAAACCAAAGGGAAACTTGGTAATCATCTAATTCCATGTCTAGCTGCCTATAACCAAGAACACAGCAGACCACTACAAATGGTGCATAACCTCTATTTGGGGCGAGGTGAGTCAATGGTCTGAATCAATCGTAGGATGTTTCCCCACTGCTCATCCATGTCCCCATGGTTTGTGCTCATGGCACTGACTTAACTGGCTGCCTTGCTCTGTGGAACAAGGAACCCCAGCGTGAAAATGAGGCAAGGAGAGGAGAAGGCAGGTCTTACGAGGGCAGTTGTGTGAACCGGGTGTTAACATTTTAATAAAAACAGCTTGTACCACACTGGTCAGTGGGTTGATTTCTATTTTACAGAATGGCAATTTAGCAGCTGCAGAGTAGTGGGAACAAGGCCGCGGTTCTACGTTTTACTGTGTGAGGCTCGCAGAGTAGCCACGGGGGAGAGAGAGAGCTGAGCCAATGTTTTGGCCGTTTTTCAAGACTCCTGAACAAAAGGGACAAACCCCTTCTAGCTGCCGTCTTTTGAAACCCCCCTTTTACGGCTGCCGTTTCCCCTCTGGAACGCAGACCCCCCCCCACCCCCCAAGCTCCAATAACGAAACCACAGTGAATGGCATTCAGCTCGAAGGGAAGGTACTTTAGAGAGACACTTTGCTTCCCCGAAAGCCACCCGTTTCTCAGGCTGGCGGTTAGCCAAACCCCCGCCAAGCAGACAGCCTGTGGGTATTTTGTGGGGTTGTTTTTTGTTTTGTTTTTTTGATCCTTGGAAATTTAAGCACAAAAGCTGCAGCAGCAGCAACGGCTTGAGCCGCTTTCACACCGAAGCAACTTTATAGTTCTTCACATAAGATTTTGCTTTTTAGGATCGAGGATAGGATTGGAGCAGCAGTCGGGAGTGGGTGGGTTTGGAGCCAGGATTCCTGACACCCAATGAGACGATTAGCACATCTACCTTGGTACTGATGACTTTATAACGCCATGGCTCTCCAGGGACTCTCTCAGCTTTCCTTATCCTTTTAGCTGAAGGTAATAGTGCCAACAAGACCGAGCATTTCTGCCGTGTAAAGCATAAGCATTCCCATGGAGCAGCAGGCCTTCCCTTGGTGTTGTCTAATCTAATTTAGGAAATCTATAGCAACGAACTATCTAGGTAAGTGCTGCTTTTAAGGAAATCAGTAGCGATAGGCAGGCGGCTAAAAGCAGTCTTCAGATGAAGTCAGGATTTATCTGAGTTCTTCTCCCCATGTCTGTGAGAACTTAAATAATTATTTGGATCTAATTTGATGGGGTCATACCGGGAGCCTTTCCCCTTCGTCTCCAAATAGCAAACAGAATCCTCAGTTTTTATGGAAATGGGAGCAAAACGCTGTGGTAGTGAAGTGCAGAGTGGCCACTTTGTGATAGTACCCATAGGATAAATCGTGGGGGTCTGGCTATAACCCCCACCTGCTATTTTGACCCCTAAACAGCTTCATGGGACACCGCCAGTGGGGTTGGGCGTTTATCTTTTGGCTTCCTGATTCAAGCAGAGCAAAGGAATTGCATACACTGGCATTCATTTACTTTCCCCAAGGACCTGGACTCTGAATGTTTGAAAAAAGAGAATTCTTCTGTGGTGTCTAGCTTGGATTCAGATCTTCTGATTCCAAGTCAGGCTCAGATACATTTCAACACCACCTCTTGAAACTGGGACAGAAGGAGCCCCATGACTTGTATCGTCAAGACAGTTTCTGGAATAAAAGGCAGACTTTTCTTGCAACGTCTCGCTGCTGTCACTTCACTACTAATAGGGACATAGGAAAAGAGTCCTTTTGTGTACAAGAATCCTTTCTCTTAGTTTTGATAGCTGAAAACTCCTGCTCAGTTCCTCACAGAGTCTTCCCACCCCCTTTCATTTCCGGTTCTAGATCCTTGATGGTGCCTTCAAAATTCTCTCTAGGCTCCTGCTGCTCGCTTTCTGCCCTTATATCCTTATCCCCATCTGTTATCTTTGGTTCTGCAGTTTTGCAACTTCAGCCAGGTGGAGGTCTCCTGCCCTTACAAGCAGAGAGACAGAGAGAGAGAAAGATTATGCTTGCCGTTAATGGTTTGGCTATTGCTTGCCCCCCATTTCTGCTGAAGGATCCTTCAAAAGGAGGCTGCCACTGGAAGATTCGGAAGGGGATGAAAGATCAGCTCTTTGCCATAAAACAGATGGTGAGAATACCAACCCAGTTAGCCCTGGGAAGGGACAATTCATTTTTGGTACCCTTTAGAATGCCCCCTAGGGACGTGGTGGCGCTGCGGGTTAAACCGCAGAAGCCTCTGTGCTGCGAGGTCAGAAGACCAGCAGTCGTAAGATCGAATCCACGCGACGGAGTGAGCTCCCGTCGCTTGTCCCAGCTCCTGCCAACCTAGCAGTTCGAAAGCATGTAAATGCGAGTAGATAAATAGGTACCACCTTGGTGGGAAGGTAACGGCGTTCCGTGTCTAGTCACTCTGGCCACGTGACCACAGAAACTGTCTACGGACAAAAGCTGGCTCTACGGCTTGGAGACGGGGATGAGCACCGCGCCCTAGAGTCGGATACGATTGGACTAAATGTCAAGGGGAACCTTTACCTTTACCTTTAGAATGCCCCAGGCAGAAAGATGGTGACATGGTAATAAATTCTACCCCTGGAGATATGAGGGAGGGAGATGGCGAGAATCTGGGTGTAATGCGGCTACCAAAACCCTTTGTTGAGTTTTTGACAACTCTCATTACTCAAATGATCACTGAGGGTCACTTTTGTACAGTTATGCTGTAATATCTACACAGAAGTTACTCGTTGGATCAAAACATTTTTACAAATTATTTTTGACAGCTTGATACTGGGTTTAAAATGTACTGATTTTATTAAAATGCTCTTGCTGTTCTTTTATTGATCTTTGTATGCTGTTAACTATCCTTGAACACAATTTCCTTTGTAGAAAAGTGGCATGAAAATTAAAGTCTTGTCTAGTCCGGTCTTAAAGGTTCTGCTCCTTTCTCCTTCTCGGAACGGCATCCTCAAATACCTACCTAAGGCTAGACCTGTCACTATATTCAAAACCCAACTCGAATGCCCTATTTTTCCTGAATCTCCATCCAAGGTGGAGAGCTTTGGGTGGAGGGGTCCACAGCTTGGATACATGCTTTGAATGCAGATTGATAAGGTGTCCTATCAACAAATTCCAGGAACACTTCAATCAGCATAGACTATTCCTTCTGTTTACTGACACTGTTGTTGCTATTTCTAAATTTGTAAAAAAAGAGAGAGAGAGAGAGAGAGAGAGAAAGAAAGAAAAGTGGTTTTGCTACAGAGTCGGAGCTTGGCTTTGCCTTTATCCTGGAAGGAATTAACGAATTATCCTGGGAAGAAGTCAACATCATGAACATTTTAGACTTATAAATCACTGTTAACTCTGTGTCCTATTTATGAATGACCCTCTAGCATCTCAGATGCCACCTACCCATTGCCATTAGGGCCGCCATTGTTCCAAAATTATATCACTTCTTAAGTTTGCTTGCTACTGGTAGCATTCCCTGCATCTGAGATTTTTTATTTATTTTTTGGACCAAGCTTTTTTCTTGACAGAGCTTTGTTTTGCTCCTGAATTTGCCTGTTCATTCTTTTTGACGGCATTGGCTTTCTAGGGAAAGAAGAGTTTGCTCTCAATTTCCCATCTGGACACATAATAATCGGCGAAAAGAGAATTTTCAATCGGACAGCCCAGCATACCTTAACTCCAGTATGTTGGTGACATTTCCTGAGGGAAAGATTCTCCGGATGTAGTTGAAGTCCCCAACATAAATGCTTCCATCAGAGCCACAGGTCAGGGCGACGGGAGCCAGCAGTTTGTTTCCGTCGGCGAGGCCGTTGCAACTGGGGCAGGAGATGCTCCTTCTGCGCCCGTTCCCCATGATGCTCCCTATGACAGGTGGCTGCTGGGAGATGAACTGGTTTTCCCCGTTTCCTTTATGCAAGATACCTGGAGAGCAATGGGTAACAAATGAAGTGGGACTGATGACATCTCTCTGATTAAAACAACTACTTGTATGATCTAAGGAGGAGTGGATGTCTATCAAGATGGACAAAGTGTTGCCCCAAAATCTGGAAGGAAGGGATGTTGAGGACAGTCCTCCATATGCTTTAGTAATCAAATACATTCTGCTTCTGAATATGGAAATTCCATTTCAGCTACCACGGGTGGGACCTGTGACCAAAGTAATACACTGTGCAGTGCCCTTGTTCAGTGTTCCAGCAATCCAACCATGTCTTCTTTTAGGACAGTTCCTTTCATCCTCTATGTCAGTGGTACCCAACCTTGGGTCCTCAGATGATGTTAGACTAAAACACCCAGAAGTCTTTACCACTAGCTGTGCTGGCCAGGATTTCTTGGAGTTGTAGCTGAAGAACATCTAGGGACCCACGTTTGGGAATCACTGGCCTACGTCACTCAACAGACATTCAAGACTCTGTTGCCAGTGAGCATCTGAATCTACTTTGGGCTGTACTTTTAGATGGCAAGTTCTGCCCCCTCAGGTGTTTCTTCAGAAATACTGGCCAAAATCTTGTGGCTTAGAGTAGCCCTAGAGTAGGCCCAGGGAATCAACGGGAATTGGGTGAGTCAACTCCTCTGTAAGTTCCATTGAGTCAAATGGACCTACTCTAATGTGGTAATTATTTATTTATTTATTTATTGCATTTATACCCCGCCCATCTAGTCAATTGACTACTCTAATTAGACAATTGACTAATTAGAGTAGGACCATTTGACTCAACAGAATGTACAGGGAGTTGACTCACTAAATCCTCTTTGATATAATGGATCTACTCTAGTGCAATTTGCTGCGCTAAGCTACAGGATTTTGGCCATTATGATCTTCTTTCTTTTTCTTTAATTATTTTATTTATTTATTTATTTATTTAAGGTTCTCCAGTGCACGTTATACTTTCCTCTTGGTTTTATTTGCCCCCTAGTCCCATTTGGGATACAACCCTATCCTTGTGTGCCCTAAGTTCAGTATCAGAAGAAGTGAAGGCAAACAGCTTATGTCCAGACCTCTTCTTCTCCAGTGGGCATATCCGAGTCATCTCCAAAACAGCCCCAGCCTTCCCTGTTTTCCCCCATTCTCTATTTCTGGGGGTGGTGGTCATGAATCCGACTGAGAGAAGCAACAGGTGAAAGCATAACTGCGCCAGTGGTTCCTCTTTTTGTGGCGTGTCCATTGCATGGCTGGTCATGCTCTCATACGGCAACTAGTTGCATGACGGGGTTGCATAAGGAACACCAAGGCAAAGAGAGAAAACCACATTTGCCGCCATCCTTTCTCCCAATAGGATTCTGGTCCTGGAATCTGGCCTCCATCTTGTACCCAGAGAGGGCAGATTTGGCTGAAAAATTCACAAGCCAGTCTAGTTTCCTTTATCTTCTAAGTATTTGTTGTTGTTGTTTAGTCATTATGTCATGTCTGACTCTTCGTGACCCCATGGACCAAAGCATGCCAGGCCCTCCTGTCTTCCACTGCCTCCTGGAGTTTGGTCAAACTCTAAGTGTTGCATGAGGCTTATTCAGTATCTCCCCCAACAGGCGGACTTTTGATGATCCTGGCCACCCATCATAAGTGGGTCGAGGGTCCACCCACCCGCCTACTTTGGGCACACAGGAATTCAGATACACTCAAAGACATTCCAAAGATGGCAGGATTAAGAATAAACTCTGCCAAAAACAAATGCTTGCACTGGATTTTCAGAGGGTGTTTTTTTCTTCTTCTTCTCCAGCCTTATGCATGCACACCAACCAACCAACAAAAATTTGGCACAATATCTAGGTTACAATAAATAATTTGTGAGCAATCTACGCCCAGGAACGGGTGCTTCCCTCCCCTTTGGCCTGAATTATTAATGGAGAAGAAAAGCTACTACGTATTGTGCCGTTATGTCAGATGTGGGCTATTTTCATCATTACAACTGAGGAAGAGAGGGAGGAGGTTGGCGCAAGAGGTTGACGCACCACTTTGGATGTTGAGGGCATGGTGCGTGTCCAAGGACCAACCGCCGAGCTTGGAAGCATCAATTTCGTAACCCTGAAGCACCGCCGTCCGCTTCTCCCACAGCAGCAAGTCAGGGCAAGATTCGTATTCATAGCCCACAGAAACTGGGAGCAAGAGACAGAGAGAAGGAGAGAGAAAGAAAATAAACTTGAAACTTAATTATCTTGAAACTGCATATTCAGCGTGCGGCAGGACTTTTCACAGGCTGAACGGTTTGGGCTCCAGAAGGGCATTTTTCCTCCAGGCTACGGCGAATTCTTACTTAACACACTCTTACAATCCGTACAGAGCCTCCAACTGTAAAAGCGGTTGTGCATTTTAAAAAAGGTCAACCTGGTAATAGGTGTTGAGCCGATGGGCTAATTATTTTAAAATTGCTGGATCAGGGACATGTTTATTAGTCATGGAACATTCAAGGTCTCCAAGTTTACATTCTTCTTATTTATGCTAATTTATTGGCTAAAGAAAGAAGTCCACCAAACAAGAAAGAAAAGAGAAGATGAAAATACAGGTAACCTGGGAATCTTATGTGGCTTTCAGAATGGTCAGAACATGGCCGAGCCGTGCATTTACTTTTTCCATTATTGGAAAAATGCTCATTACCAATTTCCCAGATTCTGATCCCAGAACAGAAGGTAGGCTAAATTTTATAAGTTGCTGGTAAAACAAGGATTAATACTGCGGTCAGGGTAATGCCCTCATTACCACAGATGAAGCCATGGTGGGAAGAGCCCACTCGCCCACTTGAGGAAGGAGTGAGAGAGGTGATGATTGGAATGATTGGGGGGGGGGGGCAAAGGACTCTAATTCTTCCTTTCTTCTCAGTTCTCCAACTATCAAACCTGTTGGGGCAATTTAGCTAAGGATGCCCACCGTAACATCCATTGACTATTATGATGTTGATCATTATCATTTGTATATTGCCTTTTTACCACACTATAGACAGAAACCAGCAGGGAAAAATAATCATCTACGGACCCAGAAACATCCAGAGAAAATGAAATCAAACATCAGCTTCCGGTCAATGATCCACCAAGCAGAAAAAATTTCTGGTGGCGACAGGAAAGAAGATGGAGCCTTGGGGGGGAAGGAGACTCTCAACCTACCCAAAACCACCGAGAAGTCCTTCACATGTCCTTCTGTACTTCACATGGTGGCAGGAACAGAACTGGGGAAAGTTCCTTTTTTTTTCCTTTGGGAATACAGCTCCCAGAATCCCCCAACCGGTACAAATGTTGACAACCAGAGGTTGGAAAGATTACTTTTGGGGACTACGGCTCCTGTGCTCGCTGGGGATTCTGGGAGCCAAATATGGAACTTCTCCAAGGCTCTGAGCAGGATGTACAAAAGGGTGGACTTGTTCAGCCTGAGTGGACAGGCAGGCTCGTAGAAGCAGACACAGCCCTTTGGATACTGAAGCAAAATCTTACCAAATACTTCAGATAATCCATACACCTTTTGATTGTAGACGTCCGTCTTGTCCCAGATGAAGTAGTAAGACAAATCGGGGGCCGCGGCGAACCACTTCCTGAAAAGGCGTCCCTCCACAGCGACCATGAGATGGACTTTCATCAGGTTGAACGGGATGGTGGGGTGGGTCAAGCTGATCCTCAGGACCGATTTATAGCCAGACGTACGGCTGCTGAGGTAGCTCAGCTTGATTTTGCTGCCTGAAATTTTAATCTCTTCTTGCAAGGCCTAGAAAACAAAACCCAATCACTACAAGAATAGAGGTGTTATTAAATCACACATTGGAAACATGAGTAGGGCTGTCGTGTATGGTCTGCTGGTGTTGTTTGTAATAAGGGCATGAGGAGAATTCTTAGAATATTTATACGCTCACATAAAATGCATGCATGAATAATAAAAAGTACAAACAATTGGACAGGATTGCTCTGGGAAGCTAATCGAAATTTCTAAATGTATTTTTGGGACCCAAGTTTCACATATTTATCCCTCTTGGGGTTCTCCTGTCCTATGACGGTTGGCAGATGTCTCTTGTTGATAAAGCACCATGCAAACAGCTTTTATTTACAGACTACATGTTACAGCTAAACAATGAGCTGGGGGAAATCTGGTCTGGCAGACTCACAATATACAAGCAATAACTATAAACTCATGGCATCAAGGCTCCTGGAATTCAGTGTCCTAACTGTGAGGATGGTGATTAATCCGTATGTAGGGCTTACTGCCAGGTAAGTGTGCACATGAGTGCAACCTAATAAAAGGTACTCAGATCTTCTGGAGGGGCGTTTTTTCTATGTATGTTTGGTGAGAACCCAAGAGAAGGCCTTCTTAGCAGCTGCTTCCAGATTCTAGAACTCCGTATCTAGAAAAACTTTGTCAAGACTGCTGAGCATCCACTAACAAGCAAAAATCTTTTTGATTAAACAAGTATTTAATCAACAGAGCTGTGAGGTTGTTTTCTCTTCTGGGTTTTAGCATATGTTCCAATTTGATCATCATCATCATCATCATCACCACCACCCTCATTTTAGAACTGCAGAGCTGGAAGGGACCCTCTAAATCAGGGGTTCCCAACCCCCTGTCCGTGGCCCTATACCGGGCCAAGGCCTTGGCAGGACTGGGCAGCTGACACAGAACTCCCGACCCCCTGCACGCCCCCCCCACACATGGCCCGCCCACACGCACAGGTGCCCCACCCATCCTCCCGCACGCCTTGCCCCCGTGAGCGCCCCCCCATGGACCCCGCCCCCCCAACCGGTCCACAGTTTAGAAAAGGTTGGGTACCACTGCTCTAAATCACTGAGTCTATCTCCTGTCAAGGAGGCACCATGGGGAATCAAACTCCCAACCTCTGGCTCCGCAGCTAGATACCTAAATGATTGAGCTATCCAGCAGTTCTAACTGAACACAATTTCTGCATATTTTAAATGCTTTTATATTTCTTATGTGTCAAGTTATATTATAACGGTGAGAAACCCACTGATGTTCACATAATTTTTGCATAACTTGCTTCAACTAACTGCAGCTAATTGATGAGCTGTTGGGCCACTTCTTGGTCGTACAACTGGGTGAGTGATCAGACACTAAGACGGCACCTTTTCAATTACACTACAGAAATTTTTCATGAATATCAATAGGATTCTCAGTGTGACTTTTTTTCTTCTTCAAACCCAGTGATTTTATTATTGTTAACCACTTCAGGCCTTTTCTATGGAAGGGTAGGATAATGTAATTAACACAAATTTAATCGAGTTTAGTTAGTTTCTAAATCCTGCGAGGTGCTAGTCCCCCTCTATTCAGCACTGGTTAGCCCTCACATTGAGTATTGTGTCCAGTTCTGGACACCACACTTCAAGAAAAATGCTAACAAATTGGAACAAGTTCAGAGCAGGGCGACAAGGATGATCAGGGGGCTGGAAACCAAGCCTTATGAGGAAAGGCTGAAAGAATTGGGCATGTTTAGCCTTGAGAAAAGAAGACGGAGGGGTGGTAGGATAGCACTTTTCAAATATTTGAAAGGCTGTCATACAGAGGAGGGGCAGGATCTGTTCTCAATCATCCCAGAGTGCAGGACATGCAGCAATGGGCTCAAGTCACAGGAAGCCAGATTTCAGTTGAATATCAGGAAAAACCTCCTGTCACAGCAATACGACAGTGGAACCAACGACCTCGAGAGGTGGTGTGTGTTCCAACCCTGGAGGCATTCAAGAAAAACTTAAGGCAACCACCTGGCAAGTATCTTTTGATTTGGATTCCTGCACCGAGCAGGGGGTTGGACTTGATGGCCTTATAGACCACGTCCAACTTCACTATTCTATGATTCTATGAGTTAAAGCCAATATTTTAATTACAAGGTATCAACAAGAAGGACTGCTGTGAGCTAGTGACAAAGACCCCCAAATATTTTGGGTCATTTATTAGCCACAAATTTTGATAGACTGGTAGATTCAGAAAAATTAAGTGCTAATTCTTTGTTCTTATACATATTTAGATTCTGTAATGCAGTCTTTTCAGCTTACACAGCTCCACGTGTATTAGGGTGGAAAAACAATAGAAGCAGGGAAAATTAGGACTTATTTTTAAAAAAACCACAAGTATTTTAAAAGCTTAGCTAAGAGACATGCTGGGGGTATTATGCAGATAGTTTACAAGCTGAGCAGAGTGGAGGCCCGGGGAGCAGGTCTTTAACGCAATCTGTCTTCACAGCCAGCTTACATGGAACAGAAACAGGCAAAAATAACTATACAGAAAATGTCTCTCTCTTTTATCTAATGCCATGCTAGGAAATTATGACTTCTCTCCGCTGAGCTCTAGTCCTTACTGACTGGTTGGTGTTTCATAGGAAAGGTCAATCAGGGAAGAAGCAACACTGAGCCAGTTGAATGGAAGGCTTTAGAAAGGATTTGGCATAAAATGATAAGAAATTGGGGGGGGGGGGGTGGCCCACAACGGCAGTCCTCTGGACCCAAAGAGTTTCTCTCAATTACAAGCTGAGATGGGTTTTACATCGTTTTAACTGTCGCAGCTTCAGTCCGGGAATCTTCCCATTGCGTTGGACACGTATGGCATTTATTACCAGGTGTAAACTTAGAACAGCTGAGAAATTTTAGCTTACATTTCAAAAGAAACCGACTGTTTCAAAACCTCTCGACTGCAATTCTGAAAATACGTGAGAATACAGTGCGGTTCTTTGTCCCTCTGCACAACAAGAGGAAAGTGAAATATGATGTAATATGAACATTCAGTTCCTGTCATTAATGTGGGTGTACAGAATTCACCAGCATTTAAAAAAACCCAAAAAAACTGTGCTTTATCAGAGATGGGAAATGCAGGTTTTTGGAATTCAGTTCCCAGAACTTCCCAGCCAGCATGGTCCTGGCTCTGGGAGCTGTGATTCGAAAAACCCAAATATTTCCAATATCTAGATTCCCTCCCCCCCCTTTTTTTTTTAAAGGGAAGAGTGTATAGATGGGCAATGAGAATGGGATGTTGGGTTTCGAGTCTTGTGAGATGAAGGGGGGGGAGAGAGAGAGAGAGAGAGAGAGAGAGAGAGAGAGAGTGAGTTCTGGTAATGCATTTTCTGATAATGCATTTTCACATGCATTACCAGAACTGGCCACTAGAGGCTCCCAGAGACCATGCTATGTATTCTTCACTAGCAAGTATTCATAGGACAGTCTCTGGCTCCCTCTAGTGGCCCGGTCTGGTAATACATGTGAAAATAGTTTTTATCCTTGATTTTTTTTTCTTTTAATATTTTTAATATTTTCAGACCCTGGGTGAATCAGTAGATACTGATCCTGTGACTAAGGGGGCGTCCTACTGTATACCTGTTTCATATTCTCCACATATGTTTGGGGTGGGGGAAGACACGTGCCCATGCATCTTTTTCCCCTTGAGGACAAAAACCACTCATAGAGATAATTTTGAACAGAATGGTCAGCAACCAGATATGCCTACTTCCACACATGACATATATTTATGGCTCTTAATTCTCTAAAATGTTGAGTCACAGTATAGTAGCCTAGGCTTCAATCAGAGCGTCTTCCTAATTTTTTTCTAAAGTTCAAGCTAAGTCCTGACACCTGCAATACAATTCAGTGTTGAGGAGAATGGGCATGGGAACCCTCCCTCGAGATATATACCTCTATTTCCATTTCTTACCTGGATTTCTGGTACGATGGGACCTCTCTCTGAGCAGGAGCTAGCAAATGCCGTCATAGGGGAGGGTGAGACCACAGGATTAGGCCGGGCAAAATTGCTCAGGTCGCAGCTGGGAATGTCATTCTCTTCATGCCTCATGACAATGGTCTCCATGACAAAGAAGTGGTCCCAGGGTAGCCAGAGGGTGTGGTCTTGAGTAATGAAGGGCGCCCGTTCAAAACGCAAGATGATGGAGATCCCGCCATTAGTGACAAGATCAAAACTGTTGATAGAAACCACAAAATGTGTTTTTTTAAATGAAAATTAAGTGAAAACTTCAAGCACTGCTAAAAACCACAGGATTGCCTTGACAATTTTTAGGTGAAACAAAAATTGCCTCAGTTTCCACTTTCCAAAAATTGTTGCTGTAGAATTTCCTCTTCCTCTAAAATGACAATAGCAAATGGCCATAGAACCTGGAGACTGAGTATAAAAATGTTTTCTATGTTTCCATCCACAATGGTGAAAGGAAGAGAACATATAAGTGTGTGGAGGTATCTCTAGGTCTCTAAAGCAAACATCTTCCAGGGTTGTAAAGGATGATGAGATATCTCTTAAGCTATAAGAAAACAGGATAGTTTCCTCTCTGGAGGATGACACGATCTTTTAAAAAAAGTCCTATGAAAGCCTATTATCAACCTGAGAGTTAAGCACCTATAGCTTCTGTCTCCCGTTTTCAGCTTTTCCTCCCTCCCTCAAAAATCTGAGGCAGAGCTGTAAAGAAATAGTACTAAATGATTCATTCTCAGCGAGACCTAATCATTGCTGGCAACAATTTTTGATCCTGGTATGAGTTTCTGGGAAAGGTTTGTGTAAAATTGTACAAAACTAGTGTCTCTTCCCTTTGTGAAGCAAAGCAGAGGCACATGAGGACTAGCTGATTTGTTAAAAAGACACAAATAAACCATCCTATGCTTCTAATTTTGAAAAGCCCATGGAACAAAGCAGTGTGATCTCACCACCACTTGGACCATGAGCTCTCTCTATGCTTTAACTCTTTTCTGTACAAATGACAATGGAAGCAATTTGTTCCTCCTTAATTCTACGGGATGACATAACCAATTCTTCTGCTTAAGGAAAACAAACTTACTTGCTCACATTTATTCTTTTCCAAAAGTGTTGTGTGTATACACACAATAATGCTGTATCGTACTGATTACCCTACTGTTGAAACGTTTCTATCCAAGCTGTTTCAGCTGGTGACCCACAGGTATGGCAGTATGGCCCCAATGGAAGAAGGAAAAAAAAACTAGTGTCTAGAGAAATCAGTGAGCATTTCTGAGAAATCTGTAATAAGAGTACATTACTGAAAATAGCCAGAAGTGTTCACTAATGTTTACTAGTCAAAGGCCTGTCAGTATGTTGAGCAGGGAAAGTAAGAGAGAACGATTGTGTATTCCAGGCTCCCTCCTCCTCCAAAATTTCCAGAGCTGGGGTCTGGTTCTTCCCATTGATTGTGTTGCAAACTGCAAATTTAGTTTGCCCTGCAGAATGTAATGGTGGTCACTGAAAACGAAAATGCAAGACTCCTTTTGAGTCTAGGAGCCTATGCCTTGGACTATCTTTTACGGTATGCGGTGGACAGGAGAGTTGTATGTAAACCACCCCAAGTAATGTTCCACTAAATCAGGAGGTCTATAAGCCTTATAAATAAATAAAAATTGTCTTGGTAAACCAAAACATCTTTACTCCTTTTTTTTTTTAATGAGGTGTTTTTACTCTGTAATTCAAACAGAGACATCAAATTCCCAGACACAGGCTGCTTGCTGGCTTTTAAAAACCTTGTTTCTTGCTTGCCAACAAACTGAACAGCGAGCGTTTAAGCCTTGATGAGGGCATTTTTAACAGCTAGTTAGCATTTGGCAAACTTTTGAAAGCAGCCGCAGGCCAAGGCTGAGTAATAAACAGAAGTTGTGTGTGGGGTACAAAACAGAACAGAAAAGGCTGTCGCTTTTTTTAAACTTTTAAATGCTTAAGTTACTGGAAAACGGGGAGTCACGCATTTATGGAAGCATCTCTCCTTTGCTTGTAGGTAAGGGGATCTGCTCACAGGAACGAGCTCTTACGAGCTTCGGTAAGGTGTATGAGGAAAGTGAAAAAAAGCTTCCTTTTGGGCCAGGCAAGGATCTTCATAGAAACAGGGAAGCACCTCTTCTGTGTCAAGGGACGCTCAACCGCTGTAGACATGACACAGTACTGAAAGAGATCTAGCCGTTCATCAAAGCATGCCTCTGCCTTGAAGTTACCTTCATGGGGCTGAGCAGTGAAGTATGGAGGGGGAAGAGTTGAAATTAATATATGCATTTTTCTTCCTTTTAAAATACATCAAAGCATTCCCCTTTATGAAGCCTGAAAGTGTTCTCCAGTCCATGGCCTTTGGGCCCACACACAGCCAATAATTCAAGACAAGAACACGTTGCTTGGGAAGAGTCAACTGTGGGCACGAGGGTGTGTGCTCTGTGGGGGGGGAGTAAAAGGAAGAACTCGAAGTCTAGCGTCCAACTGCTGCTCTGAAAGCAAGCAGGACGTAGTTCATACAAGCCGAGAACGGAGGTGTTCACCCACCTGCCATCTTGCCTGCTGATGGTGTAACCAAAAAGAGGGTTGTTGACAAAGCTGATGTTCACACCAACAAGTGGAGTTCCATCCGATGTCATCACCTGGCCACGAATCACACAAGGGTGGCTGTGCAGAAGGAAACAAAGGGGAGAGAGGGAGAGGGTATGATTCTGCTGATAGGGAGGGAGGTTACAATGCAATCCAGAATGCATGTATTTGTTGCAATGTGCCATGCTGACTCCATGATCGTCCCAACAGCATAAAATCCTAGAACTCCATGCAGGAAGCATTCATACTAAATTTGATCACCACGCAGTTTCATGTAATATTGTCTCCACCAGTAGCCTTCAACCTTTCCTGAAATGTTCACGGTAACTCTGTGTTGTATTAGTACCACTGCCACGACCCTCCTTATGGCAAACTGTGAGCCACCAGTAGGTCCCAACGCACCGGCTGAAGACCAGTGGTCTACACCAGTTGGTAGCAGTGCTTTGGCACCGCAGACAGAAGTCCTTCTTAGCCAACCTTGAAAAGCCAGGAGCTGAGTATGGGGCCTTCTGGCATGGAAAACATTGTGTTCTACCACTGAGCAGATGATGAATCCCAATGACCAAATTCGATGGCAGCTGAATACCAGAGCTGAGTACCAGCTGAGTCCCATCAGATGTGGGAAGGTCTGTTTTGCAAGGCATATGACTTAGGCTCCTGGGCCCCACGGCCCCACAAAAAAGACACCATTTTGAAAAGGTCAGTGAAAACCTTGGCAAAAATAAAGCTTCGTTTCTACCAGTGGAGCTATTGGCATTTATCCAGGTTAAGACCCTCTGCCAAAGTTTTACACGCAGAAATCTACATGTCCCACGAAGGAAGAGCCAATTCATCAGCCAAAAACTCCAGGAAAAGCTCTGTATTTAAGGGTTCTCATGGCCCTTTCCCCAAAGACCCTATGTTTTAAAAAGTGTTCCTTGTCAGTAAGTGAAATGCATCCTCTGAATTTGCCTTTCAGCTAGTACACAGACCTTTTGTCCCCAGTTTGTTCTCAGCCCATCCCTTAGGGAGTAAGTTCCACAAGATAACTCTCTGCTGAGTGCTATACCATGTGGAACTCAAGAGGACCTAAAAAGCATTGGTGGCTTTGTATGGGGTGCACCTCATCCTACTCCTTGGACTACAGGCTGCCGCGACTAGAAACATTTCCTGATGTTCTGGCCCACATTATGCCCACTGCCTACCATGGGAACACTTAGTTTGGTTTCATGGATGTCGAATCTCTTATTCAGAGTTCATGAAGCAGTATCTCTACAGCCTTGTTATCTGATCCACCCAGCGAACGACTGGACCACCATGAGCGACTAGGAAAGAAACTCCAGTTTGCCCTTTTTCTCTGGAATAGCTAAAATACCTCTTTTCAAAACTCTGTCTTACCTTCTCCTCCTTTTCTTTATTGTCTGTTTTAGCCCTTGTGTGGCGTAACCTCCATGCTACTTACATGTCAAGCTTGCTCTATGACAATTAGGCCTTGCATTTATTCTACTGAATCCCGGATGACTAATCTGGTATACTCAAGGAATGGAAGGAGTATTTGCTAAATTCTCCTTGGTCATCACTTTAGGCTCTTTCAACTTGATAAATCAACTCACTGAGGAATTTTCAAGTTTAGACACATTCCTCATCTCCAGGCAAAAGTGAGAGAAGAGCTGTGTCTTCTTCTCCTTAAGATCTTGATAATTTGCACAGTCGGTGCAGAAATTAGTCTCCCTTCCCTTTGAGAGGCATTCCATGACCCTCTGCACACAGCAGGCAAAACAAACAGTCAAGGAATACCTTACCACCTTGAACGAGTTCAATTCTCCAGGGCCAGATGAACTGCATCTGAGAGTACTGAAGGAACTGGCTGAAGAACTCTCAGAACCACTATCCATTATTTTCTTGAAATCATGGGAAACAGGTGAGGTGCCAGAGGATTGGAGGAAGGCCAATGTTGTCCCTATCTTCAAAAAGGGCAAAAAAAGAGGAACCTGGGAACTACAGGCCAGTCAGCCTGACATCAATCCCAGGCAAAATTCTGGAACAGATCATAAAGCGGTCATTGTGCAGGGACCTAGAAAACAATGCAGTAATAACTAGAAGCCAACACGGATCCTACCAAACTAATTTGATCTCGTTTTTTGATCAGGTCACCTCCCTGATAGACAGAGGGAATGCTGTAGACATAGTATATCTTAACTTCAGCAAAGCTTTTGACAAAGTGCCCCATGATATCCTGATTAGCAAACTAACTAGGTGTAGGCTGGATAGATCAAGTGTCAGGTGGATACACAGTTGGCTACAGAATCGTACTCAGAGGGTGATGATTAATGGGTCCTTCTCTAACTGGGAGGAGGTAAGTAGTGGGGTATCCCAAGGCTCAGTCCTGGGCCTGGTGCTCTTCAATATTTTTATTAATGACTTGGATGAGGGAGTGCAGGGAATGCTTGTCAAATTTGCTGGTGATACAAAATAGGGCAGAATAGCTAATACCCTAGAAGACAGAAACAAAATTCAAAATGACATTGATAGGATGGAGCACTGGGCCGAAAGCAACAGAATGAAATACAACAGGGATAAGTGCAAAGTACTGCACCTTGGAAAAATAAACCAATTACACAGTTACAAGATGGGGGATACCTGGCTCAGCAAAACTACGAGGGAGAAGGATCTTGGAATTGTCGTAGATCACAAGCTAAATATGAGCCAACAGGGTGATGTGGCTACAAAAAAGGCCAATGCTATTTTAGGCTGCATTAATAGAAGTATAGTTTCCAAATCCCGTGAGATGCTAGTCCCCCTCTATTCAGCACTGGTTAGGCCTTACCTTGAGTATTGTGTCCAGTTCTGGACACCACACTTCAAGAAGGATGCTAACAAATTGGAACAAGTTCAGAGGAGGGCCACAAGGATGATCAGGGGGCTGGAAATCAAGCCTTATGAGGAAAGGCTAAAAGAACTGGGCATGTTTAGCCTTGAGAAAAGAAGACTGAGGGGTGATATGATAGCACTTTTCAAATATCTGAAAGGCTGTCATACAGAGGAGGGGCAAGATCTGTTCTCGATCATCCCAGAGTGCAGGACACACAACAATGGGCTCAAGTTAAAGATAGCCAGATTTCGGTTGAATATCAGGAAAAACTCCCTAACTGTTAGAGCAGTATGACAGTGGAACCAGTGACCTCGGGAGTTGGTGAGTGCTCCAACCCTGGAGGCATTCAAGAAAAACTTAGATCATCACCTGGCAGATATGCTTTGATTGTATTCCTGCATTGAGCAGGGGGTTGGACTGGATGGCCTTGTAGGCCCCTTCCAACTTCACTTTTCTATGGTTCTATGAAAACAAAACAAAACAAAACACTGGCTGGTTTTCCAAAAAAGAAGCACACACACACACCCCCATGGGTTCTAACCTTCGAAAGCCCATGCAATGAAGCAGCAGTGGCCTTGGTCATTGTTTTCAAACAACATTCTGAAAAGTGTGGTTTACACGAATCTGCTTAATCCTGATCTAGTAGAGAGTGCCACAGAATACTGCAACTGTTCACAGGTGGAGAAGTATAAGGTTGTGTCCCCTTGTCCATATATGCAAACATGAGATGGACAAGGGTTTACATCTTTCGTGTACACATTATGGCAGCATGTGTTGGTGGAAAATTGAGAACATGACCTGCACCCCTTTAGACTGCAGGGAGATGACTGCAGTAAAAGTCTCCTGCAGAGGAAAGGTTGAGACAGAGTATTTCATCATTGTAGTCATCATCAACGTAGAACTGCAGAGCTGGAAGGGACCTCATGGATCATCAAGTCCATCCCCCATCAAAGAGGCACAGTGGGGGAATCAAACTCCCAATCTTTGGTTCTGCAGCCAGAAACCTAAACCACTGAGCTATCCAGCAGTCCCATCATCTGCTAGTTTT
Organism: Intellagama lesueurii; assembly: GCA_037013535.1. Lineage (NCBI taxonomy): Eukaryota > Metazoa > Chordata > Lepidosauria > Squamata > Agamidae > Intellagama > Intellagama lesueurii. The sequence goes on from JBAJHW010000003.1 coordinate 6,882,834, forward strand.
TTCTACAAGTTGTTTGTTCTTATTATGTGCCATCAAGTGAGAACTGACTTACAGTATAGTGACCCTCATAGGATTTTCAAGGTACAGCAAGTGAGTTATTCAAGGGGTGGTATTATCAGTGCCAGCTCCCCACTGAGTCTCCATGGCAAAGCCGGAGAATCAAACTCCAGCTTCCTCCGCACTAGTCCATTGCTCTATCCACTATATCACATTGCGTACCTGCAAGCTGTTTACACAAAGAATATTCCAAAGAGCCCCCTCCCCATGTACACTATGTGGTACTACAGTTTTTTTATTCTAAGACCTTTCTCCTGCATGTATTATAGACCTGCTCTAAATCTAGACTTAAAAAGTAGATGAGACATACCACACATATTTGCATTTTGCCTCAATGGAACTGGAAGAGGGGAGAAAATTAATGATCTGACTAAGCTCTTCATTTTGCCTGGTGAGTATTTTCCTTGTTATTATTATTTCATTTCCCCAAGTGACAAAATTCGTCCCATTTGGGAAAATCAATTAACATGGTGCCTTTCAGCATCTGGCCTCTCTGGGGTCAACTTGTCCTTTCTGGAGGCAAGGCTGTCTACCCCCAATGCACTGAGCCCCACAGGAACTTGGTTAATGCTAATTTAGTCTGCCATTTCCTTGAGAAGACCTTGGTCTAAATGCAATTACATTGCGAACACGCTAAGTAGTATGGGAAGAACTCTCTCGACTCTTCCTAGGAAAATCTCTTGGTATATATACATAAAATTATCTCTCCTGTTAATAGGAGGAGATCTCTTTCCATCACTCTGGCCTTGCCAATATCAAATTTATATTTAGTAATTTAGCAAAATTGGGTTTTCCCCCCCTTGTAACTGAACTTGCTGAAAACTCACTCAACAAACCACTGAATTATTAACATATTTCCTCTTACGAATTTGCCTGCACAGTAAAGCTATTCTGGAGATTATTTTGATGGGAAAACTATTTAATCACTTTTTTAAATTAGTGTTTCTCACACACCTCCTCCTATTTTTTTTTTTAAATCAGAGTTTCTTAGTATTTGAGAATGATAGTTCACAGCTACACTTTCAGAAAATGGATGGTAATTTATGCATGCAGTAATTCTGGTTCATAATGCATAACGGCCACATAATGCATAATTCACCACAAGATTATGTTTTGGTGTTCCCTTAAGTGAAAGGGAAAGTTCTGTGCAATCCAAAGGCAATGTTGACATCACGGCCCAGAAATAGCCAAGCTGTTAAAAAGCCATGAATTCTACCATATGTCCTGCAGAATCAGTCCTAACGTGAAGTGGCCTTAATGATAAGGAAAACAGTATAAAGGTACTAAAACACAGTAACTGATGTACCACCCCATCCCGGGCTCCACGCATCCTTTTTCATACAAATAGTTGCATGTCCTATGCCGGGGGGGGGGGGGGCAAACCTTTGGCACACCAGATGTCTGGACTATAACCTCCACCGTCCTTTAATAATAATCATATGCTGTCAAGTCAATTCTGACTTATGGCGTACCTCTTCAGGGTTTTTCAGGTAGAGAATACGCAGAACTGGTTTCCCATGCCTTTCTTCTGGGGGCATTTTGGGATTAAGCAACTTGCCCAAGGCCGCACAGGCTGATTCTCCTTTGGCAAAAGGCACAGCAGGGACCTGAACTTCCAAGCTCTGACTCTGCAGCCAGATACCTAAGCCGTTGAGCTATCTTGCCAGCTGTAATAATAATGTGATGTCAAGTCAATTCTGACTTATGGCAACCCTTTTCAGGGTTTTCCAGATAGAGAGGACTCAAAAGTGGTTGACTATTCCTTTCTGTGGGCGCTCTGCAACTGAGCAGCTGGCCCAAGCCACACAGGCTGGCTCTGCTCTCAGGAGGCACAGTATGGAATCAAACTCCCAACCTCTGGCTCCACAGCCAGATGCTTAAATCACTGAGTGATCCCAGCCATCTCCATAGTCCTTTATCTTTGTCCATATAGGTTGGGGTACTGAAACAGCGATGTCTGCGTTGGCTTGGGCATGTCGTGAGAATGGCTGATGGTCGGATTCCAAAAGATCTCCTGTATGGAGAATTAGTGCAGGGAAAGCGCCCCAGAGGGAGACCACAGCTGCGATACAAGGATATCTGCAAGCGGGATCTGAAGGCCTTAGGAATGGAACTCAACAGATGGGAAACCCTGACATCTGAGCGTTCAGCCTGGAGGCAGGCAGTGCATCCTGGCCTCTCCCAATTTGAAGAGACAATTGTCCAGCAGGCCGAGGCCAAGAGGCAGTCCCGAAACCAGCAAAACCAGGGAGCTGGACAGGGGACAGATTGTATTTGTCTTCAGTGTGGAAGGGATTGTCACTCTCGAACTGGCCTCCTCAGCCACACTAGACACTGTTCCAAGTCCTCCATTCAGAGCACGTTACCATAGTCTCTCGAGGCTGAAGGATGCCTAATCTATAGGTTGGGGATTCTGGGAGCTGCAGTCCAAAACATGTGGTGCGCCCAAAGTTTGCCACCCCTGGCCAAAGTTTAGGTTTGATGAGAGGAAGGAAACAAAAAGCAAACAAAGCTTTCCAAGGACTCTTCGTTGACATCAGAGGTGGGAAACAGGGGGGCTTCCAGATGTTGTTGGATGGCATCTATCATAAAGCCTAACCACCATACCCATTCGTGAGGAATAATGGGAGACATTGGGATCTGTGGTGGCCCCTGTACTGGTATCACCATTTCAGATGCAAGTGGCAACCAATAGCTGGAGCAATGCTTCAAGACTCCCCCTGACTGTGTGACTGACACAACTTCAGTGCGGTATCTCAACTGTTTGAGGGGGCACCGTAACTATAGTTTCACAAAAACAAGTCCTGTCTGAAAATACTTACATAACCTGAGGTCTCCGTGGTTTTCAAGAGCAAGGCTTGCTCTTTATTTATGTATTTATTCTGTACCCCCAAGTGCTAAATAAGAATTTAAAAGACATTACAGGGAAGTGCTACCAGGGGAAGCAAATTTTTTAAAAAGTAGCCATCCAGAAATGGCTCTGATGCCACTTGTGTATGCTGTAAGTGATTTCTTACAAGAACGTGGCACAGCTGGGAGGCAAAAAAAAAGGGGAGGAAAAGGCAATTAAGCTCGGCTGAAAATGCCCAAAACAAAACCGAAGCACCAGAAAGCTAATGTCAGACTCTGTGTGGGGACCTTGACGTGAAACCGACAGCCTGCCCCAGGGTGCGGCAAAGTGCCACCGACAAATGAGGATGGAGACTAGTCATGGGGACTAGCTCCAGTCATCTATGCCTGGATGAGCGGAGGGATGCAAGATGGAGGGGAAGGAGAAAGAAACAAGAGTAACCAATTTAATTGATAAACCGCCTCCCCCATAACAGTTGTCTGTGTAACACAATGGTTCTGTTATAATAAACGAATGTGAGTTTCTGTGCTGAAATATCCTCTAGGTAGGTGTTGTTTTGCTTGGTTTTTATGATCGTGTCCTCGTGGTTGGGTATGTGTTTCCCATTGTTGTTGGCTGCCCAAAGCAGTGTCCTGCCCCTAGATGGGCCGAGCAAAATGTAACAAACAAACAAGTATGTCCATTTTAAACAAAGGACTGAATGGCGGAGTTGACGTACTAAATTCCCACTGATTTAGTGAGCCTACTCTAGTGCAATTTACGATGCTAAGGAACAGATTTGGACCAGTACCTTGTATCCGCCTCCATCTCCCCCGCCTGTTCAATTTGCCCACAGAACGTACCACAATGATAGATCGATTCGAAATGATGACTAGTTAAGATAAAGAAGAAAGTGGCAAAGCAAGAATATGGTTCACTATTAAAATAAAGTAAAAAATAATGACGACAGTTAATAAGGAGATCTTTTGTAAAGTTAATGGCTGCTAACTGCCCATTCAAGAACAAACCACCCGTAAATATTTTGCAAAGTACAAGGCATAGCTTGTAACAGTATGCTGTTCCTGGGGGAAAAAAATCCACTGCAGCCCCAGCTACTGTAAGGATGGGAACTAAGCTCAGAAGAAACAGGGACGTCAAGAGGGGTGACAGACGATATCTCAGTTCTTTGCACTCATACCATCCCAGGGCTTCAACCCTGTGAGTCCTGGGTCTACTCCAGTCATTTTCATAAGAGAAGTGGAGGAACGGGGAGCAGATGGGTGCACAGCTGCCATTTTCAATGCAGCAATGCACTTATTTATTTATTTATTTTTATTTTATTTATTTAACTTATATGCCGCCCACTCTACCCAAAGGTCTCTGGGCGGCTTACAAGCACTTGCAATCATCTCTAACATGGTATCCCCCCCCAAAAAAACCCTAAGTACTCTTCTCCAAGCAAAACAAAGCCTAAGCAATGTGTTTCCCATTTCTCTACAGCCTTCCCCTCTTTTCCTTCTGTTCTTTCTTCCCTTAGGCAGAAAACGGAACCGGCACATTGAAAACCAGAATGTATGCTTTCAGCCTGTTCACGGGGATCTCCAATTTGCTCGATACACACCTTAATAAGATGCTTCCATGTTGAAGCAAAACTGATGGGGTTTGCTATAATTCCATTGGCTACTAGAGACTGCCACGTATCCTGGCTCGGAACTTTTCCCACTTTTTAAAGTAATGACTTGACAGTCCAGCTTGAAGAGTTAAGGAAGAAGGCCAATCAAGGGGATAGAGGCGATTTGGTTTTGATGGCTCCCCAGAGATGGCTAGTGATTAAAGAAACCTGAGTGTGAGAAAACAGAGAGAAAGGGACAGGAGCTAGCAGATGATGACTGTCAGTCATAGTAACAGCCAGCTGGACCTTTACCCTCTAGCTTCTTGCAGCACAGGGAGGGAGTGCCTCAAAAGGAGAGCAAATGTGGCCTGTTTTTCAACCACCGACTCAAATTGGATGCCAGAAATTATTATAAAAACATTCGGGGACATTGGGTATTCTACTTTAAAACAACAAGCAGCTGTTTAGATGAAATTCTCTCTCTCTCTCTCTCTCTCACACACACACACACACACAAAAGCCTGCTCAAGAGTAGAGACCTGCTCACAAGCAGTCCCAAGAAAGCAGGAATTAGCTGGAGGGAGGCTGTAGCTTCGTTTGTCCAGGGCAGTGGTTCTTAAGCTTGGGTTACCCAGGTGCTTTTGAACTGCAACTCCCAGAAACCCCAGCCAGCACAGCTGGTGGTGAAGGCTTCTGGGAGTTGCAGTCCAAAAACACCTGGGTAACCCAAGGTTAAGAACCACTGGCAGGGATACATGGACCAGTTCCAGTGCATCTTTAAATATAAAAGCACATAGTACTTACACTTCTTTGTCTGCAGAAGTGGATTTTGATCCACAAAAACTCATGCTGAAATAAATCTGTAGGTCTTCAAAGTGCCACAATATTTTGATTTCTCTCTCTCTCTCTCTCTTTTTCCCTTCCCCATTAATTTTTCCAAAACACTGTATGAAGAGGCTCTTGAGTTGACTGGTATGGAGAAAGCCAGAAGAAAAACACTGGGCTTCTGAAGTTTCTTTCAAGATGGAAATGAGAGAGCATGGCTAAGAGAGACGCCTCGCTACCTGAAGTGTCTTGGATTCTGGAGTTTGCACTGCTTTTGATGGTGCTTGAGGCAGCCTCTCGACCATTTTATCTCAATTAATTTGAAAATCAGAAGTGGACAATCATGGCCATCCAGAGGTTTGGGGGTATAACTCCCATAAGCCTTCGACAGCATAAGCGACAGTAAGGGATTATGGGATTTACTGTCCAGAAACATCTGGAACACCACAGTTGTTCTTCTCTTGTAAATAAACATTCTCGCTTCCCAAGGAAATGAACCATACTAAGGTTGCCCTGAACTTCCCAAAGCTTGAAAAAAGAAGTTGATCAAAACAAGAGGGATTCCAGTCTGAGTGACAACACGTTAAGTAAAACAAGCTGTTCTGGTTCCCTCTGAAGGCTTCGAGTTTTAGAAGAAAATGTGCTCTCTCGTTGTTAAAGGGCCCAATTAGGCAGAAAGCAGTGGAGGAAAAACTGAAATTCCTTGGGAAGTAGTAAAATAGATGAAGCAAAGATCTTGTGTGTTTCTTGGCCAAAACACATACAGATATCATTCTTTCCCCAAGGGTGTTGGGTGGAAGATGTTAGCATGTTCTTTAAGCTGCTAATGAAGAAACGGGTCATTCATACACTTGGCCAAGCGGCTGTTGCTGATATTTTTCAGGACACGCTGGAAGGAAGAATCTGAATCGTAAGGTGGCTGCAGGCTGTACGCTTACTGTATTGATCCTCCCGTGGATCCGCTCCAGAGATTCACCCCGAGTCCTGTCAAAGCTGGCCCCCATGTATTGTCTCCCACACAGAGCTGTTTTATTGCCTCTGAGTTTCCCTTAGCTCTATTGCTTTTCCGTTTCATTTAGTGCTAAATCTCCATGGCTCTTTTCCCCTTCCACAAAAAAATTACCCACTGTTATTGCCTTTTTAGCTACAATAAAGATCTAACCAACTGCTTCATGACTCCAGCATTAAGCAATTTAAAAGAACGTGTGAAACAGCGAGCAGCTTAAAACCACTTCCTCCAACTTAAAATGCAGACCTTCAAGTGAGAGCCATCCGGTGGTGTTCAGTTTGTGTGAGTCAGCCCCAAGAACATCCTCTGCTATAGGAGCGCTTTTCTCTCTCTACAAAGCCAAAGCCTCAGCTTCTGTCCCCTAACTTTACAGGGTGGTATTGTTGGAAATGTTTGGCATTCCTTGTCGGAAAGTGAAAATACAATGGATTGGCATGTTCTGTTTTCATTGTGGGTTATGCTCTCCAAGGAATTGGGAGGCAGAAGAAAAAGAACAGATGAAAAGATGGTTTAATCTGCTTCGTGGTTGCAAAGTTGGGTTCTGATGTGTGTGTGAAACAGAAAGAGAAAGAGAGAAATCTAGTGCCCACTGGTCTGAGAGAGAGAGAGAGAGAAATCTGGTGCCTACTGGCCTATGTGCCCATCAGTATTTTTAATGGTAGGAAGGAAAAGGCACAGAGGATGCTCGGAACAGATCAGCAGCAACTTGGATGGAGAGGAATTAAGGAAGAAGCGAGTCTCCTTTTGACAGAAGTCAAATGCAGAGCCTGGAACACTTCCTGTAGCAGGTGTTGAGGATGTAATGGAATGAAATATATGATTCAACATCTACATAATATGCCCTCAAGGCTTTAAAGACATAGCTTAGTGCCTCTTGCAAGGGAAGAGCAGTTGCTCAATCATCTGGTGGAGTACAGGTAAACCAATGACTTGTGACAGCCCGCTTTGGGATGAATTTATTACTGAATGGCTCTCTGGCTTTCCAGCAAACAAGTGGAGTTGACGAGCCATCACAATGCTGGGAGTGGTGGTAGGAGAGAATGTAAGTGAGTGAGCAAGGAAGGAAGAGAGAAAGAGAGATAAATAAATAAATAAACCCTAAAAGAACATTGATGCATTACATCAATGTACAAAATGCAGAGATTTTACCTTCTTCAAAATATCAGCCATTCTGCATTATTCATGGATGCAGGGGTGATGATAAAACTGAGAGTAAGTGTCCGTATTGAAATGAGCGCTCACGATGATAAAACAAGCGGTTGAGTTAAGTTCCAAAGCCAAGGAACTGTCCGTACATCATCTTGATGAACAGACAAAAAGTGCTCTCGTGCTACTTGATGATTTTCTTATTGATTTCCCAGACACCTACTCTTGCTGTTTGCTTTGTATTTCAAAGCCATTTGCAGCTGTCCATCACCATAAGGACTGGTATGAAATATACTGTGTTATCAAGCCACTGGCCTCTGAGAGCGATGCCCAAGATCTCTGTTCTTTCCATCTGGAATTGCAAAGGTCACCAGACTGTGGCAAAGGGTAAAATGCTCGACATTAAATTTTTCCTCCTTTCCCTCATTAAATAAAATAAAATAAAGACACACGGAAAACGATGCAGGGTTCTGCACTTTCAAACAGAACCAAGTATAGGAACACCAGCAAGCTGGTCTAGTGTTTCTGATCCTCATGTTCAGACATGATGGATGCTGTGAGAGCCGATGGAAAATCATAAAATCATATAATCATAGAGTTGGAAGGGGCCTCTAAGGCTATCGAGTCCAACCCCTGGCTCAATGCAGGAATCCAGACCAAAGCAGATCTGACAGACTGTTGTCCAATTTTGTCTTGAATGCCTCCACTGTTGGAGCACGCACCGGCTCCTGAGTTAATTGGTTCCATTGTTGTACTGCTCTAACAGATAAGAAGTTTTTCTTGATATTCAGCCTAAATCTGGCTTCCTGTAACTGGAGCCCATTATTATATGTCCTGCACTCGGGGATTATTGAGAGCAGATCCTGCCCCTCCTCTGAATGACTAGCTTTCAAGTATTTGAAAAGCACTATCCTATTTCCCCTCAGTCTTCTTTTCTCATGGTTAACCATGCCTAGTTCTTTCAGTCTTTCCTTCTAGGCCTTGGTTTCCAGTCCCCTGATGAAATGAGCGGGAGCTGGATGTAGGGAATGTTAAGAAGTGACTGTGTTGCCTTCAGCCTGTTTCAGAAGTAATCTGGCATCACCAGATTATCTTTGGAGGGATGTTCACTGGAAGAGTCCAGATTTGAAACTGAATGTGCCCTCATGGGATATGCTCAGCCCCTGCTGTGGCCCTGTTGCCCTCTGTATCATCAGTAACTTAAGCAAAGGAGTGGATGGAATATCATGAGGGATTCCAAGAAGCAAATCTGCAGGGATGTCATATGTACGAATGGAACTACAGTCCGGAAGAAGAAGGGAGCTGCATGTTTCAAAACACTGGGGTCTGTTTAAACATTAAATGTGTGTGTGTGTGTGTGTGTAGCTCTCTCGGATACATGACGTATAGACAGAGAGAGCAGATAAGAGTGAAAGACTCAAAGCATCTACCTCAAATATGCACCCGCTCTCTGGTTGTCATCCTGCCCCTCCCAGACTAAAATCAAGGAAAAGTCCCATCCCACCCCAAGAACATCTGTGAATACTAAAGCAACAGCAGAGAATGCCTAGACGGTGAAAGGTGGAAAGCAAGAGGTGCTAATGGGGTTTTCACACCAACACAGCTCTCTGTGGGTGTGGACGAGAAGAGGCAAGTTCACATCTATGCTGGCGTGCTCTATGCTCTTCGACATGTACCACAGAAGATATGATGCTTGCTGCCTCAAATGCTCTTGAGGTTGCCCGTAATTGGGCAAAAAATATCTGACGTAAGCTTTACAATGGGGTGGGGTTAAAGCAATTTGTATTTTGTATGTGCTTATATACAGACCACTGCCTAATTTTATGTTGATTCAAAGAGCTGTACTGTGGTGCTTCTGATACAAATAAAGAAAATAAGACTTTCTAAAACGATAAAAGACCCCCAGTGGTTCCAGCAGTTGGTTGCCTACCCTCTATATTACAAATTAGCTTGCTTTTATTTTGTCCTCAAGAGGCAGACATGGTGTTGATTTGGTAGTCTGATGATGGTCGGAAGGAACGGCATGCCTGAAAGGAAAATGCAATAATAGCGGGAAACATGCAGGGTGATTGGACCCTGACTTACCACAGATCAAGGAATCTAACACAAATCTCTGGAAGTGGCAATACTGATGCGCAAAGACCACCACAAAAGGCAACCAATTAATACTCAAGTTGCAGAGCCGACAAACTCTGAAATCAAAAGATAAATAATGAGCACGGCTCTAGCCAAGGCAGAGCAAACAGACTGAAAGCGTTGTATCTATCTATCTATTTTTCTATTTTCCTTTTCCACTCCATGGCTCCTCTTTCTTGGTCATTAGGGATCCTGCCACACAAACACACACTGCCCTTTCAATACTGAGTTAACATTCTAAATGTGCTCGTTGGACTGTGTTTCTGAGAGTTCTCTGCGGTACGTCTCCCCCCACCAAATACCCATCCGTGTTTCTGCAAATCTTACAGTTCCTCCAGTCTTCTAATAAATCTCACTTGCAGCTTTGCCATTTTGGCCAATACCAAGAGAAGTGGAACAATATTATAAACTGATGCTATTCAAGTCATGCTAAGCAGAGGGGATAGGCAGAATTTTTAGACATCTGGTTGCCATGGAATTATGACAGCCTCTTCAAGCGGAGAACAGTAATGGAATTATAACCCACAGATAGCAATATGGTTGGGAAGGGAGGAGCTTATTAAACACAGGCATGGTACCAACTGTACAGCAAACTCACCTGTCCAAAAATACATGTCCCCAAAAATAACTGTATTGTGTATGGCCTTGACACCATATTCACTTATAACAAACGTTTTCTAACAGGCAACAATAAAATGGGAAATGGTTTCTCCCATCAATTGGTTGAGGGTATGGAGAGAATGACAATACCAATGTCAAATTCCTGTGGTAGCTCGTTAGGGTGAAGTCAGTCTTGATACTGGGAGGCAAATGAAGTTAGACCTTATTTACTAACAATCAGGATTGAGAGATTGATTATTCCAGGGCTGGTATCCTCAGATGATGGCTCCCACTTAGGGGCATCATCCTCCCCAGGCTGAGCTACGCAAAGAATTGCTACTGGAAATTGCAACGGGACATCTGATCCCTGGAAGGCAATGGAGACCCATTCGGATTCTGGAATAACTAACTTGTGTTCTCTCACACTAAGAGATCTCTTTGCAAATAGAGTTGCTGAGACCCATCAGCTCCTCTGCATGAATAAAAACTTGAATTGCATATACAAGAATCCATTACAGAGGAGTTGAACCTTCTAATAAATTATCTGGAGAACCGCACTCAAGATCCATTCAGAGCCTTCTTGGACTGGTGGGACAAACTTTGTTTGGGTGAGTGTTTGTGGGTGTTTCTTGAAGGTTCTGGCTCCATGCAGAAATACACTAACCAGATGGTTAGTGTATTTTACGATCTCCTTTTCCCCATGTGGGAAACTGCTCGGCTGTAAGGGAGATGCAGCTCGGTTTTTAAAAGCCTCAAATTCCATGCCAAGAAAAGCTGTTTCTGCAGTCTTTGCAACCTGCATATATTATGCAAATTAAGGATATATGGCCTATTCTTCCATGATTTATTCTCCTTCCGTTCACTATGAGGAGGAAGAAAGAACGATGCACACACTGAAGACTAATCCGCCACTGCAGGAAATCCAAGCCAGCTCCAAGAGTGGAGGACATATACACAACCCTTGTTTTGCAAGCAGCTGCACCTTTTCCAAGCTTGTGCAAGGATACACAAGACCTCACTGCACAAACAGTTCTTTCCAATCTCTTTGTACACATGATACCCTCCCTTGGTGGATGTAAGAGGCTGGCTTACACACTGGGGAGCCACTTGTGTGCAGCTCTACTCGCCCATGAGCCAAAATATCTAGCGACTGGCCCACAGAGGGTTCTGGAAGCTGCGCTGGCACAGACGCTAAAGAGAAGCACACATTTGCACACCTCTGGCAGGAATACTGCACCTCCCTTCTTGAAAGGAGTCAGAGACGTTTTTCCTTGGTGAGCATTAATTACGTTAGATCTTGGCCTCAGTTTGCTTTCAGATTCCACCAAGCTTTGTCATTACGCCTCAGTTTTAGGGAAAACTTTCTTTTTTCTAAAAAGAAAGATGTGGTATCTTAAGACGCTGATCTCTGAAGCACAATGCAGTTTCCCTTTGCTGATACGATCCCAACTTTTGGGACGCAGTAACTAGAAAGAACACTGGATATGTGATCTTCCTTTAATTTCAGAAGTTGCACAGTTTACTTCTGCAAGACTCTGCAGAATGATTCCTGTTCCTCTTTACAGCACAGTAGGACCCCCATATCCACAGGATCAGTATCTACAGTTTCACTTATCCACAATCTGAAAGTATTAAAATATTTTTTTAAAAAAACCACTTAGAAATATGTGTTTTCTTGATGTATTTGCTAGAGCTGGCCACTAGAGGGAGACAGAGAGCATGCTATGTATATGTATCCTTGTTCTTGAAGAATACATAGATGGTCTCTGGCTCCCTCTAGTGGCCAGTTCTAATAATATATGTGAAAATACTTTTTCTCTGGATTTTTTTCTTTTATCATGCTATTTTATGGCATTTGCTATTATCCGCAGTTATAAACTTCCATGAGGGTGGCTTGGAACCAATCCCTCACAGATATGGAGATCCTATTGTATTTTGATATTTGTCCTTAAAACTCTGACATCACCTTTCTGGCACGACAGTGTTTCTACATCTTATATATCTTTTTGCCTTTTTGTTGTACGTGATTCATAGCTCATTGAGACAAATCTGTAGCCTCAAAACATGCTGGTTCTCTGCTCCTGGAAGCACAAAACAGAGAAGACTTACCCTCCATTGAACGGATTCTCTCCTGGAATGACGTGCGTGCTGTCCTTGCCGACTAGAAACTTGATCCGATCGTAGAAAGAGTAAAGGTTCTGTTGGGTCACTGGAGGCTGGATCTCCTGTATGATGTCAAGGGGATCTGGAGAGCCCAAGCAGAGGGTGTTGGTATAGCACAGAGGCTGAAGGCAGCAGTCTGGATCCATGCAGTCCACCAATCCATCTGTGGATTAGACAGGCAAGAAAAGGGACAGATTGAGTAGACATTCTATGGGTGCAAGAAACAACCGTAGAGGGCAGTGTGAGATTCAAAATACAATAATATCTCACCATTCAGAATGCATTCCAAGAAAATGGAGTGCTAAGCACACCAGTGTTAAATGAGGTTATTCAACAAACCAGAATAGAGCAGGTAGATCAGCTCACCGGTCTCCCAGGGCCCTGATCTAACCTCTTTAGGTAGACTGGGCCAAGGTCCAGCATCACAAACTGAGCATGCATGGTGTAGCAAATCAGCCCTAAACGGGGCAGCACTGTGCAAAGTATTGTTGTAGCTTTAACATTAGTATCTTACTTTATTGTGATTTTGAATATAGGTATTTTTTTTTAGTGGCTGTACGCCGCCTTGAGTTTCTTTATTGGGAAACAAGTGTATTCCTTTCCTCTCTCTGTCTTTCTCTCTGCTGGTCATTTTTTACTGATCTTTATTAAGGAGTTGTCAATACAAAAACAATTGTTTAACATTTTCCTCAACCTGAGTGGATCATAATCCATAAAAAGGTCAGAATGACAATACTTTTATTTTTGTTTGCGTCATAGGTAAAGGTAAAGGTTCCCCTTGACATTTAGTCCAGTCGTGTCCGACTCTAGGGTGCGGTGCTCATCCCCGTTTCCAAGCCATAGAGCCAGCGTTTTTGTCCGAAGACAGTTTCCGTGGTCACGTGGCCAGCGCGACTAGACACGGAACGCCGTTACCTTCCCACTGAGGTGGTACCTATTTAACTACTCGCATTTACATGCTTTCGAACGGCTAGGTTCGCAGGAGCTGGGACAAGCGACGGGAGCTCACTCCGTCGTGTGGATTCGATCTTACGACTGCTGGTCTTCTGACCCTGCAGCACAGAGGCTTCTGCGGTTCAACCCACAGCGCCACCACGTTTGCGTCATAAAAGGATGAAAATTGTGTCAATTGTTAGATGACAATAATTATCTAAAAATAAAAGTAATTTAACTTTATAGTGTGAACTATTTTTCATACAGTCGTTTAAATTACCATTCCATTACATATTTATGCTTATAGATTGTATTTATTGACTGTTATTTGTAAGGCGCCCTTTCGATGGATCTTTAAGTCTGTTAACATCCATGCCTCCCTCATAATTTTGTGTGGAAATTCTAGACAACCAGGGGAAGGAATTGAGACCTGGAGAATGCCTAGGGATGGCCCAAGATAATTTGCTGCCTGAGGTGAAGAAACAAAATGGCACCCCCCTTGTGTTCCATGCACAAATGCTAAGCAAACTGCCAGTTGACTCTGTCTTCAACTGTCTTCCATGTTATCTTCCATTGCCCATAAAGGACACGGGCTATTTTATGGAATGCAGAACACATCCCGCATCACACCCTTCCCTCTTTAAGGATCTTGTTGCCACCCCTTAGCATTTGTGGTCTGAAGCTAACACCACCCTCTGCATCATGGCAGGGCCAGTTCTGACAACTCTACAAACAAGATTGTTCAGAAAATCCACCCCAAAAACTGACCGGATGACAAAACAGAATTAAAAAAATAGGGCCAATGATTTGAGAGGGAGCATTGCCAGGTCAGAATGGATAAACCAGGGACAGGGTTTGTGTCTCTTTTTGGTTTCCCCTTTGTTTCATGGCCTCAGATTAAGACTGCAAGGAAGGAAATGAGACTGTGCGTGGCTACCGGCATGCGCTTCAAGGGAAACCCATGAGCAGAGCATCTGGAATGAGGTATGGATGCTGCAGAACTAACCTTTCACCTAATCTTTCTTTCTGTCCTGGAGTAGAAGAGGTTTATTTTCTTTTTTTCTTTATCCTGATCAGGTGTAAGTATGATAAAGGGTCTTTGCCACTGACATCTTTAAAGCTCTTAAACTCTCTGAAAGGGGATCTGGGATTCAACCCCTCATCTCTCCTTGACTTTTAATGGGTGTTATAGGATTACCTCTCTTCGGCTCGGGAAAATTTGTGAGCTGCTTATGCCGTGCAGATTCAACACACACTTCAACACACACACACACACACACACACACACACACACGCACACACACCACACATAAAGCTCAGGAAGATGAAGAGATTCATAATTAGGGATGCTGCCAAAATGTACAGGATTGCACTTTACAAGAAATATATAGGATTGTACTGCAAAATCGTTTTTTGTTTTTTTTAAAGCTAGTTAATTTGTTTGAGGTTTAATCAATCTGTAAATCAAATCTTGTCCATCTGGAACTCTTGAATGCATAAGTCCTGAATCAGATTTAACTTCAAAATATATCAGAATTCAAACTTAGTTCATTGGAAAAAGCTTCTCTGACAAGCTTAGAAGCATGGCTCTTGCTTCATTCTTTCAACATTCCCCCAGTATTTGTGTCCTGTGCCATCAAGTTGGAACATGGTGACCTTAGTAGGACTGTCAAGGTGAGATTTTCAAGAAGTGATTTTACCACTCCCTCTTTAAATTTCCATGGTTGTGGGGGAAGTTGAACCTTAGGTTCTCTGAGTTCCAGTCCATCACTATAACGCGCTGGGTATGATCACAAATTCAGTTTTTTATTTTGGTAGTCCCAATGATCCTGGAATCAGAAAAGTGGCCCTTGGACCATCAAAGGTGGACATCCCTCTTATGCCACCATCTTCAGGGACATATCAGCTTTCCCAATGGACTCAGAGTTATCCTTGAAGATGGCGCCATCACATAGGTAGGTACTTTACAATGAAGCACAGAATGAGCTGGGTCCTGAATGCACAACCGGCCACGAACTGTGTCTGCAGAACTCCTTCATGGATAAGACTTTCACCTTGGTGCAAATCTTGCAGCATCTTTTGCAACTTCAAATGGTGCAGGCATAGCTGTGCAATCGGGTTTCAGCCATTGTGTAACTTTCAATTACAACAACTAAGCCATATGTCAGATCACTACTGTAATGGATCAAGAAATAACTTTACATTTTCCCCAGTATAAGTGTATTTTTTTAATAAACACTTTTCTCATAATCACTTTCAATGTCAAGTATAAATTATGTGCATGGGAGGTTCCCAGTAAGTCCCACATTAGTCTTGAAACAGATACAGTACTGACCAGGAGATACTGCAGCATGAAAGATCTGTTTCTTTTCTTGTTTTGGTCAAGAAAACCATGCCCCTCTCTAACTCTTAAAACCATGCCCCTCTCTAACTCTTAATTAACTGTGTGCAGCCAAGTCAATTCTGGCTTATGAAGACTCTTTTCAGGGTTTTCTAGGTAGAGAGCACTCGGAAGTAGTTTATCATTCCCTTCTTCTGGGGGCCATCCTGAGACTGTGCAGCTTGCCCAAGGCCACACAGGCTGGCTCTTCTGGGATGTACAGTGGGGAGTCAAACTCCCAATCTCTGGCTCCACAGCCAGATACCTAACTCACTGAGCAACGCACCCAGCCTTTCACTCATAATGTGCCATTTTTTTTCTTATTCACAAAAGCAGAGTTTGCCACCTAGATCTTCATAGGTGACACATCTGGCGTGCTAAATAGTACTGCTGTCTTGTGTCTGCTACAAGTAGAAGACAAGAGGGGGGTATTTAGTTTCATGAGAGCGAAAAAAGTGCCCTTTGTTTTACAGTTTGTAAATTTTTTCAAGTGTGTGTGTGTGTGCGTGTGTTATTTCTCTGAGCCCCACCCAGTTTCCAAATCTTTTCCCAAGGGTAGTCATTTGGGCCATTTAGCACACCAGATGTGCAAAACCATCTTAAGCATTCTATAATACAGCTTTAAAACTCACAAGCTCTGATCCCTCTGAAACAGATAACCTCAGGCTTGGTTTATTGTTTTCTAACCCGACTTGGAGCAGGGCTGCTCTTGTAACATGAGCAGATATGGGACGCAGGCACTTCTTGGCTGTCTTAAGTACCTGTGGGGGGACGGGAGTGGGGAGGAACACTGTGGCTTTAAATAACCAAATTACACATTCTTCTGTCCGGCTGACAATAGATTCCTCCTCCTAAATTCTAATCCAAACCTTAACCATTGACCAGAGCTTCCTGTCTTCTTAACAGATGGCTATAAGAACACTGTCTGACAGTGCTCAATATTTATCCGTATTAAAAGAGAAAAGGAAAAGGGTGTGTCTCCACAGGAGCGCTAGCTATTCCCATGCACTTTCCTTGAGCAAATGCTACAGCCAGGTAGGTATTTTCACTAGGCAAATGGCATGAGAGAAAGGGACTTCAAATGCAGTTAAGGCTCTATCAGAAGTTCCCGTGGCTGCCTGTGATGAAACCTTTCACAAAAGATGGAGATTCATTTATCAGTCCTTGTTGTCACATCCAGTTTGGTCCTGGGAATCTATGTCTCCAGGGAAAAGGGCTCATTGCAACCTTCTACCATCTCTCCAAGAGGTGCTCTCCAGATGTGATGGACAAGAACTCCCATCAGGCACAGTCAACATGGCGAATGACCATACTTGCAGGATAGTAAAAGATATAGTAGGGCACCCTTACATTGTGCCAATCTGAGCCTCACAACAAGCTTGTGTGTTGATTAACGTTGGCTCTCCTGGATATCAAACATAGGCCTTCGCTACATCTCCTCCGTCTTCTAACTGGATAGGTTAATTACTGGACTTGGAGCCTTCAGAACATAAGAGGCTGGTCCCTGAATGAAAGTGACTTCATTCCCAGAAGTCTGATGAAAAGATGAGGCCGATTTGCAACAGGATGGGACATTTCACTCCTGTAGAGCCATATTCGGGTGTAGAACCAACACTGAACCACACTCCCACCTAGTAGGCTTTTAATGGCATTGTCCCCTGAAGTGGAATAAACAATTTTCAGCCACTTGATATGCACAGGGTTGGTATTCCATTTTTGTAGAAACTGTCCCGATAAAGCCGTTGCTTTCTGCCACTTTGGATCTTTTTTGCCCCAGTTGCTGTAACATATTGAGTCGAAATAATATTTAATGCCATTTTTGTCCACGCAGTACTGTAAACTATGATGCCAAGAAGCAGAAGTGAGATCATGTACTTAGGCTGGAACCAGTCAGGGGTGGGGACTGCAGCCCTGGGATTTTCAGGTAATGCAAAGCATGCCAATTTAACCCTTCTGCTCATCCTAGGTCTAACCACAATGGTAATTCTATTACCAGGTCTCAGCCTATAGGCATCCGTTGGGCTCAGAAAATAACCACAGTTCACTCAATGCTTTTTCAAAGTGCATTAATTTTTTTTGGGGGGGGGGAGATGAGGATTAACGTAATAATACAAGATAATAGAAGAGTTAAGTCTGCAGCACATTCACAGTCAGCAGTTCCCTGGCCCTTGAGTGGGTGCAAGCCAGAGCTCAGAAGAGATACTTTTTTGAACTAAAATTCCCAGAATTGTCTTGTAAAAACAAGACAAAACGAAACCTTGACCAGGGAGTTGGACTCCATGGCCTTTATAGGTCCCTTCCAACGTCACTGTTCTATGATTCTATAAAACCAAATAAAACAAAAAGCATATTGTTTGTTTGCTTATCCCGCTCATCTAGTGGCTAGGCCACTACTCTGGGTGGCTTATAATATAACGTAAACATATAATAAAACTACAATAATAATCTACTCAAACATCGAACAAAGAACAAAACAAATCTCTAAATATAAAATAAGGAAGACAGGAAATACAAAGTTACCAGGGAGGGTGGCAAAAGAGAGACAAAAGCAATCTGTGTTAGCATGGTCGGGCAAAACAAAAATGAAAAAAAAAAAAAAACATTTGTGGCATCTTAAAAACTTTTACTGCTATGTTTTAATGTGAGCTTTCATGGACATCGGAAGAAGCGGATGGTCCCGGGTAAGGGACGTGGTGGCGCTGCGGGTTAAACCGCAGAAGCCTCTGTGCTGCAAGGTCAGAAGACCAGCCGTCGTGAGATCGAACCCACGCGACGGAGGGAGCTCCCGTCGCTTGTCCCAGCTCCTGCCAACCTAGCCGTTCGAAAGCATGTAAAAAGGCGAGTCGATAAATAGGGACCACCACGGTGGGAAAGTCACGGTGTTCCATGTCTAGTCGCGCTGGCCACGTGACCACGGAAATGGTCTACGGACAAATGCTGGCTCTATGGCTTGGAGGCGGGGATGAGCACCCCTAGAGTCGGACATGACTGGACAATTTGTCAAGGGGAACCTTTACCTTTACCTAAGGCCGTGGAAGGCTTGTGTAAACAGCCATGTCTAAGCTTGTAAAAGGGTGGAAAGCACACTGGTGGGTGTCTTACCTCCATCGTTGTCTTTCCCATCGCCACACGCTGTCTCCATGGACGTGTCGCAGCCTGCTCCTCTCCAGCCCAGCTGACAGACACAGTGCCACCCGTTCATGTCCAAAGTGCACCTGCCATTGCCGTTACACAAGCCGGGGCACCCCTCTGGAAGGGCAAAAAGATAATAAAAGTTCCACTGTGCCAAGGTTGACCTTGTAGGCTCTTTTTTTTCCCTTGGAAAAAATTCCTACGGTATCCTAAAGCCATTGTACACAACCATTTAATTCACAGTAAACCAGATGTGTGTAAGGTAGGCATGCAACAGATCCTGATTAGAGATGGGCACAAACTGGTTCATCCCGGTTTGTCCCAGTTCAGCACAGGTGTTGCTGCTCCCCCTCCCCTGCCTCCTCAGGGGATCAGCCCCTCACCAGGCCCAGCTTGCTTGTTTTTTCCGCCTCCTCAGCTAATCTCCCAGTCATAGGCAAGAGCACAGACTTCTCTGCCCCGCCCTTTTCTCTGAGTGGCAGATCAGCCAAGGGGGCGGGGCAGAGAAGCCTGAGCTGCTGCCGAGACTGGGAGATCAGTTGAGAAGGTGCAGGAAGCTGGCACACTGGGCCTGGCGAGGGGATGATTGAGCCGGAGGAGGCAGGGGGAGAAGGGAGCAGCAGCACCTATGCTGTCGCCTTCAAGAACTAGGACAAACCGGTTCGTCTCTCTAATCCTGTTCTTTTAAGAAAACATTTTCCTTGTTTCCCAATGGAACACCTTGAGAAGTATTGCAACAAGTTCACAAATGATTACAACCAAAATCAATCACCCTGCATTTTTTTTCTTATTCCCAAAACGTGGAGTACATATTTTATTTATAACAAAATGTCTGAATTTTTGTTTCTTTAACCATGAGTTAAAAAAAAAATCCCAATAAACACATCTGTTTTATAAACTCCCTTGTTAGCTAACATATGAGGGACACGAAAGGAGTCTTCCTGAAGAATGTGAGGACCACGAACACCTGTGAGCATCTTCTGGGCAACGGCAATGCCCTGTTGGTGGATCCTTCCACTCCAGAAGCACCCCTGGATTGCTTCAGATATGAACTAAGAAGAACCTGCTGTTCTATGTTTTTATAACATCCCTTCTTAGTTAAATACGGATATGAATAACCACACATTGGATTTTTTTTGAATAAATAAAATCATTAGCAACCTCAGTTTTTGCTACAATTTCTTGTCTTCTGTCATAAGGGTGTCTTTCCAACAAGCTAGAAATATGAAAGAGCAAGTATTTGAAAATTACTGTTCCTGAAAGTTTTATTGACAGGTAGAAATGTCAACAAGGTATTACTATCTTTATCTTTAGCTGCATCAATAGGAAGATAGGTAGGTAGGTAGACATAGAGATTTACAGTGCTTTGTTCCATAATAAAAAATTAAAAAAAACAACAGAAAAAAAATCACAGATCTCTACCCCCAAATCACAACCTACTTCTAATTTCAGGAGACAGAATAACAGAATAGAGAAGACAAAGGCAACACCATGTAAGCATTGTTTTAGAACCTGTTGTTGCTAAGACCACAATTAAGCCAGAGTTCTGGTTTGATACGAGTGGAGATCTAAAGGAAAACATTATCCAGGTCACTTCCCAGACTGCAGTTACGATCACGATACTTGGATATTGATATTGGTTCTAGGAAATGAAGTCCTCTTCTCTCCCCTTTGGGAATAAGCCAAAAGAAGAGTCTAGAAAACCTGCCACAGATTTAAATTTAGTAATTTATTATTTTGTCTGAACTGAGAAATCTAGCCCTAAATGAATCCTAAAGTGATCTCTTCTAGTTTGGGGGGGAACTAATTCAATGCAAAACCAAATTTGTTGGATTTTCTGTAAGAACAAAACTGGGGAGAGGCAGAATTACTGCTGTTCTTGGAGAATTCCAAGAGCAGTAATTATCTTTTTTGCCTAATAATATTGGCCTAATAATAGTGGGATGATAGCATGGTAATCCAAGCCCCCCCCCCCCCCCAAATGTCTCAAGGGTCGTATTTGAAAACAAGGTTTGGCCTGAAGATAACATGATTCCCACTATTGGTTTGTTAGATCTTTGCTTGTTTCATTAAGCCATCGTGTAAATGAAACCCTTTCCATAACCATGAATGAATGAATGAATGAATGAATGAATAGAACTAGCTGTTTATAAGGTTCTCTAGCACACTCTGGAGAAATGGGAGGGGGAAAACTTTAAACTAGTTTGTTTGTGGAGATGAATGCCAGGCAAAAAGCATTACGGAAATGCTGAAGTTGGGATTGCCGTTCCATTCAAACTTTGCGTCTGACATATGGGAAGAAATAATGAGCAAAGTTCTGTTTTGGGATTGCGGAGGCAAACAAAACCAGTTGCTTCCTATGTACAACAGCATTTCCTGTCTAGCAAGGCTGTTTACTCAGATTAGCAAATGATTACCTTGCAATTTCGCAAGACTAGTAGCTGGAATAATCTGCAGCTAATGATCTGGGCAATTAAATCTCTTTAATTAGTCCCAGTCATAACCCTCCTATATCCCTCAGAAGGCACTTCCTACAGAATTCGTATCTCCAATTTAGATTTGATTGAGAGATTAGCGTTGCATGTTGAAAGAAAATAGAATGGGAGAGGGAGACTAATTTACGTCCTTCTTTGTCCCCTCTCCTGTCTAAAAAATATAAAATAAAAGAGAACATAATTGTGCTTCCCTAAGAAGAATGTGGCTATTTATAGCAAAGAGTGGCCATAGCCCAATGTCCTTTAAAACTTGGCTACATTGATGACCACAGGTCATCATAATATTTACTTGCAGCCACCTCCTTCTTTACTGGTATGGGTTCTTCTGCTCCCTTAATGGTTTGGCTATGCATGAAACATTCCACCTCTGAGGTTTACTGTGATATTTTTGGGTAAGTGATAGTGCTGTTTATGCGTTATGTCAGGAGAACAAAACATGTGGATGAAGCCTAGTTCACATAAACATGGATCTATAGGGGAACAACTGCTCACCAAATACACCCAGTATCACTGTTGCTTCGAATTCTGCCTTACTTTGGAGTTGATTTCCTGCTTTTCCTCAGCTGAGTGAAATGAAACTCGTGACAGCTGTTTGGTTGGGGGTGGATGAAAAATGAAATCTCCCTGGAAGCTAAAGTGACCAAAGTAATGCAATTGTATTTTGGAACCATCACAAGAAGACAAGATTCACCAGAAAAGATGATGATGCTAGGAATAGCTGAAGGCCACGAGAAAGAAGGAAAGCCAAACTTGAGATGGGTTGACTCAATAAAGGAAGCCACGGCCCTCAGTCTGCAAGATCGGAGCAGGACTGTTAAGGATAAGATCACTGGAGGTAATTATTTCTTAGGGTTGCCATATGCAGGAACACCTCCACAGTACATAACATGGCTCTTGAGTTACTGTAAGATTCTTTGAGGATTACTTCTACACTGTTACATCTGTCAAAGAGGATTCTTCTAACACGTACCACACCACAAAATGGGGACAATCCATGCACATAGCCAGAAGTTTATTTCAAGTGTCTAACGCAGCCTCTCACATTACTGATGTGGGTCTTCACATTTTTCTATAATATTTTCCATGTGATTCTGGGGACTACCTATGGAGTACATCGGGAACCACCTGTGGAACCACCATTTCCAAACCACCGTCTTCAAGAGGTTCCATGGGTCCTAAGCAGGCACAAAGATATAGGTCCTGGACTCAGAAGCCCAACATTTTTGTTCTTAGCAGAACACCCTGTCACAGCTAATCTGCTATGGTGAACTGACCCACATTCGACTGGAAGTCATTTCCGACTTAATGGTGACCCTATGAATGAATGACCTCCAAAAGATTTTATCATAAACAGGTATAGTAAATTCAAATATGTATTTTTCTTTATTAACAGAAAATCACCTCACATCCAGTCTCCTTCTCTTCCTGCTGCCTTCAGCTCATGGTCTTCTTCAAAACATGGTCCTGACTAGGTGAGAAAGCCAGGATTTGTTGACTGACTGAGTAATAAGCAAATGTTTAATAGTCTTATCTTCTTATGATACGTCCAGTGCACAACAGTCTCGGGTTTATCACTTTATCTTCTACTCAGGAGTTCAGCCTTGATTTGATCCAGCACCCCTTTATTTGTCTTTCTAGCAGTCCACAGTGCACAAACATGAGTGACTGCTAAAGAATAAAATAGAAAAGGCACAGATACATTTTTTTTCAGGACTGGGAAATAACATTTTTCCTGATCCTTAAAAAAAGAAAATGATCTGGCACCTGGTTTATAAGAACTAGGTCACTCTGCGTGAGGCCAGAATAGACAGACCGAATTGGCTTAGACCCCTTTTCATCCTGACTTCGTAGCAAAGCAGTGACACTATGTCTCCGTCATTCATTGAACTCAACTTTTAGTGTGCAGTGTGGTTCCCATCTTGTTTTCGCTCCTTTCCTTAGCTCGCTGACAGACAAAGCAGAATGAATGATGAAGCCCTTGTCGAAATTATGCATGATAAGTGCGCTGTAAACTTCCTACGTGTCGTGTTTACGATTACCGTCATCACACTGTTTGGCCAGGCAGAGTAAAGATTCACTGAAAATGTTCTCTGGTTGCCTGGGGGATAATGGAAACTCTCTCTTACCCACTGTGATGGCGATCGGGATGACTGGTGTCAAGAGTTTTACCCCAAACAATCCAAGAGGCTATAATTTGGAAAGGGTGCTGAGGATTTGATGTTTCAGATCTATGGTCATCCTCAATCAACTACAGTTCCTACAATTTTCTGGGCAAAGAGAGTGTCTACTCTGCCACTTCAAGTAGCTGGTGTAGATATGCATTTAAGATCTGGACTATTTTCTGGACAGGAGCCTCGTGGTGCAGTGGTTAAACTGCAGTAAGTTAAAGGTAAAGGTTTCCCTTGACATTTAGTCCAGTCGTGTCCGACTCTAGGGTGCGGTGCTCATCCCTGTCTCCAAGCCGTAGAGCCAGCGTTTTTTTGTCCGTAGACAGTTTCCGTGGTCACGTGGCCAGCGCGACTAGACACGGAACGCCGTTTACCTTCCCACCATGGTGGTACCTATTTATCTACTTGCATTTGCATGCTTTCGAACTGCTAGGTTGGCAGGAGCTGGGACAAGCGACGGGAGCTCACTCCGTCGCGTGGATTCGATCTTACGACTGCTGGTCTTCTGACCTTGCAGCAAAGAGGCTTCTGTGGTTTAACCCACAGCGCCACCACTGCAGTACTGCAACCAGACCTCTGCTCAGGACCTGGGGTTCAATCCCAGGCAGCCAGCTCAAGGTTCACTCAGCCTTCCATCCTTCAAAGGTCGGTAAATTGAATACCCAGCTTACTGGGGTTGGGCAGCAATGTGCAGCTTAAGTAATTCAATTGTAAACTGCCCGGAGAGTGCTTTAAGCGCTATGGGGCAGTATATAAGCAGCACACTTTGCTTAGCTTTTGGATTGGATTAGAAGACCACTAAACCAATTAATCTCTCCGGTTTAGATCAGAGGCCAAAATCCTGTTGTGTAATGTAAGAAAAAAATGTACATTTCCATCGGTTTCTTTACTTTAAATAAAGAATCCCTGCTGCAATCCAGCATATGTGCATGCCCCCTCAAATTGAAACAGGGGCTCTTTATTTACTAGTGAGGAATGGACCAAAACATAGGATTTTGCTTATGCTATGCAACACGGGACGTGGTGGTGCTGCAGGTTAAACTGCAGAAGCCTCTGTGCTGCAAGGTCAGAAGACCAGCAGTCGTAAGATTGAATCCACGCGACGGAGGGAGCTCCCGTCGCTTGTCCCACCTCCTGCCAACCTAGCCGTTCGAAAGCATGTAAAAATGTGAGTAGATAAATAGGTACCACCTCGGTGGGAAGGTCACGGCGTTCCATGTCTAGTCATGCTGGCCACGTGACCACGGAAACTGTCTTCGGACAAACGCTGGCTCTATGGCTTGGAAACGGGGATGAGCACCGCACCCTAGAGTCGGACACGACTGGACTAAATGTCAAGGGGAACCTTTACCTTTACCTATACAACAGGATTTCAGCCCGTAGTTCTAACTTGGGAGACTTCAACCAGAAACACTTTAGTCATTTAGAATGCCAAGATGAAACCAGACCTGTTCAATTCAAGCCATTCTATCTACCCATACAGCCCTGGAAGAATTACGCAAGTTGGAAGTTATAGCCTGGGCTGATTTCTCCGTGATGCATCATAAATGTGAAGACTTATTGGAAGTACTTTTATTTTAACCCGCAGCAAACTTTATGGAGCACAACCTATCTTTTCCAGCTCCTGGCTTTTAAATAATGATCCAAGGAGCGTAAAGCAAGTTTTTTTTTTATAGAAGGCATAGTGAAAAAAGCGTAAGAGGATCTAATGAGCACAGAGAGATGAGAGAGTGGAGATGCTTGCTATCTTTCATCTCAAGTAGGTGGGACACTGAAAGATGATTTTCTAATCCTTTCCCCTATCACCTCCCTATTCCTTTTAGTTGCTTC
This sequence comes from Intellagama lesueurii, assembly GCA_037013535.1. Taxonomy (NCBI): domain Eukaryota; kingdom Metazoa; phylum Chordata; class Lepidosauria; order Squamata; family Agamidae; genus Intellagama; species Intellagama lesueurii. The sequence continues at coordinate 6,908,150 of JBAJHW010000003.1, forward strand.
TCTGCTACTTTTTCGATTTGCTTTCTCCTACCTCCAATATGGAGATGAAAGGCAGAAAACCAACAGAGATCGCGAAGTACACCATATTATTAGTGGGAAGGGCTTAATCACAGCGCCCATTGGTGGCCTACCTCTTCTTTTTGAAGAATCACCAACACTCTAGCTCCATAAATGGAGACAAAAGCAGCTCACCGTTCCTTGATCTAAGAACAGAGACATTTAAAAGGTAATATAAAGCCGTCTGGGGGCATTTCATTCATCCCAGGCAATTAAGGGAAAACAACTTGACTGCAGTCCTTCTAAAGCCATATAGTTTTAGATACAAGTCTTTTGTTCCAGGGTCTTCCTTTCTCTTAAAGGGCTAATTGGCTTGCAAAAGCAGCTTTACTCATTCTCTTGAATTAACATCTGTTTGGCCACTCTGGCTGCCTCTGTGTTTGCTGCCCTGCTTGACCCTTTTAACTTTAGGGATGCCCCAGAGATAACGGAAAGGGGTACAAGCTCAAAATTCTAATCTGGAGGGTTGCAGCCCCTGAAGAGCAGTTGCTTCGTCTTGAACAAAGGAATGAAATGTGCCAACAACCAAAGGTTGTGGGTCCCTCTTTCTCTCTCTCTGCCTTTGTATGTGTGTGTGTGTGTGTGTGTGTGTTCATAGCTTTCAGTATGTTCCATTGAAATCCAGGTGGCTGACTATAGAAGAACGTGAGAAGGGCACGCAAGAAGATTGTTAGGGATATTATAGTAGAGATCCAGGGTAAGGATGTATTATAGGTAAAAGCAAAATAGAAATAAAAAGTTAAAAAAGACAAAAACTTGGAGGCCCCTTAAAGACTAACGTCTATTTTTTTTTTTACTGTGAGCTTTCGTGGAGAAGAGTCGGGATGCAAAACTTTAGCCGTCTTGTTCTTATGTAGGAACAAAAAAACCCAAGATTTTTTTCCCCTTGTCTGTAGGAGGTCTTGAGGCTTTCTGTCAATATGGCTTGAAAGCACTTGCATTTGTGGAAATGAATTTTCAGCAAGTAATGCAAACCTGCGATGGTGTGGCAGGGTTTCAGAGACTTTCAGAAATTAGAAGCCCTGGACGGGTTGTCTGGCTCTTTCAAAACAAAGTTCTTCTGCGCAGTTTGTCTACATGTGCACACACTGCTTCTAAAAAGGAGAGAATGATAACGTTGTACAGAGACATTTGGGGAGGACCTCGACGAGAGAGGCAAAAAAAATCCTTAAAAAACCCACACAAAACCTCTTTGTTTGGCTATCAGGGAAACAACAGATTTGAGAGGGCTTGAAAAGGCCTGATTGAGGCATCCTACTGAATCAAGACAACCTCAATAAACGAGAACAAGGAATTTAACAAGCCTTCTTCACATCCTTTATCCCCCAAGCAACACTTTCCAGCTGCTGTAAAGAACAGTAGACCTTTGGTCTAGATGGGCGGGATAGAAATCTAATAAATAAATAAATAAATAAACAGAAATCCTGGAGCAAAAAGCGATCAGACCTGGGAAGCGGGAAAGGATCTCTCAGGAAGGTCCTACCTAGCTCTCTTGACATGGATCTAGTTTTGGAGGCAGGAGTGGAATCCATAGAGTGTGAGATTTAGTAATTAGGCAAATGCATTTGCGACAGATAGGCTGACTGTGTTGTGACTTGCCTGCCAGGTGTGAAAGATGTGGACATCATGAATTAGATAGTTAAGATGCGGGAAAGGGGAGGCAGACAATGACCTCCAATGCCATGCGCCACATTAATTAAGAAAAGGTACCTCCTGGCAAATAGAAGGGGAAGATATGGAGGCAGTGACAGATTTTACTTTCTTGGGCTCCATGATCACTGCAGATGGTGACAGCAGCCACGAAATTAAAAGACACCTGCTTCTTGGGAGGAAAGCGATGAGAAACCTAGACAGCATCTTAAAAAGCAGAGACATCACCTTGCCGACAAAGGTCCGCATAGTCAAAGCCATGGTTTTTCCAGTAGTGATGTATGGAAGTGAGAGCTGGACCATAAAGAAGGCTGACTGCCGAAGAACTGATGCTTTTGAATTGTGGTGCTGGAGGAGACTCTTGAGAGTCCCCTGGACTGCAAGGAGAACAAACCTATCCATTCTGAAGGAAATCAACCCTGAGTGCTCACTGGAAGGACAGATCCTGAAGCTGAGGCTCCAATACTTTGGCCATCTCATGAGAAGAGAAGACTCCCTGGAAAAGACCCTGATGTTGGGAAAGTGTGAAGGCAAGAGGAGAAGGGGACGACAGAGGATGAGATGGTTGGACAGTGTCATCGAAGCAGCCAACATGAATTTGACCCAACTTCGGGAGGCAGTGGAAGACAGGAGGGCCTGGCGTGCTCTGGTCCATGGGGTCACGAAGAGTCGGACACGACTAAACGACTAAACAACAACAACAACAACCTTATTTAATCAAACGAGAGGTTTCTCGTGCATCAATCAAACTGTGCAATGCCATGTGTGTGACTTGGAAGTAAACCCTAGTGAATTCATGGGGGATCGCTGCAGGATAGGGTCCACAGGACCGAACGTTGCAACGCTGCCCCTGATGAAGAGCTACAGAAGGACTTTCCTGTTTTGTGCTCATGGCCCCTCTCCTCCTCCTGAAGTACGTTTATAACAAGTATTGACTTTGATGGCATGGTGGGGCATTCAATGCTTTTTGATGGAGAAAGAGTGCTTTTACCAGCCTCTCACTTCTCCCACAGGTCTCACAACTATATATAGCTGAGCCACCACATTTTTCAAAAGGATGTGTGTGTTGAACTCAATCAAATTTATTGTCAAATTGTCAGACACACCAAGAAAGCATTAGTGCTTGCGGTCTCTGTTTATAATGTATATGATTAGCTCTACATGCTGAGATGGCAGGCAGTAGTTTCCAGCTTAAAAAAAAAAAAGGCACACCTCAATTTCACTATTACAACTATAATTTCATAAATTAAATTAATACACTGTCGCTTCAGCCCAGGAGGGCTTTGAAAGAGGAAGACTCTTCCAGAACAACTTGGATGCCTTTTTAAAATTTTCTTGGTGAGACAGTGTATAAAACGTATGGCCGGAATGACAGAGAATAAAATCCGCCTTAAAAGTGTTGAGGTCTAAACCTTATTAAACTGTGATGGATTTATTTGCAGTGTGACTTACCCTGCTGGTTTGTGAGAACAGGCCTGAACTTGGTCATAAGCCAGTGTTTCTCGGTTTAGAGATGGTGGGTGAGATTTATGGTGGCGTGTGCATGTACAAGAGGAAGGAAGGCACAAGCCGCTGTTGTGCCAGAAAACAAAAATGTAACGGTAGCAAAATTGCCGGATCTCATTGCCGGATCTCAGTTTCTCATTCCTTGAGATTTCAAGGCCAGAAGTGGGACGAATGGTTTATAAATGTCATAGGTTGGGGCCTTATAAAATCACTAAGACATGACACGTGTACATGTATGTGTACATACGTGTGTGGGTGCATGCGCATGTGCATCTTGTCTATCTCTGTCTTTAGGTGAGCATGTTGAACAAAATGCCCCAGGCATCCCAAAGCTAATGCTTCACTCTCTGCCTTGTTCCAAATGGCACACTGGGCTCAAATTCTGTTCCTGGTTCTCTCCTCTTTCTTTCTCTGGCTTTTTGACATGCTAAATCTCTCATGTCTGGCGATCCTACTCAGCAGAACGGGGAACAGAGAAAAAAAGGGCCAACCAAACTGAGCCTGAAGCAAACAGCCTTACACAGAAAATGTTAAATCTGTTTTGATTTTGAAAAAAAAACCCTAGTAGAAGGCGATGTGATAAAACCCCATAAAATTAGGCATGGTATGGAGATAGTCCACACCCACAACATAACCCTGAATTATTCAAGGAGGCTGAACCATGAGAGATCCAGGATTCCTTGCACAAACCGGAAAACTATGGGATTTGCTGCCAGAATGGGCAGGGCTATCCACCAACCTAGGTAGCTCTAAAACAGGAACAATTTAAGGAGGAGAAGACTACCATTGGTTATTTATTTATCACAGCCACAATCCTTATCTCCCACTAATAGCGTATTCCACATTAATGTGCTGACTCTAAACATGTCTTTCCCCCCTGAATTAAGTCTACTGCTTTGAATGGGTGCACTTTAAAGCAAGCCCCTTTAGTTTTGTTACGCCAAAAGCACAAATTCCTTTGTACTTTTAGCCAGGTTTGAAAAGTTGCGCAGTGTGTTCAAGTGGGGCATGGGAAGGCCTGTCTGAGACCACTCGCTCCCTTGCTTCAAGGAGAACATGTTTCACAAGTTGTTGTTCATCATACAAGGATGAGCAAAAGCACAATTTACACCCCTAATCCTCACCTCCTGGAAGAAGTATTCTCAGCTCAGGGTTCAGCCAACTATCATCATCAGCATGTGCCATCAAATCCATTCTGACTTATGGTGACCCTTTTCAGGTTCTCCAGGTAGAGAATACACAGAAGTGGTGTGTTCCAGTATTCCTTTCCTTTGGGGGTGCGTCTATAAGCAGCCCACTGTGCTTTGCTTTTGGATTGGATTAGAAGACCACCAAACCAATTAATCTCTCCGGTTTAGATCAGAGGCCAAAATCCTGTTGTGTAATGTAAGGAAAAAAATGTACATTTCCATCGGTTTCTTGACCGTAAATAAAGAACCCCTGCTAAAATCCAGCATGTGTGCATGTCCCCTCAAATTGAAACAGGGGCTCTTTATTTACTAGTGAGGAATGGATCAAAACATAGGGTTTTGCTTATGCTACGCAACAGGATTTCAGCCCGTAGTTCTAACTTGGGAGACCTTGCCCAAGGTCACACAGGCTGGCTCTTCTCCCAGGAGGTACAGTCAGATACCTAAACCACTGAGCTATCCAGCCAACTATGCTAAGCCGCTCTAATGCAGAAGATAAAATAGAGCATTCTGCTCCGGTCAAGAGACCTGGGTTTCTGCTTGTTCGTTTCTTTCCATTTTCCAGATGATCATCAATATTTAGCAGGCTGCTTTGAGCTGTTTTTTCTTCACATAGGAGTTTTTTTTTTTTTTTAAAAGAAAAGTTTTGTCTTTTCTCTTGAACATTTCTGCAAAAGTTACAATTCTTCCAAGCAAGGAAATTGCACACCCACCCACCCACCTTCTTGTTTCTCTAGGTCCTCTATTCTGCTGGCACTCATTACAGGAGTTCATGAGTGCGGATGGATAGGATAGCCTGTGAGATGGGTATTCCATGTGGCACTACCAGTGGGAATTCATGGCACGATTGGACAGAAGCCCAAAGGCCCACATATCTGGTTATGATTGAGGCAGAGGTCATGCTGGTTAGTGGCTATGTTTGCTGGTGGATCCTAGGAACTGGTAGCAAAAATAATTCTTCCACACTCCGGACCTAGATCTAGGGCTATGATCTTCAACCTGACTTAGTAATCAAAATTCCCTAATACACAAGAGTTTGCATGTAAGCTCAACTGAGCGCGCTAGAAAGGAACAACCTCACATGGTGGCCTTCATTGACAGCACAGTTGCCAAAAAAAAGTGGCCATGACACAGGATGCGATTGGCTTAAATAAATCTTAATCAATGGAATCTTCGTGTAAGGGGAACAAATGTTCTCAACGTGAAAAGGCATACTTTGCTTTCAGATAATGCACCTCTGTGTTGCCGTGGAGATGCAACTTCTGAAATGAAAACGGGTAGTCAAATGCTGTGACGAAGATTTTTATCTGCAGTTTTGCCATAAAAACAGCAATAAAAATTAAGTATCAGTCATGAGATGTGCAAACCTGATGCTCAGGGAGGATTTTTAGGGTGGTCTTAAGATATGTTATGATAATATATAGATAAATAAACAAATAAATGTTTCCTGATTGAGTGCTCAAAAAACTTCAAAGTAGATCAAAATATTTAAATTAACACTGCCCTCCAGTTGATTAAATGTTAAAGAATACAAAAAGGGAAAGCAGCAAGTCCTTTTCACTATGCAGGGGGATTCTGGACTCTCTCTGGTCTGCTTTTATCCAGTAAACATCAGTCGGGGATGGCAAAGTAGCTACACCAAAAGGTTAACTTTAGGAGGTTAATTGCTTGAAGTTAAGAAGTTTACGTAGACATTGTTTGTTGCACAGTCACACAAATTGGCATGTGACGGATAATCTCTACGGAGATTTCTTAACTAGAGGCAATTTGCCACTACAAGCAACACTGTTTGCATTATGCCGGTGTAAGCAGGCAAGAGGATTTCAGCTGTTGGATTGCAATTCCCTGCATTCTTCTCTACCAGCTACTATCCTGGCTACGGTTGATAGAAGTACAATCCAAAATGAGGGCTGCATTTTGCTCATGTGCAATGTAAGTAGTGTCTCTGCGAGTCCCTTAACCATGAACTGCAGGACGTGGTAGGAGCCTCCCTGAAAGATTTGAGGGCTGTGAACAGGGCGACAAAAGCTCTCTGTTGGTTGATTCTTCTTCCACTCTGGAAGCCACCACCGAATGGCTTCTAACACGAATGAAGAAGAGGTCATTAATCCAATGGCAGCATTTGGTATTTCCTAGAGATATGCATGCAGGGTATCAGGTGGTGTCAACTGGACCAAAAGAAGCAAAATCGTAGAATGCTGAAATGAGAAAAGACCGTTTGGATGTAACCCGAATGATAACTATCAGGGCATCCAGAGAACCCACCTTCCTGTTGATATACATCATCTCTTTTAGAAACTCAAGGCTGGATCTCTTGATCATTTTCACTTAGAGATTAATTCACATCCAAAAACAAAGTTACCTGTCAACAGCAGAGCCTGGAAATGTTTCCTTTTGGGGCTATAGCTTCCACAATCACCCAGCTAGTATGGCCACTGGCCACACAGTCTGAGATACAATGATCCGTGGGATCATTATCCGCTACCTGAAAATACTAAATAAAAAACCCTCAGAAAAGGCATTTCTATTTCCAATGCATATTTACCAGAACTGGCCACTAGAGGGAGCCAAAGACCATGCAACGTATAGTATTGACACTGTTGGGTTTTTTGGCATCCGCCAGGGAGGTGCCTTATACTGCAGTCCGACTGTATTCCACAAGTCACCACCCAAAAAAGCAACTTTTCAAAGCAGCTGTCAAGACGGCTCTTTATAGTGTAGGAAGAAAGATACTACAAACACACTCACCTGGTCTTCTTTGCTTGAGTCATGGCACTTAAAACAAAAACTTTGCTACAGCAGTTGCAAACCAATAATAGGTCACAACTAGAGGAGGCCTGCTGAATAAAAAGAAGTTACAGAGGTGCTGACTAGAGATCGACACAAACCAGTTCGGCCTGGTTTGTAAAGGCGGCTGCTGTTCCTCTCCCCCTGACTCCTCTGGCTCAAGCAGCCCCTCACCAGGCCGGCCGTGCTAGCTTCTGGCACCTCCTCAGCTGATCTCCCAGTCCCGGCAAAAGCTCAGGCTTCTCTGCCCCGCCCCCTTGGCTGATCCGCCACTCAGAGAAAAGGGCGGGGCAGAGAAGTCTGTGCTCTTGCTCCTGACCAGGAGATTAGCTGAGGAGGTGGAAAAAAAGCAAGCAAGCTGGGCCTGGTGAGGGGCTGATCGGCCGAGGAGGGGAGCAGCAGCACTGGTGCTGTTACCTTTACAAACCAAGACCAATTGGTTTGTGCCCATCTGATTCACCAAATCCCAACTGATCATCCCCACTGATTAAATGGTCGGTCCGACTCTAGTTGTGACTTACTATTGGATTTCAGCCAATCTCTGGTAATGCTGCCTTCTTCCTGAAGAACCGAGCTCATGAGTACGAGGGTTGGAATGGAGAGGAAACCGTGATATGAAGTCATTGCAAGAGGACAGCACATACAGAGGGATGAAGTCACAAATATGCCTTCCCAGCCTAAATCCGTGAAAAGCGAGCCTTTGCCAGATTTCAGGCGGGAGTCTTGTGAATATGGAGGAAAAAATGCAGCCTAACTCAAGATCGTCATGTGTACACTGGTATTGGTGTGTGTGTGTTCATAACACAAAGACAAACGGCGGGGAGGGGAGGGGAAAGAGGAAGGAAGACCACCATACCTTTCACTACCCTATCCAGATAGTGAGCTTGGGAGATAAAAGACAGGACATGTAAAGGAGGATTGAATAAAGTGCAATACAGCTTTAGTACAAGACAGTGTGGATGTGACGGAGGCCAAGGAAAGGGAGCAGCCGGGAGAAGGAAGGCAGGAGAAACGACAACCACAACCACTACAGCAATCAAAGCAACAACAGTAACAGAAAACCAAGTCATCGTTAGAGGGAGGCAAGGAAAAAAAAGAGATAACAGCAATACCTTCAGCCAACAAAGAGGAGAAATTATATCTATTTATTCAGGGTGCAGTGGGGAAAAAAACACGGCGGGCCTTCACAGGACAGGGCATTCTGGGGTCCCTTTCACAACGACAGCACCATGGCTATAAATATATCTGTATTTTCTCTCTTTTTCTTCCTTTCACTCATCGGTCGCTTCATTGATAGATACAGCACCAGCAGGAGTAAGCTGTCACAGGACCAGAATGAGCCATTTGGGTGACTGGCATCATCTCCCACTAATACGAGTCCTGGGTATGAGCCCCCGTCCCCCCTCAAAGAAAAGTGGAGGAGGAAAATAGGGTGCCCCTCAAAAAAAGGAAGAGAAGGGCTATACTTTCTAAAAAATGGAAAGTTGCCTCTAGATTTCGGCTCCCTTCAGGTTTTGGTGCGCTGGGGCAAAGCCCCAGGTGGGGTTCAATTCCAGTTATGTCCCAGTATGTGGAACAAATTACTTCCCTACCTTCCTGTCCCATTATAATGAATTTAAACAGTACCATCATTGGACACCTTCCAACATCAGCCATAAAAAAACCAGGCTACCATCGAAGTTCCTGCCTGCAGTAATGCCCTTGGTCTGTGAGACTGCAGTGGTGCAGAAAGTAGTCTTGTGCACTGATTAGATCTTCTCCATCTTTCGCTGAGCGGATAAGGGCTTTCTCTGGGAGACCAGTGTTAAAGTTGATATTTAAATAGCCAGAGGAGCCCATTTGACTCCTGCAACATGAAGGGGGTGAAGGCAGCACAGAGCTAGGGGGGATTTTCTCCACTTTCCCAAATAAAGATTTAACTACACAGTACATTAAATCATAGAGTTTAGACGCCTTTTTTGCTTAAGCTCCTTTCAGAAGTTCAGCCTGAAGACATGTAAAGGTCAAAAGCAGGGATGGGAACACGGGTTGCGGGGCTTGTTGTCAAGTCAGACGTAAGTCGCACGAATGACTCGACTTTTTTCAATGACTCAGATTCGACTCACGACTTGGAACCCACCCACTCCTCCCTTTTGTCTAGGGGAGAAAAGCCTGTTTTTAATAGGGTCTCGGACTTAGGGCTTGAGACTCTGGAGCTGGTACCACAGACTCGGACTTGGGACTTCGTACCAATGACTTGGACTCGGAACTGGGTCTCGGACCTAAAGACTTGGCCAACATCTCTGGTCAGAAGCTAGTAGGGGGGCCCATGTCCCTACCTGAGGTCTTATAGACCTTTGTGTGTTCAGGGTGGAGCTCTACATAGATATTGAAAGAGACAGAGCGAATACAGCTTTTCCTGCACATTTCATTGAACGTTGTCTCTTGTCTCATGCCAGTCTAGGTGGCAAGGTAGTACCACAGACACAACTGTGACCAATTACGTGGTGGAACTCTGGTATATAAATCCTGGCCACGCAGTCGATTTACAGAAGAGCAAAAGGTCTCTCCTGGTACGGGGTCTTCTCCTGGTATCAGAGAAATGTTTCATTTCCTGGTTCATACCTTCTCTTCACAGCAGCGGTGGACCGACACCCTTGTGGGACAACCTCCACCTGACAGTTTGCTCGGCATGAGAGCCAACCTCTCGAAAAGGGAAGGCCAAGGAAGAAGATGATACGAAAGGATTCGGAAGAAGGAAATAAGAGTTTAAGTTGTTTGGCTTAAGGTCACAGACTGACAGAATGCTTAAATAAAAAATGGTAAAAGGAATCCAGACATTTTAGCCCACCATGGTGCGACTGGCTCCCTTTCTTTTGAAGAGCTGACATCTTCAGAAGAAGGAAAAGAGGGTAGGCTGTTGTAGTGGTGATTTTCATTTGCTTTCTTCCTGCCAAGTACTTTTATTCTTATTTATAATGTTACTGAGTAAGGACTGGAGAGTGTTACTTCTCCATCTTGGGCACCATTCCCATGCTTCTTCCAGTCTGGCTCTCAGATGACTCCTTTGATTTTCCGTCTCTTTCCGCTCTCTCCCTTCTGCACTGACTTGAAAAGACCACTCGCTGGAACAGTCATGACCTTTGAAAGAATTTTGGTGCTCCCTCCCTTTTTGAGTCTAGAATCCACTGGTAAGTTCATCATCATCATCTTAGCACTGCAGAGCTAGAATGGACCTTATGGATCGAGTCTAACCCCTGTCAAGGAGGCCCAGAGGGGAATCGAACTCCCAACCTCTGGCTCCACAGTCAGAGACCTAAACCACTGAACTATCCAGCAATGGGTCAATGAAAGAACAAGATTCCTATTTGTAAGCAAGGAGAGAAGATGGATTAATTAAATCTGTCTCTAAAACGGGAGAACATCAATGTTCTGGCTGTTCAGAATATTCAGCAGATGGCATTTTCTAGAGAATCACCAGTTTGCTGCCTGGGGAATTCTGGGTGTTGTAGTCCAAGAACAGAACCATGCACACCTCTAATTGAAACAGCTAGTTCCACACAGGGACTAGTAGCTTAACCTGTTCAACAGGCCAACAAAAACCAAGGTGGGACCCACACAAAACAGCCTGAGGATGTACCTTGTACACAGCTAGAAAAGATGGAACTGAAGAAGCCTCTCTTACTTTCCTCTGTTCTGTGATCAACAGGGAAGGAAAATTAGGAGTAGCTTCTTCCAGTTGTGCTAGGCACTCATCGTCATGTTTCCTGCACGCACGTTGATCAGAGGTAGGAATTTAGAGTTAGCCACTGGGATATCACTTTTTTTTTTAAAGGCATAAACAGGCAGGGAGGATGAGACACAACTGGGATAGTTGTCCACAACGCAAGGTGGCCATGCAGGGAAGTCACACGAGGAGGAGGAGGAGACGCTCGCCATGCACAATATGAAGTCCACGTCAATGTCCTTTCATAGGTGCCAATACTGCTATCCTTTTTGAAAACAAGTTTTTGTGTCTCTGTGAGAATTCTTTTAGGGTGTGCACATTGGTTAGAAGTCTAGGAAATGTGTTACTCTTGGAGCGCCCATGCATGTACAGCCAACCGTTCTGCTAAGCCACTAGGTAGGCTACAAGGCACAGCTGAGAAAATGTATTTTTTTTTTCCTGACTACAACTCCCAAATGCCACTGGTAGCTATGCTGGTTTGGGGATTCTGGAAGTTGTCGTCCAGAAAGGTATCTTTTCCAAGCTAGCGTTTACTGTGAGAAAGCAGCATGTAAAGAAACCTTCCTTTGTACTTTCTGTGTTTTGTAGGATACATACAAGAGCGATGATCACAGAACAAGTAACGATTACTCCTCACCCTGGACTGAGACCTGAAACTCCCATTGTGCTGATTCTGATTACAAGATATTTGGATATTTATAAATGGTGAAAGATTGGAAATTGGCTCAAATCGCTGATTTTTCCCATTTCAGAAGGTTGATGCCATGTCAAGACTAGTTATGTGTCTTTGGCAATGGAAGTAATGTTGAAGGACGGTTTGCGTCCATCAAAAAACTACCCAAGTTTCCCTGACATTTTCTCTTTGCTATTTCCCACAAACAAGAAGCAAGCAAGCAAGCCTCGGCCTTGGTAAGAAGTATGTTACCTTAACGAAAGCCAAATGAGCAGCTCTGCGCCACTCAGGGGAGCCCTTATAAGGCTCTTCCCAGGATCTGACACATGAAGCATACGTTCCTATAGGAGGTTTTGTAGTTTTCCAGTGATAAGATCCATATTCTTTTGGAGTGAACATTCTTTTTCAGTGTCTGACAGAAACACTTCAGAAAGTCCAAATGGTTTTCATGGAAAGCTAGTTAGTTAGTTATGGGGAGCAACCCAAATCCCATAGAAAATTTTATAGGTCTCACCATGTGGGAAGCTCCTGCCCAAGGCCGTTAGTTGTTATCTGTTACAGTGACGTGCAAACACTCCTGGCAGAGAAGCAGCAGCAGCCCAGCGGGCGGGCTGACCTCTCATTCTGCCTTTTCCCTTAGAGTTAGATCATAAGTTCAAAGACTTTCTCCGGGCCAATCCTAGTGGCGATTAGGTAACCAGTATCCTATCTGAATTCTCACAACATACGATGTAACCCTTGCTAAGTTAATAAAAGAGTTCTCAAGGCGTTGCCTTTAGGCTCTGCTGGCTCGGACATCTGCTTGTCGACTTCTTTGCAATTGCCTTCCTATTGTTCTGTGATCACCCCCATCATTAGCCTTCCTTTTGTTTCGTGATCACCTGCATCACCACTAACTTTGTCATGATGTGGATCCAAACCTTCCTCTCAACGTAGAAGACTAGTGGGTGTCGTACTGGATTTTCTGCCTTTAATAACTTTAAAAAAATGTTGTGTCTAGCAGAGTGTGAAGGTTCACAAGGGTGTTAAAGCAACCAAGTCAATCAACTGCAGCATGTCCCCAAGGCACAAGGTGGAAAAAATTTTTTTTTAAGAGTACAACTCCTAGAATTCTCGAACTAGCGTACACGTAAGGGAGTTTCGGTCCAAAAACCCTTATACTCCAAGTTCTGCCAAAAAAAAAAAAAAAGACTTGAAAGGAAAACACTCAGAAATGGGATAAACTGGGATCTCAAAGCTTTAAAGCCAAGCCCTTTTGCCCTTCAGCAGCAGCATGAAGGGGGGGGGGGCAGTAGTTTTGCAAAACAAAAAAGAGCTTCTTTTACTTTGTATAAAAATTATATTTTGTGCAAGATTTTTTTGTGTGTGTGTGCAAAAACATTTGAGTGGCTTTTTTAGACACACACAAAAAAAGAATCCTGAAGAGAGAAGAAAGCTGCAGAAAATGCTCACAGCCTCACCGGTTAGGGGCAAAAGTTTTCAACTCTGTCCTTCTCACCAGTGAGAACAAAATAAGCAAAACTGGACATTCTTAGCTTCTGCTAAGCAGAATTAAAGCAGGAACACCTAAGCTAACAAATAGAGATGGGGGTAATATGAATATCCCCACGTAGCTGGACTTAATGAGGGTCCGCCCCCCCAGGGTCAGACCGTCCACTCTTGCATCCGGCGGCAGCCCCGCTCACCTTTCCAGTCACTCCTGGAGCATGGCTCTCTTCCCGCTCGGCTAGCCACTCGGCAGCCATGCAGGGAGACTTGTCCTCCCTCCCTGTGCCTGGAGTGGCTAGCCAAACGGGAAGAGAGTGCCGCTCTGGGAGTGATTGGAAGGATAAGTGAGGGTGCCACTGCCACTGGACGCGTGAGTGGACGGTCCGGCCCGAGGAGTTGGACCCTCGGTAAATCCAGTTGTGCGGGAATATTCGTATTCGTATACGAATACCCCCATCTCTACTAACAGACATGCCGCCATAATGGTGTGAATAATTTCCCAGTAAATTTATAAGAGTAGAGTAATGATGAAGGAAGACTGGAAAACAGCCAGGTTCGGGGGCTGTACAAAATACACAGTTACCTCAGTTGTGAAACAGGGTATGCCTCTTAAGATGCCAGAAGCAACCATGCGAAAAAAGAGATACAAATCTCAGTGAAAGGAACGCGATGAGTAAGAGCAAGCGTTCATGGATCATGGGATGCTTTGCGGGACAGCACCTCATGACATGATCATCAGGAGAAGAATAAGCCAAAAATAAAAACCCTGTTGATTTGGAAACTGGTCAACAGAAGAATAAGCTACTAAAGCTGTGGACAGGTTTCATAGTGACACGCCACAGATAGGCTTCTTCTGATCCATAGCTTGCAACATCTTTTATGTTTTAAAAGTAAAAGGGTGACTAGAAACAGTTATTTCCATCCCCTTCTTTTGGGAGCAAAGGGGAATGTTTTCCCTCACAGGGTCATTTTGGGCCATTTTCATATTGTTACGAGTATCTTTTTAAAAAACATTAGTGTAAACAATAAAAAATCGAGGGCGACTTTCCTCAAAGCAATTCCCAAAGCTAATCATTTGTACTCATTCAAGTAATTCTTAAAAGGGATACGTCTGTCCCCAGCCTTGAAGAGTTGTGCAATTTTCTTAATCGGGTTTAAGAACAAAAAGATGGGAAATGGAGGAAGATTGGCTGGGCTAGCCCTACGTGGCTTTCGTCAATCGTAGCTTGATTCAGATGTTCAGTGGCCACTTAACAATTGCCTGTGGAAGCCCAAAGAGTCAGAGATGAGCTCCCAACTTAACCTGTGGAGGGGCTGAGAATCAGCATTTCTATGTGGGGCTACAATCTGTGCAAACAACAGGGATTGGATTTTTGGATTTCTTGGACTACATGTACCATAATTCCCCATTCTGGGAGTTTTACCTGACAGACACCATAAAGACACTTAAATGTGTCTCACCTGGAAGAAAGGCTTAAACGGGAAGGTTTTGAAGCTTAGCTAGGCCTAGCTCCACCTAAGCTTCCTGTTCCTGCCCTGGTGGTAGCTGGGAGCTTCCTTTTTGAACAGGAAGCTGGACAGAGCTAGGCCTAGCTCAGCCTCAAAGCCTTCCAGTTGAGGCCGTTCTCCCAGGTGAGCCACATTTAAGTGTTTCCAATGTATCTTTCAGACTGAACTCCTAGAATGTGGCATTATGGGATGTGTAGTCCAAGAAATACAAAACTCCCATCACTAATAAGCAGAGTAGCTTCTTGTTGAGCTGCTGCCCTTCCACAAACAGCACCAAGGGGCAACTTCACCACAAGGTATTATGTGGAAGAAGAAGAATTAAGTACACCTCTAAACATTTTCACTGTGGCTTAATGGTCTTGTAACCATTCCATTTTATTTCAAAATAATTCTAAGAGCAAACGTTTGACTCTCACTAGCTAGAAGTCTTTAGACGTGCAAACAGAAAGATAAGAATGCAGTTGTAAGAAATGTTACTTGGTGCCAATTTATGGAGTGTCAGTTTATAAGGAGTCGTGGAGAGCCACATTAGCATAAAAAATGATCAGAGTTCAGGGAAAGGCATGGATGAGTGCGTCATTTTAATGCCAATGAGTCTGCACATGATGCATCTTTGTGTGTGTAAGCAACAATATTTGTCGCTCCTGTGTCTGCCCTGTTCATGTATGAACATGGAAGAGGGCTCATATTTTAATGGCACACATGTGGGAAGTCAGCTAAAGGTTTCCCTTGGTTTTATATCTCTCCTTTTGGTTGTCCATATGCTCCTCTCCTCAAACTAGCACTGGTCCAGGAGGCAAGACAGGCTGAGAGAAAAGAGATATAAGGTTCAGAAGAATTCTGCTTTCTTCAGTCATGGAGACAGTTGCAAACATGACATATTAATGTCTACTGACTTCACTTTATACTTGAGAGGGGCAGACACAGGAGTAAACAAATACGACCAGCTTGGTGAACTGGGGATGAGAATGCTTGATGCCACAGCACACTGAGTAGTCATCTAAGACCTTACATGGACGAATTCATGGAGCACTGATGAGACAAGCAGGGATTGCTAAAACCCCAATTTTCTTGTTTGCTATTGTGTTTTACGATGGAGGGGGAAGGCAGAACAACCTGAGTGCCATTTATGCTCCTCAAACTGGGCCAAAGAGGAGAAGGTTCAATGCTTTGCTTGGAAACAAGCAAAGAATATCAATTCTGGAAGAGAATTTGAAGTTTTTTCACTCACTTCAATAATAATCTTAGAACTATATAGCTGGAAGGGACTCTATGGATCATCAGGTCCGGCCCCTGTCAAGGAGGCACAGTGGGGAATCGAACTCCCAACCTCTGGCTTTGCAGCCAGATACATAAACTACTGAGCTATCCAGCAGTTTAACTGTTTTGATGAAGATGTTCTAGATATGATTTACTTTTCAAAGAAGGGGCTGTTCGTTGCCTCTTGTGGAATGCCAAACTGATGGGCGACCTGATTTAAAGCTGATACGGAGTGACAACAGTTTCACATCTTCCTATCCCAAAAAACTGTTGGGACAAGTCTGTGGGTAAAGCAAGAAAATCAGAAGAAAAGATACCAGCACAATTATCTCAATTCAGCACACAAATCTGAATCCTGCAACTTGAACTCCTTTGGAAGCGATGCAAATATTTTGTAGAATGTGTTGGGTTTCTCTCCATAATGTGGAATGGTGCAAGTCCTGCCCCTTGGAAACTCCACTTAAGACTGCACACATCTGGGCTGATGTGATTTTTTCCGGACACCTCCCCTACACTCTGGAACCTTCCTTCACAAACCTGAGGACGAGACATTGACTTTACCTTCAGAAGAAAGTGGATATTCTTCATGTGCCGGATCTTAGGCCTACCTCATCCCACCTTCTTTCTTAGTGTGCGGTAGCCGGAGATCTCACATATATTCTTGACCCTATTATTCATATACCTTTTGTGTCTGTGTGTCTCTGTCTCTCTCTCTGTGTGTGCTCATACTGACAAATGAAAGGACATTGGAGGTTTTGGGATTGGGAAGGCAGAGAGCCGCATGAAAATGTATGGAGCCGGAACATGAAAACCCAGAAACATAAAAGAAGATGCGCATGCTACGGTAATGTCACGCCCATTCAGTTTTGCATGCTCCTTTTCCCCGCTCCCCTCCCCTCCCACTCCTCCTGCTCCCCACGGATTATTGATTTTCAGCGGGTTTTTCTTTCTTTTCTGAAAAAGGATTTCCCCCCTACCAATCGTGCAGTGTTCTCCGTTCCAGCCTGGGCTGCATTCGCACTTGCCATCCCGGCAGGTCCCGTGTTCATGGCAGCGGGGGTGACACGCTCGCTGGTCACAGGCGGCCCCCATCCACCCCTCCTCGCAGCGGCAGGTGCCTCCGACACAAACGCCATGGCCTCCACAGTCGGCGGCACAAATCTCTGTGGAAGAGAAGAAAAGGAAGAGGCCAGGGGTGGGAAAGAAGGGGAGGGCCGGGGGGGGGGGGAGGGAGGGGGAAAGAAAAAGGCAAAGTGTTAGGGTTACAAAACAGCAGCCACACTTCACTACCTCGCCTGACGGAGAAAGAAAAGAGAAATTCCTACGGCTCATAACGCGCTAATCCTTTCTGACCATAAGAATCGAGTAAGCAGATGACAAAAAGAGGAGACGGACGTGAATCGGGTGAAGGTCCACCAGCCACGGAACCTCCCGTTTGCTTTCTAAGGCCATCCTGCTCCTGCGGCTTTTGGTTGAGCCAGCCAAATCCAAAAGGGGGGGAAGGTTCCCCCAAAGTAAAGGAACCAAAGTCATTTTTAAATTAAAAACAAGTTAAGTGTGGACACAAAGCGGCACAAAATCACCCGAAAATAAAGTTAAGTGTTGATCAGAGAAAAGGAGGGGGTCCTGATCTTAAATGAGGCTTTTGCTTTGGGGTCTCTGCTTGCAGGAGGTGAAGGGTAGCCTGATGCTAGCATTAAGTCATGAATCAAATAACTGTTGACCCGGAAGGGCCCCCAAAGGTTACCAAAATCCAGGGAATCAAAATTCAGTCTGTTCCCCTCTCTTCCCAATACTGTGGCAGGATCCCTCGTGACTCGCCGGGGCCACAATGGCTTTGTGCCTGTGCAGTGCACATTCTCATATTTAATTGGTGTCACCCTTACCGCTGAGTCTAATGTTTCTTTTGTTCTGGGAAAAGCAGCGCAGGGGAGACACTTAGGGCAGCTAAGAAGCAAGAAGATCTTGATGATGGCAAATTAGACAATATGTCTTTATAGTAACAGATGTCCCTTGGCTTGTGTATTCTGGGAAGCACTTTCCAAAATGGAATTTCTTCCCTCCAGTATGTAAAGGTTATGGACTTCAGATAAATCCCACTGCCTTCCTGACTACCAGGTCTTGGCTCAGCGCAAGCACCCAACAAAGGAGACTTGTTGCAGAGTTTCCAACCTGTTCCAATTCTGTGGCCAGAAATTTGCTTTCACCTGCACATGGAAGGGAAGCAGCAGAAATTGTGGTGGCTAACTGAGCACCTTGAACTGCATCTTGGTTCTTTGGCTGGTCTTGTTGCCTAGTCATGTGCCCGGCATCTTGTCCATGAGCTGCAGCAACTTCTACAATGTCCCTTCTATGGACAATGATAGGCAACAGGATTCTAGTTTATGTCTGCAACCAGGTTGTGTTGATTCTGGGGTTCCTAATAATGGCCCAGCAGGCCATGTGCACTCCCTGTCATTCTCTGAGTTAGACTTGTCTTTAGATTTATCCAGATGGGAATCCACATGTGCCTATTTTATTTATTTATTTATTTATTTATTTATTTATTTAATTTATACCCCGCCCATCTAGACACAAGTCTACTCTGGGCAGCTAACAATAAAAATAGAATAAAAACAGTATAATAAAATAAAGAGCAACAATAGTAATATGGTTCAAGATGGGGAAAAATAAAAATAATCAAGTGATGACAGGAGGGAAAGCCTGCCTAAAGAGCCAGGTCTTAAGCCTATTTTGTACTGCTGATCAATTCCCTACAGAATGCACCCATCCTGAATTTCTAAGTATTTTTAAGTATCTTCTCTGATCAGTACTTATCGGATACTGTGGTCTTTTGGGTTTGCCTTTTTCCGAAACAGGACAAATATCTGCCCGCCGGATGAAAATAAAGTAAGCGAGAAGCAGATTGTGGAAATCTGTGAAAACACCTCTGTGTAGATTTTTTTAAAAAATGCACCATTTGTTTGTGAACAGAGCCCTTTGCACGACAACATTTCTGTAGGGGCAGAACAGAGACCTCACAAGACCTTGCTAAACGTTTGCTCACAACGAACAAGTTGGAATAAGCACTCTTGAGTATAAGGCACCCTGTTGTGCATAGACAGACCTTGCTGAAACAGTCTAAGAAGAAGAAATGATGCTCCAGCAAGGCTTTGAAGCCCTTTGAAAACCTTTCTTCTCTCTGCATCTACTGATCAGGTGGGTTTATTTTATTTTTTTGTCCCAGCATAGGGACGTTCCCTTTGAGGTAGGAAGAAAGGAAGCTGGAGTGCTCCCTGAGGCACACCCGCACACACTGATTTGCTCATGAAGGTGGTGTATTGGGAGAAGCGAATGCAATGAGGTGAGGCTCAATTCAGAAGTGAGCGGAGAGCAAAGTTGCTCTAAAAGTACTCAATTAAAGAGAGGCAGCAATTCTCCGCTATTGTGTGAACACGCCATCGTAGCGGTAGCTTAGCAAATGCCAATCCCTGATGGAAGAATTAGAGATGAGCTCTTGAAATGGCCTCATTGTCTGATTGGAAACAATAGGACTGATGGATTTATGGGCATCCAACTCAACCTAGATGAGGGGGAAAGAAAGAATACCCTTGAAGTTTGAATGGAAGCGAAAGCTCTTGACAGATAAATCCAGTCTAAGACGGCACGGCATTATTAGCATCAGCTCAACCATATTATTTCCATGGTTTTGCAAAGAAAATGCATCAGTTTTGGGGCACAAATGATTCTTCAGAGTATTAACCCCAAGACTTTGCCTGAAGCTACACGATACAGCTACAACGAGTCAAGCTCTGGTCAATGCTAGAATGAGGATCTGACCCGAAGCCCTATATATATATATAACATCATGAAATACAAATATATTGAGACTTCTATTTCATGATAAATAATGGTGCAATGCAGGTAAAAAAGCCAAGAGGACACCAAACTGCCTTATATAGACTCAGACTACGAGATCACTGCTATTTATATATAGTTGTTCACAATGTCTGAACTCCATTGTAACTGGAGATGCCATGGATTCATCCTACAACCAAAGAATCGGAGATGGGAAACCTTTGGTTTCTCGAAAATCCCATTGCCAGCAAGGCTGCTAGCCATACTACCCGTGGGATATTGGGTGTCACCCATCTTTTCAAGGATTGAAAATGCTCCACATTTCTCCCATACATAAAGCAAGGAGTTGTGCAGATGGGTGTTTTAAAACTCTGTTTAACAACTGTGCAGATAAAATGAATGGAGCTGGCTGAGTCTATTAGGTGCTGATTAACACATACCACGAGCCGTTGATCTAGGAGCTTCAAGGAACATTTTTTTAGAGAATGAATTATAGGGAAGGAATTTGATAATATTCTATTATGTTAGCTACCTTTAAGTAAGTGAGTAACAAAACTGAGGGGAGCTGTGAAAAATCTCCCTTGACATTCTTTAACACTTTAAAGATTTTTTAAAATATTACTCTTCATTTGAAAAATTAAATATTTTATGGTATTTAGAAGATCCTATAAGAGGTAGGGTTTCAAGAAGAATATTTTGACAGAGCAGTAATTCTTCTTTGGGGTGTAGGCAAGAGCTAAAAAAGGGAATCCTGTATTATTTCTTTTCCTCTCTGAAATGGCAATGTTTACTTCTTTTAAGTTTATGTTACATTTTATACACAGGAGATGTCCCCTGATTGTAGAATACACATGAGTACAGTATGTATGAATGGCAGGATTGTAAAATATAATGGCAACCAGAGAGGGAAAAATGGACCGCTGCTTCTGTATTTTGCTGGTGAGATACACGAAACCTTTGATGTGCATAAAAAGATCAAGGAGGTAGGAGACATATTGGGGGGTCGGGATGAACAATGTCCACTACAGATGGGTACGAATAATTCTCTGATACTTCACGGCAACTGTGAAATTCACAGATGGGCCACACCTTTATCAGGACCAAGGATATAAATTCACTAAACATGCAAGGTTTGCATTCTTCACCTCCCTGCCTGACCTTACCTGACCATTCTGCTTAAAATTCACTTTCCAGCTTGCTCACTTCAAAAGGTATTGCCCACCTGTAGAGATCTTTCTCTTCAGGAAAGCTTTCCCTTAATGGCTGGCTGCCTGAGTGGGATATTTAAATGGACAGTTCTGCCTTACTGCTGTGAATGTGTTTTCGGTGTTGCTTTTGTTTATTTTTTGTGTGTGGTATTTGTTTGATCCTTTTTAGTATTCGTATACTTATTGTTTTTAGTTTTAAATATTGTCTTTTAATGATGTAAGCTGCCTTGGGTTCTTAAGGAGAAAGGCGGGGTAATCTATCTATCTATCGATCGAATGGTAAAAGAAAAAACAGGAAGAATTATTTTCACATGTAATACCAGAGCTGGCTACTAGAGGGAGGCAGAGACCCTGTTATGTACTCTTCACAATAATTCATAGCATGGTCTCTGGCTCCCTCTAGAGGCCAGTTTGGGCAATACATGTAAAAATAATTTTTCTCTAGATTTTTCTCTTTGAAGATTTTCAATATTTTCAGACTGTGGATAAGTGAAACCGCAGATCCTGATCCCATAGCTATGGGGGTCCTACTGTCCTGTTGGGGAATTCTGGGATGTCTAGTCCAAAGCTGCATACCTCTAGTCTGCTGTGAAACACTGTGGGCTATTCCCCTTATCTATCCTGCAGTCGATTTGTTCTGGTGACAATTAATTTTATTTATTTATTTAATTTCTATACCACTTATCTGGCAAGCGAGGCCACTCTGGGCGGTTTACATAATAATAAGTGGACCACACCAATACCATTTAGTACAAACAGCTTGGATGCTCACACTCGTAACTTGAGGCATAGGAGGAAGGCAATGAAAAATCAGTTTAGGTAACATCTGAGCGTCAGAAATGAATGAGAAAAAGGACAGGTGGGAAGAAAGAGGATTTTAATGCTCTTATTACAATACCAGCAGCCTTTGTGGGCAAACTGCTTTATGCCGACACTGCTTTTCTGGATTGGATCTAAAACACCCTCTGTGGGCATTAAAGCCTTTTTCCATTAACAAATATTTTCCCACCAGCTGTCCTTCCCCCAACGCTGGAAAAGGTGGTTAAACATTTCCTTTCATCTTTAATCTCTTTTACTGTTTGTGAGAACAGCTGAGCCGTTCTCCTGTGCTATCTCAAGGAGCATTTCGAACGCCTGCTGCTGGCATCTTGTGCAGATTTCATTTGGCTCCGTTGCTCCAAAGCCTCATGTCGGAGGGGATCTGATCAAGGCTGAAGGCCTCAGCTTTCCTCTTGAGACTTTTTTTTTTTTGACCTTGGACTCAAGGGTAACAGGTTGCTCATTGGAAGGGACTTGCTGGAAAGGATGTGAAAAACTGCTGGGCTTGCAGATTTGCAATTCGTCCCCTCGCGTCACATTATAGGAAAAGGTGCAAACAGGGAATCCACTGCAGCAAGAAATTTACAGAATGGGGAACAGAGAGACCCACTCAATGTAGGACCAGCACTAGAAGAACACTCTTCGAGAAACAGTGAGCACCCTAAACAGCTCATTAGCTCATGCAGACCTTGAGAACGTTGCATTTTTTAGATGATAACTCCCAGAGTCTCCCAGTCAACAGAACCACTGGTGGATTCTGGAAGCCAAGCTATTCAAAAGGAATTTTTCCAAGCCCTGAGCAGACGGAGAGGATTCAGAAAAGCAGACTGCTAGTAGCAGATACTGGGTATCAAAATAAGCTGTGAGGAGAGGCGGAGGGAAGGAGCTTTCATTCAGGCACAGCTCAAAAATGCAGAGGATTTTTAAAAAACACGTTCTTGCCGCAATAGAGAATTCAAAATGGTCCATCCACAGCTGAGATGCTGCATTGCACTGAGTCATTACAACAGGAGAAGGGCATGCAGCCGTGGCTTCCCAAAAACTGTATTACATGAAAACAATACATCTCTATTTTGAAATAAGCTGCTCCTGCCAACCAAACACTCCTTTTCAGCTGTTGAAAGCAATCACTCAGAGCTGAAGGCAAGCTGTTTAAGCAACCAACTGTTGGTTTCCTAGGGTTTTAGCAGCTACGTCAACATATGACCCACTTAAAAAATGCCCAGTATTTTGTCTCTTGGCCCAGCCTTTGATCCTAGTGAATATGAATTGCTCAGAATGCTCCTTCCCAGCACCAGAAAAACTAGAGGACGTAAGAGTGTTCCCAGGGCTTGCAACACAAGGGTGCAAATGGCAACTTGCTTGATGGCTTCGGACAAATACAAACAGCACCCAGATAGCCAACGTCTTCCCTCTGTAGCTTATCTGCAGGTGGACTATGTCCCTTTTTTTGGGGAAAAACCCAGGTCTTTTACGCATTCTCAGTTCATTGAACTTAACACAGTAACCTGTATGAATTCAGAGGACTGCCATCTGTTTATTTCTGCAGCCCACCAATTCACTGTCGGGAGGGGGGAAATTCTTCCTTCCTTTGCGTTTTTTGGGAAGGTATGGGAGAACAGCAGAGCAGGGGTTTGCCTGAAACCTGATGTCCACAGAAGGGTAACTCTCCTTGTGAATTTCATTCAATTGGCTAAGAAACAGTTGTTTTTAAAGTATTGGCAAGTCTTTCTCTCTCCTCCCTGCCCATTACTGCTTACTGGTGTATAGTATTTAAAAAGCGCACCAATTTCTCAACATTTGGCATTCATCCTCCTCCTATAAGGGGTTTCTACCTTAAGAATATTTTATCTGTTTCTATCAAGGAGAAGATATTGCCGTTTTTAAATTCCTAGCAACAGTCAATGGGGAGACTGGATTTCCGAATGAAGAATCTGACCCAGGTTAAATCGGGTGGCTTCTAAATGCTGTTTTCTGAACCACTCAGCTGGGGATTCAACCAAATCTTGTGATCTAGTCTTACTCACTAAGAAAACTCATTTCTGCCTCATTTTTGTTCCACAAGTTTGCTTTTCCTACCAAATGAGCTTCGGCAGAAACAAATGTAAGCATTTGGCAGAAACAAATACGTATTCCACCTATAAGATCTTGATGGTTTGCAAGATCAGAAAGAAAGAATACATCTGTATGCAAGTGGAGCCAATGAGAACTAGGCGCTTTCCCCCGCTGATTTCCTGGAACTGTAGACTGCTGGATTGCTAGCATGATGCTGATTTTTCTTTTTTTAAACCATCCTAGCTTTCATATCCATTGACAACTTTCATGTCATGTTAATCAGAAGAAAAGACGCCTCCTTATGAAGTCAAACTGTTAAGGCAATTGAGGACCTTGAAACTGCAGGAAATTCTCTATCTCCAGATGATCCTTATTAGACAACTCAGTTTATCTCCTTAGTTATCTCCCACCTTGCTTCCGGAAATTTTAATTCAGAAAAATGACTGCAAAACCCCATGACATACTGCAATCACACTGGTTGGAAATAACATTTTGGTTTTATCTCTCTCACACAGTTCCATGTACACTCACAAATTATTTCTCTCTCAAACAACTAATTCCCACTGTGCCTTCACTTCTCCTGAACACTTCCAGCTGGGCTTTTTTTAAAAACATATCACCAGCTTAACAAGTAGCTAAAGCAGCCTTCTTGTCCTCCAGATGTTTGGGACTAAAACTTCCATTACTTTGACCCTTGCCCATGCAGTGCGGAGGCTGACGGGAGTTGTGATCCAACAGCATGGTGAAGACACCATGTTGAGAGGAGGTGAT
Source organism: Intellagama lesueurii (assembly GCA_037013535.1). NCBI lineage: Eukaryota > Metazoa > Chordata > Lepidosauria > Squamata > Agamidae > Intellagama > Intellagama lesueurii. The sequence continues at coordinate 6,932,666 of JBAJHW010000003.1, forward strand.
TTCTCTTGGTGGCGTGCTCGTTCACAATTTTGGATGGCAAACCTCAGAATTATCAAAGAATTCCCCTTGCAGAATTCTGGGAGTTGCAGCCCGCAAACACAACTCTACAGACCTCTAGATTTCACTTCACTTGAAAAGGGCTTTCAGGCTATTTATCTCTGATGCTGTCATGCTCCCAGCATCGCAAAAGAAGCTCTTTCTGGGAGTTGTAGTTCTTTAGGAGGCACCCCCATATAGAGCCTAATGGGCAGTGAAGCTATGGTTCCCAGCTTCCTCCACACAAAGGAGGGCTTTACCCCTGCTGGATGTCTGGAGATCTGCAGACAAGTGTTTGTGGACTGTGACTCTTAGAATTCTGTCTCAGGAATTCTTTGAGAATTCTGGGGTTTGCCATCCCAACACACAAAGCAGCACATCCTTAATCTCCTTTCAACACAGCTGTGTGTTGGCTGGTTGACTGGATAGTCATGTCAGTTAGCTGTAAGAAAACATTGTGTCTTGTGGCACCTTAAATATTAACATGTTTCAATTGGCACGTACAGGGACGTGGTGGCGCTGTGGGTTAAACCGCAGAAGCCTCTGTGCTGCAAGGTCAGAAGACCAAGCAATCGTAAGATCGAATCCACGCGACGGAGGGAGCTCCCGTCGCCTGTCCCAGCTCCTGCCAACCTAGCAGTTCGAAAGCATGTAAATGCGAGTAGATAAATAGGTACCACCACGGTGGGAAGGTAACGGCGTTCCGTGTCTAGTTGCGCTGGCCACGTGACCACGGAAACTGTCTACTATAATTGGAATACCACAGTGTGGCTAATGATGGCCTTCATCTCCACTGACATATCCTTACTTTTAATGGTTTTTTCTGGTTCCTTCATAGCTGCCTTTCCACATCTCAGTCTTCTAAATTCTTGACTGCAGTCATTGCTCGGATGGATGATTAAACCAAAATCTAGAAAATATTTTAAACATTTTGATTTGTTCATGGTCAACAGTAAACGTATGTAATTCTTCTTCTGTACTTCAGCATTGACCATGAAGAAATCAAAATGGTTACAATGTTTTCTATATTTGGGGTCACCATCCATCCGAATGAGGGGGACGTAGTGGCGCTTCGGGTTAAACCGCAGAAGCCTCTGTGCTGCAAGGTCGGAAGACCAGCCGTCGTAAGATCAAATCCACGCAACGGAGTGAGCTCCTGTCGCTTGTCCCAGCTCCTGCCAACCTAGCAGTTCGAAAGCATGCAAATGCAAGTAGATAAATAGGTACCACCTCGGTGGGAAGGTCACGGCGTTCCGTGTCTAGTCGCGCTGGCCACGTGACCACGGAAACTGTCTACGGACAAACGCTGGCTCTATGGCTTGGAAACGGGGATGAGCACCGCGCCCTAGAGTCGGACACGACTGGACTAAAGGTCAAGGGGAACCTTTACCTTCAATTGGCAGAAATGTATGTGGACTACAGCTAAATGAGATAATCCCATGATGAGGTGCCCAATCCAGGAAAGTTTTCACCACGTAAAATTCGTTAATCCTTAAGGTATCACAAGACCTCTCACTGCTTTCTCTTACAACGTCAGAAGCTTAACAACTGAATTTAACTACAGATTTTTCCAAACTATAAACTGTTATGATTGCAAAGTTGTTGCCCACAGTTTTTGCGAAGGTTTCTTTTTTTTTTTCATGTTGGAGGGCAGACATAATTTTTACAATAAATGATACATGTAAATGAGAGAAGTAGAGCTATCTTTTATCTCTTTTTGTATGCTGTAGTCCCAAGCATCTACCACCTCACCTCTGGGAGCCTGATTTAGAAAACCAAAAATGACGCTAGCAACGCAGATAGGACATAAACCCTTCCTTGTCTTGTCCTCACATAAGAGAAGAGCAGCAGTCTTCTACTTGATGGTGAGGAAAGTGAGAAAGTTTACAACATTCTCAATGGAGAAAAAGGTTATAAGCAAAATTGTCAATTTCTGTGCAAAACTCTGCAGTCCATGCACTCATGTTAATTGCTTAAACTGCAACAAGCCGCTCTAAGATGATAATCTTATAATCATCATCATTATTGTCTTAGAACTGCAGAGCTAGAAGGGACCGTATGGTCATGGAGTCTAGCCCCATCAAGGGGGCACAGTGGGGAATCGAACTCCCAGCCTCTGGCTCCGCAGTCAGAGACCTAAACCACTGAGCTATCCAGCAGTTCACGATGGTGGCTTTGCTTAAAAATTTGAAATACTGGGTGTACTTCATGTCTTTGTTAAAACCATCCAGTTCTCATCTGCTGGTTCTCTCTCTTTGTTTTGTTTCTCAAAGAGAAAGGGCAGTAGAGGCATTTCATGTAAATCAGAGAGAAATGGAGAGAAGGATGAAAAGGTCTTATTCTTGGCTGGAGTGAGGAATCCTATAGAGATAGCTTAATCAAGGAAAATGAAGAATTTAGAGAGTTTTCTTTCCATCCCAACACAGAATGCAGTGAGCAAAGCAGCACTGAATTGCCTCACACACATCCATTTCTCCCATTAAAATTAGATAATTCTCCCAATTTAAGATGTGAGGAAAGGTAGAGACGTTAATGAATGAGTGCGGTTTAGGCTTGTTAAACCAATTCAGCAAAGTCTTAAAATGAATTGGGCAGATTTAGAATTATTCAGATGAGGCCAAAAGTGGACCAAATTTGTCCAAATCAGGTCTGAAAAGTATCTGGATTAGACTGAATTGCTTCAGATTGATTTGGTATCCAGATGTTAGCAGAAGCTCACAGTGTTTCTCAGAAATGTTGGAAAAAAGTAGTTTTTAAGGGCAGGGTGACAGGCACTAGGCTTCACTCACTGACTACTTTAGTTTGCAATCTCAAGACCCAAATTTCAACAGTAAATTCCAATTACACTGCTTGCAGGCAGGGATTTCTGAGCTGTCATTAAAGTTATAAATTCAATTAAATTCTTCATCTTTTTCCCTGTTACATAGTTGCGGATCAATGACTGTTTTGTCAGTGGTTGATCACCATGATTAGACTAAGTCTTTGTCTCTTCACTTTACATCTTTTTACCTTTTAAATCAGAACAACCTAGTCAGATCCTCTTTTTGCTTTTCTTGTTAATTTGCTTATTTGAGTAGTCTGTTTAAAGTCTGCGAAGCTTAATGTGTTACGGAGTGACTCTTATCCCTTAGCTTCCAGTCTGGTAAGCAAAAATTTCAACAGCACTCTCTGGGCACAGTTTTTGAAATAAATATGTTGGAGTTTGGTAGTAGCTTTGTGTTTCCTGTAGCTTTTGTTTCTCCTTCATTCACCGTATCAATACCAAACCTTCATCATCCTTCCCTAATTCTTTCCTAGTTCAGTCCTTTCTTTCATTACTCTTGGTGTTAGCTGCTTATGTGACTGTGTCTGGATATGGGCTGCAGTGTTATTTTAGTAGTACTTTTATTAGGGAGTGGTCTCTTTATCTTCTCCTGCACACATTTGGACCAAATATTTTCAAGATTTTGTTTGATTTTGACTCCAGCCGATCTTGAAACTCTCTTGCATTCTGTCAGAATAAGTAAATCAACAAGCCCCACATATTAGCAAAAATCAAGCATATTAAAGCAAATTTTAAAAATGTATAGCGCAGAAACTCTTGAATCTATGCATATGAAACTTGTCAGAAATCATCAGCTCAGAAGGGACGATATGCCTTTCCTTTACCCCCAAATCTACAGTATTTAATCAAACTGTAAGATGTACCTAGCAAAAAAAACCTGCTGAATTTGCATGAACTTAACACTAATAATCCTTTCAAGGGCTGTAAGAGGCTATGATACCACCATATTTTGTGCACACAAAATAACAGCTGTTTTAATTTCCTCATGCAAATAAACAGGGTGTAGGAAGATTTGGATTTTGGTCTGAAACAAATCAAAGCCAAACTTAGCTCTCTAAATCAAGCCCTAAACAGCACTAGGGGTGGTCAGCTTTGGTGTTGATTTTTTTTTTAACACGCAATCTGGACTAAAAGTACATTATTTTGTTTCACTTCTCTTTGGTTCAACAGGTGGCTTGTGGCAGAATCTTATCCTTTGACATCCACTAATCAACGGATAGGATCTATCTGTGAGTGCAATATATTTGGGAAGTGAGTCTAAGTTTAGTCATTATTAGCAGATTCCTCTTGCATTTCCTATTAGAGAATGTTGCTGGAAACATTTCCATGCCTTCAGGTGACACTGCGTGAAATGAAATATTTTGACGGGCGAGGTGTTCCCAGAGTTAAGATCGGGTAAAAGTAAAACAAATATTCCAGCCTCAATGGATTATGTGTTCCCTCTGCACCTTTTGATGTTTAATTGGATCTCTGAGCGGATTAAAGCTTCTTAAAGAAGACAAAATCCTGCTGAACAGCCAGTACTCTTTATAACAATGGGTTCCCTTTGTACCAATTTATTTGTATCTCCCATTTGCTAAAGAATCCAATGACATTACAGGGCTTGATTTTGTGTGTGTGGATGTGTGTTCAATGTGAATTTTGCAAATGCCTCTAAACCATACAACTGTACCAATGAGCAAGAAGAATTGGCTAAAATGGTCTGTCAACATTCACGTGCCTGTTGAAGACACTCAAAAACTCCTGTGTGATCAGCAATGCGCACGCACGCACGTACACACACACACAAATGTCAACATTCTCTATATTTTAGGGAATTCACTGTAACTATGGTTGGGTCTACATGGACATTATAAGAAAATAGAAAGATAGATTACACATATGGATACAGATTTTGAATGTACCCCCCCCATTTAAAAACTCCCTGTAACTAGAAAACTAACACACCAGAGAGAAAGAGTTCAACCCACCCCCTTCTGCAGACTGCTGTTATTCTATTCAAAGGAATATTTTAACTGATGTTCTCAAATGTTCCCCAGCAAGCAAGCCTCTTTGAACGACCTTGTCCATAAGACAGCTTCTCCTGTGAATCTTAAGAGCCAGACAAGAAAGCAGTCCTTAAAGTATTACCCCATAGATAAAGGGTCATTGACTACGGCCTTCCATATGTTTCTGGTCTACAACTTCAGTACCTCACCGAATGTTTTCACAAGGGCTGGTAAGAATTGTAAGCCAAGAATATCTGGAGAGCCACAGCTACCTCTCCCTACAGAACCTGGCTTTCTCATAATCAGTCTTTTTCTCTAGTGTTTTTTGCTCATTCCTGCCAGTCCCATAATTCTGCTCTTTACATGGTGCTTAGCAACACGTTCAAAGGTACCTAATTCTTAATCTTAAACATGTGTCATTCCCCTTCCACCTCTGTTTTGCACCCGGAACTAGCTGCTGGACTTTGGGGTTTTTTAGAAAAAGCAAAGTAGACAGCAACAAAATAGATGCCAGAAGCCAAAATTCTGTCCTTCCTTGCTTTACAGTATCTGGAGAGGATGAACTGGTATGTTTATCCATTCTAATAAGTATTTTAAAAGGTTTAAGATTAGGATGGAAAAAGGAGAAAAATCAATGATCAGAATCCAGTTTGGGAAAACCCAACAGGAATCAACCAAGCCATTTGAAATGTTGGGAGTAGGAGGGCGTCTGTCACATGACTGGTTGTCCATTGATTGAGAAAACGTGTCACGTGATGGACACTCCCGCTCAGACCATAACCATGGTGTATGTGGGTTTTTAACCAGGATTCTGGCCCATGTCTATAATTTCTTAAGAAAAAGATGGATATTACAGTTTGAGGACTGGTTTTCCACAGCTGCCTCTCCTCCACTATTATTATGAAGTACAACCCACCCCTTCCTCTGGCCCCACTACTCTTTCAATCACGCATAAAAACAACTACTACCTGAGGTTGCTTATCAAAACATAACCTTTTCCCTTTATGGGTCTCTAAAACTCACCTCTCACTTTCAGAGGAAGTGCAACATTACACGCAACCCTCCCTCTGAGCCTTCATTCCTCACAGAGCTGTTCCTGATGTTAAATTTATTATTCCTTCCTGCCTCGTGGCAAGAAATCTCTGCTAAGGTAGTTTGTAAACACCTATTTGTTACTCAGACCTCTCAAGTCTATGTGGTTTCAGCTCAACAAGATGGATTTATTCTCCGCACGCATTTTGTAGTCTGATCGGGCGCACGCAGCGGCTGCTTTTGCAAGTCTGAAACATAGTGGGGAGAGCTATATGGGCTAGCAATCTGTACAGACACGGCAGCCCATGTGACGTTTTGGTACACAGTGGCAGGTATGCACATGCATTTTCAGTGTTTCTGCAGGACCATAAGGATGCAAAGCCTTTTCTTTTAAAAACAAAAGCTACGGAAGCTGACAAGTGCCCACCAGCTCGTGATTCAAGCAGGGGAAGGGACATGTATTTATTTGGGGGTGAGGTGTCCCCTGGTCCAATCTCAGATCATCTCTGGAAGTGCCCGCGCAGCAACTGCCTAAAGAATGGTTAGCAAAAGTTTGGAGAGAAGCAAAGATGGGTGGAGTTGCAGAATAGCCTTTGAACTGCAGAGCTGGAAGGGCCCTTATGGGTCATCGAGTCCAGCTCCAATCAAGGCAGCACCAGTGGGGAATTGACCTCCCAACCTCTGGCTCCGCAGCCAGAGACCTAAGCCACTGAGCTATCCAGCAGTTGACAGAATATATGAACCAGTGGTAGTTTATGTATTAAGGGGATGCACCACCTGATATATTGATGGGAGGTGCTCCCTTATGCGTCTGTGAAGTACCTGTAACATGAAATATAAGGAATCCATATAACCTAAGAGTTACAGGGAACGGGAGAACATTCAGGGTTATCTCCGGCTCCCAGTAGTGGCAGAAAAACCAAACAGATGTGGGCATCTCCAAGGCTTCTTGGTTTTATTTGGCATAAGCTTTTGTGAGCTGTGGTCCACTTTCCAACCCATAAAGACCTGTGCTTTATAAGAATTAGGCCTAATAAGAAAGAGAGTGTGATGTAGGTCAGATCTGCTGAATGCAGAAGACCTAGCTTCAAAGCTTAACTTTGTTAAGTAGCCTCTCATCCTACTCTATCTGACAGGGTTGCTGTGAAAGTAGAGGCAGGGTAGGGTTATCTCTGCTGCCTTCAGGTCACTGGAAAAAAGGCAGGATATAAATGCAACTAATACATTATCTCCCTACCTCCCTTGTTGGTTTTTCACACATCACAAAACTCTTTGCTGGTTATACTGTAATAGACTCCAGACTAACACAATTATCCTTCTGAAAATTACAGCAACACTAGATTCTGGTAGGTGGTGAGCATTTTTAAAAGTGTGAGGAAGCACCGTATTTTTCCGTGTATAAGACCCCCCCAATGTATAAGACGAGGTCCAAATTTGACCCTTGCCGGAGGCGGAGGAGCAGCTGCACTCGGCTGCCCCTCGCAGCTGCCGATTTACTGCTGCCGCCGCCACACAATCACCTCCTCCAGCGCCACTCGTGGGCTCCCTTCGGGCAGGGGACAAGGCGGCGGCGTGAGCTGGAGATGAGCCCTGGCAGTGGCGCCGGAGGAGGCGATTGGGTGGTGGTGGCAGCAGTCCATAGACAGCCGCAAGAGCCGGTTGAGTGCGGCTGCTCCTTTGCCTCCTTCCGTGTATAAGACGACCCTCAATTTTTCCTCTAATTCCGTTTTATAAATGGAAAAATACGGTATATCTTTTTTAAAAAAAGGATCAAAGTAAACTTTATGCTGTGTAGATAGCCTCTAATACATAACGCATACAAATCCAATTATTGTGAAACAAGACTACCAAAGAACAATTTATATGCAATTTTCCTTAAATGGTCAAGTGCTCCGTCACAAAGTCCTGCTCCACCACCTCGCCACAGTGTGTGGAGATGACTCTGGATTCTCACAGGTGACACCAATGGAGTGAACGCTCTGGCAGAATACACAAGGCTGGCTAGACTTTTAAGTTATGGCCCTCAAGGTTATCTGTGTATCTGTCATCCAACAACCAGCCTAGGTAGCTAGAAAAAGGCCAATCACCAGAAGGATGGTCATCAGTGGAAGGACTATACCCATCAGTGGAATCTTAATCTTTAACATCTTCAGGGTAAACTCAAGAGTATAACACCCGACATCACCCATTAAATCTAGACAAAGGGGCACTGAAGGAATATCAAGGCATGTTGGACCAATGCATACAACACAAATACACGTTTTCATTTAAGAGCTCAAAGATCTCTCAACCTAGGGGTGAATTTAAGGGACAACAACAGGCATGATTACCAATTGAGCAGTCGTGTCCGGTCCAACTAGGGTCGCAACTACATAGGCCAGTTTCGGGCAGGAAAGTGCCGTGGCCAGAGCACTGGTCCAGACATGTCGCTCTCTGGGTCTCGCAGTTCGTTCCCCCCCAGCCAACGGAGCAGTGGCATTCTCCTCTCACACACACACCGTGCCCGGAGCAGGTGGGGTCCATGCAATCCACTGTGGGGTGAAAAAAAAAAGGAAAAGATAGATGCAAAAATCAGAATTAATTCCATGTTAATGTCTTTATCATCATCTCCACCATCATAACCAGAGCCCTTTATTCTGTATCTTTTGTCAGATTATTCATATGTACATATACGGTACATTAAAAGTACATATATGAAAATGTTTTCAAGGAAATCTCATTGTGAACCGCAGATGAAATAATAGCCACTCCTCCCATTTTATTATCTAGCAACAACTTTCCATCCTCTCCTCAGAGGTGCACGAGAACATCACGACTGGGAGACAGAAGACAGACGGATAAGGTCTGTGGCATTTTGTAGGCTTCTGCCAAAAATTCTGTGATCTCCCAATCACAGTGCACTGTGGCCTATGGGCATCCTTTGAAGCTCCCAAACCCCCCAAAACTCCCAGTCACAAAAATATAGACAGCTGGTGTGGTGCAATGTAGTGGAAAGAGCGGATACGCTTTGATTCAGGAGACCTGATTTCAAATCCCCACTTGGCCAAAGAAACACACTGGGGCTGGCAATAGGACACAACTCACCTAACCTGAAAACCCTATTAGGGTCTCTGTAACTGAGAAGATACTTGACAGTGCATAAACATATTCGAGTAAACTTAGAATGAGGCCTCCTGATGCTTCTAGCGCGTAAAATTGTCGTCTAAAAACAAAGTGTATCCTCATGCTTTTGATCAGTCCCTGGTGACTGAGGAATTGGAATCTTTAATCCCCACATTTTGAGAAACCTGGTGTGTGCGCGCACATGCGCTAGTGCAGCCCAGTAGGTCCAGGGTATGTGTGGAAGATGCCTCCAAATTTCCCTAACCCCGGATTAAATGGATCGCCTATCCAATATCATAAGGAAATGACGATGTCCTTAAGAGGTGTTATTCACATCAATCTACAGCATGTTATGCTCATTCTGCCAAGTTATAAACTGGCTTTTCAAGCACTCTTCTGTGGCAGGTGGCTGTTGCACCACCTGGGCTACGGTTGTATGACCATCAGAGCAAAAGGGGGAAAGCTTGGCTTATAATTCTCAGTAGTTATTAAAGTGCTAAAAGTGAAGATGCCGATTTCAGAACTCAAGTCCTAGTAGACCTGGCCTTCGTCTTGCTCAGAAGGAGCAGCGATCTCCGAGAGGGGAGAGCCAGGAGCAAGCGTGACAGAGCTTTACATCCTCAGCAGATGGTTCAACCGTAGAGAACAAAGATTGCCGCTGAACTGACAAGGGGCTATGGCTAGGCAATTAATCATCCTCTCTGAAGGCCAATAGGGGAACGAGAAGGTAAGCTGTACGGGGGTCTCCATCACAGAAGGCAGAGTGCTCTGCTACCTCAGCGTTAATGCAAGATTATAGGAGGGACGGTGACTGTGTCGGGACACCCCATTCATCATAATCCCAGGGCCATTTTTCATGTTGAAACGAGGCCTTTCACAAGACGCCATACACAATGGCCACTTTAATCTTGCCCTCGCTGGCCATATTGCTTCAGACGGCTGCCACCGTGGCAAGGGTCCTGGGATAGGCTCAGAGAGTTTGGCTCGTCTCTTTGTTGTTCCAAATGCTTTCATGTGCTTTCCCCTCCATCCTGCCCCACCCCGCTCATGCCCGCCACTTCCTCCCGTTTTTAAGGAAGTTCTGCTCTGCAGATTCAATTACTCAGCTGCAGGCAAGCTTAAGGCAGCATTTGATGGACCATTGTCAGCTCCTGCCTCTGGTCTGGTCATTGCTGCAAACAGCAGAAGCAACAATTTAGGGCACAAGCCACTAAGGAACTCTTCCTGTTGCCGCTGTTCATTTCCACAGGGCAAAGATCCTTGGTCTCAAGTGTCCGAGAGCCACTTCCATTTGGAAGAGACTATATTAGCTAAACTCCGGGAGGCAGTGGAAGACAGGAGGGCTTGGCGTGCTCTGGTCCATGGGGTCATGAAGAGTCGGACACGACTTAACGACTAAACAACAACAAATATTAGCTTACAATGGCAAACACTGACTTCCTGTGTTGCTCTGATTGCTGCAATATTATTGTTGATTCTAGAGATAGGCATGGGCGGCTGCCAGAGGACGCAGGGCTGAGAAGCGGAGCACGCCTGTTCGGCTGAAAAATGAATCGGCACAAACCGCTGGCTTGCCAGTTTGTGCCCATCTCTAGTTGATTCCCATTATTAAATGGACTGTAGCTGCCTGGATAGCTCAGTGAGTTAGGTTTCTGGCTGTGGAGTCAGAGGTTGGGAGTCTGATTCCCCATGGTGGCTCCTGCAAGTAGAGCCAGTCTGTGTGGCCTTGGGCATGCTGTACAGTCCCAGGCTGCCCCCCAGAAGGAGGGAATGGGAAACCACTTCTGAGTATTCTCTACCTAGAAAAAGTCACCATAAATCAAAATTGACTTACATGATTATTATTATCATCCTGTCACTCATTCCTGTTTTGCACCGCAACATCCCAGATCTTCTAGCCAGCATGGATGATGGTCATGTCGGCTGGTAGATTCTGGGACTTCTAGCCTTTCCCAAGTTCCAGCTTTAAAAGCTCTGGGGGGCTGCCTCTGTCCCTTGATCCTCAGAGGGCCAGCACTGCCTAAACCTTCAAAAGATACGCCTCTTCTTCACAAAGCACTTTATTCATACACTTTAAGTGGGTTGTGATGATAATTTGCTATGGTTTTGGTGTCTCAGGCCTGTTTTAGACCCGGGGGTGGGTGGGTGGCAGCATATGTTCCCTCTGAAACCAGCTTTTAAAAACACTCACCTACAAGCCAGAATCAGGCCCACAAAGAAGGTGTCATTTCGGACACAGATGTATTCTAACAAGGTTTCATAACACTTGCTAAAAACATCAGTTCTCTTGATGGCATGTTCTCTTTTGCCAACAATATGGACCACAGATTCTATCTATTACCTTATGTCATACTAGTAATAACTTTGGACATTTAGTTTTCCTTCTAACCACCCATTGCCCCCGCCCAGCAACTTAACATAAATGATAAATATAATAAGACAGTGCATATAAACATAGCTGTCCTTTTAAAAAGTGGGCTTTTTGCCTCTATTATGGTGGGACCCAGGTGTTTGACGGATGTTTTGCTGCGGTGCAGGATACACGACAGGTTGAAAATCACTGCCCTATTTGTTTGGAGCGGATGTGAAGGGTAAAGGAGGGAGGCTGGGCACTCTGGAGGCTTCCTCTGACCCATGGACTGCCCACTCCTGGAGTGTGGACACTCAAGTGCCACTGCCTTCTGCAAAGTCCTTGTGTGACCAAACCCAAGTGGACACGAGAAAGGAGCAGCGCCAGTAAGCTTATGCATCAAAACTGGGCCCCTGAATCAGGGAAAAACTGTCTTCTTTCATCATTACAAAACCACAAAAACTTGAATCAAATTTAGCGGGGGGTGGGTGGGAAGAGATTTCTGTCTGAAATGGGTTAGCCATGCTGAATCCACAGTGGACTGAATCAACAGAATCTACCAGCTGAAGACAGTGGACTTTGGTTTTACTCAATCAGTTCTCCGACCAAGCTATTTTTTGCCCCAGGTCTTATGCAGCACACGTAACCACTTCAGGAACTGCTGTTTTCAATATATACCATGCTTCTGTTAGCACATGAGTAACTGAAAACCTACAGGACCCATAGAGGAACGTCTGCATTTTCACTTACAACATGTGTTGCTAATTCTCACCTATGCTGAATTAGAGTTTTCTAAAAGGAAGAACTTCTGGTACGGTCTGTAGGATGTGGGCAAAATGAGAGGGAAGTTCTTCTGCCAAACCCGCCTACCCCACCCTGAAACGAAGAGGAGAAGTGTTAAGAGCTGAGGTTTTCTCGATCAATACCCATTCGTTTTGAAAGAGCTCAAAAAGGATATGCCCTTTAAAATACAGACTAACAGAGAGATGATGGTATTCCTAATTACTATGGGTGTATGTGAAAGCTGGACAGTGAAGAAAGCTGACTGGAAAAAGATCGATTAATTTGAAATGTAGTCTTGGGGGAGAACTTTATGGATACCATGGACAACCAGAAAGACAAATAAGTGAAGATAGATCAAGTCAAGCCTGAATTTTCTCTAGACACAAAAAGAACCAAACTGAAGCTATTGTATGCACACTATGACAAGACAAGATTTCCTGGAGAAGATGATAATGCTGGGAAAAGCAGAAGGCAGCAGGAAAAGCGGAAGACCAAAGAGGAGGTGGATTTATTCACTAAGGAAGCCATGGCCTTAACAATGCAAAAGATAGGACTTTTTGGAGGGTTGCCATAAGTCAGAAGTGACTTGATGGCATACAACGACAGCCACCAAGGAACATTAACCCCTTAGTCATGTTTTTATGGATTATTAGCTGGCTTTTAAAATAAATAATGGCTCACAAAAATAAGGCAGTGGGTAAGTGGTAACACCGACCATGAAAAGCCTCTTGAGAAGCATGGAGTAAAAGCACTGGAACTGCAAAGCCAACAGGATTAATACCGGGTGGTATGTCTTCAAATCACGTTCGTAACATAGTGAAAAGGAATTTTATATTAGAAGGATTTAGAAGGCAGGCAAAGAATTCCACAAATTTCCAATGTAACTTTCTGCATGCAAAGTGCACGCTCTATAGCCCCAGTTTCTTTTACTGTCAATATTCCAAGGGCGTAGCCTTCTCTTTAGCACATAGTAAGCATAAGTTCATCCATGTGTAGCAAAGGACAGGCTAACAGTCATAAACCTTATTTGTATATACTGAAAATACAAAACATATAGTATGCTTATGGAAAGTCATTTCAGCCCTTATTAAGGGCTTCGACACTGCAATCAACATTTCACAACTGATTTTGAAAGGGAGGATGTAGAAAACATTAGTTATTTATATGTACTTTGCTCTAATTGCTTGAGATCAAATTTAGATTTGAACAGGGAAGGCTATGAAGCCCGGATTGAGGTATATATATTTTTTGTCTGATGTAATTCATTTAAAATAAAATTTTTAGCCGCCCAGAGTAGACTTCGGTCTAGATGGGCGGGGTATAAATAAATAAATAAATAAATAAAAAGTATGGGAAAGAAACGACAGCTAAATAGAAGAGGAGATGCTTCACATTCAGAAGGTCTTTGGTTCAAATCTCACAATCTCCAATGGAAAGGACCAGATATTTGGACTACTGCTGAATGGATGATTCTGTGATACACAGGCAAACTTTTCTCAGTTTCTTATCTTCCCAAGAAGCAATAAAATGGAAGAGTTGCTGGTGGCCATAAGCAAAAGGGAAAAGAATGAAAATAATTTTAAAGAAAAAGAAAACTCTGAGTAAAAGACAAAATGGGGTTGGGATAGTAGAGATTAAGGGTGTTGCAAACCATATAACACTTTAAGAGGGATCAAGAGTTGTTCAGTTGCCAACTTCAGAAAGGTTAACTCTATTATTTAACAACTTCACTTAATTTTCAAACCAGCAATTCATCTAGAAGGAGAATGTTAACTGGCACTGAATTGGGAATTAAAATTCGGGATTTAATGGAAAATAATCCTATCCCTGTTATGTTGAGCAACGAATCAGAGGGATGCATTACTGCTCCCAAGATGAGTAAAAAGACTTCAAAAGAACCACACATCACAAATTTGAGCACTGAAAAACTAGTGCACCAGCGAGACAAGGCAGAACTACACATTATAAAAAACACAATGCTGCTCCTGGAAATAACACCCCCATGTTAAGGTCATCTTCTCCTTATTACTAGAATATCTAAAGCAAAAGCAAAGTGTGCTGCTTATATACAGCTTTACAGAGCTTAAAGCACTCTCTGGACAGTTTACAATTTAATGAAGCAGGCTACATATTGCCCCTTCCCCCAAGCGAACTGGGTACTCAGTTTACCCACCATGGAAGTATGGAAGGTTGAGTCAACCTTGACCTGGCTACCTGAGCCTGTCGGGATCAAATTCAGATCATGAGCAGAGTCTTAGCTGCAGTACTGCAGTTTAACCAATGCACCACAAGGCTCCAAGCTGAACCTAAACCATTGTTGTTGTCTATGGTGCACAAATACTGAAATAATTACAATCTACCTTTTCCCACTATATTACTGGGACTTTTATAGGTGGGAAAACCCATACCTGAATAAGTTCGAGGCACTATTTACTAGACATGATGAAAATACAGGACTATGCTCGTGTGTTTTGTATTCAGTATTTGGAAAAGACTGAAAAAGGTGTGCTTCCTTGACACAAACTGATTTGCAGTCAGTGTTGCCCCAACAGCTATCTTATACATCCCTTTACAATAATATGAGAGTTGTTATTTCTTTTTTTTAAAAAGTGATATTCACCCATAATGGCAAGAGAGTTTCCATTCCAACATGCACATCAAAGAGAGAGAAAAACCACCACCAAGCACCTGAAAGTCATGGAAATGAATGCAAATCAAGGAGAAATGCCAAGCCATTTCCATTTCAGGCCTAAGACAGAACTGAAAGGGATCTAAGACAAGTCTTTTGAAAGGCACTCAATCCCAAAGCGGCACTGAATTCAAGACCCAAATGCAGAAAAGCTCTCAGACTTCCCTAAGGAAAAGCAGTTTCCCCCCTCCCTTTTTTTTTTACATCACTGATGCTGAGGGTGACACCTGGAAATTGCTTACAGCAGTAGACCAGTTTTTATTTTTAATTCTATGGTTAGAAGTGTGGACAGAGAAGATATTTGAAAAAAAGACCATATTGAGTCTGTGATTGTTGTTGTTTAGTCGATAAGTCGTGTCCGACTCTTCGTGACCCCATGGACCAGAGGGGTCAAATTCATGTTGGTCGCTTCGATGACACTGTCCAACCATTTCGTCCTCTGTCGTCCCCTTCTCCTCTCACCTTCACTCTTTCCCAACATCAGGGTCATTTCCAGGGAGTCTTCTCTTCTCATGAGATGGCCAAAGTACTGGAGCCTCAGCTTCAGGATCTGTCCTTCCAGTGAGCACTCAGGGTTGATTTCCTTCAAAATGGATAGGTTTCTTCTCTTTGCAGTCCAGGGGACTCTCAAGAGTCTCCTCCAGCACCACAATTCAAAAGCATCAATTCTTCGGCGGTCAGCCTTCTTTATGGTCCAGCTCTCACTTCCATACATCGCTACTGGAAAAACCATAGCTTTGACTGTGCGGAGTTTTGTCAGCAAGGTGATGTCTCTGCTTTTTAAGCTGCTGTCTAGGTTTGTCATCGCTTTCCTCCCAAGAAACAGGCGTCTTTTAATTTCGTGGCTGCTGTCACCATCTGCAGTGATCATGGAGCCCAAGAAAGTAAAATCTGTCACTGCCTCCATATCTTCCCAGTTCTATTTGCCAGGAGGTGATGGGACCAGTGGCCATGATCTTAGTTTTTTTTGATGTTGAGCTTCAGACCATTTTTTTGCGCTCTCCTCTTTCACCCTCATTAAGAAGTTCTTTAAGTGCTCCTCACTTCCTGCCATCAGAGTGGTATCATCTGCATATCTGAGGTTGTTGATATTTCTTCCAGCAATCTTAATTCCGGTTTTGGATTCCTCCGGTCCAGCCTTTCGTATGATGTATTCTGCATATAAGTTAAATAAGCAGGGGGACAATATACAGCCTTGTCGTACTCCTTTCCCAATTTTGAATAGATAGATAAGGTGGTCAGGCACTCCCATTTCTTTAAGGACTTGCCATAGTTTGCTGTGGTCCACACAGTCAAAGGCTTTTGCGTAGTCAATGAAGCAGAAGTAGATGTTTTTCTGGAACTCTCTGGCATTCTCCATAATCCAGCGCATTTTAGCAATTTGGTCTCTAGTTCCTCTGCCCCTTCGAAATCCAGCTTGTTATTCTGGGAGTTCTCAGTCCACATACTGCTGAAGCCTACCTTGTAGGATTTTGAGCATAACCTTGCTAGCGTGTGAAATGAGTGCAATTGTACGGTAGTTGGAGCATTCTTTGGCACTGCCCTTCTTTGGGATTGGGATGTAGACTGATCTTTTCCAATCCTCTGGCCACTGCTGAGTTTTCCAAACTTGCTGGCATATTGAGTGTAGCACCTTAACAGCGTCATCTTTTAAGATTTTAAATAGTTCCACTGGAATGCCATCACCTCCACTGGCCTTCTTGTTAGCCATGCTTTCTAAGGCCCACTTGACTTCACTCTCCAGGATGTCTGGCTCAAGGTCAGCAACCACACTATCTGGGTTGTCCGGGACATCCAGATCTTTCTGGTATAATTCCTCTGTGTATTCTTGCCACCTCTTCTTTCTTCTGCTTCTGTGAGGTCCCTACCATTTTTGTCCTTTATCATGTCCAGCTTTGCACAAAAGGTTCATTTAATATCTCCAATTTTCTTGAACAGATCTCTGGTTTTTCCCTTTCTATTATTTTCCTCTATGTCTTTGCACTGTTCATTTAAGAAGGCCCTCTTGTCTCTCCCTGCTATTCTTTGGAAGTCTGCATTCCATTTTCTGTAACTTTCCCTATCTCTCTTGGATTTTGTTTCCTTTCTCTTGTCTGCTATTTGTAAGGCCTCGTTGGACAGCCACTTTGCTTTCTTGCATTTCCTTTTCTTTGGGATGGTTTTTGTTGCTGCCTCCTGTACAATGTTACGAGCCTCCATCCATAGTTCTTCAGGCACTCTGTCCACCAAATCGAGTTCCTTAAAACAGTTCTTCACTTCCACTGTGTATTCATAAGGGATTTGGTTTAGATTATACCCAACTAGCCCAGTGGTTTTTCCTACTTTCTTCAGTTTCAGCTTGAGTTTTGCTATAAGAAGCTGATGATCAGAGCCACAATCAGCTCCAGGTCTTGTTTTTGCTGACTGTATAGAGCTTCTCCATCTTTGGCTGCAGAGAACATAATCAATATGATTTCAGTATTGCCCATCTGGTGATGTCCATGTGTAGAGTCGCCTCTTGTGTTGTTGGAAAAGAGTGTTTGTGATGACCAGCTTGTTCTCTTGACAAAACTCTATTAGCCTTTGCCCTGCTTCGTTTTGAACTCCAAGGTCAAACTTACCTGTTGTTCCTTTTATCTCTTGACTCCCTACTTTAGCATTCCAGTCCCCTATAACGAGAAGAACATCTTTCTTTGGTGTCAGTTCTAGAAGGTGTTGTAAGTCTTCATAGAATTGGTCAATTTCAGCCTCTTCAGCATCGGTGGTTGGTGCATAAACTTGGATTACTGTGATGTTGAAAGGTCTGCCTTGGATTCGTATTGAAATCATTCTATCATTTTTGAGATTGTATCCCAGTACAGCTTTTCCCACTCTTTTGTTGACTATGAGGGCTACTCCATTTCTTCTACGGGATTCTTGCCCACAATAGTAGATATGATAATCATCTGAATTGAATTCGCCCATTCCCGTCCATTTTAGTTCACTGACGCCCAGGATGTCAATGTTTATTCTTGCCATCTCCTGTTTGACCACATCCAGATTACCAAGGTTCATAGATCTTACATTCCAGGTTCCTATGCAGTATTTTTCTTTGCAGCATCGGACTTTCCTTTCACTTCCAGGCACATCCGCAGCTGAGCGTCCTTTCGGCTTTGGCCCAACCACTTCATTAGCTCTGGAGCTACTTGTACTTGTCCTCCGCTCTTCCTCAGTAGCATGTTGGACGTCTTCCGACCTGACGGGCTCATCTTCCAGCGTCATATCTTTTAGCCTTTTGTTTCTGTCCATGGAGTTTTCTTGGCAAAGATACTGGAGTGGCTTGCCCGTTCCTGCTCCAGGTGGATCGCGTTTAGTCAGAACTCTCCACTATGACCTGTCCGTCTTGGGCGTCCCTGCGCAGCATAGCCCATAGCTTCTCTGAATTACTCAAGCCCCTTCGCCACGACAAGGCAGCAATCCGTGAAGGGGTTTGTGGAGTCTGTGATTAGATGGGCAACTTTGAGCAATTTTTCCTGTTAGAGCTATTGAAAAGGTCTTCCACCCAAGCTCTATACAAAAATGATTGATAGCTAGGCAAGCTATTAAATGAGGAAGGATCTCCTTTCTTTTCCATCTCTATGCTGTGTAAGGGGCATATACTGCTGACATCACAGCCCCAAAGTTCATCTCTCTGCTGCAGGAAAATGGCAATCAAGCGCAAAACGACAAACGAGACAATGCCTAGAATTACCTTCTTCGCAACTTTCGCCTTTGTACCCTGGATTGCAGATACAGGTCCCCGTGATGCAGGTGCCATGGCTGTTGCACGAGACATCAATGCACTGGCTGGTCGGAACGTCGCATTCAGCCCCTTTCCATCCACTGTGGCACAAGCAACGGCCTTTCATGTACTGCCCATTTCCACTGCACAACACTGGGCAAGATGCTAAGAGACAATTAAAAATAAAAGAGTCAGAAATATACACGTGAAAGGGTCCAGAATATTGCATTTACATAGTGCGAGCTGTAATATTATCACCATCACTATCCCTGAGCATTTGTACAGCATTAAAGATGAACTGAAGTATTTCAAATCCTATAAACCTAACAATGTTGCAGGGCAGACAGGAATTATTTGAGAAAAGAACAATGAGGGGAGATATGATAGCACTTTTCAAATACTTGAAAGGTAGTCATTCAGAGGATGGGAAGGATCTGGTCTTGATCTTCTGAGAGCACAAGACACATAATAAGGGGTTCAAGCTACAGGAAGCCAGATTTAGGCTGAATATCAGGAAAAAAAACTTCTTAACTGTTAGAGAAGTACGACAATGGAACCAATTATCTTTTGGGAGGTGATGAGTACTCCAACGTTGGAGGCATTCAAGAGAATATTGGACAACCATCTTCCAGATCTGCTTTAATTTGGATTCCTACATTGAGCAGGGGGGTTCGACTCAATGGTTTTAATAGGCCCCTTCTAACTCAATTATTCTATGATTCTATTTGTTCTTCTCCCCATGAACCTGTGCTGTGGAACATCCTTTCAAAGCTCACAATCCTTTTGCTGAGCGGTCGTTCTGCTTATAACATGGAGTTTTATGGTCCAGGTGACACCATCATCCACAATCATAATGTAGAAGTGACATAATGGGGATATTCTGGCCCTGTGTGAAAGCACAGGGTAGCAGAGATGAGGCTGGCAAATGGGTTCAGATGTCCCTTCAATCGAGGGACTGGAGTAGCAATGAAGCCCAGTGAGAAACCCAAGCTGTGGAACGAGAGAGGGTAAAATGCTTACCTGGTTCAAACTCTGGGGAATTTGGGAGAGGCTGTTGAAGTCAAAAGCATCAAATGTTGGCCAAAATCTTGCACATTTATATTGGCGAAAGGTAAGTGGTGTAACTTGCAGCTGCTAAAAACTGCTGGTTAATCTGGCCTTGGATTATTCGCAGCACACAGTCAGCTGGCTGGAGGTGCAACCAGGAATTATAGCAGAGACTCATTGTGTGTGTGTGTGTATGTGAGTACCATCACGTCAACTCTGACTTATGGTGACTCTAGTAGGATTCATGAGGTATGGCAGATATTTGAGGAGTAGTTTTACCACTGTTCTCCCCCAGTGAGTTTTCATGGCCAAGCAGGGGTTAGAACCCAGATCTCCTGAGTCCTCGTTTGACTCTCTACCCATTCTTACTACACTACACTGGATCCCAAGAGATTCATTTGTTAGTGGTAATTTGCCACTGTGAGTAAAGCCATTTCCCTTTTGCTGGCTTTATGATGCAAGAGGGTTTTGGTAATATATTTCACAATGATTCCTTACATCAATGCAAATAGATATTAACTTGGTGCTATTTATGTATTTGGTATTTCCAGACTGTATGCTTGTGTGGTATTAGCTATTTTACACTGTCTTGTTTTACACTTTAATTCGTACAATATGTTTCTGGGGGAGCTCAGGTAAGAAAGACAAGATGAGGGCCAGAGGTTGCTGGAATTAGAGTTGAATGCCCTCCCTTCTTCACTGTGCCCTGAAGACCGGCTCTCCACCATGCAATGTTAACCTCTGAGGCTCTGGGTATGGCAAGATCTTGCTCAGAGACAACCTTATGGATGGCTGGGGACAAAAGGTCAGCTTAAGCTCCACCAGGCTATTGACAGAGCAGTGGCGGCAGAAACAATACAATACAGCAATTTCTAAGCTTTTCTGCTTAACTCTTTCCCAAAGGGGGCTCTTCTCCATGGGTTACTCTTGTCACAAAGCAGTGATGGGGAGGTGGTGAGAAAAGTAGGAAGCATGGGGGTGATGGTGATGTTATGCCCATACAGTCAGAGTAAGATATAAGCCAGCAAGCCCAGAGGGTGAAATGGTTTACACCTTATTAGAGTCTTGCTGCAGTCTTCTTTAGCTTTGCATCGTACTACAGTCTTGTGCTAAGCTTCAGGCCTGTAACTGTAGACATGCACTTTCAGAGCTTGGAAGGAATCTGTTACAAGTGAACTGGTTACCTATAGTTACTCACTCACTACAATAAAGGCTGTATAAGTAACTTAAGATTTCTAATATAGCATAATGAACAGGACTGGAGTTAGTTTCTCGATGCAATAAGTAGCACTTTCAATTACTTTCATAAGTTTTTTTTTAAAGAGCATCTAAAGGCATTTTAGAGACATTTTGACAAGGATTTTCCAAGGTTTACGCTATGGTCTTATCAATTCTAAGGTGTTTTTAAAAGAAAGGTAACAGAAAAGAAAAAAGGAATGCAACTGTATGCACATTGGTATAAAAAGACGATAGAATTCTGGCTGTTATTTTTTCACTATTTAAATTGCTATGTGGGTAGTATCTGAATGGGCCAGAAAATAAGACTTCCTCTCCTTCTCCAGCTCAGTGCTCTGCTGTGCCAAACTTCAGACATCTAAGATCACCTTAGAGCCCAAGTGGGAGAGGGAACGGGCTTTCACTCTGTGATAGCTACGCATGAAAGACTGTTTTCCCGTAGCTTCCAATTACCCACAATGACAGAAGTAAGACAAGGAGCAATACATTAATGGCGTTGTGGTCCTCCTTACTGCCAGGTTTAGAACACAGATTTTCATATAAAATTTCTTGTAAGGCTACTCCGTTCTTTTAGAACCTCTTCTATGGTGTGAAATTGAGGTGACCTGAGTTGTTCTAGAAGATCTTCTGTGGGTTGGTATGTAAGAGAGGAGTGTGTGTTTGTCGTTTTGGACCACAACTTCCATAATTCCCCAGGTAGCATGGCCAAGTCCATTTCACTGTTCCATGTCCTGGACACCAATCAAAAACAGCAATGTTACCAACCCCAGCTGGTGATGGAAAAGTTCACAGGCATTCCACGCCTTAATGAAAATATACTGTATTAACAACAGTAAGGTGCTGAGTCGACTCTGAATTTTTATGACCTTTTGCAGGGTTTTTTTTAGGTAGAGAGTGCTCAAAAATGGTCTACCTTTCTCTTTTTCTAATGACGCTCTGGAACTGTGTAGCTTGCTCAAGGCTACACAGGCTGGCTCTTCTCTCAGGAGGCATAGGGTCCAATTCACCGAGCTACCTCATCTACTGAAGTCTGACGGCACAAATGGAGATTTCTGCCCTGACAGTTCTCAATTTCTTGCAAGGAGTGTCTCTTTTCTTCACCAAACTGAGGAGACCTTACCTGTCACTAAACCAGTGGGCTCAGCTTGACTTCCAGTCATAGAGCAAATGTGTTGCGCAATGCAAAGGTCAACTTGTAAAAAAAACCTAATGCAGCCCTGTATGAACCGAGAACTACCAGAAACTCCTCTCTTTTTCTCTCTGGAAAACCTTAAATGGAAACCTTTGTATAAGTGCAACTTCATCTCCTTGGGCGATCTCTCAATAAGACACATCATCTCCATCTGGGAAAAATAATAACCAATCAAGCAACCCAACAAAAGAAAACTCCAAATTCTGAAATCTTACCTCGGCCGCAGTCAGGCCCCAAGAAACCAAGGAAACAATGGCAGGTCCCGGAAATACAGTCCCCATTCCCGTAGCAGTTGCTGGGACAATTATCCACAGATTCTATGGAAGGAAGAAACGGAGTAAGTGACCAGTTGTAAGAAGGTATAAATGAGAAGTCAAGCCATTTCAGGTACTGTGGGAATGAGCAAAACTCAAGGTGCGTCTATAAAACTACTGAGTCAGAATTTATCAAAATAACTCATCCTGCAGAATAGAATATGGAATTTATAATGGAAAGCAAAGGCCACGTTAAAGGTGATCCCTGATTTTTCCCCGTGCTAATGCATCACCGGTGCGAGGTCCTTCAAAGCCGGCTGTGTCCCACTCTTCTGCAACTCATATCCATTGGTGCTCTGCATAGATATAGCACACACTTCCATTCTTTATCTCTTCCCTCCACATACCGAAGTTGATGACTATCAGCAGCTGGAAAGTTGCTTTCGTGGACTCTACCACCTACAGTCTACCCGACAGTAGGGCCAGATTAGAGGTGGTAGGGGAATCCAATAAAGCAAAATTACCCAAGCTCTTGGGAAAACTGTAGCTCCCATCATGGCTGGGAACAGTAGGACCTGGAGCCCAACGCATACAGAGTGTCTCAGGTTGGAGAAGGGCTGTTATAAGCAGGAAAGTGTGAAGTCCCAAGAGTGTTTTGGGGTGAAGAGTTGGCTCCATCGCTCTTTTGTCCCATGCTCCATTGCATGCAGCACTTCCAAAATGGGCATCTCACTTGCCTCAGTCATGGGCTGTTGTACACCACCATTTTATTCCCATCTCCATTGCAGAATTCTGCCCCCAATCGCAGAATTTGGCTCCCAATACCCATTTTTTTGCCCGCACACTCCCCTCTTTCACTCTTTCTTGCAGTTCTGCCTTCATTCTTGGTTACTGCAGGGTTCTAGATGTCCCCATGGTCTAGGAACACAAGGACATTTGAGTCTTTGATCCCTAGTTTAGTTCCTATTTGATTTGGGGAGTGAGGAAGAGTCAAGGTACATCAACGCCATTTTTGCTCCCCTACAATTATATTCTGATTCTTGATCGTACTCA
The DNA here is from genome assembly GCA_037013535.1 of Intellagama lesueurii. Lineage (NCBI taxonomy): Eukaryota > Metazoa > Chordata > Lepidosauria > Squamata > Agamidae > Intellagama > Intellagama lesueurii. The sequence goes on from JBAJHW010000003.1 coordinate 6,955,991, forward strand.
GCAGGTGATAAAATAGATTGGCAGGAATGAGTTTTTCAAAAACTTAGATAGATAACTGCTTTGGCTAATAGTTCAGTGGTTTAGGTATCTGGCCGTGGAACCAGAGGTTAGGAGTTCAATTCCTCACTGTGCTTCTTTGATGAGGGCTGGTCTTGATGATCCTTGAGATCCCAGCTTGGCAGTTCTAAGATTATTAATAACTGAGAGTAGCCTCACCTACTGCCCCCTAAAGAATTATGGAAACACACACCCTCCTCATCTTCTTTTCTTTTGCTGGACATTGCTTGTACATTTTCAGCCATACCATGACAGCCTTAACAGGTGGAAATCAAAGTTCAGATTCTCTAAATGTAGCACACAGTGCCAACTCTCTGCACTTCACAGTTGCACCAATGAAGACTCATGCCCTTTTCTGGAGGTGCATTAAGACAAGACTGAACGGCGGAGATCCTCTCTGGATCTGAGTTGTGTCAGAACAAAATGATCCTACTAGGGCAGTTCCCACATTCATAGAGGGAAAAAAAAGCGACATTGGTTAAACTGGCACAGTTCATAGAAACAGCCTTCATGAATTTAGAAGTATTTTCTTTATGTCGCGGGCTAGAAATCCATCATGAATCGCAGCCCTATGTCGCAGAAATCTCCCTCACATTGGACCTCTGTATTCACTTCCAGAGAATGGACAGCCTCTCTCTTTGTATTCTTTGCATGAGCAGAATTATTCTCTACGCTAAAATGCAAAACTGGAGAAAACGTATACTCTGTAACTCTCATGCTTGTTGAGAAATTAACCGATTAAGACGCTTGTCTTTTGTTTGTTTTCTAATATTTACTATAGCAAACATCAACCTTCTCTCCAATGCCCCCAAAATAGGACGTATTAAATCAAAACAGTATCAACACTGGAGCAATCAATAAATGGTGTTTAAAAACAAAGCATTAATATAGCTGAGTGCTGCATCATGTAATCAAAATACATCTCCCCTGAGGAATTCATGCTGCCCTCGGGTGATTGGGGGGGGGGGGGCAAATGAAAATCTATCCCATATATAATGTAATGTTTCTCCTCAAAAATTCCAGAAAAAACACCCAAACTTTGCCAAAATGTCACTTATTTATCATCCTGTGAAAGCTAATAAGTAAAGGGAAATTGTGTTCTGTGCTTTCAGCTTCATTTTAACGACAGCTCAAAGTAGTCGTGTTTATGATTTTCTTTTCATAAAGTATATGGCTTATTAGATGTTAATTCCCCACCCCACCCCTGAGAAAATAAGGATAATTCTTAATTATTTCTAAGCATAAGTTCTTAGCATAAAGACAGGGTACAATTGTTCATGTGGGATTTGACAAATGACAAAATAGCACGGTTTGCTTGAGTCTATTGTTTCCAATCCTTACTAAATGTAATGTGTGTCATATTAAAATAGGATGTAATTATGTGGGGGTGGCCTTAACTTAGCTGGATTCATTTTTCACTGAGGCAGGTTAGAAACAGGGAAGGTGTTTTTCAGACATAAATACCCTTTTTTTAAAAAAACAACAGTATTTCTCATTTGCCATCCAGGAATAAAATTAACCACTGAACAATTAACAGAGAGGTAGGGTTGGGAGAGAGGGACGTGGTGGCGCTGCGGGTTAAACCGCAGAAGCCTCTGTGCTGCAAGGTCAGAAGACCCGCCATCGTAAGATCGAATCCACACGGCGGAGGGAGCTCCCGTCACTTGTCCCGGCTCCTGCCAACCTAGCTGTTCGAAGTCGATAAATAGGGACCACCTCGGTGGGAAGGTCACGGCGTTCCGTGTCTAGTCGCGCTGGCCACGTGACCACGGAAGATTGTCTACGGACAAACGCTGGCTCTACGGCTTGGAGACGGGGATGAGCACCGCGCCCTAGAGTCGGACACGACTGGACTAAAGGTCAAGGGGAACCTTTACCTTTACCTAGGGGTTGGGAATCCAATAGGTCTTGGCAGAAGATGAAAAGGGGTGGTGAGGCAGGTTCTGTCTGTCTTCTCCTATGCAAAGGCCCAAAAGATAGGAAGGTGTATATGCAGTTCATCATGGAAAGCTGGATGGACATCTGGCAGTGCATTATATTCTACAGCTGTATTAACTGTGTGCTGTCAAGTGAATTCTGACTTAAGGGGACAGTTTTTCAGGGTTTCCTAGGTAGAGAAGTGGTTTCCCCTTCCCTTCTTCTGGGGTTGCCCTGGGAATGTGTAGCTTGCCCAAGGCTACCCAGGCTGGCTCTTCTCCCAGGAGGCCCAGTGGGGAATCGAACTCCCAACCTCTGGTTCCTCAGCCTGATATCTAAACCACTGAGCTATCCAGTGAGCTTTTTTCTACAGCTCTACACTCATCTAATTTAACACTCTTCCACCGAGGTCCAGTTTCAACCACATTCTGTACAGATGCATTTACACTACTTAGGTTAATTTAAGATTGAGGCATATCTTACTCAAAACTACTTCAACTGCTATCTCAGTAATGATTCCCCCCCCCCCCAAATTGTTCTTTCAGAAGGCCAAAAACAAAATAAAAAAAATTAAGCACCGGAAACTCTCATTCTGTAGAAAGTTTTCTGCCACACATCGTTTGAAGCAGGAAATGTGTAGTGTGTAAACCTTTGGTATTTATGTCTCATCTTTCAGAGAACATTCGAAGGAAAAATCAAACACAAAGGTAAAAGCAGAATAATACAGCCCTAGCTGAGCTACAGGCAACTGAATAAGAAGCCTGGGGTCAGGCTAGGCATGAGTGATCAAATTAAGGGTCAGGTGAAGCCTTCACAGACCCCCTGTCCCTTTTGTTATATTCCTTCAAGTAGCTTCAGACTTTTGCAGACCCTATGAATTAGTGATCTCTGAAAGGTCTTATCATTAACAGCCTGCTCAGGTCTGGGAAACGTAAGGGTGCGACTTCCTTTCTTGAGTCAATCCATCCCACATTTGGTCTTCATCTTTTCCTGCTGCCTTCAACTTTTTCCAGCAATATTGTCTCTTCTCCCCTATCTGTAGAGGAAAGTGACAGCACGGTTTCGATGGAGTTATCTCAGTATCTGAGAAGTCTTAACTACTAAGGAGATGCTATAATTGGTCACCCTAGTGGCTCAACACTTTGGGCAGGCACCTTGTGGGGTGATGCTTGATTCTACTCTACCGTGTTTCCCCGAAAATAAGACAGGGTCTTATATTAATTTTTGCTCCAAAAAACGCATTAGGGCTTATTTTCAGGGGATGTTTTATTTTACAGTCATGTCATCTTCTTCTGGTTACTGCACAAGGGTGGAGGGCGGGGTTTCACTTAACTAGGGCTTATTTTTGGGGTTGGGCTTATATTACGATCATCCTGAAAAATCATACTAGGGCTTATTTTCAGGTTAGGTCTTATTTTCGGGGAAACAGGGTAGTAGCTCCCATTTACCAGTAATAACGTTTAGAGAGGGCAGAATTGTGGAATACTCTTGTTGGTTTGCAGACAAGGGCTTGCTAGGGCCTGATATTACTGTGGTTGAACTTTTAAAATGTGCCTTGCTCTGTCCTGCAATTACTTACATGAATTACTTTTTCTCTGGACAAAATGCAATTATATATATTAAAGAGATGGACAAATTGGCTAAACTCCCCATAGATCTTTCTTTCCCCTCTTGTTTCGGATTAATTATCTACCCTCTGGCTGCTTGCGTGGGACAACAGAATACCCAACTATTGCAGTATTTCTTCCCTATTTATCTACCGGATAGCATTAGGCTTAATTACTAAAAGCCCCCATCTCTCCCTCTCTTGGCCTAGAAGCCAAGGCAATCTCTGCCCAGTATCACGCCTTATTAGAAGCTTCAATAATGCTAGTGCATGATAAAGTGTTACATATTTTATAGCCTCAGTGCCTCACACGCTGCTCCCCAAGCAGAGAGAAAAGAACTAAACTAAGCTAAGAAGGGGGAAACAAAACAAAACAAAAAAACACAGACACGATGCATTTCAGTAGAGCTAAAGAAGCAAGCAAGCAGAGGGTTGGGTAGCCTGCCTGTAATTAGATCCAGCTCCAGTTTGAAACAACAGATTAAATATCACATCATTTCTGCTGGTTAAAACACCAACGGATTGTTTATGTGACATATGTATATCTAGTGTTTGGCAGAAGACAGAGTAATGTCTTACAGCAACTCTAGTTTCACAGTGAAACCGACTCCTGTGCTAGTTTAGAAGACTTTAAATGGGCTCCCACAGGAGACGGCAGCTTCTCTGGCTTAAGCTTTTTGGTGCACATCTAGGAGGTTCTCCCCAATCAGCTGGAGAGACTACAACGGCACGTCTTAAGAGTCAACATGTATAGGTGAATAAGTATTCGGGGTTTTCCAGGAGCCTGGCTGAAATCATACTTCCTGAGACACTCCGTCTCTGGGGAAAGTGGCAGGTGCCATAGGCCAAAGTCAAAGCCTGTCTATGTATCCTAGTCTAGCCTTCCTCTCTAAAAATCGAATGGAGGAAAGATCAACCGACAGCTACAAAGCCCAATGGCACCTCTATGTTCAATACACAGCTTGTAAATATTACTCATTTGGACAACCCCAACATTCTCTAGACAGCATGGCCGCAGTTTGATCTTGGGGAGGTCTTTGGCTTCTTTTCCTATTAGTAGACTTTGGGTGCAGTCACACAAGCATTTAGCCACTGTTTGGTTTGCTGAAGGGACAGGTTGATTTGCTCCTTTTCTCAGCAATCACACAACAGAATTGTTGGAGCGAACCAGCCTATCCCCAGAGAATTCCTATTGTCATTTTTCTGACCCCCATCAGGTTGTTTTTTTTTAACTCTTTTTGGTGTGGGATTGTTCTGTTTTGGTTTATTCCCAGCACCTGTGATCACTGGAAATAAACCAAAATGAGACTGGAGCTCATGCATTCAGCTGTGGGCAGGTTCTCGATCCAACCTTTAAGACAAGTCAGAAGGGGGGAAAAGAGAGAGAAAAAATCATTGCCTCCTCCCATTTCTGGAAGTTTTCTTTTTTTAAAAATGTATAAGTGAAGCAGTGCATCAGCACTGCCCTAATACAGTCTCTTTTTTTCCCCTCACTTCCTCTGCTCCTCTCCAGAGCAGAGGAAGTGTTTAGTTTGCCAATATTGTGAAGTGGCTGTCTTTTTCAGCCATTTCATGATATGGGAAATTGACAGGAGGAAGGAGCAAAACCAAACAGGAGTCTAACATGCCATTTGGATGCAAGGATCACATCAAATGGCATACCAAACCTGTACCCGACCCAATGCAAGTCTACTTAGTCCACACCAGCCCACTCCAGAAGAGCCCATGTAGACAAGCCCTTGGAATGTACACTGTCTCTGTGTGGCTTGCATTCTCTGTCCCTAACATAACTCCAACTGCTCCTGCCTTGGCTTTGTTTTTCTTTTTAAATGCATGTTGAAAGCTTGCCCGTTCTTATAGACATACTCCAAAACTGCCATCTATTTCATGGACAACATAAATGCTATCTTTTAATGTTGTATACTTTGTACATCAAATATTTTATTATTGTTATGCTATGATTTGAAATCTTTCAGTCTGACCAGTTTACAATTACGTCAGACAGTCAGTCGGTAAGTAAGCAAATAAGAACCTCTCTGCACATGTGAACCGGCTGCCAAACGTTTGAGAACAAGAGGACCGTGGATTGTGGTAAGCATAACTAGGTCATAGAATCTGTGCCACGAACAATGGAAAGGGAGGTTGTGAATACATGAACCTGCCTTTGGCTGAATCAAACTGCTAGTCCTTCATGTCTGAGAACAGACATGCTGATGCCTTCCTGATACTCAGGAATACAGATTGGCATAAACCGGAAAATCGCTGGTTCATGGCTACCCACGAACCATCACAGCCTCCCTGAAAAATGAACTGGTTTGTGGTTTGTTTTTCAGGTTCGTGCTGGGTGGGACCGCCTGCCTGCCCCCTTCCCACAGCCCCCGTCGCTTCCCTACCTAGTCCTGCCACCATCTCCTCCACTACCACAGGTCTTGCCACCACCACTGCCGCCGCCACCGTCAGTGATAGCAGGCCAGCTTCCCTTCCTGGAGCTGGGCCAGCTGTCTCTGCGCATGTGCCCGCCTATCAGCTGGGAGGCGGCGGGTGCATGCGCAGGGATAGTGGTCCAGGGTCCTGGGAGCGAAGCCTTCCTGCTGTCTCTGACGGTGGTGATGGTGGCGGCGGTGGCAGGACCAGGTAGAGAGGCGACGGGGGCAGTCGGAAGGGGGGTGGGCAGGTATCTCAGTTTGCCAAATGAAGCCCTGAGGGCAAAAAAGTTGGGTGCTTCATTTTGCTTCAGCAGAATGGGATCCCCGAACTGAACCACAAACGTTGGTTTTTCTGGTTCGTAGTTCGGTTTATGCCCATCTCTATTCTGGACTTTGGGTCAGTTCATTTTTGGCCTCTGGCCACACCCATCAAGGGTGATTGTACATGCAATCCAAAACATCTGGAGGATCCCGACTGATCCGTCACTGACAGAGCCCAGTACTGCTTACTCTGATTCTCTACAGCTCTGTACTTCTTGGCTTAACATCTGTTACTTTAACTTTTATGTTTGGTAAGCCATCCTGAGCACTTGTTGAAAGGTGAGCTCTAAATTCCTAAAACAGATGCGAGGACTGGCAACAGACAAAGACCTTTCCTGGATTTGGGAGGATGGAGCCTTTTTTACACTGGAGATGCCAACGGGGTTCATTCGTATTCAAAGCATGTGCCATACCACGGAGCAGTGGCCTTTCTCTTGTGAGCTGAAAAATGTCTAAGGAGGGCGATTGAAAGACATTTAGGGAGGAGAAGGAGGGGAAAGGCCTGCTGATGGAGAGAGGGAATAAGAGCTGAAAGGAGAACACAAGGTGAGAAAAGTGAGTCGCGTGGTGCTTTGAACACAATGAATTAGTGACCTTCAAAAGATTCTATCATTAATTGAGTTTGCTCAGGTCTTGCAAAGTCAAGGCTGGGGCTTCCTTTATGGAGTCCATTCATCTCACATTCAGTCTTATTTCCCCCCCACACACTGCTTCAACTTTTCCTAACAAGATTTTATTTTCCAGTTAATCTTGTCTTCTCATGTTATTTACAAAGCACACAGCTTCAGTTTAGTTGCTGCGTTTGTAAACAGCAGTTGTGGAATAGCAGAAGAGTTACAAAGACAGACAAACACAACCTTCAACACAGTGTTACACTGCTTCTAGCCAGGGTTACAGTTAGCCAAGGAACCAGTCAGCCAACCATAGCCTTCCCAAGGATATTACGAGTGCTAAGGGTCAAAAGCAAGACAAACCACTTTATACCATAACTTGGAAATTATCTCCTTCTCTTTTTCAAGTCACAAATAGTATGTTTTGGCAATTAAATCTACTGACACCTCCTTGGGCTGGTTTTGTTGTTGTCTTGTCTTGTGACTGGTCTTTTTTAAAGCTCTGCTTCTCAGGGCACTCAATATGCTGATAACCTGTTCTTTCTCAACTGCCCAGTTTTTGCTGAACTCATCACGAGGGATGTAAATCTTCACACGCAGGGACAAGAAACTGCAAAATCATTCTCCATTCCCAATACGAGGGCAACCTATTTTGTGGTAATCTGGACAAGAAAAGATTGCAAAAAAAAAAAAAAAAATCTATAGAAATTATGCAAAATTGCAAAAAAAAATTGACATAAATAATGCAAATTGGAAAAAAAAACCTATGTTACTTTCTGCATAGACTTTTAAAGATTAGAAACACTGGGTAGACTGTATAGTCTTTTAAAAAAACCCAAAACCAGTTAGTCATTCTGTGCTTTTGTGTGTGTGTTGTTTCTCAAATGAAAAGGATGCTAATTTTGGCAAGTGACCATTCACACAAATTATGAGGGGGAAAAACCCAGCCCCCTTGCCTTGTTCTGGTCTGCAGGCGAAGAACCTCATAGGACTTGAAAACTCCCCACTTTGTCAAGTAGAGATAGCCTGAATCAATGTGGATGAAATATTTGGTGAGTATTTGGTTACTCATGCACTCATTGGTAGGAACAGTGTTTGCTATCAGAGAGAGAGTAGCAGGGAGTACATTTCTTCTGTGATAAAGTATTAATTTTTTTAGTGAGCTAATTATCATTTAAGTCATTAAGTACAAGTCATTTCTCTGTCGGCGTAGCTACAGTGATGTGCCATTAAGTCAGCCAAAAAAAAAAAGTTCTGTAAAAAATAATCAATTAAGTGGGCATTAAAAATAAAAGATAAAACAAAACTAAATAACATTAGGGGTAGCAGCACTGATTACTTTTACCTCCTCCTTCACATCTGTAACAAATAAGCACCTGTGTGCATCACACACCTGTCGAAATGATGGAAATGGCCCTCCCCCTATCTCCTTGCAGATAATGTTACAAAACACAATAATACTGATTGATGAAGGGAAAGGAAGGCCAGCAAATGATCATTTCTCAGGAATTATGAGTGCACATTCTCAAAATTCTTGCTCTGTCTTATTCCTTTTATGTATTTTCTAATGTTGGTCATTAATCACACATGTCAGAATTGTTGGTGCAGACAATTCAGGGAACAGAGACTCCGCAGGCTCGGCAGCCTTCAAATACAGTTCCCAGAACAGACGGGCCAAAAGGCGAGTGGAAGCAGAAGAGATGACTTGACGGCTGCCCCAAATTTACTCTTGACTGCCATTTCCTGGTATTGGTTACACCTTCTTTCAATTATTTCTGGACTACGCTTCTTCAAATGGTTGATCAGTGTGTGTGTATCAAAGCACATACTCAACAATGTAGAGCATCAAGCCAAGGCACACTGGAATTCCAGACAGAGTTATTACATTATGCTCTGAAGAGCAGAAAACATTCCATAAGTCAAATCAAAAATAGGGATGCCCCAAACAAAAAAATTATAACTATGAAAGTGGACCTCAGATCAGCACCAACTTCGGCACAGATGTAGCAGAATGGCTGCTCTCGCGGTGTACCAAATTTGGGGGCATTTGGGCAAAGGGTTTTCAAGTTGTGATTTTTTAAAAAGTAATAGTTTTACTCCTGTAAAGACAGAAGCAACCATAAATCTACAGCCTATTTAAAAAAGATGAAAAACATTGATAAGACAAAATTTGCATAGCTAAGAAAGAACATGTCCGGGATTGGAAATGGAAACATAGCTTTCCAGTCTGCATTTGGTGGAGCAGGTATGGCAAATTAGTTCAAATGAGAAGTTAAAGGGTGTGTATGTTTCTCCATTGTATGAGTTGTACCTAATCATACCTTTGCTTCACCAAAGCAGCCCTTCAAAATATTTTGGCATATATGGATTAAAGCCACATCCAAGCTGTTCTCACTTGTGTCTTCTCCCAGTAACCATAGCGCCGATCATCTTCTTGAGACCTCTACCACTGAGTAATTCTATACGAGGGAAATTTCTGATTCAATTTGTGGGTAGAGTCTATTTAAACTCCTGTTTTAAAACGCCAGGGAATTCAATTCTTTTTTAAAAAAAACCTCTGGTTTATGAATGTGGGATATTGTGCTTCTGTACACACAATTCAAAAAAGCCAGGGAATGGCCTGAGAGACTGAGAGAAGGGTGTCCTGGAAGACCTGAAAAAGCAGATGGGGTTGGGTGTCATCAGCACACTGGTGGTATCAGACCATAAAATTCTGGACAGTCTCTTTCAGGTTTTTCATGTACAGTGGTGCCTCGACTTACGGACTTAATCCGTATCGGAATGGTGTTCTTAAGTCGAAATGCTCGTAAGTCGAAGCACCATTTCCCATTGAAATGCATGGGAACGGGATTAATCCGTTCCAGCATTTTAAAAAAAAATACAAAAAAAAAAAAAGCACACAGAAAGCCCCATCGGAAGGCGCTGGGGCTTAAAAAAAAAAAAAACAACCAAAAATAAACAGAGCAAGCCCCGAAGGCTGCAAAAAACAAAACAAAACAAAAACCAAAAATAAACATCGAACAATCCCCATGCTGGGACTGCAAAAAACAACACAGCACAGAAACATAACCCCCCTCAGCCGAAACCCACCCTGCAAAACCCACCCAGAAGTTTCTAAAAAGGAAAAAGCAGCACCTTACCAGGCAGACCGAAGCCTCCTCCGATGGCACTCACTCCCCGGCGGGGAGCCTCCTCCTGCGCCGCCGCCGCACGCCCCATCCACGGAGGAGCCCCTCCGACCCACGCACCTCAGCTCAGCGCCTTCGGCCGCCCTTACTCATGAGTAGACCCGCGCCTTCGGCGGGCCTCATGCATGAGTAGACGCGCACCTTCGGCGGGTCTTACTCATGAGTGTAGACCCGTGCCAGGGATGGGCAGGGAGCGCACCGGCTTCCCACGCCCCGCGGCGATCCGGAGCCGCCCCCGCCTCTCCTTCCTCCTCCTGCGCCGCAGGAGTAAAAAAGTTCCCTGACCCCCTGCTCTAACCGTTGGGGCGAAAGAGCTACAAAGAAGCAGCCTCTTCGCCACCAACGGTTTGAATTTCCCGCCTTTTTCTGTTCTTAGGTCGAAGCTCCGCTCGCAAGTCGAAGCAAAATTTTGCGAGCGGAGCTGCTCGTAAGTCGAAATGTTCGTAGGTGGGGCGTTTGTAAGTCGAGGCACCACTATGTGAAATAGTATGAGGAATCACAGAATCCTGAGAGAATCCACAGGCTAATGGTCAAAGTGTTGAACAGGAGTCTCCCAGCACCGCGACCATTCACAAAGTGACACTACACAAGGGAAAATTCCAGAAGTGGAACTCCTTTTTTCATCAGTTAACCACTTCTCACCCAAACACATAAGCAATGGCCAGGGCTGTTTTTTCAACTAGTGAGAAAAACAGAAGAGGGTATCCTGTAGACCATCTTGACTGCTGCCATTGGTGTCAACATTCAGGCTGCCCTTTGCTATGCAAAGCTTGGCCTCCTTTTTCCTCCTGGCAACGCGGGCACAATATTATACAGCAATAATAGGCCATTTCCTGGCTTTTTGAATCATGGGTACAGAAGCACAGTATCCCACATTCATAAAGCGGAGGGTTTTTTAAAGAATTGAATAAGGATTTAGAACACTGTAACACAGGATAAGCCCTGATCCATCAGATGAAAGAACTTTGCAACAGAGGCCAATCAGATGCCTTTGGCAAGTCTACAGGGCATGAATATAACAACCTGCCTGCTCCTCCTCTCAGTTTTAGTGCCCCCTTTGTAGAATATCCTCCAGAAACTCTTCTTATGAAAGGTCCGTTATCTTTTTGATGACTGATAAAAACATTTTCAAGCACTTTAGATTTTAGGGTTGGTTTTATGCATTTTCTTGTGCCTTTTTTTTTTTTAAAAAAAGTTTGTTTTACTTCAATGAATTGTACCTTCTAGCTTCTTTTACCCCACACAGAGAACACCCTTTTTCTAATGATACAGATTACTTTTACGAATATATGTAACTGTAAATGGCTATCATGTCTGTCCCATATAGTTGTTGGCAGTTGACAGACCTATCTATCCTTCATGAGTTTCAATATTGTGAGCGAATGGAGAGGATTAAAAAAGACCATGTTATTCCCCTTTAACGTTGAATAAACCAATTAAATTAATCAAAACTAGGCTGGGGAGAGGGGAGATGTTATTTTAACAACAGTACATATACACCTGATTTATGGACTTCATTGACAGAGGATGCAGTGATGGCCAGTAGTTTAGATGGCTTTAACAAAGACATAGACAAACTCATGGGGTAAAACCAGTACATAGTCCCCAGTATAACAAACCTATTGAATCAATGGGATTTACTTAAGTGTTGAGTTATCATTCAGTAACTGATTCAATGTGTCTACTACACCAGTTGGGACCAGCAATTGGATTTATATTATCGATATCGAAATTTCACTTCTATGCATATAACTAACTCTAAAAGAGTGGCATTTCCAAAATTCTGCTCTCCATATTTCTTGCCAGATTTTGGCCTTCTGAATTCATAGCCTTTTTCAAAAGCAAAGCAAAGAATTATGACTTTTTCTTGTTTTTAATTTCTGAATTTTGTATTTGTTTTCCCATAAAATTCACTTCCTTTAGTTCTTAGCTTTCTTCCACAATGGATTGCTATTACACACACAAAGCATAAAATAGGAATACTGCCAGAAAATATTCATACTGTTACTGTACGTATCACTTATCTGTTCCTTAAATGGAACACTATGGTTGGTACATATATACTTCAGTTAAAAACTCGTCTGACTGCAGGTATAGTTGTATCAAGATTACTTCTGTTCACTTGTACTAATGGACTTGAGTGCACGCATATATTGGCCAAAGTCTTGTTGCAGAGACTGCTGTTGATTAAAGACAGGGTGCACAAAGCTCAGACGAAATGAGGCAAAGTTGTGTGCACATCAAAACTGAAAAAGGAAGTCTTTAATCAGATGTAATCAGTTCCACTGCACACGTGGAACCTAACCAAAGTATTTAGGCCATTGGCTGAAGATTATACAAACAAACTTTGAAGCAATTATATCTACAATGAACATCAATGCAGCTTTTTGGTGGTATTGGTATTTGATGCACAGAGGAGTAATGCAGGGGGCAGGGAGGGAGAAGATATGCAAATGAATAGAATAAATGGGAAGTTATGGAGAACTGTACATGCTTCAGTTCCAGGATTCACTTTAGAAATTCTTTTACTTAAATTAGAATTCAACAGGAGTAATGAACAAAGTGAATCAGAGGAACAACCAAGGAAAAGAACCAAAGAAATTCAGTCATCACTACTCTAAATATCTGATGTCTAAGAATAAACAGAAGCTACCACTTTGTGTGTTTGCATAGACATCTGGCTATTCATTGCGGGAAACAATATGCTGAATTAAACAGACCTTGGCCTGATCTGGCAAGTCAAACTTTATTATTTCATGGCAAAATGTATGTTGCTCACTGCATATTTCAGGCAAAAAAAAAAGGGGGGGCTGAGATTATTTACCTTGTTCTTGTTTCTAGTTCCTACTTCCCACGTTCTCCTGTCATGATATTATTAAATCTATATTTTGCTGCACTTTTGTTTTGACAGTTTGCCCCGGGAACTACAAGGTCGGCTGGAAACTTTTTGTGCAGGTACCCTGTGTGTGCGCCTGTGTGTGCACATAGGCTAATGCACGTTCATGCCAGCACTTGCCACCGTATGCATACTTGTAAAGTACAACAGGAAACAAGATGTACATAACCACTGGAGTTCAAGATGCAGAGTCTTTTGCTTTCAAGCAGGAAGCTGACTTGCGTTCCCTACAAATTACAATCCGTGTACCCAGGGGGCAAGGCCAGGTCTTGTTTTTTGTGTTTCGCTGTAAATGGCAGTTGAAGGCGAATGTTTCCAGCTCTGAAATGTGCACACAAGGCTAGCTGATACAGGCTGAGGCAGCTACAGCATGTAGGTGCACTGACATGAGTCTGCTGAAACCTAATAATGAATTGCAACTAGAGTAGGCCCTTTGGATCTGTGGAACCTACACAGGTGTTGACTCACCAAATCCCTATTAATTCAGTGGTCCTACTCTAGTTGTGACTTACGACTGGGTTTTAGGCTTTGATTGCTTCTTCTTATTTTTCGAACACTATCCTTTTTTTTTTTAAAGAAGAAGCCTTTATTCCAGGGAAGCAGACTGTTTGGTCCCCTACATCAGTGGTCCCCAACCTTGGGCCTCCAGGTGTTCTTAGACTACAACTCCCAGAAGCCTTCACCACCACCTCTGCTGGCCAGGACTTCTGGGAGTTGAAGTCCAAGAACATCTGGAGGCCCACGGTTGGGGACCACTGCCCTACATGTTGTCGGACTGCAACTCCCATGAGCCCCGACCAGCATGGGCTCCAGCTATCAACCCTGGATGACAGCTTCAATATTCCACTGTCTGAGGAAGTCACACAACATCCTTAGAGACTTTTCCCATCCTGCTCACAACTTCTTTGAACTGTTGCCGTCTGGCAGAAGATACAGAACAATTAAGACTCGGACCACACGTTTTCTGAATAGTTTTTATCCCAGAGCTATAACTGCACTTAATAATGAACTTAAAGACCACCAGTAGTGAACAGTTGGACAGTGTTATTTAGCCTGCGGTGTAGATGTTTGTGTTTTTAGTGGGGGATTTTTAGTGGGTGGGGAGTGTTTGGGGATTTTTTTATGTGTGTGCCTGTGGGTCTGGTCTCTGGGTGTCTGTGTGAATTTCGTTGTATGTGTATACTATGTATAGACTTACAATGACAATAAATTTATTTGTAAATTTATTTGTAAATTTTATTTGTAAATTTGTAAATTTGTAGTGACGGCAGATGATGGAAGTTCCAGCCCAACAATATCTGGAGAGGTAAACTTCCCACATAATCTTTATTCCATTAACATATAAAGAGATCATACGTTAACTTTGGGTTACAATTCTCGTGATTCCACAATTTGAGGGATTCTGGAAATCACTGTTTTGTTTGTTTTTAAAGGGGACTTTTAGAGTCTCTGGTTTTCTTCATCAGCCATTTAATGGAGAACGGTTCTCTGCATGATTCCTGTGACCAATCCAACCCAGACATTCACTTGCTGCCACTTCCCTTCCCTTTTTGTGGCAAATGAATATGAGGGCACCAAGATGATCAACAAGCGTTTCATGCTTTCAACTTATTAGGATGAAATTGAAATAATACAATTTATTTTGTTAAATACACTGAAAATATAATAGGTTTCTTCAAGTATTTAGTGAACAATGAGGACTAGTACGGTATAGCAGACAGAGGATCTGAACAGGAATCAGGGGACTTGGCTTTAAATCCTGACTTGCTGATGGAAACTTGGGGATGTGTGGCAACAGTAGACCACTCCTTAAACATCCTACATATTGCTAAAATCCTATTAGGATTGCCTTAAAATGGATGTGACTTTATGGTGCACAACAACAAGAATGGCGAAAGCAACATGAATGGTTAATTGAAAAAATCAGCAATACTTATTAGAAGAGTCTCTTATTTTTCAGATTACAACTTCCAAAATCCCTGAAGTCAAAGAATTACGGGAGCTGTAGCCCAAAGGTATTGTTTCTTCCTTTGCAACGAATCCTTGGGCTTCACAAAAACGTTCGTATGTTTCATTTTAGCCAACCAGCAAAAGTCTTTAAAAGGTCCACGGGATCTAAAGCCGTGGGGCCAACTTTCTGGATGTAGAAACAGAAGCAGCATGCGCACATATAAAACTGGAGAGAAATGGCTGTCGGCAGCTGCATATCAACTTACAATAATCTCATCCTTCCCCCTGAAGTCTTCTCGTGTAATAGTTGAAAACTGTTCTCTTTTTAACAGTTTCATTCACAAGGGATGTGCTCAATTGCACAGCCATATATGCAAGACCATGGTTTTTATGGGTGTAAGTTAAGAGTAAGATTTAAAACACACACACACACAGAGTCTAAGAAGGCTCATTGTTTTTTTTTGGGGGGGGGGAATAAAGGTTTTATATCTAGGTGCCAAAATATACAAACAGCTCGGTAACTCCCCCGGCCTCACTTCTTCTCTCTACTGTTATAGCTCATATGGAAATTCGAACCAGGCAACTCTTTAATGTGAAACAGGAACAAAACAGGCTGTGCTTACATTATCCAAGAGTCCAAGAATATTATAGCCTTAATGGAGAATGCTCTCTCTTTAAAAGAGCAGAAACTCAAACCGTACTACTGACTCATGTTTCCAGATTCGCATGGGCAGGGTTCTCCAGAAACAACTTTCGGTAAGACTGGAGACCTTGTCATGAAGGTTGGATTCAGGTCTTTGGAGAAATGTTAACAGCAACAACACCCCCCAAAAAAGGGCATGTGAATTAAGTTAAAAATTATGTAAACCTCTTCTTGACCCTGAAGCGAAACTAATTATGCAAGTCAATGAACCTTTTGTAGAAACCCTTGCAATCAAGTGAAGGTACCCAGGCAAAATAGGCAGAGAACTGACAAGCTGTGGTTGACACAGAGTGATCTCTAGGGAAGCAGGCAAGGGGAGGGGGAACAGAAAGAAAGAACAGCTAGAAAGAAAGAAAAAAGGAAGGAGAGTAAAAATGTTTTAGTAAGTCACACATAGAGTAAGCCCACCGAATCAGTGGGGATTTTGGTGAGTCGGTTCCACGGACACAATAGGCCTACTCGGACTACGACTTTCTACAGTACTGGATTTCAGCCAATATTTCACTCAATATTTATTTTGGATAATGCAAAATAAATTCCCTTTATGTGCTACGGTTTATAATCTTGCTGCCTGTGGAGCAGCAAGAGCACAAGCTAACAAAAGGATGATGGTGGTACTAATAATGACTGATGATGATGCAAGTGAAATAAGTGTGTGTGTAAAACAAAAAAGATTACACACAGTACTGGTGAATTATTCCATGTTGCTGGAATTGAACATTTTAAAGGAGAGGCCTGGGGGAAAAAACACCAATAGTCTCAACCTTTGCTGATTTTTACCAGATAGTGTTCCCGACATGGGGTTCCTGGTTTAGGAAACAGTTCAGGAGTTCCCCCTGCTAGCCAGCATTGGTCTTTTAAGGCCTCTAATCTACACCTGAAGGGGAGCCCCACAATTCACTGTAAGGAATGGCTTCTAAAGCAGCAGGCTTTTTTCTCACGAGGAGATGGAGCCCCTGGATGGAAGGCTTCCAACCTGCCTTGATATGGAGGCTTTCTCACATAACAGTCAGGAGGATGAAACACAGACATGACACACTCATTTCCTTCTGTTCTTCTTTGCCCAGAACAGAGCCTGGATGGACCAAATCGGTGTTTATTTTGCCTCTTCGTCTTCCATCGAACTTTGTCTCAGTGGGATGCTATGGGGGAATTCAGTAAACTTGGGCTCTGACTGGGACCTACAGAGATTTCGAAAGATGGGAGGGACCCATGGGTTTGTTGAGAACTGCTGCAGGGCACAGACTGGGATGACCCGAAGAAAAGCGGCATTTTGTCGATTAAGTACCCCTTCCTGGTCCATCTGGATATTTGGTCATGTGGGCTGCACCTAATCCACTGGACTCACACTGTTGGAAAAGAGTAATGGCTACAGCATTTTGCCTGCCACCGCTCTGAAAACCAAAGTGCTGGAATGGAGCTTCTGACTCAAGGGCCATTTAGAAGTCTGCTCTGAATTGAGACCACACCAACAATCACCTGCAGCAGGCACAGCTTTAGCTTGACATATCAAGTTCATTCACGTATCTATTTGTCCTCTACCTTTTATCTCTCCGGGCTTCCTGGACCTTCAAGCGTGACAGCCACAGCTGCTGGAAGATTCGGTCCATGCCTGGAGCCAGGCTCTTAGCTGTTCCTTGCCATCTCTGAACGGTTTTTTGGCCAATGCCTGACCCAGATGGGCTGACTCCAGCTCCCCCTTGGCCTGATATTTTGTTCTATTTAAGACCAGACCGTCCAAATAAATCACTGTTATCTGGCAGAGGTGAATCCACCAGGCGCTTTGCAGAAGAGCATCAGCGTTAGAAAAATGCTGGCAAAGTCATTTACGAGGAGGTTAATTTATTATAGAGAGAGACCTTGGTTTTCCCTTGCCGTAATTTGTTAGGACAAGGGATGAAAGAGCTTATTACAAGGAGAAGCCATTACTCTGTAGCCTCCTTCTTTCTTCTCTTTTTGTTGTTGTTGTTTAGTCGTTAAGTCGTGTCCGACTCTTCGTGACCCCATGGACCAGAGCATGCCAGGCCCTCCTGTCTTCCACTGCCTCCCGGAGTTGGGTCAAATTCATGTTGGTAGCTTTGATGACACTGTCCAACCATCTGGTCCTCTGTCGTCCCCTTCTCCTCTTGCCTTCACACTTTCCCAACATCAGGGTCTTTTCCAGGGAGTCTTCTCTTACCCACTGGCTATCACCAACCAATTTAGGAAGGCTTGGACAACGACGAGAATCACATGTTATCCAAAGGTTCTCACCGGATGGGACAAAGCCTCAGGATGGACGGCTTTCAATACGGGTGCTCTCATTTTGGATTTCCCTGTGTTAGAGATGCCCACCATGAATAACGACTTGGGGAAGATGAAAGAGGCTTGAACACGTGCCCAAAACAGGAAGAGAGGGATTTTTCTCCCCCCTCTCATACTATGAGATGATCATCAAATGACATCTGTGTGTAGGATAGCAGAACTGGCCAAAAGGAAGGAAGGAAGATTTGAAATAGTAGAAGAGGGCGGAAATGGAAGAAAGCAAACTTCATGGGTCTATGTCAGAGATGCCCAACTTTTTATTTATTTATTTGCCACTGAGTAAATCTGGATATTTTTTAAAATTGGGGTGTGAAGCACTACAAAATGGCTTTCATAGGGTGGTGGCTAGTCTTGAAATGCCTGCCATGGGGGCCTCCAAGTCACAAAGAGCCTTGACTTGCCAAGGAACTGAGTTAAGACAAAGCTTGAGTCCGAGTTTAAACAGCAGGCCACACACTTGACTCTGTAGAGCACAGCAATGTTTCAGTTCAAAGAAGACCAAATGGCAACCCTTCAAGACAAGGAACCTTCCACTGTGATGCAGTGGTTAGAAGTTCTCATTTGTCCAGTTGTTTGCTTTCAGCTGCACTTGCCTTCCAGAGCTGTTGTGTACGTATGTATGAAGTGAGGAGGAAGAGGAGGAAGAGGAAGAGCATATGTGACCTTGGAGCTCACTGGGAAAGAAGTGGGACATAAAGGATGATCCTCATCATCCTTCTCATCCAGCCCTGCCTGACATTTTGTAACCCACCCCTCACAGTCTCTCACATGGGATCATCACATGAATGCATATTCATACATGTGTCCACATATGCAGATTTTCTCATTCAGGATCACTCCTGAAACAGACTCATACATACAGTACTTCATGCAGGAACATCACTCAAACTCTCTCCCTCTCTCTTTTACTCACACACACTCCCTCTCTCTCCTAGGACCATTCGCCCCAAACCTCTATTTCTCTGTCTCCGTCTCATACACATGCACTCCATATATATCCTGCCCTATAAACACGCGAGCATGTTCCCCATTAATTCATCACAGATACACACCCTTGCCCCTCCTTCCTCCTCTTCTGGTCACCTTCCCAAGGTTGTTCTTAATTGGTCCCATACCCTAAGGCTGATGGGATACACACCCCGTTCTGCCCTCCACGCTCCTACCTCACATACCAGGTAATGGGGCTGCCATTTATTTTTAATAACAAGCATCGAGGGAAACAGAGAAGGAAGCTAAAGGACAGAACTTTACTTAGCGGTGTGCCTTGTTGCCCGATATACTTCTTTACAAAATTAAAAATTGGTGGAGGAGACAGAGTTACCCATGGACATGGAGAGAGGGTATCTCAGGGACTTATGGCACCCATGGGCAGCACTTTGGGGGAAGGCAGGTTGACTTGCAAAAAGCATCAAGGACACCTTGAGCAGAAGGAGCAATCCCAAGATGTTGTAAATACACAAATAAACAGAATGAAACTGGGGGGAGGTGGGGGAAACCCTGTTTCATTTCTTTTTATTCCGTCATCTCCCTTTCCTTAAATTGAATTGGATGAGTAACTTCATTTTTGTGGTGGACTCAAGACAGAGAAAGATCCAGAGGGTATATCTATCCATAGAGGAACATCCACAGGGGTTAAATGAAGCCCCCATACTGCTGAATCTTTAGGACAAACACCAGGGGAAGGCTGTTACTTTTACACCCTGTTTATGAATTTCTACAGCTACCTCTGCAGAACTGGAAAATGGATGCTGAAGTGAATGATGTGGGCTTCTAGAACCCTTCCTTTTCTTAAGAGTTTAAGAGGCTTTCTGTTTTAGACACAGCTATACATATGCACTTACGGCAGGCCGTGAGTCTGAGCACATCAAAGTATACTTGGGATAAGCACTGACTGTAAGGTATGTGCCATGCTGATAAATGCAGATTGAGACAAAGTACAAAGTATAAGCTGAGAAAAAGCTGAAAGCCGCATCTCTCCAATTAATATGATACCTAGTGTGGTGTAGTGGACAGAGTGGTGGACCAGGACTATGGAAACCAGGGTTCGAATCCCCGCTCAGCCATGGAAACTGGTAAAACCTTAAATATCTCACTTACCTTGAAAGCCCTCTTTGGGTCACTATAAGTCAGTTCCAACTTGTCAACACAAAACAACAATTAATAGTTAAGGTTCTGCTTGACAAGCCATTTAGTGTGTAACTTAGTGCTAAGCTTGCTATCACCTGCAATGCTGATATAAACCATAAGTGAGGGACTGTGTCCTGAGAGCAAGATGGGGAAAGCAGGACATAAAAGGGGAACCAAGAGGAGAAATTGAGCATTGAAGCCAACAGTGTTGGGTCCTGGAAAATTACTGCAGGCATGAATTACTCCACGGTGTTGGGCTACAAATGGAACAAACAACTAATCATAGATGGGGGAACTCCACTTAGTGCAATCAGGTTATGCCATCCATTGCTTCCAACTTATGGCAACCTTGTTATGGTTTTCTAGGGATGTGAGATGTTCAAAGAGTGGTTGACCCTTCCTATCTCTCATGGCCAAGCAGGGATTTGAACTCAGATCTCCTGAACCCTAGTCTGATAGACTATCCATTACACCACACTGGTTCTTAATGGAATATGTTGCCTAAAACTGGATTGGAGCCACTTAATAGGCTTTTGTAAAATAATAATTACCGTATTTGCCGGCGTATAAGACGACTGGGCGTATAAGACAACCCCCCAACATTTCCACTCAAAATATAGAGTTTGTTATATACCCTTTCCCCTTGCCTTCGGTAAGGCTAGGAACGGAAAAAGGGGAAAAAAAGAAAGCCTTTTTACCTTCTGAGGCTTGCCGAAGGCAGGGGGAAAGGGCGGGAACTTCAAAAATGATGCCGGGCAAACCTCTGCAAATGCCCATCGCCGCGCGGAGGGACCCCCGCGAGTCCTGGGATGGTGCAAGGTAAGCCCCGGGGGGACCCCCAAAGCCGGCGAGGGGCGCTTGCAGAGGCTAGCCCAGCACCTCCGCGAGTCCTCGGATGGTGCAGGAAAAGCCTCCGAAGTGCTCTGAAGCCGGTGCGCGCGGTTGCGGGGCACCCCCGCCAGTGTTCCGATGGTGCAGAGAAAGCCATCGGAACACTGGCGGGGGTGCCCTGCAACCGCGCGCGCCGGCTTCAGAGCACTTCGGAGGCTTTTCCTGCACCATCAGAGGACTGGCGGGGGACCTCCAAAGCCGGCGAGGGGTGCTTGCAGAGGCTATCCCAACTGAAGTGCACCCGGCATATAAGACGACCCCCCCCCCCCACTTGGAGGCATGTTTTTCAGGGCAAAAAAGTCGTCTTATACGCCGGCAAATATGGTAGGCTGAGTTGTTGTTGTTTAGTCGTTAAGTCGTGTCCGACTCTTCGTGACCCCATGGACCAGAGCACGCCAGGCCCTCCTGTCTTCCACTGCCTCCCGGAGTTGGGTCAAACTCATGTTGGTAGCTTTGGTGACACTGTCCAACCATCTGGTCCTCTGTCGTCCCCTTCTCCTCTTGCCCTCACACTTTCCCAACATCAGGGTCTTTTCCAGGGAGTCTTCTCTTCTCATGAGATGGCCAAAGTATTGGAGTCTCAGCTTCAGGATCTGTCCTTCCAGGGTTGATAGGCTGAGTTAAAGGATATCAATTTGATCACAGAAGGAGAAGTTGGGGGCAGTAAAAGCTATGTCCCAGGAAGTCTCAAGGTACTGCCAGCACCCTGAGGAAACCTCATGGAGTAATGAACATCTATTTATTTTATTTTGTAAGGACTTCTTATGCTTTCATAGTGTAAGCCCACAACACTTGAAAGTCTTATCTTCTTCATATTGGAACTGTTCCTTTAAATAAATTTAATTTAAATGGACTCCTGTGTGTGTCTGAAAAATTCTCAGGGGGTAGACGCCAAGCTTCCTAAATAAGTGCAAAGAACACAGCAGGACCTCTTTTCACTGAGAGGGTGATTAAGGTAAGCCATAAAGCTGATCTGGAATCTGGTTCCGGAAGCATCTTCCTTAAATCTCTTACAATGGGCTTTAGCCTGATGAAGCAGGATTAGAAAATTAGGACAGTTTAGAAATAATGGTGAGAACTAGGGAGGAAATAAGCTTAACATATCCTTGTTAATCTTCAACATGTCTGAAGCTGTCTCTCTCTCTCTCTGTGTCAGATTGCTGATGGAGATTTCCAGAGCTCCTACCAACTTCTGCTGGGCTATTTTGACAACAGGTTGCCAATTTTCAGGTTTCGTGCTTCACATCTTTCACAAAGGAACAGCTTTTTCGCACAGACCAAAGAAATAAAAGGCTGCTCGGAAAGGAAGCGAGAGACACAAGATGTGCAGGAGACACAGAGGTGAGCTGTGAGAGAGTTCAAAGAAGATCACAGAGCTACGGGGAAAGAAGCGGGGCTATTTTAACTTTCAGACATACCTCAGGCCAACTTTCCTGTCAGAGGTTTTGGTACTCAGTGGAGAAAACACACAAGACGCATGACAGGAGTCCAACAACTGTGGTGTAGAGTCAAGAATAAGGAGGGAAGGCAACCTCCTGGAGACATAACACAGTGTCGCAAAGACACTGAGGGTCACATTACAACCTACACTAAACATATACAGTGGTGCCTCGCTAGACGATTGCCTCGCAGGACGAGGAAATCGCTAGACGATGGCTTTTTGCGATCGCTACTGCGCTTCGCAAAACGATGTTTCCCTATGGCGATTTTCGCTAGACGATGAGGTTTCCCCATAGGAGTGCGCCGACTAGTGGTGAAAAGCTGTCAGTGCAGCTGTCAGTGCATTCCGATGGGGACCCGCACTCGCTAGACGATGTTTCCCTATGGGAAATTTTCGCTAGACGACTGCATTTTCCCTTGGAACGCATTGAAGCGATTTCAATGCATTCCAATGGGAAAACGTGCTTCGCTAGACGATGTTTTCGCTAGACAGCGATCCTCGTGGAACGGATTAACATCGTCTAGCGAGGCACCACTGTATCTACCTTCCCGCTCTTCCTCTCCATTTACAGCCTGTATATTGCCAGAGCCATCCTGATGTTGGGTAGGGAAGCATCAAACAGTCATGGATTATGGTTTCTTGGTCTCTTTTTTCATTTGTCTTAGTCCTTTGTTGGTCATCCTCTTGTTCCAGAAAATTCATAGCAAACTATGAAAAATGCATATTTCAAGCGCTTTTATATTTTCATGTTTGCCTGTGTTAAGTCAGTGACTACATGCCATACAGTGAAACTGAGAATGCATAGCACCATACAACGCACATTTTCAAACGAGATTTTTTTTTAACGACAACAACAACATAATATTATTCATCTTAAGGAAGATGATCTAGGCCATCTCTGTTCTGATTTCTATTGCATAATTTATGATCTCAATACCCTATGAAACAAATTCTAAGACTTCTGTCACTGAGTTCCACCCTTTAGTTTTAGATCTTTAATTGAACTTCTTGGGCTGTTTTTTTTAAAGACTGATTATCATGATCTTGGTTTTCAAACATGCACTTTTAGACCAGGATCACTGCTTACCTGATTGACTTAATCAAGTAACCTGTGCAGGCCTCTAAACTATCAGTTAGTAATGCTGCATTACTTGTATATCACATGTTGCTGATAACCTTTCAAATATTAAAAGTAAGAATCAAACAAATACCACACTAAAAAGGGTAAACAAAATCAACATGAAAAACAGGTTCAAAGCAACAAGGCACAACACTCCATTTAAAAAAGAAACCCCTCAGGTGGCAAGTCGCTCAGGGAAAGCCTTGTCTGAAGAAAAAGGTCTTTGGCTGCTTGTGGAAGGATAGCAAAGATGGGGCCACCCTGGCCTCCAGTGGGAGGGAGTTCCACAGTCTGGGAGCCACAACAGAGAAGGCCAGGAGAAGGCCAGCCCCAACTAGCATAGATCTACTGGGCAAAATCCTGTTGGGTTTTTATGTGCGTGCAAGAGACTGTGGAAATAGCCCTGGCTAATTGCAGCTCATTGACAAGGGGGGTAGGTATATGACCAGGGATGTGACCATCCAAGCAACTGACATGAGACTGGCACTTTTTCAATTAGCACCTGCAGTTTCCGTTATTCTCATTGCAAGCCCATAAAAACCCAACAAAATTTGGCCCACCGAATCAATCAATCAATCAATCAATCAATCAATCAATCAATCAATCAATCAATCAATCTATCTATCTATCTATCTATCTATCTATCTATCTATCTATCTATCTATCTATCTATCTATCAGATGTACACAACAGCTAACTTGGCAGTAGACTCAATGGGTCTATTTGCAACTAGGAACCAGACTTAGGCCTAAACATTTTGCTATAGTCAGTCTGGTTGCCATGGGGCACAGCTATTGGAAGAAACAGCATAATAAAAACATAATAAATAAATAAACTCATGTCTCAACTTGAGGAAAAAATACTCAAGGAAAAAGAGAAGAACTAAGGGAAGCTACCTTACACGGATGGATTGCTATTTGTCCCTGTAGCACAAGGGCAGGTGAGATGTTGCTGGACTGCAACTCACCAGCCCTAGCCACTGTGCCTAATTATGAGGGGAAACAAGTGCGGTAGCTTAACAGCTAGAAGGCAACTGCTCCAGCCAGGATTATCTGCTCTGGTTGCCTGCAGCTCTTTAGGGTTTCAGAGAGACAGTTTATTTCCTGTTACTTGAAACAAACAAAATGTCTGGAGTTCCCATTCCCATTAAATCACCAAGCTGGCCTTCTGCGGCTGAACAGTCAAACCTGGACCAACCTCCTAGCCCTCTGCTTATATTTTTTAAAATCAGTAATGATCCCGTCACAATGCCTTTGTGTGTGTTATGTTCTGTCAAGTGGGTTCAAACTTATGGCAACCTTAAGTATGTTTCCAAGGTATGACAGATATATAAAGAGTGGTTTTACTATTGCCACCCCTAGTGATTTTCCATAGCTGAGTGGGGCGGTTTGAACCCAGGTCTCCTGAACCATACTCTGTCACAATATTCACAACATCACACTGGCTCTTGTGTCTTTACAAGGATGTCCAAATTAAAGAGGAAGGTGTTCCCACACAAAATCTCAAAACATCTCAGTTTTAGACGGCAACATCATGCTTCTTTTCTGATAGCTTTGGTGCCTCAACCATGTACAACTTATCCTTATTTCCTTTTGGCAATTATAAACGGATTTCTAACAGACAGTTACTTGCAGCTTAAACCGGTCTAACGGCTGTTGTGTAAGCCGCAAGAACACAGTCAAAATTAGACATCTGTGAGTTCAAGGTTGCCTTCCCAGTCCACCACAATCTATTTTCCTCCTTCCACACAAAAATTAACTTCCCATTTTCCTAGCGACTTGGTACAGTTCACCCTAGCCCATAAATATGCTGTGTATCACACTGGGTATATTTTTTTACCTATCGCGCCAACAAAAATCGGACAAGACAAGATGCTAGAGTGCACAGAAGATATAAAGAGAATCAGTAATGATTCAATACGTACCTTGGTTTTTAGAGGACCGTCCCTACCCTAAGCCTCTCTGCTGGTTTATACCAGAAGAGGCCAATCTTCAGAGCTGTGAGCAGCACTTTATTTTGTACTGGCCCTCTAAGGTCCAAAATCCAGATCTTAAACACAAAATAGGGACTAGGATGTCGTGAGACTGGAAGTGAGATACCAGCTGTTCTCGCTGGAGTGCCGTCTCGTCCCCTCTCCATAGAGAAAGGGGTACAAACTTCACCTGTGGCCCACCCCCAAAAGACAGAGGCTACAGAAACAGACCCTGTGCCTATGGACAAGGAATTACAAAGGTTGACGGTTGGGGAGAGCGGGAAAATGATGGCGGAAAAAGAGCGAAAACTCCGGGTAGAGGTAGAGGCGGGGTTTGCGGATATAAAAGAGAAGGAAGGGGAACTGCCTCCAGGTTGGGAGTGGGTATGGATGCAAGACCCATGGACGGGGAAGTGGGAAAGACTCCGTGTACCTAAGGAGGAAGCAGATTATAGGAGACGGAGGGAGGTGACGCCACGACCGTTCTATTGGGGTGAGATGGAGGCGAAGGAGTGGAGGAGGAAACTGAGGGAAGAAAAGGAGCGTGTCGAGAGAGAAAGAAGGGAGAGGACCGAATGGAGGGTGATGGAGACCCAGATGAGGGGATACCCAGCGGACCGTGGCAGACCTCTGCACCCTCCAGGGAACCAACCTGGGTGGACCTCTGAGACGAGGACACCGTACCCCTACTGGAAGGGGAACCCGGACTATTATTGAACTCTGACATGTCAGGAGACTGGCCGGGACCTTGGAACACTGTTGGGGAAAACCCCTTTAAAGAAGAAGACTGGAAACCCCTCTCTGACCCGTTGTTAGGAGGAGACAAAGGTTGGAATGCATTTGCTGACACTGGTTTTCTGTTAAATACCGCAATAAACAGTACACCGATTTCCAAACCTCGTAAGTCTGTTAATTTATTTGGAGAAAAGGAAGAGCCACCCTTAGAACCCTCACAGATGTGTGGTGGGGCAGAGGCACATGCCAAGTCACAGTGTAGAGAAAAGGTCCAACGATCTAGTGCCGTCAAGCCCATTCATGTTTCCCACCCCGATCTACTGTACACTATAAGCCCTAAACAAACAAACAAATAAATACCAGCAAGGAACTCCCCAGGGAAACCTGATGATAGAAGTCCGAATCTATAGCTGAGGGTCAAAAGGACAGTAATATGGGAGGAAAGTGTTGGATTTTCCTCTCTGTCCTTGTTGAGCCAAATAGCTTTAACTGTCTCTCCAGGACACACGATTTGTATTTCCATGTTAGATGAAATTATGTATTTAAAGTTATATGTAGATTAACTCTGGACTAATCTGAGCCTTGTCATCCAGTCAATAGAACTATACAAAGCCTAGAAGGCAGTCAAACAACCTTCTTTTACCATGGTTGAGAGATAAGCAGATAACACAAAGCGAGCTAAGGAAGGTTTGTTTTGTTTTTTAATACTAGTGTATCACTAACTTTTGTTTCTTTTTCTGTTTGTTCGTTTATTTATATTTGATTTTTCTACCATCCATCTCGCAGCCAAGGCCACTCTGGGTGGTTTACAACGAGGTAAACAATAGCATTAAGATAGTGACGAGGATATATAACAACAGACAAAATAAAATATTAAAAATACAAAATCAATAACAGTAAAAATACACAGTTAAAGATAATAAAATAAAATAAAATGGGCACATGGCGGTAGGTTGGATATTAAATTACTGAGGCACTATTGTATCGTGTTGTTTTAAGATCCGTGAAGGCCTGTCTGAATAGCCATGTTTTTAATAGATTTTTGAAGGTTCCCAATGAGGGGCCAGGCGAATTTCGGGCGGGAGAGTGTTCCATAGTTGTGGGGCGACCGCTGAGAAGGCCCGGTTTCTGGTAGTCACTTTTATCTTGGGGTCAGAACTCTCAACCGCCCTGCCTGTGACGATCTTACAGGATGGGCAGATCTAATTGGAAGGAGGCGCTCTACCAGATATCGAGGTCCTAAACCATTTAGGGCCTTGTTATTATTATTGAGAACATAAGAAGGGTTATGTTGGATCACACAAGTAGCCCTCCAACATTCGGTTTCCATAACAGCTAATCAGATGCTTATCAAGCAGAACGTGGGTAAAACAACAGCTTCCTTTCCATATTTCCAACAACTGACACACACAGATACTGCCATTGTATCTACAGCCACTGTAACCATTAGCCATTGATAGCCTTATCCTAAATGAATTTGTCCATCCGCCTTTTGAAGACACACAAGTTGGCAGCCATCACTACATGCCGCATTAGTGAATTCCAGGGATTTGCTAAGTGTTATGTGGAGAAGCCCTTCCTCTGCCTGGTTCTGAATCTCCCACCGTACAACAGACATGTATATTTTTTGGGTTCTAGTATCATGAAAGGAGGAGTAAAATTTCTCCATATCTAGGTTAAACAGCCTGAAAAGTCGTGGAAGATTTGAGGAGTTTGTCATCAGAGACTTAATGTAAAAAGGCCATTCTTTGAATCTTATATAAATAGATTTTCTCCTGTTTTCCTCCACCAACGACAGCTCCTTTACTCTTGCCCCATCTCTTACTCCTCTCCTTGACAAAATACAAGTATCTGCCCTTACCTAGTTGTGACAAAGATGTTGGTGAATCCTCAGTTGTCTGTCATGCCTGAGGTTAAAAAAAGCGCCTAACAACTATTAAAGGTGAAGTCAAACAACTTCTTGCACTTTTGATGAGTGTGATTCCTACAGGTCAACACAGAATCAGGCTTATAGAGGTCTAATTAATTATCTATTCATTTGTTTCATTCCTAAGCTGCCTTTCAACGTAAGAGACCCAACTATTCGACAATCTAGGCTGCTCTAGTCTGGCTGCCAGTGGCTCTCTAGGGTCTCATGAAGACATCTTCTCCATCCCTTGCTACATCATTCATTTTATGTGAAGATGTCATGGATTGTCTCTCTGACTGTCTGCATGCAAAACATATGTTCTCTTCACAAGCCAAGCTTTCAAAGACCCTGAAAATCTGTAGGTAAATGTGAATATATGTTCACTTGAAATGAGCAGGGAAGTCCATGTATATACTGTAGAAGTTCCACGGTTACCAGATATGGGACTATGAAAGCCCTACCAGAAACAAGAATGTCAAGAGAGAAGAAACCTTGTCAAGAGCAACTGTTGCATGAAAAGACCTTGGAGAGTTCTCTGGAAGGAAGGATGAGGTTTAGAGGTAAAAGCCTGACTCATTTCCAATCATCTGGTGCAAGGAAAATGCAAAATAAAAATGCATTCCATAGGGTCAGATTACATCTTGGTCAATTAAAGTGTAATTATTTTGAGTGCTATTTAATGACAAACAGGTCCAAGCTCATATGCATGTGTATCTAAGAATAATGGCTGCATTCTCGACAGCAAAGAGTTCCAGTGCTTCCATCTGAAAGCAGAGTATTAGGGTTGCAGCTCAACTTGTGATTAAATAAACTTTCAAGGTAAAATAAATAAATAAATAAAATAGATTGTATATTGCAGACTTAATGACTTTGCTTTAATAAGACCTAAACTTTTAATTAACCTGCCAAGACAAATTACAACCAACAGCTCTCAGGTAACTCTTGCAGACAGTGGAGAGTCAATGCCAAGGCCTCTTTGGAGAGAAGGATTAATCGTAAGCTCAGGATGAGACTTCATTTTGTAGTCAAGGGAAAAAATTAGACTATTAAATAATGATTGTGGTTAGGATAATGCTAAGTGTTAATTTTTATGGGAAGGTCTATGAATTACAACAAGAAGGATTGGGGGATAAGAAACTCAGAGGGTTGAATTTAGTAAAATATGAAATAGCTGCATGTATGGCCACCATGTCTGATTCTACTGGGATTCTTCAAATATTCAGTACAGCTTTTCAAAAATAAATAATGACTCCTGAAATAATGTCATTCCCAGCTTTCAGCAATCCCTTACAAAATTAGAGTCCTTGACAAGACAATGCACTCCCATCAGCTTAGTAAAATAATAATAATAATAACTTTTCCCAGCTCCACTAATAATATGTGGCCACTTTCAAACTAGAAAAGAGTGTCTGTGTCATTTTTAAGATTGAAAAAAAAAAAAAGTCATACCCACAGAACACTGTCCCATATAGTGCTAATTCACTATAGTGTGTATGTCCGGGTGACCATGTTGTAGTGCTTCACATTCTAGATCTGGGCTAGTGATAATCGGGGCAGAGAGAAAAAGAAGAGGGCTGAGTTCCAAGAACAATAATGAGAACAGCAAGAGAGCCTCCTTACTGGTCCTTGTTCTATTACCACATGGAGTCCTCTGGCCCATCGCAATCAAAACACGACAGAGCTGCTTGGAGGGTCACCCGTGGAGAGGATTGGGCTTAATTTCTGTTCTTGGACTTGGAACTGGTAAGACCAGTGTGGGGAGAATGGAGAGCGCCTTAGCACTGATTTGGCTAGTGCTCCATTTTCTTATAATGGATCCTAAGCATTAAGTAGGCTCTACTGTACTAACATTCCAACACTCGTAATCGGAGTCAGAATGATCAGAAATCTTGAACATTGTTGGATTTGAATCTGCCATGGCTCTAGCTAGAAGATAACCCATAGACCGTATTAAAAGGAAGAAGGGGAGGGGGAGTATGCTTCCCGAAATAAAGTCCTTACCAATGGCAGTGGTGAGAAACGAGACCACCTCAGATTCTTTCCCATCGTTGTAAAAAGCAAGGTGCCACATTCCCGAATCCAAGTACTGAATAAATCCTGTCTCGTGACTGGCCAATGGTACGAAGCCCTTGTGTTGACGCTGAGGGCCTTCCAGGCTCCTGGCCTCCTGAGTAAGCAGTCGCCTCCCGTCAAGGAGCTCCACAAAGTCAAACTAGAATTCAATGAAAAGGTGGAGGCAGGCACGTCAATACAAACGTATTTAAGACAGCATTTAGTATTTTGGGGTCAGGGCCACTGAAATTCAATGACTCATTTAAAGGCACTTGTATAGACTTTGGCAAAATAAATAATAATCTATTATTTGTTGATTTGCTTCCAAACATCCTGTCGTGCGATATTCTACTGGTATACTATATTTCAGGTAGATTGTTGCATGAAAAACAGAGGCACGTCCACATCTCTAAGGGAGAGAATATAGACGATAAAGTGGATGTTTAGAGAACTGCATCCTTCCATAAGAGCCCGTGCACCTATTTTGATTGTTGAAGAGACCCTACTCCATATCCGACTGTCATCTGTAGGATGAGGACAGGTATACAAAACAGGGCCTTATCAGTGGTGGCATTCAGTCTTGGGATATCTTTACACTAAGATCTCCTATATTAGGACAGGCTGCGGAACATTCAGGCTTCCATATTTTCAGCAATTACTCTTGTGATAACTTATCACTGGCCAGGCTAGTTAGGGCTGTTGAAAACTATAATTTAACTTCTGGAAGATCTCAGTTTCCTGTGACGTTGCTTAGACAGATATTTTGTTTACAAATATTTTGCTGCTGCTTCCTTATTTTGCTCCTTTTTGACTCGGGTAACATTGTTATCACTTTAAATTGTTTCTGATCTCCAGCTAAAAGGGTGATAGTAGGTAACTGAAATCCCAGGGAATGAACACCTGCCAGAATGGATGATATGGAGTTAGAGGGAGACAGCTTGACCTAGTCCGAGGCAACCCAGACAGTTTTAGAATTTCATCTCTTCCCTGCACCCCTTTTTATTTTTGCTATATTTTGTTTGTATTCCTGAGAGTCCATAGACACAGGACTGGTCAAGATGGAGCAACAGTCTGAATATTCATATAAGCCCCACCATAGAAGTCTCCAGAAGGATAGTCATGGTAATCTGTTGTACCTTCCATACTAACTGGTTTTATCGGCTTTAAGCCATTGTGGACTGTAGCCCATTTCTCTAGAGGAACAGTGTTGCTTCGGACAGTCACAGGGAAGGAAAAGCACAACTTCAAGCATGGTGAGGATAAATTGGGTTGTTAAGGGTCCTTGGGGGTGACAGAAAGAGATCTTAATGGAGATCATGATGAGTCATTCAAATGCTACTGGTGGGAGGCATATACAATCAAGTACAGATAAGCAGATTAACATATGTAGGATGGGTATGGGGGAACTCCCTCCCCAACATAAGCCCAATATAATTAAAGAACACAGTCCACTGTTCCAATCACTTTGGTACTCGTAGTAAGAGAGTGCAGAGTCAGTGCAAAATTTACACATAAAGGAAACTGACTGGACATCGTCATGAAGCACACAATGGTTCAGCAGGGATACAGTAATCTGATTAGTTCAAATTGTAATGGCATACAATTATCTGAAGCTTGGAAGTGTTACTTTTTGGCCTACAACGGCCAGAATTTTTCCCAACCAGCATGACCACTTGCTGTGCTGGCTGATGAATTATGCAAGAGATCCCCCAAGGTCTGGCATTGTTCCTCCAAACTGAGTTTTTGGATGGAGACAACCATTAGTGACACTGTCTACCATACCTGCGTGTGCGAGGGAGGGAGGCCTTTCCGTCCATAGATCCCAACCAGAGCAGACTTTCCTAATGAAACGTTGAATTTCAGATGCACTGGGTGGTCAATGAACACCTGAGATCTCCAAAAGATTCCAGGAGGGATCTTCTGTGTGGCTCGTCTGCCAAGGTCAATTTCACCGGTGTCTATAAAACTGTCTTCTGGAAAGAAACTACTGGGTTTTCCTACTGAGATACGGGAAGAGAAAAGAAAATCTTGGGTTAGCTCATTATGAATGTGCTGGCAATTACAATAGCTTGGGAAATGTATCATATTTCTCTCAAGAACATGGAAAAATTATATCTGTGAAGATTCTCAGTTATCCAGGTGTGGTTATCTGGAAGTTGAGTCATGGCAACTGGACTTATTTTTTGTTAGGTTGAAATGTTTCGCTACTCATCCAAGTAGCTTCGTCAGTCTGAGACTGAAGAAGCTACTTGGATGAGTAGCGAAACATTTTAACCTAACAAGAAAGAAGTCCAGTTGCCATGACTCAGCTTCCAGATGATGGAAAAATTATCTTTTGGATTACAACTCCCAGAAACACCCTGTGAACAGAGATAGAGTATGCTGGCTGAGGGATTCTCTGTGTTACTGTCTTTAAAAAGGAACTTTCCCAAGTTCTACTCTTTCTTCTGTTGTTGGTTTTCATACTTAATGACAAGGCCACAACATCAGAGGGAGAGTTTACTCTGAAACTATATGATCCGTTTCTACATCGAAATCAATGCTGCATACAGAGTACAGGGAACACAATGGTCACCAAACTTCCCGCTTGGAAGAAGCACTTTGAGAAATTTCAAAGGAAGCACAAAATGAGTATTGTAAAGCTTCTCATGGAACAAGCTTACTACTGAAGAGGCTCAAAAAATATATATTGTTAACTCAGTTTGTGAGGTCAAGCTGGCCCTTTGTTAGCACTGGGTCACCTCCTTAGCACTAGATGCCCTATTGGGAATCAATGGGAATGAAAGACAGCTTCCATTCAATAAACTGAGGTTGCCATCACTATGGTATAAATTCGAATGAACATAAGAATCATAGGAAACTACATTACATGGAGTCAGGCAACTAACTAGTCCAGCTGGTTCAGTATTGCTTTCTCTATAGTTGAGCAGTTTATGTACCTCCAGCTTGTTTTCAGACTGCAATGCCCATCCGCTCTGGCAAAAACACTGAATGGTGAGTGTTGCTTGGAGGCGTAGCCCACCCTGGTCTACACTTACTGGCAACTGACTTCTAAGGTCCAAAGCGGGGATATTTCCCAGCCCTACTGGGAAATCCGTGGACGGAAACTGGCTGCTTTTAGTCTCACCCAGCCCACCCTAAGGGTAGAAATGTGCAAGTAAAACATGGTTGTAAGGCCTGGCTATGCACTTTGTAGAAAGAGCTGTAACTAGATATTTTGGCACTGGAGGGGGGGGGGGAAGCACCATCATCTCCCACTTACTCTGCCCTCAAGCACAGGCATGAGCCCCCAACAAGAAACAGGAGGAGGTTAATGTAGTGCTCCCACTCACATGAAAGAGAAGGTGTATGCTTTCAAAAAGGAAGAAGATCAGGAGGAGGAGGAAAGTAAACAGAACTGAGAAGTGTTGTTTATTTTCCTTACATTCACTAAGAGGTTTACCTATAAAATTTTGATGCCCTCTAAATTCTGATGCCCCGGGATTCTTCAGTGGCAGGATTCCTTCTGCCACATCATGATGCAGCCACCTAACTCAGAGCTAGCTCAACCAACTGAACTGCCAGAGGTGTAGTGGACGGTGGCATCGTATAAAAGGCTATAAAAGGGATAATTAAAGGCCAGGAGCGGTAACGTCAGCTTTTTTATTATTATTATTCTTACACATTCAAACTGGTCAACCATCTCATCTTCCTGGGCCATAAAAGCAGGCTCCTGTGCTTTTAACCAAATGACACAAAACAGAATAAAATAAAATAAAATAAATGGAGCTCTCAGGAAGATAAACTAAACCAATCATAGGAACTAATGTCACGTTCGTGGGGACTCTGTCCTCTTCTGCTCTCTTTTCCTCTTTCTCAATCTCTCTTTAAATAGACATAAAGGGCATTTGGGGAATAAAGAATTAAAATAGCTTCTCCAGCCGCTGCCTTTTTATATAGCCAGATTCCCTGACAATGCATGTTTAGTAGCAAGATCATGATTGGTAGCACATTCTTGCAGCCATAAAATAAAATATTTTTACTATTCAAGATAGTAAAAGTCTACTTAAAGTGTTAAGGGATTCCATCTGTTATCAAGTCAGCTTAAACGCCCCCACCCCACCCCTGCACACACATCAGGTTAGATGCGTTGCTGTGGCTTTATTTAAAACAAGTGGTATGTATAAAAATCAAAGTGATCAAAGCCGTTTTCAGATTATAAACTTGGTTTAGGATAAGCATTGGGCCACAAAGGACTCAACATTTGGCAGATGCGCCAAAAATATAAAATAATTGAAGCATGTTCCCCCATGGTCATTCCCCTAAAACTGGAGGCATGTGTCCTTCTTAACATTGCCATTGTTTCATTTTTCAATGTTTTATAGTTCAGTTGGTGAACAGTATCTAGTCTGATTTTGTTGGATTAAGATTCTGTTATTGAGGCCCATTGACAAGGTGAATAGACGGAAGTAGCCTAGTCTTCACTCACTTCACTCTACTGGCTGTATCACATCTAGTGATGATTGATAAATATATTCAATGTATTCAATATATTCAATGATGGTGGGGATGGCCCCTTCTAAAGAAACCAACCTTTTCCTTTGGCTCTTGGCCCAAATCATGCTGTTTTGTGTGAGGTCTATGAACATGAGGGGACTGAGCAACAGAATCAAGGGTTTGCATGTATTTCTTAATTGAGGAGCTTTCGTAGGAGACGGACGTGGGGAGTGTGACCATGTTAACTCTCAACAACTTTACACACCACTGATCATAGAATCCTTTTGGACTCTCTGACGTGGGGATCAGGGGCACTGTATTAAAGTTATTGTGTTATAATATAATTTTACACAGTCAGCATGTTAAAATAACTCATAACAAGGTTGGGCAGTTTAAATAGTCAAGAAGGCTGGCTCTTTCCTCTGAATTGCTATCTTGAGTCATTATCTATCTTGCAACTGTTTACTTCCAGTGATCCTCACAGAGTTCTCTCCAATTAGTTCTCACCACCATGCTTTCATATTTCCTCCATACTCAATCATATATAGTGGGTAGTACTTTTAAAAAAAACACCATAAACCTGACTTCATAAGGACGTATGAATATATTACAGAGTGAACTAGAACACTAGTGGCTACCATGAGCAGAGCAGATCTTGCACCAGCAACTGTGGGTGAAGAAGCACCACAGGCTGAAGAGCTGTGATAGGAACGACGAATAAAGACCTTCCTGAAAAACAGAGCCCCAAAGACTCTGACCGAAGATGTTGGAAAAAGCTACAAAACTTGGAAGGACTATTGAGTGACATATGATGTTTTTCTATATAAGTTGGCCAAAATGGTCAAATTGGTTTCCACATGTAATGCAGTCCATACAAAGCAAAAGGAGACTATTTTAGTTCTTCTAGAATTTAGGTTGGAAACACTTTGTTTTAATCTGAAAAACACTCTTCAACTGAAGAGGAAGAAAAACTTGCCCATTTCATACCTAAGGCAAAGTCCTGACTCACCACTGAAGTAGGTGGTAACTGAGTTTTAACAAGAATCAGGACTTCATCTCTTGGAAGCATTTCTGTCATGGATTCCTCATTAGATTCTATCTATAGTTGTCAGGCTGTCGCTGTCTTCCCTGAGCAAACACTCATTTTATGTTGTTTTGAACATCTGTAGTGTACTAATTCGAGCCAGTGACAGTACCTCATGGCATCTTGAGGCAGCCAGGAAATGGTGTGCAGGACTTAGCACTTTCGCAGGACAATGAAGAAGAGAAATGGATACCTTACAAGTTGTTAAACTGGCATTCCTAAGCACCTTTACAAAAAAGTAATATGAATAACTGCTGGATAGTTCAGTGGTTTATGCATCTGGCTGTGGAGCCAGAGGTTGGGAATTCAATTTCCCACTGGGCCTCCTTGACAAGGGCTGGACTCAATGATCCATAGATTTCCTTCCAGTTCTGCAGTTCTAAGATTATCACCCACTTCTACTCCTAAATAAAATATTTACAAGGGTCTAACAGTGTAACCATAAAATTAACTACATTGTATATCAGCTCACTAATCAGAAAGGAAAAAAATATATTCATTTAAATGTCATAATTTATAGAGTGTGTTTTTTTAAGGAAAGGAAGATGAGTAAATGTGTCTGTTTTAACTGGAATTGTTTGTAACAGTCAAATTACTAGTTGCCATCACAGCTTTTTATTACAAAAACTCTAGGGTTTACTGTTCTCATTGTTCCTATAGACATTTTGAAATCAGTGGGATTAAAGTTACTCAAGACTGTTGTCAATCAAATTAATTTCAATGGATATACTCTGTGTATGATAAAATCTGACTCCAGATGTTTAATTTTCAATAACAAATTAGATTTAATGTATAAGAATCCAGCAGGAAATCATGGCCTTAGTCACAGGACAGAGGACATATGTAGCACTGAAATCGCTTCAACATCAAAGTT
Source organism: Intellagama lesueurii (assembly GCA_037013535.1). NCBI lineage: Eukaryota > Metazoa > Chordata > Lepidosauria > Squamata > Agamidae > Intellagama > Intellagama lesueurii. Next base: position 6,992,651 of record JBAJHW010000003.1, read on the forward strand.
TTGGCAGGAAAATTTGGGGCAAAGACACACAGAATAAAACTGAGAAACGCTGTAAAATAAATTAGAATTATATTGCAAGTATTCCACTAATTGCCAAAACTGAGTCATTCGGAGTAAATGGTTTGAAGATAGCACGTTAAAGCTTGTGGTTCCAAAGGTACTTAATGTCATTTTGATAGTAATAAGGCTATCGTTTTCTAATGGCAACCACCTCAGGCCAAAAAAATTGAATGAGCAAAAAATTAACAGCATTCGGTAGTCCTGTAAAAAACAAAAGCAAAAAGGAAACGTTGATGGAACATTTTAAATCAGTAAACATTTCTGACAGAGGAGGAAATGAAGAGAGGGGAATTCTGGTGGGGAAATATCCCTCAAATGAATATATGAAAGAGATATTCCCCTTTATGGGTGGCTCTGAATGAATCACTGCATACTTGAGAACTTGCAGTGGTGGGCACTGAAAACAGGACAGATGGACAGAGGGACAGACAACTACTGACTAGAGAATATGACGAAGCAGAAGTTCCAAGAGGTGGTGAGGCACTGCAGAAAAGATGGATGAAATTATGAGGTGAGAATGGATGTCTGGAATTCAGAAGCAGACACAAGAGGACTCACAACAAGGACAACACACCGACCGTACCTTCGCCGGCTCCTTTGCCTTTCCTGTCAGGTACCTCTAGCCCCGTGCCCCCCGAGGAATACAGAGAGACGTCCGTTGGCACTGGCCAACTGCTGGCTGTGTCTTCCGTGATCTCATACATCTGCCCTTCCATCGGCTGCAGGTGCCAGTTTAGGCCAAACAGGTGCATGGCTGTGGTGAGCAATGAGAAAAATCATCTTTTGGGGCAGCTGTTTCTTTGCTGAGGAGAATTTTGAAATTTAAAACCTGTGCCTGAGTAGCACGCTCATTACTCCTCTTGCATGGTTCATGGTACTCCACAGCTAGCACGGAGTTCCCTGCTGGAAACATTTTAAGGACGCAGATTTCGACGTGTGAATTGAATCTTGATCTACGTGTAAGCATTCAGTGACTGGGGTCACGTATTTCTGACCCTATTCTTCCTTTTCCCCACCACAAGCTGTGACAGCAGGTGAGTACAGTCTTGTGATGACTCTGTCTATTTGCCAAATTCAGGCATCCGGGGCATTATTAAGAACCTCCCACAGCTGAACAGCTCTCTTGTCCTGCATGCTTCAAGCTACAAGATGGACCAAGCTTACTGTGGTTCTGCGCCATCAAGTTACATCCAGGTTCTGGCAACCCTAAGAGGGCTTTCAAGACATGTGAGAGATTTCAGGAATGGTTTTATAGTGACACCGTGCTGTAAAGTTTCAATAGTCATGCAGAGATTTGAACCCAGGGCTCCTGAGTCCTAGTTTGACACTCTCTCCACTTACACTGCACTGGCTCAAGAACAAGCTGAAGGTTCAGCAACAGATTCTGTTTGGTCTGGCTTTCATAGGTAAAGTCTGATGGCAAAATATGTGTTTCTGTGACAATATCACCAAAACACATCAATAACATTGCCCTGCCATCATGCTTGCTGAGTTAACATGGATACAGGGCGATAGCAATACAGAAATGGAGGGTGTGAGAGGAGGACAATTTACTTTCTTGTTGCTGCTGACTCTCTTCTTCGAGGGCCCAATTCTAATCTCCATCCCCAAGGCCCTCTTTCCTTCAGCTAAATTTCTGTTCACATTCAGGAGCCCAGTTGAAACATCCTGTTTCGTGTTCTTTTCCCCCAAACCATTTTAGTTACAGAACTTACCCAAACACATGGTAGAAACTACCCCTTGATGCCTCTACAAATGTAAGCAAACATGTAGACTTATTTTACATACATTTGCTTGACCTTATATTTTATGTGTTCTCATTTCAGGTTGCTTGCTGGAGAGACAGCAATACTGCATTAGGAAAGCAATAGTAATGGAACTTGGAATGTAATATGTACTCATTGCTTCTTCAGGGTCTGGAGAAGGAAATGCTACATATCTGTGATTGAGAGTCCCTCAGACCCCCAACATTTTGTCTCCCTTCAACCACGTCACCAATGCTTAGCTGGCTTCCAGACTCACTGCTTTTTCTTACACCTGCTTCCTTTGAGACAGATAAAGGATTGTTAGGAATCTCCATCAATCTCTTATTTTAGCTTGCATACAGAACTGCGGATGTTACAGGACACTTCCTTTCAAATACTGCTTGGCTTTCCACCCAAAAATATTCATGTTAATAATTAAAGACAGCCTTTGAGAATGAAAGGATGTAAGGATGCTTCTGATTTCTTGAAATGCCTTCCTTTGGTTCCTCACTTGCTGTAGGTCCAAGTGATCATGGACCACCATGGTGTCTACAGATCACACCTTTGTTAATTCCTTCTCCATGAGACTTCCCAATTTGGATTCAATGGCTGAAATCCAGGAATAAGCCACAACTAGAGTAGATCCGTTGAATCAATGGAGCATACGGAGGAGCTGACGCACCAAATCCCCACTGATTCAGTCACCCCATTCTAGTTGAGACTTAGTACTGGATTTCACCCAGTATCTCCCAATACAAGGTAGTTGAAGAATGAATCCTTTACACCAGCTGACTCATGACTTGTTCTTAACAAACTTCAATACTGAAGCTGCTTTTCCTGCTGCTACAGTAGAAAACACAAGGTCAAATGGGAGAAGCCGATAGCATGGGTGTCTTAGGGCGGTACAACTGACTGGGTGATTTCTCCCAAATGATCCTGGGAACTTCTACTCTACTGGCATCATATTAGAAGTTGCAAGTGGCTCTCAAGGAAGAGAAAGCAGCATTGAAGTAGGCCCTTTGATCAATACTCAGTGGGCAGTACAGGAAAGAACCAGGTCACCACAGGAGCAGGCAATCAGTTATCAACAGTCCCAGAGATTGAGAAAAGACCTGATTGTGAGGTTGTACCAGCCTGAATTTCTGGTGTCTGTCTTCTTAGCCTTTCCTGGCATGGCAACCTGGAAAAGCAAACCCTGTGAAGAGCGGGTGGCGTGGGCCACCCATTGCCATTCTGAAGGAGAGATGTTTCAACAAATACCAAGGCCCCAAACCATTAAGGTTGTTTCATCTTTACTACTGGTTAATTTTTAAAGGACCCAGGTATTATAAATGGCCTTCACCGTGCTCCACAATGAAATCCACAGGTAGTGAGATCACCCAAATTCAAAACTGCTGAGAAACCTTCTGGACTTCTAATACAATATCTGAACCCAACATGGAAAAGCCCATAACCCCTGATATCAGTTTCTTTCTTTCTTTCTTTCTTTCTTTCTTTCTTTCTTTCTTTCTTTCTTTCTTTCTTTCTTTCTCTTTCTCTCTCTCTATCTCACCTTTCTCCTCAAGAAGACTTAAGGCACTTACCAAACTGAGTAAAAATCTTAACAGTGGAACCCTTAAGCTTAACACCCAGACAAGTCTCTACCACTGCTGAAGTTTGTCCTTCCAAACATTTCCAGGCTCAATCCATTTGCCATAACTCTCTGTGACAAAGGAGACTGGCGAGGGGGCTCAGCACCAGAAAGAGCCCAAGCTTTTTCATATTCCTAATGACACTATATATAACCCAACAGTTCTTAACTAATACCAAACTGAATGTGGGCTGGGTTTTTCTCTCTCCCCATACTATTGTAAGCTAAAAGCCAATCTTGCCTGAAAAAGCAAGGCATTAATATGATTTAATAAATAAAATAATTGGGACCACACGTTAAATGTTTCTGAATAGAACGGAAAGGCAGGACACAAAATACCAACTCTATTTGTTTGTAACTGCTTTGTACATCCTTCTGGAGTTTGCAAAAATTAATCAGAGTATGAGTCAAATTCCATTGAATAGGTTACCTACAATCAAGGAATGAGATGGCATAATAAAAATGACAATAGTGCACTACACAATCATGGTATATGTCGAGGAACATGTTTATCTGATTAGCTATCACCTCCCAAAAGAACAGAGGAAAACCAAAACAGTTTCCCATATCATTTCTCTCTCTTCCCTAACATAAACATTTCATATTTAATCATGATCTGAATTTCCCTTTGGGCTTTCTGCAGCTCTCAAGATTTGCTGTTCACCACCCTCAAAATGGAATTTCCTGATGAAGGGAGCAGACGCATCCAACCTTCCCTCAAATTGTGCACCATGCATCCTCCAGGAAAATGTACAGAGGCATCACCATCAAGTCCACTCAATGTAATTAAGAGCAGCAAAACAGGAAGAGACCCACTCTTAAAAATGCAATGTTGTTTGTAAAAATCATGCCAGGATTTATCAAGCATTACAGAAAGGAATGAGTGTAGGAGAGAAGGTTAAAGCGATCAAATCTCACAACAGAACCCAAGGTTCTTGAATCTGAATTTTAAAAAATCTATTTTATAACAAGATGAATACTCCTAGCTGTCAATCCGAAATCCCAGATCTCACAATGGCTCAGGCATCATCACGCCAGGCCATAGTCTGTCCTAGTCATCCATGCAAACCAAAGAAGCTGAAGTTTAGAAAAACTTGCCTTAATTTTCATTTTGAGAAAAAAAACTCATTTTCAGAAGTTTCTTCCATCTCTTTAATTAATGAGCACTGACTATGGTTTGTCAACTCAGAGTATATGCCAAACCATGGTTAGTACAAATCATCATCTGATTCTGGCCAGCTGCCATTAACTACTGATGTCAGGCATCATGCAGAACCACAGTTAAATGTCCTTAATCCTGATTTACTAGTATAATCCTGACTTACTAGTATAAGGGAACATCAAAACAAGGGGATGCATTACATGAACGTATAAATGGACACTAAGTAAGCCTGTTGTGAATAGTTCTCAGTTTGCCAGGTAAAGAAGAATCAAACATGTACAGTGGTGCCTCGACTTACGAACGCCCCTACATACGAACATTTGACTTACGAACAGCTCCGTTCGCAAAATTTTGCTTCGACTTGCGAACGGAGCTTCGACTTACGAACAAAAAAACCGCGGGGGAAGCGGGAAATGGACTTTGGACTGCCTGGTACTGTAATTTTAAAATGTAAAAATTGGTTTAAAAGGTGCTTGGTTTGGTTTAAAGCTGCTTGGTTTTAAAGGTGTTTTGTTTAAAAGGTGTTCGTTCCCTCCCTCCCTCCCTGCCCTTTTTTTTAACCTAAGTCATCTTAGGTTAAAAAAAAAATTCTCCCCCTAGTGGTAGAGGACGGATTAACCGGTTTTGCATTAGTTCCTATGGGAACTAATGCTTCGACTTACAAACGGCGCCTCTACATAAGAACAAAAAACAGCCGGAATGGATCAATCAGTTTTCAATGCATTCCTATGGGAAATGCTGATTCGACTTACGAACGTTTCGACTTAAGAACATCTTCTGGGACGGATTAAGTTCGCAAGTCGAGGCACCATTGTATTCTCGAAGGCTTTCACAGCCGGGATCTGATGGTTGTTGTGGGTTTTTCGGGCTCTTTGTCCGTGTTCTGAAGGTTGTTCTTCCTAACGTTTCGCCAGTCTCTGTGGCCGGCATCTTCAGAGGACAGGAGTCAGAACTCTGTCTGTGCTCTGGTGCAGTTTGTTTGGATAGTTGAGTATTTATAGCTGTGGGATCAGCTTTTGTCCTTTGACCAAGAATCAAACATGTTTGTTATTGAAAAGGTTATTCATCTTTAGATTCCCAGGTAAAATAAAAACCATCTGAAAAGTGGAGTGCAGTTGGCTCACATGGGGAAGTCTTCATATATACCTGAACATCATAGCTTTCAAACATCCTACTCAGGCAACGGGTATGTTTGTAGGTATGTATTTACTTTTCAACAGTTTCTTCTAAGGCTCAAGATCTATCTTCCTTTGTGTGGCATAAACAAATGTTCCAGAACCATAAGTAGAAACAGAAAATAAAAAGGAGAAGCTGTTCTTCAGAGCTGCAAAAAAGTAAAGTGGATTCAAAAGAGAGAGAATGGAAGTCTCTGATGGTCTCCACTCAAACAATCTCAGTCTGGAGCAATTATGGGCATCTCTCTTTTCATTTTTCCTGCTCATCAAGATGCACCGAAAGGCAGCCAAAGCACAAACACTCCCTTAGCAGGATTTCTCACCTATCACTGAAAGCTACCCATCTACTAAAAGAACACAATGCAATTAACAGCTGTTTAAAAACTGCCATTTGCTCCAGTGTTGTATAGTTTCCGGTACTTAAGACTTCTGTACACATTTTTTATTTGATTTGTCTACACTCCTCAAAATGAATTGAAAGTATTTTACTTCTGTTTCGTTCCTTTTCAACAGCAATCACAACAGAGATTTTAAAACAGGATTTAAACACGATCTCGACTGCACTTATTTTAAGGCAAAGTACTTCAACTGCAGACTCATGAAGCAGAAAGGATGCTGCGGAGCTAACATTATTACTAGAATGCACACAGTCTACTTTTATTAACTGCTTTAATAGCCAATGGTTCTGATTATCACTTGATGGAATGCAACTGTTGGTCATCTTTCCCTTTGTAATGGGGTTTATTTTTATTTTTATTTTTGAGGGTAAGCTCATTATCTTGTAATTATCTTTTAAATTATCACACAGACATTGTATCCTCTTCACCCACTCCTTTCTCATCTCTGCAGTTTGTTAGCCTGGATTTTCTGTCGCCTTGTCTCTTTATGGAATCATCCATACTGCTGAAATGTATATAATTAAACTCTAATAAGGGTAGGAATCCATATCCATTTTTCTAAAGTAATGCTGTGCACATCCCTAGTATTGTTTTTTTTTGTTTGTTTTTTGCAAGTTAACTAGTCAATCAATTAATTTAAAAAATTAAAGCAATGTGTAAGGACTAGAGGTGGGATTCGGACGGAAAGAACCAAAAAGAAAATCTCTGAACCTAGAGCTGTGTCAGAGGTAAAGAATAGCCTTGAAGCTTACTGAGCATATAGGAGCCTGGCATGGTCAAATGAACAATTATAAATCCTGAAAATGCCCATAGCTGTGGCCCAGCATACATCTCTGACTCAGCACAGGTCCCTGCAGATAGAGGGCAGGGTAGAAGTCTAGTAAACATCTGTGACTGAAACCCTGCAGAGCCATTTCCAGCTAAAAGTTATAAAAGCAGCTCATCGAAGTTAGTCCTGACGATATTGATTCCAGTCAAAAGTTTCCTCTGCCTCACCTGGAGATTTCCAGACCTTGGAAGTAACAATTTCTACATAATAGGGATGTTGGCAAGTCTTTAGGTCCCAGTCCCAAGTCCAAGTCTTTGGTATTAAGTCCCAAGTCCACGTCCCTATTAAAAACAAGCGTTACCCCCCAGAAAACGGGAGGGGGTGGGTGTGTTGCAAGTTGAGTCCGAGTCAGTGAAGAAAAAAACACGTTGAGTCCGAGTCGAGTCACTAGTGCGACTTCAGTCCAACTTGACAGCGAATCCCACGAATCCTACTGGAATTCACGTAAGGTTTGTGTAACTTGGGGTAGTTCACTTCTGCTCATTGACAAGGTGCTGTGATGTGTTTTTGTTGCCTGCCTAGTCAAATAAATGATGGTGCAACTGAGATGCATCTCAGCACCTTGTCAGCTGGCCACAAATAGCCACCTTACATGAAGAGTAATAGGACTCCAGCCAGAGTTACTCAGGACTCCTTGGTTCTGTAGTACTGAGGGACACCAATGTTATTTTTTAAATGTTATTTCACTTTTAAAGAAGGGCGATGCAGATCTGTGTTTTTGGACCACAAAATCCCAGGATTCTGGGTGTTGTAGTCCAAAAGCACAACCCTGCACACCTCTACTTTTAAATTAGAGTCACAAAGGTTTGAGATTTCTGTTATCTGTTGATGCCAACCTGTCCAGGTTCAAAAACTGGATTTTAGCAGGTAAACTTGATTCAGAGGATAAGTTCTGACCCACCAACAATGACTCATGGCATCACCAAACAAAACAGGCTGAAGATCCGTAGCACCGTAGACAAGCAAGGGAAAAGAGACTAGCAGGAGAGGAAGGAAAAGAAGAACAGGGAAACAAAGATAGCAATTCAGATGGCTAACAACATGGACTCCTGTTGGGAGAGGTTGATGGAGTGAAGGGGGTTTGCAGGGACAGGCCAATGGTTTTGACAGATCACCCTGAGAAGTTCAGACAAGGCATACTTAGTCAGGCATAAGAGACGTCTTTCCCGGGGGAAGGTGTAAGGAGGAGAAATTCGCAGAGGTCAGCAGAAAATAAAATGAAATAAAGAGTTGGAAGTTGCAAAGGGGAGGGGGCCCACAATGAAACCTCACACATTGCTGGCTTTTTTATTAGCTTGTTGACTTGCTTGAGCCAGCAAAGGAAATGTAATAAATAACCAAAGTGATCAATTACAGCCTTTTAAATTAAGGCCCAAGTGAAAGGCCTGGAGCTAAAGCCACTAATTGATTCCTAAGTTGGTGTTGAAAGAGAGATCCTGGGGGGGGGAGGAAGCCTCTAAGATTGCTGGACCCACCAGCAGTCCTCTTTGTCCTGACTCGGTGTTTAATCTTGGGGTGGGGATAGGGGGAGGGCAAAGCCCTCAAGGCTAATGTTTTTGTCTTCAGTTTTTACTCATTGATCTGTTAATGAGGTAAATAACCCAGGGAAGGCAGTTTTCTCAGGGAAAGTCTGTTAATGTGTGCAGATGCAGTGCATAGCCTCAAAACCCTGAAGACTTTACAAAGTTGAGCTGCTGGGAGTGCAGACAGACATCTGTCTCTCATCACTTGCTGGAGCAGTGAAACCAGAGAGCAAAACCTGCACCTGAATCGAACAGGTAGCCACCTGCAGGTAGAGTTACCCAAATTTGGTTTCTATTGGGGATACCTTCCCGGTTTTAGCAGCAACCCAGCTGAGGCTGGCTGTACTGGGGGCTGAGACACCTCCTGTTCTCTGTCACTGACTTCACTACTTATTCCATACCAGTAAAGATCTTTCGCATTTTCCTGAAGATTTCAAACAACAGTCGTTTCAAAACTTCCAGGTCATCTTTTTAGAGTATTTCTTTGGCAGAAATGTGAGTTATGACTTTTTTTTAAAATAGAGTTTGCATTATGTGAGACTTAAGGGCTTCCTTGTAATATTTTATATTAAAGGGTACCATAAATTCCATACAGTGGATGGGACAAAACTTAAACATTTCCTCCCAGCTGTCAATTATCCTCAATAATGCCTCTTTCCCACAGTCACAGCTATTCCCTGAAAAAGCCAAAACAAAACAAAACTGTTTTTTCTGCCTAACATGTAGTTTTAACTCAAATCAGAAATAAACCACCCCCGCTAGTTTTCAATGACAACCTTACTTCTAGGCTTATTTTGCCTCAAAGAAATGTTTTGGTTTCACTTCTCTCTGTAATAAATTTAGCAGCAATTACCAATGCTTAGCTTAACTCCCTGAAGAAATTACATGATTTTTGGACAAGCAATTGCTGATGTGTGATGATAATGGTATTCAAGTGTTGCCTATAGAGCATTATGCGTCACAGTAATATGAAACATACAATTCAAGTGTTGTTCTACCGGGGTAGGTAAAGGAGTGAAAGAACTCCCCAAAGTATTGAATCTTTCAAGAGTTTGCTTTAGACAGTTCTTGTGCTATGTCCTGGGCAGAAAGAGGACTTCCTAAAAATAACTGAAAAGAAAAAGAAATACAGTCCTGTAGTCTGTGAGCAAAACCCAAAATCAGACAACAAAAGGGAGTGTTTGAGCATTCTGGTTTACAGTCTCCATCATGGACCATCCAGTTAACATCAGCCTCCGGGGCTGCAACATTTAGCCAAGACGATTTGGGGTCCTTTTTGTTTCTTTCCCCTACATCAAGGTCTGCAGGGCCCAGCATGATGGAGAGTTCTGAGGATTTAAATGCTGACCTTTGGGGGGGGGGGGGAGGCGATTTTAATCCCTTTGTAAAGGTACTGCACAACTCTGGTTTTAAAAATCAGTACAAACCTCCGCTAATCCAACGACCATTTGGACAACTGCATACGCAGGTATTGTACCTCCGCATTCCAGCAGCACAGGGTACTACAGAGTACTTACTTGGAGAGTAAGGAGTTTGGATTGCCACAGTAAGGGCCTTAACTGTCCACCTGGAAGAGCAGATAGGGGAATGAATCATCATGAGATTTACTCAGGGGAGACCTAAGGGGACGCTGAGTTTACCTTTTCTAAAAATCGTAACTCAAAAACTCATTGTCCAAACCTCCCTATATTTGGAACAGACAAAGAATAGAACGTTTGCTACTTTGGTGCTGATCCAAAGTCCAGTTTCAAAGTTATAATGTTTGGGCTGCCCCCCATTTTTAGAATCGCCTTGTAGAATGTTGGTTTGCTCTGCTGCACAATAACACAGTTGCACTCTCATGCAATAGTGTGAGGGTAAGCTGAGCCAAATTTGTGTGAGCTTTCGATTTTGTGTCTGCACATCAATTCAATTCGGACTTATGCCGACCCTTTTCAGGGTTTTCTAGGTAGCGAGTACTCAGAAGTGGCTCACCCATCCCTTCTCCTGCGACTCTACAGTCCGCCCAAGGCCACACAGGTTGACTCTTCTCTCCAATTCCCGCACTGCAGGGAATCAAACTCCCAACCTCTGGCTCCACAGCCAGAGACCCAACTAACTGGGCCAGCTGGACTTTTCCTAGTAAAATAATATTTTTTTGCATCTAGATACTTTTACAACAGGAAACATATTATTCCTTAATCTACATTGCAGCATGTTTCTCCATGATCAAAGTCAATTACCACTTAGTCCCAGCACACCTCTAAATGGAGTTTTAATTTGTGTATATTAAAGAGGAATCTTCCCATCGGGGTATTCGCCGTAATTAGAGAAACCAGGGCAGATTTTTACAGGGAGCCTCCCACCTTGCTTTGTAATTGCTAAAGTAAAAGGCCAGTCTGTTATGGTCAGTATAACTTTATGCACAGTACCTCATTAAACAACCTGTAATTTGGGGAGGAGGGTAGTTAATTGATGAAGCGTGATTCAGAAGCTTAATTCAAGTTACTTCTAGTTCAATCCTCAGCTGCCCTCAGTATATCTATCATTTTATTTATCATGGTGATTTATTTATTACATCTGTTTCTGCTCTTACTACAGAATAACTAAAATAAAGATACCTGTCCCCTATCCATGACATGCTTAATTTTAAAAACCTAACAGTGTCATTGAACTTCAAATCATTCTATGTTCTCATTGTATCTTAATTAGCTCTGAACAGGAAAAAGTCAATGATTTTTCACATGAGCAATATTATTTGGTAATATATGTTTTGAAAGAAATCTCTCTCTGGATATTATTTGTGGTAAATATCTGTTGTTGTTTTTTAAAATAGCCATCACTTGTTCTCATTTTTGATGGCCTCCACATAATCTTATCTCAGTGGTTTAGCCATCAGACAATTTTACGTAGTGAAATCACCCTGGCCTTCCCATCTTACATCATCCCAGAAATTATACATATGATCAACTCCATGTGATTAATTCTGAAAGAAAGAACAGCATGATGGTGGTGGGGAATAATAGTATGGCACATGATTCTTATTTGGGGGGGGGGATTTCAACAAAACCTGCAGTTTTAACTTGAAAAATCATAGAGTTACAGAGACATTTCCAAAGATTTGGGTGATGGGGAGAGGCAAAGCAAATGGGATTCACATAACACTGAAAAGGGAATAAAAAGATGCGTGAAACACAGGCCCTACTCAAGCATTCTCTGGATACATGAGGAACCACATTGTGTATTGTCATGTTGGAATTTTTTGCAACCTCACAACATGCTGCCTTTAGCAGGTTTGGCTGGGAGGAACCTTTCTGGGCTAGGGTGACTGTCCAAAACTAACCAATCATTTCTTCCCTGCCTCTGAATTCAAGGAGAGCCCTTCCTCTCTGCTCAGAGCCTTTTCGCTCTCTAGAGTCTGTTGGGGTGTCTATTGCAGAAAGCAGTCATGTTTGTAAGTTAGCTGTTTGATCTGTTCAATTGTAAGAAATGAAACCTTTTTACTTTTTTCTACTTCTAATATTAGAAGTAATTTATTACTGTTTTTAATGTAATACGTGTTTAATTCTTTTTTTTAAATATTTGTAGACCTACTGTTTTTAGCTTTAAAATATTGTCTTTTTAATTATGTAAGTCACCTTGGGTTCTTTTTTAAGGCGGGATAAAGATATTTTAAATAAAATAAAGTCAGTCAGTCAGTCAGTCAATCAATAATGTCTCAGAGTGAGTTCCTGAGACTGCAAGTGCCAGTAAATGAGAAAAGGCTACTCTGGGGAACTTGACGCTTGCTATTCTGCCCTGTGAATCCCTGCACTTCTGCTGTACAGCTAGAGGAACGTAACCAACCATTCAAAACTCTACAACATGTCAGTGGCAACCAACAAGGGCCAGGCGAGATGAGGAAAGGGTGGGGGGGGGGGGGACTAACTCAGAAGTAGAAAGCCTGTTCCGCTATGAGAGGCACAGCCGTTCATAAAAGCGGCTGAGACCCAGCCCAGTGTGAGATATAACAAAGCGGAGAAATTGAGTGAAGAATGCAGACCGCAGAAATGACTGGCGCATTGCCAAGGCTGAAGGGTAAGCCCAGGAGCCGGAGAGAGGCAGAGGAAGAGAATTCAGGGTGGAAATGAATGCCCCACAAGTGGATGGGAGAAGGACTGGATTGGGGGGGGGGGGGAGAGTTCTACATAGCAAAGGAATGTGCACTGCTCTTTGTCTTGAACTGGGGGCTTTCGGAGTTACAACCGTGCTCACATGAAGCTTGAGTATATATATATATTAAATGACAGAACGACAGAGGGGTGAAAAAAAGAACCCAGACTCAGGCAGATGTTACCAACATGGGAAACACTTCACCGAGCCAAGAAAGTTTGAGTGAGACCAATCTACAATTTTCTTTGTATGGGAAAAGCTGTAAGAATGCTTTATCCTAACTTGCTTGTCATGTTTCTCCCAGATGAGCTTTGCTTATATAAAAAAGCATGCTTTTAGAAAAAGAAAAAGAAGAGTGTTGAAGAGAGAGAGAGAGAGGATGGTGGAGAGGAAGAGAAGTGGGTTTCTTTTCTACACAAAACGACTAGCAAATTGTTACAAATGGACCCAAGTCTGGGAGGGCTGATTAAGCAGCTGACATTGTGAAATTAATGATGTTCTCCCCTCCGGAGAACCTGAGTAAAAATCCAGCACAGGGCATGGGGAGAAGTATAAATCTAGAGGAGCCGGACAGATCGGTGTTAAGAGCCCTATCAATAATGAAATTCAACACAGCCTGGCAGCTGGTTCAGGCCAACCTCAGAAGGAAAGCGACAAAAGAATAGGGGGACTCATTCACAATGGATTTACCCCTCCCAGCACAATCCCATGTCCCCCCTCCCTGGATACTGTGGTGGCAACTGCAACCATAGACAGTGTCATAGGGTAAGATCCTTGAGCTGTTAGTCAAATTTGTGCCCTGGGCCAGCTAGCAAGGTAAGTTCTCCCTGGATAACCATTTCTGTACCAGTCAATTCAACGGCTGATGTATTTAATATGCTAAAAAGGGGTGAATAAGAGGTTGAAGTCAGCTAAAACTGATCATGAGCTTTTTGATCTGCCTGGTGGGACTGGTGATCCTATAAAGCAACAATAGGAGAGTATAATGTCCTAGTAAAAGAACATCACTGTATCACAGAGGCATATGGTAGCAGACTTGTAGAGGAGTCAAGCAAGAAGCTAGAGAAAAGTCTTCCAGGAAGTTGAAACTGCAAAATAACAGAAGGATGCAAGTTACCCACTGTTTGTTTGGACAATCTCATTTCTGTAGTTTACTCGTTTTATATTATATTTTATAGAGTTACAATATTTGCTTATTTGCATATTTCCTTAGATTTTAGGAGATTAGGCATCCTTCAGTCTCGAGAGACTATGGTAACGTGCTCTGAATAGAGGTCTTGGAACAGCGTCTAGCATGGCTGAGAAGGCCAATTCGAGAGTGACAATCCCTTCCACACTGAAGACAAATACAATCTGTCCCCTGTCCAGCTCCCTGATTTTGCTGGTTTCGGGACGGCCTCTTTGCCTCGGCCTGCTGGACAAGAGTCTCTTCAAATTGGGAGAGGCCAGACTGCACTGCCTGCCTCCAGGCTGAACACTCAGAGGTCAAGGTTTCCCATCTGTTGAGGTCCATTCCTAAGGCCTTCAGATCCCGCTTGCAGATCTCCTTGTATCGCAGCTGTGGTCTCCCTCTGGGACGCTTTCTCTGCACTAATTCTCCATACAGGAGATCTTTTGGAATCCGACCATCAGCCATTCTCACAACATGCCCAAGCCAACGTAGATGTCGCTGTTTCAGTAATGCATACATGCTAACAATTCCAGCTCGTTCTAGGACGACTCTATTTGGAACTTGGTCCTGCCAGGTGATACCAAAAATGCGTCGGAGACAACACATATGGAACGTGTTCAGCTTCCTCTCCTATTTCCTTAAAATAGTAATAAAATAAAAGAAGGCAAGAACAAAAGTTGAAAGGGAGAAGGCCGGAAAAACCTGCTACACTGCAATTTACTTAGAAGTTCAATATGATAACCTATGGCCTAAATCAAGATGCTGAGTTTTTATCCTACTGCAGGAATTAGTGAAGTTAGCAATGCCAGGATGATATGGATTGTCATAATTAAGGTATCATTTAAGGTTCCACGTAAGTGTCACAGTGTCCTTTCTACATAGAAGAGAAGACTCCAGACTTGGGGACCACTTGGCTCTTCAGAGCTCATGAAAGGTGTCACTGATAAGACCTGAATGCTTTGTGAGGCCTGGTCTCAATTCCATAAAATCATGGACAGGAGGTTTGCCATGTGGTTGCCTGCTATGGTTCCTAAATGGAGCCTCTTTCTTCAGAGGTGCTTCACTTCTGATGGCTTGGTGTCAGAGGAAAAATTTAAAAAAATTAAAAAGGAAGCCACAGCCTTTAGTCTGTAAGACCCGAGTGAGGCTGTTAATGAAAAGACCTTTCAGAGGTCATTAATTCATAGGGTCACTATATGTTAGAAACTATTTGATAGCACATAACTATTATGGCTAACATCTCCTAATATAGTCCCCAGGTGAAGACAAGATGTTCAGACATGGTTAGAAAGATTCAACAAGATGTGCTTATGAACACCTTATAACTTTTGTGGCTAGAGATGTGAAGGCCTAGGAGAAAAAATTATGGAAGGAGGAAGATGATCTCTTTTTTTCCTGATTTCCCCTTCCTAAATAAATGTTCAGATTTTCTTGTGTAAAAAATGGAAACTGGGAAACCAGGGAAGAAATTCTGATGAAACTGTCTCCTCTTGAACAAAATGCTTTTTAAAGGCAAAGTTTTACTACTTTAAAATGTTTAGTATGAAAATTTGCAGACCAAAGTCTACAATATTAGAGAACAATTAATACACAACGCCTCCTAGGCCTCAGAATTTCTGGAGATTTTGCATCTCTGTTCATGGTACAGTATAATGTATATGTTGATGAACAAAGGGTCTTGTTATGCGAGCAAAATGTATATAAATCATTATTTCACCTCTCCTCCACCTTCCCTAGTCATCCTATGAGTCTAATCCAGTGGTTCACAACCTTAAGTCTCCAGATGTTCTTGGACAAAAATGTCCAGAAGCCTTCACCACTAGCAGTGCTGGCCAGGATTTCTGGGAGTTGTTGTCCAAGAACATCTGGGAAGCCAAGGTTGAGGATCACTAGTCTAATCAATGTCCAAAGAATCATGTAAAGTATAATAACCTGAATCCCATTGACCCAACTAGAGTAGAAAAATTGAATGGATTCGATTTACACAAAAGTTGATCCACTGTTTACCAGTTAAATTAATTGGGGATCACTAATTGGGACTGACAGTTAGATGTAGGCCTTTGTAAATAAATGTAAGATGTGCTTTATATTCCCAAAGCCACAAATTACAAACTTGAGAAATTCCCACTCTAAGTGGAAACCACAGAAACTGTACTTTTATAGTCATGAAACAAAAATAAACAATATTTCCAAAGCTGCTTATTATTGCAAGTATGAACACTTCCCAAACAGCAAGCCAGTTCTCTTGCTATAAATCCACTACTGGGATTAGAACAGAAGTAAAAAGTATCAAGGAATGTGTGTGTGTGCATGTTTTAAACCACATTGACTTGTGTCCCAAAATCTATGCTGCAAGCAGTATGGCAATGGAACCAGTGACCTTGGGAGGTGGTGAGTGATCCAATGCTGGAGGCATTCAAGAGGAATTTAGACAACCATCTGTCTGATCTGCTTTGATTTGTATTCCTGCATTGAGCAGGGGTTGGACTCAGTGGCCTTATAGGCCCCTTCCAACTCAGTTATTCTATGATTTCTTGAGCCATGTTTTTGCAATAAAACTAGGAGACAGAAAAGAAGGTGGTTGAGTTGAAATCAACTGTTTGGTCCCTTCACAGACACACACTGGCGGCACATAGCTTAGTCCAAGCCTGATATTATGAATGGCTACCACATAAAAATAGGTGGTATTTAGATACAGTGAAAGGAATTGTTATGGGAAATGTGTCTCCTTCTCCTTCATTCTGTTTGTATTTCACTGCAATTAAAATAGACTATTTCACGGTAATAAGTATGAAATAAAGACGGAGACTTGAGGAGACCTTCTTTCAGAAGTTATTAAGATCTGGTGTGTGTGTGGTTTAGACACCCTCATGGATACCTTTTGGGCAAAGGCTAAAACAGAGGGTGTGAAACAAGGAGTACATCTGATCATCTCCACTACTCTTGTTAAAGTTTACAGGAGTTCTCTCTCCCCAACCTTTTTGGGATTTATATAACTCGGGATTTATAATCACCGTTAAAAAAAATCCTTCATGACAAGTGAATTTAAGACTTGAGGCGTAATGTTCTTAGCAAACCAGAATGGAAATAGTTCAGCTTCTTCATCTCTTCTTGTTTCCCCTGCTACAAAAGCGGACAGGAACTGGACAGAGAGAATGTCCATTCTGCCAGGTCCTCAGCATGATGGGAGCACTGTTTCCCTCTCCACCCCCTTAATAGTTCGTAAAGCGCTCCAGGAACCATCATCTTCCACAGTGTTGGGAACTAGCATAGCATAATGACTAAGTGTCTGAGTCATTAACCCAAAGGCTACAACTCTCAGCTCACGACTCACACAAGTGATCTTAGACAAGCTATTTTTCAGTATGGTGGTAGGGGTTACTGAAATAATGTCTGCTAAGTGCTTTGAACAATTAAAAAAAATTACATGCATTAAACGTTCAAACCAGTGATTCAGAAACGTGTCTCATTGTGACTTTTCAGACTGGCAATTCATCTAGCCCAGGATCACCTACTTCGACGGACAGCTGCATTTAGAAGGGCTCAAGCAAAGAAGGGCTTTTCCTATCACCTACTATTTGATCTTTCTAGCGGGAGATGTCAGGCATCCCAAATCCTTTCATATGCATGTGCTGGATCAGTGGAAGCTGGTGATGTCAGGCAGCGAATCTGCTCCAAGCTTTAATCCAAGTATTAAAGGAACTATTGAGGGTGCTGAACTTGAGGTAGTGCTCTATAGTTCAGAGCAAAACCCACAGTGGATTCACTGCATCCAAAAAACCAGAGTCACCAGCACCCACTGTCCTACACTGCTGAGAGAAAGTCATCCACCACTGTCTGTTGCTGAACATAGGTGTTTAAAAAAAAAAAAAAAAAAAAAAAAACCCTAGAAAACCAGAGGTACATCACAGACAGTTATATTTCTGTCATATTCTTCTAGCATCCTGGGGAGAGGTGTCCCAGCCTCACAGAAGGGGAAAACAAGAATAGAGAATAGGCTGCTCATGTCCTGCCTGGCTGAGTCTTCTTCAAAAGAGGACATACTTCAGGTGGAGGACTGGAACTGGCAATCTGGAGCCTAAGCCAGAATGGGCTTGGTCCTTCCAGGCAGGGAAGAAGCCTCTGAGGAAGTACACCCTCCTAATCATAGAGAATACAGGAGGCTCAAAGTACGGTTCAAACAGAATTAGCATCTTCAAAAATATTCTAGCTTTTGAGATTAGCTGAGTAGGTCTACAGCTGTTAGAAGAAAGTTGATAGACTGCAATCAGGTAATAGATGCATGTCCCAAACACCACTCCACGGTTGACAACAGCTTTTGCTCCCAGCCTTCCTTGACTCTTGTCTTCAGCTCTCAGCATTCCTTGTTCCCTTGACTAGGGGAAAAGGGAACTCCCTTGATCATTTTCTTAAGAGGCACCTTCTACAGAGTCTAATGAACAGAGAGACTACTGTCCCCTAATGCTTTGCAGTTTCTATGGAGCTTAGAAAGCACCGTCCATGTCCTCCTCCATGACTGTAACTGCAGAAAGAACCTTGGTAAAGAACAGGTGTGTATCCTGAAACTCCTCTGAGAGCACGCCTTTTTTTTTTTTTTTTTTTTAGCTAAAGCTACCAGAATTGTGGTGCTGGAGGAGACTCTTGAGAGTCCCCTGGACTGCAAGGAGAACAAACCTATCCATTCTGAAGGAAATCAACCCTGAGTGCTCACTGGAAGGACAGATCCTGAAGCTGAGGCTCCAATCCTTTGGCCATCTCATGAGAAGAGAAGACTCCCTGGAAAAGACCCTGATGTTGGGAAAGTGTGAAGGCAAGAGGAGAAGGGGACGACAGAAGATGAGATGGTTGGACAGTGTCATCGAAGCAACCAACATGAATTTGACCCAACTTCGGGAGGCAGTGGAAGACAGGAGGGCCTGGTGTGCTCTGGTCCATGGGGTCACGAAGAGTCGGACACGACTAAACGACTAAACAACAACAACAACCAGAATTACAGCTGAGGGAATTCCTGATGAACTCTGCTAGCTGTAGTGTTAAAAAATAAATAAATCTGAAAATCCCATGCCTGTGAAAGACCTCTTGGGAATCCAGTCTTGACTCTTCCTGATGGTACCTCTACTTCGTCTTTGACTGCACTGTTGACTCAGAAAGGCTTTGATTTACGGAGTGACCCTGACTGGCACACTCACAGTTGTTCCTTGCTCCCCGGACCCTTGGCTCAGTTTTGGACTTCTCCTTCTACCTTCACAGTGAATGCCCCTTTAGAGGACCTTATTCTTCACCTGCAGACACCTGCAGCTCTGAAAAGAGCAAAGGTGACAGATTCTTACCTATTGGTTCTGTTTTGTTTACCGAAGTCACATATACACTATTCTTCTAGTTAACATCACAGTGGCATTTTCATCCACCCCATAAAGCACCTTACGCTGAGAGAAAAACAACTTGCCCAATGCCATTCCACCCAAACTAGACAAGATAAATAGGGTTTTGAGACTGGCTCTCCTGCCTTTTAAAAAAAATAAATTGAAACCAGCAGCAGGAATCTCACAATAGGTAAGAGATTCCTTTACACCCAATGACATGGAAGCGTGTGTAAAGGAAACCCTTAAATCATTTCATTGAAATGGTTGTGTTCCCTGAAAGGACTGGGAACACAAGCAGGTATCCAAATGGCACCTCTATGCTAACATTTAATGGAATCACAAATCATGACCAGGCATTGTAACAATTTTTCTTTTATTAACCATGAAGAATATAGAAAAGCATTTCTGAATACATATGGTGTGTCCTTCTCTTTCCACCTAATATGTGGCAGCTTATTTTCCTAGAGAATTGAGTTTAAAGCCTAATATTGTAGGTGACATATATTTCCAATAAGCTCAAGTTCCCCACATGTCTCTTTCTGGAAATCAAACATTTTACCCTCATGTCCCTGCCAAGGCTTAGCACAGCTTAGCAAACCACCTCCTCACCAACAAGCAAAGTTATCAAGTTTTGGAGGTATGGTCTTTCCCTTTGTCCAAAGGAAATCCACTTTATTTCTTCTCTACTGCAGCTTCTCTTCAGAACCCTGTTTTTGTTTCCACATTTCTTTCTTAATCTTAATCAGACGCTCACGCCCTTGGAAATGGTGACTGTACAGAGGGAGGTGAAAGACAAAGAATGAAAGAAAGCAAAAGAGAGGGAAAGACCAAAAAGCTAGTTGTAAGCAAGCTGGGAAGCAGAGAAAGATGGTAAGAGCAGAGATAATGGAATCATATAATAATGGACCTGGGAGGGGCCTCTAAGGTCATCAAGTCCAACCCCCCTGATTAAGGCAGGAATCCAAATCAAAACAGTTTGGGGTTCCCTCAATCTTTGTTCAGAATTTAACAGATCTTAGAGCTATACCAATTGTTTGCTTTTATTCACCTTATTTCTACCATGTCTTTCTCCCGGAAAAGTGATCTACAGGAGGTTACAGAAAGCAATGCCACAGGACTGGTCCCCTGGCTTCACCTGATTCAAAGAAGCCAAGAGGATTCTGGTCTTTGAAGTTAGCATCCTGTTGGCTACCTGTAGTTTCTGCCTTCAAGAAGGGCTCACAAGGGCAGCAAATACAGAACTGGAGCCTGACCAGTGGAAATACTGCAATGCCAAGATGAAAACCTGCACAAAAATACAAGGGTAACCAGAGCATAATGTCACTTGATCCTTTTGAGGTTGTAGAGAGATTTTGATTTTTTTTTGGGGGGGGGAGAGAGATGAAAGAAAGTTTGCACTGCCCTTTGGCACTCCTGTCTGACATTTTTTTGCATTAGAAGGTTGATAAGCTTTAAGTTTATTTTTGTTTTTAAGTTAAACCTGTACTGTTCCTTGCTCTGGGCTGCTTGTTGAACTGGAAGATCACTCTTAACATTTTTAAACAATTATTTCCTGGCACAGAAGGATGCTTGTTTTCCGCTGCTCCTATAGGACTGTATATCTCCCTTACTCCACTGCTTTTAAATGTCAGACTAGAGGTCTTGGTTCATTTTGGAAGAGAAAAACCAAACTATTACAGCATTTTTCCAGGTTACCTTTTCACTCCGGCTAATGCGGGAGGAGGGCAGCGGGCGGCAGGAGTAATGAATCGATTTTGAGAAGGACAATTCTGGTGTGAGATCTTGTGTCGTCTAACGCCGTTATTTTCAGAACGAACATTTCACATTTCTGCAGCCCCTTGGCTACAAAACTATCCATGGCTGCCATCCAAACCTATAACACCAAGTTCAAAAGACGCTCCCCTAATCAGGCACACACACACAACACACACACACAAATCTGTTCTCCCACAACAAAAGACAGAAGGCCTCCAACAGCAGCACAGATTTCAAGAACTGAGAAAATGTAGTTTGGGTTATATTTATCTCACATTGGAAGTCTGAAACTGGAAAGGGAGAGAAGAGGATGAGACAGATGGGGTTGAACTGGAAACTATTTCCCCATCTTGGGTTTTTATTTAGGGGGTGGTGGTCATCTGCTCCTTTCTTCTTTCAAAAAACCCTGGCTTGTCCTTCGGACCTACAGCTAAAGGACTACTCAATGGCCGGCGAGCAGGTGACAATCTTAGCTGCACTCTGCTTGACGTAACAGTTGCACAAACTTGATAATGTTACTGGAGGAAATTTAGTCTGGAAAAAAAAAACCAGCACCACAACTGGTTTGTAAGCTTCCAAATCTTTCATAAGTAGGCCTGTTGGGGGGTTGGGGATGGGGTAGGGGGAATCATTCTGGATAAAGTCAGTCCCAGCTCAACAGTACTCAACCTACCGCTTCCAAAGCTTTGTTCCTCCACGACAGCTGGATCAAGACTGCAAGCTCCTTAATGAGAGGAGTATTAATTAGGCTAGACAGTCACTAGTTCCCACCATTCCAACTGCAGAAAAGGAAATCCCAGAGAGAAAGAGAGAGAGAGAAAGAAAGAGAGAGAAAGACAGAGAGACAGATGCTCTAGACACTTTTCAATGGCCACTGTGAGTATATCCCTATAGAGGAGCCATTTGCCTATTTATTTAGATGGTGCTCTTTTATGGAATCAGGTTCCCAGGGGTACTCACAAGGGGGAATTGTAAAACTCAAGGGTGGAATTAATGGAGAGATCATTAAACACTAGGCTGAGGGGTCGGCATTGAGCTGAAGTAGGATCTGCACATCCTTAAGGTTTCGGTTGGGTCATCTTCAAGGACAGGAGACAAGGGTCTGGGTTAGCAATCAGAGACTGCTGTGCGGTTGTTGTTGTTTAAACAACAGCCTAAACAACCACAACCACAGCAGCCTCCCCCTTTCCAGTGATTGGGGATGAAATAAACTTTTTGTGAATTGGGTCACTGTCTATTGTTTAATGTTAAATGCGTACCACTTTTGTTTTAGGAACAAATTAAAAGTAAGGAAAAAGGAGGGAGAACCCATTTTACAGCAACAGCAGCAGCAGAAGTGAACGGGGACAGTAAAGTTGGTTTTAAAACTCAAATTAAAAAAAGACTCACAATTCTGATTCTGACACCAAAACTCGATTTTGATATCCCAGACTCAAACATACATTTACATCTAGCTACCAAGGCCTATGAGGTGCTGTATTTAAGAGAGAAAAGACAGCTTTAAAAAATGCCCCTGAACTGCAAGAACAGAAGGGAAATGTGGGGTAGGCTTAAAAGGCTGTTAGATCCACTGTTCTTATATCCAAGGAACAGCACCAGCAATGTTCCACTCTGTTCTCCATATTCTCCTCCAACCGACAGTCCTCTTTCTATACAACCTGTCTTCTCTGTTCATAAGCTCAAAAGCAAGGACACCATGGCAGATCCACTATCCATAATCCCAAAAAAGATATACACAACTGGGATTGATCCAGATCTACAAACGATAACCAGGTCTTCTATGAAGCGCTCAAGACCAAACCACACCCAAACACATACATTACAGTACAGATAGCCTGCAGCAATATAATGTTCCTTAGAAAATCCATTTCTCTCCAGCTCCTGGGACCACTACAGCCCAGCTCAGAGGGGACAGGGAGATCTGAAGCATGTGGCTGGTGATGTCACAGATTCTGCTAAGCAGAAAGTCCTGGAGCTTCAAACCTTTTGAGTTCTGGCTCCACTATATCAGTGCTGGGGACCCATCTTGCAATTGCAGTCTTGAAATATGAAATTCCACAGGTCTGCTCACTTTTACCCTGGTGCACTTCTCTCCCCATCTCTTAAAATTCTTGTTCTGTATACGCTGATGGCACTGTGCATGGAGTACACAGAAAACTCAGAAGAATGTTGCCTCTCTGTACACATAGCAGTGACTGCGTCAAAAGAGAAGAGCTGGTGAATCACAGTTTGCTTAATCCCAGAAAGGATATAACGGCTTCCAAGTTAATAAAACTTTATCTTTTTGTTTGCCCATTATTTCTCTAGAAACAGTGAGTCAGCCTGGTGAAGATTTCCACGAAATCTGTAGTGTTTACATATCACATCAGTCATGCAGTTTCTATTTTGCTCGTCTCCAGCATCACCTCAAAGGTGGGGGGGAGAGATGTCATACTAATCTATTGGGTGTTTTTTTCCCCCCCAGGATGAAAGGAGAAGCTGGGGAAAAAAATCTCATAAATTTGTTTACGATTACAAAAGTTTTGGTAAAACACTACCAACCAAAGTGGAACATTCCATAAAATGGTTTTTATTTTCAAACGGAAGTGGAACTTCTGGTGTGTAGGTAGATCATTCTGAATAAGACCTTCTGTCTCTTGGTTTTCATATACAGAATTCTATGATGCAGACTATCATAAAAGTCACTTTTTTAGACTATAAATCCCAGAACACCAAAGCCATTACTTTAGTGCCTACGCTGGCAACGGTATTCTATGAGCTTCAGTACAAAAAAAATAATGGTCTTTTGATTTGTATTCCTGCATTGAGCACGGGATTGGACTCGACTGCCTTAAAGGCCCCTTTCAACTTCATTATTCTATGATTCTATGGTCAGGTTCCTATTGGGATTTTATGCCGGTGTAACGCAGATTGCCTCAAGTTAAGATATTAGTGTAGACGTTATCTTTTGAGGACTGGGTTGCACTTTTGTGTTATGCTTGTCATTGTAACTAGCATGATTTGGGCCATCATTTTGCACATTTCAATCCTGTGATTATTTTATTTTATTTTATTTGCTTGTTTGTTCGACTTTTATACCGCCCAGCTGGCTACAAGTCCACTGTAAGCTGTGTGCTCGGCTACTCTGTTATGTGATCAGAGGGGCTCAAGAAAGATACCATTATCTGGTACATCCACCAAGCTATGCCCTTCAGAGGTATTTGAGCTTACTGGGTCTCTTGACCTGTTTGATGATATACTGGCAAGAGCACCAGGGGGGCACCACAATTTTCTGTCATGGGGCAGTATACCAGCATCATGATAAGTGAAAATTCTGGCTTGTTAAGGGGAAAATTGCTTATTTTTGCAGCGTTTATATGAAAAATGGCAGAGTGTGCTCCCCTTGTGTGATTGTGAGACCCTGGTACGTTGTCTACCCCTGAACTAAACAAGTCAGAGTCTATGGCTTGTTTACTATAATGTGTGAACATGGGAAGAGTCAGTTCTGGTCTGTCTCTGCCCTCAGAAGTCAATAAAATAAATTAGGGAATGTTTGAGGGTTAATTCTCTGGCTTATCAAGAGCAAAACAAGCTGGAGAATTGGCTTCTTGCTTGGTTTGCATGTCACAACAAACAAACCACAGACGAGAGTGGTGCTTTTACAATGGCCGCTGGAGGAATTTTTACATTGGGATCAATGAGCCAAGTCTGGAAAACTGTCTAATATTGTTTGGAAACCTCAAGGGAACACAGCAAAGCTGACTGTTCTCTTAAAAGTAATGGAAACCACCATGAAATACAGTTTGTTAATTTTATTTCAAATTACATACTGCACCTCCCACAAATTAGCAGCATAAAGTAATGAATAAAATATCCTGTACGTGTATTTTTAAAAGTGAACAAATGCATTTCATGGTTCATAAATTAAGATTTTAAAAAAACAATGAATCAGACATCAAAATAAGAACTTCCAATGAAATTTGGAGCAAAAAAAAGGGTGGTAGGTGTATTCTTTTAATGGGATACAATTTTTATCTTCAGCTTGACAGGACACAGAAAATAATTACAAATGAAAAGGTTATTCATAATTTTTAAATGAGTTAATTAGAAAGCCCAGTCAGAGTCACTCATTACATTAATTAATAATTGATTATACTTGAAATTAAACACAATTTTTCATTAAATCTAATTAAATATCTGCATTTTTCCTACCTGCTGATTAGATCAGTGGGCCTGATATCAGCTCTCCTCATTAAATATGTTTATGCTGAGCTGAACCAATTAATTTTGAATTTGAGTAGTTCTTTTAGAAATTATTAATTACTACTGAGGATCATCATCAGCCCAACATGGCCAAAATTTCTTTTTCTCTCTCTTTTTTTTGGGGGGGGGTATCATCCTGTCAGCCTATTGTGACTCATCACATAGGACATGAAAAATTCATAGAGCTGCTTCCAGGTGTACAACATACTCAAAGGAGTGTCAACGGGGTGGGGTTCAGGGATCAGCCTTTCCTGCCAGCAGAAAACTCCTTCAGTTGGTAAAGTTTGCCTGGTAGCAACTTAATAATGCAGAACAGTGGAAAGGAAATAAGCACTGTGAAGCCATCCCATCCCATCTCAACCCCGTGATTCACCTCTTTTGCAAGGTTTTATCTCTCTCTTGAACAGTGTGTGTGCATCTCCACATTTTTCCAAGCAACTGAGAGAATTAGGATCCAACTAGTCAGAAAAAAGATGAATCACAGAAGGATGACAAATGCTATAAGAGAAATCATATTTTGCAAGGTAGAATAAAGAACACGCACACAGCCTGTCTATTTTTGACATACACCAAAGCTCTACATGAGCTCGGAAAAAGCTCTTCTAATATGCAATGGTAATCTCCCAATACCTACTGGATGCACAGGAGTAGTGCAAAGATAAATGGGGGTCCATGATGAACACATTTGATAAACAATGAAAAGCGACTGCACATTCCATCGAGCTGCTACCAATTTAATTCTGGCTGATGAATCACTTCTGATTCAATTGCAGCACACATTAAAAAGCATGAATTTAATCCACAGCTGGGAGGTGGGGTGAGACAAGGGGAGAATTAGCTATCAAAAACTCTATCTGCACAGATGAACAATGGCAGTAGAGACGGCCTATGTTAGTAACAAATTTCAAGCAAACCAAATGAAGGCAGGACTTTCTTATTTCAACGACTAGGTGCAACCTGTGACCACGTTCTAATGCTAACATTTTATAGATGGATGGCCTGCAGGAAGTGGAGACAAAATCTGAAGACCCAACTCGATTGTGCTGCATGAGACATGGTGTCTTCGTTTGCGCTTAGAATCCAACTGAAACTGACTGAGGCAGCATTATGGAAGAATGCATATATACCGCAGGTGGACCAGAGTGGAAACTGCCTTCCACACAAGCCGTCACAAGCAAAGTCTGCTCCTGATCGGTTGGAGAGCAGGGAAACAGTATGAGCTCCTGGGCTCACCAGGGATAAGATGTTGCCTCTATGCCCCCTGAGTCCCAGACCCAAACTTCATGCACTGCATGAGGACCCATGCTTAGAATCCAAGATGCATAATTAAAGCACCCTAAATTGCCTCATCCATCTAAAAAGAGAACTTATTTCTTTTCTTTAGTTCTTTTATAACCCCTCAACCGCCCCCCCCCCCAAGAACCCCCTCCTGGGCTGTGTTTTTGAAGAGCCATGAGGCTGAATAGCAATAGTAGCACATTCTGATTGTCAGTAGCTTGGCCTGATTCAGGAGCAGGAGACAGTGCGTTGACATTCTCATAAGGCTGAGGAAATACAGCTTGCAACCCTTAATGCCGTTCCTACCCTCAAACAGAACATGCTTGAACTCTTCAAACCCCCGCTTTGCCCTTGAACACCAGATATTTAAACCAGATATAAGGGGCAGGAGATTCTGATCCAAAAGTAGTATCACTAGAGGGACAGTGCAGATTTAAACCTGTTTCCTAATCAATGAAGGTTATGATAGGAATCACCACTACGCGTCAACGGGCTAGCATCCTGAAGCCACAGATGAGCAAAAAAAAAAAAAAAAAAAAAGGGAAGGGAGGCTTTGAGGGAAAAGTCAAACACATAAAAGGAATCTGCATTCACAAGTTGGATTCTTGGTTTACAAACCATAATTTATGGGTTTGCACCGGAGCACAAAAATACCAATACTATTGAGGTACTCTGTCGTTACAGACGTCAACTGGAAAATCTCCCAAGAGGAAGACTGCCATCTCAGACTCTTGGCTTAGCTTTTGGACTTCTGGAGAAGATGGCACGGGATCTGCCTAACAAATTCCCAAACGCTCTTTCAGCACAAAACAGCAAAACTCACAATGGGGGCAGTACAGCATACAAAGCTTCACTTTGGCCAATTCCACAGACGGGGCCAAATTTCTTTTGATCCCTTTCCAGCAGTGTCTCTGTCACCGTGCTAGTGGCCCCCACATAGATGGCTCGGGACCCGGATGCGGAACACCTTCCCCAAATTTTGGGGCAAGAGAGCCCCTCCCCCCTTTACCCACGAGCCATTCCCAGGCCCCCAGCATTTTCACAGGTGGTTTAAAAAACACACATCAAGAATAAAACAACAGCTGAAAGGAAGGGAAGCTTACCAATAAAATATGCCAGCATGATCACCAGTGTGACTGAGATGATAATGGCACTCAAGGCAGCACATTTCCAGGTACAGTATTTATAGGGCTTCTTCAGGTTAAAGGCCGGCCTAGAAAATGTACTTCTGGGAAGGGGCCTAGGGGGAGGTGAGTACACAGTGCTGGACGTCAAAGGATATCCAGGCGACGTTGTACAAAAGAGGGGAGAGGTGCCCCCTGGTTTGAATAGGAAGTGCCTGTGGAAAGAAAGAGAGGTTTCAGGCAACAGACTCTCCAACAGCTAATATTATAGGCATAAACACCTTGCCAAATGAAGAAGAGAAAAGAAAGGAACACACAGAGTACCATGCACTGAAGAGAAAGAATTTGGTTTTTTTTTTAAAACAAAGCATGAGAAAAAGAAAGAAAATGAAATACATCTATTAGAAGCAGCAAGTAACTTTGCAATCCCATACAAGTATAATCAGAAGTTGAATGGGGCTTTACTCCAGGTATGCGTGTGTAGGAGTGCAGCCTATAACTGGCAACATCAATGATGGGTCTGGAAGAAATCTATAATGAGACATACCAAGCACTAAGAATATATAGATTATATGCATATTTCCTGTCCCCTATGTTGTCATACTGTACAGAGTGGAGAGGGGGAAATTACTTTGTATTTGTATCCTTTTGTTAGGGGAGTTTTGGAGTCCCTTTGGTTGACTTGTATATACTTTCTACATACATACATCCCATAAAGAGAACGACAACATCAACAAAATGGACATGTAGAAAACATTAGAGTTATCCTACCAACAAGAGAAGGAGCAGCATCAACCATGCCAGAATCTGCATGCGGGGGATCTTACAAGGAATTCCTTATCTGGTTGTTTGTTCGACATGCTGAAGTGGAGTAGAGCGCATTTGCAGGGAGAAACAGTGTGTGAGAATGAATGCTTATCCCACTTACTCTTCCCCTGGTTTTTCTCCCAAGAGGCACAGCAGGGAATCAAACTTGCAACTTCTGGCTCCATGGTCAGGTATCCAACTCACTGAGTTATCCAGCTAACTCATTTGGTAATAATTGTTGTCTATTTTATTTATGCTCTGGGTTTCTACTATGGAATGGAAGAGAATCCACAGAATGGGCCTGCAGACATCTATCCAGCTGCTCACCAGCTGGAAACCTGCTCACTTCCAGCAAGATTGCTGAAGCGTACGCATTCAAGACCATAGCCATAGGATAAGACAAGTAATAACCTATTATGTTGTAAAACTGGTCTCATGTTGTACTCATCTGTGTTGCTATTATGATTACTTTTACAAGGATGTCTCTTCCTCAAAGGTATAATATATTGCAACCCTATAACCCCTGAAATATACTCAATTTTTCTCTGCTCAGGTCAAAATACTGGGCCTTCTCCCTTGATAAAAATAAACAGAAGAAGTGCTGTTGAAGAGAATGATCAAGATTGTCAAAAGGGTACAAAGACTCCCCCCCCCCCCCCCACAATCTAGACAAAAAACGTGGAAAACATCAGATTAGGACATTTAAGTCAAAGTAAACACAGCACCATGTCTTGAAGGTTTGTTAAACTGCTACAGCTGCCTTTGTGTTAGTGAAATGATTTTCACGGTGTCAGGAGAGGGAGCCAATGAGATGCTATGAATCAGCATATTAACGAGGCTGCCATTAATATGTACAGGACAATTTGTGTTCCATATACTCAAGTACCTCATTGTTTTTATTAAAAAAAATTTAAAGGTGTGAGCGTAGGAGTGGGGTGATGAGAGAGAAAAAATCGGGTCAGATTAGGTTATGCAAGGCAGAAAGCAGAGCAGGGAGGGAAAAAAAAGAATATGATTATTTGTCATGCAAGGATCACAGAAGGCACAATTAGAAGAGGAAAGACCACGTTAAGTGTCAACGTACCCATCATTGTAAGCACCGTCATGTCGGGAGGAGGTGAGAATGTCCATCTCAATGAGGTTGTCCTGCAATGTCTCTAGCAATGTCTGCTTTGCTATGTTTCTACATACATATGGAAACATGAATGAAGCCAAGTGAGACATGCACCTATGAAGCGTGACCTCATCAACCCACAGTGGTTCTAAGTGCAGCTGTGCATGGAATTAGAATGATGGACCACTGACTCATACGTGTAGCATGTATCAACACACACATATACAGCTTTCGGGAACATTCACTTCCAAATATACATAGATCTACTCTATCAATGCATACACGTAACAATATATACATACAAACGTCATAGCAAAAATCTAACATTTTGTGTAGGCTAACATTCATATTTCAGTCCTGACAACCCTACATGGATCTTGTGGAACCATGAACATTTTCCATTTGTCAGGCAAATCCAAGTGAATACTGACGATTATACTTGGATGACTGTAAACGGTCAAAGATGTTATTTCTTTGTTTTCAGGCATTCACCAAATTAGTCTGGAACTACTGACTGTCACAGGTAAATGCTGACATTTGTCAGATTTTGAACATCCACTCCAATATTTATCTGCACCTGTGAAGACATACTTGATTGTCGGCACACATTTATACAGGAAAAGCAAGTTATTTGCTTCATGTATCCACATGGCTTTTCTGCTAACTTGGCTGTCCAAAGCCATCATGACTGAGTCTCTCTGATCTATTGGACATCTTAATTTCACACAGCAAGCATCCCAGTAATGAGTCTGTCTCAGTGGGTGCTCAAGCAGGAAGACAGAATATGCTAGTCAATAATCCTTTTAGAAACCACCTCTTCAGAGATCTTTGGATAAAAATTCAATCAGTTGGAGTGTATTCTTTTTCTTCTTTTGGTCACATTTCACACTGCAGTTTTTGGAGTAATTGTTAACAACCAAGACAATATCACAACATCCTTACCTGTATTGCTGGAGAACATAATGTGAGCAACATTTAAGAGTTATAGTTACATATCTTGCATTTCACCCTAAATAAACATCATTGGTACACAACAGTACCAATTCATTTTATCCAGAACAAGAAGGTAGCAATAAAATTAAATCCTATGCAGATCCCTAAGATAACCATCACTGAACTCATCTCAGCCTCGTAGTTTGCTTATAAATCGAAACACTGAATTAGAAATTAGATCCAGCTGAAAGCAAGTCAACAACTGCAATCCTTAGCAAGGACAGGAACTCTTGATTCACTCTTTTTTCACCCATGAAAACGTATCTGTGTAGATGGTGTAGTTCAAGTGGGAATAGTACCCACAATGGTGGCTTTCAAATTTCCTTTGAGAACTCTTCTGGTCTCAGAGAGTTGCTAGTTAGTCTCTGTAGTAGCTCTGCACTTCCTACCTGGTGGAGTCTGACTAATTATCTCCAACAAAACCAAAAGGTAGCACCAAATGTTATGGCTCCATGCTGGTTAGTTCCATCAGCTCAAGCGAAATGGAATTCTCAATGGCCAACACCTGGAATTTTGACACGCAAAAAGACACTCAACTCCTAACCTTTAGGAATGACAAATTTACTTGTTTTACTAGTGCTTATTAGCAAAAACAAACACAGCATTGCCTTTGTGAAACAATCCAGCATTAAAGCTGAATTTGAACCTGAAATATAATCTGAATTCTCAGGCAGAGATAGAGGGTGGAACCATCATGATTTGGGCACTTTTATTATTTATGTTCATGGGCTGTGACATAAAACGATGATCTTCAGCAACAGGAGAGGTTACAAAGTTATTTTGTTCAGCCACAGGTCCCAGAATCCCCCAGCCAGCATGGCTGTTCAAGTAGCAGCTGGTACCGAACAAAGTTTTAGTCCAAGTCTAGTTAGAATACCAGAAAATGCAATGTTCTATAAATGCTCTCTGCATTTTTTAGGCAGCAGAGAAGGAGATCCCATCTATCCTTACAAAGATGGCAAGTTAATAACTTGGCTTAGTCTCCTGTACTTCTTCCAGCCGTTGCTGGCCAGGGGAATATTCAACAGCCTAAGCAATACTCCTTTATCCTGAGAAGAGAAAAATAATTCACATTTTGAGCTTTGCAGTTATGCAGATCAACCTGCATGAACCAAAATACAGGCCTCAAAAGTGGTTTTAAAAAACCACACCACCATGGCATATATCTCATTTTTCTGCATTCTGTGAGAATGAAAGAGAAGTTGTATGTCAAGATAAAAGCAATAAAGGAGAGCTTTTGATGGATAAGCTGCCAGGTGGGGTAGCAGCAGGGATATAAATGGGAATTTATCAGTAGTTAAAAACCCATGTAAAATTGGTTTTTACAATACAACGGTATAGTTTAGTTGGAAACTAGCAATATAAAATGAGATAGGATGCTGGGTTATATGATGTTTAATGCAAGTGTCAATAAAAGAATAAAAACAAGGAGGTGATGGGGAGGAAGTGAGCGTGGGAGGAAGAGGCAGCCCTAGAAAATGCAAACATGGAAAGAGAGTGAGAAAAAAGGCTTCAAAACGTAACTAAGAACAGTAGTTGCAGTATTGAAAAAGCACACGTTAAGAAGTCTTTCTTGTATGTATGTGTTTCAGGATGCATTCTTCTAAAAGAAAAAGAGGACTGGTACTTAAATGGCAGAGCCGTTGTAGCTGCCCGTTCTGGGGATGCTCAAACGATATTGCACTTGAGAGATCCATGTTATGGCCTATGTTATCCTTGACACTGATTTTAAGCTTTGAAAATAACTCTGATGTCCTGGGCAGACCACTAGCTAATCAAGTTGGACCTTCAGGCTGCCTGTCAATCCCTAGGAGGGTGTGGGACCAGTATGCACGGCCTACTCCCAAAGGATGAACGAAACGAGATGGCTTTCCGACATTTCTGGAGGACTTTCATGAAGCTTTTGCCAGCTGCACCTGGAGCAAGGAGATGATTCGGGCCACGGATGTAACTGTTTACAAATATCCCATGCCGAACAGCAGAGCTGTGTCAGATCCTTGGAATTCTGAGAAGCGTAAGACAATAAAACCACAGGGATGACATTCAACGGTAGAAATCTCATAACTAATATAACTGACCAGAAGACTGAAGCCCACTCTGTGACAGTGATGGTCATGAAGAACTCTTTTTTCTTGGATACTATCATGCCTGCAAGTTAAATGCTTTTAAGAGGCAAGAGGTCTCCTCTAGGATTGTATAAGGGTTGTTGTGGTGAATATGCATTGTATTTTCGCGACAAAACAGAATGCATCTGTGCTGACTTGAATGCTGTATTTTCAGGAATATACAGAAGGTACTTCTAAAGTTTTAGCAGTTTCAGAACATGTTCAGTAGATTCTGAAATGATAACTTCTGGAAATGGCCACTATAGATACTTTTTCAGTTTATGTAATCTGCAGGTGTGGACAAGGAACTCAGACAACTGAGTTCGACCATGTGCATTTAGAATAGTGATACAGACAACTCTATACCGCCAACACTGGTTGCCTATATACTTCCAGGCCTGACTCAAAGTGCTGGTTTTGGTGTTCAGAACTTGAAGCAATCTGTGCTGAGGTAATCTGAAGAGCCAGGGGTGGACAACAAATGGCCCCATGGGCCGTTTACACCCACAAGGATCTTTTTGCAAAATAAATTTACTCCATTTCTGCTCCTGGAAGTGTCCATCTAGTGGTTTTTGACAAGAGCCCTTGCCTCCCTAAAAGAAAACAATTGAAACCAGAAGTGCTTATCCAGGCAACTCCTGTTTACTTTTCTAAAAGTGGCTGAAACCAGACATTTCTGGGTATTCTGCCACCTACTGCTCTACCCGCTGCTTTTAATCAGCTATGGAGTATCAAGGTAAATTTTTCATTCTGCTATCACTGATTTGTCTCTACATTAATGGATTTATGAGTTCAGTGGATTTATTGCATTCACATTATTTGTGGTTTGATATTGAGGGCTACCTTGGGAAGACTTTGGTACGACAGGTGGCTAAGGCTGCAACTCATATACAGCCATCTGGGAATCAATCAGTCACAATGAACTTAATTGAGCCACTGAGAAACATGATTGCACTTAACTCTTTTAACAAGATGTAAGATCACGCATGAAAATTTCAGTAGTCATTTCTCAATAGTCAATAGTAGTGAGGATGGAAGAACAGATAGAACCATTTGAAGGGTTCTAAACTACACATTGATGATTCCACTTCTGAGATGACAAAAGAAGAACAGAAACATTATGTTCTACCTTATATTGAGTGAACCCCTTGGTCTATTTTGTCCAGTACTGTCAACTCTAACTCATGACAGCTCTCTAGTACTTCAGTCAGGATCTTTTCCTGAGTGGTCTCCTACTTTGGCCTGATCTTGCTTTGCTTCAGAAATCAGACCAAATGGGGTGTATTCAGGGTGCTATGGTGGTGAAGAAATGCAGCATCAAGGATGCTTATGCATAAACTGCAATCAAGACTGTCTACTTGGAGCTATCCATGGTCCTGCAACTCCAGCCTAAACCAGTGAACCGCACATTATCTGTCCCATCTTCATGGTCAGGATTATATATGAGACACAAAAGTGTTGGGTGGCTGCACTGATGCTCAGGACTGCTTGGAGATGACAAATCCTGGCTCTTTAATTTCCAAAGACTCAGAGACATGCATAAAATAATGGAATGATAGAATTGGTTGTTGTAGGTTTTTCAGGCTGTTTGGCCGTGTTCCAAAGGTTTTTCTTCCTAACGTTTCGCCAGTTTCTGTGGCCGGCATCTTCAGAGGACAGGAGTTAGAACTCTCTGTGTTCTGGTTCTAACTCCTGTCCTCTGAAGATGCCGGCCACAGAGACTGGCGAAACGTTAGGAAGAAAAACCTTCGGAACACGGCCAAACAGCCCGAAAAACCTACAACAACCATCGGATCCCGGCCGTGAAAGCCTTTGAGAATACATCGAATGATAGAATTGTAGAATTGGAAAGGAACCTTAAGTCCAGCCTTCTACAAATGTAGAAATCCACAGCTCGGCATCCCTAAACAGATGGCCATCACAAATTAGTTTTAAAACTCTTCAACCATGGAAAGTTCACCAACTTCCCAGATGGTCCTTTCCACTGTTAAACATCTCATATTGCCAGAAAGTTCTTCTTAATGTTTAGCTGGAATATTCTTTTCTGTAACCAGAAACATGCATTTTTCAGACTTGACTGGTTATGCAGCTGGAAACATAGCTGGGGAAGTGCACAACAAAAAAGACTAATTTCTGCCTGGGGTGTTAAAGTACTCAAGTTTGGACTGGTGGTCAGTTCTTGGATTCAAGTGACACTCTCTGTACTATCATTTGAACATCCAGAAAGTTATCGAGATGGGACATTTCATATGGGCAAGTGAACTGTCAGCCTAATTTAAACTTATTCCTTTGCTGTAGGAAACAGGTGGAGGAGTCTATGGCTCACTTTTAAGATTACATCTTCAACCTTCTCATTTTTTCAGACCATGATTTCCAGAATCCACAAGAATCCATCTCTGAAGTGTGTACTTCTCCTGGTCCACAGGAAGATCAGGTGCTGAAGCAAGTTGAAATATTACTATAGGCTTATACCACAGCTCAAAGAAGAACATAGTCTGAAGACTAAAGGCTTAAATAAATACAAGGAATAGTCTTTGCACATCTTGTGAATACAGGATAGCGGCCATTGCTTGAGGGGCAGTTTTTTGAAAAGTTACTTTATTGTATTACAGCCTCCATAACTGTCTGTGCTATTGGGGGATTCTGGGATATGTAGTCCAAAACCAGTAATATTTTCATAATATCCCCACAGACTTTGAGTCGATTTGCACTGATTTCCATAGACATTCTGCTTGACTTTAAAAATAATGAGAGTGCCTTAGGAGCAGAAATTGCAGCATGCAATTATCCAAACACAGGAGAAGGAAGAGAGAAGGAAGAGAGAGCAAGGGAACATATGTGTGTGTGTGCGCGCGCATGCGTGTGTGCAGCAAAGAGTAATGGAAAGTGATACTAATTGACGGATGTGTACTTTACAGGGTTCCAGATTTGCCGGAGCAATATTTTAGGAAGAGCAAAATGCAGCCGACGACATCTCTCCCATTACGTCCTAACAAGATCAGGCATCTGCTGAATGGAAGACTACAGTTATACTTGCCACAACTGGCACAGCTGAGAGGCTAAATCTTTCCAATATATTGACTGATTTCAGCTTCTTAAATAGAATATTGATTTACTCTGCTTTGGGGGAGAAACCATCAAACAGAGCGCACGGACACATAAGCCCATTTTGAATTTATGTTCCCCATTCCCGTTTTAAATGGGGAAAACAGCCTTACAAGCTACGTTAACGCCAATGATATTTTTGAACTGCAAGAAGATGACTGCGAGGTAATTTCCTCTTTTCTTCATCCAAGCAAAAAATGCACCAGGAATAAGCAATAGAACTATTACATAAAAAGGAAAGAAAACTAAACCAAACTATGTCACTCTTCAAAGCAAGAAGGAGTCCTAATCTAAGAGCTATGGACCTATCTGGGGCTTACTTTCAATTCCCAGAAGCCCAGGTTGTAGCTGATGGCAAAGACCCTGGCCTCAGATCTTACTTGGCTGCTTGCAATGGAGCACCTGATATTGGGCTAAATGAAATATACTCACAGTAGCAGGATAAGATGACAGCTGAGTCCTAGAATTGATGTTTCACAGCTAGAAGGTTGGAGGTTCAACCCCAGTGTCTCCATTTAAAATACCTTGGGTAGCAGAACTAAGGAAAACCTTAGGCAAAGTTCTTGATAAGAACTATACTTATAAGCTCCAGTTTGAGACTGTCATGACGAGATATATGTAGGACTGCCCTTGAATATGGTTCAGAAGAGAGTACTAATGACCGTTTTGAGAGCACAATTTTCTATTTAAAGAAAATCTGGGGATGTTGTGGGGCACAGAGCAGAGTTGGTGGGACCCAATGAAGGAAAATGCAGACTGATATTGCCTACTCTGTTCTACACAAGTGGCCAGGCACGGCTAACAGGGACAACTGGAGCAAGCCCACCACACAGGAATGCTATAGACATCAGTCCCTCACTGCAGACAGCCTTCGCCCTTTGAACCATTGTTATCTCGCAGCCAATGGAGACTTGGCTATGAAGGGGTGGAGGGCCCCACTGAGCGCATCTGTAGTGGCCACAAAACATTACTCTAAATGACTTTGCTCTTAAACAAACAAACAAACAAACAGATTTGATTTGTGTACCACCCATCTAGCCTAAGGCCACTCTATACTATAGCAATGTAAAGGGAATGGGTATATCTAGCACCTTTCTGGAGGTGACTCTCCCTCCAAGGCCACCACTGCCAGAGAACTGTAACAATGATCAAGTGTAATGGGAATAAATAGAGGAGTCGGCCATGGGCATGGCGGTAATGCCAGCCTGAAGCCTACCACACAGAGGGTGTTAGCTGAAAGACTGTGGACCTTTAAGACTTGATACGCAATGCACCCACACTACGAAAGCGCGCACAGATGTGCACCAGGATGGAGCATGCTTCCTGGTGGTCAGAAGTGAAATTCTGCACTATGACAAAACCCAAATATTTTGCTGAGAATAGACTACATCAATGGAAAACAGTTGCAAATATTTATCAGTTTTGTGGACCTCTCATTCCTTGGCCGTAATCCTTACAGCAGGGAGCATCTTCCCACATAGAGTGAAGAGAATCAACCTTCAAGCATTCAAAGGTTCAAAGAGGGGCAGGGGAGAGGAAGAGAAGTACACATTGTCAGAGGACTGACAGCATAGTGGGCAGAAAGGAAAGAGCTGTGCAGAGCATAGAATTCTGCCTTTTGATGATTGCAATGACCTCATATGTTTTCTGTGATATTATCAGGCACCCTAGACATATTTCCATGTTTTTCTCTACCTGCCTGAGGCCTCAATACATGCGCATATGAAACAACTTAAGCAAACAGGTATTACCTGGTCTCGAGGGGGATGTTACTGTTAAGTAACCAGTTGTCCTGAGCATGCGTAGACTCCTGCGTCCCGGCCAGCTGCTCTCCAGAAAGTGAGTGGTCTGTGGGAGCCGGGCTGGGATTGCTGCGTGGGGTGAAGTTCCCTCGATTTAGGGAATTGATGGAGGCCGCGTGATGCTGGTTTGGCGTGTGAGCGTGTGAAAGAGGAGGTGGGGGGGTTCGGAGCCTTGGGTGGTTTTGTAGACTTGGTGGATGGTCTGTGGAGCAAACAGAAACACCCATTTTGAGACTTGGGCTAGATGATACCTTAAAAAAAAAAACCCTATCACCTTATGGTTAAAGAGTTATACAAGGAACGGGATGACACAGAACTCTTAGCACATTGGAACATTCATTAACTATGTTACATTTTTAGAAACGAAATGTTTCCACCATTATTTTACACCCGTTTCACACCCATTTCCAAAGGTCTGATACTGACATTCTATTGCAGAATTCACCACCTCTAAAGAATTAACATAAACAATTAGTATTATACATTTGTTGCCATTCCAGGGTAGTTAAAGGAGGGGAGGAAATTGGCTCAAGATTTCAGTACTTCCAATATTTCTATTAACAGACTCTCTGACTTTCCTGCCCTTCCATACAGATCGATTTCCTTACATTTAACATGATCTTAGTTAGCAAGTGATGAATAGGAGACTGTTTCTTCAATGAACTTGGCTGTTACCAGTTTTGATTTTGACAACATGCAGAATACGTCTCTCCCATTCCTTTTCAGAGGATTTACAGAAACCATTAATATAATTTCAGGATCAGCAGGAGGACAGTCCGCCTCAAATGCGTCACGAACTGGTCGGTCATATACCTCAAAAGCCCCACTGAGAGTATTATTGTATGTGCTGTCAAATTGGAACCAACTTATAGGAAACCAAATAGGACTTTCAAGGTAAGTGAGATATTTAAGAAGTGGCTTTACCAATTTCACTCCCCCAGTGAGCTTCCATGCTTCAGCGGGGAATTGAACCCAGGACTCCTGAGTCCTAATTAAACATGCTATCCACTAAACCACATGGTGTATCCATAACATTAACAGGAAGATACAATACTGATAGGTTCTCTTCATAAGCCTTTAACAAATCAGTTTTTTCTCATGTAGCACACTTGCAAGATCGTGTTTGACTTCTGTCGTGAACCAGACCAGAATCACTATAGTTAATGCTTTATCATTAGTTATTTGAAAATGTTTAATTTGCTGGCACACAAAGATAAGGAAGGAGAGGTTATTAAAATCAAATGAGACTGAACATTAGTTGTATAAATGCTCACAGCCATGAATGGCTTAAGTGGCTCCACTAGAGTTCAGCATCTCCAC
This sequence comes from Intellagama lesueurii, assembly GCA_037013535.1. Classification (NCBI taxonomy): domain Eukaryota; kingdom Metazoa; phylum Chordata; class Lepidosauria; order Squamata; family Agamidae; genus Intellagama; species Intellagama lesueurii. Next base: position 7,031,483 of record JBAJHW010000003.1, read on the forward strand.
CCAGCCTTGAAACTTTGAACCAGATGTTCTTTCTGGTTGTTCTGTGGATAAAAAGGTGATTATTCCAATGTACGTCACTGCAAACTCTTTGGAGAACAGGTGGGACACACAAACCTGCAGCTTGTCATGTTAACCTTATGTGAACCAGTAAGATTCTGTATAGACAGCCACAGCTCAGCTTGCTAAATTAAAGGTATCAGGGCTCAGAACTGCATCGTTTAATCCAGAACCCCTACTCTATGGGTCTAGATCAAAGATGGTCCTCCAAAAACTATTGGATAGCAACTGCCATTGGCAACTGCTTGGCCAAGTTGTAGGAGAAGAATGGTAATAGAGGTGGGTCGTACTTTAGCAAAAGCTGGAACAGGTATTGCCTATTGCTTCCCCTAGGCAAGGGTTGCACATTTTTAAAGAAGGCAGATGTTATAGGGCACTGTAAGTGTTCAGTACTTCAGTATCCTCTCTCATCCAAAGGAATCTAATTCAGTTTCAGAAAAAATCAGCAATATGAATATAGAACAATACGTTTCCTATCTTTTCTGCAGGGTGGATTTGATTGAAATCATGATTTAATTTTGTCAAAAAAAATAGATTTCTTTGACAATTTAAATAAAAAATTGATTTTTTATTTAAAGCATGATTTATACCAATTTGATTTTTTTTAAAAAAATTGATTTGTTCTTCTACGTTCCTTTAGCCAATACATCTGACTAGTAATATGCAAGCCAGATATACAAAGACACTTTCCTCCTTGTGTTGTGGTTCCTGTTGCAAAAAAAAAAAAAAAAAAAAAAGTATTTTAAATTAAGAAAGGGGGAAAGTGGCATTTCTGCTCTCCGTTTATATATACTCTCCAGTTTCTTCACTAAATGCAAAGCAGGCCATCTGTCCAACTTCTGCCAGTGTGACATTTCCATCTGGAGGGGTCATTCTTCCCTGGGAGTCATCTACTATACTACACGTTCCCTTTAACCTGAGCCCTAGCATCTTTTGACTACGTATATCCATGTACTCTTACATAATGTTTTAGTATTGCAAATGTAGGATACCTTCGCAACGATTAAAACAGATTTCTTTAGCTTTCTTCTTCCCTTCCTTCTCTCTTTTCAAGTTCTCAAACTAAACTGTGAGCCCATAACAATATAAGCAATGGATTCTGTGTACTCCAAAGTACTACCAGAACATTTTTTTTTAAAAAGAATACATATAATAGGTTTTTGACTTACAGTTTTCAAATAGCACTTGAAATACTATAGTCCAGGCTCTGTAGAAGATATTATTTCAGCCTGAGACAGAGCAGCAAATGTTCCTACCCCATGATGCCAAGGTACATATTATCTCAACTAAGCAACTTTATTTTGGCAAATAAAGCATTAAGTCCCACAAAGTCTCCTCCTTTCCTGGTAAGGGAGGGAAACAGCAAATAAAATAACTTTTAAGTTGCTGCTCTTTGGGGATGCTCAAAACATGCTGTATGTATGAGACAACTGCCTCACTCTGCCCAATGGCAGGGCCAACAAAGCTTTGACAGAGAGTGAGGTTGAAAATCCTACTACTATCAATGTGCTTTTAAAAATCTTGTCACTTTTTGGACTACAAGCCCCAGAATTTGCCAGAGAACATGGCCAGTCCAAAAACCAGCATTTTCAAGCCCTGGTAAAACACACACTGTGATCATCTACACACCGTCACCACAGAAGATTACAAGTAGCTCAAAATCAGGACATTGAGCTAAGAACTGTTCCACTTATTTCTCCCATCATAATCTCCCGTCAGACCTAGTGCCATGTCTACTCTCTACAAATGGTCCAAAAATGGTTGGTTTTTTTTTTTTAAATTACAGTTATCAGAAAACTAAAAGACCACCATTATGCCTTGCTGTAGTTAAGCTTTAATTATGGCGGCCTTCTTGGCAGCCACTCCCAGACTCTTGAACTTTCTTCCAAAGCTGACTCTCTCCCCGTTGTACCTGTGCTGGCACGCAAATACCTTTAATAATAATAATAATAATAATAATAATAATAATAATAATAATAATAATAATAATAATAATAATAATAATAATAATAATAATAATAATGGAGGCAGGCTTTTGTTAATGGACCAGCTGCTGAGGAAGAGGCTTTAACAGGAAATGCTATTGGGTATTTTTCCCCTGGCGTGCTTTTAAAATTACTTTAAATTTTAAATTTTAAGGTGGTGAGGCTGAGGAGCCTAACGCCGAGGGAGGCCCGGAAAGAAAAAACAAGAAACCGGGCCTTCTCGGCAGTGGCTCCTCGTCTTTGGAACAGCCTCCCTCCTGAGATTCGCATGGCCCCTTCACTGGGTATCTTTAAATGCCAATTGAAAACCTGGTTGTTTAAGCAAGCCTTCCCTCCACCCACCGTCTGAATTTTCGTTATCTTGTTCCTTTCTTCCACCTTGGATCATTGTTTACTTAGTAATATATTGTTATGATTTTAAATTGTTATATGATATGTTGTTAGCCGCCCAGAGTAGTCTATATGACTAGATGGGCGGGCTATAAATGTAATAAATAAATAAAATAAATAAATTTAAAAAGCTGTGTTTCAATTCAACTGTGTTTTAATATTCTAGCTTATTGGCTTTCTTAATATACCTGCTTTTAATCTTACTGTGAGCCACCAGAGGTCCAACTTGTGGGGCTCTAAATCAATCAATCAATCAATCAATCAATCAATCAATCAATCAATCAATCAATCAATCAAGCTCTATTTTCTTATGCACATCTCAGAATGCCAATAGCACAGATACACAAAGAAGCTTCACAGACTACAAATACATATTAAGAGCCTTGCTGGAACACACACTTGGAAGCAAAAATTGTACCAACACTTTTTACATGCAGCAGTACCATTTCTCACAATCTTGCTGGCGCTGGACTTGCTACTTGAGTTTCAAGGGTCTAACTCTCCCTTTTATTTACTGGAACATATCATTAACAGGTGATTGGTGCCCTGACACTTTTAAAATGCAAAGCAGTGCTATAACCTCATACTCCCCCCCCCCAAGGAAGTAACTGAACAACTGATTAAAGAACATAATTCTCTCTCACACAAATGCATCCTTATCTTTTCTATCCCGAGCAATGACTGCAACATAATGCAATCCACATTTTTGCAGTAAGAAAATAACATTTGTGCTGTATTAACTTTGTTCCCCCACAAAATGGCACTCTTCTGAGTTATATAAGAAATCAGATTAACAACTTACTTATGCCTCCATTAAAGTAATGAATCAACACGGGGAGGTTACTTTTTATGTCAGCAATCCCCTTCCTGTGCCTTATCTTTTACAGCTGCAAAATAATTACAGAGAACAGCTAGCAGAACCTTGAGGGGCTTTTCTAGAGAGATGGGGCTCTCCCGCTGTATTTTTGACAGAGCTTTCAAATAACGGAACGATCACTGTGGGCCGCACACAGGGAGCAAAAAATAGTGCACTCCGTCTCTGCAGCATGCTTCCTCTGCTTTGCCAGGAATACGCTCCATTAATCTGCTACATACTCCCCTTGAGCCATGCTGTGGAAATTCGGAACCAGGAAAACAAGAATTAAGTATGGGCTGGAATGGACATAGACAGTATCACGCAAGTGGAGATGTACCAAATGGCTTCCAGGATCTTGGTACTTGGGCAGGAGGAGGTAATCTGGACAAATGTTCTGTGCTCAGTTGCCCCCTTGGACCAGATCTTGAGAAAAATAGTTATTAGGACTACATACCCAAAAATTCACCAACCAATATGACCACAGACCATATTGGCTGGGAAATTCTAGCAGAACAAATTGTCCGAGCTCTGCAGAGGCCTATCCCATTGCAAAAGTGTCTTCTAAACTGCTGTATAGCTCAGTGGTTAAGGTCCCTGGCTGCGGAGCCAGAGGTTGGGAGTTCGATTCCCCCACTGGGCCTCCTTAACTCAGTGATCCACAGGGTCCCTTCCAACTCTGCAGTTCAAAATGAAGACTGAGACTAAAGGCCTGTTTGGGAGCGCAATACAAAAAACATTGGTATTCTATGCTCATAGGTGTATTCCCCCCTCCCCCCTTTTATCAAGGATTTCAGAGCAGCTACCATGTTCTCTAGGCTCACAAAGAGAGTATGGCTTAACAAAAAGCTGACAGCATATACCAAGGTCCAGGTCTATGGAGCCTGTGTCCTGAGCACACTCCTGTACTGCAGTGAGTCCTGGGCCCTTTGTGCACGGCAGGAGAGGAAGTGAACACGTTCCATATGCGTTGTCTCCGACGCATTTTTGGTATCACCTGGCAGGACAAAGTTCCACATAGAGTAGTCCTAGAACGAGCTGGAAATGTTAGCATGTATACATTACTGAAACAGCGACGTCTACGTTGGCTCGGGCATGTTGTGAGAATGGCTGACGGTCGGATTCCAAAAAGATCTCCTGTATGGAGAATTAGTGCAGGGAAATCGCCCCAGAGGGAGACCACAGCTGCGATCCAAGGAGATCTGCCAGCGGGATCTGAAGGCCTTAGGAATGGACCTCAACAGATGGGAAACCTTGACCTCTGAGCGCTCAGCCTGGAGGCAGGCGGTGCAGCCTGGCTTCTCCCAATTTGAAGAGACCCTTGTCCAGCAGGCCAAGGCCAAGAGGCAGTCCCGACACCAGCAAAACCAGGGAGCTGGACAGGGGACAGATTGTATTTGTCTTCAGCGTGGAAGGGATGGTCACTCTCGAATTGGCCTTCTCAGCCACACTAGATGCTGTTCCAAGACCTCTATTCAGAGCACGTGACTCTAGTCTCTTGAGATGGAAGGATGCCTACAACAGCAACAGAGCAGCAGCATTTTGTGGACAGGAAACCGCCCGGAACAGTTAAGACTAGAAGCTCATTGTGCTGGGAGATGCTGAAAGGGCAGGCAGAGGGTCTGAAAACAGCACCCTCGCTATAGAAATGCCCATTTCTAAATCCACCTTGTGGGAACTCAACCTCAATTACAGCGGGGACGGTGGCAACAGCTTTTCTGCCTTTCTGCCACCTGCACCCACTTGACACAACCCACAGTGGAAATTAAAAATTCCCAATCCACGTTGTTGTCTTTTATCCATAAAAGTAGTACTGCAAATGAAACAACGGGGAAACTTCCCAGGTTACCTTTTCTTTGGTGGTGGTGGTGGGGAAAGTATTTTTAGACTATTTTCATTTACTCTGTTGGTGCTTCCTGGGACCAAGACGCATCAACCGTTTTCAAGACAGATCTGTACTTCTTGCTTCCCTCAAAAAAGTGGGGCACAGGCAGGGGAGAGCATAGTGGTTAATCATAGAATAATTGAGTTGGAAGAGGCCTGTAAGGCCATTGAGTTCAACCTGCCTTGCTCAAGGCAAGAGTCCAAATCACAGCAGATCTGGATAGATGGCTGTCCCATTTTCTTCTGAATTCCTCCCGTGCTGGAGTGCTCACCACCTCCTGAGGTAAGCACAACCTCCCATCTGGCAGTTCCTTCCTGCACTTCTCCCCACCCCATTTTGCCAAGTGCAGGAAGCACAGAGTTTGGAATCCTACGCTGTTCTTTATAATGTTTAGTTCTACCCACAGCAGAACCAGCTGTCTGTTTTGTGTGTGCGAGTGTTGTTGTGTCTTTTAAAATAGCTGTTTGGATTTAACAGGAGACTGGTTTACGACTTCGGGTGCCAGCTTTGGCTTTAAGGACTAAGATGGTTCCTCTTTCAAGGCACAAACCTGCCCACTAAACCTCTGTCTTGATAAGGAGAGGATTATGATCCTCACAAAAACCGTATCAACGTCCAAAGGAGACTATTCCTGCAAACGGCATACCTTTTTGTGTATGTACCTGAAGCCCAAATATTATACTCCAAACATGTGAGAAAGTGGATTGTGATTCACGAAATCTCCTGTTATTACGTCTTAAAGGTGCCAGAAGGCTTTTTTTGTTCCCGCGGATTCCCTGAAAAGGCTGTTCAGCAGATGAGTCACAACACTTTTGATTACTGTTGGAGAATGAAAGTGAACGGGTACGTCATCCATCAGAGAAAAGGAATATGAAGCTTTTAGACAGATGCATGAAGTATTTTCCCACCCTGCTCCCACCTTGCACACCCTTCTTTTGGATCAGAATCTATACAGGAACAGCTGGAGGCTAGGGATGGGGTACAGTCCAATATTTTGGTTAGCTGTGAGAGGTTTTTGCCTTCTCATTCATCCCTTTGCCATCAATTCTTTTTTAACTTTCTTAATAACAATTAAAACAAAAAACCTTTTCTCTCCGTATGAGCGGAAACAAAGCCATTTTTGTTCAAAGATCTCCAAACAGCACACCATAAATGAGAGACAAGTTCTGTCTGGCAGCTGCAACTTTGACACTGAGCCTGTCAAAATAATTAATATCGTTGCTCTTTCCTGCCCCAGCCGCTTTTCAGTCACAATGGCTCACTGATGCCGCCTCCAAGCTGGAAAACCATGGGTGCACCATGGGTGTATAATTTCTTTGCACAGGTGGAAAAATTTATCCCTCTTTGGTGACTTGATCTCGTCTGCAAGCAGTGGTTACCCTGCCCTTCCTCCTCCATGCAAATTTTTTTTCTTCACTCAACATTTTCTGAATTGTGGCTGGCAGAAAACTACACCACAGTTAATTCCAAAAAGGCAGCTTTAAATCTGCATTGTATCTATGCGTGTGTAGAAATATTAAGAAAAGCTACTAACAGGAAATGAAAAACACAAATAAACAAAAAAAAACCTATTATCTACTATGAATCAACCGCGTGCACGCGTTTTGCATTACATGCAAAAGCATGCCAAGATGTACATTAAACCTACCAGCCAATCAGTACTGTTTGTCTAGTTTTTGTCCATTCATTGCTCTGCCTAAACGCAACCGCCCTGTATAAACATACATTAACTGTCACTCCTCTGGAAAAACCAAGAGGCTACATTATTCCATATTAATCCCATCAGGTTAATTTTCACTTAAGGTAGCTCTTTCCAAGGTTTTCTAAATATACAGTACTCAGAAGTGGTCTGCCATGTCCTTCCTCAGGGGGCACCCTTATATTGTCCAGATTGCCCAAGGCTACCCAGAGAGAATTGAACTCCACAGCCCACCTAACTTACTCCATACACTTCTGTTATTCCCTGCTAAGGCTGCCAGCTGTCCCATGTTTTATTGGTCAACCACTAATTCTAATGGGTAAATGAACAGCTAACAAATTCCACCTTCTGCTGCTTTAGACCAAAATCAGATCATACCCTTTAGTCTTGAGCCATAACATTCCATCATGTGTCTATGTACCACAGGCACTCAGCTGGCAGGTTTGGGGGAATGTTTTGAGTAGAAGGCAGACAAGACCCAAAATCAACTTTTGTAACCAGTTACGTTTGTGAGACACCCCCCCTCCAGTAGTTAACTGCCTCAAAAAGAAACATCTTGGTTACTTGTTGTTTGGAAGTAATGGGAATAATTCATTTTAGTTACTTTAAAAATACTTCGGATACAAAGCACAGATAGTCTGTTGTGGCAACACGTGTAGGTTAAGAACATCTGGCAACTCAGAGGCATTTTTGTTTAGTCTTTAGTCTCAGCTCTGACTGAGAAGGATAGTTTCTGATTATCAGCTTTGCTTGGTCTCCTACCTCTATCAATGATCACTAACCAAAACACGATGGAGTTATACCTGCTGACATAACACAACGGATGCAGATCTTGCTGGTGGACTGCTGTGATTTGAAATGTCAGCATAGGCATTTACTGTTGTGTGCTCAGTCACACAGCTCCGGGTACGACAGCAAATGCCTATACTACCTTCTTAACTTACAGCAGTGGCTCCCAGACTTTTCCAACCCGTGGCTCCCTTGAGCGGTGGCAATAGCGGCAGAGCAGGAGGAGAGGTAAGGGGTGAGGAGTAGAGCAGCAGGCAAACAAGCGAGAAGGAGCTGGAACCAGAGCTGGAAAAGCAGTAGAAGCAGCAGCAGCTTGATGAAGAAATAGAGATAAGATTCTGCCACACTGCTAACTGGGTTTGGCGGCGTCCTGGGGCACCGTGGGGCACCACAGAGCACCACGGTGCATACTTTGAGAACCCCTGACTTACAGCAATCCACTAATTATGGCAGCATAAAAACTAAACAGGATTTGGGCCAGTGCATTTGCTAAATGCTGTAACAGCTCACATAAATAGATTGACTCCTTGTTGACTACTCTCAGATCTGGTTGCGGATACTGAGTGGGGTCAGATCTCAGATTCAGATGCCACCTCACCCTGTCCTGGTTGCCTTCCCATCTGAAGCAGTGTTGCTTCCTAAACCCTATACACAATCGCAGGGAAAAATTGCACAATTTCTGACCAAACACAGCACAGCCAAATGGTGGAGAACCAGATTGCTCAACCATCTATCCCCTACAATCCTCTCAATCACCCAATAAATATTCATTAATGAGAAATACTCCCCCAGTACATCAATCAATAAATATTGCATCTATCCACAACTCACTTATACTTCTTTAGCACCTCCTATGTACAAGAATATTAATGGGACGTGGTGGCGCTGCGGGTTAAGCCGCAGAAGCCTCTGTGCTGCAAGGTCAGAAGACCAGCAGTCCTAAGATCGAATCCACGCGACGGAGTGAGCTCCCGTCGCTTGTCCCAGCTCCTGCCAACCTAGCAGTTCGAAAGCATGTAAATGTGAGTAGATAAATAGGTACCACCACGGTGGGAAGGTCACGGCGTTCCGTGTCTAGTCGCGCTGGCTGCGTGACCACGGAAACTGTCTACGGACAAAACGCTGGCTCTACGGCTTGGAGACGGGGATGAGCACCGCGCCCTAGAGTCGGACACGACTGGACTAAATGTCAAGGGGAACCTTTACCTTTTACTATGTACAAGAATATTACCATTCATGGTAAAGAGACAACAAATTAGTCTAATTGCAGAGTAGAGCATAAAGACATATTATCTGTAATTCAAGGAGCACATTTCCTTTCCTTTTGCTTTTTCTATGAAGAGAAAACTATGTTCTTGAGGGGGTCTCCTTTATAAGAGCAGGTAAATTAAGCAATAGAAGGAATAACTGAGCGGAAGGTTTTATTAGATCTAATGTAATACATGTGATTCAGTCAGCTGTAGGAGGAAAAGCTCGTTCAAATTTCATTTCAAAAGGAAAGAGTACAACACAATAAAAAAGAATTAAATTAATAAGGACTGGAACTCAGCACACCTTGGAAGACTGAATTTCACGGCACCTGCTGAAATACTACTGACTGAATCCAAATGAGTTTTACATTGGTTTGAACCCAGAGGGTTTCCAAATAACTTTATAAAGCAATTGCATTGTCAAACTGCTTCAGTCTGAGAATGTCTGTGGGGTGCACAGCTGATAACAGGGGAATTGAAAGCACGTGCAGCTCGTGGTTTCATTTATCCACATCTCTGCACCTCATCAGAAACAGAAGTTAACATCACTATCTTCTGGCATGTGAAAATTAACATCATCATGTTGTTTGTTGCTTCAGCTTATATACCACCCCATAGTGGTACAGTACTCTCTAGGTGGTTTACAACATAATTATACAAGGAACGCTTTGCCCCACGGCTGAACTGGGTTCCTGAACCTGTTGGGATTGAACTCAGGTTGTGAGCAGAGTCTTGACTGCACTACTGCAGTTTAACCACTGTGCCATTGGGCTCACTCCCAGAAGGTGCATCTCAGGGGGTACAGGTATCATGTCCATGTTCTTGTTCAGATGGAACAGGGATATGAAGCAACTGTAAGCATGAGACATTTGCGCTTCGTGTTCTCAGGATGTTGAAACCTATTCAAAGGGATCACAGGTGGAATGACGTGTGCAGTCTATTTTAGAGATAGCCCAGAGAAGTGTACAGTTCCCCAGATTTAACTTTACACCACACTCCTGTAAGGAGGGCTCCTGAAAAGTGAGAAGCCCAGACTTGTGCAGGGAGCTTCATGCTTGCCTGCTCATGACCCTAGTCCAATACTTTGAACATTATGCCACAGTTGTTATAGCTGATAGACAGTTATATGTACGCTGTAATGCCTTGAGACGTTCAGTTTTCAGCACATTGTCGGGGGGAAAGGTTCAATTTTCTGATACTGCCAATGCACCTGCTTTGCATGATTCTTTCTCCTCTCCTCACACACACATACACACTCAAGTGTGCAGAGAGAGAGAGAGAGAGAGAGAGGAGATTAAACCAAATGCTGTTAATACTAATTTTCTAATTTAGGTCTTTTCTTTTTTACTAATTGTGTTTAAGTTGCTGTATTGCCATGTTGACTATGTTGATTTATGGGGTTGGAGCTGGGGAGGGGAGGTTTCACATTTTATCCTGTAAAGAAACCACCCAGAGTAGCGTGTGTCACTGATGGGATGGTATCCAAATCAAACCAATCAATAACACAAGCCAGGTCTCCGAGTGTAGTCATATGCAGTTCAAACAAGATTTTGTGGTTGTCTTAAAGCAAGTCACGACGCTTCTCCGGCCCTGCCATTAGCACTAGTGAAGTGCTTGCCCGAGGCGGCAGAGCGATGGGGTGGCAACAGAGCCACCGCTGCCATCCAGCGCCAGGCAGCCCTAACTGCTCTGTGCCACCTCTAGTGCTCAGCCTCTTCTCAGTCGGCTGTTTCAATAACTGGACCATTTTTTTAGCGGAAAGGAGGCAGGTAAATATTTTAAATAAGTAAGTAAATAATTTCAGAGGTGGGGTTTGGAGCCAGGTATGACAGAAGCGGCTTTTCAAGAAGCCATCGGGCCATGGAGGACACGAGGAGCAGGCAGGGCTCCCCTGGAACTGCAGCTGCTCTGCCTCTTCCTCCGTGTCTCCACTCTTAACACCCTTTCCACCACATCCTGGTGCAGGGGGGCAACGGTACTCCTCTTCTTGCTTTGGGCAGTAGGAGAGTTTGTGCTGTGTTTGATAAGCATCAGCTAATTTGGGACTCAGGGTATCCTTTAATACGACCCATTTGTAAATAATGAAAATATGTACCCTGTTTCCCCGAAAATAAGACAGGGTCTTATATTAATTTTTGCTCTAAAAAACGCATTAGGGCTTATTTTCAGGGGATGCTTTATTTTTTTCATGTACAATCTACGTTAATTCAAATACAGTCAATGTCATCTTCTTCTGGTTGCTGCACAAAGGTGGAGGGCGGGGTTTCACTTAACTGGGGCTTATTTTTGGGGTAGGGCTTATATTACGAGCATCCTGAAAAATCATACTAGGGCTTATTTTCAGGTTAGGTCTTATTTTCAGGGAAACAGGGTATTTATCTTGACTTTACATCCCACTATAGTTTCCAACAATCAAAGGGGTGTTAATGAGTTTCCTTCCCAGATGGAAGCACAAGCTTGTACATGATCTGAAATAAATGTGTAAAGGAGATCTTTTAACCTTGGCAATAGCACATCTTAAGTGGTTTTATCCCAGTAACTCACACAGGTTCTATTTCTTAGGGGAACAGGTATTTATCATGCAGGAATTTAAAAATCCAGATCCACTGCTTTCAAGAAACTCACTCATTTGATGTAGACACTTGATTACAGATATTACCATATGAAGTTAAAGAGGGACTTAATTAGCTATTAGTCACTGTGGTCTTTCAGATATTTTTAGCCGATGACACCCATCACTTCTACCCAGTACAGCCAATGGAGAAGAATTATGGAAACTGTAGTCCCAGATATCTGTAAGAATGCAGCGGTTTACCCCTGGCTTTGGAGCAACATCTGAACACAAAGTTGCTGTTTTTTCTATGTGTCACATGAAAACAGAAATGCAACAGCCATATCCCATTCCTGTTCTCGGAACACGGATGGAATAACAAACCCCAGACATTGCCACATAATTGTTAGGCAGCACGGAAATGGATTGTATAGGTATTTCAACTCTTTGTGGAGTGACATTTTAAGAATAATCTGTTCTATAGCCACAGGAGCCCTGACCTTTCAGGAGAAGCATGAGATGTAGTGTGCTATTATCTGGCGACTTTCACCCTACAAAATCAGAGTTCTTTGTGAGTCACAGTAAAGAACTAAGAAAAGCAAGAGGAACGCTTATCCTATTTATATTTGCTTGACAACAAGCTCCACTAAGTTCATCAGCACTTTCTTCCACGTGTGTGTAAAATATTGCAGCAATAACTGCAAGAATGACTGTGACAATTAAAACAAACATAATATGAATACTCTCTAATTATCAGCAGAAGTACCCCAAATACATACATATTTATTTTTGTTCCTTTTTGCCCCATTCTTTTTCCCTCTGGACCTAGCTCTCTTCAAGAACATAAGATCATACCTGCCGGATCAGAGGTGAGCTCTGAAATCTCCTGTTATGCTGGCTTGGATATTCTGCAAGATACAGTCCAACAAAGTAACTTTTCCAAGTTTCTGATCAAGTACAGAATCTGATCTGCCAATATAATAGTACTTCCAGAAAGGCCGTGAGAAAGCTCAACATACAAACAAGATGAGCTTTCCACCTACTTCAGGTTTAATAATGCCGTGATCCTCCTATATCCACTGGTGATCCATTCCAGGATCTACCGTGGATACCTGAAACTGCGGATATGAAGGAACACATTAGAGAGAGAGAGACGGGGGGGGAGATGGAAGGATGAGAGGAGATATGTGCATGAGCGCACTGTGGGCTGTGTTGCAGCAGCAGTGACCGTGAATAATTGAAACCATGGATATCAAATCTGTGGATACAGGGGGGGCTGTATGAACTATATACTGTGTGGTTGAGAATTACCTATAGTGATCCTTTCCAGCATTTTCCAGGTAAAAAATACTCCCAGATGGTTTACCATTTCCTTCTTCCAGGTGTGCTCTGGGACTGTGCAGCTTGCCTGCACAATACACAGAATCGCTCCCCCCCCCCCCCCAAGGCACTGTAGGGAATTAAATTCCCAACCTCTGGCTCCGCAATCAGAGACCTAACGTACTAAGATATCCAGCCAAAATAAAATTTGAAGACAAGGGAAGGGAGAGAAAAAACCTTTAAAATCTGACTAGATATAATGGCCATTGTTCTTGAAGACAGATTGCTTGCAAAGCCAGATGGAGATTTCAGATTTAGTCTCCTCTCCGTTGACAAAAGCGAGCTTTAAGTCAGCAAAAGAGGGTATCAAATTTTGGCATTACACACGAGGATTCCCATAACCTTCGTCACTAGCAGCTGCTGACAGACCCTTGCTTCTTCTTCATTAATCTGTCTAATCACCCTCTCAAACCATCTATAACAATGACCACCCCTCCATCTTGTAAAACGAATTATGGAAGCAACCATACAGTATGTACAGAAAGGATTGATTTTCCTCCGTTTTGCCACTGGATCTCTCTTGATGAATCCACATTTCAATATTATGAGAAGGGGGAAATAGAATCTTCCTTCCCTCCACTTTCTGTTTGTTATCACAGTGTGAGGGGGCTTTGCCATTCAAAGGAAGTCAGAATCCAGCTCCCCACAACCAACCTTTAAACGAAGTCTCTGGTTCCCTTTCATCGTTATTAATTCAACTGACTTCGTCTGGCTGCAAAACTTTTGCTGTTTGTTTGTTTTTCACTAACTTTTACTTACTTTCATGCATTCTTTCTTTTTTTTGTTTAGTTTTTTATACATACAGTACTTTGCTTCATAAAAAAAATACTCTTAGCTCAGTGCAGCTTTTATGAAACAAATAATCCAGGAGTTGGAGCAATTTAATGAAATGTCACATCTCCATTTTCTGGAATTGGCTCCTGTTGCTTCTAATTTATGCTGCCTGGATTGTCAAAAAGAAAGTTGGAGCAGGAATGGGGGGGGGGGGCATTTGTTTGGCATTTTGAATGACTGCAAAGGTACAGTAGAAAACCAATACCACATACGTATAGCCGTACTCGGCATTTCAAGGATATTAAACCACTCCAAAATTGAAAACTATATCCATGGGGAATTACACCTCTGAGTACATATCATAAACTTGGTACATTTATATTCACGTGGAAAACAAACTTTTCATTATTTTTTTTAATTTTGCTTTCCTGCAAAAAGTAAACTAAAAATTCAGCTCCCTGAGCATCCATGTACATTCAGATCTCTTTTTTATAAGTAATATCAATAATTCCCCAGGCGGTTGGCCATTTTCTATGCCAGTTATATAGGCTGCCTGTTCATTTCCAAAACCTAACTTAACATGCTGGAATTAACTTTTAACACTTTAAATAGAATGGGGTCAGACAAACTAAAACATAAATAGGAATAAATCTAAATATTAGTCCCAAGAGGAACCCAGTTATTACAGATCCATCTAGAGTAGACTCACAGAACAAATGGGACTTGCTAAATCAAACTAATGTAGGTCCTGTTGATTTAACAGGTCTATTCTAGATGGGAGTAACAATTATATTTAGCCCATGTGTACAGACCTTAAGACTGACATGTAAATCTTTCCTATCTGGATAGTTTGTAAGAGCCCTTAGGTTGGTGTGTACCAGCCACAGACCCTTTTTTTATAGCAGTGGCAGATCCATACATGTGTAGGACCATCCCTGAGAAAATATGCTTTACCTCCTTTGTTAGCCTTTAAGTGGATTCTAAAACCCTTTGTAATCCCAGCAATTTTCGAAGAATTGTGGTATATTAGCTGTTTTATCTCCTGCTGCTATTACTGCTATTTTAACCTGTTTACTTTCTGCGGTTATTTTTTTATAATCTGACAGTTTTATCTGATCCAGCAATTTATGTGCTGTTGTCTGACCTTTCTATATTTTAATGTTTTACATTATTTTATTATGTTGGTTCACTGACTACCGTAAACCATCTTGGGAGGGTAATCTAACCTTGAAAGGTAGCTACTTTTAAAATAATCACCATCAAGATGTATTCATACCTATCAATAAGAATCCTCAAGCTCATATATGATAATTCATGAGGAGATGATAATCATAAGGCGAGATACAGGTATCTGAGTTGAGGTTATGTTTATATATTACTACCTTCATATTGTGCTGATGCCTTTCTGTGGATTTTGTTAAAGTTATGTCTCACCTACATCCTGTCAAGCTTTTACTCTCCACCTTGGAATTAACTTCACCTGTAGACTTCAGTGATTTAAAATATATAGCAATAAAAACAGAAACGTATTATTTTTGTTTTTATTTTTGGACTTCCATGCCTTCTCCAAATTTTGACATTTAGCCTGATAAAAGAGTTCTTGAGAACTCAAAACCTTGGCTCCTCTTTTTTCATTGCACTGTTTATCATGTAGGCATCCTTCAGTCTCGAAAGACTATGGTAACGTGCTCTGTATGGAGGACTTGGAACAGCGTCTAGTGTGGCTGAGAAGGCCAATTCCAGAGTGACCATCCCTTCCACACTGAAGACAAATACAATCTGTCCCCTGTCCAGCTCCCTGATTTGGCTGGTTTTGGGACTGCCTCTTGGCCTCGGCCTGCTGAACAAGTGCCTCTTCAAATTGGGAGAGGCCATGCTACCATGTTTATCAAAATACTGATAATTTAATTTTATCCCATATTAGCATGTGATTCAACTGATAAGTTAGGGTCAGAAGACAAAGAGCCACTGACAATCCAGAGGCTCTTGACTTGCCTCTGATACATCTCATAGTACTCAGTATCTTTTTTAGGCAGGAAAGTGACCAAAAGCATGTTGTTTCAAGGAAATATAGAATCGAATTTCCTACATCATACACCATTGTGTGCATGGCAGTCTTCTACAATCTGTTGTGTTCAAGAAATTTTGCCAGTTTGAAGCAGCATGGCCAGCGATCGGAGTGGATGGCCGGAATGGTAGTCCAGAAAAATCTAGAAAGTGATTAGGTCAGGGGAAGCTGGTATATGGAACAGCAGGCAAGGAACAGAGATGCTTAGTGAAAAGAAAGAGAAGCCCAGCAGTGGCAAGGTGAGAAGCATGGAAGACACAAAAGCTGGGAGCAAGAGAGGGGTTGTTTGCCAAGGCTGCTCTAAAACCCTGTAGAATTACTAGATGATGATGTTCATCCAATGTAATAATTGTTGAAGCAATCTCAGAGTATCCAGAGACGGTGAAAGTTACTTTTTTAAAAACTAAAATTTCAAATTCATGTTTTTGTATTGTAGCTCCCATGATACTCAGCCATTTACTTTTCTGTAGTTGGGAAAAAACAGTACCTTTTTGTCATTTCTGTGGAACTCATCAAGAATGGCCAAAAGAAATCCAGATGTAAGCTATGTGATCACTTTTCCATGTTATGATGCCAACATCTAACCAGCAAGAACAGATTTATGTACTGTCTACTTAAGCTTTCCCTAATGTGGCATCTGGATGTGGTGGCGCTGCGGCTTAAACCGCAGAAGCCTCTGTGCTGCAAGGTCAGAAGACCCGCCGTCATAAGATCGAATCCACGCGATGGAGGGAGCTCCCGTCGCTTGTCCCAGCTCCTGCCAACCTAGCAGTTCGAAAGCATGTAAAAAGGCGAGTAGATAAATAGGTACCACCACGGTGGGAAGGTAATAGCGTTCCGTGTCTAGTCGCGCTGGCCACGTGACCACGGAAACTGTCTTCGGACAAACGCTGGCTCTACGGCTTGGAAACGGGGATGAGCACCGCGCCCTAGAGTCGGACACGACTGGACTAAATGTCAAGGGGAACTTTTAATGTGGCATCTGCCCAGTGTTTTAGATCACAACACACATCATCCCTAACAGTTGTTCACACTGACAAGGCTGATGAGAATTGTAGTTCAAAATACAGAGGACATCAAGTTGAAGAAAGCTGTCCTGTGTCGTTTGTTTCAGGGACCACGGTCAAAAATAGCACACATGTCGAAGAAACATTGCAGACCACCAGCAAAGAGTGTTTGCCACTGGCAAACAGAGTGGATTTGATTGAAATCAAATTTAAATTTAAAAAAATTGATTGTTTTAACAATTGACATTTAAAAATGATTTCTAAAATTTAAATTGTGATTAGAAGTCAGCATAAACCGCTGGTTCGGTGGAGTTTGTTTCCTGGCCAAACAGCTGATCCATGGTTTGGCGTCTCGCTCCCTCCAGCGGTAACCCTGCCTCCTCCAGGCGCTGCTTCTGAGGGGGTGCTCGCTGGAGGGGATGATGCGCTGAACTGTGGATCAGCTGTTCGGCCTGGAAACGAAACACGCTGAACTAGCGGTTCATGTCCATCTCTGTTATTTAAATCAATCTGATTTTTTAAAAATTTGATTTTTATCCACCCTGCAGGTAAAAGCAGTAAGCATGAAACTTCTGTATTTAACTAGCTATGTATAAGTAAGACTTCCAATGGGCTGCTTAACTGTACCATGCTTCCTGAATTCAATTGCATTAGAGTCTATTAGAATCCTTGGCAGATAAGGGATAAATCCATGGCACCTTTTGAGAAAGCCTAAACAATTTGATTATAAAAGCTGTAAGGTAGTCAGAATAGATTAGGTGAAACAAACACATTCCAGCATGGTCTTTCCTCCCCCACCCCCAAACACACTCTCTCTGCACCATTGAGTTACTTGGAAAGAATATTGCTAATTACACTGTCTTACATTGATTTCTTCCTACCTGCCCCAAGAGGATGGATTACTGTGTCCTCCCAGATGCTTAATGGTTTAGATTAAAATAAAACTGCCATCTGATAAGAGCCCAGGAGTCACCTTTAAGAAAGACATCAAACATACAGGATTGCTGTGTCTACCTTTCCTCATGCTAAAGTCTACTTTCAAAAGAAAGTTTCAAATGGGAGAGGCAGCTACAGTGATAAAATCAGGCAAAAGCCTATTACAAACCATTAGGAAACACAGGAGTGGAAAAATGACAGATCTGTCTCTATCACAGAACAATGTTCATTCTATAACGTTCACCGCCTAGAGCTGTGTTTGCCACTAATCGAGTGGTATAGAAATTCAATAAATAAATAAATAAATAAAATATCTGTCCTTCCGTTCTAATAATAGAGAGCAAGTCATCATATCTGCATCTTTAAGACTCCTGAAAGACAATTCATCACATTCTGGGGGGACCCAAACAATTGCAAAGTGGAGGGGAGGATCTTTTTCAAAAATCAGAAACCACTTAAATCAGCACAGGAGCAGCCCAAATGACACAAAACAAGGTAAAATTGCTCCCTGCAGCCACTGCAGGATGCAAAAGAGGTTTGTTGGTTTGAAAAAAAAAAAAATCTAAAGGCAAATATTTCGGTCTGTAGAAGTGGCTCTCCAAGGCCTGGAGGTGGCCTTGTGCCATTCTGGACTTCTAAAATTGTTCACCCTTCTTTTAAACCAAAACTGAAAAGGCTGGAGATTCAATCAGAAACGTTCTGCATGCAAAGCCACTTCAGATGCCCAGTGCCTCACGACTTGTTCTTTTCTCCCATCAGTGGTACCCCTACACCACTTCTGATTGCTGATAGCATCTTTCATGACACTCTTAGATAAATAACTAAATAAACAAGTAAACCCCAGAACAGCTTGGTGAGCATGGAGGAACCATAGGAAGTTGATGCAGACAGTCAGTCTTTGGTTAAAGAAAGGGAGCAACAGAGCTTCCTTCCCAGCTGTTCTTTAGAAGGCCTTGAAGACATTGGTGCATAGAAACCATAAGGAACCAATGGGAAAGGAAGCACTAATCTTCCCCTCAAGGGAAGCCTTATGACACAGTGGTTACACTGCAGTACTGCACTTGAGACTCTGCTCATGACCTGAATTCAATCCCAATGGGGTCAGGAAGCCGGCTCAAGATTGACTTAGCCTTCCATCCTTCCAAGATCAGTAAACTGAGTACCTAGCTTGTTGTGTGTGTGTGTGTATGTGGGGGAGACACAAACACAATGTGCAGCCTGCATAATTAAATTGTAAACTGCCCCGAGAGTGCTTTAAGCGGTATATAAGCAGCACGCTTTAATCTGAGAGGGTTGTGGTAGAACAGACTTGAAAAGGTTAATTCATGGAGAAGACACAATTTGAGAACCCAACTAGGTAGGCTCTCACTGTGGGGAAACGATAAAATACAAATATGCTAAATGAGTCTTTCTATACTGAAATTCAGAATGGGAAAGTTAACATCTCCTTCAAAAGCAGTATTATCAAGGTATACATTCACCTTTTAGCTGTGCAGTTAAAATCAAACAAAAGAAAAAAGCAGTGTTTCTACAGAAGAACAGATCAAGGAAACAGACTAAATTGGACATTGTTACATTTAGCGCATTGAAAGATCTTCCACGAAAATTTCCAGTTTGATATTTTCCAAAAAAACAAACAAACAAAAAAACCAGAAGCATTTCTAGGCTGAAAGTAGCTAAATGATGATTTCTCCCAGCCAGGTAAATGTGATAGAGGAGCCCTATTTTACTATCTCACATCTGTATTTAACAAACCCTTGAAGGGACATAATTAGAGATGGGGGTATTCGTATACGAATATCCCCGCACAGGTGGCGTTACCGAGGGTCCAGCCCCATGGAGCCGGACGGTCCACTCACCGATCTGCCATGGTGACTCCGCAGCGCACGATCCACTCGCCACTCCTGGCAGGAGGCGGGAGGACAAGCCTCGCTGCAAGGTCGAAGAGTGGTGAGCGGATCGCGCGCTGCGGAGCCACTGGTAGAATCGCGCCGTCCGCAGTGGATCAGTGAGTGGACTGTCTGGCCCCATGGGGCTGGACCCTCGTTAACTCCACCTGTGCGGGGATATTCGTATTCGAATACGAATACCCCCATCTCTAGACACAATCATGTGAGTTACACCTGGTAGTTGATGCCCACCCTTCTTATGCCGTCACTGCAATGCATCACTCTCTAAGATAGGCACTAGAGATGGGTGTATTTGTATTTGAATGTCCCGACGCAGCTGAACTTGATGAGGGCTCCGCCCCCAAAGCCGGACCGTCCACTCACATGTCCAGCGGCAGTAGCGGCCCCGCTCATCCTTTGAATTGCGCCCAGAGCACCGCTCTCTTCCTGCTCAGCTAGCCACTCCAGGCAGGGGGAGGGAGGACGAGTCTCCCTGCATGACTGCCGAGTGGCCAGCTGAGCGGGAAGAGATCAGTGGTCCGGACTCAATATTTATTTGTATTCATATACGAATATCCCCATCTCTAGTAGGCACTCAGACGGGGCTTTCAGGCAACTATTTGGCAGAAAACAGTCAGACTGCAGCAACTTGGAGGCTACTGGAACAAGGAGTCTCTGGGACCTATGGCAGGGATCCAAACTAATGCCCATTGAAAGGCAGTAGCTCTTTACATCAGAAACCAGACTGATAAAATATTACCTGGAGAAGGGTGAAAAAGCAGCTTAAATGGATCCTAACAACTCCCTGTTTTTCCAGATTTTTCCAGATTCATCAACTGTCTTAAATCCCATGGGGACCAAGGTTCCATTTCTTGTCACACCCAACTATCATCTCTTATCAGTACATGGTCTAACTGTATATTATCGGAAAAATTCTAGTGTATGAGTGGTCCTGTTTATGACACAGAAAGGAGTAAAAATGAACGGAAGAAACAATTTAAAATATGCAGATGATACTGTATTACCAGCAGAAGACAGAAGATAGCTTGAAACCATGAGGGCAATGATCCGTAACATGAGTAGTTGTGTTTTTCTGTCACTTGAACAAGGCACTATTTACTGCCTCCTTGTGCATATCAAAGCCCCACAGCTTTATAAATGGCAGTCTGTGGCTCACAGGGTTGCAAGCCAGAGATCCTGCAGAGTACTCTACGACCAGAGAGTGTTACATTCCACGGGACTCTGCCCTTTGTTTTGCCATTAAAAAAAATCCCTCCTAAATATCTTTTCAATCACTGACAATGGTGACATGAGTATGGAAACAGCATGGGCGACAACTGCATTTTCATAACACATTGTTTTGTTTATTTCGAATCTACCTGGATATTTATTTATTTATTTGTCCTGCTCAACTAGCGGCAGAGCCACTACTCAGAGCGGTAAACAGATCATAACAACTCAATACAAACAACCCCAAGAACATCCACACAACCAGTAAACATGAAACAGAATAACAAAAATAAAATAACTGGTTAAAAAAAAATGAAGACTATAAAATATTTAAAAATATTGAATACAATAATATTAGGCAGCAAAAACAGGGCAGGTTCATAAGCAAAAAAGAAGAAAAAAGGCCAATCAATTGTCAAGATGACTCTGGCGTAAGGCCATAAGCGGCTTGTGAGAAAAGGCAGGTTTTAATGTGTCTTGGATCTCTATTTGTTTCGAATTTCACAAAACCGTGTTTAGACAAAAAAACAGGTGTGGGAAGTTTTTCCTAACTGACCTCTCATCACAGAAGAACCCATCGTACAGATTTCGTATGATGACCAAGAGCTAACTAGCTTGCTTGCTTGTTTATTTGACTTACATACCACCCCATTAGTGCGATGTACTATTCTTAGCTTAGACAAGTCTCGGATGGAGATCCCAGAAAATTTCAACAAGACGTGGCTCTGCAGGCTGGGAGAATTTAGGATCTTCAGATGTTCTTGGATTAAAACTCCAAGAAGCCTTCACCAGTAGCTGTGCTGGTCAAGATTTCTGGGAGTTATAGTCCAAGAACATATGCGGACCTAAGGTTGGGAACCACTGCTGTAGGAGCTGTAGTCCAAAACTATGAGTTCTGCAGCTGAACTCACTCCCAAGATGGCATGTCCAGGCTTGATGAGTCATGGGTAAATGGAAAGGTGTCACATGATACCCAGCATTTTGTCTAAAGACAAAAGGTAGGTGCCCATCTCTGGAAATGCAAGTTTATTAGCAACTCAGACATCTGCTTCTTGCGGGAGAACGCAGAACATGCAAGCAACACTGTTCTTTTCGTTTCTTCTTTCTCTCACCTGAAGCTGTCATGGATGGATTTTAATATCTAGAAAGGGTGTTTCATTTGCAGATGCTCTAGATGCAAATAAAAGCTGCCACATGTCTTTGGTTGCGCAGTTTTGCCTGCAAGGATCTAAGGGTGAAAGATTCTTTGCAGTCAGCCTGTTCCTCTTCACAATTTACACTGTAATCTCCTCCACAGTTCGAGAGAAAAATAAGAGGAGTGTTAATCCCCCTTAATTCTCTCCACTCATATAGGACACCTGAGGCTGATTTGAGTTTTTCTGCTAAGTGTGGGAGCAACAGAGTTCTGCAAGGTTCTTAATTTAACAGGGCCATCACCTCCATGAAGACTTAACACACAACTTCTAACCCTTGTGACACATCCAAAATGAAAAACACAAAAGCAGGAAATGGAAAATGGAATTAACGAGGCATGATTTAAATGCAGAAACAACATGGAAGCCAGGCTGGATCTACAGAGTATCAAAGTTGGAAGCAACTTCATACAAGCTCTTGTAAGATGTTGGAATTCTACTTAAGGAATCTGTTTTGGAAGAAAAGAACCGTCCCATTTCCAACAATTAAATTTATATGGCTAATAAGGACCCTACACTCCACTAAATAGGGATGTAAAACTGTGTAAGGTTAGCCTTCCTCTTCTTTCTTAATTTCAACTCCTTTCTGCCCCAGAAATAAAGATATTTCTGAATTTTAGTAAAGTCCTTAGAAGATGAAACGAAACTATTCTGGCCCCGCTCCCTATTTTGCACAGGCCAAATTAAACGGGAATAGCTGTTTGTAGAACAGAGAGAACCATGACATAACCGCCTGCCACATGTCCAAAGATGATGAGCGCTTTTAAGAAAGGCATGGCAACCTCACTTCAGCGCATGTAGTTCAGGGCATGGAGATCCCAAATCAGACTTCAACCACTCCAAGCCTGGACTTGAAAAAAGAGATGTAATTTTTCCAACAGTCTTTTGGCATTTGTACCACAATGAAAACTTTTGGGTAGGGGACATAAATGATAAAAGAAATCACCATCATCAAAAGATACCCAAGCTGAATTTCTCTCCCTCCCCCTGAAAAAAACCCCAATAACTAAGGCTGCGCCAACACCTCCTCTGGAGGAGATAACGTCCCACTACTCAGAATGTGTTGCCTGCACAATCTGAACTTCTTGAATAAATATGAACCCATTATTTAGGCTAAAAATTCTGGATTAACAGTTGCTGCGAATCATTGTTGCTTCCAAATACGTGAATGCGGACTTGTTCCCAGGATGGTTGTTATATTTGGATTTATCAACGCACTAGCTGGAGGACAGGTACCCAGGGTGGTGTAGTGGATCGAGTGACCGACTCAGACTCTGGAGACCAGTTTGAACCCCCACACAGCCAAGGAAGCTCACTGGGGGAGATAAGTCAGTTCTTGTTTTGAATCTGCCTGGATGTCTTTCTGTTAACTAACTAGGCTGAAGGACAGTAAATTTCTTTCGCAAATTAGCATGAGAAGCATGTGTACTTTCCAAAATTTTAGATTTTGAGAAATCTCTGTTTGTTCAGGAAGGAAGACTCTGAATAATCTATGTGAGGCTAACAGAGTATATTGAACTGACACTCTTTTCTGGGTTCTTTTCC
Organism: Intellagama lesueurii; assembly: GCA_037013535.1. Lineage (NCBI taxonomy): Eukaryota > Metazoa > Chordata > Lepidosauria > Squamata > Agamidae > Intellagama > Intellagama lesueurii. Next base: position 7,054,964 of record JBAJHW010000003.1, read on the forward strand.
TTCTCGTATTCTCTCATTGATTTCTGCACCAATGAGGACGAAAAACTTGCTCATAATAAATCTTTTGATTCACAATACCACTGATTCCATATACCTTCCCTGAATTCCCTTCCACAATACAGACATATACAGTAATATTTATTTTTCCTCCTTCCAAAAATCATGGCTTTTCCCACCATGTCTTTGGCTTAACGTGATGGGAAACTTACTCACTCTGAAACACAACAAACCCTCTGTGTACATACTGAGGCATACCTTTTCAAGTGCAATTTCAAGGGTTGTAGAACTAGGTTGAAGGATTCGGAGAGGTGTAGCCCCTCGCAGCCCATAAAACCTTGTTTCCATCTCTTTTCTACGATGGACTAGGTTTCTACACGGAAAATGTATTCATGTTTGCAGTGAAAAACACCTAATTCTATGGACATCCACCGGCAGTTGGAAACAACACAGTCCAGGCACAATGAGACAATGAAGCCATGTTTGTTCATAAACACAGTTCAACGTTTCCCCTCTTGTTTTGGAAAGCACTGAGGCCAGATACCCATCCAGACCACCCCTGCACTGCTCCCTGGTATGCCAGCCATTCATCTTAGTTTTCAATTGAGCCCGTCTCTACCAATGAGATTGGACAAAGAAACAGCAATCAAGCGATTTCCATGCAAGGCAGGTAATTACGGAATCTGTTAAATTACAGTGATTAGCCCCCCACCCCACCCCACGTCCACCCCACTCTGGAGGAACACAAAGAACATTCCAAGCAACTTTAGGGGGAGGAGGAGAAGGGGGAGGACAAGTTTTAATTAAAACAGCTGCATGCCTCTTGCAATTGATTTGATCCTTTCCCCAACACTGCTCTTCCCCACCCCAAAGACACATCCTCACTTCTGGCAATCCACCGCCTCCCTTAAAAAAGCAAGCAGGTTAACAAGAGACAAAAGGCAGGCAAAGGAGTGTAAGTGGATCAAGGGGAGGCCTTGGGAAATCCTGACACAATAGGCCTGAATGTGGCATTAAATGGTTCATTTGGTGGAAAGTGATTAAATGGAAGAGATTTGCCTTTCTTATGGAAATCAGAGCTTCTGTACCCTTGGACCTATGCTAATGATCTGAAACACACACAGAGGAAAAGGAGGGCAGTGTTCAAATGGAATATAATGCACTGCTTTGCCATGGGGGCTCCAGGAGGTCATTTGCATGAATACAGTCCTGAAAAAGAACTCAAACTGCCATAGATTCAGGGAGGGGCGGTCTGGGCAGAAATCACCAGCACCGAGGTCAACCCTTCATAACACAAAAATCAGCATGGGGGGGGGGGGGACAGGGTATGTTGGTTCAAAACCATCACTGCAGGTCTATTTTCCCCTTCTCTGATAGCAGTGCGAATGTGGTTTTTGCTTGCTAAACAACTGTAGTCCAGGGTTAATTGAAATTAGCTTATTAAATGGAAAAGACGTTCATTACAATTGCGGGGGAAAATATGAATGCATTAAAAAAAATGAAAAGAAACAAAGGAAGCTCTTATATTCAGAACCATTTAAATCCCAAATCACCTTTCAAAATACAAGCTAGTTAGGCTCTTGGTTATTTTTTTTTTTAAACAAGTTTTATAAACATCATAGAGCCTTTTGTCTTTTGACATAAAATTCTGCCAGCAGCAATATCCGCTCAGTTATAAAGGGTGGGGGGGGGGGGAGAGCAAACGTAGTGAAAAACGTCAATTGGAAAGGTTTCAAGCAGAAACTACATTCCTGTTTCCCTTCTAAAATTCTGTTTCCTAATTCTCAAAATGTGGAGGGTGGAGGGTCACATAAACCTTCATCGTCTTCACATGCTAGCTAGCACTTGCTTATGCTCCCATTTAAACAACAAAAAAAAATATCATAAGAAGAAGAAGAGGAAGAAGTCATTGGTGGCTTAATCACTGCGAATTTCAGAGTCATTTCAGGCTTCTAAAAGCTAAGAGCATGGGGCAGGAGAGGAGTTAAAAGTCCTTGCAAGATACAACAGTGACCCCAAGATGCCAAAGTATCCCTTTAACAAGTACTAAGGCTTGGCGCTCAACTGTTATTTATTTATTTAATTTATTTAAAATATTTTTATCCCACCTTTCTCTACAAAAAGAACCCATGGCAGCTTACATCATTAAAAAGGCAATATTTAGAAGCTAAAACAGTAGGTATACAAATATTTAAAAAGAATTAAACAACAACTTCCCTTTTCTCCTTCTCTTTCTCATTTTGGAGCAGAAGGGAAGTAAAAGGCACAGGAATGAGTCATTTCTCCTAAAAAACAAAAATCCTTCCTCTGTTCTTGGAAAATGCAGGAAGAAATGAGATGGAGAATTGTTTAGAAATGTGATTTTACTACCGCTCAAAAATCTAAAGTATTTCTTCCCATCACTTCTCTTACCCTGGAGCAGTTGATCTGTTTTCACGTGACCAGAGCTAAGATCATCACCTCAGTCATGATCTCCAGCTATTTGCCCTTTTACAGACTAATCAACAATTACATCCATCTAAGCCTGAATATTGCCAAAGTAACTCCTACAGCTTAATTGAGCTGGAGAACTCTGATTTGGATCACGGCAGAGTGCTTATCACACATACATTAAACATCTCTCTTGCTCTCTCACATTGGAAAGCGGCCAAAAGTTGAGCCACTTTCAGGGAGTGATATAAAACCTTTCTATCTGAGCTGGCTTTGGGGTATATGGGTTCCGCTGGAACAGTATCTGGTTGTTTTAGCATGTGTTATCTCTTAGCTGTTTTAATTGGATTTTAACGGGATATACATCCAGTCTATTGCTGGATTTAAGACAAAACTTCAGGACAGAAATTTTATAGCCTGCGCTTTTCTCTTTTGTCAGCTGAGAAAGGAAATATTTTAGCTTTTCCATATGGCAGCACAAATATCTTCCACGCAGATATTTTCTTTTTTAAGTGGTTACTTATCCTACTCAAGATCCACCAACTCAGAGGCTCTGTAAAATCTTTTCCAGGCATTAAAGAAAACATACAAAGCTGAGAAACGCCAACAGCAGCATGGTTATAATATAGGTCTGGAGACATGTGAGAGGAGTCTGACCTGCTCAGGGGTCCTTCTGTCTGATTTCCTACTTCCCCAACTAAGAGACAAGAAGATGCCGGCAGGAGAATGATGTTGCTTTCCGTGATTCTTGCTAACCTCAGCTCAGAAAGCCCAGAGTTCAAATCACCATTCAGTCCAGTAAAACGTTTGGGGGAATCTGGGTTAATCATCATATCTCCACCTAACCCCACCTCTTGGGTTGATTGTGACAGTAAAAGGGAGGAGTTGAAGAGCTATTTTATGCTACCCTGAGCCTTTGGAAGGAAAGGTGGAATACAAACATAAATAAAGAAATAAGTACATGTATAAGATTCAAGGTTGTTTTGGGTTGTTTCTGAAGTTCACAGATTCTTTATCCCGAAATAGCCAGCAGTTGGTGGATTTTAAACAGCAAATCGGGGCTTACGAGGTGATATTAGGGGATGCTAATGAAATGCTTTCCTTAGGAATATGCTGGATACAAAGCCTGATAATTAAGAAATTGGTTTGAAGAGAAAGTCTTGCTTTAAAAAATAAAAAAATTCACATCTTTGCACTTTTAACAATACGTACTGCATTTCGTCTTACGTCAACTTATGAAAAAACCAGATATTCGGAATGCTGATGCCAGACTGTTATTCCATCTTTTCCCCACCCTCTAATCTCATGCCAAACTATTCCAAAAAAGCCACACACATCTGGCTCAGAGACTGGATTTCCTTCCCCAACAGGTGGCTAAGCTGGAGTTGGAACCGTGCTAGGACAGTGAGCCCTGCCCTGATTCTGACAGCTTCTTTTCAGGCAGCTCAGCTACACGCCTTAGAGAAAACCGTAGCCTATTTCTTAAGTGGCAGAGACGGAAATGCCCGCATCTCACTCCTATTATTAAGAGCTTGGAAAAAACTACCCTTTCTGGATCCTAACTGGCAGAATTCAGAGGACTGTGCTTTGAAGAAGTAACTCTTCAGAACACAGTTTACTGTGGAGATGAAATCCCCTTTGTGATTGGGTTCTTTGGAAATACCGGACAGTTCCGAGTTTTTCGCGGGAAAATAAGGCATCGACTTGTTCAAACCATTAACAGATTTATTAAACTTGTGTTCAGGGGTATCAATAACAACTTCTGTAGGATAAACATAATTCAATTCTTGTAACTGTCCTCCAAATTCTATGTGTTCTCCATAATGGGTGCTATTTCTTAATACTGGGGAGCTGGACCAAAACGCTCCTTGTCGGTGGGATTTCTCAGGGGGGCACTCCGTACCGCGCAGATCGTGCCACAACAGGTGTCTCGCCCAATCCCCCTCGGGTGGTGGTTTGTTGTGAGTAGGGTTGGGACGCACCACCTTCTTCCAGCGACCCCGTCCTCTCGGAAAGACGACCACCGTCCATTCTGATGTCTCGGTAACTGTCACCTCTTCTCCTTCTGGTCATGGGTCAGGTAACAGTCCTCCCACTTTAAGATTAGGGAAGTCCTTTAACAAATCGTTCACATTCTCTCGGCTCTTGTCTTCCTTCCTCCTTATCCCTGTCGGAGTCCCAAAAAACCCGCTCTCCTGTCGATCCTTTTATCTCTTCCTCCCATACATTGATCTCTAGCTCCTCCTCTTTTCCCTTCCCCTCTTCCACTAGGCAGATTTCAGTTTAACCCCCCTCGTCTTTAATTCCCTGTTCCTTCAATTCTTTCTCCCCTTCTTTCTCTATCATGATACTTTGGCTCTCTGGAGGAGACGGCACACTCTTTTTCTCCAACTCTCCTTCACACCCTGCCATAACATATTGATTGGAGGGAACCACAGAGGTAACTAGGAATTTTTGTGACCAGAGCTTTGTTACCTAGTGGCTAAGCTTCGATCACACATGGCTAACATTTACAGGGAGACAAGGCAGGAATAGGGAGGTCTGTGTCTGAGCATGTAACAGCCACATGGGCACCACACTAAACCCACCTGTTTGTCCTTCCTCCCACCTGAGGAGGCACAGCTGAGTGTGGTAGATGCAGGCATGGGGACTCGAGTCGCTATCAAGTCACACTGTTGACTTGACTCGGGTTACTTTTTCAATGGCTTGGACTCGCAACTCGGAACCCATCTACCCCCTCCCTTTTTTTCTGGGGGAAAAATCTTGCTTTTAATAGGGACTCAGACTTGGGGCTTGGGACTTGGTATCAAAGAATCGGACTTGGGACTTGTTACCCAAAGACTTAACAACATCCCTGTGATCTCACAGCTGGCAGGTTTACATCATTTCAGCATCAAATACCAATGGGCATCTTTTTGGGCCTTCCAGCAGTACTTTTGCATACCCTCTCAATTTTGGCACACTGGAGGGAAGCTCCAACAGCCCTATGTTAGTTACAGTTTGGGAGAGAACCTAGAGTTACAAAAAACTACTGGCAAATGCGGTTATTTGCTGGTATTGGTAAATGGTAGAAAGAAACTGCCGAGTTGTTGCATGGATTTGAGCCCAAGGAGTACTTTCTCTTTTGTGCCTGATGTGGCTGGTTAAGACACGGGACCTGAACAATAGGTGCCTTTCCGTGTTCAGTGGGCTGTGAAGATATTAATGATGAGGGTAATAAGCCCCTTACTTTTGAGTATACCAGGCTGAAGAGTTTTTAACCTGCTATATTTCTGGAGGTAATGATGAATTCTTCATCAGGGACGAATTTAGCAAGACAGAAATAGTAAAGAGGAGGACTGGGAGGAAGGCAGTCAAGTAAGCCCAGCAGCAGAAAAGACAAACAAACAAACAGAGGCAATATTGAAAAAGCAGGTGTGACGTTATAGAAAATGAAAAGTGAGTGACTTCTTAGCATCAAGAGGCACAGCAACAAATGACTGTGTAAAAACCACACTGAAAGCTACTGTGAAGGACCGCTAGATCCCTCTTCCACGAGCTGTATCCAGCAGGTGCATGTGCTTAACTGTGTTAGGCTGCTGTCATAAGACCAATGAGAAGCTGCTGGGGCGTCACTCTGCTTGGCCACCTGTTCTACAAGCCAGAAGCATGGGCAAGCCAATAGTGTGGTTTTATCTACAATCTGGAAAATAGGGCTTGATTCCACGGTTATTCTTGTCTCTGGAAAAGTAATCCGCCTGTACAGGGCTCTGTTCTCTATACCCACTTCATTGTAGAGTTCTGGTCTATTAATTGAAATCAAGACAAAAGGAATCATTCAAAACAATTGAGGATCAAAAAGGCTTAGAAAGGATACAACTTGCCCTTCTATCTTTCTCAGTGGACAAAACCATTTACAGGAAGATAAAAACCTGCAATTATTAGTATTAGTTAGTCATTATTTATACCACATTCTGCTATAACATTGATTGTTCATTGCACAGTACAAAGTTCTTGCCCTGAACAGCTTGTTCTCACAGTCCGACTCCGATCAAAAAAAGGGATAGCAGGATTATTGGGTTCCTAGCTCTAAGATCCTGTCTCTGTCGTTCTGTTGCTACTGCCTCCTTGGGCATCTTCTGCTTTTTGCAATGTCACGGGACTGAATGGCCTTATTTCTTTCAAACTCTCTCCTTAGCTTGAAGGACAATTTGTTGTCTCTGCAGTCAAAGCTGGCTAAAAGAGGTTGGGCGTGCAGGCAGAGAGGTCTGGTCATCTCCTTCAGTTTTTCCCAATAACGCCAGAAGAAAAGGCATCGCCTCCCTCGCAGTCAGCACGGGCCGTGAAAAGGCAAAGCAAAGGAAATTCAAAGGAAGGGGGTCTCGCTGCCCAATTGCCTGGCTACAATTTTGGCAGCTTAACCCTGCAGGAAGTGTTATAGGGCCAATCCTAATCTTCAAAATATAACGGGAACACAGCTGGTTTCTATGTTCTTATGTATCCTAAACCACCACTCTCCCCTTATTTGTTTGAACAATATGAAGAAAAGAAAAGAAAAAAAAACAGTCAGGGTAGTATGTTTAATGTTCTTTTAACACGCCAGAAAGTTGGCTGGTGTTAAAAAGAGCATTTCACCATGGAGGATTATTCTGCGTAAACTGGGCTTTTAAAATCCACAGGCCCTCATCTGCATTACCCTCATTCTAACGCTCCCGCCATTGTCTGGCACATGGTGGAAGTGAAAGGAATCTCTCTGACTTGACATGATTCTGAAGTTTTTCCGCAGCTGTAAGAATTCAGAATGAAATCCTGTCTCCATCTGAGCCAATGGGAGCTTTGCCACAGGGCCTCACAAAGATTTTTTTCAACCTTTTGTGTGGTTTGAGACACAAGGCGCAGGCGGGCTCATAACTGTTGGACGTGCTGCAGTTCAGTAAAAAGTGGCTGTTTGTCGCACGCATCAAAACCCCAGGAGTAAACAGGAGAAGGTGGGGAAAAAGCTTCCTTTTAAGGCATTACTCGCTCCTTGAATAATGGTAGAGGCAAAATGGAATTTTATTGGTACAGAAGTTGGAAGAAGGGGTGAGAGGTTACATTTCCCTTGAAAAGAGTAGCAGATGTGAACCAAAGAGAAAAGCAGCTCGGAGAAATTGCGCTGGGCATCAGGTTTCAACATCCAGGTTATTATTTTCCGATCCCTCTTTTCTTCCCCTCGTTCCTTTTCACTCCATTAAAATTCCACCCTAGAAATCGCGGTCAAAGTGAGTGAACAAACCCATATTGTTCACCGCCGAAACCTACAGGAACCCATGTGAACACCAATAACGCAACCTTGGAACCTGAGCTGGCACAAAGAAGGAGAAAACTGTTCAGGCAGAGCTTCAAGGAAATGCTAGAAGCACAGATTAAGACCATCATCGCTAATCCCCGTGCTGTGTTCCTATGGCACAGGTGTGTGGAGGGATTATCTTTCTGACAAGCAGGGGTGCTTGTGCCCATTTTAAAACAAAAGCTAAACAGAAGCAAAACAAGCCGGAAACCCAGATCTCCTTTCCCTTCCCTTTCAGTTCTCCCAGTCTATAAAAAGCTATTTTTTCAAATGAAATGGAGAGAAAACTCTCAGGAACAGTTCTGAGCCAAATTCGACTGAGAGGGAATGCAGTCGCTTCTGAAATATAAGCAGTTAAACGAGGAAAAGAAGCAAACAGTCCTGGTCTCGTAGGACGGTTCTCGTGTGCTAATATTGAAATAAAAAGTCAAGGAGATGATCAGGTAGGATGAGAGTGTGTTTCGACTGCCGGGTGGCAAGCGAAAGTATCTCAGAAAAATGAGAAAGGTTTTGGGGCCTCACCTGAGGCTTCTGCACCAGCATGAGAGCAACAGGATGAGAAGCAGCAACCAACAACAGAGCACAAGGGAGCTAAACATATATACACCTGCCACCAAGTCCTGCAAAATGGTAAGAACTGAACACTTTTGGAGCATTATGTCTGAACAGGGTAAGGTTCCCCTTGACATTTAGTCCAGTCGTGTCCGACTCTAGGGCGCGGTGCTCATCCCCGTTTCCAAGCCGTAGAGCCAGCGTTTGTCCGTAGACAGTTTCCGTGGTCACGTGGCCAGCGCGACTAGACACGGAATGCCGTTACCTTCCCACTGTGGTGGTACCTATTTATTGACTCGCATTTGCATGTTTTCGAACAGCTAGGTTGGCAGGAGCTGGGACAAGCGGTGGGAGCTCCCTCCGTCGCGTGGATTCGATCTTACGACGGCTGGTCTTCTGACCTTGCAGCACAGGGGCTTCTGCGGTTTACCCGCGTCCCTTTCACAGGGTACATACAGTAAATTGGGTAAGAAAGACAAAATCTCCAGCATCCCATAAACTCTTATGGGGTGGGTAGGGGTTTACAGCATCACATGGGGCAGAATTAATAAACAAAACGCCACTTCTGAATGCTCCAACCGAAGGATCCCACTTTTGAAAAAAAGAGGAAGAAAGCCATGTGGTCCTCATACATGTTTCATCCTAATCCGGATCGGGACCACACATCCATACGCACAGGTAGGTACGTGTGGACTTCCAAAGTCTGTGCTCGCCCCCCTTCCCCCCCCCCAAAACCAGGAGGCTTGGGCCCCCTGTACCGGTTAAGGGTTATGCATCTATTTCCCTAGCAAAGAGGCCTTGACAGTCCATGGATTGCTTTGTGTGAGCATATTGACTCCATACCTACCACTCTGATTTTGAGAGTTTAAAAAAACATACATTAAACTATACCTTAGCTGCTTGGTAAGCCTTGAACATAGCAGGTGGGTTGACTCTAATTCTTATGTTGAGCAGAGAGGTCTGAAAAGGGTCCATCCCTGAACTTACTCAAAAGTGAGTAGAACTCTTACTTGATTAAGAAATGTGAAGAAAAGACCCCTTTCTAACATTGCTACTCAACAAGTAGAAATCAGGGTCCCAGAGAGCTGAGATAGTACACACAGCTCTTACAGATGTGCCCATAACACTATTCTGGGATAATATCTGAACAGGGTCCAAAAAGCCCTCATATATGCTACCCACACGGCTTCAGATTCTGGACACTGTAGGTGCAGAATTGAGTCTGCTTCAAAATTTCAGGGTAGGAAAATCTCACAGCAGATAGAAGGGACGTTGTCTGTTATGGTGAGAGTCTACAGAACTTTTAATTTGTGGAGTGCTTTACAATCCTTACCAGTAAAAAAACACCCACCACTGCTTATTTAATACTAAATGACCATGTTTCTACAATGGTTTCCTGCCAAAGCAGTCGACACAATTTTACAGTCTATGCAAATGGCTTATAATTTAAGAAACATGACATAAAAGTAAGTGGTGGTGTGTGGAGGAGTGAAAAACAAGGATATTCAGTCACAGAATGATTGGGCAGGGAGAAGAGTTCAAGGGTCAACTGGTCCTGGCTAGATCGAGAGAGTGAAACTGACTGTTCCACCTCTTCTTTTGATAAGATTTGGGGTAGTGGTATCTCCATTACAATAGGATTTGTATGAAGGTGAAGATTTTATATTACAGTGAAGTGATCTTAAGAGGATGCTAGGCTTTTTTGGGTACCATGCACACAAAACCCAGAGCCTTGAAAAGTTACTTTTCTTGACTACAACTCCCAGAATTCCTACAACCACCCACCTGCAGGATCACTGGCAATGTAGTCTCAGAGACCCAATGGCAGGGATCTGTGGGGTGGGGAGGTGGGGAGACAGATGTTTGCTCATCCTCTAGCCTTGGTTATAAAAGGCAGCCATTCATATGGGAGAGAGTTTAAAAAAAAAAGGTAACAAAAAAAGAGAGGTGTGCTCAGATACACCATCTAGATAAGATTTTCAGCCTGCTTCCGGCCAGGGAGGATTTGCTACTGAAAACGAAAGCTTATCCAATTTGGATGGGTCCACTATGGGTTGTCTTGATCCTACTAAAACTTGACACAAAATCTTGGAAACAATCCTACTTCTGCTGCGAAAGTTCCCAAAACTCCAATTTTATTAAGAGGAAAACTAAGGCCATAACTTGCATAACTCAAGGTCGTAAGTGAGACTGAGGTCCCGATCTTTGCTGTGTAATGGCCAATTCATATACAGTATATGCATTACTTTATTTAGTATTTCAACATCAGTGAGTCACAGCTGAATATATGAATATATCCAGATTCCTTCAGGATATTGCTTATACCTGTACCACTATATCTGTCCCATCATCCATCCAGGTCTCTTGAGCCCCTACCACTCAATCTATGCTGTACTTTACTTATAGGTACCACATGTTTCTGAATCAAACATGCAAGCCCAAAGCCCCCCCCCCCCCCAAAAAAAAGTTCTTTCATTGAAGAGAGAATCCAGAAGTGACATTTCACTCTAAGTCTTTGCTGGTTATTTGTTATTACAAATGTGTCTTCCACCGGTAGGCTGAAAATGAGATGCAATCAACGGAAATGTAACCTTGGCTTTCCATGTAGTTATATATCTATTTTATTATGATGATTCACATTGGAAAGAAAAAGCAGCGGTGGCAGTATCAGAGGAAAACAACAACGTTCCTGTACAAAACTGTGTAAACTTCATCTTCAGAACCAACCAGCTAGATAGATCCTGGCTTGCACAGATAAGAGCTCTTATTTGTGCAAAATTCCTCAACAGATCAAAGCACAAGCAAAAAGCAAGCCAGCAAATTGAGAAAAACACCATTCTCTTCAGATTTATGTGGCATTGGTAAATTCCTCATTAGCTACTGCAAGTTACTTTACATGGGGCTGCCCCTGAAGATATCTGGAAGTCTCAGAGGATTCAAAATGCACTGCCTGGAAAGGCTAGAAAGAAGGCACCCCACCTGCTTTAATTTTAAAAGAGGCAGTCACATTAGTCTGTGCTAGCGTGCCAGGAAAAAACCAAAACAAACATGAAAAAATAAAGAAGACAAAAATGTGGCACCACTGCTATATTTTAAAGTGATCTTTTGTAGACAAATCTACTTCTTCAGACTTTTTGCATTTTTGTTTTGTTTTTACCTGCTTTAAGACTCCTATATTGACTTTCTATCCATTTCTATGCCCAATTGTTGGTTCTTAGTGATAAAGCCCTACCTAGACCAGCCTTAGTAAAATGTATTGCACTTTTAAACAGCTAACAAGTTTTCAGTGGGTCTCCTCCAAATAGGGCTGATACTAGATTTAGTCCTGAGTTTCTACCTTCAAGCCCTCATATCTTAGGGAGCATCTTCTCTTCTCCTACCTTTCTAGGTTCATTTCACAGTTTCCCTAGCACCTAGCCAGTAGAGCCCAGTCCCACACTGGATGTGGGAGGTAAAACAAGGACTCTCTGGTAGATCAGCTCTACTCCAGAATCTGAAACCCCCTTTGCCCCGTCACACATCCTTGGGATAGTCTTAAAGGAAAACTGCATGGCATCTTGTTTATAGCAGCACAACAAGCACAAGGAACGGAGATGAGCTTGATGTGGAAGCTCTGCATGTCCAAGAGGTAAAAGGGTTATTTTGTGGATTGCACATGCTGTTTTATACTAGATGTGATTGAGCTGGTTTTTATACCCTCTAATACATGTTGCCTGGTTCCACAATTTTTACTGTAAACTGCTTTCAACATTTTTAACATGGAAGCAGCTACAACATTTTTGAAATAAAACTATGGTACTGAATTGCTTTCCAGAAGTCTTCCCTTGGGTCTTTAAATCTCCCTACTGTATCTACCAGATTTCTAACTTGATTCTATCTCATATCGAGTCTAGTAGGTTCTTCCTATTAGCTACCGACCGCTTCAAAAACATTGATTTCATGACAGAGAGCTCTACCCATGAACATGCCAAGTCCCTTGGCTCTTCATTTATTACTGGTACTCAGAGCTGCTTTCCCTCTCCCAGGTAGCTGCTGCAATAATGAGCCAGGCATTGCCCCTTTGGCTTATCTGAACAGTATCACATTTTTTTGGTTCTCAGCTGGTGAGATATAGGGCTGAAATCCAGTTCTTCAACCTGCTGTAGCAGAATGATGCACTGCACAAAATAACAAGGTTACAGAGCCAAAGGGAGACACAGAAAAGGGCCGTATTAAAATCAAAGCCACTGACAAGCCTGTGTTCATCATAACGTCGGGTGGAACACGGCTGCATTTGTATGAATAAAAACAGAGCAAGAATGGTAAAATCCCGAAGACGTGTTGTGAAACACAAATGGAACACAGAATTTTTGCAACAGCGATCAAGCAGGCTTAGCTAGCCTGCCACCTGGAAACTGATGTTATTGTGATTTGAGATCCACAAATGAAGCAGGAGGTGGCTTGTCCCGTTTATTTTCCCAGTCCCAGTCATTCCAGTTCCCCCTTCTCTAGGAAGGAGAACTATTCGGCAAAAGTAACTGAAACTGCAGAAACTGGCTGCTCGTTTTTATGGGACGTAGGACCTTGGTGAGTGAGAAATCTGCAGCTCCCTTTCCTGCATTGGGCCTCTGTAAAGGCTACACTGCCCACTGTTTCAGCCTCCTGGTCTTCCTGGATATTGCTCAATCATTGATCTCCTAGAGGTAATCAATAGTCCCTAGGGTAATTAAGAATAGTCTTAGAACTGCAAGGCTGGAAGGGACCAGCTGGATCATCAAGTCCAACCCCTGTCAGGGATGCACAGTGAGGAATCAAACTCCCAACCTCTGGTTCTGCTGCCAGATGCCTAAAGCACTGAGGTATCCAGGGTACATCATGCGAAACGCAGGACTGGATGAATCCCAAGTCGGAATTAAGATTGCCGGAAGAAATATCAACAACCTGGCGTGCTCTGGTCCATGGGGTCACGAAGAGTCGGACACGACTTAACGACTAAACAACAAAAATCCAGGGTAAGGAGAAGGAATATGCATCCCTCTGCTTTCACCTAGGCCCAGAGAGAGAAGACAGCGGCAATAGCCACTTACTCTCTTTTTGCCCCAAACTGGAGCCAGCGTTGCCCAAAGCTGATGTTTGGGCAATTTGATTTTCTCTGACTCTAAGGCTTCATAATTATAGCTTTTAACAAGAAGATTATAAATTCCCATTCTCCTTCTTACTGCAAGACCTGTCACAGCTTAAGTCCAAAGTTCCCACAGTTTATCCCAACTTCAAAAGCAGATAGCAACCTGCTACATTTTTATTATCATTCTGCATTTTTATTCTGTGTTTCTTCCAAACTCAGAAGGATGTCTTGTGATCATTTTCACTACACGTTTGTGGTCAGGGCCTTTCCCCAAATGGATCCTGGTGGAATAGCTCTTTTGTTGAACATGTTAAAAACCCACTATTGGTAATTCTCAGCTAACTTCACAGAACTGTTCCCAGGGTTCCCTGGAGAGCAGGAATGCTTATGAAACCAATTATGGCAGCATCCCTTTAGGGAAGGCATTCTGATCAAAGGAGCTTTGGTTTGGACTTAAAACATTTACCCTATTTATTTTAATTGCAAAAACAAGAAAACCACCCCCCAACACACACGAGTCTTGAGAAACTACATTGAAATAAATGAATAGTTTGAGTACTCCAAAAACCTGGAGAGTTAAAGAGAGGAAAAAAGGTCACATGTACCTAACACCTTAATTGTTGTGCAGACTGGATCCATCCAGGTCTAATGGGTACTCAATGTGGGAGACAGTGGTCTTCCGCACATGATTTGAGAGAGATAAGATTTGATTTCTGGTTTGGTAGCCCCTGTATATCTCAACTTTCACACAGGACACTGCAGTAGAGAGAATACATTTCACCTCCCATCCTTAATATGGACAGATTTTGACGACATATTCCAAACTTTACAAGAAATACGTTGCTAAAAGATGACCCGAAAGTTCCTACTGGATGATGAAAAAAACCAATTCATTCCCTCTTCCTACCTTCAGCATTGAAAACAACTTTCTGTAGAACATCTCTGATTTGCGACCAACAGATTCTGGCTGAAAGACTAATGATGTCTCACATCCAGTTCCCAGGAAATTGTACTCTGTACTCTTCTGCAAGTAAACCAGAAAACATTCTTGACCTCTAAACCCTAGCCTAGTAGGGTAAGAAGGGATTCATGGATAATTCTGTCTTTGCAGTGGCAACATGAAGGCTGAATCTGCTTGCCATTCCTACTGTTGCTTGTGCAGAACCCATCACTGAACCTTTACTTGCCATCTACCTAGTCACTAGTTCTGTAGACTTCAGTGTTGACTGTCACCCTCTTGAAGACTGTCTTGTAGACTGTCACCATCTACAGCAGAGGTCCCCAACCCCCAGTCTGAGGCCCGGTGCCAGTCCGTGGCCTGAGCCGGACCGGGCCACGGAGACAGACCTCCCGACCCCCCTGCACACACTCACCCCCCGCACAGCTGATTTGCACATGCAAGCGCCGCGCCACCGTTTGTACATGCGCACAAGTGCACACTCCCCCGCACAAGCATTGCACCGCTGTTTGCGCATGCGCACGAGCGCGGGGGGTGCCCTGCCTTCCCCAGCCGGTCCGCGGGGTAAAAAAGGTTGGGGACCCCTGATCTACAGCCAAGGCTAAAATGTTTAACGCTGCTCTCCCCAAGAGCCCCAGTACATTGTTGTGTTATCTCCTGACTAAACTGAACCCAGTGTGTTGCTCTTCACTGTTAAAAGTCTTAAAAAATCCAGCCCCATGATCACCTCTATACGCCCCCTGAGAACCTCCTCAGAGGCTTTGCTGAGTATTCCCCTGTCATTTGGAATGGTGCCTTTTCAACAAAGGCATTAAAATGCAACTCCCTCCCTGGAAAAAAAAATTTGCTCTGCCAGCTCTGTGTCAGGGCACAGACAAAGCTGCGCTTTATCAGAAGGTATTTGAGGCCTTTTGAGTCTGAGAGAAGGTTGTTAGTTCTTGCTTCTGTTTTGTTCAAACAATCTCATAAAACAAGATCAGCCAGCTCCCCAACCCCAGACACCTCACAAAAGACAAAATATGTCCTGACATTCTTCCAAAGAATGTAGTGCTTCATCTAAACCTGCTGTGTTTTGAAAAAAGGTCTTCCAATGGAGCCTACTCAAGCCTAATAGTCAGAGGAAACAATATGGAGGATGCTGCAGTCCGTTGGGTTGATCCTTTCACCTACATCATCAATAGATATTGGCACAAACTTTTGTTTGTAGGTTCGTGCCAGTTCGTACGCATGGCCCCACAGGTGCTGCATTTCCACAGCCTGTCTCTCCGGCTAGATCCCCCACTCAGACTGTGCTCCTCTCCTCCTCCTCTTCAGCTGTTCAACCAGTTCCTTGGCAGGAGCACGGGGTTGCTTGCCCTGCCCCTTTGTCTGAATAGGCAATCAACCAAAGAGGAGGACGAGAGGAGTACAAAGCAGCTGGTGAGTGGGGGGATCCAGCTGGGGAGACGGGCTATGGGAATGCGCAGCATCTGTGGTGGCACACACATGAACCATCACCAAACCTCCAAACTGAGGTTCGTACCCATCTCTAATCATCAACTCCTCTCACTGCAGTTGGGGTTGAAAAATGATTTCCACTGAATTCATGGAAAGCTGCCTCATTGCTACTCGTATGTAAGGAGGAAGTGGGTTAATTAGGAAGACGCTGGAGCTTGACTCTTCCCCACTCTGGACTAGGAAACAACTTGTCACAAGTATTTGCTTCTTTTAAAAGCGGCATAACCAACCAATATTTACTGCAGAATGTAACAGACAACCCAGATTTGGCCTGAGACTGAACCAAAAATAAGAGGCAGAGGGATGAAAGACAATGTGGGTGGGAAGCAGAACTATTTGAAACAGGCCAGTTGCCAAACTTTCTCCTGAAAAAAAAATAGCAATATGTGTTTTGAGGAAGGCCTCATTGTTAACAGAGCAAGCAGTAGCAAGAAGCAGCTGGGTTAACTTGTGAGTTTAGCCCCTGAATATTGGAAGGGTTGGCACTGCACACTTTGGAAAGGAATCACACTTAGGAAAGCTCACATCAAAATACAGCAGTTAGTCTTTAAGGTGCCACAACGTTTTTGTCTTTTTTGTTTTTCAGTTTTCAGTTTTGTTTTGTTTATTTTTTTCATTTTTGTTTTTGTTTTTGCCTGACATGCTAACACAGGCTAACGTGATTACCTCTTTTTAAATTAAAGCAGGAGGTGTGCACTTCTTATTTTAAGAAATTTGAAAGCTAGTGTAAGTGTTCATTAGAGAAATACATGGAGATAGGAGAGCAAACAGGAATCATGGGTCTAGCTAAGTGTTGGGGAGATGCAGGAAGCCATGACTGCCTGCTCATCTTCTGGGAACATATGCAAGAGATTTCCCCTGTCCTGTCCCAGAGAGGATCAAGGAAGAAGTGTTCGAAGGAAAGGAAGTGACATCAGCAACCCTAAGAGTAATGGTCTAATTCTAGTTCTTTACTCTATCGGTCCTGCTCAATTAATTTAGTCACCAGTCATTGTTAATACTTTCTGGAAGGGGAACTGAACATGAACAGAAGTTTAAAGATCATTGTCAGGTCAACAACTTCGGCACAAATAAAATCTCTGATTTGAGGCCATGTGTAAACGTATAAATATCTGCCATACAGCCCTGTCTTATGTCTGAAGAAGTGGACTTGTGCACAAAAGTTCACATTAAAATATAATAGATAGTCTTTAAGGTGCCCCAGTGTTTTGGTCTTCTGTATTTTTAAAATTTTTCTTTTGTTTTTGCCTGATAGTCCAGGTCAGTGGTTCTCAACCTTGGGTCCCCAGATGTTCTTGGACTAAAACATACAGAAGCCCTCATTACTAGCTGTGCTGGCCAGGATTTCTAGGAGTTGTTGTTCAAGAACATCTGGGGACCTGAGGAAGCATTTCTCTCTTCATTCACTCTTCCCTATGCAAAGATAAGCACTTTTTTTCACTGTAAGCTGAGATAGTCACCTCCACTACTCATATGAGACAAGGATAAGTAAGTGTGAGGGCTAACATGCAAGCTTGGTAATGCTTCCATGCCCCGGTTCATTCCTACAGAAAAGGCTGCCATCTACATAATACACACTTTAATAAGAAAACTGTTACATGAATGCGGTTTGTTCTGCTGACAGACGATATATATTTAAAGTATATTATAGGCACATATAAACATTCCTATGGAAAGTAGACCAAAATTTAAAATACTGCATGTGAAGGTTTCTAGGACTATTCAGTGAAGGCTGAACTCATATGCAAACACTTAAAAAAAAATAGTATTGTAAATTACTCCCTCCCTCCCTTCATCTCATTTTCAATGTTATATTTGGATGTTTGTGTGTGGTTTTGCCTATAGCAAAAGGCATAGGAAGCGGTACTGTTAATCCTGTCCAAGCCATGGATTTAAGTCTCTTGGGGGAAGTTGTGTAGCAGAAGGCTCAGATCACCCACTGCAACCCCTTAAAACCTGAGCCTGGCTTAAGATTTTATTTCAGCCGCGATGGGGTGGAAATTGGAAGTCACCTCTCTACTAAAAATGACCTCCCCACACACTAGAAATCATGCTTACTTTCAGTCTGGTTTTCTGTGACTTCACAAGCTCTCCCCCCCCCCCCCCGCCCCAAAGAGTAGAAGCATTTTCTCCTTTATAATCTATGATAAGCAACTAAACATGACAAACAATGTACCCATGTTGCATTCAGTAGTTGAGAAGTCACTCTGCAGATGTGGCTCTGGGCTCGTGATACAGATGAGGGCCCCATGCTGATTTTCCATGGAAAATTCCATCTTTCGATACTGTTTGCTTTAGAAAGGTATTCCCCTTTCTAAAACAGATGTTTTAAAATGTGTGAACAATGTACTGGTATGTTTTGGTTTTGTCTAGAGTCTATTCTTTTTCTGGAAAGGAAGAAACAATGAAACTGTAGAGGCAAAAATTAAATTGAAAACAGCAGTAGCAACCGCCATAGCCATGTGTAAAGGTCCAAACAAGCCCCTGAACCAATATTCACCATAATGAAATGCTCAAATAGCTAAATGGAGAGGAAATTTGGTAGAATCATACAATAACTGAGTTGGAAGGGGTCTATAAGGCCATCGGGTCCAACCCCCTACTCAAGGCAGGAATCCGAATCAAAACAGATGTGACCAATGGTCGTCCAATTTTCTTTTGAATGCCTCCAGTGTTGGAGCGCTCACCACCTCCCATGGTAATTGGTAGGTGGTGGAAGGAATAGATTCCATGCAAATCTACCTATTCTTTTCTCTGGATCACAAATGTACGTGGATCTCTCAAGAATTAATCAGCCTCCACAGCAGCTTTTCCCAGCCTGGAATCACGATTTTTGAGCTCATCATTGAACATGCCAGATAAGACCATGGGAGCTTTAGTCCAAGAACATTTGAGAATCCCAGGTTTATTACTCTCTCCCTCCCTCCATCTTGCTTTTAATATTATATTTGGGTGTTTGTTTGTGCCTTGAAGTTCCAACTGTAGAAAGCTTGTACTAAATAATCCTAAGTAATGGAACTATGATGTGCAAAGACAGAACAATAACAACTGAACAAGAGAGACAATATGGGAATCAGCAATGTCTTCACATTCTCACTGTGACCACTCGGAGCCATCTGGGTCAGCTTGGTCGCCTGATCTGGTAAGGGCAACTGTCCCATCTTATTGAGGTAAAAACTTCACAAATCAGATCTCTACCTGGAAGACTATGTCGAAATTACTTATTTATCATACAACTTGACATGGGTGGAGGAATCTATTTTTAATTATACAACTTCCGACTGGGAGTATCAGACAGGGACTTCAACTTTAATAAATGAATTAGTTGCTACTGCTTAGTGTAGTAAGTCACAACTAGAGTAGGTTCATTAAATCAGTGGGGATTGGATGAGTCAGCTCCTCCATAAAATCCATTGATTCAATGGATCTACTCTTGTTGTGACCTACTACACTTAGCACATGTATCTGGCTCCAAAGTCAGAGGTTGGGAGTTCGATTCCCCATGGTGCCTCCTTGATAGGGGCTGGACTCAATGATCCATAGGGTCCCTTCCAGGTCTGCAGTTCTAAGATGATGATGATTAAACAGAATTTCAGCCAATGAACAGTACAAGTCTAACCATATTTATTCACAAGAAAGTGCCACTGTGTTCACTAGTGCTTATTTCATGGTAAGTATGCACAGATAACACAGCAGCCTAAAACAGAACTAATTTTGGATCAATTAAAAAAGCAGATTTTTTCCCATACATTTTCAAATAAAAGGCAATAGACTCTCCTTTCTTGGAGGATTTTAAGTGAAGACTGGATGGCCATTTGTCAGGCCTGCTACAGCTATGGATTTCCTGCTCTGACAGGGGGTTGGGATCTCAGGATTCCTGGGATCTCCCGCAGCTTTACAATTCTATGATGCTATTTACAAAAGGTCTGGATGGGAGCCACTATTTTAGATGAGACATTTTCCTTTAATACACAAGAGAGAATGTCTCTTCTAATTTGGATGACTCTTGGTACTAGGCAACCATATAGCATCTAAAAACAAAAGCAGGCATGCTTCTTGCTTGGGACTTAATCATATGCAAATATATGCCAATACAATCCATTAAAACTCATAGGATTAAATCAACTACAATTTCTTTAAATCCTCAGCCCTCATATCGGAGAGCTTTTAATCCTCTAATGGTTAGGAGGCACCCAAGGGGAATCTCCTTGTCTTCCCTCCCTCCTTCATACAGAAACTTTCTCAGTTCCCACCCTGTGACCTCTGAATGCCAAGAACCTTGGCTTAAAGGGTTAATCCCGTGCCGAGACCTTGTTTTATCCAGATTATTGTGTGAGGGACACTAAGACATGCCCCGATACTCCCAGGCCAAGCAACACTATGCTCATTTGGGAGGTAACCTGACCTGAGAGCAGCAAGCCAGTGAATAAAATTCACAAGTGGCTCCTCAAGGAACATATTCAGTCACGACTCCCTTCTTCTAGCCTGATCTTGGGAAGTAAATGCAGTTTCACACACGAGATGCATTCCATCGTTTATGCTTCTCTGTGCCTTGATACATGGCAGGGTTTCAATGCTCCAGCAGCCAGAGTTCAGAAGGATGAAAATGCTAGGCTTTGAAAAAGTGAAAAATGGGCCCCAAACGTATTCATTCTTCTCCATTCTTGCTTAAACACAAATGCGGAGCTGAAAAATCAAGGCGTTTAGGACTATGCTTGCTGATGTCACTCAAAAGGCAGCACCACACATTAATAATTGCTCGCTTGGAATTTATGAGATGTAAAATGATGTGAAAGAAAGACCAGAGTAGGAATATTAATAATAATAATTGCTAGCCGTTGAGTCAGTTCTGACTTATGGAAGACCTCTTTAGGATTTTCTAGTCATAGAATAATCAGAAGTGGTTTACCATTCTCTCCTTGTGGGAACAGCCTGGAATCTGTAGCTTGCCTAAGGGTTACAGAGGATGGCTCTTCTCCCAGGAGGTACAGGTCGGGATTCCCGATCTCTAGCTTCGCAGCCAGCTCTCTAACCCACTGAGCTATTCAGGCAGCATAGGAATATTAGCTGCCTACAGAAGAGGACAATATAAATTGTTTTCAGTGGCAGACAGTAACCAACCAGCATCAGAGCATGTTTTCACCATGTTCCCAACTTCCAATTTAGGGCTTTAGCTCAAAACAGGAAGTGTACGGGACACAGTGTATACACAGGGTATATACTGCTTTCTGTGGCTTTAGTTTAAGTAGGCAGGGCCATCTGTCTGCACTGATTCCAGGTGACCCTGTAGAAATCCTCACAGATGACCCTGTAGAAATCAACACCGTTCCGATTTGGCTTCCGTGTTTCAGATGCTCTGAAACCAGCGCAATGCAGCCTCTACCAAAGGCTTAAAGTAGAGCTGAAAGGAGGTCATCCCTTTCATCATCCAGAAGGGCCATGACGAAGTTGGAAGCCTTCAATGTAAGAAAAAAGACCAGTCTGGCCACAGCTTGCAGCTGGAGAAGGAGCAGCTGCAGGGAGCCTACAGCCCCAGCTCTGGGAATGTGATAAAATTTCTCAAAGCTTCTCATTCTTGATGAGTTTCTGAGTCTCACCATGCTGAGATTCCCTGCTGAGGCTCCCCCTGAAACAGTGAGATTTCAAAACGTCCTGCAAAAAACAAGACACTCTCCCTTTCACCGGTTTTTCTTGCCCCCCTCCAGTTATTCAGTGCAAGAAACTCTCTAATTCTGTGTAGTTTTATAACCTTTTAGTGAAACCTGTGCAGGAAAGACACCTTTCTGAGCAGGCAATGGACAATCCCACACAGTTGGATGTTACTTCTGTCCTTTCCAGGTGACTCCTGTGTAGAAAAAGACGCCATTCTGCACAGAGACCTGCTCCCCACCATCTGCTAGAAAAAAAATAATGAGATCCAAATGCAATTGTCTTAGGAATACTAGCTTTCCCCCTCTCTCTTTTTAAAAACTACAATTTCCAGAATGCCCCAGCCAGCATGGGGAATTCTGGAAACTGTAATTAAAACACACACACACAACTTTCCAGAACAGATTTCATCCCATGGGATTCAACTGGAAGGCCTGCAGATTAGGCACATATATCCTATGTGGATGCATTTCCTGATTTGTTTTAATGGAAAATACTGCCCAAAGTTGCACAGGAAGCTGCATCACAGGACAAAAAAAAAAATAGTATGCACGGATTTTGAACCCTCCTCCATTCAAGTGAAGAGAAAATTGTTTGGAGTACAAAGCCACCTTGTAGTCCTTTAAGGTGAAAGGTGGGGTAACAAACAAACAATATGTATACAATGGTACACTAGCTGCAAGAGAGGTTGATGGGCTTCTACTATCAAAAGTAAACAAGTACTGTATTAAACATCTTAATGCATCAGTCTACTGACAGTTATCATGCTGATACATCAAGGAAATGAGATAGACGTTTGGACATCCGCAGTGAGTGCCTTTTTCTCAACCTCGCCAACACATCTGAGGTGCAAGACTGGGAATTTCTCAATGGATTGACCCTTGTTTTGAAATGCCCTCCGGGGAGGATGTTCATTTCTTATCCTTCCACCATTGGTTGAGATCAACTTTGGACTTGTCCAGCTGAACTGTCTCTTTTAATGCTTAAATGCTCTTGCAATGCCTTGCTGCTTCGGAAGTTTTATTATTTTAATATCTGTCCCCCCCCCCCCCCCCGTGTTCTTCTATGCAAATAAAACTCAATTTTATTTGGGTGTTTTTGACCCACTCCCTCTGCTTACTGTTTCCATTCTGATCCTTAGCTGCCTTGAGTGCTGTAGGTAGAAATGCAGAAATGATGAGTCGATAATGCAAAAATAAATACCAGAAGGGAATACTGGAAATGATGGAAACTTATGCTTCTTCACCTATTTCTTCAGATATCCTTTTATAGAAATATGTTTTGAACACAGAAATGTACACACCCTTGCCTTGCTTCGGAAAGGCTACAGCTCATCGTGTTTAAAAGAATGCTCTGTTGTATCTTCAGCAAAGGGCTTAAACCTGCAATTCCACGTGGATTACATTTGCAATTTACATGGGGATTTGCAATGGCGGCACTTCTCCCTGGGTGTTAGTTACTTTGGAAGGGCTCCTGGCTCTAAGCAGAGTTTACACAGCTGTAGAAGGAAAACCTAGCAGGGATCAATTAAAAAAAAAAAGAGTGCAGAACAAATGCAAAAAAGAAGAGAGAGAGGGAGAGAGCATTCTCAGCCAGACCTGGTGTTGAAACAGTTCCTCTACCCAGAGAGAGAATGAGTTCACTAACTGTATTAAGTGTAGCCCTAGCCCAAATAAGCTTTAGCTCATTTTCACCATTTAGAAAACATAAAGACTCCGTTTTGTCATCCAGATTCTAAGCTGCCTAAAGCCTTCACAGAAACAGAACTTTAAGGAAGGAAGGCAATTGATTCCATTCCCAGAGGTCAGAGAAGTCTTTGGAGTTTTTCTAAGTAGCCAGGATGGGCTTCTGCAGGTCACATTTATGGACCACTGCATTCGAGCCATCTGGAGTTACATTCACAAAGGTCATCGGTTCACAGTTTTGCGGAAAGATGGTTTCAAGGAGACCTAGATTCAACTGGATATCCTTATGAAATATCGGAAATTCTCTCTCTCTCACACACACACACAAACAAACAGAGTCACACTCCAGGCACCATATCTTGGGCAGGATGTATTTATTACTGACCTACAGAATTTCTCCACCCCCCCACCAAAGAGACTCCAAGGAGAGGCAAAATATCTACAAAAACCTATGGAGTGAGGAGGATGGATCTGAGACAGCTGAAGAGTCTAAAAAGACTCAGCAGCACATCAATAATACAATAATGTCATCAACCCACTGAAGAGACCTGTCGGTTAGTTAATTAGCAAACAGAGAGATTAAATGCTTTAATCTCTTGCTTACTCTCTCTCTCTCTCTCTCTCTCTCTTTTACTGTAAAGCCTGAACAAACAAATCCTAGAACTGGAGGCTATATACACATTTCAAGCTGAATGAAAAATGTACAATAAATAATCCTTTAATACATGTAAAGATGATAATACGTTCAATTGTTTTGGGGAGCACTGTGCTGTTCTTTTCAGGGGACAAGAAATACCCTCAACAAGGTGATATTTAGGTTTTGGCCATGGGTTAAAGTCACTGCAGGGAGTGACAGCATTGATACCAGGGGTCGGCAACCCTGGCCAAGCTGAGGGCCAAATTCTTACATGGAAGGCACTCTCTACACAAGGCACCTGCTGAAGAAGACGACAACCGGGTGATCTGCTGTTTCATACCTGCAGGGCAGCTCCCAGACACTTTCCCAGCTTACTTGTGGCTTATTTTATGTCTACTCTCAACAGGTTTTAACTTACTTAATGCTAAAACATTGTTCTTTAGTAAAAGAAGGTATTCCTTTACATCATTTTTTTTTTAATTTAAATTTTTATCCCATCCATCTAGTGGCCAGGGCACTACTCTGGAAGGCTTGCAATAACATAATGTAAACATATGATAAAACTACAGTAATAAACTAATAAAGCATCACACAAAACCAAATCTTTAAAAACAAAATAATTAATCAAAAAAAAAGTGTGTGTGTGTGTGTGTATCTATATGAGAGGGGATATTTGTATATCCCATCAATCACAGTGACAGATCATCTCTCCCCCTTATCACAACAATACACCCACAACAAAAAACACGCTGATCACCATAATCACCCAATCTCCTGAAAAGGACAAAAGCTGATCCCACAGCTATAAATACTCAACCATCCCACAAACTGCACCAGAGCACAGAAAGAGTTCTGATTCCTGTCCTCTGAAGACGCCGGCCACAGAGACCGGCGAAACGTTAGGAAGAAAAACCTCAAGAACACGGTCCAACAGCCCGAAAAACCTACAACAACCATATTTGTATTTGTCTCCCAGGGGAGACAAATATGAAAATCACCACCACAGATGGACCCACCCCCCAGAACCGGCTGATCCACTTATTGCTCATGGCGCACATGGCCGTAGTCGTTTGCACAGCCCGATTGTGGAAGGAGTCTGACTGGCGCTTCCCCGCCTCCCTGCGCTGCTGACCACTCCGGCAAGGAGGCGGGAGGACGAGTCTCCCTGCTCAGTTGCTCAGTGGCCAGCAGTGCTGGTCGGGCTACTTCTGCAATTGGCGCAAAAAACAACAACCATGTGTGTCGTGCCGGGAGCGGTATACGTATACATATATGCATATATGCACACACACACATACACAAATTACAATACAAAGGTACAATAGATGGTGGCAAAACCGCAATAGTTATTCCGAAATTCATGGAGTATAGGTGATCATAAACCAAATTAGCCTGGGTATATTTCTGGAAGGTCTCTGTGTGAACAACCACATTTTCAGTTGTTTTCTGAAGCCAAGGAGGGAAGGGGCCTGTCACACCGCTAGCAGGAGAGAGTTCCATAACAAGGTGGCCATCACAGAGAAGGCCCAGTTTCGTGTTGTTGATTTCCAGGCTTCCCTTCAGGTGGTTATCCGTAACATCCCAGTCTATGAGGTGTGGGCATGATGTGCATTGGTTCTGAGGGAGAGGCGCTCGGACAAAGTAGCAAGGTAAACCACCTTGGGTCCTTTTTAAGAAGCAAGGCAGGGTAGAAATATGCATTTTAAACAAACCAACCAGACAGGACAATTCGAATTGACCTTTGCATCGTGTGATCAGCAAAAAACAAAGGAAATTACAGTTGTGCCTCGACTTATGAACGTCCCTACTTACGACCATTTCGAGTTACGACCAGCTCTGGCCGCAAAATTTTGCTTCTACTTGCGACCGGAGCTTCCAGTTACGAACAGAAAAAGGCAGGGGGGAAAGGCGGGAAATTCAAATTTCTAACTGTAGGTGGCGACGAGGCTGCTTCTTTGTAGCTCTTTTGCCCCAGCAGTTAGAGAGTGTGCGTCGGAGGAGGCTTGGGACTGCCTCCTTCTGCTTCTGAGTGAGCGTGTGTGTGTGTTTGCAGGGAGGCTTTGGGCTGCCTGGTAAGGTAAGGTGCTGTTTTCTGCTATTTAAAAACTGTTCTGGGTGTTTTTGCAGTGTGCTTTTGGGCTGGGGGAGTTATGTTTCTGTGCTGTGATGGGTCTTGGGGGGTCTGTTTGTTTTTTGGTTTCCCCCCCCCATTTCCGATGGGTCTTGGGGGGTTTGGTTGCTTTTTGGGTTTTTTCCCCCCATTTCCGATGGGTCTTGGTGGGTTTTTTGTTTTTTGGCTTCCCTCCCATTTCCGATGGGTCTTGGGGGGTTTGGTTGTTTTTTGGGGGGTTCCCCCCATTTTCGATGGGTCTTGGGGGGTTTGTTTGTTTTTTGGCTTCCCCCCATTTCCAATGGGTCTTGGGGGGTTTGGTTGCTTTTTGGGGTTTCCCCCCATTTCCGATGGGTCCTGCATGCTTCCCTTGCTTTTTCCTTTGTTTTCTTTGCATTTCCGACCTGCCCCCTTTGTTCTCTGTGCATTTCCGATCTGCTCCGTTTGTTTTCTGTGCATTTCCAATGGGTCTTGCACGCTTGATTGCTTTTCTCCCCCCCCCCCCCCCTTTGGCCGGAAGGGATTAATCGCGTTTCCAATGAGTCTTGCAGTGTTGGTGTTTTTTTGGTGATTTTTTTCTTCGGCCAGAACGGATTAATTGCATTTCAATGCATTCCTATGGGAAATGGTGCTTCGACTTACGACCATTTCGAGTTACGTCCATCTTCTGGAACGGATTATGGTCGTAAGTCAAGGCACCACTGTAATTCATTTGACACCCACAAGATATCCCACAGTATTCGGCCATGTAACGGCAGCCTCTGGCTGGCTATGTCAAATCCAGACGGTGCAGGTGGGCTCTTTCTTCCCCTACACCCAAAGGGGAAACGGCATGCTAGTACTTTGACATTAAAGCATAACATCTAGCCAGATTTAATAGTCTCTGGGGGACCTTTTCACTTCTTCCCCACCCCTTCATTTTTATAAGTCTATGCCTGAAGACGAGTCATGGGAGGAGTAGAAAGCTGACCCCATTTACAACCTGTTAGTGATCCTACGAAGGCATCACCCAACCCATACTTTTGCTTTTTGACATGCCAAGACATGCTACTTTCATTTTTATTTTTAAATTAGGCTAAAACAGGGGAGACACAGGTTCAAATCCCCCTCACCTCCAGTTGACAATCTCTAAGTCTTCAGTTGCTGTGAAGATCAAGTAGGCTAAAGAGTTTAAATGGGATACCCTCAGCTCTAGGGAGAAAAGTTGGGATATAATTACGATGACAAAAGTTGGGATATAATTACAATGACAACACACAGCTTTAGGACACACTTCAACAATGATCGCTGAACAAGAGGAACCAGTGCAGAGCGCAAGCAAATATGTAGCAAATAATAATTTCAGGCCGTTTTTCCGGGCTGCTGTTCTTAAATTGATTTTATGCTCCTTCAGCTTGTTAGCCTTTTTATTGGATTATGTTACTGTTATTTGTTTTTATTACTGTGTATTTTATTTTTGGATTCTAAGATGCCTTGAATATTTTATAAGAACGCCTGGCAAGCAACTCTGACAATAAACAACTCAGTCAAATCTACCAGTTGAAAAACCTTTCAGGACGGACTTCACCGGATGAGCCAAAGCTCGGAAGGACTTTAGGGCCATATTTATATCCACTGGGAAAGCTCTGGTATTTAACACTAAATCTGAATGTGTCTCTGAGCTCATACAGAGTGTTTCTTAGTCTCCCTCACACACACAAAAGACCTATTCAATGGGACTAGTGAGGAGGGTTTTCAAGCCAAAGGCTGTAAAATCTACTGCCTCTTTTTTATTATAGTAAGAACAACAACACTTTATACAGCACATTTGAAAATATATTGCAGGGAAGCATTTCAAATGACAGCATATTCTCCATATGGTCCCTTGTTTTAGTGCTGATGCTATCTGCATTTTTCCCACCATTCATTACATAAGGCTTAATTTGATATGATCAGTGACAAAACCTTGGAAACATGATTTTTTTAAAATTATTGTTTTCGTAAAAAGGCTGTTCCTTCCTCTGCTCATCTTGGTTTGTTACAGGAAGTAGAGTTTAGCACCATGGTGCTTTCCAGTGAAAATTCCTCACAGCCTCTAAGTCAAGAGCTATTAAATACGCTTTCAATTCACACACACAGAATTGATGCTTTTGAATTGTGGTGCTGGAGGAGACTCTTGAGAGTCCCCTGGACTGCAAGGAGAACAAACCTATCCATTCTGAAGGAAATCAACCCTGAGTGCTCACTGGAAGGACAGATCCTGATGCTGAGGCTCCAATACTTTGGCCATCTCATGAGAAGAGAAGACTCCCTGGAAAAGACCCTGATGTTGGGAAAGTGTGAAGGCAAGAGGAGAAGGGGACGACAGAGGACGAGATGGTTGGACAGTGTCATCGAAGCTACCAACATGACTTTGACCAAACTCCGGGAGGCAGTGGAAGACAGGAGGGCCTGGCGTGCTCTGGTCCATGGGGTCACGAAGAGTCGGACACGACTTAACGACTAAACAACAACAAAAAACCTATTTTAGTGGTGCTAGTTCTTACGCACTCCCTCTAGTTTGTTCACATGGCGGCCTTTAACAGGATCTTTCTTCCTTCACTCACAATTCATGTCATAATCATATAGGTGTAAGGGAGGTGTCCAACAGTATAATGCCACTGCAGAGTTGAAAACAGTAACAGCAAATGGCAGGAGCAGGAGGAGAGTGTATTTGGGGTTTTAAAGAGAAGGACTGTCAGCAGATTCCCTAATTTAAGCAACACCTTAATTCTCTCTGCCTTTTATTTCAGAAAGATAACAAAACAATTCCACAGCAGATAATCTCCTCGTTCAATCTCCCTATATAGCAAAGAGATACTTGATTTTTATCACACCAAAAGGAAAAATGAAAACAAGAGGGGGAGAACTGTGTAGGTACACCATTATAAACTAAAGCTCAGTTTATTTTAAAATATTAGCAGAAAGATTACAGAAAGTGCTGTGCAATCACAAACCTCCCATATGTTACATCAAACCCCACTGAAATTGAATGGATTTCCAAGCAGTCTGAAAAGTTATATTTTTTAAACTAAAACTCCTCCCAGAATTCCTCAGCTAGCAAGCTGGATTCTGGGAGTGTTCATCATTGCTAGGAGACTCTGGAAGATCCATTCCTTTTCAAAACCAGTTACGTGCTCAGGATGCATATCATATTATCTAGATGTGCTGCACACGGACATACAGCTCTGCCTTCTGATATGATTCTTGTTGTCTGGGCTTAATGTCATGCCTTTCCTACTCGCACATATTTTCTGTATCCATAATTGCAGACAGGGGAACATGATGAGGTCACATATCATTTTCAGTATTTCGACACACTACAACTCCCAGGATTCCTTAGGATGGAGCCACAACAGTTAAAATGGCATCAAATTGCAATAACTGTGCAGTACTGAGACACTCACAGTAAAAGGTCAGATAATCTAATATGGGAGATTATTTGTTCTCTTTCTCTTACAAATTAATCCAAGTCGTTTTTATTACTTCCCTTCCCCCAGCATATACTTAAGAGTAGGCATCCTTCAGTCTCGAGAGACTATGATAACGTGCTCTGAATAGAGGTCTTGGAACAGCGTCTAGTGTGGCTGAGAAGGCCAATTCGAGAGTGACAATCCCTTCCACCCTGAAGACAAACACCATCTGTCCCCTGTCCAGCTCCCCTGATTTTGCTGCTTTCGGGACTGCCTCTTTGCCTCGGCCTGCTGGACAAGGGTCTCTTCAAATTGGGAGAGGCCATGATGCACTGCCTGCCTCCAGGCTGAACGCTCAGAGGTCAAGGTTTCCCATCTGTTGAGGTCCACTCCTAAGGCCTTCAGATCCCGCTTGCAGTTATCTTTGTATCGCAGCTGTGGTCTCCCTCTGGGGCGCTTTCCCTGCACTAATTCTCCATACAGGAGATCTTTTGGAAACCGACCTTCAGCCATTCTCACGACATACTGAAAGCTTGAAAAAGCAGGGAAACACACTCTGTGTCACTACTCATAATTCCCACACGTTCAGCGTAACCATGACAGGGGACTCCATGTGTGTACAACTCATACGAGAAAAATATTCTCTGCTGTGGTTGTGTAAGGTTTCCAGTTGTATGGAGAATGCGATGCATGGAAATACGAAGAGCCTATTTTACAGTTCTGTTCAACACACACAAGTTATTCTGTGGAGTGGGGTCCTCCATCCGAATCCCTCTTTCTTGCCTTCAGTTCAGGAGGCTAAAAGGTAAACCAAGGAAAATCCCAGACTATGAGTTCAAAACTGATGTTTGATTTACCTAAATTTGTGGAGTATATCTGTTGCGGATATTTGGGTCAAAGGGACCGATCCTGCCACGTGCACATAAACACTTAGAAGTTTTCAATGGGAAAACACTTGTATTGTGCCAAAAGCATGAAGCAAAAGTTAACAAGAGACGCATATGCACGTGTAAATCATGCATGTACAATGGGGTTCAAATTACAAGAAAGAAGATTTTGTTGAAACACCAAGAAGAACAGTAAAGAGCTGCTTAGTACCAGAACAGACTGCCTTAGAAGGTGGCAGGTTCTTCATCATTGTTTAGACAGAGGTTGGCTGGCCATTTGTCAAGGATGCTTTAACAGTGGATCCCCTGCTTCAGCAACAGCATTTGACAGAATGAGCCATCCATCCCGTCCAGCTTTACCGTTCCATGATCCCACAGAGATTAATAAGTATACTAATCCATTTGCCTTCATGGTCAACCAAACGGGCAGACAAACTGATGGGTTTCTATAGTCAAAAACGAAAACACTGGCCAAGCGAGAGATGAAGATAATTAGATACCACAAAAGCTCACATTGAAATAAATCTGTTAGTGTTCAAACTGCTGTGATATTTTGCTTTTTGCTTTGCTTTTCCCTCTTTACTTTTGCTGACAAGGTAAAACAGATTAACAGGTCTACTTCTTTGGAAACTCGATTGGAGCAATACAGGCAGACCTATTAATGCAAGCAGTTAAGATTGGAGTACACATAACTATTAGCAGATTCCTGCAGTGAATGGAAATTTCTGCCTTTGGAGTCTGGCAAGTATCCTTCACACCTCTATCATACATTCACCTTCCTCTGCAAATGGGGGAGGTTGGGAGGGGGGCTCAGAGCAGTCAAAGCCACTTTGGGTACTTGTTATCTGAGCTGTGTCAGACAGCAGTAACCCTTGATGAATTTGCAGCCTCTTTGTCAATGACCATCATACTACTTAGGGGTCATTGACTGGAAGATGAGAATCTAGTAGAGTAAACCAATTTCCTTCTCAGTGCTGAAGGTTGAGGATTATCAAGCCACTTCGTCAATGAGGCACTAATTTTGAGAAGAGGAGTTTGTGACCTAACCTTAAGTGCTTAAAATCTCAGGCTACTGTGCTGTGCCTTTGATTCTCTTTTTCTTTTTCTTTCAGTCCTGGCATGTCTAATTCTCACCTTGTCAACTTTATCAGAATCTGAACTGTTGTTACTCTCACAGGAAGAAACCCTGGAATGAACCAACAGGCCACATCCAATGTTGTATATGCAAAGTTCTGCTCATATCTAAAGGACTTCCAATGAGATACTTCTCCTCTCCCCCCAAAAAATTGTTCCCCAAATCAGATCTTGAAATTCCTCCAACTTTCCCCAGAAGCTCTGGGGTCAGACTAGAGAGGAAGATGTAGGCAGTAAGGACCATGTTCCATTAGTGGTACTTGTTCCAATTACAGACGGGATACCATTGGATAAAATTCAATGCTTCTGTAAGTCAACAGCTGACCATCTAAAGCATATCAGGATACGTACATGTCTATGTGTATTTTAGATTTAGATTAGGCATCCTTCAGTCTCGAGAGACTATGGTAACGTGCTCTGTATGGAGGACTTGGAACAGCGTCTAGTGTGGCTGAGAAGGCCAATTCGAGAGTGACCATCCCTTCCACACTGAAGACAAATACAATCTGTCCCCTGTCCAGCTCCCTGATTTTGCTGCTTTCGGGACTGCCTCTTGGCCTCGGCCTGCTGAACAAGTGCCTCTTCAAATTGGGAGAGGCCATGCTGCACTGCCTGCTTCCAGGCTGAGCGCTCAGATATCAAGGTTTCCCATCTGTTGAGGTCCATTCCTAAGGCCTTCAGATCCCGCTTGCAGATCTCCTTGTATCGCCGCTGTGGTCTCCCTGTGGGGCGATTTCCCTGCACTAATTCTCCATACAGGAGATCTTTTGGAATGTGTGTGTGTGTGTGTGTGTGTGTGTTTGTGTGTGTGTGTGTACACACTGTATATACTAGGAGATTATACATTCAGAAGAAGCATTAGCATTTTCTGCAAAAGGCTTCTACATTTATTGAATTATAAATAAACCTGTAAGGCCCTCTCTAATTTAAAACAAAATTGCAATTGACTTTTTCCATTTTCCTGATGTTGCTGCTTCCATGATTTTAATATCATAATAGTTTCTATAATGTTAATACTGAGTTATTATTTATTTTGCTCTCTATCAGTGTTTAATTTGAGTATGTTAGCTGTCTTAGACCTCGGCCATAAGAGGAGGGAGGGAGGAGAGGGATGCAGGAGACAAATCATTTTATATATAATGAAATAAATGAGTATAAAGGGACATTTTCAAGATGCTAGATTTTTTCCCCCCACTACATAGGCAGCATTCAAATAAGGAGTCACTGTCCTAATTATCTGTGAGACATCCAGCAAGACTTTTGGCCTGGGGTAGGGTGGATGTGGTGGCGCTGCGGGTTAAACCGCAGAAGCCTCTGTGCTGCAAGGTCAGAAGACCAGCAGTCATAAGATCAAATCCACGCGACGGAGTGAGCTCCTGTCGCTTGTCCCAGCTCCTGCCAACCTAGCTGTTCGAAAGCATGTAAAAATGCGAGTAGATAAATAGGTACCACCACGGTGGGAAGGTAACGGCGTTCCATGTCCAGTCGCGCTGGCCACGTGACCACGGAAACTGTCTTCGGACAAACGCTGGCTCTATGGCTTGGAAACGGGGATGAGCACCGCACCCTAGAGTCGGACACGACTGGATTAAATGTCAAGGGGAATCTTTACCTTTACCTAGGGGGCACAGCAAAAAGCAGAAGATTCACGTCTCTTAAGGCCCACAACCTTGTCTGCCCTGCCATCTGCTTCTGGACTTGGAAGACTAGACACTGTCTCAAAGGAACATAGGAAGCTTAGCTACCCTACCTTATATGAAATCAATTCATCTGGTCTAGAACTCTTGAATGCTCTTCAAGATTCTGTCCTAGCCCAACCTGGTTCAATCCCCAGATGTTGGGGATGAAATCTGGGACTTTTTGTATGCAAAGATCCTCCTGTATTTAGAACAGACTGCTGACATTTGGAATATTTTTAATTTTGGACATCACTGTGGTACAGGAAGCAAACAGAGGTATGGCTGGGTTTTTTTTTCTGTTCCCACTGTAGCTTCCAAAGTAGAAGCTCATCCATTTCTCTTGTAGATCAAATGCTCCCATGCACAACTAGTAATGCATATATTTTCCCACTGGACATTAGCTAAATAATATGAATGTCAGGCATGCACCCACTTGTCATAAGCAAAGCTATTCCAAGATCTTAGTGTATTTCACTCCATATGTCTAAAGAAGTGAATTTGTCCACAAAAGCTCGCATAAAAACAGAACAGTTAGTCTTTAAGGTGCCACAGGGATTTTGTCTTTCTTTTATTTTTCATTTTTTAAAATATTTTATTATTATTATTATTATTATTATTATTATTATTATTATTATTATTATTATTATTATTATTATTATTATTATTATTAGTATTAGTATTATTAGTATTATTATTATTATTATTCCCATTGGGTTCTGCCTGGTATGCTTTCACAGACTAACACAGCTACCTCTTCTAAGTCATCCAAATGCACACTTGGTTTCTCAGAGTAAATGCTCAGCATAGCTAGTCTGAAAACTCTCCTGTTGTAAAGTCCAAAATTCTATGTCTGGTAAGGAGATAGGTGAGAATGGGATGGACAGGGGTGGCTTGAGAGAAGTGAACTCCCAGTATAAGATTTCTCAGTAGATGGAAGAATGCATCTTCGCTTTGGCCATAGGCTTTTCATATGCAGTATGTTTCTCGTATGGCGATACCCTATAGGGTAGGAGGTTGTGAATGTGCTGTTTTCCCAAATAAGCCAACTTCATTAATGGTTGAAAATGAGAGGGTTGGAAGCAAACTATATTTAAAGTTATCTGGAAGTCGAGTCATGGCAACTGGACTTCTTTCTTATTAGGTTGAAATGTTTCACTACTCATCCAAGTAGCTTCTTCAGTCTGAGGGGAGTTGGCCAACTCGCCTCAGACTGAAGAAGCTACTTGGATGAGTACCAAAACGTAATAAGAAAGAAGTCCAGTTGCCATGACTTGACTTCCATATAACCTCACCTGGATGACTGAGAATTTGCTGCTACCCTGTTTCCCCGAAAATAAGACCTAACCTGAAAATAAGCCCTAGTATGATTTTTCAGGATGCTCTTAATATAAGCCCTACCCCCAAAATAAGCCCCAGTTAAGTGAAACCCCGCCCTCCACCATTGGGCAGCAACCAGAAGAAGATGACGTGACTGTATTTGAATAAATGTAGATTGTTGTACATGAAAAAAATAAAACATCCCCTGAAAATAAGCCCTAATGCGTTTTTTGGAGCAAAAATTAATATAAGACCCTGTCTTATTTTCGGGGAAACACGGTACAGTACTTAAAGTTAAACACAGGTTATGAGAGCTGAATGACATAACATGCCACGGTTAGAGTAATTCTCATTGGCCGAGATAGCCAAGGACCAGCTGATGCTGTACTGAATCCAAATTCTTCTCAGCCTATAGATGTTCTACCCTCACCTTGGCATAACTTTGTGATGATATTGCAGCTGAGATCCTGACCTGGGGGAGGTCTGGATCTGGTGTAGCTCATTCTCTCCCACGCCTGCCCCCTTTTCACCTGTTTTCTGCCTCTTCTGCAGGAGATGGTCTCTTGGCAGATCTCTGATATTAGCCAGCAAAGACACTTGCGCCAGAAGAAGGGCATCTCTGCCAGCAGAAGAGACTTGTGCCTAATCTTTATTTTCTACAGCCAGTGCATCTTTGAATTAAGGGCTGCACAAAATCACACTGGAGGAGAAAAAGAAATAAAGTCCATGAAGGAGGGGGAGGCTAGTCCTGACCCTGTAATGATAAACAGCCGCCTTGGGTCCTTTTAAGAAGGTGGGGTAAAAATATTTTAAATAATTAACCACGGTTTACCAGGATATCTGAATGCAGCCAACTTCTGTGAAGATTATGGACTATATAAATTTTAGATATATCGTTTCTTTTGTCAGTGTTGTTCCTGAATATGGCTGTGCCCCATTTACCCCAAAAGAATGGAATCTACTCTAAAAGAAACTAAAGAAAGATGCAGATTACCAACTTGGTCACCTTGCTCATAAAATCATAGACACACTTCTTTTTGTTCCTCTTGTACCTCTGGAAATTATATATTTGCAATTCTACTCTTAACATTTTGTTTTTAGAAATAAAAATGAAGTCTATAAATATTTTAAGGAATATGTGACACAATTCCATCCAGCAACTGGAATCTCAAATTTGGGGTTAAATTATTCTGAAAAAATCTACCTGTCTCTGTATGTCTCTGTAATAGTATATTTGTGCAGTTACTCCAACAAAATCTACCTAAGTATATGTCTATCTCTAACTGTGTATTTATGCACATGAGCATTGTCCCTCCATGTGACAACACACATGGGAGGGACACCTGTATATTTGTGATAGTCCATGAAGCAGTGGCCGCTGCTCCTGCACATTTGAAATGGAAACTATTATGGCCTCAACCTCTGTCCTCCATTTCATTGTAGCATAAAATGTTGTTGAGTTAAACACTCAGTACACTTCTTTAAACCGCAGAAGCCTCTGTGCTGCAAGGTTGGAAGACCAGCCGTCGTAAGATCGAATCCACGCGATGGAGTGAGCTCCCGTCGCTTGTCCCAGCTCCTGCCAACCTTGCCGTTCGAAAGCATGTAAAAATGCGAGTAGATAAATAGGTACCACCACGGTGGAAAGGTAACGGCGTTCCGTGTCTAGTCACGCTGGCCACATGACCATGGAAACTGTCTTCGGACAAACGCTGGCTCTATGGCTTGGAAACAGGATGAGCACCGCCCCCTAGAGTCGGACACGACTGGACCAAATGTCAAGGGAAACCTTTACCTTTTACACTTCTTTAGTGCCACAACCTACTTTGCCGCTCTACTCCCGATGCATCTTGTCAACTATAGAGAGAAGAGGGGTGGACAGTGTTCTCCTTGAACTGGTTCAGTCCAGAAGTCCAGTGGTAACTGAAGGATACTTGGCTTGGTTCCTGCTGACACTAGTATTGCCAACAGGTATTGCCAACAGAAGTACTACAGAGATGGTGCTAGTTTCCATCCAAAACAGTTGTCTGCAGGGTGGATCCTTCTAGGCAATGTCCCTCCAAGCTGCCACTCCACGGGAGGCCTTCTTTGTGGTGGCACCAACTCTGTGGTGCCATCTCCTGGTGGAATGATGCCTGGCCCTCTCCCTGCTAACCTTTAGAAGGCAGCTCAAAACACTGCTTTTCAGGGAGGCCTTCCACACTGACCCTGCTTGATGTTACACCTCTTGTCCTGCTCTTACAGAGATAATGTATTTCTAGTGCCATTGGTTTTAATTTTTTTGTCTGCTTTAACTCTTACTTTTTAGTTATCCATTTACTGTTATATGTTTGTTTATTTTATTATGCTGTGAACCACCCAGAATAGTGCATTGCACTAATGGGGCGGTATAAAAATCAAATAAATAAAAACATAAATAAACCGTGATTTAAATCACAACTTAAATGAAAAAAAAAAACCAGATTTTTTTGACAATTCAATTTTTTTTAAAAATCAATGTAATGATTTAAATCAATTTGATTTAAAAGAAATCATTGGTTTTTATCCACCCTGGTTGTCAGCTTGTTTCACTTGATAGGCTATTTTTCCTATGGGGAGAAAGACAGGCAACACTGGCAGTGAAGGGACCACTGAGCCTGACAGAAGCAGGAACATAAAGCAGCGATTGGGAACCAGCCCGGCATCCCTTGTTTGTTTAAGTGAGATAGATTAAGAGTATGTTCTACGTGCTTCTTGTCTGCATATATGTAGATAAGTAGCATTAAGAAGGCAATGGCATCTCTCTTGAATGGTATGAAAGGGTATGAAATACTGCTCCTCTTTGGTGGATTTAGGAGTGTGCGTTTGCAAAACTGCTGAATCTTTATCAATTACTTGAATATACAATTCATGTATATATGGCTTACACAGTAGTGCTGGGTTTAGCTCACTTCCTTAAGTTATTGGCTCTGTGCACATGCTGTTTCTTCTTGCTTTCTGGCGATGACACAATTATCTGGCCCAGACTGTGCTTTTATCTCTGAATACCTGATATCACATATTGATCATTCTGAGTGGTGGCTGGGAGCATAGAAATACCTGTAATAGCTCTGCAACCTACATGAATAGAGCATTTTCTTTGCCTCTCCATAGGCATCATCATTAATAGTGTTGTTGCTGTTTTTCAAGATGGGGAAGCCTAGCAGTAAAAAAACACTTGATTTGTATTTGCAAAAATGGTAACTATGGGAATTAAAATGACTTAATAAACAGGTTCTATAGATCTGACACATCTGTATTCCTGATTTTTTTTTGATTGTTACTTTATTTCTGTAGATGCTCCATCTTTCCCACCACAGAAACCACAAATTCAAGGACAAATAAAATCAGGATCACAAGACTGTATAAACAAAAAACTGCAAACTCCCATCTTCATTACGATGCTAAAACATGAAAGCAATAAGTCGTCAATATATATTCTGGTGTATCAAAGCAAAATGAGGCTTTTCCCTTAGTTTCCACAATGTATACGTTCTAAACAGCATACATTTGGTCTCAGCTTCTTGCCTTAATGCAAACAACTTCACCTTTGGTAGCAATAAAAACCCTGCATTTTCACATCATCCATCTTCAAAACATGGTCAGCCCAGCTGTCTCAGCTACAAGCCACAAAAACAACACACACCCCTTAAGAAAAAAAAAAGTTTCTGAAGTCGAAAGACTGCGGTCTCTGACCTGCCATGACCCCGTTCAAAACCCAGCTTTCTGAAAAGCACAAACTTCATCCGATTCCCTGAAAAGGGTCACAGAAATTAACACGATTTGCACAAAACATAGACACACTCCAAGAGAGCCCTCCTATAGCAGAAAGAGTGGCTGTTACAAGAGAGGCCAAATCCTTTTCCTGAAGCAAAAACGAAATGAAATAAAATAATAGCATGATGCTTTTTATTTGTGGAACAATTCTGGGCTTTTTCTTCTTCTTCTTTTTTTTTTGAGACTACTAGGCAGGGAAAAGAAGCCTTTGGAGTCCACTTTACTGGGAGTTTCTTGAGCTTTTAAAAGTAAATAGCTGTCCTTCAGAAGCAGAGGCTCCAAAAGGCAGTGCAATTTATCATACATTTTTAACGGAAAAAAATGCAGCCCATTTCGCCCTCCTCCTTGTCCATCCTTTGCAAAAAAAGTCATCAAGCAACTGAAGGGTCCCTATGATTAAATCACACCCTTCAACCGGTCACAGAAGACAAGACTTCTCACGCCGGGCAGCCAAATAAAAATATAAGCAAACCAATAAGCAAACTATTGATGTGCTAAGGGTTCTTTTCCCTGCTGTTGATCTTTTGCAAACTTTATGCAATATATACGTTGCACAGAGTTTGCAACCCTGTAAAACACATCCCCCAAATCAAACCAAACCAACTTCCACCCTTCTTAGTCTTTCAGCAACACAGAAGGGGGGAAGCTAAAAATCACCCGGAATCAGAAGAGCAAAACAGATGCTTTTTTCTTTTTTGCAAAAATAAGAAAAGGTTCAAACAAGAAGATGCACCCAGGAAGCCGCTTGCAACCCCAAACTTTCAGGTTTGCATGCCTCTTTGCTGGAATAAATTCGGTTAAAGGGCTTTTTTTTTTTTTTAAATTTTCATTGGCGGGGAGAAGCAAACATCAACACAAGTCAAATAGGTAGAGAGAGAGAATGCACTCACCATTTGGAGGGAGAGAGAGGTTCCCAGAGCCACTTTTAACTAAGAATGAATTGGGGACAAACTCTTCCTCAGAGTCAGAGTCCTGAGTTGGCTGGGCCACACCGTTGCCTAGCAACCTCCTCTGGCTCTCATTGGCTGGAGGGGAAGGGGGAGGGGAGGGGGACTGCTCAATAGGGGTGGATGAGGCGGATGAACAATGCAGGGGAGGACCTGTGAACCACAAAACACAAACACAGACAGAAAATAAATAACTGAAAATTGCACGCCACACACACAGAGAAAGACACAGAGGCACATATGCAACCATTTCGAAACACCAAACCAACCCAAGAAGGAACACAAGGGTAAAAATAGAGGGGTTTTATATATAAATACACACAAAAACATCAAATACAATGGCATGCACAGCAGGAATAGGAGCACAGCTTCAGTGTCGTTTGGTTTGCACCCATAAGGCAGGAAAAGTTGCATTTGCCCTAACTGAAAACCTGCGATCCTATGCCTGCTTCCATGGGAATAAACGGCATTAAGTAAGCCCACTGAGTAAACGCAGTGAGTAAACATACATAGGACTGTGATCATAAGAGACAGGGAAAAGTTCCGGTGGGGCCAAGATGCCGATATTCATTTCTCTGGAATAGTCTGCAGTTTTTTTTAAAGTCACTAAGGTTAAAACATAGCGAGGTTCATTTCTGAAGAACAATATGTTCCAGTGTTTGAAACGGCAAATTATTTCTGATTTGAAAAATTAAGAAAGCACTGAAGGTATACATGGGTGTCATTTCTAAGCCGAATCCGTCCCTCTCCCAGGAAAGGATGATGGTTGCCCCAGCATGATGAAACTCAGCAGTAACAGGCCAGAAGCAAAAGTCAATAGAAAGGTAATGTAGATCAAGAAAAGTATACCACAGAAATGCTGTTTTAATGGGATATGAGGACAGAAAGACAATAATGCTGAGAAAGGTGGAAGGTAGGAGGAGGAGAGGAACAGCAAATATGAGATGGACTGACTCCTTAAAGGAAGCCACAGGCTTGAGTTTACAACCTGAGTAAGGCAGTTGAAGACAGGACCGTTTGGAGACTGCTCCTTTATAGGGTCGCCATGAGTCGGACGCAACGTGAGTCACGTAACAACAACAGGACACAGAATTACTTCTCACAAGAACTCATATCCATTGCTTACATTTCTACCCTGCGTTTCTCCTTAAGGACCCCACGCAGCTTACATCATTCGAATATGACATTTAAAACAAAAAAAAAACAGTCAGTATACAGATAGTAAAAAGGAACAAACACCACAGTAAAAGACGGCGGAGAGAAGCCACACCAAAACACATTCAAAGCAGTAAGGCACACGAATCCATTTAAGAACCCCACTCGGGAAGCCAATAAATAAAGGAAAGCTTGCTTGAAGAGAAAGGTCTTCGCCTGCTCGCAGAAGTTGTTTTTAGAATCGCAGAATGCCTTGGTGGCTGGGAGATGTGAGGGGGCTAGAATATAGAAAAGTAATTCTCCTGAACTCTCTTCCTGCCTGCACTATTATCACAACCATGCAGACTGCCTTTATGCACACCTAAGGCATACTGATCCCACAACATATAAAATCAGCTACCCAAGTCGATGCCCGTGAGATGGCGATTCGCAAACCCACGGGAAATATACCTCCCAAGCACTGAGCATCCATTTTGTGGCTGCCAGGCTGATGTGAAGTGAGCTGGGCATCTGGACTCCAAGCCAGTGGTCAGGAGTTCAATCCCCCCTACTGAGCCTTGTAGGAGAAAAGCCAGCTGATACGGCCCTGGACAAGTGGCAGGTTCCAGATCACCTCTAGAAGAAGGGAGTGGTAAACTACTTCTGAGCACTCTCTTACCTAGAAAACCCTAGTAAGGGCCACCATAAATCAGAACTGACTTGGTGGCATGTAATTATTACCATTAGGCTAATACTAATGACCTCAGAGGCACTTGCCGAACCAGAGGAAGTCATATTTGCTAGGTCTAGGTGGAAAGGTCACGGCGTTCCGTGTCTAATCGCGCTGGCCACGTGACCACGGAAACTGTCTATGGACAAACGCTGGCTCTACGGCTTGGAGACGGGGATGAGCACCGCGCCCTAGAGTCGGACATGACTGGACTAAATGTCAAGGGGAACCTTTACCTTTACCTTAGTGTATAAGTAAGGCAGTGCTTATCTAGATGGTGCATTTGCTTCTCTATATGTACCCTACTGTGCAATGAAAATACCACTATTTTTCCTGCTGTCTCCCCAAGTTTCTCAAGATTTTTAAAGCATCTGTTTTCAAAATCAGCCAATTCCTGAAACAGATTAACAGTGGATGTCCACTGGCAAGGGCCCCCATTGGTAACGGTTAATTTGGCACTTACCTACTAAACCGACAACCACATCCAACGAAGATCATTTCCATGATGTATCAGGAATGTGCTCACGTGCCAAATTTTAGTGTGCTTGTGTGCCCAGAGTAACACGGAGAGGAACCACCTTAAAGCTATGCACCACTGAAGTAGATGCAGTATAAGAGTGGGACCTCAATGGGTTTTTCTGCATGTATGTTCTTGAAGACTGTCAAATAGGATCCCCCTAAGTTGTGCTGCAAGGTCAGAAGACCAGCCGTCGTAAGATTGAATCCACGTGAAGGAGTGAGCTCCCCTCGCTTGTCCCACCTCCTGCCAACCTAGCCGTTCGAAAGCATGCAAATGCGAGTCAATAAATAGGTACCACCTTGGTGGGAAGGTAACGGCGTTCCGTGTCTAGTCGCGCTGGCCACATGACCATGGAAACTGTCTTCGGACAAACACTGGCTCTATGGCTTGGAAACGGGGATGAGCACCGCACCCTAGAGTCGGACACGACTGGACTAAATGTCATGGGGAACCTTTACCTTTTAAGTTGGCTAGCATCCCAAGCAAGACCCCCCTCAAACTCCAGAAAACATAGCAAAAGTCTTCCTCTTTTTTTTTTAAATGTGGGGAGAAGGGAAGAAGGAGACATAATCCCAGGAAACCCATCACACATTTTCTGTTAACTGTAAGGAAAACAAATCACCCAGAGAAATCAGTGCCAGACTTTACAGAAACAACAAAAATAAAACTTGGTAACATGTTCTAACATGTTGTATAAAAGTTATAGGTTAGCGTAACCAAAACCATACCACAACTGTGCAGAAACTCCTTCTAAGAGACATGCAATTAAAACACACTCACACACTGTCTCTCTCTCTCTCTCACACACACACACACAGCTTGAAAGAAATCCATCAAGGTTTTCATTTGCTTAGATTTGGGTCGTTGTTCTTTCCTTCCCTTCCAGAAAATAATTTGCTAAGGTTCAGAGAACTAAAAGCTCATCTCCCCTCCTTCTTTTCCTCTTTTCCTCAGTTTTGGTTGCTGGAGCATATCATGACAGGCAGGGGGGACCCCAGGAACGTTCCCTCCCTGGTTTATGTCAAGCTCTATGTAAAAAAAAAAAAAAAAGCCATCCAAACCTTTTGTCCGAGCTTTTTTTGATCACCGCTCCCGCTGAAAAGCCTCATCTGTGAGGCCAGAGTGAGCAGATGAATGAAACTCAACGCCCCACACCTCACCCGTGTTAAGAGGTGCCCCCTTGTAATTCAGATTCCCTCGAGGCCAAAACCTTGCCCTATAACTCCAGCTGTACGAGAGAGTGATTCAATCTCACCCTGGGGCCCCGCGTCTCATATCCAAGTAACTCCGGCATAATGGAACTTCGCTGAAATTGCTCCGCGGGCACCATTTCGGCTGGCATTCAAAGAAGAACCACAATGAGCAGGTTAAGAGGAGTTAATGGCACCCAGTTAGCGCACCATTTTTGTACTAGGCAGAGCAGAGAGTTCTTGGACTTCTCACAGCCTCGTCAAGATTTTCTATGAGCACGGAAAAGGATTACAGTCCTGCAGCCAAATGCTCATCTTTTCCAACTTGCTATTGAAGACCTCAAGCCCCCTATGCACGCTCGGGACTCCTTGCATCCATCCATACATCCAGTCCCCCTGCCTGCAGAGTGCAAATATAACCCCTCTCCTGTTCTCGGATGCTGGGAAACCTTAATGTAACCTCACCCGCTTCTCACAGAGCTTCCTTCCACTAAATCTCTGGGTGTGCTCCCTTACCTCACTCCTCTGGTCCTTGTGTTCTCTCCACCTCTGCTCTTCTCTCAAATCCTAGCTCATCACTTTCCCTGCATCCTTACCCTCCTGCACCCTTCACTGCATTTTAATTCTCTTACTGCTTTCCTATCTCTTCCTCCAGCTTCCCATTAAGGACTCCTAAAGTGCATCTACACCTCACACTTATAGCAGCTGGTCATTCAGCAAAGGTCCTTCAAATTTTCTGCTGCAGTTCCAGGGAACAGGTGAGCGCCTTCTCGGAGAGAATTCCAAACACCTCCCCCTACACTACAAATCCCAGCATTCCACAGGATGAAGCCCCGACAGTGAAAGGAAGGTCAAAGTGTTCTCACTGTGCACTGTCGATACAGTCCTAATAGCCACCAGTCCTGGGCTTTGCTCATCCGACCCATCCACAGCCCTGACCTTAAGATCCAAGCCATGCTTTCTTCAGTGCCTGAAGACAGGTTTTTAGAAAGTTCTGCATCAGGAAAGCTTAAATGTCCAAGTGGCATAGACCTATTGAATCAA
Organism: Intellagama lesueurii; assembly: GCA_037013535.1. Lineage (NCBI taxonomy): Eukaryota > Metazoa > Chordata > Lepidosauria > Squamata > Agamidae > Intellagama > Intellagama lesueurii. Next base: position 7,098,699 of record JBAJHW010000003.1, read on the forward strand.
GGCGTGCAAATGTATGTTTTTGGATTCTGGGAGCTGTGCTACAAAAAAAGGGCAAATCTGGACCCCTTTGTTATTGAAAAAAATTGCAGAATAGAAAATCAACCCTTATGTAAATCTTAACGAACCAATGGGTGTAACTCAAGTTGAAACTACCAACTGGATTCAGGTCACCAGCAAAACACATATATTGTGCAATCTGCCACCGATGAAAGAAAGCAGGTGATGAGAATATACCTGTGAAGATTCTCAGTCATCCAGGTGAGGTTATCTAGACGTTGAGTCATGGCAACTGGACCTCTTTCTTATTAGGTTGAAACGTTTCACTACTCATCAGTCTGAAGAAGCTACTTGGGTGAGTAGCCAAAGGTTTCAACCTAATAAGAAAGAAGTCCAGTTGCCATGACTCGACTTCCAGACAGGTGATGAGAAATTCACTAACAAGAGGAAGAAGAGCAGGCTATTATATGGTTGCATCTCTCTCCCCCCCCCCCCCCCCGCCGCCCAAATAGGCTGTTTGGGTCCTGATCGGTCTGTCTCTGCCCTTCCCTTATTCCTCGTATTTTGTTTCTTCCACCTTTTTCACTCTTCCTTGCAAACTTTTGATTTCCTTCCGCTTGCAAGGATTTGCATATTCCCACACAAAGGGAGGAAGAGAAGGGTACCTAACTCTATCCCCACAACTCCTCTATAAACTGCTGGCAACTACACGCCAGGCCTTTGACACCTGGTCCTGAAAAACCTTCATAGAGAAGGTGTGAAAAGTCTGGAGGCTGAAAGGCAAGAGAGCCCAAAACACCTGGAAGTGGCAAATGGTTGCAAAATGCTTGAAACGGTATCTGCTCAAGGAGCCCAGGCTAGAGTTAAACAGAACACAATCATCATCCCCCGCCCCATCATCTAGAAATGTATAAAAATGCAAACCATATGAAGATAAGGAATTTTCCAAAAAATCCTGTTGTTATTATATACAGTACCATCAAGTTGTTTCTGACTAATGGTGGCTCTATGAATGAGCCATCTCCAAAAGGTCCTGTCCTCAGCTGCCCTGCCCAGTTCTTGCAAACTCAGGCCTGTGGCTTCCTTTAGGGAGTCAACCCTTCTCATATTTGTTCTTCCTCTTTTCCTGCTGCCTTCCACCTTTCCCGGCAACATCTGTATTTTATTTTATTTGCAGATGGGGAGAAGGTAGTCTCTGGTTTAGCAGTGTACTACGGGATAGTTTCCACCAACATGTGCCCGAGTTGTTACAAGAAACGGTGTAGTACATGGTTTAAGCCAGCATTTAAATGCTTAAAGAAGAATACCTCTTTAAGCATCCCTCATGCAGGTTTTCTGCCTTAACTGTCAGAAGATAAGGAACATGCATTATTTTCTTAACACTAAAAATGCTTTGACGGATCACTGAGAATTATAATTTTCCAAAAATAAACAGTGCAAAAATGAAATTGCACACATCCATCCTGTTGTAGCCAAAGTGTGGTCATAGAAACTGTTTTGTACTAATCCAAGTCACTGGCCCAGGTCAGAGATGGACCTGCTTTTGCAGCCTTCACATGTCCCAGAGCCCCTCAGCATCCCTCATCCTTGTTCTGTGTGCAAAAAAAATTGGAGAATTATACCTCTAGAATCCACTAATGGGCACAATTCTGACTTTTAAAAGCAGCAGATCAACCAACTGCATTTTACCAATTACACCCTCCCCCCGGTGAGCTTTCATGGATGAGCAGGAATTCGAACCCGGGCCTCCTTGTCCATCGCTCTATCTATTACACCACACTGGGTATCCCATACCTTAATTTCTTTGCTACTGAAGGGCTCTAAAGTCATTACGCTCTCTAGGCTATCTGATGTGGTACTGCTTGCATGGTGATTCAGAAGCTATTTATCCATCCCAAATCTTTGCAGCTCCTGTGTTCAAGATGCACCCCACCCAAGTCACTCCCTTTCCCCCTTTGAATCAAGCGGCCTGACGCCAAGCACTGTTAAATCAGGCAGAATTAAGCACTTTGCTGTTCCAGTGAAGTGAGAGATCAATTCCTCCACACTTCTGTCTTAAGCTATACTTTGAGCTAGTGTTTCTCAGTAGGATAAATTCCCCAAAGCGATGCATCAGCGTTAAGTACTGTTATTTACTTTGCATCACTTATGCAGAACATTGCAGGGATTATAAATGCTATATTGCCCAGATTGCACAAGGCTGAAGTACGGAAAGAACAGCTTGCCTGACTGAGGCCACCAAGCAAATCCTTGGCAATGGTGGGATTCAACCCTGGGACTTCCTGGTTGTGCCTCAGTGTCGGAGTCACTAGGCTCAACCAACAGAACCCTAAGAACCTTTCACCTGCAGTTTGAACTTCAAAACAGACTTAGGGAGAAAACCATTTCTTCCAGCACATTCACACTCAAAAAGACAAAAATTTTGGACAGGCTGCTGTTGGTATCTATGATGACAGGCTATGACTTATTCCTTTACGGCACTTAAAACTTGTTGCTGAGAGCATGCCAAATGTTATTATGAACCGATAATGCGTCAAGGGATGGAGGAAGGAAAGGAGAGTCACAAACTAGCTACGCAGAAAGATTTCAGCACTAACAACAGCACAATCTTTCCCAACCTAGTGCTTTCCAGTTGGGCTGGACTATTACTAAGGCCATTCATCTCCGGCCAAGCTGGCTGGGAATGATGGGTTTTATGATCCACTACAATGGGATGGGAAAGTGTGAGGGCAAGAGGAGAAGGGGACGACAGAGGACGAGATGGTTGGACAGTGTCACCGAAGCTACCAACATGAATTTGACCCAACTCCGGGAGGCAGTGGAAGACAGGAGGGCCTGGCGTGCTCTGGTCCATGGGGTCACGAAGAGTCGGACACGACTATACGACTAAACAACAACAACAATAGGATGGCTTCAGGTTGTGGAAGTCTTGCCAGGAGCTCCAAAATATAGAAAACACAAACATAAGGTTCTAAGATACTGTAAGGGCAGACTTGTGTGTCAGAATATTTACTTTATCTTATTATGTGGCATGGGGACGTGGTGGTGCTGCGGGTTAAACTGCAGAAGCCTCTGTGCTGCAGGGTCAGAAGACCAGCAGTCGTAAGATCGAATCCACGCAACGGAGTGAGCTCCCGTCACTTTGTCCCAGCTCCTCGCCAACCTAGCAGTTCGAAAGCATGCAAATGCGAGTAGATAAATAGGGACCACCTCGGTGGGAAGGTAAACAGCGTTCCGGGTCTAAGTCGCGCTGGCCACTTGACAACGGAAATTGTCTTCGGACAAACGCTGGCTCTACAGCTTAGAAACGGGGATGAGCACCGCCCCCTAGAGTCGAACACGACTGACTAAATGTCAAGGGGAACCTTTACCTATTATGTGGCATCAATTGTTCCGATTTAATGGTGAGCCTACAAATTAGTGACTTCCAAAAGGTCCTGTTCAATAACAGCTTTGCTCAGGCTTGCAAACTAAAAGCTGTGGTTTTCTTTATTGAGTCAATCCATCTCATATTTAGGCTTCCTATTTCCCCATTGTTTTCAACTTTTCCTAACATTATAGTCTTTTCCAATGAGTCTTGTCGTCTCTTGATATCTTCAAAGTGCAGTGGCCTTAATTTAGTCCTTGTAGATTGTAGTGAGGTTTCAGCCTTGACTTGATTTAGAAATCATGCAATTGTCTTTTTGGCAGCCCCCCCCCCCCCCCCGCATTCATAAAGCTCTCCCACAACACCACATTTTGAATTCTTCTTCTTCTTGGCTGAAAGTTTTCTTCATTGTCCAGCTTTCACATCCAAACACAGTAACCAGGAACACCACAGTTTTTGCCTTAGTCTCCAGCAACTCTTAGTCTCCTTACGAATAAGGATATTTTCTAATTCCCTCATAACTGACCATTTCTTGACTGCAGTCTCCAGTTTGACTGACAATTTATCCAACATATAAAAAATATTTTTTATTTTTTTTGGTATCAGCATTAAAGTTATGTAATTCTTCTGTAGTTATTATTTTGGACTCCTTAATGTTCAACTGTAATCCTACTTTTGCACTTTATTCTTTGACCTTCGTCGGTAGTTGTTCCAAAGTTGTTCCTATTTTCTACCAGTAATATGGTATCATCTGACGATCTTGAGCTACTGATGTTTCTTCTACCAATTTTCACTTCGCCTTCATCTGAAACGATGGCAACTTTCTGTATGATATATTCTGCATATAGACTGAACAGACAAGGGAGATAAAATATACCCTTGCCTGCCATCTTTGCCTATGGGAAACCATTCTGTCTCTCCATAGCCTGTCCTAACAGTAGCCTCTTGTCCAGAGTATGGATTACACAGGAGCACAATCAAATGTGGCACATTCATTTCTTTTAGAACAATCCACAGTTTCCCCTGATTAGCTTTCTAATATTGCAGGATCTCCATCAAACGATTCTTCTTTCAAAGAATCTGTCATCCTTACATCTCTTCTGTATAGTTTTTCAGTCTACTGTTTCCACCTCTTTATTAGATAATGTATCTCCCTGTTGCTCTTTCAGCATTTCTAATCTTCATTTAAATTTCTCTTTGATTTCTTGAACCTTATGAAACAGATCTCGTTCTCCCCTTTGTTGCTTGTCCTCTTCACTTTCCTTGCAATGATTGCTACGTATAATAGTTCTCGTTATCCTGACGCGCAAATTGCTGGAAAGTTGGATTTAAATCCTATTTCTATTGTCTTTTATTTTTCCCTTTTCCCAACCTCCCCCACTTAATAGGGAATGATTTTTTTTTTTAAAAAGGGGAGGGAAGCACAAACTGTGTTCCTTGTTGACTTGAAAAGAGACATTCAAATCCTAAATAAAGAGAGGTTCCTTGAAATCAGAAACAAGTGGCAACCCAAATTAAACGACTTACCACCTGATTCTGTTCCAGATCTGCATCCACATGACAACGGCATCTGGTCTGACATTCAAGCATGGGAATCTATATAGCTTTGAATTGTTTATTTTTTTTCCTGCCTTTCCTGTGCTTCTCTCAGTTTCTCAACGGGGAGGCGGGAGAGTAACCCTGGAGAATAACACAGGGCAATGCCACCACAAAAGTAAAACATCTCTTTCTGAGTCTTTATTTACACCTTCTTCATTCTGGTGTAGCTGTTCATGAGCACTAAGGTGTAGGTCCCACCAACGCTTATCTTATATTTATTTTATATCGGACAGAATCCTGTTAGTCTTTTGTGTAAGTTTTGCATAATTGGGGGCAGCTAACTGCCAAAAAAGGGATGTGGTGCCGTTGCAGGTTAAACCGCAGAAGCCTCTGTGCTGCAAGGTCGGAAGACCAGCTGTCGTAAGATCGAATCCACGCGACGGAGTGAGCTCCCGTCGCTTGTCCCAGCTCCTGCCAACCTAGCCGTTGAGTATGTAAAAATGTGAGTTGATAAATAGGTACCACCACGGAGGGAAGGTCATGGCGTTCCGTGTCTAGTCGTGCTGGCCATGTGACCACGGAAACTGTCTTCGGACAAACATTGGCTCTACGGCTTGGAAACGGGGATGAGCACCGCGCCCTAGAGTCGGACATGACTGGACTCAATGTCAAGGGGAACCTTTACCTTTATCTAACTGCCAAAAAGCTGGGGAGCATGCTATTGTGCATCTGCGTGCATGACCAGGCATGTGACTTAGACATGCTCCATCCCCACAGAAACCAGCTGCAATTAGCTGTAGCAAGTTATGCAACCTTTAGAAAAATGCTAATAAGATTCTGATCATTTATTCTACCTTCCTATATCTTTTAATTTTTTTATTTTATATTTTCATATCTTATATTTTGTTTAATTTGTATTGCATATTAATTAGAGGAGGCATCATACTTTTGTGCTCTGTCTAACAACAGGGGCATGTTCAAAGAGCTCGGAAGTGTTACTCTTTTGAACTGCATCTCCCAGAAGTCCTCAGACAGCCATGACTCTGGGAGGTACAGCCCCCCCCCCCAAAAAGTAAAATTTCCAAACTATGCTCACTCACTGCTTTCTCTTACATTGCTTGGTTTGTTGGCCTCGCTCTGAAGAATATATACATTTTTTTTCTGTCTTCATTCATGGCCTATATGCTTACACACTAGCTCTGTTCAGGCATCCAAATTGTTCAAAAGCCAAGAGAGTGTGTGAATGAGCTCTGGGACTCCCCCCTGTTGTTCTCATCCTTACCGCCCTTCACAAGGTGGACGGCCAGCTTTTTCTCTGCGTCCAAACTTTAGTGTGACAGCAAACACCTGCCTGTCTCCATCCACAGTGATTTCCCCTTTTAACTTGTTTACTTCTCCTGCCACCTTGTTTTTTTTTTGGTCTTCACTATAGCAGAGAGCACCAGCCAGTCTCACTGAAGACTTTGATCCATGACTAGAAATTGATTGACACCCTGCTCTGATGTTCAATACAATGCAAACAGACATTTCTGCACCTGGGAATCTCATTACCCACATGGGAACTTAATTCTAAGTTTATTGTGCTTGAAACAGAGGGACTTGAAATCAAAGGGGCTTGCTGCGGTGAGATTTCCAGACCGTGCAAGAACACATACTGCTATCCTTTAATTACAAATCTTAAGACAACAGAAGTACACCCAGTCGGTCTTTGGACTTGTGCTTCTGAATCGAAATAGGAAGCAGAGTTCCCCCTTTTAAAGACTGGTTCAACCACATCACGTATGAAGAAGAGAAAAGGTTGGTTAACTATAATGCTAACCCATAGTTTAATATGAGGGGCATTAGGCTGCTCTCCACATGGCCCATGCACATACAGTCAAGCATGGCTGCAAGAGGAAATTTATAATAACTTCATGTATTGTTCAAACCCAAACAACATGTGATTAAACTTAATCATGGTTTCTGGAAACAAACCACTATGAAACACAGTTCATGAAGTTGCCTCCATTCCACCAACTATAGCTGAGATTAGCAAAACATATTAAACAGTGTCTAATAATCCAAATGAGTAGCCCAACAAGAATTGGAAATAGAAATGGCAGCCCGACAACATGTAGATGGCCAGTTTTCCCACTTGTGTGATAAAGCATGGTTTATGCCTCATCACAGTCTATGTTCAGGAAATTCTCTGATATGCTGAAGTGGAAACTCCTCCTTTTCCCGGAGAATTTGGAAAGTCTTCAAATCTTAAAAGCGCAAAAACAAAGCAGACGGTCCTTCTCTTGGGATCATGCAACAAAAACCATCAGACCAGTATAAATCAATGAAGTATCTAATCCACCCTCATTTCTTCAACAGCAACCAACTATGCGTACATTAAAAAAAAAACAGCCTCCATAAATGGCCTTAATTATGCCGCTCTATACCATAGGGAGAAAATGCCTTCTAGACACCACCTGGCGATAGGTTGACGTGCAGAAGCTTAATGACTGACAGCATTTCTCAGTGTTACTCTAGCTGAGTAATTCCCAAAAGATGTCTCACCATGTCTGCGATGGAATGGCTGCTGCTATGCCAGGAGAAATAAAATAATTAAACACGTAAACTCTCCTGTGAGCTCGGGGAAGTATCCACCTGAAGAAAAGGGCTGCCTATGGTTTCACTTTTCAGTGTTCACTGCTCCAGCCTTTGTCTGCTTTCAGTCAAACTGAATTGTTGAGCAAAAATTAAGTCAGAGCTTGAAAAGGTGGCCTTTGGGGCCAGAATCCCATTAAGCAAAACTACATATGGAAGGATAACTGCAAAGGGGATTTTTCCCTTCTGTCCGGCTGCACTTTGTGCAACTAACTGGTCCTGTGCAAAGGAAAGCCTGGACTATGGTAAACACTTAAGGAACTGCTCTTACACGATTGCATAAAAGAACAAGAATGTGCATTTGAACCATCAATTGCCATTCGATCACAAAAGAGAGTGCACTTTCTACTTTATTAAGTTGCCATCAGAATGTCGTCGAGTTGTTAACTTCACCATTAGAAAAGAAACGAATTATAAAGAACAAATTATCTCCTACTAGCTGCCTGAATCCCCTTCACGGATTGCTGCCTTGTCGTGGCGAAGGGGCTTGAGTAATTCAGAGAAGCTATGGGCTATGCCGTGCAGGGACACCCAAGACGGACAGGTCATAGTGGAGAGTTCTGACTAAACGCGATCCACCTGGAGCACGAACTGGCAAGCCACTCCAGGATCTTTGCCAAGAAAACTCCATGGACAGAAACAAAAGGCTAAAAGATATGACGCTGGAAGATGAGCCCCTCAGGTCGGAAGGTGTCCAACATGCTACTGAGGAAGAGCGGAGGACAAGGACAAGTAGCTCCAGAGCTAATGAAGTGGTTGGGCCAAAGCCGAAAGGACGCTCAGCTGCGGACGCGACTAGAAGTGAAAGGAAAGTCCGATGCTGCAAAGAAGAATACTGCATAGGAACCTGGAATGTAAGAGCTATGAACCTTAGTAAGCTGGATGTGGTCAAACAGGAGATGGCAATAATAAACATTGACATCCTGGGCATCAGTGAACTAAAAGGGATGGGAATGGGCGAATTCAATTCAGACAATTATCGTATCTACTATTGTGGGCAGGAATCCCATAGAAGAAATGGAGTAGCCCTCATAGTCAACAAAAGAGTGGGAAAAGCTGTACTGGGATAGAATCTCAAAAATGATAGAATGATTTCAATACGAATCCAAGGCAGACCTTTCAACATCACAGTAATCCAAGTTTATGCACCAACCACCAATGCTGAAGAGGCTGAAATTGACTAATTCTATGAAGACTTACAACACCTTCTAGAACTGACACCAAAGAAAGACGTTCTTCTCATTATAGGGGACTGAAACGCTAAAGTAGGGAGTCAAGAGATAAAAGGAACAACAGGTAAGTTTGGCCTTGGAGTTCAAAACGAAGCAGGGCAAAGGCTAATAGAGTTTTGTCAAGAGAACAAGCTGGTCATCACAAACACTCTTTTCCAACAACACAAGAGGCGACTCTACACATGGACATCACCAGATGGGCAATACCGAAATCAGATTGATTATGTTCTCTGCAGTCAAAGATGGAGAAGCTGTATACAGTCAGCCAGAACAAGACCTGGAGCTGATTGTGGCTCTGATCATCAGCTTCTTATAGCAAAACTCAAGCTTAAACTGAAGAAAGTAGGAAAAACCACTGGGCTAGTCAGGTATAATCTAAACCCAATCCCTTATGAATACACAGTGGAAATGAAGAACAGATTTAAGGAACTAGATTTGGTGGACAGAGTGCCTGAAGAACTATGGATGGAGGCTCGTAACATTGTACAGGAGACAGCAACAAAAACCATCCCAAAGAAAAGGAAATGCAAGAAAGCAAAGTGGCTGTCCAACGAGGCCTTACAAATAGCAGAGAAGGGAAACCAAATGCAAGGGAGATAGGGAAAGTTACAGAAAATGGAATGCAGACTTCAAGAGAATAGCAAGGAGAGACAAGAGGGCCTTCTTAAATGGACAGTGCAAAGAAATAGAGGAAAATAATAGAAAGGGAAAAACCAGAGATCTGTTCAAGAAAATTGGAGATATTAAAGGAACATTTTGTGCAAAGATGAACATGATAAAGGACAAAAATGGTAGAGACCTAACAGAAGCAGAAGACATCAAGACGAGGTGGCAAGAATACACAGAGGAATTATACCAGAAAGATGTGGATGTCCCGGACAACCCAGATAGTGTGGTTGCTGACCTTGAGCCAGAAAGCATGGCTAACAACAAGGCCAGTGGAGGGGATGGCATTCCAGTCAAACTATTTAAAATCTTAAAAGATGATGCTGTTAAGGTGCTACACTCAATATGCCAGCAAGTTTGGAAAACTCAGCAGTGGCCAGAGGATTGGAAAAGATCAGTCTACATCCCAATCCCAAAGAAGGGCAGTGCCAAAGAATGCTCCAACTACCGTACAATTGCACTCATTTCACACGCTAGCAAGGTTATGCTCAAAATCCTCCAAGGCAGGCTTCAGCAGTATGTGGACCGAGAACTCCCAGAAGTACAAGCTGGATTTCGAAGGGGCAGAGGAACTAGAGACCAAATTGCTAACATGCGCTGGATTATGGAGAAAGCCAGAGAGTTCCAGAAAAACATGTACTTCTGCTTCATTGACTACGCAAAAGCCTTTGACTGTGTGGACCACAACAAACTATGGTAAGTTCTTAAAGAAATGGGAGTGCCTGACCACCTTATCTATCTATTCAAAATTGGGAAAGGAGTATGACAAGGCTGTATATTGTCTCCCTGCTTATTTAACTTATATGCAGAATACATCATGCGAAAGGCAGGACTGGATGAATCCCAAGCCGGAATTAAGATTGGCGGAAGAAATATCAACAACCTCAGATATGCAGATGATACCAAGTGAGGAGGAATTAAAGAACCTCTTAATGAGGGTGAAAGAGGAGAGCGCCAAAAATGGTCTGAAGCTCAACATCAAAAAAACTTAGATCATGGCCACTGGTCCCATCACCTCCTGGCAAATCGAAGGGGAAGATATGGAGGCAGTGACAGATTTTACTTTCTTGGGCTCCATGATCACTGCAGATGGGGACAGCAGCCACGAAATTAAAAGACGCCTGCTTCTTGGGAGGAAAGCGATGACAAACCTAGACAGCATCTTAAAAAGCAGAGACATCACCTTGCCGACAAAGGTCCGCATAGTCAAAGCTATGGTTTTTCCCAGTAGCGATGTATGGAAGTGAGAGCTGGACCATAAAGAAAGCTGACCGCCGAAGAATTGATGTTTTTGAATTGTGGTGCTGGAGGAGACTCTTGAGAGTCCCCTGGACTGCAAGGAGAACAAACCTATCCGTTCTGAAGGAAATCAACCCTGAGTGCTCACTGGAAGGACAGATCCTGAAGCTGAGGCTCCAATACTTTGGCCATCTCAGGAGAAGAGAAGACTCCGTGGAAAAGACCCTGATGTTGGGAAAGTGTGAGGGCAAGAGGAGAAGGGGACGACAGAGGACGAGATGGTTGGACAGTGTCATCGAAGCGACCAACATGAATTTGACCCAACTCCGGGAGGCAGTGGAAGACAGGAGGGCCTGGCGTGCTCTGGTCCATGGGGTCACGAAGAGTCGGACACGACTTAATGACTAAACAACAACAAGCTGCCTGAATAGCTTCGTGGTTTAGGTCTCTGGCTGTGGAGCCAAAGGTTGGGAGTTCGATTCCCCCACTGTGCCTCCTGGGAGAAGAGCCACCATATGTGGCCTTGGGCAAGGTGCACACTCCCACAGCGCCCCTAGAAGAAGGGAGGGGTTAAGCACTTCTGAATACTCTCTACCTAGAAAACCCTAGTTTGCCATAACTAAGAACTGACTTGACGACACATTATTATTATTGGTTGTAACTGGCTACTTCCAAGCTTGAATCTTTCTTCAACTAAAGAAGGATTATAGCAGAGTGGTTAAGGCCGAGGAGTCAGAGGTTGGGAGTTCAATTCCCCACTGGGTCTCCTTGACAGGGGCTGGACTCAGTGATCCATAGGGTCCCTTCCTGTTCTACAGTTCTGATTATTACTATGATTATTATTCTGAGCATGCATGTACACATAGAAATACACTCATATATATGGATGCATCCTCAGTCATCCTTGGTCACTTTCAATCTTTTGATCATGGTCTAGAGCAATCTTTCTCTTTTGGAGAGAGAGAAAAAAATCAAAAGACTTTTCACGCATCTGCTGTGTACCGTCTCATTTGGCCCTGAGACAACCATGGATTCTCCCTCAATCTGAAAGACAGGATGTTATTAGCTCCCACAGCAAATTCAAGAAAGAGAATCTATTCCAAATGAATTCAATTACCGAACGCGGCCTGAAGCCAGCGAGTAACAAGAGGAGTTATTGCTGGGTTCTTTCTGTAATGTGGCTATAAGTCAGCTCTGTCTTGGCCATGCAGAAACTCCAATGAAACTCGGTCTCCCTCTCTCCCTCTCTCTCTCTCTCTCTCTCTCTGTGTGTGAGAGAGAGGGTGTGTGTGAAAGAAAGGGGTGTGTGTGTGTGAGAGAGAGAGGGGGGGTGAAAGAGGGGTGTGTGTGTGTGTGTGTGTGTGTGTGTGTGAGAGAGAGAGAGAGAGAGAGAGAGAGAGAGAGAGAGATGTCCAGATCACGTTTTTTGCTCTCCACTTGTGTGTTTATTTTTAATGTCAACCAAACATGTTTTTCAAACAGGCATCAATGCAATGTACACCTCTATCTCCCCATCTCATCTCATCTATACGAATGAAACATTATAAATGTTTAATTATTATTTTCTTATTTTTTAATGTTTGGCGAAACTGGATTGCCATCTAACAAACAGGGGAGCTTGATGTTGTTCTTATGTGCTGTCAAGTCCCACCCAGTTGCGACTTGACAACACATCATTTATTGTAATCCGAATAAGGTTTTCAAAGCATGTGAGGTGTTCAAGGTGTGGTTTACTACGACCTCCTGCCGACATGAGTTTCTATGACTGAGCAGAGATTCAAAATTAGTTCTCCTGAATCCTGCTCTAATTGTCTATCCGCTACACCATGCTGGTTCCTACCCCAGCAATTCCTACATGATTATTAATTTCGCAGTCTCTGTCAGTTAATTACTGGGAGGTTACATACATGTGCATCCCTTAATAATAATCCTTGGACAGTTATTTCTAAAAAGTAATTAAATATGAAGGCAAGGTTCCTAATTTAAGTTAGTTACAATCACAGCTATGTTCTCAAAAACCAAACTCTTTCATTTTTTCATTATTCTGTTTAGTAACTTTCATAATATGGCTGGGTTGATTTAGGTACCTGGCTGTGGAGCCAGAGGTTGGGAGTTTGGTTCCCCACTGTGCCTCCAGTGAGTAGAGCCAGCCTGGGTGGCCTTGGGCCAGCTGCACAATCCCAGGGTGCCATTAGAAAGTAGGGAACGGTAAACTACTTCTGAGTACTTTGTACCAGGTGCTGGATGGGGGAAGGAAGCTTTTAACACTTTTTTTTTTTTTGTAAATTCAGAGTGCTGTAGGCCGTGTGGGGGCAGCTCCCTGAGGTCTAGATGTGGGCATTTGTGCTACCAGTCTACTGCACATTGCCCAATACTGATTTAAATTATCATAATAATGTCTACATTTACAACTATACACATAAATTTAGAATACGGTCATCTCTGTTATCTTCTGTCTGGCATTGTATTAAGTGGGCATGTTGTAGGATATGGATGATGGGCAAGCAGGGGGGGGGCACCGCCCAAGGATGCCAAATTGAGAGGGTTGCCCCTTCCCCCACGCTTCCAAGATTGGCCAGGCAGCCTGATCTACTCCCACAGGAAAAGACAATGGTGGACCCAGGCCTCTGGGCCAAACTAAAAGAGAGCAGAGGAAAGGTGATCAATACACAAGACGTTTTAAGGCATGACACGGTGGAGACCATTCATTTCTAAGGTTAGCATAAGTCAGGGGCAGCGTGACTTGCACGTAACACCAACAACAGTAGCACCAAGGATGTTCCCATTGTCGTCGTGCACAAGCCACTGGCCATTTTTCAACTTGGTCTTGTGCCAGAATAACGTATTGATTTATACAATCTGCAAGAGAACATATGTCTTAAATTGAACCAGGGAACAATGGCCGGCCGAACGCTTCCTTATACAGAATTTCATGGGAAGTAACTTACACAATTAGAAAAGAAATTACAAACGAAATCACAACAGACATCGCTATGCATGAAGAGAAGCAAGCAATTTATTCACAATAGGCCCCACGGTTTGGGCTCCCCCCCCCCCCATTGCTTTGCTGAAATCCAATGAAGCCAGCTGTCATTTTGATTCAAGGGACCAAGACCTGATCAAAGTTTCTTTCTGTTCCCCCTCCTCCTTTTTTTCTCCATGACAGGCAACCTCCCCCATTCATTCACCCACCCACCGCCATCTCGGCACACACGGCTGTAGTTTATCTGCAAACGCTATTACATTATGCAAACTTTTGCAGATAGCAGAAAGAAAATGCACTGGAGTCTTCTTGATTAACATCAGGGTCAAATCACTAGAAAATGGAGGATCAAGACAACCCTCTCCCCCCCCCCACCGGAAAGTACAATTAATTTAAGGAGGCATAAACCCTTAAATGAATCTGCACCGCCAGCTCAACCCTGTGAGCAAAAGGAAGAATCAGAAACCAAGAGAAAAGAAAAAGAAATAAAGTGTGATTTCATTTCCATTTTCTCCAGACTTTTGAAATCAAGGGTCATGAGCATCCTTGCGTGAAGAATGGAAGCCACCAATAATGCTTAACCTGACTTTAAACCCAATTGTCCTTTAAACTCCAGCTATTTCACAGCTATATTCCCCAAGCACAGGTATCTTATAGGTTTTCTGTTGCTGAAGCTATACCAAAGGCCAGAGCTCACCCATCACACTCCAGCCAGCACCCTCCATTTTTGGTAGACGGCACCATTCATTATCAAACTGAACAACGCCAGAAGTAAAAGTCAATGATCACAGAAATTAGAAGTGGAAGACAACACACAAAGACCTCTTTCTTCATGCTGCCCACCCTAAGAATAACTGTGATTGTTCCCTGCAATATATTCTCAAGTACTTTATTTGAGCAAGGTTTCAGTGACATGAATGATGAATTTCACAATGCCTGATGAAATGTAATTTCTGTATTCTTCACAGAGAATGTTTCTGCTCCCGAGCGGTTGCTAATCAGACCATTAATGATAAAAGTTGGGGGAGGCATAAGTACAGGGTTCGCTTGTTAGAGATTTGCTGGAAACTTGACCCTCAAGAGGAGGGAAATTAAATCTTTTCCAGATTTATCTTTCATAATGGGGGCAAATCTGCTCTCCAACCAACTATAACTATGACGATGTTACCGACATACTAAGGAAGAGATAAAGTAATGATACCTGTATGGCTACTTCAACTCCATTTAGTATCCCATGCCACCACGACTAAATTGGGACACAGATATGGACTCTTTTAAAGTGGGGGATAAGGACAGACAAGAATTTTATTTGATTCTACAGAGTACCATTTTCTGAGATTCGCTGGGGAAAGACACACACCCTGCTTTCATAATGTGCACATCTGCAAGGCTTATGTGACATTTCAGAGAAATACAATACACAAAAACCTAGGCACCCATTTTCCAATATGTGTAGTTGAGAAAAGCCACACAAGCATGGAGGAAATGGGTAAATCAGGTGAATATTTGAAATAAATGCACAAATTACAAAAGCATGCAAAAATGTATGAATTTCAATGTATGGGATCAAAACCAAAGTGTTGAACTTTGATATGAAACAAAAATGATAGGGAAAAATGGAAGTGGGGTGCAGAAGAAGGCAAGACTGAGTCTTTTTTGCATCCATAAGAGTGGATCTCGTCAAATTAGGGATCATGAGTATGAAATGAGATTGTGATATTAATTTCAGATAAATTAATTCAGAGGAGAAGGGCATTTCCTCAACATATAATTACATTGACTTTTGCCTCTGCCATGCCTCCACAATGATGTCACACTTCTCTGCATTATGCATGTCCTCATGTCAATCTTTTTGCACTCTTAATTATAGCCACTTGAACTATTATTTAGTTACAAAGTGGCTTCTGGTTCCCCCAGAGGGGGTCCTGAAAGCAATGTTCTCTGAGGCAAAGGGGGGGAAAAGCAACTGATGACCAGTAAATGAGGCCACACTTATTCCCTGGGTGATGAAAATGTGTCTGTCTGTTAATTCATATTAAATAGCCCCATCTGAGAGGAAGGGGGAAATGTGGGTATAATACATATGACCCAAATAACCACTTTAACCCTTCTAAGAGATGAGAACATAGCATACAGAAAGTGCAATGGCCTGGAAGGTTCAACCTTCTGAGGAAAACCCTGAGGGGTATTTTCAGAGATAAAGGTCTAGCAAACAAAATAAATAAATAAATCACGGTCACGTTTTTCATAGACTGCAACCACTTTGTTGGGAACGATGACGCAGGTAGAGATAAAGGTGTCACATTTATATATGTTCTGTCAGATGCTTTATTCTTCTGTGACTGGGCTTTATTTGCGGACAAGGATTAAAGGAAGAATTCAGAAACCTGGATTTTATCAGACATGCCGAAGCCTGCAAGGCCTCTTCCATAAGGTGTGAGGGAAAACGGGCAGAAAAGGTGGGTCCATCATCTCTTTTGGCCTTCTTTGCTGCCAGGTGACAGCAGCCACGAAATTAAAAGACGCCTGCTTCTTGGGAGGAAAGCGATGACAAACCTAGACAGCATCTTAAAAAGCAGAGACATCACCTTGCCGACAAAGGTCCGCATAGCCAAAGCTATGGTTTTTCCAGTAGCGATGTATGGAAGTGAGAGCTGGACCATAAAGAAGGCTGACCGCCGAAGAATTGATGCTTTTGAATTGTGGTGCTGGAGGAGACTCTTGAGAGTCCCCTGGACTGCAAGGAGAAGAAACCTATCCATTCTAAAGGAAATCAACCCTGAGTGCTCACTGGAAGGACAGATCCTGAAGCTGAGGCTCCAATACTTTGGCCATCTCATGAGAAGAGAAGACTCCCTGGAAAAGACCCTGATGTTAGGAAAGAGTGAAGGCAAGAGGAGAAGGGGACGACAGAGGACGAGATGGTTGGACAGTGTCACCGAAGCGACCAACATGAATTTGACCAAACTCCAGGAGGCAGTGGAAGACAGGAGGGCCTGGTGTGCTCTGGTCCATGGGGTCACGAAGAGTTGGACACGACTTAACGACTAAACAACAACAAATGGCAGGTAGAGCTAGGAAGGAATCCTGCCTAAAACCCTGAATGGCTGGTGCCAGTCAGAGTCAACCACACAGGGTTAGACAGATTATGAGGCTCACTTAGTAGAAGGCAGGATCCGATATGCTTTCTATGCATGGTTCATAAGCCATTGCATGAATATGCAGGCTCTGTTCTCTAGCTCCCTTAAGTTCAGGAATGGCTTCTTTTGCCCGCAGATAAAAACTGGAGTGTACGTCTTGGCTGTTAGCAAAATCCTCCTTGCCAGGTTTCAGGTTCCATCTTCTCATTCTTCTGAGCGTGGGGAGTTCTTTAAACCGTTTATTATCAGCATTGCTGCCACAGAGCGAGGTTTCTTCTTATGCCGCTAGCAGTCATAGTGTTGAGAGGAGTCCTGAACTTTCTAATCCATTTATCTATTAATTTATTATCTAATTAAGCCTCACAGTGACAGTGCTATTTGTTTAAACAGACCCTCCAACTAAACCAATATGACGAAACACATGCATGGAAATCAATTAAAGCGATCCTTAGCAAGGTTTTCTTTAATCAGCTAGTAACTGTTATTGCTGTTTTGCAAGAGGCAGGAAGCAAACATTTGAAGCTGCTTGCATGCAAAGAAGCCAATTTAAAATATATGCATGCTGCTTCCTTGTGAGAGCCACACACTGATAAACACATCTTCTCATTCCTTGCGTTGAGGCACCTAAGACATAAAATCACATTCACTGCAGATGTATATTTCCCCTGTGTCCAAGCCTTGAAAAAAAAAATTTAGAACTGTGAAACGTCACTGACGAAATGGCTAACATTGATAGATCAGTCAGTTATGGTTCCATTATTCAGGTGGCATCAAAGGATGGGGTGTGTGTGAAGGAGGAGAGACCCAACCTTTATTTTTCACAGTTTCACTTTGCATAGAGGCAAACAAACTGCAGGCGATTCTGCTAATCATGACCCTCTCATCCTCACCCCCTTGCCAGTTTGTAAAGCAGCTTTGCAATTATTTGTAACAGGTTTGCGAAGTTTAAAAAAAAGCGCCCAAAGGTGAAGAAACAAAAAGGTTGGTACGAACAGTGTCATAATCACTGGAATACAGCATAAGAGGGAACAAACTCAACTGAACTTCAGAAGACAGTGGCCCTCGTGCCTATTTACGCAGGTGTAGAACAAATGGCATCCTTTTTTTGGATGTGAACTGCCCCAAGTCAGGAAATCACCTGACATTATTACCAATTACATACTGGGTTGGGTTGTATGACTCAGCGTGCAGCTGATGATGGCTCTGTTGATTACTTAACTTCAGCCAATTTGTCTCCAAATGTTAAGCCATTTGAGTAGCTGCGTAAGAGGATTTTGGCCAGTAAGTGCCATGTTAGGTAAAGGTTCCCCTTGACATTTAGTCCAGTCGTGTCCGACTCTAGGGGGCAGTGCTCATCCCCGTCTCCAAGCCGTAGAGCCAGCGTTTTTCCATAGACAGTTTCCGTGGTCAGGTGGCCAGCGCGACTAGACACGGAACGCCGTTACCTTCGCACCGTGGTGGTACCTATTTATCGACTCGCATTTGCATGCTTTCGAACGGCTAGGTTGGCAGGAGCTGGGACAAGCGACGGGAGCTCCCTCCGTCGCGTGGATTCGATCTTACGACGGCTGGTCTTCTGACCTTGCAGCACAGAGGCTTCTGCGGTTTAACCCACAGCGCCACCACGTCCCACGTAGTGCCATGTTACATTAAACCAAACACCCACCTAGTACCACATTCTGTTTCAGCCAGGACATGGCCACTGAGTTCCTGATGGGGAGCCCTTCGGCAGGGCAAAACTACCCTTTCCTCTCCTTTGCACATTCTGTAACAACTGATATACAAATGGGGAGAAGAAGAAGTTTCATAGGTCAAGAATGTGTACACGTACAACGAAACCCAAGAATACGAGTATGGAAGTCCTGCTGAAAGCATGTGGGGTTTGTGTGTGTGAAACAAACACACTGTGACTGTAGACAACAAGCCATCCAGATAACTTGGACGATGCTATCCTCAAACATGGCAAAATGTTCACGAGGTGAGCCAAAGAAGTAATGAAGGATTACAACTATGATGACATTTCATGGAAATCTAACTAAGCTAAGAATAGAGCGTATACACACTCGGTTGATAACTTCATGTGTCCAAAGGCAGAAGGAACACGTGGATTTCCTCTCATGCCTGGACTTCATCTTGGCTAATAGAGAGGAATCAGCTGATGAAAAGAAATGGAGAAAACCTTTATGAGAAAGTGACTATACTCTCTTGAATGCCATGCTAGTCAGGGCTGTGAAAACTGAGTGCCACCAGGTATGAATCCTGGACATTATGAATCCCAGTTTCTAAAGCTCAGCACAAAAAGTCAGGTATGGCTAGAAATTCTGTTGGAAAAATTTTTCTTCTAGAGCGGATTATATTAAGTGTAGCTCATTTTATATATATAATAAGTAGATAATGTTTTGAGTCATCAGGAGTGTCCACATGAAAAGAAATAAGTACG
The DNA here is from genome assembly GCA_037013535.1 of Intellagama lesueurii. NCBI lineage: Eukaryota > Metazoa > Chordata > Lepidosauria > Squamata > Agamidae > Intellagama > Intellagama lesueurii. The sequence continues at coordinate 7,117,936 of JBAJHW010000003.1, forward strand.
AAGATCACACCAGCCATAGAAATAGTTCTCTAAATGAGCTGGGGATATATGCAAAGCGGCCTTCAGTTATCTGAAATCTTGCAGAAAAACTTTCATTTTGTTTTAAAATGTGATATTCAAAATGAAGTGAACCGAATGGAAGTGAGATTGTGGAATGAGAAATTTAGGGTACAAAAGCAGGGCATAGTTTTCAACAGTGCAGGAACGTATGCAACAGACCACACACACACACACTTTCTCCACATGGAGGGTGTTACCTCTTCTCATTACTACTTAAATCTGATTTTCTTGTTTAAGTTGCAGCTGAAATCTTGATATCTCGATACGGCGGCCTTTTGAAATAAAATTCAGTCTTGGCCTAAAAATACACAGGGAAATCCACACTGACTATTAATATTTATTATGGCAGAACATGATTCACTACAAACCACCAGTGCTTTATTTACTTTCACTGCCCAGCATGACACTTTACTTTACTTTCAAACTAGATATTTATAGCTCAATCAGAGATATTTTTAAGATGAAGGAAAACACTTGAAATAAATGCCAGAAGCAAAGTTTCTTAGGTTAGACTTACATATTCTGCTTTTAGAGGAAAGTCTGGTCCCCCAAGGCCAGGAGACGGACAAGGAAAATCTGGAGGAAAACCTTGAATCCTTCACTTCCCCCAACAAGGATGCTTTTCAATTCCTCTCACCCCAGCTACTTGTTATCCCTATCACAGCAGGAACTCTGGCCTCCTGTTTGTATCGCCTATAATCAACAAGAAAAAGGACCACAGTTCTGAACATTACATTTTAAAAAGAACTATGGCATGGTATATTGCACCAGAGTAGGCCCACTGAGAAGAGAAGACTCCCTGGAAAAGACTCTGATGTTGGGAAAGTGTGAAGGCAAGAGGAGAAGGGAACGACAGAGGATGAGATGGTTGGACAGGGTCACTGAAGCGACCAACATGACTTTGACCAAACTCCGGGAGGCAGTGGAAGACAGGAGGGCCTGGCGTGCTCTGGTCCATGGGGTCACGAAGCGTCGGACACGACTTAACGACTAAACAACAACAATTAATTGTTTCTGAGCTGATCTGAAGAATAGGAGAGGACAGCAGATGTTGGAGAGGAAAAATGTGCAAAGCTGAAAATGACATAAAAAGTATTTATGGCTTATGCTGCAGAGAGGTAGTCAAGAAACAGCTGAATCAAAAACTCAAGAAACCCTGTATAATCCATCTGATGCTTAACTGTGATTTTTTCAGGCTGTAGAGTAAGGATACCTCCAACAACTCATGAATCATTTTAGCAAGACCTGCCAAGACTTTGGACTAACAATCAGCCTGAAGAAAACACAAGTCATGGGCCAGGGCGTGGACTCACCTCCCTCTATTACCATCTCTACACAAGAATTGGAGGTTGTTCATGACTTCGTGTACCTTGGCTCAACGATCTCTGACACTCTCTCAGATGTTGAGCTGGATAAACACATTGGCAAAGCAGTTACCGTGTTCTCTAGACTCACAAAGAGAGTATGGCTTAATAAGAAGCTGACGGCATATACCAAGATCCAGGTCTATAGAACCTGTGTCCTGAGTGCACTCCTGCACTGCAATGAGTCCTGGACCCTTTGTGCACAGCAGGAGAGGAAGCAGAACACGTTCCATACACGTTGTCTCCGACACATTTTTTGTATCACCTGGCAGGACAAAGTTCCAAACAGAGTAGTCCTAGAACAAGCTGGAATTGTTAGCATGTATACATTACTGAAACAGCGACGTCTACGTTGTCTCGGGCATGTCGTGAGAATGGCTGACGGTCGGATTCCAAAAGATCTCCTGTATGGAGAATTAGTGCAGGGAAAACGTCCCAGAGGGAGACCACAGCTGCGATACAAGGAGATCTGCAAGCGGGATCCAAAGGCCTTAGGAATGGACCTCAACAGATGGGAAACCTTGACATCTGAGCGTTCAGCCTGGAGGCAGACGGTGCATCATGGCCTCTCCCAATTTGAAGAGACACTTGTCCAGCAGGCCGACGCCAAGAGGCAGTCCCGAAACCAGCAAAATCAGGGAGCTGGACAGGGGACAGATTGTGTTTGTCTTCAGTGTGGAAGGGATTGTCACTCTTGAATTGGCCTTCTCAGCTACACTAGACGCTGTTCCAAGTCCTCCATACAGAGCAAGTTACCATAGTCTCTCGAGACTGAAGGATGCCTACAGAGTAAGGAGGGAGCATTGAGTTATGTCAGTCATCCCCTCTAGATCTGTTTGACCCTAATCCCATTCCTTTTAGCTGCTGTGAGAAAAGGTGAAGTGTATTCTTTCCCCTGTTTCTTTTGCAGGAATTCTTCCTACTGCGTTCTGATTCCTGTAACATTTTCTTTCACTCATTTTGCTCACCCTACAGCCGGCCTGTTCCCCTCAGTGATATCACTCCTGGTAATTGAAGCTGTAGCTGAAGGGATTCTATGGTAGAGTAAGGTCTGCATTCCATAACACCCGAAATGAAATAGTTGTTTGGAGGTCTCTGCTGAAACTCAATTGAAACAGAATCCAAAAGCAAAATCTGAAACAAGAATACAACCCCAAAAGTCTAATGCTGTGGCAGAAATGTTTTTTTATTCCTTCTCCTACAAATGTCTCAGAAGGACTTACTGAGACTGTAAGTGCCAGTTAATGAGAAAGGGGTGGACTCTGAGGAACTTGTAGCTATTCTCCTCTGTGAATCTCTGTATTTCTACTGTGTAGCAAAAAAGGAATTTTACCAGAAATTCAAAACTCTGAAACACCTTTTCCATAATATGTGAATTTATTTACTTACTTTTCCTAATATTATGTTTTTCTACACATTCTCCCTATTGACTAAAGCGTGTACATTTTTTTTTTTAGCTGCTCACATTTTTACATGTACACGTTATTTTGTGTGCACGTTTTTCCTCTGGAATGTATTGCAGCATTACAAACACGAGACTCTCTGAGATCCATGCGCTTTGTCTGAGTTCTGAGATGGATGACGTTTGAGAGAATCGTGAAACCTCCAAGATTCTGTTCCGCCCCATCACCGAGACTCTTTACTTCACCGTGAGTCAAATTTTATGCCTGATGGCAGATCCTAGATTTATGTGGCAAAGCCAGAGTTACATGGCATGCACATGAATTTGGACTTCATGGCCCGGAACGAAATGCAGGATTGCTGCCTACACGGACTGCAAGAAACTCCGGCATTCCTAGCATTTCAACTAAAAGCCGTTCTTTCCGTTCGGTGGGAAGAAGCCAAAGTGGAGTAGGATGAACTGATGTTGGACGATCTGTTCCAGGTTGTCTAGGGGCCTGACTCCCAACTGGTTAACAATAATTCAACAATGATTTTCATCCTCATATCAGGCTGCTGGAAAAAGCTGCGGGGGGCGGGCGCGGATGAAATGTGGATTTTTGTGTAGAAGGACTGATTTTACTCAACCCAGTATATTGCCTATATTATAACTGGCATAATGAGGGGGGAGGATCTCTGGTTTTGGGACTGAATCTGGCCCTCTGGGTCATCAGCCCGGACTCTAATGTTTCACAGAGACAGACAGACTTGCTCATTATATCATTTGTCTCTGTGTGTGATTTCCTAGCTTTCGCATTTTAAAAAAAACATTCTGAAAGTATTCACTGCCATTCCCAGAGCTCAGTTAGTAGTTCCTTGTGTTGTTATATGCTATCAAGCCATTTCTAGTCTATGAAAACTTTAATTAGCAACCTCCAAAAGGTTCTGCCCTGGCTAAGGTCCTACAGGGCTCTTAATGACAGCGGTGGCTTCCTCTATTGAGTCAATTCATCTTATATTCAGACTTCCCCCTTTCCTGCTGCCTTCAGCTTTCTCCAGCATTAATGTCTTTTCCCATGAGTCTTGTCTTCTCATGATGTGCCCAAAGTATCACAAGCTGAGTTTAGTCATTTTTGCTTCTGGCCAGAGAGTTCAGGCATGATTTGATGTGTAGGATCCACTTATTTGTCTTTCTGACGTACATGGTATCTTTATAGCTCTCTTCCAATACAACACTTTGAATGAAACCATTCCCCCCCCCCCAGCTTTCTTCACTACCCTGCTTTCACATCTTCACTAAACAGACACAAACACACAGAATTACACAAGCGGCTCCAGTTACTAGACCTCAACGTTAACAGAGCTCTATATGCAACCTTGTTTAGTCATTAAGTCGTGTCCAACTCTTCGTGACCCCATGGACCAGAGCACGCCAGGCCCTCCTGTCTTCCACTGCCTCCCGGAGTTGGGTCAAATTCATGTTGGTTGCTTCGATGACACTGTCCAACCATCTCGTCCTCTGTCGTCCCCTTCTCCTCTTGCCTTCACACTTTCCCAACATCAGGGTCTTTTCCAGGGAGTCTTCTCTTCTCATGAGATGGCCAAAGGATTGGAGCCTCAGCTTCAGGATCTGTCCTTCCAGGGAGCACTCAGGGTTGATTTCCTTCACAACGGATAGGTTTGTTCTCCTTGCAGTCCAGGGGACTCTCAAGAGTCTCCTCCAGCACCACAATTCAAAAGCATCAATTCTTCGGCGGTCAGCCTTCTTTATGGTCCAGCTCTCACTTCCATACATCGCTACTGGAAAAACCATAGCTTTGACTATGTGGACCTTTGTCGGCAAGGTGATGTCTCTGCTTTTTAAGATGCTGTCGAGGTTTGTCATCGCTTTCCTCCCAAGAAGCAGGCGTCTTTTAATTTCGTGGCTGCTGTCACCATCTGCATATGCAACTACCTGAGTGCTATTATGTACTGGAGAAGCTCTGTTTTGTCTCCCACTGGTGGGAAAAGCACACTTCTGACTGCAAAATATTATGCTAAGCCATTGTTTTCCGGCTATTGTTTTAAACTGATTTATAGCTGCATTGCGTGATTTTAACCTTTTTTAAAAAAAGTTTTAAATTGCTTTGTGGCATTTTATTGCTTGTCCTCTGCTCTGAGATCCCCAGATACACATATTTTAATTAACTGATCAAGAACCCAAACAGACACAGCATAGATCCCCATAAGCCTGATATCTCCAGCTCATCATCATACCATTCACTGCCAATGCTCTGGTAAAGCCTTAGCTTTCAAGCAGGATGGGGGGCTGTAATGGTGAGCCCAATGGGACTGCGGCTTGGATGGGGGGGCACCATAGATGGCTTCACCTGGATCACTCTCTCCACATTTTTGTAATCTTCCTGGCCTGGGAAGTCAGGTGATGCTTAGTAGCTGAAAAGGCTGAGATCGAGTGTCTAATCAAGGTGGGTTTATTTAAATGAAACGTATGATTCAATCACAATTTAAATTTAAGCAATGGACTTTTTTGACAATTTAAATTAAAAACCCCCAATGTTTTAATTTAAATCATGATTTAAAATAAATTCGGTTTTTTAAAAAATCATTGATTTTGATCCACCCTGCTTCTAACGGTGCTTCCTTGCCCACCTCAGTCTGCTGTTGAATCAGTCCACCCACCACCTTCTTTCTTGGTACTGTCAGATCACTAGCCTTCCGTCTCTACAACATCCTTTTAATAGCCAGCCTTCAGGTCTGAGCAGAAGCCACACTGGCTGGGGCATCCTACTCATTATCATCCAAACAAGGAATATTTCCAACCTCTGGCTTGAGTGCTTTCCATCACACCAGGAAAGGCATTCTTGATAATAAGCTTTCATGTCAAGTGTTCTTAAAAATAAACAGCTACCCCGCCCCACATCACCTGGGAGAAGAGGACAGGGAGAGACACTTTCCTGCAAAAGGCCATTACGAATCAGAATCTATTATTCAACGTCTATAAAACTCCGTGATGCATAAAGAAGGCTAAGTAATCACTACTGATATCAATGTTTTATGCGTGCTTTCCTAGCCTGCCCTTCCAGGCATGGGGACTGGCAGAACGTGATGAATTGCGTTTCTGCTGCTTGGCTCCTGCCAGATGTGTGTGTGTGTGTGTGTGTGTGTGTGTGTGTGTGTGTGTGTGTGTGTGTGTGTGTGTGTGTGTGTGTGTGAATTCCTCAACTGCTCATCACAGCTTTTGCACAGAATATTGTCTGTCCTGTTGTGATTAAGAATATTCTGTCCTATTGTGATTAAGAGCCAACTTTCGCTATTTAGATATATTACTTATAACTATAGCACCAGAGACACTGAGGAGAAATAGATGCAATTTGTTCACAGAAATTGTTTATCTAAAGGCACCATCTGAAAATCTGAGAACAACAGATCTTCTCTCTAGAAACAAGTGACCTAAACTGAGGTATGAAGATTGACTTTCGGGCTTCCATCCTAGTGAAACTTTATTGGCCCTCTTCTGTCGTGTGACATCTCTGCTCAAATATTAGCTGCCTTGATGGTGTCTAAGTATATAGGGTCCATTCCAGCTCTAAGCGTATTTGCTGCTTTGCTGCAGGTAACCTAATGTCTTGAGCTTTTCTTCTGAAACATGGCACAAAGGTAAACCTCCACAAACTTGTGCAGTCCGGCCCTCATTTTCTTGAATCTGGACCTCCACATCCCCAGCCTGAGAAGATCTCTGTGCCTCCCAACTTCAACATTTCAGGAACTAGATTTGGGAGGAAAGAGAAAGTGGTCGGTGGCCAACTGCCAATGTCTACACAAACTGGACGTCTTGGCCAAGATAATTTAAAAAGTCCGTCAGCACTGTAGTCAATTCAGTCTCCCTTGGTACCGTTTGATCCCTTTACTCCATGTTTATTTTGGACTTAGAAAGCAAACTCTGACATTGCCTATTCTGGACAATTAAGCAAAATGAAAATATTCCTTGGCTTGAACATATTTTTCATGACTGGCTATTGGGCAATTTTCATAAGAAAATGGTAATAGCTGTCATTACTTGTGTTGTCGGAGCATTGTTTTCTCATGTGTAGCTAGCTATGTATTATGGAACTTAACCTGTTAAAATGCTCTTAGGAAAGTATTTTAAGAAAGAGTGTGTGTTTCTCTTTGCAGTGCATGTGTTCAAAATAAATAGTGAACAGGATACAAGTGTGGAAACCCCCAAGTCCAATCCATGGTATCTCCAGGTAAAAAAGAATCTTAGATGAGGACAATGGGAAGACAACCCCCTCGGACATTGAAAAGTCAGAGCTGATCAGAGAAGACAGTTCTGGGTAATGTTCCTATTCAATATAAGGTGGTTTCACAGATGTGGCATTTAGTCAGCGTGGGACTTTTCCGCTGGGCACTCATGCTGTGCCAACACTATGATGTGTAAGAACGATATTTCTTCACACAGCATGGACATAAACGGTGTGATTTGCTTCCACAGGACATGGCGATGGCTATCAGCTTGGATGGGTTCAGTACAAAAAAATGAGAGGAGGAATTAGACGGATCCACAGAGCACAAAACCATGATCAGTATTCAGAGCCTTATAATCTATGAAACTGCTTTGTTTTAACCATGGGATGTTTCCATTTTGCATTAAGTACCTAGAATCGGAGATCAGAGGCAATATACTGGGGAACACAAGTTCGGTTCATAGGCTTGCCAGACCCATCTGGTTGGGCACATTGAGAACAGAATGACAGATCAGGTACATCTTTAATCTCATCCATGATAATTCTTTTATGTTCCTCAGTTTTTATCTTTTCATACAGCGTAAGCTCAAATTGGTTTTTATACACTTCCTTCCTTCCAAAAATGTGCAAGACATTTAGATTTACAATTTCTCGCTCCTCACAGACACAAAGCTCCACCGTGACCTATCAATGTAGATAGAAAAGCTCAAGATCAGGAAAACAAGGAATGGGCAGAGCTGCGGACAGACACTAGGACGAACAGGATCTATATATCATTTAAACCCAAACATGCTTATGCTGTCTGATTTCAGAAACTAAGCAGGGTTAGGTGTGCTTTTGAAGACCAAGAGGGAACACCAGAGATCTCCAGCTAAAACTAGGAAAGAATCTTGCCCAAAATTCTGCAGAATCTCTGCTACTCAGAGTTGCTTTTCCTGTGTAGATGGGATAGTGGTCAAATTCAGTACAAGATAATTTCCTGTCAACCTATGTAATTTCAAATAAATCAATGAAAAGGTCTAGTAGTAGGTATCCTTCAGTCTTGAGAGACTATGGAAACATGCTCTGAATAGAGGTCTTGGAACAACGTCTTGTGTGGCTGAGAAGGCCAATTCAAGAGTGACCAACCCTTCTACACTGAAGACAGATACAATCTGTCCCCTGTCCAGCTCCCTGGTTTTGCTACTTTCGGGACTGCCTCTTGGCCTCGGCCTGCTGGACAAGTGTCTCTTCAAAATGGGAGAGGCCATGATGCACCGCCTGCCTCCAGGCTGAACGCTAAGAGGTCAAGGTTTTCCATCTGTTGAGGTCCATTCCTAAGGCCTTCAGATCCCGCTTGCAGATCTCCTTGTATCGCAGCTGTGGTCTCCCTCTGGGACGTTTTCCCTGCACTAATTCTCCATACAGGAGATCTTTTGGAATCCGACCGTCAGCCATTCTCACGACATGCCCGAGACAACGTAGACGTCGCTGTTTCAGTAACTGAACAGGTCTATTTTAATAACAATAAGCATATGTACACACACATACACACACATACAGACCCTTACACATGTACAATATGTGAACTTCCTAACATCCCTTGCATGTGAATAATTGCTGAGTCACAAGTATAAGAAGAGGAAAATGTTCCTAATGAACTGTACTAATGAAGCAAGAAGCGCTGAATAATTCAGTTCTTTCCACAATCAGCCGAAACAATCAGAAAACATTAATCTCCTGGCAAGCCAAAATCTCTGACTTGATCTCACAGGCTTGTCTTTGAGAATGCGAGTACAACAATCCATTTACTTGACCCACGTCCCAGGAAACACTGGAAAGATTTATTGCAGTCTGTACTGCATCCTGGGTTCTTTCCCTGATTCTGGATTTCAGTGTTTTCTTCCACAAAATTGGTCCTGCGTTACATAGACAGTAAGGGTGAAGACAGATTAATTAATGACATGTACTTGGTCTGCAGCATGAGCTTGGCTTTAAAATGTATTTGCACACAGACATACCAGCCTGCTAAATGCTGCACTGCCTTTACTCTAGTCCTGGGAGGCCAGGAGGTTTATTTGCACTGAGAGATATATTTATAACTATTTTTATTTGGTAGTTTATTTCCAACTATCTTCATCATGAAGCTTATGTGTATACGTATGTCTTCATGCTGATCTCAGGACTATGGGGTGTGTGTGTGTGTGTGTGTGTGTGTGTTCGTGAGGTCATAGCTACAAGCCAACATATGGTCTCCAAAGTTGGCTTATCCCCATTTAAACTATTCTGAAAAACAGCAGAATCTGATCCCCTGTTCCATCTGCAGTGTTCTCCCCAGAAGAGAAACTTTAGGGTTTTTTTTTTTTTTTTACAGAGACACTATAAAACTACACCACCACTCTCAGAATATTATATCTGTCTTGCCATGTTGAGTATTTCAAAAGATTCTTGCCACATTTTAAGACTCAAAGCCATTCATTGCTTGTTGGGAAATAAAAACAAAAGTAGCTTTTTGAATCCATTATGGAGTCTGCATATATTTTAAATCTCCTTTTAAATGGCTCCTTTCACAAATCGGCATGGTTCCTTTTTAAAAGCCATATAATGGGTAGCAATTTAGCATGGATTCAGGATGCTTTGATGTGGTGGCAAAACTAGAGCTGGGAGGAAGGAAGGCAAGCCAGGAGCCATTCCCTGTAGCATTGTGGAAGTCGACAAATGGAAATGTAATAACTAATATTGCTGACTTCTTCACTAACTTCAATATCCATCCAGAAGAAATACCACCATCCAGTGCAACCTAAGGCTACCAACAGTACTGACATGTCTTTGGGACTGAGTTCCCAATGAGCTCAGTTCAACCTCCTTTTCAGTAAACCTGCACAAGACTGGCTTGTAACTTAAGTAATCTGCTACTTGGTGATAAGATACCTCTCTCTCTCTCTTCTCCTTTGAAAAAAAGATGGAAAAAATCTCCCAGAACTTTAGAAGAATGAGAGATACCTAATTACCAACAAAATAAAAGGGAGCCACATTGGTCAATACAAAATACAAATGTAAGAATAAGCAATGCCTTTACAGACCATTAAAAAAATCATCATACAATACACGAGCTTTCGTGGATCAAGACCATTTTGTTAGGCTTGTGTGAGGAACTTAAAAATCCGAACGTTCATGGTGAAATGGATTTTGCCAGGCATGTCTTTCTTAGATGTAAATCAGGAAAGATTCAGGAGTAACTTTCCTGGCAAAATCCATCATTGTATGATGATATTTTTTTTTTTAGTATTTCTAATAACCAACGACGCGCTAATAAAAATCTGATGTTCTTTAACAATGTCAGGGTTTCTATTGCAGGGTTCACCTTTAGCGCCATGGCTGCACCTAATTCAATAAACTGGTATTTTATATTCAGTGACCAGAATCCTATTCTTTCATGCAATCATTTAAGGGCCATTGAATGAATTTTCCTTCCCTCCTGCAGGCTCTCCTTCGCATGCCTGATTCACAGTAGTTGTGAAATCAGGTATGTCATGGGTCGCACGACTGATCACCTAATGAGGAACCCGCAGGAATGGAAAAAACAGTGTTACTACCCGTTCATGTATGGTGTTTGTCACTAATTGGATCCTGGCCAAAATATTTAACTGATAAATGCAAGAATTATCTTGGCTGCATATTTGTTGAAACTTTACTTTCGTTTCTTTGTTGTAAGTTTGCAAAGTTGTTCTGAGGCTTGACAAAATTTTAAGATGAAAAAAAAAACTAAGCAGGAAACACTTGACAAATGCAAATAGTCACGGCTATTTTGTTCTCTTGTGAAAAGCACCACGAAAGTATCTCATCACCTCACGAGGGACGGAGAATAATTTAGCCGTTCCTTACTCTCCTGTGTGATAACGACACAGCGTTAATTTGCATCCACAGGGGAAACCTAACCAAAACTTGTGTGGCTATTCTGGACGAAGAACCTTCTCTACATTTTTCTCTCGTCTAACTCTTTCACACTCTCTTTTATGCAATTTCCTTGCTCTTCTTTAACCAGAGAGGGAAAACCCACTGTGGTGTCCATGAAATTGGCAGTAGCTAGACACTACCAGTGCTGGCCCATAAAATTTTGCTGCCTGAGGCAAGCAGCTAGAGCAGGCCAAGAGACTTAGTCCAAAAGCTGACCATGCTATTTGGGCACAGGAGGCATAAAATATCAAAAGTCCTGTTCCTGCTACAAGGCAGCAAAAATCCAAGGAAAAGACATTAAACAATTACCATTGTTCTGTCTTTTCATGGAGCTCAACTTTGCTGTCTGAGGCAGCTGCCTCACCCTGCCTAACAGTAGGGCCGCATGGACAATTACTATCAAACTTGTAAGAACTGGAATTTCTCATAATACAGGTGGAAGACAAGATACTCTATTTTCTCCCTCTGTCAAGGACAATAAATAAAGAAATGGAGGAAGGAAGCAAGCAAGCAAGCAACAAAGGAAAAATTTAGTTGCTTTGTTTAAAACCTAAGCCCACTAGACATTCAAACATCCACATACACTGAGAAGATGGTTTAGGAACGCTTTAAAACTCTTCCTGATATCGAGTATGTCCTACCAATTGTTCATCTCACTGTTTAGCATAGACATGAAACAGTTCTAGAGTTTGTTCATGGATGAGAAATACAGCACTTGTATGATGGAGGGGAACAGTAATTCATTGCAGGCAGGGAGATAATTCAATACAGAAATTGGAGAGAGAAATAAAAATGACAGATGTCTTGCAGGATAGTTTAAGATTATCTTCTCTCTCTCTCTCTCTCTCTTCCTCCTCCCTCAACACTGGAATTGGTAATGCTGGGAAATAGAAAGGCGAGCTCAAAAGAATAGTTACTGACAGTTATGTGTTCGGCCACCAGGTATTCTCAAGCACCTGGGCCTTATCAAGAAAAGAAAAGAAAAGGAGGATAAAGAAAGAAAAAGGCAGCTGCAATTTAAAGTATTGAAACACTTCCTCCCGCTTACAATACAATGACAGTGTGCCTTAAAAAAGTTTGTACAAGATAACGAATTCTGTGAAATGTAACTTTGAACAATAGACAAACACAATGGTGAATGGTATTCTCCTTATATTTTTCACAATTCCCAAACGGATTCCATAGGATCACTCACAATATTCTGTTAACAAAAGCGGAGCTGGCTCTGCCCCAATTCCTGCCGAATTCTGGTCTGTGACTTTTTCATTAGTGGCAAGGGGCAATTAGGTTATTTGCTATGTCCCATTCGTGTGTGCCTCCTGTTCTATAATAAAACAGAAACGCAAAATAAAAAAGTGGTGGGTCGGAGGGATGGGGAGGAAAAAAGAAAGAAGGAACAGATGCTTAGAAGAATTTACTTTTTTAATTTTTTCTTAAACTACAACATAAACATAAAATACATAAACCAAAATACAAATCGACTGTGTTCCCCACCACCCCAGTCGGGACCTCTTGCAGTAATCCTCTTCTTCCTCTGTCTTTATTCTTCTTCTTCCTTTATTGTCCTCTTCTCCAGAACTGCATTGATTCTTGATTTGGAGCTTTCCCTTTTCCTCTTGTTAGCACACATTCAAGAAATCTGCCCCATATATCATAGAAATTATTCTTTTTCATCTCTCCTTTCTTAACCTTTAAGTTACAAGTTAACTTATCATTTATAGCAATGTTCCATATTTCATTATACCATTCTTCCATTCGAAATTCAGACTTTGATTTCCAATTCCTAACTATTATTAATCTGGCTGCTGTTAATAAATTGGTAATCAATTTTCTAGCCATCTTATCATATTCCACACTCTCAAATATTGATAACAGAGCTATATCAGGATTAAATTCTATATCTTTTTCACATATGTCATTTAGTTCTTTAAAGATTAGTTTCCAAAATCTTTGTACTTTTTCGCATTCCCACCACATATGAAAGTATGTACCAATTTCCTTCTCACATTTCCAACAGACATTCAGATAACTAGCGTTAATTTTATTCAATTTTGTCGGTGTCAAATACCATCTTAAACCCAATTTGAAAATTTTTTCTCTTATTCTCACCGAATTTACAAACGAAAAAAGGCATAAAGCAGACTATTTGTGGGGTGCGGGTAGGAAAATGAGAAGCCAAATGTACTTTTTGAGGCAGCCAGCTTGGCCAGGAGAGGTCTTGAAAAGTCTTTGTCAGACAAGTAGTTGTAAAGTGTGAGGAGAAAGACAGTCAAGCAGTTTCAGTGTTGAAATATAAATCCCAGAGCTCTAAATTCAAATGGATGTATTTAACGTAGAGAGAAAAAGGTGGGCCAGGAGAGACATAATCGAAGGGTCTAAAACTGTGCATGGAGACCTCACCCTTTCTTGCAATACTTAAGGATCCAAGCTGAAAGGTGAGGGGTTTAGAACAGATAAAAGGAAGCAGTTCTTGATAGAGGACGTAATTAAAGTGAGGGATTTCGTACCCCAAAATGTAGTGAGAGCTCCATACATACACAGAGGATTAGAGAATGCTTTAACTAGCCTGTAAAGTTAGGCTATGAAGGCTAGTGATAATCATGACTGCATATTTCTTCCGGTGCTATTTGCCTGGAAACACAAGAAGGAAGCCATTACTTCACTCATATCCTGCTGCTCAGGTTCCCAAAGGCTACTGCGGGAAGATTGATTGATTGATTATTTATTTGTTTGTTTAATTATTTATTATGCCACCTTTCCCCCCATAGGGAACCCAAGGCAGCTCACTGTAACATCACAACTAAAACTATAAAACAATCAAGAGTTTTAAAATACCATAGAACTACCATATTAAAACCAATTAAACGTACATCAAGATTACAAGTCAGATTTAGTAGTATTATTAGGCATCCTTCAGTCTCGAAAGACTATGGTAACGTGCTCTGTATGGAGGACTTGGAACAGCGTCTAGTGTGGCTGAGAAGGCCAATTCGAGAGTGACAATCCCTTCCACACTGAAGACAAATACAATCTGTCCCCTGTCCAGCTCCCTGGTTTTGCTGGTTTCGGGACTGCGTCTTTGCCTCGGCCTGCTGGACAAGGGTCTCTTCAAATTGGGAGAGGCCGTGATGCAACGCCTGCCTCCAGGCTGAACGCTCCGATGTCAGGGTTTCCCATCTGTTGAGGTCCATTCCTAAGGCCTTCAGATCCCGCTTGCAGATGTCCTTGTATCGCAGCTGTGGTCTCCCTGTGGGGCGATTTCCCTCCAATAATTCTCCATACAGGAGATCTTTAGGAATCCGACCATCAGCCATTCTCACGACATGCCCAAGCCAACGTAGACGTCGCTGTTTCAGTAATGTATACATGCTAAAAATTCCAGCTCGTTCTAGGACTACTCTGTTTGGAACTTTGTCCTGCCAGGTGATACCAAAAATGCGTCGGAGACAACGCATATGGAAGGTGTTCAGCTTCCTCTCCTGCCGTGCACAAAGGGTCCAGGACTCCCTGCAGGACAGGAGTGTGCTCAGGACACAGGCTCTATAGACCTGGATCTTGGTATATGTCGTCAGCTTCTTATTGAGCCATACTCTCTTTGTGAGTCTAGAGAACATGGTAGCTGCTTTGCCAATGCGTTTATCCAGCTCAACATCTAAGGAGAGAGTGTCAGAGATCGTTGAGCCAAGGTACACAAAGTCATGAACAACCTCCAATTCTTGTGTGGAAATGGTAATAGAGGGAGGCGAGTCCACGCCCTGGCCCATGACTTGTGTTTTCTTCAGGCTGATTGTTAGTCCAAAGTCTTGGCAGGCCTTGCTAAAACGATTCATGAGTTGTTGGAGGTCTTGAGCAGAGTGGGCAACAATGGCTGCATCATCGGCGAAGAGGAAGTCCCGCATGCATTTCATCTGGACTTTGGTCTTCGCTCTCAATCTAGAGAGATTAAAGAGCTTTCCGTCTGATCTAGTCCGGAGATAGACACCTTCTGTTGCAGTTCCAAAGGCGTGCTTCAGCATGACAGCAAAAAAGATCCCAAAAAGGGTTGGTGCGAGGACACAGCCCTGTTTCACTCCGCTTCGGATGTCAAAGGGATCTGATGTTGAACCATCAAAAACTACAGTGCCCTTCATTCCCTCATGGAAGGACCTGATGATGTTAAGGAGTCTAGCATATATCTAGCATATATCTAGCATATATATATATCTAGCAATTTTCAAATGTTTTTATAATTCTTTTAATCTGACTTGTTAGAATTTCCTTCCTATTAGGGAAAAACTAGTTCATCTGAAGCCTTCATCCCCTTTTCCTTAAAAACAAACAAACAAAAACTGTGAGATGCAGCAATTACTCTCCAGTCTTCCTAATGATAAATAATAATAATCATGTGCTGTCAAGTCAATTCTGACTTTATGGCAACTCTTTTCACGGTTTTCTAGGAAGAGAATACTCCAAAGTGGTTTCCTATTCCCTTCTTCTGGTGGCGCCCTGGAATGGTGCAGCTCACCCAAGGCCACCTAGGCTAGCTCTACTCACAGGAGGCAGAGTGGGGAATCGAACTCTCAACCTCTGGCTCCACAGCCAGATATCTAAACTGACCTACCCAGCCAGCTATTTGGAAGGAACCAGGTTGGAAAAGATACTTGCTGTACCTTTTCGGACCCATTGAGGGTACTGAGGGGAGTTCCTTCAATAAACCTGTGCAGGAAAAGGTTAAAATACACTCAGAGTAGACATTTGGTCTAGATGGGTGGGGTAGAAATCTAATAAAATAAAAATAAATAAATAAATAAATACGCGAACAAATTGGGGATGTGGCAAAGAGCTCTCCCCTGTCCTTGAACCTCACTGATGGTAACTCAATTTTAGAGGAACTCCTTTTGTTTCTCCCTCTGTCTGTATCTTTGTCACACACAGTGCTATGAAACGCTGACTCCACAGAAACCTGGGGCTTTGGCTAGGGAGACAGACACCAAGTGTTAACAGCTTTTCATCAGCTCAACTTCCACTCAATCCCCAAGCATCAGAGGGGAGCATTTTTCTATAAGCCTTGAACAAATCCCCCTGAGCTCTCCCATTCTATTGCAACTGTATAAAACAGGCCACGGGGTCTGTTTGGGGGGCCATGAAATGTACATCATGTGCACTTGATCTAGTGGCTGCACAAGCAGAGCAGAGTTTAGAACGAACGACCCCCCCCCCCCCCCGCCAACACTTTTATTTTGGACGGACACCCCCCAGCATCCTTCACTCAGCATAGCTGACGACTAGGTTGGCCAGATGTGCGTGCATGATGACAAGGCTCAAGAGAGGACAACGACTCATTACTGTTATCATTGCTGTTCTATCCCTTTTTTCTCGAACAAACATGGATCCGATACAGTCCCCGAAAGAGAAGATAAAACCTTTGCTCCAGGTTCCATAAAACACATAAACCAAAACCAATGTACAGGCTCAAAATACAAACTTCAGCACGAGGTAACAACGTCTTCCCTATTTCCAGCCAAAAAGTGCAATACTATCAAATTCCAACCCAGCCAAAAGACAAAGAGAAATGGCTTAAGAGCTCTTCTGGAGTCTGGACACTCCGGCCACTAACACACGAAAGAGGGCTCAGACTGTGCGTCTTGCATCTAGAAAACCTTGAAAAGGGTGATCATAAGTTGGGATTGAATTAAGGGCATGCAACTGATAGTTTGCCGTTTTGCAAACCTCTATTGCTATTGGCTATGAGCAGGCAGTGAGTTAGCTGTTGGGACGCAATGGAATGTCCATTAACATTCCAACCACATAAAACATTTATTTTCTTTAAACACACCGCTGGCACATGGAGGCAGAGAGAGACAGGCCTGAGGAGGAGGAGGAGGAGGAGGAAGAAGAATAGAAGGAGAAGAGGAGGAAAAACAGGAGGAGTTAAGATTGGCTGGCTGTTTTCACATTTAAACCTTTCCAAGCTAGCCAGCAAAACCGCCTGTTCCACTCAAAAACCCTGTCAGATTGTTTCTACCTTGTTACCACAACTCCAGATAGTGGAACGGAGGGTGACCTTTGTCAAGATTGTTCTTGTTATGAAGAAAACTCTTAGAATCACTCATTTTCCTCCCACCTTAGAGTAGCTATGGAAACAAACATGGACCTTGACTTTCGGGAAAGACAAACAGCCTCTACATTCTCACAGAGGAAACTTGATGAAGCACAGCAGAAGAAATAAACAATGGTGACAGAAAACAAGTGGTAGTGATGAGAACATATTCTATATGTGTTCTGCCCACCCATGCAATAGCATTTCAAAGTTGCACAATACTTTCGAGTTATGCTCTGAGACAATCTTATCAGCAATGGGGATTTATGTTAAAGATATGTCAGAGTGAAGAGGCTTAGAAGCATTCACAAGTTGTGGTGGGTGCAGCTAGCTTTTGTTTTATTGCCAATTGTTTGCATTCTGGGGTGGCTCAGAAGTTTGGTGTATGGCAGGAATTCTACATCGTATAGATTGCTGAAAATCCTGACAGAAAGGCATGAGGGCCATTTGGCATAGGAACTGTACTGAAAAACATCTGCTTACAGAACTGGTGTGGAATGTATTCATATCTAAAGGGAAATCAACAGGTGTTTCAGGGCTGGAGTATTGTGGATATAATGCCAGTTTAGATTGTAGTTCTGGGAATTAGCAGGGATGGAATTTTCAGATTTTCTGGAGTACAAATCCCACAGTTCTCCATTCTGAGAATTCTATCTACCTTACAGGCGCCTAAATGTGAGGAACCTGGGAGAAAAACCTAACATGGAAGGCTCTGAGACTTAGCTAGGCTCCACCTAGCTTCCTGTTTAGAAGAAAAACTACCAGCTAGTACTAGGGTTTGAACAGGAAGTGTAGGCACAGCTAGGCCTAGCTAAACTACAAAGCGGTCCTCCCAGGTGACTCACATTTAGGTGTCCATAAGGTAGGTGGTGGTGCTGCGGGTTAAACCGCAGAAGCCTCTGTGCTGCAAGGTCAGAAGACCAGCAGTCGTAAGATCGAATCCACGCGACAGAGTGAGCTCCCATCGCTTGTCCCAGCTCCTGCCAACCTAGCAGTTCAAAAGCATGTAAATGCGAGTAGATAAATAGGTACCACCACGGTGGGAAGGTAACGGCATTCCGTGTCTAGTCGCACTGGCCACGTGACCACGGAAACTGTCTACGGACAAACGCTGGCTCTACAGCTTGGAGACGGGGATGAGCACCGCGCCCTAGAGTCGGACACGACTGGACTAAATGTCAAGGGGAACCTTTACCTTTACCTTTAAGGTAGGTGGAACTCCCAGAATGGAGAACTGTGAGATTATAGTCCAGAAAATAAAAATAACATTTAAAAAACCCTGAAATCAGTCCACTCTTACCAAGAGCTTCAAATGTTAGCTTTTTAGACTACCAACGCTCAGAATCTCACAGCCAGCATAGCTAAAATGCTAACTTTTCCAAGCTTCTTCAAGTCTCAGCAGTATGCATTTTCCTCTCCCCATCTAATGAGGAAGAGTTTGATAGATCTCATTTCTGTTTGATATAAAATGCGACACCTTGCATTGTCTAAAACCTAGACAAACAATGTGTAATCTTAGCTATGTTTTTTTTTCAAAACAAGGCAACTACAAACCACAGTTTACAGGTCAGAAGTGATGATGAACTAGAGATCAAGCAAAAGGGGAAACAGATGCTTCTGGTGTCCAAATAGCAGTGTCAGGGAAGGGGGAGAATGTGAAATTAAGGCTCATCTCATAATAATGAGGAGGAGAAGGGGACAACAGAGGACGAGATGGTTGGACAGTGTCACCGAAGCTACCAACATGAATTTGACCAAACTCCAGGAGGCAGTGGAAGACAGGAGGGCCTGGCGTGCTCTGGTCCACGGGGTCACGAAGAGTCGGACACGACTTAACGACTAAACAACAACAATAATGTTGCATGTGAACCGGATGGCAACTGGGGAAATAGAGGTAGAAGATCCTGTATTCAGAGACAGCACACTATCTGCCTAATAGACACTGGGAATTGTCCTTATGAAGGCAACTCCACTGTCAAAGGCAATAAGGGAAATCATACTCTTTATCTTTCTTAATTTATCACAGTTTTCTTTGTTGTTGTGTCTTGCACTCCCCATCTTTGGCTTCCAAACAGTCCTCCCCCCATGTCTTTTTTCCCACCTATTCCATACCATGTGGTACACAGGATTTTCCTCTAAAAGCCATGTCCACGGTCCTTATGGGGACGTTTTCTCTATTTTTATACTACAGTATCACTCATCCCCATAGCACTACCTTCTGGCTTGGATGGAAACGTTTCCACCTTTTACCTGGTTACAAGAACTCATGGTTAGTGACTGGTTCATGTGTGACCCAAATCAACTTGAAAGGGGTGTTTTGCCGCTCGTGGTGGGAAAGTATTGTGCCAGTGCTCTGATATATCATTAAGTTTCATAAAACAAACACAATCCCACCCTTCAAACAACAGCCACCCAATTAAAGTCCACGGTTAAAACTGCTTCTAGGGACCTATAATCTACCACTCGCTGATGATATGTGTCTCTTCAAGGAAAATAAGGGAAGGAAATCAGCTCTGGTTTCTAACTGAACCCCTTGAATTAAAGAAGCAAGCGGAGAGATGTTTGAAAAGATCAGGTACTTTAAAAATAAAACAAAGAAGCAAAACTTCGGTTACCTAAACTTATCAGGATTCTAAGAGGACTTACCAAAACAACTTTCTGGGGATCCCCGGTTCTTCCTCACAGAAACTGGTAGCCGGTTGTACCTTCTCATTATTCATGTAAAGTCAAAGGAATTCTCTTCCATGTACAAAGATATTATTCACTGGAGACTGGACAACCTCCAGAGAGAGACATACAAATTGACCAATATATAAGTCTCAGAAGATAGACTTGAATCCTCTCTTTGCACAGATCTGTTTTACATACAGCTGAATTAACAAAGGATTTTTGTTGTTTCTACCTGTCTTGGCTTGTTCTTTGTTAGCAGAAAATTCTGAAAAGGTGAGTGAGAAGGTTGACTTTATCATACATGGGTGGGGACAGTAAGGATATCCAAAGTTCACTTATGCTAAAAATGCCCCCTGCAAAAACAACAACAGAAAACCCCAAAAACTTCTTGTGGTATCCCAGCACAGCAGCTCATCCTATGTGGAAGATGTCACAGGGATTGGATTTCATTCTTATTTATTTATTTATTGGTCTCTTGCTAAAAGCTTAAGAGAAGTAAATCAAGCAGGATCAGGATGCCTGAGACAAAGCACTGATCCCTTCTTTGTAGAAGCAGTCTGGTTTAAAATCCCTTAGGAGACACAAACCCTTTTGCATTAAGAAAACATCAGGGGCCGAGTCTGCCTTTAAAATAAAATAAAGTGGTATATGAATGGCAGCCTCAAGTGAAATTAAACGAAGGGATTTACAGGGGATGAGAGACAGAAGATGTGATGACAAGCCAGTAATAAACGCAGAGCTGCATGTTCCAAAGGGTGGCGGTAAGGTTGGAGGACAACAATAAGGAGCATGAGTTTCATAAAGCTAGTCCAGATTTGTCAAAACCCTTTGAGAAGCCTCTTGTATTTTACTTTGCAATCCCAGAATAGCAGCCCAGAACAAGTCTGACATCTTGAAGTAAAAAGGAAAGGAAAGCTCTTGAGTCACGCACAAGAAGAAAAGAAAGGAAAATTCCAACCGCATCCTTTTTCAGAGAACAGAAAGGACCTTGAAAAGCTTATGGTTACCAATGAAAACAAAACAGAAACCTGGGGGGGGGGGGTGTTCTGTGATGTCATGGGGTGAAACCTAGAAGCACTGATATCTCCTTTGGCATTTACACTGTTGGCTTTCCAACAGCTATTGAAGCCTTATTTGGCTTAAAATTCCTTTGTAGTGTTCTTGGCATATACATAAACCCCCTTAGGTAAATGGCAGAGCGTAGCCAAATTACTCTTTTGAAAGACAACTCCCAGAATTCCTGGGCGGGTGGAGAGTCCTTATGACCACAGTCCAAAAAGCAACTTCGCTACGCTTGTCTTGGTATCCCCTTTATTATTTATGTCTTGGTTATTGGGTTTTTTCCTAACTTCCAAAGTTATCCAAGCAGCTCATAATAAGAATATCAAACAACATCAGAACACTTTGTTGTTGTTGTTTAGTCGTTAAGTCGTGTCCGACTCTTCGCGACCCCATGGACCAGAGCACGCCAGGCCCTCCTGTCTTCCACTGCCTCCCAGAGTTGGGTCAAATTCATGTTGGTAGCTTCGATGACACTGTCCAACCATTTCGTCCTCTGTCGTCCCCTTCTCCTCTTGCCTTCACACTTTCCCAACATCAGGGTCTTTTCCAGGGAGTCTTCTCTTCTTATGAGATGGCCAAAGTATTGGAGCCTCAGCTTCAGGATCTGTCCTTCCAGTGAGCACTCAGGGTTGATTTCCTTCAGAATGGCTAGGTTTGATCTCTTTGCAGTCCAGGGGACTCTCAAGAGTCTCCTCCAGCACCACAATTCAAAAGCATCAATTCTTCGGCAGTCAGCCTTCTTTATGGTCCAGCTCTCACTTCCATACATCGCTACTGGAAAAACCATAGCTTTGACTATGCGGACCTTTGTTGGCAAGGTGATGTCTCTGCTTTTTAAGATGCTGTCTAGGTTTGTCATCGCTTTCCTCCCAAGAAGCAGGCGTCTTTTAATTTCGTGGCTGCTGTCCCCATCTGCAGTGATCATGGAACCCAAGAAAGTAAAATCTGTCACTGCCTCCATATCTTCCCCTTCTATTTCCCAGGAGGTGATGGGACCAGTGGCCATGATCTCAGGTTTTTTTTTTTTTTTTGATGTTGAGCTTCAGACCATTTTTTGCACTCTCCTCTTTCACCCTCATTAAGAGGTTATTTAATTCCTCCTCACTTTCTGCCATCAGAGTGGTATCATCTGCCTATCTGAGGTTGTTGATATTTCTCCCAGCAATCTTAATTCTGGCTTGGGATTCAGAACACTAGTGACGAAATAAACTGAAGCTGGAAATCCATCCTAATAACAGAATTTTTTTAAAAAAATTTAAAAGCATTGCAAAGGCCTTTTCCAATTATCTGTGTTCTGAACCATAGGTTTAACCTGCCAATGTATAGAATTCCACCCTTACTCTGAAGCAAAATGTTCCGATTTGTTTGCTAACTTGTACAGGCTGTGGATCATTAAGCATCAGGTAATGACCAGCCTCTTAATGGCTTTCCCCCTCAAATCTATTATGGCTGGTTCTAAGCAGCTGCGCTGTACAGAAAGCTGGAAACAACAATCCCACTGCAAGGATTGTTACGGAATGATTTATTTGAGTAGCAGCTGCCACTTTCACAGGGAGCATTTCTTAACTCACAGTCACTAACTAGCTGATGCTTGCTTTCTTTAAAAAAAAAATTCTTCCAAGTAGAATAAGACACCCAGTTGCCTTGCCTCTTCAACCAATGGATGCAAATGAGAAACCGTAGGTTTTATTTGTAGTTTTATGATAAACGTAAGAAGTTATTTGCTGGATCAGGCTGCAGATATTCAGAACTTAACTTGAGGAAACGAACAGAAGGAAAACATTGAAGTTTTCAAGAAAAGATTGGACAGCCATCTGTCCGGGATGGTATGAGGTCTCCTGCCTTGGGCAGGGGGGGTTGGACTAGAAGACCTCCAAGATTCTCCACTAGCCCTCCAATGCTCTTTGGGGGGACTGGGAAGCCATATTGGATAATGTGGGGTGCGAGCTCCAGCTGAAAGCAGCTACTGAGGGATGAAAGGACAGGAAACTTATGTGAACGTCTTTCTTTTACTGATCTTTAGCAAATTTACCTTCCCCCTCATCAGCTACTCCAGGTCATTCCACTTTGTTGGAATAGACCCCTGGAGAGACTCGAGGAGGGCATAGGAGGGAGGAGATGGGAAACTCTTTCTCTCCACTTCTTTAAGTTACTATATCATAAGGTCAGACCTTGGAATTTGTAATGCTACTCATGACTTCTCAGCAGCCACGTTAGCCTTATCTGCTGCTCCAACTGAACAAGGAATTCACATTGTTCTGTGTTATCAATTTTATGGCCTCTAGTGGCCAATTAGGATGTTGCACCTTTATAATTATAAAAGTACAAAAGACAAAGAATTTGTCCCCTTGCCAATGAGGATTGATAAGAGGATGCCATAAAACTTGGAAAATTCCTGTTGATAATAGGATATTCTGGAGGTCACTCATTCATAAGATAGAGGTGATTTGAAGGCACATAAAAACAAGAGCAACAAAGAGAAAACGTAATTGTTCCGTAGTAGGTTATCAACCCCCTTCACGGATTGCTGCCTTATCGTGGCGAAGGGGCTTGAGTAATTCAGAGAAGCTATGGGCTATGCCATGCAGGGACACCCAAGACGGACAGGTCATAGTGGAGAGTTCTGACTAAACGTGATCCACCTGGAGCAGGAACTGGCAAGCCACTCCAGTATCTTTGCCAAGAAAACTCCATGGACAGAAACAAAAGGCTAAAAGATATGACGCTGGAAGATGAGCCCCTCAGGTTGGAAGGCGTCCAACATGCTACTGAGGAAGAGCGGAGGACAAGGACAAGTAGCTCCAGAGCTAATGAAGTGGTTGAGCCAAAGCCGAACGGACGCTCAGCTGCGGACGCACCTGGAAGTGAAAGGAAAGTCCGATGCTGCAAAGAAAAATACTGCACAGGAACCTGGAATGTAAGATCTATGAACCTTGGGAAGCTGGATGTGGTCAAACAGGAGATGGCAAGAATAAACATTGACATCCTAGGCGTCAGTGAACTAAAATGGACGGGAATGGGCGAATTCAATTCAGACGATTATCATATCTACTATTGTGGGCAAGAATCCCGTAGAAGAAATGGAGTAGCCCTCATAGTCAACAAAAGAGTGGGAAAAGCTGTACTGGGATACAATCTCAAAAATGATAGAATGATTTCAATACGAATCCAAGGCAGACCTTTCAACATCACAGTAATCCAAGTTTATGCATCTACCACCGATGCTGAAGAGGCTGAAATTGACCAATTCTATGAAGACTTACAACACCTTCTAGAACTGACACCAAAGAAAGAGGTTCTTCTCATTCTAGGGGACTGGAATGCTAAAGTAGGGAGTCAAGAGATAAAAGGAACAACAGGTAAGTTTGGCCTTGGAGTTCAAAACAAAGCAGGGCAAAGGCTAATAGAGTTTTGTCAAGAGAACAAGCTGGTCATCACAAACACTCTTTTCCAACAACACAAGAGGCGACTCTACACATGGAAATCACCAGATGGGCAATACCGAAATCAGATTGATTATGTTCTCTGCAGCCAAAGATGGAGAACCTCTATACAGTCAGCCAGAACAAGACCTGGAGCTGATTGTGGCTCTGATCATCAGCTTCTTATAGCAAAACTCAAGCTTAAACTGAAGAAAGTAGGAAAAACCACTGGGCTAGCCAGGTATAATCTAAACCAAATCCCTTATGAATACACAGTGGAAGTGAAGAACAGATTTAAGGAACTAGATTTGGTGGACAGAGTGCCTGAAGAACTATGGATGGAGGCTCGTAACATTATACAGGAGGCAGCAACAAAAACCATCCCAAAGAAAAGGAAATGCGAGAAAGCAAAGTGGCTGTCCAACGAGGCCTTACAAATAGCAGAGAAGAGAAGGGAAACAAAATGCAAGGGAGATAGGGAAAGTTACAGAAAATGGAATGCAGACTTCCAAAGAATAGCAAGGAGAGACAAGAGGGCCTTCTTAAATGAACGGTGCAAAGAAATAGAGGAAAATAATAGAAAGGGAAAAACCAGAGATCTGTTCAAGAAAATTGGAGATATTAAAGGAACCTTTTGTGCAAAGATGGACATGATAAAGGACAAAAATTGCAGGGACCTCACAGAAGCAGAAGACATCAAGAGGAGGTGGCAAGAATACACAGAGGAATTATACCAGAAAGATCTGGATGTCCCGGACAACCCAGATAGTGTGGTTGCTGACCTTGAGCCAGACATCTTGGAGAGTGAAGTCAAGTGGGCCTTAGAAAGCATGGCGAACAACAAGGCCAGTGGAGGAGATGGCATTCCAGTGGAACTATTTAAAATCTTAAAAGATAATGCTGTTAAGGTGCTACACTCAATATGCCAGCAAAGTTGGAAAACTCAGCAGTGGCCAGAGGATTGGAAAAGATCAGTCTACATCCCAATCCCAAAGAAGGGCAGTGCCAAAGAATGCTCCAACTACCGTACAATTGCACTCATTTCACACGCTAGCAAGGTTATGCTCAAAATCCTCCAAGGTAGGCTTCAGCAGTATGTGGACCGAGAACTCCCAGAAGTACAAGCTGGATTTCGAAGGGGCAGAGGAACTAGAGACCAAATTGCTAACATACGCTGGATTATGGAGAAAGCCAGAGAGTTCCAGAAAAACATCTACTTCTGCTTCATTGACTACGCAAAAGCCTTTGACTGTGTGGACCACAGCAAACTATGGCAAGTTCTTAAAGAAATGGGAGTGCCTGACCACCTTATCTATCTCCTGAGAAATCTATATGTGGGACAGGAAGCAACAGTTAGAACTGGATACTGATTGGTTCAAAATTGGGAAAGGAGTACGACAAGGCTGTATATTGTCTCCCTGATTATTTAACTTATATTCAGAATACATCATGCGAAAGGCAGGACTGGATGAATCCCAAGCTGGAATTCAGATTGCCGGAAGAAATATCAACAACCTCAGATATGCAGATGATACCACTCTGATGGCAGAAAGTGAGGAGGAATTAAAGAACCTCTTAATGAGGGTGAAAGAGGAGAGCGCCAAAAATGGTCTGAAGCTCAACATCCAAAAAACCAAGATCATGGCCACTGGTCCCATCACCTCCTGGCAAATAGAAGGGGAAGATATGGAGGCAGTGACAGATTTTACTTTCTTGGGCTCCATGATCACTGCAGATGGCGACAGCAGCCACGAAATTAAAAGACGCCTGCTTCTTGGGAGGAAAGTGATGACAAACCTCGACAGCGTCTTAAAAAGCAGAGACATCACCTTGCCAACAAAGGTCCGCATAGTCCAAGCTATGGTTTTTCCAGTAGCGATGTATGGAAGTGAGAGCTGGACCATAAAGAAGGCTGACCGCCGAAGAATTGATGCTTTTGAATTGTGGTGCTGGAGGAGACTCTTGAGAGTCCCCTGGACTGCAAGGAGAACAAACCTATCCATTCTAAAGGAAATCAACCCTGAGTGCTCACTGGAAGGACAGATCCTGAAGCTGAGGCTCCAATACTTTGGCCATCTCATGAGAAGAGAAGACTCCCTGGAAAAGACCCTGATGTTGGTAAAGTGTGAAGGCAAGAGGAGAAGGGGACGACAGAGGACGAGATGGTTGGACAGTGTCATCGAAGCTACCAACATGAATTTGACCAAACTCCAGGAGGCAGTGGAAGACAGGAGGGCCTGGCGTGCTCTGGTCCATGGGGTCACGAAGAGTCGGACACGACTTAACGACTAAACAACAACAAAGGTTATCAACAGTTTAAAATATATCTTAGCTGCAGCATGTGAGTGACAAACCCCGTGAGCATGTTTCATATGCCCGTGTACTAGAGGCTTCTAAGAAACAATAATAATGATCAGTTCTAGCAACTAACACTTAAACAATTTTATGGGCAAAACGGGAGGGATGATTTACACAAGACACCACAAAATAAGGAAATTTTCTGATAAGGCTTCATTCATTCATTCTTTATTATGTGGTCACAGACGCAAGTTCAAACAATACAACAATAAGAACAAGATTAAGATAATTATTAAAACATGCTCATATTTGAAAAAAAAAAAAGAACGTTACCAGCTTATTAAAATCTACAATGGGTGAAGAATTGAAAATTTCAGTTTTAGCGGCTACTGAAACTACCACTGTTTTGCATAATTATTTTTCATTGGTTTCAGGTCCTTTTTCATGACATTAATTATTTTTAATTGGTTAAAGTCTGCCCTAAGCCCAAAACAACTCCCCTTCAGAAGTGCTTTGAGTACGAACGCTCCCAAGTGGTTCGATAAGGTAAAGTTTAATGTGCATATATGTAAATAAATGGGGATTAAAACATCACATGATTCAGCACACAGTGGCCCACTACGAAAGCAGCAGCTGCTCAATTCCACAAGGAAAAGTTACCTTTCTTGTGCATGTAAAACATGCCTCTTGCTCCTCTTAGGAGAAAGGCACTCTGTGCAAACTCAGAGGCATGCTAGTCGAGAGGCCAGTGTCGTATTTTTCAAAAATCAGCACCCCTACAGCGTCACGCTTGTGAGAGTGATAATTTTTAGGATGGAGGTCAGGGAAGTTGCAGGGAGAACACGGTTGCCGTGGTAACAGCAACTCTGCCTCCAAGGCCTGGCGGCTGCTATTAATTCTGACACCCGGATCTGCTTGACACCAGCAGAGAAAGTGACCCCAATGTGAGTTCATTTATTCTTGTTGTTCCCCAGCACAACCTGGTTGTTGCATTTTGTTGAGGCGGCGAACTGGCTCACCCACCCATCACATTGTCTGCCCAAAACTTACCCACTTGTTAGGAACAAGAGAAATGGCATCTAGCCCATGTTTCTCAGAAGCTTGCATTCTGGACTTTAAAACCATGACGGATATCATTGATGGAAACAGACAATGGATCAACCTTTCTCAACACGGCCCAGGTGACTTGGATGATAACCTCCATCATCTCCACATGATGGAAGGTGGCCACGTGTCCTTTTTTAGGGAGGGCGGTCCTCCATTTGAAGCATCATCCTTCTTTTTGGTGAGATGAAGTGGCCACCCAACCCCATGCGATTCCCTGGCCGAACAGGGGTAAGTTGAGGCTTTGACTGGTGTATCTATCTAATTGCACTTCTCTCATTTTTTTTTTGATGTAAAATGGTTCATGTGGGTGTGTCATTTTGTAAGAAAAGTTGCAAGCTGCACACATGGATATAACTGCTGATGAATCATAGAATCATAGAAAAGTGAAGTTGGAAGGGGCCTACAAGGCCATCAAGTCCAAACCCCTGCTCAAGGCAGGAATACAATCAAAGCATACCTGCCAGGTGATTATCTAAGTTTTTCTTGAATGCCTCCAGTGTTGGAGCACTCACCAACTCCCAAGGTCACTGGTTCCACTGTCGTACTGCTCTAACCGTTAGGAAGTTTTTCCTGATATTCAACCGAAATCTGGCTTCCTTTAACTTGAGCCCATTGTTGCGTGTCCTGTACTCCGGGATGATCGAGAACATATCCTGCCCCTCCTCTGTATGACAGCCTTTCAAATATTTGAAAAGTGCTATCCTATCACCCCTCCGTCTTCTTTTCTCAAGGCTAAACATGCCCAATCCTTTCAGCCTTTCCTCATAAGGCCTGGTTTCCAGCCCCCTGATCATCCTTGTCACCCTCCTCTGAACTTGTTCCAGTTTGTTAGCATCCTTTTTGCATGGCAGGAAGGATGTGTTTGCCATGTCAATTCTGTATGAACTTCAAATATGAGTTCAGTCCCAGGATCGGACATTCTGAAAGCACTGTTCAGACCATTCATGACCATAACTGATAGTTGCCTAGCTAGATATTTCAACTAAATTACTGTGACTTCTGTTTATTTTCTTTCTCTATATATTCATTTTCAGTAAGCTGCAAAGGGCACTTCAGACAGTTATTAAAGACTATGCCTAAACTGGATATGGAACAACTGATTGGTTCAAAATTGGGAGAGTACGACAAGGCTGTATATTGTCCCCCTGCTTATTTAACTTATATGCAGAATACATCATGCGAAAGGCAGGACTGGATGAATCCCAAGCCGGAATTAAGATTGCTGGGAGAAATATCAACAACCTCAGATAGGCAGATGATACCACTCTGATGGCAGAAAGTGAGGAGGAATTGAAGAACCTCATTATGAGAGTGAAAGAGGAGAGCGCAAAAAATGGTCTGAAGCTCAACATCAAAAAAACTAAGATCATGGCCACTGGTCCCATCACCTCCTGGCAAATAGAAGGGGAAGATATGGAGGCAGTGACAGATTTTACTTTCTTGGGCTCCATGATCACTGCAGATGGTGACAGCAGCCACGAAATTAAAAGACACCTGCTTCTTGGGAGGAAAGCAATGACAAACCTAGACAGCATCTTAAAAAGCAGAGACATCACCTTGCCGACAAAGGTCCGCATAGTCCAAGCTATGGTTTTTCCAGTAGCGATGTATGGAAGTGAGAGCTGGACCATAAAGAAGGCTGACCGCCGAAGAATTGATGCTTTTGAATTGTGGTGCTGGAGGAGACTCTTGAGAGTTCCCTGGACTGCAAGGAGAACAAACCTATCCATTTTGAAGGAAATCAACCCTGAGTGCTCACTGGAAGGACAGATCCTGAAGCTGAGGCTCCAATACTTTGGCCATCTCATGAGAAGAGAAGACTCCCTGGAAAAGACCCTGATGTTGGGAAAGTGTGAAGGCAAGAGGAGAAGGGAACGACAGAGGACGAGATGGTTGGACAGTGTCACCAAAGCTACCAATATGAATTTGACCCAACTCCGGGAGGCAGTGGAAGACAGGAGGGCCTGGCGTGCTCTGGTCCATGGGGTCACGAAGAGTCGTATACAACTTAACGACTAAACAACAACAACAACATGCCTAATTTATTTATTTGACTTATATTTACCGGTTTTAATATAATACTTGTTTAATGCTTTTTAAATATTTGTATATTTATTGATTTTAGCTCTTAAATATTGTCTTTTTAATGATGTAAACCGCCTTGGGTCCTTTTAAGGAGAAAGGGGTGTTTGTGAAAATAGTTTAAATAAATAAAAATAAAACTCTATCTTTATCTCTATACTGTATCCCAAGATGGTTACCCAGTCACAATCTTGTGCAATATGGTGAATAGTAGTGTATTTCCACTTAGATTATAGTACCCTGTTTCCCCGAAAATAAGACCTAACCTGAAAATAAGCCCTAGTATGATTTTTTCAGGATGCTCATAATATAAGTCCTACCCCAAAAATAAGCCCTAGTGAAGTGAAACCCCGCCCTCCACCCTTGTGCAGCAACCAGAAGAAGATGACATGGCTGTCTTTGAAGAAATGTAGATTGTTGTACATGAAAAAAATAAAACATCCCCTGAAAATAAGCCCTAGTGCGTTTTTTGGGAGCAAAAATTAATATAAGACGCTGTCCTATTTTCAGGGAAACAGGGTAATAATATCTAATTGTGATGTTTGCATATATTAGTTTAAATCAGCACATGCACATTTAAGGGAAAAATACCCTCCATTTTTTGGCCAAAATCTTTTCCTTTTTGGTGTTCTTCCCCCTGCATGTTCCTCTTTTTAGGGATATCTGCGCTCCTTTTTGGCGATGGAGCAGTGGCTACTAGAGATGGGGTGGAGATAACAAGGGTCACAGGTGGAGATAACAAGGGTCCAGCCCCCTGGGGCTGGATGGTCCACTCACCAATGCGCTAACGCCACGGGGTCCGCACTACCGTCCTATCGCTCCGGAGTTCGCAATCGCCGAGCTACTCTTTGACCTGGTAGAGAGGCTTGTCGTCCCGCCTCCTGCCAGGAGTGGCTTGGCGATCACAATCTCTGGAGAGATAGGACGCGGACCCCACGGAGTTAGCACATCGGTGAGTGGACCGGGGCCGGACCCTCGTTATCTCCACCTGTGCAGGGATATTCGTATACGAATACCCCCATCTCTAGTGACTACCCTAGATGGAAGTTGCATTCCAAGACTCCTGGAGGGCTATCAGGTTGGGAATAGCAGCAATAGAGGCCGGAACAGACATATGCTGGAAACAGCTCAGTGGCTTAGACCTCTGGCTGAAAGCAGAGGCTGGGAGTTCGATTCTCCACTGGGCCTCCTTGACAGGAGCTGGACTCGATCCATAGGGTGTCTTCCAGCTTTGCACTTCTAAGATGATTAAAAAGGGGCTAAGAGAGTTCTGTTGGAGATTTATGCCATCCACCCTCCCCATATTATATGGCTGTTTTGTTTAGCAACTTATTGATGTGCCTGTGGAGTTAAATGTTTATAAGAATTCAGCCACGAACTCACAGGGCAGCTATTTTCTCTCTTTGCTTCAGCCTCCCACTTGCAATTTAACAGGTGCATACAGCAGAGGTGATAGAACTGTATTTATGAAATGCTTTGAAAATATAGAGGTGACACACCATTGGTAAACAATTGCCAGCAATCATTATGTTAGATTGCACAGGGAAGCCATTGAATGCCACAAACACCAGCAGAGCTTCAACAAAAAAAGAAGAAAGTTTAAAACTCAACAAAGCCTGGCTCCCAGCACTGAAAAATACAGCCTGCAAAAGGTCAACGAACTCTACCCAGCCACAAGGACCGGTGATCACTGCACACAAAAGACCAGCTAACGACACCCATCAATCACAGTGACAGATCATCTCTCCCCCTTATCACAACAATACACCCACAACAAAAACACGCTGATCACCACAATCACCCAATCTCCTGAAAAGGACAAAAGCTGTTCCCACAGCTATAAATACTCAACTATCCTACAAACTGCACCAGAGCACAGACAGAGTTCTGACTCCTGTCCTCTGAAGATGCCGGCCACAGAGACTGGTGAAACGTTAGGAAGAACAACCTTAAGAACACGGCCAAACAGCCCGGAAAACCCACAACAACCGTAATTATATTACATTAAAATATTTATATATCTTCCTTTGAGCTTGAGATGCAGGGCTGTAGTGATGGTGGAGCAACCTGGGTTTTGCTCTAGAGCACTAAAATTTAGAGGGCACCAACATTTAAGGAAGAATCCACTGATGGTCATTCTTCTCCTTTTTCCTTGGAGGGAGGTTCCTGCCCATGATCAAGAGTGAGTGGGTAGGTGTCCGTGCCGATTCTATCAGGAGGCAAACATTCTAATTACAGTTCTGCTGGGATGGAGAACATATAGTCCTTCAGATGCTGTTGGACTGTAATTACTGAGACTAGAAGCCATGTTGACGAAGGCCAGCTGAAGATGAAACCCAGCAAGATCTCTGGCAGCCATTCTTAACCTTTTTTTGGTCATAGCCATAAACACAATATGAAGCAAATATAGACAGAATCAGAATTGTATAAGTTTCATAACAAACCTTATAAGGTTGCGTGTGAAAAAATGTTTCCAGTTCGATAGTTCAGTGATCAGATGTGCAGTTCTAAAGGTATTTGGAAGCCCCTTCAAATGAGCCAGGACTCCCCAGGGGGCCATATGGCCCCTGTTGAGAATGGCTGATCTAGAGGACCACACCTTTCCTAATCAATCTCTAAGACTTCGAGATTAGGACACTCAGAGAGGAAAGCATGGGTGTTTCTTATTTTGCCTTCACAACAACCCTGTGAACTAATCTAAACTGAAATATTACTGAGCTTTTTGGCTCAGTAGAAATCTACCTTTCCCTGACCAAGAAGAAAATCATTTGTCATAAATAAAACACCATTGCCCTCATCCCGCTGCCAGGATTCCAGTCGGCACTTACTATTTAATCTCTACAACTAAATTATATGCCAGCACACAATTATTATTTGCACGAACACTATCATGCTTCGGTTGACCTTTAAGGTGACCATTTTCAAAACAGACCACAAATTTTGTAATAATCCATTCACTGAATGAAAAGCTTCAGAGTTTCATCTGCTATCAATTATAGCCTTTCCAGAAATGAGCACATTAGCAATATGTGTTTAGCACATGGGTTTTTAGGGAGAAAGGATACCTTGGCGATTGACTTTAAACCTTTGACAGGCATAATAGAATCAAAGGGAAGTCTGCTGTAGGCCGGGCAATTTAATGTTTAGTCTACTTGTACGGCACAAGGTAGAAATACTTTGGCCATCTCATGAGAAGACTCCCTGGAAAAGACCCTGATGTTGGGAAAATGTGAAGGCAAGGGGAGAAGGGGACGACAGAGGACGAGATGGTTGGACAGTGTCATTCTTGCCCACAGTAGTAGATACGATAATTGTCTGAATTGAATTCGCCCATTCCCATCCATTTTAGTTCACTGACGCCCAGGATGTCAATGTTTATTCTTGCCATCTCCTGTTTGACCACATCCAGCTTACCAAGGTTCATAGATCTTACATTCCAGGTTCCTATGCAGTATTTTTCTTTGCAGCATTGGACTTTCCTTTCACTTCCAGGCGCGTCCGCAGCTGAGCATCCTTTCGGCTTTGGCCGAATTTGAATCAACGTGATTTATGGAGTTGACTCATCATATTGCCATTTACTGAACAGGTTACTCAAAGTTTGACTTACTACCCTGTGTAATAGGATTTTGGCCTATATTTAACATGTGTACAATGCTTTCAAATGTTCCAAACACTTCTCACACATTGCCTAGCTTTCTTACAACAACACTTTAAGGTAGGTCATTATTGTTATTCCTGAAAAGTGGGGGTGAAGCAGGAACAGTAAGTATCTTGCCTAAGGCCATCAAATAGGTCCATGGAAGACACAGGTTTTGAACGATGGACTTGTTTTATAGCCAGGTCTCTTGGCCACTATGCCATGTTGGTTCTCTGAAGGAAGGATTTGCTTTGTTTTGAAAGAAAGGAAGAAACTAACTTACAAGTCTTCCTAGACATTACACCAATCAACCATATCTAGAAGGAGGGGTCCCTCAAGTGGTAAAGAAGGCACAGTTTGGAGAATAGGGTTGTGCCCTGCAGGGTTTGTCTCTGGAATTTAAACGAAGGCTTTATCTGCATGTCTAATTCTGGAGATACACATAACAAAGCAGAGCACACTGCTGGGAGGAAAACATTGTATGAGAAGCAAAGAAGCATTTCTCTAAATTTCTGTTTTGGCCCTGAGATACAGTCATATCAAAGACTGAGAAAACGAAAACCAAACAGTATTTCCATATAAAAAAGAAAATAAAGATTTGGCAGATCATTAATATTTAAACAGATCCCCGTTTTAATAATTTGCCAAGCTGCCTGATCCTATGCACCAAAGAACAGAAGTAAGGCTTACTGGCTTGCCTAAGGCTTATTCTAAGTAAGCATGAATAGGTCTTGTATTAGCATTAAATGTAAATTCCTTATGAACTCCATCTAGAGTAGGAGAGCTCAGACTACAAGCTTGAAGATTTGGCTTTGTTTTCCAACAGAACCTTGAGGCCCACCAATCAGACTGTGGCACAAAAGACATAAATTTAAAATTGAAGAATTCTGAACCCAAGTAGACAATTGGACTCATAAACACTTGCTGAGCTCTTACGAAGACCTACCAGTCATTCTAGATTTACTTTAGGCCTGCCCACCAAGATCTCTAGGCAGGTTCCCAACCTTGGGTCCCCAGATGTTCTTAGACTAACATTCCCAGAAACCTTCGCCACCTGCTGTCCTGGCCAGGATTTCTGGGAGCTGTAGTCCAAGAATGTCTAGGGAACCAAGGTTGGAAACCACCAACGTAGATTGTAAGATTCAGTTTAATTCAGTAAAATGTGCAACGCCACTTTATCACATTTTTTCCTGAAGCCAACAAGTGCAATTAGTATAAAACTCATTGCAGTGTTGTTGAGAGCTCTCTTTTGCACCAGACATTTTTTTAAAAATTAAGAAAATACTTCTAAAAGAGTGTCCCTTTTTTGTCTCCTTCACGTTATATGGATCTAATGTGATACATTTTCCATTAAAACCAGAGCTGAACTGAAACTGGTGCCCACTGTTTTCACCTCATGTTCGTCCCCCCCTACCCACTCAGCTCCTCTTTCAATGGGTCTTGCATGCTTGAGACAGTGTGAAAAGTCCATGAGAAAAGGCGTTCCTGTTGCTGAGGGCAACCAGGCAGATGTACGTTGGCCTGGAAAAGTAGGCCATAAAGCCACCACAGCCCAACAAGGAAGAGAGTCTCTTCGTGGTAGCCTTGGCAACACAGGGACGGGTTCCCAGCTCATCCACCCCCAATTAGGAGAGATGCAAATGATCCCACACAGTCAACTCAGATGGCCGACGGTAGTGCTGGGAGGCCTCCAGCTTTGCTCCTCACTCCTTGCTTGGGTGCGGTTACATAAATGGGAAACAGATCAAGTAGAAACGCAAAACAAAGCAAATGCAAAGAAAGAGAAGTTACGGCACCTTGAAGGCTAGCTGCTCTCTTTTTGGGAAATACAATTTTGTAAAGAAAAGTCTGATACAAACCAGGCCGTGAATGCACACAGAGCATTCAAACAAACAAACAAACAAATTTTAAAAGAAAAGAACAAGAAAAAGCTGTGGCAGTGGGGTTTATAGGGGTGTTTAATGTCTTTCAGAACACAACATCAGCGCTTCACTAATTAGAAATATGGCCAAGAAATAGCTGCCGTGGCCTGTGCTAGATAAGCATATTGTGCATTCTAATCGGTCCACGGGGAGGAATCCTGTGGCATAAAGGAAGTGTTAGTGTTAGTGTGCGTGTGAATTAGTTAAGCACTGCATTGACAGTAAAAAGTTCAGATATTAATGTAACAGATATGCGCTCCCTGTGACCTCCCCCCCCTGCAACTCCAGGCTGCGACAGTGTGTATGTAGTAGGGATGTATGTCCTAGCTTGTCCACTTTATTTCGTGGCGCTCTCAACAAGAGAAGACAACAAGAACGAGTCTTGCACAGATTGATCAAAACTGTGCGAATAATGCAAAGAAGCTTTAATGCCGTGAGAGGACACAAATTGTGCTATGACTGCCATTCGGCTATATGATACTTTAAGGAGTAGAAGCACAAGAGGGGACGTGTGCATCTTAAAACAATAACAATAACCGCCCTGTCATTCTGTGTTCATTGTACATGTGCTTTGCTTCTCAAAAGTAAAAGACTAGTGGTGGGTAAAGGCACTTTTAAAATAAATTACAAAGACCTTGACAACGATGACAACAACAACAACAAAACAACATTTCTTTCTCTGGAGGTGATGAATCTCACAGGGCTTGGAATCCCGTTGTTGTGTACCGTCAAGTGCTACATGGATGGAAGCAAAGGATGGAGTAACTCTTCATCACCCCTCTAGCATGGAGTACCAGTTGACACAGCCAAAATACGGATAACTTTATTTTTTCAAACTTCACCTTTCTGAATCCCCTAGCTTGCATGGCCAGGGAGAGCTGTAGTTATAAAAAGTAATTTCTCCAGATTCAGGATTTATTTAGCACCTTCCCCAGTGTCCGATGGCAAATGAACAAACGAAGGACACACGAGGCCTCATGTCATACTTTCAGGGAGAACTCTGGTACTAGAAAGGTTTGTGTGCCATTTACCAGTGATAATTAGAACTTGATAATTAGACTTGAACAGGGACAGTTTCTAAGATCAGAGACACAGTCTTGTGTCTGAGGGGCTCTATGCGGGCTGCTGGCATGAAAGAGGTGAAGGCGATTCTGTCTTTGAAGATCTTGGCATATCGATTCGGTCTGCAGTCAAAGTTTCACCTGAACAATGTTCATTGTTGTGGGTTTTGGGGTAAAATTAAAATTACAGGCCTGAAACTCAGACCAGCTTCTCCAAACGAAAACAACTTCTTGGAAAGAGCTGAGAAACCTGGCCTGAATTTAGACCAAAGCCTGCTTTGCCCCTTTCTGTGGCTTTGGGTGCAAAAGCCAGCCTGACTGTCACATGGTTTCAACTAGAGGTGGTTTAACCTCGAATTCCAAGCCAAACCTGCCAAACAAGGAGAGAGTTCACAAACCCTGTAATTGCCAGAACCACAGATGGTAAAAATTGAGGGGGCTCAGAGGAATTTCAAGGGCAAGTCCGTTATAACAGAGAAAGCAGGGGAGGGGGCTTATTTTCCATCATCCTCTATTACATACAATTATTTATATCACTGTTTTTAAAGGGAGTCCTAGTAAGTTCTTGATGAGAAGGTAATGGTGGGTGAACTTTTCTGGAACACATTTAAAACAACCATTAAAACAATATACACAAGGCAAAATTCAGAACACAACATCTGAGTTAAACATGGGTAGGCTGTTTTATTTTCAACGAGAATGCTAAGGACATACTTAACTCCTAATTATATCAGTAGGAATTATTAGTACATAACTTCGGTTGAATCTTGCCCACGGTATCTAAAATATCTAAAGCTTTAAACTCTAAACAGGTTCTCTGGATGTTTTGCAATTAGTATAAAACAAAACAAGAAAATTTAAAGATCTAAAAATATAGCATTCCAAAAACCAACACAATAAGATTCAAATTACAAAAGCTAGCACAATAATAATACAATTTCAGGCAATCTTATAAAGTGCAGTACAAAACGAGGAGCTAAAACTGGCTACAAATTAAACAGGAACTAAAACTACAAAATGATATGGATAAGAAAGATTTTTTTTTAAAAAAAGAACCCAAGACAGGAAAAAATCTTTATCTATCTATCTATATATAGAAGCTACCTCAGTTTCCCTTATGGAAGTCCCGCCCTGGTGAAAATATATATTTTTTGCCAGGGCGGGTCTCCAACATGGGAAACTGAGGTAGTTTCTTTAGCCAGCAGCCATGAGGTATCATGAAACATTAGGAGCTTGCTACTGATTTATCTCCTTATGGTTTTGTTTTTACAGCCAGGAAGAAAGAGAGATGCCTTAAACATTTTCTGCCTTGGGTGTCAAAATAACTTGTGTTCGATTTAACAAATTAATGTTAAACATGTCAGTTTTACATTAAACAGGAGAAATGCAACTGATATATTTCTAAAAACACTCTTGTTTTGAAAGTACTGTTAAAATTGTTACTTTGAAAACACTGGTGTTTTTTTTTTTTTTAAGATTTATCCATTTGCTTATTCTCCTGTTAAGGAAGAAGTAACTGCATTGATGTTAACACCTTAAATCTAACATGCTGTTTCTAAATTCTCATTTTAGGTTCTGTGCAATTGATTTTGGGAACTGAGAAGATATGGCAAAAATATCTGGGGACAACCTTAATACTGGTACTAAGTGTATAACCCTGGGTCGAATCTTTTCTAATAACGGGAACTATTGCACTCTGATACTTTGGCCATCTCATGAGAAGAGAAGACTTCCTGGAAAAGACCCTGATGTTGGGAAAGTGTGAAGGCAAGAGGAGAAGGGGACAACAGAGGACAAGATGGTTGGACAGTGTCACCGAAGCGACCAACATGAATTTGACCCAACTCCGGGAGGCAGTGGAAGACAGGAGGGCCTGGCGTGCTCTGGTCCATGGGGTCACGAAGAGTCAGACACAACTTAACGACTAAACAACAACAAAATTGCACTCTGAGAAGGTAACCCATTGAGCTTCAGAATTAGGATGCACCGGGAACAGGGCTTCTGCAGAAAATATTCAGACCTACACCTGTGGAAGGAGGAATTTCAGCAAGCGCCAGAGTCCCAAGACATGAACACTTTTACAGATGTAAATCATCATCTGGGCACAGAAATTAACCAGGAATCAGGGTAAGCGATACTTCATTGCCATAGTATGTTCATATCTGACAAAACCAAAAGAAAAATAAAAAATAAAGAAGACAAAAACAGTATGGGACCTTAAATATTAACTGCTATATTCAACTGTTGGATAGCTCAATGGTTTAGGGTTTTGGTTATGGAGCCAAAGGTTGGGAGTCTGATTGCCCACTGAGTCTGCTTGAGAAAGCCTGGAGTCTGTGATCCCTGGGTCCCTTTCAGCTTTGCCATTCTAGGACGACAACGACTGTTGTTGTTTATAAAACAACACTTCCTGGGAAGGGAACTGAATATCAACAAGGGCATTGCCAGGTCAACAACTTGTGCACCAATACAGTCACTGATTTGGGGCCATGGTTGGACAGTGTCACCGAAGCGACCAACATGAATTTGACCAAACTCCGGGAGGCAGTGGAAGACAGGAGGGCCTGGCGTGCTCTGGTCCATGGGGTCACAAAGAGTCGGACACGACTTAACGACTAAACAACAACAACAACAACAACAATAAAGGCCATATAAATACTTGCCATGTAGTCCCATTCTTATGTCTGAGAAACTGGACTTGTCCATGAAAGTTCACATTAAAATATAGCAGTTAGTCTTTAAGGTGACACGAAGTTTTTGTCTTTATATTTTACGTTTCTTTTGTTTTTGCCCGAGACAGTATGTTCAGAGGCTTTGGTCCTCATTAAAATTTCCTGGCATGTTTTGCACCAGCTGTTATTCTGGGATCCTCTTCAAAGGCAGCTCTATCATAATAGTCCAACCAGAAGACGAACAGATCATGAATCAATGCAGCCAGGTTACCTTCTCCAGCTAAAACTGTAGTTGCAGTACTAGGTTAAGCCAGTGTAGCATAGTGGATAGAGTGTTGGACTAGAAGAGATCTAGGTTCAAATCCCTGCTGGGCTGTAGGAACTCACTTGAGGATGACAATGAGAAACCCTACATTTGAGATCTCACATGCCTTAAAAACCACATTAGGGTTGCTGTATGTTTGATGCAACTTAACAACACATAAGTATCAACCAGTCTAAGCTAGTAGAAAGCCCCGTATGTCATAGAACTACTTTAACTTCTAGAAATAATGATGCATCCAGCATCATCCCAAGCTCTTGACAGAAAAGAAAGGCTCTCACCTCCTTTATAAAAAAGGAAGGTATTTGCTAGTAGAATGGATGTTAAGTGTTCAACCCTGTCCAGACCTGGCAGCTGGAATAGGAATCCCTCCCCTTCAGGAGAATTTGACACCACAATGATGCTGAGAAGCCTTTAAAACAAGCCAGGACAAATGTGATCTGACTGGCATGTATGAATCTTGGAGAGAATCTATTTGTTTATAAGGGTTATATGTGTGAGACAGCGTTAGATACTGAATGCAGTAAGAGCTGTGAGATAAGAGTTATGAGTTATTAAAAGTTGTATGCTAGTTAGGGTTAATAGTGTTATTTAGAGCTGAGTGAGGGTTGTGTTATGAAGAAGCTGGGGATCATAGGCTGATCCTGTGGGAATTTGTGTCAAAGCAAGCAAGCATTCATCCATCCATCTATCCATCCATCCATCTAGAATGGAATGTGTCTGAATTATAAAGAAGAAAAGAAAAAGCTTATGACTATACTATATCATAAAGAAACGGACAGCATAAACATTGTTCTTATAGTTTACTTTTCCTTGTTAACGAAAACTTATTATTTCTTTGTGTTTTTAAAAATAAACTCGTTTACTATTTTCGAAGTTAGCAGTCACAATTATTATAACCATACCAGTGTTAGGACACAGGTGTAGTGTCACCACAGTTAATAACTCAGTGTGTTTCATCAAAAGCATCCTTGCTCCTTTTATAAAAAAGCAGTGTAAAGTTCGAACTCAGCTATGGTAGTAGTGGAACAGCCCAGATTGATGATAGCGATATTCCAGGAGAATACTAACCTGTTTACAGGTTCAATGGCAACCCCTAACTTAGTGCAGGGGTTTCAAGGTGGTTGTCATTTTTGACAGGGAACATATAAAGGTACGGAAATTATGTAAGCACCATAGTCCACATGCGAGTTGCCTGGACTTCTGGTTAGCTCTTGAATCTTGCACCCCAATGACTCTCATGATTGCAGGAAGAGAGAAAAAGACATAAAAGGTGGGAATTTAAGGACAGCCAGTAAAGTGCCCCACTATTTGCATGGGCTTGGATTTGAAGAAACTTTGTCAATTGCTTCATTTTCAGTGAAGATAGTCTGGCGTAACACAGTGACATTGCACGTTAAGAATTCTCTACCCAACAGCCAAGATGATGTGTCTGGGACACTTATGACATTATTTCATGCTCTCTGCAATTTGTAAAATAAAATAAAATAAAAGGCTTCGTGCAAAACTAGTGTTTCCCCAGTCTTTATGAATCTAATACCCAAATAGAGGAAACACAGAAAGATGATGACTGATAACAAAGACACAAACAAACCATCCAATGCTACTATTTTTTTTATAGTCCATGAAACAACACAATAGTTTTCAGTAGGGATGAGATTTTTGGACACCACAGATTCAGACACCACATTCTTCACTGTGGGAGTTCCACCTACTTTGCAGGCACCTTACCTGGGAGAAGGGCCTAAACTGGAAAATGCTGAGGCTTAAGCTAGGCCAAACTCTGCCCAAGTGTCCTGTTCCTGCCTCAGTGGGTGCTTTCTTTCTGAGCCGTGCCTTTAGCTTGGCCCAATGAAGCCTCTTAGCCTTCCAGTTTAGGCCTTACTCCCAGTTATGCACGGCATTGTGGTCCTTATAAGATGCCTGCGAGGTAGGTAAAACTTCCCGAATGGAGAATGATGGTCGATGAAGTCCAGAAAAATCTGAAAATCCCATCTCTAGTTGTCAGTTCTAAGTTTTGCACAGTTATAGAAATTAGCCGGGGGGGGGGGGGGGAGATCATAATATCTCTCTGAGACCGGCAAAACTTAAATATTGTTATTTCACTGCGAGGGGAACAATTATTGCAGGGTTCTCTCCTGCTCCTGAACCAATGGATTCAAATGACAGGAAAGGCAATTCTGACTAAACTTGAGGAAGAATCTTTTGGTAATAACTTTGACAGTAAAATGGATCTTCTCAGAAGACAGTGGTTTATTCTTTTTGCAGCTCTTGGATGAGCTGCTTTACCTGCAAATATCTTGTATGATCAGAGGTTGTGTAAGATCAGTGGTTCCCAACTTTGGGCAACCCAGGTGGTTCTTGGACTGCAACTCCCAGAAACCAGCACAGTTGGTAGATCAGGCTTCTGGGAGTTGCAGTCCAAGAACACCTGAGTTACCCAAGGTTGGGAACCACTGTATTAGGTGACCCTTCAGGTTCCTTCAAACTCTAAAATCTCAAATGACTCAATCATTCACATCCTTAGCAAGAAAAGGGAAACTCACACAAGGAAAGGTGCTATGGAAGGCCAGGCTGAAAACCAGAAGGGAGGCCTTCTGCTCACATATAAGCCCATGATTTGAAACCCTTTACTGTTGAATTGACAGCTGCCTTGTAGGTCCAGACTTCAGCACCACGCCTCCGTGAACAGGGGAACAGACAAGGGAAATGTGTCAAGGAGATGGCCCAAGCTGAATTCCCCCAGGAGAACATTCCAAAATGGTAAAGGCCACTCCGATGGAGTCGGTCTGAAATCTCACTGCTCGGGTGGCAGAAAGGAGACAAACAGCAGCAGGACATTTTTAAATATTTTTAAAGAAAAGAAGAGTTCCTTCCAGTTTCCTGGCCCTGGTCTGTTTAAGGGCATGAAAGGTTAAAGCCAGCACATTGAATAGAATTAAAAAGAGAAGGACACAGATCTGTAGCTCTACCAAGGCTGCCAAGGAAATGTTGCAGAAATAAAGATTGCCCTCCGGTTGTCAAAGATCTTAATCATAAAACCATCCTTCCTCCCACTTGTCACATAATTTTTTCCCCCTGCCCACCCTTTTATTGCTTCTCAGGTAATGTTTATTGCCTGGAAAGTAACTAATCATTGGCTGATGGGTGCTTGGATGCAATTAAAAGGATACCCGTCCCCTCTTAAAATGCAAAACATTCCCGAGCTTCATAATCATCTAGGTTTTATAACTCTGCTTTATTACTTTCCAAATATACAATGCTCATTAAAAATACAGGTAATTGTCTCTTTATAATAATGCTGTCTCCTAATGTTCACCAACAATGCTGGCTGATCACCCACATCAAGCGCCTCAAACTGTTTGGCACCCACCGCCAAAACTGAATGTTTTTAAATGCACTTGGTAAGCAAAAATAGAGGGGACATTGTTCTGCTAAAGGAAAGCCATAGAGTAGGGAAAGAGCAGGTGGCAATGAGGATCAAAAGCACCCTCAGGAAGACTCAGCAGAGGGGAAAGAAAAAGACCAACGGACCACTTAAAAGAGGTCCAAATTTTTGTTTGTTTTCCCCTAGTGGTGCAATTTAATTTAATTTAATTTAATTTATTTATATGCTGCCTTTCTCCTAAAAGATTCAAGGTGGCTTACAGTATTAAAAGAAACAAAGTTAAAAACCAGATAAATTATGATCATATATAAAAAAAGAACTTAAACAAATATCAGATGAAAATTAACAAGAAAAATACTAAAAACACAAGAACTAAACACAAAAACACATTACTAAAACACAGAATGAAATGATCTCTTTAAAAAAAACCCTTGGTTCAACTAGTCATTTAAAGGAAAGCCTGCCTGAAGAGAAAGGTCTTTGCCTGTTTGCGGAAGGACGGCAAAGATGGGACCAGGCTGGCCTCCAGTGGGAGGGAGTTCCAGAGTCTGGGAGCAGCAACAGAGAAGGCCCTCTCTCCTGTGTCCCCACCAAACACACCTGTGAGGGTGGTGGGACTAAGAGAAAGGCTTCCCCTGATGATCTTAACGCCCAGGCAGGCTCATAGAAGGAGATGCAGTCCTTTACATAGCTTGGATCCAAGCCGTTTAGGGCTTTATAGGTTAAAACCAGCACTTTGAATTGTGGCCGGAAATGGATGCCAGTCTGACTCCTAACCAGCATCACAACTTGTGTATATCCTACACAGAAAGAAGCTGATCTTCCTGACTCACAGGAGAAGGGAGAAGATGCTCCTCCCTGCAACAGAAACACTGGTGATAATCCCTCTACCCCCTATTACCCCTTTCTCCCATGCCCAGAGTGATGAAAAAAAAATTGAGAGGGTAATAGGAAAATAGGACCAGCGGTCCAATCAGACTGATTTAAACGTTCCAAGTTACTTATGGAAAACCCTTCCAGATACATCTGCTTAGGATGATAGCATAGATAGAAGAGAGGTTCTATTGTGAGAACGAGAGAGAAGCCATGGTTGTGCCGTTCCTTTCAAGCATAAAACCTGAAGGGTTGGCTGAAGAAAATCCTGCATTTACAGACTTGAGGGCAGGGATGCCCGATTTAAATTTAGGAACTCTGGAACGTTTGGGAAGGGAAAAACCGGTTGAAGGAGACCGCTTTGGCCGGTGACAAGGGGAATAAAGGGGGAGTACCAGAGGCTGGACAAAGGAAGAGGAGGAGAAGAAAGTGGAAGAAGATTGGAGAGAAATCAAAAGAGAGGATCCACGAACAGGAGGATGGATCGTTTTTTAAGATACCGAGAGAAGTGGGGGAAAGA
The DNA here is from genome assembly GCA_037013535.1 of Intellagama lesueurii. Classification (NCBI taxonomy): domain Eukaryota; kingdom Metazoa; phylum Chordata; class Lepidosauria; order Squamata; family Agamidae; genus Intellagama; species Intellagama lesueurii. The sequence continues at coordinate 7,162,035 of JBAJHW010000003.1, forward strand.
GAGTGGAAGAGTGAGAAGGTGTGGAAACCTCCTTATTGGGGAGAAACGGCAGAGAGAGAGAGAAGGAAGAAGGAACAAGAGCATTTAGAGAGAGAAAGAGAGAGGGAGACCTGGGCTTGTCTAACTTCTGGAATCAGTCTTGGGAGGAGACCGTTTCCCCCCAGAAATCCTCAGCGTTCCAGGCAAGAAGGTTTGGGATCCCAATATAGGTTGGGTATTTCACCGCTAGATCTAGGCATGAAGTTAGCTGCAGTTATCCATGAAGCCAATTCGTTATTACCTGTTTCGAGTTCAGTTAAAACCCAAGAAGGAGACATTGACATTTTAAAGAAGGGATATTCAATGACTATGGGACAATGTTTTAAGTACCAAGTTAGATAAAACCGAGTTGAAAAATATTTCTACCATGTTTAAGAAACCGGTCGAACTTAAACTTGAAGCTATGACTGGTGATTTGAATAAAGGAACCCGGGAGGGGACTTGCAAAATCCTCACATCTATACTGATTGCCCATTTTTCCTAAGAGTATTTAGTTACTGTAGTTGATTCAGGGTGTGATCCTAACTAGTCAAGATGGTTGGAGGCCGGCTGAGCTGAGACGAAGCCAGCTGAGGCTGTGTGACTCCAAAATCCTGCCAGGCTAGAGATTTTGAAAATTATCTTGTTGTTGTTTAGTCGTTAAGTCGTGTCCGACTCTTCGTGACCCCATGGACCAGAGCACGCCAGGCCCTCCTGTCTTCCACTACCTCCCGGAGTTGGGTCAAATTCATGTTGGAAAATTATCTAGGGCTGTCTTAACTCTGTGCTGTGAGTCTGAGCTCAGAGGGATCAGCTAGCACAATGGGGGGTAATGCTGCTGGCACAAGGATAGATGGACCAGCAGAAAAGGCTTTCTTCCATTCCAAACCCACTACAACCAGCCTATCTTTGCATCTGGATCACCCTGCTTGAAAGATTTAAGGACAAGGTGCATGGCATGATGCTTGGCATGACCCTCCCGTTCAGAAGACGATGGTTTGGAAGTCTCCTTCAATTTCCCAATGAAATAGGATCCTTACAGGAAGGCTGCCTCAACATATTAATATGCACTCAGAGCAAACGTTTTGTAAATTAGCTCCAGGGCCACTTCCTCTGATTTGCCACAGAGATAAGTGTGAAGGTTACATCCGAGGTCAAAGACAGTCCATGTTTATTGGCCAGCTCTTGGGTTTGGAGCCATTGATATTGAGCATGTCTAAGAAATCACCTCCAAACAAGGTAGGACTAATCAATAACCTACAGCTCCTTTTGCATATCAATAAGATGAGCCTTCAAGAACGCAGAACTGGGAGGAAGTGGGTCAGCTGAGAGAAGCACAGTTTTTGAAGTATAAATGCCTCTTTTTCAAATATGTGGACAGCCTCGATTGCTCATCCTCACCTAACGCTAGCTTTCTAAAGGAATGCCATTGGACAAGTTGTCTGCTAAAAACAGCTATCTTGAGCACTTCCTTTGCTTAGGCTCCTATAGAACAGGACTGGTCCAGCTGGGGATAAGTTTCATTAACAAGAACCAAAGAAATACACTAGAAATGTACTCCTGTGAATAAAACCATATCTGTAGGTTACACACCGCTACTGTCTTGGAGCCTTGTTACATCAGAGAGACAAGAACAACCCAAGGTAAGTACATTGCCTTAAGGATTGGGGTCTCTCTGCCCTATTTCCCAAATTCAGGTCAAGTGGCAGTGTTCCAGAGTGATGCCTGTTCTATCTGGTGCATGGGTTTCTTTCTCAGCTTGTTTATGCTCGTGCTTTTGAAGACAAAGAGTCTCTCAGTCAACTCTGTTCCACCTTTGGTGGACCTGTGATAAAGCAAAAATTTTTTTTGGAAAAAAATACATATATGGCTTGTTAAAATAATAAAAAAACATGTAGATTTTAAGCCAGAAAGGGTTGATAAACAAAATGTATATTTAATACTGCATATTTTAACACCCACAAGGATTATATTTGCGCAATACTGGAAAAATGAAGAAACACCTAAAGATCAAGAAATAATTAAAAAGATATTGGACTGCGCCGAAATGGATAGACTGACACTGAAAATTAAAGGAAAAGAAGATGCAGAATATTATCAAACATGGAACTTGTTTTATCAATGGTTAGAAGCACGTTGTATAGATTAAGAGCTTAATACGTATTGTAGTTGTATTAACAAATGATTATAAGCTGAACCCAGGTGACACGATGTTAAATAAGCATGGATGGATTTTATAAATAATAATAATAATAAAAAGAAAATTTAAAAAAAACTCTGTTCCTAGTCATTAAGATTATATATTACTCCCAGTGTTTACAGTTCATAATAATAATTGTGCATCTTCAAGTCCATTCTAAATTGTGGTGACCTCTTTCAGGGTTTTCCAGGTACAGAGTACTCAGAATACCAGATACCATTCCCTTCTTCTGGGGCCGCCCTGGGACTGGGCAGCTTGCCGAAGGTCACATGGCTGGCCCTTCTGGGATGCACAATGGAGAATCTGCAGCCAGATATCTAACTCATTGAGCTATCCAGCCAGCTGTTAACAGCACACCTCCAAATATCAGGTGCCGGGGAATATGAGTGGAGGATGGTAATGTGTTCATGTTCTGCTTATGTGCTCACCACAGATCGCAGCCTGGCTACGTTGAGAGCATGATGCCAAACGAGGATTGCTTTTGGTCTGATCTAGCACAATGCTTTCTTCTGCTTTTCTGGTTGCACCACATGTGTTTTGAAGCCTCCACTGGATCACTGTCTCAACTACCCTGCTTTGCGATAACAGAAGGATTGCCTAGAATCACACTTGCAACAGGGTGAAAACTTCCTAATTATCCCTTAATCAGGGGGATAGGAGTGAGTTAAAGCGACAACGTATTACTGGTTAAGCTGGTCCATGTCCTGGCTACTAGGTGTCCCAAATGAGTGGATCCCTGGAAGTCTGACACATTAGGTTGTAATTTGGGTCAATTTGAATAGGGCCGGTGTATGTTGACAGTTGTTGTCAAGAATGCCTTTGGAAGAATATTTTAAAGGATGCTTTGTTGCAGCTGGAACGAGCTCAACTCTGCTTGCAATACAGAATGTTGGCAAGCTAAGACGGCATCATCTCGAAGCCAACCAGAATAAAGACCATCTCCGCTCCCATCTTCACTCTAGTGATTGCAGGTTGAGATTGGGGTGGAGATGGTTTGACAGACACCAGCTACCACCACTAGCGAGCAGGGATGGGGACTTGATGGGGACTCAAGTCACGGGACTGGTGACTCGGCTCGACTTGGGATTTTTTTGGGGGGGACTTGATACCAAAGACTCTGATTCAGACCAACATCCCTCCTAGTGAGAGACTAAGGGCAGAGGAAAGGAAAACATAAAACCTATGCACCCACAGTATATCTCATGTGAAGCCAACCCATGGATCCATCCTAAGTTTGGACAGTGACGGAAAAAAGTGAAATGGAAGGAGAGGACTAAGCAAGCACCATTAAAAGTGAACTTAGGTTCACTTTTAATGGATCTAATGTCCATGAAAAAATATTTGAACTCACTGCACTGCTACAGCCTGGTTTAAGAAGGAAGCAGTTAAAAAAATTAAAAGGGAGGAGGAGCTCACACTAGAAATGAAACATGTGTTACGTGGAAAAGTCTGAGACTACAACTCCCAGAATCCCCATCAAGCATGAATGGGACTTTGCAGTACAGAACAAAGCTGACGTTGTCTTAGTAAAGTGGTGGGCTTAGTCATGGTTGAGAGAGAGGGAATAGAGAAAACCAATTCCATCTGCTGTGTGTGTGCACATGTACATGTAAGTATGCGCAAACACATGTGTTTAGCCTGTGAAACGAGAGACGTTTGGAAGCAGATGGCCCATGGCATAAAACCATGCTCAGGTTTACGTCTGAGGACACGGTAACAGATGTAGTGCATTATTTTGGCCTTTTAAAAAGATGTATGGTTTGGCGCCAGTCTGCTTTTGAAGGCTAACGAACTATCTTTTGGAGGAACCATATGTCAAACGACAAATTGGCCAAACCTGTAAGTGTTATCATACTGTAGTTTTGATCTGGAGAAACATCCATCGTGTCATCACAATGCAATTCAAAGGAGAGCGAGCGAGCATGCCGGACTGCAATCTCTGACAGGACAAATGTCTTAAAATCAGTTACAGAATGTATACTTGTGCCGTTTGATGGCAGATTTTTTTCATAAAAGTGCCTCTTTAGAACTAAAAAAATCCAACATGTGCATAAAGGCCCTTGGCATCTCACGCTCCATTGAGCCTGGTATTTTAATGTTCATTTAATACCCAGACGCTCAGGGTGGGCTGGCTTCTCCTTTTGATGAGACTGTCAGTCAGCTGCCTTATGCTGGAAAGCAATGCTTTGTTGTCATTATTTTGTGTTGGTGGCTATTTGGCAGCGCAGATCCTTGACAGGGCAGGACAAAACAACAGCAGTGGAAGCACCAGTCTGCCTTTACAAATAACCGTGGCCTGTTTATTATTTTTAAAGAACCGAGCTGGGGATGAGTAATCTTTTCTGTCATTTCTGCCACAGATCACCTAACCAATTAGGGAACACCTTCCGGCCCATCAGGGACATCATCTACGTCTGCTTCACAACAGTCAGGACAGCCCTGAGCCTCCGCAGGGAGTGGGGAGAGGTAACATGACAACTTTTAAAAATTATTTTAAATTGCTTAAATTGTTTTATAGACATTAAAACTATTTTAAACCGCTTTTTGCTATACCCTGTCCGGAGATCCTCAGCCAACATTTATAACTTGACCAGATAGGTCAAGTTATAAAATGTTCTTAATAAGTCAATAAGCAGGCAAGCAAACAAGCAAACAACATCAAAAGAAAACGGAAAGAGAATATGTCCTTTCTGTAAATATTTTGCAATTTGTGCCTTAATTTCTTGAAGACATTAAAGGGTACTAATTATAATAGCAAATAATGCTGACAAAACAGAAGAAAACAGAAGGAAAAAAAAACAACTGAAAAAGGAAAGGGAAAGAAACAAGGAAGAAGAAAAAAAACTTCAAAAACGAAACAATTAGAATACAACAAGCCGAAGAATAAATACTTCATAAACTGAGTTAATGGGGAGAAAAATCTAATACCAATACTACAACATATTTCCTTGTAATGCTAAATGACTATGGTGACACAATTTTTATTCAGCCATTGATCTGTTCCTCATTTAAAGTAAAACAAATAAATAGACAGATGATGACTACATCACAAATTGGAAAGTGTGCTTTTGAACCAGGCAAGGTGGCTAGAATTAAGTATCATCATCACCATCATCTTAGAACTGCAGAGCTGGAAGGGACCCCTTTGGATCACAGGGTCCAGCTCCTCTCAAGGAGACACACTGGGGAACTGCTCTCTCTCCACTGGCTCCACAGCCAGAGGCTTCTAAACCACTTCGCTAGAAAAAGTGGCAAGAATTAAGTATCTGATCATTCGCTCCTGTCTTGGATGGAAGGGTAGAGTTGGTCTTTGGCTGGGAAGAGAAGCACGCAGCAGAGACACTAAGTATTTTGTGCCCCTTTGTCTACAGTGATGGGGAAACATAATTCATCATCATCATCGTTGTCGTCATCTTGGAACTGCAGAACTGGAAAGGACCCTATGGATCATCAAATCCAGCTCCTGTCAGGGAGGCACCATGGGGAATTGAACTCCCAACTGAAGTCTCTGCAGCCAGATGCCTACACCACTGAGCTATCCAGCAGTCATTTTCCATTGCCCAAAGTAAAAACTAACACAACAAGCTTGGCGTCTCCATCTTGGGACATAACTTTAAGACAGACCTGGACGCCACAACATCAATTTTTGAAGCATCTTTTTCTCTGTCCGCCCTTACAAGCTTTGCCTTGCAAGGGCTAAGTATCATTCCAGATGCAAAAGCTTGTCTCTTTTCCATATTTTAGATGTCCAATTAAAAAAATATGTGCCTTTTTCCCTGTATTTTGTACAAAGACTACGCAGCATTTTTTCCTGTCTTCATTCTCACAAACTGACAGAACCAATACTGTATAAGACAAAAGAGTATAAAACCTAACCGTCCCCATTAAGAAAACAAAACAAAAGCAATCTAAACCTTAAAAAGCATCAGGCCGTAAAACTATTCAGAAAGCTCTGGATGAACCACATCAGAATTCAATACTGATTATTTATTTTGCATAATTAATGAGAAAACATAACAAAAATTGCTGACATGAACATGTGGTGGGAGAAAAATGGCTTTTAATGGCCCCATAAACTCTTCTATTGATGGCTGCTTTATAAAACTCCGTACTGACTACAGCTAGAGGCTACAAGTTCTATTGATAAACTCAGCAATTAATATTGACTGATAAACAGATCCGGTAAGCTCACTCAATCCGTCATGTGCCTCTGCGCTTACTCTTAGCACTAATTCATGTCTGCTACAATATTTCCCCTATAAAATCCTCAAAGTGACTTTGTTAGAAGCTTTTGGGATCTGTAATGATGATGCTTCACTGCAACGAACTGAGGAGTAGACTTTGTTTTATTTCTCATTGTCTGTATTTATATCAGCTTCTTTGCTTCTGTGTTGATTATGCTTTCTGATTTTATCAAAGAAGCTGAATTTGCCTGATGACTGATTTGCCTACCCCTGTAGGACTGCTTAAAAAGGTGGCTGCTTTTCCTTTCTCATCCTCACTACATCCCTGCAAGGTAAGTTAGTGGTTAGAGTGCCAGAATGGGACTTGGAAGACCTCAGTTCTAGTCCCTACTGAAATCTGAAACTGACTGAGTTACCTTGGGGAAGTCATTTTATCTCAGCACGACCTGCCTCACGGGGTTATGACAAGCATAAGGAGAAGATGGAAAAGAGCATGTATGCCATCTTGAGATCATTGGAAGAAAAGCAGGTTACAAACATATAAATAGCAACCAATAAATAAATAAGTAATTCAACAAATAAATAGAAAATTGTGAAGGAAGGTAATTTCTTCCTCAAGGAGAATATATTCAAACTGTGTTAGATAGAGGTAGATCCAGAAGCTGGAATGTCTGCAGAGAAAACTGACCAAAAGGTCTGGAAGCCAAAACTTATGAGACACAGTCAAGAGAGCCATGTTTACCATGAAGAAATGATTACAGAACAGTAATTCTCAGATACCTCAAGGACTGTCTTAGATGAGGTGGACTAATTTTGCATACTGCAGCTCCAGATGACAGGATCCAAACCACTAGATTCAAATGATAAGAAAGGAGATTGTGACTGAATATTAGGAGGAACTTCCTGAGTTGTTCAACAGTGGAATGGACCTCCTATGAAGGTGGTGGTATTTAACGGCTGATGGTTTTTAAAGAAAGAAGGCTATGGCTGTAACTGTGGATTTCCTACACTGGTAGGGGTGGATCAGGTGACCCTTGGGATCCATTACAATTCTAAGATCCAGAGGTGGACAAGGGCTACTCCCTTTCCTCTTTCTTGTTCTACAACCCATCTCCACATCTCTCGCCTTCTCTCTTTTCCTCTTTACCTTCTGGCTGCCCGGGGTGGGACAGGTTGCTCTTGCCAGAGATTTTAATGTGAGAAATCGTTTGGAATTAGGCCAAGGCCCACAGGCAGTTCTGGGGCAACACGGTGCCCAGTCCTCCCTCCTGCTAGAATTCTGGATGGCTATGGAGCAGGAAGTTAACTGTGACCCAAGTTTCTACTGACACAGACTATGAGAATTCCCTGCTTCACAGATGGTTGTTCACTTATTTACAAAAAACCAAAAACCCAAAACAATCAAACAAACCATCCAGAGGGGTGGGTGGGAACAACCCACACCACTCAAGGAGCATATATAATAACCACCAAAAAGGAGCCTCACGCTCAGTCTCCAAAATTAAACATAAACCCACAGGGTTAATAGACGGCAAAGTCGTGCCAGCAGACTTCCTATATGCAAAGGAAACAAACAAACAAACAAAAAGAAAAAATAATAATAGAAGAAGAAGAATTACCACCATATGTTACCCAGTTAAGCAGTGGAAAGCAGCAGAAGGGGAACAGCTTCAGTTATGCTGCACGAGTATGCGAGACAAAACCCTCGCTTCTCAGTGTCCGTGACATCAGATCTATATTAAGAAGCTGGCAAAGCAGCAATTCAGTTAGAAGTGTAAAGCAACATGCTACTCGGGGCTGCTTCTTTGTGGTGCTGTTCCCCACTACCACCACCATCTGTATGCACACACAGGTCAAACCACAACCGTGTATTACAGTTTGCTCTCTTTTCCTCACAAAACTGCTGACCCAAACGCTCCAGTCATCATCAGCCTCACAACTGTGAGATCTTTGCAGCTGGGAAGACAAGGTGGAGGAGATTAAAAAAAAGGGAGAAGTTATGGAAAGAGAACCTGTGACCTTCAAGGTTCCATAAAAGATGAGTTTCTAAATATATATCTATATATTCTTCCCATCGTCCTCTTCCCCCTTAGAGAGAGCAACCAAGGCTATTTACATAAGCAGCGGGAGCCAGCGAGGATGGCTTTGGAAATTATCTGCAAGAGTATCAGCCGAAGAGATGAAAGAAAGCACGGGAAGAGAAAAGAAAGAGAGGAGGGAAAGGCTCAATAGGGTGAAATTTTAAATGCTTTTTTGTCTGAAAAGGTCTTATGATGCATGCACATGAGCCCGTTAACGGTTGCCACTTTTTAACAGTGAATAAATCAGAAGGCTCTTCAGCAGTTCCTTGCTGCATATTTTCTACAAAGGCACAGAAGGCCTTTTCACCGCTAAAAGAATACCATCCCTTCCCTTCGGGTTCCTCCATTCGCACGTACACAAACAGAAACATCTTTGCAAGTTTAAAAAACGGAAGCAAAACAGGGAGACGGCAGAACAACAAAAAATGAAGGAATGGGCAGAAGCATCTCTGGGAACAACGGCACGGGACCGGCATTTTGTCGGCCGTCTCTCTTACCGGTTTCGGTGTTATCGTGTTCCGTATCCGTGAGGGTGAGGTTCGAGTTCGCTCGGCTTGATAAGCAGGAGCTCCGGCCGGACTTGGTGTTGCGTCCCCAAAGCCTGACCGGGGGCTCCGGTGACATGACGGCGTCCGCTTCGGTGTCTGCATCCGAACCAGCGCTAATGGAATAGCCGCAGTGGGGCAGCCCTAAATCTGTCCGGTACAAAGTCCCGTGGGGTGGCGAGACGTCTTCGAGGCCCAGCTCGCGCAAAGAATAGTTGGCGCCTGAGGGGAGGGGAGGGAAAAGGGAAGGAATTGGCAAACAGAAGAGAGTATTATGGAATACTTTTTTAAACAGGGCTAAAGGCAGAAGTTTCCAGAGGGTAGTTATATTAGAGGTGTAGAGATTTGTGTTTTTGGTTTATAGCTCCCAGAATTCCCTAAGTGCCAGGCGAATTCTGGGAGCTATGGTCCAAAAAAAGACAAACCTGCACACCTCTAATTTGCACTATTTAGACATTAAGGATGAGACGCTGTGGAGTGCCGTGGGCTGAGTAATGCATTGGACTCAGGACACCGGGGTTCAAATCCCTACTTTGCTATGGAAAGTTTTCTGTCAAATTTACAAAGAAATCTCCGACACTGGTCAAATTAAACAGGTACAGCTCAAAGGGAAGAATAGGTTATATCTGCTTGCCATGTTGCTTAAAGAGAAGGATTCTGTCCAAACGTAGAAGCAGGACCTCAGTGCAACACCACAACCATGACTGAATGCACAGGGAGCTAAAGCTTGACTTTCTAAGAACGGAGGATTCAAAGCCCTCTGAAAGGAGAACGTATCAGTTTAACTTCCCACCACCTTAAGTTCTTTCCTTTGACATTACAAAGCACATGCAAAGTATAGGACATTCGTTTCATACTAAAAATCAAATTAATTCTGCATCCATCTTCAGTGACTGAACATATAACTGCCATTTTTTATTTGTCAAAATCCGCAAGGATCATAAGTCATTAATGATCTGAATATGGATGGTTTTGGTTTACGTAGACCATTCTTTTCGATATGTTATTGTTGTTGTTGTGTTGTTGTTGACACTCCTAAACCACCCATCTGACCAATAATCACTGTGGGCGGGGTGCAAAATAAAAAACACATAAGTACCTAACAAATAAATCGATAACTCAACAAACATAATAACAAGCTGCTTTTACAATTAATATTAAGTTAAAATCAGGAAGAGGCTAATGAGGTAGATGTTAAATATCATCTCAGCAGGCTATTGAGATCATGTAGTTTGGAAGGCCTGCCAAAATAGAAAAGTTTTCAAGGACTTCTTAAAAACTGCCAGAGAAAGGGCCGGGTGAATTTCCAGCAACAGTTCTTTCCATAAAAGGGGGCAACCAACGAGAAGGCCCGGTTTCTTATTTTATCTTTCTGGCCCTCTCTTGGGGTTAGTAAGCCTCTCTTACCACAATGGCTATCCAGATTAGAAGCACAACGTTTTTGTCTTTTTAATTTTTCTTTTGGTTTTGCCCAATATGCTTGCACAGATTAATACGGCTACCTCTTCTAAATCTGCCATATGAGCCATCTATTTTTTAAAAAAACTGTATGTCCTTGTCTTCCAGCCAAAAAAAGTATATCACGCCCCTGTTGACTTGTTCATTTATTTTTGAGGATTTTGTACACTGTCTTTGAAAATAAAAATGCTCCCAAGGGTCTGATCATCTGTATCTTTTTTTTAAACTAGAAAGCTATCTTCAAACATTCAAAACTAAAAGCAGCAGCATAAAACAATTTTTAATCCCGATCAATAAAAGAATACTACAATTTTAAAGTATTGAATATATATAATACATCTAAAGTATTCTTTCTAAAATCTAAAACATCCTTTCAACCAAACACCTGTCTGAAAACAGTCAGGAATTGAATCACATGTATCTTCCAGTTCTCATCTTTTAATGACTGTCCACATGGATCTACCTCCATGGATTCTGGCTGTGGATACCATGTTTGCCCCACAATGCTGGAACACCGTTTCAAGTCCAGTACTGCTAAGGAACACAAAGGCATACAAGACCATTTGTTTTGGGATCTTGACCTGCTTTTCCCAGACATCTACCCAGCTGACATTTTCCACTCTGATAAGGTCACAGTAGAGAGTGTTCAGCTGCAGGAAAGATGCAATTGTTTACCTGGCTACAAATATTACCTGGAGAGGGGGGGATCTCTTGGATTCATCTATAGATACCTGCAGAGCAACATAATTAGTTCAAGGGAGAGTGAACAAACATTCAAGCAATACCCCTCTCACTTCAAAAGTTGTGTGCAGAAAAGCTGTCTAGACCAATTAGTAATACCATGCCAATGCCCTTGTATTCCTTAAAATTTGTATTCCTCTTTTCCTCTTCATCTCGCTATTTTCCTTGCCAAAACAGAATTGCAAAAGAGCAAAGAAGTATCCAGAAAATTCCTGTTCTAAATCATCAGACATACATACACACACGTCCATACACAATACTCTCAGGATGATCTTCTCATCTTGACTAGAGATACCCTCATGGCCCAAATCTAGGCTACAAAGCTCTTTTCCTTGAACCCCATCAAATGTTTCTCAAAGGTCCATGAACTACTTTTCTAGTTCATGGAGCAACTGGCAACCGTTCAGTCTTAAAAGCAGGAGCTATGTTCCCTCTAAGCTGCAACGCCACACAGTGCTGGCTCTGGGCTGCTCATCTGCTTCTGGTTGCAGCCAGAACTTTGCATGCATGGGGCAGGCCCCTGCCTAGCACTCCAGAAAATTAGAGGGAATGTTGAGTGTAAAAATTCCAACCAGACTACAAAGATGCTCAAGACAGTAGCCTCAAGAGGACTTAGATCACCTTTCACAGGCATGTATCATCCATTCCTGGACTTCTGTCTAAAACTTTTTTTGCTGGGGGAGTTGTGCTAAACAAGAGTAAAGTTAAGACCTGGCTATTTAGGCAGGCTTTCCCTCCTGCTGTATCTTAAATTTTGTCATTTTTGCCATCTTGGATTTATGGTATATGTTTATTGGGTTTACTGTTTTTAAAAATTGTAATGCCGCCTAGAGTAGACCTTTGGTCTAGATGGGCAGGGTAGAAGTCTAATAAAATAAAATTAAAAAATAAAATAAACATGAAGTTTATCCACAAAAGCTTGCAATGTGTTTAATTTTTAGAGGACCAATTAAAAAAGTATCACCCATTCTTGCTTTTCTACTGGGCAAGCTGCACAATCCCAGGATTCCCCCAAACAAGGTAATGATAAACCACTCCTGTGTATTCTCTACATGGAAAACCCTGAAAAAGGTCGCCATAAGTCAGAATGGACTTGACAGCACATGATTATTATATTATAACAAGCAGAAAGATGCTTCCAAAGGTCATGTGAGACTCTGTCACTTTGCACTTTCATGTTCTACCTTTTAAAGTTTCATATCTCCAGAGGAAGTTAGACTATAGCTGCTATTAGCCCTGCCCATACTGGCTATAGCTCATGAGAGCTGGACTTTGTTCACATCTGGAGGGCTGAAAGTTCCCCAGCCATGCCTAAAATTGGTACAAGATTGGCTGTTTGCCCACCTAGGTTGCCCATCAGCTTTCTGCAGCTTTCTTGAGGGTGGAAGATATATTTGAAAAAGCTTCTTGTTAAGGCAGGGAGTTTGTGTGAGCATCTACAGTATTTCTTAGCTTGCTCTTTGGACTTGACCGCCTGGCTATTTAACTGAGAACACCATAATCTGATCAATCTGGAAGGACCAAGCTACCTAGCAAAGTACCACTTCAGCCTAGACTGTGGTGTGAAGAACAGAGGAGACCCAAAGAGTAGAGAAGATACATGTTCCTAATTTAGATGCTCACATCTCAATGGCCGAACAGATTTCATCTCTTCTTACAGAGGTCCATAACCAGTAGATGGGGTTGTAGCTCAGCAGGAGGCAACTTGTTCTGCAACCTCAGAAAGCAACACTGGACAAAAGATGGACAGAGAGTTTGGTTCATCTTATGCTACTAAAACCATAATGGGCTGAGGCCAATGCTTGAGCAGCTTGCTCATGACTAAACAAAAAAAATTGGGGTTACACACAACTGGTCAGGACTCCAGTCATTCCACGTTGTCCTACAGATGCTGTTAGGCTAAATCTCCCATCAGCCCCAGCCAGCTTGGCCAATGGTGGGAGGATCATGCTTTCTCCCATCCTTTAGCTAGAGATTCCGGCCAAGTGGGATATAAAATGGTCCTCTTGTTCTGGGTTCTCTTCTCACTTGGACCTGGGATCATTTCTAGGAAGAGCGATAATAATGCCACTCTACCTTGGTTCAATCATCCACCCAAATGGAGACTGGAGCCAAGAAATCGGAAGAAGATTGAGACTTGGAAGGCCATGAATTAAGGAATTAGGAAAAAAAATTCATCAAGGGTAAGGATGTGTCCCTGGAGACCAAGACCAAGATCATCCTCACTCTTGTATTTCCAAACACCATGTATGGGTGTGAACGCTGGGCAGTAAAGGAAGCTGATAGTGGGGGAAATGATTTGTTTGAAATGTGGTGCTGGAGAAGAGCATCGTGGATAACCTGGGCTGCCAGAAAGATGAATAAGTGGGGTCCTAGATCAAATCAAGCCTGAACTATCTCTAAAAGCAAAAATGCTGAAGCTGAGGCTGTCCTGCTTCGGGCACATCATGAGAAGGCAGGAGTCTCTGGAAAACACAATATTTATTTTATTTTATTTTATTTTTTACCCTGCCCATTTAGGGGCCAGGGTACTGCCTTAGGCAGCTTGGAAAAGCTGGAAGGCATCAGAAAAAGAGGAAGATCAAATATAAGATGCACTCACTCCCTAAAGGAAGCCACAGTCTTGAGTTTACAAGAGCTGAGGAGGGCGGTTGAAGATAGTACATTTTGGAGATTGCTCATTCATCATCTCCACCATGAGGTGGAGGTGACTTGATGGCACATAACAACCACAATATTCGAGTCCTACCTCACTCTCCATACATGCGCTCTGTTATGTGTTGTTTCATTTAATACCTGTCCAGATGTAATTATGATGCACTTTTCTCTCAACGGTGACAGTCAGTTATGTGGAACGTGAATGAGAGAAAATCACTGAATAATGTCACCAGAATAAGATTTGCACTGAACTTTAACTTATGGGAGTCCAAGGGACGTGGTGGCGCTGTGGGTTAAACCACAGAAGCCTCTGTGCTGCAGGGTCAGAAGACCAGCAGTTGTAAGATCGAATCCACGCATCGGAGTGAGCTCCCGTCGCTTGTCCCAGCTCCTGCCAACCTAGCAGTTCGAAAGCATGCAAATGCGAGTAGATAAATAGGTACCACCACGGTGGGAAGGTAACGGCGTTCCGTGTCTAGTCGCGCTGGCCACGTGACCACGGAAACTGTCTTTGGACAAAACCCTGGCTCTATGGCTTGGAAACGGGGATGAGCACTGCGCCCTAGAGTCGGACACGACTGGACTAAATGTCAAGGAGAACCTTTACCTTTACCTTAACTTATGGGATAGGAGGATGGGAAGTATCCTTTTTCGGCAGCAGTTTCACATTTGTTTCCACTTGAAACTCACAGGGTTTTAAGGGCCTACCTTTTAAAAGAGCTATAGTTTTAGCCTCCTTCCAAGACACATCCTTATGAAGGTCACACCTGTGGAAGAGCTGGCTCATGGCAAAGTTGCTTCCAGCAGGTAACGCCTTTTGCAGTGCACGAAGGTGCTCTGCTCAGCGCAAGCAGCTCGGCAGTTCTGTGTGTCTCTACATTTGTCATTTCAGTTTTCATCAGGAGATACCTACTTAATTTCATTTGCTCCCTGTGAGCTGAAGTACGACAACAGCAGACTAAAAGGACATGCCGAAAACCCCGAACAAAGGGGGAGAAGGAGGTTCAATAGAGAATGTAATCCCACAGTCCTTCTTTTGGCAGCTGCAACATGGCGTATGAAGGGTACAGAAGCTAGGGGTGAACGTCACACCTTTTAAATTAACTAAAACAGATTAAGCTTCCTGACATCGTTGATATTCAGAACTCCTGTGCTCTGCCAATCCTGTGGAGCTGGTTGAGAGAACAAGAAATAAGGCTATGATAAATTAATCCAGATAATACCACTGGGGCCCCTTAGGCGTCGCATATTCCTGCCTCAGGAATTCAGACTGGCTAATGAAATAGAGAAAAAAATGGCATCATCCTTGAGGATCACAGGCTAATTTGGAAAGGTTTCCCTTTGACTCTTGGTACTTCTTCGCATTCCTCTCCTACAAGAGGTTGGATGTCATCACAGCTATTTTGACTTAAGATGCAGGAACTCTCAATGATGATGCTGTACTGCATCCAAAACCTGTCCCCCAAGTTCTTCAGCTGTTAAGTTCTTCTTTTCCCATGCAGGTTTACCTTGAATAATCAGCAGTTAGAATCTCTATCTTTTATTGCCCATTATGTCCACGAGGTATTTTCTCTTTCTGCATTTTGTTTATTTTTTTTTAATGATGTATTGGTCTTTATTCATTCCTTTACTATGGGGTGGGGAACCTCCAGATGTCGTACAAGGCCATACAGTCCCATCACTGGGCCTTGGAAGGCTATAGCCACTTCCACAACCCACTCATCCCAAATATTTTTATTTTAAAAAGACTCTTAATACTGGAAAATGCCCACATGCCCATGATTCTCCCCTACTTAAAAAATGCAAAAGTATGCCTATGTGCCTGTGTGTAAAGGTGCAGGGTGGGGGGAAACACCCCAGTACTGGTGCACTTAGCCCGGAAGATGCACTTTTTCTCCCCTGTTGTAGTACATTAAAAACTATATACGTAAGTCTTGGGTTGTCTGACGAACCAGACCTCCTGGCATATAGTCCAGGGATGTTAATCCTCACTTGTTTTTTCCTCATGAACTAGATGGAAAAGCACAAATATTTTTCTCCTCACTTGAGATGTTGCAGAAGGTGGAGCGTGAATGTGTGTGAGAGAGAGGCGGTGGAGAAAGAGAGAGAGAGAGACTTGGTGTATGTGTGAAAATGATTTTCAGGGAAAGAGCGGCCATATTATTATTTTTCCTTCAAAAACAAGGAGTGTTCAGCATCTTAAAGGCTAATATATTTTATTATGTGTACGCTTTTGTGGAGTGCAGGCTGCTTCTTCCAACGTCTTGTTGCATGTTCTATTTAAAAGTAAAAGCTTTAGAGGGTTTGTTCGTGTGCGTAGTCTAATTTGTTGTGCTTCCATCTCTTAGCTTCAAAAAGAGAAAAGAATCTGGAGGCATTTTGTGTCAACTGCCCAAAGCACAAAGGATGGGGGGGAAAAAAAAAACCCCACACAGTTGGAATTAAGACTGTTCTCTCATTGTGGAGCAAGAATTCTTGGAAAGACTGAGGAATCTGCAATGTCAAGACAGCCTGTGTCAACTAGATCATAGGTGTTTCCACATTGCTCCTTTAAACCATTTTGCATACTTGAAGTACCACTGAAATGACAACGGCTGAGAGCGTTGGCCTGTCACCCTCCCTCAATTTGCACTCCTCATGAGCGTACCTGTTCGGCAGTACTCGTCGGCCTCTTGGTGCACCATCTCCTTCACCCGATTGCCGTACGTCAGCCTGGAGTCCTGATCATAAGCCTTTAGTGTCTCGCTGGAGCTGTAGGACTTCTGAGGTATCTTGTTGTCCTCACTCTCTGCCGAGGAGCTGGTGTAACGGCGCTCAGCATCACGGCGCCTGGTCAAAGAACGGTACGACTTTCTTTCTTTCACATCCATGGCCTTCCTGCCTGTATCTTCAACATCAAAGAAGTGGCGTCCCTAAGGCGATCAGATCAGAATGTTCTGGAAGGGAGAATCAACAAACTATTTGAGTATCTAGTTCATTCACAGCACAGAAGGTTCTCTGGTTCTGAGGAAGAGCATTGGTCCTGATTTTGGCATCAGTGGTCAAAATCCTGTTACTTATTGTCACACTAGAGTAGACCCATTGAGTCTATTCCTCCATAAGTTCCATTGATTCAAAGGGGCCTACTCTAATTGTGACCTATTATTGTTAAAGTTATTAATTTATTTAAAATATTTTATCCCACCTTTCTCCTGAAAAAGGATCCAAGGCTGCTTAAGTTGCAGCCTTGAATGAATGGGACTTACGGAGGAGTTGACTCACCAAATCCTCATGGATTAAATGTGTTTACTATGTATATGATTGATTTACTATGCCAGACAACAGAATTTTGGCCATTTTCACAATATTGACAGAAGCTCTCCATTAATCCAAGGTCGTTCCAGGAGATGTCAAAAAGCTGAGTTTTCTTCATGCAAACCATAAATGCTACCATGGAATTACAACCCTTCCCAGTAAGTCCTTTCCTCACCCTACTTAACTCTCATGAAGAATCTAACTGCTGATTACAGACAACTCATTCACCAAGTAGTCACCACGTCCGAGTGTACAGTATCTATCTATCTATCTATCTATCTATCTATCTATCTATCTATCTATCTATCTATCTATCTATCTATCTATCTATCTATCTATCTATCTATCTATCTATCTATCTATCTATCTATCTATCTATCTATCTATCTATCTATCTCTTGTATGCCACCATTCTCTGCGGTGATAGGACTCAAGGTGGCTGACAAATCATTCAACAATCACAACATTAAAACGAGATACATGGACCATTAAAAAGTTATTAAACATGGACAATTTTAAAATCAACATCTTCAAAAAAAGATTAGAAATCTAAAAGCATTACAAACACACCCACCCACCCACAAAGGATTTAATAGCAGCAGGCAGCAGACATCTAGCTAGGCTAAAACTAAATATTGAAAGCCCGCCTGGCCAAAAACATTTTCAAAAACCCCAAAATATATTGGACCACCTGTATCGGGGAAGTCCTTCCTCCTGCTTGGGTGATGTCATTGGGGGCGGAAACGAAGATATATTCAGAACCACTGACATTGCTGGGTGTAACTGAAGCACATGGAGGAGAGTCTCCAGTCTACAGCTAGGGTCTTGTCTGGAGCAACCACTTGCAATGGCTGTGGCATTGCCTTCAAAGAGCTTGTGGAAAGAGGAACATAGGACTTCCTGTGTAACAGAACAGGAATCTCCACTCGCATAAGCATTCCCCTTGTAGAAGCAGAAATGCTCATTATATCGTAGCTCACCAAGTTGTGCAGGCGCAACATGGTGAAACATAACAGGGATCTCTACCTGTAAAAGGGGAAGGATTACACATGCTGGAGATCCCACATAATTTCATCCATAAGGCATTAGGTTCCACTGGAATCAAACAAGATTCTCTGTTCTCTGTGTTTTAGTGGTGGTGGTGGTTGTGGTGAATAATTTTAATCCATTGAAATTGTTAGTTTCTCCTTTAAAAATATAAAACAAAACACCCTGATCATCTCTGGTAAGTTACAAAATAAAAAACAGACGGGAAGAAGCATATTACAAGCCAGGAAATACTCTCATGATCTTTACTGATAAAAGAAAACCATCAATGGTCGGTGCCTCAGGGCAGCACTTGTATCTTCTGTATCTAAAAGTAATATATATCCACTGAACAGTGCTAATAATCAGACACTGGGCTTGTGTACACAACCCAGGATACCTGTGGTTGATTCAGACATCCCTGACTCACCTTGGCTTCTCTTAAGTAGTAACTTTCTACTTATATCACTGGGGAAAATCTGGACATTTTAGGTATAAACACTAGCAACACTGTCACTAGTCAAAATTTCAAGTTAAAGTCACAACGTTCCATCCACAATGTGGAAAGTGCAGGGCACCTCCTCTGTGTTTCATGGGACATGAGGAAAGACATCGTAAATGGCTGTTAACTGATAAATTTCAAGGATTTTTAGTTGATTAACCTGCTTGGAGGTAAGTGGTTATAGGACTACAGCCCACGTACAAGATATCAATTCATGGATATTTGGTAATCTTCTCTCTTTTGCTCCAGAGGTCCCAAGCCACAAATCAGAGAGATCCTAGTTTCAGCTGCTAATTCTTCATGTGGCCATAGGAAAAGTACTCTTCTTCTTTCTCAGGGTGCAACTAGATGGCCAAATTATCCCAGCCTGATCTAGATTTTGCTAAACAGGGTCGTTTTGAGGTGTGGTATGTCATTTTGGGGAATCATTGCATCTACATGCAAGGGTCAACCACACCATACCCGCAAGAAATGGTTGGTATGGTTGATCCTTGGTTGTGCTAAACCCCATTTAGCACAACCAAGACCTTCTTTCTCTTTAAAGGGAAAGCTTCCCACATCTCAAGATTGTTAAACAGCTGGCTATCCGTTTAATGAAGCTGCTTAACCATCTTGAGAAATGGAAAGCTTCCTTTCTGCTCACCTTTGGAGGAGAAGGGAAAGGAAGTTGTCCATATCTTTTTAATTGTTGCTATCAGTGACACGTTTTTTTAAAAGCTCTCTCAAAGCACTTCTGATGTGCTGTGTCAGTTCTCTTAGGCATCCTTCAGTCTCGAGAGACTATGGTAACGTGCTCTGTATGGAGTGTCAGTTAGCAATAATTAAAAAGAAGTAGAAAGCATCATCTCTCTTCCACTCCAGAGGCAAATGGAATGGAAGCTTCCCATTTCTCAAGACGATTGAATGGCATCACCAAAGGGACATCCAGCCAGCCACTTGGGCTCACTCCCAGCAATCACACACACTGAGACTGAACCAAAACGGATCCTACCTGAACCAACCAACCAACCAACCAACCAACCAACCAACCAACCAACCAACCAACCAACCAACCAACCAACCAACAGACCCTGACAGGGATCCAGAAAGGTGTAGGTAGGAATTGATTAGGGGTGGCCTTGTTTGTGATAGCATGTATGTCTTGTGGTCACTGGAAAAAGGAGCAAACCACCCTGTCCCCAATCTGGATCACATCTGTCTGATTGCACCCTCAGCCTCCTATTTGCAACATATGTCAATACTTACTTGAGGATTACCAGAAATATGCTTTTTTGAGTGGGGGGGATACTAAGAAGTACTAGATAAATGTTAGTATCCACCTCCCATTTTCCCAATACAATGTGCCAAAAATGATTATTTCTCTGATGCATGTTTGCAGCCTTAATTTTTCAAAACTTTCTCAGCAGGGCACATCACTAGACAACATGAAAGTGGCATTTGGCTTTGCTACTCCCACCACCTAGTCTCTGTTTTCAAATACTGTACTGGAGAATGTAGTCTTTCCTACTGGAGTACAGTCTGACTTCTCTTGTGTAAAGAAAGGTAACACTCACTCTCCCCCCCCATCCCAGTTCCCTCTGGAACTGATGGCTGTTCCAGGACTCACATTCTATAAGAAAGTTTGCCTATGGCAAGAAAACTCTCCTGTCATGCCAGCATCCACAAAGCTTTGTAAGGATCTGCAATTGCCATTAATAACTTTGTAATAAACGAAGCAACGACAAAGGAAAACATAAAAACCTACCAGGAAATTGAGAGCATTCCTACTAAATGAGTTATATAAATTTTTCCTCATAAAAACGTGTTGAGAAGCATGAGGTTTCTGATCTGGAACACTGCACATTGTGGATTATATAGAATCCAATAATCTGTGGAGGAGCTTTTAGTTCTCTACCCCTTTCATTACTTTCCAAAGTGGCCTTTCTACTAAGCACCAGGAAAAGAAGTTAACGAATCTGCGTGCAGAGCTAGACGTTGGTAGTGAAAAGAGCATACCCCTGTCTAGTCCTTGACCAACCCACCCACCCCTGTAATGTCTACTGGAACTTACTGTGTGACACAAGGTCATCATCCCATGAGTCTTTTTTCCCCCCAACCTGATAATTCCTGAAAAAAGGCAGGCGGTCATTGTTAGATAACAGTAATTTATAGATTAAGCTTGTTGTTGTTGTTTAGTCGTTAAGTCGTGTCTGACTCTTCGTGACCCCATGGACCAGAGCACGCCAGGCCCTCCTCTCTTCCACTGCCTCCCGGAGTTGGGTTAAATTCATGTTGGTCGCTTCGATGACACTGTCCAACCATCTCGTCCTCTGTCGTCCCCTTCTCCTCTTGCCTTCACACTTTCCCAACATCAGGGTCTTTTCCAGGGAGTCTTCTCTTCTCATGAGATGGCCAAAGTATTGGATCCTCAGCTTCAGGATCTGTCCTTCCAGGGAGCACTCAGGGTTGATTTCCTTCACAACGGATAGGTTTGTTCTCCTTGCAGTCCAGGGGACTCTCAAGAGTCTCCTCCAGCACCACAATTCAAAAGCATCAATTCTTCGGCGGTCAGCCTTCTTTATGGTCCAGCTCTCACTTCCATACATCGCTACTGGAAAAACCATAGCTTGGACTATGCGGACCTTTGTCGGCAAGGTGATATCTCTGCTTTTTAAGATGCTGTCTAGGTTTGTCATCGCTTTCCTCCCAAGAAGCAGGCGTCTTTTAATTTCGTGGCTGCTGTCACCATCTGCAGTGATCATGGAGCCCAAGAAAGTAAAATCTGTCACTGCCTCCATATCTTCCCCTTCTATTTGCCAGGAGGTGATGGGATCAGTGGCCATGATCTTAGTTTTTTGGATGTTGAGCTTCAGACCATTTTTGGCGCTCTCCTCTTTCACCCTCATTGAGAGGTTCTTTAATTCCTCCTCACTTTCTGCCATCAGAGTGGTATCATCTGCATATCTGAGGTTGTTGATATTTCTTCCGGCAATCTTAATTCTGGCTTGGGATTCCTCCAGTCCAGCCTTTCGCATGATGTATTCTGCATATAAATTAAATAAGCAGGGAGACAATATACAGCCTTGTCGTACTCCTTTCCCAATTTTGAACCAATCAGTTGTTCCATATCCAGTTCAAACTGTTGCTTCCTGTCCCACATATAGATTTCTCAGGAGATGGATAAGGTGGTCAGGCACTCCCATTTCTTTAAGAACTTGCCATAGTTTGCTGTGGTCCACACAGTCAAAGGCTTTTGCGTAGTCAATGAAGCAGAAGTAGATGTTTTTCTTCTATGTTATTTTTCTTCACTAAGTTTGGAAACCTCAACAGAGACAGAATGCAGTCGCTAGACCTAAAACAGGAGAACATCTGAAAGGTCACTTAATAACCATCTCTATAGCGCTCAGTTTTGTGTCCATGCTCAATTCAAAATGCTGCTTCTTTATCTTTAACCCTCATATTCCAGGAAAGGGTCATTTTTGTCTTCCGGAGTCATGTTTTGTTGTCCCTATAGAACTAGATCTTCAGCGCTGGCTGAGCCCTGTGCTAGTCTATCTTGGTCTAGCACTAAACTTGTTTGGGGACATTAACACCTATGTAAGAACTACACCCACCTTTCCTACACACCAAGCAGCATCAGGGACTTCACCCTGAATATGAACACCTGAAGAGGTCTCTGTAAGCGCTTCCAGATTTTCTGTGATTGAGAACCCATAAAGCACAGGATTTCTGATCCTAGAAGCTCTGAAAGCACACTCCTTCATGTCTTGAACACAAATGTTTTGAAAAGGACTAAATGCTTGCACACCCACATAGTATGCATTCATTCCATCAGCTAGGGAAAGGTGCCCTACTGTCCCCACCCCTGCTTGACAAAGTGATATGACCTCATCCTGCCCCCTCTGTTGTAGTTTTTAATGTGTGAAAACAACACCCAAAAGAGAGGGAGGCTGTCGTATCTGTGTAGGATCACCATGGGAGGCTGAAAGTGGAAAAAAAAAAGGTTCTGGTGTGGAAAGCCTACACAGAAAAAATAACCTCCTCTTCTTCAAACTGTTAAGAGCTTCATCCTGTCTATGCTTTGCACGTTGAATGCAATGACAGAGGAGAGCATGACTGGCACGCTCCATTTCCCATATATGCTCTTTTTATGCTTTGGCTAAAATCCTGAGTGCTCACTGGAAGGACAGATCCTGAAGCTGAGGCTCCAATACTTTGGTCATCTCATGAGAAGAGAAAACTCCCTGGAAAAGACCCTGATGTTGGGAAAGAGTGAAGGCAAGAGGAGAAGGGGACGACAGAGGATGAGATGGATGGACAGTGTCATCGAAGCGACCAACATGAATTTGACCCAACTCCGGGAGGCAGTGGAAGACAGGAGGGCCTGGCGTGCTCTGGTCCATGGGGTCACGAAGAGTCGGACACGACTTAACGACTAAACAACAACAAAAATCCTGTTGGTCTTTTCCCCATATGCAGACATGAAATCCCAGAAACTACTGGGACTCTGGCTAACCCACATGCAGCCAATATCTTGCTGCTAATTCTCCTCCGTGTGCAAAAACAAACCCAAAAATCATACTCTGACCTTTGAGAAGGCCTGAATAAGGCTATTCATCCGCTCATTTTCTTTCTCTCAGACATTCAAACTAGCCATACACTTGCTTGTTCTTAGATGTCACAATGCTGCTGTTTAGCTAACTTTGACTTGAACAACGATGACTGTAAAGTGTTTTTTTTTTTAACATTCTTATCACCGCTGCCTCCGAGGCGTTGTTACTGTTGTGATTTTACTGTCAATGTCTCTCTCATTTTATCCTTTAAAAAAAATCACTTGATATTTATTGTGTGTTCTTATTACTCAGTGAGTTGGGTATCTGGCTGCAGTATCAGAGGAAGGGAGTTTGATTCCTCATTGTGCTTTGTAGCAAAGCCAGCCTGGGTGACCTTGGGCAAGCTGCACAGTCCCAGGATGCCCTCCAGAGGAAGGGAATGGTAAACCACTTCTGAGTACTCTACCTGGGAAACCCTGAACAGGGCACCATCAGTCAAAACTGACTTGATGGCACGCAATTATTGTGGATAGTTCAGTGGTTTAGCTATCTGGCAATGGAGCTAGAGGTTGGGAGTTCGATTCCCTACTGTGCCTCCAGGGAGAAGCGCCACCCTGTGTGGCCTTGGGCAACCTGCACAGTCCCAGGGAACCCCAAGAAGAAGGGAATAATTAAGCACTTTGCTACCTAGGAAACCCTGAAAAGGACTGCCATAATTCAGAATTGACTTGATGGCACATAATTATTATTTATTACTATATTGAGCATATTTTGCATATCCAGGGACATAAAGATGGCGGGAACGTTCTGAAAGTGGCAATTAGATCCAGTTAAAAAAAACTTACAATGAAAGGTTCTACTGTCAACACAGATGTAGGTTTCAACATGTTCAGTAATATACATAAATTGTAAACAATTTAATTTCTGAATTTTATAAATTGAGAGCATCTTTCTCAATTAAACTTTTTAATTGCTCTTTTAAACAACTGTGTCTAGGGAAAAATTTCTGGATGCCATCCTGCCGTATTTTTTCTAGCCATCGGTCCAGCTGGTATGACATGGTAGAAATCCGACATTCAGAATTGCCCTAATTTCAGCTCACTTAAATAAGACATAGATTCTGGTAGGATCAACTCAATTGTTGTATGAAAACTAAGTCGCTTGTAAAAGCTGCACAGGAGCTAGTTTTTCTATGTATTTATATTCTATGCATCTATTTGTGTGTGCATGCATCTGTGTGTACGTGTGCGTGCTTTGGTTTTTAAAGGGAATTGGTCCCGTCACCAAAGTTTTCCATAGCGTACCTCAGAGACGTTATGTGTAAATTGCAAACCCTTGACAGGGACAAAATGTCTCACTTTTGCATTGGAATCTTGTTCCTCATGAGAGGACACGAGGGCTTGGTATATTCAGTGTAACCTACAAGACACTTATTGTTTCTTAGTTCCTCTCTATGGCTTTCACTGGAGCAAAGATTAGGAAGGAAATAAAAAAATATATGAGAGAAGTTGGTTTGTTGTTTGCCTTTGGGAAGCTCTCCAGCAAAACCTCACATAGACGGCCCTCATCCAAGATGTGAAGGTTCTGGAAAAATAATGCACAGCCTTGGCTTATATCTTTTTGCACATGAGGGAAATATTTACCCCAAATGGCTCAAAGACTGAGAACACGCATCAGATCATTTCTAGACGAATCTCTTATCTAGAGAAGATCTAACCACGGACACCTAGAACCAATTTCCTCAAAATCTCTCAGTACCGATAGATGTATAAAATGTAACTTTGCATAAGGAAAGACTTAAGTATCTCAGGAAGAAAAGTATAATTTGAAAAAGTTTAAAACACATGCATACATAAACCCTTTGCAATGAGGCTCAAACTTCAAACCAAGTTTATCGCAATAAGAGTGATACGTCTGAAGAGCTGCAAGAATCACAGATTGATTTCTGATTTGATATGAGCATTATTTTTAGAACATCTCTGGAGAGGAATAATCAGAACACAGTGTAAGATGATAGTGATTGATTAATCAGCAGAAGACCAGTCCAGCGTAAAAGTTAAATTGCAGTCATCCTTCAAACTAACACAGCAGGTCAGACCTCTACCATATGTATAAAATAGCTGCTGACACTGGGGGAGGGAGAGGGAAGGGAAAACACATAAAGGAAAGGTACATGTAAATATGAAAGCCTAACATTCATTTTTACACAAACCCGCACCCACCAGATGCAGGGGAGGAGGATCAGGAGACAGGTCTCTCATTGTCCCGTGTGCTCCCAGAGGCATCTGGTGGGGCCACGGTGAGAGACAAGAAGCTGGACTAGAGGGGCCCCTTGGCCTGATCCAGCAGGACTCCTCTGATGTTCATCCACACTCACATCTCTTTCAAACAATTGCAAAATGGAGTAGGATGAGACTAGCAGAGGGAGAAATGCAGCAGTTATGCTCCATCTTAAAGTTTTTCCTATTATACATATGCTTTTAACAAGACTTGACTACTACACTGATATAACTGATAAATTATATAGGGCTTTTCCGCATGGCTTTTAACACTCTCCTGTTTTTTTGTTTTGTTTTAATGGTTCTCTCAGGAATAAACGGTCTATTGAAGCTTCTGATCATCTGAAGAAGCTTTACTTTTAATGCCTCCCACATCATTTAATTTCTCCACACACAACAGGAATAGTGATGGGCACGGACCTGAAAAATGTTGGTTCGTGATGGTTTGTGGTTCGAGCTACCTGCTCCTGTCACCCTGCCGCACTGCCACCACTTTGCTGTGCCACTGCACTGCTATTGTCCCCCTGTCATTGCCCTGCGGGCAGGGCAATGACGAGGAGCCGGGTGCTGCCTCTGCGCAGGTGCCTGACTCCCAGCTGATCGCTCTGATCAACGGGGAGGCAGGCACATGGGCAGAAGGCAGCCCCTGGCCTTCCCTTCCAGTTAGCCCAGGCAGTGCTTCTGCGCAGGTGTCTAACCCCTAGCTGATCTCTGATGATGGCAGCAGTGGCAGAGGTGGCAGGATCAGGTAGGGAAGTGAAGGGGGCCATGAGAAGAAGGTGGGTAGGTATCCGTTTTGCCAAAGCAAAATGAAGCGCCAAGGGGGAAACAGTTTGTCGATTTGTTCTGTTTCGGCAAAACAGGATCCCTGAACTGGGTTGCGAACCGAACCACGAATGAGCCCGACCCATTGTTTTTTCTGCTTGGTATTTTGGGCCATGCCCATCTCTGAACAGGGGAATTTTTTCAAAACCAAATTTTGTGCAACTTCCTATTTCATTCTTACCGGTTGGTGGTCCACTGCCCCAGAGGATTATGGGGGCAGACAGCTGGGTCTTGGATTTACCAGAGTTACCCACTCCTATCCCACAATAAAGAAAATAAACTGAAGAGAGAACATGGAATACTGTTATACTTACGGGGATAGTGCACAAGTCAGTATCACATTGAAAAGTATTATTATTATTATTATTATTATTATTATTATTATTATTAGTAGTAGTAGTAGTAGTAGTAGTAGTAGTAGTAGTAGTAGTAGTAGTAGTAGTAGTAGTAATTTAAGTCCCAGAATCCCTTAGTCAACATGTTCATCTGAAAAACATCCCGCATGACAGTCACTATGAACCACAGTCCACATTAGAGACGGGCACGAACTGTCAGTTCAGTGGTTTGTGCCAGTTCGTCCTCAGACGAACAGGTGTTTGGTGCTTCCTAGCCCCGCCTCTTCCAGTGGGCGCCCACTCAGAGGCAGCTCCTGGAGGAGGGCAGGGAAGCTGGGGTGCTGCCTCTGAGTGGGTGCCTGTCGAAGGAGGCAGGGCTAGGAAGTGCCAAACACCTGTTCATGTGAAAGATGAACTGGAACGAACCACCAAACCAGTGGTTTGTGCCCATCTCCAGTCCATATACATGTCCTAGGTGGAACTATGATGCATTTCATTTTTCACACATGGCTTTTATTTATTTTTCTTGGAAGCCCCAAAGAACACCACATATACAGGGGTGCCTTGGAAAAACAAAATTTGAGATGCTTCTTGAGTTCCTAACTATTGGGGCGTGTGAGTCTAAATGGAAAACTCTATGGAAATAAAGCAGACAAGTTTCAATATTGACACTAGGTAATGGTTCCCAACCTTGGGTCCCCAGATGTTCTGGGATTAAAATTCCCAGAAGCCTTCACCACTAACTGTGCTGGCCAGGATTAGAGATAGGCATGAACCAGTTCATCCCAGTCTGTAAAGGCGGCACCATAGGTGCTGCTGTTCCCCTCCCCCTGTCTCCTCCAGCTCAATCATCCCGTCGCCAGGCCCAGCATGCCAGCTTCCTGCACCTCCTCAACGGATCTTCTGGTCCCGGCAGCAGCTCAGGCTTCTCTGCCCCGCCCTCTTGGCTGATCTGCCACTCAAACAAAAGGGCGGGGCAGAGAAGTCTATGCTCTTGCCGGTGACTGGGAGATCAGCCGAAGAGGTAGGAAAAAGCAAGCAAGCTCTGTTGTTTTGAAAAGGACTAAATGCTTGCACACCCATAATGTTGGAGCCAGATGTGGGAGTTAGGAGAGCAGCACCACCTGTGCTGCCGCCCTTTACAAACCTGGACATGCTCATCTCTAGCCAGAATATCTGGGAGCTAAAGTCCAAGAACATTGGGGGACCCAAGGTTGTGAAGCATTGCTCTTTTACCTTCAGTCCCAGCTCTTAAGGAAGATAACTGCAGAGTACTTGCGTTTCCTTAATCTTAATCTTAGAACTGCAGAGCTGAAAGGGACCCTATGGATCACTGAGTCCAGCTCCTGTCAAGGAGGCCCACTGGGGAATTGAACTCCCAACCTCCGACTCCACAGCCAGAGACCTAAACCACTGAGCTATCCAGCAGTGAAACATATATGAGGCCTTCATATATTAAGGTGTATGCAATAAACACAGACATGTCAGGTTTACCCAGAACAAGCACAGAGGTACATATTCTGTTGAACAACAAATCCAATGATTCTGTAGTACGGAAGTAGGAAAGCTGAACTGGCACTGAACTGCTTATGCGGCTACACTCTAGGTCCTCATTCTGGCCTTAAACTGTGGACAGATGCCTCTTGTAGATTATCCTTATCTCACTGCTCACAGAAGAGTACTTTTTTGGCCAGTGGGGGTATGTTGGCAGGGGATTCTGGGAGCTGTAGTCAAAATGGTAACTTTTCCAAGCATTGGGCTATAGATGATTTTTCCTCTCCACAGGTGACTAAATGCATGGTTATTCACGCATATTTGCATGATTATCATTATGCAGGATGATGCACAGCAAAATCAGAAATAAAGCAAGTGGAGGGGAAGTGAGATAGGGAGTGAATAACAGAGAAAGAAATCTTGCCAAATCCACGTTCCCCCTCTAAGGACTTCCCTTGGATTACTGCACAGAACCCTGAAAATGATCCAAACAGAGTACTACAGAGGAACATTTAAAAAAGAAAACATTCTCGGATTAGCAGGCTTACATGCTGTCTCTAAAACAGCTCTTGGGGAAAAGAAAATCCAAATTTTACAGTACTGTATTCTCAAATCAAACCTCCTGAAGCTGGCCACTGTCAACACACATGGTGGGAAAGAGTTAAGTACTCCTGGCTGTATTTTTCAAAATTTGCTGAGAATAGTATCTGAGTCTCTAGACATTTAATACATGCCAATAAATATCACTGGGTTGTTTTGTTCTGAACAGGTGGCATTCAAAATTACTCTTTATTAAATTTCCTACCAAAAAAGGTAATAGAACTTGGGATTCTTCTCCTCATTAGAATGCATGGACATGACTTTTAAGGCAAGATCTGTTGGAATTCAATTCCCACAATCCCCCAGCCAGCTAGGCTAGGTTACACAATCCCAAAATCTAAAAGGTGTCAAATTGAGGAAGGCCTCATCCATGTTGTATGAGTCGGTTCACCCCGAACGGTGCCCTTTTAAAGATTTTGTGTGAAACTGTTGCCCCTTTTGATGACAACAACCTAACTTCTTCATTTCCCTTTTTTCCAAGAACAGATATGACTTAGCTTCCCAGGTGTCTTGGGGGTGTTCGTGGCGTTCCCCAAGGGCCACACTTCCTCTCCAGTCACTTACATTGTTAAAGCAGTAATGTTTTTGTTACTGTGACTCATCTCTCTCCGGTTTAGGGATTCCTCTCCTATCATTCCTTTCTGCCTTTCTAAAAAATTAAAAAGCCAAGACAATCAAGAGGGGAGATGCATCTCTCCTGTGGTTTTTGCAATTATCATATTCCTTTAAGCTACAGAAATTGTTCTCATTTAATATATTGTTATCTTCCGTCTGTTTACATTAATTTTCATTTATATGACACATCTAGTGCAACAGAGGTAAAAACCAGTTTCTTTTTCTTCTTTTTCTATTTTCCCTCTTTCCTCCCTTTTTTTCCTTTGTATAAAAGCCTTCGGGGAAGCTCATAGCTTTTGATCCTTCTCAACTTTGATGTAAGCAAATGTTTTAAGCTCAGCTCCAGCAGAACATCTCCAAGTCATATTCATTAATGATGCAAGTTCTTTTCTCTTTCCCTGGCCATGTTATTTATAGTTCAGTTTTGTGTGCGTTTCATCTACCATGTAGTCATGATGGAGGGGGGAAAAAGCAGGGGAAGACAAAGTATCACAATTTGTCTTTCCTCTAAACGTAACTAATCATTTTCTTTTCTTTTTGGTGGAGATGAGCTGGTGAAGTTGTTATTCCTTCTGTAAGGCGATTAGATCAAACGACACAGAAGATCGGCCAGCATACCTACAAATTGCTTACAAATCATCTCCCCAGTCAAAAACAGTATGCCATCTCTTCCATACCAGAGGCGTCGGGTTGGCCAGCATTACAGAACAGATTGCCCTTTACTGTGATCAATCAGAGCACTTCTTATATTTTCCACATAAGAAAATGCAAATTATCTGCGCCCCAAACCCTTCAAACTCACAGTATTGGATTTTTGCTCCTTGCCATCATGAAGTCAAGACCCGAAAATAACAGAGTATATTAGAATAAGAAGCAGTCATTAAATTCTCTGCCCTAAAGGGCGTTCTTATGGATATTTCTGTGTATTCTGTGCTGTCAAATCAGGACCAATTTATAATGACCCTAATAGGGCTTTCAAGGTAAGTGAGATACTTAAGGATTGGTTTTACCAGTTTCAGACCCCCAGTGGGTTTCCATGAATGAGCGGGGATTTGACCCTGTTCTCCAGTGATAGAGTCCATCACTCTATCCACTATCCCACACTTGGGATCCCTATGGATAATCCAAAAAATATGGATATTTACTCCGAATCAAATCCCACATATTCAGTAGGGCTTGGTCATATATGCACGTGAACAAGACTGCAGCTTTCTGTTATCTTAAGATGCCTTGAAAATGTTTGCTACTTTTATGTCTCTCCTTTACACTCCAAACCTTGATTTAATTAGGGCTAAGAGTGTGTCTCAAACATAAACAGAGTCAGTTCTTGAGAAAGATTCAGAAAGAGATGCCAAAATATAAAGTTGAAGACAAAGCTGATACCCACAATATCTAACAATGTTTCAATAATAATAATAATAATAATAATAATAATAATAATAATAATAATAATAATAATAATAATAATAATAATAATAATAATAATAATAATAATAATAATAGGCATATAAACAGAAACTTCCGAGCATCCCAAGCTTCCCAGGACTACTGTACTTCAATTATTATATTGTTATTATAGTTATTTTGATTGTTGTTCATTGTCTTATGGAATGATAATTGTTTACTGTATGTTTTTATCATTGTAATTATGTTATGGTTGTATTTTAACTGTTTTTGACTATTGAAATGCACTCTGGTATAGAGGGCAATATAAATAAATATGATGATTATCTAAAGTGGAAAGAAATTTCAGGTGGGCCGCTATGTGAAACCACATTCCTGAGAAGATGGGACTCAAGAAAAACGAAGAAACAAACAAAAAAATTCTGTTTGACTCGAAAGCTCAACAAACAAGGCCTCTGATCACCGAGGTAGCAAATAAGAGAGAATATAATGGGGAGACTCTCCAAATCAAACAATGGCTAGGCTTGGGAATCGGTTTTGCCCAGACATAAAAAGGGTGGGACTTAACCCCTCCAGGTCAAACGGGGGCTGTATTCCGATCCCCAGGGATTTGTGTAGACGTTTGCTTTTCTCTTGTGCAGTTTGTCTGAGATCCCCTTGCATCAACATGAAGTGCAGCGGTATTGATTTAAGGAAAAATAACGAAGCCGTCCTGCTCTCTCTCCACACTCTACTGACAATAAGGGTGCCTGCAGACATTTGTGCTTTTAACAGCGTGTCCTCGATGTGTCATCTGGGAGTGTGTATTCCGCTTGCTTTGTGCAGCTTTTAAGGACATCGGCTGGGAAGACACTAGAGCTACATTGAGGCATGTCTAAAGTTCCCTTCATCTTGGGGGTTACGGCTGAGGGGCTGCAGGCCCATTTTTTCCCCCTGCCAGCTCTCACAAAACCTGCCTTTTTTGTCTCTTTCCATGGTGCGAATTTCAGAACGAAAGCCACTTCAGACACATCTATGGTGGCAAGGTGGAGCTTGGAAGGAATCTGAGTAGGGGTGTAAAGGTAAAGGTTCCCCTTGACATTTAGTCCAGTCGTGTCCGACTCTAGGGGGCGGTGCTCATCCCTGTCTCCAAGCTGTAGAGCCAGCGTTTGTCCGTAGACAATCTTCCGTGGTCACGTGGCCAGTGCGAATAGACACGGAACGCCGTTACCTTCCCACTGTGGTGGTCCCTATTTATCGACTCGCATTTTTACATGCTTTCGAACGGCTAGGTTGGCAGGAGCCGGGACAAGCGACGGGAGCTCACTCCGTTGCGTGGATTCGATCTTACGACGGCTGGTCTTCTGACCTTGCAGCACAGAGGCTTCTGCGGTTTAACCCGCAGCGCCACCACGTCCCTATGAGTAGGGGTGTAGATCTTCACTAATTTGTCTCTTGCATGCAAGAATTAAATTATTGTCCCTAATTTTCTCGCTCTGGGTAAGGTTAGAACAGGATTTGTTTTTTTTGTTTGTTTGGGTTTTTTTGCATTTACGTGAAAATTCACTGGATCTTTTGGTATTTAAAACCCCTTGCATTATGCACAGAAAACCCTGCATTTCATGAGGGTTTTGTCACCAAACACAGCGTTTTCACACAAAAACACTACAGTGTCTTTGTGATTGTCGCAGCTGATGGAATCGATGCTGCTCTTGTGGTTGTCCATCTTTTCCACAGGTTGTGTCACTGCTGAGAGTTCTTTTTTCATCAAGGATGAGAAAATCTGTAACTATTCCTTACATTCATAGACCTTCAATCAGATCCTGCTTTCTAAGGCTAGAGCATCATCCAAACTTTGGGACACATTCCTTGGACCACAGAACTGGGATCTGCCTTTTTATTCACTCTTCAGCAACTGGCGTTCAGCACTTTTTTATGGTACATAAACAACCATAGTGCTTATCAAGTATTCTTGAATAACATTGATGATGACTAACACTGGTAAGGCTGCACCTGAAGTATTGCGTACAGTTCTGGTCGCCGCACCTCAAAAAAGACATTGTGGAACTGGAAAAGAGAGTGGCTAAAATGATAACTGGGCTGGGGCACCTCCCTTATGAGGAAAGGCGACAGCGTTTGGAGCTCTTTAGAGAAAAGGCGCCTGAGGGGGGACATGATGGAGACGTATAAATGATCCAGGGGATGGATAAAGTGGATAGAGGGAAGCTCTTTTCCCTCTCATGCAATACCAGAACCAGGGGACATCCACTCCAATGGAGTGTTGGGAGAGTGAGAACAGACCAAAGAAAATCTTTCTTTACCCAGCGTGTTGTTAGTCTGTGGAACTCCTTGTTACAGGATGTGGGGATGGCATCTGGCCTAGATGCCTTCAAAATGGGATTGGACAGATTCCGGGAGGAAAAGTCCATCGCAGGTGACAAGCCATGATGGGGATGTACGTATAATCTCCAGGCTTAAAAGGAAGGTACCTCAAAATGCCAGATGTCAGGAGACAGGTATCTAGTTGTCTCGTGTGCTCCCAGAGGCATCTGGTGGGGCCACTGTGAGATACAGGAAGCTGGACTAGAGGGGCCCTTGGCCTGATCCAGCAGGGCTCCATGTTCTTATGTCCTTTATCCATTACAGAGAAGCTCTCTGGGGCTGGGATCTGTTGCTTTTTTAATGTTATTTTCAAATGCAATGTGCCCTGATCACACTCTATGGCTTAATTCCAATTATTTATGTATACCAGCTTGACTCAAACAGTGTAAATCTCAGTCATGAATTGCCACTAGTTAAGGATCCAATGGTATATTCTTCATTGCACACCATTTGTGTGACTTGGCACATGATGAGGAATACAAGCACTGACTCCTTAACTAGTAACGACTTGCAGTGGACATTTAGAACGTTTGACTCCATACATCAATAATAGGATCCTGGCCTATAAAAAATAAATGTAGTTGTAGTAGAAATACTAAATACAACTGTTGTCAGACATATGCTAGCAAACAGAGTCCTAGAAAAGTTGCATCCAGGAAAGATACAGATATTTCAGAAGAGTCTGAAAAAATAACTGTCTGATCAGAAAAGGTCCAGAAATGTGTGCGTTGTTGGTATTGCAAAATCTTTATTCTGTATAAAGATGTTCTCTTGGGGTCTCGAGCATCAGGGTTTAACTAGCATCTGTCACTAATTCCTTTATTTGCAAATTTTGTTACTTTTCTACTCAGTGGTCTATATTATTTATGGTGAGCAGTACCTGCTTTGTTTACAAGGATCTGCAGTGATGAATGAAAGACAAAGCAGAACCATTTTTATAAAGCCGTACAAGCTCAGGGAGAAGAAAAAAGTCAGATTAAGTATGCAGAAGCTCAATGCCTGACTACAGCACACCCAGCAGTAAGGATGTGAATCTCACAGGTTCTCATATTCAGCAAGAAACTGAGGGGGGAAAATACTCTCACAGTGAGATTTCTCTGTGGAAGACTTTTCTCACAGAATTCCTCAGAAGTTTTGTGAGCATTCCCACCTCCCCAGAAGAAACATTCATCCGAGCTGATTTCTGCACAAAAATCACATCTTTCCTGCACAAAATTACCTAAAAAAAACAGTGAGCCTTTGGCAGCTTCTTGAACCAATGAACAGGCGAATAATAATAATTTTTTAAAACAGAAAAAATGAAAGCAAGCATCTTTTTCACGGCAAACTGATTTGACCCCCACTAGTTGCCTGCGTGGGTGTGATGCTGGCAGCACTCCTGAAATCAACCTTGAGCTGGGAGGGGAAATTGCATGCTGATGCTTCCTATGAAATCAAAGAAACTCTCCTTGCACACAGAAATCTAGCACCTCAGGGAAAAGTACGGAATAAAGTCTTCCGTTTTTTAAAAAATTCTCCTCTGCGCACAGCAGTTTGTTTTACTTTCCCTGGAGGGATAACATTATTTGCTACACGATAAAGCCGAATACATAACTCGGGATTGAAAAACTGAAAGTTACATCCTGGCTAATTACCTCCACTCCTCTCTTTTCCCCTTCTTCTCTCTTTTAAATCAAAACATTGCACATTGTAATAGGGAAAGTGTGTCACACGGAGTAATCGTGTCTTGACATTTATTTTAATTTGCCATTTCTGTCTGGGTTTCTGCTCGCCATACCACTTTCAAATCTTCATAGCGATAAAATGTCAACCCTATTAACACCCAAAATGCATCTCCCAGAGTGCCAACAAGCAAAATTATTTTCCTTACTTTGCTTTGCTCATCACACAGAAAGGATGGGGGGAGGAACAGTTGAGACAGGGTGGGGAGGAGGGAATCCATGCCAATGTGGGCTAAGAAGATAGCAGCTATTCTAATCTTGTAAACCTCTCACAGAAAATCCGGACAGTGCAGGGGGAACGCTTAGATTATCGCATGCCTCCAGACTTTATTTGATGGAAAGAAGCACGGCCGCTTTACATCATACAGAAGGTGCAAATTTAAGTATTGGGGAAAATGCTGAACAAGGCGGACATCGGTCTGCTTCACCAAAACAGTTCCCACATTCTTAGTGCTGGTTGGCACATTTCGCCAAGTCAAGGGTCTTAGGGCCCATAAAGGCAGAAAAACCACACTCTGTTATCATGTTATGCCAATTAGAAAAAGAACAACGAACCCACAGACTATATTTCAAGAGGGCAGCACAGATGCTCCTCTTACCTATAAACCAAGGCATTCTTACACTTCAGAATTTCAGAAGTCATTTGTATGCACACACAGACAAAATTGTCGCCGTATCAAACATGTTGGCATTTAGCACTGATTTAACAAACACAGAAGTGTGCCGTAGTAGTTAAGAGTGTTGGATTAGAAGACCTGGGTTCAAATCTCCATGCATGAAACCGACTGGTGATGCTTGTCTCGGACTGACCTACCTCACAGGATTGTTGGGAGAAGGAAGAAGGGAGAGGGAGAACCATGTGAAGCCCCTGTGAGTACCTCCCTCCACTTTTTATAACTTTTTGGTGCTTCTGTATAGCTTGGGCATTCGTCCAAGGCTACCGATAGCTCTATCTATTCCTTTACATCTTCTGTAGTGGATGCTCTTCGAATCCTTGAGCATTCCCTAGCCTCAGTTCTGGAGTGGAATAAGGCCAATAGGTTGAAGCCGAACCTGGACAAGATGGAGATCCTGTGGTTGGGAGACCCCTGGGACCGGGTTAGGGGGTCATCTGTCTGGGCTGGATGGATTTACTCTACCTGTTTGGGATTAGGTTTGAAATTTGGGGGTGATCCTGGACTCGGCTCTTCCATGGGAACAACAGATATCTGCTGTGTCCGGGTTGGCCTTCAACCAGCTTAGCTTGACAAGGAGTGTCTAAGGACATTGGTTTATATGCTGGTGATCTCAAGGACTGACTACTGTAACACTCTTTACGTGGGGCTGCCGTTGAGGCTAAGTCAGAAACTTCAGCAAATGCAGAATGCAGCGGATAACCTGATTTCAGGTGTAAAGAAGTTTGATCATATTTCGCCAGTTCTAGCTTATCTGTCTTGGCTTCCTGTGTCTCTCCTCCAAGCCAGATTCAAGGTTCTAGTCCTTACATAGAAAGCCCTTAACGGTTTAGGGCCTCGTTACCTGTCAGAATGGCTCCCCCAATAACTTCTGCTCATCCCACTCATTCTTCCCAAGCCTTGTTATTGCTGGTGGCCTTTTTCTTGAGAGGTTCGGAAGGCTGTCACCAGAAATTGAGCCTTCTCGGTTGTGGAACGGATTCCCTCCTGAGATCTGTCAGACCTCTTTCTTGTTTATGTTTAAAAGAAGACTGAATATGGGGAGAAGTGTGCTGCTTACATACCGCCCCATAGCTCTTAAAGCACTCTCTTAAAGACTGTTCCTTTATCGGAGGTTTTTAAACTCGGGTTGTCAGGCAATGCTAGGACATTTAACAATGCCAAAGATGCCCGGGACCTCCCTTACAGAGACTCTGCCACTCACCCATGGATCAGTTAAACATCACAGATCTGATTGTCTGCTTCTGGATTTACAGTCAGTAATTCAGTACCAGTTTACAGTCTTATATATAGGCCCAAGTGATCGGTACAAATTATACTCCTCACAGGCATTAGCGAACAGCCAGGTAATGGTTTAAGACAGCGAAGAAGAAAAGAACGGGGGGAACAGATTAAAAGAAAACGAGTGAATGAATGAATGAATGAATGAACATGCCGTAGACTTACCTCCTGTAGATGCTTCCCAAGGGTTTGGTAAATCCCCACAGCTTTTGTCTAAGCTAAAATTTAAGGGGGCGTCCCATGCTGGAAGAGAAAAACCAAGCTGGTCTTTCCACATCGCAGAGCTGTTTAATCCACCACGGTTAACTCGGCCATGTATCGGACAATATAAGTTTTATTGGCTCTCTGGAAAAAAAAAAATTTCCACAAAGCTGGCAAGCCCGGAGGCACGCAGACGCACAGCTTCGGCGGGGAAGTCAACGTCCTTGGCTCTTCCTTTTGCAAAGAGGAAAGGAGATCAGTCCGGTTTTCCAGACCTCCTCAAACAAGAGGTCTGGAATGGAATGCCTAGGCGTGCTCCCGGGGGTTGCCCTTCGGCTTGCTGGCTTTCATTATTTACACTTTTTCTATCTGAATGCTTTAGAAAAGGGCTTTCTTTGGAGACCCTCCCCATCACCCCTCCCCTTCCCTCCAACAGGACCCTGTTGTGTTGCCGAAGGGTCTCCGAATTGAAGCGAAGAGCGAAGCCCCCCTTCAATGGCCTGTGCAGGTGCTGGAGGGACGATGGGAGGTCTCCCGCCTCAAAGAGCCCGGTCATCTTTGTCCTTCCCTTTTTGCAACAAGGTGGTTCTTTAATAATGGTTTTACCTTCATTCAAAATTCTCTTTTCCTGATGGAAGGCTTTAAAAAAAAAACAAAAAAAGGAATATGGCGGGGTGGGGAGGGGAACCAAGATAACAACCCTAAACTGTGTACAGGGGAAGAAAATCCCCGGAACGAAAATTGTTAGGTGCTCGGTTTGATTTAAAAATCTTCCCTGCGGGGGGGGGGGGGGGGGATGACTCCAAAGGGAATTTTCTGAGAAGTTTTTGCTAGCTGGTTCTCTCTCTCTTCCCGAGAAATAGTACAGAAAATGCATTGTGCTCTTAAGGGTTTTTTTATTTTCTAATTCTGGGGGTGGGGAGGAATTTAATCCTTGCACCAGCAGCTGGAGGATTGTCTCTTTTTAAAACTTCCCCGGTCTTGAACTCTCATCTTTTTAGAAGCCACTTTCACAACAAAACAAAAATCTCCATTTCTGAGTGCCCAGACTCTTTCCTGGGAGAGAAAGAGGATTACGACAAAGAAGAAACGGGATGTTACCAAAAAAAGAGCACAGTTTGGCTGCTCTAAGGAACCAACGGTGCTTTTTCCCCTGTCTGCCCTGCTCTCCTCAAGAACGAAATGGATGGATTCCTCGTGTTGATAAACGAAAGCAGGAACCCAATTTCTTTCCAGTCCATCTACGAATAATCAATTGGCTGTAGGGAAAACCAAAAAAGATTTATTTTCCACGAAGCTGGAGGCCTTCCTCCACTGGCGATTTGTCAGAAAAGAAATTTAGAGCTGAGGGTTTTTTTTTCCCCTCCTGCTTGACACTTACTTAGCCTCTTGCCTGCATGATTAGATTAGATCCAGCAAAGTTCTTAATTAGCGTGTCTGCGAATACAGTTAAGCTGTTTAGGCATATGAAAACCAAGTAATGATCTGAGATGTTTTTTTAAAAATAAAATAAAATACCCATCCTTGGCCTCTGACCCATTCCTACAACTTGGCTGCCTATTTTGTTGTTGCTGTTGTCGTTCCTATAAAAACAAAGGACTTGTAAAAACTTCATGGGTCTTTCTCTCTCCCCCCCCCCGCCCCCCAATAAAGAAAACACAAGAATTCTTGTCTTTTCCGTGTGCGAACATTGCAGAGAAAGTTTGGGTGGAGAAAAGAATGAGACAGACAAGTACAGCCACCAGAGTCTATGTATCATTGGCCTTTGGTTTCCACTATCCTCATGATCCTGTTCTGGGGGATTGGGGGGGGGGGGGAAGAGTCATGCTGTCCAGCCAGAGATTTCAAAAAAATCAAGCTCTGGGGAAGCCTTAGGAACTCTTGGGGAATGGTTGTGTTTGCTGCAGAGTTTTGCATTTTGATTAAATTCCTCTAGCCATGCAGCATGAAGCGCAGGGATTCACAGAACAGAATAGCTTCAAGTTCCCCATAGTAGGCCACGTCCTTTTCTCTCATTAACTGGCACTTACAGTTTCAATCCTTCACTCTGAGACATTAGAATGATAAAGAACAAAAGGTTTCATTACTTACAACAGATCAAAGAGCAAACTGACATACAGGACATGACGACTTGCAACAACAGGCCTCCACAGACTCACCACTTTCAACAGATTCAGGAGAGGGAAAGAGAGAGCAGAGAGGCGGGGTTCTTTCGAATCAGAGGCAGGAGGGAACT
The DNA here is from genome assembly GCA_037013535.1 of Intellagama lesueurii. Lineage (NCBI taxonomy): Eukaryota > Metazoa > Chordata > Lepidosauria > Squamata > Agamidae > Intellagama > Intellagama lesueurii. The sequence continues at coordinate 7,201,300 of JBAJHW010000003.1, forward strand.
ATTGGTTAGGGCTCGCTAGATTGACAGTCACCCCAGCCCAGAAAGGTCCCTCACAGCCAAACCTACTAAAGGCAGCATGAGAGGTTGCAAAAGCCCCAACAGTGTTTCCTTAGCGTCTCCAGATAGTGACATATATCTCATGATGAGCAGTGCCTCATGAAGAGGAAGTTATGATTTTTGTGTGTGAAATGGTTTACAGCCTGGGCACCCACTCCAAGTGGAAGTGAGAGCTGGACCATAAAGAAGGCTGACCACCGAAGAATTGATGCTTTTGAATTGTGGTGCTGGAGGAGACTCTCGAGAGTCCCCTGGACTGCAAGGAGAACAAACCTATCCATTCTGAAGGAAATCAACCCTGAGTGCTCACTGGAAGGACAGATCCTGAAGCTGAGGCTCTAGTACTTTGGCCATCTCATGAGAAGAGAAGACTCCCTGGAAAAGCCCCTGATGTTGGGAAAGTGTGAAGGCAAGAGGAGAAGGGGACGACAGAGGACGAGATGGTTGGACAGTGTCATCGATGTGACCAACATGAATTTGACCCAACTCCGGGAGGCAGTGGAAGACAGGAGGGCCTGGCGTGCTCTGGTCCATGGGGTCACGAAGAGTCGGACACGACTTAACGACTAAACAACAACCCATTCCAAGAAGGCATCAGGGCTCGTTGGCTCAGTGCAAAGGGGTCTGGAGGCATGTTGTGTAGACAATAGAGCTCAGGAGGCGCTGCAGGAAATCCACATTGTCTCACTCCCACTCACCGATACACACACACCCATTTCCTGTAGGGTCTGCATCCTGTGACAACACATGGACCCACCCCCTGGTCTCAGGTTTTGGTCCTGAAATTTCAGGGAATGGGAAGCGGCTCACTTAGCAACCCCTGGTGGGATGCAGCCAAGGTCTCCCTTGAAACATCCACTTGGTGGCAACTAGTGGTGACTTCTACCACCAAGAGTCTTCAAGAGCCCTGTGGCACAGATGTTAAACTGCAGTACTGCAGTCATGCCTCTGCTCATGACCTGTGTCCGATCCCAACAAATTCAGGTAGCCAGCTCAAGCCTCCCTCAACCTTCCATCCTTCGGAGGTCCGTAAAACGAGTATCCAGCTCGCTTATGTTCCTTGCATAATTATGTTGTAAACCACCCAGTGAGTGCTTTAGCACTATGGAGTGACATATAAGTCAAAAGAACAACACATTAAATATCTCCTGTTGTGTACATATTCCTTAGAAAAAGTGGACATAAAATACAACCCCGTTAGGAAATTTTTGTTATTATCATTATTATTATTTAGTTTTGAAAGAGAGGGCACAAAGCTTTCCAACTTTACACATTTATTTATATTTATTTATAAAGCTTATAGGCTGCCTGACTTCGTGAAATCACTACTTGGGGCTACTTACATAATATGAAACAAACCACACAACCGAGCCAAAAATAAAAAATCCGAACAAAATACCTACACATCCCCTACTTTCCCATGCTTGGTGTTTGCAGCATGCAGACATACTGGCATACATATGCACACGGCAGAATAGCATCCCTTTTATGAGTCGTAGAACAGTTCCACCATTACAAAATTTAAAATTCAGAAAATATTTACATAGCTGGCAAATGACACCTGTTGACAATGTCCATGATAAAGGGAGGGAGAGGAAGAGAAGAACACAGAAGATTTTAAATTGGAATCCAATTAATTCCAATTAGAGTAAACCTTCTGCATCAACGGGACTTACACCACTAATGTGTTTTACTCTGCTTGTACTTAGCATATTATCCTACTACAGTATTGTGCTTTCGATGGGCTCTGATTGGCAAACATGGTTATCTCTATTACAGGTTGAGGCATTACCCACACACAAAAAGAAAGAAAGACTCGGTACCTTTAAAAGAAGTCATGATTACAATTAGCTAAGTATTTATAACTCCATATATCATCTAGAAACCCAGTGTGGTGTTGCAGATAGACCAATCGATAAGGACTAGGACTCAGGAGAGCTGGGTTCAAATCACCGCTCAGCAATGGAAGCTCACTAGGGGTGGGGCTGGAACTGGTAAAACCGCTCCTTAAATACCTCACTTACCTTGAAAACCCTATTAGGGTTGCTAGAAGTCAGTTCCAACTTAGCAGCACATAACAACAATGTGTAATATAGACTGGTTAACAAAAAAAAATCCAAACAGATTCATTGGGACAAGAGAAGGTTACTGGGATGGAATATTTCCTACCCCAATGTCATTTAATTTCAATGATCAAAACGTGTGCCAATTTAAGAGCAGAGTTAAGGCTACCTCGTATTGCTGGGGGCGAGCGAGGGGAGACACTGCCGCCTGGGGTTATGCGATGTCCCCCCCAAGCCATTTTTGTGCACCATGGCTCACCAGATCCCTCCAGCTCGCCCCATGTCTTCCTCCAGCAAAAACAGGAGAATGGTCAATCTCCAAAGCCTCCAGAAGCAACTGGTCATCTTGTAACTATGTCTCATCTCACAAAAAAGCGAAGGAAAGCAAAACCATTCCCCCCCCCCCCCCAAACCAGAGGTGAACCTCCAGCCAGCTTCAGTTTCTTTCCCTCCCTCCCTCCCTCTCTGTCTCTCTTGGCCGGCCCGTGCAACCCCCAGAAAGTTTGGGAAGTGGAAAATTGTCTCTCCTCTCTGCCTCCCACCCAATTCACTGTGGTTTTCTGCACCGATCTTTTTGAACTCCTCCACCAAAAAAAAACACGAAACTGGAAGCTGAAGTCTAAGGCCTGAACAAACATGCCAGTGATCGGGAACAATGCTGTGCAATACCACAAACCACGCTTGCTTCTAACCAGGGTGACCAGATGAGAAAAAGGACAGGGTTCCTGTATTTCTAACAGTTATGTGGAAGAAGAGGAGATTTCAGCATTCGTTGTGTTAAAAGTGGCAACCATGAAAAGTACATAAGAAGAGCCCTGCTGGATCAGGCCAAGGGCCCCTCTACTCCCATATCTCACCGTGGCCCCAGCAGATGCCTCTGGGAGTACACGAGACAACGAGAGACCTGTCTCCAGATCCCCCTCCCCTGCATCTGACATTTAGAGGTCCCTTCCTTCGAAGCCTGGAGATTCTACATCCCCATCATGGCTTGTCACCTGCGATGGACTTTTCCTCCAGAAATCTGTCCAATCCCCTTTTAAAGGCATCTAGGCCAACAGGTGGGACGTGGTGGCGCTGCGGGTTAAACCGCAGAAGCCTCTGTGCTGCAGGGTCAGAAGACCAGCAGTTGTAAGATTGAATCCACACAACGGAGTGAGCTCCCGTTGCTTTGTCCCAGCTCCTCGCCAACCAGCAGTTCGAAAGCATGCAAATGCGAGTAGATAAATAGGTACCACCTTGGTGGGAGGTAAACGGCGTTCCGTGTCTAGTCGCGCTGGCCACGTGACCACGGAAACTGTCTTCGGACAAACACTGGCTCCACGGCTTGGAAACGGGGATGAGCACCACACCCTAGAGTCGGACACGACTGGACTAAAGGTCAAGGGGAACCTTTACCTTTACCTAGGCCAACAGGTACAAGAACCCTGTTCTCTTTTTCACCCGGTCAACTGACTGACAACTTGCCCATGGTGCACCCACACTTAGCCTTGGTCTTTCAGGCCCAAATTCAGATGAAGAAAATGGACCAGCAAGTATGTCCCACATGGTTTAGAATCACACAATCACAGAACAATTGAGTTGGAAGGGGCCTATAAGGCCACTGAGTACAACCCCCCTGCTCAACGCAGGAATACAAATCAAAGGATATCTGCCAGGTGGTTGTCCAGTTTAAGCCTTCTTCTATTTTATATGCACTTGTTTTGTTACCATTGTTAAAATAAACTGCCATACATATGTACGCACGAGCATGATAAGTCACTGCCTCTAATGTATAGGGAAGCTTTCAGTTCTCCAGTGATGCAGGCCATGTAAACAATATTCAGATGCAAAAGAAGGATTTTAGTGCTATTCCATGAAGGACAAAGATGAGGGGATTAAAATCTCCCGTGACCACAAGCTTGACAAGAGAAATGCATAAGGAAGGACTATAAGGGAAGGAATTTATGAAAACCTCCCTGGTTCTTAGGCACTTATATAATATTCATCGTTTTTCAAAACTAGATATCCTGCCCAAAAGGGACCAAAAATATGAACAAAATAATACAACAGGAATATTCCACCAAAATCCAATCATCATCATCTTAAGACTGCAGAACTGGAAGGGACCCTATGGGTCCCTGAGTCCAGCTCCTGTCAAGGAGGCCCACTGGGGAATTGAACTCCCAACCTCCGACTCCACAGCCAGATGCCTAAACCACTGAGCTTTCTAACACGATTACCGTGAATAACTGATTACCTGTAAAAATCTAACCATTGAAACAGTAGCATAAGTGGCACAATGAATCATAACATACTCTAAAAAGAATTGAAAGAAGAACAGTAATCATCAAAGCCATTCCACTTTGTAACTAAAGGTGGATTGAAAGAATGCCCACAATGTCTTTAAGGTTTAAAGAAAGAAAACCGGGAAACAGCCAAACATATATCTCTGTGGAATGACAGTTCGGGACCACCCACTGAAAAGGCCCTACACATGTTGATTTTTTGCTACTGTGAAAGTCCAGCAAGCTTCTGCAGCTGATACCAACACACAGACAGGTCTATATGAGCAGAAACAGGTCATCCAATAAAACAGTCAAAAATGGCTTAGAACTTTAAAGTCAAAGCCAGCTTTTTGAATTTAAAGCAATCTTAAAGGTGGAAGGGCAGCAGGAAAAGAGGAAGATCAAATACGAAATGGTCTGATTCCCTAAAGGAAGCCACAGGCTTCCGTTTACAAGAACTCAGCAGGCAGCTGAGGACAGGACATTTTGGAGATGGCTCATTCATAGGGTCACCGGGAGTCAGAGGTGGCTTGATGGTCCATAGCAACAAGAAGGGAGGGGAAAAAATCTAAGTGGGGAAAAAGGGGGCTATGGATGCTGAAGGGGACAAAATGTCAACCCCAGAATCCTCGGGAGGGGATAGGATTTGTAATTTATGTCATTTCACTCCACATGTGTTTTAGGCAAAAGAAGAAGAAGAAAAAGACTTTTTTTAAAAAAAAACTGGAAGTCACTGGGCAGACACCATCTCTTTTGAAAAACATATTTTCTGGCTTACAACAGGTTTCCCGGGGGCTGAAAACACATCCAAAAAAGCCGAGTCTGTTAAGGTTCAAGCTACACGCTGGACTGCAGCGAGGTGAAATTTTAAGCGAAATCTTGGCATCTGCAACAAAAGGAAAGTGGGAAACATTTGGGGTTTTGGGACTATATGCCAGAATTCCCCAGATAGCATGAGAAGATGTGTCCTGTTTTTGGCCAGAAGATGGCCAGGGAATAGGGGAAAACACAATTACCCTCTGTCACCCCTTTGTCTCATCCTTGTCACAGCAAGGAATGGTTTTGTACAACAGTTGAACATGTCTGTCTTATGACCATCTCGGAGGGTTCCCCCCCCCCTCCTATACTCTCCCCACCAAGCAATGATTATCCCGCGTAATTGTTAAGGCCATCTTTCAAACTAAGGCAAACTTCTTTCTCCTGGATTAAAATCTTTGTGGCAGGGCTGGATATCTTATCAGGTTCTGTAGAGTTGGCTTTATTTGATTTTTTTTTTTAAAGTGTACCTTCATTTTGTTAGATCAGCAAGAAAGAGGCAGCTGCGTTATCTTGATAGGTGAGCCTGCAGAGAAGAAAGCGGGGCTGGACATTAGTAAGCTTGATAAAGCAGACAGAGCAGGGGTTTTGCCAAGCCCTTTGGGTGCCAGAGGGACTGATAATGTGATAATAAATGTTACTTATTAGGTGTTGTCTCAGGTCTGTGCTTTCACGCTGGGTCAAGAGCTTAAGATCCTATTTGTTTTTAGCAGCAGGAAAACAACTTCCAAATTCCACCATGAAGGCCAGCTCTTACTGTGACCCTGGGAAAGATCGTTTTTTTCTTGTCAACGTGGGGGAATGTCGTCCGTTCCCCCCCCCCCCCCCAGCCATATATCAGCTAATCGTTTTCAAGTTTCATCAAAGCTCATCTGTCTGGGCCAACAGTGGAAAAGAAGAATCCATTCTCACAGAAGGCCATTGACTACAGTTCCTAGTTACTTCTGTAAATTACAATTCCCAATATCTGAGCACAAGGCAAATGAATCAAATGATTAGAATAATTTGTCTTGAGCTCGGCCTTCCACAGAAATGGGAGAAATGAGTAAACTACAAGCTCCCTGAGTAAAAAGCATGAGAATGAGCAAAATCCATGAAAATGGATGCTAAAAAGGTACCCTGACAATTGCTCAATCATATGTGTTCTCAGAGGCGTTTGGCTACCCATGTCTCAACACATCAATCTCTTGTTCTCTGCTCTGATTCTGAGTGGAGGATGATAGGCAGGGTCTACAAGCAGACCCTACATGACTGAAGTCTTCCTACACCTGGTCTCCTCTGCTTCGTGGCAGATCTCAGGCAGCCTGAGGAATTCTGGGAGTTGTAGTTCAAGGGCACAAATCTGGACACACTTCTAATTTCTTTCTCATCCTTTCCAATCTTCTCAACTGGAAAATCCTAGGAACCAGGAACCTTATTCTATGTTTGGCACATTATATGGGCACTGAGCCATTCTGGTTCCATTCTTGAGAGAAAAAGGATTCTCTTTCTTTGAAAGGTCAAAAAAAGGCAGACCTATCCTTCCAAGGCTAGGCAAAATCGAGCCGCCCAGTGTTCATCCTCACTGTAGGCTTAGGCTGGTCAGAGCTGACTGCCATCCATCAATATTGTACCTCTTTTGGCCATCGTGGCAGGCGAGGATTATGGAAGCTGTGGTCTTCAAAGGAACTCCTCTGCACTCAGGGAAGGGCATCTAACCTATAAAGATCTAAACAGCTTGGGTCCAAGCTATCTCAAGGACCGTGTTTCCCTTTATGAGCATGCTTGGTTACCAAGATCATCAGGAGAGGTCTTTCTCTTGGCCCGGCCACCTTCATCAGTGCATTTGGTGGGAACACAGGAGAGAGTCTTCTCTGTGGCTACTCCCAGACTTTGGAACTCCCTCCCACTGGAGGCCAGGCTGGCCCCATCTTTGCTGTCCCTCCACAAGCAGGCAAAGACCTTTCTCTTCAGGCAAGCTTTCCCTGACTGACTGGTTGCCCGAGTGAGGTTTTTAAACGGAGCGTTGCGCCTTGCTGCTTTGAATGCATTTTTTGTCTTGCTTTTGTTTACTGTATTTCAGTGTGGTGTTTGTTTGACCCTTTTTAGTATTTGTATACCTGCTGTCTTTAGCTTTAAATATTGTCTTTTAATGGATGTAAGCCGCCTGGGTCCTTTTAAAGGAGAAAGGTGGGGTAAAAACCAACAATTAACAGGAACCCATGGATGGTTAAGAACATGGGTTCTGTTGATGTTCTTCTCCCATCTGCCGTGGATTGGATTGACCTGATGATGAAAGCTGCTGATTTGCTCCACCTCAGCTTTGCCCCCACTTCTGCAAAGCCCTGTCCGAGAAAGGTGGGAGGAGGATCGCTCCCACCAGACGCACCAAATCTGGACTGAAAGTGTGCCATTGTTTTAGTCACAACAGAAGCAATTGCAAGAGAGCCTCTGTGCCCCCCGCCCACTTTGCATATCCTTTATTCCTCTCTTAATTGGCATCAGGCCTTCCTAGAAGGCCATGGGAAGGGCAGCTTGCCCTCCTTCCCTCCCAAGCCATACACTATTTTCTGAAGCAGCAGCAAGATCCAATTAAAGCAGCATTATCCCTCTCTTCGCCCCCCCGCCCCCCCATTTGCTGGTCCTAGTCTCATTTGACAGACCGCCACAGAAAACGAGATGATAATCCAGAGGGATCTCTGGTATCTTTTCATATGAAAATTAACATGTTTCTTACCGCTGGGGGGGGGGGGGGGAGAGAGAAAGGCGACAAGGGTATAAAAGCGAAGGCAAAGCAACACAAGTGGCCTAGACTTCAGGGAGCAAAAGTGGACTGCTCTGTCAATGGCAGGAGAGGCACAGCTTCTTTTTCCAGATGAGGCCAAGGGCTTAAGCTATAAAAATCCATTTGTGAGGTCTAGCTGAAATGTTTGCAGGGATAGAACAGAGACTGGAAGAAAGCGCAGAGGATAAGTAAAAGGAGATATATATATAGCTCAGTGGTTTAGGTCTCTGGTTGAGAAGCCAGAGGTTGGGATTTTGATCCCCCCACTGGGAAAATAGCCAGCCTGGGTGGCCTTGGGCAAGCTGCACAGTCCCAGGGCACCCCTGGAAGAAGGGAATGGCAAAGCACTGATGAGTATTGTCTACCTGGGGGGGGGGGGGAAGCAAAAGGAGATATGTATGGATAGCTCAGTGGTTTAGGTATCTGGCTGTGGCGTCAGAGGTTGAGAGTTTGGTTCCCCCACTGAGCCTCCTGGGAGAAGAGCCAGCCAGCGTAGCCATGGGGCAAACGGCACAGTCTCAGAGCATCCCTGGAAGAAGGGGACGGTAAATCACTTCTGAGTATTCCTGACCTGGAAAACTCTAAAAAAAAGAGGTCACCACAACTCCGCATTGACTTGACGGCACATGATGTTGACCATGATTAACAAAACGTGGAGTATTTTTTAAAGAAAACACACGAACAAACAGAGGTAGCCATGTTGGCCACAAAACAAATTCTGAAGTTCAGCCTGGCAAAGAAAACGGCAAGCTTTCAAAATCAAAGTCTCTTTCTTAGACAAGACATAAAGGGGGAAGTGGAATGACAGAAAGGCTTGATCTAAAACGGCTGAATAGCTGAATGGTTTAGGTATCTAGCTGCCGAGCCAGAGGCTAAGAATTTGTGTGCACATCGTCTGGATGGTGTCTTGAGTTGTAATGCAGACAACCAGTGGTGTAAGTTTTCATCCGTGGTAGACCACCGACCAGTTGAAGTTCATGACCCGGAGTGGGTATGCCTCTCCCCAACCGGAAGGAGGGGCACCTCCGGATCCAGTCCACAAGCAGCCCCTTCCAGATATCTGTTACGATCTGGAAAGCTAGAAATGTTTGGCCTTTCCATCTGAGACAGCACACGTCCTCAATATTCCATAAAGTTTGAAATGCATCAGCAATAAATTCTGTGTTCTTGAGGCCAACAGTAAAGATCTACGGAACTCCCTCCCACATGAAGCTAGGTTGGCTCCCTCCTTACTTTCCTGGCAGGTGAAAACCTTCCTGTTTAGACTGGCTTTTGATTTATGAATGCTCAGGTAGGACTAGAATTTTTATTTCGGATTGCAGCATGTTGTTGTTGTTTTGATCTATATCCCATCTTATAGTGCTAGATCACAACATAATTATATAAACAATGCCTTGCCCTCCAGAGAGCTGGGTACTCATTGTAGGGACCTAAGAAGGATGGAAGGCGGAATCAACCTTGAGTAGCCAGTTTGAAGCTGTTGAGATTGAACTCAGGTCACGAGCAGAGGCTTGACTGCAGTACAGCAATTTAACCACTGTGCTGGGGGCTCATATATATTCTATTTCTATCATGTCGTTTAAACTCTTTTCACTATGTTATAAACAAGTGATTTTTAAAATATTTTTATAGGATTTAAATGTATGTTAATATTCACATTTAACTTATCCTGATTTCAAATATATTTACACCTTTTTAGCAATCGGACGCCACCTTGGGAGAAAGGTGGGATATAAATAAATAAATAAATAAACAAACAAATATTCCTGTAAGGATTGTTCTGGATAGGGATAAATAAATCTATCAGTTTCACTTTGTCCCCGAGTTGCAAATTTCAAGTTATTTTCACCGAATGTACAAAACTTTAGTTAGGTGCTTCTCTGAAATGAAACAGATTTCTGTACTGCTTACAGTACCCAAATTGGATATGTATAGCTATTCCCAGGAGGGAAAAAACTATGTAGAATCTGTCTATTATGTGCCTGTTAAAGTTCAGGAGTCTATTGGAGAAGGAGGAGAAGTTGCAACCCATGTCAGCACCTCACACACGAGTACATACTAGGAACTGAATAATGGAAGGGCATGCACCTGATCACACCAGAAAGGGTTGCTTTAATGCAATGGCTCCCAACTTTGGGCCTCCAGATGTTACTGGACTACAACTCCCAGAAATCCTGGCCACCACAGCTAGCGGCGAAGGCTTCTGGAGTTTCCGTCAGGAACATCTGGGGACCCAAGGTTGGGAGCTACTCTATTGACGGGAGCAATCTCCCTTAAAAGGACCTTTCTGTCTGCCAGGGGATCACTCCAGCCCAACCCGAAAAAGTTGTGGCCCTACAAAAGCATCTAGCTTGGGCCTCCTCTTTTCCTCTTTGTTGTTTAGTCGTTAAGTCGTGTCCGACTCTTCGTGACCCCATGGACCAGAGCACGCCAGGCCCTCCTGACTTCCACTGCCTCCCGGAGTTGGGTCAAATTCATGTTGGTCGCTTCGGTGACACTGTCCAACCATCTCGTCCTCTGTCGTCCCCTTCTCCTCTTGCCTTCACACTTTCCCAACATCAGGGTCTTTTCCAGGGAGTCTTCTCTTCTCATGAGATGGCCAAAGTATTGGAGCCTCAGCTTCAGGATCTGTCCTTCCAGTGAGCACTCAGGGTTGATTTCCTTCAGAATGGATAGGTTTGTTCTCCTTGCAGTCCAGGGGACTCTCAAGAGTCTCCTCCAGCACCACACCACACCACTTTTCCTCTTGCCTCCCACTTGTAATTGCATTATTGCCTTTTCCATTAAAGTCTCAGTTTTCTCATTTTCACTTCTAGGCTTCATGTGTCTTTCCGGCAGGCCATAGTATCCATAAAACCCTGCTCCAACACCACATTTTAAATAAATAAACTTCTTCCCCATCAGCTTTCTTCCCAGTCCAACTTTCACATTCCTATAAAGCAACTGGGAGTGCCATAGTTTGGACCATTTGGGCCTTGATCTCTAGGTGCCACATCCTTGCTGTTAATGTCATTTTGTGCTGTCAAGTTCCTTTCAGCCATGGTAACCCTATGAATGAGTGACCTCCAAAATGTCAACTCAAAACTTTGGCTGCCTTTATGGAGTCAATCCATCTCATATTTGGTCTTCCTCTTTTCTCCTGTCTTCAACTTTCCCCAGCCTTACTTTCTTCTCCAGTGAGTCTTGTCTTCTCATGATATGCCCAAAGTACAACAGCCTCAATTTAGCCATTTTTTGCTCCAGAAAGACAAACAAATGGGTCTTGGTTCGGCTTGATTGGATCTAGGACCCACTTGTGTGTCTTTCTGGCAACCAAGAGCATCTCCAAAGCTGCCCTTCAGCACCATTCTAACAATTTTTTTTATCCCTTCACTGTCTATCTTTCAGAACCATATTTTGTAATTGTGAATACAACAGCAGGGATGATACTGGCCTTTGTGTCTGTTAAAATATGGATCTATTCAATTAACAGCAATGATACAGACTTAGTAGAAGCTCTAATCACTGGTGCTGCTGTTTAGTCGTTAAGTCGTGTCTGACTCTTCGTGACCCCATGGACCAGAGCACGCCAGGCCCTCCTGTCTTCCACTGCCTCCCGGAGTTGGGTCAAATTCATGTTGGTCGCTTCGATGACACTGTCCAACTATCTCATCTTCTGACGTCCCCTTCTCCTCTTGCCTTCACATTTTCCCAACATCAGGGTCTTTCCCAACATCAGGCTGGGAATCACTGGTAATAAGTCAAAAAATCTATTGTGCATTACCCAGCTGATGTTAAGCATATTTAAGTTCAATCTGAGATGTGTTCCAATCTCTCCCACTGAAATAAATGGGATTTGTGCTTAATTTTGGCTATCTCATGGGTATTGTGTAAGCCATTTTGTCTGTAATATAGTGAGCTAACAATGCTGGTCTGGATAATAGATTTATTATAGGGAAGGAAAGACAGGCATTAATTCTAAGTGCCATGGAGGCTGTTCGAACACACATTCACTCTGACTTGAAAATATGTCCTGGGATGTTGCTGCAAGAGCTACTGGTTGATTAATTTCTATTTGGTTTTATTATAACATTGCTAAACCACTCTTCATTCACATACATGTGATAACATAATTAATACATGAAATTTGGTGGCTGCTTACGGCTCACTCAAACAAATGCAGCAATGCAACAGAGGTGATGACAGTGATATAGTACCTATGTGAATTTTGGGAGTCCAGCAACACATGCACGGAGGTGACACCTGACTGTCCACTCAGTCGAGGGCCTTTTCCGGAGGTCTGTGACATGATGGGAGAAGGTGACTGAGCGTGGCAGAGAACCAAACAGGGTAAGAGCAAGCAAAAGTAGCCCTTGCCAGCATACCAGCTCAGAAATGCCTACGGGACTTACAGCAGTAGAGGGTTAAGCCGACTTTAAAAGCGCTCTCCAACATGCTGAATGTATTTTGGGAATGGGGTTCAGCTCCCAAGATAGCTCCCATTAAGATCAGATGAAAACCTGGTATGGATTAATTACCCCTATGACATGGGAGCCAGCTAGCCTCCACTGGTGAACACAGATGGCTGATGTCAGACCCAGTTTCTGCTGCCTGAATTAGTTGCCTCATTCTGCCCAAAAGCAGGGCCGGTGCTGTGGAGGCCCCACAAGTCTCCCCTTCCTATTGATTGTTGTAACGAGCTGTTTCCCATAAAGCCAGATTTATGAGCCTAATGAGCGGGGATTGGCCTGTGAGTTCATCCAACAATGGTTACACCCAGAATGGCACTCTTATACAAACTCTACTTTTTTGCACAACAACTCCCAGAATTCTCCAGCCAGCATGGCAAGCAGTCCAATCATCATCATCATATCCTTTCCAAGCTTTGACTCATTACCCACCTTTATTGCAGAGCCAAAGAATACACAATGCAGGACAAAAGGAGCAGAATTTGCAAAAAGTTAAAAAAAATTAACCCAAATTCTGGAATTCTCCATATAATAATAATCTTAGAAGTGCAGAGCTGAAAAAGACTCTATTAGAGATGGGCACGAACTGCAGTTCAGCACAGTTTGGTGGATCAGTCCCACGGCTGCTGTGTGTCAGAGTTTGGTAGAAGAGGCACCAAGACCCAGTCCAGAGCAAGACCACAGGAACAAGGTAGAACCAACCCCACAGCCCAAGCAGAGACCAACCCGCTGGGGTTTTGAGTCCAAACAACAGCCGAATGGAAGGATGATGCAAATCGTGGTCAGACAGTACATGGGGTCAAAGCCAGGAGGAACCGTATCAAGGCAGCAGGGTCTAGGGACGCAGGAGAGGCAAGGCAGGACCAGGCAGGTAGAGCGAGCAAGAACCACCAGGCAAGGCAGAAAAAACAGCACAGCCAGAGACCTTCATGGCAAAAGTCTGTAGGGGAGGCCTGTTCTTATATAGCCCAGCCCTCAGCTTCCCCAGGTGGCACTCCTGAGGAGCTGGGCAACAGCTGCAGGGAAAGGGCCCAGTCCTGCAAACCTTACAGCAGTTCTTCCCAGAGAGATGGGGCCGATTCTGCCTGTACTAAGGTTGCCGGGTTTCGGCACAGCCCCAGTCCTGACACTATGCAGGTGCCCCAGATTCCCCTCCCACAGGTGTGGCATGGGTGACCATTCAGAGGAGGAGGTAGGGCAGAGAAGCCAAGGGTGCTGCCTCTGAATGGGTGCCCACGGGAGGAGACAGGGCAGAGAATCTGGGACGTCCGGGCAGCACCCGTGTGCCCAATCTGCCGAAACGTGCCAAAGCATAGTTCATCCCCATCTCTATACTCTCTATGGATCAAGGCCAGTCTGTGTCAAGGAGGGGAATCAAACTCCCAACCGCTGGCTCCACAGCCAGATACCCTAAACCAGCGGTCCCCAACCTTTTTAGCCCCGCGGACCGGCTGGGGAAGGCGGGGCACCCCCTTGTGCTTGTGCGCATGCGCGAAGGAGCGCACAGTGCTCATGTGGGTGCTTGCACGCAGGCGCAAATGGGCTGTACGGGGGGGACTGCGTGCAGGGGTGGGGGTGGGGAGGTCTCTCTCCACGGGCCAGTCTGGCTCAGGCCACGGACTGGCACCGGGCCGCGGACTGGAGGTTGGGGACCTCTGCCCTAAACCACTGAATTCTTCCAAATTCTGGCCAGATGTTTGGCACTGGCTGCTGGTTCCAAGAACAGCACACATTCACACACACATGTGTGTGCAACGCACGCACAGACACACACATACTCACACTTCCCTGGCATCTTGTGCGCTTTGAGAAATCAATACAAGTCTGCCAGTGGTACCTCAGTTATATGGCTCTAAAAGTGACACTGCTAGGCATAGTGCATCTGCCTCCAACATCTTCCCGCCAAGGACCGCCTGGAATCTCCCAGTTGCTGAACCAAAAGCAGCTTTTCCCTTATTGTGGAGATGAAGGGGATAATTGTCAATAGGGAAGACGTTCTAGCCTCATTCTGCCTCTTCGCCCCCAACTGATTAATTTCCAAATGTCGGGAAGCTCTTTGGCAGCTCGTTAAAAGAACGATGGGAGTGCCCCCACAGGAAACTGGCGAAGCAGCCTGGATCAAGCAGAGACGAGTGTTGTGAAAATGACTCAAATGGATTTCACCGGGGAAAGCCATATAATTCACTTCCAGCACACAAAGACAGTGTTTACCAATAAATTAATGCACGGGGGCCGCTTAATGCAATAACTGAGAGATTTGACAGGTTTCCCGTTGATTAGGAAATCTGTGGCAACGCTTACAGTGGTGGGCCCCTATGAGTAAGTACATCCCCGTGAAGTAAAACGAGGGCTGTCAAACGGATGCCAGACCGTTGTTTTTTTTTACACTACAACTTCCAGTCTACTCTACCTCAGACCGGAACACCAAACTTGTTCCAGTGCTTTCTCATTCTTTCCTCATCGCTTGCTGAAAATTGGGAGGGAGGTGCCCAATACTGCCTCAAGGCAGAAGAAGTTTGAAAAGGGGACATTTTACATCTGGAGATGCATCACAGCACTAGCAGGAAGCAAACAGCAGAGTGGGCTTGATTAGAATCAGATTGCTTTAAATCACAATTTAAATCGCTACTCAGAAAGACACAATTTAATCACGGGAAGCCTCCCAACCGCACCAAAGTGCACTCCATCTTGATATCATCTTAATATGTGAATATTTTTCACAAACTGCTTGCCCAGATTGAATCCATCTCCAATTGTAATCTTCCATTCATTGATGCTTACAATGTCTGAAATTATGCACTTACAAAGAGAGAGGTTAGGGCAACTGGGTCTAACAAAACTGTAGAGGAATAGTAGTAATAGCAGTAGTAGCCAAAGAGGAGGAGGAGAGGAGCACGCTCCGACTGGTGAGTGCGTCATTGGCCGGGAGACAGGGGAACGGAACGCGCAACACCTGTGTTGCCATGCGTACGAACTGACATGAACCTCCGAACCAAGGTTCGTGCCCATCTCTATGGTAGTATCTATTATTTTCTAGTATTTATAGTACAAACAGTATTATACGAAGGGGGGGGAGAGAGAGAGAGAGAGAGCACAAAAAAGATTAACCTAAATAATCTATACAGAAGCTGTGAATGCTCATAAAATTGATGTCCTAATCCAAGAATTTATAAAATATATTTCTATAAATGATAGGAACAAATCAACTCATAGTATCAAATATAAATTAATAATCACTATTCTATACTGAGTTCTTTGATCTGGAACACATTTTAAATTGAAACCAACAATACAGTTTGTTTTTTAAAGAAAAAGGGTTTTAACAATAAAAATGTGAATATCTGATTCAAATCCAAGAAGTCCTATTCAAATGTTAAAAATCAGATTTAAAAAATTAAAAATTATTTTATCCACGGTGGTGAATACATCGATTACTGTTTATAGCAGTCCAAATAATTTTATTCTGCAGAAAAGGCAGAAATGTGCTTTTTAGATTTGGAGATTCAGGGGGAAATGGCAGCAAAAGCTTCCACACAAGTCTGTGGCCACTGACCTCACAAGGTCACTGAATTTTGCAAGGTTAGAAGAAGGTTTTTCTTACTTCTCTTTTAACAGCAAGTCTTAAAGCACATGCTAGAGTGAGAACATTTCTTTGGCTCCTGTGCAGCCTTATGAATGTGTTGTAAACAACACACTCAAGGGTTTTCTTGTGCAGCTGGTCCTTGAAGAAGTTTCTCCGAATTCATCTCTGATTAAACCTGTCTCTTCTTTTCCATTAAGGTCTGGATTCTGGGCCGTTTCCAGATTGCAGAGGAGCATCCTTTAATCACCTTTCTCTGTTGATCAGTGTTTATCAAGCGAGTTCAAGGTATTCACCAACAACAGAAAAAAAAACATGTTATATACCCTTCTCTCTTGAATTTCATGGGTCTGAGCAGCAGTTTTGGTTATACCTGGATTTCCCCCAATCAATCAATCAATCAATCAATCAATCAATCAATCAATCAATCAATCAATCAATCAATAAATACTGTGTCCCAGACCACCCAGAACACAATGAGTTCAACACCAAAGACATCAAAGTCATCTGTTGTTGTTGTTTAGTCGTTAAGTCGTGTCCGACTCTTCGTGACCCCATGGACCAGAGCACGCCAGGCCCTCCTGTCTTCCACTGCCTCCCAGAGTTGGGTCAAATTCATGTTGGTCACTTCGATGACACTGTCCAACCATCTCATCCTCTGTCGTCCCCTTCTCCTCTTGCCTTCACACTTTCCCAACATCAGGGTCTTTTCCAGGGAGTCTTCTCTTCTCATCAGATGGCCAAAGTATTGGAGCCTCAGTTTCGGGATCTGTCCTTCCAGTGAGCACTCAGGGTTGATTTCCTTCAAAATGGATAGGTTTGATCTCCTTGCAGTCCAGGGGACTCTCAAGAGTCTCCTCCAGCACCACAGTTCAAAAGCATCAATTCTTCTCTATGGTCCAGCTCTCACTTCCATACATCACTGCTGGAAAAACCATAGCTTTGACTATGCGGACCTTTGTCAGCAAGGTGATGTCTCTGCTTTTTAAGATGTTGTCTAGGTTTGTCATCGCTTTCCTCCCAAGAAGCAGGTGTCTTTTAATTTCGTGGCTGCTGTCACCATCTGCAGTGATCATGGAGACCAGGAAAGTAAAATCTGTCACTACCTCCATATCTTCCCCTTCTATTTGCCAGGAGGTGATGGGACCAGTGGTCATGATCTTAGTTTTTTTGATGTTGAGCTTCAGACCATTTTTTGCGCTCTCCTCTTTCACCTTCATTAAGAGGTTCTTTAATTCCTCCTCACTTTCTGCCATCAGAGTGGTATCGTCTGATATCTGAGGTTACTCCTATTTCTTCCGGCAATCTTGATTCCGGTTTGGGATTCATCCAGTCCAGCCTTTCGCATGATGTATTCTGCATATAAGTTAAATAAGCAGGGAGACAATATACAGCCTTGTCGTACTCCTTTCCCAATTTTGAATAGATAGATAAGGTGATCAGGCACTCCCATTTCTTTAAGAACTTGCCATAGTTTGCTGTGGTCCACACAGTCAAAGGCTTTTGTGTAGTCAATGAAGCAGAAGTAGATGTTTTTCTGGAACTCTCTAGCTTTCTCCATAATCTAGCGCATGTTAGCAATTTGGTCTCTAGTTCCTCTGCCCTTTCGAAATCCAACTTGTACTTCTGGGAGTTCTCGGTCCACATGCTGCTGAAGCCTGCCTTGGAGGATATTGAGCATAACCTTGCTAGCGTGTGAAATGAGTGCAATTGTACGGTAGTTGGAGCATTCTTTGGCACTGCCCTTCTTTGGGATTGGGATGTAGACTGATCTTTTCCAATCCTCTGGCCACTGCTGAGTTTTCCAACTTTGCTGGCATATTGAGTGTAGCACCTTAACAGCATCATCTTTTAAGATTTTAAATAGTTGCACTGGAATGCCATCCCCTCCACTGGCCTTGTTGTTAGCCATGCTTTCTAAGGCCCACTTGACTTCACTCTCCAGGATGTCTGGCTCAAGGTCAGCAACCACACTATCTGGGTTGTCCGGGACATCCAGATCTTTCTGGTATAATTCCTCTGTGTATTCTTGCCACCTCTTCTTGATGTCTTCTGCTTCTGTGAGGTCCCTACCATTTTTGTCCTTTATCATGTCCATCTTTGCACGAAATGTTCCTTTAACATCTCTAATTTTCTTGAACAGATCTCTGGTTTTTCCCTTTCTATTGTTTTCCTCTATTTCTTTGCACTGTTCATGCCCTCTTGTCTCTCCTTGCTATTCTTTGGAAGTCTGCATTCCATTTTCTGTAACTTTCCCTATCTCCCTTGCATTTTGTTTCCCTTCTCTTCTCTGCTATTTGTAAGGCTTCGTTGGACAGCCACTTTGCTTTCTTGCATTTCCTTTTCTTTGGGATGGTTTTTGTTGCTGCCTCCTGTACAATGTTACGGGCCTCCATCCATAGTTCTTCAGGCACTCTGTCCACCAAATCGAGTTCCTTAAATCTGTTCTTCACTTCCACTGTGTATTCATAAGGGATTTGGTTTAGATTATACCTGACCAGCCCAGTGGTTTTTCCTACTTTCTTCAGTTTAAGCTTGAGTTTTGCTATAAGAAGCTGATGATCAGAGCCACAATCAGCTCCAGGTCTTGTTTTTGCTGACTGTATAGAGCTTCTCCATCTTTGACTGCAGAGAACATAATCAATCTGATTTCGGTATTGCCCATCTGGTGATGTCCATGTGTAGAGTCGCCTCTTGTGTTGTTGGAAAAGAGTGTTTGTGATGACCAGCTTGTTCTCTTGACAAAACTCTATTAGCCTTTGCCCTGCTTCATTTTGAACTCCAAGGCCAAACTTACCTGTTGTTCCTTTTATCTCTTGACTCCCTACTTTAGCATTCCAGTCCCCTATCATGAGAAGAACATCTTTCTTTGGTGTCAGTTCTAGAAGGTGTTGTAAGTCTTCATAGAATTGGTCAATTTCAGCCTCTTCAGCATCGGTGGTTGGTGCATAAACTTGGATTACTGTGATGTTGAAAGGTCTGCCTCTGTATTGAAATTGTTCTATCATTTTTGAGATTGTATCCCAGTACAGCTTTTCCCACTCTTTTGTTGACTATGAGGGCTACTCCATTTCTTCTACGGGATTCTTGCCCACAATAGTAGATATGATAATCGTCTGAATTGAATTCGCCCATTCCCGTCCATTTTAGTTCACTGACGCCCAGGATGTCAATGTTTATTCTTGCCGTCTCCTGTTTGACCACATCCAGCTTACCAAGGTTCATAGATCTTACATTCCAGGTTCCTATGCAGTATTTTTCTTTGCAGCATCGGACTTTCCTTTCACTTCCAGGCACGTCCGCAGCTGAGCGTCCGTTCGGCTTTGGCCCAACCACTTCAGTAGCTCTGGAGCTACTTGTACTTGTCCTCCGCTCTTCCTCAGTAGCATGTTGGACGCCTTCCGACCTGAGGGGCTCATCTTCCAGCGTCATATCTTTTAGCCTTTTGTTTCTGTCCATGGAGTTTTCTTGGCAAAGATACTGGAGTGGCTTGGCAGTTCCTGCTCCAGGTGGATCGTGTTTAGTTAGAACTCTCCACTATGACCTGTCCGTCTTGGGTGTCCCTGCACTGCCTAGCCCATAGCTTCTCTGAATTACTCAAGCCCCTTCGCCACGACAAGGCAGCAATCCGTGAAGGGGCAAAGTCATCTACTTATCTCTAAACACAACATCTCTAATTCAGCCTCTAGATTCTAGGTGGTCATAACAGCCTTTAAGGTTCATTACACACAATACTGTATGGAAAGGATTGTCAACGCCATGGAAGAGAACCCCAATAGAGATAACCATTCTCTATGTTTATGTGTGTTTTTGTGAATTAACACACAATTGTTCATGCTTTGTAGTAATGTTTTTGGGGGCATAAAAGTTATACATGGATTTTACCCCAGTGGCTTAGGTCTCTGGCTGCGGAGCTAGAGGTTGGGAGTTCAATTCCCCACTGTGTCTCTTTGAGAGGGGCTGGACTTGATGATCCATAGGGTCCCTTCCATCCTTCTGAGGTCAGTAAACTGAGTACCCAGCTTGCTGGGAGGACAGCGCAATGTGTAGCCTGCATAATTAAATTGTAAACTGCCCAGAAAGTGCTTTAAGCGCTATGGAGCAGTATATAAGCAGCACACTTTGCTTTGCTTAAAAACAACAACAAAAGGTTGTGTCTCTTTTGGAAAGTTTTTGGCTTACTTGCCACAGCGAATTTGCAACAAAATCTACTTCCCAGCCATCCACAACTAATTAGAAACTGCATATTAAATCAAATTGTAGTCTGGGAGGGCTCCAGCATCTGCGGCCCAAAGTGTGGAAAGAATGCCAGACCGACCATCTGACATACTCCCTGCACCATTTCTTCTCCTGGAGGCCCCGGACGTGCCCAGTGTTCCCTTGCACGGCTGTTTGTGCCAGGATTTTAATGCTCTTCTGCTCCTCAGAATGACAGATACAAAAGAGCGATTCGTTTTCAATCAGAAAGCTGCTCTTTTACTGCCCCATGATGGAATTCTTATCATTTTGCTAGTCTACTTCTCGTTTTTAGCACCTCAGAAGACATGCGATAACTATATGTGCTGCTAATTGATTCTTCACAGGACGCACATACGGATAAAAATGGCTTAATTAGAGTTGAGGGTTAAGAGAGAGGGGCCACCGTTCAATGTTGGATCATAGTCTTTGAATGCAGAAGGTCCCAGATTTAACCCGCGGGGATCACAAGTGAAAAAGATCCGGTAGGACTAGACCAGGCTAGGGAATCAATGGCCCTCCAGATGTTACTAAACTACTACTCCCATCATCCCCTACCATAAGCCAGGTTGGTAGGAGAGGAGGGAAACCAGAAAACAACAAAGGCTCCCCAGCCAAGTGACAGATGATGGGAAAAGATGTCTGAACCTAGAAGAGTTCCCAAGAGGGACTCAAAGTAGGCAGAGAAATTTCCTGATCTGGCATAAGGCAGCTTCATATGTTCCTAACAGGGAGGTTGACTATTCAGCAAAATGAGCCAAGAAGTCACAGTGCAAGGTACAGTATCACAGGAGCCATGCTGCACTAGAAGACGGCTGATCAAGCTGGCCAACTATGGCCTTGACCTATGGTGTTGAAATTTAGAGAGCATAAACATTTGCTGCTGGAAGGCTAGAAATCCACCCATTGCTATTTCCAGACAGAATGGCACAAAAATAGTTCCTCTAAGCACATTTGCTGGCCTCCAGTGTCTCCTCTCTGGGCAGAAAGAAACAGAAAACACACAAATCAGTGTGCGACCAATATGGCTATTGCATGCTCATACCCAGACCTGACCCCCACTCCTCTTTCCTCTCCCTCCATATGCCAATTTCAAGTGATGCCACCTTAAGCCACAAGGCAGCGAAGCCCCATGTGCTCAAATTGCTAGCTATGGCTCTGGGTGTAATGGCAAGAAAACAGGCATATTTTATCTTTAGAGATGTGTCATGGCAATGAGTCGGACAGCCAGGCTGATGAACTTGCACTTCCTTCTTTGGTAAGCTGTTCTTCCAGACAGTGAAATCTACAAATCTGTTGGTTGATCATCATGGCATAGTCTGTGCTTCAGAGCATGCAGTATTCTGGATGAGTATATATATAATCTTAGAATTGCAGAGCTGGAAGGGACCCTATGGATCACTGACTCCAGCCTCTGGCAGGGTGGCACACTGGTGAATCGAACTCCCAACCTCTGGCTTTGCAGCCATGTACCTAAACGACTGAGCGATTCAGCAGTTCTTACACGTGTGTACATACATTTTGTAGATGGACAGTTAGATAGCAGGCGTGGGATTTTGGGATTTTTTTGGACTGCAAATTCCATAATTCTCCATTCTGGGTGTTCAGAACCTACAGACACCTAAATGTGGCTCACCCGGGAAGAAAACCTAAGCTAAACGGCTTTGAGGCTCCATCACCTTTACAAGATGGATGATGAGGACGAGAGAAAGGGCCTTTTCAATGGCTGCTCCCAGGTTGTGGAATGCACTTCCCCCTCTTGTCCTTCTACCGGCATGGAAAGAGCACCCTTTTTGGTAGCCCGTTAACTGATTTGGGCAGGTGTTATTACAGGATACTGTATGTATATATATTTTTCTTGTAGGTACATATGTTTTAAAGACTTTTTTAATGACAGTTTTTAATATTCTTATCTGTTCAGTTTGGGTTTTTTAATATTATACCCCACTGTCTTTAAATGTATATGTGTCAGATGGTTGCCACTAGCCCCTGGGTGGGCCGTCTGAGGCCATAACTCCCAGCCCCCTAGCTTGCATATTCCTTCCTTCCTTCCTTCCTTCCTTCCTTCCTTCCTTCCTTCCTTCCTTCCTTCCTTCCTTCCTTCCTTCCTTCCTTCCTTCCTTCCTTCCTTCCTTCCTTCCTTCCTTCCTTCCTTCCTTCCTTCCTTCCATCCATCCATCCATCCATCATTAGATCCATCCCTCCATCCATCATTAGATCCATCCATCCATCCCTCCATCCCTCGTTAGATCCATCCACCCATCCACCCATCCACCCATCCATCCATCCATCCATCCATCCATCCATCCATCCATCCATCCATCCATCCATAATATCCTAGCCATACTGGTCAGGGAACCATGAAAGCTCTCTAAAAAAGCATCAGCCAAAATCCTCCTGCACAACTACATGCACACAACTTGAGTTTGCACCCATGTTAGTTCTGCTAGCACCGAGGCAGAAGTGCTCTTCTGGAAGGACTTCCACCAGTTCACTGCACAACTGATTGTACCCCCCCCTCTCATTGCCCCTGTATTCCTGCGTGTCACACCCACTACACCCAACAGCCTTACACCTACATTGTTTCAGGTCCACCACACCGTTCCCCGAGCCTTGCTTGAAGTGAGTGAGCGAGGCCTGTGCCTTCGCATTGCCATTTACTAAATTGCTGTGGTAATAGTTAGCTATTCCCAAAGGGCGTGAGGCAAACTGTTAATTCACTAACATTTGTCAAAATACTGAGATTCTCTTTGGAGGGACGGTGCTATAGAACTGTGGCAGGTTATTATACCTTAAGAAAAGCAGGGGGGAAAAATACTATTTTGTCGCAGAGATCCTACTCCGATAACCACCACTGCACTTTTCATTAATATCTGGTGACAGATGTAGTTTACTGAGGAAAAGTCTATTACCTATCCTCTAACATGAAGTTATCTCTTTTCTTTCAAACAGCATAATGACTGGATCTTTGCTCCTACATCGCTCACATACATCAGCTCATTGCTGGGTGCGAAATCATATCCTCTGCTTAGGTAACTATATTAAAGGACTCGCTAGGATGCGGGAAGAGAAAAAATGATGTCAAGAATGTTGAGCAGAAAGAGACAAAATGGAGATAGAGACAAAATGAAGTTAGAGAGATCTACTGGTGTAATGGGGTCACTGAACACACACAGGTACGCACAGAATCTAAAAATACCAGGTCTCCCTACCGAGTTCATAGCCCCTTGCCCTTTGCAAAACTTACTTTGTTCTCGCAAGACAAGAGGAAGAAACAATACAGACCACTGGATATTTTGCCCACTAGATAGAAAGAAGCTTTACCTTTGGAATAATGGTTTATACACAGGATGTGTTCACATGAACCAGATCAGTTCAAAGTCAAGACAGCTCACGGTCACAGCAGGGACACGGGCCAGAGGCCACCTGGGCTTACTGTACTACAGCATGCGGTCCAGTGAGACCCTGTTGGCTCTTCTGGGAATAGGATAGCTAGGTATCCTACCTTACAGGAACTGTTGGATAGTTCAGTGGTTGAGGTCTCTGGCTGCAGAGATAAGAGTTCAATCCTGCACTGTGCAACCCAAAAGAACCAGCCTGTGTGTGTTATGAGTGGCAGTGTGTGTGTGTGTGGGTTCCAGAAAGACCAGCACCCCAGGCCTGAAAAGAAGATGGAGAATCGCAAGGAGAGATGGGACAGCGTGCCTGACGCAAATCTGCAGGGAGCTGCAAGACATAAAAGTTTCTATAGCAGCAACTTTCTTTAGCAGACGTGGAAAGAACATTCTGAATGTGGACTTGTTTGTTCAGATAGAAAAAAGGAAGAAGGCTGGCTATAACCAGTTGTCCAGACAAGAAAGGGGAAACCGGCTCGCTGAAGCCAAGTCTGTGGCAGATGGAACAAACTGTACACGTGAAAGGAAGCATTCCTGCATGGCAACAGATTGTATCTGCCCAGGAAACCAGAGTCTGACCCCTGCTTACCCACAAGGGAGTTCTATGCCTATAAGAAGGACGACCCAGGAAGAGACAGGTGGGCTTCGACAGGGCTGCAACAATTGCTCCCATCACCCTCTCTGAGGACTGATCACCCCCAGAGAAGGGCCTTCTGGCTGAGTGAGTATAGGATGAATGAGAGTGTGAGAGAGGCCTCTTGATATCTTTTGTTTTATGTCTTATATCTTAAGACTTATAAATAAATGTTACATGAATAGTGCTTAACCCAAAATTTCTGGTGTATAGTCTTCTTGTCAGTAGTCTGGCTGGGCTCTCTCTCTCTTCTCTCCTGGTCCCTCTCCACAGGATATAAAGAACAGTAACCTATTTGGGTAACATAAATTGGCGTCACGGACAGGATCTGGGGACAGACCAGAGGAGGGTGAGACCTTGGGCAAGCTGCACAGTCCCGAGATGCCCCCAGAAGGAGGGAATGATAAATCACTTAAGTGTATTCTCTACTTAGAAAACCCTGGAAAGGGTTGCCATAAGTTAGAATCAACTTGATGAGTGCATTTATAATTATTATTATTATAAAGGCATTTATTATAAATGTTGAAATACATAAAATTAAAATAAATACAATGTATTCTACCCCACTTTGAGGTTGACAAATACAGGAGAAAGCTCCATGACTAGAGTTGCCAGACGTCAGGCAAAAGGAGGACATGTCCTCCTTTTTAGCCTAATGTCCTCCGTCCGGCAGGCAAAGATAAAAACCTTTAAAATGTCCGGCTTTTGTATATTTTATGTTATAATTTTGGATGGGAGGGGGAGAGGTGGAAGGACCTCCCCTCTCCCTGTCTTTCCCCACCCTCACCCGCCTGCCCGCCCCCCGTTACCTGCCACCAGCGCTGGAGCGCAGCCCTCGCCTCCTCCCGCGGCGGCTGCTGCTGCTCAATGATCCGCCATGACCGCCCAGCCCACGTGAAACCCAGAAAGGCAGCGTGAGCGGAGCGCTGCCCGCCGACCCAGGCAGGAGCAAGCATTGATGGGAAGTCCCTTTCGGGGACTCCAACTCCCACACTCCCCAGCCTTGAACTTATGACCCTCGGGGAAGGGGAGGCCGCCTCATTCGGTTTTGCCCGGCGCCGCTTTCCCCCTGCCTGCGCCGGAGCCTTGTTTGGGCGTCCAGATTAGCAAGGATGCCTCTGAGCCTGTGCAGAGTGCGAGGGGCTGGGGGATCCCGCAGCCGGGCCAGGGTGGGTTTGGGTACAATTGGCTGTTTAAATAATTTTTTTTGGTATTTTGAAAAAAAAAAGCCTCCATTGAATTTATTTTTATTTTTTAACATGACTGTTTCTTGGTTGGTTCACTAAGAGACATTTATTGGCAGCTATTGTAATAAAATTGTACTGATTGCGGGTTTAATCCAGAACGGTTCAAATGAAACATTCAATACGTCCTCCTCTGTCCTCTTTTTTGTCTTTCTATGTCCTCCTTTTGGTACCCATGTATCTGGCAACCCTATCCATGACTGGAGTCAAGCGGAGGCCTAAATACAACTGACAGACCCGACTCGAGTAGACCTATTTACATTTATTGCATTAAAAGAAATGTGTGTGGTCCCTTTCTCAGACCACTCATATATTAAAAACAGATGAGCTTTTGAGTCCAGCAGGACTGATCTTCAAGCTAGGCATTGCAGAACCTGAGGGATGAGGGAGAGAAACAGAGAAGTCTAAAGATTATCCTGGGCACAAGTTTAGGTGTTCAAACAATGTCTCAAGATGGAGCCTTCAAACCTAATGCAACAGCTTGAGGTATAAGGTTGCTCTCAAACAAGGTAGCACGAATTAGCTTTCCCTTTCTTTGTAGACCAAGAGTTGTCAATCACCCAGAAAATCCTGCATTGCCTACTCTAGGACCTGTTTGGCTGGCAGCAGAGGAGCAAAGAAGCATGGCAATCCTGACACCAAAAGAGTTAAAGATTAAAGTTGATTGACACACAAGGCAAAAAATTAGGGGCTGAATTAAGAGTACTATCTAATGGTCAGAAGAAGATAAGAGTCAACAGCGACAGCAATCCTTCTTGAACAATGGCAGGTCTTCTCATTCTGGTTGATTATCATGTCCTGGTTGGCTATTCTAGGTATTTTCCATAAACCAATTAAAAAGAAAGAAAGGTGTGTGGTCCCTGCACAAAATCCTAAAACAAGGACTGGTAAACCTTATTGAATGGCAAGTCAACACTGATATAAATTCTATAAATTACATGGGTCTACTCTAGTTGGAACCGTAAACGGATGGAGTGGGGAGGTATCATGAGAGATGTGAGAACCTATTTATGAGGGTGCATAGAGACTTCCCCCTCCCAATTTATGGAGGCAAAGAAGTCAGGACGAGACATTTGTCCTTCTATGCTAGTCTAAAATCCTTCCCGCAAGCTGGACAAAAGAAGAAAGCAATGGGTATTGCTATAGCTCTACCATAGGAGAAAGGTAAAGGTAAAGGTTCCCCTTGACATTTAGTCTAGTCATGTCCGACTCTAGGGCGCGGTGCTCATCCCCGTCTCCAAGCCGTAGAGCCGGCGTTTGTCCGAAGACAGTTTCCGTGGTCACGTGGCCAGCGCGACTAGACACAGAACGCCGTGACCTTCCCACCGAGGTGGTACCTATTTATCTACTTGCATTTTTACATGCTTTCGAACGGCTAGGTTGGCAGGAGCTGGGACAAGCGACGGGAGCTCACTCTGTCGCGTGGATTTGATCTTACGACGGCTGGTCTTCCGACCTTGCAGCACAGAGGCTTCTGCGGTTTAACCTGCAGCGCCACCACGTCTCCCTACAGGAGAAAGAGGAAGGGGAAAAATAGAGAAGTTTGGTGTCTCCTCATGGGTCAGATAGAGACCCTGTGGAGAGCAGGAATGAGCAACCATAATCTGCTTCCTTCTAGTGGAGGCCACGGGGACTGAGCGAGGGGGGTCACCTTTGCCCTCCTCTTATAAGAAAGGCCCATACTATTCTTTGCACATGGCAGCTGGGTGGCTGGGTTTTTTTTATGGAGGTGAAGAAAACTGCAGCCTTGCCTAAGGCCACCTAGAGTTTCACAGGCTGGGGCAGGAGTTGAACTGTGGAATCTCACATCTCACCCTCATGTGTCCTATGCTCTGCTGACCATAACCAAGAACCTCACCCCCCACCGCACCCCAGGAACTTGACCTTATTAACCAGGATGGGGAAAAATAAAAGAACAAAGGGGAGTCTGTCCACAAAAGGTTTCTGTCTCCATAGCTACTTGGTAGGCTGCAACGAGGGAAATCAGAGTTAGGCTTCTAATATCTTTAAAAGCTGCTATCAATAAGAGAGAGAACGGATGTTTGCCCAGATCATCAAGGGAAGGCGGGAGAAAGCAATGGTCCATGCAGGTTCTTGGAGGCCTACCCCTTACAAGGTTTGACAGATGTAAAGCATCAGAATTGTGTTGCTTTAAGGAACCGAACAGCTCCTGGAAAGACTTGGAACGAGCAAGCATGTCCTTCGTTGCTCCTGGTTCATCAAGAGCGGCTTCCCTCGGAGACTTTGTGGAACGCTCAATTGAAAATAGCCAGTTAGTGGCCTATAACCAGAAAAGCAGGTTTTTATAGAAAGATGCTGCCAGAATGGAAGAAGGAAGAAAAGAAAGAAGGCCCTCACTCTCATTGCTCTTATCCTATTTAAATTGTTTAAAAAAACTTCTACCTCGTTTCTGTAAGACAGAATTGAAAAAGGCAAATCAGCATCATTTACAACCTTCTTAAGCCTAATTCAGAAACAAGGACAATTAGAGTTTCTAAGAACAAGGATTAATCATAAAAAAATAAAACAAACAAACTAACAAACAAACCCATATACAAAACCTTAAGAGATGAGGAAGATATTGTTTACATCTTTATCTTTTACATCGAACTTCAAGGAAGCCGTTCCTGTTCTAAATTAGTATCTGGCATCAGTCATGGACTGGATGTGGGCAAACAGACTGCAGTGTAATTCAGATAACACAGAGGTGATTCCGGTCAATTGAAAGGCAGATCTGGGAATAAGGATTCAGACTGTGCTGGGTGAGGTTACACTCCCCCCCCCCCCCCGAAAACCCTGGTTTGCAGTTTGGGAGTCCTCCCGGACTCATCTTGGAGCCTGGAAGCCCAGGTCTTGGTGGTGGCCAGGAGTTCATTTGCACAGCTAAAGCTAGTGAGCTAGCTGTCCATGTTCCTTGAGACGTCTGATAGGGCTACAGGAACAAATGTCACATCCCATTTGGATTACTGTGCTCTATATGTGGGGAGACCTTTGAAGATGGTTTGGAAACTTCAGCTGGCCCGAAATGCTGCAGCCAGAGTGTTGATCTGGGCTGGTTAAAGGGAGTAGGTGACTCCCCTGTGACAGGAGCTTCACTGGCTACTGGTCCATTTCCGAGCCCAATTCAAGGTGCTGGCTATGATTTATAAAGCTCTATCTGGTCTGGGCTTGCTGATGGATTGTATCTCTCCACATAATCCTGCTCAGGTCTGAAGATCCTCTCAGTTTCATCACCTTTACAGGTATATTTGACAGGGACTCAAGAATGGGCCTTCTTGGTGGCTGCCCCCAGGTTAAGGAATGCCCTCCCCTGGCCCCCTCTCTCCCCTCTTTTTGGCCACAACCGAAAACATTTTTGGTCCACCAAAAAATAGATATTAAATACCTAATTTCAACATAGCTGGTTGCCCTACATTTGCTGTCAGTATTTCCTTTTTAATATGTTTTTTTAATGTTTTCATACTTTTGCATCTGTTTTTATATGATGGTATTAGTGTTTCTATGTTTATTCAGTGTTTTTGTATGTTGCTTTTAATTTCTGT
The DNA here is from genome assembly GCA_037013535.1 of Intellagama lesueurii. Taxonomy (NCBI): domain Eukaryota; kingdom Metazoa; phylum Chordata; class Lepidosauria; order Squamata; family Agamidae; genus Intellagama; species Intellagama lesueurii. The sequence goes on from JBAJHW010000003.1 coordinate 7,230,343, forward strand.
CTCTTTTAACGATCTGTGAGCCGCCTTGAGTCCAGTCACTGGGAGAAATGCGGCACAGAAGTGATGTAAATAAATAAATCAATAAAATTTAAAATACAAATCAATCTAATTTGAACTTTCCTCAACTGGAGCACAATTGTCTCTCAGTTTTTCGCAGTTCTAAATTGTGTGATACAGTTCTCCTACACATACAGAAATACAAACATGTTATAGAAGGTGCACAGATTAGAAGCAATGCACAAAAAAAGGTTCATTTTAAGAAAAGTTTCTTGTATCAGAAAAAACGAGGACTCAAATATATAATAATTTATGTGGATATAAATATGTGCACATGAATGTGGGCTTGCTAAGATGGAATGAAATGGCCTTATGCTTGAAACAATGCGAACATATTGGACAGACATGTCCATTCTTTTTTTAAAAAAAAATTTGAAGAGGCTATTAAAACATTTACCGTATTTTTCCGTGTATAAAACAACACTTCTTCCTTAAATAATTTGAGAAACAATTGAGGGTCGTTTTATACACGGAAGGCAGCTCTTTACCGCTGCCTTTTGCGAAGGCACGGGCCTTTAGCAAAAAGGAAGGGGACTCGTTGCTCTCTTCCTTTTTGCTAAGCTCCGTGCCTTCTCAAAAGGCAAGGAAAATCGGCAGTCATTTTGATAGCCGCTTTCCTTGCCTTTTGCCAAGGCACGGGGCTTAGCAAAACGTGAGCCCTTTGATCCCTGCTTTTTCTACTATGGGGTTAGAAAAGGGGGGGTGTCGTCTTATACTTTGGGTCGTCTTATAAACGGAAAAATACGGTAACCAACTTGTTCTTTAAAATCCAGGGTTTTTTTTTAACCTGCTGGATAAAACAACAGTGTCGGGGCTTGATAAATCAAGTCTGGTAGATCAATTCACAAGATGGCTGCCAGAAGAACTTGTGGCTCTCCAAAGTATAGCTGCCTGCCTAGCTTCGTGAGGCTAGGGGAGTTGAGGCCTGTGCCTTCAGATGACAATTGGAACAGAAGAGAAGGAAGACATGGAAGAAGGAAGACTTTCTAGAGCCCTTTAGTCCTCCTCAGGCATAACTTCCTCAAAGTAGATAGAAACAGAATCATTAGCTCACCTGCAGCTGTGTCCTCCCACACCTTGCCACTATTTTTCAACCCCCAGGATGTGTGCTACCTGAGCAACCTTCTTCATTCTGCCTATTAATTGGGCCGGCCCTTTGTTTTAATCATGCAGTGCTGTGTTGCAAGTCTCTCACCAGACAATTTTTTTTTTCCTTTCTCAGTCAAGCAGGCAGAATTTCTAAAAGAGGCCAGCTTGCTTTGTGCAGAGTCCTGAATTACATACATGAAGTATGTGTTAGTGACTTAGTCCAATAGAATTTATATAAGATCAGCTTGAGGAATTCAGGCTCTATGAATTCCAATAACGGGTGATCTAAGTTTTGCGTCTCAGACTAAGGCATGCATCGGAACAAGATCCATCAGCTCTCGTACTACTTCTAGGGTGGTCAGGTGGTTCTTGGCTATTCAAATGTATCAAGATACACAATAAAATGTATTTTGAGAGAAAAAAGTGTATTACTTTTAGGTGTGAGAAGATTTCTCAAAAATGAAAGAGCCACGTGAAAATATTACAGACAGGGGGGTTTAAAAGCATGTTCAAGGCACAGAAAATGATATATTTGTTCACAATATGCAGTTCAGCAGGAGTGCAAGAGGAAAAAGCTCATTTTGACCACCAACAAGGGCACCATGAAGCAAAGGAGGGGAGACTTCGTTATCTAGGGCTTGCTATTCTCTGCACCACCTAAGCCTGGTGTGGGAGACTTCCAGAAGCCCAGGGACTGCACACACTCAGCCCCAAATCTTACAGGGCTCCACCTATTCCTGTACCACCCTCACCCATAAAATATTTCCCTTCAGAAGTCAGTGACCATCTTGCTAATTTGAGAAGATGACCGTAGAACCTAAACCTCCAACAACAGTATAAAGTGCCCCTCTTGTAGCTCATAGATAGATCCAGCATTCTGTAAGTGGCAGTAATGAGAGAGATATTTATGGGGGGACAGAGGAGCTTACTGAATTTTCAGGGAGGGATAAATTCCTCTTCTACATTTTCAGAAATCTAAAATGATAGTCTTTGGCAAAGCATGGAAACCCTTTTCCTGGTCTTTCAACGGCAACTCTATCCAGCAGGTCAGAGAGTTTTAGTAATTGGGTGTCTTTTTTCATTATAGACACACTTGGTCGACTCACCGGCAAACAGCGATTAAGTCAGTAAAGCTTTCAGCACAGGCTATCTTACGCTTCCATCGTACTTGGGGCAACTCGTACATCCCCACTGCGCTGCAGATTTTTAATGCCAAATCTGCAGCACAGCTTCTTTGTGGTGTCCCCATCTGGATGTCTGCATTCCACAGCTCCGTGGAAAGGGTCCAATCAACATTCCTGTACAAAATCTTTGGCCTGCCCCGTTGTGTCTCCCATGCAACCCTATGCCTTGAAGGCGGCCAACACAGCATTGAGACCCTGGCTTGGCTCAGATTCTTTAAATACTGGGTCAGAATCTGTTTCTTCTCAGCCCAGGACATCCTATTCCAAGCACTGCTTTCTGACAGAGTACTTCCAAAAGGTTTGGCCCTATTTATCAAGAAAATCAAGACCCTGGGGTTGTCACCAGATCTGCTGGGTTCAATACCCCTATCCCAGGTATTCCATACAATCAAAAATAGAGTTCTGGATATTGAGGGGCAAACCCTGCAAAGCGCTGCACAAAGGGTCTGCCCCCCACTATATTTTCAGTTGCCCCTCTCCCATGGCAGAAGACCGAATTACCTCTATCTTTTAGCGCATCCCCAAGATCGATGGGCATTCACCCTTGCTAGGTGCAATATTGTACCTTTGAACTTAGCACAGGGCAGATATATGGGTTTATCCACAGAACTGAGAGTCTGCCCTTGTGGTCAGGGAGTGGTCGAATCCTTGCAGCATACGTTGCTTTACTGTATCTTGTATAAGGATATCCGCCTGTCTTATCTGAGCACTTTCCTTTCCTTCCATTCTGGATGGGATGACCTGAGAAAAATTCGACACCTCCTAGGTGGCACTATTAAGGAACTTACCCTGACAACAGCCAGATACATCCACTCCATCATGCAGAGGCGACGCATCGTGCTGTCGCTGAATGCCGAGCCCTAACGATGTTATTTGGCTGTTCCCTACCACATGTTAGCTGCTGAATGTTTTATTTGCATTTTAGTGTATTTTAATTTTGTACAGTATGCCAATAAATGTTTCTGTCTGTCTGTCTGTCTCTTCTACCGTTGTTGTTGTTGTTTAGTCGTTAAGTCGTGTCCGACTCTTCGTGACCTCATGGACCAAAGCACGCCAGGCCCTTCTGTCTTCCACTGTCTCCCGGCTGTCTTCCACTGCCTCCTGTCTCTTCTACCACCGGTGTGCAAATGACTTTCAACACTCCTGCCAAATCTTCCAGTATGTTCTGGGGGTGGACTGCTTATCTGCAGTCCAAGGATCACCCTAGCTAAGTACAGAAAGGTTCATGACCTGAAGACTGGCCACTAACTGATGACCTGCAAATCCTCACTTCCTTCTTTCCTCCACTGGATAAACCAATGACGTTTTCTTCCTAAGATAGTGGGATATTTTCTTTCAGTCTCAAATAGAGTTACCATGTTTCTATGAATATCTCTGTGTACAATTTGTGTGCAAGTTCCATGAGTTGCACGAACTATGCAGCTAAACTGCTGCCTTGCTGCATGTGTTTTCAGAACCAGAAGCACCAAATGGGTTATTTGCTTCCTTTTGATCAATCAGCCAGTCTTTCTGCCGCCAGTGAGGAAAAAAGCTAATTGTTTGGTTCTCACACTGGAGGCAAGAAATCTCCTCAGGGTTAACAAACACTCCACTGGTTGTCCTGATGTATCAAGACAGTCTGTCTTGTCGAAAATGCATAACTTAGAGGATTCCATTCTGGCTTTTCGATTTCATTCTCCAGTCCGCTGATCATATGACAACCGAACTTAATAATCTGCATAATCAAGAAATCCAAGATCTAATAGGCAAACCCCAATTTGCGATCGGTGAGCCACTCTTTGACCTGGCAGAGAGGCTTGTCGTCCCGCCTCCTTCCAGGAGTGGCGAGCCGATCGCAAGCTCCGGAGTGATAGGAAGGATCGTGGAGCCGGCGGCAGCGGCGAAATTGTGAGTGGACGGTCTGGCCCCAGGGGGCCGGACCCTCGTTATCGCCACCTGTGCGGGGGTATTCGTATACGAATATGAATATCCCCATCTCAAATATATATTTTCATAGTTATAAACAGTACACACCCTTCCCCATTGCCCATTCCTGAGCATTAGGCATATGGCTCTTTCATATGGCATATCCATTTAGCAGTACTATCCATTATGTAACCATTAGTCTACCTACATATCCCTGCATCTGACATCATTTGGATGCTGAAAATATCCAGACCAGGATAATTATTTCTTCCAAGAAGGTATAAATAAGAGTATCGCCAGGCATATTAGAAAGGCATTAAAATTCAACCATGTATTTACCTGTTGGAAGTATCTAGGAATAATCCATCAAATGATCCTTGAAGTATGCAGTCCTAACCTGGATGCCCTCTAACTGCAGTTTACCTGTTAGAAACAGAAATACAATAAAGAGATCAGCCTCTTTAATTATTTCTTCTTGCGAAAAGCACACCACCAATAGCAGAAACGTCAATTTCTTCTTTGGAAGCCAAGCTACCTGCTGATCTAGTTGAATTATAAACCGTAGCAATCTCGCACAGAAAAAAAAAGGTTCACTCTTGGGATTACATTATATTGTGTGTTCATTAAAATCTCGAAGCTACAAGTGGATGGATGAACCTGCGGGCACGGAAGAAGCAAAACATCACAGAATGCAGCTGAACATTCAACATAGCAGCTTGTTTTCCCAAGGAATGTACATGATGCTAAAGTGGATTAATTAATTCTTGGATTTGGGAAAGAGGATGGGGGTGGAGGTGAAGGTGAAGGCCAAGGAAGAACTGCTGGATAGCTCAATGACTTAGGTATCTGGTTGCAGAGCCAGAGGTTGGGAGTTTGATTGTGCCTCCTTGACAATGACCCATAGGGTCCCTTCCAGCTCTTGCAGTTTGAAGATTATTATTATAGTATTATATTATTTGTATAGCACCTAAAATTGGGTCCAAAAGTCAAACAGGTCTGAATTTCGGATCTTTTTAATTGCCCCAACACTTATCAAAACCATAATGTTTCCACCTGTTTTTTTTTCCATCACGAGTGGAACATCAAGGCAAATTCTGAAAGATTTATGGTGAGCGGAGAGGGAACCTGACATGACAACCTGTCTCAAACACTGCATCACAATAGATGTTTTTTTCAGCTTCAGGGATCCAGACGTACAATTACATCCTAGTTAAGATAGGAACCTGCTTTAGTCATTTCAACCATGCTTCCACCCATAAACAGATTTCAGGGAGGCATACATAGAAATCAAGGATCATCAATACAGTGCAGCAGAGTGTATTTGACTAAGTAGGTTGTGTGTCCACATAGAGCTTACATCATTAGTTTATGTTATGATCAATATCCCATACTAACACAGTCTAACTAGTCTGCAAGCACAGACTAACACAGCTACCTCTTCCAAAACTACAATTATAATTAGAGATGGGGGTATTCGTATACAAATATGAATATCCCCACGCAGCTGGACTTAACGAGGGGCTGGCCCCTGCGGCCGGCCCATCTACTCATGCGTCCACCACCAGCAGCCTCGCTCATCCTTCCAATTGCTCCTGGAGCTCCGCTCTCTTCCTGCTCGGCTAGCAACTCAGCAGCCATGCAGAGAGACTTGTCCTCCCTCCCACTGTCTGGAGTGGCCAGGCGAGCAGGAAGAGAGCGGTGCTCCGGGAGCGACGGGATGGATGAGCGAGGCTGCGACCACCTCTGGACACATGAATGGATGGGCCAGCCGCAGGGGCCGGCCCCTCGTTAAGTCCAACTGCGCAGAGTTAACCCCATCTCTAATTATGATCAATATGTTATTCTTAGGGGTGCTGTTGTTTAGTTGTTAAGTCGTGTCCGACTCTTCGTGATCCCATGGACCAGAGCACGCCAGGCCCTCCTGTCTTCCACTGCCTCCCTGAGTTGGGTCAAATTCATGTTGGTCGCTTCGATGACACTGTCCAACCATCTCGTCCTCTGTCATCCCCTTCTCCTCTTGCCTTTACACTTTCCCAACATCAGGGTCTTTTCCAGGGAGTCTTTTCTCATGAGATGGCCAAAGTATTGGAGCCTCAGCTTCAGGATCTGTCCTTCCAGTGAGCACTCAGGGTTGATTTCCTTTTGAATGGATAGGTTTGATCTCTTTGCAGTCCAGGGGACTCTCAAGAGCCTCCTCCAGCACCACAATTCAAAAGCATCAATTCTTCGGCGGTCGGCCTTCTTTATGGTCCAGCTCTCACTTCCATACATCCCTACTGGAAAAACCATAGCTTTGACTATGCGGACCTTTGTCGGCAAGGTGATGTCTCTGCTTTTTAAGATGCTGTCTAGGTTTGTCATCGCTTTCCTCCCAAGAAGCAGGCGTCTTTTAATTTCGTGGCTGCTGTCACCATTTGCAGTGATCATGGAGCCCAACAAAGTAAACTCTGTCACTGCCTCCATATCTTCCCCTTCTATTTGCCAGGAGGTGATGGGACCAGTGGCCATGATCTCAGTTTTTTTTGATGTTGAGCTTCAAGACCATTTTTGGCGCTCTCCTCTTTCACCCTCATTACGAGGTTCTTTAATTCCTCCTCACTTTCTGCCATCAGAGTGCCATTAGGGGTGCTAGTTGATTAATTTGATGCACTAGAAAAACCACAGCTATCCTTGTGGAAACAGTATGAAAAGGACACACAAAACCTTAGGAAGGCAGCAATGAAGGAATTAGAAAAGGATGTGTCACTGGAGACCAAGACCAAGATGATCCGCAGACTTGTCTTTCTAATCATCATGTATGGGTGTGAATGTTGGAGAGTTCAGAAAGATGACAGGCGCAAAATGGTTCATCTGATTCAAACAAAGAATGTTTGCACAGGAAAAAATCAGAAAGCCAGATAGGTTGTGCAAAATAAACCAATTTATGTTCAAAAGACCTTTTTTGCTCAAAACTCGCTTCCAAACACTTGTCCAAAAAAGAAATGGTAAAAATGCACACAAACTCTCTCATCATCTTGGCCAGTGGGGAGAAAAATATGGAAATGTTTTGTTTTCACTAGTGAGAATGAAGCAAGGGAAGATTCTAGAACCCTACTTTCAACCCTTCGTGACTGGCAACAGGTGCAGGATTTCTAGACTGCAACGATTGTTCAACTCATGCTTTCGCTTACGTTTTGAAAAGCACTGGCCAGAATGGGCGGCAGGAGTAAGAGCCTGCAACTCTTAAGTGTCTGTCTATTAAACCATTTGATTAAAAAAAAAACCAGATAAAAAGCATGTAAAATGTTACAGATAAAAATGATTAGCATGCTAAAACATAACTAAACTAAATACAGTAGAACTCCCATATCTGCGGAATCTGCATCCATGGTTTCACTTATTCACAGTCTGAAAATTTTAAAAATATTAAATTTAAAAAAACTCTGAAATACATGTTTACATGATGCAATTACCAAAACTGGCCACTAGAAGGAACCAGAGACTATGCTATATAGATAATTGGCCACCATTTTCACCTAGTCTCTTGCCAGTCTGAGGCAATTCCCTTTACCTCCCAAGCGTCATCGATGCCAGCCACCCTCTGTTATTGTCCTTAAAGGTACAGAGAGAGCCCTGGGTCCAACAGATTATAGGGTTCTCTATTATCAGCAGTTTTCAGTATCTGTGAGGATGCTTGGAACTGATCCCCCACCGACACAAGGGTCCTACCTGTACAATATTAAATAGCTGTTAAATCTAAACTCTTTAAAACGTATCAACAGCTGTGTCCAGAAAAAACAATATTGCAAGTCAACCTGATTGTCTTTGCCTTTAATTTTAGCATTTCTGGTTTCAGGACCAAGCTAGAACTTTTCTTTTTAAGTCTCTTTAATTAAGCATGAAGAAACCTCATTCTAAATCCATCACCGGTATAATTTGCACTACAGAGAACTTGGGTACAATATAATTAGTACATAAATGCATCACAATAATTTATTCTTGGTTTAAAAGGCTGAACAGTCATGGCCTCCTAACAAGATGAGAAAAAGGGAGCCAGGAACACCTTCCAGCTCTTATTAATTCAGTTATTCTACCTTTGGTGTACCTTTTTCCACCCCTGCAATGTGAATTCTCCACCAAGAAAGGCGGGGGAATATTCAAGGCCTTTTGACTCACCAGGAAATGTAAAGGCTGAGGCAAAGCAACAAGAATTTTTTGCATTACTGCATTTGCATTATTATGATTAACAGTCCTCTAAAAGAAATCCAGCAATATTAATTACAGGAATAGCAAGATCCAAATAGCCATAAATCATTAGACAGCGTAATGTAAACTCCCTGAAACCTTATCAAAAACTAATTTTGCATGACTTCAGATGTTTTTCTTCCCTGCTATTGCATTTCTACTTCATTTATATAGGGTCTGTTGATGTAACAGTAGGAATAGCCTGCTTGACTGAGAGGCACACAAAAAATAGCCTGCAGGTAAAATTGATTACTTTTTCTTAAAAACTACTTTGGTGTAACAGAGAATTCCTGGAGAGCAGAAAGATTTTTGGAGAATGCAAAGATAGCTAATGCACATTCCAATATACTGTATGAAGGTATCTGGAAAAATCTTTCCACCTTTCATAATATGCATGATTATGTATTCTCTAGATACAAACAGTAGTGCATTGAGCAAACTTATATTGTTTTTCCCACACACAAAGTAGCACAGTTGCAGAAGATCCAGCAGTTAGCTGAGCCTAATTAACAAAGTGCTGGTTATGTGCCCACCAGTTAATTAGCCTCCATTAGCTGCTGTAAAGTCCACAACTGCATTATCACAGGTTGAAAAACCAACCGGAATTCAACAATTTGACAATTATACACAACATTGTGAATACATATATGACATGGAGGAACTTTTATTGCCATATCATCACCACATTTCCTTGGGCAAACTTGTTTTATTTTATATTTTAGAGAATTAAATAATAGGCACAAAGACTTTTCAATATAGAGTAGGAACGCGGTATCAGTGGGGGATTGGTTCCAAGTCTCCCCTCCCCCCCGGATACTGAAAACCACGGAAGTATTGAAGGTAGAGATGGGCATGAATTAAAAAACAAATCATCAAATTTGTTCAAAAACTGCTAATTCATTGATTAATATTCGTATGAATCAATGCCCCAACAAATACGAATCAATGAATTTTTAGCAATTTTTGATTCGTTGTTTGTTGGGCTATATAATGCCCCCCAGGGACCTAGAGACACCAAAATCACACAGAAGCTTCTACTGACACTCCTCTACAAACCCTCCACATTTGGTGAAGATTGGGTTTCCCCAAGTCAGCTGCTAAAGGGCACTTTCCTGGGGGGGGCACTTTGTGGGTGTATAACTTAGATATCTGAAACTCAGTCTTCACCAAACTTAGAGGAATTGTAGAGGAGAGCCAGGGGACACTTCTACATGATTTTGGTGTTTCTAGGTGCCTGGAAGGGATTTTTCTGGGGGAGCCCTATGTGTGGGTGTGTAACCTTGGTGTCTGAACTCCAAACTTCACTAAACTTGGAAGGCTTGTAGGGGAAAGTCAGGGGAAGCGTTCCTGCAAGTCTGGTGTCTCTAGGTCTGGGGGTGTGTCTTATAGGGTTTTAAAGGAAAAAATGAATCAACAAATCAACATCAATTCATCAAGTTGTGATTCGTCAATTTGTCATAAAAATCATAAATTCATTATTCATCCACCTTGATGAATCACGAATCAAAACAAATCACAATTTTTCTGATTTGTGCCCATCTCTAACCAAAAGCTATACATTGCATGATTTTGGCTCCCTCTAGTAATAAGTTCGGGTAAATACACCCTGGAAATACATGTAAATATGTTTTTCTTGGGAATTTATTTAGTATAGTCAGGTAGCAGATGGAGGGGTCCTACTGTATAGTCCTACATTCAGTACGGTCAACCAGTTGAATATGTGACAAGAGGTGTTTTTTTTAAAACCATGGATTTGCTTGATCTATATTTGGCATGTAAAGAATAGTAGTTAAATTTTTCATTCTCAAAATGTAGGGTGTCTCAATTCCAGGATATGCACTGTTTGTGCAAATTTGCTAAATTTGTGTAAAATAAAATGTCTCATTCTCATTTTTTTCTCTTGTTGCGAATGCTGCTAGGAGAGTAACTCCGTGCTTCCTCATCGTAAGTAAGTCTGAGACAGATTTACATCTCTAACCTGTATTATTGAAAGTGCATGAGGATTTTTCCCCCTGCTGTGTATTTTAATGCATTTTAGTGGTAAAGGTGTGGGCCCTTAGCAAATGGTAGGCCTTCCTTGCATTATATGATTGCCTGTATTACAGGTATGAACAAATCTCACTAAATTACTTGATCTCAGTGAGACAGGCTGACTGTTGAGAGTTCTTTAGTACATCCAAAATTGCTCATCTCCAGCACAAAAAATACAATAACAAGCACTTTGTATGCGTACAGCTTGTATCCTTCTTCTTTTTTTGCAAAGCCAAGCACACACAAAAAGAAAGCATCTCTAAAATATAAAAACTCGCCATCCAGTGTTTCCAGGTTTTTAAAAATCTATGCTGTGCTGGGCAATTTGCATAACTTCCACAAAAATCATTACAATAAATGCAAAAATTCTGACTGAGACCAGCAGAAAAGATCTCAGTGATGAGAAAAAAAACGTTTCACAAGCAAGAATGTACATCCCTAATCTCTTCTTATGAACCACATCTGGTAACACCAGGTTGCTGTGCTTGTTATGACTAAATGTTAGCAAGAACTGTGTGACAGAAAGAGCTGAATGGATTGCTTCGGAAGGTGGTGGACACCTCTTTACTTAAGGCTTTTAAAACAATGTTTGGATGGCCATTTGCCTGGGATGCACTTGCTGTGATTAATGTGGGGCCATTCACTTCCAAGAGAAGACTCCCTGGAAAAGACCCTGATGTTGGGAAAGTGTGAAGGCAAGAGGAGAAGGGGACGACAGAGGAAGAGATGGTTGGACAGTATCATCGAAGCTACCAACATGAATTTGACCCAACTCCGGGAGGCAGTGGAAGACAGGAGGGCCTGATGTGCTCTGGTCCATGGGGTCTCGAAGAGTTGGACATGACTTAACGACTAAATAACAAAATTCACTTCCAAAACTTACACAGGAAGCATAACTAGGTAAAGTGGATCTGAACCAATGGAACACATTACTGACAAGTCAGACAAACTGTGGGACAGAAGAAGGAAGCCATAATGGTTTAGGACCTTGCTACCTGTCTGAGGGCCTCTCCCTCAAAATGTCTACGTGTCCCATTCGTACCTCAATTAATGGGGTGCTGTGGGTGGTGACCTTGAGGGAAGGTCACCGAAAATCTCACTTGAAACTGGTCCTTCTCTGTGGTCCCCGCATCACTTTGGAACTCACTCCTACCTGAGGTACGATGAGCCCCATCCCTCCTTGGCTTTAGGAGTTAAAACCTGGCTTTCCTCACAGGCTTTTTATGGCCTTACCCCAGAGTAATCTTGCCAATTGACTGGGCTTTTTTGTTTGTTTTGTTTTTTGCTTATGAACCTAGCTTGTTTTTGCCACCTAATATTATTGTATTTAATATTTTTTAAATACGTTGGTCTTAATTTTTTAATAACAAAATTAAAAATTTTATTATTTTATTTTTTATATTATGTTTCATCTTTACTATTTATTTATTTATTTATTTATATACTACCCATCTGTCAGCCAAGGCCACTCTGGGTGGTTTACAACAATATAAACAACAACAATGACAGAGTAACAAGATATAGAACAGCTACCTAAATAAAATGCAAGAAATACACAACGAATAATGCTATTGGGAGTTGTTTGTATTGTGGTGCTGGAGGAGACTCTTGAGAGTCCCCTGGACTGCAAGGAGAACAAACCTATCCATTTTGAAGGAAATCAACCCTGAGTGCTCACTGGAAGGACAGATCCTGAAGCTGAGGCTCCAATACTTTGGCCATCTCATGAGAAGAGAAGACTTCCTGGAAAAGACCCTGATGTTGGGAAAGTGCGAAGGCAAGAGGAGAAGGGGACGACAGAGGACAAGATGGCTGGACAGTGTCATCGAAGCGATCAACATGAATTTGACCAAGCTCCGGGAGACAGTGGAAGACAGGAGGGCCTGGCGTGCTCTGGTCCATGGGGTCACGAAGAGTCGGACACGACTTAACGACTAAATAACAACAACAAAAAGTATGATTTGTTTGCCGGCCAGAGTGGTGACCTTGCCACTAGTTGGGCAGAATGAATGAATGAATGAATAGTTATAAACACATCTCCCCCTGCCAGGGATGATATTATCCCTCCGAAGGCATAATTTATGCAACAAGATCCTGACCGTTTTGTACTGCCTATCCTTACATATACAGTGGTGCCTCGCTAGACGATTGCCTCGCAGGACGAGGAAATCGCTAGACGATGCCTTTTTGCGATCGCTACTGCGCTTCGCAAAACGATGTTTCCCTATGGCGATTTTCGCTAGACGATGAGGTTTCCCCATAGGAGTGCGCCGACTAGTGGTGAAAAGCTGTCAGTGCAGCTGTCAGTGCATTCCGTTGGGGACCCGCACTCGCTAGACGATGTTTCCCTATGGGAAATTTTCGCTAGACGACTGCGTTTTCCCTTGGAACGCATTGAAGCGATTTCAATGCATTCCAATGCGAAAACATTCTTCGCTAGACAATGTTTTCGCTAGACAGCGATCCTCGTGGAACGGATTAACATCGTCTAGCGAGGCACCACTGTACAAGTATATCCCCCTCTGTGATGCAGCCTCTCAGAATATCTTCCCTACCTTTTCTCCCTGTTTTTCAGGCCTCAAGATTTTTCAGTCTTCTTTGAATATTTTCAGAATATTCCAATGAAAACATTTGGGGGGGGGGGAACACCCTATTCCTTTTAGTTTTGTTATGTTTTGACAGGAATGTCTTTTCATTTACAAACAAAACTGTATTTTACACGAAGCAAAATTGTTTGTTTATGGGTGGAATACATTTAAGCATAAGAACGAAGAAAGAGACATCTTGAAGGAGCTAATCCAGAGTTATGTTCCTATGATGGCCAACCAGTAGGCGTAACAATAGCTTGTACCACAACTATTTTCTAAGTTGAATCCCTCAATGTTAGCATTGAGAGCCAGGGCAGTGCAGTGAACAGAGATCAGTCATATGACGAGTTCTGCAAAGCTGGGGGTCCCATCATTGGGGGGGGGGACTTCTGTGCAATTTCCCTTGCATTTTTTTTTCATTGTGTCTAAAGAAGTGGATTCTGATCCTCAGAAATTCATACTGTTTGTTTTTAAGGTCCCAGAATGCACTTTTGTTTTGTCTGATATGTTCAAGGACCATCCAGTTTTATGACCCACGCCTTCAAACCTTGCCTGGAGTAGAATGGCCCAGTGAGGATTACGCTTGAGTTCAGCTGCACTGGAACGGATGCATTACAAGCACAGCATAGACTGTACACTATGTTCTGACAGACACTAATATTTATTGTGGTGCTTAGGAAAAGAGATGTTCTTCTTACCACACTCAACATCACATTATTCTGTAGATAAACACGCTTCTCTCTATATAACAGAAGGTGTTACAAGTGTCACTCTGCGGTGCACCAAAGAGGTGGCAAATGTTACTGGGAGAGGGTAATTCTCAGAATCCCACAGGTGGTATTGCCACAGGCTGTGCTGGTTGGTTTTTTGTTGTCGTTGTTTTTGTTTAGCTTATTGTACTTCATAACAATATCTTTCCCAGAGCTGTAACTAGCGATTTTGACATTTGAGGCAAGTGCCCTCAAATCAACTTTGACGCAAAAATAATACACAAAGTAATTACAGTCCTGAACATTTTGCCAGCATCTCCTCTCCTCCACAGGTGAACAGAAGCACTGTCAAGGCTGAAAAAATGAATCAAAGGTGTGTGTGTGTGTGTGTGTAACAGAGAGAGAGAGAGAGAGAGAGAGATCAGCTCACCATGGCTAAAATCCAATAGTAAGACACAACTAGAATAGGTCCATTGGATTGTTGGAACATATTGAGGAGCTGGTTCCCTCAAATTCCTATTGATTCAATGGGCCTGCTCCGGTTGTGACTTACAACTGGATTCCAGCCGTCACATGTTAATGAGCTGACTTCCTGTCAATCCAGCCCAGGGCCCTTGTCTATTGAGTCCTGGGAAGACCTTCTGCAGGTGCTGTCAGCCTCCAGAGCTACGAGGCTGGCTGTGGCTAGGTTTCCTGGCCCAAACGCCACATGCTCAACTTCCGAGTTCAAACAAGTGGGCACTTTATTCACAGCTGCAATACGGGCTTGCGGAATCCCTCCACCCTAGAGGGGTGTAAGGTCGAGGGATATTCACCAGTCTTTGGGTACCTTCGCCCCCAGTGGGGTTCTCAGTTCACCCCACTGAGAGTCCCCACAGTTCTAGTCTGCCAGAGTAAGACTTCACCCGGCTCAGAGAAGGTTTGTACTGTCCTTGAAAGAGGTTTCAACGGACCAGCCCATTTTTTCCCCCCAGGTCCTTGCCTGTCCAAGATAATGACCCGGGAAGGCTCCACTGTCAGTCACCCATTGTCCCTCAGGCAGGAGAGAGGTCGTGTTGCTCTCCTGGCTCCATCCAACAGCAGCAGTTCCTCTGGAGTATCAACCCAGGACCCTTCTCCTTCCTCTCCTTCCTCTTCCATCGACCAGCAACCTCCTAAAGCCTTGTCGTCACTCCTTTTCATCGGGCTCCTGGCTGCCTTAGGCAGGTATTCCGCATTAGCCTGCTGCACCTTCCCCTGATATCTTCTCTCTCTCTTTCCCTGTGCCTTCGCCTTTTCTCCTGGCTGAGCTCTCTCATCCATCTTAAAGAGGCCCGGTGGCTTGCCATGAGATCGGCTACCTGGCACACTCACCCCGTCACATCTTCCCTCTACTTCCCCAACTAGGTATATGAACCACCTTTCCTCTCTTCTTCCTATCCATGTCTCTCCTACGGGAGTTGACCAGACTGCTGGGTCAATCCTGAAAGTCTAGGGGAAGATAAGTGCCCTTCAATTCGGCATCCTGGGGCAAAGCCTCAATTGCCGTACCCTAATTACGGCCATGATTAGAGCTGGGCACGGACCACCCAGAGAATGCAAGGCAGGGAAGCCGGGTCGTTGCCTCTGAGTAGGTGACCGTGGGAGGACGTGGGCTGGGAACCACTGAACACCTGTTTGTCCAAAGGTATAAAGCAGTGGTCTGTGCCCATCTCTAGCCCGGATAGTGACTCTGCATGGGCATACACATCTTGCAATAGTGTTTGTGCGTTTGTGAGGTGTGTGTGACAAATTCAACATGGAAAACAAGTTTCTTTAACCAAAGAAACCATTTTAAATATGTAATAATCTTCCATGCTCATCTCTAGAAATGGGGGATATTCATATTCATATACGAATACCCACACACAGCTGGATGTAACGAGGGTCCGCCCCCCTGGGCTCGGTCCATCCACTCACCTGTCCGCTGCCGCCACCGGCTCCACTCTCCCTTCCAATCGCTCCGGAGCTTGCGGTCGACTAGCCACTCCTGGCAGAAGGAGGGGAAGACGAGTCTCCCTGCCAGGCCGACGAGTGGATAGCTGACCGCGAGCTCCCTAGGGGGCCGGACCCTCGTTACGTCCAGCTGTGTGGGGATATTTGCATTCGTATACGAATACCCCCATCTCTACTCATCTCTGCAAAGCTAAAATCTGACATGAAGAGTTTAAAAAATTCCTTTAAAACCTGAAACACATCCATCCATCAAGATCCATAAAGTGGGGGCATTATCTTCTAACAGCAGATGGGGAGAACATACAGTCACAAAACAGCTTCCAGAGACAGAAAAAAGCAGGAGCGGAGTCAGTAATAAAGTACGGCAGGAGGAACAGATTATAGGGCAACCCAGAGATGAACTGAGTCCAAACAGAATGGCATTTGAGGTACGATCTCTGAGTTTTCCCTATTAATATATGCAAAGAAAGATAAATATACCCCTGTGATTCTGAGAGTTGCAGTCTAAAAACTAACTTTTACTTATTTATTTAGAATATTTTTACCCTCCTTTCTACTTAATGAGGACCCAGAGCAGCTTACATCATTAACAGACCATACTGAAAGCGGAAAAGAGTGAGTATACAAATACTAAAAAGAATCAAACAAGTACCCCTCTAAGAAACAGCAAACAAAAGCAACACGAAAAACACATTCAAAGCAGTCAGGCACAACAATTCATCAAACAACAACAATCAGACAGCCAGTCTCTCAGGGAAAGTTTGCCTGAAGAGAAGGAGAGCAAAGATGGGGCCAGTCTGGCTTCCAGTGGGAGGGAGTTCCAAAGTCTGGGAGCACCCACAGAGAAGGCCCTCTCCTGTGTCTCCACCAAATACACCTGTAAAGGTGGTGGGACTGAGAGTAAGGCCTCTCCTCATGATTTTAACAGCCAGGCAGGCTCATACAAGGAGACATGGTCCGTGAGATAGCTTAGACCCAAGTTGTTTAGGGCTTTTCCAATGTCTTGGCTAGTGATGGCGAAAATGTATCATGGCTAGAAGTATCAAACAGTTCAACATCCACATTGATTATACACTATCTTGGTGACTGCAATCAAGCCACTACTGTTCCAGCATACACCTGCCTGCCTGCAAAATGGGGATCATAACAAACAGCTGCATTAACAGGGCTACTGAAAAGAATACCATGAGCAAGAAAGCTAGGTTAACATCCAAAGTGTTGTGTTCGGTTCACTGGTTCACATTATCCTCTCCTATGCCAGTGACCTGGTGTCTGGTATCGCTTTATCTCAGCCTAACCATCCACACTACCAACATGAATTTGACCCAACTCCGGGAGGCAGTGGAAGACAGGAGGGCCTGGCGTGCTCTGGTCCATGAGGTCACGAAGAGTCGGACACGACTTAACGACTAAACAACAACAACAACCATCCACAAAATTTGCCAGGAGACCATTGCCAATTGGTACACAGATGGGCAATGCATGCCAAGCAAGACATGAGACACGGTATTCCAGGAGAGTAGGGCTCTCGGCAATAGGAAACAGATGTAACATGTAAAGTGTCTGTTAAAATGGCTAGAAGGACAGGGATTGGGAGCTGAGCTGACCTTAAGCACACCAAGACAACTACATTCGCTACCATCGAGGCTTCCCAAGACATTCTGCAGCCTGAGGCAGCCTTCATAAGCCCCTCTTAAATTGGTTTTGTGAAGCCAACAGCCTCCCCTTTCTAGACCTTTTGACCCCAAAGCTGAGGCTATGATGTCATAGGAAACAGGTTCTTGCATAAAGATTGCAAAATAATATGTTGTGCATGTGTGGATGTGCATAAAAAGAGAAATAGGTGGATTTCCTGCGCGACCTTCTTAAATAATACTATGTACAACATTTTTCTAGCCAGAGGGCCGAGTCGTATTATAGACTAATAGTAGTAATATTAAAAAAAATTATATACATAAATACATGCCAATTTTAGTGTGCCAAAAGAACTGTGCCTCAGATATGCTGTCATTTCCTAGCTACTGTCACATGAAAATAGCTCAGTACAGCTTAACAACTGCCTCGTTGAACTGAAATGAGCTTACCTACTTTGATCATGCCAGCAGCTGTTGCCACCATTCCTGCTAGGACTTGTGTTCTCCATGCCATGCCTTGTTGTTAGGTGCCGTCAAGTCACTTCCAACTCATGGTGACCCTGTGAATGAGCAATCTCCAGAATCTCCTGTTCCTTAACAGCCTTGCTTAGTTCATGTAAACACAAAGCTTCGGCTTCCTTTACGGTGTACCTACAGCTCCATAAAGGACATGGTCAACTTTTCGAAGCTTTATGATGCTGCTAGAATTTGTGGTAGGCTCATCTCTAGACCACATTTTTCTTCTTCTTCAAAAAGAAGGCTCAGGGGTTGAGATGCTGGTGCTTCACCTTGCTCTAAACAGTGAAATGTGCCCAAATGCATGCAACCTGCCAGCTTTCTCCCTGCTGCTTTTGTGATGGAAATGTGACACATATAACATACGTCTTTGCTCAGAGCCAGTGAGCTCTGGCATCTGTTGGGAGTACAGAACAGATGGCTGCACAGGTTTGAAAGCCTCCACACATAATAACACCAAACTTTCTCTTCCTTTAGTACTATTCTCCTAGAGATGGTTGTATCTTTGCCTAGAGGCCCGGAGAAACATAGCAGTTCTTTCTGACTTTAGACACTGACCTGAGACCATGTAACCCTATGCAGTTCAAGGCCTTACGGGGGTGTCAGAGAGCCAGGGCTCATGGGATCAAAACCCTGGGACTTTCTCTGTGGCTATGCCATTATCTGAGGGGGACGTGGTGGCACTGCGGGTTAAACCGCAGAAGCCTCTGTGCTGCAAGGTCAGAAGACCAGCAGTCGTAAGATCGAATCCACGCGACGGAGTGAGCTCCCATCGCTTGTCCCAGCTCCTGCCAACCTAGCAGTTCGAAAGCATGTAAAAATGCGAGTAGATAAATAGGGACCACCACGGTGGGAAGGTAACGGCGTTCCATGTCTAGTCGTGCTGGCCACGTGACCACGGAAACTGTCTTCGGACAAAACGCTGGCTCTATGGCTTGGAAACGGGGATGAGCACCGCGCCCTAGAGTCGGACATGACTGGACTAAATGTCAAGGGGAACCTTTACCTTTACCTACGCCATTATCTATCATCCTTCTCAGACTTTCCCCTTCCACTTAAGCTTATCTGTCTTCCTCTCGGTAGTAACACAGAGAAAAATGGGTTTTCTCAGGAGCGCAATACTCTTGCAAGCTATACCTCTTGTAACACAAATTATTTGATGGTGGTGTGGTCTTGAATGGGGAATTTAGAGCCATTAAGTCTACTGAAGACCTTCTCCTTAATTGTTGATTAGCACCAATCTAGCAGCCTGCATGTCTAAACTCTTATGGGAGAGAGTGGCTATGGGAGTGTCACAATGAGCACTTAAATTCTGAAATAGAAATGCAATAAGCGATGCCTTTATAGACTACTTAAAAATCATCATACCATATGCGATCTTTAGTGTTGTATGACAATTTTTAAGTGGCCTATAAAGGTATCGCCTATTGCATTTGTATGTTTTTGCATGGACCACACAGCTCCCCTTTATTTTAAATAAAATTTTGAAATTTCCCACTACACCACCGGGTGCATAATACTGAAACTAGCCAGGCTATTTTAGCACTGGAAGCAGAAAAGTTCTGTTAGTATCTAACTCTGTTTTTTCTGTCCTGCCACGGCATCAAATATCTGCAGCCTGAGATGCTCGCCGACTATTACCTATTGGTAGAGCCAGCCCTTCCCTGGAAGAACCAATGTTTTTGTAGACCCAGATGTTGTGGTCGATAAGAATGGCTCTCCCTCCATTTCTCTGGTTTTCAAAGCTTCCTTGCTCTGGAAGCCCCCTCCTCTAGGACCACCACCCAGGCACACACATAGGCTCCGACGCGCTGTACAAACAACATTACTGTTTGACTCCGAGCGATTCCCCCTCATTTCATTATTTAATGTGAGCCGAAAGCTAACGCTCTAATCCTCAGCAAATTGACAGGATCTTTATTCTGGGAGATGCAAATTGAATAAAAGCAGAAGGGTCCTTTCTTTATTCTACCCTCTCCCTTCCAGCCTTCCTGAGACCATTGCCAATTAATTACTTACTGGATTTTTCAAAAAAAGGGGGGCAACAGAACCGTGTTTTCCCACTTGTGGATAAAAAGGCCCTACAGAAGGTCCAAGTCTTATTTCAGACCTCATATTCTGCACACTCAACCCATCCAACAGACCAATTAAACCCCTGCTGTGAGTTTAGACATTCCAGCCACCGTGCAGCTGTTCTGCTTTGCTAGCAATGAAAATTTCCTCAGTAGTGGATCAACGTGTTTAAACGCTTTGATCTTTCTTATCTCAGCAGACGGATTTGAAGGCCTACTCAGGGAAACAAGCTTTCATTGGGGCTCAACCCTTTCTTATCTAACCTGAAACTTGGGCTTCAAAATACACACACATACACTCATTGTCTTTCGAAATAGCTTCTTTCTCTATGCACACAAATGCATGCATTTCTTTCTTTCTCTGTGAGAAGGGGGGAAAAAACGGATTTAACCAATGGTACTTCAAAAGGCAGAGAACCGCTACAAAGGAGATACATTTTTATGTACAGTAATTCCATATTATCTTAATCTCTGGCACATGCTTTCAGAGTTTCTATTTAATCTTCTTCAACCCACTGACTAGGCAGACACAATGGGGACCCTATTACAAAATGTAATTGGAGAAATGTGGTTTTAACGAGGGCCACGCTGATTTCCCACCCAGACCTGGAGAAACCTGTCTTTAATTTAGCAGAACTATGGAAACATAGACAGGATTGTCTGATTATCCTTGTAAACTGAATTTTCTCTCTGTCCTGGGGGGTGGGGGTGGGAAAGAAAGTGCATCAGAATTTGGCAAAGTTGTTTTCTGTTCAGGTATATTTCGCACTGCATCATGGACTTTGTAGTCAGGCTGGTCTACAAGTTATGCAACAGAGGCAGGTCTGGGCATGAAAGGTGATATGCCAGCCTTTGGACTGATAACAGGGGAAGGTTTGGTACAAAACAGAAAACTCCTGTCTACTTTGTAGGATGTAGTTCTGGGCTAACGCAAGTCAGGGTCTTTAATAAAAATTTCCTGCTCTGATAGAACAAGATGTTCAGGGCTACAGAGCACCTGAAAGTCTCATGCATATCTTTGTCTTTAAGAGGGAAGTCTTTAAGAGATATTACATAAAAGTCTGGATTACCTCTAATCTTTTACAACTTGAAAGCAAATGACTAGAATGTTGGACTCCGACCAGAGAGGAGTAAGAGGAGATTTCTCCATAGTTCTGTGAAATTCTGTGGAACAATCTCTCTCTTCACCTCCATTAAATATACTTCAAACGACTGTGAGGAAAGAAGGGGTGAGGGATACCACACACATTGTCTCAAAGTCTTTGCCAGGGATGTAAACGAAGGCTATATCAATTCTTCATTCTCTTTGATTTAGGCTTTCTTGATTGGACAAGGTATTTCAATAAGGAATTTTCAAGGCCCCCGAAGATACTGCACCTTCAGGCTGCAGGATCACAAAGAGTACGAATTGTTGTCATAATTCGCCACAACCTGCTTCTTTGCAAACTACTCTTTGAGAAGTTAAGCACATACACACAATGAAGGACATAATGAATAATCACACATGTTCTGGCTCTCGATGGAAAAGGATGTCTGGATACATTGAGACACCGTGTCCAAAAATGGAGAACTGCTAAGTGGTTCTTCATTTATGCACAAGACTGAAAAAGCCAGCACTCTTTTGAGTCTGTGACTGCATTTTCAGAAACAAACAAACAAACAAACAAGGAACTTTGATCTGCACCAAATATATATATATATATTGCATTAAAACCCAGGTATTTTGCACAATGTATGGGGGGGTTGTGCAAAAAAAAAAAAAAAAAAAAAAAAAAAAAAAAAAAAAAAAAAAAGAAGAAGAAGAAGAAGAAGAAACCCCAATACTTTCTACACAAAATGCACATTTTTGTGCAAAAAAAATTCTCAAATGAGCTGATCACCAAAAAAAGTGCCAATATGTGAAAAAGGTACAAAATCTTTCTATAAACTCAAACAGGGAGAACATTTTAAAGATTATTTTTTTGGTTCTCTCTTTCAAGAATAATTGAGTGATTTCTATGCACAATATAGGGCGTATGCAGCGAAACTATATGGTAAATTTATAATGGTGTTTTATAGTGAGTACTAACATTACTGCATTTACCATTTTTCTGCTCTGTTTTTGATTGGTTTTTTTTCTGTTAGTTCAATTTAATTTTGTTTTTTTAGGTTAAATTTGCAGAAATAAAAATTAAAAGTAGGGGGGGAAAGGACTACACCCCTACAAGTGCAAAACAACTGCCTAATGGATAACGAAGATACAAGCAACCCCTTTTGGGTTTCTGATCCTTGAACGCCCATGCAGCAGAACAGCAGCCACTGTGACCTTGGGAAATTTGTGTCATTTGCACAGATTTGCATAATTTGTGCCAAAGATCTTTCTCGTTTTGCTTTCGACAGTGCCACAAAATGCCTCACCTTTTTTACAAGACAAGGAGAATAGTCCTGGATTTCCAATGTCCTTTGGCTGCCAGGATTTTACAAGCAAGGATTTCCATCAACATGTTTTGAAAAGATGGAGGAAAAATGCAACCAGCGTTTCTGACTTTCCTTTATAAGTGAAGCTCTTGGCATTTTGAAAAAACTGCATCTTGAGTGAGACTTTAGAACCTGATCTGACAGGGTGTCTGATTCAAACTACAGGGACTCTGGATGGCTATTCTAGTAAGCAACAAACCTTCAATAAAAATTCATTTGTAACAAAAGCATTCTGTCAAAAACTTCTATTTCTGCAGTTCTCAAGAAGGAAGTCCAATTGAATCAATGAGAAGTGCTTGCAAGTTACTTTTTTTGGACTGCAAATCCCAGAAACCTCCAGTGAATGCCTGCAGCGCTTGCTTCTGAGCCCATGGTGATGATCTGAAGTGGCACCAAGTCAATGATGAATAAACAAGTTGCCTTTGAATATAACAACATTTCAATTGTTGAAGGGCTTCATCTGTTGGAAACCTTAGGGCCTGATCTGCCAAGGGCTCTGCTCCCGGACATAGTTAAGTGCAAAACTGACCAAGAATTCAACAAACTTAAGCAGTTATTGCAGTGTCAGATCATGGCCCCTGTTGGTTGTAATGGTATGTCATAAGACGGTATACAGTCACATACTTCTTGATATGTTATTTCAAGAACAGGCTGTAAATCATCGTCACGTTCTACACAGTTGGACACAAATTAGAGTCAGACTTTGGGTAGAGAGTAAGCAGTTGGGGGCTTGTCATATTTTATTCAGCAGAATGTAAGCCCAGGAATTTTGGGGGGTCAGAAACAGACATTGCACTGGCCAGTGTCATAACACACATGGGTGGAAAAAAGCTCTACTCCATTTCCTAAGGAACCTCATGGCTCCCATAAATCAGTCAGCAGGTAGCTTGAGCCCACCGATATTAGCCAAGCCGTCTCACGGAATTGAAAAATGAAACAAGTTTATTTGACGGCTGTGATCATTATTCCACAGGGCAGGAAGAGGTGCAAAAAATGAAGGGAAGAGGAGCGGCTGTAGAAATGGAGTAGGTATTCAGAGGCATCTGGTAGAACATAGAAGGAAGGATGTGAGCTGCTCCGATTCTTTGGTGTCTCAGATTGTAAACCTATAGACAACCTGAGAAAGAGAGGATGTTTCCAAAATCAACACTGATACATTGACTGGGCTAATAAAAAAAAAAGGGACAGAATTCTCTACGCAAGCTTTCTAGTTAAGGAACTCCTTTGTTCCTTGGAGAGACACAGGATGTTTGTCTCTCAAGCATGCTGCAGCTTTCAATAGGATCTGAGGTCATGGTTAACAACACACTCCTTGGTCTACCATAGGCTCTCTTTGCTCCAGGATACAAACCAGCCATGGGCACAATAACAGAACGGAAGTGAAGAAATGTTGCCATCAAGACCGGCTATCTTTGCACAGTTTTACAGCTCCTAGAGGATTCTCCAACCCCCTTGAAAGAACTTGGTCATGACACAAGATCAAGATGCCAAACGCTTTTCCACTGCAGATTCACAATGGGTCCATCTCTATCTGTGTCTTCCCCTCTATCTGTGCAAGAGTTCCCAGCTCACTGTAAGAGATTCCCAGATGCCCAACTCGGAGGGGCAATTTTGGCACAGTCTCTTTCTGCACAAAGTATACATCAATGTCCTGATGGCATGCATGGAAAATCATTGGCCATCCAGATGTTTTAAGGCAAAAGCTCTCATAATCCCTTATCGTTGACCATGATGGGAAAGGCTTCTGGGGGCTGAAGTCCAAAACCCTTGGAGGATCATGGTGCAATAAAGTTTCATGATGCAATAAAGTTGTTAAGATGTGGGGTAAAGAAGCTATGGTTCCGGGGAGAAACCTGGTCTTCCTAGGATCCCAGTCCAGACCTCTGGCCTCCCATTGAAACTATCATTTGTGGCATTAAAATATGCTAGCGCTTTTGTTCCCACAGTTATCCTTCTGGGTCCATTAAATGTAACTAGAACGCACCCCTCTGAAATGGAATCTGGAGCATGAGCTAAAAAAACTCCCCAATCTTGGCGAGAGATGGGTAACATTTGGAAGTTAAGATTGGATGACGGTTGCCAGAATCTCACAGCCAGCATGACTACTTCCACTACAAGTTGCCATGCTAGCTGTGAATTTCCGGAAAATTTTGTCAACATAAAATCATAGAATCATTGAGTAGGCAGGGTCCTACAAGGCACTGAGTCTAACCTCCTGCTCAATGCAGGAATCCAAATCAAAGCAGATCTGACAGATATTATCCAATTTTCTCTTGAAGGCCTCCAGCGTTGAAGTGCTTACCACCTCCCAAGGTCATGGGTTCCACTGTGCTCTAACAGTTAAGAAGTTTTTCCTGATATTCAGCCCAAATCTGACTTCTTCTAACTTGAGCCCATTATGTGTCTTGTGCTCGTGGATGATCAAGAACAGATCCTGCCCCTCCTCTGTAGGACTCCCTTTCAAGTCTTTGAAAAGTGCTCTCCTCTCTCCCATCAGTCTTCTTTTCTCAAGGCTGAACATGCCCAGTTCTTTCAGTCTTTCCTCCTCATAGGGCTTATAGATGAAGTGAAATTAAATACACCACATCTCATCTCTGCTTTTGCATTAGCGGGTCACTTCTGGCAAGGCAGCCAGTCTCAGCCAGACATCGCTCTTCCAAATTATTTCCCAGACACGGACATGCCCTCCTTCCCAGTCTGTGTGATGTTTGAGCCTGTGCCCATTGCTCCTTACATGGTAGAAAACGGACACCTCAAAACAGGTACAGGCCAGCCCCGGCTACGATCGTGTGCCTATATGGCCTTCCCACTTCGGGCTGCACCTATTCAGATAAATGTGTTTATCAGAATGCACAGTGGAGAAGAGCTCGTGTGGTGTGTGGTGTGTGTGTGTGTGTGTGTTTGCCCACGCTCCCTCTTTTTCTAACAAAATTCTTAGTAGTGGCATTTCTGACTGAAAATACGAGCTTAATGCAGAAACGGAGAGAATTTCAGGAGCCTTAAGGAACCTTCTCTGATCTTCAACCATCGATCAAAATGTTCCTCCTTAAAAGACATAGCCTTTCATCCGTCAGATTAACCTCCGCCTGGGTTGATTAACCCTGCTGCATCTGCATTCTTTCTCCTTCACAGGAATCAGCAATGACTTGATGATTACATTCGTAAATGGCATATTTGAGGGGAGACAGGAGCGAAACCGAAGGTCAAATGATTGATACATTACAAACGGTAACACCTCCATCATGTGGCTTATGAAACACACGGAGCTGTTTGCTCAGACCTGCGGTGAGCTATTTCCAAAATGAACACGACCAAGTTAGAACCGCTGACGTTCTTTCTGGCTAACCTCCTGAATGAAGAGGATTCTAACTCAGAAAACTTCCCTCATGATGCCATTAGCATCCAAAAAACCCTGAGATGACGGTTGACCGGCCCAACCCAGACCAGCTGATGTGTCTAATGATGGCATTCTAACCTCTTGGAAGGTCACCCACTGAGATTCATGTGGCCAAAATCCTACTGTATCTTTCCACAGGCATAATGCCACCAGTACATTCAGTGGCAACTTGGCGGATGTGATTTTAAAAAATGCTAATTCTGATCTCTCAACATGCAGCAACTTACTGCTGAAAGTTATAGCACAGACATTAACACTGGCTGGCATAACCAACAGGATTCCAGACAGAAACTGGAAAAAGGTTTGGGCTGGGTTGGGTTCTTGTTGTTTTGATGACAGTTCCTTGAATTTTCCTGGTGTGGTATTCTGGAAAATGTCATCTAACTGTTCTAATATTTGGTACCTTTTAAAATTGCAAAATGCACACAAGACTGCAGAGAACTTAAGAGGACTACACTCAAGGAATCTCATCCTGTCTCTTAGGACAAAAAATAACTCAACCCTAGAGATGGGCATCAAACAAACCACAAAGCAGAGCAACCCATGAATTAGGCCATTTCATGGTTCATTTTGGGGCACTTCGGGGAAACAAAATGCCAAACTGTTATTGGTGTTGGTGATTCGTACACTTCGTGGTTGGCTAAAGAGCACTTTCTTGGGGCAACTCCAAAATCCAATTTTCACTAAACCTGGAGGGGGTGGGCAGGATAGTCAGCTGAAGATTTGCTCTCTGTTTGGAGTCTCTAACTCATGCAGGGGCCGTTCTACTGCTCCTGGAAGTCCCAAATTGCACGAACCATGGAACATTCATTTCATTGGAAAGTTTGTGGTTTGTGAATAGTGATGAACCACGAACCATTACAAACCGCTCTTTTACTGGTTTGTGCCTGTCTCTGATCAACACTGCTGATTCATGAATGCATATCTCAACACATCTTTTTAGATATTATCGCTTCTTTTTTTCTGCATGTGTGAAATGCAGCCAACGATAAGAAAACAAAACAAATTTAGCCAGAATTGTGACTTTCAACTCAAACACTTTAAACTTAGAGAATATTCAGGGTGTTGTTAGTTAGGATTCTACTGTCTGATTACATGCTTGACTCTGGACTTCACAACCTGACTAGAAATGACACATAAATCTATCTAGAATACTCTTCCATGTTCGGTTGGAGGTGACAGTAACTTTGCTACATTTCTAGATGTCTCTGTGGAAACTGTGAGAAATCTACAACAAGCAATATGAGCTTTCCCCAGGGACTAATTAATCTTAGTCCTGTATTTAACATTCTCCTCATTTGGTTTTCCCCAGCCCAGATGGTGGTAACAGATCAGGAAAAAGATACACCAGAAAGAAGATAAGTCCAATAATTAACCACAAGCAATCAAGGAACACGGCCTCGTTAGAAATGTAAAGCCATGCCATACAGCAAAACATGGGTACTTAGCGGTTCACTAAATGAGAGTAGTGGAATGTCCTTTTGAGGAAAAGAAATATCAGTGTCACTGGACCAGGATACCTCAGAACCTGGCTAAGTTACTT
The DNA here is from genome assembly GCA_037013535.1 of Intellagama lesueurii. Classification (NCBI taxonomy): domain Eukaryota; kingdom Metazoa; phylum Chordata; class Lepidosauria; order Squamata; family Agamidae; genus Intellagama; species Intellagama lesueurii. The sequence continues at coordinate 7,257,724 of JBAJHW010000003.1, forward strand.
TTCCAAGGTCCAGCCCATCACTGCAAGCATGGCTGACCAGCTGGATTTAAGCATTCTTTAAATTTTCTACATTGCCCTCCAAATAGCAATGTTTTGCAGCCTGTTGAACTTTAAAGTGTAACTGAGACACATGGATGTAAGATTTGGACTATTAATAAGGAGATGATCTAGTGCAGTGGTCCCCAACCTTGGGTGACCCAGGTGTTCTTGGCCTGCAACTCCCAGAAACCCCAGCCAGCACAGCTGGTGGTGAAGGCTTCTGGGAATTGCAGTCCAAGAACACCTGAGTTACTCAAGGTTAGGAGTCACCTCTCTATAGAATAAATGCATTTGAAATGAGGACATACAGAAGAATCTTTTGCATCTCATGGACGAACAGAATAAAGAATGAAGAGGTGCTTCTTCAGATAGGAAAACAGAAAGAAATAAGGTTGATTATTAAGGAATTCAAGCTGTCATATCTTGGAACACGTATGTTGTCAGGACAAATATAATATATACTGCAACACATCATTTAAGTGAAGATGGTGGGTAAACATGGAAAAGGCAGAAAATGGGTTTATTGGATGAGTAGCACCAGAGACAAGATAAAATGCAAAAGCAAGAGTAGGTGATGCCTTTATAGACCACTAAAAATCATCATACAACGCATGAACTTTCGTGGATCAAGGCCACTTCATCAGGCTTTTATCAGTGTGAAGAACCAAGTCCAAAACTTCATGGCAAGACGGATTTTGCCAGGAAAGTTACTCTTAGAAGTAATGTCCAAAGGTTATTGACAAGACGGATTTCATCTGGAACGTCTTTCTTAGATATACGTCAGGAAAGATGCAGGCAGCGTTTGAGTGGTTGTTTTACAGCTCAGGCAGCTGTGAATTGGATATTACACTCCAGGTCTTCAAACAAAGAGGCACAAGCCATGCACACATACAGAGAGAGACAAGGTCGGGCCTTGATAGAACAGCTAATCCACACAGTGGGAGGTAAGTGGAAATATACCACGATGGTAGCCAACGTGGTAGCCAATGCTAGCAACTGAGACAACACCAAGAGAGAGAGAGAGAGAGAGAGAGAGAGAGAGCTGAGACGCCAGAGATCTGAACACTGCAAAGATTGATGGAAATGTGCAAAAACTAAAGTAAGACTGTCGTGACATCAGTTTGATCACACTGAAGCCTCTTGAAGTAGCGGAGTTCCTTGGGGGAAGACAAACAACCGATAGGACTGTGAAAAAGGAAGAGCTGCATATATATCATAAGAAGGGAGATAAAAAGTTGTCAGGTAAGTATCCTTGCGAAGTGCTAGCTTATAAACAAACAATTCCTTCAAGGAGCTATGGAGCTGTTTTTATCAAGAGCTTATTGAGAAAAAAAATATCCCCATATATAGATATATATATATCTTTAGAGCACATTGGAGACTTTCTAAGAAACAAAACACTTGTCTTCCCCTCACTTCTGCCTTTTTCCCTTTACCATTTATCTCGTTTGTTTCCACTTGTTGTATAAATGCCTTCTATTTTCTTTGACGCTCTCTTTTTTAAAAGAAATACATTTTAGACCTCGCCGTTTGAAGGAAAATGTTTACAAATGTGCAGCAGTGTCTGACGTTTTCAGCTTCGACTTCCTTCTTACTTCTAGTTCCTTCACTTTCTCCTTACCACAACCCTGTGAGGTAGATGGGAATCACATGTGTTGGCCTCCATGTCATGGTTGAGTGAGGATTTGAGCTTGGGACTTTGGGTTTTAATAAGGTAAGGTAAAGGTTCCCCTTGACATTTAGTCCAGTCGTGTCCGACTCTAGGGCGCGGTGCTCATCCCCGTCTCCAAGCCGTAGAGCCAGCGTTTGTCCGAAGACAGTTTCCGTGGTCACGTGGCCAGCGCGACTAGACACAGAACGCCGCTACCTTCCCACCGTGGTGGTTCCTATTTATTTACTCGCATTTTTACATGCTTTCGAACGGCTAGGTTGGCAGGAGCTGGGACAAGCAACAGGAGCTCACTCCATCGCGTGGATTCGATCTTACGACTGCTGGTCTTCTGACCTTGCAGCACAGAGGCTTCTGCGGTTTAACCTGCAGCGCCACCACGTCCCCCTTTAATAAGGTAGGAAACAGCTAAAGAGTGTTATAGGGCTCCCACACATGGCAGGTCTTACATCAACCTCACTGTGGAATTTCCCGTTATCAGAGATTCAACTGTTCATCCCTGTACACCTCCTTTTTCTGTCAGGCATCAGTTCAAAGCATCTTTACTTCTACCAGTTCCTAGGAAAAAAACATATGTTTGGTTTGCCTTTTATAGCTACAGGTTTCTATTGTTTTTCTTGCATTTTAGCAGACATTTGCAATGAATTATGTATTATTTTACAAATTTGACATTTGTGATTTTTTTTACGTAGGTATAACCTATGATTATAACAGTAGATTTTTATGTACACGGCTAGCTATCCCAAGGATTTATGAGGAAAGGCAGAATATAAATTGATGAAATAAATAGCCAATCCTTATCCACCAAGTGGCGTCACAGACACTGGCCAATATAGCCCCTGGCCACCATCAGTGATGAGTGCAGCCTAGCGTCCATGGCCACCCTCCTCCAATGTGTTATTTTAACGCACAAAAGAGTTAACAGTTAGACTCTGACACTATAAACACTCATCCACACTGGCTGTCGGTAATACCTGGGAAACAATAACAGGATGGTTGTCTTTTTATGGAGAGGGAAACTCCGTGTCTTTCATAGCTCCACATTGGGCAGAAAATCAGATGTCTTTCATAATATTCCCAAGGGAGACTGGTGTCTATTTGGTGATTCTAAACAGGGGCTAAAACTGCTAACTCAGTGTTTCCCAAAGCGTGCACTGTGGTGCCATGGGGTGCCAGAAAACCCACCCAGGGGCGCCACAGAATCCTCTAATTCTTCCCCCCTCTTCCCTTCTCCCCCAAAGAACCTAACTTGCAGTTTCTCTGGTGTCCATGCATGGTGCAGAGAGGGAACCCTGGCCCAGTCTTGCCAAAGGACTGGGTTTCGTGCCCTCCTGTTCGCAAGGGAGCCTTTCCTGCCTCCCCACCCCACCCCAATGCAGCTTCTCCATTTTACTCGGAAGCTGTTTCCCTGGCAGAAGTCAGGGTGAGTGTGTTTCCATTAAGCCACCGGTACATAGCAGAGTCTCTGGTTCCATCTAGTGACAAGTCCTGGTAATACACCTTGGACAGGTGTACTGTATTCCTCTATTTTATTTATTTATTCATTTATTTTTTCAGGCAGTGGATAAGTGAAAATGCGGCTACTGATCCTATGGATACGGTAGTCCTACTGTAATGGGGAGTCATGGCCAGTGGCCAGTAATTCAAGGGAGCCGCAAGTTGAAAAAAGTTTGGGAAACACTGTGCTTACCCAAACAAAATGAAACAAGTTACTTTGAAGGCCAGAAGCTCCCAGAATTTCATTGCCACTGGTCAAGCTGGCACGGGGATTCTGGGAGTTAGTGTCCAAAACAGTAACCTTTCTAAGTTCTGTCCAGGTTCATATAAAAAATGTTAGTGGGGGGGGGGGGTTAAGGATACGCTTTCGGAAAGGAGAGAGGAGTTTTTTTGTTAGAAGATAATTTAGAGGACGAAAGGGTGAAAGCAGTGATGATGAAATGGGTACAAAATTTTGGCTATAATATAGACATAGATGATTGGATTCGAATGTGGAATGATAACTATAGATGGATTAAATCAGTAAACCTGAGAGAAAATGTTTTAAAAATGTTCTATAGATGGCATTTAAAATCTGGCAAAAAGGGTGTTAGAGATTACCGTGTTTCCCCGAAAATAAGACAGGGTCTTATATTAATTTTTGCTTCAAAAAACCCATTAGGGCTTATTTTCAGGGGATGTTTTATTTTATTCATGTACAACAATCTACATTTATTTAAATACAGTCATGTCAACTTCTTCTGGTTGCTGCACAATGGTGGAGGGCGGGGTTTCACTTAACGGGGGCTTATTTTTGGGGTAAGGCTTATATTACGACCATCCTGAAAAATCATACTAGGGCTTATTTTCAGGTTAGGTCTTATTTTCAGAGAAACAAGGTAGCAACTCATGCTAAAAATGTTGTCAGCAACTTGGGACTTTTTTTGCATAGGTGATGGATATGTGACAGAGTAAAATAATTTTGGAGACAGGTAAAAAAGATATTATACAAGAAATTACACAATTAAAAATAACCTTTAAACCAGAAATGCTCTTGCTGAATATAATGCCAGAAATTGTTGATTTAAAAGAGAGAGAGAGATAACCCTGGACCTGGTTTTCTCAACGGGACTGGAAGATGGTGGTTTGGATGTGGAGGGGCTGGTTGTGACCCCATTGTCATGGTCAGACCACTTCCTGGTCAAGTTTAGTCTATTAGCTTCTTCTTCCCTCTGCAAGGGTGGGGGATCTATTAAGATGATCCGCCCTCGGAGACTAATGGATCCAGATGGTTTCCTGAACGCTCTGGGGGATTATCCGTCTGATATGGTCGGCGCTCCTGTCGAAGCTCAGGTCACCCTATGGAATAGGGAGATGACCCGGGCAGTTGACACGATTGCGCCTAAGCGCCCTCTCCCTGCACGCAGAGCCCAGACAGCTCCTTGGTATACTTCTGAACTGCGGGCGATGAAGCGAGAGGGGAGACGGCTGGAGCGCAGGTGGAGGAAATCCCGCTGGGAGTCCGATCGAACACGACTTAGAGCCCATTATCGGGCCTATTTCGTGGCAATACGGCTGGCGAAACGGCAATATTTCTCCAGCCGTATTGCTTCCTCAGAATGTCGTCCAGCAGAGCTGTTTCGGGTGGTCCGGGATCTTCTTCAACCGGGAAATCCGGTGGAGGTCCCGGACTGCTCATCAGCTCGCTGTGATGAGTTTGCTATTCATTTTGAGGGAAAAATCGCTCAGATTCGCAGTGGGTTGGACTCCACCGTTACTGCAGAATCAGAGGATGTGTCCAGTGTGCCGTGCTTAGGTCAAGTATTAATGGATGAGTTTCAATTGTTGAGACCTGAGGATGTGGACAGGGTGCTTGGATGTGTCCGTTCTACCACCCACTCCGCTCGACCCTTGCCCATCTTGGCTAATTGGAAGATCTGCCAGGGGGGTTCGCACCTGGGTCCAGGAGGCCGTGAACGCCTCTTTGAGAGAGGGAGTGGTCCCCTACCACCTTGAAAGAGGCGGTAATTTCGTCCACTCCTTAAAAAGCCTAACCTGGACCCAAGGCTGGTGGTTAACTACCGACCAGTGGCGAACCTCCCTTATTTGGGCAAAGTGTTGGAGCGGGTTGTGGCCGGGCAACTCCAGGCGCTGCTGGATGAAACGGATTTTCTGGATCCATTTCAATCAGGTTTCAGGCCGGGTTTTGGTACGGAGACTGCCTTGGTCGCCCTGTATGATGACCTTTGCCGGGAGAGAGACAGGGGGAGTGTGACCCTGTTGATACTCCCTGGACCTCTCAGCGGCTTTCGACACCATCGACCATGGTGTCCTTCTGGATAGGCTGGCTGGGTTGGGAGTTGGGGGCACCGCTTTACGGTGGTTCCGCTCCTTCCTGGCTGACCGTGTCCAGAGGGTGGTGCTGGGGGACAGTTGCTCTGTCCCATGGCATTTATGTCATGGGGTTCCTCAGGGCTCAATACTGTCCCCCCATGCTGTTTAACATCTACATGAAACCGCTGGGAGAGGTCATCAGGAGGTTTGGGCTGAGGAGTCAGCAATATGCTGACGATACTCAGCTCTACCTCTCGTTTTCCACCAATCCAGGTGAGGCGGTTTCTGTGCTGAACTCGTGTCTGGACCTGATAATGGACTGGATGAGGGTTAATAAATTGAAACTCAATCCAGACAAGACGGAAGTGCTGTTAGTGGGTGCTTCACCGGACAGGCTGGAGGGCCATTTCCCTGCCCTGAATGGGGTTACACTCCCCCTAAGGGACAGGGTCCGCAGCCTGGGGGTGCTCCTGGACCCCAGTCTAACACTGGAAGCCCAGGTGGACTCGGTGGCCAGGGGCGCCTTCCTTCAGCTGCGGAAATTATACCAGCTACGGCCCTACCTGGACGAGCGGAGTCTCATGACAGTTACACACGCACTGGTAACATCTCGCATAGATTACTGCAATGCGCTCTACGTGGGGCTGCCTTTGAAGACGGTCCGGTGACTGCAACTGGTCCAGAATCGAGCTGCGCGGCTGGTGAGTGGTGGGGCCGCTAGGGACCATATCAAGCCGATTCTATTTAAGTTACATTGGCTACCAGTTGCTGCCCGGGCCCAATTCAAAGTGCTTGTTTTGACATATAAAGCCCTAAACGGCTTGGGCCCTGGATACCTGAAGGACTGCCTCCTTCCATATGAACCTACCCGGCAGTTAAGATCTAGCCAGGGGGCCCTTTTGAAAGAGCCGTCCCTCAAGGAGGTAAGAGGGATGGCTTGTAGACAAAGGGCCTTTTCGGCAGCTGCCCCCAGACTATGGAATGCCCTCCCGACTGAGATTCGTCTGGCGCCGACGCTGATGACATTTCGGCGCCAGGTCAAAACCTTCCTGTTCCAGAAGGCTTTTAATTGAAATGATATCAGCTGTGGGTCCGATGGCAATTTTTTAGAGTATATATTTTAATTGCATTTTAATTGTTTTGTCTTTTTATTGTATTTTAAATGTTGTAAGCCGCCCAGAGACCTCTGGGTAGTGTGGGCGGCATATAAGTTAAATAAATAAATAAATAAAAAAACATATGTTGTTGCAAATATTTATAGCTATAAGGTTGATCCGGGATCAAAAATGGGATAACTTGTCAGAGGCATTATGTGAGAACTCGAGAAGATATGTTAAAGAAAGCTGAAAAATGTTTTATGATTGAACCCAGAAGCAAATATGAGTAGAGAATATAACATAGGTTATGGATTTTAGTACTGTAACACAGTTATGGAGTCAAGATTATATTAGATATTGTATTATTGTAAACACTTCCCTGTGTGTATGTTTTGTGTGGTGTGTTCCCCCCCCCCGTATTTTCCTGTCTGTTTGTTTGTTTGTTATATAATAAAATAAAATTTTAAAAAAAGATATTAGTTTTTCTTACCAGGAGCTACTTGAAAGAGCTACTTTTAAGAAGTCTCTCCCCTGCCACCTGTTAAGGTGTGCATCCAAGAGAAAGAGGTTGGAAAGCGGGGGAATACCGTAACAATATTCAGACTCTTTCATACTTCAAACTCTGAGAATCCCCTGGAAAAGTTAGCTTTTTGAAGAATGATTCCCAAAGTTAGCTTTTTGAAGGATGATTCCCACAATTCCACATGCTAGCTGGGCGGTTCTGGGAGCTGTAGACCATTCTTTCTCAAGCTCTGATAAGAAATACTGGCAGATGCGCCATTTTGAACTCCTTTTGTTAAATCCCAATCATTTCATTGAAAAGACCCCGCTTCTTCCACTGTAACTATTCATTTCTGTTTCTTTCCAGGATACGATTCATTCCGAAAAGGGACAAGGTGGGGGGTGGGATCTACTATTGAGCGATGATTCTGCTCTCTCAACGCGCTTTTAAAAGTCTCTGGTTGGCGACCTACTTCTTTGAAATTTGTCATCTGAGTTTCCAGATCCTGAAGTGGGTTTCTTTCTTCATTTACACAGAGAGAGTTAATCCTAGCAAGAAATTTAAGCGTTTTCTACATGCGTTTGAAAGTGGGGAGGAACGGGCAGGAAGGAAACATCGTTGTCTATATGAATAATACAAAACAGTAAGTTGAATTATGTAGAAAAGGTACACAGACAGTGCTTTCTCCTTTTCTTTTTAATTATGCAAATGTAAATCACCAATACTGTGGGTAAATACCTGTCTTCCTTCCAGATTCCACCCCCAGTTTAACCCCAATATTACCATTCACACCTTGCCCGGCTGTCACATTCATACATTCATTTTCTTTTACCATTTCTCAACCATGCACACCTTAACATCTTCCTGGATCCCGTACCATGCACACCTTTTTGTTCTGCTGTATTTACATACATGTACTTCAGAGTTCAATCCCTTATGCACCATTCCAGTCTACAAAAGCAACTAGAGTTGGCTTCTTTTTTTCAGTGCACCATCCCTATACAATTAGATGAGAAGTTTGAGCCAAAATCTTGGAGTTAGCCAGGCTCAAAAGAGTAAGGTAACCGCGGTCATGTCTAATCTGTTGCAGCAAAAACGACCAAATGTCTTGTACTTGTGTTATTAGGAGTCTTGTGGAGCAGTGGTTAAACTGCAGTACTGCAGTCAAGACTCTGCTCACAATCTGAGTTTGAATCCCAACGGGCTCAGGCAGCTGGCTCAAGGTTGACCCAGCCTTCCATCCTTTCGAGGTTGGTAAATTGAGTACCCAGCTTGTGAGGGTGGGGGGCAGCAACATGTAGCCTACATAATTAAATTGTAAACTGTCCAGCGAGAACTTCAAGCGCTATGGGACGGTACATAAAGTAACAAGCTTTTAGTTTATAGCCTAAAAAATAATCAGATTGTCTTACATGACTGCATAGAGAAATGGCACACCGTGATTCCATCTTGTTTGCAAACTGTCTTCTACACATCCTCCAGTTGAGCAAAGGATCACACCCATTCACAGGATGGACAGAAAGCAGAAGGGGTGGACCTCTTGTATGATTGCCCCCATACACTTCCTTTTTTTATAGGATTTTGACCTAACTTTTTTAATTTGGTATGGCTGGATGTCACTTCTAACATCCAGCCCTGACAGGGTTTTCAAGGCACATGAGATGTTCTAGGAGAGGTTGACCACTCCTGACCCATAGTGAGGTTGCCATGGGCGGGAGGGGATTAGAACCCAGATCTCTTGAGTCTAATCTAACAAACTACCCACTGCACCACACTGAGTCTCAGTTGTCTTCTACTCAAGGACATTTTGCACATCGAATGCAGAAGCCTATCCATGGCCCAAGTTATGTGACTGCCTGCACTCACGCACGCCAATGTATGGAGCACCCAAAGCCCTGATCCCCTCAGTGCAAATAAAACAACAACAACAACAACAACAAAATAAGTAATACTTGAATAACACTTTGCTGCCCTTCCCTGGCAGTCAAGAGTGAAAGCTGAGTTGGCTCCTTCACTCTACCCAATGCCAGCCTTATGCCTACCTAACTTCCAAAATGATCTGAAGGATATTTGAATGTAAGGAAGGTAAGGAATAATTCACAATGCTGAAGCTTCTCTACCAATAGTAGCCACTGGCTACCTTTATGGAACCACCAGACTTTCTGTGAATCAAAAGACAAGTTTATCTCACTCCTCATGTTGTAAATTAGCTTGCCTTTATTTTGTGACTGGTCATCAGCAAGTAAACATGGGCTTATTTGCAAGGCTGATTGATCAGGCACTGAGCTTTGAAGGAACTGCATGCCTGGAGGGAAAACACAGTAATACCAAGAAGTATATATCTCTCTAAACTTGTAATTTGACTCTCTGAACTTGTAATTGGACCCTCACTATGTAATGCAATGTCCAACTCCTCTCCACCCACCCTTCCTCTACTCATCTTTTATATTCATGTCTTTGACTAATAACAGTCTGGATGTTCACTTGCCTGCTTCCCCCCCCCCCCCCCAAGCGAAAAAAATATTTGCACTATACATCACAAGCTTATCTTTCTGCATCATCTTGTGACAAAATTCATCTTCCCCGCCTGGCATTTCATTTTGATGTTCCACGAATAAAAAGTGGATGGTTCCCTCAAGCTATTTCTTCTCTATGAAACTGTAAATTGCCAAGCAATTGGGAAGCTGTTTAAAATACATTGTTAGGATGGGGAAGATAAAAGGGGGGGGGAGAAATAGGTAGTGGGGGTGGGGATGAAACAAATGCCTCTTTTAAGTTTTGAGCACTGAATGCGGTCGGGAGAAACCTGATCTGAATGCTCCAAAATCCAGTTTTTTTTCATAACCAGGGCAGACGCCTCTTTCCATTTCCATAAAGCCATCTCCATAAAAGAGATGAAACTCAATAGCTTTATGATAATTAGGGAGATTTCCCCCCCCCCCGGGTTTAATAAGTCCATTGTTGTCATATTTGCCTGGGGGGGGGGGGAAGAGAGCCTTCATTCCCATCTGAAATATGGAACTGCATTTTAAAAGCACATTTATGGAAGAGTGCAATTCCGAATCTCTTCTGAACCTTTCTGAGGACTAAGCAGCAATGGAGCTGAAAATTGACCCTGGTAGCTGAGCTTGATGGTGGGGTGGGGTGGGGGGGTTTCTTCCTTGCTCGCTTTTCCTTGGGGCACATACCAATGTTTTCAACTTTCAGATCAGAGGCATTTAGATGGTACGGACAGAGGTGATGATGATAATCTTAGAGCCGGGAGGGACCCTATGGAACATTATTTATTTATTTATTTATTTAACTTATATGCCGCCCACACTACCCAAAGGTCTCTGGGCGGCTTACAACAATTAAAATACAGTAAAAAAGATAAAACAATTAAAATACAATTAAAATATATACTCCTATCGGGCAGTCACACTAGGGAATTGAACTCCCAATCTCTGGTTCCAAAGGGTGGTCCCGGACGGTTGCACTGCATGAAGTGGAACAATATCCAGCAAAGGAAAAAGAATTAATTACAAGCAACTACCTCTTTGTAACGCGTTACAGCCAAGTGGTGCTCAGTGTCAACTCTGCTGGAACAAACATATCAAAGCACACAGTGGCATTATACAACCTGCCACATTTATTACAGGATAAGCTTGTGTAGGAAACATTGGATCCAATGTGTTTTTTAGGAAAGGTAGCCATGTGAGTCTGTGCTGGCATATCAGGCCAAGCTCTGGGGAAGTGGACTTAATTCTTAAGGGGCCACAACATTTTTGTCTTTTTTTTTCCTTTTGGTTTTGGCTGGATATGGCATCTGATGAAGTTGTGTCCAAGAAAGCTGATGCCATCACCGCTTGGCAGTGACAACTTACGAATAGGTAGTTGCTTGTAATTAATTCCTTTTTATCAATAAAAAGCATTTAGCTAACTTACATCAAAAACATAATTTAATGAGGGACCATAAACATAATGAATTACTTTTAATTGCAACTATCCAAGCTCCGTAATAAGCTTGTTCTGTTGGGGTCGGGCAGAGTTTGGTGTGAGGAAAATTAAGTGTGGCTTTAATTAAAAATTAAACTTTCTCTTATTAGACAGCAGATAAAATGGCAGGAACCTACAGAGTAGATTGAACTACAATCTCATTTAGTAGACCATTCCTTATTTGTTACTTTACCTCAACTGGCACTTATTTGTTTAAATATATTCCCTCAGAGACACTGGTAAATTAGAAAAATAAAATGTTTCTGTTTACTCACAGTTCTTCTTATATAAAAACCAAACATATTTTGTGGAAATGCTAACTTGTTACATTCCTGAGTTTAACTGGTAACTTAATAATAAAGAGTAACTTAATAAAGTTACTCTTTATTATTAAGTTACCATTTACTTAATAAAGTTACTCTTTATTAAGTAAATGACTGGTTACATTGCTGTCAGAACACTTCCCTCTAACTGTTCACTTCTGATTCCGTGACTCACATACAGACAGAACACTAACTGAACCCTGACTGGAAAAAGGTGAGAAAAAGAATCTGAGGTAGAGAGGGAAACAATTGGCTGCTACTGAGTTGACTGGCAGCCACCCCAGTCCAGAAAAGTCTCTCCCAGCTAAAAACTCCTTAAAGGCATCATAGGAAGGTGCAATGTGTCCAACATGTTCCACCAAACTCATAATTGTTTTTGTTGAAATGGGATGGACTTGCAAAGCATGGAAACCACAACGCTGCTTTCCTGAACAGTTAAATGGGTTGTGTGTCAAGACACAAGGAGAGAGAGTTTGTTCACCTCAACCCTCTCTTGTCCCTTCTGGCACTCTCCTATTCATGGAGGATGATGCCATATCTGAAAAAGGAGAGCTTTATATTTTGGAAGTTGCATTTTTAATTGTTGTTCGCTGCCCAGAGTAGTGCTTAGGTACTAGATCAGGGGTATAAATGTAATGAATAAAATAAATAAATAAAATGACTCTCTTTTTTTGCAAGAATACAAGAGGTGTTCCCCCCCCCCCCCAAAGTACAAAGTTTTTGTGCAAAACAACACAAGCCACCGGACACATTTTTGCAGAAAATCTGGAAATGCAAAAAAAGGGCACAAAACGGCTCTTCATCTTGCCTAAGAGAGAAGAAACTTCTCAAAGTTTGCATTTGCACCTGTGAGATCTGACTAAACAAAAATATGCATCTCTAACTGGGGTGCGGTGGTTCCCCTGGGGGCCGGGGGATGGGGGTCCATGCAGTCCACAAGCAGCCCGCTTTTGGCCTGAACCCCAGCTAGCATAGCAAGGGGTTGTGGCCTCTTGGGCGAGATTCTGAGATTCGTCAGGTGACATGCCTAACCTTATTCATGGGGTTGTGGCAAAGATACACCTCCACACTAGCTTCCTTCAAAACAAACATGACAAGGGAATAAAGTGCCAAATGGAAGAAAGAAGCAAAAGTTTGCATATTCGTTAGAATCAACCAGGCCTTCTGCCTACAGGCTCATGATATTTATGTATTTCAGTCAAGGCCGGTCATGTCTGCCCCTGTAGAATTCTGAACGGTTTGACACAGGATGTCCAGACACCTGGAAGACTCGATCTTTTGACAACGGCGTCTTTCATCTGCGTGTGTTTGTGTCCTCTGGGATATATGGAACCTGTTCAAAGGATTTTGTTTGACACCCTGAAGTAATTTGTTTATTTCCCCTATTATCTTGTTTAATCCATGCCCACACTAGGCGGGGGGCGCACGCTTTAATTCCATACTAGAGGGGACATGTTCAAGATTTGGTGATCTGTCAGTATAATGTGAAATGACAAACCCTTCCAGAGATGATAAATCCAACTGAAAGGGCTACTTTTGCCTACTTTTCAGGAGAGTGAAGACGTGACATGGATGTTTAGATAGATAGATAGATAGATAGATAGATAGATAGATAGATAGATAGATAGATAGATAGATAGATAGATAGATAGATGTTGTTGTTTAGTCGTTAAGTCGTGTCCGACTCTTCGTGACCCCATGGACCAGAGCACGCCAGGCCCTCCTGTCTTCCACTGCCTCCCGGAGTTGGGTCAAAGTCATGTTGGTAGCTTCGATGACCCTGTCCAACCATCTCGTCCTCTGTCGTCCCCTTCTCCTCTTGCCTTCACACTTTCCCAACATCAGGGTCTTTTCCAGGGAGTCTTCTCTTCTCATCAGATGGCCAAAGTATTGGAGCCTCAGTTTCAGGATCTGTCCTTCCAGTGAGCACTCAGGGTTGATTTCCTTCAAAATGGATAGGTTTGTTCTCTTTGCAGTCCAGGGGACTCTCAAGAGTCTCCTCCAGATTAGATTAGATTAGATAGATAGATAGATAGATAGATAGATAGATAGATAGATAGATAGATAGATAGATAGATAGATAGATAGATAGATAGATAGATAGATAGATAGACTGACTACACATCAAAACTTTTTACTGTCTTATTCTTCAACAACCACACTTTGGATGTGTCATGAAAATACAATACTCATTAGGAAAGACAATAATGCTGAGAGAAGTGGAAGGCACTAGGAAGAGAGGATGACCAAACATGATGAGATGGATTGACTCAATAATGGAAGCCATGGTCTTGAATTTACAAGACATGAGCAGGGCTTTTTATGACATGGCGTTTCAGAGGTCATTAATTCCTTGGATCCCAGTAAGTGAGAAGCAACTGGATGGCACACAGCAGCCATTGTATATCACCAGCTACTTAGTCTACTTTCAAAATGCTCATTCTGGATGGGGAGCTTCAAGGTCCCTGTCCTCCTTCCTTTTCCTTGTTTACCTTTAAATCAGATTTAGACCAGGTCTCAAATGGAGTCCCCCCCCCCTTAGAAAAAGGCTGGCCTTCTAACAGCCCCACAGGTGGAAGACTATCTCCTGGGCAGGAAGATACTGAACTGATATCTCCGGCCTCATAGTGTCATACAGGCACGGCTAAAACTAGCTATTTTGGTATTTTGGGGCTTCATTGCTCTTTTGGTTAAGCTTAGCTTTTGTGAGATTGGCCTATGCAGGGGGAGGACAGAGGAATGGGAGGAAGCAGGACAGTTTGAGCGGACAGTAACCATATTTGTTCTGCACTGAGCCCAATGGTTTTTTGTTTCCTTCTGCCCTGGCAAGAGCAGCTAGAAATAGTATACATGCTTGGGGTACAGACGTTCATGTCGAAAAGATAGCACCCTCTAAATTTCATCACCCTAAGTCAAAGCCTCAGTTCATCCTGTTGTAGACTTTTGAATTTCTAGTTTAATTCCTCTAGCCATGCAGCAGAAGTGCACGGATTCACAGAACAGAATAGCTTCAAGTTCTCCAGAGCGGACCACCCCTTTTTCATATTTACTGGCACTTACAGTCTCAATAACTCACTCTGAGGCTTTAGTAGTAGAATGAATAAAAGGTTTCATTACTTACAATTGAACAGATCAAACAGCAAGCTAAAAACATGACTGCTTTCAATGACAGACCTCAACAGACTCTGGAGTGGGGGGAAGCACTGGGCAGAGAGGTGGGACGCTCTTTGGATTCAGAGGAAGGAGGGAGTGTTTGGTCAGCTGGATAGATTGAGAGTCACCCCAGTCCAGAGAGGTCCCTCCCAGCCACACCTCTTCCAAGCAGCATACAAGGTTGTAAAAACTCCACCACATCCAACCCTAGCCATTGCTTTGGGTACGGAACCAGGACGTGCAGCAAAATGGCACTTCCTGCTTCTGCAAAGCAACATAACACCCAACACACACACACACATACCCCTCAGTCTTGCGTTCCTCCCATTCGATATCTAAGGGGAACCCTGCTTTCCCATACCAGCTTCCAATCTTCTCCTATGGGAACCCAGCCCCATTGCAACACGCCGACGGCGTCCTGCAAACCGTCTTCCACAGCACTGCCATAAATAATTAAAGCAGAACTACACATGTCAAAATAAATTAGAACACGGCCTCATGCTGCGCCGGATCATTGATTCCCACCAACCCTTCAGCCACTTCTCCCTTTTTCTCCCCTTTATGAATTTGTCTGCTAACTGGGAAGAATCTGCAGTTTTGCAAGGGTACAGGCCGGGTCAGGCACCATATGTCCCATTTTGCTTCTGGAATAGCTTCCCTGCTAACAACACTTGTTTTCAGTGCACGCATGTCCACTCACTGCTCCCAAGCCACATGTGTGTCATCAGGACAGCCTCTCTTGACGCGGTGCCTCTCCCTCTAACCCAGACCTGGGCAAAGTGCGGCCCTCCAGATGTTGCTGAACTGCAAATCCCAACACTCCTCACTATTGGCTGTGTGGGCTAGGATTGCTGGGAGTTGCAGTTCAGCAACATCTGGAGGGCCGCATTTTGCCCAGGTCTGCTCTAACCGGTCCCTTCTCTGCTTCCTGGAAAGAGATGCTAACAAGGCCTTCTAAAATATACTTCACGGTGTGCATGTATATATTGAAGCCGGGGATCCTGTAGCTCCCCTGAGGTTGTTGGACTCTAGCCAACGGTCGTAGATGAAGCTCAGCAACATCTGGCAGGCCACAGGTTCCCTCGGGGGTTAACACTGAAATTTGTCACATTTCAGACTTCTCTCCCAGATCTTCAGAAGTTGAAGGTCATGTCTGAGTGGGAGTGGATGCCTCTTAAGACTCATATGCTTGTAACATGCCTTTGCATGAGCAGAAAATACTCAAAGTGGTCATTTGGAGACACCGGTTACTAAATATGTTCTCAGTTTTCAGTTAAGGCTAGGTTGGCCCCATCTTTGCTGTCCTTCTGCAAGCAGGCAAAGACCTTTTGGGGAGAAAGGTGGCACAGAAATATTTTAAATAAATAAATATTTAATTAAATTAGCCCTACTCGCCCTCTGGATTCTTCAGCATTGCATCCAGGATTTTTGAAATCCAGGCATCAGAACGGCAGGGGGAACGATCTGCTAAAATCGGGTAAACACTCATATCGAACATAACTAGCGCAAAGATCTCTCACATGGATTCTTCAACAAGAATTTAAGCCAGGTAAGGCTCTCTCTTTCTTTCCAATTGTGGGCTTGAAGAATGTAAAAGTGGCATCTCACTGTTTTGGCATAGAAGATGGACAAGATTCCCATCATTTACCTGAATTCTCTGCTCTTCACAGAGAATATAAGAAGAGAGAGCTACGGTTTTCACTTCATTCATGCTTGACTATTAAAGAATTCAATGGGAGTGGATGGGTCAGAATGGCTGGCAGAAACCATAAACAACAGTTGTAGATTTGTGGATCCTTACTTTTAAAAGCAGAGACATCACCTTGCCGACAAAGGTCCGCATAGTCAAAGCGATGGTTTTTCCAGTAGTGATGTATGGAAGTGAGAGCTGGACCATAAAGAAGGCTGACTGCCGAAGAATTGATGCTTTTGAATTGTGGTGCTGGAGGAGACTCTTGAGAGTCCCCTGGACTGCAAGGAGAACAAACCTATCCATTTTGAAGGAAATCAACCCTGGGTGTTCACTGGAAGGACAGATCCTGAAGCTGAGGCTCCAATACTTTGGCCATCTCATGAGAAGAGAAGACTCCCTGGAAAAGACCCTGATGTTGGGAAAGTGTGAAGGCAAGAGGAGAAGGGGACGACACAAGATGAGATGGTTGGACAGTGTCATCGAAGCAACCAACATGACTTTGACCCAACTTCGGGAGGCAGTGGAAGACAGGAGGGCCTGGCGTGCTCTGGTCCATGGGGTCACGAAGAGTCGGACAAGACTAAATGACTAAACAACAACTTTAAAAAAAACTAATAAGGTACAATATACAAAGCCATAAAACAGTTACAAACCATCACAACCTATCTAGTAAGCACATCAAAAGGCGTTACTAGTTAACATAACACATCTTTCCATAAAACAGCATGAGGGTCTGGAGAGTTGCTAAGAAAATCAGTATGATTATATTACAATACCGAATAACAGGAAGCCAGGTTTTATAAAACAAGTCTATCCTGGAAATCTGGTACCTCAGTTGTGAGTCCAGCACTGGGGTTCATGAATTTAGTCTTAGATCCCAATGCACTGTTACATCATAAAGAGCTAATTACTTTTTGTGTGTGTAGCAACTAGACAATTGTTCAACGTTAGAGGACACCTGTAGAAATTTCAGTGAATGCTTGTGAATCTAGGGTATGAAACTTAGCTTCAATCCTTACTTTGGTTAAATCGGTAGGGGCAACAAACGGCCTATGAACTGCACGTTTTTCACACTCTGCTCCTGTGCACATCAGGAAAAATCCATGTTCGTTGGGAATAGGCCCCTTGTTTTAAAGTGTAAATGGATATTTAAAAACCCTTTGCTGCTATTGTGCCGCTGAAGTATAAAGGCAATGGGAGTGAGGTGGAAGGGGGTGCATTGGCTCGTGGGTCTAACAAAATTGCCCACCACTGTATTAAATTCAGGCTTTTTATAATGTGTTGCTTCAATACCAGTTTGGCTACTGCAGAAGAAAGAGAGAAAATAGCAGCCAACAAAGCATGAGAGACGGAGTGGGAAAATCTTGTAACTGCCTTATGACAGGTCATAATCTACCCTTTTGCCAGGGCAAACTATTTCATTGTCTCGCCTAGAGTTATTTACTCTAGAACAGAGGTGGGCAATTAATTTCTATAGGGGGCCACATGAAAAATCTGAACTGTGTTCGGGGGCCGAACCAACTTTACTTAAAAATAAAATGAAACAGTGATGTTATGATTGTTTTTATTTTAAACTTGTTAATCTTCACAAATACTAAAGAGGTTTTTTGCGGTATGTTAAAGATAAGCAACTGATCAACTTTAGACAAAAAGCTATAAATGGTTTTGATGTCCAGCGGGCCGGACAGGAGCGGCTCGCGGGCCGTATGTGGCCCTCGGGCCGCACTTTGCCCAGGTCTGCTCTAGAAGCATATCTCCTGGGTCCCCACGGAGAAGACTTCCACATTCCTCCTATCTGATCCTTCCAGCTGGAAATATCAGGGATTGAACTTGGGAAGCTTCTGCACTCAGCGATTGTTGATTTTGTAAACTCTCCTCGCCCTCTGTGCGAAATAAGAAAAGTGCTCTGCTCAGTCCAGCTGTTATTTTGCCTACCAGGGTGACACATGACTGTTCTCCCACCAAAATGCTTTTTTTAAAAAATTCAAAACAACAATACATGTTCAGATAAAGAGCCATCTAGAAGAGGTTGTGGATCCGCCAGATTTCCAGGAATATCACAGAGCTCTGCCCACACTGAGGCAATACGTATAACCTTGGAAATGCAAAGCAGGAAGGGACCTTGTGGGTCATTGAGTCCAGACCCTGTCAAGGAGGCACAGTGGGGAACCGAACTCCCAACCTCTGGCTCTGCAGCCAGATGCCTAGACCACCGAGCTCTCGTGTGTATCAACCTTCCATCATGGCATTGCAGCACTGTGCATGACTACGCAGGCTTAGTAAAGTCTTGCTGGGATTCTGCAGCTCACGGGGTGTCTCCAAATTGCACCACCCAAACATTGATTAAAAACACACCCCATCTCTTGGTTGGCGGAGGTTCTGCTTTTTTGTGTTCTTCTACACAAGGTAACCTGCGTCCGTGGAGATGATTATGGACTACAACTTCCATTAGCCCTGCCAAGCACAGCCAAGGGTGAGGGATGACGACCTTCGCATCTCAACAACATGTGGAACGCCACACGTTGCTCACCTCTTCTCTCTCGTCAAGGAATCCGAAAAATACTTGAACTATTTCTCTGTTCAATGTGATTTTGAAGTCATGTCAGTCCGAGAACTTGTACCAGTGACATTTCTAGACTTCTTGCAATAAAATAGACTTTAGTCCTATTTCTCCTATCTATTTTCTCATTGCTGCTTTTCACCAGGCCTTTGTGTAATAAACAGACAAATTCTGTGCAGCTCAATGCCCTTTGACGGAACGTTGTGCGGGCATGCGGCCATTTTGCATAGGAACTGTAATATGACGGCAGTTCTGCCCCAGATGATCTGGACTGACCCCCACTTGTCTCTTCTCAAAAGAAAATTAGCACAGCTAATAACACAGGAAAGCAAAGCAAATGAAAATCACTTCCACCTTTGGCCTTCTCCACAGTTTCTGAAAGGGATAGCTCAGTGGCTTAGGTATCGAGCTGCAGAGTCAGAGGTTGGGAGTTCAATTCCCCACTAGGGCTCCTTGACAGGGTCTGGACTTGATAACCCATAGGGTTCCTTCCGGCTCTGCAGTTCTAAATTTATTATTAAGATTATACTTCACATGTCTTGTCTCCACCTTCCTAGTGGGCTTCCAAAGGACATTATGAAGAACATCCATAGGAACAGGAAGCATGCGTTACTGAACTTTGTGTCCCCTCTTCTGTTCTATACAACTAAATGCTTGCTTATTCTCCTTTGTAAAGGTTTGCTTGTGGCACCACAAAATGAAAAGCTTCTGAAAGCTCCTTGCTCACCTTATCGACAAAAAAAGATCACAAATCTAGGGCTTACTTGACCCATTTAGGATGTGGGTGGTTGTTAGAATGCCACAGGCTATAGAGAGATGAAAAGGAAATATTGTATTTTCGGAAAAGTATAGTGTGTAATTCTGAATGAGGAACTGCCCTGGGGTCATACAATAGAGAGACCTGAACAAAGCCAACATAAAAACAAAACACGCAGCGCTCCTTCCAATAAAAACGACAAACAACAAATGTGTTCCTAAAGCCTAGAGAGAAAGGAAACCTGGCAGCTTCTAGAAAGCTTTTCACAGCAAACAATATGAATCTGTCTCTAGAAAAAGTCTAACGAGAACGGTCACACCAGGGGCACACATGCCTCCGATAACCTATCACGGATTCCTCTCAAAAGATGTCAAAGACGTGGTGACAATATGCTGATGCCAATTGCTTCAGTTTGTAGTAAGGTAGCCGTGTTTCATATATCCAAATTGAAAGAAAAGAGAGGGGGGGGGGTGACACCTTAAAGAGTAAGACATTCATTTTGGTGCGAGCTTTCCCTGTATCTGAGGAAGTGCACGGTTGCCCACGGAAGCTCACAATGAAACTTGAAGGTACCCCCTGCGTTTTTGTTTTTTGTACACATCCTGTGTGATATTCTAATCATTCATGCTAATTCTTGTGTGTGTTCTTTCAAACATAAACCATTGGTTACTTTTAATTTTCTCGCCTGAACGGTACGCGGTGATGACTTGTGACCAAGATGGGGGGAGTTCCCCCCCCAAAAAATTTTTGGACAGAGGCACCACCCGGACCTGTACCGTGAGCTACCCATAATAATACTGACAGGTTGAGAAGAAATAAATTGTTCAGCCTGGCAGAGAAGGGGAAATAATTTATTTCCCTTTTTGAAGGGAAAGGAAAGGACCCTATTTGAGATCATTTATTTCTTTATTTGTTTAAAATTATTTTTACCCTGCCTTGCTTCTTAGAAAAGGACCCAAGGCAGCTTACATTATTAAAAGACAGCATGTAAAACTAACAACAGTAAGTACAGTAGAACGCCTACATACGCAAGGGAACGGTTTCAAGCCGCTCCGTGAATGCTGAAGAACACAGATTATATTGAGTGCTGTGAGATGCTCCGCATTGCATGATTTCTGGCTTCCTGTAGTGGTCCGTTCTGGTAACGTCATATTTAGAAATATATCTTTCTAGGATTTTTCTTTTAATATTTTCAGATGGCGGATAAATGAATCAGTGGATACTGATCCCGCAGATACGGGGGGGTCCTACCGTATGCAAATACTAAAAGGACCAAATAAATGCCACACTACAAGACAGTAAACAAAAGCAACACCAAAAACACTTTCAAAGCAGTAAGGCACAACACTCCGTTTAAAAATCTCTCTCAGACAGCCAGTCACTAAAGGAAAGTGGGTCTGAAGAGAAAGGTCTTTCTTTACTTCTGGAAAGTCAGACGGTGCTATACTGGTGGAGACCAGTGGTAGAGTGGTAAATTTGGAACAACAGATGCTCATCATGAGAGTCCTCCTAGCACATCCAACCCTCAAGAGTCCGAAAACGCAATTAGCAGGATCAGTTCAGGTCTACAAGTGAAGAGCTTTGGTGGGTTAATGTTGGTAGAGATAATCGCTCTTTTATTTATTTTATTTTATTTATTTTTAGATTTTTACCCTGCCCCCCTAGACAACGTCTACTCAGGGCGGCTACTCTTCCTTGTCCACTGAAGACCAAGCTATTCTCAAACCCTCTGCATTACAACAGAGATAGTCTGTCACAACATGCCGTATATACTATTCTTAGAAAACTGGATTTCCCTCCCAGCCACTATGAGGACTTGTAGCTAGGTTCAGAGTAAGCAGTGAAGTCTGGGGTGATGGCAGATGATTGATAGCCCCCACCGCTTGGAACATTCCAGGCTTCAATCCTATAAGCTTTGGCTCTCCTACACCATTGGTGGTTGACGGCATCATTGCTGGTGTCAGAAATCCACAGGAAATGGTTGTTAGAAGTCTGCCAGCCAACAGAAGGAAAGTAAGGAGGGAAGGCATTCCCTAATCTAGAAGTAGCTACCGAAAAGGCCCTCACCTGCATCTTTACCAAACATACCTGTGAGGGAGGCATGCAGGAGAGGAGGATCTCTGCTAAGGATTTTAAAACTCTGGCAAGTTCGTATACGAATTCCTTCAGATAGTCTAGACTCAAACTGCATAGGGCTTTCTCAGTCAGAACCACCATTTTGAGCTGGGCTTTGAAAGGAAAGGGATACAGGAAGCTCATGTGTTACTTACCTGTTCTTGACCCTTACTGCGCCTCCTTGTCCACTTGTGGACCAAACACCATGTCCACCTTATCTGGTTCAACATACAGACATGGACATTTGCACGCTACAGAGACCATTCTATTCATTACTCGAAACCAGCCAAGTGTGGATGGATCATCACAGGTTGTTTTTCTCAACGGGAACATGGAAACAGCTCTTTTACCTTGAACAAGTTGCCCTGTGCTGGATATTTGAAATCCCAGTGCAGGGAGCAAGAAAGCAATCTACTGGAGCTTACTTTCAGAATTTGCCCTTGGAATGTCATGACCTGTACATGTCTTAATCCTATGGTCTTAAGCTGCAGATATGATGGGACAGCAACATGATTTGGGAGGAAAGAGCCTGCCTTGCACCCAGGATAGCTGACTCTGGAGAGCAGGGTATCTGCTTTAGTCTGACCAAACTAAGGTGCTAAACCTAATTTTGTGGTAAAGTTCATACCCCTAAATAGCTTCTGTAGCTGTTCAGAATAAAACTCAAAATGGATTCACCAACCTGGAGAACCAGAAGCTATCAGCACATCCTGCTCTGCAGAGCTTTAATTATTCAGGAATGGGAGACACCGTCTACCACTGTCAGCATTTTAGATAGATTTAAAAAGATTCAACTTCTAGTCCAGCTGGCTTCTGCACACAAACTTATGTTGGTACCATCTTGTTCTTCATCACCGTCAAGAGAACCTCTCCTTTAGGGTGGAGCTAAACCCCTTAAAACAGCCTTTCATGTCTTACACACCACAAAAGACTTACTTATGTATGTATGTATGTATGTATGCATGCATGTATGTATGTGTTTGATTGATTGATTGATTGATTGATTGATTGATTGATTGATTGATTGATTGATATACCGCCCATCTGACAGCCAAGGCCACTTTCGCAAAGTCTCACCATGATCGAAACAAAATGACCACTTCTCCTAGAAAGGGCATTTATATGTTTACAGGTGCTCTGTTATAATATTAATTATTTACAGTAGGTGTTAAAAGATTTTTAAAAGTGCAGTAGTGTTGTTGAGAACAAAGAAGAAGAAAAAGAAGAAGAAGAAGAGTTCCATTAATTTAAAATTGCAAAGCATCAAGTTTGAGACATATAAAATCACGCAGGGGATGGATAAAGTGGATAGAGGGAAGCTCTTTTCCCTCTCACGCAACACCAGAACCAGGGGACATCCACTCCAATGGAGTGCTGGGAGAGTGAGAACAGACCAAAGAAGAGATTTCTTGACCTAGCGTGTTGTTAGTCTGTGGAACCCCTTGCCACTGGATGTGGGGATGGCATCTGGCCTAGATGCCTTGAAAAGGGGATTGGAGAGATTTCTGGAGGAAAAGTCCATCACAGGTGACAAGCCATGATGGGGATGCGTAATCTCCAGGCTTAAAAGGAAGGTCCCTTCAAATGCCAGATGCAGGGGAGGGGTATCAGGAGACAGGTCTCTAGTTGTCTCGTGGGCTCCCAGAGGCATCTGGTGGGGCCACAGTGAGATACAGGGAGCTGGTCTACAGGGGCCCTTGGCCTGATCCAGCAGGGCTCTTCTGATATTCTTATGTTCTTATGTTAAGTAGATTCCAGGGTTTCTTGAGTATAGAGCAGTGGTCACCAACCTTGGGCCTCCAGATGTTATTGGACTTCAACTCTCAGAAATCCTGGCCAGCAGAGGTGGTGGTGAAGGCTTCTGGGAGTTGTAGTTCAAGAACATCTGGAGGCCCAAGGTTGGGGACCACTGGTATAGAGTACTCAGAGAGGATTTACCATTCTCTTCTTTTTCGGGTGGTTTCAGACTGTGCAGCTTGCCCAAGGCTACACAGGCTGGCTTTTCTTCGTGAAGGTACAGTGGCAACTTAACCCATGACCTCTGGCTCCAATCAGGCAACCAGCTCACTGTGCCATCTAGCAGTTACATCAGCAGCTGAGAGCTGTAATATTACAGTTGAGTATGAGACTGAGTATACATTTTATTGCTACAGTAGCTGTAAACAGAAAATACAAAAACTGTAATAATATTACTGGGAATTAATTCACGCAAACCTTGCATTCTACCTACACTATAGCCAGGAACATATTCAAGAATACAACTAGCACTTCCTTAATGAGCAAGAGTTTGCCATCAAGACTAGCAAGCAACGTCTCTTCTGCAAGCATAAATCAGCACCTGGATTCTGGTCACCTCCTTGTTAATTCCATTGTGGACATCTGGTGAAACAGAAATCCATGTAGCCTGAACTTAACCATGCTTATTCAAAAGGATCTCATTTGTAACTCATTGTTATGCACAAGTAAGCGGGCATGACACTGCACCTGTTAACACCGAAACTGCATACAAGGCTATCGTGCTCCAAATCTGACAGATGACCCTTCTAGCTCATTTGTCTAACTAACAGCATCTCTTCAGGGGTTCAGGTAGAAATATTTCCCAGCGCCTGTTACATTAAATCCTTTAGCTGGCCGTAGTGGAAATTGATTGTACCCAGAGTGGTGTAGTCGATAGAGTGACAGACTAGGACTCTGGAGAACACAGTTCAATTCCCTGCTCAGCCATGGAAAATCACTTGGCGAGTGGAACAGGTAAAACCACTCCTTAAATACAATACTTACCTTGAAAACCCTATCAGCTTCGCTATAAGTCGGTTTTGACTTGACAGCACATAACAAAAACAATAGCGGGAACTGAATGCATGGCAACTTGTATGCAAAGCATGTGATCTACCACAGAGCTAGGACCTTACTTCTTTACTGGAAGGCTTCCAGAAATAGGACGTATGATGTTCTGGAAATATCATTCTTTGGACCATCCCGGCAGGCAGTTTTGCATGAGAGACAGAATGTCCGTTTTTGTATAATCAAGCAAATGTGATGAAAATCCAACCCTTTTAGTGATAAGACAGATAAAACTTTATTACGGTCAAAAGACCCGCCACAAATAAAACATCTAAAATATATAAATATACAGAAATATACAAAAATATTGGGATCGAATGCAAAGCAATAGTTGGTTCTGGGGTAAACAACAACAGTGTCAATACATCTCCCCTGAAGCAATTCCAAAATGTCTAGCAAACCATGCTTTGACTACGGAGGCCCATCTACTTTTAGGATCCTTTTTCTAATGCCCATAGCAGTAAAGAATTTGGCAACACTATGTGTAAACATAGGATTGGAATCAGACAGCAGCACATGCATACATTGTTGCTCTGTACAGTCGGGAAATGGGCCAGTCAAAGGGGAAACAAGTTCTTCACGTACGTCCTTATAATATGTACACCAAAAGAGGACATGTTCAGTTGTTTCTATCTGCTCCATTCCACTTGGGCAAAGGCACTCTGTAGTGCGTTCAGCAGGGGCCAGAGTAAACGCCCTTCTATGCCTGGGCTGCTCCAACTGGGCAAAATAAGGTGCTGCTGTGACCTTGTATAAGCTGTCCTCCCTAAGATAGAATTCTGGGCCACTGCTTAAATCATTTTGTCTCTCTATGTCCTCAATACGCTGCTTCATGATTTTCTTTGCCTGTTCCATTCCCATGGTTAACAGAGTCAGCCTAGAGAGACCCAAAGAGGCTATTTTTTGTTCAACTAGCTGAACCCATTTTGACTTAAAGGTGTCTTCCAGGATCAGTGGTGCAAGACCAATAGGGAGATAAGACAGTCTGAGCCAGTACATGAGAATTGCAATCCATATCCTGGCTTCGATTTTAATTTGACCAGTTTCCAATCTAGGTTTTACGTTGGCGACATCCCTGGGGACTCCTAATATTGCCCTCAGGAATTTTGATTGTACACGTTCTAGGGTTGCAATATTTGGGAAGGGGCCCAATTGGGAGCCATACAGTAGTTGGGCTACTGCTTTTGCGAGGAACAGTTTAATGGCTGAGGGAATGTAATTGGCCCCCTTTGTTGTCATAAATTGTAGTATTGCAGCAGAACTTCTCCGGGCATTTAATGCCACATAATCACCATGTGCTTTCCTAGAGCCGTTAGATTGGAAAACGACACCTAAATATTTAAATTGGTGGATCTGATCAATTCTATGCTGATTTATCATCCATGTTCGCATTATTGGCCTTTTGGCAAAAGACATGATTTTTGTTTTTTGAAAATTAATTATCAGGTCTTCCTGCTCACAATATATAGACAACCTTCACAATGCTCTTCTAAGCCCAATTGGGGTCCTAGAGATGATAGCTGCATCATCGGCATACAGTAATGTTGTTATATGCCTCCCTGCGATTTTAGGGGGATGAAAGTCAATATTTTTTAACTGGTCCACCATGGAATCAATATAGAAATTAAACAAAAGTGGAGCCAGAAGGCAGCCTTGTTTGACTCCTTTTAGTGAAGGACGCATTTTGTTGCACAGTTCACACCTTTGCACAATTCCTGCCACATTTGACAACCTTGATTCTCAACATCTGGGTTTGTACGGATGCACATCTGCCAAGAGACAAACATAACATGGCCTGCACATAGTTCTTAGTTATCTAAATTCTCTTGCTGATTTTTCTGGAACATTTTATCACATATCTCTACCTACCTGAGAAAATCTGGGTGTCTGTAGGAAATTTTACATCCCACATGAGAAGCCAATGCAGATGGGCTCGCTCTCCATCAAGGTAAGTCAGGCAAGTGATTGAAGTAAATTTGATTTCAATCATGATTTAAAACATCACTCCAAAATGCTCAATTTAATGGTGTGCATTTTTCACAAGGAACACTGCATTCTTATTTGCTTGATGCATCTTTTTCACAGTAAATATTTTCATGGTCTCCACACTCAGATGGACTTCACCTCCAAAAAACTTCTTCATTCATTGACACCTTCAGTGTCTGAACATGTTCTTTTTTTTCGAGAGAGATAAATGCTTGATTGTGTGCACAAAGTTATTAGGCAATGACAGATAGGACTGCCACTCTAAAGGAATCAACATCACTTCAAGCAAGCAAGCAAGCAAGCAAGCAAGCAAGCAAGCAACCAACCAACCAACCAACCAACCAATAACTGCAATCCTGAGCTTCAAAGAATTTCCAACAATGGTCAGAATTCTACTCAGAAAAGAGGAGCCCACCTCTTTTACGTAGACAGGCACTGAGAAAAAGTGTGCTTGAAGAAAAAAGTCTTTGCCTGTGTCAAGAAGGACAGCAAAGAGGGGACCAGCCTGATCTCTCATGTTGGACTGTATTTACATTATATGAATGCATTAATTCAGAATATAAAATTAGAATGTATAATCCCTATTCTATAATGAGATATTTGCATTTACTTCCAGTATGAAAGTCTTCATGGAAGCACATCGGAGTTTAAAGTGGGCAGGGGGCTAAGTACAAAAGCTGTTGTTGTTGTTTAGTCGTTAAGTCGTGTCCGACTCTTCGTGACCCCATGGACCAGAGCACGCCAGGCCCTCCTGTCTTCCACTGCCTCCCAGAGTTTGGTCTAATTCATGTTGGTCGCTTCGGTGACACTGTCCAACCATCTCGTCCCCTGTCGTCCCCTTCTTCTCTTGCCTTCACACTTTCTCAACATCAGGGTCTTTTCCAGGGAGTCTTCTCTTCTCATGAGATGGCCAAAGTATTGGAGCCTCAGCTTCAGGATCTGTCCTTCCAGTGAGCACTCAGGGTTGATTTCCTTTAGAATGGATAGGTTTGTTCTCCTTGCAGTCCAGGGGACTCTCAAGAGTCTCCTCCAGCACCACAGTTCAAAAGCATCAATTCTTCAGCGGTCAGCCTTCTTTATGGTCCAGCTCTCACTTCCATACATCGCTACAGGAAAAACCATAGCTTTGACTATGCGGACCTTTGTCGGCAAGGTGAGGTCTCTGCTTTTTAAGATGCTGTCTAGGTTTCTCATCGCTTTCCTCCCAAGAAGCAGGCGTCTTTTAATTTCATGGCTGCTGTCACCATCTGCAGTGATCATGGAGCCCAAGAAAGTAAACTCTGTCACTGCCTCCATATCTTCCCCTTCGATTTGCCAGGAGGTGATGGGACCAGTGGCCATGATCTTAGTTTTTTTGATGTTGAGCTTCAGACCATTTTTGGCGCTCTCCTCTTTCACCCTCATTAAGAGGTTCTTTAATTCTTCCTCACTTTCTGCCATCAGAGTGGCATCATCTGCATATCTGAGGTTGTTGATATTTCTTCCGGCAATCTTAATTCCGGCTTGGGATTCCTCTAGTCCAGCCTTTCGCATGATGTATTCTGCATATAAGTTAAATAAGCAGGGAGACAATATACAGCCTTGTCGTACTCCTTTCCCAATTTTGAACCAATCAGTTGTTCCATATCCAGTTCTAACTGTTGCTTCCTGTCCCACATACAGATTTCTCAGGAGATAGATAAGGTGGTCAGGCACTCCCATTTCTTTAAAAACTTGCCATAGTTTGCTGTGGTCCACACAGTCAAAGGCTTTTGCGTGGTCAATGAAACAGAAGTAGATGTTTTTCTGGAACTCTCTGGCTTTCTCCATAATCCAGCGCATGTTAGCAATTTGGTCTCTAGTTCCTCTGCCCCTTCGAAATCCAGCTTGTACTTCTGGGAGTTCTCGGTCCACATACTGCTGAAGCCTATCTTGTAGGATTTTGAGCATAACCTTGCTAGCGTGTGAAATGAAATGCTAGCGTGTGAAACGAAAGCTGGGAAACCACCAAATGGTGGTACTGTGGAGACGTGGGTGTGTGACCTATAGGGCTGGATTTGTCCCCCCAGATCTGAGATTCTTCACTCCTACCCTACTTGAACTTTTTGAGCACAGACACCAAGAAGCCCTACCTCAGTGAAAAAGCAGATATTTGGAGGTTAATAGTGTCAAATTACAAGAAAATAGATTTTGACTAAACATTAGGAAGAATTTCCTAATGGGCTGTTTGATGGTTGACTGGATTGTCTTGAAAGGTGTTGGTCTATCTTTCATTAGTGGTTTATAAACATAAGTTAGATGACTATATGTTAGGAATGCTTTAGTTGTGGATTCCTTTCTTCAGTGACCCCTGTAATCCCTTCCAGCTGTGCGTTTCCATATTTCTGTGATCTCCTTGCAACCTGCAGTTGTACAGGAACGTTGTATGCAAGCCAGAATATACTCTCAAGTCGCACAAGATCATGATGAGGCCCAGAACTGCCCACAGGAAGTGGTGACTCCATGACAGAATTCTTTCATAAAGAGGTTGACATGAAGAGGTTTTTACAGAAAGCAGGAAGTTTGAAAGCACAGATCTAAGGGATATAAAAAACTAACAACAGATGAGGTGAAAAGATCTGCAAGGACGTAGAACCTCTGAAGTTATGACAAACTTCCATCCCCAAGGGTATTTTCATCCAAATTTCTTCTTTACCTTCAAAAACATTCTTCTACGCCATTTTCACAAGTCCTTTGTGTGTTAGCTTTGTCTCAACCCACTGGGGAAAGTAGAAGATCAAACAGGAAAGTGATGGGTTTGATTTTGCACGAAAGCACTGCCTGTGGATTTGGGAGATGTTATGAAGTTCTCAAGAGTGAAAGCCTGGGACGACAGAATGTGTCACCAAATTTCTGTTATAAAATACAAGTGACAGCAGTCACACGTAAGCCCATCTAGAGAGAGATGAAAGTTTCACTTTGAAGTTGAAGGAAATCTATGGGGGGTTTGTGGAGATGGTAGAGACACTCAACAGAAAGTTCACGGGAGGAATGTAGGTCTTGTTCTTTCAGCTAATTTGTAACAAGGGGATAAAGCCATGTTTCATGGGATTTCAAGATGGAAGCAAGAAAGGTCTTGTGTTCCTCCCAAAGAAGCAGTGGCCAGATGCCCTCAACTCTCTGTCAAATGGATAGCAAACCTAGACTCCCGGTTGATCTAAGAGCAAAGCCACCTCACCAGGTGAAATTGTGAAATGCTACTTTGTCTGGGCTGCCTTCCATTCAATGACAGAGAATAAAATACAGTAGTTGAATGCTTCTTCCATACCAATATACTCCAGAAAGAAAGTATCAACTATATATAACAGACTCTTCATGGTTGTGTTGTTGAGATGACAATACTTATCTCAAGCTGCTTTGAATGCTAGCAAGTAAAGGTTAATCAATGAGTTAAGTATCTGGCTACAGAGCTAGAAGCTGGGTTCAGTTCCCCACTGTGGGTCCCAGAAGAGCCAGCCTGCGTATCCCTAGGCAAACTGCACAATCCTAGTGAACTTCCAGAAAAAGGGATTGGTAAACCCCATCAGAGTACTCTATATCTAGATGGCCCTGGAAGGAGTGGCCACAAGTCCGAATTGACTTGACAGCATGTAATTATTATCATTATTTGACAACATTATTAATTTTATTATTTAATTAGTTTCCCAATGAATAATTTTATTATTTAATTCGTTTCTCAGTTATTATTTATGGATGTGAAAGCTGGAAAGCAAAGAAAGCTGGCAGCAATTCATTCAAAATGTAGTGTTGGAGGAGAGTTTTACTGATATCTTAGACTGTCAGAAAGATGAATAAGTATGTGCTGGATCCTTAGGCCGTGTAGTCAATGTTGAAGGAACATGGGAATTGTAGTCCAATGGTATCTCGAGGACCATATTTTGTTTACCCCCGTTTAAATGATCTTGGGCAGAATTGTGATAAAATGAGCGTGGCTTAAAAGGCTTCCTAATTACACAGTAGATAAATGTTCAGGGACCCTCAAAGCAGATTGGCTTCAAGTGTCCCTCAGTAGACCACCCATTATTTGGTTAGCTTACCTCAACTGGCACTTACTGTCTCAATCATTCACTCAGAGACACTGGTAATGAACTGGAATAAGATGTTCCTTTTACTTACAGTTCTTCATAGATAAAAAAACCAAACATCATATTGTGGAAAAATATTAACTGGTTACATAGACTGAGTGGAACTGGTTAACTAGCTGCATGACTAAGTAACTGGTTACATTGCTGACGGAATGCTTCACTCTAACTGTCTTCAGACTCCATTGCTCTGACAGAACATTCCAGAAAAAGTATCTGAGGTAGAGAGGGAGCTACTGGCTGCTACTTGACTGATTGACTTCAACTCCAGTCCTGTAAGGTTTCTCCCAGCCAAAATCTCTCAAAGGCATCAAATGTAGGTTGCAATATTTCCAACAGATTAATCATCTCATTGTCCAGAGAGGGAACTTCCGGGTTCAAAGGATCTGTTCAAAGCTCATAAATGTTACTTCTTTGGACTAGCAACTCCCAGAAATCTCCTGGTCAGGTGTGCAGTCCAACAAAGCTCAGGATTTATCTTTTCCCCACTTCTCATTGCCATGTGTATCTAAAAAGGAGGGTTTGTTCCGATAAACGGCCTTCAGATTCAAAACCGATTTAGTATTAAAACAACCAAACAAGGCTAGAGAAGTTGTGTTTTCACGGCTAAGGAATGAGAGCCGTTGGCTACGTGACAGAAGGAAATGCCTTTACTTGCCTTCGTTCTGTTTGTTAGACAAACCAAACAATTGCCTCCCCAAAAAACTTGCAAAACAAACACAGATGCACAAAATAACAATGTGATGCAGAGTTCTATGTGATTAACAAGAAAGAAGTAAGTGCTGCAGTTCTACAGGATTTGATAATTGAATCCTCCAAGGATAATGACGTTGACCTTCCCATTTGGAAATAAACTAGGCACCCGGCGTACAAGTGCTGTTCGCATTAATTCTAATTGCCCATCCATGGCTACACTGCACAACACGACTGGGAGGACAAGGAAGAGGTAAATAATGATTACCATTAGCCTGTTTTACTAACAACATCAACAAAGCACAGAGTATTTACGACAACAAGTTTCTGGACCATGCAACATCCAGATTTCGACAGCTGGATGCTATCGCTCCGCTACACAGATTTTCCCCTCTACATGCCAAAACCCACATAGCAAAGGACATAAAATCTGCTTTGTTGATTCAATCCAAAATCCTGGTAGTCTAAATTGCTCCTTTCAGCACAACCCAGCCTCTGACACAGCACAAGTCATGCAGAGCTTGAAAAGTTACTTTTTTCGACTCCCAGATTCTCCCAGCCTGGAGCTCTGCTGACTGGGGTTATCTCAGAGCAGCTTTCCCATTTGTACGCTCGGGTGGAACAACTATTCACTTTCCATTGTGTTTTCATTACTTTCACACCCATTTGTTCATTAAGTCCATTCCACTCATTAAGCACAAAAAGTCTCATGGCAATATGAACTTCAAAGAGACATTTACTACCTCCTGAACCCATCCAGTCAATCCACCTGTGCTAGATACTATCAACCATGATGGGCAACAGTCAGGTATACATGTAGTGTGACGGACTGATTCAAGCGTCTTGTCCACCTCACTGGGCCACCGTAACGGAAACCAATACCCTCAAAATTGACTACATAGTGCACTGGACACTCCCCGACACTGTACAATTTGTAGCACCATGTTCCAGGCGAATCCGAGTGACTTTCTCCTCAAAGTGCCTAGCCAACTTCTCACAGCCGATGACTGAGGGTTGGTCCTACTCCTAGCCTTTTTGAGTCTCCTCCCAGCAAGCTCTTAACCACTCGGAATAATTCCGCTGGGCGGCTGGTGGAGGATGAAATAACATAAGCAAAGTAAAATGTTTTTCCCCTCTTCTGGGTAGCTTAGTGGACACAATGAGAAGTCCTCACCGGTTTCCAATCACACTCACTTTGAGACTTGCCCCACCTGCAGGCTAGCCATCATCCAGCTTGTTTTATCACCCATAGATCTTCTGTAAGCCAAAGAGAACTACGGGCTCTACCACACTGGAATGGGCGCTTTCCATCTCATGAGTCCACACTGAGATGATGACCTTAACCAAATCACGAGCCTTGTCAGCTGGAAATTCCCTCAGAGCATTTTGCACTGGGGGTCCAAATTTCAACCCCCAGTATCTCTGGGATTCTTAAAGTTATTGCCTTTTATCTGGACAAGGTAAGAGGAACCCTAAAAATAAGCCTGATTTTGGAATATCTGCTTATTAGCTCAAGATGATGGCAGCCTATGTCCAAGATTATCATGTTAATCCTGTAGAAGCCACGTAGGAAGCTGCAGATTCAGCCTCATAGACATACACTGGTATATCTAGTCAAAAGGATCAAGCATCAGGCCCAATAAAATACTTCTGCCTAAGACTCTGGAGAGTCACTAGCAATCAAAATATTCAGTAGAGGTGTGTAGATCGGTGGATATTTTTTCTGGACTACAATTCCCAGAATGCCCCAGGCAGAATTCTTAAAGTTGTAGTCCAAAAACTATAAACCCGCAGAACCTCTAGTATTCAGTATTGGATTACTGAACAATTAGTCTGGTTTAAAGCAGCATTTAAGGAGGTGTTTCCAAGTGTGTCTTTAGGACAAGACAAACTGAGATCATCTTTGATCTCGGAAGGGCACACACCAGTCAAGATTGTCACTGGCTACCTGGCTACCACATTTGGTTGGAAATCCTGTCTTGTTTCATACTTCTGTGGTAGTCCACTGCCACTAAACACCTCGCTGAAGTGGAACCCATTCAGGTGCAGGTTACTCTCAAATGTAACATAGACCTGGATCCATCAGTGAGGGTTCCCACAGTTGAAACAAAGGCATCCTTTGTGAAATACGGATTTAGGGTGGGTTATAGGAACGGGTGGGAAAGAATGGCTACCTGGCTCCATTACAGCGGACTCCAAAATAGGAACGACCTTCGGTTCTGCCAATCCTTTCTCCGTGTCATCTGATCTTCGGGTTTTAAAGGCAGCATTCAGAAGCATTCTAAAAGGAACACAAAACAGAAAAACCAGGTCACGTGCATTAGGGTATCAAGAGGGGGAATGATTTCCCTTTCCCAAACACAGGAAACACATACAAAACTAACAGGTTAATTAGCTACAGAAACCGGTGGGCCACAAGAGCCATTTTCCTGCTAATGAGAGGAAACACAATCATTTCCAGGCAGTAGAGTCCTTTGGATTTTTTTTTGCATTATCGTTCTTTTCCAAACCGAGGTGCACAGAGGTTGGTAGAAACTGGGGACTGTAGGGCCAAGCAGAGGTTGTGACCTTGCATTTTAAGAAAATAATCATCAGAGGCAGCTGACTTAAGAGTTAGCCAAAGGCTTCGGCTGTCTGAAGGAACATTCATGTCCCTGAGCAGAAAGCTACAGATTTTCTGTCGGCGACCTCGGAGTGCTTCAGCATCAGTCTTGCCCTTGAATAAGAGGCAATGCCCCAGTCCTCCCAAATCAGGCTAAATTTCTCTCCCCATACCCTGTAAGAAAAGTTTGAAAGCAACGACTGGGCTCTAGCTGGGGAAATGAAATAATGTGTCACCCATGCAAGGTTTCCTCTCAGGTGTGTGGCTGCACGGGGCACCCAGGGCTGTGCCCCACTCCGTGTGCAGCGTCACTCGTCCTCTGCACACCCAGAGTGGGGATTTCCAGCCCCTTTGGTTCCAGTTGCGGTGGAAGCCCGCGTGGGGGGGAACGGGGCTGCACGCGAGAGGGGTGGAGCCCTGCCCGGCAGGGCTGAAAATTAGAAGGAAGGTTGCACCCATGTCTTTGTTTTGGTTGAAACAGGCTCTCTTGACACTGCGTGAGAGACATCTCACCTTTCAGCATGAGAGCAAAACCACCTGGTTTTCCCTGCATGCTTTCAACAAAATGCACAGGTGGTCCCCAGCACCTTTTTGCTGTCTGTGAAGCGACACAAGCACAAATTTCACCCGTTTTGTCTCAAGGACATGCATCAACGAGGAATTTTCATATGCCACCACAGCACCTCACCTCCTCGTGAGAGCAAGACAGAGAATGTTTTTCTTGCTGTGATTTCTGTGATTTGCACAAACTCTCTGCCCCAAACCTGTTGTGTCCTTTGCCTCTGAGAATAAGGCACATGTGTGTGCATGCCCACACGCTCAGGAACACACCGAGCAGTACCATCAGGTCATTTCAAAACACCCAACATCTTTTAGCTATTCAAGAACTCTCGTAAAAGGTATACTTGCAAAAATGGTATCATTTCTGGGGTGGACAGAAGGAAAAACTATTCCTGGTTTTATCTTAGCATTCTTCTCTTAGCCCGTGTGTGTGTGTGTGTGGGGGGGTGTGTGTGCAGTTTTTCTGATCATGGGAGCTCCCACCTGCAGTCTAAAGTCAGACTGTGGAGAGACAAACTTCTGCCTCCTTTTGTTCTCAGAACTAGGCCACAAATGTGTGATTTTGCACGGCTTGAAAGGATGAAAACATGTCCCAGATCCAGATGGAATACAGACGGTAGAAAGAAAGCACCCTTAGAAATATGAAAACAGGAAACAAGGCTTCTGCATCATCTTCGTCAAAGTGTAGGTACTGACTGGAGCAGAAGATGCTTGCAGGGGAGAAACAGTATATAAAAGACCCCCCTGTAGAAATGCGGGTATGACTGGGGCAAGTGGTGTCGGGGGAAAAGGAAGAAGCCCTTGGAAACCAGGGGCTAACTTTGTCCGCCAGTGTAAATTATTTATACTTTGAACTCAGAGCCTTCCTCAAGCACACAAAAAAGAAGACCCACAGCACTGTGCAACATTCTCCTCTCGGATTGGCTGTCAGTATTGAACCGCTCAATTGCCCAGTCCCTGCATAAATAAACGACCTCAGACGTCTGCCCTTCATTGGTCTACGGGTAATCCTTTTCAACACTGGGAAACGGTAGAAGAGGAAGTCTGTAATTACTGAAAATTGCTGTAGCTGGGATGACTTTATTCAAAGATGAACGGGACTGAATGGGAGCTGAGGGAGGGAAGTAGGAAATGTTTAATTTCTGACAAATCACCATTGCTGATGAGCCTTATGTGGGTGTAAGTTATGGAACAGGATTTCAGCCAATCTGTCAGATTTAAAGTTTCTGATATCTTAGACTTCAGTGTCTGTCGCATACAGTCTATTGCCAACATATGGGTAATGCATCTCTTGATCATCATCTTAGAACTGCAGGGCTGGAAGGGACCCTATGGATCATGGAGCCCAGATCCTATCAAAAAGAGGCACAGTGGGGAATTGAACTCCCAACCTTTGGTTTTGCAGCCAGAGAGAAGTCTTCCCCTTAAAATCATTCTTGCTGTGTTATTGATGCATCCATCAGTTAAGGTTCGACAGTACCATTTTACTCTTTTAACATTACAGTAGGGCCCTTCTATCTGCTGGATCAGCATCCACAGATTCACTTAGCTGCTGCCTGAAAACATTAAATAAAAAACCGCAAAAATATGTGTTTATACATATTTCCACGGTGTATTTAGCAGAACTAGCCACTAGAGGGAACCAGAGACAATGCTATGTACAGTGTTAGCATTTTTCCGTGTTCACGGAGAGGAGGCACTTGGAACTGATCCCCTGTGGACACCACAGTCCTGCTATACTTTCGAAACATTGGTTTTTAAAAGATCAGATGCATTCCTCCTATTCAATGCAGAAGTAGCCATGTTAATATTAACACTTTAAATCTCTGTTATTTCCAAGCTCCATTCAGACTATGCCTTTAAGAATTCCAGGCTAGAGAAGAAACATTTCTGATGCGCTTATGTGTACCCTTTCTTTTTAGCTCTGCACTCACACAGCGGAATACCCAATTAGCACCAGCAGTAGGTAATGGCGGACCTGTAGCAACACTGGCTGATTGCAAGCACAGGCACCAATCCAACACATGAAGATTCATCCTCTTTCCACATACGGTAAAAACCTTGATTCACTTAGTAACACTGCTGTTTCGAAGGAGCGTCAAATAAACACTGCACTTAAAAACTCTCTTCCTTTCCTTCGCCTGTCCTTGTCACTAACCGGGGCGGGGGGAGACCTCAATCGTTGTAGGCTAATGGAATTGTCTAATGCTGAGCAGCTGTACATTTTTAATGCAACTGGGGGGGGGGATTTCAAATAATATATATATGGATAGCTCTACGGAGACAACATATGGTTTTATGTAATCTTGCTATGAATTTTTTAAAACAGAGTGTCCTAATTCATGTTGGATTGACAGAGCTTTTTTTATCAGTCCTATGTGGTTAGAATCCTACTTGCGCAACATGTGCAATATTTTATCACTGCAGTGTCTACCAGAAAGAATGTTCCACCCACAGAGCCTGTGACAAGAGAGTCTAAGACTGGCTCATTCACTAGCCAACGGTCAACAAGGATGCGAGATGCGAATAGCCAATAACGATGTGAGAGGCCGTGGAAATCAAATGAAACTTGGTGGGAAAACTCCATTTGCTTTTGGTTGAAATGCCTACCTGCACACATGGTGATTCACAAAACTGAATGCAACCAACCACCCAGGTATGGCAATCAGAGCCTTGTGGTGCAGTACTGCAGTGAAGACTCTGCTCATGACCTGACTTCAATCTCGGGCTCAGGTACCGTGTTTCCCCGAAAATAAGACAGGGTCTTATATTAATTTTTGCTCCAAAAAACGCATTAGGGCTTATTTTCAGGGGATGTTTTATTTTTTCCATGTACAACAATCTACATTTATTCAAATACAGTCATGTCATCTTCTTCTGGTTGCTGCACAGTGGTGGAGGGCGGGGTTTCACTTAACTGGGGCTTATTTTGGGGGTACGGCTTATATTACGAGCATCCTGAAAAATCATACTAAGGGTTATTTTCAGGTTAGGCCTTATTTTTGGGAAAACAGGGTAGCTGGCTCAAGGATAACTCAGCCTTCCATCATTCTGAGGTTGGTAAATTGATTACCCACCTTGCAGGCAAAGGGAGATATGTGTAGCCTGTAAAATTATATTGTAAACAGCCCACAGAGTGCTTTAAGTGCAATGGAGTGGTATATAAGTAGCACACTTTGCTTTGCTTTTGGATTGATCAAAAACTGGTGAATGTTGCCTACAAAATCTTCACCCCTTCTTGGAAGAGCAAGAAGGGGTGGAAATTTTGTCAGGTTACTGGCAGACCACCTTCCATGGCTGGCTGGGTTCGTGTGCACACCTGTTCTATGGAGACGTTCTCTGTGTTGGTTTCTACCCTGTTTCCCTGAAAATAAGACCTAACCTGAAAATAAGCCCTAGTATGATTTTTCAGGATGCTCGTAATATAAGCCCTACCCCAAAAATAAGCCCCAGTTGAGTGAAACCCCGCCCTCCATCATTGTGCAGCAACCAGAAGAAGATGACAACTGTATTTGAATAAACGTAGATTGTTGTACATGAAAAAAAAAAACATCCCTTGAAAATAAACCCTAATGCGTTTTTTTGAGCAAAAATTAATATAAGACCCTGTCTTATTTTCGGGGAAACACGGTAATTGAAACACTCTAAACTTTAGGTTCTAGTGCCAAAATCTACTTGGGTTTGGCAGAGTTTCCCAGCATCTCCTAATTCCCAGAGTTCTCTCCAATGGTTAGACCAAAGGTCCGTCTCGTCCAGCACCCTTGCACTGCCCAGCCAGATACCTATGAGACGAAGAACAAAAGAGCAATATAAAGACAACAGGTCTCACCTCCTACTGTGGACATTGAGGAATGTGGCATTTTTGGAATTTGTGGACCACAGGCCCCTGCAGTCTGCAGAAATTCCCCCAGGTAGATTTCTGGGGGTTTTAAATCAAGAAATCAAAGTCCTGACAGGTGTTTTTGAGTTCTTCAGTAAATGAATTCAGACTCTGAAAGTATTTTCATCCAGTGGAGAAGAAATGAGTAGACAGGGCTAAGCTATGTGGGACTTGCAAGGGATTATGGGTAGAGAGGGGGGTATTTGTATACGAATACGAATATCCCCCCACAGGTGGAAATAACGAGGGTCCGGCCCCATGGGGCCAGACTGTCCACTCACTATTCCGCCGCTCATGCGCGCTCAACGGAGCCTTCCTATCACGCCGTCCTCAGCAATGGATTAGCCACTCCTGACAGGAGGCGGGATGACAAGCCTCTCTGCCAGGTTGGAGAGTGGCTAATCCATCGCGGAGAATGGCACAATAGGAAGGCTCTGTCGAGCTCGTGGAAATAACCCTCGTTATTGCCACCTGTGGGGGGATATTCATATTCGTATATGAATACGAATAGCCCCATCTCTAATTATGGGTGTAGGAGTCTCTACTCATTAGGTTCTGCACAGGGAGTCTCTTAAAAAAAACCTAACAGTCACATAATCCTTTGCAGCTCCCATGGAGTTAGCTCCATCCACCCTTTCTTCTGTCTTCTCTGCAGGACAAAAACAGTGTCTGAATTCATTAGCTTAAGAACTTCAAAGCACCTGTCACGACTTTGATTTCTTGATTAAAGCCCACAAACATCTTCCAGGGTGAATTTCTGCAGACTTCTGGGCCCGTAGTCCCCAAATTCCAAAAATCCTATGCCTAAATGCCACAGCATACTAAAGACTCCCCTCTGATCAAAGACTGGAATTGTTCCCATTTGGACCATAACTCCAAACTCAGCATGCCTATTAAGAAGCAACTTTCTGAAGTGTTGCCTCCTATCGCCTTCAACAAACTCAATTTTTGAGCATCTCACTGAGCCATAGAGCCCTACATCTGTAAGAATGAGGTCTGGAAACCTGCTTGCATTGTTCCCAAAAGCTGCGATTCTCAGCAAGTGGAATTCTGAACACCACCTGATCCTTAGCTTTAGCCACTCTCGCTGAGCACTGAGGCACACCATGAAGCTCCTGGCTTTAATGCCCCAATTCCTTTCTCATCAAATCCTTGCAGGAAAACTTACACCGGGCCTTGTAAATAGGTCAAATCCAGGGGGCTGAAAGAGAAGGCAAGGTTAGGGAGCAGCCGGCAGAAGAATCAAGTACGTAGGCAATGGATTCTAATAGGAACGGTGCCTTTAAGAAAACATATTTCAAGGGCTGGCAACTACGGAAGCACCTGTCCATGGCGGTTAGCTTCAGAACATGCACACTGAGTGGCATGAAAGGAAGACAGGCAGGAATGAACAGCCCACTGGGATTGGGGTTATTTTTAGAGGGGGAAAAAAGCTTCTCGAGCTGGCTTTTAATAAATAAGTAACATAGAAAACCTCAGAGGAAGGTGGCGGCGGTAGCAGGAACAGAAAATGCTGCAATGTGATTCAGCTTCATCCTGAAATGCAAAGGATCCTGCCTTTTGCCTGCTTTCTCTCTGCAAACAGTTGCTTGCATTTGATTCGGCTGGATGTGGGTACCACAGGCTGGGATCACTCTTTTTTTATATCTTGCATAGCCCTGCAGCCCTTTGCAGAGCACAACGTACCATCTTTGTGGTTAAGAGCAAGCAAGAATTGCCTGTCCTCTAGCATCTCCCCCAATCTGTAGCTCTGGCTATAACAGCAACCTTTCTACTAGATGTCCGTGCAATTACAGTAGTACCTCGGTTTGCGAAACGGATCCGTTCTACGCGACGTTACGTAGTACGGAAATTTCGCAAACTGAAACGCCAGTTGCACTACGAAAGGGGCGGCGCTATAGGCGCAATGTGCCCTGGGAAAACCTTTTCGTAGTGCGAAGAAAAGAAAAGAAAACAACGTAAACCGGGGCTTTATTTCTTATGGATTTCAGTTCGTAAACCGAAAATTACGTAAACTGAGGTGTTTGCAAACTGAGGTACTACTGTATCTAATTTATCTAATTGGGGCCATTCTTGCTAGCTCCTCCATCTTCATAGGTTTAGGCTCTCTTGACACTCAAGTGGCACCTCAACAAGAGATTTCTTAGCTATGTGAGCTTCCTTGTCTCCAGAGACAGAAAGTGAGGTAAACAGAATATTTTTTTTGGTCATTTTGTCAATTTGCATACAAGTCTCTTGAGCAGTCCACACAAATCTAAAAAACCACAAATCTTTCCCATTAAGAAGCACAGCAAAGCAGACACACACAGAGCAAGGACAGAAAGATTGATAGATTGGTAATAACTATACAAACAACCCATCCCGTGCTTCTAATTCTTAGAAAAAAATGCAACAGTGATTACAGCTCTGTGTAATTTGACGAAATTGTACAGCTTACATAATTTGTACAATAAAAGCAATTTGCATAAATGATGTCAAGTCAGTATCAAAGAATTGCAAAAATGTTCTTCTCAGCCTACAAGGGAGCTAGAAATTTTTTTCATTCTCTGAGCGAGAGAAAAGTTTATTTTCCTACTTATAATTCTGGTTCTTTGTAATACACCTACGGCTGCGGCACGGTGATGGTCTATATACCACATCTCTATTTGCACAGGGACAATAATGCTCTCATCATTGATGACCAGGATTTTTGTTCCTGCTTTTATATCAGAGTTCTTCTTCTCAGACATCAACTAAGGATGGTGTAATTTGAAGCTAGAAATATGCAGCAAGTGCGATATTTCTAGCAGGCTTTGCTCTGTTGTTGCTAAACCAGTATTCCAGGACAAGCAAGCAGGACAAAACTGGGTACTCCTTCCTAAGAGAAAGTTGTCCACAACACCATGCCACAAGCAAAGCTATTAATGCTGCACTTTAGCAGAATCCTCCAGGATCTTGCCACAGTCTAGCAAACAACTACACACAATCTCCAGCAGAATGGACTTGGCACTGAAGACCCCCCACCGGAACGACACTGCTGAGCGAAAAGCTTAAACTAAAGAGTCAGCTGAGATTCAGAGATGGTCTGCTGTGGAAATATGAGCATATATATATACATAATATTCTCCATCTCTGTGAGATTCTGGGTATGGTGACTTCACCACTGACAATAATATTTTGCTATTATTTCTTTACTTTTGATTTAAAGTACAGGAGGACCCCTGTATCTGCAGGAACCCTGTATCCACAGGACCCCTGTATCCGCAGGATCACTATCCACGGCTTCACTTATCTTAAATCTGCAGTCTAAAAATATTAAAAGAAAAACCCAGAAATACGAAGTTATCTAAACTTGCCACTAGAGGAAGCAAGAGACCATGCTATGTACAGAGTTTGCTATTATCCGCGGTTTTCGGCATCCCCAGGGGGTGTTGGACCTGATCCCCCGTGGATACAGGGGGGCCTATGGTATTAATTTGTCCCTTCTCAGGCCACAAGGGCCCTCAGAATAATGTACAACCACAAAAGCTAGAAACATTCCTTACAAAAAGATAAAGGTAAACTTTAAAAGAATTTTTTTAAAAAAATAATTTTCCACGTTTAAAAAAAAAGCAGATAAACAATAACTCCAGATGCCAGCTTTCAAATCAGTTTTGAACACCAAGGGCCATTTGAAACAATGCAGTCTTAGCTACCTGTGAGAATCTCATTAAGGACAGTGCCAGGCTGACTTCTTTTCAGAGGGAGTCCAATGATTCAGGTGCTGCTACAGAGAACTCCCTAGCTTGTGTATTGACCAGCCCAGTTTCTTGAGACACCAAGAAATGCAATAGGGCTCTCCCTGAATTATCTCAAGTTCTGAACAGGGCTTTCAAATCCTTAAACATGGCTATCATGTCCCCTTCTCAACCTTCTTTTTCTGTTTAGCCTTACAAAAAGAACGTTGAGAGGGGACATGATAGCCATGTTTAAATATTTGAAAGGATGTCATGTTGAAGAGGGGACAGGTTTGTTTTCCAGGGCTCCAGAGACTAGGACACGACGGAGCAGTGGTTTCAAACTACAGAAAAAGAGATTCCATCTGAACATTAGGAAGAACTTCCTGACGGTCAGAGCTGTCCGGCAGTGGAATAGGCTGCCTCGAAGGGTGGTGGAGTCTCCTTCTTTGGAGGTTTTTAAGCAGAGGCTGGATGGCCCTCTGTTGGGTGTACTTTGATGGATGTTCCCGCATGGCGGGGGGTTGGACTGGATGGCCTCAGTGGTCTCTTCCAACTCTATGACTCTATGAGTCTATGAACAGGCTCATACACAAGAAGGTGGACTTTCAGATATCTTGGCCCTAAGCTGTTTAGGGATTTGTAGGGCAAAACCAGGTCCCTGAAATGAGTTCAGAAGCAGAATGGAAGCCAATGCAGCTGGATCAAAACAGTTGGTCTCTAGACAGGACAATTGACAACAGTCTGAAAGCCCCAGTTGGCAACCACTCTTCAAGGGCAGCTCCAGGTAGAGCTCATTACAGCAGACCAACTGGAATGTTAATGAAGCCATAGAATATCGCAGCGAAATTTTCCTTCCCTACCAAGAGGCACAGCTTGCTCTTCACCCGGTACAGTGCAGATAATAATGATGACCAACATCCTATTGTTGTTCTATGCCAGGATAAAGCAAATGATATAACTTCGGCTGCAAACCGTTGCAAGTGAAGAAGTCCATATAGACATATATTTACTTAATTTATTTAAACTATTTTTACCTGGCCTTTCTCCTCCAAAGGACTCAAGGTGGCTGAATCAGTGCACAACAGTTGATGTCTATTCTGACTTCTTAACCTGTGGTAATTTGCTGCCAAAGATTATGCCATTCACGTTATGCTCGTGGGTGTAACTAATAGGATTTCGGCTAGTAGAATAAGAAATAACGGTGTACTGTCAAGTCAATTCTCATGTATGGCAACCCCTTTTTCAAGGTCTTATTGGTAGAGAGTACTCAGAAGTGGTTCCCTTCTTCTGGGGGTGTCCTGGGACTCTACAGCTTGCCCAAGGCCACATAGGCTGGCTCTCTTCATAGGAGGCACAGTGGAGGAATCGAACTCCCAACCGAAACCTAACTCATTGAGCTATTCAGCCAGCTCTGGCTAGTATACAGTATATTTATCTCATTTGTGTCCCAAGCCAATTTATTACACAGTGTTTAAAAACAAATGTCTACAAAAGGCACACCTGAAGTAAACCCTCTTCCTGAATGACTAAGGTCCATGCAATGTGCTATTGAATTCGAGTGTAACAATTCACATTCCTGCCCCAAACTTTTTTCATCATAAACCTTCCCCCTTCATTCCAACAAAGCAAATTTCTTTTGTATCTAGACATTCACAAGGAGATAATCTGTACACCACATGCAATTAACTTAAAGGACAGATTCCTCTGAAATACATGTGCCTCTACGAGAGTGGGAAGGGAAGAGAGAGAAGGGTGGGGGAAGAAAGAAGGCAAGGAACAACACTCGGCAATCAATACAGTTCCATGTTCTAGGTCAAGGACTGTATGATTTTTACTATAAAGAAAAGAGCTGTAGTTTAACTCAATGACAGCACAGAAACAACCAAAGCAACAAGAGAACAGAACAAGGAATTCCCGGCATCCTGTCCTTCATCATGCAAATTCTGACAAAGACAACAGCCCGCATGTGTTTTGAAACCTATTGTACTGACCTCCAATACTGGAAGAAAACAAATGAAGAGAAAAAAAGGAGAGACATTCACAAAGCGAAGCCTGTCCTTGGCTTGTGTGCTAGCACTTAGAGGGATAACAACAGCTGTATAACGCTGCATGTTTGGAAGGGTTTGAAGAGAACAGAGCTTTTGCCAGGAAGAAAGCAAGGACAAAATCCGCTTGGAACACGTAACGTTGTTCTGGAACATGGAGTCCACGTTGCCTTCCGGTACAACATGGTACAGATATTTCAGAAGCACTTAAATCCCCCACCTCACTTCTTTCCCCAGAAATACAGGATAGAAAAACAGCAAAGAAATAATCTAGGGGTGAAGTGCCACCAAACAACACTCGCTCGTCTCCATTTGGGACCCCCACACAATCAATAGGGATCAAGAATCTCCATTTTGTCCAGAAATGTTAGTTGGTGCA
This sequence comes from Intellagama lesueurii, assembly GCA_037013535.1. Taxonomy (NCBI): domain Eukaryota; kingdom Metazoa; phylum Chordata; class Lepidosauria; order Squamata; family Agamidae; genus Intellagama; species Intellagama lesueurii. The sequence goes on from JBAJHW010000003.1 coordinate 7,302,208, forward strand.
CCAGGGCAGAATGGGTTTATTTGTTGGGATGACCGGGTGGGGGAGGCAGCATATGCAGATCGGCATCTGAAGAAGAGGACTCCACTTCATGAAAGATTATGCTAAATAAAACTTGCTAGCTTTAAAAGTTTCACAGTACTCTATCTATCCATCAATCAGTTTTCAAGTATGCCTCTGGATTATCTGTAGTAAGCCACAAAGGGTATTTGATTTCCAAATTACGAAATCTATACTGGGGTTAATCAGGGATGTTGTCTTTGATTCCGAGTCTTTGGTACCAAGTCCCAATGAAAAACAGGCTTTTTCCTCAGAAAAAAGGGAGGGGTCCGGTGGTTTCCGAGTCATGAATCGAATCCAAGTCACTGGGGAAAAAAAACCCAAGAGTCAATGGTGCAACTTGACAGGAAGTCCCATGACTCCAGTCCCCATCCCTGGGGACTTTTACCAGGCCAATTTAAAAAATAAAATAAAATTTAAAAATAAACAGAAACAGGTGCACAAGAATTGAAAATTACTATTTCTTCAGCAGAGAAGGGGTTATGAAGCATGAGAAGCAAGAAAATGGAGGAGGAAAACAAGTCTCTCCACTAAACTAAGATAGATAGATAGATAGATAGATAGATAGATAGATAGATAGATAGATAGATAGATAGATAGATAGATAGATAGATAGATAGATAGATAGATAGATAGATAGATAGATAGATAAGGAAAGGTGATGATGGATGGATGGATGGATGGATGGATGGATGGATGGATGGATGGATGGATGGATGGATGGATGGATGGATGGATGGATGGATGGATGGATGGATATCTCCTTCCCATCTGAGTACACTGGCCATTACTACATTAGCAGAAAATGGAGACCTAACAGATAAGACTTCATACTATCACTGCTGGAGACAATTACAGTAGCTAAGGCGGGTGACTTAATCTGTACTGGATAATGTCCCAGTTGGCAGTGGTATAAACCCCTTCAGTGTTGGATTCCATGGCTAAATGGATATACCGGCTACTCAAAAGTCGCAAACCAAGGCAAGGACAGCCATGTTGGCTACCTTAATGTTTCACAATAGCAGCCAAAAGCTAACTTCCACCCAACACCACCGACGGCTTAAATGATACTGCTGAAAGCAGAGATCTATGTGGAAATACGGTGAGCTTCTCTGTTCTGTTCTTACCCTCAAAACAATACCCTGGCCTCAGAATTCTTTAAGCTGGAGCCCTTTCCAGGAAGTCTGTGCAGTGTACTAGCTCGTCTCTCTCCCCCCCTCCCATTTTCATGGTGAATATGGAAACGTGAACCTATGAAATGAGGGGAGACTGCTGTACCCAGCCATCATTCTCATAGGAGCCCTTCATAGTTCACTGCAATGATGGAGGATCAGTTTCCGTTTGCTTTCTCCCAGAGCTGCTTGACAATGTTCCGAGCTAAACATACATGAGGAGGATCTCAGGTACATGTCTTCAGTGACAACCCACTGTTCTCCTCTCTCGTTGTGACATTAATTTGTTGCTTCTCTTTATCTGCGGAACAAGTCATCCCTCGAGGGATGAAAACTACAGAATCTGCAGGCACCACCGGAATCTGTGCCTTCAACCTGTTAGCCTCACTAATGGATTTCTCCTCGGTCTTTCTACAACCTTCATTTAAGGCAGTGGTTTCCCCAGGTGTTCTTGAACTACAACTCCCAGAAGCCCTTGCCAGCACAGCTAATGGTGAAGGCTTCTTGGAATTTTCGTCCAAGAACATCTGGGGACCCAAGGTTGGGAACCGCTGGTTTAAGGGGAAGAGGTGTTTAGTTTGGGACATATATGCTTTGCAGATGCACGTTTTCAAGACCAGCTACAATACCACAGTTGTACAACACTGTGGTACATATCCCGGTGGAGGAAGCTGTTCAGTGTTGTTCAGGAAAAGACAGAGAAGAAGACAGCTGTGGCAACTTCCTCCTCCTTGTGCCACACACCCAATGATCCATAGCTTCCTGTTTTGAATCGCCGAATCATGCATTTCTCATTAACGGGCCAGACGCAAAGAGTTTTCAATTAAGTCAGAAAGCACTGTTGTAGTAATTACATGATGATATTAGCCCCCACAGATTAATGCATTGGCAGACACTCGCAGGTTGCCTTCTGCAATCGTGTCATGCTCCGCTTGTTCAGTTTGGTAATGAAACCAAAACAGGGGACTGTCTCACAAAAAAATTGCGTTGGCCATCTGGAGGGCCGTGTCAGTAGCTGTGATATAGTAAGGTTGGGTACAGACAGCAGCTTTCCTAGAAATCTGAATCAGCTACGTCTCTCTTTCCCTCTTTTTTACTTTTGCTGGCAGTGTTCAGATAGAATTATCCAGAATGCCTCTTTCCTTTCTGTGGGGTACAAAGTCTTCCTCATGACTAGTGAAGGACACAGGGTGGAGATTCGGGGGGCGGGGAAGGAACCTTTCCAGTGTGGCTATTAACACACGAACCATCACTTCGCAAAATGACACAACAGATCTCACAAGGCACATAAACATGCTGGGGTTCTTAGAGAGAAGAGCTGTCATTACAAAATCCCGCAGTATGTTCAGTGAAAGGGGCGGAGGGGAGCGCGATGTCTCCTCTCTCCTTGGGCTGCGGCGCTATCTTGTCATCTCTCATAAGCTTGGTCACGCTGAATGTGGCCAAAAGCTGGACGAGAGAAAGACCTCAAAGGCACAGAAATGCCAGGTTCTGATTTAGTGAAGTAGCAGTTCTATCCTTCCTGCCAGAAAACTATGGAAACAAGAAAAGATAAGCCTTGACATCGTCAAAAGAAAAGGAAAAAAAAGTCTTCGTGATCCTTACAACCAACCCTGCAACCTCTGGACAGAATAAGACGGGCCATCACCAAAGGCTCACGGATAAGAGAAGGGTGTGTTCAGAGTGAACGGATGGAGAAATACTGCAGCAGAGGGGAGAAAGGACCTTTCTGTTAAGGATGTCGGAAAAAAGAGGGTCATTTTGTACCTCTTGAGACTTGTGGCAAGAAGAAGCACTTTCTCACTTCAAGAATTCACACCCTGGAGCGGCGGATGGGGGTGTTTCAGAGAAATGAAGTGCACACAAAACTACACACATAATAAAAGGCAAATTGTTCAAATTGGGAGAGGCCGTGCTGCACCGCCTGCCTCCAGGCTGAACGCTCAGATGTCAGGGTTTCCCATCTGTTAAGGTCCATTCCTAAGGCCTTCAGATCCCGCTTGCAGATCTCCTTGTATCGCAGCTGTGGTCTCCCTCTGGGGCGATTTCCCTGCACTCATTCTCCATACAGGAGACCTTTTGGAATCCGACCGTCAGCCATTCTCCCGACATGCCCGAGACAACATCGACGTCGCTGACATACACTCAACTAGAAAATGCTGCTGCTTGACTGACCATAGAGAGTCTGTTGTTCTTTCAGGTCATTTAAAAATGAAAAATAATAATCTATTTTCTTCCACAGAGAATGACTGAATCATCCGAGGAAATACAGTATGTATTTCTGCATGTCCTATGGATCTGAACTTTTCTAAAGGGATTACGCTTCGCTCTCCATCAGCGTTGTGACCTTCCCAAAAGGCAGAAAGGAGGATGCGGGTTAGTGGGGGACATATTAAAATGATCTCCTAGAAGCAGCAATTTGATGAGAAAGGGAATACAGTAGTACTACAGTTTTCTTCCAGGGTGAGATGGTTTCTGCAGTCTCTTTACACCTGTAATCCTCCCCCTGAGCAGTGAACTTTGTTTTAGCTGTGACTGAAAACAAAAAAACTCACCTCATTGCTTTCCTTTTCTTTCAGACTCTGCCCTGTTGTACTCCTATGGAGCCGTGAAAAGAAAGGTGGTTGGTGACCTGGAAGCTTTTCCCTCCAGGAAACCTACTGGGGGGCAGATCTGATAAAGGAGGAAAGGATATCCTTTTCCCCTCCAGGTTTCTGTGCAGGTTTCCCTCAGGTGCAAAAAAAGGAGGCCTCAAACTTTGTTGACTGCCATCGTTTTTAAGCAGGAATGCTACAGCACAGGGCAATGGGAGCTCTCAGAGAGTAGAACAAAAAGGCTGACTAGAGCATGGAGTGAAAGCATGATTAGAAGCAGAGCTCCCTCAACAGAAAAAGACAAAACTGTTCATGCTAAGACAAGGTCAACCCAAGTTTGGCAAGTGAGCTTGCTTTTGTCTTGCAAGGTGGAGGTAACGTGGACATAGCAACGCCTGATGTCCCAGGAATGTAGCACTGAAAGATTTGTATGCCTAAAGAGATGGTTGTTGCTGTTGCTGCTGCTGTTGCTGCTGTTGTTATGTGCCATCAAGTTGTCGCCTACTTATGGCAACCCTATGAATGAGGGATCTCCAAAATGTCCTGTCCTCAACAGCCCTGCTCAGAGCTTGCAAACTCAAGTCTTAAGGGAGTCAATCCATCTCATATTTGGCCTTCCTCTTTTTCTGCTGCCTTCAGCTTTTCCTAGCATTATTGTCTTTTCTAGAGAATCCTACCTTCTCAGGATATGCCCAAAGTAGGACAGCTTCAGTTTTGACATTTTTGCCTCCATAGATAGTTCAGGCTTGATTTGATCTAGGACCCCCTTGTTTGTCTTTCTGGCAATCCGGGCTATTCGCAAAGCTCTCCTCCAGCACCACATTTCAAATGAATCATATTTTTTTTCTTGTCAGCTTTCTTAACTATCCAGCTTTCACACCCATACATGGTGATCAGAAATACAGGACTGTGGATGATCTTGGTCTTGGTCCCCATTGACACATCCTTACACTTGACAATCTTCTCTAGTTCATTCACTGTTACCCTTCTGAGTCTCAGTCGTCTTCTGATTTCTTGGCTCCATTTCTTGGTCTGCATTTAGACTGATGATTGAACCAAGGTATAACAGCATAAAAAGAGAGAGTGAGCCAGAGAAAGAGAGTTGTGAACAAAAAGAGTGGGCAAGCAGGCATGCAAAGGAGGAGGAGAAGAAAAATAATAATCCAATCCTAATCCATACGAGATGTGTCGACTCCCGAAAGGAAGCCCCAAGCCTGAGTTTGTCCTCAACCACCTTGAGCTGAACAGGGTGGCTGAGGACAGGACCTTTTGGAGTGTGCTCATTCAGAGAGTCACCATAAGTTGGAGATAACTTGGCGGCCCATAAAAACAACAAACATACAAGCCACCAGAGTCTCACTGGGTACAGCTGGGGACAGTGGGACTTGCCTTCAGATGAACATATCAGGATTAACCATCTTGGTTGCAAATTTACATTGGCTATATTGTACTATTATATTTAGTTCATCTGTACTACAGAGCCATCAGCCCATCAGTGTGGGCTGATGGCTCTGCTTTGGATATGTAGCACTAGAGGCGTGAGTTGGCTCAAGGTTTTAGCCCCACCCCAAAAGAGCTATTTAAGGTGCTGAATTGCTGGGTGCCGGGCACAGTCCTATCATCAAAATATTCTTCAACGTCCTCAAAGTTTGGATTGAAATGGGGTGAATCCACCACCCCATTGACTCCATTGGAGATAACAGCTTCCACTAGGTTTGAGACCCAGTCATGATCAAATAGCTCTTACTGTTCGTACCTGGAAAGCACGAATGAGCGGACAATTCCATGAAAATGCGGCATCTCTCATCTGGGAAGGCAAAATATGTTTCATCCATGATATTTTTTAAAAGTTTTGTCCCATCCTAATTAAAATCAGTTAGAAGTCAATTTCACAGTTGTTGGTTTTTAAGATCTCACAAAAATGATAATTCACTGTGAGGTGATAATTTATGTCACCGCAGTCACTCCCAAGCAAAAGCGTATGAATTTTAAGCATTACGTCTTCCATTTCTCTCTTCTTCAGCTTCACAGGCCGCTCAAAGAAACCAGTCGTTTTACACTCACACACATAAGAAAAGTGAACCTCATCTTGGATGGTGAAATCCACGCACAACTGATACATGACAACAGAGAAAGTCTAGGAGATCATCCCCTTCTTTAAAAAAAAATCTTTGAAATCTTTGAAAATTCTCGTTTATGGCAAACAGCCACAACAAACCTGCAACTTTCTATGTGAATTCTGTCACCTCCGTTTTAACAGAATGCAATTTGCAACCAGATGCAGTTCTGAAGTATGCCATATTGAGGCACTTACTATGGGTTCATTAGGACCCACAACTACCTCTCTTCTTACCACCATACTCTTACCACTGTCTGCTCTGTATGGGGTCCCAAGGGCCACCATCTGAACCTCCGACAAAGCTCACTGTGACTGGAGAGTCTTGTGGGAAATTATAACAGCTGCCCCCACTGGCAGCCACCATTTTAATCACACAATTTATTTATTTATTTATTTTATTAGATTTATACCCCGCCCATCTAGACAGATAGTCTACTCTGGGCGGCATTACAAAATTTTAAAAACAATAGAAACAATGAACATGCAAAATCCAAGATGTAAAAATGTAAATATTAAAATACAGCAGGAGGGGAAGCCTGCCTAAATAGCCACATCTTAAGTTTATTTCTAAAGACACCCAGAGAGGGAGCCAGGCGGATCTCTACGGGCAAGTTGTTCCAGAGGCGAGGGGCCACTGCCGAGAAGGCCCGGTTCCTCATTCTTTCCTTCCGGGCCTCCCTCGGCGTTAGGCCCTTCAATCGCCCGGCCTGGCTAGAATGAGTGTCTCTGGCAGTCTGGGTGGGATAAGGCGCTCTGCCAGATATCGAGGTCCTAAACCGTTTAGGGCTTTATAAGTAATCGTAAGAACTTTGAAATCAACGCAGAAACGAATGGGCAACCAATGCAAGGCGGCCAGCGTGGGGGAAATATGTTGGTGCCTCTTCACCCCACAGTTAGAAGTCTGGCCGCGGCATTTTGTACCATCTGAAGTTTCCGCGTCAATCTCAAAGGCAGCCCCACGTAGAGCGCATTGCAGTAGTCTAATCTTGAGACTACGAGCGCATGGACCAAAGTGGTGAGCGCCCCGACATCAAGATAGGGACGCAGTTGGGCAATCCGCCGAATGTGGAAATGTGCGGAACGGACCACTGACGACACCTGGGTCTCCATGGTGAGCGCCGGGTCCAGATGTACACCCAAGCTGCGAACCTCACTCTTGGTGGTATTGCTATGATATGTGAGAAATTTAAATGAAGTCAGATTACCACCTCCAATGACGATGCGGATCTTGCATCTTCCAAACAGGATGGTGGCCATTATGTGTGGAAGACGTGTATCAGCATCTTCACACTGAGTCACTTTTGTGGTATGGAAAGAGAAACTCAAATGTTCTTCTTCTTCATCATCTTAGAACTGTACAGCTGGAAGGGACTCTATGGATCATCAAGTCCTGTCTCATGTCAAGGAGGCCCACTGGGGAATTGAACTCCCAACCTCTGGCTCTGCAGCCAGACACCTAAAGCAGTGAGATATCCAGTAATTCTTCTCATCACAAACTTTCTTCTGGATATCTGGGGAAGCACAGCATGTCCTCCAGACTCCAGCCGGTGCCACAAGACTTTGCAATACTAAATCTCGAGCCATTCTCACAACACAGAAGAGAGCACCAAGCATGTTTATCAAGCAACTGAATGGAACCACCGATTGCTGCCTGCCACAGACGGGTTCTCCATTACCATATTTTGACACAGGCTGCCTCAAAAAGGTTTAAACCTGTAATTAGCATGTTTGCTGCAGCCCAACAGTGGCTGATGTTTGGCTTTGTCTCCTTGTGTGCAACGGAGTATGTTTGGATGTAAATTGCTAATTATTGTATCCAAATATCTCACTGCGAAAGCACTTGGAGGTGGTTCGACATGAATACCACTAAAAAAACACACAAAAAACCCCACACACTTTCTTCCTCCTGCTTATCTTGTTTTGATGTGGATGAACGGTGTTTTGATTGTAGCCGGGCACAGAAGCTCAAGGAGAAAAAGAAAGAAAGAAAGAAAGAAAGAAAGAAAGAAAGAAAGAAAGAAAGAAAGAAAGAAAGAAAGAAAGAAAGAAAGAAAGAAAGAAAGAAAGAAAGAAAGAAGGGAGGGGGAAGGGAAGGAAAACCAGGGACATGCAAGGAAAGTCGACAAAATAATTCCAAAAATCAAAATATCTGCCCCATTCTACAAGGCAGCCTCAGAGAGAACTTAAACACAACACTGCAGGGAATTTAATGAAAAGAAAGGGGATTTTGTATGGGCTCCGTTAGTTTTAGTCTTTTCAAAGACAAAAAATAAAAGGGTCAGCAAGATCGAGAGGTCATCGTTTCATGGGTTACAAAAAAGAACAAAAGCCCCCTTTCTCTCCCCCCCCCCCCCAGCCATTCGGGGTTCGGAAATGGCCCCATCGGAGTTTCTCCACCCTCTCTCTTTCTTTTTTACCCACCTGGAAGACAACAACCAAACGAAGTTCCTGAGCTTCCACCTCCCAGACGGTTTCTTTTTAAAGAACACCATCTGTACTGTTCAGAAAATAGACTCAAGATGTCTTGTGGTGGGGTGGGGAGACAGAGAGAGGAGCAGAGGTGGGGCGGCGTGGGGAGTGACCTCTCCACCGAATTTAAAACCAGTCTTAATGAACTTAGTCCAATTCAGCCTTCTGGCAAAGCTTACACTCTAGGGCAGGACCTCACCGGTAGGCTGAGCAGCCTCAAATGTTAATCCTTTGTTATGTTCTGCCCTATAATCCCCTCTCTACCCCTAGGGTCAGATCATCTTGGCTGATGAATGGAAGAAGTGGGGCCTCTCTCAAGCAGAACCGTGAAACTTTTCCCATCTCTCGTCTGGTGGGCTGAAAGAAAAGGTGCATTTCTGCAAGCCAAGCTAGCCCTTATACTTATTTATCATCAAGTCCAAACTCAAACATCTATATGTTTATGTCCACGGAGTATTGTAACGAAAGGCTTTCCAAAGAGCTTCAAAGCAGCAGAAATCTGAAAAACTACAGGATTCTGCTGAGAACCAAACAAACCTATCTTTGTGTCTACTATCTTTATGTCTTTCCATCAATTACTAAATCTCTACCATTTTTTAAGTAGTGGATTTATCACTGGAGAGGTATAATCCAATTTATGCTCCACTGAAAAGACACCATCATTAAGGATTCCTAAACCAGTAGGATTCCTCAGAATTAGCACTCTGTATCGGGATCACCACCTTTCCAGAATGAAAGTTAACTCCTTTGTTAACTCCGATTCTCAACGAGAGGCTCTCTGTTTTTCATGAGGGAGGTTGAGACAAGTTAGCCTGTTTCAGCAAATCCAATGTGACACCTTGGGACACCCTGGTCCAAATCCTCTTACCTAGACAGGCTGGTGTAGCACAAAGAATGTAACTTCCAGAGGCAAACTGCTATAAGTGAAGAAATCGCTGTAGACATTATCCGTAGCCTGCTGGGTTAACTTAGTTGGAAACTCCGTTACGATTATTAAAAGCCTGCCTGAAGAGTTGTTTTCAACCAGATAAGAGGGAGTTGGTCAAACCTAGGGAGAGCATTCCACAACCTGGGAGGAGCCATAGAGAAGGCCGTCTCTTGTGTCCCCACCAAGCATGCCTGCAATGGCAATGGATTTCAGCTTACACAGAATAATAGAATAATGAAGGCCATCGAGTCCAACCCCTGCTGAATGCAGGAATAAAAATCAAAGGATATCTACCAGGTGGTTGTCTAAATTTCTCTTGAATGCCTCCAGTGATGGAGCACTCATCACCTCTTGAGGTAGTTGGTTCCATTGCTGTACTGCTCTAACAGTTAGGAAGTTTTCCCTGATATTCAACCAAAATGTGGCTTCCTTTAACTTGAGCCCATTGTTGTGTGTCCTGAACTCTGGGTTGATCAAGAATAGATCCTGCCCCTCCTCTGTATGACAGCCTTTCAAGTATTTTGAAAGTACTATCCTATCTCCCCTCAGTCTTCTTTTCTCAAGGCTAAACATGCCTAGTTCTTTTTGTCTTTCCTCCTAGGGCAAATACATTCCAGTTTGCTTATCAGTTAAAGTTCAGCATTTAATAAGGCTGTACCAAAATTCAAGACTTGACAAACTCCTTCTACATCCCTCATGAAGTATTTAGATAACATACTCTTTTTTGGAAGTAAATGGAATCTCAAGGAGGCCACGGCTGAAAAGGTCAGCTTGAAGGTCAACCAAGAGGGAAAAGGAACAAAATCTATTATACATGATGCTTCATCTAAATAATTTTTTTCCCATAACATGGGATTTCTAGACACTCAATACTGGAGTTAATATCAACGACATTTATTCAAGAATTCTTCTCTTCGGGCAAGAAATGCACAAATACAGTTATTGGGAAATCAGCCAATCAGTTGGCTCAGTTCAGTTCCGACATGGGCATCCTTTTGCTATCTAACTCGACTGAACCCTTGTATCTTATTTGTAAATGCCAAGAAATCTTGGTAGAACGTATTTGTTCTTCATTCCGTGAAATTCTCCATACTTCCTGTCACTATACTGGCTAGAGAAACCATAGAAAACAGTTGGCATGAAGGGTGCTTTTAGCATTTAACCATCACCAGCTGGAATCCGAATGTGTGGGAAGATGCCATAAAGCTACTACTACAAACTTAACAGACCACAAGAAATATAAAGTGGGGAGATGGGGGGGGATTACCTAAATTCCACTTTCTTGGAGATTCAGGCTGTTCCTACAAAACAAGGCATCTCAACAAGAGTTTTAAAGCCCAGTAAGATTCTTTGCCTCCAGCTGAGAATGAGATAAACAGTCCTTCTCCCTACTCCTGGTTTCTGTAATTTATGCAAAATGTTTCTGGGACTCTTTCCTCCAAAAAGCAAACACAAACATAGACTATAGGCACAGGAGGACAGCTGATTGTTCAGGAAGATGCCAATAATCTATCTAGTGCTTCAGATTCTTAAATACAGCAACAATTATCCCAACTGGAAGCAACGTCTGCAATTTCCCAAATGTGTAATTTTGTACCTAATAGACAATTGTTTTCAGCAACATGAGCACCGTACAGAAAACACCAGGAAAGTCCTCCCAACCTCACCAGCAAAGAGAAGAATCTTGCAATTGCTCATCCTTATCTTGGCGAAGCCGAGACCAGCAAGGATTTGCATTCTTAGCAAGGGGTGTTGTGGGAAGAAGGAAATTGTTGAACATTATAGGCAAGAGCTGTAGCCCATTGAGGAAATGTAAACCATGGTGGGTCCAGAATTGGCCACACCCCCAATGTCAACCCACCCCAAGGAGATTAAGGAGGAGATGAGCCCCCTTTTCATTTACCCATCCCTTCTGGAAGACACTTGACTAAGTCTCGGATTCCCACTCACTGCTTACTGTCTATTTGCTCTAGACGTAATCAATTCTTCCAGTGGTCATTCTCCATTTCACCCCAACATGACCTCCACATCTCCAGTACTCAGCAGTATTGTTTCCCCACATTGCATATAGCTAAGCCAACATGTCCTCTACTCAATTCCACAACCACATTTATACCTAGAAAACTGCAGGGAAGGTTTACCATATTGGAAATTTGGACTTGGCCAAATTTATCATTTGTTGTGACACTACAACGCTTCTCAGCAGAGCTGCAACTAACAACTTTGGCACCTAGGGCTCCACTGCCCTATGAAATAAGCAGGGGGTCATGTGAGATTGTCATATGTGGGGGAGAGGTTAAAGGACAGGAAAGTCCATACTGAATCCACCTGTTTCCTTAAGCCTGCGGAGGAGCAGTGGTGTGCACGTTTGGGTTCACAGAATTCTATGAGCAAATACAAAGGGCGGGTGTCCATCCTTTCATCAACCAATCGTGCACCATCTAAATTTCAGTGGCCTGAGTCAAAGCATCAATTGCCTCAGCCTAGGTTTAGCTCTACCTTTCAGCATCTTGGTGGCCTCCATGTTTTCACCAAGCAGCATGGCAGCAGGAAGCTCAGTCCTCACTCTGCGGTGCTTCCTCGCATCTCAATAGTTGGAACAGTCATCTTGGAACCAGAGTGAGGACTGAGCTTCCCACTGTCACTGTTCCTAGGATCATAAGCAAGTAGAAGCAAAAAGAGAGAGAGAGAGAGAGATCGGGGACAAGGAAGATCTGGGAAACCTTTCATCCCTTTCCCTGCTCTGTCCTGTTCCTATTTTCCAGACATGGACATCATCCCACAATCTTGCTAGATGAGAAGCAGGAGTCACCAGGTAAGAAATTACATGATGAAGCTTTCATACCAACACTTAGCAGCAGAGGACTGTTGGTTTATATTGAGAGACAGATGACCAACCACTTCCTGGATCTGTGAAAAGGTACAGTCCTGGATTATACATGAGACCATGCCACAGGACCAGGTCTTTGATCCAGGTCCTTCATTTGTGTCGCTTCCAAGTCCCTCCGGATGACAATGGTGGGTGGCAAAGCCGTGGGAGATAATCCCTCCCCATAGAATCATTTCACATTACATACTGATCTGCCTCAAACAACCTTCAAAGAACTAATCAAAACATATTATGCAGATACTCTAGTCTCACAAAACAAGGTAGTAACCCAAATAATAATCCTAAAAGTCTGAAGAAGAAGGGCTCTTTTTATTTTGGAGACTCCTTGCTGGTTTCCATGGTAATTAATGGTGTTAAGAGCAGTTTGTAATGCACAGGGCCTCAAGTTCAACAAAGAAAGAGAAGATGAGGAAAGGAAGCCTTTATTAGTATGTTAAGAGAGGAATATTTCGACTTGCAGCTCCTTTCATATGCACTGTATTACCAACCACAGCCAGAAAAACACCACTCTTAAAAGTGGTGGATGTGCCACTTAAAAATGTGTATTTAAAAAAACAACACACAGAGAGACACATACTTCAACCTTTTCTCTTACCTTTCATCTGGTGGCCTCCAGGGCCATTACAAAAAATTAATTAATGAAAGCCTTACATTCTCTGGCAGCAAACTAATGCATTTAGTTAATTATCAGAAAGTTTGTTTCTGAAAGAGCTACTAATCTTCAAAGATTATCAAGAGTCTTGCAGGACATTAAGACCCAATTTTGCAAAGAGGCTCTTTAATCAGACAGTCTAGACCTGCGTTTGGCTGCGCCAATCAACCCCTGATGGGAGCAACCTTTTGTTCCTTAATGACAATGAATGATCTCTGCTCTGAACTTAAGGCAGATGTTAAGGCACATTTTGCAAGAGGTCCTTAGGGATGTACTCAGCAATACAGCATGATTATCACCACAATGGCCTTTCCTTGCTTGTTTATTTTAGTTCTAAGCTCTAAACAGAGCCATAACTTGGGCAGGGAGACCAAGGTTTTGAGGCAGGGCACTGAAATTTAGAGGACCCAAGAATTTGCTGGTGGAAGGATGTGAACCTACTCATTGGTATTTGCATATACCACAAACCCACCTGTCCAATGATGTACACCATCTACAGGCAGGAGGAAAAAGATTCCAAGCTGGTTGAGCATGGAACCAACACAACCATGAGCACTTCCGCTCAAGTATTCCTCCCCTTTCTTGTCTTTTCTCCAGAGATGCCGATTTCATGCGGCCCCAACTTAACCAAAAGGACAGTGAAGACTCAAGCACAAAAATTGCTAGTTACAGCTTTGACGCTAAACAGCGTTCATAGAATTTTGAGGATGACTTCAGTACAGATTTCATATACCACTGCTGTAGCGAGTTATCTCTGCTCAGATCATCACCAGAACCTCACCCAATGCCTTTGGCCATCTTGAAGTTACAAGCATAAATAGCAACAAAAAGCAAGCCAACTGTTGTATCTGATGTTAAAAATCAGCAAAAAAAGGGAGAGACTTTGACTGAACATTAGGAAGAATTTATTGACAGTAAATATTGTTCAGCAGTGAAATAGACTACCTCAGAAGGTGAGAGACTGGAGGATTTTAAACACAGGGTGGATGACCTATGCCAGGAAAGCTTTAAGGTTTGAAGTTCTTGCTGGATTGTAAGACTAGATGAGGCCCTGGAGCCCTTTTCTGTTCGAGACTTCCATGATTTAAGTTATACAGAAAATAACAGCCAACAATGTGGCTATTCTCAAGGAATTTATCTTTTTTTGAGAAAAGCTATCTATGCTACTGCAGATGACACCATGCTATTAGCACAAATCAGCCCAACTTGAGATAACTGATGATGAAGGTTAAAGAAGAAAGTGAAAAGGTTGGATTGTAATTGTAAATTAAGAAGACAAAAAATATGACTACAACAGAATTGTATAACTACTGCAGGCAATGAGGAAATCAAAATTGTTGAAACTTTTCTATCCTTTTGTTCAATCATCAGTCCAAAAGGAGACTGCAGTCAAGAAATCAGAGATGACTGAGATTCGAACTAGGAAAGATCCTTAAGCGTAAGGATGTGTCATTACAAACAGAGGCCAAGATCACTCATACGATGGTATTCCTTATTACTACCCATAGGTGTGAAGGTTGGGCAGTGAAGAAATCTGACAGGAAAAAAAAAATCAATTTATTTGAAATCAAATGTTGGAGAGCTTTATGGATACCATGGACCACCAGAAAGACAAATATGTAATATCATGTTAAATCAAGTCGAAATTCTCTCTAGGGGAGTGGTTCCCAACCTTGAGTCCATAGATGTTCTTGGACTAAAACTCCCAGAAGCCTTCACCACTAGCTGTGCTGGCCAAGATTTTTGGGAACTGTAGTCCAAGAATATCTGGGAATAATGAAGTTGGAAGGGGCTTATAAGGTCATTGAGTCCAACTTCGTGCTCAATGTAGAAATACAAATCAAAGGATATCTGCCAGGTGGTTGTCTAACAACAAGATAGGACTCACTGGAAAAGACAGATATGCTGATAAATGTTGAAGACAGCAGGAAAAGATGAAGACTGAACACAAGATGGATTAACTCAATAAAGCAAACCACAGCCTTCAGTCCACAAGGTCTGACCATGGCTATTAATGTTAGGATGTTCTGGAGATGACTAAATCATAGGGTCACCATATGTCAGAAATGACTTGAGTGTACATACTGCCCATCTGGAAGTCAATTACGTACATCAACCTGTCTTTATATAAAACAATTTCCTTGCTTTATCAATAACAGCCAACGGCCCTGGTGATCTAAAACTGGACACACTATTTTGCACTCTCGTATCTTATTTCTTAAGAAGATCCTTGATCCCTTCTTTTGCCCTAGGCACTTCCACATGCTCAGCTAGCCAGCATTATTTCTGGGAATGAACTTCAATTCTGTGTCTCTCAGACTTTGATCCCTTTGGCCAATCTGTCTACAGAAAGCTCACCGAAGAGAATGGAATAAAATTGGCTAGCAGGAGGGAGAGAGAAGATTGCACTCCAAGACGGGTTTATCAAACAATCTCCCATCTATTTAGATTTAATTAAAAGTGCCTGTCGAAAATGGTTAAGATTTTGCTGTACAAGCAAGCGTGAGAGCATGCCATTTTCAACAAGGTGATAATTATTTTCTTCTACAAGTAGCTTTTGGGAACATATCCCCATCAGGTTACTTCTATAACTAAGATGACTCCTGTTGATATAAGCTGTCGATACAGGTTTGGGATGAAACATTTTCTGGGGGGAGGAGAAATAAAGCAGACTCTACGACAAAGGGTTTTCATTCCTTTAAAAGATGATCAGCATCATTGTTGCTGTTGTTCTTGTTGTTTGTTTGCATGTGTAATCTGTAAAATAACATGTCTGGTTACTTTCAAAGTAGGCCAGAGAAGAAAAATAAAGATGAAACCTGTTTAATTGTCTATAGCCAGTGAAGTTCTAATGCAGTTGTTATGCTATTTCAAAATAATGCCCTATCATTGTAACATAAATATAACACTTGGGGGGAGATGAAATACAGTAGGACCCCTCCCCTCATCTGTGGGATCATTATCCACTGATTCACTTATCCAGTGCCTGAAAAGACTAAATAAAAAACTCAGAAATACATATTCATTTGTATCTGTAGGGTATATTATGAGAACTGGCCACTAGAGAGAGCCAGAGATCATGCAATATACAGTGGTGCCTCGCTAGACGATTGCCTCGCAGGACGAGGAAATCGCTAGACGATGCCTTTTTGCGAGCGCTACTGCGCTTCGCAAAACGATGTTTCCCTATGGGGAATTTCGCTAGACGATGAGGTTTCCCCATAGGAGTGCGCCGACTAGTGGTCAAAAGCTGTCAGTGCAGCTGTCAGTGCATTCCTATGGGGACCCGCGCTCGCTAGACGAGGTTTCCCTATGGGAAATTTCGCAAGACGACTGCGTTTTCCCTTGGAACGCATTGAAGCGATTTCAATGCATTCCAATGGGAAAACGTGCTTCGCTAGACGATGTTTTCGCTAGACAGCGATCCTCGTGGAACGGATTAACATCGTCTAGCAAGGCACCACTGTATAGTGTTCAATACTTCCGTGTTTTCTGACACCCGAAGTGTGGGTGCTTGGAACCAACCCCCCATGGATAACATAGTCCTAATTGTATTCTAGCAAGGCAGTAATGATAGTTTTAAGCCCTGTGTTAGGCTGAATTCAACAGAGCAATAGAACAGACTTTAATTCACCCTTCCTTTTTAAAATTATTATTACTTTTTTATAGTATGACAACGCATGTTAGAATTGTAGTACAATACTATCACATTATTTACACAGTGTATCAGCACATTATCTTTCTTTACACATCCACTAGTTCGTATTTTAACATACTTAATTCTTTTAAAATATTACACGCCAGCAATCCAAATTACTTCCCATTTCACATTCTTCCTTTCTTGAACTAATTCCATATGTTAATAACGGTTGCCAGGTTTTCATACATTTATCTTGTTTCATTTCCCCTCTATATATTTTAATTTGATTGGTCAACTTTTCCATCAGGACCATTTGCCAGATTCTGTTCTCAAATTTTTGTATCTTGAGCATTTCTCCAGTTTTGTGCAATTTCAACTCTTGCTGCACCAATAAGATGTGCAATTAGGTCTTTATTAAATAATTTTTCATTTCCATCCTTAAATATTGAAAATAATAATAAAGCTTCATTTTTAATTATTTTTTGATTCAACAATGTTTCTATCCATTTGATTATTTCCCACCAATAGGCTTCCACTTTGGGGCAAGAGATCCACATGTGTTCTAGTGTGCCTTTACTTCCACAGTTCCTCCAGAACCTATCTGAGATTTCTCCATTAATTTTGTGTAATTTTGTAGGGTGCCAATACCATTTATGGGCTACCTTCAGAACCATTTCTTTCGTTTTAACTGATATTGATTTATATGGATATTTGGTCCATATTCCCATCCATTCTTTCTCTGATATATTAATATTCAAATTTGTTTCCCATGTTATTTTAGATCCCATACCCCTGGGAAATGCTTTGTCAACCAAATGTTTATATATTACTGAAGTTATTCCCTTCCTTTTATTTCTATCTTTTTCTATATATTGTTCTAGTTCCGTGAGCGTTCTCATAGGTCCAGAACTTTGGTATAAATGAGTTGCCAAATTTCTTACCTGTATTAATTGTAGCCAATTAGTTTTTATTTCCTTTGTTTTGTCCTCTAACTGTCTAATTGTTATTGGTTTCCCTGTGTCAAGTAAGTCTCTTATTCTATAAATTCCAATTCTTTCCCAATTTTTGAATTGTACATATTTCTCTCTTGATTTAAATTTCGGATAATCCAGCATGGGGCATAGAGGGGATGTAGACTTTAATTCACCCTTCCGAACACTAGCTACAACGCAAGCCATCTCAAGTTCAGCAGTTCTCATCATGTATAAATACGCAGATGACAAGTAAGACAGTGTATGAATAGGGAGTTGGCAAGCTAGTAAGAAAAATGCAGGTGTTGACACAATGGGTAAATGCCTACACTATCCATGCTTACTGAATGCCTTTTGAGAAGTCCTACAGATTCAAGAAGGGAGATGCTTCTAGTGAGATTCACTACTTTCCATCATGAGAACATATTTCCCTAGGATGAGATAGAACAATCTATTTCCTTGTGACATATTCTGAAAGTGTAATGAGATGAACCATCCACACTGCTTCAAGAGTTAGAATGTCCAACCCAAAAGTTCTCTTTTTTGCACACCGTGTCAAATCCAACTTCCAGATCTCCTTCCTTCATTGTCACTGTTTCCAAACATTCCTGAAGGAGAAAGTTCACAGTGATGGAACGCCACGAGAACAGCAAGGGTTGCAACACTACAAAAAACACAAAACAAAACAAAATCTTCCGATCCTTGAGGAGGAACCATCTAAAGAGGTCTCCAACCCACCAAGAACATGCAGGGGAATCTAGCTAACTTTTGAGAGGTGTGTGGGGAAATGGGATTGGGTTGATTGGAAAGGAGTTTCCTGAAAGAGCGCATGGTCAAGTGGCTGGCTGGACCACTGAACTAGAAGATTTCAGTGCAAGGTCTTAATTTAAGACTCCACATTATTTATCAACATTATATTCCCCCTATTCTTAGCACAAATTTGGTTAAGACAAGCAGAAGTTGTAGATCCACCTGGACACCTATGCACTAACCGAGGCTCATTCTTGTTTCAGTAGATGAAGACAGACCATTGCTTCAACTAAGGTTGTAATCACATGGACCATAAGAACCGCAGTTATATCGATTTTACCATTTTAAAATTGTTTTATACATTTACGTTCACATGACGCATGGGTTAGATTGATTCACTTGGCCAATCGATCAACTTTTTTATTCCAAGCTTGCCAGTGTGGGCTTTTTAAAACGATCTGATCCCTGAATTACTTCTATCCACGTTGGTTTAGTGATTATTGATTGTTGATTTACTTTGTTGTGAATTTATTGATTTACTTTGCACCCACTTGTATTTTCAGCCCCATGGGCACTGCATGACCATTGAGCTTGTTCCCCTTTTAATTCCCCCCCCCCCAAATGCTAAGCAATGTATTGGTATTCTTTTCCCCAAGAGCTTGCTGCTGCATAACTTCCTTATTGTAGCATTCATTCCCTTGTCCATTCCCTTGGAGAAACACACCACCAAGTGTCCTTTCAAACAAAGCGCCATAACACCAAAGAACTACCAAGGGAAACCTTGTGTTATGAAACATCTTCCAATATCACCTTCTAATGTTTTTTCACACGAATGTAGATGCTGCTTTAACGATATATCACTTAAGTATTTTTAACAACAAAAAAAGCAATTTTAGAGCAGCATGCGCCTGAAACAGAACAGAAAATAAGTTGATTTCATTGGGTAAGCACGTGTAGCCTACAAAACCAGCTGAAAGTTCAAGAAACATATTGAAAGAAAAGACACACCCAGCGATTTATATACCACATGACTATACATCAATATATATCAGTACAAATGAAGTAGGAAATCAAAACGATTGAAATAGCCCATGAGATTAGGCCCTAAGGCAGAACCTCTGCATACTCTGGCAGCAACTTGTTCAGGTAAGGACCCGTTTCTTTAACTCCCAGATTATGACTCCGCTCTTCATTCAGCACTGTTATTACCACTAACCTTTTTACACGATCTAGTCCAAAAATACTACATGTGGTTACAATGTCGTCCAAATTACTTTGGGAGGAACTTAACCATTTTATTGAATGTTCATCTTAAGGAAAGTAAGCCTACAAACATACCTGCCGATCACTAAGGCAACATTAAGCTTCCACAGTCGTCACACACTGCAGAAGTGTAAAGCTATTATAACCCCTTCCACATGACCAAGAAGAAATCTGTTCTCTATTTACAACAAGCAAATGCACTCGTGTGAAAGGACAAATCTGAGTGTACTTCTTAGGTCAACGTCCAGAGAATCCAGAGTAAAGGGAGCTCAGTTTTCACTAAATCTAGTGAAACTCTTGGGTTGCTTATGTAAGATCTGTGACTTTTTGAATGATTACAATATCCTTATGTTTACAGACCTGTTCTGAAATGATTGCTGCTTGAACACTTTCCTAGTTCAGGTTACACTTAACTCTGCTGCGGGATTAGCAAATAAATGGTATGATCCCTGTATATATAGCGTTTTTTCTGGCCACCTGCTCAACAACACTTAATTTGGGGCACAAGGAAATATCATAACCTATGTTCCATTTCAATCTGTTGCATCACTTCCTGTCAAGGCTGAACTATCCCTGGATAGTTTCGAGTATGTCATAAGAACGCAAGATTCCCTGGAAAAGATAATAATGCTGGGAAAGGCAACAAGAAAAGAGGACCAAATATGAGATGGATTGACTCCCTAAAGGAAGCCACAGGCTTGAGAATGCAAGAGCTACGCAAGGCAGCTGAGGACAAGACATTTTAGAGAGCACTCATTCAAACGGTCGCCATAAGTAGGAGGCAACTTGACAACACATAACAACAACTACTGTCTACAAACATTCTTGAAAGTATTCACAGGAGCAACATCGATGCTTACAAGAGCATCTCTCTCCACACAATTTCCATAGGAAAAAAAGCTGCCCAATCCTGAGTCAGATGCTTGATACATCCAAATGAATACTATCATTATGAATTGACAGTGGCTTCTCAGGACTGATATCCCTACCTGACAATTCTTGGTCTTACCTGGTGGATAATACCTACAAACTATTAAGGAGGCCTAACCCTGTTTAGCTTCTGAAATCACATGAGCTTGGTGCTTTCAGGATGATCCCTGGTGCAATAATAATCTTTTTAAAACACACAGTCTGAATTTTTCCTGTTGTGGTACAATTATCTGTACAAAGTCTTATTTGATTCTCTTGACAGAGAAATGTGAAAAAAAATAGTTATGCTTTCTAGCCCTCTATCGGCTAATTCCATTTCCGAATCCCATTTTGCTCAGTTTACTATGCATGTTGTTTTGTTCTTTTTAAAAATGTAATAACATATTTGCAATAAAACAAGACAACATCTGAGCACCAAACAACTTCAAAACATCTCCAAATGCATGAACAAATACTCCTCTCTGGAAAAGTTTAGTTTTAGTCTCAAAAAAGGAGGGGCAGACAAATCTGTTCCTTACTAGATTCATTGGTTTTCTTTAATTTTTTTTCAACCCCATTGGGTTTGCAATTTTGGAGGGTTGAAGAGTCTGCAAAAATGTTAGCTTCTATTTCTATATGTATATTTCCCCAACATATATCCTTCAAAAAGCACGCAGAGGTTTCAGGTTTAAATGGACAACTTTAAAGGTGGTTGGGTAGACCAAATCATAAATAAAAAGTCTATCGATGACTACTAGCCATAGTACCTACATCGAAACATAGAATTGTAGGGCTGGAAGAGACTCCAAGGGTCATTAATCAACCCTCATAGGTTGCTTTCCAACTTCTGCTTAAAAAGGAGAAGCCAACATCTCCTGAAGCAGTTTGTTCCACTGCTGAACCACCCTTTCTGTCAGGAAGTTCTTCCTAATGTTGAGTCCAAACCTCCTCTCTCTTTTCCTCTGGACCCACTTCTTTGGGTTCTACCAAGTGAAGGAGAAAAAAACAAGCTTGCTCTTTCTTCAACACTGACAGTCCTTCAATCATCTGAAGGCTTTCATGTCACCTCTCAGTCTTCTCTTTTCTAGGCTAAACATGCTCAAGTCCCTTGATCATCCTTCATCGGGCACAGTTTCCAACCCTTTCATCATCTACAAGAAGAAAGGCAGGGTAGAAATAAAATAGGTCTCAGCAGGAGAAAAGAAGTTGCTGCATGTGACAGACCTCCGGTCCGATACATGCAGGGTTTTCCTTGTGTCCATCCAAGGTTTGTTCCAGATGGCTTCCATCACAATCTCTCCCATACTTCGGGGGGTTACCAACCACCCTGTCTAAAACATATAAATTGTGTTGCTGAATAATTTGAAGAAATATATTTCCCGATCAAATCTGCTCTTATTTCCAGACTTCTGTCATATCCCTGGATCTAATTCCTGTTGTTATTCCAGATAATCTGAGCTATGAACTATTTCCAAGTCTTTAAGGTATTGGATGTGAAGTACAGTAGGACCCCCAAATCCGCTGAGGGTTAGTTCCAAGCCCCCTGCCAATAATAAAAACTGCAGATAATATGGTAAAACGGGGGGGGGGGGGAACAATTTTTTTCCACACGGATTACCAGAAGTGGCCACTAGAGGGGATGAGACACCATACTATGTGTTTTTCACTAACAAGCATTGATAGCACAGTCTCTGGCTCACTCTAGTGGCTGGTTCTGGTAAGACATGTGAAAATAGGGGTTTTTTGGAGTTTTTTAAAAAACATTTTCAATATTTTCAGACCATGGATAAGTCAATCAGTGGATACTGATCCCATGGATAAGGGGGTCCTACTGTATGCTGGTATCATTTGAAGCAGAAACAATATGAACAGAGTGGGGAGGAGATAAATAATTTGGACATGAACACTGCGGTGATCACTTAACATGTTTCAATCCATCAAAAAGGCCTAAACCATTCAGATCAATGTAAAAACAACAACAACAAAATAGGCATTTAAACAAGTATACAGAAACTCTCCACCAGAATCAGAAGCAGCATGTTTCTTAACACCAGGACTGGGAAACAATAGCAGGAAAGTCTTCCGTTTTTAAAATTTTTGCATGTTCCTACAGAAATGAGGATTAAACAGGCCTTTGGGCATGACCCAGCGAAGCTCTTTCTTCTGCTCATATGCATAAGGATTGGCAGCACTATAGCAGCAGGCAGCAAAACCACTGGTCAACCAGTGGTCTTTTCACTCTCCTTACTGTCTGTGCTGAGTATGGGATATTCCAGGGAATGTGCCTGGTTAGCATTAGGCATTCCTTAAATACAGTCAACCCTCGACTTACAAACTTAATCCGTTCCGGAAGGAAGTTTGTAAGTCGAAAAGTTCGTAAGTCGAATCAGCATTTCCCATAGGAATGCACTGAAAACCAATTAATCCGTTCCGGCTGTTTTTGGTTCTTAGGTCGAGGGGCGGTTTGTAACTCAAATCATTAGTTCCCATAGGAACTAATGCAAAGCCGGTTAATCCGTTCCTACCACTAGGGGCAGAATTTTTTTTATTTTTTTTCCTTTTAACCTAAGATGACTTAGGCTTTTTTTTCCGGTTCGTAACTCGAATCTAAGTTCGCAAGTCGAGTCAATATTTTTCTATCAGAGTGGTTCGTAAGTCGAAATGTTCGTAACTAGGGCCGTTCGTAAGTCGAGGGTTGACTGTATGTCTGATCTTCCAGGTCTGATGGGAATAACTGTATGCCCGCCACTGTAGCTAAGTATGCCATCCCAAAACAAGAAAGAAAGACAAAAAAGACAATCATCATCATCATCTTAGAACTGCAGAGCTGGAAGGGACACTACGGATCACCGAGTCCAGCTCCTATCAATGAGACACAGTGGGGAATTGAACTCCCAACCTTTGGTTCAGCAGCCAGATGCCTAAACCACTGAGCTATCCAGCAGTTGTAGAAAAACTGGCCAAAATCCAGCTGGAAGTTCCAACTAGAGCCGATCCAATAGGCAGAATGTTCTTCATCTTCATGTAATGTTAAAGTTATGCCGTCAAAAAGGTACCAGGCATTACATCCAGGTAATGAGGTGACACAGCTCCTGTTGCGACCAATTGCACTATGCACCTGTGTAAGTACTTTGTGAATACACTTCTGCTCTGGTGCAATTAGAGCTACTGCTTGCATAATGTCAAGTTACACAAGTGTAGGTACTCAATGGGATTTCAGCCACTGAAACGGCGAGGTTTAGGTAAGGATTTACCCACCCTTCAACAAGTGATTCACTGGGTATACTCTACATCAGTGCCTCCCAACCTTGGGTCACCCAAGTGTTCTTGGACTGTAGTTCCCAGAAGCCTTCACCACTTGCTGTGCTTGCCAGGATTTCTGAGAGCTGCAGTCCAAGAACATCTGGAGGCCCAAGTTTGAGAACCACTGTGATGGGATTATCAACAGGATTCAAGTTATTTTCATCAGACCTATTGAGGGGGTTGGAACAGAGGGCTTGGGATGTACAAGCTGATGTACTTTTGAACCAGTCGTGGACAATCATTGGAGGGTGGTCTGTGCATGCAACAGTAAAGGACATCCTTTGGATGCAAAAAGTCTGAAACTTCAGGCTAGGAAAAATCCTGGCTAGGCAGCCACTGCCAGTCCCTTCACACAACATTCAGCTAGATGGGGCAATGGTTTGACAGGCACAACACACCTTCTTCTATTGCATCAGACAAATCACCGGTGAATTAGGCTTCTCTGTTATTCTGCTTCAGCAGCTTCCTGGACTTTCAACATGGAACATGACACACAATGCAAATCAATGATGGCTAAGAATGGCTGAAACCATGTTGTGCAGCTCTGCCTACGCCATGGGGATGATGTCACGAGCAGGGGCGAATCGCTGCTGATTGAAGGCCGTTTTGGGGGGCATGCCACTTGTGCACAAGGTGGTGAAGCCGCACGCATCCCGAAATTGTCAAAGGAAGCCTTGACTCAGCAGAGGTTCGCCACTGCTGGTGACATCATTGCCGCTCCACAGATGGGACCTGCGCCAAAGGATTTCCGCTATGAAGTTTCCACCTCATAAAGATGGTTTGGATGGACACAATTTCTCCAGGTAAGCGCCTTGAGCATGATATGCTATTTGGGTAAGAAGGCAAACCTATAAAAAAAAAACACAAAACACCAAAGAGATCCTGGGCAACCCCCACCGCTATTCTTAAGTAAGAATGAGATTTGCAACAGAAGCAATAGAGGTCAGGGGACTTTTTTGTTCTATTCTCCAAAGAAGACTGAGCTTTGAGCCAGATAATGGAAATTCGTCTGTTTGGAATGCTCATTATGAAATAACTTTGAGCATTCTTGCTTTGAAAGATTTTAACGTGATTTAAATTCTGATCTTTTTTTTTTTTTAAAGAAATACAATTTGGCCTTTCTTCAGAAGTTTTTTTAAAAAAGCAAAATAAAATAAAAGAGCCATTTAAGCTGATGCAGTGCCATTTCAGTGCACTGGGACAATGGGACTGCCTCCAGGCAGAGAGAGGTTCTCCTTTTGGTTCACTGGACAGCATTGTCCGAATGGGATGGCTTTGCCCTTTTCGCAGACGGACGGTTCAGAAATTTGGGATTCAGAAGCGCCCCATTCATCTGCACTGAGACTGTTCAGGTGGGTGCTCTTCGAAAAGCTGGGGGTGCAAACACTGAAACTGAGTTGAAAAGCAGACAGGTCCAAAAAGGGTCAGCCTTTTCTGAGTGCAAGGCTCCGAACGTAATCCAGCGATTTGCCTGGAGGAAGCATTTGCCACTTCTGTTCTTTCTGTCATTGCTTTTGTGCTCAACACGGACTCCTTTTGATGAATGACAGGTATCCGTCTCCTGTCCCTTGAAGATAACTCTTTGGAAAGCAGCGATCAAGGGCATTAAAAATAAAACGAAACTTTCCCATCAGGAAATATTAGGCTTCAGAGGGGGGAAAAAAAAAACCAAATCCATGAACTGGAGTTGACGGTCGTTCATTATAGGATCGCCAAGTGATTCTGTAAGCTTTTACGGCATAAACTATTCCAGCTCAACACATACGGCAGGAAAAGGAGAGGTGTTTGGTGGCAAGAGTGGAGAAGGAAAGAGAAATGTTTAGCACACAAGGGATGGGCAAATGTCTGTCCTTAGATATTTTCAATATTTAATTACAAAATAATGGTGTAATTTAAGAGCACTGGGTGGACTTCCCGAGTTGTGTGACTGAATGCGTAACAGATGATGCCTTTGGAGATCTCTTAACTTA
This sequence comes from Intellagama lesueurii, assembly GCA_037013535.1. NCBI lineage: Eukaryota > Metazoa > Chordata > Lepidosauria > Squamata > Agamidae > Intellagama > Intellagama lesueurii. The sequence goes on from JBAJHW010000003.1 coordinate 7,327,895, forward strand.
AAGCCATTTGCTGTTAAAAATTACACCTTTTGTGTAACTGCACAAATCCAAGGATTTTGGTCAATATTTTTAACTGAATTTAAATACTATAACATATTATACGTTTTAGCAGTATCTGTTTTTAACTGTTTTGTACGCTACCTTGGATCCCTATATTGGGAGAAAGATTGGAAAATAGACAAACACACACACCTCCCACCCTGGAGATATAAATTTGACCCTGTTCTGTTATGATCTTGCTGCTCTGTGGCACAACGGTTAAACTGCAGTACTAGTTAAGACTCTGGTCATGAGTTTGATCCCAATGGGCTCCAGAAGCCGGTTCAAGGTTGACTCAACCTTCCGTCCTTCTGAAGTTGGTAAAATGATTACACAGCACACTCGGGGACATGCAATGTGTAGCGTGCATAACTAAATTGTAAACCACCCAGAGAGTGGAGCTATATGAAGCACTATGGGGCAGTATATAAGTAGCACACTTTGTTCCGCTTTTGCTTTGATCAAAAACAGGTGTATGTTGCGTACAAAATCTCCACCCTTTCTTGGGAGAGTAAGAAGAGGTGGACATTTTGTCAGGTTACTGGCAGACCCATGGCTGGTTGGTTTTGTGTGCACGCCTGCTCTACAGAGAAGTTCTTTGGGCTGACTCGGAACTCCCTAAAATTTATGATCCAGTGCCAAAATCTATATAATCTTTTTGCTTTGCTTTTTCCTACCTAGTGGTGCTGAGATGGAAGCAAACAGGATGCTGGTGAGATAAGCCAGCTGAAGAGGGTCAATGAGGCTCTCTTGACCTGATAGTCATCATCTTAATAGTGTTCTAAGAACAGTGGGCCATCAAGTGCCCAGACAATTTAATTTCACTTCCCAGCTGGAATGTTAAGTACAATAAAAACCATCCATTCAGCAAACAAAGATTGATAAAGGGAAACTCATTTGCTGTCTCACTTTGTTTATCTTGACATCCCACAAACTGTCGAAAAGGATGTATCACACAGAGCACATGCTAATGCTCTTTTGGAACAAGGTCCAAGAGAAATTAACAGTTCTTAAAAGGTCTACAAGTGTTCACTCTCCATGCTTCTGCAAAGAGTAGCTATGACTGAGAACCAGAGAGTTCCCATATCTTTACCTCCAAGCCAACTCATTTTTGCACCAAAAAGAATTTTAAGACTACCCAAATCCTATCATCCTGCGCCAAGAAAAGCCAATTGCTTGTGCAGATTTAACAGGTTTTCATGTCTTTAGCATAATTTATTTGGCTTTTTAATATGTGGGGAGAGTTCATGAACTGTGCAAGATGGGAAAATCTTGTACATGAATTCTGTGTATGAAACTCTGGCCTGTAGCCATTGGGAACTCAGCACATACAGGTTAAATTGTTCAGGGTATCTGTAAAGCTCTCCTCCGGTACCATGTTTTAAAATGAATCATTTCCCCCCCTTTCAGCTTTCTTAACTATCCAGTTTTTACACCCATACACGGTGATCGAAAAGACAGTGTGGATTATCCTAGTCTTCATCTCCAGTGACACATCCTTACACATGACGATCTTTTCTAGTTCCTTCATTGCTGCCCACCCTAGTCTCAATGTTCTGATTTCTACCCCGGAGTACCAGAAAGACAAAGAAGGAGGATCTAGATCAAATCAAGCCTGAACTATCTGTGGAGGCAAAAATATTGAAACTGAGGTTCTCCTATTTTGGGTGCATCATGAGGCAGGAGTCTCTGGAAAAGACAATACGGGGAAAAGCAAATGTTGTTTCCCTTAACAAGTGGCAGAAACAAGATGGGTTTGATGTGTATGGTGATGAAAATTGCATTGGTGCCCGACCTCAAATTTCTTCACATCCATCCTTCTGACAATAGATTTTTATGATTCTATGTGTATAGACTGAACTACCTGTATCAGCCAAGAGAGACGAAAGCCCTTGCAAATCATATTCCGTAATGATATGCAAATTTATTCAACTCTAGCAATATTTATACTTCCCCACTCTTCCAATGCTGGAGCTCCAGTGTTTCATTAATTCAGTCTGAAGTGTGTGGAGAATTTAGAATACTACGTTAGTGCAAGCATTATTAAGTATTATCGCTACCGCTGTTATTGTTATTAAGATGCATTTCAGAAACCATTCATAAAGATGAGGTTTCGAGGTTACCTGGGGAACCCAATCAAGAACGCTAGACAAAGTTGTCTCGTCCATGCTGTATTTGCTGGGGAGAGGGGAGGCTTCACTGAGCAATCCTTCCCACAAAGAATGACCGAAGGGAAAAGAAGCACAGACTTCTCCCTGGTAGATCTTGAAAGCGTTACACGTGTGTGTAAAGTGTCATGCTGAGATTTTGCATTGCGCTGTACTTCATCTACCTTTGCAAGAAAACAACAACCCAAATGGGTGTATAATCATTAAATACATGGCTGTCTCGGATTAGAAATTGAGAAGTTTGGCTATAAAGTGGGAAATGGCATTCCTTTTTTTAACCAGACTAAACAGCGTCTGAGCAGGTATCCCGAGCGCATGTTTTCGTCTCCCTTGGCTGATACAGGTAGCTCAGTCAATGTTTTCTCTTGATTTAATGCTTGTTCTGCCGTCCCATTAATTTTTGGTAATGAGAGCTGGGTGGGGAGAAAAAGCATTAAAGTAGTGAAATGAAAAAAAAACAGGAGTTGGGGAGCCGGATTTTATTCCCTTCCTTCCTTACTCCAGTGAGTCTAGCAAACAAACATGGTTGGCTTGTCTCATATTCTCCACCTTAGCATTCACAGATAAGACTGCTAGATGAGCAGCTTGCCATGCCTTGTGAGATCTCAGGGCCAAATGCTGAGGTCACAGATAAGTCCTTTGTAGTAACACAGGGTGCAGGTCCTTGTGATATTAAAGAAAGGGGAGTTCCTTGTTATGTCACCAGAGGCTGGCCCTTGCATAACTACAAGCCACAGGAAGCCAAATTTAAGGTGAACATCAGGAAAATCTTCCTAACTGTTAGAGCAGTACAACAATGGAACCAATGACCTCAGGAGGTGGTAAGCGCTCCAACACTGGAGGCATTCAAGAGAAAATTGGACAACCATCTGTCAGATCTGCTATGACTTGGATTCCTCCCACTCTCTCCAGATCATCTGAGAGGTCTAAAATCTGTGAGGGCTATGCATTGATGCCGATCAGGTATGGGACAGTTGTGACACACAGAGGATGTTGCTTAAGGTGGAGAATGTACACAGGCAAGCTCTCTGTGGTGCATGCCAAGATCCTTGCTGCTTATTAAACTTTTATTTGGCTCCCTTGCTGTGCTTCTCCCTTTCCATGCTGTGAACATGGTAATTAATTATTTAGAATAACTAATCAATCAGGGATTAGATGTACTAATCAAACATGTTTCAGCTGCTAAGTATCACTCACTTGAAAAGATTGATCAGGCTAAAAGATGCTCCGTAGATGGTTCAGAAGAGGGTTCTTACAGCCTGCGTATGCACCTCCTGAACCCCCTAGGGTCGAATCCTTAACACCATCTGCTGGACCATGTAGAAAGCCGAACACCAAGCCGCCAGACAGACGGCACTTATTTTCCGTTCTGGTGCCCTTTATGCGCTCTCAGTAGGGAAAACTGGATTGCAAGGGAAGTCAGGAATTTTTTCTGTCAGTTAAGAGGTTGTGAAATGCGCTTGCTTTCTCATTTTCTTGATTACCTGGCCATTTGAAGTAGCTTGGGACTCCAAGGCTAGTTATCAGCACTGGAAATTATCATGATTCTAAGGGCATATTTAACGTGCCGAGTGCTTTACAATCAAGAGTTAATTTTGAACAATAAAAGGGAGGTGTCAAAACTTCAAGCTGGTAGAAAACAAGGGCTCCAGATGTGCGTTAGCCATCAGGGTTGATAAACTGGCACAAGTCGCCAACTCATGACATTTTCAAATATATTTCATCAGAGACATAATTATAGAATCATAGAATAATTGAGTCGGAAGGGACTTATAAGGCTATCGAGTCCAATCCCCTGCTCAGTGCAGGAATCCAAATCAAGGCAGATCTGACAGATCTTGAACGCCTCCAGCATTGGAGCGCTCACCACCTCTGAAGGAAATTGGTTCCATTGGTGTACTGCTCTAATAGTTAAGAAGTTTTTTTTCCTGATGTTCAGCCTTCCTGTAGCTTGAGCTCATTATGATGTGTCCTGCACTCTGGGATGATCAACAACAGGGGTCCCCAACCTTTTTCACCCCGCGGACCGGCTGGGGAAGGCGGGGCACCCCCAGTGCTCATGCACGAACAAGCACGCACACTCTCTCGCGTGAATGAGCGCACACACTCATACGCATGCGCAAACAGTAGGACCCCCGGCGCGCAAGGGAGTGCGCGCCGGGGGGTCTATCTCCGTGGCCCGGTCCGGCTCAAGCCACGGACCAGCACCGAGCCGCGGACCGGGGGTTGGGGACCTCTGATCAACAATACGTAGATTCTGCCCCTCTTCTGTACCTTTCAAGTATTTTTCAGGTATTTGAAAAGTATTTGAAAAGTGCTATCATATCTCCCCTTTCTTTTCTCAAGGCCAAACATGCCCAGTTCTTTCATAATTTTTATCTAACATATGCATTTATTAATACTTTTCCTGTGTTAAGACAAATACTTGCTTGTTGTGTGCAGATTTTCCTAACCACATGCATTTTATATACAACTTGCTCTAAACACATATTTTTGTTACGCTTTGTCTAATACATGATTATATTTTACAACCGTCTTGTACTATATGTGTCTTCATATGTCATTTATGAATTAAGAACTCTACTGGAAGATGTTTAGAAATACACATCCCGAAGTGTAATGGTGTATTAATTTTCGTATATATTTAGGACGCCTGTGAAAGGAATGTATTAAATGAAGCATTATCACCTTTATGCTAGGGATGTAAAAAAGAAAAGGGGACATATTTACATATGTGGTCGTCTTGTGAAAAGAGAAAAAAAAGAAGTGGATACGAATTTTTAAAGAGATAAATGATATACTTGGCAGGAATGTACAAATCTCTTCAATGACAGCCCTGTTGAATATGGTTAATAAATAATAATATAAATTCAGAGGTGAATAGGCGAATAGTCCCCAAATGGCGAAGACAGCACAAGGTTACAGTGCTTGTAGTTCTCTCTCTCTCTCTTTTTTCTTTCTTCTTTTCCCCCTTTCCCCCCTCTTCTTTTAATGTAATTGCATTATGTAGGCATCCTTCATTCTCGAGAGACTATGGTAACGTGCTCTGTATGGAGGACTTGGAACAGCGTCTGGTGTGGCTGAGAAGGCCGATTCGAGAGTGACAATCCCTTCCACACTGAAGACAAATACAATCTGTCCCCTGTCCAGCTCCCTGGTTTTGCTGGTTTCGGGACTGCCTCTTTGCCTCGGCCTGCTGGACAAGTGTCTCTTCAAATTGGGAGAGGCCGTGATGCACCGCCTGCCTCCAGGCTCAACGCTCAGATGTCAAGGTTTCCCATCTGTTGAGGTCCATTCCTAAGGCCTTCAGATCTCGCTTGCAGATCTCCTTGTATTGCAGCTGTGGTCTCCCTCTGGGGCACTTTCCCTCCACTAATTCTCCATACAGGATATCTTTTGGAATCCGACCATCAGCCATTCTCATGACATGCCCGAGCCAACGTAGATGTCGCTGTTTCAGTCATGTATACAAGCTAATAATTCCAGCTTGTTCCAGGACTACTCTATTTGGAACTTGGTCCTGCCAGGAGATACCAAAAATGCGTTGGAGACAACGCATATGAAACGTGTTCAGCTTCCTCTCCTGCAGTGCACAAAGGGTCCAGGACTCACTGCAGTACAGGAGTGTGCTCAGGACACAGGCTCTATAGACCTGGATCTTGGTATATGCCGTCAGCTTCTTATTAAGCCATACTCTCTTTGTGAGTCTAGAGAACACGGTAGCTGCTTTGCCAATGCGTTTATCCAGCTCGACATCCAGGGAGAGAGTATCAGAAATCGTTGAGCCAAGATACACGAAATAATTGCATTATCTTTTGGTTATATATTGTTCATTTTGTTTTTTATAACTCTAAAAACAAATAAATCAATAAAAAAAGGATGGGAAAGTTCTGCCCATTGGCTTAAAAATGTGAACCAAGCCAAATTCTCCTATGTGCGCTGAGGAAATGACTTTCCCTAAAACAGAGTGTCTCACATTTTACAACGGCGGGAACCTCCCTCTCTGATGCCCTATTACATTTTTTCATTCCGATTTGCAAAATACCACAGCCAGCAAACTCTAGTTGATAGATTTCTTCTAGAAGGGGGGGGGGGCATCACTGAGAATGCAGTAGATCCTGTCTATCATTCTTAATTCTCAACTTTTCATCGCCTCTTACCAGCAAAATACATGACACTGAGTTCCAATTAAGAAAAAACAACAACAGGATGCTACATTTTTAAAAGGAGCTGTGGAAGAAAAATAACACCTCAGACCAAGGAGAACAGTACACAACAGCATCCTACCACTGAATGTCAGAACACCTGGAAGGAATAGAGGAGTGAATGCCTAAATCTCCATATGTCAACATGGTTTGCTCCCCAAAGTTCTAAGAGTGATTTATAGATTCCTGGGGCAGGTGGGACTCTAGTTAAGAATCAGTGGCCCTGACGGATCCTGTGGTCCAATCTACCCATGGTGTGGCAGCTGATTTCCTGCAGAAAGCTGGAGCCCACCTTGGCCACATCCTTTGCTTAGCTTCCCTGGAAGAAATAGCGCCAAATTTGTTTTTCCGCTATGTCCCTCATTTTGCTATGGCAAAGCATCCTTTTAAAGCACCCCATGATATCAGTGGTTGGAACAGTTACCACTGTCCAGTTTGTTGTTGTTGTTTAGTCGTTAAGTCGTGTCCGACTCTTCGTGACCCGCTGCCTCCCAGAGTTGGGTCTAATTCATGTTGGTAGCTTCGATGACACTGTCCAACCATCTCGTCCTCTGTCGTCCCCTTCTCCTCTTGCCCTCACACTTTCCCAAAATCAGGGTCTTTTCCAGGGAGTCTTCTCTTCTCATGAGATGGCCAAAGTATTGGAGCCTCAGCTTCAGGATCTGTCCTTCCAGTGAGCACTCAGGGTTGATTTCCTTCAGAACGGATAGGTTTGTTCTCTTTGCAGTCCAGGGGACTCTCAAGAGTCTCCTCCAGCACCACAATTCAAAAGCATCAATTCTTCGGCAGTCAGCCTTCTTTATGGAAGTGGTAACTGTCCAGTTACCACTCCATAACTGTTGACTGAAAAGGCTTTTTGAGAAAACACACCAGGGACAACATAAAGTTAAAGACTCCATTTTCAATCAATAATTGAACAGCTTTGTTTCCCGTCCCAAGACTTTCCGACTCTTGTTTGACAAGTCGTTCTGGGGCTTTCCCTTAGGTTGACCCGTATAATAATTGGAATTTCAATTATTCATTTTCAATTATGAACATGACATGATTATCACAAATGTCATTAAGTATTAAATTATCCCCTAATGATGGATAGATGGAACAGTAGACCCTTCTCCAATTCATCCAACCACCTCTCCAGCCTTTATGTCAGTTACTTAAGCAGAGGTCCTTATTGCAGAGTTTGTAAAATATTACCTGTACATACACAATGTATATTCAATTTACACATACAAAATGTACCCATTCCTGTTGAGATCTGCTGTGATATGGACCTTACGAAGTTGTTTTATACTGGGTTATACCAATGAGCAACCTAGTTAAGTTCTGTCTTCTAGGGATAGAAACATGCACCCTGATCTGATTCCCCATTAATTCTGTCCAGTTTCTGATATCTACAAACTAGCTGATAATTAATACAGATATTTCCAGATTTATGAGGCCCTTAATTCGCCTTTTAGTATACCTGATAGGGAAGTGTCATTCACATTTTTCAACTTCTAGAATTCCCTGTGCCTTGACTTCCGCCAAATGACTTCCGTCCCTTGAACACTGTTTGGGGACCGTTCTTGGGTGGATGACGGCAAATGGACTGAGGTTGAATCCGGACAAGACGGAAATCTTGCGCATGGGCGGCCCTGGTGTCAGTGGGTTGGGAAACTCCCTTTCTTTTGGGGGAGTGACTCTTCCCATGAAGAATGAGGTTTGCAGCTTGGGCATCTGTCTGGACCCGGATCTCACCATGGAAACTCAGGTGACATCTGTGGTCCGGGCAGCCCATTTCCATCTTTGGAGGATTGCCCAGCTGTGTCCCTATCTAGACGCGGGGGCACTCACGACTTTGATTCATGCACTCGTAATCTCAAGAAGAGACTACTGCAGTGCTCTCTACGTGGGACTACCCTTGAGGTTGATGCGGAGACTACAACTGGTTCAGAATTCGGTGGCCAGATTAATAACTGGGGTGAAGAAATTTCAGCACATCCCCCCATTCTGGCTGCCCTTCATTGGCTACCGGTTTGTTTCCGCATCGACTTCAAGGTTATGATGATAACATTCAAAGCCCTAAACGGTTTAGGATCTCGGTATCTATCAGAATGCCTGCTCCCAGCCAGATCTGTCTGTAATACCCATTCTTCACAGGCAGGGCAGTTGAGGGCCTTGACCCCAAAGGAGACCCAGAGGGAAAGAACAAGAAACCGGGCCTTCTCAGCGGCCGCCCCCCACCTGTGGAAAAATCTGCCCATGGAGATCCGCCTGGCACCCTCGCTGGACGGGTTCAAACGAGCATTGAAGACTTGGCTCTTTCGCCAGGCTTTCCCTGAACATTAAGTTTTTGATATCTCAGCTTCCCTTTTATCATCCTTTTTGCCATCCTTTCATCATCCTTTTTTATCATCTTTATAGCCATCTGTTTTAATTTATCCTACTAGTTATTGTATCTGTTGAATGTTTGTATTATTTTATTCTTATTGTGTTTTAATATTGTGTTGTTTGTCTTGTTGTTGTTAGCTGCCCAGAGTGGCCTGGCTGCCAGATGGTGCAGGGTATAAATCTAATAAATAAATAAATAAATAAATAAATAATACTAGGGCAACTTTCTTTTTTAACGGGAACCTAAGTCATGAACTCTTCCAGATCGGCCTTTCTGCAGGCAAGCCACGTTTGAGTGTCTGTGCATCTGTTAGGTAAAACTCCCAGAATGGAGAGTTCTAGGAGCTGGAATTTAAAAAAATCCCAGTGGCACATTGCCTAAATAGAGATGGGCATGAACCAGTTCGTCTCAGTTCGTAAAGGCGGCACCATAGGTGCTGCTGCTTCCCTCCCCCTGTCTCCTCTGGCTCAATCAGCCACTCACAGAGCCAAGTATGGTAGCTTCCTGCATCTCCTCAACTGATCTTCCAGTCCCGGCAGCAGTTCAGGCTTCTCTGCCCCGCCCTCTTGGCTGATCTGCCACTCATAGAAAAGGGTGGGGCAGAGAAGTCTGTGCTCTTGCTTCTGACTGGCAGATTAGCTGAAGAAGTGGAAAAAGCAAGCATGGAGGGCCTAGTGAGGGGCTGCTTAAGCCAGAGGAGGCGAGGAGGGGAGCATCATCATCTGTGCTGCCGCCTTTATGAACTGGGACAAACCAGTTCGTGCCCATCTCTATCTCTAAATTTCTGATAATAGCAGTCTTCTCTGCACAATAGGCTCATCCAGGCATTGGTAGTATGATCATCCAATTCTGTAGGAAACAAGGAGTCACAAATAGGATTGTTATTTGCAATGGGTTACTCTAGAGAAGCTGTAATAAGAGTGCAACTAAGTTACATTTCAAAAACAAGATGTATCACAATAGTGTTATGTTTCTATAATGTTGTAGTTGCTTTTAAAGGCATTTTAGAGGCATTTTTGAGTGGATTTTTTTCTGATTTTACATCATTCTTTTAACACAAGTATCATAGAATTGTACAGGTGATGCCAAGACAGATCTAGTCAAACTCCCTAAAACGGATAAAATCCACAGTTATAGCCACAGAAGATGGACATCTAACCTCAGTTTAAAAAACTACCAATAAAGAAGAATCCACCATCTTCCAAGGTAGTCCTTTCCACGGTTCAATAGCTCTTGCCACCAGGAAAGTGTTTTTTTTAATATTTCAGAATCTAAATCCACTATTTCAGGTCCTTTACTTTACCACCATCAAAAATGAGCTTTGCTCCGTTTCCTACAAGACAGCCCCATGGCAGTGACCCTATGGCCCAAATCCTGTTGATGAGCAATGCCTGTATAACTGAAATTTGCCACAAAGTGGAAGTCATCTGCAGCAAGCCATTCCTCGGAGGCATGACACTCCTAGTTGCACAGTCAACTGGGCAACCATGCACACCAATCAGACTGCCCACACGCAACTCCCTAAGAACCTCTGCAGGACTAACTCTACACTACACCAGGTACAATAAGATATCAGTCTGCATTACATGCTATTTGCCACCTAGGGTCCAACATTTTAGTATTTATGCCATTAAAAAAAAACCAAGTGTATTTTCAAATGTTATGTAGGCACCTATGAGAGCAGGGCAGTTATTGCTTTATCTTTAAGCGCAAGAAGCAGAGTCTCTAAGGATTCTACCCGCCAGCTGCTGGCCTTAAAATCATGCTGTTTGATTTGTATCTCCTACTGCTGTTAGCAAATCCTCTTTCACCACAATCTGAATCCTCTATTGACCACAAAATGGTTTACAGATAGATGGACAGGTAGCTATTTATATATGTATATGTATTTATATGTAACTAGAGGTAGACAGATGTGTCTGTATTTATATAGAAATGGGTCCTGTAACGAATGGCACTGTGAGAGGAATAAATTATGTGAAAAAAGAGAGTATGCAAATTTTATTTATTCAAATTTCCCTCACAGCATGCAGAGACATCCAGAAACAATTTTCTCTTTGAAGCTGTCGTTCTGCCCTTTCAGCCAAGCAAAATAGAGAGTCCCATCTATTTACGAATTAAGAAAAAGCCATCTTGTGGGAGCGGAGACCGCAGGGTGCGATCCTCATCTACTTCCCAAAGGCGTTTAAAGGGATCTTACGTAAAAAGACGCTTCCGGACAGTGTTTCATCCTGCTCTTTAAGGATCTATGTACAAATTGAAAATACATCCTCACACTTGGCGTGTAAAGCATTTACTTCACGTTCCATGCCTGGGCCAAGATATGTCACTGCCCGTAGAACAGAAATAAATGCACTCCCTTTCTGTCACATGTGTTTCCTCTCCTTTTGTGACAGCCCTTCACGGTTTGGGACCATGTTACTTGTCAGAGCGCCTTCTCCCCAGATCATCTACCCGATCCACCAGGTCCTCCCAGGCAGTGCTTCTCCGAGTAGCCACTCCAAGGAAGGCCAGGAAATCATCCATGAGAAGCAGGGCCTTCTTCGCGGTGGCACCAACACTGTGGAATCAACTTCCGGTGAGGTTGTGCCTGGCCCCCTCCCTCCCAATGTTTAAAAGGCCTCTGAAAAGACTGCTGTTCAGAGAGGCACTTTGTTGCAACCCTGCCTGATTTTATGCCTCGCGTTCTGCCTTTTGTCTGCAGAATTACGCCTCTTTTAGTTTTTCTGTTTTATTATTTGCTTGTCTGTATTTTTAATCTCATTGTTTGTTGTTTCTTTTACCATGATGTAAACCACCCAGAATAATGCATTGCATTAATGGGGTAGTACACAAATCAACCAACCAACCAACCAACCAACCAACCAACCAACCAACCAACCAACCAACCAACCAACCAACCAACCAACCAACCAAACAAACAAACAAACAAACAAACAAGCAACTAAATATCTCAAATTTGCACACTGAGGAAGCCAACACTCTGCCTAATAGTAGAGGCAGCCCTGTTGTTTTCACTTGGAACAATTCTAAGAGATTTGAGGAAACAGAATCTCTCCTGAAGTATCAAAATTTCCACTGAATAAAACTGGTTCTTCTGCTACCTATGCCTGGAGTCAACACTGGGTATCCTTGAATCCATTGGGCTATCAAGGTCTCCCAAACTTCTCAGTCCCTCCTTTTGCTTGTCCTGGGTGTCCCCTTGCAGTAAGCAGTTGAGCTCTCAGAGAAATGCCAACCCAGGGTATTGTGAGAAAACAAAATGGCAGCTCTACTGCACCCAATGCTCTCTCTACTGCTGCCACCACCATCTTCACCACCGTCAAATAATTCAGCAGGTTTAGATCTTGGAAAATGCTGATTCTGGGAGATGCAGTCCAAAAGTAATATTTCCAAGATCTGGCCACGGCCCAGTTCTGTGGATGTGACCACACTAGTCCACATTTTGCAGGTGGCTCCCTTCAAGCTGGTCCTAAGGTTATATATATCACAATCCATGCACAGAGAGATTCCATGAGAAACATGTAAATTAAACAACAAAAGGCTTATGGGAACCTAAGCACTCATTTTACCTTCCTTTCTCCCTAGAGGAGGACCCAAGGCAGCTTACATCATTGAAAGACAATACAGTAGTACCTCAGTTTACGAATTTAATGCGTTCTACGGGACGTTACGTAATGCAAAAAATTAATAAACCGGAACGTGGATTGTCATAGGAACGGGGGCAGCGCTATAAACCTCCAGGCACAATGCGTCCTGGGGAAACTTCCTTCGTACTGCAGGGAAAAAACCATAAACCGAAGCATTATTTTCAATGGATTTCCGCTCGTAAACCGAAAATTACGTTAACCAAAGCGTTCGTAAACCGAGGTACTACTGTATGTAAGAACAAAACAATGAGTATACAAATGTGGTGTACATCATTAAAATACAATATTTAAAGCTAAAAACATGAAGTATAGAAATATTAAAAGGAACAAACAAATACCACTCTGAGAAATGGGAAACACAAACAAAACTAAGAACATAGTCAAAGCACTCAGCCACTGAGGGAAAGCTTGCCTGAAGAGAAAGGTCTTCATCTGCTTGCAGAAGGACACCTCACTCACCCACTCTAACCACATACTTACAAGACCAGTGCATTTCAAAACAATACACTTATCATCACCGTAGGCACAATACACTGAAACATAATTGGGCATCACAGAAGACCCAGTTACATTCAAATGCACTGTGTATATGGTAACGGTAAGTGTCTTGTTGGATCCAGGTAGCACATCTGTCACTCACGCTGGCTGTGAGATTCTGGAGCTGCCCCCCAATGTGGCCTTTTCCATGCTCTGGGTTGTGTGACCCTGACTCCAACTAATTTGTTTCTCAAATCTTGCCTAAGGTAAAGGTAAAGGTTCCCCTTGACATTTAGTCCAGTCATGTCCGACTCTAGGGCGCGGGTGCTCATCCCCGTCTCCAAGCCATAGAGCCAGCGTTTGTCCGTAGACAGTTTCCGTGGTCACATGGCCAGCGCAACTAGACACGGAACGCTGTTACCTTCCCACCGAGGTGGGTACCTATTTATCTACTCACATTTTTACATGCTTTCGAAACTGCTAGGTTGGCAGGAGCTGGGACAAGCGACGGGAGCTCACTCCGTCGCGTGGATTCGATCTTACGACTGCTGGTCTTCTGACCTTGCAGCACAGAGGCTTCTGCGGTTTAACCCGCAGCGCCACCACGTCCCTCTTACCTAGGATCCTGTTCATTACATCCACCACTATTAACTCCATCTGTGTCACTTTCAGTGGCACACTGTTGCCTGTTGGGAAGTCAGTGCTGGTTTTTGTCATCACACAAGAGTTGTGCGATGTGAGAGGCAACCAGAAAAGACAGCCTCAACTTTTTAACTACTGTTAACTCACTATTGAAAGTGCACTGATGGAATTATGTTGGCAGATGCATGCAAAAGGATTTCCAGAATTTGTGTTTGTTTATTTATCACCTATATATCCTACTTTCCTCCAGTCAGCTTAAGATGGTATCTATAGCTTTCCTTCACCAGCTCTTAATCTCCCAGTGGGGCTGGTGACGTTAGTCACTGATAGGTCCAAAGCCACTACATGACCTCTGGAGAGTTCAACCCACTCTCCTGAGTCCCAACCCAGCATTCTAACTGCTACACTACACTGGGATTTCAAAGTTTATGGGACTTTATTGTCTTTGTGTCAGGCCTTTGGCCCCATGGTCTCAGCAAGGCTGGGAGAAGGAGAGCAATGAACAATATTTCAGAGGCTAAAATCCTGCTCTACTGTTATGCAAACAGTGTAATGTGGAGAGGCAAACTGTCATAAGTAAAGGAATCTCCATAGTCATTATATCTTGCACGCAGTATTGCACAGTATTCCATTATCCATGGATAGCATCTACAGGGCTTTCTTAACTTATGGTACCGTATTTTTTCCGTGTATAAGACACCCTCCTGTATAAGACAGACCCCCCACTTTTCTAACCCAAAATTTCTTTCTTCGCAAGAAAGTGGAGGGGAAAGGCAGGAATCAAAGCACTTCGATTCCTGCTTTTCCCCTCCACTTTCTTGAGAGGAAAGTGCTTTCCCCCTCCACTTTCCTCACAAGAAAGTGGATGGGGGAAAGCAGAAATCAAAGCGCTTTGATGATTCCTGCTTTCCCCCTCCACTTTCCTCACAAGAAAGTGGAGGGGGAAAGCAGGAATCATCAAAGTGCTTTGATCCCTCCCCCCCTTACTTCCGTGTATAAGATGAGCCTTAATTTTTAATCTAAATATTTTAGACAAAAGTATTGTCTTATACATGGAAAAATATGGTAATTCACTTCCCAAAGTTATGCTGTTCGCGTAATTGTGCAACAGAATTTCAGCCAGTGAGCAAATGCAGGGAGGTGGGCTCTGAGCAAGCAAATCTGATAGGCCCAGAATAACAGCTTGAGATTGTCCTTAGTTTTTGCACAAATGCAATAGCAAAGGTAAAGGTAAAGGTTCCCCTTGACATTTAGTCCAGTCGTGTCCGACTCTAGGGCGCGGTGCTCATCCCGGTTTCCAAGCCATAGAGCCAGCGTTTTGTCCGAAGACAGTTTCCGTGGTCACGTGGCCAGCGCGACTAGACACGGAACGCCGTTACCTTCCCACCGAGGTGGTACCTATTTATCTACTTGCATTTGCATGCTTTCGAACTGCTAGGTTGGCAGGAGCTGGGACAAGCGACGGGAGCTCACTCTGTCGCGTGGATTCGATCTTACGACTGCTGGTCTTCTGACCCTGCAGCACAGAGGCTTCTGCGGTTTAACCCACAGCGCCACCACGTCCCTTGCAATAGCAAAGTGAACCCCTATTCCTTGTAGAGAAGTAGGAGGGGATTGGCTGTTTCTGATCACCTGACTCCAATCAGGAAGTTTCTGGCAGAGCTTTCGATTTGCTGACTCATCCAGGTTGCTGCTCCCAACCATGACCATAACACTATTACCACGACCACCACCATCACTTGTTCTGGTGACCCATTGAAGGCAGCATGCTGGATTCTCAGGACTTGTGTTACAAAGCCTGTTGTGAACCACCAAGTTACAGACTCTCAGTTATGTCTGATAATAAGTTGTCCAACGGCAAAACTCAAAAGTAAAACTAGGTGCATTTTCTGGAGAGCTCTGAACGTCTTGACTGCATGATCTTTCTCGCCTCAAGAACCAAGCAATTTAATAGGGACAGCGTATTGGTTTGCCCTTGGAGCTTCCTAGTCTGCTCTCTGGGCATAAGAGGTGAATTACTGTAAAATTAGATTGGTACTGTCTTGCTGCTCTTAAGTGCTCTCTGGTCAATGCTGCCATGTTCCTGGCGGAGGGTCACTGGGTCGGCATTATTAGCATACGGTTTATATGGATCATCACCATTGACTTGCAGCAGGGGAAAGCGTTCCCCCGGGAGGCTTTTAAAGCAAACTTGATTTTATTCAGCTTATGGAATTCGATCGTCATTATCCCCGTGCCTAACCAGAGAGCTTGTTGTGTTTACACAAGAGGAGGCCAAAGGTCAAACACAGACAACAAGAGCCAAGGCGCTGGAAATCAATATCTTTCAGCTTGACATCTCTGATTTCTTTTTTCTTTTTTAAAGCCAACGCGGTGGACGCTGGTTCTTGAATTAATGCAAATTACAGCATATGTCAATCTGGACCAAACACTGATTACAAACCCTGTTCCATTCCCCCGTACACAGCAGAGATGGGGGGACAAAGGCCCCCCATGCTTTAGAATCACAGAACTGTCAAACTGAAAGGGACCCCCAAGCGTCATCTTAGTTCAACAGCCTCCTAACAAAACTAATCCACAGCTAAGGCATATCTGGAAGAAGATTAGTTAACCACCTTATGGGTTGTCCATTCCATATTAAACAGCTCCTATCAGTAGGAAGTTCTTAAAAGTTTTGTCTCTTCTTTAGAAATCAAATCTAATGCTTTGGAGACAAGCATTATCTTTTATTCGGGGGTACTACTTTGTCCCTATTTGTTCTCAAAATATTATGAATTTCAGTGACTAGCTTTGGCAAGCTTAAACGTTCAATTTCCCACCCTCTGGCTTCTGGAAGGCAAGCCTGGCGCAAGGTATTTTGCTGCCTAAGGCAAAGAACAAAGTGGCATTGCCATCTCCACATACAAGACCTCGGTGGATTAGCAGTTAAATCGTATTTCCATAGTTTGTCAAACTACATAATACAACCTATTGTTAGACATGGGAGTTCCCCAAGTGCTGATTGTCACAGCAAAAACATTTCACAACTCCTGTAGCTTGCTTTGTTTTGTGATTGGTTGTCAGAGGGTAAACACTGGCTTAATTTGCAAGTATAATCATGGAGCACAGTGTCTGGAACGGTAACAGGATTTGAGCTTCTAATGATGATAATGATATATGATATCTAATGATATATCTTCTAATGATCTTCTAATAAGGCACTAGCAGCTTGACAGGGCTCTCATATCACTGCAGGTAAAGGTTCCCCTTGACAATTTGTCCAGTTGTGTCCGACTCTAGGCGGCGGTGCTCATCTCCGTTTCCAACCCATAGAGCTAGCGTTTGTCTGCAGACAATCCTCCGTGATCACGTGGCCAGCGTGACTAGACACGGAACGCCGTTTACCTTCCCACCGAGGTGGTACCTATTTATCTACTCGCATTTTTGCATTTTGCATGCTTTCGAACCGCTAGGTTGGCGGGAGCTGGGACAAGCGACGGGGGCTCACTCCGTCGCGTGGATTCGATCTTACGACTGCAGGTCTTCTGACCTTGCAGCACAGAGGCTTCAGCGGTTTAACCCGCAGCGCCAGGACAGAGCTGTGAGATACACACAATTCTGCTCTCCAAGAGAGGGAAAATCTCATGTGGCTGAGGATGGAAAGCTGAGAGACTGCCATCGCAGCCTCTAGCATCTGCTTGTCTCACCTTCGCTTACGATAGGCCTGCTTTGGGGGAGGGGGGGATTGTCGTTAGAAAACAGAACAAATGCACAGGTAGAAAAGGGCATGCACATGAACACTAAGGTATCAGGTAAGCGGCACAATTCCACATCCTGCAATTACTGGCACCTGTTTTCAACAATGCTTATACAAAATTGTATTCTTCAATTATACCTTTAAGAACAAATGCTATCTCCATTTTGAACTGGTGATTTTGGAATACAGGAATATCTCACAAAACAGAGAGCCCGTCCTCTCTGTTCCCATAAAGAAGACAATGGGGAAGCTCCAGTAATCTGTAATTTCATTCCCTTTGCATCTGAACGTTCCCAATCTGCATCTTCCAGATCAAACTGGACTTCACACTTTAATGTTTATTCTTTTACCAAATGTTTCTCTGCAATGAGAAAAAAATTGTACACAAATGGTTTTAGGGAAATGATACAGAAACACCCACTCTCTTAGGGAAAACTGTTTCCAAAATTATATATAAATAAATATAGATACTGCATAAAACTGAGTACAAAGATGCATCTATTAGGAGAGGCGTGTATGAAAATGCACATAAATGTTTGTGCAGACTTCATAAGCGAATGAGGAAACAAAAGAGAATAAATCTTACTCTCCTGTATCAGATGGGGACATTTTAGTCCTCTAGAGACTTGGGTTTGTTTATTTTTAGCAGAATCTACACAAAACTAAATCTACAGTCTAGGCATCCTGCCACATTGTTGTTGCCTAAAGATTTGAAAACAAATGCATTTTAGCTACTGGCTACGTACAGTTTGTCTTTTAGTTTTATTTTAAAGGAAAATAAAGAAATTCTGCCAGGACAAGAATTGTCCTAATAAAATAAAATAAAACCTATTGCTTTTTGTTGGTGTTATGCTTTTTGGTCATAGTTCATTTAGCATAACCACTACAGAAACTTCTCATATGGCTTGGACTCACTCTGGAGTGGCAATGGAATTCTTTGCGGGCTCAGGAAATAGTGACCTTAACCCTAACTTGACTCCTAGCCATTAAAATACATTAGACGTCCCATGGGGTCAGAAAATTTCCCCATATCTCTCACTCAATAAAAGTGTTTTTGCTTAAATCCCGATGGATGACAGTTATGATTGGAGAGTTGTCCATTTGAATCTAGAAGATTTTGGCATCCGAGTTAGTGATGTTACCAAGCACATCCCTGTTTTAATCTGTGAGATGTTGGACTGGAGTGAACACGTCAGGGTCCCTTTGGGAGAACATCAGGAAAAACGTCTTGATTATATAAGCAGTTCAACAATGGAACCAATGGAACTTGGCTGTTGGGTTCGCCATCAATGGACGTCTTCAAGAACAGACTGAACAATGATCTCCTAGGGACCCCCTGGCTCCAGATGTTCCCCATTGAGAAAAGTTGGGTTATATAGCCAAGAGCACCCTTGCCATCTCTGGTATTCTACACGCCCCTTCCACTCATAGCTAGCAAACAAGACTTGTGGAGCTTCTGCCCCATCACATCCAACATCTGGAGACGCCGAGGAAATATAAAATGCTTGGCTTTTACTGCAGGAAACTTAACAGTTCCTCTAAATCTACATTTTGTTAATGCAATTCCAGAACATAATCTCAGCGGATTCATTTCTGGACACCTGTAGATAAATATGGCTCAAATGCTTGGTGTGCAGAAACTGCCCGGACTATTTCTCTGCAAAAAAGGATTACTATATCAACACCTGTCCTCCTGAACTAATACTCACTTGGGGAACTCACTACTCTCTGGACTCTTAATTCGACCAATACTACTGTGCAGCAGAATCTTTAGACTCTATGAATACATTAAATGCCTATAGATCATCTACCTTCTGGGGGGATTATCATAAGCCAGGCTTGATAACACAGTCTAGGAATTATTTTAAAAATTCAATTTTTAAAGCATTCAAGCTTACAAAAAGCTCTTTCCCTGAGCTCTCATATATTTTGCTCACTTCAAAACCTTCCTGTCTTGCTTCGTAATGTTTAACCTTTCTGTTGCTTTCCTCTTGGTTTGAAAGCTGAGGCTTATTTCATTTCTTTTTCTTTTTCTTTTGCTTACAATTTGCAGCACAGAAACTTGGCAGCAAGTCTCAAGGAAATATTTTCTGATATCTGTTTCTTCCTCACCATGACTTGACGCTGGGCTGAAGAATTTGTTCTGCATAGGAGAAATTTACACATCACATTTTGCAGCTTGCTTCAAAATAAACCCATGTGGGCTAGAAACTTTAGAGTTAATACTGAAGCTCTAACAAACAAGCTGAAGCCATCATACCTCCTGTTCCGTCTTTACACTGATTTAAAGAAGCAAGATTCAAGAAGGGAGTTAACTATTTCTAAACCATTTTAGTGCATTTAAAAAACCGTAAGAGTCATGCACAGTCCTTCAAAAGTATACTACACCACCTGCATTGTTCCTCACACTCTTCAGGCATTCAAAAGAAGGTTTATTTGAAAGTATGAGGAGGGGAAGAGTTCTAGCCCTGTGTCCTACCTGTGATTGGCCAAAAGTCCGTTGCTTAGCATAGTAAATTGCATTAGGGTAGGCCCAGTGAATCATTGGGGACATGATGAGTCAACTCTTCTGTAAGTTCCATTGATTCACAGGGACTTATTCTAACAACGACTTGCTCAATGGAATTTACAGAGGAGTTGACTCACCAAATTCACACAGATTTAGTGGGCCTACGCTAGTGTTATTTACTATGCTACCCAACAGGATTTTGGCCTCTGTCTCCATGGAGAGAAAGGCAGCCCAAACAGGAAAGATTGTGCTACACATGGGAGTCTCTCTACACCAGTGGTTCCCAACCTTGGGTCCCCAGATACTCTTTAACTAAAACTCCCAGAAGCCATCACCACTAGCTATACTGATCAGGATTTCTGGGAGTTGTAGTCCAAGAACATCAGGGCACTCAAGGTTGGAAACCACTGCTCTTCGCAATTGGAAAACCTGAAGAATCAGGGTTCCCGATCAGGTTAAGAGTTCCGCATGGAGCAGACTTTCTCCTCTTCATGCTGTCTTTTTCCAGGGGGGGGGGGGAGACAGTAACAGGCAGGAGGGCAAGGGAAGAACTCTCTTCTTCCTCATGCTTTAAAATTAACCCTTTCCAGAATGCCTGAATAGGTCATCCTCATTTACTGAGATTTAGTCACTACTGTATATTTATTACTTATGCCACAAATCATGATAACAGTAATAATCACGGGCTGGTAGATGATAGCACATTTTTGCCAGAAGGCCTGGATACCAAGAATAAACACACACAGCCCTTCCAACCAGAGTATGTTTTCCACATCACTTTTGGTCCAAAACAGCATGGAGGTTACCAGGATCCAAAGCTCTCTTTAAAAAAAAAAAAATCTACTTTTCTTTTTCAGAAGTCTGCTTCTGTTTACAGATCTTTTAGAAATCAACTTGTATGTCAGAAGGTGTTTTTTTTTAAAGTTATTGCTAATTGAATGCTAATAGAAAACTTCCACCAAGAAACTATTATCCATGAACTGTTGCAAATTTGAAGCGCTAACTTCCAGCATGAATACAAAGCAACAGTATATATAAATCACGTGTCTAGGAGCGAGGAAAAGAAACAGAAAACCACAGGAAAAAAAGCACCATAAAAAAGAGATAGGAGGAACGTCAGATGGATGTCACAGTAACATCAATGCAGAGTTTCGTCCTTTTGAGGGGGCGGAAAATTCCCTCTGGAACAGCCCTTAGTCATTGCTATGAAAGCTCTTTGTTCTACCTGGTCTAGTCCCATCTACCACTGGTTTCTGTACCACTGCCAGGACTTCACTCTCCCACATCCTTAATAACTACAAAAGTTGGCCCTCCAACCACAGGTAAACACAATCTCCCACCAGGAGCTACAGTTTTCCACATCTTTTTCTTTACACCAAACTGTGAATAGGGGAATGGAACAACTTCTCGGGTATCCTCAAATGCCCATGTAATGTTAAGTGCCATCACAGAATCATAGACTCATAGGAGTTGGAAGGGGTCTATAAGGCTATCGAGTCCAACCTCCCTGCTCAAGGCACGAATCCAAATCAAAGCAGAAATGACAGGTGGTTGTCTAACTTTTTCTTGAATGCCTTCAGCGTTGGAGCACTCCAGCATGAATACAATGCAACAGTATATATAAATCACATGTCTAGGAGCGAGGAAAAGAAACAGAAGAAAGAACAGTCTTTCCTCCTAAGGTCATTATCATACTGCTCTAACAGTTAGGAGGTTTTTCCTGATATTCAGCCTAAATCTGGCTTCCCGTAGCTCGAGTCCATTATTATGTGTCCTGCCTTCTGAGATGATTGAGAACAGATCCTGCTCCTCCTCTGTAGGACGACCTTTCAAGTATTTATTTATTTAAGGTTTTTTAAATTATTTTATTTAAAATACTTTCATACTGCCTTTCTCATTAAAAAGACCCAAGGCGGCTATCTGAAGAGTGCTATCCTATCTCCCTTTGGTCTTCTTTTCTCAAGGCTAAACATGCCCAGTTCTTTCAGTCTTTCCTCCTAAGGTTTGGTCTCCAGTCCCCTGTTCACCCTTGTTGCCATCCTCTCAACTTGGCTCCAGTCTGTTGGCATCCTTCTTAAAGAGCGGTGTCCAGAACTGGACGCAGTGCTCTAGATGAGGCTTCACCAGTGCTGAATAGAGGGTGTTGATTTACAGTGAACCTGCTGTTTCTGAGGCGACATATTTAAGAAATAGTTTTACTATTGCCACTCCCAGGGACCTTCCGTAGCCAAGCAGGGATTTGAGCCCAGGTCTCGCTGCGGGTTAAACCGCAGAAGCCTCTGTGCTGCAAGGTCAGAAGACCCGCCGTCGTAAGATCGAATCCACGCGACAGAGTGAGCTCCCGTCGCTTGTCCCAGCTCCTGCCAACCTAGCAGTTCGAAAGCATGCAAATGCAAGTAGATAAATAGGGACCACCTCGGTGGGAAGGTAACGGTTCCGTGTCTAGTCGCGCTGGCCACGTGACCACGGAAACTGTCTTCGGACAAACGCTGGCTCTATGGCTTGGAGACGGGGATGAGCACCGCGCCCTAGAGTCGGACACGACTGGACTAAATGTCAAGGGGAACCTTTACCTTTACCTCCACAGTTCTAATCTGAGTTTATTAGAAGAATGGTGGGATGTACAGGTAATAAGTAAGTAAGTAAGTAAGTAAGTAAGTAAGTAAGTAAGTAAGTAAGTAAGTAAGTAAATAAATAAATAAATAAATAAATAAATAAATAAATAAATAAATAAATAAAATTACATCCAACATCTATCCTCCCCCTCTAATATGATCTCTAATATGGTATTATGTTACTTTGGCTTGTTATGTCAGCATTTACCTTCTTTCACTTTTGCCTTTTACTGTTTGCTTATCCATATCCGTATCTGTAGCTGGCTGGATAGCTCAGTGGTTTAGGCATTTGGCTGTGGAGCCAGAAGTTGGGAGTTCAACTCTATCTACAGTATATCTATATATCTATATCTATATATGTATATCTCTATATCTATTTATTCAACCTGCCTACTGCACAAACCAGATGCAGGAAAGACAATTCAATTTACCATTCACCAGGGTTCAAAGCCACTGTAATTGAATGATAATTTACCATGAAGCACAGATGTCAGTCCTCATGTTTGCTTCTTGACCTGACAGCATACGCAGAGCGAAAAATGTCTAACAGATAATTACTGTTCAAGTAACCCTGATGTCTTGATTATCATTTCTAGACTAGTCATTCCAAGATAATTCACAGGGGTGGCAGGGTGGACCAGCTGGGATCAGGCCCTCTCTTGCAAAACGCAGGGCTGGCCTTCTGCCCTGTGCCCTCTTTTGACAGGACGTTGTGCTCCTGATTTTCTCAACTGTGTTTTCCTAAAGAAGCAGAGATGTGAGAAGTCATTTTAAAAAGTGAAAGTGGGAGGTTTCATAGAGGGAAAAAGGTCTTGTTACTGTCCATGAAAGAGAAAGCCTGTGGATGTAACATGGAGCGGCCATCACAGAGGTCTTGAGGTGACCTCTTTCTTATCTAACCACTGGGTCACTAGTCCGTCTTCATTAAGCATTACTTTGGCTTGAAAGTCTTACCTGAATGTACCTCT
The DNA here is from genome assembly GCA_037013535.1 of Intellagama lesueurii. NCBI lineage: Eukaryota > Metazoa > Chordata > Lepidosauria > Squamata > Agamidae > Intellagama > Intellagama lesueurii. The sequence goes on from JBAJHW010000003.1 coordinate 7,351,275, forward strand.
GTTGCACTATACTGTTCCATCAGCGATTCATGGTATGAGCAGAGGAGTATCTCTGCTAGCCGCCTTGGGTCCTTTCAAGGGGAAAGGCAGGGCAAAAATATTTTGAATGAATGAATGAATGAATGAATGAATGGATGGATGGATGGATGGATGGATGAATTAATGATTATCTCATCCTTAATTTCAGGGTGTTTCTCAGTCCAATGCCTCAATTTTCCTGTCCATTAAAACATGTCCCTCCATCATGAAATTGTAAAAAAGGACACAATTTAAACTCTCTTTCCTCTCTCCAGATGGTGCCCGACTATGGTCTTCTAACAGTAGTGACAGGACTTAACACGTAATGTTTTGCCAGCTTTTTGAAGATATGTCCTCTCTACCCACTGCTGCCCTGCTTGGAAACGGTGTGTATGTGTGTATGTGTGCGCGTGCGTGCGTATGCGCGCATGTGTGTGCGCACACTGTGTGTGTCTGCATATGTGCATGTGTGTGTGTGTTTTAACTAAGACATAAACCCATAAAATAAGGATTTCAAGAAATAGCTTTAGAAGACTACTTCTTAGAAGACAACTATTAGAAGACAAAACCCATTAACATACAATCTGTATATAAGCATCCACACTAAATCATGAGCCTTGCAAGTTCTGGCAAAGACATGAAGGCCAGAATTTATTTACCAGAGGATCAGGCAGCACGAAGATAATGGGAAACAGTTGGCATGGGGAAAGCTGTTTTAAACTGGAGCCAACTTTCCATCTGCTTGTTATCAGCAGCCTATCAAAAACAAGCAGATAACCAATTTTCTTTTCTTTAATGAAGAGGACAGCCATCTTGTTTGGTATCAGTAACGGACTGGATGAGGGTGACTAAACTGAAACTTAATCCAGACAAGACACAGGTGCTCCTGCTCGGTTGAAAGGCAGATCAAGGAATAGCGATGCAACCTGTACCGGATGGGATTACACTCCCATTGAAAAAACAGGTCCGCCGTTTGGGGGCACTCCTGGATTCATCCCTGAATCTCGATGCCCAGGTCTTGGCGGTGGCCAGGAGTGCAACCACACAATTAAAACTAGTGCACCAGCTACGGCCTTTTCTTGATAGATCCGACCTGGTCACTGGGATACATGCCCTAGTTACTTCCCGGCTAGATAACTGTAATGTGCTCTATGTGGGACTGTCGATGGAAAGTGTCAGGAAACTTCAACGGGGCTGGTTACAGAGATCATGTGACACATACACACACACACACACGATTACAGCAGCTCCACTGGCTGCCGATCAGTTTACAATTCAAAGTGTTGACTATAACCTATAAAGCTCTAAATGGCCTGCGTCCAAGCTATCGCATCTCCATCTTTGCTGTCCTTCCGCAAGCAGGCAAAGACCTTTCTCTTCAGGCAAGCCTTCCCTCAGTAACCAGTTACATGGGTGTAATTTTTTAGATATATTGTTATGCATTACTGCTTTGACTGGATTTTTAGTTCTCCTTGTTTTCCATTTCTCAGAGTGACATTTTTTTAAAAATTGTATACTTATTGATCTTTGCCTTAATATTGTCTGTTAATGATGTAAGATCCTCCTTATTCATTGTTCGTAGTTTTAAATATTGTCTTCTAATGACGTTAACCACTGTTGTATACTCATTGTTCTCAACTTTAAATATTGTCATTCGTTGTTGTAAGCCGCCTTGGGTCCTTTTCAAGGCGAAAGGCAGGATAATAACATTTTAAATAAATAAATAAATGAATAAATCTCGAGATGCATCTTGCTAACACTGGAAGCAGGTACTTCTCTTGACAAAGAACTTGCCCAGGGTAGAAATGCAGCTGGTTTTTACCTCAACTGAATCTCTGACATCAACACTTCTAACAACTTGTGTTGACCTTCTGGACTTGGCACCGGGTGGGGCAAAAGTGTGCAATTTTAGAAGGCCTTATCTGCCCCTGTGATGGACATGCACATTTTCTTATGAAAAAAAAAAGTTTTCATTTTTTTAAAATATAAAAGCACCTTGCATCCTCTAGTGGCTAAAGGTTTTAAAGCAGAAACTTGTAATTTTGGGATTTGCTGCAGGGCCCCCTGAAAACACGGAAAAATGTACCCATATTGTACCCCTTTGAGGACACAAGGGGCTTTTTGAATTCCCATGGTGTTTTTTTTCCCTTCAAAATACGTTCTAGTTGTTTTTCTTTAAGGAGTGCTAGAGGAGGACAGATCCTGAAGCTGAGGCTCCAATACTTTGGCCATCTCATGAGAAGAGAAGACTCCCTGGAAAAGACCCTGATGTTGGGAAAGTGTGAAGGCAAGAGGAGAAGTGGACGACAGAGGACGAGATGGTTGGACAGTGTCATCGAAGCGACCAACATGAATTTGACCAAACTCCAGGAGGCAGTGGAAGACAGGAGGGCCTGGCGTGCTCTGGTCCATGGGGTCACGAAGAGTCGGACACGACTTAACAACTAAACAACAACAAGAGAGGTGCACTTGGCCACCCCAAGAGGCATGTTCAGATATAGCCTATCCTGTTGCCGACCAGTGGAGCTGAGTGAAGTAAAAGTGATCTCTTCTCCCAGTTCACCACCCTACTTGCGGGCAAGAGAAGGCATTTTGACTTATTTTTCAAAGGTGGATTTACATTCTTGGGCAATAAAAACTCAGTCTGCCTAAAGCTCTTTCCAGCAGCCAGAAAGTGATGCTGTATGATGATCGGATGCTGCACTCTGGGGTGAAAATGGCAACAACCAATGGCAAGGAAAGCAAGCAAGCTCCGGAAAATCATGAATGTAATCATAGATGCATAGATGCAATAAATATTTGAAAAATTAAAATTCGGATTTGTTGTGCAATCATACACAAATAGGCAACTCCTAAAATGTTAATTAAAATCAAAAACATTAATTGAAATACAGCACATCAGAAGTTTTGAATATTCTTCCACAGATGATGCTATACACAGATCTCAATTTTAATTAAAGTTTTGGAAATGTTCTATTTGTATATGAACAGACAGTTGTGCTAAATGTTGACAAGAGCGTACTTTTAATAATGGCCAGGGTAAGCTCAAAATAAATTGCTGCTGGGACAAGGGATAAAATGATGGCCCCTCATTCCATTCACAAAAGCTGACCAGACCTGCATATGAGTTGTATTTCAACACTGGTGTTCAGATTAGAGATACAGGCAGACCATTTAGTCTGTCCAACTTGCTTCCATTCCCAGCTCCCCAACATTTATCACTTAGGAGGCCACCTCACTCTAATGATAAAGCTATCCCTAGTTCAGTCAGAACATTCTTAAGTATCCTATGAAGACAATGACCTCTTTCACTGTTGCTCCCCAAAAAATATGCATTGTATTTGGTCAAATTAGGCAGTTTTGAGATATTTGGATGAGGAATTTCCAACCCTCTCGAGATGTCTCATCACCCAAGAAAAAACAAGAGCAGGAATCCTCGCCACCCCCAAGCAGGGTTTCTGCAGTTTTAGCAAACTCTCCAAATTGGTCTGTGCAAAATTGCTGTCCTTTTCCTTTGAGCAAACACATAAACCAAGCAAGCACAGAAGGATTGGGTGGTTGTGAAAAAAGACACAAACAATCCATCCAGTGCTTCTAATTCTTGAAGTCCCACACAAAAGGTGGCAGTTATCGTAGTTCTTTACAATGTTCTCCCCTTCTTATCATCTGCTGAGACAGCTTTCAAATTCTACCTAACGTAGGGCCAGCCTTACATTTAGCCACCACTTCCACCAAAGCAACTATTCCCCCAGCAAGTGGAGGAATATACACATATCTGTCCATTTTAGGCTCCGAGTCTAACATTGTTGTTCTTGCATGCCATCAAGCCAGAACCAACTTACAGCAACCCTAATAGGGCTTTCAAGGTAAGTGAGATATTTCAGGAGTGGTTTTTAACAGTTCCACATTCCTAGTGAGCTTCCATGGCTGAGTGGTAATTCGAACTCAGGGCTCTGGAGTCCTAGTCTATCACTCTATCCACTACACCACACTGGGTATGGGCTTTGGAAAACCTGATAAAAGCTGCAATAGTTTTATGCATTCTGAAATGTTTACACTCTCTCTTTTCACCACTTTACTGTTACAGGCTTCGAGCACGCGAGACCGTTTTAGTATTTCCCCGAATCTTTATGTTCCCCAGATCTACAATTAAATCTCAAGAACTGGTCATCTTCTGGGTAATTAATCTGAGCCATCGGTGTAGAGGAAATTGTTTGAAATCAATTTAGCTTCCCTGTGTTTACTCCACGATAGTCGCTAGAGTTTATCTTTTTTTATGTTTCCTGTCTGGATGTTGCTGCTTCAAAATTCCGAATAATGTATTCTGAAGCAAAAAAAGAGACTGGTTTTGTACATAGAGCACCGGGAGGTGTTTGGATTCTGAAATGACCACATTTTCCTTCCAGGCAAAAATTGGGGACACTGGTATTGGTTACTTTTCGAAAAAAGAAAACTGTACCACCCTACGTTTTCCCCCAGCAAAACAAGCAGGAACTTGAGGTGGGAGCAATGTAGGTTAAGAACACCTTCACCCACCATCGTCGCCATGATTCAACTTGCGCCTTCCTCTGTGGCTATTTATTTATTTATCACATTAATTTTCTAAGCAAAGTGAGCTGCTTATATATCACCCCACAGCGCTTAAAGTGCTTTCAGGGTGGTTTATAATTTTAATTATGCAGGTTACACACTGCTTCCCCAGTGAGCTGGGTATTCAGTCTATTGACCTCCAAAAGATGAAAGGCTGAGTCAATCTCGAGCTGGTGCCCTGAGCCCGTTGGGATCGAACTCAGGCTGTGAACAGAGTCTTGACGGCAGTCCTGCAGTTTAACCACTACACCGCGAGACTCTTTTGTACCTTTCCTCCCATGAGATTAGCAGCATACTTGGCTTTTCTCCTCCTGATTTTTTTTCTCTCACACACAAAAACCTTATGAGGTAGGCCAGACTGAGAAAATGTGACTGGCCCAAAATTCACCCGTTGAGCTTCAAGGCTGAGTGAGGATTTGAACCCAAATCTCCTGAGTCCTATTCTAACATTCTGAGAAGTACACCACGCTGACTCTAATTTTAAGAAATTTGGATGCTAACACCTGTTACTCCGTTGCAGGGGGAAAACAGCAAATAACCTTATGGCACCTTAAAGACCAACCTGTTTTACTTGGCACTGTTTTGGTGAGACGACAGACCACATCTTAACACACAGCTGAAAAAAGTGGGTTACACAACCCTGAAAGCTCGTTTTTTTGAGGAATGACAAGACTCTTTGCTAATATTATGACAAATGTAATGTGATGGAAGAATCAATCACAGATCTGTGAATATCTCACCTAGTTTGTCCCAAAGTGCCTTGACTGATGCTGGATTTCTTGAAAAGAAAGCTGAACATAAGCTGGTCGTCTGAGACATTTCTCATGCGTTAAGGATGAGGGTATGCTCGGCGTCACTCGATGTGTACCCCCCTCAACTCACCCCAAAGAAATCTCACATGTAATCTTGCAGGATTTCATTGGAGTTTTGTGGCTCCCCTTCCTCTGTCAGAAGAAACACCAAGCCTTGTTACAGTTCCTGCACAGAATAGCATCATTCCTGCACAGGATTCATTAGAAAGGGCATTAAGCGATGCTGAATTGGACCGTATCCTGTGCAGGAACAACAACAGATATAAAATATGGGGGGGGGGGGGGAAGGGGCGGCGGCGGGAATGACAGAACTAGGGTCTTGTTTTTGCAAGAAGCTGGGAAATCTTGCTGCTGCAGGGGGAAGTCTTAGTGGGAAATCTTTGCATGGGGGAGATCTCGAAAACTGCAAACCATGAGAAATGTTGCAAGAACTTGTCACACCCCTAGTCCTGGTTAGGCCCATCGAGCAACACACAGCGAGAAAAATGAGGAATCTTTATTTTCTTGCCATCAAGTACTCCCTGACAATGGCTTTTTCCTTTTCCGTGCCTCTTCAGAACCCTGATTTTCCAAGACCATGGGAGCTGACTTTCTTCATCCCCATCTTCTCATGCGCCATGCACTCCCTCTCATCAGACTTCAAAGGAATCTTTATCAGCGGCTGCTTCAGTTGTGCATCAAAGTGTCAGCTCAGGAATGCAAGGTAAGAATGCTGACTTTTTTTAAAAAAAAACAGTGCTTGATAAAGGGGATTTTAAGGAAGGAGAGTAAACAAGCCTTCCTTATTTATTGGGGTTTTTTTAAACATACACATACTCAACCAACTTTCTCTCTAATTTTAGTTCCTGCTACACGGCACCCCATGTGTGCGTGGAAGGGTGGGGCTTCAACTGAAATGAGAAGTCAACAAACCACCTGCCAGCTGCCCCTGCACAACCCGGATGGAGCCTTGCGCGCGCATGCGCATGCACACCTTAGAGGGAACATTGAGTGCGCATGCACACCTTAGAGGGAACATTGCACTCAGCCCTTCACATAACATGTGAATTGGAAATACTCCCCCTATTTTTTCTTATATTAAAAACCCCCACAACACACCTATTATACCACTCAACACAGAACACCACGTTGGCTTTTGCAGTCAAGCAGGGCCAGGCTTGGTTTGTGCTTGGCTGGGAGACCACGATGGAGGATGTGGATCGCTAATTAATCTTTTAGCCCCATCATCTTTTCGCAACACAAATCACGAGCCATTGCTCCAAAATCCTATTAGCAATGGGAAGAAAACATAGAAGCACTCATAGCAAGTCCCATGGAACAGTGTTGCAGTCAGACCTCTGCTCACAATCTGAGTTCGATCCTGACGGGTTCAGGTAGCCTGCTCAAGGTTGACTCAGCCTTCCATCCTTCTGAGGTCGGTAAAATGAGTACCCAGCTCTTTGGGGGGGGGGGCAAAAGCACTCCTCGCACAATTATGTTGTAAGCCACCCAGAGAGTGCTTTAGCACTGTGGGACAGTAGAGAAGTCGAAACGGTAATAATAATTTATTTATTTATTTATTTTATTAGATTTATACCCCGCCCATCTAGACAGATAGTCTACTCTGGGCGGCATAATAATAATAACACAGTATACTATTTTTTTCCCCTCTTCCATGGTTACCCACAGCTTTACTGAGTGGAGGAGATTTTCACTAAAGAAATAGCATAGCGCCCAACAGATAAATCTCCTTTCCCATGTCCCTTAAACCACAGAAACATTTCTTGGATCATGTTGCATTGAAGAAAATAGCATCAGAGATAGATTCCAACAGGAAAATGGGTGAAGAAGCCAGTCAAGAGGTTCAACTCTTATCTTCTGTGGTTTGAACAGGAACAAAGGTGTTTATCTTACTAAATTCCAATAAGGTAATGATAGAGGATTCTTTTCTTTTACTTTCCCCCCCCCCCCATTCTACTTCCTCTTGCCTTACCTCCTGCGCTCATGCACCCACCAAACGATATACTTATTAACCAGGCTATGTAGGCAAAACTTTGTGCATCTGATGAGTCACCTGCACTAAACAGAAGCTCATGAAGAATGAACCCGGTTCATCTTTAAGATGTCATGAGACTCTTCGTTATATGTGTAGCTATCACAACACCCAGATTAGTGCAATACTGTTGTTAGACCAAATGGAAAGTCATTAAAATGTGGAAGGTTCTGAGATCTCCAGATCTCTGGATCAGAAAGCAAGAGAGTTTAGCAGGTGGGGGAAGGGGAAGGCTGATGACATTCAACAAGGAATGGGGGGGGGGGGGGGCTTGCAGAATGCAGTCTTGTATTCTGAAGGATAAGGCACACCACTGCAAGCAGATTTTTGTGTGTGCACGCCTACATGCACACACAAAAATTTGGAACGAAACATTTTGTTGTGAGTTCCATCTGTATGCGACATACCTGACTCATAGGAAAACAATACTGTGCCATGACCACAGTTGTGTATGCAACCTACGGTGGGAGTGGGGATTATTCCCTGGAGAAATCAGAAATTTTAAAATGTGCTAATGAGTTGCATATACATTGCATAAGTCCACCGTTAAAAACCAAGGGCATGGGTTTTACAACATCTTCTATTACTCCTGCATATGTTAATGTCTGAAATATGTTTTAACAGTGCCACTTAATAGTCTGGCACACCCACAGATATTCTATTATTGCACTCGTTTCCTGACAGGAAATAAAAGCCTTTCACTATGACCACATTCACACCTCACACTAGAATTCAGAGAATTCCTTATAAACATAACAGGCAAATTTTACTTTTAAAGCAGACGTTGTTAAGAAGAGCCCCTCCAGGGATAAAAAGCAAACTCCTGAAAAACTGTGGTAAATATTGGTATATTTTATGCCAGATCTTCATCAAGTCCCTTGGTCAAGGTGAAAACAAACACAACACAGGCCACAACTCTTATCCATACACTAATGGATCCATATGCTAATGGAAAAGGTGCATACCATGTGGTCTGACCCATTTGGCTATAGCCAATGGGTAAACTGGTCTTTAGCATTCAAACGTGCAATGCAGACAGATCAACTCATATGGCTAATGCATCTAAATGAGACAAGGTGCACTTCCAACATCTTTATCAAGAGGTTAGATAACTTATTTATTTATTTTTATTGCTACTTCCAAAAACTTATGGCCAACATCACAGTTACTGGGCAATCTAGAAAAAATGGCGCCCTGAGAGCCACTGTAGCATCTGAAAAATATGGGATGGCGTCACAGCAACAGCTGATAAGTCACAGAGAAGGATGTGGCTTTAATGGGCAATGTCATCAGGGAATTCCTCTCTGGCGTGGGGTCAACCACGCCTGGCAATGCTGCCATGCTTATTTGACCACTCAAGAAAGACAAGTTACAGAGGGCCTCCTGAGGATGCCGTAAACCAAGCCTCCATCTCGGAACAAGCAGTGGCAGACCTATATTTCTGGGGACCCGATGCTTGAACGGTCATGGGGGGCCCTTTGCAACCAGCAAGGAGGTCTGGGTAACCACGGTTCACTGGGGTTGTTCCATGACAGATAACCCCAATTTTTTTTTATAAAAAAAATAGACTAAAATCACTCTGGAGCATCTCTGGGATTATGAGCCCTGAAGCTTAAGCTTCATTAGTTTCATAGTAGATCCGGCCCGGGAACATGTATGTATGTATGTATGTATGTATGTATGTATGTATGTATGTATGTATTGATTGGTCTTAACATTTCTATTATCACTATATCTGTGAAGATTCTCAGTCATCCAAGTTTATATTATCAGTCCTGCTGTCCTGCTTTATATTATTTTATATTAATTTTATTATTATTATTTAAAATATTGGTTTCTTATCCTTATTTTGATTTTATACAATTATGTTTATTGTTTTGAACTGTGTCTGCTTAATATGTAAACCGCCCAGAGTGACCTGGTAGCCAGACGGGCGGTAGAGAAGCCAAATAAATAAATAAAATAATTAATAAATAAATAAATGCCCAACCTCTGGCTCTGCAGCCAGATATCTAAACCACTGAGCTATTCAGCAGTACTTATCCTAGGTTGCTTCAAAGTCTGTGAGCTGAGGTGGCTCACACTATGATTAAAAACAGATACCACTAAAAGCCCAGTCAATTGATGTTAAAAGAATTCAATAAAGTATCAGGGTTTTTTTTTTTTTAAACAGAACAACTGAAAATAATAATGATAATACTCGTAACACATCTGGGGAAGGATGAAATACAACACCTCTCCCTGTTGAAAGCAACTTCAGCAAGAGCGAGCTGCCAGGTGCTTAAAATCTGTCTAAAGAAAACAGTCTTTGCCAGCCAGCAGAAGGATGGCAAGAAAGGATGCAGGATGCAACCTGGTTTCCCCTGGAGGAGAGCAGCCACTGAGAAGGCTCTCACTTGTGCTCTCCCGAAACGTTCTTGTGAGGCTTCCAGAACAGAGAGAAAGACTTCCTCTGATGACTCTACATCCCTGGGGAAACTTTTATCACGAGTAGAACTTCATTGAGCTAGGAGTTCACTAGTTTGTCAGATTTTATTACAAGTTTTCTGACAGAACATAGCTTTACCTGTCATAACTGTCAAATATTGGCTAATAAGCATATTTTCAACCTGCCCCCAGACATTTTAGGGTGGGCCTAGGCAGCAAATGCTTCAGATAAGGAGGACCTGAATTATGATACCCCTTTTCCTAATAAACTTCTGCCACCTATCAGTAAAGTCCCCTCGCCAATAAAAATAGTAGATATATGGATGAACATGCACACACCGATATTATGTATGAGGTAACCGGTGCACATCAGCCTTTTGATAGAACAGTGAAGACCACAACCACATCTTTTTAAAGCTGCCATAATGCCTGAAATTAGGCTCCACTGAACTTATGATTCAGACAGGCTTATGATATACGAAGCTATGGATATGTCTGGAAGATATGGAAAGAATATTTGTCAAAGAGAATGAATAAGCCTGATGTCACTGCAGTATTGGTAAGACTCTTCCAACGTTGGGGAAGAGAAGATGCTCGAGCTCATAACATAACGGAGTGTGACTTGAAAGCTGCACGCAGCCCCTTGAGCTACACAGATATGTGGTTCTAGACCACAGTTCCCAGAATTCCTCACAACCATATATCAGCCTGGGGAATCCTGAGGGTGGAGATGTCAAACACAAATCGGCCCATTTCTAGCAGCCACCTGGCATGAGTCTCTTAGTTTTGATCCTTCCCTTTCAATCAGTGTCAAGGCAGGGTTATCAGAGGAGTCTAACCATTCTTATACCCTGAGCACAACCGTGGGCAAAATGATTCCCTACAGCTGTTGTTTGACTGACATTCTCATCATCTTTTGCTAACAGGGCCAATAGCAAGGAACATTGGGAGTTATAGTCCAGTAACATCTCAGAGGGCATACTTTGCCCACCCTTACACCATAAGGAGGTCTCCCCTGCCGGTTTCTTCTATAGCAAGCATCGGAAACATGGCGCACATGAATCCCAACCCCAGGTCCAAATACGTGCCTAGCTCCTGAGATTTTTTGATGATTTAAGTTTTAAAACTCAATTTTTTTAAAATTTAGATCATGATTTTAATCAATTTGATTTTTTTTAAAATCCCTGATTTTTATCCACCCTGGTTGTAATGTTGCACTCGAGCGGTTTTGCACCTAGGTTGATGATTGGGAAAGTGGTGCGGTCATCCGTTGTGTACACACACCCTGATTACAACAGCTTCTTTGCTTATTCAACTGTCTCTTCACTAATCATATTAATTAGAGATGGGGGCTTCATATTTGTATACGAATACGAAGCCCGCTGGGACAGATGGCTGGCTTGATGACGACCCACCCCACCAGACCCTGCTGGAACCACGGTGCGTGGCATGCATGGCCAGCATCATTTCTGTGCCCCAATCACAGCAGTCGCTCAGCTGCTGCAGCCCCGCCTCCCTGCTCGCCTAGCCACTCCACGGCTGAGCAGGGAGACTCCTCCTCCTGCCCCCTTGCCAAAGTGGCCGGGTGAGTGGGGAGGCGGGGCCACAGCAGCCGAGCTACTGCCGTGATTGGGGTGCAGAAGATGACGTCGGCCGTGCGCCTCGCAGTAAGTGGTCCAGCGGGGTCTGGGGGTGGGTGTTCATTCAGCCGGCCACCTGTGCCAGCAGGCTTCATATTGGTATACGAATATGAAGTCCCCATCTCTAAATTTAATCCCTTTTTTTTGTACCTAGTAGCCTATGAGCAGAGCATTCTGTCTCCCTGCCCCCACTAAATATAGGCAGCTCCCTGCATTATGCATGGGTGTTTAAAAAAGGGCATTGCTGTTCTGTGAAAATACAACCTCAGCAACCAGAATTTTCAGCTATTTTATAGCAGCTCAGGAGCAATCCAAGTCAAACATGCATAACTGACCTTTACATTTTTTCCCCAAAACAACAACAACAACAAAACCCTAGCTAGCTTTCTGCACGCCACTATTTACCAACCCCATCATCTTCAAAGAACTGATGATGATACATAACAGCAGGGATGTGAAAGACTCAAAACTCATGGGTTTATACACAAATGATTATGTAATGCTGCAAGGCGCCATGCCAGAGACAGTGTGACAATGGCCCCATTTATCATTCGTTAGCAACGGGCACATTAATCGGTTCCAATATCAGCAGCATCCTGAGAACAACCCTTGTTGATTCTGAAGGTACCACATTTTATTAAATGAAATTAATAATACGAAGGCCAAAGGTTGCTGTGCTCCAGCTGAGAGAACTCAATTATTTATGGATACTTCAGTCATTAAGACGTCTCTCACTTGGCAGATCCATTACAGATCTCGGTTCTTTCGTCTGCCATACAAAATACAGAATTTTCACAAGCTAAGGTGTACGGAATATTGTGAACTGTGTTTAGTTATATTTTTGTGTATTGCTGCATTGTGTGCTCATAATTCAGTGAATGACAAGCTGTGATTTGCACACAACCTCTATTGTATCGTGCTTGTGTTGGTGATGCCCGGACATTGATTAGCTTAGTTAATACATTAGCAAGGGAACATTTGATCACTCAGTGAACTAAACAGCTCACAGTCCAGCTTCTGTGAGGGATGGCACGGTTTAGTTTGGATTTCTCAACGGGATGGATTGAAGACTGCAAAGACATAATGGAACCTCGGAAGTCTAACCCCTCCTCAATTCAGGAATCCAAATCGAAGGAGATCTGACAGGTGGTTGTCCAATATTCTCTTGAATGCCTCCAGCACTGTAGCGCTCACTAGGTCATTGGTTCCATTGTTGTACAGCTCTAACAGTTAAGATATTTTTCCTGATATCCAGCCTAAATCTGGATTCCTGTAGCTTGAGTCCATTATTACATGTCCTGCACTCTGGGATGATCAAGAACTGATCCTGCCCTCCTCTGTATGACTATCTTTCAAGTATTTGAAAAGTGCTGTCACATCTCCCCCTTTTCTTAAGGCTAAACATGCCCAGTTCTTGCCATCTTTCCTCGTAGGGCTTGGTTTCCAGTCCCCTGGTCGTCCTTTTTGCTCTCCTCTCAACTTGTTCCAGTTTGTTGGCATTCTTCTCAAAGTGCGGTGTCCAGAACTGAGGTAACTGGTTCCATTGCCGTATTGCTCTAACAGTTAAGATGTTTTTCCTGATATTCAACTGAAATCTGGCTTCCTGTAGCTTGAGCCCATTGTTACGTGTCTTGCACTCTGGAATGATCAAGAACACATCCTAATAACTATAGAAAAATAATTTTGTGCTGTCAAGTCAACTCTGACTTATGGTGACCCTTTTCAGGGTTTTCCAGGTAGGTGAGTGTATATTATAGAGACACACTTTTAAAGGAAAAGCAAGCTGTTGAGGGGAGGGAGGGAAAAAGACCATTTGCTTGCTTTATTTGCTCTTCTTCCTTTTTCCCCTTTGTACTTGTTTGTCTATTCACCTCCAAGTGAGCGATTATCATGGACACTGTGTCATGTTGGCAAGCACGCTTTCTACCTGCATGGTACTGGAAAGGCAGCAGATGGTGGGCGGTAAAGGGAAATCCCAGAGATCCAACGACTGACATCAAAACAAGGCTGGGAGACCACAGAGCCTCGGAGAGCCAGCACATGATGCTAACTAGGTTGACAGCATGAAGCCAAAAGGGAGACTAAATAAACAGGTCTGGCTGTGTTTGCCTGTAATCTCTCACCCAAAGGCATAAAGCTAATAAACAGAAGCATAATTGAAACCAATGGTTTTGCTTTCTGTATTAAAGGATAAGGGTCTAGTACATACATTCATCTGGGCTATCCAATGACAGGCTGGTGGAGATGCCAAAAGTCACAAACACCTTGTTTTGAACAGCACCGCATCACAGAACTGTATTGCTAGAATGCACCCAAATGTCATCCAGGCCAACCCACCACCAAAACAGAAATCACTAGCTCAGTTCAAGATAAACCGATGTATCTATCTATACTGAAAGCAACAAGAACTAAACACACTCATTACGAAAAGCCCATTTGCAGCTCAGAACGTAAAATGTGAAGCTCTGCCATCGTTCCTCTGTCTTCCTTCTCTGTTCTTGAAAGTCAAGGAAGGAAGGAAGGAAGGAAGACTGGTTCTTCCCCTTCTGTCATTTTAGTTTATAAGGCTAAAGGCTGAACTAGTTGAAATGCTAGCTTTGCCATTAGAAGGTGACAAAATATTTCTCCTCCAAAGACAGAATCATTCAAAACCACCATGTCTGCGCAGCCAATTTGGAAATGAAGCCTCTGCTTATCTCCAGAGGACCATTTCCAAATTAAAGAAAGCTAATTTGTAACTTGATATGTTTAACTGTTGAAGAAGATTCCATCCCTAATGGTCAACCCCAGTTCAAATGAACAACTGTAATGTCTGCTCACTGGAAGGACAGATCCTGAAGCTGAGGCTCCAATACTTTGGCCATCTCAGGAGAAGAGAAGACTCCCTGGAAAAGACCCTGATGTTGGGAAAGTGTGAGGGCAAGAGGAGAAGGGGACGACAGAGGACGAGATGGTTGGACAGTGTCATCGAAGCGACCAACATGAATTTGACCCAACTCCGGGAGGCAGTGGAAGACAGGAGGGCCTGGCGTGCTCTGGTCCATGGGGTCACGAAGAGTCGGACACGACTAAACGACAACAAATGTCTGTTCTGACTCTAAATCCAAAACTGCACATCATAAAGATGGCATTGCTCTCCTCGTAACCACTTTGTGCAACAGAGGCAAAGATGCACAGGTACTCAGAATTCTGGGAGTTACTGCCCCTGGAGACACACTACCTTTCACTGATCTAGAACAGGCACCATCTTCCATGCTGTCTTGAGCCTACTTCCTGTACAAGAAGTAAACTGCCGTACTGCTTCCTGGGAGGCCTAGATCATTGTGGGAGGTGTAGTGCTTTGAGGTTGCCCTATAAAGAGCCTGTACCTCCCACAAGGACCTCCGCCTCCGAGGGAGCACTGGGACAGTTTCCTTCTTGTACAGGAAGTAGGCCCAAGAAAAATAGGCCCTGTTCCAGGTGAGTGAAATTTGGTTTGTGTAGGTGTCTTAAAGTATGTGTCCTGGGCAGAAACTCCCAGAATGCTGCCTGGGCACAACGGTTTTAAAGAAAAACAAAACATGCTTTCCCTTCCAATATTTCTGGGTATGTTAGTACAGCGATTCATGTCTGGGACTCAGAATAAACCTAGGCATACATTTAAATGTTCTTTCTTTGTGACCAGATTCAAAAGGAGGCAAGTTTCTTGTCCCTTTGATAATATGTCCGCAGGTGTAGTTTTGTATTAAAGGTGCACCTGCTGAGAGTCCCTCTTCTAAGAAACAATTTAATGTACAGGAGCCTGTCCTCTTTTTTCATCTGATCACAAAGAAATAACTTTTCAAGGTATGCCTATGGTCAGTCTGTGTTCCAGACATTTAACTGCTACAACAACAAAGCTATGAGGAATTATTAAGAGTTCAGAGACCACTAGACAGAGAGCGATACTGCCAAACTTGAAGAAAGAAGAAGCACAACAGTCCTAGAAGATGTCTTAGCCAGATTCGCAAAGGCTTTCCAATTGAGAAATACCTCAGGTGCACAAAGGCTTTTCATAAAGAGTCAGATAGATTTTCAATTCATCCAGTGGTTCTTTCACAAGTGTACACGTGCCTTCGTTAGGACACTGGAATGAGGATATAATAAGGATACATCAAAAAAACTAAGATCATGGTCACTGGTCCCATCACCTCCTGGCAAATAGAAGGGGAAGATATGGAGGTAGTGACAGATTTTACTTTCCTGGGCTCCATGATCACTGCAGATGGTGACAGCAGCCACGAAATTAAAAGACACCTGCTTCTTGGGAGTAAAGCGATGACAAACCTAGACAGCATCTTAAAAACCAGAGACATCACCTTGCCGACAAAGGTCCGCATAGTCAAAGCTATGGTTTTTCCAGTAGTGATGTATGGAAGTGAAAGCTGGACTATAAAGAAGGCCGACCGCCGAAGAATTGATGCTTTTGAATTGTGGTGCTGGAGGAGACTCTTGAGAGTCCCCTGGACTGCAAGGAGAACAAACCTATCCATTCTAAAGGAAATCAACCCTGAGTGCTCACTGGAAGGACAGATCCTGAAGCTGAGGCTCCAATGCTTTGGCCATCTCATGAGAAGAGAAGACTCCCTGGAAAAGACCCTGATGTTGGGAAAATGTGAAGGCAAGAGGAGAAGGGGACGACAGAGGACGAGATGGTTGGACAGTGTCATCGAAGCTACCAACATGAATTTGACCCAACTCCGGGAGGCAGTGAAAGACAGGAGGGCCTGGCGTGCTCTGGTCCATGGGGTCACGAAGAGTCGGACATGACTTAACGACTAAACAACAACAACATCTTGTTCATGGGATTCCCAGTGTGGTGTAGTGGATAGAGTGACGGACTAGAAATGGAGAATAGGGACCGAATCCCTGCTCAGCCATGGAAACTCACTGAGGGAGTGGAACGGGTAAAAGCACTCTTTAAATATCTCACTTACCTTGAAAGCCCTATTAGAGTCACTATAAGTCAGGTCCAACTTCATAGCACAGAACACACACACATCCAGTTCATGATATCTCCCTCTCTTATGTCTGATGAAGTGGACTTTTCCATGAAAGCTCACATTAAAAAATAGAAAAGTTAAGTCTTCAAGGAGCTGTCAGGTTTTTGTCTTTTTTCACTTTGTTTTTATTTCATTTTCACCTATACTAACAAGGGCTGTAACCATAAAAGTTCCTTTTTGGGAAAAGGAGGTATTTTGTTTCCCTGATGTTGGGACTCAGGATCTTTGATGGTGTGATTGATGGGACGCAAAACCAACCGTAAAACAAAAGGCTGAGAACTGCTATCGTCATCTAGGTATAATCATAGTCCTGTACCATCAAGCTAATTCTGACTTGTGGTGACCTTTTTCAAAGTTGTCCAGGTAGAGAGTACTGAGAGGTTCCCCTTGACAATTAGTCCAGTCGTGTCTGACTCTAGGGGGCGGTGCTCATCCCCGTTTCTAAGCCGTAGAGCCAGCGCATTTTGTCCGTAGACAATCTTCCGTGGTCACGTGGCCAGCGCGACTAGACACGGAATGCCGTGACCTTCCCACTGTGGTGGTACCTATTTATCTACTCGCATTTTTACGTGCTTTCGAACTGCTAGGTTGGCAGGAGCTGGGACAGCTTCTCAGAGTACTGAGAAGCGATTTACCCTTCCCTTCTTCTGGGGGCACCCTGGGACTGTGCAGCTTGCCCAAGGCCACAGAGGCTGGCTCTTCTCCCAGGAGGCACAGTGGGGAATCAAACTCTCAACCTCTGGCTCCGTAGCCAGAGACCTAAAGCACTGAGCAATCTACCTAGCTTACATCTACGTAGAGGTTACTTCTTTAGCTTACAGAAAACCAGGAAAGCTTCTAGGTGTCACTGTGTTTAGTGCAAATGAGTTTTAAGGCTTCTGGATAAATTTAAATATGTCTTTCTTCAATTGCTGTCTAAAGTAGCATCATTCAATGAGAAAGGAACAGGAAATGTGGTACCACTGAATTATGCTGAACTGGGATACAAGGGAAATATCCAGCTGTCTTTTTCCTTCCCCTACCCAAGAAAAAGTCAAATACAGCACAACAGTAATTTTCAAACTCATGTGACATGAGTTGGGTTAGGAGAATAGGCTACGTCTGCTGCCTGCCCCTACTTCATCTGATAAATCTTGATATCTGCAAAAATAAAATAAAAAAATCATAAACCTTCACATCAATTCTCAAGGAAACTGACCCCATTACAGGCTTCTCGTGGAATGGTTGTAGCTAGAGATGGGCACGAACCACTGGTTCAATGGTTTGTCCCAGTTCGTTTATCGCTGCAACAGGTGTTCAGTGATTCGGCACCTTGCCCCCTCCGGCAGGCGCCCACTCAAAGGCAGTGCCTGGAGGAGGCGGGGCACGGAAGCCAGGACACTGCTTCCAAGTGGGTGCCAGAGAGGGCAGGGTGCCAAACCACCAAACACCTGTTGCGGCAGTAAACGAACTGAGACAAACCACCAAACTGACCATCTCTAGTTGCAGCTGTGGAGAGCACCAACTACTTAATACTCACACAGGAATTCACAGTGCTTGGAAAAGTTACTCATTTAGACTCAAACTCTCACGCTGGCTGGAGAACATTGAGTACTACACAAAAGATGTATACTGTGGTAATGGTGTAGCAACTGTACAGCAGTACATCTGTTAAGATTTTCAGTCATCCAGGTGACATTTATCTGGAAGTTAAGTCATGACAACTGGACTTCTTATTAGGTTGAAATGTTTCGCTACTTCAGTCTGAATAGCTTCTTCAGTATGAGGAGAGTTGGTGGGAGACCCTTTATATATTCTCCACCTTGGTTTCACTTCTCCCTGGTCTGAATAGGCTCGTTAGATGGACAAAGGACGAGGGGGGAGTTGTGGGAAAATCCCACCTCTGCAGTCCTTCTCTACCCATTGTTGTGGGTCATTAACACTCACTAACAGTGGTCTTTCTGGTGTGTGGTCCTGATCTTTCTGGGGAGGGATGAAAGGGAAGCATGATAAATAGGAGACAGATTGTATCTAAGGCCTCCACCCCTGTTGAGTGAGGGATATTCTATATGCACATGTATGGCTTCTCTGACACCTCTCTCAAACCACCTATCTTCTCCGTCCAAAATGAGTACATCTTAGTCATCCAAGGAGTGTCCTTTGTTCTTCAAACGAAGGAACCCTGCTGATTGTGGTCCTGAGCCTCTTGTGCTGGCCATTCTCCTGTTTAGTGGCTGTTTGGTTCCTCCAATGTAGAGCTCCAAACACTCCTCTTTACATTGGACCGCATATACTATATTGCTCCTGTTCTGTTTTGGTGCCTGGTCTTTTGGATGGAAGAGTCTCGGCCTTAGTGTGTTTGTGGGTTTGAAGCGCACGGGTATAGCAGGAGCACTGTAGTATTGATTACTGTAGTATCATTCGCTTTTTGTTTGCTTTGACTTTTTTACTTTCTAAGTAGTGCTGCTCAGAGGCAACACTGAAGTAGCTCCTGAAAGCAGTCCAACCCTAATTTTATTTTTTTGCCACAATGACCCCCCCCCCCCCCAACCACCAGAGTGGGTGGGTCAGGGACAGATAAATGCACATTCTTGCATAAGACTGAGGCGAACATGATGAAAACGAAAATTGTCCCCACTAAACTTCACGTGAGGGAAAAAGGCAAAGATGACCAGTATCTGTATTTTTAGATGGACTGTTATGCATCACTGCTTTAACACTACCCGTGTTTTCCATTTCTCTGGGTTGTTGTTGTTGTTTAGTCGTTAAGTCGTGTCCGACTCTTCGTGACCCCATGGACCAGAGCACGCCAAGCCCTCCTGTCTTCCACTGCCTCCCAGAGTTGGGTCAAATTCATGTTGGTAGCTTCAATGACACTGTCCAACCATCTCATCCTCTGTCGTCCCCTTCTCCTCTTGCCTTCACACTTTCCCAACATCAGGGTCTTTTCCAGGGAGATTTCTCTTCTCATGAGATGGCCAAAGTATTGGAGCCTCAGCTTCAGGATCTGTCCTTCCAGTGAGCACTCAGGGTTGATTTCCTTCAAAATGGATAGGTTTGTTCTCTTTGCAGTCCAGGGGACTCTCAAGAGTCTCCTCCAGCACCACAATTCAAAAGCATCAATTCTTCGGCGGTCGGCCTTCTTTATGGTCTTCTTTTTGTCATCGCTTTCCTCCCAAGAAGCAGGCGTCTTTTAATTTTGTGGCTGCTGCAGTGATCATGGAGCCCAAGAAGGTAAAATCTGTCACTGCCTCCATATCTTCCCCTTCTATTTGCCAGGAGGTGAATTTCTCTGGGTAGCATTTTTTAAAATATTTCTATACTTATTGTTCTTAGCTTTAAATATTGTCTTTTAATGATGTTAACCACTGTTTTATACGTATTTTTTTCAACTTTAAATATTAGGGTCCTTGGGTCCTTTTGAAGAAAGGCAGGGTAAAAATTTTTTTAAAAAAATAAATAAATAAATAAAATAAATCTCTCAGTGGCAAAGAAACTCAGGGTACCTCAAATGAAAACAAGCATTGTGGAATGTAAGTATGGGGAGGGGTGATGCATGTGGAAATACTTCTTAACATTCCAGAAGATTAACAAAGAAAGCTAATGAGTCTGTTTTTAATGTTTTTGGTTGGGGTGGGGATGTCACAAAGCTTTTCCATTCTAGTTCGGTCTCTTGACCAGGGCATCCAGTTTTGCCACATGACAAACACGCTTGCAGGTTTCCATCTTTTTTCCCCCCATCTGTAAATACACAGCAGAATACATTTCAAAGGGGCAGGAAAAGCCATAATAATAGCTTTTGGAGAGAGTTCCAAAACTCCACCCCGGGGAAAACTGCTTTTCTTTTAAATGCTTCCATTTGGGAGAAGTTTTAGATTGCTCTTCTGATGTTCTTTTTTTTAAAAAAATGTGTGTTAAGACTATTCCAGCCACTTTACTCTAGGCCAGTCCTGAAACAATCCTGCTCCCCCCCCTTTAAAGAAGATATCTGATCTTCCGTGTGTGTGTGTGTGTGTGTGTGTGTGTGTGTGTGTGTGTGTGTGTGTGTGTGTTGGGCTGTGTGTGTGCACATCTTTCTTCCATTCTGTCATTTATTCTTTCTTGTTATGTTGCATTTATTAGGTTTTATTCTGCTTTTCCTCCAAGAAACTCAGTCACAGCTTATAAGGAGAGTTACAAGCAAGCAAGTCATCTGTCTTTGGTACTGACAAGATAATGAAGTTACTGTTCAACATCAGAGTAACACAGGAAGCTCCTTTACTTTGAGCTGGACTCTTGGCCTGTCTTGGCCAGAATTACTGACACTGATTGTCAGCTGCTGTCCAAGATTTCAGATTTTTGCCAGCTCTTCCGAGAGATGCTGGACCAGAGATCTTCTGAACACAAAGCATACAGTCTGCCACAGATCGATGGCTCCTTCCCTAGTTCCTGATTGGAAATTGGTGTAATGGGCAGTCAGAAGCTCTGGGGGCTTTTGACTGGGGATTTCTCGGGGCCATAGTCCAAACACCTTCTCCAATTTCTGGTAGTAACAACATCAGGCACTATATTTTAAAAGCACTGGCAACCTTTGAAGACGTCCCGGAGCGTTACAAAGACAGGTTTCATAGATTAACAGAAAATAGTCTAGATAGTAATGGTTCCCCCATATTAATTAAAATTTATTTTCATTCACAATAAAGGCCTGAATCCAATTCTTAGCCCCAACTACGTAAGACCCATGGAATCAGTAGGTCTGATACACATATTGAATTTACTGAAGTCTCAACAGATCTAGTTGGGATTAACCTCTAGATTTTGCACTGAAATACATCTCTCTCTCTCTCTCTCTCTCACACACACACACACCCCACCCCACGTGAATGTGCTGGTAGAGCTAGACTTGTTACAGAACTGAGAAAAACTTCAGCTCTCAAAAAAGCTTAAGGACTGTTGAGATAAAAACGCTGCTATCTGGGATACTGATAGAGTGCCAGAGCTTGGCTGGTGCAGTCACTGAAGCTCAACGACTCTGATTACTTTTGTAGTTTTGATAGCCCGATCGTTCAGTTTCCTGTTGAAATTAATTTCCCTGTCAAATGGCCAACTCCTGAACTTGCTGGGTGAAGAGGAAGGGAATGCTGAGAATCATTTACCCCCGACAGTCCTCAAAGGTCAACAAGAACTGTATTTCGAAACAGAAAATCCACCTCTAACATGTCCCAACACTGGTGGGGAGTGGGGAGGCCGTGTTAATATTAAGAAGAAAGGTTGAGCTGAAAGGGGAGATCACAAGAATATAGTCATTCCGTGTGGGTACTAAATAGCCCTTTATGGAGGTGAGAAGGAAGAGGTGGGAGTGATGTCTGTCTTATTTTCCCTCTGAACTCCACCCAAACAAAGGACCTAATTGTTATACCTGGGAGTGATGTAAGAAACATGATCGGCACATTCTGTGAGAGGCATATAATCTCCACAGGCAAACACTGGATAGATCCGAGATCCAAGTTAAAAAGAGATCAGATAAATGGCATCTGGAAGAAGAGCAGGAGAGGCAGACAAAAGGCACAACAAATTCGCATGGAAAAGAGGAAGAAGAAGAGAAGAGAGTGAACCGTATCAAAGAAGCCACGGAGAAATTTGGGTGTCTTAATATTTCACAGATCTTTTTTGGGAACATGGGGTGTGCATGGGGAGAAGTAGCCTCTTGCGGCAGTCTAAAGGCTTAGTAAAGGTAAAGGTTCCCCTTGACATTTAGTCCAGTGGTGTCCGACTCTAGGGCGCGGTGCTCATCCCCGTTTCCAAGCCATAGAGCCAGCGTTTGTCCAAAGACAGTTTCCGTGGTCACGTGGCCAGCGCTACTAGACACGGAACCGTTACCTTCCCACCGAGGTGGTCCCTATTTATCTACTTGCATTTTTACATGCTTTCAAACTGCTAGGTTGGCAGGAGCTGGGACAAGCGACGGGAGCTCACTCCGTCGCGTGGATTCGATCTTACGACGGCTGGTCTTCTGACCTTGCAGCACAGAGGCTTCTGCGGTTTAACCCGCAGTGCCACCACGTCCCTATAAAATACATATTTTCTACAAATCCATCTTGTGCAACAGGAGAAGGCCAGCATGGAATTGAACTTCCAACCTCTGGCACCACAGCCAGATGCCTAAACCACTGAGCTATCCAGCAGTTCTAATTTTAGAACTTAAAGGCTTAATGATGTTAATTTAAAGGGCTGTTCATTTGCTACCATGGAGGGAGGACCATGCCGTTCAGTTGCACTTCATGCTCCCATCTCTCAGCAGAGAGATGGATAAAGCCACAGGGACCGGGCAGATCTTCAGCCTTAAATATTTTAGTTTTGGAAGAGGTAGCCGTGTTAATCTGTTAGAAATTTTACAACAGAACCCTAAAATAACATAAGGCATAAATTACTGCATGTAAATGTGCCATACACCCAAGAACCAATCAACATTAAGAATGTCCACTTTTGAAACTGATATTTAATTCAACATTCTATTTCAATTTGTCTGATGAAGTGGACGTGTCCACAAAAACTCACATTAAAATATAATACTATTTAAGGAACCAAATGTTTTTGTCTTGTGTTGTGTTTCTTTGGATTTTGCCTGACAACACTGGTCTACAATTTTTTAGAAGTCATCTGCTTCAGAGGTAAAATGTGCTATTTATTATGTATTTTAATGTGCTGAATTCAAATATGACAATTAAAACAACTGATTGGCTACTGTTTCCAAGATATTTAAGTCTTTACATTTTACGTCTATGCATACTGTGTAAACAGTAGAGTTTTTATCATAAGTTGTAAACTTAGGTCTTTTCATGTGTTTATAGTTGCTTTACATGATAAAATTTAACCTGTCCTGTTTATGTAACACTTTAAAAATTAGCAAAAGGATTATATAAATAAAATGTATTATGAAACAATAGGCAAAAAATTATTATGTACATAGTTTCATCCTATTCAGAGTCAACTCAGGGCTTCTTGGCTTGTCTCTTGTATTAATTAAATGGGGCATCTCTTGCCATTGTCCAGCAACAATCTTCAAGCATTCGTAGGTGGGCTCCATTTGCCCTGATAACATTTCTCTATTGTTGCAATGTCCTGGTGAAATTGCTTGCCATGCTCATCGCTCACTGCTCCCCAGTTTGGTGGAAAAACCTAGATGAGAGTGCAAAAAATCTATGTATCTTTACTGACATGTTGCAACCAAGGCTTTTGTATGCCTTGAAGAGGTTTTCCACCAACAACCTGTAGTTGTCTGCCTTCGTGTTTCAGAGAAAATTTATTGCCAATAACTGGAAAGCTTTGCATGCCACCTTTTCATTGCCATGCAGTACATGATCAAATGCATCATCTCAAAGAAGTTCACAAATCTGAGGATCAACAGAGACACCTTCCTTTAGCTTTAAGATTCTTCTTTGATGAATCAATGAACTGTCTCCATTCATCGGGATCATGAACAATGCTGAGGGCTGCCATCACATCATTGATGTTGTTGCAGGCTAAAATTCTTCTGCCTAAAAAGCAAGTACTGTCCAAACCCAATCATAGATGTATTCATAGCTCAAGTCAAAGATGTATTTTACTCATTTCTGGTTCAAATTGAGATCCCTTCCCTTTATAACTCACATCCTCCACCATTCCCAAGTCAAGGGTCATATATACTGACCCTCTCACTTTGAAATGGTACCAGGGCTCATCAGCTCAGCCTGAAGGTGTCTGTGTTGTGCACATACTATTTGTTTGGGAGGCGATGCAGGATATCCACTGTCTATCCATCTCACTGTCTCATACATCATCTTAGAACTGCAGAGCTGTAAGGGGCCCTATGGATGATCAAGTCCAGCCCTTGTCAAAGAGGCACATTGGGGAACTGAGCTATCCAGCAGTTCTGTTAGTTTGCAGTTACTAACAGGGATGGGATTTTTGGGTTTTGGACTACATATCCCATAATTTTCCATTCTTGGAGTTCTACCTGACAGACCAACACCTTACAGACACCAAAATGTGGGAGAAAGGCCTCACCTGAAAGGCTTTGAGGATTAGCTAGGCCTAACTCTGTCTAAGCTTCCTGTTCCTGCTCTGGTCCTAGCTGGGAGCTTTCTTTCCAAGAAAGCGAGAGATCCCATCCCCAGTTACCACACAAGTTACCGTCCCCTATGACATAACAAGGACAACCCCCCCCCCATCACAACTTTTGGCACTAAAATCTCAGGGAAATGGGGAGCTGGTGACCTGGCAACTCTTGGTTGTACAAATCCTCCTAACTTTTGCCATATCAGATTGTACAATACTGGGACCACCCACCTGAAATACTCAATGAATTCATGGCTTTGGAGAAACAAAAGAAAAGACCTCTGAAAGACCAACGAGGCTACAAATCTGACAGTAATATCGAACACTGAGATAGTTTTAGCTTAGCGACTCAAGTGCATCACATATATCACGTCAGTAGTGCTCACAACAGTCTTAGAAGACAGACCAGCAGTGCTTCCCTCATGAGATGCAGGACACACAGCGACTCACCAAACAGTGCCAGAATAGGTCAGATTACAGCCAAGATTTAATTGAGATCGTTGTCAATCTGTGCTCTGTGATGGACTGTTGTTGTTTAATCGTTAAGTCGTGTCCGACTCTTTGTGACCCCATGGACCAGAGCACGCCAGGCTCTCCTGTCTTCCACTGCCTCCCGGAGTTTGGTCAAAGTCATGTTGGTAGCTTTGATGACACTGTCCAGCCATCTCGTCCTCTGTCGTCCCCTTACTAGCACTTTTCATTAGCGTTCTTTACATGCAGTCTCATCAAGAGAAGATTTACATGTGTTCTAGATCTTTAATTTGTTTTCATGTCAAGGAAGTCTTGAGTGTGGATTTTTATACAAGTTTAAAAAAGCTTAAAACGGTGACATTAGAAAGGTGTGCACTGATGAATTTCATTTCTAGCTGTCAAGCAATGGCAGAAACATGTAACATTTTCTCCATCACAGATCATCACAGATCATCACAACTTTTTTACACGGAGGTTTGCTAGGCTTTTCAAGATCGCTTTGACATAAAACAAACACTCAACGATGGCTCAGTGCGCTGCGTCTGATGCTGTGTGAGACCTCAATCCCATTCTGGCACACCCTTGCAAAGAGGAAGTTCTCATGTCCAACTCTGCTTCTCTCATAATTTATTTTTCTTGTTACATCCAAGTTTGAGTGAGTGGATGGACTTCCAGTACTCTAAACCTTGGTTGGTTCAAACATAATTTATGTGACATCAAGTTGAGCCCAAATTATGTGACCCCTGCCCTTTTATCCTTCCGCCAACAGACAGGTGAAGACCCACCTTTTGAGGCAGGCTTTTAACAATCACAACTGAGTCCCTGAATATTGTTTTCAGTTAAGATGGTTTCAACGTTTTAAATGTTTTCAATCATCCAATGTATTTTAATCAGCTTTATAGTTTAACTGTTTTTTAATGTATAACTTATTGTGTTTCAATTCTACTCTTTATAATACAGTGAGCTGCCATGAGCCGCCTTATCAGGAGAAAGAAGACAAAGAAAGAAAGAAAGAAAGAAAGAAAGAAAGAAAGAAAGAAAGAAGAGAGAGAGAGAGAGAGAGAGAGAAAGAAAGAAAGAAAGAAAGAAAGAAAGAAAGAAAGAAAGAAAGAAAGAAGACAGTCAAGGGCAGCTGAGCAGACACGAGGCCAGCTGAAATTGTCTTGAACCCAACCGCTTTCCAACTCAGGTGTGCGAAACATTTCTTAGGACTACTTGCTGGAACAAGTGGCTGTGTCCCCAGGGCTGAAAGAGTTTGGGGTCTGGCATAATTCAGCAACTCCCCTGCCCACCTCTACCTCTTGTTTTGGCTCTTCTACTAGCAGGTCTCAGCCTGGGTAGCAGTTGTGCTGGCAGAGTTCTGAGATCCATCAGCAGAATGAAGTTCTGTCAGCCCAAAGGTCTTTTTGCCAGCGCAAAAGGCTTCAACTCATTTCAAACCCACAATGGCAAGCACAGCTTTGTATGAGGATTGCACTGCCCATCTGTTTCATTATAGGAAGGAAGAGAAGGATTCTGTGGCACGAACCAAACTTATTCATACACAAAGCATGAGTTTTTTGTGCACAACAATCCAACTCTTCAGATCTTCATTAGAGGAAGAGGATTGTGTATATATCATGCTAAAATAAACCTATTCATCTTAAAAGTGTCACAAAACTCCTACTCTTACTCTTAACATTTTGGGTGTGTGTAATCTAAGACAGGTGTGTGTAATCTAAGGTGTGTAACCTAGACAGCATCTTAAAAAGCAGAGACATCACCTTGCCAACAAAGGTCCGCATAGTCAAAGCTATGGTTTTTCCAGTAGCGATGTATGGAAGTGAGAGCTGGACCATAAAGAAGGCTGACTGCCGAAGAATTGATGCTTTTGAATTGTGGTGCTGGAGGAGACTCTTGAGAGTCCCCTGGACTGCAAGGAGATCAAACCTATCCATTCTGAAGGAAATCAACCCTGAGTGCTCACTGGAAGGACAGATCCTGAAGCTGAGGCTTCAATACTTTGGCCATCTCATGAGAAGAGAAGACTCCCTGGAAAAGACCCTGATGTTGGGAAAGTGTGAAGGCAAGAGGAGAAGGGGACGACAGAGGACGAGATGGTTGGACAGTGTCATCGAAGCTACCAACATGAATTTGACCCAACTCCGGGAGGCAGTGGAAGACAGGAGGGCCTGGCGTGCTCTGGTAAATGGGGTCACGAAGAGTCGGACACGACTTAACGACTAAACAACAACAACAATCTAATGGAGTTAAACATTCATGACAAGAAAAAGAATTAAGTTGTTTGTAACTGGTTACTTCCAAGGTTTAGCTTGCAACCTTGGGCATTGATAAAGAAGTGGGAACGATTTACTTTTGGGAATAATGAAGAATTTTCAGGCAAGATCATTTCCGCTAGGATGCACTGATTTGCAACGTTACGTTCATGACGTTTCACGATGACTTTGTGATGTTCATTATCTGCAGTGGATTGTGTAGCATTGTGTAGAGTATTGTGCGGTGGATTGTGGGAGGAGATGGCAAGAACGTGTATGATAAAACAATCTCTCTTGTGCAAAGCCCAAACAAACTATGGAAATGCAGTATCTGAAATCCATTGCTCCCTTGCCGTGAGCGAGTTAAATCTCTCACACCGGTCTATTCAAGCGGCAGCAGTCACCATAATAATTTATTAGGATTTCGATTTGCACAAGCCACTCCTGCAGTAGGGGTCAATTGTTCGAAAGCTTGGCTGACCCCTGTTATTTATTTTTTAAAAATACATTCTGTTTAACAAACCACATGGGACTCACTATGGCATCTGCTGATAGTCGCACAAAGCGTCAATGGATAGCCACCACGGGGATGAATTGGGCTAACTAGATTTGCTGGGGGAGGCCCTCTTTCCCATTGACACATTTCATTAAGGCTGTCACTTCATTAATAAGACATGGCGTCTCTGCTGGGCATCTCCTCCCGCCCCTCCTCCAAAGAGTCATCAAGGGAATTTAGCGTAATGGGCAGCAGACAACTTTCTTTAGGTCGATGAGGAAAACAAGAGGGAGGAACAGCTGTCTTTTAAAATGGAAGGGTAATCAGAATTCTCTTAGCCAAATAAATAGCCATGATTTGTCTTTGAACTTGGGAGTGTTATTTCCAGAATCTCCAAAGAGTCCCCCAATCCACATGGCCGCTAAAATCTGTTACCCCTCCCCCACATTTATGGGAGGGCACCATATGATATAATATCTGCGTAACAGATAAAGACTGGAACAATATTTGCCTTCATTATCTGATTATTTTTACCCCCACCCCTCCTCTCCATTTACCTTCTTTCAAAGAAAAAGTTCTGACTCCCAACCCTACAGCCTAAATCGATTTTTCTATTTACAGCACACCGTATCAATCACGGAATGATGAGTCAACAGTTAGAGAGACCCCATTGATTCAGTGGTTGGACTGAGGCTGATACATCCAGTTGACAAAAACTTAGTTAACAAGACATTCGCTTTGATTCACAAATACACATGCACACATGCAGGCCCATCCTACCATTAGGAAAGATGAAATGACCAGTTCAGGCAATAGGTTTGAAACCTCATGAAAGGTCAGGAAGTACTGGGCTGAACCCTTGTTACAAACGTCTTGTTCAATTCTTGCAGTGGGGAACAAAGATTCGCTAGTGAGTTTTGAAGGTAGCAATAAACAGAGTTGTCATACACGGAAAATCTTCCTCCTCTGGAGAAGACTATTCTTTTCAGGTATTTACTTACTTACTTACTTACTTACTTACTTACTTACTTACTTACTTACTTACTTACTTACTACCCCATTAGTGCAATGCACTATTCTGGGCGGATCACAAGTAAACAGACATATAACAATAAATGTATAAAAAACAATTACAAAGCGTAAAAATCATCAAAAAAAACCTCCACCAATGGTACAAAGGCACATTATCTCTGTGAGAGTTAAGGTAGAGATAACATCAAGCAGGATCATGTTGGAAGGCCTACCTGAAAAGCAGTGTTTTGAGCTGCCTTCTAAAGGTTAGCAGGGAGGCATAGCTTCACTGGAAGCTGGTTCCATAGAGTCGGTGCCACCACAAAGAAGGCCCAACCCCTCGTAGAAGACTTCTGGGCCTCCTTTGGAGTGGCAACACACAGGAGCGTTGCCTGGGAGGATCTGGTGGTTTGGGCAGATGACTTTGGGAAAAGATGCTCTAACAAGCAGTGTGGTCCCAAACGGTGGAGGGCTTTATATGTGAGCATCAGAACTTTTGAGCCCGATCTGGAACACAATGGGCAACCAGTGAAGATGAGCCACTGGACGTACAAAATATCAATCCAAAGAACAATAAAGAGATATGGATTTTTGAAAAAGGAGGTGTCATTATCCAGGCTTAACCCCCGTGGTGCTGCCTGCTACAGTCAAACCCAACTAACTGGAATTGTGTATGTGTGTTATGTGTCATTAAGCCCTAACAAGACTTATAAGATAAATGAGATATTTATGAGGTGATTTTACCGCCGCCACCTGTGAGCTTCTATGGTTGAACAGAGACCCGAATCCAGGCCTCCAGCATCTTAGTCCACCACTCTATCCTCTACAACAGCGGTCCCCAACCTTTTTGGGACCGCGGACCGGCTGAGCCTCTGAGGAAGGCGCGGCATCCCCCCGGCGTGCGCGCGCTCTTGGGCGCATGCGTGAAGCAGTGGGGGAGTGTGCGCGTGCCAGCGCTGGCGTGGCATTGAGCAACACCAGGCTGTGCTGAACCGAACCCCTCCCAGCCTAGAGATGTTGAAAATGACTTGAGACTAATCTGACCCTGGCCTAACACAGTAGTGCTAAAGCAGCTGTGAAGTAGTTTCAGAAGGGGTTGGATCTGTTGTAATTTAGCTCCTCCCTGCTCCTGCTCCTTTTCCACCACCCGATCTCAGCCAGCCCAGCAATTGTGCGGGAGATCCAGGACCAGAGGCTCCTGCTCTTTCCAAACCCACGACAGCTGTCAAATCTCAGCGTCTCTCTGCACTGCGTGTTTGCAAACGATCAAAACAGAACAGACCTCCAGCATCATGGCTACCATACATGGAGCAGTTGTGCTCCGAGCCTACTGCCTGGGCGGGGATTGTTTTAATTAACAATACTGAACGGCATTCCAAAACATCACCGAAATGGAAAGCAACTGCACTAGTTTAAGACAAAACAATAATAAAACGGTGGTTCTAGAGATGAGGAGGCATGCTCGCCAGGATCTGGTCAACATGATCCTCCATCACGCATGGAATAGTCCCAACTGGAAATGCCATCAAACCAGCCTATTTCCCCCCATGGATAACAGTTTGCAATTTGCAACTGATAGAGCACTTTCAGAGAGGCAGTGTGGAAGTTACTGGAGCAAATTTTATTCTCCGATATGTGAATACTGGGTCATCCAAGTCAATAAATGCCTATGAAGCTGGAGAATGGGGGAGATGAACAGGTTGCTTCTACCCCAGGCAGTACCCTCATTCCATTATATCATCATGGATTTCATTCCTCCATCTCTCTATCTGAATAAGCATACGCAGCTGAAAGAAGTTCTTTAAAACTGGCAAGCTCCCTATTTTACAGAGACAATATTTTAAAAAGCAAGCAGGCCAGCAGCTTCTCATAGCATTAACTAATCTGTTTTGGTTTACTGTTTCGCACCATTTCCTAATTTCCATTAATGCCTCACACTCTTTATTTTTATAACAGCGCAACATATTTAAAGTAGACCCACTTGCTGATCAGAGTGCGCTGATATGGCGATGCTCTGTTTGACTACAGAATAATGATCCGTGCTTACACACCCTCTTTCCTGTTATTCCTTACCCAAAACGGACTTCTGCCAACACTCCTAAAATTGGGCAAGAGAAGACTCTAGAGCAGTGGTTCCCAACCTTGGGTCCCCAGATGTTCTTGGACTACAACTCCCAGAAGCCTTCACCACAAGCTGTGCTGGCCAAGATTTCTGGGAATTGTCTCCAGTGACACTTCCTTATGCTTAAGGATCTTTTCTATTTTCTCCACAGCCACCCTTCTGATTCTAAGTCTTATACTGATTTCTTGGCTGCAGTCTCCATTTGGATTGACTCAAGGTGCAGAAAATCTTTAAGGCATTTTGATTTTTTCGTCGTCAACACTGAAGTTATGTAATGCTTCTGTAGTCATGTTCTCTGTCTTCTCAACATTCAACTGCAATCTTGCTTTTCCACTTTCTCCTTTGTCCTTCATCAGCAAAAGGCAGACTCCATACAATGAAATGTTACACCTAGTCAAACTGTTTAGTCATGAAGGCACTTAATGGTACCACAAGTTCTTTTTGTTGTTGTTGTATCTATTGTTTCACTTTCTCATGAGCACAGTCTGTTTCATGCAATGCAATGTAACTATTCACACCTGTTGCAAAGAATTCTGGTGTTCTGCCATGAAGGTAGTATTAAGGTGGGGAAAAGGTTAATTTAGTGCTTCAGAAGCTAAGACATAGAAAACAGATGGCTAAGCAGCTATTTATTTTAAGAAAGCTTACAGAGCTGTTAACGGAGAAAGGGAAAGAAAGCCAGAAAATGGGAGAAAAAGCCCCAAACCCACACTAATGAGAAATTAATGTCGCCGCCACTACCCATCAATATTAAAGTGGATTAACAGATTACTAGATAAAAAGAGCAAATGGAGCTTTCAGCATCAACGGTTCTAATAGCATTACAGGCCTATTTCCTGCCAACTGGTTTTTAGTTAATTGCCATTAATTTTTTTAAGAGCTAAATAGCAGAGGTAATGAGATTCCTGTATTATTGGCCAATATACTCAAGATGGGAGAAAGACTCAGCGTGGCAAACTACATTGAGGAATCCAACAAAGCTGCTTAAAATCATGATAGATGCAGACTAGCTACTCAATATGTGTGTGTGTTTCTCTCTAGGTACCCTCATAATGGTTTCCTCTATAATATTTACCCATTCACCCCCAGCTTTCTATATCATGTTTGAACATAGGCCTTCACCCATTGTTACACACTCAATGTTTCTGTTTTCCGCATGGAGGGGTGGTCCATGTGGTGGTTTGGTGGAAGCCGACCAAGGCTCTTTACTGTGAAGAGTGTTGTGAAGATAAGGCAAAAGGGCTACTAGCTTTTCACCATGTGGGCATATGACTCCTGGGGGCAATAAAAACAACCAGTATCATAAGCCTTTCATGATTACTAGCTATCTGAGAGGGATTTTAAATGGAGACCTGAGCAGAGGAACATCTCCTGGGCTTTACTGTAGGGACAGTTTCCACACTTAAAGTCTTCTTCCTCCACGGAGTCTTCAGATCCTTATTATAATCAAAGGGGAGAAACCCTGACCTGTGGTCCAGCCTATTTAGACCCCCATTTAAGTCTGGACCTTTCATACTGTGCTTCCAGATCCACAGGAAGCTGTCTGAGATGCTACTTCCCTCTTCACCATTGTTGGAGCTCCATGAAGGAGCCTCAGCCAAGCCTCTTTACCACCACTTTTCAATTCCTTCTTTTAAGAGCATCATGTCCCACCACAGAAGCTGATGGTTTCCAGAGAACCACCACAAAAACGTTGTTGGCTTCCTAAGTATGAAACAGTCCAAACTACCTAGCTGGTCTATAGTTATTCTATCTGGTGAGCCACTCAGAGCACTGTAGATGACAAGAGCAGCTTTTTACTTCCCCAAGAATGGGAATCCCTTGACTCCCTTGATGGTCCGTTGGTCCCTTCCAATCTAAAATTGCTTCCAGATGAGTCTTCAGCTTTTGGATCAGTCACAAGCAGATTCTGGCCTTACTATTTTGGAAGAGGTAATCAACCCTGAGTGCTCACTGGAAGGACAGATCCTGAAGCTGAGGCTCCAAGACTTTGGCCATCTCATGAGAAGAGAAGACTCCCTGGAAAAGATCCTGATGTTGGGAAAGTGTGAAGGCAAGAGGAGAAGGGGACGACAGAGGACGAGATAGTTGGACAATGTCATCGAAGCGACCAACATGAATTTGACCCAACTCCGGGAGGCAGTGGAAGACAGGAGGGCCTGGCGTGCTCTGGTCCATGGGGTCACGAAGAGTCGGACACGACTAAACGACTAAACAACAACAACAACAACAACAACAAATCGTGTTGATCTGTGCTAGTATATCAGGCAAAAACAAAAGAAAAATAAAGAAGACAAAAACATTACGGCACCTTAAAGATTAACGGCTATATTTTAATGTGAGCTTTTGTGGACAAGTCCACTTCCTCAAATGTAAGAGTGGGACTACCACTCTTTCCACCCTTTATGTCTGAGGAAGTGGACTTGTCCATGAAAGCTCACATTAAAATATAGCAGTTAGTCTTTAAGGTGCCACCATATTTTTTTCTTCTTATTTTTTTTTTAATTTTTATTTTGTTTTTCCTTGATATGGCCTTACTGTGTAGCTCTACAGTCTCTGCCTACCATGCCACTATCCTCACAGGTGCATTTGATGGGGACACGGGAGAGGGCCTTCTCTGTTGCTGCTCTCACGGGAAGCCCGGGCTGGCCCCAACTTTGCTGTCTATCAGCAAGGAGACAACAACCTTTCTCTTCAGACGGTCTTTCTTTTAAATGACTGGTTGACTCAGGGAATTTTTAAAAGGGATTGCTTTATTCTGTTATTTATTCTGATCTTTTACTTGTATTTTTAATATTACCCTTATTTGTGAGTTTTTAATATATCTGTTTAATGTTTTTTTATTGTTTAATAATTTATTATTTAGGTGTTTTTTTTTTAATACTGCAAGCCACCTGGGATCCATTAGAAGAAAGGTAGCACATAAGTATTTTAAATTAATGAATAAATGAATTCCTCCACCTCTTCTGAAAGGAAACTTATCTGTTCTTGGATGCCAGCCTGCACGCTCCCTTCAGCCTCCCTTCAGATGGATTTCCTGGTGCAGAACTTGGCCTGGAAGTGACATTCTTGCATGTCCACGGCAGCCTCACCATCCAAAGTGAGTCTCAACCCTAGGGGGACGTTGTAATCCCGCTTCTTGCACGCCTGGCAGCCTGTAACCCCAGCGATGATATCGACACTTCGGAGCGTCAAGTGGTTGGACCGTAAAGCGATTTTCCAAGTCCCCTTTCGGTCCTTCACAGCTTCTCTGGGGAGACCGTTCTGAAAACCTAGTCTTGCGATCAGAGGAAATTTCAGCCTCGATTACTCTGTGGTATAAGCAATCCAAACACTTTGGTCATTATTGCCTTGAGACATCATCCAAGGGCTTTTGTCATCTTGGGCTCTCTTTTCCCCAGACCAGATTTTACTCCAAGACTAATAATGATTTTCGCTGCTGTTGGAAAACTGGCCAATTTGTCAACATCCATCAGCAACACCTTAGAGTGTGTCTCTCATCCATCAGAGGGGAAAAATATCAACCCCCTGTGGAAGGAGAAAAGGTGTTTTCTTATGTGCACCTATCACCTCAGATCACATTTGCTCTTTTTTGTCATCTTAGAACATTTTAAGCTTATATATATTATATGTGCTGTCTACCAACCCCCCCAAGGTCCCCTTTGCCATTACTCCTTCCCAGGTTGCCTTGTCTGGCTGAATATCTGTGTTTTAGATTATTTTCTCTCAGATTTATTAGTCTGTGTTTTTCCCCCACCAACAACCCCTCAGCTGAATCTCACATCACACTTTCCTGCCCCTGCGTTGACATCATCCCTTAAATCTTCTCTACCACATCTCTCAAGGATTTTTGCTCACACTGCCTCATCTCAAGGCGGATGCTCACTTGACTTTTGCCTGGATGTGAGGAAGAAATTAATGATCGTAATTATTCTAAATAATAACATGGCTTTCAAAGCCCCTTTAGCCTTTTTTTTTTTTTCAGTGCTTCATTATATTCATTCAATTTCTGGCTCTCAATTTTCTTCCCACTGCTTTATTTATCGTTACTTTCACCTCCTCTTGCTTCTCCTCCTTTCTCTAAATGATTGTTGTTCTATTTTCACTCTTTCTACCCCTTTCTCTCTCACCTGCAGGTCACCTGTAGCATGTTCAGGTATGCCTGATGCAAGAGAGATCCACAACACAATAAAAATGGCCGAACGTCAACAGACCAGACCAGCCAGTAGCATTTTGTCACCAGAAACAAAAGAAGCAGCTATTGTTTCCTCTCCCCCGAATGTACCGCATTATGTAGCGTCCAGGTCCAACCAGGGTATTTTGGCAGAAAGGCAGGACAAGAATCTCACTTGCGGTGAACTGACATCCTGTTGGATTGACCAGGTGCGCAGCAATGATCAGGCAACCAGTTCTTACCATTTTGCCGTGCATTCATGCAACACCCGGTTGCGTACCTAGTTGTGTGTTCACTGCATGAATCTTACAGGATACCGACTAGTGATAATATATTA
This sequence comes from Intellagama lesueurii, assembly GCA_037013535.1. Taxonomy (NCBI): domain Eukaryota; kingdom Metazoa; phylum Chordata; class Lepidosauria; order Squamata; family Agamidae; genus Intellagama; species Intellagama lesueurii. The sequence goes on from JBAJHW010000003.1 coordinate 7,386,736, forward strand.
TCATAATTTAATATTCATTAATAACTCAACAGCCGCCTCTTTCAGTCCTGTAAACATGGGATAAAGTACTTTACGGAAAAGTAAAGTACTTCCTTATTACAGTGTATGGAAAAGATACGACCTGCATCACAATCTTGACCTAGGAGACCTGTGTGACAAAGGTATGATCAAATCAGGTCAACGTTCCCTCTAATTTTCCACGAGAGCTGGGTGGGGGCCCTGCCCTGCACGTGCAAGGTTCCGGCTGCAACCGGAACCAAATGGATGGCAACACTGGTTGCAGATATGCGGCCCCGATGCAGCACTGTGCAACCGCACAGCTTAGAGAGAACATTGAATCAGGTCAATAGGATTAGCCACAAACTGCACATGGCAGAGGTATATGGTGCAGAGCTGAGAAAATGCAGTTGTTTGCCTGATGGGCAACTGGAAGCATTCAAAAATTCCAGAATAACATGGTATTTTGCAGATGCCTCTGCTTGCTCCCATAGGTCATCTAGGCAGAGGTCTTCTGATGTGCACCTCCAGTTAGTGCAGCTTACTATTCCACCCCTTGCTTTTGGAAAGGGTCGACTGAGGATATTCGTATCTGTGATCTTCATGCCAAAGCAGTGGAAACCCAGCAAGGATAACAAAAGGCAAACTTGCCACATGCCTCTTCCAAAGTTTGAGAGGCACAAAACCCCAAATTTCAAGACAAGACACATACAAGTTCTCCCAACTGCCATTGTCTCAATTCTACAGGCTGTATCTGGGGAGGAGCTTGGGGAAAGCATTAGACAAAGAGTTCAAGCTTAAATCTATGCCTTATGTGAGCCTACAGATGCTCCTGCGCTGTTCTAAACATGCCACAAGACTCCACTGCTCACAACTCTTGTAGGCTGTATGCCGTGACGGCCCATGTAGTGAAGCCGGAGGTTCAAACTTCTCAAACAAATACAACAGGGAGTATTTGTGTTGCCCTGAACCAATGCAAACCCATACACAATCAGGAGCTGACATCCCTACCTAGAACTTGGGGTCACTCTACTGCAGGAACACAGGGAAGCACTGTGTAGTAAGTCAGATCCTCAATCCATCTAGATCAGTCCTGTAATCTCTGATTGGTAACTGCTTTCTAGGGATTTAGGCTAGATTCCTTCCTAGCCCTAACTGGAATTCAGTGGTGGTCTAGGTAGTAAGCAGGCGCTGCCCTGCTTAGCTTCCAAAAGCAGGTAAGAATGGTTACATTCCCAGTGTTACTGAGGTGTGTGTCTTCATTCTGTTCCTTTCACTCCTCCACTACTGTGACATCCCAAGCATCTCTCTCTCTTCCTAGCAGATGTTCTGAACAGATCAAGACAGTTGAGTGGAACCAATTATGCTCCTCATCTTGTGTCACTCTGAGATATTGCAGGAAATTAAAACTCAGCTAACAACTAGCCCTGAAAATACCTTTCAAGCATTGAATTGTTGCCAAAACGTATATATGTTACAGAACGCCCACATAAATCGAGAGCCTAGGAACATTATTCAAAGAAGTAACACATTTCTTGTTAAAATGAGTAGCATATTCCTCTTTAATAATTACTTTACATGTTATAAAGCATCATCATTCTTCAAAAAACAACAACCCAAACCAAATACCCTAAAAACAATAACCCCCAGTAACGTTTTTGTAATAATGAATGAATATTGCTCGTTAAATAGAACTTGCAACGTTTACATCATTCTCCTCTGAATGCAAAAACACTATTTCCCATCATTATTAAAAGATATACAGCATTACGAAGAATGTTGTAACTTATAACCCCTTGTGGGACCAGCGAGGGTCCCCCCCCCCCCTTCGGCTGCAAAAGTGAGCTCTCCACCTCTCAGAGAGTGGCAGCTGGATTTCCTACTCTCAGTTCACCAGTAGTCTGGGGCAGTAAGAGGGAGGTGCATGACACCTTCGAGACCACAGGTATGGCCATGGCAGGACTTGGACTTAAGGAGGAGAGAGAGAGACAGACAGAGGAGGGGAACTGTTGGGTGGAAACCGTGGGCTGGGAGGCATGTGAGGCCCAGGAGATGCTGTCACTACCACAGAAGTTGAAGGCTGGATAGGAGATGGTCTGCAGGTGGGATCCTGAGACAAGATATTGGGTTGAGCTGCTCGTGCCACCAGAGAAAGCTGACCAGGTCCATCAGGACAAAATCCAGCACCAAGAGGCTTGGACGCTCTAGAACCAGCATCAAGCATGCTACTGGCAGATGAAGCCTCAAGGGCTAGCCACCTCGCCAGAAAAGTCCCATGGTCAGCCTCCCTCCTGGTCCCGAGAAGGTCAGCTTTCTGCTCATTCCCACCCTATGCTCCGCTATGCAGGAGATACCAGCCAGGTCTGAGTAGAGTTTGACCGCGCCTCTCGGGAGGATTATCATACCTACGGGCCAGCAGCTGCAGGTGGAGACTATGGAGGTGTGGCTAGACAAGGAGCCTTTGCCACCTGCCTCCAGGGACATTTGACCACATGCATCCAGCACTCTCGTTGAGGCACCTTGTTCCTAGCTCATCTGTGAGGGTCCTAGACCTGGTAAGGAAGGTGGGGCTACGCTCTTCCCAGTAACAGACTGTACAGGGGCACTGCCTGAAAGCCTGAGGGAGTGAAATCAATTCCATGATACCCTAAGTTACTCGTTTTATGTTAATGGCCCCATTGGCCCTGTAAAAGTTCTGTAAAAAATAAAAGAACCTATCTCAGCAACTAGAATCATAGAAAAGTGAAGTTGCAAAGGCCCTACAAGGCCATCAAGTCCAACCCCCTGCTCAATGCAGGAATACAATCAAAGTATATCTGCCAGGTGATTAAGTTTTTCTTGAATGCCTCCAGGATTGGAGCACTCAACAACTCCTGAGGTCACTGGTTCCACTGTCGTACTGCTCTAACAGTTAGGAAGTTTTTCCTGATATTCAACCGAAATCTGGCTTCCTTTAACTTGAGCCCATTGTTGAGTGTCCTGCACTCTGGGAGGATCGAGAACAGATCCTGCCCCTCCTCTGTATGACAGCCTTTCAAGTATTTGAAAAGTGCTATCCTATCACCCCTCAGTCTTCTTTTCTCAAGGCTAAACATGCCCAATTCTTTCAGCCTTTCCTCATAAGGCCTGGTTTCCAGCCCCCTGACCATCCTTGTCGCCCTCCTCTGAACTTGTTCCAATTTGTTAGCATCCTTCTTGAAGTGTGGTGTCCAGAACTGGACACAAGACTCAAGGTGAGGCCTAACCAGTGCTGAATAAAGGGGGACTAGCACCTCGCGGGATTTGGAAAATATACTTCTATTAATGCAGCCTAAAATAGCATTTGCCTTTTTTGTAGCCACATCACACTGTTGGCTCATATTTAGCTTGTGGTCTATGACAATCCTTCTCGCTCGTAGTTTTGCTGAGCCAGGTATCCCCCCATCTGTGCAATTGGTTTCTTTTCCTGAGGTGCAGTACTTTGCACTTATCCCTGTTGAATTTCATTCTGTTGTTTTCGGCCCAGTGCTCCATCCTATCAAGGTCATTTTGAATTCTGTTTCTGTCTTCTAGGGTATTAGCTATTCCACCCAATTTTGTATCATCGGCAAATTTGACAAGCATTCCCTGCACTCCTCATCCAAGTCATTAATAAAAATATTGAAGAGCACCGGGCCCAGGACTGAGCCTTGGGGTACCCCACTTGTTACCTCCTCCCAGTTAGAGAAGGACCCATTAATCATCACCCTCTGAGTACGATTCTGTAGCCAATTGTGTATCCACCCGACATTTGATCTATCCAGCCCACACCTAGTTAGCTTGCTAATCAGGATATCATGGGGCACTTGGTCAAAAGCTTTGCTGAAGTCAAGATATACTACGTCTACAGCATTCTCTCTGTCTATCAGGGAGGTGACCTGATCAAAAAACGAGATCAAATTAGTTTGATCCTCAGATCCTAACCTCAGCTCATTCTCAGCTTTTGCCCTCCTAATGCCATCCCTGCATTTCCTTGTTACTTGTCTGTACTCATCCTTGGTGGCCCTGGCCTTCTTTCCACTTCCTGTACATGTCTTTTTTGGTTTTTAGGTCCTCCCTGAGCTTTTTGTGAAGCCACACTGGCCTTTTTTGCCGCCTCCCACCTTTTTTTCTTGTTGGAATTGTTTGTAGTTGTGCCTTTAGAATTTCTTTTTTTAGAAGCTCCCACCCTTCTTGGACTCCTTTTCTTATCTCCTGCCATGGGACCTTTCTTATCCTTGTTCTGAGATTACGGTATTAAAATTGGCTTTTTAAAAATCCAGCTGAAGTGTGCGGCTACACTCTAATTTTGTTTCCTTTGAAATCAAGAATTCTAGAAGGACATGGTCACTCTCGCCTAGAGTTTCCCTTACTGCCACTTCCCCCACCAAGTCGTCTCTGTTGGGTAGTGTTGTCATGGGGGCACGGGGGGCACTGAGACCCCTTACTTCCAAACTCTGTGTAAACTCAATAAAAAAAAAACTTTTGATGGTTCTTGGTTAGTTTGAGCAATATGGACCTTCATATCAAAAAAAGCTGACCAAACCTCTTTTTTTCAAAATGTATGTTCTCTGGCCTTAAGGACAACTTTGGTGAGCCATGTTTAATTGCCCACATTACACGGGGATAATAAATGCATTTCATGAATGCTCAGGGTTTACAAGTACCTTCCTAGATGAGCCAATGAATTCATATCATCCTTTCCAAAATCATGAGCTATTCTAAGGCAATGGGGCTGGCCTGGGGAATAAATCTGAATAACTAAACAAAATTAACTAGCAAGTACCAATTCATGAAATCATGCTGAGCCCTAAGAATAAAGCAAAACTACTAAGAATAAATCAAAATTTGTTTTCAACGCTTTCCCAGTCAGCCCTACTCTTCCTCACTGGGGACTATCATTTGCATTGCAAACACCAGTTCACGAGAACAGAACCATTTCTAAGAACAGAAGGAACAAGAGGATACATGTTCATGAGCTGGTGATTCATGCCCATCTCTAGTTTTCAACCCTTGAAAGCTCAGCGAAATACATAAATTTCTTTTAAAGATGTCACAATACTTCTGTTTTCCTTTCTGCATCTGTTTCTTGTTTAGTTTTTGTGAAACACACCCACAGACTCCCTCTCTACCAAGCCAACAAGCTAAGCCGGTACAAACATAAATCCCATTTTCTTTACCTTGTGAGAGAGTGAATTCTCTCTCAACAAGAGAATAAGTCTGAGAATTTGTGCAAATTAAGTCAACAATACTTCATGGCATCAAATGCAAATGGTGTGAAATGAAACTCTTTTCTTTGGATAGACTTTTAAGGATTAGAAGCATTGGTGCGGATTGCAACGTCATATACAAACAGCGCTTCAGTGCTTACTTGGTGTGTGTACTTTTTGCTTCTCAGTCGGAAGGACATTAGTTTTGCACAAGAAACAGTTTGCTCAGAAGACCTTGATGAGAAAAGAAGATCTCTTATCTCACTTTCAGCTGGAGCTGAAGTATCTCATGGGACTTGAAAATTCCTTGCCATGGTGTCTCATCAAGTCAAAACAGCGTGAATCTATGAAAACAAAGGATTTAACAAGGATTCTTTACAGCTCTAATCCTGGACAGCGGATTATGCACAGTCAACATTAGAAAGTCCAGATGGGCTGCTGATTTTTAATGGATGTGATGGTGGCCCCTGGGATGGCTGGATGAAAAGGAGAACAACAGATCGTGTACTGTTAAAAATGACTTGGAAGAAAGTACGGATCACAGGTCCAGGTTTTCATGTAGATCACACCTGCTGCTGTTTCCTCTTCCACACAACTACCCCGGTTTCCCCGAAAATAAGACAGGGTCTTATATTAATTTTTGCTCAAAAAAATGCATTAGGGCTTATTTTCAGGGGATGTTTTAATTTTTTCATGTACAACAATCTACATTTATTCAAACAGTCATGTCATCTTCTTCTGGTTGCTGCACAATGGTGGAGGGCGGGGTTTCACTTAAATGGGGCTTATTTTGGGGGTAGGGCTTATATTACGAGCATCCTGAAAAATCATAGTAGGGCTTATTTTCAGGTTAGGTCTTATTTTAGGGGAAACAGGGTATTAAAGGTGGCTGTCCTGCTTCTCATCTGGCATTCTTAGCTGCCTCTTGGCCACTTTTAATGGGTAATTAGGCAAAGTCACTGGAGGACAAAATCAGTGACTACTGGTCAGCATGAGTATGTATTGCCTCCAGCATCAAAAGCCATATGCCTCTCAATACCAGACCTCAAGCAGAAAGGTCATATAGTGCTCATTTTATGGGAAAATTGACACCCATTACACTATTTATTTATTTATTTATTTATTTATTAATAAATAAATAAACTTGTATCCCGCCCATCTAGACTGTGTCTACTCTGGGCGGCTCACAACAAAATAGAATAAAAAACAATTAAAAATATCAACAACAATTTCACAGTAATAAGCATATCATTCAAGATGGGAGATAAGAGATAAATCAGATGGTGCCCGGAGGGAAGGCCTGCCTAAATAGCCAGGTTTTGAGTTGGCTTTTGAAAATACCCAGCGAAGGGGCCAAGCGGATCTCGGAGGGGAGATTATTCCACAAACGGGGGGCCACTGCCGAGAAGGCCCGGTTTCTTGTTTTTTCTTTCCAGGCCTCCCTCAGCGTTAGGCTCCTCAACCGCCCCTCCTGGCTAAAACGAGTGATACTAACAGTTAATAAGCTAAAAATGCTAATTAAATTATGTTTATATTGAAAATGGGGGGGGGGGGTAACAGGCCTTTAAATGCGTTATATTATTATAGTAATAGCTTTACTGGAATGAAGCCGGCTGGATAGCTCAGTGAGTTAGGTATCTGGCTCCATAGCCAGAAGTTGGGAGTTCGATTCCCCACTATGCCTCCTACAAGTACAGTCAGCCTGTGTAGCCTTGGGCCAGCTGCACAGTCCCAGAAGGCCCCCAAGAAGAAGGTAAACCATATCTGTGTACTCTCTACTTTACCTACAAAACACTGAAAGGGGTTGCCATCTGTCGGAATTGGCTTGAAGGCATGTACTGTAGTTCTTGTTGCTGCTTTTTAAAATTTATTTATTTATGTATTCATTCATTCATTCATTGGAATGGAGGTGAAATATCTCATCCGTGATTTTATTCCTCCCTGTTTTGAGTATTGGAGAGAAGGAAACAGCTATAAGAACTTCTTAGCTGCTTTTCTTATCGAGTCAACCGAAAGCTATTTTCTTGCTTGCTCTTTGACCCTATTTTATCATCTCATCTCCTCAATCTTACCCTTTCTTTAGCTTACCATAAGACTTTTCATTAGGCTTGGAAATGCATCGGTTTATTTAATTATTACATTTGCATCCCACCCTTTTAGTGATGAGCCACACTGGGTGGCTAACAACAACTAAATATATAAACCAACCACCCCCCCAAAAATGAGAAGAAAGAAGAAAGAAACCTCTAAAGGCAACGGCAAATTGGTACAAATGCAATTGCACAGGAGAGCAGGAACGTGAAAGGGGGAGAATGTTTAATACATCTCTTGGAATGGAAGGAAAAAAACCCAGTCTTTTAATTATATAATTTCTTGATGATTCTTTCACCTAGCAACAGCCTTCTTTCCCTCGACTCTCCCAAATCCAACTAATTTTTAACTTAAGAAACATGAGGCAAAATTCCAAAGGTAACCAGTTGAATTGCCAGTTGAGCTAAAAAAATGTCCAACTTAACAGATAACTTAATTGACTGTAATATGTTAGTGACACACTTTGTTCTAAACTCCGATTGTTTCGCAGTATGTATGGAAGAAAGTGGATAGGGGACACTATGCATCATGTGTCTTCAAGAACTGGGGCAAAGTCAGGAGCTGGGCAGGGAGCTGCTCAGAGGCCAAAATAGGCAGTGGTCCAGCAGCTGCCTCTCTCCAGTTCTTAAAGAAACAAAGCTGTAAAATGCCAGTGGCTTTAACTGTTATTGCCACATCCCTCAAGAAGGAGAGGTCAAGGAGCCCAGCAGCATCTTTAATGACATGAGTCAGCAGTTCAGGGAACTCTTCAACTTCATAAAACTTACTGGGTTGTTTGGAAGGCTGGAGGTGCCTTTGTTATTAACTAGATATGGTTCTGCAAATGAGCGTGTCATAGACATTTGGTGTGTGTGGGTGCGGGGAAACACTTATTAAACGTGCCAGATATGCAAAGAGCTGCAACATATATAATACTCTACATTAAGTTTATTGGGTTGAGCAAAATCACTTTATGTTTCGTTACAGAAGTAACTATCAGTTTTATTGTTTGCTCAATAAAATGGAACATACCATAACGACCAGCAATGAAAATATGCTGTCTCTTCTCTTAACCCAAAAAAATACATGATCATTTCCTTTGAGGAGTATTCTATTTTTAGAATTCTCCTTTTAAAATCAGACATTCGTTTTATGTCCTTATGCTCTAGAATTATTGAATATTTTAACTATTTCAAGAATCACTTTTTGACCCAGTGGCTACAATAAAAAAAAATGAAAAATTAAAATCATGGATTATCTCCAAGTATATCCAACTGATTTGCTGCTCGCTACTTCAAGAAGCACATTACAGATACCACAGATGGTCAGAAAGACAAATAAATGGGTGGTGGATCAAATCAATGACTAAATTCAAGTTATTGTACTTTTGGGCATATTATGAAAAGACAAGACTCACTGGAAAGACAGTAATGCTAGCAAAAGTGGGAGGCAGCAGGAAAGAAGAAGACTGAACATAAGACGTACTGACTCAATAAAATGAAGCCACGGCCTTTAGCCGCAAGACCTCCTCGAAGTTATTACTTCTTAGGATCATACATTGAGTCAACAGGTGTATAGCAACACCACATTCAACTCTTATTGAAACCAGCAAGATGTGCAGCATGAACGGCCATGGATACCAGTTTTCAGAGCAAAAGATGGTGCTCCATCTACAATAAAGAGATGAAAATGACTGTTTGCAGAAGTGACAATGGGCACATGCTGCCTCTCCACGTCCTCTGTACTATGCATATTCTGGATCTACCTTTATCTCTTCCTAGCTCCTTTTCTTCTAAACTCAGTAAATGACGCCATTAGCATATCAGTTTAAACCATGAACCCTGTCTTAATAAACCCCTTTTGAACAGAGTATAAATGCACACAGCACATTTAATTCCACTGCACTCTGAGAAGATTTGTTAAAAAGCTAGATAGCTCTGACTTTCTTTAAACCCCCTGATTATGTCAGGTAGACTTAAGCTTGCTTTGTGAGCTATTTTTAAACCAAGGTGTGCTGTTGTTTTATGGATCCTGGCTTGTTCAGTGCATTTATAGCCACAGGTTTAAAAATATTAAAATTTCTATCAATTAAAACAACAAATTGGTCGGCTGACCTACTTTGAAAAATTATTTTAGCAAAATATTAAAAACATTTGGAGGTAGTGAGCAAAGTCTTAAAATAGGGTTTCTGTCTGGTTGACAGACATCCTTCTATCAAGACCATATAGATGGACTATATAATGTTGGCACATGGTTAGAACATGATGTGAAGTCCTTATCAATGTACCTTCTATTTGCTTTGTGGCAATTTCATAAAGGGCTCATGGTCCCCCTTCTGTGGAACACTATCCCCCCAGGTGTGAGACAGCACCAACTCTGTATCATGTCAGCACCATGGCAAAATGTTTTTTCCCCTTCTAAGTTATCCAGTCATTATAATGCAAAAATGTCATGAGCTTCATGAGCGATGGACCACCTCAAGCTGTTCTTCAACTCTGGCTTCCTGGCACAACTAGGTCCCAGCTAATGGCTGCTCTCTGGTGGCAAAATTGAGCCTTGTGGCGCAGTGGCTAAATTGCTGTACTGCAGCCAAAACTGTGCTCAGGACTCGGGGTTCAATCCCAGGTAGCCAGCTTAAGGATTCACTCAGCCTTCCAAAGTCAGTAAAATGATTACCCAGATTGCTGGGGGGAAGGCAATGTATAGCCTGCGTAATTAACTTGTCAACCGCCCAGAGAGTGCTTGAAGCGCTATGGGGTGGTATATAAGCTGCATGCTTTTTTTAGGGCACTGCCATGACAGCTGCCATGCATAGCCCTGGAACACTACAGAAAGTTGCAGAATTTGATCTTTGTGGGTTCCAATCCAAACGAACTGGACTAGAACATCCGGGACTAAGGCACAGGTTGGGATATAGCTATCTATTGGAATCCCAGTTGTCCAAACGCAGCCATGCAGTTCTCGGCTTGCGAAACGACTTAAAATATATTGAAAACAAACATTTTTGAAATACAATATATTTAGAAGTTTTGATTTGGAGATAACACATGGTCAGACATGAATGCTTTCAAAGGACGTATGTTCACAAACTTTTATATAAAGATACTCTTGAATGCATGCTTTTATTGAAGTTTTTTAACAAAATGCTGATGAATGCAGAATCAGGATGGAAAGGATCTATAAGTGAATACATGCAAAAATGACATGAGCGGTAAACAGGCTTCCTTCTGTTCTTCCTTCTGAGCTACAGTGGCTCATAAGCAGCAAAATATGTAGAAGGAAGCTTCCATGTTCCCAAAGGGAGAATGTTCGCTGATGGTGTGCAAAAAAATAAATGGAAATTATTCCATTAATGATATGGTATGGAATATGTTCCTTGTGAAAGTTTTCAAGTAAAAGCAGAACGTTGTTTTTAAATCAAGTGCATGTTTCAGCTAATGTAGCTTGTCCGTTTGAATGACTCCCGTAGGTAATCGAGCAACCACGTTCAACATCACATGTGAAACTAGCTTTGGTGAAAGGCAGGGGTGGATACGGAACACAATAAGCAAAGGAAGCCCGTACACCATTACCAAAATGAGCCATATAAAATTAAAATAATTAACATGTTCTTGGAAGCACCAGGATACATTTTCCCCTTGTTTTTTAATTAAGTGTTTTAATTAATTTCAACTAACCATCAGTCTTTGCAATGAGAGCACGTATTACACAGCAGAGGCTTCCCAGTTTAAGACACCCTGCAGCTATCTTTGATTATAGGAATGGAAGGATGGCTTCCTTAAGCCTAACTGATATTTCCTTTCTCAGGTTTTGCATTCCAGTTTGCTTACAATGATAAATGATTTATAATTTTGTATGCCCTTAAATGAAACCGCATGCAAATTGCTAACCTTCTTTCATTGGGTTGCCTCTAGGCTCCCAAGAGAGTCAACTGGGAGTCTACATTACAAGCAGAACTTACTTCTGAGTAATAAGGATGTCCAAGTTATATCTGAAAATCAATGTAACAGGAAGTTGTGAAGTTACTTTATGGTGCAATGAGTAAAATTTCCTAGTTACTTCCAAGTACAGTCTTGATGTCAAACGACATGTTAAATAAAAAGAGGCCAGAAAGTTGACAGAAAAGAAATTAGCCATACTGCTTTGAACCCTGTTACATACCTATGCTGTTGTAATTCTAACTGCATACATTTCAGGGGTGAATTGCTGCCCGTTAAGAAGCCAGTGATTGCTTTTCTTGTCATGTGCCATGCCATAGAACTGCTCCATGACAAGACTTCTTAACTGCTGCCAACTAGACAATGAAAGTTATGTCGCTGGAGTTATGCTGGCGGATGTAAGTAACAGGATTCTGGCCACCAAGTATGAACACCGTGACAGCATGTAGCATTTGCAACCTGCTCCATTGGAGGGACCAACTTTATCAGTTCTTCAGAGTTAACCAAATCCTGTCACCAGGGACTGAGACAAATATTGTTGGATTCATGGAAAAGCTAAGTAAATTCCCATTTAGGACCTCAGATTATGAGAAGATTCTAACTATCAAACAAGAAGAGGGAAGAGAAAAACTCTTCAAAAACTCATATTTTGGAGGGTTTTTTGATTATGCTATGGGACTCTTAAACTAGACAAAAGCTTGGGACCTCAGCATGACTTTATCCAACACTGGATTGGACTTGTTTATTAGCAATAGCCAGTTTCTCTTCTAAAACAGCTATTCTTCCTGAATTCATTCAATGACAAGCAATAAATGATTGGCTTTTCCTTCCACCCACGAAGGTTCTTCTCTTTGTTTTTCATGACAAGGCTACATGTCATTACCTTGCCAAAATTTATTATCAGTTTTCTTTCTGCTTTTGCAATTGCTTCAGTTAAGCCCTCGTCAGTGTTAAGCAATTCATTGGTGAACAGGAGACGGATTCCTCGTTCCGGAAGGGTTTCAGTTGCTCACCAGCTGCTATGCTTGGGCTGCAAGGAATACGCTTACTCTTCTGCAGAGACTTGTTTACTTGTGTGTTGCCAGTGTGTAGGTTTGGGGTCAAATCCACGGCCCTTCCCATCTGTCAGAGACAAACACGGGAACATTGCAAGAACTCTCAGTCCTTGTCACACCAACGTCAGTTCATTCCAGGGCAGGATTCAGGGAAATAAACACGGGAAAGCATCAAATATGCTAGGAATTGAATCTTTTGATTTCTTAGACCACAAATCCCATAATTCCCCATTCTGGGAGTACTCCCTGACAGACAGAAACCTTACCCTAAATATGGCTTACCAGCAGAAAAGGAAGGCTTTGAGATTTGAGATTTAGCTAGGCCTAAGCTCCATCTAAGCTTCTTGTTCCTGTCCCAGTGTTAGCTGGGAGTTTTCTTTCTGAACAGGAAGCTGTGCAGAGCTAGGCCTAGCTGGACAGTCCGGCCTCAGGGTCCGGACCCTCATTAAGTCCAAATACAAATACCCCCCATCTCTAATGACAACATAAGCATCATGATTATCTGTTGGACCTTCCTTGTCCATGCTTGTTATCTATCTGGTGTGTTATCATCACACCAGCACCAAGGTTTCATGACTGATCTTGTATTGCACATATTGGAGTAAATCCTATGTTTGTTCTAATTAAGGTAGGTCTGTTAAAATCCCTGGGATTTATGTAAGTGATGATAACTAACAAGTCTAATTTATTTTATTTTATTGAGTCTACTCTAGTTGAGAGTAAGACTGGGTGTACTTCTCTATTTGTAATTTTCCGTAGCTAGCAACTCTCTACTTACTTCCCCTTCCACCTTCTTGGCATTTCTAAGCAGGTGGCAGCAACAACATACATTGGGATTTCACACAAATCCAGTTCCCTCTGAGCCATGGTTACATAACCAATTTTAGACATGAATTTCAAATACTTGTTTAGAGATGTGTAGATTACCCCTTCCTAAATGCTTGGGGCTATTAGTCAAAAAACATGTTAGCCTTAATTAAACACTGTCATTGTCCTCCATAAAGTCCTACTCTGCCATCTCAGCATAGCCTGGTCTCATCAAGACTGGCTACACATAGTGGACTGTGTCTCAACTCTCCAAGAACAGGTCAGCTAATCACAGACAGGTTCATCCTTGAAAGACTGGCCAACTACAGCAACTGCAAACACAACAATGAAGTGAAACAATTACAATCTAAACCAATTGAGGGACTAGCTCTACCAACAGAATCATAGATCTTCCAAGTTTTTCAAGGTGACATTGCCAACAACCCTGTTCAAATATTGTGCTAAACATACGGAGAATCAGTGAAGTAACTACCAATCAGTGCACAATATATACATTTCTTTACTTTCATGCACACTACTAGTGAGTCCCATTGTTCTGTGAGAACATGGGATTACCAATCTGTTCCAGAGTCTATGTGCACTGGGCAAACCACAACAGAAAAGAGAATCTTGATGGGGCTGTGCATTCCACATTTTTGCCTTCACCATTGCTTTATACCCTACTTTGCTTAGGTGACGCTCATGTTAGCTTATATGGTTGTCTTCCTCTGAAATAACAGAGTGCTGGTGACTTATGCGCAAACATATACATTGACCACATACTGGTGCAAATAAAGCAAGCACGGAATCGCAGAACAACTGAGTTGGAAGGGGCCTAAAAGGCCACTGAGTTCAATCCCCTACTCAATGCAGGAATCCAAATCAAAGCAGATCTGACTGATTCTTGTCAAAGAGCAGGGGTAGAACTGTAGCAACAATGCAGTGCAATCTGATGCATGTTTACTTATAAGAAAGTCCCACTATGTCCCAAATAAGGGTGTATCATGTCAACAGCCCTGTTCTGAAGCTTCAAGCTCAACGTCATCAGCTTTCTCAATTCAGCATACCTAAAACCACTGCTCCAAATGTCTCTGTTATGGTTCCATTCTCATTTAAGCTTTACAAACTTAATCTAAATGAACACAAACCAAAAGACCTCCAACATCCCTTTCAAACCTGTCTCCTCACTTTTGAAAGCTAGAACTCTGATCTTTGGCCAGCAGCAGAATAAGAAGAATATTATAAGTGATTTTTAAATACTTACACATTTATTTTAGCAGGAGTTTCTGTGGATTACAATTCTCTTCTTCAAACCTTCTCAAAAGAGACATATCCAGGGGAGTAGATGTGATGGTCTGTTGCTGGAAAAGACAACAAAGAATTTTCTCTTTCTACTCTTGTTTATTGACCTTTCAATTTAAACCAACAAAGAGTTTTTGTGACACCTTAAAGACTGTTGTCATTATGTGACCTCAAGTTGCTTCTGACTTACGATGACCTTAGCAAGGTTTTCAAGATCACAACCACGACCTCCCCCAGTGAGTTTCTATAGCAAGCTGGGACTTGAACCTAGGTGTCTCAAATATCCTGGTCTGACACTCTGTCCATCCACCACACTACATATTCTAGCTCTCACACCTCAAAGAGGAACAGTTTTTATCTGGCACGTGCAAGCTTTCATGGACTGCAGCCCACGTCTTCAGATGTATCAGTTGCATCTGGTAAAGTGAGCTGCAGCCCATGTTTCCTATGCTGAACTAACAAAAACTGTTAATCTTTAAAGTCCCACAAGACTTGTTGTTTTCAAAAGAGAAACTAAATGGAGCACCTCGACTTTTCCCCCTCCATCTATCAACCTTGGATCCAGGTGCCACAGAACTGGAGAAGGCAAGGAACTGTGGGTAAATTCCTGAACCAGGAATTTCTTAGCTCCTGGATGGGGGACATATCATTCTCCACTTCTTGTTGAGGTGCCACTCATATCAAACCTCACCACAGGTTAGGCCAGGCAGCACTGACAAGAATGGCAAACCAACAAAACCTTGACAACCACATGTGTTCCTCAGCCTTGCAAGGACCTAGAGTAGGGTGTTAACATGTGGCTGTGTGTTGTCACGGTCTCAAAGCCTTCTTCAATCTGGTTTTTTTGGTCTTCAGCTAATCAACATTAGCTAAGGGACGTGGTGGTGCTGTGGGTTAAACCACAGAAGCCTCTGTGCTGCAAGGTCAGAAGACCAGCAGTCGTAAGATCGAATCCACGCAACGGAGTGAGCTCCCGTCGCTTGTCCCAGCTCCTGCCAACCTAGCAGTTCGAAAGCATGTAAATGCAAGTAGATAAATAGGTACCACCTCGGTGGGAAGGTAACGGCGTTCCGTGTCTAGTCGCGCTGGCCACGTGACCACGGAAACTGTCTTCGGACAAAACGCTGGCTCTACGGCTTGGAAACGGGGATGAGCACCGCCCCCTAGAGTCGGACACGACTGGACTAAATGTCAAGGGGAACCTTTACCTTTACCTAAACAGTATTACCCTGCACTCCGTCCTTCAAACTCTCGTATGTCCTAGCTTTCAGCACCAGCAACCAGTCTCGAGGAGCCTGTGTTGCAAAATAAAGCTTCCATAACAAGAGGGTCACTAAGAAAAAGCCTGCCTAATGAGAAAGGTCTTCGTCTGCTTGTGGAAGGACAGCAAAGATGGGGTCAGCCTAGCCTCATGTGGGAGGCAGTTCCAAAGTCTGGGAGCAGCAACAAAGAAGGCCCTGTCTTGTGTACCCACAAAACGCACCTGTGAAAGTGGTGGGACCGAGAGAAAGGCCTCTCCTGATTATCTTAAAGCTTAGGTTACTTAAGTGAGGGATTATAGAAATTCATGGAGCATAAAACGTCTGGTCAGACAGTTTGTTGTAGTGGATAGAGTGTTGGACTAAGATTCAGGAGACCTAAGTTCAAATTCCTGCTCGCCCACCGAAACTCACACCAAACGTTTCACGGACCTCAAAAACTGTGTTAGGGTTGCCATCAGTTGGAAGAGACTTGAGAGGACGTAACAACAAAGCTAACGGCAGCAACAGTTCACAAATGATGGCTGCACATTATCCCTGCACATAGAGAACACACATAGAGAGGTATCTAGGACTAATTTCTTTGTGGCATCCTGCCGTCCAGTGTGGGAACGATTTTGAAGTAAATATGCCTCTGATTAGATCTAGCAATGCTTTTGGTTTACAAATGCCGTGGTTTTCACTACGCATTGTAACAGTGGGTCACAGCATCCTTCTAAGACCACTCTTTTACTATACATGAGAAGCGAAGAAGTGCGTTCCTTCCTGCCTCCCGGTTGACAGCACGAAAAACAAACAAAGTTTCTCTGGCTTTCATAATAATGAGATGCCGCTGGTCACCGGTCACGTCTGCAACGTGCCTGTTCCACTGGAAGCTGCCGTCTAACACGATGTCTGTTTGACAATCAGAAATGATCAAATAAAAAGGTCTTTCCCATTTGGATTTAAGGACAGGTAAACAACCTTTGAGACAAAATTCCCAGCTGCTGGAAATTGCACATGTTTTAAAACATATGCCCCGGCAGTAAATCCACCACAGTACCTGCTTGTGCTATGCTTTAAAGAGATAGCTAATCAGCAATGTCCTCTATTTTAAAACACATACACACAGACCAAAAAAAAACAAAAAAAAACACTTTTGCCATTTGATTAAAGGGGATGATGTCTTACACTTCACTTTCTCCACTGCAATATTGCCACTGTATCCCTTAATTGGAAGCAAAGGCATCACATCATCTGTCATCAGGGTGCCTGGACGAGACCTTCATTTACTTCATCAAAAGCTAAGGACTATGACAACCTTCACAAGCAACACCAGTAGAGAAAAGAACAAATGACAGTGCCGTGTACTCTTGTCAAACTGTTCTATTCGCCTGCAAATAGTTCAGTGGGTTGGAGCACCAACGGTTGGGAGTCGACATGAGCGCGAAGCACTCCGTCGTGCTTTGTCCACATTCGACCACTCAACGGCTGCGCAGCAAGAATCCCCACCGTGCCTCCTCATCTGAGTGGTCAGCTGCCGGAGGAGGCGGGGAAGGAAACGGCCACCCGAGAAGGAGGACCCAGGGCAGCGCACACTGGATGGTGACTGGGGCGACTCGGTGGGGAGTGGGGGGAGGGAACGCGCAGCACCTATGGTGCCACATGTATGAATTTTGACGAACTTTGTCAGCTTTGTTCCCATCTCTAGTTAGGAGTTTGATACTCCTTTCTCCACTGTCCCAGCTATTTGGGGAGAGCATCCCTAAAGCTTCCTGAGTAGCTTTGTTTTTAGGAGCTTTTTAAATATATGAAGGAACGGCGCCTGCAGGAGATCATTCCACAGAGTGAGAAAGCCCAGTTCCTGGTTACTGTTTTCCGGGCTTTTCTAGGTGTCAACAGCCGCAGATGTGACGTCTGTGAGGACCGCATCAGACATGCAGCTGAACTTGGCAGATGTTCAGACATTTCTTTGCCGGAAGCTAAGATAAACACAGAGACCTCTTTTCCGCTACTCACGTTCTCTACAACCTGCAGAAAATACCTGTCCTTTCCCTTTAAGAAGCAAAGCCTACTTGCCCACCCACACACAGTGAGTGCAAAGTGACCAGCTGATCATTACAAAAGATGGAAATAACCTATCTAGTGCTTCAGTCCTTTATAAAAAGCAGCAACCGTCCTGATTTCAGTGGTTTACACAATTCATGCAATTCACAAACCACACCATTTTGCGCGCGAGCGCACACACACACACACACACACACAAAATCCAAACAAAGGTCATGTTTGCACTTAGTGAGCATCTTTGTGGGCACAAAACATCATTTCAATCAATTCAACAAGAACTCTGTCAAAAGCACCAGGACATTCTCTGCCATCCACGCCAGTGAAGGGAGGGATTTATTTATTTATTATACTTATATCCCGCCCATCTAGTCGTTGACTACTCTGGGCGGCTTACAACAAGTAGAATAAAACAGTTAAAAATTAACAACAGTTTACAGCAATAAACAATCATTCAAGATGGAAGGAAAAAAGAAAAGATAGATCAAGTGGTGCTCGGAGGGAAGGCCTGCCTAAATAGCCAGGTTTTCAGTTGGCTTTTAAAAATACCCAGCGAAGGGGCCATGCGGATCTCTAAGGGGAGGTTATTCCAAAGACGAGGAGCCACTGCCAAGAAGGCCCGGTTTCTTGTTTTTTCCTTCCGGGCCTCCCTTGGCGTTAGGCTCCTCAGCCGCACCTCCTGGCTAGATCGAGTGATACGGGCAGATCTAGGTGGGAGGAGGCGTTCCGCCAGATATCGAGGTCCTAAACCGTTTAGGGCTTTATATGTCATCATTAAGACTTTGAAATCAACGCGGAAACGAACGCAAATGCTACCATTCCTCGCTCTTCCCTGCTAGGATACTGTAAGCAAGGGTGGAAATTCCTACTGTTAAGTAAGACAATGTCTAACACAGATTTATTGAATAGAATTATTTGGTAGCTCAGTGGCTTAGGTATCTGGATGCAGAGCCAGAGGTTGGGAGTTCAAGTCCCCACAGGACCTCCTGTGAGTACAGCCAGCCTGTGTGGCCTGGGGCAAGCTGCACACAGTCCCAGAGCACCCCCAGAAAGAGGGAACAGTTAAAACCTCTTCCGTGTATTCTCTACCTAGAAAACCCTGAAGAGGGTCGCCGTAAGTCAGAATTGACTTGACGGCAGACGATGATTATTATTAATGCCAAAACAAACCATTTCCAAATGCTGAACGTTATAGCCTAGCTATGTTCCTTTTAATGTGTCTTCTGATTCCTGTGAGATTAGGCAGACATGGAATAAGCCACCACCGATACCCCAGCCCAAAGAACGTACGAACAGGAAACACAATCGGACATCCCCCGGGGCCACGAAAGTGCCCTGTCAGTGCTTCCACTCCAGAAGCATCCCTGGATTGCTTCTGACATGAACGAAGAAGAAGCAGAAGAGGTGGGTGATCCCGTCTGTCAGTCTGGGATACTTCTGCGCGCTTTCATTTGCTGGAGGAAAGCCAGCAACCAGTTGGGACTTCCAGAATGAGGGCATGCCAGAACTGTGATGTTATGGTCAAAAAAGGTATAAACTCCCAAATCAAGCCACAGGATTACCTTGTTATGGGGGGATGAATCAGGGTGGGTGTTGCTGGGTTGTTGTTGTTTTTTTTTTTAAGTGTAGATGAGGCTGCATCAAGGCAGTAAATTGTAAACACTGCCATACAAGATTGGGTTACAGGAAGATCAATGGCCTGGAGAACTATTTATTTCTTCTCTGCTAGAAGGTAGACTGGGAATGGGATTAGCGGCTAATACACTCAGAAATACAATGCAAGAGGTGATGGTTTCGCTGCAGAAAGGAACACAAAATCACATTTTTACATTCCAAGGCAAAGCCATAAATACTTCACTTTCCTTTGCACTTACCCTCATGTCATCTTCATGAAATACTATATTACAAGAACGACACAGACTCGCCTGGCCTGAATCAATATTTCTACATATATCCCATTTGCAGAAAAGGGAGATATATTAGGTTAATATTTCATTACACAGAAAGACACACACACCCCTGGAGCAGAGAACTGCCGCCCCCAGAGGTTTTTGCAAAAAAATCCACTAAAAATAGCAATTGATTTCCTCAAATTTAGAAAGCGCATTAAATTACACCGATTAAACTTGGAAGAAAAGCAACACACTGGAGTGGAAAGAAACTTTTCTATCTACTCAAACTCTTATCGCTCATCTCCCACACATACATCACATGAAGGTTTGGGACAATTCCCATTATTATCTGCAACAAATCATGGCGCCAGGGTTAGAATTTTAGACACATGAAGGTTAGATCTACCATAATGTTTCATATATATATATATATATATATTTCATATATAGCAGTTCAGGATGAGTTCAACCACTCCCTCCAACAGCTTCTCCAGTAGAATTGCTCAGTATCAGAGGAAAACTGTCTGGAAATCCTAACCTGTTTTCTACGAAGGCCAGGCAACTCATGTCCCCAGCCTGGAAGAGTTTCCTCCATACTCAGAATATTTATTTATTTATTTACAATATTTTTAGCCGCGCCATTACCAGTGGTCTCTGGGCGGCGTACAACAATATTAAAACTTTAAAAACATTAAAATAGACAATATTATAAAAATATCCTATATTAAAACAATTATTAAAACATTAATATTAATAAGTCCTGCTGCTCATATGGCCAGCTAAAGAATACTGTTTAATCAAAATGCTGGCTAAACAGAAAGGTCTTTGCCTGGTGCCGAAAAGCCAAAAGTGTTGGAGCCAGGCGGATCTCTATAGGGAGGGCATTCCAAAGTTGGGGGGCAACAGCCGAGAAGGCCCTATTTCGACATGCCATCCCCCCAATTTAACTTATTAACTGATGGATTCATTGATTGGATGATTTCAACACCCAGTTTGTACCCTGCAGAGAGTCCCAAAGTGGCTTACAAACTATTTTAAAAACACAAATTGTATCATAAAACAGTAAGAAATATAGTAAGTCACACAATTAAAAAACAATTGAAAGTATTAATTATGGGAAGATATTAAATAAAACCCCTTTAAAAAATAAAAAAAACATATTTAATGGGATTTTAAAAAGACAACTCTCTCCTTATAAACCCTTTCTCAGCAGAAGTCTGCATGTTAAAATCCTGCCTGAAAAGGAAGGTATTTTGGTTGCTAGGAGTTGGACAGCAGGGAGAGGACCAGCCTGGTCTCCTGTGGGAGGGAGTTCCATAGTTGGGAGCAAACACTGAAAAGGCCCTCATCTGTGTCCAAGGAACAAGAGAAAGGCCTCCCATAGGAGACCAGAAGATCTTAAGACCTGGAGAGGCTACAAGGAGAAAGGTGGCATTTAAATCACAGAAATAAACAAACAAATAACAGGAAGACCCCGTTGGAGGAAGAGGAGATATAAATGCAATGAACAAATAATAGATAATAATGTAACATGAAACCCTTAAATGATTGCCCAAAGATAACAAATATGTCTCAATAAACAAGCAAAGAGAAGAGGCAGACATGAACAACAAAGGATTCCTAAGGCGATCTCAAAGAGGCCAAACTATCCGTGGAAATGTGCAAGCTGTGGTACAGCTTTCACCCCCTTACTTCTCCTTCACCACCCAAACCATGGGTGGATCTGGTTGCTCTCCTGCCAGTTTATCAGACTGAAATGTCTGCTCTTACTCGTGGAGAATAAAGGCATTCAGGAAAGGTACAGCTCAACACAGTATCTACCTCATTTCACAAAATGTGGGAGAAATGATGCATCGGGGGGGGGGGGGTTCTCTGCTTGCACGATCCTGATCTCCATCACTCGATTTTGTTCATTTGAAGAAAGACAGCACCCAAACAGGGCTAAATGTTGCCCCGCTTGGGAGTGGAGGGAGGGCACTAGTTTGCTCCACAGGGTTCATTTTATGTTCTTAAAACGAAAACGGGACATTCTGCCCACTAACCTTGTAGTATAATCACATCCCCTTACAAGCAAAAAGAGATGGAGACTTCAAAACAAAGGAAGGTACTTACAAGCCGTACCACCCTGAACACACCTTATCTTGGAAGCTAAGCAGGGTCAGGTCTGGTATTGTACTTGGATGGGAGACCTCCTGGGAACACCAGGTGCTAAAGGCTATAAGGAATCAGATCACTGGTTCACCTAGGCCAGTACTGTCAACCTTTGACCAGCAACGTGTTGTTATGTGCCATCAAGCACATAACAATCAGTTGTGGCAACTCTATGAATTTGAGATCTCTGAAATGTCCTGTCCTTAAAAGTCCTGCTCCAGCTCTTGCAAACGCAAGGCTGCAGCTTCCTTTATGGAGTCAATCTTTCTCATGTTTGGTCTTCCTATTTTCCTGTTGCCTTCCAACTTTTCCTAGTCATCTCCAGTGAGTCTTGTCTTCTCATCATATGTCCAAAATCTGACAGCCTCAATTTAGTATAACCGGCACAGGGTTCCCATAGTCCCCTGCTGGGTCGGTTTGACTTGGATTATAGATATTCTACCCAGGGCCCAATTTGGCTCAGACTGTAATCTTCCTCCACTCCTTACAGAACTGAATCTTTAATGCAAAACATCCAGAGGCTGTTTTGTCCATTTATTTGGTGAGAAACAAGCCTTCCCATGTGATTCACCAATGAGTAAAGCCATCGGACATTTAAGAGGATGTGGAAGACACTGTATAAAAACAAAACTCTGGGTTCCAATGTTACAGCAGTGGGATCAGCTGGTGGTCTGAAATCAGCCGAAATCTCTTCTCAGAGTTTCCTCCAAATGGTGTATAGAAAGCAATGAAACCATAGCAATGCATATATAATTTGGAGAATTATGGGAGATCTAGTCTAAAACAAATAATTTGACTAAGCTCTGATGTTACACATTTCATTAATTTGACAGGGGGTTGGTTGGACTTCAGGACTCTTTAGAATCCCTGCCAGCTCTGTAATTCTGTGAGTCTATGGGTCAATAGCAGGCTGGATAGCCCAATGGTTTAGATATCTGGCTGCAGAGCCAGGGAGAAGAGCCAGCCTGTGTGGCCTTGGGCAAGCTGCACAGTCCCAGAGCACCCCCAGAAGAAGGGAATGGTAAACCACTTCTGTGTATTCTCTACCTCGAAAACCCTGAAAAGGGTTGGCATAAGTTAGAATTGACTTGACAGCACATGATTATTATTTATTATGAGAGTCTATGGCTTTCCAGAAACACGATTCTATTTCATTTTCCATGTTTCTGGAAGCATACTTAAGTGCTGCTTTGAGGAAAAGATGAGTTTGCATAAATAAGAGAGGAGGAAGAGAAGGAGGGTAAATATAAATTATTAGAAACTTTTGCTTGTCATTATTGTTGTCTTCCTTTTCCAAGTCTAGCCCTCTAACCGTTAGAACATACTGACTCTCTCACGTTGGTGGTGACTATATAAATGATGCCAAGGTTGAAACATATTGGTAGATAAACAATTGTGCTTAATTTGCATAACATAAGTAACCCATATTAATTTCTATAATATGCATGTTTCCATGTAATGTCAAGCACCTTGCTTAATTTGCACAATATGCAAATCAAGGTACTGGGATTTAAAGAATTAGTATATGGCAATTTGTTTGAAATACGGTCCTGGTGGAAAGCTTTGTGGATAACTGTGGAACACCTGGGAGATGAACAAGTGAGTCCTGGACTAAATCAAGCCTGAATTTACTCTGGAAACAAAAAAAATGATGAAACAGAGGTCATTGCACATCATGAGACAAGACTCACTGGAATAATCATGGTAGTAAAAGGTGAAGCCAGCAGGAAAAGTGGAAGGCCAAATATGAGATGGACTGGCTCCATAAAGGAGGGCTATCTGGCCAGCAAGACTTGAGCAGGACTGTTGAGGACAAGATATTCTGGAGGTCACTTGTTCATAGGCTGGAGGTGACTTGAATGCACATAGCAACAAAATATGGCAACTCTAGACCGTTACGATCTCCCTCTGCAGTTTTAGGTATTATTCTTTCTTCACACTACCTGAAGATTCCTGGCATTATTGAGTGGTCTCCCACACCAACCAGCTCTGACCCTGCTTAGCTTTTAAAATCAGATGAGAACCAGCGTTCAGAGTGGCAAGGGGGGTGGTATTTAACAAGCCTGCCTAGTGGGGGCCTCGTGGTGCAGTGGTTAAACTGCAATACTGCAGCCAAAGCTCTGCTCATGAACCTGGGTTCAATCCCAGGTTGCCGGCTCAAGGCTGACTCAGCCTTCCATCCTTCCGAGGTGGGTAAAATAAGGACTCAGCTCTCTGGGGGCAGCGCCAATGTGTAACCTGCATAATTAACTTGTAAACCACCCAGAGAGTGCTTAAAGCGCTATGGGGTGGTATATAAGCAGCACGCATTGCTTTTTTTTAGTAGTTGCCTCAACCTTTGAGCCACTAAAGAATGTGAATGTACATCATGCCTTCTCCTGTGATCATCCTGTTTGTCATCCATAGTATATTTATCCTTGTCAACTGACAGAAAATCAAATAATCAAAAGGTGTCTGTAAGTATGGGTGGAGGAGGCTAAGCAAGAACGGGCTTCCGAGTTTCCCAAGGCCTCCCAGCGTTTGTTTATTTCCCAGACAGCATTATATACTTAATTCCCCAGCATTTCTTGCTGGTCTTTTACATCAGCTCCTTTGATGAATCATTTGGGACAGTGCATAATCAAGTGTTGCCATAAAAACCCTTATACAGATCTATAAACCAGATTACATTGCACGGGGAAATCATTACACCGTCCAGCTCCAAAAGAGAGTTCGCATTTGAAAACTAAAAGCTCAGGGCTGCCCAGAATTCCTGTAGCAAGTTTTTCACATGTTCTTCTCAAGATCTGTGAGGCAATGTTGTGTCAAATCATTGTAATAGGGTCTCGTGAGCCTCTACAACCACAGCATAGCCCTGAAACAAGAGCAAACTATGGACTTTTCCTTGTTGTCTAGTTTCTTTGGTTGTAGTTTACCACACAGATGAAACTTTTGAATTGACAAAATCTGATGTTATAATTCTAATACATACTCTGCTTCTCCACTGGACCACAGGGCAGTCAACTATCTCCATGAAAACATACAGTTAGAATCACATATACCTAACATCACAGATATCAAAGATAATTGTTTAGAAATCGCTTTCAACTGACACTTCCACTCTCTTCTCCAAATCATCATCATCATAATCTGTGAATGTTCAAAGATTGTGTCGTAGCAAGAACTATAACAAGAGTCTGCAAGGAATGGTTACTTTCACTGGTTACCAAGTTTGGCATTATGTAGACTGTGTCCAAGGTAGCTAGTTAGATAGTCCAGTGGTTTCGGTATCATAGAATCATAGAATCGTCATAGGGTTGGAAGGGACCTTGGAGGTCTTCTAGTCCATCCCCCTGCCCAAGGCAGGAGACCTCATACCATCCCGGACAGATGGCTGTCCAATCTTTTCTTGAAAACCTCCAGCGATGGGGCACCCACAACATCGGGAAGCAAGCTGTTCCACTGCTTAATGGTTCTCACTGTCAGGAAATTCCTCCTTATTTCCAGGTTGGATCTCCCTCTGACAAATTTCCACCCATTGGTTCTTGTCCTACCCTCAGGTGCAATGGAGAATAAATTGATGCCCTCTCCCGTGTGGCAACCCTTCAGATATTGGAAGACGTCTATATCTCCCCTCAGTCTTCTCTTCGTTAAGCTAAACATACCTATTCTTTTAGTCGTTCTTCATAGGATTTAGCCTCCATTTCCCTTATAATCTTTGTTGCTCTTCTCTGCACCCCTTCCAGGGCCTCAGCGTCTTTTTCGTATTGTGGTGACCAGAACTGGACACAGTACTCCAAGCGTGGCCTCATCAGCGCGGTATAGAGTGGTACTATACCATCTGGCTGCAGAGCCAAAGTCTGAGAATTCTGTTCCCCATTGTGCCTCCTGAAAGAGTCAGCCTAGGTGGCCTTGGGCAAGCTGCACAGTCCCCAGAAGAAAGGAATGGTAAACTACTTCTGTGTATTCACTCCCTAGAAAACCATGGAAAAGGTCACCCTAAGTCAAAATCAACCATGGCATGTAATTATTGTATTATTAGACTGTGTCCCCATCTGGACCCTTCCAGATGTTGGGGACTTCCACCTTCCTCAACCCTTCAGCACTGGACATGTTAACTAGTGGTGAGGGATTGATACAGGAATATCGGTTTGATGGAAGATGGTACAGAGCAGGAATTAAGTTGCTGAAGTTCCAAGTGTTGACAGAGACACAGGGACCCGATGCTGGGAGAATGTTTCACGAAGCACAGACTGTACCTGACATCCAGAGAGAAGGGAGACGGATCAATCCCCAATGTGGGCTTGTGCCTTGAAGTGATGCCAGATCATCCCTTAAAGGCCCAGAAATCCCAAAATGCACAAGTGTTCCATTTCTCCAAGTCCAGAAGCCAATTTTTCTGCACCTAGGTTCCTTGGGGGGAACGTCACATGAACAACCATAATCGCAACAAATTGGAAACCAAAATAGAAACAGCTGGAAATCCACTTCTGGTTTTCTAAGAGTGACATTCGGGGATTTTAAGTACCGCTGAGAAGCTCTCTAACCTGTTTAAAGATGAATCAGTGCCTTCAGATAGGGATAAGAATTTTGCTTTTTCTATGCTATAAATACCCTAATTCTTTATTCTGGGAGTTTTACCTAACTTGCAAATACTTTGCAAACATCTCAGTATGATGCACCTGGGAGCAAGGTCTAAATTAGAAGGTTCTGAGGCTGAACTAGGGCAAGCTCTGCCCAAGCTTCCTTCTCAGAAAGAAAGCTCCCAGCTAGCATTGGGGCAAAGGACAAGAATCTTAAGCTGTGCTGGGCCTAATCAAGCCTTGTGATTTGAGCCTTTCTCCCAGATGCATCATATTTGAGTATGTGTAAGGTGTCTGCAAGGTAGGCAGAGCTCAGAGAATGGGAATTATGGTATTTGTAGTCCAGAAATTCTGAAAATCTCATTCCGGCTCCCTGAGACCTCCAGGGGAAGCTTTTTGCCTCTTTTTTCCTCAGGAGAATTTATCTATTGCAAGGCAAGACAGCCTCTGATGGGGCCAGGGAGCACAAAAAAATAAAATAAATAAAAAATAGAGGGCTCTAGGCTGCAGTTTGCCTATTCCTGCCATCATGTGAAATGGACAGCTGATACTTAATATGCTACGAATCCAGTCGCAGATCTGCGAACAGGTTTTCTAAAAGTTCTCCGAACAAGTATTCCAATTCTAGCTTCTAGGCAAAAAGGTTTTTACAACCTACCACGAAACCCATCATTTGTCAGTACTTTGTGTAAAAGGACTTTATATGTTTAGACACTTAAAAACAGCATCGTTGGGCTGGGTGGGGAATTCGTCAGCCGTACGTTTGCAAATCCAGGAGCGATCACTTTGCGGATACGGAACTGCAGCCAAAAATACGACCCTAATGCTAAGCAAGCAAACATCTGTCAGGGTAGAAAAAAACATCTGGAATGTGAATGGACTCACTAGAATGTGAACCCATCTTTGGTATCCCAAGGGACATTATGAAAATGCAGCTACCTTACAAATCTGGTCTTTTGCAGTCAAATGTAACTTCCACTGATGTTCTCTAGCTTCATCCTAAGGGAGATCTTTTGGATGTTTGATGTTTAGCAGAGGGAAAGCGTATCCTCATAAAAAGCAACAACTTGGGAACTGCTGAGCAAATTATTACCATTAATACTGTTTATCTCTGCAAAGCTGCTGATGTTCATGGCGCTCTTTAGACATCAATAGAAACTAGAGGGAAAAGAAACAACATAGGCTTCTGCTCCAAGGATTTTATATTCTAGGGATAAAGTTATGAGATTACAACTCCCACCATTCTTCCTCGTTGAAGAATGGCCAATGGACACTGTAGTCCAACAGCACTGGAAATCCGTACGGTTCCTACTTCTAGCTTAAGCTGTAAGACAGACAAACAAGGGAGGAGAGCAGAGGGAAAGAATTCGCTTATTTATCCCTCTATTTAAATATCTAAATTACTGTTCTTGCTTTTTTTAAAACACCCTAAATATGGCCCACTGTGTGCAACATCTTTTCCCTGTTTATTAGACATGCTTACACGCCAATATTAAGGTATTTTGAGCAACTAACTGACCGATGTAACAATGCTGAAACAGTACTAGTGCTTCATGAATTACTGGTTCATTGCATCAGTTCACCCCACCCACTTTATTCCCGATTACCACTTTCGTCCACAGGGACAGGAAAGCTTGTACAATTTTTCCATATCACTCTGGATACAATCTATTGTCCTGCAGTCCTATTTTGTGAAATGGGGAACAGCAAAGATGTAAGAGAAAAACTTCTTGACTCACAAAACAGAAAAATAAAGATGAAGCCTTCACGAGAATGAGTTCTATGGAGTCTTTTCATTACTGTAAAATCTTCAGGTATGCCACAGTCTGACAAGTTCTAAATACCCCTCGGTCTGAAATTTCTTCCTTCCATATTTTTGTCTTTGATATGCCTTCCTTGCTATTAAACATCACTTGACAGCGTCTTTCCCCTCCCGGTACTCTTATTTCACTAATTTCCTTCTCTTATATATCTTTTGCTATTCCATATTCTACATTTCACAAAACGCAGTACAATTCCATGTCTCAAAGTAAAAGAAAACAATCTAAGAACAGTGGTCAACTAAAAACCAAAATTATAAGTATACAAAAGACTCAGGAGGGCACAGAAATTACCACTGATGGCAGGTCTAAAAGTCTGGAACAGGAAGGTCTTCACCATTTCCTAGAACACCAAAGAGGAGAGATCTTTCTGGGTCAGGAATTCCAGAGTTTGGGCTGAGCCTCTAAAGAAAGTCTTCTCTTTCTCCATTCTCACCAGCTCCATCTCAGATGTTGGTGGGATATAGAGAACCCTTTCTGTATATCTTAATGCAAGGATAGGTTCCATATATCGGCAAAAGCAACCTTCCAGGTACAAGTTGTTTCAAGTGATAATTGATCTACCACCAATTCTTTCTTTGAATATCTTAATGTTGGCCTTCTGCCATATTATGTTCTCTGATGAATTCCAACTGGCCAGGATAGCGGTACAAATATAAATCCAAAACAGGAAGCCAGCTCTGATGGAGGGGGTCAGCTTTTGAGAAATTAAGCAAAGGGCTAAAGAAAGAAGACATTAGTCTTAACTTTGTGAATATCAGATTGTTCTCAAAAACACAGAAGGAGGGAAAATAAAGCTTTTGATGCATCTACCTAATTGCAATTTTCTTGTTTCTACCTTGACTTACAAACAACCCTTATTTCTTACTCTCTTCTAAATGGACATCATAGACAGCTTCCTCTGTGGCTACTTGTTCCATCTTTTCTCTCCTCATCCTCTTCTGGGAATATCCTCCTTTTGACCTCAGCTAATTTGCGTTACTAGCCCTAACTGTAGTAGAACTACAGAGATTTACATAAGTGTTGACTTGCCATTTAATAAATCATTATTAAATGGTAGTCTATTTCACCTGACACTAGGAATTATATGCTCCGGCAGGCTCTCGGTCACATGCACATTTCTGTACTGGTTGTGAGATCAGTCACACCATAGTTCACAGGACAGCACACCGGCTACAGCGGTGGGATGCTTACACGATCACCCTCTCGCTCTGTCTTTAGGCAACTGGATACTGGTCAATATCTTTCACATTAACGGCAGCCTAGTAGGCAAAAGAATACAACAAGAAATGCAAGTAGGGCTGCAACAACATTAATATGGTGCCCAAAAGATTAAGATATGGGTTAAAAATATATATATTTAAAAAAGCTTTTATCTTCACTGAACAGATAATTCAGCTTCACTAAAGGCAAGGGCCTCAACGGAAGATCTTTAAGTCATGAAGAGCTTAGGGTACAGGAGAGAGAAGGACCCTTCAGGTATTTCTTAAGAAGCCATTTAGGCATTTAAAGGAAAGAACCAGTACCTGCAGTTGGGCTTGGAAGCAAACTGGCAACCCATATAGTTCCCCGCAAAATTAGAATAAACTGGCTTGAACCAATTCAAATTTCTGGCAGCCCAATTTGGCACTAATTGAAACTTCCTCCTAAAGCCCCACATAAAAAGATTATAATTGTCTACCCAGGAGGTTACCACAGTATGGGTGCCTACAGTCGGGTGATCTCTGTCTGAACAGCCATAGCTCGCAAACCACAATCACAGTCTGTCACCACAAGGGCCCCTGTATTCTTTTTAGAATACAATTCCAAGTATCCTTCCATCCAATGTTTCTATGGCCAAGCTTGTTATGGGATTCTAGAAGCTGTAGTCCAAATCTATCATTCTGACAGTAATGATAGATCTAGGCTCAAGGTACAGTCAACCCTCGACTTACGAACGGCCCTAGTTACGAACATTTCGATTTACGAACCGCTCTGATAGAAAAATATAGCCTCGACTTGCGAACTTTGCTTCGAGTTACAAACTGGAAAAAAACAACGCGCGGGAGGTGGGGAAAGCGCGAAACTTGAACTTTCAAGGTGTTCTGTTGAAAAGGTGTCTGTTCCCTCCTTCCCTCCCTCTTTTCTTTCCTTTTTTTTTTAACCTAAGTTATCTTAGGTTAAAAGGGGGGAAAAAAGAAAAAATTCTGCCCCTAGTGGTAGGAACGGATTAACCGGCTTTGCATTAGTTCCTATGGGAACTAATGCTTCGACTTACAAACCGCCCCTCTACCTAAGAACCAAAAACAGCCGGAACGGATTAATTGGTTTTCAATGCATTCCTATGGGAAATGCTGATTCGACTTACGAACTTTTCGACTTAAGAACGTCTTTCCGGAACGGATTAAGTTCGTAAGTCGAGGGTTGACTGTACTGACAATTTTAAGGAAGATGCAACCCTACTGAGAACAGACTGAACACAACCTTCCCAGACTCTGTGAATTACTACTACCCGCCATGCACATTTGCTTCCTGGAATTCAGAGCAAGTAACAGTGCAACGTCCTTTTCCAAGAGGCAGCTAGGCCTGAGTTCTTCCTCTCCTAGGCCATGCTTCAGCCTTTTTCCAGGTGAGCGCAATTTAGTCTGGGACTCCCAGAAAGAACAACTCTGGAATTTGAAGTGGGAAAAAAAATACACAAATACACACACCTATTGTTAATGTCCTTTTGGCTGCTCAGCTCACTCTTTTTAATCTTAATTCTGCTTTGTTTCTGGACACAGTCGTATCATACAGCTATTTAAACCTAGCCAGTAATTTTAGATGTCCAGGAAGGCCCAACAGGAAGTATCAGCGGTAGTTATCATTTCCTTATCAAAGGCACTGCTTTTTTACAAGGCCTGGCAGAAAGCAACGAGGTGAGTGTCACAATACGGGGCAGGAGGGGAGAGCGTAATGGGACGCCACGGATACAGCTTACTCAAGCTGATGGCCTTGATGATATTGAAGCCAAAGCCCAGAAATCTGCTGCTTGGCTATTCTCGGCTGTCGATCTCGATACGACTGGGATGGTGACAGGGCCAGGGGCGAAGTCTGGCTCTCTGCAAGCTGAGCTGATGAGAGGAGAGAAGTCTCACTTTGACACCGAAAGGGGACAGAGCAGCTCCCGATGCAAGGTCAAATGAAACAAACAGAAGCCTGATAAAGGTTGGGAACAAGATCTCGCGCTCCATCCCGGCTCCGGGTTAATGTAAGGGAGACACATGGGAACGCAAGCACAAAGGAGGCGATAAGGCTTTTTCCCTCCCCTTGCATCTGCTGGCAACAAATAAGGGTGGGTTTTTTTTTGCGGGGGGGGGGGAGATAAAGAAAGGAAAAAGAGAAAGGCAGAAAACAAGGAAGCTTTGCAGCCAAAAGGAAGAAAAGTCTGTTTGTTGCACGCACACAATGAGGAGTTTGTTCATGACAACGAAGAGACAGGCCCACTGGTGAAAATCTGATTTTCACTTTTCGAACTCTCTCAGCCGGGTATATCAACTCAAGCAGAGCTGATGTTATTCTCCTCGGTAATAACGATGCCTCTTCTCCTCCTTTCAGCTTTTGGATACTGAGATAAAAAAATGGCTGCATTGGTGTGCAAACACACACACTCTCTCTCTTTAGGCCATTTTAAAAAAAACGTTCAACTCTGCATTCCAATTAATTGCAATTGCAAGGTTTTAACTTCTTGATCTTGGTTTCTTCGTGGTCCAATAAAGGTATCACCTGTTTCTGAATTGGTACCGTTTTGAGGCCCATACAGCCTTGTCCTTAATTTTTTTCTGGTTTTAGCTCAGTGGTTGGAGAATCGTAAAGGAAGGGCCTGTGATTTGGTTTAGCGTTGTGTTGGGCAACCTCCAGAAGTCTGGAGGCCACCCCTGGTCACTTTGGAGGGCTTCATCAAGACCTGAACCTTGCCCAAGATCTGCACCCTTCACAACCACTAGTGGCTATTATCATAATTTAACAAAATATGGAGGGAGAGAGAGGCCAAGGGTGCTGGTTTCTCTGAAAACGTGGCAAAATTGCCTCCCACGCCCCCTTGGAGGGCACAGTGGGATTTTATTTTATTTTTTGAGCCATTTTCCCCAAATTGAAAGAAAAACTGTCAACAGTTCCAGGAGCCCTGGGTTCATGGGATATGCATACAGCCTATAGGCCATATATAGCTTACCCCAGTTTAGAGAGGAATGAAGCTTCTGTTTCCTAGGGAAAATTTAGGCCCTAATCATTGAATCATTGAGTTGGAAGGGGCCTCTAAGGCCATCAAGTCCAACCTCCGGTTCAAGGCAGGAATCCAAATCAAAGCAGATCTGACAGATGGTTATCCAATTTTCTCTTTAATGCCTCCAGCACTTGGAGCCCTCACCACCTCCCAAGATAATGGGTTCCATTGTCGTACTGCTCTAAATCACCTTGATTTAAGCAACGGACTTCAATTTTATGTTTCAAGGGAACTGGAAGTGCCAATTCTTTGCCATGTTATGTATTTGTCTCTTATTTCTGCCTTTTATTGTAGGGTTCATATGTTTTCTCCTTACTGGATGTACTGGATTTAGTAGCGGTTTCAACTGCACAGAAGAAAATTCTGGGACTGATTATTTAACTTTGGGAGTAAAGAGATTTTTAAAAACTGTTCCTCAAGTATCTCCCTTATTGTGACATTTCTTGTGCAGTGACCTAAAGGGGCCACATCTCGACATATTATTCAGCTTGGGTACATCTGTGTAGCTGCTGTTTTGTTACCGGTTTTAAAAAATGCAAATCCTTGCAAAATTAATTGCAGTTGCTGTATTTCTTTGGAAGAATAATGCAACCGAACCCCAAAGAGTAATAAAAATGCCCACATGTATATCCAGTACATAATGCAATGGATGACGTAGGAAAGAGAGATTACACGTCCTCCTCACTACGCATGGGTAAATCAGGGTATCAGGTAAAAGATGTTTGGGATTTATTGAGGAATCACCAAGACATTTATGGATCTTGTTTTTAAAAGGACCTGAACTGATGCAGTTTTGTTTGAGTGTTGGTTCCCAGCAAACGTACCCCCTTCCTGAACATCCATACATACGTAAATAAATGCATCAGCAAAGAGTATGCCATTGTTGTCCAACTGGACTTGACTTTTTTCCTTACGGAAACTGACTCTGCAGAAGCTGTCCTGAAGCTTCCCACTGTCCAGAGGAAAATGTGATGCACAAAACAGTATAAAATAGGCTGCCGAGAGGTTTCTTTCTCCTAGAGCTACCAGCTCAAAATTTCGTAATAAAGGGAAGCCTTAAAGCCGTGGGGGCCTGACATCCATTACGCTCGATGAAATAAACGAGGCACATCTATTATGAATTAGCAGCATCCGTTTTGTCCTTTGGAAGTAAGGCGTCTGGAAAGAAGGGACATATATTCCAATACGACAAGAGAGAATTCTATGCAATAATAAAGCAAGCGGGCAATCCAACATGCCCTCTTGCACATTCCTAGTTTGCTTCATTCAGCTACCACTGATTCAGTTGAGCTATATTAAAATACAGATTTTAAGAGATGGCTGGATAAAGTCAGACCCCCCTCCATAAGAGGGGTGCCACCAGACTCCTAAATTATATGATGTGGGCATATCCCACCAACAATCATTTTTCAGTGACCTGAATCCTGTCTACCTACATGAATGAACGCGTTTTTCCTCCTATCCAGCATACTGTGTTGGGCACCCAGTGCTGGAGGAATTGCAATACTGGGCATGTAACTGACTGCATACCCAAAGGCATAAAGGGGAGCCGGGGGGGGGGGGGGGACTGCAATGTTATTCTTCTAAATGTGTGGGGTTTGGCCAACTTTCTATCTAGAAGAGGTAAAATCACATATTTGCAATCAGTTTAGGCTCCTGTGATCATAAGATTCCATATCCCGTCTTCCCTATCTGGCCTTGCTTTGACCTCATGTTCTTCTGGGTCAGTTTCATCCTAGAGAAGTTCACATAGTCCATACTAGCCAATCACATAGTGACTGGGATGACATCATAATGGGGTTTAGCCTAGCCAATCAGATTTGTCTAAGGTCACCCATTCAAACAATTTTGAATCATGAGCAAGTGATACAAATGTCAAGGGAACAGTTTGCCTATATAATGATGTCACCAATGCCAATTTAGAGTAAGGGTAGTGTTTCCAGGATTAGCTTTGCCCTCCCTCCGAATAGGAAACATTCTCAATCCCTTTCAGAGTAATTTCTACAAAATGGTCTCGAAGGGATATATATTTTGCAACTGATAAAAAAGGCACATATTTTGAACAATGCTCTCTTTCAACTTAGTCCTATTAAATTTAGTGTCTATCCCATACTTTGAGATACTGTAATTGCTCATTCTTGGACAGAAAAGGGTGTGCTTAACCTTTATCAGCAAACAGAACACTATACACTGTGAAGCTCCAGGGCTAGCTAGGATGATGGCATTATCTTCCACACTCTCAGGTTATCCTCCTTCCTCTGAGCTTAGCTGCAAGCCTCACAGTAGTTTGCAGGGTGGGGAATGGATTTCCCCTGTAGAAATGCAAAGCATTTGAACACAATTTGGTCTCCGATGGACAATTAAGAGCCATTAGGTTTAAAAAAGACCTACTCTCAGTAGAAACGTGAATGGCTAACACTCATTCACTGATATCAACTGATTGACATGCTTGCATTTTTATGGTCTTCTCTGCAGGAGGCTGGCTATGGAGAATTTCAAGGCAAGCATTTGCCTTTTAAAATCTACCGCTATGCTGTATCATAATTGTAGATGCAGAAGATGAGAAGGGAAAAAAGAAAGAGCAGATATATCAGCATTCCTGTCAAGGACTATGGCATGCTACACTATTATAGTGTGTAATTGTATTACCACACTGCCAAGGAAGTCAACAATCTTGCACCTGACACATTCTATAGAAACCTCCGAGCACATCAGCTTCAAATCCACTATGCACAGCAGCAGTTCACTGTGCAATGTGACCAGAAATCAAAGATAGAAGATTTCAATTCGGAAGCAATGCCTTCCATTTAGAAAGTATTAAAAACACACACACACACACACACATCAGGTTATATTTTATCTTTTCAAAATTCTGCTTTTCAGAATGTGTGCTGCGTGCCAAACCCATTAAATGCAGGAGCTCATCTGTAGCAGAAGAGTAGAGAACATCATCAAAGCGACTTCTTTCCTTTAGAGCAGATGTCTTGACATTTTCCGGGTTGCTGCTCCTGCCACCCCTAATTCCCCCTTTCATTTTCAAAATGTAAGCTAGAATCCCGCTGTCTAAATGCAGAGTGAAAGAAAAATCATGTAAGCGATCCTTCCCATTCCAGCAGACTCCCTACTACATGAACAGCTGCATGACCGATCTCGCAACCAGCATGAGAAACGGGTGCTGGCAGGACTACATCATATGAGTCTCCATCTAGAATCATAGACTCATAGAATAAATTAGTTGGAAAGGGCCTATAAGGTCATCGAGCCAAACCCCCTGCTCAATGCAGGAATACACATCAAAGCAGATCTAACAGATGGGTGTCCTATTTTCTCTTGAATGCCTCCAACGCTGGAGCGCTCAATACCTCCTGAGGTCACTGGTTCCATTGTTGTGCTGCTCTAACAGTTAAGACATTTTTTCCGGATATTCAGCCTAAATCTGGCTTCCTGTAGCTTGAGCCCATTATTACATGTCCCACACTCTGGGATGATCGAGAACAGATCCTGCCCCTCCTCTGTAGGACAGTCTTTCAAATATTTGAAAAGTGCTATCCTATCTCCCCTCTACCCTGCTTTTAGACAACAGGATGTTTGCCACAGTTTGTTTTCAGCCTAGCCCACTCCCCTCTCCAGCATCAAGTAAACATCTCCCACAATTTAATTTTAATTGGGGGAGGGGGATTTACCACAATTTCTGGGTCAGGGCTTACAGAAGAACTGGTGTCTAGTGGTGGAGGGAGGCCTGTGTAGGTCCCGGGAAGAGAGGGGTCAGCAGCCAGGAAGTTCTCTTGGACAAAAAACTCAAAATTGAACTGTACCGCTGGATAGTCAATGGTTTAGGTATCTGGCTGCAAAGCCAGAGGTTGGGAGTTCAGTTCCCCACTGGGCCTTCTTGACAAGAGCTGGTCCTTTCCAGCTCTGCAGTTCTAAGATGTATTGTTGTAGTGTAATGTAAAACAGGAAAGGAGTATCAGTAAAGCCAGACCTAATTCTAGGCAAAATGAGATGGCCACCTCAAACAACAGCAAGGTATAGGGGTTAGCTGTCTTGCTGTCCTCAGGAACAGAGAACAGTGCAATCCCATCATCAGTGTTAAAGGAAGGTTCAGCTGCTGGTCCAGTTGGCTTCTGTTCATGGAATCTCTTTCTCCTCCAGGAGCAAACTGATTTCGTCTAGTCCTAGATAACATGGAAATCATTGGAACCATTGATGGAAGAGAACGGGATTGAATAAATGGTGAAAAACAAAAGGCAAACAGTTTAGAACACTTCCTTTGTCTGGAATACCTTTGTGTAACCTCCTGGCTCCTCCAGCTGCTGACCGCCATTTTTGTTACATGATAAACTAGACACGACGCTATTTCACATCACAGGGGTGTCAGACCTAGCGTTCTGCGAAAAAACGCCGCCTCATTTTCTCACAGAAATTGACTCTCAATAATAGTAAATCGTGACATATTTAGCAGCCAAGGGCCAAACTGGAGAATAAAAATGGTGGCTGCCCACCGAGGAGAAGCTAGAGGAATGCTGAGTATGTTATTCTACCTTGGATCCTTTTAAGGAGAAAGGGAGGGTAAAAATTATTTTAAATAAACAAAATTTTAAATAAATATGGAATTCGTGTCAACAGAAAAGGAAAGTCACCTTGCCTCTGATTCGGTGAGAAGTTCTCTCTTTTTGGCCACTTTCTGGCCAGAATAAGGTTCTTGGCATAATACCAGAGAAAAACTCAAAAGAAAAACCTGTCTTCTCCCCTCTATTAAGTGGAAGAGCCCTTAACGAAGGCCGGGTGTTTTGTCCGCACTCCAGAGCAATAACAAATGCAAGAGATGATCAATAATGCATCCACAGGACTATTTTTAAAGTAAATAATTTACTCCATCCATTCCTGAAACCAAGCCATCCTGGAAAATGCTGCCGTTCCTCAAGAGGCTGCAATAGTACAGATAGACAGATGTGTTGCAGGACAAGCGAGGTCACCTGGATCTGGACGCCCCAACCCATTTGCTCCAGAGAAATCCCATTAAAGTCCATCTTCTCTGCTCCACAAGGAGCAGGCTTTGGAGACCAGCCAAGTGGCAGGGCGACGAGGTGACGTGTGGAAGAAATTTAGGCAGACAGACAATAGCTGTCCCAGGTGGAAGATCGCCAGGGTGCTAGAGTAACATTCTCTGTCTTAGAGCCAAGCTCTCTGGGATCTAAGAGTGAGTTTGCTACAGCAACTGAGCAGGCTATGCCTTATTTTATACTGGAGGCCAGTTTCTTGGGAGTGGGGGAAATACTGGGATATTGGAAACCGGTGGGGGGAGGGGAAGAGAAGAGAAATTTGTTTGCTTCACATTTTCACATGAACTGATCTAATTTGCCCTTCCTGGACCAACAGATTACCGTATTTTTCCGTGCCCTTCCTAAACCAAAAGATTACCGTATTTTCCATGTATAAGACGCCCCCATGTATAAGACGCGCCCCACTTTTCTAACCCAAAATTTCTTTCTTTGCAAGAAAGTGGAGGGGGAAGGCAGGGATCAAAGTGCTTTGATTCCTGCTTCCCCCCTCCACTTTCTTGGGAAGAAAGTGCTTTCCCACTCCACTTTCTTTGCAAAAAGCTGCTTTCCCCCTCCACTTTTTCCAAAGAAAGTGGAGGGGGAAAGCACTTTCCTCTCAAGAAAGTGGAGGGGGAAAGCAGGAATCGCTTTCCCCCTCCACTTTCTTTGCAAACAAAGTGGAGGGGGAAAGCAGGGATCAAAGCACTTTGATCCCTCCCCCCTTCCTTACTACCGTGTATAAAACGACCCTCAATTTTTCCTCTAATTATTTTAGGAAAAAGTGTCATTTTATACACGGAAAAATATGGTCTTACACTTTGATTCACACTCTTTTTGGGAATTTTGCAATGGAGTCCAAAAATTGCATACAAAGTATTATGTATTAGGGAAACACAATGCACATTTTAAAAGCACACAATCGTGGAACTAACAGACAAAGCAAAGCAAAGTGTGCTGCTTATATACTGCCTCATAGCGCATAGTTGTTGGAAGGTGAAAAATGTTGGAATGCCTTTGCTGACACCGGTTTCTTGTTGAATACTGCAATAAATGTTACACCTATTTCGAAACCTTGCAAGTCCGGAGATTTATTTAGTGAAAAACAAGAGCCTGAATCCGAACCCTCACAGTGAACCACATTTAGGTGTCTCTAGATCTGGGTCAGTGAGGTGGAACTTCCAGGATAGAGAATTATGGGATCTGAAGCCCAAAAAATCCAAAAAACTTATGCCTAGCCCTCTCACCATTCAACAGCTGATTCTGTGGGTCTGCTCTAACTGGGACCAGCACTTGAACTAAGGCCCACGTCTTCCACACACCCTGAAGCCAGTCCACAGACCAACGTAGGCCTTGTGATTACAACAATCCATTCTGTCCTGCTTATGTTCTCTTTTTGCAGCTTCCTGTCAGTCTCCATTATTAACATTGTGAAAGTCACTGCACAGAAACATAACATCCATCATATCTTAAGTAAACAGAGATGAAGTTATCAAGTTTCCCATCAAGTCCTTAAAAATGCAAGAAGGGCCTCACTTGTAATCACTCTTGGGTTCCATTCCATTTATGGAAATAACCACAGCTAAGATGATCTGATGATCAACGGAGAGCTATTAAGGCTAGTCTCTTCAATATGAGCCAGGTGATCTGTCTTATGAGAACTCATTTAAGTTTGAGGAGTTGAAGGGGAGGTCAGAGGAATCTACATCAGTTCACTGACGTAACGTTTATTGTGCTAAAATTCTAAATGTTGAATCCCAATTTTGCTACTCCCATCTGACCAAATGACACTGTTATTAGTTAAATGAATTATTTTGTGTCACAAAAGAATTCAAATCCCATTGATGTGTGCCAGCATGCTTCCCAAAGGGTTATAATCCTAGAAAGCCACACTCTGGATGGAGAATAAGCATAAACATGGTTTAGGGTTTTTCAACAAGACTGATTGGAACATCAGAATGAGATGAGCATCATCCTATTTAAAACCACCTTGACCACTGAAGCTGTGTGATCTGTACCAGTAAACGCATTCAATACATCCCACGTGGTACAAAAACTCTGCTTGGATCTGCTTATCCAACACATGAAGCTACTTTAGGCTGAGAGAGATCCCGCCAGTTCATCTCTTACTTAAGTTTCCCTAAACCAGCAACCTCCAAATGTGGACTACAAGTCTCATTATCCTTAGCTGCATGGATAACCAGTTATGAGTAAACAGAGATGCTGGGGAGATGGGATACAGCTCAGCAATAGACCCACACGCTTTGCATAGAGAAGGTTGCAAGCATCCTCAGCATGTCTAAATAGGGTTGGAAAAACTCCCTTTGGGTATGTAGATTTATGTTTTTGGACTACCACTCCCGGCACACCACCACGTCCTGCCTGTAATTCTGGAGAGCTGCTGCCAGTTTCTATTAACAATATTGGGATAGCTGGAGAAAGGGTCTGATGCAATACAGGCAGTTTTCCATATTCTTAAGAACCTGGAAATTGTGTAAGCAAGTAACACCTCCCATTGAAAGCACTTATCTTATGCCAGATTGTTTAAGAGGTCCTTAGCTCGTTCTCTGGCCGTCAATGTACTGATTTTCTGCCAAAGATATGTAAGCTGGGCAGCCGTCCCATGAACACCAAAGGCATGGACCAGCACACTGATCACGAACCTAATATTGATAATATTGATAATATAGCAAATATGGAAGGAAGCCTTTGAACAGAAGATGGGTGGCTCAGTCTATGCAGAGAAGCACAAAATCCTATAGATAAGCATTTTCTGATCCATGCATATATTCAAAATGTGTGGATTAGGTCTATGTGCACTAATAACAATCATCTGCTTTCGAGTTGTTTCCTACTTATGACAACCCTCTCGCAGTTTTCTAGGTATAAAGTGCTCAGAAATGGTTTGCCACCGATGGAAACCTCATCAGTCACACACACTCTGGGTGATCTGAAGTGGCCCCTCTCTTAAGAGATACAGTAAGGATTCAAACTCTTGAGCCTGCACCTCAAACTGATGTTCCAACCCATTGAGCTATACCGGATCATCAGATTCCCAAAACTCACGTTCTTCATATAACTTTGCCACTTTAATATACTGGATGAAGTGGCAAAGTGGGAAGAGTTGTACCTCAATCATGCACAGGGACACACACACATGTGAACTGACTCTTCAATTCTGAAGGCAACCAGTCTGTTTGAGGAAAGCGAAATGTGTATTTTGAAAAATGAGCATATTTGGCAAATCATTTAGCTTTAAGGAAGCACAGACCAGGAGTCACCTGTTAACTAGCAGCTGCCTGTAGGCCCCCTGCTTCCTGAAGACTAGTAACAAAATGCTCCCGAATGTGAAAATCTCCCTGCTCCCCCACATTCATATTTGACTGCGGACTCTAAATGG
The DNA here is from genome assembly GCA_037013535.1 of Intellagama lesueurii. Taxonomy (NCBI): domain Eukaryota; kingdom Metazoa; phylum Chordata; class Lepidosauria; order Squamata; family Agamidae; genus Intellagama; species Intellagama lesueurii. Next base: position 7,427,521 of record JBAJHW010000003.1, read on the forward strand.
ATTCCTTCTGTTGTAATTACCTCTCTAACTGCACCGTGCTTCTAATCCATCAGGTTAATGTTAATGGAATCCGAAGCTGAGACGAGTAATGTTCACTCACTCTTCCTGCGCTTCCCTCTGTCATTCTGCTTCTTCTTGCTCTCAAACCAAGCTGGTCTGAGATGCTTTCTCACCAAAGATGCAGCATTTGAAGCAGGAATCTCTTGGGGCAGAGTGGTGACAAACTGATGGGTTTCTTAAAAAAACAGACTTCCTCTAATTATGCAGTGGATAAAAGTTCAGGCAGGAATCTAAGAACAGACTGGTCTCAAGTCCCCCTCAGTAGAGCTTCCCTAATTGGTTAATTTACCTCAACTGGCACTTACTGTCTCAATCATTCACGCAGAGACACTGGTAATGAGAACCTGGAGACCTTTCTACTTTCACCACATCCACTATGAACTCATCAGGATTTCTACTTTTTCTGCCTTTATTTATCCTGTTAAGCAACAAAAGCAACTGCGTGATTTCCTATCAGAGATGTCTGAGGTTTGCTATCTGAACACTTTTCTTAAGAGTTCCCCTACAGTGTGGATAAGGCTGGGACATGTAGTTTTGCACATGTTGCTGTTTAGTCGTTAAGTCATGTCCGACTCTTCGTGACCCCATGGACCAGAGCACGCCAGGCCCTCCTGTCTTCCACTGCCTCCCGGAGTTTGGTCAAATTCATGTTGGTTTAGCACATAGCCAAGCCTAATCCATTGAATCAGGATCTGTTTCAAGCCATATGTCCCAAGGACTACAACTCCCAGACTCCCCCAGCCCACATGATCCCAGTATCTAGGGTTTCTAGAGCAAAACAGCAGGATTTTCAACTTCTGCCCAAAGGTGTCTCCAGGAATTCTGGGGGGCTGGGGATGAAGCTGCATAGAATGCATCCCATCACAATGCAGTCCATTTGTTTAGGCACATTAAAAAATTAAGTACTTTAGGATTTTTAAGCCTTCCTCACAGATGTCTGCAGCTCTGACTAATAAAAATACGACAAATGCTCCCAGGTTTTCTTGCCTTCAACAAAGAGAAAGAGAAAGATGATGTCTTGACATGCTGATATACCCACTAAAAAACTATCAACCTCTGCCAGATTCTTTTGCTCCCATATGGGAGTAAAATCATCATCAGCATTAGTAAAAAAGCTATTTTTCCGGGGTAGGTGGGGGGTGGGGGTTAACCGCTTCCATTTTGTGTGGAAAATCTTGCATTTTACACACAGCGAGACTTTATTTTCTGTAAAAATGCAAACAAACCATATGCTTTGTGGAAAATACCATCCAGAATTCAACTAGTGTTTATGTAAGGTCTGTGTAACTTTTTGTGGTCAACTGCAGCTAACTGATGAGGGGCCCTGGCACATCTCGGTTGTGCTCTCCGACATGTGACCAGGGATGCAGTTGAAGCATGCCCTGACATTTCAATTAGTTGCAATTAGCCGCACAAACACCAGTAGGATTCTGGCCAAACAGTTTTGCAGCAAACACGACTTTTTTGTGTAAAACTCAGTTTTGAACATTATTGCCCCCAACACTCCCACCATGCAAAAACAAAAAAACAAAAAACAAAAAACAAAAAAAACACAATAGCTCCAAGCATCTCATCTGTGGATGGGATTTTTGGACTACAGATCCCATCATTTTCCATTATGGGAGCTCTACTTGACAAACAGGTGCCTTACAGACACCTAAAGATGGCTTACTTGGGAGAACAGCCTAAACTGGACGGCTCTAAGACCTAGATAGAGACTCAGAGGCTTCCAGTTCATAAAGAAAGCTCCAAGTTTGCTTGAGGGTAGAGACAGTAAGCTTGGGCAGAGCTAGGCCTTACGCGTAGAAGCATTAGAAGTATTGGGAGAGCATCTCACATAGCGGTTCCCAACCTTGGGTCCCCAGGCGTTCTTGGGCTCAAACTCCCAGAAGCCTTCACCCCTAGCTGTGCTGGCCACGATTTCTGTTAGATCATTGGCAAAACCAATTTGAAGACCTCAAACATCCCCTCTGGAGTGTTGGACCAGACTCAGGAAAACTGAGTTCAAATCCCCACTTGGCCATAGAAGCTCACTGGGGGATGGCAATAGTGAATCACTTTTTCAACACCTCATGTATCATGAACACTAGAGAGGGTCATGAAGCTTGGTTGTACAAAGCAACAAACATCATCCACAACTCCAAACACACACTGTGGCTCATTTTCCAGACATAAGCTGGGTCGCTTTAGTGTGTCGAACTATCGTTCTACCCTGTCATTGTAATCGGCACACCTTCATTTAGATCAAAATTCCCCAAAAGTACATATTTCTTTGAATGGCAGCAAGCTGGTTTTAGTTTATCCTCCCAATTTTTTAAATGCCTGTTCACACCTATCAATTTTAGTTTAATTAGAGTCCAGCCCTACTTAATTACTTCCATCTTACCATTCTAAATTCAGTTTTCCCCCCATCTCCTACTGTTCCGTTCCTCCCTCCCTCTCTTCTAACAGAAAATACTTTTCTTTAATCACAAAGTCCAAAAAGGATCAATTTTTACTCTTCTTCCTCCACTTTCTTTAAGCCTGCTATACAATATTACATAAGACTGCAGTAGATCCACTTTTTTTTTTGTACAGCATGCTGTGCTATTTGCCATTATATTAAAAGGTAGCAACCAGAACAGGTTCAGGAAAGAGCCATTGAACTAATGCAGTGGAAAGACCACCTCCTGTACTGAGACGGTGGATGTGAGTAGTCCTTTTAGCTTGGGAGAAGATTAAAATCCCTTTCACACAATCATGGCATGCATTCTCTAACTCAGCGATCCCCAACCCCCGGTCCCCGGCCCAGTGCCGGTCCCTGGCCTGGCCCAGACCGGGCCGGCAAGAGAGACCTCCCCGCGCGCACTCACCCCCGCGCAGCCCGTTTGCGCCTGCGCGTGCGTGCTGGAATGCCCGCACGAGCACCGTGCCGCCATTTGCGCATGCGCGCAAGCCCGCACAAGCGCACACTGCCATTTGCGCATGCGCGCGAGCAGCAGTGCGCATGCGCAAAATGGCAGCGCTCACGCTCTCGCGCTCGCACACTTGTTCGCGCATGCGTGCGCGAGCGGGGGGGTGCCCCGCCTTCCCCAGCCGGTCCGCAGACCGGAAAACGTTGGGGAACACTGCTCTAACTGCAGGAAAATACCTCAAATAGGCAACATGTGGCAAGCTAGGAGCATTACAAGCTTGGGAAGTTCAAGGTTAAAACCAAGGGCAGATGGAGAAAATTCCTTTTGGGCAATGGGAGATATGGCTAGAACCCTACTGCCAATTTAGCGAGTGTAAGGGAAATCACAAAAGTCTTGACGGCAAATTGCCTCTCATTAACAAGGAGGGAGTTGCATCCGTGGGTACATACAGGAACGCAACCAGCCCCTTGCTAATTGAGAGGCAATTTGCCACCAAACATGATTTCATTCAAAGAGGTGTGATTCACCCATGAGATTCTGGCCCACAACTCTCAACATGCCACAGCCAGCACGACGAGCATTCTGGGAAATATAGTCCCCTAAAAGGAACTCTTCCTCATCAAGGTGAGCAAAATTGTCTTGGTCTTTAAGTGGCAACTTGCCACTTGCTCTCACAGGAGGGGCGATGGGTGTTCTCCTCAGACTTCCCCTGCCTCTTCCTCTCGGTGTTGTGAGGATACGTCTGTGTGGAAAGGGTCAGGGAAGTGACTAAGGACTAAAGTGGCTTCAAAAAGAAGCCACTTCAGCCACTCAAAAAGGAATGCAAAGGAGAATATTGAATTGCATATGCCTGAGTGATGTGTAGGAACGCACCATTTGAAATGATTCATGCAACTGAAACAGAACTACAGTAGGACCCCCATATCTCTGGATACTGAAAACCATGGATAATAGCAAACACTAGGTAGGTAGGTAGGCAGCATGGTAAAAGGGAAAAAAACAGAAAAAAATATTTTCACATGCATTACCAGAACCGGCCACTAGAGGCTATGCTATTCTTCACTAACAAGTATTCATAGCACAGTATCTGGCTCCCTCTAGTGGCCGGTTCTGGTAATACATGTGAAAATAGTTTTTTTTTTTCCTGGATTGTTTTCTTTTAATATTTTTTCAGTTTGAATTGTGGTGCTGGAGGAGACTCTTGAGAGTCCCCTGGACTGCAAGGAGAACAAACCTATCCATTCTGAAGGAAATCAACCCTGAGTGCTCACTGGAAGGACAGATCCTGAAGCTGAGGCTCCAATACTTTGGCCATCTCATGAGAAGAGAAGACTCCCTGGAAAAGACCCTGATGTTGGGAAAGTGTGAGGGCAAGAGGAGAAGGGGGCGACAGAGGACGAGATGGTTGGACAGCGTCATCGAAGCTACCAACATGAATCTGACCAAACTCCGGGAGGCAGTGGAAGACAGGAGGGCCTGGCGTGCTCTGGTCCATGGGGTCACGAAGAGTCAGACACGACTTAACGACTAAACAACAACAACAAAAATATTTTCAGACTGTGGATAAGTGAATCAGTCCTGTGGCTGAGGGGGTTCTACTGTCCACTACATCCCAGTAGAGAAGACTGTGATCAGGTAGCTTCTGTGCCAACCGACTCCTCTATATATGTTTTCACTGCAGACGGATAATTCTGGATTTGCCAAACTCCCTCCTTTTGGTTCTTCGGCTTAAAATGAGATACAGAGTAAATAGCTTAGAGGACACCTTTAAAAAGGATATTCATTTGAATGTCATTCCTAAAAAAAAACACAAAAAAAAACAGGTGGCCATCCTAACTTGGTGTAGGAGAAGGTGCTGGCAGTCCAGCGCTTTCTTTTTGAAAATCATAATATGGACCTCTTTTTTACTGGCCGGATTTTGGAGATTCTTCTCACCCATCTTCATTCAGCTCGGTGGTTTAGGCCTCTAGCTGCGGAGCCAGAGGTTGGGAGTTCGATTCCCCACTGTGCCTCCTTGACAGGGGCTGGACTTGATGATCCGCAGGGTCCCTTCCAGCTCTGCAGTTCTAAGATGACATATTCCCAGTGATCATTTAGAAAAAAATGTTCCACCAGGGCCCTTAAAACACCAGGTCTTTTCACAGAGATGTTATGAACATGGGAAGGAAAAGAGCTAAGTACACTGCTTTGAACTCAGTAAAAGTGGGGCATAAACCTAACAGGGAAATACATTATTGATTTTATTTACCAACCCATTCACCAGATGGGTCAAAGGATTCGCCAAAGTAGAATTCCCTGCTGTCTTATTTTATTTACCTTTCCAAACGAAAAAGACACTCTTGAGGCTGGCTGCCGTGGAGACGTACAATTCTTCAGTTTTTACATCATGGGAATAAGGCCACAGGCTGTAAAGATGCTTTTCCTGCAAGCACGCAGACACCTGCAAGCACGTGACCACTCGAACAATTACCAAAATGGCAAAACTTTGGAACCTGGGGAACATCTGATCCATAAGACCGCCTCGTGCCGCACATGATGCAGGGGGTCGGTTTTGATTGAACATGGAAGGTGGAGGGAGATGCAGAAGGAGCAAGAGAGGTGTGATAAGCCCAGACCGCAAGGATGAAGTGGTTACTAAAGGAACAAGCACTCTATCCAACTTATATGAGGAATTTATAGAGGCACCTAAATATATGTCCAATTTTCTCCCCAGTTTAGGCTAATATATGCAAACATATGCAAATCTGTGAGTATGCTATTTTAGAACAGGTGCATGGCCTTCTACAGTTGCCAGGAAACCGGAACAGGACAGATTCATACACACAAGAGGACGCATGTTTCAAACATGTTAATGAGCTTTCGCACGCGCGAGTTGGCGAAAGACGAGCGTACTGTGATTTTGACAAATAATTCCCAGTTGATGACTAAGCGACATCTGTGGGAACCCAAAGAAACTACAGCCCCGCGTTATCTGTCGAAGGCCTAATTGATTTATAAAAATCGCCAGCAGACAGATGTGAACAAACATTCTTGACAAACATAATTATAAATCGGCTGGTGCTTTTAGCAAGAGGGAGGCTTATGAAGACGCCGGCGTCAGGATAAGTAATGGGGACCTCGGAAGACCATTTTTTATTTTCCATGAAGCCCAAGCAGCTCCTGGTTGAACACACCCCATAGCCCTCTGTTTGCCTGGCATGTGCTGATTAAAGAAAGCTCGGCCTTTTTTAAAAGCAGCCCTAGAAACCAAGCTACAGCAGCCTGGGGGAAAATCAATCTACCATAAAGAGGGAACAGTTTGCTGGGTATGTTACCATTAATCATTCCCTCAGCAACACTGCTTTGCTAGTGAAGCTATATGCACCTCGCTTTCCCAACTCGCTTGCACTGGAATTGATACGAGCAGAAATATAGAATGAACCGGGACCTCTGGCATCTCCAGTTAAAACAGTGTTGCTTGAACCACCATCATACCCAGGTCCACCCTTGATCACATCAGGTGCAGTCATGAACTGCAGGTACCATCCAGGCTTACTACCAAACTTAATTCTGCTGAAAGCCATCTTAAATAGATGCTTCTGGGTTCTGTGACATCATCCTACTTAACTTCTTAATGGTTAGACACAGTATGACCACGGAACCCATTACCTTGGGAGGTGGTGAGCACTTCAGCGCTGGAAGCATTCAAGAGAAAATTGGACAGCCACCCGTCTGATCTGCTTTGATTTGGATTCCTGCCTTGAGCAGGGGGTTGGACTGGATGGCCTCATACACTTCTTCCAACTCAGTTATTCTATGATTGTATGATCCTACCGCAGTTCAGTTACCGATGGCTCCAGCATGCTATTATAGTCATCAATCTCAGATCTAACCAATTCTGCTTCCTCCGTGTGCGTACATCCAAACGGTGTTGCTCACAGGGAGAGGGGTGTCTTTCTGACACCAAGCGTGGAAGTCTGCTTGTTGAACAATCTGGAAGCAGACATTGTTCCCACGTCGTGCAGAAATGTGTCTGGGTGTCAGACCCTGGGGTGGGAAGCCACAACAGAGAGCTTTCCTGCAGAAGCACCCCCCCTTCCTTGCTGACCTCCTACAGTGAATTCGGTAGATTAACATTGCTTGAATGACTTTCCAAAATCCTGATGGTGGTGAGTAGATCCAAAACTTCATGAACACCCCCCTCCTCAAAAAAAAAAACCTTTCTACCTGTTTATTTGTTTGTGAACAAACTTTTGGAAAGGACTTGTAAATATTTTTAAAACTACCATTCAAAAAAAGGACAACCAAGAAAATAGAAATAGAAATATATACATTCAAGGAAGATGTGCACCGTACAGTATCTCTACCTCTCCACACTGCTGGACAGAACATGTTTCTAACATTGTTTTTAAGCTCATGGAGGATTTCTTTTTCTTTCTCCCCTTTTCCAGAGATATAGGTAATCAGAAATAATCTTTCCCCCCAGCTGGGAAACCGCTCAGCTGTTTTTTAAGCCCAGTTTGAATTCTGCCTTCTCTTCCAACTGAGATCTTCATGCTTTGAAAGGGCAAAGACTGTGCAAGATGAAGGCAACTGAAGGAACCTGGAAAATATATTAATGGTGCAGATTAGACATGGGGGTATTCGTATACAAATATCCCTGCACAGGTGAGGGTCTGGCCCCCTGGGGCCGGACGGTCCACTCACCAATGCACTAACGCCGTGGGGTCCGCGCTGGCGTCCTATCGCTCCGGAGTTCGCGATCGCCAAGCCACTCTTCGACCTGGCAAAGAGGCTTGTCGTCCCGCCTCCTGCCAGGAGTGGCTCGGCGATCGCGATCTCTGGAGCGATAGGACGCCAGCGCGGACCCCACGGCATTAGCGCATCGGTGAGTGGACCGGGGCCGGAGCCTCGTTATCTCCACTTGTGCAGGGATATTCGTATATACGAATACCCCCATCTCTAGCGCAGATCCATATTGCAAAAGTCATGTATCTGTTATTCAGGTATTGCAAACAGAGTTAACATAAATAGGTGAGGAATTTGGAATTGGAGACAAGCATGTCCCCTCCTCTTTGTCCAGCACTGATTATTTTTCAGAGTCTCATTTATCCCTAAAGACTGTCATCTAGAGATGGCCACGAATCACCAAAGTGGCAGTTCATGCCGGTTTGTTTCTCAGCTGAATAGGTGTTTGGCGCTTCCCAGCCCCACCTCCTCCGGCTGGCACCCACTCAGAGGCAGCGCCCTGGCTTCCCTGCTCTCCTTCTTCCGGGCGCTGTCACTCTCTTCTCTCTGATACTGACTGTCCACCCTTCCTTTGCCTTGTCACTTGACAAGTGAGGTACTGTAATGGCTTCTTTAAACTACTACGGGAATCAATGTGTTTTCTTTAATAAACTCCACTTATTTCCTCTCTTCCTATTTCACTGCCACCAACCTTTAGCTTCTTCTATGTGTGTCCATTTTAACCCTTCATACAACATCCTCCACATAGCCAACCTTCAGGTATTGAACTCAACACCACACCGTTTGAATAGAACCAGGGGGAATTTGATTTCAATCATGATTTAAATTTTAAAAATCAGATTTTTTTACTATTTAAAAAATCATTTTCTTAAAATATAAATCATGATTCAAATAAATTTGGTTTTACAAAATCATTGTGTTTTATCCACCCTGAATCGAACATATAAGGTTTTATTAAAATAAGAATGTTAAAAAGAAAATTGTTTATTTCTAGGGTTTAGATTCATTCAGCACAATCCTTTACTCTGTTATCTTCCCTCTTCTCATTCTCTCCCAGTCAATCAGAACCATTCTTACCAATATTTCAAGTTCTTTGCTCAACCCTTCCATTACACACTTACCAAACCATGTAAACAATACATTTAAATATGCAGGGATGGGGACTGGAGTCATGGGACTCACTGTCAAGTTGGACTTAAGTCACACCACTGATCTGACTCAGACTCGGATTTCCCCCCCGATGATTTGGACTCATGTAGTTATTCATGTAATCAGTATTCAGTCAGTCAGTCATGTAGAAATATAGCTATGAGTCAGTTACGGTCTAATTCAGATAACCAGTCATTTTTCTACAACATGCTGTTTTGACCAGTTAAACTGTGAGTAAATTGAACTTTTTATTCTTTCTCTTACTAGTGTCTTGGAGTGAGTTATTGAGACTGTAAGTACAGGTTGATAAGAACGAAGCAATAAGGGGTGGTCTACTTTGGTGGGACTTGAAGCTAATTCTGCTCTGTAGGCCCCTCAACTTTTTCAACTGTGTAGCTAGAGGTTTTTAGCCATAAATCTCACCCTCTGCCAACACCTTTTGCTCTGGAGAAGCATTTGGGAACCTTGGGACAGGGGTCAGGAAGCCCTTAAAATATTTTTTTTTAAAAATCATTGCTGGATCACCACTGGTCTTGATCCCAGTAGCAATGATCTTTGGCTTTTAAGGGCTCCTCTCCCCTCATCCCAAGGCTCCGCCAGGGCAAAAGGGAGCCCCAGGGAGCTTCAGAACAAAATCTGGGGCAGGGGGAACGGATTTTTATTTTTATGTTTTGAGTTAAATGTTACCAATGCCAGCTGGTGCTATCACCACCTTCCGCTGCATCACTTTATACGAACAGGATTTGGGCCACTGTCTCCTTCTTGGCTGGATGCAAAAAAAAAAAAAAATCTCAAAGGGGTTAAAGAATTCTTAACAGGTTTCTCTTGACAGGCTGCAGCAGCCTGTCTCATCAAAAAAAATCTGCCATTTAACAAGATTTCTTCATATCCGTAGGTTCAAATGACAGGGAGCCAAACAAGGTCCTTCCTCCGCACGGCCCTCCCACTGTGTTCCCCATTTGCTCCATGCATCCAATTTTACCTGGCTGCCTGCTTTGAAAAAACCACACTAGCAATATCCCTTTAAGAAAGCAGTAGATGATGCTTTGGGCATCAATTTTTCTGCCTTTTGTGCTGTGTTCTTTTGAGGAGGAAAAGTTGCTGTCAGAATATTTCCCCCTTCAATTCATGGGCCGTAAATAATCTCATCTGCCTCTGATAACTTTTATAGAGCTAATGGGGCTGAGCTAGGCATTTATTTATGGGTAAATGCTATGTTTCTAAATACATCAGGACTTTTCAATACCTAAAGAGATCCACTGCCTCTCTTCACATTAGGTAGGTAAAAGATGGAAGCACTCTAAATGGAACAGAAAGGTCTCTGCATTCAAATGTTAATATGGCAATTACCATACTCAGGGATCTATTTACAGCCACTTTTTCTGTTACTCACAGTAGCAAGGAAAGGGAGGGGAAAGGCTACGGAATCACAATAATACCTGTGCTTCGGAGACCATGAGTCAAAGCGGTAAAGGAGAAAGATTGAGGTTGACTCTTCAATATGTGCCTTGGCTTCCCAAATAAAGACAACAAATGAATCACAGAAAAAGTCTGTTGCATTTTCCGTTGGTTGATGTCTACAGATATGATCCCCCAGAAACCAATGTGGAACACACATCCACATGCAGTTACCTGGAAGTGTATCTACACAGGACTGCTACAGCCATGCAATGTCACTTTAACTGTCATGGCTCCATCCTACAGAATTGTGTGATACGTAGTTTGGTGGCACACTTAGATTTTGGGCCTATAGTTCAGGGGACTGTATTAGAACTCTCTGGCAGATCTCTCTAAGTATCTCCCCAAACTGCAAAAGCCAAGATTCATTTGGATGAAGCTGTGGTAATTAAAGTGGTGTCAAAGGACTGGATCTGTGTAGCGTGTACTGTGTACACGCTCAGTCTAATGATGTTGCTTAGCTTCAGTGGCCCATCCTACAGCATCAAAACAAGGTTGAACAAATCCTTAACTTTTTATTGTAACTCAAATGACACCTGAGCAATTATTCCAAAATGTTTCAAACATGTGATCCAGAAAAAGTCCTCAAGACCAAACACAGGCCACTTATTCCTAACAAATTTCTGAATAAAAACCCTGGTGCTGTGGGACATTCAATTAGCACCAAACAGAGTGACTACCATGTACAGTGGTTGCATCCTGGCTCACAGGCAGGCCCTTAACAGTTTCACAGATACTTGTTAAGCAAGAGGTAATATTGGGGAGTTTCTCTCCCCCACCCTCAGCTTTGAACTGCTGCCGCCAGGACTTGCTAACAAGAAGGCTCACAGGTCACGATGCTGGTGCTCCATTCTCCATCTTGACTCAAATGGCTCGACAGGCCACATTCTAACATATGACGATGCCAGGAACAAGGGAAGGAGATTGGGGAGAGAATGTATGGGTGCCTGTACTTTAAACCACAACATTATTTAAAGCAAGACACACATAAACACCTTCATGCTGAGCCTGGGTGGAAATCAGTGCTCATACTTTGAAGTCACTTTAGACAAAAAACAAACAAACAAAAAAACCAACCACACTACCTTCTCCAAATCTTTATGCTGAGATTTGCCTCTCTGTTTAGAAACCTGGGAAACCAGAATTAATTCCCTAAGACTTCAGCCACTGCCATGAGATCAGACAACCTTCCTACTACGTCACCTAATATTTTGAAGATTCCTATATATGTAGGCATTGTCAACTTCAGAAGAATATTAAATATATATATATATATATACAAATTACTAGTATATGCCCTGCTGGTATTTCACACATGCTGTGCATTTGACAAATCTAACCTCATAGTTAGAGATGGGAACGAACCACTCGTTTGGTAGTTTGCACTGGTTCATTCTTTGGACAAACAGGTTTCACCCATTTCCAGCCCCATCTTCTCCAGTGGGGATCCACGCAGAGGCAGTGCCCCAGCTCCCCTGCCCCAGCTCCTCTGTGCAGGTGCCCGCTGAAGGAGGCAGGGCTGGGAACCATCAAACACCTGTTCATCTGAAGGACAAACCAGCACGAACTGCTGATCCAGCGGTTTGTGTCCATCTCTACTCGAAATTCGTTCTACTTGCATCCATTAAGCAAAAAATTACTCTTAACATGTAGCATCTTCAAGCATGCCTTAACGTTTTCTGGGAACCATTTTCAAAGGTTCACAGAGCCAGTTGCTGAGGTCTTCCTGGCTTGAACAGAAACTAAATCACAGCAACATTAATCACAACTGAAACTAAATTGTACCGAATCCCAAATTCCCATAATCCACAGAGCTATAACTGATTTTATAGGACCCTTGTTATGGTTTGACTCCTCATACCTGCTTCTAGAATGCCAAAGGTGCAGAGTGGAGTCTTCCTACCTCTCATGGTGTTTTCAGTACAGTGGTGCCTCGCTAGACGATGTTAATCCGTTCCACGAGGATCGCTGTCTAGCGAAAACATCATCTAGCGAAGCACGTTTTCCCATTGGAATGCATTGAAATCGCTTCAATGCGTTCCAAGGGAAAACGCAGTCGTCTTGCGAAATTTCCCATAGGGAAACCTCGTCTAGCGAGTGAGGGTCCCCATAGGAATGCACTGACAGCTGCACTGACAGCTTTTCACCACTAGTCGGCGCACTCCTATGGGGAAACCTCATCGTCTAGCGAAAATCGCCATAGGGAAACATCGTTTTGCGAAGCGCAGTAGCGCTCGCAAAAAGGCATCGTCTAGCGATTTCCTCGTCCTGCGAGGCAATCGTCTAGCGAGGCACCACTGTATTTCTAATCTACTTTTGGCTATAATTATGGTTTTACTCTCGTTTTTGTTGTGCAAAACCTAGTGTTATGCCTATAGAACATATGGAACTCCCCCACTCCTCACCATCAGTTCCCTTGGCATCATCCAAAAACTAGCTCCAGAAATTTCCCCAGCCCTCCAGAGTCCATTATGGAGGCACATGGAATCTGTAGTTGGAAAGAAGAATAACTCCCCACTACTTCCGGAGTTCACTGTACCACCAGCGAACGGATAGCCATACACAACTAGACACTTCCCATAGTATTTCTGGCTTTTAACTGTATTTTAATTTTAATCCTCCTACATTCTAACAGCTCGGACTGCTCAACTGCATCTTCAGCTCATTCATCAAATGCAAATCACGGAGATTTCTGCTCTGTCCAACTTGCTTCTGTCTCCAGAAGTCACCTGGGACTCAGCCGTGCATCTCCTTTTGACTTCCCAAAGCCTGAATATGCAGATACACCCCAACGAACGATATGGAAATTGAGTCTTCTCACTGTGCCATTAGCAATTGCTTTCACATGAAAGGAATTCACGGTTTATTTGGAATATTTAGATAGAGTTGACAGAGCGACGGTTTTGGGAACCCAGTTTGGCACAGGTGGGGGACGTGAGGCAAACTGAAGGTGAGCGATCTGCATTTCACAATTTTTTGTGGAAAAAAAAATGGATAAATGCATTTGCATCCCCGGGTGTCTCATCTCTGCCAGAAGTGCAAAAATGCTTTTATGTTGGGGGCGAAGAGTTCACATTTCGTACAGGCTTAAGAAACAGCAATTTATTGTATATTTATAAAGTCCATACTTGTGGGGATAAAACAAAACAAACTATCAGGAGTGGTAGACACACCTCGTTTCAACAACGCTGGGGTTTGGGACACTGGACTCCCATGAAGTTCAAAATCTGTGTACAATTCTTATGCCCCCCCCAAACGTAACTACAAAGCATAAAAAACTGATCAACACTCTCTCACACACACACACACCCTTCCACAACCCGCATCAACCTCCCAGCATGCCAGACAACTCTACCTGGCCACCACATGGCCCCACGGGTGACCACCATCAGACCAGGGGCTGTCACACTGTCAACAACAGGGTCTCACGTAAGCCCACCTTTCTCAGGCCAGTTCCTGGAGATGAACAGCAGCACAAAATTTATTGACCATTCATTCATTCATTCATTCATTCAAAAAAAAGTAACTCCACGTATAAACAAAACCATGCTGCTCAGATCACTGGAATTCAGATCAGGAGAAGTGTATTCTCCTTTTCCAAAGAGAAGAACAGAAAGTGGACTTTTAAAAAAGTGTGAAGAAAGTATTCGTTTGATGCAAGAAATTAACTAATGAATTGAGAGGTGCTCGAAATTCATTTTTCCACCCTAACGGAAGGATCTATATATGTTCACGTTTCAGGGTAGAGTGTTACTCAGTACAATCATGGCTCAATCTATGAACCACCTACAGAAAGCATTATAGGTGAAAACAAAATATATATTTTTTAAAAAGGACAAAAATGTGGTGGTCCCCTGAAAGACTAACTTTTATATTTTTTTTAAGGTGAGCTTTCGAGTGGACAAGTCCACCTCATCAGACATCCCACAGAAAGCAGTGACAGAAAACGGGTGCACCCAGCCTTTTCCCTGTGTATTGGCTTATCTAACACCCCCACATTGGCAGTCACATGCTAATGGTTGCATTCTCCCAAGATGTACATCCTTCACCTCCAAGGTCATTGCCAAAGCAGTCTGTGAAACACTCTTGCGGATTGGGTTACCTCAAAAGGGCCCAGGGCAAACCTGGCCGGCATCCATAATGTAACTTTGAGGCGTCTTTCTTTTTTCTTTATGTAACTTCTACCTGCCTCTCCCCATGCAGATCAGTGTTTCCCAACCTTTTCTGAGAAACGACCCCCTTTTTATAATAGCTGAATAACCTGTGATCCCTCCCACTCCAACACTGGTTGTTGTTGGTTTTTTTGCTGGTAGATTTGGCACATCTCCCTGTAAAGGTAACTTGGGATCATCCATGCAGATCTGACTTTTCCAGTAGCAGGTAATACTCACTGGAAGGACAGATCCTGAAGCTGAGGCTCCAATATTTTGGACATCTCATGAGAAGAGAGGACTCCCTGGAAAAGACCCTAATATTGGGAAAGTGTGAAGGAAAGAGGAGAAGGGGACGACAGAGGACGAGATGGTTGGACAGTGTCACCGAAGCGACCAACATGAATTTGACCAAACTCCGGGAAGCAGTGGAAGACAGGAGGGCCTGGCGTGCTCTGGTCCATGGGGTCACGAAGAGTCGGACGCGACTTAACGACTAAACAACAACAACAACAGTACCACCACCCTCCCTCCCAGAGAACACTGTTCAATACTTCTCAACCACTACCATCACCGCTTCTCTGATGATAGCCCAAAGGACCAAATTTTGTGCGGTATTTAAGAGGGGTAGACAAGAAACAGTCCTGCTTTCTGGCTTCTCTCTGACTGCTCCAGCCAGCCTCGAACGAGTGACTGAAACAGCACCAGCACCACCAAAATGTTGTCTTTCCCTTCCTCTTTCCCCCCTCTGCTTCCTTCTCCTGCTCCGTGGATCAGAAGAAAGAATGGAAAGGGAGATTTGAGAAAATGGAGGAGGCAGCGGCGCAGATATGCCCTTGGAAAGAACACCGGCGGCTGTTCTTTAAGCTGGCTTGAACCCCGCACTCTCCCCTTTGGAGTGCCACCATCTGGTTTCACCCACGCCTTGCGCCCTGCCATGTTGGACTCCATGGCTAGAGCCGTGGTGACCGCCCCCCCCCCGAAAACACTTTGCGACCCCCTTGAGGGTCACGACCCCCGGGGACTCGAGGCAACTCACAAAGGATGTAAAAACACAAATATAAAAACAACTCCAAATATTTAAAAAATACTGTAAAAACGATTAAACGTATTCATTATTAAAATGCACTAAGTGAAATCCCCTTAAAAGAAATTTTAACACACGTTTAGAAAGATAAAAAGAATGACTCTCCCATTAAAATCCCTTCCTTAGCCAGTTTACATATTAAAAGCCTGCCTGAAAGCGTAGGTCTTTGCCTGCTGGCGGAAGGACAACAGGGAGCGAGCCAGCCTGGTCTTCCGGGGGAAGGAGGTCCACCGCCTGGGAGCAGCCACTGAAAAGGCCCTCATCCTTTCCATATTCAAGCAAAAGGTCTCCCCCAAATATCTTGAAATGCAGGGAGGCTGATATGGGAAAGACAGTCTCTCAAACAGCCTAGACCCATGTCATTGAGGGCTTTATATGTCAAAAGCTACTTGTGCCTGGAAACAAGAGTAGTAGGCAGAGAAACTGCGGTAGTACCTTACTGCTGGTAAGGCCGCACCTGGAGTATTGCGTACAGTTCTGGTCGCCGCACCTCAAAAAAGACATTGTGGAACTGGAGAAGGTGCGGAAGAGAGCGAGTCAAATGATGACTGGGCTAGAGAAAAGGCACTTGAGGGGGGACATGATTGAGATGTATAAAATCATGCAGGGGATGGATAAAGTGGACAGAGGGAAGCTCTTTTCCGTCTCACGCAATACCAGAACCAGAGGACATCCACTCCAATGGAGGGTTGGGAGAGTGAGAACAGACCAAAGAAAATATTTCTTTATCCAGTGTGTTGTTAGTCTGTGGAACTCCTTGTCACAAGATGTGGTGATGGCATCTGGCCTAGATGCCTTGGAAAGGGGACTGGAGAGATTCCTGGAGGAAAAGTCCATCGCAGGTGACAGGCCATGATGGGGATGTATAATCTCCAGGCTTAGAAGGAAGGTACCGTAGTACCTCGGTTTACAAACGCCTCAGTTAACGTAATTTTCGGTTTACGAACGGAAATCCATTGAAAATAATGCCTCAGTTTACGATTTTTTTTCGCAGTACGAAGCAAGTTTCCCCAGGACGCATTGTGCCTGGAGGTTTATAGTGCCACCCCTGTTCCTATGGCAAACCGTGTTTCGGTGTATGAATTTTTCGCATTACGTAACATCCCAGAGAAGGCATTAAATTCATAAACCGAGGTACACCTGTACCTCCAAATGCCAGATGCAGGGGTGTAATCAGGAGACAGGTCTCTAGTTGTCTCGTGTGCTCCCAGAGGCATCTGGTGGGGCCACAGTGAGATATAGGAAGCTGGACTAGAGGGGCCCTTGGCCTGATCCAGAAGGGCTCTTCTTATGTTCTTATGTTCTATTTTCTCTGGAACTGGCTCCAGTCAGGAGTCAAGCTGGAGTCTGCTGAAGTTTGCAAACCCTTTCCGATGGAAGTCCCACATAGAGCACATTACTGTAATCCTAACAGGATATAACCAAGGGATGGGTCATCACGGCCAGATCTTAATCTACCATCACACACAGGACCCAGGCCATGTTGCCTCTGCACTTGGGCAATTTTGCTGACAGAAACAGCAGGTCTATTTTTCTGACGCTGGCTAAGTGAACATGACGAAGGGCTCACACAACCCTTCACACACCAGAAGCGAAAGCTTACCGAGGCAAGAGAAAAATCCAACTGGTCCTTATCTTGAAGCAGCAGAGAGGGGAAGACCTGTTTGTATGTGAGGAAGGCCTTTAGAAACGGCGTTTGCAGCTCCTGTTCTCAAATGAGGTCAAGCTTCAAGGCTTTCCACCGCCTTTCGTCTTTAACAAAATATATATATATATTCCGCAGAGAGGATTGTAGGATTTTTTTCAGGGTAGTTGTGGCTTTATTTCCTTGCCGAGTCTTCTGTCACATCTCTGCCAAGTGGCCCTTTTAAGCACTCGACAAGCGTAAGTGCTTCCCAACGAGGAAAATGCAACATTTTGATGACCGGCGCCTTGCTTTAAACCGGCATAAATTGAGCCCAGACGGCAGGAGGCCTGGATTCGAGTGAGGGCCAAAGGCTTGAGAAACAATGTAAGACAAATTTGAGAAACAGTTTCAGAGTGACCGAAGGGTTTGGGCAGAAGAAAAGAAGGAAGGAAGAAAAGAGTTCACAGGGTCTTAACATGAATGGGTCTCTCTGTGTGCCAGAGAATAGGTGAAGTCCACATGGATAATTTCTCCTCTCAGGGGTTCAGGCGGGAAAGCTTCATCTTGTTCCTGATTAACATTTGTTTTCAGTTGGGTTCCCGCCACCCCATCACTTTTCTTGACGACGACAAAGAGCAGGCACAGGAATGAAGAGGAACTGAGGTGAGGGCTTCAACAGAACAGCCACTCGAGTAGAAGACAAAAAGAGCAAATGCAGACAAAGGAAGTGGATGTTCTCTCCCACCCCAACCATTTCCTCTGGGTGTCTTCTTTTCTTTCTTTCCTTCTTTTTTTTTTAAAAAAATGTGTACCCTCCCAGCTTCGGAGTGCATGGCTAGTTTCGTTGCAACGCAAAGCAGAAAAAAAAAAAACCTCCCTCTGCCTCTGTGATCGCTCCTTGTTTTCCTTTCCTTCCTCTGGTGTTGTTGGGGGCAGGAGACGGGCTCTGGACATCCCAGCACACACACACCTGTAACTGATGCTGCCACTGTCACTGGACAGCTGCCAGATGTGACTTTCTAACTACCTACAAGGAAGAAAAAGGAGGTTGACATCCATTTCAGGTGCTCCAGCCCAAAAACAGATCAGTCTCAATTGGCCTTAAAGAAAATAATATTCATTTATTTACAAACATGTAACATTCCAGTTGAACTATTTAAAATCTTAAAAGATGACGCTGTTAAGGTGCTACACTCAATATGCCAGCAAGTTTGGAAAACTCAGCAGTGGCCAGAGGATTGGAAAAGATCAGTCTACATCCCAATCCCAAAGAAGGGCAGTGCCAAAGAATGCTCCAACTACCGTACAATTGCACTCATTTCACACGCTAGCAAGGTTATGCTCAAAATCCTACAAGGTAGGCTTCAGCAGTATGTGGACCAAGAACTCCCAGAAGTACAAGCTGGATTTCGAAGGGGCAGAGGAACTAGAGACCAAATTGCTAACATGCGCTGGATTATGGAGAAAGCCAGAGTTCCAGAAAAACATCTACTTCTGCTTCATTGACTACGCAAAAGCCTTTGACTGTGCGGACCACAGCAAACTATGGCAAGTCCTTAAAGAAATAGGAGTGCCTGACCACCTTATCTATCTCCTGAGAAATCTATATGTGGGACAGGAAGCAACAGAACTGGATATGGAACAACTGATTGGTTCAAAATTGGGAAAGGAGTACGACAAGGCTGTATATTGTCTCCCTGCTTATTTAACTTATATGCAGAATACATCATGCAAAAGGCAGGACTGGATGAATCCCAAGCCGGAATTAAGATTGCCGGAAGAAATATCAACAACCTCAGATATGCAGATGATCCCACTCTGATGGCAGAAAGTGAGGAGGAATTAAAGAACCTCTTAATGAGAGTGAAAGAGGAGAGCGCAAAAAATGGTCTGAAGCTCAACATCAAAAAAACTAAGATCATGGCCACTGGTCCCATCACCTCATGGCAAATAGAAGGGGAAGATATGGAGGCAGTGACAGATTTTACTTTCTTGGGCTCCATGATCACTGCAGATGGTGACAGCAGCCACGAAATTAAAAGACGTCTGCTTCTTGGGAGGAAAGCGATGACAAACCTCGACAGCATCTTAAAAAGCAGAGACATCACCTTGCCGACAAAAGTCCGCATAGTCAAAACTATGGTTTTTCCTGTAGTGATGTATGGAAGCGAGAGCTGGACCATAAAGAAGGCTGACCGCCGAAGAATTGATGCTTTTGAATTGTGGTGCTGGAGGAGACTCTTGAGAGTCCCCTGGACTGCAAGGAGAACAAACCTATCCATTCTAAAGGAAATCAACCCTGAGTGCTCACTGGAAGGACAGATCCTGAAGCTGAGGCTCCAATACTTTGGCCATCTCATGAGAAGAGAAGACTCCCTGGAAAAGACCCTGATGTTGGGAAAGTGTGAAGGCAAGAGGAGAAGGGGACCACAGGGGACGAGATGGATGGACAGTGTCATCGAAGCTACCAGCATGAATTTGACCCAACTCCGGGAGGCAGTGGAAGACAGGACGGCCTGGCGTGCTCTGGTCCATGGGGTCACGAAGAGTCGGACATGACTAAACGACTAAACAACAACAAAAACATCCTCTAGGACTGTTCCCAATACATTTATAATAGCTCTTCTTCAACGCCTCTTGAGCCCCATATTGTTAGATTGCACCTGTCCATCCCCATCAGGGCCGAAGCAAACTTCTGGAAGCTACCAAGAAATTAGACTATCACAGAACCCGCTTAAAATAGGTGAGAAGAAGGTCAAATGGAACTCCCTAGTCTCTTCCAGAGAATAGCCAGTGTGCTGTATTGGATAGAATGACGGACTAGGACTAGAGATGGGCACGAACCACAGTTTGGCGGTTCAGTCTCGCACCCATACAGATATTCCACAAGTGCTGCAGACTTTCCTCCCGTGCTTCCTCCACGTGATTGCCCATTCACCTTCCCCTGCCTCATTCATACGATTGCCCATTCACTGGCAGCGGTACACACTTCCCTCTGGTGGCCCACTCAGATGAGGAGGCAGGGCAGGGATGCCTGTGAGTGAACAATTGCACAGAGGAGGCGGGGAAGAAAGCATGCAGCACCTGCAGAACATCTGTGCAGGGGCTGCGCCAAACTAGTCCGAACTATGGTTCATGCCCATCTTCTAACTACGACTCAAGAGATCTGAGGTCAAATCCCCACTTGGCCATAGAAACCTCTCTCTCTCTCTCTCTCATTCTCTCTTTCTTTGTGTTGGAATTGATAAAACCACTCCTCAAATATCTCACTTAACTTGAAAGCCCTTGTACCATACATTGTTTATCTTTCACTGTCTTTTCCTAGTCTTCTTGGGAATGGTAAAGTAAAATGGTCATTCCAAAATCCTAGACACATTGCTTAAACTGGTTAACGTATCAGTGGCTGGAATCTGGTTCCCAGCTCCATCTGTGCAATGGTGATGATGTCAGCTGCAGGAGGAAATTATCACTGATTACAGGCTTCCTTTGACAGTCCAAGGTGCATGTGGCTTCATCACATTATGTACAAGTCACATGCACCCTGAAATCACCTTTAATCATCAGCAACTTGTCATCATCACTGTTGCGCACTATTTGTTTACATCATTTTTATGACATGTTAGCATCAACATTAGCTGACTCCAGAAAGGAATGTATTATCAGCAACGTGATTACTTTTAACGCATTACTTCCAAGCTTTACCAATTCTGCATACAAGACCCCCATCATCTAAAACTCATTCCAAACTGGGCTATATTTTTCACTCTAGTCAGTAAATTTGCCATCCTTCCAAGTTTTTTTAAACCGTAGCTCCAGTGAAGAAAACACCAAAAGCTTGGGCAAAGACGACCACAGCACAGAGGAAAGGGGTAACGGCCACTGTTAAATGAGCTGACAGGATTTGCATGAACGAATTCTGGGAGAATTAGACAGAATTACAAACGATCGCCCACAAACACAAGGCAATGTAAATTGACATTATCAAATTAGCACATTAAGTCTTCTCTCAGACTCATCCCTGTCGTTCATCTGATTAGCATTATATTAAAAATAACACAAGGTTGCCCTGAGTCAATCCTCTTCTAAACAAAGGATTTGTTTTAAGAAACAGGGACAATCTCTAAACAGGGACATTCCTCAAGGAACGAAGGGCCGATGCATCCCTAACCACTGGCGTTGTGCAAAAAAAAAAAAAATCCATGCCCATGATAAAGCATTCAGGCCAGCATCCTGAAATTGTTCCTGGAAATCACAAGCCTGCTTTAAGTCAAGGAGAACCTCCCCTTCCTGGGAGTTCTTGTACTTTTGGGGGAGGCGCCATCCATAGAGCCTAAAAAACAGTGAGACTATGACTCCCAGGAGATCTTTGTTTTTTTTTTTTTTGACAAATCAAGAACAGGAAGCAAAGGTTATAGAAGCTGATGGTGCAAGTGAACAACTCAAAATCCCTTCTCTCTGTGTGTGTGTAAAGTCTACAAATGTGCAGGCTTGGGTTTGTGGGCTGAAGTTTGCAGAATTTTTGCAGAATTCTAGGAACTGCAGTCCAAAAAACATGAAAGAACACACTTTTAGTTATAAATCCAAGAATTCCCCAGGTAACACTCTCTCTCTTTCTCTCTCTCTCTCTCTCTCTCTCTCTCTCTCACACACACACACACACACACACACAGGCAGAGAGAGAGAAACACACACACAGCATTCGGGAAATGCAAAATCTTAACAAAGTTCTGATTTGCAAATTTTTCCTTGGAAGATCAGTTTTTATCAGAATTTGCAAAGAGGGGAGGAGAGAGTGCCATCAGGCGCTCCTAAACTAGACACTTGAATGAGAGTTGGAAGGCAAAGCGGAGGCCAGCCGGTTGTTCTGGAAACTAGCCCAGGAAATAATTATGCATTTTTCTGAGTACAGCCTGAAGTGTGCCTTTAATTTTAACACACAGGCAGAACAAAAAAGATGGCCCAGGGACTGTAAATTTGGGAAACACTACCCTATTATATACATGTGTTTTGGTGTGTCGATGTATAAGTGACTAAAATGGATACAGCAGAAGAAGGGAAATGATTTAGAAGAGGCCTTGTTTTAATTGTAGGGACCAAGAGTAGAGATCTCAGTGAAAAGAGCAGGATTTTCTGAGAAATACACATTCACACAACAATCACAGATGAACTCCATCTGTCCCTCAAACAAGGAGGGCATGCATCTGATGCATCTTCCTTCCAAATGCCATAATTGTAGAATTATTCCTCTAATCAGTTCTGCTAACGAGGAATGTGAGATGGCTAATATTTGAACAGCAACATGCATGCATAACAAAACAGACTGAATTTCATTCCATTCGTCCTGCAGAACCAACACTAGAGGGAGTGATTAAGGAGCGCGAATAATAATTAATACACCCTCTTTTTCTTTCCTGCGCATCCACCAGATCTGTTCTTATCTCATTCATGGGTCATAAATCCATTTGCACGAAGAGCGGAGCAGGGTGATGTTTCGAACTGATCAAAACGTAAAGCAATTTATTCCATCCTAGCCTCCCGTCAGTGGCTCTCTGAAACTAAATATGGCCAGAGTCTGGAACATCAAAGTATTCAATGTTCTAATTAAGGCTGAGTTTGCAAACTGCTGTCAAGGTTGGCTACCTCTGCCCATTGATGGAATATGGACCAGCTGTAAGAAACAGCAGGGTATTAATAACATTAAATGAGTGCATTGTTCTCTCTATGCAGCCTGGGTAAAATTATCATTTCAGATTCAAGAGGCAGACCAAAGAACAGGGTTTTCATGCTAGGAGAGTTTTTATAAACAATCCCTTGCAGCTGTGTATTTTCCTGATAGGGTGCAAAAAAAAATTGCTTCCCTCCTTATTCAAAGAACAACTATTTCAAAGACGACTCTGTCAATAGATTTAACCAAAGGATATTATTTGGAAACACAAGCAACCCTACCAATTGTGGGGTGTGGATGGTCTGATTTTATGGACCGTCTTCTTCAAAATCAGCAACACGTGCCTTTGGATATTTCAAGGATAAATACCGTATTTTTCCGTGTATAAGACGGCCCCATGTATAAGACACCTCCTTTTCTAACCCAACATTTCTTTCTTCACAAGAAAGTGGAGGGGGAAGGCAGGGATTCTAGCGCTTTGATTCCTGCTTTCCCCCTCCACTTTCTTCGCAAAAAGTGGAGGGGGAAAGCAGGAATCAAAGCGCTTTCATGATTCCTGCTTTCCCCCTCCACTTTCCTCACAAGAAAGTGGAGGGGGAAAGCAGGAATCATCAAAGTGCTTTGATCCCTCCCCCGCCTTACTTCCATGTATAAGACGACCCTCAATTTTTAATCTAAAGATTTTAGACAAAAGTATCATCTTATACATGGAAAAATGCGGTACTACTCTTCTTCACAATCAGAATCACGTGATCTATGGGCCATATGTGCCGTCCAAAGCTGTTTTTGAGGCCCCTGCTGATCCCATCTAAAACAAGTTGAAGGACGTCTCTGCACCTTGTTTTACTGGTCGGTTTGAGTCTTTGGTTTCATCTGAAAGGTTTGTTGTGGCCCTCAGCGCATCAAAAAACAGCCAAAAGCACTGCACCCATCGAAAAATCCTTCTACCCACCACTTGAACATACCACAATGTTTACAAGATGTCACAACCCTACTGGTACCCTTGAAGCATGATCACTGCTCACGGAGGGTGAGAAGGAACCATATAAATCCCCATAGAGCTATGGCAAAGTAAAAGAGCAGCCATAAGTTGCCTCCCAGTGCCTCCACTGAGGTATGCTTGAGGAGCCCATCAACACAGAGGGTGGCCCAGAAGACATTCTCCTTGATGTGGGATGCAAACTTGGAGTTGATTGTGTACATCTTCCAACTGAGGCAAACTCAATTGTCTCCAGCAGTGGTTCCCAATCCTGGGTCCCCAGATGTTCCTGGACTGCAACTCCCAGAGATCCTGGCCAGCACAGCTGGTGGTGAAGGCTTCTGAGAGTTTTAGTTCAAGAACATCTGGGAACCCAAGGGCAGGAACCACTGCCCTAGAGGTATGGGGACAATTTTAGTCCCCCCCCCCCCCGTCCTTGACATCTTTTAAACTGAGGGGAAGGGCTTTTACCTTTAAAATCAGAAGTCAATTACATTTTTTAAAAAACCATCCTCATGGCCTAAAAGAGGTTGGAGAGAAATGTAAACCTGGGGAGAAGGTTTACATTACATTACATTACATATATAAAAAGAAGACAAAAACCTGGTGGCATCTTAATGACTAACTATTATATTTTAATGTGAGCTTTTATGGACGAGTCCACTTCCTCAGACGGAAGAGGAAGGGGCTCAAAGAGACCCCTACTCCAGTATTATGATGAAAAAAGGAAAATGTTTATCAGCTCTCTCCATACCATGCATTACCATCCCTCCTATTTTAATCGCTTCATGTCTCAGCTAAAAAGCCTAAAGGCTTTATAGCCTTGGGTCACAGGAAACCACCAGCCTTCAGATTATTCTTTCCTGCATCTTTCCCAACAATTTTCTTTCAGACCCTTTTAAAAAGGGGGTGGCTAGAAAAGACCCTTCCTCTCATTATCAAAGCACTCAAAACAATGTTTTCAACTGGCACTCTTGAAAAGGGGTGATACGGTGGTCTTGAAAAATCCTTTTCAGCTCTGAAGCACTACGTTCCCTTGATTATACAGATCCGGAGGAACGTATCACGGAACACAAACATTTATCGCACAAGTTAATTAGGGAACATCCGCTTTCAAAATTGCTAATGGCCCTTGGTCATTAAAACAATAGCATACATTAATAGTGTTAAGATAGATTGATTCCCACTTGGTGGATAGGAGTATGAGTTCTGTTAATTAAGACACGAGATTCCTTTCCATTTGTTCATTTGCTTATCCCATTTCTATCCCACTGTTCCTCCAATTTTGTTTAGGACGGTCCACATCACCTCTCCGCATCTCTGCACTACATCTCCCATCAGTACCACCTCCCAGCATGAGGCAGCTGGATGGGGATGGTGGGGGTTGTAGTCTAGCACTTCTAGAAAGAGATTATAGGAAACTTAAGCATATGACTATGTCCTCATAACAATGCTGTATGGTCGGTTAGACTCCAAATCACCCAGAATGCATCGTGGCTGAGTGAGAAGTTGGAAGTAAAGAGTTACAAATAGAGAGGAAAAGCCTTTCTGGTGTGAGAACAAAAAGTTGCAAGCTTTTGCCTCACCTGCAAGAAGGCAATATGTTTTCAATCAGTTCCAAACAGAGTTTTCACATTTCTGAGAATCATCTTCTCTGCAAGTGCACAAAACTACAGGTGCTATTGCCTTATTGCATGGAATTTTAAAAATCAGAAGCATGGAATGGGCTGTTTGTCTATTTTTAATCAATCAGCCAATCCGGTACATTGTTAAAGGTAGCAAACAATAAAAAAAAAATACTTTTCCAGCTGATGCCTGGTTTATGAAGGAGCCCTGCTTTACATGGTGACTGGCTTTCACACAACGAACAACGACTTGTAAGTTTGAAAGCCCTTGCTCCTTCCTTCCTTCATACGGCATGGCTGCGATCCAACGCACATTTACCTGTGAATAGGGCCTACGGAGGCTTCCTTCTCAGCAGATCTGCATCGGTGGCAGTGCAAGCTTGTTTTTTTGTCATCCTAATTCCAATGAAAACCTTTCTTGGAGCATCAAAAAAAAGATCTTAGAATTTAGAACTGCAGAGCTGGAAGGGACCCTGTGGATCATCCAGTCCAGCCCCAGTCAAGGAAGCAGAGTGGGGAATCGAACTCCCAACCTCTGGCTCCGCAGCCTTAAACCACTGAGCTATCCAATCCTAGGCAAACAGACTGAATTGGCCAAAAAAACTTCACGGGTTTAGCCTCCAAGTAAAAACTTTAATAAAACAATAAACCTGTGATGTTTTCTGAGCCAATGCAGTCTGTTTGACTCATCATCTTCATCCTAATTTTAGTCTTTCCAAACTACCACTTCCAAAATTCCACAGGCAATGTTATTTCTCATATTATTAATTTTTTCCCCTCATGGAAAAGTATAATAGAAAGTGACTTTGCTCCAAAATTTCGGGGGGAGGGGGAAGGGAGGGAGTTTCTTCTGAGGAGGGAATAAAAGATTGCAATACAAGGAACAAAGATATATACACAGGACAGACAGGCAAGGAATCTATGACTGTGAGAGCAGAGCACTAGTGGCCATTAACAACAGCAAACATCCCAATCATTCAGGGTTTACATGATGATATAACATGCTTGGTGATCAGTTATACCAGTGTTACTGATTTCCCATTTCACTTAAGATTAGAGTGACTTGAGGAACGAGCCTGCTTCAAAACAGAACGCACAGCAGGAACAAGAAATGAACACAAGAGAGATGCTCCTTCCTGGTGTCTCTGTTTTCTTGGCAAAGTTCAGACGATTTGCCACATTACTCATGTGATGGCTGCTGGAATGTGTGTGTGTGTTTTTTTCTTAAAGCAAGCAAGAAAAAGGAGCACTTAAGAGCTTAAGCAAATGATTCATCACCCAAACCAACCACATAGGCATTGAAGAAGAGTTTCTGGCTTATCGGCCACCCACCTATGAACACGGGGAGTCCAAAGCACACCATAATGGGACCCAGAAACAAAACACAGGGTAGGACGCTACCTTAAAGGGTACATGCCAAAGCTTTCAGGGTTGTGTGTGCCTTTTCTCATTCTGCCACCCTCGAAACCATACCTGGTGAGGACAGAAGAGGGCCCTTTTCAGAGATAGCTCCCAGGCTGTGGAACTTCCTTCCAAGAGATGCCAGGCGGGCTTGTCAAAAACCATGAAAATACTTATACCTCGATACCCAGATGAATTTTGATATGATTGGAAATGGCTGCCTGATTTCATTCTGGAATTAACCACTATTTTTTGGGCTAAATACCAGTTGT
This sequence comes from Intellagama lesueurii, assembly GCA_037013535.1. NCBI lineage: Eukaryota > Metazoa > Chordata > Lepidosauria > Squamata > Agamidae > Intellagama > Intellagama lesueurii. The sequence goes on from JBAJHW010000003.1 coordinate 7,454,617, forward strand.
GACACACACAGGCTTCTGATTTTTCCCCTAGGGGTCTATGAAGCTCTATTTAAGCATCAGAATACCTGACTAGACACTTTTACTTGATCACCTTGAATAAGTCACCTGTAGGCAAAGTTTAGTGTCTTCCATCACACAGCTTGATACAAGTGGTAAAATATGCAGTGAAGGTAAAGGTAAAGGTTCCCCTTGACATTTAGTCCAGTCGTGTCCGACTCTAGGGCACGGTGCTCATCCCCGTCTCCAAGCCGTAGAGCCAGCGTTTGTCCATAGACAGTTTCCGTGGTCACGTAGCTAGCGTGACTAGACACGGAACGCCGTTACCTTCCCACCGTGGTGGTACCTATTTATCTACTCGCATTTGCATGCTTTCGAACCGCTAGGTTGGCAGGAGCTGGGACAAGCGACGGGAGCTCACTCCGTCGCGTGGATTCGATCTTACGACTGCAGGTCTTCTGACCTTGCAGCACAGAGGCTTCTGCGGTTTAACCCGCAGCGCCACCACGTCCCTTATGCAGTGAAGGCCTGTATTAAAAAGGTGAAGCAGTAACAAACCTCTCTCATGGTTTACAATTTCTGGGATGTAAGAAGAAGAAGAAGAAATAACCCACAATTTCTTTACCTCTGTTCCCCTTTCATAAACAGAAGAAGCATATTATCTACGACAACTGGCTCACCTCAATATATGCTGTGTTTAGCTTCTCATCCTTGCAGTAAAACAAGGATGCAGATGTATATATTCCATGAGAAACAACTGTCTCCGGGAATCATGGTTTCATTTATCGCGCACACTTTATCAAGGAGGATTAGTTCATGCAACTCTGACCTACTTCTGCCAGAATGTCCAAAACCCTTTGGAAAGGAGAAACCACGCTCCAAATTAATGCACACCGGTTATTAGGATTCAGTGGGTGGCAGGAGAGGACGGCAGGCATGCAAAAGGTGAACCAAAGCAGATTTACAATTGCGCCTCTTAGAAGAGGTCTTCCACCTCCCATGTTTTCTCCTTAATAATTACCATGGTAGTACATCTGTTTTGCACTTAGGGTTATGTTAGGTCACATCTAAAAACACACACATATGGCTAGTCATGTGGCTGAAGTCTGCTATAAACGGGTTTGCAATGTATATTTCCCACATTTTTAATGTTCAACCGCTTTACAAACCAAACATTACTTCCTGAGAAATTCTTTTCCAGTTTGAGATGTTCATTATATCTGGGCACCTATACTACAAACAAGCAGCCCTGTGTGATTTCTCACAATTATGGATACTTAGTAATGTGTGACATTAGATGTCCTGGAAGCTACGTTTTAAGTTTCCTTCTGCCTGAAACTGGACATGGGATTTTTGGTTTTTTATTTCGTTTTTTTGGGTGGGGGGGTGGGGGGGACTGCAAACCCCCCCCCCCCCGAATTCATCAGAAAGAATCCAGGGAGCTGCATCCCATAAGCAGTAGTTTAAAGGGGAGTTTTCCTCACCTTTATGCAGCCAGATGTCACTATTACCCTGTTTCCCCGAAAATAAGACCTAACCTGAAAATAAGTCCTAGTATGATTTTTCAGGATGCTCGTAATATAAGCCCTACCTCCAAAATAAGCCCCAGTGAAGTGAAACCCCGCCCTCCACCCTTGGGCAGCAACCAGAAGAAGATGACATGGCTGTATTTGAATAAATGTAGATTGTTGTACATGAACAAAAAGAAAACATCCCCTGAAAATAAGCCCTAATGCGTTTTTTGAAGCAAAAATTAATATAAGACCCTGTGTCTTATTTTCCGGGAAACATGGTACATTAGCCTTTCAGGAATAAGAAAACTGCTCCTGGTGGTGCCTAAGAATGGTGCCGGCATTCATGGGACTGTCAAGGTAGCATGGGACAGGTCCCTCTTTGAGAGACTACCAGTCCCATGCTCCCTTGAGGCGCCCATGAACCCTTGGAAGACTAGCATTCTCAGGCAGTGCCATTTATACAAAGCAACCTAGACAACTACATTTCCCAAGATAACCAGAATGTGGAATGTGGTGGCTTCAACATTTTATGTGCTGGGGAGAAACACACCTTCCAGAAAAGACTCCAGGTCATTGCTGCCGTGCCACCAATTAAGCTGCCACACTCTTGAGAAAATAAATGTAAAATGTAAATAAATGTCATTGGGATTTCAGCAGGATTTCTGGAATTTAGAACAAGCTAAAACAGTCTATGAAACTTTATACTGTGATATATTTGTTGGTCTGTAAAGTCAGTGAGCTGGTTATTTGGCTGTAGAGCCAGAGGTTGGGAGTTTGACTCCCTGTTATGCCTCCAGGGAGAAGAGCCAGCCTGTGTGGCCTTGGGCACGCTCTACGGTCCCAGGGCACCCTCCAGAAGAAGAGAATAGTCAACCAATTCTGAGTGCTCTCTACCTAGAAAACCCCGAAAAGAATCACCATATGTCATTGCTGACTTGACAGCACACAATTATTATTATTAGTTGCCTTTTTATCATTTTAAATGTGTTTTGCCAGTTGTTTTAAAGGGATTTGATTTAATACCTTTTGACTATGTGATTTATTTTATTTGAAATTGTTTTAATGTTTGTAAATCATTCGCAAGCTACACTGTAGAGTCCCTCTACAGAAGTGGTTCCCAACCTCTTTCTAGTGGTGATCCCTTTTTATAATAGCCAAGTAACTGGAGACCATCCACACCACCATGTTTGAATAAAAATGCATTTTTAATGGGTTAAAGTCATCCCCTCTCAGAAAATAGAGGCCTCTTCCCCCCCCCCCAAGGACCAGTTTCTTATATATACACACACACACATACAATAACTTTAATATCCTGCTCGAAAAGGTCAAGGAAGAAATTACTTAACAAGGGCTACAATACGTACAAGGTGACCCATGACCCTCCAGAAAACACTTCTTGATCCGATGCCGGCCACAGAGACTGGAGAAACGTTAGGAAGAAAAACCTTAAGAACACGGCCAAACAGCTTGGAAAACCCACAACAACCATTGGATCCCGGCCGTGAAAGCCTTCGAGAATACTTCTTGACCCCCTTGGGGGTCACAACACCTAGCTTGAGAAACACTGCTCTACAAGATAGAAACTAAGTGATATGAATTGAAATAAAACAGAATGCAATGAGCAAATGAGTAAATTTAAGATTTAAGGCAGGCAAAAGGTCTCTGTTTGTGTGCACGTATTAATTCTTAATACGCCTTTGACTGTGTCGACCACAGCAAACTATGGCAAGTTCTTAAAGAAATGGGAGTGCCTGACCACCTTATCCATCTCCTGAGAAATCTATATGTGGGACAGGAAGCAACAGTTAGAACTGGATATGGAACAACTGATTGGTTCAAAATTGGGAAAGGAGTACGACAAGGCTGTATATTGTCCCCCTGCTTATTTAACTTATATGCAGAATACATCATGCGAAAGGCAGGACTGGATGAATCCCAAGTCGGAATTAAGATTGCTGGAAGAAATATCAACAACCTCAGATATGCAGATGATACCACTCTGATGGCAGAAAGTGAGGAGGAATTAAAGAACCTCTTAATGAGGGTGAAAGAGGAGAGCACAAAAAAAGGGTCTGAAGCTCAACATCAAAAAAACTAAGATCATGGCCACTGGTCCCATCACCTCCTGGCAAATAGAAGGGGAAGATATGGAGGCAGTGACAGAGTTTACCTTCTTGGGCTCCATGATCACTGCAGATGGGGACAGCAGCCACGAAATTAAAAGACGCCTGCTTCTTGGGAGGAAAGCGATGACAAACCTAGACAGCAACTTAAAAAGCAGAGACATCACCTTGCCGACAAAGGTCCGCATAGTCAAAGCTATGGTTTTTCCAGTAGTGATGTATGGAAGTGAGAGCTGGACCATAAAGAAGGCTGACCACCGAAGAATTGATGCTTTTGAATTGTGGTGCTGGAGGAGACTCTTGAGAAGAGAAGACTCCCTGGAAAAGCCCCTGATGTTGGGAAAGTGAGAGGGCAAGAGGAGAAGGGGACGACAGAGGACGAGATGGTTGGACAGTGTCATCGAAGCGACCAACATGAATTTGACCAAACCCCGGGAGGCAATGGAAGTCAGGAGGGCCTGGCGTGCTCTGGTCCATGGGGTCACGAAGAGTCGGACACGACTAAACGACTAAACAACAAAATTAATTATTGCTTGTATGTGGAAAAGAGAAGATTTTGCTCCTGGCTTTGCCCACCTAACCCAAAGGGCACCAACCACCACTGGAGGAACCTAAAAGATGGTGGGCTATAAAGCCAAGTCAACCATTCTAGACCTGGAACTTGGCATGAGAACTCCCAGAATTCCCTGGGGCATGGTTAGTTCCAAGCTGCGAGGAGGATTCTAGGAACAGGACTCCCCAAAACAAAACAAGCTATCTTCCCCAAGCGCTGTTATGAGACAGGAACCAACCCATTGTTCTTCAAGGGTAGTGTGTGTGTGTCGTGAAATGACTCAGCCTGTGCATCTGTGCAATGGCGGCCCCACCATTGTTCATGCCACACTTCAGACTGTGTAGAGATAAGGTACCTGGGTAAGAATGGACTCCATTGCACCAGCATAAAGCATATACTGGAGCTGTTCTTTATGTATACCAGATGCACAAGGCCTTCCAATATTTGCTCCCCCACTAGCTAATCACTACAGAGATGTGTGTGTGTGTGCTGTCTTTTGCTGCTCTGGATGAAACAGGCTCCAACATTCTGCTCTCCAAATGAGTATCTGGCAGGGTCTGTGTTTTATCTCAGCCTTTCAGTTGCTGTTGATCCCTTTGGAAAGAACATGTCTTGTGATATTCAATGCATTTGCAAGACCAGGGGTGTGAAAAAAATGTGCAGAAGAGATCCCCATGTGCTCCTGGCATCCTTCAAACCGGATGACCGTCTTCTGACCCCTTCAAAAGATTCTGTTAAAAATTGGCCAACCTCAACAAGGCAGAGATACATGTTATCACAACTGTATGGAGCAGAGTCTTTCCCCACCTGTGTTTCATTGTACAGTGTCTCTGTTCCACACTATCAAAATGGGAGGACCACACTATTTCCTCATGTTCCTTGTGTTCGGAGGAGGAGGATCGGGACAGGGAAGGGATTTGGAAACTGAGTGTTACAAGGAACTGTCAAAAGAACAAGCTGGAGAAGAATAGATTAAGGGGAAAGACGATAGTGGTCTTGAAATATTTGAAGGGCCATGATGTTGTAAAGGACAAACCAGAGTTATGGTTCTCCAGAGCAAGGTTGGGCAAAGTGCCTGTTGCTGTAAAATGGGATGTAGGGCCCACTGATCTGCTGGAGTTTTTTGCAATCTTGCATGCTGCCTCTAGCAGATGTAGCTGGGAGGGGCGTTTCTGGGCTGGAATGACTGTCAATCACTAACAGCATTAGCCAATAGTTCTTTCCCTGCCTCTGAATTCAGAGAGCCACACCTCTCTGCTATGAGCCTTTCTCCTCTCTGTTGTCTGTTGAAAGTAGTTAGTCTATTGAGACCTGTTGCTGAAAATCAGTAAGCCATGTTTGTCAGTTTGCTGTTTGATCTCTTCAACTGTAAGTAACGAAGCCTTTTATTATTTCTCTTACTAATGTCTCAGAGTGAGTTACTGAGACTGTAAGTGCCAGATGATGAGTAAAAATAGGTGGACTGGACTAAACTAAACTACCCATCCCACCCACACCTCTCATATTGGGAAGCTCCAAATGGCCACCCCAATGGAGATACAGAAATCAGTCACTTAAACCAGACCTTCTCGGTGGTGGCCACTTCACTTTGGAACTCCCTCCCACCAGAGGTGCAATTGGCCCCAACCCTCCTGGGTTTTAGGAGGCAACTGAAGACCTGGTTATTTTCCCAAACCTTTCAAGAGTTTGCCCTTAATTAAGTAATTTTACGTATCCCTTCTTTCGCAAGCCTGCCATTAATTTTCCTTTTTTTCTTTTGTGGTTCTTATCGCTATGTTTGGAAGCCCTTTATTCACTGTTGTTTTATTATTTTTATTATTATCATTATTATTGTTTATGACCGTGCGTCCTTCTGTTAGCCACCCAGAGTGGTAGCCTAGCTACTAGTTGGGCAGGATATAAATGTAAATAAATAAATAAATACGGTGAGGAACTTGAAGCTATTCTGCTCTGTGAGTCCCTGCACGTCCGCTGTGCAGCTAGAGTAATATAACTAAAATTCAAAATTCTGCAACAAAATCTCCCCAAGGCACCCAACATTTTAAGAAAGAAAAGAAAACCAGTGGAATCCTCTCAGCATAGATTGCTGGGATATGAGAGGGTAATTTACACACGTCACAACTCAGTGATCCCATAATATTTAAATCAGCATGCTGAATTCTACTTAGAAACGGACGAGGACTTAGTCAATCTTTCAAAAGCAATATTTGCCAAAGAACCAGTCCCTAGTTAATAAACATTGTCCTGTACAGTATTTTACACTACCTTTTCTGAACAGTCTTCAAAGCAGCCCCAAGTGTAGCACACTGCAGTAGTCTAAATTAAACATCACCAGTGCAGAGACGAAGTCGACTCTCTCTCAGAAAGGCCACAGTTGCTGCTTATTTGATCTTCTTGATGTAGATAAAAATGATGCATAAAGCCCAATTTGGATGGACTAAAGCCAAAGTTTTTCATATATTCATACAATGAGATTTTTTCCTATTTCCTTGGGTTTAACCATAGCCAAAAGTTCTTTTATTTGACGTAACTATAACCCCAGCGCAACTCCCTCAGAAGAAGCATCCTCTGTACTTCAAAGACAACAGTCTGCCATTGGTATGATGGACAAGCTGATTGAGTCACCCAACAAGAGGATTTCTATGTAATCAATAATTTGAATGTTCATTGTCGCGTTAATAGTTCACGACCAACATAGCTGTCACCGTCTTTTGCCCGTCTCACTTATTCCACCATACTATCATGCACTTGCTACATCTAAACTTTTGGCCTACTTATTACAAAATCAGAAAGTGACAAATACAACCAGCTTTAGAGTTTTCTAGCACCTTTCATTAGGGAAACATAGTATAAAACTGGCAGTAAAGGCAAACAGTTTAAAAAATGAGACAGATGGGACGCCCTTGACTCACGAAGCCAGAATGCCGAGAAAGCAGAATGGAGTTTAGGTTCCACATAAGTTACAGGTAACCAAAGCATCAACTGGCAATTGAAATAAATTAATTTTAAATAAATAATAGGAATAAATCAGTTGAGCATTAAGATGCCAGAATACTTTTTTTATTTTTATTTTTTGGTATACATGCTAAAACAGCCTAATTATTTGAAAACCAAATGGCAAGGCACTTTGATCTATGTGCATGGCAGAGGGACCAGTTTAAGATTTCACCAACCACAGCCCTAAACCTGATCCTGCTGATAAATAATAGCAATGAGCAAAAATACCAAGACTGATTTCTCTGGGATTTTCTCTATTTATTTATTAGATTTATATACCACCCATCTGGCAGCCAAGGCCACTCTGGGCGGTGGCAAACAGACAAGCAACACAATAACAAATGAAGCTGATGCTTCCCCACAATATTTTTTAAAGCAAATGTATTTTGACATCAAGTCACTTGCTGTTGCAGCTGCTTCCCAATGTATTGCATACAGTCAACCCTCGACTTACGAACTTAATCCGTTCCGGAAGGACGTTCTTAAGTCGAAACGTTCGTAAGTCGAATCAGCATTTCCCATAGGAATGCATTGAAAACCAATTAATCCGTTCCGGCTGTTTTTGGTTCTTAGGTCGAGGGGCGGTTTGTAAGTCGAAGCATTAGTTCCCATAGGAACTAATGCAAAGCCGGTTAATCCGTTCCTACCACTAGGGGCAGAATTTTTTTTCCTTTTTTTTCCTTTTAACCTAAGATGACTTAGGTTTAAAAAAAAGGAAAGAAAAGAGGGAGGGATGGAGGGAACAGACACCTTTTCAACAGAACACCTTGAAAGTTCAAATTTCGCGCTTTCCCTGCCTCCCGCGCGTTTTTTGTTCGGTTCGTAACTCGAAGCAAAGTTCGCAAGTCGAGGCTATATTTTTCTATCAGAGCGGTTCGTAAGTCGAAATGTTCGTAACTAGGGCCGTTCGTAAGTCGAGGGTTGACTGTACATATTGATGTACAGAAACATCTTGTAAAATTCCTCTGCTAAATACCATTGTATGAATGTGATTTAGTGAGTCCAACCTGTGTTAAGATGCACTATTGTCATGTCCTGTAAAGCCAGTTCATTGGGTTCTTCCACACAGTACCATGACAGACAGATAGACAGGCAGGCAGGCAGGCAGTCAGGAAGGAATTGCGCTCCAATGCTGGAGGCATTCAAGAGAAAACTGGACAACCATCTGTCAGATCTGCTTTGATTTGGATTCCTGCATTGAGTAGGCTAAGACTGATTTCTCTGGGATTTTCTCTCTTCTGGTTCTGCATCCAACTGATAATTGTGGGTGTTTTTTTAAAGAATGCAACCTGAGCAAGCCAAGATGCTTGAGACTGCACTAGCCAAGATGACAATCGGAGGACTGAACCTAATCCCCTCCGAACCCACTGACACTGGAAATTCTGTAGGTCTACCTTCACCTTGACCTAACCTCATGAAGTCATAGAATCACAGAATCAATTGAGTTCAAAAGGGTATATAAGCCATTGAGTCCAACTTCATTGGTCTGGAAGTGGTTTGGATCTGGTCTAATGCTTGTCCTCTATCCCATCCCTTCTCTACCCTGTTTCTGGCTCTTTTAATGAATCCCAGCCAGTACATCAGGTCTTGCAGCTTCCAGCGATCAGCCAGAAAAAGGCCATTGTGGCTTATGACCATTTCAAGAAGACTTCTGAGAATTTCAGACCAACTACAGCCAGGACATTTGTGAACCAGGACAGAATTGCCTGTCCATACAACAATCTGTATATGTTTTCATGTGCATTTTCCAGAATGCATGCATTTTTGGGGTATATTATTTCAAATGCACACCACTGGGGAAGCAAATTTCCCACTGAAAAAACATTTTATGCACACTTCTCTCCAAAATACACACTTTTTACAATAGTTTTTTTTTTGCAAACATATGTGTCATTGCGCACCCTGTTTCAATGGTAATTATGCACATTTTTTGCCAGCTGCATCACCAACTTCCAAAAAGTGTGAACAACCACGTCTAAGAACATTCTGGCTTGTGTTCACAATCAAGAAGTACGGATGAGTACGTTTTCACAGAAATGGGACTGAAATGAACATCTTATCTACCCCAGGTTATTAACAATGCCACTGCTTACTCAAAGATAGAGTCATCTCAGACAAATCCTAGAATATATAGGTCTGTTGGAACTTGAGTGAGAGGGGAAAAGAGAGATCTTTAATGCATCAGATAGAAAATAATGTTGCTGAATTCAGCTGCTCTTGGTGGAACTGAATTCATTTTTTAAAAAAGGAATCTGACACGGAGCTTTTTGGCTGAAAAATACTCTTCCTAGGAAATACATCTTTACCGCACACAATGGATTAGAAATGAACCCGCCTGGATCTCGAAAGCCACACTGACAGCTAAATGGCTAATCTTCTACAAGATGGTGGCAACTATTTCTGCCTAATGCAGAACAATGGGCCGGTAATTTCCTACCTCAGACAAATTTACAGAGGATTTTGGGCAGGTGTTCAAACCCTATGCGTTTTATGGACCTGTTCTAAAATGGCACTGAGGAGTTGAAAGCCGCCACGGGAAAAATTACAATAAGATTAAACACCCCAAAACAGGAGTCTGACCGGCTCTTACCTTCCCGATCTTAATTGCAAATGCAACTCATGTGGCAAGAAGACTCTTAAGAAGGAGGATGTTTTGAATTTCCTCTAGCATATGTCGTCTGGGAACGGGAAACCTTCAAATATCAGAATAATAGATGCATACAAAGTGCGTGGGTGAGTGGAATCTCATACGTAAAGCAGATGACGATTCAAGTCAATATAAATTAGCTACACAAGTCGGCTATAGACAAGCCCATTTAAACCCATTTGATAAATGGGTTCACAAAGGCTAACTCACAACGGACGGTGTGTGTGTGGCATTTGTTTTTTCTATTTCCTTTTAACATTTTCTAAGACATATTCTGAGTATTCCAACCTCTGTTTGTCATCTTGGGCACATCACTATATCTAACACTGTCCCCAGACTTTGGAACTTCTCCAGGTTAGGTAAAACATGTATCCCCACATACATGTTGGGGGGGGGGGGACTTTGACTGCAGGGCCCCAAGCTTCTCCTATGCTCTTATTTATTTATTTATTTATTTATTCATTTACAAGATTTTCTACTGGGTTGGTCCAAAAAAAATGTTATTTTCTCTTCCTAGAAGCTTCCAGTAATGGTTTTGCAATCAGATTCCTCCAAACCCCCAAATCAAATTTGGAAGTGACCACCCAAACACTTTGGTTTGGCTTGGCTGTTTTCACCGTGTGGCCTCCTGGTGGAGAACCGGCCGCTGAACTCCCTGGATTAGCCCACTCACTCTGGCTGTCTCTCCTGGTGTATAGCTCCTGGCTGCCTTTTGCAATGCTCCAACTTGAGTTGAACCATAAGCAGGTCTGTGGAAAAAGCCACATGAAGTCAGTGGAGAACTTTGTGGGCTTTGTCCCACCACAAGGTGGGTGTGGGAGTCAATGGGGGGAGCAGCTGAATCCTCAGCTCACACCACCATGTTCAAGTCCAGGGGGTTGTATTCCTCTATAAAAGCCCGACTGGCCTTTGATACCTGCAGGAGAAGGTCTTCTCCTTGATGCATCCATAACCTTCTGAGGCTCATTTGGTGAGGACGCAAGAGAAGGCTTCTCAGTGGTAGTTCCCAGGTTTTTCAGCTCTTTCACAAGGAATATTAGGAGCACTTCCTATCATCTTTCCATTGGCAGATATATACTTTTTTATTCAGGTAAGCCTTCAGGCGCTGATGGGCTGCTGAAGTTTAACTGCGTTTCTGCCAGTTTTCTACCAAGTGAAATGAAAATTATTAGTAGTATTACTATTGGGTTGGTTTCAAATGCTTTCATTTCAATTGTGTTTTAATAGGACCATGTCTTTCATTTTACTTTTAATATTTGTAACCATCTGGCCAGAATCCAACTGATTTTTTATTAGGTGTATCTTTATTTTTATTTGCATGCCATATTTCTTCCCAGGACTGGAACCCAGAGCAGCTTAGAATGTAGAGGAACACAGTATCACTAAAACACAGTGTCCTGAATCCAGTAGAATATGTCTGCTGGTGTAAGTATACTGATGTAAAGTCGGAGCACCAAATAGCCACTAATTAACAAATTCCTGACTAAATTTCTAGATATGCACCTGTCACACAATTCAACATGTTACTTAAGAATTCAACTGCAGAACCACTATTTAGCAGCTATTTGCTCTCCCAAGTTATAACACAGCATTTAAACCAGCAGAAATATCCAGGGTGCATGATAAATGAAACCATGATTCCTAAAACAGAAAAATGACTAGGTCTCCGAATTTCTCCTCAGCTCAACTAGAAGACAATCTGTCGTGTTATTTATTTACTTTCTCTCCTGCTTTTTATCCAGTGAATTTCAGGTTGCATATGTGGCTCCTCACCACTTTATCTTCTCGACAACCGTGCTGGGTAGGGCAGGCTGAGAGACGGTCCACAGACCCAAAGTCACCCATTGGGTGTCACAGGTGAATGGATACCAGAACCTAGCGCTTCTAAATCCCAGTCCAACACCCTAACCACTACACCACACTGCGGACAGAAAAAGCCTTGGATTGAAACAAAAAACCTAAAAAACTCATGACCAGTCAGCAGAATGCACTAATTTTCATTCCACATTAAACGCACCCTAAGGATTATTATAGAGATGGCTCATGGAGTTGAGACAGGAGGATGCCCCACATCAGAATTTCAAGGGGAGGTACCCCCTCGGGCTGGTCATGAGTCATCGTCAGACGACATTTGCACATTATGAAATACACAGTATATTGGATATATTCTAGTATTATCTTGGCAATGTATTAAAAAATAATAACAAAGAGAACTTTAGCTCTTAGAAACAAACCCACCGTTTCCCCCCGACGTACATTTGAGGCAACAAATGAGCCTATTTCAATCATACATGTCATCTCAGTGGTGGTGTTTCATCTTAGGGGACCTACAAGGCAGGCCAGGTTGGAAAAAGCGTACAGATGCTTTCTCCAACCTGGTCCACATCAGCAAATCCCATCCCTCTAATAAACGGGTGTTCTTGATGGAGATAATAAGTGTTGTGATGGATCTGCTCAATTTCAAATTGAATATAGGAACACAGGGCAGCAGGCTGAAGAATATTGCTCGCTCTCTCCCTGTCTCTCTCTCTGTGTGTGTGTGTGTGTGTGTGTTTGTGTGTGAGAGAGTGTATGTGTGTGTGTTTGTGTCTAAAACAACTTATTGCATCAAGAAAAAAAAAAATTTTTCTCAGAGCACTGAGATTTGTCCCACCCTTTTTCCTATTTCCTCTACCTAGAACATTCATACTCTGATCCTTTAGCGGGAGGCAGTGTCATGTATGAATGCAAGGGTAGTTTGATGCTCCCAAATTTATTTATTATTTAAAATATTTTTACCCTGCCTTTCTCCTTAAAAACGACCCAAGGCGGCTTCCATCATTAAAAGACCATAAAGGTAAAGGTAAAGGTTCCCCTTGACATTTAGTCCAGTCGTGTCCGACTCTAGGGCGCGGTGCTCATCCCCGTTTCCAAGCTGTAGAGCCAGCGTTTGTCCGAAGACAGTTTCCATGGTCATGTGGCCAGCGCGACTAGACACGGAACGCCGTTACCTTCCCACCGTGGTGGTACCTATTTATCTACTCGCATTTTTACATGCTTTCGAACGGCTAGATTGGCAGGAGCTGGGACAAGCGACGGGAGCTCACTCTGTCGCGTGGATTCGACCTTACGACGGCTGGTCTTCTGACCTTGCAGCCCAGAGGCTTCTGCGGTTTAACCCGCAGTGCCACCACGTTCCATATCAAAAGACCATACTTAAAGCTAAAAACAGTGAGTATACAAACAACTTTAAAAGGGTCAAACAATTAGCGCACTAAAAATGGTAAACAAAAGCAATACTAAAGACACATTCAAAAGCAACAAGGCACAACCATCCATTTAAAAATCCTACTCAGGCAGCCAGTCACTCAGGGAAAGCTTGTCTGGAGAAAAAGGTCTTCACCTGCTTGTGGAAGGACAGTAAAGATGGGGCCAGCCTGGCCTCCAGTGGGAGGGAGTTCCAAAGCCCAGGAGCAGAGACAGTCCCCACCAAACACATCTGTGAAGCTGGTAGGACCCAGGGAAAGGCCTCTTACATAAGAACATAAGAAAAGCCCTGCTGGATCAGGCCAAGGGCCCCTCTCGTCCAGCTTCCTGTCTCTTACCGTGGCCCCACCAGATGCCTCTGGAAGCACACGAGACAACGAGAGACCTCTCTCCTGATCCCCCTCCCCTGCATCTGGCATTTGGAGGTACCTTCCTTTTAAGCCTGGAGATTCTACATCCCCATCATGGCTTGTCACCTGCGATGGACTTTTCCTCCAGAAATCTGTGCCTTGAGCAGGTTCATAAAGGGAGACATGGTTCTTCAGATAGCTTGGACCCAAGTCGTTTAGGGCTTCATAGGTCAAAACAACCAGCACTTTGAACTGTGCGTTGGATTCTTGTTGGCACCTTAAAAACTAACAAGTTTGGCTATACCATAACCTGTTGCCGACTACAGCCCCAACCTTAAACAACCAGGACAACATCATACACAAACAAAAAGGCAACGCTGGAAGACCTATAAGGTTTGCAGAAGGAGTGTATCTATATAGTATATATTTTGTGTGTCTGTGTATTGGGATGCTTAATCAGGAGTGAGGGGAAAACCTCCCAAAAATGTCCTCATGAGGACAAAGCATGTTCAGTGGAGAAGGGGATGAAAAACAGAGCGGGATGAAATAGAGCCACCTGAAAATAAGACATGGCCAGCTGGCTCCAAAAGGAGCAGTTGGCAATTAAAACATTTGGTGTCCCCATTTATTTAGTACAGATAAACAATCTAAGGGTGTGATCTCGAGAAATGGACTGGAACTTGGACTGCTTATGGAACAGTTCCATGCAATCTAGTTCCCCAGCCATTACACAATGCATGGGGAAATGCGCTCAAGCCCGCCCCGAATCCGTTCCCAAGCTGGACCTTTGTGGTTCAGCCACAAGGCTTCTACATTTGGGTGCTGGGCGAGAGCAATTTGCCAGCAGCTTTCCGGATGATCATTCCTGGTAAAGTGACCCTTTCTAGTGTGATCAGGTACACCTTTGAAACTGTCTGATCACACCTTACAGTGGCACACTTTCTCAGCAGGAAGGATGCGCCATTAAATATATCAGCTCTTCCTTCTAACTAAACATAGATAGGTTCAAATACCAATGCACAGCATGTGACGAAGCTTCTAATGACAGGGTGTTGTCTTCGTTTTTTACTGGACAACCTGGACTGAGATCTGGAATACGCTGAATCAAATTCCATTCATAGATCAACCCAGTGGGCTAGGCATCATCTCTCAGCTTGATCACACGGTTGTTGTGAGAATAATAAAATCAGGGAGAGAAATCAGATTCGCCATCAACCTTAACAGGAAAATAGCTGTCAAGCTCTCTCTCTATAGGCATCCTTCAGTCTCAAGAATAGAGGTACTGGAACAGCGTCTAGTGTGGCTGAGAAGGCCAATTCAAGAGTGACAATCCCTTCCACACTGAAGACAAATACAATCTGTCCCATGGCCAGCTCCCTGGTTTTGCTGGTTTCGGGACTGCCTCTTGGCCTCGGCCTGCTGAACAAGTGCCTCTTCAAATTGGGAGAGGCCATGATGCACTGCCTGCCTCCAGGCTGAACGCTCAGAGGTCAAGGTTTTCCATCTGTTGAGGTCCATTCCTAAGGCCTTCAGATCCCGCTTGCAGATCTCCTTGTATCGCAGCTGTGGTCTCCCTCTGGGGTGCTTTCCCTGCACTAATTCTCCATACAGGAGATCTTTTGGAATCCGACCATTTTAGATCAAGTCTACCCTGAAAAGAAGATTTAAAAAACAAACAAACTGGTGGAGTCATCTTAGTCTGAAACCGACAGCACAGGGATACAATTCCATCCAAAATGGTTCCCACTATTATCATCTCAGGGAACCAAATTAGAAACCTGTCTGGCCCCTAACATTTGGCAAGGAACCTTATTAAAAAGAGAGAGAACATAAAACCAGAGGTTTAATTATGTTTGGTAACGGCTACTGCCAGGAACGCATGAAGTAATCACCAATTATCCTATTCATCCATCAAGTATGAGGGGATCATGCAAGGACAGGAAATGTATTTATATTATATTTGGAAGGGTAGCTCTGATGGAGAAAAGGGAGGGGGCATAGGTAGCCACGTGTTTTACTAGAAACGGTTCCCTCAAGACCCTAATAAATCTGCTTTTCAAAGACTCCCTAATCCTAGGTACAGTTTAACCTCATTTAGTCAAAAACAGCCTGTGGGTTTGGCCAAAACATTTGGATAATTAGCTGTTTGGTTTTGGGGGGGCGGCGGAATAAGCTATATAGTTAAGCAAGAGTGATAAGGGAGAATGAGCACACACAGAGAATAGATTTAGGGTAAGATGGCTAGTCAAGCGACTCTTGTTTACTGGTCTGAACAGGAAACCATGCACCGTCATCATTAAAACCATTCAGCAGGGTAAGTCTGACGAGAAATTCTCCCTCCGCCGGATACTGAAGGAGAGTTTTCTTGCTCTGCTTGATGGATCTGCTCATTTTCAAAATCAACAGAGGACACTGCCTTAGGCTGAATCAGAATACTACTCCACCTAGTCCAGTATTGCCAACTCTGACTGGCAGCTGTTTTCCAGGGTTTTGGACTTGATCCTTTCCAAACCCTACCTGGAGGTCTCCCCTCGAAGCACTGGACCTTGCTGACTTTCTGAAATGAGACGAGATCAAGCTGTTTGCAGGTCATACCGTAGTATCAAAGGCGAATAGCAGAATTGGCTCTACCCATGGTGTAGTTCCTCAATTGGAAAGGTTTTTCCATCACCCCTAACTATAAGAGATTTCAAGTGAACACTGAAGCAGAAATAAAAGATCCGGAGGGAGGGGAGAGCAGAGTTGCTGTGCTATGCTGTGCAGTGAAAGCAACAGAGTCTCCTGAAAGCTATTAAGTTGTATTATAGCCTGTCCCTTAATTTGATAGCAACCACAGTTAATTGCAGGTAACTGATATGGTACAGGGGAGTATCTTGGTTGCAAAACTGAGCCACGTAACCAACTGAGATGTACGCTGGCCCCTCCTCAATTAGCTTCAATTAGCTAAAGCAAGTAATACAACATCATGAGAAGGCAGGATTCTCTAAAAAAGACAATAATGCTGAGAAAGGTGGAAGGCAGCAGGAAATTAGGAAGACCAAGCATGAGATGGACTAACTCCCTAAAGGAAGCCCATAGGCTTGCATTTGCAAGAGCTGAGCAGGGGTGTTGAGGACAAGACATGTTGGAGATTGCTCACTCAAAGGATCGCCATAAGCAAGCCAAGGGAGACCTGGTAGCACATAAAAACAACATGAAATTATTCAAATATTATGTGAACACCAGTAGGATTCTGGTGGGTACCTTCCATTGAAACAACTTCACAGAATCATAGAATAGTGAAGTTGGAAGGGGCCCTATAACGCCATCAAGTCCAACCCCCTGCTCGATGCAGGAATACAAATCAAAGGCTATCTGCCAGGTGGTTGTCTACATTTCTCTTGAATGCCTCCAGTGTTGGAGCACTCAACACCTCTCCAGGTAATTGGTTCCACTGTCGTACTGCTCTAACGGTTAGGAAGTTTTTCCTGATATTCCATCGAAATATGGCTTCTTGTAACTTGAGCCCATTCTTGTGTGTCCTGCACTCTGGGATGATCGAGAACAGATCCTGCCCCTCTTCTGTATGACAGCCTTTCAAGTATTTGAAAAGTGTTAAACTTCTTTGCACATGTATGTACACATGTAAAACAGAAACAGATTTGGGCAGGTGAAAATTCCCCAAAGCTATAGAATGAATCTCAGATTAAAAGGAAAAAAGAAATCCCTTGTCTTCGTCAACTTACATGAAGCCGTCCTCCTTCATCCAACAATATCTATATATTTCCTTCTATCTCAACAGTTTATATTCTGCCTATTATTTGGAAGGCAATACAAATTTCTATGTCAATAAAATCATGTAATATTATTTAGCTGACATAGTGAAGTTTCTGAATGTACCTCCCAGAACCCCAGAACCAAATGGCCACTGGCTTACAGTAGCTGAGGAGTTGTAGAAATAAAGTGTAAGTTTTCCCACTTACTGACAAAACGCAACCCAGTCCAACATAATAGGTAGACTTCTTCCTGCCAAGTTGGTCATGGGGGAAAATGAAGGAAAAGTTGAATAAAGAAGAAGACCAAATAAAAGATGGATTGACTCACTAAAAGAAACCACACCTTGAGTTTGCAAGAGCTGAGGACAGTTCAGGATCACACCTCTTGGAGGTCACCTATTCTTAGGGTCACCAAAGGTCACAGTCAGGCGTCAAGAAGGCAGTAAATCTCAAGTATTGCATGGGAAAGTCTAGAAACAGGCAGATCTGCACTTTCTGCCTGCCTTGAAGACAAGTCTGCCATCCACCATCTTCGTAAAACTTCACCTGCCTTACGCCACCTTGTCTCTCTTAATTCTGTCTCTTACATCTACCAGATTTTTGTTTTGTTTTGTTTTGAGGCTCCATCCCTGACTAGATTGAGAGTGGCTTGTGGATTTGGGCCACGGTGGGTTTAATTGAAATCAAGTTGATTTAAATCCCAATTTAATTTTAAAAAAAAAATCAGATTTTTTGATGATTTAAAAAATGATTTTTTTAAAAAAAAAATTAAATCAGGATTTAAATCAATTTGGTGTTGTTGTTTTTATCACTGATTTGTATCCGTCCTGATTTGAGGTTCCAACCACACTCTACAGATTTCCTCCCCATTTAAGGACCTTAATGCAGAATGGAAATGGAAATGGACAGTGAGCTGATGAAGTCAGCAAATTAACAAGGGCACTCTCTTAATCAGGAAAACATGGCTCTGTTTATATGCAAGCCACATCTTTATTATACTGCTGCTAATAAAAACTTCATATGCAATAAAACGTCTACGCCGAAGCACTCAGAAAACAAAAAAATAACGTTTTTTTAAAAACCCAACAACCTCGTTTTCAAAGATTTACGCATATTCCTCCATGGCCTTAGCAGGTGGAGGTACGGCATGCCTGGAAAATGTTCGCTAACCAAAAGCTTAATTAGCACTGTGATCATACTGTGGTCTGGTGTTTGCATAAGTGGATTTAATCTTGGAAGCTTTGGGGAATATTAACACTCTTTAAGAGTCCTTTAACTTAGGTATGCCAGCGCACACATGCATTTTTACCATGACCATAAATAACATCAGGTGAATATCCACATGTGAGAATGGGCCACCCCAGATCTACTAGCACAGACAGCTGCCTTTATACAGTTTCAAATCAAGTGCTCGCCATGTATTGTCCCACCAGCGCATCAGCATCGTTGAATCTGCCTGATGTTGCTTTTTAGAATATTTGCCCTTTTAAAAAATTCATTTCGTCTTCTTTTTGCATAAGTTACGTTCAATCAGTCAGTCAAGCAGTCTATCAATCAAATTTCCTACACACAACATGGTACAAATTGTCATACAAAATTTGCTGAAAGACATGCATTTTTGCAATGTTTCTCCTAATATAAGAAAGTGCCATTTCACATGCATTTCCACCCACACCACTATAACCATACTAATTTTAGCATGCAGTTTCCCCCAGTGCTCACATATCCTTATGGCTAAAAAGCTCCAGCCTTTGTTCAATACCTCCAACACAGCAGAATCCACTATCTTTCAAAGGAATCTGTTCCAATGTCAAGCAGGTCATAACATCAGTGCTTCCTCGTGTTTAGAGTGATCTTTCTTGTAATTTGAATACATCCTATTTTTTTGGAGAACATATTTGCATCACATCACATGCAACCACCCTTCTGATACCTGAAGAAAACTAAGTCGTTAGTATTAACAATCAGGCATTCTCCACACAAAGTCAGAGTAGTGTAGGGGATGGAATGTCAGAGCATTATCTAGGAAACCTGGGTTCAAATCTCCACTTGTCCATGAAAACGCAAGGGGAGAGGTGACATGGGTAGAAGCAACGCTTAAACATCCCACAGGAACTGCTGGATAGCTCAGTGGTTTAGTATCTGGCTGCAGAGCCAGAGGCTGGGAGTTCGATTCCCCACTGTGCCTCCTTGACTGGAGCTGGTCTTGAGGATCCATAAGGTTCCTTCCAGCTTTGCAGTTCTAAGATGATGATGATGAATATCTTGAAAACCTTATTAAGTCACCATAAGTCAGAAGTGACTTGACAGCAAATAACAACAATCTCTACACATAAATCACCTGTTAAGATATTAAGTGTGAGGCAGCCAGAACCTCTGCAAACCCTACCAGCGCATCCATTGTATCACAGTTGTTCTACCTAGAGCTCGAAAAGTTATATTTACAGAACACAATTTCCAAAATTTCCCTGGTCACCATAGCTAGTAACTCTTCCAAGCTCTGGTTCTACCCATCCCAGTGGCAGTAATCTCTGAACATGGCACGAGAGGTAATCTCATACATGTTCTACCGTGCTCCCCAGGAAGCATGTTCAAGATCACAGACTGAACACTGTAGACCTGTCCTGGGGAGTTCCCTGATGCCATTCAATCTATCAGAATGCTGTAAATAAAGAACACAAAATAAAGCAATATTAATAATAAGCCTTCTATCCCACAGGGCAGAGGAGAACATTTCAGTCACAACATTGTTCTTTCAAACACCCATTAATGGCCTATGCCATTAATTAAGTAAAGGAACAGATAAGCATTGATTCATTTTCTTTTCCCCCCAGTCATTTAAAGTCTTTCTTTAAAACAAAAAACAAAAGAAATAATAATAATTAAGAACGTCTCCCAGTCAAGATCACCGTACAAATGAAGCTGTTTTTTTAAATCATATATACAGTGTACACACACACACACACACACACACACCCCATATATGGTTCTAACAGATGTGCTTTTATATCACCTTTGGGGCTAATAATGTTTACTGAATGGTCTAAATGCTTTTTAAAAGTCTTGGCTATTTCTCTCATAGATCTCAACTGACACGCAACGGTTTGATAGCTAACGCAGCAAAAAAATTATCTCTTCCTACTACACACCCACTCCCATTTGATTCGGTCCTTCGCTTGGCCATTTTACAAGCCGTTGGCCGTTCCGCCCAATTATCGCTCAATATCTTGACCTACAATCTCTTCGCTGCCAACAGAAAAGGTCTCAGGACACTGCTCAAAATAAACCGATAAATAAGCAAACCCAACAGTAGACACTGGCCTGGCAGCTCATCAGCCTTGTTTTCTCCACAGCAGTCGCTGGGCTTCCTGGCGGTGGAAACTCACTGGCAAAGACAAGCCATGGAAAGGAAAAAAGAAAAAACGCTGAATAATTCAACACTCCTGCTCCACAGTTTAAGCCTGATGTTGACGTAAAAATAGTCACAAAATATCATGGCGTATACACTGGCTTTCTCCAACCTGGTGCCCTCCAGATGTTTCGGGCTACAAATCTTACTTTCACAGGGCAAAAGTTAGAGCACAACACCTGGAAGAATCCACACTGTGGAAGACTTGGTAGCCGTTTTCTCATCATAGTCAACCGGCTTTTACTTGAAGAGTTATTTTCAATGGTATAATGGAGCCAAGACTTACAGAGTTGAAGCTTTGGGACTTTCTGAACAAAAAAGGACTATGCCATCATCCCCCATTCCCCTCAACTATGTCATCATCCCCCATTCCCTCAACTATGCAATCACCCACCATTTCCCTCAATATGCCATCATCCACCATTCCCCTCTGGCTTTCCTGTTTCCTCTGAGCTTAGCTACAATACTCATTAGCTCGGAGATAAATAGGGTTTCCAGGAACAATATATTGTTGCAAGCTCTCCATCTTGCCACACAGTGTTTCACAGCAGATTGGTCTTAAATGGGTGATTAAGAGCCATCGGCTTTACAAAAGTCCTGTTTCTCATTTACTGGTATGAACTAATCCACATGCCGGCATTTTTGGACTTTACAAGGAGAGCATGTATGGGGAGCACTAAGATTAACGTCTGCATCTTTTACTTGAAGATCTTCATGAGTGAGGATGGGTCATTCTACTGATATTCTACTGAGTAGTCAGTTGACTAGATGGGCGGGGTATAAATTTAATAAGTAAATAAATAAATAAATAAATAAATAAATAAATAAATAAATAAATAAATCACAGAACTGCAGAGCTGGAAAGGACCATACGGATCAATGAGTCCAGTCCCTGTCAAGGAGGCACAGTGGGGAATCAAATTCCCAACCTGTGGCTCAGCAGCCAGATACCTAAACCACTGATCTATCTAACAATTCCTTTTTTCTTTTTCTTTTTTGAGTCCACACAGAACTAAATTTACAATGTAGGTATGCTATAGAACCAACATCTAAAAACACTGGGAGACAATGTCCCTAAATTTTAGCTACTCGCTAGGTAGAATTTTGGTTTGTTTCCTTGTTAATGAACTAACAGACAAGGGTTTGGTTTTTTGCCGAAGAAATAGGAGATCAAATGTCCCAGCATACAAAAATTCACCACCGGCATACATACAGGGGGGGGAAAAAATGCCCATGTTGATTTTCAACAAACCATGAGGCAGAAAAGCAGGAGTAAGTAGGAACATGGGAAGCTTCCTTACGCCGGGTGAAAACTTCAGCCCATCTACAGTCAACATGGAAAGGCAATTCTTCAGCTTCTCAAGTTTCCTTCCTACCTGAAGGTACCTCGTGGTCTCCCACCCAAATACTAACCCTGCTTAGCTTCTAGAACCAGATGCAACCAGATGTTTTCAAGAGGATATTATCAGTGGGTTGGAGGCTTCTGAGAAACATAGGCCAAAAAAATCCCCCCCCCCCCAATTCTGCTTAAAAGTGATGCCTCTTTAAATCATCTAGTGCATCTCGGCCAACTACGTCTTCTTTTCCGGAGAACTGTGAAGTATTACAAAACATGTGCACATCTATTGTATAATAAAGTGCACTTAAGCTGCAGAACTGTTTCATAGCACAGGAAAAGAAACTTGGCATTATATTTGGAAAGGCTGCAAGCCTATTGCAGTGTTATTGCTCTGAGTAGCGTGAACACACACAGAGGGGGATTGACCAGCCTCTTTGCAGGTTTTTGTCTCTTTTGCAGGAAGTGACTTTGGGGAAAAATAGTCCTGGTTGCATATGGAAGCTCTCCATTAAATTCAAAGAAAAGACAAGAGAGGAGTTGTTGTTGTCGTTATGTGCTGTAAAGACTTATGGAGACCTCATGAATGAACAATCCCCAAAATGTACTCTCCTCAACAGCCCACTCAGCTCTTGTAGACTCAAGTCTGTGGTTCCTTCAGGGAGTCAGTCCATCTTGTATTTGGCCTTCCTCTTTTCCTGCTGCCTTCCACATTTCCCAGCATTACTGTCTTTTCCAGAGAATCCTGCCTTCTCATGATGTGCCCACAGTAGGGCAACCTCAGTTTCAACATTTTTGCATCCAGAGATAGTTTGAGCCTGATTTGATCCACTATCCACTTGTGTAAATTTCTGGCAGTCCAGAGAATCTGAAAAGCTCTCCTCCTCCACCACCTTTAAGGCCCCCTCACACACATAAATTCTCCTCTTCCAGCAACACTCAACTTGAGATTTGTTTCCCTCCTGGCTCCCTGACACCCTATTGCATAGCCTAGAACACAGCCGATTTCTTTGCAAGACATTCATGTTTCTCAAGAAACAAGTCAATGGAGAAAGTGGTCTTCTGAAGATGGGAAACCAGGTCTGGAATTTCTGAAAAGTCCAGCCTCAATTCAAGAGTGGGAGAAGCTAGGGAGAAAGATGGATGAAACCATCTTCCTCTTCCTCATTGTAAGGAGTGCAGAACCTCACCTGAGCTCACCAAGAGAACCAGCTTTCAACGCTCAGTGAGTTCTGAAACCATTAGCTGCCTTAAAGGAAAGTTTGAGCTAAAGTCCAATGGCATTTTGGGGAAATATCATGGTGTGTGAACAGGTGGGTGAATGTGTTGCGTATGTGTGTGTGTTGTCTGTGTGTGTGTGTAAAGTTCCCACCATTTTGTACATGAAACAACATTCCCATATCTTTAATACTACTGGTTTCACAACAAACATCACTCCCAACGCTTAAACAGTGCAGAAATTTGTTCTCTGCTTAGACAGATTAGGCATCCTTCAATCTCGAGAGACTATGGTAATGTGCTCTGAATAGAGGTCTTGGAACAGCGTCTAGTGTGTCTGAGAAAGCCAATTCAAGAGTGACAATCCCTTCCACACTGCGGACAAATACAATCTGTCCCATGGCCAGCTCCCTGATTTTGCTGATTTCAGGACTGCCTCTTTGCCTCAGCCTGCTGAACAAGTGTCTCTTCAAATTGGGAGAGGCCATGATGCAACGCCTGCCTCCAGGCTGAACGCTCAGATGTCAGGGTTTCCCCTCTGTTGAGGTCCATTCCTAAGGCCTTCGGATCCCGCTTGCAGATATCCTTGTATCGCAGCTGTGGTCTCCCTCTGGGGCGCTTTCCCTGCACTAATTCTCCATACAGAAGATCTTTTGGAATCCAACCGTCAGCCATTCTCACGACATGCCCAAACCAATGTAGACGTCGCTGTTCAGTAATGTATACATGCTAAAAATTCCAGCTCGTTCTAGGACTACTCTATTTGGAACTTTGTTCTGCCAGGTTACAACTGCCTTGCTTGCCCTGGGTTTGGAAGCACGGGGTGCCTTAATAAACTTGCCATAACAAGTTTCCTTTCCTGACAGAACTAGAAATACAGAAGAGTCACATGACTGTTCCTAGCACAGCCATTTTGATATGTGCTTAGAAAGCATCCTACCACAGCCACTGTTGCAAAAATTGTTACTGAAAAGCTTGACTGTCAAATCCTGCATGACCCTCCTCCAGATATTGTTGAACAACAACTCCCATCATCCACTTAAGATGGTGGCTCTGGCTGCTGAGAATCATCATCCAAAAACTTTCCCTCTGTGGGGGGACTCTTGGTCTCCCCATCTTTTGCCCACAGAGCTGCAGCTCCGTGAAAGCCAACAGTGGCCAACAGTGGCAAGCTGGCTCTTTGCCTGGGATGCTAATAATGTATCCTATACCCATAAATATCATCAAGCTACACATCTGGAAAAGGAATGTAACCAACAGCAGTGCATGAAACAGTCATACGCGTTTAGAAAGGCCTTCATGAAATATTTAGAGAACCATAATGTGAAGTTGACTACCACAGGGGCCCTGCCAATTCTGCAAAGCTTACTCAGGGTATTTTGGCTGACATAAGGCCATGAGGGAAGGGGAAGAGCTCGCAGCTGCTAGCATTTCTGTAATCGGGAACGTGACTCAGAAGAATTCAGATCAGAAGTAGCGACGGGCATGGATTGGTTTGGAGACCTCAATTGCTAGATTTCCACAGCCACTGGAAAGCTATGGGATTCTGGGGTTTGTAGTCCAGGAGAGAAATGCCTCCCGTCTCTGATTAGAGGTCACAGACCTTAAACAGAGGGAAAGAAAAGCCATGTTTCACCTTCTCAAACACACACTATGGATCTCAACTTAATTACCCACCGCTCTTTTTCCAAGGAAGCAGTATTAGTTTGCCTCAAGCCAGGCACTGAGTAAGAGAACGCCAAACATAAGCATTTTCCTACTCACAAATAACACTAATACACCATCAGCCCCATTCCTTCAATGCAATGTGAACACCAAAGTGGAACAGAGTGCGTAGAAAACCCACAACAGAGTGCAAGTAATGCAGCATCTCCCGCAGGGCTGCTTCTCTTGGGTACAACAAAACGCTATCCCGGGTCCTACGCAACGCGAACGGGAAACAACCAGGAGAGAGAAGAAAACAGGATTGTTTGTGTTTTATGACGTTGAATTCCAAATATTTCGCTTCCTCTTCCCACTGCCACCAATACACCCTAGTCCTGCTAATATGTGAGTCAGAATGAAAACAGTGAGAGATATTGACCTCCACTTCTCTCACATTTTGGAATGTCTCTATACAACAAACACATAAACAGGTGTGTGTTGTTATCTTTGTTTCCCTCTGACACAACTTTGGTCACACTCTCACTTGGACTGTGAATTTCTGAAGAGGAGAGCTTTCTCAATGCGCGGAAGCTCTCCATGGGATCCAGTATTCAGCATTCAAAAATAATAATAACGACCAACGTTTTTTCCAAGGCCATTAACAGTCACTACCTTTTAAAAGTAATTTTGCATGGCCTTTGGTCCAAAAAAAGCATAAGGGAGACAGGGGTTTGTACCAGATAGCTTTTGGGTTCCAACCAGGGTAGATCTGATTTAAATCAAATTGATTTGAATCATGATTTAATTTTTTTAAAAATTCTTTTTTTATTATTTAAATTTTTTAAAATCATTTTTTAAATTTAAATCATGATTTGAAAAATTTAAATTTAAAAAAAAACATTTAATTTTATCTACCCTGGTTCCAACCAAATAAATGTTCTTCAAGGCAAGTCCAGCATAAGGTCTGGCAAAGACATAATTGCACAAATTTTTAAACATGGCCAAGCTATCATAAACAGACTGTGCACATCTTCCCCATGTTGCCAAGAATTCTCAGTGCCCTCCTAGGATAAATAACTATTTTGCAACAGTACGAACTATGGTTAATACTAACTGGGTTTGTATCACTATGGTTTGCAAACTCATATGAAGTACAGTACTGATTTCAAAATCCGATTAAACTGAGAAAACTGGTTAAGGTTAACTCTGATTAATAGCAGTAGAGGCATAATATCAAACTACGATTATGTTAACCGAGGAACACAGAAGGAAACTGAACTAGAAAAAGGCTAGGAAAATTCAAGGTCTTTTGATTTCCTAACCCCTGACAAACAATTTGCTCGAAGTGGCTGGTGCAGCCCGCAAAAGATCGAGGATGGAAGTGGGAAATGGTCCCAGACATTGCATGGAAATAACATGTTAAATTTAAAATGTTACCATTAAAATTGTTACTTTTGGGCTGAACAGGAAAAATGCATCAACTCTTTTGGAAGCATCATTTTGAAAGTAGTGCTAAAAAAAATTTAAATGATACTTTCAAAACATTATTAAATGCATCAGGAGGCTTGTTCTGTTAATGCAAAAAACAGCCATTTTAACATTAATGTATTAAATCAAATGCATTAAGTTCAACCTCTGTCCTAGATCCGTCCCAGACCTATGGGACTATTGTAAGGATTATAATTAGATAATGAAGGTAGATAATGTATTTCCAGTGTGGTGTAGTGGATAGAGTGACGGACTAGGACTCTGGAGAACAGGGTTTGAATCCCTACTTGACCATGGAAACTCACTGGGAGAATGGAACTGGTAAAACCACTCCTTAAACATCACACGCACCTTGAAAGCCCTATTAGGGTCACTATATATTGGTTCTGACTTAATGGCACAGAACACACACACATACATAATGTGTGTGGGGGTACACTTTCCACACGCACACGTACCATACCGATGTGAAGTCTAATTTCTGAGAAACTGGTCCTGCCATATTCATACAACATAGTAAAACACTCATTGTCAGTAATATGACCTCAAGCACAGCAGGAGAGAAAAATTTCCAGCCATAACATAGCCCTGCCCAACACATTATGTCCAAAATGCAAGGATAGAGTTTCATGATGGGGGAACACAATTCACTCAGTACCCAGCCCGACATGTTTCAGCCAACAGATTATTTTATGGCTTTTGGGGTCTATGAATGAAGAAAGAAGAGGACAATATAATTACAGTGAAGCATTAGAGTCTAGAAAGGTCTCAAGGTCACTGGTTCCAAAACTGCACTAAGCAGCAAACCTGAGACCACTGTAGGTGCTGACTTTACTGCAGCTGTATTGTCCTTTCTTTCTTCTTTCAAAGTTTCTGAAGCAGCCCAGAAAATAATCTTCTATTTTTTCACATCGTGAGATGCTTTCTCTCCTTGAACATTGGATCTCATTAGATGCTTCCAGTTTTCTTTTGTTTTCAATAGATTATACCACCACACTGAAGCCTCAGATTCTACTGACAAAATCTAATTGAAGTCTCTCCATTACAACCGACTGATAAATGTACATTAATACAACTTGCTCTTAGAATCAGGCATCCTAAAAAGTCTGTCAGCAGCATCCCCCCCCCCCCACTCCGCGTCTTTGCTTTGAACAAAGATTCATTCAACCTAGGAACCAAATCTGCATTTCATGGATTACAAATCTGAACTACAAATGTAATTGCATTTAAGATAAGATATTCATGATTGCTGCTAGAACTGGGTAATCGCCAACCAACAGGCAGGCTGGCTTCATAATACATTTCTGAAAAAGCCTTATTGGAATATTCGGTCTAATTCTTTTGATCAAACTGAGGTCACAAAGGAATTATTCCCAAAATGTCAAGCCTCCTCTGCTTACTATGAAACATCAGAAACGCTCCAAAATAGAGGCAGCTCTGGATATAATAAGGAGACAGCAAGATGTGTCTTTGTGTTGGAAAACGCTGCTGTCAGTTTTCAACTCGTGGATGATTTGCACAAAACAAGGGCCGAAATCCTCTTGCGTAGCTACACAAACGGCATTAAATTTTGGAGGAAAATTGCCCCAAGTAAAGTAATCAACAGAGACACTGTCAGTTGCACACTGAGTCCCATAACTCAGTATGCAACTGATAATGTCAATGCTCCAAAAATTGTCTCCAAAAGGTATGCCATTTGCGTAGCTACGTAAGAGGATTTTGGCCCCTATTTCAAACTGCTTTGTTCACAGATCTTGGGGAAATTCTGTTCTTAGACTTCAGCTTCCAGCATCTCTTAGCCAGCATGATCAGTGGCTGTACTGGCTAGGAAATTCTTGGATCTGCACCTAACTTTTGCCAACTCTTGGTGAAAGTATCTTTGATCTCAAGATAAACCTCCACATAGGTAGTCTAGCCACCAACCAAAGGGAACACATCTTGGTCAATTTTTTTTTTCTACCAAGAAACAATAGTTTTGTACTATTTTTTGTTACCAATTAGCCTGCTGGAGATTTTTAAAGTTCGGTCTTTTGCAATGGTCGCATTGGTTTTAATAAAGGAGCTATTCAACGTTTACCAAAATTACTGATTTTTGTTCTTCCTCTTGAACTACACGGGTCCTTACATTTTTTAAAAATCTCATTCAATGGACCAATCTCCTTTTGGTTACATCTTCTCTTTTTCCTTATCTCCTTGTCTCCTTCTGCCCCCAACACACACCTACTAAGGTAATCAGACACAGTCTCTTGGTGGGGTTACAGGAGAGGGCCTTCACCGTTGCTGCTCCCAGACTCTGGAACTCCCTCCCACAAGAGGCCAGCCTGGCCCCATCTTTGCTGTCCTTCCCTAAGCAGGCAAAGACCTTTCTGTTCAGGCAGGATTTACCTAAGTGTTTGACTGGCTGCCTGACTGGGGGTTTTACATGGCTGGCTGGTGCCTTAATTCTTTTAATGTGTTTTTGGGGTGTCGTTTTGTTATCATCTTCTAGTATGGTACTTGTTTGATCTTTTTTAGTATTTGTAAAATTACTGTTCTTAGCTTGCCTTTTAATGATATAAACCACCACGAGTCCTTCTTAAGCAGAAAGGTAAACAAATTTAAAATAATTTTTATTATTTTAAAATAAAAATATTTTAAATAAACAAACAGTAAATACAATTCTATAATGTATCTAAACAGCTTGGATCCAAGCTATCTGAAGGACTGCATCTCCCTCTATGAGCCTGTCCGGGAATTAAGATCATCAGGGAAGGAAGGCCTTTCTCTTGGTTCCACCACCTTCACAGGTGTGTTTGGTGGTGACACGGGAGGGCTGGTCGTAGACTTTGGAACTCCCTCCCACAGGAGGCCAGACTGGCTGCATTTTTGCTATCATTCCACAAGCAGACAAAAAACCTTTTTAAGCTGAAAGGCAGGATCAAAATATTTTAAATAAAATTAAATAAATCTTATAAGCTATATTCTCTCCTGCTTCCAGTTCCATTTATATACAGGTGGGAAAGCCTGGGGACTCCAGTGGCAACTTTCCACCCCAAGACCCACTGAGGTCTGCACCCCCAAAATGGCAACCCTCCTTAAAGCAACTGAAACAGGGAGTGGCCAAACATTCCCTTCTAGTTGCGTTTCGTGAGTTCATGTATTTTTCATTCCTCACATTTCTGTGAGTTTTGTGGCAAAGCTACCCATCCTGGATTCTTCCTGGAGCGCCAAAAAAAGAAAAGAAAAAAGCTCTTAGGGTCAATTTTTCCCCCCTCAGGAGGCTGCTTAAAGATGGCTGGCATAATTCAGGATAGGCTTTATTCCCATGTCTGCCTCCCGAATGTGCCTCTGGACCTTGTGACCAGCTCAGCAGCAGTGTGCCTACTAGTGCTGAGCTCTAGAAGTGAACCACTTCTCAGCCATAAAAATCGAAAGCCTCCCGGATCTGACCAAACGACCATTCTACCCAGAATCCTTTTTCTCTAATAGCAGCCGTTCAGATGCTTCCAGGAAGCCCACAATCGCTCAACAAAGGCAATACATCAAATCCGTTCTTAATTTGCCAGCAACCGGTACTCAAATTAGAGATGGGCACGAACTTCAGTTCGAGGTTCGTGCCAGTTCATATGCATGTTCCCTTCCCCCACCTCCCCAGCCAATGACTCACTCACCAGTTGGAATGCGCTCCTCCTCCTCCTCCTCTTCGGCTGTTCAACCAGTCAACAGCAAGAGCAGGGGTTTGCCTGTCCCGCCTCCTTGTCTGAGTGGGCGATCCGCCAAGGAGGCGGAGCAGGGAAGCCCGTGCTCCTAGCGGAGAGACTGGTCAAACAGCCAAAGAGAGAGGAGGAGAGGAGTGTGGGCCAGTTGGTGATTGGGGGACCCAGCCGGGGAGGCGGGAGAAGGGAACAAGTGGCACCTGGGTGTGTACAAACCGGCACAAACCTGCGAACCAAGGTTCGTACCCATCTCTAATTCAAATGCATACTACCTGAACGTGGAGGTTTGATTAAATCGTTGTGATGAATGACTGCTGAAACAGCTACCTTTCCTGAATTTGCCTAGCTCCCCTCCCCCACACAAAGCCATGGCACCAAATATTGGAAAGGTTATGTTTTTGAGGGAAACAGAATTATTAAGGAAAAGTTCAAGCAACTTACTACGGGTAAGAACCAGGACATGAACTCCTTTTATGTGACGTTCCTAATAAAAAACCCAAGGAAGCTGGCAGAAATTTTGAAATAGTGACTGCGTGGCCATCTGTCAAGGATGCTTCACCTGCAAACTCCTGCATCATGAGGGGGTTGGACTACATGACTTTTGGATAGCTAACATCTGTACAGTCAACCCTCAACTTACGAACGGCCCTAGTTACGAACATTTCGACTTACGAACCGCTCTGATAGAAAAATATAGCCTCGACTTGCGAACTTTGCTTCGAGTTACGAACCGGAAAAAAAAACGCGAGGGAGGCAGGGAAAGCGTGAAATTTGAACTTTCAAGGTGTTCTGTTGAAAAGGTGTCTGTTCCCTCCTTCCCTCCCTCTTTTCTTTCCTTTTTTTTTTAACCTAAGTCATCTTAGGTTAAAAGGGGGAAAAAGAAAAAAATTCTGCCCCTAGTGGTAGGAACGGATTAACCGGCTTTGCATTAGTTCCTATGGGAACTAATGCTTCGACTTGCAAACCACCACTCAACCTAAGAACCAAAAACAGCCGGAAAGGATTAATTGGTTTTCAATGCATTCCTATGGGAAATGCTGATTCGACTTACGAACGTTTCGACTTAAGAACGTCCTTCCGGAACGGATTAAGTTCGTAAGTCGAGGGTTGACTGTACAATTCTAAGACTCTATGAATCCCCCCCCCCCCGATAGAAAGGCTGGTGGTGTTTCCTGGAGTCATCGCTCAGAATGGTAACTTTTTCAAGCACTGCATGGACCTCACAATATGGTCTCCCACTACCTGAGATGGGAGAATGTTCCATCTTCCCATGTCCACCTGTATGTCCTATTGCTGTTGTCACCATCTTCTGCTAACAAGGGCAGGCCAGGTCCTGCCCTACAGCAGCTCCCTCAGCAAAGAGGCACTGACAGTAAAAGCAACCAGAAGGAGAAAGAGCGTGATGGCTAGCACTGGTGACAATGAAGAAAGCAGAAGATGCTGCCCTAATACGGCAAGGAAGCAGCAGTGAGAGAGCTTCCACTGTGGGAAGGAGAGAGGGAGGGATAGAAGGATGGGAAGGTATGGGGACCTTGTGCGGTGCAGCAAAAAGCCCCAGAAGTGAAGAGGGACATGGGATGGGGTCAGTGAAGGGCCTTCTCTAAGGAACAGAAACAGAGGCCCTTCTGAGAGGGGAGGAGGGATGAAATTTGTGGCTTTTAGCACTGCACCACCTGGGCAACTACCTCACTCTACTGAACGGTAGGGCCGGCCATGCGCTCTCAGCACAATATTGCAACAGTGCATTTTACAAGTAAATTACACCTCCTGTAGAGATGTATTCCCCTTCCTCCTGAGCCTGTTGTTAGTCAGTTTCACAGGGTGTTTTCCTACTGTGTGTGTGTGTGAGAGAGAGCAACGAAATTTCTCTGCACTCTTGTGCTGATGGCTTCGTCCTGGACGCATGTGCTCTACCATGGAGGGATGCAGGCTACTCTTCAACCTTTCCCAAAGGGATCTAGTGGAAAAGCCACTGTTCTTCCCTTTCTGTCCATATACCCATCCCAATAACAACCTTGGATTTCGTGGAAACAGTGACAGAAGAGGTAACGCCATATACAAGTTCCTTCATAGCTGCCCTTCCACATCCCATAACTTCTTGGCTGCAGTCACCATTCGGATGGATAGGTAAAGGTTCCCCTTGACATTTAGTCCAGTCGTGTCCGACTCTAGGGCGCGGTGCTCATCCCCGTCTCCAAGCCGTAGAGCCAGCGTTTTGTCCGAAGACAGTTTCCGTGGTCACGTGGCCAGCGCGACTAGACATGGAACGCCGTGACCTTCCCACCGAGGTGGTACCTATTTATCTACTTGCATTTGCATGCTTTCGAACTGCTAGGTTGGCAGGAGCTGGGACAAGCGACGGGAGCTCACTCCGTCGCGTGGATTCGATCTTACGACGGCTGGTCTTCCGACCTTGCAGCACAGAGGCTTCTGCGGTTTAACCCGAAGCGCCACTACGTCCCCCTCATTCGGATGGATGGTGACCCCAAATATAGAAAACATTGTAACCATTTTGATTTCTTCATGGTCAACGCTGAAGTACAGAAGAAGAATTACATACGTTTACTGTTGACCATGAACAAATCAAAATGTTTAAAATATTTTCTAGATTTTGGTTTAATCATCCATCCGAGCAATGACTGCAGTCAATAATTTAGAAGACTGAGATGTGGAAAGGCAACTATGAAGGAACCAGAAAAGACCATTAAAAGTAAGGATATGTCAGTGGAGATGAAGGCCATCATTAGCCACACTGTGGTATTCCAATTATGAGAAAGCTGGGCAATTAAGAAAGCTGACGGGGGGGGGGGGGGGGATACTAATTTGAAATGCAATGTTCGAGGACAACTTTATGGATACCATGAACAACCAGAAAGACAAATAAATGGGTTCTAGATCAAATCAAGCCTGAACTCTCACTAGATGTTAAAACAACTGTGGACATACTGTATAATGAGAAAGCAAGACTCACTGGAAAGCAAAATAATGTAAACAAAAGGGGAAAGTAGTCGGAAAAGAGGGAGACCTAATATGAGAGGGATGGACTCTATAAAGGAAGCCATGACTTTTAATTTGAGGGACCTGAGTTGGCTGTTCATTATAAGGTCACTCATTCATAGACTTGCTGTTAGTCGGAAGTGACTTGAAGGCACGGAATAACAACAATTTTGCTTCTACAATATCCCACCTTTACAATGACATGCAGGAATGCAGTGTTTTTTTTTCTAGATTAAAAAGAAATACTTTTATAGAAATACTACCATGACTACAGTCAGCAAGCTTTCTCCTCCTGCACAAAGGAGATTACGTGAAGATCACATTTCATCCCCCAAGCACCACCACCCGCTCTTTGACATATGGTAAATGCACATATATTTTTAGAAGCATTTTATTAGAAGCTTGTTCCTTCTTGAAACATATTGGTCAAGGATCCATGAATACCCAATTCACTGGCAAGCGGTGCGCACTGTTCTGTCTAAGAGCCCAGAAATGCCAATCTGTCAGCCTAATGCAGAAACAAAATATTTCAACTTTTCAATGACAATAAGCTAGCCAGGACAAAAGGGGGTGGGGGTGTGGGGTAGACCAAGATGTGAAGCAGGTAGTAATCAGGCATTAAATCTGAAACTGATGCGGATGCATCCTACAGAGTTTTAATTGACAAAAGGCAATTTCAAATATTGCTTTTCCTTTTCAAATATCATACATTGCAGCACGCACAAAGACACAATATTTTGCATACTGCATAAGCTACTGGAGAAGATAAGAAATAAGGGTGATGTCAGTCTAGGTTCAGCCTCATTAGGGGACAGAAATACTTTTGGTGAAAGAAGGATCATGATCCTATCAGCTTTTCTGGGCTTTTCCGTAGCATATGATACAATCACACAGAATATCTGGCTACTGTGGGTCTCTGCCTTTGGTCTCAACTTTTGGTCCATGCTGTCTGGGACGTCTCGGAATTGAAGTTCAAAACTTCTGAAGGATTTGGATTCTGGAGGATCATTGAGATTTTTTTTTTATTATTATTATTTTTTTGGATACACCTCCTGGCGGAATGAAAACTAGGAAGCGTCACTCCAGAAAGGTTCCAAAATTGCCTGTTGCACAGTAGTTTTAGACAGGACCAGCTCATGGTCCAAGCAAGGTGGAGGTGTCTCACTCCAAAATTTCTCCATGGACCACCCATGTTCCTAGAGGATACATTGTTCTGCCAGAGGAGTAAATTGGAAGGTACATCTGGCAGCTACCTTTGGTCAGGTATACTTCCTTGCCTTCCTCAGCAACATCTAGTACCCTGCTGTGTCCTTTTCTACTGAGTAACCCAGAAAAGAAGGATCGTATATTCAACGCATATGATTCCTGGTTCAATCTTAAGCATCTTCTGTTAAAAGGATCAAGAGAAACCTAAGTTCAGAAATCTTTGAGACCCAGGAGAAGTGCTGCCATTCTCAGTTAAGAAAGCTCACTGAGATAGACACAGGGGTGACCTGGTATACTCCTAGCGTGGATGGTAGCTTCTAAAGTGGAGTACTGTAACACTTGCCCTGTTTCCCTGAAAATAAGACCTAACCTGAAAATAAGCCCTAGTATGATTTTTCAGGATGCTTGTAACATAAGCCCTACCCCATAAATAAGCCCTAGTTAAGTGAAAGCCCGCCCTTCACCATTGTGCAGCAACCGGAAGAAGATGACGTGACTGTATTTGAATAAACATAGATTGTACATGAAAAAAATAAAGCATCCCCTGAAAATAAGTCCTAGTGTGTTTTTTGGAGCAAAAATTAATATAAGACCCTGTCTTATTTTCAGGGAAACAGGGTAGTGGAGTGGCCTTTGAAAGCATTCAGATATAGCAACCAGCACAAGGTAGAGCTGGACAGCTTTTGACAAAGAACCCAACGTACAAGCACCCCGTAACATCTGCCTAATTCGATGTGCCACTGGCAGCCTTCGTAACGAGGGGTTGGCAACAGTGGCCCTCCAGCTGTTGTGGACATGATTGATGGAAAATGCTGTCCAACATCTGGAAGTCCAAGATTTCTCGCCCACGCTTCAAAAGTTCAAGCCGAAAGCTTCCATTAAAATATAATAGTTAATCTTCAAGGTGTTACATGTTTTTGTCTTGTCTTGTTTCGTTTCTTTGGATTTTGCCCGATACGCTTGCACAGACGAACATTTGTTCGGCTACCTCCTCCAGAACTGAAGGAAGACCCTCATGCATATCTTTCTTCAAAGCTCTTAGATCAGGGTTTCCCAATCTTTTTCAAGTCGTGTCCCCCCCCCTTTATAATAGGCAAGGAACTTGTGAGCCCCCCACCCTATTTGCATAAAAAGACAGGACTCACACTGTTGAATGCGGGAAGGACTCAAGGCAAAATTCCCCTGGTGGACGCTGGCCAGCATTGCTGCATTCCCTTCACCAACACCAACACCAGCCAGCAGCCCAGGGACCGTGGCAAAACTTTCCACTTTCCATGAAAAGAAAAAGCAGGAGAAGGGAAGATTATGGAGATGCACAGACGCAATATTCTGGTTCTCCTTTTTTAGGATCTGTTCTTTCTCTGCAGTATGTTAACAAGCAATCCAATGTTGACTGCAGCGGGAAGACGTTAAACCCTAACAATGCATAAAATGGGCCCTGAAAAGGTGCATAAATTGTTTGTAGAAAAGGCAAAATCCATTTAAGCAATTTCTTCATGATTGTGTCCTTACGTCTATCACTCATAATAATAATCATGCGCTGTCAATTCAATTCTAATTTATGGCGACCCTTTTCAGGGTTTTCTAGATAGAGAGTACTCTGAAGTGTATTACCACTCCCTTCCTCTAGGGGCGCCCTGGGACTGTGTGCAGCTTGCCCAAGGCCACCCAGGCTGGCTCTGCTCACAAGAGGAACAGTGGGGAATCGAACTCTCAACCTCTGGCTCTGCAGCCAAAAACCTAAACCTATAGGATAGTAATGATGATGATGAGGATGATAATGGCGACAAAAGTGGTTTCGTCGTTTTAAAAATCAAGGGGCATGGCTAGCGTGGAGAGCGGCCCTTGTGAGTTCCGACAGACAAAGACAGCAGGATCCAGGGAGGCAAACAATCTCATCTGACTGATTTATCTCCAAGCATTTTGGGATTAAAGACTTAAAGCGACATTGATTTGAAATCCCTAATAGGAAACCACTCGTGTCATACGCTGTTCATCTCGCCAAACACCCTCTCCTTGTTGTCGTTTCTGTAGTACGTACTCTCCTCTCAACCTTAAATCTGGAAACACCAAGTTACGTAAGGTCTGAGTTCTGCTCTGCTGTAAGGACGTGATTCTGTCAAAACCAGAACCACCGGGGCAGAAATTCAAACAAAACTGGATTTGACTTTTCCAGGGGTGGGGGTGGGAAAAACGACCGAGAGGCTGGATAGTCTATCTCTCTCTCTTACAAATGTGAGAATAGTAGTCACCCTACTGTTGCACGTCCGGACAGGAGAACTCATGTAAACACCAGGTGAAGAGGAACTGAAAACAACGGAAGAGTTTAAACTGAAATACATGATGTGCTGGAGAAGCAAGGGTGTCTCTCTTATTAGAGACCTAAGGAAGGGACAGAATTACGGTCCCAATTGGTTTTTAATTGAAATAATATCAACTGTGGGTCCTGATGGCAATTTTTAGAGCATCGTATTTTAATTGTATTTTAAGTGTTTTTATCTTTTTATTGAAATCACATTGTTGTAAATCAGCCCAGACCCCTTTGGGTAGTGTGGGCGGCATATAAATTAAATAAATAAAATAAATTAAATAAATAAAAGGAAGAACAGAGTTTTATTCCTACTGCCCAACCCAGTTTCTCTAAAACATCAAAAGGGAGGGAGGCCAACACGTTGAGTATTCTAATAAAGCATCTAAGTCTGAACCGCACACATGCACGCACACACACAGTCTTAACCTCTGTAATCCTAGATTCCAGACAAGTAATCCCAGTTATCTGTTCATTTTTCTTCAATGACATACACAGAAAACCTTTTTTTTTTTTTTTTTTTTTTTTTTTTTTGGCTTCTTCCAGTAAATCTGAAAGAGCAGACAGGCTCCGAGGTGGTGGCACATTTTTGCTCGAACGAGGCATGCTTCCCAAGCCCTCTTTCCCTGTAAAGACATGCTGCACAAATGGTCTGGGCTTGTAATGGAAAGGGGAGGGAAGCAAAACCATCAAACAGCAGTGAGAAAGCCCATAGATCTCCTTCTGCCTGTGGTTCTCCTTCTCACAGTTACTTTTTGAAAAAAGGAGCCATAAGCCAAGCCCATGTGCACGCACACACACGCACATATACGCACATAGCCAGAGCATGCTCTCTCTCTCTCTCTCCCCCCCCCCCCCACTTCTAGGAAATACAGCACATTCAAGAATGGGACATGCATACTTCCATATAGGACTGGGCCAAAACCTGTCTTTTGTGCATGTCTATAGCTCCCCAAAATCGAGGTAAAGTCTTCCCTAGCTAAACGGCTTTCTCCTCCCTGGGGAATTTGTGGGAGGGGGGAACCCATCTCCCCCTCCCCCCCAATGCTCTGAGCCTGGATCCAGCAACCTTACAAAAGGCTGGGCTCTTGAGGATCCACCAGGGAGATTTCCACCTGCCACAAGGCAGGAACATGGAGGACTCTCCTGATCAGTGAAAGAGCATGTTGGCCTCTGTGTGAATTCGGAAGAATAATTTACCCCATGCCATTGTTGCCAGTCTTCAGGGTTTGATGCAATGCAAGATTTCAATGGATTTCTGTCTTTCCTCTTTTCTTCTAAGTTCTGCCTAGCAGGCACTGACAAATATTACTGCCCAGAATGTGCTTCATCGGAGCTTCCAAACCCACTATAGGCTGTGAAGAAGGAAGGCATACCAAGGGAAAGCCATTTGGCTTTACGAAGATGGATGAAATAAATCAAGTAGAGACAAATGACTTGACTTCATAGCAAATCGGCCAGCTTCCCCCACCCCTAATGCTGCCCCCAGGAGCATAAATGCTCTGTCAGGGGTTGGATTTTTCTCCTCTTGATTTCTAATTCCAAAGGTAAACATGCCATCATTCCATACCGTGGGCCCATCCTGGCATCTTCTACCATTGGCAGTTTTGCCTAATCTAATGAAAGCACATCATGCTGGACGTCCACTGCACATGGATCACGTCCACTTGGGCAGGGAGCCTCTCTGTAATGGGCCGAACTCACGTGCCGCTTTTATACCAGCCCAACCCTCCCAAAAATTAATTCCATGAATGGGCCAACCAAGCAGATCAATATGGTGGCTTCGTTATGCTCCCTTGACCTGCCATTGGGCAGAGCTGTCTTTCAAACAGGAAAGCACATGCGCACATGGCCATCAACTTTCATACGCTCTTTCATGTGCGCCCCACTCATTTGGTATCACAACATTCCCACAGAAGTTGGCACACATGGAAAGGAGCTTTCTGCAACACGACAACTTCCTGTTTCCAAAGAGCACTACCGAGGGCGCAACAGACGCGCACAAAATATCACAGCTACCTTTCAGGGTGCAACTCCTACAAGCATCTCCTCCCCCCCCCCCTTACAACACCAGCTCAACTTCAGACAGCCTCTCTTCCAAGTTTCTAATCCCAGCTTCCTCCGACCCATCTCCTTTGCCAAAAAATACAAAATTAACGAGGCAACACATCAGTCAGGCTCGGGTGGCACTGGAGGAACAAATCTCACTTTTACATAAACACCCTTTGCATTTCAACATGACACCTCCTTCTGCTCCTTAGGCAGAAAGTTGGGTTGGGTATGTGTTTAAAAGGAAAAACTTTAAAGGTACCAAACGGGTTGAAAGCTAAGAGAGCCAGAGCTTAGAACCAAGATCTAATTAACACAACCGCACATTCTCTCTCTCTCTCTCTCTCTCTCTCTCTCTCTCTCTCTCTCTCTCTCTCACACACACACACACACACACACACACACACACACACACCCCTCTCTGTCCCTTATAGTTGGGGAAACTTCTCCCATCCTTTTAAAAAACAATCCTTAACATGTCACAGCCAGGTTAAAGGTCCCAATCTTATGCCTGGTTTACTTAGAAGGAAATCCTGCTGAGTTCAAGGGGGGGGGGGGTTTAGTAACCAACCTCCCCTATAGAAATCTGTCTGGGATTTCAGGCAAGACATTTCACCCCACAAAGATCCAGAAGTAAACAAGACAGGCAGAAAACTAAAGGAACGAGGAGATCCTAAAAGTGAAGGTAAGAAAGCAAAGAAGGAAGAAGGGGTGGAGTAGGTATAAATATAAGGGGACCTTCCCCCCCTTTTTTTTTTTTAATATTCAGCTAGAGAGGACCAGAAACCACCTTATTGATCTCTCTGCCCAAACTCCCTCCCTTTGTACAAATCTGTGACACACACACACACACCCCCCCCAAGCCTTCCCATCTCTAGCTGCAGATCCAAGGTCTGGAATCTCCACCTCGCCAAGCAGGAGTGGGAGCAGGAAAGGGGTCACCCCTTCCCCAGACCCAGCCACGGCTGAGCATCCAGGCTTCCCAGTACACACACACACACAGAGGAGGTGTGCTTGCCCCCCAGTTCACACGAGCAAAGGGAGACATCCAGGCGAGGTTGCCTCGCCCGCCTCTTTCCCGGGAAACTGGGCAGAGGTTGGGGAAGCCAGACGCTCCCCGGATCGGTGCGTTTTCCCCAGCGCAGGAATATATAAATATATATATATAATCTGCAAAACGGGGGGGGGGGGGGCAGAGGAAAGATCCGGCCCATTGCAGCACCCTGGGAGAAGCTATATATTATGGAGACAAGCGCCTTTTCTCTCTTGGCTACCCTCCTCCCCCCCCCCCGATCGCCTAAGCCATGCATGGGGGGGGGGGGAGCAATAAGAATGTATATCTCTCCCTATAGAAGCCAGATGCACATCCTTCCTCTCTCTCTCTCTTCCCCCCCCCCAAAAATTCGGTTTCAATGTATTGCAGCGTAAGACGATCGAGCGGGATCCGGATCGCCGCCGATCGCGAGAGATCTGGGGACCGCAGGGCTCCTTAAATCCCGGATCGTTTCGTGTCGAGGTGGGGGGGGGGGGGGTTAGGGGTGGGGGGGGAAGGGAGAGAGAGAGAAAGAGAGAGTGTAAAGCTCCGGGAGGGAAAGGAGGGTGGTGATGAAGATCATCATCACCACCACCACCAGCATCATCATCATCATCATCGAAGCAGCCTTTCGAGCTTACCGTTCGCTGAGAAGGTCGACCTCCTTTTTTCCCCCCAGAATTTCCTCGTGGCGTGGGGAAAAAAAATGATAATATATAAAATATATATATAAAAAAATCTGACCAGCACAGCTTGATCCCAAACTGCAGGGTGGGTAAGGGGGGGGGGGGGGTAGATAGGTGGTGTGTGTGTGTGTGTGTGTGTGTGTGTGTGTGTGTGTGTGTGTGTGTGTGTGTGTGTGTGTGTGTGTCGGGGATGAGAAACTAAATCAAACGCCAGCACGAGCAGCAGCACCAGCACCCGCCGCCGAGGTCCATCCTAAAAAAATTATAATAATAACCACCCAAAACCCAGGGCGAGATCAGCCAGCCGGCCATACCCCCGAAGCATCAGCACCCCCTGGGTAAAAAAAAAAAATTAAAATTAAAATCCAGCCTCTTCTTCTCCGCCGCCTTCTCCCCGCCGGCTCCTCTCCGGGCGAGGTTTACAAAGAGGATCGAGGGTTTGCAAAAAATAAAAATAAAAATTAAAAAAAGGGGGGAGGAAAACGGATCAAAGGGGTGGCGATCGAGGTGGCGGAGAGGCAGCCCGGGAGGCTCGCGCAGGCGGCGATCCCCGAAACGCGCGCCCGTCCCCGGCTCGCCCGCCGCCGGCTCGCGCTCCTGCTCTCCTCGCCGCCGCCGCCGCCGCCGCCTCTCCTCCCGTCTGGCTCGCCTTCTGCCTCTCTTATACGGCCGCCCCTCGGAGGGAGCGGGCAGCAGGGAGCGGGCGAGCCCCGTCCGCGCCCATCCCGGCAGGTTCCGGGGAAAGGGGAGGCAGGCAAGGCAAGGCAGAGGCTCGGCTCGGCTCGGCTCGGCTCGGCTCCCACCCGCTGGCCCGGCGAGGGGCCAGCCCCGCAGGCATTCAAACGCTGGTCTGCACCATTCACACGACCCGCAGGAGGGGTGGCTCCGGGTTTGGTGGGGGGGGGGGAGAGAAAAAGCAAGCCTGGCTCAGGTGAGCCCGCCGCCTCGCAGGCCCCAGAAAAAGCCGCTTCTTCCCTTTTTTTTTTTAAAAAAAAAAAAATATTTTAAATTTTTCTTTTATTTGTTCAGATCGACCCTCTTGTTTCCTGCTGACTGGCTTGTCTCGTTCTGGAAGCCCAACCTCTCCTTTTAGGAAGGTGGCTCCCCCCTTTTTTTTTTTTTCCCCTTCTGATCCCCCCACCTCCTCCCCACGCCGCCACTTCTTTGCCTGTCCCGCTGTGGACTCCACAAATGTAATTAACAGTTTACGACACACACACACACACACACACACACACACACACAAACACGCGCGCCCCGAAGACACGCGCGCCGCCACGGTGGCTTCGTGCATCCTAGTCAAACACAGGGCTGGCTGGGTGGATATGTCGGAAGGGTTTCCCCCCCCCCCTCTCCCCTTTCTACCAACCGGGGTTCCCAAAGCAATTTCTAACAAAATCACAATTTACAGCGGAATCACAACAATCCGAAATAGGTTTGTGTTTGTTTTTAAACTAGAGCAAATGAAAAACGTTCTCCTCCTTGCAAGGCTGAATTTGTTACCAGGGGCTTAAGAAAGCCGCTTTTTATTCTGGGCCAATGTGAAGGATCCACAAACATTCACAGACACACAAAGGGTCTCTGAGCGAGTGCAGAGTGCATTTCCCATGCCAGTGAGACACTAAATGTATGAGAGATTGACAAGGGGGCGGTGGATTTTCACATGAGCGACAGGGAGGGGTTCCCTGACACTGGTGAGCCAGCATGGGAAAATTTTGGGCCTCCAGATGTTTTGGACTTCAACTCCCAGAAGCCCCAGGTAACATGGGAGTTATAGTCCAAAACATCTGGCAGTTCCAAAATACCTCCCTTTACTGTAGGCCCATGGCAGTAGCCAAAATCTCATTGCAAATAACTGCAAGTGTAAGAGAAATAGTGCAAATGGTTCTCTCATTATCTGTTGTGCACACAACTGAGTGCACAACCAAGTACGTGACCAGGGTGGGCCCAAGCAAATGACAGACAGCACAATTGCGCACATTTCTTGTGCAATTTCTAGTTCGCACTGTGGAAGCCTAGTAGGATTCTGGCTAGTGTCTCTTCATCTAAAAATTTATGGCTGGTTGTGGTGTTTGCCATTATCATTTTTGTGCTGTAGATAGAACCCAAAACAATAAAAACCGAGGCTATGTTACTTTAGGTACATCATGAGAAGACAAGACTCGCTGGAAAAGACAATAATGCTAGGAAAGGTGGAAGGCAGCAGGAAAAGAGGAAGACCAAATATGAGAAAGATTGACTCCCTAAAGGAACAACAGTTTGCAATTGTTGTGAAGGATTGTTGAGAAGAGACACTTTCATAGGGTAACCCTTAAAGCGGAGATGACATGACTGCACGTAACAATGACACACACAGGCAAAACCCAAGACCTTTGCCCTCATGCAGCTAAGTAAGCCAAAGGCTTTTAATTGGTTAATTGCTTTACTAAATCAGCATAGGTGGGATTAACCTCACGCTGGGTGGGATTTAAGTCCAAAATATGAGGAGTGCTAAGGACACACCCACTCAATACAGTATCTGGAAGTCCTCCCCCATTGCCTTTATGAACAACAGTTTGTAAGGGGAAAAATCAATGCACTTTGCACTAGCTCAGAGACCCTGAGTCTTGTTATTAGATAGTTTGTATGTAAGTCGCAGCAGCAATCGTCCTTGAAAAAAGGTTTCTGTTCAGTCCGAGGGTGAGAAGATGGTTCCTCTTTCAGAGCAGAGTTTGTTTTTGTTTAGTCGTTAAGTCGTGTCCGACTCTTCGTGACCCCATGGACCAGAGCACGCCAGGCCCTCCTGTCTTCCACTGCCTCCCAGAGTTGGGTCAAAGTCATGTTGGTGGCTTCGATGACACTGTCCAGCCATCTCGTCCTCTGTCGTCCCCTTCTCCTCTTGCCTTCACACTTTCCCAACATCAGGGTCTTTTCCAGTGAGTCTTCTCTTCTCATGAGATGGCCAAAGTATTGGAGCCTCAGCTTCAGGATCTGTCCTTCTAGTGAGCAGAGTTTACCCCCTGCTGTTTCTAGAAGTACCTATATTAATGATTGGTAGTGGATTCGAGTTGGGACTTTAGGACAGGAAGCCCATGGAGACTCCCATGCATCATACAACAGGGTTGACCTCTCACAAACAATGTAGATTGCCACCTTTGAGGTGTGGGCATAAGGCCATCAAGTCTAGAGCAGGGATGGGGAAATGGACCATTCACAATGTCATAGAATCATAGATGGTTACCTCTTCCCAGGCTGAGAAGGAGCCATCGACAAGCACTCTCAGAGTATGACTCTCTAACCAACTGTGTAGCCACTTGATAGTTGTTCTATCCGGTAACCTGGGGCACTTTGTCAAAAGCTTTGCAGAAGTCAAGATATACTATGTCTACAGCATTCCCACCATCTACCAGGAAGGTTACCCAATCAGGAAATGAGATAAATTTAGTCTGGCAGGATTTGTTCTTGACAAATCCATGTTGGCTTCTAGTTATTACTGCACTGTTTTCAAAGTGGTTGCAAACTGACCACTTTATAATCTGCTCCCAAATTTTCCCTGGATTAATGTCAGGCTGACAGGTCTATAGTTCCCAGTTTCCTCTTTTTTTTATCCTTTTTGAAGATAGGGACAGTGTTAGTCCTCCTCCAATCTCCTCCAGCACTTCACCCCATCCTCTATGAGTTCTAGAAAATAATAGACTGTAAAAGCAGTTCCTTTTAACCGTGCTCCCCTACTGGTCTTCAACAGAGCTGCAAATCAGGTGCAAACAAGGCTTTTCTGCCATTTACAGCAAACAGACTCGAATTCCCTGGTGTGATTTCAGAGCGAGTGAATGCGAGCAAATTCACATTCCCCTCACTGTGTAGTCGCACCCTAAAATGACTTAATTGTATCATTGTAAACTCTGTAAAAAGGGACGTGATGGCGCTGCGGGTT
The DNA here is from genome assembly GCA_037013535.1 of Intellagama lesueurii. NCBI lineage: Eukaryota > Metazoa > Chordata > Lepidosauria > Squamata > Agamidae > Intellagama > Intellagama lesueurii. The sequence goes on from JBAJHW010000003.1 coordinate 7,498,781, forward strand.
AAACCGCAGAAGCCTCTGTGCTGCAAGGTCGGAAGACCATCCGTCGTAAGATCAAATCCACGCGACGGAGGGAGCTCCCGTCGCTTGTCCCAGCTCCTGCCAATCTAGCCGTTCGAAAGCATGTAAAAATGCGAGTAGATAAATGGGTACCACCTCGGTGGGAAGGTAACGGCGTTCCGTGTCTAGTCGCGCTGGCTACGTGACCACGGAAACTGTCTACGGACAAACGCTGGCTCTACGGCTTGGAGACGGGGATGAGCACCGTGCCCTAGAGTCGGACACGACTGGACTCAATGTCAAGGGGCACCTTTACCTTTTTAAACTCTGTAAAAAATAAGGCACACTTGTGAATATGGGAAGTTGTCTTATCCTGAGTCATCCCATTAACTCATCTAGCCCACTTTTGTCAACTCAGCAAGGGCTTGCTTAAGGTTTCAGGCTGTATTCTTCCCTGGGCCCACCAGGAAATCCCTAGCTATTAGCAGGTGATCTCACAGCCAAGTCCCAAATCCAGACCTGCACAGTTTCCAAAAGGAGATGAGATTAAATGCATTTGGGGTGGTACAGTAGAACAATGGGGTGGGAGAAAGCGGCTTTTTGATTTATTCACTTAAAGGTTTCACCCTCGCTCACAATCTAGAAGAGACAATGGAGCCATAAGAAGGCGAAGGAGAGAGAAGGAAAGTGAGGGTGGAAAATGAGTAAAGCAGCAGTGATTTACCAAGCTACCATATTTTAATAGCTTGCCATTATTCTTTGCCTTGTAAATTATAGTTGGAGAGGGTGGGTGGGTGTGAAGGAAACACTCCCAATGGTTCCCAACCTTGGGTCCCCAGATGTTCTTGGACTACAGCTCCCAAAAATCCTGGCCAGCACAGCTAATTGTGAAGGCTCCTGGGAGTTGTAGTCCAAGAATCTCTGGAGACCCAAGGTTAGGAGCCACGGCTCTATGCATCTGCATCGAGTGAAAGGGTGAGCTACTATAAAGAGAGGTGGGGTGAGAGATGTTTGTGAAATTGAAATTCGTGCCTAGAGATCTCTGTGGATTATGCTGACAAAGGGAAACATGGGGGCAAATGTTAGTTGGAAGGATTTTCATTGTGTTTGCTGTTGTTTATTCACATTGAGGTTGCATATTAACAAGTCACACGCCCAGGAAAAGGGAGAAGAATGGGTTCCTGCAAATGAGCCACATAGCTTCTTTGCCTTACGACGTTATACGAGCAGTGTGACCCCAGTTTAAGTGCCATGGTTCCATCCTGTGGAATTCTGGGACTTGTATTTTGGTGAGGACCAAAGAAAGAGGTCTCATGTCTGCCAAATTAGGACCTTAGGTGGGTTACTCAGTCCTGTTGCACAGCCGTGCAGAAAGTCTAGAGGCAAATTTCCTCAGATTAAGAAATCTCCATAGATACTATCTGTTGCATCCTGAGGAACAAGCTTGTTTTTTTCCAGCTACAGAGGGCAGGGTGAAAGTAATGGATTCGAATTACAAGATCTGGAGTAAGCATGAGGCAGAACTTCCTGGCAGCGAGAACATTCAACAGTGGAGTGGACTACCTTGGAAGATGGTGGAGTCTCCTTCATGGGAGGTCTTTTAGCAAAGGATGCCTTAGGTGTAGATTTCCTGCTTTGCCAGCAGGTTGGACTGGACGACTCAGCAAGTTCTTTCCAGCTCTACAGTTCTTTGATTTTTATGAGTCTTAAATATTTGCCAGTGCATCTGCAGACTCGAGAATCCAGGAGGAGACCCAAATCTAACTTCTGCCCCATTAAAGAAAAGCAAAAGCACAGGTCTCATCCTAAGAATCTCATAATCTAAATTTTAAGGATGAAGGAGGAATGACAAAATGAGGGTCAAATTAGATGATGTGGATCGTATGTTGCTAGAAGCAGATATCTTGTGAAAAGGGGGGGGGGATCCTGTTTTATTACAGCCTGAGCTTTCCTCACCTCTTCATAGGCTCGGTCTTTGGCAATAACAGTAAACATGAGCCTCCTTTGCAAGTCTGATTGCTCAGTCACGGAACTTATGTTCCTCGAGGGACAACATGCGATCAGTTTCCAAAACTAAGAACTCTTATGATTAAGAAAAAGAGATGTGAGGATAATACAGAATACATGAGATTGGAAAGATGAGCTGACTTAAATATGTGTGTTTATATGAGGCTAGCTTTTTTTTTTTTAGTTTGGGACAAGAATGAAAGATCAAATGAGAGTCACACATTTGTTTATTTGTAATACTCAATGTATGAGGACACACTTTGAAAATGTGACTCTTTGTTTTGGCCTAGAACTCCCAGAATCTGGCAGACACATTTCCAAGCTGAAGGGAGGTGCGCCGTAAGAGGAACTTAATGCCCTGCTTCCCTGTCTCTCCTTGTTCTCATGCTTTGGCCTCTCTCTCTCCTTGACAAACCACTTGGGGCTAAAGGTGAAGTCGTGGTGGCGCTGTGGGTTAACCGCAGAAGCCTCTGTGCTGCAAGGTCAGAAGACCAGCCATCGTAAGATCGAATCCACGTGACGGTGTGAGCTCCCGTCGCTTGTTCCAGCTCCTGCCAACCTAGCCATTCGAAAGCATGTAAAAATGCGAGTCGATAAATAGGTACCACCATGGTGGGAAGGCCACGGCATTCCATGTCTAGTCGCGCTGGCCACGTGACCACGGAAACTGTCTTCGGACAAACGCTAGCTCTATGGCTTGGAAACGGGGATGAGCACCGCGCCCTAGAGTCGGACACGACTGGACTCAATGTCAAGGGGAACCTTTACCTTCACCTAGGATCGAATACAAGCATCCTTTAGTTACTGTTCAACCTCCGCTGAACCTCAAGTGTGACTCACTTGTTGGGACCACTGTCTAGTAAGCTTTCTGCATGAACTATGGGTTTGACTTGACACCTATAACTTGAGACACACTCCTGAAATTTTAACCAAAGTGGTCCATGAAAATGTAGGTAATAATGTTGTTTGTTTGTTTGTTTATTGGGCTTCTAAACCGCCCACCAGACCAGCAGTCGCTCTGGGCGATGTACAATAGTGAAACAAGTATCAAACATATAAGTCCAACTAAGTAACAAATGAAAGTAAATTAAAATATAAAATTGCTCAGACAGCTGTAGATGTTTTACAGTGACAGGCTTTCTAGATCATGCCACGCCTAACAGCTCCGCTACTGTTAACTAAAGTCAATAATCTAGAAACAATCTAGAAAGCCTGCCGGAAGAAGAACGTTGTTAGAGACGTCTTAAAAATCAACCCGGGGGGGGGGGAGCGGGTGAATCTCAGGTGGCAGTTTGGTCCAAAGCATTGGAGTGACCACCAAGAAGGTTCAGGTCCTGGTTTTCTCCTTCTGGGTCTCAACATCTTCAGCCACTCGGCCGAAGATTCACAGGTAGGGCAACCCCTCTTGGCGTTCTGTCACGTACTGAAGTCCCAAATAGTTTAATAAGACTCAACTCCCCTTTTCAAAAGACAGGGAAGCAAAAATCATTCATTCATTCATTCATTCATTTAAAATATTTTTATCCCACCTTTCTCCCTAAAAGAGACCCAAGGCAGCTTACACTGTTTGAATGAGCAATATTTAAAAGCTTTAAAAAGAAGTAAATATACAAATATTTGAAAAAGAATGAAACACGTCATATATCAAAAACGGGAAATATACTCAATATGAAAACACATTTAAAACAACAGAGCACAACAATCCATTTGAAGATCCCTCTCAGACCTGAAAAACCAGGCAGAAGTGGAAACCATTACTTGGGGGGGGCGACTGTCATGCCATTTTAAAATTTTAGGGGTTCGTTGCTCTTGTTGTTAAATCATACTCATGTGCCTTCAGGTAGATCCAATTCTCCTAGCAATGCTTCTAATGGTTTTCTAGCAATAAAATATTGAGAAGTGGTTTATCATTTCTGTATACTGGAGGTGCAAGGGGACTCTGTAGCTTGCCCAAAGCTGCTTAGGCTAGCTTTTCTCCTACCAGTCATACTGAGGAATCCCAGTCCCTACTGAACTGTCAGCCAAAGCAGTGATTAAACAGAATTAGCCCTTAACCTTTTCTCCGCTAGCCTTTTTGATGTTCAAAATGTCCACTCCAGGTCTTCTAACCTGATCGAAACCTACCGTCTTCCAGCGTCTGCTCCTGGCAGGATTCCAGCTATGGAAGAATGTATCAGCAATTTTACAAGAGGGTGATGGGAAAGCAGTTTGCGTGAAACCTGCTGAGGAAGGGGGAAATGACCATAAGAGAAAGGGTTAAGCGGGTTCTCCCTGTTGTAGTTTCTCCGGTCCAAAAAGGCCACCCCCCAAGGCTGCTTTTCATTTAAAATAGTTCCATCTAGGCTTCATTACCCAAGCCGTTTGCTACTGAACAGAAGCAGTAGAACTCTCAATTCTGCATTCCACAAGCGACGTGGTAGGTGCTGAATCAATGTTAACAATCAATAAATATTAGTGTAATAAATAACGCCATACTTTTGAAGCGGAAAAATTTTGCAACCCCGAGAGATGGCTGAAGTGCCAGCATTTCAGAACGGCTTGTGCTCTCAATGATGGTCAATCATTCTGGCAAGTGCGCTACGAACGAGGTCCAAACTATGAGATAATGCCCTTCTCAAGTGCACGATAGAACAGCTCAGCCAAAAGTTACTCCACGGGCCTTTTCAGCTTGAAATGGGGAAACTGTTCCTTTTTTGGGGGAAGAGTTGGTGGGAATAAAGATTGGATGGAGGTTTCCAGTTGCCTCCCATACCTGCTCATCCTTTGGTACCCATGGTGTTTGATCCTGGAAGGAGCATGTTAGCTTCTCAAAAGGGTTCATGGTAAGGGCATGGATCCCTCCCCAGTTTTGAAGGAAGATGTTCCCCCTCATAAGCTCAATTTATTTGAGGTGAGAAGCTACTCCGATTTGTTCACACCCCATTTCTACTTCTGTCTAGCACTCTTTCTTCTGTGCTTCCCATCAGGCTAGAAAATACAAGCAAGAAAGGCAGGAAACATCACTTCCGGCTCTTCCCCTCACTTTGATAGGGCTTCGTGATGACAACACCATATGAAAAAGGGCCACCTTAATACCAGGGGAAATCTCACATCCTTTTTCTCATTTCCAGTCTTTTAGTGGAAGCGTTCTACAATGAAAGCTGGGATCTTGTCCTTATTCTTAAAGTAAAGATTTTCTCCCAAGGCTCTGGGGGAAACAAAGGATTCCAGGGGCATGGAATCCACTTCTGGTTTTAGTCTGAAATTTGCAGGAACTCTCCCAGATGCTGAAGCTATTTTGAGAGCTGAGTTCAGCACTTTGGAGAAGCTCCTGTGAAGTTCAGACAAAATCTCGGAGTGGGGTCCCCAGTGGCACAAAACAGTTTTATTTGTTGTATTCTGAGTCCAAGAACAACACTGCATTGAAGAGACAATCTGGAGAGCAGACTTGCATTTTTACACAGTTCCCAGGTCCATAGGCCACCTAATGCTTTTCAGGTAAGCTGCACACCCACGGTGCAGCTTAGGCATCTGGGTCACAACACATGAAGAATTTGTCTACATAGCTGACTTGCAAGACACCGTCAGAGTATGCTGCTGCAGTTATAGAGCGAGACCTGTTGGAGTTTTTGCAACCTTGCATGAAGCCTTTAGCAGGTTTGGCTGGGAAGGACCTTTCTGGGCTCAGGTGGCTGTCAATCTATCCAGCACTAGTCAATCATTCCTTTCCTGCTTCTGATTTCAAAGACAGCCCTGCATCTCTGCTGAGAGCAGTTTCCCTCTCTTTAGTTTGTTGAGGTCTGTTGTATAAAGCAGTCATGTTTGTTAGTTTCCTGTTTGATCTGTTCAACTGTAAGTAATTAAACCTTTTATTCTTTCTTCTACTAATATCTCAGAGTTATTGAGACTGTTGTTGTTGTTGTTTAGTCGTTTAGTCGTGTCCGACTCTTCGTGACCCTATGGACCAGAGCACGCCAGGCCCTCCTGTCTTCCACTGCCTCCCGGAGTTGGGTCAAATTCATGTTGGTAGCTTCAATGACACTGTCCAACCATCTCATCCTCTGTTGTCCCCTGTAAGTGCCAGTTAATGAGAAAAGGGGTGGACTACTCTGGGGGGGAAATTGAAGCTATTCTACTCTGTGAATCCCTGCACTTTTGCTGAACAACTAGTGGAATTTAACCAGAAATTCAAAACTCTGTAACAAGACCTGCTCTTGGAAAAGTCAAAAACTGGTCTCTACTGAGCCGTGAAACTCACACAGTGATATTTTGCTAGTCAAACCATCTCAGCCTAATCCACCTCACAGGGTTATAAGGATAAAGAGGTGAGGAGGTGATCCATATGTGCCACGTTGGAGAGAAAATGGGGATACAAATATACCAAATAAATGAATAAATAAAATACTTCCAAAGGCTGAGATTTACAACTTGAAGCTCAGATGTTGTTATGGGGTCTGTATGAAACTGTTGCCTGTAACAGGAAAGGAGGTGGGGTTTTATATTGGTTATTATAAAAAAAACAGTTTATTTTTTTAAAAAAAATAAGTTAGTGATTCGTGGGAATATAGTCCTGCCTTTCGTCTTTTGTTTTTCATAATACATGTCTCTGGATGAGTGACATGCCATTAAAATTTGTATCACCCATGAAAATGAAGGACATGGCATAATTCTTATTCTGTGGTTGTTTATAGTGTTCATTGTGTTTGTCTGTGTGTCTGTTAGATTTTAAATTGCTATTTTTAAAGCTAATGTCAGGGCTTTCTTCTCATTTATAAATCTGAAATTGGCTGTATGTGTTTACAGGAATGTGTAAATGTGCATTTTTTTTTATTCCTCATTTACTGCCCACTAAATTTGGTTTATTCAAAGTTTATCTGTACACAGCCCAAAGCCAAAGACGGTCGTCTCTGGCTTTTACTGTCTCCTTGCGTTTGGCTCACCCGGTTCAGCCACTGGAGAGAAGGGGAGAGCAAAAAGCCACAGTGCTGTAATCCGAATTTTGAAAGCCAAGCAAAAGAGAAATTGCAAATGCAGAGTTTTTACAAAAGCAGCAAAAAATATATAAATAATAAAAAAAATAAGGCAGAATTCTAGTGGGGCAGACGGAACAGCCATTACTAATTCTTTTAATATTGGCTATATTCAAAAGGAAGGCATGTTTGCGTTGATGGTATTGATTCTGCAACACATTTTAAAAAAAAAAACTGGATTCCAAGATGAGGAGCAAAAAGTACAGTGGGTCTATTTCAAAGAGCTGTTTAAATGGGAGGAAGTTATGTAGCTTTCTGAAGAGATCTGATCTGAATCTAAAGAGGCTCTGCCATTACCTATGAGCTTGGCTAAAGATGTAGCCCGTGAAATGCCATTAATGCTGACCCAGGTCTTGGCCTAGTGAGAATAATACCCTGCTGCTGTTCAGAGCAGAAGCCTTGATCTAGAGCTGACTGCATTTTGGCTGGTCACAAAGGAAGACCCTCTGCTTTGTTTTAGTGGCTGATGGATAATAGTGGAGGCCGGGGGCCTGTGGAGCCATACATCTTTCTTCTGGCTTGTCCTCTTCTTTGTTTTCACCACAGTGGGAAGGAAGAGTGTCGTGCCATCCATTTTGTGCTCTCTGGCTAAAGTCTTCATTGCTTGACAGAACAACAAACCAGTTGCCCCGGCTCAGCGTTTGGGAGAATGACTTTCTGGAGATACAAATCCCATCACTCTCCCAACACAGATCCCAACTTCTCTTATTCTCACGGAGAGGGATGAAGGAACGGCAAGATTACCCTCCATGCTCCAGAAGACGGCGAGGTTATTTTTGCGGTAGTTTGATAGGGGACAAGAAAGAGGACTGGAAGAGAAGGAGGTCCTGCATTTAGCATGGGGTTGGACTAGATGGCTGTATACACCCCCTCCAATTCCATTATCCTATGATTCTATGAAGAAAGGAAGCAAATTCACACAAAAAAACGTGCAGAGATAAGGCTTTAAGGCAAATAATGCAAATTCTACTACATACAGCCCATGGAATGCATGTATTGCCTTCAGGCTTCCCTCTATGATGCCAGATTTCAGCAGCAAGCAAAGAAGACACCATTGATACAAGCATTTTATTTGGCTCTCCCAGTCTGGCTTTGAAATTCAGCGCTGCAATTTTCTGGGGCAGCGGCAGTGGGAGGGGCACATCCTTTGGCAGATTCCAGAGTCCCCCTGTGCGGTTCCCTCAACGGTGGAATATCCTGCCTCCAGAATTATAATCGGTTGTCAATCGGAACATTCTCTTAGCCTCGACAAATGTGTCAGACGCACCGCTTTATTCTAGCCCTTTTTTTTGGTGTGCTACTGTTCTAATAGTTTTACAAGTGGATTTTGGGTTTTGTGGTGTGCACTTTCATTTTCTTGTTTTCTGCCTTTGTGGTTGTTTGTTGAAAAGGCACAGACAGACAGACAGACAGACAGACAGACAGACAGATAGATAGATAGATAGATAGATAGATAGATAGATAGATAGATAGATAGATAGATAGATAGATAGATAGATAGATAGATAGATAGATAGATAGATAGATAGATAGATAGATAGATAGATAGATAGAGTGGAACCTCTACTTAAGAACGTCCCTACTTAAGAACGATCCAACTTAAGAACAGCTCCGTTCGCTAAATTTTGCTTCTACTTGAGAACGGAGCTCCAAGATAAGAACGGAAAAAAAACACTTTCCTGCCCTTTTTTTAACCTTAGGTCATCTTAGGTCAAAAAAATATATTTCTCCCCCTAGTGGTAGAGGATGGATTAACCGGCTTTGCATTAGTTCCTATGGGAACTAATGCTTCAACGTACGAACGCGCCTCTACATAAGAACAAAAAACAGCTGGAACGGATTAATCAGTTTTCAATGCATTCCTATGGGAAATTTTGCTTCAACTTAAGAACGTTTCAACTTAAGAACACCATTCCAATACGGATTAAGTTCGTAAGTAGAGGTTCCACTGTAGATAGATAGATAGATTGTGCATCTCAGCTCCGTAAGCAGGTACATGGGTCAATGTATTCACAACTGTCATAAGACAGGATTTCTTTCTATTTCAGTTCCAGTAACTATTTCTACAGCTGGTTGGATAGCTTAGTGAGTTAGATATCTGACTGTAGAGCCAGAGGTTGGGAGATGGATCCCCCACGGTGCTTCCAGGGAGAAGAGCCAGCCTGGGTGGCTTTGGGCAAGCTGCACAGTCCCAGGGGACCCCCAGAAGAAAGGAATGATAAACCACTTCTGAGTACTCTCTACCGACTGTGTTTTCCCGAAAATAAGCCCTACCCTGAAAATAAGCCCTAGTATGATTTTTCAAGATGATTGTAATATAAGCCCTACCCCGAAAATAAGCCCTAGTTAAGTGAAACCCCGCCCTCCTCCCAAGCCCCTAAGAGAGACTTAAAACTTCTTCCCCTCCTCTCCCACTTCCCTGGCTGGGCGGCCAGGGAGGAAGGAGCTGAGCGCCTCCAGGAACTTGCTCCTTGGCTCCTAAGTTCCCAACAGCTCTTGGGGCTCGCGCCTCTGCAGTGTGCGCGCTTCCCCCCCCCTCCAGCCTGCGCCCAGGCGAGGCTAACAAAGCACAAGGTTGGAGGAGGGGGTGATTTTGGAGCTCCGCGCCCCACCAGCCCGCCCACCCCCCCTGCCCTGCCTTTATTTTCCCCCTCCCCTCTTTCTCCTACCGTAACTCTTTTAACCCTCCTCTTGTTCGGCTCCCTCTTCGGTGCTGCCGGCAGGGCCACGTGTTGAAGTCGCCGCCGCCCTTTCCTCAACTGGGCTTGCCGGCTTCGGGACCCTGCCCCCTTCCACACCAATGCCTTCCCCTTCACTGCTGCCATTGTTTCCCGCAAAACAAACCCAGTGCCCACCAGCCCCAACGGGAGCCTCAGGCCAGGCAGGGCCACTGGGGGAACCTGAGCCACCGCCGTGGCGCTTCCTGGCAGTGGCAGAGGCACCCCTGGAGGAAGTGGCACCAGGTACATTTAAAGAAAGGGAAGGAGAACGGGAATACATAAAAAATAAAATAAATGATGGTAGTTGAATAAATGTAGATTGTTGTTCTAGTCGCGCTGGCCACGTGACCACGGAAACTGTCTAAGGACAAACGCTGGCTCTACGGCTTGGAGACAGGGATGAGCACCGCGCCCTAGAGTCGGACACGACTGGACTAAATGTCAAGGGGGACCTTTACCTTTACCTAGATTGTTGTTCTTGAAAAAAAATAAAACATCCCGCGATGTTTTTGGTTTTATTGTTTTTAAATTTGTAAACCACCCAGAGTAGACCCTTGGTCTAGATGGGCGGGATAAAAATCTAATAAATAAATAAATAAATAAATAAATAAATAAATAAAATAAGCCCTAATGGGTTTTTTTTTGGGGGGGGGGCAAAAATTAATATAAGACCCTGTCTTATTTTCGGGGGAAACACAGTAGAAAACCCTGGAAAGGGTCGCCACAAGTCAGAATTGACTTGACAGCATGTGATTATTAATTATTTCTAAATTGGCATCTATACATATGGATTTCTTTTGCAAATTTTGTGCAATCCTGTGTTTTGTCCTCTTTTTTATGGTAGCTCATGTCCTGTTTTCCCCACAATGTCTAAGTGGCCACCCTGGTGAAGGCTTAATGAACATTGTGATCATGCTAATAACAGGGGTCAGGCCCTTTTTTTACCCTCTGAATAGTTTAGATTGCAATTCCCATAATCTCTACCATTGGCCATGTTGAAGGTCAAAGCTTCATCCTATCTCTGCTGAAACACCAACGTTTCTAGCAGGCTCTCTCTCCCTCGCTCACACACAGAGGGAGGGAGACAGAGAAAGAGAGAACTCTCCATTGGCTGTCTTCATTCCTCCTCAAGAGAAGAGAAATCACCTGCTTATATATGTGATCCATCAGGGATTCCACATTGCAGACTGCATTTTCACAGCACATCACATCAATGGTTCCTCAATTACAGTGCTGCTTTTCCACAGTCAGCTCACACATTCAACTGCCAGCCATAAAAGTGCTGCTGAGCAATATAATCAAGCGTTGAAGAAAGCGAGTCATATGCATAAGAGTATAAGAAAAACCCTGCTAGATCGGAGCAATGACTCATCTAAGATAGCACGCCGTTTCCCACTGCGACCTCCCAGATGCTTCTAGGAAGCTCACAAGCAGGACGTGAAGATAGCCATCTTTATGATCTTCTATTAAAACATCTTCTATTAAAATGTGGACTGCCTCCAAATATAAAGATTTCATTTAGGGCTGTTCCAGACAAATCATTTGTACCTCTTTTTTTTTTTTTTTTTTTGCTTTCTTCTTGTGATTTACTTGCTGGTGGTCATGCATGGGATTTAATAAAAATTATAGCCAAATGATGAGTGATCTAGCGCTGAATTGCTTCTCTGCTTTAGCACTGTGCTCACCACTCTCCTTGTTCTTGTGAGGGTTCCAGCAATCGCTGGCTGAAATCCTGGCTGAAAATGCAAAAATTCTTAGAAGCCTGATAGGTAAAAAACAAAAACAAAAAAATAAAAATAAAAGAACCAATTAAAAAAGACAAAAAAGTTGTGGCATCTTAAAGACTAACTGTTATATTTTAATGCGAGCTTTCGTGGATGAGTCCACTTCCTCAGACGGAAGAGAGAGAGAGAACATGGCAAATTTTTATACATGGCCTCAAAAATACAGAGACTGTGGTGGGTTGGTAAGAAAGTCGGGTATTTAACACTGGGTTGATAGCCTCTTTGATTTACAGGTATATTCCATTGAAGCTTGTGCAGTAAAGGATGTAATAGAATAACAATGGTAGAATAACATGAATGTTAATTATATTGAGGAGACTGGCCTTTTGCAGTTGCTAATGACCTTTTCTTTATAGGAGGTTTTGTAAGCAGCTACAATGATGTGTGAATTGCCCCAGGCAATGGATGACCACAAGAGTAACATGGCAATGAGGTAAGACTCTCTGGTTTACCTCCGAAGTTTTTAAGGCGGATCTGTTAAGGAGGAAAATATATCTGGGAGATACAGTACAGTACAGTTATTGTATTGTTCATATTTGGTAGTGTCCTAAAAGGCCTTGTCTTATATTGAGTCTATTGAGATGGGTGTCTAGTATGTGTATATATTTTATCTCAGCTGTTTCTCTCTGGATTCTTGTCCTGTAGTTTCTCTCCCCGCCAGAATGGCCACTTTTACATCGTGTGTAAAATGTCCTGGTAAATTAAAATGATGTCAAAGAGGGTTTTGTGTGTTCCCATTCCTGATGTCTGATTTGTGTCCATGAATTCTTTTGCGTAGAGATGGGCCTGTTTGTTCTAGGTAAAGTGCAGGTGGGCACTGTTGGCAAAAGATGGCATACGTAACATTGGTAGAGGATCAATGTTGTGTATGACATTGTTAGGACCAGTAATTGTGTTGCCAGAATAAATGTGGGGGCAGACCTGGTACCTGGGTTCAGAGTAGGGCTTCGTTCCCATCTCTGTGTCAGTGTTCTGTAGTCCATTGTGTGTCAGTAGTTGTTGGAGATCGGACGTTTTCTTAAATCTGAAAGTCTTGAGAAACGCTGCAGCGCTAAACTCTATCACTTGTACATCACTCTGATCTGAAGCAGAACAGAAACTATACCTAGGGTTTGTGGTGGAATGAATAAAATCTGGAAAGCTGTAGAGAGAAAAATCCAGTATGGATTGAAATAGGAGGAATATCCATTTGGACATCAATAAAAAATCCAATATGATCCATGTAGGACCCAGAACAAAGGGTGGCACAAATACCTTAACTACAAAAGCTGTAGGTATCATGATTAGACATGGGGACGGATAAAAAAATGGATCGCGATATTCGTGGAAAACCGCTGATCCGTTAAATATGCATCCCTTCATATTCGTGGGTTCCAGAGACCCCCACGAATACGAAGGGATGAATATTTCCCCATTTTATTAGTTCCTTTGTAAAAAAAAAAAACTGTTCTGCCTATCGGCTGCCGATCAACTGATCGGCAGACCGATAGGCAGCCACCCACCCCCACAGCCACCCACCCCACAACCTACCCCTACCCCTTCCTCTCCCTACCTTAGCCCCCCCCGCCGACACCCCCTTACCGTAATCGTCGCCGCCGCTGCCGATGTTTCCATCAGGCCTCCTCAGCCACAGCATGTAAAAAAGGGAAACTGGCTACCCTTTGCTAAGATGGCGGCTGCGGTTTCATTTAAGGTGGGGAAGCTGCAGCTGCCATCTTTGCAAAGGGCAGTGCGGCGGTGGGGTGGTGGTGGCAGCGGGGTGGTGGTGGTGGCAGTGGGGGGACGGGGAGTTTTTTAAAATAACCTCCCATAAATCAACGAATATATTCGTTATTCGTCGCTTCATGGGGGCCACTTCATGTTTCGTGAGTCGTCAACTTTTGACAACTCACAAAGCGGGATGACTCACCAAAATGGTGAGTTGTCCCCATCTCTAATCATGATTAAACATTATCAGTAGACCCATCCTCCACAAATGTCTTCTGTTCAAGCCATCTCACCCCCCCCCCCAACCACACCACATCGTGTGGTAATGGAATTCTATATCCTCATTACATATATATGCAACAGTGCAATTTTATAGTAATTGTATTATAAAATCAAGGGATATACAAGCAATTGTGAATCAACAGTGGGAAAGAAAAAGGAGCATTTACACCCACAGTACTTAGCAGAGCTGTGCACCGGATTCAGAAAAATCTCAAATCCCAAACAAAATTAGCCTGATTCAGACTGATTTGTATAATCCTTTTGGTTTCTCAGTGCAATTCCATGGGAGCCTTACATATCAACTTGGGTCCAGGACCTAAGCCAATTCCAATGGAACACAAATCACCCAAGAATGAATTGGGAGACATTTGAAAGCCCCAGGTTTGCCTTCAAAATAGTTTGGCGAACCTGTGCACAGCCTAGTCCTTGGTCTTAAGAGTGTCACTCAAAGGTATAGCCTGTGCTTTTCAGAGAGAAGATTCTAAGCTCAATTCCCAAATCACATGTATGTGTAAGGCTGGGAAAACAGCCCTGTCTGAAATTCCATATAGGGGGTTTATGGGCAGATGATCTGATTTGAAATTGGAAAAAGTTTCTTTTTTTGGCTACAACTCATGGAATTCTCCAGTAGCATGGAAAAAATCACTGTCCTGGTGTACCACTTTCTTGGTTCTGTTAGGGCTACATGCCCTTTGAGTCCCAGTGCCAATAAGCTGCTTGCTTGCAGAAAAGCCCTATGAGGTCTATGGAATCAAAATAGAATTAAAAGAAGGGAGGGAAGGAGGAAGAACAAACGAATGAACAAACGAATGAATGAACGAAAAGAAAAGAACCAGAAGTCTTTCAGTCTTCTGTCCAAAAATCTATTTCCAAAGGTAAAACCTGAAGGCCACAAAATGAAATACAAATATCTGTACAAACACACAACTTCACGTCAATGTATTTGGCTTTTCCTCCATCCCTCCCACGTTTGCTGTTGTTACCAGCCATCAAGTCTCCTTTGACTGACAGCAACCCTATGAATGAGTGATCTCCAAAATGCCCTGTCCTCGAGGTAATAAGAATCAAGGTAATAAGAGTCTAATTCCTGCTCCCAGGGAAATAAAATCTCCTTTCCTTTTTAAATCCTCCCTCTTTCTAAACGGAAACCTTTCACAGGCACAGCTCCTTCCTAAGGATTTCCCTATGCATTGGGCTAAATCAGAGAGACCATAAAGGTTACACCAACTGGAGAGTTTTAGGAACTGTTGGGCAGGGAAGCAATTTTTCTATGCTCTGGATCTGACACACTATAGGGGAACTTCCTCTGTTCTTCCTATTTCTTCTGGGGTGCAATGTTTAATCTCCCAGTGAAAGTGTCTGCTGTCAGAATTTTGGCATTGTGACTAGCTCCTCTTTGCTGTCTACACACTGGAGGAGAATCCAGCTACCGCACACCATTTTAATTGTGTGAACTCCTCTGGAACCAATTTTGATGAAGATGAATGCAGAAATATTTTAACTAAGAAATCTTTTGCAAAGGGTCTTATTCTCAGTTGAGTCTTTGGCTGCCAGGGTGGGCAGAAGGTCTATCTGAAGATACTGGTCGGTCTCTGGTTAATTTTCAATAGATCATCAAATGTTACTGATTTAATATGTTGAAGGTAAGGGGGGCATTAAACAAATCTTTGCCAAAAAAACAGTGTACACCAGTACCAAACACACCGTAGCTTTTCCTCCTCCTCCTGTTTACACTGTTGCTGATGA
Source organism: Intellagama lesueurii (assembly GCA_037013535.1). Lineage (NCBI taxonomy): Eukaryota > Metazoa > Chordata > Lepidosauria > Squamata > Agamidae > Intellagama > Intellagama lesueurii. The sequence continues at coordinate 7,514,033 of JBAJHW010000003.1, forward strand.
ACCCAAGCTTAACAGACTGGGATACATGAGAAGATTGACCTTTCATTGATAACCCAAATAGACAATGATGCCTTGGGAAAATTGGGGTTCAATAGTCAGTTTAATGGGAAAACTATTTGGCTTGGAAATATCTCTTACTTCACTTCACAGCAAAGTACTTCCGCTGTTGCAAGATTCTGTTGGCAGATCTGGTCTATATTTTTTGACAACTGGGGTGATTCTATTTTTTTAAAAAAATCAGTGTATTTGTTGGCAAGTTGTCACGCCAGATTCACCATCTGCCATCAGTCAATCCGTAGTGTAGCAAAAAGACAGGTAAGCACACAGGATATAATTAGATGTTTTCTAGTGAGCTCCCCCCAGCCCTCCATTCCACAGTCTGTGGGTGACAGGGGAAGGTATTTAGACAGACTAATGCATCAGCTCCCCAGACTTTTTCACTAAGGGTGAGAGGAGTTCATGTCTCAAAGCTCTTGTTCAGATTAGCGCCTAATGGTCCTGAGGCCGGGCGTGCATTCTACATGCTGACTTTTGCTCTCAGAAAAGCGTGGAGGATGGCAGGCACCAGAGGAAGGTGGCAGACATTGGGGGTGGTGTTCGAAGAGAGCAGCTTACAGATAATGAATTTCTTCCACCTGTCAAAAGAGCAACCTCTGTTACAGTCAAAGGTGCTGTATGGGAGAGGTCTCTGCAGGTGATTAGAGAGATGCCCTTCATAGACAGCACCATGCTAGGTGAGAAGATGTCAAGCCGGGAAGAGTTCCTGAGAACAATAAAGGACACACAGATTCCTTTTGAGCAGTAATAGCCCAAAGCCAGGCATTTTATTCAGTTAGCAACTGTTTGTGTTGGGAAACACTCTAAACCAGTGGTTTCCAACCTTCAGTCCTCAGATGTTCTTGGACTAAAGCTCCCAGAAATCCTGGCCAGCACAGCTAGTGGTGAAGGTTTCTGGGAGTTTTAGTCTAAGAATATCTGGGGGCCCAAGGTTGGGAACCACTGCAAACCCATCCTCCCCATTAGTTTTGGATGTTTTGACTTGACAAAACAGCGTGCCATGGACGTTTCCAGCCGCACACTTTTCCTTGCCTGCAGGTGAAAGTGAGACAAAGAATGCTTTTTTTGGTCATGGTCAATATCTCTGTAATTTGGGGGAATTGTCACAACACAAAACTCTTGACCCTAATATTTCCTTTATTTTATAGAGTAGACCTACTGTCCAAAATCCTTTTGCTTAGCATAGAGAATCACACTGGAGTGGCCTCATTGAATCAATGGGGAATTTGGCAAGTCAATTTCTCCATAGGTTTCATTGATTTGAATAGGCCTTCTCTAACTGCAACTTAGTAGACTGTACTAAGTAAATTGTAGGTAGGTCTATTTGAACCAGTAGAACATATAGAACAGTTGGATCACCAAATCCCCATTGGTTCAATGGGCCTACTCTAGCTGCAACTTACTACGTCAAACAGGATTCTGGCTACTGAATCAATCAGATAGATGTAAGTTTTGATTTACAATTCAGTAGCTGATTCAATTGATCAACTCTAGCGGAGACCTCCAACTGCATAGTCATCCAGAACGTTTATCTCATCTTCTGCCACAAGCACTTTAAAGGCTGTTCACAGCAACAGTAAAGATAACTAGATCTTGGAAAAGGTGGGGTTTTTTTAGAATACAGATCCCACCTTATTCTAGACAGCATGAACCCTGGATCTACATTTCCAAGTTCTTATAAGGGCTATTACCCATCTATTCTTATTCTTATGTGCTTTTTGGAGACATCTGCCTGCCGGTAGCAAAGACGGTCCGCCAACAACTGTTTTGTAGATTCATCAAGGGACTTGACCGCCACCTTGCTAAATCCTGCATGCTTCTTTTGAACTCAGTCCCTGTCCTCCCCACCTCCATCCCAGCCTTAGATTATATAATCTGTAGGATCCACCCCACATTGATATACTTCATATTTTGCCCAACACTTTGGCAAAGTTCTAGGTTCCCCGTATTCTTCGTCTTGCAGAAAATACTTACAGCAGGCTGCCAATAAAAATGAAAGCTACATACGGTAAGCACTGTAAAATCCAAAGCACAGTTGAAGCCATTTGCAAACGGCTGCTGAACTCTACAGCTGACATCTCGAGTTTTATAATGCTGTCATGGACTGTGCCCTCTTATGAGTAATATGTTGCCTGCAATTATGTCTAGGCAATTAGACGGAAGGTCCTATTAAGTGTACAGGGGCTATATTCTCCCTTGCCTGGGCCTTTTGGTTCCCCATCCTCTTGAATTATTTATCATTTAACTCTGTAAAGGCATGATGGTGTTATTGCCGCTGTTGCTTTTTTAATGACTACGGGAAGAAGGAAGGATTTTCTTGTGTTACAAGGACCTTAAAGGAAGAATGGAAGTGCGGTCATATGATATTGTAGAAAGGTGTTGCCTACACTGCTTGGACAAATGTGAGAATGGGTGGGCAAGTCCACGCATGCTATTAAAAAAGAAGAAGAAAACGCTTCTGGAAGTTTTGTATGGTTACTCAAAGGAAAACTGGAACAGAAAGGTAGGAATTGTTCCTGTGGGCAAGTTGAAACCTCACTTTATGAATTCTCTCTCATCTTTTTCCACTAAGAAGTTAGAATGTTTGTGAACATTCCATGATCACCCATGAATAATGTCCCCCATACAAGCATGTAAAGACGGATTGGCAATACATCAGTTAAATGGGTTCTAAAGTGAGCCTTCCCAATAATTACAGGGTTGTTTTTTTTCAGCATGAGAGGAGAAAGAGACTGAAAAACTGAGGTGTTTAAAAAAAGAGTAGAAAAAATAATTTGTTCTTGTTTGAGCTTCCTTCGTTGTGATTTTTGTGGTAGCAATATTTGGTGAAATGAGAACAATGGGGTGCATGTATTTTACACAGCAGGAGTGCTCCCCTTTCATCATGATTTTGTAATTTGCGCCATGCAAAGAAGATTAAAAATTGAGTGCCCAGCTGCTGTTCTAGTCTAGGAGCCCAAACTGGGATACACTGGTAAAAATGGATGAATTCTGTTACTTTAACAACACAATTTTTGGTGAGTTTCTTTCACCTGATTCTTAAGACAGTTTGGCCCATGAATGCATCTGATCTAACGTGACTGAAACCAACTTTTAGAAATTATGGAAACACAGGGCGTCAGATGTAGGGACTAGTGGCCACGCCATGCAGTTTAAGGGTAGTTAGGACATTGATTCACAGGGCAAAGGTCCAAGTGTTGTTGACCCTCTGGCCGAACTGTTGTGAAAACAGGGGTAGGAAGCTAGTTGTAACTTAAGAAACCTCTGTACATATTATCCGTAGCATACTGAGTTGCAGAACTGAGCATGCAACACATAATGCCTATGGGGATTTGTGTGTGCGCGTGTGTGTGCGCACGCACGTGTGTGTGTGTGTGTGTGTGTCTACAGAGGCCACTGTTCTGTTTAAAGGGCCGATAAAAAACTCTTCATTAGAACATATCTTCTATTGCAACCTTTTTTTGGCCATGGCAATAGACACATGAAAGAAATACAGGCCGAATCAGGATTGTATAAGTCACATAGCGAACTTTATAAGGTGGTGTGTGAAGAATTGTTTCCAGTCTCTGCCCCCCCTTCAAATGTGGCAAAGCCCCCCCAGGAGGCCATAGGGCCCCCGTTGAGAATGGCTGCTCTGTTGGAAGGTTTCTGCCATCCACACCAGATGTCAACACAAAAGAACAACATGGAGGGAGATCAGGGACCTTGAAGTTCATTGTGTTTGTCGTACACATTGAAAGCAATAGCTTCATGGAGCAAAGAGACATACCGCTAGCAGAGGAGCTGAGAAACCAAGCTTTTTGGACATTCTTGGTGGATAGTCATCTTTCGAGAGCTACCCTGAACACAGTTCTAATCTAGAACCAGAATGGATGGTAACGAAAGCAGAGCAACAAATTAGTGCGGGCTCCCTTTGGGCCCTTTGCGTAGCTATGGGTAGGGGGAAGCCTGGGAGTAGCCAGGCCTGTTACACTGCTGTGTTTTACATCAGCCACAGAATGTGGTAAAACTCTTACAAATCTCAAGTTCTGGCAAAATATTTTTCTGTATCCTTGGGCTGAGTCTCACAGGTGTTCTGGCTGTGGCCTGTGACTGACCTTCTTTGCTATTCACTCTGGAAGGAATCCTCCCCTAAGACCTCATGTCACACCTATGCCTTCTGTGACATTTCTGTGTAAATGCCACAGAAAATTACTCTCTAACAGGGATGGGGACTCAAGTCACAGGACTCGCTGTCAAGTCAAACGTAAGTCACACCGGCGACTCGACTTAGACTCGTGTTCCCCCCCCCTTTCACTGACTCGGACTTGACTCTGTTTTCCCCCCAATGAATTGTACTCAACTATTTGCCCCCCTCCATGACTTTGACTTGACTCTTGATTCGAAAACCCACCCACCCCTCCCTTTTTTCTGGGGGGGGGGAAAGTTTATTTTTAAATAGGGACTTGGACTTGGGCCTCAGGACTTGGTACCAAAGACTTGGATTTGGACTTTGGGCTCAGACCCAAAGACTTGCCAACATCCCTGCTCTCAAGTGCCCCTTTGTCTGGAAGTGTTAGGTGGCATTCCCTCATGTGTTCACCCACCTTTTCCCTCACTGCTTGGGGTCTCTTCCCTAACATGTATGCAGTGCATTCTCTAACAAAAACAAATCACATGCTCTGGTGCAAAAACTATCCTTAAAACCTTCTCTGTTCCTTCCAGCCTCACAACAGACTCTTTAATTGAGTATGTGTGTATTTTTGTTGTTTAGTCGTTAAGTCGTGTCCGACTCTTCGTGACCCCATGGACCAGAGCACGCCAGGCCCTCCTGTCTTCCACTGCCTCCCGGAGTTGGGTCAAATTCATGTTGGTTGCTTCGATGACACTGTCCAACCATCTCGTCCTCTGTCGTCCCCTTCTCCTCTTGCCTTCACACTTTCCCAACATCAGGGTCTTTTCCAGGGAGTCTTCTCTTCTCATGAGATGGCCAAAGTATTGGAGCCTCAGCTTCAGGATCTGTCCTTCCAGTGAGCACTCAGGGTTGATTTCCTTCAAAATGGATAGGTTTGTTCTCCTTGCAGTCCAGGGGACTCTCAAGAGTCTCTTCCAGCACCACAATTCAAAAGCATAAATTCTTCGGCGGTCAGCCTTCTATAAGGTAAAGGTTCCCCTTGACATTTAGTCCAGTCGTGTCCGACTCTAGGGCGCGGTGCTCATCCCCGTTTCCAAGCCGTAGAGCCAGTGTTTGTCCGAAGACAGTTTCCGTGGTCACGTGGCCAGCGCGACTAGGCACGGAACGACGCCGTTACCTTCCCACCGAGGTGGTAGCTATTTATCTACTCGCATTTTTACATGCTTTCAAACAGCTAGGTTGGCAGGAGCTGGGACAAGCGACGGGAGCTCACTCCGTCGCGTGGATTCGATCTTACGACGGCTGGTCTTCTGACCCTGCAGCACAGAGGCTTCTGCGGTTTAACCCACAGTGCCACCACATCCCTTCTATATATATATATATATATATATATATATATATATATATATATATATATATATATATATACACACATACTCAATTAAATAGTCTGTTGTGAGGCTGGAAGGAACAGAGAAGGTTTTATGAATTTGGAGCACCTTTTTGGCTGCAGGTCTAACTATTCTGGAGGTTCCTCCTTCTGGTTTCCCAAGCATATATTTTCAACTAGCTTACATTTGACAAAAAGAAGGAAAAAATTAAATTGCTTAACCTGCTCTTTACCAGTCTGTTTGTACACCAATGCTTTAAACCAGTGGTTTCCCCACCTTGGGTAATCTAGGTGTTCTTAGACTGCAATTCCCAGAAACTCCGGCCAGCACAGTGGGTGCTAAAGGCTTCTGGGAATTGCAGTCCAGGAACGCCTGGGTTACCCAAGGCTGGGAACCACTGCTTTAAGCAGTCGCTTGAGTCTCAAATTAGCATGTATTGAAATATTTATTTAATCACGGCCAGGGAGATATCCCATGATGCCACATTCTGTGAAATTTAACGGCAGTGCACATTCCAACAGACCATTTATTTATTTATTTCATTTATTTGTTTAATTTCTATACTGCCCATCTGGCAACCCAGGCCACTCTGGGCGGTTTGCAAAATACCAAAGAAACAAAGTATAAAGACAAACAATACAAATCAGACCATAAAATAAAATAATCTATACAAAATCAACAGATAAAAACAGTATCAATAGAACATTAAATTAAAATTAAAAAAAGCATGGCAGAGGTTGAACATTAGCGAATTCTGATTATTTTAGCGCTATTGTGTCAGATGATGTAGAGTCCAGGAAGGCCTGTTTTTAATAATTGCTTAAAAGTTATTTATCACCATAAGTCAGAGTTCATATGATGGCGAAGATTATTTTGCCCTCTGGATAGCTCAGTAGTTTAGGTATGTAGCTGCGGAGCCAGAAGTTGGAAGTTTGATTCCCCACGGTGCTTCCTACGAGTAGAGCCAGCCTGTGTGGCCTTGAGCAAACTGCACACAGTCCCAGGGCACCCCCAGAAGAAGGGAATGATAAATCACTTCTGAGCATTTCTTTACCTGGAAACCCCTGAAAAAGGTTGCTGTACGTCAAAATTGATTTGATGGCACATGATTATTAAAACATTTAAACAAGATATCTAGACTTTTGGTGACTACTAGAGATGGGGGTATTCGTATATGAATATCCCCACACAGGTGGCGTTAACAAGGGTCCAGCCCCATGGGGCCGGATGGTCCACTCACCGATCCGACGTGGATGCGGACTGCGCGATTCTACCAATGGATCCGCGGCGCACGATCCGCTCGCCATTTCTGGCAGGAGGCGGGAGGACAAGCCTCGCTGCAAGGTTGAAGAGTGGCGAGCGGATCGTGCGCCACGGATCCATTGGTAGAATCGTGCGGTCTGCGTCCACAGCGAATCGGTGAGTGGACCGTCCGGCCCCATGGGGCTGGACCCTCGTTAACGCCACCTGTGCGGGGTATTTGTATATGAATACGAATACCCCCATCTCTAGTGACTACTATGGTAGGGTCAAATTGGGTTCAATAGTACGTACAGGAACTCAGGCAAGGGGCTCCCTTACTTTATGATAGCCATTAAAAGTTCTTGTCGGCACCAACAGAAACAATTTCACTATCCTAGTAGCAAAAAGAAAAAACTTGGGGAAAAGAGGCGTTGAGAAAAAGCTGGGGTTTTTATTTTATTTTTGCTTATCAATTAATTTCCCTCCTTTTTAAATACATGTCCTTTCCTCCCACCCACTTTTAAAATTCCTCTTCAACTAAAGAAGAGGTATTTGTTTAGCACCTTGTTTCATTGCACAGCAAGAAATATTTTGAGTCAATGACCATTGTTGTAATTATAATTAGTGTAATCTTTTCCCTCTTGACCGTGGTGAATCTTCAGCTGCTCCTTGTAATTTTTTCATTCATATTTACTGGTACTGCCTTCTACCCAAAGGCACGAGAAGTCGTAAATTTGCTAATGGCTGTAAAGTGCTTTAGGATAGAAGGTTACAGAAATGCAAAGTTTTATTGTTCTCTGTCTACTCCAAGAGTGAGCTGCATATATATTATAATACAGTTGACACGTTTGACGGTCAAATCCAGCTTCCATACTGGAATCTAAATTAGCTATATACTCAAGTTACCTTTTCCAAGAGATGAGAAGTAATTATTGCATAGTTTTGAATTTATGGTTAAATCTCTCTAGCTGCTCAGCAGAAGTGCAAGGATTCACAGAGCAGAATAGCAGAACGAACAAACAAACGAATGAATTAAATGAATGAATTAAATGAAGGAAGGAATGAACGAACGAACGAATGAACGAACGAATGAACAAACGAATGAATTAAATGAATGAATTAAATGAAGGAAGGAAGGAAGAAAGGAACGAAGGAACAAACAAACGAACGAACAAATGAGTGAATTAAATGAATGCATTAAATGAATGAAGGAAGAAAGGAAGGAACGAACAAACAAACAAACGAATGAACAGATGAACAAACGAACGAACGAACAAACAAAATAAGGTCCCAAAACCTCCAATGGTAATAATTTAAATTTTGAAATTCTACTGCCCTTGGAGTAATGTAAAGCCTTGCTTGCAGAAGTTTGGACTTAGGCTCAGGCCGTCCGCATTATATAAGTGTCTGTTTGTGCAATTGACAGCACAACGGATTGTGCTAATGTACCTAAAGAACAGACTGCTAAATATGACTTCTACCCTACTCCATAAGTGGAAAGGCAACCGCTTATAGAGTTTCGAATTACACAGGTATAGCTACACAACTGTCAAAGCCGTGGATTAAAGTAACAAATACGTGTAACAAGTTACATTTTCATAAGGAAGACATAATGGAGTTACATTTCAAAAGTAGCCAGTAGCTAGTGATAATTAGATGTTGTATTAGGCATTGGCCAAAATCCAGGCAAGTTGCAAAACCTCTAGATTGTACAGTTACGTAACAGGATGGAGTGGCACAATATCTTGCTGTCATTTCCTCTGGGAACATCTGTATCTGCAAATTTACGCTACATGATTGGAAAGAGTATTTTGGCCCCTTGTGATGTAATATAGTCTATTTGAAGGCATTCTTAAAGAGCATTTTTAGACATTTCAAGCGGGGCATGGTCTGGAATTTTTGACATTTTATGCTGTTTCCCCCAAAACAATCTGTAGGGTTTGAACTGTAAGTGAACCACATCCAAGTTCCTGGGGAGTCGATGTGGGGTGGACAGAAGAGAACATAGGCAACGGAGGGATAACATTTAATCGCACAAGTTGTGACATGCAACGCTTTGGGATCAGCACTGCCCAAATCTCTGGACTACAAACCCCACTCTCTCCAGCCAGTAATTGTTTTGTGGGATTTGTGCATATCAAGAAAGTGTACCTCAAACTCTCAAAAGTGCAGCATTGAAGGCGCCAACAACAAAGTGGGCCATGTGCAGGAAAATGGTGTCAGCCCCAACACCCAAACGCCATTTTTCTCAGTCAATCCTGTGGTTTCTGACATTAACGGCAGGGATTAACAGAATGGCAATTTCCCTTGCCAAGAATTTCCCCCCGTCCCAGTATTAATGCAAATGGATTAGACTTTAACACTCCGTAATCGTTAATGAGATGTGTTAAGCCTTTTCTGCTAACTTTAAAATCTCTGCCTTTTCACATTGGAACTTATGCAAAGCTAGAGAAACATCCCCTCATTCTGGAATGTAACTCCTAAAAGCTGGGATTTCAACATTTTATTTCTCTTTATTTAAAATATTTTTTTACCCCGCCTTTCTCCTTAAAATGACCCAAGTTCTGGGAGTTGCAGTAGAAAAAAAAACACAACCCTAAGAAACCAAGAAACTTCCTCACATGTTGTGTTTTCCTTGTATTGGAGGTCCCAGCATTGCTGGTGATGGTCATGCTGGTAGGGGATGATGGATCTGTGGTTTGGCAATCTATGGAGGACAACAAGTTAGCCACCAGTGGCTTTGATTCAAAGTCCCATTGATGTCAACAGGGTCTTTGTTTCCAACCTTGTAGCTGTACCAAGGACAGTTTTTTCTCCAGTTCCCCACCTGCTACCCAAGCATTCATTTACTCTGTTTGACATAACATTTGCTCCTCCTCCTAAATCTAATTAAATAATCAGAGAATAACTTGTTACCCTGTTACATTTCAAGCAAATGTTGACTTTGACCTACGTGTTCTAGTTGGGCAGCAGCTTAGGTTCCATGGTGCATCATGAAATTTATTTCATTATTACGTTCAAATAGTTCTTATTTTGCTTCGGAGAGGCTATGAGCATATCGCTGAAATCAAGAAGAAGGTGACACGGATTATATTGATGGGAAAGATCTGAGAGGAGAATATTGGAACTGACAGAGGGAAGGAATATATTGGCAGAAATATTAATAATATTAGGAATATTAATAAGGACAAGGCCACAGCCACCATCTAGACCAGTGGGTCCCAACCTTGGGTCACCCAGGTGTTTTTGGACTTCAACTCCCAGAAACCCCAGGGCAGCACAGCTGGTGGTGGTGGCTTCTGGGAACCGCAGTCTAAGAACACCTAGGTGGCCCAAGGTTGGGAACCACGGATCTAGGCAAAAGGAGGTGTAAGAAAAGAGGGTTCTGTCTCCTTCCCCCTCCATTTCTGTCTCTGAGCTTGGATAAATTACTTTCTTCTGGCCTACGACTCTGGCCATGCTAGGTGGGGATGATGGGAATTGTAATCATTTGAAGGTCTGCAATGCCTCTGCAATTCTAGATGCAATTCCTGACCTCTCAAGACAAAAGATGAAAAGAGGAGGGGGGGGGGGAAGGAATTAACCTTGCAACAATACTAGCAAGCAAAACTTGCAATCTGCCCTGATAGCTTATGCTTCTCTAATGGTTGATCCTCCTGTAAGCTAATCTTTGAGCCGTTCTTTAAAGCTAGGCTGTGTAACAATTAGATTATGAGATTTGGGGTTTCACAAAAGGAGATACTTGTTTTGTTATGCTTTGGCACAGCTTTGTTTACTGCAAAATAATGAGAGATGCGAATAATTGTATACTTTTATTTTGTCCTGATAGGGCCAACATTACACCCATTGACTGGAACACCCATTGAAATACCTTCACTTAACCTGAGAAGCAACGCGGACCTATAAAACAGTGGTTCCTAACCTTGGTTTCCCGGGTGTTCTTGGACTACGACCCCTCAGAAATCCTGGCCAGCACAGTTAGTGGTGAAGGCGTCTGGGAGCTGTAGTCCGAAAACATCTGGTTGGACAACCCCTGATCTACTGCCTGTGCCAAATGGTAGGGCTGGCCGTCTTGTTGTGTTGCACGTCACATGTTGAATTCATATTTTCTGGGTAATGCTAACGCAAGAAATGGGAGGAGTGGGAAGGGTGACAGGGGGAACTGAGTAGGGTAGCTTAGCAGTTTTAAGTTCTATGGTGCTGTTTGTTTAATTAGATATCTTTTGATGAACATTGCAATTTCACAAAATGAGTCTCTTCTCATTTACAGCTACATAACAGACAACAGGAGCAATAAGGACAACAACAAAATGCTACGATTTGTGCACTCAAGCCCTCATCAACTTTGCTCGTAGAATTGTAAAGTCCAAGTGCCCTTCTGGATTCAAAATCAGATAAAAATCCAAAATATCTTCCTCAACTGGGTTGGACATCCATAACATAGAAGAATCAGCTCCACGTGCAGAATCTTCAAAATCCTAGACCAAGTTGGTAAGAGTCTTAGCGGTCTAAGTGGCAATAGCAGCTCCAGTCTCTTCTGCTCTCCTGCTCTTTCTGATTCAAATCTCTTACTCACAACCCCACCCCTTTGTGCTGAACCAATATTTCATAGGTGCTACAATAGCCCTTCTCCTCTTTGTGGAGAATATGAAGAATCACCTCTTACTTACTATTTTGTGCAGCTTGTCCAGGTCCCCAGAACTGTTGACAGATTGCTGATGACCTTGTCTTGGCCTGCTTCCTATTGTGAAAGTGACTGATCTGTTTGGACAGCTCTCATCTCTTGCTTTGTAAATAAGGACTGGTTTAAGACAATGCAGGCCTGGGGCATGCTGCCCAGCACATCACACGAGCAGCCTAAGCCAGAATAGCTAGTGAGAGGGATTGTGGATTTGAGAGTCCAAAAACATCTGGAAGTCTATGGTTGCTTCCCCTTGTAATTGTTGGGAGTTTTTTACCATCTCAGATGCTCTCTGTAGTTTAAATGACTGGGAGGGAACCTTCTGGGCTTGGGTGACTGTCAATCTATCCAAACTAACCAATTATTTCCTCCTCTCTTGAAATGCAAAGAGAGCCCCATCTCTCTGCTGAGAGTTCTCCCACCCCCCTTTTTATCTGTTAGAATTCAGTCAGTTGTCAGTTGGTTGTTTAGTTTGCAGTTATCTGTTTTCAACGCCAAGTAATTAAATGTTTTTATCTTTTCTACTACTAATGTCTCAGAGTGAGTTATAGAGACTGTGCCAGTTAATGAGAAAGGGGTGGACTATCTGTGGAACTTGAAGCTATTCTCCTCTGTGAGTCTCTGTACTCCTGATGTGCATCAAAAAAGAATTTTAACCAGAAGTTCAAAATTCTGTAAGAATAATAAGAACTTTATGTATTTACATAACCTCCAAATGCCAGGAGCTTTTAGCCGGCAAAAACTACATTTTTAACACACACACAAACACACACATATATAATAAATTAATACATTATATATGTGGTTGCTGTAGGTTTTTCGGGCTGTTTGGCCGTGTTCTGGAGGTTTTTCTTCCTAACGTTTCGCCGGTCTCTGTGGCTGGCATCTTCAGAGGACAAGGATCCTACAAAAAGCAAAAACCTCGAACAGCAACGTAACAAGAAAGGAGAGAAACGCTATCAAGTCCCTAAACTCAGATCCGGACATCATCATTCTGCCAGCAGACAAAGGCAACGCCACAGTAATCATGCAAACACAAGAATACAAGGAGAAAATCAGGGAACTTCTAGACCCCACCACCTACAGAAAACTGAAACGGGAGCCAACCAACAAAATCACAAACCAAACAAACGTGCTGATCAGGAGTTCCTCCCTGCACCCCAACATTCAACCATCGGATCCCGGCCGTGAAAGCCTTCGAGAATACAAATTATATATAATTTAGGCAACGTGTAGATGGTGTGGTGCTCGATATAATGCTTAATTTCAGTTTCTCCACCACCTCTTTTTATAGCTGGGTGATGTTGTTTTTCTCTTTCGGATATTCCTAGCTGAATTCTCTTCTTTCATCAAAGCAGAATTTGTTTACAGAGCTTGGAAAAAAATGACTTTTTCAGACCGAAGCCCCCAACCAGCAGGACCAGATTTATTTCCATTTCCAGTGAGTTAGGTATCTGACTGCGGAGCCAGAGGTTGAGAGTTCAAGACCCCACTCTGCATGCCAGAAGACCCATTCTGTGTAGCCTTGGGCAAGCTGCACCGTCCCACAGCGCCCCCCAGGGGAAGGGAATGGGAAACCATTTCTGAGTACTCTTTACCTGAAAAGGGTTACTATAAGTCAAAATTGAAGGCATACAATTATTATTATGAAGTACCAGGTGGTCATGGAAATAAACACATGCAGCTGGAACTATTGTTCTTTGCTAGAAGCATTGAGAATGGGCAGCAGTCACTGGATAAGTATAGCTTACTTGCCTTTTGAGCCTGCTCCACCGGTGGCTGTTAGGGATGGCTAACTGTGTGCCTTGCTCTGAGTTTCTTGGAAGGATTTCAGGATACTACAGAAAAGAGGGACAAATAAACAGCTGGTCCCAGCCTCTCCCTAAGGTGTTTTTCCAGCAAGGCTTATTTTAAACCTTAGAATCTGACAGGGGAGAAGAGGAAGCAAAGGGAAGCATCTTGAGTGGCTGCAAAAGGAAAGGGTTAAGTTTGTCCTTCCGCTGCTCACCAGTCCCTCCTTACCAATGTCCACCCTGAATTCACGTCACCAAGTTTGCCTTTGTCTTCTCCTGGACACTTTTAGCTTGAAACAGTGATTCAAGTATCTAGAGTCTGGAAATGTCACTGTTTTTAAACTGCAGTAGAGATGGGCATGAACCGGTTCATCCCAGTTTGTCCCAGTTCATCAAGGCGGCAGGACCAGTGCTGTTCTCTCCTCCTCAACTGATCAGCAGGCTCAGCACACTTGCTTTTTCCACCTCCTCGGCTCATCTCCCAGTCAGGAGCAGGAGCACAGACTTCTCTGCCCCGCCCTTTTTTCTGAGTGGCAGATCAGCCAAGGGGGCGGGGCAGAGAAGCCCGAGCTCTTGCCGGGACTGGGAGATCAGTTGAGGAGGTGCAAGCAGCTAGCATGCTGGGTCTGGTGAGGGGCTGATTGGGCCAGAGGAAGTGGGTTAGGGGAGCAGCAGCACCTGTCTTGCCACCTTGATGAACTGGGACAAACTGGGACGAACCGGTTCGTGTCCATCTTTAGACTAGCGGATTCATGGAGCTGCTGTCTAAAACATAATTCCCCCCCCCCCAAGCTTTGTAAACAAATTCTGCTTTGATGAAGAAGCAGGAGAATTCAGGCCTGAATATCCGAAAGAGAAAAACAACATCAAAAGGATGCGGACTGATGTGACAATTAAGTACAGGAAGAGACAGCTTCGGATTCACCTCCTAGACCTCAAATGGTCCCTACTGTCTACCATCCTTATTGCCTTCCAGACAATTGCAGAGATGGGGAATACTTATTCTTTGTACTACAATTTCCATTAGCCACTGTTTTTTTTTTAAAAAAAGGCAAAGTGTGCTGCTTATATACCACCCCATAGTGCTCAAGGCACTCTCTGGGTGGTTTACAATTTAATAATGCATTCCCCCCCCTCCAGCAAGTGGGGTATTCAATTTACTGACCTCGGAAGGCTGGAAGGCTGAGAGAAACTTGAGCCCACTACCTGAGATTGCACCTGGGTTGTGAGCAGAGTTTTGGCCGCAGTACTGCAGTTTAACCACTGCACCATGAAGCTTATTATGAATTCTGAGAGCTGTCGTCCCTAAAATTCTACATTTTGCTTCTTTGGACAACCCCTCCTGACAGTCTGCTGATTTGGGATTGTCTTGCTCATTTACCAAAATGCTAATAGGTCCATTTCGTGGCCTTTACCACACCACATTCATATTATGTTGTGAAATGGATGCTGCAACCCTAAATATGATGCAAACCATGGTATTGTAATAGCAATAGATGGATTGTTACTCCACTAGTGCAGGCAAACTTTGTTTCTTTCTTTGCTTAAAATTCCTGCCATTCAGTTCAAAGAGCCCTTAAGGCAGCTTAGAAAATAAAACATAGTTCCCACAGAAGAACAATAAGAATAAAACCCCAAACTGAGCATCCTTCTAAAATGGAACTCTATAAAACCATGGCAGCATTGTGCCAAAAGCAAAACAAACGCATACACAGCACTGAAAACAGCAATATTTTGTGATCTCAGCAAAAGCTAGGAGAGGAAAGCTTTGAACTCATTTGTGATGGGACTTAAAGAAAGGCCAGAACAATCATGCCCAGCAGGTCTCTAGAAAACAATGCCACCATAGTGAAAGTTCCATACTTGGTGGAAACATACTGAGGAAGGAAGGAAGGAAGGAAGGAAGGAAGGAAGGAAGGAAGGAAGGAAGGAAGGAGCTGATGTTGGATGGAAGGAAGGAAGGAAGGAAGGAGTCTAGAATACCAGCTGATTGCTTGGAGAAGGAAACAAGATTGTCTGAAAACGTGTGTGTGTGTGTAATATAAAGCACAAGATGTATTATTAAAGAAGCCCATTGACTGGCAGTAGCAACTCACTTAAACACTAGTTAGCATCCTGATTAATTAATTAATTAATTTTGTTTGTTTTATTTGTAGGCTGGCTTTTTCCCAATAAGGGAAGCCAAGGGCTTAGAAGAGTTACTTTTTGGACTAAAATTCCCAGAATGCTCCAGACAGAGAATTCCTTGGAGTTAAAAGAACAGAACAGAATAGAACAGAAAAGAAAAGAAATTTTTTCCCAAGTTGTGTTTCAGACTCAGGAAACAATTCCTTGAAATACCTCGTGTTCAGTTCACTTTGATCTGCATCTATAGACGGTCTTCCTCTTATAATTAAACTCCAGGCAGTGAAACCAACAAGATGGATTAACTCCTTAAAGCAGAGGTAATCAACCCCTGGTCCACGGCCCGTGCCGGTCCATGGCCTGAGCAGGACCGGGCCGCGGAGACAGACCTCCCGCCCCCCCTGCACGCATTCCCCTCCCCACAGCTGCTTTGCGCGCTCGCATGCCAGCACTGGCGTGAGCGCTCTCCCACCCCTTCATGCATGTGCCCAAGCGTGCCGGTGTGCAGGCGCTCCTGCGCATGCGCGAAGGGGTGGGGGAGAGCTCATGCCGGCTCTGGCGGGCGCACGCGCACTTCCCCACCGCTTCGCGCATGCACCCGAGAGTGTGCGTGTGCCCGTGCGAGGGTGCCCCGCCTTCCTCAGAGGCTCAGCCGGTCCGCGGTCCCAAAAAGGTTGGGGACCACTGCCTTAAAGGAAGCCATGGGCTTGAGTTTGGAAGAACTGAGCAGGGCCGTTGAGGACAAGACATTTTGGAGATCCGTCATTCACAGGGTCACCATGGGTCGGGGGTGACAATGCCACATAACAAGTGAAACCAAGCATTCTGGAGTGGAGAGAAGTCCAGGGGTCAGTTTAGCACAGATGTAAGGTTCACAAAAGTTGCTGTTTCACTTGCTTTCTACTCATTCCTTAGGACTTTAGAAAGCCGGATGTCACTGACTGAGAAAACATTAGGCTACATCCTTAAGTCCTAACAGGAGAAAACCGATTCAGGTTTCCTCCTAGCTAGCCATCTTCTCTTCCAAGTTACTAGCCAACAGCTGCTATGAACTGGTTCATCACCTTCCCTTCTCTCTGTTTTTTTCCCCCACCAAGAGGTCAGAGTCTTCCATGGTATTGGACATGTGCTGTCATCAGTTGACCGGTTTGGGAAGTGGGGAGCAGGGCACCTTAGCTTTCCAAAATATTTATTTTTAAATGCACCAGCCAATCTCAGAGTTTCTCAGCCCATGCTGATGAGGGCATCTCGCTACTCAGTCCTCCTGCTTCAATTCCATTTTTGCTGGCTTGCGCTGCCTAGGTGAGCTCTCAAAGGGAAGGGTTAATGCTTTGTTCTGAACCCAGAACATTATCTTTGCTGAAAGGTGGAAATCTTTACCTTCCTGGCACATAGCACTCTCTGCAGCTGGGGATGGAAAAAAAGAATTTTATAAGGTGCAACGTTCTTAGTGGAAGTACTCCTTTCACACCGCCCGAGATGCACTGCAGAGCCAAGCTCAGCGTGTACATTTGCAAAACTTTGGCTATTTTTCAGGGAAACACACCTTAAGCTAGCAAGCAACTGTGAAACATGAACATCTAAATCTGCATGGAGTTGAACAATGCACACCGATACACTTTAGTCAAGGGGGGAAATGTATGCATTAAAATGTGTACACTCATTTTTTAAAAAAAATAATGCAAAAATGAGCACAAATTTCTTTGCAAGGAAAAATAAAATCTTGTTATAACTGAAGTCTGGCAAAATTCAGAGAAATGCCATGACATGGAGACAGAGTGTTTTCTACCAAAGCTCACATGACAAGAAGACTCAGGAGTCACTCTGCTAGTGCTCCGCTTGGGCTACACTTCAAGTGTCGCAATGAGCCCATTGCTGGCACGTCAGAAAGCCAGGGACCAGAGAAGGGGACTCACACATGCGCCACACACACAAAGAGATGAGGCGGTGAGCCCTGGTTCAGTTGGCAAAGGGTAGAAATGGGTTGTCGTTATTGTTATGGACTGCCATGTTGCTTCCAATGTATAAGAATCCTATTAGCGTTTTCAAGGTAGGTGAGATGTTTTTAAGGAATGGTTTACCATTGACATCACCCTCCAGAGACTTTCTATGGCTGAGTGGGAATTTATCCCATGCACTGTACTATGTTATACTGACATAGTGAGTAGATGTGGGCAGACTTTATTTCTCTTAGAGAAATCAAACTCCATCCTAATAAAAATTACATGCCTTCAAGTTGATTCCAACGGATGGTGACCCTTTCCAGGGTTTTCTAGGTAGAGAGTACTCAGAAGTGGTTTGCCATTCCCTTCTTCTGGGTGTGTCCTGGGACTGTGCAGCTTGCCCAAGGCTATACAGGCTGGTTCTTTGCGTGGGATGCACAGTGAGGAGTCAAACTCTCAACCTCCAACTGTGTGGCCAGATACCTAAGTCACTGAGCTCTCCAGCCATTAAGGTAGGGGGTGGGATGGTGGTGGAGGCCCAGAAAGCTACCACCTCTATATGGAGTTTGGAATTTGTTTTGAATCCACAAGGATTCCAATTTCAAATATTGTGACAGACTACCAGGTTCAGGGAGTCCCTGTCTAGCCGCTGAGGCACACTATCTATTGATTCTGGAGTGGGAGAGTTAAATGTGGTGTTGGCTAGGGAACCTGCCTGGCCCTGGAGTATCTCAACACTCCTGTCTGACGGAACTAAGCAGTGTTTTCAGGAAGTTCCAAACATTCCACAAGGTTAAATATTTAAGACTCTTAGACCAACGCTGAAAAGTAGAACAGGCACCACACTCACAAAAATTATGAACTCCCAATAGGTGGTCAAGCCAAGACCTGATTTAAAGTGCCACAAACACCCTTGGCCAAAAATGTAAACAACTGAATGGATATTTTTAATATATTTTTTGTGACTAACGGTGAAAAAGACAAAAAGGCAAATGTTTCAAATGGTTTTGAAATGTTTCAAAAAGGTATCAAAAGTGTTTGAAGCAAATAATCAATAAGAATATAAGGCAGGAGCAGTACAGAACAAACATGCAAGAAAATGAAAAGCTAACTAAACTATCTAGTACTTATACAGCGGCATAGTCTCAGAGCATACACAGAGTGCATCACTACTGGCACAGCGTATCAGAACAGCAACTGAGCATAGCATCTCCTAAGAGATAACTAAGCCAACTAAAGTAACGTTTGAACTTCTTTTTATACTTTATTCATCCCCTTCTGGAATTTTTGAGATGATCTGCCAATCAAGTTTTGGATTCCTTGAATGTTCATGAAGACAAGAGCAGTTTCTGCCCTCCGCCCTTCACACACAGCTGAAGACATTTCCCAGTTAGCACAGTACAGTACTAGGGAACAAGTCGACTCGGCCTTGAAGTCTTTGCCGAAAAGATAAACCACAGATGGTACTTCCATTCCTTTGCTGGGAAAGTCTACCTCCACCTTTCTCCCAGCCAGCTATACCCAGGCACTGAGAAATGCCTACATTTTCCATAGAACTCCACAATCCATGTTCCCCCAATTGCTCAGTTCCTTCGCAGCTATCATTGCTTTTGGCTGTTTCTGACAAAGTCTTTCTCTTCCTCCAGGACTGCTCACATGATTTGTATCCCAAAGTGGAGATCTCGTTAAACATAGCCATTCCATAAACCTTCTGTCCACTGCCCTCTGACTGGGCCAACACCTGCAGCTTCCGAACCATACTGAAGACAAATAATATATCTATCACATGATGGGAACCCGAAGCACAGATTTAAAAGCTCCCAAACTACAAAGCCATCATGATGTAAAACATTTTATGGTAGGATCTACAGAATCTTTGCTTGTTTTTTTGTGAAATAGAAGGAGAGAAATGGAGTTTTGCCCATGAGGATTCTCAGGGCCTTCATTGATTTTTTCTCTCTATAATTTTTTGATAAGCGTTAACATTCACGTGTGTTTCCTGACAAACAACCCTATTCTCAGACGATAGCTATAAAAACATATTCTGAATATTCGCGACCTGACATAAAAATGACCTGCAAAGATGTGTCAGCAAGCAGCAGATCTGGAGTTGATGGTTTGATCCGTGCTGACCAGCCCTGTGGGAAGCTAGGTGAACAATTCCTTATTAACAAAGGGACATCCTTTTCGTGGAATTTCCCTTTGGTCTCTTTTGCTACAACTCGTTTTGTTCATGATCAACACAACCCTGATGAGGTTCCTCTTCCAAATCTTAAGTAAAAAGTTCATTATCTGGGACCAGTTCCCAGGGCTTTAGCTGTGTTTTTGTGGCAAAAAAACAACAACAGTTTTGTGGAGCCTTCGCAATTAATGAGTTTTATTTCACCTGAGCTTTTGCATCGGATGCATGGAGTTTTGGCTGGATGGGAGGTACCTATGCTTTGGTAAGGGCAGGGATGTGGAGAAAGGGAAATACGCTAGATGCAAACATTGACGGTTATCTTAGCAGTGGTTGCTTTAAAACAGTATTTGAGAAGTCAAAATAATGTCCTAACATCCCTGTTCTAATAAGTCTATTTGAAAAAAAATCCACAGTGTGAGCACTTCAAATCTTGGCCCATGAACTTCAGCTACAAAATTTGCACCTGGTTTTATAATGGTTGGCATTTCAAGCCTAAATATATTTATCTGGAATTAAATTCAGTATATTATACAGTACTTGTGTTTTTTTCACGTCACATCGTCTTCCCCAGAAACTGTCCCTGCTATCAGATGCTTACAGCCAACGTACACACCAAATTTATCATCCTGAGAAGGCAGGATTCTCTGGAAAAGACAATAATGCCGGGAAACATGGAAGGCAGCAGGAAAAGAGGAAGGCCAATTACAAGATGGACTGACTCCCTAAAGGAAGTCACAGGCTTGAATTTGCAAGAGCTGAGCAGGGCAGTTGAGGACAGGACATTTTGGAGATTGCTTATTTGTAGGGTGGCCATACTTTGGAGGCTACTTAACGGTACTTGGGAGAACACACACACATTTTTGTGAGACTGGCCATATCACTGCATTGTCTCATCCGAACATTTATGCTGGGGATGTCAGTCCTCGAATTCTTATTCCAGTTTTTGTGCAGGTTTTGGAAATCCAACCACATGTTTTTGCTTCAGCGGCAAAAATCACGATATTAGGAATTATTCACTGTTCCATTTTCTAAATTTTTTAATTTCTTACACAGCAAGGCACATGGGCATTTGGAGGTGCAGCTGCCAGCTTCTTAAGTGCATTCACACCCACAGCTATAACTCAACACTGCAATTGCAATATGTGCATTTGTGTGTGCGTGCACGCCCTGGTAAAACATTTTAAAAAGTAGTCTTGGTGAGTGATCACACTCAAGTCAAAAATAAATCAAAATTATTTTTGGAAAATATTTGTTCTCTGTGTGCATGCATTTGTGTATGCTGATAAAACCCATTGTAAAAAGCAGGTGTTATGGATGTGTGTAGAAGTGGCATCGTGGCAGGGAAGCACAAAGATACTAAAAGGAGCTCAACATCATCATCATGAGCCATCAAGTCAATTCTGACTTATAGCAACCCCTTTCAGGGTTTTTGAGGTAGAAAATACTCAGATGTGGTTTACCCTTCCCTTCTTCTGTGGGATTATGCAGCTGGCCCAAGGCCACCCAGGCTGGCTCTACTTGCAGGAGGCACAGCCGGCAATCAGACTCCAAGCCTCTGGCTCCCCAGCTAGAGACCTAAACCACTGAGCTCTCCAGCGAGTTAAGAGAAACTAAAGCATTGGCAATGTCATACTCCAGTTCTGGAATTAACGTTTGGAAGTCTCCCTGATAAACTGTAACTCAGAAGGCTTCTAATAGAAGGCTAACCAGACCCCCCAAAATAGCAAAAAAGAATGGATTGAAGGAACTCATGTTGCATATATAGGGGCTGATCTTTGTTTGCATCTAGACAAGAAAAATAACCCATACCGATTATCAAATGTACAGGGCAATTTTTTAAAATTGGTTTTATTACCATGGGTGTAAAGGGGTGATGACTTCTCATATGGATTAAATGTTCCTTCAAGAACCCACAGTGATGCTGCCGAGGATTCTGGGTAGAGGAGTTAAATCCAGGCTCAGAGCACCGGTTCTCCTCTGGACCATACCTTGAATTACCTAGTTTAGTTGAATGGTTTTGCTGACTTTTGCCTGTGTGCATGAAAAAAACAAACAGCAATACAAGCATTAAAACTCTTATTCCTGTAGTTGTTATGGGACTGAATCTGGTTTACCTAATTTGCCATTCCTGGTTTAACTAGTTTGTGCAATGCAAGTTTCTTTTTTGGAAAAAAAAAATCTACCCTGATGCTTATTTGTCTTTCCAAAAAGTGAAACACATACACTTACTCTATTCAGAGTTGTTTATAGATGAGATCTCTATATTCTATCCAGCAACATGATTGTAATAAACACAGCAGATATCAGCAAAACACATTACTGTGGTCTACATGCATCGCAAGCAACCGAACCGAACCAAGCCAAATCTGAAACAAGCGGCCTTATTCCAGAAATAAATCCCACCTATTGTGCATACAAATCTTTGAAGCCAAACACCTGTGGGAATACTTCTCCCGTTTATATATTTATATTATTAAACTTACCCATAAATGTCTGATTTTTCTTGCAGGTCTTTGCAAATCACTGCACTTCCACAGGCTACAGATACCAAGCCAGGAAACTTGAAACTCAGGTTTTGGAAGGCGGGGGGGGGGGGGGATCCCTCTTTTGTTGCCTTTTTAAAAGAATTTGATCTTGGCTCCAGGGGATGAAAGCCTGATCGGAAAGGATGAAGCTCAACTGCAGACTGAAATCCAAGCAGCTGCAGAAGCTTCAGGACAGGTAGAAAAAAGGCCGTAAGGAACGGGGCGATCCAGAGATTGTGCTTCCTTTTTGAGAAATGGTGCAACAGGTTGAAGGCACTGAGTTACTGTTATTTATTTATTTGTGAAAAAACAGAGTGGCACCAGGGAACCAGCAATGGCTCAACCTGGTGTAATAGGACATGCGGGTTGCTTGCTGTTGCCATGCTATTGCAACACTCTCTTCATTTAAAAAAAAGAAGAAGCAGAGAGACTGCGTGGTGACAGTTTATAGGCAGGAATCTTGGTGTTGCTAACGCACCAGGGGTATATTGATTACTGTTTTGGCGTCTTTAGGTTTCTGTTTTCCTCCCTCTCTTGCAAAAGATGAGAAAAAAAGCTCTCAGAACAGACGTGCAGTCGCTTCGTACACCTTCCTGTTTTTCCTCCCCTTTCTTGAGCTCATATTTCATTGGCTTTTCAAAGTTGTTTTAATCTAGTCTTCTGATTTTTCATGCAGCAGCTTTATAGGGAAATCATTTCCAGGAGCAGCCTCAGAGGCACACGTAGCTGGTGCCTCCAGGTTCGGAAAGGTGGTGAGTCCACCCTTGGTTTTACTCTGAGCTCTCCAAGATGCTGAACACTCTCACAAATAATAGATTCAGCACCTTGGATAGCTACTTAAAGTTCAGGCCGTAATCCAGAGCTGATATATTGCTCCACCACAACCTCAGAGCCACTGGGTATATATTTCTGTATTTACTGGGAATGGGCAATCTCTGGGCGCCCAGTAGCCAAACTCCTGTCTAGGGACAAACCACAGGTCACAGTTCCACCTGAAAGGGACGTCTCCTGGTTTTGTAAAACTTCTTTGGATTTATTATTTAATTGGGTAAAACAAGGTATAGCTTGCTTTTTACAGGATAACTGTTGTAGAAGGAGCAGCAATTTTTTTTTGCTGCTGAACATTTGTTTCTGCACCTGGTGTCCTGTGGTTCTCTGGCTTGGTCCAAGGGCTGCAGAAAACCCCCAGTAGGTTGCCTGTCTAGCTAAGCAGACTTACACAAGTATTACCCTATTGAATTCAAAGAGACTTACTTTATAAAAGACTTGTAAATAAATGCTTCTGTTATGGGTGTAGACTTCATGCAGGAAACAGATGGCTGGGACTGATAATCTGAGAGTGCATAAGAGGGAACAGGGTGGTTAGGAGCATCCCTCTGCTTTCCAAACAGGTGGCTGGTGCAGTTAAAGAGTGACAATTCTTCTCAGATGCAACTATATATAGAGGAACACTTGATTTGTTTCAAAGTTTTAAAAAACTGGGTTCCTGGTAGATTCTGCTGCTGAAATCACTGCAGTGAATCCATGCAACAATAGGGTGTTACAAATGGCATGCAGGGGAAATTTCACAGATACCGTATGATGGTACAAAAAAGAAGTGACACCTAATCAATTATTGATTGTGGTGGGTAGTATCTGAATTCTGGGATGCAGTCTGCAAAGTGTCTTTGAAGTTGTCTAGATGACCTTATTCCTGGACCTGTGTTTCATTTTCACATCCGTTGATGAAAGACAGAAAGATCTGGGCAGGTTTAGCCTTGAGAATAGAAGACTGAGGGGAGATACGATACCACTTTGCAAATAGTCCTACAGAGGAGGAGCAGGATGTGTTCTCGATCATCCCAGAGGGCGGGACCCATAATAATGGGTTCAAGCTACAGGAAACCAGATTTCGGCTGAATAGTAGGAAAAACTTCTGAATTGTTAGAGCAGTACGACAATGGAACTAATGACCTCAAGAAGTTGTGAGTGCTCCAACACTGGAGGCATTCTGAAGAAAATTGTACAACCCTCTGTCAGATCTGCTTTGACTTGGATTCCTGCCTTGAGCAGGGGGTTAGACTTGATGGCCTTAGAGGCCCCTTCCAATGGAATTATTCTATGATTCTATGAAAGCTGGTATAGAGGATGCTGCTCCATTCTCTTAAAGACAGCCAGGGAAAGACAGCACTGACCAACCATGCCTACATGCACTGATATGATTAATTGTCTCAACGCATGAGTCTGCACAGCACTTCCCAATCCGTTGTTTCCATCGGAAACACAACCCCACCCCATTGAAATGGCCCTTTCCCCCCCACACCTTCCCTACATTCTCCTTTTAATTTTTAAAATTAATTTTTCTGAAGTGGCATATATTGTACAACGCTAAATTTGACAAGCATATAAGAAACAGGAACAATGTTTGGAGGAAGGGAGACAACAGGCACTCAGTTGAAGGGGAATATCCCTCCCTCATACTATGCCCCACTGAATATGTCACTGTTAACATCACTGTAGAACATGCCTGCAACATGTTCTACAGTGATAGGCAATCACACATGCTAGAAAATGGAGAAAAGCAATACCAGCTGATTCAGTACACCATAAACCACACCCTGATGTACAAAAAGAAATGAGCATCCATGGAAGAGAGGGCTTCCTTGCACTTAGCTTTATGTCACGTAGTTCACCAGTAAATACACTGATTTTAACCATGCCAACTCTGACAAAAACTGCCGGGTAAATTGCAATGCAATTGCACCCTTAATTTGGAATTTTCCAAAATGATGAGAAAGAATGCAAAAAAGTGGTGGCAACACACCCAGTTGAGACAGCACAAAAAGTGTGTACAAAATAATACGTGTGATTAAGATAATGAAACTGCAGGTAAAACTTTGTATTCTGCAGCAGCTAAAGCCAAAACAAAACACTGCAGAGCAGGAGATTAAAGGAATGATCAAAGGAACAGACATAGCTGCAAAAGAAGTTCATCATCTACGCTGAAAGGCACAGATAAACAAGAAAGACATTCATCTGAAGCCTTGAGTTCAAATACGATCAGTTCTGGTAGCCCTTTTTGAGGGGGACTGTTCCATAAAAAGTCTAAGAAGGTTAAGTCTTCTCTGAATGTGGATGGGGGACAGGCTACCCAGAAAAAGAAATGTGGATAAAGATTGTGATGGGGGACAGGGAATCAGTGTTGCAGACAACCCCAATATAGAGCTGAAAGCATCTTAGTGCTGGCAGCAGTCCTTCAGATCCAAGAAACTGAACTTCAAAGGAATGCCATGCTTAAGTTCTGAAGACCAATCACAAAGAAAAGCAAACCAGTGTGCAAATTATGTAAGGTGAAGTGTGTACTCAGAGGCATTCAGCAATTAAGGAATTTCCTCTTTCAGTCACAGGTGATGTGGAATGTCCGTGTCTGCTCTTCAAGCATGTTTAGCTTCACAGTAGGGCTCACTGAACTTTTTCTAGAATGGCTGCCATTCAAGATATGTTCAGTGGTTTTTATTACTTGGTGAAATGGAAGGCAGCAAGCGTTCCAATGCACAAGCGCTTAACAAAATGAAGATTTCTCTCTCTCTCAGTATCTGTCTCTTAAAAAAAGGTGATGACTTATTAGGGGCAGGCACAATTATGTAAGGCATCTCCCTTACAGGCGCTGTTGCAGCATGGGGACCTTGGGATAAATCCCTACGAATCCAGTGCCCGATCAAGAATGGTGCCATGGATAATAAAGAAAAGCTTTCAGAAGCTGAACTGAGCAGCTTTTAAACCGTGAATGGTTCTGATAATCAAATACATCTGAGATGTATGTTATGGCTGACAGACACGTATGGATGTTACTGACATGGCTTTTATTGAGAAGCTAAGGGGGGGAATTTTAAAAAGACGGCGAAACAGCTAGGATTTATAAAATGCATGAGCAGTTCTAGCCCTGTGAGACCTCAGACAGGAGTTCAGTGACAAAAATAAGTTGGAGATGATTTTTCTCTTCCTTCCCACGGAGATAATGTCTAAGAATAGAGCTGTGCTAAAGGGATGGTGATGGTAACTGTCACTTCCGCTGTAGGATGAGTGCCACCATTTAGCTGATTAACCTTTATGGCAAACAAAACCATCATGCCCACTGGGTGGGTGGCAAAGCTACGCTATGTTATCATAAAACATGCACATAGAACAGGTGCCTTCAACACAATGGCTGAAATTCAGTAGCGCAGTTGCAACTAAAGTAGGCCTATTGAATCAATGGGGATTTGGTGAGTCAACCCCTAGGTAAGTTCCACTGATCCAATGGGCCTACTCTAGTTGTGGTTTAGCCATTGGATTTCAATTAGAAATGGGGATGAATATAAAAATGGATCGGCTTTTTCGACGAAAATAGCCGATTTGTTAAATATTCATACCTTCATATTCGTGGGTTCCAGAAACCCCCACAAATACAAAGGGACAAATATTTACCCGTTTTTATTCGTCCTTCATATTAAAAAAACACAACCCATTCTGCCTACCGGCCTCCAATCAGCTGATTGGCGGGGGATAGGCAGCCACCCCCCCCACAGCCACCCAACCCCATAGCCGACCCTCCCACCCCCGTTCCTTTCCCTACCTTAGCCCCCTCACCCCCCACCAACACCCCTTACCTTAATAGCTGCTGCCGAGGTCTCCTTCTGGCCTCCCAGCCACGCATGTAAAAAGAGAAACTGGCTGCCCTTTGCAAAGATGGCGGCTGTGGCTTCACTTAGGGTAGGGAAGCTGCAGCTGCCATCTTTGCAAAGGGCAGCCTGGATTCCCTTAGCCTGTCACTGGTCGGATGGGTGGTATAGAAATTGAATAAATAAATAAGTTAGTTAGTTAGTTAGATAATATTCTGCCCTTTCCCCCAGGATTTCAACTTGCAATATTTAGTAGCTAGTGTAAAAACTAGTCTTAAAATGTAATAAAAGCTCTAAGTTGAAATAACAACAACAACAACAACCACCACAACCACAACAACCACCTTGGAATTGCAGAGCTGGAAGACACTCTATGGATTATCAAGTCCAGCTCCTCTCAAGGAGAACTCCCAACCTCTGGCTTTGCAGCCAGAGACCTAAACCACTGAGCTATCCAGCAGTTCTTTAATGGGAAATGCCCTTTAAAATAGCAACTCTCTCTTATTTACAATTTCCTATTGCTTTAAAATTTTGAATTGTGGTGCTGGAGGAGACTCTTGAGAGTCCCCTGGACTGCAAAGAGAACAAACCTATCCATTTTGAAGGAAATCAACCCTGAGTGCTCACTGGAAGGACAGATCCTGAAACTGAGGCTCCAATACTTTGGCCATCTGATGAGAAGAGAAGACTCCCTGGAAAAGATCCTGATGTTGGGAAAGTGCGAAGGCAAGAGGAGAAGGGAACAACAGAGGACGAGATGGTTGGACAGTGTCATCGAAGCTACCAACATGAATTTGACCCAACTCCGGGAGGCAGTGGAAGACAGGAGGGCCTGGCGTGCTCTGGTCCATGGGGTCACGAAGAGTCGGACATGACTTAACAGCTAAACAACAACAAAATTGCTTTAAAAGTACTACGTAAGTGATCCCAAGGGTAGCTGTCACTATATTTCTTTATTTATGCACTTTCTGTTAAAAATATGTAAAGCAGAAAAAAAAATCTTACTCAAGGCTGTACAACTAATAAATGAAACTAAACAATAACACAAATGAACACTAATGTGAAGGGGGAAAAACACCATGAAAAACAGCAAACTGCAGGTTGTAAAGATCTTCAGCATTCCGTTGTGCATGAGACCTAAACCTTACATGCACGAAACAGAACAAACGACAGAGATAATGTTGACCATCAATTTATTATTGTTTAACTGGATAACTGATTTTCAAAATGTGAATCGAGCATATTTGATTTCTAATCTTTTCGGTGTGTGCAAAACTTGGTTCTGGTACAGTAAATGGAAATTGGGAAGTTATGTGAATTACAGATGAATGGTTGTTCACACTGACATACACATGAATAAACTGATAGAATTTGGTGCCAAATGAAGGAAATGTGGTAAAGCACGACTCGACATATTTATTTTTCTTAAAATTGAATCCATTTATGATGTATTGTAATAAGTCTTTCTGTGTGAAAGAAGCTCTCTCTCTCTCTCTCTCTCTCTCTCTGAGTGTATGTATGTGTTCATGTTTACATCTGCTTGGGGCATATATATGTGCATACATCTCATCTCTGTGTGTGAGAGTTTGTGTGCAATTTACGTTCTAAATCAGACCGATAACCCCAACTAGAATAGACTTAATGGCTGGAATCCTGTTGCTCAGCATACTGAGTTGCAGTAGAATAGGGACATTTGAATCAATGGAACTTAAAAGGAGTTGATTCACCGAATCCCATTGATTCAGTGGGCATACTCTAGTGCATTTTATTACACTACAGGATTTTGGCCATTGTGTCAATAAATTGATCCAGTGGACCTGCCGTACTTTGGACAATCTCTCTCTCTCAAAGAATATATACCTACACCAAAGGATGCGTATTCACACACATGTGTGTATTTTAGGATACGGTCTGAAACCGTTATCTACTGATACACAGATATTGCAAACATCTTTGTTGGTAAAGCACTTGTACTCAGACCTCTCTGCTGCTAAAATAACCTGAATCATTTTGCATTTTTTGTTGAAAAATGCATCTAAAATGGAGATAAAGAAATAAACTGATGAGGAACAGAGATTCTCTGTAAGAAAGGGAATACTTAATATAATAATTATTAGATGCCATCAAGTGAATTCCAACTTATGGATGCCCTTTCCGGAGGTTTTCAAGTAGGACGTAGGCAGGGGGCGGTTCAGTCTGGCACTCAACAGCTTGCCCAAGGCTACACAGGCTGGCTCTTCTCCCAAGAGGCACAGTCGGGAATGAAATTCTCAAAGATACCCAACTCACTGAGCTAACACAATACTTATGGAGGTGGGAATCCTGGTCGTTCAGAGTATGTCTGCCAGTGCCTCTCGTTTAGACAAAGGCCAGACACACATTATCTGATGGGCGTTTCTGCAGGCATGGTTGGCTGTGTGCACATGCAGAGGATGTCTTGCACAGCATGCCCCCGGGCTCTCTGTCCCCAGCCCTCTTCTTTTCCAGCAAAAAGAGGTGGATTTCAGCTCCTGCAGTGGTGATTCACCTTTTAAATAGATGACATGGTCCTCCTGCACCACCACCACCACCACCACCACCACAATAAAAAAACTGGCGATATTAGGAACAGCATACATACTGTGTCGATATTTAACAGATACTTAGGTTTTTGGTTAAAACATGTATCTGTTATATAATACCAGTCAATGTTTTTATAATTTTCACTGTGCTTGGAGTTTCTGAATAATAATAATATGCTGTCAAGTCAATTCTAACTTATGACAACCATTTCCAGGATTTTCTAGGTATGCAGTATGGACTTTACCATTCCTTTCTCCTGGGGAGTGGAGCCTGTGTCGTCTACATAGGCTACAAAAGCCAGCCTATATAGCCAGCTTGCCCAAGGCAACATAGGGTGGTTTTTCTGCCTGGAGACATAGTGGGGAATCGAACTCCCGACTTTGAAGTCAGCTGTCTAAGTCATGACCTATCTAAAAACTGATCCTTGCACCATTTAACACCCTGAAAAATCAAATTGTTCAAAATTGGAAGTAAGCTTTTAGCTTTTCTTTCTTTCTTTTCTTTCTTTCTTTCTTTCTTTTCCTTCCTTCCTTCCTTCCTTCCTTCCTTCCTTCCTTCCTTCCTTCCTTCCTTCCTTCCTTCCTTCCTTCCTTCCTTCCTTCCTTCCTTCCTTCCTGACCTATTAAACAGCACTCTACGCCTATTAGAAAACACAGTTGCAACACAGAGCATCTAACTACTGCAGGGTTTACCCTGTTGTTGATTTCCCAACTATATTTTATCATTTTAAAAAAACATTGTTTATCGCTCGTTTTTATTTACTTATAACCTGCCCTATTCACATGTGCTTAAAATGGATACGAAGAGCCCAGCTTCGGGAATGGTATTCAGTTGTGCTGCTTCCCGTGGTGCCTTCAAAAAGGTCTGAGCAGGTCTAGATATGGTTTATAAGGCAGCCTCCCAGAAATTGCTCATGACCAGATATGGTGAGTTTCAGTCCAAACCTGGGACAAGCAGCCATGCACTTTGCTCAAAAACTAACCAAACGCCCCCACCCCACCCTACAACACTCAACATTGTATGCTGCTTAAGAAACAGAAATTGTGGAGGTGGAATTTTTGGATGTAAATTTGTTGAATTTTTCATTTGTGCTGGGACATCTGCGTCATCCCTTACTTCACTTGATGCTTTTTGTCAACTAAGGAGAATACCTCTGTTTGCCTGAGAGGTGAGCCGGCTGTCCTCCCTAGCCATTGGTCTTTCCCTCTTGAATGCCGAACTTCAAAAGCTGACTCCTATTAACACTGCTGTACCTTGGGCACATCCTGAGAAGACACGTCTTTCTGGAAATGATAACAGTGCTACAAAAAGTCAAAGGGAGCAGAAAAAGAGGAAGACTAAATACAAGATGGATTGACTCCATAAAGGAAGCCATGACCTTGTGATTTGCTGGAGCTGAGCAGGGCTGTTAATGATAGGAGCTTCTGGGTGTCATTTGTTCATAGGGTCACCATAGGTCCAAGGTGAATCGATGGCACACAGCAACAACAAATTAAGACTGCTGAACTAGATCAAGAATAATCTATTGCTCATTGATGTGGGAAAGATTTTGGTTTCAACGCCTTTTTGTATCCTCCTGTAGCTTTTGATAGCCGTCTCTTCAGGGACAGATCTACTATGAAATCAATGAAGGTTGAGTTTCAGGGCCCCAGAAGTGACTTTAATCCACATTTTCTAAAAATTGTGGCAAGCCATTGTGGGAAAACCCCATTGATGAAGATAACAGTGGTTACCTAGACCCCATTGCTGGTTGTGAAGGGTCTCCCATAATAGCTCAAGCTTCAGGGGACGCAAAAGTTGAGGTCTGCCATTGATTCTCCACCTTGGCTAATTCATTTGTTCGATAAGGAATGTTTATTTCAGAAGTTATCCTTCCCTGGCTGAAACCCTGGACTATCTTAAAATTGTCATTATTTCAGTCAGCAACCAGAGAAGGTGGAGGAGGCTAACACTGATTTATTCCTAACAGCCCTTTATCCTCTGATAGGCAGGGAAAATATTTAATTTTCTAGATAACAGAGAGTGCTGCCCCACCAGACCCAACAGAGCTGCAAAAGTACAGGAGCGAAAAGATTTGAGTGAGACATGGAGGCAACAGAAGCAGAAATGAACAAGAATGAACAAGGATGCTCTTCAAGAGAACTGTCAGGTTTAGCCCCGCATGGCAGAATCTTGGAGCACCGTGGCGAGGGGAAGAAGAGAAGCTGATTGAGGCTGGTTTCCATAGGTGCTCGTCTTCCTTAAGCCAATGTGATGAAGGAAATAAAAACCCTGAATTAGATCGGCTGTTACAGAGCGGCCGAATGGAATAATACAGTATTCAGAAACGGCCAGTCGCTCTTCCTGCTCGTGCCAATTAAACTGATATGCTTTGCTTCCTGGCATAGATCTGATCATCTGCTTCAGAGACCTCACGGCCTGTACGTCCAAAGGAGACATTATGTGTTCCTCAGAAGATGGCCCAGAGCAGAGAAAAGTTACTTTTTTTTCACACTATCGTTTGTGGAACTTCTCATTTAGTGTTTTCAAAAAACGATCCTCCCACCAAACTCTGTGTTAGCCGTAGCTCAGTCGTCTAAGATGCGGAAAGTTCTAGAAATTCTCTGGGGTCTTCAAACGGTCTGGAAACCTTCTTCTGCCTCATGCAAAAGATAAGGACACTGTCTATCTTAATAAAGAAGCTGCCAGGGGTAGGCCCGTACTGCCACACTAGCCAGCATCTCCTATCCCAAGCTTAGAAAAGTTACTTTTTGGAATGGGATCTGCCAAAGAGCGTGACCCATGGCAGGTATGGGGAGTTACAGATCCTGGATGGACAACGTCTGCAGTTCTTGGGCCAATTTTCTGCCCCTAAGATCCTCTGTGGGGAGGGGCATACAGCCTGCCTCAAATGCCAAAAAAATGAAAATAAAGACATCAGAGGCAGTCAAAAGCATTTTAGAAATATTAAACCCGGCAGCTGGACCTGCATCAGACCATATAATTGATGAACTGTACATCCTCCTTGATCCTCAAGGCATCCAGGAACAGGGGATGGCAAAACACGACTTTTGTTGGAGATTGATTGATTGATTGTAAAGGTAAAGGTAAAGGTTCCCCTTGACATTTAGTCCAGTCGTGTCCGACTCTAGGGCGCGGTGCTCATCCCCGTCTCCAAGCCGTAGAGCCAGCGTTTGTCTGTAGACAGTTTCCGTGGTCACGTGGTCAGCGCGACTAGACACGGAACGCTATTACCTTCCCACCGTGGTGGTACCTATTTATCTACTCGCATTTACATGCTTTCGAACTGCTAGGTTGGCAGGAGCTGGGACAAGCGACGGGAGCTCACTCCATCGCGTGGATTCGATCTTACGACGGCTGGTCTTCTGACCTTGCAGCACAGAGGTTTCTGCGGTTTAACCCGCAGCGCCACCACGTCCCTGGCAATTGATTGTAGCAGAGATTAAAAAATAAAGAAAAACTATCGTACTTTGTCCACTCTTGCTCTAGATGTTTGACAAACCCTGCCGCATTTTAATTCTTTTATTTTTTTCAATCCCGAGCCAGCAGATGTATTACTGTCAATGAGAGCTTGGTTCATTTATTTATTTAAAATATTTTTACCCCACCTTTCTCTCTCTTTCTAAAATTAATTAATTAATTAATTAATTAAAAGTAACAAAATATATCAAAAACATACATGACAAATAGAATCACAACTCAAATATATAGTGTAAACTGCCACCATCGGGAATATCTATCTATCTATCTATCTATCTATCTATCTATCTATCTATCTATCTATCTATCTATCTATCTATCTATCTATCTATCTCATCAATAATTTAAATCATATGCCCCGTCTCTTTCCAAAAAGATAATGATTCTTGTGCTGGGGGTATTCTCCCACCTTTCTCTTTAAAAGGACCTTGGGCAGTTTACATTATGAAAAGGACAATATTTAAAAGCTAAAAACAATAAGTGTAGAAATATTTTTTTAAAAATAATTAAACAAGTCTTATATTAAAAAAAGTAAATAAAATCAATACTAAAAATATATTTAAAAGCAGCAAAACACAACAATCTAATTTGAAGAACCTCTCAGACAGCCAGTCACTGAGGGAAAGCTTGCCTGAAGAGAAAGGTCTTTGCCTGCTTGTGGAAGGACAGCAAAGATGGGGCCACCCTGGCCTCCAGTGGGAGGGAGTTCCACAGTCTAAAGGAGCAGCCACAGAGAAGGCCTTCTTCTGTGTCCCCACCAAGCGCACCTGTGAAGATGGTGGGACCGAGAGAAAGGCCTTGTTGTCATGAAACTGAACAAGCAATTTCTGGGACCTTCAGTTGCAGGTGGAAACTCAATTGGTGGAATATTCCCCAGCCTCTGCATTTTTTTAAAATCCCCAAAAGTAGAAAGCTAGCATATTATGGAGAAGATTCAGTTAGAACATTTTCCTGTCTTTTACTCTTTTTTCTATTTGGAGGGGAAGAATACTGGATACAGGCTTTACCAGGAGCATGGGGAGGGACTGGCCCTAATTCCCCACCGTAAGCGCACCTGACTGGCCCACTGCACTCTGTGAGCCTCATTCCCACGAAATTCTTACTCTGTTTGGAATTCGTGGAGAAGGAATTTCGTAGGCAGAAAGCACAGCCAAAGCCAATATGGAAAACAGGGCACAACTGAC
Source organism: Intellagama lesueurii (assembly GCA_037013535.1). Classification (NCBI taxonomy): domain Eukaryota; kingdom Metazoa; phylum Chordata; class Lepidosauria; order Squamata; family Agamidae; genus Intellagama; species Intellagama lesueurii. The sequence continues at coordinate 7,547,951 of JBAJHW010000003.1, forward strand.
TAGACAGTGTTATAGGGCGAGGCCAGGCAGGTTTCTAGGCAACTGGAGAGAAGTACTGTAACACTGATCTCCATGAGCCATCACCATTAGAAAAGTAAAAAAGAAAACAACCAAGATGATATAATCTGCTTTTTTTTTTTTTTTTTTGCTTGAAGTGCAAAAAACACACCATATCCATAGCTGGCACTGTTGCGAATGTAATGCTGACTAATTTCTCCCAGTGGAACTGCCAAAAAAGCTGGCTAGGTTCCATAGTCTAAGGGGAAGGCCCTGTACAGGTTGTGTGGGCCAAATCCAGTCTTCTGGGCCTGGCAGGGAGGGCGGGCTACAAAGCTATCTCAGCTCAATAGATGCTGGAGCACAGACAAGTTTATTTTTGTACCACAGCTTCCAGAATCATCCCACCAGGAACATCAGGTTGTGTTTTAAAAGAACCATATCACTGGCTTCTCCATCACTGATTTTGGCCCCTCCACCTTCTGGACTGCAGCTCCTGAGACCATTCCTCTATGGCAGTGGTTCCCGACTTTGGTTCCCCAGATGTTCTTGGACTGCAACTCCCAGAAGCCCTTGCCAGAACAGCTAGTGGCGAAGGCTCATGGGAGTTGCAGTGCAAGAACATTTGTAGGAGAAAGAATTTTAAAAATTATTTACCTATAGTTGCTTGAAATTACAGATTTGTGCATGCTGCTTTCTTTATTGCACATATACTTAGCAACGTGCCAAAGAGACCAGCAGGGAACAAAGAACTGACACCAACCAAGGAAAGAGAGGGAAAAGAACACTCAGCAAAGAGGTGGGGCTCTCTTTGAATTCAAAAGCTAGAAGGAACTATTGATTAGTCCTGGATAGGTAGACAATCACCCTGGCCCAGAAAAGTCCCTCCCAATCAAACAAATTATAAGCAGCATGTGAGATTGCAAATAAAACTCCAATACAAACTGCTTGAACTATTTTGAAGTAGTGCATACCCAGATTGCTCATCATATCCCTATGCATGCAGCATCTTCTCTCCCATTAAGGCTCCCTTGCTTCCCCCAGCTGTCCCACATCTTTTTGGGGGCTCATAGATCCTAAGTGTCGCAATCCGAACTCCAGTTCCAGTCCTCAACAGCCTTCTGTACCATTTTAACACCCTACTGGTGTCTGAGAGCAAAAACCAGGGCCCCAGAACATACAAAAACACTGGGGTGATTTCCTTCTTGATCCGTATAAAGATTAGTAGAATCTGTCCCACAGATTAGAAAGAGAACCAGGTGAATGTAGTCTCAAAGGCTTTCACGGCTGGGATCCGATGGTTGTTGTAGGTTTTTCGGGCTGTTGGGCCGTGTTCTGGAGGTTTTTCTTCCTAACGTTTCGCCAGTCTCTGTGGCCAGCATCTTCAGAGGACGGGAGCTAGAACTCTGTCTGTGTTCTGGTGTAGTGTGTGGGAATACAGACAGAATTCTAACTCCTGTCCTCTGAAGATGCCGGTCACAGACACTGGCGAAATGTTAGGGGAAAAAACCTCCAGAACATGGCCAAACAGCCCGAAAAACCTACAACAATCATCAGAACCAGGTGACTTCTCTCGGTGTATGGTGGAGCACATTGATCTGCTGTAAGCCAACCCGGGCTGTTCCCTAACCACTACACCACACTTCCCACACAACCGAATTTGCTACTGTGGGGTCACATTTCAGCAAAGTGACAGCAGCAGTTTGACTTTAAATTAATGTCTGGATTGCAACATTGCTGGAATTCCATAGCTTGTGGGCAAATTTGGTGGTTGGTAGAGATGGGCATGAACCGCTGTTTGTGGTGGTTCATTTATTGGCCGAACAAGTTTGGGCACTTCCCAGACCTGCCTCCTCTGGCAGGTGCCCACTTGGAAGCAGCACTTCAGTTTCCCTGCCCTGCCTCCTCTGGGCGCTGCCTCTGAGTGGGCACCTGTCAGAGCAGGCAGGCCTGAGAAGCACCAAACATCTCTTCGGCCAGTAAACGAACCAGCAGTTTGTGTCCATCTCTAGCAGTGGGGTTTGTGTGCAAAACATGAAAGGGCATGCCTGAAAACACATGGTGTTCGGACAGGACTACAGACTTGAATGGAGAAGCTCTTTGATCTTCAGCCATGATCTGAGGTTGTACCGTGCAGCCACCTTGAACAAACCAAGCACGTCTGGTCCCAATCAGAGCATACAAAGGAACAGGGCTCAGAATTGTTGCTTTTTCAGTTTGCATCTCAAAAGCCCTGTCCACTGAGGCCTTTAGCTCAATGCCCAAGTGATATGTGGCTTCTCCTGCAGAGAACTAGAGAGGGGAGAGAGGGAGAGGAAGGAAGGAAGGAAGGAAGGAAGGAAGGAAGGAAGGAAGGAAGGAAGGATTGTTTATTGGTTCCTTTGGCCCTGACCACCACTGGCTTCAGCCCCGCTCAATGTCAGGGGAGGGGGTCACAAAATTTAGTTCCTGGACTAAAACTCTCAGTATCCCCCAGCCAGCATGGCCACACAATATGGAAAGCTGTAGCCCCCTAAAATAACTTGCCTAACCCTTGTCTCATGGCACAGTGGTTAAACTGCGTTACTGCAGCCCAAACTCTGCTCACAATCTGGGTTCAATCCCAGGTCCCGGCTCAAGGATGACTCATCCTTCCATCCTTCCAAAGTCAGTAAATTGAGTACCCAGTTTGCTGGGGAGGTGAGGGCAATGTGTAGCCTGCATAATTAAATTGTAAACCACCCAGAAAGTGCTGTAAACTCAATGGGGTGTTAAATAACCAGCACACTTTGCTTTTTTGCTTTTGCTAGAGCTGTAGCCCTGTAAGAGTATTTAGTGTACATATATGGTGTACATATATAGATACTAAATTCTGTGCCATTAAGTTGGAACTGACTTACAGCAACCCTAGTATGTTTTTTAAGGTAAGTGAGATATTTAAGGAGTAGTTTTAAAAGATCTACCTTCCCCTCTGAGTTTCTATGACTGAGCAGGGATTGGAAGTGAGGTCTCCTGAGTTCTAGTCTGTCACTCTGAGCTTCTACACCACAAACACATCCCCCTTGTGCCTCCTAGACAGGGGCTGGACACTTTTCAAATACTTGAAAGGCAGTCATACAGAGGAGGAACAGGATCTGTTCTTGATCATCCCAGAGTGCAGGGCCTGCAACAATGGGCTCAAGCTACAGGAAGCCAGATTTCGGTTGAATATCAGGAAAAACTTCCTGACTGTTAGAGCAGTAAGACAATGGAACCAATGACCTTGAGAGGTGGTGAGTGCTCCATCACTGGAGGCATTCAAGAGAAACTTAGACAACCACCTGGCAAATAGCCTTTGATCTGTATTTCTACAATACAGCAGGGAGTTGGGCTTAATGGCCTTATAGGCCCCTTCCAACTTCACTATTCTATTCTATTCTATTCTATCACTACCTTTTTGCAGATGATCACCATTTAAATAGGAAATGATCCATAGGGTCGTTTCCTACTCTGCAGTTCTAAGATAAGATATCATCATCATCATCATGCATATATGAGAGCTCTGTATTTCCCCTTCTGTCTTTCAGGAAGTGTTTGACAGCCTCTGTAACAGGAATGAGCACCTTTCTACCCAGGTGCGATGACTCTTCATTCTTGAGACTGTGACACCAGCAGACCTTGGCTATTAATGCGAATTTCCCTATCAACACAGCTGTAAGCTCTAAATGACAACGGCAATCATGTTGCTAATTTATGTAAGCACCAGGAGGGAAACTAACCCAGCATTTTTCAATGTTTTCAGGGCCTGACTTTTGTTCTCCAAATGTCAATAGGGTGGTTAAAATGCTACTGAAGGCTGTTGAAGACTGGAGCTAGAGTTGAGATGGAGGCGTGGAGAATCTATGATCCCAGAGAGCCAGAGGGGGAGGCAAGTGAGCAGAAAAGATGTGACACTCGCAAGACTATAACAAATAATTGGCATATACCCCATTTTTTAAAAGGATGCGAAAAGGGCGAGACAGCAGTCCACATGATGGATGGATGGATGGGTGAAGGAGGGCATAATGAGTAAGGGAGAATGATCAAAGATTTTACAATGATATATGTTTGTCAGGATAGCTGGAGAACTCAGTAGTTTAGGTCTCTGGCTGTGGAGCCCGAGGTTGGGACTTTGATTCTCCACTGTGCCTCCTGAGATAAGAGCCAGCCTACGTGGCCTTGGGTAAGCTACAGTCCCAGGGCACCACAGAAGAAGGGAAAGGGAAATCTACCTGGAAAACCCTGAAAAAAAGTCTCTGTAAGTCAGAATTGACTTGACAGCACATGATTATTATATGTTTGTAAAGTCACGAATGGCATGAAGAAATGTCAGGGCTCAAACCTTACAGGGTGGTGGTGGTGGTGGGATGACTGGGTTGTACAAAGGTTTGAAGAGTCAGAACTGCTTGTGAGGCAACCGATTGTGCAAATGGCATGAGGGGGCTCCAGAGAAATGGGCTCAGAGACTGGGTAAAAGCCTGGCCAATCCAAAATTAGGGAATAAAATCCATTTTGGAGTGACCAGGAAGAAAGCAGAATGTACTTGATGCCAGACAGAAAATGATGGAGAAAGGGTTACAAAACCATGTCACCTTTGGAAGTCATGTTGTCTCTTTCCCAGTGCTGCTTAACCTCAGAGTTTGCTCCCTCGTCCCACCCCTGGAGACCCAGTGAAGCACAGCAAATCTTTGAGACTTTAGCTGCCACATGGAACTCTGGGAAACCTATTTGTTGCCCACTTGGAAAAAGCCATTTTTTTAAAAAAAAAATGGGTCTGCTAAATGGCTAATAGATGATATTATTATTCAAAAATACCAGACACAGTCAATCAAAATTATAAAAAAACATTTACTGGTATTGCACAACAGATACAAGTTCTAACCAAAAACCTAAGTATCTGTTAAATATTGACATAGTATATATGCTGTTCCTTATATTGGCGGGTTTTGTAGCTCTGATGGTGTGATTTCTGAGATCTGCAAGTGCTTATAGTACTGTGTGAAGTTTCTTGACATTGTTCCCAAAGCCCCAATGATGATGGGGACCACTGAAGAATGTTTCATCCACAGGCGAGATGTTTTGATTGCTAGATCTCTGTATTTTGTTAATATGATGATGATGATGGTTTTAAACAGACTTCTAAAGATCTTTTCAGACGAATATACAAAACTGCTTGAACTTTGTGTTTTTAATACTTCCCCTTTTCTGGTACTTTCCATGTTCTCATTGGGCTCCATATTAATTTGCACACCTGTATCCCACCTCCGCAGAAATGTCTGTGTATTTCACTCTTCATTTGTCGAATACAAAATGCATGCATTTTTGTATGCATTTTTCTAATAGTTGTGTTTTTCTGCACATTTGCCAACTGACACATTTTTCACAGAAATGTTCCGCGTGCATGTATTTCCCCCCAAAAGAGGCTGGTTTTTTGTGAATGTCCCTCTAGACTCCCAAATGGCTCTGTATTCCGTTTCAGGGAATCTGAACTAGATCTGTCCAGTTTGAAATGGGAGCCAGCAAATTTCTGTCCTTAATAAATGCGAACCAGTCGAAAAGCATTTCTACACTAAAAAGTCCCCAAATACTTTACAATTTAAACTTGATTCCAACGACTCACCAATCAATTGGCAAAGCTTTGATCTATCTGTGATCATACTCTTGCATACTTGAAAGGAACAGAGTTCTCAAATCAAACCTAATCAGAAATTTGCTTTGTTTCACTGAGAAAAATGTGTCCTTTGTATTAAGGCATGAGATGTGAAGGACTCATGGTTTTTACACCTCCCCACGTGGGCCCCGGTTTTGTAAAAGAGATCTTGTTTTCGGCAATATTACATCATTGTGCCAGCGAGGGAGTTACAATTTAGAAATACCGTTCAAGCATCCCTGAGTTCTCCATCTTTAAAAGCTCTGATTATTACAGCTGCCAGTTCCTGTACTTTGCATCTTATTACTGTAGTATTGTAACCAGGTTCTAAAAATAAATGAAAATGTACATTGAGCAGACCATCTAACCACTGGAGGATACTAGCCATTTAGGAGATGTGATCATCTCTCCCAAAGACTTTTCTCTTTTAAAGGGCACGTTCTCTTGCCCTTAAAAGGCTAACTTTGGAATACATGCTTTTTAGAGATGGGCACAACTTCAGTTTGGAGGTTCATACCAGTTATTTATTTATTACTTAAATTTGTCTACTGCTCCCCATAAGGGCCAAGGCACTACTCTGGGCATTTTATAATAATAAACAAAACAAACCACAGGTGCTGCATGTTCCCTCCCCCCCTGCCTCCCCAGCTGGATCCCCCACTCGCTAGCCACCATGCGCTCCTCTCTTCCTCTTTGACTGTTCAACCAGTCTCCGGCAGGAGCACGGGCTTCCCTGCCCTGCCTCCTTGGCGGATCGCCCACTCAGACAAGGAGGCGGGACAGGCAAACCCCTGCTCCTGCCATAGACTGGTTGAACAGCCGAAAAGGAGGAGGAGGAGAGGAGCGCACTCCAACTGGTGAGTGAGTCATTGGCCAGAGAGATGGGGAAAAGGAATGCATGAGCCTCCAAACCAAGGTTTGTGTCCATCTCTAATCTTTTTCTCTGCCTGCTCAGATCTGTAGCTTTCTTCAGTATTGTTCAAACTAGATAGCAGTGGCAGCTTATGGTCCAAAATTGGGGCTGGGGGAAGGAAGCCCCTCATCCCCACATGCCACCCAGCTCTGGCCGTGAGCCATCTATATCATGACCACCATTAATGAATAACGGGGATATTTCCCCCCCCTCCTGTGCTCTACAAGTGTCCTTGAACTGGAATTCCATTCCCAAAATCTCCCAGCTAGAGCTCTGTGGCTAAAAGCAAAATCTGGCAATGTTATGATTCCACAGATACATCTAGTTCAGGGGTGGGCAATTAATTTCTATAGGGGGCCACATGAAAAATCTGAACTGTGTTCGGGGGCCGAACCAACTTTACTTAAAAATAAAATGAAACAGTGATGTTATGATTGTTTTTATTTTAAACTTGTTAATCTTCACAAATACTAAAGAGGTTTTTTGCGGTATGTTAAAGATAAGCAACTGATCAACTTTAGACAAAAAGCTATAAATGGTTTTGATGTCCGGTGGGCCGGACAGGAGCGGCTCGCGGGCCGTATGTGACCCTCGGGCCGCACTTTGCCCAGGTCTGATCTAGTTGGAACTCCGTTTGGAGTTGTCCAGGGTTGTGCCGAACCCCTCACTCAGACAGGAGAAGTAGAGAAGAACTGGGCTAGTTGGGAGTCCATGTCAAACACTGGGGAAAAAAATCTATAATTAGAAGATCGAGCCATTGTTTTAACTAGAGACTGGAAAAGTTACTTTTACAGACTGTAGCTCCTGGAATATCTTAGCCACCATGGTCAAGAGCTGTAGTCCTTATTTATTTATTTGCTTGCTTGCTTGCTTGTTTGCTTAAACTTATACTCCATCCATCTAATGAACAAGCCACTACTCTGGGTGGCTTCCAGAAAAATAACATAAATATACAAACAAAATTAAGATAATAAACATACAAAAATAAAAAAAACCTTCATAAAACCAAGCAAATATTCTAGCAAATATTCCAAGACTCATGATGGCAAACCATGGTCAGATATAGAATTGCTTTATTTTATTTTTTGGGCTTATTTTTTCTCTAGGTGATGCTTACCTTCATTCTGTAACATATTTTACTTTGTATTATGCATTTTGTCATCCCCAGAAAAAGAGCAGGATATATATGCAAATAACCGCTATGTAACATGGGTTGAAGAAAAATCTAGCATCTCTCTTTCCGGAATTGTGAGTCTTTTTCATAAATTAAATAATAACAAAAATCTGATATAAACGAAGGAGCAGGCGATACCTTTATTAGACCACTAAAAAATAAAAAATATGAAACAAACAGACTTTTGATGATGATTCATCTTCTTCAGACTGTGCACCAAGTTCTTCTCAGTAGTTCCGAAAGTTATATGCTTTTATTAAAGTCCCAAAGTCTCATGGCTGTTGTTGGGGCCAAGTTAGCTTCTTGAGATGGATATAGAGGCAGTCTGTTAAAGTAGGGGTCCCCAATCCCTGCTCCATGGCCCGGTACTGGGCTGTGGCGTTGGCAGGACTGGGCCACGGAGAGGAGTTCTCCCGCCTTCCCCCCGCGCACGCGCACATCCCCACAGACAGACGGACGGACGCCCCACACACACATGGACGCACGCACGGCCCCCCACATGCACGCATGGATGCACGCACGCCCCTCCACCCGCGCTAAACCGGTCAGCGGTGCCAAAAAGTTTGGGGACCACTGTGCTAAATGCTTGTGGGAGAAGGGGGTGGTTTCAAACTCCTCCTCAGCCAGTAGTTTGGAATTTATAATCTGACTCTTTAAACAAAAGGCTACCAAGCACTCTGAATCCCCTTTGACTCCCTTCTAGGCTCCCTTCCCAAAAAGCTGTAGTTGTTGTTGTTTAGTTGACCAGAGCATGCCAGGCCCTCCTGTCTTCCACTGCCTCCCGGAGTTGGGTCAAATTCATGTTGGTCACTTCGATGACACTGTCCAACCATCTCGTCCTCTGTTGTCCCCTTCTCCTCTTGCCTTCACACTTTCCCAACATCAGGGTCTTTTCCAGGGAGTCTTCTCTTCTCATGAGATGGCCAAAGTATTGGAGCCTCAGCTTCAGGATCTGTCCTTCCAGTGAGCACTCAGGGTTGATTTCCTTCAAAATGGATAGGTTTGTTCTCCTTGCAGTCCAGGGGACTCTCAAGAGTCTCCTCCAGCACCACAAAAGCTGTAGTATATACACACAAAAAGAATTAATTGACTCTCCTTATTTTCTCTTTTTCTCTAAATGGTGCAGGGAGGGAGTCCAGATCTCTGTGTGCTGGAGCAGCAGCTGCCGAGAAAGGATAGTGGAGAGATGATGACTGAGGGAAATGAAGCCTCGTGACAACACAATGAGGCTATAGCAATAAGCAATGATCATTTATACTTTGTGCTCGGAGAGCTTTCGCATCCAAAAGAAGGAACCGATCAACAGCTTTGAGTTTCTGTGGTGCAGAGGTGCTTCTGAGCTTTGGAAATGGCTCAGACTTAAAGTGCCTCCACGGGAACAGTTAAATCTGTACTTTGTTCACACAAGTCCAGATGTTGCTGCTCGAGGGACACGCGTGTGTAGTACAGCCATCGCATTTATGACTAAGGTCATTCCCAGCATGTCCTTATCTTGTTCAGTCCTTGGGTTCTTCACGTCTTGAGTCAGTTGCTTGTCTTCCTCCAGTATGTGCCCCCAATCCATAGCCCAAACCAGATGGCTACATATTAGACACCCATACGTTCTGGATCCTTCTTAAAGCACCCATGGCAAGTGGAAAAGAAGAGGTCCTGCACATAAAGGTCAGCAGCCGTGATGGTGGTGGGAAAGACAGGCCTAGAGCTACTTTAACCTACCCAATAAAAGCCCACACAAGTGAGTCGAGCTTTCAGCTCACATTCACACACACACCCAAGCATAAGGAAATGAAGACTCAGTGTAACTAACAGCCTAAAGGAAAACGTAAGAACATTCTAGAACATGGCCAGTCTAACGAGCAATGTATCAGGGATGTTGGCAAGTCTTTGGGTCCAAGTCCCAAGTTCGAGTCCAAGTCTTTGGCACCAAGTCTCAAGTTCGAAGTCTGAGTTCCTATTAAAAACAAGCTTTTTTTTTCCAGAAAAAAAAAGGAGGGAGGGAGTGGATTCCAAATTGCAAGTCAAGTTCTTAAAAAAAATCCCCGAGTCAATTCCGAGTTGAGTCGCCGGTGTGACTGAAATCCAACTTGACAGCGAATCTTGCAACTCGAGTCTCAATCCTTTCAATGTATCATCCTCCCCTCACCATGCCTGGACAAGTAATGGTTGCTTGATCAAGTGGTGGGGAACAAATAGAGTCTCCTCAGAGCTCAGAGACCAGAGTTTCTAAGACAGGTTTTGGCTTTCATTGTGGCTTCAACTACCAATTATCTGTTTTGGCACTTCCTTCTTTTGCTACAGCACCTGTCACCCAGAATTTTGGTTTAATTTTTAACCCCAACATTGCCAGAGCAAACCTCAGTGATTTCTAAGAGCATGCAAACTGATATGAGCGGGTCCGTGGACATCTGGAACTGCCTTGTGTCTGAAGCAGAAATGTACAAATATTCCCATTTCCCTCTGAAGCTAGTGCACATTCTTACTGGGGTTTTTTAAGGCCGTCACAGTGAGCCTCTCATAAGAAGTGAACATATTTAAATATAATGGATTGGAAGTCCTATGATTAACCTATTACAATCTTTAATTAGCCAATTAAGCAAAATTTAATTGATGCAACAGGCTGATATTTTACACATGGAGTAGTGCTAAGGGAAGCATAATTTATACTCCCCTCATAATTTATACTGGTAGTGAAAGCGGTCTTTCTGTCACATTCATATAATGTGTAATAATAAGGAAGGTCTGTGACCTAGGTTGGCATGAATCATATCAGGCTGACAGAGAGCTGGCGAGGCCACTTAAGTCATCTCCACAGACCAGAAAGCCTGCCTCCTTTAATCCCACACGTGCGTAGGCCCATAGCGCTTACTCATCAGTGTTATAAAAAGTACTCTTCTGCAATATGACATAAAAAGATTCCAAGCCTGCATTCTATCATGGAAAAGAGTTTCCAGAAACCACCGTCATTTCAATTTTTATGGCTGCCAGTGTGACTACACAGTGGGTGAAATCCAGTAGTAGGTAAAAACTAGAGTAGACCCATGACATCAGTGGAGGAAATGGCTCACCAAATCCCCACAGATTCAATGGGCCTACTCTAGTTGTGACTTACTACTGGATTTTTGTCAGTGAGTACATTTACACTAGGGTTGTAAATCTCAGCTTCTTTCATTCTTTCAGGTGAGAATGAAAAGCTTCAAAGAGTTTCTCCTATCTGTGGGAGATTCTGAGAGTTTTTGAGCTCCCTCCCATCTACATTTGAGGATATTTTTTTGGGGGGGGGGATTATTCAGAAGCAATTTTTGCACACAAAAATAGTATTTTGCTCATATTCTGTGCAGAATACAAGGGTTTCAATGCAAAACACAAGCTTTGTGTGCAACATAAGAGGCCTTCCTGTAAGATGCATCTTTTTGTACAAAATCACATTTTCTTTTGTTATAGTAATAATAAGAGGGAGACCACAGCTGCAAGGATATCTGCAAGCGGGATCTGAAGGCCTTAGGAATGGACCTCAACAGATGGGAAACCTTGACATCTGAGCGTTCAGCCTGGAGGCAGGCGGTGCATCATGGCCTCTCCCAGTTTGAAGAGACCCTTGTCCAGCAGGCCGAGGTGAAGAGGCAGTCCCGAAAGCAGCAAAATCAGGGAGCTGGACAGGGGACAGACTGTGTTTGTCTTCAGTGTGGAAGGGATGGTCACTCTCGAATTGGCCTTCTCAGCCACACTAGACGCTGTTCCAAGTCCTCCATACAGAGCACGTTACCATAGTCTCTCGAGACTGAAGGATGCCTACACTGAGTAATAATAATCATATGCTGTCAAGTCAATTCTGAGTTATGGTGATCCTTTTCAGGGTTTTCTAGGTAGAAAGTTCTCAGAGGTGATTTCCCATTCCCTTCTTCTGGGGACATCCAGGGACTGTGCAGCTTTCCCATGGCTTCTCAGGCTGACTCTTCTCCCTGGAGATACAAGTGGGAAATCAAACCCCCAACCTCTGGCTCCTCAGACGGGTTATCTAAACCACTGAGCTATCCAGCCAGCTTTTCTTGTTATAGTACTTGGGGGGGGGGGAGACAGAACGAGGAGCCATTCATTTGCTTTCATGTTGTTGTTGTTTAGTCGTTAAGTTGTGTCCGACTCTTCGTGACCCCATGGACCAGAGCACGCCAGGCCCTCCTGTCTTCCACTGCCTCCCGGAGTTGGGTCAAATTCATGTTGGTCGCTTCGATGACACTGTCCAACCATCTCGTCCTCTGTCGTCCCCTTCTCCTCTTGCCTTCACACTTTCCCAACATCAGGGTCTTTTCCAGGGAGTCTTCTCTTCTCATGAGATGGCCAAAGTATTGGAGCCTCAGCTTCAGGATCTGTCCTTCCAGTGTGCACTCAGGGTTGATTTCCTTCAGAATGGATAGGTTTGTTCTCCTTGCAGTCCAGGGGACTCTCAAGAGTCTCCTCCAGCACCACAATTCAAAAGCATCAATTCTTTGGCGGTCAGCTTTCTTTATGGTCCAGCTCTCACTTCCATACATCGCTACTGGAAAAACCATAGCTTTGACTATGCGGACCTTTGTCGGCAAGGTGATGTCTCTGCTTTTTAAGATGCTGTCTAGGTTTGTCATCGCTTTCCTCCCAATCAGTTGTTCCATATCCAGTTCTAACTGTTGCTTCCTGTCCCACATATAGATTTCTCAGGAGATAAATAAGGTATCTCCAATTTTCTTGAACAGATCTCTGGTTTTTCCCTTTCTATTATTTTCCTCTATTTCTTTGCACTGTTGATTTAAGAAGGCCCTCTTGTCTCTCCTTGCTATTCTTTGGAAGTCAGCATTCCATTTTCTGTAACTTTCCCTATCTCCCTTGCATTTTGTTTCCCTTCTCTTCTCTGCTATTTGTAAGGCCTCGTTGGACAGCCACTTTGCTTTCTTGCATTTCCTTTTCTTTGGGATGGTTTTTGTTGCTGCCTCCTGTACAATGTTACGAGCCTCCATCCATAGTTCTTCAGGCACTCTGTCCACCAAATCGAGTTCCTTAAATCTGTTCTTCACTGTGTATTCATAAGGGATTTGGTTTAGATTATACCTGACTAGCCCAGTGGTTTTTCCTACTTTCTTCAGTTTAAGCTTGAGTTTTGCTATAAGAAGCTGATGATCAGAGTCACAATCAGCTCCAGGTCTTGTTTTTGCTGACTGTATAGAGCTTCTCCATCTTTGGCTGCAGAGAACATAATCAATCTGATTTCAGTATTGCCCATCTGGTGATGTCCATGTGTAGAGTCGCCTCTTGTGTTGTTGGAAAAAAGTGTTTGTGATGACCAGCTTGTTCTCTTGACAAAACTCTATTAGCCTTTGCCCTGCTTCGTTTTGAATTCCAAAGCCAAACTTACCTGTTGTTCCTTTTATCTCTTGACTCCCTACTTTAGCATTCCAGGCCCCTATAATGAGAAGAACGTCTTTCTTTGGTGTCAGTTCTAGACGGTGTTGTAAGTCTTCATAGAAATGGTCAATTTCAGCCTCTTCAGCATTGGTGGTTGGTGCATAAACTTGGATTACTGTGATGTTGAAAGGTTTGCCTTGGATTCGTGTTGAAATCATTCTATCATTTTTGAGATTGTATCCCAGTACAGCTTTTCCCACTCTTTTGTTGACTATGAGGGCTACTCCATTTCTTCTACGGGATTCTTGCCCACAATAGTAGATATGATAATCGTTTGAATTGAATTCGCCCATTCCCGTCCATTTTAGTTCACTGACGCCTAGGATGTCAATGTTCATTCTTGCCATCTCCTGTTTGACCACATCCAGCTTACCAAGGTTCATAGATCTTACATTCCAGGTTCCTGTGCAGTATTTTTCTTTGCAGCATCGGACTTTCTTTTCACTTCCAGGCACGTCCGCAGCTGAGCGTCCTTTCGGCTTTGGCCCAACCACTTCCTTAGCTCTGGAGCTACTTGTACTTGTCCCCCGCTCTTCCTCAGTAGCATGTTGGACGCCTTCCGACCTGAGGGGCTCATCTTCCAGCGTCATATCTTTTAGCCTTTTGTTTCTGTCCATGGAGTTTTCTTGGCAAGGATACTGGAGTGGCTTGCCAGTTCCAGCTCCAGGTGGATCGCGTTTAGTCAGAACTCTCCACTATGACCTGTCCGTCTCGGGTGTCCCTGCATGGCATAGCCCATAGCTTCTCTGAATTACTCGAGCCCCTTCACCACGACAAGGCAGCAATCCATGAAAGAGATTTGCTCTCATGCATCTTACTAAACAAAGCTTAAAGGCAAAGTCTGAGAGTGTGATGATTGACCCTGAGACAACAGAAAGACCAGTAAATAAAGAAGAACTCTCACAAAGCTTCCATCCTTCTGAATACAGGGATTTATTTGCTCTCATGCATCTTACTAAACAAATCCCTGTATTCAGAAGGATGGAAGCTTTGTGAGAGTTCTTCTTTATTTACTTGCCTTTCTGTCATCTCAGGGTCAATCATCACACTCTCAGACTTTGCCTTTAAGCTTGTAACATTTATTTCAGGAACCTCCAAAAACTGTCAACATCAACTTTAAGATTCAACAGCTATTCAGCACCAAATGGGGTGCCGAAGGGATTCTTATCTTGAACAACAAAAGGATTTCTTAACTCAAAGTCCAAGAACTCCTTTGTTTCCATGTACCTGGGCTACCTCAGTGTGAACCCTGATAGTAATAGCAACATGGACATCTCTCCTTACATGGTATCAGTTTGTCTTGGAAGTCTCTCTCTCTCTCTCTCTCTCTCTCTCTGCTGGCGGGGCGGGGGGGGGGAGAGTTCTCCCATGGTCCGGGATTGGACGTCTCTCCATCCCATACACATGCATCCATCTGACCTTCTCCTTTCTTTCTCGTTCTATACTGGCTCTTTCTTCCCGAGTTCTTCAACTCCACTCCCGGGCTTCCTTTTCTCCCCAGTAAGAGGGCTTTACCACTGTGGTCCCCCTTCTTCTCTTTTCAGCCTCTTCCTGTGGCACCCTAAGTCTCTCCCATCTACAGGTCCACGGATTCTCCATTCATATCCATTCCCGAGCTGGGGGCAATATTTTCTCCTTCTTTCTTATCTCCACTTCTCCCATCTCTGCCTTCTCCTTTCCCCTTTTATCCTTCACCCCCTAACCCGCCTTTTCTGATTGACCAATCACCTTACTTTCTCTCCACACCTGTTCCAACTGCTTGGTTATGTCTGTTATTTTGTCTTCCCCCTTCCTTTCACCTACCCCCTCTGCATCTATCCTGGGGCTTTCCTCTTTTGGGCACCGGTGCTACTCTGCTCTTCCCCTCAGGGTTTTTCTCTTGCCCAGTCTGAAGGATGGATGGTGCTTGGGCGGGCATGGTTTCATGCCCGCCTCCATCCTCACAAGCTTCAAGGGGTATCAAACGGTTCGAATTCTGCCGTGTAGATATAATCCTTGGGATGGGATTTTCAGATTTTCTGGATGAGAAATACCATAATTCTCCATTCTACTTTGCCGGCACTTGACAAACCTTTCAATTTGATACTCCTAGAAGAAAGCTCTACATTAGATAGCGGAGGCTTAGCTCTGCCCAAGTGTCCTGTTCTTGCGCCAGAGCTAGCTGGGAGCTTTCTTTCTGAGCCAGACACTTGGGTGGAGCTAGGCCTAGTTAGGCCTCAAAACCTTCTAATTTAGGCCTTTCTTCCAGGTGTTTCACATTGAAGGGGACGTCAAGTGTCTGCAAGACAGGTGGAACTCCCGGAATGGAGAATGATGGTATTTGTTGCTCAGAAAATCTGAAAATCCCATCCCTAATGAGTTTTGCCCCAGTAAACAAATAAAGAACGAAGTGAAGATGGACATGTCCAAACGTGGAGTTCCCACATGATGCAGGAGATCCACATCAATCTGGACAATGTTCTGTAACGAGTATCCCAATGTTCAGCAACTTTTTACACATTAAGTCTATTCTATGACCAGCATGAATGAAGATGCCTGTCTTTAGAGGAACTTCTTCCCACTGAAAAACCTGCTGCGTGCCACTGAGCCTCCTCTACGTAGAACGAATGAAGGGAAATTTTTCAGTCTTCTAAAAGGTATAATAGGGTCATCACATAACAGTGATTGGCAGAAAATTCAGGCAGATAAAAGAAAGTGCTTCTTGATACAGTGCATAATTAAATTATGCAGTTTGCTCAAGCAAAGTGCGGCGATGACTGCCAGGCTTTGCAAGAGGTTTCGTCAAGTTGCGGATCTAGAGCAAAAACCAGCTGCTCGTTCCAACTAGAACAGATTTATACAAATGTTGACTTCCCTCCCATTCAGCAACTGGTTTTACTGATCTATCATTCCTGAGCCTGGACTTAGGCCCTAGACTTTTTTTTAAAAAAATTACATTTTATTTGAAAATTCAGCTCATTTTTCTTTTACAACAACAACAGACAAACCAAAGGGTACGGCTATAGTTTTTCAACCCCCATGCCTTGTACTTAATTCTGCATTTGTTTATGCTTACATTATGGATTATTATTAGAGGCACAAAGGCAGCAGACTTCCAGAACTGTGAAGGAAAGTTTTGACTACCACTTTCTGTTTTATGTGGGTGGCAACAGAGACGTTTCCACATAAACAAAGCATTTATCACCGTTGTAGAAATACTGGCAATCTACAACTTTTTTGAAGGAATTTTTTGAGAGAGGTGCCAGGGCTCATTTATTTTGTTCTTGCAGGTAAAGAGGAAAAACATCAAAAAAAATTTCCTACCCCTCCTGCTGGGCAACAATATGAATTTTTGTGCATGCTTCACATTTTAGGTTTGGGTGAAGAATTGGTGGAAGTGGGTTTTGAATCAAAATGCCTGTATTTTGCAAAAATTGAATAGATTTTATTGAAAAATGCAAGTTTTCTGAGCAAAATGTATGGGTTTGGTTTGGGTTTTTTTTTTTTTTTGCATAAAACCTATGGTTCTTTCACAGTGGTTGGACTTTTTTTGGGGACACAGTTTTCTACCGAGGATGAGAAAATATGTGAGAATTCACTACATCTGTAGGTAAGCATGAAGGCAGCAGAATGAAAACTTTGCTGGTATGCTCCCTTTGAAAGACATAAAACCCTTTAAAGAAAAAACGGTTAGACAGCCAGTTACGGAGAAAATGCCCGCCTGAAGTCAAAGGCATTTTTCCTACTTGAGGAAGGACAGCAAAGGAAGGGGGGGGGGAGTGAGCCTAACTTCTTGTGGGAGGGAGTTCCACAGTTTTAGAGCAGCAATGGAGAAGGCCCTCTTTTGTGTCCTCACCAAATGCACCCACGGGTGTGGTGGGACCAAGCAAAATGCTTCCCTGATGATCTTCTATAAGGATATACAGTCTTTCAGATAGCTTGGGCCTGAGCTGTTTAGGGCTCTATAGGTCAAAACCGGCACTTTGAATGGTGCCCTGAAATGGACCTGCGTCCAGTGAAGCTGTCGTAACAGGGGAGTTGGGAGCTCCCTATAACCAGCCCTGGCTAACCACCTGGCTGCAGCATTTTGGACCTATTGAAGTTTCCAAACACTTCCCAAAGGCAGCTCCACATAGAGCACGTTACAATAATCCAAAGGTAGCTAAGGATTAGGACGTGGTGGCGCTGCGGGTTAAACCGCAGAAGCCTCTGTGCTGCAAGGTCAGAAGACCAGCCGTCGTAAGATCGAATCCACGCGACGGAGTGAGCTCCCGTCGCTTCTCCCAGCTCCTGCCAACCTAGCCATTCGAAAGCATGTAAAAATGCGAGTCGATAAATAGGTACCACCTCGGTGGGAAGGTAACGGCGTTCCGTGTCTAGTCGCGCTGGCCACGTGACCACGGAAACTGTCTTCGGACAAACGCTGGCTCTACGGCTTGGAGACGGGGATGAGCACTGCGCCCTAGAGTCAGACACGACTGGACTAAATGTCAAGGGGAACCTTTACCTTAGCTAAGGATTGTGTCCCTCATGGCCAGATCAGACCTCTGAACGCCCAGAGCCCTAGACGACACAGCCAGCAGTAAAGCATGGTGGGAACTGTAGAGCCAACAAGATCTGGAAAGACAGGAGCTGCCCACCTTGGCTTTAGAGTTCTGCTGAATGATCTCCAGTTGGCACTTGGCGTTCCATTCGATGCCACTGCTCTTTCCCCCCTTCCTCCCTTTACGAGAAAAGCATGCAGCCTGAATCCTGCCTGTATTCTCTTGGTGACCAGAGGACTGTAGCTTGTTCTCTGTCGGGTTCCAGTTATTAAGAAGAGCCAAGGAGATGTTCACCAGACCGTGAGAAGTGGCGGGGCGGCCTTGTTGTTTGTAGGACCAGCAGGAGACAGGAAAGCAGCATCCCTCCTCTGCACAAAAGCACCAATTATAATCTAATTCATTCGGATTAACAGCACTTTGATGGCAATTCCATTAGATAAAAAATAAATTTATTAGCCAAGGATAATGCATCTTGACTCTCATGCTAATGTTAATAAGGAGGCTAACTGCCTTAATGCTGCATGTTAACCACAGTTAGAAGGGATGTCTTCAAAACATATTAATCAGCTTGGGTAAATATTACATGAGAAATCCATGCTCCCTGTAAATTATGTAAGATTTGCAGATGCATTTATTTGTAGCACATGTATGCTGATCTGAGAAGCTCTAACTTGCTTATATAAAGTGACCAGTCTCCCACTGAGAATTTGGAAGGCCAGTTTCCCTTATCCTCAAATGCTGAGTCTTTAAAAAGTGCCTTGAGGTTGTTCTCAAAAAGCCGAAACTAGCTCAAGATGAAGTCAATGAGACAGTCCTGTGTAAGTATGTATAAGATTTCCAGCTTATTCTTGAGGCCTAGCTATATGTTACGTTGTCCATACCATGTTTACACTGGCCATGAGGACATCAAAAGAGCCAGGGTGAATCAGAAGAAAGCCTAAATCTGTCCATCTATTCTTGGGGTCAAACTACATGTTACATGGTCCCTACCATGGTTACATGGGCCATGAGGACATCAAAAGAGCCAGGGTGAATCAGAACAAAGGCTTATCTTGTCCAAAGTTCTGTCCACACAGTGGACAATCGGTTACCTACAAGGAACAATGTAGGAAGTTGTACTCTTGTTTTCTGTTCTCTATACACTATTTTCAAAAAAGTTGCCAGGTTAATCTGCTTCAGCAGGTACAAAAAACTGAGTTATGGCACTGCATATACTAGCAGATTTATTTCAGTACAAGCATGCAATCCCTCAGATACATGGAATGTAACAATTAGGTCACAGATTTATATACACATGGATACATATTGAAAAGCCTGTGAGATGGGCTGTTAATGAGCTTCTAAGGTAAAGAAGGCATTGTTAGCACCACCAACAATCAGTGAAAGTTCTGATTACATAGATAATGAGACATTACATTACATAGATAATGAGACATACAGGTTACATCATAATATAACTTTTGCTTCAAGTATCTGAGTAGCAAGATTGTAACCCATGAAAACACACATTGGCTGAAATCATGTCGCTTAGTGTAGTAAGTCGCACAAGATTGGGCCCATTGAATCAGTGGAAATGTGATTTGCCAGCTCCTCTATAAATTCCATTAATTTGAATAGGCCTACTCTAGTTCTGACCTTCTATACTATAGGAAGCTGCAACTAGAGTAGGCTCATTTGAACCAATGGAATTTATGGAGCAGTTGACTCACCAAACCCCCATTGATCCAATGGGCCTACTCTAGTGAGATTTACTACACTAAGCAATAGTATTTCAGTTACTGAAATAAAACTGTTGATCTACACAGTAACTCATCTTGTAATCCTGGTGCTGGCACATAGCTCTTTTGATCGGTAGCCATTGGGAGTCTTATCCACTATATATTCATAGCCATCCAAGCTGACAAACCAGATCTTGTGGTAATAATTCTTATGGTATAATTATGTAGTATGTAAAGAAATCTTTCCTTTTATCAGTTCTGAATCTCCCCATCACTTAGATTCAGTAGATCACTGTGAGTTTAAGTTTTAGCAGAAGAGGGATAAAAGCCACTTGGAAATAACCTGTTAATTCAATGTGTTAACATTAAAATAATTACTTCTGCGTTCAATGCATTAAACAGAGCTGATGCAGCTAAAGAATAATGTTTTCATAGTAGCATTTCAAACATTTCAATGCTATTTTCAGATTTTTCTTTTCCTAAGGCTAGATACGTTTTTCTACCTTTCTAGATTACGATAGGGTGGTTTTGCCACTTTCGCGCGATAACCAGTCTTTTCCCTGGCTGCTTCTTGCCTGTAGATTGGAGTGGAGTTAGTCATGGCAATGCTAATTGGATCTCAGTGAAATGCTTGCACAGAAGACTACCTGGGACATGAGAACATTCTCAGGGTTTGCGGTCAGAAAGGGCCGGTTCCTTGTGGAGATTTCTCCGAACAAAACCACACTGCAAACCAAACTTGATTCATTCCACAGGCAACACTGCTATGCACGACTGGCTGTTCCATAAGGCAGACTGAGGCAGTTGCCTCCAGTAGTGCCAGCAAGCTGTTGGAGAAGACAGCTGCATGTTCTCTGCCCCATCATCATTGTAGGCATCCTTCAGTCTCGAGAGACTATGGTAACGTGCTCTGTATGGAGGACTTGGAACAGCGTCTAGTGTGGCTGAGAAGGCCAATACGAGAGTGACAATCCCTTCCACACTGAAGACAAATACAATCTGTCCCCTGTCCAGCTCCCAGAGTTTGGTGGTTTTGGGACTGCCTCTTTGCCTCGGCCCCATACTTACAGAACGATGGTGTCCAGACCAAGGTAAGTCATAGCACCAAATCTATTCCACTTTGATCAGATCCTGCCATAGAATATTGTGTCCAATTCTAGGCACCACTAGAGAGGGGCACGAACCGCCTCTTTAGCACTTTGTTTACTGGCTACACAGCTGATCCATGGTTTGGTGTCCTGCTTCTTCTGGAAGGCGCCCACCCATAGGCAGCACCCTGGCTCGTTAGCTCCATCTCCTCTGGGTCCTGCCACTGAGGGGGTGCCCACCGGAGGGGGCGGGGTGCTAAACTGCAGATCAGCTGTGTAGCCAGTAAACAAACCACGCCAAATCAGGAAATTGGTGGTTCGGAACGACCATCTCTAGGACCACAGATGAAGAAGGATACCAATAAGCTGTAACATGGCCAGAGATGGGCAGTCGAGACATGCTTCCTTCAGATAAATGTCTATATTGAAGAAAAATCCAACCATCAATCCCTTTTGACCCAGTCAGCAACATGTCATGGGGCAGCCCTGATGTTATATAGTTCTCCTCAACAGCATTTCCTGATAAAAATGTTTCATCAAAAATAATTTCCCTCAGAGACTTTGTCTTCTTACAGGAAAGAGATCGTCATATGCAAAACCATGCTTCCTGCTTTGCCTGGTATTGCACAAATAATCACGAGCCACAGCACTGTGAAAAATTCTGATTATTCTAAATGTATATCTGCGAAAGCGCCATTTTTAAATTACATTCCACTCTGACAGAAAGAGCAGACCCCTGCTGTATTTATGAATTACAGATGATTCAAATTCATTTCTCTTGGAAGCTATTATTTCATGTGAGCAAAAACATACCGCTTGGTTCCTGCAACTTCATTTTAGAACACATGGTTCAACTTGTGTGGATTTTTTTTTCTAAAACCGCAATCAAATCTGAGGTAATATGAGCAGGAGAAAAATACCCTAAAGCTGTGTTATTCAAATTATTAGAATAAGACAGCCGTTCTTTTGAGATGCAGACACTCAGAGATATATAAACATTAGTTACAGATGGGACAGAAAGCTGACTGGCTATTTTTAAGAGAATCGGGAACTCTCCCCCCCCCCCATATTTTGGGTTATCTAGTTTTTAAATTGTGACCCAGAATTTGTTTTACTCTCAGACAACCTTATAGATTTATTTACATTATGAATAAATCCAAGTATCACATTCTGAATCTGTTTTTCAATTTGAGATCTTTCTATAGTCCAACGCAGTTGTCAAGGAAATGCATGTAACAGTGGAAGTTGGTGAGCCTAAAGTCTATGGGACAATGAATCTGTTCCAGGTTTTAGTCCAAACTTTAAAGGAGATATCCAATATTCTGGACTGTTTTTGGGGATTAGGTTCAGCTCCTATAGGTGGCTTCTGTGAAGTTTAGAAGTTTAGTTGTGAATATCACCTGCTTTGATTTGGTCTGAATTATTTGTCTTACAAATAGCAACTCATTAGTTCAAGTCAGTTTGTTGGCTGTCTGCTTGGATTTCTGTCTGTATATATGAAAGTATTTGTATGTGTCCAGGTAGTGGAAAAACATAACAAAGGGGAGAAATAGCCAGAACGGGCCTGGGGTGGGGAGAGGGGTGAAATTTAGTGCCATCAACAACTGCTCAACCTCCAAAGTGCAGGCAAATTCCCACCAGCTTCCTTCCTTCCTTCCTTCCTTCCTTCCTTCCTTCCTTCCTTCCTTCCTTCCTTCCTTCC
Organism: Intellagama lesueurii; assembly: GCA_037013535.1. Taxonomy (NCBI): domain Eukaryota; kingdom Metazoa; phylum Chordata; class Lepidosauria; order Squamata; family Agamidae; genus Intellagama; species Intellagama lesueurii. The sequence continues at coordinate 7,570,146 of JBAJHW010000003.1, forward strand.
TTCCTTCCTTCCTTCCTTCCTTCCTTCCTTCCTTCCTTCCTTCCTTCCTTCCTTCCTTCCTCTCTCTCTGATAGTTTTCATGATCTGGAAGATGTTTTGTGTTGCCCTCTATCCCTGCTTGTAGCTTTTTCTTCCTTTCCATATAACCCAATACTGTATCTATTATTGAGCCTTTTCCCACTTCATACTCATTTTTGAATGCTAAATTTGCACCATTGCAAATTTGCAATTTATATTTGCATTTCTCCTGGACCTGGAGATTATTTCTTTTGTCAGTATATCTGAGTGGAACTGTAACACTCTGTTGTATGATCCTCCCAGCAAATGACTACTTCACAGCTTCTGAGGAGTCTGTCTTGTCACCTAAACTCACACTGTGATTTTTTTAAACTTTCTACCGAAAGAAGAAGAATACTTTTTCTAAATAGTTATTATGATAAACACAAAAATGGCCTTTGGGATAACTACAAACATTCAAATGTACTTCTCCTTAAAGTATGCACTAGCTGGATAGCTCAGTGGTTTAGGTCTCTGGCTGTGGAGCCAAAGGTTGAGAGTTCAATTCCCCACTGCAAGTAGAGCCACCCTATGTGGCCTTGGGCAAGCTGCAGAGCCCCAGGGCACCCCCCAGAAGAAAGGAATCATAAACCATGTCTGAGTCTTCTCTACCTGGAAAACCCTGAAAAGGGTCATCATAAGTCAGAATTGACTTGACTGCACGATTATTATTATTCATAGAATAATTGATTTGGAAGGGGCTTGTAAGGCCGTTGAGTGCAAACCCCTGCTCAATGCAGGAATCCAAATCAAAGCAGATATGAAAGATGGTTGTTTAATTTTCCCTTGAATGCCTCTAGCATTCAAGAGAAAATTATTACAATATGCAATGACTGGAGACATTTTGATGCAAGCAGGCGAAGACCTTTCTCTTCCGGCAGGCTTATCCTTAGTGACTGATTTTCTAGAAGAGGTTTTAAAACAGGACGCTTTGTGATTTTGTTGCTTCTAAGCCTGTTTTAGTAATGCCTTTACCTAACATTTTAAATATAAAGTTATTCATTCGTTTTGAATACTTGAAAAAAATGTACTGTAATTTTAGCTTTTAATATTGTGTCTTTAACGACGTGGGCTGCCTTTGGTCCTTTTTAAAGGAGAAAGGCGGGGTAAAAAAAAATACTTTAAATAAATAATAAATAAAATACCTGAGGCAAAGGAAAAGAGGGCATCCCCTGCCTGTGACACCAGAGGGGGAAAAAGCTGCTGAAGATGAACGGGGCATCATGGTGTCTCATTCTCTCCAAGTGCTTTGAACAGGAAAGAAATGAAAAAGAAGCCTGTGCTTCTAACTTTTCTAAGGCACATCTTTTGCCTCCAATGTTTTATAAATGTCCCTAGACCTCCTGAAGGCAATGAGGTTATAGGGAAGAAAGTCTTCCTGGCTTCGCTTTTCATCCTTGCCATTTCCCCTCCCGAACCTCCTGCTGGTGAATATGCAGGAAAATTTCACACTAGCCTGCTTTAAAGACTAAAAAGAGTGATGGCACGAAAGAAATAATATTGTGATAATCTCATACTGTGGGGGGGAAGAAAAGAAGCCTGATTTTAACTGGCCGAGATCAACCGTACTTCTATTCCTGACACTTCAGGTGGTGACAGGATTTCATGGGGGGGAAGAGAGAAAGACACCGGGAGAGGGCTTTTAAACTTTTGACCTGTTCCACAGAAGAGGCATCCCGGCTTTATAACCTTGAAGCCCATTACGTTGCGTTATGCACTCCTGCCCACACACTGTATGGAATATTTAAGGATGAATTATGAGAAGCTGGGCGAAAGGAATCAAAGCCCACTCTTGTCTCTCATTGAGATTAATGTTACCTCTTTGCCTTCTTTAAAAAAAAAAAGCATGAGGTGAGGAAAGAATCGGGATTGAATGGTGGAGATCGAGTGCTACACAAGAAACAGCAAAGAATTTGATTTGTCTGCTTTTGGAAACAACGAATCACTGTGTGCCCTTCACCGTTTGTCCGACAGAAACTCATGGAGACAAAGATTGCAAAACATCCATTTTTAAGGAGGATGAGCTGCATTTGTTAGAGTCGGGGCACTTCCATATTGCTGACATCATGCCCTTATTATTAGAGATGAACCATTCAGGTTGTTGGATGTCGGCTCCCGGAATTCTCCAGTAACTCTCCAGGCAGAATTCTGGGGGTTGCAGTCCACAGACCAATACTTACAGACACCACATTTGGCTCACCTGGACCTGGGCCTAGCTCTGTGGCTGCCTGTCTATCTCGGGCCTTGCTTCCTGTTTTCAATGCACCAAAAAGGAAGCAGCCATGGTGCTTCCTGGGAGTGGTAGATTTGCTGCCCTTTCGGCTCTAGAGAGGGCACCTCCCAAAGAACTACCACTCCAAGGAAGCACCGTGACTTTCACGTTCACAACAGGAAGCAAGGATGGAGATGGGCCATGCAGCCTTGGAGCCAGGCCGTGGTCCAGGCGGACAAATAAAGGCAGCTGTATGTGTATATAGATATGGATCTATGGGTTGCAACTCCCAGAATCCAGCCTTGGGAATTCTTGGAGAGTTCTGGGAGCTGGAGTCCAGAAACAATGAGTGGCAAATCCCTATTTAGAGATGGGCATGAACTGCTGGTTCGATGATTCATGCCGATTCGTTCATCGGCGAAACAGGTGTTCAGCGCTTCCAGGCCCGATTGCTCTGGCACGTGTCCACTCAGCGATTCGTGCCCTTTTGCTACTTATCGGTGTTATCAGAATTTCTTTACACTAACTGGGTCATGCCCCCCCCCCCCCCCCAGTTAGTAAATGAAAGATGTAGACTATATTTGTAAAATGTTTGCTTGGTGGAAGTCAGCTTTCTATACTTCCAGGTGGTGTTTTGGAAAATTCTGTAACATATGGGAAACATGTTTATGAAATTATATACTCACAGGTACTTACTGCAACACCTCAGCATAAAAAACTCCTTGTGGTGGGTCTTGCATGTTATTATTATTTGTTAAATGTGGAAAACAAACATGGCTTTGCCTCCACTCAGTCTGTATATATATCGTAAAGTGCGTTTAGTACAATGCATTCTGTTAAAGTTTAGTTTATTCTAATTAATATAGACAAAAGCAGTTATTCTACTATAATTAATTTGGATACTATTAAGGCAATATTTACCCACACCCTCGAGTCTTTACAGCAGGTCAATAAATCAGGTGGAAAAGATAGCCTAAATAAATCTGAAGTGAAGAAAATAATTCTAAACTAAGTTGTGAAAAATTGCTTCTATAATATTCATAGAGGCTGTATAATCTGCAGATGATGAAGGAAACAGTGGCTGTGTTTCATTACAAGTCTTGGTCTGAGTTTTCAATAAGGTTTACAGCTAACTCTTTTGGGGTATCCCGAAGTATGATGCTTATATACTGCCCTATAGCGCTTATAGGAACGTGGTGGCGCTGCGGGTTAAACCACAGAAGCCTCTGTGCTGCAAGGTCAGAAGACCAGCAGTCATAAGATCGAATCCACGCGACGGAGTGAGCTCTCGTCGCTTGTCCCAGCTCCTGCCAACCTAGCCGTTCGAAAGCATGTAAAAATGCGAGTAGATAAAGAGGTACCACCTTGGTGGGAAGGTCACGGCATTCCGTGTCTAGTCGCGCTGGCCACGTGACCACGGAAACTGTCTACGGACAAACGCTGGCTCTACGGCTTGGAGACAGGGATGAGCACCGCCCCCTAGAGTCGGACACGACTGGACTAAATGTCAAGGGGAACCTTTACCTTTACCTATAGCGCTTAAAGCTCTCCCTGGTGGTTTAAATTTAATTATACACATTGCCCTCCCCAAGACCCGGGTACTCAATTTATCAACCTCGGAAGGATGGAAGTGTGAGTCAATTTTGAACTAGCTACTTGAGCGTGTTGGGACTGAACTCAGGTCATGAGCAGACTTTTGACTGCACTGCTGCAGTTTAACCACTGTGCCATGAAGGTTGACCATCTAGGCAAGAATTGATTACATCCAAAAGACTGAAGCTTCCCAGTTGATTCCCAATATTGTTGTCTATGCACTGCATACAACTCGCTGCCATTTTTTGGGTCCCTGTCATGGCCACTGAATTTAATTGTAACCTGCTGAAATTTGGTAGTAGTAGAAGCATCAGCACAAAAAATCCCCATAGTTTAGTTTATAAATTCCCCGTGTGCCTTATTTTAAGATAAAATGCATGCACTTTTCAACAATCAGGAGTGAAGCAGTATTAGTTCTGCTGTCACTGCTACCAATTCAGTGGTGTACCATAGTAATCATAGAATCCTAGACTTGTAGAACTAGATGGGATCACAAAGTTATCTAGTCCAACTCCCCGGCTAGTACATGAAATCCACCGCTAAAGCATTACGGACAAGCAGGCATCCAATTGAAGGACAGTCAACCACCTTCCACTCTCATATAGCAGTTATGGTCACAAAGTTCTTCCTGATGGTGGTGGGTGCAGCACCCATGGGTTCCAGTGACAATGATATATCACTACCAAAGTTGCACAGCTGTGATTTTCAGAGTCCTCCTAGGTTGCTTCTTTATCAATGGGTAAAAAAGAGGGGAAAGCATCATGAACTCTCTCCCGCCCAAAGAGAACACAGATATGCATAAAAATTGTGTATATTACTCTAGATTACATATGTAATCTCTGTAGATTACAACCAGAGGAATGCATATGCCTATATTTAAATACTACTGTCTGTATTTATTTAATTAATTATATATCCCCACCTTTGCTGCTGTGAGGTCAAAGAAGCTTAAGCAGAGAAGGCAGAAGGAGAAAATGGGCCAACTGGCAATTCATGTCACCACAAGCCTTGACTGGACATTGAGGGTAGGGAATAAGTGGTCAAGCTAACTCTTGTTAGTATTTTGCAGAATAAGGTAATAGTAAACCAACGGGATGGGATGACTGGTTCTATTTCCCTTTCATATTGCTTTTTGCAGTTTCACACCAGAAGCCTTTCTCTTACATTTTATCTGGAAGCTTTTATGCAATATTTTTCAAAATCCAAATGAAAAATGTACAGGTTTGTACCTATTTATTTTTGAAATGTCTCCTGAAAGGGTTTTGAAGGTATAAAATCTTCAGAAGTGACTCCCAACGTCTCCCTTCACAGCTGGATGGTCCAACCCACATCTATAGAATATGCTATTTTAAATGTATTTCCTTTCATTATATGAATTTTTGAACACATGTTGGTCAGTTGTTTTGAGCAGAGAACTGCATCAGAAGATTGCTGGACAGAACATGATAGTAGACAGTAGATCTCTGGTTTCCTATCCAGTGATAAATCCAGAATGTTATAGGCTCAAGCCAGTCCATCTCAGAATTCACAAACATTTTTGTTACTAATGTTGTTGATTTTTATTTTTATTTGATTAAATATTGTCCTGATTTTCCACCAGATTAATAGTACCGAAGGCAACAGGTAACATCACAAAAATCAAATAATAAAACTATTAAAATTATAACTAAAACAATTGAAGCAATTCACTTTTTTTAAAAGACCACACTTCTCAAACAAATGAGTGCTAGGTCAAATCAAGCCTAAACTGTCTCTTTGGATGTGAAAATAGCTTAAGCTGAGACGATTGCACTTTACACATATCATGAGAAGACAAGATTCACTGGGCAACATTGAAGATTGCAAGAAAAGAGGAAGACCGAACATCAAGTGGATTTCCTCATTAAAGGAAGCCACAGCTTTGAGAGTACAAGATCGGAGCAGAGCTCTTAACACGACTTTCTGGAGGTCACTCGTTCATAGGGTCATCATAAGGCAGAGGCAACTTGATGGCCTGTAACAACACGGCTGCATGATGGGGAGCCTCAGCCCTTTGCTGGATCTCAGTCCCACAGGGGGAACACAACCTAATGCGATTATCAACCAGACTGTTGTCTGCAGCCACTGGGTAAGGAGCACTGTGCATAGAAATGCATCAGCAGTGCAGCCATCCTGATTAAGGGTCATTGAAACAGAGGGCGAAGCCAGATGTAAGTGTGGGGACAGATTATTATCCTCATAAAGGGTGCATTGTTCAGAAGGAAACTGGTGGTGCAGAGGGAGAGCACTTTTGTTAGCAACAAATGATTGAGGCAGGGAATTTTCTAGACCCTGCTGAATTAGTTTTTACCAGCCACCAGATGTGAATTATACTTGCTGCTGGTTGATGCATCTGAATAAGTGATTGTTGAGTGATGCTTTGTCTTCTTTAATTTTTAGAGGGAGCTGGTAAGAGTGAACTAGACTTCGGAGGAAGCTCTCTCCTCGTACTAAAACAGTAGCCGTGTAACACTGAGTGCAGGAATTGAGTGCTAACAACAATGGTTGTCAACAGGGAACTACTGAGAAGCAGATAGGAGGGGTAGGTATGCTCTGTGAGAGCCTAAGCTTTGCAGAAGATTTGGTGGAGGCAGTGCAGGCTACTGACTCCGATGTCAATGGGGCAGTGAATCCGTTTTGGGTTTTGCTATGAATTTGCAGGAGCTACTCAAGGTGCCGGATCGTATCCCCTCCATATAGGTTCAGCACCTATAAAGTTGGACTAAAGCCAGGAGTGGATTCGTAGTCCAAAAAATTCCAACGCCTTCTCTTTACCAACAACAAACTCATTCTCTGACTATCATTCCTTATGTCACCAAAATGGCACATTTGACGAGAGCCCTGTGCTGTCGTTAGAGATCTGAGAGGATGATCATGTAAGCAGAAAGAGAGATCCACCCCCTGCACAGCAATTTGTGGTCCCTTAAGGAGAGAGCTTTCTTTGTCCATGAATGCTCTCTGTGTGATTGAATCGCTGGGAAATCAGCTCACTCTCCCCGCTCATGAGATCAACTACCCACAAAACAATGGAATACAGCTATATCACAAGGAGGCTTTGTGAGGTTTGGAAGGAGACGCCAAACCGCTAAGCCCCCAAAGAGCTCAATGGAGGCTTGGTGCATTCATGGGCCACAGAAAGTTGAGTTTTGAGGGAGGAAAGAAAGTAGAGGGCAGTGTGCCATGTGGTAGGTGGGGACTCTGATGTAGTAACACCTTAGCAGTTTTCAACATAGCTGCATCACTCTGTTCCAGCACATATCACAAAAATAAGAAGAAAAAAGTTGTGTCTCTTAGAGACTAGCAGATTTATTTCAAATTGAGTTTTTGTAGATTATAATCCTCTTTTTCAGACAAGTGGACTATATAATAATCATCATGTGCTGTCAAGTCAATTCTGACTTATGGCGACCCTTTTCAGGGTTTTCTAGATAAAGAATACACAGAAATGGTTTACCATTCCCTTCTTCTGGGGGGTGCCCTGGGACTGTGCAGCTTGCCCAAGGCCACACAGGCTGACTCTGCTCTCAGGAGGCACAGTGGGGAATCGAACTCCCAACCTCTGGCTCCGCAGACAGAGACCTACTGAGCTATCCAGTCTGCTAAGTGGACTATAATCTATGAACATTCACACTGAAATCAATCTGGTAGTCTTTAAGGGGCCTCAACGCTCCCATTTTCATTGAGGTGTGGCAGGCACTGCAGCAACATTTTGTCACAGTGTCAAGAACCATCTGTCCTTAGATATTAAATGCATATTGGTTCAAAAGGAAGATGCTGGAGAGCTCAGTGGTTTAGGTTGTTGTTGTTGTTTAGTCGTTAAGTTGTGTCCGACTCTTTGTGACCCCATGGACCAGAGCATGCGAGGCCCTCCTGTCTTCCACTGCCTCCCGGAGTTTGGTCAAAAGTGGTTTAGGTACCTGGCTGCAAAGCCAGAGGATGCGAGTTCGATTCCCCACTGCGCCTCCTTGGACTTGATGATCCATAGGGTCCCTTCCAGTTCTGCTGTTCTAAGTTGATGACGACAACGATGATTTATCTGCTTTGCAAGCAAAGGCCTGGGCTGGTGGTTGGAATACATTTTTGGTAGAGAGCTTTCTAATTTTAGGGTGGGAAAGCAACAGAGGTCACAGGACTGAAGACTTTATGGGGAGGTGGGAGATATGGTGTTTGGAAAGGGAATTACCAGGTGACGGGGAAGAAAACATAAAACAAAAGCAGGTTCCCTTACTCCTGCCCCTTTCAACTGAGGTAACCATGGGAATGGAGCCAAATACCCACTGATCTGTTGCTTTGTAATTCTGCATCGGTAGAGGAACAGATAATTGAGGATTTGACAGCTGCATATTCTACCGGGTTGCATGTTTTAGACCCAGCTGGCAGAGTTGAGGGAGCCCGCCTGGGCTCAAGTGTCTCCAGGTAGCCCTTAGGAGAACTACATTTCCCATAGACCTCTGGGCTGGCCAGGGATATAAATCTTGAGTCACCTCACCCAATTTACAGGATTCAGTAAATGAGATAAGAATTTGGATTGCTGGAGAGTTAATCTGATGGGAACCTGAGAGGTCTCAGATTGCGTTAGTTTCATCTGCTGTACAATATTTATTTATTTGTTTTTTTTAAAAAGTTGCAGAACACACAGAGTAGCTTCTAAATACAGTTAAGGGTATGTAATGAAGGGCAATGGAACCAATTACCTCAGGAGGTGGCGAGTGCTTCAATGCTGGAGGAGTTCAAAAGAAAATTGGGCAGCGATCTGTCAGATCTGCTTTGATTTGGATGCCTGCCTTGAGCAGGGGGTTGGACTCAATGACCTTTGTTGTTGTTTAGTTGTTAAGTCGTGTCCGACTCTTTGTGACCCCATGGACCAGAGCACGCCAGGCCCTCCTGTCTTCCACTGCCTCCCAGAGTTGGGTCAAATTCATGTTGGTCGCTTCGATGACCCTGTCCAACCATCTCGTCCTCTGTCGTCCCCTTCTCCTCTTGCCTTCACACTTTCCCAACATCAGGGTCTTTTCCAGGGAGTCTTCTCTTCTCATGAGATGGCCATGAGAAGATGACCTTACGACTCCATTATTCTATGATTCTATGAACGTGGCAAAATGCTGGATTATATGGGTTGATGGGCTATCAATTGTCCCTTCACCGGGAAGGGTAGACAGTCATGCTACCTAAGAGAATGGATTGCACCATCACATTCTCTAAATCAGTGGTTCCCAACCTTGGGTAACCCAGGTGTTCTTGGACTGCAATTCCCAGAAGCCTTAACCACCAGCTGTGCATCCCAGAGTTTCTGGGAACTACAGCCCAAGAACATCTAGGTAACCGGGCAAACAGATCTAACTGTCTTCCTCTGCTTTGTGCTGTAGATTTTCTTCTTTTTCCTGCTTTTCCATCACAGTGCCAGGAGCCAGCGAGTTTCATCTGGGTGCTTGGAAAATGGAAGAACCTGCTCCTGTCCCCTTCTGTCATACAGTGGGCAAACATTTGGCCACTGTTTGCATGGCAGGTTCTCTCCAAACATCATCAAAAACTACGGAGAAGTGGCTCAGGCAAGCAGAAGGCCAAGGTGCAATGCTCCACCACCTCTAGGAAAAGCTAAGGGGAAAAAAGTACCCGAAAGTCCATGCTACTGCTGCCAGTCAGTGTTTGCAGCATTGGTCTAGATAGCTTGAAGGACTCACTTAATAGGAGGCAGCTTCCTGTATATCTAAAGGCCACCCCCTTGCAGTCAAGGAACAGGCTGGTGAAGGTGAGAGGTTGGGAAGCATTTTACACCCTTAGCATACACACAGAGAGATACACACAGCAGTCCTATTTGGGCATTACAGCTTTAAGTGCTTTTTAGCTGTGCATTGTATTTGATGATGAATTTAGGATACATTTTAATAGAAAAGCAGTATATATACACACACTTCTCCCTTGGACTGCACAGCTTTAAACAGCATGGTTTTGGTTATATATAGAGTTTTTCCCAAGAAACCGACTGACCGACCAGCCAGCCAACCAGCCAACCAGCCAAGCAAGCAAGCAAGCAAGCAAGCAAGCAAGCAAGCAAGCAAGCAAGCAAGCAAGCAAGCAAGCAAGCAAGCAACCAACCAACCAACCAACCAACCAACCAACCAACCAACCAACCAATATTGTGCCCCAGGGCAACCAATGATCTATTTGCCCCCAAACACAACCTCTCTAATTCAACCTCTAGATCAGGGAGTCATAAGGACCTTTAAGGTTCATTACAGTACAGTATGGAGAGGATTGCCGGTACTATGGAAGAGAACCCCAACAGAGAGAACTGTTCTCTCTCTCTGTGAGAATCAACTGCTTATGCTTTGAAGTTACATTTTGGGGGACATAAGAGGTATACACAGATTTTGAATTACAGGGGGTTCCAGTGCCCTTAAATAGTGCTGATGAAGGGAGACGTGTAGGTTGTTTTTAAAGAAAATATTGCTTGATAATAATTTACTAAGAAGGTATCAGAACGTAAGGGTAAAGAACAATGAGGAAAAAAAAAAATAAGAGGATCAGAATGGCTGGGTATCCAAAAATCTCAACCAAGTATAACTCTGCTGTATTATGTTTGCATTGTATTTCAATTGCGTTTGGAGCAGAATTCCAGCTGGATGGAAGACAATCAGTTGAATGAACCAGGGATCTTGCTAAAAGCTCTTGTTTGGCATGCATCCGTCATGATTCACATAACTAGTTATTCTTCAAGCCAGGAAAACGGCCTGCCTCGTCAGAGAAGGCTTAGGGGCATATTACACATTACACGCCAATGTGTGTAATGAAGCCCTAGTGCCGGTTTTAGCAAAGAAGTTACTGAAACCTCATGTGCCTGGTGGTGATGATGATGGGGCGGGGCTCGAAGAGACATCTCGGCAGAAGGAGCTGCAGGGGAAATTGGCAGACGGGGAAGAAAATACTTAAATGCCTCTCTGCTGCTTCCTTGAACAAACCTTTCCAATAGGGGCAACCTTTTATTAAACATAGCTGGCTGGATAGCTCAGTGGCTTAGGGTTACGGCTGCGGAGCCGGACGTTGGGTGTTCAATTCCCCACTGTGCCTCCTATGAGTAGAGCCAGCCTATGTGGCCTTGGGCATGCTGCACAGTCCCAGGGCACCCCCAGAAGAAGGGAGCGGTAAACTACTTCTGAGTATTGTCTACCTGGAAAACTCTGAAAGGGGTCACCATGAGTCAGAATGGACTTGGCAGCACATGATGATGATGATGTATTAAACAGGGTTGCCTCAAGACAATTTGCTGCTTGAGGCAGGGAAGCCAATTGCACCCCCATAACCTGCCCAAGCCAAGGTACATAGGCCAGGGATCCTACTGTCTAACCGCAGACTGGAAGGGCATTGCATAAGTGCCCCCTCCCTTCCTCAGCTCCAGCAGGCTCACCATTGCACACCCATTCTTGCACTAGCTGCAAGACTGATTGTGCAACTGGTTGTGTGATGGGAAGCCTGTCAGATAGCAGGAGTTGATGGTGCAACTGAGTCTCTAGTCCATGTTTAGGTGATAGGATACTCACCATAATACCTAAATCTACCCAGGCTATTCTGGAATCATGAGCAGAGATGCTGAGAAGGAACTCTACCCCTCCCCTCCCCCTGCTCAGAGCCATGAAACTATAAGAATAAATCAAATGACCAACCATTTGTTGCTCTTGTAATTTGCCCCAAGTCTGCTGAGCGAGGGTGCTGCTTCAGTCTTCCTAATGGTAGGGTTGGCACTAGAGATGGGATATCCGTATTTGTCTCCCAGAAGAAACAAATACGAATATTGCCATCACAGGTGGCCAGGCTCTTTCAAATCTCCCCCCAGAACTTGCCAGTCCACTCAACAGGCTTCGCATGGCACACATGGCCATCGTTAGTAATACTGCGCCAATTGACAAGTCGTCCGGCCAGCGCTTCCCCGCCTCTCTGTGCTGCTGACCACTCTGGCAAGGAGGCAGGATGACGCGTCTCTGCGTCTCTCAGTGATCTGCCCTTTAGCGAGCAAAAAGAATATATTCGAAGGAGAATGAAACTGTATTCTCGAAGGCTTTCACGGCTGGGATCCGATGGTTGTTGTAGGTTTTTTGGGCTTTTTGGCCGTGTTCTGAAGGTTGTTCTTCCTAACGTTTTGCCAGTCTCTGTGGCTGGCATCTTCAGAGGACAGGAGTCAGAACTCTGTCTGCGCTCTGGTGCAGTTTGTGGGATAGTTGAGTGTTTATAGCTGTGGGATCAGCTTTTGTCCTTTTCAGGAGATTGGGTGATTATGGTGATCAGCGTGTTTTTTGTTGTGGGTGTATTGTTGTGATAAGGGGGAGAGATGATCTGTCACTGTGATACAGAGAATGAAACTCTTATACCATTGTGACTTGCTGTTAATAGAGGTGGGGGTTTGGGGGTTAAAAATTACCATGATTCTCCATTCTGGGAGTCCTACCTACCTTGCAGGTAGAAGGCTTAGCTAGGCCTTGCTCTTCCCAAGTGTCCTGCTTAGAAGGACTGCTGCCAGGTAGCACTGGGGCAGGAACAGGAAGCTTGTGTGGAGCTAGACCGAGCTCAGCCTCAAATCTTCTAATTTAGGCCTTTCTCAAAGGCGCATCACATTGAGGTGCTGGAAAGGTGCCTGAATTATCTGTAGTCCTGAGAATCCAAAAATTCTATCTCTTGCTGCTTGTTCCCATCTGCATTTGTAATCCAGATCTGTTCTATGCAGGCATTACAGCTCAAATTTGAGTAAAGTTTGAAATCTGGTGGTCCCGTTGAGATGCAAGGAAGTCCCACCCACCATGTCTCTACCTCACCCAGAAAACAGGTAGAACTTCCCATGTCCACAGCAAAATTCTGCAGTGGTGCTTCTGAGAGCTTTCTGATGAATGTACACATGGACTTGAGTTCTGCAGGAAATATCTTAGTGAAGAAGTCTGGAGAAGTTCATCTCCAGGTCTCTTGGTTATTGCTCTCTTTCTCTTAGTCCTTCGTGAATGTTGATTTTTGGGTAAGGGGGAGTGGCGATGTGTACTGCTGACAGGTGGAAGCAGAGGGTGATCTGAAAAGTCTCATGCTGAAAGACTTGGATAAAGTCTGTACAGGAGTGTACGCAGAGATATATAAGGAGACTGAAGTTCCCTGTGTTGCTTGTCTTGGGTACAACCCACTGCACAGATATGTCAACCCACATGGACAAGACTGACTATTGTGGCCAGAATTATATTACATTTTGACACCAGGGTAACACAATCAGCATAAATCTCAACACTGAATTGCCACAAGTTAAGAAGTATATTTTGTAAGCCGCCCAGAGCAGTGGCATGCTCACTAAACGGGCAGGGTATAAACAAACAAACAAACAAACAAACAAACAAACAAGTAAGTAAGTAAGTAAGTAAGTCTATGCAGGCTTTTGCTGTTGTTTACCAAATCAAAGTTTACATGAACCTGGAGATGGACACGGACTGCTGGTTGGTTGGTTTGTGCCAGTTTATTTTTCGGCCAAACAGATGTTCGGCACTTCCTAGCCCTGCCTCTTCCGATGGGCACCCCCACCCAGAGCCAGCACTGTGGCTTCCCTGCCCTCCCACTCCAGGTGCTGCCTCTGAGTGGGTGCCCACCAGAAGAGGCGGTGCTGGGAAACCCTGATCACCTGTTCAGCCAAAAAAACGAACCAGCACGAACCACTGAACTGGTGGTTCATGTCTATCTCTACATGAGTCCCAAAAGGATTCTAGCTTTTGGAATTTTTCTTTCTGCTTGGAAATTGGAGCACCGTTTTTCTCATCCACACATTTGCACACTTCCCTCTCCTTCATTAAAGTGTGTTTGTCTGTATTTTCCACCTTTATGCTTTGTTCCTGATGTGCCATTAAGGCCCATCCAACTTAAGATGACCCTATGAAGCTTCAAAGTATGTGAGATACTTAAGGAGTGGTTTTACCATTGCTGCCCCCTAGTGGCCAAGCAGCAACTCAAACACAAGATTTCCTAAGCCTGATCCATTGCTCTATCAGACCACACTGGCCCTCTTTTATTTCTCTGAAAAGCCTTTCATGTCTTGCAAACATATGAATTATTGAAGGAAGTTGCACTTGGTTTCATGACAATCTTGAGCAGTGAAAAATGGCTTATTTTGTTCAGAATCCTGATTCAGTGTAATTCTTCCCTGTCCATCACTGCTGTTATTACTACTAACAGCATCCCAATAGTGAATCCCAGATGCTTCACACCCTGCAGATATATTGCTTCTGAAAACTTCACAACGACCCTGCACAGGAGGCCAGAGGACAGGAATGAGATGACAGAATTGCCATTTCCCTAAACCCCAGCCTCCAGTTCTTAATCAAATTGAACTCTGAATCTGGGACCCTTCTTATTTCAAAACCCTAAATTCACAATATTTTCGTTAGGATCAACTTCTATTTCAAAACAGTGTGCGAACTTTCAAGTTCTATAGAACCTTTTATCAGGCTGGCTAGTTTTGAAAAGATCAGGGAGAGAAACAAGACATGGACAGCCCACTATATTTCATCATCATCATCTTAGAACGGCTGGGCTGGAATGGACCCTATGGATCGAATCCAGTTCCTGCCAAGGAGGCCCAACCTCTGGCTCTACAGGCAGATATCTATGCCACGGAGCTATCCAGCAGTTCAAACCCACCTAACCTTATGAAGAGTTATGGACATCTCAAAAATTTGCATTCTTACGTGGGATTGTAGCCAGTTTTTATACATGTATGGGTCTTGTGTGTTTTGTTTTGTTTTTATGGATCAACATGGCCACCTGGGTTTTTCGAGCCCTTATTTCATAACTCGGTTTCTGTAGCCCCCACAACATGCTTTCCTCTCCCTTTATGTAATGCTTCCTGCTATGGAACCAGACTTTGCATGACTGAAGGGGTGGGTGTGGTATTTCCCCCCTTAAATGTCCCCTCCATCAAGGCAGCATTGTATCAATTGAGAGAAGTCATTGGGAAAGGTCTTCGGGGTGGATGAGCCATTCAGCAAAGCAGCTGACTCCACAGGACGGCTGGGCACCTCCTGCTATTCTTCCCAGGACAGCTGCACGTTCTCCACCCCCACCCTGACAGAGATTGATGGGTTCCCGAACGATGAGCAGCAAGATCCTTTTCTTCTGCCTTGTTCCCTCTCCCAGCATGCAGTCCCCTCTCCGCATTTAATGCACCCGGGCCATTTCAAGTGGAGTTTATCAGGCTGTGTGAATGCTTCTCACGGGCAATGACGAAAAATGGTAGCGCTTTGCAGAAGAATCCACGTCACACAGATATATTGAGGAGCCCTCCACCACCACCACCCCTGCTCATTTTTGTGTTTTCGCCTGGATTGTTTCCAGAACGAATTTTGCCCTGTCACGGTTGTGATGTCAATGAAAATGCAAAGAAGCTACATGGGGGTGACTCTCTCCTGACCCCCTTTTCCATTGCTATTGTCCGGGGTTGTCAAACATCCCATCTGGAAGGTCTCACCTTTGAGGAGGAGGCAAAAGGTTGCTCTCTTACAAATCTTTGCGAAACAGGGATAATTTAATAAAGCCAAACATGTCGCTTCGACTTGACCCCGTTTTGAAAAAGTGGGCAGATGCTTGTCCCTCTGAAAATAAGAAGGAATCAAATGAATTGAGTTGTCTCCTTCCATCTTTCAGTATGATTTGGATTTATTAATTACCTCATAACGTCAGAGGATGGTCAACTATGGTGCAAAATACCACACACACAAAGTCCTGCTTTCTCCTCACAGAAGAATAGGGCTTAGCCTGTGTCTTCAAAAGCATCAGATATTTTATTCACTTGATGCTAAACTCAAAGCCCTCTTATGCGGACTATGGGTTCAAAACTGTGGAGGTGGGAGGGTCAAATGGAGGCAACTCCTTGAGAATTTTGAAAAGGGTTGGTGAAACTTGGGGTTGTAGTGAAATTCTCTGCTTGTCTTTGGACATGATTTTGGCAGGTGCCATTTTGTTTTTCCCCCCAGAACACCCGTTTGACTTTCTGTTGATGCTGAAGACCTTCATGTAAGTAGGGCAGGGGAATGGCCACCAGCAGCTGCAGAAGAAGAAAATTATGACTTTGACCTTTGCCGTTGAATGGAATTTCACCATTCAGCTACATATGCATGGTGGTGAGATACGAACAGGAATTTCAGCATTGCCTTAAGAAATACGGGCAGATATTCTTGGGTTTGAACCAGAAACGTTATGATCTGATCCTGGGTGATCTCCATGAAAGAGCAATTGTAGCCATGGGGAACAATCTATGCTTGAGCCTCAGATCTGTGGTGCTGCCAAAATTCCTAATGACTTGACTTGGGGTGTACCGATTTCTTTAGCTTGGCCACACTACAGGTTGGTCAGCATGTTCCACAGAAGTTCTTCTCCAGCTCAGAACGTGAGATGAGATTCCATGCAGAGGCAATTGGCATTTGATCAGTTCCAAGCCCTCCACTTTCTGCTTGCATATGCAAATAGGATTGAATGTTAACCCTCTCGCTGATTGTTGATGAAACCCTTTTAACAACTTGTTGTTGTTGTGTGCCATCAAGTTGCCTCCAACATATGGCAACCCTATGAATGAGGGATCTCCAAAATGTCCTGTCCTCAACAGGCTTCATCAGCTCCTGTAAACTCAAGCCCATGGCTTCCTTTCGGGAGTCAGTACATCTGGAATTTGGTCTTCCTCTTTCCCCACTGCCTTCCACCTTTCCCAGTATTTTCGTCTTTTCCAGAGAATCCTGCCTTCTCATGATGTGCCCAAAGTAGGGCAGCCTCTGTTTCAACATTTTTGCCTCCTGAGACAGTTCAGGCTTGATTTGATCTAGGATCAAATGTTAACAGCATGCCAAGCTGCTTTGTGGATCCCTACAGAGACATTTTTGATGTCTATTTTTTTGTAACTTTCAATACAATTCTTATGGATTGCCATGAGCTATGCTCTCAGGAAACTGGGCAAAGCAGCCTTTCATTTGTACTTCATTAAATCTCTTGATTGGTTTTTGTCAACGTTTTTCATGAACGGTGTGTCTTACACAAAACCAAACCCTCTCTCTCCTTCCTAGGGCACTTGGATGTCCAGACACCTCTTAGCCAGATCTTGTGTGGTGGAACAAGCGCTAGGCAGGTGAATTCAAAGAGCGATTTATTTACTTGCTTTCTATCCTGCTTTCCTCCCTAAAATAGATCCATATCTTCAGACGAATATGGCAATGTTCCTTCAAGTGTAGGATGACCACCTTAAAAAAGAGGACAGGGTTTCTATATCTTTAACATTTGTGTGGACAAGGAAATTTTAGGGGGTGTGGCTTGCATTAAAAGCTATATCTGTTGAAATGTCCTCTTCTCAGCAATTATTAAAGATAACAGGAATGCTGTCCTCTATTTTTCCTCCTCGTCACCTCATGCATGTGGTACTATATCCATGCACACCGCTAGGGATGGGATTTTTAGATTATGGGCTACAAATCCCATAATTCTCCATTCTGGGAAGTTCTACCTGACAGACAGACACCTAAATGTGGCTCAACTTGGAGAGAGGGCAACATTGGAAGGCTCTAACGCCTCGTTCCAGCTGAGCTTCCTGTTCCTGCCTTCGTGCTAGTTGCGAACTTTGTTTCTGAACAGGAAGACTGGGCAGAGCTTTGTTGTTGTTGTTTAGTCGTTTAGTCGTGTCCGAATCTTCGTGACCCCATGGACCAGAGCACGCCAGGCCCTCCTGTCTTCCACTGCCTCCCGGAGGCCTGGCTAAACTCCATCGGCCTTGAGTTCGGGGTTTTGTCCCAGGCAACATTTAGCTATCTGTAAAGTGCCTGTCTGTGAGGTAGAATGCCCAGGAAGGAGAATTATGGGATTTTTAGTCTAAAAAACCCAGCAAATCTCATGCCCACACATTCCATCATAATGAGCTGCAGGCTCTCGAAAATGGCTCCTAGTCACTTCTGAATTGGGTTTAGGGAGATAGTTCGCTGCCCATAATGACAGGTCTTTTCAGGCAGAGATGGGAATAGCAGTGTGCAATATGTGTGCAAGCCTCTGAATTGGACCAGCCTTATATAAATACAAAACAAACAAACAAACAAACAAACCTGGTTATTTATTTTGTCCCATCAACAGAAAATTGTATTATTCTTCCTGCACTCCAGCTTGGACTGTTGACAGTAGATCTGGACAACAGCCTCTTTAGAACTTTATCTGGATGGAGAGGCCTTCGATTTCATTGTTCATGTGTTGCCACATTTCCAATGCTCATTCATCTGCCTATATATTTTTATTTCATCTCTCTTCTAAAAAGCTCTGTGTGGGACAATCCCATCCACAGCTTGGAAGTACTGCATTACAAGTGGTCCAGTAACCTGTAAATAAAAACTTCTATGGGTACAATGAGGTCATATTGAAGTTACATTAAAAAAATAATAAAGCAAGACATAGGATCAACGTTATTGCACCAGTGTCATCTGCAAACTTTCTAGTTGCTTCCAAAAGTTACTTTAGAAGGACTTTATAAGCCACATTCCAAGATATTTGATAGGATTATTCAAGTTTCATGCTATTCTCTTATCCATCTTAATTAAATAGTAACAAGCACTGCAAATGGTTGTAATAAGTTACTTTCCCATCAATATAAAGAGAAATGGCAATTGGTTACTGTAACGTGTATGATAATGAATTACTTTTTGAAATTAATTTTCTAAGTTTCGATCTCATTCCAATTTAACAGCTACTCTGTGAGGTATGTTAGAATATATATATATATATATAGACTACAAAGCCCATAAGTCTCCATGCTGGGAATTCTACCTTACAGAGAGGCACTTTCTCAAATCAAGGGCCTCTCAAATATCTCTGGAATAGAGTTCTTGCCTCGATTCCAAAGCTCCAGCCATGCCTTGGGTTGCTAGAAAACTGGGTAAGATGCAGGCCAGGGTGCACAACACTGGGTTTGCCTACACCCACCATCAGCCCTAGCAAGCAAAGTCAATGGGGGGGGGGAGTATGGGAACTGTAGTTTAAAAATATCATGCCAACAGGAAGGGAATTGTCCTAGGGATCCTGTTGCAGCCAAATTTTCTTTGCTTTGCATTACCGAGATATGATTTTGGGAGCTGCTTCTAGTAGACCGCACTGTTGCCTTTAAGTCACTCCGTAGATCCCTTGCAATTCATTTTTTCCTGAATATATCAATCACGTCCCCGCTCTCTTTTAATCCCCTTGATTCTAACGTGCTGCACCTTACAGAAAGCTATAAATCACGAGCAATGCAATTATTGCATGTTACCTCAAACCACTGTAATTATACAATTAAGTTGTGACGGGAGGTTCTCTCCCTTTGGCTTCACAATATGGTGCTTAATGTAGTGATTAAACTATCTCTGTACACATGGTGCTAATTGAAAGAAAATGGGTTTTTACTGAGGGGCGGCCTCTCAGGTTGAAAACCATGTCTTGTGCCGGTAAAATCATTCGTAGGAGGGCAACCCTTTCGTCTGACTGAGAACGGGTGTGTGTGTGTGTGTTTCAGAGGAAGCAGAAAGAAGCTGAAAAGAAGCAAGATTGTCCACGAGGCTGCCAGAGAAAGGATTCTCAAATGTTCCATTCTGATGACCCACAAGATCTACACCAACTACTGTCTGTTCCAAATAGAGTCTCGGGAATGGAAAAGAGGTCTGTGTGGACCTCTCAAAAGCTTTTCATTGTGAGGGACACAAAATCTGATGATGTTGGACAAAGGATGGCTCATTCCAAAAGCTGTCCAAGCTCTGATGTTGCCTGAAGCAGAAAGCAAAGTACTGCTCTCCATATCAAGCTGCGTTCATGGCAAAAACACCCATGCTACCGTAGAAGATGTGGCTGCCCATCTGTTCAGGAGGAGAGAGGACAAGGTAGCGTGGCACCTGTCCCCCACCCCACCTGAGAATGACAAGCTGTTCATGTTGTTGTTGATGGGGACACAGTGCCCATCCCTGTCTACTCACCAGGCATAAGAGGAGCAAGACCCCTACCAGTCTACCAGCAAGTGAGGTGGACGTGGTAGACACCTGGACTTTCTTCTTGAAGAGGAAGGAAGCAGAAGTAGTCATCTGTTGTGGGAAGTTGTATGGAGTGGTGACAGCTCTCCAGAACAATAGGGGTCTTGGCAGTGTGAGGGAAGGCAGGAGCCATGAATTTGCTAGTCCTAGCATCCTGCCCCTCGAGCTGGTGCCTTACAGAAGCTAATGGCAGCCCTGGCTGGTTCCATTTGGATATGGGACGTTCTGAACCGCTTGATTATGAAGCTCATAGGGTGGCCCTGGATAAGTCACTGTACCTCAAAACACGTCAGGTTCTGGTTGGTGTGACTTGCGATGGGTTTATGTTGGATGGTGTCATTGTAGCTCTGGGCAACTTTACATTTCCCCCACATTCTCTCCCTTTGGAGAGGGACTTCCACCTTCTGGAGTGTGTGCGTGTGCGTGCGCACGTCTGTGAAAAACCCACAAGATAATCATTGCTAATGTCTAACACTCCAGTTTCAGACAAAGGAGAGGCAGATTTTATCTAAGGTTCTCCGCCTTGAGAAATCCTGCATCTTTTCTATGAAGTTCTCTTTTCTGGTCTTTCTCTTGGGTTGTTGTTGTTGTTACATGCTATGTAGTCACCACAATACAAAAAAAGACGCTGAGGCCCTGGAAGGGCTGCAGAGAAGGGCAACCAAGATGATAAGGGGACTGGAGGCTAAATCCTATGAAGAACGACTAAAAGAACTAGGTATGTTTAGCTTAACGAAGAGAAGACTGAGGGGAGACATGAGAGCAGTTTTCCTAGATCTGAAGGGTTGCCACAGGGAAGAGGGCATCAATTTATTCTCCATTGCGCCTGAGGGTAGGACAAGAACCAATGGGTGGAAAGTCGTCAGAGGGAGATCCAACCTGGAAATAAGGAGGAATTTCCTGACGGTGAGAACCATTTAGCAGTGGAACAGCTCGCTTCCCGATGCGATGGGTGCCCCATCGCTGGAGATTTTCAAGAAAAGATTGGACAGCCATCTGTCCGGGATGGTATGAGGTCCGGGATGATATGAGGTCTCCTGCCTTGGGCAGGGGGTTGGATTAGAAGACCTCCAAGGTCCCTTCCAACCCTACGACGATTCTATGATTCTATGAAGTCACCGCTTACTTATAGTGACCCTATAAATAAGTGATCTCCAAAATGTCCTGTCCTGAATAGCCCAGCTCAGCTCTTGTAAACTCAAGCCTGTGGCTTCCCTTAGGGAGTCGGCCCATCTCATATTTGGTTTTCCTCTTTTCCTGCTGTCTTCCACCTTTCCTAGCATGATTGCCTTTTCCAGAGAATCCTTCCTTCTCATGATGGGCCCAAAGTAGGACGGCCTCAGCTTCAGTATTTTTGCCTCCAGAGACAGTTCAAACCTGATTTGCTCTAGGATCCACTTGTTCATCTTTCTGGTGATCCAGTGCCTCAGCAAAAATAAAATCAATTACACAGAAAATGATGACTCCTTTCTCATCTTTTTTGTCACCTTCCTTTGGCCTGCACAAAAGACTGCAGGTAAGAAGCAGAATTATTTTCTTCCTCAAATTTTCTTGTAATCATTGAAAACCATGTGACTGAATGGTGGTAATAAAAATGCATGACACTTAGGGATTTATAAAAACACTCTGGTGTGTCTTTGATGCCAGGGGACTCCACGGGATGTGTCTGTAAATATTTAGCACTGTGGTTGCGGTTGAAGAATCCTTGGATTTAGCATGTTGACAGAATCAGAGAAGAAATCAACGTTTCCATTCAAGGCAAGTAGACCGAGCCTGCTTACAGATATCTATTCTTAAGGAGTCAGCGAGAAGAGGGGTTATGACCAACAGTTCTCCATCTCAAGACGCAGGGCAAGATGGATCTAACCTTTCCCCCCCCACTCTTCATTTTTAAATATACGCACACTCTATGTTCCTGCTGTGCTGCTCAAGGCTCCCGATGCCCTTCTGATGTACTCTGTAAGTCTCCATGGTAATCCCTTTTAATACTCCAGATATGGGAGGGATAGATGGCCTATCTCTCAATTTGATCCAGCTTTCAAGAGCATCATAATGTCAGCATTACATTGTTGGTAATCGTTTTCTTAAATGGTGGGTTAGAAAAAAAGAAAAAGAGAGAGAGAGAGAGAGAAAGGAGGCTGATTGTGGTATAGACTTTCTCTTCTAAGGTTCATGTCATTTGGGAGTCAGGGTGTGGAGGCTCTGTGCATGTTTATGTGGGTGTGTAACAACAACAACAACAACAACAACTACTACTACTATTTATTATTATTATTATTATTATTATTTTATTATTATTATTATTATTATTATTATTATTATTATTATTATTATTATTATTATTATTATTATTATTATTATTATTATTATTATTATTATCAGCCACACTAGACGCTGTTCCAAGACCTCCATACAGAGCACGTTACCATAGTCTCTCGAGACTGAAGGATGGCTATTATTATTATTATTATTATTATTATTATTATTATTATTATTATTATTATTATTATTATTATTATTATTATTATTATTATTATTATTATTATTATTATTATTATTATTATTATTATTTTTCAAACTGCAGAGCTGGAAGGGATCCTACGGATCATTGAGTCCAGACCCTGTCAAAGAGGCACAATGGGGAATTGAACTCCCAACCTCTGGAGACCCATGCCACTGATCTATCTATCATTTCAAGCAGAAAAGGATCCATTCACTCTATGCAATTTACTGTCATCATCATCAGCTTTTCACATTGATTGCCTCCAATTCTTTAAAATGGAGGTTCCAGGAATTGAACCAGGTGGAAAACCTCTGCCTACAAATAATTCGTTCTGCTCTTGAGTACTGCAGAATCCGTCCAAAGAGCCATCTAGTGCATCTCTCACCATGGCCAATTGAGGTCAAGGAAAGCTATTTTTAGAGGACAATTAATTACAGTTGCTGCACAAAGGCTCCAAATAGTTTCTATTCTACCTTATGATTTTTAAAGTAACTATTTACTTTGCAATTGGTCAAAAGTAATTAAGTTTTTTTAATGCAGAGTTGGAAAAAGTTACTTTTTTAGAGTAGAACTCCCAGAATTTCACCTCCCGCATGGCTACAGGCCAGGGATTTTGGGAGCTTTTCTGCCTGTTTTTCAGTTATAAAAAACCAAAAAAACTCAATGCCACAAGGTGCCATCTTGGAGTAGGTAGAACGGTCCTTTCTTGTCCACTGTGTCATTTCTTCAGTCCTCACAAGAGATTCTAAGGACCCTGAACAAGACACTTAGTGAGCTTAGACTTTTGAAACTAAAAAAGCTAATAATGACAGCGCCAAGGCAGAAGGAATGAAGTTATCCTTTGGTAAGTTACAGCCCAAGAGCACTGTAGTGACTTACATCTTTGTTACTGAAATGGGGAATTTACTGCAAGTTATTTCTAGCTAATTATGTTCAAGTTGTGAGGATCTGGAAAGCCCAGAGGCAGGACATTAATGTGTTAGCCCTCATCCAAGCCCACAGAAATTCAGGGGCATATTTCCTCTGAATAGGAAAGTTATGTATAACTTTAATACAGTAGGAACCACGTATCCACAGGAGATCAGTTTGCAGCCCCCCCTGCAGATGCTGAAAACTGCAGATAATAGTGAACGCTATTATAATAGCCCTTTCACGGATTGCTGCCTTGTCGTGGTGAAGGGGCTTGAGTAATTCAGAGAAACTATGGGCTATGCCGTGCAGGGACACCGAAGACGGACAGGTCATAGTAAGATTTATGCGATCTGAAGAGAAACCAGAGTATGACGGACAGGTCATAGTGGAGAGTTCTGACTAAACACGATCCACCTGGAGCAGGAACTGGCAAGCCACTCCAGTATCTTTGCCAAGAAAACTCCATGGACAGAAACAAAAGGCTAAAAGATATGACGCTGGAAGATGAGCCCCTCAGGTTGGAAGGCGTCCAACAGGCTACTGAGGAAGAGCGGAGGACAAGTACAAGTAGCTCCAGAGCTAATGAAGTGGTTGGGCCAAAGCCGAAAGGACGCTCAGCTGTGGACGTGCGTGGAAGTGAAAGGAAAGTCCGATGCTGCAAAGAAAAATACTGCATAGGAACCTGGAATGTAAGATCTATGAACCTTGATAAGCTGGATGTGGTCAAACAGGAGATGGCAAGAATAAACATTGACATCCTGGGCGTCAGTGAACTAAAATGGACGGGAATGGGCGAATTCAATTCAGACGATTATCATATCTACTATTGTGGGCAAGAATCCCGTAGAAGAAATGGAGTAGCCCTCATAGTCAACAAAAGAGTGGGAAAAGCTGTACTGGGATACAATCTCAAAAATGATAGAATGATTTCAATACGAATCCAGGGCAGACCTTTCAACATCACAGTAATCCAAGTTTATGCACCAACCACCAATGCTGAAGAAGCTGAAATTGACCAATTCTATGAAGACTTACAACACCTTCTAGAACTGACACCAAAGAAAGATGTTCTTGTCATTATAGGGGACTGGAATGCTAAAGTAGGCAGTCAAGAGATAAAAGGAACAACAGGGAAGTTTGGCCTCGGAGTTCAAAATGAAGCAGGGCAAAGGCTAATAGAGTTTTGTCAAGAGAACAAGCTGGTCATCACAAACACTCTTTTCCAACAACACAAGAGGCGACTCTACACATGGACATCACCAGCTGGGCAATACCAAAATCAGATTAATTATGTTCTCTGCAGCCAAAGATGGAGTAGCTCTATACAGTCAGCAAAAACAAGACCTGGAGCTGATTGTGGCTCTGATCATCAGCTTCTTATAGCTTAAACTTATAGCTTCTCAAGCTTAAACTGAAGAAAGTAGGAAAAACCACTGGGCTAGTCAGGTATAATCTAAACCAAATCCCTTATGAATACAAAGTGGAAGTGAAGAACAGATTTAAGGAACTCAATTTGGTGGACAGAGTGCCTGAAGAACTATGGATGGAGGCTCGTAACATTGTACAGGAGGCAGCAACAAAAACCATCCCAAAGAAAAGGAAATGCAAGAAAGCAAAGTGGCTGTCCAACGAGGCTTTACAAATAGCAGAGAAGAGAGGGGAAACAAAATGCAAGGGAGATAGGGAAAGTTACAGAAAATGGAATGCTTACTTCCAAAGAATAGCAAGGAGAGACAAGAGGGCTTTCTTAAATGAATAGTGCAAAAAAATAGAGGAAAAGAATAGAAAGGGAAAAACCAGAGATCTGTTCAAGAAAATTAGAGATATTAAAGGAACCTTTTGTGCAAAGATGGACATGATAAAGGACAAAAATGGTAGGGACCTAACAGAAGCAGAAGACATCAAGAAGAGGTGGCAAGAATACACAGAGGAATTATACCAGAAAGATATGGATGTCCCGGACAACCCAGATAGTGTGGTTGCTGACCTTGAGCCAGAAAGCATGGCTAACAACAAGGCCAGTGGAGGGGATGGCATTCCAGTGGAACTATTTAAAATCTTAAAAGATGACGCTGTTAAGGTGCTACACTCAATATGCCAGCAAGTTTGGAAAACTCAGCAGTGGCCAGAGGATTGGAAAAGATCAGTCTACATCCCAATCCCAAAGAAGGGCAGTGCCAAAGAATGCTCCAACTACCGTACAATTGCACTCATTTCACACGCTAGCAAGGTTATGCTCAATATCCTCCAAGGCAGGCTTCAGCAGGATGTGGACCGAGAACTCCCAGAAGTACAAGCTGGATTTTGAAGGGGCAGAGGAACTAGAGACCAAATTGCTAACATGCGCTGGATTATGGAGAAAGCCAGAGAGTTCCAGAAAAACATCTACTTCTGCTTCATCGACTACGCAAAAGCCTTTGACTGTGTCGACCACAACAAACTATGGCAAGTCCTTAAAGAAATGGGAGTGCCTGACCACCTTATCTATCTCCTGAGAAATCTATATGTGGGACAGGAAGCAACAGTTAGAACTGGATATGGAACAACTGATTGGTTCAAAATTGGGAAAGGAGTACGACAAGGCTGCATATTGTCCCCCTCCTTATTTAACTTATATGCAGAATACATCATGCGAAAGGCTGGACTGGATGAATCCCAAGCCAGAATTAAGATTGCCGGAAGAAATATCAACAACCTCAGATATGCAGATGATACCACTCTGATGGCAGAAAGTGAGGAGGAATTAAAGAACCTCTTAATGAGGGTGAAAGAGGAGAGTGCCAAAAATGGTCTGAAGCTCAACATCCAAAAAACTAAGATCATGGCCACTGGTCCCATCACCTCCTGGCAAATAGAAGGGGAAGATATGGAGGCAGTGACAGATTTTACTTTCTTGGGCTCCATGATCACTGCAGATGGTGACAGCAGCCACGAAATTAAAAGACGCCTGCTTCTTGGGAGGAAAGCGATGAGAAACCTAGACAGCATCTTAAAAAGCAGAGACATCACCTTGCCGACAAAGGTCCGCATAGTCAAAGCTATGGTTTTTCCAGTAGCGATGTATGGAAGTGAGAGCTGGACCATAAAGAAGGCTGACCGCCGAAAAATTGATGCTTTTGAATTGTGGTGCTGGAGGAGACTCTTGAGAGTCCCCTGGACTGCAAAGAGAACAAACCTATCCATTTTGAAGGAAATCAACCCTGAGTGCTCCCTGGAAGGACAGATCCTGAAGCTGAGGCTCCAATACTTTGGCCATCTCATGAGAAGAGAAGACTCCCTGGAAAAGACCCTGATGTTGGGAAAGTGTGAAGGCAAGAGGAGAAGGGGACGACAGAGGACGAGATGGCTGGACAGGGTCATTGAAGCGACCAACATGAATTTGACCCAACTCCGGGAGGCAGTGGAAGACAGGAGGGCCTGGCGTGCTCTGGTCCATGGGGTCACGAAGAGTCAGACACGACTTAACGACTAAACAACAACAACAACAATGGTTAAGAAGTTTTTCTTGTTATTCAGCCTAAACCTGGCTTCCTGTAGCTTGAGCTCATTATTACGTGTCCTGCACTTGGGGATGACCGAGAGCAGATCCTGCCCCTCCTTTGAATGACTAGCTTTCAAGTATTTGAAAAGTGCTATCCTATCTCCCCTCAGTCTTCTTTTCTCAAGACTATACATGCCCAGTTCTTTCAGTCTTTCCTCACAGGGCTTGGTTTCCAGTTCCCTGAGCATCCTTGTTGCCGTCTTCTGAACCTCCTCCACTTTGTCAGCATCCTTCTTGAAGTGTGGTGTCCAGAACTGGAGACAGGACTCAAGGTGAGGCTTAACCAGTGCTGAAAAGAGGGGGGACTAGCACCTTGCGGGATTTCAAAGACTTGCTTCTCTGTCCCTGCATGTAAAACACGCTTTATGGCTATTTCGACTAAGAGGGTTAGAAGCAGAGACAAACCTGTGATTTCTTTATCTTGTGTTGGGGAAATGCGCCGGGCTTTTTGAATGCTTGAGATGGGAGCCCTTGTCAAAGGCTTACACGCACGAACAGGGCGCAGCTGATTATAAATTTTTAATTCTTCAGTTGTACAGATTGGGGTGGGTTTTTTTGTTGTTTCTGTTGGGATGACCTTTAACCTCTGGACATGGGTTCGGGCTGCTCCGCTTCTTATCATGCTTCCCGACTCCCGTCCTGGCGGCGGCTGCGGAAGCACCACCTTCATGTCAACAACAGCTTTGTCGTCGTGAGAAAAGATGACATTGAGGGGATGAGGTTTGGCGACGGGAGATAGAAACGGCGAGGACGGGCGAGCGAGGCAGACTCTTGGAGCTTATCAGGCAAATAGGACACCGGATGGAGGGGAGAGGAAGTAATCAGCATAAAGCTCTTATCAAAATGTCTCCCAGGAATAGGTTGTTTAAAAACATCATATTAAAAGAAATCATAATAAAATCGAGATTGGTCATCGCTCAAGGAAATAAAATCAAGAGATTATTTTACAGCAATTTTGTCTGAGAGAGATTTGGAATGGTAGGAAGGGCGCCAACGAATTCCAGCCACAGTTTCAAAAAGGACGTATCTGTCTATCTAATAATAATCATGTGCCGTCAAGTCAGTTCAGACTTAGGGTGACCCTTTTCAGGGTTTTCCAGGTAGAAAGGACTCAGAAGTGGTTTAACATTCCCTTCTTCTGGGGGTGCCCTGGGACTGTAAAGCTTGCCCAAGGCCACCCAGGCTGGCTCTACTCGCAGGAGGCACCGTAGGGAATCGAACTCCCAACCTCTGGCTTCCACTGAACTATCCAGTTAGCTCTCTTTCTTGCTCTCTCCAGTTTCCATAACCCCTCACCATTGGTTGGGTGGTCTAGGGGTCATGGGATTTGTAGGCCCAACCAACCAACCAAAGGGCTGTACTTGATTCAGCCCAATGTGAAATGATTCACTCCTACATGAGTCTAAGCCAAAAAAAGGAAGAGGAAGTGATGCTACACCGTCTCATCCTTATCCTTCTGTGTATTGGTGGAGGATGTTACATACTGTGGAACCTGCTTTCATCTTCCTGTCTTATTGAGAGTCAGTATGGTGTAGCAGTTAAGAGTGTAGGAATAGGATTTAGGAGACCTGGGTTCAAATCCTCCCAGTATTCTGCCAGAGCATTCTGTTCCTGCTACAGGGCAAGGCTGCACAACTGACAAGGTGGTTTCTAGGGAGGGAGATTCAAATTGACCAGTCAACAACCCTCGACAGTTTATGCCCATTATGTTTTCACAGAGATCTACTAATAGGTGCTGAGCCCAACAGGTTATCTGAATGTGTGCTGACATGGGATGTAGTTACAGGCTGGCGCCGTGACCCCTTTCACACCCCGTCACCCTTCCCAAAATGATCAGTGGGAGCTTTTAATGGGAGCTGAAAATGTTTTAGAAACAACCTATTAACACGAGAATGTTAGTTCTCTTGACTACAGGTCCCAACATCCCTTGCCAACTTTTTTTTTTTCCAAAAAGACGCCACTTTCTGGGAACTGTAGGCGAAAAACAAAATTACTTCTTGAAGTTTGGGCATAATCCTATTTGTGTCTTCAGAAATAAGACCCCATCCAAAGGGCAAACCCCTGAGTAAGTGTATAAAGAAACTAAATAGACGTTCATTTGGGAGAGTAACTGGGTGTTTCTTTGGCTTGTAAGTTTCTCACAAGTTATCCAGGAAAAAAAAATTGAAAGGCTCACACTGCACAGCCCGGCCGCTCCCTCAAGCGTGAATGCGGCAGTAGGTGTTTCCTTAGTATTCAAAAGCTCATGAATATTTCAGGATAATAAATGTCAAATTAAATGCTTAACGATCTTGTTTACACTTAAAAGACCTTGAAAATGATCAGTTCCTTTAAAAACGAAGTCAAACAATGCTTGCTTTTTGTTTTCTGAGCGGGAAAAATGAGGTGAGGCAAGAGAGAACATGAAAGGTATCTCGGGCAACAATTAGTTACCCACAACAGTGATTTATTCAGTGTAATCCTATGTGTTTTTACTCAGAAGTAAGTGGAATTTACTCCCTAATTAATATTGTAGCCTTACTGAGGACTGGCAGCTTGAATTACGCAAGAAAATGTTATGGAATACCAAAGAGGTCATTTTCTTCTGTTCCCTTTCCTTATATAGCTCCGGGTCTACCGTTAGAAGAGGGAGTGCCTTGAGTGCTGAAAGTGTCTGATTGTCCCAGAAAGAGCTTTTCACACCTCCCATAAATTTGCCAATCGGCTTGCTTTGTTTTGTGATTGGTCTTTGGGATGTAAAGACGTTTTGCGTGTGTGTGAGAGTCTCAGACATGAAAGTATGCAGAAGTCAAGTTTCTGGGACACTAACGTGATTTCAGCTTGTACTGATAGCGTTCAAATGGGCCTACTCTAACTGCAAGTTACTATGCTAAAGTAAGTCACAGTTAGAGTAGACCCGTTTGAATCAATAGAACATGTGGAGGAATTCA
This sequence comes from Intellagama lesueurii, assembly GCA_037013535.1. Taxonomy (NCBI): domain Eukaryota; kingdom Metazoa; phylum Chordata; class Lepidosauria; order Squamata; family Agamidae; genus Intellagama; species Intellagama lesueurii. Next base: position 7,599,943 of record JBAJHW010000003.1, read on the forward strand.
TTCATCGAATCTCATTTGGTTCAACGGGCCTACGGTAGTGCTATTTACGACACTAGGCAGTTGTGAAAGAGCTGTATGATCTCTCCCTCCTCTAAATATTGGCCAAGCTTAGTATAAATATTAGGAATCTGAACTCTGGATTAGGAACCAGACTTTCTGCTTAACACGACTGGTTCAGCTAACTATGACTGGTTCGATCATGAGGCAGACAAGGTGGCTGCCAGAAGCATACAGTTTTGCATATCTCAGTGAGTTGGATAGTTCAACTCCTCACTGCGGCTCTTGGGAGAAGAGCCAGCTTATGCAGCTGCACTGTTCCAGAGCAACCCCAGAAGGTAACGGTAAACAACTTCTGAATACTTTATGCCTAGAAAATACTGTTATGTTGGAACCAACACAACAGCATGTAATTACTGCTGTAATGATATTTTTACTGTTAGGGATGGGGAGAAGTGCCTGTGTGATCTTTTGCCTCGTGTTCCAAAATACGAGTTTTGGGATTCTCAGTCTTGGGTTTGAATCCCCTGTACTCGGACTTGGGTAGAGCGTGGCCATCGGTTGCTACTCTGCCTCAGGCAGCAGGAAGTCTTGGGCTGGCTCAGAAACCATCAACTTCATCAACTGTCTTTATGGACCTCCAGGCAAGACGAGGCACTCTAGGTCTGGATTCAGAGATGGTGACCCACGGCAGCTTCCGGGGGGGGGGGGATGTATAGGTCAGGAAAGAATATTTGTATATACAGGAGGACTCCCATATCCATGGGGGGGATCAGTTCCAAGCCCCCTCTGTGGATGCTGAAAAATGCGGATTATAGCAAACACTATTTTAACAGTGAATACTATAAATAGCATGGTCTGTGGCTCCCTCTAGTGGCACGTTCTGGTAACTTCATCTTTAGAAATATATATTTCTAGGATTTTTCCTTTACTAATTTTAATATTCCCAGACCATGGATAAGTGAATCAGCGGATACCGATCCCGTGGATCCTACTGTATCCTTTCAATTTAGTAGCAGCACTGAAAAGATGTATATTCGGGAAAAGAAGTGGGGCATTCCTGTTGCAGTGTGCTGAATCAGTGGATGCAAGTCTGGAAATGTTATTTGGTTGATCCATCCACTGCTTTCAGTCATCGGTAGGCTGGTTTTCGCTGAGTTTTCCATCTTCTGAGTTTTTGCCTCTTAGCCAAGGATGTCTGTAAAACCAATCCACTTGGTTTGCTTTTAGAGTACAAATTTACACAATCTGCAACTCCATTCGCTAATACACAGTGGAACACAATGAACTGCCGGACATCCATATATTTTTGAGATGGAGATGTAATTTCTAGACACCTGATATGGGCTGCTTGATGCAACCGCCTGTTTCTGCGCATTGAAATATGTGCTGGGGGAAATACATACCTTAGAAAAATGTGCATAGATGCACTTTAGGCACTGGAAAAATATCATCCAGGAAGGCATACATTTAAATAATACCCAGTCTTCAAAAAAAGAAAAGAAAAAAGAAGAAGTGTGTGTATATGGGGACTTAGTTGTATGATGCTTTGAGCATAGCTTTTGGGAAAGGTGGCTGATGGCATGATATTGATAGATTAAATAATAATTGAAAAATGGCACAGAATTCGTGAGTCTGCATTGTTGGTAAACACAAGCCTTTCTTGAATCTCTTCAATGGAGGCCTTTTGTAAAGGTTTTGGGGCCCTCCGAAAAAGCACAGTCATGTAACAAAGACGGCCTCTGATAAGAAGGGCCATATCTTTCTTTTCTGAGAATGCAGCTCATCCCTCTCGGATGACAGAGCGTAGTGTTATACGAGATGGAACGGATGGTTTCTCTACCTGATAATTTGCTCTACTCTGCTGTTGTCGAAGCACCATAATTTCGGCTCAGCCGTGGCCTTACCTGGTGCCCTCGGCTATTACAAATCACAACAATGGGTGCTTTTGGGGCGATGACACTGAAGATGGAGACAGACATAAAATAATTGCAATTATTTTATGATCACCGAGGCATTTGAAGTAAACATGAGTTACCTATTTCAAAAAGCCCAGCTTTCTTGGTAGCTGGCTTCCAGCAGAATCACAAGACACAATTTCTGGAGATTCTTTACCTTTAGGATATGGACAGAGAGGAGTAAAATAGAGCCAGAGCCCACGGGGTTGAAGCTCCAGCACCTTCTCGGGACCACTGATGATGACATCACGCTCTCTCCACCGCTCAGTCTTCCTTGTGCCACTTGAGTTTAGCTGCAAATCTCACAGTGGTCAAGAGAAACAGATCTTTCCCCCAGGAAACAGTACATTCTTACTTGTACTGTTACAGAGGGTGGTCTGGTTTTGCATGGGCAAATAAGAGCCATTAACTTTACAAAAGACCTGTCCCTCAATTATTGATATGGACAAACCCACCTACCTGCACTTTGGGCTGTCCTTACAGTGAGTGATGGGTATGTGGGCTATCATGACAAGCATCTGTACTTCCAAATTGACCACAACATCACAGACTATGGAGCAATTAACCTCACGACTCGTTTGGATTCGGCTACATTGTTTGGAGCCGATTCCCTTAATTCTGCTTTTGAAGGAAGCCGCTTATTGATCTCATTGGTGGGATAGACCACCTGAAGCTTTCTGTTAAGGATTGGTGAGAATTTTATTTGGTTCCTTTTCTCAGGACGCAAGAGAATCAGAGTTTGGAAAGGTTACTTTTTCAGACCAGGACTCCCAGAATCCCCCCAGCCAGCATGGCCACGGTTGGTCCAGAAAAATAAATTTTCCAAGGTGTGCTGATTCTGTTTCATTTTGCTTTCAAAAGAACATACCAGAATTCTAAAATGTCTTTATGAAGATGATGAAAAGAACTTACAATGGGTGTTTGAAAGTGTTTCGAAACAAGGAATGCAGGGGAAAGAAACTTAGGGTGAAATGTACTTTACAGGTAACACAGCACTAGAGGGAGAAATTCCTTAAGCACTGAAAGCATCTGACTTCTCACCTCATATAATTTGCAAATTAGCTGTTTTTTTTCTTCCTGGCTTGTCTTTTGGATGAAAACTAGTTTAAAACCATATGGGACATGCGATAAGGCAAGCGATGAGGGTGTACATTTTTTTGCTCCCTCCATGAGAGTGTGATATTTTGCTTCTTTCCTAATTCTGGAGCAGTGCACGACAGCATTGACTTTTCCCCTTTGGAAAAGGTGCAGATTTAAAGTCCAGGAACGGAAAGAGGTTCAACGCATCTGATTTATTTTTCTTGCTTTCCACTCTCTTTGTTTCCAATTTAAGAAAATGGGGAAGTAGGAAGAGAAAGATAACTCATGCTAATGAACTTCCCACGTCCACAGCAACCATACCGAAGCTTTGCTAGAATTTTAATTAGCTTCCCATCGGCATGTATATCATCCATAATATCTCATGCTGTTTGGAGATCCCAACAGGAAAACTAGTTTGGGGAAACTGGCACAAAGTGGAAAATGAGCTGGGGCTGTCCTATATTAGCAGAGTGTGCCATCGGTTGGAAAGAGAGCTTAACGAGGCTGCCACAAGTCTTCTCTCTCACTCCCCTTTGGCTCCGGATTCGGATTTTACCCCTTACCACCTTTAAAGCCATGTCTGCAGAGGAATTATACCCCCTCATCACTATTTTGAAGTTTTGAAATTCAGCTAAAGTAAATGATGCTAATATAAAATGCTCTTGCCTAACCTTTCTCTCGGCCCCACCAACCTCACAGGTCCATTTGGTGGGGACACGGGAGAGGGACTTCTCTGTCACTGCTTCCAGACTCTGGAACTCCCTCCCACTGGAGACCAGGCTGGCCCCATCTTTGCTGTCCTTCAGTGAGCAGGTGAAGACCTTCCTCTTCAGGCAAGCTGTCCCTCAGGAACTTGCTATCTAGGAGGGGGCTCTTAACACGGGACTGTTGGAGTTTCTGTTCTTTTTAATGTGTTTTGAGTGCTGTTTTTATGTACTAGTTTTAATATTTTATTTGTTTAATTTTGCTGGAATATAGCAACTTCCATATGATGCCTTTAAGAGGTTTTGGCTGGGAGGGAGATGCAGTGAATGTCAATCAACTCAATAACAGCCAGTTGTTTTCTTTCTTCCTCAGAGTTCTTTTCCCCACTTTTTCCCCAGTCAGTGTTCAGCTTGCTTTCTGTCAGCTATGAAGTCAGAAGTCAACAGTTAGAGTGAAGTATTCTGTCAACAATGTAACCAGTTAGTTAGTTAATAATGAAACTAATTAACAAGTTCAGTTCAGTGATGTAACAAGTTAACATTTCCACAATATGTTTGTTTTTATATAAGAAGAGCTGTGAGTAAATGGAAACATTTTATCCTTTTTTAATTTACCAGACTCTCTGAGTGAATGGACTGAAACAAATAAGTGCCAGTTGAAGTAAACTGACAAATAAAAGGTGGTCTACTAAGGGAGACTGTAGTTCAATCCGCTCTGTAGATTCCTGACCAAACCATTTTTATCTGCTCATTGTCCTGAAACCAAACCAAACTAAGCCTCAATAAATTCTTCTTTAATGTTATCATTTTTAAAGCATTTAATATTGTTTCTTTCTTAATACTGTAAGCTGCCTTGGGTCCTTTTTAGGAGAAAGATGGGATATAAATATTTTAAATTAATAAATAAACCGAGTGCCCTCTTAATTTTTACTGTTGCATGTCAAGCAGTGTGACTAAACTCACAAAAGCAAGCACTCTAGCTGAAGGCCAGCCTTGGCAAATGATTGGCCCAGCCCTAGCCAAAAAACCCCAACCCAACCCAAATCAAAACAAAAGAAAAAAAATACAACCTACCATGTCAGTCACTGCATTATATATTAAAAGAAATGGTGTAATGTGCATGTTGTTCTACCAAAGAAAGCACTGAAGCCTTACCAGTAACACCTTTCTTCCGACTAATTTGTTTATTAAGAAATGGGAAACTCTTTATGAGTTCATATCGAAACTGCACACACTGGAGATATATCTGCAGCTTCTGTCTACAGTGGAATTCTTCAGCCTTGCTCAGGAAAATCTCTAATTAAGAATTTGAGACTGGAGTTCTTGATTGAACTGAAATTGGTACTGTTTGCTACTCGTGTAAGTTTGAAAATGACGTGGAAGGAATAACTCAACGCCTTTTTGTCCTTAGCAACAACTGGCACAGGATTTAAACCCATCGACACCAAAGTCACCACCGGTCATAGAATACTTTGGAGAATCCTGCTGTCATAATGGCTATACATCTTTAAAATGTTTCAGATGAAGAAGGTAGCAAATTATTTCGGACATTCCTGCTGTTGTGATTCAACAGGGATAGTTACCAGTACCGTCCCTGAGATCTTTTCTTCCAAGGTAAAATATGGCTGCGGAGGATCAGGGCAAATTTGATAATACATGAAAGGTGGGATGAAAGTCCACCAGCCCCATTCAAGTTCTAATCCAGCGAAGGTCCCTTGCAGTTTCCAATTCTTTTTTTAAAAAAAAGGTTGAATTATTTTATTACTACAATTGCAACTTTGTTCTACATCATACTTGACAGATAATCCTACAGAGGAGGGGCAGGATCTGCTCTTGATCATCCCTGACTGCAGGACATATAATAATGGGCTCAAGCAAAGCCAGATTTAGGCTGAATATCAGGAAAAACTTCTTAACCGTTAGAGCAGTACAACAGTGGAAACAATTACCTTGAGAAATGGTGAGCACTCGAACACTGGAGACATTCAAGAGAAATTTGGACAACCACCTGGCAGATCGGCTTTGATTTGGATTCCTTCATTGAACAAGGGTTTGAACTTGATGGCCCTATAGGCCCCTTCCAACTCAATGATCCAATGATTCTATTATTCATCACTACCCAAATAAAGCACAGGATGCCTTTTCTGGATCCTGGCCAACATTTACCCCCATGTTTATCCATCTCATTTCTTTTATTGTATTGTGGATTTTTTTCCCTCACGCCTTCTTGATCTAAGTTAAAGCCTGAACACTCTTAGCACCTCGTAGCCATCTAAAGCCTCATGACAAATGTGGTCCTTTTGCTAGTTCTACCTAGCCAAAGTGAGTATCACTGGAAGCTGTAATAGGATAGGCCTTCCACATCTAGGCCATTTGTGGTGGTTACTATCACACCCGTGGTTTTCCATACCAAAGCTCAACCAATATCCTTCATTTCTAGTCCCCAGTTGACAATGCCATGGCTGCTGTCCAAGATTAGGTGAGGTTTAGAGGAAATTTAATTTCATGGAGACCTACAGGTCTCTGGGTCTAGCCTTCAGTTTTTCCAGGGTTGAGGTAATTAACTTCTGTCTAATACTTGGTGGGGCAGAGGTATGCAGTGGCATTAGTCAGAGACTGACACCTCTATAATGTATTAATTAACAGATGAAATATTTTTTGCACAATAATTTTGTAAAATATTTTATTTTTAAAAAAATCCACGTTCTTTCAGCCCAACCTAATACTGAAATATTCCTTAGTCAAAGAATTTATGTATATGTGTGTGTATGTGTGTGCACATGTGCTCATGCCCATACCCACCCACATTGTGGCCTAAGCTGAGTACTTTAAATTACATGAAGACAAAGTCTGAATAAACAAAATTTTAAATAGATAGAGTGGATTATTAGTTGCTTCCGTACACGAATGCCATAATTAGCCAGAATCTTTTTTCTTTCTTTCAAAAATAAGGCTTGCTCCTACAAGTGATAATGAGAAAAGTCACTTTGCAATAGAACATCCAGTAATTAGTGGGGGTGGGGGATGCTTCGGGGTACAGTTTGCCCTTGAATGCACACATATGGTTCCAGTTGGAATTAATAGGAGCCATACGGATGTCCAAGGACAGTAATTAACCTGCAATGGGAAAGATAGGATAAAGGGAAGCAAAACACACACACACACAGAAACACACCCCGAGTAGGGCAGCTTGATTTTAGCAAAGACAAATACTAGAAGAAGGGGAATTTACAGACTCTTTGGGGGTGGGGTGGGGAGAATGGTGGAGGTCCCTTTGTGTAATTGCCATTTTGGAAAGTTACTTTTTCAGATTACATTCATAACGGTGACTTCTGAAACATCTCACTCAAATAAACTGGAATTCAGAGCGAAGTGAGCCAGACAGAATTACCTTCTAGGGTGAGTTTGGAAATGCTACACTTTCGTCTGTAGCTCGATGGCTGGTGGTACTCACAAGTTACGAATGTAATCTGAAAAAGTAAGTTTCCAAAGCTCTCATTGCTAGTGTGGTGGAAGTGCTTTGAACAGGCGTTGTTTCCCCTGAAGACCAAAACTTCTGGACGATGCGTGCGGCAAAGAAGGTTGATGAAATCTGGGGAGGATGCCCGCAGGGACTTGATGAGGGATGGGGTTTTTTTGTGTGTTTTTTGCACTACAACACCCAGAGGTCTGCTAGAAGTCTAGTTTCCTCAGAGGCATCTTGTTTGGAGCAACTACAATACCCCTAATGCTTTGCAGTGGCACACAGTGTAGCCTCATCCAGCCGGTTCTTAAGAGAAGAGCAAGAGCCCTGTTAAAAATGATGATGGACGGAGGCGAAGTTAGCGACAGGGACGTTGGCAAGTTGTTGGGTCCGACTCCCAAGCCCGAATCCCTGTTAAAAACAAGCTTCTTCCCCCTCCCCCGAAAAAAGGGAAGGGCGGGTGGGTTCTGAGTCACGAGTTGAGTCCGAGTCATTGCAAAAAAATTATACTTCAGCTGAGTCACTGGTATGACTTAAGTCTGACTTGACCGTGAGTCCCTCAACTCAAGTCTCCATCTGTGGTTAGCACACTCCCTTCAGTGCATGTGGGCTGGGTGCCCCACGCTTTTGTTTAATGACTGAATTGGGCCTAAATGTTAGTATAGACTCCAAAGCATTCACATTCACATTGAGATCGTCAGAGGAGGCCCTCCTCTCGGTCCCATTGCCAGCACAAGCACAGCTGATGGGGACACGGGAGAGGGCCTTCTCGGTGGCAGCTCCCAGGCTATGGAACTGGGAGATCAGAATGGCCCCTTCCCTTTTATCCTTCTGCCGACAGCTGCAGACCCACCTCTTCAGGCAGGCTTTTAACAATCATCTTTAAATCCCCGAATGCCTTCTTAGAGTGAAGAGAATTTTTAATGTTTACTCGCTTTCAATTATTCAATTGTATTTTAATTAGCATATAGTTTAATTGCTTTTCCATCTTTAACTTATTATGTTTTTAATTCTATTCTACCAGCCGCTTACATAAATTGGAACCTGAGTGATGATACACTGGTAAATCCATCCACCCATAGCCCATCCATCCACCCATCAGCCTCTTCAGTGCTCCCTGTTCCACATCGTTTTGACCCAGTCCCATCGAGCCCCAGCAGCTGCTGCAGAGACACAGCCTCAGTGATGGTAACAACTTCACATTCCTCTTATGGCACATTTCTGGTACCAGAGGGACAAACTCGAATCTGCCGGCACAGTGGGGCTGTCGGCAGATTGTGGGTCAGTCAGTCACACTTGTGGGTCAGCTGAGGGAATGGCTCACTTCCTGTGTTTGTGCAATACTTATTGCATGGGGCCCTCCCTCCTGGGGTGTGTGTGCTTGGAGTGCACCCATAATCCTGCAAGTCTTGATTAGATTTGTTAGGCAAACTTTAGATTACTGTAACAGTCATAAATACCAGCTTTCCTGCTCCAGTTCACAACCACTCATGTTCTTGAAAGGGAGTCTTCAAATAATGACACCTCATGCGCTTCTAATGTGCTGATGCATCCTAACTGGTTTGTTTTGCATTCACACTCCTATAGGTAAAGGTAAAGGTTCCCCTTGACATTTAGTCCAGTCGTGTCCGACTCTAAGGTGCGGTGCTCATCCCGGTTTCCAAGCCATAGAGCCAGCGTTTGTCCAAAGACAGTTTCCGTGGTCACGTGGCCAGCGCGACTAGATACGGAACGCCGTGACCTTCCCACCGAGGTGGTCCCTATTTATCTACTTGCATTTGCATGCTTTTGAACTGCTAGGCTGGCGAGGAGCTGGGACAAAGCAACGGGAGCTCCCTCCGTCGTGTGGATTCGATCTTATGACTGCTGGTCTTCTGACCCTGCAGCACAGAGGCTTCTGCAGTTTAACCCACAGCGCCACCACATCCCTTCACACTCCTATGGAGGAACATAAGTCTCACCTTTCTCCTCCTCCTCCATCTTATCCTTCGAGTACAGTCTACAAATGAGCCCTCCTGGTCGCAGGTTCCCCCTTAGATGTAGAAAAATAAAGTAGGTAGGATCTTTGTTCACTTAAACAGAGCTTCCCTTTACCACCAGTGGTGTAGTGCAGCTGGGGCTCAAAAGATGGAAGTTCTGGGACAGAGATGGGCATGAACTGGTTTGTCCCACTTCCTGCTGGTTTGTAAAGGTGGCAACACAAGGCACTGCTGCTCCCCTCCCCTGCCTCCTCTGGCTCAAACAGCCACTCACCAGGCCTGTCTTGCTTGCTTTTTTCCTCCTCCTCGGCTGATCTCCCAGTCACAGGCAAGAGCACAGACTTCTCTGCCCCGCCCTTTTGTTTGAGTGACAGATCAGCCAAGGGGGCGGAGCAGAGAAGTATGAGCTGCTGCCGGGACTGGAAGATCAGTTGAGGTCATCAGGAAGCTAGCATGCTGGGCCTGGCGAGGGGCTGATTGAGCCAGAGGAGGGGGAGAGGGGAGAAGCAGCACCTGTACTGCTGCCTTTATGAACTGGGATGAACTGGGATGAACTGGAACAAACCGGTTCATGCCCATCTCTATTCTGGGACATTCTGAGGAGCAGAACCTATGACAGCATCTGCCACTTCCGTCGCTACTACCCTATTCCCTTGGAGTTTATCTGCAATCCATTCAGTAGCTGGGACAGCGATGGATTTTCCAAGGAACATGATATGGTTACAAGCTATCCCTGTTGCGCTGTGAAGTATTTGAAAGTGGGTTGATCATGAATGCATAGTTAAGAGATGCTAACTTTGCGTGCTGCAAGATCAGAAGACCAGCAGTTGTAAGATTGAATCCACACGACGGAGTGAGCTCCCGTTGCTTGTCCCAGATCCTGCCAACCTAGCAGTTCGAAAGCATGTAAATGCGAGTAGATAAATAGGTACCACCTCGGTGGGAAGGTAATGGCATTCCGTGTCTAGTCGCGCTGGCCACGTGACCACGGAAACTGTCTATGGACAAATGCTGGCTCTACGGCTTGGAGATGGGGATGAGCACCGCACCTTAGAGTCGGACACGACTGGACTAAATGTCAAGGGGAACCTTTACCTTAACTTTGCAAAAGATCTGCGCTTCATTTGTGGATATAGATTGATCTGACAACCTATGTTTTTAGATTCTCCTGGGAGTAGGTAGCTGTGGGAATGGTCATGATACACACTACCAAATTTAAGCTACACCCTTGCCTATCACTAACACAGATAGAGAAGATGTTGTTGAACCTATTTCTCATTAGCTATAGCCAGCCTGGTGAAGTCTGAAGAGAAGTCTGCATGAACGTTTTGGGCACCATTAAGTCTTTGAGGAAGCCAGAGGTAACCAGGCAGCAGATGGGTTAGCGTTTCTCCCAAACTGGTGATCTTTTCTTCTTCTCAATAACCTTTAGTGGGATGCTCTGAGGAAAGCTACTGGAGTGGAATTTAAACCTGCTCCACAATTTGGAGAGCCATATACCAGGACATTGGAACAGGTTTTATTCTCTTTCAACGGTGTCGCAAATCGTAATCCAGAGGGTTGGGATTTTCAGAGCGTTTGGACTACATAGCCTGTAATTCCCCACTCTGAGAGTTCTACCCACCCGACAGACACCTACATTTTGCTCACCTGGGAGGAAATACCTGAACCGAAGCCTTTCAGGCTTAGCTAGGCCTAGCTCTGCCCAAGCTTCCTGTTCCTGCTTTTTTTCCTGAACAGGAATCTAGGCAGATTTAGGCCCAGCTAAGCCTCAAAACCTTCCAGTTTAGGCCTCTTCTTCCAGATCAGCAACATTTACGTGTCTGTAAAGTATGTGCAAGTCAGGTAGAACTCCCAGAATGAGAAATTATGTGATATGTAGTTAGAGAAATTAAAAAGAAAACACAAATATCATCTCTAGCAGTCCATTTCCTTCCATTTTGACTAACATCAACAAGTCCAGGGGTCATTTTCCTACCACTGGAATCCTCCATGAGCTGTGAACCTCCCCAAAAGAGCCAAAATTAAAAAATGGGAAACTGATAATGGTTGGAAATCCACGTGTAGTTTTGAAAAAAACGTTTTTCTTTGAGAAAGAGGGTGTTGAACAGTGCAGAGTCTTCTGACGAGATGCAATAGCACCACTATTTTGCTTGGAATATATTTTTTCACAACATACATAGGTGGGATTGTCCCTCTCATGTATTTGCCCCTCCCCCCGCTCCTCCCTCCTCCCCATTTTAACTTGTCCTGAGCAGAGCTTGGAATGTTAGGTTTTTAAAAAATAATTTGTTAGCATTAAGCATTAGGAATTCAAAAAAATAATTCTTTCCTGTTAGTGTTTACATGTGAAAATGTTTAGCTCATTGAATTAGCATTATTAATTTGTTGCTTAAGTCATTAGCCGTGTAATAAACACTGGGATTTCGAGGGCTCCTAAATTATTTGTTGCTTTCTGATATAGAAACGGAAAAATCACATAATAGAATTCATAACTACAAAATAGAATTCATAACTACAAAGACGGGATTTCTAAAGCACCCTTACCAACACAGACTTCACATACAGCCATCAATTTTCCTACATCCACACAGACCTCTTCTCTATAATACTAGAAATCATATTATAGCATATATAGTAGTCAGCTATTCTGGCAAACCTCTTATCCCTCTACTGCACAGCTATTTCAGGTCACAGCGACCAATTTCCTATCACACTCAGCACCTCAACGGGAGAGTCACACACGACAGCAAACAACTGACTTCCAGTCTTCCATTGCATAAACAGTAGTTGAAGAAACTATTTTTTGGAATTTGGATATGAGGCACAACCAGACTCCTGGAGAAGACTTTTTTTGGAAAGTGAAGCTTGGATGATTTGTATGGCCCCACCTCTATTACGTTCTTAGCAGGGGAATGTTAATACCTGTGAGTCCATCCCCTGTGCTATTTTCCTCTGTATATCTTGCAGTACAAATTAAATAATCTGTGTTTTGATTTCAAAGAGGGTTTAAATACAGGGAACACTCACACGTGTCTTGTTTTCTTCCATAAAACAAGATATTGAGGATATTTAGGGCTGTTGTACAATGATACCTGTTCTTATTAGTTTCTACAATACCTTCTTACAAACAGCCACCACAACAACATGCCATCAGGTTGACTCCAGTTTATGGCAACTCTTCTGCAAAGGCTTCTAGGCAGAAAGTACTCAGAAGGGGTTTACTATTTCTGCTTCTTGGGCATTCCAGCACTGCGTTCCTAGCCTGAGACCACACTGTCTGGCTCTTCTACAATAGTCAGCAGGGAATCGAACTCCCACCCTCTGGCTCCACAGTCGGGTGCTCTAGTTAGTAGTCCCCAACCTTGGGCCTCCAGATGTTCTTGGACTTCCACTCCCAGAAATCCTGGCCAGCAGAGGTGGTGGTGAAGGCTTCTGGGAGTTGTAGTCCAAGAACATCTGGAGGCCCAAGGTTGGGGACCACTGCCTCACTGAGCTATCCAGCCAGCTGCAATACATCCTCTAGTATTTTGCTGAAGAGGTCTATATGAAAGTGCTGGAAGAGCTACTGGTTCTGCATGGAGGAGGGGTTCCAAGCTTGGAGCCTGTGATTTTCCTGTGCTATATCTTCATGAAGGTCTGAACGTGGCTAGTGTTTCTGGAATCTGTAGCCCAAATATACCTGCAGCTCAAATAGAGGAAGCTCTGCTTATAGTTCTCATCTTTCATTAGAGCTGTATGGGTGCACCTCTTCAGGGGGATGGGTGAGCATATATGTGGCTTTCATTATGTGCCGTCCAGTCGCCTCCAACTCATGGCGATCCTCTGAATGAGTGATCTCCAAAATGTCATGTCCTCAACTGCCCTGCTCAACTCTTGCAAACTCAAGCCTGTGCATTCCTTTAGAGAGTCAATCCATCTCGTATTTGGTCTTCCTCTTTTCCTGCTACCTTCAGCCTTTCCCGGCATTACTGTCTTTTCCAGAGAATCCTGACTTCTCAGGATCTGCCCAAAGTAGGGCAGCCTCAGTTCCAACATTTTTGCCTCTAGAGATAGTTCAGGCTTGATTTGATCGAGGACCCACTTGTTCGTCTTTCTGGCAGTCCAGGGTATTCACAAAGCTCTCCTTCAGTACCACATATGCAGATATAACAGTGCATATACAGTATAATCCCTGTGATCTTACTTATTTAGCCCAAAAGGTAAGGAATCCTATGGAAATGGCATGTGCTCTTTGGTGTTAGTTTAGGGAGAGAACAGGAGACACACAGAGCTACAGTTCCCTAGAGAGCAGATATACGGACACTAATCACATTGACTTAGGTAGGAGGCTTCCATTTATCATGATAGGGTGAATGGAAAGATAAGTTCTTTGTAATGGTGTTTCGTGATTTTTTGTATTCTAGAGTTTAAAGTTTTAGGTGTTCCCACTGTTAGGTTCCCTGGGTGCTAGACCTAAGAAGACAAGTTTTGGGAGACAGTCTGAATTTTTGGACTTTGGAAGTACAGCAAATTTGTGAAACATTTCTCTAACCAACTTGTGCAACAGTATCTTTCTGATATGTGGTACCTAAGGAACAGTTGCATGTGAAGCAAGAGAGTTTGAATTGTTATTGCTAATGCACCGTGTTTCTTCTCTCTTTTTTAAAAAAAATGCAGACTTGGAACTTTCAGAATTTTGTTTGCTAAATTTTTCTGTTTTATTCTTTCTAAAATGTACAGCTGGAATGTTGGTAATTTTGTCCGTAGTGTTTATTTAAAAGTTAGTGCCCTAGAACCATGATGGACATGTGTATGCACAGACATAGTATGAAATGATAATGTTTAAGGGCTAAAAATGGCAATAACATTACTTTTCCAAAATTATATTTATTGGTGGCACTTTAAAACATTATGTTTATTGGTGTTTCACTGAGATGGTAACAGCCAGAATCGTATTTACTCTGGCAAGGCTCAATCGATATCAATTTCAATGCAGAACTGCCATATTCTAAGAAGTCAATATAGGCATTGGCTGTTGTGAGCTGAGGTGTACACTGCTTGGCATGCATACACCTATGCTATCTTTTGGATTTGTGGAGTTGTCTACTGAGATTTATGCCATTGTTACACTGCTGGATGTAACTGATAGGATTCTGGCCCATGTGTTTAATGCTAACGCACTAAAACCAATGTATAATTTCAAAGCTCTGGCCCAATAGATTCAATTCTATGGGGTGGATTGCTACAGTCTGTTAAAATGCCCAGCCAGAGCGACAGGAATGGATCCATCAGGGCAAAATTTGGCTTTCCATCATGAGTGACTACATGTTAGCCAAAGGAATTCTTCTGCTCGGTTGACACTCTCCAGGGTGACCTGAGCATTCTTGACCTCTTTTTGGTATATGAAAGATTAACTTTTTTTTATGGCTCTGTGTTAAAGTGACAAGTTAATTTTTCATTCCTTTGGTGAATTACTGTGGAACTGGCTTCTGTGAGATATGGCAAGGGCCTGAGAAAATGGCTCATAATTCACCAGTGGTGAAGCTCTAAGGGAGTGATGAGGGGAACAGCAATTGCTTGCTTCCTCTTTTTAGCTTCTGAAGTTTTTTTTTTGGTCTTTGGTTGAGGAGAAGTAGGAGATGTAAATCTTTGCTACGAAAGTCTACACTGTGGAGATGTAATGTCTGTCACGAGGGATTCATACCGAGTTCCAACTGAGTGTTCATTTAAACTGAGGCTACATGTGTGGTTCTCAGGCTGTGGTATCCTGTGTCTCTTCACGACACTATCAAAGAACACACCAAGAATCCTGCATTGAGAGAAATGAGGGCAGGAGGATCCAGGGTGAAAGAATTCTTATCAATTCTTATGAAGAACTCACTCCACACCTGAGAACCACTTATTTTGAAGATCCTGAAGAACAATGATTCTGTTGTCTTTCCTAACTTTGTGCCTCCAGATGTTGAAATGGTTCACTGGAAAAGGTAGGTGAGGGCTGAAGGGGAAAAAGTAGCATCATACAGATGATCTGGGAGAACATTTGTATGTTCCTCTTGTGCCTGGAGATGTACTTCCAGGCACAAGAAGAAGCATGGGAGCAAATCTTTTCAAGATGTGGTAGAACTTTGGATGAGCAGTGGAGATGGTTTGAGGAGCAACGATCTGAGGCCACTAAATAAAGTGATGAAGAAAGCATCACTTGTTTAATTTTTGTGTATCAAGTTCCCACTGATCATAGAAAACCGGGACCAATTAAGACTGTACCAATCTGAGACTGGTCCAAGATTTCCTTTGAATGTTAGTTACAGGGTCGTCCTCCTACTGTGGTGCTGGAGGAGACTCTTGAGAGTCCCCTGGACTGCAAGGAGAACAAACCTATCCATTCTAAAGGAAATCAACCCTGAGTGCTCACTGGAAGGACAGATCCTGAAGCTGAGGCTCCAATACTTTGGCCATCTCATGAGAAGAGAAGACTCCCTGGAAAAGACCCTGATGTTGGGAAAGTGTGAAGGCAAGAGGAGAAGGGGACGACAGAGGACGAGATGGTTGGACAGGGTCATCGAAGCGACCAACATGAATTTGACCCAACTCCGGGAGGCAGTGGAAGACAGGAGGGCCTGGCGTGCTCTGGTCCATGGGGTCACGAAGAGTCGGACACGAGTTAACGACTAAACAACAACAAAAAGTCCTCCTACTCTGTTCAGTTAAAAACTGAGCACATCAAATCAAGTTATTCTGAAAACGAAGTTATGGAGTTCTCTCCCAAGAGAGGGCAAGTTGCCCCCCCCCCCCCCGATTGTCCTTCCGCTGGCATACAATGAGCTTTCTTCTTTTTCGGTGGGTGTTTAGCTGTTGAGGAACTGGCTGTTGAGGAAGCAGCTTTCACTGAGAGATGCTGTATTTTAAAAATCTCTCTTAACTTGCTTTTAAATGGTTTTTCTATTAATTACTTTTAATATGATGATCTGCTGAATTGCTTTTTAAGAACAGTGTAGTTTATTGTATTTTTAAGCTGACTCTGAGATATGCAAGGAAATTGAGATTTTTGCATCTCCAGCTAAAAGATCATTTTTGCTGCCCTGTAGTGTGAGATAGGGACCGAGAAAGGCTCTTGCTGCATTTAAATGTCTGAATATCACTGCCTTGGGTCCTTTTTAAAAGGAGAAAGGCATGGTATTTATTTATTTATTTATTTATTTATTAAATTTATACCCTGCCCATCTAGACCAAAGTCTACTCTTCGGTCTAGTAAAGAATATGCTTCGGTCTGGTAAAGAATATGATAGATAGATAGATAGATAGATAGATAGATAGATAGATAGATAGATAGATAGATAGATAGATAGATAGATAGATAGATAGATAGATAGATAGATAGATAGATAGATAGATAGATAGATAATATCTCAAGTTCTTTTCATCGGAGAATAGACTTGTGGAAATTTACAGTATGTTCTTACTCACCCCTTGTGTAAAACAGTACAAGGTTAAAGTTAGGTTGTACACACTGAAATGGATGGCTTTGGAAGGTGGTGGACTGGAGATTCTTAGCCACGAGCTGGATGGTCATCTGTCAGGGATGTTTAGCTGTAGATTTCCTACATTGGCAGGGGTTGGACTAGATGACCCTTTGGATCCCTTCCAGTTCTACCATTTTGTGATTCCATGATTACATACATATCTTGCATGAACTGCTGGAAAGCTCAGTGGTTTAGGTGTTAGGCCATGGAGTGAGAGGTTGGGAGTTTGATTCCCCACTGTGCCCCTTGACAGGACTTGATGATCCATAGGGTCCCTTCCAGCTCTGCAGTTCTAAGATGGTGATGATTTTATGTTATTATTTCCTTCACAGACCTCATGGCAGCATATATGGGTCTTTTCCCTCACTTTACCCTCACAACAATTCTATGGGGTAGGATCATCTGAAAAGACCAGAAAGGGGATCAGTCCAATTTCATGGAAAACGAGGATTTGAATAGGGTCTTTGAATCCCAGTTAGGCACTCTAATCATCCCATAATTTGGATATGTATGCCTCACCCCACCATTTCAGGGTAAGATATCTCCACTGCTCAAACCACAGGCCATAGGCCATTGCTGACCCAGTGATACTCAACCTTGGGTTCCCAGATGTTCTTGAACTAAAACTCCCAGAACGAAGCCTTCACTGTTAGCCAGGATTTCTGGGAGCTGTAGTCCAAGAACATCTGGAGAACCAAGGTTGGGAGCTACTGTAATAACCAATATATTTGTGTTAATCTCCTTTGTGTCCATCATTAAGGTCAGTCATACAGTTTGCCACTGCTGGTTCTTATGCACAAAAACGTCCGCTCACCAATTAATTAAAAATGCAATAGGGAGCAGAGGCCCATGGACTTGAGTACTACTAAGTCATATGGAAATCAACAAGTCTACTCCAAATGTGACTGAATCTGAATCCTCTCTCGTTAAGTGAAGACTCAGAAACATTCCAGAGCTGAAGTGAAAGGCAGCCCTTTTTGCGTCAACACGGTGGAGGCACTTATATATGCCAAACACATGATGTGAACATCAGGGGGAAGAGGGAGGGGTCGGGAAAACCCCCATAATTGATCAAATGGAAACAAAGGCTCCAATTGGCAGCAAAGCTCAAGAAAACGGCAAGCCACACATCTGCTGCTATTGCGTTCTAAATACACAGTTGTGCCCCCCTCATGCTGTGAAAGCCAGCACCAGCTGGCCCCCTGTTGCGAATAAGGAACGAAACAATTTATTACAAAGGGACCTCTCTAAATCAATCTAGAAATCAGCACCAGAGGACTGAAAGCAGATGTGACACCAGCCATGCCAGCCCCTCCGAAGTGGCACGGCTTATTCATCTCTCTTTAAATGTCTAGTGAATTCTTCCCTCTCTGGAGTCTGAAAGGATGCCAGGATGCCTTCGGTATCAGGGACACAGACAGTGATGTACGGACTTATGGAAGTGACCCAAGGGTTGGCCCTAGTCCTTTTTGCTGCTTGAGGCAAAGAGCAAGATGGCGCACCTCCCATTCCAGGCTAACAAAAGCCAACCAGGCTGGTAGTTGGAATATCCTCCATGAAATTTGGAGACAGTCCTCTAGGTTGTGGGTGCGGGGTAGACTATTTAGCCCACATCTTTCTCCTTCAACAATGTGTTGCTGACCCCCAGCATCTGCTGCCTGATGGTAGAACAGGCAGCATAGGTTGCCTGATGGTAGGGCTCCCATGAGCCTCAGCTTCTGGGGAAGAGCCATTGAGCTGCCCAGGAGAGTATTTTCAAACACAGAGCTGGAGATCTTGTGTGGCCCTCCAGATGTTGTTGAACTCCAAACCCAGGAGCATCCAAAAGTATGACCTGTATGCGAGGAAGTTGGGAGCTGCAGTGTAACAATGTCTGGAGGGCAACTAGTTCCCTTGCCTTCTTCTAACAAAGCTCAGCCTGAGGTGATACATAGGAATGTAGGAAGCTACCTTATATTGAAAGTGAAACTAGATGAGACAGCTCCCTGTTTAGAAGTAGTGCTCTCTGAAGCAATAAAAGAGGTCTGATTGTCCTAGTAGAGGCTTTTCTCGCCTCCACATGTTGCAAATTAGCTTGCTTTGTTTGGCAATAGGTCACTGGAAGGTAAACAACGGCTTCACTTTCAAATCAGATGGCTCAGGTGCTTGGCTTTAAAGAAATAATGTCACCAGAGATCAATAGCTCAGTGATTTACGTATGTATCCGGCTGTGGAGCCAGAGGTTGAGAGTTAGATTTACCACTGTGCCTTCTTGCCTTCTATAGACATGATGATCCATAGGGTCCCTTCCAGATCTGCAGTTCTAAGATTATTATTCTAAGATTACAAACAGGCCCTTAGCTTCTAATTGTGAGACTAGATTACTCACGGATCTGTTTTATCAGAGTCCCAGGTGGATTCTGTGTCACAGAGTGCCTGCGGCCAAGTTTGATTGTTCTGTCATCTATGAACTTTCCTGGTCAAGGATGACCAGGTCACACCTGTTCATGCACTGGGAACTTCCTGAGTTGACTACTGCAATGCATTCTAAGTTGGGCTTTCCATGAAGGCTGACACTATTGCAGTATATGCTTCATGTGGAGATGCTGGAGAGGGTTTCTTGGTTGTAGTACCCTGACTGTGGAATATCCTCTGCTTGGAGGTTTAACTGGCAAAGAAGCTGGCATCATTCTTGGCACCAAGTCAACATTTGCTTATTTCCTAGAGCCTTTGCAGGTTGAGAGTCGTGGCCTGCACAGGTTTCAATGTTATGCTTGTAATGTTTTAATTTTATGTGTATTAAACTGTTTTAAAGATTTTATGTTTTAAATAGTTTCAACTTGCCCTGAGATATTGTGGTATAGGGCAGGCTACAAACATTTAAAATAATGAATGAATAAATATTTGATAGCTAAACTACTGAGGGAATCCACATAATGCTAGCTTTAAAGGTAGACTATAACTGAACGTATAAAACATTACCTTGCAAGGAATTGTACTTCTCAGTCCTACCAGTAGATATTGGGGATTGAACATCAGACCTCCTGCATGCCAAGAACATGCTCAACCACTGAGATATTGGCCTTTCAACACAGTTCAAGCTCTAGCAGAGAGGTCTAGAGGTGGACTTGTCCATGAAAGCTTACATTAAAATATATCAGGAAGTCTCTAAGGTGTCATAACTTTTCCTTCTTCTTTATTTTTTAATTTTTTGTTTTCTGTTTGCCTGACATGTAATCAGTAGACCGCAATTCTCTGCATATCTCCTAAGTCCTGTAAAAGCACAGAATTATACTGCTGGAGGGAACTCCAAGGGCCACATAGCGCAAACATTCTGCCAATGCGGGAAATTCCAGCTAAAGCATCCACAACAGATAGTTATCCGCCTAGAGTGGTCACAATTGACCAGATAGGCGGGGTAATAAATAAATAAATAAATAAATAAATAAATTATCCAGCCTCCATGGAAAAATATTCCAGTGCCATAATCTGTACTACTATCAAAGAGTTCTTATTGACTGAAAATTCCTCCTAATGTTTTGTAAGTATGGGATTTGGGGATTTTTTTTAAAAAAACTACAAATCCCATAATTCTCCATTCTAGGAGTTCCACATGACATACAGACACCTAAATGTGGCTCACCTGGGAGACAGGCCTACGCCGGAAAGTTTTGTGGCTCAGCTAGGCCTAGTTCTGCCTAGCTTGCTGTTCAGAACAAGCCTGCTCCACCTTCCGTGTGATACCCCTACAAATAATTGAAAATAACTATCAGATCACTTCTCAATCCATTCTTCCCCAAGATAGACTTACCCAACTCCCTCGATTGTCCCTCCAGGCTGTTTACCATTTTGGTTGCCCTCTACTTCCCGCTTTGTTAACTCAAGGATTGTGTGCTGTGAAGTTATCAAGAAAGAATGACAAAAGGAGTTTTCTTGTTGAGACGACAAAGTAGTCCCTTCTCGTCAGATGTTGGCTTGTGCATGAGATGCACAACAGTTGCTATCTCGTGAATAGAGGGTATTGTATGTTTGCTATGGAAATTATAGGTCTCAGGGTCCATTTGTGGTATTTGCATTAAAGTCCCGGCTGTGACGACTCCAATAGCAAGCCTTCTAAACTCAAGAACTGGAATTGTTTGTGCGTTCCCAAGTGGAACAGAAAACAAAATGAAGACAGATGCATGGCTTGGCAGCGTATCATGTTGGATGAGGCCTGGAGGAGGTTGGCAGGATTGAAAAGGTAGGGAGTAGAGCCGAAGCACATTGGCTTCCAGAGACTACTCCAAATTCTTCTCTTGATTGTTGATGTTAAATATTCTCCAGATAGCCTTTGTGTGCTGGAGTATTTACTGAACATTTGATATCCGAATTTGACATTTTATTATATAACTGGGTCTCTGTAACCAAATGTTATAATCTCAGAGTTACAGCTTCCCTGTGTTTTCCTTTTTAAAAAACCATATATGAAGTTTTCTCCCTCATCGGTCTGGTTTTTTTCTCCCCCTCTTCAAGAGTTATGATGAAAAATCTTGTGCCACGACATTAAAATAATTGATTCATCCACTGGTGTCTACAGGCATTGCTCACTTCTGTCCCTGGAGACATTTTGAATTAGCTTTTTGGTGTGAAATGATCTGCCCAGATACTGGTTCCCTCTGCTCCTCTAATCCTCTAAGCCAGCGTTCCCCAACCTTTTTCGGACCGCGGACCGGTTGAGGGGTACGAACTCCATGCGCGGCCCGGTTCGGGGGCGGGGGCATGCCCGCGCTCATGGGTGGGTGTGTCAAGCTTGTGCGCATGAGTGACACACCCCTCACGCTCATGCGTGACACGCCCACCTCTTGGGCGAGCCCGGGGGGGCAGGCAGGCTCGCAAGGGAGAGCGGGCGGGCTGTCAGGGCTGCGCGGAGCCCTCCTCGCCTTGCCCCATCGCCCTGCACTTCCAGCCGACAGAGCCCGGGAAAATCAAATGGCCTCCGCACCGGGCTCCTGCCTCCTGCTGCGGGGTTTCTAGCCAGCAGCACGGAGAGATCCCGCGGCTGGAGACAGGAGCCCGGGAAATTCAAAAGACCTCCCCACCGGGCTCCTGCCTCCTGCCGCGGGGAATCTCCGTGCTGCTGGCTTTCCAGCCAGGCTGGAAAGCCAGCAGCACGGAGGGATCCCGCGGCTGGAGACAGAGCCCCGTGGGGAGGCCATTTGAATTTCCCGGGCTCCTGTCTTCAGCCGCTGGGTCCCTCCACGCTGCTAGCTTTCCAGCCGGGCTCCGGGAGGCCGCGCCGCCGTTTGCGCAGGCGCACGAGCGCGAGCGCAGGCACAAACAACCTTTGCGGCGGTGAGTGCGTGCGGGGTGGGTGGGGCGGGAGGTCTGTCTTGGTGGCCCGGTCGGGCTTAAGCCACGGACCGGCAATGGGCCGCGGACTGGGGGTTGATGACCTCTGCTCTAAGCAGTTTGTTTCCTGGCCAAACAGATCATCCACGGTTTGGTGCCCCAACCCTCCAGCAGGCGCCCATTGGGTGGCAGTGCCACGCCCCACCGTCTCCAGGCACTGCCTCCGAGTGGGTGCCCGCTGGAGGGGGCAGGATGTCAAATTGCGGATCAGCTATTTGGTCGGGAAATAAATTGTGCTGAACTGCTGAACCAGTGGTTTGTACTCATCTCTACTTGAGACCACGCACCTGAAAGCCTGTGTGGCCCATTTTGTTTTTTTTTGCTCAAGTCAGTCTCCAGATGCCATCTTTATCCTGAATACTGCATCCAGTTAGCACAGAGAGGGCTTTCTCATGGTTAGTTCTCCTCATCTGGAATGCTCTTCTTGCTAGAGAGAGATACCTAGTTCCCAATTTGACTATTTTCAGTACCAACTTAAGATGAATCTTTTTAGCACAGTCAGTTTTACTTATTTGACATTGCTAGATGGACTCGGCATGACTTCTTGGTTCGCTAGAACATGGCAAATGGCTCTCCTGAAAAGCTTAACATACACATTAAAGAGGTTAAAAGGACTTGAACCAACAGACAAGTTCGAAGAAATATGGCTTCCCTTTATACAGGGTATGTATAAAAACAGGATAAATTGCAGTCTGCTTGCAAACCACTTAGACCTTTGGAAAGAAGTTCTCTAGATTTATTTTCCGAAACCAAGTTCTATTCAGATGCACAAACTGCCCCTCAGGAAAAGCAAGGCAGAACAGTGTAAAAACTTAATTTTGTGCCGATGCTATACATTACTATTAATTTGTGGTTTTGTTTTATAATCTATGGTCACAATCCTGTTGCATAAATTACTCTGCATAAAGGAGATGACATCATCATCATCAGGGGGAGATTTCTGCCAATTAAAAAGTTTTGGCTTTGATTGGAGGGCTTGCATGATTTGTCCACAATCATTCTCATTTCGTGTCAGTCCGGTGAGCCTTGGGATTGAGGAAGGACATTTTTGATTAGCGGCATTCTCCCCTGCTGGTGACATCATCTCTCTTACACCAGCATAATTTATGCAACAGGATTTTGGCCACTGCATCATTCTGGCAGTTGGCGGTTCATTTCATGCTGTTGTATTAGATTTTGAAATAATTTGTATTTTATGGTGTACGCAGTGCTGGAATCTCACGTCACCAAGGGCTGTATTGCAATGTTTTCCATCAATAAATCAACAAAATAGCATGGTGCAGCACAGTGGAAGCAAAGCAGTGTTGCACTAAGTGCATCACATTCCTAAAAGCCTTGTCAGTGGAACACATGCCTTGAAATTTGGCTGTGATCCGAGAGTTGAGAATATTGGACACCTTCCCTCTGAGTTTATACAGCTGGATTAACCGACGACGCGGCTGATCCCAAAACTAAACAGCTGTCAGTTATCCCATCCCTATGGATGCATTCAGGACAGAGATATGAAGAAATCTCATCAATGTCTCACTTATGGTTGATGCTACATGGTGAGACAAGAGAGTTAAGGGTTCTCCAAGCATCACAAGGGTTCTCACCTCTGGTATTTTGTCCCCTTTTGAAAGTAAACATATAACCACAGAGCAAGCACAAAAGGGTAGATGGATTGCTCACAAAGATGCAAAAAACCCTACCTTTTAAAAAAGTGTACATGCAACAAGTTATTGTTTTAAATTTTGTGCAGCTACATCACAGTTCAATTGTCTATAAAATGGCCTCAGAACTGGTGCTAATTCTTTCTAGTACTTCTCCAATCTCACTGTCTTGTCACAAAGAGGTTTTTTATCCTCCTCAGCTTCTCATTCAAAGTATACAGACAAACCAAGTCATGACTCACATATCCTGTTCAGGCCCTTGAGATGTCACAGCCGGGAGTGACTGATTTGACCATGTTCTTGGTGTTGCAGTTTTAAATTTCTAGTTAAGTTCCTCTACCTGTGCAGCAGAAGTGCAGGGATTCACAAAGCAAAATAGCCTCAAATTTCCCAGAATAGTTCACCCTTTTTCTCATTAACTGGCACTTAAAGTTTCAATAACTCACTCTGAGACATTAGTAGAAGAAAGCATAAATGGTTCCATTACTTACAGTTGAAGAGATCAAACACCAACCTGACAAACACAACTGCTTTCAGCAAAAGACTTCAACAGACTCTAGAGAGGGAAAAAGCTTTCAGCAGAGAGGCGGGCCTCTCTTTGACGTCAGAGGCAGGGAAAGAATGATTGGTTAGTGCTGGATAGACTGACAGTCACCCCAGCCAGAAAGTTCCCTCCCAGCCAAACTTATTAAAGGCAGCATATGAGGTGGTGAAAACTCCAGCACTTGGTTGTGCCACCTGTACTATAGTTCAGCACAGCCTGCTGAGCTCTTCCACAATGCAACAAGTGGAACAAATCATAGCTTTCTGTATGATGGGCATTTAGGCTTGCTGTATACAGACCAGGCATTGTTTAGAAAGTTTACTGTACCAGCTTACAGTGTTTCATACACTAGGAAGGTTAGAACTGGTGGTAGCTCTGCTCTTTAAAATAAGTCGCCATTGAAATTCCACCCCAAACAAAGTCTGAGGAGAAACAACAGGAATATCTATGGCATTTCAAGTCGTGCTGAAGTCGGCTTCAATAAAACTAATGGAACTTTCTTGTGAGGGTTCCAACAACTTGTTGTATTGGATGTATTGTACTGATTTCTTGTTTGTTACATTTGTTTAATAAGGCATGTTGAGCATCACAATGTTTGTACTGGAAAGATGCAGAATAAATATTCTTACATGAATAACTGAATGAGTTTCAATCCCTATTTTGTCAAATTTAGCCCAAAACAACATTTCAAGGAACAAGGTGACAGGGAGCTAAGAGGGATTCTGAGGGAAGTGTAAAGGATTCTGGGCTCACATCCCGTACGTTGTGTACATCTCTATTCAAAACAGAGCTAAGAGCACACGTTTCTGGCACACTACTAGAGATGTGCCTGGTGAAAATGTCCATCTTTCTCTTGTTTTGGGTTCTTTTGAGGAGAAATCCAAAATCTTTCATTTTTGATGATTTTTTTTAAACGTACTAGTCCTGTCATTTTACATGAAAAGGAAAAACCTCTTTTGAGTTTCCCATTTGTGTTTCTCCTTTCTTGTCTTCTGGCCCACCCTAAGCCCTAAAGAGCCATTAAAAACAACTTCAAAAAGCAGAGGCAAGGTAAGAAAGACTCAATCTACTGCAAAAGCAGGCAACACCATCACGAGAAAGAAAAATCTGTAGGGGGAAAGGAAGGCAGTACAAGCACCCAAAAATTAAAAAAAGAGAAGAAAAACAGTGTGAGCTCAGTGTCACCTTACCAAGTGCAACAGAGACTCTGGACCTGGGCAGCAGAATAGAAAAAAGGAGGCAACCAACTAGTTAGGTGCTGGTCACCTAGTACACAGAGACACCCACTCAGCAAAGCAAAATAACACTGCCATGGCAAGCGATGCCCCAAGCTATGCCCAGTCAAGGACAAAAACCACCCACATAGTCCAGTGGCACACTGGCAGAATCACAAAGTTCCACCAGAATACACACCTTTAACATAATACAGTGGTGCCTCGACTTACGAACGTCCCGACTTATGACCATTTCGAGTTACGACCAGCTCCGGCTGCAAAATTTTGCTTCGACTTGCGACCGGAGCTTCCACTTATGAACAGAAAAAGGCAGGGGGGGGGGGAAGGCGGGAAATTAAAATTTCTAACTGTAGGTGGCGAAGAGGCTGCTTCTTTGTAGCCCTTTCGCCCCAGCAGTTAGAGAGAGTGCGATCGGAGGAGGTTTGGGACTGCCTTGCTTCTGCTTCTGAGTGAGCGTGTGTGTGTGTTTGCAGGGAGGCTTCGGGCTGCCTGGTAAGGTAAGGTGCTGTTTTCTGCTTTTTAAAAACTGCCTGTTCTGGGTGGGTTTTGCAGGGTGGGTTTGGGCTGGGGGGGTTATGTTTCTGTGCTGTGTTGTTGTTTTGTTTTTTGATGATTTTTTTTTTTTTTGCAGCCCCAGCGCCTTCCGATGGGGCTTGCTCCGTTGTTTATTTTTATTTTTATTTTATTTTTTGGGGGTATTTTTTTTCTTCTAGAACGAATTAATCCCGTTCCAATGCATTCCTATGGGAAATGGTGCTTCGACTTACGACCATTTCGAGTTACGTCCATGTTCTGGAATGGATTATGGTCGTAAGTCGAGGCACCACTGTACACAGTAAATTAACCAAAGAACACTTTAAAAAATCAATCAAACAAGAAAAGCACCTCGCCTGCCACAAACAGGGAAAAATAGCAAAATAATGCACACACACACACACATGCATGCACATCATCCTTTTCTTCTTTTTCTTTTCTCTCCTCCTCCTCCTCCTCCTTTTTTCCCCCCTCTTTCTTTTTTTCTTTCCCATCTTGGATTAATCTGGATTTTATTTTAGTTTATTTTTATATTATATGTAAACTGCCCAGAGTAGACACATTCCAGATGGGTGGTATATAAATCTAATAAATAAATAAAATAAATAAATCATCCTCCCTAAGCAAATAAGCAAGCAAATCAATGCAAAACAACAACAACAATCAAAGCCCCTCCAAACCAAAACTACTAGAATATGGAGAGATTTCTCTCCCTTTGTCGCTTGAGGCTTTCTGTTCTCTTCTTTGAGTCCAGCAGGCAGAAGCAGACAATCCAGGTTGCAGCAGAAATAAATGAAGGCAGGCAAGGAGGGGCAACCAACAGAGATAAATAAATGCCCAAAGAAAAGGTGTGTGTGGGGGAATCCCAGGAATAATCTCAAGGAGGCATGCTGATATAGACAGCCTATCTGGCAGCAGCAAAAATATTCAAAAGAAATGGAAAAACAATGCCCGCCATAAAAAAAAAGGCAAAAAAGGAAAAGATCCAAGATGGGAGGTAGAGCTGTTAGGTAGGCAGGCAAAGCTATCCAAAATGGAGGGCACCAAGAGCTCAGCACAAAGCCATTCCACAAGGAAGGACTGAAGCAAAGAGCACTTCTTAATGGGTTCCAGCCCTTTTTACAAATTTAAAATTCACCGTGTTCTGATTGCAGATAGCCTTCATGAATTTATGTCATGAAAAAATTCTCAGGCCTTTGATAGCCAAAAGGTGAAAGGGCACCAAAAGGCTACAGGAAAAAGGAAAAACCAAAGAAATGTGAAACTTTGTGTACCGCTCTTGTGTGAACACACAATCATTCATGTTTATAGAGTCTCTCTTTTGGCTCCGAAGTGATTTGGCTGTAACTGCTGAAAGAACACAAGTGGGTCTTCTGCTTAGACACAAATAGCCCATCTCTACACACCACTTATTACAAGCGTTTGTTTTAACATTCAGCATATCAGGACAATATGAGAAGGCAGTATACTTTGGCATGCTTGTGTAAGAAAAATAAAAATTTCATGTTATTTATTTTTAAGGTATAAGCAAAACAGTTTAAAAAAATTTACCCACACTGGTCATCTTTAAACAAAAGAGAGATGATCTCTATCTAATATTTCTGCTGACTATATTAACAAACACTGCAATACGAGACCTCGAACCTCCACCTATTGATAGTTCATCGAGTTTTTCTTCTGCTGCTTAATTCATTTTTCATTGATCTAGTTAAAGAGCCCAAAGCCGCTAATGTACATGCACTCAACTTGGTCTTGCTTAATTCAGTCCTTTAGCAAGGGAGACTAAACTGATTTTAAGGTGGGGGAGATTAGTGATTTGAGTGCAGGAATGTTATGGATTTCCGCTAGTTGGTCGAGATCTGATTAACACGTATGTTCTGAATTTGGGGCACCTTTTTTTTTTGGCCTGCTCAGTCAAAACGTCTAACTGAGTTGATTAAGAAAATTAATGGACTTCTTTGCAGCTTTTTCTTTTTAGATTCAAGCTCCGATTTGTTGGTAAGAAGGCTCTGCGTAAATTGCATGATGGCATTCCACACAGGACTTGCTTTCTCCAAATGAGAAATGGCCAGGCCTGTGGATAAGTCAAACACATTTTGGAGCATTAATGGGGAACCCTAATTCAATTGCTACTCCACTCATTTTTAAAGTACTTAAAGTGATTCTCTTCTTGATTCACTACAGCAAAGATCCTTGTGGAATAGACACAATGTCTGGTTTAGATTCAGAGGTGGAGTGTCAACAGGCCTTCAGTGTCGCCAAGAGATTAAACATCTGTTCTCCTGGCTAGTGTTTTGCCATCTTTTCACCACCTGCCTCTATTTTACTAAGCGGCCTGCTTATATGACAGCCAGTTTTTGTGAAAATATCACACTCATAACACACACATGCAGACAGACACACAGCAGTTTGGGAGTATCTACCTATAAACTATTAGTTACTTGTAATTAGTTACTTGTAATGAATTCTTCCCCCCACGGCAATGGTATAACTAAGTTACATAACGATTCAAATGAACTGAGGGATAATGCCATTCCTGTAACTGGAATATAACTGCCATTTTAAAAAGTTATATTTACAAATACAGAGCATGGCCCAGTTATCACATGGCTAAATGACTGCCTCATATTGTGCTTTATTCTGTTGCCTCATTATATGTTTTGGGTGTTGAAGTGATAATGAGATGGAAGGGAAGACAAGTGTCTTTGTTCCATCTTCTGCAATTAACTATTCTAGTTAGTTTTGAGAAACAGAGAAGTAAAGAGGTGTTGTTTTTTTTAAGCAAGTACTGTGGAAATTAATTACTTTTGGAGCCTTGGACAGTAATTATTTTTCAAAACTGCAAACTGTTGTGGTACAAAAACCACTCTAAACTCCCTCTAGAAAGAGAAATGCCTAAACCTTAACAATCATATTTTTGGGACATCATGAGAAGGCAAGATTCTCTGGGAAAGGCAATAATGCTAGGAAAAGTTGAAGGCAACAGGAAAAGACTAAGACCTCTTATGAGATGGATTGACTCCCTAAAGGAAGCCACAGCTTGAGTTTTCAAGAGCCAAGTGGGTTATTAGGACTGTCTGGAGATCGCTCATTCATGGGGGCACTAACACAGAAGATCACTGAAGGCACATAATCACAATGGCAAGTGCAACCACCACCAAATCTTTAAACAGAGGTCCATTTCTAGTTGCAAAGCTGGCATTTTCAAGAGACTGTTAAGGAATCCCCTTTTCTAATCATGGGTTGTAATAACAGAAAATAGAAAGTACAAATTCGTGCAGCTGATGGTTCAAGATTAAATAAATGGGAAGAAACATTCAGGAAAAAAAAAACTGTCTTCTACCCTCAGTTCATACATCATCCCCTGACTTCATCTTATTTCAAGAACCAGGAGCTGTGAGACATCCTAGCACACATCTTTTTGTATAGATTTACCTGGAATCTGAAACCCTTTCTGAGGGCAAAAACAGATATTATAAATGCTTCTTTTTCTTCTATTCATTCCCTTCTTACTGGATGATGGATGTCATTATGGCTATTCTGGTCTCCAAATTCTTCTTCCTGTTCTCCCTTTTCCTATTTATTTTACTTTGAAGGATCAGTTGGAAGAATCTGCACCTTTTGTTTCTTGTTACATGAAAGGAGTCACTAGAACAGGAAATTCCTTAAACTGCTGAAAGCATCTGTGTAAATTGCAAGAGTTTTTCCTCACACATCACATAATTTGCAAATTGGCTTGCTTTGTTTTTATGATCGGCCTCCAGGACGTGAGCAAGTGATTCCCTTGTGGTGGATTTCTCAAGCACAAAAGCAAGCGTGAATCACGTCTCTCCAACACTAAGGGGCTGTCGGCGCTAACCATGGACGTTCTAAAATGTTCATGTCTGCCCTGGCAAGGGCCTGTAGTATGGGCAAGAATAAGGATGTGTAAAAGCAACACAATTTATCTGATGGCTTTTGTTCCTCTGTGCCCATCTTGTAGCTTCAAGGACAAATGTGGGCTTAAAATTCAAATAAACTAAATTTGCTGCGGTCATTTGGGTCTGGCGTTTTGACTGCTGGAATAAAGAGGTGGCTTCTTAAATGCTACTCAAGAAAAAAATGATTTTTTTTAAAAAAAAGAATCACGGCTGCCTTTGCCATGGGAGCCGGTTCAAGTGTATCCATTATTTCAGCCCTGTTCAATCTTATTTCCAGAGTGTTCACTGACTTAGAAAAACATATTATCACTGGCAACGTCATGTCCATTTAGCAAAGGCCCCAGATGAATTCCCTATTCCCTCCTCCCTCCTTTCCCACATTACAAGCCTTGGCTTTTGCGATTATGTCACTTTCTGCGCTTGTAGATGGTTTAGATCTGTTGGATCGTATTTCTTCTTAATTCCACCCTAGCGAATTTGCCTGCAACCCGAAGAGTACGCTTGTTTGTTTCAGTAAAACATTCTCTTCACCTCCCTCATTTTTCAGTCAGGTAACTGAAGGGGGAAGGAGAGAGACTTTCCTTCTGTGAATATTAATTGATTTATTAATTAATCGATTAATTACATTAACATCCTGTCTTTTCCCCAAGGAGAAAAATCTAATTTTTCCGTGATATAGGCTTTCCTTTTCACAACCCCCTCTAAAGTAGATCAGGCTAACAGAGTGTAACTACAAACCCACCTAGTGAAAGCTATGACTCATTGGGGACTAGAACCTTGATTTCCTCACTCTAACCACACTGACTTTGCTTTCCTGTATGAGATGTGCCTGGTGGAAGGACTCCATATTCCCTCATACTAGTCACTCTGTGGTATAAGATTCATAATGGGACAATTTGGTGCATGGGTGATTTAGTCCTGAGAACTGGCATTTTGTATATTTTCCATTCTGAGTAAGTTCTAGACGTGGTTGCATGTCTCTCAGTTAAATGGTTTGTTATTTTCTGGTTGTATGCTAGACCAGTGGTTCCCAGCCTTGAGTCCCCAGATATTCTTGGACTACAACTCCCAGAAATCCTGACCATTATGGCTAGTGGGGGAGGCTTCTGGGACTTTGAGTTCAAGAACATCTGGGGACCTGAGGTTGGGAACCACGGTGCTAGGCAACAATCTCAGAACAGGAGTCATTGGGGCCTTGAAGCTGAATGAGTTTCCCAGTCTAGAACTCAATGAAAAATAATATGATCTCACAAGTGGGATTTCAATGTAAAGAAGTGAGATGTGGGATAAGGTTTGTAATGTAACTGTCAAGCCTCTGCTCACAACCTGAGTTCGATCCTGACGACTTAGGTAGCCGGCTCCAGGTTGACTCGGGCTTCCATTCTTCTGAGGCTGGTAAAACGAATACACAGTTCGGTGGGGTGGGTGGGGTGGGGCAAAGTCTTGCTTGCATAATTACTACTGTTGGCCAAAGAGTGCTCTAGAACAGGGGTCCCCAACCCCCGGTCCATGGCCCAGTGCCGGTCCATGGGCTTCCCAGAATGGGGCCACGGAGACGGATCTCTACCCCCCTGCCTGCACGCACGGTGGGCGTGTTGCACTCACGCAGGGGCGTGTCGCGCTTGCACAGGGGGTGTAGCGCTCGTGCAGGGGGCGTGTTGCGCTCGCGCGGGGGTGTGTCGCACACGTGAGCGTGACAGGCCCCCCATGAGCGCGGGGGTGCCCCCACCCCCGCACACGGAGCCTGCCCCCCCAACCAGTCTGCGGTCCCAAAAAAGTTGGGGACCGCTGCTCTAGAACAATGGGATGGTATATAAGTCAAAATACAAACACTGATAGTAATAATAAACTCTGTCTCCCAGGGACAAACTGATACAAAAAATAAACCAAAAGGGTTTGAGAGGACCAGAAAGGCCCAGGAACCCTTGAACAAAAGGGAACAAAACGGAAATATTTTCTGTTACAACCAATGCTTGATGTTGGACTTAAAGAGGTACAAATGACCCATCTGGAACAGAGCTGATTTTTCTTTCTTTCTTTCTTTTTTTAATAAGCTCTGTGGTGCTGCATACTAATCTCAGGGCAGGAGTCATCAGGGGCTGTGAGCTAATGTGCCAGAAGGGAATGTATTACAGTGTCTCCATCCACAAACCGCCTTTAGCAACAGCCATACTAAGATGAGATGTTAAAAAAAAAAAGCAAAGCAACAATACCTCCAGATCATTACGGCTGATTGTACACCCTTTTTGCCAGAGATGATGGACAGACCATATGCGCTGTCTGATATGCCCAGCTAATTACACTGATGTACAGCAGCGCTGCTCCAGTTAAAGACCTGTCAGCATTTTCTTATTTGTCGGGTTTAGAATGTAGTTGTAAGGAAATCGATTCTGGGCTGAGTCTTGACATGCTGGGCTATGTACTCGAGAGGCATCAAACGTCTGCTAAATACAGCATATAAACAGCTTTTTATTTTACAAAGGCAGTGAAGGGGGGAAATGAGTAACACCGGACATCGAAACAATGTGCGATGCAAACTTTTAACAGGTGACATATATTTTAGTACACATTTCTTGTTGCGTCTTTTTATCTGATATCCTATGTGGTGGGTTTGAAATACATTCTGTCCTAAACTCTAGTAGAAACACTAGAAAGATAAGGGACATGATACCCAGAGAAAGGAAGAGACAGCGTGGCTGAGGTCTCTAAAGGATTCAAATGTTCTCCAATGTCTACATGGTTTATCACTGGACTTCTTTGTGCTGATATTCTTCCTATATTTAACACTATTTAGACCCCAGCTCTCTCTTTCTTGTGCTATTTTATCACAGTTGCACTATGTTACTGACACTGTCGTCCATATTTGAGGTGCTAATCTAAATCTTGTTCACAACAAACGGATTTGCTATGTGCATAAAGTCTGTAGTCCATAAAGTCTTGATTTTTTTTATTTCAAATGCATCCATTTCAGACGGGGGGGGGGGGGGAAGCCGCCTAATCATTTCTCAGGACTGAGCCCTGAGGCGGGATATAAAAGCTGTGGTTCAGAATACTTAGTTCACATGTTAGATAAGCCATTTTATTTTCAGCCTCAGTCTTCCGACTGCAGCATGGGAATGGTGGCTTCAGCCTATTTTAATAGTCTACTGTAAAGATGGTGGGCATACCATATGTGCAACACAGGGAATACATTCTGTATACAGCAGTGGCTCCCCACTTTGGGTCCCCAGATATTATGGGACTATAACTCTCAAGAGATCCTGGCTAGCACAGCTAGTGGTGAAAGCTTCTGGGAGTCTTAGTCTAAGAACATATGGGGACCCAAGGTTGGGAATTACCCGTCTGGAACTAATTTGGCCAAAAAAGGTGGTGGGATTGGTTGGCCACTGGTGTGCTGCTGAAATGTAGTGGCATGTGGCAAATTTGGCACTTCCTTGGCAACAGGGGGACATAGGCCTCACGAGTTCCCAAATCTCATTTCCCAGTAGAAGCACAATAACAAATCTAATCCTTCTCTCAACAAAACAAAACATCCACAGGGAAATAAATGGTTTGAAATGGGCTGCCTTGGGAAGTAGTGAACTCTCGTTCATTGGAGGTTTCTAAACCAGGGTTTAGACGGACATCCACCAAGGGTGCTTCACCTATGGATTTCCTGCTTTGGCAGGGGGTTGGACTATGTGACCTTTTGGACCCCTTCCACCTTTCTATTTCTATGCTTCAATGGTTCTTCTGTCAGTGTAACCCCTATGAATAATTGGTTCAGCCCAAAGGGTTGGGACTAAAAAAGAGTAGGGCTGTGAGTAAGAGATTTGAATCAGAAAGAGCAGGAGAGCTTAACAGGCCAGAGCTGCTGTTGCCACTCAAACTGCCCTTGCCAACTTGGTCTAGGATTTTGAAGACCCTGCAGGTGGAGCTAATTATGGATACCCAACCCAGTTGAGGAAGATATCTTGGATTTTTATCTGAATTTGAATTCAGAAGGACACACGAACTTTGCAATTCTACAAGCAGCTTCTGTGTTGATGCTGATGAGGAGGACCTGGGTGCACACCCTGTAGCATTTTGTTGTTATGATTGTTCGTGTTGTCTGTTGACTAAGGAGAGATTCATTTTGCAAAACTGTGTGTGCAAGGGTCATCAAGGAGATATTTAAGTGAACAAATAGTCCCATGGAACTTAAAAGTGTTACATTCACATCTCCCTCTCCCTCCCTCTCTCTCTCACACACACAATCACAAACATATACCCTACTAACACTCTCGTTTTGGAAATAAAAGAGCTAGGTTGCTTGGCGATCATAATCAAAATTTGCTATTTCCTAGGACGCGGAGTGGAGGGAAAGTTAATTTTATACACAGCTTGTTACATTATCAAAGAAAGGAAAATGAAAGGCCTTCTAGGGGCAACTATTTATAAAACTGGCAGGGCTTTAGGTTGCTGATGCCAAATGTAGTAATCACCTTATGTGGTAATCACTTGCAAAAACACGAAGTCTTTCTGCAACTTACAGTACTTTTATGGAGTGGCGAAGAAGCTGAAAAGGACTTTTACTGACCTGGTCTTGGCCTTCTGAGTCCAGATGATGTGGATCTGGATGTTCTGGGGAATGTCTTCCTGTTCATGAATTTCCCTTCATTCTTAAGAACGTGAGGAGAAAGCCTGCTCAATGTTTTCCTTCCCTGAGGAACAGCATTTAGGTAGAGATGGGCATAAACTACTGGTTCAACAGTTTCATGCTGATTCGTTTATTGGCCGAACAGTTGTTCGGTGCTTCAAAGCCCTGCCTCCTCTGGCAAGCGGCCCCTTGGAGGCAGCGTCTGGAGGAGGTGGGGCAGGGAAGCCAGGTCGCTGCCTCCAAGGGGGTGCCTGCTGGAGGAGGCGGGGCTTTGAAGCGCAAAAAAAACCCTGTTCGGCCAATAAACAAACCAGCACGAACCACTGAACCAGCAGTTCATGCCCATCTCTGTTCAGCCATATGAAAAAGATATCCTTCTCTATGACATCTTCTTCTTCTTTTACTGCAAGTTCTCCTTGACATGCAGGCCCTCTCAAAGCAGAGCAGTTTTGACACAATAATGCTTTAAAAGCAGTAAAGTGTGCTATTTCTACTGTGTTTTCCCAAAAATAAGACAGGGTCTTATATTAATTTTTGCTCCAAAAAACGCATTAGGGCTTATTTTCAGGGGATGTTTTATTATACAGTCATGTCATCTTCTTCTGGTTGCTGCACAATGCTGCACAATGGTGGAGGGCAGGGTTTCACTTAACTAGGGCTTATTTTTGGGGTAGGGCTTATATTATGAGCATCTTGATAAATCACACTAGGGCTTATTTTCAGGTTAGGTCTTATTTTCGGGGAAACGGGGTATATCACCCTATAGCGCTTAAAGCACCCTCTGGACAGTTTACAGGTTCTTCTGCTCGGATGTCTGCTCCCCACCTTGATCTGC
The DNA here is from genome assembly GCA_037013535.1 of Intellagama lesueurii. Lineage (NCBI taxonomy): Eukaryota > Metazoa > Chordata > Lepidosauria > Squamata > Agamidae > Intellagama > Intellagama lesueurii. The sequence goes on from JBAJHW010000003.1 coordinate 7,635,331, forward strand.
TGTCAATAGTCATGGCCAGTGCCATGGTGGATTTAAACAAAGCAGACCAGGGAGAAGGCTGACCTTCTCAACTTCATCCCTAGATGTCCCATTCCAAGAATCACTCAGCGTGTCTGACTGGTCCAAGGACCTTCCCAATTAGAGTCCCAGCCTAATGGGTTTCCGAACAAGGCATTTGATAATACAGTGTCCTTGCTTATTCTGATCAATTCAAATGATTAAAAGATATATAGCTTCAACACAGACGTTTTGATTCATTGACTTGAGCACCTAGAGAAAAGCAGCCAATGAGAAACCAAGCATTCAAGATGGCCTGCCCATTTTTGTTTTGTTAACACGCAGACACACAAATATTTTCAACACCACCTCACCCTGTGTCTATGAAAAAAAAAACCACTCCCTACAATGTTACAAAACAACACACTACATAGTTCGCATAATACGCCTCACACAGACAGCAAATTTGGGTTCGTTCGCTCAAGAGTGTGTTCTATGTTACGGGTAGCAACATTGATAATTGAGTGTGTTTTATATTTTTTACAGGGAAAGGTGGGGCCAGAAACAGTGACCACTGCCTAAGCACAAAGAATTATTTTAAAATCACAAAATATTAATAAAGAAATAAGCACCCATGCATTCTAGGATCTGAAAACTATGGTTCTGGGAAAGCACTTGGGAGCATAATTCTGAGGAGAAATTTTAGAACACGATCTCCTTCTTCTCAAATTCAGAGTACCCTGATTCCAATGGAAGCTGCTTATTTGATCCTTGATGGTACATTTAGATTCCTAAATTGGCAAGCCCAACTGTGACACTGGGGATTGCGTATGTGTGTCCCCCATTTCGGTTTGCCTGTGAAGATTAATGTTCACATCTTGGCATGGGTTTCAGAGGGCATTAAAATAATGCTTCCAAAAAGTTACATTCGTCTGGAGACTTCACACATCATTAACTTCAGTGGTAGTGACGGGCAGGTCTAGATGTGACATGAGAGTGTCGATGTTTTCATCCAGTCCCCCACCCCTATAGACTTTTGTGGTTCTAAGAACATATTAGAGACTTTTCTAGCCCCCCAGAGAAGATTTTTAGGGGTTTTGAGGAATGTGATCGGGTTACTGGATGGAGAGGAGAAGGAAGAAGTTCCTTCCCATAGTGTGAGGTCAGTGATCAAAACCCAGGGTAACTCTGACGGCCTGGGTGTCCACTTCCGGCATCTGTTGCAGGCAGCACCAGACTCTGGAATCGCAAAAAAGGACTGTTATATAGGATGCAGGAGACCTGGGTTTGAATCTCTTCTCTGTCATGGAAATTCATTGAGGGTGGGTGGGGTGGTACTGGTCATCATCATCATCATCATTGTCGTCATGTGCCATCAAGTCAATTCTGACTTATGGTGACCCTTTTCAGAGTTTTCTAGGTAGAGAATATTTAGGAATGGTTCATCATTCCCTTTTTCTGGGGGTGCCCTGGGACTGTCTTCAGCTTGCCCAAGGCCACACAGGCTGGCTCTACTTGCAGGAGGCACCGTGAGGAACCAAACGCCCGACTTGTTGTTCTACTGACAGATACCTAAGCCGCTGAGCTATCCAGCCGGCTTCTACTGATTAAAATATACTATTTAAATACAGTATCTCATTTAACTTGCCAGCTCTATTAGGGTTAGTGTTAGTCAGTTCTGACTTGTACATCACACACACACGACACACAAACACACAATTTCGGACCTAGATAGATAGATAGATAGATAGATAGATAGATAGATAGATAGATAGATAGATAGATAGATAGATAGATAGATAGATAGATAGATAGATAGATCGATCGATCGATCGATCGATGTAAAATGAAACTAGAAGGGATTGCATTACATAATTCTTTGTGTCTCCCACCACACTGAGACCAAAATAGTGGCTATATGACCCTTCCTGAATTCTCCAGCTCATCCTTCTGACTTCTCCAAAATGCTGCAGCCAGATTGTTAACTGGGGTTGCTTACAGGGAACATATAACTCCCCTGTTACAGCAGCTCCACTACCTGTAGATCTGTTTCCAAGCAAAATTCAAGGTGCTGGTTTTATCCTATAAAGCATTAAATGGTTTGGGTTCAAGCTATCTCAAAGACCATGTCTCCCACTATGAGCCAGCTCAGGTGTTAAGATTATCAGGTGAGGCCTTTATCTCAGTCCCACCACCCTCAGAGGTGCATATGGTGGGGACATGGGAGAGGGCCTTCTCTGTCGCTGCTCCCAGACTTTGGAACTCCCTCCCACTGGTTGCGAGACTGGCCCCATCTTTACTGTCCTTCCACAAGCAAACAAAGACCTTAGTGACTGACTGGGTTTTTAAAACAGATTGTTGTGCCTTGTTGGTTCTGAATGTGGTGCTGATTTTGCTTACTGTTTTGTTTAATCCTTTTAAAATATCTGTCTACTTACTGTTTTTAACTATTAAATATTGCCCTTTAATGATATAAGCTCCCTTGGATCCTTTTTAAGGAGAAAGGTGGGGTAGAAATAGTTTTAAACAAACAAATATTTTGCAAAGTTGTCTAAAAACTATGGGGCAATTAAAGAATAAGAATAACAATAAGCCAAAAGCAGATGGCCTCCTTCTAAAAAGAAATGCACAAAAATAGTATATAAACCACCGCTCAGCTTCCAGAGAACAGAACGAATCTGTAGGAAAGGAAATTAAACCATACCAGCAACCATATGGAAAACTGGGGAGGTGGAGGCTGGAGGAGAGAAGGCCTATAAAGAATCAGGAGCTTGATCAGAACAGAGACAAGCCCATTTTGAGAGGCTTTGCGATGTGCCGTCTGTGACACTGTGGTGGTTTCGCTTTTCTACATTCAAGCTAGGTATCGGGCGAAGGATAAATCATTTGCATCCATTTCCCGGTGAATGGAGGGGAGGCAAATTAGTATGCAAATGTAACTGTTGGCAAGCAGGACCGTGTCAACCCAAACAGAGTCAAATTAGTTGACGATTTTCCAAGAACAAATTTACATACTGAAGAGGGGAGGAAAATCCACACACACAAAAACATATACCTGCTCACAGAGCAGGCGTCCAGGTTATCCAACTGGGAAGAGAGAACCTGTCTGAAAGAATGCGATTAGGAAGGAAATGGGAGATCAATTTGTGCACTCCATCAATTTGGTGGTAAAGTTATTTTCTGGACCTTTTCACTACTGGTTGGCTCGTGTTAGCTTGTAGGACCCTTAGGTAGCAGTCCGTGTCCAGAAAGGCACACCAATGATACCTGTTCTAAGTCCTCTAACAACAGCTAGGAAGAAAACTTCAATTTACATATCCCATCATCTCAGGGATCATGGGTTGTTTACATGGCACTTGGTTGCCAGGAGCTAAGCACAGCACTGCTGTTGATGTTGTACTACGGCTTGGAAAAATTAGTTTTAAAAACTATAAACCCCGCTCCACAAATCCCCCCCATGAAACAACATCGTCATCATTTTGGCTGGGGAATTATGGGAATAAAAAAAAAAGAGAATAACTTTTCCAAGTGGTGGTACATAATCAGAAGCAGTACTGTGATTAGCTCCAAGCAACTAAGTGCCATATAAACAACGTGTGATTGCCAAGAGCATGGGGTACCTAAAAGGAAGGTTATCATCTAGCTGTGATCAGAGGACCTGGTGCAGGCACTATGTCAGTATATAAGCAAGTAAGCCCCTTGAGGTCTCACTACCATGTGCCCAACAAAAGGAAGTTTGACAAGAGCTTGCTCAAATCCGGAACAAGGTCTGTCCAAGTGTATGTGTGAACATGTGTATGTAAGGGGTTTCATATCTCAACGTTCCCATATCTGTTTACCCTCTCTCTAAGCCAAACTAGTATATCAAAATTTACTTATTGGCCCTGAGGAATGTCCCACAGTCCTGTTTCAGACACAGTGGCTGAAATCCTGTTATGCAGATGACATAACATTCACCTGCTTCTAGCCAGCGATTAAAGAGTCACCACTGCGATTCTCCTTCTGGCTTGGTGCATGCTTGAGAATCCCTGCAGCGACTCTTTAACTGCCATCTGGAAGTGAGTGAATGTTATGCTATGTATACCTTCTGCCTGCGTAAAAAACAAATCGGATTTCAGTCCTTATATCCCTCAGTGGCAGTGGGATTCTTTTTCCAAGGCAGAGAATTTGAATAGTCTAGAAATGGGGCAATCCAAGAAAAGTATTACCATTTGGTTCTGCTGCAGGTATAAACTTGGGTAAAGTGAGTAAGAGTACTGGAATTGGCAGGTGTCTTGACTTTTTTTTTCTTAATGCAAAGTTCTAGAACCCACATTATGTAGAAGTCTGGATTATGCTGCCCAGAACTTGGAAAGTTTACTTTTATTTGGACCATAAATTCTCAAAGCCACAAAAGTCACTGGCTGTACTAGCTGGGAGATACTTAAAACTTAAAACGGTGGTCCAAAAAAGCAACTCTGAAGAACTTGTTTGGTTTCGTCCCTGGAACGAGGTGTCACCTCCAAAGATAGGGTGAAACTAGGGCTATGAATTCAATTCGGAATCAATATTGAACCAAAGGTGTGGATTTGGATGATGGGCATGAACCACTGCTTGTCCTCAAATAGTATCCTTTCCACTGCTTTTTATTCATAGTTCTCCCTTCCTTCCATGTCCACTGACATTTCTGTGGTCTGGGCTTCCTTCTCCTCGCCACTTTCCAAGGTAATTGGTTCCATTGTCGGACTGCTCTAACAGTTAAGAGATTTTTCCTGATACTCAGCTGAAATCTGGCTTCCTGTAACTTGAGTCCATTATTATGTGTCCTGCACTCTGGGAGGATTGAGAACAGATCCTGCCCCTCCTCTGTATGACTACCTTTCATGTATTTGAAAAGTGCTATCCTATCTCCCCTCCGTCTTCTTTTCCCAAGGCTAAACATGCCTGGTTCTTTCAGCCTTTCCTCATAAGGCTTGGTTGCCAATCCCCTGATCATCCTTGTTGCCCTCCTCTCAACTTGCTCCAGTTCGTTGGCATCCTTTGGCAACCTTTGCATGGCTTTAAGTTCTTTTAAGATGATTTTATTAATTGTACCTCGCTTTGAGATCAGTTATTGTCAGGAGGGTTAGAATCAACCAAACCATGAATCATAAATCAGTCAATTGCCAGCTAATCAGCCAACCAATCAACCAATACAGGGAATATACAATGCTGATTGTATTTGTCTTCAGTGTGGAAGGGATTGTCACTCTCGAATTGGCCTTCTCAGCCACACTAGACGCTGTTCCAAGTCCTCCATACAGAGCACGATACCATAGTCTCTCGAGACTGAAGGATGCCTAATACAATGCTTTCCCCTCCTTTGAAATTGGGGTAAGGGGGGGGGATGTTTTTGTTGCCAAAGCAACCCTACTACATATCTGCCAGGTGGAATGTATGAAGAGGATGCTGCCCCATCTCTCCGGGTAACATTTTCAAGCTTTTTTTGAGTCCCTGCTCAGAAAATCACAGAGACCTTTTCAGTGGATGTTCAAATATGTCCATAAAATAAAGCTGTCCATCTTATGCCTCAGCTCTGTTTAATACTAATAGCAAAACAGCCCAGATCTCCCCTGATACACCGTCCATTATGGTGGTTCCATGAAAAAAAAAAGGCCAGGATGCAAGTCATTAAAATGGAAGAATGGTGATGGAAAGCCTAAGCTAAGAGAGAGGCCACTTAGGAGCAAACACCATTTTAATGTAAATCGACTAATGTTAGGTAATCTATACCCTGTGCTCAACGAAATATTTCCTCTGTAACATACAGTTCATTTCCAGCACTCTGAGGGAAACTCTTCCTGCCTTGGATATGAGCAATAAACCAAATTATTTTACTGCAGACAGTAATTAGACAAGAGGACTGCTAGTAAAAAAAATATAATAAAATAAAAAGCCTTCCCCATGCTCTCCGCTTGCTGTACTAACTCTCTGCATGGTTTTTATGGTGCTCTGCAGAGTCCTTGTTTCCTGTCCCTCTTGAATGTGCCTTGCTCGTTTTTTTTTCCAAGGGGAGCCAATCACAAGCTAGCCCACATATTGAGTGGATATTTACAGCACCAGAGCTGCCCTCATAACTCAAGGTGTGTGGGAAGCTCAGGGACCTTTGTCTTCACAAACTGCCGCTGAGCAAAATGGGTTGGAAAATGTATGGAAGGCTGTGAATGTTCTGGAAAAATAGTGTTTTCGGCGGAAGATAAAGCAAATAAAAAAAAAGATGGAATTTTAAAGTCTGATAGTTTCGGTTGTTGAGTGTTAAAGAAAGTGCACACAATATATTTAGCTTCATGAATGTTGGTCAGTTCTTTTCAGAGAAAACTCAAAGCTGATCCACCACCCACCCACCTTTTCCGAGGTATAATTATAGCAGTACGGATTCTTGCCATCCTATATCTGAATGCATGGAGTCGTCTGTGGTGTCACATCACAGATTAGGAATAAGAAGAATATTCGATAAATTCCCCATTCACATTCATGCAGGCTATCTTGTTCTCACTGGCACAAATGAAGTTTACACCCCTACTTTTAGCCCCTAGTGTGCACATCTTTATGATTTCTTTCAGTAATGGCAAAGGATTTGAATTTATGGCCACTTTCCCTTCTTCTAGATGCAGGACTAACCTGCATTTCTCCAGTCTCCTGGTATAAGATATCTTAGCAAGGAATTTTGAAGGCCCACAAGATTTGTCACATTCGGAAGGGAATAAGAAGTATTTGTTGTCCCCCCCCCCCCCAAATCAGGGTCCACAATTAGCGCAGAATATTTTTGCACAAAACCTGTCTCCTTTGCCCTTTCAGAAGCAAAACATGCATCCACACAGCATGCATGGAGTGACTGACTGTTCAGAAAGATGCAAACAACCTGTCACATGCTTCTCACTCTAAAAGTCCATCAAGCGAAGTAAGAATAAAAAATGTACCAGGAGACTTGGACAAATACAGATTACTTCTTGCCTCAAGAAGAAAGAAATGCGGCCATAATTTCGGATTCTTTTTGGTTATTGAAGGAAATTGTAAAGATGTGTACACTAAGAGATAAAAGTAGGGGTGTAAATCTTCATTTGGGCAAATGAGAACAAAAACATCAAAAGTTTTTTTCTGGGCTGGGCAAGATTACAAGAGGTTTTTGTGTTAATGGCATTCTGGATTTTATTTTATTTTTTTGTAAACATTTTTAAAGAAATGGATTTTTTTGTGGAAACTATTTTGCACAGAATCCTAGTTTTGTGTGCAAGGTACAGAAGTGTCCCCCCTTTTTTGCACAAAAGCTTCTTCTTCTTCTTTTTGTTAAAGGCTGATGATGATGGGGAAAATGTGCTTGTCTTTTCACTGTCATGCAGGAGCAAGCCTTTCATGGTTGACTATTTTTTCAACAGGATATCTAGAAGAGCTTCGTGGCACAGTGGCTAAATGATACTGCAGCCAAAACTCTGTTCACACGACCCAGGTTCAATCCCAGGGAGTCAGCTTGAGGTTCACTCAGCCGTCCATCTTCTGAGGTCAGTAAATGGAGTACACAGCTTGCTGGGGTGCATGTGTGGAATGTAAAGCCTGTATAATTAAGTTGTAAACTGCCCAGAATGTGCTTTAAATGCTATGGGGTCGTATATAAGCAACACTTTTTGCTTTGTTGAGATGTCATTTTTCCTTGAGGATGAAAAAAAAAAATTGAGTATTCATTACATCCTTCAGTAAAAGTAACTGGAGGAAGGAAGATGGAATGAGAAATGTAACTTTTCAAGTCCTAGCTGGCACTTTTTCCAAAGAGAGGCTATGCTGCTGTTTCTGACTGTTCTTAGCAATAAAATTATTCTGTTAGCGATCCATTTAGTGTGGACTTCATTGCTATAATAACCTGAGCATGAGGCACTTATTTTCTCCACCCCATGATGATATGACACCCTCTGTTGATCTCTGGTACTGAATCAAAAAATATAGAAGACAAAGTAGGAAATTGACTGGAATGTTGGCTAGCCTAAGTTTTGTAAGTTAGATATAAAATACGGATAATGAGCCATGAAAGAGATTGAGGTAGTTAAAGGGATAACATTAGTATTGTGCATACAGCATATGAATCTGTAAGAGTCTATAAATAAGGTTACTGTGATTGTATTATAACTTATATGGTTGTGTTATGTTATTGTTGATGGCTTGTCAATAAAAAACTTTTTAAAAAAATTCTCCACCCCCCTGCAAGCAGGGCCAGAGCTACCACTAGGTGAACTAAAGGTTCCCCTTGACATTTTAGTCCAGTCGTGTCCGACTCTAGGGCGCGGTGCTCATCCCCGTTTCCAAGCCGTAGAGCCAGCGTTTGTCCATAGACAGTTTCCGTGGTCACGTGGCCAGCGTGACTAGACACGGAACGCCGTTACCTTACCACCAAGGTGGTACCTATTTATCTACTTGCATTTGCATGCTTTCGAACTGCTAGGTGGGCAGGAGCTGGGACAAGCTACGTGAGCTCACTCCGTCGCGTGGATTTAATCTTACGACGGCTGGTCTTCTGACCCTGCAGCACAGAGGCTTCTGCGGTTTAACCCACAGCGCCACCACGTCCCTCTAGGCAAACTAGGCGACCGCCTAGAGCGCAAACCTGAGAGGGTTGCAGAACTGAACTCAGAGGAGTGCAGAACTGACCTGAGAGAGACACAGTTTTATACAGACTAGTTTCTTGAAAAAAAATGCAACTGAACATTTATATTTTAAAATTTTAACATAAATACCACAACAGTGCTATGGAATATAATTATTTATAAAGTCTTATAAATTTTTTTCTATATACCGCAACCCAGGGGTCATTTCATAGAAAAAGGGCTGCTGGTACTCTCATTAGCATGACTCATTTGCACATATCACCCCTGGCATCAATGGAAGTAAGCAAAAAACCATTGGGTAAGTAAAAATAAATAAATAAGCACTTTCAGAGTTGCCAGTACTGTGTACCCTTGAGTCCCCCCCCCCGAGGTGACCCCTGCGGCAACCCCTATTTCTTACAAATGTCCCATTGACACCAGCCACTGTGATCTACTTCCTGGGGTTATAAGTCATCAAACAGGGCAAATGGACAGGCAGCAGTGGGGGAGAAAATGTTGGTGAAGATCCTGCAGCTTCCCTCTCTCACTTAGCTCTTGGTCTCTTTTAAGCTACATTCCCCCAGTTATAACTGGAGACAGTCTTCTAGTTTGGGAGGGGCTCCACCCATGTTCCCTCTAAGCCAAGTCAGTTTATGAGCAGAAATTCTACCTTGTGACCTCTGACCTGGAAGATCTACTAATCTCTTGCTCATGCCAAAGCAGTTCGAGTATGAAGGACAAGAGGAGGCACCACAAAATCCAAAGCAGAAATTCAAAATAAGTTTCTATTATGCTGTCTTAGACATGGCCATACAATCTGCTGAAGAGAGATTCCAAGAGCTACAACAATATAATTCCTTGTTTGGCTTCCTGTATGACATAAACAAGATCAACAAAAAATGTACTGAAGATGTACTTAAGGCCTGCAAGAATTTGGAAAAATCATTGATGCACAATGGAAACAAAGATATTGATGCTGAAGATCTGTGCTGTGAACTTATAGCAATAGCTCGAAGACTTCCAAAGTCTATGCCACCACAAGGAGTACTTCTCTTCATAGTGCAACAAAAACTCCTGGATAGTGTGCCTAATGTTTCTGTTGCTCTAAGGATCCTTCTCACACTTCCAGTGTCAGTGGCTAGTGGTGAACACAGTTTCTCAAAGCTCAAGCTTGTAAAAACATATTTACGCTCAACAATGCTGCAAAGTAGACTAGTTGGTTTGGCAACTATATCAGTTGAACATGCCGAAGCATCAGCCATTGACCTGAAGGAATCAGTGACAAAATTTGCAAAAGAAAAGGCACACAAAATGAGATTTTGATGTGGCAAAAATAGAAATATTTAAGAGACATTACAGTTCATAGGATTATTCAAAATGATTTGTGTGCTAAAACCGTTTTGTATTTGAGAAAGAAAATTGAAGACTGTTCTATTACTTGTTCTCTCAGTTTTTAAAAATAAAATGTTCACAATTTCAACACTTTCGTACTTTCTGTTTTTCCTACAATTTGTCTGTTTTTGAAAATTGGTTGGGGTGATGGTGCAAGTAGTTATTCTTGCCTAGGGTGCAAAAAAAAGCCTGGCACCAGCCCTGCCTGCAAGCTGCAGCCAGTGAAATGGAAGGGGAAGAGCTGCGGTACAATGAGATCATATCCCGAGGTTTGTATCTGCAGAAATCAGAGAGGATAGAGAAAGAGGAACCACACACAGAGCTGCCTTCCATGGAAATCAGGAATCTGGAAGAGAATCTACTTTAAACTGGAAAGCCTTTTAACTGAAAATTCCATGGATTGAACATAAGATATTCTACTTACAAAGATTGTGCTGGACTTCTGCTGCTCTTTAGTGCCTTCCCAAATAGACTTCCTTCTCACCAAAACTGAAACAAATCCATACTCTCATAGTTACATTAATCTGACAGTTAGATTTAGACTGCAGCATTTTTGCATACGTTTAGAACGGTCGGTGCCCTAGTCCTGAACATTACGTGACCTTCCAATCTTTATTGGTATTCATGTTAGTAGGAGTAGAAGACAAATGATGGTAATTGGTCTGGAGAGGATGTACACATTCTCTCCGTTTGAGATGTCGAGGAGAATCCACTTATTTGGAAGAATTTGCTTCAGGACAGAGTAAGTGTCGTCTTGAGTAAACCTGGCTGCTGAGTTTCCTAATTTTATGTTAGAGGATAGGATTGACTCTGTTCTCTGCTTCAGAAGACAGAATTTTAGATTCAACTAGCACAACCTGTGACAGTCCACCAAGCTGTACGCATGTATTGCAACTCACCAGGTGCTTCATGGAATTATGTAAATCTGAGTATACAGGACCAAAGATGATGTTCATTGAGCTCCAGAAACTGCTTTCCATGGAGGAGTAGAATTTATATGTTAAAAAAATAACATAAATACCATAAATAGAATCATCCCATGCCCATTCCATGAGCAGAAGGCAACTGGATTACCACTCTAGACAGTCCAGAATTCTCAGCTAGTATCTAGGAGAGATCCAAGTGAATCTATTATGTCTTCTGAGCTCAACAGCACCAATACATATCAGGAACCACAGTAGCTTATCTCAGACGTGCATTGGAAAACAGACTGAAACAAATGTGGGAATCAGCTTGAAGCCCAAGTCTCTGCAGTTGCCTCTTTAACCAGGAATTTTGACAAATCTTTGGGCCCAAGTCCCGAGCTTTGAGTCCGAGTCTCAAGTTTCTATTAAAACAAGAGGGACTTGAGTACTCTTCTGGAATACAACTGCCAGCATAGGGGATTCTGAGCCTTACCCCCCAAACCCCTCACTCACCACTCTCCATGGCATTGTTGTTGTTGTCGTCTTCCTCCTCCTCCTCAGTTGGAACAGTTGGCAAAATGATGGCGGCCCAGCAGTGGCACCCAGCAGAAGGCCTTGCCCGATGCATTCTAGGAAACTGCCGGACTACCATGCAGGAAGCACGGCAAATGCCTGAGGACTTGGAAAAGTCCACTCACCCAAGCAAGGTTGGTGTTGTCAGGACAATGGGGATGCTCTGGGCTGCCTCGAGGCCCATCTTTGGAGCCTGAGGGTGGGGTGAACACCCCATTGCAGCCACGGCTTGGGAGGCAGGAGACACTCTTTTTGAGGGTCCCACTGCTCCCCCCAACTCACAACTCAATAAAATGGGTTCCAGTTGTGACTGAAGTCTGAGTCTTTAAAAAACAACAACCCCTGTACTGTAATGAAGGGAAGAGATCTAGAATAAATAAAAAGTATTGGTATAGAACAAAGCAAAAAGGTGGTATAGGTTTACCAAATATAAAAAATTATTATTTGGCTAACCAATTGAGGTTTATTGGGGAAATTATATATAATCCAGAAAGGCTAATTTGGTGGGAGATGGAATCATCAGAATTACAGGCAGATATAGAAAAATATTTATTTGGTATAATTAAGAAAGATAAAATAAGGGAAATTAATAACCCATTTTTAAAGACATTGTTAAATATATGGTATAAGTGCAAAAAGAATTTATGTTCATCATATTCCCCACTTGGATTAGTGACAGAAATAGAAAATTTTCCTACCAATATGAAAGTGTATGTGGATCTATTTAAAGAAAAGAAAGTGATTAGATTGAAAGATTGGTTGTATAAAATGAGATCGATAGATCAAATGAAACAAACTCTTCAGAATAGGAGCATTTCATGGTTGAATTATATACAATTAGAAAGATGGACTAATGAATGGGTAAATAAATATAATAAAGGTAGAGAATATACAAAGTACGAACAATTGTTATTGTCATATGAGGACATTCGGATGACTGACTCAGTGAAAGGTACTGTGAGCAAAATTTACTTACTTCTTCTTAATTTAGAGGAAGAGGAAAGTGAGAAAGAAGGATTAAAAATAGTGTGGGAGCAAGATATTGGGAAAAGAATAAATGAAGAAGAATGGAGGAAGATATGGAAAATGAGGGTGTTAAGATTTATGTCAGTAAGAATAAAGGAAAATTTTTTTAAACTTAGTTTAAGATGGTATTTAACACCGTCAAAATTAAATAAAATTAATGCCAATCATCCGAATGTCTGTTGGAAATGTGAGAAGGAAATTGGTACATACTTTCATATGTGGTGGGAATGTGAAAAAGTGCAAAGATTTTGGAAACAAATTTTTAAAGAATTAAGCTACATATGTGAAAAAGATATAGAATTTAATGCTGAGATTGCTTTGTTATCAATATTTGAGAATGTGGAATATGACAAAATGACTAAAGAATTGATAACCAACTTATTAACAGCAGCTAGATTGATTATAGCTAGGCAATGGAAATCAAAAGTCGAATTGCAAATTGAAGAATGGTATAAAGAAATATGGAATATAGCAATAAATGATAAATTAACTTGTAACTTAAAGGTTAAGAAAGGAGAGTTGAAAAAAAATAACTTTTATGACATATGGGGGAGATTTTTGGAATATGTATTAATAAAAGGAAAGGGGAAAGCTCCAAATCAAGAATCAATGCAGTTTTGGAGAAGAGGACAATAGAAGAAGAGGAAGAAGAAGAAGAATAAGGAAGAGGAAGATTATGGCAAGAGGTCCCGCATATGGTGGTGGGGAACACAGTTAAATTGTATTTTAGTTTGTATGTTATATGTTTTTGTTTAAATTTAAAATAAAGGGGGAAAAAAAATTAAAAAAAAAAAAGGAAAGAAACAGAAAAAAAAAACAACAACCCCAAAGTCAAATCCGAGTTGAGTCACAGGTGCAACTTAAGTCAGACTCGACAGTGAGTCGCGGGTCATGAGTCCCCATCCCTGTCTCCAACCAACCAACCAACCAACCAACCAGCCAGCCAGCCAGCCAGCCAGCCAGCCAAACATTCTCTTTTCCTGGTCAGATGATGTGGAACCCTTCTGAGAAAGATAATTGTCAATGGCTTTTTGAGATTTCTGCATTGGTATAGCACTTTAGGGTACATTTTGTCAGGTGCATTGATCTGCATGTATTCCTTACCTTTACTCCTAATTTTTAAAATATATTGCCCCCTAATAGTTTTATTGCTGTATTTACTTCTGACCATGATAGGGATCATTGCAATGTGAAGGAACTATTTTGCTTTTATTTTATTTTATTAATTTAACATTTCACTTTGTGTTGTGTATAATGGCATTCAGAATGGCAGGCTATCCGTCTTTGAAATATAATAAAACAAATACAGCCCAAGGCAAAGGAGATACAGAGCAAATGTTTTTCCATTAAGAGGAACTAATTTCCCATCAAGGGTTCACCTTCTCAATCCAGCCAGGGGAACTTTCAGTTTCTTTTGTAGAAGTGACATAGGCAAATTAAATTTGTAGATGTGTCCCCCATCTTTGCTTTAAACAAACACTGTCTATCCCAGTGTTATCTGCTCCATCTGGTAAATTTTTTACCAGTTTTATTTGTCTCTATAACAGTGGTTGTCAGTGTTTGAATAATGCAGGATTATTATTGCCTGAAACCTACCCCTACCAAAAAAGTGTATTATTTGGCTGGCATTGGCCCTCCAGAAGTACATTTAGAGGTGGTAGCAAATAAGGAACAAAATAAGGCAATGCAGCCCCAAACACATCCACATCATGGACACCAACCCCATAAACGGCAGCTAATATCAAAGAAATGCTTTCTGCACACATCTCAAACTCTAAATATTAAACCAGAAGAGGCTAGGCTAAATCTATGAAGAACACATGAGCCGGTTACCCTGGGTCGTGAACACAGTTTTGGCTGCAGTACAGCACTTTAACCACTGCACCACGAGGTGCACCAGAATCTGTACCAGAACAAGGCTGGATCACCTGGAAGTCACGGAAAAAGAAGCTATGTGTGCAATTCAGGAGAATACCACAACCTTTGGGGTGCTTTTGAGTTTTTTTCGCAATCTCCTGATTGCAGGAATGCAGTTTATCTTTTTAAGTATGGGGACTGGGGAGGAGGCTCCCCCTTTCATAAAATCATAGACTCATAGAATGATTGAGTTGGAAGAGGCCTATAAGGCCACCGAGTCCAACCCCCATGCTCAGTGCAGGAATCCAAATCAAAGCAGACCTGACGGATGGCTGTCTAACTTTCTTTTGAATGCCTCCAGTTTTGGAGTGCTCACCACCTTCTGAAGTCATTGGTTCCATTGTTGTACTGCTCTAACAGTTAACAGGTTTTTCCTGATATTCAGCCTAAATCTGGCTTCCTGTACCTGCAGTCCATTATTATGTGTCCTGCATATGATCAAAATCGGATCTTGCCCCTCCTCTAAATGACTACCTTTCAAGTATTTGAAAAGTGCTATACTATCTCCCTTCGGTCTTTTTTTCTCAAGGCTAAACAATGTCCTGTTCTTTCAGTCTCTCCTCCTAGGACTTGGTTTCTAGTCCCCTGATCATCCCTGTTGACCTCCTCCGAACTTGCTCCAGTTTGTTGTCATACTTCTTAAAGTTCTGGACATCGCAGTTCTAATCAGTGCTGAATAGAGGGGTCTAGTACCTCATGGAATTTGGAGACTATACAGTACTTCTATTAATGCATCCTAAAACAGCGTTTGCCTTTTTTGCAGCCACATCGCACTGTTGGCTCATATTCAGCTTTTGATCTACAATTCCAAGATCCTTGGAAGTATTACTGAGCCAACTATCCTCCATTTTATAACTATGTATTTGGTTTTTTTTTTGGGGGGGGGTTGTCCATCTTTGTTTGCAAAATATCCCGAGTCCACTCAGCTTGTTATTCTAGGGGCTGAGTTGAATCAGGAAGATGCAAGAGTAATGTGAGAACAAGCTCTCACAATAGAGGCAATTCAGATGTGTTCCATCTCATGCCATTGCTTGAGGCTTGGTTAATTGATCTTTGTGCTATCTCCTGATGACAGTCAGGTTGTTTGTCATCTCTTCTGGAAGTTGCTTTGTTGTCTGCCTACTTCTGGCCAGCCCTGGTTTCTGCTACAAAGGGATGTCTGGCGATCGGCCCAGTTGAAAAGTAGGTTGGGTGCCAAGAAAACAAGTTCTCTCTCTCTCTCTTTATTCCTGCCACACTTGATAGATCTGTAATTAATATGCAGAAGGAAGAAAATCACTGCATGATGAGTAGATTACAAAGCCAGCCATCGTGTTTGTGATTCCCCCCTCCCCAGACCACTTTTCCCTGCCAATGGCTGTGATTACAATTCAGGCGCCATTTCCATATTTCCTTGGGCATTTGTAGGAGTGCACTGATTTGGTGGTTTGCTTCCATTTTCAATTTGTTGCAGGTGTTTGGTGACATTCAGAATTGCTGTCAAAGGTTGCTTCTACGTTGAGGCCCTTCAGGGCTGCTGAGGTTTTTGCTTTTACCTAATCAGAGAAGGACAGGGACGTGGTGGCGCTGCGGGTTAAACCGCAGAAGCCTCTGTGCTGCAAGGTCGGAAGACCAGCCGTCGTAAGATCGAATCCATGCAATGGAGTGAGCTCCCGTCGCTTATTCCAGCTCCTGCCCACCTAGCAGTTCGAAAGCATGCAAATGCAAGTAGATAAAGAGGTACCACCACGGTGGGAAGGTCACGGCGTTCCGTGTCTAGTCGCGCTGGCCACGTGACCACGGAAACTGTTTTCGGACAAACGCTGGCTCTACGGCTTGGAAACGGGGATGAGCACCGCGCCCTAGAGTCGGACACGACTGGACTAAATGTCAAGGGGAACCTTTACCTTTACCTTTTAATCAGAGAAGTGGTTTTAAAATGGTGGTTCACTGGTTCCAAATACCATTCAATGCCTTTTATGATGCCTAAGTTTCTTCAAGAAAGTTTACTGACAGGCGTGACTCAACCAGCCAAGGCTACCTGCAAGATTACTTACAAGTATGGCCACATTTATTACTTCCTGTTCAGCATGGCTGGTGGCTTAAGCCTTTAACTGCCCCTAAATTAGTTAGTACCTGCTTCTCATAGGAGGGGGAATTTTGATTCTGGTTTAAAAAGAAAGGAAGGAAAATAACCAGGAAAAGAAACCCATTAGATAACACAAACCCTATTTCCCGAAAGCAGCAAAAGTTAATTAAGGGATATTGAAGGGGCAATATTTCTTTAGATGTCCTAAAAAGGAAGCAAATACAGGAGGGGACAGAAATTACAAGAAAGAGGGTTTTATTTACAGGCCCAGTATTTTTTCGTAACCTCAGTATGACTTTGTCTGTCTCCAGTGGAAAGAGTATCAGACTCAGAGCCTGAGGACCGGGGTTCAAACTCCTACCCAGCAGTGGGAACTCACCCGAGGGCGATAATGGCCAACCATTCCTTGAACATCTGACATATCTCAGAAACCCAGTTCGGGCTGTTGTAAGTTGGAAGGAACTTGACGGCACATGACGACAACAATTGGACAAGCAATCTCCATTGAAATATTTGTGGAAGTGTGAATGTCAAAAGATAGCTGACCTTCAGTTCACATATTGGTTCAAAAGCAAGGAACTGGTGAATTTCTTCCCTAAACCAGTTCAAGGAGGTCATTTGGCTTTGCTTCCAGAGGGCAATGAAGTGGCCCCACAAGGTTAGCTGGGTTGTTTAAAATATTTTTACCTTCCGCTTTCTCCTTAAAAGGATGTAAGGCAGCTTACAGAATCCAAAGACAACATTTAAAACTAAAAACAATAAGAGTACAAATACTAAAGAGAATCAAACAAATACCACGCTTAGAAATGGTAAACAAAAGCAATGCTAAAAACACATTCAAAGCAGTAAGGCATAACAATCCATTTAAAAATCCCACTGAGGGAAAGCTTGCCTGAAGAGAAAGGTCTTTGCCTGCTTGGGGAAGGGCAGCCAAGATGGAGCCAGCCGGGCCTCCAGTGGCAGGGAGTTCCACAGTCTCGGAGCAGCCACAGAGAAGACCCTCTCTGTGTTCCAACCAAATGCACTCATGAAGGTGACAGGGCCAAGAGAAAGACACCTCCTGATGGTTTTTTTTTACACTCAAGCAGACACATAATGGGAAACACAATTTTTGAAATAGCTTGGCCCCAAGCTGTTTAGGGCTTTCTAGATTAAAGTTCTTCCTACAGTGGTTGCAACTGCTTTCCTGTGTAATCAGCAACATATCGCACAAACCAAACCTCAGGGTTACTGGATCTACAATCATGTGATGATTGCCTATTTTGCTATATTTCCTCAATGCACACCTGCACATTGAAAATGCAGAGAGTGCACTTATCCAAAATATATGAGTTCCCCTTGGAAACAAGACCATGTAATTGGGATCTCTGAAATCTGTAGAGAAACAATGGCTGGCATCCTGATGCCTAAACATGGAGCGGAAGAGAAATCATCTAAGCATCTCCCTCTACTCTGGCAAGCTCCCTGATGAGTGACCAGTTGTGTGACCAACTTTACAACTAGGGAGAGAGCATGCACACAATGGGAGGGATCACGTCTTATGCCGTTTCACCTCCAGTCCATGTTTAGGCAACAAGATAGTAGCCTAAGTAATTTGTGAATATATGTTACAATCTTAAATGTTGAAGATGTTGGGTTTTTTCTCCACATGTGACATTTTCCCTTAAGTTTCTCGTTTCCCATGCTTCTTGACCCTGATACATGAATTCCAACTTCATCATCTTGGTCTAACGTTGGTTCTTCATAATGTTTTACCACCGAGACAAGCTAAAACTACAACTGTTGTTTTAGACTAATTGTTTCCCATCACTGTGCAAACATCTACATTGATCTTGCCAGACTTTCTGATCACTGTTTCTACTATTAGTACTCTGCTATTTGTTTATTATTTCTACTTCTATACCACCCCATAGTGCTATCACTCTCTGGGTGGTTCACAATATACAATAAAATCATACAGTAAAAGCACTGTGTAATAAATACAAAAATTACAATAAAATATAATAAAAATGCAATAAACCCTGTTGCTAGCTAAAACTACCTTTAAATAAAAATACACAAATTAAAATCCATTTGAGCATCTTGGGACAATGCTCACGCTATTAGAAGGCAGCTTTATATATATAGGTCTCAATTAGCTTCCTAAAAACAGAGAAGGATGGTGCCTGGTGAACCTGTGTAGGAAGCTTATTCCAGAGGGAAGGGGCCATGACCAAGAATGCTTGGTTCCTTGTGTTGGCTCTTTTGGCCTCCTTAGGTAAAGGTAAAGGTTCCCCTTGACATTTAGTCCAGTCGTGTCCGACTCTAGGGGGCGGTGCTTATCCCCGTTTCCAAGCCGTAGAGACAGCGTTTGTCCAAAGACAGTTTCCGTGGTCATGTGGCCAGCGCGTCTAGACACGGAACACCGTTACCTTCCCATTGTGGTGGTCCCTATTTATCTACTTGCATTTACATGCTTTTGAACGGCTAGGTGGGCAGGAGCTGGGACAAGCGACGGGAGCTCACTCCGTCGCATGGATTCGATCTTACGACAGCTGGTCTTCCGACCTTGCAGCACAGAGGCTTCTGCGGTTTAACCCGCAGCCTCCTTTGGGCATTGCAATTCTTAACATTAAGGACTGCAAGGAGCACGTGAAACAGGTAGCTATTTTGTGGGAGAGACATTCCGCCAAATATCCAGGTCCTAAGTCAAGGGCTTTAAGTCAACACCTTAAATTCAGCATGGAAAATAACAGGGGGCCAATGAAAATGTGCCAAGATGTGTTCATATCTGCTGGTACCTGTAATCCGCCTGGCCACTGGATTTTTGACCTGCTGAATTTTCTGTTCGGACTTCAAGGGCAGCCCTATGTAGGAAGCATTGCAGTAGTCTTTTAAAAGAGATTACTAATGCAGAAACCACTGCTGTTAGGCATTTCTTATCCAGGTAGGGGCACATGTGGGCAACCAACCAAAGTTTATAAAAAGGCACTCTTCACTACAGCAAATACTTGCACCTCGATAGAGAGTTTATTGGCCCTCGTCCAGTCCACTATCACCACCAGACAGCCCTCAAGGACCAGCCCTGCATCACCTGCAGACGAGGAAAAGGAGAGAGCGAGCTGTGTGTCATCCGAGTATCTATGACAATGAATTTCAGATCTCTGAATGACTTCTGCCAGTCACTTCATGTAGATATTGAAAAGCATTGGAGAGATGGATGATTCCTACAGGACCCTGTAATGAGGTCCCAAGAGGTGGACAGTGTCCTCCCCAACCGAACCATCTGAGATTGGCCTTCAAGGAAGGACTGGAACCACTGAAAAATGGAACTCCCAAGTCCCAAACCTGATAGCTGTCCCAGAAGGATACTATGGTTGATAATATCAAAGACCACAAAAAGATCCAGAAGGACTAACAGGCTTACATTTCCCCTGTCTGCCTTGCTCAGGAGATCATATTGCAAGGTGACCAATGCCGTTTCAGTCCCATGGCGCGGCCTGAACCTCAATTAAATTGGATTCAGACTGTTTCTTCCAAGAATGCCTGCAGCTGGTCAACCGCCACCCTCTTGATCAGTTTGCCCAGGAATGGAATGTTGGCAACAGGTCCATCGTTGTTCATCCATAGCCAAATTGGCTTTCTTTGGGATGGTCCTTATAAGACTGGAAGGTAAATGATCCTCCTGTAGGGACACATTAATAAGCCGACTAGCCCATTCAATGGTCATTTCTAGAGATGGGCACTTACTGTGCTTCGGTGGGTTGGTGGGTTCAGAGGATCAAGCCCACAGGTGTTGCACAGGTGCCCTGGATTCCATGCCTCGCCTCCTCCCATGGGTGCCCCATGAGAAGCAGTGCCATGGGCTTCCCTTCCTCGTCTTCTCTTCTGAGTGGGCGCCCCACAGGAGGTGGTGTAATGTGGAATCTGGGAGCAGCCAGGCTACACCTGTGGGCCTGATCCTCTGACCCATGCCGACCCATGGTAAGTGCTTTCTAGTCATGTCTAGTCATTTCCTTTCCTGATGGGATGATGAGTTGTATCCTAGAAGTGAGTCTTCCATGCAGTTGGGAGTTTGATTCCCCCATTGTGCCTCCTTGACCAGGGCTAGACTCAATGATCCACAGGGTCCCTTCCAGCTCTGCAGTTCTAAGACGATGACGATAATTATAAATCTTATGTCTAATGAAGCAAAGTTCTTGGGTCTGGAATGATCCAGAGTGGTGGATGGTACATCTTCTTACTTGTATTCATCCCTATATCTGTGTCAGGATGATTAGGCATCCTTCAGTCTCAAGAGACTATGGTAATGTGCTCTGAATAGAGGTCTTGGAACAGCGTCTAGTGTGGCTGAGAAGGCCAATTTGAGAGTGACCATCCCTTCCACACGGAAGACAAATACAATCTGTGCCCTGTCCAGCTCCCTGATTTTGCTGGTTTCGGGACTGCCTCTTTGCCTCGGCCTGCTGGACAAGTGTCAGGATAGATGCTGGAGAACAGAACACCTACAGCAGATACCAGGGAGAAGGACACTGATGGTAGAATTGCTCTGGATTCTACTTTCCACAACCAATTATAGTAGCCTTGAGTTTAAGTGCCTCAGGGTTTTGGGAGAGACGTCCCTTCTCCTGATGTGAGTGACCTTTATTCAGGGAGTTCAGTATACACCACGAAGAGCGGTAATAATTGACAGCTAAATTTCCAGGTCTCTTTGCTTCCTACTCTCTTAGCACATGAAAGCTGTATATCACTCACCCTTATCAGTTGGATATCAGTTCTGGTCTGTAGGTGCTGACTTCTGCCTTCAGATCTGATTGCACTGAACTTTCTGTGTGTCCAGAATTACTACATTCTTGGGTCTTCAGGCCAAGATACACCTGGGTGAGATCAGGTAGAGTTTGAAACTCTGCTATGTTGAGTGTAAGAATGGAAACCGTTAATGGCTCAGCCTTGCATCCTGTAAAGGTGACACATTTTGCCCTGCTCTTAGCAAAATCAGAGAATTAGAACAATCTTTGGTGAAAGCAAAATGGTGCAAATAATTCCTACTTGGTTGTATGGGCTTTTAAAGATTGGAAGCCTCAAACAGGGTGTTTGCTTTAAAAAAATCAATCAACCAGTTATTCTGTGCTTGCTGTGTGTGTGTGTTTGAGGAAAAGGATGCTGGTTTTGCACAAATTATGGAGACTTTGATGAGAAAAAAAGCTGTGTTGGTTGTATTGCTATTGTCTGACATCAAGGAATCTTGCGGGGCTTGGAAATCAAGGCATCTTATCGAGTCAAAACAGCCGAAACTGATGAGAATGGAGAACTCAGTAAGTATTCTTTATGCCCCTAATTAGGCACTACAGAATTGTAAGGCACCAGCCAGTCAACCAGCTTTCCCTGCTGCTGAAGACCTAGGAAATTCTATCAGTTCCTTCATTAAATTTATGCAAGCACAATTGCCAAGAAACATAAAATAGGTATTCCAGAAGAGATATTAGAAGCTAACAGGAGCCTCAACATAATTAGAGCAATGTATAGTACGAGTTTCCAGTTTGAGTTTTGCTGGGCTTTTCTTGGTTCACGTTGACCATGGGGTCAACTTAATTTGCACTCTGGAGTCTTCACTTTGACAGACAGCTGTGGATGCATTAAAAAAACCCTGCACATGTTTGAAAAGTGCACATAAATCCCCATTGCCTGTTGTGCGTAAAACATAGCTTAAATACATTTCCATTAGTTAATGTGCTTGTGCAATGTGTAAAGTTTGAAACATGCAAGCAAGCCAACACACCCCTATGAAAATATGGAAGAAAGGAAGGGGCCTGTCCTCTGAAACTTTCTTTCTCTCTCTTTCTCTTTCAACGCAGACTGAATATGGTGGTGGAGAATGGAGGATATCTACAGCAATAATCAAGAGAGATTACATAGTGCCTTAATTGTGTGAGCTATCCACTCAAAGCCCACATCTATCCTATCCTTGCACAATTACACATATACTAAGAGAGAACAAAAACAAACAACCAGAACACAAAGAGACCATCTCAATAGTGACACAAGTCTTTCTCCTTGTCCAACAGTTTTGAGAAATAGTTGGCTGCAAAGGGATTCCCCCCCCCCCCCCCGTGATGACCTTAGCCTGAATTGAGCAGGGGATTGGACTCAATGGCCTTATAGGCCCCTTCCAACCCCATTATTCTACAATTCTATGAATCTTCCCTAGTGCCTCAGTGGCTGGAGGATCCAAAGGAAACTGTGGTCTTTATCTGGGGGTTTCAGTTGTCACTCACATTCTTCTTTCATGGCAACACAGTAGAACTACCGTATCTATGGGATAATTTGCCACAGTTTCTCTGCTGCAGAAACATGTTTCCAGTATGTATTACTGGAGCTGGCCACTAGAGGGAACCAGAGATTATGCTATACATAGGGTTCACTATCTCTGCACTGTCCAGTATCCGTGGGGGAGGGGCTTAAAACCAACCCCCTCTGGATTACTGTGGTCCTCCTGTAGCTCAGTCTACTGTGTTATTTTTGAGTCCCCCTTTTCACCATTCAAATACTTGGCTGAAATCCTGTTGCTTAGCACAGTAAATCTCACTAGAATAGGCCCATTGAATCAGTGGGGATTTGGCGAGTCAACTCCTCTGCCACTTCCTATGATTCAGATGGGCCTATTTCAGTTGCAACTTGCCATTTGAATCAATGGAACTTTTGCAGGAGTTGATTCACCAAATCCTCATTTTAGCCAATGAATATCTTTCTAACCTTACAAATGCATACGATAGATCCACTGTGATGTTACTCTGTCCTAGGGGTGAGCAGTGGCAGAGTCACTCCAGAATTTCATAAATAGCCCTGATTTGGTAAACTTAACTGTTAGAGCAGTATGACAATGGAACCAATTACTTCTGGAGCTAGAGCTGGAGGCATTCAAGAGAAAATAGGACAACCTATTTTCTCTTGAATAGGTTTTCTCAGAGTAGATGTGGTCTAAATGGGCGGGATACAAATTTAATAAATAAATAAAATAAATAAACAAACCATCTGTCAGATCTGCTTTGATCTGCATTCCTGCATTGAGCTGAGAGCTAGACTCGATGGCCTTATAGGTCCCTTCTAACTCAATTATTTTATGATTCTATGATTCCTTCCACATTTGTTCAAAGACAGCATGCATGCCCGTCTTTAATTATCATAAGAATGGAGATTGTCCGTAGTGAAACACCAACTACCAGGAACATGCAGGTAATCAGAAGAAATCATTAGGGTCATTCACGTGAGTGTGAAATATAGCACATTTCAGAATGGCCGCTGTCATTCTTTGGAAGAGGATGTAGAAATAACTGAACTGAAACATTCAGTATGAATCTTGATCTTTAGGTTTCTGTGGCAGGCCTAATCCTTAACATTATCATCTTTTCCTTTGCTTAAGTCGTGGTTTGTTCAATCATGCAAGGGAGTGACCTAGTTACATCTCTCTCTCTCTCTCTCTTTCCCCCCAGAATTACAGTCAGGGCTACACTAAAGGCGTACATATGTAGGGTTTTACTGAGCGTTCAGTACTTCTGTCATACCCAGTCATTCCTTACATAAAATATAACAGATGGAGATTAAAATCAATGATCAGTATTTGATTGAACAACCAGAATCCTTGCAAAAACCATATCCCCAAAACAAAGGCATCTGACTTTCACAGCAGTCAGAAACTTCACATCTGTCTGACTTGACCAAGCTTCTCATCCCACTACTTTTTAATAGGGAAGCTGACTTGCGAGTTGCAACTGACTTTTGAGTCTGACTCAAGTTGCACCGGCGACTCGACTCGGACTCAGCTCAGGGGTTTGTGGAGATGGACTTGAACTCAACTCGAGACTCAGAACCATTTTTCCAAGTTGTGTTTTTGAGTCGCTAAGGGATGGGTTTACCTGCCGCAGCTGCTGCCACTGCTGTCGCCACCATCCAGAGAAACAGCATGGCCAGCTTCCTTTCCAGGAGCTGGCTGCTGCCTCCGCCCATGCATGCACTGCCCAGCTGATGGGCCCCTGCAAAGGCAGGGGCTGGCTCCGGAAAGGGAAGTTGGCCTGCTGTCTCGGCTCATGCACAGGGCTCAGCTGGGCGATGCATGCGCAGTCCAAAGGAGCAGGACAAAGGGACTCAAAGAGAGGGACTTGGGACTCAAGTCCCAAGACTCAGACTTGAACTTGGGACTTGGTCCCAAAGACTTGCCAGCATCCCTGCTTTTTAACTGTATAACTCTGTTCAAGTATTACAGAATCCAGAAATCAGAACAGGTTTGGAGAAAAGACCCTCACTCCACCATTGCTTTGCTCCTAGAAATCATAGAAAAGTGAAGTTGGAAGGGGCCTACAAGGCCATCAAGTCCAGCCCCCTGCTCAATGCAGGATCTGAGTTCTGCTGGAGAAATGCAGAGCACCAGAGCAACCACGTAAGTGTTCCTCCCATGATGTCCTTTGCACAACGGGACCCATACTGGTTGCAAAGTAGTGTGCCCAATTGTGCAAAAAAGACAGCCATTGGTGAAGGAAAAACTACCATATTTGCCTTTGCGCATCTAGTTTTTCAGAATATGATCCTGGCACAAAACTGAACAGGCAAGGTCCTGCTAGTGAGTAGACTTTCTGTTCTAATGAAAGCAAAACAATAGCAAAGTGTGCTCCTCATATAAACCCCATAGTGCTTAAAGCACTCTCTGGGTGGTTTACAATTTAATTATGCAGGTTACACATTGTCCTGATGCAAGCTGGGTGCTCTGTTTACTGACCTCTTAACAATGGAAGGTTGAGTCAATCTTGAGCCGGCTACCAGAGCCTGTTGGGTTCGAACTCAGGTTGTGAGCAGAATTGACTGCAGTACTGCAATTTAACCACTGTGCCATGAGACTCCTATAACAAGAACCCCCGATTTTTCAGGATCCCTGCTCATGGGGGATGCTTATGTACAAAAAAGAATTCCTCTTCATACCTGGTCATATTTTTGTGAATGATGATGTTGGATGGGCGGGGCCTAGGTGCTGCCATCCGAGAGAGTTCAAGCTTTTGGATTCAGTAATGCCAGAATAAGACTATTATTGTTATGTGCAACATACCAGAGCAATCATTCTCACCTTTCATATCTCATACCTATCACTCTATTGAAGAATCTGAATTCCATCACAATACATAAGCCTCCTATTCCCTAGGGCGCTGGTCCCCAACCTTGGGCCTCCAGATGTTCTTGGACTACAACTCCCAGAAGTCTTCACCACCTCTGCTGGCCAGGATTTCTGGGAGCTGAAGTCCAAGAACATCTGGAGGCCCAAGGTAGGGGACCACCGCCCTAGAGGAACAGTTTTATGTTTACACAGCCCTAAGTGTCCAAAGTTCCTACTCGGACATCAAGAGGTCACAGATTGATAATTTGTGGAAGGCAGGATTGCAGGAGGATACAGGAATGGAGATTGGGTGAATTCTTAAGTATTGTTATGGATAGCTCATATTCCAGCTAAACTACCTCTGAGTCCCACCAATGGCTGAAGTGCTAAAGAACCCTTGAAAAGTAGGTAGACCCAGCCAAGTCATTGGGGGAGAGGCAGGATTTATGACAATTTCAGTAAGGTTGTTTGAAGTTGTCTCTGCAATAAAAGGTTGGAGTGAGAAGCATATTTAGGATTCCCACTCCATTATCCCGTTCCTCCACGCCCCCCTCCATCAACCAGCCTTCCAAGCCGACTAAGCACCATCAGTCACCTTGTTGCCTAGCAACTATGGCAGGCCCAAATGAACCAATGGAACTATGGAGGAGTCAACTCACCAGATCCCCACTGAGTCAATGGGTCTCCTCCAGTGCACTTTACTATACTAAACAAGAGGATTTTGGCCTGTGTTTCTTTGCATTTCCCCTCAACTGCCTGTATTTTTTCCTTGATCTGCAAATATGGGGATCCCCCATGCCTCTGGAGACCTTCCTCAAGAGGTGGGGTGAGTTTGGGGAGCAGGGGGAGCATAAGAGCCCTGACACTCAAATTCAGAGTGTTGCAGATGGAGAGAATAGTTCCTCTCTTATTTTCACTCACTGTCTTTGTGCATGAGGAATGGGTGGTGATGCTGGCTGAGATATTCTGGGAACTTGAGGCCAAAAATTCAAACACTTCCCATGTCTGCTAGGCACCAGGTCTAAAACTTAGCTCTTACATAACAATCACCTGCGAAACCCACATATCCTGCCTTCAATTTCATGACGGAGAAAGCTGGGCTATAAATGTACTATAGTAAGACGGATGTCTGTTTTCCACTCGTCGCTTATTCTTTTCTTATTATTCATAGCTTCTTTGCCATTCCATATATATTACAGTTTGATATTTTATTGATCTCACGCGTCAGCTACCATGTATTTGTTTTATAAAGGAAAGGGATATAAATAATGAAAACAAATAAAATAAACTAACATGTCTAATGTGGATAGGATGAACACCATCTGGAAAATCAGGTCTCAGTATATGTCAGGGGGCAAAGAAGGGTGAAGAGAGGAGAAACCATGTGGAATGAGAGAAAAGCAAGATGATGATGATGATGATGATGATGATGATGATGATTTATTGCCGTCTAAGGGTATCAGGGTAGGGTTAGGGTGGAAGACAGCCTGATAAAATAGAAGGGATATATATTATATTACATATTTTCCTTATTGTTTTTTTTTAAGGCTACAACCTCCCAAAATGATGTGCAGAAGTGAAGAAACATGACATAAGTGACCATTTTGGAACAAATTTCAAGACTACCTTGTAGATACAAGATAAAATACTTCATATTCCAAGCCCCATGGTGCATTGATTAAACTGCAGTACTGCAGCCAAGCCTCTGCTCATGACCTGAGTTCCATCCAGAGGAGCTTAGGTGGCGACTTCAAAGTTGACACAGCCTTCCATCCTTCTGAGGTCAGTAAAATTGCTGGCAGGCAAAAGGTTCCTTGGCGAGCACTTGTTTGGCTACAGAGTGAGGCCTGGAGGTTTTATATCAAATGAAGCCTGAGGGACAAGATTGAAATTCAACACTCAGTTATTACTTATGATGACCCTTCTTCTGGGTTTTCCAGGGAGACAATACTCAGATGTGGTTCACCATTCCCTGCTTCTGAGGGTGTCTTGGGACTGTGCAGCTTGCCCAAGGCCACACAGGCTGGCTCTACTGGCAGGAGGCACAGTGGGGAATCAAACGCCCAACCTCTGACTCTGCAGCAAATACCTAAACCACTGAGCTTAAAACCTAGCTCATTAAACCAAAAGCCGGGTTTACCAATCCATCACAAGTGCCACATGCACATGCAGAAATCAACCTTGACCAAATGTGAATGCAAGCCCAGTCCGGTGAAAGCAGGGACGCTGGAAACCAAAACCCAAGCCAAGCTCCCTTCCTGAAATCTATCCACTTGACGTGGAGACCTCTGAAGATTGTCAAGTCACGACAAGCTCCACTTCCAAGGGAGGAATCAAGGAAGGAAGAAGGAAAGAAAAGAAGTGACTGTCTTTCCTCTCCACCCAAATGCTAATCAATCAGCTTCTCCTGGAACGGCTTCATCATCATGAGTCACAGAAAAGAAGTACTATGCCATCTCAAGACTGCATGGTTTTAATGGACAGTTATGTAGATCACTCTTGCAGAAACATCAACTTTTGCCCAAGTCAGACCCTTAGTTTATTCAACCTGACCTTGTCTGTACTAGGTAGCAGGGCTTCTTGAGGGTCTTTATTAACACCTGCTTCCTGATCTCCATTTCCTTCTGAATCAAGTTGCCTGGTATTAGAATCACAGAATCCAAGACTTCTCTGGGTCCTTAGCAGCCCTCTAGCCATTCCTGCTTCCTAGTGAAGGATCTACAATGTGAGATGCAACCACTTCTGTCCCACAGGTGGCTATTCATCTCTGCTTAAGTACCTCCAGCCATGAATAACCCACCATGGTTTCAGGCATTCTGCTCCACTCTCAAGTGGCAGCGAAACCAAACGAGAATCTTGCAGCAGTTCAAAGATGAGCAAATTCTTTTGTCAAGTTACAACTTGTTATGTCTAACAAATGCTATTTAATTAAAACCAATTACTCCTTAAGGGGCCCCAAAACTTTTTAAAAATTTTGTTGCAGGAGTTGATGGACTAGCACGAACATTCATCTTTATCAGACAACTCTTATCATTAGGAATTTTATCGTAACGTGTGAGCAAAGTTTATTGCCCTGTGATTTCCACCTATCTGTTTTGTTCCTGCTCTCTGTAACAAGAAATGACAACTTTCTTCTTCAGATAGCTGACGATACAGATAACTACTGTTATGCCTCTCCTGAATCTGATTCACAGCCTTTATCCTCTTCTGTGATTAAATTAGCATCAGTTAATTAAAACTAAAATCAGCCTATTGATTGGCTCCCACACCAATTTCAGACCAGCTTTTACAATATAGAGATCATCCTTACCTGCATCTTAAGTGTCTAATCCATTTTCCCCAGATGATGGCCAAAATCACTTGAGTGTAACACAAACGACATAATGTTTGGTATCAGATTTCTGCCAGTCAAGAAGTAAGCTTAGCTTTAGCAGTTCACTGCCAAAACTGATTGATTTGATCTGATCTGGTTTGGTTTTTATACTGCCCATTGAGCAACCCATCTACTCTGGGTGGTTAACAACAGGATAACTGGACAAATGTATTATAAACCAAGGACAAACAAATGATGTAAGTAACTATAACTACTACGCAGCTGAACAAGCAGTGGTAAATTGACAATAAGGCATTCTGATTATTATTCTTTCTTTTTCTTCTTTCCTCCTCTCTTCTATTAGCTCTCCCATGAACATAAGTTAAGTTACACCATTTGCATTCTGCTGAAATAAAACTGCAATAGGATTTTGATGGAAGTTCTAAATGGCATCCTTCCTGTACGGGATTCACTGAAAAGTGCATTAAGCTGTCTAGGGTCTCATTTTCACAGGAAGGCAAGAGGTCTCACTATGGCAAGTGGAAGTCTGAGCCAGGAAGCCTCAGGATGGTGAGATTTGGAACAATCACCAGAGCCAAGAAGCTTTGTGAGCACTGATTACATTCCCCGGCAGGCATCTTCTCGTGATCTGCCTAGAGATGCTGTGGATTGAATTAGGATTTACTGGATGCAAAGGTAGCACTTTACTGCTGAGTTGCAGCTGGCTCTGGAAGCTTGCCATGCACATGTCCTACAGCTCACCTCTGCATCAACTACTACTTCCTCTCAGCAGACTTCTTCTTCTTCTTGTTGTTTTTAAAGAATTGCAGAAGTTTATATGCAAAGCAGCCAGATTCCCCTATTTTCAGAGAGACTCTGTGAATCAAGATGCCTTTTATATTCTAATTGCAAAGAAAAAAAAAGGAAAGAAAGCCAGCAAGAGAGAGCATGGAGTATGTGCAACGAACACTCAAAAACACATGCTGGATAACTCAATGGCTTAGGTCTTTGGCTGTAGAGCCAGAGGTTGAGAGTTTGATTCCCCACTGAGCCTTCTTGACAAGAATGATCCATAGGGTCCCTTTCAGCTCTGCCGTTCTAAGAGTATTTTGCTTTCTCTTTCTCTATGTAACTGTCTGAGACAACCTGTATCCATTTTAACAGTCCTTCTAACTACTATCCAGCACTGTTGCTTTTCACAACCAAAGCTTCAACCCTGCATGAGGTGCTAGGTCAAAAACGGGAACATCACACTTGTTTCTTAGCACCAGTGCTCTGGTTGGCTTTACATCAACAGACACATTCTGCAGCAGTAATCATGTTAACTGCCACTTACTGCTTGATGGAACGTGGTGGCGCTGCAGATTAAACCGCAGAAGCCTCTGTGCTGCAAGGTCGGAAGACCAGCCGTCGTAAGATCGAATCCATGCGACGGAGTGAGCTCCCGTCGCTTGTCCCAGCTCCTGCCAACCCAGCAGTTTGAAAGCATGTAAAAAGGCGAGTCGATAAATAGGGACGACCTTGGTGGGAAGGTCACGGCGTTCCGTGTCTAGTCGCGCTGGCCACGTGACCACGGAAACTGTCTTCGGACAAACGCTGGCTCTACGGCTTGGAAACGGGGATGAGCACCGTGCCCTAGAGTCGGACACGACTGGACTAAATGTCAAGGGGAACCTTTACGTTTACCTTACTGCTCTTAGGAACAGAGTCAAGGAGAAGGAAATCTAAGGCTCCATGACCTCCATGAAGAAATCCTTGAGAACCTATAGAACAGAGATGATTAAGTCCTTTAAAGCAGTGGTTCTTGAATATAAACGTTTGGTCCTTTCGATCACTAAAATTCCCAGGAGCCTTTGCTACTAGGCATGCTGGCCAGGATTTCTGGGAGTTGTAGTCTAAGAACATCTGGGGACCCAAGGCTGGGAACCACTGCTTCTGAGGTTTTGTTCTTCAACTCCCAGACATCTCAATCACCATGGTAAATGTTCATTCGTGATGGGAGACGAAGTCCAAAACCACGACTCCAAGACTAGACTTGGAAACAAGTTAAAGAACAGAAAAATGGGTAAGAATAAATGGCTAGTTCTTATCATGGACAGCCACGGGCTGTGGGATCCCTCACGAATCTGTACTGGGACCAGGACTTGGAGTTAGGATTAAGCAGGAATGTTGGCAAGTCTTTGGGTCCAAATCCCAAGTTCGAGTGTGAGTCTTTGGGTCCAAGTCCCAAGTTCGAGTGTGAGTCTTTCGTGCCAAGTTCCTGAGTCCCAAGCCCTCACTCCGAGTCCCTACTCAATACAAGCTTTTCCCCATCAGAAAAAAGGGATAGGGTGGGTGAGTTCTGAGTCACAAGACAAGTCTGAGTCATTAAAAAACACCACCCTGAGTAGAGTCTGAGTTGAGTCACTGGTGCGGCTTGAATCCAACTTTACAGCAATCCCCATGACTTGAGTACCCATCCCTGGGGTTAAGTTATAAAGGTGGCCACATCTTCCGATGACTGTGTCCACGACAAACGTTGACGAAACAAACTTCTCGCTCACTATTACCTTAATGCCAACAAAACATAAGCAAATCATAACAGCATCCTATGCTAAATTCACCTTTCAGCAAAGCTGCCAGCATGTCGGCTGTGACCAGCTACCATTTAACTCGCTGTTTACTATCTCCTCCAAACCGTTCCTCAGTGGAATGCTCCTTGATCTTTACCCTTGGGTGGAAGTAGAGATGCATCAGATTCCTTCAACCCTATCAACTGCAGCTAATCCAATCTATAAATCAAAAGGAAGACCGTTCCTCCTCTCCTTGTGGGAGATATGGTTTCCGTAATACCATTTAACAAGATGCCCCATCAAAAGCTTTCCAGAAATCCGAGGAAATGATACCCCGCTAGGTCACCTTTAGCTACTCTTTCGTGAACTTTGGTGATGAACTCAAAGAGGGTAGTCAGTTAAAATGTTTCCTCTGAGAACTTCCACTGGTTTGACCCTTCTCTCCTCACCTTGCAGTGCCCTTTCCTTAATGAGATCCATATCATCTTTTATTTCCACATTGCACCTCTGGTGAGGTACTTATAATATGCTTGTGGGGGGTGGGTAGCTCTGACTTCTCCTTTTCCATGCCCTCCAGTGTTTTAAAAAAAGAAAATTGAGTTGCTGTTTCTTTGGTTAAATACCGTGACTTACATGTAACTCCTTGCACATATCAATAACTAGTATGATTGCTGAAGATTCCTCTCTTCCACAGCTATTAAAAGTGACTTTTTTTGTTGGAGTTTTATTTGCAGCCTCATCCGCTGGCCTGTGGTTTGAGTGACTGGAAGGGATTTTTCTGGGCTGGGTGGGGTGGGGGACAACTGTCAATCTATCCAGCACTAACCAATTATTCCCTCCTGCCTCTGTATATAAAGAGAGTCCCGCCCTTCTGTTGAGTGCTTTTTCCCTCTCTTTAGTTTGTTGAAGTCTGTTGGAAGCAGTGTGAGCCTGAACTATCTCTGGAGGTAAAAATGTTGAAACTGAGTCTGTCTTATTTTGGCCACCTCATGAAAATACAGGATTCTCTGAAAAACCCAACAATGCTGGGAAAAGGGGAAGGCAGCAAGAAAAGAGGAAGACCATGTTGAAGACAGGACATTTTGGAGATTGCTCGTTCATAGGGACGCTCGTTCATAGGGACGTCCCCGTCAAAGGGGACGACAGAGGACGAGATGGTTGGACATTGTCATCGAAGCGACCAACATGAATTTGACCAAACTCCGGGAGGCAGTGGAAGACAGGAGGGCCTGGTGTGCTCTGGTCCATGGGGTCACAAAGAGTCAGACATGACTTAACGACTAAACAACAACAAGGGACGCTATTGGTCAGGGATGACTTGATGGCATATAACAACAACAAATTCCCTTTGAGCAGAGAATAGGCAATTCTCATCTTGATTATACTTCTGGCATTTTGTTTATGCCTGGAATACATTGGGATTCCCCCCCCCCCCCATTGCATCCAATTTGGGCTGACCTTCTGTCATGATAGTTGTCACTTGATTTAAAATTTCAAATATTTGCAAAGTTTATTGTGTTCCTTTAGAACACAGCTCCATAGCCCAAAGAGGATGGTAGACTTGTACACATTCTTTTTTGTCTTTATTTTTCTTGGTTAGCTAGATAAAAATATTACCACAGTGTGGGCATGGGAGAATCATTTTTTGGTTGGCCAACGTGGCTATCTTCCTAGTTTATACATTGTTCAGTGACAAAAAATAAAAGGGGGAAAAAAATCACAAAATTAAGAACTTTTTAACTGACAGGAGAAGATGTTAAAATGAGAGGAAAAGAAACAAAGACAGGAAAGAAAAAAAAACCAAATGGAAGACTCCATTGCTGAGGAAAATCTGCTTTGTGCGATTGCCATTTTAAAGGATTAGATCAACAGGGAGGAAAAAACCCTGAATTTTCCTAACAAAGCATTAAACTCCTTGAGGGATTAGAATTTTCAGAGACTGGACCCTGATGAAACAATGGCAAGTCGCCCTGAGAAGAGGGTCCTTGAGGAAATATTGTACTCAGCTCTGATCTTTTATTCTGATATTTCTTGTGCCCTTTATCTGGCAGAAAGCAGGTAGTTATTCAATTTCAATGCACTGTCAAGCTTGAAAGAGATTCCACCAGTGCTCTCATTGCTACTTTTAACTCATGTCCATCATCGCCGACCCCACTTCCCTCACACCCCCCCACATCTCCACTGGCAGACAAAGACTATTTTCCCCTCAAACTCCCACTTAAAGTGAGCAACACACACACACACACACACACACACACACACAAATGCAAGGAACCAGCTCCATTTGTTGGCAATTTTGGGATACACAAGGACAAAAGAAGGGATGATGTGTCCAGCCTCAGGGCAGCTGACGTAGGTGGAGAAAGCTGCGGAAAGGCTAAATTGTAAACCAATCAGGCGTGGACATCTAGCGTTGCCACAGGTGTCTCTGAACAACCAAAAGAGACCATTAATCAGCAGGTAGCACCATTCTCCTCTCAAAGATGATGAATGCCAAGTTTCTTGGACAGAAGCTGTATTTTGAAAGCTCTGCACTGGGAAATATATATATATTTGTATATGTATGTATTCCCTTTCCCCTCCAACAAATGCAGGATTAATCACTTTACCCTTGAACTGGGGTCTTCTAGAATATACAACCTTGCATGTCATATTTAAACAAGAATAGGCAGGGGGCCCCCCAGCCTTCTTGCCCTCAGTGATGTTCCTCATTTATTTAAAGTAGTCCAGATGCAGTCAGGGGCTCCTTGTTCAATATTTATTATTGTTTAACCTGCCCTGAAAAAGGAATGCGGGAGGGCGTTTGGGTCAATGCATTCAGTTTGGAAAGGCAGCCAGCTTCTATTTATTTCTCTGTACCTTGCACCCGCGGTCTTTCCAGTTGTAACCTGCACATCTTAAGACAGCTTTGTGGAAAGAAAAAGAATAGATTTGAATCATCAAATGAAGCCTTGTCGGGGGAATTAATCAATTGGTCAAAAAAACTGAGAGAGTGGTTTTGACACAATACCTTGTTATTCTTTATGGCTGCAACATCTGAAGTCGAGATATCATGTTGCTGTCCAGCTTCCAGAAGGGAAAAAAAATAAAGCAAAAAGCAATGTGCACTGCTTATATGCCACCCCACAGCAGTTAAAGCCCTCTCTTGGTGGTTTACAATTTTTTTAATTATGCAGGCTACACATTGCGCCTCCCCACAACAAGCTGGGTACTCCGTTTACTGACCTTGGAAGGCTGAGTGAACCTGGAGCTGGCTACCTGGAATTGAACCCGGGTCGTAAGCAGAGATTTGGTTGCATAACTGCAGTTTAATCACGGTGGCACAAAACTCCTCCAAATAACAAGGTCACCAACCGAAAACTGATGAGCCTGGAGGTAACTCAGGGCTGATTCAAAGAACCAATTAGATTGAGGATTTGGGAATTGATCAATAGATCTCCCTGGTCAAAGATGGGGAATACTTAGTTTGGGATCTACAGCAAACAGAATTTCATAGCCAGCGTGGCCAGTGGAAACTGTAGTCCAAAAACCAAATGTCCCCCATCTCTTCCCTCGGACTAGTGTTAGAACTTTTTGGTGTTAGAACGTCCTGAACGGTTGTAGACCACAAGCTGAATATCCATGAGATGCTAGTCCTCCTCTATTCAGCACTGGTTAGACCTCAGAGTACTGTGTCCAGTTCTGGACAGCACACTTGAAGAAGGATGTCAACGAACTGAAGCAAGTTCAGAGGAGGGCAGCAAGGATGATTGGGGACTGGGAACCAAGCCCTATGAGGAAAGACTGAAAGAACTGTGCATGTATAATCTTGAGAAAGATTGAGGGGAGATAGGATAGCACTTTTCAAATACTTGAAAGCTAGTCCTACAAAGGAGGGGCAGGATCTGTTCTTGATCTTCCCAAAGTGCAGGGCACATAATAACAGCCTCCAGTTATAGGAAGCCAGATTTAGGCTGTATATCATGAAAAATTTCCTAACTGTTAGAGTAGTATAACAATGGAACCAATGAGCTTGGGAGGTGGTGAGCGCTCCCAACGCTGGAGGCATTCAAGAGAAAACTGGGCAACCATCTGTCAGATCTGCTTTGATATGGATTCCTGCCTTGAGTTGGGGGTTGGACTCAATGGCTTTAGAGGCCCCTTCCAACTCCATGATTCTGTGATTCTATGAATCCAGCATGCTCACTGCATTTAGTCATGAAAGGCCGCCTGGACTGTTTCTCTAGATATTGACCATGTTCTGGGAGTTGTGATTCCAAAAAATTAACTTTTCTAAACTCTGGATGGATCCTGCAAACTGACATTTCTCTTCAGCTGCCTTTCATCTTCTTGAATAGCTTGTTCAAAATGGAAATGCTGGAACTATCAAGTTAGCAGGAACTGGCAAATTCCCAGCATCATCTCCCTCTGGAGTAGCATGAACCCAGTGTCATGAATGCTTTAACACAGGAATAACCTGTTGGAGCTCTCGCAATCTCACATGCTGCCTCTGGTTTTAGTGATGAGGAGGGACATTTATGGGCTGGGGTGACTGTCAATCTGTCCGGGAGTAACCAATTGTTCCTTCCAGCCTCTGAATTCCCAGAAAGCCCTGCCTCTCTGCTGAGTGTTCTTTTCCTCCTCTCTTTAGTCTGTTGGAAGTTGCTTTGTTTGCTTCCTGTTGATCTGTTCACAACTGTAAATAATGAAATGTTTTTATTCTTTCTCCTACAAATGTCTCAGAGTGAGTTATTCAGAACTTACTGTAAGTGCCAGTTAATCAGAAAGGGATGGCCTCTGGGGAACGTGAAGTTATTCTCTTCTGTGAATCTCTGTACTTCTCAATTTTCTTCCCTTTAATTATTGTGTGTGTGTATATATATTTGTTATTTTCCTGGAAGCTGCCTAGAGTAGTGGCTTGTCCACTAAATGGGCAGGATACAGGTTTAAACAAATAAACTTCTGTGTAGCAAAAAAGAGTTTGACTAGAAATTCAAAACTCTGCAACATAACCAACCACCATACATCAATTTATTTGAATCCGAGGAAATCCATATTCTGCAATATCCAACAGAAATGGTGTCAGGGTGACTAGCAAAATGATAACACGTGCAATTAATCAAGTTTTGAAACATCGATGAAACAGCGTGGCACAAGAGACAATATCCACAAATCAATCAAGAAAGGAAAGATAAAATATTTGCAGTAACTTAAAAGGATCTAAATACACATAGGCAATCTATGGCCTTTGGCAAACTTCAGTGTGACCCCCATGTTCTTTCTCCACTTCCCAACTGATTCCTGTCCATTGAGCTCCTCACTCTTCATTGGCTTTTCAACAGGAAACAATAGGATTTCAATACACCAGGAGGAACTGTCTTGGTTAATCTGCCTTGAATGAGGGAAGGCACAGAATGTTTTAGGGCCTTACGGCCAATGGAAAAGGTTGAATCACAGCCGTGGCCTGTGGGAGCCACTTGTGTATTCATCCAAGACAGGACTTAGGTTAAAAAAAATGGAACCCAAGAAATCCTGGGTCAGTGTCTTTTTCAGGTAAACTGCCAAGGAGCAGGTCCCTCATGTGGGCCAGTATAAAGTGCTGCATGCTGATCGACGTAGAGCAGACGCATTGAATAACTAACCATTATTGCTGTCACAGCTGATGGTGAAGTAATAAGTGGAAGTGATTTTTAAAACAAGTCTGTGCAATTGGCAAAAGATGCAATATTATCTGAAGATGATTCCAACAGACTCTTAGCCAATAAATGGATTAATATTTAAATGTCAGAAGATACAACGTGAGTCCAAATTGCTGCCTCTTAAGAAGTTAAGAAGATAGCAAGAATATCTGAAGTTGTGATTTAGTATTCACATGCCCTAACAGTGATGAGAATAATGAGGTCTAGAAACTTTACAAAGGGCGTACAGGCAACTGCTAGGAGAGTTTGTCTTTAGAATAGTGGGGTGCGCAAAATTATTATTTTTCAGCTTGGATCTCACGCAGCTTTTGCCATTAGGTTTCGTCTCAATTTGCAACAAATCCCAGAGAGGTTCACAACTATGGAAAATGGCTGTTCACAATATGGAAGTGCACAATAATTTAAATGAGTGACCTAAAATGAATACCATGAGTTAAGAAATGTAATGCTGGCATAAACCCCACATTGCTAATGATAATTGCAAATAAAATGATCATAAATTAATTGCATACCAGATTATCATAAACGAATCAAATGGCTTTCTAAACGTCTGGTACATTACCCCTAATAATCCACTCAGGCTCAAGCACACCTCTGTAGCAAATGTATTTCATGAAACTGGGAACACCACAGAGAAGTCTATGTTACAAACAGGTTGACTTTGGTGTTCTCGAAGACTTTCAGGGCTGGGATCCGATGGTGGTTGTGGGTTTTTCGGGCTGCTTGGCCATGTTCTGGAGGTTTTTCTTCCTAACAGTTCGCCAGCATAGAGACTGGTGAAACGTTAGGAAGAAAAACCTCCAGAACATGGCCAAGCCCGAAAAACCCACAACAACCAGGTTGACTTTTATTGATTTTGAATAGTGTTAAAAAAAAAAGATTAACAAAATAAAAATCTGGAAGACAACTTATCCAATTAGCAATAAGATGAGGGAGATTGAGAAACTCAAGAAACTTGAAGATGAAAAGAAACAACTTTCTTTAGGGATTAAGGTTCCCAACTGTCATGATCCCCACGTGGCCCCTGCTTGTTTCACCAAACTAAGAGCTCACGCTACGTGTCTTTCAGCTGCCACCAGTCGATTACATCAACATTATGTATTATTAATAATAGAGGTCCAGGCAATGCGTCATTTTTATAAGAACCAAATAGAAATCATTTATTGTTACAGATGATGATAGTTCAAGCCATGTTGTTAACTCTTAAACAAGAGTTAACCTTAAACAAGAGTTAACCTCCTTCATCCACTCTCCACCACCACTCTCCCGCCCAAACTCCCAAAACTCTTCAACTCTCTCTAAACTCTCCGTCTCCCTGACTAACTTCCCCTCCTCCTGCTGAGTCTCTTATATCTCGTGACTCCGCCCCTCCAGCACTCCCATTGGTCTATGCAGATATCACATTAATATTCATGACCTGGGCGGATGCCACACCAACCTTCTGATGTTTTGTTGCCTTTGACCGATAAAACTCACGTGTTATTTCTACAATAAGGGTCAGAGCTGGACAATTTTCCTTTTTGGGATTACAGTTTCCAGTAACATTTCAAAGCTGTGATCCATTGTTTCAAAAACTAATAACCAACAGATTCTGTGAGTTACTGCACTTGATTTACCAGATTATACTTTACTATTTTCATGACGAGCTGGCATGTTCTTCCCCAGCTAGGTTTTTCAAGTCTCATGGTTTTGCTTGGCATAGAGGAGATTTACATGTCTTCTCAGGGTCTCGAGGAGAAGGCCTAAAACAGGCTTCAACAAGGTAGTGCCCCCAAAATGGTTGCAACTACAAGCCCTGCCCGTAGCGGCCAGTATAACCAATGAACAGCAATTATGGAAGATGGTCAAAGCCATCTGGAGAAAACCAAATTGAGGACTGGTGATCTCAAACTTCTGGTTTGAAAGTTTTGCTAAATGTTCCACCCCATGTCATGCTCTGAACCTCAAGGAGTAGATAGGATCTTCCACTGAGTGTTCAAGCACGGTCTTCTACCATTCTTGGAGGTTGGTGAGTGACTCCTGTTTTGCCTGGGTGGTGAATCTACTCCTGGTTCTCGTTCAGACTTCACAGAAGCTTTCCTGTAAAGTTTCAAACTAAAATCTGGAAAGGATTCACTGTCTTCACTCCTGTGGATTCAGAGTCACGAGTCAGGAAATCTCTGCTTCTGTTCTTATGCTCTGGAGGCTCTGAATCTGCCAGGTGCCACCTGTCAGCTCCGAGGCTATATAAAGGAGTCTGCCCTTCTTATCAGGGGACTTAGCAACTATGGATCTAGATCTATTCCTGTGACCAATCAGATACCATGACTGGTTTGGCTGTTGCAGATCCATCCTCCCCCACCCCTCTCTCTAGAAAACAGCTTGGTATTTGGATATTTGAAGGAGCACTTCTCCCTCTATAAGCCTACCTGATCCCCGGGATCTGCTGGGGAAGCCCTCTTCTGTGTCCCATCACGGAGAGCAGTTCATTATGTGGAGATACGGGAGGGCTATTTCTGTGGTGCCACCTCAACTGTGGAATGCCCTCCCCTTGGAGGCTCAATGGGTGCCGACATTGACATCATTTCAGCACCAGGTCAACATATAAGTATTTATTAGCGCCTTTGAGAGTTGAGGATGGTGGCCTGTACAGGTTTTAGTGCAATGATTTTGGCGTTTCAGTCTTTTCGTTTTGTGTTTTGAACAGCTTGGTTTTAAATTATTTCGGTTCTCTTCTGTTTTAAAATTGTTCTGTATAGCTTTGCAACCCACCTGGAGATCTTGTGATGTGGGGTGGACTCTAATTGTTTTAAACCAACCAACCAACCAGTAAATAAACTGCTAATCCTGGGGCGGATGGGAGGAGAAATACAGTTTTCTTAGTCTGCCACCAGCTATTCAATTATTTTTCAAGAGCTGGAGAAGCGAAAAGGACAGAAAACAGCCAAGCAAGGTCACCTTGCACTTTTCTGAGTAGGTTTCAGAAGGTTTACAGCTGCAAGCCTTGTGCTTTCGGTAGGCGAAGCTCTCTTTCTGAGATGCTTTATGGTGTCTTTCCCAAAGCCTTTTAAAGATCTCAGAGTATCATTACCCAGATAGAAATAAAAACCGGGCTGGCATTTATGGCCTCACAAGCTTGCTTTGGCGTCAGACAAGCAGCGATATAGTACCTACAGTAAAAGGTACATAGCCTAATACCTCTCCAGTAAATCCTAGATTCCTCACTCATGCACTACAGATCACAAACAGAAGATGATAAAGCCACTTATCTCACCGTGCACTGTGAGTTAGATGCACCTTGGTCACCAAAGACATCCCAAGCAAGAAGATATCACCGCCATGAGCACCATAATTTGGACAGAGCAGGTGGCTGCTTCAGATACGCAACGTGGTTGACTTCAAGAACTATTTCCTTGCTCAGGGTCGGAGGATCAATCCTCCACTTCTGGGTTTAAACATGTTAAAGAACAGTTGTGATTTTACTCACCAAACGTGTTCCCAGAATACCGTCTGGATGGTTCTACTCAAAATGGAGGAGAACCTTCATCTAGCACTCAAATGAGTGTCTTCATTCCTTTCAGGTTTAAATCCCTGAAAACACAGATTTAAAAAGGAAGAGAGAGAGAGAAAGATTAATGATAAGTGGCTTGACGTCCAATTCAGGAAATCATATGTATTTTAAAATTAAACCATTGATTTAAAGACAAGTGTAATATACCACACTTGGAAAAGTTACTGTTTTTGCACTACAACTCCAAGTGTACACTGACCACTGGAGGATTTTGAGAGCTGTAATCCAAAAGGTAGCTTTTCCAATCTTTGGTATATATCATTTACATGGAAGGTTATATGTGTGTGCATCACAACAGGTTGGATTCTAGAAAAGGCATTCCTCATTCTGTCCAACTGGAATGCCTCTTATAAGGTAATACTCTTTAAAAAGGGTGTTTTCAAACTAACAAGCCCAGTGGCTAAGGTCCTGTTGCACAGTTACACAAAAGGTGTAACTTCCATATGAAAATTGTTGTGAGTTATGAAATCTCCATAGACACAGTATCTGCAGCACGCCAAGTTGTGTGACTCAGTATGCAACAGACAATGTCTACAGAGATTTCTTAATTTACAGCAATTTGCTTCCAAAAGTTGTGCCGTTTGCCTTAACTTTGTAATGGGATCTCAGCCAGGGAAGCCGGACCTGATTTTAATTGACTGATTGGACCAATGAAGCTCTGCATCCTCAGTTCTAAGAAACATATTGAAAACAAGAACAACTGCAGTCTTCTTAGGGCTGGCTAATACCTGCAGGGTGGTTATTTGATTTGTGACTTCAGGAACTATATATGCTATGTCAAACAGGTGTGAGAGTGCCTATGGGCAACAGGACCAAGTAAGGGCAACGGAGACAAGGTACTTTACCCTTAAACTACCTGGACAGGTTGCAGCATTCACATCTTACCAGTCTTATGTCTACTAAATAGTAATGTCACACATATGATGGCCAGATATGATGTTCTGTGTTTGGCTTCTTACACTGAGCAACGTATCTCCTTGACTCTTATACAGGCATGCCTTGCCTTGACCTTAAAACTGATCTCCAGCTCCTCTTACACTATGCTGTCTTTATTTGTAAGTCCTTTGAATCCTGGTCTGACTGCTCAAAAATCTGACCAGTGGCTCGCTCTAGTCCAGTGGTTCTCAACCTTGAGTCCCCAGATGTTCTTGGACAACAACCCCTGGACAAGGTGATCATAGAAGTAACGTACAGGTAGTGCAGTACACAAGACTTTTAAAAACAACAGCCAAGAGTTAGGATTATAGGAAGATATGTGTGGACACATACGGAAACCAAAGTTTGCATACAAAAGTCTATAACTGGAACCAATCAGGATGCATTCACAAGGAATTAAAAAAAAACACCTACCAATGGATCTAGATACAATTAATCATAATGAGCAACTGCAAAAAACTACAGGTGGGATAATTAATGTTTATAGTGAGTCGATTAATCTATGTTGTCATGACCTAGGTTCAGAGCAGTGCCAAGATCTATCTAGGTTCAGACCTGTGCCAGATCTGTTTAGGAACACCATGGCTCATAGGCAGGTTGAGCCACAACCACAGTCATTAAGTGAGTTTTATTGGTCAAGCCAGTCAAGCAGCAGCC
This sequence comes from Intellagama lesueurii, assembly GCA_037013535.1. Lineage (NCBI taxonomy): Eukaryota > Metazoa > Chordata > Lepidosauria > Squamata > Agamidae > Intellagama > Intellagama lesueurii. The sequence continues at coordinate 7,677,604 of JBAJHW010000003.1, forward strand.
AAAATCCTGTTCCTTCGCTTAGTAAATCACACCAGAGTAGGCCCATTGGATCAATGGGTATCTAGTGAATGAACGCCTCCATAAGTTCCATTGATTCAAATGGGTCTACTCTAGTTATGATAGCAAGTCACAACTATGCTGTGCTAAAGTAAGTCACAGTTAGAGTAGGTCCATTTGAATCAATGGAGTTTACAGAAAAGTTGATTTCTCCAAACCCAATTGATTCAAATGGGTCTACTCTAGTTATGATAGCAAGTCATAACTGTGCTAAAGTAAGTCACAGAGTAGGTCCATTTGAATCAATGGGAGTTTACAGAGAAGTTGATTTCTCCAATCCCCATTGATTTAATGGGCCTACTCTAGTGTATGGTAAGCAACAGGATTCTGGCCATTGGGTGGTTTTGCCATCATGTTGTAAAAGAGTAGCGTTTTCATTTTCAGTTTTACTTTTGGAACAGAAACTGAACCATGATTGCAGATCTCTGGGCTAGTACCATTTCAAGCTGTCTCGGAAGCCCAAGTCATGTCATTAGGAGAGGTTCACCCCCAAGGCAAAGCACCCACATGCAATAATCGTTCCAGAGCACCATTTGATTTTAAGCTGACTTGTAAACTCTTCCAACACATCGCATGCAATCTTAGAGGCTGTTGCACTTTGATATGTCAACCCAAATGTTTCTCTTTTCTCCTTTTGATGGTAGGGAAAATGCTCCTGTTAATATTTCCATGCTAGCTGGAGGGTTTACTGTCTCCTTTCTACTGAATGCACGATTTTTTAAAAAGATCAAATAGTGCTAGCTAGTCAAATAGTGCTAGTCAAAATAATTGACTTTTGCACACATTATGGTTTTGCCCTTCATAGACCCTGTGGAGATGCAGGCGTTTTGCCAATAGGCTGAGCACAGACAATTGAGGACTTTGATCTATTTAGATAAGCAGATACAAAACAAGGCAAGTCTACGTGTCGGCCAAGGCTTCTGGAACATTTTGGAGTTGATTGGATGCGTCACAAGAGCTTTTTATCCTTCACAACAGCAATCATGGGCTACTTGAAAGGGTAGAGTGTTGCAAGAACTGACTCGCAGTGGGTTCTGCTGGGTTCGGGTGGTCTTGGAGACAATTTGACAGACAGCCCAGTTAGGAATATTTCCTGTTGGTAACTATTTCTTCAGGATATGGTGAACAGACATCTGGATATGAGTGGGGAAACATTTAAATCATCCAACATGTTGCTGCTTTTTGTTGTTGTTATGTGCTATCACATCTGACTTTTGGTGATCTTGATAGGGTTTCAAAAGTATGCCAGGTTGGATAGCTCAGTGAGTTAGATATTTGGCTGTGGAGTCAGATGTTAGGGGTTTGATTCCCCATTGTGCCTCTCAAGGGAAGAGTCCTGGACAAGCTGCACAGTCCCAGAGTGCCCCTAGAGGAAGGGAATGATAAATCACTTCTGCATACTCTCTATCTAGAACCCCCCAGAAGGGGTTGCCATAAATCCGACTTGATTTCACAGCACACATTTATTATTATTATTTTACCACTGCTATCTCATAATGAGTTTCCATGGCCAAGCAGAGATCTGAACCCATGTCTCGTGAATCTCAGTCCATCACTCTATCTAATATACCACACTGGCTCTCACAAAAATGAGCAGTTTTGACAAAAGAGGCTGTGTTGAGCCACAGGAAGAAAACAGTGGAAATTCATTTATTAGGATCACCTATACATTCACAAAATGTGCAAGCTTTTGAGTTCTCCAGACTAGAAAGTGAAAAATAGGGGAGGGGGGGGGGAAAAGCATGAGCTTAAATCCAATTGCTAACTCTAACTAGAGAAGATCGATGGGAAACCAATGGGATTGACCTTTGTGTTGACTTACTTTCAGCAGCTAAGTCAATGAGTCTACTCTGGTTGGGACCTGCAAGTATGAAATTTTTCAAGCATGGCGGACCACCATCAGCTCAGCCCCAAGATGGAAAGCTGGGGCCTGGTGAATGAATGAGTCATGCAGGTTAGACACAACCTATGGAAAAGCCAGCTGGGAAGAAAGCTATAGTGCCATTTTCCTTTCCTGGAAACTCAAAAACAGATATAAGGACATGCTTGTAAGCAGGATCTGGCCATAGGGGAAGTGAGGACATTTCACCAGTCTCAGAAGTCAGGGGCACTGGTCTGGGTTGCGTGACTGTCACCAAGACCGTGGTTAAAGTGTGGCTTAGACTTGAAGATGTCTAAGGAGTCAGGAGAAACCAGATGCACAGGTACAGGACAGGTGGTACCTGGCTTGACAGTAGTACCTATGAGAGGGATTTAAGTGTCCTGGTGGACCACTGCCTAAGAATGAGTCAGCAGTGTGCTGCAGCTGCCAAGAAAGCCCACACCGTCCTAGGCTGCATCAACAGGGGGATAGCATCAAGATCACAGGAAGTGATAGAACCACTCTATACCACGCTGGTGAGGCCGCACGTGGAGTGCTGTGCCCAGTTCTGGTCACCACAATACAAAAAAGACACTGAGGCCTTGGAAGGGGGGCAGAGAAGAGCAACAAAGATGATAAGGGGACTGGAGACTAAATCCTATGAAGAACAACTAAAAGAACTAGGTATGTTTAGCTTAACGAAGACTGAGGGGAGATATGATAGCAATCTTCCAAGATCTGAAGGGTTGCCACAGGGAAGAGGGCATTGATTCATTCTCCCTTGCGTCTGAGGGTAGGACAAGAACCCATGGGTGGAAACTCATCAGAGGGAGATCCAACCTGGAAATAAGGAGGAATTTCCTGACAGTGAGAACCATTAAGCAGTGGAACAGCTTGTGTCCCGATGTTGTGGGTGCCCCATCGCTGGAGGTTTTCAAGAAAAGATTGGACAGCCATCTGTCCCAGGTGGTATGAGGTCTCCTGCCTTGGGCAGGGGGTTGGACGAGAAGACCTCCAAGGTCCCTTCCAACCCTACGACAATTCTATGATTCTATGTCCATACACATTTATTTCTCTGTACACAAGCCCTAGTCAGATGCTTAACAAAGGGTGAATCTTCATGCATGACCAGGGGGAGACATTGAGCCCCGCCCCCTGCCTTTTGCTTTCTCCACACGAACAAGGACAGTTGGAAGAGGAGACAGCCTGCTACATCCAATTGGGATCATGGATTTTTTAAGATCTCCAACTGCAGGGAGAAGCTCTGTGCCCAGCAGATGTTTTCCATGTTATACTGTCCTTCCTCACCTGGAGAGAGCAAAAGGCAAGGGTGTGTGGCTACAATCATCTCCCTGCTCACACTTTCACCGTAACTCTCTTTCAAATGCCTGAGTAAGGCTTGTATCTACATGGCATGCCCAGATATTTTAAGCTTTGCTGGTAGATAGCAAAAGTTCTGATCACACTGCCAATAAATATTGTGGGTAACATATTGGAAAACAGGAAGAGTTCTGCTGGATCAGACCAAAGGCATACCTAGTCCAACATTCTGTTCACCGAGTGGCCAACCAGTTGCTGATGGGGAAACCTATCTGAAAGACATAAGATGAACTGCATGTCTTTGCCCACACCAGTAACTGGTATACAGAGACGCACTGGCACAGTTCCTGGATATGATATACAACCTTCTTAACTGGTAGCCATTGACGGTCCTAATGTCCATAAACATTCCCAATTTCTTTTTAAATAGACGTCCAAGTTGGAAGTCTTCAGTACATCTTGTGGTGGGGAATTCCACAGTTTAACTATGTACTATGTGAAGAAGTATGGTGACAGCAGCCACGAAATTAAAAGACGCCTGCTTCTTGGGAGGAAAGTGATGACAAACCTAGACAGCATCTTAAAAAGCAGAGACATCACCTTGCCGACAAAGGTCCGCATAGTCAAAGCTATGGTTTTTCCAGTAGCAATGTATGGAAGTGAGAGCTGGACCATAAAGAAGGCTGACCGCCGAAGAATTGATGCTTTTGAATTGTGGTGCTGGAGGAGACTCTTGAGAGTCCCCTGGACTGCAAAGAGAACAAACCTATCCATTTTGAAGGAAATCAACCCTGAGTGCTCACTGGAAGGACAGATCCTGAAGCTGAGGCTCCAATACTTTGGCCATCTCATGAGAAGAGAAGACTCCCTGGAAAAGACCCTGATGTTGGGAAAGTGTGAAGGCAAGAGGAGAAGGGAACGACAGAGGACGAGATGGATGGACAGTGTCACCGAAGCGACCAACATGAATTTGACCAAACTCTGGGAGGCAATGGAAGACAGGAGGGCCTGGCGTGCTCTGGTCCATGGGGTCACGAAGAGTCGGACACGACTTAATGACTAAACAACAACAAATGTGAAGAAGTACTTCTTTTTATGCAACCTGGATCTCCTACTTTTCAGATAACTGCAGGTTCTAGTATTATAAAACAAGGACAGGGATTTCTCATCCATTTGTCCCATCCCATGCCTCAATTTATACACCTGTTATGCCCCCTCCAAACTAAACAGCCCCAAACTTTTCTCACATGGGTGTTTCTCATTTTGATTGCACTTTTCTGTAACTTTCCAATTTCTACAACAACCTTCTGAAGGTACAAACGTTTTTTGTTCCTCAAGAACGTAAGGCCTCAGGTTTCTTCTCTCTAAAGCATTTCTTGTGGGCAGAAGGAGAAAGAGTCAGGTGGGTGTGCCAACTGATGGAGAATCTGGCTGACATCCACTCATAAAGCTATTGGAGGTGGGGTTTTTGTTGTTGTTGTTGTTTTGCAAACTTGCATGCTGCCTTTAGTAGGTTTGGCTGAGAGGAACCTTTCTGGGCTGCAATCAGTCTGTCTAGCACTAACCAATTGTTTCTCCCCTGCCTTTGAATTCAAAGAGAGCTCTGCCTCTCTGCTCAGAGTTTCCCTCCTCTCTTTTGTCTGTTGACGTCTGTTGCTGAAAACAACCATGTTTGCCAATTTGCTGTTTGATCTCTTCGGTTGTAAGTAATGAGACCTTTTATTCTTTCTTCTTATTGTTTCAGTTATTGAGACTGTAAGTGCTAGTTGATGAGAAAAAGTGGTGGACTACTCTGGGAAACATGAAGCAATTCTGCTCTGTGAATCCTTGCACTTCTGTTGTGCAGCTACAGGAATTTAACCAGACATTCAAAACTCTGCAACAAAAAATAGCCCGGAAAAGAGAACTTGAATCTACTGCTCTAAAAATGCAACAAACTTTCTGGGGCAGAGAAAGAGCACTACACAATGACTTTGCAGGCTATGACCAGAAGCACTGAATATGGAAACAACGTCTGCTTCCAATTAAGCTGGTAAGACAAGAAACATAGAATTGTAGAAATTATTCCAAGGATCACATACCCCAACCTTCTGGCAATGCAGGAAATCTACAACTAAAGCATTCTGGACAGATGGCCAATCCCTGTTTAAAAACTTTCAGTGAAGGGCACTCCACCACCATCCAAGGTAGTCCTTTTCATTATGGAATAGCTGTTATTGTCAGGGAGCTTTTCCTCATGTTTAGTCTGAATTGCCTTCCTTGTAAGTTGTATTAACTGGTTCAGGTCAAATGTCCTTGAGCAGCAGGAAGCAAGTTTGCTTGCTCTTCCATGTGCCACGGGACGACCCTTCAGAAATTGAAGATGGCTTTCTAATATCTCTTTATTGTTCCTTTGTAAAAGTAATCATACTCTACTCAACTCTTGCTCATAGGACTTCATTTCTACACTCTCTGTGGACTTGGTTACTCTGCTCTGGACATGTTCTGACTTGTAGCTATTTCTCTGAAACTGTGGTGCCCAAAACAGGACCTAGTACGTCAGGAAGGAACTCAGAACCCAGCACATCTGATACAACTCATCCCAGTCTGAAGAAAACATGGCTCCACCGCTGCCTCCAATTTTCAAGAGAAAAATGGACCACCATCTGTCAGATCTGCTTTGATTTGGATTCCTGCATTGAGCAGGGAGGTTGGGCTTGATAGCCTTAGAGGCCCTCTTCCAACTCAATTATTGTATGATTCTACTTTCCTTTCGGAGTCTGGCATGTCTTCAGGCTGTTCCTTCTAGTCAACATCCGTGAACAAATCATAAGCAAACGAGGAACACAATGTTCTGAGTCTCCCAGCCCAAAACACTCTTTGTATCACTTGAAAAGCTGAGCAAGAATCGTTCAGAGTCCTCCTTGAGTTCTAGCCATAAGAAAAGAAATCTATTTCCCTCCCTGTAACCTTTAACGTGAACAACAAATCGCATCTTGACTTGATAAAGGATGGCTAATGATCTTGAAAGGCTGTTGAAACAATTAGATGACAAATCAAAGCATTTCTACCTCACCTTCTCTCTGTGTTTCTGAAATTTGAGAGGTTTTGCAGGTATTCCTGTAATTTCTCACATAGTCACCTTCTTTCTCACTCTACAATAAGATGGTAGGGAGGGAGGGAAGGCTGAATAATGTATGGGAAGTATTCATATTCCAGGTTGAAAAAGGCTGAAGTCCATAAAGATAAGGGAAATAACTAGTTACAACTAAGTAACTTGTCTAAAGATGGGCACAAAGTGCAATCTGGTCTAATCTGGAGGCGGGCTGGGAAGCGCTGAACATCTGTTTGGACAATAAACGAACTGGCATGACCCACTGAACTGGCAGTTTGTGCCCATCTCTAAACTTGCCATTAATTCTGTGTTCTGTAATTAAAGCATCATGACTGTATATGTAACACTTTTAAGTTCTATGGGGCTATTTGCTTACTATTGATGAACCTTGCCAGCACAATTTCACGAAAACAATCTCTTCTTATTTGCATTTGATATGACAGACAACATGAACAATTATAACAACAAAATGCTACAAATCCTTGGTAACAGCACCAATAAAGGAGTTGCTTGTAGAATTTGCAAAGTTCAAGATTTCAAAGTCAGAAAAAAATCTAAGATCTCTTCCTCATCTGGGTTGGGTATCCATAACACATAAAATAAAATATCAATACAATTGTATGCAATTCCTGAATTCACTATGTAGATTCATCCCTCCAACACAAAGATATAGGAATTATATCTAAATCAAGTTGGCTTCGGCAGTCCAAGAGACAATAGCAGCTCTGGCCTGTTTAGTTCTCCTGCTCTTTCTGATTCAAAAATCTGTTACAGCCCTGCTCTTTCTTAGTCCCACCCCTTTAGGCTGAACTAATATTTCATAGGGGTTACATGCAGCATGATTGTAAGTTAACAAGGGGCACCTTTGTTCATTGTGTTGTGTAATGCTAGTTTTTAATTGGATGGCTATTGTGACTATACTGAGACAATCATAGTTGGGATTATATCATGAAGAGATAAGATGCCTTGGGAAAGACAATAATGTTTGGAAAAGTTGAAGGCAGCAGGAAAACTGAAAAACTGCATGCAAAATGGTTTGACTCAATAAAGGAAGCCAGGACCTCCAGTTCGCAAGATTTGAGCAGGGTTGTTAATGAGAATACCTTTTGGAGGTCACTAAGTCATAGGGTCTCCATAAGTCAGAAGTGATTTGACAGCAGATAGTAAAAGCATTGTAGTTGCAAAGATGTGGCCTTAATAAATGGTAGAGGAAGACTAGCCCATGTTTTGAGAGCTTGGTAATTCCCCACGATTTATGGTGGGCGCTGAGGAGATACATGGGAAAGAAAGTAAATAATTAATTTACTTCTGAGAAACAGGAAAACAAAATATTATACTGGAGGACCCTTGTATCTGGTGATTTGGTATCTGTGGTTTCACTTCTCTGTGGTTGGCCACAGCCCTCTGTACAACATACAAGGGTGCCCCCTTGTGGCCTTTGTCCCATCCCTTTGTGACTTTTCTCCTATCCCCCTGTATGTGGTATATAGAGTTCCCTTGTATCCACAGTTTCAGGCATCCATGGTAGATTGTGGAACCAGTTCCTACAGATATGGAGGTCCAACTGCAACTGTATTGATAAATAACTGCTTTGGAGGCCTGTAACTATAATAACAGTGAAATGCTTTTGAAAAAGTAGACCAAGTTCTGAATAGAGATTGTTCACGTGCTTGCTAGTGATCAGGGACAAGGACTTGCTGATATGATCCCATTGCTTAGACATGTATTCCCTGTCCATAGATCATCTTTTTCTACACAGGGAAAGATCTCTAGAGGCCTTCAGAAAGCTCCTCTAATCAACGCATCTCCCATTAAGCAGCAGGTGCATGTTGGATTTCCTATGCCTTGTTTCTCAGTGATTATCTTATTTATTACTCTGTTGAGAGTAGACTTTTTCCAATCCTTTGTTTTCTTGTCTTTTAAACAAACATGTATCATTATTCTCTGAGTGCTTTTTCAATAGGCCTGACCTCCCATTAAGTTTGAAATACAAATATCTTTCGCTGCTATTCAGGAGCCATTTAAAAATAAAGCAATCCTGTAGTTAAGCCCTAAAACAGATACTTACAATAATAAAAGATTGCTCTTTCGTTCCTCATCATCCTGGACAGGGTTTTGGGTGTGCTTTTATTGAATTCAAAGAACTAGTCACAGCTGAGAAGTCGGGCAGAAACTATAGGAGCTTATTTAGGCTAAGCAAATGAGTTCAAAGCTTAGACCAAGCATGCCATATCTCTAAATCAGGGTTGCCTGATCTCAAAGTGCTGGATGGTGTCTCAGGGACCTGAGACTTGTTCCTTGGTCTTGAAGTGGGGAGATAAATGTCAGCGTGAGCAATGGTGAAAGAGATGAACATTTGATTTTTTTGGGGGGGGGGGATCGGATGGCTTTAAAACCTGGGCATCAATCTCCACCCATTCCTACCTGGGATCAGAGACCACTGGCTTAGTGCAAAGATGCATTACATCAGATTTTTGAATTTTGGTTAGAAACCTCTAGCTGTGCAGCAGAGGTGCAGAGGCTTACAGAGCAGAATAAGTGTCAAGTCTCCTGAGTGTAGACCACCCCGTTTTGTCTCATCAACTGGCAACTGCAATCTCAATAACTCATTCTGAGACATTGGTAAGAGAAAGAATAAAAAGGTTTCAATGACTCACAGTTATGAACAGATCGAAAATATCATACTATACAAAAATGACTGCTTAGAGCAACAGTCCTCAACAGATTCACTGTTGACTGTTTCCAGCAGACTCCTGCAGACTACAAATCATCATAATTGCACTAACTTGATAAGTGCATGCTAACTGCCAACAGAGGGGAAAAGACACTTAAGCAGAGAGGTGTAGGGAATGTAGGGAAGAAACAATGGTTACTGCTAGATCAATTGACAATGCAGCACAGTGTGTTGTATCTGCAATACTGATCCATCCAAAAGCCAGGGGGGAAGGAGATGGGGATGGGAAGAGAGGTGGTGAATGCACTTGGGCTCATAATGAGTTGTGGAGTATGACACATAATGATGTGCAGTCATCATGACTCATGCACAAGACTTTGGCCACACCTGACCTGGAATACCATGTCCAGTTCTGGGCAGCAGAGATGGAAAAGATTGTCAACAAGTTTGGAACATGTCCAGAGGAGGGTAACCAGGACAGTAAAATATGTGGAAAGTCTGTGAGGAAGAGTTGAGGGAACGGCATATGTGTAACCTGGTGAAGAGAAGAATGAGAAGCAATATGATAGCCATCTCCAAACGTTTGAAGGGCTGTCATGTGGAAGATGGAACAAAACTCTTTTCTGTAGCTCCAGAGGGCAGTAAGCAAGGTAATGGATTCAAATTACAAGAAAGGAGATTTTGACTGAACATTAGGAAGAACGTCTTGATGGTAAGAACTCTTTGACAGTGGTGTGGACTGCCTCAGGAGGTGATGGACTCTCCTTCATAGAGGGCTTCGAAACAGAAGCTGGATGGCCACATGTCAGGGATGCTTGAGCTGTGGATTCCTCCCTTGTAATGGTGGCAGTGGCTGCAGGACAAAGAGTACTAGAATTCCCAACCTTAGGTCTCCAGGGGTTCTTGGACCACAACTCCCAGAAATCCTGGCCAGCACAGAGAGTGGGGCAGACTTCTGGGAGTTTTAGTTCAAGAACATCTGGGGATCCAAAGTTGGGAAACCAAATTACAAGATTCTAACTCATAGCACTTGTGTACACCAGGATATACGAGCAAGTGGCAAAAGTTTAAAATTGTGGCAGAGGCTAGTCTGTCGGACTATAAATTGCCATTATTTGCAAAACACCGTAAAAAAAAAGTCACACAGCTCCTTTTTCTTCTCCTTCTAAGAACAAATGAATTATGCATTTTTGCTATCAACAAATATTTAGATAACACGGTTTAAACAGTCTCCAGATCCTTTTCCTATTTTTTTTTTTTTTTGAAGGGGGCACATTGCAGAACTTGGAAGAAATTCCAAGCAGGCTGTTAACTAAGGCTAACATATATAAAATAATAAACATATTTCAGGATGTTCTTGGAAAATAAATTAAGTATTGCTTGAAGGGCAAGGAGAAATTCAACGGTTGGTTTATTACTGGCTTGATATTTATAGAATTGGACAGCTGGATGACACCTACTGTAAAGAAATATCATCTAGATAGCAACTAACATATAATCCAGATTGTTCATTCAGGAAGACTGAAAAACCAAGCCAAAGAATCAGATTAATTAAGCAGAGAAATCTGTGAATGCAAAATAATGAGTATCTTTTTCAATTTGCCATATTTGCATTGTAACTAAAGATGGGCATGAACTGCCAGTTTGGCGGTTTGTGCTGGCTAATTTTTTGTGTGTGTGAACAGGTCTTCAGTGCTTCCCAGCCCCACCTCCTCTGGTGGGCGCCCACTTGGACGCAGTGCCCAGAGGAGGAGCAGGGAAGCAGGGGCAAAACAGAGTGGCAAAAAGGCAGAAGGAACAGGGTAATACAAACAAAAAGGGGAACAGTGAGGAAAAAGGAAAAGGATTCCCCCTGAAATTTTACATGGTTTGGTTTGGGTTGAGAGCACAATGGAAGTCATTCATGAAGTGTTAAGTGATGAACTGGGAGGACAGAACATAAATGAAATAATACTCTCTCTGCTAAGGCAACCATCACCATCAGACACTGGTGGCCCAACATTTCCTGCCTAATGGCCTTGTAATGGCCTGTTATGGCCCATCCTTAAGGGCTGTCTGATTCAGGTGGCAGGAGAGGGCAGAAAAGCAAAGACCAGCTTTTGTAATAACTCAGAAGTCAGATTTCTTTTTTGTGTGTATAGGGGAGGGACATTGCTCAGGATAATGTCTAACTCATGCAAGATAACATAAAATGTTGTGGAGGGTTATTGGCATTTTGCACAGAAATCAGGTGAAAGATGAAGCAAAAGGAACCTAGAAGAAAAAGACTATTAACATTTTTTGAATTTTTTAGAAGTATCTATCACATCCCCTAGCAGGAAATATTTATTTAACGAGTGGACGTTGAGAAGTTCTTCTAAAGTGTGCAAACAAAATTCTCACCAATGTGATCTAGGCCATCTTTTGCCAACTATGCCTCTCTGTAGTCTACATAGGACAAATAGGATAATCTCTTAGGAAAAGAATTAATGGATATAAATAAAACACCAAAAATCACAATACACAGAAACCTGTCTCAAGTCACTTCAATCTACCAGGACAATCTTCATAAGATATGAAAGTTGCTATTCTGGAGAAGAAAAACTACAGAACAAGAATCCAGAGGGAAACAGTTGAGATAAAATATATATACACATGCTGGACATCCTTTTCAATGGCTTAAACATTAGCCAAAGGTTCCTTAAGCCATTACCAAAAATAGTAATTATGTCGTTGTTTATGTTATTTTCCTTCTCAACTAACCAGACTCACCTTTTCAGAACAAGGCTCAAAGGTAAAGTCTGTCATTCAGTTGTTCCCCTGTTGTTTCCTTTAATTATTGTTGCTGTTTGCAGGACCACGTTTCAAAAGAATTGAATATGAAACAGAAGTCATAAGTCATTGCTAGGTGCATAATACAACCAGATACCACTGTCCCTTTATCGTAGAGCCTTGCAGGAATGTTTTACTACGTAGCCTCTGTATTCTAACTCTTATGTCTGATGAAGTAGACATGTTCCATGAAAGCTTACATTAAAATACAGCAGTTGGTCTTTAAGGTGCCACTTTTTAAATTTTGTTTTGTTTTTCTTGTTGAAAAACCAATTCCTAATGTTTGCCTCCTGATAGCCAGAGATAGTATTCAGCTGATCTTTTGCAAGCACACGTTTCCCTCCTTCTATGTCACAGTAGCCACTTAGGAAAGACGAGGACCACTTGCATCTTCGCCCAGAATCTTTACATGCCACGTTTGGGTGGAGGCCAGATTGTGAGGTGGAGTATGGACCAAATCCCTAGAACTTCTCCACTTGTTCGAGCCTGACAGATTACGGCAATTTCACTTCTCTCCCCCATTCTCCCGAGAACCATGCGTAAAACCAGGTAGTCCTTCACTCCCCGAACCAGATGAGAAGGCTATTTGTCACCTAGGCTGATATTCTCTCGTCTTGACCCCTTGAGAAACACCACAGCCTCGGCGTTCAGTACGGCTTGCAGGGACTACATTTCTTTTGAACAGAAAATCAATGTCATTCAATGGAATTCACTCTGCAGGGCAGGAAACCCTCCAGGTAACACAGTGGCAATGGGAACGTTCAAAATGCTTACACAGACAGCGAGTTTAATACTGTCACACCGGCCAGAGGCGATGGAACCTGTTGGGACACTCGCGAAAGCTGGTGCCTGCCTCGCTCAAACAAGACAGCCTGCTGAAGACGAAAATGCTTTAGAAAACTCATTAAAAACCTCTACCGACCCCCTGAAACAAACAGAACAAGTGGGCAGGAGAATTGCATTTTTGAAGTTTCAATATTCTCTTCTTGTTTGTGAGATCACAGTTGTCAATCTGGCACTATATAACTGGTTGCTGAAAATTTTAGTCACTTTGCGAGCGCTTCTGACAATGCCATGCGAAAGGAATAGAGGATCAGATGAAACAATACTCTTAGCATGTATTTTAAAGTAGTGATCCCTTAAGTGGCAAAAAATGTCTATTTGTTCTTCTTGTTATTAGCCCATGCTTTTCCTCATCTCCGTATCTTTCACTCTAGTAGCACTTTGTTTTATCGATTGGCCAGTGGAAAATAAACACAGGCTTAATTTGCAAGTTTCTGAGGCATTCAGTGTTTGGCAGGTCTCACTGTTGGAGGAGAAAAACGGTAATCAGAGGGCATACACAATCCCTTTAACATATTGGTGACAATCCTCTTATGCAGTTATGCCAGCAGAAGGGAAATGGTGTAACCTGCAGACTGCAGTTGCACATTGCTGCTAATTAATGAATCCCTGATTGGATTCCTTATTGTGCTGATCAGGAAATGAAGCAGGGATTCATTAATTAGTGGCATTTTGCTCCTAGAAGTTATGCTATTTCCCTTCTTCAGCAATAACTAGGATTTGGGGAATAGTCTGACCCACAGATGAACCTTTAATTTCAATGGAAATTCACAACCTAATCTTAAATATGGGTAATTGAAACAACTTGAAGCAAGGGTGGGAACCCATTTCCACCTGAGAGCCAGAATCTTTTCTCTTGGCTGCATTTCCTGGTGGCTGGGGCCAAGGACAAAGGGAGAGGGTATAAACCACTACTATGTTTTAACTTAATGGTGTTACTCCAGTAACAGAGCCTTAGATTCAGCAGCATTTCAGAATGGGGGAGGAAAGCATGAAAAAAGGACTCTTCCCAGAGTCTAAGTTTCTCCCCTGGTTGCTCAAACGTCTTTTTGATTTGAGTGGAAACTCCATGAAACTGATGAGCAGAATTTATGGACAGCCAAAAAGATTTGAAAGCAATGAAGGCCGAGAAGAGAAACAATCCTTGGTCCCATGAATTGCAGGTAGTTTTCTTATCTCTGTATCTTTAGTCTTTCCATAGAACCAAGAATGCCATCCCTTAAATATAAAACTTGGCTCCAGATAAACAGGAAGAATTGTCCTTACTCAAGATATCATGAGCCTCTTGAAGCTCACTCAGATGTATAAACAGAACTGAGGCTGAAGTGGGCTTGGGAGCGCTTATCTCAATATATCCACTTCACATTTAAAAGAAAAGCTTTTCTTGGAATCTACCAAACAGAGGCTACCATTTCACCCTTAAACACATGCAATTGTGGAAAAGTAGCTGAATTCTTGCTGGTTCCTGTTTCACCACCCAAGGAAGGGGGTTCAGATTATGTTCAGCACACGTGGGTATGTGTGGAGGCAAGAGATCACAGACAAAGTCACAATTCATAACTGATTGGTACGAGGTCTGGGCCAAACTGGAACAGCTAGATTCAGTTCTGGATTGAAGTGAAAAGTTCTAGAGAACATCTGTCGGATCCAAAGATTTGGACAGCTAAAATGAGTGGGAAGAAGCCAGGTCATGTGTCTTGAATAAAGTGGTGTGATAAGAAGGAGAACTGGCTTTGCTCATTCACAGCTCACATCATCATTTTCTAATCCCCACGTTTGTAGAGAGTGACTTTGTGAGTTCAGTAAACTGACATATTCAATTGTCTTATGCCCCTCTTTCCCATTCTTTTGCCAGATTTAGTAGAGTTTGTAGTAGGGTTTGTTTGTGGTTCCTATGTGCTGTCAAGTCACCTCTGATGTACGGTGACCCTATGAATAAGTGATCTCCAAAAGGTCCTGTCCTCAACTGCCCTGCTCAACTCGTGCAAACTCAAGCCTGTGGCTTCCTTTAGAGAGTCACTCCATCTCATATTCGGTCTTCCTCGTTCCCTGCTGCTTCCCACCTTTCCCAGCATTATTGTGTTTTTCAGAGAATCCTGCCCAAAGTAGGACATCTTCAACATTTTTGCCTCCAGAGGGAGTTCAGACTTGATTTGATCCAGGACCCAGTTGTTCGTCTTTCTAGCAGTCCACAATATCCACAAAGCTCTCCTCCAGCACCACATTTCAAATGAATCAATTTTTTATCTGCCAGCTTTCTTAACTGTCCAACTTTTACAGCCATCCATGGTGATCAGTGCTGTGTTAGTACCGTGTTTCCCCGAAAATAAGACAGGGTCTTATATTAATTTTTGCTCCAAAGAACACATTAGGGCTTATTTTCAGGGGATGTTTTATTTTATAGTCATATCTTCTTCTGGTTGCTGCACAATGCGGCACAATGGTGGATGGCGGGGTTTCACTTAGCTAGGGCTTATTTTTGGGGTAGGGCTTATATTATGAGCATCCTGAAAAATCATACGTACTAGGGCTTATTTTCAGGTTAGGTCTTATTTTCGGGGAAACAGGGTAGCAAGTAGTCATCATCATTAGGCATCCTTCAGTCTCGAGAGACTATGGTAACGTGCTCTGTATGGAGTACTTGGAACAGCGTCTAGTGTGGCTGAGAAGGCCAATTCGAGAGTGACAATCCCTTCCACACTGAAGACAAATACAATCTGTCCCCTGTCCAGCTCCCTGATTTTGCTGCTTTCGGGACTGCCTCTTGGCCTCGGCCTGCTGGACAAGGGTCTCTTCATATTGGGAGAGGTCATGCTGTACCGCCTGCCTCCAGGCTGAACGTTCAGATGTCAAGGTTTCCCATCTGTTGAGGTGCATTCCTAAGGCTTTCAGATCCCGCTTGCAGATCTCCTTGTATCGCAGCTGTGGTCTCCCTCTGGGGCAAGTAGTAATGTCAGTCATAGTACAGAAAGACCTTAGAGAATGTAATTACATTGATTCTGCTCTGACCTGAGTCGTGTTCCTACCGTCTGTCTTGCTAAGGCAACTCTGGTCACCTTTCGCCTAATTCCCTTTTGACCTTGTTTATTTGAGTGGTGAAATCTGTTTAATTTGTGTAAATCTGTGTGGATTTTAGACAGTGACATCCTTTCCCACTTGTCTGCCCATTGGGCCTAACTGTTGTTTGGAGTCTAATTTGCTTTCTTTGGGTGGTTTGTATTTTTACCCACCCACCCCTCCAATTGTACGCAGCCACGTATTCATCTGAGTTCTTCCAGGAAGCATAACAATTTTATTCACAAAGCACCTATATTGCGTTGCATGTTTTGTGAACACGAATCACCACAACAAGCACTATTGTTTTTGTTATTGCTCATTTCATTCATATTGGTCTGAGCAAGAAACTACACGTAATTTCCAATTTCCAATCCATTACATTTCATAGAATCATAGAATTGTTGTAGGGTTGGAAGTAGAGATAGGGGTATTCGTATTCGTATACAAATACGAATACCCCCACACAGGTGGACATAACGAGGGTCCAGCCCCATGGGGCCGGATGGTCCACTCACTGATCCGCCGCGGGCGCGGGCGCCACAGAGCCTTCCAATGGCTCCGGAGATTGCGTTCGGCAAGCCACTCTTCAACCTAAGAGAGAGGCTTGTCGTCCCGCCTCCTGCCAGGAGTGGCTCGCTGAACGTGATCTCCGGAGCCATTGGAAGGCTCCGTAGCGCCCGTGGTGGATCGGTGAGTGGACCGTCCGGCCCCATGGGGCTGGACCCTCATTATGTCCACCTGTGCAGGGGTATTCGTATTTGTATACGAATACGAATACCCCCATCTCTAGTTGGAAGGGACCTTGGAGGTCTTCTAGTCCAACCCCCTGCCCAAGGCAGGAGACCTCATACCATCCTGGACCTCATCCCATCCCGGACAGACGGCTGTCCCATCTTTTCTTGAAAACCTCCAGCGATGGGGCACCCACAACATCGGGAGGCAAGTTGTTTCACTGCTTAATGGTTCTCACCGTCAGGAAATTCCTCCTTATTTCCAGGTTGGATCTCCCTCTGACGAGTTTCCTCATTTTAAAAAAACTTATACATATCCTTTATAGTAGGGAATGATCAAAGACCCCCTGCCTATCCACCCAGTGCCCTTCTGATGGCACTTTGACCAGCCTTTGTCCAGATCCACGACAAAAGTTTTGTTTGTTTTTGCACTTCTAGTTCTTTGTGAAAATCCCATTCTGGCAAATGTAGAAACAGGAATGAGAAGGCCAAGATATAACTGAATGGTGCCAGCAGGACAGAAGGGCATCAGCAACAATCTGCATATTGGTGTGCAATGCCCTATTTTTATTTCTCTCCTTTCCCCCCAGTTTCCAGGAGAAAGTCCCAATTACCTTCTTAAGGCAAGTACTGAGATGGGAGTCTGTCACTTTAAACACGACCCTGCTGGAAAAGCTACCCTTTCTGGAGCAATGAGACACGATCCTTTGTTTGCATGTGACTACATACTTATCATTTAAATTTACATAAGACTTTTTAACGTCTTTTCTGCCACAGACTAACACAGCCCTTCCTCTGGAAATTTCTCCAAATATGGGAGTTCAATTTAGCCATTACCGCTAATCACTTTTGACAGAACTGACTTCCACGTGGATCAGGGAGATGGAAGGATTGTCTGGTTTTTGAAATGCTTAATGTTATACAAATTTGCCATTCCAAGGGGGTATTTTTCCCCCTGACATTTTTTTCTTCACGTCTCCTTGTTAAACTCCTTTGCTGATATGACGGAAAAAGAAATTCTCAATATTTTTTTTTTCTGAAGAGCACTTTCTGTTAAACCTCCAAGTTCATTCTAACTTTATACCTAGATTCTTCCATACCAGAAGAGAAAGGCCATTGGCCTGTTAAAAATAAGAAATCAGAGGAGAAGAGAATTGCTTTCTGTTTTTTTAAAAAATTAATTTTATGTCACACATAAGTCAGATCTTGAGTCATGGGCTTAATTCTTTCTGGATTACAGTCCAATCAGGGCTTGTTTAAACTGTGCCCACGTGGAAGAGTAATCCAAAAACAAAGAGAAAGAAGAGCGACACATTTCAAGGACAAAAAAGAAATTCTAACTTTGGAAATAAAATAAGCAAATGTATCTCACTTGGCTTTTTCCTTTGCAAAGAGTTTGCAAGGTGGAATTCAGTCTAAAGTGCTAGAGGGAGCCTGCTAAAGCGATATTACAAAAACAACCTTAATAGGTGATGCACCTACTTTCCATGCTGGCATGAAGATAAACCAGCCAGCTTTTCAACAGACATTGATCGGTTGGGGCACTGGTTCCCAATCTGTGCACCGCAGTGCCCTGTGTTTCCCACCTCCCAAGGAAAGCCAGGAAGCAAGATGGTGTTAACCATTGATTCCTTAGCTTACAGGTGCCCATAAATTCACTTCTACCTATTAGAGCTTTTCGCAGAAATGCAGAGTGTTTGACGTTACATGATGACACACAAGACAGCTATATTCCTGGAATGACTCCATGTGCGTTTCACAACAATTACTAGATCAGTTTGACAAATGGAAGAGATCTAGACTGTTTCATTTGTCTAAGTGGATTGTGTATTGTGTGTGTGTGTTTACTGACATTATAGATATTGATGTCTCTTGCTGGGCCTTACTAAAAAAGAATAAATATTTCTCTTTTAATAGTTAATCCTCCCATGGCCACTAGATTTACTAAATAGAGAGAAAATGTAATAATAGATTTTCTCAAGGAAAACCTGTGTTCACTGTTATTTCATTTAATACTAAAATTAAAAACTATGAGGAGTTCTCCTTTGGTTTCCTTCTCCACCTTTCCAAAATAACTTTTCTTCTAAGTTTAAATCTCTTGTCATCTCCTGGAGCAAGGGCATAGATAGCAGCCCCCCCGCCCGTTAAGCTTTTAACTCTTTTTTATTTTAACTGTCTGGCCCAAAACCTAGTTATTGTTATTGTTGGTATAACTTTCAGGGGCATATTGCTGCCAGTTAAGAAGTCAGAGCAGGCATTTCCTCCAACACACCAAGTCACATGACTTGTGGGTTACAAGACATACCTACATTGACTTCTCAACTTGGAGCAACAAATAGAATTGAGGTTAGGATAACGGTGTACAAATATCCCCACAGAGTGGCCTGATTCAAAGCTGCGGTCAAGGAATAGACACCTAAGAAATGCAGAAGAAAGGCTTTTTTTAAATTTTTTACACAAATTCAAAAGAAATGTCAACAAACTGAACCACAAGCAAACACACTCCATGGTTTCATAGGCCAATCAGATGCTGTTTACTGACATCAGACAGGGATGGCGGGCTAATGCTAACCCTTTCCTGGTAACAAGGGAATTTTTAAAAATGAGAATTCCAGTGATAAGAATTCCAGTCTCTCCTTCTCTGGGACACTGTGTGCCCAGGAACCAACAACTGAACAGCAAGGAAACCAGATAGCACAGGGGGAATAAGATGCTAACTGTGATGTTCATGTCAGTGACATGAGGCTGGCTTTGCAAGGCGACAGGAGGGTTCCCGTGCAAAACGGGGTCTTATACTTTTAAATGGGCAGGCTGAAGCAGGATGGATGTTAATAATCAAAGATGAGACACAGAGGTTGATTACACTCTCATCCCGAGTGCATACTCCCAGCAGAAATGGAGTTGTGGAGTAGCTCCATCTTTTACACAAGAGTTTTCCCACAAGTAGCTAAATCGGGTTTTGACTTGTATTTCCCATCTTGCAAAATGTTTGTGTGCAGGAAGCTACCTTATGCTGAGTCAGAGCACTTGTCCCTCTGCGTCTCACTGTTATCCAGCAGTTTCTCACGATGGCCTACACATGGCCTTGAGATCATTTTCATGGTCCCCAAACACCATCACCATTAAATTCAGGAAGAAGGAAGCTGCTCCCACTGGTGCCTGGGAGTGGCAAAAATGTCTCAAGGGATCATGAGACAGGTAGTCTTATTATCATCATCATCATAGAAGAACAAGCCTTGCTGAGGGAAAATCAGCATGGTTTCTGTAAGGGTAAGTCTTGACTCACAAACCTTTTAGAATTCTTTGAAAAGGTCAACAGGCATGTGGATGTAGGCGAATCAGTGGATATTGTCTATCTAGATTTTCAGAAGGCATTTGACATTGTCCCTCACTAAAGGCTGCTGAGAAAACTCCACAGTCAGGGGATAAGAAGGCAGGTCCTCTTATGGACTGAGAGTTGGTTGAGAACCAGGAAACAGAGAGTAGGTGTCAATGGGCAATTTTCACAATGAAGAGAAATGAAAAGCAGTGTGCCCCAGGGATCTGTCCTGGGACCGGTGCTTTTCAATCTGTTCACAAATGACCGGGAGATAGGGATAAGCAGTGAGGTGGCCAAGTTTGCAGATGACACAAAACTTTTCTGGGTGGTGAAGACCAGAAGGGAATGTGAAGAGCTCCAGAAGGAGCTCTCCAAACTGGGAGAATGGGTGGCAAAATGGCAAATGTGTTTCAATATAGGAAAATGTAAAGTAATGCACACTGGGACAAAAAAATTAAAACTTTATTTATTAGCTAATGGGTTCTGAGCTGTCCATGATGGATCAGGAAAGAGACCTTGGTGTGCTGGTGGACAGCTTGATGAAATGGTCAACCCAGTGTGCGGCAGCAGCGAAAAAGGCCAATTCCATGCTAGGTATCATTAAAAAGGAGATTGAGAATAAAACAGCCAACATTAGAATGCCATTGTCCAAAACGCTGCGTACAGTTGTGGTCGCTGCACCTCAAAAAAGACAGTGGAACTGTAAAGCTGCACAAGAGAGCGATTAAAATGATGACTGGGCTGGGGCACCTCCCTTATGAGGAAAGGCTACAGCGTTTGGGGCTCTTTAGTCTAGAGAAAAGGCACCTGAGGGGGGACATGATTGAGATGTATAAAATTGTGCAGGGGATAGATAAAGTGGATAGAGGGAAGCTCTTTTCCCTCTCACACAATATCAGAACCAGGGGACATCCACTCCAATGGAGTGTTGGGAGAGTGAGAACAGACCAAAGAAAAGATTTCTTGACCCAGCGTGTTGTTAGTCTGTGGAACTCCTTGCCACAGGATGTGGGGATGGCATCTGGCCTAAATGCCTTCAAAAGCGGATTGGACAAATTTTTGGAGGAAAAGTCCATCGCAGGTGACAAGCCATGATGGGGATGTATAATCTCCAGGCTTCGAAGGAAGGTACCTCTGAATGCCAGATGCAGGGGAGGGGGTATCAGGAGACAGGGATCTAGTTGTCTCGTGTGCTCCCAGAGGCATCTGGTGGGGCCACTGTGAGATACAGGAAGCTGGATGAGATGGGCCCTTGGCCTGATCCAGCAGGGCTCTTCTGATGTTCTTATGTTCTTATATTGGAACTGCAGAGCTGAAATGCACTCTATTGATCATTGAGTACAGTTGTTATCAAGGAGGCCCAGTGGGGGAATCAAACTCCCTGTCTCTGGCTCCACAGCCAAATACCTAAACCTCTGAGCTATCCAGCAGTTCTTACATCCTCCTCCTCTTCCTCCTCCTCCAAGATGAAACTGTGCCACACCTCAGATTACAAAATTAGACGTGATGGAGTAGCAAAATTAGCGCACTGGTCATTATGAAAAAAAAGACAAAAGAAAAAAAAAGAAAAAGAAAAGAAGAAGAATTTGCCAGCCCCCAAAAACCCGTGGGAACATCAGGTAGAGAAGGTGTCAGAAAATGAGAAATTCAAGATCTTGTGGGATTTCCGGACCCAAACGGATAGGCACCTTGAACATGACACAACAGACATAGTAGTAATAGAATGAAGAAAGGTCTGGATCCTTGACATTGCCATTCCATGGTATGCCAGAGTTGAAAATAAAGAATTGGAAAAACTAACAAAGTACAGAGACCCGGCCATCGAAACATCTCGCCTCTGGAAGAGACACACTTCAGTGGTCCCCGTAGTCATTGGGGCTTTGGGAACACTATCAAGAAACTTCACACAGTACTATAAGCAGTTGCAGATCTCAGAAATCACACCATCAGAGCTACAGAAAATGGCAATATTGGGAACAGCATACATACTGCGCCGATATTTAACAGATATGAGAAACATTCCTCTTTAAACTATTGTTTTGGGGTTGCTTTCCCCAGGATTCTGCCTGTGGAAATTCTTGGTGAGTTCTGGGATTTGCAGACCATACAAAAGGAAAGTCTCATGTCTAATTGTTACACATGGATAGGTGTTGTTTTCCCCTTTAACCGACTTGGCGTCCATCAGCAGTACCTTCCACCCTGGGGACTGTCACCTGAGCTAGTTAACTTTTCTGAAAAGCAACACATTTAGGAGCAATCAACCCCCATTATATTCCTCACCTCTCCAAGGACCAAGCGGGCCTCCCCACACCCGTCATCGCATCTCCCTCTGCTGCCTGCCATTACAATCAATTTCCATGCAATTTCTTCAAAAGGCTAATCTTGAATCATACAGGAGTCAACTGGAAAACTTGGCATGGAACAAAGAAGGCATTATTTGGTAAATGCATGTTGGCTTTAATTGTTCTTTTCAATCGTCCTTTATAGCCGGTGCCTCGGCATGTACAAAATTGGAGAGAAAAGGTCACATTGAAACGTAGATGAAACAGGAAAGTGCCTCGATTCCATTTTATCCTTTTGGATCCCCTTTTAAAACAGAAGAAAGAAAAAGGAATGGAAACAAACACCCCCCAATGCCCAAAGCTGTCTGTCCATTTTGCATTAAAATCAAGCAAGGTAAATTTTAATGGCCTCTTGCAGCAGGACGACTGTAAGGGGAAAGAAAAAAAAATAACCAATTTGCTCTTGTGAGGTTCAGGCAAAAATAGCCTTGAGAAAAAGTTATTGATGTAGTGTATTTATGTAGGGTTGTAAGACAGATTATGCCATCAGCAAATAAGGTCAGGCTAACAGATCGTATTACGGGTAAAAACAGGTAGGGTGGCGAGGAAAGAGGTGACTTACAGAGTTGTACTGAAAGGAGAAACGGGAGAGGCATTTCTCTTAGGGTGCGGTTACATGTCGCAACTACACAACTTAGGGTGCGGTTACATGTTAAAATACTCCTGGGTTTGCCTCGGGTTTCGCACACTTGAAATTAGAGCAGTGCGGCAATGGAACCAATGACCTCGAGAGGTGGTGAGCGCTCCAACACTGGAGGCATTCAAGAGAAATTTAGACAACCACCTGGCAAATCTGTATTCCTGCACTGAGCACGGTGGGTTGGACTCAATGGCTTTATAGGCCCCTTTCAGCTTTATTATTCTATGATTCTATGACTGAGTTTTAAAATATCTGTTTACATGACGAACAGCTAAGCGTGCAATTGGTTTTTGGCTGGGAAGTGTTTTGTATTTTTTATTTTTTGGTCCGGAAAGTGAGGTATTTTAAACAGCCTCCAGGGAGTAGTTGATTTTAACTTGATTGTGGGCACGATTGGTTTTGAATCATTTTTGGTATGTGTGCTCACCTGTGTCAGAGTCAATTGTGTAGGTGGTGTTTGTCAAGAAATGGATGCCAGGATCACAGGCTTTGGGCTGCAGGGAAACATTGCAGTCCAATCTGCTATTGTTTTTTTTTCTATCTGTGATACTGAAATAGCACTGTCCCAATTTGAAAGTGATATCCCCCCTCCCCCCGTTAAAATAATACTGGCAGTGTCAACTGGATGTGAAAGGCACCCAATGTGCAGATGGGTAACTGCAGGACAAAGGTTCAAATGCAACAAGTTTGAGGCACCTTCCACACTTGCACTGGCTGCCTTTCACAGCCACTTGCTGCTGGTGGTGTTATTTTTAATATTTGATTTTAAAAAAAATTCTTTCAAACTAGGATAGTGCTAGTTCAGTATTACATATAGGGGGGAAAAAAACAATAACAGATCATACTGCAAAATTTCCCTGCAGCCTTTAACCCATGATCCTGGCATCCATTACTTGACAAGCCTCACATAGCTAAGGACACTTGCCAGTGCAAGGGTGGGTGGGTGAGTGCAGAACAAAGTCTCAAATGCAATGATTTTAAAAGCCTGTGTAGCCCCCTTGACTGATATGCAATACAGCTTAAAAACTTATTAAAAGTTGTCCCAAGAGGATGCACACACCAGCCATAAGGTAGGTGACTACCATGTGACTTTAAATCAACTTCAAAACCCTGATTCATCATCCAATTAAATTCAATAGTGTAACCACACTCTTGGTTTATTCTACAAAGTTTCTAAATGTTACTGTGCTTCACATGAGTTACCGTATTTTTCCATGTATAAGATACTACTTTTCCCTAAAATCATCACACTAAAATGGAGGGGTGTCTTTTACATGGAATTAAACTAAGAACACGGAGAGAACAAAACGGCCCATACCTTACCTCTGTAAACAAGCTTCCTTCAATCACGAGGCTTAGCTTCCTCCAATCACGAGCCTTATGGAACTGACGTCAGCTGATGCTGCACAAACCAATTGGAACACGCCTTGTTGGAGGTGGAGCCTGTAGGCAGTGCTCAGATTCAACAGGGAGTTGTAATGTCTGAGCGTTCTGAGCCCAGAGGCTGAATACTCAAAGCTAGGTTTTCGTAATTTTTGGGTTAGAAAAGTGGGAGGGGGGCATCTTATAAACGGAAAAATACGGTACTTTTGAGAAGGGTATTCACCTTTTTAACTGGCCCTGCTCTTATGCCACTAACATCTGGAACGTCTATGTTCAGAAGTGGTATTCCTGTTCAACCTTTGCCAATCATGGGTTTCCAGATGTGGGGAACTGTGACTTCCATTATTCCCAATATTTGAATATGCTGGCTGGGGGTGATGGAAGCTGCCACCCAGCTACTTCTAGGGACCCATGGTTTGGAAATGTTTTCATAGATATTAGTTGTAGGGGATGAGGCTGGGGAAGAGGTGGGAAGGGTTGTTGTATTGATGTGCTGGCTTTTCTGGAAGCAGACGGTTGAAAACAGGATGGTGAGCTAGATAGACTTTTCAGATGATCCAGCAACGGTGTAGTGGTAACTTCTGAATTGCAGAGACTCGTCAGTCATCACAGCTCTGCTCCCAAAAAGAGCAAAAGGATGCAGACAGCTATGATGATACAGATCAATAAATGGACCCTAGATGTTTCTACCTCTACCAGAAGCAGGTGTTTTGTAAAATTAATGGGACCTAATTGCTTATCCATCTCCACACCACCACAATTTTTCCTTGCAAAAAAGAATAACTCACAACTTTTCAATGCCGGGAAATTTCATTTCATGCCAGCTACTGAGAGTATTATAACTAGTTACTTTTGGGGTAAGGAGGATGAAATGAAGTTACATTGGAAAAGTAACATGGGAAGCATGAATGAAGTTAATCTATCAGTGCAATGAATAACATTACACAAGTACTTTCAGATGTTATGTTTTCAGGGAATTTTAAGGCATTTTTTTAGCATTCTGATGGGAATTTTTCAAATTATACAAGATTCACCAGTCCCAAGTGTATTTTAAAAAAGTAATGGAAAGTAACTAGAAAGTAATGAGCAGCCACAAAGCAATGTAACCTATTACTTTTCAAAATCATGATGATGGCTATTTTTCAAACACTAAGGATGGGGAACCAATTGCTTTTTTAAAGTAATTTTTTTTGAGCTCTGGTCTTGCAGTTAAGTTCTGATGCACACTGTAAGGTTGATGGGGTGGCAAATAACACCATTGTCTCTGCTAATCACAAAGCGCTGGCACTCCAAGCCCATGCATTCTTGTTCCACTATACCACAGGAGAGAAAGAAGTATGGACTGCGCTGTAAATTCTCACTTGTCTCAGCCTTACTGATGGAGATGAGCAACCGCAAAATTATTCTCCTACCTCCACAAGATGTATTTTGTGGCTCTCTTGATAAGAGAGGAGAAACTGATTGGATTTTTTTTTGTACAAAAACAATGCTGAAAACAAGGCAAATCACACACACACACACACACAGAGAGAGAGAGAGAGAGAGAGAGAGAGAGGCTGTAGCTTCATTGCATGAACTTTGGAGAACGAGATGTGTCAGAAGGGTTCAACACTCAGCCAGCTAATGGTGGAAATCCTGTTGCTTTAACTTACTCTGCGTAAGGCTGATGATGTCATTAGCCACAGCAGTTCTTCAGCAATTAAAAGTTTGAAGGCCCAGAGGTTCCATAAAAAATTTCTTTCATTGTACCCCAGGATGATTTTACCACTGGCCATAATTTTCAGAAATTAAAGACCACCCTGTGGCCTCCAACGGCTTTCTCATAACGAAAGAGATCCCAAGGGATCCTCAGAACCTTTCGGGAGGGCGATCAGAAATGATTAATTTCTGTAGAACTGATGCAGTGGATGGCGTCAGCAGCTTTACATAGTGTTACATGTGCGTGCTTTGCTTCTCAATGGGAAAAGGCAACGCTTGTGTGAACAGACCGTCTGCACAAATTATGTAGACCTTTCTCTCTCATAGGGCTTGAAGATTTCATGAAACAACTTGAAGCAATGAGAATGAAGAATTCAGTATCAGTATTCTTTACATCTCTATGTATGTAGAGGAAAAAGGAAATGAAGTGTGAAGAAAAATCTTTTCTTTAGTTAAAGCTGCTGTTAAAGCCACAGATACAGATCTGGTAGAAGAGATAGACCTGCATGAAGATGGAGGGAAAATACAGAGGGGTTGGAAATTGGGGAGACATATGGTTGCACAGTTTTAAAATTTTGGTCAAATTTCTCTAGCTGCGCAGCAGAAGTGCAGGGTTTCACAGAGCAGAATTCCTTCAAGTTCCTCAGAGTATGCCACCTCTTTTCTCATTAACGGACACTTACAGTCAGTAGCTCACACCGAGTCATTAGTAGGAAAAAGAATAAAGTTTCATCCCTTATGAATTAAACAGATGAAACAGCAATCTGACAAACATGACTGCTTTCAGCAACAGACTTCAACTGACAAAAGAGAATGGGGGAGAACTCCAAGCAGAGAGGCAGCGCTCTCTTTGAATTTAGAGACAGGAGAGAATGATTGGTTAGTGCTGGAAAGATTGACAGTCACAATCTTTCCACGTTTATAAGATGTTATGAGATGCCTGCTCATAACTAGGAGGTCTAGCTTGTGCATTCAGAATCCTCTTGCTTCTTAGTGGGAGAAGAAAAAGCAGGGCTTGCAAACATGAAGACTTAGGGTGGAGATTCCATAATCTCTAGACAGCATGCCATCCATTTAAATGCATGATGCACTGGTTTCACAACTAAGATATTGGGCATCGGTACTTTCCATCCACTTAGAGATGATTTGAAGCTAGTTCCTGCAGCCAGTGCTCTTTAGGGAGAACTGCTTTGCTTTACTCTTCCAGGTAACCCACCTGGATGCTTACTGGATACAATGAGGGCAACAAATAGCTAGCAAGATGGTAGTAGTGGGTTTCTTTATAGAATGGGAGGACCCACCCTGATGGGGAGTGTAGAGGTAATGGACATGTACCTTGCAGGAAAATCTTTGTTTCCCCCCACCCCATCCTTTTAGATGCTGTCTTTGCAGGCTGAATACAGGGTCCTGAGTTGGAAGGGTCTTGTAAGGCTATCAGGTCCAACCCTTCCTCAAGGCAGGAATGCAAATCAAAGTAGATTTGACAGATGGCTGTACCCAATTTTCTCTTGAGTGCTCACCACCTCCCAAGGAAATTGGTTCTATGGTTTTACTGCTCCAATATAGGATGTTTTTCCTGATATTCAGCCTAAATCTAGCTTCCTGTAACTTGAGCCCATCCCATTGTCTGGGATGATTGAGAACAGATCTTGCACCTTCTGTATGACAACCTTTCAAGTATTTGAAAAGTGCTATCCTATCCCCACTCAGTTTTCTTTCCTCAAAGCTAAACATGTCCAGTTCTTCTAGTTTTTCCTCCTAGGGCTTGGTTTCCAGTCCCCTGAGCATCCTTGTTGCCCTCCTCTGAATTTGCTCCAGTTTGTTGGCATCCTTCTTAAAATAGGGTGTCCAGAACTGGACACAGTACTCAAGATGAGGCCTAGCCAGTGCCAAATAGTAAAGGTAAAGGTTCCCCTTGACATTTAGTCCAGTCGTGTCCGACTCTAGGGCGCGGTGCTCATCCCCGTTTCCAAGCCATAGAGCCAGCGTTTGTCCGAAGACAGTTTCCGTGGTCACGTGGCCAGCGCAACTAGACACGGAACACCGTTTACCTTCCCACCGAGGTGGTGCCTATTTATGTACTCGCATTTGCATGCTTTCGAACTGCTAGGTTGGCGAGGAGCTGGGACAGAGCAACGGGAGCTCACTCCGTCGCGTGGATTCAATCTTATGACTGCTGGTCTTCTGACCCTGCAGCACAGAGGCTTCTCCGGTTTAACCCGCAGTGCCACCACGTCCCTCAAATAGAGGGGGACAAGTCTGTGTGTTCTGTGCCGTCAAGTCAGAACCGACCTATAGCAACCCAAATAGAGCTTTCAAAGTAAGCGAGACACATTATTTAAGGAGTGGTTTTACCAGTTCCACTCCCCCGGTGAGTTTCCATGGCTGAGTGGGGATTCAAACCCTGTTCTCCAGAGTCCTAGTTCATCGCTCTGTCCACTACACCACACTGGGGATCCTTCATTGGATTTGAAGACTATCACCTGGCAGGACAAAGTTCCAAATAGAGTAGTCCTAGAACGAGCTGGAATTTTTAGCATGTATACATTACTGAAACAGCAACGTCTACATTGGCTTGGACATGTCGTGAGAATGGCTGATGGTCGGATTCCAAAAGATCTCCTGTATGGAGAGTTAGTGCAGGGAAATCGCCCCAGAGGGAGACCACAGCTGCGATACAAGGATATCTGCAAGCGGGATCTGAAGGCCTTAGGAATGGACCTCAACAGATGGGAAACCTTGACATTTGAGCATTCAGCCTGGAGGCAGGCGGTGCAGCATGGCCTATCCCAATTTGAAGAGACACTTGTTCAGTAGGCCGAGGCAAAGAGGCAGTCCCAAAACCAGCCAAATCAGGGAGCTGGACAGGGGACAGATTGTATTTGTCTTCAGTGTGGAAGGGATTGTCACTCTCGAATGAATTGGCCTTCTCAGCCACACTAGACGCTGTTCCAAGTCCTCCATACAGAGCACGTTACCATAGTCTTTCGAGACTGAAGGATGCCTAATAGAACTTCTTTTAATGCAGACCAAAATAACAGTGGCTTTTTTTGCAGCCACATCTCACTGCCTTCGTGTTTGAGCGGAAGGTCTACGTTCTCTTTCCTCCTCAGGCTTTCCCAGTGAACGCCCCCACTGTCTTGAAGACAGATTTGCATAACCGTCTCTCTCCAGTATGGCTTGAGAGTTGGGCAGGGGCCTATCCATTAGGCTTCTGTCCCCATCAGCCTTTTGCTGCCACAGTGATGGACGCAGGGGAACAGTTAGCAGAACTCCGAAGCATTTAGAGTCTTCTATCAGAACCAATGTTAGGAAAACAGCCAGACCTGGGACACCTGAATTAGCTGAGAAAAGATAAAATGACATTTTTCCTCCCAAAAAAACCCAAAAACCTTCCAGCTGTTCTCGTTGCTTTAGCCGACAGTGTGGCGGGGTGAGAGTAGGCCTAGAAGCTCTTGAAACCACTGCATAGCAACCCAATTGCATAAAATACCCACCTATGAATGGATCTCACAAAATATAAGTCTACAACGCGGCAAGAAAAGGCAATGAGAAGGTTGCTCCATCTCTTCTCTTTCAAGAAGAAATTCCCCACTCTGCTCTTGAGGTCTGGAGTTTTCTGCAGGGAGTTCTCCTCTAATGGGATAATTTGCACCCTTCCAATATTTCCTTAAAATTAACCTCTGCGGCGAATCCCACCACATTGTTTGCACCGTGAATAATTCACCTGTATTGCCACAAATCCTCTTGCATAAAGTTGTACCTGCACCAGCTGATGATGTCAGGATCAGGGCCATTGATAGGAATTCCCTGGTATTAATGCCTCCCTCCTCTCTGAGGCTTCCAAAGGCTTCCTTAGGTGGTATAGGCATGGGGCTGTGAGGCCGGCGGTTGGGAGTTCGAATCCCCACTGTGCCTCCTTGACAGGGGCTGGACTCGATGGTTTCTAGCTCTGCAGTTCCAAGATGCTGCTGCTGCTGATAGAACTTGATACAACAGGATTTGGGCTGATACATGCTAAAATAGCTGCCAGATTGGAGCATGGATATAGCAAATTTGGGAAGGCTTTAGTTCAGTCCTATGTCTGCATTCCCTATTGACTCTAAGTCTACTTAGACTTGGTACAGTTCTATTTTTCCTTGCTTCTCTATTGCTTTTCTCTCCCTGTTGAAATTTAAACTGCATGCCCATTGAGGCAGGGACTTTTAAGTACCTAATTTTGTTATGGCCCCTACATCTCCTTCCTGAAATTGGGTATCTCAGCCTCGTTCTCTGAGTCCCCACTTCTTATATTTATCTTTGTAGCATAGAATTACGTTTCTGGCTTTCTTGTCCTTGTGTATGTGTGTGTGTGGGGAGGGACGAGAGAAGACAACATTCTTCTTTTCACTGACGAGGATGATGACACAGCCCGACTATTGGCACAAACAATTTTTTTGTGCAAAGTTGTTGATTTTGCGCAACGTTGCCCATTTTGCACTAAATGTCCATTTTGTGCAAATACCAATGCCAAATATAATTATAACCTTAGATCACCAGAACTGGAAGGGAGCCTATCGATGAGCAAGTCTGACCCCTGTCAAGGAGGCATGGTGGGGAATCGAACTCCCAACCTTTGGTTCTACAGATAGATATCTAAAAACCTCTGAGCTATCCAGCAGCTTTATGCCTGCACAAGCTGATGATGTCAGCTTTTATCAGTCATTGAATGTTTCTTATTCCACCCCTCAGGTTCTGAGGCTCCCTGTCCTCAGAAATGCTGTAGTTTTACTTACAACCCCACATGCTGTCTGTAGTTTGAGCGTCTGGGAGGTACTTTTCTGGGTTGGAGTTATTGTCTATCAAGCCAGCACTAATAAATAATTCCTTCCCACTTTTGAAATTCAAAGAAAGGCCCACCTCTCTGCTCTGTGTTCTATCCTTCTCTTTGGTCGGTTGGAGGCAGTTGTTTGCTGTTAATCTGTTTGGTTGGTTGCTAGTATGAGAAAGGGGTGGACTCTGGGGAACTTTGTAGCGATTCTCCTCTGTGGATCTGTGTACTACTACTGTGTAGCAAAAGTGAATTTTACTAGAAATTCAAATTCTGCAATGAGAAGCTCTTTTTTGTGGCATTTGACATGTAGAAACTTCTCCACGGTGCCAATTGCTGTGTATATGTGTGTGTAAATCAAGGCTGTAATGACCCTTTGGTTTCTCAGCTTCTAGTATCCCCTCTTCTGTGGAAGAAAGGACAGCTATCTGTGCAGCACTCAGCCCCAAGGACCATATCCATGCCGGTACCACAGGGGGTGTGGTTGTGTGTGTTTATTTCTGCTGAATTATATCCATACATGCTGCATCTGGGTCAACCACCAAAGCTTCTTCAGCATGCTCAGAGTTAGTCCCTGGGACACGTGTAAGTCTGAGAAAGGAACCAAAGCTCTAGTTTATTCTCCTCTTTTCCTTTGTGAGGAGAGCCTGTTTTAGGCTTGGCTGAATCCTATTTTCCTGTAAACCATTCTCTGTCTTAGAGATTGTGCCGTCAAAGTTATATTATTTTCTGAGGTGACAATTGAGTGTCTCAGTCACTCTCTTTTTCTCAATATTTTTTTTTCTGCCTCACAGGGCTGGTGAAAATGTTATGAAGTTGAATTTAGGCTTGCTCGGGTAAACCTGCACATGCACACACTCACTCACAGAGACACACTTTAAGGGGAAATATTTTCCCCCCTCTCTTGGAGCAGGGAAAACAAGAACAAAGTACCATCTAATAATGTTGAAACTTTGAGCACATCATGAGATGACAGGATTCTCTGGAAAAGACAATAATGCAGGAAAAGAGGAAGACCCAATACGAGATGGACTGACTCCCTAAAAGAAGCCACAGGCTTGCGTCTGCAAGAGCTGAGCAGGGCAGTTGAGGACGAGACCTTTCGGAGTTTGCTCATTCATAGAGTCACCGTTAGTCGGAAGCAACTTGACAGCACATAACAACAACGGTCTTGATCCAAACCCGTTCTACTAGGAATGACGAGTCAGCAGCATTCCATCTCCCGACATACAGGGCTTGTGACATCCCAGTGGCAGGTCCTTGTGATGTCACAGAGGTGGGGTGGGCAAAGGTTGGGAGGTGGCCCAGAAGCCGTTGCAGGACACCTGGTTGTGGAAATGGACATGGAGATGGAGAGAACCTGGATAAAGGGGCCTAGAATCTATGTAAAACCTGACTAATCAGGTAGCATGACAGTATAAATTAAGAGGGAAAACCTGCCTTGTGTAGGCTGTAGAATGCCCTTCGTGGCTGCAGCCATGTTTTCTTCCTTCTGTGGCCTTACAAACGACGTATGGGGGTTTCCGGGACCTGCCGTTATGCCAGAGGTTGTGCAGCATTCGCCATTGCCCCCTAAGGAGTTCCCTCCCCACGGTTTATGCCCCTGCTTTTAGGAGTTACACCACAAGAAGGCTCCCAGGTTGTGATGCTGGTGCAGCATGCCTTGCCTTGCTCCAAGGGGCCTGGCGATCGCTGTATAGTTTTAATTGTCGTGAGCTGCCTGGGGTCCCCTATAGGGAGAAAGGTGGCAGAAATAAATAAATAAATCACAACAATACACCCACAACAAAAAAACACGCTGATCATCATAATCACCCATCTCCTGAAAAGGACAAAAGCTGATCCCACAGCTATAAATACTCAACTATCCAAACAAACTGCACCAGAGCACAGACAGAGTTCTGACTCCTGTCCTCTGAAGATGCCGGCCACAGAGACTGGTGAAACGTTAGGAAGAACAACCTTCAGAACATGGCCAAAGAGCCCGAAAAATCCACAACAACCATCAAATCCCGGCCATGAAAGCCTTCTAGAATTCAAATAAATAACAAATAAACCGTGGGCCCATGTAGGAGGAACCCATCAGTTCTATTCCATCCCCTTTTCTTGGTCCTGACTTTTTGGTGTGGCAGCACTGCACAAATACAACAAGCCTACGAACACATGTATACTGAACCCATGAGCCCTAGCCCTGGATGGAAATGGATGGGGCTGAGTGTCCAGGCTGTAAAACTATGGCATTCATAAAATCCATACTTTCTCCTCCTACGTTGACCTGAGATTTGTCTCCCGGTGCACCGCAATTCTCTGAGCCCCACACTGCAACATGATCACTTTTTATACCCCAATCTGTCTTTGTTTGGGATACTGCCCTGCTCCCCAAACCCTAATTGCGTTCAACTGGCATTTCGACTCCAAGCCCCTGTTTTTCAAGTGTAGAAAGTGTTACAGAGTTTTGAATTTCTGGTTAAATTTATCTAGCTGTACAGTAGAAGGCCGGGGATTCACACAGCAGAACAGCGACAAGTTCCACAGAGTAATCCACCCCTTTTTCTCATCAACTGGGACTTCCAATCACAGTAACTGACTCTGAGACATTACGTAGTAGGAGAAAGAATAAAAGATTTCACTCCTTACAACTGAACAGATCAAACAGCAACCTGACAAACACAACTGCTTGCAGCAACAGACTTCAACAGACAAAAGAGAGGAGGAAGAACTCTGAGCAGAGAGGCGGGGCTCTCTTTGAATTTAGAGACAGGAGGGAATGATTGGTTAGTGCTGGATAGATTGACAAGTCACCCCAGTTCAGAAAAGTCCCTCCCAGCCACACTTACTAGAGGCAGCATGCGAGGTTGTGAAAACCCTAACAGAAAGGCCTCAGGCCAGCAGCAGCTGCACGTGCCTGACCCAAAGTCAAGGGGAGCAGCAAGAAAAGGAGAAAACAGATGTTGTGTCCCTCACGATGGTGCTTGCCACACACGAGGATCACCTCACAGAAGGAAGGGAATTTGCGGGATTTGATACCATGGAGGGGTGGATGGGCGGGCATGTGAGGTGAATTGCAGGGGGGAGGGAGCAGTGAAAAGGGACAGAAAAGAATTTTGTTGAATGAGATAATCTGGATGAAAGTACCATTCCCCCATCTCTGAAAATCTGCCATGAAGAAGAAATCAACATTGTCCTCAAGAATCTGTGCTTTTGGAAGGCTTCAGGGTGCATTTTGGCGAATGTAAGTGCAGAAAAATGTTTTAAAATATGAACAGCTCAGCGTGCCTGACTGAAAAATATAATGGAGAAACACCATAGTTAATGGGGGAAAGTTGCATTAGGTAAAATGTGCAAATAAATGTGGCTATTAGGAGAAAATGCATTTAAATACACATGAGATTTTTTACTTGTTGTTCTTGTGTTCTAGGCTGATTGCAAACCACCTGGAGCATTATTTAGTAGTAGAAAGGTGGGGAGAAATGCCAAAGCGGCATCAACAAATAGCTTTGTCTACTATTGTCAGAGGGGCCTTGGAAAGGGTGAGGACAAGAGACTGGGAAGAGCACAAATTAGCAGATGGGAAACCTTCTGGAACCGCTGAACAGAGAGGTTGATCCTTGGAGGTCTTGTTCTCATGCATGGCAATGAGAGGCGGCATAAAGAGAATGCAAATCATTGCTGATTTCATTCTTGCAGGTGAGCATGGAACATTTTTAAAGTTTTTCTCCTGGGTGGGATCTAGTCAGTGTATATATATTTTTTCACGTTTAGAGTCTTTTTGATAAAAAAGGAACTGCAAAGTTATTTTTTTTGCACAAAAAAGAGAGAATTTTTTCACAAGAGAGATGGTTCTGCACCAGAACCAGAACAGATTGCACAAAACTGTAATATTATTTTATGCAAAGCACAGGATTTGGGTTTTTTTGTGTTTTTTTTGGCACAAAGCGCAATGTTTGGGTGTAGAATGGAGAAATTCTTGTTGGTGTTGTTGAGAGCCAAATAAAAAAGAAGCAAGCAAGAAAGAAAAGAAAAGAAAAAGGGGAAAAGAAGATGAATAAGAATAAGCAATAGTCTTTTCACTCTGATGCAGGAACAAAAAAAATCTAGCAGCAGTTGACAATTTTACAGGTGTAAATCAGTAGACCAATATTACACAGTTGTAGCAAATTGGTGTCACTTTGTCATGGGTCCACCCCAAGTGATTGTGGGATCTGTAGTTCCGTGAGATGCAGAAAGTAGCAACGGTGCCTCATGAGAACTAGCTCCGTGTAATGTGATGTTTCTTAAATTATGAATTTTAAGGAAGAAGCATGGAAAACAACATCTCTTTTCTTGAATCAGAAACACACGTTCTTTTGCATCATTGACCCCAGATTTGATCATTATATGAAGCCTTTGCATCATTCTGGCACAGAGTTCCTCCACATGAGCCAGTGTCTTGAAGAGCGAATGACTCTGGAGTGATAGTTTATTACATCAAAATGACATGATGGTTGGCATTATACGTTCCAGCCAAGGTGGCAATAGGTCATAACCTATGGACCATTTCTAACAGTGATGGGAATATGAGAATCATTATAGGAAGACAGAAAGATGCCTTTTACTGTGAGTCTGAAGTGGAGTGTCTATCTAGCCCAGTATTTTAGATTTTAACCAGCAATATTTCTCCAGGATTTTAGCCAAGTCTTTCCTAACTCTGCTGGGAGACCCCTGGTAGTTTCTCATCAAGTACTGACCCAGTCCAATGTTTCTTAGCTTCTGAAATCAGATGAGATTATGACCCATGCCTTAGCTACATCCCGGCTGGATTACTGTTACGCGCTCTATATGGGGCTACCTGTGGAAAGTGCCAGGAAACTTCAGAGGGTCCAAAATGCAGCAGCCAGACTGCTGGCTAGGGTTGGTTACAGGGGTCCCATAACCCCACCACTATAACACCTCCACTGGCTGCAGATCCGTTTCCAGGCACAATTCAAAGCTATAAAGCCCTAAATGGCTTGGGTCCAAGCTCCCATTATGAACCTGCATGAGTATTAAGATCCTCAGGGGAGGCCTTCCTCTCAGTCCCACCATCTTCACAGGTGCATTTGGTGGGGACACAGGAGAGGGCCTTCTCTGTTGCTGTTCCTAGACTCTGGAACTCCCTCCCACTGGAGGCCAGGCTGGCCCCATCTTTGCTGCCCTTCCACTAGCAGACAAAGACCTTTCTCTTCAGGCAGGCTTTCCCTCAGTGACTGACTGCTTTGACTGTTTTTTTTAGTATTGCTTGTGTTTACCACTTCTCAGAGTGGTATTTGTTTGTTCCTTTTTAAATATATCTATATTTAGTGTATTTAGCTTTAAATACTGCCTTTTCGTGATGTACGCCACCTTTGCATACTCATTGTTTTGTTCTTAAATATTTTATTTCAAGGATGTAAGCTGCCTCGGGTCTTTTTCTAAGGGGAAAGGCAGGGTAGAAACATTGTCAACCAACCAACCAACCAACCAACCAACCAACCAACCAACCAACCAACCAACCAACCAACCAACCAACCAACCAACCAACCAACCAACCAACCAACCAACCAACCAATCAAGTTTAGAACAATTATGTGATTTTTTTATATTCAGCTATAACCTTGGTTCACACAGCTCAGGAATATCCTCCCTGCTTCATAGTAGTTCCTAGTGTTACTACTTGCTCCTCCTTAACAGGAGATAGTAGGAACTAGACCTGGAGAGCTTCCTGATGGAGCCACCATGAAATATGCTGTGGCTCCAAGGTGGTAAAGCCCCTCCGGGAGGACTATGTCCTGAAAGCAACCTATGGATCACGATGTAGGACAAATACATGCATGAGGGCTCAAGGTACAGGAAACCAGATTTTGAATATCACAAAAAACAAAACAAAAAAAAACCCTTAACTGTTAGAGCAGTACAACAATGGAATTAATTATCTAGGGAGTTGGCGAGTGCTCCAATGCTGGAGGCATGGAGGATAAAATTGGGCA
The DNA here is from genome assembly GCA_037013535.1 of Intellagama lesueurii. NCBI lineage: Eukaryota > Metazoa > Chordata > Lepidosauria > Squamata > Agamidae > Intellagama > Intellagama lesueurii. The sequence goes on from JBAJHW010000003.1 coordinate 7,714,228, forward strand.
ACCTTCTGTCAGATCTGCTTTGATTTGGATTCCTGAACTGAGCAGGGGGTTGGACCTGATGGCCTTATAGGTCCCTTCCAACTCAATAATTCTATGATTCTACAAATGAAAGGAAGGAATATAATACAGTTACTGAGCCAAAGAATTCATTTCCTGCTTGTGGTCTATAACGTGAGTGAGATAAGAGAGATGAATATGGGAAAGGAAAGATCAGGGCTCTAGACATTATCCAGAAACACAACAGCCTCTCCGGTACATTTCTCCCTTGGGTCTCCAGGTTTCAATTTGCACCGCGCTTCCAAAAATAATTCAGCCGAGCAGTGGCACAACATTTCCGCATCCCTCAGCGGCTCAGCAAGGCCCTATCCTAACCCCTGAAGGATTGGTGCCAAGAGAAAGCGATAATTAAAAGACAGTGTGGGAAAGCAGTGGGCATCTGGCTGAAACGTGATCTGATAGAAGTGGAACAAAACCAAGCAGACCAGAGAGAGAGAGAGGTAGAGAATGTGTTTGTGAAGGGAGGAAGAAAGCCTATAAAATAATAAGAGCAATGCTAATAAGGGACCCTTCGTTTCATTGGCAAGGCACAAAACTTTAAAAGAGAGCTCTCATCCATAATTAATCAGAATGGGCTGCCTCTAATGTGGCTTTTCAATATTAATTAGCGCAAGCCATTGGAAAAAAAGAAGGAGGCCTTTGAAGGAACCCTTTAGACAAAGCCCCATGCTGCTGCGATTCAAAGGGTTTAATTTGTTGCATTGCTGTATACATAGATGTTTTATTGGCTAAGAGATCAGTCTTAGTTAAAATTAAAATTGCATCACCACCATCACCACCAACACCAGCACAATAGGATTATGATTATGACGGTTTTTATTATTATTATTAGGCTTTTCACTGACATCAGCCCCATAGAATCATACTTGTTCTGGTTCAAATCATAGAATAATTGAATTGGAAGGGGCCTATAAGGCCCTAAAGTCCAACCCCCTGCTCAGTGCAGGAATCCAAATCAAAGCAGATCTGACAGGTGGTTATCCAATTTTCTCTTGAATGCCTCCAGTGTTGGAGCACTCACCAACTCCCGAAGTAATTGATTCCATTGTTGTACTGCTCTAACGGTTAAGAAGTTTTTCCTATTATTCAGCCTAAATCTGGCTTCCTGTAATTTTTGTCCATTATTATGTGTCCTACACTCTGGGATGACCGAGAACAGATCCTATTCCTTCTCTGTAGGAGTATCTTTTAAGTATTTGAAAAGTACTATCCTGTCTCCCTTCGGTCATCTTTTCTCAAGACTAAACATGCCCAGTTCTTTCAGCCTTTCTTCATAGAGTTTGGTTTCCAGTCCCCTGATCATCCTTGTTGCCTTCCTCCTGATCACAAATGGTAGTTACTGGAGTTTAGAAGTTGGGAACACATTTTGAAAGCTATTTGGGAAGGTTTCACCCATAGGGTTGTTAGACCTTCTGAGGCTCCTATCTGGAAGGTGGGGTGGAATTGGGACCTTAGGTGGTGATGTCCCAGAAGGCAAGGGCTGTGGCTTAGCTGTCCTGTGTGCATTCAGGGGCTTGCTCTTAGGATCTCAAAGAAAGAGGTGGAAGTCAAACTACAAAACAGGTGCCCTCTTTAGTTTATAATCCCTCATGTTAATATTTATTTGATATTTTACCCCATTTCTAGGAAACTATTGATGGAATAGTCTGTTTTATTAAGAACTTGTGTATTTCTTCCACATGTCCTGAGAGTCCAGTATAATTTAATCCATTTCTCCATGAAAATATTCCTAGCTAGGCATGAGAAGAAGTCAAGGAAAGCTAGCTAAGGCTATTTCTGGTCCATGTCATTCTCCTTGTATGTGCATTCATAAGTCAGTCACATCTTTCTTCTGAAAACTGGGTTGGTAATACCTTTCCTGCACCACTAAAATATCACAACCAGCCAAGCTTTGGAGTTCAGGATGACACTTCATCAGGCTGGACATTGTAGAGTTTGGGAGGTGGGTTGAGAAACAGAGAAGTCCTCAGTGCAAGGGCACATTTTTTGAGTGACAGTAAATCTTTTTACTTTCGTAGGACCCCACAGCCAAAATCCTGTTGCTTAGCCTAGTAAATCATATTAGAGTAGGCCCATTGAATCAATGGGGATTAAGTTAGTCAACTCCTAGATAATACCTTCTGCTAATTGAAATTGGCCTGCTCTAGTTGTGACTAGAAAGAAGGCTGACCGCCAAAGAATTTATGCTTTTGAATTGTGGTGCTGGAGGAGACTCTTGAGAGTCCCCTGGACTGCAAGGAGATCAAATCTATCCGTTCTGAAGGAAATCAACCCTGAGTGCTCACTGGAAGGACAGATCCTGAAGCGGAGGCTCCAATACTTTGGCCATCTCATGAGAAGAGAAGACTCCCTGGAAAAGACTCTGATGCTGGGAAAGTGTGAAGGCAAGAGGAGAAGGGGACGACAGAGGACAAGATGGCTGGACAGTGTCATCGAAGCGACCAACATGAATTTGACCCAACTCTGGAAGGCAGTGGAAGACAGGAGGGCCTGGCGTGCTCTGGTCCATGGGATCATGAAGAGTCGGACACGACTTAACAACTAAACAACAACAACAAGTTGTGACTGAGGGATACCCAATGTGGTGTAGTGGATAGAGTGATGGACTAGGACTCAGGAGGCTTGGGTTCAAATCCCTGCTCAGCCATGGAAGCTCACTGGGGGAATAGAACCAGTAAAACCACTCCTTAAATATCTCACTTAACTTGAAAGCCCTATTAGGTTTGCTATAATTCAGTTCTGACTTGATGGCACACAACAGTTTTGGCTTACTATACTAAAGTAAATCCAACTAGAGTTGTTGTTTGTTGTTTAGTCGTTAAGTCATGTCCAACTCTTCGTGACCCCATGGACCAGAGCACGCCAGGCCCTCCTGTCTTCCACTGCCTCCCGGAGTTGGGTCAAATTCATGTTGGTAGGCCCATTTAAATCAATGGAAATTACAGAGGAGTTGACTCACCAAGTGTCCATTGATTCAATGGGCCTACTCTAGTGTGATTTAATAGGCCAAACAGCAGAATTTTGGCCCATATTACTCTATTTACTAGGCAATACTCTGAATGTGTGTTCAATAGACTTCACCATTAAATTAAATTTAACCTCCAGCTTTTCTAATAGGGGGATTCCAGTTTCTGGATGTTTCTACATCTTGTCAGAGCAGGAGCCTCATGATTCCATAGAGGGCAATAGAAAATTCTCTCCCTGACTTACATGCTTTTTTCTTTTTTAATAGACAGGGGGAAAGATAATTGATTTTACATTCCCTGAGGCAGCATCTGGTGCTATGAACATGCCTCAGATGGCATTTTGCACCCTTGGTTCTGATACTTTAATTACTTCAGCATCTGGACAGGGTGAGTTTGGACCTTTCATTTTCTCCTTCCTCCACCATGTCTGCAACACACCATCTGATGAAGAATCCTGTAGGATTCAAACAACTTGCCTGTTTATGATATTTCAGTCACCCAGTTTAGGATATTATCATTTACTGGCCAAAGAGACCCGCTTTTGGATTTAGTATCTGTACCGCACAGCTGTGTTTCCTTTTTTGTTCTGTCATTAAAAAAATAAAACACTCAAAAATTCGCATTTCAGTTGCATTCGTTTTTGCGAGCAGAGGGCGCCATTGCAAAATTCAGAGTAGAATGCCATCTGAAAAGTATGCCGGGCAGACTTTTCTGCCATGAAATTTGGGGACAATCATTTATAATTTTTCTACACTCCCCACAATGCATGCCGGAAGAAATGATTTTTTAAAATCATGAAAGCTTGCGCTGAATGTTTGATTTTAGGGGTCTAATACAGGTATTGCCTTTCTAGAACTCTTTTCCAATTGGTGTATTATTCCACAAATTGTGAAATTAAGTTTGGTTGCTGGAAAGCACCAACCAAGTTCACTTCTGCAGCATCCCTAGAGGACTCTTGAAGGAGGTGGACCTCACAATACAGACCTCCCCTCTGCAGAGCAAATATAGCCAGGATTTAGATATTTTAGGAATCTGAGGAGCTGAAAAGCACCAGGAATGGACAAATTGCCTCCAGGGGTTTCTCTAGCCTCTGAAAAACATTTTCATGTAGAAATTGCTGGCCCTGCCCAGGTTCTGCCTGCAGCAGCTTTGAGGTTTCCTGAAGGAGTCCTCCTCACAAGGAGTCCCTTACTACCAAAGAGTCCATTTCTGCAGCTGATTACCTCTAGGTTGCAAAATATGGCCTTGACTCTTGAGGCACTGTCCATCTTGGGGTTCGACAATAGCTCTGTTTGGGAGTTTGCTTCGGAGCTGTCCCTGTGTAAGCAACACGGACTGTGGGCATCCTTCCAACCAATCTCCCCAAGTTCCAGAGGTGGGGTGTTTGCTTGGACCTCTCATTCCTCATGTGAGAAGGACTCTTCCAACTGGGTCATAACATTGCACTCCTCACAGGAGAAGCTGACGGCCATTATTGTTACTGTTGTACTGTTTGTATGACTATAATACAATCCATTCTGTGTTATTAACACATTGCTCTGCCGTTACCAGCAGGTCAGAACAATTAAGGGAAATGAGCTCTGGCTTCCCCTAGTGGCCAAACTTGATAATGCACCTTCAAAGTAGAACAGCAAAAATCTGAAAAACAAAAACCACAAAAACCTCACACAAAATGTTTGTTACTAGCTAGGACTGATACTTGTGTGGCATAAAAAAACCTGAAAAATTCCCATCATAATTCCTTTAAAATGCCTTTAAGTTACTTTTGAAAGTATCTAGAAAATACTACTTGTTAGACCAAAATGTAATTTGTTATAAGTGCCACATTAGTTATGCCAAGAGTAACTAATTAGAGATAACGATGTTGATGATATATATAGTTACTTCCACGCCCTAAACAGGGTATTAGTTTGGCTAATTAGAGTTTTCTATTGAATACATGGAAAAGAACCCTTTTATCAGCAGTCTCAGGTTCTTTTAAAAGTGCATGGGAAACTCCGCCATGATGGGAGAAAACATGGAAAAAGAGAATGGGGGGAAAAAAATCTCTTCACTAACAAAATTACACCTTGCTATTGCAGAAATATATCGTGAGCATACAGTGCCCTGCATCAGAGGGAGGTAGAAAGATCTTTGGAAACAAGAAGTTAGGTTTTGCATATCTTTTGCCAGAATTGCACATAGCTGAGGAAAAGTTATATTTTCATGGTGGCTGCAGGCAGGGTATGGAACTTGATTGTTTGGTGGTGGTGGTGGGGGGGGGAGGACTACAAATCCCAGACTTCTCCATTCTGGGAATTCCACCTGACATAGAGACACCTAAATATGGCTCAACTGGAAGAAAGCCCTAAGCTGGAATCAGTGACCTAGCATAGTATAGGCTTAGTTCTGATTAGCTCCCTGTTCAAAAAATGAAGTTGTCCCAGTGGTTCCAACTGGATAATTCTGGGTTTTGTAGCCCCCCCAAAAAATCCAAATGGCACATCTCCAGCTGGAAGGTTTTTGGAGTTATACGTAGTCCTGTCCCAAAAGGATCTTTTTCCAAATTCGGGAACTCACAGAGAAAGAGGTTATTACCCTTTCCTTTCAGAAAGCATGTTGGCCACTGAGCCTCTTATGTCAGCTTTTTCAATTGCTCTTCATGTGTGTCTGAGCACAAATGGCATATTTTGTTCCAGACGGCTGGCTACTGCCTGGGGAGCCGTCCATTGAACTTGGGTGCATCGTCGTCTGAATTTCCTTTCCTCTTTTCTCCACTTGAATAAAATCACTCTCCTTTTCTTGTCCACTTTGCTTGGCACGTGCCAGGAAGTCTCCAGCTGAGGAGTGATATGGGGAAAGTTTTCCTTTGATGTGGGCCAGCCCACCCCCCCCCCCCGCCTGGTGTCATGCCACAGCAGTCCTTGGCACGTTTACCTTGTGGATGCTTCCAAGTTAGTCAGGGAACACTTTCCCCTAGAATGGCACCACTCTTTGAACAACTGCTGTTTCAAATACTTCCCCTCTCTCCTCCATTCTGAATGGTTTTCCCCTTTTACTCCTTTCCTTTAGTTTTTTAATTTAAAAGAAAATACCTAGAAGGGACAAAATCCAAATGACATGTTCTGTTTTGTGGCATGATTTAATGGTATAGCATCCATCTTTCAAAAGAAAAAGCAATAGGAAGGAAGGAAGGAAGGAAGGAAGGAAGGAAGGAAGGAAGGAAGGAAGGAAGGAAGGAAGGAAGGAAGGAAGGAAGGAAGGATAATATTGGAAAGTCTGGCTATGGGAAAATTATTTAAATTTTAAATTATTAACACAAAAAGAAGAGGGAAAATGAACTTTTTACTCCTGTTGCTGGCCAGAATCTGCATCAGTCAAAGGCCAGAAAGTGCTGAGACACTGCCACTAGCAGTCCTAATCCTGGTGGCAGCGATTTGGTGGAAATTTTCAGATATTAAAGTGTTTTCCCCTTATATATATATATGCCCAGAGTTGCTCTGCCACTAGTTGGGTGGGATATATATATATCCCACCCAACTAGTGGCAGAGCAACTCTGGGCAGCAAACAAATCACAAAAATGCAAAATGCACAACAGCCTCAATAAAACACACACATAAGCAGCAAGCAAGAAGCATAATGTCTACAAACAAAATAACGAATAAAGAATAGAGACTATAAAATAATTTATTTATTTATTTATTTATTTATTTATACCCCACCCATTTAGTGAGCATGCCACTACCCTGGGCGGCTTACAAAATATTATTCATTGACTATAGTAATATTAGGAAGCAAAAACAGGACAAGTTCATAAGCATACACATATTTTAAAAAAAGCCCAGTCAGCCGACGATATTACTGTAGGTCAGTGATGCTGAACCTTTTTGAGTCCGAGTGCCCAAACTGCAACACAAAATCAATTTATTTATTTCAAAGTGCCAATACTGCAATTAAAACCCGAATGCTGAGGTTTTAGTTTAGACAAAACAACTGCTCCTGCACTGCAAGGGTTAAATGCTTGTGTTTTTTCCCCCCCTATGGGTGGTACTAACAAAGAAATACTTACCGGTTCTCCAATCCCCCATTGGGCTAGACCGGTAATGGTCGCCATTGCACCCCTCTGCTGGACCATTCCACCAGCAGAGGGGAGTGCCAAAATCCGGGATCAGAGGATGGGTAAGTATTTCCCTATGGCGACTTATGGCTCGTGTGCCCACAGAGAGGGCTCTGTGTGCCAGCTGTGGCACGTGTGCCATAGGTTCGCCATCACTGCTCTAGGGTAAGGCCATAGAAAGGCTGTGAAACGAGCTAGGTTTTAACTTGTCTCCTAAAACCAAGGAGGGATGGGGCTAATTGCACCTCAGGTGGGAGCGAGTTCCAAAGTGATGCGGGGACCACTGAGAAGGCCTGGTTTCGAGTGGCAGTTTTTAGGGCCTCTCTTGGGGTCACCACCTGTAGCACCCCAGTATACGAGGTACCCAGGCTCCCAAAGTCTTCTCCAGATCAAAAAGGATCTCTAGGGAGCCTCAGAACCTGAAAGGGAGGGAGATAAAAAACTTTAAATTCAATTCAATTCAATTCAATTCAAGAGGAACTTCATTGGCTGATGGCATCATTGACATTTATGCCTTCATAGTAACCTAAGTATACTCTACATAGTCAACTAAGCATGCATAGTAAACTGCTGGCTGGATAGCTCAGTGGAGCCAGAGGCTGGGAGTTCAATTCCCCCTCTCCCTGACAGGGCTGGACTCGATGATCTATAGGGTCCCTTCCAGCTCTGTAGTTCTAAGGTTATGATAAGCTGCCTCGGGTCCTATTAAGGAGAAAAGTTGAGTAAAAGTATTTTAAATAAACAAAATAAATAAGCATTCCGTGGCGTTGTCTCTTGAAGAGGTATAAATGATGTCTCAGAGCACATCCAGACAGGGGAAATTGGGGCATTCTGGTTTGAGCCTAAAAGGTTCTCATCTTTAGTGTGATCTGGTTTATTTCCCATTTGAACAATCCTTCCAGTCACATTGACCGACATATTTTCTCCGGTGAGAAAGGTCCAGACAGGTCTTTGGACTGCTCTAATTTGTCCCTCTTTCGATTCATGATACTACCTTTCCTGCCCTCTTGCCTGCCTTTTCCTGTGGCTGTCACTCAGCAGGCCACAGCGACTTTCCCCCTTTTTTGTTAAATAAAGTAAGAGACATAACAAAAGAGCAACGCATCGACCTAGCAAGGTACAACTAATACCACCAATGTATCTCATTTATCTAGAATAGCACTGTGACGATCGGCCCTGCGTCACTCCTGTCACTCATGTCCAGATCTCATTTGCATGAGCCTATGGGAGGAGTGGAGGGGCGGAGTCAGCGAATATAAGAAGGCAGAGTGGCAGTGGCAGTTAGAGAGTTGAAGATAGCAGTTGGAAATAAGATAGACAGTTGGAGATATGAGATAGGAGATAAGATCAAGAGAGATAGAGAGATAGTAAGAAAAGATAATAATAGAGATAAGCTGGTACAGATAAACAGATACATAGATAGAGCAGGTGGTGGCAAAAGATATATGATACTGATTTGATTGTATGCACTGAATAAATAACATGTGATTCCAATGTAATTTAATACACTTCAATAAATCAATTCTGTTGGCAGCAAGGGTCTGAATAAAGTCTTTTACTTTGTGGATAACGGAAATCCACTGGTGGCAGTGAGAAAGAGAAGGAACTTCTCAATTGATATCTGCTGGTGAGATGACATAGCGTGAGCCTTTGTTTGGTGAAGCAAGGGTCACGTGGTAAACGTCACAAGCACTGTATCAATAGGAAAATATTGTTTAAAAATTAAAATGGTAGAGTAGATGATCTCCTGTATGGAGAATTAGTGCAGGGAAAGGGCCCCAGAGGGAGACCACAGCTGCGATACAAGGAGATCTGCAAGCGGGATCTGAAGGCCTTAGGAATGGACCTCAACAGATGGGAAACCTTGACATCTGAGTGCTCAGCCTGGACGCAGACAGTGCATCATGGCCTCTCCCATTTTGAAGAGGCACTTGTCCAGCAGGCCGAGGCAAAGAGGCAGTCCCAAAACCAGCAAAATCAGGGAGCTGGACAGGGAACAGATTGTGTTTGTCTTCAGCGTGGAAGGTATTGTCACTCTCGAATTGGCCTTCTCAGCCACACGAGACGCTGTTCCAAGTCCTCTATTCAGAGCACGTTACCATAGTCTCTTGAGACTGAAGGATGCCTAATCTAATCTAAGACTAGATGAAAATAGAAGAAAGGGTTTTTCCATAGTCCTTTTCAATGCCCGAACCCACCAATTACCCACAAGGTTGTCACCTCAATTCACACCACCCACAGCTCTATTTTGGTGTGGGCTAACCATCCAAATGGGCTACAGAACGAGCTAATTAAGAGCGTTCTGAACTGTACCAGAAAATGTAGCCGTACCACGGTGCCCAAAAAGGGGCGGGATGGATCACTCTAAGACTAAACGTGTGTGGATGCTGTAATCAAACCGCACCATAAGAGATTCAAACAGAGAGCTGTTCTGCCAGCACAAATGGGCCCCGGGTTTGAACCAAGTGCTACATATTTATTTTATTATTTATTTACTTAAAATATTTCTGTCCCGCCTTTCTCCCCAAAAGGACCCAAGGCGGCTTACATCATTAAAATAGTATTTAAAAGCTATGAATTCTTTCTAAGACGAGAACAAACAAACAAACAAAATAAACCAGCAGGAGGAAAAATTGTCTCATCAAATCTACTGCAGTTTGTCACTTGGGTACTTTTTAAAAAAAAAATCCAGCTAACATAAAGCATTGGGACAAAAAAAGAAAATAAAATTAAAATATATTCCAGTGGTTTTTTTGTTTTGTTTTGGTGGAGTATGTTGATGAAAATCAGAAGAAACATACTCTGATTGTCAGTAGATTGGCGCCATTAAGCAGGAGGGAGTGGAGTTGGAATTCTCTATGGATTCAGGAAATATGAGACATGTACATTAATCTGTAACCTTAACCATAACCCTGAAAACATCGGAATTCCCAATGGGGCCATAAAATATCCCACAACTCACTCAACACAAGCTTTTCCCTCATGAGGTTTAATCTCACAATGAATCCAGTTGTTATTATACACTAGATGCAACCGAAGTGTGTTCCGCAGATCTACCATCGGCAGGGAAAGGATGGAAGGAAGAAAGGAACTGACATTTTGTGATGTTGGGCTTGCATATATTCAAGAGAGAACTTTTGGCTTTCAGTGGGAAAAGGGACATATTTTGGGTTCGTGGAACAGGGGTGTGGGTTGAAGGTGATTTGTCAGAAACTTAGCAGGAAATCGGTGAGGACTGAGTATTGGTAGCATGTTCTGGTGAGCCTTTTAAAATAACTGTGATCATTTTAAGTTCCTTTCGTCAACTGCTGTCTGACAGTTACTATTTTTATGGCACCAGAAAGGGACAGGGTATAGTAAAATTGCACAGGTTTCTGGGAAAGTGTCATGGCTGGCACACTCGTTATTGTATATTTATGATACTTGTATGCTGCTCCGTGATAAACTTCTCTGGACAGGTTACAACAAACAACCTGACTGAATTTAGTAGGGGCGCTCAGATTATGTTAGAAAAAAATATTTATAAGAAGCATGTACACTGAGAGACGTGGATTCAAAAATGCATCCATGGCGGGGAGGAGTCAACTGAAAAGATCATCAGAAGAGGCCTTCCTCTTAGTCCTGCATCTTCACAAGTGAACTTGATGGGAACACAGGAGATAATCTTCTCTGTTGCTGCTCCCAGACTCTGGAACTCCCTCCCACTGGAGGCCAGGCTGGCCCCATGTTTGCTGTCCTTCTGCAAGCAGGCAAAGAGCTTTCTCTTCAGGCAGGCTGTCCCTGAGTAATGGCTGCCGAGTGGGGTTTTAAAATGGATTGTTGTACCATATTACATTGAATGCCTTTTGGTGTTACTTAGATTTTTTTTGATCATGTATTCGCTGATCATTTTAATATTGTATGCTCACTGTTTTTAAAGAGAAAGGCTGGTTAAAAATAATTTACATAATAAATTGTAATAATAAAAGTGTGTACCCATGTTCATGCGGAAATTAAAAAAAAACATTTGCAAATGAATGTAAGCATGGGGTGAAACAGATGTGCAGCCCCGGAATGATTAAATTAGCTGAAATTGTAAGTCATAGATTTGCCCATACTTAGATATTATAAATGAATAAAATCATCCGTGTATTCATCTGTAGGGATGTAAATAATAGCTAGATGCCTCATTCTCATTGAGTTAGGTGGTCTTGACATGAGAAATCTTAATGAGACCTTTCTGAGCCTCTGCAGTGTTCTTTGCTTTCAGATTAAGATCAATAGAAGAATTCTTTCTTTCCTTTGTTCACATTTCTGCAATTTGTGCACCATTTCTCTGCCAATGTCTGTGTAAACCTAGTACCCTTTTGTTTTGAGGAGCAAAGGCGTACACAAATACACAGGAAACACAGAATCATGTGGGCTGTTTTTAAAAAGATGGAAGCAAACCCTCAGATGCTTTTTAGCCTTAAACATTCATACCAAAAGGTGGCAGGAACGGCAGCTTTTTGCAGGATATGTGCTAAATTGCACAAATGACGCAATTTGTGCACAAAGCAGACCCTTCCCATAGGCACTGGCGAGTGGAAAGAACTTGAAAATATCTTGTCCGTGGAACTTTTTGCAATTCATCATCTTTGCCTGTGAGGACAAGAGAGCAAGGACTTGTCATCCTAAGTGTGACAATAATCTCTTCGAAAGCAAAATAAGGGCAGGGGCTGGCCGCATCGTGTAAAATCTGCCCTTTTAAAATGCATGCACGTGTTTATAGATATATGTACAATTATTTACTCATGATTTGTTATTCTAAAACCAGCTGCTCCCGTCCCTCAAAAAGGACAGGAAGAGGTACCAGGAAATATAGAAAACAGGGACACGGAGAATCCACTTTTCCTGCAGCGCTAGTTAGAATTGGCTTGAAGAGGGATGAGTTCTTAGGACGATGCCGATAAATAACTCTTGGAGAAAGCCTGTCTGAACAGAGTCTGTTGAAGGGAGTGCTCATGGTTTGGCGGGGGAGGCGGTGGAAAGAATATGTCAGCTTTGAAATGAAACAGTTTCCAGGCTGGGGGTTGAGGAGAAGGGGGAAAAAAATAACGTGTAAGGAAAAGCAAATTCAAGGGGAGGATACGAACAACCAAAGATGACTATAGACTTGAGGGCTGTGGCAAAGCACGTTGTTAAGGATTCATTTCCATGAACGAATATAATTCTCTCTCTCTCTCTCCCCCTCCTCTCCCCCTCTCTCACACACACTCATACACCCATACACAAATACATTGCATCGTTGCTGCCCCTCATGGGCCTCTACTGACCATCTATAAATTTGATCATTTAAAAAAAGAAGAAAAAGCACCACTTTTTTTTTTTAATGGTTGAGACCCTTCAGGCAAATAAGTCATTCTGGCCATTTCTGTGACCCGTTTTCCATTCCTTGAGATTTCAGGGCTAAACCTGGAGATGGAGGGATGGTGTCCACTGGGGGTGGCTACTTGTGAGGTCATGGAGAGAGACCTTTAATTAACAAGTGCAAAACAGTGCCTGAAATTCTGTTGTTCAACATGTTGTTGTTGTTGTTGTTGTTTAGTCGTTAAGTCGTGTCCGACTCTTCGTGACCCCATGGACCAGAGCACGCCAGGCCCTCCTGTCTTCCACTGCCTCCCGGAGTTGGGTCAAATTCATGTTGGTAGCTTCGATGACACTGTCCATCCATCTCGTCCTCTGTCGTCCCCTTCTCCTCTTGCCCTCACACTTTCCCAACATCAGGGTCTTTTCCAGGGAGTCTTCTCTTCTCATGAGATGGCCAAAGTATTGGAGCCTCAGCTTCAGGATCTGTCCTTCCAGTGAGCACTCGGGGTTGATTTCCTTCAAAATGGATAGGTTTGTTCTCCTTGCAGTCCAGGGGACTCTCAAGAGCCTCCTCCAGCACCACAATTCAAAAGCATCAACTCTTCGGCGGTCAGCCTTCTTTATGGTCCAGCTCTCACTTCCATACATCGCTACTGGAAAAACCATAGCTTTGACTATGCGGACCTTTGTTGGCAAGGTCCGCATATGTTCCTATGTTCAACATAGGAAGTTGCAAATAGAGTAGGCCCATTGAATCAGTGGAACTCATAGAGGAGTTGACACCCCACATCCATACTAATTCAGTGGGCCTGCTCTAGTGGTGACTAGCTATAGGCTATTGAAATGCAGACAACTCAAGGGTTCTAGTTGTGCCTCTTGAAAGTGGCAAGGAGGTGTGGAAAACAATAGCCACCTTGCTTGGTGGTGGGAGAGATATCCACTGTGGTACAGTGGATAGAGTGCTGGACTACGACTCAGGAGACCTAGGTTCGAATCCCCACTCAGTAATGGAAGCTCATGGGGAGTGGAGGTGGCACTGGGAAAGCCAATCCTTAAATATATCACTTCCTTTGAAAAGTCTTATTAGCAACACCGTAAGTCCAATGTGATTTGAAAACACAATAACTCAAACACCTTGCATGGGGGAGGGAAACTCTTGCATGCTGAATAGCACAAACTCTTTTTCCAACCAGATCATCATATGATGATCTTGATAAGGCAAGTCACTACTACAACAACAGATTAGTAAATACAGGACGTGATGTGCTGTTTCTTATGCCCATGGCTCCTGCCCAGCTAGTGATGTGACATTCATGAAATACCATATAAACAGTAGTGTACTCGTGCCAGCCTGGTCCTTTCTCAACAGTGCTAACTATAACATCACCAGTCATTACCCTCAGGCTTTTCCATTCCCTCTGAGCTAAGTTTCAATCATTGCAGTAGCTGGGAAAGAAATGGATTTTCTCAGGAAGAATAAATTGGTGCAAGCTATCTCTGAATGTAAGGGCGGTTGGGTCCTGAATGGACAATTTAGAGCCATTAACTTTACAAAAGACTTGCTCCTCATTTGTTGATATTTACTTATCCACCTGCCTACATAGTTGGACATTCTATGCGGAGGTCGGGGTGGGAGGTAGAAGATGCTGGTTATGGGGACAGCCAAGATGAGGACATGTATCGTTCTGTATAAATGTGTTTAATACAGAATATTTCCCATCCAGTTCGGCCTCACCATCTCTGGAGATCCAGGCTGATCATCTATGGAGAACAAGTCTCTTCATAGCCCCAAGGGTACTGAATATGCACAAGTACCCTGTGTGCTATGCATTGCAGGAGAATACTGGAAATATTGAGCAAACTGATCTTCTTATTGACGAAAATCTTTCCCTGATAAGATACTCAGAAAAGAAGTGATGACCGTATCCACAACAACAATCCTAGTGAAAAAGCTTATTTGGTACTGGAGATGAGCATGAACCGCAGTTCAGTGGTTCAGGCCAATTCGGCGCCACACACGCACAGGGGTTCCAGGAGTGCCATGCACTCCCCCACTCTGCCTCCTCTGTTTGCTTGCCCATTCCGAGCCCAAAATGTGCTTCCCTCCCTGCCTTCTCAGCATGACTCACCGATTGCAGCACACTCTTCCACTCGGAGGTAGACACAATGCTGCCTTTGAGCGGACCATTGACAACGAGGCAAAGTGCATGCTACCATTGGTGAGTGGGCAGTTGCACTGAGGAGGCGGGGAGGGAAGCGTGAATCGCCCTGGGAATGGGCGAGCGTGCAGAGGAGGCAGGAGGGTGGAGGGTGCAGCGCCTGCAGAAAACCTGGGCCAAACAGCCAAACTGCAATTCATGTCCATCTCTCTTTGTTACCCATAATATAAGAGCAGCAGCAACAACAAGAACAAAATCCGCAAATTTGACTAAATCACACCTTTCTTCCAGGATTGGAGATACTTAAAACTAACTTAAAAGAGGTTACAGGTAAAAATGAGGAGATGGTTATAGTGCTAAAATACAACAGCCAAAATCTTCTGGAGTTACAACACTGATGTAGGAGAAATGACATCACCAGTAGTGGCAGGTTGCCTCTGGCTAAAAACTCCTTCCTTCAGATTTGCACGTGACTCACATATAACGAGGCAAAGGTGTGTGTGCAGCCCAGAATCAAAATGGGGACTCGTGCATTAGTGGCAATCTGCCACTGCTGGTGATCTCATTCCCCTTACACTGGCATAGCTATGCAACAGGACGCAAGCCAATTTGGCTATTACAATATTAAAACCCAATGAAGGTTGAAAACTTTTTAAAACCACAGTTTTGAAAAGAGCCGCTTGAATCTGTTAAAAGCCCATTTCCAGCTGACAAAAGCCTGCCTGAAGATGGTATTTCCCCCTTTAGAGGAGAGGGGGAAATACTTCTATGCAAAAGGGCAAGTGGAGTTTTAACTGCATTTTATAATGAAAACAATTTTGTAAGGACAAAAGCTTCAATTAAGTATGCATGGGGAATCAGAACTTGGCAAATTCCTTTATGAAATGATCGGACCCACACGGCAAACGTGCAGGTTGAAGCTGAGCGAGATTTTGCATTTCTCCAGACTCCGTGATGCCGTTCTCGACAGCTGAATGCATCAAAATACACATTTAAATGTGTATTTTGGGAGAACATGCATATTTAAATGTGTATTAAAACATTCTTTTAAATATTTATTTTCACAGATTTTTTTTTTAAAAAATAGATTAATATGGAAATGGAAGGGAACAGAATTGGGGATAAATACCTGTGAAAGTAACACAGGCTGAAATAAACAGATCTACTCATTCTAATGGTTTTCTGCAAAAGAAGGAGATGGAGCAGTGGTGTCTCCTCAAATCCTAAATGCATTTATTATGTTAATACATGTATCAAAAGTAAGTATTGTAGCCATGCAAATTATAAACAAATTGTAGTGATAATATATGCACAAATTAGGTTAAAATACCGCAATGAAGCACAAATTATGTTAAAATACCTCAATGAAGCAATGGAATCAATGACCTCAAGAGGTAGTGAGCGCTCCAACACTGGAGGCATTCAAGAGAAATTTAGACAACCACCTGGCAAATATCCTTTGAGTTGTATTCCTGCATGGAGCAGGGGGTTGGACTTGATGACCTTATCAGCCCCTTCTAACTTCATTATTCTATGATAAAATAAGTTCCTGTGGGCACCGTTGCCCACTTGTTGTTGTTTAGTTGTTAAGTTGTGTCCGACTCTTCGTGACCCAATGGACCAGAGCACGCCAGGCCCTCCTGTCTTCCACTGCCTCCCGGAGTTGGGTCAAATTCATGTTGGTCGCTTCAATGACACTGTCCATCCATCTCATCCTCTGTCGTCCCCTTCTCCTCTTGCCTTCACTCTTTCCCAACATCAGGGTCTTTTCCAGGGAGTTTTCTCTTCTCATGAGATTTATTTATTTATTTATTTAATTTATATCCCGCCCATTTAGACCGAAGTCTACTCTGGGCGGCTAACAACAATATTAAAATAAAATAAAACAACAATATTAATACACTAGAGGATGGCGAAATAAGTTAGGTATCGACAGGAGGGAAGGCCTGTCTGAAGAGCCAGGTCTTAAGTTGGCTCTTAAAAACGCCCAGCGAGGGATCCAGACAAACTTCTGGGGGGAGATTGTTCCAGAGCCGAGGGGCCACTGCTGAGAAGGCCCGCTTTCTTGTTCTTTCTCTCCGGGCCTCCCTCGGTGTTAGGCCCCTCAGCCGTCCCTCCTGGCTAGAGTGAGTGATACAGGTAGATCTAGGTGGGAGAAGGCGTTCTTCCAGATATCGAGGTCCTAAACTGTTTAGGGCTTTATATGTCATCATTAACACTTTGAAATCAATGTGGAAACGAACGGGCAGCCAATGCAAGGCCGCCAGAGTGGGGGAAATATGCTGATATTTTCTCATCCCACTGAGAAGTCTGGCCGCCGCATTCTGCACCATTTGAAGCTTCCGCATCAATCTCAAAGGTAGCCCCACGTAGAGTGCATTGCAGTAGTCTAATCTTGAGATTACAAGCGCATGGACCAGAGTGGTGAGTGCCCCAACTTCAAGATAGGGACGCAGCTGGGCAATCCGCCACAGATGGAAATAGGCGGAGCGGACCACTGACGCTACCTGAGTTTCCATGGTGAGCGCCGGATCCAGATGGACCCCCAAGCTGCGAACCTCACTCTTCGCGGTGAGAGTCACTCCCCCGAAAGAGAGGGAGTTTCCCAAACCACCAATGGAGGGGCCACCCACCCTCAGGACCTCTGTCTTGTCCGGGTTCAGCCTCAGTCCATTCTCCTGCATCCATTGCAGTACAGCCTCCAGGCAGCGCTGAAGGGACGGAACGGCATCTACTGTGGTTGGAGAAAAGGAGATGTAGAGCTGGATGTCATCAGCGTACTGATGGCACGAAGCCCCACACCCCCTGATGACCCCACCCAGCAGCCTCATGTAGATATTAAACAGCATTGTTGAGATAATCGAGCCCTGAGGAACCCCACAATTGAGACTCCACGGGGCCGAAACACTCTCCCCAAGCTGTACTCTCTGAGGACGGTCCTCCAAGAAGGATCGGAGCCAGGCAAGCGCCAGACCACCGATTCCCAGCTCGGAGATCCTCCCCAGGAGGATACCATGGTCGACGGTATCGAAGGTGGCTGAGATATTGAGGAGGACCAACAAAGACATTTTGCCCCTGTCGGCCTCCCTCAGCAGGTCATCAAACAGGGCGACCAATGCCGTTTCCGTACTGTGGCGCGACCTGAAGCCCAACTGGAATGGATCCAGGGCATTGGTTTCATCCAAAAGAGCCTGGAGCTGGTCAGCCACCACCCTCTCTACCAGTTTGCTGAGGAAAGAAACATTGGCGACGGGCCTATAATTGCCAATGTTGTCCGCCGCCAAACTTGGTTTCTTCCTAATGGGCCTAATGAGTGTCTCCTTGAGGGCAAGGTTTGATCTCCTTGCAGTCCAGGGGACTCTCAAGAGTCTCCTCCAGCTCCAGAGTAGACCCTTGGTCTAGATGGGCGGGATAAAAATCTAATAAATAAATAAATAATAAATAAATAAATAAGCACCGTTGCCCACTACTAGCCAACAAAATTAGAACATTGCCAATTTATCCTGGGCGTTAGATCCAAGAGGAAAGAAGCAAGCACTTGTCTCTCCACCATCACTTAGCATCCACACTGCCTGTGAGATGCAATGGAAACATATAATGGATGTTGTCAAAGAAGGTTAATTAAGCATTTTATTCCAAGGATTACGGAATTCAAACAGAACTGCATCGCCAGCTTGCAGTGCATACAGAATTGTGCAGGAAATCCATCTTAATTTACTCAAAGTTGTCTGTGTGTGAGAGAGAGAGAAAGCGAGAGAGCGAGAGAGATAGAGAGAGAGAGCACACATGGGTGTGCGTATGCATCTGCATGCTTTGTCAGCCACCAAGAGAGAGAGACTTAAATGTTCAGGTCAGATTGCAGTCTGTTTATTGGCAATCAAATTCTATACGTGGCTAGAATTCAGCTACCTATATTACAGCGAGATGGAAAAACAACACACGTGGCTGTTTAAATTCACAATAACTCATTCTAAAGCTTAAGTGACCAGGAGTTTAAACTCAAGACAGAGTTCTATGAAACAACAGAACCCAACCTTTGGATAGCTCAGTGGTTTAGGGCTTTGCCTGAGGAGCCAGAGGTTGAGAGTTTGATTCCCCACAGCGCCTCCTTGAAAAGCGATGGTCTCTTCCAGCTCTGCAGTTCTAAGATTATTTATTAGCTTGTTTATTTCTGTCCTATTCCACCTTTCTTTCAGTCTCTTTAAGGTGACAATCATGGGCTCTCATTCCCTGTACTTGATTTTCATAACAACCCTGTGAAGTATTGTAGGTCATTTTGAGATGATGCGGCTGGTCAGGTGGAAAGGTGAATCCAAGTAGCCCAGGTCTAGTCTAACATTCTAAACATTCCATTTTATATTTAATGTGAAATTACCCAAGAGATGGATGCCTCTTTTATGTGGAAAGGCTCACAGTTCTGAAAGGTTGCATGAGAATGGAAAAGATTTGACACATCGACACATACTCTTTTCACATTAACATATACTATAGGAATCACTGAGCATCTGCCATAGAGCCCTTGAGAGGTATAGAATATGACAAGATATGTTCTAGGTAGGCAGGGTTACACCCCAGTTTAAGGTAAGGTAAAGGTTCCCCTTGACATTTAGTCCAGTCGTGTCCGACTCTAGGGCGCGGTGCTCATCCCCGTTTCCAAGCCATAGAGCCAGCGTTTGTCCGAAGACAGTTTCCGTGGTCACGTGGCCAGCACGACTAGACACGGAACACCGTTACCTTCCCACTGAGGTGGTACCTATTTATCTACTCGCATTTTTACATGCTTTCGAACGGCTAGGTTGGCAGGAGCTGGGACAAGCAATGGGAGCTCACTCCGTCGCGTGGATTCGATCTTACAGATTTACCTAATTTGGCCCATTCCATTTATTGATTTATTTTATTTATTTCTTAGATTTATATGCCACCCCATTAGTGCACTGCACTATTCTGGGCAGTTTACAACAAGATAAAAACATTGTATTAATCATGTAAATTAAAAACAGATAAAGAAACGACAAAAACATCAAGAGGCATATATTGTAAAATAAAATGCAGAACGTGAGGCTTGTAAGGAAACAAGGCAAGAAAAGAACACGTCAGGCAGGGTTGACAAAGAAGGCCTTTGTAAAGCGCTGTTTTCAAAAGTCTGTTAAGTGTCTGCTAAAAAGGGAGCTAAGTGCAGCTCTACCGGCAGTTGGTTCCAAAGTGCTGGTGCCACAGCAAAGAAGACCCTGCATCTGGTGGATGATTTCTTGGCTGTCTTTGAAGTGTCTACCTGGAGGAACATTGACTGAGAGGACCTCACAGAGTGGGTAGATGACCTTGGGGAAGAACATTCCCACTGGTAACATGGTCCCAAACCGTGAAGGGACGATCAAACCATAGCTGAGCTATCCTTCAAAATTAACCTCTTCCAGTGTTGTGATGGATTTGTGCATATAGAAATGTGTGTGTGAGGGGAAAGTGCGTGTAAAACCCACCTGGGGCTGGGATTGGGGCCCTCCTCCTAACATGCAGGCCATGAAAACTTCCCTGTGAGCAAACTGAAAGTACACCCTCCAGAAAACACAGACTGCATCTACAGATATTTGTCTCTTATCACATGATGCCAAAACCCTACTGCAGTTCAAAATGGTGCCAAATCTCATTCTTTTTGCTCTGTTTTTTACAGATACACCACAGTATCGGGTGGTGCAGGACCACCCCTTCCCCCCATCAGTTGTCTGCCTGCCGCTGCCTCTGCCCCTGCCTTGTTTGCGACCTTCCTCGCTCCTGCCACCGTTTCTCCAGTCTTTTTCTCCTTTGAACCGTTGTTCTCACAGACGGATGTACGATTTCTTTGTCTTTAACTTGTAACTAAAACAGCCCATTGGAAGATGCATGTAAATACCTTTCTTTAAATAATATAAATACCTTTCTTTAAATAATATAAATACCTTTCTTTAAATAATATAAATACCTTTCTTTAAATAATATAAAAGAGGGGATGGGGGGGGGGGAGGGTGTAATGTTTCGAGACTGTGATGTCACATCCAGTCCCTGACATGCTTATGGTGGCGATGCACCCACCAAATTAAAGCAAAGAAACAAGTGTGGCAATTTAGGTGAGTATTACAAGCGGAGTCCTGCCTGTTTGCAGCTAACCCACAGGAAATGCACTTTCTCTGGTTTATCGCAAATAGGGAGTTCCAACCCAGTCGAGAAGCAGGAAGGAAATTCTCGCCACTGCCAGCAATTCAAATAGTGGGGTAGGTGGGGGAGAAAGAGAACGGGAGAGAGAACTCTAGCCAATATTCTGTTCTCTAAACATGAAGTGGAAGGGGAATTGGACAAAACGATTGTGTTCATTTCGCACTACGCAACCCGTTGTACAAGTGATGTCACAGCTAGAGTGAGAATTGGCATGTGACATAGCGTGTGCTGTAACACAGGCTGGAGAGGAGGCTGACACAACCATTTTTCTGCCTTGGGATTAGTCCATAAGGGAAGGCCACTGTCAACAATTGGTCTTATTCAGAGGCCAAATATCTGCCCCATAGCCCACCACCGGCTGCACTGTCCCTGGAAATACAAGCCCTCCTGAGAAAATCAAAACAGGAAGGGATGAGACATCAACTTCCAGTTTCATTTTTTTGTGAGGTTACGAACCCGTGAGACCTCGCAAGAACTTCAGAGCCTGGGTTTGGGCAGATCTGTTTTGATTGGTTGCTCTGGTTTTATATAAAACCACTCTGAAATGTCTCGTGGGCTTAAGAAGAGAGGAACGATCTTTTGAACACTATTTCTAGGTGAGAAATTGGAACAGGAATAGAGTGTGGGAATCAGGTTTAGATTGTTACCTTGGCAAGAGCTGGCTCTTTGGGGGAGAGGGAAAGGGTTGATCAGAGTGGGTAGCTGGTTTGGGGTCTCATAAACAAGCTGCCCCAATGGTTCATTCATCAGGCATGGGAAGAATATGAGCTAAACTCCTTGCTCACATCTTTTTAGGCTCAAAAAGGCGACATTCTCAGGACAAATAAGAGCGGAGTTATCTCCCTCTCCCTTCAAAATCTGTGTAATCTGATAAAATAGCTTTATTAGAGATGGGCACAAACTGGTTCATCCCAGTTCATAAAGGTGGCAGCACAGGTGCTGCTGCTCCCCTCCCCACCTCCTCCGGCTCAAACAGCCACTCACTAGACTAGGCCCAGCTTGCTTGCTTTTTTCCACCTCCTCGGCTAATCTCCCAGTCACCGGCAAGAGCACAGATTTCTCTGCCCCGCCCTTTCGTCTGAGTGGCAGATCAGCCAAGAGGGCAGGGCAGAGAAGCCTGAGCTGCTGCCAGGACTGGAAGATCAGTTGAGGAGGTGCAGGAAGCTAGCATGCTTGGCCTGGTGAGGGGCTGATTGAGCCAAAGGAGGCAGGGAAGGGGAGGAGCAGCACCTATGCTACTGCCTTGACAAAATGGCACAAACTAGGATGAACCGGTTTGTGCCCATCTCTGATATTTCTTGTAATTTCCCTTTGAGGAGCAAAGCAGAATGTATTCAGCAAGTGCAGGACTGGCAGCTGATTGTTAAGACAGATGGTAACAACCCATCGCCTTCTTAGGATTCTTAAATAGAGCAGCTGTCATCCTAACTTCGGGGCATTTTTCCACAAAAGCAGGCAATTTGATACACAATACATTCCCTCCCCACCTTTTTGCCAACTATCATTGTCACTGAGATGAGAATTATGGAAAGTGCCAGGAAATTCCACACTATCCTCGTCGGACGAGAGAAAAACTGCAGTTCTTTCTTTTTGGCTACAAAGACGAGATGGGAAAATATTGTTTCTGTCTCTAATGTTAGGGGCTCGTCCACCCTGAGCTATGCTGCAAAAGGGAAAATCTTAGAAAAAGGAAGAAAGTTGAACATAGGAACAACTGGAAGTTGAGTCATGGCAACTGGACTTCTTTCTTATAAGGCTGAAACGTTTTGCTACTCATCCAAGTAGCTTCTTCAGTCTGAGGAGAATTGACAGGAGACCCCTGATGTTGGTTTCATTTCCCCCTGGTGTGTGAAACCAATGTGGAGGATCTATCAGGGGCCTCCTACCAACTCTCCTCAGACTGAAGAAGCCACTTGGATGAGTAGAGAAACCTTTCAACCTAATAAGAAAGAAGTCCAGTTGCCATGATTCGACTTCCAGATAACCTCGCCTGGATAACTGAGAATCTTCACAGATATATAGGAACAACTGGTCTCGCAAGAAAATAAAAGAGGAGCACCAGTAAGGTATGGAGGGGTGGAAACCAACCAGCAATTCCTTACCTACTAGCATGCTCAGTTGTGTTGGGAGGATCGCGAGCAATGATGGGAAAATACGTGCCTGGTTGCCCTTTATCCATGATGGAGGGTTGGATTTCAGAGAAAAAGAGGTTTAGACGGTTGCAGACCACACATCCTTTAGGTCCTAGTCCCTGGTTGTTGATCTACAGTATCTTTTAGCCTAATGGCACAGAGCATGGTTGAATAGAAGAAGGGCCATAGCTACCGTGTTGTCACGAGCTGTGCTCAAGTGTTCAGAAAAGGGCCAATCTGAAAGTGTGAGTAGGTAGAGAGTTCTAATTCCTACCGGTCAATAGGCAAATTCCTGCTGATGTGAATTTGCACCAGTGTGATCTGGATCAGGCTCTGGAAACATTTCATTCATACTCATCAAAGGCGTTGATACTCTTCCTCCTTTTTCGATTCAGAGGATCTGTAGAGCTACCTTTTGCCCTGGGGAAGCTTTTCGCAGCCTTGCATTGTTGCCTTTTTTTTAAAAAAGAAAATCCTGCTGGATTGCTGGCAGTGATCTTGAACCCAGTGGTGGTGATCTGGCAGCAATTTTGACAATTAAAGACTCCCCCTCACCCTTCCTGGAGCTCCCAAGGGCTTCCCCAGGGCAAAAGGAAGCCCTAGGGAGCCTCAGAACATGAAAATAGTGCATAAGTGTATGTGTGTGGGAAAGATTGGAAGCTTTTAATTTGTGTAAATAAAATGTTTCTAGTACCCGACCTGGGTTATTCCAGGCACGCAACAGGATTTTGCCCATTGCCTCCATGTGAACAAGGACACTCTGAAGATGAAACAATATGCTACATTTCAGCATCTATCAAGGATGGGGGTCTTCAAGTTGCTGGACTTGCTGTCAAGTCGGACATAGGTCGCACTGGCAACTCGACTCAGGTTCCCCCCCCCCCCAATAACTTACTTAACTTGTGACTTGGAACTCAGCCATCCCCTTTTTTTTCTGGAGAAAAAAGCTTGTTTTTAATAGGGACTCAGACATGGGACTCGGGACTTGGTACCAAAGACTCAGATTTGGGACTCGGACCCAAAGATTTGCCAATGTCCCTGGCCTCTTGGAGAGAAGTATCCCTGAGTTTCAGGGATTCCCAGCTGCACAGAGACATTCCACCCACAACAGAAGCTTTCCTCTTCCAACAGAGAGAGTGGCAGGCAGGGGAATGGGGCTAGAAGGCTCTCTCTACTCATCCATCAGATTAAGCCTGTTTCAAACACTTGAATAGAGCTAAGGTCACAGTACTATCCAATGAAGATATGTTTTGCAGTGTCTGCTCTCAGAGGCTCATGAAATCCAGTGGGGATAACAAGAGAGAGCCTTCTGCCATTCTTAAGGCTAACATACCCAATGGGGCAGTGCCCGTTTATTTGGCATAAGCTTTCATGGACTCAAGAGGGACGTGGTGGCGCTGTGGGTTAAACCGCAGAAGCCTCTGTGCTGCAGGGTCAGAAGCCCAGCAGTCGTAAGATCGAATCCACGCGATGGAGTGAGCTCCCGTCACTTGTCCCAGCTCCTGCCAACCTAGCAGTTCGAAAGCATGCAAATGCAAGTAGATAAATAGGTACCACCTCGGTGGGAAGGTAACGGCAGTCCGTGTCTAGTCGCGCTGGCCACGTGACCACGGAAACTGTCTTCGGACAAAACGCTGTATCTATGGCTTGGAAACGGGGATGAGCACTGCGCCCTAGAGTTGGACACGACTGGACTAAATGTCAAGGGGAACCTTTACCTTTACCTTTACCTTCATGGACTCAAGCCCATTTCCTCAATGCAAGTTCCTCAGATGCAGGTTGCATCTGAAGATGTGGGTTACCAACCAAGGTTACTGCCCAATGAAACCTGCTTGGCCCAGGAGATGAGAAGAGTTCAAAAGTCCGAGACTCAGAAGCTGAGATGGAGGAAGGTCTTTTTAATAAGGAAATGCTGAAAAGTTGTTCAGGTTGGCCAGGGACCATTCTGAAAAATAATTGCCAGCTCAAACCCAAAATCTAAACTATAAGTGACATTCTTCCCATAGTAATCCAGAGAGGGTTAACAACTGAACTCAAATAGATATTTTAAAATAATGAAATAAACCCCAAGTTTCTTGCTTAAAATGCCAGAAACTCAGGAAAAATAATGGATTGCGCTCTTCTCTCCCACACCCCTACTCCCAAAAGATGTGGACAAATACACCTGGGAGTTATTAATGCCAGAGGGAAAACCTATCAGGGTGGAGAGTTAGAGGGGCCTACACTTTGATCCCAGTCAAGTTGCTATGGTGATCCAGTGACGTCAGATATTCTGCAGCTTAATTAACTGTGTGATTTCTATTTAACAAGGTGGGATATTCATTACTAGCTGAGACACAATCTAGATTCTTCCTTTTCATTTCTTTTCTATTTCCTGTACAGGAATCGGGGAATTGCCTATTCCATATTATAGGGGCTCACTGGCTGATTAATTGATTGATTTAACCGTCTTTCTTTCTTGCCCCTTCTTATAGGAAACTATGATGGCTAACAACTTCCATGAAAACATTCCATTTATGCCACAAGCATTGTTCTTGTACTAGGTCTTAGACCTGGGCTAGTTGAGTTCCACCACTGATCACCCTGAGACCCAAGGAAGCTTAGCAATTCCTTGAGACTCCACCTGGCTTTCAGACACCTGGGAACCCTATTTAGAGCTTGGAAAGTCTGGTATGTGGACTCAATTGTTTAATCCATCCTCTTTTAAGGTTCTGTGGATGGCTTTATATAATTCCAGAAATACCAGTTTGACATCACCTCAAATCAAGGAAAAATTGTCTGTGCTCCAACCAACATGTTTGGGGTTCACTCTCTAATGGGTGAACAGGCTCAATTACCCAAGCTTTTATTTTTTTTAAATAAACAGACTGAATTGCCCAAACTTTTATTTTTTATTTTTTTTAAAAAAGACGTTAGCAATGGTAACTGGTATGCCACGTTCATTGCTTATTTGGCAGGGCTGAGCCATAAAAGGCTGTCGCAATAGAGACAGAGATGGGAAAACATTTATGTTTTTGGGACTGCAGCATACAGCAAATGAGAAAATGACAGAATCTTCACCCGTATGAACCTGGTCAATATTCCAAAATTACCTTCAAAAGCACTGCTCATAAGTCTCCTTCTAAGATCAATGAGGGTGGCAGAAATGAAGGACCAGGAACCTATTATTGCACCAGTTTTGAAGGCATTTCATGGCTGCCAATCAGCCAGATTCCAGATTGTTAAGAATTATGAAATGTAAATGGCTGACTACCTAGAAATACAATATAGTGTCTTTCTCCTCTATTTATCTGCTGAGATGCTAAGACTGCTTCCTTCCTTCCTTCCTTCCTTCCTTCCTTCCTTGTTTCCACACAAACTGGTGCGCAGGATGCTTAACAGCATTAAATGTGAAATGAAAACAACCCCCATTATCACCCTCAACACCACCATCATTGCTTGGACACCTTTTTCTCAAAAAAATCACCTAAAACACCAGGTGTCTTACTGTTAAAGAAACAATAAAACAAATATATCCTATAACTCAATTCCTGTTAATAAACTGCAGAGAGAATCAATGGGCCCAAGGCCACTGATTACAAATGACTGTTTACATCTGGTCCAATAAAGCACTGTTTGGTAATTAAAACATATCATAGAAACAAATCAATTACAACACACTATCTTTTCTAGCTCCAATCTCTACTTGCTAGAAATTAGTTCCTAAGAGTGTTTTTAAAAACAATGATATAATTTAATTATATTTATGCATTATAAAAATACATTTAAGGCTTCCTTAAAAGACTCAAATATATTTTCAATATGATGTAAAATGCTTCCTACCGCAAATTGCCAGATCAGCAATGTCCTGTTTCCTGAGACGGAGGGGTGATAGGATAGCACTTTTCAAATATTTGAAAGGCTGTCATACAGAGGAGGGGCAAGATCTGTTCTCCCGGAATACAGGACACGCAACAATGGGCTCAAGTTAAAGGAAGCCAGATTTCGGTTGAATATCAGGAAAAACTTCCTAACTGTTAGAGCAGTACGACAGTGGAACCAGTGACCTCGGGAGTTGGTGAGTGCTCCAATACAGGAGGCATTCAAGAAAAACGTAGATTATCACCTGGCAGATATGCTTTGATTGTAGTCCTGCATTGAGCAGGGGGTTGGACTTGATGGCCTTGCAGGCCCCTTCCAACTTCACTTTTCTATGATTTCTATGATTTAGGGCCAACATCAGACTGGGATGGGCCCCTGTGATGTCACAGAGGTGGATCCTTGTGATGTGACAGAGATGAGACAGGCAAGGTTATAGAGAACACCACAAACCACTCGGCACTGAGCCAGTGAGACTTGGTGCCAGTGAGAGATGCACCCTTTGGATTTTTGGGACTTCAATTCCTAGAATTCTCCAATAATTCTAGAAATTGCAGCCCAGAAACTGAAATCAACACACCAGTTATTTACTGGGAAAATCAGGCTGTCTGCCTTCCTGTTTCCTGTGGTTAATCTGTAAACAGGAGAGGACAAGAATGAAAAAGGAAGCTGCTGTTGCAGTACTTCCTGGGAGTCATCGTCATCATCATCATCATCTTAGAACGGCAGAGCTGGAAGGGACCCTATGGAGCATCGAATCCAGCCTCTGTCCATCAGGCACCATGGGGAATCGAACTCCCAACTCTTCCCTAAACCACTGAGCTATCCAGCATTGTTCTGGGGGAGCAGCCTTCGATAGAATGCAACAGGCAGAGAGATTATGCCTCCTAGGAAATACGTCAATAGTTTCCCTTTTTTAAAAAAGCATAAAAAGGTAACCAAGATTAAAGACATGTCAGGCACATTTTCTGTTTGTCTACCACCACGCAGCATATCATCCTCCCTACCTAGTAACTAGGGAAGCATAGCAATTCCCCTGAGGCTTCAGCCAGAGCTGTGAGATCTGCCAGTGCTACTCAGACGTGTTTTTGATGATGCATAAGATGTTTGATAAAGAACACGGACACCCACTGCATACACACGCAACCACATGCATGTGTGTGTGTGTGTGTGTGTGTGTGTGTGTGTGTAAGGTAAGTAAAGGTTCCCCTTGACATTTAGTCCAGTCGTGTCCGACTCTAGGGCGTGGTGCTCATCCCCATTTCCAAGCCGTAGAGCCAGCGTTTGTCCGAAGACAGTTTCCGTGGTCACGTGGCCAGCGCGACTAGACACGGAACGCCGTGACCTTCCCACCGAGGTGGTACCTATTTATCTACTTGCATTTTTACATGCTTTCGAACTGCTAGGTTGGCAGGAACTGGGACAAGCGACGGGAGCTCACTCCGACGCGTGGATTCGATCTTATGACGGCTGGTCTTCTGACCTTGCAGCAGAGAGGCTTCTGCGGTTTAACCCGCAGCGCCACCACGTCCCCTCGTGTGTATAGCATTGACTTTAAAATAGTGCCCAATCAGCAAATGTTACCCAAGCAAGAGAGCCATCCTTTTTTTGCACCTTCTTCAGTTCAAAAAGGCAACTGGTGAAAAAAGTCAACCAAGATTCAGACAGGCCACCAAGATTCAGCGGAGGCTGGTGTGACCACCTCTACCCAGGCTAATCACATTTAAAATGCCCTTACTTTAAATAGGTTTGCCTTCAGCCTAAAAAACATATGAGCCCAAGCAGTTTTAAGAATGAAACATAAAAGATCTTCTTTATTATAACATAACTGGTAAAACTAAACAGAGTTCAACTTAAGTTTACAGTTAGGTTGCACGCTAGCTCTCAAATCTTCAACCTCCTTCTTCAAGATACAAAATAATACTCCATTTACAGCCCACTTTTAAAATCCAAACTCCCTCCTCGAGATACAATTTAACTCTCCTGTTCTCTTCCACGCTCCTTCACTCCCCGTCATGCAGGCTCTTTTCTATTGGTTCTCTTCCTGCCTTCTTCCAGCCGGTCACCTTATTTATGTGGTTGCTGGGTAAAACGGGTGAGGGTTCCATCACCGCTGGTGATCCCAGTTTTCATGGGGACAGCGAGACCTCTCTAGCTTGTACCCCTAACTTCACAGCAGCTATCCAAGGTGCTGAACGTATTGGGAGAGTTTGGTTTCAGCACCTTGGATAGCTCATGTAAAATTCAGCATAAAACTGGAGTGCAGTCATCACTCCTAGGAAATTAGAAACATCCGGTTTCATTGAATCGAATGACAGTGTAATAATGATATGCCTTCAAGTCTATTGCAACTGATGGTGACCCTTTCAAGAGTTTCCAAGGTAAAGAGCACAGGTTCCCAGCCTTGGGTCCCCAGATGTCCTTGGATTAAAACTCCCAGAAGCCTTCGCCACTAGCTCTCCTGGCCAGGATTTCTGGGAGTTGCAGTCCCAAAATACTTGGGGACCCATGGTTGGGAATCGCTGGTATATGATATTCAGAAGTGGTCTGCCATTCTTTTCTTCGGAGGGCATTCTGGGGCTCTGCACCTTGCCCAAAGCTACATGGGCCAGCTCTCCTTGAGGGAGGCACAGTAAGGAAGTGAACTCTCAACCTCTGGATCTGTAGCTAGGTACTCAGTTCATGGAGCTGTCCAGCTGTCATGTATCATCTACGGCGGTGGTTCTCAAACTGGGGTCCCCCAATGTTCTTGGACTGCAATTCCCAGAAGCCTTCACCACTTGCTGTGCTGGCCAGGATTTCTGGGAGTTGCAGTCCAAGAACATCTGGGTAGAGATGGGGGTATTCATATTCGTATATGAATATCCCCGCACAGGTGGCATTAACGAGGGTCCAGCCCCATGAGGCCGGACAGTCTACTCACCGATCCGCCGTGGACGCGGACGGCGCAACTCTACGAATGGCGCCGCAGCATGCGATCTGCTCGCTACTCCTGGCAGGAGACGGGAGGACAAGCCTTGCTGCAAGGTCAAAGAGTGGTGAGCGGATCGTGCGCTTGGGCGCCATTCATAGAATCACACCGTCTGCGTCCGCGGTGGATCGGTGAGTGGACCATCTGGCCCTATGGGGCTGGACCCTCATTAACGCCACTTGTGCGGGGATATTCGTATTCGTATACGAATACCCCCATCTCTACATCTGGGGACCCAAGTTTGAAAACCACTGGTCTAGGGCAGCAGAATACAGTCTTCTTCCCTTACATACTATGTGAAGGCAAGCCCTCTCAGCTTGTATTTCTATATGCAGTCTCACACTTGATGACTATTTCACTAGTATTTAAATCATTATGTTTAGTGCATGCTAAACCATGATGCAGATGTATTTCTTAAAAGGCATTTTGGTGAAATATTCAGGTGCTTCTCACTTCTATGGAGAAAACATCCATTAACCAGATATAGGATTTCTGCAGAAAGAGCTCTCAGTGGCTATACACTTCACATATTTCTCGACAGCTTTTATGGTTCTTTTTACTTGCCTTTTGACCACATCATACACATGTTGTTCCTTTAAAGTTTGCCACACACCAGTGCCTCCGGCCTTATAGAGACATATTTTTTTTCTCAGGCATAAATACATGAAACAGACCCACCTCTCTCTTCAGTGTTTCTGTCTAATACTAACATAAACTGACAAGTCTTCTGTATTTATTTTCAGTGTGCTACTCCTTAGAATAAGACCTGTAACTATTTTAATTGCCAAAAACAGAAAAAAAAAGAGTAAGAAGAAGAAGGCTTGTCTCTGTGCTGGCTCCTTGGGATGATGGTTTTATATATTGGAGTTTTATTTTCAACCTCCTTGCTGTCTGTAGTTTGAGTGACTGGGAGGGATTTTTCTGGGCTGGGGTGATTATCTGTCTATCCAGCAATACCAACAATTCCTTCCACTTTTTGAAAGACAAAGACAGTCCTGCCTATCTACTTAGTGTTCTAGCCCTCCCTTTCATCAGGGGGTGGCAGCTGTTCTGTTGCTGTTGATTTGTTCTGTTGGTTGCTAGTACGTGTGCAGTAAATAAAGCAGCAGACACAACTCTGTAATTTCAAGCAACTGTAAGTAAAGAAACTTTGAATTCACAGAGAGCCCTGTCTCTTTGCTAAGTGTTCTTTCCCCTCTCTTTAGTCTGTTGGAAGTCAGCTTATTTGCCTGTTTGCTGTTGATCGGTTCACAACAGTACATAATAAAAAAAAATTCATTCTTTCTCCTACAAAAACCTCAGAGTGAGTTATTTAGACGTTAAGTGCCAGTTAATGAGAAAGGGGTGGACTCTGGGGAACTTTGTAGCTATTCTCTTCTGTGAATATCTGTACTTGCACTATGTAGCAAAAAGAGAATTTTATCAGAAATTCAAAACTCTGCAACGTTGTTTTGGCATACAAAGTAGGTAATCTTTGTTTAGCCAGACTGTCCCTTTTCTATTTAAGGAGCCATTTAAAAACATTCACGAGCTTTGGGGAAAATAAGTAAATGTTCAATTGGACTTTGCTACTTCTTTGTACAGCGATATTATATTTACAACATCTATTTACAATAA
This sequence comes from Intellagama lesueurii, assembly GCA_037013535.1. NCBI lineage: Eukaryota > Metazoa > Chordata > Lepidosauria > Squamata > Agamidae > Intellagama > Intellagama lesueurii. Next base: position 7,745,602 of record JBAJHW010000003.1, read on the forward strand.
CATTAGATACTTATAGTTTTAAATGGGTGTAAATGGTGACTTTCGACATCTGTAATGGATGATTGTAGATACTTGTAATTTGTGATTTTAAATGGAATGCTTTAATGCAAATTGATAGCCAGCCAGATGTCTCATAAGATAGGGTGAGATAGGAAATTTTTTTGCCACCCCTATGTATCCTAGTATTGCTGCTCTGACTGGCAGCATCTTTCCAGGAAACTCTCATGTACAGGCTGTTCCTAGCTTTTCAACCCATGATCCTTTCAGATGGAGATTCCAGGGACCTTCTGCAACTACAGCATTGGCTCTGTCATCAAGCTATGAATCCCTCACCAAGTTCATAAAAAGACCACGGGAAAGCCCATTTTATTTAACATTACAACTCTCTGAACGCTCCAGATAGCAGTGATCATATTTTTCCAATACGGTGGTTGCTGTCCTATAAAAGGCTTCTAGCCACATGGGTCTTCTTAAAACATATTTTCTGCACCATAGCCGTGGCATCCAAACCCTTTGCATCACTCATGGGTTGGCTAAATGCACTTTTAGCAAAACTAAATATATATATATTCTTGGTTTCAGAATATTTCAACCTCCTAGGACACTCTGTTGTGGATCTCAAAGTGTCTATTGCAGAAAAAAGGACTTACAAAGGGAGATGGGGGATGGAGTAAGTCACATAAACAAATTCCAATGTATCTCTAAGGCTTAAATACAGACCAGGACTTCTTGGTTCAGTCCATATGTTAACAAGCAATTTTTCCATAACATCTTTTGGTTTTATACAATAGTTGTTTCCCTTCACATACTTAAATTTATGCATTAGAAACAATTCTTAGTGCTCCAATGGCTACCAAACCTACGTGGTAGACAGCTAATCACTCAGGCTAAGGGCTGCAATTTTGAGTAATTAACATCTTAATGATCCCATGTATGTTTTAACAATACATTGTCATTTTGCCTTTTGTTGGTATCATGACCTGGTCCTGCCTCACGCCACCATGGAGAGATGTATAAATACAGATGGCATAGTATGAACTTTCCATATGTCTAAGGAACTGCAGTTTGATCTACAAAAGCTCACCGTGGAAGAAATCTGTCACATGGAAACAAATCTGTTCCACAATATTTTGTCCGTTGCTCTTTTCCCTCCCCCTATTAGCTTTGCCAGCATTGAGCAAAACGTGGCGGAAGCCGTTGCATTTACTATGTTTGTGAATTGTGCTGGAACAACTGCCACCTTGGAGGGGGTGGCAACAAAACTGTGAGATACAGAAATAAAGGTTGTAGACAAAGATGTGAGGAAATGTTCAGCTGTCAAAAGCTAGGCCCACATTTGTGGGGGGACGTGTGGAACAAAAGGCGAGAAAACTTCTTCTCCTGCTCCTTTTGATGGACCAACATTTTTGAGATGGAAAGACCCTCATTCCCTATAATTAAAATCTTTTTCTTTTCAAATCAAGTAATTTATTCAGAGGTAAACAGGCTTTCTGAGCCAAACATAGGCCCAAACAGCATAACAAGGGGGAGAGTGGCCACTTATCTTCTTTTACAACTGTTCAACTGCAAATAGAAGGGGAAGATATGGAGGCAGTGACAGATTTTACTTTCTTGGGCTCCATGATCACTGCAGATGGTGACAGCAGCCATGAAATTAAAAGACGCCTGCTTCTTGGGAGGAAAGCGATGACAAACCTAGAGAGCATCTTAAAAAGCAGAGACATCACCTTGCCGACAAAGGTCCACATAGTCAAAGCTGTGGTTTTTTCAGTAGCGATGTATGGAAGTGAGAGCTGGACCATAAAGAAGGCTGACCGCCGAAGAATTGATGCTTTTGAATTGTGGTGCTGGAGGAGACTCTTGAGAGTCCCCTGGACTGCAAAGAGAACAAACCTATCCATTCTGAAGGAAATCAACCCTGAGTGCTCACTGGAAGGACAGATCCTGATGCTGAGGCTCCAATACTTTGGCCATCTCATGAGAAGAGAAGACTCCCTGGAAAAAGACCCTGATGTTGGGAAAGTGTGAGGGCAAGAGGAGAAGGGGACGACAGAGGATGAGATGGTTGGACAGCGTCATCGAAGCTACCAACATGAATTTGACCCAACTCCGGGAGGCAGTGGAAGACAGGAGGGCCTGGCGTGCTCTGGTCCATGGGGTCATGAAGAGTCGGACACGACTTAACGACTAAACAACAACAACTTGAAGGGTGACTGGAGGACGGCCCTCTTTTTGAAAGTGTCCTGTGTTTGCACAGAGATCATCATCATCATCTTCGAACTGCAGAACTGGAAGGGACCCTTTGGATCATGTCAAGGAGCCACAGTGGGGAATCTAACTCCCAGCCATACCTAAACCACTGAGCTATCCAGAAGTTCAATATCTAATCTGAGTTTCATTTAAAGAGGAAGAAACACAGGGACGGGTGAATCGGGTGCCTGGAGGTTGCCCATCCACAGTGAGCTACACCTGGACAGCTGGCACACAAGTCAGGTGTTCACATTCTTCCCTGTGGAGGTGACATGTATTGCAATTCTCTTTAAATTATAAGATAATTTAAAGGTAGGATCATTTCTACTTTTGCAGCTGTACATTAAAATTAATATTATGGATAACCAATCAATAAACATTAAAGTATATTCCTAATAATCAATGTAAATGTATATTCCTAATAATCAATGTAAACCAGTGTACTCTTTTATCCTTTTCTTTGTCGAATCATGCTTTCTTTTAGTAATAAATAATCATGTGACATTGAGTCAGCTCTGACTTATGGCGACCCTTTTCAGGGTTTTCCAGGTAGAGAATACTCAGAAGTGGTTTCCCACTCCCTTCCTCCAGGGGGCGCCCTGGGACTGTGTGCAGCTTGCCCAAGGCCACCCAGGCTGGCTCTTCTCCCACAAAGCACAGCGGGGAATCAAACTTTCAGTCACCATACCAGGTGGGCTTCCTAGAAAACCTGCAGTGCTATGAACTGAAAAAGTCTGTTTCCCAACTCCCACCAGCTTCACTTCTGAAGAGAAAAACCAGCAAAAAAGGCCTGAGAATTATTTAATATTAGGCTGGCTGGGATGGAGGGTGGGGGCTTTCTAAGATCTTTAGCCATTTAGGATTTTACAACCAGCACAAAGAAACCAGGATCTAGTGCTCTGGTTTTGAAACTGAGGAGATTTTCCATTTGCCTAGTTCTAATTTAAAAAAATATCTAGCCTCTGTATTTTTAATTAAATTGAACTGAACAGTCTTCAAGGGTAGCCCAACTTACAGTGAATTGCAGTAATCCAGACATAATGTTATCAAAGCTTGTGTCACTGTAGTTGCACTAGCCCTGGCTGGCAAAAGCCACAATTATATGGTATGACCTGCCATTATACATGCTTCCCTCTTTGGAAAGAAAGCTCTCTCTTCAAAACGACTTGCCAATAACAGGTACTTTAAAGTATATAATCAATTGCTATTATCTGCAGAGACAGTAAGAGGAGAACAACAGTCAGGAGATATTAATATTTACTGTTTATCATCACAGACAATGACCAGCATATCCAATGAGCATTTGATTTCCTGTTGTGAAACGAAGCTTATTTCCTTCACTTAGTAAAAACAATCCAATCTGTTTTATATCAAACTCCCTTTCACTTTAAGATGAGTGCATTCATTTCACCATCAGAGTAATAGGATATGCATCTCATTTCATGATACGGCTTGGAGATATCAGTGTTTTGGTTAAACACTAGCTGTTGCAGAAAAGGTAATGAAATCAGTGGAAATGAGGCTTGCCGGGTCAGAAGCATCCTATGCCTTGGACGTTCAGGGCCAAATCCAGGGGGTGGACCATAGTGATGTCATGGAATGGTCCTTTATGATGTCACTGTTGGAGCTTTTGCAACCTCGCATGCTGCCTTTAGTAGGTTTGGCTGGAGGTATCTTTCTGGATTTGGGTGGCTGTCAGTCTATCCAGCACTAATCAATTGTTCCCTCCTGTCTCTGAATTCAAAGAGATCCCTGCCTCTCTGCTCAGTGCCTTTTTTCCTCTTCTCAGTAGTTTGTCAGAAACAGTGAGTTTATTGAATTCTGTTTTTGAAAGCAGCCATGTTTGCTGTTCGATCCCTTCGATTGTAAGTAAAAAAAAAAAGGCTTTTATTCTTTCTACTATTAATGTCTCAGAGTGAGTTATTGAGACTGTAAGTGCCAGTTGATGATAAAAAGGGCAGCCTACTTTGGGAACTTGAAGTTTTTCCACTCTGTGGAATCCCAGTACTTCTGCTGTGCAGCTAGAGGAATTTAACCAAAAATTTAAGACTCTGCAGTGCTGGAATACACCGTTATTGGGAAGATTTCTTTTTCTTTTTCCAGGCTTTCTGGCACTGATGCCAGGACTGGGAAACAAGTGGGTTCATGAGTAACGATGCTCGTGTTCCACCCCTGCCTTGCTCCAAATGATAAGATGGGCCCAATCCTGGCATACCAAAAAGTCAGGAATAAAAGGAGGGGCTTAGGGAAGGAAGCCGGCAGTGTGTACACGTGAGCCATCGTCCCATTTGTAGTAACGTACAAACAAATACCTTTGTGGTTAACTGGTGAGCCCTGGCGTGGATAGTCAGTGGACAGATATAGGTGCCCACCTTTAAAGACACTTCATATACACAAATCAAAGGATTTCTTCAGGGCTCGTCACCCTTAGAATTGTTTGTCTGCATGGTCAGCGCTCTCGCCCCATAGACATGACATAATCAGTGCCATCATCAAAGGAGTTATAGCTGACTGTCTGATGGTGTATATATTCAGAATCTTGTCCTTTCCATGCACCCTGAGAAACCTCACATAAAGAATTTTGAGCCACCTCAAAGACTGGTACACAAAAGCTTTTGTGGTCCATAAAAGCTTATGCCAAATATTTTTTCCCTGTCTTTAAGGAAGACACACAGACTCTGTGCTACCTTTTGCCACAAGATACCAACATGGCTGACACCGCACCCTCAAGTCTCCATGGTTCGTTCCCCAAGCATGAGTGTGAAGGGGGACAGGGTGGCTCAGTCAGTGTTACAGCCTCACCTACATCCTCTTTGTGAATAACGTGTAATACAGTGAGGAAGGAGCAGAGTGTGCTTCTCCCAGAGTGATGTGGAAGGACCCTCTGTGTTTCTTCCTGATCTTTCTCCTCATCCACCTCTTTTCTACCTCCCAAACTGTACTCTAAAGCAGTGGTCCCCAACCTTTTTGACACCGCGGACCGGTTGGTGGAGAATGGGGTCCGTGTGTGGGGAAGGTGGGGCACCCCCCGTGCTTGCGTGCATGCGTGAAGGGCGCTCGCGCAGGGCATGCGTGCACTCGCACGCATGCATGAAGGGGCGGGGGCACTCGGGGGTGCGCAGCACACTCATACGCATGCGCGAAGGGGTGGGGGCACTTGTGGGGGGCACGGGCGCAGGGGCTGTGCGGAGGGAGTGCATGAGGGGGGGGGAGATCTGTCTCCGCGGCCCAATATGGCCCAGGCCATGGACCGGCACCGGGCTGCAGACCGGGGTTTAGGGACCCCTGCTCTAAAGCAAACCGGCCTCTTAACTCTTTCGATAGAACAACAGGACTGGACTGGGGATAAGCAACACTCACCTCCCTGGGTGAGTGGCTGGGCATTTGTATCATCAAATCTGGTCATCCCAACTGGGAGCGGTAAATCCTACTTCAAGCAAATTCAACATGATTTACTTCTGTGCAGACTTGGGAGGATGGACTGCATATACTTGGCATACAAGAGCATGTGAAGTAAATTCAGCTGCCTTCTTTAGTTAGCAATATTTTGTTGCCAAGAAGCATGTGGGTGTTTGCAGGGTCACACGGTGCCATGAAAGGGCCCACCTTTCTTTAATCTGTTAACTTGTTTTATTTGTTAATGGCCAGAATCCTGTTGGTGGTTAACACTTGCAGAAGTTAAATTGTGCAGCACACTGTGGTGATTTGCCACTAACAACATGGGCACGTCCCTTGTAATAGTAATTGATAGTTAGCAGCCATTTATTTTGGCAAATTACACCATTTCAAAGACACGCATGTTGATCACCAACAAGATTCTGCCTGATGTTGTAAATACTATATTTGTATTTTTTTATCATTAACAATGGTAGGAGGACCTTGAGGGACATCACTGGGGGAAGCCAGGAAATGGTAATGGTAATGACAGCACTAATGTGTTAATAACGAGCAACACAACTAATTGCTTTCCAGAATGGCACTAACACTAATGATAATGGACTAATGTTTGACCAAAGTAATAAGCAAGGCAACGAGTTCTATTTTTAACATTAATACTGAAAACTTTGGGTTGTGTTCATCCTTTTTCTTTCTTGTAAAAGGACTGCTCACACTCCAAGTGGACCAAGCAAAGGGCTGCACTAAGGGGGCAATTGTACAAACGGCAGAATCTTTTTTTCAAAAAGATCCTTGATGTTAGGAGTGGTATTTTCAGATTTCTTGGAATACAAACCCCATAATTCCCAATTCTGGGAGTTCCACCTGACTGACAGATAGCTAAATATGGCTCGCCGGGGAGAAAGGCCTTGGCTAGGTGGCTTCTGAGGCTTAACTAGGCCTAGCTCTGCTTAGCTTCCTGTTGAGAAAGAAAACTCCCACCAAGCATTGGGGCAGGAAGAGGAAACTTGGGGTGAGCTGGGCTCAGCTAAGACTTAGAACCTTCCAGTTGAGGCCTTTTCCCAGGTGAGCCACATTTAGGTGGCTGTCTGCAAGGCAGAACTCCCAGAATAGAGAATTATGGGATTTGAAGTCCAAGAAATCCAAAAACCCCAATATCATTGATATTCAGACTCTCCACAATGGAAATCCTGTGCAAATATGTATCATGTGTCTCTATACACATCATCCCTAGTGAGTCATGGCCAAAATAGAAATCCTCTTTCCTTAAATGTTCTGTTTTTACAATGAGTTGGGGTTGTTGCTTATGACTACAAATATAAGAATGAAAGAGACAAGAATCATTTGATGGTAAACGTTCTGGAAACCACATAGAAAACGTGGGGCTGGTCTGTTTGTCTCCTGTTGTCCAGCAACCTAAAGCAGAGATGGCCATGAATATTGATGGAGCTCCCCAGAAACAATTCCCATGATTGCAGGGACTTAAGAATATGGTACAACAATCATAGAAATTGGCACTGGGAAGCTCCAGCTGCATTCGCAGATGTCACACATCACATGTTACATTCTGTTTGTAAAGGCGTCAAAAAGAATTGGTGGGAGAGGGAGAAACAGTGACCGTCTAAGGCTGGCACAGTGTATCTGTGATCACTGGGTTCACATGTTCCAGTGTTGTTCATCTGAGAAGAAGGTCATAGCTCGGTGTATGAATTTCTCCATCTCAGTTTTATGGCATTCAGGAGATATTAGGTAAGGTAAAGGTAAAGGTTCCCCTTGACAATTTGTCCAGTCGTGTCCGACTCTAGGGCGCGGTGCTCATCCCCGTTTCCAAGCCATAGAGACAGCGCTTGTCCAAAGACAGTTTCCGTGGTCACGTGGCCAGCATGACTAGACACGGAACGCCGTTACCTTCCCACCATGGTGGTACCTATTTATCTACTTGCATTTGCATGCTTTCGAACTTCTAGGTTGGCAGGAGCTGGGACAAGCGACGGGAGCTCACTCCGTCGCGTGGATTCGATCTTACGATGGCTGGTCTTCTGACCTTGCAGCACAGAGGCTTCTGCGGTTTAACCCGCAGCGCCACCACGTTAGGTACTCTTATCCTAATCTTGGTTCATGTCCGCTTGAGAGACTATGGCTGAAATCCTGTTGCTTAGTGTAGTAAGTTGCTTTAGAGGAGGCCCATTGAATCCAGAAGTTCCATTGATTCAAATGGACCTATTCTAGTTGCAACGTCCTTTAATATAACGAGTCACAATTAGAGTAAGCCGATTTGACTCAATGGAACTTACAGAGATGTGGACTCACTACCTCTCCATTGATTCAGTGGGCCTACTCTAGTGTGACTTAATATGCTAAGCAACAGGAATCCAGCCTGCTTTTTTTTTTTTTTTTTTTTACTATTTTGCAAGGGAATCTGTGTGTCTGATCAATTAATTGGATACCCAATGAGTACAGACTAACAGAAAAGGACTCAGGCTGCTTGGATTTGAATCTCAGCTCGGCCATGGAAGCAGAACTGGTAAAACCACTCCTTAAATATCTCACTGACTGTGAAAGCCCCTTTAGGCTCACAATAAGTTGGTTCTGACTTGACAGCACACAGCAACAAATTAATTAATTTCCTCATCTTTCTCCCAGCACTATTTTTAAAGGTTAGAATGTATTTTCAAACTATACATTCCCATATGCATTTTTTTTCACTGACTAAAGGATGTTTGTGTGTAATTTGAAATGTACACACTTTTGTTGTTCATGTTTTTAAAATCTGTCCACAGTTTTTTTGTATGTATTGTGTGCCGTCAAGTCAATTCTGACTTAACGGCAAACCTTTCCAGGGTTTTCAAGGCAGAGAAATGGTTTCCCATTTCCTTCTTCTAGGGGCACTCTGGAGACTGTGCAGCTTGCCCAAGGCCACCCAGGTTGGCTCTTATCACAGCAGGCCCAGTGGGGAATTGAACTCCCCAAACTCTGGCTGCACAGCGAGATATCTAAACCCCTGAGCTATCAAGCCAGTGTGCATAGTTTGGGGCATATTTTATTTCTCCAAAACAGCTACAAAGAGGTGAATTTCCAAGGCAAGGCATGTTTCACTCTGGAACCAAATCTCAGGGGGTGTGAAATCGATGCCCTTGTCAAAGATTTCAAACCCAACTGAAAAGCCCTATCTTTCCAGCCCACAAGCTGAGTGGTAGAGTATATACACAGAGCATGCAGAAGTTCTAACACTGAGAGTCATTTCCTGATATTAGATCAAGGGCAAGTCTTCCTCCTCTCACTCTGTGGAGAAATCGTGGAGGTAGGTGTTGGCTTCCAGCTGGCAGAGAACCCAGGAGAGCCGGTGGTATGTTCACACACTTTCACACCTTCCAAGAACTGCTCTACTGAATTGTTCTCTGCAAAAGAGGCAGCAAAATCTGAGGGTGACATTTGGGCTCAGCATGATAGCTACTATAAGCATTTTGCATGGTTTTGTGTGAAGCTTTTCCTTAGGAGAACAGAGTATTTGTCACTGCGACTCTACCTCCGACAGTCTTCTCAGTCACTTCTCAAACTTACATTTCTCAATCGGGACTGTCTTGTTTTAAATATTTACCATCCTGTTTATAACGCTCCAGCTGCCCCATTCCTGCTTATGGAACATCTAGAACAGGGTGGGAATCTGATGTCACCCTCAAACTACTTGGTGGCCCATGGCCATCCCATAATGGCCATCTGTCTTCTCTCTCTTTCGTTCTCTTCATGCAAAAAAATGGAGAACTGTTACTCCCAGAAGTGATTCTCCTTTAAAACAAGACACAACTCATGCTGTGCCTTGTTTTAGCTTCATCCACCCATCTCAAGCCGCTTTATGAAACTAGAGGTGGTCTTCCAATCAGTTCCAATTTTGTTTTTGCGGGGCTGCCATGGCCCACAAGTGATCAGGATTTGTGATGTGGGGAATGGGCCGAAGCATTGCAGATGGCCTACCCCTGATCTGGGATTCTGCCGTCCAAAGTGCTGGAGTGCTTTTGCTCTAGCCACACAACTGCAGCTCATCACCAGCCCTATCTCCCATTTCTTTGTATATCCAGTGCCACACCATCAGTTCTCATGGTTCAACTCTGTTGTCTCTTTTCTGACACATGCTGTATGGTTCTCATGGAAGATGGAGAGCTCAGTGGTTTAGGTATCTGGCTGAGGAGCCAGAGGTTGGGAGTTCCTTTCCGCAATGTGCCTCCTTGACAAGGGCTGGACTTGTTGATCCATAAGTCCCTTCTGCCTCTGCAGTTCTAAGACAACAACAACAATGATGTGGCGCTTAGAAACCAGATGGGATCAGCTCCAGATAATAAATCAAAACCATATAGAAGGAAGCTGACATGTGTCCTTAGAGCAGCAACGTGGAGCCATCATGGCATCTACCCCATCACTTCAACAACAGTGAAAAGTGGGTCTTGGCTATCTATAGGTAAAGGTTCCCCTTGACGGTTGCTGTGGGTTTTTCGGGCTCTTTGGCCGTGTTCTGAAGGTTGTTCTTCCTAACGTTTCGCCCGTCTCTGAGACTGGCGAAACGTTAGGAAGAACAACCTTCAGAACACGGCCAAAGAGCCCGAAAAACCCACAGCAACCATTAGATCCCGGCCATGAAAGCCTTCGCGAATACGTTCCTCTTGATATTTAGTCCAGTCGTGTCCGACTCTAGGGCGCGGTGCTCATCCCCGTCTCCAAGCCATAGAGCCAGCGTTTGTCCGAAGACAATTTCCATGGTCACATGGCCAGCACGACTAGACACGGAATGCCATTACCTTCCCACCGTGGTGGTACCTATTTATCTACTCGCATTTACATGCTTTCGAACTGCTAGGTTGGCAGGAGCTGGGACAAGCGACGGGAGCTCACTCCGTGGCGTGGATTCGATCTTACAACTGCTGGTCTTCTGACCTTGCAGCACAGAGGCTTCTGCGGTTTAACCCACAGCGCCACCACGTCCCCGGCTATCTATAGAGATGTGCATATTGTGTGTTTGGACTACAATCTTAGGAACACTGGCCGTGATGCCTGAGGATTTTTGAGCCTTGTAGCCCCCAAAATCAGACACACACACACCAGTGGCTATTTATGTTCTATGCAGAAGGATTAGCTATTTGCACAGGCTTCCAGCTTAGAAGATTTACAGATGAACGCCAGACTAAGGAGAACTCGGGAGCCTTGAACACAGCAGGTATGGCCCAGTGCGCTATTTCTAAGCTGATCTCCCGCTCCTGCTGCTTCAAGTTTTCTGACCTTTAGAATCCCATTCTTTCTCTTGCCTCTTGAGTCAGGAATACCATTCTCACCATTTTCCTTTAATGTTCATTACTCTAAAATACTACAGCCCACCTGCTCACAGTCTTCAAGATTGCCAAAATCAAATCAAAACACTTAATTAAATCAGCTTTTTAAAACCTTGCCACCACCTGGACACATGTGCAGGCTTCCCAGGTGGTAAAGTAGAATTTGCTAGGGGTAGGCTTTGTTGGGCTGACTTCCTTTTCTATCGCCTGCTTTTCTCCTTTTCCAAATTGTGACTTTATGATCCCCACCCCTTTCCCAAAACCCATCCATCACCAGACAGGGCCAACAGGGCAGAATCTCAGTCTTAGCACAGGAGTCCATGAAGAAGGGTGGGATTTTTCAGATTTTCTGGACTACAGATACTATAATTCTCCATTCTAGGAGTTCTGCCTACCTTACAGACACTGCACAAATGCTTAAATGTGATATACCTGTGTGAAACGCCTAGACTGAAAGCCCACCTAGGCCAAGCTCTGCCTAAGCTTCCTGTCCCAGTGTTAGCTGGGAATTTTTTTCCTGAACAGGAAGCTGGGGCAAAGCTAGGCCTAGAAAGCAAATTGTATATGCCACTATACAGTCTGCATCCATACAATTGCTGGGTTTTAAGAAGAGTTTTTTTTCTTTGTGTAAACCATTGTTTTCAAGAGAACTACCACTAATGCATTGGTTGAGGAAATGTGCCTTAAATGTCAAGCAGAGACATCACCTTGCCGACAAAGGTCCGCATGGTCCAAGCTATGGTTTTTCCAGTAGCGATGTATGGAAATGAGAGCTGGACCATAAAGAAGGCTGACCGCCGAAGAATGGATGCTTTTGAATTGTGGTGCTGGAGGAGACTCTTGAGAGTCCCCTGGACTGCAAGGAGAACAAACCTATCCATTCTGAAGGAAATCAACCCTGAGTGCTCACTGGAAGGAGAGATCCTGAAGCTGAGGCTCCAATCCTTTGGCTATCTCATGAGAAGAGAAGACTCCCTGGAAAAGACCCTGATGTTGGGAAAGTGTGAAGGCAAGAGGAGAAGGGGACGACAGAGGACGAGATGGTTGGACAGTGTGATCGAAGCGACCAACATGAATTTGACCCAACTCCGGGAGGCAGTGGAAGACAGGAGGGCCTGGCGTGCTCTGGTCCATGGGGTTATGAAGAGTCGGACACGACTTAACGACTAAACAACAACAAAGGGACCAGTGTAATGCAAATCAACTTCTAACTGAGCTTCTCGACAAAAGAAAAAGCGGATGAGACACATACGAAAAGTGAATCTAAGCAGAGTTCTGCCTTGACAAGAAAGCCAGCGTTTAAACTCTTAGCATTATGGAAACAATTTTAATGAATAATGATAATGACAATAACAACAACAAAATCTTTGCGCTGACTAAGGCTGAGAGCCGACTTTACATGTCAAAAGAAATATCAAGCAATTGTAATTGAAGACAGGCTGTTTTTATGGACTTATTTAATCAAAGGTCTACAGCAGCGTGTCTATGAATGGAAGCAGGGAAATTAAGGACATCCTATGCAATATATCCCCCTTTTCTGTTAATGACTTGTTGGGATAGTCCTGATTCTGCTCAACATGTTCTTAAAAACCAGAGGTCTCAGATCCATTATTTTAACTAGTCAGCACTCCTAATGAGAGGTCCCATTTGGAGTGCAGACTTGGTTCAGTAAGGAAGCCAAAGTAAAAATGGCTGGAACCTTTACAAGACCACACAAAAATAAAAATAAATAAAAAATCATGAACATGACTCAATATATAACGAGTCACAATTAGAGTAAGCCGATTTGAATCAATGGAACTTACAGAGATGTGGACTCACTACCTCTCCATTGATTCAATGGGCCTACTCTAGTGTGACTTAATATGCTAAGCAACAGGAATCCAGCCTGCTTTTTTTTTTTACTATTTTGCAAGGGAATCTGTGTGTCTGATCAATTAATTGGATACCCAATGAGTACAGAGTCCTCCTCAGGCTAAGCATTACAAAACTGGGATGCTGCAGGGGATACCTCAATCTTCCAGAACCCATGGTCAGGTGTGTAGGCCAGGTTTCAACTCCTCTGTTACATAATCCCCTGTTATAGCAGCTCCACTGGCTGCTGATCTATTTCTAGGCACAATTCAAAGTGCTGGTTTTAACCTATAAAGCCCGCCTAGATGGTCTAACTATCTCAAAGACCATGTCTCCCTCAGATTAGAGATGGGCACGAGCCGCCAAAACGGTAGTTTGTCTTGGTTCGTGGAAGTCCACAAACCACAAAGTTACAATTTTTCCTAAACGAACCACGAATTGAGTCATTGGTTAATTCAGGATTTAAAGTTCCCATAAAGTTCCATGGGAATCATCTCCATCTCAGAAGCAAAGATGTGGGCAGCACCCATTAACACTAGTGAGGCTTACGTTTGCATACGGAGATCTCGATTCCCCCTGAATGCAAGATCTGTAGCTGTCCAATTATAAATGCAATAGCGGATTGCATGAGTGGAAGGACACATCAATATCCTGACCAGTACCTTTGTTTACATACAGACACACACACAGTAGGGCCCTTATGGGGTGCTGCATATGTTGTAGAGTTCTGATTTTTGGTTGAATTCCTCTAGCCGTACAGCAGAAATGCGGGGAGTCACAGAGCAGAATAGTTTCAAGTTCCCCAGAGTAGACCACCCCTTTTTCTCATCAACTGGCACGTACAGTCCCAATAATTCACTCTGAGGCATTTGAAGTAGAAAGAAATGGTGACTGACAGTTGAACAGATCAAACAGCAAATTGAACAAAACATGACTGCTTCTCAGCAAGAGGCCTCAACAGACTAACAGAGTTCAACAGACTGACTGACTCCAACAGACAAAAGAGAGGGGAAAATACAGAACAGAGAGGTGGGGCTGTCTTTAAATCAGAGGCAGGAGAAAACTACTGGTTAGTGCTGTTAGTGATTGACAGTCACCTCAGCCCAGAAGGGTCCTTCCCAACCTTGCATGCTGCCTCTAGCACACTTGCTAGAGGCAGCATGCAAGGTTGCCAAAAATTCTAACCTCATATACTGAACAGAGTGAGTATGTTTTAAAGCATTTTAAATATAGCTATTGGTTTGATTCTTTTTAAAATATCTCATTAGATTTTTAATTGTTTCTTATGCTGCTTTAAGTTATTGTGAACCACCTTGGTTCTCCTACAGAGAAGAAGGTGGCATATAATTAAACTCTCTTTCTCCCCCCTCCCCCCCCCCTCTCTCTCTCTCTCTCTCTCAGTATACGGCTGAAATTTCTCTGTGATATGCTTCGTTTCCAAGTAAACAATGCTCTCTCCAAAGTAATTTGTACTGTCCTTTTGTACTAATTGCCAGAGATTAAACAAGACAATTCTAAATGCGGCGAGACAGCTAAAATTTAAAAGCCACCCTCGGAAAAACCATTTCGTTTGCTCAAATCTCTTTGCTGCATCACGCCACACTTGCTGCTAAGAAGAGTAAAGAGTGTGGTACAACTCATGTATTTTGCAGCCTTATCGCCTTCAACGTCTGGCAAGCTTCCCGACCACAAGGTAGAGGGAAGGTTTTGGCAAGAGAGCAAAAAGATGGAAATACTAAATAAATCTTCGCCCTGTATGTAGTCAGGATTTGATTTGCAGAGGGGAAAAAAAAGATTTAAACGGAACTATTTCGAAGATACAGCAAGTGGGGAATCAAGAAGAAACTGGGACATGAGAAAGTGCTTTTTTGCCTTGCCAAAGTTTTATGAATTGAATTTGCTTTTCTATTAGGTGTCTCTCTGCATTTGACAATTCCCCCCCCCCTTTTAAAATACAATTCCTTTTTGCAAGAATCACTTCTGGCTTGGGCAGCTTGGTGGTGCCATGATAAAAAAACCAGCCCCTGATGCATTGCATTCATTAATATAATAGCCATGTCAGTTGAACCATGTTGTAGTGTCTACAACATACAAATATGGGCATTGCATTCCAGGGAAATCAAAATGGCAGTCATGCAAGTGAGTCCAGGCTCCCTGTCAACACTGGGTCTTCCAAACTTAAATGAAGAGAGGAAAAGTTACTTTTTAAGATTACAACTCCCTGCATCTTGGAGTAAATATGGTCACACTGTCACACTGGTTATGGAACTCTGTGGTTCAAGAACCCAACACTTTTTGAGGTATTGGTCTTTCCAACACTTGGCATTTATTAAGCACTGCCCACATGCCTACTCTCTCCACTGAACTGCAATATAGTTTCCTAGTAAAGTAGATATCCTGCTTGGACAGTTATAAGTAGTAATTAGCTACAGTTATAGTTCATGGCATAACTTTAGTGTTGACCGTGAAGAAATCAAAAGTGTTAAAGATTTGATATACCTTTGTTCAATCATGACATCTCAGGGAGACTGCAGCCAAGAAATCAGACTTGGGAGGGCAACTATGAAGGAACTAGAGAAGATCATCAAGTGTAAGGATGGGCCACTGGAGACCAAGGTCAAGATCATCAATACAGTTGTCTTTGCAATTACTTTGGATGGACGTGAAAGCTGGACAGTGCATTCATTTGCTGGCTCTTTCTTGGCTTTTTGGCTTATCAAAGTTGAACCAGTGCCACATGAATGAAAATAACTTGAAGCTGAGCCAGGGAGCTCAGGGTCAGCTGTAAAGGGCAAGAGGCTGGGATTCCAGGTTTTAAAGCCATTGCACATGCAAAAATCAAACATCATTCTCCTTCCATGAGATTGTCCCACTACCTAGAGCAGCAGTCTCCACCCTTAGGTCCCCAGATGTTCTTGGACTACAATTCCCAGAAACCTTCACCTGCACAGCTAATGGTAAAGGCTTACAGGAGTTTTAGTCTAAGAACATCTGGGGACCCAAGGTTGGGAACCACTGATGTAGAGATTCAAAGAAATACAGCACTTGCCTTCAGCAAAGCCTTTGACAAAGTGCTCCATGATATTCTTATTAGCAACTAGGTGTTGAACTGGATAGAATAACTGTCAGGGGGATACATGGTTGTCTACAGAAGCCATGAAGCCATGATGGGGATGTAGAATCTCCAGGCTTAAAAGGAAGGTCCCTCCAAATGCCAGATGCAGGGGAGGGGTATCAGGAGACAGGTCTCTAGTTGTCTCGTGGGCTCCCAGAGGCATCCGGTGGGGCCACAGTGAGATACAGGGAGCTGGACTAGAGGGGCCCTTGGCCTGATCCAGCAGGGCTCTTCTTATGTTCTTATACTCAGAGAGTGCTTATTAATGGCTCCTGCTCCAACTGGGAGGTGGTGACAAGTGGGGTACCACAAGGCTCAGTCCTGGGCCCAGTGCTCTTCAACATTTTTATTAATGACCTGGATAAGGGTGTGCGGGAAATACTTACCAAATTTGTAGGTGACACAAAATTGGGTGGAATAGCTAAATCCTTAGAAGACAGGAACAAAATACTACGAGTGAGAAGGATCTTGGAATTGTTATGGATCATAAGCTTAATATGAGCCAACAGTGCAATGTGGCTGCAGAAAAGGCAAATGCTATTGTAGGCTGTGTTAACAGAAGTATCGTCTCCAAATAATGCGAAGTACTAGTTCCTCTCTATTTGGCACTGGTTAAGCCTCATCTTGAGTACTGTGTCCCAGTTCTGGGCATCACACTTTAAGAAGGATGCCAACAAACTAGAACAAGTTCAGAGGAGGCCAATGAGGATGATCAGGGGACTGGAAACCAAGCCCTGTGAGGAAAGACTGAAAGAACTGGGCATATTTATCCTTGGGAAAAGAAGACTGAGGGGAGATAGGATGTTGTTGTTTAGTCGTTAAGTCGTGTCCGACTCTTCGTGACCCCATGGACCAGAGCACGCCAGGCCCTCCTGTCTTTCACTGCCTCCCAGAGTTTGGTCAAATTCATGTTGGTCGCTTCGATGACACTGTCCAACCATCTCGTCCTCTGTCGTCCCCTTCTCCTCTTGCCTTCACACTTTCCCAACATCAGGGTCTTTTCCAGGGAGTCTTCTCTTCTCATGAGATGGCCAAAGTATTGAAGCCTCAGCTTCAGGAGATAGGATAGCACTTTTCAAATACTGTACTTGAAAGGCAGTCATAAAGAGGAGGGACAGGATCTGTTCTTGATCATCCCAGAGTACAGGACACGCAACAATGGGCTCAAGCTACAGAAAGCCAGATTTAGGCTGAATTTCAGGAACAATGCCTTAACTGTAAGAGCAGTACAACAATGGAACCAAGGCCCTTTGGAGTTGGTAAGCACTCCAACACTGGAGGCATTCAAAAGAAAATTGGGCAGCTATCTGTCAGATCTGCTTTGATTTGGATTCCTGCCTTGAGCATGGGGTTGGACTTGATGTCCTTATGGGCCCCTTCCAACTCAATGATTCTGTGATTCTATGAAAGATGTTGTGGGGTGCCTTTCGGGGGCACACAGGAACTACATGGAACTAAGAGGGCTGTTCTGCCTCCTGCCATTTGACATCTCCCAGTTTTATAATTTCACCTGGGGGGTGTCACATAGAGCTCTGGGACTGGGAACTCCTTTTTCCTGAAATTCAAATCCCTACGTATGTTTTGCCTCTAAAATCTCAGAAAATGGGAAACTACTGACTAGCATAACAGGCGACCTCATCACTAGTCTCGTGGTAGCAGATTGTATAATTAAAATCATATATTCTGTGAGAAGGGGACGACAGAGGACGAGATGGTTGGACAGTGTCATCGAAGCGACCAACATGAATTTGACCCAACTCCGGGAGGCAGTGGAAGACAGGAGGGCCTGGCGTGCTCTGGTCCATGGGGTCACGAAGAGTCGGACATGACTTAATGACTAAACAACAACATTATGTGAAAAATGGCTTTTCTAGTACTTTTAGAAAAGGAATTCAACACTGGGCTGCCATATTCAGTGGGAAGCCCACGTTGCTTTGAATGCTTAATCCTACCTTCCAAAACACCACAACATGGACCCGACCATAGATTGCAAGCTGCATAAAGTTGTAGTGCTATTATTTGTGGTGATGCAGATCAGTGCCTTTTCTCTCTCCATCCTTATCACTACACATCTAACTTCTATGTATTTGTCACATTTCATTCTTTACGCCATATGAAACTAGTCACTCATTCTTGACTCTCAGTTTCACCTTCCATTATTTATAAGAATAACTATTTCAGCCTGTTCTTGCGGCACAGTCAATGTTATTTTGTCGTACAATGAAGGCAGAATGATTTTTGGATTTTCGCGAGATGAATACAGTGAAGATAAGGATGGAAGCAGAAGAGCTGAGAATCTATCACGCCCAGAACCATTTTCCTGGCTGCAGTTCAGAAGGCTGAAAGATCAACAAAGCAGCTTCATGCTTAACAGGTACAAGGATCCTTGCTCCCGTTAGAAAGAAAAGGTGTCCACTATCAGGTGACATATTTGAGTTTCTCTTCAATTGAGATGTTGGTAAAAGCTAGCTGAGCCAAAATGTTCACTATAAGAGCTACAATGCTCACTTAAAATTGGTGCGTCTCTGTGTCTCTCTGAGTGAGATAATTTCTATTACTTTCCTCATTCAGATCAATCTAGGTTGTTTTCACTAGATAAAACAAGAATTTTTAAATCTTTACCTCCCACACAAAGATGAGACAAAGGGCTATTTTTCCCCTGTGATGTTTTCTGCAATTTTTCGCTCCATAAAACGCACTTTCCCCCCCCAAAAAAAGTGGGGGGAAAAGTGCGTGCGTCTTATGGAGCGAATACACTTCTGCAAGGGCTCCCTCCGATGTCGGGGGAAAGCCCTTGGAGACCTCCTGGGGGTCGGATCGCAGCGGCAGGGGACCCCCAGGAGGTCTCCGATGGCTTGGAGGAAGCCATCGGAGATCTCCTGGGGGTCCCCCGCCGCCGCGAAGGCAAAAAGGCAGGGGGAAAGGATGGATTCCCGTCCTTCGCGGCGGTGGCGGGGGACCCCCAGGAGGTCTCCAAGGGCTTCCTCCAAGCCATCGGAGACCTCCTGGGGGTCCCCCGCCGCCGTGATCGGACCCCCAGGAGGTCTCCAAGGGCTTTCCCCCGACATCGGAGGGAGCCCTTGCAGACCTCCGAAGGCAAAAAGGCAGGGGAAAATGATGGGAGATTCAAATCTCCTGTCCTTTCCCCCTGCCCTTTTGCCTTCACGGCGGCGGGGGACCCCCAGGAGGTCTCCAAGGGCTTCCTCCAAGCCATCGGAGGGAGCCCTTGCAGACCTCCAAAGGCAAAAAGGCAAATGCCTCCAAAGTACCTTATTTTTCGCTCCATAATTAGCTGCATCTTATGGTCAGGTGCGTCTTATGGAGCGAAAAATACGGTATTCAAAATTCATCTCTACAAAACTAGCAACATTGATTGATTGATTGATTGATTGACTGACTGACTGACTGACTGACTGATTGGTTGGTTGGTTGGTTGCATGATTAAACTTGTATACTGCACAGATTAGTGTTAACACTACTCTGGGTATTTTACATCCAAAATGAAACAAACATAAAATCAAATAAATCATAAATACTATACAAAAAATGAACACTACATAAGGACAAACAAAGCAGTCTGTGACTAAATCAGAAAACCAACTGATGGCAAACGGGCAACGTTATGATGGTCAATCCATGAAACATCAAGAGAGGATGTTCTCAAAGGTTTCAACAAACAACCTTGTTTTGAGCTTCCTCTTAAAGACAGTGAGGGGGGAGGCCCAGTGCAGCTCCACTGGGAGCCCATTCCAAAGGGATGGGGCCATGACCGAGAAGGCCTTGTTTCGTGTTGATGACTTCCTAGCCTCCCTCAAAGGGGCAGTCAGAAGAAGCATCGTTTCCCTTTGAGAAGGAGAGCACACACACACCCAGCAGGCAGAGAATGACAGGATGATTATTGACAAAGAGGCAAACAAGCCCTCCAAAGCATCTAATTCTAAAAGTCCATGCAAGAAATCAGCAGCCACAGTAGTTTCCTGAAATTTGCATTATTTCTGCAAAAATTGTTCACATATATCTGAAAACTTTAATCAAGATCAGAAGAAAATATTTCAAAGGGGGGGGGGAGAGTGAAAAATTATCAGTTTCTTATACACAAGAACGAGAGAAGTGAAGCTTTTTCTTTTCTCATTGGGATACCCAGAATTCTTCTCTGGCTTAGATTTTATTCCTGCCTACAGATGAACATCTGACTGATGTGCTCACCCACTTACACAACCATCCTACTGCAAACCAATTCTGTGCCACAAATCCCTCCTTCTTTTAAAAACAGGAAGTGGTTGCTCTCAGGTACAGGAGCGCTGGCAACCATAATGTCCTGTTTGGCAGTCCTTGGGCTATTCATGCCCCCCATCTACCCCACTGAAAAGGCTCTGGGAGGACTGCTGGATAGCTCAGTGGTTTAGGTATGTGACTGTGGAGCTGGAGGTTGGGAGTTCGATTCCCCACTGCTCCCCTCCTCAGCCCTCAGATCCCACAGTAGTTGGCTAGGAAGGAAATGTATTTTTCTAGAAAAAAAATTGTATCATTGTGAATAAGACTCTAATGAATATTCTCAGTTTTTCTCATCCTTGAGAAGAAAACAGGCAAGAAAGACCCATTAACATTACAAAATACATGGTCCTGGAGGTGATGAGAAGTGTTAGAACTGACCCGTTGATACCAGTTAAAACAGATACCTGCATTTTTTGGAGTCTGCTCAGGGGATATTCTCCTGTCTCCTCAGGACTGACATGAAAAATGCTGGGAGTTCCCATGTTACTTCAACACTACTGGTGATACGGCGTGATTCAGATGCAGTCCTTGTGCAATGAGACGAGTGAGCTAATGGCTTTCTCCGTTATAACTTGAGATGGGCACAAATCACTGGTTTGATGGTTCATGCTGGTTTGTCCTCCAGACGAACAGGTGTCCAATGCTCTCCAGCCCTGCCTCCTCTGGCAGGCACCCACTCAAAGGCAGCACCCGGAGGAGGCAGGGCAGGGAACCGCTAAACACCTGTTCATCCAAAGGATGAACCAGCACGGACCAATGAACAGGTGGTTCATGCCCATTTCTAACTGTAACATTGGTGGAGTCGTGAAGGCTTTACATACGATGCAGGGCCTTGATTTCTCCACATTCTGGATGGAATATAGAGCCTTCACCGTTCTAGCAGAGTCTCCACTTTGGATAGCAGCTTTCACGTGAGGAAAGCAGTGAATTGGAGAGGACACATGTTTTTTAAACTCTTGAATATGTTTCACTTCAGCATTGCAACACTGAACTGTGTCTAGCAGGTAACAATTTCATTGTGCCACGATAAACCAGGTATGTCTTCTGCACGCAGTAAGTTGGTTGACAGAGGTGGAGTTTAACGATACACACATTTCTACATTCTCCCTCACTCCTGCAATTTATTTAACATAATTCATTTCGCCCCCAAAACAGAAGGATCATCAGCTCACAGCAGACTCCAGCCACGGGTCCTACCTTCCATCCTGAACAAGACGTTCACCAGCATCCATTTTATGTCTTGCTGGGTAAATTATTCAGAGCGTATTAATGATATTATTAAATTTTAATTGTGCCATTGCGTCTTCTCAAATGTAAACAAACCCATTGCTGAACAAAATACTGCTTCATCAGGGCAAGTTCAATTGCTCAGCAAAAGAGATGTTTGGTAAAGAAAGGCACTTCCCCTCCCCCCCTATCGGGTTATTCATCTGTAAGGCAAAATGCAGTTTCCTCAGATATTTTTATTTTGCGTAATAAAATGCATTTTAAACTGTTATTAGCCGCCCAGAGTAGTGCTTAGGCACTAGATGGGCAGGGTATAAATGTAATGAATCAAATCACATAAATAAAATAAAATAAAACATCCACATAATAATATACTACTATACATTTACAGGGTCAATTGTGTATGTGGCACTTTAGAGGATACAGGACGATATATCTCTGGCCCATACAATTTACAGCTGAAAGTCAATGTAGGCAAAACAAGAAAGGAAGAGAAGTGGAGACAAAGATTATTTCTGTTCAGACTAGACAATACAGTTATAACTTCATTACTAGTGAACTCTTCATATTGTTGTCTAGCCTGTCAAACCCCTTTCTGTGCTGTATGCATAGGTAAAGGTTCCCCTTGACATTTAGTCCAGTTGTGTCCGACTCTAGGGCGCGGTGCTCATCCCCGTTTCCAAGCCGTAGAGCCAGCGTTTGTCCGAAGACAGTTTCCGTGGTCACGTGGCCAGCGCGACTAGACACGGAACGCCGTTACCTTCCCACCAAGGTGGCACCTATATATCGACTCACATTTTACATGCTTTCGAATGGCTAGGTTGGCAGGAGCTGGGACAAGCGACGGGAGCTCCCTCCAACGCGTGGATTTGATCTTACGACTGCTGGTCTTCTGACCTTGCAGCACAGAGGCTTCTGCGGTTTAACCCGCAGCGCCACCACGTCCCACCCATACACTTGCTTAAAGCAGGTATTTACCGCTTTTCTGCCCACCAGGACTCTGACATCAGTTTACAATACATTAAACAGAGAGTTTAAATTGATTTAAAATATTGTCTTAAAAAACTTTTTTTGAAAAAATATTAAAACAAAAAACAAAAAAATACAGATCCAAAACTTTCTCCAAAAGCTGGTTTTCAAAAACCAGTCCTAGAAACTTTGGAATGATATAATTTTAGCTATTTTTCAGAAACTCAATAGAAGTGGAGACAACCAAACTTCTCTTAGGAGGGAGTCCCACAATCCAGGTGTTGTTATGGAAAACATTTCTCGTGTACCCACCAAAGTATCCTTGGGGTTTGCGGGACATGAAGGTCCCACCACCTTCACAGCTACTTTTGATGGGGACACAGGGGAGGGCCTTCTCTGTGGCTGCTCCCAAACTTTGGAACTCCCTCCCACTGGAGGCCAGGCTGGCCCCATCTTTGCTGTCCCTCCACAAGTAGGCCTTTCTCTTCAAGCAAGCTTTCCGTCACTGACTGGCTGCCTGGGTGGGATGTTTAGCTAGATTGTTCTGCATTGCTGCTTCGTGTTTTTACTATTGCTTGTGTTTACCATGTCTCAGAGTGGTATTTGTTTGTTCCTTAATATTTGTATACTCATTGTTTTTAGCTTTAAATATTGCCTTTTTACTGCTGTAAACCACCTTGGGTCATTTTTCAGGAGAAAGGCAGAGTAAAAATATTTTAAATTAAAAAAATAATAATAGCTGTATATGAAAGGAGACTTCTGTGTAACAAAGATTAAAGGCAGCAGGAGGTTGTTGTGATAAGATGCACACAGCCTGAATCAGCAAAAAACAAAGGCTGAGAACAATATAGCCTTTGAAATGCTGGTCTGGATCTGTGGGAATGAGTGAGGGTCTGTCTATACCAGACCTGGGCAAAGTGCGGCCCGAGGGCCACATACGGCCCGCGAGCCGCTCCTGTCCGGCCCGCCAGACATCAAAACCATTTATAGCTTTTTGTCTAAAGTTGATCAGTTGCTTATCTTTAACATACCGCAAAAAACCTCTTTAGTATTTGTGAAGATTAACAAGTTTAAAATAAAAACAATCATAACATCACTGTTTCATTTTATTTTTAAGTAAAGTTGGTTCGGCCCCCGAACACAGTTCAGATTTTTCATGTGGCCCCCCTATAGAATTAATTAATTGCCCACCCCTGGTCTATACATTGTGAATTGATACATGGCTTAGGGGTTCAGAAAGTGAGATAACCTCCTGGCGGGAAGGAGGAAGAGAAACAGATTGCTGTTCAGGCTGGAGATGGACAGTGAAACCCGTGACGTGAACTCTAGGCTGGGAGTTTATCTTCAAAACACATCAATCAATCAATCAATCAATTTATTTATTTATTTATTACATTTATAGCCCGCCCATCTAGTCATATAGACTACTCTGGGCGGATAACAACATATGATGTAACTATTTAACAATTTAAAATCATGACAATATATTATCAATCAATCAATCAATCAATCAATCAATCAATCAATCAATCAACCAACCAACCAACCAACCAACCAACCAACCAACCAACCAACCAACCAACCAACCAATCAATCTGCTCTCAGGGATATTGATTGTTCTTTGAGAGAGAAAATGCTGAACATTTACTTGGGACTCATATAGGAACATGGAACTCCCAGTCCATAAAGACCAGCTCATCATGGATAGATCAGAAAATACCAGAACATACTGGGTGAAATGATAAGTTTTGGCTAGGGTTTCGAAAGGAGCTAAAGGGGATAAAAGGAGCACCTCAGATGGCCCAAAAGTTTCATAAAATTCCATCTGAACCACACGACCATGTAGGCTTCTTCTCCTGCCCTGCTCTTTCTCCCACGAGGTGAACCACCGAATTTCTAGGAGATAAGCATAAACGGTGTATGAAGGTATGGTCTTTTGTATCACAGAGCTGGTCCTGCTGTTAGGCAAAATGAGGCAGGTGCCTCAAGGGGCAGACGACCACAGTGCCAAATTTGCCCCTCCTCTCCTGAACTAAACCCACCCCCCTGCCATCACTTTGTGAAGCTTTCTAGGTCTGTCCATCTGCACCTTTCTCCCCCAAAGGACCCAATCATTGTCTACCTGCCAGGCTCTGAGGTCCTCGACAACATGGTCAGTTGTGATTGGTGGTTCAGGGGAATTGCCTGCATTGCCATCTTCCTGGACTGGGGTCCTCAGAGCCTGGTGATAAGACAAGACATGGCTCTGTAAAGAAGCTGGGTGCTCAGCATTAAACCCCACAGGGCCTTTCTATAAGGGAGAAAGTGAGGGCACCAGAGGTATGGGAGAGTGGCAAAGACAGAAGAGGGTGCATGTGAAATAGAAGCCACAGAACGGGTCCAGCAATACAATGCGAGGGGCAGTCTTTTGTTGCCTTGCATAGTGGGAGACATTGGGCTGCCCTGCTGTTCTCATCATCTGAAGACAACACAAAAACTTTGGGATGAATAACTGCAGGAAGCTCTTCCCTTCCCTTCCCCTGATAGCACCTGCTCTAAACCTCAAACACTTCCTTCCTTCCTTCCTTCCTTCCTTCCTTCCTTCCTTCCTTCCTTCCTTCCTTCCTTCCTTCCTTCCTTCCTTCCTTCCTTCCTTCCTTCCTTCCTTCCTTCCTTCCTTCCTTCCTTCCTTCCTTCCTTCCTTCCTTCCTTCCTTTCCCACCCACCCACCTCCAGCACTGTGCCTTCCTTCCTTCCTTCCTTCCTTCCTTCCACCCACCCACCTCCAGCACTGTGACTTTCCCCTGTCCCCACAGTTTCTCTCCGTCTCTGAACTTTCCTGGCTCTCCACAACCATTTTCTCTTCCATTTCATCATTTGGCAGTGACTAAGCAGCCCCTGCTCTGTCTCTGTCTTTCCCTCTCCCATTGATCTCTCACGTTGTCCCCACTCATCCCAGACCTAAACCCATCACTCCTTTCTTTCCTTCTTGGCCATCTACCACCTCTTTTGTCCCTGTCCATCTTTTGGTCTCCGACAATAGTGTCAGCCTCATTAGAAGCCCTACATGTGTTTCACCATCTCCCTGCTATGCCCATTTGTCAAAGTCTTTTGTCAATGTCATTCTGTTCAATGCAAAGTAGCCCTACATGCCTCCTCTAGATACCTGGTGGAAAGTCAGATGGAATGACACACAACTAGTTAGCTTTCAATAAGGACACTGACACTCTCTATCCTGATTTCATGTGGATTACATTCTATTGACTTAGATACATCCCTTTTATAGTCTGTTTCATTGTTATCACAACAAAGCCCTTATTTTAGTTCACTGTAGCGAGTCTGAGTCCTTTAATAGGGTAGTCATGGAGTCATAGAACTGTAGAGTTGGCATGGACATCAAGGGTCACTTAATCCAACATCTTGACAATGCAGGAATCCATAGATAACACATTTGGTAGTAATTAGATGGTAATCTAATAATAATTACAAGCTGTCAAGTCAACTCTGACTCATGATGACCCTTTCTAGGGTTTTCTATGTATAGAAGTGCTTTTCCATTCCTTTCTTCTGGGGTGCTCTGGGACTGTGCAACTTGCCCAAGGCTTCACAGGTTGATTCTTCTCCTGGCAGGCACAATCACCCATCCTCTGGCTCCGTAGCCAGATGCCTAACTCACCAAGCTATTCAGTTGGATTGATGGCCATCTAGCCTGTGCTTTAAAACCTTCGATGATAAAAAGTACCAGCCCGATTGAGTCCTTCTTGCCTGAAAAAGCAGAAGCCCTTCAGGAGGCAGAAAAAAAATGCTGTGTTGGGAGCAAAAAGCTGGAAAGAGTCGAATCAGCCTTTGTGTCAGGCAGACAGTAAAAAATATTTCGAATTCACCTGATTTATAAGTGGAGCAAATCCCACTGTATTTGACCATGTAGTCACATCCTCAGACTCTTGAAAGGTAACCACTCAATAAAGCCCTCTGTCTGAAGAGCTAATAGATGAGTTTTGCTTTCCCCCACATTACAATCTCAAATTATTATTTCCACCCCATTTAGGATGAAATTAGTGGATTTGGGGGAAGCTCTTAAAACAAGCACACACAGACCCATCCTTCTTCTCGAACAAGCTCATTTCTCACCCATCCTTCCCCGCTCCTCCACAGACGGCTTTCCTGAGCATCTTTGCAGAATGTCTAGTTTCGCCTGGAGCTTCAGAATGCTTCTTATTCACAGAGTTTACGTCCTCTCTTAATCACTTTTATGATTGAACAAATTAGCCTTTCCTTGCTCTGTGCCCTACCCTTTGCTGGTAATGAATTGCTTTCAGCTCCAGCTTCTGGCCCCTTGCAATCTTCTTGTTGCCCATCTGGAATCCTGCTAACAAAACTGGTAAGTGAACCTTTCTGGTAGTTAATTCATTAAAAGGCTCTATACTGTTCTGCACTCCCTCCGACTACAAAAGCTTCAGTGTCTTCTGTTTTATTTTCAGCTTTTCTTGAGGCAATGGGAAAAGTTGCCTGGAAGATTGACATTATTTTTGGGTGGGGGAAACTTCCAAATCCTATTAACTACCTCGAACTTGAAGCTTTCCTGTACGAAGATCATAAGCAACTATAATTAGCTGGGAGGGCAAGGTGAGTTGTGATGGGGGAATAGAACATGTTTGTGAAAAGACAAAAGACATTTCAGGGAAAGATTAATTAAAAAAGAATTAGACCAATAGAGGGGGTGTAGAATGCTTACTGCTTACCTTTGATCGTATCTCCCCACTAATCAATTCAACTTCCTCAGGGCTCAGTTTAACATGCTTATTCATTACAACTCAAAATCTCTCATCTCTCTCTCTCTCTCTCTCTCACACACACACACACACAGAGAGAAAGAGAGAGATTGCCATCTGCCCAAACCTGCCGCAGTTCTGTAACATTGGCACTGAAAGAATCCTTCTTCATATGAATATTTTTCTCCATAGGAAGATTTTTTGGACCAATTTGTGTAGAAGAATTAAGGTTGCTAACCAGTTTGTAACATGAATCCTGGGCCTCGCACAGGTATCTGTTAAACAAAACTGGAACCAGTCCTTCGGTTCTTGACACGTGCTACTGCAGAATATCCACCTACTGGCCAGCTCTTAAAGCAACCGGGGTGGAAAGATGTTTACGTATGCAAATAGCACATCATCACAAATGATTTCACTTGGGAGATGCTGTTAGGATAGATGAGTAGACACTGAAGGCTCATTACTCTAAGGTCATGGGGACAATGAGCCAGTGGTTCTTGATGATCTTCTTGTTTTGCAGGGTTTCCGTTGACCTCAGCAAGCCTGGAGTTCAACAAGGTAAAGCTTGTTGAAATTAACAGGATTAGATCAAAGATTTAACGCCAGTAGTTCCCAAGCTTTTCAGCACCCCTACTTAGATTTTTGAGAGGTCCTCATGTGTCCCCCACCTCTGAACTTTTAACCAAAAACAATTATAACTGAAAATTTAAAATAAACTTATTAAAAAATAATAATTTTAAACTAAAAATCAGC
Source organism: Intellagama lesueurii (assembly GCA_037013535.1). Lineage (NCBI taxonomy): Eukaryota > Metazoa > Chordata > Lepidosauria > Squamata > Agamidae > Intellagama > Intellagama lesueurii. The sequence continues at coordinate 7,773,510 of JBAJHW010000003.1, forward strand.
ACGATGGTCATGTAAAATAGTAGTTTCCTTTAGGAAGTAGCAGGAAAACAATTTAATGTGAAGAGTGGTGAAGTTCTCCTAGCCCTGTAGAATTTGTTCATATAACAACAACAACAACTACTACTACTACTACTACTACTACTACTACTACTACTACTACTACCTTTGAACTGCAGAGCTGGAAGCGACCCTATGGATCATTGAGTCCAGGCCCTCTCAAGGAGGCACACTGGAGAATTGAACTCCCAACCTCTGGCTCTGCAGCCAGAGACCTAAGCCACTGAGCTATCCAGCATATATCCCATGAGAAGCCATGTCCCCCAGTTTGGAAGCCAATGAATTCAGCTGGCACCATGCTTCTCAAAGCAGCCAATTAAATGCCTCTGGTATGTCAACAAGCTTTGACCCAACTCCGGGAGGCAGTGGAAGACAGGAGGGCCTGGCGTGCTCTGGTCCATGGGGTCATGAAGAGTCGGACATGACTTAACGACTAAACAACATGTCAACAAGCAAGCTGTGAGGACAATCCCAGCCTTGCTCTACAGCATTTATACCACCTCTGAATTTTGAGCATATTCTGAGGTTTTAGTGCCCAGGTTTTGGTAGCAACCAACTATACTGACCGCACCCATCCCTAGAGAAGCCAGATTTTGCTCCACTGAAATCATTTGCTTGCAAGCAAAAACATTCACACAGTTGAATTTCCTTTTTAAGTTTGTTTAATGTCTATATTGTCTTTCGATGTTGCATCGAAAGACTGTTCTTGAACAGAACGTAAGCAAAAAAGACTTTCTTTGTTCATATCCAAAACACCACAGTACAATTAATAAATACACCATTTTTCCCCACCCAGTAGTGGTTTAGGTATCTGGCTGTGGTGCCAGAGGTTGGGAGTTCAATTCCTCACTGTGCCTCCTGAGAGCAGAGCCAGCCTGTGTGGCCTTGGGCAAGCTGCACAATCCCAGGATGCCCTCAGAAGAAGGGAATGACAAACCACTTGTGAGTATTGTCTACCTGGAAAACCCTGAAAAGGGTCATCATAAGTCAGAATTGACTTGATGGCATGTTGTTGTTGTTTTGCAACATTAAGAGCATTTGGGGTGGTTAGCATCAAGTCTTCCATGGTACATATTGACAGACATAAAGTACCCTGACATAGGTGTGAAGTTCTCTGTTCTTCACAATTGCCCAATGATAGGAGATACGTCAGCCCAATGTGGTATAATTCAGTCTGTGTGAAACAGGCAGACACACCACTCAATGAAAGTTGAAAATACTGGATGCCTGAAGCCAAACCCTACTAATAAAATCAATTATTTAGCAGGCATTGCACTCAGTGGCTGAAATCCTTTTGTGGTACTTTATGCCATGCAAATAGGATGATGTTGTCATTGTGGATTGGGAACATTTAATTTAAATTAATGGAAAGCTTCCCACCCCCTCTTCAGGTTCCAGTGCTCCCTCTGGAAGCTTTTGAACGGGAAGGTGAGGGGACCCTTTAACAGACAAAAATGGCTTCTGGATTTCTGCTACTGGAATTGGGACAGCCAAATGGTACCCTTTCCAAAATAAAAAATGAAAAACTAAAACAAAAACCCTCCCATTTCAGGTACCAACTCTTAAATCCTGGCATAGAATTCTCCTGGCTTAAAAACACTGGCTTCCTTCAGAGGCAGGAAATGTTAGGTTTTTTTTTGGACCCGGGATCTCAGAATATCTTGGCAAACGTATCCTGCCGCATGTTGCAGGGTAGATATGAGTCAGACCATTGAGCTAGGCTGCCTGTTTTGCTCAATAAATGATGCTCCCCTTGGTAGTAGATGCCCCTGCTTACAGAAGCATCTTTCTTTGGGCTGGTACCTGAAACTCTTGAACTGGAGATGTCAGGGAAGGTACCTGAGTCCTTCTACCTGCAAAGCTCGTGTTCCTCCACCACCGAGCCAGAACCCTTCCATTGTTGTCAAATAAAAGCACTCTCCTGATCCTTGATGTTTCTGCATCTGTCTAGCATTCCTCTGCTGTCCTTGTTCAATGCTGGAAATGTTTCTGGCCAGTTCTGTATAGCCTCGGGGGGGGGGGGGGGCTTCTGTGTCCTGCTGAGCCAGGTGTGTTTCACAATGGCAAGCTAATGGGCTTGAGTTGTATAGGGATGAACTGATATTCCCTTTCACTATTGATATGCAATGCATTCCTGACCTAGAAAATTAGACCAGAATTTCAATGAAAAGCCCGAGCCCAGCTCCCGGCAAAGAAAGCAGAATAAATCAAGTGAACTGCTGCTAGCTGTTTACTGAAAATGTCAGGGTGTTTCTGCAAGTCGGGCTCAAAGTGCCTTTTTCATTTCTTCTCGCACTAGTGGTGTGCATGTGTGAATAATCTTTATGTAGTTCAGCATAGAGAGGGATGGAGTTCCTAAGGATACAGGGTGCTCTGTGGGAAGAATTTACATTCACCTGTCAGCGTCCGAGGACATGATTATTATTATCGTCAATGCTGGAGCACGGGCAGCTTGGAGTCTTCAGTTGCTGGACGTATGGGATCCAACAGAATGGGACCGGAGCTCAGATAGAATGAACTCAGAGAGAAGGCATGGAAAGGGATAACATGGTGGCTTAGGTTAGAGCACAGGCCGGACATATAAATGGCTTCCGATTCATTCCTCTGGAATTTCCAGGTAACGATGTCTTGGAAATCCTAGGGATACGCCGGCAGTTTGTGTTGGGAATACCGAGTTTAATGGCCTCTCTGCTGGCTGGAGGATTCTGGGAATTCCAGTTCAAAACTAATATTCCTAAGAGCTTTCGTAAGCTTCTGTGCGTTTAGGAGACGAAAGCAACGCTTGGAAACAACACATTAATTTAACGCATTAATGCTAGAATGGTTGTTTTTGTATTAAACAGGAAGGCGAGCCAACTCGATGCATCTCAATAATGGAATTTTAAAGGTAAGGTTTCTAACATTTTCATGTAATTTTTAAAATATTACTTCCTTCAAATCCTTCTTCCGGTTTTATAGCATTCCTCCTGCTGAATGCAAACGGAATGCCAGCAGTGTTCGGGTGTTAAATCTAATATGTTAAATCTCATGCGTTATTTCCAAGCTCTGGCGAAATGTTTGGAGGCTGGGGCAGAGCAAACTTGAAAACCACAAGAACACAATCAGGTTGTACTGATGCCGAGTGAGCGATGTGTTGGTGGTAGGCTGAGCATACATGATCAAGGTGTGTTTCATGAATGCTTTGACCTCAACAAAATCTCCACTCATTTTTTTTCTGCTCAGAAGTCATACACAACAACCAGCCTGTGTTGCTTCTGGTGACCACAGAGGGTATCTCTACCACACAGCTCAAGAGTCCTATTGCTTTAACGGGAATTGTACACTACAGCTCTCAAGGAAAGAATTCTAGGTAAAAACGAAGCAAAAGCAACATGTGTTGACTATATACTGCCCCATCATGCTAAAAGCACTCTCTGGGCTACATATTGTGAGCTAGGTACTCAGTTTACCAACAACAGAAGGATGGAAGGCTAAGTGAACCTTGAGACAGCTACCTGGTATTGAACCTAGTTTGTGAGCAGAGTTTGACTGCAGTACTGCAGTTTAACCACAGTGCCACAAGGCTCTTATTAAGTTAAAGTGAGATCAGTTTCCTGTAATAGTCTTGACACACTCACAATGAAAGCAGGAAACACTGGCCTCCGTTGCTGATTAGCTCACCCTTAAATGCACAGTGGGAGAAGGTGACACTTCCTTAATCTCACCCCCCACCCTCCCAATATTTTTGTTTGAAAAAGACTGACAGTCCTAGTAGAGCTTCCCTGAGTGATATGGAGCCTATGTAGAGTGGAGCTTCTCTCTTTACCAATCCTTACTTTCTTGGACCTCAAATGGTACGTTTCATTCATAATGCAGCAACAAAAGATGGTTCTTTTACTGATAAATAAGTGTGCCCAGCAACAGATGGGATGAATTCAAGAAAAAAAAGGCCAGGTGTACTGCTATATATTTGGACTGCCTCTCCTATGCCTTCTCCTGCCCAGGGCATCTCCTCTAAGTATGGACACTGAAGTCTTATGCAGTCGTATTAATTCTGCAGGCGATTCCCGTCAAAGATGAACGCTCCTGCTTTCATTTGGGTGCACCCCCCACCCCAACACTCACCTCTAGGCAAAGCAAAAGAAAACTGACAGTAAAATAAATAAATAAATAAGTGGGGAAAAATTCATGCACAGAGGAATACCCATCTGGAGAGTTTAATTGCCATAACCGTAGCAACATCTGGTGCTTTTTTCTTTTTTTTAAGAAAAGAAACAGGACTGCTCAAGTTTCGACAATGTCTCAGCAATCTGAAAGGATTCACCTTGCATCCTTTCCTCAGATATGAAACAAAGATCTTCCTTGGTCTGGAAAACTCCTGTCAAGTATCTGCAGGCCGCATTCTTCCTTTCTTCCATTCCTGGGCCAAACACACTGGAATTTGTAGCACAACTGAAAAGGCGGCTTCAAAGCTGGAGAGCTCAGTGGTTTTGGTATCTGGCTGTGGAGCCAGAGGCTGGGACGCTGATCCCTCACTGTGCATGCTGGGAGAAGAGCCAGCTTGTGTGGCCTCGGGCAAGGTAGGGTGCCCCCAGAAGAAGGGGATGATAAACCACTTCTGAGTACTCGTTACCTGGGAAACCCTGAAAAGGAGGTCACCATAAGTCAGAATTGACTTGACCACACATGGTGATGATGATCCATCAACTCTAACCTAGGCAAAGGGGTTTTCAATGAGGGCTGAGTGGATTCCTGTTTCTTTTCCTTAATTATTTGGAGTTCCTGACACTGGTTGCCATCATCGCCTGTTGAATTTTACTCAGAGATTGAAATGATGGAAATGAGAGCACATCCACCATCTCCCTCTTTCTGTTGCTTTCTTCCACATTGACTCACCTGTACACATGCTTCTACACAAGCTTAGAAGAGCAACTTTGGGGACTAGTATTGTATCTAGATATCATTCTGGGAGGGAATGAGATTCACAGTTGGCAACTGCTGAGAGAAGCTCCAGAAAGAATTAAAACCAGAAGTCTTTTGTGGATAAAAGCCTACTATGTGAGGGTCCGTAAATCCCTTCCCCATCATAACTCTTTATCTACAGTCAGCTTTCATGGGAGTGAACCAGTAAGTAGGGCCTGTTAAACCTCGCTCAGTTCAAAATTGAGGTTAAGATCAGAACTGGGTGTTGTGCATTAAAATGTGTTGCCAAACAGTACTTAATGAGTTTGGTCATTAGTGCTGATGTCAGATATGGCCAGGTATCTCCTGCCCTCTCTGCCGGGGGTTAAATGAACATAACCTTGGTTCAGACCAGGGGGGTGACGCCACAGTGTGTGCGTGTTAATAGGTGCTAATCTGGACATCTATAATAGTCTGTCTAGATGGAGAAACATTTAATTACTTATACCCACTGAAGCACAACTTTACAAAACAAGACAACTGTCCCCCGACAATGGAATGCTCGGGTCTTGAAAAGAATTTGGCAATCCACCAGTTCTTCCAGCTAGGAGAATCCCAGCAGCTGCAGTTCAAAAACCTTTGCCAAGTTCTGACCCTGAATTATGTGTCTCGACTGCTAAATCAAGGCAGCATACTACCATTGGTGAAGAGAAGTCCAGTACACCCACGCACTTCTCATGTTGATGGGTTGTCCCGGAAAATTTCCCTCATTTCAACCAGTAGTCAAGGGCCTTTCAGGTTCCACCATCTTAGGCAGCCCTGTGTAACTAGGGGTGGAAGAGAAAGCTTTTATCTAGAGGAATCCCTGCTTTCCACCGATGAGACTAGCAACAGAAGAGAAGGTACCTTGACGTTGAAATCCATATATTTCCAAGGTATGCGATGCAGTTCTGAGGGAGGAAAATGTGCTGAGAACCATCCAGACCTTTCAACAATGTGTGCCACTGAAAGGTGTATGCATGAAAAATGTCTGTTGAAATTGTAGTCCATGAGCTAAATGTGTACATTAAAAAGATGCACAATAAGAAGCACACATTTCTATGTGAGAAGAGAAAAAAAATCACAACTTGATGTAGGATTGGGTTCATGCAGGAATGCTGGTCGGTTGCTGGAAAACACCACGAGAATGAAACAGATTTTCACATCCATCCCGGTTACTTCCTATTTAACAGAGCTTGTCCCTATACATTTGGGATTTTGTGGAGCCCCTGCTCCACAAAGCAGACCTGCTTTGGTCTGCATGTATTTGATTCAGAAAGCATGCTTTCCCAAAGAGAACATGCTAAGCAGCTCTGCCTGAAGAAACAGTTCGTAAAACACCAGTCCTGCATCAAATATCTTCCACCATTTTCATGGCAAAAACTGGGGTCACATTGAAATGTTCTGTGATCTGTTCGTTTCTTTTCGACATTAGTTTGAAGGTCTGTGCTGCTGCTCCAGAGTAAGTTTGCTTACTTTGCTGCTAATTTGTATTGCGAAGGCTCTAATCTCAACCAGTGGGACCCATAAGGATGGCTTGTAGCAATTAGACCGAGCGTTGTGGTGACACCGAGAAGCCAATTCAGAGTGAGAGCAAGGCTTATAATAATAATCTTAAAACTGCAGAGCTGGAAGAGAGTCCAGCCTCAGTCAAGGAGTCACTGTGTGGAATTGAACTCCCAATCTCTGGCTCTGTAGCCAGATATTTAAACCACTGAGCTATCCAGCAGTTCTTAGCTTACACTTCAGAGCGAGGGCAAAGTGTTTAGTCTACACTGCGATGGGATGCCAGAGAAAGAATGAAACTGCAGATGTATCCTTTGTGTTATATGTGGGTGTTTGGCACTGTGTAATTTGGGAGGTGCAGGGTTAGACTAAAATGGCAATTTATTTATTTACTCGGCAGGCCTCTGAGTCATTGCACTTGTAAAGAACTAGTGATCAACCGAGATTACATCTGTTTCATTTTCAATAGCTTCCCAAGGTTCTTGAGATGTGCTCTTAACAACACAGATGTCCAGACCTTCTCCTTTACACCCCTTTATCTTTCCAAGGTTCTTTGCAAACTTTAATAAAGAGCTATGTCAGGCATGAAGTGTATCATAAACAGAAGAACAAGACAGCACACTACCCCTTGGGGAAAAAAAGTTGCAGGTGGAAGAGAAATTATCTGTTCTTCCCACAAAGAACAATGTAAATATTTTCTTGACTTCTGACTCTGCCACTGTGTCTCTCCACCTGTCCAGCCATACCACTCTCATCTTCTCTGTTGCCTGTAACTCAATGGCAGAGCACCTGCTTCGTATGCATCAGGTTGCAAGTTCCATTCTGGATTTCTCCAGACAGGAGAGGAATTAGGGCTAAGCAGCATATTGGGTTGAATGCCAGAACTCTAACTGAACCCACGCGATCTGCCTCTTTCTGTGGTGAACGGGAGGTATAGCAGAAAGCCCAGGGAGGTTGACAGAACAGGGCAGCACCTCACACTGGATCCTTCGTGCTAAATCGGACATTCAAGAGATGAAAAATTTTAAAACACGGCAGGATAGGATCAGAACTGGGGAAAAGGGAATTGGAAATAAGAAAGTTACCCAGCTGACACCGGTGGAGAAGGAGACGGACCGCTTCACACACCCGCTCCGGAAACCCAAGGTCTCTGCCATACAATTGCTGAAATGCTGGGCAGTTTTTCTGAGTGAGATCACCCTGTTAGATTCCTTTCCACCTGTTATTTGTCTTAGCTGCCATATGAAGTGAGGGACTTGTGCTAATTGTATTTGATTGTATTTTTATTGCATTTATGACATATGCTTTTATTGCATGTTTTTATTGTATATTATATTATTGTATATTATATATATTTTAATTGTATTTTAATTGTTTTATCTTTTTTATTGTATTTTAATTGTTGTAAGCCGCCCAGAGACCTTTGGGTAGTGTGGGCGGCATATAAGTTAAATAAATAAATATGTATTGTGAATCGCCCCGATAGTGATAGCACTAATGGGGCGGTATAGTTGTGGAAATAATAAATAAATATAATAAATTAAGTGATAAGATGGCCAAACCCACAGGCTGACTTTCCTACCATCTAACACTCCCCAGATGGTTCAGGTTACTTGCTACCTCATTGGGGCTTGGAACTCCAACACATTTAAATCCCAGGATGTATTCCAAACAAATATATTTTTTAAAAATAGACTGATCACACAAGGATGTGTGTGTGTGTGTGTGTGTGTGTGTGTGTGTGTGTGTGTGTGTGAAAGAGAGAGAGAGAGACAGACAGACATAGAGAGAGCCATTGGCTGAGTTAAGTTACAAAAGGATGTTAGAAAAATATCACATTATAGAAGCATTGTAGTTAAACTGCAATACTGCAGCCCAAACTCTGCTCATGAACCCAGGTTCAATCCTCAAGGTTCACTCAGCCTTCCATCCTTCTGAGGTCAATAAAATAATTTTTATGGTGGTGGAATTTGTAGCCTGCACAATTAACTTGTAAACCATCCAGAGAGTGATTTAAGCGCTATGGGGCAGTATATAAGCGGCACACTTTGCTTTTTTAATTGATGCGAATAAAACCCTCCCCCTCCCCCACAGCCTACCTCCTTGCTCCAGGCACTTTCTTCTTAGCTGGGTTAGCTTCATGGCTTGGAAACTAGAAGTAAGTTAGCTACTAGCTACCATACCATTAACATTTGGAGGGGAGTAATGAGGTTGTAACCCACTTCCATTCTAAAAATAACAAAACAAGTGAGATTAGCATTAGTATTTTATTTTATTTTATTTTTGGTGTACTGAAGTGATGAGCAACTGTGGTCTTGATAATCTCTCAGTTATTCATAATCTCCCAATACAGTGTGTGCTGGTACGGCTTGATGGGAATCACAGGACAAACAAGCACCCACCCACCTATCCACCTGAATCTCCCACAGGGCTTCAGTTGTTCTCTGCTACTGTAATGAGAAATGCTCCCTTGTTCCTTCCTTCTTAGTTTTCAAGTGCTGATTAGGGTGGAGTTTTTCCAGTTTTATGCCATTTTTTAAAAAGCGATGATTTATTTTTTTAAAGCAACATTAGCCATTCATGTCAGCAATGAATTACTTTTAAGGGGTTCTGCAACAAGTGACATAACAAATTACTTTTAAAATGTAACTTTCCAGGCTTGAGTTTGCTTCCAGTATTGGGGCTCAGCTGGTGGGGATGGTGTGTTCAGCAGTATCATGTGGTGAAGTTGGGGAGTATTCAGTTTTGTTCACACATGTTCCTTTTTCTTAAAACTGGTAGGGCCAGGGTTTGAACCAAAGACTTTCCTGTCCAGGTTCAGCTCTAGTTTCATCTTTCTCAGAAGGCGATGGTGGCTGGCGACCGAGGAGAGGAAATTTAGGATGTTGCTATTAGATTCTTTCCATGAAACGGCTGTTGTTCAAAACTGTCCACCTTTAATCATTTTTGTTCTTTTTATGATATTTTCATATATCGTGTTTCATAGGCATTGCCTGCTGCCTCAGAACAAGAGAAAAATGCCTCAGAGGCAAATAGAGGCACTTCGAACAAATATAGAAACACAGAAGATCGTTTTGCCATAAAAATCAGATGTGCCATTAGAATAACTTAATTAGGAGTTAATCCAAGCCATATATGTTTAGGTTGACTCCATTCTTGTTACACAACATAGCATAGAATCATAGAAAAGTGAAGTTGGAAGGGGCCTACAAGGCCATCAAGTCCAACCCCCTGCTCAATGCAGGAATACAATCAAAGCATATCTGCCAGGTGATTATCTAAGTTTCTCTTGAATGCCTCCAGGGTTGGAGCACTCACAGCCTCTTGAGGTCATTGGTTCCATTGTCATACTGCTCTAACAGTTAGGAAGTTTTTCCTGATATTCAACTGAAATCTGGCTTCCTTTCACTTGAGCCCATTGTTGGGTGTCCTGCACCCTGGGATGATCGAGAACAGATCCTGCCCCTCCTCTATATGACAGCCTTTCAAATATTTGAAAAGTGCTATCATATCACCCCTCAGTCTTTTCTCAAGGCTAAACATGCCCAATTCTTTCAGCCTTTCCTCATAAGGCTTGGTTTCCAGCCCCCTGATCATCCTTCTCACCCTCCTCTGAACTTGTTCCAATTTGTTAGCATCCTTCTTGAAGTGTGGTGTCCAGAACTGTGTATCCACCTGACACTTGATCTATCCAGCCCACACCTAGTTAGCTTGGTAATCAGGGTATCAGAGATAGCAGAGATACAGTAGCTCTCTAGAAGTTTTCAGTGACTGTGTGATAGATTGTTAATCTGATAAAAAGCTCCACCCTAATAAATAGCATGTCCAGAAAGTCATACCAGCATAGTGACCTACACATGTAGGTAGTATCTCTGTAAGCCTACACATTTGAAAACATAGGGTTGACATCACTGGTGAGTTGGTGATGGTGTGGGTTCTATATGTATAGGCTAGAACGGTGATGGTGAACGTTTTTGAGCCCGAGGGCCCAAACCGCAACACAAAATCAACTTATTTATTTCAAAGTGCCAACACGGCAATTAAAACCTGAATATTGAGGTTTTAGTTTAGAAAAAACAACTGCTCCTGCACTGCAAGGGTTAAATGCTTGTTGTTTTTTCCTATGGGTGGTATTAACAAAGAAATACTTACCAGCTCTCCAATCTACTATTGGGCTAGACCGGTAATGGTCACCATTGCACTCTTCCGCTGGACCACTGCACCAGCAGACGGGAGTGCCAAAATCCGGGATTGGAGGACGGGTAAGTATTTCTCTATGGCGACTTATGGCTTGTGTGCCCACAGAGAGGGCTCTGTGTGCCAGCTGTGGCACGTGTGCCATAGGTTTGCCATCACTGGGCTATAATGTCAATTCAATCTTCCTCAGTGCCTAGGATCACCCATCTAACCAATTCAGGAAGCACTGCTTTCATTCTAACTCCACTTCATTTGCCCTTGGTGATGTCATATTGAGTATGTGATCCCTGGATGGCTGGGATGATGGAAGCAGAGAACCAGCAACAATCGCCAAACAATCATTGCTTAGTATGCCCAGCTCTGGGCCCCAGCAGTTATGAAGGCTATCTTCAAGCTGCAACATATCCAGAGAAAGCTGACCAGGACGGAAACCAATTATAACAGGAATGGTTGAGGAAGATGGGTTTGCTTAGCATGAGAAGGAGATAACTGAGAGGTGTCTTGATTGCCCTCTTCCAATGTTTGGAGGGCTTTTATGTGGAAGATGGAGCAGGTCCAGAGGGTAGCACCTAAACGAAGGGATTCAAATTATGAGAAAGAAAATTGCATCTAAGTATTTGGAAGAATCTTTTGGCAATTAGAGGTGTTCAACAATGGAATGGATTGGCTTGGAGGGTGGTAGACCCTCCTTCGTTGGAGATCTTTAAAGTACAAGTGGATGGCCATCTTAATTTTAAGTGTAATCTTAATCTTTGAACTGCAGAGCTTGAATATCTGTGAAGATTCTCAGTCGTCCAGGTGAGGTTATCTGGAAGTTGAGTCATGGCCACTGGACTTCTTTCTTATTAGGAAGATGCAGAGCTTGGAGTGACCCTATGGATCATTGAGTTCAACCCCTGTCAGGAGACACTGTGGGAAAATGAGCTCCTCACTCTGCAGAGCTAGAGACCGAAACCACTGAGCCTTCTAGCAGTTCCTGTCAGGGATGGTTTAGCTATGGATTTCCCACAATGGACTCAGTGGTATGTGTGTGTGCATAAAATATTCTGCAATTCCACACTTCTTCCGTAAACACAATGCTACACTAGCTCTTTTGTTCCTCAAAGTATGTACATGTGTACATAAACATACTCAGTAACACTGACACACTTAACACGTAGCAACAAATTGATGGCAGCATCCGCTGAATGGAGATATGAACCCCAGGTCACACGAATAAAAGAAAACGCATCTGCAGCATGTGTGAGAGAAATTGCAAACACAATCCTAGCAATTATGATTTTATAGCATTGTAGATTCTCTTGCATTTAATTACAATTTGTCACTCTTTACATGCAAAGAAAGTGTGAAGGCAAGAGGAGAAGGGGACGACAGAGGACGAGATGGATGGACAGTGTCATCGAAGCGACCAACATGACTTTGACCCAACTCCGGGAGGCAGTGGAAGACAGGAGGGCCTGGCGTGCTCTGGTCCATGGGGTCACGAAGAGTCGGACACGACTTAACGACTAAACAACAACAACATGCAAAGAGAATAGACTAGAGAAGCAATCTGGGATGTGAATAGGATCTTTTTAATGTATAATACCCGCCACCCCCAATTCCACCCCAAAAATGGCAGCGCTGCAGCAAGAATTCACCAGGGTGAAATTCGGAGGACAAAATGAATGTAGCAGGGATGGGAGGGAGAAAAATCAGCTAGTAGCATTACTTCCTGTAAGAACGTGAAAGGGGATTATTAAGAGCTATTAAGATGACTTAAACAAAAGTCCTATTCAACAATTAAGTGGAGATGGTAATTTTTTATTTAAGAGTTGCTTTTGCAGAGAAGGAAGGAAAGGTCAAATTTGGTTGTAGTTGCTGACCTCCAGGGATGGAAATCCTGACTGGTGTCGTTCTCACATCTTAGGCAAGAAAGCACAACTATTTTTCTACTCATCATTAGATGGTGAATTTTTTTTTTTGATCACTCTCAGCAATTTTACACATTAGCGAGACTGACTTGTGTGCTTCTGTTGTAAAATATGCACTGAACGAAAATACGATGAGTGTTCTAGCCGGATCTGTTAAACCTAGTAGATTAGATTGATCATTTTGATCACTCGGTCCCTTCTTTTTGTGCTTGGGGTGTGTGTGTGTGTGTGTGTCTGTGTGTCTGTGTCTGTGTCTCTCTGTGTGTATGAGAGAGAGAATCTGTGTTTAAAGAAAAAGTGTTCGTTTTGTGAAAAATGCAGTAAACGTGACAGAAAGATGCAATTGTCATCCAGTTCTCATGCTAGTGATGAAAACTCTTGTAGTGATTAAAAAATTCATGCCACTTCTTGACTATGTCAAGATTAGACATGGACATGAAACTCAACGAAGCGCTTTGTACAAAGTTGTTAGTGCAGCACCACAGCTGCAGTGCAGGTCCATCTCCCACCCCCTCCCCTGGTTGGCCGGCCCACTCACAGGGGTCCTGCTTCTCCACCAGTGCTCCAATCCGGGCAGGAGCTTGGCTGGTCTGTCCCCACCTCCTCCGGCAGCCGACCACTCTGACGAGGAGGTGGGACGAGGATTCTCCCCACACAGCCAATGAGTGGTTGACTGCTGGAGGAGGTGGGGACAGATCGGCAAAGCTCCTGCCCAGATTAGAGCGTTGCTGGAGAAGAAGGACCCCGGTGGTGTGCAAAGAATGGTGAATGGGCCAGCTGACCAGGGGATTGGTGGGGAATTGGCCCGTGGTGCCACACTGACAGCTTCATATGAAGGGCTTCATCTGGCTTCGTGCCCATGTCTAGTCAAGACTGCCTGTCCTAAAATGGAAATGGGACATTGGTGAGATTCTTCCTAAATCCACCTGTATTGTCTTAGGCTTCTCTCATTAGAAATTCCATAAGTTTTCATTAAGGGTTTGTGAAAGTAGGAAATGGCTGGTGGAATGCTGTGCAGATTTCTAACAAGTGAGTCCAACCAAATGCGTTGCAAAGTTGAATCCAGAGTCACCTATAAGGATGGGATTTTTGGATCTTCTGAACTACAGCTAACATAATTCTCCATTCTGGGGTTCATACCTACCTGACAGGCACCTTACAAATACCTGAGTGTGATACAGCTGGGAGAAAGGCCTAACTTGGAAGGCTTGGAGGCTTAACTAGATCACGTTCCATCGAAGCTTCCTGCTTCTGCCCCCGTGCTAGCTGGGCTGTCTCTCTGGAATGGGATTTGGAGGCACTGTTTTTTGGTGGTTTTGATTCTACCTGGAGGGGAGAACTCAGAAGGTGGTGCTGAGGGACTTCTGTTTGATGCCCCAAGTGGCATCTCTCAAGGTTCTGTTCCTTCCCCTGTGCGATTTAACATGAAACCCCTGGGGGAGGTTGTCTGGAGTTTTTGAGTTCAGTGTTGCGAGAATACCGGTGACACCAAACTCTTATCTTTCCTTTCCATCTAATTCCAAGGAAGCCGTCTCGGTTTTAAACCAGTGTCTGGTGTCAATCATGAGCTGGATGTGGGCAAAGAGAATTGAAATTTAATTCAGACAAGACAGAGGCCCTCCTAAGCAATCGAAAGGCAGGTGAGGGAATAGGAACGCAACCTGTGCTGGATGGGGTTACACTCCCCCTGAAAACTCAGGTCCACAGCTTGGGTGTACTCCTGGATTAATCCCTGAGCCTGGAGGCTCAGATTTCTGTGGTGGCCAGGAGTGCATTTGCATAGTTGAAACTGGAGTGCCAGATGCATCCTTTCCCGGAGAGGTCTGATGTTCCTACAGAGGCATTTGCTTTAGTTATATTTCACTTGGATTACTGTAAGGCGCTGTACGTGGGGCTGCCTTTGAAGATGGTTCAGAAACTTCAGCAGGTTCAAAATGCAGCTGCCAGACTGCTGATTGGGGCCAGTTATAGGGAGCACATAGCGCCCCCTTGCGACAAAAGTTGCACTGGCTACCAGTCCAAATCCCTACATGATTTGCATCCAGATTATCTGAAGGATCTTGTCTCCACATATGCAATTTCCGAGCCCTCAGGATCATCAGAAGAGGTCCTCCTCTCAGTTTCATGGCCATCACAGACATGTTTAATGGGGACATGAGAGAGGGCCTTCTCTGTGGTTGCTCCCAGGTTGTAGAATGCTCTACCTTGAGAGATTAGGTTAGCCCCGTTTTAACTTTCCATGGACAGTTGAAAACCTATCTCTTCAGCCAGGCTTTTAATAACCATAACTGAATCTCGGATGCTGTTTTCAGCTACGTAAGTTTGTTTTAAAGTTTTAAAATTGTTTAATCCTGTAATGCATTTTAATTATTATAGTTCATTTGGTTTTTTTAAATGAGTAATTTATTGGTTTTTTATTTTTTATTTATTTTTTCCTAGCTTTAATATTGTGAGCCACCTTGAGTCCCCTCATTGGGAGAAAGATGGCCTACAAATGTTACTAAACTAATAAATGTTACTAAATGAATGAACGAACGAACGAATGAACGAATGAATGAATGGTGAAAATGTCAAATCCAAGTGTTAAAGGCACAGTTCCAGGTGCAGTAGGGCCCCCTTTCAATGGTTTGAAAATACGGTATTAAAAATATTAAAAGAAAAATCCTATAAATATATAGTATATTTCTAAAGATAAAGTTACCAGAACTGAACACCAGAGAGAGCCAGAGACCATGCTATGTTTAGCATTCTCTAGCGAACTATATGTTCACAATGTCATTACCAGAACTGGCCACTAGAAGGAGTCAAAGACCATGCTATGCATAGTGTCCGCTATTAAAATAGCATTCGCTATAATCTGAATTGAGAGTCCCCTGGACTGCAAAGATAACAAACCTATCCATTTTGAAGGACATCAACCCTGAGTGCTCACTGGATGGACAGATCCTGAAGCTGAGGCTCCAATACTTTGGCTATCTCATGAGAAGAGAAGACTCCCTGGAAAAGACCCTGATGTTGGGAAAGTGTGAAGGCAAGAGGAGAAGGGGACGACAGAGGACGAGATGGTTGGACAGTGTCATCGAAGCGACCAACATGAATTTGACCCAACTCCGGGAGGCAGTGGAAGACAGGAGGGCCTGGCGTGCTCTGGTGCATGGGGTCACGAAGAGTCGGACATGACTTAACGACTAAACAAACAAACAAACAAACATAATCTGATTTTTTCAGCATCTGCAGTGGGGCTTGAAACCAATCCCCCATGGATATGGGGTTCCTACTGTACTTCTTGGACAATTCTCTTCTCTTGCTGCTCAGAGCTTGACTCTTAGACTTTGTTTTCGTTCATCTGTTCTCTGATGAGTAGTGCTAGTAACTTAGAAAAATTACTTTTTTCGCTATTAGCTACCAGAGACCCTAATACACAAGAGCAACCTTGATCATGCATTCAAGGAATTGGAGATAGCCATCTGTGTTCTATTAGAAAAATCTAAGCAAGCCATTGTATTTATAGGTAGAAAGGTTTTATTTTCCTGCCACTTTCTCGCATATTACACAGCTTTAAAAATATATTTCTTTTAAAAGAGCACATTTCTCTAAACTTTGCCTTTTCGGGGTGTTGGCAAAAGGTTTTTATTTTAAAATTATCTTTGATTGAAATACCTGCTCCATGACTGCGCCAAAGCAACATGAGGCCCACAACAGTTCTTATCATCTTGTGCTAAAGGGGCGAGGGAACATCTTTCTCAAAGAATCAAATAAATAAATAAATAAAAATGGGTATGCTTTCCCTCCCTCCCTAACAAATACCGCTTTCTGAATTTCTTTTTAAAATGGAGGAGGTAGGAATGAAGGAGGTGGAAACACCTCTTGCCAGAGAAAGTCACAGATGGGGAAAGAACAATCAAACAGCCTGGAAAGGTTCTTCTGAATGTGTATAATCAGATTATGCTAATTTTCTTAAACCCCTCCGTTTTCGAAAACTAACATTTATCATTAGCTTGTGTCCTTCTTAATTGCTTTATGGCCTGTCCCGCAGGTGGTGTGCATGCAAACACACACACACACACACACACACACACACACACACACACACACACACACACACACACAGACGCTTCAAAATATGGTAGGTATATATCAAGGCTGTGTTTGTGTGAGTGCGCGCGCACGTGTTTTGTTTAAAGAAAGACTTCTTAGAAATGCCAAAGTATGACATTTCACAAGAGAAAGCTCTGCTTTTCAAGACGCTGGGTTTGTTCTGCCATAGCTGGCAGTAAAATAGGGGAGAGATGGTTTTCGTACAAAATCAAACAGCTATGCTAATTTTGAAAAAGAAAAGAGGCCAGAATCCTATGGGGTTTGCATAGTACAAGCCAAAAGTTGGATAACTGATACAAGATATATATACGTAGCTCATGCACTCTCTTGTACACCCAGGCACATGAAAGACAGCTAGAAAACTGGAAAAACAACAACACTTGCATTCATTGTGTTTTGCAATTGCATTTTGGTCCATGCTTTGTAAGCACTTGGTACCTGTTGCTGTTTCAGAGTGTTGCCCCTCCCAGCTTGGACCATGTCTTGCTCCTTCTTCTAGTGCCTGCATTTTGATCTGAATGATAGCTGGAACATTCCAAGCACATGAACACAGATGGGGAATGTTTGGCCCTCCGACTGGGCACCTCGTTACTGGCAACACAGACTAGGACTGATGGGAGCTTTAATCCACTCCGTGCTCATCCTTGTTGTAAAATGATAGAACAAAGAGGCAGCAATGTTGACCAATCAAGGAAGTCCAAAACTCAAATTCCATGTCAGGATGGTAGACCAACTTTGAGAAAGGGGAACAAGAAAGCAGAAAGTGCTGTGCAAGATTTAGAGGTCACGACCTTCTCATCCAGTATGGGAGAGAGTGATGAGGAACAGGGAGAGGGAACAAAGCAAAAATATAGCAGATCTTTAAGTTTTTTATGTCTCCGTTGCATCCTGGTTGTGATGGAAGCTGGAGAGATAGCAGGCATTGACCTAAATCTTCTTGATGTAGCTTTTGGAGCCAAATTTCACCAAGTTCTGAAACCGCCATAAACATGATCCGTTGCATGCAGAGTCAGTCCACTTGCTGTGCAACTGATCATGTCTATGGTGGTTTCTTAACTTGGTGTAATTCAGTTCCAGATGTTATGTCATTTGTGCTCTGCCACCAGTGACACTCTCACAGGAAGACACCACAAGTATTCACATGGCTTATCTCCAGGTGGGGACAAAAGTAATGCCAAGTGTCAAGGGTGACTGTCAAATGGAGACATCCAGCCTGCAAGTCCAGGGGAGGTCAAAGGGTGGCCACTTACCCATCATCAAAAAAGAGGAGATCGATCACCAAAATGGAGGACAAAAGACGGCCCCGATTTGCACGGAATTGCACGTATGAATTGAAATGTACGAATGCAAAATCAGAATGGATTTTTGTAATTTAAGCAGAATTTCAGTGCATCTCCCTCGAGGGAGGTAGACACTGACTAGGTGGTCTGTGGGCCTGCTGAGTCTGTTGTCCAGGTACTGCTAACTGTGGAAAGGCAGCTTTGCCTTCCCTCATCTCCTGGTTCTTTCTCTTCAAATAAGACATGGACCAGACAGACCTTCCAATGAAGGACATTTTCCAAAGAAGGATTTCTGTCTGGCAGCTCCCGAACAGAGGATGTGTGGCCACCCGAGCAGGTGCCAGTAGTTGAAGCACGAGCATCAAAAGCTATGGGATCACCATATTACTGCTTCCATCCTTGTCTTGAGCTTGGCTGGCAGTCCTGGGATGACCTCAGATGGCATCATTCTCTGGTGCTGGGCCAAACACAACCCTTGAGGAGGGGTCTGGATAAGAAGGAGCCTGTTGGCAGTGACAGATGGAGCACTGCCTTTATTATTTAAATACACACCAATCTTCTATTGCGGGGGTCTATGCTTGGCACATAGCCTGGTCTCCCACTCTTAGAAGAGAAGTCTTATTTGCTGCTTCTCTACATTGTTATTATTTTTAGGTGTTCTTTTTAAAAAAAGGCAAAAGCGTTCATCCGCTAAACACTTCTTCTGTGGCAGTCAGTTGATTGGGTAGTTTGAAAGAGAATGAGGAGTGATTGACAGCATGTCAAAACTGGTAGAGGAATGCTATTCAGTGAACAGAATGGAATCTGCAAAATTAGGAAGAGTCCTGAGATAGTCCTACTGGTAGACAAAAGGAGGAAGCATGGTGCTGGGAGAGGCAGCTGTCAATTATACAGTCTGTCCTGTGCCTCTTCGCCTAGTCTATGGCTAAGAGGCCACTGTCCCATCAGCACAATTGAAGGAAGATTCAACTGCCAGTTCCAGTTGACTTATATACATAGTATGTACATGGAAATGTATATGTAATTCTTCCTCCAGGTTGGAAAATATCTTGGCCAAGTTGGAGAAATGTTTCTATGCCCCAACCAATTTATGTGAGAAGAACTATGGAGTTCAGAAACAAGCATGTTTAGTTTGGGAAGCAGAGCTCCGGAGAGTATCAGACACCTGTTCCGATGAACTGGTGAATGGGGAGAAAGGAGCCCCTTAATCTGGTGCTTTGGGCAGTTTCTGGAATAAACCTGTCTGTTAGAGCAGTGGTCCCCAACCTTGGGCCTCCAGATGTTCTTGGACTTCAACTCCCAGAAATCCTGGCCAGCAGAGGTGGTGGTGAAAAGTTCTGGGAGTTGTAGTCCAAGAACATCTGGAGGCCCAAGGTTGGGGACCACGGTGTTAGAGCATTGACTTTGCCTTCCAGCCAGACCTTCCCTCGCTGCGTAAGGTCTTCCACCTCTTCTGAAGCTGACCCAGCGAGGCGAGGCGTGACAATTTGCTGCAGAAAGAGTTTTCTGCGAGAACGTCATGTTCTCTTTAATTTGGTGCATTTTAAAATTACGTTTTTCATGCCTGATGCTTTCATCCCCTTTATGTTTTCATCATGTTTGTTTTGTTTAATTTGTAGTCCATCATGGGTCTTATCTTTGGGAGAAAGGAACAATAGAAATGGAATGAACGAAAGAATAAACGACAGACATAGTTAAGCCATTGCCTCAGAACTGCTGGACAGCTCAGTGGTTTAGGTCTCTGGCTGTGGAACCAGAGGTTGGGAGTTCGATCCCCCACTGGGCCTCCTTGACAGAGGCTGGACTTGATCATCCATAAGGCCCCTTCCAGTTCTACAGTTCTAAGATTTCTGTTGCATCTCTTGTGACAGCAAATGCCATGCATTTTAACCATGTGCTCCATGAAGCCTTTTTCTTATGACTCCCCCTCCCTGATAATATTGAATATCATGGAATTCCACGAATGCCAGCCAAGTTGACGTATTGCCAGTGATGAGGTTTATCCCAAGCGTAACATGATCAATGTATATTTTAAAAGCTGGCGTGGTGCATATTTGCCTTTTACCTGAATGGCCATATGGTCCCTCGGTGCAGCCAGGTCATTAAAACAGATGGACCTGGTCGGTATCCGATTCCTAACTGATGTAATCTTGATCTCTTCAGGTTAAAGGTTTTTCCCCCAATTAGTTGGGGGTGGAGGTGGGTGGGACGTGATTGGTCCCAGATGGTAAGAAATATCAGCATCTTCTCCAACTCCTTTTTTAATGACATAAAAATACCCGACAGTCAAGAATGTCGAGACAAAGGAGAGATTCTTGTTAACTTTCTCAACATGTGTTGTGATCCCTAACTTAGTGAAAGAATTAAATTATCCTACCATACCATCTTTCCATATCAACCCCTTCTAAGCTGAACTGTTTTAATTGAATGTTGGGTTTTTGGAGGGTCAGCAAAGTTCCCCCATTTTAAGTCCACGAGCTTTTCCTTCTGCTTTGTAGATATCAGATGTTACCAGGCGAGAGGGAGAGGGCAAGTCATATGCAGTGCAGTAAGGCTTACACTGAGGAAACAAGAGACTTCCTCTTGGAGATGTTAAGCAAACAGAGGTATCAGAGCGGTGAAATAACTAATCATGAATAACTAGTTCCTTGGAGCCTGGAATGCTTCATTTTAAAAGAAATGTTGTATAACTCCTTATTTCTCAGCGGCCAAGTTGCTATTTTCATTATAGCTGTTCCAACTGTAAAACTCATTGCACAGAATGCTGTACCCTTCCCTCTAGTGGTCAATTCTGATATGGCACCTTGGAAACATTTACGAAAACAGAAAAAGGCAAAACTAAAGATGTCCCTTTCCAATAAAAACTGATATAAGAGAATAAAACCTGAAAATTCAACAATATGGCTCTAAAGTTATCCCAAAATACCCTTAAAAAGTAATCCTTGAAAGTGACTTGGTGTTACTCATTATGCTTACCTGCAAGTAACTTAGGTGTTACTTATTGCATGTAAAATCAACTTTGTAAATATTAGTAGGCATCCTTCAGTCTCAAGAGACTATGGTAACATGCTCTGAATAGGGGTCTTGGAACAGCCTCTAGCGTGACTGAGAAGGCCAATTTGAGAGTGACAATCCCTTCCACTTTGTAAATACTTTGGAAATATTTGTTACATTATGCTTTATTAACTAGGTACATGTACCATAAGTAATGCAAGCAACTAGTTACATGTAATTGCATGTAGTTATGTGTAATATCATGTAATTACTCTGTTAGTTTTTTTATGGTAAGGAAAGTATAACTAAGTTACATTATTATGGTAACTTAATGAGGAATAATTTCATGCCATTTGCAGTGTAAATAGTAGCAGCTGATGGTCTGAGCAGGGACTTGCTCACTCCATCCCTGTTTGGAGCATGAGCTGACAGTAGAAGTTACTTTTGGTTGCTTTTATAGTTACAGAGGAATTACTGGTATCGTCACAGAGATAAATGATGGAGGAGGAATAGGTGGTTGCTGTTCTCTGTTGCTATTCTGTTTAACCATTTCCAGATTGCATTAATTTATTGTGATCATCTAACATTGCTTTAATACTATTTGTTATTTTTAAAAAATCAGGTCTGCTTTTAAATGGATGCTGGGAGCTGTCTTGGGTCCTGGAAAGAATAAAGTCAGGATATAACCAAAATAAATAATTAGGCCCCATGGTTCTTGCCTCTGAATTTGGTTGCCTTTTATTCAGCCCTATTGAGAAGACAAAGAAACAGACAGAACGAGAGGGTGTCTTGAGTCACATGCCAGTGGCTTTTGGCATCACCCTACCACTGTTCAGTTCTGGATGGGCTTCAGCATTTGTTTCTCAAAGTTCCTCCTAAGCTCTGATCTGGAGAGCACTAGAACTGGAGGCAATTAGATCTAAGCCGGCTCGCCTCCTTGTTGGCTCCTAGCCACGGTGTAGGAACCAACCGCAAAAATCCTGCAGTGCTATAAGCCCATTCCCCCTCTTCGCAAAACACAGCATGCTTTGCTGAGACCTTGATCGTGACTGCCAAAGAATGATGTTCA
Organism: Intellagama lesueurii; assembly: GCA_037013535.1. Lineage (NCBI taxonomy): Eukaryota > Metazoa > Chordata > Lepidosauria > Squamata > Agamidae > Intellagama > Intellagama lesueurii. The sequence goes on from JBAJHW010000003.1 coordinate 7,795,544, forward strand.
AAAGGATGCAGACAAGGATGTGTGTGATGTCACAGCTACTGCTTTCTCTGAAACCACAGAACCTTCTGTCGGCTCCAAACCTTCTAAGTATTAAATGTTGGCCCCGTTCTCTCTCGGCTACTTTTTGCACACCACGCGAGCGAGTTAGCCTCTTCATGTCTCCACAGAGAGCTATTCATCTCATTTCCTGTTCACCGTAATGAAAACAAAGGTCTAAAATCCCATTGCTGAAAAGTGGATCCAACGCCTTGCTCGAACAGAAGACATGTTTCCTTTTTAAAATAATTCCGTCACACAGCTCTGGTGCCTTCAGCTGCTGCTTTGATAGACCGCATGCAGTCAGGACAACAAGACCAAAAACAGTTCGTTCGTTTGCAACGTTGGTCTGTCCTTCACCCACTCCTGGAATTTTCATTCAGCTACACTAAAATTCCAGAATGAATTGCAGAACTGGAAATAGATTCTTCAGTCGACCCCTTCTTGGATGCACAACTTAACATGGTGAAGGGGCTTGAGTATGTTAGTGGTGCCGAAAGCAATGTCGTCAGGATGTCAGACTCTATTATGAGTCTGGACTCCTAGCAGGGCCACCCAAGATGAAATGTTCACAGCTGAGGCACCAGACTAAGATGCATCCACCGTCTTCAAGATAACTGCTGGGCATCAGTGGCGGCTGAAGGTGACACTGGTGGGGGAGACAACAGCGGTAAAGCTCAAGCTAACTTTTGTTAGTACTGCACAGAATCACAGAATAGTGAAGTTGGAAGGGGCCAACCCCCTGCTCAAGGCAGGAATCCAAATCAAATGATATCTGCCAGGGGGTTGTCTAAATTTCTCTTGAATGCCTCCAGTGTTGGAGCACTCCACCACCTTTCAGTTGGTTCCATTGCTATACTGCTCTAACAGTTAGGAAGTTTTTCCTGCAATTCAACCTGATAGTCAACTGAAATCTGGCCTCCACTAACTTGAGCCCATTGCTGCCTGTCAATGGCATGCAACAAGGGGCTCAAAAGAAGCCAATGGTAAACCCTTGTTGAACTTTCCTTACCATGAAAACCCTATGATCAGAAAGTCCAAATTGAAACAAATTGTGCTGGAAGATGAGATTGCCAGGTCAGAAAGTACTCAATCAGCTTTTGGGGAAAAGGAAATAAATGGTTTGGGACCTTGTTATCTGGCCTCATTTTGAGTAGATCTGCCCACCCTGTAAAATATGCTTGGACTGGGCGGTTGAGAGTTCTGACACCAAGAGAGGCTTGGAAAACAGCGACCAGAAACTGGGCCTTCTCAGCGGTAGCCCCGCAATTGTGGAATGGTGTCCCACCCGAAATCCACCTGGCCCTTTCGTTGAGATCCTTCAAGCGATCATTAAAAACATAGTTATTCAGACAGGCCTTTCTGGATTCTATAATATCCTGATAAAATAGTGCTTTAATAACCAGTTATTTGATAATGCTCAACCTTCCACCATGCTTTCACTATTTTATTTTAATGTTTTTATTGATATTATTTTCATTTTGTTTACACTGTATTGATTATTTTGTCTTATTGTTCTGTTCTATTGTACTGTTTTGCTTTATATTGTATTGTTTTATTGTATTGTGTAAGCTGCCCAGAGTAGCCTGGGTTGCCAGATGGGCAGTAAATAAATAAATAAATAAATAAATAAATAAATAAATAAATAAATAAATAAATAAATAAATGAAGGAAGGAAGGAATGAAGGAATGAATAAATGAATAAATGAATAAATAAATAATGATGCAACTAGATTAAAGCTGAAAGGACGTCTAGTGGCTGACATGCACAGAAGTGAAAGTCTGATGCTGCTCAACACATATAATTGGAACATGGAATGTGAGATGTATGAATTAAGGTAAACTGGAAACGGTAAAGAAAGAAATGGAATGTATAAACATTGCAGTGCTTGGTGTCAGTGAACTAAAGTGGACACAACTGGGATATTTTCAGTCAGACAACGACAAAGTGTTGTACTTTGGAAATGAAAACCCCAGAAGGAATGGAGTGGCTTTGATACTGAGGTAAGATATAGTACAGGCAGGCAGGGCTAAAATGCAAGGTCTACTTTTGTCTTCCTATTTTAACCGACACAGAGAAATTCTAATGCCGTGCTAGGCTGATGCATTGCCATTTTAATATGCCACTTACTTTATTCAACAACAAGAAAAACGAAAACCACCCAGCCCCCTGAATTACAGTTGTGGGAAAAGGTGGGGAAGGGGGCTAATTTGACTCCATAGGCTCTGCCCCTACAAGGCAGCCCAGCCCCAGCAGAGCCCCAGATGTGGAGAAAAGTGGGGGGAAAGGGGAGTTACATCCCTTCCATCTCCCCAGCCTTCACCTCAATGTTTTCCCCCTTGCACCAGTAATGCTGCCATGAGCTTGTCCCGCTGCTGCTGTCCTCCACTGCCGCCTTCTTACTTGCAAGTAAATGGGCAAACTTACACACAGGTAAACATGGTAAATCTTACTTGTGAGTAAACTGACAGGCCAAAGATTTATGTGGACCCTTCTCACAGGAAAACAAACATCTCCAGTGTGAAGGGAAGGCTCGTTCAAGTGAGAGATAAAACAGATTGCACTGAAAATAAGATCCTTTTATGTGTGAAAAAGACCACCCCAAATTCCCCCATCTGGACAGGTGCACAGTCTTGTGTTATGTCTCGCCTTTCCTTCCAGCATTTCAGGGTGTGGCATCTCTCTCTCTCTCTATATTCCAAACAATTCTTGAGTGATAAGAAAGTGAGGTCAGAAGAGAATGACCCAGTGTAGGGTCACCCACTGAGCTCTGTAGACATTTGCACTTGGTTCTCCCCAGTCTAAGTCTGAAACAAGTATCGCTTATATTCCACATTGGTTCTTGCTGGAGCACAGATCCTGAGTCGAGGAAAATTACAGTACACTTGATTTTTTGATTCTTCTCCTAAGTGCCTCCACAATCATTTTGGTCCAGACTGGGGCCTAACTTATTGTCAAGCTGCTTTGACTGTATCCGACCTGCAACAATTTTTGTTGCAGAGTTTAAAGTCTCACTAATTCACTCAGACATTTGTAGCAGAAAGAATACACATATCATTACTTACAGTTGCTTTAAGTTACAGATCTGGGTATGCCGCTTTCTTTCTGCACACATACTTAGCAACCAACTGAACTGATCAACACCAAACAAACAATTGCTGCTGACCCAGGAAAGAGAGGGAAAGAGCATCCCGCAGAGGGGCGGGGCTCTCTTTGAATTCAAAGGCTGGAAGAAATGATTGGTTTGTGCTGGATAGACAATCATCCCAGCCCAGAAACGTCCTTCTCAGTCCCTCAAACTGCAGACAGCATGCAAGGTTGCAAATAAAACTCCATCAGTTTTTAAAGGTAAGTTTTCCCCATTGTCCTCAGTTAGGATGCAAAGAATAAACACTAAGGTTCCCCTCTTCTTACATGTTTCCACACTTCTAAATGAGACAAGGCGCGGTATTTTTTCTTGTCAAAGTCTCTTTGTCAAAATCTCTTTCAGTCTGGCAAATGGTCTGTATACAATGCTAGCACAAAACACACACAAACACAGCAAGCACACAACGATTGTTTGTTACACACCCACCCACCCACCAAGTCAGCCTGACTGATGCTCCTTTTCCTTAAAGATCCATGGCAAAAACAAAGCCATTGTGATTTTTCACAGTGTGTCATTTGCTTTATTGTATTATTTGCATTATTCGTGCAGTTTTGCTTAATTCGCATAGAGCATTTATTCGGGTCCTTCTTGCTGGGATCCCCCAGAAAAGAACTCACCACCTTGTGCGGTGAAAAGAAGTTCCTTAGGTATATTCCTGTTCTGCGGAATCTTTCCCGTCTGTTGGGCCAAGCAATTTTTTGGACTACAACTCTCAGTGTAGCTGGCTGGAGGATTCCAGGAGATGTAATAAAAAAAGAGAGTTACATTTCCAAGCTCTAGGTTTTACCTAGCCTAAACATTTGGGATGGAACCTGGCTTTTCCCCACCAGCTACTATGACACTGTATAAGACAGGAAAAGGGCCTTCTCTCCTGTTTAATCCGAGCCTGCCTCTTGGCATGACATTCTTCGCTCATAAAGAAGTGATGAGGACACGGAAGGAGGAACCTCTTAGTGTGATTTCCATTTGACCAATGTGTCATCTTGGCCACAGAGCCTCCTAAAGCATTGTTTTAGTGAACCACTATTACATTTTATTTACAAAGTATAATCATATTTTGGTTTGGAGGAGGAAAGCCGAATGCCACTGTACTTGAGGAAATAGAACTGGATGGGCTTTTAAAAAATAACAGAGGGAGAACGTGATGCTTAGGGACATACAGGTAGGTGGGAAGAAGCGAAAACCTAACCCAAAAGCAAAGCATCATCTCAAAAGGAGCTTTTTTATTGCATGGGGCGCCTAGTGAGAACCATTCAGGAGATTTACCACTCCAAAGGATAAGGGGATAGAGCTGTTGTAAAAACAAAAATTAAAAGAAAGGCAGAAAGGTATTCTGTGAGCAGGTGAGACTTGACGTTGAGCAGACACATGAAGACAGATTCTGAGGGGGGAAGGGGGCAGAAACCCTCCTCCACGGCTTATATATGCTCAAAGAGCTTGGTATGACCTCCTGCTCACCCATCAGGGAACCGTTTTACGTTACATACCAGAGCTGAGTAATTGACTTTGTAACAGCCACCCAGGCTTGGTTGCACATCTGGTTTTTCTATTTGATCCAACCTCGCCATGCCACCCGCTGCCTGTCTTGCCCAGATCTGAAATTTAACCTGAACTTCAGGGTAGAAGGACTATTCAAAGCGAGACAAATAATTATACATCGCTGGAGCTTCTAACGCAGTCCCAGTCCCTGCTTCACATCATTTCTGAGTCCCCCAAATTTCTAGAAGGAGAGTCAGCCTGTTTCTCCAGATGCTGCCACCTGTTTTGGGTCACCAAACCTCCATATTTGGTTCCCACTCAGAATCATAGAGTTAGGAGGCCCCCTAAGGTGGTCTTAATAATCTTAGAACTGCAGACCTATGGATTATTGAGTCCAGCCCTGGTCACGGAGTCCCAGTGGGGAATCGAACTCCCAACCTCTGGCTCCACAGCCAGAGACTTAAACCACTGAGCTTGTCCAACTGCCTGCTGCTGCAGGGAATCCACAATTAAAATATTCCTGACAGATGCCCACCTATCCAGTCTACGCTTAAAAACCTCCAGTGGAGGAGAGTCCACCATTTTCTGAGCCAGCCAGTTCCACTGGTGAACAGTCTGACTTCCAGTGATGGTATACCTGTCTGCCATCTTGCTTTTCACCAGACCGTAATGGGACACTGGTGGCCAGCCTCTTCCTCAGTCCACCAGTTTTGTCTTTGTGGAACTCATCAGACGAGCTCCCACCTACAAAGACTCAACAGGCCTACACAAAACCTATCCCTGAGGTATAGAAGAACCTTCATGGGAGGATTCAGTTTCTCAGTCCATAAAGAAACAATAAGGAAAGAGGTAGAAAAATGATAGAAGCCATATATTCCCCCTAGCACTAGAGCAGTGGTTCCCAACTTTGGGTCCCCAGATGGTCTTGGACTAAAGCTTCCAGAAATCCTGGTCAGCACAGCTAGTGGTGAAAACTCCTGGGAGTTTTAGTCCAAGAACCTCTGGGGACCTAAGGTTGGAAATTTCCTTAGAGAATCAGGTATAATTGTGTGGAAGTCTTCTGAACTATTATAAGAATTTCATTCAGTTGTATTGTTATGGGTCATACTAAAGGAAGAGGAAGGAAACAACACCAGAATTTGTTGGGTCTACCTACTGTTGATTCTGACTTCACCTTCCAGTAACCACCATGCTCTACTGGTCCCAATGGGCACCAGCTGCCACCCCACCATATTTGCTTTATGATTCTTATGCAATTTGCTGCTGTGGAGTGATCCATGGTCTGGTATTGTCCAACACAATGTGTTATATATGGGTCCAGCTATGAAGATCTGGAAGACAAAGGCTGTCTTGTTCTATGCCCTATGTCCCATCTCACCAGACACACTGGTTTGTGTGACTGGTGTCCAGCTCCAGCTGGCAGGTGCTATTTGGAAGTATGCCTGAACAAATAGGTAAGCCCACTGGGATGAACTGACAAAGAGCTTGTTTGCTTGTTCCGTAACTTTTGATCCCATATTTCACTTCATTGAGAGTAATGCAGGTGACGTTGCTCACCTCCTCCCTGATTTATCCTGACAAGAATCTGTGAGAGAAGTCAACCTCAAAGAGAGGGCCATTGGTCCAAGGCCTTCCAGTGAGTTTCCTGGCCAAATGGAGATAGGAAGGCAAATGTCCTGTGTCCAAATCCCAAACCATGACACTACATTGCACCAGACAGAGGACAGTCCCACCAGAGGTCTTCTTCAACCTGAAGCTAGTCTGGAGCCAGACTTGAGATGTTGTAATGAACCCACATCATCTGAGGTGGAGTGTACTACTACATTCCCCGTACCATATGCTTGTCTTTAGGTCCATGTGACCTCTGTGTAAAAGGCTGGGATGACTTCCGCTTCTCACCTAACGGTGAAGTCAGAACTGCGGCCCACTGGTTTCTGTGGACCAGATGTCATCATTTAATAGAGAAAACCGTGCCACATGAAAGACTCACTGGTTTGATTACTATGGCATGCATTTTAGTGGTCTACAGCAGAGATGGGCACGGACCAAACTACAAACTGAAAACCCCCACGAACCAAATTTCTTTGCCGTCCGTTCGTGCCTTCCATTTTGCCAAAATGAATCAAAGCAACAAACTTTTTGTCCGGCAAAACAGATGCTCTGCCTTCTCCTGCTGCCCCCCATCGCCTCTCTAGCTGGTCCTGCTGCCTCCTGCTCTTCTGTCTCCACCATCTTCAGAGAGAGACTGGCCAGGTTTACTTGTGAGTAAGTTTACTCATTGACTCCCAAGTAAGGCAGAGGACAGCAGTGACAGGGCACGTTCATGGCAGCATTACTGGTGCAAGGAGAAAACACTGAGGTGAAGGTTGAGGAGAGGGGAAGGATGTTACCCCTTCCCCCCTTTCCCCCCTTTCTGAAGATGGCAGTAGCATAGAAGGAAGAGGAGGAGGCAACAGGACCAGGTAGCGATGCGCTGGTGGCAGTGAGAAGGGACATGGGGGTTAGGTTCTTCTCCCCCCCCCACCCAGGGATGAACCAAAAAAATAAACCACAAGCCACCCCGATTTGGTGTTTTTCTGGTTCATGCCCATCTCTAGTCTACAGCCCACCTCACCAGTGAAGTCTGAGTATTCAAGGGCTCTCGGACTCTTGTGTGGCTTTGCTGCAGCAGACTAACCATCCTCTCAGTAGCCTGAGAACCATCCTTTAATAGATTCTCTCCTTTCTCCCAGCTCTGCACTCCAGACATTCTTAACTGAGAGCTTGAGAAATGGCAGTGCAGAAAAGATGCCCTTAACTTGTCCCTTGCCCCAGGCATCCCACATGACCCCTGCTCTCACCCCTCCCTTGAACCAGAAGAAACCATGTTTGGGTCATCCATTCTCCTTCTATCGCTGTTTCATTTAATTGTCTTTAAGGAATGCCTCATTGATCTCATGTTTCCCAGGCACATGTCAAGCTCGAGACGCAGCAGGAATTAAAGAAGAAGGGCAGGCCTGGTTCAGGAATATGAAAGCACAAATCTAAGAAGATTGATTAAACGGGGAAACTACAAGTTCCCTTTAATTGGTGATTGAGGACATCATTTGTCCAGTAATTGGCGAAAGTCGGCATAGCAATGGCGTTGTGTTCTTGCTTCCAGAGAGGGAGAAAGCAAAATAAACATCCCTTCGCATTATTAATTTGTGTGCTTTGTAGCTTGCTGTGTTTAATGAATTCCCTTTCAGACTATTTTTATAGAATAAAATTATAGCAGTGGTATAATCAGTTCTACTAAGGCAAAAAACAACAACAACACACAACACAAAACAAAACAAAACAAGACAACACAAACAAAAGAGCTGATCATACAGCAGAAATGCTCCTGTTTGCCGAGATATAATCTGAATAAGAGGCCTACAGATTGAGGTTGACCTATCTCATGGCCTTTAGGAGACATTTGGATCCAGTCCATCTCCAATGCCCATGACACTACCTGAGTATTTCCTGATCTCTATTTTTTCAAACAATCAGATCTTTGGAGTTGATGGGGGGGGGGGGAATGCAAACACTCATCATCTGAAGGAGCTACACAGTGTTGCTACATGGAACACATCTTCCTGTCCTTCTGATTTCTCACCTGGTCACCAAAATGGGTCCAAAATGTGGCAGCCAGATTGCTAAGTGGAGCTGGTGACAGGGAACACATAACCCCCCTGTTACAGCAGCTCCACTGGCTTCTGATCAGTTTCTAGGCACAATTCAAAGTGCTGGTTCTAACTTATAAAGTTCTAAATGGTTGAGGTCCAAGCTATTTCAAGGACTGTGTCTCCCTTTAGGAGCTTGCTCTGGTGTTAAGCTCATCGGGAGAGGTCTTTCTCTTGGTCCCACCACCCTCACAGTTACATTTGGTGGGGACACAGGAAAGAGCCTTCTCTGTTGCTGCTCCCAGGCTCTGGAACTCCCTCCCACAGGCGGCCAGGTTGGCCCCATCTTGGCTGTCCTTCCGCAAGCAGGCAAAGGCCTTTCTCTTCAGGCAAGCTTTCACTCAGAGACTTGCTGCCTAGCTGAGTTTTTAAATGGATGATTGTGCTTTACTACTTCGAACGTGTTTTTGGTATTACTTTTTGTTTACTGTTTCTTATTTGTTTGGTCCATTTTGGTATTTGTATACTTACTCTTTTTAGCTTTAAATGTTGTCTTTTAATGATGTAAGCCACCTTGGGTCCTTTTTAAATGAGAAAGACGGGGTAAAAATCAATCAATCAATCAATCAATCAATCAATCAATCAATCATGTAGTGTGTAGGCATCCTTCAGTCTCAAGAGACTATGGTAATGTGCTCTAACTAGAGGTCTTGGAACAGCATCTAGTGTGGCTGAGAAGGCCAATTCGAGAGTGACAATCCCTTCCACACTGAAGACAAATACAATCTGTCCCTTGTCCAGCTCCCTGATTTTGCTGGTTTCGGGACGGCCTCTTTGCCTCGGCCTGCTGGACAAGAGTCTCTTCAAATTGGGAGAGGCCAGACTGCACCGCCTGCCTCCAGGCTGAACACTCAGAGGTCAAGGTTTCCCATCTGTTGAGGTCCATTCCTAAGGCCTTCAGATCCCGCTTGCAGATCTCCTTGTACCGCAGCTGTGGTCTCCCTCTGGGGTGATTTCCCTGCACTAATTGTCCATACAGAAGATCTTTTGGAATCCGACCATCAGCCATTCTCACGACATGCCCAAGCCAAAGTAGATGTCACTGTTTCAGTTCAATAATCAATCAATCAATCAATCAATCAATCAATCAATCAATCAATCAATCAATCAATCAATCAATCAATCAATCAATCAATCAATCAATCAGGTTGCTGGCAGAAACTGCCACCTGGCAGTGTTCTTCACACTTTTCTGTCCCAGGCAGAAAGAAGGAGCTGGAGCTTCTTACTAATCACACACACCGTCTTTGGACAAACATGCAAAAACAGCCCAAATCAGGAGTTTTTGTGTGATTCTAGGGCAAATAGCGGGTGGAACAAGGAGTCATTAGTCACTTCCAGGTCAGTTCCCAACCACAATGGATCTCTTTTATCTCTTTCCCCATTCCCAGGGTTAAAAAGATGGGCAATGCTTTGAATTAAGGAGAGGGGAAATAGAAAGGAAGGCAGTGGACTCAGCCCTCCAAACGACAAAGCAAGTGACCGCTGAAGCCCCCAACAAAGCCCAAGGTCGCCAGCCACGGAGGCACTAGGGAGGGTTCAGACTAAGGTCGCCACATGGTATCTCTCTCTCTTCGCAGAAACCCCACCCGCCATTTTGTAGAGCTGTAGGACAAAGAGAAGGACTTGAGTCACAGTTCAGAGAGCCTTTTTGCATTTCTGGAATATCCTTTTTCTTTGTTCTCTCAAGCAACTGAGTTTACTAAATTTAACTGAAATACACAGGTCAGTATCCTGCTGCAGCTCTCTGCCTGCCTAATGGGAATTATGTCATCAGCAGATTGTTCCTCATTTTCTTTTCTTTTTTTAATGTTAGGATGATTTGTGACTCATGCACAACAAGAAAAAATCATCAAAACCCCAAAAATCTAACAAGAAACTCATTGATCAGCAGCACAACGCTACTGATGGTGACATCATTCCTGTTGGGCAGGAGGACCTCCTGGCCATTATTACACTATTTAATTTAATAATGTTCTGACAAGTCAATTCTGACTTTCCAGGGTTTTCCAGGTAGAGAATACGCAAGTGGTTTACCACTCCCTTCTTCTGCAAGGACTGTGGGACTGTGCTGCAGAGGCTGGCTCGACTCACAGGAGGCACAGTGAGGAATCAAACTCCCAACCTCTGGCTCCACAACCAGATACCAAAACCATTATTATTACACTATTACACTAAAGTTTTACGTGTGGCTGTGGAAGGATAATTGCTGTTGTATGGGCTTTACATGGACAGGACCCACAATCAGGGTGCTGTGTAGCCCACTCAGATGGCATCTGTTTGTGTCCCTACCCTGACTCAAAAGATTTGATTTTTATAAACAGATCAGGATATACAAAAATGACATCATGGACATTGAGATGGGGCGGATCCTGAATCTGTATGTCTGTTAATTTGGATCAGAGCTTCTTACTATATTCCTCTCTACATCTAAGTATAATAATAGCCAGTGAGAAGTAAAAAGTCATCTTGATGCCAGGGTGGAGAAAGTGAAGCCTAAGGTACTATACAGCCCCATTGTTATTTCTGCAGCCTCTGGATGTCCCCCCCAGGATGAAAAAACACACAACTAAATCCTTACACTTGAAAATCTTTCTGTACATTTAACCCCTACCCTTCCCTCCAGCTATTTTTCAAGACAGGAAGTAGACTTGCAGCCAATTCTGGCCTGGTTTTCACTTTTTGGTAGTTTTGGTGATCCTTATTTATTCATATATTAAATTTTTATACCACACCATCTAGTGCCGGAGCACTACTCTGGGCTTTTTCCAGCAGAAAGATATACATAAACATAACAACAACCCTCACCCGACCCACCTCAGAATAGTATTTTAAAAAAGGCAATCCACAAAAGATACGGTGCAAGATGGCAGCCACAGACAGGCACTAGTGCAAAAAGTAAATCACAAAAATAACGATCTTTACACTCCTGATAGGGTTCAAGGGCAGAAATACAGGCCTAGGACCCATCAGAGGTGCCGCCTCTGCTGTGTTGTATGATTTCTGTGTTGTATAATATTTGTTGTATGATTTTTCCAGGAGATATGTGATTTCCCACTGAAACTAAGCTGGTCAAGAAAGGAACTTGGCCTACAAGGAACTTGACCAAAAAGACTATCTGTGTAACTGTTCTAGAAGGAACGTGCTCCCTCTTCTAGATTCTGAAGCTTCCTGCAAAGACCTGCTGAACCCTCAATTACTGGTAAGGAAGATGGGTTTTGCCTTCTGAAAGTCATTCTTTCCGATCGGCTTTGACTGTAAGCATGATGCTCAGCATGCAGGCCATTCTCCGTGTTTGTTTAGAATGTGCTAGGTTTTGCAAGCTGTTAGCACAAGTCAGCATTTCTCAAAGAATGATGCATGCAATATTTTAAACTCTTCCTCTCATGCTCTCTAAGCAGAGGATGATTACATTTGTAAATTGCCTTCTGTGTCTCCATGTGTTCTTCTTGCTGGAGGCGAGCGATATTATGAAGATTTCTGGAGCACAGAAAGGAAAATAACTCTTTGTCCTTTTGTGAGAGTAAAGTGTGTGTGGTTTCCCTGGTTACTAGCAGAAGCTAGTTTTCTCCAATGGGGTGCCCTCCGAATGGGCTGGATTACAACTCCCATCTTCCCCAGTCAGAAAGCTGACCCACCCCCTTGACACTGAAGAGTTTCTTCCACCATCTGGGCCTATGCATAGTCAATTCTAGGAACATCTAGACGTAAAGATGCTGCTGGCAGATCAGTGGTCTACCAGATGGTCTGAAGAACCTCAAGCAGTCCTGGATTGGCTGGGCTTTGCACCTACCAAGAAGACCTGCCCCAAGAAGCAAGTTAAGGCAGATTATCTGAATGTGCCTAGCATACCCATATGAATAATGGCCCGTATCTTATTGACTAAACATGGCGGGAAGGCTAGACACATAAGCATTCCCGTTTTTTCCCGGCTGAATTTCTGTTGTTCAACCAGTGGTCACAGAGTGGGCATCAGCTTAATCAAATTTGAATCAGGCTCTCTCTTTGTGTGTGTTTGCATCTGTGTTTGCAGGTCAGCTCCAACTTCACAGAGTTATTGATATAGGTTACTTCACTCCTTCTCGCTCTTGATAGCCACGAACCATCATTGACTATGACTGCCAATGGGAATGACTAAACAGTGTCGTTATCAATGCCCTTTCACACACTAGTGTATGTGGCAGACCTTGGGAAGTGCTTTCCAAAAAAAGAATCAATTCTAATTCCCAGTAATATTTAATGCTAGAGATTGGCACGAACCGAACCATGAACCAGAAAAACGGACAAATTGGGCTGGTTTGTGGTTTGGTTCGAGACCCAGTTCGGGGGATCCTGTTTCGCTGAAGCAAAAGGAAGCACCTTCGCCCCCTCAGCACTCTGTTTTGCTTTGGCAAAACAGACGCCTGCCTCCCCCTTTCCCACTGCCCTTGTCGCCTTCCTCCCTGGTCTTGCCACGGCTGCCTCCGCCGACGCCACCATCATAATCAGAGAGAGCAGGTCGGCTCTCTTTCTAGGCGGCGCAATCAGCTGGAGATGGAGCAAATGCACAGAGGCAGCTCCCAGGATCATTGCAGGGAAGGTGGTTGCTGCCTCTGCACATGCGCCTGCTTTCCAGATGATCATGGTGGTCATTGCAGGGAAGCTTCACTGCCACCACTGCCCCGTCCCTGAGTGCCTGGGTGCCATGCGCAGAGGCAGCGACCGGCTTCCCTGCATGGAACACTGGCACATGGCACCTGGGCACCTGGGGTGGCGGCGGTGGCAGTGCGACCATGACAGTGGCACAACAGGAGTAGGTAGCCCCCCCCCCACCAGGCATGAACTAAAAACTGAACTGCAAACTAGTTTGCTTCTCTGGTTGGTTCATGGCTAACCGTAGTGGTGGCGGCAGTGATGCCACAACACGGGTGGGGGTGGCAGCTGTGGCGCAGCAGTGCGAAAGGAACAGGTGGTGCCCTCATCAGGCATGCACTGAAAACCAAACTGTGAGACGGTTTAGTTTTCCAGTCGGTTCGTGGTTAAGCACGAACCATCAAGAATTTTATTTAATCTAAATATTTTTAGCCCGTCTTTCTCCTAAAAAGAGCCCAAGGCGGCGTACATCATTAAAAAGACAACATTTAAAAGCTAAAAATGGTTGGTATACAAATATTAAAACAGAATTAAACAAGTATTATATTAAAAATGGTAATAAATTCAACAGAGCACAACAATTCATTTAAAAACTCCTCTCAGACCACCAGTTATTAAGGGAAAGCCTGTCTGCAGAGAAAGGTCTTCGCCTGCTTGCGGAAGGACAGCAAAGAGGGGGCCTGCCTGGCCTCCAGTGGGAGGGAATTCCAGAGTCTGGGAGCAGCAACAGAGAAGGCTCTCTCTTGTATCCCCACCAAACACACGTGTGAGGGTTGTGGGACTGAGAGAAAGACCTCCCCTGATGATCTTAAAGCCCAGGCAGCCTCATAGAGGGAGGTGTGGTCTGAGATAGCTTGCACCCAAACTTTTTAGGGCTTTTTAGGTTAAAACTAGCACTTTGAATTGTGCCCGGAAACATACTGGCAGCCAGTGCACCTGCTTTTTCAGATTTGTGCCCATCTCTGTTTAGTCTCATCACACATGAAAGGTTTTCAACTGGTCTAGAGAGGGTTTGAGACTGAGATACTTCCCATCTTCCATTTTGTCTGTCATCATAATTGCTATTTTTAAAAGATAACAATGCTTTTCTATTTCTGGAAAGCTATTCTGAAACATAGTAGTTATTTTATTTGTTTCATGAAATATTCCTAAAGAAAAACAAAGAACTCTTCCATAACACCCAGAAATCAAAGAGAAAATTAGACCAAGATTAGGGATGCTGAAGGATAAGACAAAGAGAAGATGGAAAAAACATACTGAAGAACCATGCAGAAGAAATGTAATGGCAACAAAGTTGCTATTACAAATGTAGTGACAACCCAAGCCACCTTGGGTCCTTTTGGGGAGAAAGACAGGATAGAAATATTTTAAATAAACAAACAAATACCTTTGAAGAAGAAGAATATGACAATGAACCTGCCATTTTAGAAAATGAAGTGAAAGCTGATTTTAAAGCAACTGGAAGAAATAAATCAAGAGAGTAGCTGGAATACCAATAGAGCTATTTCAAGTTGCAATGACCCAGTCTATCAAAACCCTACCAAGAGTCTGCCAACAAATATGCTAAATTGAACAATGGGCCATAGACCAGAAATGTTCAGTATATATATTCCAGTTCCAAAGAAAGTCTGTATATTGAACATTTCCAAAGACTGTAGTAACTGTAGGACAATTCCATTAATTTCCCATGCAACAAAGTGATGCTCCAGATTTTGCAATAATAGACTTTTGCAGTACAGATAATAATGGTGACTTATGGCAACTCTTTTCAGAGTTTTTTGGATAAAGAGTACTCAGAAGTGGTTTACTGTTCCTTTCTTCCAGGGGCATCCTGGGACTGTGCATCTTGCCTAAGGCTACAGAGGCTGCTGTATATGGAGTACAAAACGCCAAATGTTGAAACTGAATTAAAAAAAGAAAGATGCACTAGAGATCGTACTGCAAATATACCTTTGTCAGTCGAATGTAAGGTAAAGGTAAAGGTTCCCCTTGACATTTAGTCCAGTCGTGTCTGACTCTAGGGCGCGGTGGTCATCCCCGTTTCCAAACCATAGAGCCAGCGTTTGTCCGAAGACAGTTTCCGTGGTCACGTGGCCAGCGCGACTAGACACGGAACGCCGTTACCTTCCCACTGAGGTGGTCCCTATTTATCTACTTGCATTTGCATGCTTTCGAACTGCTAGGTTGGCAGGAGCTGGGACAGGCGACGGGAGCTCACTCCGTCGCGTGGATTCGATCTTACGACGGCTGGTCTTCTGACCTTGCAGCACAGAGGTTTCTGCGGTTTAACCCGCAGCGCCACCACGTCCCCCCACAGCGCCAACACATCCCCCGCAGTGCCACCACGTCCCCGCAGCGCCACCAGCGCCACCACGTCCATGTCAGTGGAATGTAACAAGGGACTATGTGATATTTATTTATGTCTTCTCACTAAATATTAAAGCAGCTAAATTAGATAGTTCCACACAGAAAAAGTGGAGGTATCCCATTTTCAATTAAAATAGCACTGTAACGTAGTTAAAGCTGTCACTAGAAAAAGGCATTACAAGTGAGTAATTCTTTACATCTACCCTGGTCCTAGAAAACCTGTTTTACTCACACAGAACAGCAAGATACACACACATGGGCAATTGAGGCTCTGTTGTAGCACCTTCTACTCAAAGAGAAATCTTCATCTGAGAATAACTAGGTGTTACAGCCCTTTCATCCATGGTCAGAAAAAAAAAAGCAGAATCATAGATTTTGGCCATAAAGCTGCTCAGCCTTTCCAGTGATGGCTGAGTGTCTTGTACCATCGCTTGCTACTGTAGTGTTCTGCGCCATTAAAAGAGTCATAGGAGCTAAAAGCAATTAGGATTTTATGACCTTGTTATTCACACCTTCAGCTCTTTAAAATCAGGTGACGCATATTTTAAATTGATGGCACTGTTTAAAAAAGAAAAATGGTGTGTGCCTGTGTGTGAGAGAGAGCCATCGAAGTTCAACAGGACTGTGTATACAGGTTGCTAGGGAACATGAGCAGAAGGGTGTTATTGTTCTCAACATCCTGCTTCTGAGCTTTCCATAGGTATGCTTGGCCATGGTGTAAACAGAATTAAAAAGGTTATTCTGACTATTCTTACATGCACCACTTTCCACATTCATTTTTGGGAGTGGATGCCACACACGCCCTTCCTTTGGTGAAGCCTGTCTATCTCAGAGAGGAGCATGCTTAGATATTTTTCATTTTATTTATTTATTTTATTAGATTTTTATCCCGCCCTTCTAGACTATGTCTACTCAGGGCGGCTCACAATAAAATTATTCATAAAACTATTAAAACCATGAATTAAATCGACAATGTTAGTATTGATCAAGATGGAAAATAGAACAAAAGACTAAGTAAAAGTAAGAGTCAAGTATTGACAGGAGGGAAGGCCTGCCTAAAGAGCCAAGTCTTTAATTGGCTCTTAAAAACACCCAGCGAGGGTGCCAGGCAGATCTCTGATGGCAGGCTATTCCAAAGCCGAGGGGCCACTGCCGAGAAGGCCCGGTTTCTTGTTCTTTCTTTCCGGGCCTCTCTCGGCGTTAGGCCCCTCAGCCGTCTTTCCTGGCTATAGCGAGTGACTCGAGTAGATCTAGGTGGGAGAAGGCGTTCTGCTAGGTATCGAGGTCCTAAACCGTTTAGGACTTTATATGTCATCATTAACACTTTGAAATCAATGCGGAAACGAATGGGCAGCCAATGCAAGGCAGCCAGAGTGGGAGAGATATGCTGGTGTTTTCTCGTTCCACTAAGTAATCTGGCTGCCGCATTCTGCACCATTTGAAGCTTCCGCATCAATCTCAAAGGTAGCCCCACGTAGAGCGCATTACAGTGGTCTAATCTCGAGATTACAAGCGCGTGGACCAGATATCACACTGTCAGACTTTCTTGGAGGTCATAATTTGATCTACGAGTCTTAACTTCTAGACATCTAGTTGGGGTGATATTTGTTAGCACCTCGTGTTTGGGTGTACTCTTGGATTCTTGTCTCAGCCTGGATGCCCATCAGGCATCAGGTCTCACCAGGAACCAGAAGTGTGTTTTCACAGTTAAAGCTGGTCAGCTAGTTGTGATTGTTCCTTGAGAGGCCTGAAAGAGGTGGCCTCCTGCATTATAGAGAGCTCTCTCCATTGCTGTTGAATTGCGGCTGGAAATGTGGGTGATGATGAGACATGGGCATGAACGGGAAAACCAGTGGTTCATGATGGTTCCTGGTTCTTAGCTATCCATGAACCACGAACTCTCATGACTCCTGTGAAAAATGAACTGGTTCAGAGTTTGTTTTTCAGGTTTGTGGCAGGGGAACCAGGTCATTACTTCTGTGCATGTACCAACCTATCCGCTGAGTGGTGGGTGCATGTGCAGAGGCAGCAGGCATGGTTTCTGTGCAAGGAGGTGGGCCTGCTGCATCTCAAGATGGTGGCAGTGGTGGCTTCAGGACAAGGTAGAGGGGGAGGGTGGGCATTGTGTTTTGCTAAAGCAAAATGAAGCCCTGAGGGGGAAAAAGTTTGGTGCTTCCTTTTGTTTTGGCCATACGGGATCCCCGAACCGAATAATGAACCGAACCACAAACCGAACCACAAACCAGTCCAGTTCGTGCTTTCTTCTGGTTCGTGGTTTGGCTCGTGCCCTTCTCTAGTGATGATACTGGCAAAACTGTAGGGAAATTTTTGTGGTGGCAAAATGCTGCTTGGGAGACTTTGAGCCTGCCGTCCAAAATATTACAATATTTTCCGTCTCTGTATGATCATGAGCTTGGACCTTATTGTCCCTCTCATGCTACACAAGCTGTCGGAAGCCTATCCCTGTGAGCACCCAGCCCTCAGATGAGAAATGATTACCTTCTCTTTTTTTCCCTTTTTTCTAGCCAGGTCCTTTAGCAATCAGCGAGGCTGAAAAGAAGTGAGAATGGATGAAGCCAGTGAAGCAAATTACAGAACAGAGTGATAAAGTCAGTGCTACGCAGGTTACTGTTATCTTTTCCTGGCCGTATGACTCATTATAGTTTTTGATCCTTCATTCTCCCTGACACAGATTAATAGAACAGGAAACGGACCTGGTATAATTAATGGTCACGGAAGAGTAATGGAAAAGAGGAGCGGTAACCCATGAAAATTAGAGTCGTGCACCGGGATCAGGTGAAGCGTGAATCGCTAATGGAATCGGCCTGATTCGGCCCAATTTGGATGTGGTCCAGATTGAAGCAGAATGGAATTCCGGGGTGAAATAAAACGAATGTACAAATTGATTAATATTTGGAGCAAAAATCGAATTGGATGGGAGCAAATGATTTCCACCTTTTACATATATATAAGGGGAAAAAATTAGGTACCCGAAACAGACACCCTTGAAGCTACTTGTCTTAAACCTGGCTTTGGTTTCTTCCTCCTAGTCCCTATCATGTCTCCAAATTTCATGCGCATCAGTGCAAAAACAAATGAACAAAAAGTCATATCCGTTTGGGTTTTCTAGCGCCAGCCCAAAGGTAGGCTTAAAAATTGACTCAGATCCAGGACAGAAATAGAATCAGATGGGGCTCACATCACTCCAGATCAAAATGGGATCCATTCTGAAGCCCTAAATTGGCCTCTAGGGGGACTTAAGGGTGGCCTTATGGCATTTCTAATTCAATGGACTGGCCATGGACTAAGCAATTTTTCCAAGAGACCGAGGGACTGGGAGAGAGCTCAATAACAGGGATGAATCATTCAATGGGATTTGATGGGGGCTTAAGTAGCCTCCTGCCCTACTTTTCAGACCACTTTGTAGTTATTCCCGCTCTCTGGGCCATCTTCCTTCAAGCCACTTCCCACTCTTGTCACACTATGAATTAGTGACCTCCAAAAGATTCTGTCCTGAACAGCCCTGTTCAGGTCTTGCAGACTCCAGGTTCTAGTTTCTTATTGGGTCAATTCATCTCCTGTATGGTCTTCCTCATTTCCTGCTGTCTTCAACTTCGAGCCAGATTCTATATGGCAAGAATTTTCCTTACAAATTTCTTTTTGCTATGTTATCTTGGAAACCCTACTATCTTGGAAACTCTGCTAGGGTTACTTTTTGAGAGCCAGTGTGATGTAGTGGATAGAGTGTCAGACGGGGCCCCAGGAGACTTGGGTTCAAATTCCTGCTTGGCTATGAAAACTCACAACATTGGTACAACCACCCCTTAAATATCTCACATGTTTTAGAAGGCCTATTGGGGTCGCTATATATTGGGTGTAACTTCATGGCTCATAATACATACAGTACTTTTTGAGTTAGCTAATGTAATGTATTGTGAAGGTGGGTAATATGATGTTGTTCTTTTTGTTGTTTAGTTGTTAAGTCGTGTCCGACTCTTCGTGACCCCATGGACCAGAGCACGCCAGGCCCTCCTGTCTTCCACTGCCTCCCGGAGTTGGGTCAAATTCATGTTGACACTGTCCAACCATCTTGTCCTCTGTCGTCCCCTTCTCCTCTTGCCTTCACACTTTCCCAACATCAGGGTCTTTTCCAGGGAGTCTTCTCTTCTCATGAGATGGCCTGTTGTTCTTCAGCAAACTGTATTGCTGAAAAGCTGAAGTAGCATACTCTGGTGGTCAGCAGGTTGGCCCTATTGTGGGGGTGGGGAGGCAGGACACTGGGATACTCAGTGTGTTTCAGGAATACGAGAATTTAAATTTAGCTTAAATTTTAAACCTAATCAGGACCCTAACCCTAACCCTCTTGCTTGGCCTTAATACAATGGAATTCTCAAGGAGTGACAAAATATTGGCAGAACTCACTCAGTGTAAGTGTTTTTATCCATGTGGAAGAGAAAGAAGATACTGCAAGACTCCTTTTAATAGCAGAAGATTTGTTCTCAGTCTACCTACTACAGAGTGAGGTTTGTTTAAGCAACGGGGAAGAAAATGCAACCTGCATTGTTCTTGTTGCTATCTGCTGTCAAGGTGCTCCAACCAATGGCCACCTTATCATTGAATGATCTCAAAAATAGCCTGTCCACTACAGCTCTGTTTGGCTCTTGTAAACTCAAGGTTCTGGCTTCCTTGATGGAATTAATCCATCTCATATTTGGTCTTCCTCTTTTCCTGCTGCCTTCAACTTTCCCACATTATTGTCTTTTCCAGGGAATCTTGCTTTCTCATGATGTGCTCAGCCTCTGTTTCATTATTTTTACCTCCAGAGAAAGTTCAGGACCCAGTTGTTCATCTTTCTGCACATGATCATATCTATCACTCCCCCTTTTTTTCAAAATACAGAAACCTTAAAAAAAAAAACCTTAAGAGAGACTTGCTAGTATGCAGACTTCCTTCATTTACCACAGACGTGGCCAGGGGAAGACACATATTTGTTGTTTAGTCGTTAAGTCGTGTCCGACTCTTCGTCACCCCATGGACCAGAGCACGCCAGGCCCTCCTGTCTTCCACTGCCTCCCGGAGTTGGGTCAAATTCATGTTGGTCGCTTCGATGACACTGTCCAACCATCTCGTCCTCTGTCGTCCCCTTCTCCTCTTGCCTTCACACTTTCCCAACATCAGGGTCTTTTCCAGGGAGTCTTCTCTTCTCATGAGATGGCCAAAGTATTGGAGCCTCAGCTTCAGGATCTGTCCTTCCAGTGAGCACTCAGGGTTGATTTCCTTCAAAATGGATAGGTTTGTTCTCTTTGCAGTCCAAAGACACATAGATGATTTCTATTCTGTGTAAGATTGCATAAAAAGACTGTAAAAGATTGATGCAGTCATTCAAGCAGACAGACTATCTGGACATGTTCAAAGTGAGATTCCCCAATAGGTGGTGCATAGATCCATAAGCTTTGACTCAGATTTAAAGAATAATCCTATTCATGCTCACCTGAGAGTAAGCAGGTCTGGGGAAATGGTAGGGATGTTGGCAAGTCTGAGTCCCAAGTCCAAGACTGAGTCCTGAGTTCCAAGCCTTGAGTGTGACTTTTGAGTCCTTTGCCCCACCCCTCAGGGGGCACATGTGTAGAGACAGTGAGCCTGGAAGGAAAGCTGGGTGGGCACATGTGTATGAGCAGAGACAGTGGGCCAACTTCCCTTCCTTGTCTCTGCGCATGCGGTGGCCTATCAGTTGGGTGGCGGGTGTGTGGGTGGATGCAACAGTTGGAAGGAAAGCTGGGTCTGCTGCCTCCGAGGATGGCAGCGATAGCGACAGGAGCAGGTTGGGAGGCCCATATTTAATAGGAACTTGAAAACATGTCTTAGAAAAATGGGTCTGAGTTGCAAGTTGAGTCTGAGTCTTCCTCCAAAATATCCAAATCAAGTCCGAACCAAGCCACAACTTAAAAGCTGGACTCAACAGTGAGTCGCCAGTCACCATCCCTGGCCAACAGAAACCTTCTAGATGCTCCTGGATCACAAATCCCAGCATGCTTTGCCGTGATTTATGCTGCCCCAGAGATGAAGGGAGTTGCAGCCACACGACACGAGGAGGGGCCGCCTTTTGCCAAACCCGGGAAGACGGTCAGGTTTCCTTCTGAGTGAACATGCAGAGGGACGTGGTGACGCTGTGGGTTAAACCGCAGAAGCCTCTGTGCTGCAAGGTCAGAAGACCAAGCAGTCGTAAGATCGAATCCACGCGACGGAGTGAGCTCCTGTCGCCTGTCCCAGCTCCTGCCAACCTAGCAGTTCGAAAGCATGTAAATGCGAGTAGATAAATAGGTACCACCACGGTGGGAAGGTAACAGCGTTCCGTGTCTAGTCGCGCTGGCCACATGACCACGGAAACTGTCTACGGACAAACGCTGGCTCTGCAGCTTGGAAACGGGGATGAGCACCGCCCCCTAGAATCGGACACGACTGGACTAAATGTCAAGGGGAACCTTTACCTTTACCTAAACATGCAGAAACCTTAATCTTTCCTGGCAACAAAGAAGCCTCATTTTATCCCCCGCCATGTCGTTACATAAGTCATAGTGAAGAGAACTAAAATAAAGTCATTGTTAAACAAGGGATTGGCAGCTCCATCAAAAGAAGCAACTTGCCTCCCACCACCTGCTTCTTGATGGGTGTCAGTAGACTTTGATGGGTGTGGGGGCGGGAACTCTTCTCCCGAAGCATTTTAATTTTTTTTAAAAAAATCATCCTATTAACATCCTCTGAAGCAGCTAAGGGAGGCTTTTCTGTTCATTACAAAAGACCCGAAATTATGTTGTGCCTCTCGAGAGCATTATTTACAGCTGTGCTGCGCACAGAGTGATGCCAGACCTTGGGAATGTCAGAAACAGGGGTGTTAAATATCAAAGAGAGGCTGGAGGCTGGAAGCAAGTCTGGGACGGGTCTCTTTCCTGGCATTAACCCGAAATACACAAGTCTGTCTAGAGAATTTGCTTTTCTTTTCTCATCCTGTGTTTTCTGGGACTAGGCACGGGAAAAGCTGTCATTTCCCTTTCCTTCCACATGCATTACAAAAACAATTCAGGTTTTTACATTTTCTGTCCTAGATAGGAAGAAATGTGTAATAATGGGCATGCTTCTCAAAAAGGAACTGAAATGAGATTGGCTCCTGTTTGCATCATTCGTAGTCAATGGGTTGAAGGGAGCAGGAAAAACGGAAGACCAAATGTGGGAGGGATTGAGTCCATAAAGGAAGCCATGGACTTGATTTTGCCATCATAGAATTATAGAATCATTGAGATGGAAGGGGCCTATAAGGACATCAAGAACAACCCCTGCTCAAGGCAGGTATCTAAATCAAAGCAGATCTGGCAGAGGGTTATCCAGCTTGAATACGTCTAGTGTTGGAGTGCTCACCACCTCCCGAAGTCATGGGTTACATTCTCATTCTGCTCTAGCAGTTCAGAGGTTTTTCATGATATTCAGCCTAAATCTGGCTTCCTCTAGCTTGAGCCCATTATTACATGTCCTGTACTCTGGGATGATTGAGAACAGTTCCTTTGCCTCCTCTGTGTGACTACCTTTCAAGTATTTGAAAAGTACTATCCTATCTCCCTTCAGTTTTCTTTTCTCAAGGCTAAACATGCCTATTACTTTCCATCTTTCCTCCTAGGGCTTGGTTTCCAGCCCCCTGATTATTCTTGTTGCCCTCCTCTGAACATGCTCCAATTTGTTGGCATCCTTCTAGTGCGGTGTCCAGAACTGGACACAGTATTCTAGAAGAAGCCTAACCAGTTCAAGAGCTAAGCAAGGTGGTTAATGATAGGATAGTTTAGAGGTTACTCATTCACAGAGTCTGAATAAGTCGGAGGCAACTCTGTGACTCATAACAATGGATTAGTAGGTTCAACAGTCCTGCTATAGCGAATACCATCTTGTATCTTACTCCCATGTATACACTGAAGAGCAAAAGATGTCAACTCTAACCCAGCAGTTCAGTGTTGAAATAGACTGGGAAGGGATTCAAATTCAGGCTTTTATGAGTGAAGCATTCAAAGTTCTGGGCCTAAATGAAGGAAACTGATAGTTTTGTTTTCTCTCACGTATTTTTTTAAAAAAATATCTCAAATTTCTTCCATTCCAAATATGAACACATTTGCAAAATGTTGTAAATTCTTATGAAAAATGGACTGAAATGTAATTATCTCCCACTTCTATTCAAGACCGAATAGATCCCTCCTTGCTTTCAACCTCACATCAGCTAGTTCAACACAGTCCCCGGTTTTCTGATCTCCAGCTTTCGACAGAAAATATATGCAGGGAATAGCTATGCAGAAGTAATAATGAGCCTAAGCCAGCAGGAAAAACTGCAGAGGTCGTGGTGGTTGTGGTGCACAAATCTGTAAGTGGAACATGGTGATTGGCACCCATTTCTGCACCCCCAGCCCAAATTCATCTGATGGTGAGATTCATTTCTAAAGGGAAAAAAAGCACCAAAACCACATGGCTCTTGTTTTTTAAATTAAACCCAAACACACAGTACTGACAAAAGCAACCTGAAAACAAACAACTGATCTGAATCTTGCCCCTTATACTTGCCACAGACTCATAGAATCACAGAATAATTGAGTTGGAAGGGGCCTATAAGGCCATCAAGTCCAACTCCCTGCTGAAAGCAGGAATCTAAATCAAAGCAGATCTGACAGATAGTTGCCTAATTTTCTCTTGAATGTGTCCAGAGTTGGAGTTCTCACCACCTCCTGAGGTCAGTTGGTTCTATTGTTGTACTGCTCTAACCGTTAATAAGTTTTTCCTGATATTTAGCTGAAATCTGGCTTCCTGTAACTTATTATGTGTCCTGCACTTTGGGATGACAGATCCTGCTCCTCCTCTGTATGACTACCTTTCAAGTATTTGAAAAATGCTATTTCCCTTCAGCCTTCTTTTCTCAAGGCTAAACATGCCCAGTTCTTTCCATCTTTCCTCATAGGGCTTGGTTTCCCATCGCCTGATCATCTTTGTTGCCCTCCTCTGGACTTGTTCCAGTTTGTTCTGCCTGCAAGATTCTATCAGCGCTATTCATTTTATTTCAAACGCAGCCAGCAAGCCCCTTTTGACTGTAACTAGGGCTCAGAACGCACCAGTGGTCTCAAAAGTAGGGCAGTAAAACTGAAAGCCATTGTTGTCCTGCACACTGCAACAGAAAGGCATAAAACTATGATGGGATCCATAGAATTTAATTGCCAGAAGGGTCACCTTAGAAAGGGCCAATTACACATAGACCATCCATGTTATCGAGAAGCACTTCTGCAGCCAAAATGTCAGAACTTTCCCTCGTCAGCACACAGGACACAGGTAACTTTGTTACCACAAAGTCTACTCTATGATGTCCTAATTTTCTATGTATAAACACTTGACCAAGGTTTTTCTTTTTAATATGGGGGGTACTGTAGGCATCCTTCAGTCTCGAGAGACTATGGTAATGTGCTCTGAATAGAGGTCTTGGAACAGCATCTAGTGTGGCTGAGAAGGCCAATTCGAGAGTAACAATCCCTTCCACACTGAAGACAAATACAATCTGTCCCCTGTTCAGCTCCCTGATTTTGCTGGTTTCGGGACTGCCTCTTTGCCTCGGCCTGCTGGACAAGGGTCTCTTCAAAATGGGAGAGGCCATGCTGCCCCGCCTGCCTCCAGGCTGAACACTCAGAGGTCAAGGTTTCCCATCTGTTGAGGTCCATTCCTAAGGCCTTCAGATCCCGCTTGCAGATCTCCTTGTATCGCAGCTGTGGTCTCCCTCTGGGGCGATTTCCCTGCACTAATTCTCCATACAGGAGATCTTTTGGAATCCGACCGTCAGCCATTCTCACAACATGCCTGAGCCAGCATAGACATCGCTGTTTCAGTAATGTATACATGCTAAAAATTCCAGCTGGTTCTAGGACTACTCTATTTGGAACTTTGTCCTGCCAGGTGATACCAAAACTGCATCGGAGACAACGCATATGGAACGTGTTCAGCATCCTCTCCTGCCGTGCACAAAGGGTCCAGGACTCACTGCAGTACAGGAGTGTACTCAGGACACAGGCTCTATAGACTTGGATCTTGGTATATGCTGTCAGCTTCTTATTAAGCCATATGGGGGATGGGGAGACAATAACTATTCAGACAATGTTGCTCTCTACATCAAGGAATCCTAGTCTGATGGGCTTTTTCCAACTCTCGGTCAGCTACCTAGGTTTTCTGAGTGTCGAAGAGCCAAGAACTAGAAAGCACTGTCATTGGAAGTTCTGTAAAAACTTCACAACCTCCAGTGATAAGCACAGAGGATGGGAAACCTTTTCCAGCTGAATTTAAGCCATATGGGTACATTTAATGGATGCATGTTTAAAACTGTGCTTCAATAGCTGAAATCCTATTGCTTCATATACTCAGTGCAATGAGAGTAGACCCACTGAATCAATTGGATTTACAGAG
Organism: Intellagama lesueurii; assembly: GCA_037013535.1. Taxonomy (NCBI): domain Eukaryota; kingdom Metazoa; phylum Chordata; class Lepidosauria; order Squamata; family Agamidae; genus Intellagama; species Intellagama lesueurii. The sequence goes on from JBAJHW010000003.1 coordinate 7,821,362, forward strand.
GAATTGACTCATTGTTGATTCAATGGGCCTACTCTAGTTGTGATTACCATGCTAAGCAACAGGATTTCAGCCAATATTTGAACCAGTTTTGGATTAACATTGTAATTTTTAAAATTAAATCCTACCGCAAGCTGAGTTCAATTTTGGATAGAAAGATGACATAATAATCTAATAAATACATAAATAATAAGGTCACAAGCAACAAATGAAGATATGGCCATTCCATTAGCTTATATACTGTGTAGCACATATGCAACATGGAAAATAGGGCCGCATGTCTTAACAGATTTAACCAGTTATGGTTGGTTGGTAGCATTGTATGTTGAAGCCATGGTCGGTATGAGATGGAATGACTCCCCAAAGGAAGTAACAGACCTGAGTCCGCAAGAGCTGAGCATGGCTGTTGAGGACAGGGTATTTTGAGAAGCACTCATTCATAAGGTTGCGATAAAATGTGGGGTTGACTTGATGGCACACAACAACTTTGTCTCTGGTGTGCTATACTTCTCAACAATGAGAATGACTGGGCTAAACTATTAGAGATACCCTTTCTTTTTCAACGAGGAGTGGTAGCTTTTAAGAGACATCTTGCTCTGTGTTTCACACCTAAAAGCAACAACAGACCCCCCACTATGTTGATGTTCTGTTACAATGCTTTTTCTGCAGATTTGTTCATAGTTCATCAATGAATGGATGGGAACAGGATGCTGGGCTGCATAGAACTGTGATCTAATCTGTCAGGGCAATTTTATAACTTTGCTGACATCCCCCACTCAATAAGTGGTGACAGCTTTACCTTGGACAAACCAAAAAAACCCGCACAAAAGCTACATACACAAAAAATGCCCAAGAAACAAACAGAAAACCAAAAACAAATGAAAGGGGTTGGTGTGTTAGCCAGTCCCTTCTCTGATACTCTCCATATCAGTTACCAAGTGTTTCTGTGGAAATTCTTTATCTTAAGAAGCAATTGTGAATCCTTTACACATTGCAATCAGTTATCAAAACTGCCAATTGACAAGATACATTAGCAGCAGTATAATTTTAGGTCGTATGCTAATATGTCATTGCCTTGGTAACGGAGAGATATACAGATTCGCTCACGAGCACTGCCGTTTCTGCATGCGCCTCTTCTTACCCAATAATGAAAAGGATATATCAGTGGAATATCTGAAGAGGCTCTGGTTAAGAACTAAGAGAACAGTAATCTTGAAAGCCTTTGGCTGTGGGTTGTTCCTTGAAGGAATGGGATGAATCGGATCTGACCCCTCACAAATCAAGTTGCAGCAGAAGGAAGGCAGGAGGATGGAGGGCTATTATCGAGGCTGATTGTGGATAATTAAGTAGTTCATCCCATTACAATGTGTGTGGGAGTTTACAAGAGAAAGGGAATATAGATCAGATTTATGTTGGTCAGCCTTGTTTCTGAAAAGTCTGTTTCCCCCCCCAAAGAAACTGAACCAGAGTACATAACCACCAAGCTAGACAATCATGGACATAATGTGCTGGGGGCAAAAATACAGTTATTTATTCATTCAATTGTATTTAATCATTTGAGGTTTTTGTTGTTGTTGTTAACTGAGGCTGTGGTCACACTGGCCGTTTGAATTGATTTCTGTTCAGACTTTTTAAAAACCAGGTTCAAGCTATGTAGTATTTAAAACTGGTAGCCATGTTCACATGCGCTGAATGGATATCAGTTTATTTCTGGTGATTTAAACTGGTTTTGGTGTCTGCACTGCTTAAATCAACTCATTTTCTTTCTGTTTTAGGAGCAAGCTGTTCTTAAAGATGTTGATATTTTTTTTTAAAAAAAGTGATACATCACTAAACGGAGTGTCTATGAGGTGCTGCCTAGTGTCATAATAGTTTTAAATGTTTTAAGAAAGAATTTTTAAAAAAAATTAAAAGGAAAAACGGTGGTGCCCCTGTCACCCAAAATCCTCATAGGCACAAATTAAAATGACAGCAGCATTCACACCGACAAAACTTCATTGAATTGAATTGGTTTTAGAAGCAAGGTGTTTAAAAAAGTCCCTGCTGGCTAGTAGGGGAAAAATGCTTTGTAGCCCATATGAATCAATGTGGTCAGAAATAAACATACATAAAATTAAAATTGGTTTTGAAGGGACTTGAGCTTCCCAAGGTTTCTGTGGGGGGCTTCAAACATGAAAGAATTGTTCCCCTTTTCCCCAAGAGGCCACAAGAAGAGTTTTGGAGCCACTTTTTCAATAAAATAAAATAAAATAAAAATTGAGAAGTGGGGGTTGTATTGGTCTCCACAGGATGCATGTATCCTGTCTCTGGCCTGTTAGTTAGTTAGTTAGTTAGTTAGTTCGTTCGTTTGTTCGTTCGTTCGTTCGTTCATTCGTTTGTTACTTTATAAAACCACCCCATTAGCGCCAAAGCACTATTCTGGGTGGTTTACAAGCAATTAAAAACCAAAACAAACAAATAATGGACACTAAAATATAATACAAATAGCAGTGACAGAGCATGAACATAAAAGCCAAAGGCACCAACACATTTTCCCAATAAAGCAAACTGGATGGGAGGCATTCAGCCAGGGTCAGATTGAAAAGCTTCCCTGAAGAGGAGTGTTTTGAGCTGTCCTCTGAATGAATACAGGGAGGAGGTCAGGCGGAGCTCCTCTGGGTCACGTCCTCCTCCAACATGGATATTTAGGTTAAAATCTGTTACTGTCAATGGTTTGAATAATAATATTGACTTGAAGTGTTTTTTTTTATGGGTTTGGAATAAGGAATCATGTTTGTACATTGCCGACCACATCTGTACTGTAACTAACATTCTCTGCCAAAGTCGTTTAACAGCTGCAACCAAGTGCTCGGAGGGGATTTGAGAATGGGTGTGAACTGCTGTTGGGTGAGCTGTTCTTTTCTCAGGAAGTCCATGTGGTTGTGAACAGTGAGTACGTGAAGACGAGGTTGTAATGAAGGGATACTCTTGGGGGTTCTCTGGAAATCAGTTTGTATGTCTATGTTTTATTTATTTATTTATTTATTTATTTATTTATTTATTTATTCATTCATTCATTCATTCATTCATTTATTTATTTATTTATTTATTTATTTATTCATTTATTTATTCATTTATTTATTTATTTATTTATTTATTCATTCATTCATTCATTTATTTATTTATTTATTTATTTATTTATTTATTTATTTATTCATTCATTCATTCATTTATTTATTTATTTATTTATTTATTTATTTATTTATTTATTTATTTATTTATTTATTTATTTATTTATTAGATTTATATACCGCCCATCTAGAACGTGTCTACTCTGGGCGGTTTTAGATCAATAAGACTCACAGCTCCTGCTTTGAGAAAGAAAGTGAAACCAGGTTTTCATGTGAGCAACTGGGTTAGCTGGGACCTGTTGAAGAATCAGCGAAGGGACTGAACCTATTTCCCAAGGAAGTTCTCCCGTAAAGAATCGTATGGGACTTAAAATCCTGATCCGAGTCTTCTCGAGCATGAGCTACATATGCTTAAGCAAGAGCTGTCAGCTTCCCGATGGATTTAATTGTTGGACCTGAATGGTCTCTGAAATGATTGGGTATTTAAAGTGATATCGTATTGTAAGAATATATAGGTACTGTTAAGAATTTGTATCTAGCCAGTCTACACAGGTTGTTTGTTTGGTTACTTGTAGTTCCTTGGGGAGCTGATTCCATAACCTTGGTGCCACGACCAAAAAGGCTCTACCTTTAGTGGATGACTTTGGGGCCTCCCTTCGGGGAGATAATGTGGTTTCAATGATCTCACTCTGTGTAAAGCAGCTTCCTATCTTTCTCATTATCTTCGTTGTCCAGCTTCCTGTTCCTGTTGAACAGTGAAGACTTTTCTTCTTGGAAAAGCCATGGCTGGTGTTACTGTATCTCAGTTTTTGCTTTTCTGCTGCTAGGTTTAATAGGGGGCCTTTTCTGTTCTGGCTTTGTTTTAAATGATTGCTATTAACCACAATATTTGTTTTGTGTGTGTGTGTGTGATATGAGCCTTGTTGGTTTCTTTTGTTACTAACCGCCACATATTGCTGGGGCAGGCTTAATAAACGTATGTTTATAAAATAAATGGATGCATTTTTTAAAATGGCATTTTTTATTTTTTAAAAAATCACAATTGCTTTGTATTTTTGGAAAGTTACTATAGAAAGGTGGGACGTGGGGTTCAATAAAGAAATAAGAGGAGTTCCCTGAGCTGATAAAAAGCCACACAGCCCACAACGATGAGTGCCGTAAATGTTCCATTTGCAACCCAAGGTTTTTCAAAGGTGAAGTTTGGCCTTATTCAAGCATCAAAGGAGACCCAACGCAGTTGGGTATGACTTGGGGAACGAAAAGAAAATCTTCTTGAACAAGCACTTATCAAATCACAGAACCTGCCACTGCCGTTTCCTGTGAAGGGTCAGCCACCTTTCCTTGTTCCTGACAAAGAACATGTGTCAGGCATGAATCGATGCTTCACTTAACTAAACAGCTGGCTAATAGCTGGATTTGTGGCAGACAAAGGTTTGTTTGAAGACAATGAAACACAAGTCTTCTCCCCCCCTTCTTTATATGTGAGGGGAATCTTTTGTTCTTCTTAACTGTGTTTGTTTTCATTCTGTTCAGCAGCTGGGCCTGTTCTATGGTGGTTTCCCACCAAGCTCCCACCCTTCCTAGTCTTCCCATTCCATCCAAGTTTCCAATCTGTGGTGGCCACAGTGAACGTTGATCCTCTACTGTCTGGGATTTTATATCTCAAAATAAGGCCATTCTTTTGACATTTATAAGTAGAGGTGAGCAAAAAAAGTTCTTCAGAGAGGCTTTCTGCCTCTGAAACTGTGATGGTAGGGGCTCACAAAGCCCTTTTGAAGTCTTCATTGTCCTCCCGCCTCTGTTCCTTTGTTCCTAGAGATGTTCTGTTGGAGTCAAGCATAGGTGATGTTCTTCATCCCTGTTCTTGGACACCATTTTCTTCAGTGTTTCTTTCCCCAGACCAGCGGTTCCCAGATGTTCTTGGACTACAGTTCCCAGAAATCCTGGCCAGTGAAGCTAGTGGTGAAGGCTTCTGGCAATTTTAATTCAAGAACACAGAATCATAGAATCACAGAATAATTGAGTTTGAAGGAGCCTACAAGGCCATCAAGTCCAACCTGCTCAATGCAGAAATCTAAATTAAAACAGATCTGACAGATAGTGGTCCAATTTTCTCTTCAATGCTTCTAGCATTGGCATGCTTGCCACTTCCCAAGGTAATTGGTTCCATTGTCGTACTGTTCAAACAATTAAGAAGTTTTTCCTGATATTCAGAAGAACATCTGGGGACCCAAGGTTGGGAACCACTGCTCCAGACAAAAGACACCAGAGGGAAGGCAGGAAAATATTACTTCCTGATCCTATATTCATGGTGGCATCTTTTGTGTAGAAAATACTTAGCTGTAGATTAGGCTATAGCTATGGTTTCTAGATTTCAGAGTCCTGGCTGAAATCCCAGAGAATTGCTAGGCTTCTCCAGTATTTCAGGTGTGGAGACAAATCTCAGGGTGAGGAAGATTTGATTTTTGCATTCATTCTGGCCATAAAGCCTGGGTACTCATCTCCACCCATTTCCAGTTGGTATCACAGTCAGTACGAAGATCTCTCACTCCGTCTGTGTTTGTGTGTGTTGCTTCAAATGACACAATAGGCCCATGGACATGCACCCACCAGTTATCTCCCCAATTCCCTCCCCTCAAGCCTAATATTCTGGTACAACAACATTGGTCTCATTACACCATTTGGAGGAAGGCAGGGAGTGGCTTAAACTAAAGTTTAAGAAGAAACATATCTAGAGAAGGCTGGTCAGGATGATCAAAGGAAACTAAGCCTCAGGAGGAATGGTTGAGGGATTTGGGCATGCTGAGCCTGGAGGAGAGAAGACTGAGAGGCCATACGATAGCCATCTTTAGATATTTGAAGGGCTGTCATAGAATCATAGAATAACTGAGTTGAAAGAGGCCTATAAGGTCATCGGGTCCAAGCCCCTGCTCAATGCAGGCATCCACGTCAAAGCAGATCTGACAGATCATTGTCCAACTGTCTCTTGAATGCCTCCAGCATTCCTCACCACCTCCCGAGGTAATTGTTTCCATTGTTGTAGTGCTCTAAAAGTTAGGATTTCCCCCCTGATATTCAGCCCAAATCTGGCTTCCTATAGCTCGAGCCCATTATTACATGTCCTGCACTTTGAGATGATTGAGAACAGATCCTGCCTCTCCTGTGTATGACTACTTTATAGATGAGAGAGGAAGTTTGCTTTCCATAGGCCCAGAGAGTAAGAGCTAACGTAATGGATTTGTATTGCAGGAAAAGGAGATTGTGCCTAAACATTAGGAAGAGCTTCTTGATCATACGAGTTGTTTGACAATGGAATGGATTACCTTGGAAAGTGGCAGATCTTCACTGAAGATTTTTAAACAGACCTTAGATGGCCAGAGATACATTAGCTGTGTGTTTCCTGCTTTCTCCATCTCAAAGACCCTTGGGATCCCTTCAAGTTCTGAAGTTCTGTTATTGCATGGAGCACTGGCACCATGACTCCTGTGATCTGTTGTTGCCAAAACCTCCAGAGCCGTAGTATAAAGCCTTGGAAAATATACCTCTTCCCAATCCTTGCCTGTCATATCTCTGAGAGCCTCTTTACTACTAGGTAGTGCTCAAGACAGCTTACAATCCTCAGAAAATATAGGCAACAAAAAATTGAGTGCATTCTGGTCTTTGTTCAACCCTGGCATCTTAGGGAATGGAATACTGCTCTCTCGACAACCTGAAGCTGCAAATGTCATACGGCTACATATATGCTTTTCTCTGCAAGAGAAACAACAGCTTGAGGATGTGGTTTTAAAGGGCAAACGTGGTGCAATTTGTGATATGATTAGCCATGCCATCCCCAGTGTTTTTGCCTGTGATTTCAATTTGTCTTTTTTCATCTTGTAGTGGCTATTTTGTTTTTACGGAGAGATTTGATGATAGCTCCCACAAAATCTTGTTTAAGAGTACATAAACTGTATTCTAATGGTCACTCAAGTCAGACAGGGAAAACATGTTAGATCTGGTTGGATTCCAACTTCCATCAATCCTGGCCATCATGGAGAGGGATATTGGGAGTTGCAGTCCAAGAACACATAATAACAATAACCTTTGAACTGCAGAGCTGGAAGGGACCCTATGGATCATCGAGTCCAGCCCCTCTCAATGAGGCCCAGTGGGGAATTGAACTCCTAACTTCTGGCTTCATAGCCAGAGACCTAAGTCAGTGAGCTATCCAGCATGGAGGACCACACATTTCTTATTTCTGATCCAAGAATTCATGCTGTATGCACAATGGCCGAACAGTCCTTCCCTACCCTTTCTATCAGTGTGTACCAGCTTTGGTGAAGATATCCTGCTTTGCACTGCTTTCTCTGGGTTAATGTTGGTTAACAAAGTAGCAGAATAAGCCATGATCCTGACGGATAATTTGACCTCTTAAAAGAGAGTTTTGAATATAATGGGAAATCTTGACTTAAAGCAAACCAAGATCTTTACATAACATGGTTTGGCATATAATGGAAGGCAGTGCCATATCATTTGATCAGCAAATGCTCTTTTGATTCCACTTGATCAGCAAATGCTCTTTTGATTCCACTTGATCAGCAAATGCACCTTTAGGACTTATCCAACTGGAGCTTCTGTTCCTATAAAAATACCAGTGTATGCACTGCTGTTGTTTTGTATTTTCCCCATCACCCTACAATGCAAAACTTAATTTGACATGTTCAATACTCTCTCTATGTGTTTCCATGCAGTTGTGTCCTCATTGTGCTTTTTTGTTCGTCCTGAAAGCATGGTTTATTTTGTTCTGGGGTTTGTTCCAGGGGCTGTATTCAGTGGTATGATGCTTTCTGTGAAGTTTATTTTCACATCAGAGTCTCTGGTAGGAAATAGTAGTAGAAGGGATAGCCGTGTTAGTCTGTGCAAGCATTATAAGTGAAAACAAAGTAAAAATAAAAAGTAAACAAACAAACAAAAACAAACAAACAAACAAAAACACTCCACCATAGTGGCACCTTAATCACTAACTTTCATAATTTTCATGGTGAGCTTTCACGGACCAGTCCACTTCATCAGACATAAGGGAAATAAATCTTTTCTGTCTGCCTGTCTGTCTATACGAGTTCAAACCTGTTTTTCTAAAGACTTCAAAGATCCTGTAAAGAAAAGCAGTTTTCAGACATACGAGTTTTCACAGTGCTGTCTGGAGATGAAACCTGGTACATTCCATGCTTCTCTGCAAAAACTGGGAGAGACCAGGATCAAAGGAGGTAGAATGTTTACCTGGAAGACCTCTTAGCTTTTCTTTTCAAGCTGGCTGTCGAACTTTTTAGCAGTCTAATCCTCAACGGCAAGGAGAGGGAAGTTTACGAGTGGCCCTATTGCAAGAGGGTGTGAGTGCCCACCTGAAGCAACAGATCTGGGTTGTTATGAAAGGGTAACAGAAACAGCCATTTTGTGTGTTATTACTGCATTTTTACAACAAAGAAAGGGGAGAGATACTTGTGGGATTTTCTCATGTGCCAAAATTATAAGCAGTTAGTTTGGGGGACTGTATGCCTTTATGTGTGTGACTGCTCTTTGCTGCTCAAGCTCAGGCAGCAAAATTCCTTTGGTTAGGACAGATGTAGTTCATTCACTGACCTCAGAAGAGCATTCTGTTGTGTAAGGTGTGCATCAGATTGTAGTCTACATTTAGCAACAGCAGAGCTAATACTTTCTAGAGCCCCTTGTTTTTATTTCTAAGGCTCATTGTATATCTTTTCCTTATTCAGTACCCTCTCTATCTGGTATATATTCAGGGGTGATTATTCAGCTCTCAGTGGCCACTTATGAACATGGCTGTTAGATGTCACTGTTCTGTATTCATGCTTTCAAAAAAACCCAACCAACCAACCAACCAACCAACCAAACAAACAAAAAACAGAGTGGATTGGATGAAACAGGCAACGTATGGAAATTCCAGTGGCTTTTCAGGGTTAACACAACCCAGACCAAAGCCTAGAGCTACAGGGATGGTAATCGTCCTCTGAGCTCTCATTTTGCAAATAGCTTGCCTTAACAGCAGTCCTTTCCAACCCCACCAGCGCTTGATCTTTGCTCGGTCACAGTCAGATTCGCAGAGCAGAGCTGAGAACCCTTGCCTCTCTTGCAGTGCATAAAGAATTCTGTCCAAAAAAAAAAAAAAAAAAAAAAAAGGGGGGGGATTATATTGCAGATCTGGCCTTCTGTGGAGTCATAACATTTAAAATGCCATTAAACCTGTGCTTTCACTTCTCTGTGGGTTCCTGTGTCCCATGGCTTTGCAAAATTTCCGTACCCACAGGGGTCCCCATTGTATTCACATCTCTTTGGAAAGTGGTGTGTGTTTCTACCAAGCCATTATGGAGGCAAAAGCAAAGGGGGATGGTTTGAGCCAGGATTCGCGTTTCTGGATGGCAATTTCACGTGGCACTTATTTATATACCTTATTATGTATTGTCGTCCCTGGTGATCATGTTTCCCTGGGATCTAACTCACTTTGCATTCCTTATCGCCTAAAGGCCTCGAGCACAGTGGTTCTTCGTTATTAAAACAAAACAAAACAAGGAGAAAAAGCCTCACACGGGTTTTTAAGAACGCCACAACAGAGAATCCAGTATTTAGCCGATACGTCCCTCCGTCTCTCCACTCTCTTCCCCTAGGAAACTTGGTTAAATTTATTGATTACTTGTTTGGTTTAGTGAGATCTATATAAATGGTGTGCCTTTTCATGCTGCTGAGTCGGGTTTCGCCACCGTGTTGTTATAGGCTCACAATTTATTTATGTATTTATTTATTTCAGTCCTATGCTGCCTTTCCATCCCAGAACTGGGGCCCAAGGCGGCTTACAGAACAATGAACAACAAAAGAAAAATTAAAATTCAGGAAAATGGGTATTAAAATAGAATTTAATTTTATGATTAAAATGCAATTAAATATATAATGTTCTAAAGTCTATTAAGTTGGCTGGACAGCTCAGTGGTTTATGTATTTGGCTGCGGAGCCAGAGGTTGGGAGTTTGATTCCCCACTGGGCCTCCTGAGAGTAGAGCCAGCCTATGTGGCCTTGGGCAAGCTGCACAATCCCAGGGCACCCCCAGCAGAAGGGAATGGGAAACCACTTCAGAGTATTCATTACCTAGAAAACCCTGAAAAGGGTAGCAATAAATTAGAATTGACTTGATAGCACATTATTATTATTATTATTATTATTATTATTATTATTATTATTATTATTATTATTATTGTTGTTGTTGTTGTTGTTGTTGTTGTTGTTGTTGTTGTTGTTGCTGCTGCTGCTGCTGCTGCTGCTGTTGTTGTTGTTCACATCTATTTAAAAAGAGTACTAATTTCCCTTAAAACAGTGAAAATCGGTATATCAGCTGGGATCAAATAACTGGAAGCCTTTCTGGTTTGTGTGTGTTTTAGGCACATATGTTGTGAAGAACATTTTTTTAAAGGCCTAAAAATATCTAGATGTCCATTATGACATTCATGCAAGTGCCCAGACCAGCACCATCTTGAAGGCTGAAATTGGGCTGATGAAAGGGTTTCTCGGTGCTAACTGGGTCAGTGTGCTGATAGTTCTGAGTCCGCCATCTTTGGGTTTTTTTGTTGAGAGATAAGAAGGTGTCCAAGGTCACTCTGAACTAGCTGAAGATAGGAGCTATAAAGCACAACTGCATTCCAATGGGAAATTGAAGTGGGGATGCACAGAACTACCCACATTCTGGAAGGTTCTGGAAGAAGCCCACTGTGACTGGTTGCTGGTTCTCACTCAAGGGGACAGTATTTTAAGTATATAAATGGAAAAGAGCTAGAGCAAGGGGGAGCATGTGCCTTGACATTTCAGCCTCTTACTCTGCTAATGAGAACTGAGTTATGTGCGAGCTCACAGATCTAACTATGTCTATTCTTAGGTTCTCCATATAAACAGAATAGGCTAGCTAGCTTTTTTTTTGTGGGGGCGTTCTTTAATCTGTTCTTTGTTTGCAGTTATTGCAGTTTGGATTTTCCCATTGAGAGGAATTGGTTTAGAATCACAGAATAGTGAAGTTGGAAGGAGCCTATAAGGCTTGATGCAGGAATACAAATCAAAGGATATGTGCCAGGTGGTTGTCTAAGTTTCTCTTGAATGCCTCCAGTGTTGGAGCACTCACTACCTCTCGAGGTAATTGGTTCCATTGTCGTACTGCTCTAACAGTTAGGAAGTATTTCCTGATATTCAACCAAAATCTGACTTCCTGTAACTTGAGCCCATTGTTGCGTGTCGTGCACTCTGGGTTGATCGAGAACAGATCCTACCCCTCTCTGAATGGCAACCTTTCAAGTATTTGAAAAGTGTTATCATATCACCCCTCTGTCTTCTTTTCTCAAGACTAAACATGCCCAATTCTTTTATTTATCTGAGAGGTTTTTTCTCCCCTCTTTTGTAATTTGGCTTATCTTTTTCTATTTTTAAATAAAATCAAACTTTTCCATCTTGTGTGCTTTTCAGTACATGGTTCAGTTTGGTTTCAGATTCAATGCTTAGCTACTCTGATTGCAACTGTAAACTTCCCTAGGATTTCTATGCGTTACCATTAAGTTTTTGTCTTCCTTGCAGGGCTGATGTTAGCTTTGGAATGGAGATGTGACTAAAACATGTATCATTAATGTATCATTAAAAAGGGGACTGAAAATAAAACAGCCAACATTATAATGCCATTGTACAAAACGCTGGTAAGGCCACATCTGGAATACTGTGTACAGTTCTGGTTGCCGCACCTCAAAAAAGTTATAGTGGAGCTGGAAAAGGTGCAGAAGAGAGCGACTAAAATGATAACTGGGTTGGGGCACCTCCCTTATGAAGAAAGGTTACAGCACTTGGGGCTCTTTAGTCTAGAGAAAAGGAGCCTGAGGGGGGGGGGACATGATTGAGACGTATAAAATTATTCAGGGGATGGATCAAGTGGATAGAGGGAAGCTCTTTTCCCTCTCACACAATACCAGAACCAGGGGACATCCACTCCAATGGAGTGTTGGGAGATTGAGAACAGACCAAAGAAAATCTTTCTTGGCCTAGCGTGTTGTTAGTCTGTGGAACTCCTTGCCACAGGATGTGGGCATGGCATCTGGCCTAGATGCCTTTAAAAAGGGGATTGGACAGATTTTTGGAGGAAAAGTCCACCGCAGGTGACAAGCCATGATGGGGATGGATAATGTCCAGGCTTAAAAGGAAGGTACCTCCAAATGCCCGATGCAGGGGAGGGGTATCAGGAGACAGGTGTCTCGTTGTCTCGTGTGCTCCCAGAGGCATCTGGTGGGGCCACAGTGAGAGACAGGAAGCTGGACTAGAGAGGCCCTTGGCCTGATCCAGCAGGGCTCTTCTTATGTTCTTGTGTGTTGTTCCCCAGTGGGGACAGTCACTGCTAGGTGACTCCGGGCTCCCAAGATGCAGCTAAAGTTGAGTGGAAGTACTTTTGATGGATGCCCAGAAACCTACCATTAATCTGTAATCATAGCATATATTTTAAAAATATTTTATAAGGTACCACAAGCCTGACAAAGTTATGATGGCCAAGGCATTGTGCAGTGTGTCCTGTTGCCAGTTTCAGGAGGTTCGCAATGTACGTTTTTATAGGGAATGTGGGTGCATGGAATTTCTTTTTCATCCCTTGCTTTGACTTGGTATGAAGCATCTTCGCACATTTGATGGGGATTCCCAGTGTGGTGCAGTAGATGGAGTGACGGGCCAAGACTCAGGAGACCTGGGCTTGAACACTGCCTCCGTCATTGAAGCTCATTGAGAGTATTTTATCGCTTAAAAGCCTGCTGGAAAAGGTCATATTTTTTTTGCTCATGAGGGAAGGACAAGAGGGAGGAGGGCCAGTCTGGCTTCTCGGATCAACACACTCCAAAGCCTGAGAAGAAGCCACCGAGAAAGCCCCTCTCTTGTGTCTCTACCAAACCAAATGAACCTAGAAACATGGTGGAACTGAGAGGAGGGCTTCCCCAGAAGATCTTAAAAGCTGAGAGGCCCGTAGGGTGAGATGTGGTCCTTTAGATCAGAGGTCCCCGTTTGCAAACGGTGGCGCGGCACTCGCACGGGCGTGCTGGAGTGCGTGCACAGGCGCAAATGGGCTGTGCGGGGGTGAGTGTGTGCGGGGGGTGGGGCGGGAGGTCTGTCTTGGCGGCCCAGTCCGGCTCAGGCCACGGACCGGGGGTTGGGGACCTCTGCTTTAGATAACCTGGACCCAAGCTGTATGGGGCTTTATAGGTCATAACCTGAATTTGACTTGGGCCCAGAAACAGACTGGCAGCCAGTGAAGCTCCTATAACAGAGGAGTGATATGCTCCCCACCACCTGTGCCAGTTAGCACTCCGGCTGCCGCATTTTGAACCCCTTGAATTTTCCAAGCCCTCTTCCAAAGCAGCTTCACCCAGAGCACATTGCAGTAATTCGAGCGTGATGTAACTAAGTATTGTGTCACTGTGGCCAGATGAGACGTCCGGGGCAGCCAACCACCCTGTTTAGCTATGAGGATGCTGTGAGATGTAGTAAAAAAGTAACTTTTCCTAGCTCTTGTAAGGTTGCGGGGGGCATGCTTCCAACCCTACCCCACTCATTCTGCTTGGGATTCCAGAAACACTTATCTCTCGCTGGTATTTACCATGGGATCACCGAACCCAAAATAAAAATCCAGAACTGTATTCCCAGATAGGTACGACAAATGTGCAGACGTGATTTCTGCTATTTTGAGTTGGTTCTCTTCCTCCCTCTTGTTTCCCATCCCTTTCTCCTCAGCTTTAACCGGTGCCTTAATAATGCTAGAACTGGTGCCCTCACCCTATTTATGTTCCTGAGAAGGGAAAATGCACAGGAGAGAGACTTCCTCCCCAGTCTCTTCATAAATAGATCCCAGAAGCAATAATAACGGAGACATGGGGGTGGATGAGAGGAAATGTAAATACTATAACAAAAGCTGCAATGACATGACTGTGTTGATCATAACAGAAGAGAGCATTTATTGAGGTCTTTGAATTTTGAAGTCTGTGTCAAGGTGTTGTTCTGAGGTATCTTTCTTTCTTGTCTTTTTTAAAACACAGAACTGATCCAAACAGACTAGGACTGAAATAACAAGGCTCACTGGAAAGTCAGAGGATGTCGGAAAGCAGAGCTTGGACAAGTTACTTTTTCTTGGTGCACTATTACCTGACAACCTCCACAGCACTGGCCGTGCCAATGGAGGGAAGCAGGGATTCCTCATCACAAAAAAATAAGGCTGTCAAATTATGTCTGATTGAGCAGTTGCTTTCATTCCATTCCTCTGTTATTCCTTCAGGTTCTACTCTGCTCTGTGCTGTGCCCAATTGTTCCTGAAATACAGCCCAAAGTTAGTGTAATAAAAATGGCACTAGAGTAGGCCCCATTGATGAATGGGGATTTAGTGAGTCAACTCCTCTGTATGGTCCATTGATTCAAAGGGGCGCACTCTGACTGTGACTTTAGCACAGCAAGTCACAATTGGAGAAGGCCCATTTGAATCCCTGGAACCTATGGAGGAGCTGCCTCACCACATCCCCATTCATTCAGTGGGCCTACTCTAGTGCAATTTGCATTCAAATAACTATAAATGCCAAATCCTGTGAATTACTTGTTGTTGTTTAGTCGTTAAGTCATGTCCGAGTCTTCATGACCCCATGGACCAGAGCACGCCAGGCCCTCCTGTCTTCCACTGCCTCCCGGAGTTGGGTCAAATTCATGTTGGTAGCTTCAGTGACACTGTCCAACCATCTCGTCCTCTGTTGTCCCCTTCTCCTCTTGCCTTCACACTTTCCCAACATCAGGGTCTTTTCCAGGGAGTCTTCTCTTCTCATGAGATGGCCAAAGTATTGGAGCCTCAGCTTCAGGATCTGTCCTTCCAGTGAGCACTCAGGGTTGATTTCCTTCAGAATGGATAGGTTTGTTCTCTTTGCAGTCCAGGGGACTCTCAAGAGTCTCCTCCAGCACCACAATTCAAAAGCATCAATTCTTCGGCGGTCAGCCTTCTTTATGGTCCAGCTCTCACTTCCATACATCGCTATGTGAATTACTAGTCCCTGTCTATTTGGCACCAGTTAGACTTCACTGTAAGAAGGATGTCAACAAACTGGAACAAGTTCAGAGGAGGGCAACAAGGATGACCAGAGGACTGGAAACCAAGAAAGACTGTCCTTCCAGAACCAGGCAAAAACATTTTTCTTCAGGCAGGCTTTCCTTGAGTGAATGGCTGATGAGTGTTGCTTATGCTTTTTAGCACTGTATTTGATCCTTTTTACTATTTGTATACCCATTGTTGTTAGTGTTAATATTGTCTTTTAATGATGTAAGCTGTCTTGGGTCCTTTTAAGGAGAAAGGTGGGGTAAAAATATTTTAAACAAACAAATGAATAAATGAGGAGCAGCTGAGAGTTACAGGCTGTACGCCCCTGGCTAGTCAGCACCGACCTTGATGGACTGACATTCTAGCACAGTGCAAGACAGAACAATATACTCAGTCAGAAAATGGGTTTG
This sequence comes from Intellagama lesueurii, assembly GCA_037013535.1. Taxonomy (NCBI): domain Eukaryota; kingdom Metazoa; phylum Chordata; class Lepidosauria; order Squamata; family Agamidae; genus Intellagama; species Intellagama lesueurii. The sequence goes on from JBAJHW010000003.1 coordinate 7,837,000, forward strand.
TCTCGTCTGATATAGTCAACATTGGCTGGCAGCAACAGTTCTCCAAGGTTTCCAGCTGGATTATTTCCTCACCTGATCTGGAGCTCCATGGTGGTCTCCTAACCAAGTACCAACTGTACTAGGGATTTTTTTTCTTCACTACAAATCCCATAACTCCCCACTCTGGAAGTTCCACCTGACCTATACACACCTTAATGTGACTCACCTGGGAGAAAAGACTTAAACAGGAAGGCTTTGAAGCTGTGTTAAGCCTAGCACCAATGTTCCTGCCCCAATGGTGGCTGGGAGCTGTCATTCTGAGCAGGAAGCTAGGCAGAGCTAGGCCTAGCTAAGTCTCAAAGCCTTCCAATTCAGGCCTTTTCTCCCAGGTGAGACACATTTAAGTATCTGTAAGGTGTGTGTAAGTCAGGTAGAACTCCCAGAATGGGGAATTATGAGATTTATAGTCCAAGAAATCAAAGATATTATCCTTAGTTTAACCTGCTGAACTTCTGAAACCAAGTTAAAGGATGGGATGATGATGGTATCCAGAATATATCAGATATACTTTGATTTGGATTCCTGCATAGAACAGGAGGTTGGGCTTATAGACCCCTTCCAACTTCATTGTTCCATAATTCTATGAAAACATTTCTTGGAGCGGACCATTCTGTGGGACCTTCTTAATATTTAAATTTCTCTGATTGTTTTTGTTGTTGTTGCCTTTTTAATGAACCTGATTGCTTGAGGACACTGCAGTGAAAGGTGAGCCAAATATCTTGCTTCACTTCCTTGTGTTCCCATCCCAAAGAGAGATGTGCCAACTTTTTTGATAAATTTGACCAATGTGAGCAGCTCAGCATTTGATGTAGCACACAGGGAAGATTTGATGAATGTGTTTGAATGAAACGAAATATGACAGATGTGACGAAGTAAGGCTGCGCAGCAAAAGGATGTCCCAGTTTAGAGGGAGAAATAGCAGCATTTCACTTTTCTTTCCCCCCCCCTAAAACATTCACCATCAACCTTCTGTTGATGTTTACGTGCTGTCTTCAGGTCCCAGAGCTGCCCAGTCATAGAACTTCATGCTCTCCTGATATATTCGCTGGCTGGAGATGAGTGTCCGTTCCTTACGCAGCCAAAATGTCACTGACCAAGCACAACAGGGCGGTATAGCAATGGGCTTAAGGGCAAACCTGAGGATTGCAGAAAAGAAAAATATTTGGGGGAAATGTGTGTGTGTGTGAATGGGTTAAATAAAACAATAAGGGCTGGACATTATCACTGGTTATTGGAATAATGGTTGATTGCTTTGTAAAGTTGAGGTGGTGGGGGAAGAAAACTAAGTGGGAGGAGAGCTAAAGGAAGCTGTTGTTGACAGGTTGGAATATTTAGAAGAAGGAGATTCCACACTGTAATATTTTATGGGTCATACAGTTTCCTAATGACAAATGTGGTGTCTAGAGGAATATGTGTAATAGAAAAGTGTGTAGCTCATATTTAGGTGCACAACTCTGAGGAGAGTAAGGGAGAAAACAGTCAGACGCTCAGGAGGAACAGCTGAGGAGGAGCACCGCTGTCCGTCAACATCTAACGCCTGTGGTAGTCTCCTCACTCTGCTTAATGGTGGGGATGGCCCTGTGAACCAGACATGAACCCTCAACAACCTTAGGGAGCTGCAACGGCCCTCTTGCTCCTGCGCATCCCACCTAGGATAGCCACATCTCAGGTTTTGGTCCAGAAAGTCAGATTTTGGGATTCATTCTCCATGTGTCAGGATCTGGACTGGAAATCTCAACAATGGGAGTGTGGCCAAACTGACAACCCAGGTCCCACTATGGACGCCTACCATGGAGGTCCACCATTCCAAGGAGCAAAGACTAGCTGAGTCTAGACCCATTCTGCTTTCCCACAACACCTCACTCCCACAAGAATCACTGGGAAGGAGCCGCAGTCAACTCAAAATATGCTGAAGAATGCAACTGCCTCAAGGTACAGATACTGGGAGGGCAGTCATGGTAGCTTTCCCAGCTTCAGCTGTTCCATGGGATCCAATTGGTCATTCCCCTCTGTGCTGGAGGAAAAAGTTGTGTGCACTACACTGGAGGACAGAGTCGTGTGCACTGCACACCCTGTGTTTGTCCCCCTATGCTGACATACTGCTTCTGAGTGTCCAGCCACTTTCTGTATCTAGAACTAACCGGGTCCATCTTGTCCTTCTCAGGTTGCCAAGCTTGTCCTTGAAATGATAACACCAACAAACAAACAGGGGAAGGTTTTCCATTCATTATTTTTGCTCAACAATAACTAGAGGCATCTGACCACTTTGGAAACCTTATCGTTTTTCTTTTCTCCAGTACGTGGAACCATGGCTAGGGGCTGGTGGCTGATTGGACATTGTCACTTGTTAGTTTCTTCCAGCCCCACTCCAAAATTTGAGGGTTGGGCTACATCTTGGGACCATATCATATTGCTGAAATGCAGAGCAGAGGAGCAATCATTTAAGTCTTCCCCCATTCAGTTCCAGCTTGCTTCCTGTTGCCTAACCATGCATCCAACCAGTCTCCCAGCCAGTATTTGAAGTAGCACATCATGAGGAACATGCAAGGAGAGGATGCTGATGCAATTGACCTTCTGCTCTGGGGCCAGACCCTATTCACATTTCTGTAAGGTATGTGTAACTTCCTGAGGCTAATTGTAGTTAATTGAAAAGGTGCTGGGGTGCATCTTGGTCCTATGCCTCCTCACACATTTATTTGCACAACCAAGATGTGCCTTGGTACCCCATCAATTAATCACTATTAACCATAGGAAGTTATACAAACCTTATTTTGTACAGATTCTGTATAGGAGTCTGGCTTACGTTTAGTACATTAAGACCCCCATATCTGTGGGGAACAGTTCCAAGCCCTACCGCAGATGCTGAAAAAACTTGGATTATAGTGAATGCTATAAATAGCATGGTTCCTTGCTTCTTCTAGTGGTAGCTCTGGTAACTTCATCATTAGAAATATATATTTCTGGAAAATTTTATTTTAATATTTTTAATGTTTTCAGACCGTGGATAAGTGAATCAGCAGAAACTGATCCCGTGGATACGAGGGTACTACTGTAATAGGATTCTTGTCTATGGCCATGGATGTGTTTGTTAAATTGCTGAAAGTGAAGATAGGGAATTTCAAAAAGTAGCCTCCAGCCCTTTTGTTCAGCCCTACTATGAAATTAATGCTATAGTGATAGACTGGAACGAAATGAAGCATTGGGCAAAAGAATCGGCCAGGCAGCCTTCTCTTTCAAACATTTTCTGTTTGCTCTAGTCCATCAGATCTGTGCATGTTAAATGGCTGAAACACTATCGAGAACGAAGGGCAGAGCCTGGCGACATCTTCCCTTTACACGGCGGCTGACTTCCGTTGTGTCGCATCAAGTGGCATTAAGAGGTGTCACGTCACATCAAGCTGTACATCAGTGATCTGATAATGCAAAGAGACATGCCAGATGTAGATAGCAGGAAAGCCATCGGAATTCATTTGCATACTCCGATCAGAGATATTAACCGAGGGAGATTGCTTCACAAATCCGCGCCACAAGAGTTGGTCCCACAAGGGCATTGCTAGGAGTTGAGGAGGAGGAACAGGGTGTTGTGGGCTCCCGGTAGCAGAACTATATCTCAAAGAAAACAAAAGAAAACATTGTGTAATGCCATGCATGGCAAAAGAACAAAAAGAGAGCTTATTCAGAACTAAGGAAAACATAGAACTGGACATGGGCACGAACTGCCAGTTTGGCGGTTCGTAATGGTTTGTTCTTCAGATGCAGAGGTGTTCTGCAGGCGCCCCAGCTTCCTTTCCCTGCCTCCCTAGGTGGGCGCCCACTCAGAGGCAGCATCCCGGACTTCCCTGCCCCGCCTCCTCCTCTGAGTGGGTGCACACCAGAGGAGGCAGGGGAGGGGAGCCAGGGGGCCCCGCGGGACACTTGTGTGTTTGAAGAACGAACCATTACAAACCGACAAATCAGCAATTCGTGTCCATCTGTACACAGAACCAAAAAAAGGTAACTAGAAGGCACTATGGGATATATTCATTTTGCATGTTGTTTTCCTGCTTATTTTCTATGGAACATCCCTGTTTATTTTTTCAAATTACTGGCCAGAATCTTACTGATGTTTGCGTAGAATTTGCTTAAGCTGCCAAAGCTAACTGTAGCTCATTGACATGATGTCACAGTGCACTTTGCATGCATATTTGGATGCAACCAAGATCTATAGCAGCGTCTTGTGAATCAGCCACAATTAGCCGTGGCAAGCACCACAAATCTTACATGAAAACCAATGGGATACTGTCTATTTTCTACAGAACATTGTGATCCTTTACTGTTTCCTGATTATCTTTTTGAGCTGCAACTCCCAGAATTGGAGTGATAGCAGAAGGTAATTATTGATAATTTAATTCTACAAAACAACCATGGCCTTAATGTGAGTCATATATTGACCCATGTAGGCTGATATTGTCAACTCGGATGTGCTGTAACGGCTTTCCAGTCTTCAACTAAATTATACCTTAGCTCTGCCTGCAGATCCCTGATATTCTCTGATGGTCTCCCATACAAGTTCCAACCAGGGCTGATGCTGCTTACCTTCCAAAATCAGACTAAATCAATGCATGTAAGGTACTGATGGCTGTTACAGGCCATCAAATTGTGTCAAACTTATTACAACTCCAGTAGAGTTTTTGAGGCATGTGAAATGTTCAAGGCTTGCCATGGTCTATCCCAGTGAGTTTCCATGGTCAAGCATGAATCTGAATCCAGATTTCTTGAATTTTATTCAGGGTAGTATGGTACATGTAAGGAATTAGAAGGAAACTGGGGCTTGTAGTCATGCAAAGATGGAGTCTGTTAGGTTTATTGTGTAGTTTGGATTTAAACTACTGAAATGTTCTCATGGGATTGTTGTTCCAAGTTTGCTTTGCCTGCCTGGCACCAAGATAAGGAGCAAGGTTAAGAAGATCAAGGGAAGACGAAACACCATGTACTTCCTAATTGGGATGAGATAAACCACCTGCAACATCTCATGTGAAATAGGGGCGGTGGACTGTGTACGCCCACTTGATCCTAATTGGTTGACAGCTCGGAAGTGTCAGAAAGAGGGAGGTCTAGAGACATGTAGAAAAATGGTTGTTCATGTATGTGACAGATTGATGGTGATGTCGGAATGTTGTTGTGGAGAGAGAGAGAAGTTTGTGTCTTTGAAAGAGAAGGAGGGGAGAGATTTGCCCAGCTTCTCTAGATGGTAAGATGTAGAGTACTAGCTAAAATGATTACTTAAGCATAGTTTAATCTTTATTATTTTATCTATGAATAGTGAACTTATTTGAATCATAGTAACTGCTTGAATATGACATGCGTTATGCTTTTTAATGCTACAACTGTATTCTAATGAAACTACTTTATTTTCTTAATAAAAACAATTATTCTTCAACAGAGGACTGGTCTCTTGAACAGCAGGACTGCACTTAAATCCAGTGGAGATTTGAGAGGTCACTCATTGCTACTAAATAGAGAGGTCCTACCTAGCCAGACTGTTGTGCTGTCTAAGGAAGCACGCAGTCAATGGTTGATTGCCTTGTAAGTAGACAAGAGTTCTCTTTTAGGTTGAGCTTGTCTATAGGGCGAGGGCTATGCACTTCTGGGGTTAAAGGACCTACCTCAGGTACTAAAAGTGGTCCTCGCCCGAGATCATTATCTCTTTAGGGAGAAGTGATTCTGACAGTACATTTAATCAATTTACTAAATAAGCTTGAGGATCTTCTGGGGAAGTCATATTGGAATGCTAATATTGAAGGGGGAACCATTGTGAGTGTCTGTTGCTGCTGAGGGAATGTAGGTGTGGAGGCAAAGTGCCATGAGGGGTCAGGCAGGGTCTTTGGTTAGGAGAACCACCACAGGTTAGAAGTTGCAAACCCAAAGGTTGGGAGAGTAAGATGAAGCAGGCAAAAGTTAGATGCCTGGAAAGATGTTCTCTGGTCAACCAGAACCTTGTTTGTTTAGGAAAGAAGCTAGGAACCTTCTAAAGGGAAGAGAACAAAGTCATCTTCACAGTGGACAAAGTTGAGTACCTACACAACAGAGATTGCAAAATTATATTTCTGGATGCAGACACTGGATTCCATAGGTGCTAGAGAGAAGCCATTTTAGGATCTTGAGACAGAGCTCAAGGGAAACACTAGTGCTGAGACAAAGGCCAGTTTTATCCACAGAGCATGTTCCACTATATGTATTGCTAGAGTCCACAGGACACATCGGACACTATTGCACTGAGAGAGGTCCAACGTGATATAGTCATTAGTATAGTCCCATCCATCCATCCATCCATCCATCCATCCATCCATCCATCCATCCATCCATCCATCCATCCATCCATCCATCCATCCATCCATCCATCCATCCATCCATCCATCCATCCATCTCCCACCTTTCCATTAGGAAGTATCACTGAAGATGGCTTACAATCTTCATAATCTAATAAAAATCAAGTAAAATCAAATTTAATTATAAAATTGTAAAATTAAGTACGGCCAACATATCACAAAAACCATTAAGTCAACTCAACACATTGAAACCATTCAAAACAATGAACAGCATAGTTAAAAACAAGACAGCAGGGCAGGTTAAATATCAGATGTCACATCTATCTATCCATCTAGCTCTCCATCTATTGTTGAGATGGCACTTGGGGTCCTGATGGCCATTCGGGTCACAAGTCAACATTGCCACCCAAGGCATAGTGATGGACACAACGCTTTTCATTTCACTGGTTCAAATTACACTGTGACTTGCAGGCCTGCCTTTGCACTTTGGCGAGGACAGCATCTAATCAGCTTAGCTGCTAGTTTGTCAGAACTAATCATGCTTCTGAGTCATATTTTTTTATTATTATTTTTAGTCTAAATTAATAAAACATGGCAGGTGGACCTGGGGTTTGGAATAAGGTTATGTGGGAGTTCCAGGAAGGAGTAAAGCTCCTACATGGGTAGGGAGGGTTTGTTAGATAACCCGACTCTGCCATTCATGCAAAACTTTTGGGTTGACAGGGGCTTTGGATATCAGTGCTGTGGGCAGCTCTACAAGGGCTTCAGGACAGCTCCTGAACAGCCCTTCTGGCAATGAAATGAACGGGAAAGTCTGTCCTATTGTGGAGCTCAGCCATTGCTGCCAGCTGTTAGGAACATTTGAAGCTGCATTAAAGCAGCTTGGGTTATTTGCCTGTCTTGCCCAGTGTTGTCTGTTATGGTTAACACCAGCTCTTCTAAGTCTCAGACGGAGTTACTGCCAATGTTCCCTCTAAGTGTAGCCGTCCATTTGCTTCTGGTTGCAGCCGGAAACCCGTGCACGTGGGGTGGGCCCCCTGCCCAGCGCTAGCAGAAAATTAGAGGGAACATTGCTTGCTGCCTAATTTTCCTACTGGAGGGTTTGGGATTGAACTTTATGTACGTAAAGCAGCTTCTCTACTGCTGGTCTATGATCCCTTCCCTCCTCTGGGAGACCTTTGAAGCTAAAAAGCAAGTATAATGCAGAACTATGTGTGTATTCTGTGATTCTGTGGGGTACCACATTTGATGGTGGGAAAGGAAATTGGCTTCCAGCAAGTCTCGTCGTTCACTTGCTAGACAGACAGCCAGCCAGCCAGCCAAGCAGATTCAGATCTTCATTGGCTGGGAATTATAGGTAGGTAGGTAGGTAGGTAGGTAGGTAGGTAGGTAGGTAGGTAGGTAGGTAGGTAGGAAGGAAGGAAGGAAGGAAGGAAGGAAGGAAGGAAGGAAGGAAGGAAGGAAGGAAGGAAGGAAGGAAGGAAGGAAGGAAGGAAGGAAGGAAGGAAAATTTAATATTAATCAATCTTCTCCATATACCACCTTTATCTCAGCAGAGCTCAGTGGCTTGGAGGGCCCTGATGCAGAGCTGTTGGTGGGAATTTGAATCCCACTGTGTCTCCTGGGATCATATGGAGCACATGGGGCAGACAGGTTACATGCCCCGCTACCTATGTGGCCTTGGAAAACTGTACAATCAGATCACCACCAGAAGGAGGGGCTGGTAAATCATTTCTGAATAGCTTCTAAACACTTGTTATAACATTACGCAGATTGGCCAATGGATATGTGGAAATTTTACATCTGTTGTCACTATTTCTTATCCACTGTGCACAAAAGTCTATTCTTCGTGGGAAAAGACAGTCTCTTTCTCTCCAGTGGCTAGAATGGTCTGCTGAAACTCACTGAAGTTTTTTTCGTCAGGTTTGTCTCAGGAAACTGAGAATTTGCAACCATTCATTTGATCAAGTGATCCTCTGTGTAAGACCAGATGGAAGGCTGGTGTGTGACACCATGAATAGTGAAAGACAGCAATTCAGCAATGAGTTGATGTGTCATATGATCAACAACATTCTTCTTGCATCTACTGGTATGTTCCAGAACATGCTGAAGAAAGGTAGATTCCAAGCCATGCTTATAGAGCTTGGAAACATAGAGCTGAACTCTCTCTCTCTCTCTCTCTGGCATGAACTGATTTTTTAAAAGAATCTTAAAAACCTTGAAAAGTGTGAACAACCACGCATAAATCTCTCCTGCCTGAATCCTATGGAGGGTCTACAAAAATGCCCAAACCCACAGCAAACAAAACTGGAAATGTGAAGCGGCTCACTTTTGTGCTGCTAAATTTTGCACAAAATGCAGAGAACACACAGAGAAAAAACACTGGAGGCGAGAAATCTCGTAGGACTTGAAGAAATCTTGATGGACAGCTCAGCGGTTTAGGTATCTGACTGAGGAGCTAAAGGTGAGCAGGTCAATTCCCCACGGTGCCTACTTAACAGGGGCTGGACCCGATGATCCATAGGGTCCCTTCTAGTTCTGTTTTTCTAAGATGATGATGATGATCGTGTTGAGACAGCCTGCCTCAGCAAGAAAGAAGAAATGGGGGAGATGTTGTCACTCCCCACATTTACTGGGGTTAACTCTACTTCTACTTTTATGAATATGTGCTCTGCTGAGGAAAGACAAAATGGTTCAGCCTGCTGCCTCATCATCGTCCGGGCATCTTTTCCATTCACCATCCCTGTGCCACTCTATTGTGCAGATTAAAGGAAGCAAGTCTCTCGTAATGGTAAGTGAAGGGGCAACATAATATATGCTACATCACAAACATGCTGGAGGCTTTGTTTTTAAAAAACGACAAGGGCAACTTAGAACGTGATAATTAGTGGTCTCGATGGCAGGTATTAACCATCTATGCTGAGAAATGTGTGCTTAATACTTTAGTCCCAAACATCAATTCAAAGTTGGTAATTCCTGATGATAGATCAGGAGGGACAGTGGCAAATGAACGTGTGACATTGTGATTTGCTTAGGGCGATGTCAGATGTCCGTGTCCAGTTGCAGTGAAAGCAGAGCTGGGAACATTATTTCTAAAAATTAATTTCTTACCAACACAGATTCGCCCCCAGTAGTATTTATTGCTATTGTTAACAGTACTGCAACAGTTTAAGTTGTAGCTAAAAATGTAACCCTCTACTATTGTGTGTGTTATATGGCATCAAGTCACATATGATTTATAGCAACACTAATAAGATTTTCAGGGCAAGTGAGATCTTAAATAATAATCATGTGCCGTCAAGTCAGTTCTGGCTTCTGGTGACCCTTAAGGAGTGGTTTTATTAGGGCGTGGACTCACCTCCCTCTATTACCATCTCCACACAAGAATTGGAGGTTGTTCATGACTTTGTGTACCTTGGCTCAACGATCTCTGACACTCTCTCCCTAGATGTCGAGCTGGATAAACGCATTGGCAAAGCAGCTCCCATGTTCTCTAGACTCACAAAGAGAGTATGGCTTAATAAGAAGCTGACGGCATATACCAAGATCCAGGTCTATAGAGCCTGTGTCCTGAGCACACTCCTGTACTGCAGTGAGTCCTGGACCCTTTGTGCACGGCAGGAGAGGAAGCTGAACACCTTCCACATGCGTTGCCTCCGACGCATTTTTGGTATCACCTGGCAGGACAAAGTTCCAAATAGAGTAGTCCTAGAACGAGCTGGAATTTTTAGCATGTATACATTACTGAAACAGCGACGTCTACGTTGGCTTGGGCATGTCGTGAGAATGGCTGATGGTCGGATTCCAAAAGATCTCCTGTATGGAGAATTAGTGGAGGGAAATCGCCCCAGAGGGAGACCACAGCTGCGATACAAGGACATCTGCAAGCGGGATCTGAAGGCCTTAGGAATGGACCTCAACAGATGGGAAACCCTGACATCGGAGCGTTCAGCCTGGAGGCAGGCGTTGCATCACGGCCTCTCCCAATTTGAAGAGACACTTGTCCAGCAGACCGAGGCAAAGAGGCAGTCACGGAAGCAGCAAAATCAGGGAGCTGGACAGGGGACAGATTGTATTTGTCTTCAGTGTGGAAGGGATTGTCACTCTCGAATTGGCCTTCTCAGCCACACTAGACGCTGTTCCAAGTCCTCCATACAGAGCACGTTACCATAGTCTTTCGAGACTGAAGGATGCCTAATACTATTAGTGCCACCCTCCACCCGGTAGGTGTATATGGCCAAATTAGGTTTATATGGCTGAGCAGGGATTTGAACCCAAATCTCCTGAGTCCTAGTCTGTCACTCTATCTACTACACCAAACTAGATAAAAACGAGTAGACCTTGAAAAAAATCTAAGACAAAATTTAAGATAAATACTGATTTGGGATAGAATCTCTTCCCAGTTCACGTTTTGCTAATGTGTGGAGCCTCCATGAATACAACTGAGTCCCCTGTTCAGATATATGTTTTCATGGGAGGAAAGCGATGATGGACAGGTATATTCATCATATGTGGAATGCACATGCTTTTCAAATGCCCAAAGAGGGTTTCAGGGAATATTAGAACCTTGAGTTCCTAAATGCCAGTTTGATGCCAGTTTGATGCCATTGCATCGTAGTGGCTCTCCAATGATTACCACGATCCCTGGGACGCCTCTTTAGGGACTACTGGGCTGCGGTATAAATCTGGTGATCTTAAATTCTCCAAGATTCTTAAAAGAGATAACCTTCACAGTATAAAACCCAAATGCTAAAGATCCGGTCCAGTTTCCTTTGCACTTCGAGGAAGCTACCTTGGATGGCACATTTTTATCTTGATCTGATACTAATGCATAGCAGATTTTGTCAAAGTCCTGACACTCTCGTATACAGTTCTTGCATTGGTGATAACCTTTTGTGCAAAAATAACAAATTTAGCACAAAACTGCCAGTTTTTGTGCAAAATTGTCCATTTTGTGCAAAATGGCTTGTTTTTAAGAAAAACTGTGCAACTTGAGCAATTGCATGGATGACATGTCTGCTTCTTTATTTAACCATTTGAAGTACTAGATGGGTTGTTTGTTTATCAATGAATCCTTTTGTGCTTGTTGTGTATTTCTCTCTGTGTGTGCTTTGCTTTTCCAAGGGCAAAGGCACAGCAGATGCATTACACAAAGTATGGGAACCTCCCCGGAGCAGGGGAAAAACCCTCTTTATCTTGCTCTTTGCTAGAGATTACAAAACACTCAAGGTTATAAAATTCCAGGTTTCCTGAGCTATCAAGATGGTGTAAATTGATGACAATGAGGAGTTTAGCTAGTGCTCCATCCCTAATTCTGTAGGTAGAAGCAGCAGCATCCAGCAGAATTCTGTCTTCAGATCCTGGGCTGTGTCTCCTTCTTCTAAGTATGATGTAAAGAAACATTTTTGCTCCTAAGTATCCTAAGCTGAGAAGGGACGTGGTGGCGCTGCGGGTTAAACCGCTGAAGCCTCTGTGCTGCAAGGTCAGAAGACCTGCAGTCGTAAGATCGAATCCACGCGACGGAGTGAGCCCCTGTCGCTTGTCCCAGCTCCCGCCAACCTAGCGGTTCGAAAGCATGCAAAATGCAAAAATGCGAGTAGATAAATAGGTACCAACTCGGTGGGAAGGTAAACGGCGTTCCGTGTCTAGTCACGCTGGCCATGTGACCACGGAGGATTGTCTGCGGACAAACGCTAGCTCTATGGGTTGGAAATGGAGATGAGCACCGCCGCCTAGAGTCGGACACGACTGGACAAACTGTCAAGGGGAACCTTTACCTTTTTATCCTAAGCTGAGACCGGCCATCGTAGCATGATGAGACCACACATCAAGGATCCTTTAAGCTCCTTGAGAGATCTCATCCCAAGATGGCCAAAGTCCCGCCTCCTGTACCTTTTGCAATGTATGAAAAATATAATTTTCATAAAACTCCAGTTTCTGTACAGACTAGGCTCTTCTCCCCTTTTTAACGCTAAGCACCCACACACGTAGCAAGAAGAAGAAAGACACACACAGAAGAAAGACACATCCAGATTTCCTACTGTGACAACCCATGTGACAAGACAGCAGTAACCCCAATTTTCAATACTGCACATTGCATGGAAATGTGGAGGGGGAAAATCTCATGAAAATATACACATTGGCTCTGAGGATAAAAACAAAATGAAAACCACCCCCACTCTAGTTCTGACAAGATTTACATCCCCGCTTGCAAAGAAGGCACAAGATAAATTTTGGATGACAAAATAAAAATGCAAATCACTCCTTTCTATGGGAAAACAGACTTTCTCTTGCTGCAAATGACCACGAATTTACAGGTGAATAATGTAAGCAATGGCTGAAATCCAATAGTCAGTCACAACTAGAGGATGCCCCTTGAGTTTCTGGAACTTACATACATGTTGACCCATTGGTTCTCCACTGATTCAATAGGTCTACTCAAGTTGCTCCTTAGAACAATATTCTACTTGTAAAAAAGTTTTGTTTGAACTTAGCTGCTTGATTCCATCCCTCTTTCAAAGTCTGGGATATATCTCAATGGAATTTGTATGGAACATATTACTTAAAGTGTTGAATCTATTAATGTACTCCTTGATTTTTTAAAAAGCAAACAAATAATAATTCAGTACTATCTCTTAGGACAAGAAGGTATTCTTTCAATGTAGACGTCCTACTAAAACATACACCTTGATTCCTGCCCCTTCCCCAGCTACGTGAAAAACCAAAGCAGGGTTATTTGCTAATGCATTCATGTCTGAAAAGACAGGCTGCTATTTTATTCTGCCTGCTTGTCTTTGTACTAAACCATGTTTTCATACTTTTACATCATTTTTCACCCCCACGCGCCTTTGATTTATTTTCAAAGGGGCCTTAATAAGGTAAAGGAAACTGTTGGTTTTTCATTAGCTCTGAATGTTCGCTGAAGATGAGAGGAAAGACAGGATAAACACTGTCCCACCTTTGGGTGTGGAAATTAGGAATATATAAGGAAGCCACTTCAGTGTACATTTTATGCCAACTGGCCCAGCCCACATGTCTGAAATGAACGTGGATCAGACTCACTTTGCATCCTGGATTCCACACCTTGATGTATGTTTGCAGGTCAGCCTGATCAAACATGTCCATTTGAAAAAAATGCACTTAGGAATTTGTACATATTAAAGGTGTCGGGAAAATATGCTTCAGTTAGGGAGGGGGTGCCTACAAACAATATTTGCGATTTGAAAGTGTAAGAAAAGGAGGACTTGTTAGGTGTCCATGTTACTAGCACAGAGGTGGGCAACTTTCAAGGGGTGAGTGGGTGAAGGAAGCCTTTGGACCCCCGAGTAGCACTATAACCCTTACAGTAGCTGCTTTAACCCCCAAATTCCCCATGACAAAGTCACTGGCCACAAACTGGCCACCCGCGTCTCCCAACTTTGAAGTTGCAGGTGGCCCGCCAAAGGAAGCCTGGACGTTGTCAACCAAAAACTGGGCCTTCTTGATAGTGGCCACCTCGTTTTGGAATTCCCTTCCTGTGGAGGTGAGATTGGTCTCTCCCACCCTCCTGAGCTGTTTAAGCAGGCCTTTGAAAACTTCACCTGTTTTAAATTTTAATTTGGAAGCAACTTTGTGACGATCCCATGGCTTGCCGTCTTGAGTTCTCTAATGCTTGTTAGACTAGGGGTTTCAAAATGGGCTTCTGTTTCTGTTTGCTTATTATTTCAATTTTGTCTGTACATTTATGTTATCTTCTTGGACGCTGCCTGGACTTGTCCATAGACGGGCAGAGTATAAGTTTAAAAAAATAAATACAATAAATAAATTGGCCAAGTATCTATCCAGAAGCCATAGAAGGAAGAACAGAAGAGATGACAACACTGGACTCCTGCTACAGCTGTTTCACAACAGTAGAGCTGTAAGGGACCTCAGGGGTCATTGAGGCCAACCACCTGCAGAAGTATTCCTGACAGAAGGCCATCTGATTTCTGTTTACATACCTCCAATAAAAGAGAATTCACCACCTTCTGAGGTGGTCCATTCCACTGTCAAACAGTTCTTACTGTCAGTATGTTCTTCATCATGTTTATGTGCAATCTCCTTTCTCAGAATTTGAATCCAGTACTTTCAGTCCAACCTTTCAGAGCTGCAGAAAATGAGTTTCCTCATCTTCCACATGACAGTCCTTCAAACATGTGAAAATGATTATGATATCACCTCTTAGCCTTCTCTTCTCCTGGCTAAACATATGCAGCTCCCTCAACTGTTCTGTTGGTTTCCGGATCCAGTTGCCCACATATGGACATGTTCACATCTTAGAACTGCAGAGCCAGAAGAGAGACCCTATGGATCATGAGTCTAGCTCCCGTCAAAGAGGCCCAATTGGGAATCGAACTCCCAGCCTCTGGCTCCACAGCCAGAGAACTAAACCACTGAGCTATCCAATTTCCAGCTTGTCAATATCCATCTTTGATATTTGTGGTGCTCAGAACTGGACACAGTATTCTAGGTGTGGTCTGACCAAAGAGGCATAGAGTGATACCACCATGTTTCTCGATCTCAACACTATACTTCTGTTGATGCAAGTTAGGGGGCAGCTTCATTGGCCATTGATCACATAATTTGCATCAGTTTAGGCACAGATGAAATCAAATTAAAAACTGATGACTACACAATATAAAGTTCAATGCAGGGAAACCTGGCAGCTAATCATCTCTTTTCAGTGTTCAGCTAGCAGAGTATTTTTTTAAAAAGCATATATATTTTTCTAAAAACATCACACACAAACACACTTTGTAATGCACGAATCCCACTTAAAAGTGCATCTCAAAGGATGTAAAAAATCCACCTTTGGAGAAAAAATGTATTTACAACAATGCAGATACTGAGATGGGAATGTGCCTACAGATTTTTTTAAAAAAATTACATAATGCAGATGAATGTAGAAATGGCATGCAGAAGATTTATGAGGGAACATGTGAAAGTGACACAGATGAGAAATAGCTGGTCTCCAACTCTGATGGACCTACTCAGTTTAGGGAGCTAGAGAATAGAAGCCTAGTTTACTGTCTCCGTTCTTTCATTTTCTTCTTTGAGGCAATTCTTTCTGGGCAAAACCCTCCCCAGAAAAGATTTAACTGCTTCCTACTAGTTCCTTTTTAGAAATGAAATGATGGATTTCCTTGAGTGCTTTACCTGCCAAAAATAATCTTCAGTTCTACAGATAGGAATTATTATCTTGGTGCATTTGATTTACAGAGCCATTAAAAGCACAACTCTTGCGCCCGGCAGAAGACAGAAGACAGTTGCAGCAGACAGAATACCAAAGGTGGGCTTTACATGTTGTGAGGATGTTGCCTCGAGCACCCCCAGCAGGCTGTCTGGCCCTGCTCCACAAGTCCAGGGGAGCCTGGGAGAAAGCAAGTCTCCCAGACCCCAAGCCAGTGGAAATGCCACCACAGGTAGAGGAAAGGCACCACCTGATGCGGGACAGCTGGGAAAGGAAATTATGGTGAGAATAAGAGGGCTAGAGTTGCAGGGCCCAGGATGGTAGTTAACCCTGTTAGATGAAGGGGGGACATGGGGAGAGATGGTTGAGCACTGGGACCCCATCTTACGTGCTTCCACTTAGGTACAAACTGGGATTGAGGACAAGTCAAGCCACCTCCTCCCACCCAGCCTATGTGGCCATGAAAGGGGTTGGGGACCTGAGCGTCCAGCAACGCAGCCCCCAGCTAATCCAGTGGCACCCAAGACTTGGCATCCACACCACCCTATAGAAGCTGCAGTGCCTACTCCGACACAGCTTTGGTGCTGGAGACCCAAACAGCAACAGGAGTAGCAAAGAAGACTCCAGGAGGAGCAATGCTGCGAAGCTCGGTCCCCATCACCCGCCTTGACCAGCCCTTTCTAAAAAGACTCCGTCCCAGATTGGGACTCATACTTCCTGCCTGGTTCTCTGGACCTGGACTATCAAGGACCTCAGTGAAGACAACTGGGCTCCAGTTGGACAGGCTGTGCCCAGGGGATTACTGCCAGAAACTCAATCCCCTGGGAATGTGCAGGAAGCGGCAGTTGTTGGCCGACTCTGAGCCTTCAATGAAAGCTGCCATGAGTGACAAACCCAAGCTAGAATCTATGGAATTATTGCTTGGGGACTCCTCAGATGCCAAATATCCAGACAGGGGTGGTGGCAACTGGTGGGACTCGCACATGTACTTTGTTGTGGTTTAGTCGTTAAGTCGTGTCTGACTCTTCATGACCCCATGGACCAGAGCACGCCAGGCCCTCCTGCCTTCCACTGCCTCCCGGAGTTGGGTCAAATTCATGTTGGTCGCTTCGATGACACTGTTCAACCATCTCGTCCTCTGTCGTCCCCGTCTCCTCTTGCCTTCACACTTTCCCAACATCAGGGTCTTTTCCAGGGAGTCTTCTCTTCTCATGAGATGGCCAAAGTATTGGAGCCTCAGCTTCAGGATCTGTCCTTCCATGTACTTTAGTGGCCCTTATTTGCCACAAATTTTTTGAGTCTTCTGATGGAACATGCATTTGTCTTGGAAAGAACAACAACAACAACAAAGGACCCATTTTTTTTCAATTTTTATTCATTCTGAAACAAATGCCAGGACTAAAGGGGTACAAATGTGGGAGCTATTTGCCAGTGTGATCCTAAATTAAAAAATACCCTGCAATTTTTGTAACTGTGTTTTGGCTCCTACCCGCTCCCCATTTTTCACTATGGAGGGAAAATGAAGACCAAGGCCAGGATCATCCACAGTATTCTATTCCCAATTACTATATAGGGATGTGCAAGCTGGCGAGTGAAGAAAGCCAACAGGACAAAGACATATTAATTCAAAGTGTGGTGCTTTGTGGAGACCGCGGGCTTTCCTCCTCTGTGAATTTCCTCCTCTCATGAGGGGGAAAAAAAGCTACTCAGAACAAAATGATAGCAATAAAGAGTGGATAGGTCAAATTTTCACCTCATGATGTGGATCTTAACTTTTGGGAAGGGTAATGTAATAAAAAAATGCCTTTCATTGCCTGGTGGGTTCTGTGACTTTCTAAGCGAACACGCAGTCCAAGAACAAAAACCTTTGCTCCGTTTAGTCTTTCTTTCCCCTCCCTTCATTTGTTGAAGGCTTCCTTAAATCTAGCTGGATTTAGGTACAAATCCCGTATTCGTGCCTTACTGGGTGAGCTTGTCTATCATGATTGAACTCATCTGGCTTTTTCTTGGAGTGATTTGGCCAAAGATTAGAAAAGAGAAGAGAAAGCCAAGCTCTTGTAACTGGGCGATGAGCTGAAACCGAGGGCTAAAGGAGACATCACCAAAAAATGTGCGAACAGCCTTCCAAGAAGACGTTTGTTTATTACATAACCCTTTTGGTTTCAGCATTTCTGTTCAGTTTTCCCCCCACTGGGGGGATAGAGCCACATAGACTATCCTTTCTCCATTCAAAAGGGCAAACAACAGAGGAGTTCTGCTTAAAAACAGAAAGCAAATCTGCTTTTAAATGTGTGTGTATGTATGTATGTGTAGGGGAAGTAACACAGAACAGGTGCGTAATTTAGGGTGTTTGGCTGGCTAATAGTCCCACCTGATGCTTCCTGGCCATCAGAATTCCCTTGGGAGGTGGTTTCCTTCATGTCCTACCTTGTGAGGTGTGGCTAGCAATGCCAACGGGGTCTATAGGGTTGCCAATTCAGCTGCTTTTCTCTTTCTAGGAGACCCAAGGCAGCTCACAACAATTTAAATAATACAACAATAAAAAGTTAAAAATGTCACACAAAACTATACATTGAGATCAACGTTGTCAAGTTTAGAACTATTAGAAACAATTTTGAAAACATTTTTTAAAAATTGAAAAATATTGAAATTTCGGGAAATAGGGTGTTCTCTAGACTTTCACTTATTGCTTAAGAGCCTGTCTGAAAAGGAAGGTCCTTGCCTGACTGTGGAAGGACTAGAGAGAGGGGGGGGGCAACCTGGCTTATTAGGGCAGTGCATTCCGAAGCCTGGGAGTCACCACTGAGGAAGCCCTCTCTTATGTCCACACCAAACCAGCTTGGGAATGTGAGGGAACTGAGAGAAGGGTTTCCTTAGAAGATCTTAAAAGCTGGGTAGGCTTCTATAGTGTGACATGATCCTTCAAATAGCCTGGACCCAGGCCGGGCAATTTGAAGGATCCTATAAATACCTTTATAGAGAAAGAATTTAGACAAAGAATTGATGCTTTTGAATTGTGGTGCTGGAGGAGACTCTTGAGAGTCCCCTGGACTGCAAGGAGAACAAACCTATCCATTCTGAAGGAAATCAACCCTGAGTGCTCACTGGAAGGACAGATCCTGAAGCTGAGGCTTCAATACTTTGGCCATCTCATGAGAAGAGAAGACTCCCTGGAAAAGACCCTGATGTTGGGAAAGTGTGAAGGCAAGAGGAGAAGGGGACGACAGAGGACGAGATGGCTGGACAGTGTCATCGAAGCGACCAACATGAATTTGACCCAACTCCGGGAGGCAGTGGAAGACAGGAGGGCCTGGCGTGCTCTGGTCCATGGGGTCATGAAGAATCGGACATGACTTAATGACTAATCAACAATAACAATAAAGACTACCTACTTTCTTTCTCTTTTCCACTGACAAAGGAGCCAGTGTTCTGTTTCCCAGGAAGGAGATGATCATGAGTGGCAACTAGATTTGGTACTTTCAGGAAAATGAGGGATCAAAACTTTCCATCTTTTTTTTTGCTCCCAGCTGCAGAAATCTGAAACCACCCCATCACCTGACTGAGCTCTATTATCACATCCTTCCCATGTTCTGTCTCAAGACGTATGTGTGGAAAAGAATAATAATAGAATTGTACACTCATAGAATTGTAGAGCAGAAGAAGAATCTGAAAGGTCACCAAGTCCAGCCTCCTGTTGAGAAGCAGGAGAGCCACCCTCCAAGCATTCTTGACAGGTAGTTCTCTAACAGGGCTGTAACGATCCAGATTGGTATCCAGGGCCAGGGGCACCATCTCCCACCACTTCCACATACACTCCTCAAAAACAGGAGGAGGGGAATATGGTGTTTGTTTTATTTTATTTTATTTCTACCCTGCTTTCTTCTTGAGAGAGGACTTGCGGCAGCACCCTGTTATCTAATGTCTATTTGAAAATGTAAGAAGTTGGTTGAGCTTGGTTTTCCCTCTGGGAAAAATGCCTCATACTTGATAACTCGTGTCTCTCGCTTCAGAAATCTGCACATGTGGAGAACGGCAATGTGTTCTAGTCAAGAAAAGCCACGTACAAAACCATGGGTACATTTGAAAAAAAAAAACACAGTTAAAAATCTGTGCATTTGGAAACTGCACAAACCTGTTTTAATCAATGGGGAAATGAGTGAAAAATGCATAGACGAGGAAGACTGTGTACCACAAAGTAATCTTAAGGGAAAAAAGGCACCAAAATTTGCATGAATTTCCATGTGGCAGGGTGGAATTGGTGTGGAACTGGGATGGGATCTAAATCTTAGAATCCAAGAATTATAGAATCATGGAGTTGGAAGGGGCCTGTAAGGCCATTGAGTCCAACCCCTTGCTCAAGGCAGGGATACAAATTCAAAGTATATCTGACAGATGGTTGTCATGAAATTCTTAGAAGTGCAATCAAAATGAAATTGGCTGATTTCCCCACCCGCATATTGGTCACATGGACCATGCCGGCTAGGGAGACTTTTGGAGTTGTAATCCAAAAAAGTCATGTGCAATTTTTTCCATGGTTTGTGCAGATGCAATGGTATCAATATCAGTTCAGACTCTCTCTTTCCCTCTCCTCCTATTTGCTTTTTCCCCAATAACCTGCCTATTAAAGAGATCTAGGGGTCTCAAAGAGTACACATTTTTTTTGCTTGGTCCTATAATCAAGTACAGTGGGACTGTTGTATCCGTGGGTTCAGTATCCATGGTTTCACTTATCCACTGCCTGAAAATATTAAGTAAAAACAAAAACAAAACACACACACAACAGAAACATGTCAGGCAAAACCCAAAGAATATGTGTTTCTAAGGTGTATTACCAGAACTGGCTACTAGACAGAACCAGAGACTATGTTATATATAGCATTTCTCTACCCACACTTTTCAGCATCTGCAGGTGGGCTTGGAACTGTTCCTCGTGGATACCGTGGTCCTACTGAATGTACTATTTTTACTTATTTATTTGTCTTATTTATAGGCTGCCTTTCTCCCAGTAAGGGGAGTCAAGGTGGATCATAGGTGTTAAAAAGTAGAATTAAAAACACAATAAATTATACATTAGAAACAATTAAACTATGATAGTAATTAAAATACATGATCAAAAACATGTAAAACTTGAAAAACTCACCTAAAAATGGCATTCAGGAACTCAGTGATGATTGTTAAAGCCTAGCTCCTGCATGTAAAGCATTTTCCCATAGGGAAAACCAAACTCGCTTGTGAGCAAACCTAATCCAATCAATCCATAGAAAAGGCCAAATTTACTAAAAGAAAACAGGAAGGAATGTCATCTGGTCTGAAAAATACCACCAGCACTCCCAAGGAAAATTCCAACAGACATATACCAAGTCTACAAAATAATCATCTAATGGTCCAGATCCTTTTTGACTCGAATAGGTGTGTGTGTGTCCAACCACCCCTAATTTTTATCTTGATGTTAAATCTGTTTTTTAAAAAGAAAGCTTTGTGAGGTGCTGACAAGAGAAGCAAATAACAAAGGGACATTTTAAAGATAGTCCAGCTGACAAGCTCTAGAACGTTTTTCCAGTCAAGCACAAGAGCAGAGTATGTTCACTGATTTTTAAACTATTACCCCAATAAAATGTAATTATAATGATTAATTGCATAATGATGACTGTAATCACAGCCTATTCTTAGTTGATTAAGAAAGACAGAAGAAGCTTGTTAAGAGGGGGAAAAAGAAAAGAAAAGAAGAGAACAGCTTCCTAGAACAAAAAAAAGTGTGGAAAAAAGAGACATGTCTATTTTTATGTTATTCGACAGTTGTAATTATTAAGTCTCTGGTTTCTCAAGGTAAGAGCTTCAAAAGCATTCCCTTCGTCTCTTCCAAAGCTGTTTGAAGTTCTTGTTAATTTATCACCTGGGTGGACAAATTGTTGACCCTTAGATGATGTTGGTTGGAAACGCCCAACTGTCTAAACCAAAATATCCAATGTTGTGAAAGAATGGGAGTTTTCCGTCCAGCAATATGTGGAGGACTACAGTTAAGGTTGTCATGTAACAATAATAATCATGTGCCATCAAGTCAATTCTGCCTTATGGTTTTCCAGGTAGAGAATACTCAGAAGTGATTTACCATTCCTATCTTTGGGGATTGCCTTGAGACCGTGCAATTTGCCCAAGGCTACACAGGCTGGCTCGACTTGCAGGAGGCACATTGGGGAATCGAACTCCCAACCTCTGGCTCCATCCAGCCACTATAAAGTTGTCATAGGCCATGGGAAAAATAGTGAATGAAACCTCATTCAAATTGTTTCCACCTTGCCTTCTGGAAGCTCAAAGTGGTTTACAAACATCGCTAGGAGTCCTTTCTCATGTTTTAACTGCTAGCATTTCTAATATTTTATTTATTTATTTTATTTATTTATTTCATTTATACCCCGCCTATCTGGTCAACCGTGACCACTCTAGGCGGCTTACAACACACACTAAAAACAATAAACAGATATTAACTCCAGGCCTGGATTATCCTTTTTAAAATTGTATTTCTTTACTTTAGTCTGCTTCAGTTTCAAAAATCTACCACTTTAACCAACGTTCAGTTAACAAAGCTTTGCATTAAATACACATTTCAATCATACGACCCCCTTTTCACTGATATATTCTCCATCCACATAATAATTTCTTATCTTTTATTCAGAGATAAAATTCATAGAAAGTATCACATACAAGCCTAGAAAAAGAGCTAGTCATGGCTATCATATACTCTTTGGAATCAATATGGCTTAATTTAGGCACAAAGTTAATTAAAGATTTTAATGAGTATATCTAGAGCATGACTAAATATAGAAACACTTCACAATGGATGATTCAATGGATCTACTCTAGTCGTGACTTACTACTGGGTTTCGGCCAATGTATTTAAAAAGATCTACCTCTTCTTGTCTCAAACTGAGTTTAGCACACTTTTGCCAGTTCTACTTTTAGAAATCAACAGATGCTGGAAATGGTGGCCATTCTTGAAACTGAGGGGTTCTTGTACTTGCTCTACCTTCAGGTTCCTTCACATCAGTTCATGTCAGCACACTTGGCTTGAGTTTGACCTGAGTTTGATCCTGAGGAGCTCAGATAGCCAGCTCAAAGTTGACTCAGCCTTCCATCCTTCCGAGGTCGATAAACTGAGCACCCAGCTCTTGGGGTGGCAGCGGCAATTAAATTGTAAACCACCTAGAGAGTGCTTTAAGTACTACAGGGTGGTATATAAGCAGAGCACTTTGCTTTGCTTTTGATCGATGGCCTTTAGAATTTGTGAAAAACATAAACTCAATGAAACCCTGGTTTTGCACAACAAAGCCCAGGTATTTCCTTTCCTGAGGCTGAGCATCTCCCCACAGCAAGCTTAACAGGATAGCCTGATTGATCACAGAGGCCCAAATAACCCTACTGCAGGCTTTCAAGAGTTTGTACAACACAGCGACAATGATCCCTTTTTGCAATACTGTGTTTTTAAGAGAAATCTGTAAAAAAAACCACAATTTGAGAAAATGTCCTATGAGCCACTAACTAACCACATCTGCAAGACTGACCAACAATTAAGCAACCAACCATCCTGTCAGCCAACTGATACCCCCACACCAAAAAAACAGGCTGCTATCTCAGTGGTAGAGCACAGTGTTTTTCCATTTATTGTATACAGAGTAATCACAGAGGTTGCATATAGGTTGTACGTATTTTAGATGAACAGACCTGTATGCATATCCAGAGAAGGCGTTCCTCTTTGTGAAATAACGCTTAATGCAAAGAAGGGCTGAGTAGCTATGCATATGCTCCATTATCCTGTTTTATAGGCCCCTTGAGTTAAGTGCAAATGCAATTACTGTAGCAGTAGCTGTTTGTGTTGTTATAAATGCACATAGACATTAGAGATCCTCAGTTGTCTGAGACTCTGTGCTCCTGCCCAACCTCCTTCTCTTCCGTTCCTTTTTTCATAGCTGTAGACCTTTGGTTTACTCCCTTTTAGTTATGATTCTGCCAAATATATCCTTTTCTAAAGAGGATACATTGAACCTGTCAGCTTTGCTTAAAATGAAGCTAAAGCGGTGAAAATGCAAAAGTGTGTCAGCCAGCCAGCCAGGTACATGGTAAGGCATTCCAGACAAGGCCTTGCTTCACTTAGCCGGCTACAAATCCTCCAGATGTCAAGGAAAGCACAGGGAAAGGTGGATGATGTATGGCGGGCGGGAAGCGATGCTGTGATAGATGAGGCTGCAAAAAAAGAAAAAAGGGAAAAAGGGGGCAGCCTAGAAACCCCCCTTCCTTGTTGCTCATGACTGCGTCGGAACGGCTAAGTGCTATTTATACATCCAACCCTGCCCAGAATCAGTCAACGAGGAGAGATGGCCATATGAATACCATATGAGGGTGGCATGGCTGGCAGAGAACACAGCTTTGGGAGTTACTTTTAAAACTTGATCAGTTGCAGTTATCATTCCAAGGCCCACAAAAGTAATTGGTTACTGTGAGGGGTTGCAATCTGTCCCCCCAGGGGACTCATTCCTGTTTCTCAAAAAATAACGAATATGGCAACGTAACAGATTGTAGCCAGAGGCCTACTGGGAATTAAAGCCGGTGTTAAAGGTAACTGTGTAGATGGTCATGAATTACAGCTCATTAATGACTAGCTGCTTCCATTCTTGATTAACAAGTCAGGCAACTTTCCAATAACGTAAATGGCAATTTGTTAATTAGTGGCGATTCACCACAATTTGCAGAATTACAATTACGCCAGCATAAGTCCCCAGTAAGATTCTTCTTATAACTGGTTTTAATTACATAATTAAATTAACTAGTCAATTTCTTAATCACACATGAATGCTACGAATGATTGTCTTCTGCATCACTCACCAAGGCATGGCACAATGCAGCCCTTGAAGCTGGGTTGTGCACTTCCCTGGCCCCATTCAGCCCATGTTCAAATAAGGGTACACAAATCCAGATTCTTCCTGTATCCCTGGTGGGATACTAGGGGTGGAGACTAGAGATCGGGATATTCGTATACGAATACAAATATCCCTGACGCAGCTGGACCGAATGAGGGTCCAGCCCCCGGGACCAGACCGTCAACTCACATGTCTTGCTGCAGCGTCGGTCGCACTCTTCCAGCCATGGTCACCCGGAGCTCCACTGTCTTTCTGCTCGTCTGGCCACTCAGCAGCTGTGTGGGGAGATTCGTCCTCCCACCCCCTGCCAGGAGTGGCCAGCTGAGCAGGAAGGGAGCGGAGCTCTGGGAGCAACCTACACAGGGGTCTGGCTGTGATTTGAACCAAAGGGACTGGAAACATGTGCTGTGGGTGTGCAGAGGGCGAAGAACACGGAGGGGCACCCAGCGCTGCACACACGCGCAGCCGTGCAGCTGAG
The DNA here is from genome assembly GCA_037013535.1 of Intellagama lesueurii. Classification (NCBI taxonomy): domain Eukaryota; kingdom Metazoa; phylum Chordata; class Lepidosauria; order Squamata; family Agamidae; genus Intellagama; species Intellagama lesueurii. The sequence goes on from JBAJHW010000003.1 coordinate 7,861,945, forward strand.
AGGGAATGTTGCCTGTAACCCTTCTCCACTTTGCCAGGGAATCAAATCTGGTCATCCCAGTTTGATCTGGACCTGGGAGTCATCAGTCTGAATGAAGCCACTTTTAGTTATGAATTTGGCCTTTGGCAGAAGGCAATGCACAGCTTCCATACAAGGCACCCATCTAGAAATAATTTCATGTGCGAAGCCAGTCTTCGACATCAATATGTTTTGCTAATAATGGGGTCTGTGTGAAATTGCCTGGCATTGATCTGCATTGCGTTTGTTCCATAAGTGCCAATAATAGGAAACTCATATCTCGTAAGAGCTCGTTTAGATTGGCAAGAGACTCATAACCTGGTTCTGAAGAAGTCATTACAATGCCCAAGCGAGGCTCAACGTTTCCCACTTAGAAATATCGGACCAAACGACTCAGTGAAACAAGTGACAGCTCATTGAAACACTCTGTATCAAAACCATGTATCATGTAATCATGGATGCAGCTGAAAAATAGCCCAAAAGGAAAGCAAAAGCTAAAAATTACAGTGTTCTGTCTTCTGTGATTACAGTTTCTTCTGAATATATTGATGAAAGTGCCATTGGGTTCAGGAGCCATGGACCACTTTGCTCAGGTGCTCACAAAAGTGAGGAAAGATACCCACCGAACTGCTGTTTACCTCAACGGTGGGACTACAGGAGATGACAGGGAACAACCATACCATCCATGAAACAAAACCACATGGTGGCTGCTCCTCAGCCTTACTACAGAAGAAATTACTACAATATCTGCACGACAGGGCATTTTTCCTGCACAAGATTCCTCAGAAAGGTCATTGAACTGCCCTGAAAACAGCAGGCTACAAACAAACAACTAAACCAAATAATGAACAGGAAAAATAAAATCAGCATCTCGTCTCATTTTTGCAAAAAGCCACAAAATCCTCCTGCTGCTGGGGAAATCGTAGTGCAAAGTCTCAGTCTAGCAAGGCTTGGAAAATCATGGAGAATGATTATTTTTTCCTATTATTCTTCACATGCCTCATTCAAGTGTTACAGAACCCAGTTTTCTCCACATCTTCCATCATTGGTTAGTTGCATGAGATCTCCAATAAGTCTGAAGGCAAGAGCTTTGTGATCAGGTGGAAGCTTTGCGTGTGAGAAAAAGCCAAGATTTTCCGGGATTATTGGTCACAAGGAGGGTCTACCCTGAAAGCAGGAACTTTTTGTCTTCAGATTCATCAGCGTTTTGCTGCTGTTATGCTAGTTGCAGGATTCGAGGAGCAAGTCCAAAAAAAGAAGCGTCTCCTTTCAACAATATGCCATGCATTGGAACAGCCTAGAGTGCTCAGGTAAGTATCAACCTGAGGTAGAAACCTACTACCAGGTTACTTCTTAGGAAAATGCTTACACAAAATAGGGTCCCTCTTGTAAATCAAGCTCTCTCCCCTCTTCTGATACACCACATGCCTCGCCTAAATTGGGCAGCAGAATTTGGAGATCTGCATTCACTCTTGTTTCATCATCAACAAAATTGATCATGTAGCAATGGGAGAATGACTGCCATCTAAAACTCTGGAGACCGACTGCTAGTCAGAGCAGAGCATTCTTAGCCGATGGACAAACAAGAGTGTATCTACTCTACAGAATTCCACTTGGTTTGATTGTTTTTTAGCTGGTTCATTTTTCCAGTTCGTGCCTGGGGAGAGGAGAGCCTAACACCCTTCCCCCTTCCCGCTGCCCCCATCATCTTCCTCAGCTGATAGGTGTGCACATGCACAGAGACAGCTGGCCCGGCTCCTGGAAGGGAAGCCAGGTCTCGGTCCCTGAACATGGAAGCCATGGAGAAGAAAGAGGAAGAGGTGGCAGGACCAGGTAGGGAGATGATGGGGGCGCAGCAACGATTTTGCCAGAGCAAAACCAAGTGCCGGATGGAAAATAGTGTGGCATTTTTTAAAATTTCTGCAAAATGGAATGCATGAACCAAACCATGAGTCAGACCGGTTTGTGGGTGTTTTTGGTTCGTAGTTCGGTTCATGCCCATCTCTAGTCACAGATCTAGTCTTTTTCATAATCAACAAAATGGACCATATAGCAATGGAGAAGGACTATCACCTAAAACTCTGGAAACCGACTGCTGGTCAGAGTAGAGTGTTCTTAATTGAAATACAAACCAGATTGTACGTATCTACTCTAGAGAATTCGACTTGGTTTGATAGTGTTTTGGCTGCCATGGCTCTATTGTACAGGATTCTGGATCTGTAGTTTGGTGAAGTATCTAGAATCACTTGCCAGCGAGTTCTACTGCACTTCCCTGAACTACAGCAGAGAATTTGAAGGACCACACCTAGCTGCAGGCACCAGGATTTGGCAGGAAGGAGCCATGACAGCAAAAGAGATACCAAATTGTCTAACCCTGTGGTATAGGTCAGTGAAAAGCAGCAACTCCAATTTCATGGGGGCAGTGAATCCAAGCCAGGTTTCAGTCCAAACTTTAACAGAGTTATCCAAGGTGCTGAGTGTATGTGGGGGGTGAGGTTCAGCACCTTGGATAGCTTGTGTAAAATTCAGACTCAAACCCGGAGTGGATTCCTTCCCCCCACCTTGGAATTGGAGTCACCAGCCTTCACTGGTGTGAACACACTCACAATTCCATCTGGGATACCACAGCTGCCTATGAGAGTAGAGTAAGACCTAGAACCAGCAGTTCTCATGTCTTTCACTGCAATGGGGCTGGGATTGTGCACGAGAACTTCCCCATGGCAGTTGCCCATGCTGTGGCCTGTTTGGCTTCTGCATTTTCTCTCCTACTGGCCTGTAGGCCTTTTCTTAACCCTGTATCTCTCTTTTTTGGAAGAATGGAGCCCTCCAAAGTTAGCTTTCTGAATAGCTTATTGGTATAATTGAGAAAAAAGGGAAGGGATTTTAAAAACAACCCTCTGCTGGCCTGGCTTTAGTATGATTTTTAAAACCCATGGTATTTGAAATGCACCCAACATCCTATTCTAATTCTACCCTTTCACCCTCTAGCTTGCTGAATTTAACAGGATTACTCCCAGTAGTATGGCAAAGAAAATCAGCTGTTATGAATGGAGACTGCCTCTCTCTCACACACACACACACGTACACACACACAACTCCATACCACTTGCATTTGTTTGTGTTTATGTAAGCATAATTTTTTTTTGGCATACATTATCTTTTTATGAGCCTTGCGATATATTCTGTTTTTGTTGTCAGTCCTCTGGGAATGCATTCTATAAACTTTTACTGAGACAAGACATCCAGAAGCATTTGCATGTATGTGAGCTCAGCAGAATATTACTCTTTAATGCACTTTCGACTTTGCAAGATGGTGATACTGGCTTGTGCAGCGAGAGGAAATGGATAAAAATGTTAAACAGTAATATTTGATTATTTTATTTTGTATTTGCATTCATTTCAAATCCCTAGGTCAAAAGGAAAAAAAAATCCAGAATAATGACAGGATGGTTGCTGTGTGTTAAACCAATACATGTTAAAACAGATTGACATGTTACAGCCAAGTAATGCTTCTAAACAGAATGTGCAGTGGTTGAGATGTATTGTGCAGCTAAGATCTTGTAACTTAAGAAGTTCTCCCACTTGCTCTGATTCCCACAGAAGGAAAAAATCTTTTGATCCCACTTGTCGGCAGTAATCCTGTTGCTTTGTTAATATTCATTCACTTCCAGCTGGCAATTAAAGAGTCGCAGCAGTGACTCTCTGGAGTGCTGACACCCATCGGTTTGATGTGCACTTGAGAATCCTTGTGGAGACTTGTTAACTGCTGGCTGGAAGTGAGTGAATGTTATACCATTGGCCTTCCACTTCCATAACAAAGCAACAGGATTTCAGCCATTGTCTGAAATAAATAAAAAGTCCTAAAATAAATAAAATGCACAAAATCTCTTATAATCTCACCCAAGAGGAAGAAAATTTTACAGATATCTTCATTCTATGCTAGCATAGTTAAATGAGAAATAAATGAAATATGACACTTGTAAACACATCAAAGCAAAAAAAAAAAAAAGTGTTTTGCTTCTATATGGCCCCATAGAATTTAAAGCTCTCTCTCGGCAGTTTACAATTTAATTATGCTGGCTACACATTGCCCCCCCCCCCCCAGCAAGCTGGGTACTCAATTTAACGACCTTGGGAGGGTGGAAGATTGGGTGAACCTCAAGCTGGCTATCTCGGGTTGAACCAAGGTTGTGAGCAGAGTTTTGGCTGCAGTCCTGCTGTTTAACCACTATGCCACAAGGCTCTCATGAGGTATTATGTCCAGTTGACACAGTAGGGTCACATCCTCTATCCGAAAATAGATATACATTCAGCCTGGACACATACGGTCAAGTAAGTTCAATGACTAGCCCATTCTTCTTCTGGGAGGAGAGATCAAAGGCTTTCTCTTGCAGGATCTGGGCCTTCATAACCCCCCACCCATTTTGATAGGCCAGGTTTCATCGACAAGACACATGTAAAGTTGTCGCATATGGAAATGCAGCATATTTGTTGACAGAGAGCCACTTTAGGCTTGTGTACGTAGAGCTCTGTGGGGGCTGTGAATTCATGTTGACGTTCTGTTGAATAATCTTACATGTTGCCTTTCCACAAATTACTTGCTCACCGCGTTTTGTGAAGTCCTCCACCTGGTCCTCCATCTGTTGCTCAACAGGTGGAATTCCGAGCAGTTTGCTGGGTTGGCACCATGAAACGAAACACATTTGCTGGCATGCAGGGCCCTCTACATTTGTATGAATTTACCTTCAAGAAACTGTACTTTTAATTATTATTAAGTTTTAAAACATCAAATAAATTCTCCCATCTCCAGAACCTGTCATCCCAGCAGCACTAGTAATGCAACAAGTAAGACTAAAGTAGAACTAATTTCTTACTCACAAGCTCCTACCATCTGGTTGATAAAGTCCAGAGAAAACCTTAAATATACCAATTAGTTATTCCTTGTCATGATACAATTAAAACTGTTATTCTACTCTATAATTATCTCGACCCATAATACCTGTGTTTTCATCATTAACATACTGAATAAATTGAATAAATGGATACCAGCTTCAGTAAAACGTATCTGGCTTGACTTTTCCCCCAGTCCATTAAGACATTGTTAAAATAGTTTGGCTATGGAGTAACATAACCTTTTTAGACTATACAGGTGATGAGCAATCATGACCATTTCATAGAATCATAGAATCATGAAGTTGGAAGGAGGCTATAAGGCCATTGAATCCACTCCCTGCTCAGTACAGGAATACAAATCAAAGGATATCTGCCAGGTGATTATCCAAGTTTTCCTTGAATGCCTCCAGGGTTGGAGCTCTCACCAACTCCCAAGGTCACTGGTTCCACTGTCGTACTGCTCTAACAGTTAGGAAGCTTTTCCTGATACTCAACTGAAATCTGGCTTCCTTTAACTTGAGCCCATTGTTGCGTGTCCTGCACTCTGGGATGATCGAGAACAGATCTTGCCCCTCCTCTGTATGACAGCCTTTCAAATATTTGAAAAGTGCTATCATATCACCCCTCAGCCTTCTTTTCTCAAGGCTAAACATGACCAAATCTTTCAGCCTTTCCTCATAAGGCTTGGTTTCTAGCCCCCTGATCATCCTTGTCACCCTCCTCTGAACTTGTTCCAGTTTGTTGGCATCCTTCTTGAAGTGCAGTGTCCAGAACTGAGCAATGGGCAATTTTCAAGAAACTGCAGGGTTTGGGTCAAAATATTCTCATCAAAAGGAGTGATCTAGTTCCTATGTTTAAATATAACAACATTGTGTGCCATGAGGTGGACCTAGAACATCACAACATAAGAATTGACCTCTAGACTACCTAATCCACTGTTTCCCACAGGGGTCAACAAAATGACTTCAGGAGGGCCACAAAGAAGGTATGAAATATGGCAGGAGTAGCCTCTGTTGTCCTGTCCCCTTATGGGTATTCAGTAGCCTAGTGCCTTGAAATTTGAAAGCTGCATATATCCAGGTAACCAAGAAAACCCAAGACTGATAGTCTGTCTACATTTTTAAAAAACCCACAATATGTAGTAATTTAATTTTAAGCCAAATCAAGTCATGTGGTTTTTGAGCTGTTTCCTGGGTTGCTACTTCTTCTGTTAATGTACCGATTACTTTTCCCACAGAAAATGACAAAAATCTCATTAGAGCTCCCCCTGGTGGTCTTAACTCAGGTATACATGGAGAAGCTCCCTTTTAAAACTAGCTGTTAAGATCACAACTGGCTAAACTGATTAAGAAAACTGTGTGCTAAAATAAATGCTCCTCTGGTGTCTGTTCATTTTAACTTGCTACCTAAGGAAATGAAATGAGTCGGGGGGGGGGATATGCACTTTGGAATTCATTGTGTGAATTTGAAAGTCAAAAGGGGTTCTAACACATGTCAAATCCCAGGTTTTTTGGCTGTGTGACCAGGCCTGAGACTTAGAAGGGCAGCAATCAAGGAATTAGAAAAGATAATCAAGTGTAAGTAAGGATGTGTCACTGGAATCCAAGATCAAGATCATCCACACTCTTGTATTTCCGATCACCATGTATGGGTGTGAAAGCAGGACAGTGAAGCAAGGGGACAGGGGGGAAATGATTCATTTGAAATTTGGTGCTGGAGGAGAATTTTATGGATACCCTGGATGGTCAGAAAGATGAACAAGTGGGTCTTAGAGCAAATCAAGCCTCAACATTCCTTGGAAGCAAAAATGATAAAACTGATGCTGTTGAAGGCAGTAGGAAAATAGGAAGTCCACATAGGAGGCAAACTGTCTCCATAAAAGAAGCCACACACCTGAGCTTGCAAGTGCTGAACAGGGTTGTTAAAGACTGGACATTTTGGAGGCTGTTCATTCATGCTGTAAAAATTAATTTATACTTGGATGCTGTAGAAATTAATTATTGACAATGTCCACAGTGCAAAAAGAAAAAAGAAAGAAAGCTGACATGCAATTCTTCATGTGTGAGTACTAGAGATGGGCACGAAGCGCTTCATTCTGCTTTGTCAAAATTCATATGCGCGCATCAGTTCTCTTCCCTCCCCCAGCCAGCTGCCCCACTCACAATCTGGTGCATGCCACCCAGATCCTCCTTCTCGGGTGGCTGTCCAGTCTGGGCAGGAGCCTAGGTTTCCTTTTCCTTCCTCCTCTGGCAACTGACCACTCAATGGCTGGGCAGCAAAAATCCCCACCCTGCCTCCTCATCTGAGTGGTCATCTGCCAGAGGAAGTGGGGAAGGGAAGCCCAAGCTAACTGCCTGGACTGGATAGCCATCTTAGAAGGAGGACCTGGCGGTGCACACTGGATTGTGAGTGGGGCAGCCTGCTGGGGTTGGGATGGGGGGAGGGAACAGACAGCAGCTGTGTTGCTGCGCATACAAATTTTGACGAAGCAGAACCAAGTGGTTCGTGCCCATCTATAGTGAGTACATTTTCACCCCTGCAGTTTCAATGAGATGAAGAGTTTGACCCCGTGTTCCTCCCCTACTCTGACTGCTGCTCTTTGATTTGTGAAACCCTAGGTCCAACTGCCACTTCAATGCTTAAGTCAGAAGACTGTCACAGTTGTGGCAGCAATCCCTGGCCTCTGAGGATCATGGAATATTTGGTCCAATGGAAAATCTGGTTTTGTACACTGCTACCATGACTGGTAGCCATTGAGAGGATTATAACCATGATCTCCCCTAAATCTCTTTAATAGGCATCTCGGGTCAAACTAGATGTTAGGCAGTGGATGTATTTCATCCAGTAACTCATCTTTTCTTCTGCATTAGGACTTCCTCAGAGACACATGTCTTGACACACAGAACTTGTGGATTAAGCCTCTTTTATTTTCCAATAGCCAATTAGGGGGAAGTGCATACTAAATGCACAGTTTCTCAACATAGCTGGGGAAAAGCACACACTGTAAGATGCCTTTCACTGTGTGAGGGAAGATCACTTCTAATTTATGTATTGCTTTAAAATATTTCTATCCTGCCTTTCTCCCCGAAAATACCCAAGGCGGCTAATAATGCTAGGCACATCTTGTTTGTGCTCAGTAGCACCTACTCTGGCAGGACGTCCCCCTGATTAATTACCCTCCACCCCAAAGTGTAGTTCCAAGCGGGTTCTCTCAAAACTAACTCCAATTTGAGTTTGGTCATGGGGCCATCTCCCCAAGATATATGCCTAGAATTCTAGCCGCCACCATTGTTTTGAGCTGTCCGGTTGCTTCTAACGTATGCCAAACATAATAGAATTTTTGAAGTTGGGAGATGCTGAAGGAGTGTTGACCATTGCTGCTCCCCAGGTGAGTGTCCATGGCTGAAGCAGGATTGGAATCCAGGTCTCCTAAAGTCCTAGACTCTCTATCCAAGACACCCCAACAGAATTCTAGTTTAGGCACCATAAAATGGAGAACAGATGACAAAGCATGACCTGTAGGAGAGTCTGTTTCCCATTTCATTCTGCTATATTTGTGTACCAGACCAACCTGACCTGCTAAAGTTCCCCTAGTGAACATTTCTCAGCCATGGCCAGGCCATTCTCTAAAGCAGTGGTTCCCAATGTTGGGTCCCCAGATATTCTTCGACTACAACTCCCAGAAATCATGGCCAGCACAGCTAGTAGTGAAGGCTTCTGGGAGTTCTAGTTCAAGAACATCTGTGGACCCAAGGTTGGGAACCATTGCTCTAAAGCCTATACTTTTATAGTAGTTACACTCAATATGCCATTGATACTTGGGGTCTTTGAAAACAAGGGTGTGATGAATACATCACTATCACTATGCCTTTCCTGAGGATCTGACACTGGCCATAGATGCCCTTCCCTCCACTGTCTAGCTCTGTGGATGTCTACTGCCAAAATAAGCATTCAGCGTCATGTGTTTGAAATATTGCAGAGATTCGATTAGTACATATTTATTAAAAACGCTCCTGCCCTTCGCAAGTCGTTGCGATAGAATCTGGATAATGAAATTTGCAGCTTCCAGTTCTACTCACAGCAAGCTTGTTTACCTGCCAAGAGTCTCCCCCCCCCCCACTTTCCATGAATCAATTGATATTAAAAAGAACCTTTTCTCTTACATTTTACTCAAGACACTGGAAGGCAGTGTGACACCACTAGATTGAGGAGGTCTGGAAAAACTTAGAGAAGTTTAGCCCATTTCCCTACTAATAGAACCTGGAGGCTTTTGACAGCTGCTGCATCTCGGTTGCCCACAGCTTTGCAAGTCCTTGGAAATGTTTATAGTCCTTCCTGGTGAAGAAAACCAGGGGCAAGCCTGTGTCAAGGAGGTCCTTCCAGTCCTCTGGAGTCTTTCAATGTTCAGAGTACGAGGAACAGGCCACTTCAGAGGGTCCAGAGATCAGTTGTCCACCTCCAGGACCCAAAAGGGGCCACATGACTCTCCAAAATGTCACACATCCACCTGAAAATTCCAGCTGGGATGTGGCTAGAAGTCCATGTCTGGCTTTGGGATTTTTTGGGGTAGGGCTGAAGAGTAGGGGAAGAACAAAGGGCGCTTACTTACTTACTTACTTATTTACTGCCCCATTAATGCAATATACTACTCTGGGCCATTTTGTTGTTGTTTAGTCGTTTAGTCATGTCCGACTCTTCGTGACCCCATGGACCAGAGCACGCCAGGCCCTCCTGTCTTCCACGGCCTCCCGGAGTTGGGTGAAATTCATGTTGGTAGCTTCGGTGACCCTGTCCAACCATCTCGTCCTCTGTCGTCCCCTTCTCCTCTTGCCTTCACACTTTCCCAACATCAGGGTCTTTTCCAGGGAGTCTTCTCTTCTCATGAGATGGCCAAAGTATTGGAGCCTCAGCTTCAGGATCTGTCCTTCCAGTGAGCACTCAGGGTTGATTTCCTTCAAAATGGATAGTTTTGTTCTCTTTGCAGTCCAGGGGACTCTCAAGAGTCTCCTCCAGCACCACAATTCAAAAGCATCAATTCTTCGGCGGTCAGCCTTCTTTATGGTCCAGCTCTCACTTCCATACATCGCTACTGGAAAAACCATAGCTTTGACTATGCGGACCTTTGTCGGCAAGGTCCACATAGCAGGATAAAACACAGTAGACATAAGTTAGATAAAACCGGTAAACAACACTCAAGCAGAGAAGTCCTAGAGACATACACTGCATTAACAAAGAAAGCAGGGAAAAAAAATCAGACAGGCTTGCTAGGACAGACCTCTGTGCAAAACAGTGTTTTCAGAGGTCTTTCAAATATTGGGAAGGAGGGAGGGAGGAAGCCAGGTACAGCTCCACTGGGAGTTGGTTCTAGAATGTTGGTGCCACAGCAAAGAAGGTCCTGCTTCTCGTGGACGATATCCTGGCCTTCCTTGGAGTGGCTCCCCGGAGGAGCATTGCCTGGGAGGACCTTGAGGAGCAGGTAGATGACCTTGGGAAAAGATGCTCTAACAGGTAACATGGCTCATGCACATGGTTTCATGCAACCCTCCACCTGGAAAGATACTCTTTTGTTCCAACTTGGAGGTCATCCTGCGACATTTCAGGGTATGTTTTGTGAGACACAGCACAGCAGTGTCGGCTGTTTCCACTGATTCCACTGTTATGGATACTGTGAATCCACTCCTGGTTTTACTCTGCACTTTACAGGATGCTGTGAATCCACCAGCAGAGGAGAACAAGGCATAAAGGACGCCATTTTGGGTGTTACATCCCTCTCAGCTCTGACATTTACAGTAGTTCTATCTCTCAAGTTAGAGGGATAGGAAGATTAATTTGTGCCTGTCTTAGAAATTGTAAGAAAATTGCAGGAATATTGCTCTGTGAATCTTTCTGTGGTATCTTTCCTGGCAGTGTGAAAATATCAGTTCCTTCTAAGTACAATTATGAGAATGCTTAATAGATTGCTTAAAGTTTAATGAACTTTATAAATGAGGAAAAGATTTGTTCAGCACTTTCCGAAGATAAGGTGTATGAGAAAGAATGAGAAAACATTGTAAAATCTAATTCTAGGATGGTCAATTCCATAACCTTTTGGTCACATATTACTCTCATACTATTGAAACAAATTTTATTTATTTATTTATTTATTTATTTATTTATTTATTTATTTAACTTATATGCCGCCCACACTACCCAAAGATCTCTGGGCGGCTTACAATAATTTAAATACAATAAAAAGATAATACAATTTAAAAAATACAATTAAAAATACAGTACTCTAAAAATTGCCATCAGGACCCACAGTTGATATTATTTCAATTAGAATAGAATAGAATAGAATTTACTTTATTGTCATTGTACTTCCGAACAACGAAATTAAATGCCATCTCCAGTACACATAATGATAAAACACACAAGAACATAGCATCCATAACATGAAAACATAGCACATTACACATAAAGAACATCCCTCTCATTCACATCCACATCCTTCACATTCAATTAAAAACCTTCTGGAACAGGAAGGTTTTGACCTGGCCGAAACGTCATCAACGTTGGCGCCAGACGAATCTCAGTCGGGAGGGCATTCCATAGTCTGGGGGCAGCTGCCGAAAAGGCCCTTTGTCTACAAGCCATCCCTCTTACCTCCTTGAGGGACGGCTCTTTCAGAAGGGCCCCCTGGCTAGATCTTAACTGCCAGGTAGGTTCATATGGAAGGAGGCAGTCCTTCAGGTATCCAGGGCCCAAGCCGTTTAGGGCTTTATACGTCAAAACAAGCACTTTGAATTGGGCCTGGGCAGTGACTGGTAGCCAATGTAATTTGAACAGAATTGACCTGATGTGTTCCCTAGCGGTCCCACCACTCACCAGCTGCGCAGCTCGATTCTGAACCAGTTGCAGTCACCGGACCATCTTCAAAGGCAGCCCCACATACAGCGCATTGCAGTAATCTATACGGGATGTTACCAGTGCATGCGTAACTGTCATGAGACTCTGCTCGTCCAGGTAGGGCCGTAGCTGGTATAATGAGATACTTAACACAAATCTTGATTTGTACTGGACAAAGGGATTTTTAAAAAGCCCTGCTTTGATTACAATTGTCCTGTCAGGCATGCACATTGGGCCTTGTGACACAGTGGTTAAACTGCAGTACTACAGTCAAGACTCTGCTCACGACCTGAGTTTGATCTTGACAGGTTCAAGTAACCAGCTCATGGTTGACTCAGCCTTCCATCTTTCCCCGGTCAGTATATTGAGTACCCAGCTTGTGGGGTGGAGAGGGACAATGTGTTGCCTGCATAATTAAATTTTAAATCCCCCAGAGAGTGCTTTAAGCACTATGGGGTGGAAATAAGCAGCATACTTTACTTTGTGTAATAATAACTGAAAACAGAATTATAGGAATATGCAGATCATGTTAAAAGAGAATCAGAGGAAACAATGATGAATAAATCTTTCTGCCCTCACAGCAGGGTACTAACTCTGTAAGAACTTGAATTAAAAGTCATCAAGAAAGGATTTTACCCACCAGGACTTATTTGAAGTAGCAGAAGCTAAGTAAATGCTTCCCTCTGCTTCAACTTTCCATTCTTTGTCTTCAAAAACAAATCAGAGGAAATCAGAAGTGTATTTGCTAGGCAAGATTGCATGAAATATTATGATACCTAATCTAGACTGATCTGGACTAGGACTCAAGAGATCTGGGTTCACATCCCCACTCAGCCAGAGAAACTTGCTGGGGGTGGCAATACCAAACCACTCCTTGAAAATCTCACACCTGTGAATCTCACACCTATATACATTAAAAAAAAAAAAACACCTCTCACATGTCTCAATCACTCTGTTAGGGAGACCTCTTGGAGTCTACAAAGCGAGCTTCTATGAGGAGCCTGTAGAGCAGAGGTCCCCAACCCCCGGTCCGTGGCCCGGTGCCGGTCCGTGGCCTGAGCTGGACCGGGCCGCCAAGACAAACCTCCCGCCCCACCCCCCGCACGCACTCACCCCACACAGCCGTATGCGCACACTCATGCACGCAAGAGAGCACGCTTGTTTGCGCATGCGCGCGAGTGCAGGGGTGCCCCGCCTTCCCCAGCTGGTCCGCGGACCGAAAAAGGTTGGGGATCGCTGCTGTAGAGAATGCAAGAAGCCACCATCTTGAAGCAAAGATCATCCCCTCTCCTTTCTAAGACATTCTTATTACCTGTTGGTTCAAAGTCTTTTAATCTTCCACTATAAAGGTTAATTATATGACCATTTTCTGCACTCCGGTAGAAGAGACCCATTCCTTCTAAATTTGTCACATTAGCAAAGCAATAAAGAAGGGGGAAATAGGACTAGTGGACTCCCCCTAGAATGGCTGGATTATAGAGAGGTTCCCACATAGGCACAAGGGTCCTTCTGATGCTTAAACATCTCTGAGGTGCTACTGAGTTGATCCCTCCTCCCCAGTATTGTCTATACTGACTAGCAGCAGTGCTCCAGGGATTTAGAGGTGAGCCTTTCCAGCCATGCAGCCTGAGGCCATCTAAACTCTCATGCACCAGGATATTTTTTTTAATTGATTTTTTTTTTTGGTGGGGGGGAGAGGTTTCTGGAGCATTTTTGACCCACTGGGGTTCCAATGGACTGAGGTTAGCAGCAGAGTTAGCATTGTGCTCAGGTTAGGGTTAGGGTTACAGTCAAGGGTTAGGGTTAGGATTAGCAGGAAGGTTACACGTACATTTTGTTTCTCTAATTCCATTGTCTCCTCTCTTGAACGTGATCTAGTGACAACCAAAATAGGTCACGTTTGTTTTGTCAAAATTTCTAAGCATCATGGCTCACAAAAACACAGCGCAAAACTTTTGTGTTGTTGTTGTTGAACTCTCCTACACTGCCTAAGACAGGAAGAGGGTAGTTTAGAAAAGGGCAAAAAGCGTTCGATTCTTTGGGAGAAACGTTGTCCCGGCTGCTTTTTGACTGTTAAAAGAAAAGTACATGGCAAGTAGCTGAAATATGGGGACATTGACCAGAAACCCATGTATAACTTGTTGCGGTAGCTTTCACTTGAATCAGTGAAATGCTGGTTTGCATCTCAGGATACAATTACAGCAGGAAATACTTCACAATTTGCTCCAGAATTGGCACAGGTGAACTGTGAAGTATTTTTCAATGATCACATGATATAAAGGTCAAGGCGAATCAGCCCATCCTTATTTTCTTTCCAATCTGGACTGCTTTCCCCTGGAGGGGGGGTTTCTATTTTTTTCTCACTGCAACAATTCAAATGGTGTTTTGCTTGTGTGATTGTTTGTTTCATCATACAAAAGAACTAGGTGGTGGTGGTAATGACTTTGGATGGTTTCCTTGTGACATAGTAAGTTGGCGCATGATTTGGGATAGTGGGAACATCCACTTCCATGATCTTTTTCCCTAGTTGCCCTGGAGCATTTTTTGTTTAAAAAACAAAACAAAAAATTGAGTCTAGCACTAGATCACTTTGTGACTTCATTGCTAAATTAGTTTAGCACTAGATCACCTCTGCACAGAAGCAAAAAAAAAAAAAAAGGGAGGGGGAAAGAAAATAACAAATAACCATTTTTTCAGGAAGGCCAATTTTAATAAACTCAGAACAATTATGAGTAATTTCCCATGGCAGAAGAGCCAAACAAGGAGTCCAAGATGGGTGGGAGTTTCTTATATAAAGGAAATTCTAAAAGCAGAACTACAAAGAATTCTAACAAGAAAAAAACTAAATGTAACTATAAATAAATAAATAATAAATCTTCAGTTCAGCCATTCGCCATTCAGTGGGGATGGAATGAATAATTTATAACTTTGAATGAATTCACGTCTCCAGGGCTTCATGAACTGCATCCAAAAGTATTGAAGGAACTGGCTGGAGACCCTTAAAGACCTAAATTAGAAAGCTTTGAGGTTTAACTAGGCCTAGCGCCACCCAAGCTTCCAGCACAGAAAGAAAACTCCCAGCCAGCACTGGGGCAGGAACAGGAAGTTTGGGAAGAGGCAGGCCGCACAAAGACTAGGCCTTTCAACCAGGTCTTTCACCAGAAAATCTGAAAATTCCATCCCTAACATCCAGAGACAATGTGTGACAGATTTCCTTGCTATAAAACCAGATGAATAACAAAGGGGAGTGGGGAAACAACAACAACCAAAAGAATAATTCTAAATAGATTATAACTCTTCCTAAACAGAATAATGCATCTTCATTGCCTCACTTTACGTTCTTCTGGATGATTAAGCTTACAGCTGAACCAGTAAATCTAACCTGTATCTCTCTCTTCTTTTTTAGAAACCTAGAAACTAACATAACACAAAGGCATAAATAAGTTAAATCATTTCTGTCTGAAGCCAGAAATTATGCTACCCTTGAGAAAGAAGGCAAGAAAAGACATGGAGAAATAGCTTGCAGGCAGTAAATCTTGATCACTGAGTGTGTGAAACAGACCAACGTTGTCAAGCGAGAAGACAACTCAGTCCATGGAAGTCAACATGCTTTTAATTTAGGCATGGGTAGCTCTGCCTATTTCCGCCTATCTTGATTTCTGTCACTTTCTCATTGATTGATTGATTGATTGATTGATTGCTGATTTAGTACAGAGCACTACTCTAAGCGGTTTATGGAAGAATAAAAAACAAGAAACAGCTTAGCATAAAGACAGTTATCCCACTCCAACATTAAACAACAACAACAACAGAAACGAAACATGAACAGTAATTTAAAAATCCCAAACATGGTGGAAACAGGAAACTAAACCTAAGGGAGGATGTCTCCGAATATCTCTTGAAAGAGGATCGTCTTCCGCATCCTTTTACAGGAAGGGAGGGGCCTGAAGTACTTCTATTGGGAGTCTATTCTAAAGGGAAGGAGCCACAACCGAGAAGGCACAGCTCCTAGTAACTATCTTCTTTGCCTCTCTCAGCATGACAACCTGAAGAAGTGAAGCCTGTGAGGAATGGATGATACGGGCTTAGGGAAAGATGCTCCAACAAATAAACGTGATTCATTTTAAACTTTGGTGTTAAGTGTGGTTCGTCTGAAACTTTGGTGGTTCTTTTTTTCATTTTTCATTGTGGTCCATCACTCACTTTGCAAACTATATTTCTGAAGCTCACGCGAAAATCTGAGTCCATTCTTGTTCACAAATCCCTTCATATATGCAGTTTTTGTATGCAGTTTAGTCTAATACACTCGTTATTGATATTGATATATAATTAATATGTCACTTTCAAAACAGTATTTTAAGATCTGGTGCATCCGTTTGCTATCCTCCAGCTTGATGTAATGGTAGAAATTTTAATGTTACCACCTGAATGCTGAAACATTATGTCAAAACTGTGGAAGAAACCCTAAGGACTCTTGAAGCACAAGTATCTTGATAGGGGAAAAAAATCCTAAATGAGAGTCCCCCCCAAATAAAAAGTACATTGAAGACTGAGCATGTTCAAGGGTCAAGAAATACCAATTGAAAATAGGGAGGACATTTTTTTTTTCAAATAATGCAGTTTAGAATTATTTGCAATTATATCCTGGTGTCCACTTTCGGCTAACCTGTGCAACTCTGTACACATTTTTAAACTGGAGAATCTATGGCAACATTGAGAGAAGGGGGCATTTTGAAACAGAATTGAATCCCATCAGGCATATTTGGACAAAAGTGCACAAATAGGTAGGTTCCCATTAAAATGTGAAGCGAATAATTTTCTCCCCATCGTCGGTTTGAATGTAATTCTCGCATATGCTACTCTATTCTGATCAACGGAGTTGCTCAAATGAGCTTTGTTTCGTATTAATCAATTTGCCTTCTTGCAAGAGAGTCTAAATTTAATGATCACGTTCTGCTGAGCACATCAGTTGTCTTTCAAATTTGCTCGGAAGATGGATATATGTCTCCCTGCATTATGATTAATGCACAGAGCTGAAGGGAAATTTTCCTTTGAAATTAAAAATAACTGCAACAACATAAAAAGATTATTAGAAACAAGGCTGCTCGTGTTAACAAGACTTTGCTTTAGTAGTCCTAATATTCTTTAACCTGGAAAACTTATGCTTATGATTAGAAAGAAAAAGAGTAATGTGGAGGTTCCTAGATCTTCTTCCCTGCAAAAAGGCGCAGTCATATAAACTGGGATTCAAAGAACCATAGAACTAATTCTGTATTCTCGGGGGACAGAGGGATTTACTTTTGTACAGAGATGCGTAGGTTTGTGCTTCAAAGTTACCAGAAGACTTTTGATTTCTTTCGGCTGAAATAAACGGAGACAGCTACCTCTCTGAACTGTAACATTTTACATAGTTATAAAAACTAGGGATTCCAGTTTTGGATTTTCGAGATGAGAAATACCATAATTCTCCATTCTGGGAGTTTTTATCTGCCTTACAAATACTTTACAAACACCTAAACGTGATGCCCCTGGGAGAAAGGCCTAAAATGGGAGGTGTTAGGACTTGGCTAGGCCTAGCTCCACCCAAGCTTCCTGTTCCTGCCCCAGTGTTAGCTGGGAGCTTTCTTTTTGAACAAGAAGCTAGACAGAACTAGGCCTAGTTCAGCCTCAAGGTCTTCCAATTTAGGCCTTTCTCCCAGGTGAGGCACATTGAGGAAGGTGTCTGTAAATTAGGTAGAAGTCCCAGAATGGAGAATTACAGTGATGCCTCGCAAGACGAAAGTAATTCGTTCCGCGAGTAGCGTCGTATTGCGAAATTTTCGTCTTGCGAAAGCGCGGTTTCCCATAGGAATGCATTGCAATGCATTCCTATGGGAAACCTCGCAAGACGAACGAATTTCGTCTTGCGAGGCATCGCTCTTGCGAAAAAAATCATCTTGCGAAGCACGGCCATAGAAAAAGTCATCCTGCGAGTCACCAAAACAATCGCAAAACGCTTTCGTCTTGCGAGTTTTTCGTCGGGCGAGGCATTTGTCTTGCGAGGCATCACTGTATAGTATTTGTACTCTGGAAAATCTGAAAATCCCTTCTTGAATAAAGCACTGGACCTCTGTCCTGTAAAGGTACTGGCAACCTGGCTGCATGAAAATCCCTGATGTTCATTAACATGGTGAATAGTAACAGCAAATGCAAATCTTAAAGTGTGGAAATCTGCCTGGCTAAAAACAATTTATCATCCATAAATGGCAGTACCAAGAGTCCTGGGGGAGCCAGAGTTTGGGGAATGACACATTAGAATTTCCATGTTCGTGCAAAATCACCAATTTTGCATTCATTAAAGGGAACCATTGGTGTGTCTAATCTTATAAAAATAATATTTTGAGAGTAAAATTAATATGTCACTTTCAAAACAGTATTTTAAGATCTGGTGCATCTGTTTGCTATCCTCCAGCTTGATGTAATGGTAGAAATTTTAATGTTACCACCTGAACGCTGAAACATTATGTCAAAACTGTGGAACAAACCCTAAGGACTCTCGAAGCACAAGTATCTTGATAGGGGGGAAAATCCAAAATGAGAGTCCCCGCCAAATGAAAAGTACATTGAAGACTGAGCATGTTCAAGGGTCAAGAAATACCAATTAAAAATAGGGAGGAAAATATTAGGGAAAACAGGGGGCAGAAAATCAAATGAAATATTTTGGACAAGATATGGCGAGCTGGTTGGAAGGACATTTTTGCTGTAGATCTCTCTCTATATTTATTTCATACCTCACTGATGCCTATGAGGAGTACAATATAACCCTATTTAAGAGATGGGAAATGTTTGTATTTTAGACAACATCTTCCAGAATCTCACAGCTGTGCTGATTATATGTACCAGGTAGAGATGGGCACAAATCGCCAGTCTGGCAGTTCGTCCCGGTTCGTTTACCGTCCCCACAGGTGTCCTGCAGTTTGGCTCACTGTCCCCTCTGGCGGCACCCACTTAGGCAGTGACCAGAGGAGATGGGGCAGGGAAGCTGGGATGCTGCCTCAGAGGGGGCACCTGCCAGATGGGGTACGGCATTGAACCGTGGAACGCCTGTCGGGGCAGTAAACGAACTGCACTGAACCGCAGAACCAGCGGTTCCTGCCCATCTATAGGAGCAGGGTAAGGGAGTGGCCACTATAACTGTCTGATCAACAATGAAAAAAGGAAAACAAATAAAGGAGAGAAAAACCCCCAAAAAACAAACAAACTTAGTGGCAGCTTAAAGTGTGCTGCTTATAGCACTCTCTGCGAAGTTTACAATTTAATTATGCAGGATACACATTGTTGCCCCCACCCCCAGTGAGCTGGGTACTGTTAGATTTCATCTCCTTCGATAAAGGTTTATATAGAAATATAATAGTTAGTCTTTAAGGCACTGTTATGTCTGTGAAGATTCTCAGGTTATCTGGAAGTTGAGTCATGGCAACTCGACTTCTTTCTTGTTAGGTTGAAATGTTTCGGTACTCATCCGAGTAGCTTCTTCAGTCTGAGGAGAGTTGGTAGGAGACCCCTGATATATCCTCCACGTTGGTTTCACTTCCCCCTGGTCTGAATAGGCTTGTTAGACGGACAAAGTACGGATTTTCACTCACACCCCCCCCCGTCCTTTGTCCATCTAATGAGCCTATTTGTGTAAGGAATGATTGGCTCAGTCCCGGTGAGGGAGATGAGCTTCCTTGGGTAGGCACTCCCAAAACTTAATGCGTAGGCGTTTTCACTATCTGGCCCCTTCGGAACCTGATCGAGCAAAGAATCATTAAGGCAGAAAGGGATTCAAGCAAATCAGCCTGTCAACCTGCATTGTTTTGGTGTCTGCCAAAAGAAAACCAGACATATACAAGAACAAGGAGGGTCTCTTTCCCCCATAATAAAGATGGCAATCCAATCAGAATCTATTGAATGTCATCTCCTCTTGTGGTCAGACTGACATCTCTATTCTGTACTCTTTTAATCCAGCAGAAAATGTCAAGCTGGTGCTAATTCAAAAAAGGCCCTGGAGGTGAGACTGTTCTCGACAGCATCTCACAACCGATCAACTGCCACAGGCAGGCTCTCTTGTTTTCACTATATTTTCAACATGCACAGCAACTCTCCGCTTCAGACACTGAGTAAGCAAGCCAAGGGTCCTTTCGCACGTAGCATTTAAGTCAATTAGCACTTAAAACAACTTGCTGAGATTTCACTCGAGCAGCGGTTAGAGCCAGGTCCAGTTTCTGCAGCCGACCTCCTTGGCTCAAAAAAGAAAAAAAAGAAAGAAAAAGAATCATGGAATCATAGAAAAGTGAAGTTGGAATGGGCCCTACAAGGCCATCCAGTCCAACCCCCTGCTCGAGGCAGGATTACAATCAAAGCAGATCTGCCAGAGAAGAAAAAAGAATTGACAACATTAGAAATAGGAAAATAGTTGGTAAATGGTTCCTTGTCAATTTAAGTTCTTTTTTTTTGCAGAGTTTTGAATTTCTGGTAAAATTCTCCTTTTGGTATGAAGCAGAAGTACAGAGATCCACAGAGGAGAATAGCTACAAATTCCCCAGAGTGCAGCCCTTTCTCATTCACTGGCACTTAATGTTTCAATAACTCACCCTATGTTTGTAGGAGAAAGAAAGAAAATGTTTGTTTACTTACAGTTGCTTGAAATTACAGACTTGTGTATACTGCTTTCTTTACTGCACCCATACTAGCAACCAACCAAACAGATCAAAAGCAACAAACAGCTGCCACCAACTGATGAAAGAGAAGGCTAGAACACTAAGTAGAGAGGCGGGGCTCTGTTTTAATTTCAAAAGCTGGAAGGAACCATTAGTTAGTACTAGATAGAGACAATCACCCCAGCCCAGAAATGTCCCTCTCAATCACTCAAACTACAGACAGCATGTGAGTTTGTAAATAAGAGTCCAATGTTTACATGGTGGGATACCTCACTAACTAATTTTGAAACTTCTTTCTTTGCCTTTATCTGAAAGAAAGACAGAAAGCTCTTTCCTACCCAGATCTCCATAATTTCTACAAAGGTATCTCCGGAAGCATCCTTTCTGTTGAGGAGCAAAGCGCACATATGAATATAGCAAACAGAGAACAACTGGCTGAGCATTTAGAAAGAATCTACACAGTGCTTCAGATTCTTAAAAAAGCAACAGTCAGCCATGTTTTGAGTAATTTGCTCAAATAACGCAAAAGCATGATTTTACCCCAAAATGGGAAATTATGTCAAAATCCTTGTTCTTGTCAATGGACAAATTCGCATAGGAACATCATTTGCCATCAAGCGGAAAAAGCTTGTTTTTAATAGGGACTTGGGACTTGATACCAACAACTTGGACTTGGACTTGGACTTGGGACTTGGTACCAAAGACTTGGACTCAGGCCCAAAGACTTGCGAACATCCCTGGTAATTACATATCATCAGTTTGATCCCAACCTATAGTATCTCTTTCCAGGGTTTTTGTGGTATTGAGTATTCAGAAATGGTTTGTCATAGTTGTCTTCATGGGGTCTCTCTGGGATGGCGTAGCTTGCCCAAGGCCATATAGGATGGCTTTTCTCTGACAGGGGGCAGTGTAGAATCAAGCTACCAATGCCTGCCCCCACAGCTAGGTGCTTTAAGTTACTGAGCTATGAGCTGCTAAGCTAAGTTGTTGTTGTTGTTTAGTCGTTAAGTCGTGTCTGACTCTTCGTCACCCCATGGACCAGAGCACACCAGGCCCTCCTGTCTTCCACTGCCTCCCGGAGTTTGGTCAAATTCATGTTGGTAGCTTTTGTGACACTGTCCAACCATCTCGTCCTCTGTCGTCCCCTTCTCCTCTTGCCTTCACTCTTTCCCAACATCAGGGTCTTTTCCAGGGAGTCTTCTCTTCTCATGAGATGGCCAAAGTATTGGAGCCTCAGCTTCAGGATCTGCCCTTCCAGTGAGCACTCAAGGTTGATTTCCTTCAGAATGGATAGGTTTGATCTGCTTGCAGTCCAGGGGACTCTCAAGAGTCTCCTCCAGCACCACAATTCAAAAGCATCAATTCTTCGGCGGTCAGCCTTCTTTTTGGTCCAGCTCTCACTTCCATACATCGCTACTGGAAAAAACCATCACTTTGACTATGCGGACCTTTGTCGGCAAGGTGATGTCTCTGCTTTTTAAGATGCCGTCTAGGTTTGTCATCACTTTCCTGCCAAGAAGCAGGCGTCTTTTACTTTCGTGGCTGCTGTCACCATCTTTATAGGATCCTTCAAATTGCCCTGCTTGGGTCCAGGCTATTTGAAGGATCATGTCACACTATAGAAGCCTACCCAGCTTTTAAGATCTTCTAAGGAGACTCCTCTCTCAGTTCCCTCACATTCCCAAGCTGGTTTGGTGTGGACATAAGAGAGGGCTTCCTCAGTGGTGACTCCCAGGCTTTGGAATGCACTGCCCTAATGAGATTTCTCTTCTCATGAGATGGCCAAAGTATGGGAGCCTCAGCTTCAGGATCTGTCCTTCCAGTGAGCACTCAGGGTTGATTTCCTAGGTAACACATATTCTCTGAGTTATCTAGCAAAGATGAGCTCAAACTTCAACTCAGCCAGGAAGCTCATGAGTTGACTATGGCTCAGTCCCAGTTTCTCACCTTAACCTCCTACTTGACAGTTTGCATTTGAAGACAAAATGGAGCAGCAGCATGTATGCCTTGTTTATTACAAATAAACAAGTAAATAAATGATATTTATGGCATAAAGAAATGTCTGTGCCCTGGTGTACATGGTTTGTGGAGTTTACAACTACAGAAGTTGGGAATGGAGTCAAAGCGGAATAAATAAGCTATTTGTTGTTGTTGTTGTTTTGTGTCGTCAAGTTGCTTCCTATTTATAGTGACCCTATAAATGAGTGATCTCCAAAATGTCCTGTCCACAACAGCCCTATTCAGCACCTGCAAACTCAAGCCTCTGGCTTCCTTTAGAGAGTCAGCCCATCTCATATTTGGTCTTCCTCTTTTCCTGCTGCCTTCAACTTTTCCTACCATTATTGTCTTTTCCAGAGAATTCTGCCTTCCCATGATGTGCCCAAAGTAGGGAAGGCCCAGTTTCATCATTTTTGCCTCCAGAGAGAGTTCAGGCTTGATTTGCTCTAGGCCCCACTTGTTTGTCTTTCTGGCAGTCCAGGATATCCACAAGGCTCTCCTTCCAGCACCACATTTCAAACAAATCTATTTTTTACCTCTCAGCTTTCTTAACTGTCCAGCTTTCATACCTGTACATGGTGATCCGAAACACAAGAGTGTGCATGGTCTTGGTCTCGGTCTCCAATGCCAGTGTCTTACTCTTGATGACCTTTTCTAGTTCCTTCATTGCTGCCCTTCCAGGTCTTAGTCATCTTCTGATTTCTTGCCAGCTGCCCACTTCTCTCCTGCTTATTTATTCTATTTAGCTTCATTATGTTTATATGTAAATGAGAAACAGGAGAAGCATCCCAAACATGAAACATCACTGTGCAGGAAAGACGAACCTAGCACTAAAATCCATGTACATGTTTCAATATCCCTTTCTGTGATTAGAAACTGAGTCTTCAAAATGCGAGTACCAGGCAGAAACATCTCTCTCGCTACTCTTTCTCATATCCTGTCTATAATCATGCAAGTCCCTGATGATCCTTGGGTGAAAACTTTCTTCATTCCCTCTGTTGCTTGGTGGGATGAAGGGAGCACTAGAAATAATCACATATGCTAATTTAGCACACTTAATTAGCATAATTAGTACACCAATTTGCATATAATGGAATCATGCTGCTAACATTGTGGGAAGTGAGGCTGAGATTCTGTGGCTGTTCCCAGAGAGAGGGTATGAAGGTTACTTGAGAAGAGTAGGAGAAAGTTCCCCATTGCTATTTCACTTGTGATATTACAACCCAGGAACACATTGTCATAACTCAGCTAAAAGTAATTCATCCTTAGTGCTTTTCATTCACATGGGTAGCAAACCTGTATGAAGAGAGATATGTTAGCACTCATCAAATGCTTGAAGGGTTGTCATGCAGAGGAGGGGCAGGATCATCAATCATCCCAGAATGCAGGACTCATAATAATGAACTCAAGCTACAGAAAGCCAGATTTAGGCTGAAAATCAGGGAAAACCTCTCAATCGTTAGAGCAGTACAACAATGGAACTAATGTCCTTGGGAGGTGGTGAGCGCTCCAACGCTGGAGGCCTTCAAGAGAAAACTAGACAACCATGTGTCAGATCTGCTTTGATTTGGATTCCTGCACTAAGCAGAGGATTGGTATACAGTAGGTCCCTTCCAACTCTATTATGCTATGATTCGATGACCAAACACACCTTCGTGAACTTAGTGTTTCTTTGAAGCTTTAAGCAACACCAGGTTCCACAAGAAGAAGGAGGTGGAGGCAGAAGAGGAGGAAGAAAATAAAAGAAAGAAAATTAAATGTAATTTGAAAAAGAAAGAGGAGACACTATTAGTAATAGACAGTATTTCAGAGCATGTTGTATTCATAAGAAAGCAACTATAAACCAGCAGAGTTTCCAGCCAAATTAGGAGAAGCTTGGAGCACAGAAGGCAATATATATACATATTTACCCATGCAAAGCCAGGGTTACACAGAAAATGTCAGGCTTCTTCAGTGCTAGGAGTGAAACAAAGATTTCCAATTATTGACCTGAGGTGGGGGCTTGCATTTGCTGAGTGAAAAACCTGGCCACATGTCAACATTATCCTGCAGGGGTTTATCAGGGGTATTATACTAAAGTATTCCGCACAAACCACAAGGGGGCAAGGCATTTTGTGATGTTCGCAAGATGAGAAAGAGAATGAATTGGTCCGTGTGTTTGTGTGTCCAGAAGTTAAGCAAAATTGGGTGCAAAACAGAAGTAATGGAAATAATGCTGGTTATACACAGCAACTATAGATGCTGCTTTGAGACATAAACTAGAAGGATTGTAAGCATTGAAGGTGGCCTTTGTATCTTTTACGCGAATCATCTGGTTGTTCATTGCTAGCTCTCTGTGAGTGTTGCTTGTTCATGAAAGGGAAATGTGATATCCAGACAGATGCATCTCATGATCCCTGGGTCTCCCCTTCATTTTGCAGCAAGATTTCCCACTCCCTGTCTACAAGCTGCCCTACGTCCAAACCACAAAACACAGAATAGGTTAATTCACATTAATTTTAACTTGACCCGATTACATTAAAAGTGCATCCTTTATTTCTTAAATGGTCAGTTGTGGTGTGCCGTCAAGTCAGAACTAACTTACAGCAATCCTAACAGGGCTTTCAAAGTAAGTGAGAGCTTTAAGGAGTAGTTTTACCACTTCCAACCCCCCCCACTGAGGCTGGGTGGGGATTCGAATCCAGACCTCTTCAACTTCCAAGAGTCACAGAGATGAAAAACCTTTCAAGTTAATCTTTTAACTTGGTGCTTTAAATTCTAAGTCAAGGCCATTTATTGTATCACTCTGGGACCATCTGTGGCTCTGAACTATTTTCTTACGACCTCCCCCCAGTCCTACCAGATTTCATAGCCCCTGCCAAAAATGTTGAGGTTTCCCAGCAGAAAGAAAAAAAATATATATAATTTTTTATGCCTTGAGGAGAAATGAATCATCTTTTAAATAGGTCACCTCCACTCCCACCATTTTTGGCTTGCTGCACTTTTGGTAGTTCATGTATGGTCACAGGAAGGCTGGCAGAAAATTGGTCCCCGCGTTGGCTGAGGTTGCCAGGGGCTGCAGGCAGGATCTTTTGAGTCACAAACATATGCTCTACCATTAATCAGTAGTTTCTCCATGCTTCAGAAGTGGTGTTGGGAAATGTTTTGGCATAAGGATCTTGTTATTTCTTTGGCACTTCTGGACTTTCTCCTGGCCAGAGGGAAGCCAAAATAGACAGGAAATATAGGCAGGAAACTATAGCTGCTTTGTGCAGCCACATGATTCTGTAATATATACAGTTGGACTCCCTTTTCTGTGGGATCAGTATCCACTGATTCACTTATCAACAGTCTGAAAATATTAAAAATATTAAAATAAAAATCGCATAAATATATATTTCTTACAATGAAGTTACCAGAACTGACCACTAGAGGAAGCCAGAGACCATGCTATGTGTTCACTAGAGAAATATATTTCCACAGTGTCATTACCTGAACTCGGCACTAGAGGGAGCCAAGGATTTACAGTGCACAAGGCTGGAGAAGGACTGGTTTCAGTTATAAGACTGGATTGATAAGGTGATAAGGAATTCCGGTAATACAGTAGTTCCAAGTTGCCCCCCCCCCCCCACGGATGCTGAAAAATGCGGATTATAGCAAACAAATGCTATTGATTAGAACATTTCCTGTCTATGTATAGCATTTGCTCTTATAATAACGTTCCCTATACTTCCAAATTTTCAGCATACAATGGGCGAGGGGTTTGGAACTACTGTACACATTACAGTGGTGCCTTGACTTACGAACGCCTTGACCTACGAACATTTTGAGTTACGAACAGCTCCGTTCACATAATTTTGCTTTGACTTGCAAACGGAGCTTTGACTTACCAGCACAAAAAGGCAGGGGAAAAGGGCGGGAAATTCAAATAGCTAACTGTAGGTGGTGACGAGGCTGCTTCTTTGTAGCTCTTTCGCCCCGGCAGTTAGAGAGTGTGCGATCCGAGGAGGCTGCCTGCTAAGGTAAGGTGCTGCTTTATACTTTTAAAAAACTTTTCTGGGTATTTTTGCAGCGTGGTTTTCGGCTGGGGGGGGGTTATGTTTCTGTGCTGTGATGGGTCTTGGGGGGTTTGTTTGTTTTTTGGTTCCCCCCCCCATTTCCGATGGGAGGTTTGTTTGCTTTTGGGGGCTTTTTCCCCCATTTTCGATTTGTCTTGCATGCTTCCCTTGCTTTTTTGCTTCATTCTCTTTGCATTTCTGATCTGCTCCGTTTGTTTTCTGTGCTTTTGCAATGGCTTCTGCATGCTTCCCTTGCAAATCAGAAAAGTTTTTGCAAGGGTCTGTGCTGGCATGGTTTAAAATGTGTTGGTGTAAAATGTGTGGGTTTAAAATGTGTTGGTTTAGCATGTGTTTTAGACTCCCAACTCTCTCCCTCCCCCATTGTCTTCTCTCTCTCTGTCTCCCTCCTTTCCTGCCCTTTTTTTTAACCTAAGTCATCTTAGGTTAAAAAAAATATTCTCCCCCTAGTGGTAGAGGACGGATTAGCCGGTTTTGCATTAGTTCCTATGGGAACGAATGCTTTGACTTACAAACTGTGCCTTGACATAAGAACAAAAACAGCCGGAACGGATTAATCGGGTTTCAATGCATTCCTATGGGAAATGCTGCTTTGATTTACAAACGTTTCGACTTACGAACACCATTCCATTACGGATTAAGTTCGTAAATCAAGGCACCACTGTACTAGAATTCCTTATCACCTTCTCAATCCAGTCTTATATCGGAAAACAGTCCTTCTCCAGCTTGGTACACAGCAGATTTTTGGATACAACTCTCACCATCATCATCATGGAAGATTGTCATGCAGAGGAGGGGCAGGATGTGTTGTCAATCATCCCAGAGTGCAGGGCATGTCATAATGGGCTCAAGAGGCCAGATTTAGGCTGAATATCGGGGGGGGGGGGAACCCACCCTGTTAGAGCAGTACGACAATGGAACCCATGAGCTCGGGAGGTGGTGAGCGCTCCAACGCTGGAGGCATTCAAGGGAAAATTGGACCACCCTCTGTCTGATCTGCTTTGATTTGGATTCCTGCACTGAGTAGGGGGTTGGACTTGATGGCCTCCTAGACCCCTTCCAACGCTATGATTTTATTATTCTATGATCAACCAACATACCCACACATTTGGAAGTTACTATTTTGAGAAACTTGTTCATGGGCTTCTTTTCTTTGTCTGTTCCGAAATAAGTCAAACTGAACTTCACTTCTTAATAGTATAAAATCTTTCTTATGTGCTCTGAGCTATCCTTCATATTGTAACCTTATCCTTCCATAACCTACATAATTGGGTTGTCATTACCAAATTATTCCTCTAATGTATTTGAATAATGTAACCCTATTCCCTTCTCAAATTCAACTTCTGTAATATTAGCTTTCTTTCCCCTACTTCCATCCTATTTTTTTGTTTGTTTAACTCATGAGAAAGAGAGTCAGATTCCTCTGATACCCTCCAGTTAGGATTTGAGAGATTTACCATGTAGAAAACTATTACAGCAAATAATTAATTATCCCCACTCTTTATTATAATGCATATCCCTAGATACTTTAAGCTGTGCTTTGGGGGACTTTCATTTCACTTTAAGTTTTAAAAACTGTGTCAATAATGCTATACAAGAGGTAATAGCTTTAAGTTGCTGAAACATGGATTAAAACAGAATATTATAGAAGAATCATCTTGGTATAATAATAGATGAGCAATGAACCAGAGTGTTCTGTGGGGTGGTGGATCCCACCATGGCACAAATTCCAGTTGTGTAAGCAGAAAAACTTCACATCCCAAAATTTAAACACCAAATATACAATATAAGAAAATTTAGTTACTATCAAGGTATTCTTGTTGTTGTTATGTGCCATGTTACTTCTGACTGAAGAAGACCTTATGAATGAGTGGTCTCCAAAATGTCTTCTCCTCAACCACCTTGTTCAGCTCTTGTAGACTCAGGGCTTTAGGGGGCTGATCCATCTTGTCTTCTGCTTTTCCTGCTGCCTTCAACCCTTCCCAGAATTGTTGTCTTCTTCAGAGAAGCTTTGAACTTTGCAACGGACATGTCCATCCAAGGTGCTAAACGTTGCGGGGTGGGGAATAGGGTTCAGGAGATTGGCTGGCTCCTCTGCTCTCTTGAATTAAGAATGTAAATCACGTCATAATTTATCCTCACATCTAGGGATATGCATTATAATAAAGAGTGGGGATAATTAATAATTTGCTGTAATAGTTTTCTATGGACTTTGGATGGACATATCCGTTGCAAAGTTCAGACTAAAGTTCCTCTGAAATTCAGACTAAGCCTCGGAGAGGATTCACGTCCCCTATGATATTGAAGTCCCCAGTTTCATCTGATTCCAGACACAACACCTTCACCAATTCAAGGTGCTCCTCTCCCTTT
This sequence comes from Intellagama lesueurii, assembly GCA_037013535.1. NCBI lineage: Eukaryota > Metazoa > Chordata > Lepidosauria > Squamata > Agamidae > Intellagama > Intellagama lesueurii. Next base: position 7,890,845 of record JBAJHW010000003.1, read on the forward strand.
ATGGATAACTGTGTCTACCCCTCTTTCCCCTCCTTTTTAGCAGAGCATAATCCATTATCCTTTCCATCGAAGAGAGCGGGGAGTGCCATATGATGTTGGGCAGCTCCCATTGATTTCAATAACAGAACGTGTGCAAGAGCTGTTTGCCGTGATTCTCTTGTTTGTTTTGTTCCTGAGCCTTCAAACCGGGCAACTCGAGAGACTCATAGCTCGGCATTGATTTTCCTTCCTTCCTTTCTTTTCATAAAGAAGCAGCCCACACTGTAGAGCAAAATCACCTTTAAGAAAATGTACGCCAGAGACTGACAAGACCTTTTTTGTATAATCATGGGATATCTGACACACCAGCATTTATGTGCAGCTTAACTCCCATTTTAACTGCCAGCACCATAAAATGCTTTGATTGAGTGTCGCTCTTGAATTTCAATGGGGGGGAGGGGGGAACAGAATCCCTCAGGACGGGCACGGTTGCTTATGAAATATTCCTCATACCGCCCGTGGAATTGGGTCTCATGCTGTACCTGCAATCTTCATGTCTTAACAACAGAGAGACAGGGGGATTGCTGATGATTTTATGTTGTGTTATTCCTTGAGCAAATGCATAGAAACACAGAATGATGAAGTTGGAAGCAGCCTATAAGGCCATCGAGTCCAACCCCCTGCTCAGTGCAAGAATACAAATCAAAGGATATCTGCCAGGTGGTTATCTCAGTTTCTCTTGAATGCCTCCAGGGTTGGAGCACTCACCACCACTGTAGGTCACTGGTTCCATTGTCATACTGCTCTAACAGTTAGGAAGTTTTTCCTGATATTCAGTCAAAATCTGGCTTCCTGTAACTTGAGTCCATTGTTGCGTGTCCTGCACTCTGGGAGGATCGAGAACAGATCCTGCCTCTCCTCTGAGTCAACAGCCTTTCAAGTATTTGAAAAGTGCTATCCTATCTTCTCTGTCTTCTTTTCTCAAGGCTTGTTGTTGTTTAGTCGTTAAGTCGTGTCCGACTCTTCGTGACCCCATGGACCAGAGCACGCCAGGCCCTCCTGTCTTCCACTGCCTACCGGAGTTTGGTCAAATTCATGTTGGTCGCTTCGATGACCCTGTCCAACCATCTCGTCCTCTGTCGTCCCCTTCTCCTCTTGCCTTCACACTTTCCCAACATCAGGGTCTTTTCCAGGGAGTCTTCTCTTCTCATGAGATGGCCAAAGTATTGGAGCCTCAGCTTCAGGATCTGTCCTTCCAGTGAGCACTCAGGGTTGATTTCCTTCAGAATGGATAGGTTTGTTCTCCTTGCAGTCCAGGGGACTCTCAAGAATTCGCCCATTCCCGTCCATTCAAGGCTAAACATGCCCAATTCTTTCAGTCTTTCTCATAGGGCATGGTTCCCAGCCCCCTGATCATCCTTGTTGCCCTCCTCTTAATTTGTTCCAATTTGTTGACAGCCTTCTTGAAGTGCAATGGCTGGAACTGGGCACAGTACTCAAGATGAGGCCTAGCCAGTGCCAAATAGAGGGGAACTAATACTTTGTGGTCAGAGTTATCAAGGGTTGTATGTAACGCTGGCATGATCTGGAGACAGACAGGCCCATCTGTCCATCACTACCTGGAAACTGTGGAGGGTTGTGAAACTTTGCCTTGTAGTTTGGGGTGGGGGAAGTAACATACCATAAATAAACCACAGAATTGGTTGACTCTCTGTGGAATGATATAGCCCTGTTCAATGCTATTTCAAAGGAGAATAATATTCATGATGGCTTATCCATTGGCTCAGGCAAATCCAGTTCCCACATTGTTTGTCTCAAGGTTTACAATATTTGCTAAAACTACTGAGCTATCTTTGTACACTGGAGGGTAGAGGCTAACAGAAAAGTGTTCCTCAAGTGATAGCAGCTGGCTAATAACTGTTCATATGGACTAAAACTCACAACATCTTCTAACCGACATGTCCGGTGGTCATGTCACAACGTAGTGGAAAAAGTGTGCTAAAATCCACACAAATGTCCATAGTTGTTCATTGCAATAACTATGTTGTTCACAAAATGTTCATTCCAATTTGAAAATCATAGTGCACACAGTGATACAGAAATGACAAGAAAGCTTTGGGTAATTTTGGGAGTTGTAATCCAGGGAATAATAATAGCTGGCTGGATAGCTCAGTGGTTTAGGTATCTGGCTGCAGAGGTTGGGAGTTCGATTCCGCACAGTGCCGCTTGTGAGGAAAGACAGCCTGTGTGTCCTTGGGCAAGCTACACAGTTGCAGGATGCCTTCAGAAGAAGGGCATGATAAACCACTTCAAGGATAGCCGTCAGTTGGAAATGGCTTGATTATTATTTATCAAGGGAAATAGTTTTCCTGACTTCAGTCAATAAACTTCTCTGTGCTAGGCATGGAGAGAAATCCATCCCTGGTTAGAATCACATGTTTATACAAAACAAAGCAACCCATGTCATACTTCACTGACAAGAATGCAAGCTGCTCAGTGCTTTGGTTTTTATACTTCCTCAATTTTGGTGCAGGTCTGTAACAACAACAACAACAAAGTTTGCATTTGGGAAAACTGCATTACAGAAATCATGTACAAAAACTGTACAGCTTAGGGGGAAAGGTATACAGAAATGTGTATAGATTTTTGTGAATATGAATGTTCATGCAGATGGTAAAAAATGCAACTGTGCATGAGGAGATGAAATGTGCTGGGTTTTAAAAAAAAGATAGACTAAACAAAGGAAAATAGATTCAATCATTGTTACTCAGTGTATGGTTTGGCGGCATGCTTAGTAGGGTGTATGTCTGTAAACTCTTGATTCCAAGGGAACAGAATGTGTTGAAGTACTGCCTGTTTACAAATAACGTGGATTTCCTGTCTCTTTTATTTCATGAATGGCTCCCAAAGCACCATCCTTCATAATTTGCAAGCTCTACCTGCTTTGTAATGCTGGCATAAACAACCCTGAAAGGCAAACGGTCTTAATACAAGAGGGATCCAGAGTAGGTTGAGTTACTTTGCTATAGGATTTTCTGCTCTGGTGAAGGGAACATATTTTTGGAAGCAGGGGGAAGTAGAATGAAATCTTGGAACCTCAAATTCAGATTCATATAACACTTTACAAGTCCCTGAGGAGACTTTTTGTACTGTACTTTAACTGATCTAGAAACACACAGCAGCAGCAGCAGAATGAGGATTCTGTGTAAACCATTTCTCTAACTTTAGTCATAAAATCTTACCATCTTGATGGCAAATATAGGTGTTTTCCTTAAGTATGTTTCCCCCCACACTTACTGTTTTCCTGACACTGGGAGATAGTGACACTGACACATGATTAGGCATCCTTCAGTCTCGAGAGACTATGGTAACGTGCTCTGAATAGAGGACTTGGAACAGCGTCTAGTGTGGCTGAGAAGGCCAATTCGAGAGTGACAATTCCTTCCACACTGTGGACAAATACAATCTGTCCCCTGTCCAGCTCCCTGATTTGGCTGGTTTCGGGACTGCCTCTTTCCCTCGGCCTGCTGGACAAGTGTCTCTTCAAAATGGGAGAGGCCATGATGCACCGCCTGCTTCCAAGCTGAGCGCTCAGAGGTCAAGGTTTCCCATCTGTTGAGGTCCATTCCTAAGGCCTTCAGATCCCGCTTGCAGATATCCTTGTATCACAGTTGGGGTCTCCCTCTGGGGCGATTTCCCTGCACTAATTCTCCATACAGGAGATCTTTTGGAATCCGACCATCAGCCATTCTCACGACATGCCCGAGCCAACGTCGACGTCGACACAAATGGCTATGAAAAAGAGGTGCCAAGAAAGGGCCACTAATGAACTTTCTGGGTGGGGCCCTCTCAGTGTCTTAAAAAGGCCCCGCAATGTGTCATTCAAGATGACACTGACAGTTCACAGGATCATCAAATTGGGGAGCTACACACTCATAGAGCAGCTCCTCACATCAAGGACAGAGAGATGATTGGCTTTGTGATTCTCATCCTAGATCCATTGAGCTGGCTGGATGTGTCTTTTCATACAAATGGAGATAACTGTGCCAAACTATAGCTGGATTGTGACCCTTTTGTATGACTAACAGCTTGCTGCACTCGTCCATCCAACCACCTCTACCTTTGAGTTGCTATTTCGTATTGCTTAGTGCTCTCCATCTGAAGATCCATTGTAATGTTCCGCTATTATCATTTTAATATCTATACTGAATACTCTCTTGCTGCAATTATTGGAGTAGCCACTTTCCAAAGCGTAATTACTTGATAGCAGTTTAAAAAATATATATCACAGCAAGTACGCTTATGAGCTGTTCCAGATAAATTACCTGGAAGATCACCCAGTAAAATGAGGCAGGCTTTTAAAAGTTTGTTCAGAGTGGTATCAAATGATATTGAATGTGATACACAGGAAATGTAGATACGTATATATCTGAGATACAGGAAGAAGAAAAATTAGAATCCCAACATTGAGGCACTTCCCCCTACCATTTAGAATGACATTTTTCACAGAGGGAAACAATGCTAGTATTTACACAAAGAGTAGCAATCACAAAGGAAAAAAAATGCACTTGATGTCTTGCTCTCACGCTGGAGATGAGATCTCATACAGTTGTTGAGGAATTCTCAATAGGCTGTCTTACTAGGTACCCCAGATCCCTCGTCTTTACTAAAATCTTTTACAGATGGAATTGTCAGCTTCACATTCTTGAGTTCTTTCCCTTTCATTTTATCATCTTGCACCTGCAGAGTTGGAAGGGATCCTATGGATCATCATGTCCACCCCCTGTCAAGGAGGCACAGGTTGAACTCCCAAACTCTGAATCCACAGCCAGATACCTAAACCGCTGGGATTTCCATCAGTTTATGAAGAAACTTGAAATGGATGTACAGAATTGTTCAAAAAATGAACCCAAAGAAATTCTTACCCATCGCTTAAAATGTCCTAGATCAGAGGTGTATAGACTTATCCTTAAAATGTCCTAGATCAGAGGTGTATAGACTTATCCTTAAAATGTCCTAGATCAGAGGTGTATAGACTTATCCTTGCCTAGTCACCGTGACAGCAGCCACGAAATTAAAAGACACCTGCTTCTTGGGAGGAAAGCGATGACAAACCAAGACAGCATCTTAAAAAGCAGAGACATCACCTTGCCGACAAAGGTCCGCATAGTCAAAGCTATGGTTTTTCCAGTGGCGATGTATGGAAGTGAGAGCTGGACCATAAAGAAGGCTGACCGCCGAAGAATTGATGCTTTTGAATTGTGGTGCTGGAGGAGACTCTTGAGAGTCCCCTGGACTGCAAGGAGAACAAACCTATCCATTTTGAAGGAAATCAACCCTGAGTGCTCACTGGAAGGACAGATCCTGAAGCTGAGGCTCCAATACTTTGGCCATCTCATGAGAAGAGAAGACTCCCTGGAAAAGACCCTGATGTTGGGAAAGTGTGAAGGCAAGAGGAGAAGGGGACGACAGAGGACGAGATGGTTGGACAGTGTCACCGAAGCGACCAACATGAATTTGACCCAACTCCGGGAGGCAGTGGAAGACAGGAGGGCCTGGCGTGCTCTGGTCCATGGGGTCATGAAGAGTTGGACACGACTTAACGACTAAACAACAAAAGTCACCATTACAGGAAGACTGAGACTAGGAAAGGCAACAATGGAGGAACTTAAAAAGTTAAAGTGTAAGGATGTGTCACTGGAGACCAAGACCAAGATTATCCACGCTCTTATCTTTCCGATCACCAGACATGGGTGTGAAAACTGGACAGTTAAGAAAGCTGAGAGGGAAAAAAAAAAAGATTTGTTTGAAATGTGGTGCTGGAGAAGACCTTTGCAGATACCCTTGGACTGCCAGAAAGACAAACCATTGGGTCCTAGATCAAATAGAGCCTGAACAATTTCTGGAGGCAAAAATGTTGAAACTGTGGCTGTCCTGTTTTGGACACATCATGAGAAGACAGGATTCTCTGAGGGAGACAATAACACTTAGCTTTGTGGTTTAACTGCGTAGCCAGAAGCTGGGAGTTTGATTCCCCACTGTGCCTCCTTGACAACAGCTGCTCTCGATAATCCATAGGATCCCTTCCAGCTCTTGCAGGTCAATAATAATAATAATAATAATAATAATAATAATAATAATAATAATAATAATAATAATAATAATAATAATAATAATAATAATAATAATAATAATAATAATAATAATAATAGGAAAGGTTGTAGGCAGCAGGAAAAGAGAAAGACCAACTACAAGATGGATTGACTCCCTAAAGGAACCCACTGGCATGAGTTTATAAGAGTTGAGCAGGGCAGTTGAGGACAGGACCTTTTGAAGATCGGTCATTCATTGGGTTGCCGTAAGTCAGAAGCAATTTAACAGCACATAACAACAACAACTAAGTCACCACGGTACAAATCAGGAACAGCATCATTGATAATAATCCCATCTGTCTGTTACATTTTCTGCACCAAGGTCACAAACAATGATAGCTGCCATAAACTCATTGACGAGGATGAGCCTCAGTGGTGGAAGGAAAGCTAGTTTATTAGAACAAATGTACGAAGAGGCCTTTAATCTGGACTCCACAAGTGGGTACAGTTCTAATATTAATGAGGCTTGGGAACGGACCATTTTACAATCCCTGCCCTTCTAGCTTCAATCCATTAGTAGGTATAGATTCAGCAACAGTTAGAAGAGTTGGTCAAAACTGCCTGAGTGGAAAATTGATCACGGGCAGAGTGTTCGCAGGTTTGGTTGATGTGTTTTTAGTGCTTTGAACTTCTGCTCTTTGGTACTGTGAGTTCCGCTCTCTTCCTCCCTGTTGGAGGAAGTTAAAACCACAACTCCGGGTGAAATAACCCAAGAATTACTTGGGATGTAGATCCCATGCTTTGAGTCCTTTAATTTTAATCAGAACATACAGACTCAAACAAATGAGAGCATTGCTGCAATCAATGCTATGTGCTTACAGTTGGAAAAAAAATGTAAGGACATCTTTTTCCAGGATCTGTCCACAACAGCTCAGTGGTTTAGGTGGTTGGGAGTTCGATTCCCCACTGTGCCTCGTTGTTAGGGGCTGATGATTCATTGGGTCCCTTCCAGCTCTGCAGTTCTATTATTATTATTATTATTATTATTATTATTATTATTATTATTATTATTATTATTATTATTATTATTATTATTATTATTATTATTTTGCAGACTGAGGAGAACAGCAGCAACAGCAACATGACACAACCTTCATTCCATTCACAGAAGAGGTGGGAATTTGTCAGTCCCCATGGCTGTTTCCGAAGCCCCAGGGCCCCTCTTGGAAACTTCCAACCCTCCCATGAACGCTTCCTTGAAAACTTTAGGATAATAATTTTGTATTAAAAGAAAACACAGAGCTGCTTTCCAATGTGTTTTGCGTTAATCTCCCCTGAAGGGATTTCATGGACCAAGAAATGGACTTCCAACCACTACCAGTTTTGTTTGGGGTAGCTATTGCAAGCCAGGGGCAGTCTGGGAGGCAAAATATTAGTCCCTGGACCTCAATTCTGCCTAGCCCAAGGCCAAGAATTTGACTGGATTGGCAACTGGAATAACCACAATAAGTGAAGGCCAGAAGATCACTTCAGGTGGAGCAAGAGAGGCTATGTGAAATACATTGCTTTCTCCTCTAAAGGGTGGGAGTGGCCAGGGAATCTCAGAAAGAATGAGCAATACCCTGGCATCTCTCACCCAAGAACATTGCCTCATTTTCTCTCAAGATAGGGCCATCCTTGTTTTCCCTCTCTCCCTTCCAGGAGAGAGTGTGGAACAGATTAGTTGTTCCCAAGCTTCCTGTTCCTGCCCCAATGCTGGCTGCGAGCTTCCTTTCTGAACAGGAAGCTAGGCAGAGCTAGGCCTAGCTAAGCCTCAGGCCCTTCCAGTTTAGGCTTTTCTCCCAGGTGAGCCACATTTAGGTTTCTATCAAGTGGAACTCCCAGAATGGAGAACTATGGGTTGTTGAGTCCAAAAAAATCTGAACATTTCATCACTAATAGTAATGTTGTTTTATCTTTACTTTGCTAGCTGAGAGCTTCCTTTCTGAACAGGAAGCTAGGCAGAGCTAGGCCTAGCTAAGCTTCAGGCCCTTCCAGTTTAGGCTTTTCTCCCAGGTGAGCCACATTTAGGTTTCTATCAAGTGGAACTCCCAGAATGGAGAACTATGGGTTGTTGAGTCCAAAAAAATCTGAAAATTTCATCACTAATAGTAAAGTTGTTTTATCTTTACTTTGCTAGCTGAGAGCTTCCTTTCTGAACAGGAAGCTAGGCAGAGCTAGGCCTAGCTAAGCCTCAAGCCCTTCCAGTTTAGGCTTTTCTCCCAGGTGAGCCACATTTAGGTTTCTATCAACTCCCAGAATGGAGAACTATGGGGTGTGTAGTCCAAAAAAACTCTGAAAATCCCATCACTAATAGTGATGTTGTTTTATCTTTACTTTGCTTATCTTTCCTTACCTCAGTCACAACAGCAGCATTCCTCTCAGGGAAGACAGGAATATAAAAGTGGTTCAGTGCTCTAGTGATCTGTATTTCTGGGTCATCTTACCTAGAGCAAACCAATAACTTGAATTTGAAAATTCTCATAAGAATTTTGATTTTACAAAGCCATGGCTAATAGCTCGATTGTGCTTCTTGTCCCTCCAGCGTAGGAGGCCACGAAAGTCAAGAAAGAGAGCTTTGTGCCTTTCTAGCTGAGAACACTAGAACTCAGGCCCACCAAATGAAACTGACTGATGGTGATTCCTCAAGGAATGAAATTAAGATGTTTCTCACGTAACTTGTTAACCTGTGGAATTCACTGCCACATGAATGCCATAATGCTAGTCATTGCCAGGAAACTGGATATCTTCATGGAAACTAAAACCTACCAACACATTACCAAAATGAGCTTAATAAAAACTTCAGGAGCCGAGACAGTGTGCCTGTTTCTTAGGAATTCAGAACCTCCAGAGAACCTGAGGCCATGTACACTGACCCAGGGCCTTGGAGACCTGGATGCACTCCCATGACCCACACACGGTCCACAATTTTTTTGTATATATAAAAATAAAGAAAATGCTTCCTTGTTCCCTCCAGTGGTCTCTCTCTCTCTCTCTCTCTCTCTCTCTCTCTCTCTCTCTCTCTCTCTCTCTCTCTCTGTGTGTGTGTGTGTGTGTCCATGGAACACATGCCTGATTTTGCAACAGAGATGCACACTGGAAGTTTGCCAATAGCGGCCAAAATCCTGTTGAGTACTATAGTAAATCACACCAGAATAGGCCCATAGAATCAAAGAGGATTTGGCAAGTTGACTCCTCCATACGTTCCATTGATTCAAATGGGCCTACTCGAACTTCAATTACTTTGGTGGAGCAAGTTGCAATTAGAGTAGGCCTGTTTGAATCAATGGAACTTATGGAGACATTCTTATGAAATCCCAATGGATTCAATGGGCCTACTGTAGTGTGATTTACTATGTTAAGCAACAAGATTTTAGCCAACTTTATGGGAACTTTAAATGAACACCAGTAGGATTCTGACCAGCATCTTCTAAATATTAATGTCACCTCCTCTGAGAACAGAATGGCAATTTATGCAAAAAAATAGTTCATGAACTCTGGGCTATACTCAGCAGGAATAACAAAGCAGCAGAAGACACTTCAAACCAATGTGACACATTAAAGCCCTCTGTTGTTGTTTTTTTGTGTCTGCCGGATCCAGCAAATAATTACTCTGCCTGACCCGTTAATTTTATTGACAGCCTTAAGCAGTAGAAAAGAGACTTGCTGTTTTGATAGTTGCAGAGTTCCCTGGACAATCAGCAGCAAATGGCTGGAAACTTAGGTGGGAAGACAGGCCAGTAAGAAATCAGAGAAGCCACCAATGCTCGCTATCAGTCTGAGAAGTGGAGAGCAAAGAGCTCGGAAAATTCAGGTAATTAATCTTAAATTGTCTCCTGGCAGTCAAGGAAAGCTGTCCGATGATAAGATACTTTGTTGGGAGCGAGATGTGCTTGTACTCTAGTGTGTTGGGCACAAGGAAAAGAAACTTCTGAGAGAGGCCAAAGTACAAGAGGTACCAAGTCAATCCAACCAGATTGAGGAACAGCCAAACGGTTTAGTGCAGTGGTTCCCAACCTTGGGTCCCCAGATGTTCTTGGACTACAACTCCCAGAAATCCTGGCCAGCCCAGCTAGTGGACTGGGACCCAAGGCCTTCCTGAGAGTTCCCTCATTGCTCCATGAGAGGCTCCCTGTTCACTGAGAGGCTCCCCCATAGAATCTAATGGGTAGCAATCCTGTCCTTCCCATAGAGCTGTTCCCTTCTGCTTCCCAGCTAAAGCACATGTAGTGAAGTAATGGTAGTAGGAAGACCTCTCTTCTACTGCCTCCTTTCACCTCTCTCAGTCCCAGATATCTGCCTGGGAGATTCTAGATAATTTCTGGGACTGGATTTCCAAGAATTATAACAATTCCATCCCTAATTACCATCTCAGACAGAATAGTAAAGGCTATAGATCAGCAAAGAAGGAAGGCTGGGAAAAAGGATATCAGTTATGTTGAAAACTGAAGAAAGAAATGATTTCCTATGGAAACAAACCCTTCCAGGAAACAAAGCAAAAGACAGAACAGGCCACAAGCATGAAAAAGAGTAGTTAAGAACACATTTTACTTTTATGTAAAGCAGTCTAAAGGAATTTCTACCTTAAATATCTTTGCATGAATCGGGAAGCCAGGTTGCTAGTTGAATGCCATTTGCCATGTCAGATTTAGTTGTCCTGTTTGTCATTCTAGCACGTTCTTCCTTCTGCAGGAAGCCCATTGGTTGCTTTTGTTGATACTTTTTAAATTTTATTTATTTATTTAAAATATTTTACCCCTGAAAAAGGACCCAAAGTGGCTTACACCATGAAAAGACAACATTTAAAAGCTAAAAACTGTAAGTATATAAATAGTTTAAAAAGAGGCGTTCAATGTATTCTTGAAGGCTTTCACGGCCGGGATCCGATGGTTGTTGTAGGTTTTTCGGGCTGTTTGGTCGTATTCTGGAGGTTTTTCTTCCTAACGTCTCCCCAGACTCTGTGGCCGGCACCTTCAGAGGACAGGAGCTAGAACTCTGTGTGTGGGACAATCCCACACACTACACCAGAACACAGACAGAGTTCTAGCTCCTGTCCTCTGAAGATCCCGGCCACAGAGACTGGCGAAACGTTAGGAAGAAAAACCTTCAGAACATGGCTAAACAGCCCAAAAAACCTACAACAACCATCAGTTTAAAAAGAACCAGACAAATACCACACTAAAAATTGAAAACAACATCAACACCAAAAACACATGCAAATCAACAAGGCACAACACTCCATTAAAAAACTCATCTCAGACAGCCAGTCACTAAAGGAGAGCTCGTATAAAGAGTAGGATCTTTGCCTGCTTCTAGAAGGACAGCAAAGAGGGGGCAGCCTGGCCTCTTGTGGGAGGGAGTTCCAAAGTCTGAGTGCAGTGACAGACAAGGCACCATCCCGGGTCCCCACCAAACACACCTATGAAGATGGTGGGACTAAGAGAAAGGCCTCCCCTGATGATCTTAACGCCAGGCCAGGCTCATAAAAGGAGACATGGTCTCTGAGATAGCTTGGACCCAAACCATTTAGTGCTTTCTAGGTCAAAACCAGCACTTTGAATTGTGCCTGGAAATGGATTGACAGTCAGTGGAGCTGCTGTAACTGGAGGGTACCCATAACCACCCCCAGTTAGCAGTATTTTCAGGAGTGGGGTGGGGGAAATCACAGAGCAAAATGATTTTGTAATCTAGAAAAATTGGTGGTTCCTGCTATTTTTGGTTCTGAGTAGAGATGGGTACGAACTGATGGTTTGGTGGTTCAGTTTGTTTCCTGGCCAAACAGCTGCTCCATGGTTTGGCGCCTTGCCCCCTCCAGTGGGCACCCACTTAGCAGCAGACCCTGTAGGCGGGGTAGGGTGCTGCTGATGAATGGGCACCTGCTGGAGGGGGCAGCACTTTGGATCAGCTGTTTGGCCGGGAAACGAACCATGCTGAACTGGTTCATGCCCACCTCTAATCAGAACCAAACGTAGCTAACCTTCAGTTCTGATTTTATCCACAGGTTTGTAGTTCTCAAGAGAATGTGGCCCTCAATAGGATAAAGGATTCAGTATAGATGAAGTAAGCTAGTCTGTAAAACAGTAATTGGCCCAATAGGGCCAGGGAAGTGTGATGGGGATTTGAATACAGGTTGTTAATCTTAGGGATGTAAATCCTTACTTGTTTCACCTTCACAGGCCAGGATGAAGAATTGACTCATTCTTCTCCTTAGGTGCTGTGATTTCCCATGACTCTCAAATCATCCTCACAACTGGGAAAATGATGGTTTTTGTGGGGGAAAAGCGCAATTTCTCCAAATAAATTATGCAGATGAGAAGATCTGCTCTTTAGTTTTATGACACTTGACAACTTTAAGCCTTCAATAAGGTTGTTTTAATCTTTCTTGATCTTCTGCAGCTGCTCTATGTGCATGCTTTTCTTTTGAAAGGGAAAGGATTCTGCACGGAATATAGTGATCTTGAAGAAAAGCTGATTGTCCTGCTTCTGGCAGGAGGTGAAGATTCTTGCTGGGTTTTCAAATTCCTCCTCATGGCATCTCATTGGGTCAAGGTAACAAAAGATGGCAAGTGTAAAGAAAATGGAAAAAAGAGGGGAGATGATGGTTTCAGCAGCCCTTTGAAACATAGGCTTGTTAGCTGCTGCCTGGGATGAGGGAGCCAGGAGAGGGGGAGGAATTGCCTGTTAATTGGAAGGTTTTGCCATCTGTGTCTTATCTCTGTGAGAATGAATTTCCAAGGCCCAAACTCATATGAGCTAATTAACAAAACTGAAGAGGAAAGAGGAAAGTTACTCTGGGGAAGTTACTCTTTTCTTCAAGAAGATTTGGAATGATGGGAAAAAATGTAAAGAAAGTTTGCTTAGTTTAGCCTTGTCTCTCTCAGGAGAATGCTATGCTCACCTGCTGCTTTGTTACCTGATTTGTACTCTGTATAAAGGCTCTGGAATGAATGTGATAATTAGGATAATTAGCTTTCCTGTTTTTTGTGGGAACTATTCTGGTCTATCTCTGGACTAGATCAGATGGAAAGCTCTTTAATCTCTCTAGATTGAGAGAGAAGACCAAAGTCCAGCTGAAATGCATGCGGGACTTCCTCTTCACAGCTGTTGTTGCCCACTCTGCAGCTGTTGTTGCCCACTCTGCTGAAGATCTCCAACAACTCATGAATCGTTTTAGCAAGGCCTGCCAAGACTTTGGATTAACAATCAGCCTGAAGAAAACACAAGTCATGGGCCAGGGCGTGGACTCACCTCCCTCTATTACCATCTCCACACAAGAATTGGAAGTTGTTCATGACTTTGTGTACCTTAGCTCAACGATCTCTGACACCCTCTCCCTAGATGTTGAGCTGGATAAATGCATTGGCAAAGCTGCTACCGTGTTCTCTAGACTTACAAAGAGAGTATGGTTTAATAAGAAGTTGACGGCATATACCAAGATCCAGGTCTATAGAGCCTGTGTCCTGAGTACACTCCTGTACTGCAGTGAGTCCTGGACCCTTTGTGCACGGCAGGAGAGGAAGCTGAACACGTTCCATATGCGTTGCCTCCGACACATTTTTGGGATCACCTGGCAGGACAAAGTTCCAAATAGAGTAGTTCTAGAACGAGCTGGAATTTGTAGCATGTATACATTACTGAAACAGCGATGTCTACGTTGGCTCAGGCATGTCGTGAGAATGGCTGATGGTCGGATTCCAAAAGATCTCCTGTATGGAGAATTAGTGCAGGGAAATCGCCCCAGAGGGAGACCCCAGCTGCGATACAAGGATATCTGCAAGCGGGATCTGAAGGCCTTAGGAATGGACCTCAACAGATGGGAAACCTTGACATCTGAGCGTTCTCTCCCATTTTGAAGAGACCCTTGTCCAGCAGGCCGAGGCAAAGAGGCAGTCCCGAAACCAGCAAAATCTGGGAGCTGGACAGGGGCAGACTGTATTTGTCTTCAGTGTGGAAGGGATGGTCACTCTCGAATTGGCCTTCTCAGCCACACTAGACGCTGTTCCAAGTCCTCCATACAGAGCACATTACCATAGTCTCTCGAGACTGAAGGATGCCTAATCTAATCTAAAATTCTGGAATTGCTTTTGCCTCAAAGTCTTTTGAATGCTCCACAACCTTTTTGACTTGTTTGGGGATTTTTAAAATTATCTTTTGAAACTGTTTGGAACTTTATTCTTTTTGACATCTCTTTGCAACATCTTCAATAAAATAATAACATTTTACAGCAGTTTGGTTATTTTAGGAGAAAAAGAGGATTGGTGGTACTAAAGAAAGACTTTACCTCAATTAGCTACTGGATACTTTCCAGATTGTGGATATTTTGGTATTCTTACCTAGCAGGGTTAGTGAAAAGGTAAAACGCTTATGGAGCACTGAGTAGTCATGAGAAGGGTACTGAGCAGAAAGATTTCTCCCAGCCATCAGCACATCTGGCCCTCCTGGAATTTACCCACACCAGCAAAGTCAGGGCAGTGTGGCTGAGTGGTTGGTGAGGGCCTCTCTGACCCAGCCCTAATCTTGACAGCAAAGATGATGAATTTTGCAAGTATTCGTCAATGTCAAATGTCACAGTGATGCTCCAATGTGCCATGTCCACCATAGTGCTCCATGGCTTGGTGATACTCACCCAGTGTGCTGGTCACTAACCGGTGTCTGAACTCAGGTTATGTTCCAACATGTTATTTTTCTGAATCCCATTTCAATTTGGCTGCTACAGTTTCTTTAATTTTTGTACAGGTGAAGTTGAGAAGTTCCTTAAGGGAGCCCAGTGGTTTGAACCTCTTGAAAGGAAATGTGTTCCGTAAACATAATCAAGAAGACAAATGTTTTCTGCTTAATTGGATGGTATGGATTCTCTCCTACCACCCCAGCCCTTATCTTTCTTACTGGAAAGGGCTGTGAGTATATTTTCCAGAATATACTCACAGTATATTGGTGCTATAAAAAAATAAAGATGATTGATTAATTCAATACACCTAGAAGTAGGAAATGCCTTCCAGGAAAGTTTAGAGGAAATGTAGAACATTCTACAAATAGACCCAGTTTAGAATATGTGTATTATTCCTGTCTAAGTTGTGGCTGAATGGCTGATATATATTTTATTTTATTTTATTATTTTCATCACTCCTATTCAATATGCAGAGATCCCTTTGAGCAACAACCAGCAATTATAAAATGCAGACAAAGTGCATAAAAACATTCCAAACAAATTAAAACACATTAACCATCCTGAGCATTTCTATCGCTCTTTTCTGAGTATTCAAAATATTTCATATATGTTCTCTCTCACTATAACATGGAAATGGCCCTGAATGCTAGGCAGACGTGATCATCAATATTTTACAAGGGGAAAACTGAAGTGGAAAAAAGAGGCAATTGTCCAAATTAGGGAATATGTCCCTTGAACCCGTGATGCTGCAAATATTGCAGGGGTTCTCCAATAACTGCAAGTTATTTGCACTTCTTGGATGAGGACAAACAACAAACACCTTTATTTTCCAGATTTTGCAAAACGGTCCCATGCCAAATTAGTCTCATTTCCTTTTGTAAAAATAAGCTTAAACACAGCACAAAACACACACAATCCTGTGCTGCAGAGGTCAAACTGCAGTACTGCAGTCAAGCCTCTGCTCACAACCTGAGTTTGATTGTGATGGGTTCAGGTAGCCATCTCAAAGTTGGCTCAGCCTTACACCCTTCGGAGGTTGATACATTAAGGACCCAGCTTGCTTGGGGAGGGGGGCAATGTGTAGCTTGCATTATTAAATTGCAAACCACTCAGAGAGAGAACAAATTTTTAGCTGCAGTGAGGATTGACCTACAGGATGTCTGAAGAAATAGTGTTCAAGGTGAGGATAAGTAGACAGAAACTATTTTCAACCACTGATGCCTCAGTGGTTGGAACCAGATCCACCCCTTATCATTGCAGTGTTTCTGAACTCACTCCTTTAGTTTCTTCCATAGAACTGATTGGTTGCCATTCTGGCCTGGTAAGAAAAATGAAGAGCCACATTGTTATGGGGAATGTTATCTGTCTATGGAGTGTGATTCATGGTTAGTGGGATGTCCACTCTCCCGAGGGTCATATCAGGATTTCTGACAAGGCATGTGTTTTATACAATAATGTAATATCATAGAATCATAGAATCATAGAGTTGGAAGGGGCCTATAAGGCCGTCAAGTCCAACCTCCTGTAGGAATACAAATCAAAGTAGATCTGACAGATGGTGGTCCAGTTTTCTTTCGAATACCTCCAGCATTGGAGCGCTCACCACCTCTCCAGGTAATTGGTTCCATTTTTGTACTGCTCTAACAGTTAAGAAGTTTTTCCTGATATTCCACCGAGATCTGGTTTCCTATAACTTGAGCCCATTGTGTCCTGCACTCTGAGATGACTGAGAACAGATCCTGCCCCTCCTCTGTATGACTACCTTTCAAGTATTTGAAAAGTGATCTCAGGCTAAGCATACTCAGTTCTTCCAGTCTTTCCTCATAGGGCTTGGTCCCTTGATCATCCTTCTTGCCCTCCTCTGAACTTGCTCCAGTTCATTGGCATCCAGAATGCCAATGAGTGTCGTGTCCAGAATAGCACTGAATTTAAAAACAACAACAACAACAATTGTATTTGATTTTTTTTTAAAATGATGGCGCTTATCACACTGTCTTCTGACAATGGTTCCCAGACTTAGGATCCCAAATGTTTTTGAACTACATTTCCCTCGAAGTGCCAACCATGCAGCCATGGGTCCAGAGTAGAGATGGGGGTATTCGTATATGAATATGACTATCCCTGCGCAGCTGGAGTTAATGAGGGTCCGGCCCCTGGGGCCGAACTGTCCACTCATGTGTCCAGCGGCGGACCCCCTTCTTTCTTCCAATCCCTTCAGAGCACCGCTTGGCTGGCCACTCGGCAGCCTTGCAGGAAGACTCGTCCTCCCACCCTCTGCCAGGAGTGGCTAGACGACCGGGAAGAGAACAGCATTCGGCAGCGATTGGAAGGATGAGCTGGGGCCGTTGCTGCCAGCGGACACGTGAGTGGATGGTCCAGCCCCAGGGGCGGGACCCTCTTTAACTCCAGCTGCGTGGGGATATTCGTATTCGTACACAAATACCTCCATCTCTAGTCCAGAGCTTCTGGGAGGTGTATTCCATAAACATCTGGGCTCCCGAATATTGGAACTACCTTCCTCTAACAAGCAATCATGAACACATCAGCTTTCCCTTTTAAGCCCGCTAATTATTTTTATTTACTTTCAATACAAAAGCACTGTAGAGCTTCTTCTCTTGTCATTAGCAGTCCAGGAGGGGAAGTTAAAAAAAATATCCCATACGGCCAAAACAAAGGTCCTTGTCATTCTGGAGGAAAAGAAACAATAACTCGTTTTTAGAGATGGGCACGAACTTCCGCTTCAGCCCTTTGGACAAACAGGTGTTTGGCGATTCCCTTTCCCCGGAAAACCTTTATTCAACCTCGTTTAAAGTTATCTCCTGGCTGTTCAGAGGCATGTTGCACCCTTTTCGTTGCCTTCATGGCTCAGTTTTGCATGACTGCTGTCAACATTTGAAAAGGAGAATTTTTCGGAAATTTGTAATTAGTCTTAGTTAACAGCAACAACTTTCTAGCCGGGAAATACATTTAGTACTAACTATATGCCAACCTAGCAGTTCGAAAGCATGTAAAAATGCGAGTAGATAAATAGGTACCACCTCGGTGGGAAGGTCACGGCGTTCCGTGTCTAGTCGCGCTGGCCACGTGACCACAGAAACGGTCTTCGGACAAACGCTGGCTCTACGGCTTGGAAACGGTGATGAGCACCGCGCCCTAGAGTCGGACACGACTGGACTAAATGTCAAGGGGAACCTTTACCTTTACCTATATTGTTAGAAGATTTATTTTATTTTTATGTTTTTAGGGTGATAGTAAAGCAGTTCCTTAGGATAACGTATGTTATGTACCTATGGCTTATTTCAGATATTGGTCATTGACCATAATAAAGTTTATCTACCTATCTACGTATCATATTTCTCTTATTTTTCTTCATATCTAACTTGTGATGAACTACCATTTTTTTTTTGGTGTGTGGATGCACCCTCCATATTTCTGCCCATGAAATCCACCCCTTCATGCACTAAACACAGTACTCCCCATTCCCTAAAACTGAATTTCCGGGGTGCTAGATTAAGTGGAGTATGGGTAGCACACATTCCCCCCCCCCCGTCTTTCCAGATCTAAAATAGATCTCACAAGCTTCCATTTGTTTTGAGTCTACATCTTCATTTTAGAGCCAGGGAGAGGGAAAACAAGGTCCATGGGCTGCCTTTCAGTCCCTCTCAACTCTTTGAGTGCCTTTTTTATTTGCTTAACAAATAATAGGGGAAATGTTTTTCTAGAGAATCATACATCCTAGAGGCTTCCTGAGGCATGATTTTGAAAAAAAAATGGCAATAAGGATCTCTGGAGACTGTCAAAACAGCTTCCAGAGACTGTGGGGGGCTCATGGATCCCATCATTCTACTTCTTTGTGCTACAGAGGATCACCAAAATAATCCTGAGGAACAAAACTGAGGTAAAGACCATTTCATGACACTGTTTCTTCTCAAAGCCCTGATTCAGTTTCACAAGGTTTTGATCAAATCGCCACGTCTTTCTAAATGGGACATAAAAGGAGAGGAAGTGAGGGGCAGGCCCTTTCTCAGATGATCAGACCTCTCTGTGAAAATGAAAATAATCATTTACCACCATGGAAGGGATTTTTCTTGCAAATGTAAGAGCAAGGTTTCAAGTCAACCCTATTTTTTTCATTAAATCCAGCCCCTGGAGAGTCTCAACTGCCATACAAGAAAGAAAGAAAGAAAGAAAGAAAGAAAGAAAGAAAGAAAGAAAGAAAGAAAGAAAGTTTATTTTGACACATTGCAATCATGCCATGTGATGTTTACTGATAAAAGAAAACAGCTACTCAAACCAACGTTTCTGCTTGGGTTTCACGGTTAGTTAACCACCTGATGGACATGCACATAACATACACGCCTGGCTTTAAAAAAAAAATAAAAAGTGGATGCAATCAATCATGGGTGTGAATTAACAATTCATTTCCAGTCTCAATTAATGGATTGTTTGCTTTTACGCACATTGTGTGTGCCTTTTGTCCTTAGTTGCGTTTTGGATTAATGGGACAAAAAGCTGAAATAGCTGTGAAGCTGTTTTGTCCTGGCTTCATACGGATGGGAAAGTTTACAAAATTTTAGACCAAAGAAAGAAACAGGGATATATAAAAAACCCTCTGAGAAATTAAATAAAAGCAAAACAGGAGTTCTTTTGCCTCACTTTAAATCCCTCAGAGGCCTTTCCTCCATCTGAAAGATGATCTTCCAAATATTCTCATACTTGAAGGGCGATTTTCCAGGTTCCCTTCGAATTTTGGCTTGATGTGAAGCTGACGATTGTTCCATTTCTTCATCAGCCTCCAAATTTTCTCTTTTAAAAGAAAAGAATAATAACTGTGTGCCCTCAACTGAATTCCAATTTATGGTGACCCTTTCCAGGGTTTTCTAGACATAGAACACACAGAAGTGGCTTACTATTCCCTTCCTCTACGGGCGCTCTGGGACTGTGCAGGTTGCCCAAGGCCACCTAGGCTGGCTCTGCTTCGCAGGAGCCACAGTGAGGAATCGAACTCCCAACCTCTGGCTCCACAGCCAGAGACATAAACCACTGTATCCAGCCGGCACATTTTTCAAAATATATAATTTTTTGTGCTCACCTTCCCAAATCTACACCTTTTTGCAACTGATTTCTCCTTAAAAATACAAGATTTTGGAGTGAACTTTCCTACAAGTTAAACCATTTGGTGCACCCCTTTCTTGAACATGATAACGTTTTGCATACATTTCCCCCATTTGTGAACTACATTGCTGAAGTCAGATACATTCTAACGTTGATGCGTCACTGCGTTCTGTCCCATGTATGGATTTGGGACCCATGAATAGGTTAAATTTGCATTAAAATGTAAAGCAAATTTCTCCCTCAATCCCTCAATTTTGCAGCAGCTGAGAAGAAGATGGTGATGACACCATCTTGGATTTATAATCTGTGAATGGATGGAGCAACATACAGCTAGCTATTCCTGTTGCAAAGTCTGGAATTTTTGGTTAACTATTATTTATTTAAAATATTTTTGTACCACCTTTCTCCTGAAGAGGACCCTTTAGCTGTGCAGTAGAAGTACAGAGATCTGCAGAGAATAGCTACAAATTTGCCAGATAATCCATCCTTTCTCATTAATTAGCACTCAATAACTCATTCTGAAATATTAGTAGGAAAAGTAGACCATTCTTTTAAAAAAAATGAAAGAAAGAATAAAAACATTTCATTACTTACAGTTGTGAACAGATCAACAGCAAACTAACAAACTGATCGCTTCCAACAGACTAAAGAGAGGGAAAGGAACATCGAGCAGTGATACGAGACTCTTTTTGAATTCGGAAGCAGGGAAGGAACAATTTGGTTAGTGTTGGGTGGGTGGATAGTCACCCCAGCCTAGAAATGTCCCTTCAAACAAAACTTACTAAAGGCAGCATGCAAGGTTGCAAAAACTCCAACAGTTCCTTCTTCTGAGTATTATCCTTAGGAGTTGTACACCAAGTTATTAGCTCTAAACTGAGCTGATGCCCTCTTAACTGTCCCTGTAATGGCAGTGAAAGAAAGCAGACCATTCTTTAAATAAAAAAAAGTTCAGCAATTATGTCACTGCTTTAGAGCATAAAAGAATCCAGAAATCAAAGAGCTGAGTTGCAGATGACCTTTGAAAAGACAGGAAAGCATGACTGCAGAAGGAGCTGTATTTATGAACAGAATTGTAACTAATGTCTCCCTTTAATGGCAGGCATCACCTTCTCCTGTCACTTTACAGTGACAAAGAGAAACAAATACGCCTTTAAAAACTGATAGTCTATCAGGTGGCAATAGCATTGGCTTTCGTCCTTCCAGAGGGTCGGAGGCTGTGCCTGCACCATTGCTTTTGAAAATGCTTTTATCGGTGCTAACATCCATTCCATTTCTATAGCTCCTTTTTCCAGGACAGGAGAGATAAAGTTAAGAGCCCCTACTGGTAATGTGACTGAGTTCCACTGTAATGGTGAAGGATCGTGTACTGTAAAAATAGGGCCTGTGGGGGTCATCCAATGATACTGACAATTTCTACAGCTCTGTAGAATTTTCAAAAATTAATAACGTGCCATTTTCTCATATGGATCTTATTTGCTAGGAACTGTAGGTACTGTATGTATGTATATCTTCCAAAGACCTTGGTTTAGGAATCAGATGATTGCGCTTCTGTAGCCATGATTCAAAATGGCCCGACATTGCTGCACAATATTGTCCGGGCTTTAAATAGCAAAGGGCAGCTTGAATGTTGACAACACCTATGGCCGTAGCCAAGATGGTCTATAACTGTAGAGTCTCTTGTGCTCACTACCCTTCACAAAGTGACATCTGACAAGGGAAACTCCAGAAAACAGACTCCTTTTTTCATCAGTTAACCACTTTTCACCCAAACACACAGCAATTGTCAGGGTTGTTTTCTCCACCAGTGTGATTGGCAGACAGTGTGGTCTTGGCATGGATGTTGAAGTCCTCCAATACAACAAGCCAGGTCCAACACTGAAACCAGCTGGCTTAGCTCAGGCAGAAGGTTGTAGAGCGGTAGAATGGACACTATAACAATAGAATCCCGATTCTGTCTGATGCACCCATCTTCAGATACTCACAGGCAAACCCAGATAACCGTGAGATGTGATAAGAAGAAGAGAATCATGATTGATTGCTGCAGCTCTGCCTTCCGCCCCCAGGTCTGCACAGAGAATCCAGGTGGACAGCCATAAAGGGGTTAGTCTGCTCGGCTGCTTCATCCAACCAAGGCTTTGTAATGCAGGCCAGGCCAGCACACTCATCTAGGACCAAGTTCTGGATAGTTGTTATTTTACCACTGACTGACCTGGCATTTAGCAATTGCGTTTTCAAAGCAAGAGGCCTGATGCCTGGTTCTTTGAATGGGTGGACAGCTCTGGGGCCACAAGGACCTTGTTGTTTTCCCCTTTGCATTATTCCATAGGCACCAGCTCCTTTCCATCTCCCTCTACTGTACCTTCCACAGTTCTGATGGACACTCCCTGCTCATTGCCCTCCATTGCACGGAAACACAGCTCTCCACAAGCAGGCAAAAAGTTCTTAGAGGAGTTCACATTGTTGGGGAATCATAGAACAATGGAGTTGGAAGGGGCTTCTAAGACCGAGTCCAGCCCCTTGCTCAAGGCAAGAATCCAAGTCAAAGCAGATCTGACAGATAGTTCTCCAATTGTCTCTTGAACGCCCCCAGTGCTGGAGCCCTCACCACCTCCTGAGGTATTTGGTTCCATTGTCATACTGCTCTAACAGTTAAAAAGTTTTTCCTGATATTCAGTCTAAATTTGGCTTCCTGTAGCTTGAGCCCATTGTTTCATGTCGTGCACTCTGGGATGGCTGAGAACAGATCCTGCCCTTTGTCTGTCTGGCTATTTTTCAAGTATTTGAAAAGTGTTATCACGTTCTTGCATGTTTCAATTCCTCAGGGGAAAAAATGAATGAGTTCCAAAATGCTTGTGTTATGTTATTAGTGAACAGTATAATAAGAGAGAAGTCTCACACCTCACACTTCGAGGAGCTTGGGAAGGATAGTGTTCTGATAGAAGCTGGATGTTTGGCACCCTAATCAATATCTTCTCCTATGACTTGGGGTGCGACTACACTGGGAAAAATATGGGAAATACTATGGGTTTGGGGCAGACTGATTCACATTTTTCTCATTGATCACATGATGCAAAAAGACATGTGAATCAGCCTGTAGTCCTCCATCCACCCATGCATTTTCTCTACACTGCTGGGGCTTCTCTCTTTAAAAAAAAAAGGATCAATTCACATTGGTTCAGACATATGATCACTTGAACCAATGCAGAAAAGCTACTGCACGAGCAAACAATGGTGATCAAGGCCCGTCAGCAATACTATTTCTTTCTTTCTTCTTCTTTTTTTAGTAGCTAAGGGCAAAGCAAAATCTCTCCCAGAAAGTCTTGGCATGACTCCCCCCCCCCCCCCCCCACTTTCTTACGGCTAAAGGTGAGCAAAGCAAATGGCTTAGAAATGGTTTGCAAAGCTGTAAGATTTTTATTTAAAATGCACACACAAACTTTGGTGCCAGGGCTGTTGTGCTAGGGCACTTAAACACACACAAAAAGGGGAAAAACTTAATGAAATGAGGAAACCCTTGTTACAGCTTGTTAAGCAGCTCCTCTTAACTGTGTCATCTACAGGGCTTTGACAGAGCTGCAAACAAGGCTTTTCTCCTGTCTCCCTGTGTGGCCACTTAAATTGTGTTGAAATGTATGAAAGTCTGTATACAGTGGTTCAAGCATAGTATAAGAAAATCACACAGATCATGAATTGTATGATTCATGTGTGTGCCAGAAATTAAAATAGTAGTCATATGGTTATGGTAAAAACTTTAAAAATGTTCACTGTATAACATATATGAAGAATAAACTAACAGTGCTTGAAACATTTGGCTTGATACAGACTTGTGCTTGACAGACTTATAATGGTTTCATATTATCTTCCTTTTCAGATATAGTAAAAGACAAGTCATCAGAACAACAGTAGAAGCAGACTCCTAGCAGACAGACATAACAGACTACTTCTAACAGAGAGCTGTAACAGGCAACTAACTGAATAACTGTGTCTTCTTTTTCTGTCTGCTAGTTAACCTTTCAAATACCCATTGGCTAACACCAGAGAGAATCTGATGGGTTACAGAAGCTCTAATATTATTATTTATTATTATTATTAGTTTTATTTATATGCTGCATTTCTCCCAACAAGGGACCCAAACCAGCTCACAACATTAAAATTCACACAATTAAAAACACAATAAGTTAAATATTAAAAGACAAATTAAACAATATATGATTTAAAATAAAATTAAAAGATTAAACGTGAAAACATGAAAAATATTAAAATTACTTGCTAAAATGGGGTTCAGAGATTCAGTTATAACTGTTAAACGCCTGCCTCAAGAGATGGGTCTTCAGCTTTTTTCGAAAGGATAAAAGGGAAGGGGCCATTCTGATCTCCCGAGGGAGAACGTTCCATAGCCTGGGAGCTGCCACTGGGAAGGCCCTCTCCCGTGTCCCCATCAGCTGTGCTTGTGCTGGCAATGGGACCGAGAGGAGGGCCTCCTCTGCTGATCTTAATCGCCGAGAAGGTGCATATAGGGAGATACGGTCCTTCAGGTAGCCTGGATCCAAGCTGTAGAGGGATTTAGAGGTAATGACCAGCCCTTTGAATTGGGCCTGGAAACGGACTGGTAGCCAGTGCGGTTCTTGTAACAGGTGCGTTATATGCTCCCTGTAGCTGACCCCAGTAAACAGTCTGGATGCAGAATTTTGCAACAGCTGACGTTTCTAAACATTCTTCAAGGGCAGCACCACATAGAGTGTGTTTGTTGTTGTTTAGTCGTCAAGTCATGTCCGACTCTTCGTGACCACATGGACCAGAGCACGCCAGGCCCTCCTGTCTTCCACTGCCTCCTGGAGTTTGGTCAAATCCATGTTGGTAGCTTCGGTGACCCTGTCCAACCATCTCGTCCTCTGTCGTCCCCTTCTCCTCTTGCCTTCACACTTTCCCAACATCAGGGTCTTTTCCAGGGAGTCTTCTCTTCTCATGAGATGGCCAAAGTATTGGAGCCTCAGCTTCAGGAATTGTCCTTCTAGTGAGCACTCAGGGTTGATTTCCTTCAGAACGGATAGGTTTGATCTCCTTGCAGTCCAGGGGACTCTCAAGAGTCTCCTCCAGCCACCACAATTCAAAAGCATCAATTATTCGGCGGTCAGCCCTCTTTATGGTCCAGCTCTCACTTCCATACATCGCTACTGGAAGATCCATAGCTTTGACTATGCGGACCTTTGTCGGCAAGGTGATGTCTCTGCTTTTTAAGATGCTGTCTAGGTTTGTCATCGCTTTCCTCCCAAGAAGCAGGCGTCTTTTAATTTTGTGGCTGCTGTCACCACCTGCAGTGATCATGGAGCCCAAGAAAGTAAAATCTGTCACTGCCTCCATATCTTCCCCTTCTATTTGCCAGGAGATGATGGGACCAGTGGTCATGATCTTAGTTTTTTTGATGTTGAGCTTCAGACCATTCTTTGCGCTCTCCTCTTTCACCCTCATTAAGAGGTTCTTTAAGTCCTCCTCACTTTCTGCCATCAGAGTGGTATCATCTGCATATCTGAGGTTGTTGATATTTGTCCCGGCAATCTTAATTCTGGTTTGGGATTCCTCCAGTCCAGCCTTTCGCATGATGTATTCTGCATATAAGTTAAATAAGCAGGGGGACAATATACAGCCTTGTCGTACTCCTTTCCCAATTTTGAACCAATCAGTTGTTCCATATCCAGTTCTAACTGTTGCTTCCTGTCCCACATATAGATTTCTCAGGAGATACATAAGGTGGCCAGGCACTCCCATTTCTTTAAGAACTTGCCATAGTTTGCTGTGGTCCACACATTCAAAGGCTTTAGCGTAGTCAATGAAGCAGAAGTAGATGTTTTTCTGGAACTCTCTGGCTTTCTCCATAATCCAGCGCATGTTAGCAATTTGGTCTCTAGTTCCTCTGCCCCTTCGAAATCCAGCTTGTACTTCTGGGAGTTCTCGGTCCACATACTGCTGAAGCCTGCCTTGTAGGATTTTGAGCATAACCTTGCTAGCATGTGAAATGAGTGCAATTGTACGGTAGTTGGAGCATTCTTTGGCACTGCCCTTCTTTGGGATTGGCATGTAGACTGATCTTTTCCAATCCTCTGGCCACTGCTGAGTTTTCCAAACTTGCTGGCATATTGAGTGTAGCACCTTAACAGCATCATCTTTTAAGATTTTAAATAGTTCCACTGGAATGCCATCACCTCCACTGGCCTTGTTGTTAGCCATGCTTTCTAAGGCCCACTTGGCTTCGCTCTCCAGGATGTCTGGCTCAAGGTCAGCAGCCACACTATCTGGGTTGTCCGGGACATCCAGATCTTTCTGGTATAATTCCTCTGTGTATTCTTGCCACCTCTTCTTGATGTCTTCTGCTTCTGTTAGGTCCCTACCATTTTTGTCCTTTATCATGTCCATCTTTGCACAAAAGGTTCCTTTAATATCTCCAATTTTCTTGAACAGATCTCTGGTTTTTCCCTTTCTATTCTTTTCCTCTATATCTTTGCACTGTTCATTTAAGAAGGCCCTCTTGTCTCTCCTTGCTATTCTTTGGAAGTCTGCATTCAATTTTCTGTAACTTTCCCTATCTCCCTTGCATTTTGTTTCCCTTCTCTTCTCTGCTATTTGTAAGGCCTCGTTGGACAGCCACTTTGCTTTCTTGCATTTCCTTTTCTTTGGGATGGTTTTTGTTGCTGCCTCCTGTACAATGTTAGGAGCCTCCATCTATAGTTCTTCAGGCACTCTGTCCACCAAATCGAGTTCCTTAAATCTGTTCTTCACTTCCACTGTGTATTCATAAGGGATTTGGTTTAGATTATACCTGACTAGCCCAGTGGTTTTTCCTACTTTCTTCAGTTTAAGCTTGAGTTTTGCTATAAGAAGCTGATGATCAGAGCCACAATCAGCTCCAGGTCTTGTTTTTGCTGACCGTATAGAGCTTCTCCATCTTTGGCTACAGAGAACATAATCAATCTGATTTCGGTATTGCCCATCTGGTGATGTCCATGTGTAGAGTCGCCTCTTGTGTTGTTGGAAAAGAGTGTTTGTGATGACCAGCTTGTTCTCTTGACAAAACTCTATTGGCCTTTGCCCTGCTTCATTTTGAACTCCAAGGCCAAACTTACCTGTTGTTCCTTTTATCTCTTGACTCCCTACTTTAGCATTCCAGTCCCCTATAATGAGAAGAACATCTTTCTTTGGTGTCAGTTCTAGAAGGTGTTGTAAGTCTTCATAGAATTGGTCAATTTCAGCCTCTTCAGCATTGGTGGTTGGTGCATAAACTTGGATTACTGTGATAATCCGCCTAGAGTGGTCACAATTGACCAGATAGGTGGGGTATAAATGAAATAAATAAATAAATAAATAAATAAATAAATAAATAAATAAATAAATAAATAAATAAATGTTGAAAGGTCTGCCTTGGATTCGTATTGAAATCATTGTATCCTTTTTGAGATTGTAGCCCAGTACAGCTTTTCCCACTCTTTTGTTGACTATGAGGGCTACTCCATTTCTTCTACGGGATTCTTGCCCATAATAGTAGATACGATAATCGTCTGAATTGAATTCGCCCATTCCCGTCCATTTTAGTTCACTGACGCCCAGGATGTCAATGTTTATTCTTGCCATCTCCTGTTTGACCACATCCAGCTTACCAAGGTTCATAGATCTTACATTCCAGGTTCCTATGCAGTATTTTTCTTTGCAGCATCGGACTTTCCTTTCACTTCCATGCACGTCCGCAGCTGAGCATCCTTTCGGCTTTGGCCCAACCACTTCATTAGCTCTGGAGCTACTTGTACTTGTCCTCCACTCTTCCTCAGTAGCATCTTGGATGCCTTCCGACCTGAGGGGCTCATCTTCCAGCGTCATATCTTTTAACCTTTTGTTTCTGTCCATGGAGTTTTCTTGGCAAAGATACTGGAGTGGCTTGCCAGTTCCTGCTCCAGGTGGATCACTTTTAGTCAGAACTCTCCACTATGACCTGTCCGTCTTGGGTGTCCCTGCACTGTCTAGCCCATAGCTTCTCTGAATTACTCAAGCCCCTTCACCACGACAAGGCAGCAATCCGTGAAGGGGATAGAGTGTGTTACAGTAATCCAAACGGGATGTAACTAAGGCATGTGTCACTGTAGCCAGATCCGACATCTCAAGGAATGGGTGCAGCTGGCGCACCAGCTTTAGCTGTGCAAATGCACTCCTGGCCACCGCTGAGACCTGGGCATCCAAGCTTAGGGATGAATCCAGGAGTACCCCGAAGCTGTGGACCTGAGTTTTCAGAGGGAGTGTAACCCCATCCAGCACAGGCAGTGTCCCTATTCCCTCATCTGCCTTCCGACTAACCAGGAGCACCTCTGTCTTGTCTGGATTAAGTTTCAGTTTGTTTGCCCTCATCCAGCCCATTACTGATGCCAAGCACTGGTTTAGAGTCAAGACAGCTTCCCTGGAATCAGGTGGAAAGGAGAGATAGATTTGGGTGTCTTCCGCATACTGGTGACACCGAACCACAAAACTCCGGACAAACTCTCACAGTGGTTTCATGTAGATGTTAAAAAGCATGGGTGACAAAGCAGAACCCCGAGGAACGCCACAGGCCAATGGCCAGGGTGTTGAGCAGGAGTCACCCAACATCACCTTCTGAGTTCTCCCCTCCAGGACGGACTGGAGCCACTGTACAACAGTGCCCCCGAGTCCCATCCCAGAGAGACAGCCCAGAAGGATACCATGGTTGATGGTATCGAAAGCCGCTGAGAGGTCCAGCAGAACCAACAGGGACACACTCCCCCTGTCCAGTTCCCGGCGTAGGTCATCCACCAAGGCAACCAAAGCTGTCTCTGTCCCATAGCCAGGCCTGAAACCAGATTGAAATGGGTCTAGATAATCTGCTTCCTCCAGGAATCCCTGGAACTGAGAAACCACCACACGCTCCAGTACCTTGCCCAGGAATGGGATGTTTGAGACTGGTCGGTAGTTATCCAGTACACTGGGATCCAGGGAGGGCTTCTTCAATAGCGGTCTTATTACTGCCTCCTTTAAGCAAGCAGGGATCCTACCCTGCTGCAAGGAGGCATTTACCACTCCCTGTACCCAATCGGCCATTCCTCCTCTGGCTGCTTTTATGAGCCAGGAAGCACAATGGTCCAGCACACATGTGGTGGCATTCACCTCTCCAAGAATCCTGTCCACATCATCAGGCTGCACCAACTGAAAAGTATCCAGTAAAACAGGACAAGCCGGGACCAATGTAAATTACAGCACTCTAACGTTCCTGTATTCACGTACATACATGCTTGAATGGGTCCAATTTCCCCAGTGTGAATTCCAGTTTCACTTTATGTAGTTGCACTCTGAGTGTAAAGAAGGCTGACCGCCGAAGAATTGATGCTTTTGAACTGTGGTGCTGGAGGAGACTCTTAAGAGTCCCCTGGACTGCAAGGAGAACAAACCTATCCATTCTGAAGGAAATCAACCCTGAGTGCTCACTGGAAGGACAGATCCTGAAGCTGAGGCTCCAATATTTGGCCATCTAATGAGAAGAGAAGACTCCCTGGAAAAGACCCTGATGTTGAGAAAATGTGAAGGCAAGAGGAGAAGGGGACGACAGAGGACAAGATGGTTGGACAGTGTCACCGAAGCTACCAACATGAATTTGACCCAACTCTGGCAGGCAGTGGAAGACAGGAGGGCCTGGCGTGCTCTGGTTCATGGGGTCACGAAGAGTCGGACATGACTTAACGATTAAACAACAACAACCCTGAGTGTAGCACTAAGTACATGGCATTAGACCTTAAGTGATGCTGGGACTTGCACGGAGCCACCGTGTCCAATGAGAGTCCTGGAAGAATTATTTGGAGGATGGAGGAGGCAGAAACAAATCTTGTTAGGCAGCTTGACCACTTCAGACCTCACCCTTTCCCCGCTATCAAGAAGTCATGTTAGAGATGTAATAACATGTGGCCAAAGCTATGGAACTTTAGAACCTATAATATACTAGCTCCAAACCGTAATTAGATCATAGAGGTAAAAATGGCAAGTTAAAGATATTGTATATATTAAGAGAGAGAACGAATGTATTTGAATGGCCTTCTGCTGGAGGTTTGTTCCCGAGATGACAATTTTAAAGCTTGATAGCAACGCTCTCGGGTCTTCTTTTTAAAAAAAAAAATCAGCATGGCTAAAACTTTTGAAGGGCAGAAAGAGGGCAGACGCAATGAATGGGGTCAAGAAAATGAGGAAGCAGTGGCTGATCATTAATAATGAGAATGAGGCTATATGGAAGGTCATTGCCACTCCATGGCCTAGGAAGTATAATTGGGAATTCTCCACCACTTAGCCTGATCTTGAGCAGTCAGCATTTCCAACAAAGGCTGGGGGCCATTAGTAGAGAATGGTGTCTTCTCAAATATGCCTTTGACTTCGATGAGAAAAGCAATGGGGGTAATGGTAGCATAGGAAGGCGGCAAAAGGTAGGATTAAAAAAAAAAGACAGCAGCTCATTCCTGGAGTCCAGGGATTTGAAGGTCAGTTCTCAAGGTGAACTGCTGTTCAACTGAGATGGTAAAATGATTAGTGACTTTCTTAACATGCTGGTGATTCAGACAGGGGTACTTTATTGCATTTTCCATAGATGGTGGATAAAGGCAGGGATGTGAAAACAGTCTTATCATTGCTGAGAGTTTCGTTGTGAAACACCATCAAAACATGCCGAGATCGCCTGTAGGATATTTATTTATTTATTATATTTTATTTACTATATATCTATACCGTGCCATCTAGTGGCTCTCAATCATCCCAGAGTTCAGGACACACAATGGGCTCAAGTCACAGGAAACCAGATTTCGGCTGAATATCAGGAAAATCTTCCTAACTGTTAGAGCAGTAAGACAGTGGAGCCAATTACCTTGAGAGATGGTGAGCATTCCGACACTGGAGGCAGTCAAGAGATACTTAGACAACAACCACCTGGCAGATATCCTTTGATTTGTATTCCTGCACCGAGCAGGGGGTTGGCTTGATGGCCTTATAAAAGTAAAGGTAAAGGTTCCCCTTGACAATTTGTCCAGTCGTGTCCGACTCTAAGGGGCGGTGCTCATCCCCGTTTCCAAGACATGGAGCCAGCATTTGTCCGTAGACAATCTTCCGTGGTCACATGGCCAGCGCGACTAGACACGGAACGCCATTACCTTCCCACTGTGGTGGTACCTATTTATCTACTCGCATTTTTACATGCTTTCGAACTGCTAGGTTGGCAGGAGTGATGGCTTTATAGGCCCCTTCTAATTTCACTATTTTATGATTCTACTCTGGATGGTTTCCAACAATAAAATAAAGAACCACCACAACCACCACCACCCAACCCCCAAATATAAAAAGAGGACAATACAGCTAAAAACCCAAGATGGCAGCGATGGACAAGATACAAACTACAAAGTAGAATGGCCAAATATAACACTAAGTAAAAAAACAGTTAGAGAGGGAAGACATCCTGAAATGTTTTCCTGAAAAGCCGTGTTTTAATGTGCTTTCTGAATATTAGCAGGGAAGGAGCCTAGTGCACCTTCACAGGTGGAGCGTTTCATAAAGAGGTGGCCACCACTGAGAAGGCCCAGTTCCTGGTCATGGATTTCCTGGCCTCCTCCAAGGTGGCCACCTGCAGCATCAAAGGCTGAGAGGTGTGAGTGGTCTGGGAGGTTCATCTTAGGGAGAAGCATTCCAATCTATAGCAAGGTCCCTTGTATTCCTCAAGTCCTTTGAAATTCACTGTACACATCCATGGACAAGATGGAGGTTTGCATCTTGATGGACAGGGCTGGTGCAAGATCAAGAAACAAAGCATTTTTACCTCATCATGTTTCATTTCATTTTGCTCAAAATTCCAATGCCTAGACCGATCATCTTTTCTGTTTGTTAACCCCCCCCCCCCGAGGACAGTTTAATTGACTGAAAAGAATCCTAGAACCCATCCAAGTGCTGAACGTTTTATTAGTCCACGTGACCAGGCAACAGTTCTTACAGTTGTAAATCTAGTGAATTTACAATCATCTGTCTTGAAAATGCACAAAATTTCTCTGAGATTGATACTCCCCCCCCCCCCCCCGTCCCGTGCAAATATTGCTGTCTTACAGTGTGGATAAAAATTCTCATATTGCCTAGTTTATCTTGCCAGAACAAACCAGGGCAAGATTTATATCCCTAAATCCAGATTAGGCAAAGGTCTTTTGAAACCTCATGTGCCATTTGAAAGCAAAAATACATTCAAAAGCAGAGAAATGGGGCTGAAAAATGTCCTCAGTTAGTTTGATGGGGACTCCTCACTTCGACCCCAAAGACTTCCCTATGGGTATGGTGAATATGAGTACTATCCCGAGTATTTATTTATTTATTTATTTATTAAATTTATACCCCGCCCATCTAGACCGAAGTCTACTCTGGGCGGCTAACAATAATAGATAGAATAAAAACAATATAATAAAATAAAAAACAGTAGTAATATAGTTCAATACAATTCAAACAAGAGTACTTTCCCGAGTACTTTCTTCATGGCCCACTGTACTTCACTCTGCTTTTACAACTGCTCAGTAAGTAGGATATATTTTATCTTAGCCAATATCAGTTGTAAAAATACTGTGACATTGACCTTTTCCTTCAGCATTCATCATGCTTAATATGGACATTCTATGGCATCAGAACCTTCTTGCCTATGGTTGAAGTTGCAGCGAGAGATAATTCATATGAACAGCCTTCTCCTCATATACTACTCAGAGTGCTTTATATCAGCCTAAGAATACAATACAATTAAAAACAAAACAAGTTTTAAAAATCTGCTACAAGACAGCACTTGCAATTTTAAAGGCACAACCCAAAAGCACAAATTAATTTAGAAATCAATTTGACGATCAGCAGAAGAACTGAACACTAAGCACTTGTTTAAATGAGCACATCTTTAATTTCTGTAATTTTTACACCATGGTATCTAACTGGATCTCCATGGGAGCGATGGTTAGACAGCTTATTCTAACTCAAACTTGCTTGCGGAAAATCAAAAGAAATCTGCCTTTCCAGATTCATTCCCATTTATGGATTATGTACAATGAACAATTTCAAACAAATGAGACAGTAAGGCAGTAGAATACCTTCCTGGTAATCCTTTCAGAAAGCGAGTGAAAATCTTTCCACTAATCCTTTACAGCAGCGGTCCCCAACCTTTTTGGGACCGCGGACTGGCTGAGTCTCTGAGGGTGTGAGCACACTCTCGGGCACATGTGCAAAGTGATGGGTGGGGGAGCGCTCACACCAGCGCTGGCATGCGCGCATGTGCGCAAAGCAGCTGTGGGGAGGGGAGTGCGTGCGGGTGGGGGGGGGGAGGTCTGTCTCCGCGGCCTGGTCCGGCTCAGGCCTCTGCTTTATAGTAAGTATTTTGTAATAAATAAATTGGTTTAGGATTTTTTTTAAAAAAAAAGATTTTAAATATCCCTGAACTATGAACGTTAAACACGACTTTAGATACCACCCCTACTCTTTCCCAAGTCAAGATATAAAGTACCTAAAAGTCATCCAGTTTGTTTTACTGCATAGAACAGAACATTTGAGAAATGCCTTTTCCATCTCTGGCAAGGAAAATATGATAGAAACAAGGTAAATATCCAACCGTTTGCTCCCATTTATGAAACCACAAATCTGCTGCCTGAGGCAGTGTCTCACTCTGTCTTGTAGTAGAGACGGAAGTGACCCACCTCACCAAATATTTCCAAGAAACAATCACAAGCCTTGGTACACAAAGAGGGAACACACAATTAAAATCAGGTTCCATGGATTTTAAGAAAGGGAGTGGGGAGAGACATTTAATAAGTGAAAAATTGCACTTTAAAAAGAATTAATAATTTCAGTACCTTAATCACAGCCCATTTTCAACATCCGTGAAGCTGTGGGAAAACTGTTTTCCAAGAAATAAAGTGTATCCATCCTATAAATGAAACATCATTAAAATTGTTATTAGAATTTTGAAGGATTCAGTTCATTTTGCACAATATTAAAGTTAAAATGGCAAGACAAATGACTCATTTCCATTCAGAAGAAGAAGAAAAGGCAGGGAAGTTTGAACATTTTATTGTCTTTATAATTATACTCATCTGCACATTATTGAAATGATTTCTGGTCCAATCATCTCAGGATGAGATTACACGGTCAGCAGAAATCAAAGTTTTTTTATGGACTGTGTATGTGAATTGGAAACCGAATAATGTGGGCAGTAGAGTGCTTTTTTTTCATTTAGAAAAATGGTGTATGGAGGAAAAAAATGTATATTAATTAGGTAGAAATTGTAAAATACTACTGAATTTTGGGGCATCTTACTCTACCACACTTAGAAACACAGATACTAAAACTTTGTTTTAGAAAGTTTTTAAAAGATAATAATCCCACTGGTCTTTACAGTGACTATAAGATTATTCATTTTTATTACTGGCCAAAATCCTGTTTCACAGTTACGCACATGGCATACGTTGTAGGAGTGAATTGCTGTAAGTGAAGAAATTTATGTAGACATGATCAGTTGCTCATTAAGTTGAATGATTTGACATGCAACAGATCATGCCTACACAGATTTCTTAGCTTATGGCAATTTGCTGCTAAAAGTTACACTTTCAGCATAACTGTGAAACAGGATTTCAGCCATTACAAACGTTAAAGAAGTAGCTTGTTGAAACCTTGTTGTTTTCATTATTCTTGACGAAGTTTTTAAAAAACCCTTTAGGAGTGGTAAGTCAATGACAAGACAAGGAAAACATATAAAAATTTCTAAATATGGGCTCAAAAAGCTACTTTGATAGGTAGCTAGTAGAGATTGGGGTATTCGTATACGAATACCCACACACAGGTGGACATAACCCTTCTGCTTCTGCTGCAGGCTCCACGCTCTCT
Organism: Intellagama lesueurii; assembly: GCA_037013535.1. Taxonomy (NCBI): domain Eukaryota; kingdom Metazoa; phylum Chordata; class Lepidosauria; order Squamata; family Agamidae; genus Intellagama; species Intellagama lesueurii. Next base: position 7,925,651 of record JBAJHW010000003.1, read on the forward strand.
TCCTATTGCTCCAGAGCTTGTGGTCGATTAGCCACTCCTGGCAGGAGGTGGGACGATGAGCATCCCTGCCAGGTCGAAGAATGGCTCGCCGACCGGGCGCTCTGGAGCGATAGGATACGAATACCCCCGCACAGGTGGACATAACGAGGGTCCGGCCCCCTGGGGAGCATGGAGCCGGTGGCAGCAGCAGAAGGGTGAGTTATGTCCACCTGTGCAGGTATACGAATACCTCCATCTCTAGTAGCTAGACACCATTACTCATTAGGCCTAATACGTGGGTTTGCTCCCATTTGTACTTTTGTATTTTGACTTTGTTATATCCATGGCTTTGAGGATGCACACTGTAGAGGCCACATAATCTTGACTCTACTTATATGCATAGGATTGGGAACTTTGACATTGCTGACTACAGTAAAGCGAAGCACTGAAAATGTAGATTTGTCACAGGATGCCAAGAAATTCTTGCACTGAGAAGAACAACAAAAACAGCACACAAAAGTTTTTGAAAATAGCCTTCAGAGAAGAGCATTTTTGAGAATAACAAATAAATTTGGGTGAAAGCTTCGGTGAATCCACTTCTGCAGAGTTAGGGCAATGATTTTGGAGAACATCTACTGGAGGATCTACTAGTGAGTGTCAGGAAAATAAACAACAATGCTCCATTACCCCATTCCTTTCCTTTCGTATTCTGAAAGCAAAAACCTCAATTTTTTTTTGTGGGCCACCACATTCTTCACATCCTTTTTGTTGTAGGGTTTTGAATTTCTGGTAAAATTCCTTTTGCTATGCATTAGAAGCACAAAGACTCACAGAGGAAATGAGCCTCAAGTTCTCCATTTCAGTCCACCCCTTTTTCTCATCAACTGGCAGTGACCGTCTCAATAACTCACTCTGAGACATTAATAAGAAGAAATAATAAAATATTTCTTTATATACTGCTGAGCAGACCTACAGCAAACTGACAAAACATGACTGTCTGCAGCAACAGGCCTCGACAGACTACCAGACTATATCTAACAGACTAAGCACTAGCAGACAACAGAGAAGGAAAGAAAGGTCTTAGCAGAGGGATGGGGCTGTCTTTGAATTCAGAGACAGGGGAGAAACTATTGGTTACTGCTGGATAGTTTGACCCTCACCCCAGCCGAGAAAGGTCCCTCCCAGCTAAACCTGCTAGAGGCAAAATGTGAGGCTGCAATAATTCCAACACTTTTCCTTAAAGGAGGCTCACATCCTCGCCATAGAGCTCAGTGGGTGGGAGATGGTACCATTTTCCTTGGGCACCAAAAATTTTAACTATAATTCTTAGCAGAAGTAACAGCTTGACCATAGGATTATTGCTTCAAATCTACCCCTCCCGCCCCACCACAAAACCCCTAATAGAATAATAACTTTAGCTTTTTGGAGCTGCCCTTCATCCATGCTTTGACATTTGGGCCTCCTGGAATTTAGATCTATATTAATTTAAAATATTTATAGCTCACTTTTATCCTTAAAAAGACCTAAGGTGGCTTAGAGCAGGAGTCCCCAACCTTTTTCACCCCGCAGACCGGCTGGGGAAGGCGGGGCACCCCTTGCGCTCGTGCGCATGTGCAAACGAGCATGCATATGCACAAACAAGCGTGCGCATGCGCGAACGGTGGCATGGTGCTTGTGCGGGCATGGGCGCGTGCATGCACAAACGGCGTCGCAGTGCTTGTGCAGGTGCGCGCTCTCTCGTGCGCATGCGCAAATGGTGGCGAGGCGCTCGCACGGGTGCGCTGGAGCACGTGCGCATGCACAAATCAGCTGTGTGGGGGTGAGTGCATGCGGGGGGGTGGGAGGTCTGTCTCCGCGGCCCAGTCCAGCTCAGGCCACGGACCGGCACCGGGCCGCGGACCGGGGGTTGGGGACCTCTGGCTTAGAGTATTAAAAATAAACAATATTAAAAGCTAAAAACAATAAATGATTACAATATTAAAAGAGAATTAAACGAATGTAATATTAAAACTAGGAGATTAAAAACAATACCAAGAACACATTAAAAGCAGCAAAAGAGTCCTTTTAAAAAAACCAAACAAACCCATTTTAGATGGCCAGTTACTCAGGGAAAGATTACCTGAAGAAAGAGGTCTTTGCCTGCTTGCAGGTTGATGATGATGATGATTATTATTATTATTATTGCAGCATTTCTCCCAACAAGGGACCCAAAGAAGTTATTATTGGCAAAAACAAAATAAAAAGAAAGAGTGAAAAAAAAGAGACAAAAATGTGGTGTCACTTTAAAGACTAATTTATTATTATTTTTTAATGTGAGCTTTCATGGACAAGTCCACTTCATCAGGCATAAGCAGAAGAAAAGCAAAGATGGGGCCAGTCTGGCTTCCCATGGGAGGGAGTTCTGAATGGTGGCTGAATGGAACTGAGTGGCATCGTGATGTTCCGCAGTCCTTAAAGCACTTCACCAGTGCCACTTATTTTTTTAAAAAATTTTATTAGATGAACTACAACACAAACATAAAATACATAAACCAAAATACAAATCATCTGTGTTACCCACCACCCAGTGTCACTTGTCCAGAAAACCTGTAACTTCCAAAAACCTATAACTTGCTATAACCATGTATAAGTGTAAAAGCTGGACAGATGAGAAAGCTGACAGGAAGAAAATTAATTTGTTTGACATGTGGTGCTGGAGAAGAGCTTTACAGATACCCTGGACTGCCAGAAAGACAAACAAGTGGATCCTAGATCAAATCAAGGCTGAACTATCTCTGGAGGAAAAAATGTTGAAGCTGAGGCCGTCCTACTTCGGGCACATCATGAGAAGGCAGGCTTCTCTGGAAAAGACAATAATGCTGGGAAAAGTGGAAGGCAACAGGAAAATAAGGAGACCAAATATGAGATCGACTGACTCCATAAAGGAAGCCACTCGCTTGAATTTACAAGAGCGGAGCAGGGCTGTTGAGGACAGAACATTTTGGAGGTTACTCGTACATAGAATCACCATAAGCCAGAGGTAATTTGACAACACATAATGACGACAACACACTTCCACAGTGCACCAGCTAGCAAGGCTATCTACCACATCGGCCACGTATTCTGGGAGCTGTAATCCACAAAAGTAACTTCTGTTCTGGACAATTTGCATGTGAACTCCTCCTGCCCCAGTTAAGTATCCTTGGGTGTGCTGTTGGGACCCATGGTTTCGCTGAAAGGGTTACTCTGCGAATATTCTACAAAACGAAGCACTAAAACCCCCATCCATTTTCTATGAGGAGGCACAACCTGGTACAGGCTAAACAACAGCAGATGTTTCAGGTCATCCATAGTTCCTTATCCAAACTACACCTTCTGTTAAAAAGCATGTTGTTCCCTCCTGAACATGAATGGCCAAAGGTATGTGGACATATTTGCAGGATTAACATGTCAACAAACTGCCAAATTGTTTTAGGAACCAAGCGACGTATAGATGTGTTATGAATGGAATGTAGCTGGCTGTTAAAAATTCCCCATCAATGAGAGAGAACTGACAGGTTTCTGGTAGTAATTCAGCGTGGAAAGTCTCCAGCAAAGATAAGATAGCTAGTTGGATAGATTAGGCAGATCAGTTATCTATTTAAATTTATATAGCTTTATTTAAAAAAAAAACATGGAATAGTTTTGCTGGACAGGAGCAAAGTTTAAATCTACTTATTCACCCTGTAAGTGTAGACCCAGTGGAGTCAATGGGAAGTTGACACTCACGTATTTTCTGTTGATTCAATAGATCTACTCTACCATGATAACAATGTCCAAGGTCCCAGCTAGTTCTAGAGCAGTGGTTCCCAACCTTAGGTCCCCAGGTATTTATTGGACTAAAACTCTCAGAAGCCTTCACTACTTGTTGGGCTGGCCAAGTTTTCTGGGAGTTGCAGTTTAAGAACATCTGGGGATATAAGATTGGGAACCACTGCTCTAGAGAATCTAGAAGCAGATCTAAAGGTTGGATTCTTTTTGACTAGGTCATCCCTTCATTCCTGGTATCAGGAAAAACCTCTTAACTCTTAGAGCAGTATGAGAATGGAACCATTGACCTCGGGAGGTGGTGAGCGCTCCAACCCTGGAGGCATTCAAGGGAAAACTGTACAACCATCTGTCGGATCTGCTTTGATTCGAATTCCTGCCTTGAGCAGGGGGTTGGATTTGATGGCCTTATAGGCCCCTTCTAACTCCATTATTCTGTGACTCTATGATTCTAACCCACCCAATGCTTCGAATTCTTGAACATCCAAAGGAGGTAGTATTGTACTTATCAGAACCTCACTGTTGTTGCCAGCAACTAGTTAAAATGCCAGGTTTCTTATAGCTAGCTACAAAAGACGTCAAGAGCATGCATCAACCAACCAATCAATAAACAAATGGATAAATAAATCAAGTGCTGCTCCAAGTATTTATTTATTATTTATTTTTAGATATTTATAGACCACGAAGAGTGGCAATTTCTAAGTACTTTCCATTATATTCACCCTCTTTTCTCTCTCTGAGGTTCTTTATCACCCAGTGGGTCGGCAGGCATAACCAGAAATGCAACAAGGTCACTCATAGGTGAAATTAATCGGGAGACTTGTTTAAGTTTAATGTAGACAGAAATTGTCAATGCCTTTTGTTCGTTTAAAAAGGATGAAACATTTTCAAGTAGAAATCATAACAGCAACATTCCACAAAGAAAAGGATAACATTCATGAAAGTCAAACCAGTTGTTACATATAGAAATTTTCCCACGGACAACAGAATATGATTCTTCACTCACAAAAGCCATTTGAATAGATACGATCTCAAATGTACTGCTCTGAGAAGTCAGGTTGGCCCCCGTCCTCTTGTCCTTCCATCATCAGGCAAAAACCTCCCTTTTGAGGCAGGCTGTTAAGCAATAAGTGTCTTAGGAATGCTATGTTTATTAAACTTAGGGATTTTTAACTGTTTTAAAATTGTTTTTAATCATGGTTAATCCAGCAAGGCCTTATAGGCCCCTTCAAGTTCAATTATTCTGTGCTTCTAATTCTTAAACATCCGTGCTAACAAAGGGAAGTAGTGTTGTAATTTTGTGCAGTTTGTGCAAAAATCCTTCACATGTGTGCAAGAACCCTGGCCAGTTACAAGAGAAAAATATCTCACTGTCTTACAGGCAGGGAGAAGTAAAAATGTGATTTCTTATTCTTGTTCCGGAGAACTAGATAAGCAAAAGGTTGCATCTGTAATGCAGATGGAGCCTCCCATCTGTGAGAAGACTCTGGAGTATAGATTGAGTCCACCCCATGGACTGTGCAGGAAATATGGGTTAAGAAAGCCTTAGACTCCTCCGATATTCCCATGGTTTGATGAGCTGATGAACTACACAACTTTAGCACTGACAATGAAAAAACTGATATAGTTAGAAATGTTGTATACGTTGGTTCAATGATCAGCTCAAATGGAGACTGCAACCAAGAAATCAGAAGACTGAGACTAGGAAGAGCAGCAATGACGGACATACGTATAAAGCATCAAGGAGGAAAGCGATGACAAACCTCGACAGCATCTTAAAAAGCAGAGACATCACCTTGCCGACAAAGGTCCGCATAGTCAAAGCTATGGTTTTTCCAGTAGCGATGTATGGAAGTGAGAGCTGGACCATAAAGAAGGCTGGCGGCCGAAGAATTGATGCTTTTGAATTGTGGTGCTGGAGGAGACTCTGGAGAGTCCCCTGGACTGCAAAGAGAACAAACCTATCCATTTTGAAGGAAATCAACCCTGAGTGCTCACTGGAAGGACAGATCCTGAAGCTGAGGCTCCAATACTTTGGCCATCTCATGAGAAGAGAAGACTCCCTGGAAAAGACCCTGATGTTGGGAAAGAGTGAAGGCAAGAGGAGAAGGGGACGACAGAGGACGAGATGGATGGACAGTGTCACCGAAGCGACCAACATGAATTTGACCCAACTCCGGGAGGCAGTGGAAGACAGGAGGGCCTGGCGTGCTCTGGTCCATGGGGTCACAAAGAGTCGGACACGACTTAACGACTAAACAACAAAATAAGGATATGTCACTGGAGGGCAAGATAATCCACACAACTTTATTCCCAGTCACCATGTATGGATCTGAAAGCTAGACAGCAAAGAAAGTGAACAAGAAAAACATGGATTAGTTTGAAATGTGATGCTGGAGGAGAGCTTTGTGGATTCCCTGGACTGCCAGAAAGACAAACAAGGGGGGTCCTAGAGCAAATTAAGTTTGAACTATCTCTGGAGGTAGAAATGTTGAAACTGAGGCTGTCCTACTTCAGGCACCTCAGGAGAAGGCAGGATTCTCTGGAAAAGACAATAATGCTAGGAAAAATGGAAGGCAGCAGGAAAAGAGGAAGACCAAGTACGAGATGGACCGACTCCCTAAAGGAAGCCACAGGTAGGAGTTTGCAAGAGCTGAGCAGGGCTGTTGAGGACAGGACCTTTTGGAGATTGCTCATCCATAGGGTGGCCAGACGTTGGAAGCGACTGGACGGCAGATAGAAGCAACAACAAAGCGAGTTCACATTTGAATTGACAGATGGCATTTCCCAGACAATCCACCACGCAGGGTCAGGAAATCCATCAGCAATCCATTCCTCTTCTCTGTGCCTCCATACCTGCTTCGCTTCCACTCTCTGTCGCTAAATTAGCTATGCTAAAGTTTGGTTAGACCCTGGAAGCAGTTAAAAAAAATGCGAGGGAAGATCTTTCATAGTAATTCTGTCAGGAAAATAGCCTAAACACCATTTTCTCTACCTGTCACTTGCCTTCAAAGGGCAGATTACTTTTTTCTCAAACTCGGCACATCCAATTAAGGTAGACTCACAAGCCAGGCAGGTGTGTAAAGTGCAAGCCAGAGCCTGCTCGAATTTGTAATTATCAATGGGGGAAAAAAAAAAGTTAAGTGCCTGGGCCTGTCACAACTGTTACTGTGACAACTGCTAGTACTCGGAGGCTCTGGAGAAGCAAACATGACAGCATGACACCTTTTCCTATATAAAATATGATTCCATGCTTCCCCCCCCCTCCTGTGCCGCTTTTCAGAATTCTGGTTCTTTCACAGTATTTACACCCATGACTGTAGCTTGTTTAACTTTAAATTCTGAAGTATAAGGAGCTGCCATCAAATTATTTGTCCCCCTAACCATTTTGGGAAGACTCCCTGGAAAAGACCCTGATGTTGGAAAAGTGTGAGGGCAAGAGGAGAAGGGGACGACAGAGGACGAGATGGTTGGACAGTGTCATCGAAGCGACCAATATGAATTTGACCCAACTCCGGGAGGCAGTGGAAGACAGGAGGGCCTGGCGTGCTCCGGTCCATGGGGTCATGAAGAGTCGGACACGACTTAACGACTAAACAACAAACCATTTTGGGAAGTTATCAGGCATGGAGGTGTCTTCTAAAAAAGGAACTTTTCCAAGCTTTGCAGAGACCAGTTCAATGGCTGTGCTGCACACAAGGATACAACATACATAACTTTTCTAAGCAACAAGAAACAAGGGTGTCTGAATGCATAGGCCCAAAGCTTCTTGGGGCAGTTCCATATCGATAAGGCTGATCATGGCCTATGGGAGTCTCAGGACTTTAATGTTTGAAAATCACGGCCTGATAACTTTCCTAAGGATCCCTTGCTGGTCAAAAGGGATCCTTAGGGAGCCTCAGAACCTGAGGGAGGGGGAAGGGAATAGGAAACTTGTAAGTAAAGATAAAAGGACACAACTAATGACATCATCAGCCTTATGCATGCAGAGCTGTGCCAACAGGATTCCAGCCACGGAGGTATCCTGTTCAAAAAATGAGCACCTGCTGTAGAATTATTTCATTCCCACTTGAACCCCCAAACACCAGTCTTCTTTAATGTCAATTAGCCAAAATAAAAATGAAAATAAAAGTTTTGTGTGTGCAAAAGCCTTGCTTTCTGTGCAGAATATCAGGTTCACTGTGTGGAATATGAGGCTTTAATCACAGAAGAGAAGGGTTTCAGTGTAAAATACAGTTCATATATATATATAAAAAAGATTTTTGTGATATTTTCCAGGGAGAGGACTGAGGTGTGAAAAATACACAAAGATAATCTTGTTTCTCAGATAGAAAACATCTAAAAGTTTCTATTCTCAGCTACATGTTCTCAATGGTTTTGCTAACCATCAGTAGTTTGATCTCCGGCTGGGACTGAGGAATCTATTACTTTCTCCTCCTGCTGCACAAAATTCAGAACAAAATTCCCAACTTCCAGCCAAATCCAAAAGATACAGCTATTCCTTTCATAGAGATCATTCTGTTGCACCTTCCTGCCATACAGTTGTTAGAAAAAGAAAAGAAAAGAAAAAAGAGAAAAGGTAAGCCTCATTTAGCCTTTCTGAATGTATCTGGTACAAATAGGTGAGAAATTCAGTTCAACTTCTGATAAATATTTAGCCAAATTGGCAACATTTCTTTATATAAGGGAGAAAGATGAATAGCCAAGCCAAGCCTGGACTATCTCTGGAGGCAAAAGTGACAAAACTGAGGCTGTCCTACTTTGGGCTCATTATGAGAAGGCAGGGTTGTCTGGAAAAGACAATAATGGTAAGAAAAGTTGAAGGCAGCAGGAAAAGAGGATGACCAAATACGAGATGGACTGACTCCCTAAATACCACAGGCTTGAGTTTACATGATCCGAGCATGGCAGTTGAAGACAGGACATTTTGGAGATTGATCATTCATGGGGTCACCCTGAGTCAAAGATGACTTGACGGCACACAACAACAACAACAACAACAACAAAATGGGGGGCAAAGATATATCTATTTATATCTATTTCCACTCTAAATTTCTGAATGAAGGAGAAAGCAAGAGTAAAGATTCCTGCCACGCTTCTACCCACACCTCATCCACCTTGTAACTAAGGAAAATATAATAATCCCATCCATGAGAATTTCCCAACATTTTCTCTCCTTTTGCTAACAGGAAAATCTGAAGCCATTTCCTGTCTATTGTATTAAAAGAGAATGATTTAAAAAATGGAGAAGGATTTTTTTGGGGGCACCTTATTAGTTCATTTTCATTTTCGGTTTCATAGATCGCAAGCCTACGTCAACATCTGATTCCAATATGATTAACTCAGTGGGTGTCCTTCCTTCATAGAAATGAGATATAGGCGAGTTACTATGGCTGAGTTAAAAATCTGAATCAGCTGCTGATGGATGCAAAAGAAAAAAAAAAGGATGGATGCAGTTTTGCTACTACTTTCCTAAGGAGGTGCTTGAAATTAGAGGAACGGCATAAAGTGTCATGAGGGCAAGATTGACTGCTTCGAATCTGCAATGCAGTCTCGCCTTTATCCCCAGCAAGGGGGAAAGATAATTGGCATTAAAAGAAAGGAAAGAAGGAAGGAAGGAAAGAAGAGAAAAATGTCATAAAAGTCCTCTTCCTAATGGAGGACGTTATTTATTGCTAATATTTGTCTCTAGTTTAAATGTCTGTTTGATTTGCAATTTATGACTGTGCCAGTAGTTTAAAGTATCGGGAAGCCATGTGTTAGGTAAAGGTTCCCCTTAACATTTAGTCCAGTCGTGTCCGACTCTAGGGCACGGTGCTCATCCCCGTTTCCAAGCCGTAGAGCCAGCGTTTGTCTGAAGACAGTTTCCGTGGTCACGTGGCCAGCGCAACTAGACACGGAACGCCATTTCCTTCCCACCGAGGTGGTACCCATTTATCTACTCACATTTTTACATGCTTTCAAACTGCTAGGTTGGCAGGAGCTGGGACAAGCGACGGGAGCTCACTCTGTCACGTGGATTCGATCTTACGACGGCTGGTCTTCTGACCTTGCAGCACAGAGGCTTCTGCAGTTTAACCCGCAGCGCCACCACATCCCTATCATGTGTTACATCTGTGGAAATGGCTATACGTGCATTATGGAGAATTCCCGGTGCTTGTTAATGTCTGATGCAAGTCTCAGTACGGAACCAAGTGTCCCATCTTAGAACACGTGTGTGTGTGTTTGCATTGTATTTCGTATAGTAGACTATGATCATTCTTTCATGGTCCGCCAGGGCACTGACTTTCCATGCTCAGGGCTAGCGATGGGCTGAGATTAAAAGGAAATGTTGAAGAAATAAAATCTGATAGACTCAAGCGCCTTATGAAGTCTGCATATGCAACATCGCCCCAATCCTGAGGCTCCCGGAGGCTTCCTCAGGGCAAAAGGAAGCTCTAGGGAGCCTCGGAGTCTGAAAGAGGAAAATTGGAAGCTTTCAATTAATTTAAATGAAAAATTCCCTTTTACCAGAGGAGGACTTAATACAGCTTGCACAATGTAACTGTATGCCAGCAAGATTTGTCCATTAAATGAAATGAAGTGCTGCCCACAATTGTTTACTTATCTAACCCAATTATTATTAATTTATTTAAAATATTTGTCATTTTTTCAGACTATGAGCAACTCCTGAGTGACGGACAACTGCAAGAAGACAAAACCGTTCCTTATAAATTGACTTTAAATTTTCTAAGATAAAAATCAAAAATATGCATTCTTTAAAAGCAAATTAGCCACCCAAGACCTCGCTTTGAGTTACTTTGACCCATTAGAGTCCATCTGAATCACCAGTCTTGACTGCTCAATGGAAGCTCATCAGAGATGGCGCCAGCCTAACTTTTTCTTTGGTGAGCATTCCACAGTCAACGTGAAGAGAAAGCCGAGTCTCATGAACTCACTAAGGTGAGCTTTACATGGTGATTGGATACCCAGGATGGATTTTGATAAAGATCTCAGGTACACCCAGGAGGAAGCAGTCTTCTTCCTGGTCCCAAAACTTTTAGGGGTCTCTAGTTCAACATGAATTTGACCCAACTCCGGGAGGCAGTAGAAGACAGGAGGGCCTGGCGTGCTCTGGTCCATGGGGTCACGAAGAGTTGGACACGACTTAACGACTAAACAACAAGTTCAAAAACAGTGCTACTGTTGATACCCAGAAAAGCAAGAATGGCATAGTCATGTGAGGAGGAGAACCCAACCACACAATGACTTCCTAAGTTCTGAATCTAATTGGGAGTCCCAGCTAGAATCAATGGAAAAGATATAAGTAGCGAATCGCTATTCATCAGCCGTTTCAGTGCATCTATGTTTGTTGGAACTAGAGGATTTATGCCTAAGACAGTCTCACCCTCCTTTAAGGCAGAGCCATGAACGTGTAGGAAGAAACTATGAGTGCACCTACACTGCATTCATAGTGTGGTGATACTATTTTGACTGCCATGGGTTTATCCTATAGGATCCTGAGATTCCTGGTTTGATGGGATGTCCAGAAACCTCTTTTTGCTATGGTTCAGGGGAATGCATTAAAGCTGTCTAGCAAAGAATGCCAAACAACCAAACAATATACCCTATGATCTGATGCAAAGGAGCCATGTCAGTTAAAGTGGTATCAAGCTCCTATTATTTATTTAGCATATTTATATGTGATGTTTCTCTTAGAGGATCCAAGGCAGCTTACAGTATTAAAAGAAACAAAGTTAGAAACTAAATAATAAATTATTACAATATTAAAAGAACACTAAACAACTAAACATATTAAACTCTAAACATATTGAAACTCATAGTAAGAGCAAGATTAAAAACACAAGGGAAACACAGAATAAAATGATCCCTTTAAAAAAAAACACCTTGGTCTACCGGTCATTGAAAGGAAACCCTACCTGAAGAGGAAGGTCTTTCTGCTTGCGGGAGGACAGCCAAGATGGGGCCAGCCAGTCCTCCCATGGGAGGGAGTTCCAAAGTCTGGGAGCGGCAACAGAGAAGGCCTTCTCCTATGTCCCCATCAGACACTCCTGTGAGGGTGGTGGGACTGAGAGAAAGGCCTCCCCTGATCTTAATACCCAGGTAGGCTCATAAAGGGAGATATGGTTGGTTGTTGTAGGTTTTTCGGGCTGTTTGGCCATGTTCTGGAGGTTTTTCTTCCTAATGTTTCACCAGCCTCTGTGGCCGGCATCTTCAGAGGACAGGAGTCAGAACTCTGTCTGTGCTCTGGTGTAGAGTGCTGAAGTGCAGAACACAGACAGAGTTCTGACTCCTGTCCTCTGAAGATGCCGGCCACAGAGGCTGGTGAAACATTAGGAAGAAAAACCTCCAGAACATGGCCCGACAGCCCGAAAAACCTACAACAACCACCGGATCCCGGCCGTGGAGATACGGTTGTTGAGACAGCTTCAACTCAAGCCATTTAGGGCTGAATAGGTTAGAACCAGCATTTTGAATTGTTCCCCTTCCAAGCAGTGGAGCTTTGTCACTTTGTAATGAAGACGTTGTTGTTGTTTAGTCGTTAAGTCGTGTCCGACTCTTCGTGACCCCATGGACCAGAGCACGCCAGGCCCTCCTGTCTTCCACTGCCTCCCGGAGTTGGGTCAAAGTCATGTTGGTCGCTTCGATGACACTGTCCAACCATCTCGTCCTCTGTCGTCCCCTTCTCCTCTTGCCTTCACACTTTCCCAACATCAGGGTCTTTTCCAGGGAGTCTTCTCTTCTCATGAGATGGCCAAAGTATTGGAGCCTCAGCTTCAGGATCTGTCCTTCCAGTGAGCACTCAGGGTTGATTTCCTTCAGAATGGATAGGTTTGTTCTCCTTGCAGTCCAGGGGACTCTCAAGAGTCTCCTCCAGCACCACAATTCAAAAGCATCAATTCTTTGGCGGTCAGCCTTCTTTATGGTCCAGCTCTCACTTCCATACATCGCTACTGGAAAAACCATAGCTTTGACTATGCAGACCTTTGTCAGCAAGGTGATGTCTCTGCTTTTTAAGATGCTGTCTAGGTTTGTCATCGCTTTCCTCCCAAGAAGCAGGTGTCTTTTAATTTTGTGGCTGCTGTCACCATCTGCAGTGATCATGGAGCCCAAGAAAGTCAAATCTGTCACTGCCTCCATATCTTCCCCTTCTATTTGCCAGGAGGTGATGGGACCAGTGGCCATGATGTTAGTTTTTGAAGACGTACTGTATGCCATTGGTCTGTTCCCATAATCTCACTCTTTTAACCATGTGAGTGGAGTCCTCTTAATGTGAGAAACATCTGCCGAACTTGAAAGTGACTGTGTGCAATTTGAATTCCCAGACATCCTTGGAAGATGAAACAAGAATGGAGCTTGTTGTATCTCCCATGATGAGACCCGAAGCTTATCTGGAAGCAGTCAGATGCCACCATGTTTGTGCAGAAACTCCATTGACCGCTCTCTTCTCTCTACCTCCTCTGTACGCCATCAGCACTCTTTGCCAAAGGCCTTTTCTAAGTTCCCCCTTGTTTGGTTGCAGTTTCTCTCAGAACTATGGGTTGGAATTCATCTGAGAACTGACGCTTTGTCAATTTTTAATAGCTCTAATTGCCTCATTAGCAGCTTTGGTGCAATAGACAAGCTTTTTAACATTTCTAGTTTCTCTCCAGAAAGAAATCTCTTCAGCACTCGGCAAAGCAACTGTTTCTTCCGAGCCCTTTTGTCTGTGTGGACAACTCATTTAAGGCCTGCAGCAACAGAAAAATTCATCTTTCACTTTCCAGCTGGGCCCTTCAAAGGTTCTTCCCAGTCATTGTTTGTGTGCCTGCCTGGGTACGTCACATACAATTAAAGTTTCACAGTTATGGCAACTATTTGCCACCTTGTTAACTTTCTGTTCTATTTTTCTTCTCTTAAACCCCAATGGCTTTGCTCTGAAATGATACAGGACCAATTCACAGAGGAGCCAGTGACAGAGTTTCTACTAACAAAAGCACTGATGGCTAGGCAACAGCCTTATTGACATCTATCTATCTATCTATCTATCTATCTATCTATCTATCTATCTATCTATCTATCTATCTATCTATCTATCTATCTATCTATCTATCTATCTATCTATCTATCTATCTATCTATCTATCTATCACACAACATATCCTTTCTAGGTATTCAACAACTTATCCAAAGTGGCTGACACTAAAACTTAAATTAAAGAGAAACTATTGTTTCTCTTTAATCCCCTTCATGGACTTTAATCCCCTTCATGGATTGCTGTCTTGTCGTGGTGAAGGGGCTTGAGTAATTCAGAGAAGCTATGGACTATGCCGTGCAGGGACACCCAAGACGGGCAGGTCATAGTGGAGAGTTCTGACTAAATGCGATCCACCTGGAGCAGGAACTGGCAAGCCACTCCAGTATCTTTGCCAAGAAAACCCCATGAACAGAAACAAAAGGCTAAAAGATATGACGCTGGAAGATGAGCCCCTCAGGTTGGAAGGCATCCAATATGCTACTGAGGAAGAGCGGAGGACAAGTACAAGTAGCTCCAGAGCTAATGAAGTGGTTGGGCCAAAGCCGAAAGGATGCTCAGCTGCGGACGTGCATGGAAGTGAAAGGAAAGTCCGATGCTGCAAAGAAAAATACTGCATAGGAACCTGGAATGTAAGATCTATGAACCTTGGTAAGCTGGATGTGGTCAAACAGGAGATGGCAAGAATAAACATTGACATCCTGGGCGTCAGTGAACTAAAATGGACGGGAATGGGCGAATTCAGTTCAGACGATTATCATATCTACTATTGTGGGCAAGAATCCCGTAGAAGAAATGGAGTAGCCCTCATAGTCAACAAAAGAGTGGGAAAAGCTGTACTGGGATACAATCTCAAAAATGATATAATGATTTCAATATGAATCCAAGGCAGACCTTTCAACATCACAGTAACCCAAGTTTATGCAGCAACCACCAATGCTGAAGAGGCTGAAATTGACCAATTCTATGAAGACTTACAACACCTTCTAGAACTGACACCAAAGAAAGATGTTCTTCTCATTATAGGAGATTGGAATGCTAAAGTAGGGAGTCAAGAGATAAAAGGAACAACAGGTAAGTTTGGCCTTGGAGTTCAGAACGAAGCAGGGCAAAGGCCAATAGAGTTTTGTCAAGAGAACAAGCTGGTCATCACAAACACTCTTTTCCAACAACACAAGAGGCGACTCTACACATGGACATCAGCAGATGGGCAATACCGAAATCAGATTGATTATGTTCTCTGCAGCCAAAGATGGAGAAGCTCTATACAGTCAGCAAAAACAAGACCTGGAGCTGATTGTGGCTCTGATCATCAGCTTCTTATAGCAAAATTCAAGCTTAAACTGAAGAAAGTAGGAAAAACCACTGGGCTAGCCAGGTATAATCTAAACCAAATCCCTTATGAATACACAGTGGAAGTGAAGAACAGATTTAAGGAACTCGATTTGGTGGACAGAGTGCCTGAAGAACTATGGATGGAGGCTCGTAACATTGTACAGGAGGCAGCAACAAAAACCATCCCAAAGAAAAGGAAATGCAAGAAAGCAAAGTGGCTGTCCAACGAGGCCTTACAAATAGCAGAGAAGAAAAGGGAAACAAAATGGAAGGGAGATAGGGAAAGTTACAGAAAATTGAATGCAGACTTCCAAAGAATAGCAAGGAGAGACAAGAGGGCCTTCTTAAATGAACAGTGCAAAGATATAGAGGAAAAGAATAGAAAGGGAAAAACCAGAGATCTGTTCAAGAAAATTGGAGATATTAAAGGAACATTTTGTGCAAAGATGGACATGATAAAGGACAAAAATGGTAGGGACCTAACAAAAGCAGAAGACATCAAGAAGAGGTGGCAAGAATACACAGAGGAATTATACCAGAAAGATCTGACCTTGAGCCAGACATCCTGGAGAGTGAAGTCAAGTAGGCCTTAGAAAGTATGGCTAACAACAAGGCCAGTGGAGGTGATGGCATTCCAGTGGAACTATTTAAAAACAGATGATGCTGTTAAAGTGTTACACTCAATATGCCAGCAAGTTTGGAAAACTCAGCAGTGGCCAGAGGATTGGAAAAGATCTGTCTACATTCCAATCCCAAAGAAGGGCAGTGCCAAAGAATGCTCCAACTACCGTACAATTGCACTCATTTTACACGCTAGCAAGGTTATGCTCAAAATCCTCCAAGGCAGGCTTCAGCAGTATGTGGACCAAGAACTCCCAGAAGTACAAGCTAGATTTCGAAGGGGCAGAGGAACTAGAGACCAAATTGCTAACATGCGCTGGATTATGGAGAAAGCCAGAGAGTTCCAGAAAAACATCTACTTCTGCTTCATTGACTACGCAAAAGCCTTTGACTGTGTGGACCACAGCAAACTATGGCAAGTCCTTAAAGAAATGGGAGTGCCTGACCACCTTATCCATCTCCTGAGAAATCTATATGTGGGACAGGAAGCAAGAGTTAGAACTGGATATGGAACAACTGATTGGTTCAAAATTGGGAAAGGAGTACGACAAGGCTGTATATTGTCCCCCTGCTTATTTAACTTATATGCAGAATACGTCATGCGAAAGGGAGGACTGGATGAATCCCAAGACGGAATTAAGATTGCCGGAAGAAATATCAACAACCTCAGATATGCAGATGATACCACTCTGATGGCAGAAAGTGAGGAGGAATTAAAGAACCTCTGAGGGTGAGAGTGCAAAAAATGGTCTGAAGCTCAACATCAAAAAAACTAAGATCATGGCCACTGGTCCCATCACCTCCTGGCAAATAGAAGGGGAAGATATGGAGGCAGTGACAGATTTTACTTTCTTGGGCTCCATGATCACTGCAGATGGTGACAGCAGCCACGAAATTAAAAGACACCCACTTCTTGGGAGGAAAGCGATGACAAACCTAGACAGCATCTTAAAAAGCAGAGACATCACCTTGCCGACAAAGGTCCGCATAGTCAAAGCTATGGTTTTTCCAGTAGCGATGTATGGAAGTGAGAGCTGGACCATAAAGAGGGCTGACTGCCGAAGAATTGATGCTTTTGAATTGTGGTGCTGGAGGAGACTCTTGAGAGTCCCCTGGACTGCAAGGAGAACAAACTTATCCGTTCTGAAGGAAATCAACCCTGAGTGCTCACTGGAAGGACAGATCCTGAAGCTGAGGCTCCCATACTTTGGCCATCTCATGAGAAGAGAAGACTCCCTGGAAAAGACCCTGATGTTGGGAAAGTGTGAAGGCAAGAGGAGAAGGGGACGACAGAGGACGAGGTGGATGGACAGGGTCATCGAAGCTACCAACATGAATTTGACCCAACTCCGGGAGGCAGTGGAAGACAGGAGGGCCTGGTGTGCTCTTGTCCATGGGGTCAGATAGAGTCGGACACGACTTAACGACTAAACAACAAAATTGTTTAAAATCTAACATACACACAAAACGAATATATTAAAACACAATTATGAGCATAGTTAGGGCCGCCAGGTTTCGAGACATTTGCTGAAGCTCCAGGGAATTTCTTTGCTTCTTGAGGTCTCCAGCTGGGGAGAAAGATCTCAAGCAGGATAGTGATCGAGGAGAAAAAGGTTGATTTTATATGTGAAGCATCTTTAAAGCCTTAGTGACCTTCCCCGTCCATCTCCAAGGGATGCTAGAACTTACTGGTTCAGCACTAAGGTTTTTTTTACATGCCTTGCATTTCCTCCCTTTCCTTCCTTTCTGCCTCTGATATCATGAGGACCTAGCCCTGTGGTATCGCAACAACTAGGAGATCATGAGGCATGAGATCTAAACCCCATTGATCCCAGGGTGTGACCCTGAAATCTTAGGGAATGAGCTGCTGCTAAACCTGGCAACCCTAAATAACACAACAATAAAAGATATAGCCGGCACCCAACCTGTCCATCATCATCAGTCTACTTTGCATGCCAAAGCCTGGAGGAATCAAAATGGTTTTGCTTGGTAGAAGCAGGACAACAAAGATGGAGCCAACTTAGAATCTCTGAGCATGAAGTCCCAGAGCCCGGGAGTGGCAATCAAGAAAGGCTTTTTTCATGTCCTCAGCAGATGGGTTTTCAGTGGTGGTGGTACTGAGCTGAAGCTAATGTAGGGGAAGATCATATGCTTGGAGGGGGGGAGAGTCATTGCTAAAAGTTAGAGTATATCTGCATCTCCTTGCTTCATGTGCAAAGAGATGCAGGTTCGATCCCAGTCATCCACCAATAAGCCAAGGAAGGATTTTCGCTTGAAGTCCTGGAGAGCAGCTGCCAGTCAGTATTGGCAATATAGGTCATGTATAACCAGCACATTGAATCATCCCTGAAAATAGACTGACATCCACTGAGGCTGTTTAACAAGGTAGTCACATACTTCCTGTATCTGCCAAAGTCAATACTCAAAAGCAATATTCTGGAGCAGTTGAAGTTGACATTTCCACACCGTTTTCACGGCGTGTGTGTGTGAGATGACAGCTTAACTAAACGTGTGAAACGTGTGAGCTTTATTTTAAAAATGAATGTGTGTGAGAGAGGAAAACTGACAAATTTAAGAAGGCTTGGAAAGCTTAGTTCTTTAAATTAGGGGCTTGATTCCCTTTATTTAAAGAACGTCAACCCATGCCACCAAATCTTCGCAGGACATGCTCCTCCCGGTTGACACACTGAGGGAGGCCAGAAAGACATCCACCGGAAATGGTGCCTTCTCGGTTGCTTAAGACAGAGCTTTTCAAAGACGTTTTTAAAGGCACCCTCTAACCGATCTTCCTGCCATCTGACCATTGCTGCTGGCTCTTGATGTGTTTCTTTTACACTGTTTTTAAACATTTGTTCTGTTCTTTCCCCCCTCTATTTTTAATTATTGCTTACCTTTATTGTTACATGATTGTATTTGCTTTGTTTGTTTGTTAGCCACCCTGAGTACTGCCTCACACTAATTAAGTGGTATTAAATAAATAAATAAATAAATAAATAAATAAATACATAAAGAATGAATGAATGAATGAATATTCAGATTTACAGTTGCCGTCTTTCTCTCCCCCCCCCCCCCCCCACGCTCCTCATCTACTTCAGGAAGGAAATTCTTCTCTCTGTTGAACTTTGCCAGTGGAGATTGAGAATTATTCCATTTGGTGTATTTTTTACAAAAACATTCCAATATGTACAAACTATATGAAATGAAATTGAGTTTCCTTAAAAAAAAAAAAATCTGTTGTAGGAGAAAATAACAGTATTTTCTATCCCTACCCTTTTACTGTACCAGCCATCAGTTAAGACAGTCACAGCAGCCATCTTTGGGAAGATACTTTTCAGCTGTCTTGTGGTGTGATGCCAAGGCTGGCTTCTTGCCACAGAAGAGTGGACTAAGTGAAGGATGTTATTCGGATTTGGAGTTTATTTGAATAACTGAAGCACAGCAGGAATATAGTTCTGAATAGCTCATTGGTTTAGGTTTCTGGCTGCAAAGCCAGAGGTTGGGAGTTCAATTCCCCACTGTGCCTCCTGAATCAGGGCTGGACTTGATGATTTGCAGGGTCCTTCCCAATTCTCCATTTGTAAGATGATGATTTGCCAATTTCTGATCTAATTCAAAGTGAGGCAGGGAAGCACAAAGTCATGTCCAAATAGAACTGGTTTTCTCCAAAGTGCTGAATTTTTGCACTTTTTGGTTCACAATCCAAAGCAGCAACTTTAATTTCAGAGGGTCCAGGGATTACTGACAGATGGGCAACTGTGCCCAGCAAATGCAGGATGGATTTTTTAGAAGAGTAGGGCCTGGGATAAGTGTAAATTGAAAAGCTTTCAGCGGGGTGGGGTGAGAGGGGAGAAGGAAAGTGGTAGGAGCTTTGACTGCACACTGAGGTTGAGCAGCGGTTGATGGCACAGATACAGATAAATAGAAATGTTTCAAAATATTTGGGTACGACTCAAATCAGATTCTCCTGCCAACCTACCAGTCCGAAAGCATGTAAAAATGCGAGTCGATAAATAGGTACCACCTCGGTGGGAAGGTAACAGCGTTCCGTGTCTAGTCGCGCTGGCCACGTGACCACTGAAACTGTCTACGGACAAACGCTGGCTCTACGGCTTGGAGACGGGGATGAGCACCGCCCCCTAGAGTCGGACACGGCTGGACTAAATGTCAAGGGGAACCTTTACCTTTACCTTTACCTTTACCAAATCAGATTGGCTGCAAATCAACGTGGGGTGGATTGGTGGTAATGTTTAAGACAGGTCATTCAGACCAAATTAAAGCGGATGGTATTGGCAGACTCCCAGACCAAACTGATTGGTTTTTCCACTCTCAGTCCAGCAGGGAGCAGCACCGAAGGAGACAGTTCTCTACACATAACTGCTACAGTCATTACAAGGCTTCTGATAACATAGAGGTAAGTAGATACCTCTAAAATTAAAGATTTGCTTTCACTATATTAAAGCTTAGTCATTCTCAAAGGCTATTTCCTAAGCACCAAACAATAAACGTATTTCTTCTTACACTTATCCTCGATCTGTGAAGACAGAAATTCCGGTTTCCATCGGTAATAGTAGATAAAGCTGTGAAAAAAATATTCATTATGTTAATAATTTCAGCAGATGGAGGGGCTTGTAGGGAAGCTAATTAGGGGAGTCTGTTAAAAGGAAAAAGGGCTCTTCCTAGATTGTAAACCATTCCCTCTAACTGGGAAATACAGATGAACCTAAGGTATTCTCCTCTTGTTAGTCCAATAGACAAACTATTGAATAGATAGTTCAACAGGGGTTTGTGGAAGCTCCATTACTGGCTCTGTACCCAAATAATGGGCACACGGATTAGGGCAGAGGAACTCTGCATCCCTTAGGGCAGTGGTTCCCAACCTTGGGCAACCTAGATGTTCTTGGACTGCAACTCCCAGAAACCCCCTGGCCAGCACAGCTGGTGGTGAAGGCTCTTGGGAATTGCAGTCCAGGAACACCTGGGTTACACAAGGTTGAGAACCACTACTTTAGAGGACAGTCTGAGGTTCTGTGATGTTGCATATTTCCATTTTAAACACACACACACACCCCTTCACATAAATGGGTAGGGGACACAAACAGCTATGAGTTAGGGGAGGGTATACAGCACTCTAAATGCATAACCTATCTACTCAGAAACTAATCACACACACAAACACACACACACACACTCCTAGTAGTAGAATAATGAGTGAAGTTGAGTAAAATAAGCTGGCTGACAGCGCAAAGAAAGAGAAGAACATTCCAGAATGCAAAAATGCTATCTAAACAGGGACAAACGATTTTCTTCTTGCCCTATAGTGCTGCAAAATGGCTTTCAGCACCTCAGTGGCTGGGGTGTCTAGAGAAGATCTGGAGCTTTACCGAGGAATTCGGCTGCCACTTGCCTTTTCCACGGGTGCCAGCAGCTCAGCCTTCTCTGTCATTTTCAATGTTTCCTCTCTCAGTTCAAACTGCTGTTCCTCTTTTTAACCCCAAGAAGGCAGAATGGGTTGCAAGGGATGCACTTGGGGTGTTGCTCCACCTTAGGTGTGAACGGTAAGTAGCTCCTTGCTCTACCCCATAGTAACTCTGGAATTGGACAAGTACACTTGATGAAGTCTCTTTTTTTACACATTGGTCTGAAGACAGCCCACCTGCTACTGCCATGAATGGACTATTCAGTAGTTGTGCATATGCAAGACAGGGTTGTCTTCTCAAAATGAATGCATAAGCTAGATGTGGAAGAGATTTGAAAATGCATGGTTTTGCTAATTAGATAATCACATCACCTCAATTCTGTGACATCAGTGGGATTTTTGCTGTGGACCCGCATAAAGAGTTCATGAAACTATTTGAGTTATATTTGGTATCATCAAATGGCAGCCAGCATCTGAGACAGGAGAATGTGGGGAAGGGCGGAGTATGTCATAGCCATCCTAAGGTCAACCTGGAAGACCCTAATGTTGATTAAAACTAAATGAATCTTAGATAAGTGTCAGTGTGCGGATCACCTCCAAAGTGTGGGAAAGATATTTCCTTGGACTAGTAGTAGGCATCCTTCAGTCTCGAGAGACTATGGTAACGTGCTCTGAATAGAGGTCTTGGAACAGCGTCTAATGTGGCTGAGAAGGCCAATACGAGAGTGACCATCCCTTCCACACTGAAGACAAATACAATCTGTCCCCTGTCCAGCTCCCTGATTTTGCTGGTTTCAGGACTGCCTCTTTGCCTCAGCCTGCTGAACAAGTATCTCTTCAAATTGGGAGAGGCCATGCTCCACCGCCTGCCTCCAGGCTGAATGCTCAGATGTCAAGGTTTCCCATCTGTTGAGGTCCATTCCTAAGGCCTTCAGATCCCACTTGCAGATCTCCTTGTATCGCAGCTGTGGTCTCCCTCTGGGGCGCTTTCCCTGCACTAATTCTCCATACAGGAGATCTTTTGGAATCCGACCGTCAGCCATTCTCACAACATGCCCGAGCCAACGTAGGCGTCGCTGTTTCAGTAATGTATACATGCTAAAAATTCCAGCTTGTTCTAGGACTACTCTATTTGGAACTTTGTCCTGCCAGGTGATACCGAAAATGCGTTGGAGACATCGCATATGGAACGTGTTCAGCTTCCTCTCCTACCGTGCACAAAGGGTCCAGGACTCACTGCAGGACAGGAGTGTGCTCAGGACACAGGCTCTATAGACCTGGATCTTGGTATATGCCGTCAGCTTCTTATTAAGCCATACTCTCTTTGTGAGTCTAGAGAACATGGAAGCTGCTTTGCCAATGCGTTTATCCAGCTTGGACTACTGCACTCTGAACTCCTTAGCTGCCATAGCCACTACAATGGGATGGTAATCCAAAGCAGTAACTTGTCCAAACCCTGTTAAACCAAGCAACCAGGAATAAGAGAAGGAAAGCTGATCAGCCCATGGGGTGATACAATCAAAGCCATAAACACATGGGCAGTTCCAGTAATTAGATACCCGGCTGAAATAATAGATTGGACTCAAAACGAATCAGAAGAACTGGATCGAGAAACAAGGAAACTAATGAACATGAATCATGCACTACATCCAAAAAGTGATATGGACAGATTATATTTACCACAAAAAATCAGAAGCTTTTGCATGGATTACTGCAAATACAGCAGGTAGTAGAGGAGGAAAAGCGAAGCCTAAATGGTTATATCAGTAAAAGCAGAGAAAAATTACTTAAGGCAGTGAAAATGGAGAAAATTTGAAAAATGACAGAAACAAAGGCTCAGCTGGAAAAATAAACCACTACATGGACAACATCTGAGAAATATTGACGGAAAGCACGATCACAATTCAATATGGGCATGCCTAAAACTGGGGGCCCTTAAGAAAGAAATCGAAGGCTTGATTTTGCTCCACAAGAACAAGCACTCCAAACCAACGTGATGAAAGCTAAGATCCAAGGAATTAGTGCAAACAGCAAATGTCGACTTTGCCAAGAAAAAGATAAGACTGTGTCACACCTTATCCGTGAATGTCCAAAGATGGCACAAACAGATTACAAAGTTAGACATGATAGAGTGGCAAAATTAGTGCACTGGTCATTATGCAAAAAATATAACTTGCCAGCCTCCAAAAACCTGTGGGAACATCAGGTAGAGAAGATGTCAGAAAATGAGGAAGTCAAGATCTTGTGGATTTTCGAATCCAAATGGACAGACACCATGAACATAACACACCAGACATAGTAGTAATAGAATGAAGAAATGTCCGGATCATTGACATTGCAATTCCAGGCGATGCCAGAGTTGAAAATAAAGAATTGGAAAAACTAACAAAGTACAGAGACCCAGCTATCGAAACATCTCGCCTCTGGAAGAAACACACTTTAGTGGTCCCCGTAGTCATTGGGGCTTTGGGAACAATATCAAGAAACTTCACACAGTACTATAAGCAGTTGCAGATCTCAGAAATCACACCATCAGAGCTACAGAAAATGGCAATATTAGGAACAGCATATATACTCTGCTGATATTTAACAGATACTCAGGTTTTTGGTTGAAACTTGTATCTGTTATATAATACCAGTCAATTGTTTAATAATTTAATACCAGTCAATTGTTTAATAATTTTGACTGTGCCTGGTGTTTTGGGATAATAATAATAATGATGATGATGATGATGATGATGATGATGAAGAAGAAGAAGAAGAAGAAGAAGAAGAAGAAGAAGTGCCGGCAAGTCATTCTGACTTTTCACGATTTTCCAGGTAGAGAATACTCAGAAGTAATTTACCATTCTTTTTTTCCTGGGGGGGGGCGCCCTGGGACTATGCAGCTTGCCAAAGGCCATACAGGCTTGTCTCTTCTTTCAGGAGGCACAGTGGGGAATCGAATTCTCAAACTCTGGCTCCACTTATGCTAAGTACCTGTGAAAGAGGACATTTCGTGGCCAATGAACTCTGGGTCCTATCCTTCATTAAGTCCATCAGAACATTCTTTTCATATTGCTGTTTGCGACCAGACCTCTTCAAGCCCCTTAGGCTTCTTCATGCAAGAATTGACTGGAGGTGAGGTTTGCTTGGGACCAGAAAACACCCAGATCTTCAGAGCATTATCTTTCAGGTTTTTCTTTAAGTCGTCACTAGAGAGCAGGGACGTGGTGGCACTGCGGGTTAAACCGCAGAAGCCTCTCTGCTGCAAGGTCAGAAGACCCGCCGTCGTAAGATCGAATCAACGCAATGGAGTGAGCTCCCGTCGCTTGTCCCAGCTCCTGCCAACCGAGCAGTTCGAAAGCATGTAAAAAGGCGAGTCGATAAATAGGGACCACCTTGGTGGGAAGGTCACGGCGTTCCGTGTCTAGTCGTGCTGGCCATGTGACCACGGAAACTGTCTTCGGACAAACGCTGGCTCTACGGCTTGGAGACGGGAATGAGCACCGCACCCTAGAGTCGGACATGACTGGACTAAAGGTCAAAGGGAACCTTTACCTTTTAGAGAGCCAAAGCATGGACATCCAGAAACCATACAAGCACCATTTGTAACCCTGATACATCATGTACTTCTAAGCAAGCTCTTTTATTTTGAAAGAAACCTGCCCCAGTTATGGAATTATGGAGGACTGCATTCCAGAAGATGCCATCTTCTGTTCATAACTTCCCTGTTTCTTCACCATTTGCTCTGTCTTCAGGGATGAGGACTCGAGTTGCAGGACTCGCTGCCAAGCCAGAATCAAGTTGTCCTGGTGAGTCGACTTGGACTTCAGTCTGGTTATTTTTCCAGTGACTCGGACTCGTCTTGCAACTTGGAACCCCTCCACCCCTCCCAACCCAAGCTGGTTTTTAATAGGGACTTGAACTTTGGGTTGGGACATGGGACTTAGTACCAAAGACTCAGGCTTGGATTGGGTATTTGGTACCAAAGACTTGGACTTGAGACTTGGACCCATAGACTTGCCAACCTCCCTCTCAGTCTTTATTCTTATAGAAATAGCACAAAAGACATTAGATGACTTGAGTACTTGAAGTGCTATGGGGCGGTATATAAGCAGCATGCTTTGCTTTGCTTTATGTTGTGTCCTAGTCTATGGCCTCAGTCCCTTATCTGGCTTAGAGGAGGCCTTACTGGGGAGCAACCATCACCAACTGAGCCATGGTCTACCATTCCAGGCTCATCCAATAAAGGCCCATGTAGATATCAGTGGATCCACCCATAACTAGGTTTGGATCCCTATGGGTTGGGTTCAGATTTAGGCATATGAAACTGGGCTGGTGAAAGCAAATGTCTTCAAACCCTCATCTCTTTGGCAACTCTTCTGGTCTCCCAAAAATGCTACTTTCCATGTTATGGTCAGAGAACTCAGGTGTATGAGGTGATCTCTGGTGGGGACCCATCAAAATGAAATGGCAATCAGGCAGACTCAGAGCCCTTCCATTCAAGGAAGATGGGTCCTGGATCCAACCCAGTATTGTGAAGAACCGTTTTGATGACACACGATAGCTGAAGTAGCCCTATCCGGATCCGGCGCTTTAGAACAAAGAATAACAAAGCCTGACAGAATGTATCTTCAGAATGAACCATACTGTGACCTATTGGCCAGCGAAATAAAGAGGAGGATTTGGGAAATATTAAGGAAGGGGGAGAAGGGATACAGAGCCCTAAAGCCGTTGGCTCAGATTAAACTGCAGAGCAAACGCCAGACAGGATGCAAGTTATCCGCAGGGAGCTTTGGCAAAAATCAATGAATGCACCAGTCTGACTACAGTTACAACGCAACATGAGGCAGGAGATAAAGCCCAAGCTTTAGCACTTCATCCAATTTTACTCACGTCAACATGAAGAGGCACAGGAGAGGCACAGAACAAAGCACCCAAAACATAAGACATGTAGTAGGGTATTATTTTCTTTCTCTCTCTTTTTTTTTAAATTGATGTTCTGGGAAAGGTGTAATCTAAGAGAGATCTAGTGATCAGCCATTGGTGAAAAAGAAAGAATATACACGTGTCCTGGAGGAATGCAGCTAAATAAAACTGTCAGGTCCTATAAGTAATGTCTAGTTTTTGCTATATTTTGGTACTATGTAGCCGGATAGCTCAGTGAGTTGGGTACCTGGCTAAGGAGTCACTGGTTGGGAGTTTGATTCCCCACGGTGCCTTCCAGTAGAAAGTTTATCTAGTGTAGCCTTGGACATGTCTCCCAGTCCCAGAGCATCCCCAGAAGAAGGAAATGATTAGCCACTTCTAAGTTACTCTGGGAAGAGTCATCATCAGTTGGAACCGACATGGTGCATCATCATCATCATCATCAGTTTCGTACCAGTATTAAGAACATATGGCTCTGTTCAGAGTTTGTATGCTGGTGTTTGTGAGCTGGAATAGAACTTTGCGGATACCGTGGGCTGCCAGAAAGACAAGCAAGTGGGTTCCTAGATCAAATCAAGCCTAAACTATCTCTGGAGGCCAACATGTTGAGACTGAGGCTGTCCTACTTTAGGGATATCATGAGAAGGCAGGATTCTCTGGAAAAGGTAGTAATGGTGGGCAAGGTGGAGGGCAGCAGGAAAAAAGGAAGACCAAATACGGGATGGAATTCTACCCTAGAGGAAGCCACAGTGTTGAGTTTGCAAGAGCTGAGCAGGGTTGTTGAAGACAGGACATTTGGGAGATGGTTCATTCATAGAGTTGCCATAGGTCAGAAGCAATGTCACAGCACATAACAACAGAGTTTGTGTGGTATAGCAGCAAAGACTGGGCTGTAAACCAGACAGTGTCCACTTGAAGTGGGTAAGAAATTCAAATCTATTGACGTCACACTTCCTAGAAATAAATGGGGATAGAAATGCACTTAGACCTCCAGATCTGTATTTTTATGAAGCATATGATATATTTCACAGAAAACAAAAACCAAACCAAACCAAGAACATCAAATCCACATGTACAAAACCAGTTATACTTGACAACGTTTGCCCTAAAGTTCCATACAATAGGTTTTTTGTCCCCACCCCCACCCCCGGTACATAATGTGTCTACTGTATGCATGTATATGTCTAGTTTGAAAATTAGGGGCAAAAACGCTTTATCTGGTGGAGAAAAATAGCCTGGGAAATGTCCGAAAATGTTTTGGAAAATACATGCAAAAAATATGAACACATTTTAAAATCTACAGAAAAGAAAATTTGACACGGATGCAAAAAATACAGGTTGAAATAAACTGTCATGGGAGAAGCTATAAACATAAATATAACTGTGTGGTTGCATTCACCCATTCCTAATCTTGCCTCTGCTACAGTTTTACTGGCCAGAATCCTGTTGGTGACACACACTGGCATAACTCCATCAGCATGACTTTCAGCAGCAAATTGCAACCAGGTGAACACACACACCAGGAAACCTTCACCAGGCAATTGACGACTATTATTGAAGTGGTTCATGTGAATCAGCATACAACCAGACAATCTAGCGCTGACATTTTAATGGGTGGTAATGAGCTGCAAGGTTCAGATTCAGAACGTCTTGATCTCTTGAAGGAACAGTAGAGAATATTAAACCTAGATATGGGCATGAACGGTTGGTTCGGCAGTTCATGCCCATTTGTTTACCAGCTGAACAGATGTTCGACATTGCCCAGCCCTGCCTCCTCCGATGGGCACATTGGCTTTCTTGCCCCCTTCCTCTGGGCATTGCCTCTGAGTGGGTACCTGCCAGACGAGGCAGGGCTAGGAAGTGCCGAAACCTTTCCAGCTGATAAACAAACTGGCATGAACCACAGAACCAGTGGTGTGTGCTCATGTCTAGTCAGGACTAAGTGTGAAAGGCAAAAAAATCGATGGAACCCCAGGAAAATCTAGCCACTGGGAATATGGACAATTGGGTTACTTGGAGGTCACTTAATAGGCTACAGACTGGAGTTGGTAGAATCAGAATGAACTGAAGAAAATAGAGTTTCACACCGGCACAGTCCTATGTGAGTGCAGAGAAGAACAGGCAACTTCAGATCTATGTTGGTGTATTTTATGCCCAAATTCTTTTGGTGTTGCCTGTTATTGGGTGAAAATCATCTGATATATTTATTAATTGTATGGTGGTGCTTCTAACGTGAACAAAGAAAGAATCCACTTATGCTGATGAAGTTATGTTGGTGTATTTATGAAACAGGATCAACCTGATCTGGCCTAATCCCAGATTTACTTTCAGGTTGAAAACCAAGTAATCTGCAGGATTTTGTGCTTCTTAAGTGTTCTGATATCACTTGGTTAAAAAAAAATAATCTCAAGAAACATATTCAAAACCTATGCTTTTGGATCAAATATGTCTTAAAACAATACGTCTTCATGTAGATCCAAAGATTTGCAGATTAATTCAGAAATAGAACAGGATGGGGTGAGAGGACTGATAGGTGGACACACTGAAAGTATTATGGACAGGAAATTGATCTTCTCATGTCTAGTCATGGTCCCTCAAGTGGTACTGATTCTCTGTCTGTTAACGTCAACCTCTAATTTATTCCTCAAGCATGTAAACAAGAAGTGAAGTGAGCTTTGAGGTATTTCTGAGGGAGTTGCCACCAGTGCCCTGGGCAGGCAATCTGACCCCATAGCTCTTGGCCTCCTGGTAGATCTGAAGGAGTGGCAACAGATACTGGTGAGGCAGAAGGTGTATGAAGGTCAACTGTGAGGGCAAGAGGATGAGGCAGAGGCTGAGATAAAGGAGGAAGACTGGGAGGACTCAGGGGCTTGCTTCAGGGAAACTGAGGAACAGACAAAGATGTCAGAGGAAGAGGAGAGGCCATTGAGGGTTGGGATCCTCAGTTCTGTGTCTTGGCTGAGGTGGCGAGTGAATGCGAAAAGGACCCCCAGGCTAAAGTCCCTGAGTCCCACTCATTGGGTAAAGGAAGGGGCCACAGACGAGGCACCCAGGGACCAGGATTTCAGGAGCCTGACACACCTCTGTCATGACCTCAGTGCCTGTGTTCTCCGACAGAAGCAGTGGCATCCACTCTGACCCAGCTGCAACACTGGTGACAAACGTGCCAGCATGAGAGCCAGAGGAGGCTCCAGGAAGAGCAGAGGAGAAGGCAGGCACCAGTATCCCCCACCTGGTTCTACTGGAGATCCTCAAACAGTGTCCAGCCAGGACTGGGACTCATCCTGCCCTCCCAGTTTCAGACACCAGGATTCTCAGGACACCCTCTGGAGTTTGTGCCTCCAGGAAGCTCCCAGAGCGTGTTAAGGATGGTGCTGGCTGGTTCCTCAGTTGGAATAAAGTCTGTTCTAGGTCATTTTCAATGAAGGAGCCCACGGAATTATTGCTGGGAGAATTGGTTGCTGCTGGCATTGTCAGAAGTGGGTCTGGTAGTGCTCACAATGTTGTCTCAGGACAAGTGAGTGCATCAAAGCATCCTTTCACCTCACCTTGTCTCTAAACAAGGGGTCTACCTCTCTCTCCCAAAACTTCTTTCATTTAGCTGCAGACTCTGTAATTCTAACTCAATGACCTTCCTTTCTTAACTTTTCAGAACAGTCAGGGAGGAGTGTAGGAAAAGATGACACCTCCTGTTCATGTAATTCAGATCCAAAATGAGTTAATCTACTTTCTAAAAGCAAATGTAACCACTGGTGACCTGAACTGCCGAACACTGTGGAGCATTAGCGTGTTGGCTTTGAGACGGGTGACCTTTTGTGTTCCTTTCTTCTCCGAGAGATAATAGTGTTGCATAGGCATAATATTGATTTAACCTTAGGAATCTAAGGACATTGAATGGACATGTGTGTCTCCCATCTACATTGCTGATATTTAGCTTTTAAAGAACTCTCCCCTAGATTCAGAAAATTCCACAAGCTTAAAGGCCCAGTGTCTCTTTATCCAATAAACTTATACCTTCTGGGTTCTGCCTGTAAGAATGAAGGCAGCAGCTAGAATTTCCAATCCAAGCATGCCTTGTATATGGGGAGTCCACTTAGGAAGGCTGGGATCAGCTTCTAGTTAAGAGTATAGAAACTTTGGGTGATTCTGAATGTAGAATGGATCAAAATATTGCTGCTCTCATTCTGAGTTGTCAAGTCACTTCTGAGTGATGGTGATCCTAATAGGGTTTTCAAGCTATGTGAAGTATTTAAGGAGTGAGTTTTCATGGCTAAGCAGAGATTTGAACCCAGGTCTCCTCACTCCTAGACCAACACCCTGGCCAACCCACCACATATTGGCTTTCACTGATCCACATATTACTAGAATAGTACGGGAACCCCTTTCTTGAGGTTTAGTCCTGTCGGGAGCTGCCAGGTTTAAACTCCAACAACCAAGGAAGTTCCATCTCTTTGTGTGGTTGACCCCTGTGAACCATTAAACTGTGTGTTGCAGCTCAGTGGTTTAGGCATCAGGCTGCAGAGTCAGAGGTTGGAAGTTTGATTCTCCACTGTGCCTCCTTGACTGGGGCTGGACTCAGAGATCCATAGGGTCCCTTCCAGGTCTGTAGTTTCTACAATGTTGTTGTTGGTGGCGATGGTGATTGTTTCCTAGGCAACCTAATATTCAGAGACACTGGACTGACGAGATCATGGATCTTGATAGTCTTTGGATCCTAGTTCCTAGCTTGCTCCTCAGGACTTCCTCCTGGTTAGTCCGTTGGTCCTGAGTTGATCTTGGTCGTGACCATTAGCTTATTCCTTGCTCCTGCCTACCAGTTTGTCTCCACTAGCTCTTTGATCTACCACCACCAACCTGAGTGGCTTTAAAAAGGTATTTCTTTCTTTCTTTTTTTTAAATGCAAGGCTAGATAAACTTTGATCTGATCCACATGGATCGTCTTAGCTTCTTATGACTTCCAACTTGCTCCTGCCTCCTGAGTTATCGTATGGTCTTGATCTTCTTGGTCCTTGACTAGAAAGCCCTGTTTGGGCGTTACTTATGCAAATAAAATGACCTTTTTAGAGTAGAATGCCTAGCACTACCACCTCTGTTATCACTTTCTGCATATGGAAAGTCACACATCTGAAAAGAAGACATTCTTGCTCATGTGCAGACTCTACATTTGATTAAGAACTCTGGTTTTCCAGAGTTCTTGCTCGTACTTGCTTGTACGTACAATGGCTGGACAGTGTCATCGAAGCTACCAACATGAATTTGACCAAACTCCGGGAGGCAGTGGAAGATAGGAGGGCCTGGTGTGCTCTGGTCCATGGGGTCACAAAGAGTCGGACACGACTTAA
Organism: Intellagama lesueurii; assembly: GCA_037013535.1. Classification (NCBI taxonomy): domain Eukaryota; kingdom Metazoa; phylum Chordata; class Lepidosauria; order Squamata; family Agamidae; genus Intellagama; species Intellagama lesueurii. Next base: position 7,957,055 of record JBAJHW010000003.1, read on the forward strand.
CAACTAAACAACAGCAACAGCCTAAATACAAACAGGAACGTCCTCTCTGCTATTGCATTGCTTTCTGTGTGCAGAAACAGATTCCAGAGAAGGAAAAGCTAAGCCTGCTCATGTTCTCTTAATAGCACCTGTAAAGTTTGGACTAAAATCCATCTCAGACTTAGCGCCCCACAAAATTGGAGTCATGAGCCTCCAATATGTAGACCCCCCCCCATCCGCATTTTGAAGGAACAAGACTTGACAGAGGTTTTACTGCTTAAGTGAAAACTGGGCTTTAGTAGCTATCTTACACAGTTCGAACACTTTTGCTCATCACATTGAGATATCTTGTGGGATTTAGTGGTAATAACACAATTAGATTGCTCTGTGTCTCAGGGGGTGTATGGGGGTGGAGCAGTGGGGACAGACAAAGCATTTGGAGCAAAGAACCAGTGGGACAAAAGATAATTTAATTGAGGGTGTAGATGTACTTTCACTTAGGCTTCCCCCTCAAGGACCACTGCAGGCTGTCAAGGCAAAAGGACCGTATCTTTGTGTTTTAATAGCATGCACAAAGAAACATCTCAATGTTACCAAGAAGAATTTGATTGATTTTTTTTTTTAACCAAAGCTGTTTACATTTGTACTCTGGCTTATTCTGGAAGTGTGGACTGAATAATAAAATTGTAATTTAAAACAACTGCAAACATGGCAAGTACTAACGCCACCAAGCCGGCTTAACCCTGGCATTCATAAGCCGGCCCAAAGATATATTTACAGCTCTTTTAAGAGGTCCTCATTTTAAGACTTATTTTTAGACAAAGTTAAAATAATAAACGGGGGGAAAAAACAACCCATCCCCCAGATCCAATTATCTATAAAAACCACGTAAACTCCCAAAATGGCAGGAATAGGAGCAACTATTAATGATGAATAATATACAATACATGTAGGACTATCGCATAATTACACAATAATTAAATTAAAGAGGAGTAAGGCTTTCAAAGGCCTAGGTGAAAAGTCAAGTTTTGATTTGCTTCCTAAAGCCAAGGAGGGCGGGGGCCAGTTGCACCCTCACTGGATGGAAACTCTATAGGGTCGTGGTCGCTACCGAGGAGGCCTGGATTCTAGTTGACCATTTCTGGATCTCTTTTGGAGTGGCCACCTGTAACATCAAAGATTGGGAGATGCGGGTGGAATGGGAGGTTGACCTGAGGGAGAGGCGCTCTGATAGGTAGCGAGGTCCTAAACCATAAACAGCTTCATAAGTTAACATTAGCATCTTGAATTTGGCCCAGATGCTTACTGGCAGCCAGTGCACATGAGCCAAGACAGAAGAGATATGGTCAAATTTAGATGCATCCATGCCCAACCTGGCCGCCACATTTTGCACTTGCTGCAACCCTTGAGTCACCTTCAAGGGCAGCCCCACATAGAGAGTGTTGCAATAGTTAATCCTCAAGATTACCAACACAGTGTTATTAGGGACTTCCTGTCAAGAAAGGGGTGGAGGTATGCAATCTGCCTCAAATGGAAAAAGGCAGATTTGGCGATGGCCAAGATCTGATTCTCCATCGAGAGGACTGGGTTCAAAATCACACCCAAATTGTGAACATGATCCTTCAGGGTGTGTGTGAACTCATCAAGATCAGATAACAAATCCCCTAACCAATCAGGATGCCCTCCTAACAGCATGATCTCCATCTTGTCAGGATTCAACTTCAGCATATTAGCCCTCATCCAATCCATAACTGCAGGCAGGCAGCGCTCCAGGGTCTGTACAGCTTCTCTTGACAAAGAGGAAAAGAAATAGAGTTGCATGTCATCAGCATACTGATAACACACTCCAGATCTCTAAATGACCTTCCCCAGTGGCCTCATATAGATGTTGAACAGCAATGGGCAGATGGTCAACCTCTGTGGGGCACCACATTATACAACCAACTGGACTGAAACAGCATTCCCAAGCTGAACCATATGGCTCTGGTTTTCAGAGAAGGAATGAAGCCAGCACAAAGCTGTGCTTCCAGTCCCCAACCCCAACAGCCAGTCCAGAAGAATACCATGGCCAACGGTATCAAAGGCCACTGAGAGATCCAGGATTACGAACAGGGTCACACTCCACCAGTTGGCCTCCCATAAAAAGGTCATCTAGCAGAGCAAGCAGAACTGTCTCAGTCTCAGCCTAAACCCCAATTGAAATGGATCCCGTGTCCTCCAAGAACATCTGCAGCTTGTCAGCCATCCTCCTCCTGGTCAGTTTGCCCATGAACAGCATGTAAGCAACCGGACAATAGTTGTTTAAATTGTCTGTTGATGTGTTGACTTTTTAAAGAATGGGCCGGATTATTTTCTCTGGATCAGCACATATCCCTCCTGTCAGTTCCACCACTAACTGCTGCGAGCAATTCCAAAATGACTGTTCTTCCATTTTAAAAAGTCGTCTTTTCACTCCAACCTTACAGACAGCTATTTTTCAAACTGTAAACCATTTTTTAAAACTTTTTTGGTGGACCCCAACCCCCACACAAAGGAAGCTTATAATAGTAATGAATAAAATTGAGTGATTAACAACTTCCTAAAAGGTGTTGAGACAGTAACGGTAACCATTAGAGATGGGCAGGAAGCACTTCGTCATGCTTTGTACAAAGTGTGCCACGCAGGCCCATCTCCCACCCACCCACCAGCCGGCTGGCCCACTCACCGTTCTCCATGTGCTGCCAGCAACCTCCTTCTCCAGCAGCATGCCAGTCTGGGCAGGAGTTCGGGCTGCCCTTCCCTGCCTCTTCAAGCAACCGACCATACTGACGAGGAGGTGTTACTGGGATTTTCCCCACACAGCCGATGAGTGGTTGGCTGCCTGAGGAGGTAGGGGAGGGCAGCCCAAGCTCCTGCCCAGACTGGCTTGTCACTGGAGAAGGAGGTCCCCAGTGGTGTGCGAAGAATGGTGAGTGGGCCAGCCAGCCGGGAGGCTGGGAGATGGGCCTGCATCACACCTGTGGTGCCACATGGCCCACTTCGTGCCCATCTCTAGCAACAATTTAATGGGGGAGGAGGTCAGTGAGTTGCATAGCAAATTAATATTTTAGACTAACTTCCCATGCTACAGCATTTTCTGACACACCCTGCCCCTCTGTCCGTAAGACACACAAACATAATTCTCATGGATCTGATTTACGATCCCTCATTATGTTTTTGTCCATTTTTTAAAAATTCAAAATTAACTGTTAACGTGTTTTTTGCATTTCTGGTTTACTGAGTTTCTTAATGGCTATGTGCATTTACTGAAATGATCCAGTTTTAATCTCTTCATTAACATCTGAATATTTCCCAATTTGGCCTCCAAACATTTTGCCAAGAAGCTTTATACATCTGTTTAATGTGTTGTAAAGAAAATCTCTTAAGTAACCTACTAATAATGCTACAATTGGATTTCAGCTTACCCTTAGGATACGAGGCTGGACTGACAAGGGAACTATGAAGGAAAATGTTTAAATCATTCAAAGTTTAATAAGCAGAATACCGATACTAAACATTGAACATACACAGGGATACAAATAATCATTCATACAAGGAGACAGCAAAGAATGAAAAATGGTTTTAATTTAAGTCCAGTAAATTAAACTGATTTAAGAAACAAAAACCCTGCCTCTTCAGTTAACCTGCTACTAGATTCTTCTGTAATTTTCTTAGCACTGAAAAACCTTTTCTCAAATCCCTTTTGTCTTTATATCAGTACTCAGATCCTTTGAATATAGATTCACCGGCTGTACAAACTCTGCCCGGTCTGGAGAACGTCCAAATAGGTCTCAGTAATTAAGTCACTCCCATCTTAAGTTCATGATCTTTGTTTAACTCGATAATTTGTTTTTAAGACTTTTAGTGGGTTTAAAAGGAAAATCAGATAATTTGCTTAGAAAACACAGTGGCTATTCCCCCCCCCCCCTTTTGACAGGCAAGGAATACCCATAGGAGAAATCCTATTGCTGGTTTAATTCCAAACGAAAGAGTTCAGTAGAAATTCTACAAATATGCTCAGATCTTGATGAGCCTCCCTTCTTCTTTGCTTCCTCACCAAGAACATCAAGGATTCGTGTGAAATTATTCATCCTTATCAACGAGTAACCTGAGGTTCTAGTCGGTCTCCAAAAGCGATTTCTTCTCTCCAGAAAACTCTGGAGGAGATTTACTGCTTCTCGCGCAAGAACCAGAAAAGGACGGCTTTTCTTCTGTTGAGATTTCCATGATTTATGCAGAAAGTTTGTAAACAAACCTAGTGTCTTGTCCCTTTGTGGAACAAAGTAGAGGTGCACACAACAGTGAGGCGTGAATGATTGACTAAAACGTTGCAAACAACCTACCCTTTGTTTCTAATTTTTGCACATCCCATGTGATATGTCTACACAATCAATGCCTGGAAATTCAACAACAGTTTTTAATACAGCTGTCTCACAGGTGAGGGAGGAAAATAAAGACTCCTGGACAGAAGGACCAGACAAGCAAGGACGTAAATCCCTAGCATGTATACCTTGGTGCATACTTGTTTCCACTGGTGGTACCATTCATTTTGCACTTTTAAATATCTATCTATCTATCTATCTATCTATCTATCTATCTATCTATCTATCTATCTATCTATCTATCTATCTATCTATCTATCTATCTATCTATCTATCTATCTATCTATCTATCTATCTATCTATCTATCTATCCTGACTAGCTGATTGGATGGAGAGCTGGATGGTTGGACGGCTAATTTCAGTAGTTAAACAGTTACGTTCTGTGCTGTCAAGTCAGAGCTGACTTTTAGTGACCCTGATAGGGTTTTCAAGGCAAATAAGATATGTAAAGAGTGGTTCTACCAGTTCCATACCCCCAGTGAGCTTCCATGGCTGAAAAGGGATTCTAACCCAGGACTCTTGAGCTCTGGTCCGTCATTTTATCTACTACACCACACAAGGGATCTTAGTTAAATACACAACAGGCTATTTTCAATGAGTTAGTCCCAGCTAGAGTACGCTCACTGAATGACAAGACTTTGTTAAGTCAACATTTATATAATTCCCATTGATTCAATATGTCTACTCTACTTTAGATCAGGAAAGGAAAAGTAAGAGACACTCAAGATCACATTGCAAATATCCGCTGGCTACTGGAGGGTACCAAAGACTTTCAGAAGATCAGTCTATGCTTATAGACTACAGCAAAGTCTTTGCCTGTGTAGATTACGAGAAACAATGAGTTGTTTTGAAAGAAATGGGAGTGCCTCAGCACCTGATTTTCCTGATGAGTAACCTGTATTGTGGATAAGAAGTTACTGTTAGGACAGAATATGGTGTGACAGATTGGTTTCCTGTAGGCAAAGTATGAGACAGGGGTGCATTTTATCCCCTTATCTGTTCTGTTGGTACACAGATTATATCATATGGAAAACCAGTCTAGATTCAGATGAAGAAGGGGTGAAAACTGGTTGAAGAAACATCAGTAATCTAAGATATGCAGATGACACCATCTTGCTGGCAGAAAGCAGGAATGACTTCAAAGGACTTCTGATGACAGTGAAAGAAGAAACTGCCAAAGCAGGAAAGCAGATGAACATTATAAAGGCCAAAAACATGATTACAGAAGAACTGCACAACTTTAATGCTGACAATGAATAAATTGAAATTGTTGCAGATTTTGTATACCTTGGTTCAACCATCAATCCTAATAGAGACTACAGCGAAGAAATCAGAAGGAGACTGAAACTCAGAAGAGCAGCAATGAAGGAATTAGAAAACATTGTCAAGTGTAAGGATGTGTCACCAAGGACCAAGATCATCCACACTATTCTATTTCCGGTCACTATGTACAGGTGTGAAAACTGGATAGTAAAGAAAGCTGGCAGGAAGAAAAAATCATTTGTTTGAAATACAGTGCTGTAGGAGAGCTTTGCAGATTCCCTGGACTGTCAGAAAGATGAACAAGTGAGTCCTTGATCAAATCAAGCCTGAACTATCTCTGGGGACAAAAATGTTGAAACTGAGACTGTCCTACTTTGGGCATATCATGAGAAAGCAGGATTCTCTGGAAAAGACAATAATGGTAGGAAAGGTTGAAGGCACCAGGAAAAGAGGAAGACCCAATAGGATATGATTTACTTTAGAGTAGAGATGGGGATATTCATATTTGTAAACAAATACGAATATCCCCGTCCCAGCTACACCTAATGTGGGTCTGGCCCCCAGAACTGGCCCATCCACTCACACATCCCGGAGCTGCCAGTGTCCAGTCTTCCCTGTTTGTGCAGCCACTCCAGGCAGGGGGGTGGGATAACAAGCCTCCCCACATGGCTGCTGATTGGCCAGAAGAGCAGGGAGAAGGCGGAGCTACTTCCACGATTGGTGGGAAGAGTGGGATGCTGGTGGTGCCGGGACGCGTGAGTGGATGGGCCAGTTCTGGGGGGCAGACCCACGTTAGGTGCAGCTGGGATGGGAATATTTGTATTCATTTACGAATACGAATATCCCCATCTCTGCTTTAGAGCATGGGTTCCCAACCTGGGGGTCATGACCCCAAAGGGGACTGCCAAGTGTTTTCTAGCAGGTCAATGCAGTTATTTTTTTAGTTGCAATCATTTTTATATTTATTATATTAAACATGGTATACACAATGACATTTAATTTTAATCCTCTCGGCCCACATATAGGTAAATGTAATCTGAACCGGCATTGCAGGCCATCTAGTTATTTCTGAACCTCTTTGTGCGGATTTTCTTTTCATGCACGCGCATAACTCCTATGCCCTCTGAAAGAGCCACCCTCACTAATTTCTCTCGGCTCCTCCACATCCACCTTTGGAGGACTGTCATCGGCCCTTGGGACCCGTCAGCCCGGCTCAAAGAGGCCCAAATGAGGCAAATGTGCAGTGCATGCCAGCAACATTGAAACCCAAGATGGTGGCAGGATTGAAAAGTTGTTGCTGCTGCAGCAGTGGCACCTTTCACGCCACCTGAGTGTTTGACCCTTCTGTGTGCAGTGATGGCAGCGCAGTTAAGGGAGAGGGAACCTGGGCAGGGAGATGCCTCCAGTCCCTACCAGAGTCACAGAGGAGGAAGTCTAGAGCTGTAAGAAGATGAGGGAGGAGAACCAGGGAGGGGGGCTTCGGGGTGGTGGTGGTGGTAGGTCTTTATTTTGGCTTGAGGGGGACGGGCTCTTCACTGAGGGGGCTTTTTTGAGCGGAGGAGACATGAAGGGAGGGTAGTTTCCACCCTCAAAATAGTAAATTAAACTCAAAGTGTATTGACTTTCTCCCCCTTCTCAAATGTTATCTGGTAAGAAGCAGATTTACAGGCCCCCCATAATTATGTCATATAATATGAATATTAATTTATTATGTTAGAATTATAGTCTGAAAAATCTATTTTGAATGTGTATCCTTAACCCCATTAAAATGCCTTTTATGCAAATACGGTGGTGGTGGGGTCATGGGTTTCTTGGCTATTATAAAAAGGGGTCATGACTTGAAAAATGTTGGGAAACACTGCTTTAAAAGGAACAGACTGGCCACGACATGAACCAAATGTTGGATTAGACAGCCGTTTGGTTTGATTCAGCATATACTCTCTCTGTTGCTTTGCCTCTTATTTTGAGGAGGTATCAGAGGGTGCTGGTTTTGTGTTGTCCCTGTGGCTGTCGTCCCCCCGGTGTTTTTCCTCTGGCCTGTGGAAGGTGGCCACGCTGCCCCTTATGAAACTTCCAATCCCACCCGAATCACCGATGAAATCGCCAAAGCCTGGGCAGCATCATTGACAAGCTTCTGGTTACATTCTTGGCAGAGCACCCGGTCATGTGATCAAGGGCACATCCAGAAACGCAACCAGTAGCTCCATAGTAGGTGGCCGTTTGGTGCCAAGACTCATGTGATTTCCCTTACACAAATTTAAATCAGGAATAAGATAGAGACCAGACAGGGAGAGGGAGAAGGAGAGAGACTCCTTACAAATCTGTGTATATTAGGCAAAAGTGTGTGTGTGTGTGTGCACACGGGGGGGGGGAAGCAAAAAAGTCTCAAACGGGGACCAAAGAAACAAAAAAATTGAGAAATTGACAGAAGCTGAAATAGTTTCTCCCTTGTTTTCGGTGCTCTCCACATTCCTGCGTATTTGCTGCCTCTTAAAATGATGCTCCAGTTTGCGGTGGGCACATTTTAGATACAGGTTTAATGCACACACACGGGGCTGATCGGCTTACACCTTTAACTCGCCGAAGCGAACTCAAGGCTATCTGTCGGTCCTGTACTGGGAAAACATGCTTTGGACTATCGTTGCTCCTCCCTTCCCCTCCCAAACAACCCCCGTTCGATAGTCAATTAAAAATTTGATTCAGCTTTACAGCCCCGGCCGATTTTGTTGTGGGGAGAATCACACAGAAGATAGAAAACGGGATGCACCGGGGACAGGATAGCAGCTGTTTCCCATATCGGGAACATCTCAGTTATTGTCTGAGTCTTCTTATCAGTAATCTGACAGCTGTCTGTACCACAAGGGGCCTTGCCAATGTGAAATGCATTTACAGACAAGCCCTGCATATGTTCCTTCATGTTTCTTTCCAGATACATGCGCCTTTTGCCCTGCCTTCTAATTCTTTGGAATTACTAGGTTTTTTTTAAAGCAATGCCATTGATAAATGTGCTGAACTCGAACCTTTAACATCACTTAAAAGACATGTTTCTGACATGGGAGACATAGAATTGCTTTATTAGCAACAGATTGGACTTTAGCTAGAGTGCTATTGCCTTCAGTTTTAGTTTCTCCATCATAAAAAAGATGGGATGTATATTCACAGGCTCGACGAGAGGCTGTCTATCTGTCCCATGGCCACCATCACATAGTGGCCATAGCAAATGCATGAGGCAAGGCTGGTTTGCATATTGATCTCAAGACGCCACAAGGTACTAATGCCGGCAGCTTCTTTCCAAGTTCTAAGTGTACAAAGCTTAGTGGTGGAATATCAAGATGGCCATCTGTATGGGCACTAGCAAGGAGATCAAAAGGGGAAGGGTTTTCAGACATTAAAACAATGAAGTTTTTCCAACCAGTTGTGTTCCTTTTCAAGAGTTATTGCGGCGGACAGAATTTCAAACTAGGATTCTGGAGACCAATGACTCGACTCAGACTCAATGTGTGTTTATTTATTTTTTAATGACCTGGGTGTGACTTGTGACTCAGAAGCCACCCAGCCCTCCCTTTTTTCTAGGGAAAAAAGCTTGTTTTTAATAGGGCCTTGGGCTTTGGGACCAAAGACTTGGATTTGACTTGAGACTTGTTGGGACCAAAGACTAGTCTTGGCCTTGCAACTCAGACCCAAAGACAACATCCTTGGTGGCGCATGACACAAGATAGAAGGTTTCGCAGAAATTCAGAGACTCAGAGTTCAATATCCATTGCTTAAGAAAGCCAATCTAAAGTTCTGTGTTTCTGCGGACACATCAGATCTAGGGAGTGAAGCCCCCTTCCTAGGTGTTCCTCATAGGAGGTCTTCACAGAAGACCACAGATGTTTGTTTGGTTTAAGTGATGATGTCTTAAGATTTTCCTAGGAGAGCTACCCAACGTGGTGGGTAGAGAGTGACTAGGACTCTAGAGACATGGGTTTGAATCCTGAGTTCAGCCATGGAATGTCACTGGGGGTGGTAGAACAGTTAAAACCACACCTTAAATATCTCACTTACTTTGAAAGCCCACACTGGGTATCCTGGTGATCTGCTCAACCAACTACAAATTCTTGTTTGAGTCACCTTTGATCGGGAATGCACTTTTCCCTCAGTTCTTTTTCTGGCTCACAGTAAAACTGTGCATGGTTAACTCCAGTGTGAGTACTCAATGAGCTGAACATCACAAGGAGTATGTGAATGCATTGTCTTCTTCTTACTCATCACAGCACATCTTTATGAGTTTTTAGTCCAAGAAATGAAAAATCTCATCCTTAAAGGATATTTTGTGACCACCTCACTGACAATCCAAAACAGGTTGGCTGTTTCTAACCAGCCTGTTGCACATTCCGACTGCATCAACCAATCAGCATTCACTTTTTCACTCCACATCCTATCACTCACCTGCTAATCATCCATCTGCAACCATATCTTACACAGACTTATTATTACTCTCTTTACAAATACATACATGCATAGCTGTTTAGAATGGTGGAATTGCCACTATCTCCACCTCAGATTTAGCACTGTGCAGACTGTGAGACTTCGAGATGGTTGGACAGTGTCATCGAAGCTACCAACGTGAATTTGACCCAACTCCGGGAGGCAGTGGAAGACAGAAGGGCCTGGCGTGCTCTGGTCCATGGGGTCACGAAGAGTCGGACACGACTAAACGACTAAACAACAACAACAAGGCTTGCACTAAACTTTCTGTTGAGCGTCTGAAGAGGGCGTAGGTAAAGCACAGCGTGTTTTATGCAGCAGAGTGGAAAATTAAACTAGGACCTGCAGCCATTTGCCAAAAGCTGAAAACAGAGAGACAGAACAAAACTCAGAATGGCAGAAAAACAGACTGCCACATGAAACCAAATGGGCTCCAGCTATAGCGCCTTCCTCAGGGCTAAAGATAAAATAAAAAAATATATTCTAAAGAATATGTTTAACAACACATCTCATGACAGAATAATTCCATTAAAATCACATCAATGAAAGGACCCATACAGTATGGCAGTATATAATTCTTTTCGATCATTTGTTACACTGATCTCATCAGACTTCTAAGTTGCGAGTTATTTTCTAAAGATCTTTCGACAACATGATCACAATAGGATTCTCATTGCATGATATTCATGAAACATATTTTTAGCATGTTTCTTTTATTTTATTTTTAGCCCTGAGGAAGGCCGTGAAGCTAACAGAGAGCTGAAGCCGATTGGAGTGTCATTGAATAAAGTAGATGCCTTTGGCATTATATGATTTCTTCTTCCCCTTATTTTGGGGCTGCAGAATAAAATGGTCTTCAGTCCCACCCACCCCAATTGTATTATGCTTTTAAGCTGTTTTCCAGCCTGTTTTCAGAAGGAGCTTTGTTCTAATATGTAGAACAAGAAGCTCCATATAACACTTCATATATCTGATACAGACTCTCTATATTAGAGTCCACAAAACCTATGCTGTGATACATGTGTTGGTCTTTAAAACGACACAAGAGCCTTTGTTGTTTCTGTAGAATACACATTTTTAGTATAGAATATATGTCTACATAATAAATGCCTGGGGCATGCAACTCCATAGGGACCAAACAGAGCCCCCCAACCTTCTGCCTCCCAGTATTCTCTACACCCAAATTATGATTTAAACATCTGAGTGGTTTGAAAAATCTCATTATGCCCTCTAGTAGGTCGGGGTGGTGGTTTTAAGGTCCTCAACAAACCATTTAAATTTAAAAAAAAAAAGTTGTGGTTGCTGGAGAGCGCATGGGGCTTTTTTCAGAACAAAAAAACATTATTTTTTTGGTTAAACAAACAAACAAACAAATAAATAAATAAATAAATAAATAAATAAGAGTGAAAGTGGAGTTTCCTGAACTGGTTATGTCCTCCAATGGGGTGTCCGGCCCCAGAACCTCTGGAGGCTATCCATCCCCTTGGCCGTGGACAATCTTCTTCACCAATGGTGCATCCCTCATTATGATTAGTATACACTAGAGATGGGCATGAACCGGTTCATCTCAATTTCTCCCAGTTCATCCCAGTTCGTCAAGGTGGTTGCTGCTGCTCCCCTCCCCTGCTTCCTCTGCTGATCAGCCCCTCACCAAGCCCAGTTTGGGCGGTTTTTCCCACCTCCTCAGCTAATCTCCCAGTCACGAGCAAGAGCACAGACTTCTCTGCCCCGCCCTTTTCTGAGTGGCAGATCAGACAAGGGGGTGGGGCAGAGAAGCCTGAGCTGCTGCCGGGACTGGAAGATCAGTTGAGGAGGTGCCGGAAGCTAGCATGCTTGGCCCGGTGAGGGGGCTGATTGAGCCAGAGGAGGGGGAGAGGGGAGAAGCAGCACCTGTGCTGCCGCCTTTACAAACTGGGATGAACTGGTTTGTGCCCATGTCTCACCAGCCGCAGGTAGCATGAACAATGGTCAGCATAAACAGCAAGACATAGCCCAAAGTAGGGAAATGTTGATTTACAGTAAAAGAGTACACCAAATTATGGCTGCAAACTTAAAATAGATTATATCCCAGTCACTGCTAGGTAGCAGATAGTTCTTTTATCATATTAATCCTCAAATGTAAAGATGGGGTGGGTTGGCTCCAAGTGCATTTATAATTATTGTCTCAGGTCCTTGATAAAATATATACATGCTCCTCTTCATCTAAATTGGTGGTTCCCAGCCTTGGGTCCCCAGATGTTCAGTCTACCCTAGTTGGAACTAGAAATAGGATTCTGGCCATAGACATTCATAGAGCTACTTAGTTGTCAAGGTCTTGTACATTGTCTAGTCCAACTGCCTGTTGTTTAGTCGTTTAGTCGTGTCCGACTCTTCGTGACCCCATGGACCAGAGCACGCCAGGCCCTCCTGTCTTCCACTGCCTCCCGAAGTTGGGTCAAATTCATGTTGGTTGCTTCGATGACACTGTCCAACCATCTCATCCTCTGTCGTCCCCTTCCAACTGCCTACTACTTCCCAACCTTGGGTCCCCAGATGTACTTGAACTACAACTCCCAGAAATCTTGGCCAGCACAGCAAGTAGTGAAGGATTTTGAGGCTTTTAGTCCAAGAACATCTGGGGACCCAAGGCTGGGAACCACCGAGCTAGATATTCCGCTTTTGAACCAGGAGAAAGAGATGGAAATTTTGAGGAAGGCTTGTGGGAAAATACTGATATATAGGTACATTACGTTAAAAAAAATATAATAAACGAATTGTCACAAGTGGAATGGGGGAGAAAATTAAAGGAGAGTAACATGGTCACAGTAACTGCATACTAATCATGGGCCATCACACAATTCTGAAAATGAAGTAATTGTAAAACTAATAAGCATTCAGTGAAGTAAATAAATAAAGGGATGTTGTATTCAAAAGATTAATAATGCGATCAAAACGGAGCTGTGGGATAATTAACAAATGAGATGGCAAAACTTACATACATTAATAGTGAATTACTAGGCAGCAAATCAAATATAAAGATTACAAACATGAGTCATTTAACTATTGCAGCTAATTGGATAAGTGACACAAAACAAAAGGGATTTACGCTTTTATAGAGAAATGTCATCTAATTTTTTTCCCACCATCCCCAGCTAACATTAGTTGAAGCAAAGATAAATAGAACTGGGTTTTTTTGTTGTTTAAAGAATAAATGTCATTCAGAAAGACAAAGGGAAGTCTAAAAGATTTCTTGATTTCCCCCTTAGAAGAAAACTAAATAAAAGGTCAGGATATAAAATGTTGCAGGGGGATTGAGACCACTGAATTATTATTTTTTCATTAATTGTCTATGGAAATAAAGCCACAATGTACTAAATCTTTAGATATATTCATGTAAATATTCACATGTAAATATTTACGGAAACCCTAAGTCTTGGGACCATCGTGTATTTGGGGACTACATCTCCCAGTATGCTCTAGCTGGCATTGCCTGTGTTGTAATAAAAAAAAGTAAAGCTTTTATTAAAAAAAAAAAGTTGTCCAAAAAAAGAGAGTAAAGCTTCTTCAAACCATTATGGGGAGTATGGAGTTGGATGTCTATTTAAATACACATTTTCTTTCAGATTCCATATTTAAGTGCTTTTTCCCCCCCTCACAAAATTGAACTTAAGTTTGCATCCCACCTCACGTCGCCCAGTATTTAGTGAAATAAATAATTCAGTGTTTCAGTTCTTGAGAATTGTAGCACAACATTTGGAGAAGTGTGAAATCAGTTGAGTAGAGAAGTTCTAATCCACACATTCACCCAAAAAGTACAGCTTGGAAACATTCACGTTGGCTCCAATCTGTGCCCAATTTTAGATGAATGTATCCTTAGGAGTTTAGCTAAGAAGCTGATGGGACGATTGAGAATTGCCAATTTAATTAGCATGCATCTTTAGTTCTCAGCCCTCCAGTTGAATCAGACTTGGAGCAAGCCTCCTTGGTCATGGTCTTCAGCCTCATTCCAAAGCCCAATTGTTTTGCCTTATGGCACAGTGGTTAAACTGCAGTACTGCAGTGGAGACTCTGCTCACGATCTGAGTTCAACGCTGGGCTCAGTTAACTGGCTAAAAATTTACCCATCCTTCCATCCTTCTGAAGTCAGTAAATTGAGTGCCCAGCTTGCTATGGAAGGTGGTGGTGGGGAGATGTACAGTCTGTGTAAATGTAAACCATTTACAAGAGCTTTAAGCATTATGGGCGGCATATAAGCAGCAGCAACTCCACCCACTTTGGATTCAGCTCTGCTCACATTGGCCACAACCCACTTACTTTGACTCATGCCCTCCCTCCTATCAGAACATGGATCCCAAGAAAATATATGGATTTCAATAGCAGAAACACCTGCCCCCTGATTTAAATAGTCTCACATAGTAGCCCTGGGATTTTGAGAAATTGTTAGGGACACCTGAAAACCACAGACTATGTCAAGTTGGGTCACATACAGCCATGAGTCTGCATGTAAAACGCTGCCAGGTTCCCCCATCTGTACCGCCACATTTTTCATACTAGTGCTGCATTTTAACCTGCAAATGAGCTGTATGAACACTTTGCTTTTCATGGGAGCCATGCTTCCCAAAGGCTACCAGGAGCACAATAAAATAAAAATAAATTGTGCATCCACACGCTCCTTTTTCACAGAGCGAGGGAACATGAAGTAGTAAGCAGCAGCAGGTTAACCTGTGGACTGAGTCTTGAAAAATTGGAATGGTTAGCAGAACAACACATCCTTCTTTGGAAAGAAATCATGCACATTCCTCTTATTTCAAGAAAATAAGAAAGCTAGTCTTCCTAAGAGGAATATACGGACTCAGGAAACATGATAGGAATCCTAGTTCTAGCTAACTAGAGTGGAGATGATGGGAACCATACCTGTCCCATCACTGCTTGGGAGCAAAGACAAGACTTCAACTCTGTCCTTTCCCAAAATGGATCAAAGACGTAGTTTGGAAGGGAAGGGAAATCAGCAACACTAGGAATATCCCTCTGGGTTGAAGGAAGGTCAGCATGGATAAAGAACAGTACAGGAAACCTGAGGAGGTCCATCTCTCTAGATCAGTGGTTCTTAACCTTGGGTCACCATGTTCTTGGGCGGAAACTCCCCAAAGCCTTCACCACTAGCTGTGCTGGCCAGGATTTCTGGGAGTTGCAGTCCAAGAACATCTCGGGACTCAAGAGAACCCACTGCTCTAGATATACCCCTTCTCACACAAAGTTATGCCCTTTCTTTTGTGTAAGCTGAGTTGCACTCAGTCGCCTCCAACACTTCATATGTTAAAAGTTAGTGGCTGTGCTGCTACCACTGCCATGGCTCTGACTGAATATCACAGCCTTCTGTGTTCATGTGACAGATGTTTTGGCTGAAAATGGCTGATCCAACAGTTTGCTCAGTCTATTACAGAGGTTGCATCGGTGAGTTTCAGAGATTGGGATAAGCAACCCAAGAAAATGGGTTGAATGTGGACTTAGCTTAAACTCAGGTCAGCGTAATGAAATCAATGACTTATAACTTAGGTCCCATTGATTTCAGTGGCTCTACTCTAGGTCTGGATCCTATCTTCAGTTGCTGTTTTATATGTGTTCAGCTAGGGGAAAGTACCCCTGAATTTCATGTAAATCTGACTGAGGAAGCCTACAGAGCAATGGTTCCCAACCTCGGGTCCCCAGACATTCTTGGACTAAAACTCCCAGAAGCCTTCATCACTAACTAAGTTTCTGGGAGTCGTAGTCCAAGAACATCTGGGGACCCAAGGTTGGGAGCCATTGATGTACAGCATAGACCTGTATTCATTCATTCATACCTCCAAATAGAAGTTCTGAGTAAACATGTAAAATTGGGTGGCAAGTCATAGCTGCTTTCTTCCCATCCCTTTTGTAAGTCATTTCCCACTGGGCCTATTTAGGCAACAAGCCAATTTCAAATGAGCATAGAGAATCAAAACATTTCCTGTACCAAAAGATAGTACTTCAATTATTTTCTCTTCTGTTTTCTTTCCTCCGTAAAAGTCCCTTCGTGAAAAATAGCCCTGCTGGGAACTGAAGGCTGTTGAGTTGGATGTTCGTAAATATTGGGCAATAAAAGGAAGGAATTGCCTTTTTAAGTTCTTTGATGGTACTGATAAGCTTGAAACTCATGTGATGCTTTTGACAAGACAACCCAGGGTGTGAATCTACAAATATCCTTTAAAAATACCCCCAGTGACCTTATAGCTCTATATTATAGGTGGTGGTTTGTGACTCGTTTTTAGCCTTTCTCTCTTTGCATCCTCAAACAATGGCTGGGATGACTTGAGGCTCACCTCATTGTAAGTTCATTCCTGCCTGCTCTGATCTTCCAGAGTCACCAAATGTCCCTGTCAGTTTCCTTCTGCCATTTCCCATGAAAACATGCATGTATGAAGCTGGGGAGGATCAGAGAAGGTTCATTGGAGAAAGGGGACACCTTGAAACATGGGAGACGTTCCTTGCATACTGAGACACACAAGGATAAGAAAAGTCACCACTGAACCTGATAGCCTATGGGCTCCCACCATCCAAGGAGACGCCCTCCAAACTCCCACCAGCATCTCCAACAGCCTCGATTCCTTCTCTGCCCAGCCCGACAGCCTCCAAACACCTTCCAGCCTGGGCAGCGTTCTGGATTCCTCCAGCAGTATCCAAAGTGACAGCCTCAATTCCTTCACTGGGTGGAACTGTGAGAACCTGTCGGTGACCAGTTTGTGTGACAGCACTCCGGCCTCTGTAGTCAGATAGTCTTGATACTCCCCGTAGCCTCTGCAACAGCCATCAAACATCTATTCGTCAGCATCCTCCTCTTGGATCCTATAGCATTTGACTCACCTTACCCTGACTCCTATGGTATCAGACTCCAGCTGTTCCTGTCCTGTCTTCTGAACCAACCCATCCTGCATCCTACAACACCCCATCCAACTCGTCCTGGATGCTGGAGCATCTTCATTTAAGCTGGTCACAAATTCTGTTCCACTAAGTGTTGTCTATCACGAAGCTTTCAGTTGCTGTAGGAAAGGTTGTAGAAGGAAACCTCCATTTTTGCCAATCACTGCTTCCCTTCCCACCACGCGCGAGCCTTACCTACCATGTCTCAACAGAAGTTGTCATCCAGAGTTACCATGTCTTCGCAAGGCTCTGGCCTTCAAGAGCAAAACAGTGCTAAGGGCCCCAAAGAGGAGCACCAGCTACCTCTTCAATCTCTGTCAGAACATGTTGCGGGATCAGACCAAAGGTTGATCTGATCTTCCATCTATTCCCAGAGTCCAACTAGAGGGCCTCTGGGAAACCCACAACTCGGTCATGAATGCAACAGCTCTCTCCTGCTCCCAGTAACTGGTACTTGGTGGTGTACTGCCTCTGATTTTGGAGGTAACACTTATTCATCCTTACTATTGGCCAAGAATAGCTGGGAATAGGTGAAGAGAGATGGGTTCATTTTGAAGTCACCTAACATACTCAGATCAAGACGTTTTGACTTCTAGCTCCATATGCCCTGAGATTTTCTGCCCCAGCTAGTTCAGCTGCCAGAGGCTGAAGGCTTGGGGAAACATGATTTTGGCCAAAGTTTTCAAGCTCTCACCATAACCAAAAACATCTGGAAATACCCAGGTTGCCAATCTATCTTCTAGCACACTGGTTCCCAATCTTGGGTCCCCAGATGTTCTTGGGACGACCACTCCCAGAAATCTTGGCCAGCACAGCTAGTGGTGAAGGCTTCTGGGAATTTTAGTCCAAGAAGACCTGAGGACCCAAGGTTGGGAACCACTGTTCTAGCACATCTTTAACAAAAGGAAACAAACACGGTCTGGGTTTTCTAAGGATATGACAGAATAAATAAGGTGGTGTGTGCTTTGCTACGTATATTACGCTTATGTCTGGTTTCCTTATTGTTACTGTTATGTATAATTTGGGGGTTATTGTGTGGATTTGTGTTTGACTTTTGTAAACCACACAGAGTAGCATCTTGCCACTAACTAGATCGGTGGTCAATCAATCAATCAATCAATCCTTTTACATTGTGTAATGGTTGGCGCATGCAGGGGGCGAAATGGGATGGTAGAGAGACAAATCTCCTTGGTAGAAGGCTAGTGATGTTACAGGCATGCCCTACATGAGAACAGGGAGTGTTACAAGCATGTCCTACATTTTTTGTCTCCAGAATGTGATTAGGTAAGATATGCCTTTCCACTTCTAACGAGACAAGTCTGACTCTTAGGAAGCCTCAGATGGGAAAGGAAACCCTTTTGTCTGCCATGAGCCCATGACCAGATGCCTCGTCCTTGCTAGTCTCACAATTTTCCATCTGGTATTTATCTTTTTAAAGAGCAGCTACAACAGCCAGCATGTGGTTCCATTTTGCACATACTCCTTAACGTCTCTGTTTACACCATGTCACAAGAAAGAGCCGTGGCTCGCTTTGGAAAAGATAAAAAGGCTGAGCTTTTGCATTCCAAAAGTTTTTTTTTCCCTCTCTCACTCCCTCAAGGCAACTGTGGCGGCCTTAAGCTTTGTGAGGCCTGGTGTGAGGAGGAAGGCTTTCAAAAGCATGGTCCCAGCTGTGCAAGCCCTGGTGTCTGTGCTGTAGGTGGGCTGCCTGAGAAGAATTTGCTGTATATGGGGGTGAGGGGGAGAGTTTTGGAGCACAAATGGCTGAAGACTCATTATGTAGGCCAAATAGTAAATCTGTGAAGGAGTTGTGAAGAATGGACAAGTCTGCCCATTTCGATTTCTCTCCATTTGTTGACAATGAAGAAATGGAAAGAGTTCGAGACTTTGTATATCTTGGTTTCAATCATCAATCTAATCAGAGACTGCATCCAAGAAATCAGAAGAAGACAGAGACTGGGAAGGGGATCAACGAAGGAAGGAAAAGATCGTCAAGTATAAGGATGTGTCACGGGAAACCAAAGCCAAAATCATCCTCACTCCTGTATTTCTGATCGCCATGAATGGGTGTGAAAGCTGGACAGGGAAAAAAGGTGACAGGAAAAACATGGATTCATTTGAAATCTGGTGCTGGAGGAGAGATTTCAAATACCCTGGACTGCCAGAGAGCTGAGCAAGTGGATCCCAGATCAAGTCAAGCCTGAAATATCTCTGGAGGCAAAAAATGATGAAACTAAGTCTGTCCTACTTTGGGCCCATCATGAGAAGGCAGGAAAAGACAATCATGCTGGTGGAAAGGTGGAAGGCAGTGGGAAAAGAGGAAGACCAAATACGAGATGGATTGACTCCCTAAATCAGCATTTCCGAACCTGGGTAAATACCTTTTCATGCAAAAGTGGCAGGGGAGTTGCAGGTTACGTACTTGGCTATTATTAAACGGGTCACGAAAAAGGTTGGGAACCACTGCCCTAAAGGAAGCCACAGGCATGCATTTTCAAGAGCTGAGAAAGGCAACTGAGGACAGGACTAGAGATGGGCACAAATCAGAAAAAAATGATGATTTGTTTTGATTCGTGATTCATCAAGATTGACGAATCATGAATTCTAAATATACAATTTTTTTTCCAGATGAGTCAATTTGTCTATTCATTTTTAATGTTAAAATCTTATAAAACTGCCCCCAGCACCTAGAGACACCAAATTCGCAGAGTAGCTTCCCCTGACCCTCCTCTATAAGGCTTACAAGTTGGGTGAAATTTGGGTTTCAGATATCCAAGTTAC
This sequence comes from Intellagama lesueurii, assembly GCA_037013535.1. Lineage (NCBI taxonomy): Eukaryota > Metazoa > Chordata > Lepidosauria > Squamata > Agamidae > Intellagama > Intellagama lesueurii. The sequence continues at coordinate 7,976,866 of JBAJHW010000003.1, forward strand.
ACACCCACAAAGACGCTCATCTCCGGAAAGTTCCTCTCAGAGACTTAGAGACACCAAAATGACAGAGAAGCGTCCCCTGGCTCTCCTCTACAATCCCTCCAAATTTGGTGAAGATTGGCTTTCAGATATCCAAGTTATACACCCACAAAGTGGCCCTCTCCAGGAAAGAGCCCTTTAGCAGCTGGCTTGGTGAAACACAATCTTCAACAAAGGAGATAATTTAGAGGAGAGTCATGGGAAGCTTCTCTGTCATTTTGGTGTCTCTAGGTGGGGGGGGGGACTTTCCTCGGGGGTGTCCCTCTTTGCAGGTGTACAGCTCGGACATCCGAAACCCAAACTTCACCAAACTTGGAGGGATTTTAGAGGAGAGTCAAAGGAAGATTCCCTGCAATTTGTGGTGTTTCTAGGTGCCTGCCCCCCCTGCTTTATAGCCCAACAAATCAACAAATCAACAAATCAAACATTGCTAGAAATTCATTGAGTTGTATTCATTGGGGGCATTGATACGTCTGAATACGAATCAATGAATTAGCGATTTTTGAATAAATTTGGTGATTCATTTTCAATTCATGCCCATCTATAGACAGGACATTTTGAAGTTTGCTCATTCATTGAGTCACCATAAGTTGGAGGTAACTTGACCACACATAACAATAACAACAACCACAACCAAGTTTCATTATCCTATATCTTACATTTCCTCCTGTTTCTGCATCACTTTAAGTTTTCCTCCTCTTTAAGGTTTGCAAGAGAATGCTTGTACAGTACATTAAATGCCGTAATTTTTCCTGCATAATTTTGGAAAGTAAAGTATGTAGTTCCTCTTCAAACGGGACAAGCCAGATACGAACAAGTTTGCAAGGAGTGGTTATTAAAGTATGTAGTTTTTATTTGAACATTCCCCTCCTAAAGGCATTTCTCTATGCCTTTTTAAGAAGAAAATCCTGAAAAACCTCATTGCAAAATTCAGACAAATGCACATATTGTACAATAACCGGCCTGAGAAAATCGTGATTTTGCTGCATTTTCCAAATCTCATTTGTGTTTTCTCCCCCTGTGTCCGTGCTTCGGATTGGTTTGAGAGATCATGTTTTTAGGTGCATGGAAATATAATTCATTTCCAGGTTCTTTTCAGTAACAAGACATTGAAAGAATATATATACATATACAATACATATATACACGATATATATACACACACACACATTTTCATTAACAGTTTTGCACAACATAAATTGGATTAATTCATTTGAAAACAACAACGGTTAATATGATTTGCCATCTCTACCAGCCATGAAGCCAAGCAAAAGTGGTGGTCTCTTCTGAATTGTAAATGGCTGCATGCCAGGATCTCAGGAGACATTTCTAGCTTCCACCCGCAACATTCTGTTCCTGGGTTCTTGAACGTGTTGCTTCTGTTTTCTCCATTGTTTTACAGTCTTCTTTATACAAATGTAATTAGCCCAATTACAAGATTCCACATGTGTCTTTAAAGCTGCTGAAAATGTGGTGTGCCACTTCATTGGGTAAATATTAGCTCAGTGTTTGGGTGTCTGGCTGTACAGCCAGAGGTTGGGATTTCAATTCCTTCTTGTGCCTCCTACGCTGGGTACATTTAAAATCCAACTAAAAACATGGATGTACATCCAGGCCTTCCCTCCTGTCAGCACTTAACTCTTTTTCTTTTGCTATTTATTATTTATAATATTTTTTCACTGTTTTTATTATTGATTATGTCTGTGTTATATATGTATGTTGGTAGCCGCCCAGAGTGGTAGAATATACCAGATGGGCGGGATATAAATCAAATAAATAAATAAATTGACAAGGGCTGGACTTGATGATCCATAGGGCCCCTCCCAGCTCTACAGTTCTAAGATTATTATATTGTTTGATTCAGTTGCTGTAACACAGCATAATAAATGCCGATTCAAGAGATATTCTATTACCAACATCCTTGCTTGACCTTGGAATGCTGAATGTTGCAACCAAGAGCCATTTATGGATATTGGCTTCTTCTAAAGCCACAGGCATGAACCTTCCTGTGATATACGGAAAGATATTTCTGAAGGAAGTCACACGCTTTCCAGAACAGAGTCATGTTGTCTAAGAGACTGCTATATGTTTCAATAGCAACCAACAATGTGTTGGGGCAAAGTCTACTGCTAGACCTGGAATGGCCACAAACAGGCCTACGTGGTCTTGCTTAAAAATACACCAAAAAGCATCCTCTTGCCCTCTAATGTGGGAAATCCAGAAAAAATGGTCTTCAAATTACTTGGAAAACCATGGTTTTCACCCAGAATGTCAACATTTAGAGGATGCAAAAAAATACTATTCGAAGGGTGGAAACCTGCCCGGTGCTATTCACTGTTAGAAAGGTAAAGACCTGTCCATAAAGCCTCCAACTGCTCCTGCCCAGGCTGAGGAAAACATAAAACATGGGTTCTACATGGAAACAATATAGTAATCATAGGTTTTGACCCAGGTATCCCTCCCTATTCTTCATCCAGTTCCTAAGTATGCCAATCTTATATGACCCAAGCTTAACCAGTAGGGCAGCAAAGTCCCACCAACAATGCTAGTTTTGGATCTGGTCACAAGCTCTCCCTGATGGAATGCAAAATGTATGAGATTGATGTGGTCTTCAAGGGGCAATTGAGAGCCATTAACTTGACAAAAGACCTACTTCTCATTTGTTGAAATGGACTGACCCAGCTACCCACTGGATTGTTATGATGAACACCTTCACTTTCAGATTTACTACTGGGGGGTATTTATAACAACAACAACAACAACAATCATAAATACATACCATATTTTTCCGTTGATAAGATGCCCCTGTTTATAAGACGCGCCCCCCCTTTTCTAACCCAAAAATTAATAAAACGTAGCTTTGAGTATTCAGCCTCTGGGCTCAGAATGCTCGGACATTAGGAGTCCCTGTTGCATCTGAGCACTGCCTACAGACTCCACCTCCAATGAGGTGTGTTCCAATTGGTTTGTTCAGCATCAGCTGACATCAGCTCCATAAGGCTCGTGATTGGAGGAAGCTAAGTCTCCTGACTGGAGGAAGCTAAGCCTCCTGATTGGAGGCACCTAACCCTTGTGATTGAAGGAAGGCAAGGTATGGCCTGTTTTGTTCTCTCTGTGTTCTCAGCTTACTTCCGTGTAAAAGATGCCCCTCAATTTTTAGTGTAATGATTTTAGGAAAAAGTAGTGTCTTATACACAGAAAAATACGGTTAAAACTTGTATCTGTTATATAAAACCAGTCAATATTTTTATAATTTTGATTGACTATGTCTGGTATTATTATTATTATTATTATTATTATTATTATTATTATTATTATTATTATTATTATTATTAGAAAACACCAGGCACAGTCAAAATTATAAAAACATTGACTGGTGTTATATAACAGATACAAGGTTTAACCAAAAACCTAAGTATCTGTTAAATATCGGCGCAGTATGTATGCTGTTCCTAATATTGCCGTTTTTTTTGTAGCTCTGATGGTGTGATTTCTGAGATCTGCAACTGCTTATAGTACTGTGTGAAATTTCTTGATACTGTTCCCAAAGCCCCAATGACTAAGGGGACCACATCATCATCATCGTTGTTGTTGTCTGGGCAGTTTAAACATAATTATGCAAGGAACACTTTGCCTTCCAGCTAGCTGGATACTCATTTTACTGGCCACGGAAGAATAGAAGGCTGAGTTGTCCTTGAGCTGGCTACCTGAACCCATGGGGTATTGAACTCAGGTTGTGAGCAGAGGCTTGACTGCAGTACTGCAGTTTAACCTCTATGCTACAAGGGGCACAAAAAATTAATGGAGATTGATAATGTGAAATTGGGATGTGACTAGAGAGCCACAGGCAGGGGAAAGAACTAGGTCTTTTGTTTGTGAAAACAAAAAAAGTTAATGACAATGATATAAGAAATAGTCCGTTTTCTCCCTTGTCATTTGCTGTAGCCTCATTCCACAGGCAGTTCATTGTGGGATGCATGTAGAATGCAGACAAACAAATGGAAATGCTGTAAAGATCAAGGAAGGGGGCAAAGGTCTTATAAAGTGACCGGTGTCATTAGAGATAAGGCAAATTTCCCTAAACAGCTCTGGCAAAGATACCAGGGCCCGCAGACCCACCTTCAGAAGAAATTAAAGAATTGATTTCCACCTAATTGTCTTTGTGGGATGGCGGCCACGGTTATTCTCATGACATTCTCCTTTTCTCTTACAGACAAGGTGAGAGGAAGAGAAGTCACCATATACTGAAAAGCCGCCGTGTTTCTTTCCACTGTGGCATCTTGTTTTTTTGCATCCAAATAAAAACCCAACTGGGAAGAAAAGTGAGGGCGTACGTGCCAAATGAAACACCTGAAAAAATAGGCGCTGGGACTTTTGTAGGTGCCTGTAGATAATTATTTTTAGTGTGGATTAAATATGATTAAAAGCGATGCCGGGTGAAAGCTCTTTCTTTCGCCAAAACCAGAGCGGCCCGTATTATATTATGCTGCTTTCAATAGACGTCCTTCCTGCTGGCTTTGTTTCTCATTAACAGGTAAAGCTCAGCCATAGTAACTGGCAGAAAGACAGATGGCCTAGCTGTGAAAGTAAGGGGAAAAACAGCAGATTAAAGAATATCGCTGTGAGTCCATGCTAAGCCAAAACTGTTGAAAGAGTGTGGGCCAGCTTGAATGCTAGCATCACCATGGGGATGCTCCGGTAAACAGCAACACGAGCGTCAACAGCTACTACTTTAGAAAGTGTCGTCTAGGACGGCCTTTCGGCTAAAGAACCGCTGGCCGATTCGGAAGCTTTCATTTATTTTCTGTTTCACAGCATCTTAGCTATGAGCGACGGAAGAAGCTGCTCTCCGGTCGGTTGTGTTATTGGTCCGTCCGTTCTTTGGCTGTGGAGCCAGAGGTTGGGAGTTGAGTTCCCCCCTGTGCATTCCAGAAGACTCAGCCTATGTGGCCTTGGGCAAGCTTTACAGCCCCAGGGCGCCCCCCTGGAGGAAGGGAGTCGGAAACCACTTCTGCGTACTCTCTACCTAGAAAACCCCGAGAAGGGTCGCCATAAGTCAGAATTGACTTGATGGCACACTATTCTTCCTCTTTTACATTACAAAAATTAAAAAAAGCAAAAAGAGAGCAAAGCATGGTGCTTATATACAGCCCCATAGCACTTAGAGTACTCTCTTGGGTGGTTTACAATTTTATTATGGAGGCTACACATTGCTCACTGGAAGGACAGATCCTGAAGCTGAGGCTCCAATACTTTGGCCATCTCATGAGAAGAGAAGACTCCCTGGAAAAGACCCTGATGTTGGGAAAGTGTGAGGGCAAGAGGAGAAGGGGATGACAGAGGACGAGATGGTTGGACAGTGTCACCGAAGCGACCAACATGAATTTGACCGAACTCCGGGAGGCAGTGGAAGACAGGAGGGCCTGGCGTGCTCTGGTCCATGGGGTCACGAAGAGTTGGACACGACTTAACGACTAAACAACAACACATTGCCAGCCCCCACAGCCAGCTGGGTACTCAATTTACTGGCATCAGAAGGCTGGAAGGCTGAGTGAACCTCAAGCTGGCTACCTGGGATTGAACCTGGGTCACGAGCAGAGTTTTGGCTGCAGTCCTGCAGTTTAACCACTGCACCACAAGGCAAATTTTTAGTATTGTTAATAATAGGGAGAATCCTACTGATATTTGTGTAAGCTTTGCATACTGCACCATGGCTAATTGTGCCTTATTGATAGGGTGCGTCTCAGTTTCAAAGTACCATAGCGCCACAGCACCTCATTAGTTAGATGCAATTTTTAAAAAATTCTATTACTAATGTCTTACAAGGAGTTATTGAGACTGTCAGTGCCAGTTAATGAAAAAGGGGTGGACTCTCTGGGGAACTCGAAGCTACTTTACTCTGTGAGCCTTCCTGCTTCTACTGTGTAGCAAAAGGAAGGTTGCCAGAAATTCAAAACTCTGCAACACAAAGATCCTCCAAAGAGCAGACAGAGGGACATCCTCAAAGGTCAACGTCTCATCATTCTACACGCTCTGTTACCTGAGACGGCTCCTCACCCTGCCTAACTGGAGGGCTTGCCCTAACAACAATTCCAAACCAACAATCTCAGAAACACGTTTCAGTGTCTGAGACCTTAATGGCAGGAAAACTGGAGGCCCCCAGCCCTGTTCTTTCTCTGAGGCAAGGAAGGAGGGCTGGGTTGCATCAAGCTGTTAGAAGTGTAATTGGAATGGATTTAACCCATCTGCTCAAAAGGTGAACATTTCAACTTTAAAAAAAAAAAAAAAAAAAAAGACGGAAGCTTTTAAAGCAACTACCTTAAGAGACTGAATTACCTGGGAATAATAATTACTAAGAATCTTTAAAGTGCAATCAAATACAGCTTTGATCTGATTTAGACTAGCATGAAACTCAGTGCGGCTTAGGAAGGAGCAATTAAAGGCACTCTATGGGGCAAAAAGGAGCCTGAGCTGACAAAACAGACTCTTAACTTGTGCCACCCGTGAAATTGCCTGAAATATTTCTCAGGAAATACAGTCCAGAATTTCTTCTGAATCCTATGCTTTCATTTCTCTTTTGTCCTTCATAGGTTCTGTTCTTCCTTCTTTTCCTCATGGAAAACAAAAGGAAAACAGTATAATAATATCATCATCATCATCATCATCATCATCGAACTGCGCAGCTGGAAGGGACCCTATGGATCATCAAGTCCAGCCCCTGTCAAGGAGGCCCAGTGAGGAATTCGAACTCCCAACCTCTAGAATATCTGTTATAAGCCTCATGACGTCCTTCACTTCTTGAAGTGCCTGATCTATTCTGGAGTTTCTGGATTACCTAAAAAGAGCAGGTCACCACAAGTGAGAACTTTTCACACTGTCCCTTGCTTTCCCAGTGTCTTCATTCATAGAACTGCTGGATAGCTTAGAGGTTTAGACATCTGGCTGTGGAGCCAGAGGTTGGGAGTTCGATTCCCCACTGGGCCTCCTTGATAAGATCTGGACTTGGTGATCCATAGGACCCCTCCCAGCTCTGCAGTTCTAAGATGATGATGATTGAATCTGGCCATTCTATTTCAATGTGGAAGTCATACAATGGATCTGAATCAGGACAGTTAAATGACTGATTTGTAAATTGTCCAAACCTATTGCACAGCCCTAGTCTGGACCATCAGCTAGATACTTTCCAAGCCTGCATTTATGATCTCTGCTCTGCTTCATCCATACAGTAAACATTACAAATTAGAAACAATATAAAGTAAAAATTCAGCACAAAATTTGGCATTTAAGAAAAGCAATCAGGATGGTGGAATCTCTTGACTTAGGGGTTAATAAATACTCTGTGTTCTGTTGGTATAACATCCTCAAAGGCCTATCTAAATAATCAGGTTTTCAATGAGAATCCAGTGAAGAAAAGTAGGGGTCAACCTTAATTACAAGAGTTTTCCTGCTCTGGATTTTGGATTTTGAAAAGTGCAATGTGAGAGAAAGTAAAGGGGACAGATTCACCCCATCCTCCTTCAGTGTAATGTAGGGATAGAGTATTGGGCTAGGATTCAGGAGAGCTGGCTTTGAATCCTTGCTTGACTGTACAAACCAATAAGGTATGTATGTCATAGAATCATCATACAATCGTCGTAGGGTTGGAAAGGACCTTGGAGGTCTTCTAGTCCAACCCCCTGCCCAAGGCAGCAGACCTCATACCATCTCAGACCTCATACCATCCCAGACAGATGGCTGCCCAATCTTTTCTTGAAAACCTCCAGTGATGGGGCACCCACCACATCGGGAGGCAAGCTGTTCCACTGCTTAATGGTTCTCACCATCAGGAAATTTGTCCTTATTTCCAGGTTGGATCTCCCTCTGACGAATTTCCACTCATTGGTTCTTGTCCTACCCTCAGGCGCAATGGAGAATAAATCGATGCCCTCTTCCCTGTGGCAACCCTTCAGATATTGGAAGACTGCTATCATGTCTCCCCTCAGTCTTCTCTGATAATAGTGAACTGCTTCTTAAATATCTTCCATATCTTTAAACAAAATTACTAGGTTCACCATAAATAGGAAGGGACGGAGGAGCTGGAAAAGCTACTGGACAGGGTAAACAGCAACAACAGCAGTTTCTATCTCTTACTTTTTCCCCCGAACACACTAGGCCTCATCTAAGCGGTGACAGGCTGGGAGAGCGCGTGGATGGGAGATCTCTAGAGATCTCCAGGTCAAGCAAGGAAAGAATCTTGTTTGAAATTCTGAATATTACTGCTAGCCAGAGGTGATAATATTGGGTTGCAAAGGAACAAAGCCCTCACTCAGTATAAAGCAGTTTTTCCTTCCACACTGCATAAGCCTTCTTCTTTCACTACAGAATCCAGTATTGTGACCACAATTAGAAGGGAGCATCGAATCCCCTCCCATTCCATCCCACATTGCTCATGATCGCTCAGTAGTTTAGATCTCTGGCTGTGGAGCCAGAGGTTGGGAGTTCAAATTCCCATTATGCAACCTTGATGATCCATAGGGTCTCTTCCGGCTCTGCAGTTATCAGATGATTATAAGATACTTGCCATATTAGAAGAGGAAAGCTGCTTGCTCATACATAGGTTTTATTAGTGAGAAAGGAACTCTGGACAGCCTACACACAGCCTACACAGAAGCAGGAAACTCATGAAGAAAGCAACAATGGAAGGTGGTAAAGATGGATATTTCCTTTAAAGAGTATTGACCAGATTGGATTCTGTAATGTATGTGTTGATCTATAGTTGAATACAAAGGAATTCAAATCCACCCTTTAATAGTTCCGCTCTCTACATTCTTGGCTTGAATGAATGACTCAGTTCTGGTTGCCCTCATATTAATTTTCTTTTTTTCAAATCATGAGTTCTCTCCCAACATGAAGAATCTGCGAATTTTCAAACTGAATGGAACCAGAAGTCTTATTTATGACTAGAGAATCCTGGGGTGACCTATGCCACATTGGGAAGCCCAGGAAATGATCATCTTCACCTTTCTGATCTCATGGCCAGCTAGATACAGGCAGTGAATGGCTTTAGAGCTGACAAACCTGTCAGTCTGCAGAATACATTGGAATGGCAAGGTTATTATGGCAATTGATGTGTGCAGCGTGTTGTGACTGAACGGAAAGTTGCCAAGGGAATTTGATCAGATTATACCACCATGTCATTCTGGAACAGACACTCAATCTTGTGCAGTGCAGAACCTCAGCAAGGTCAGGCCTGGTTAGTACTTGGTTGGGAAACCATCAAGTAATACCAAGGATCTCCAAGCAGGTCTAGGGGAAAAAAAATTCCTCTCTTGAAATTCTGAAGGACCATAACTGCCCAAAAGAGTTAATAGGTTGTGCAAGGGTGCAGTGCTGTAGATCAATGGTTCCCAAACTTGGGTCCCCAGATGACCTCTCCCTTTGGGTAACAACAACGGAATGCAAAACAAAGCAAAACATCAAGAAACTTTGGGTCAGCTAGCTCTGTGCAATTGTAAGATCCTAGGATACTGGGTATGATGCATGTGTGGGTGTGTCCTACCTCCTTTTACAAATTTGCACCCCTTGTGTTATCATGTAACACAAAAAACAATCTCTGGGAAAATGGCACCCTTAATCAAAGAGAATATGTTGTACTCCTTCTTGTCCCCATGAATTCAGAAGAAATGAGAGAATTCTTCAGCTTGGTACAAGAAGGCTAGGTTTCTTTGAAGTGGGCTGTCATATGGCTGATAATATACCGTACATCTAAAGGGGTATATTTCCTAATCTCTTTTATTGAGTGTGTTGATTGAAAAGTGGTTGGGTCTCAGCTAAAAGCATTTTACTTTGTTCCTGCTTTCAGAAGAGTGATTCAATGATTGCTCTGTGCGACATAGAGAAGGTCCCTCCACTCTTTACTCACTTGCCCATCCTGCCTGTGAAATCTGAGAGTTTTTCTCGGGCTGCCAAACAAAATAGGCAAATATATATAGGCATATATGTTGTACTCCTTATATATACTTGTATATATGTTGTACATATACAGTATATATATAAAATTTGGGTCCATTTGTCAGTCAAAGAATGAAGAACACGTAAATCACTGGTATCTCAATCTATGGCCAAAATTCTAGCCATTTTGAAGGCTTGGAAGAAGTTGGTTGGAATCGCCACAGTACATCACAACTAAGGTCACACCAAAGTTGTGTATCAAGACTTTGTGTAGAAACTCTTAAGGAATCAACTCATTATTTGCTTGCTGTGGTATTACAACCCCTACTTGTAGCTCAGACAAGGCACAATTATCCTTAAGTTCTTGGTGAGAGGATAAGGAAAAGTGGAAGAAACAATTGATGCAGCAGGTCAAAAAGTTGATGCTTATAAGAGGCTTCAGATAGAGAATTCCCAGCTTGATCCTCACTTCCTTAGGAGTGTTCGGCTGCCACGAATTCCTCTTTTCAGTTACTTGAAAAATCCTTGGGATAAGTTCACCTGTTCATCTCTGCTTCTAAACCCATGAAACAGCCTAGATATCACACTCATGCTTTCTCTGGTGTCATTCCACTACCAGACAGCCATACTGAAGCATTGCATAAGATGGAACCATTATGTTCACAGCTGACCCCTCTCTTCCTTCCAGCAAATGCCACTGAACTGAACCATCTGTGTTGCAATGCAATAGCTGCAACTCCACATGGAGCACTGTATGATGTGCCGTGATTTGGAATAGTGGGATGTTGAGTACAATGTCAACAACAGCTCGGTTTGGACAATCTTTGAATTGCTGCAGTAAATACATGTTCAGTTCCAAAGTAGGATCTTGATAGATGGAATTCAACTGTGGAACTCCTTCTTTATGTGTCAACTTGTCTTTATAGTTACCCAGACCCAACATTCCTTCTAAGCTGTGTGGTTGCGCAGCTGTGCAGCTTAGAGGGAATGTTGCCCAAACCATATTTCAAAATGAGAATTCTTCTAAAACAAAAGAAATGGGACAAGATTCAGGCACTGAATAGTTCTTTGGTCAGAAACAACAACAACAAAACTTGAGGTTGAGGTCTATGACTACCTTAGTTACATCCCACTTGGATTACTGTAATGTACTCTATGTGGGGCTGCCTTTGAAGACGGTTTGGAAACTTCAACTGGTTCAAAATGCAGCAGCCAGATTGCTGACCAGCACCAGTTATAGTGAACATAGAACGCCTCTGTTACAACAACTGCACTGGCTACCAATCTGTTTCCAGGTCCAGCTCAAAGTACTGGTCCATATAAAGCCCTATAGAGCTTGGGTCCAGCCTATTTGAAGGACTGTATCTTCCCATATGACCCTTCTTGGCATTTAAGATCATCAGAGGAGCCCCATTGCCAGCACAGACATGGCTGATGGGGACACGAGAGAGGGCCTTCTCTGTGGCAGCTCCCAGGTTATGGAATGCTTTCCCTCAAGAGATCAGACTGCTCCCCCCCCCCCTTTATCCTTCTGCTGACAGCTGAAGACCCACCTTTTCAGACAGGCTTTTAACCATCATGTTTGACTCCTTGAATGCCTTTTTAAAGTTAAGATAGTTTTTAATGTGTACTTGCTTTCATTTATTCAATTGTATTTTAATTAGTGCACAGTTTAACTGGTATTTAATGCTTAACTTATTAGGTTTTTAATTCTATTCTTTTTAATATTGTGAGCTGCCTTGGGTCCCCTTATCAAGAGAAAAGCGGCTTATAAAACAAACAAAAAAACAAACAAAAGTATGAAAACAATCTGAGCAGACACAAATAGGGTGATAGGACTCTGAAGATCAGTGAAGGTTCTCTCAGGCCCAACATCAAAGTGAAGTTTCGAGTCTCTGAAGCTCAAATTAGATTATGGGTTTAGCAGGGATTAAGAACATGTGTTCTTTCCATTGGACCAAATCATCTGTTCAAGGATGTGAATCTTGTAGCCTCTTATTTTCTGTGAGAAACCAGAAATGGATGAAGATGCTCTTTTCTCCTCACAGTGAGGTTTTTGTGTGAGAGCTTTCCTCCTGATCAATCCCACAAGGTTTTCCTGATTTTTTGTGGTCATTTTTCCCCCCTGGAAGAAACACCAGTCTGTGTAGAACTATAATTCACATGCAAAATGTTATATTTCTTGCCCAACGTTTCTTGGAAATGGCATTGAACTGAGCAGTATTTGGGACATTTTTGTGCATAAGAAGAAGCAAAAAATTATATATATATATAACTTGGAAAATCATGGAGAACAAGAAATTTTTCAAGTACTCTCCCTAGACTTCATACCTTGCGTTTACCATGCTTTCTTTGTGATTGACCACTGGAATGTAAACATGGGCAATGTTTGATGTTTGACTGAATGAAGAACCATGTACCTCTGAGGTAAATGAGTTGTGGGAGGAAAAACAGGCTTTATCTCAGGGAACATGCACTACCTTTAACATTCAGCTTGACACTAAGCTTCACACAGTAACTACTTCATTATAAATCTTGAAGTCTACTAGCAAGAAAGAGAGCTTTTATAGAAGCAAGAGGAGGTAATGATTGATCATCAAAAGAAGGACTGGAACAAAGCAGAAGGTTGTAGACGCTGCTTGAGGTCTGGAAAGTCCATGCATCTGTAAGGAAGCATGGAAGATATGGGTCCAAGGACCATCTCTTTAGCTTCCAGAAAGTCACCGGTATAAGGCCAACTTTGGGTGGTGGTCAAAGAAGATGACTGTTCCTCTTATACCTATTAGAACTTGGAAACATTACAGGTGTTTGGACCACAACTGCTAAACCCTCTCAGCCAGCATAGCAACTGGGGAAAAGCTGGGGGACAGTGAATGTTGTGTAACCTCCAAATATAACTTTTTCAAGCTCTGGTAACTGCATTGAAGCATCCAGCTTGTATCCTATGCTCACCTGGAAGCTTGGGATATGGAGGTGGACAGTTCAGTCTATTGCCAGTCCATGACAGTTTTCCATATGTCCATTCAAAAGCCTCTCCCATCCCATTTCTATATCCATTTGAAATCTTCTTTTTAAAAGCCAGGAAATGAATATGGGTCAAAAGTCACTGACCCCAACAAATTGCTGCTAATTAAAGAGTCACTGCTTCAATTCTTGGTTCTCTGTGACTTTCCTCATTGTGTGGGAGTCACAAACAACCTAAAACCAAAGCAGGAATTATTTCATTAACAGCAAATTGCTGCCAGTGGTGAGGTCATTACCACATGCGCCAGCATAGCTATGCAACAGGATACTGGCCCTTGTTTTTAAATCATTTCCCCCATAAAATGCACAATAGGGTAGTCATCATATCCTATAATATGCATTTTTGCACAAATTTAGCATGCTTTTGAGTAGGGGACATTGCCACAGAATGTGGAAGTGTTATTCCAGAAAGTACGGATTGAAGAAGCTCATTAAGCATCTCTACTAGAGAAGATAACTGTGTTTAAATTGCATTTAAGAAACCAACCTTTTAAAATACAGTAAATAAAAGCCAGACTAGATATTAAACCTTGACCTTCATGTTACAGTTCTATAAGAAGTGCCTTCAAATGCTTCTGGAAGGCGGGTGTAACAAGATACTTTCCCCAGTGTTAATTATGTGATCTATTATACCCCAGCAGTTAAAATTAGCCAGAAACATTCTGGGCAAATTGGTCAAGCCAAAGTGTATTACTCGTAAACAGGCTTTAGTATGATAGAAAATTCTGTTGGATTTCCAGGCTTACAGGAACATAGAAGCAGAACAAACTCTTTTATTGTCACTGCCTTCCACAGAAATGCTATATTAGACACCTGTGTGACTTGAAGAAAAGCTGTATCCCCAGGCAACCAAACCTATTAAACTTAATTTTTTTCAGGAGTTAAAATAACACGAAAAGGAGGAGGAGGAAGAGGAGGAGGAAGGGGAAAAATAAAGACAACCCCCATCCTTCGTTACATAGTTTTGTCTACTCCTCGTTGAACAGGAAGGGGGGGCGAGAGAGGGGGGGGCTTTGTTCCTTGTGCTTTTTGTAAGATCCTCTATTTTGTCTTCTTTTTTAAAAAAATATTTCCATAACTGACACGGCGCAGTCCTCATACTACGCTGGGTTGATGCATTGCTGTTTTGATATGCCAGTAACTTTATTTAACAACAACGAGAAAAAAAAAGAAAGCCACAGCTGAATGACAGCTGTGAGAAAAGCCAGGAAAGGGGGCTGTGTCAGCTCCGTGGGATTCACCCCCACAAGGCGAGGCAGCCCTAGCTGTGGAGCAAGGTGGGGAAAAGGGGGGCACACCTCACTTCCTTCTTCCCCCCCACCTTCACCCCAATGTTTCCCCCTCGTGCCAGGACCGCTGCTGCAAACTTGCCCTGCCTCCTTACTCACGAGTAAGCCAGGTACACTTATGTTATGTATTTATTTAAAATACGTTCATCCCGCCTTTCTCCTTAAAAAGAACGGAAGGCGGCTTACTCACAAGAACCCTACTCCCGGGAGAATAAACATCTCCAGTTGAAGGGAAGGATTGCTCAAGTGAGCGAAAAAGTAGATTGCACTGAACGTTTTTAAAGCATCTAACCGGACTGTTCCACATTCCCCTGCTTGGACAGGCCCCCAAAGACATTTTGTTGTTTGTTGTTTAGTCGTTAAGTCGTGTCCGACTCTTCGTGACCCCATGGACCAGAGCACACCAGGCCCTCCTGTCTTCCACTGCCTCCCGGAGTTTGGTCAAATTCATGTTGGTCGCTTCCCTGTCCAACCATCTCATCCTCTGTCGTCCCCTTCTCCTCTTGCCTTCACACTTTCCCAACATCAGGGTCTTTTCCAGGGAGTCTTCTCTTCTCATGAGATGGCCAAAGTATTGGAGCCTCAGCTTCAGGATCTGTCCTTCCAAAGACATTTACTCAAACCTATTGCATGTCACCCATCAAATACCCTCAAATGCATGTTACGTCTGGGTGTCACTGGCCAATGCCATGTCAGCTGGCATGTTGCTGGTGGCTGCATGTCGGAAAACTGTCAAATTTGATTGATTGATTGATTGATGTTTACCCCTCCTTTCTCCTTAAAAAAGGACTTAAGATGGCTTCCATCATTAAAAGGGCAATATCTAAAAGCTAAAAGTAGTAAGTTTACAAACATTAAAAAGAATGAAACAAGTATCATATTAAAAACGTTAAATAAAATGAATACTAAAAACACCTTTCAAAGCAGAGCATAACGATCCAATTTGAAAAAGCAACAGAGCACAACAGTCTAATTTGAAAAACCCCTCTCAAACTCAGACTGCCAGTCATTGAGGCAAAGCCTGCCTGAAGAGAAAGGTCTTTGCCTGCTTAGGGAAGGACAGCAAAGATTGGGCCAGGCTGGCCTCCAGTGGGAGGGAGTTCCACAGTCTAAAGGAGCAGCCACAGAGAAGATTCTCTCCCATGTTCCCACCAAACGCACCTGTGGGGGGGGTGGGACCAAGAGAAAAGGGTCCCCTGATTAGGCAGGTTCATAGAGGGAGATGCGGTATTTGAGACAGCTTGGACCCAAGCCATTTATAGGTTAAAACCAGCACTTTGAATTGTACCCAGGAATGGATCAGCACAGCCATTGGAGCTGCTGTAACAGGGGAGTTATATCTTCCCCGTCACCAGCCCCAATTAACAATCTGACTGCAGGATTTGTGTTAGTCGAATTGCAGGTCCCCTCTCAGATACCACAAAATGACGATCTCCCCGGCAGCATCTTCAGAGGTCACACTGCGACACTTGGAAAACAATTGTCAGAAACGATTTGCCAAACGTCCAGGCAACAAGGCCATGTGAAGAGAAAATTCGCCATCAAAATTCTCAGTGAGCCATTTTGTAAAACAAAATTCCCGGCGGCTTTAAATGGCTTCTTCCATCCCTCCTCCCAACCTGTTAAGATAGCTGTTTTTCCCTCGTAAGTGTTGTGTAGTCTTTTTTTTTTTAAAGGGGAAAATAATAGAGGCCTCTTTCCTTGTTCTTTTTCGACAAAATGAACCGCTTTGTAGAGCCCTTTGGTCTTACATACTAATGAGAAAGCAACTGAAAATGCATTAGCATTTTCATGGCTTATTTTTACAAGAACCGGAGGAAGGCAAACGCGAAAGGAAACCTTATCCCTGCCAAGGGCCGAGACACTGGATCCCAAATTCCCAAAGTAAGGAGCATATTCTGCTAACTGGATTGGATAGCAGACAAACACGTACAGATGGCAGACTCTAACAAGCGGGAAGTGGGATTTTCGCCCAACTTCAGGGGTCGATAATCTGGCAAAAAAGTGTGATGAAATAGTCTTTGTGGGCTCAACCACAAATGTTGGGCCTGATCCTCTCCACAGCAATGGTAGACAACATGGGAAGGGGTGGCTTGGAAGCAACACCGTACTGGCCCTGGGAATCTATATCAAATAATTAACAAATGCTTTTGCTCCAGAAGTCCTCTTGTACACTGTGGGAGGCAATTGATTTCTATTTTGCTCCTCCTGCATGGATGAAATGCACACAGTCTCTCTAAGGTTGCATGGTTACCAAAAAAAAAAAAGGTTAATGTTATTACATTTTGGGTCACTAGAGGACATGAGATGGATTTTTGAGGGGGGGAAAAGACCCTTTGGCTGGATAGCTCAGTGGTTTAGGTACCTGGCTGTGGAGGCGGAGGTTGGGAGTTCGATTCCTCACTCTGCCTCCTAGGGGAAGAACCAGGCTGTGTAGCCTTGGGCAAGCTGCACAGTTCTAGGTGTGCCCAGAAGAAGGAATTAGTAAATCACTTCTGAGTGTGGTCTACCTGGAAAACCCTAAAGAAGGGCCAAGGTAAGTCAAAATTGACTTGATGGCACATCATGATGATGATCGTTAAAGAGAATTATTTTGGAATAAGGATGGGTGTGGACTTCCAAGGTGCAGGAGAAGCCTAGCTTGGACCTCAGCCCTCAGTTAGTTGCCCATCTCAGATTAGAGATGTATGCTAGTGATGAGAGTGGCCAAACTGGATGGATTCTGAGCTCGGATTGGGAGGTCATAACTAGAACATACCGTATGTCACTCCTGACCCCATCTCTCTCACATACAAGAATACATACACTCAACATTCTCCTCTCTCTCATACATAGCCTTTCCCCGTGTTTTCCATTCTAGAACACATAGAAATTAGTCGTTTTTCTTTTCCATTGCTCCAATTCATTCACCTCCCTGGATGCATTGTTTACCTCCCAGAATGCTGAGACAACGAATTCCAAATAATGAGTTACTCGCAATTAATTTCTTTTCATGAGAATGAAGGCATAGGTAAATCACAATATTGAGCATGGGGCTAAATGGATGAATGGCCTGACACAGTATAGATCAACTTCTGTTTTTAATTCAGCACCACCATGCAAGAATTTACATGTAATTGCAGTGCAATGAGGGATGTTTTTAGAGGAGTGCAGTTATTGTTTTTGTAGTACAGATTCCAGAATTTTGATTTTGTCCTACAAAACAAAATCTCCGCACCTCTAGATAATTTCACCTCCTTGCCACTGTAACTGTAATGCTATTACATAGTGACCTTGGTAAAACTAATGCTTCTAAAGAATAATAGAATAATGGAGTTGGAGGGGGCCTATAAGGCGTCCAAGGGATGTGGTGGCACTGTGGGTTAAACCGCAGAAGCCTCTGTGCTGCAGGGTCAGAAGACCAGAAGTTGTAAGATCGAATCCACGCGACGGAGTGAGCTCCCGTCGCTTGTCCCAGCTCCTGCCAACCTAGCAGTTCGAAAGCATGCAAATGCAAGTAGATAAATAGGTACCACCTCGGTGAGAAGGTAACGGCGTTCCGTGTCTAGTCGCGCTGGCCACGTGACCATGGAAACTGTCTTCGGACAAAAACGCTGGCTCTATGGCTTGGAAACGGGGATGAGCACCGCGCCCTAGAGTCGGACACGACTGGACTAAATGTCAAGGGGAACCTTTACCTTTACCTATAAGGTGTCCAACCCCCTGCTCAATGCAGGAATCCAAACCAAAGGAGATCTGCCAGGTAGTTGTCTAAGTTTGTCTTGAATACCTCCAGCATTGGAGTGCACACCAGCTCCCAAGGTCCATTGTCATAGTACTCTGATAGTTTAGATGTTTTTCTTTATATTTAGGTTACATCTGGCTTCCTGTAGCTTGAGCCCATTGTTATGTGTCCTGTACTCTGGGATGATTGAGAACAGATCCTGCCCCTCCTCTGTATGACTACCTTTGAAATATTTGAAAAGTGTTATCTCCCATCAGTCTTCTTCTTTCAAGGCTTATGCCCAGTTCTTTTAGTCTTTCCTCATAAGGTTTGGTTTCCACTCCCCTGATCATACCCTGAACTAGCTCCAGTTTGTTGGTATTGTTTTTAAAGTGTGGTGTCCAGAAATGAACACCACACTGATTCCACTGATGAGGCCTAATCAGTGAGTGGAATGACCATAGTAAACTAGATTTAAGTTAATTTTTCTTAAATTAAAAGTGCAGCCTGATTGGTCAAGTGCATTTTGTGCCACTGGTCAGAGGCATGTAGGCTTCCAATATTTTAAAAAGGAGTTAAAAGTAATTGTTCAGTTACTTCTGAATAATGAAAAAGTAAAATTACATAAAAATGTAATTATAATGGCAGCTACTGCTGTATAGCTAAGTGATGCAGGCATCTGGCTGTGGAGCCCGAGACGGAGAGTTCAATTCCTCACTGTGCGTCTTTGGCAGAAGCTGGACTTGATGATCTATGGGGTCCCTTCCAGCTCTGCAGTTTTAAGTTTATTATTTTAAGATTCTAATTTGCTCACTCTGGATTGTGTTGTTTTCCTTGTGTTTTTAATATTGACATCATTTGCGAGTTTTTAATACAATCTGTTTAATGCTTTTTTAAGATTGTAATAATTTAATTTTTAGTTTAGTGTTTTTGTTTTTAATACTGTAAGCTGCCTTGGATCCATTAGGAGAAAGGTAGCATGTAAAAAATTGAAATAAAATAAATACATTTCTTTGAGAAGAATTTGAGACTGTAACTCACTACTTTTAAAAAAGGATTTTTTTCCAGGCTCCGTTCCTCACACCCATAACTGCCCCGCCTCCACAGCTCACCAAACAAGTAGAAGACCATGCTTTTCATGAAGAGGTCAGCCCTGAAGGTCATGTAGTCCTAGTGAGTTCTGTTTTTCTCCGAAGTTCTTTTCATATTGAATAAAAATGAATTTGCAAATCCTTATATAAAAAAACAAATGCAAAGAACTTTCTTCCCCATTTGTACTCCCCTTGCATTTTCTTTCGGTGTGGGGCAAGGGTATGAACCCACCTCTTGTTTATGAGATTGCAGCCCAAAGTAAGAATGCCTTTTCAGCCATTCGGTATAGCTGCCAGCCTGTTTATTGAGGACTAGGACCTTAACACCCTTGCAAAAGGTAGCAGGAAATTCAAAATTCCACAGAGCCTGGAAGGCATAATTTAAAAGTGCTGGGCTCTTTTAAAGGAGACATTTACATGCATAATTACAGCAGCTATTATTCAAAACTTAAAAGCAACTGTGATTTTTAAAAAACACACCACAGACACACACACACATACATTTTGTTCACCATTAATTACTACTTGCTACATTTCCATCTCAAAAGCCATTCAGATAATCTTAATACAAGGTTTCCAAATGTAAATGCGAAGGGAATTTTGACGCAGGGCCCAGATTGTTTTGAGACCCTGATTACAAAGTATGGCATTGTGGCGAGGGGGGGGGGGGGCGCTGCTGAACTTATGGGACCCATTGTAAGCACAGCTGGCAGGGAGTAACAGTCAGCCTCTGACAGTGGCTGACATGTAAGAGTGAACAACATTTTCCAGCCTCTCTTTTGAATTACAAAGACTGGAGCTAGGTTTTACGAAATAGCTGAGAATCTATGCGTTGCAAGCCAGGAGCTGCATAAAAATTAGGGTTGTGCTGGGTTTTTGGCCGAACTCTGAAACGCTACCCTAACCCAAACACTTTACAAACCAAGGAGATTTCAGTCTCGAAATCAATTAATTAAATCTTAAAAGCAGGGAAGTTGACATGTTGCTCTTAACATGAAATCTTGAACCTGATGGGCTCTTTAAACTTATTAAGAACAAAAAAACTTTTCTCCCTTTCTTTCTTTCACAAGAAAAACCAAGGCAAGAATTTGCAGGGTCTTCCTCCCGAGCACTGATCTATGCCAGAAAAACAGGATTGTCCTTAATAAATAAAAAATAATTACGTAGCATATGTTACAGTGAATCCTCTCGTACCAATTCAGCGTGAGACAGGTCACAAAGAGATATGTGGTAGGATTTGCAGAAGCTATTCAGCAGCTTTTACTTCCAGAGTAAGCTATTCCTGTTAACGGCCAAGCTGACAGAATGTTGAACTTTCAGACCTCAACGTCAAGCAAAGCTTGTCCATTTCCTCCATGTAAACATCATATAACTTTGTGCCTCCCTGATGAAGTTACTGTCACTGTCCATTCAGCAGAAAAGGTACTCACACCACCATTCATTTTGTATTTTGCCTCAAGGTCATTCCATTATGAGGGAGTACATCAACATCTCTTCCTGGATATCAAACCACTTGCTCTCTGGGCAAAATTGGTTAGCAGCCTTTTTCACATGACTAAGATCACAACGACAATGCTGTGCGTTCTAGCTGGCCGAACGGGACCGAAAAATGTTTCCTTCTACATTTAAAATCTGTCCGAATGCATAAAAATAGAAAGTCATAAAACTGCCTTGCTAGACCAGATGAAATAAACCTCTTTCTCATCTCAGTTTCCAACAGCAGCTAGAAAGACATGATGCCATCAGCTGCCCTGACTCCCTTTAGTGGGAGAAAAGCAGCGTGACGTTGCAAATCAATCAGTCAATACCTGTCGAAGTTCACACATTTGGGTCAGGGTTGGCAACTGTGACCTTCCAGGTGGTTTTGGCCCACAATGCCCATCAGACTTAGTTAGCCTAGTGAATGATGAGGGATGATGGCAGTTGCCGTCTGTCAATATCTAGAGCTGGCCACCCCGGAATTAAAGTATAACATTAATCATCATTCTGTGTTGTTTGCTGCTAACATGTGGGACCTATTTCACTTGGCTCTACAACCCACTGAAATATTGTAAATATTTGAGATGGGCAAAGGAGAAATACCCAAATGTTGTTCAACTTAATGGTATTCTTCACCTTTGACCATGCTAAGGATGCTGGGAGTTGTTGTCTAATCACTTCTGGAGCGCCATATTTTGCCTCCCCCTGCTATTTACAGTAAACATTCTGCTGGTCCCAGAATATCTATGTGTTCTGGCTACATAAGTAGCATGGTTACATACACAGGTACATACAGTACATAATACACACATACACACAACCACTTAGGCAGAGGAATGAGCTGTCCATTGGTTTTAGCCCCCGTCGGTTGGCAGATGTCCCAAACCAGTCCTTGAGAAGATGAGTAAACTTCCTCTTAAAGCCCCATACCAGCCCAATAAAAAATTATTATAATCTGTGGTGAATGAATGCAGATTGTGTGATGGGGAGTGTACAGAAAATGAAATGGGAGAATGAACGGAATGGAACAGCTCGGGAAAGGGCAAGGCTGGCTGGAACCCAAGAAAGGAAATTGCCTACACTGCATTTTTAAAAAGAAGTTCTTGCTTATTTAGCATGTGCATTTACAGTGACCCTCTTAGGTACTCTAACTTGGGGAAAGGTCCTAATGAATTCCCTGGGACGGACTTCTAAAAAAGTCAATGCTGTAAGAGAAAATAACAAAAGGAACGGGTACATCCGCTGAAATATTAGGTCAAAAAATGGAAAACTGTATTCCCAGGTTATAGAAAATATAATGCTCTTTAGTCCAGTATAAAATGCCTGATGTGTTTTGGCCTATCAGAAGTGTCCTGGCCTAACAGTAGCCTGGCTGCCAAGAGCTGAAGAGTAACACAAGGAGTTACCTTGAACACAGAACACAGAATATTTTGAGCTCTTGTCTTTAAGTTAAAACCAACTTCAAGGTGCACACAGAATATTCAGTTTTGGAGAAGGTTCTTGCTGAAAATAAGGACATACTTAGAGATACTTTATTTTAGTTATGGACAATTCGTTATAGTACCAAATTTGCATATAATTTTTGCTTGGCGTGCCATTGAAAAATTGAGAGGACTACCCAGTAAGATGGGAAACTGTTTTCTGATCAGCATATTGACCTTATCTCCCTCTGGAAGCAAAAATGACAAAACTGAAGCTGTTGCGCAGCATGAGAAGGCAAGATTCACCAGAGAAGACAATAATGCTGGGAAAAGCTGAAGGCAGAAGTCAATTAGGAGGACCAAGCATGACATGGATTGATTCCATAAAGGAAGCCACATCCTAGAGTTTACAAGAGCAGGGCTGCTGAAGACAGGACAAGAGTGTTAAAGACCAATCGCAGGGGGGTGATAAGTTCGAGGTGACTTGATGGCAGGGAACAACGGCATTTTGATCTAACAAATGTGGACCTAACAAAATTCTCCCCTACCCCTTATTCTGGAACCACTGATGGTTAGAAGGGGGACGAACTTCATTGCTTTATAGTCTTTTCCTTGGTGAACTGAACTGAAGTTGTGCGTTCTGCTTTCGAATATCCTAAGCTCTCTGAGCCAAGAAGGAGCTACAGTCGTGGTTTACTTTTCTTTCCCTTTTCAAGCAGGAAGGCAATTTCAGTTCAAGCTCTGTGCATGCATATATATGACTGCTAATTTCCCTTTCTTTGTTTGCCTATAATAAATTTTCAATTAGAGGAATGGGAAGAAAGCTGCTGTTTGCACACAAATACCCCAGTAATTAGCAAGGAAGAGAATACATGAAGGTTTAATTTATTTTTAAAAGCAAATTGCTTTTAAATTTTGCATTCAGAGGCCCGAGTGTGGCGGATGTATGTTTAGTACACATGGTGAAGGGAGAACATGAGCGAATCATTGGTGTGTGGGGGTGTTGTTTGTTATTTGGGATTAACAATTGCAAACACTCCAAGCTACACTTCCAAGCTGAGTCAGAATTTCTTTATGCTGTTGAAGGTAGGAAATGGAAAATCTTTATATTGTATCTTTACAGTATATCTCACAATAATTTCTAAGGGATTCTGGGTCTGAGGAGGCTGGTAACTCTTATTTTGGGAGTGGGTGGTGAATCCCTTCTGGATTTTAGTCCAAACTTTACAAGCAATAGCAAAGATGCTTTGGATACAATCCGATATAATCTGTGCCCTGTTTAATTCATGCCTTGAATCTGAGCCTCCGATTGACTTACATTGAAAAATCTGAACGGCATATATATATACATACATACTTTATATATATATAAAGTTGTAGTGGTGTATACGACATTTGGAGACATGATAGAACCTAAAGAGGGGTCTGCATCCTACCCATGTTTAAAACTCACTTTTTCAAGGAAGGAAGGAAGGAAGGAAAGAAGGAATGAAAGAAGGAAGGAAGGAAAGCTTTAGCAAATTGTGCCCCCTTCAATTCAGTTTATGTTCTGGAGCCAGAACTACTTCTAATTTCTCTTTGCTTCATCCCATAAGTGTCAGCATGCATTTGAGATGGAGAGGACTTTTAAAATTTGTTCAATAGTCTTTATATGATGCTTTTAATTATTTATATGTTATATTTTCAAATTTTAATTGGCTTTTTAAAAAGAATTTGTGGTTCCTTAACTACTCGTGTACACTGCCTTGGGTCTCCAGTACGGAAGGAAAGCAGGATAAACTAGATTAAAGATAAACCAAAGCCTTCTTTCTTCTGGTGCTACAAGAAAACTTTTTAGATTTTTGGTTGCTGGAGAGGACTTGTGCATTTTGGTGAGTGGTTTTGATGCATTAAGATACAATGCACATCAGATGCAATTGTCTTGTGGTAGAAGGAGTAGCATTGAATGGGTTGTTTGTGTCTTTGTCATCAATCAGTCCACCCTAGTGTTTCACCGTCTCTTCTCTTTCTCGTTTGCTTAGCTTAAGAAAGGAAAACGGTGACAGCTTTGTGCAAGTTGTAGTTTTACACAAATTGCGTCTTGATTCTTGTGTAAATTGCAGAATTTTTCATGTCCCTAGTCATAAACTGAGCAACCTATGAAGTGGAACAGCTAGTCTACAGATGCTGTGGAGTGTAGCTTTTTGAACTAGAGTCTCCAGCTGAGTTGATTATGCCTCCAGTTCTTCTGACCTTTCCTTGCTCTCCTATCCTTGATGTCTGCCTGGAATGGGGTCATATAATGTCATCCCCATTTGTGCAAATTATTCTCGAAAGAAAAACTAATCAGAAAACACAATGTTGGAGGCAACAGAAGCTAAAGAACAGACCACACATTTAGGCATAGAAGTAGAAAAAAAAATCTATTATTTCATCCCAAACACTCTCATTTTCTTTAGCTCAGAATCCAGATGATCAAAAATTGAGTGCATCCATTAAAATAACCATCAAAACCAGGAAGCTTGCAAAACTTAGACAACAGATCTGCCCATTCTAAGTGACTGCAACATTCCTTGGCCATCACTCTGTGTTGGCTTTGTGTCATCATCGTGTTGCCAGATTGGCTGTGTAATGGTTTCTGACTAACTAATTACATTAATTCAAGCTTGTCTTCTTGGAGGTATATCGAGAAGATACAGAGTGATATAGTGGAAAAAAAAATATTAGTCACCCCTTGATAGAAAACAGGGTTGCTCTTTTAGAGCATTGTGATTGTACATTCTTCATAGAACCCCCTGTGCAGAAAGAGCAGAAAGAGGAAACAGATTCCAGCTTCTGTGAACCATCTTCTGTGGATTTGGAATGTGTACAAAACGGAAAGACTTGGGGATAAAATTCTGTAGATATAAGATGGGAAACTGGAGAGGAGAAAAACCTGTAATTACCTACCAGATTTCTATCAAACTTTTGTGATCATAGTGTGACAGGTGGAAAACAAGGACACAGCATGGAAAATATACTCCTAGTCAGCATGCATTAGAAGTGTTGTTAAGTGTGATCAGGTTTGTGTCTGATTGTATGGATGTCTGACCTCCAAAATATCCTATCATTAACTCAGGTCTTGAAAACCCTAGATGGTGGCTTCCATTATTGAGTAAATCCATCTCACATTTGTCTTCCTCTTTCCCTGCTGCTTTCAACTTTTCCCTGCATTATTGTTTTTCTTCCACTGAATATTGCCTTATATTGATGTGTCCAAAGTATGACAGCTTCTTTTCATCATTTTTAACTTCTAGAGGTAATTCAGGCTTGATTTCATCTAGCGCCCATTTGTTTGATTTTTTAGCAATCCAGAGTATCTGTAAAGCCCTCCACTGATAGCAAATCCCAAATGATTTATTTGTGTGGATGTTTTCTTCATTGTCCTACTTTCACATCCCAACTTAGTGATTTGGAATACCATCTTACAGGTAAGGATGTATCCCTGAAGACCACCTTCGTCTTCAGTGATACATCCTTACCTAGAGTCATAGAATAATTGAGTTGGAAGATGGCCTATAAGGCCATCGAGTCAAACTACTTGCTCAATGCAGGAATCCAAAACAAAGCAGATCTGACAGATGGTTGTCCAATGATAAGTCTCAGTGCTAGTTTTTTTTAACAAGCTCCCTAAATAGATTTGGGATTACCTCTCCTTTTTTCAAAATTTTCAATGCAGTGTCACCTTCACCTTTCTTAGAGGACATCCACACTGGCATGTTGATATGACATATGGATCACCGATTGCACAGTTTCAGTTGAAAATAAAAACCTCTTGTCTGCATGTGTTTCTACTTAGAACGATCCATTCTTCCCCTTTAAGAGCTGTTGCACACCTTTCTGGCCCAGTGGATGCTTGTTGTTTAGATGGGAGAAAGCAGCCTTCAGCAGCCTCAGCTTCCAACTGCCATCATGGTTGCAGGTTCGGAGAGTGTGTGAGAAAGTGTGTGTGTGGGGGGAAGAACAAGGGGAGGGAGAAAATGGAATGGCACCAACAGAGAGAAAGAGGAGCAATATTAAAAAAATCACTTCCCCTGACTTTCTGCAGATGATCAGGGGAAGCACTTAACTGACAACTGATTGGGTTATAAGGGATCATTTGCTGTTTGGATAGGAGGAGCATGCCAAATGGCACATTGGTCCTCCCCCTAAATCTCAACAAACCTTTTGTGGCCCAATCAACCCCACGTCCAAAACGACCAGTCTGGAAATACCATTACTTACCTTTCCCCATTCCTAAGCAGATGCTTTTAAAACAGAAACAGAACTCAGTCTCTGAAACCCCATGCTGGGCTATTCTGCTACCTGTTTATTACATGTGATTAGGGGCTTGCAACAGGGGCTTTGAGAGCCTGTGGCATGCAAATATTTTGTGCTTCCCTCATTTTTAGCCTGCTTACACTAGGAGGCCTGTAATTTTCTTAATCTTCTTAGACCTTGCTTTTTTCTCCACAACCTATGATTATGGTTCTCCTACAAAATTAGATAACACTTATTTGCAAGCAAGATTTGGTTTTATCTCACGAAGAAGAGTGAGAGAGCAAGAGAGATAAAAGGAAGCAACATATGTACTGTTCTGCCTCCTACAGATGTTTTCAGTACCTTTGAATTTTTGCTGATGTTTTTTTTCCAGAATTCTGTTCATATTCCTCCACACTAAGATGCTTCAGCAGATGAAAACCTTTGAAATCCATGTGAAATTTCACTTCAAGTAGAATTCCGTAGTCACATACACTCTCTTAGTATTTACAAATCTACATTCTCTTAGGGGGTATACTATCCTTTCAAAAAATTGATTCCAAATCACTTAATCCATGTTAACCATTTCCCAGTAGAGTGGAAACTTCAAAATTTACCTCAGAATTTACTTTCAAGGAAAGCAGATGGAAACATTATGCCGTTCCTTTTACGGTGAACTTTCCCCATCTCTGGATATGGAATAATTTGTTCATCTGCACTTAGAATAACTGGATTTTCCACATGTCTTCACAACAGGAAGCTACTCAACATGTTAGATGACATGTTTTTTTTTAAAAAAGGCTTGCAAAATTATTCATTTTCTGTGAGATAGGTTGTCTTGAGATAAACAGAGACAACCCACGAAGAAATTGCTAACTTCTTGAAAGATATATTCTCGAAGGCTTTCACGGCCGGGATCTGATGGTTGTTGTGGGTTTTTCGGGCTCTTTTGCCATGTTCTGAAGGTTGTTCTTCCTAATGTTTCGCCAGTCTCTGTGGCCGGCATCTTCAGAGGACAGGAGTCATGGTTTCTATAATTTGTGCAGAATGTGCAAAACACGTGTATTTTCCTTTTGTGGAACAAAGGATACAGAAGAAGCATAAAACGATTGGCCGGTGGCTCATAAAGATGCAAGCAACTCATTTTATGCTTCTAGTTCTTAAAAGACCATATAGCACAGCGGCCATAGTCAGGGTTTTATGCAGTTTGCACACTCTACATGATCAGCCCAAGTTAACACAATTTACACAAAAATATATTTTTTTGTCTAGAGCACCGGAAAATATTTAAACATCTCAGGGCAAGTGTCACGGGGGGGGGGGGGGGGGGGAATGGTTTCTGGTTCTCCCACATCAAAATAAGACCATGAGGAATTTACATCAATAGTCAGAAGGCGAGTAACAGAGATAAAGGCCAGAATCCTGGCATAAGTCAAATGGGGTAAATCTTAGTGGTGAATTGTTGTGAGTGAGGAAGTTGACAGTTATATGTCTGGTCACACACCAATCACATGACATGGTGCATGACAAGAAATATGAGTGTTGATTTATTAACTAGTGGCAATTTGCTGCTGTGATTTACAGTATGCTATTTGACTTACGTCAGCATAAGAGGATTCTAATAGCTCAGTAGATTAGGCATCTGGCTGTGGAGCCAAAGGTTGGGAGTCCAATTCCCCAGTGTGCCTCTTTGACAGGGGCTAGACAGGTCTACAGTTCTAAGATGGTGATGATGATGATGATACCAGTGACAGCAAAAATGGGTGTGGAGAGCTCCTCCCTCTTCTCATCCTGTTGGGAGTCTGTACAGCTATTCACACTACTTAAAGTGAAGACATACCATAGTTTGAGACGGATGGGAGCCAACTGTGTTATGTTCTGTGGAGTGTGAATGGCCAGATCAATGAGAGGTCTGGAAACCGAATCTGATGAGGAGCAGTCCAAATAATTCGCTATGGTTAAATGGGAGATGTTTAAGGCGAGTTAAAATAGCTAACATAAATTATCTAAAGAGTTGTCATGCAGAGGAAGAGCAGACTGGTTCTCTGTTGCACTAGGGTTAGAGAGTGGAGCTAGAATCACCATTTAACTTCCATGGAAGCAAAATTTGGCTACACTTATGGTGAAACTTTCTAACGTAGTGGTAAGAGTTGTTTCAACAGTGGAATTCACTGGCTCAGGAAATGGTGGACTCTTCAATCAATTGAGCAAGGTAAATGAAAATTTCTTACACAGTGAGCAAAACAATATGAGAATTTTGATGCACATCACAGGATAGTGAATTTTGCAGTGAGCTGGGGATTAATTTGAAGGTTGGTTGGTTAGGTTTTTTTTTTTTTGCATTTTCTAGCATGGCTTTTACACACCTCTGTAAATACACAAAATAAGCTGGTGAAGACTATTGCCTTGTTGTGTAGACAGAAAAATCATAGCATTGGTTGCTTGTGTCTTTGTATTCAATCAGTTTGCCCTTTTCTGCTTGCAGAATGTGTGTGCTTGGCTAATCAAAGGAAGAAGACACATATTTTGCTTCGGACTGTTCTTAAAAATGGCAGAAACATAACAAAAGGTGTGCTTGATGTCTTGCTTTCATTTGGAAGATAAAGCTTCTTCACCTCTAGCTAAGAGTAAAACAAAATGCTTTCCTTTTCCATTAAAATCCCCCAATTTCCCTGAAATACAACTGCGTCAAACTAGTGTTCTTTCCTATTGAGAAGTAAAGCATGCATGTGCATATGCTTGTGCATGCATACAGTACATATACACTAGTTCCTATGATTGTTAAAGAAGATACAAACAACCCATGCTGTGCCTCAAGTTATAAGCACCCATGAAACAAAGTAGCCGTTTTCCTATTTTTACCCAACTTGTGCCATTTTGTGCCAGCCACCCCAACAGCCTACCCCCACATCCCCTTCCTTTCCCTACCTTAGCCCCCACCCCACTCCCACCAACACCCCCTTACCTTAATAGCTGCTGCCGAGGTCTCCATCAGGCCTTCGCAGCCACGGCGTGTAAAAAGGGAGACTGGCTGCCCTTTGCAAAGATGGCGGCTGCAGCTTCATTTAGGGTAGGGAAGCTGCAGCTGCCATCTTTGCAAAGGGCAGCCTGGATTCCCTTAAGGCAGGCTAAGGGAATCCAGGCTGCCCTTTGCAAAGATGGCAGCTGCAGCTTCCCTACGCTAAATGAAGCTGCAGCCACCATCTTTGCAAAGGGCAGCCAGTCTCCATTTTTTACATGCGTGGCTCCAAGGCCAGAAGACCTCGGCAGCAGCAATTAAGGTAAGAGGGTGTCGGTGGGGATGGCGTGGCATGGCGTGGGGCCTAAGGTAGGGAAAGGAAGAGGGTGGGGTAGACTGTGGTATTGGGTGGCTGTGTGGGGTGGTGGCTGCCTTTCTGCCGCCAATCAGCTGATTGGCAGCCAGTAAGCAGAATGGTGTTATTTTTTTTTTAAATACAAAGGACAAATAAAAATGGGTAAATATTCATCCCTTCGTATTCGTGGGGGTCTCTGGAACCCACAAATACGGATTGACGAATATTTAACAAATCGGCTATATTCGTTGGAAAAAGCGATCCGTTTTTATAACCGTCCCCATCTCTAATCACAACCTTATCTGTCTATCCCCATATTGAGTTCCTATAAGAAACCTCTTCAATTTACTTTTTAACAGGCTTTGTCACTTACTCCGAGCACCAGCTTCCACCCATAGACATCTTAACTTGGCATTTCTATCCTGCGCTCAATTTTGTGATGATTCCTTAAGTAGGCGATGGCCAGTGCCTCTCTTCTGCATCGACCAATCAAAATTTCCCCATGAACCATAGTCACCAATGCAGAGAATGTTGAATTTCCCCAACATAGCTAATCTCATTTTGGACTATTCAGTGGAAGCCAATTAAATATACATCTTTGCCATGTCCATTAATCATAAAAAGACCTGTCTTGAGTTACTCAGTCATCTGACATAATGTATTCCCTTCCTGCACCTTGGGTGAGCAATCAAAAGAGAGATTGGCTTTCTTCATTTAGTCAAATAGATTTATCTGAGCCATGTTTCAAATGACTAGATTAAGTGGAGTAATGCTTATTCTTTCTGTCAGTGAGGGGGAAAATCCATTCAATACAAATGCTCCTTTGATTTCAGACGACGAATTGCTATTAAAAGTACCAGTGTTCTTTCTTTGTCATTCTTCTTCAATCTCCTTGTATTGCAAATGAGTGAATATTCATCATGGACTGACACTTTTAGCAGGAAAATAAAGTACCCCCCTTTTTTTTTTGGACAAAAGTACTAAGAGGAGGCTACCAGGTGCACACATGAAATGAGTTACATTTGTGGAATAGGAGTAGGACTGCCATCCTCAGCAAGGCTGCTTCTGACTGAAAAGTGGGATGCAGTGGAACCAGAATGATGAAGTCAAAGGATCGTAGAATCACAGGAAAAAAATGAGTTGGAAGGGGATGTAAGGCCATTGAGTCAACCCCGTGCTCAATGCAAGAATCCAAATCAAAGCAGATCCAACAAATGGTTGTCCAATTTTCTCTTGAATGCCTCCAGTGTTGGAGCACTCACCATTTCCCAAAGTAATTGATTCTATCGTTGTACTATTCGAACAGTTAAGAAGTTTTTCCTGACATTCAGCCTAAATCTCGTTTCCTGTAGCTTGAGCCCATTGTTGCTTGTCCTGTACTCTGGGATGATTGAGAACAGATCCTGCCCCTCCTCTGTATGACAACCTTTCAAATATTTGAAAAGTGCAAATAAGTGTTATCTCCCCTCAGTCTTCTTTTCTCAAGGGTAATCATGCCCAGTTTTTTTCAGTGGCTTCAGTGCCTGGACACTCGTATCCACCCCACTTCCAACCGGTTCCCTTCCTCAGGGCAAAAATGTGTGTGTGTGTGACCTAAATACTATTTGATCTCTCACTCTCTCTTACACTCACTCAGATATTTCAAGATGAGGGTGCATCATCACAAAGACCAGCCCTTGTGACACTACACAATCCCACTCATTCTTCTCAGCTTTTGGCCCTGATATCTCAGGGAATAGGAAACTACCAACCTGACCTCTTTCCCTATGACATTCTATGACTAAGAAGGATTTTGAAGCCATTCTCAGTGTTCTGTCAGTGCTGAAAGTACAATATGAATTTAGGAACAGCAGAAATGTTTCAGTGGTGGTAAAAATAACTTCAATGCTCTTCCTTAGGAGATAAGATCTTCTCTCCCTCTCTCTCCCTCCACCTGCTTTGAAATTGGTCATGAAAGGTTACATATTCAGAGAGACCTGTAAAGTTTTGAACTCTTCTGTTTATTTTCTTGGATTCTAATTTAGTTGAGTGCTGGCCCTCATCGTTTTAATGTTGTTCTTACAGTACTTGTGTTTTTAATATGGCTCTGTTTAATTTTTGGTCTTCCTGAGAGAAAACGGATTAATAAAGACACCACTTTGCACTGCCTCGGCGACGTGACCAAATGTACATTTTTATATAACTGCAGAGTGGAAAGGGCACTCAGTAGAAGGCGACAGTTCTCACTCTACCTTAGTAGAGTAGGGCTGTCCGTGGTTGAAACATGAACCTGGCAGATGTAATATCAAGCAGAATGAGCACATTCTGCAAGTTGGATTATTGGGGGAAAGAAATATTTGCCAAGTATTGATTTTCATAAAACAGTCAAGTGAACATAAATTGTTTTAAACAAGCATAACCCATTGGGCCCATTGATCTATGCAATAGATGAATTCAGTTAGCTTGAGCTAGGAAGCGTACCTGTTTCAATGTGTCTTTTACAAAGAAGTATGAATTAAAAGTTAATTCTTAAAATACAGAAAGGGGTTGAAAAAGTGTGCTTTCCCTTTTCTAATGGTAATACTGCTTTTTGCTATTCTAGCCAGCCTGGGTCTTGTCCAGCGCATATCATTCTACCCCAAACCACCCTCACCATATTTATTTTATTTTCCTTAACTGCTACCCATACATAGTCCTCACTGGGCAGTTCTTGATTTTGCTTATTTTGCCTCTTGATGTCTGTTGGGAGGTAAATTCTGCCAAATATGGCCCTTCCAAGAAATTATTGGCTTATATGTATGTTGCTGATAATTTTCTCCTACAAAAAGTGGAGAAAGAAACTAGAGGATTGGCTATCCTGGACTTGATACCAACCAACATAGATGAGTTGGTGGATGAAGTGGCAGTAAGGGGAACTCTGGGGGAAAGTGACCATGTACTATTTGAGTTCTTGATTTCAAAGGAAACAAAATCAGAGTGTATGTTGAATTTTACTTATATGTTGAATTTTAGGAAAATCAATTTTAATAAACTCAGAACAATGATAAGTAAAGTCCCATGGTAGGAGATGCTAACAAGAAAAGGAACCCAAGATGCATGGCAATTTCTTAAAAGGAAATTCTAAAGGCATAACTACAAACAATTCCAACAAGGAAAAAAGAAGGTGGAAGACAGCAAAAAAGACCAATGTGGCTTCAAAACATGCTAAGAGAGGACTTGAAAACAAAACAAAGCAAAAAAAAAAAAAAAAAAAAAAAAGGCACATATAGGAAGTGGAAGGAAGACCAGGCCACAAAGGAAGAATACAGATAAGTAGCAAAAAAAAAAAAAAACCCTACAGGGATATTGTTAGCTGAAAATGAGCTGCAGTTAGGAAGAGAATGGCCACAAAAAGCACCCCTCAGGTACAGTATGTACATACCAAAAGACAGAGAAAAGAAAGAGTGGCCCAGGTACTCAATGGGGATGGAAAAAATTATATCAGACAGCAAAAAATCATAGAATAATGGAGTTGGAAGGTAACTATAAGGCCATTGGGTCCAGCCCTGCTCAATGCAGGAATCCAGATCAAAAGAGATCTGACAGATGGTTCTCTACTTTTCTCTTGAATGCCTCCAGGGTTGGAGTTTTCATCACCTCCCAAGGTCATTGGTTCCATTGTCATACTGCTCCAGAAGTCAGGCAATTTTTCCTGATATTCAGCCTAAATCTGGCTTCCTGTAACTTGAGCCCATTATTTCATGTGCTGCACTCCGGGATGATTGAAAATAGACTTTGCACCTCCTCTGTATGACTACCTTTCAAGTATTTAAAAAGTACTAATCTCTCTCTCTCTCTCTCTCTCTCTCTCTCTCTCTCTCCCCCCCCCCCGGTCTTCTTTTCTCAAAGCTAAATATGCCCAGTTCTTTCAGTCTGTCATCATAGGGCTTGGTTTCCAGTCCCCTGATTAGCCTTGTTGTCCTCCTCTGAACTTGTTCCAGTTTGTTGGCCTCCTCCTTAAGATTCTTAAAGTATCTTAAAGTATTGACTCTGGACATTTATGATCTTTCTGCTGGGACCAGCTCAAACAGAAGTATGTTATTGTTGCGTGTTTAAGGCCTAAAATATCAGTTCAAACATAGCTAAGGAAATAGCTCTGTCAAAGCTCAGAGTCTTGAGGAGAAGACATGCCCAGTAATTTTCCTGAATTAGGATCTACATAACCCATCAATGTTCCTACTTTTTTCATCTTTCCTTTTTTGGAGCCATGCTGGTTTGCCATAATTTTCAAGAAACAAGCTTCTTGAGCCAAAGAAACATCTAAACATGAGACATCAGGATTTTGTGGTTCAGTACATGTCGAATGGCAAATGCGTTAAAGCAAACGCAGAAAGTCCTCATAGTTTTTAAAGACTCAAAAGCTTCTATTTGTTGATGCTCTAGTTTCATTGGCCTTTAAAAGGCGATTAAATGGTGCTGTTGAGTAGCCCACTTAATGGTCATTGTAATCACATACTTCCCAGTAACCAGTCTTAGTAAAAAAACTTTCCCTTAATGCTGTGTATCACCTAGTAAAATTCGAAATATGATAAGAACCGGGTGAAGAACCGGATGCAGTATACTTTTAAGTATATGCACATGCTCAGTGTGTAGAGTTAACCACAAAATGGTCCCAGTGGTGATTCCTTTTGAAAGAAAGAACACTTTGAGAGTTAGATTAAAAAGAGATCATGGCTAGTAATTGCAATTCACATTTCCTTGTATAGGTCTAGCTTAAGCCTCAGAGGATAGGAAAATCACCATTGGAAATGCTAGAATGGTGCCATGAATCTACCAGCCCTATTCTGACATCCAGCTCAAACTTTAAAAAGGGGAGGCTATATGAGAACACAGGTAAGCCTCTCCAAATTTCCTCCCCATCTGGATGACCTTCAGAAGGTCTCATGGATGCTTACCGTGCTTCTGTGATCAGTAGCCTTGATAAGGAACGACCGCTGATCATGGCAATGCCATAAGGATGTTCAGTTGCACACATTTATAGTGCCTGTGAAGATCTTTGTGTTGCACATAGAAAAATCTGCATTTTACCTAGGTATATGAGAACATGGAAGCAGAGTTTGATGTGTGCATCTTCATCACCCTTTGAACACTTCTCACTTTCAGCCTGAACTTCTGAATAGGGCTAGCGATGAATCCTGCTACAGGCTAAGACTTCTCAGAGAGACAACACCATTCTTTAGATCCAGGGTGGGGAATCTGTGGCCCTTCGGATGTTGCCAAAATCACAAGATTTTTGTGTCCTGAATATGAAGCAAATGGATGGATTTTAGTAAATTTGTATTCAAAAGCCAAACAAACTGTGAAAGAATTTTCTGAACCATCTCTATGATGACTGAGCATATACAGATATGGGTGAGCTAGTTATGGTGTGCAGATAGCAGACACACAGTACTGGGTGTGGATTTTTCCCCTGCCATAAAACTCTCACAGCACTAGGGATGATTCACATATATCCACAGCAGTGTGGGAATTGTTTGGACACGCACTGTAGTCCAAAAGGCTATGAAGGAAAGAAATCACATAGGCAGAAGAATGTCATGATGCCATGTCTTCTTATGTGAAGTAACAACTTCCTCCAAACAGGGCAGAACCCCTTCAACAGGCTAGGGGATCATGGTAGTTGTCGTCTATTACCATTGTGATGCAATGGATAGAGTAAAGGGCTAAAACTTTGGAGACCTTAATCTGATTCCCCAGCTCTGTCATGGAAACTCACTGGGGGCTGGAACGGGTGAAATCACTCTTTATATATCTCACCTTGAAAACCCTATAAGTCAGTTCTGATTTGATGGCACATAACAACAACAGTCTAAAACAGACAAGAAAGAGAAATAAGTGAGTGTTAGATCAAACTAAGTGTCATCTGAGTCTCATCAAACTGAGTGTCATCGAAGCGACCAACATGAATTTGACCCAACTCCGGGAGGGAGTGGAAGACAGGAGGGCCTGGCGTGCTCTGGTCCATGGGGTCACAAAGAGTCGGACACGACTTAACGACTAAACAACAAGATCAAACTAGACCTAAACTATACTAGAAAGACAAATAAGTGGGTACTAAATCAAGCCTGATTTCTCTAAAAATGATTAAACCGAGGCTGGTGTACTTTCCACACATCATGAGAAGACAAGAAAAACAATAATACTGGGGAAATCTGAAAGCATTAGGAAAACTGTTAGAACAGTACAACAATGGAACCAATTACCTTGGGAGGTGGCAAGTGCTCCAAAAGTGGAAGCATCCAAGAGAAATTTAGACAGATATGTCAGATCTGCTTTGATTTGGATTCCTGCATTGAGCAGGGGGTTGGACCCGATGGCCTTATAGACCTCTTCCAACTCCATGATTCTACGATTCTATGAAGACCATATATGAGGTGGATTAACTCATATTTCCAGTAAAGGAAATCACAGCCTTGAACTTGTAAGACATGAGCAGGGATGTGAGTGAGAAGACCTTTTAGAGGCCACTAATTCAACTCTTAATGGTTTAGGACATAGCTACTTGATGGACGTCTTCTCCAGAAATCAACTGTCCATACCACGTGTTCCTCTCAATCTATGTTGTTAAAAATTGCTACACCGAAGGAAGCCGAAAAGGTGAATGCAAACTACCATCCCTTTTTGATTGTGACCCCTAGTTTCCGGAACAAAATGGTGACAGAGATACACCAGGAGCCTTCCCTCCTTATTATTAGAAAGATGGTAAAGATGGAATTATTTAAAGCTACCTCCAATAACTGGATCTCCAGGATGCTGTGAATAACATTTTAAAAAATGAATTCCAGATTTTTAGATGTGTGTGTGTGTGTGTGTGTGTGTGTATACATTACTGGGTATAATTACTGTCTGTTGTAATGCTGATAGTTTTTGAATTTACTTTTTTTATTGTGGGATATTGATGATTGTAAGTTTTAATTATATAGAAACTTCCCAGTGTAGTGCTTACACTAATTTATTTATTATTTATTTATTTACAATATTTCTATCCCCCTTTTCTCCTTAAAAGGACCCAAGGCAGCTTACATACTTAAAAAGACAATATCTGAAAGCTAAAACCATAACTATACTCATCTTTAAAAGTTTAAGAAAGAATTAAACAAGTATTATGTTAAAAATGGCAAGTAAAATCAATCCTAAAACACATTTAAAACTACAATTTCAACAGAGCACAATAGCCCATTAAAAAATCTTCTCAGACCACCATTCATTAAGGAAAAAGCCTGCCTGAAGAGAAAGGTCATTGCCTGCTTGGGGAAGGACAGCAAAGATGGGGCCCAGCCTGGCCTCCAGTGGGAGGGAGTTCCAGAGTCTGGGAGCAGCCACAGAGAAGGCCCTCTCCCATGTCTCCACCTAACACACCTGTGAAGGTAGTGGGGACAAGAGGAACACCTCTCCTGATGATCTTAACACTTGAGCTGGCTGATAATGGGAGATATGGTCTTTGAGATAGGTTGGATGCAGGCCATTTAGGGCTTTGTGGGGGTGTCATTCCCAAGGTTGCTAAACTGTTGGCTTAATCTACAGTAGAGGGCAAACCCTCCTGGATGACGTCACAGCTGCTTCTGAGGGGCATGACTGCCCACTATTCTTCTTCTTTCTCATAGGTGCTAGAGAGCTTGCATAGAGCCTTTCCTTAGGCCAATTATAATGGCATGATGTAACCATTGTCCTATCTGAACTCTGTAAACTATCTGTATACTGTCAACTATCTGTGAGCTTGTAAGGTTAATAAAAGCACAGTCCTCCTGGGGGCAGGGCAGAATTCATTGGGAACCCATTGGGTGTTATTCTGCCTCTTCTACTAGCCGCCCACCAGGAGCACTGCTGGCAGACATCCCTGTGTGTGTGGCTGACTTCTTTAACGTCTATCTCTAAGAGACTCTTTGCTATCCTAATTATCTGGTGATCACCACAAAGCCCATCAGCCTGCTAAGTTCATGACTCCAACAGGGCTTTATAGGTTAAAGCTTTGAATTGTAACTGATCGGCAGCCAGTGATGCTGCTGTAACAGGCAGTAGATAAATTGTATGTATGTATGTATGTATGTATGTATGTATGTATGTATGTATGTATGTATGTATGTATGTATGTATGTATGTATGAATTAATATGGTTCTCATATTGGAATTCTCTTTAGACAACAATCTAAAAAATAGCCTTCCCAAACTGTGCCCCAGATTGGCACATGAAAGGAAAGGTGGTATGTTTCTGGAATGCTCCTCATCTGAATTTCTCCCTAGAGTTTGGAAGTCTTGCTTCTGAACTCAAGTCACCATCATGCTGTTTTATGTTTCCACATTTGGTGTATTGCTGTGTTTGTGCAACTGGCCATATCCGGCCATATCTTTTTCAGTTAATTGCTCACTTTTGTAGTGTATTTTGTGGATGGCCTGATCCTGAATAGAACATTAAGACCCGTCAGCTTGACCAAAAAACCCTGATGAAGATCAACACTTCCAGCCTAGATCTCTTGATGTGGATGAACAAGCTGCTTGTGTCTTCAGATTCTCTCTTGGGGTGTAATTATGGGGTAATCATAACAAATGCATACATTTTGAAATTTATCATCACTACAAGGGGGCATGGATAAAACTCCAACCAGAAACCTATTAGCAATCAGGGAACATGACTTTTCCATGGACAGAGTTCTCCAGATTGCTCTTGTAATTTCTGACCTGCAGTACCACAAGCCAGAGACTGCCCCACTACAAGCAACGGTGCTTATGCATGCCAATACTCCTTTGCGCCATTGGCATAAAAACACAACCACAGCTGCCATGCGCCACTGTGCAAGTGGAATAATACACAATGCAGACAAACGCACACACTCTCTCTGTGTTGCTCTACTCTGCAAGATGCACTTTTCTGCTTACTTCTGAACTGAAAATGACAGAAACAGAAAACTTCCTGGGTTTGACAGCCCCAGACAACTTCCCTGTGCCAACGTGAACCACAACTTTGAAAAGTTCTCTCTTTCAGCTCATCTCTGGGGTGACCTCGCAGTTATCCTTCGGGAAGCTGGTTCTAATTTGCTTGACTTTTAGTTAAAGAGCAACTCTGCTTGGCAATCAATTCCAGCCCTTTGGGGATTGCTTATGGCAGGTTTCCCTGTGTCTTTAATTTGTGCTATTTCTATCACGACAAGTTCAGGAAATTAACAGCAAGTAGATCTTGGGCATCAAATCACCAAGGGTAAGGATCAGATGCAGAATAGGGCTGTAGAGACTTGCCTTAATTCTTTGTTCATTATACGGCAAGTTTATGGAACTCTGTCATTTACAGCAGTCAGAAGAATGGCTTGAAAACTAATTGCATGGGTGAAATGTTACTGTAATAATTATTCTTATTTTTAGGGCTATACACAAGTCTTCTGATCTCCAAATCAATCCCAATTTGGCCCAGGTTTGGTTCAAATCCCAATTAATACTGCATCAAGTAGCTGCACAATCCCTAGAAGAAGGGAACGATAAACCACTTCCGAGTATTCCCTACCTGGAAAGCCCTGGGAAGGGTTGTCATCAGCTAGAATTGATTTAATGGCATGGGATTCAAAATTATTATGCAAGTACATTCTAGCCTGAGTTTGAAGAGAAGGAGAGAGTATTGTATAAGCCAGGACAGCTTATATACTGGGGCGAGGGCACCTCCCATCCAAATTGCAGGGGACGATGTCCCCTAACCCCGATCACAAGCCACCTTTGTCACAAGTGTATCTTTCCACTCAAAACACATTCATACATCACTTATTATTATGAGCCAAGTGGTGCATATGAGCCTCATGGCACAGCGGTTAAATTGCAGTACTGCAGCCAAACCTCTGCTCACAACCTGGGTTCAATCCCAGGTAGCCAGCTCGAGGTTCACTCAGCCTTCCATCTTTCTGAGGCTGGTAGATTGAATACCCAGCTTGCTGGGGGAGATTGCCTTAATGTGTAGATTGCATCATTAAATTGTAAACTTAGAGAGTGCTTTAAGTGCTACAGGGCAGCATATAAGCAGCACCCTTTGCTTTTATTAAAATTATTTCTTAAAAAGTGGACAGGCCATCTCGCCATTGCGGAGATACTGCAAGCTGCAGCCCTGAATGAATGTCAACCACTAAACAGCAAAAGGCAATATTTTATTCTTCTATACTCTTCTTTGGCTGTTACGCCTGTCATCACCCATGGATCACCCTGGTGAGGCTAGATCGAACCGATTTAAAGTCATAGTGGATTGAGTCAGTTTGTGAATAAAAGCTAGCAGAACAATCGAATATGGTTTGTAGTGTCCTACATAGAAGATGTTTAGAAATGGACTGGGCCCAAGCATGTAGCATTTCCGATGCTCTTGAGCCTGGTTATTCTATCTTAGGACAGGAAGTTGAAACTGTGAACGGAACGACTGAATGGGTTTTCTCCCCATCTCATGTTGTAGCTAAGCATTTAAATTATTAAGGCAATTTGAACATTTGCCTTTTGATTTTTGAGCAACACTGCCATTTATAAAAATATTACCCGAGAAAAGAATAAAACCTGACAAAAAGCAATTAAATTTGGTTCTAAAAGAGACAAACGAGCTACTTAAATTTGTTGGAAAAGTGAGTCCCCATTTCATCCCAGCTTAATAAGATGCAAAAAGAAAAGAGTAAAAGATTAATCAAACACAGAACAATCCTACACATTTCAGCTCAGCCCACACTGTTTTCAGTGGTTCACATTGATTATTTGTGAGCGGAGTTACAGCATCAGTACTATCAATATATGTTTGCCCATTCTTTTGAGGGCTTTCCCCCTCAATATTCTGCCTGAGATTTCAACTGCTGCCTTGACAAATACTGGCACAAAGCAAAGCTGTCCTTTGCTTTGATGTGTTCCTCTTTCTCAACTCCGACAACCAGAATCCCCCATCTGTGCTTTCTAGGGGACGCTGGGACCTGGGATACAGGAAAAGGAGTGTTTCAAAGCATTGCATTGCTCTGCAATTATTATTTTTTTGCTTTAGTTAAAGCAATACATCATCAGTTAAATACACATCTCCCCATTTGTTTTTGCTGTATGACATCTAGTTGCTTACAAGCTTGCGACAGCCCCAACGTGGCTTTTAAGATATCTGAGATACATAAGGAATGGCTTAGAACTGCTAGATAGCTCAGTAGTTTAGGTATCTGGCTGTGGAGCCAGAGGTTGGGAGGATTTAGTGCTTTTTCTTGTATTCAGAAGATGAAACCTAGAAACAGGGAATGGAACTGTATTTGGAATGCCTTGCCAACAGATACTGGGATCTCACTTTGCTTTCTTTTCATGAAATTAATTTAGTCAGAGGGTCTAAAAAATAATGGGCTTAGCACGCTTTAGAACAGGTGCTCCCTCAAATGATCAAAAACATTTGGTTGTCACAGCAAGTGCATGACCTCACCTATGTATCTTGCATCTACTGGGAGCTGTTTCGTGATTGGTCATTGGGAGGTGAACACAAGCCTAATTGGCAAGTCTGGTTGCTGAGGCACACATCTCTGAGGAAATTCCTTTGTCCCGCCTACTTTGACCTGCAATCATACTATTGGTTCACCTCTAAATGGCGAACCTCGTGATCTTTCTCAACTTACTTCTAAGATTTTCTTTGAATTCCTGCCGTTGTGGGTTGAAGCCGAGACGTATGCAGCCAAAATATGTGGGGAGGCATGGCACTGTTTTGAAGAAGCAGAAAACTGAACCTCATCCCTGATAAAGGGGAGATGCTGAGATCTGTTTGGAATTAAATAAACACAACATGCTGAAGCCACCCATAAGTAGAATGATGCTCTAGGCCTTTGAGCATCATCTTACCAGTGAACCTAAGGTGGATCACTTGGTGCTGAGACACTTTGTGTGTGTGTGTGGTTCCGGAGAAGACTGTGTGTTTATTTTTTGCTCTGTTTTTTTTCAACGCTGTATTTCAAGCATTTATAACGCCTGCTTATGTGGCTACTGTTTTATGTTGTTTGCCATGATTGGCATAGATTAGTTTTTTCACTAAATTATATCATTTTTGTTTCACAGGTGTGAATCTGCTCTCTTTAATCTGACGCTTTAACCACTAGGCCTCTGTCTCCTTCTCTCTGTCCCTCTCCATCGAGTTCTCTCCCTCTTATGTGCACCCCCACAATGATGCGCTTTACTGTTGAATGACACTCCTTCCACATGTGCTGATGCAAAGGGTGGCCCACTTGGCGCATGTCATTCCCACAATGCCTTCAGCTCCGGATTCAGTCGTTTATAGGTTTGGCTTGACTTTGTGGGAGGTTGGTTGGTTGTAAAAACAACCCTAACTTGTAAGATTGAAGGACTGGATGAGCAAAATGGGATCGAAGGAGTTGATTATGTCTAAACTTCAAACTAATAAACTATCATGGTATAATTTTATTCAGTTAGACACTTGGACAAATGATTTGTTGAAAACTAATGGCAAATGTAGAGAACTCACCAAGTACGAACAATTTCTGTCATCACATGAAGATATGCAAGGTACAATGTTGAAGGGAAGAGTAAGTAAAATATATAATATAATTTTGGAACAAGAGAAAAAAGAATAGGGAACAGAAGGTTTGAAATTAATTTGGGAAAATGATTTAAAGATAGAAATTAAAATAGAGGATTGGATAAAAATGTGGAGGATGAGAGTTTTAAGATTAATGTCGACAAGAATAAAGGAAAAAAAATTCAAAATCTGTTTGAGATGGTATTTGACTCCTGTAAAACTAAATATAATAAATCCAGCATACCCCAAAGCATGTTGGAAATGTGATGAGGAAATTGGTACGTATTTTCATATGTGGTGGGAATGTAAACTGGTTAAGAAATTTTGGGAATTGATTTTTAAGGAAATGTGTGAGATATTTGGTAAAGATATTGATTTTAATGCTAAAATTGCTCTATTGTCAATTTTTGATAACATAGATTTGGATTATTACTCGAAAGAATTTATCACTAATTTTATGACAAGCACTAGAATATTAATAGCTAGGTTTTGGAAAGACAAAAATGATATTAAATTAGAAGATTGGTATAGTGAAGTATGGGATATTGCATTAAACGAAAAATTGACTATTGAACTCAAAATAAAAAGAGGGGAAATAAGTTCTAACAATTTTTATGATATTTGGGGTAAATTCGTGGAATTTGTGTTAGTGAAAGGAAGGGGGAAAGCCTCTAAAGAATACTCTATACAGTTTTGGAAAGGTAGTCCGTAATAAAAATATTGTTAAATGGGGTCCCGTGGGTATGGGGTGCACGTTAGAATTTAGTCTGTAATAAGCACTATTATTTGTATTTTTTTGTATTTTGTTGTTGTATATGGGTTTTTTTTGTTCTTTTTTGTCTTAAAAAAAAAAAGGAAAAAAATAAATAAAAACAACCCTAACAAGAACCTGCAGGTCCAAATTTACCCCTGCATGATTCTGAATACATACATGTTCTTAGTAATGCGCCAGATTTTCCTCTTGCAGTGACTTTCAAGTATTCTTGTCTTTACTTAGGAGAGGCTGTATATGTAAAATATTTAAAAATGGAAAAGGTTATTTTTTTACAGCCACAACTCCTAGTACGTATATTCTAGGCTTGACGATGCTGGCTGGTGAGACCTGTCTCTGTTAAGTAATCTTTATTTGCTCTATTTTAGCTTTGCACTATTACAGGTTCAAGCCTTATCATCGGGTTAGGGTGGGTGACATGCAGGCTGTTCGCTCCCGAAATTGTAGTCTCTTTTAAGAACGTGTTTTTTTTTTCTGTCTCTAAATGTGTTCATTTACATGTGAGAGCGGCAT
Organism: Intellagama lesueurii; assembly: GCA_037013535.1. NCBI lineage: Eukaryota > Metazoa > Chordata > Lepidosauria > Squamata > Agamidae > Intellagama > Intellagama lesueurii. The sequence goes on from JBAJHW010000003.1 coordinate 8,020,212, forward strand.
GATTGCAGGAGTTCTAATTATGCTAATCAGACACCTGTCATGCTTCACCGGCACGACACTCATGCTGTCTTACCTATAGTAACAGAACATTTTGGGTAACAGACAGTTCTCAACACCAAAGACTGGGTGGGACAGGCTGTACTGGGGAAGAAGGAATTAGGTTAATTGAGATTTTACTGCTGATCAAAAATTGCATTTAATTCCCATAGAAGAAGGGTGGGCCATCTCTAAATGTCTGAAGGTTGTACACCCCCACTACGGAACCTTGGAGAGCTTTTCTTTTGATGATTGCTTATTTATTTATTTTGAAAAGGCCCCCTCATGCTCTGTAAGGAGCCCCATGACACAGTGGCTAAACTGCAGTACTGCAGTCATGACTCTGCTCATGACCTAAGTTTGATCCCAACAGGCTCAGATAGTCAGCTCACAGTTGACTCAGCCTTCCATCCTTCCGAGGTTGGTAAATTGAGTACCGAACTTGCTAGGGGGATGATGTATAACCTGCATAATTAAATTGTAAACTGCCCAGACTGCTTTAAGTGCTATAGGGCAGTATATAAACACTTAGCTTTGTAAAGAGTTTTTTTTTTAATTGCCATTTGTTGTGCATAGGGGGAAGCGGTCTGATCCTGGAGGGGTCTAAAAATGGCAAAATTGTCTACATCCCTTAGTGGGCACAAGGAGACTCTGCTTGTGAAATTTCAAAATCTGAGGTTTTAAAAATCATGCATATATATGATGTGTGACCGTTGGTAAATTTGTCAAAAACAAATAGAAACTAAGTTTCCACTTATCTGTGCTAGCCAGATTCAATCGGGATGAATGGACCTCTTAGTTTTGGGTTTCCCCCCAACTGAATTTTTACTCTCAAATTCTTTCCATTCAGTCCACTCCAGATCTGGAAAAAAATGTAACCTTTCAAAATGTCCTATAAAGCTTGAACTTCTATATAGTGCTGCTTATATACCGTCCTATAGCCCTCTGGGCAGTTTACAATTTAATTATGCAGGCTACACATTGACCTCCTAGTTCAGTTTACCAGCCTCAGGAAGATGGAAGGCTGAATCAAGCTTGAGCTGGCGACCTGAACTTGTTGAGATCGAACTCAGGTCGTGAGCAGAGTCTTCACTGCAGTACTGCAGTTTATCCACTGTGCCACAAGGCTCATATATAAATCTTCCCTCCATTTAATGGAGCTACATTCCTTCTATAGAGCAGAATAACATAATTTAAACTGTCTATTCATTGTTGTTTTCTAAAACATACCAAGAAATGGTTCTTTGCTTGGGGCCCAATAGAACCTCCCACAATGTTCCAACGAAGAACCATGTAGCAACCACCTTAATCAAGAATGCAGAGAAGACGTTGGCAGAAAACCTAATGACTTATGAACACGCCGGAAAGGAAGTGCTAACAAGTCATTACTGTAATTACAATCCATAGTTTCAAGTACTCAAAATCTGATTCTCATTTTGTTGGGGACAAAGGTTTAAGTGATGGATAATCATTTGAAAACCCTCAAAAGGAAATTGACTCTATCAGTGGCTATTTTAATGCTGAAAGTCACATTCACGTCATGGCACCATTGAGTGGAGGTCATGCGGTGTGTATGCTCTTAAGTCTCCAGTCCTGGACAGAGTTGCTTGGAGTAAGTCCTACTGAAGTCAATGAATTTTACATCTGAGTAAACATGTGGAGTATTGCTGTTAAAAATCAGATGCAACCAGAAATAAAAGCTCTCTACTCAGTTTCAATTATATCCATGGAAGGAAACTGGGAAAACTTGCACTGGGAAACTGGGAAAACTCTACAACCTCCCAGACTTGCCATAACGTCATAAAAATACTCTTAGAACCGCAGAGCTAGAAGTGTCTCTATGGATCATTGAGTCCAGCCTTTGTCAAGGAGGCCCCATGGGGGAATCGAACTCCCGAGCTCTGGCTCCACAGCTAGAGACCTGAACCACTGAGCTGTCCAGCAGTTTGCTTGGAAATTTAACTTTTTTTAAAAAAAAACCAACAACACTGGGTTCATCAGGTTTCTTCCTATTAGGATTGCTATGAATCTGAAAAACAATCGAAGTGGATAAACTTTGATTCCCCACTAGAGATGGGCACGAACCTTGGTTCGGAGGTTCGTGAAAGTTAATGTGCACGGTACCACAGGTACCACGTGTTCCCTTTCCCCGTCTCCCCGGCCAATGACCCACTCACCAGTCAGAGCAGGCCCCTCTCCTCCTCCTCTTTGGCTATTTGACCAGTCCCCCGGCAGGAGCATGGGTTTGCCTCCTTGTCTGACTGGGCGAAGAGAGCCAAGGAGGTGGGGCACGGAAGCCCGTGTTCCTGCCAGAAACTGGTTGAACAGCTGAAGAGGAGGAGGAGAGGAGCATGCGCTGGCTGGTGAGTGGGGGGATCCAACCGGGAAGGCAGGGGTACAGTGCAGATGAACTGGGACAAACCTCCAAAATGAGGTTCGTGCCCATCTTTATTCTCTATCTTCAAAACACAAAGAAGGGACCATCCCTGTTGCCTTTTATCGCTTGTCCTATTCCGAGCAAGCCTAGGGGGCGCTACGGTGAAACCAGCTATCCAATGAGCCCAGGGTGACAACCTGCAGGCCCTGCTAGGACATTTATAGATCAAAACAGTGTGCAGATTATATGGAAGATCAAATTGCCCCCTCGTTCCTTTTGGTTATATCATGCCTGGAAAAGAGATCTGGAGATTAAGAAAGCTTCCACAGATGTTGATGCTGTTTTTAGTTGTCTAGTAGAGGTATGACCACAGGATGAGCCAAATTATAACTAAGAATTTCTGTAGATCTCAGCCCTGAATTGCCATTAAGTTAAGAAGTCAGCGAAGGTATTTGGTATCACATATCTAGTCACATGTCCGATGTGTGATGGCAAGCGCCTACACTGACTTCTTTACTTGTGGCAGTTTATGGCTGAGATTTATGCTTTGACAGATTTATACTAGCAGGTGCAAACAATAGGGTTCTGGCCAACAATAGGGTTCTGGCCAATAATACCAGAACCTGTGTATTTATCCTGTTTATCCACCAGTGTCTCATCCAGAACCTGGAACTTTCTATAGAGATGGGCACAACTCCCGGTTTGGAGGTTTGTGCTGGTTCGTACATGGGGCACCACAGGTGCCACACTTTCTCTTCCCCTGCTTTCTCTTGCTGGATCCCCCATTCATCAGGCGATGCACACTCCTCTCCTCGTCTTCAGCGGTTCAACCAGCCTCCGGTAGGAGCACACGCTTCCCTGCCCCGCCTCTTTGGCTGATTGCCCAATCGGACAAGGAGGCGGGACAGGCAAATCCTTGTTCCTGCCGGGGGACTGGTCAAACAGCCAAAGAGGAGGAGAGGAGCACGGTCCGACTGGTGAATGGGTCATTGTCTGGGGAGGCGGGGGAAAAGAACACAATGGCACCACAACAGGCACGAACCTCCAAATCGAGGTTCGGGTGCATCTCTAAGAGTAATTTATCTTCTGCACCATTAATCTATACCTGTTCCCCACAAGGATCAACAGAACCTACAGAAGATTTAGTTTTTATCAAATCTCGTTTTGCTTCTGGATCCAAAGGAAAAAAACTCCAAAGAATTTTTCTCAATATGAAATTTGATTATTATGTTAGTACAGCATTAAAATACACTGTCTTTCCTGTTCATCTGGTGGTTTGTTTTTGGGGTTTTTTTTGGGTTTTTTTTGTATCTTTGGAGATGGTTGAGTTTAAAAGCCGTTTAGCTAACAGTTTTTCAGCTCGTTGAAACCAAATGCAGCTTTTTTGGAAAAAAAAAAAGCTGATGCTTAGGAAAACAATGGGAAAAGTTTGAAAAAAAAACACACGATAGAGCTAGGGGGAAAATGGCTGTGCGATGTGATGGCAAATGCTCTTTGCTTAAACAAAGCCACCTTATCAGACAAGCACTCAGTTCTCATCTGCATTTGACAATATCTGAATCTTATTTGCTTTGAGCAAATATTAATTTCGGTGCACCTAATAGACAAAACTGTGGCTCCTGAAAGTTCTGTTTTGAAAAGATTTAAGATCTGCCAAAGGATCAGACTGGCAATTCTGCTGATTAAACTCACTTCCTGTGCTGATTAAGTGGCAAGACACAGGTGGGCTATATAACTGAGCAACCCTTCCTATTCCGAAATCTGCATGGTGAATTATGGAAGCAGTAGTCACAAAACATAGATCTGCACACCTCTAGTCTGTAATAGAGATGGGCAGAAACTGGAAAACTGGTGGTTCATGATAATTTGTGGTTTGTGGCTAACCACGAACTATGGACTATCACGAAATCCCCCCAAAAATGAGTTCATGGCTCATTTTTGGGTGTCGTGCCACCGGAGGAAAACCACCCACCCTCCCCCTCTCCCTCCCCCCATCACCTCTCTATCTTGTCCTGAAGCTGCCTCCTCCTCCACCACCACCACCATGCAAGGAGCTGGGCCTGCTGCGTGTGCACATGCGTTCACCGCTCAACTGACAGGCAGGTGCATGCGCACGGGCAACAGACCTGGTTTCCATGCCAGGAGCAGGGCCTGCAGCCTCTTAGAATGGCAGCAGGGGAAGCTTTAAGACAAGGTCGGGAGATGACAGAAGCGAAATAAAATGCCATGGGGAAAAAGGTTTGGTGCTGCATTTTGTTTTGGCAAAATGGGATCCCCAAACCGAAATATAAACCGAACCACGAACCAGCCCAGTTTCTGTTTTTTTTCTGGATCGAGGTTTGGTTCGTGTCCATCTTTAGTCTATAACAATGTACACAGATGTCCATATGCTGTGATAAAAGCACAGTCTATTGCCATGACAGGCTTTCTGTAGGCCCGGGGTTGCTTATGATATTTTGCTGCCTGAAGCAATGCCACAGATGACCCTCCTTTGAGTCCAGTTGCATAGTGTCAAAGGTCAGCTTAATTTAAAAAAAAAAATAAAAATAGACGGAGTAGACTCTGTCTAAAAGGGCGGGATAGAAATCTAATAAATAAATAAATAAAAATAAATATTTTGACACACAAAAATCCCATAAATATCTTTTTCCATCTTTGGCAATACACACTTTACAATAACAAAATGAGTGACTAATAATTGGCTGCTTTTTCAGGGTGCCATGATCCTGGGACAGGCATTTCATTCTGCCTAATGACAGAGCCGTCCCTCACACATCCTTGGCACCAAAACAGCAAAACTGGGTTCAGAGATGGGGTCGACACACTGCGTTCATCCCTTTTCACCATCTGTGAGCCAAATGGTGAACAAGACGTTTTAACTCAAACCACCAAATAGTACATTTGCAATCCTCAATGAATTATTTATTCTTTGGTGATTTTCTCTTTTTAAGTTGGAAAATACTTAATGCCAAATAAGACAGGTATCAGCCCACTTCTGTAGGTGACAATACTAATCAATTGAACAAAAATTAATATGCGGTGTAAACTATGAGGGCATACCGAGACACAAACTTTGTGCCTCTTTTATGTTCTCCAAAATGCAAAGAACACATCACGTAATGACAAATATACTGCATTTGACAGTAACTTGACAATAGTGTATTGTCATATATAATGACAATATGCTACTGTTTGGATTTGGGAGGATAAATTACCAGGAAAAAAAATAGATGGAAATGTTGCTAGATGTGCCCTAATGTATTAAATATCATATTGAATTGATTTATCTCTCCCCTGGGTGTCACCACGTGATGATATCACCAGCTGTTTTGTGATTAGCTTGAGACAAACCCTTCCTGGTTCCCCCACTGCCCTTTCTGCTCACCATTTCCAGACTGAATGCTGATTGACAAAGAATTATGCTTAGTATAACTGTTTTCCTTTACCTTTCTCCCTTCATCAATGCTTGAGTTAGGGGTGCTGGATCCCAGTATAGTTCAAAATTGGTGTATAACTCTTGTGCCCCCAAAATGTAACTACAAAGCATAAACAGTTGAATCACACACACACACACACACACACACACACACACAAACCTTCCACAACCCGTGTCAGACTCCCAGCATGGCCTAGCACCCTCCCTAGCCACCACGTGGAAACACCATGCCAGGAGATGGGGCTGGCCAAGCTGCCATCATCGGACTTGGGGTATCACAGTGTCAATAACAAGGATCTCATTAAGTCTGAGACCCAGCTTTCTCAGGCCACTTCATGGAGACGAGTAGCAGCACAGTAGTTATTGAATATTTATTTATTTATTTAAATATTTATTTATTTAAGAAACCAGTGTATAACTCATACTGTGCTGTTCAGACCTGCGCAATTCAAGGGAGAATTGTGTAAGAATTCCTGGGAGGTGCCACCTTGTCATCTGTGGTGCATCCGTTGTCTGTCACCTGTATCTCACAACTCATGTAGGTTGTGGCCTCACACAAACAATGCCGACCATCTTGAGGGAATCCATGAAAACTGCACATGTACACTGGAAGTATGAGTGGCTGCTTGTGGAGCGATCTTGCATAACTTTCTGTGGTACCATTTTGATGTTACAATGTACAAATGCATCGGCTACCTGCAGGAGTTACATCTATGAGGAAGAAAACTGGCTGGTTCTGAAGCACTAGGAGGGAGATTGTACATTTAGGCAGCCAGGACATGGTGGCTCACCTTCTGTTCTGATGGTGTTCCCTGTCTTCTGCAGACCTGAAAAAATGCTAGCTCATGAGAGTGAGTTTGCTACAGATTCCTGCTATCTTTCCTGCTGACTGAAGCTCGGGTCTCGGGTCTTTATTTTGTTCCCTTCTGAACTGTGTCTGTCTAGGGCACTAGCAGGCTCATTCATGCATTCATTTATTTATTCATTTATTTATTTATTTATTTATTTATTTATTTATTTATTTATTTATTTATTTATTTATTTATTTATTTATTTATACCCCCACCTTTCTCCTTAAAAAGAACTGATATCATTGAAAGACAATCTTTAAAGCAAAGAACAATGAGTATAAAGAGGCAGCTGACATCACTAAAAGACATTATTAAAGCTAAAACCATAAGTATACAGATATTAAAAATGAACCAACAAATACCCCTCTGAGAGATGGGAAGCACAAGTAGTACTAAAGACCCAGTCCGAGCAGTAATGCATAACAATCCATCTAAAAGTCACTCATGTAGCCAGCCATGTAGGCAGTCGCTCATGTAGCCAGTCCCTGAGAGAAAGCTAATCCCAAAGCTTGACAGGATTTGGTGTTCTGTCTTTCCATTTCATTTCCTTTGTTGCAAATGTAGAGCATCCAGAGTCCACTGAAAACTGTAGTGATGCCAAGGCATGGATGTGAAGAATTATCAGCTCATTTCTCCTTCTGGTTGGTTTCGGGCAGTCTCAACTCCAGATGGGAAAAATACTCACTAAATTTCTCCTTCTCTTGATTTTGGTCATTGAAACACCAGGAGATGCCTCAGTGATGAATTATCAAGCCTTGACCAATGCTTTGCCTCCAACTCAGATAACCTCTCCCCCCCCCCCCAGCCCATTGGGAAATCTATAAAATGTATGTGATATTTATGATTCTAGTCTCTTTTCCTTTTGAGAAACCCAGCACACAAATGTTCTAAGAGCTCAGAAGGACTGGCTGATGCTTAAGAAAGATATCAACAATCTGTTTACTGTTTGAAGTTCTAAAATAAAGCAGCATTCCTTTGGTTGCTGCTTTGTGCACCACAGCTCATTTTGTCCAGTTTTGCACAAATACAAAAATTTTGCACAATAATAGGCATTCTATGTAAAACATCATAGGTAAAGGTTCCCCTTGACATTTAGTCCAGTCGTGTCTGACTCTAGGGCGCGGTGCTCATCCCCGTTTCCAAGCCATAGAGCCGGCGTTTGTCCAAAGACAGTTTCCGTGGTTACATGGCCAGGGCGACTAGACACGGAACGCTGTTACCTTCCCACCGAGGTGGTACCTATTTATCGACTCGCATTTGCATGCTTTCGAATGGCTAGGTTGGCAGGAGCTGGGAGAAGCAACGGGAGCTCACTCCGTCGCGTGGATTCGATCTTACGACAGCTGGTCTTCCGACCTTGCAGCACAGAGGCTTCTGCGGTTTAACCTGCAGCGCCACCACGTCCCTAACTTGCCATCATAACAGCTCTTATCAGAAATGCCAGGAAATTCTTTGCCTTCCAAACTAGTGAGGAAAAGAATATTGCACTTCAAACTGCAGGATAGTTCAGTAGTTTAGGTAGAGGTTGGGAGTTCGATTCTCCATGTTGTTTCCTTGACAGGGGCTGGATTCAACCATCCATAAGGTCCCTTCCAGCTCTGCAGTTCTAAGACAGCTTGAAGAGGAATTTTTAAGCTGCATAAAATTCCTCGCTTCCAGCATAGCAACAAACCACAAGCACTTTGCAATTCCAGCAGTTCCTCCCAAATGCCACTGTGCAAAACCTGTAGCAAAGCCATATATGCACACTGACAAGAAGCCCAGAGGCACCTACTAAGTGGTTTCAAAGGCTCATAAACAACTCTTCTGATGCTTCTGATTTTTAGGATTCCCTACAACAAAGCATCAGCTGTTACAGTTTTTCACAAGTTCTATTTTGCAAATACAAAACCCAAGTATATTGGCAAGTCCCAAGTCCAAGTCCGAGTTTTTGGTATTAAGTCCCAAGTCTGAGTCTAAGCTTTTGGTACCAAGTCTTGAGTCCCAAGCCCCAAATCCGAGTCTCTGTTAAAAACAAGCCCTTTTCCTTGACGGGGAAAAAAGGAAGGGGTGGCTGGGTTCCAAGTTGTGAGTTGAGTTCAAGTTATTGTAAAAAGAACCCAAGTTGAGTTGAGTCACCAGTGTGACTTAAGTCCGACGTGACAATGACTCCTGTGACTCGAGTCCCCATCCTTAAGAAAAACTCTAGCAGAAGCCCTCTCAAGAAAAATAAGAAAATGTTTTTTTCTTATTCTTCCATGAAAGAAATCTATGTTCTCATTTAAATGGCTGTGGCATGAACAGAATCTTGCTAAAATTCTGTCGCCCTATCTCAAAACCCTACCAATGTGCCATTTGAAGAAGGATCTCTTAGCTTCAAATGTCATGATGCCAAATTGCCAGTGAGAGTATATCTCACGGAGAGAATGCCAACATAGCTGTCAGTTTTAGCTATTATTTGGTCCACATTCACTGAACCAGAGATCTAGGCATAATAACTTGCTTAGGCAAGATTATCAGCAGGTTGATTGATCTTTCTGTTTGGCTGATGGATTGATTGCAGTAATTTTGAAGAATCCGTGGTTATAAATTATTCTTTCGCTCAGGGAAAATGAAGTAGTAAGGGTTATAAAACCAGAACCTGGGTAAAGCAATCTCTACCCTGTGTGTGTGTGTGTGTGTGTGTCTGTGTCTGTGTCTGTGTGTGTTCACTTATGTACATCAGTGGCATTATCGTGAGAAAGCAGATCATTGCAAAATAAATCTATATCTATTAATAACATGCTGGATGACAACAGGTTTAAGAAAACGCAGCAAAGGTAAACTCTGAGCTTCAGAAAATATCCCACAAATGATGATGTCAATATAAAATAATGATATTTTAATATGAAAATATGATTCACTTCCTTCTGTCCTATTATGTTCCTTTTTGCATTGCTGAGACACTGAAGTTAAGATTTTAGAGTGATAAGTTTCTTAGAATTATAATAATTATAGTTAGGCTGGTAGGCAAGCCCCTATGGCAACCAAGCTTCCCATGTTGCTTTAAAAAAAACGCGTAAAAAACAAACAAAAAAGAAATAAAAGGAAAAAGTTCTCTAACTATTGCTCTGGGCTTCTGGAAATATCTGTAGTGGCATCTGATGAAATATGCAGAAATCTATCAGGAAGAAAGTGAGGGGGTAGCAAAGCAAAAGTTTATACATCAGGGTTTTTTTTAGAATAGTCTTTTAGTCCTTGCCTTTAATGGACGAAGACCAACTGTCCTGACTTGGCATAGATGTGATGATCGGTTAGTAATTAGATCTCGGGATCAAGTATATATGCAGAAGTTGCCATGGTGATTTGAAAAGCTAGTTACGAGGCCATATGCCTGATTCCATGACCCAGCCAGATCCACGATCACACAATCTAGATTCCAAAGTCCAGCCCGTTGCAGATCCAGTTCCAAAGTTCATACATAACCCAGGCAGATCAAATGGAACACATTTTTACAAAGGCCAAGCTGTGAAAAACATCTGATTAACATAGCATATGCTTTTCTGCACCTCCATAACTTGTATTTAGTGTGAATTATAGTTTGCCCAAAATTCTTATCCGCCAAAAAAAGAGCACGAAAGGACCGGCTGACTGATCACAAAGACACAAAAATCCATCCGGTGCTACTGCTTTCACTAACCCTAGCAACAAAACAACAGTTTGGCTTAATACAAAGCAGTTTAATGCAGTACAATGTAAAACACCAGGTCACCCTAGAAAAGTGTGGGAATTCTGTCTGCGTTCTTGCTGAATTTTTTTTGCTTCCCATTGGGGATGCTTGAGGAATTTGAACTTTGTGAAATTTGGCAACCAACAAACTGATCTTCGCCTAATGAGTAGACTGAACCTCAGTTATGTATCTGAGCTTGCATTTTTCCAAATTCTGCCACACAATTTGTGCAAATTGAAAAATATCAAAATATATGTATTTCAATATGTGCACATGGGCCAAAATCCTGTTGATTACCATAGAAATTGCACAAGATCAGACCCATTCAATCAATGGGATTTAGTGAGTCAGCTCCTCCCCAAGTTCCATTGATTCAAACGATACTATTTTAACTGCAATTTATTATGCTGAAGTAAGCCACAATAAGAGTAGGCCCATTTGAATCAGAATACTTGGCTCACCAAGTTCCCATTGATTCAAGGGCCTACTCCAGTGTGATTTGCTACACTGAGCAACAGGATTTTGGCATTTAAAGACATATTAAAATATATTTAAATGTAAAAATTCATGATCAGCCTACACAACCGTAACATATATGAAAGCTTAAAACCAGTTGGTAATCCCACAATTAATAATAATAATCATGTGCCATCAAGTCAATTCTGACTTACGGCAACCCTTGTCAGGGTCAACTAGGTAGAGAATACTCAGAAGAGATTTCACGTTGCCTTCTTCGGGGGTGCCCTGGGACTGTGCAGCTTGCCCAAGGCCACCCAGACTGGCTGTACTCACAGGAAACACAGTGGAGACTCAAACTCTGGCTTCACAGTTAGATACCTAAACCACTGAGCTATCCAGCCAGCTTGTCCTGGAATTAGGGTGACTGAATAAACTGCTGAACATTTAGTCCATATTCTTGTAAATTCCATGGACTCAATGGGCTACTGTAGTTGAGATTAGCACATGGATTTAGAGCATCATTTGCTTTGTGTAAGTTTGTTTGATCTGCATTTCATTCTTTGAGACTATGACTACGTTCTACAGATATTTCTTGGAAGTAAGTGCCATTCCACCCAAAAGAACAAGTGAGGCCATTTGGGTGGTCACCTTAGCCCAGGGGTCCCCAACACCCGGTCCGTGGCCTGGTGCCGGTCTGTGGGCTTGCTGGAACTGGGTTGCAGAGACGGATCTCCACCCCCCCCGCCTGCCCGCACGGTGGGCGTGTCACACTCACGTGGGGGCGTGTCACGCTCACGCAGGGGCATGTCGCGCTTGCGCAGAGGGTGTGTCACACTCGCAGGGGGCGTGTCGCGCTCATGCAGGGGCATGTCACGCTCGTGCAGGGGGTGCGTCACGCTTGGGAGGGGATGTGTTGTGCTCACCCAGGGGCATGTCGTGTTTGCATGCATGCGCACGAGTGCGGGGGTGCTCGTGCCCCCCGCGCACGGAGCCTGCCCCCCCACTGGTCCGTGGTACCAAAAGGTTGGGGAACACTGCCTTAGGCAACCATTCTGAGCTATCCAAAACTTAATGTATCAGCCAGTGTCCAATTCAGAATTTACACACGTGAACTCCAACTATGGAAGCTGCTGCAGCGAGCTAACAAGGTCTTGTATCTTGTCATGTGCAACCAGTGCTTTATCCAACCACCACGGCAGCTCCCACCTTCAGAGCACCACACACACATACAGATTGAACAGGCTAAGAGAATGTGCAGTTCAGTCCAGTCTACAAATATGCAGCCACATGATGTGCAGTGAGGCTTGTTCTGAAGTAAGCCAAAGCTACCAAACTGCACATGGGACAGCAGTCCAAGTAAATAAGTGATGGAGCTAAAGAAAGAAGTTCAACTGGACCCATTTCATGCTTTTCTTATGACTAGAGATGGGCAAAGACTGGGAAAACGGTGGGTCTTGATGGTTCTTGGTTTTTTGCTATTAACGAACCATGAACCACAAACCATGAACTTTCACGAACTTTCCAACGAAATGAACCGTTAAGTGGTTTGTGTGATTCAGGACTTCCAGGAATGGTAAAATGTCTTCTGTGCAGGTTAGAGATGCCAAACTTGCAGCAAGTCTTCAGCTCACTGTCCGTCCCACCTTCTCAAGGTTTGGTGAAGATTAGATTTGGGGTGTTCGAGTTATAGGCCCCCAAAGCATGTCCCACCAGGAAAATGCTCTCTAACAGGTGGCTGAAGAGCTCTTTCCTGGGGGGGGGAAAATCTGCTTTGGGGGGGCTAAAGGTCAGTCACCCCAAATCCAATCCTCAACAAACTTGGATGACTCTTGGGAGGACTCTCTTCCATACCCCTTCCAAGTGTTGCAGAGGTTGGATTTTGGACATTCAAGTTATAGCCTTACAGGCTAAAAAAATAAATAAAAATAAATCGTTAATTGGTTGAATTTGTGCCCTGAGTTCTCTGACATGCTAGCCATTTAATGAAAGGATTTGACCAGTCAAAGCTACATGCCATAAACACACCTTGGTCTACTTCTGCACTCCCATTTAACATGGCAAAGCAGGTGCTTTGGGCAGGTGGATGGAAATGGAACAATTCGTCTAATGTTCCTTGACTGACAAGATGTAGAAAATGGCCACAGTGGGGAAACAGGAGCGATGTGATGGTGGAAGGATACTTCTGGATACGGATACGGTAAGGGATGCTGAGAGGCTTGCCTGTCACTCACGGAGTCTGCATCCCATAATGCTACATAGAATCATCATAGAATCATAGAAAAGTGAAGTTGGAAGGGGCCTACAAGGCCGTCAAGTCCAACCCTCTGCTCAATGCAGGAATCCAAATCAAAGCAGATCTGCCAGGTGATTATCTAAGTTTTTCTTGAATGCCTCCAGTGTTGGAGTACTCACCAACTCCCGAGGTAACTGTTTCCATTGTCGTACTGCTCTAACCGTTAGGAAGCTTTTCCTGATATTCAACCAAAACCTGGCTTCCTCTAACTTGAGCCCATAGTTGCGTGCCCTGCACTCTGGGATGATCGAGAACAGATCCTGCCCCTCCTCTGTATGACAGCCTTCCAAATTGCTATCATATCAAAGAACTGACATGACAAAGAACTGCAACTGCACGTTGCTGAAAAATCTTTCATCCACAGTAACTCTGAAAGGTAATAAAAGACTATTTAACAATGAAATAGGGATGTTCAGCCTGGAGGCAGGCGGTGCATCACGGCCTCTCCCAATTTGAAGAGACCCTTGTCCAGCAGGCCGAGGCAAAGAGGCAGTCCCGAAAGCAGCAAAATCAGGGAGCTGGACAGGGGACAGATTGGATTTGTCTTCAGTGTGGAAGGGAGTGTCACTCTCGAATTAGCCTTCTCAGCCACACTAGACGCTGTTCCAAGTCCTCCATACAGAGCACGCTACCATAGTCTCTCGAGACTGAAGGATGCCTAATCTAAAAGGGAATATAATGTAATTTATAGACCGGTACCCACCTGCACAAATGCCCACCTGGTGTCAGGGCTCCCTGATTCAGCACAAAAGTGTATGTCTGTGTGTGTTGTGCTGGTTTCCTATTAACCTTACCTGCCCCACTGCTGTAACATCAAATGTGTTCTTCCCTATGACATCACAACCCCCATCTCGTGGTCTCAGGTTTGGCCCTGAACTTTCCGCGAAGAGGACACTGGCAACCTTACTTCCCCTGGAGGGGGATCTGACCTAATTTGAAGCATCTCTTTTTCTGTGTTGATGCATGGCCTGTGAAAGGTCTTTGGGAGGATGAGGGATAGAGTTGAATTCCATTCCTCAGGTATGTCCACAAGACACACCCTGTGATGCCTTGGGTCTTCATTCCAGGTTGTGGGTGCAACGACCTTCACGTCAGCTCAGCTAAAGAAAACTCGCCTTCCTGACCTCACAGATATAAAAATAGCCCTGTAGCTGTTAAGTGTTGATAAACGCTTTAAATAAACAACACAAAGCTCTTTATGACTTTCTCGCTTTTCCCTGTTAAAATCAGATTGCTAGTTCATTACGGAAAGTATATGAAGACATGTTAATTGACTCGTTGCATTATCGGGCGATAATGCCAAGGTTGTTTTAAATCTATTTGTTAAATGGCAACTCGGAGCGGCAAAAGTCATGATAGTCAGGGAGCTGTGAAATGAATCAGATGTAAACCCCGGGAGAAATGGGAGAACTTTTTAAACTGGATCAGAGCCAAGCCATCACAAGTTGTAATTTTTGTGTCAAAATTTGCATGTTCAATGGGGGGGAGGAGAAAAGCAGATCACACACAAATCAAACATGGTTTCCCTCAAAGAGGGAGTGTACAACTCCACGCCTTTAGAACAGCTCGGAAATCTGCAGTTCCTACAAAAGATTGCTATTAAAGGCGAAAAGGCACAGCGCATTCCACAACAGTGTAGCTCCCTAGCATGCAGGACACAATTCAAAGGACCTTTGCGTATTCCAAATCTAGAATCTGTGCAGCTCATCCTTGGACTGACAGCTCTGTGAATGCTGTTTTTGCGGAAATTGTGGAATTCGTACACATGTTGCTCACAAAGCCATACAGTAGACTCTCATCTATAGAGTTTTCATTTACAAATAAAACCGAATGTTCGTCTGTATGTCGAGAGAAACATGAAAATCTGCAAATGTTCTAGTGATTTCCCAGGTTAAATAAAAGGTTGGGTGATGCCTCTGCCAGCCATGCTGGTGGAGGGAATGATGGGAAATATAGTTCTCTAGCTTATTAGCTAGTTGTATGCGTCAGATTGGAACAGAGAGAGTTAGGAAGACAAATTTTTGCAGCTCGTACAGAGGGACCAGTTTAAACACCTGAATGGGATATATTTCAGTTGGTTTGCATTAAAAATATAAGCATTTGCACAGGTACTACTGGTTTCCCTGCTTAAATATCTACCTAGGTGATACCTTGACTGGCCATGCTGGTTGGGGGATTCTGGAAGTTGTAGTCTAAAGACATTACCTGGAGGATTCTGTGAGTTACAGTCTTCTTAGTGGAATGCTAAGAAGAAGACCATGAACTTTTGCACATATGATACTGTTGTGCCAGTTTAAATAATTGGGAGAGTTGTAATCCAGTTGGCTGGAAGAAGGATCCTGGGAGATTTTCAATTTTTAAATATTCCCTTCAGAACTGGAGATTCATGTTCAGAACACCTCTTTTTCAGATTCCCCCCCCCCCCTTTCCACTTCCAAGTCTGCTGGGATGATGATAGCATTTTACAGGAAAAAAATGTACATTCTTTTGTGCACATTTTTCATGTGGATGTATAAGTGGCAACGTTAATGGATGCATGCCCTCATTGACTGGGGAATATCTGTGCTCATTTTAGAAAGCTGCCTTTTGGTTTTTGCACATTTTCCAGATGTGTGTACGTTGAACACATTTTTTCCCATTTCTGAAATACATTGCAAGTCCAGAAACAGATTTCATCTGACTGCCAGTTGCACCCTTTTCTGTATTCAGTGTGGGAACAAAGATAAATCCAGTTTATTAACATAACCCTGTGTGTTTGTCTCACTCAGTTCTGGCAATCATCCTCATCAAAACAATAATCATGTTTATCTCCAACTCATTTACAAGGAAAACCTGGGGCTGAAGGTGGGCTTTTTGTAGTCATTTTCCATCTCTCTCTTTCTCTCTCATTTTAATTTCAAATCAGATCTGTGTGGAACCCTCACAGAAACATGGGCCATTTTGGGGCAAACCTTGCCATTGCAGAAATGATGTGATGGAAAGGGTTAAAGTTCTCCTACCCCAGTACCACTATCTGGTCTGTGATGCAGATCCCACAGGGCTGCCCATTATTATATTTTTAAAATCAAGGATGGCTGATCTTGGTCACCGGTGTTTTATGTAATGTCTAATTTGACCTTTCACTGATCTGAGTATTTGAGTTTCTGGAAAGTTCCTCACACACAGCCTTCCAGATTTGTTTCAAATCAGGAAGCAAGTCTCAGGAAAACCACTTCCTTTTAACCAACCCATGTAGATGGTGTAGCTTAGCTATTTTCAATGGTTTGGGGGGCATATGGCTCCCTGGGCCCCCCGGCACATTTGAAAGGGGCCAGATACTGAAAAATGTGAGAAGTTTCTGAAAGAGATCTCTTTACGTTGTATCCTTGTTTGATAGGGGCCCCTGGAACCTGAGAATAGCTCCTAAAAGGGCCCAGCTCCCAAAAATACTTGTCGATACTTGTCGGAACGCTTACTCCCACCTAGTTCTACCCGTGTCACTCGCGCGAGTCAGGAGGTGAGGTTGAGAAAAAACAAGAAACCGGACCTTCTCGGCGGTGGCTCCATGGCAGCTAACCTTGGGAGAATACGTGTGTTCTTACTACAGCAAAATCTCAATTTTTGACATGATGTGTTGCACATTCACATAGTAACCACAGTTCCCATGCTTCTCCCCGCTTTCTAAAAGCAGGTACGTATTGGGGAAGAGAGAGAGAGGTGGGGGAGAAGGAGAGAGATGATTATTTTATTACAGATTTTCTGTTGAAGTTATCAAAGTATATATTTCTCATTCAGTGTAGCCACAGTTGCTCTGAAACATTCTATAAATAGAGCTTGTTTACAAGCCAACGCTCACTCAGAAACAAGGTCCACTTGGCCATTATTATGGTTAATAGGCTGCAATGTAGGGAAAGAACAACAAGAAACCATTTTATGGGATATGTTTTACAGGATTGTCCACCAGAGTATTCCAGAATGGATGAACAGAGGCAGCTTTTTCAGCTTGACTTGTTAAACATGAATCGAAGCCTATCAGAACTAATCAAATGAGCGTCAGCATCAAATTCAAACAATGCTAAGCCTAGAATCACATCACTGTGTACCTTTCTGTGGTTTATCCTGCTTTATGCCTGTTATGTGGTGTAGAAGGAGACCAGTGTGGGAAGGTGAGCTACTGCAGGAACTGGGGTGGGAGGCTAGATAGATGGACAATTAGCATTTTAAGACCTCTGGAGAATCCTGGGAGCTGTAATTCAAAAAGCAATGTTTATAAATTCTGGATCTTATATTCCTTCAGTTTTTTTTTTGTTTCTTTGTTTGTTGTTGCTTCCTGCGACGGATGATGAAGGGACAGAAATGAGCAAAGTCCTGCTGCTTTGAAAGAGCTACATGTTTTGCAAGATAGCAAAATATTGAGATGGGGAGTTTTATTTGGTTCTCATTTTAATGCAAACTGACTTCAGTGGCACGGTCCAAATTAATATGCAAACCCGAATGCAATTAGCCTCCAGTTTTTGCATTTCTCTGAATGTTATGATGCAGTCCTCTAATCACTAAAATCCATTTGCCCCATCAAATAATCGTACATTAAGGAAACCTTAAATTGCTTTCTCATGTGATGCAAGTTGAACGGGGGCATATTCAAGACCAAGCATCAAACACTCATTACCTTCCAAATGCTAAGAGATTCAAGACATGGAGTCTTGGTGTGTAATTTGGTGGACAATGAAGATTGTCGGGGAGGAAGAGGAGGAGGAGGAAAATGGGGCCAATCATATTGCATAATCTCCCTTTACACCAGTGCTTCCCAACTTTGGGTAACTCAGGTGTTCTTGGACTCCAACTCGCAGAAACACTAGCTAGTACAGCTGGTGGTGAAGGCTTCTGGGAGTTTCAAGAACACCTGGGTTGCCCAAGGAAACCAATGCTTTACACCCAAATCTTTGATGCTGCTTGCCAACTCATTCAATACATTGCACTTCGTAATGGAAATATCAGCTGGGTCCCACCACTTACCCATGCCGGTGTACGTCCAGTGGTGTCAATCACTGTCACAAATTGACTTTAGTTAAGAGGGCAATGCTTGCATTTCCCACCACGTGCCAATCTGTGCAACTTGTATGTCACGAAAAATGCAACAGAGTTGACTCCTTAACTTAACAATATGCTGCTTGACTTATTTATTTATTTAAAAGATTTTTACCCTGCCTTTCTCCTTAAAAAGGACCCAAGGTAGCTTACATAGATAAAAGACAGCATTGACAGCTAAAAAACAGTGAGTGTACAAATACTAAAAAGGACCAGGTACCCCACTGAAAAATGGTAAACATAACCAACACCCAAAACACATTCCAAGCAGTAAGGCACAGCCATCCATTGCAAAACCCCACTAAAGAAGTCCGTCACTCAGGGAAAGGTTGCCTGAAGAGAGAGGTCTCTGCCTGCTTGCAGAAGGACAGCCAAGATGGGGCCCGCCTGGCTAACTGTGGGAGGGAGTTCCAGAGTCTGGGAGCAGCCACAGAGAAGATTCTCTCCCGCGTCCCCAAAAGATGGACCTATTAAGATGGTCGGACCAAAAGAAAGCCATCTCCTGATAATCTTAACACCTGAACAGGCTCATAAAGGGAGACACAGTCCTTGAGAAAGCTTGGACCCAGGTGGTTGAGGACTTTATAGGTTCAAACCAGTCGTTTGAATGCCAGGAAACTGATCGGCAGCCCGTGGAGCTGCTGTAACGGGGGGGGGGGGGGTATGTGATCCCTGTGACCAGCTTCCAGTCAGCAGTTTGTCTGCTGCATTTTGGACCCATTGAACTTTGTGAACATTTTCAAGAGGCAGCCCAATGTAGAGCACATTACAGTACAGTAATCCATTCGGGATGTAGCTAAGGCATGTGTCACCGTGGCCAGGTCAGATCTCTCCAGGAACAGGTGCAAGTGTCACACTAGCTTTAATTGTGCAAAGGCACTCTTGGCTACTGTTGGAACCTGGGCATCCAGGCTCAGAGAGAATCCAGGGGCACCCCAAGATGCAGACCTGTGTTTTCAGAGGAAGTGTAACTCTATTCAGCACAGGCTGCATCCCTGTTCCTTGATCTGGCATGCATTAGTAATTGGATCCTGACTATAAGATAGTATCAAACGTACGGTATTCTGCCTGCACAATATATCTGTTGGTAGAATATGGGGGCTTTTTGTCATTTCCTGATGTATCTCAGGAATCTAACAGTGGTCTGGGCATTAATTAGGAGACTGAGAATCTAATGGAAGAGACCTGAGCCTTAGGACTTTGGCTAGAGATGGGCACGAACCCAAAACGAACCAGGAAGTTCGTTAAAAATTGCTGGTTTCTTGGTTTGGGTTCGTCCAAACCGATGAACTAGAACTAACCCCGACCAATGACCTTTTTTTTTTGTGATTTAACAAACTTCCTGGTTTGTTTCCCTCTGCCCACACAGCCTGCCTTCCCACCCACTTCCCACTGCCCCCATCGCCTCCCTACCTGGTCCTGCTGCCTCCTTCTCCTCTACCACTGCCACCAACTTGAGTGACAGCGGCTTGGTTTCCCTTCTGGGAATATGGCGGTGGAGGAGGAGGAAGACGAAGAGGTGGCAGCACAAAGCAGGGAGACAATGGGGGCAGTGGGAAGGGGGAGGGAGAGGGAGCAGCCTGTGGGGGTGGGGTTTAGTTTCCACTCCCCCAGGCATGACATTAAAAACAAACAAACAATGAACCGGTTCATGGTTCCTTTTAAAAAAACTTTAGAAATTTCATGGTTTGTGGCTACCCATGAACAACGAACCACTACGAACCACCATTGTTGTGGTTCGTGCCCATCTCTAACTATGACCCCAAAACGAATCAGTCTACAACCCACAAGTGAGCCATGCCTGCAACCCACCCACCTCCACCAAGCAAGCCAAACCAAAGACCCTGGAGCTGATCCAACACTCCTCAACCTAAGATCTTCATTTCTGCAACAGCCATGGATCCTCTTGTGCCTGGTGCCAACACTAGGAAAGGCTGACTGCTTACCATTGCTCCACTGCCAGCTATGTGCCAGTGGGATCTTCTGAAGACACCATCAAGTACCAAACCACCGGCCAGAAAGCTTCCTGTTTGGAAGGGAGGGAGGCGGAGCCTAGAGTAAAAGGTCCTGAGCCAGCAATAGACAATGCTGGAGTTAGTTCCACTCATTCTCTGGAGCAAGGGACTCAGTGGGAACTGTCCATGGTCCTGTATCTTCTAGCAACTTTGCTCTGCCTGCTCTTTGGTCCCTGATCCTGTGTGTGCGTGGGCATGTAGATGCAGGATGCTCTCAGAGGATCACTAATCGGTAACATCTCATTTCTTTCTGCTTATAACATGGCAAACCTAACTGATTATATTGCATGATATTTCACACTTACATCTACACATTTTTTGGTTCCCTTTTATTTCTTCTCTTCCGGCTTTCACATTCCAGAACTCGCTAGGGAATATGTTGTGAGATCATGAAGGCTCTCCTTCTTTTTCTCACCAGGCAGCCATCTGACATAGTTCCACATTTACACAGCCCAGAAATATCGTTTCCTGTCATATTTATAGTAATTATGTCAAATGGTGAATTTAAAGCATTTGATTTGATTACTGCTGGTTTGGGAAAACACACTGTTTGATCTAGCTGCAAGCTGTAATTACTGTATGTGGAATGCAATCACATGGAATAATTTTTAAAAAACAGCTTAGGGAAGCGATGTATATGAAAGGCGTGTTTTTGATGGGGAGGGGAGAAGAAAAACATGCATTTTTTTTTGTTATTGGAATTGATGAGACTTGACTGTTGCTAGGGATGTTACTTCCAGTTTAGTGTTATTGAGGAATCTCAGTAATTCAATACCATTGGATATTTTATTCTGTCTACTTTACCTAGACTCAGCATGCACATGGAAGCAAGACTTCCACCCGTGGGTGGCAAATGGAGTACGCAAGGGGGAACTCTGTGTAAATTTTGTGATTCATTTCATTGTAAAATAAACACATTCATTTTTGTGGTGTGCTTTCATATATGCTTCTCTCTCCGCCCCCCCCCCCCCAGCCCCTCAACCCCATTATGAGCCTCCGTGACTCCAGGTTTTGGGAGAAAGACAGGAGATAAGTTAAATAAATGAATGAGAAAAACTTTATCACAAATATTTGAAAAGTGGAGATTTCAACACTCAAGTGCCTTCTTGCTCGTTTATACGTCTGGCAGATCAGAGCATGGTAGGTTTGTAGAATCATTCTAATCTGATGAAGGTTTTCTACATCCCACCAATGAGACAGATTAGGCTGAAGAGTGCTCCTGACTCCAGGTAGCCCTAATAAGCTTCCTGGATTTTAGGGAGATGAAGAGGACATTTAAGGGAGATGAGTCCTTCAGGTGCACCAGGGAATATTTTATTGACCCTATGGCACAGGACCACCAATAAAGATGGCTGAAGAAATCCTCTTGAGAAACTAGTTTCTGTTGACATTCTTTTAACTTCCTCTAATGTTCCCAATTCTCTGGAAAATACAATATTGCTGAGAAAAGTGGAAGGCAGCAGGAAAAGAGGAAAACTGAATACGAGATGGACTGACTCCCTAAAGGAAGCCACAAGCTTGAGTCTACAAGAGCTGAATAGGGCTCCTGAGGACAGGACATTTTGGAGATTCCTCATTCATAGTTGAAGGTGCCATGAGTTGAAGGTGACGAGATGGCACATAACAACAACAACATTCCTGCACGTATTTCATTTGGTTAGGATCAACTCAATTCTTCTTGAATTTCCTCCCTCACCTCAAATGACACATTGATATGCTCTGTCTTTGGACAAATGTGTCCAAACAAGACAGACCTGGGATATTTGTGTCTTTTTGGATCAACGACAGAGTGGTTCAAGAAGTTAGACTGGGGTTAGTTTGTGGACCCCTACAAACCACTAAACTTTGATTTGGCATTTTTGGGGTTAAATGACTGAAATAAAAACAAACAAACATTCTTGCTCCTAGTTGTGACTCAAAGCAAAATGAAATTAATACAGGAGCAAAAAGGGGGAAGGCACCAAAGCAGGCAGAGGCTGAAACTCCAGTAAAAGCCAGAACCTTTGTTGGAGACTCCAGCCACTAAGCCTCGGGGAGGGCTCAGATAAAACTGTTCCTGTCCAGCTGATCAAGCAAGAAGTTCACATTCAGGCATGGCAATGGTGGGACATCACGTATTAGACTAGTTGTGTTCTCAAATATTCTTGCTTTTTCTTTTAAGGAGCTACACTGAGTCTTCATTAGACTTCTGAATTTGTGCGTGTGTGAACGTGGGATGGATGACTGACTCTCATATATGGGCTTTAATTGTGTAGCATTTGATGTTGTTGTTATATGCTGTCAAATCACCCTTGACTTATGGTGGCCCTATGAATGAGCCATCTCCAAAATGTCCAGTCCTCAACTGCCCTGATCAGCTCTTGCAAACTCAAGCCTGTGGCTTCCTTTAGGGAGTCAACCCACCTCATATTTTGCTTTTCCTCTTTTCAGTTGCCTTCAACCTTCCCCAGCATTCTTGTCTTTTCCACAGAATCATGTCTTCTCATGACATATGTGTATGCATGCATGTGTAGCATACAGATGACCTTATCCCCACCTCTGTCATTGATAATACAGTGTAATGCCCTTTGGTTTTCCCAATTATATTTTCTCCTGATCCAGAAATGTACAAATACCTTCATGAACCCAGTAACATCTCAGAGGGGATCGGTCCCAACCCACATACCAGCTATTTGTATACAGGTTGGTTCAGGCAGTATTCTCACATCTCCGTAAAAACCAATATGTAAACAATAAAATAAGACATGTACACACCCTGACGGTAAACTTTCTGAAACCTCAGACTTATTCGGGTTGTTCGGTAAGCATGTAGAGATGAGAGGAGCGACAGAGCTTTCAAAACATGAAAGGAACAGTCTGGAAAGAGTGAGGCTCCTCTATCCACACACCCTCTCCTCATGAGCCAGAGACCTCCTAAATCATGGTTCTGGCTCATGTGGGAAATTAACACAGATATGACAGCCTCCTCTTTTTCCATCTGTCATTTTCACCTGGCGTAAGCAGCAGAGGTTGAACCTACTATGCAGTCCTTTTCGTATGTGGGCTCCACAAGCTAGCAAAAGTTTGACTGTGACTTATTTTTCTCCTCAGTGACCTCTGTATTCAGATTTGGCCACAGTGGGGGCTGTATTTCACCTTGGATGACATTTTAGCTCCACTAAATTAAAAAAATAAAAGCGGGAACCAATGTGAGCTAAGAGACAGCACTTCAGCAGTGGGATTTCTTATTTCTTGACCACCACTGGAACACAAAACCTTCATTTCAGTGCAGCCATGGCCCATCTGTGCTGTCAGAAATATCCTTTATTACTAGAAAGGAGTGCTCTCTTCTGTACGGTCTTTGCTCTTTTTTTTTTTTTTTTTTGCAAAGCCCTACAATGAGATGAAAAGAAAGAAGTTAAGACTTGTGTAAACGTAACCAGCAGGTAAGCCTTTACTGGAAAGCTGTATGCTTTCTCATCCAACCTTTAGCACTGACTGAAACCTAAAGGGGGTTGTTAATGCGCTTCCCCCTCTCCATTCACCATCATACTATTATGATGATGAATTCTTGTCCATAAAAACATAACACAAATTACAGATCAGCACAGCTACAATCTTTCAGGATTATATGAGGCGCCTAAAGGTCAGTTTTCTGTCTACATTTTAAAAAAATGAGGTGAATTCTCATTACTAGAGATGGGGACAAATAAAAAAAATGGTGATTCGTTTTGATCCGTTATTCATCAAGGTTAATGGATCAACGAATACGAATATATAAATATTCTTCGACAAATTGATGAATCGATCCATTGATTCATCTGCACTTTAAATGGCTATAACACTGGCCCCCAACCACCTAGAGACACCAGATTTACGGGGATGCTTTCTTGGACGCTTTTCTACAACTCCTGACAGTTTGGTGAACATTGGATCATGGACCCCTGAGTTATATAGTCACAAAGAGGACCCCTCCAGGAAAGCTCCCCCCAGGTACCTAGAGACTCCAGAATCACAACAGAGCTTCCTATGTCTTTCTCCAACATGCCTGCCAACTTTGGTGAAGATTGGATATCGGACACCTGAGTTATTCACCCACAAATTGGGTCCCCCCAGGAGAGTTTACCACACGGCACAGAAGCCCATTCTGCCTACCGGCCGCAGATCAGAAGCCAATAGGCAGCCACCCCACACACACACACACACAGCCAGCCACCCCAACAGCCTACCCCCACATCCCCTTCCTTTCCCTACCTTAGCCCCCACCCCACCCCCACCTACACCCCCTTACCTTAATAGCTGCCGCCGAGGTCTCCATCAGGCCTTCGCAGCCACCGCATGTAAAAATAGACACAGTGACAGGCAGGTGACTGTAAAAATAGGCAGGCTAAGGGAATCCAGGCTACCCTTTGCAAAGATGGCAGCTGCAGCTTCCCTACCCTAAATGAAGCTGCAGCCGCCATCTTTGCAAAGGGCAGCCAGTCTCCATTTTTACATGCATGGCTGTGAGGCCAGAAGACCTCGGCAGCAGCGATTAAGGTAAGAGGGTGTTGGTGGGGGTGGTGTGGGGTGGCGTGGGGCCTAAGGTAGGGAAAGGAAGGGGGTGGGGGGTAGGTTGTGGTATTGGGTGGCTGTGTGCGGCGGTGGCTGCCTTTCTGCCGCCGATCAGCTGATTGGCAGCCAGTAGGCAGAATGGTGTTTCTGGTTTTTTTGTTTTTAAATACGAAGGATGAATAAAAACGGGTAAATATTCATCCCTTTGTCTTCGTGGGGGTCTCTGGAACCCACAAATACGGATCGATGAATATTTAACGAATCGGCTATATTCGCCGGAAAAGCGAACCGTTTTTACATTCGTCCCCATCTCTACTCATTACCTCTCAAGTACACACCAACTAATAATTGAGCAGGAAAAGATTCCACTACAGAAATAGTTAGAATAGCATGAAAAAATGACAAGTGACAAATTAAATTACTGTGGAGAGTCTGCACAGTTTCCTTCTCCAAAGCAACTTTTAACTTCAATATTATAATGTACCTCATCTTGCAATCAAGGAAGAGGTCAAATGCCCTTTGGCGTATGTGGGGGAAAGAGAGAGAGAGAAATTGTTTTTCATTGACTTTTTCAAATCAGCAGGTCAAAACCTCTCTATTATTAGAATTCATTAAGTCACTTGTTATATTTTAACATCAGATTGACAAACGTAATTTGTTACCAAGGCAAGTTTGAACAAAGCAAAAGGTAAGGAATACATACATAATATTTCAGCCTGGGTAAAAGGCGAACATGCAAGTTATTATTTTTTATTTATTTAACATATTTTTACCCCACCTTTCTCCTCAAAGAGGACCCAAGGTGACTTACATCATTAAAAAAATATTTAAAAGCTAAAACAAGTATAGAAATATCAAAAAGGATCCAACAAATACCACACTAAAATGGTATACAAAATCAACACAAAAAAACCACACATTCAAAGCAAAAAGGCTCAAGTATCTATTTAAAAATCCCTCTCAAGCAGCCAGTCACTGAGGGAAATCTTGCCTGAAGAGAAAGGTTTTAGCTTGCTTGTGGAAGGACAGTAAAGATGGGGTCAGCCTAGCTTCTTGTGGGAGGGAGTTCCAGAGGGTCGGATTGCTAATCCCAACAAGAGAAAAACCATTGGAACAAATGTTGAGTGGTGAGTCAACATGTATGTAAATCCCATTTATACAAATAGGCCTATTCAATCTGCAACTACTAATTCTATTCAGCTCAATTTGTTTAGCTTGGTTGTTGCAGAGATGTGAAGAAACCTTAGCCTTGGGATGGTTCTAGTTTATATTCAATTCTTCAAAAAAACCCTCCGCTTTATGAATGTGGGATATACCTTTACCCATGATTCAAAACACCAAGAAATGCCAGCAGGAAAGTCTAGAGTACAGTCACCTGCCTGTCACTGTGTCTACTTCTATTTGAGCCCAGCTATGTATTCAAGTGAGTGTTTCAGGATAGCTCCGTGAAACCAGGTCGCAGAGCCAGAGTTTGGGAGTTCGATTCCCCACTGTGCCTCCTGCAAGAAGAGCCAGCCTGTATGGCCTTGAGCCAGCTGCACAGTCCCAGAGCTGCCCCCAGAAGAATTTATTTATTTATTTATTTATTTCATTTATACCCCGCCTATCTGGTCAATTGTGACCACAAGAAGAGAAGGGTAAGCCACTTCTGAGTGTTCTCCACCTAGAAAACCCTGAAAAGGGTCACCATAAGTCAGAATTGACTTGACGGCACATGATGACGACAACAACGATGTACAGTGATGCCTCGCAAGACAAAAGTAATTCGTTCTGCGAGTACCGTCGTATTGCGAAATTTTCATCTTGCGAAAGCACGGTTTCCCATAGGAATGCATTGCAATGCATTCCTATGGGAAACCTCGCAAGACGAACGAATTATTTTCGTCTTGCGAGGCATCGCACTTCCAAAAAAAATTTGTCTTGCGAAGCACGGCCATAGAAAAAGCCGTCTTGCGAGTCACCAACACGATCGCAAAACGCTTTCGTCTTGCGAGGCACCACTGTACACAGGCAAATGACTAGACTTCTCTTATTCTGCCCTGGCTAATTCTGTGAATGCAGCTATGCACACTGTAAATGGTACAGGAGACCAGTCAAGGTTTTTGTGAAAAATACACTTTCTGGGTTGCAAACTCCCACATTGCACTTTCACTTTATTTTATTGCTAACGCTGCTACTGATAGGAAAAAGTCTTGATCTTATTTACTGTCAGGAAGAAAAAAAATTGCACCTGTTTGACCTTTTTTCCCCCCTTAATGGGATGTCTTGATGTGTTGAGCAACTCTTTCTCATCAAGGATGGGGAAAATATTTATGCATGTTTAAATACAAATGTCATGTGGATTTAAAATTTTAAAGAAGATTGCAGAAACGAGGAGCAACATAAGCATGAAGAATCCAAACACAACAGATAGACTTCAGATGGATCGATCTGTCCAACCACTACCCTAACCCTGATCCCCTCCCCAGGAGAAAGGTGGCCTACAAGTTAAATAAATAAATAAATAAATAAATAAATAAATAATAGCAGGATCCACAAGAGGTCTTGGAGATATTTGAAAGTTTACTTTTTTAGCCTACACCTCCCAGAATTCCCCCAGCCAGAAACATCATGATTCCTCACAACTAATTACTGGCTAAGCTTGACAGCAGTTACATCCCAATGATACTTGAAGGGCCACCAGGCTGTCTTCTGAAATAACCTGAGGTGGTTATCCAAACACACATCTTCTACCCTTCATGATTTGGAGAACAGAATGTGAGGGCTGTTCAACGAAAGAAGTGATCTTAACTTGGAACAGAAGGAGCAAGCTAGCTCCACCCACTCTGTTCTAACTGTCTTTGTGTAAAGAGCAAAGTTAGCAAAGGGAGAACTATTTCTGTCTTCAGAACTCCCATACAACTGGGAAGTCTGATTTTTCAAAGTTTCTCCCTATGTGAAGAACCATCCTAGACAGAGACTACATGCCTCAGGGCTGTTGCTAAGGGAGAGCAACTGGGCCCTTGCCACAGACCACCAAAACCTGGAGATAAACTTAATGATGAGTTTGCTGGTTGGATAGCTCAGTGGTTTTGGTATCGGTTGGGAGTTCGATTCCCAGGAATGGGAACTCGAGTCACATGACTTGCTGTCAAGTTGGACTTAACTCACATCACTGACATGACTTGGGTTTTGTTTTTGTTTTTTCAATCACTCAGACTCGACTGGAGACTTGGAACCCATCCACCCCTCCCTTTTTTTTCCTGGGGAAAAAAAAGAGCTTGTTTTTAATAGGGACTCGGACTTAGGACTTGGGACTCGAGACTTGGTACCAAAGACCCAGACCCAGATTTTCCGACATCCTTGTCCTCACTGTGCCTCCTGCCAGTAGAGCCATCCTGTGTGGCCTTGGGCAAGCTGCACAGTCCCAGAAGAAAGGAATGGAAACCACTTCTGAATATTCTGCACCTGGAAAACCCTGAAAAGGGTTGCCGTGAGTCAGAATTGACTTGACGAGACATTGTTATTACTATTAGCAAAATAAATAGTGACACCTGAAGGCCTTATACTCACCCCCACTTTCTTTTGAAAGCATAAACGTTCTCTTTCATTTTTGTGTGAAGGATATCCTATTCTCTTCCTCCCTCTTCTTGATGTACTTGCTCCCATGCCTTAGGGAGGGGCAGAAGGGAGACCGTGCCATTTGCCCCAGATGTCAAAATTACTAGTTACATCTCTGGCACTCTCTTTAAATGAAGTTTATTATGCAGGAGAGCTGGGATGATGGACTTAGCCTGCATTCTTGAAGGCTTTCACAGCCTGCAAAAGGTCAATGAACTCTACCCAGCCACAAGGACCAGTGATCACTGCACACAAAAGACCAGCTAACGACACCCATCAATCACAGTGACAGATCATCTCTCCCCCTTATCACAACAATACACCCACAACAAAAAACACGCTGATCACCATAATCACCCAATCTCCTGAAAAGGACAAAAAGCTGATCCCACAGCTATAAATACTCAACTATCCCACAAACTGCACCAGAGCACAGACAGAGCTCTGACTCCTGTCCTCTGAAGATGCCGGCCACAGAGACTGGGGAAACGTTCGGAAGAAAAACCTCAAGAACACAGCCAGACAGCCCAAAAAACCTACAACAACCATTAGCCTGCTCTCTTTGCTCATGGGCTAAGATTAGAGATGAAAAGCCTCCAGTTCATGCTGGTTTGTTTTTTGACTGAACAGATGTTCGGCGTTTCCCAGCTCCACCTCCACTCCGCCTCCTCTGGTGGGCACCCAATCAGAGGCAGCGTCTAGAGGAGGTGGGTCAGGAAAGCCGGGGTGTTGATTCTAAGTGGGCAGCTGCCAGAGGATGAGGGAAGCATTAAATATCTGTTGCACTGAAAAATGAACCAGCACGAACCACTGAATTGGCAGTTTGTGCCCATCACAAAGATCAACCCTTTTACTAAATGCACCAATGGGGCTCAAAGTATTCCAGACTGAATGTTGCCTACTGTGAGGCAGCAAAGAACAGGTGTGAACTGTTCTTCATTGCTTAGGCTCATACACCAATATGACGAAGTCACAATTCTGTGTCGTTCCAGTTTTTACAGCTGAGCATCTGCCCTGGTCCCTTAATGAACTGGAACACCGAATTTGGGCTCTGAAAGCTTAACTTCTTCCTTGACAACTGACATAGTTATTGATGGCCTGGCCCCCTTTTTGTTAATTAGTCACATTTTATGGGTACTTGGGATGGCATTAAGTGAAGCTCCAGGATGGTCACATTTAAGCCTCGTTTACCTCTCTACCCCCCACAAGACTTAATGAATTAATTTACCTACAACACCGCATACTGTGCTAACTGCAACGCTTAATTAACTGGAAAGGTTTCTCATAATTAATAAATTATCCTGAAGACATAGCCAATTAGGAGGACTGAAAGAGGGAAGAAAGAAAGACGTGCCAAACTTTGAGTTATATATCTATCTCCATAGGAAGCATCTCAGAAGACTTTTAGAACTTAACCGGTCTTACACATGATCCTAATTTACCCCACTGTTACTGATATCCTGTGGGGGAGTGGGCTGAACACTCCTAAAAAACCATCCGGATACCGGGTAAAGATGAAACTACATTTTAGAATGGACAAGGCAAGAAGAGAAAGCACAGGCCCCTGAAAGACCTAACCCTGAAACATAGCTCAAAAGTATTTATGGCCGACATAGAATAACAATAACTCTTCTCCTTCGCCCAACCACCTTTTGATGTAACAGATGGCCCACCATTGGAATGCCTGTAGGAGGAAGCCAGCAATGATTGTTGTAACATTCACAAGTGATTCACCGTATTGAAGGCCATATATCAGGGCCCAGGAAGAAAACACATGTTGTTGTTGTTTAGTCGTTTAGCCGTGTCCGACTCTTCATGACCCCTTGGACCAGAGCACGCCAGGCCCTCCTGTCTTCCACTGCCTCCCGGAGTTTGATCAAATTCATGTTGGTAGCTTCGATGACACTGTCCAACCATCTTGTCCTCTGTCGTCCCCTTCTCCTCTTGCCTTCACACTTTCTTACTTTCTTATGAAAACACATAAACATACCAATAGATAAGGCAAATGGATACTCTTGTCCCCAGACTTTCAGGCCCATCTTGGGCACAGGTCAAGGAAAGATGGGGTCACAATATGCATATTTACATGTAACCAATAGATTAGCGTAGTTGGCATCATTTGCCCAATGAGGGACTGGATCCAAAATTGGGGTGCAGATGACCAATAGAACTGTGGCATTTTATTGCTCTCTGTCTGTATCATTATAAAATGTATGTACTCTATATGTTTGGGATCTTCTCTGCTTTTAAGGGAAGTCCCAGCTGACCTTTCTTGCTCTCTGCTATTCAAAATAAATTCGGACCTTTGGTTCAGCTGTTGCTCTCTCGCCTGATTCCTTGCCGGAAAAACCGAAACCCAAAATTGCCAGGTAACAGTACTCATTTTGTTGCTCCTAAAATGGCCTAATTTTTTATCTTTCAGAGGAATTTCCATAGTTACTTTGATAATTCACATTACCAAAAAAAAAATAAAAAAAAAATTAACTGGCAACTGCTCAAAATGAGACACAAATAAATCTATAAATATATACACATTTGCTGACGATTAAGTACTACTCAAAAAACAGTGTGATTTACTTCTGAGTAGACATGGAAGACTGCATTGCACCTGGCATAACTGGAAGTGAAATTGATCAACATTTTGGTGGGACTGAATCTAGAACTATGAATGGAAAATTTTATCAGTGAGGCCATGAATGAAGGGCACACTTCTTTATTTTAAAGGACGCATCATGTTACTGTATTAACGTATTGAAAACAAAGGATGAAAGACAGCACTTGTTTCTAACTGTAAGCAGGGGTGATTTGGGGGTGTTTTTTTCTCCCCTGTATGTTTATTTATTAAATTGTCAGCTTTCAGATTGGTATCGAAACTTGTAATTATCTGTTCAAAGACATGAATTTTCCAAGTTTGATGCCAACACAAATTGGATGTTATTCTCCTCAGAGTGCTTCCATGGTTCAGGATGAAAAATTAGACACCTGCATTAACATTACTGTTCAATAATCTTGTATCTTTTAGCTAGTCTGATATAATATACGCTATGCTTTATACATTGTTTATCCAGTTTTAACTGTTGCATTCATTGTTGTTGTTTTCAAACTGTGTTTCAAGTGTTTTACTAGACACGGTGGTTTAACTCCTTTCTTCACCAGAGTCATTTATCGGTTAGTCCTTCTATTCCTCAGTTAAAATGGGATTGTAGTTTGTCTAAACAAGGGAGATTTAGTCCATCAACTATGAAGGTGATTCTTAATGGGATTCAAGCCACAGTCCTGCCGCCAACTCAGAAGAAGGTCCTTCTGAGTTCAACGAAGCTCATTCCCAGGTAAGTTTTTGACTGCAGTCTCAGAACATATTCTTAAGTATATAGCTATCGCTTGTTCTGCTTCTCGTATCTAGCACATTTCATGCTTTACAAGAAGGGGAGCAATGTGTTTGTTTGTTCTGTGTTGTCAAGTTGGAACTGACTTATAGTGACCCTAATAGGGCTTTCAATGTAAGTGAGATATTTAAGGAGTGGTTTTACCAGTTTCATTGCCCCAGTGAGTTTCCATGGCTGAGTGGGGATTCGAACCCTGCTCTTCAGAGCCCTAGTTTGTCACTCCATCTACTACACCACACTGGGAATCAGTAGGAACAATAGTATGTTGCATTTGATTCAAATCCAGCTGATATTCAGAAAGGAGAGAAGAAAAAATCCTGCAGACTATAGATCGGAAAGCAAGCTTTAGTTTTAGATACCACTTCCCACAGCTAGACCTTTTATGCATAGCTTGGACACCCAGGATTTTCTGTGGCTGACATTTGTCCAGATCAAAAACTATTCGTTTGACTGTAAATCCAGAGGAAACATCAGGAATCCCAGGTTGAAAAAAAGACTGCCTTAAAATGTCTCTTTCCAACCTCTCTTCTTTTGGGTTTTATAATCATCTTTGCTATATATTTAGTTTTTTGTTCTGTTTTATGCTTGCACTAAGTGCTTGCTGTTAGGATGATTCTGTTGCACAGTCAATATTGCCCTGGTAATGGCTTCTGTTTCGATTTTTAATTTATTGCCATTTTCATTTTGTTGGTTAAGAGAGGCTGTTTGAAAGGGGACTGTTTATAAGAGTGCTTATTTGTAGGCACGATACTCACTTGCCATGGTTGAATGGACATCAGTTGAAGTGACCTGGTAATCTACAAAGTACAGTTATTTCTCTACACAGGTAAATGAGCTCCTCTGAGTATGTAGCAATTGCAATTTAATGAGTATTGCTTTATGGTTGGTCTTTAAACTGACAGTCATTGGCAAGTTCATAGAAATATTTCAGAAGCAAGTTTTAAGAAGATCTAAACTTCCGGATAGCTGCTGGTCTGTCTCCATAAAGGGGTGGTAGTGAGTTTTTATTTCTTTTTCCTTTTATGGTTGGTTAACTTCATATTTATTGGTGCATAAATTCCATCTTTATCTTAAATATGGCTGGATACCTGAGTGGTTAAGGTTAGGATTCTGGCTGTGGTTGTTCACAGTAGGATGTTGGCTTTAGTGTAAGGCAGCAGTTTGAATCTCTCTATGGTTATAGTTTACTTAAGACGATTTTCTCTTGCCCCATTTCTTTAACAGCACAGCAGAACAGTTTAGAATAATGTTTTTTAAAGAACCCAATTAATAAATCCAGTAGTAAGTCACAACTAGAGTAAGCTCATTACGTAAATCAATGAGCTCTGATGAGTCAACACCTGTGTAAATTCCATTCATTCAAGGGCCCTGTTCTAGTTTCAATTTACTACTGGATTTCAGCCCATAAAAGAAAACATAAAACCGAAATAAAAACAATGGGTGACCTATTTATCACAGTGGCTGGGGGATTCTGGTCCAAATAGGAATTTCTTAGTGCTCTGAAACAGATCTCCCATATCACTACATTTCTGATTCTCTGTGATGGAGATATTTATTTATATAATATGCCACCTTTCTCTCCATAGGAGACGTAAGGCAGCTCACAATAAATTAGAATGACATAAAGAATTATGGATTACTTCTGCTGGAGAACTGGAACCCTGTTTCTGTCTGAGTTGCTTTTCTAACCATGCCATCTGAATGGAAGGAAGCTCAGATGACGGGTCTTTCTGTCAAAATTTGATAGGCATTTTGCCCTGAATAATTCACTTTTTCATGAACAAAGGTCATTCTGCTGCAGGGATGGGTAACTTTTGAAGGTCTGCGAGGGAGCTTTTTCTGGCCCCAGGATCCTATGGGGATAGCAGAGACTTCAAAAAGTGGATGGGCATCATCATCATCATCACCATCTTAGAGCTGGAAGGGACTCTGTGGATCTAGTCCAGCCCCTATCAAAGAGGCACAGTGGGGAATCGAACCCTCAGCAACTGGAAGATTCCTAAACCACTGAGCTATCCAGGAATTCAGTGGAAGAAGAAATGAAAACTAGAAGTGTCCAGAAGTTTAAATTTCTTGTGTTAAAACATTGCCTAGGAAGCCTGCTATCTGTCTATCTCTCTGTCTATCTATTATTCCAGCTTGTATACCGCCCTGTGAGTGTGAACACTCTCCGGGTGGTTCACAACATGTCCAATCATCATTTAAATCAACAATATAAAATTTCAGTATGCAATTTAAAAAGTGATTCACTGCTCTTTTAGGCTTTCAAGAATAGAATTTCACGCTTCCTCCCCCCTTGAAAAAAATAATAATTTGAAGGAGAATCAGGTGGCACTTCTAAAGTGTCTGGGAAAAACTTTGACAAGTTTCACATGCAAGGCAGAAATGTTTCTCTCTTGGCACTTAGGATTCCCAAAAGAACTCAGCTGCTTAAGGTCAGAGACCCTTTAATCAAGTAGTGCTGACTTTATTTATTTATTTAAAATATATTTACCCCACCTTTTTCCTTAAAAGGATCCCAGGTGGCTTAAATGATTAGAAAGACAATATTCTAAAGCTAAAAACAGCAAGTATACGAATATTAAAATAGAATTAGACAAGTACTATATTAAAATGGCAATTAAGTAATATTAAAACACAAATTTAAAACTACAGAGCACAACAGTCCATTTAAAACTGCTCTCAGACCACCAGTCATTAAGGAAAAGCCTGCCTGAAGAGAAAGGTCTTTGCCTGCTTGCAGAAGGACAGCAAAGATGGGGCCAGCTGGGCCTCCTGTGGGAGGGAGTTCCAGAGTCTGGGAGCAGCCACAGACAAGGCCCTCTCACCAAGCGTGCCTGTGAAGGTGGTGGGACTGAGAGAAAGGCCTCCCCTGATGATCTTAATGCCTAGGCAGACTCATAGAAGAAGATGCAAACTTTTAGATAGCGTGGACCACATAGAACTTTATAGGTTGAAACCAGCACTTTGAATTGTGCCTGGAAACAGATCGGCTGCCAGTGGAGTTCCCAAAACAGGGGAGTTATATGTTCCCAGAATCAGCCCCAGTCAGCCATCTGGCTGCTGATTTTTGGTTCTGCTGGAATTTCCAAACACTTTCCAAAGGCAGCTCCATGTAAGTGCATTGCAGTCATCTAGCCAAATTGTAACTAAGTCGAATTGTGGTGCTGGAGGAGGCTCTTGAGAGTCCCCTGGACTGCAAGGAGAACAAACCTATCCATTTTGAAGGAAATCAACCCTGAGTGCTCACTGGAAGGACAGATCCTGAAGCTGAGGCTCCAATACTTTGGCCATCTCATGAGAAGAGAAGACTCCCTGGAAAAGACCCTGATGTTGGGAAAGTGTGAAGGCAAGAGGAGAAGGGGATGACAGAGGACGAGATGGTTGGACAGTGTCATCGAAGCTACGAACATGAATCTGACCAAACTCCGGGAGGCAGTGGAAGACAGGAGGGCCTGGCGTGCTCTGGTCCATGGGGTCACGAAGAGTCGGACAGGACTAAATGACTAAACAACAACAACACGTGCCACTTTGGCCAGATCCAACCTCTTGAGAAACAAGCTGTAATTTGATACAGACTTCTTCTTTAGAACAAAAAGAAGAAAGTCAGTGTCCCCCTACTGAGTAAAAGGACATGAGGAGAGGCAGTAAAGGTGACACGCAGGCTGACTGCTTTCGTGACACACAAGCTGACTACTTTCATATCATTTGACTAGGTTTAGTTTTAATGAGGCCAAGAAGAGACTTCCATTCCCTACAGGCTGCTCATTAATCAATGGAACGTAGACTAGAGAACAATTAGCCCCCATCTGAGTTTCATGAAAGACAAGCGATGGTGGGGGCCAATTCACAGGTAATGAACGTGCTGACAAATGGAGAGGGGAAGGTCCCGGAAGTCCATGAATAAATTATGTGGAAGAAAACAAGGAATTGTCTCACCTGGGGACTCGTGCCGAGTAAAATAGGGCCCTTTGGAAAATCACCACCAAGACTGCAGTGGTAACACAATTAGACATCATTTAGTTGGCAAAGATCTGGAGACTGTGATGGAATGGTTGGAGCAGGTGGGTTATGGCTCTCTAGACGTTTTTCAGATTGCAACTTCCAAGCATCCCTCACCAGTGGCCAATGCTGGCTGTGACGATCACCCACGTCAATCATGCCGTTCATATTCATGAGCTGATTTGCATGAGCCTATGAGAGGACTGGAGAGGCGGAGTCAGCAGCTACATGAGGTTTGGCGGGAGAAGGAGGAGTTAGATAGGGCTGGTTAGTCAGAGAGAGAGGGAACAGATACTGAGAGATAGAGCTGGTTAA
Organism: Intellagama lesueurii; assembly: GCA_037013535.1. Classification (NCBI taxonomy): domain Eukaryota; kingdom Metazoa; phylum Chordata; class Lepidosauria; order Squamata; family Agamidae; genus Intellagama; species Intellagama lesueurii. The sequence goes on from JBAJHW010000003.1 coordinate 8,056,270, forward strand.
GAAAATAGGTAGAGAAGGTGGTAATGATATAGCAAGAGAAAAGAAGTATGTACTGAGAGAACTGTTGATGATTTGCTTGTGTATAACGTTTATCCGAGAAACCTCTGTTATTATTCAATCTGCTTCACTTCAATAAATAAGTTCTGTTTCTGTTCACAAGTCAAGTGTTCAGACAAACGTCATTTATATTGTGGATTGAGGTAATCCACTGGTGGCAGCGAGAGGAAAATGCGATGTGAGCCTTTGTGGGGGAAAGACAAGCAGGGCCCACAAGGGCGAACACCACACTGGCTAAGGTTCCCAGGAGTTCGATGTTGGAATATATAAGCGTAACTCAGCATGGATGTATGGCGTATGCAAGAATGTTAGTTTTGTAATTTACATATTCAGACTTATATAACCAATCAGATCCTGTCTGGTGTTAGCCATTAGGTGTTAACTGGGTTAACTGCCAGATAGATTAAAAAAAGAAGAAGTGACTTTTGTTAGAACGTCTGTGCAGTCTGTTAGGTGCGGTCTGTTAGGGGTCGGCTTGTCTGTTACTATGTCTGAAAGGAATAGGATATGAAACCATTAAAAGTCTATCAAGCACAAGTCTATATCAAGTATGAATATTTTAAAGCAATTTTAGTTTATTTTATATTTATGTTATACAGTAAACATTTTAAAAGATTTACCAAGATTATGTGAATATTTATTTTCAGCTGCTGGCACACACAAGAGAGAATGCCATTCATACTGTGTACGGTTTTTTATACTATGCTGGAACTGCTATGTACAAACCCTCAGGACATTTTAACATTGGAGTCCAACATCATCTGGAAGAGCAGTTTGGCTGTCCTTTGGGAGGCCCAGGTTCTAATCTGCTGAGAGATGAAACTTACTGTGTGATACTGGGGCCAGCCACTTTCTCTCTCAGTCTGACCTACCTGCCAGGGTGGTTGTGCAGATAAAAAGCAAAGTCTGCTGCTTATATACCACCTCATAGCACTTAAAGCACTCTCAGAGTTGTTTACAGTTTAATTATGCAAGCTATGCATTATTTCGCGGTGGCGCTGTGGGTTAAACCACAGAAGCCTCTGTGCTGCAAGGTCAGAAGACCAGCAGTCGTAAGATCGAATCCACGCAACGGAGTGAGCTCCTGTCGCTTGTCCCAGCTCCTGCCAACCTAGCAGCTCGAAAGCATGTAAAAATGTGAGTAGATAAATAGGCACCACCTCGGTGGGAAGGTAATGGCGTTCCGTGTCTAGTTGCGCTGGCCACGTGACCACGGAAACTGTCTACGGACAAACGCTGGCTCTACGGCTTGGAGACGGGGATGAGCACCGCGCCCTAGAGTCGGACACGACTGGAACCTTTACCTTTACCTATGCATTATTTATTATTATTATTTTATTATTTCTTTAAAATATTTTAACCCCACCTTTCTCCTCAAGGAGGACCCAAGGTGGCTGACATTATTGAAAGACAACATTTAAAGCTAAAAACAAACTGTATACAAATATTAAAAAGGAACACACAAATACCATGCTGAAAAAAGGCAAACAAAAGCCATATGAAAAACACATACAAAGCAGTAAGCTACAACCATCCATTTAAAAACCTCACTTGGCAGCCAGTCACTGAGGGAAGGCTTGCCTGAAGAGAAAGGTCTTTGCCTGCTTGCGGAAGGACAGCAAAGATGGGGCCCGGCTGGCCTCCAGTGGGAGGGAGTTCCAGAGTCTGGGAGCAGCGACAGAGAAGGCCCTCTCCCGTGTCCCCACCAAATGCACCTCTGAGGGTGGTGGGACTGAGAGAAAGGCCTCCCCTGATAATCTTAACACCTGAGCTGGCTCATAGTGGGAGACATGGTCTTGGACCCAAGCCGTTTGGGGCTTTATAGGTTAAAACCATCAATTTGAATTGTGCCCGGAAATGGAGCAGCAGCCAGTGGAGCTGCTGTAACGAAGGGGTTAGGTGATTCCTTTAACCATCCCAAGTCAGCAATATGGCTGCAGCATTTTGGACCTGCTGAATCTTCCTGACACTTTCAAGAGGTAGACCCACATACGTAGAGTTCATTAGAGTAATCCAGTCAAGATGTGTAACTAAAGCATGTGTCGCCATGGCCAGATCAGACCTCTCTAGGAATGGGCACAGCTGGTGCACTAGTTTTAATAGAGCAGACGCACTCCTGGCCCCAGCCAAAACCTAGGCATCCAGGCTCACATTGCCTTTCCCCATTGCATTTTTAGTACTCAGTTTACCAACCTGGGAAAGATGGAAGACTGAGTCAACCTACAGTCTGCTACCTGAGCCCATTCGGATTGAACTCAGGTCACAAGCAGAGTCCTGGCTGCAGTACTGCAATTTAAGCATTGTGCCACAAGGCTCCTAGATATACCTGAGAGAAAGAGAGCTATATCCATTATGTTGAGCTCATTGTTTGGATACAGATGAAAGAAAGAAGTGGTGAAGGTTTTGATTCAGTCTAAGCTGTGTTAGGAGATCCCTTTGTTAGCACAGTACACAGCAACAGTGTTCCCTGTGAGCTTTTAAACCCATCTTACTGTTCTGTTCTCTGGGGTAATAAACCAGGCAGAGGCTAAGCTTAAAACAAAAATTACTAAGTTTATATCGAAAATATATTTAGCAGAAAAGCCTGTTCTAACTAGGGTTGGAAGGGACCCTATGGATCATCAAGTCCAGACCTTGCCAAGGAGGCACAGTAGGGAATGAAACTCCCAACCTTGGGCTCCACAGCCAGAGACTCAAACTAGTAAGCTATCCAGCACCTCAAGACTCCAACTGCTATACTGAGGCCTGGAAACCTTACACTGCGCATTGGACGTTGCAGCAGATCAAAAGGACATCCACAACATTTTTGAGCACGGGAGGACAGATACCCCTGATGATGACAATGCCTTCAGATCAGCAGAAGTAAGATGGCAAGGGAAAGGTGCCTGCTTTCATGCTGGCTTCCTTGGTTTCCTTTCCATTTACGCCCAGTCCTTCCTGCCACGAGCTCAAGACAGCATTTTTGGCTAATCTTCTCTCCCCTTTATCTTCACAACAACCCTGGGACGTCAGTCAGAGGGTGAAAGAGTGACTGCCCCGAGGTCAACCAAGGAAAATTTCATCTCTCTTATAACCTGGATTGTTCACATCCCGATCCAACTGTCTCACTGAGCAGCTGCCTTGATGGACATGCATGATTCTCACCCATGCTCTCTAAGGGTTCCACGTCATGGTGGAAATCACCTTGCATACAGGCAACTGCTCATTTTAGACGTACCCCAATTATTGGTGAGGGTGGGGAAAGCCAACACAGATATGATATGGGACGTGTGGGCACTGTGATCTTCTCCCACTCTGAATGATCCTAGATGCCTCAAGGTCTAAGCACACTGCTTAAAGCGGAGGGACACAGCCCACTCTCAAGGAAGTGATGCTAACAGCATTAAGGTTAGAAAGGGGCAAGGAGACAGGAAGTGATGGATCTTTTATCTCTTTAGGAGGTCAATAGTACAGCGAGAGATAGCCTGGGATGTTGGCAAGTCTTCTGCTCCGAGTCCTGAGTCTGAGTTCAAGTCTTCTGACAGGAGGCCCAAATCCAAAGCCTCAAGTCCGAGTCTTGAGTCAATGCCCCTCCCCCGGGGAGCGCATGTGCAGACAGCAGGCCTGGACGGGAAGCTGGGCTGGCACATGCGCATATGCACACACAGCAGGCCAACTTCACTTCCCGGTGCCGGTCCCTGCCTTTGTGCATGTGCTGACCTATCAGCTGAGTGCCGGGTGCATGGGTAGAGACAGCAGCCGACTCCTGGGAGGGAAGCCGGGCTTGCTGGCACTGAGGATTCTGGCGATGGCAGGAGCAGTTGGAGGGGCATCCTTAATAGGGAGTCGACAACACAACTCGGAAAAATGGGTCCGATTCGTGAGTCGAGTTCAAGTCTTCTTTAAAAAACAAACCAACCCTGAATTGAGTCCAAGTCAAGTCGTTGGTGCAACTTACACCGAACTCGACAACAAGTCACAACTCCATCCCTGGAGAGAACCGAGGAAAGGAATACTTACAGCCTATGCTTACATCCAGAATGGCCCTGTTGGGCATCCCTGGAGTGAGATGTAAAAGAGCTGATGTTCTGGAGGATTCTCCTGACAATAAGAGTCAGGGCGGACCCCAAACTTTGACAGGGAATGTCAAAGTTTGCTTGCTTCTGAATTGGAGCACAGAAAGCAAGGTCTGAAATAAACCCTTTGCCTGGCTTGACATCTTTTGTCTGGCTGGTTGTCAGGTAGCACAAAAAGGCAGGGGTTGGAAAGGAAAAGAAATGCAAATTAATCTTCCTTTTAAAAAATATGAATGGATCATATTTGTCATCTGGAAAGCAGCTAGCAGAGGTCTTGGCTTATCTTTTGAGGTGAGAAACTTTTTCTTTCTCTTTTCTCCTGTTCAGATTATTTGCACACGACTCTATCTTTGAAAGATGACGCTGTTAAGGTGCTACACTCAATATGCCAGCAAGTTTGGAAAACTCAGCAGTGGCCAGAGGACTGGAAAAGATCAGTCTACATCCCAGTCCCAAAGAAGGGCAGTGCCAAAGAATGCTCCAATTACCGTACAATTGCACTCATTTCACACGCTAGCAAGGTTATGCTCAAAATCCTACAAGGTAGGCTTCAGCAGTATGTGGACCGAGAACTCCCAGAAGTACAAGCTGGATTTCGAAGGGGCAGAGGAACTAGAGACCAAATTGCTAACATGTGCTGGATTATGGAGAAAGCCAGAGAGTTCCAGAAAAACATCTACTTCTGCTTCATTGACTATGCAAAAGCCTTTGACTGTGTGGACCACAGCAAACTATGGCAAGTCCTTAAAGAAATGGGAGTGCCTGACCACCTTATCTATCTCCTGAGAAACCTATACGTGGGACAGGAAGCAACAGTTAGAACTGGATATGGAACAATGCATTGGTTCAAAATTGGGAAAGGAGTAAAACAAGGCTGTATATTGTCTCCCTGCTTATTGAACTTATATGCAGAATACATCATGCGAAAGGCTGGACTGGAGGAATCCCAAACTGGAATTAAGATTGCTGGAAGAAATATCAACAACCTCAGATATGCAGATGATACCACTCTGATGGCAGAAAGTGAGGAGGAATTAAAGAACCTCTTAATGAGGGTGAAAGAGGAGAGCGCCAAAAATGGTCTGAAGCTCAACATCAAAAAAACCAAGATCATGGCCACTGGTCCCATCACCTCCTGGCAAATAGAAGGGGAAGATATGGAGGCAGTGACAGATTTTACCTTCTTGGGCTCCATGATCACTGCAGATGGTGACAGCAGCCACGAAATTAAAAGACTCCTGCTTCTTGGGAGGAAAGTGACATACCTAGACAGCATCTTAAAAAGCAGAGACATCACTTTGCCGACAAAGTTCCGCATAGTCAAAGCTATGGTTTTTCCAGCAGCGATGTATGGAAGTGAGAGCTGGACCATAAAGAGGGCTGACCGCCAAAGAATTGATGCTTTTGAATTGTGGTTCTGGAGGAGACTCTTGAGAGTCCCCTGGACTGCAAGGAGATCAAACCTATCCGTTCTGAAGGAAATCAACCCTGAGTGCTCACTGGAAGGACAGATCCTGAAGCTGAGGCTCCAATACTTTGGCCATCTCATGAGAAGAGAAGACTCCCTGGAAAAGACCCTGATGTTGGGAAAGTGTGAAGGCAAGAGGAGAAGGGGACAACAGAGGACGAGATGGTTGGACAGTGTCATCGAAGCTACCAACATGAATTTGACCAAACTCCAGGAGGCAGTGGAAGACAGGAGGGCCTGGCGTGCTCTGGTCCATGGGGTCACGAAGTGTCGGATACAACTTAACGACTAAACAACAACAACAACTATCTTTGAAAAATGCATAAAACAGACCTTAGTCAATTGGGCAGCTACATATAAAAAGATACACATGAAGAAAAACACATAACAATTCCAAAGCGGGTACCAAAGCATTTCCAAATTTACATTCAGCCCATCCACTCGGATGTCTCTTAATCCAGGAAGAAACAAGGATAAGGCAGAAATGCAGGTTGGAGTCAGAAAATTTATAGAGTAATTGAGATGGAAAGTTTTCATACCTCTAGCAAGCAGGGTCTTATTTGATGCTAGAAAGAAGTCACCTTTAAGTTCAGGGTTAGGATGCTTATTTGAGAAACAAGATTCTTGCACAGTCCTAAATGGAGATGTCAACAATCAAACCCAGGACCGATTTTCAAACAAAAAAACACCATGGTCTGTTACTATTATCCTTCAGTCTGAATTGCCATCAAACTGACTTTTGTACTAGTTAATGGCACACTTGTCTGGTTCAGCGATGTGAAAATATTGTCTTTTTAATTATGTAAACCACCTTGGGTCCTTTTTTTGCATAAAGGCAGGGTAAAAATATTTCAAATAACAGAAATAAAAATAATAATGAGTTCATGAATGTGTGATCTTAGAATCATAGAATGTCGAAGGTGGAAGGGGCCTATAAGGCCATCGAGTTCAACCCCCTGCGCGATTCAGGAATACAAAGCAGATCTGACAGATGGCAGTCAAAATTTCTCTTGAATGCTTCCAGCCTTAGAGCGCTCATCACCTTCTGAGGTCATTGGTTCCATTGTTGTACTGCTCTAACATTTAAGACGTTTTTCTTGATATTCAATTGAAATCTGGCTTCCTGTAACTTGAGCCCATTCTAACGTGTCCTGCACTCTGGGATGATCGAGAACAGATCCTGCCCCTCCTCTGTATGGCTAACTTTCAAATATTTTAAAAGTACTATCCTAACTCCCCTCAGTCTTCTTTTCTCAAGGCTAAACATGCCCAGTTCTTTCAGTCTTTCTTCCTAGGGCTTGGTTTCCAGTCCCCTGATCCTCCTTCTTGCCCACCTCTGAAATTGCTCCAGTTTGTTGGCATTCTTCTTAAAGTGTGGTGTCCAGAACTGGACACAGTACTCTAGATGAGGCCTAACAAATGCCAAAGAGAGGAGGACTAGACCTTTCAATGCCTGTGCCCAACCCACAGAGATATCTAGAGTTCTGAGCATCACTCAACTCTCACTAACCTTTTTTAAAAATATGTTTTGTTTCATGGTGGGGCTGGCCCTGGTGAAGGGTTAGTGCCAGACATGTTCACCCACTTTCAAATTCAAGTACTGTCCTCTATGCCAATTTCTAGACTTGACCCATATCTTGGTGGCTTTGCTTCTCATACAGGCTATCCAGAACCCCTACACCAGGTTGCCTATGTACAAATTACTCCTGTTTCCTGTAAGAGCTGACCTGATTATGCTCCACTGGCCGAGTTCAAGCATCAAATTAATTGCTTCACCCTCCCGACTCATGAAAACTCTCCCATCAGCTTCTCCCATCATCTCTAAGTCACAAATTCTTAATTGATTTTCCACACTTGCCTTCACCCAGGGGGATGGCCAGGATTTACAAAATGAGTATCATGTAGACCAGGTTCACGTACCTTAATGATCATGGCAGGATTTGGAAAAATTAATCCAGGGGAAATAATGAAAGACCCAAAGGAAGAAAAATAAAATATGAGTGGGGAAATCCCTGTAAGAATATGTTGGAATTACTTAATGCTTTATTTTACAACAGTACTCCCAAATGTATATTCTATCCAATTTTTTCTTTGCTTGCTTCTGAAGTGGATAAAAGATTAATAATATTTGCTTCTGTATTAATCTTCTGGCCCTTGATAATGTCCAATGTATATGGCTGGACTGCATATTTCATTGTAAAACAGAGTAAAGACATTAACTCAGATTTATAGTTCCTCTGCTCTTTGCTTTTCATAGTATGATTAAAAAAGAATTTTGAAATACAATGGGAATGTTACCGAAATAAAACGTGAAAAGCTTTGAGACTGTAGGCAATCTAGAATGGTAACAAATGTTAGCCTTTGGGGTGACAATTCCCATACTCCCCAGTAGACATCACCAGTGGCTATGCTGTCTAGGGAATTCTGGGAGTTACAGCCAAAAAAGTAACTGCTTCAAGCTGTGGATGGCAGTGGAGACTGGGAACTCTGATTTCTTAGAAACAATAAATCTGTTTCTGGTTTTATCCTGAACTTTCAAGGAGTTATCCACGGTGCTGAACAGGGATGTGTGAACACCATCTGATTTGATTTGTATCCGAATATTTGCCATAAAAATTGGGCCAAACTTGCCTCATGATGATTTGGAGGTGGCCTGAATTGATTTGTTCTTGGATTTTTTTCCAGCTAGTTGTATATAGTTGTATGTTTGTGGACTGAGAGAAAAATGTGGAAGATAAAAGGCTATGATCTGGGATGGGAGATGCTACTTGGCAGCATCAGCTCTTACCAACTTCCTCTCTCCCTTCCTCCCCCCCCCCTTGGGCCATGATTTGGGACAGTGTGAGTTTGCGGGGGCTCTAGAAGATGCTCCCTTAGTGTCCCAATCAATCACCTGACGCATTCAAGTTGAAGGTGTGGCAAAGCATGCCATGGGCCTTCTGGGCAAAATTGGGATGGCTCGAAGAGGGAGACAATCATGTAGGAATAGAGAAATCATCATACATTTATCCCACTTCAGATAACAACTCAAAGCATTCAGACTACAACCCCCTGCATATTAACTTTGGGGAAAGTCCCATGAAACTCAGTAGAACTTTGCACTCAGAACACTCCTTCAATCCTAGGAAGAAATTCAGATGAGAATTTGAAAGGACCCTTTAGTTTTATTAAAAAGAATATATCTTGTCTCTCAGACTTAGAATCTGCTGAAGTACTGTTTTGTGCTCACTTTTCATTTTTTTAAAAAATGCTCTCCTTTCTAGTAAAGGCAAATAATTAGGGATGTGTGGCATGTTTTTTAAAGTAAACAGTGTAAAGCAGGGGTGTTCGTACATTCCTGAACTGATCAAAGTGATGCAAGGAAGTCCAGAGATGTGTTTAGTTTGAACTGGGGCTCCCAGAGTATTGTATTTGACTTGGGCAGTTGGGTGGTTAAAAATTCAGAGGAGCAGCTTTTGTTTCAGAGGATCAGGACTGAATGGCAGCTGGGTAACTGTGTCCAGCTAATGTAGGTTGGACTCATGGAAAGAGATGAACAAAGAATCTATTACATAGTTCCTGGCAGAGGGAGGGAGGGAGGAAAGAAGAAAGGTTGCACACTGGAGGTTGAGCAGTAGTTGATGTCACTGAGTATAATCCCCATCCGTCTTTCTTTCTTTCTTTCTTTCTTTCTTTCTTTCTTTCTTTCTTTCTTTCTTTCTTTCTTTCTTTCTTTCTTTCTTTCTTTCTTTCTTTCTTTCTTTCTTTCTTTCTTTCTTTCTACTAAATCAACAAACACAAATACATACAAGTATATATGTTTGCCTCCTCAGAGATAAGTCAAGAGCTTAAAAAAGTTATTTTCCTCGATTACAGGTTCAAGAATCCCCCATACTGCATGGCTGTCAGAAGGAGTAACACACACAAGAGCCCTGTGGCACAGTGGTTAAACTTCAGTATTGCACTCAATCCTCTGCTCAGTTCAAGCCCAATGGGCTCATGTAGTTGGCTCAAGGTCAACATAGCCTTCCATCCATGTGAGGTTCGAAAATGAATACCCAGCTCACTGTGGGGCAAAGCGTTGTTTGCATAGTTATGTTATAAACCACCCAGAGAATGCTTTTAGCACTGTGGGGTAGTATATAAGTTGACACAACAAACACACAAACACAGACCTTTTCCCAAGCTCTGGGTAAATCTAATTGAGCTTTGTATGATCACTTTATTCCCAAGCAAGTGGCTACAGGATTTGGTCTGCAGCTGCAGTCCTACACAATGGTCAAAATCCTATTTTGTAGTTATGCAAAAACTGTAACTTTTGACAGCAAACTGCTGTTAGATAAGAAATCTCAACATTTTCTGTTGTGTGCTGCTGCAGTAGATATTTTCTATGGGGATTTTTCAGTTTACAACAATCCATATCCAAAGGTTATGCCTTTTTGTATTCTCAAAGGCTTTCACGGCTGGGATCCGATGGTTGTTGTAGGTTTTTCGGGCTGTCTGGCCGTGTTCTTGAGGTTTTTCTTCCGAACGTTTCACCAGTCTCTGTGGCCGGCATCTTCAGAGGACAGGAGTCGGAACTCTGTCTGTGCTCTGGTGCAGTTCGTGGGACTATCCCACAAACTGCACCAGAGCACAGAGTTCTGTCCTCTGAAGATGCCGGCCACAGAGACTGGCGAAACGTTAGGAAGAAAAACCTCAAGAACATGGCCAGACAGCCCGAAAAACCTAAAACAACCATCGTTATGCCTTTTGCTTAACTGTGCAACAGGATTTCAGCCACACTCTACTTCCAGCTAAGTCCTATGGACAGAAAACAACAGAACTTAATAAAAAGCTTAGGCATGCAGACGCTTGTGGTCTCTTGCAGTGTTGGAGCCTGGCAAAATAAAGCTGTTGCTTCATTTCTTACAACAGAAAATCCCCACCCTCCAAATATCAAGTATTTCTGTTGAACAGTTTGTAACAAAAAGAATTTTTTTGTTGGCCACACGGTATCGCCATTTCCAACCAGGCTCCATCAACACATAGTGACAAATTATTATTATTATTCTTATATTTTACTACTCGAATTACTGTATTTTCCATCTACAACAAGCACCTGTGATTTCAGGGCAAAGCCAACCAACGGCAAGGGAAGGAGGAAGAATCTAACTCTTACCAGGATAGAAAGGAGTTCGAATAACTGCAAATGGCAAAGGGCTCAAAATTACCCTTAATGCAAAATTTATATCTGTTTAAATTTGGAGAGCATGACAGCTATTGAAGCATTCCAAAGGAATTGTCGGGACTCTTTAATGATCACAATAGATTTGAATACTTGGTTTTATAAATGCACTTGGCTAGCAAAACCCCCCACTCATTTTCTACTCTGATGGGAATCCATTAAATGATAGGGAACCTGCAAGAGAGCTATGGAAATGCTAAGATCTGTTTAAGGACTAAAACAAAAGACTTTGTGACCTGGTCACTGATGCCTATTAGAATTATGTAAATTAGTGGTCCTTATTCTCTGAGTTCACTGGCCTGGGTGTAAACTACTTCCAGGACAAGTCTCCGAACTTCTCAGATTCTCTCCTTCGCTTGCGACTACTGAGACAAGGAATCACTTTGGCAACGGAGAGGAGAGCCAAAGCCAAACAGGAATCTGCCAGTTGTTGATTAGGAAATCCATCTCAAGACAGTGCAAGAGGAAAGATTGCTAAAACATATTACAGAAGACCCCCCAGTAGTGGTGTCATGTCTGCATTGCCACCCCTCCATCTAGCTAAGGGGTAGGAGCAAGAAAGAATAGGAAGTGGCATCAGGAAAAGGAGAAAGGAAGCCTAAGAGTACCAATCTACATGTAGATATAGAGAAGTTAACAAGGGAAAACAAATCCAGACTACATACGTACATGCCTATTGACTCTGCCACCCACCCCACCTCAGATCACTGGTGTTCTATTCCAGCAGTCCGTGGTCTATGCCCCTATGGCTTCAACTTGAGCTGACATGGTATTCTGTGTTTTCAGCTGCCCAGGCACTGAGTGGTCTGTTGACAGACTAAAAGAAACTGCAAAGTGTGCTTCATTGCTAAGGCATGCTTCACAGACCCTGTCTTCTCAGCGTCGCCTAATGTGGCTCTTTTTTCTTCCATGATTCATTTGGCAACAGTAAGCTAATAGATGTGGGTTACAACCAAGCTGACCTTTGGACAGCATGAGACTTTTGTCAAAAGGAACGATGTTGTGGGTTGCCGTGGTCTATAATTTCGTAAACGCCTGATAGCCCAGGCTGCCTCTCGATGGGGAAAAGCACGTGCTCATGTGCCTACGATGTTGCCCTTTGATTAACTTCTGACTTCAGAAGTGCTTTCTAAAACAAATCCTTCTGAGAGGAAACTGCTAGGTAAAAGCCAAAAATAAATGTAGCACGCTCCCACGGCTATAAAATTATCCAAGCATCCGTTGTTTGAAGATTTTGTGCAAAGAGATGGAATGGTGTATATTCTTAGTTTCATATTTTACTTTGAAGGTGGACAATATTACATAAGTATCCCCTGAAGAAAAAAAATCAGTCCGCTCATTTTATATAATGCATAACACATCTCTGCTAAAACAATCGATCAGCTCTTTCCTGCTGGATAGCGCATTGGCTTAGGTCTGTGGATTCAGAAGTTGGGAGTTCAGTTCCCAGCTGTGCCTTCTTGACAGGGGCTGAACTCTGTGATCCATAGGGTCCCTTCCAGCTCTGTAGTTCTAAAATTAACATGTTCACCACCTCATCAGAGATCGCTAAAAGAAGGATATTTTTGCAGTCAAAACTAGCCAAAACTTGTATTCCTACATTGAGCAGGGGGTTGGACTTGATGGCCTTGTAGGCCCCTTCCAACTTCACTTTTCTATGATTCTATGATTCTATGATTTCTTTTTCCTCCAGAAGGTGTTGGATTGCAAGATTTGACCAAAAGGTTATTGGGATCAGTTTAAAGTGAACAAAAATCTATCAAACATTGAAAATATTGTGCTGTAAGTGATCTCAAAAGGCATTTTAAAAGCCGTGGTGATATTTTAAGAATCATGGTTTAGAGACAAAAGTGATTCCAAGAGATATCTTAAAAGCTATGATTTTAACTTTTTAAATACTTATAGATAAGGAACAGGGATGTTGACAAGTTTTTGGGTCCAAGTTCCAAGTCCGAGTCTGAGTCTTTGGTACCAAGTAGAGATAGGCACGAATCAATCTGGCCCAGTTCGTATATATTCATTGGCATGGCACCAGAGGTGCCTCATGTTCCCTCCTCTCACTCCACCCCTGATTGGCTGCCCCACTCACAAGCTGGCGCATACCTCCCGGGTCCTCCTTCTTTGGCGGCTATCCAGTCCTGGAAGGAGTTTGGGTTTCCCTTCCCCGCCTCCTCTGGCAGCTGACCACTCAGATGAGGAGACAGGACTGGGATTCTTGCTGCTCAGCCAATGAGTGATTGGCTGCTGGAAGAGGTAGCAAAAGGAAATCCGAGCTCCTGCCCGGACAGTCTGTTGTGAGTGGGGAAGCCGTCCGGGGGGGGGGGTCAGGGGGAGGGAAGGTGCTGCACCTCTGGTGCCATGCTGACAAATTTCTACAAATCGGGCTGAATTGATTCATGGCCATCTCTAGTACTAAGTCCTGAGACCCAAGCCCAAGTCCGGGTTCCTATGAATAACAAGCTTCCCCCCCCCCCAGAAAAAAGGGGTGGGTGGGTTCTAAGTTGCAAATTGAGTCCGAGTCATTAAAAAAAAAACCCACCCGAGTTGAGTCACCGGTACGACTTAAGTCCAAATGGACAGTGAATCCTGCAACTCAAGTCCCCATTCCTGATGAGGGATAATTGTTGAGATTGATACAATGGCAAAGATACAGTTGATAAAATGGTTGAAATTGTTTTAAATTACATATTATCATATTTTGGTTTGTGTGGCTTCGGTTTCTCCTTGAGAACTTTTGCTCTTCAGCACAATTTAAATAAATAGCATTTCGAAGGCCTCTGCATTTACCACTGTTGTATTTACACGTGCATACAACTGTGAAGGTTTACCTTTTTTAACCCATAATTGAGGTATGGATTCTGTGAGACGTCTCGTTAGTAACTATAAATCAATACTTTCAGTGCTGTTGTTACAATAACAAAAAAGGAGGAAATAATATTTCAATATTAAAGTACCTAGGTACTTGTAGAGGGTAGTTTAAAGTATTCCGTTTTATATAAATGTATACACTTTATAAATTATACTACGTAGAATATATAAATATTTGTATTATATATAATATATAAAGTATATAAATATAAAGTATTAAATATGATATTTAAAATATCCAACATTTCAGTACTCAGGTACTTTGCACAAGGTATCTATGTACTTTAAGGTGAATCCTGTGTAAATATAGATACAAATCCTACTAATTTTAGTGGAACGGAAACCTCATTAAGTCAAAACTCAATCAAAACACAGAGAGGGATGGTTAGCCCTGCTCTCTCTTGCCACTCTCCACACAGATAGCTGAAATAACATATGGTTAAAACTTTTAATATTTATTTTTTCAATCATTTTATTTTATTTTATTATAAAGATATAAAAAGAAAAATAATGAAAACAGAAATGAGTTTACGTACAATTCTTGCATATTTAGAGCACCTGCCATTTGTATACATGACTTAAACTCTTCATTTCATACTAAACATACTATTCTATGCTTTAGATTTACTTGACCTTTTGAAAGACATGCTCTGCTCATCCCTAATTCTATCTTATTCTACAACGGCTAAACGTACAAACCGTATAAACAGAAGACCTATCAAAAATTCTGAAAAAGAAAAGTGGGAAAATGGTTTTGATTATTTAAACAAATAGTGCAGAAATAATGCTGTAAAAATACTCATAAACAGGAACGCAGATGTTAAAAGAGTAAAAATGTGGACGAAGTAAACTTTTACTATTTATTAATTAGACATTTGGGGAGAATTTTATCATGTGGGGGAAAGGCATTAAAATGAATGAAATATAATAAAGTACCCTCTATTCTGTCTTTGAAATTTTAATAATTTCTTTTAGCTGGTTGAAGCAAAGGAGCCCTGACTGTGTTGCCACTTCACCCACGTCCACTTGGGCTGTGACCTTTTGGAAATGTGGATGCTGAGCAGATGGCCAGTCTGAACAACCAGTCTCTATTCCCTAATGAAAGCTGACCAACCCTGTCGAAGCTTTAAGTGGGCCACCCAGTGGACCTGATGATGCTCAATCTTATCCATCATGGATATGTTTTCACCTATTGGAGGATGTGCTCACATGGGAAAACAGATCAAAAACTGGACCTCTTGTGGAAGGGTCTGGTGTCAATCACATGACACACCAGCCTGACCCCAATCGATCCCCAAGCTGGACCTTTCTGGTTCAGTTGTATTGTTCTACATTTGGGGGTCAGGATGAAGCAATTCCCTGGTGAGTGGTTGCTTTAAGGCAGATCATTCCCATTAAAGCGATCCTTTCTGGTGTAAGCAGGCGAGCCATTTCGCAAGGGGATCTCTCTCTCTCTTTCTTATATCCATCCTTACTGTTCCTCATGTCTTTTCTTTTCACTAAATGTTCACTCCCTGTGCAAGTTCTCAGTCAAATGTTTCAGACTGGGGAATGGGTTTTTGTAGAATACCAACTTTTTTTGTGGCTAGTTCCATCATCTGGTGATCTGGCCATCATCTCTCAAAACACTGTGGTTTCAGTCTGCACTCTATAAAGTAGATTGCACCACACCCCTCTAAGCAGCTCACAATTTAATAGAGCTATTTCTTTCTGCAACATTTTGCCTCTATCAAGAGATACTTACAGATTCTTTTTTAGACTGTATTTTTAAGAGAAGCACTTCTATGGATGTTCTGACTCATGTGCCAACGTACTGCTGTTCTTTTGTTTCTGCACTGCTCCAGATTTTGAGATTGGAAAAAAAAATGCAGCTTGGAACTTAGCTTGGCATTTTTGCACTTCTGTGAATGTTGAGATACAGAATGTGTAGGCATCCTTCCGTCTCAAGAGACTATGGTAACGTGCTCTGAATAGAGGTCTTGGAACAGCATCTAGTGTGGCTGAGAAGGCCAATTCGAGAGTGACCATCCCTTCCACACTGAAGACAAATACAATCTGTCCCCTGTCCAGCTCCCTGATTTTGCTGGTTTCGTGACTGCCTCTTACAAAATATAGCTGAAAAAAATAGTAGTAGATTCAATATTGTGTATATCTTACAATAATGCTGATCCAAGCATGCTAGCACCACAAATCAAACCCAAAAGTGTAATTTTGTGGGAAAATGCATTAAAATAAGGAACACTTCAGAGTGTTTCAGAATGTAATTCCTTTACTTCACAGACGGCTGCAGATGGAAGGGATTTATGAATGAATAAAACTGT
Source organism: Intellagama lesueurii (assembly GCA_037013535.1). Classification (NCBI taxonomy): domain Eukaryota; kingdom Metazoa; phylum Chordata; class Lepidosauria; order Squamata; family Agamidae; genus Intellagama; species Intellagama lesueurii. The sequence continues at coordinate 8,072,245 of JBAJHW010000003.1, forward strand.
TTTGTCCATATACACAATGAACATCACTCACACACAAACAGACACACACACACACAGAGGCATGTACATTCTTTTCGACAAGCTCATAAGAATAAATGGGATGAGGGCGTTTCCCTGTTTCTGTGGCCAGCAGTGGGTGATTCAAAGAGCCCAAAGGCATCCACAGAGCACGGGGCCACAGCCACAGATCCCCCATGTTAAATCTGGCATCCACCTGCCATGGATAGAAGTGGGGAAAGACATAGAAAAAACCAGGAAGGTGAAGTACAGCATGGTCTTTACTTTAGAAACAACTTTTTATTTTCTTTCCTGCCGCCAACTCATTGATTAAGTCATCAATGTGTTCTGCCTGCACAAACACTAATTTCAGGTCCAGGGAACAGGAAATACATGGCAGAGAGAATCGTAGGAAAATGTGAATCAATAGACTCCCAGCATTGCCCTTTTAAGAAAGAATCAAAGAGATGCTCGCCTGTTGCCCTTTTAAAGTCCCTCACTGATTCCCTTCCTGGTGGCTGCCTTGTGAAACCACTGGAGGCTTTCTCCTCATGGCTGGGGGAAAAAAGAGGAAACATTAAAAAGCACAGCACACAACAGTGCAACTGCTGCTGGTGTGACTTGAAGTTGTTCTGTCCTAACTGCACCATTCTATGGATGAGTTGTCTTGCTGTTGACACTTCCCCTTTCACAGAAATGGGGTCATCACAGAGATCTAGAAATTCACACATATTGTCACCGACCCAGACAAGGTTTGGGTCAAAATGTCACCAAATGCTCCCAGAGCAGGCTGCTCCCCAACCTTGTGTCCTTGCACAACAACCATCAGAGGGCCTCCACAATTCCCTATTAATCAATGTCTGAAAGCCTATTATATGTCCACATGTGTATAAAACAATGTTGCAGAAGTGAAAGAAAAAAATCATGGCATCCATGAAGTAAAATCCATGAAGCACTTCCACAGGTGTATCACGCAAACCAATTGTAGAACCAGAGCTCAAACCACAAAATTATGAACTGTACAAGTGTGAAGCACGCAATCAATTGCACCATCACGACACAAACCACACAACCGTAAGGCCTGGAACACTTCCATAGTCATAACCTTAGGTAAAGGTAAAGATTCCCCTTGACATTTAGTCCAGTTGTGTCCGACTCTAGGGCACGGTGCTCATCCCCATTTCCAAGCCATAGAGCCAGTGTTTTGTCTGAAGACAGTTTCCGTGGTCACATGGCCAGTGCAACTAGACATGGAATGCCGTTACCTTCCCACCGAGGTGGTACCTATTTATCTACTTGCATTTGCATGCTTTCGAACTGCTAGGTTGGCAGGAGCTGGGACAAGCGATGGGAGCTCACTCCGTCGCGTGGATTCGATCTTACGACTGCTGGTCTTCTGACCCTGCAGCACAGAGGCTTCTGCAGTTTAACCCACAGCGCCACCACGTCCCTTTTTAGTCATAACCTTACCTTATGCCAAACTGAACTAGATTTCACCCTATATCTAATATACCTGTATCTCTATATTATAATATTATATGGTGAGGATGTAAATCCTTGCTTGTTACATTCTTGTGCATGAGAATGAAAAAACAGAAAGCTAAATAAAAATTAATTCTGGATGGCAGAGGAGGAAGGCAACAATAAAACCAACTGTCAGAAAATATGAATGAAACGACAAGAACAGCCTTAAAATACTATCCCGTTGTGGCCCAGGATGATAAAATAGGGTCAAACATTACAACATCAAACAGTGAAAGCAGCGGTCAAGTATAAAAAGAGCAGATAAAAATTGCAGATAAAATTTTCTGCAGCAATATCAAAGCAAGCATGAGAAAAGGCTCATAAAAAGGCTCAATACAAAAAGCTCATAGAACTAAGCACCAGGCAATCTTCCCGAAGGAAACATGAGTCACCATGACCCAAAACAATGCCCCTTCCCAGTCATTCTCTACTTAAACTCTGAATATTAGGACCCTAAACCATATGAAAGACAGGAGGGCCTGGCATGCTCTGGTCCATGGGGTCACGAAGACTCGGACACGACTTAACAACTAAACAACAACAACAAAACCATATGAGCCAGAATATGGAGAAAGTTTTGGCTTGCATGGACAGGCATCCCAACTGATGAGTGTTACCTCATCAAATCAATGATAGATGAAGTAGCAATATCTCATTCCACCCCCTCTTCACATATCTAGCCTATCCAGATGCCAAATGTCTGTATCAGGTCCCAGAAAAGAGTCTTTTCTGACCATCTTTCACAGCTCTTTGAACCACAAGGCTCAGTTCCCCTCTGGTCTGTGACCTGGGTGATACTGGGAGTTGCACCCCCCAAAATGAAACTTTCCCAGCCTCTGACCTTCTTATTGGTCAGGTCTGTGCAAACGGAGTGTCAGGAGGACAAGAGGTATGAAAAAGTCCTGTCGATGGACTGTTGCGCCCGTCCTTCGGGCCAATGGAATTTTCAACATCAGGTTCTCCCATTGATTTGAGAAAGAACACAATCAGTCATGGGAACTCAAAGGAGACGGAGAAGCAGGGAGTCAGAGATGAACCGGGGGAAGAAGAAAAGGGGGAAGGGAACCCCTAGAGGAAGAGAAGAGAGAGGAGAGGAAGGATATAACAGGGGAAGAATAGGTGAGAAAGGAAGATTCAGAGGGGGTAAAGATAGAGAAGGAGGAGAAGAAGGAAAGCTGGAAAATGAAGGACCAGGGCATTGAAGCCCAACTGACAGAAGTGGTGAGGAGAGGAGCCTCTGGAAGAGTAAGAGAAGATTGGAAAGGAAGATCCCTGGACAGGAGAGATTGTTATTTTCAGAATACCAAAGGTCAATACCAAAGGAATGCCAGACTCCCTGCAAATCCTCTTATGGGGAGAATGAGGGAAATGGGAAAGGAGACGTCCGGCCCAAGAACAGTTCTTGACTGGTGAATTGTCAGTCCAGGCGGTACCCTGGCCCGAGGTTGCCAGACACCCCAGCATGAGAAACCTCAGTAGAGAGGATGGAGGAATTGCCCACTTATAAAGGTAAAGGTTCCCCTTGACATTTAGTCCAGTCGTGTCCGACTCTAGGGCGCGGTGCTCATCCCCGTCTCCAAGCCACAGAGCCAGCATTTGTCTGAAGACAGTTTCCGTGGTCACGTGGCCAGTGCGACTAGACACGGAACGCCGTTACCTTCCCTACCTATTTATCTACTCGCATTTTTACATGCTTTCGAACTGCTAGGTTGGCAGGAGCTGGGACAAGCGACGGGAGCTCACTCCGTCACGTGGATTCGATCTTACAACTGCTGGTCTTCTGACCTTATACCCAGTGCCATAAGCCATACCTGTTGTGAACCCACTGCCTTGCCTATGTGAAACCCCTGCTCCAGCTGGAAAGGGGAAGAGGACAGCAAAGCTAGGGGTCGTACCAAGCTCTGGAGTACTGGGAGGAAGCCAAGGTTTTGAGTGGAACAGACTTGGTTAGAATGTTTGTTCCCAATCTGCAAATGTTTCTTTGGTTGAAAGTTGAGAGTTGGTTTAACAAAAAAAAAACAACAAAAAACAAAAAAAACTATTTTGCAAGAAACTGATACGTGTGAAATGGAAGGGACCACGGATGATAGAGACTTCTGAGGAAGAGTTATTGGTGGGGGAAATCACAGGGAGGTGTTCCATGAGGCAGTAACGCTATTCTGTTTACATAGAAGCAAGCCCCATCAAGCTCAGTGGGACTTCCTTTCTGCTGTTTGATACTTGACTTGCAAAGACCAGTTCATGCTGAAGCTGAGCACCTGCAGTAGCATCACAGTACCTGCCCTTACATTTCAATGAACTTTTGCTGATGAGAATCGGACAAAGAGTAATTAAGGTCTTCTCGGAGACCTTAAAAATGGAAAGAGGAGCCAAAAAGTGGGGAATTATTGTACAACAGTTAGCGTGCCACTATCTTGCCTCTGACACATTTCAGTTACAGCATGGTCTGCAGCTGGATCCCTAACTGATATTTTAGGTGATGGGCTGACAATCCGGGTTCCATCTTCAGGACAGCTGTTGTGTTTTTCCATCGCTACAGCCACCTCCACTGCAGCTATCGTTCAGGCCAGGCAGGATGACAAGTCTCACTGTGCCCCCCAAATAGCTTCTTAAAAATCCATCCACAAGCCAATAATGAAATACAGCCACTCTATCTGTTTGTCATATCCATTCCCCTCTTGGCGATAGCTTCTGAGCATGCCTAAGGCTCTGGAGGGATAGATGACTTCTTTATTTATTGAATTTGACAGCTAAGGAATCTGTTCCTGCTCATCTTCAGATAACATAGCATACCCTAAACCTACCTCTCAGCTCAGGTTAGCAGAGAGATATTTATTTTCCTGTTACTTAGCAGAAAGGATCTCTGTTATTAATTGCAGGAATGAGCCACAGTTTTACAGGTTCTTCCCTGCCTAAGCGAAGAATTACATGTTTCACTGTGACTGCTGCATTATTATCCCATTATATTGCACAGGAAGCTGCTTTGAATATAGTTCCTGTAGACTTCGTATAGGTTCATGTAGACTCCCCCAAATAGCAGAGACTTTCTAGAACTTGAGATTCAGGCAGGATTCGTCCCCAACGAATCCTGAAACTGAGCTGAAACTGAGTCAGTGGATCTACTGCAGCTTTCAGTCCAAACTTTAAAGGAGCTGCCTAAAGTATAGAACCTATCTGGGACAGAGTTCAACGAATTGAACAGACCGTGCAAAGTCCAGGCTAAAACTCAGACCTAGAGATGGGCACAAACCAGAAAAAAGGTGGTTTGTAGTGTTTCATGGTTCATGATGACCCATCACAAGCCCCCCCCCCCCCCGCTGGACTGGTTTGTGGGGTTTTTTGGGGTGGTCATGCTGGGGGTGGCTACCTGGTCGTGCCACCTGGTCCTGCTGCGTCTGCCTCTTCTGCTACTGCCACAGGCTGCCAGTAACATCTTCAGAAGCAGTGGCAGGATCCTGGCAGGGAAGCTGGTTCTGCTGCCTCGGTGCATGTGCCCACCTATCCCTCCACTGGCAACTTAAAGCAGGGTGGACAAAGTGCAGCAAAATCTCAGGTGCTCCCGGCTCCCCTGATTTATCTTTTAAACATGTTTTCCTCAGAAAGCTCCCTTGTGCAATATAGGGGCTGTGGGAAGTAATTTCTCAATTTTTCCTCCCGCCCGGTTCCATTCCACGTCCCTCAAAAATTTTTGTAACCTTAAAAATTGTCCACTAGAGGGGGTGAGAGAGCTTTTTTCCCCAGTTTAAAAAAACTTTTTTAAAACTTTAAAAATACTTTGTGGGTGGGAGGGACGTGTGAGTGGGTGCAGACATATCAGTCAGGGTTGGTTTCTGTGGCCTTTCAACCTCTGGAGGTTGAACACCTCATCTTAAAGACTGGCATGTCTTACTTGGCAAATGCTTCTGTGAACTGTAGCCCAATTCACCAGATGCTATGGTCCAAGAAGGCTTATGCCAAAGGGCATGTGTCAGTCTTTAAAGGGCCAGAAGGCTGTTCCTTGCTTTGGTTACAAGGGACTACTAACACAGGTATTTCTTAAGAAATGTCTGCCGTTATCTTTGTGGATGGGAGCATGAAACAGCCCAAGACATACTGTGCGGCTTCCTTGTTCCAGCATAGCTGAGAGCTCAGTGCTCTTCACAGTTACTCAGAAGGAAGCCGTGATATGTTCAACAGGTCCTGTTCCCAGGAAAGCAGATGTAGGAACACAGCCTGCAACAGTACGAGGCAGGCCTGCCCCACTGTGTTTGTTACAGACCTTGTGTGCAAGATGTATAGTGTAGGACATTGTCAATTTTTACATTTTTAAGCCTAATGTAGCTTAAATAATACTTCACAGCTGCTGAAGCTCACCGATCTATAAAATACCTTAAAACAGTTAATCATTCTCTAATGTGCTTTCTAATGAGGAGAACTGAGGGTTTTTTTCCTCTTCTTCTCCCCAAAATGTGAAGCAAAAATACATTACGGCAACATTAGGGGGTACTGATTGAGTCACATTAAGGTAATGAAATTCTAATTCATGTCAAAGCACCATTTATGGGGGAGAGGGATAGCAAAGCAGTTCATAATGCTGGATTTTTAAGGTGACATTTGTCCAATGAGGTATGCATTTCCCCAGATTCCAGAATCACAGTGTGGATTTCGAGCTAATAGATCCACCATCGACATGGTATTTTCCCTCAGACAGTTGCAGGAGAAATGCAGGGAACAACGACAGCCACTCTTTGTGGCCTTCATAGATCTCACAAAGGCCTTTGATTTGGTTAGCAAGGACGGTCTTTTTAAAATACTTCCCAAGATTGGATGTCCACCTCGGCTCCTTAACATCATCAGGTCCTTTCATGAGGAAATGAAGGGCACTGTAGTTTTTCATGGCTCAACATCAGATCTCTTTGACATTTGAAGTGGAGTGAAACAGGGCTGTGTCCTCACGCCAACTCTGTTTGGGATCTTTTTTGCTGTCATGCTGAAGCACGCCTTTGGAACTGCAACAGAAGGTGTCTATCTCCGGACTAGATCAGATGGAAAGCTCTTTAATCTCTCTAGATTGAGAGCAAAGACCAAAGTCCAACTGAAATGCATGCGAGACTTCCTTTTTGCCGATGACGCAGCTGTTGTTGCCCACTCTGCTGAAGACGTCCAACAATTTATGAATCGTTTTAGCAAGGCCTGCCAAGACTTTGGATTAACAATCAGCGTGAAGAAAACACAAGTCATGGGCCAGGGCGTGGACTCACCTCCCTCTATTACCATCTCCACACAAGAATTGAAGGATGTTCATGATGGAGGTGGCTCAATGATCTCTGACACTCTCTCCCTAGATGTCGAGCTGGAGAAACACATTGGCAAAGGAGCTACCATGTTCTCTAGACTCACAAAGAGAGTATGGCTTAATAAGAAGCTGATGGCATATACCAAGATCCAGGTCTATAGAGCCTGTGTCCTGAGCACATTCCTGTACTGCAGTGAGTCCTGGACCCTTTGTGCACGGCAGGAGAAGAAGCTGAACACGTTCCATATGCGTTGTCTCCGACACATTTTTGGCATCACCTGGCAGGACAAAGTTCCAAATAGAGTAGTCCTAGAATGAGCTGGAATTTTTAGCATGTATACATTATTGAAACAGCGACGTCTACATTGGCTTGGGCATGTCGTGAGAATGGCTGACGGTTGGATTCCAAAAGATCTCCTGTATGGGGAATTAGTGCAGGGAAAGCACCCCAGAGGGAGACCACAGCTGCGATACAAGGAGATCTGCAATCGGGATCTGAAGGCCTTAGGAATGGACCTCAACAGATGGGAAACCCTGACCTCTGAGCGTTCAGCCTGGAGGCAGGCGGTGCAGCATGGCCTCTCCCATTTTGAAGAGACACTCATTCAGCAGGCCGAGGCAAGAGGCAGTCCCGAAACCAGAAAAATCAGGGAGCTGGACAGGGGACAGATTGTATTTGTCTTCAGTGTGGAAGGGATGGTCGCTCTCGAATTGGCCTTCTCAGCTGCACTAGACGCTGTTCCAAGACCTCTATTCTGAGCATGTTACCATAGTCTCTCGAGACTGAAGGATGCCTACACTATTCCCCAAATTGTATCATAGACACTCAGACAGAGCCATTTTAGCACCCGGGGCAAACGACACAGTCTCCCACCCGCTCTGTTGTGAGGCATGAGCACAAAGCCCTAAGTGCTCTGTCTTAGGGTATGAGGAGACAACCCAATTATCCTGGCCTGTCACAGTCTAGATAGTGTTAAACAGGGTTGCTTGAGGTGCAGTTTGATTGATCCTTGCCTGTGGAGCCAAGGATCCGCCCAAATGGGATACTGCGCCTCAGAATGAACTTATTTCCCTTTAAAGAGAAAGAAAACAAAAAAGGATCTCTCTCCTGTTTCTTCCTCCATGCTTTGCCTACATCACTTAATGATCTTGAGAAATGGGAAGCTTCCTTTCCACTCACCTGTGGAGGGGAAGGGAGAAGAAGTTTTGCATTTCTTTTTAATTGTTGCTAACCAACGCAGTGCATCTGTGATGCTTTTAAAGGGTTTTAAAAAAAGTTTTTGTCTTTATTTTTTTATTTTATTTTTCTCTTCTTTTTTAAAGCATCACTGATGCCTTAACAATGAAAAAGAAATGGAAAACTTCCTCTTTCTTCCTGAGTGGCCGGGAAGCATCCCGTTTCTCAAGATTATGAAGGGGCTTTGGCAAAGAGAGAGCTAGGCAGCCACTTGGGTTCAATCCCAACAATCAGATATGCCAGAACTGAACTGAAACAGAGCAATTCTACCCACACCAAAACCAAAAGAGTAGCCCCTGACAGGGACCCCAAAAGGTGTGGGTAGGTATTGATCAGGGATGGGCTGGTTCATGATGGCACATACATCAAGTGGTCAACAGAAAAAGAAGTGAAACAGCCCAGTCCCAATCTGGAACAAACTGGGAGACAAATGCCCATCTGATTGCACCTACAGGTGGCTGTTCCCACCTGTAGATTAGCTTCAACCATCACAAAATGATATGTTTCCCATAATTCCATTTTTGATCCTTCCATCTGTTATCATTTCAACAAGTAGATAAAGGCTCAGAAAGATATATGCATGACTCATTTTTCAAGAACATTTAAAAAATGACAGGATGAGAACCAGGGATGTAACTCTCAAAATCTTTTAGTCCTCCTCCGGTAAAGGGGAAAAATTCAGAACTTCTCTCCCTGGTGGACTTTCCTTTTTGGAAAGGAAAATCTCTCTCTCTCTCTCTCTCTGTGTTTGCATTTCTTTAAAATATGCAGGATTGGAATATGTGCTATCAGTTGCCTTGTTGCATATCTAGTAAAAGTAGTAATAGATGGATAGGTGTTTTTCTTTGTGATCATCCCCCAATTCTGATCGAGCTAGTTGTGAGTGTGTGCCTAGATTTATAAAGCAAAAGCACACTGATTCTGCACAGGTGCATTGTTCATGGCTTTGCGATGTTTCATAAATTCTAGCTGTGCTTACTGTGTGTACGGTAACCTTCACAGAGTTGTAAGATGCTAGGTCAATACAAAACTAAGATCATGGACACTGGTCCCATCACCTCCTGGCATATAGAAGGGGAAGATATGGAGGCAGTGACAGATTTTACTTTCTTGGGCTCCATGATCACTGCAGATGGTGACAGCAGCCACGAAATTAAAAGACTCCTGCTTCTTGGGAGGAAAGCGATGAAAAACCTCGACAGCATCTTAAAAAGCAGAGACATCACCTTGCCGACAAAGGTCCGCATAGTCAAAGCTATGGTTTTTCCAGTAGCGATGTATGGAAGTGAGAGCTGGACCATAAAGAGGGCTGACTGCCGAAGAATTGATGCTTTTGAATTGTGGTGCTGGAGGAGACTCTTGAGAGTCCCCTGGACTGCAAGGAGATCAAACCTATCCGTTCTGAAGGAAATCAACCCTGAGTGCTCACTGGAAGGACAGATCCTGAAGCTGAGGCTCCAATACTTTGGCCATCTCATGAGAAGAGAAGACTCCCTGGAAAAGACCCTGATGTTGGGAAAGTGTGAAGGCAAGAGGAGAAGGGGATGACAGAGGACAAGATGGTTGGACAGTGTCATCGAAGCGACCAACATGAATTAGACCAAACTCCAGGAGGCAGTGGAAGACAGGAGGGAGGGCCTGGCGTGCTCTGGTCCATGGGGTCATGAAGAGTTGGACACGACTTAACAACTAAACAACAACAGGTCAATACAGGAAAAGGACTTTAATGCCAATTTAAATATTGTCTTTCAATTATGTATGTTGCCTTGCTTTTTAAGGAGAAAGGCAGTGTAAAAATATAATAAATAAATAAAATAAATAAATAAATAATATTTTGTACCAAATTAAAAAAAAAAAAACAAGGAGGAAAAAGCCAAACCATTAAGAATCTAATCCTTGGACTAGAGCCCAGGCCTCTGTTGCAAAGTTTTGAATTTCTGGTAAAATTCCCCTTTTCTTGGTACACAGTAGAAGTACAGAGATCCAGAGAGGAAAATATCTTCAAGTTCCCCAAAGTCATCCCTTTTCTCTTTAACTTACATTCTCAGTAACTCATTCTGAGACATTTGAAGGCAGAAGACTAAAACACATTTCTTCACCTACAGTTGCTTGACATTACAGTCTTTTGTGGACTGTTTTCTTTACTGCACACAAACTAGCAACCAACTGAACAGATCACCAGTAGCAACAACAAACAGCTGCCACCAACTGATGAAAGACAGACAGAACACTCAGCAGAGGGGTGTGGCTCTCTTTGAATTTCAAAAGCTGGAAGGAACAATTCCAGACAGAGAGAAAGACAACTACTCCAGCCCAGAAAAGTCCCTCCAGTCACTTAAACCGCAGACAGCATGCGAGGTTGTAAATAAAACTTCATCAGGAATTGCTGAACATTCGCAGTGCTGTCTCACTCTTCCAAGATGACCAGATTCACTCCCAAATCCTGGAAGCAGTGAGATTTGTTTCAAAACTCCGAGGAGGACAATGATCTAAGTATCCTGTGTCCTGTTTCCGCTGTGGCCAAGCAAATGCCAAAGAAAGTTCTCAAGCATTGAGGACAGGGGAACAGGGGAGTGGGTGCTGTTATACCCCAGCAACTGGTCTCCCCCTGCTGTTCTTCTCCAGCAACTGATATTCAGAGGCAGGCTATCACTAACCCTTGAAGCAGCCCATGACTGTCATGACTAGTAGCTTTTGATGAATGGATATATTTTGATAAATGGACATATTGGCCTGGAGAGGGCTTCCAGATCTCGTGGCACCAGCTGAAGTTTCAGGGAGTTGGGAACAAATCTCAGGATGAGTGGAAAAGAGAATTCAGTTTTTTAAAATCAGTGATGCCCAACCTTGGGTCCCCAGGTGTTCTTGGACGACAGCTTCCAGAAATCCAGGCTAGTGCAGCTAGTGGTGAAGGCTTCTGGGAGTTTTAATCCAAGAACATCTAGGAACTCAAGGTTACAAACCACTGTTTTAAATGTAATAGGTATCTGTCAATTCCAGGCACCCTGTTCCCCTATTCCCAGTGGGTCATTCATTCAGCACAAGAGTGTGTTGTGCTTACTGCCTTCCTAAGCCCTTTGCTTGCCCCACCTCTGTGACATCACAAGGGCCCGCCCCCTAAGCTCAAATTTTGCCCCAGAAATTGTATCTCAGGGATGGAAATAGCACTAACCTGGCAGCCGTAAAGTCAAGGTGAACCAAATCTTTTTTTGACTCTGTGTGTGACACAATGGCAATTGGGGACACAGTTTCCCACTTCACTCGGCCTTCTGTCCCATGACCAGTCTTAGAACCAACTTCTAAATTCAGCCCATGACTGGCACAGAATAGACACTCTAGGAAAGGAAGGGAGCCATTTGCTTGACTACTATTGTTCAAGGTTTTTTTTTTTCCAGCAGCAAAAAAATTAGCTTGTTGGGTGTTAAGATCATCAGGAGAGGCCTTTCTCTCAGTCCCGCCCCCCTTCACGGGGCATTAAATGGGGACATAGGAGAGGGACATCTCTGTGGCTGCTCCCAGACTTTGGAACTCCCTCCCACTGGAAGCCAGGCTGGCCCCATCGTTGCCATCCTGCCACAAGCAGGCAAAGACCTTTCTCTTCAGGCAAGATTTTCCTTAGTGACTGACTGTCTAGGAGACAATAAATGGGATGGTTTATATTTTGTCACTTCTAATTTAGATTTTTTTATCTAATTATAAAATATTACCTAATATTTTAAATATTAATTCTTTCTAAATATTTGAAGAATTTAGTGTTTTTAGCTTTTAATATTGTGTTCTTAATGATGCAAGCTGGCTCTGGTCCATTTTTAGGAGAAAGGTTGGGTAAAAATATTTGAAATCCATCAATCAATAAAAATTTTGGGAGATTGCAGACCACCTCCATACCTATCCAAAACATCCTTAAAACACACTTGGTGCGACGCTCAACTCATTTAGTTACTAAAACAAAGGCCCATAATTTGACCATTATTAGCTTCAGCACTAGTCAATATTTTTGGATGCTTTTCAAAAGCATGCCGTGTAGAACCAGGAGATCACAGCTCTTAGAAACCGTGACTATTGGCTGTGCTGTCCAGGATTTGAAATAATAATAATAATTTTTAGAGCTGCAACAGCTGGAAGGGACCCTATGGATCATCGAGTCCAACCCCTGTCAAGGAGGCACCATGGGGAATCGAACTCCCACACTGAGCTATCCAGCAGTTCATTGTAATCCAGCACATCTGGAACGTAGCAGGTTGCTTTCCCATGATCTCTGTGTTATCAAGGGGTTCTTTTGAAATGCTTCCAGAAATGTCAACTGGTACAGAACCTAGTATCATATTCCCTACAGGGGTGTAACTCCTTTCTCAATGTGCAGATAGAACAAACTAAACAAAGAGAAGTTGGAAACAGAGACCAAGATCATGTTGTCAGGAATATCATCCTCAGATCTTGGATGAAGAAAATAATGCCTTTTTTAAAAAAAGGAATACACTCTGTTTTTGACCAAGCCTCTGTCTGAAATAAAACAGAGGCAGCCCAATCCATTAGTGTCCTTTGATATCAAAGTCACAAATAGCGGGCAAGTTACAGCATCGGGATCTGTATGAGCATTTCATGTATAAAGTGCTCTTCCGTCTCTGTCTCGGGATTCAAAGACCACAAGCTACTTCAAAGAGGCAGGACAGAAGCACCCTCTTATTTCTGGAGGAGCCCCCCCTGTTGAGAAGGCAGTAACCCCAGCGGAAGAAGTGCCAAGACTCTAATGAACTCTCCTTTACACTTAATTGCTCTCCCCCGATCTGTGATTGACTCCTTCGGCAGACGGAGAAGTTGTACGGCATCACCAGAATACATGGCAGGACAGCATGTTGTGCTGTCTGTTTTCCAGAATTAATTGGCACTATTGTCCTTTGCAGCATACGGAAGTGCTCCGGCTCACTAGAAAAGAAGGAGAAATTGCACTGCGTGGGTCGGTCTGGTGAGAAAACACATACATCCCATGTTGACATACCGTACGTTGGAGCAGCCAGAAGGGGACCTTGCTTTCTTGTAAGTTTAGCGTGTAATGTCGCACCCAAAATGTCAGCCAGAGTAGCAACCCTCCCGTAGGTTGAGTATGGGTCTTTGTAAACAGAAAGGCATTAGGACAGACAGTATGGTATAATAGTCTGGGACTTAGGGACTTGTCAAAGAAGACATGGTTCACTTCCTCGACTGGTCTGAGAAGCAGTTGTCCTCCTGTATATTTAAACTACTCAATCTCACCGTCCATCCATTCAAGCTACCCAGTTGACTTTGGATCGGTCACTTTTTCTCTCAGCATGGTCCTTAGAATAAAGTGGGGAGAAAAGAACCACATCCATGTCTTTGAGCTCCTTGGACGAAAGGTGCTTAATCCGAAGAGTTTGAAACAGAGTGACATGGACACCAGATTTCCCTTTCCTTGCTTGTGCACATAGTTCATTTCAGAACAGATGTCAAAGTGGGCATGATTCAGTTTCTAGACTGGTCTGAGAAGCAGTTGTCTATTGTATATTTCATGGTTCCACTCCCGAGGACCAGGGCCCCAACCAAACCTAACATGGACTAATTTAGCAAATATTCAGAGGACATCTTGGAAATTTCTCAGAATTGCTTTTAGAGCAGATGGAGGCAGATGGGGGTTGTAGTGATGAACATTTGGAAGGCACCAGTCTGTACTGTATGGTTGGGTTTGTATGAAGACTTTCCAGCTGAACCAATAATGGGGACAGTGACTTTTTTATACTGGTCATTCCTCATTGGGGTGAAGGGCTGATGGTTGAATGAGGTGAATCTTTCCTGAGCTACATGATCTATACATGACATGCTGCTGGACACAGGCCTTGAAATAATGTGAGGATGTCCAGTCTTTCTTGTCATGTCCTTCTGCACAAGAATGAGAAATTGCAAGGATGTTCTCTCCTGCAGCAAGATATTTGTGTTGGTCTTCCAGATATGGAAAGGATCCAATGGATCATCGAGTCAAGCCACTGTCAAGGAGGCACAGTGGAGAACGAACTCTCATCTTTTGTCTCTGCAGCTAGATACCCAAACCACTGAGCTCTCTAGCAGTTCTGTTGGTGCTGGGATACATGAGGAGGATATGTAGTGACCAAAATCCTACTGGTAGTTCAGGAAGGGATCATGTAAGTCGCGACTAGCTGCAGCTAACAACCAAGGTGCTGGCTGTGTGTCATTTGTGTCACACAACTTATTGTGCACCCAATATGAGCCCCAGAACCTTATCAATTAGCTGCAACTGGTCACAACAACTTAACATGATCCCTTTGCAAACATCCATGGGATTCTGGCCACTGGAAGCCCAATTGGGATCACAACCCACCACCTAAACGTGATAACCTATTGAAATCTGATAGTTGATCCATTGCAAATGTTTTCCATTTCCCTCAGATTGGAAGGCTGTGGCTTTCTTTCTGTAATTTATGTCCATGTTATTCTTTTTTTTTCCTTACCCAGCAAAGGCCATTATCAATTCCATTCATACATAAAAGGCGTTCACAAGAGTATATAATGAACGAACAGCACTCCTTTTCAGTAAATGGTGTATTGATTTCCAGTTTTTCATGTGCGTTGCACCACTTGAAGACAATTTCTACTCTAACTGGCTGCCTCTCTCTTTGTGGCCCTGCATATTGAAAAGAAACGATTTCACTTTGCACAAGAACTGCCAAAGCAGAAAGAAAACCAATGTTTCTGTGTGACCGTGGTCATCAATGTGTGACCACAAGGACTTGTACCTAGAAGTTTAACAAAGCGATGTGGATGCTACAACAGGAAAGACCCCAATTACAGATATCTGGGGATTTCACCGCAGTTTGTTTTTTGTAAGATTAGGCATCCTTCAGTCTCGAGAAACTATGGTAACGTGCTCTGTATGGAGGACTTGGAACAGCGTCTAGTGTGGCTGAGAAGGCCAATTCAAGAGTGACCATCCCTTCCACACTGAAGACAAATACAATCTGTCCCCTGTCCAGCTCCCTGATTTTGCTGGTTTCGGGACTGCCTCTTTGCCTCGGCCTGCTGGACAAGGGTCTCTTCAAATTGGGAGATGCCATGATGCACCGCCTGCCTCCAGGCTGAATGCTCAGATGTCAAAGTTTCCCATCTGTTGAGGTCCATTCCTAAGGCCTTCAGATCCCGATTGCAGATATCCTTCTTTCGCAGTTGTGGTCTCCTTCTGGGGCGATTTCCCTGCACTAATTCTCCATACAGGAGATCTTTTGGAATCCAACCATCAGCCATTCTCACAACATGCCCAAGCCAACGTAGACGTCGCTGTTTCAGTAATGTATACATGCTAAAAATTCCAGCTCGATCTAGGACTACTCTATTTGGAACTTTGTCCTGCCAGGTGATACCAAAAATGTGTTGGAGACAACGCATATGGAACGTGTTCAGCTTCCTCTCCTGCCATGCACAAAGGGTCCAGGACTCACTGCAGGACAGGAATGTGCTCAGGACACAGGCTGTATTGACCTGGATCTTGGTATATGCCGTCAGCTTCTTATTGAGCCATACTCTCTTTGTGAGTCTAGAGAACATGGTAGCTGCTTTGCCAATGCGTTTATCCAGCTTGACATCTAGGGACAGAGTGTCAGAGATCGTTGAGCCAAGGTACACAAAGTCATGAACAACCTCCTAAGAAGTTACCAAAATTCACAACTATCTTCGTATTTAGGAAAGGAAGACCTTGAGAATGAGGCAATTAAATGTGACAGGAGCACAGTGGGACGGATGTGTCTGTGCAAGCCAAAGGTTTGATGCACTTAATGCTGAAAAGCCTGTCTTGAATATCCAGAAATTTGATTATACTGGTGGTACCAAATTGGGACTGCCCCCTTTTTTCTTTCCTTTTCTGGTTGGCTTCTATCTTTAATGCTGGCTGGATAGCTCAGTGAGTTAGATATCTGGCTGTGGAGCCAGAGGTTGGGAGTTCATTTCCCACTCTGCCTCCAGCGACAAAAGCCAGCCTGTGCGGCTTTGGGCAAACTGCAGTCCCAGATGCCTCAAGAAGAAAGAGGGAATGGGAAACCACTTCTGAGTCTTCCCTACCTAGGAAGTCCTGGAAAGGACTGCCATAAGTCAGAATTGACTTGAGGTGGAAATTCGTCAGAGGGAGATCCAACCTGGAAATAAGGAGGAATTTCCTGATGGTGAGAACCATTAAGCAGTGGAACAGCTTGCCTCCCGATGTTGTGGGTGCCCCACTGATGGAGGTTTTCAAGAAAAGATTAGACAGCCATCTGTCTGGGATGGTATGAGGTCCAGGATGGTATGAGGTTTCCTGCCTTGGGCGGGGGGTTGGACTAGAAGACCTCTAAGGTCCCTTCCAACCCTATGATGATTCTATGAGGGTACACAATTATTATTATGTTTTCTTTTATCTTCCTTTTTGGTGATACATTTTCTCTATTCTTTTTGACAATGAAAAAGTCAGAATTGACTTGATGGCACACATTCATTCATTCATTCATTCACTCACTCATTCATTCATTCATTCACTCACTCACTCACTCATTCATTCATTCATTCATTCATTCATTCATTCATTCATTTATTTATTTTTACCCCACCTTTCTCCTTAAAAGGACCCATGTTTAACAACTGGCAGAGATTAGTTGGTCTTTGACCTTCTGGGAATTTGACCAGGGCAAACTGGGTGAGAATTTCATTTTAGATCATTTTTAAAAAATAAAAAAAATATTAACCAAAATTGGCACTTTCTTTCATATTGGGAATAAAACGAATGTGAGGGTTAAACCATTCAAATAGAGGGAGATGGCCAAACTGACAGGTGTTCCGCTCCTAAACCACTGTGGATTTTCCATCACAGCTAGAGAGACTACATGATCCAGAATAAAACGACAGACAATGATCCTGTCCACTGGGAGATCCGGAAGAATGAATAAGGTTGCACACCCACACCCACACCCATTTAGACCCAGTATAAGCCACCAGCCAGGGCGGCAGAGCCAGGCCAGAGATCAGACTAGAATAGTTCCAACTAATTAGTATTATGCAAGACTACATGGAGGGGAGAAGCAACCACCTGCATATTACTCAAGAATAAGGTGTGTTTGGTAATAAAAGATCCAGAATCAAGGGTTTCCCTGATTCAGTTTCTTGTTGTAGCTGCCGTTTAACCACTATCTCCTTGTGACACCCTCAACCTGGGATAGATGGCCATGAGTCACCAATTTCGTGGTTCGGTGTGGTTCGTTTACCAGCCCAACAGCTGATCCACAGTTCGGTACCCCCATCCCTTCCAGCTGGTGCCCCCTCGCAGGCAGTCCCTAGAGGAGGTGAAGCAGGGAAGTTGAGGCACTGTCTCTGAGTGGGTTCCAGCCAGAGGGGGCAGGGCGCTGATGGGCTGATAAACGAACCACACCGAATTGTCAGTTCATGCCCATCTCTAGTTGCCACCTGTCAACATTACCATTGTCCATGGATCTGCCTCTGCCACTACTCAACCAGATACCCAGTGGGCTTTTTCGCGCTGTAGTCCAAACATGGGCTTCTTGGATCCTTCTTCACCTGCCACTTTACTGTGTGGAAGGATTTTGATCCAGCCTTTTTTTAAAGGTCTCTTTTGATAACATTAGCACCACCTGCTCCCAACTTAAAGAGCTTTTTAGAACTTACACTTTGCTTTCCTTCTCCTGCCGATCCCTCTTTTGCAGAGGTATACAGCCAAGCAGTCATGCCACTGGGAATTAAAGAGATTCTTGTTCTATGATGTTTTTATTTTTAACAGAACAAATAATATGGATTGCAATAACAATAATAAAACCGATTACAGATAGTCATGTAGTCTTCTCTATCTTTTTCATTCTCAGACCGAGTCCTAAGCTGTAGCCTAGCAAACCTAAGAATCTTATCTATATCTGAACTCTATTCTTATCCACTGCCTACCATTCACAATCCTATCTATCTGTTTATCTCTAAAGCTCACAGACCTATCTATCATTTGCTATCGTATCTATTTAACTAAAATTCATCACTGTATCTGACACTCTAAAACACGTACTCTCATATGCTCTCTCTCCCCTGTCCTAGTCAGACTGGGAAAGGCAGCCAATCACAATGAAATTCCCGGGGGGCGGTATTCTTCCCACTTCCCAACTGTCATAACTGTCTTCACTTTCCTTCACTCAACACTCCCCTGTCAATTGACCCATTCATTCTATCCTGCAACTAGCTAACTTCTATATATCACTCAAAACCAAAACAAATAGAAGGGGATTGAAATCATCACGCTGGGAACCCAAGTCACTGGGAATAAACACCCCCCTCAATAAGTAACCACCTCTGAGGTCTAGATTTCTAAGGGCACTCCCGGCTAGGGATGCAAACGCTTGCTGGTCTTCTTCTCAAGAGCTAAATGAGAAAGCGCAAAGATATTTTGCTGCCTGTGAGAGGGTGACAGGGTGTTGTGGGTTTTTTGCACACAAGGGGGGTCAATTTCAAAAAGAATGTGCACATTTGCAAGACTGATATTTGTGTATTTCAGTAAACATGCAAAATTGAACTACCATCTTGTTGTGTGGACTGTTCAAATGTAGCCATGAATGGTTTGTTTGTGTCTTTTTCGAAAAACCTCTTTGTTCTGTGTGTGTGTGTGTGTGTGTGTGTGTGTGTGTGTGTGTGTGAGAGAGAGAGAGAGAGAGAGAGAGAGAGAGAGAGAGACAACAGGACGGGGAGGAAATGCTTGGTGTCTTGCTCTCACTCTGAACATGAGAACTCTTGAAGGGGCTGAAGAATCTTTGACAGGCCGTCTCACCATGTTGAAATGCCATGGGTTGGCTGAGGAACAAGGCCCTGGTGGGATGTGCTTCTTTTCCTTAGTCCTGATAGCTTTTCCTACCCAGAAAGGACACAAATCCAAATGGAGGGTGATAAATTTGAAACTATCAAGTAACTTATCTACAGGTGCAGGCTGAAGGAGTTGAAACCTGTCCAAAACAACATAACTAAAGGCAACCCATTCCTCTCAGACTGTCAGCATAATGACAGCTATGTCAGAGGTATGTTTACTGTGGGAACCACCATGCACTGGTATTGAGACATTTGCCATACAAAGCAGAAAACCATAAGGGAATTTTATAGCAGAATTTTAATTTTTTTATTTTTAAGAACAGCAAACCTTCAGCAGTAAGTGTATTCCCCCCCCCCCCACATTCCTTTCATACATTTTTATCTCCTTCCCTCTTCTCTTTCTTCCACTTTTTGTCTGGCATACCTTCCTTCTAATCTCTCAGATTTCCGAGGAACTGGTTTTGATATGACTGGCGAGATAATTTAAATGAAAGAGACACGGAAAGACGAAAAAGGTCACTGCTTTGAAAATATGCCTTTGTAACGGATTTGCGCAGCCACCTGACAGATATTCCCCAGCGGGAAACATTGTTACAATTAGGTTTATAATCTCATCTCTCTGAGAGATTCGCTCGCCCAAATACCACCTCGGCGTCCAAAGATTTATTATTGTTACATTTTGTGTGGAATTATGTGTGACTCATCCTGCAAGAAAGGTCCATCTTTTCATCTCCCATTTGCTTTAAACTCTGATTCTTTCAGCCTGAATAATAACGTGTTATTCCAAAGGGGTTCTTACGGTATTGATTCCATCCCAGGCCCAAGAGGAGATAACTGTGAATTTCCATGGACGAAACCAGTTTGCCAGAGTCAAAACTCAAAAGATTTCCCTGCCTGGGGTTTTACTGATGTGGTCATGTGAGTTTGGGAGAAAATGGAGGAATGGAAGGAAAACTCGGGTTTGAGTGTGGGGCAGCCATATGGGTTTCATGGTAACCCGTCCTCTTTTGTGTTTCTTGCTGGACAGGGAAGTACATGTGCATGGAGAGGATGGTTGTACACCATTCCAGTAGCAAACACAACGGGTGATTTCATGGCACCCTGTAAGTTTCAGTTCCCTTTATTGTTGTTGTTTAGTCGTTAAGTCGTGTCCGACTCTTCGTGACCCCATGGACCAGAGCACGCCAGGCCCTCCTGTCTTCCACTGCCTCCCGGAGTTGGGTCAAATTCATGTTGGTCACTTCGATGACACTGTCCAACCATCTCGTCCTCTGTCGTCCCCTTCTCCTCTTGCCTTCACACATTCCCAACATCAGGGACTTTTCCAGGGAGTCTTCTCTTCTCATGAGATGGCCAAAGTATTGGAGCCTCAGCTTCAGGATCTGTCCTTCAGTTCCCTACTGTAGGTCAAAGCCCCAGTTGCTTCACTCTAGTTATGGCTCCAACCTCTGCACATGCACGACTTGACCTGCAAAGAGGAGCTCTGGGTCTTCAGTGGGGCAGCAAAGGTATGCACGAGGCCAAAAGTACCCAGAGAATCCCAGATCTAGGTCTTTCAGAATAGAATGCACCTCCTGCAAGTTCTCAGTCTCCTCAGTCAAGGGTTCACCAACCAGCTCTGGATGGGCTTGGCCCCTCTCCAGTCTAGTTGACACCGAGCTGCTCGTTCTTTGCTGCCTGCAGGTCTCGACCTGCCTCAACCCTTTAAACTGGCAGCACCGCCACCCGCAACGTAGTTGCATCAGCAATGTGTAGCCTGCATAATTAAATTATAAACCACCCAGAGAGTGCTTTAAGCACTATGGGGCAGAATATAAGCAGCACACTTTAGCACGGGCAGCGATGCAGAGCCCTAGGTGGTTTTGGGACTCATCCTTGGGCAGCCTGTTTGGTTCATTAAGGGCTCATCCAAGAAGCCATTGTCCCCAGACCGGACAGTAGTTCCACACCTAAGTCTGTGGTGCTGAGGCTGGGGCTGGAATCTGGCAGGTAACAAAAGTAGGCACCTTCTTCCCTCTTGCTCTCCCACCTGGTCTCCTATTTTACTGCCTCTGTTCCCACATCACTTAAGAGGTTGTCTCCTTTGGTCAGTCCACGAGGGGTACAAGACTGGCTGACCCTGTAAGCCAGTCTTGCCCATCCTGACATGGCCAGATCCTCAACATCTCCTCCCCTGGGGTGGGTCCCCTGGGTCTGTAGAGGACTCCCAGTTGGACCTTCGATCCAGGCTTTCACCATTCACACTCCCACAGAGACTCATTCATCTCCAGAGCTTCCGAGCACCTCACGGGCCCATCGCTTGGTTGTAGAAAGACATAAATTATTCTGCATCCAAATTCACCCACAGTCTGTGAAGTCCCTCACAGGGACGCTCCCAAACATCAGCCATGGAACAACAAAGCGGTCACTAGCTCAGTTTCAAACTCGTACATCACTCATTATTCAGAGCAGGCGCTCATTGTTTCAAGGGGGAAAAACTGTTGCTTACAAAATGGGCGCCATTATGTCGGGCACATTCTTTGTACTCTTGTATTCTTTGTTTTGCAAGATGCACTTCCATTAAGCTCCTAAAGAAGAGAAGAATGGAACAAGTCCTCACCCTACTACTAATTGCCTTGTCTAGGCACATTGAGTAGAGATTTCATTTCACACCTCGCAAACTAGCAGCAAAATCCTTGTCATAGTCATATTTCATACCAGGCTTTCCTTCAGTCTAATCTCCTCATCTTAGTTTCACAGTCCAGTACTCTGAAACAAAGCTCCGTTAAATCTTAGTTCTTAAAAAAAAGAAAAAAGCCAAATTAAAAAGAACCCCCGTAGTAGAGTCTTTGATTGCCATCCTTAGTGCCATTCCAGAGTTTTGTGGCACATTGGCCTCCGAGTTATAGGCGATGATTTTCCATGATAGTTGATAAGAAGCCTGTGAGGGCCAATGCTTATGCATCCAAGGTTCGGTAGTCTCAAAGACCCCAAGGTTAGCTATACTATAATAAAAATACCCAATGGAGACAGAGCATGGTTAGTGGCCATGGGATGCTAATCACAGAATACTTGAGTTAAACGTCCTGGACCTGTCTTCTGCTCCTTCACCACCTTCCCCCCCCCCAACATAGCAGGGACCACTGCCGTCACTACATTCAGGGCCTCAACACACCAAGAGTAGGGCCCTGCTGAATTGAGCCATGTATTTTCTTCAGGTGGTTGCTGGGTGGTTATTTGTCTCCAATGGATGCATGACTTTATGATTTTTAAAATTATTTTTATGACCCACACACCAACACAAAACCACACGGCCTTATATTGATTGCTAAAACAACCAAATTAGATCCCGATTTAATTCAACAATATAGTCTCACCGTCAGTGGGGTTGACTCCCAAGTAGACATGTTTCAAATCACCCCATCTGTCTAGTAAAGAGAACACCATATTGATTAATGCATTTTCTCACAGATTCTGTAACTAATTAAAGCACATATTTAATGTGCATGAAATTAGTTCCTGCCTATGAACTCTGTTATTATTATTCCCTAGAAGTTTCATTTCCAAATGGATCAAATTGAGCTGAACTCTATGTGCAGAGACAAGATATATATATTTTTCCTCCCAATGCGGCGGATCTAAATGTGTAGAATTAGGTCATTTGGGATGCTTCCAAAATGTGTAATACTGTATATTTGATGCTTTCCTCTGCAAGTATGGAAGGAGTGCATAAAACACAGTGGAGAAATATGGCCGAATGGCTCCTAGTTGTGCTGATGCTTTTCAATGTCTGGGCAAAGTTATTGTTCAGAAAGAGAGAAGGAAGGAGGGGGGGGGAGGGAGGGAGAGAGAGAGAGAGAGAGAACAGACATGTCAATAAACAAGGTGTTGTTTAAAACCACTCTGCCCCCTCAGAATTGAGATGAATGATAGTCTCACTCTGTCCTAGTTTACATGTCTGTCTGCTGACAACTAGGACAGAGTGAGACCATTATTCATCTCAATTTTCATATGCATTTACTAAAATTCAGAAATGTATTCATATTTGTGATGAAAATAACTTTGTTTTTCTTTTCAACACACGCACGTACACACACACATGTGGGCGTGCGCACGAGCGCACACACAACCTAATCATGCTCCTGAAAAAGAAATCATAGAATCACAGGATCATAGATTAAATTGAGCTGGAAGGGGCCTCTAAGGCCATCGAGTCCAACCCCCTACTCAAGGCAGGAATCCAAATCAAAACAGATCTGACAGATGGCGGTCCAATTTTCTTTGGAATGCCTCCAGCGTTAAGAGTGCTCACCACCTCCTGTGATAATAGTTCCATTGGTGTACTGCTCTAACAGTTGGGACATTTTTCCTGATATTCAGCCTACATCTGGCTTCCTATAGCTTGAGCCCATTGTTATGTGTCCTGTACTCTGGGATGACTGAGAACATATCCTGCCCCTCCTTTGTATGACTATGTTTCAAGTATTTGAAAAGTGATATAATATCTCCCCGCAGTCTTCTCTTCTCAATGTAAAACATGCCCAGTTCTTCCAGTCTTTCATAGGGCTTGGTTTCCTGTCCCCTGATCATCTTTGTTGCCCCTCCTCTGAACTTTCTCCAGATTGTCAGCATCCTTCTCTAAGTGTGCTGTGCTGAATAGAGGGGGGCAAGCAGCTCATGGGATTTGAAGACTCTACATGTATATGCACTGAATTGTATTTTAATAACATTTCTGAATGCACATATGTATTTGCACATTTTACCTCAGATACGTGTTTCCCCAGTTGCCTGCATAGCTCAGTGGTTTAGATATCCGCCTGTGGAGCTAGAGGTTGATTCAATTCCTCACTGTGCCTCCTGCAATGTAAAACCAGCCTATGTGGCCTTGGGCAACCTGCACAGTCCCAGGGCACCCCCAGAAGAAGGAAATGGGAAACCGCTTCTGAGCATTCTCTACCTGGAAAACCTTTTAAAGAGGGTTGCCATAAGTCAGAATTGACTTGATGGCACATGATGATGATGATGATGATTATAGAGAGAAAGACACTCTTCCCACCAGACTGCATGTTCCAAAGGGAAACAGTGCTATTTGAGTCATAAATTGCACCATTCATATGTTATACAATTTGCCAACACTTTAATATAGGATAGAAGTTGACAGAGTTGCCTCCCACTCCCATAAAAAAACAAAAAACCAACCAACCCGAAGTACAATAAACTCTTACAGCGTTCAGCATAATTACCTGTTCCTTGTGTTTTCTTAGTTTTCTGTTTTGTTATATCATTCGTTTTAAGACAATTTATCCTGGCACAGCACTCAAATAACATCTTATTTTAAACTAGAGATGAATAGTCCTTTTACTTCCCTGCAGGTCATTTAGGCAACTGCCGGGCTTCTAAAAAGATTTCTATCTCACTCTTAAGAGATGGATATGGAACGTGTAGCTGAAATAGTCAATTGGAAGGAAGAGCCATCATTCTAAATGGGGAAGGAAAAAATGAAATTTCAGATTGATCCAGGGCTAAAATGCTAGGCAGGTAGACAGAGCTTTAATATGTTCTTTTTCAAAAAGCCATGCACTCAGTGTTCTGCCTTCACTGAAGGAGAGTCAAGTAGCCCCACAAGAATCAAGTTCAGGATGAGCTTGACCTCTGTTTACTCTCTGAACACCCAGTAGCAATTGTATGTAGGGCCATCTTTTACCAACACAGCCTAGTAAATCAGTGATGCTCAATCTTTCACAGCAGAAGGAAAGTTGCTGCCAAGCACATATATTGTGGTACTTTCCAGGCTTGACTACCACAATGTGTTGTATGTGGGATTTCCCTTGAACTACTTCTGATCTACCATGGACTCACAGATGTTTGCAGGAAAAATAGAAATGTGTGTGGAAAATTGTCTGGCACTTTACAAATGAACAAGTTTTAATTGGCATAAACTGTCATAGACCATGGTCCATAAATTTTTACAGCCACCCAAACTTGTCCATCCTCAAAGTACTATAAGACCCTTGGTTGTTCTGTAGATGAACATTGCTGCCCACACAGAAACCTCTTCTAAAGAAGCCCTTGTATTGCCAGGTGGTTTCTGAGAATATGTTACACATTTACACTTCTTGTAAATCTCTTTCTGTGAGGGACATATGGAAAAGCCTAGCCAATCAGGAACCACAGACATCAGGGTTCTCAAAATGTACTTTTCTTGGCGAGACATAAAAACTGGTTTCTCAGGAAAACGCAGTTATTTTGGTGATAAAGTCCTCTCACCAAACTACAAATCCCAGGATTCCTTTTAGATGGACCCATGACAGTTTGAAGTGATTCCAGACTGATAAAACTCTAGTGCAAATGTGCCTTTTCTCTCTGTAGAAGCTAAATTATAGGAATTGTGAAGTCAATCCAGTCTATCTATCCAGTGTGGATAGATCAAGTGTCAGGTGGATACACAATTGGCTACAGAATCGTACTCAGAGGGTGATGATTAATGGATCCTTCTCTAACTGGGAGGAGGTCACAAGTGGGGTACCCCAAGGCTCAGTCCTGGGCCCGGTGTTCTTCAACATTTTTATTAATGACTTGGATGAGGGAGTGCAGAGAATGCTTGTCAAATCTGCAGATAATACCAAATTGGGCGGAATAGCTAATACCCTAGAAGACAGAAACAAAATTCAAAATGACCTTGATAGGATGGAGCACTGGGCCGAAAGCAAAAGAATGAAATTCAACAGGGATAAGTGCAAAGTACTACACCTCGGAAAAAGAAACCAATTGCACAGTTACAAGATGGGGGATACTGGCTCAGCAAAACAGCTGAGAGAGAAGGATCTTGGAATTGTCGTAGATCACAAGCTAAATATGAGCCAACAGTGTGATGTGGCTACAAAAAAGGCAAATGCTATTTTAGGTTGCATTAATAGAAGTATAGTTTCCAAATCCCATGAGATGCTAGTCCCCCTCTATTCAGCACTGGTTAGGCCTCACCTTGAGTATTGTGTCCAGTTCTGGACACCACACTTCAAGAAGGATGCTAACCAATTGGAACAAGTTCAGAGAAGGGCGACAAGGATGATCAGGGGGCTGGGAACCAAGCCTTATGAGGAAAGGCTGAAAGAATTGGGCATGTTTAGCCTTGAGAAAAGAAGGCTGAGGGGTGATAGGATAGCACTTTTCAAATATTTGAAAGGCTGTCATACAGAGGAGGGGTAGGATCTGTTCTCGATCATCCCAGAGTGCAGGACACACAACAATGGGCTCAAGTTAAAGGAAGCCAGATTTCAGTTGAATATCAGGAAAAACTTCCTAACTGTTAGAGCAGTACGACAATGGAACCAATGCCCTCGAGAGGCTGTGAGTGCTCCAATACTTGAGGCATTCAAGAAAAACTTAGATAATCACCTGACAGCTATGCTTTGATTGTATTCCTGCATTGAGCAGGGGGTTGGACTTGATGGCCTTGATGGCCCCTTCCAACTTCACTTTTCTATGATTTCTATGAAAAACACATAACTGTTTCTTCATTGCTTTAAGGCGTTAAGCTTTGATAGAAAAGTGGTTCATGTTCTTCTGGAAAGAAAAAATCCTATTGTGACCTTACCATTTTAGACAAAATGTTACAGACCTTCAACTCTGCTATGTTACAACAAGACTTTAAGGTGACCCAACAAGGCTTGGTCTGTACTGGCACTGTTGAGAAATGGAAGAGAAAAAAAGAAAAAGAAAAAGAAGACAAATAATACTTGTTGGTCAGAGTGTTAATGATGTACTGTGCTTGCATAAGGAAAGTTGCATGAGACGTTGTGGCAAATTTCCTCTGATTCATGAGGTGCTCATCATATTTATGAGTGCATTCTGTTGCAGTTTTGAATTTCTGGTAAAATTCCTTCTTGCACAGTATTTGTACAGAGGAGAATAGTATCTTGTACACAAGATTCCACCATTGTCTCATTAACTGGCAGTTGAAGTCTCAACAACTCACTCTAAGACATTTGTAGGAGAAAGAATATGAAACATTTCTTTACTTACAGGTGCTTGAAATTACTTTCTTTACTGCACACATACTCAGCAACCACTTGAACAGATCAACATGCCACCAACAGATGTAAGACAGGGACAAAACACTCAGCAGAGATTTGGGGCTGTCTTTGAATTCAAAGACTAGAAGAAACGATTGGTAAATCCTGGAGAGTCAATCACTTCAGCCCAGAAAAGTACCTGCTAGTCACACAAATTACAGACAGTATGTGATGTTCCAAATAAAACTCCAAAACATACATGATCAGATGTATGGCCAGGAATGCAACCAGCACCTCACTAATGAGTGGCCACCAAGACATGCACTTTCCATCGTTCAAGTGTAAATTGCCAACAGGATGCTGGCCCTTGTATATTAAATTTGTTCTCATTAGGTAAAGGTAAAGGTTCCCCTTGACATTTAGTCCAGTTGTGTCCGACTCTAGGGGGCGGTGCTCATCCCTGTTTCCAAGCCGTAGAGCCAGCATTTGTCCGAAGACAGTTTCCGTGGTCATGTGGCCAGTGCGACTAGACATGGAACGTCGTTACCTTCCCACCGAGGTGGTACCTATTTATCTACTCGCATTTTTACATGCTTTCGAACGGCTAGGTTGGCAGAAGCTGGGACAAGCGACGGGAGCTCACTCCGTTGCGTGGATTTGATCGTATGATGGCTGGTCTTCTGACCTCGCAGCACAGAGGCTTCTGCGGTTTAACCCGCAGCGCCACCACGTCCCTATGTTCTCATTACCTTGAAGTATTTTTTGGTATTTCCACCGTAACATTTACATACGGCCTAACCTTTTAAAAGTGGGAACGCTGCTGTTTTTCTGGAAAATACTCTCTCCCCAGCTTTAAAAACCTCTAGTTTTTAAAGCATTCAAACTTTTAGAGGAAGGAAAGTGGTGGGAAGAGAAGGATGGATAGCTCTGCTTCTCATCCATGTAAGTTTCACATAGGTTCACTCTTGAGTGTGTTCCATCCAGTTTCTAACATCAGCATGAAATTCTGCCTTTAAATGTGTATTTAAACAAATACTTTAAAATATAGACTTGAAATACCTGACATATATTAAGCATATTGATGCATTATAGTATTTAAACTGACCTAAACATGAGTCCTATTTAGACGATAAAAGCAATTACATGAGACTATTTTTTGCCAGAATTGGGCTACTTCAATAGTGTTATCTCAGCCATTTGCTACATCCTCTTTGTTACATGTAGTTGCATGCACATAAGTAGGGATATTGGCAAGTTGTTGGGATCAAGTCTGAAGTCTGAGTCCAAGTCTTTTGGACTTGGGGTTCTAGTCCCAAGTCCGAGTCTTGAGTTGCTTGCCCTCCTGAGCTGTCTCAGAACAACAACCTGGGGGGCTTCCTTATTATGGTAATCAAGAGCCGCTTCTTCTCATGCTACAAGACCAGCCAACTCCATCTGGGTTTTAAGCGAATGGAGAATGTTGAATCAGGGATTTCTCAAAGTGGAAAGATACCACAATTTGTGCCAGAAACCGCCAAGGCGTGAATCAGAAAGAAGAAATCACTCTCAAGATATTCTTACTGCTGTAGAAGCAAGGATGTCCCTGTTAAATACGACATTTATGAAGTAGGTGGCTTCTGTGGAGAAGTTGACTTATCAAATCCCCACTGATACAATGGACCTATTGTATTTTAATTTACTACATTAAGGAACTAAATTTCGGCCACTGGATTAAAATATTTTACAACAATCGAGAGGTACATAATTTTTTTTAAAAAGTTAAGAACTATAGCATCCGTCAATAAAGGACCATTCCTTAGCAGCCTGTTAAGTTGCTGAAAGTTGTTGCAGAAGGCTAACACAGAAAGGGCCAGCCCACCACACCTCCCTTGGCAATGAGATCCATAGCCTTTAGCAACTACTGAGAACAATCTCACAAGACAGGTTTGTGAGAGTGGACGAACAAGAGAAAAAGAACTTTCCCTGAAGATCTTACAACCAAGACGAGAAGATGTTATCCTTTAGCTAGCTTAGGTCCAAGCCTTTATAAGTCATAATAACCAGAATTTTGCTGGGAAACAGAGCAGGACCGAGTGAAGCTGTTCTGTTCTCTCTGAAAATTATAAATTTATTATTATTTATTTGGAATATTTTTACTCCATCTTTCTCCTTGAAATGGACCCAAGGCGGCTTACATAATTACAAAGATAATACTGAAAGCTTAAAAACAGTGAATATACAATTATTAAAAGGACGAATCAAGTACTACACTAAAAAAAGGTAAACAAAAGCAACACCAAAAACACATTCAAAGCAGTAAGGCACAACCATCTATTTAGAGCAGTACGACAGTGGAACCAGTGACCTCGGAAGTTGGTGAGTGCTCCAACCCGGGAGGCATTCAAGAAAAACTTGGATAATCACCTGGCAGATATGCTTTGATTGTATTCCTGCATTGAGCAGGGGGTTGGACTTGATAGCCTTGTAGGCCCCTTCCAACTTCACTTTTCTATGATTCTATGAAGGAGAAACTTGCCTGGAAAGTGTTTGCCTGCTTACAGAAGGACAACAAAGATGGGGCCAGCCTGGCCTCCAGTGGGAGGGAGTTCCACAGTCTGGGAGCAGCAACAGAGAAGGCCCTCTCCCATGTCCCCACCAGACACACCTCTGAGGGTGGTGGGACCGAAAGAAAGGCCTCTCCTGATGATCTTAACATGCAAGCAAGCTCATAAAGGGAGATACGATCCTTGAGATAGCTTGGGCCCAAGCTGATTAAGGTTTTATAGTTTAAAACCAACATTTTGAATTATACCCAGAAACAGATTGGTTGGCTTTAGTCAACTGACTAGCTACAGGAGTTATTGGGGCAGTTTTATTTTTAATGATTGTACAGTTGTGGCTCTTATCGTTTGGTTTTAGACATTGTCAAAAGATATTTGGGGAAGAATTTTGCAAGTTAGCACAGACTTTTTACATTGTAACTTTTTTAAAAAATTATAAAATTAAAAATACATTAATTTCATGACTAGATGCAATCATTTCCTCCATGTGCAACATTGCATTTGTTCTTAGGTTACATGTGTGCCATTATTCATCACAGGAAAGTTTACACAGTCACTTTTCTGGCAGGAAAGCTTTCCTGTCAATGGCTCCTTAAGGCCTTCAGCTCCCGATCGACATATTTAACATATTTATATATTAACCACTTCCTGAGGAACAATCAAAACATGCCCTTTTGGCACCACGTTTCAAGCGCAGTCTGTTTACATGAGGGAACATTTAAAAGAAATACTGTGCGTTGAATGACAGGTAGAAATCATCCTGGACTGACAGTTACATTGTTCTGGCACGAACGATTGTATAAACCCATGTCAATCTCTTTCAGTGCAGCTTTCATATGACCTGTTGATGACACGTCTTTGAAGGATGTAGTGCGCCTGCCTCCTTCCGTCAAAAACTGGGGAGACCAAATTAACTGGAGATTTGCTCAGAATTTTTATTCTAATAGGACGTTCCAGAATTCTGTGTGGTCCCCATTTCTTTCACGTGTGGGACGGGACAGCCCAGTAAAGAAAAATCTCATTGCAAGTAACATGGGAGCTAGGACTTCACATGAAGAGCAATTCAGATTAAGTTTTTATGATGTAGAAAAGTCACTACCTTGGCTGTTGTAGCTCCTGCCCAGTGCCGGCTCTACCATTGGGCAAGTGACAGGGCCACTTTGGGGGTTCAGGAAAGAATTATTTTTATTGTTTCATTGCCAGAGAAGAGGAGAGGTGATTATATGATTCTTTAAAACAACAAGAATACTTTAAGTTTTTGGTTAAAACTTGTATCTGTTATATAAGACCAGTCTTATGTTTTTATAATTTTGATTGTCTGTGTCTGGTATTTTTAACAGCAGCAGCAACAACAACAACAACAGCAACAAAATACAAAATTAGACATGGTAGAGTGGCAAAATTAGTGCATTGGTTATTATGCAAAAAATATAACTTGCCAGCCTCCAAAAACCCATGGGAACACAAGGTAGAGAGAATGTCAGAAAAAGACGACATCAAGAACTTGTAGCATTTCTGAATCCAAACTGAGAGACACCTTGAACATAACACACCAGACATAGCAGTAATAGAATGAAGAAATGTCTGGATCATTGACATTGCAATTCCAGGGGATGCCAGAGTTGAAAATAAAGAATTGGAAAAACTAACAAATCTAGAGATCTGGCAATCAAAACATCTTGCTTGTGGATGAAACACACTTCAGTGGTCCCTGTAGTCATTGGGAACAATATCAAGAAATTTCACACAGTACCATAAGCAGTTGTAGATCTCAGAAACAACACCACCAGAGTTACAAAAAACGGCAATATTAGGAACAGCATACATACTGTGCCAATGTTTAACAGATACTTAGTTTTTTTGTTTAAACTTGTATCTGTTATATGATATCAATCAATGTTTTTATAATTTTCATTGACTGTGCCTGGTATTTCTGAATATCTCAGAATTGCAGAGCTGGAAGGGTCCCTATGAATCATCAAGCTGAGCCCCTGTAAAGGGGGCCCAGCAGGGAATCAAACTCACAACCATACCTAAAACTTTGAGCTCTCCAGCAGTTTTAGTTCAGAAATATCTATTTTGCAGCCTGTGAGTATTAGTACCTCAAGTGACCAACTTGAGGTACTAGTACACAGTATGATGATGGGGTGACCATTTGCTGCTCTGCCTCAGGTGGCAAAACACCTTGGACTGACAGGTATTTCTCACTTGTTTCTTCTAGGTCCAACCCATGCAGTCACCTTAAAGGTGAGTCCAAGGCTGATGTGCCTTATTTTCACAGCTGAAACTGCTCACTAATTAAAAGAAAGCTGAGGTATCCATAGCAAGGAGGTTTGGTAGCAACAGGAAAAGGAGGTTCCAGGGATTAGCATAAGACCCACTCACAGCAATTCTGTAAATACTTCCTCACTGTAGAGAGGGCAGATGAACGTGGTGCAGATGGCTCTCTCTTGATATCCATTTTGAAGGAAATCAACCCCGAGTGCTCACTGGAAGGACAGATCCTGAAGCTGAGGCTCCAATACTTTGGCCATCTCATGAGAAGAGAAGACTCCCTGGAAAAGACCCTGATGTTGGGAAAGTGTGAAGGCAAGAGGAGAAGGGGATGACAGAGGACGAGATGGTTGGACAGTGTCATCGAAGCTACCAACATGAATTTGACCCAACTCCGGAAGGCAGTGGAAGACAGGAGGGCCTGGCGTGCTCTGGTCCATGGGGTCATGAAGAGTCGGACACGACTTAACGACTAAACAACAACAACAAAGGAAATCAAGGTGGCTGGGCTAAAGAAAGAGTGCTACTACTGAAAAGGCCCTTTCTTGTGGCCTCACTCACCTTGTCTCATGATCTTCTTCAAGACATTTTAAGAATGCCCATTAGGACGTTAACATCTGAGCACTCTTTCCTCTTCCTCCTGATTCTATTTTGGTTAAACATGCTGTAGTGAAGGTCTGTTTCTGGCAGTTTTGCCTTGGTCTTATTGGTTGCGTGGTGAGTGAGCACTTAGACAAATCCCATTGATTCAGTAGGTCTAGTCTGGGTTGGGAATACTCTGGTTTGGATTTAGGCCATTCATTTATATTTCTAATGTTTTGTAGACCTCTCAGAGAAGGTTTAAAATTACAAGGAATGGTGAGGCACACACTAGCTACAGTTATGGTTTTTTTTTTTTTGCAACCTGAGTGAGCAAAAACTACTAATGCTGGTTGTACATCATTGCTTCTTATCACCTGTGAAAAACATCTCCCCAAAACAGGATCATGGACTCAAGAAAAAAGGATGAAATATCCGCTGATGAAGAGAATCACCATGTAGTGACCTCTCTAGGATGACGGTATGAATGTCCCATGATTTATACTTCTTCTTAACATTCAGCCACATCTACCCCCTTCCACATTTCGTTCAGAGTTTCAAACAATCTCCGCTCCTAAACATTTTGCAACTCCAAAGTTCTACCATTTTCTTCTTTCACGAAGGTGTATTTCAAAGGATGGGGAGCTATTAGCTTTCTGTGAGAGGCTGTTCCTCATTTATATGGCCCCTTTCATCTCTTCAAGCTGTATTGTGGCTTTGTGAAAAATAAGTAAACACCTTATATCTTTCATAGAATGCATGTGCCAGTGTTTGTGGGTCACAGGTCTGCAAAAGTGGCAGTATTTATTAAGGGTATCAGAGGCTAAGAAGAAGAAAATAAGATTAGGACAATGCCCAGTTTACTGCTGAAGAAATCAATAGCAGAAAAAGTTAAACCTTTTATTGACCTCATGCTATCCTCTGTGCCGCATGAGATCCACCCTCATCTCTGAGGCAAGGAGAGACAAATGTCCCTATCAGCACAAATGAACCAAAGCATATCCCTCATAACGAGCACACTTGTTTTCCAGTAGCTGTAGTAGAGGAGTCGATAACCTGTCCATCATGACCTCAGGTGCCATCAAACCTGGACTTCAGAAGATTTCTCCATTAGGTGCAATCCTGAGTCCCCTTTAATTAGAGTAGTGCTGTATTGCGCATAGAGATGTTTGAGGATTTTGGTCACTCAAGATTTCAAAAAGAATTGGCTGCATGTGATTGGACCATGCTAGATGTGCAAGTCCATAAAGCACATCTTTCCAAACTCTCTCTCTCTCTCTCTCTTACACACACACACACACACACACACACACACACACACACACACACACACACACACACACACACACACGCCAAAATTCTGTTGCAAGTGTAGGGAATACTGTCAATGAATCAGCTTCTCCATAGGTCCCATTGATTCGAATGGGCCTACTCTAACTGTGACTTATGCTAAAGTAAGTTGCAATTAGAGTAGGCCTGCTTGAATTAATGGACCTTAAGGAGAAGTTGACCCACCAAAACTCCTTTGATTCAGTGGGTCTACTGTGGTAAACAGTGTGGTGTACTATGTTAAGCGAAAGAATTTGGCCAATGACAAATAAATACTTGTTGAACCATAAAGCTACTTACTTTAACATTTTTATAAACAAATCTAAAGCAGAATTTAAGCCAGCCCTTGGAAATAACATGCAAGATTTAACTTGTTGACATCAGAATAATTATTTTTGCCGTTAATAGGAGAACAAGCAAACTCATTCACTTCAATCCTTTAAAATCACATTTTTAAAAATAATGTTAACACAGTTGTCAGCTTTCACATCAATGCGTTAAAACTAACCTGTTATTTCCAAGCTCAGATTTAAGCCCTTACTTAGTTGAATTTATCTAGTTATTTCATTTCTTGATCCAAGCAGTGATGGATAAATGACCAGCTCAGTTCTACTAGATAAGAGTTTCACTTCAAACTCAGACTAGTTCTTTCTTATAATATGCTTAAAGGAATTAGTTTAAACGTTTCTGTTCTTCTTTAAAGCCAGCACTATTTTGCGGAAGGACAGGCCGGGTCCAAGCCTCATTGCCATGGTAACAATTGGCAAATATCCTGCCACTCAATCACATGCTAGAGTGTCCCTTAAAAAACCAGGGAAAATGCAAGGTGACCTCAAAAGCATGAACCAAAGTGACTTTTAATAAGATTTCCTTCATTGCCTTTATCTTTTCCGAAAAGGGAAAGTGTGTCTATGAGCTGAGTAAATTTCTCTGAGCAAGTTGATGGAAGTAATCCTCAATTTTGAGCCGTAAATCAATGTTTCTTGTAAGTTTACAACGTATAGACATATTAAATCCTCTCATGGGGAAAAGGGGACGTTTGCCATAATCAAACAAAGCATATGAAGTCTCTAGCTGGTACACAACAGCCTAATGTTACTTCTGTTGCTTCCATAAGGTGGGTTTGGGGAACCAGTGACTCCCCACATGTTAATGAACTACAGTGCACATGGAACACAACCAATGGCTATGGGGATGGAAATGATAGGTAATGGAGTCCACCAACACGTGAGGGGGCATAACATAGTCCTACTTTGTCCACACTAACTAAATGGGGAGCTTCACACTTTCCCCCTTCTTACAGCAAGAGTATGAGATTTGTACACTGGTGTCAAAAGAGGACTTTTTTTTTTTTTGCACGATTGCAGAAAGCTTAAATGAGTGATAACTTCCATCTTGTCTTTCCAATGTTGTTGGGTTGTTGT
Organism: Intellagama lesueurii; assembly: GCA_037013535.1. NCBI lineage: Eukaryota > Metazoa > Chordata > Lepidosauria > Squamata > Agamidae > Intellagama > Intellagama lesueurii. The sequence goes on from JBAJHW010000003.1 coordinate 8,107,260, forward strand.
TTTTAATTCAGAAGCATTAGATGGGTTGTTTGCATCTTTGTGGTGCTGGAAGAGAGCTTTGTGGATAGGTGCCAGAAAGGCAAACAACTGGGTCCTAGATCAAATCAAGCCTCAACAATCTCTGGAGGCAAAAACGTTGAAGTTCTCCGACTTTGGGCACGTTATGAAAAAAGGGAAAGCTTGAAGGCAGCAGAAAGAGCGGAAGACCAAATACAAAATGGATTGACTCCCTAAAGGAAGCCAGCAATGCTGTTGAGGATAGGACATTTTGGAGATCACTCATCATAACTGGAAGGCGACTTGATGGCACACAACAACAAGGCTTCAAAAGACGCTTGGTTTTGATGCCACCTACAGGACGATGCAGTGCATGGATGCTCAGAAGTAATCCCCTCTATGTACATGGATATACTCTTGAGAACAAACATATGGGATAGCAGCCTCAATGAAGAGACTTCTAACTCTCTTTTCCTGCAGTGGGTGGTCCAGAGACAATAGTAGATATATGCACCTAAACGTTTGAGATCACTGTTCTAACGGTTCAAGTTCAAGTTTATTGTATTAGCTAAAAGCCGTCACAATTGTTTAAAATACAAATATGATCAAATAAAATCATGATAAAATCAGACATATAAATAAGAGACCCTTCATATCTGGGAGTCTCCCGCACAATTGATCACGATGGCTTTCAGGAAATTAGCTCAAATATTTCTGGCCGCTTTTGCAAACAGTGCTGTTCTGTATGTAACATAAGGGTCACAGTCCAAAAGTAACCTGACCACTTTTATCTGAGGGCTTTCCTCCTGTAGAGCAGCCAAGATGTTACCCAGGAACTTTTCTCTGGGGTTTTGATAGAGCTGACAGTAGAGTAAATAGTGGACAACATCCTCTATCTCACCTGCTCCGCAAATACATAGCCTTAGATGTTTAGGGACATTCATATACCTGCTGTCTAAGACAGCGGTTGGCATGGTTTGGAAACGGAGTTCTGTGAATGCGGTTCTCAAGGAGGCAAAAGTAAGTGTGTGTAAGTATTGCGCCATTGAGTGGTTTGTTTTCAGCAGATGGTACCAGTGAGAGAAATTTGAAGAGTGAATTAAGGCTAAGTCCTGGTCATTATCCAATTTGTAGAACCAGTCCCTCAACATTCTTTTAACCCCAGGAAAAACAAAAATATCTGTGGAGAGGGATTTAGATTTTAGTAGGGTTTGAACTGATAGATATATGCACCTAAACGTTTGAGATCACTGTTCTAATGGAGGGGAGGCTGATGAATGAAGAATGGACAGTCCAACAAGCCTTGTTGATTCTCCTACCCCCCCCCATCCCTCAAAAAACCCCATATATTTAATGTCACACGGAGCACATAGCTGACCAGATTCTGATCTCAACAGAACTACCTTGAATCCCCATGGATTCTATAGATCTCACTGGAACAGTTTCACACACACCACAGTAGAATGAAGCGAAGCTACAGGAATGTCACAGAGCTGAGCTAATTAGCACCACTGTAGGGTTAGTGCCAGAGGTCTTGTGTTTTTTAATGGAATAATTATAATGGTATTTCCATGCACCTATCATTCTTCAATAATTATACAGTATCACTAACTCTGGCTACCTCTACATGTAGCAGGGCAGTCACTTTAGAAAGAATCCAGGCCGGAAATATTAATTGACATCAGGCTGGTTAGTGGAGATATTATTAAACTGAAATTAGAGGACAGGAAAAGCAAAATATTTTCCAGTACTCATTCTAAAACAGTTGATATGTCGTTTTTCTCTAGGTACTACTGTACCTGTTCAAGAATGTGCATCCAGGCTACCTGAAGGATCTCCCCATATGAGCCTTCTCAGCTCTTAAGATCCTCAGAGGTGGTCCTCCTCATGGTCCCGTTGCCATCCGGCACACATGATGGGGATACAGGGGAGGCCGTTTACTGTGGTCTCTCCCAGATTGTGGCATGTTCTCCCTCAAGAGATTAGGTTGACCTCCTCCATTTTATCCTTCTGCTAACAGCTGAAGGCCCATCATTTCAGACAGGATTTTCTGTCCCTTTCTGTGTGCTGTTTTTTTTTTAGCAAAGTAAGTTTGTTTTTAAAGTTTTAAATGTTTTTTAATCAATGAATGCATTTAAATTATTATTATAGTTGAATTGCTTCTTAATTGCATAATTTATTTTGTTTTTAATTTTCTAGTTTTAACGTTGTGCGCCGCCTAGAGTCCCCTCATTAGGAGAAAGGCGGCCTACAAATGGCACTCAACCAATCAATCAATGAATCCAGTTAACGAAGCAGATGAAGCAACATTTCTGGGTGGGATACTCCTCTTGCTCTGGTGATTAAGTCACCTATGTATAAATGGGGGTCCTAGGATCTTCTGGACTGGTATACAGCTGGGGCGGATATTAGAGACGGGCATGAAACACCAGTTCATCGGTTTGTGCCAGTTTGTTTAGTGGCTGAACAGGTGTTCTTCACTTTGCAACCCCACCTCCTCCAGTGGGCACCCACACAGAGGCAGTGCCCTATCTTCCCTACCCAACCTCCTCCAGGTGCTGCCTTTGAGTGGGCGCCTGCTGGAGGAGGCAGAGCTGCGAAGCACCGAATACCTGTTGGGCTGATAACGAACCAGCACAAACCACTGAACTGGCAGTTTGTGCCCATCTCCAATAGATATTTACTTAGGCTGCTGGAGAAGGGCCACATTGTTGTTGTTGTTGTTTAGTCGTTTAGTCGTGTCCAACTCTTCGTGACCCCATGGACCAGAGCACGCCAGGCCCTCCTGTCTTCCACTGCCTCCCGAAGTTGGGTCAAATTCATGTTGGTTGCTTCGATGACACTGTCCAACCATCTCATCCTCTGTCGTCCCCTTCTCCTCTTGCCTTCACACTTTCCCAACATCAGGGTCTTTTCCAGGGAGTCTTCTCTTCTCATGAGATGGCCAAAATATGGGAGCCTCAGCTTCAGGATCTGTCCTTCCAGTGAACACTCAGGGTTGATTTCCTTCAAAATGGATAGGTTTTATCTCCTTGCAGTCCAGGGGACTCTCAAGAGTCTCCACCAGCACCACAATTCAAAAGCATCAATTCTTCGGCGGTCAGCCTTCTTTATGGTCCAGCTCTCACTTCCATACATCACTACTGGAAAAACCATAGCTTTGACTATGCGGACCTTTGTTGGCAAGGTGATGTCTCTGCTTTTTAAGATGCTGTCTAGGTTTCTCATCGCTTTCCTCCCAAGAAGCAGGCGTCTTTTAATATCGTGGCTGCTGTCACCATCTGCAGTGATCGTGGAGCCCAGGAAGGTAAACTCTGTCACTGCCTCCATATCTTCCCCTTCTATTTGCCAGGAGGTGATGGGGCCCGTGGCCATGATCTTAGTTTTTTTGATGTTGAGCTTCAGACCATTTTTTGCGCTCTCCTCTTTCACTCTCATTAAGAGGTTCTTTAATTCCTCCTCACTTTCTGCCATCAGAGTGGTATCATCTGCATATCTGAGGTTGTTGATATTTCTTCCGGCAATCTTAATTCCAGTTTGGGATTCATCCAGTCCTGCCTTCCGCATGATGTATTCTGCATATAAGTTAAATAAGCAGGGAGACAATATACAGTTTGAATCCAATTAAATGGATTCAAACACTCTTGAGGAACAAGAGAGTCTCTGGAGTGATAGAGAATGCATGGTAAGAGAAAGCTGGTATATCATATCAACCTCGATGTATCCATAACCCAACATATTTTCTTTCAAGACAAGCTTCTGGCAGATGAACAGGCTATGGAAAAGGGGGGCTTCCAATGAGGATGCTGCACTTTCCCTTTTTTGACAGGCTTCAAGTTAGTAGTCTTCTACTATGATTATGGCCAGAATCCTGTTCAGATCCAGCAGAGCATCACATTCTACCCATAGAGGTCCTGTATAATCTTTGTGGTGCCAGCATCAATCAAAGAAAGCACAGGCTTATGTTGATGGGCCTTCCAATTTTATAAGGAGATACTGGAACACTCATTATGTACTACCTATAGGTAAAATGGTAAAGGTTCCCCTTGACAATTTGTCCAGTCGTGTTCGACTCTAGGGGGCGGTGCTCATCCCCGTTTCCAAGCCATAGAGCCAGCGTTTGTCCGAAGACAATCTTCCGTGGTCACATGGCCAGTGCGACTTAGACACGGAACGCTGTTACCTTCCCACCGAGGTGGTCCCTATTTATCTACTTGCATTTGCATGCTTTCAAACCACTAGGTTGGCGGGAGCTGGGACAAGCGACGGGTGCTCACTCCGTCGCGTGGATTCGATCTTACAGCTGCAGATCTATAGATCTTACAGCACAGAGGCTTCTGCGGTTTAACCCGCAGCGCCACCACGTCCCTACTACCTATAGGCAGAAGCACAAAAAGGAGTGAAAGTGCTGATCAGGAAGCAGCCAAGAAGCCTTGTCTTCAGAAGATGTTTCTATTCGAAAGGAGAATTTCTCACATTTTATGGCACTACAGATGCCACACTTCCCTATTTTGGAACTTCCACCTGACAGACTGATATCTTACAGACACCTAAGTGTGGCTCACCTGGGAGAAAGGCCTCAACTGGAAGTCTCTGAGGCTGAGCTAAGCCTAGCACCACCCAGGCCTCCTGTTCCTCCCCCAGTGCTAGCTTGAAGGGCTTTCCTTCTGAACAGGAAGTTAGGTGGGGCTAGGCCTAGCTCAGACTCCAAGACTTCCAGTTGAGGCCTTTCTTCCAGGAAACCTGCATTTAAATATCTACACTTGATCTTAGCCAAAAGGTATCTGTAAGATGAAACTCCCACGATGGATAATTATGGGACATGTAGTCCAAAAAAGTACAAAAATCCCATCTCAGTGTCTATGGAGGACTGAGAAGAACCAGGGATTTTTAAAATGTAAGCGGGGCTCATATGGAGAGATTTCTTTGTTTTCCTCTTGTATTTCGTCCCACTCTTGTGTCACCTGACATACACAATGAGGGAGCACCCTACTGATTATGTGCTTTCTAGATCTCAAGCACTGTGTTCTCCTATCCACTTATTCAATACAGAAATAAGCCCAACGAAGCCAACTCTATGAGCCAGTTGGACATTCCTTAAATGCAACCACTACAGTGCATTTATCTCCTTAGCACTGTTCTTTTGGTGGTCTCGGTGGGCTACTAACCTGCAGCTGCTCCGACCGAAAGGCCAATATCTTCACTGATGCCTGCCAGAGCCTCCTAGATGCCTTAATTAATGACAGAGTATGAGCAGCGGTAATTGGCGTTCTAATCAATAAATGTTTACTCAACAAACCTACACATGGCTCTCAGGAGGTTCTTGAGAGCCATCCAAACGTCAAGGGAATGGTATCATCCATGGGCAGTTACAGCGAGAGAACACCTCACATAACCTCAGTTCAAGAGTCCATTTGGCTTCGTGCCTTTTTATTACAGCGGGAAGCAGGGCACATCTAAAATTGGAAATGCCCCTACAAATACAATATTGGAATCCAATTTGTGAAGGAACAAATGCAACAGTGCCTGTGGAAGCATTGATTGATTGATTGACATTTATTCCCCGTTCATTTAGTGCCAAGGTACTACTCTGGGTGGCTAACAACGCTTTAAAACAAAACCATACCATCCCCACCCACAAGGCATAAATAGTGAGAACTAAAAAAATATGAAACCCCTGATATCTAAAGAAAAAGAAACCTGGATGGCAAATCAAAATAATAACCACTTCATGGAACCACGAGGATGTCACGGGGTAAGATGTTTCCGAAGGCCTCTTCAAACAATAGTTTTCATCTGTTTCCTGAAGGCCAGAAGGGAGGGAGCCTGGTGTATATCTGCAGGAAGCGCATTCCATGGTGTTGCAGCCACCACCGAGATGGCCCGGTTCCTGGTGGTTGTTTTTTGGGCCTCTCTGGGACTGGCTACATACAATGCGAAATCTGGCTGGACCAGCAAGGTGCTCCTGACACAGAGATATGGTATGCCTTCTGTCCTTCCAAGTAGCTCAGAGGGGAATTAGGGAAGGTTGCCACCCAATGATATTGAAAGGACTTAGCTTTGTTTGGTCATCCTGCTCTACAACTGTCTAATAGTTCTGCAGAGCCTGGAATGTTACTTTTAAGAAGAACGAATACATCCACATACCAAAGTCTTCCATAATAGTGGTTGGATGATGAGCTGCAATACAGAAGTCTACCTCCCATTGTAAATCCCAACTAAAGTTGACTCAGTGGAGGTTTGGTAGCCAATGTGTCCACTACTGTGGTTCTGGTCAACCACTGGATTTAATCCAGAAAACATGACCATCACTCACGGGCAGCTCCAGCATCCCATTTATTCCAAGACTGCAGAACCCCCACCCATGGGAGTTCTGCTGATCCCTCCCTGTTGATCTTCCACCAGCAGACAAAGACCTTTCTCTTTAGACGAGCCTTTGGCCATTGAATGGGCAATAGAAAAGAAGAAATTTTTTAATAGGGGGTGCTGTACTTTTCTTTAAAAAAAAATATTTTATCTGATGTCTGTGTGTGCATGTCTTTTTTAAAGTGGTCTTTTAATATTAATAAATAATTAATTTAATTTAATTAATTAATAAATAATCATGTGCTGTCAAGTCATTTCCGACCGATGGCGACCCTTATTTCAGGGTTTTCTGGGTTGAGAATACTAAGAAGTGGTTTATCATTCCCTTCTGCTGGGACTGTGCAGCTTGCCCAAGGCCACACAGGCTGGCTCTACTCACAGGAGGCACAGTGGGGGATGCATTAACCACGGGATCACAACTGACTATTGGCTATGCTGTCTAGGATTTGTAATAATAATAATAATCTTAGAGCTGCAGAGCTGGAAGGAACCCTATGGATCATTGAGTCTGGCCTCTGTTAAGGAAGCACAATGAGGAATCAAACTCCCAGCCTCTGGCTCTGCAGCCAGATGCCTAAACCACTGGGCTATCCAGCCAGCTTTTAGTATTATTATATGTTTACATTCATTTCTAATATTTAATATAGATGCTTTTAAATTATGTACTTTCATCCCTTTCACCATTACTTGCTTTCCAGTGTAACAGTAACTTTTTAGTTGCTTTTTTCAGCTTGAGGGGGTGGTCTCAAATAATGCTGGAAAAGAAATGTCACATAACTGGAGCTCTGGCTCATGCTACAGCTTCATAGCTCAGTGGCTTAGATATCTAGCTGTGGAGCCAGAGATTGGGAGTTCAGTTCCCCACTGTGCCTCCTTGACAGGGGCTGGACTTGATGACCCTTAGGGTCCCTTCCAACTCTGCAGTTCTAAGTTGATGATGACATTCTGTTGTGAACCTTAAGACCTCGACAAGATAGAAAGAGGAGCAGGTGATTCATCTCACAGGGCAGTGGCTGATGACATTTAGAGGTTTACATTGTTAAAAGTAATCAAAAGCACATCCCTTAGTTACTTTTGAGAAATTGGGAATTTTAGAGTTATTTGAATGGAATTGTAGCTGCAACAGTAATAAACTAGTGTTGAGGGCTTTGATGCTATAACAGCAACTCAAGTAACTATCGAAGCTCTGATGTGGACCACATCTTGGAGACTCCAAGGGCAAAGTGTGGTCCCTGCTGAAGTGGAACACAACCAACTTGTGCAGTGATCAGCAAAATGAGATGGTGCACAGGAGGCCTCGTTTAGTGGGAAAGCCATGGGGACTATGTGGAGGTGGGAGTGTTAAAGGATTAAGCAACCCACTATGTCCCATCAAACCAGCTGGGTCTTTAAGTATAAGAAAACCAGCTTTTCATGTAGTTGTTACACACTTCCTGAAGTTTTGTCAAGAAACAATTCAGGATGCAGGCCAGTCCGGCCAATCGCTTTGGCTGAGTTCAGGAGCCTCATGGTGCAGTGGTTAAACTGCAGTACTGTAGCCAAAACTCTGCTCACAACCTGGGTTGAGACTCAAGGTTCACTCAGCCTTCCATCCTTTCGAGGTTGATAAATTGAGTCCCCAGCTTGGGGGGGGGGAACAAATGTATCATCTGCATAATTAAATTGAAAAACTGTCAAGAGAGTGCTGTAAGTGTTGTGGAGTGGTATATAAGCAGCATAATTTGCTTTTTTGGTTTTATAACTATCAGCAGGAAGGAGGTTAAAACTACACCCAACTGCATTTCCTGGTAATCTATCTATCTATCTATCTATCTATCTATCTATCTATCTATCTATCTATCTATCTATCTATCTATCTATCTATCTATCTATCTATCTATCTATCTATCTATCTATCTATCTATCTATCTATCTATCTATCTATCTATCTATCTATCTATCTAATGTTTTCCCTGCTTTCCTCCTTAAGAACAACCCAAGGCAGTTTACATCATTAAAAGACAATATTTAAAGCTAAAAATAATAAGTATACATATACTAAAATGGATCAAACAAATACCACATTAAAAATTGTGAACAAAGGCAACAACAAAAACACATTTAAAGCAGTAAGGTACAATAATCCATTTAAGACTCCCACTCAGGCAACCAGTCAATGAGGGAAAGCCTGCCTGAAGAGAAAGGTCTTCATCTGCTTTTGAAAAGACTGTAGAGATGGGGCCAGCCTGGCCTCCAGTGGGAGGGAGTTCCAAAGTCTGGGAGCAGCAACAGAGAAGGCCCTCTCCTTTGTTCCCACCAAATGCAACTGTGAAGGTGGTCTCCCACACGTGTGAATGGATCCCATGCAGGTCTGTAATGTCCAGTTTCTCCTGCAGGGAAAGTTCTGAAAGAAGTAATAAAAGGGATGGGGTGCAGATGCCGGCTAAGGTTTTTGGAAGTTGTAATCCAAATCAGGAACATGATCAAGTGCTGATTCATCTTTTTCCCCTGACATGCTAATATCCTGTGCACTGGGAGGGGCAGGTCATTGAAATGTGTACCATTGCTTGTTCGCAGTGTGAGACAGTCCCCCCCTGAAAGCTGCCTTTATTCTGTTTTTGCAATTACATTTTGAGATATTTGGAGCTGGTACGGGAAGGGTTAAAGAATGATGGCAGGAGAAGAGGCAGTAAAGGAAACACTGAAAGGAAGCAGTCCTGTTTAGAGATGGGGACAATTTAAAAAAAATGGCGATTCATTTTGATCCGTTATTCGTCAAGGTTAACGGATCAACAAATACGAAAATACGAATATTCATCGATGAATCAATCTGTCGATTCATCTGCACTTTAAATGGCTATAAAACTGGCCCCCAACCACCTAGAGACACCAAATTGGCAGGGAAGCTTCCTCAAACGCTTTTCTACAACTCCCTTAAGGCAGGCTAAGGGAATCCAGGCTGCCCTTTGCAAAGATGGCAGCTGCAGCTTCCCTACCCTAAATGAAGCTGCAGTCACCATCTTTGCAAAGGGCAGCCAGTCTCCATTTTTACATGCGTGGCTCTGAGGCCAGAAGACCTCGGCAGCAGTGATGAAGGTAAGAGGGTGTCGGTGGTGGTGGGGTGGGGCCTAAGGTAGGGAAAGGAAGGGGGTGTGGGGTAGGCTGTGGTATTGGGTGGCTGTGTGGGGTAGCGGCTGCCTTTCAGCCGCCGATCAGCTGATCGGTAGGCAGAATGGTGTTGTTGTTTTTTGTGTTTTTTTAAAATACGAAGGATGAATAAAAACGGGTAAATATTCATCTCTTCATAATCGTGGGGGTCTCTGGCACCCACAAATACGGATCGACAAATATTTAACGAATCGGCTATATTCATCGGAGAAAGCAATCCGTTTTTATATTCGTCCCCATCTCTAGTCCTGTTAATTGGATTCAATCAGTGCCATGGCCGAGGGAGACAGGAAAAGAGTTTACTTCTTGGGCCACCATTTCCTCAGCACAGGTGGCTAGCGCTTGGCCCTTAAAGAGGCCATTTAGTCCCACCGGAGGCAATGCATACAAGAGATCTCCAATTCCAATAAATTCAGAAAACTGACATTTCCAAAAATAGCTCCCTTTGAGTCTATTTCCAGATAATTACAACTCTTGAGAATTAGAAGCATTAAAGCACAGGTTGAACCTTCACCAACCTCCAGGGCATGATTCAGCTCCTGTGGCCACACCCCCTTCCTGTCTCTACCGGCTAATTATCAGTTTCCTGCTTTCATTTTCAGGATGCTGAGAAGCTGAAGAACAGGACTCACCTCACAAACTTTTTTGGTATTAAAATTCGGAATAGTAGCAGGTTTATAGGGCATGAAGGAAAATTATCTTGTTTGAAGTGGTAATGTCAGCTTGCTGTTGCTGGACATAATGCAGAGCTCAGAAGCAATATGTAACTACTTCATTTTGGGTAACAAGTAGTGTAACTAGCCATTACAAAGTTACTTTTGGGTATAAGAGTAACATTTAAGTTACTTAGGTGTACTAGGTAGCAGCTAGTTATTTCCAATGCTACTTTTAATGCTCTTGCTAAGGCTTTTTCAAAGCCATTTTGATGTGATGTTGTAGTTTTACATCATTTTCTTATCAGTCCTAAGTGGCAAGGGAACTATTAGGTTTTGTCTTTAGTATTTTCATCAACAGCTGCCTAGATAGCTCAATTAATTGGAGAAATGGGTCAGGAGTTCAATTCGTTCCAGCCTTCAGTTGGAAGGCTTTGAGGCTCAGCTCGGCCTAGGTCCACCCAAGTGTCCTCTTCTTGCCCCAGTGCTAGCTGGGAACTTCCTTTCTGAGCAGGAAGCTTGGGCAAGGCTAGGCCTAGCTTAGTCTTGCTCGGCCTCAAAGCCTTTCAACTTAGGCCGTTCTCACAGGTGCATCATATTTAAACTTTTATATGGTGTCTGACATAGCAAAGCTCCTCAGACAGAAAATTGTGGTATTTCTAGTGCAGATAATCCAAACGCCCCATTCCTAGCTTCTACTGTTTTTTTCTAAGTTGCCACAGATGCTATAAAATGATGTGGTTTTTTTAGTAATATACGGCCTCTCAAATAGCCAGAAATCTCTCAAAAATATAGATGAGAACTGTCCTTCCAACCAACTGCTGTGATTCGTTTATGATGCCCAGTTTGGTAAAGGACACTGGGAAATCTTTTGGTCCCTATCTTTTGGTCCTGGAAACCATTGGCTTGTATTTTCCATTGGTCTTTTTCTAACAGTAATTTTGTCACATGACCTTTTGGGGGGGGGGCATAGTATGCCAAAGATGGAAACAAGAGTGGAAAAAAATTAAATTAAAATGCACGCTGGTTGCATTAATTCTCAGCTTCCACCCCAGGCTCATTAAACACATGGCTACGATGGGGTCAAATGAAAGATTATGCACCCCATCGCATTCAGAGTCCCTGCTGACCTTCTGTGCTCATATGTTACAATCAGTAATTCCACCACTAACCTTTCATTCTCGGTATATAAATAATACATTGTCAGGCCAACAATAGATAAAACATGAAAGGACTGTGTTTCTCAGCTCTGCTGTAATGCCTCTCTCTCTTTTTTCCCCAACCATGAAATGTTAATTATAGCCAGGCTTTAACAACTGTAATTAGCGGAGGAATGAGAGAAGGTGACACAAAAAGATTTGTATTTATATATACTTGCAGATCAAAAGCCCTTTAAAGAATGCATAAAACCTGGTCAACTGTTTTTTGGCAGACAGATAGAATGGGCACGTGTGTTTATCTATGCATGTGTCTATGCGATACAGTATATCACAGAAGTGAGTACACACCCCCTCACATTTCATAAATATTTTAGTATATCTTTTCATGTGACAACACCGAAGAAATGACACTTGGCCAGAGTTCAATTTACCTTTTTTTGGGTGTGGAAATGACTCTCCGTCCAAGTCTCTTCCCCCCCCCCAAAAAAAGCACCCTCAGTGAGGAGCCCCTCACCCTCAAGCCCCCTGTGCTCCCCTCCCGGGCTCTCCTCCCTCACCCTTTTTGCCCCACTTGCCTTCCTCCTCCATGACTCAGGTGGGGCCTAGAGGCATCACCTTGCCCCAGGTACCTTCTCTCCCCCCTGCACCACCATCGCTGCACCTGGAAGAGTGGGAGATTCAGGTGGAGTGAAAGGTGCCACTGCCCCTTTTCAATCCTGCCGCCATCTTGGGCATCGACCTTCCTGGCATGCACCCATACGCTTGCCTCATTCAAGCCTCTTTGAGACAGGCTAACACTCGAGTTTGAAGGGCTGATGCCATTCCTCTGAAGGTGAATGTGGAGGTCGCTGAGAGAAATGAGTGAGAACAGTTGTTTTGGAAGAGACAGGAGCGATCCACATGCATAAAAGGAAAATCCACCCAAGGTAAAGTTAAAGGTTAAGGTTCCCCTTGACATTTAGTCTAGTTGTGTGCAACTCTAGGGGGCGGTGCTCATCCCCGTTTCCAAGCTGTAGAGCCAGCGTTTGTCCGAAGACAGTTTCCGTGGTCACGTGGCCAGCGTGACTAGACACGGAACGCTGTTACCTTCCCACCGAGGTGGTACCTATTTATCTACTCACATTTTTACATGCTTTCGAACGGCTAGGTTGGCAGGAGCTGGGACAAGCGACGGGAGCTCACTCCGTTGCGTGGATTCGATCTTACGACGGCTGGTCTTCTGACCTTGCAGCACAGAGGCTTCTGCAGCGCCACCACGTCCCTTTTAATCCACCCAAAGGGGTACAGAAATAACCAAGAACTCTAGGCAGCCTGCAATTCTGGTTCAGATTAAAATTATCGGTGGCTCAAGAGGGTCAAAATAAAACAGTGTACCATATTTAATAAATATAAAAAATAATTGCAACTGAAAATAACAATGGTGACCCACCCACCCCTAGAAAATACTTCACAACCCCCTTGGGGGTCACAGACCCCCAGGTTGGAAACCTATGTGCTGTGTGCAGGTTTTCTGGTTCAATATGACAACTAATTCAGGATTATTTTTTTTAACGTCTCCTGGTTTGTTCTGGAGCACCCTGTGACCCTTCCAATTCGATTTGTGCCCCATATTTAAAATGATTTGTAAATTTGCACAGCTGATGCCTTGACTTGCATTGGAAAAGCAAAGCCCTTTCTGTTTTTGCAGTTTTGTATATAAAGAACGGCGGGACTCTCAAAAGGAAGAGTGAATCCATCTTATTAGCATATTGTTGTTATGTGCCCTCGTCAGAAGTGACTTATAGTGACCCTAATAAGGCTTTCATGCTAAGTGAGGTATTGAATGACTGGTTTAACCAAGTCCACACCTCCAGTAAACTTCCATGGCTCAGTAAAGATTCGAACCCAGGCCTCCTGAGTCCTTGTCTGTCTGTCTATCCAGTAAAACACAGTAGGTATCTACTAGCATATTAGGCAACTCTAAATGCTTATTAACGTACTAACCGTTTAAAAAAGTTTACTTTAAAGTTTGCTTTAAAAAAACCTCCACGGTGGATGAAGTTATTTGTGCTGCATTTAATTCGACCTGTGCTCCAGATCTGAAATGATTCGGAAGTTTATTTGGCTCGATTTCAGAATTGAATCTGGCCATTCTGCTGTGATCCGGGTTTCATACAAATTGGCCCAAATCAGGCTGACGGTTTGGGATCTGGGATTTCTCCAAACCTGGTACACAGCCCCAGTGTATGTGTATGGAAGAGGAGAGAGAGAGAGAGAGAGAGAGAGAGAGAGAGAGAGAAAGAGAGAGAAAGGAAGGAAGAGGGAGGGAGGGAGGGAGGGAGGATGATTTTCGAAGCATCCAAAAACAGTTCAAAGCCTTTCTGGCTTGCTGATGACTGTGTTGCAAATACCGTCAGATCCATATTGATTAGATAAGAAGGAGAAACTCTCAGTTTATAGACTTGGCATCTTTGCACCTTACAGTCCGAATCTAGAGGACAACACGAGACATCATCATCCAGTCACTTTGGGAAACTCTGCCTTTTAGGTTCTCCAATTGCTACTTTAGAAACAGAAGGCTTATATTCAGAGCGACTGAAGAAAGCAGAAGCTGAGATGTCTTGCTATCTTGCTCTAATATTGCAATATACAGGATTTTATTTTTCTGTATCAGATCGCCAATCACCCTCCCCCCAATCCCAGGTAGTCAGTGAAATGAGGTGGTGGTAGGAATATAGGTCCACTCCCACTCTGGTTTTATTAAATTCCTCTTATGTTCTTTCCGACATCAAAAGGCTCAGCTATGAACTACCATTCTCCAATTTAATGTCAGGTGAAAGTTAGTATCATCTTAAGAACGTGAAAATTGTTAAAAAAAGAAAGTGATGTGACTTGCATTCCCCTACAGCAGAGATGGACAAGACAGAGCCTGTTGGAGAGTTTTGAATTTCGGTTAAAACCTTCTAGCTGCACAGCAGAAGTGCAGGAACTAATGGTGCAGAAATAGCTTTGATTCTCCCCAGAGCAGACCACCCTATTTCTCTCATCAACTGGCACTTACTATCTCAATAAGTCGTTCTGAGACATTGGTAAGAGAAAGAATAAAATGTTTCATTTACTCACAGTTAAACGGATAAAAAAACAGCATGCTGAAAAGAAAAGACTGCTTATAGCAATGGGCCTTAACAATCTCACAGCCTGCTTCCAGTAGACTCCTGCAGACTACATTCTAACTTACTGCACACTAACTGCTAACTGCATGCTAACTGCTAGCAGACTAAAGGAGAGGGAAAATATACTTAAGCAGAGAGGCATGGCTCTCTGAAAATCAGAGGCAGGAAGACCAGTTGGTTACTGCTGGACTGATTGACAATAACCTCAGTCCAGAAAAGTCCCTCCCAGCCAAGCCTACTCCAAAAGAGCCTGGGGCCACATGGCTGGTCTTGCAAGCCTTTGCAAAGTAGAACTTGCCTCCCATGTTGTTTTAGCAGCTCCCATTCTCCTGAATCACCAGATTTCTCTCTTTCCTGTTTCCCCCCCCAGCAAGAACAGGTTGCAGTCCTTGCTACACCACTGAGTATTTTTCCAAAAATGAGTAATGGACCTTTAGCCACTTCCATTGGTTTTCATTTCTGGCCTTTCTTGTGCCCCCCCCCCCAGATTATCCCAAAGGCATCGTCCCCTGCAAGAAAAGCATCTGTTTTACAGCTCTTGAGACTGATGAAGCGAATCTTGCCAGTTTGTGAATTTTCCCGAGTGTTTTGGTGGATGAAAAAAAAATGGTCAGAAAGCCTTTCCTACATTCCCAAATATATATGACAAAAAGCAAATGAAGGTGAGAAATGTGCAAGAAAAATAAGCCAATAAGAAAAATGCATTCGCAATCATATGTTTTGCCAAATATATATATATATATATACCGTTCTCTGCATCTATCTGTTTATATAGCAGCCTCTCTGCATTCTCCAACATGCTGCCCTCACAAAATGGTCAGTCCCATGGGCAGAGGAATTCCCTCCCAGAGGCTCTGTGACAGGAGTTTCCAGCAGAGCCTGGGCTTTTTTTAATTGCTGCTTGAGTCTCCTTCCAGTATTACTTCCTTTTCCCCAGGGAATGTTCCCCCCTTCCCACTAAGCTTTTTAAACCCAGAGGTGCCAAAGCTATAACTATTTGGTCCTTTGGAGAGCTTTGCTTTGATTCAAATGCTGTTTCAGGTTCCCTTGCTTCACTTCTAATCTCGTCAGAAATGGACTTGTTGTTGTTTAGTCGTTAAGTCGTGTCCGACTCTTCGTGACACCATGGACCAGAGCACGCCAGGCCCTCCTGTCTTCCACTGCCTCCCGGAGCTTGGTCAAATTCATGTTGGTAGCTTCGATGACACTGTCCAACCATCTCGTCCTCTGTCGTCCCCTTCTCCTCTTGCCCTCACACTTTCCCAACATCAGGGTCTTTTCCAGGGAGAGAAATGGACAAATACCCCAATTCACGCCAGAATCTGAATAAATTCCAAATCCGAAGTACATGCTTATAAAATACCATATGAAGAAACCCAAGAAAACCTGGAATTGGCTTCTAACCATTTCTAGTTTTA
This sequence comes from Intellagama lesueurii, assembly GCA_037013535.1. NCBI lineage: Eukaryota > Metazoa > Chordata > Lepidosauria > Squamata > Agamidae > Intellagama > Intellagama lesueurii. Next base: position 8,123,153 of record JBAJHW010000003.1, read on the forward strand.
TTTCTTATTTTATTTTATTTTATTTTTGCACATGTTGGCATTTGGGGTGGTTCGTGTAGACTCTGAAAGAACCTGGAGCAGGAAATGCCTCCCCCCAGTTCCTCCAAAGTTCTCACCCTTGTTTTAATGTGTAATTTGACCCCCTCACACATGCACACATTTGGAGATACAGAGAATGAAATGCATCCATTGAGACCCAAAGAGGCTGAAAAATAAGAACAGTACAGCCGGTCTAAGACATTTCAAGAGAAGGACAGCATGACCTATGACTGCAGTTGTATATTGGTCAGTCTGTTCTGCTTTTGCATACTTTTGTACTTTTGACAGATATTAAAAATGACACACACTTGCTAGTATTAATCCATGTACTCCAGTGTAAGCCTGTCTCTGGAATACGAAGTCACTGCTTTGCTGAGCAGTGAAATTTCCCCACTGAAACCCTGCATTCATAAAGAGCTCCAGTACATTTCAGAAGCTGATAAAGCCAGCACAAAATCTGACATTGAATAAATTCCTGATAGTCGCCTCTGTTTCTTCAAACCACACAATATCGATGAAGATTGTTTTTAAAAAGCACCGCATTGCATCGTGTGGAATATCATTAAAACTGGTGTAGTTGTTTAAGACAGTTGTATCTGCTCATGTTCAAGAAAGAAATAACATGGAGACCCTTTAGAGGTCTGCCTGATTTGCATAGAGTGACATAAGTCATTAAGTGAGCTGAAGTTAAATGGCGTTTTCTCGGCTTCCTATGGAAATAATCTTGGGCTGGAGGTCTGCGGTGTATTCTGAAAAGGAACGGTCTGCTCTAACGATGGTAAGATATGCATATTTCATATTCTTCTAGCTGGCAGAACAGTGTTCGGAACTGATGGCAATCCAAAGCAGAGCAAGCTGTGTTGACTATAAAATCAAGTCCAAAATCAACACTGGAGAGAGACCTCTAGGAAGCCCACACCACCTCCAAAAAGCCACACACATGGGTGCACACTTCTGAGATCAGTGACAGTTTGGACAAGATGTTGCTGTTGCAGAATTCTGAATTTCTGATTTTAAAAAATCTCCTTTTTATATTTATTTATTTATTTATTTATTTCATTTATATCCCGCCTATCTGGTCAATTATGACCACTCTAGGCGGCTGAAATACAGCAGAAATACAGAGACTCACAGAAGAGAATAGCTTCAGGTTCCTCAGACAGTCCACCCCTTTCTCATTAACTGGCACTTACAGTCTCAGAAAGCCACTCCAAGACATTAGTAGTAGAAAGAATAAAAATGTTTCATTGCTTACAGCTGTGAACAGATAACAGCAATACTAACCAACAGCTGACAACTGACTGCTTCCAACAGGAAAGAGAACTCTCAGCAGAGAGGCAGAGCTCTCTTTGAATTCAGAGGCAGGAAGGGAACAATTGGTTAGTACTGGATAGACTGACAGTCACTCCAGCCCTGAAAGGTTCCTCCCCAACCAAACAAACTAGAGGCTGCATGCGAGGTTGTAAAAAAAAAAAATCCAACAGTTACAAAACATGTTCTCCTCAAAGACAAGCATTTTGAACTTGGTGGCTCTATGTGGAGCAGCACTGTCTACTTTGGAAAACTGGGGCCTCATTGCTCCATTGGTTAACCTTGTTTCCTGTAAGAGTGGGATGTGTAGGGAAAGAGTGGGATGTGTAGGTCTCGTGCGCTTCTAGAGGCATCTGGTGGGGCCACTGTGAGATAATGGAAGCTGGACTAGATGGGCCCTTGGCCTGATCCAGCAGGACTCTTCTTATGTTCTTATGAAAGGACAGAGGAATGGAGAGGAAAACTTTGAGCTGACCACAGAGCAGCAATGTTGACTGATGTGAGGAACCTGCCTATCTTATGTTATCTTCTACCTCAGAAGGAGCAGAAGGGCAGGAAGCCATGTGCCTTTCCAGAAGTAGCCTTCAGCACCCTGAATCAAATTCCTGGCCACTCACCCCTGGTTGTGGGTCTATGGACAGAGCTTGTCTCCACAGACCAGCCTGCTTTCTTCCTTGCTTTCAAAACAGAGGATGGGTAGTGATGATATCAAGGCAGCGGCAGCCACAAGGAGATGCTACCTGTGGTCCTCTTCTGGTCTCAGGCCACAGGTTGGGAAAGGGAGGGCCATTTGGTCTGAAGTCTATTTTAACACCCACTGGACCCCTTCTGAAGATCCCCATGCCCCCTCCCAAACTGAAATGCAATCATGAAGCAAAGTCAATGTCCATTCTTGGATACCTCCAGGACTAAAGCTGTTTGCATTAAAGCAAGGCATAGTCCCTTCCATATAGGGATTTACAAAACCCTTTCTTTTTCTTTTTGCTTTTCCTCATTTGTATTGCTGATACAATACAATTTGTATTGCTAATAAGTAGGGGGAGGATTTCCATGACATGTCATATTTTTTCTGCAGCCTGTGTTTGGACTTATAAGTAGGTTTGGACATGTTTAGGAGTAATCTGGTGAGAAAGGCCAGATTGCTCATAAACATGTTTAAACTTGTTTGTGGGTTCAAGTATAGGTTGCAGAGAAAGTGTGACATGTCATAGAACTCCTCCCCCTACTGATGAGGCTCATAAGGGGTGGCAAATTGGATCCTGGCAACTTTCCTATCCATGCCTTGAAACTACTGTTTCCCACATGATTTGAGGAAGGGGAAGACCCAACTCACTAGTGCAGGCAGGTGATTGGGGTTTCATGGTGATTGTCAATTTGCTCTTGATTTTGTCTGAATGCTAAAGGAGCTATCCTGTTTTGGAGATAGGGTTCAACACTCGTCACCCCTGAGACATAGGGGTCACCAGCTTCTACTGCCCTCCATCACTTCCCTATGACACCCTCCCTGCTCAGACCATTGGGCCCCCATATATGCTGCAATCCTGTTGCTTCACCTAGTAAGTTACACTACAGTAGTCTCATTGAACCCCTGGGGATTGGTGAGTCAACTCCCCATAAATTCCACTGATTTAAATTGGCCTACTCTAGTTGCAACTTACTTTAGCAGAGTAAATTCCAACTGGAGGAGGCCCATTTGGAGGGGTTGACTCACCAAATCCCCATGGATTCAATTTTGTTGTTTAGTCGTTTAGTCGTGTCCGACTCTTCATGACCCCATGGACCAGAGCACGCCAGGCCCTCCTGTCTTCCACTGCCTCCCGGAGTTGGGTCAAATTCATCTTGGTCGCTTCGATGACACTGTCGATGACACATGGATTCAATGGAACTTTGCAAAATCCACAGTTTGTCTCAGTGTTTTGGAGACATCTGTTATGAACCCCACATAACACTTGCATTTTCCCACTCCTCATTATAATTCACATCTTCCCTCTGCTGGTGCTTGGGGAAACAAAAGAAAAGGTACATTTTGCAAAGTTGCATCAGTCTGAGACAAGAAAATGAAGCACTCTTCTCTCAGATCTGACCTCTTATCTCCCATCAAAGCTCTGGTAATTACATTCTTCCCTGTGTACAGACTCGCTCTGACAACACGGTATGCCTTAAAAGACTCATTGTGGAGTCTGTGTGAGTCTATGGGAGCCCCAAGTCTCTGAGGCCCGGGAAGCCACGAGAATATCTCATTACCGAAATTAAACAGTGTGGTTACTGACATATTGAAAGACAAATATCTCTCAAGACTACACATTTGTTCACTAACATGTAGTAAATCACGACAAACTGGTTCTTTTTCCTTGGCTGAGAAATAAAGTGAATATTCGAAGAACATTAATGGCGGCTTCTTACGAGTTTGGGAGGGGAACTCACACCAACACAGAGGCGTGGTTTGTGGACTACAAAAGTCATAATCCCACATCACTCTGGTTCCATAACTGACATAGTTCCATATCTGCTAAAACATACGCGCAATGCCAGTGGCTCCCAACATTTTTTGAGTTGCCACCCCATTTTATAACAGCCAAGTAACCTGTGACTCTCCACCACCATATTTGCATAAAAAAATATTTTTAATAAGGTGAAGTCATCCCTTCTCAGAAAGTAGAAGGGCCTGTTTCTCATACATACACATACACACTAATTTTAATATCTGGCTCTGAAAGGTCAAGGAAGACATTATTTGATAAGGACTATAACACATATAAGATGACCCACAACCTCTCCAGAAAACACTCCATGACCCCCTTGAGGGTTCTGACCCCCAAGTTGGGAAACACTGCCCTATTGAGTAGTTCCATCCCTGATGGTTATCAATGTCCTTTGAGAGCATCTTCTTCTGTCACGGGTTTCACCAGATAGTGATGTGTCTGAAGAGGAGCTGCTTCTGCTCATATGTAGGCTGTACATGGGAGAAAGAAACCCAGTTTTCCAGGGTTATTGGTTGCTTGCATGTGAAGCCTACACATGAGCAGGACTCTTTCGACAGGCTGCCATCCAAGTTGAGAGAGTGAGGATGGAGACAGCTGGTTGCTCTTCTCAAAGTTTGTTGATAACAGGCAGATAGGACAGTCCTGATTAGGGAGGGCTAAAGTGTGCATTAGTATGAAAAGTGGGAAGATATAAGGTGGATGGATGTAGAGAGCACTCACTGAATTCCTCATTCTAATTGATTTGTGGTTCTGGATATGGCAAGAGGCGTCACCGAGGAACTCCTAGCCCATTTGAGGTTCCATGAGCCTATCATGAGAGTCGAAATATCTGGCATTTTGTGGGATGGGGGTCTTTTGTTTGATGTTTTGTGCAAATGAATCACAAAGCTGTACATAAAAAAGACTTGTCTGCCTATGCAAAATTCCTTTGATTTTATGCAAAAAGACACCGAAGAAACAACAACAAAAGACTATGGAAACCAAAAGCAAAGCAATGCAAAGCAAAGTGCATAAAGCACTCTCTGGGCAGTTTACAGTTTAATTATGCAGGCTACACATTGCTTTCTCCCAGCAAGCTGGGTACTCAATTTACAGACCTCAGAAGGATGGAAGGCTGAGTGAACCTTGAGCTGGTGACCTTGGATTGAACCCAGGTCGTGAGCAGAGACTGGGCTGCAGTGCTGTGGTTTAACCACAACCAAGCCAGTGAAGGAATCACATATTCTGCCAGAGAACTCTCAATTAATGCAACATACACCTGACTGGGGAAAAGAGACCAAAACACAACTGATGAAAATGTTGAAAGTCATCACTAATTCAACATATTATGGATTGCAATTGAAGGGCATCAAATGTTCACCCATTGGTTTTATTGGCTCTCGGGGGCACTTTTCAGCGTCGGGCAGTGCCAAAGCAAAAATGGTGGCACTGAAAAGACCAGTCTAAAGCTCTTACTGTCAGGAATGAAGCTTTAGGGGGTACCTTTCAACCTTTCAGAGTGGAGAAAAACGTCCACAAAAGCTGGTAAACCACCAAATGACACTATAATTAGGATAGGATGGGGCCTCTTGGCGGAGTCAAGAGGGATTCTGGGAGAGCAGGTTTGGGCCTAAGGTGACTGCTTCCCCATCTCTGCTTTAGAGAATTAATGAGAGATTTCACCTACTGAATTTATATTCCTTTCTCGTGCCAGCATGAAAAGAGGTATATAGGATGGCTTCATTTGGTAGTTGTTGACCGCCACAAGTCTAGAATCCAAAGTCACCAGCAGTCACTGTAAAGGCTATACCTCACTGACTTGGGGTAAAATGTGTTGGCGTTTTGCTAATAGGCACACCAAAGCAGCTGCAGGCATATAATACTTACAGAGGAGCACTGTCAATGTTGCTTGTTAAGCACTACCTAAATAAGCTCAGAACATCTCCACGCCGTTCCCGTTCCCTGGTTTCTGAATATAAAAATAACAGAGGTGATGGCTCAGCACACCAACGGCCGAGTCAAGGGGGAGGGATCATTAGCTTCAGTTCACAGAGTTTTGCACAGACAATGTTCCCAGTTCTATTTTCCACCTTTTGTTTTCTGGCCACATGGTTAAATCAATGGTAGGAGCTGACGGGGATGAATTTTGGATTGTCCATTTCAGATAGAAAACTCACACGGATGTATGGAGCTCAGTGGAGGTTGTCGGCTCTGACGGCAAGGAATCTGTGCCAGGTTCCGGTCTGAACTTGCAGGAGCTCTCCATGGAAATGAACTCTACCCCCAAAGAAGATTCCAGCACCTTGGAGAACTCCTGCAAAGTTGAAAGTGTTGGAATTAGAGGTGGGCACGAACCACCCGTCTGCAGTTCGTGATGGTTTGTCCTCCAGATGAACAGGTGTTCGGCGCTTCCCAACACTGCCTCCTCTGGTGGGCGCTCACTCAGAGGCAGCACCTGGAAGGGGGGGCAGGAAAACTGGGGTGCTTTAAAAAAGAAGATGATGAAAATGGAGGAGGGGGTTTCACCACCTTCCCTTTTAATGTCACAACCCACATATTACATCACAGCATCGCTAGGTCAGCTCCATTTCAATGTGAAATAACTATTCACACAGGCTACACAGCGAGGTAATTAGGATTGCACTGAATCATACCAAAAAGAATACATGCCCAAGCGCTGTGCCAGCAAAGTGTGTGACAGCTCCCAAAAGGGCAGGTAGGATTGATTGATCTAACTAGAAACACGGGTGGATGCTGTAATTTGGTATGAACCAAACCATGCCAACAGCAATCCACATACTGAACCAAATTCCTATCTGGATAGGCTCTGAGCCTGTGCTTGCCTCATAAGAACAGGGACAAAGCTCTGGCTTGCACCTAGGATCAAAATATGTGGTGTTACGCATGTGCCGTGTACAGAATCAGAATCAAAGTGACACTGGGAGAAATAACATCAGCAGACCTCATAAGCCCAGGATGGTGTTCAAGTTCACTCTGAGAACTGCCCCCTCCCCTCTTCATTATTCTGCCAATCAGCCAGAAGCAATTTGCAATCAGTTTTTAAGCAACTGCACATCATTTTCTGTAATTGACATGCTGCATCATTGACAAGATGAAAAATTGTGGCTGATGCCAATCATAGTCGAATGGAAGGGGATGAGACCAGCTCGTTTCCCTAGGAAAGGCTCTGCCGTGACATTTTATTTTCAATTCTGGAAGATGGTAGGAGGGCAGGCAGAGAACAAATGACCGCATGAGGGGAAGCAATAAATAGCACCCCATGCATCGTTTGGTTATGAATACAGTGTGTCAGAGGTGGGAGGAATGTCTCAAATATTCTGCAAATGATTCATGTTCTTTGGAAAATTAGTGGTTGGCTTCCAAAATATTTCAGTAAATGTGTTTGTGGTTGTTCTTACATGTCATCAAGCCGCCTCCAACTTATGGCGACCCAATGAATGAGTGATCTCCAAAATATCCTATCCTCAACAGCCCTGCTTAGCTCTTATAAACTCAAGCCTATGGCTTCCTTTGGGGAATAAGTCCATCTCATGTTTGCCGTTCCTCTTTTCCTGCTGCCTCCAACATTTCCCAGCAATATTGTCTTTCCCAGAGAATCCTGCTTTCATGTGATGTGCCCAAAGTAGGACAGACTCCGTTTCAACCTTTTTTTTGCCTCCAGAGGAAGTTCAGGCTTGATTTGATGTAGGATCCACTTGTTTGTCTTTCTGGCAGTCCAGGGTATCTGCAAAGCTATTCTCCAGCACCATATTTCAAATGAACCAACCTTTTCCCTGTCAGCTTAGTTTACTGTCCAGCTTTCACACCTGCACATGGTGATCGGTAATACAAGAGTCTGGATGATACTTGGTCTTGGTCTCCAGGGATACATCTTTATATTTGATAGTCTTTTCTAATTCCTTCATTGCTGCCCTTCTGAGTCACAGTCTTCTTCTGATCTCTTGACTGCAGTTTCCATTGGGATTGATTGAATCCGGGCAAGACGGAGGTCCTTCGGGTGGGCACCCCACACATCAGTGGTCTGGGAAACTCCCTCTCTTTTGGGGGGCTGACTCTTACCACCAAGAGTGAGGTTCGCAGCTTGGGTGTACATCTGGACCTGGCACTCACTATGGAGACCCAGGTGTCGTCAGTGGTCCGTTCCGCACATTTCCACCTTCGGCGGATTGCCCAGCTGCGTCCCTATCTTGATGTGGGGGCGCTCACCACTTTGGTCCATGCGCTCGTAGTCTCAAGATTAGACTACTGTAATGCGCTCTACGTGGGGCTGCCTTTGAGATTGACGCGGAAACTTCAGATGGTACAAAATGCCGCGGCCAGACTTCTAACTGGGGTGAAGAGGCACCAACATATTTCCCCCACGTTGGCCGCCTTGCATTGGTTGCCCATTCGTTTCTGCGTTGATTTCAAAGTTCTTACGATTACTTATAAAGCCCTAAACGGTTTAGGACCTCGATATCTGGCAGAGCACCTTCTCCCACCCAGTTCTGCCAGAGACACTTGTTCTAGCCAGGCCGGGCGATTGAGGGGCCTAACGCCGAGGGAGGCCTGGAAGGAAAGAATGAGGAACTGGGCCTTCTCGGCAGTGGCCCCTCGCCTCTGGAACAACTTGCCCGTAGAGATCCGCCTGGCTCCCTCTCTGGGTGTCTTTAGAAATAAACTTAAAACATCGCTATTTAGGCAGGCTTTCCCTCCTCCTGTATTTTAATATTTACATTTTTACATCTTCGATTTTGCATGTTCATTGTTTCTATTGTTTTTAAATTTTGTAATGCCACCCAGAGTAGACTATCTGTCTAGATGGGTGGGGTATAAATCTAATAAAATAAATAAAACCAAGGTATACAAAATCCTTAAGAATTTCAGTTTCCTCATTGTCAGTATTAAAATTCTGTAGTTCTTCAGTAGTCATGATTTTTGCTTGGTTCATTTCTAACCCGTAGGCCAAATTTTCTAACAACATCTGGTTCTGCTTTGTTTCCTACTTTTGCACTCCAGTCACCTATGCTTATAAGCATCTCTTATTTGGTGTGTGATCAGTTTCCTCTTGGTTCCTTGCATAAAACCTTTCAATTTCATCTTCTTCAGCATCTGTTGTCAGAGTATAGACTTGAATGATCGTTATGTTCATAGGTTTTCCTGTGACCCTCATTGACACTATTCAGTCAGACTTCGTATTATAATCCCAACTCCCCTTCCTATATTTTGTCTCAGTATTACAGCCAGTCTATTTCTTCTGGGTTTGTCATTTCCATAGTAGAACACTTTGCCGTTGTCTGACTGAAAATGTTGTATTCCAGACAGCTTTAGTTCAATGACACCAAACGTTGCAAGGTTTATATGTTCAATTTCTTGTTCTCCAGTTTACCTTGATTTCTACTTCTTACATTCCATGTTCCAATTGTATGTGTTGTGCACCATCAGACTTTCTTTTCACTTCTGTGCATGTCAGCCACTAGACATCTTTTCAGCTTTAATCTAGTTGCATCATTAGCAACAGCACTATTTGTATTGTCCTTTGCTGTTCCCTGGTAATAGATTGAGTACTTTCCAACCTCAGAGTCTCATCTTCCAGCACTATCTCTTTTTCCATTTTGGACTGTCTCATCATAGGGTTTTCAAGGCAAGAAACATTTTTTTAAAAATGCCCATCAGAAGTTTCTCCACCCTCACCACCATTGGAGCTAATCATCCTCTTCTACTGACGTGGCTGTTATTCTTGAATAGGGTGGATGCATCTTAGTCTGGTGCCTCAGCTGTGGTCATTCCACCTTGGGTGACCCTGCTATGAGTCTAGGTTCATAATGAAGTCTAGCCTCCTGACAGCTTTGCTGTTGGCTTCTCCAACATATTGAAATCCCCTTACCGCATTGAAGAGTGCATCCAAGAACGGGCAGTAGAGGCATACATCTATATAAAGCCCATGTCTACATACAGTATATCAGAGAAGTGAGTACACCCCCTCACATTTCATAAATATTTTAGTATATATTTTCATGTGACAACACTGAAGAAATGACACTTGGCTACCATGTAAAGTAGTGAGTATACAGCTTGCATAACAGTGTAAATGTGCTGTCCCCTCAAAATAACGCAACACACAGCCATTCATGTCTAAACCGCTGACAACAAAAGTGAGTACACCCCTAAGTGACAATGTCCAAATTGGGCACAAAGTGTCAATATTTTGTGTGGCCACCATTATTTTCCAGCACTGCCTTAACCCTCTTGGGCATAGAGTTCACCAGAGCTTCACAGGTTGCCACTGGAGTCCTCTTCTCTTTCCTCCATGACAAGATCACCAAGCTGGTGGATGTTAGAGACCTTGCGCGCCTCCACCTTCCATTTCAGGATGCCCCGCAGGTGCTCAATAGGGTTTAGATCTGAAGACATGCTTGGCCAGTCCATCACCTTTACCCTCAGCTTCTTTAGCAAGGCAGTGGTCGTTTCGGAGGTGTGTTTGGGGTCATTATCATGTTGGAATACTGCCCTGCGGCCCAGTCTCTGAAGGGAGGAGACCATGCTCTGCTTCAGTAGGTCACAGTACATATTGGCATTCATGGTTCCCTCAATGAACTGTAGCTCCCCAGTGCTGGCAGCACTCATGCAGCCCCAGACCATGACACTCCCACCACCATGCTTGACTATAGGCACGACACACTTGTCTTTGTACTCCTCACCTGGTTGCCGCCACACACGCTTGACACCATCAGAACCAAATAAGTTTATCTTGGTCTCATTGGACCACAGGACATGGTTCCAGAAATCCATGTCCTTAGTTTGCTTGTCTGCAGCAAACCGTATGCGGGCTTTCTTGTGCATCATCTTTAGAAGAGGCTTCCTTCTGGGACTACAGCCCTGGAGACCAATTTGAGGCAGTGTGCGGCGTATGATCTGAGCACTGACAGGCTGACCCCCCACCCCTTCAACCTCTGCAGCAATGCTGGCAGCACTCATACGTCTATTTCCCAAAGCCAACCTCTGGATATGATGCTGAGCACGGGCATTCAACTTCTTTGGTTGACCAAGGCGAGACCTGTTCTGAGTGGAACCTGTCCTGTTAAACCGCTGTATGGTCTTGGCCACCGTGCTGCAGCTCAGTTTCAGGCTTTTGGCAATCTTCTTATAGCCTAGGCCATCTTTATGTAGAGCAACAATTCATTTTTTCAGATCCTCAGATAGTTCCTTACCATGAGGTGCCATGTGGAACTTCCAGTGACCAGTCTGAGGGAGTGAGAGCGGTAACACCTGCTCCCCCTTCACACCTGAGACTTGTGACACTAACGGGTCTCATGACACCAGGGAGGGAAAATGGCTACTTGGGCCCAATTTGGACATTGTCACTTAGGGGTGTACTCACTTTTGTTGTCAGCAGTTTAGACATGAATGGCTGTGTGTTGCATTATTTTGAGGGGACAGCACATTTACACTGTTATACAAGCTGTATACTCACTGCTTTACATTGTAGCCAAGTGTCATTTCTTCAGTGTTGTCACATGAAAAGATATACTAAAATATTTATGAAACGTGAGGGGGTGTACTCACTTCTGTGATATACTGTATATTGTCCTTTTTCCACATTCACATCTGGTCTGTGCCTGGTTCTGTCATGGATTTTTAAACAAACCCAATGAGGTTGGATCTTTTCCTTTCAATGTTTTCTTAGAACATCCATGTGTCTGTGTCCATGTTCTACATGATACACATTGCTTCAACACATTTCTCCACTGGATGAATATTGACTCTTTGGTCCATATTCAAGTGCCTTTCTCCATGTACAGTTTTCAAATATGAACATTGTTTCCAGATGTTTTTGTCTACTGTGCATTGTGGGGGACAAACCACATCTGCTCTATAGGAAGCGTAGACTGAGACATACCCACTGAAGTTTGGATGGAAATCAGATTCCTCAAACATGACCTTCAGGCACATGAGGAAACAGTAGAGACACATTTCCTTCAAAATCTTTTCAACTCTAGCTATCCAATCAAAACACATGTGTCCCAGTGCTATTTTAAACCAATATCTGATCATCAGAAAGATCCACATTCCATGGCTCTTTGCTTCAACACGACTGATGTGATCTACAGAAAGATCAGGGATGAAGCTTTCGGCGCATTTCAAGCTGCAAAAATTCATCCCTGAGCTCCCAGGGGAGGTAGGTGGTAGGTTTAACTGCAAAGAAAATGGTGATATAGCCTGACAATTAGAGTCTGAAAAGGAATATTTCAGATGTAGGTAGCAATAGATGAGAATTTTATTGCAGTTCCTTTTTATACGCATATACCCAAATCCCCAATCTTCTTCGTATTTGGAATGGAAATTATTTGGGCATTTACAAGAACTAGGCTATGGGGAAACCAAAACTGCAAGTAACCTTTCTAAATCTAAAGTGTTGACTTAAACATCTGGGTTTAAATTCCTCTGTGTCTAGCCACTTAGCCCAGTGGTTTAGGTATCTGGTTGGGGGGCAGAATTAGGGAAAAAAATTACCGTTTCCCCCAAAATAAGACAGGGTCTTATATTACATTTTTGCTCCAAAAAACCGCATTAGGGCTTATTTTCAGGGGATGTTTTATTTTACAGTCATGTCATCTTCTGGTTGCTGCACAAGGGTGGAGGGCGGGGTTTCACTTAAATAGGGCTTATTTTTGGGCTAGGGCTTATATTACGAGCATCCTGAAAAATCATACTAGGGCTTATTTTCAGGTTAGGTCTTATTTTCGGGGAAACAGGGTACAAGGACATAATGGGAAAGCATCGGGAGTGTGTCTCATCATAGGTAGAGATGGGCATGAGCCAGTTTGTCCCGATTCGTCTCAGTTCGTCAAGATGGCAGCGCAGGTGCTGCTGCTCCCCTCCCCAGCTCCTCTGGCTCCAACAGCCACTCATCATGCCCACCTTCCTTGTTTTTTCTACCTCCTCGGCTAATCTCCCACCCACAAGCAAGATCACAGAATTCTCTGCCCCGTCCTGTCTGAGTGGGAGATCAGCGAAGAGGGTGGGGCAGAGAAACCTGAGCTCTTTCCCAGACTGGGAGATCAGTTGAGGAGGTGGAGGAAGCTAGCATGCTTGGCCCGGTGAGGGACTGATTGAGCCAGAGGAGGGAGGGGAGGGGAGCAGCAGCAACTGTGCAGCTGCATTTACAAACTGGGATGAACTGGGACAAACCAGTTTGTGCTCATATCTAATCATAGGGTTTTCAAAGTAAGAAAGATTCAGCAGTATTTTCCCATTATCTTCTTCTTCTGTGCACTACTAACAAATGTCAGTGTCAATGTCACTGTCATTGCCTGTGAAAGAACCTTCACCAAGGTCACCTTCAGGTAACGCTGATATCCAGTAGCTGTCCTCCAGAGGTTTCTTTGCCCCCATCATCATCACCATTCTCTTCTGCTGATGCAGTTATTGCTCCTGAAAAGGGTGGATGGATTTTAGTCTGGTGCTTCAGCTGTGATCATTCCACCTTGGGTGACTGTGCTAGGAGCCCCAGGCTTGTAATGGAGTCTAGCTTCCTGGTAGGATTGCTCTCGGCTTCTCTGACACACTCAACCCCCCTCACCACATTTAGATGTGCATCCATGAAGGGAATCTGTTGAGAACTGCAGAGCTGTACGGGACCCTATGGATCATCGAGTCCAGTCCCTGTCAAGGAGGCACAGTGGGGAATCAAACTCCCAACATCTGGCTCCACAGCCAGATACACAAACCACTAAGCTATTGCTGGAGAGAGCTTGATGGAGACCCTGGACTTCCAGAAAGACAAACAAATGGGTTCTGGAGAAAATCAAGTCTGGACTATCTCTGGAGGCAAAAATGTTGAAATCAAAGCTGTCCTACTTTGAGCACATCATGAGAAGACAGGATTCTCTGGCAAAGATAATAATGCTGGGAAAGATTGAAGGCAGCAGGAAATGAGGACAATCAAATATGAAATTGATTGGCTTCCTAAGAGAAGCCTCTGGCTTGAGTTTGCAAGAGCTGAGCAGGGCTCTTGAGGAAATAACATTTCGGAGGTCACTTATACATAGGTCAAAAGTGACTTGATGACACGTAACAATAACAGGAAATGTGTCAGCTTCCACATTATTGGGCTATAGCTCCCACCAGCTCTAGCCAGAACCCCAATGGCGAACACTGAGGCAAGCTGTAATCCAACTAACATCTCTCATCCTGGGTTTACACCACTTACCTTTCCTAGCATGGCAAAATAATCCAAGAACTTTGCACTTTCTGGGAACTAAAACCTTGACACAATTAGCCAACAGGGAAGAATCCACGCCTCATGAATTTAGTTTAGAGTCCAGCTCTGGCAGAAACATAGCAGCTCCCACAGCAGCTGCGACTGTGGTCAATAAGGCATTTATCTAACAAAATGTTAAACTACTTTCCTTTCCATTCATTACGCAGTTGACCGATTCTGATGTTTTAGCGTAATTGTCTTGCTTGTCGAAGAGTACTTACTCGTCTCCATATTTTAAGATAATTTTCCTGACAAGCATATGGACAGAGTTTGTTTCTCAGAAGAGAAATTTCCTCGAAACACACTTTGGTTTATTGTACTTTATTTTATTTTATTGGTGACAGAGACGAATTTAGGAAGAGCTCCAATGAGTGGGAGAACAATGGGTCTGTTGTCTTCCATTTTTGATGTGCCATCCAGTTTATCAAAAGCCAAAGTTTTGGAAGAAAAACATCCAATACTAATTCAGACTGCCCATTAGCCCAATCCAGGCACTAGAAAGTATGCAGATTACTCACGTGTATCAGGAATTATTCTAGTCCCATGCCTTTGATTCATCTCTGTTGCCCTGCTATACATGTAGGACGATGTGTCTGAAGGACAACCACCGCTATATGTGGGTGCATGACCGAGGACCGTGGAAACGAGGGTCCTGACTCAGGTGGATAAACCCCACAAACAATCAAGCCCCCCCCCTCAGGTTAATCACCCTTCATGTGTAGGAAAGTAATGAAACTGGGGTTTTAGTGGTGGCATTAGAGCGTTTCCCCCAATGAGTGAGTATTCTGTACACCTTCCAATGCCTAGAAGACATCTTTCTTGGGTGGAGCTGCACTCGGATGTCCTGTTGAAATTGTCCAGTCTAATTGGAGAAGGAACATATGGGGATATGTTTTCACCGAAACTCTCTAGAAGAAAGGAGAAATTCTCCTTTTGTTTCTCAGAAGTGCCAAAGCTGAAAAGTAACTCGTCGTAAGTTCCCAGTTCTTTGTCATTTTCTTCCTTTTCCAGTTAAAAAGGCATACATTGCATTGCACCTTTTTAACTTCACAAGGGTTACCATTATGCCTTTTGCAGCACAACTGTAACTATTTAGTTATTGTTAAAGTTCCCAGGGTATGGCCTTAAGTCAATCATTCCCAACCTTGAGTCCCCAGATGTTCTCAGACTACAACTCCCAGAAGCCTTTACCATAGGTCTGCTGGCCAGGATTTCTGAGTGTTGCAGTCCAAGAACATCTTGAGACACAAGGTTGGGAATCACTGACTTAAATGGTGGAGAAGGGATCTCATATAGTTCATCTGCTGGATTGTGCTGCTCCTTGTACTACTGTGTTCAGATGTGAGGCTGGGGAACCCAAGGAGATAAGGCTGGGAGGAAGATACCACACATAGCCTCTCAATTGTGCTTCACCCATGCCTACCTAGCAGTATAGGCCAATATTCTATTCAGAACAGAAGGGCTATTACCAAAGCATTATCTCCACTCTGGCAGCTCCCCATCATATGACCAACTGTGCGACCAGTCTATCTCCGGACTAGATCAGATGGAGACTAAGCACACCAAGGGGAGCCTGCCTGAACATGTTTCCTATAAAGCATACTGTCCATAGTTTCATGCATATAGTAAAGGAACAAACATGCTGAAAGCCACAGAGATCTTTAGCCCTATTGTCTCTATCATGAAACATTTCCTAGCCCTGCCAATGCCATCCCCGCATATCCATTGCCATCATGAGGTCAGTACTACACCTTCACCTGTGGAAGCATCCCCAGGTCCCAGAATCATGACCATGCAAGATCAGGTTTGCACCAAGATGATAATGAGGATTTGTTCTCAATAAGCACGACTAGACGTACAGGCACACCCCAAAAACACAACACAAAAAAAAAACATAGTGGTGCAATCATGTCAGATCACTAGAGATGGACACAAACCATCAGTTCGTGCCAGTTCACTTTCTGACTAAACAGGTGTTTGGTGCTTCCCAGCCCTGCCTCCTCCAGCAGGTGCCCACTCAGAGGCAGCGCCTGGAGTAGACAGGGCAGGGAAGCCAAGGCACTGCCTTTGTGTGGGTGCCCACCAGAGGAGGTAGGGCTGGGGAGTGACGAACTGGCACCAACCACCAATTCGGTGGTTCATGCCCATCTCTATCAATCACAATTCTTTTTTTTTTGCGGGGAAGGGGGGGAAGTATTTTATAGATATGACAAGGTAAAGGTTCCCCTTGACATTGAGTCCAGTCATGTCCGACTCTAGGGCGCAGTGCTCATCCCCGTCTCCAAGCCGTAGAGCCAGCGTTTTGTCCGAAGACAGTTTCCGTGGTCACGTGGTCAGCACGACTAGACACGGAACGCCGTTACCTTCCCACCGAGGTGGTACCTATTTATCTACTCGCATTTGCATGCTTTCGAACGGCTAGGTTGGCGAGGAGCTGGGACAAGCGACGGGAGCTCCCTCTGTCACGTGGATTCGATCTTACGACGGCTGGTCTTCTGACCTTGCAGCACAGAGGCTTCTGCGGTTTAACCCGCAGCGCCACCACGTCCATATTGAATCAGCTACTGAATAGATATACAATTATATATAAACAGGGTATTCTCTGTGGCATTTCACAGGTTGTGGAATGCCCTCTCTCAGGTGGGTAGGTTAGACTCCTCCCATTTCTCTTTTTGCCCACAACGGAAGAACCACCTCTTCCCACAGGCTTTTACTAACTATGACTGAGTCCCTGGATGCTGATACAAAACAAGCAAACAAATGTGGAATGTAAAGTCAATACTTATGTAAATTTTACTGAGCCTATCAGTCTACCCTAGTTGGAACTAGAAATAGGATTCTGGCCATAGAAATTCATAGAGCTACTTAGTTGTCAAGGTCTTGTACATTGTCTAGTCCAACTGCCTACTACTTCCCAACCTTGAGTCCCCAGATGTACTTGAACTACAACTCCCAGAAATCCTGGCCAGCGCAGCTAGTAGTGAAGGTTCCTGGGATTTTTAATCCAAAAACATCTGGGGACCCAAGGCTGGGAACCATTGGCCAACTCTGTAGATAAAATCAGAGCCAGAGCATTCCCTGCTGATGTACGAGCAGGTTCTTCTTGAAGACCTCCAATGGAGGACAACTCAGAAACCCTCTCAGTAATCATTCTTTTTAACTGCTCTGGGCATCAAGATACTTCCCCTAATGTTCAACTAGAATCTACCTTTCTGTAACCCAAGCTCATGGCACACATGAGGGACTGCTTGTCCTCCCAGCTCCGAATAAACAGTACAATTTTTAGAGCCAGCATGGTGTCATGGTTAATGTTTAGGACTAGGAACTCAGAAGAACTGGACTTGAATCCTCAGTCAGCCATGAGTTTTACAGGTTGATCTTGGGCCAGACACAGTATGCCAATGTGAGCTCACCAGGAGAATATAAACTAACGTAAATGATATTGAGGAGGAGGAGGAGGTACAGATTATACTCTGCAGTTTGCAATCGAAGTCAAAACTACAAAAAGGTTTCATCTGAAAGTGAGGTTAGCATGCATCCATACAATAAAAGGGCAAAATTATAGAAGATCTGTAAAGAACCCACCTCCTGACATTTTACCAATAAGTGAGCGACCACAGCAAAAGGCAGGCAGCAACAGAAACAGAAATAAATGTAGTCACACAATGAATTAGAATCAATAAGTAGTTACCAAGGAAGAATTTGGAAGGACCCAAATAATGAGTGCAATTAATGATGTCTCCAAAGACTATGAAAAGGTCAGCTAATTAATTTGTCTTCCAATGAACAATAATGACTCCAAGGTATACAGCTTTTCAAGTGAATGGCACACAGACTGGGCCATTGTTGAGAAGACAGTTGCTCAATGCCAAGGAAACAATTTTTTTTCGCTCCAAAACAAAGAGCATGAGAGGGCAAGAGGGAGAACCCCTCACAAGTCTGACATTACACAGAGCACTTAATGTAAAATCCCCCGGCAATGAAAATCACCAGCAAAATGAAAATTGATCATTTACTCAGCTCACACCGGCAGTTGGTAATTCTGGCCATATTGTGAAAAGATTGTACTGTTCCATTTGCACTGTGGCGTTGCTAGATTTGTGTTTGAATTTGTGAGTCAAAGTCTCACTCCCCTTGATCGGGAAAAGCAAAGTACTGCATGTACTCAGCTTAGCACTAAAGCTGATTCCCACCCTTTCCATTAATAAACTTCCTCTGCCTCAGTCTCTCCCTCTTCAAACCATGCATTGGATGGGAGAGTATGTGAAGCTTCTTTCATACAGAGCTATAAATCTTGGCATTGTCATGATCGATTGGAAACCAGTGAATGGCTAGGATAATTCTGGAATAGTGGCCAGCATCCTATAGCTGGGTTATATTTGCACAAGGGAACAAGCTGTGTACTTCCTGGTGGCTAGCTGCTGCTTATTATTAAGGTGTTGGTTGCATTCCTGTGTGTGACCCAATTGTGGGATTAGGGGACACCTCAGGAATGCAACCAACACCTTGAATCTACCACCAATACTTAACACAATCATCACCACTCAGATCATCACTACTGAGCTGTATGAAATCTTTTGTCTTTGCTGGAGGGAAGGTGGAGTACCACAGGACATGAAGGATGCAAACATCGTCACATTGTATAAGAACAAAGGAGACAGGGGCGACTGCAATAACTACTGTGGCATCTCTCTTCTCAGCGATGTAGGGAAGCTGCTTGCCCGTGTTGTGCTGAAGAGACTCCAGGGGCTTGCAGACAGAGTCTATCCAGAATCACAGTGTGGATTTCGAGCTAATAGATCCACCACTGACATGGTATTTTCCCTCAGACAGTTGCAGGAGAAATGCAGGGAACAACAACAGCCACTCTTTGTGGCCTTCATAGATCTCACAAAGGCCTTTGACTTGGTTAGCAGGGATGGCCTTTTTAAAATACTTCCCAAGATTGGATGTCCACCTCGACTCCTTAACATCATCAGGTCCTTTCATGAGGAAATGAAGGGCACTGTAGTTTTTGATGGCTCAACATCAGATCCCTTTGACATCTGAAGCAGAGTGAAACAGGGCTGTGTCCTCGCGCCGACTCTGTTTGGGATCTTTTTAGCTGTCATGCTGAAGCACGCCTTTGGAACTGCAACAGAAGGTGTCTATCTCCGGACTAGATCAGATGGAAAGCTCTTTAATCTCTCTAGATTGAGAGTGAAGACCAAAGTCCAGCTGAAATGCATGCGGGACTTCCTGTTCGCCGATGACGCAGCTGTTGTTGCCCATTCTGCTGAAGACCTCCAACAACTTATGAATCGTTTTAGTAAGGCCTGCCAAGACTTTGGATTAACAATCAGCCTGAAGAAAACACAAGTCATGGGCCAGGGAATGGACTCACCTCCCTCTATTACCATCTCTACACAAGAATTGGAGGTTGTTCATGACTTTGTGTGCCTTGGCTCAACGATCTCTGACACTCTCTCCCTAGATGTCGAGCTGGAGAAACACATTGGCAAAGCAGCTACCATGTTCTCTAGACTCACAAAGAGAGTATGGCTTAATAAGAAGCTGACAGCATATACCAAGATCCAGGTCTATAGAGCCTGTGTCCTGAGTACACTCCTGTAGTGCAGTGAGTCCTGGACCCTTTGTGCACGGCAGGAGAGGAACCTGAACACGTTCCATATGCGTTGTCTTCGATGCATTTTTGGTATCACCTGGCAGGACAAAGTTCCAAATAGAGTAGTCCTAGAACGAGCTGGAATCTTCAGCATGTATACATTACTGAAACATGTTGGCTCAGGCATGTTGTGAGAATGGCTGACAGTCAGATTCCAAAAGATCTCCTGTATGGAGAATTAGTGCAGGGAAAACGTCCCAGAGGGAGACCACAGCTGTGATACAAGGATATCTGCAAACGGGATCTGAAGGCCTTAGGAATAGACCTCAACAGATGGGAAACCTTGACATCTGAGCGCTCAGCCTGGAGGCAGGCGGTGCAGCATGGCCTCTCTGATTTTGAAGAGACCCTTGTCCAGCAGGCTGATGCAAAGAGGCAGTCCCGAAAGCAGCAAAATCAGGGAGCTGGACAGGGGACAGATTGTATTTGTCTTCAGTGTGGAAGAGATGGTCACCCTCGAATTGGCCTTCTCAGCCACACTAGACGCTGTTCCAAGTCCTCCATACAGAGCATGTTACCATAGTCTCTCGAGACTGAAGGATGCCTATAAGGATGCCTACTTAACACAATCAATTTCCTTGATGCAAGCATAAATTGGGAACAGGGTTTGGGCCAATTATTCAGTGATGGGGATATGTGTTTCAGATTTTTTGGACCCCAAATCTCAGAGGTGGCCAAGCTGGTAGGCTTCATGCTTAGATAGACCTAACTTCCTGTTTGAAAAGGACACTTTGCAGCAACCGTTAGGGCAGCTTCTTATTCAAACAGGAAGTTAGGCCCATCCACGGCATAAAGCCTGTTGGCTTGGCCTTTTCTCCAGGTGAGCACAATTTAGGTGTCTGTAAGGTGTGGGCCCTGCAGGTAGAAAGGATAATCATGGGATTTAGCATCCAAGAAATCCAAAAGACATATCTCTATTTTATTTTATTTATTTATTTATTTATTTATTTATTTATTTATTTATTTATTTATTTATTTATTAAATTTGTACCCCGCCCATCTAGACAATGTCTACTCTGGGCAGCTTACAGTAAAAATAGCATAAAACAATTAACACCACAATTTAAGGACAATAATAATATAATTCAAGATGGAAAAATACAAATCAAAATGGAAGAGTAAAGACGGAAAATTAGAATAGAAAAGTAAAGATCAAGTAGTGACAGGAGGGAAGGCCTGCCTAAAGAGCCAGGTCTTAAGTTGGCTCTTGAAAACACCCAGCGAGGGAGCCAGACAAATCACGGATGGAAGACTATTCCATAGTCGAGGGGCCACTGCCGAGAAGGCCCGGTTTCTTGTTTTTTCTTTCCGGGCCTCCCTCAGCATAAGGCCCCTCAACTGTCTTTCCTGGCTATAACGAGTGATTCGAGTAGATCTAGGTGGGAGAAGGCGTTCCGCTAAATATCGAGGTCCTAAACCGTTTAGGGCTTTGTATGTCATCATTAATACTTTGAAGTCAATGCAGAAACAAATGGGCAGCCAATGCAAAGCAGCCAGTGTGGGAGAGATATGCTGATGTTTTCTCGTCCCACTAAGAAGTCTGGCCGCCGCATTCTGCACCATTTGAAGCTTCCGCATCAATCTCAAAGGTAGCCCCACGTAGAGTGCATTGCAGTAGTCTAATCTTGAGATTACAAGCGCATGGACCAGAGTGGTGAGTGCCCCACCATCAAGATAGGGACGCAGCTGGGCAATCCGCCACAGATGGAAGTAGGCGGAGCAGACCACTGATGCCACCTGGGTCTCCATGGTGAGCGCCGGATCCAGATGGACCCCCAAGCTGCGAACCTCACTCTTCGCGGTGAGAGTCACACCCCCCCCCCCAAAGAAAGGGAGTTTCCCAAACCACCAATGGATGGGCCGCCCACCCTCAGGACCTCCGTCTTGTCCGGGTTCAGCCTCAACCCATTCGCCTGCATCCATTGCAGAACAGCCTCCAGACAGCGCTGAAGGGACAGAACGGCATCCACTGAGGTAGGTGAGATGGAGATGTAGAGCTGAGTGTCATCAGCGTACTGATGACACGAGGCCCCACAACCCCTGATGACCCCACCCAGCGGCCTCATATAGATATTAAACAGCATTGGGGAGATGATCGAGCCCTGCGGAACCCCACAATTGAGACTCCACGGGGCCGAAACACTCTCCCCAATCTGTACTCTCTGAGGACGGTCCTCCAAGAAGGAACGGAGCCAGGCAAGCGCCAGTCCACCAATTCCCAACTTGGAGAGCTTCCCCAGGAGGATACCGTGGTCGACAGTATCAAAGGCAGCTGAGATATCGAGGAGGACCAACAAGGACGTTTTGCCCCCGTCAGCCTCCCTCAGCAGGTCATCCAACAGTGCAACCAGTGCCGTTTCTGTGCCATGGCGCGGCCTGAAGCCCGACTGGAATGGATCCAGGGCATTGGTTTCATCCAAAAGAGCCTGAATTTATGACGTTCAAATTTGGGGAATAGCTGTCCACCATCCAAGCCCCAGAACACACAGCCAAAGACATTTTGCTGCTGGAGGCAGAGTTGGAAATGGTGCCCCATCTCAAAGCAGGAAGGGGAAGAATATTCATCAAACACCTTTCCCTACTGGCAGCAGCAGAAATTCAACAACAAGTTAAATAACCAAGAATTTACAGCCTTTCATGGTGTGAAAAATCAGCGGTTGCAGGCAGCTACTGGTAGGGTCATTCAGTCGGCTTTGTAACGGATCTGTTCCGATGGAACCCTAGAACTCTATAGCTGGAAGAGATCCCAAGCCCCTATCCCCTGAAGAAACTGGAAGTCACAGCATATACCAGAATCCTCTATTCAAGTTGAGGATTACGATGAGCTCCAGTGCACACTTCAAGGAGCTCCAGACACTGAGTAATAC
Organism: Intellagama lesueurii; assembly: GCA_037013535.1. NCBI lineage: Eukaryota > Metazoa > Chordata > Lepidosauria > Squamata > Agamidae > Intellagama > Intellagama lesueurii. The sequence continues at coordinate 8,145,761 of JBAJHW010000003.1, forward strand.
TGGGAGACGCTGTTGTACATGTTCTTACAAAGACCTGAACAACACCCATCTGGTGGAGATTTAAAGCTTCCCCTTTCAAAAAGGGAGGTACCATAAAGCTTCGATCTAAACTCTTGCTTCTCCCTCCCTTGGAGAAGCATTTATTTTTATTATTTATTTAAAATATTTTTAAACCGCCTTTCTCCTTTGAGAGGATACAAGGTGGCTTACAACGATAAAGTATTTCAGCTAACCACAGTGAGTATACAATGCTAAAAGGATCAAATAAATACTAAAAAAACACCCATAAGCAACACCAAAACACATTCGATGCAGTAAGGTACAGCAGTCCATTTAAAAACCCCACTCAGTAGCCGTTCGTTCAGGGAAAGCCATTCACTCATGGGATAAACACCGCTTCTTTTGCGGGTGCATCCTGGGATGGTGCAGCTTGCCCAAGGTCACCCAGGCTGGCTCTACTGGCAGGAGGCCCAGTGGGGAATCGAACTCCCAACCAGACCTAAACCACTGAGCTCTCCAGTCAGCTCAAACAGCCAGCTCACTAGCAGAGGATGCCTTCAAAAACAGGATTGTGCTTTTCCAACCCTTGAAATGGAGGTGATGGGCAAGTGGAGAGAAGGCTTAAAACCCAGGTTCTGCAACCAATCCTGCTTTTTAATGGCCAGATCCTGGATTTCTTTATAGTTTCTTTCATTTTGGAAATGTGCTGGGGGATTTTTAAAAGGTATTTAATCCTTGCAGTGCCTTTTCATAGTTAGGCATCTGGGCACTTAACTGTAAGATGATATATTTATTCTCACTCCTCAAGATAAGTAGCCTAGAACTGCAATTGTGGCTTCCCTGCTAATTAGCTTGTACCCAAGGTATGTGTTTTTCTAGGTGCTAAATGCTTCATCTCAGGCTTATTTTTGGCAGTCCATTAATACCTGACATAGGTTGATACACACACTGTGTACCCAAAGCTAAATGAGAAATAGCTGTGTGGTGGCTTATTTATTCTGAGGTGCCACATTATGCTTAAATTCCAACAGGCCCTTCTATTTTTGAGTGAAAATGAATTATGGCTTCTTTTTCTATTGTCAGGGACTAGTTACTACAGCAGGTATGAGCCCTAGCTTGAGTGGTTACTGCCCTTGCTTAATATAATAATAAATATATCTCAAAACCCTATTTTCAGTGTGGTTTTAACTTTCTTTTTACTTAAAGATGTTAATTCCATCTTTAACTCCAACTTTCCTGGCAAACTTTCTCTCTTTCATACATAGGTCAGAATCTTGGTTTTTTGAACACATCCAAGCAAAAATTTGAAAATCATGGTGGCTAATTAAAGCTAATGGACAACTGCTGGTTGCATCCCTGACCGTGTGAACAGCACGTGAACAGACATGCAATCAGTACCTTCTTAATAAGCTTCAAGAAATCAACCCTGAGTGCTCACTGGAAGGACAGATCCTGAAGCTGAGGCTCCAATACTTTGGCCATCTCATGAGAAGAGGAGACTCCCTGGAAAAGACCCTGATGTTGGGAAAGTGTGAAGGCAAGAGGAGAAGGGGATGACAGAGGACGAGATGGTTGGACAGTGTCATCGAAGCGACCAACATGAATTTGACCCAACTTCGGGAGGCAGTGGAAGACAGGAGGGCCTGGCGTGCTCTGGTCCATGGGGTCACGAAGAGTCGGACACCACTTAACGACTAAACAACAACAACAACAAAGCTAGTAGAAATGTACATGGTGAACATTTTTGTATTTGCTTTATTTCTAGTAATTTTGGGAGGTGCCTCTTTTGTTTCTGTATTTTTCACGTGTCACTTTCCCATTTGTGTTTTCCCATTCAAATTTTCTGCCACTTCAAAAACTACTCCAAAAAGGCAGGGGCAAGGCAACAAAGAATCAGTCTACTCCAAAAGCAGAAGCAGATGATAAAGAAAAATCTTAATCAGACTTATGCACGCAAAAGTTTACATTACCACATTAAGGACACCCAAGATTGTCAAGGTATATCACCACCACCACCACTTAGTACGACACACAGAACAAAAACATATATTGCTTATCCACCAACCAATTCAAAAAGCAGTAAAACACCAAAAATTAGCAAAAGAAAACAACAGAATGAGTTCAGTGCCACCCATCCAGCACAACAGACCCTCTGGGCCTGGGCAGCAAAATAGAAAACAACAACAACAACAACAACAACACAAGGAAGCAGCTAGCCAGTTAGACAATGGCTGCCAAGCATACAGCCACTATCACTGCCAAAACAGCCAGCAACAACACAGCATTGAGAAATAAGAGAGAGATGTCCCAAGCTTTGCCTGACAAAAGATAACAACCGCCCACACAGCCCAGTGGCACACTGGCACAATCAGACACCCCCCCCCCATTGCATTATAGAAGCCAACAAAACAGTCCCCTCTAAAACCCCACCAAAATATACACTGTTAACAGAATAAAAACACAGTAAATTAACCAGGTAACAATTTAAAAAAATCAACCAAACAGGGAAAGCACTTGCTGCGAGAGAAAACATAGCCAAAACAAAAAACAAAAACAGCCCCTGCTCCCAAAAACCGGAGAAAAACAAGCAAGAATATAAAGGGGGAAAATACAAAGCCCCCTCAAAGAAAAACTACTGGACTAGGGGGAGAGTTCTCTCCCTACTACCAATGAATACCTTCTCTTCTCTTCTTTGCATCCAGAAGCTGTCAGCCGTCAGACCAGAGAGCACCAAAAACTATCCAGGAAAGGAAAGAACCAAGAACAACAACAACTAAATGGGGGGATATGATCCTGAAAGAAATCAGGACAAAAAAAAAATCCCCCGTAATAATCCAAAGTATCTTAAATGGGCATCGGCAAACTGACCGGTAGCAGCAAAAATAGTCCCAAGCAATAACGGGGAAATTCCCTCCCCCAAATCAAGGAGGTGAAAGGCAAAAAAAGAGGAAAGGGTTCCAGATGGAGAGACAGCAGGCAGGTAGCACAATCCAAGCTCAGCACACCCACAAGGCTGTGAGATGTTACACAAAAGGAGGAACGCAAAAGAAGCATGGAAGTATTGTGTGTCTCACGTTCGTAAACATGAAACCATCTACTGTATGTTTAAGACGCTCTCTGTCAACAATAACTGAAAAAAACCCACAAAATACGCATGAGGGCTTCTTTCTTGTTTGGGGTCTTTCGTTTAAACCTGAAAGGCCTGTCCTTAATAGCCCTTATGATAAATTGTGCTTTTGCCACCAATGGAAACAAAGAAGTACAGTGGTGCCTCGCTAGACGATGTTAATCCGTTCCACGAGGATCGCTGTCTAGCGAAAACATCGTCTAGCGAAGCACGTTTTCCCATTGGAATGCATTGAAATCGCTTCAATGCGTTCCAAGGGAAAACGCAGTCGTCTTGCGAAATTTCCCATAGGGAAACATCGTCTAGCGAGTGAGGGTCCCCATAGGAATGCACTGACAGCTGCACTGACAGCTTTTCACCACTAGTCGGCGCACTCCTATGGGGAAACCTCATCGTCTAGCGAAAATCGCCATAGGGAAACATCGTTTTGCAAAGCGCAGTAGCGCTCGCAAAAAGGCATCGTCTAGCGATTTCCTCGTCCTGCGAGGCAATCGTCTAGCGAGGCACCACTGTACTTTTCTACTTCTAGAGATCATGGGATGTAGAGATTCATTGGGTGGCTGTAAGGTAGCTGCTCTCTGCTTTATGTCCTTTGTCGAGTTTTTTCATGAGGACCAAGTACAGTGGTGCCTCGCTAGACGATTGCCTCGCAGGACGAGGAAATCGCTAGACGATGCCTTTTTGCGAGCGCTACTGCGCTTCGCAAAACGATGTTTCCCTATGGCGATTTTCGCTAGACGATGAGGTTTCCCCATAGGAATGCGCCGACTAGTGGTGAAAAGCTGTCAGTGCAGCTGTCAGTGCATTCCTATGGTGACCCTCACTCGCTAGACGAGGTTTCCCTATGGGAAATTTCGCAAGACGACTGCGTTTTCCCTTGGAACGCATTGAAGCGATTTCAATGCATTCCAATGGGAAAACGTGCTTCGCTAGACGATGTTTTCGCTAGACAGCGATCCTCGTGGAACGGATTAACATCGTCTAGCGAGGCACCACTTAAGTTAAATCGAGCTCTTTGGGAAGGAGTAAATTTTTCATCCGTTAAAGAACCATGCAATCATGCGCCAACTCAATCATCCTCAATATTGCTCAATAACAATATTATTGGTTAATGTGTCACACTGGTGTTCGTGATACTACATTTAATTTTTCTTTCACATTAGCAATTAGTGTTCATTACATGCAACTCATTTATTTCCATGGGAAAGGAACAGTGACGTCAGCCATGGAAGGAACGACATTTAAAAACAAGATCCTGATTTTTAACAACAGAGAAAGAAGAAGCCTGCCACTGGGAAAATATTGTTTTGGGAACCTGAGTGAACATATTTGCAGTTCTGACACCTTGTGACACTCAACATCAGAAACTCAAAAGGATCCAATCTAGTTTGTTTTGGATTTAAATGAAATTATTACAGTAATGAAAATAAAGCTGGCTCTGGCATTTCCTTGCCTTTTTATAGCAACATGCTAAGATGACAGGATGATGGTGGACACAATATGTAATGAATTTTTTTGCCACTGATTGAGTGTGTACATTTATATCACAACGTATGCTATGAGTGTCAGGAACTAAGCTGAACTATACTCACCAATGTATATGGTTTTTTTATGTTGCTTCTCTGACACTGGTAGTCACTCATAAGTTATTAATTCTGCAAGGAACTTAGTTACCTTGTTAGGAAGAAATGAGTGACAGGTTCATGAGAAAGAGGTCATGAAAGATGTGATGGCAGTGATGAAGGTTCAAAAATGAAACCTCACCTGCTTCAGACTAGAGTGGAGATGTGTCACTTCTTGCACTATGGATCCCAAAATCCTGTACCTGGGGTGGTTTGAGAGTTATAGTCCAAACAAACAATGGACAACATCGTGTACCTAGAATAAGCAAATCCATGCAGAGTTTTGAATTTTCTGGTTAAAACCCTCTAGTTGAACAGCAGACGTACAGGGCCTCACAGAGCAGAATAACGTCTAGTTCCCCAGTTTAGTCCACCCCCCTTTTTTTCTTATCAACTGGCACTTACAGTCTCAATAACTCATTCTGAGACATAACTAAGAGAGAGAATAAAACATTTTTTTCTTTATTTACAGTCAAACAGATCTATAGCAAAACTAAAAACAAACATGACTGCTTGCAGCAACGGGCCTCAACAGACTGATTGACTCCAACAGACTCAAGAGAGAGAGAAGGTTCAAAAGCAAAGAGAGGCAGGCTCCTCTTCAAATTCAGAGGCAGGAGAGAACTATTGATTAGTGCCGGATACATCGACCGTCATCCCAGCCCAGAAAGATCCCTCCCAGCCACATCTGCTAAAGGCAGCATGTGGGGTTGCAATAACTCCAACATAAACTGCACTAGAATAGGCCCCTTGAATCAACAGGGATTTAGTAAGTCAACTCCTTAACAAGTTCTATCGATTTCAGTGAGCCTGTTCAGACTGTGACTTGCACCAAGGAGTTGACCCACTAAATTCCCATTGATTTAATGGGTCTACTCTAGTACAATCTACTGCATTAAGACACAGGGTTTTGGCAAGTGTGTCCAACCTGTACTTTAGATTTTTTTTTCCATCTTGTGACCACTTAAGCAAACAACCTGCCAGCCCTCAATGATGGGATTCCAAGTCTATCTGCCCCACACCTCCCATCCCATCAATTTTGAATTAGACTCTGTGTTCATTTGAGGAAGAATGAAAACTGAATTGAATAGGGAGCAATAGGTTCAATTTCCATTCACCCCAAAATAAATGCAAAGGAGAAAAAAAAAAGGTAGAGGTAGGAGTTCTACTAAAGACTCCCATTAATGTCCATTCCTTCTGTTTGGAACTGTGGATGAACTTATTTTAAAAGCTCCTGGGCCATTCTGGGAAGACATAATTTCGTTTTTCCTGAGATGTTGGTAATTTTATCACTGCTTCCTGTTGGCAGTTGCCTTCTGACAGACACCATTTTGTTCTGCTCATAACCCCTTAGTACAAGGGTTCCCAAAGTGTTCACTGTGGCTCCAGGGGGTGCCGTGAAACTCAGGCAGGGACGCCACAGGAAAAGGAATGGAACATAGAACTATGACGGCTATAGAGGGGCTGTTCATAGCTCAACAAACAGCTTCTCTATTGCTTTCATTGCTCTATGTCTAACAGGAATAGGAAGTAGAGGCCGTGTGCCTGCCTCCCCTTTCCCCATCTGTGCACCTGCACAGATATGGATATAGTAGGCTGGGCTCCTGGAAGGGAATGGGCTATTATCTCTCTGGATGGCGACAGGACAAGGTGGGCAATCGGGGGCAGTGGGAAGAGGTGGGGCAGGGAAAACGAAACATTTTCTTGGGAAACGAACCAGGAAGTTTGTTAAATCAGGAACAATTCACTGATTCAGGAAAGTTTGGGTTCTCCAGTTTGGACGAACCCGAACCAACCCGAACCAACAAATCAGCGATTTTTGACGAATTTCCTGGTTCGTTTTTATGTTTATGCCCATCTCTAATAGGGAGCATATAATGCCCCTGCTAGAACTGGACTACTAGTCCATTTCCAGGCCCAATTCAAAGTGCTGGTTGTCACCCTATATGGTTTGGATGCAAGCTATCTGGAGGATTGGGATCTCCCCATATGAGACATCCCAGCCCTTGAGATCTTCAGAGGAGGCCCTCCTCTCAGTCCCATTGCCATCACAGGAACATTTGATGGGGACACAAGAGAAGTCCATCTCTGTGAGTACTCTGAGACTGTGGAATGCTCTCCCTTAGGAGGTCAGGTTGCCCCCCTCCATTTAATCCTTCCGACAGTTGATGCCCCACCTCTTCAGGCAGGCTATAACTATGATTCAGTTCCTTGATGCTGGGTTTTCCCCAGTTTAGTTTTAAAGTTTTATACATTTTAGTTACTTAATGGATTTTAATGATGATTGAAATTTAATTGCTGTAATTTATTGTGTTTCGTAGTAGTATTTATTGTGAGCTGCCTCAGGTCCCCTTGCTGGGAGAGAAGCAGTCTACATACGATACTAAATCAATACATAAACACAAATCTTTGCTTGACATTAGGGACCACAGCAGTTTTTCCTAGTAGCCCATGGTGCTATCCATGAGAATTCTCACATCACTAAGAACTTTTTTTTTTAAGTGCTGTAGCGATTTGTCTTCCCTGTTGCATTTGTGCCCTGCCTTTCCACTAAAATATAGTGCTCACGGCAGCTTTTCTAAACATCATCAAAACATGTTAAATACAAATTATCAGTAGATTAAAAATAGATTAGAAGCAGGTGAAGCAATGGAGCCATTAAAATCACAATAATCAAAACAGTTAAACCATTTGAAATGCCAGTATGAAGAGACATGTCTTCATACCCTCTTTAAAAGCAGGAAGACTGAGAACAGACTGCAGCTCTGAGGGACGGTATTTCACAATTTGTGAGCAAAACACGACAAATCTCTTTCCCACATGCCCTTCAAGGAAGCTTCCATGCGCAATGGCATCTCAAGGGAACCTTTCATGTGTATCTTAACTTCCGGAAAGGACAACTGTGTAAATTACAATGGCATGCTCCACAATCTTTTTTAGCAGTAGAAGCATCAGACAATTTTTTTGTGTCTTTTTAACAGTTCCCCCAGTTCTCCTCTGCTTGCTGTCTATATGCATGCTGTGTCCTTTGAAACAAAAGGATACATGTTGTTTGCAGGGTCATTTTGCACGAATAGTTGAGACATTCATGGGAATGAAAAGAACCTCTTGTCTCACTCTCACACTGAAGGTGAGAAGTCTTGCAGGTCTTGAAAGACGAATATTCATCATCCAGTTCTTACGGAATGTCAAGACAGCCTGGACTGATGTGAATAAAGTTCAATGGGAGTTTTTCACATCTCTTCATGCTTCACATGTTGGGCAATGTATCCACTGATATCTCCCTTTGAGTAATCCAAGTGTACAAAAATACATGCAAATTGTTTCCTGTTGCCACCTCTTAAAAAACAAGCAAACATACAAGCAAGCAAAAACTGGAAATAGCATGGAGTAGATTCAGAGGTAAGAAAAGGAGAACTTGAATAGACATGGCCTTGACAGATGTAGACAGGACATATTAAGATGTTATTAAGCAAAAGGTCACACTCTACACTGGGGGTCAGCAATGTGTGGTTCTCCAGATGTTAAGCTGAAGCTCTCATCAAGTGTAGTCAGCATAACTATTTATTTATTTATTTTATTTATTTATTTATTTCTTACATTTTTATCCCGCCCATTTTTATCCCGCCCAACTATTAGCAAGGGATGATTGGAGTTTGCCATGCAACTACATCTGGTTGCCCATACTTGCTGTACACCAGGGTAGCTAACCTCTAGAGGTAGGGGGGCTCTGTACATCTTTTTCTGGACCATGGAAGGCCACAGGTCCTGGCCAACTCCCCCCCCCCCCCATTTTTGTCTTTAAAAAGCACTCCTTTAAAAAGCAGAAAAGGTACTCTCATTCCCTCTCATGGCCAATTTGTAAAAATCACAAACCTTTATTCAAGATGTAGGGAGCAAGGGTCTCAGGGGGAGGAAACATGTGCCTCTCATTCTCCCTTAATTAAAATCCATTAAGGGGAGCTTTCTTAGTCTGAATCTTCTTCTTCTTTTTTAAAAAAAGTTAAACTAAAGATATGGAATGCTGGGATTGGAGATACTGGGGGGCCACACCAACTGAGGCCCTGCAAGCCGCATGCAGCCCATAGACTGCACTTTGCCTTCTCTCCTCTGCACAAACACCATCCTATTTTGGGGGGAACTGTAGCCCTGTCTCTCCAAACCATCTTTTGGATTCACTGTAAAAACAATCAGGGGAAAAAGAAGGAACATGGACTGGTGAGGTCCCCGAACACAGGCAGTCCACTAGAGACCTTCCCAATGCGCCATTTTCCTTCCACACGATTCTGTTGCCAGAGTCAGCACTAACAGAAGCCGATCAGCAAGGCCAAACGCTGAAATACGAAAGCCACCATATTAGCATATATCCAGATTCCTCAGCTGTGCCTATCAAGGCAGGAGCTCTTTTTAATCATATCAAGGAGAATATTTTGTGCTTCCAGAATTCACTTCAAAATGGGGGAGGAACACCCCCTCCCGTTCTCCTAGTCAAAATTAATGGCTCGGCCAGAGAATTAGATTAGCTGAAGCAAGCAGCCTTTGAAGATCTCCCGAAAAGACCTACTCGACATTTTCAAGTTGTCACCCCATGAAATAGAAACTTAAAAGCTAAATCCCCCAGTGAGCGGATCCTCTTGTCTGAATTACTCAATCTTCACTTTAACCTCCTTAATGCTTGCTATGCGCGGTTGAAACATCTCGAGCGTTCCCGTTAGAAAATCTGCCAAAACTGACGTTTTTCCCCCGACTTCCACATCTTGGAAAAATGTTGGTTTAGTTCAAGAGCCCTTGCTGTTTGCTTATTTCCGTTCCCTCTCTGGGGTTAACTTTGCAAATGATAAAATGCAGCCCAGTGGTTATGCAAGACCTACTTTACATGAAATGAATTATGTGCGTTGTCTCTTATCTTCAAAGGTGGCTCTAACAGTGGATTTTGCTCTGCATTATATATTACATAAGCTGTCAGGAGTTTTTTTTTTTTTTTTAACTCTGTTCTCATTGCTAGGGACACATATTTCATTACTGTCTGATCTTGGTAGGAAACAGTTATCATCAAGGTGCTTTCCGCACCTTTTGGTTTTTCTCCAGTATCTCTTCTCGTGGCAGCGACTTTCACAATTGTCCATTACAGCTTCCTTTGTCTGCTTTGAAGCGATCGGAGCTCAAGCAGAACAGGCAGTACCTCAGTGAGAATTTGATATCTGAAAATTCCTCAGTGGGTTAACTTTGATGGGCCGACTTTGCCCCCTACCTCCCAGCATGCAGGCAACAGAACAACCTTCTCCAGATGCCGCTTTGCTTCCAAACCACCTCATCTCCTGGGCAGATGGAACCATTTTGTCCTGTATCCTGGAGCTTCCCTTTTGTTTTGCAACCTCCCAGCAAAAAGCTTGTGTCAATTATCCAGCTGAGGGGGATGTTGATCTGAGGAGGGTGAACTCAGTTGTAGTTAGGAATAGGGGAAGAGCAGTGAAGAGGCATCAAGAAGGCTTTAAGTCCATGCAGTGATGGGTGTCAAGAAAAGGGCCGAGGAAGAAGGGGAGGCATAGTGGAGCACATGTTCACATACAGAATTATGGGGAGGCCAGGCCTTGTAACCAAGAGCACCAAACCATGGGGGTGGGTTATCTGGTTGTTCTGCTTCTTCGGGGTGATCATGGTGTGCTCCATTTAGATTACTGTTCCCCAACCTTGGGTCCCCAGATGCTCTTGGACTAAAACTCCCAGAAGCCTTCACCACTAGCTGTGTTAGCCAGGATTTCTGGGAGTTGCAGTCCAAGAATATCTGGGGACCCAAGGCAAATGCCTACACCAGCCTTATTTTCATGGAAAGGACACATCATATGACAATGCTTCTAATTGCACCATAGTAGTTTATCTTTGCTCTCCATGGCTTCAGAATATTCTGAAATACTTTGTAAGCATATGTGGAAGCTCATCCTTGGAATCATCAACAAAATATCATCTTCAGTGAAGATAAAGTTTATTGTAATGATTTGCATGTTTGGGAAAGACAGGTGATGGAGGTCTCCTGTCTTAGGCTACGTGGCACGAGTATAATTTGAGTCTTGACATGTTTGCCTTTAAAGCACACACAGACACACAAATACACATTTCATCTTTTAAACCTGTCTACATATTACAGCCAGAATCCGCTTAGTGGTTTATGCTTCCAGAAGAGAAATCATAAAAGTCTGGGTGACAAAGAACCATTCATTGGAGGGGTGATGGATTGAGAGGTTGGTTGGTTGACTGGCAGGCAGGCAGTGCGTTGGATCTGAACTTAATTATGCACTGAAATGGATGGGACTTAAGCTACTGTAGCTGGCTGATAGCTCAGTGGTTTAGCTATCTGGCTGCGGAGCCAGAGGTTGGGAGTTTGATTCCCCACTGTGCCTCCTGGGAGAAGAGCCAGTCCGTGTGGCCTTGGGCCAGCTGCAGGGCACTCTCGGAAGAAAGGAATGGGAAACCACATCTTAGTATTCTCTACCCGGAAAGCGCTGAAATGGGTCACCATAAGTCAGAATTGACTTGACAGCATATGATGATGATGATTTATGTTGTTATGATTAAATGGATCTACTACAGGCTTGAAGAAATCTGGAATTAACTCAATAGCTTCCAACCCCAAACCATGTGTAAAAAGAGTGTGAAATGAGAAAGCGAAGTCCTGAATCTTGTTATACAAAGATATACTGTAGGCATATCATGGCTATTATTTCTATTACTGTCAGGCAAACGTTTGCAAAAAGGACCAACCGTTTAATTAATTGTACTCATCAGGAGTTAGACATTGAGTATTAGAACATAATTTTCTCTTTCTCCCTTGCCAAGGGATGTAGATATTGAATTATTAATTGTGCAAATGACTCCCTTAACTGTTATTTTATTTTGCAACTTTTCGTGTAATTACGAGATTTCTTTCAGGGCACTGTTATTGTTGTTTCTGAAAATCTTCAGCAACTCGGTGTTCTAAGCAAACTTCACATTCTAAATGTTACCATTAGGAATACCAATTGCGAGTGGGAAGTTTTGTCTTACTGACACATTCACTACAAAAAATATGGAAAAAAAATCTCTTCCTGCATGTGATTTCCCCCCCCCCCCTTTTTGAAATAAAGGCAGTGGTATAATAATAAACAGTTGCACTTCTACCTCTGCTTCCCATTGAGTTATCCTGTATTGTATATGGCTAGCTGTGATAGCTCAGTGACTTGGAGCAGTTGGCTGTGGAGTCAGGAGTTTGATCAGTTTCCCACTGTGTCCTGGAGGAGAAGAGCCAGTTTGTGTGTAGAGATGGGCATAAACCTTGGTTCGTAGGTTCGTGCCAGTTTGTACATGCAACACCACAGGTGCCACACGTTCCCTTTCCCAGCCTCCCCAACTGGATCCCCCACTTACCAGCCAGAGCGTGCTCTGCTCCTCTTCCTCTTTGGCTGTTTGACCAGTCCCCAGCAGGAGCACGGGAGGTCTCTGCCTTGCCTCCTTAGCTGATTGCCCACTCAGACAAGGAGGCAGGGCAGGCAAACCCATGGCCCTGCTGGGGACTGACTGAATAGCCGAAGATGAGGAGGAGGAGGAGAGAAGCGCACTCCAGCTGGTGAGTGGGCCGGGGAGGCAGGGGAGGGGAAAGCACGGAACCTGTGGTGCCATGTATACGAACCAGCACGAACCTACGAACCAAGGTTCATGCCCATCTTTACTTGTGTGGTCTTGGGCAAGCTCTGTGGTCCCAGAACATCTCAGAAGGCAGGGATGCTAAAATACTTCTCAGGGTTCTATACCTAGAAAACCCGGAAAAGGGTCACCCTAAGTCAAAACCAACTTGATGTCACATAATTGTTGTTCTATCTATTGTGTACAGTGAAAAAAATACAGTACTTGCTGATGTATTGTATATGTTATGCTCTCCTTGACTGACTCATTTTCAGAGGATAAAGCTGAAGATGACCTGCTTCAGGAGAAGGCCAGGGCCAGGAAAGATTGCTCCTAGAAACACGGTAGAGTGAGACCTGGGAGGAGATGAAGGCCCACCAGGGGATGAAGACACCTCCCTCAATAACGAAGAGCTTCCTCAGGCTACAAGGTGCTGATGACTCCAGGTGTGAGAATAGAGAAGACAACAAAGGCCTTGTGAGTGCTCTCAGAGTCATACATCTGCTCTCAGTAGGACCAGCTGGAAAAGGCAAGATAAATAGGTGCCACCATCCCAATCAAAGGGAGACTTGTGGATGCAAGGTTTGTAATCACATTTTGCTCTAGTCCTCTTTGCCTCGTGTGGGATTGAAGGTCTGCTTTTCAATTTGGAACAATGTCCCCTTGTTCTAATATTATGTGAGAAGGAAAAGAGCTTCCCTCTATCCACTTTATCCATCCCCTGCATAATTTTATACATCTCAATCATGTCCCCCCCCCCCCTCAGGTGACTTTTCTCTAGACTAAAGAGCCCCAAATGTTGTAGCCTTTCCTCATAAGGGAGGTGCCCCAGCCCAGTCATCATTTTAGTCGCTCTCTTCTGCACCTTTTCCAGTTCCACAATATCTTTTGAGGTGCGGTGACCAGAACTGTACGCAATACTCCAGGTGTGGCCTTACCAGTGTTTTGTATATGTCAGTACTTTCTCAGAACCCTTCCTGGTGTCCAACATCCATGAAACAGAATATATTTATTGCACGAGAAAGGTATCTACAAACATAAGCATCTGATTGGCCTCCATGGAAATAATACAGTAGGCTAGATAATCCAGCTCTCCCCAAGGTGTTAACTTCCTGTTGGAATTATAGCACCCTCCTATGTTGCTTGGAAGAAGTTTTAGCTGGGAGGGACCTTTCTGGACTGAGGTTGCTGTCAGTCAAGACAGTAGCAACCAATTGTTTCTCCCTCTGCCTAAGAATTGTTGAAGAGAGCCATGGCTCTCTGCTCTTCTTTTCCTGCTTTTAAAAGTAAGTCTGAAGACCATTAGAGCTATGTAATCTGTCTAGAGTCAGTGTTCACTGAGAAGTCTGCTGTTAGTCATGAAGTTACTTGCTCAGTTAAACTCTGTTCATGTAACCAATCACTATTTTTCTATTGTTTGTTTTGATCTGCAAAGAACTGTGAGTAAATGGAACATTTTAATTTTTTCTCTTACCAGTATTTCTGAATGAATTATTGAGACAGTAAGTGCCAGTTGAGGAGAACTAGGCAATAAGAGGTGGTGTACTGAGGGTGGATTTGAAGCTAATTCTGCACTATAAGTCTCTGAATCTTTTTTTCATTAGATGTTTTTAGGCCAATGAAATCCACGATCTGGCAATACTTCTAGCTATTTTTTCATCAGCCCCAGTTAACATCATGTCAGGATCATGGAAGTTAAAATCCAAAAGATCTGCAGGCCAACAGGTTAAAGAAGGGAGAGAGAAGCATTTGCTCTTTCGGCTGTCCTTTCTCAAGTTCCATCTAGCCGAGCATCTGATTTATCAACAGGTGGCCAAGAAGATGCTTTCGGAAAGTACACAAGCATTAAAGGTATGAGGCATCTTTGCTATTTGATTGTTCGTTTTCCAAAAAGAAAAAGAAAAAGGCAGATATTATTTGTGTCCAATCCAATTTCATTTATGCCACAAATCTGAACTGATTTTAAAGTTCACCTAATTTCACCCGAGAACCGAATATGGTCATTCTGCTTTGACTGGCACTTCACACAAATCAGTTCAAATCAGGGAGGTTTGGTGTGGAATTTGGAATTTGTGGGATCTGTTGTGCAGCCTATAGGCACCCATTCAACTGCCCTGACTGAAGGCATACATGCAGATGTGCATGCATTATTTTGGTCAGTTGTCAAGGCCAATAGCTCTAGATAAAGATATCAGCTGTGATCTTCCCCATATCTATCTATGGGGACGAATTTTAAAAAATGGTGATTCGTTTTGATTTGTGATTCGTCAAGGTTAATGAATCAACGAATATGAATTTACGAATATTCTTTGATGGATCGACGAATAAAACCGAGGAAATATTCGTCAAGCCATATTCGTCGTGACTTATAATTTGATGAATACGGATCGACAAATATATGAAAAAATTGGTCAGAAAAACCAATCCATTTTGATATTTGTCCCGATCGCTAATCTATATCTTGGAGCACATTGTAGAATAGTATACAAAATATTGGTCTTTAGTCATCGCTGACTAAAGAATGTTTAATTGACCAATTACCTGTATTTTCACTAATTAACTGAATAAGTTATTTTCGTTCATTAATTGACTTGCCAGTTAAAGGGCAGCCAATGAATCAACGGTTTTTTTTAAATATATTGGCAACCCTGATATCATAAATAACTTTGTCATTTGCTAAAACTGAAGCACAGGTGTCTGGATAGATATGAATGATTTTAAAATATTTTTATCATGTTAATAAATACCTTGAGAAAAAATTACTAGTCATTGGCTAGAATCCTGTTGCTTAGATATACTAGAATAAGTGAAAAGGAGTAAATCACAGTGGCCAACTTAAAGAGTTGACACTTGTTTTCCTTCTCTCACACCAGGCTCATGACATGGTCCATAATGAGGAAGACAAGCGGTGACTCTATAAATAGCAGCAATTTGCTACTATGATTCATGCTGTGGTATATGTGAGCAATGGGGTTCTAGCCAGTGGTTAGCACAGTGGTTCCCAGCCTTGGGTCCCCAGATGTTTTTGGACTGCAGTTCCCAGAAACTCTGGTCAGCACAGCTAGGGGTGAAGACTTCTGGGAGTTGCAGTCCAAGAATATTGGGGGACCCAAGGTTGGGAATCACCGGTTTAAAAGGGCTAAAACCCATCTTTCAGACATTCTTTTTCATTCTTTATGTTAGCATGTCGGAATTTAAAGAGCCTCAAGATGCTATGTAAACAAGTGGTATAATTTAAATCCAGTAACTTTCAATCAATAAGTTTTGGTAGGTTAAGTTACAATATAAGTGGCTTAACCAGAGGTGGGGTGGCAATCTCATAGATTTCTGGGTCATGTGTTGCAGATCAACATGGATATCAAATTCTGTGTTCAACAATTCCAGAATGGGGTCTAAAATATGCTGCTGCAGCAGATACAGCTTGGGACAATCAAGAATTTGTGTGGAAGGACTATGAGTTCCATTCAGTTCTAAATCATCATCATGGTCAGGTGCCGACAAATCAGTTCTGACTTACGATGATCCCTTTTCAGAATTTTCCAAGTAACAAGTGGACAGAAGTGGTGTCCCATTCCCTTTTTCTGAGAGCGCCCTGGGACTGTGTAGTTTGCCCAAGGCTACTCAAGCTGGCTCTTCTCCCAGGAGGCCCAGTGGGGAACTGAACTCCCAACCTCGGGCTCTGCAGCCAGAGACCTTGCTCATGGAGCTATCCAGCCAGGTCTAGCACTCAAAATAAACTCAATAGCCAGTTGTGGGAGTTGTGGCACACACACACAAAAAACATGTCACCTTTCCAAGTTCTGGTACAATCCAGGTAGAAGCTTACCCTCTTGATGAGAAGGAGACTTGACTGGAATTCTCTTTCATTCCTTTTTTCCCCCAGAAATCATGTTTAATTTGTTCTCATCCTTTATCCAAAAAGCCCTGAACGGCGTCTCTCTTTCCCCACCCACTGCACTTTCAAACTGCCTTCCCCGTGTTGCAACCATGCGTTCTACCTGAACTTGTCCTTTATATGATAGGCTTCCCAACCCACGTCTAGTTGAAAGCTAAAGCAACTTAATGGAATAGCACAGGCCTCGATATCTTCTGCCTATAATTAACACCTTGGCATGAGATTGCAGAGGTGGTACAGTCATAGACTTTTACTCTATACTGTGTTGCATTTTTTTCTGATTAAATTATAGCAACATTTTTTCAAATTTTCATCTCTATATGGCAAGTATAGAACTTTTATCTAAAATTCCATCCTCTTGATATTATCTTCATCACGTATCTTCTCTGAACCGGCCTTCCTTCCCTCCTATTCAATAAGCCCTAAAAGTTAGTTCTTTATTCATCCATCCATTCATTTCTAATTCCTATTTTGGCATTTGACAGTTTCAGTGACTTTTGCTGAGATCTCAGAGACGATGCTGCAGTTTGGGAAAATATCAGGACCTCTGAGACCAACTAGAAAACAGATGTCAGTTGATGTGTACTTTAATTTGTCTGGGAAGGCCTGACACATTTCTTTTTTGATGGAAGCCAGATGTCAAAGGAAGGGAAAAGAAGAAAAGAATGATCCGGAGCCAGAAATTTAAATTCAGCGGATGCAACTGAGGGCGCAACTACATTACCCAAATAATCTAAAAGTCATGTTGGGTAGTATTGTATCAATTCATGTCATGTGGTTTTTACGTCATTGTCCCCATCCTCATGGGGGAGCCTCATATGAACTGGGTTGATTCAGTACAGGGGACTACACCATTCTTTAAATGGCCTTAAATAGACCCTGGATTTGCCGTTTGATCTGCCTATGGGTCTATCCTGACTCTGCAGCATTTGATTCATCTCCATAACCATCTTGTCTGGAGTTGATTTTTTTTCTCTTCCCTATACGATGTGGCATAGCGCTGCACCTGTGTTGCAGAGAGAACTACTTCAGTGCTTATGCGATCCGGCACTAAAGTCAAGCAGTTCATTTAGAAAATGTTCAAAAGGGAAAGAATTCAGCATATTTGCTGACTTCCTGATGGGACAGCATTCCACACCACCTCAAACACATCACCAAGACATCAGCACAGGGCACATCTCCTCACACAGAATTACACAATCAAAAACGGTAAAAAAAACACCATGTTGTACAACGATTTAGGTATCCTGATGGATGTTCCAAAAGAAACAATTATTCAAAGAAAAGTGCAAGTTTCCCACACACTTACAATAATGTGTGTAGGTGGGAAATGTTGAGTTTATTTTCATTGTCCTAAATCCAGAGTAATTGGAAGACTATATTGCAATTTGACCCAACTCCGGGAGGCAGTGGAAGACAGGAGGGCCTGGCGTGCTCTGGTCCATGGGGTCACGAAGAGTCGGACACGACTAGACGACTAAACAACAACAACAATATTGCAATTTAGTTGAACTCTGAGGAAGCTGCTCTTCCTAAGGGATTGAAATAAAATTCTTTGACAGGACATTTTGGAGATCAGTCATTCATGGTGTCACCATAAATCAGGGGTGATTTGACTGCAGAAAACTATGTATGTTACTCTTGGGAAACTAGAGAGTAAATATTTGCTGTTACGAATTTTAACTAAAATGCAATCTAGTTACTAATGAGATCTTGGAACTTTAACTATGACTGATTACTTTTAAAATAATTTTCCATAACATTCTGGATAGCTCCATCTTAAAATATCATTTTCTCCTTTTTTTTTTTTAAAGTGTTTTGCTTGAAATGAGGAGAAAATGCAACTTCTCACCCAAATCAACAAATGCCAATCTGATATTGAGCTATGCGGGGGGAGAGGAAATTAGTTTATTAAATTTTTAATCACAATTTTTGTGCCCTGTAATCCCCTTAATTATTCTTGTAGCTCTTAAATGTTCTCCCTAGCTGTCGCACCTTTTGTTAAAATGGCAAGCTAATTGGCCTTAAAATATTTAAGATGAATGAGGAGAGCGCTTGGCTAGAAAAGTGATTGAAAATGAAAAATTAATTCAAATTTACTGGAATGTGAGCGCTCTATCAAAGGGATAGGACACTGGCAGGAGAAGCAGAAACAAAGGCTAAATTGACATGCGAGATGATGCCCACCTCAGGTACTTTAAAGACTATGCTGCCAACTTTGTGTTTCCTGTTTTTGTAAATCCTTATTTGCTCCCTGCTTCGGTACATGAGGGACTTGTGGGGTCATGGTGGCTTACCCACACCTCCTACTATCTTGTTCAGGTCCTTCACACAGCTGCCAGATGTGTAGCTTTCAGAGGGATGTGCCCAGTACAGATACCTGCATGGGATAAATTGCTTGAAGGACAATCCCCAGGGTCCAATTCGCTGACTCTCAGGAGGAGAACTTTTTAACTCCTTCCTGCCCAAGCAGGCATTTGTGCTAGAAAAGGGATTCTGTGTCTGGTTGTAAAAATATTTTAAAAGATATTTTAAATAGAGAACAAATCTTCAGGAAGTTACTCATTTAAGCTGTGAAATTACTGGGTTTTTTGTTTTTGTTTTTTGCTTTCTTGCTGGGAATGGTCTTCATCTATGTTAGTAGAGCTTTGGTAACTATATCCTGTCAAAGTTGTAAGCATTCCACCCATCTTGTCACTATACAGTTGTCTGATAATTAAGAAAAAAAAACCTCCAAAGATGTTATATGCCACCAAGTTGTTTCTGATGTGTGGTGACTATATGAGTGAATGGCCTCCAAAATGTTCTGTTATTAACAGCTCTGTTCAGATCTTACAGATCAATATTTCCTGTTAGGTTGTTCTCTCTTGCGGCTGCCCCTCCCCGTTCCCAGCAATATTGTCTTCTCCAGTAAGTTCTGCTCAGGTCTTGCAAACTAACAGCTGTGGATTCCTTTGCTGAATCAACCCATCTCATATTACCTTTTCCTCATTTCTTACTGCACCCCCAACCCACTTTTTCCAGCAACATTGTCTTTTGTGATCTTTTGTGTATCCTCTTTAGCTACTAATGTTTGACAGTTTGGATAATGAAAACTCATTCGCCACATCCTAGCCCAATGCAGCAGTTTGCACAGACGTTGCTTTGTGATAGAATTTTGGGGGTCTTTATGCATTACTTCATCTAAGTATCTACGTTTGTGGTTTTTGATTTAAAAAAAAAACAAACTCAAAAGTAACTGAGCGATTCTCCTATCTCTGAATGAACTTGGATTCTCTTCTAAAGGAAATGAGATCCCTCTTCTTAATGAAGCCATCTTCGGCTTCTTCTCCATTCCATTTTAACTTCCCTAGTGCCTGAATTACCCACAATACAATAGGCTTCCCGCTCTACGGAACAAGATGAAAAGATTTATTTTGTACAAAACAATCGGCAGTGCTTCCTCCAGTCCTTCCTCCCCTTCCAGGAAACAAAGCAATAATTTGGTTGCTATTACCCTTGCTATCATTCTACCGGAAATCTGCCAGTTTCTCCCTTTCATTTTTTCCCAGCTTTCTAGTTTCTTGTCCGAACGCATTTCATCATTTTCAAATTTTCCTTTTGGCGGATTCACTATCCAAATAACTATTACTTTTCTATGCACACACAGCCACCCTCATTTTCTGTTTGCCGGATTTTCTTCATTTTCACAGGGGAGAAAAGAGCACTTCGTTATAGATCTACTAATCTGTGTGGTTCAGATGAAGTGTGCCTTTATTTTTTCATGAATCTGAATGGAATACTTCTTTTCTGAAAGATTGTGGGGAAATGGGGAATGTGGAGAAACATTAAGCCCATAGGAGAACTTGATTGTGAGTATTGGGTAATGGGATCATCTCCTTCAAATTGCCTAGGAAAGAAGATGAGAGCCGGCCCTGTCATGGGGCACAGTGAGGCAACCACCTCAAATAGCAGGTGGTGGGTGTCAGGAAAGTGCTGGAGTTCTTTACTTTGTTAGTATATTATTTTAACTTTGTTGTTTAGTCGTTAAGTCGTGTCCGACTCTTCGTGACCCCATGGACCAGAGCACGCCAGGCCCTCCTGTCTTCCACTGCCTCCAGGAGTTTGGTCAAATTCATGTTGGTCGCTTCGGTGACACTGTCCAACCATCTCATCCTCTGTCGTCCCCTTCTCCTCTTGCCTTCACACTTTCCCAACATCAGGGTCTTTTCCAGGGAGTCTTCTCTTCTCATGAGATGGCCAAAGTATTGGAGCCTCAGCTTCAGGATCTGTCCTTCCAGTAAGCCCTCAGGGTTGATTTCCTTCAGAATGGATAGGTTTGTTCTCCTTGCAGTCCAGGGGACTCTCAAGAGTCTCCTCCAGCACCACAATTCAAAAGCATCAATTCTTCGGCAGTCAGCCTTCTTTATGGTCCAGCTCTCACTTCCATACATCGCTACTGGAAAAGCCATAGCTTTGACTATGCGGACCTTTGTCGGCAAGGTGATGTCTCTGCTTTTTAAGACGCTGTCTAGGTTTTCACTACCAAGATGAAAATAGACTTCTGGGACTAGGGCACCCTTAAGTCATCTGATCTCTACTGAACTTTTTTCAGGTGCTATTATTCCATGACCATACGTGTTATCATGGCTGCACTGGAAGCACACCAGAGGAGCATAATGCCTGTTTTGCAGGTGAACTCTGGTGCTACGACTATAGCGCTATGTGAGTCTGGTTGCCAGCATCCCCCTCCCCCGTGCCAGCATCCCCCTCCCCCATGCCCTACACATGTTGATTTCATTCTATTGTGCAGTGTGGCCTTTAAAAAAAATTGAAAACCTAATCTAGTAATGCAGAAAGGCAAGAGAGTGGTTATTTCCAGCAAATTAATTTAATTGGCTCTACTACAGTAGCAAGAATGAACCATTTATGGATCCTGTGGGAGGAGTATTTGAAAGCAGCTCGGGAAAAGTAGAAGTTGGGGAGGGCAGAAATCTATTGAAGATCTAACATCACACCCAAACCCCACTGTTTACAACACGGCCTAATTGCAACTGCAATTTTACATGCTAATGCATTGTCTTAGTCTTGTTTTCTTCTGCTGAAATAATTACTTGATGCACCCATGTAATTAAATCTGTCCCCTTTCAGAACCCATTTACGAAAGAGGAAAAAAGAATGCTAAATAAAGGCACAGTGTCAAATCAGTCAGAAGATTAAAATTGCTCTTATTTTCACATTAATTTGATAATGATGTATCTGCTCTGCATTTTTTTCCAGCCAAGGACCCTGGAAAATATCTCTCAACCATGTTGCTGTTGTTATTGTTGTTGATTCTGAAGTGTTTCTTCTGAGATGAAGACAAGAAATACAGACTGGAAGAGGGGAAGTCATAATTTGAGGTGGAAAGGTTTAATATGATGTTCTTCCTAGTATTTTCCCTCTCTCCTCCGTACCACAACTCCTGGATAGCTGAGTGGTTTAGGTCTCTGGCTGATGAGCTAGAGGTTGGGGGTTTGGTTCCCCACTGGGCCTCCTTGACAGGGGCTGGACTCGATGATCCATAGAATCCTTTCCAACTCTGTAGCTTTAGGATCTAGGATCCATTCCCCAGGACACAAAGCAGCGCATAGACCTTGCTAGAATTCTTGTTATATGCCATCAAGTCACTTCTGACTCATGGTGACCCTCTAAATGGGTAGACTTCAAAAAGTCCTATCAATAACAACCCTGCTCAGGTCTTGAAAATTCATGTCCGTAGTATCCTTTATTGAGTCAATCTACCTCATGTCCAGCCTTCCTCTTTTCCTACCACTGTTGTCTTTTCCAAAGAGTCTTTGCTTCTCATGATATGTCCAAAAAAAAAAAGCAAAGCAAAGCATGCTGCTTATATACCGCCCCATAGTGCTTCAAGCACTCTCTGGGCGGTTTACAAGTTAATTATGCAGGCTACACATTTTATTTATTTATTTAACTTATATGCCGCCCACACTACCCAAAGGTCTCTGGGCGGCTTACAACAATTAAAATACAATTAAAAGATATACTCTAAAAATTGCCATCAGGAACCACAGTTGATATTATTTCAATTAAAAGCCTTCTGGAACAGGAAGGTTTTGACCTGGCGCCGAAATGTCATCAGCGTCGGTGCCAGACGAATCTCAGTCGGGAGGGCATTCCATAGTCTGGGGGCAGCTGCCAAAAAGGCCCTTTGTCTACAAGCCATCCCTCTTACCTCCTTGAGGGACGGCTCTTTCAAAAGGGCCCCCTGGCTAGATCTTAACTGCCGGGTAGGTTCATATGGAAGGAGGCGGTCCTTCAGGTATCCAGGGCCCAAGCCGTTTAGGGCTTTATATGTCAAAACAAGCACTTTGAATTGGGCCCGGGCAGCAACTGGTAACCAATGTAATTTAATCAGAATCAGCTTAATGTGTCCCCTAGCGGCCCCACCACTCACCATCCGTGCAGCTCGATTCTGGACCAGTTGCAGTCGCCGGACCGTCTTCAAATGCAGCCCCACATACAGCGCATGGCAGTAATCTATATGAGATGTTACCAGTGCGTGTGTAACTGTCATGAGACTCTGCTCGTCCAGGTAGGGCCATAGCAGGTATAATTTCCGCAGCTGAAGGAAGGCGCCCCTGGCCACCGAGTCCACCTGGGCTTCCAGAGTTAGACTGGGGTCCAGGAGCACCCCCAGGCTGCGGACCCTGTCCCTTAGGGGGAGTGTAACCCCATTCAAGGCAGGGAAATGGCCCTCCAGCCTGTCCAGCGAAGCACCCACTAACAGCACTTCCGTCTTGTCTGGATTGAGTTTCAATTTATTAACCCTCATCCAGTTCATTATCAGGTCCAGACACGAGTTCAGCACAGAAACTGCCTCACCTGGATTGGTGGAAAACGAGAGGTAGAGCTGAGTATCGTCAGCATATTGCTGACTCCTCAGCCCAAACCTCCTGATGACCTCTCCCAGCGATTCCATGTAGATGTTAAACAGCATGGGGGACAGTATTGAGGAACTCCATGACATAAACGCCATGGGACAGAGCAACTGTCCCCCAGAACCACCCTCTGGACACATTGCCCCCCCTCCAGTGAGCTGGGTACTCATTTTACCAACCTCGGAAGGATAGAAGGCTGAGTCAACCTTGAGCCAGCTACCTTGGATTGAACCCCAGGTCGTGAGCACAGTTTTGGCTGCAGTACAGCAGTTTAACCACTGCGCCACGAGGCTCTGTCTCACTCTCAAAGTGAGATAGCCTCAGTTTAGTCAATTTCACTTGAGGGATTTGATCTAGTACCCACTTATTTGTTTTTCCAGAGACAGGGCACTTCTAAAGCTTTCTTCAAACACCACATTTCATGTGACTCAATGTTTTTCCCTACCAGCTTTCTTCACTGTCTAGCTTTCACACCATGCATTGTAATCAGGAATACCATAGCATGGATGATCTTATGCTTGATCTCCAGCAACACATTCTTACTCTTAATTCTTTCATAGCTGCCCTTCCCAATGCTGGTCTTCTTCTTCTAAAGACTACTCTCAAAATTTGTCACCTTACGCTTGCAAGTCAAAACTCCTTGAGGATCTTGGACTTGCAAGCCTAAGAGCCCGACTACACCATCAAATACCTTGAGATTTGCTCCACTTACAAAATGGGTGAATTCAAATTATGTTTTGCTGTCCACATAATGCAAAGGCTGAATCAAGTTGGTCCAAATCTTTTTGCTCACAACGGAGCTTTTTTCTCTCCTGCCTAGGAGCTTTGACTGTTTTTCTTGCTGGAAGGATTTGAAAGGGATTTTTTCTGTGTGGATGAGGTGGGGGAAGAGTGGAAGGAGAAGCATTAGCCACAAGGAAAGACAGGGAGCACAAGAGAGGGGTGCAGTGAAAGAAAACGGGGAATGATGTGTGTCTGTGTGAGGGGAGAAGGAAGGAAAAAGGGAGAAAGCATGCATGTACACATGAACACACACAAGCAATGCCAGTACACACCTCTCTCCACAAAGCCTCTGCTCCCCTAAGCTGCCACTTCTGTTTTTTTAAACAGCCCCTCCCTCCAGTCCTGTTCATTTATTTATTTGTTTTTTTTAACAGCTTCAAGAATTCTTTGGCCGTCAAGATAAGATACAAGAATGGCTTGGGAGGAAGGAAAGCCTTCTTAAGGCAGTTCCTTTGAACTACGCCACTTCAACTGGAACTGCAAGTAGGAGGAGTTTTTCACCTCTGTTTGTGCAGAGAGAACTGAATGGCCCAGTGCAACTTCACAGTGAAAGAATGCAAGTTAATTCACATTTCTCTCGCTGTGTAGTCACACCCTAAACTGACAAATTGTCAAGCCCTGCTGGAAGGAAGGAAGGAAGGAAGGAAGGAAGGAAGGAAGGAAGGAAGGAAGGAAGGAAGGAAGGAAGGAAGGAAGGAAGGAAGGAAGGAAGGAAGGAAGGAAGGAAGGAAGGAAGGAAAAGTTATGCTCCTTCATATTACTATTCTAAGAACATAAGGCTGCCATGTGTAGATATTTTGTAACTTCTTAATAATATTGTTCTAATTTGGCCAGAAATGGAATGTAAAAACACAACACATTAGATAATTAGAAGCTTTGTTTTGCAGTCATTGCGGCAATTCTGTAAGTGATTGGTTTTTCCCATTCCTTTTCTTTTTTTAATAAATCAGAATCTTTTACAGTTTGGAAACAGCTTATGAGAAATAGTGAGTTGTTTATAATCAATTTGTTTCCTCTCTTATAAGGATCTGTATGAGGACGTGAATTTTGATCCACAAAACCTCATTTTTGAAATCCACTTCCTCACACTGAAACAAATCAGTTAGTCTTTAAAGTACTGCAATATTTTGTCTTTGTGCTTTTTTATTATTTTTCCACCTTTAATTTTGCCAGCAGAAGGTGTGTTACAATCTAAAGTGATGTTACAACTGTAACTTAATGAGGGAATAACACCAGTCCTTTTGTGGTATAGATGTAACTTTTCTGTTATTGTTACAGTTTGGAGAGTGTAACTTTGCCCTAACCCTGTTTAAATAAATAAATACATAGAATAGAATAGAATAGAATACATCAATCAATCAATCAATCTTGCTACCTTCTTTAACATGCCCCCACTTTGTTTCCTTCTTAACACTCATCCACATGGGTTTTTTGTAAAGTCCACTGAGTCCAGGGGTATTTTCGAAACCCTTTGGAATTCAAGCGTATAAAGGGTTAGGGTTACCTTGCGTTTCCTGAACCCACAGAGTTCCAGCACCTCCTCGAAGGGGCCAAACTTACAGAAAGCCAAAATGCATGATTCCCGCTACTCAGCACTATGGTTCGCCCAAAAATGGCAGAGAACTTGTTTGGGGTTTCGGACCCAATTAGAGACTGGTTCATTCATTGATTTTTACCCCACCTTTCTCCTTAAAAAAGGACTGAAGGCAGGTACAAACTACCAGTTCAGTGGTTTGTGCTTGTTTGGATCATGGCTGAACCAGGTGTTCCACAGTTTGGCACCCAACCCCCTCTGGCAGTTACCCACTTAGAGGCAGTGCCTGGAGGAAGTGGGGCTGTTGTACAAACTGGTGTGAACCACCGAACCAGTGGTTCGGGCTCATCTCTAGTCCCAATATGTTAACAATGGCTGGATGTAATTCTGCACCATGTATAAATTGGGTGAGTATACCCTTCATTCTTTCCCCCCACGATATTATACCACTGTTAATATAATGAACAGCATAACCTAAGTGTCACTTCCTTCCAAGTGTGCAGGTTATGAATTCACCTAATGGTAGCACCATCTAACTCACCTTTTACACAAACATTTATACTATAAGATACATAGTGAAATGCGACACCATCAGCATACTGGGCGTTATTTGGGGGGGCACATGTGAAGGCCTCTGATAATCAATTTTCCTTTCCCAATATTAATGTGATTGCACCAGTATAATTTATGTTTCTGTTACAATTAGCCAATTCCACATTTTTCTCGCTCTACAGTTCACTCGCCTGGACCATTTACAATCAATTAAGCAGTTGCACAATCAAGTTATTTCTCCCTGTAAAAAATTTAACAATGAACTTCCATAGCTCAATAGTTTTCACAAATTTCATTGGGGATCCCACGAGTTTACAAGATTGCATTTCAAATAATGAATATATAAATTAAGAAAAATGAGACTGTAAATTTGAAGGTGGAGAGGACTTGATGGAGATTGGTGAGATACCTGTAAACAGTACGGAAAGGGTGATCAATGAAATCTGATGTTTTATCACGAGAGTGTGAATGGTGAGCAAACCAGCCCAACCCATATTATGTCTGTGATTTTTCAAAATGACAGAATAATGGTTCATCTTGAAACCTATTATTTAGTAGTAATGAACGTTGGGAGGAATTTGGCTATGGAAGAGAAATCAATTACGATAGTGTTGAGATATGCAGGTCTGTTTCTGTTCTTCAAAAAATAAATAACCAGTGCAGCCTGTAAAGGTACAACTCGTAAGTCAGATTCCCTTGAGAAATCTAAGCACGATAGATAAAGCAGCCACTATAATTCAGTGTTTGCTGCATGTAAATTACATAGCAGCCATCAACAAAAGTAACAGACATTTCACCATCCTGTTTGATCCACAGATCAGCTTATCCAAAGGCTTTAGAGCATGGATTTTTTCTGCCATGTCCAACCTCCAAGGACGTGGGTCAAATAAACCTGGAAGCAGTGGGCCTAAGACAGATTTAAAGGCCTGGTAGGTATTTCAGAAACATGATCCCTACGTCAAGCATCTGTTAATCATTTGGGAGACATATATGGATCCAGTTGAAGTTTACATACACTTTTCAAAGTCAGCCCTTTTCAAAGTCAGCATTGCAGTGATCATGCTTAGATGTTACCAATACGTGGACAGCTATACTTTACTCTGCTGATAATGTAATAATGATGATGATGTTAGAACTGCAGAACTTGAAGAGACCATGTGGATCTCCAATTTCAGCCCCTGTCAAGAAGGCAACAGCAGAGAATCGAACTCCCAACCTCTGGCTCTGCAGCCAGATGCCTAAGCTGTTGAGCTATCTAGCAGTTCTAGCTGGACACTGAGTCCTGTGCCAAAAAAGGTGTCATGATCAACTGTAATCGTCATGGATTTCTAAAACATGGGTCTTGTCATGTTATGTGTTAAAGCCTGGTGGAGCTTCCTCAATAATATCAGGATCTGCACTGTCTAGCACAGTGGCTCCCTAGCCTTAGTTCCCCAGACGTTCTTGGACTACAACTACCAGAAGCGTTCACTGCCAGCTATACTGGCCAGGATTTCTGGGACCTGCAGTCTGATAACATCTGGAAACCCAAGGTTGGGAACCTGTGGTCTAGAACAGGGGTCCCCAACCCCTGGTCCGCGGCCCGGTGCCGGTCCGTGGGCTTCCTGGAACTGGGCCACTGAAACGGATCTCAGCCCCCACCCGCCCGCCCGGTAGGCGTGTCGCGCTTGCGCGGGGTGTGTTGCGCTTGCACGGGGTGTGTTGCACTTGTGCAGGGGGTGTGCCGCGCTCGTGCAGGGGCGTGTCACGCTCATGCGGGGCGTGTCGTGCTTGCGTGGGACGTGTCGCACTCGCGCAGGGGGCATGTTGCGCTTGTGCGGGGCGTGTCGCGCTCACGCAGGGGGCGTGTCGTGCTTGCGCTGGGGTGCCCCTGCCCCGCACACAGAGCCCGCCTTCCCCAACCAGTCTGCGGTCCCAAAAAGGTTGGGGACCGCTGGTCTAGAATATCAAGAGAACATGTTGCTCCTTCCAATTCGATGTTTTCCTTACTACATACCCACTAAGAAACCTTTCTGAGACCTCTCAGTGGGTTTGTTCATTCTTTCAGGGATGCTTAAGAGAAGGAACAATGCTTTGGGATACTATCTTTAAGATACTATTTTTTCTCCTATTTCACTAACCTAGTGACAATACATGTGATAGCTTGGAAAGGAAAAAACTCAACCAAGTCTGCCTAGGAGCAAACGTCAGAGTCAAAGCTCATTTAAAACGTTTATCGGGGGGCACAAAGAGGATAAATTTGGAAGATAAAGCCTTACTAGAACATGTGTTCTGAAATTCGACACAAAGTGGAAGTGACTGTACTTCCCATTATCTCCCAAACCCCCATAATGTAAACTGATCCCTGAAGACTCTGTCTAATAGGCCTATCAAAAAAGGTCTCTGTGGAAACTAATCCCCTCTTGATTATGAGCTACAAAGAGTAGCGAAATCTTCCCTGCTGCAATGAAAGTCAAAGGATGTGATGCTATGCCAGTGATTTTATTGGAGTGCTTGCTTTGGATGAAGCCACTTTGCCTGGTATCACAAGAAACACAACTGCCATCTTCCACTGTCACTTAGGATCAGATTTCCCTATGGGTTAAAGTGAAACGGGGGGGGGGGGGGAGGAATCACAAAAATTACCCCACCAAAAATCTCCCTCCCATTTCAGGGAGTTGGGGAGGGTGTTTGTGTCTTTGCAATGAGGTGAACATTTGTGTTCATCCAGGTGAATGAAAAAGTATTCTGGCACGTACTTGGGCTTTTGCATGGTGACGTTATAACGTAGCAACAGGAAAGACCCATTAGGCTGAAAAACCCAAGGGGGGGAGGAAGTCATCTCTAGCTGATGTCTCCAGACCATAAAACTGGACACTAAAACTGGCGCTTTTCAAATACTCGAAAGGTAGTCATACAGAGGAGGGGCAGGATCTGTTCTTGACCCTGTTCTCACAGGACACGCAATAATGGGTTCAAGTAACAGGAAGCCAGATTTAGGCTGAATATCAGGAAAAAATGTCTTAACTGTTAGAGCGGTATGGCAATGGAACCAATGACTTTGGGAGGCGGTGAGTGCTCCAATGGTGGAAGCATTCAAGAGAAAATTGGACAACCATCTGTCAGGTCTGCTTTGATTCCTGCCTTGAGCAGGGGGTTGGACCCAATGGCCTTAAAAGCCCCTCCCAACTCAATTATTCTATGAAAATCTTTATCTTTATCTTTATCTTTATTAGATTTTTACCCCGCCCCCCTAGACAAAGTCTACTCGGGGCGGCTTACACACATGATAAAAACATCATTATACATAAAAAATTTAAAAATATCATAATTTTAACACTTATAATTAAATTAAATCAATAACCAAGATGACAGAGTAAAGATCAGTTGTTGACTGGAGGGAAGGCCTGTCTGAAAAACCAAGTTTTCAATTGGGTTTTAAAAACACCCAGCGAGGGTGCCAGGCGAATTTCAGTTGGGAGGTTGTTCCATAGCCGAGGGGCCACTGCCGAGAAGGCCCGGTTTCTTGTTCTTTCTTTCCGGGCCTCTCTCGGCGTTAGGCCCCTCAGCTGTCCCTGCTGGCTATTCCGGGTGATTCGGGTAGATCTAGGTGGGAGAAGACGATCTGCCAAGTATCAAGGTCCCAAACCGTTTAGGGCTTTATACGTTATCATTAACACTTTGAAGTCAATGCGGAAACGAATGGGCAGCCAATGCAAGGCAGCCAGAGTGGGAGAGATATGCTGAAATTTCCTCACCCCACTAAGAAGCCTGGCTGCCGCATTCTGCACCATTTGAAGTTTCCGCATCAATCTCAAAGGCAGCCCCACGTAGAGCGCATTGCAATGGTCTAATCTCGAGATTACGAGCGCATGGACAAGAGTAGTGAGGGCCTCCCCATCAAGATATGGTCGCAGCTGGGCAATCCGCCATAGATGGAAATATGCGGAGCGGGCCACGGATGCCACCTGGGTTTCCATGGTAAGCGCTGGGTCCAGATGTATCCCCAAGCTGCGAACCTCACTCTTTGCGGTAAGGGTCGTCCCCCCAAAAGAAAGGGAGTCACCCAAACCGCCGATGGAGGGACCTCCCACCCTCAAGACCTCCGTCTTGTCCGGGTTCAGCCTCAACCCATTCAACTGCATCCATTGCAGTACAGTCTCCAGGCAGCGCTGAAGAGACAGAACGGCATCCACTGAAGTAGATGAAAAGGAGATGTAGAGCTGCGTGTCATCAGCGTACTGATGGCACGAAGCCCCGCACCCCTTGATGACCCCGCCCAGCGGCCTCATATAGATATTAAACAGCATTGGGGAGATGATCGACCCCTGCGGGACCCCACAACTGAGACTCCATGGGGCCGAAACATTCTCCCCAAGCTGTACTCTCTGGGGACAGCTCTCCAAGAAGGATCGGAGCCAGGCAAGCGCCAGGCCACCAATTCCCAACTCAGAGAGCCTCCCCAGGAGGATACCGTGGTCGACGGCATCAAAGGCGGCAGAGATATCGAGGAGGACCAACAAGGACATATTGCCCCTGTCGGCCTCCCTCAACAGGTCATCCAACAGTGCGACCAGTGCCGTTTCTGTGCCATAACGCGGCCTGAAGCCCGACTGAAATGGGTCCAGGGCATTGGTTTCATCCAAAAGTGTCTGAAGCTGGTCTGCCACCACCCTCTCCACCACTTTGCTAAGGAAAGAAACATTGGCGATGGGCCTATAATTGCCAATATCATCCGCCGCCAAATTTGTTTTCTTCCTTATGGGCCTAATGAGTGTCTCCTTGAGGGCAAGAGGAACCTTGCCCTCTTGGAGAGACCCATTAATTATTGCTGTGGCCCATTCCGTTGTTTAAATGAGAAATAAATTGGGTATTTTAGATGAATCATTGCCCAATCAAGATGGATTATATTGAACTACATTTTCTACTAATGGGAATTCATTGAATATGTGTTTTTTTTAAAGTCCTACTAATATATACTTCAAGCTATTTACTGTTGACCTCAGTTCTGTGTAAGTTCTAATGGGCACATAGGGACTGCACAGATATAAAGGTTTTCCATTCACTTGTGTCGTGGGAAGTACTTTGTTTCCACATGAACTTTTCTCAAATTTAGGTCACTAAGGAAGCCTGGCTTTCTTCAGAAGCTGAAGCCACTTGGGAACAGAAGAGCTGCAGGATGCATTTTATACCACCTTAGATAGGATGGGATGACTCTGCAGTCCTATGAAATGGGCTATATAAAGACACCAGGCCGTGGGGAGGCCCTGTGCAACTCTCAGTCCCAGTGTGCTCGAAAGACATCCCTGAGTTGAGCATGAAGGCCTGCCAGAGTTTGTCCTCATAATCACTGAAATATGGTTAGAAGACTCCAGAAGTCAAATAAGGCAGGGTTCCAACTGCATGGAAGCTTAACTGTATTCCACTCAATGTACTTATGCAGACTTGCATGCTCAATGTAAGAAGGTATCTTGAAGAGGTCCAACATTGGGATGAGGGACCGTATGCACTTCCTGGTACACCCTTTTCCCCCTGAAGGGTCTGAGGCCTTCCATGCACGAACCAATGGCTATGAAGGTCTTACTTTATCTTCTCAAAACCCTGCAGAACAGAGTAGTCAATTGAACAATGACTTCCCCCAGACAACACAGAAAGCTTTCTTCCTCCCTCCCTCCCCTTTTATACCAGGCTTTTAGCCAGAAAGGGATTACATGGGACATCTGAATGATGAATTTTCACACCCCATGAGATTCTTCATCACCAGGTAAGAGTTAGGAGTATTATTCCCCCCCCCCCCATAATTTCTACAAACAGTGAAGGCATGAACTAGTTAGTGTTCTTTTCATTTGAGAAGGCCACCCAGCAAGTCCAAAATAAGTGATTACTGTTGTTGTTGGAAGAGGACAAGAAGGGTGAGGAGAAGCTTGAAAAATTCTTGTAACAAGTGTCCATTGTCCAATGTGCTTAGCAAATAATGCAACTCAACAATAGTTCAATTGATTCTTGTCAATACTTATTGTTACTGATAGTGCTACCATTCCAGACCCTCAGAGCAAGAAGAAAGCCTGCCCTGAGGATCAGAAGTGGTTGCTTCCGGAAAAGGGACAATATAATTAAACTGGTGAATTTCTCTTAGGCAGGATTTCCACAAACTAGAAGCCACCACATTTTGATTACAGGCAATTTTAGGTTCAGAGAACATTTGAAGGTCTAGCTTTTTCTAAAAGTCCTCAGGCTCATATTTAAACGTTTCCTTTCTAGTTGCCTTTTCTCAGTACGGCAGCTAAGCTAACCAAGAGTCACAGAATATCTTAGAATCTTCAGATTAAAGACATAACGGTTGCCATAAAGAATGGTTAAGATCTATGTATGCCATCTCTCATGGACTGTTAGACAATGTATAATGGTCATTGTTATCATCAGCATGCTGAAACTTTTGTCTTGTTATTTGATTTCACATTATCCCACTTCAAATAAATACAGTGGTGCCTCAATTTACGAACTTAATCCGTATTGGAATGATGTTCTTAAGTCAAAACGTTCGTAAGTCGAATCAGCATTTCCCATAGGAATGCATTGAAAACCGATTAATCCATTCCGGCTGTTTTTTGTTCTTATGTCGAGGCACGGTTTGTAAGTCGAAGCATTCGTTCCCATAGGAACTAGTGCAAAAGCGTTTAATCCATCCTCTACCACTAGGGGGAGAAATTTTTTTAACCTAAGATGACCTAAGGTTAAAAAAAGGGCAGGAAAGGAGGGAGGGAGGAAACAAACAGCTTTTAAACAAAACACATTTAAAACCAAGCAGCTTTAAACCAAACCAAGCACCTTTTAAACCAATTTTTGCATTTTAAAATTACAGTACCAGGCAGTACCGGGCAGTACTGGGCAGTCCAAAGTGCATTTCCCACTTTTTCTGTGTTTTTTTTTTGTTCGTAAGTCGAAGCGCCGTTCGCAAGTCGAAGCAAAATTATGTGAACGGAGCTGTTCGTAAGTCAAATTGTTCGTATGTAGGGACGTTCGTAAGTCGAGGCACCACAGTACTCATCTACTGAGGCTACCCTCCCTGTATCTGGAAGATTGGACTGCAGTCCGTGAGATCTTATGACAAATAAAACATGTTACTATTTATAGTACCTTATGACTGTTTACTGGTTTAGCTTCAACAGACTGCAAAATAACACGGCTACTCTTCTGGAACATTCCCAGACTTGTCATTTTGTTGCAGTCACCAAGGAATTTAATACTATCACACTCCTTTAATGGCAGCACTTCCCAAACTTGACTTTCCCAATGTAGTTGGAAGGTGGCCAAAATCCAGGGATTCTGGAAAATCAACATCAGGAACATCTTGTGAACCATTAGGTAACAATATTTATGTACCTCAGATATCATGAATATATTACCATTCTACCTTACTTCAAGTGAGGCTTTGACAAGGTCATGCGGAAGCTAAAGAGTGTTTGTACATTCTTTGCATATGCTGCCTCCATGGCCTTGTATAAAATTAAAATTTTAATAACCTTTAAGACTTCTGCCGTCAGGGGGAAAGTCCCTTTCACTGAAATTTGAAAGGGGCAGAGTTTTCTTTCCTTCTAAAAATTTGATATGATTTGCTTCGCTTTGGATATGCCTCTTTCAAAAGGGCTGATCATATTCCGACGCAATTATCAGAGTAAAACAAATGAAATGGAGTCTGGCAGCAATGGAAAAAATGGAACAGGGGGAAAGGATTCCAATGATAAACACAGTTGCCATGATAACCCTTTTACTAGCTTTCCTCCAGTGTATTCTGATTTGCATTCGTTCCATAGGGAACACATATGGCTGACTGTGGAGCTCAAGACCAAATGCTCCTTTATTAAACCTGTCTTAGAATAGGGTTATATATCTTGATCCTTCTCAGACGCACAGCTTTCTATGGGTCTTTCTGCCTTTTTTTTTTGCTTCTGTCCCGTGGGGAATCCCATCCAGCAATATACCCACAGGTTCCTTGCACAAAATATTGCACATCATTCCTTATCTGTTGTTGTTCTGTGCCATCACGTCAGAGCCAACCCACCGTCAACCCATATAGGGCTTTCAAGGTAAATGAGATATTTAAGTTTTGGAAGAGGTAGCTGTGTTAGTCTGTGCTAGCATGCCAGGCAAAAACAAAACAGAAATAAACAGAAATTAAAAAGAAAAAAAAAGACAAAAATGTTGCGGCAACTTAAAGACTAATTGCTATTTTTTAAGGTGAGCTTTCACGGACAAGTCCACCTCTTCAGACATAAGGATGGGACTGCATGGCATATACATATAATATGTATAAATATTTGCCGTGCAGTCCCACTCTCATGTCTGAAAAAGTGGACTTGTCCACAAAAGCTCACATTAAAATATAGCCGTTAGTCTCTGAGATATTTAAGGAGTGATTTGACCAGTTCCACTCCCCCAATGAGCTTCCATGGCTGAGCGGGGATTCGAACCCAGTCCTCCTCAGTCCTACTCCATCACTCTATCCACTACGCCATTCTATCCACTCTATCCATTCAGCTCTCTTGGACGGTAATTCCTTAGATACAGTGTAAGAATTGAGGCCATTCTGTGCCTCTTTTCCTAAGGGCACTTCTTGTAGATTTCCTGAATAGGACAAATGTTTGAAACTGAGCAGTTGAAGGGCCTGAAATTGTCAAAAGCCAGAAAAAGGAACATTTGCTGAGGATAAGTTCAGGTGGGATGTGGGAGCAGTGCTCCAGATTTCTCCCAGGTGCTGCTCCGGGTATTTTCTCAGTTGCCATGTGGATCCTGGAGGGAAGTCAGAAGCCAAAAATCACTGAGATAAAAATAATCATAGAATTATAAAATAATTGAGTTGAAAGGGCCATCAAGTCCAACCCCTCTGATTAATGCGGGAATCCAAATCTAAGCAGATCTGGAAGATGGTTGTCCAATTATCTCTTGAATGCCTTCAACGTTGGAGCACTCACCAGCTCCCGAGGTCATTGGTTCCATTGTCATACTGCTCTAACAGTTAAGAAGTTTTTCCTGATATTCATTGTCAGGTCCTTCCTATGTCCCTATGCACAAATCAGCTGAGCTCAGTCTTGCCCGCTCTGCTAGGATGCACTGTAATCTGGTTTAAATTATTTTAAAAAATAATTTCAAAGTAATCTGATTTTGCCTTTGTACATCATAATTAGCATATGCAAATCAATGTCTTCTTTTGTGTCCCCATTTGGATGCCCTCCTTTTCTGGGATGCATAAGTGGCCACCCTCATTACAACACCCATCCCAGCTTCACATGAGGTGTGGAAAAATTAGGAAGGAGGAAGGAACTGTCAGCCAAATCTCTCTCCCATATCATAATAACTGAAGAGCCCCGTGTAAAATTTACCCGAGGATTAGAAGTCAACCCTGTCAGTCATTCAAACCCACTCTCTCTTTCCTCTATCTTACCCATGCTGGTTGTTTCCACAAGAAATACATGATTTTGTTGTGACAGATTGTACCTTTCAAATCTGAAGCTTGAACGGAACTCTGGCTAGGTCCATGGTTGGTTCTGTTAGATCTTGTTAGAAGGAGGTCTCTGACTGTGGACCTTTCTGTATCCATATTCTGCCCTCTGAATGACTAATATGTTGGGATGGATGTCGGCTTGCCAGAGATGCAGATTGCCAGTATGAACACTAAATCTTCAACAGAGCTTTCTATATTTATAACAATGCTGAAATTATTTGGTTACTCTTAAAACTCACTGAAGGGTTGCTTCTACGCTTTAAATGATGAATTGTCTGGCAGGTGTAACCCACAAACCTACAACCACTAGCTACTTCTAGAGATATTATAGTGCTAGAAAGACTGGCTCTGTTAAAGTAGTACATCTCTTTCCCATCTCCTTTCCAACCGAAAAACACTGGAACAAGCCATGTAAATACTACTGAGCAAACAAAGAATTTCTTGAGGAAGGATTTATGTTTCAAGATGATCCGTTTCGACGTGAACTCAACAGAAATGATGCAGCAGAAATACGGGAAATCCAAAACCAAATAAGCAGGAGAAGACTCTGAGATCTCAAATATGTGCCTTCTGCTAACCACACAAAGTTTGCAGCTGGTGATAAAACAGACTAAACAAATTACATAGAAAGGCAAGGATGTCTATTGAATGTGTAGTATCACCTTACATCTCCTGATAACTATAGATATGCATCAAATTTGGTCAAAGTCCAAAATCTGAGCAGGAGAGGGTGGCTTTCACCCCAAAATTTAAGGAGCACCCCTCTGCTACTGTCATGACTTATAGTGATCCGAATAGGGCTTTCGAGGTAAGTGAGATATTTAGGGAGTGGTTCTACCAATTCCACCTCTCCAGTGAGTTTCTGTGGCAGAGCAGGGATTTGAAACCATGTCTCCTGAGTCTGTCACTCTATCCACTCCACCATGCATGATAAATGAGCTAATTTCCCTGATATGGAAAAACCCATATTATTTTGCATCTCTGTACATATGAGGCCCCCTTCATGGATTGCTGCCTTGTCGTGGCGAAGGGGCTTGAGTAATTCAGAGAAGCTATGGGCTATGCCGTGCAGGGACACCCAAGACGGACAGGTCATAGTGGAGAGTTCTGACTAAACGCGATCCACCTGGAGCACGAACTGGCAAGCCACTCCAGTATCTTTGCCAAGAAAACTCCATGGACAGAAACAAAAGGCTAAAAGATATGACGCTGGAAGATGAGCCCCTCAGGTCAGAAGGCGTCCAACATGCTACTGAGGAAGAGCGGAGAACAAGTACAAGTAGCTCCAGAGCTAATGAAGTGGTTGGGCCAAAGCCGAAAGGACGCTCAGCTGCGGACGTGCCTGGAAGTGAAAGGAAAGTCCGATGCTGCAAAGAAAAATACTGCATAGGAACCTGGAATGTAAGATCTATGAACCTTGGTAAGCTGGATGTGGTCAAACAGGAGATGGCAAGAATAAACATTGACATCCTGGGCGCCAGTAAACTAAACTGGACAGGAATGGGCGAATTCAATTCAGATGATTATCATATCTACTATTGTGGGCAAGAATCCCATAGAAGAAATGGAGTAGCCCTCATAGTCAACAAAAGAGTGGGAAAAGCTGTACTGGGATACAATCTCAAAAATGATAGAATGATTTCAATACGAATCCAAGGCAGACCTTTCAACATCACAGTAATCCAAGTTTATGCACCAACCACCGATGCTGAAGAGGCTGAAATTGACCAATTCTATGAAGACTTACAACACCTTCTAGAACTGACACCAAAGAAAGATGTTCTTCTCGTTATAGGGGACTGGAATGCTAAAGTAGGGAGTGAAGAGATAAAAGGAACAACAGGTAAGTTTGGCCTTGGAGTTCAAAACGAAGCAGGGCAAAGGCTAATAGAGTTTTGTCAAGAGAACAAGCTGGTCATCACAAACACTCTTTTCCAACAACACAAGAGGCGACTCTACACGTGGACATCACCAGATGGGCAATACCGAAATCAGATTGATTATATTCTCTGCAGCCAAAGATGGAGATGCTCTATACAGTCAGCAAAAACAAGACCTGGAGCTGATTGTGGCTGTGATCATCAGCTTCTTATAGCAAAACTCAAGCTTAAACTGAAGAAAGTAGGAAAAACCACTGGGCTAGCCAGGTATAATCTAAACCAAATCCCTTATGAATGCACAGTGGAAGTGAAGAACAGATTTAAGGAACTCGATTTGGTGGACAGAGTGCCTGAAGAACTATGGATGGAGGCTCTTAACATTGTACAGGAGGCAGCAACAAAAACCATCCCAAAGAAAAGGAAATGCAAGAAAGCAAAGTGGCTGTCCAACGAGGCCTTACAAATAGCAGAGAAGAGAAGGGAAACAAAATGCAAGGGAGATAGGGAAAGTTACAGAAAATTGAATGCAGATTTCCAAAGAATAGCAAGGAGAGACAAGAGGGCCTTCTTAAATGAACAGTGCAAAGATATAGAGGAAAAGAAGAGAAAGGGAAAAACCAGAGATCTGTTCAAGAAAATTGGAGATATTAAAGGAACCTTTTGTGCAAAGATGGACATGATAAAGGACAAAAATGGTAGGGACCTTACAGAAGCAGAAGACATCAAGAAGAGGTGGCAAGAATACACAAAGGAATTATACCAGAAAGATCTGGATGTCCCGGACAACCCAGATAGTGTGGTTGCTGACCTTGAGCCAGACATCCTGGAGAGCGAAGTCAAGTGGGCCTTAGAAAGCATGGCTAAGAACAAGGCCAGTGGAGGTGTTGGCATTCCAGTTGAACTATTTAAAATCTTAAAAGATGATGCTGTTAAGGTGCTACACTCAATATGCCAGCAAGTTTGGAAAACTCAGCAGTGGCCAGAGGATTGGAAAAGATCAGTCTACATCCCAATCCCAAAGAAGGGCAGTGCCAAAGAATGCTCCAACTACTGTACAATTGCACTCATTTCCCACGCTAGCAAGGTTATGCTCAAAATCCTCCAAGGCAGGCTTCAGCAGTATGTGGACCGAGAACTCCCAGAAGTACAAGCTGGATTTCGAAGGGGCAGAGGAACTAGAGACCAAATTGCTAACATGCTCTGGATTATGGAGAAAGCCAGAGAGTTCCAGAAAAAATGCCAAACCTAGACAGCATCTTAAAAAGCAGAGACATCACCTTGCCGACAAAGGTCCGCATAGTCAAAGCTATGGTTTTTCCAGTAGCAATGTATGGAAGTGAGAGCTGGACCATAAAGAAGGCCGACCGCAGGAGAATTGATGCTTTTGAATTGTGGTACTGGAGGAGACTCTTGAGAGTCCCCTGGACTGCAAAGAGAACAAACCTATCCATTCTGAAGGAAATCAACCCTGAGTGCTCACTGGAAGGACAGATCCTGAAGCTGAGGCTCCAATACTTTGGCCATCTCGTGAGAAGAGAAGACTCCCTGGAAAAGACCCTGATGTTGGGAAAGTGTGAAGGCAAGAGGAGAAGGGGATGACAGAGGACAAGATGGTTGGACAGTGTCATTGAAGCTACCAATATGAATTTGACCAAACTCCGGGAGGCAGTGGAAAACAGGAGGGCCTGGCATGCTCTGGTCCATGGGGTCACGAAGAGTCGGACACGACTTGACGACTAAACAACAACAACACATGAGGCAGAAAAAGGTTATCTAATAATAATAAGTTGTATATGTACAGTTGGCCAGTTAGATTTGGAGAACTGGAACATGGCAGCCCTTCTTCCTTCCCAGTGCAGAACCATTTGCTGTCTACCAGGAAAGACATTTCTCAGAGTCTGTAAGAAACAGTGTCTTGCATTGACTGTTTTGGATTGATAGGTTCATCCCAGGTAGGGGCTTTCGCTCAGGCTAGACCCAGACCACTTGAGGCATTAAAAATAGATGCCAGGACCTTAAATCGGCCCAGAAGCCAACTGGTATTGTTATTTCTTTACAACAGCTAGCGAGCAGGGGTTTAGGGTGGATGCTGAAGAAGTGGAAATGAATAAAAGCATGCTAGAGACTGCCAGGTAACATAGAGACTAGAGGTCACATTGCTGAACCAGCAGCTTCCCAATTCACAACAGGGCTGTCAGTTTGTATGCTAGATATTTCTTCTAGAAAATTCACAATATCCTTTTTTTCCACACGCTCTCTTTCCTTTCCTCCCTCCTCCCTCTCACTGTCTCTTCCTCCTCTCCTTCCTCTTTTTTCCCCCTTCCCCGCTTTCACTCTTTCTAGAGGGAATCTTATTTTTCTTTCCAGGGTTGTGGTGGCACTTGGTTGAAAGTCACCAGGCCCAGTTTGAAGCAAAATGGTAGCTTTCTTTCCTCCTTGGTTTCAGAGATTTGCAAACATTGGGGGAAGAAAATTAATGCTTGCTTTTTTTTAAGAAGGTAAAAAAATAGCGCCATGCCACCTTCTGAGAGCACATCTCTTGAATTATGTACAAGGAAACCTCATAATTCAGCCCGGCCGAGAAAAATAAAAGGGATGTCAGATATTAAGGAAACACATCAGGTTCAGAGGTCCGTAATTAATCTTGTCAGCACATGCCGGGGGCTAGACCTATGCCCACGAAGGCATTGTCGTGGGATGCTTCTCTCATTTACCAACAAAGCGCAGAGCCAAGATGGAACATCTGGGATTTCAACCCATTTCAGTGATTGGCCGCGATTATACTCAAATTTCTGCTGGTGGCATATCACTCCATATACTTAGGGGCATTAAATATTTAGCCAATGGGTTCATAAATATTGTAAGGGGAAACACACTGGTGCATGGAATACATTTTCATTAGGAGCTCCCTAAGAAAAGAAACAGTACAACCAATTCCACCCCCAGTCCCTGAAGACGGGTAGTTATTGTAGCAATGGAGCAGAAGGGTATCTCGCTTTTTTTTTGAAGGGTTTTTCTTGATTATTGCAGAGATGGGGTGATATTTCACCGCGACATAAGGCATTAGCCCTGTCAGTTGAATTCTGTTAAACATCAACACCCAAGAAAGCATGATGGGTATTTTCCTCCTGTTTTGGTGATTTTAAATAATCATTGTTGCAATACATTCCAGTTGTGGTTCACGAGCCATGTGTAGTGAGGTTGTAGCTGTGATGATTCAGTTTATATTTTATTATAGCCACTGTCTGTTATTGTCATTTCTGTTTGATTTTATGGCTTGTGAACCGCACATAATAGCACCTTGCACTAAGGCGGGGAGCGATATAAAAATCTATTAGATAGATAGATAGATAGATAGATAGATAGATAGATAGATAGATAGATAGATAGATAGATAGATAGATAGATAGATAGATAGATAGATAGATAGATAGATAGATAGATAGATAGATAGATAGATAGATAGATAGGGATGTCAGATATTGTCTGGCAGGACAAAGTTCTAAATAGAGTAGTCCTAGAAAGAGCTGGAATTTTTAGCATGTATACATTACTGAAACAGCAATGTCTACGTTGGCTCGGGCATGTCGTGACAATGGCTGATGGTCGGATTCCGAAATATCTCCTGTATGGAGAATTAGTGCAGGGAAAGCACCCCAGAGGGAGACCACAGCTGCGATCCAAGGAGATCTGCAAGCAGGATCCGAAGGCCTTGGAAATGGACCTCAACAGATGGGAAACCCTGACATCTGAGCGTTCAGCCTGGAGGCAGGCGGCGCAGCATGGCCTCTCCCAATTTGAAGAGGCACTTGTTCAGCAGGCCGAGGCAAAGAGGCAGTCCCAAACCCAGCAAAACCAGGGAGCTGGACAGGGGACAGATTGTATTTGTCTTCAGTGTGGAAGGGATTGTACTCTCGAATTGGCCTTCTTAGCCACACTAGACGTTGTTCCAAGACCTTTATTCAGAGCACATTACCATAGTCTCTCGAGACTGAAGGATGCCTACTGTAGGATAGATAGATAGATAGATAGATAGATAGATAGATAGATAGATAGATAGATAGATAGATAGATAGATAGATAGATAGATAGATAGATAGATAGATAGATAGATAGATAGATAGATAGATAGATAGATAGATAGATAGATAGACCACCCTTCAGGTGGCCCTAGCTAGTCTTCCTAGAATGTTAGGAGCCACAGCATTAGGAGACACTACCATTCACACTTCTGAATTGCCTGAATCACTTGAATGTTTGGAAGGTGTCTTGCTCCCTGGAGAAATAGGCTGTGACACGTGTTCAGCTGAAAGTGATAAGAAGATGGGTTTCTCTGTGTATCTAACAACCATCCAACCATCTGCCAGGTTTTCCTTTGGAGGAATTCATATCATGGGTTTGATATCAAGTGAGCTCCGTGTTACAGTTAGTCCTGGCAGATGTACAGGCTGGGAACTGGGCCAGAATGTTCTTTTTAGCACCAAAGGACTCAACTCTGGCAACACTAAGCCATGTTCTTCTGACTTTATGGTTGTTCTATGGGAATGTACTGAACACACAATCTATTGCCCCAAGATGACTTTCCCAACATTTGATATTGACCTGTTAGTATTGCAACAAAGCTTTATAAACACAATATAACACTTGCTGTATATCAAGGTGAGTTTCAAGCCGGCTAGATAGCTCAGTGATTTAGGTATCTGGTTGGGAGTTTGATTCTCCACTGTGCCTCCTGGGAAAAGAGCCAGGCTCAGAAGAAGGGAATGGTAAACCACTTCTGGGTCTTCTCTACATGGAAAGAGAAATAGATAATCACAAGTCAGAATTGACTTTACGGCACCTGGTTATTATTTTATTTTAAGGCAAGTTTCAGAAATTGTTATTTTAGCACACTGGCCAAACCCTCTTCAGAATTTCTCCAAACATGAGATGGAGTAGATGAAGCATGAAGTCAGGTGGGACAGTGGGTGGAGCCTAGTAGGGACACTCTAGCTTGGTAGGAGTTTGTGCAGGTAAGGGCAGTTAGAAGGTAGCCTGGAATCAACTGACTGATCTTCATGTGACCAATCTGGACAGAATATCAGCAAAATACACTCAATCTTTGTGATTCAAAATGAGAGTAAGAGATTGTAAAGGGCTGTTCTTCAGTTCCTCAAGGATCCTGTTGTGTACTGAATGAGTTTAGTTGGAAATTCAAGACAATGAGGTCTAGAATTGCATGGCCAATAGATAGAAACGATGGCATCTTACCTCTTTCCTACCTGGTGGTAATATAGTTAATGTCAGGATTTTGGTAACTAAGAACATTTCACCAGTATACCAATTATGGCAAATGGGATCCTCAGCTACCTTGACTCGTCCTTCGTATTTTCAAAATCATCACTGAAATTGACCATTTCAGATCTCCTGAGACTAGTAGCAAGACAAAGTGCACCTTGTGTTTTCCACACTTTGGAGATGCTTACTGTATGCTTGTACATAGTTTTAAAATGTTAATGGTTTAATATGCACATACATGCTTTACTCTATGGGGAAAATGTATACATGAATGCATGCATTAGGAAAAGCAAAAGTGTGCCTTAGTGAGACTATACAGAATAGAAAACACGTTCGGGGGAAAGCGTACTGATTTTCAGACTGGAAGAAGGAGAAAAACTTAAGTTGTTGGCAACCTGATACAAAGAAAGAATGGGAAAGAAATAATTTTAATCATGTGCCGTCAACTCAATTCTAACTTATGGAGCCCCTTTCCAGGGTTTTTCAGATAGAGAGTATTCAGAAGTGGTTTACCCTTCCCTTCCTCTAAGGGCGGTCTGGGGACTGTACAGGTTGCCCAAGGCCACACAGGCTGGCTCTACTTCACAGGAGCCACAGGAGAGAATTGAAGTCTCTGGCTCCACAGCGAGATATCTAAACTACCAAGCTATCCGTAGGTAAGATTCAGAAATCTGCAAATAAAGGAAAACTCTATACATTCCGAGCTGACAGAGCATGGATGGTTGAGGCTAGCTTTTCTTCCCTGTGAAGTTCAGCTAAGTTATTGCCAAGAGTCTGATTTCACTAAAAGCATAAAATCCAGCCCCACGGCCAGTTCACACTGCAGTTCACCATAGGGTTGTGTAGTAATAAGCGGGCAGAAAAGAGCCTGACCATCTAGCCTAATGAAGATAATGCCTGTTTTAAAGTGTTCTGTGCTTTGGAAGAATAAAGACCAATTTGAAACAGTCTGATGCGGTTAAGCCAGAAGATCGTATGTCTGACTCAGATTGCGGTGCTTAAGAGAAATAAATAAATAAAAGTG
The DNA here is from genome assembly GCA_037013535.1 of Intellagama lesueurii. Lineage (NCBI taxonomy): Eukaryota > Metazoa > Chordata > Lepidosauria > Squamata > Agamidae > Intellagama > Intellagama lesueurii. The sequence goes on from JBAJHW010000003.1 coordinate 8,189,512, forward strand.
CCTGCATGCCGCTTGGGTTGAATAAGGATGCTCTGATGCTGATTAGCGAGAGGTAAGTGGAGAGGCCTTCAGATTACGATCTGATGAGGTCATTGATCCATGGCCACTTGAAGAGGACAGCAACCACCTTGGTAGTTTGAGAACATGGTCCCGTCGATAATATTGACAGAAAAGGGAAAGTTATAATGACACACAAGGGCAGGCTCCACCAACTTCTGAAACCTGAGCAGAGCCATAACACTCTCTTCCAAGCAATTAATATCTAAGCTGTTCTGGTGTTATTATATCAAGTTGGGAGAGAAGATAGATGTCTTGATATTTCATCCCGGGATTTCATTTATTGGTTTATTTATTTATTTTTGACAAAAGAGAGGTGAAGCTCAATGAGACTCAAGTTCTTTCAGGTCCAACATTCTGCATCACATGGAGGCCAAACATAAGTAAAGAAGAAGTTTGTTGTCTACCATCTGCTGCTTTTATTGGGGTAATGTGTAGAAGAACACAAGAGTGAGGAGGAGACAAAACTGGCCAGGGTCGGTCCAAAATATTTGCTGCTTGAGGCAAAGAACAAGAAGGAAACTCCTCCGTTCTATGTTCCAATGTAAGGTGGAATATCTGTTGAATCGTCCTTCAGCCCAAACAATGGGACACCATCTTCCACCACACTGAAGGGCAGCAGGCTAATGTATGTAATGCAGGATGATGTGTGAGGCTTTGACCGAAAGTGCTGAGATTTAGAGGGTGCAAACATCTGGTTCTGGAAGCGCCTGGCCCCATCCGCCCTGTGTATACCAGTGTATACATTATACTGTGTATACTATTCCTCTCATGATAGAGGGGAACAAAGCAGGAGAGCTCACCATGGAACCAACATGGTTGTCCTCTCCCCACATATGCTAGCTTCACATGGCTGAAGCTCAGATAATGGAATGACGAAGTCCTATGGCACTAACATTGCTAGTTATGGTTTGGAGACTGAACATTCACTTTCCTCTGACAGAGGATAAAAATCCAGTTTTTGTCATGGCAGTCAGGGAGGAGATAAGAAGGGGAGAGAAGTCTTTTCAGGGACCTTCAGACAGCAAGCGGGGGGTGGATCTGGAGGAGCAAAAGTCATGTGCTGAACTCAGGATTTTTGAAGTATGGAAAGATTAAAAGATTGAACCCATGGAGATCTCTGATGGCATGCACTGAAAATGTTGAAGTTCAAGAAACACAAGATACTAGGTTATGACAACATCTCAGTTTTGATTATTGGAATAATTTTTATTTAATTCCTTTTAGTTAGCAGAGGATAACATATAAAAGGCAGTTGCAGCACAAGGGAAACATGAAGAATAGCTAAAAGTCCCAACTTTCACCCCCTCCTGTTCGTTCTCATAGTGATTACTATTTTGTATAAAAAATTACAATTAGCTTAAGCAGAAAAGAAAAGTGTTTTTACTTACAGTTGTGGAACTTCAGTTACTATCAGAAGACTAAAAAGATTAAAAGTGAGATTGGATTTCTCAACCATCTGAGAGAGAGAAATCCTCATGACTGTGTGGTTGGAAAGGTAAGGAAGTGGAATTTACATGTCTGCTCTATTTGAATAAAGCAGACATGTATAGAAGAGAGAGCAAACACACAGTAGAGGAACACAAATGGGAAGAGGGGGGCTTGCTTCAAGCCCAGGAAAAAGGACTTGACTAGGAGTTTAGTGACAAAACATAATTATGCTAGGCTGTTAAGTCCCCTTCCCATTGCAATCCCAGACTAATGTGCAATCTCTGGAAATTCGTTATTCACGTTTCTTGAACAGTCCAATATGCTTCTCAGCTCAACTATTCAGGCCTTCAAAACATGTTTAATCATGCAGACTGAGCGGAAACATGTTGTGAAGGGTATATGTTGAGAGAAAAACATTTTGGAACTACATATTGAAGTACGCCTTTGTGTGCAGACTTTTTTAAAAAAGAAAAAAGAAAATTAGTATGGAAATAGGATGGAGCAGGCATAAGAGGAAGAGAAGGTAAATGACTGAATACATTCTCCCATTCATAACTGGTTCCTGTTGCTTCCTGTAAATGGTTACTGATTTAGACTCCTAAATCGTATCCTTGCCAGAGAGAGGAAATAATTTTATTGAGTTTTGAAATTCTCAGCAAAAATATCTACTTCATGCCTTCAAATACTTGATGTGAGACAAGCACCTTGCCTCTATACCTTGGAGGAGGAAATATATGCACACAATTAAATCCACATATTTATGAGACTTGCAAGAATTTTATGAGGGGGAACGTACAAGCATGCAAAACCATGTGTTCAAAGAGCTACTTGGCTGTGGAATCCATGCGCCTGTGAGGCTTACAGTATTTTCCTCAGTGGGAAGAAATGCACAAAAAAACCCATGTGTGCAAAGATAATCTTGTTTGCAAAATCTACAGATTTCTGAGGCTTATGGTATGTTTCTGAAGGGAAAAAAATACACATGAAATATAGATTGGAAAAATTTGGTCAAAGGGAAGACTGAACAACATGCATATAGTACTCTCTCTCTTTTTTAACAATATGGCTGAATTTCATAGAATCATAGAATCATGAAGTTGGAAGGGGCCTATAAGACCATTGAGTCCAACCCCCTGCTCAGTGCAGGAATACAAATCAAAGGATATCTGCCAGGTGGTTCTCGAAATTTCTCCTGAACACCTCCAGTGTTGGAGCATTCTCCACCTCTTGAGGTAGTTGGTTCCATTGTCGTACTGCTCTAACAATTAGGAAGTTCTTCCTGATATTGAACTAAAATCAAGCTTCCTGTAACTTGAGCCTATTGTTGCAGGTTTTGCACTCTGGGATGATCGAGAACAGATCTTGCCCCTCCTCTGTATGACAGCCTTTCAAGTATTTGAAAAGTGCTACCATGTCTCCCCTCAGTCTTTTTTTCTCAAGGCCAAACATGCCAAATTCTTTTAGTATTTCCTCACAGGGCTTGGTTTCCAGCCCCCTGATCATCCTTGTCACCCTTCTCTGAACTTGTTCCGATTTGTTGGCATCCTTCTTGAAATGCGGTGTCCAAAACTGGGCACAGTACTCAAGATGATGGCTAACTGCTGCCGAACAGAGGGGAACTAGTACCTCACAGGATTTGGAAACTATACTTATTTCAATGCAGCCTAAAATAGCATTTGCCTTTTTTGTAGCCACATCACACTGTTGGTTCATATTCAGCTTTTGATCTACAGCAATTCCAAGATCCTTCTCGCTCATAGTATTGCCGAGCCACATATCCCCCATCATGTAACTGTGTGTTTGGTTTCTTTTTCCTAGGTGCAGTACTTTGCACTTAACCCTGTTGAATTTCATTATGTTGTTTTCAGCCTAGTGCTCAAGCCTATCCAGATCATTCTGAATTTTGTTTCTGTCTTCCAGGATGTTAGCTATTCCACCCAATTTTGTGTCATCCACAAATTTCTCAGTGAGAAGGGAAAAAAAACAACACGAAGGCTCAGATCCAATTTGGAACAAATGCTATGAAATGGAGACTGACAGATTTTCACATGCCTAATCCCTGCTTTTCAACCAAAGATCCAGATGTTACCAAGAGCTGGTGATCCCATTTTGCTTTCAAGAAAAAGGCAGGCGTGCACTTAATAATTGTATAAATGTATAACCGATAAAACTAAATTACTGAGGAAACAGTGCTGTATTTAAATCTTCTGGTTAAATTGCTGCCTTAGGGTGGTCAGAATATTTTCTCTACTTGGAAGCACAGAAGTCTTTTAACGTGACTGTACATATATTAACATTGGATGGAGCCAAGTAAGAGTTCTGCTTCCCTGTTTTCCTAGCCTAGGACCTAAATCCGTAGTTCCCATTCTCAACCTTGGAAATAGCATCAGTGGTCCTCTCCAGCTCTCCCTCCCTCTTTCCAACTGGAGTTTGGAATCACAACCCCTTCCTGAGAATTCCACACCCACTAGGTTTTGCCCAATAGTCTGTGGAGTTACACATGCACAGCCCTAATCCAGACCTAATCTCTGTCAATGTGTGGTGCAGTACTAAGAAGGTCCAATTCTTGATCTCCTTCTTCCAGGCCTCTCTTGGGGTCCATATTTTCAACCACCCAGTCTGAGATGTCCAAATAGGGCAGGCAGATCCTATTGGAAGAAGTTGTTCTGCCCGGTATTGAGCTCCCAAACTGTTTAGGGGCCTTGTTTTAGTCTTCTTCACAGAGAGCTGGTACAGATGACTCAACTTTTTACAACCCGAAACAGTCTTTCTGAAACAGTCTTTCTGAAGACTTCTGAAATTCTCACATGTGAGCGCCCCCCACGGCCCAGTTAGGAAAATTCAAGGACAGCGCTAGCCATGCCCTCTCTTGTCATGTCTTCTGGAGAGCAACAGTGAGTTTGAAGAGGAAATATCCTGTGTGTAGGCTTTACGTGTGAGCGAGAATCTCACATTCTCCAGGAAGTAGGTAGGTCTAGCTGTTCCTTCCTAAACAGGCTGAACGACGGCATTCTACAATGCCTGAGCAGTGCTAGAATTTATGGGAAGTGCACTGTATTTTCCAGTAATTTAATAGAAGGCCTATTTTATTGCACTCTGCCATTTGCCAAGTCACTACTTCCAAGGGAGCAAAATTATGTTTTATTCATGCTGCAAGAAATTTGAACAAAATACTGGTGTGTGTCTTTTCAGTAAAGAGGAGGCGGTGTGACTTGTAACTTGGGTGCGGATGAAAAATCGAAGCTGTTCCGCTCTCAAAACAGGCACCCTGGATGTTCCCCCAAACAGTCCATAAAAATCAATGGGACGGAGAGTGTTCTACAAGTACTTCCACATTTCTACCATTTTCCTTCATCAGTGAACTCTAATTGAAAGAAGCCATGTCTCTTCAAATAATTTTTGGAAGATGATTGAACGTCAGATAACTTGTCATCCAAGAGAAAAGGAATTCTTACTCAGCATGCTTGATTAAGAGCTCTCTCTCTCTCTCTCTCTCTCTCTCTCACACACACACACACACACACACACACACACACACACACACACACACACACACACACACACACACACACACACACACACTCCCTCTCTCTCCCTCACAGGAGTGAAGAATTGTTTGCTACTTGCACCGCTCTGTCAAGGCTGAGAAGTAAAGAAATGGAACAGCTGGACACCCAGAACCAGAAGTCACATTGTGGGTCAAAGCCAAGAGGGACAGGCAACACTATCATACTGCCCTCATACCATCCAGCCACCCTGAACACACCTGATGTTGTCTAATTTTGGAAACTAGGTACAGCTAAGGATAGGATAGGCTGGGAAACCAGTCACACCAGTTATCTCTAAGTGTGGCTAGAAAATTGTTGTTATTTAGTCGTTAAGTCGTGTCCGACTCTTCGTGACCCCATGGACCAGAGCATGCCAGGCCCTCCTGTCTTCCACTGTCCTCCCGGAGTTTGGTCAAAGTCATGTTGGTCACTTCGATGACACTGTCCAGCCATCTCGTCCTCTCTCGTCCCCTTCTTCTCTTGCCTTCACACTTTCCCAACATCAGGGTCTTTTCCAGGGAGTCTTCTCTTCTCATGAGATGGCCAAAGTATTGGAGCCTCAGCTTCACGATCTGTCCTTCCAGTGAGCACTCAGGGTTCATTTCCTTCAGAATGGATAGGTTTGTTCTCCTTGCAGTCCAGGGGACTCTCAAGAGTCTCCTCCAGCACCACAATTCAAAAGCATCAATTCTTCGGCGGTCAGCCTTCTTTATGGTCCAGCTCTCACTTCCATACATCGCTACTGGAAAAACCATAGCTTTGACTATGCGGACCTTTGTCGGCAAGGTGATGTCTCTGCTTTTTAAGATGCTGTCTAGGTTTGTCATCGCTTTCCTCCCAAGAAGCAGGTGTCTTTTAATTTCGTGGCTGCTGTCACCATCTGCAGTGATCATGGAGCCCAAGAAAGTAAAATCTGTCACTGCCTCCATATCTTCCCCTTCTATTTACCAGGACTTGATGGGACCAGTGGCTATGATCTTAGGGGTTTTTTATGTCGAGCTAGAAAATAATCCTACCTAAAACCCAAGAGAGCTGCTGAAAGCTGGGCTCAGAGCATGACTAGGATAGGGCAGCTGGAACTTTGACCAGGGTGCCAGAATGTAGAGGTGCAAAAATACATTCCTGGAAGCATGTGAACCTAGCCACCCCAAGTCCACCTAATATATCCAGCTGCTCCTCCCTGGGCAGAAAGAAACACAAACAAAAGATGGAGAACCGATTCATGTTTGAATCCAGGCGTTCCTCCCCATTCCCCATTCCTCTGTCCTCTCTCTGTGTATGCTGAGTTCATGTGACCTCATCTGCACTAACAGGACAACAAAGCCCCAGTCATCACAATTGCTAGTTGTGGCTTTAGATGAGCTTGATGGACCCATGGCCTGATGCATTTTTAGGTAGCTTCCTTTGTTTCTTAAATCAGAAATTAACACGGAGCATGCTGCACAGAATGGGTAAGAGAAGGAGCCAGGTTGAACATGGCAGAGGGACACTGACAGTGCTACACTACTCTGTTCCATCACTACACTAAACTGTTTCCAAATTGCCATGTTCAACCTCAGCCTGGCTCCTTCTCTTAGGGAACACAGGATGCTGCCTTGTGCAAAGTCAGGCTGTTGGTCCACCTAGATCAAAACTCCCAGAAGCCTTCATCACTAGCTATGCTGGCCAGGATTTCTGGGAGCTGTAGTCCAGGAACATCTGGGTGCCCAAGGTTGGGAACCACTGACCTAGGCCATTGGGCGCTGCTAAGCATTATCTCTATGTGCAAAGCTATGTATATATTTCCATTTCCATGGACATGTGCAAGAGCGAGCAAGAGAGAGAGAGAGAGAGAGAAGAAAACTTAGAGGGGTTCCTTCCCCATTTTTCACTCCTGAAAGCCAGTTCTTCCATGCTGTTCATATTTCATGAACCCTGCCTATAACAAGCAAGAAACTGGTTATGGATGGAGTTCACTCATCACGGGCTGTTTTGTTTTGTTTTTTTTAGCACTGTCATAAGAAATGAAATTCTTTGTCATAAGAAATGAAAGCACAAAGGAGAATGGTAGGTTTTACATGAGTGACAAATCACAATCCAGGTATTTGTCACTTTAGTACATCAAATTAATAAATCTGCACTCCAGTGCAATCTGCATTGCCATCAGTTTCACATTGCATTGATTGAACGTGGCTCACAGACGAGAATTCCTTCAGCAGAGAGTGATTTAAATGCAACAGGTCTTTTGAAGCATGGAAACCATTTCAGCCTCTGCTCTTCAACGTAATGAAATTTGACTCCTTGTCGGATCACGGAAGCCAAACACTCAGCATCACCAATAAGGACAGTTGGCCTTTAAGATTATTAAAGCAGTGTTATTATGGTTTAATAATAGTAATGGTAGACGATAAGCCTAGAGCCCATATAGGGTTGCCAGGTCTCAAGGTGGTAGAATCTCAGAGAACTGCAGTCCTTCTTTGTGTCTCTAGGTGAAAAGGCAAGAGGCACCAGAGGAGACGGATGTTTGGTTTTATTGCATGTGGTGGCTTTTAACCTGGGCACCAAGTCCATCCCATACCAGAAAGAGGCAGAGCTCATTGCTAGAGCACAAAGATGTTTATCTTATATTCTCCACTCTTTCTTTCTTTCTTTCTTTCTTTCTTTCTTTCTTTCTTTCTTTCTTTCTTTCTTTCTTTCTTTCTTTCTTTCTTTCTTTCTTTCTTTCTATAGATTTAGCCTAGCTTTTTCTGCTTTAATATTTAGCATTTGGGATGTGTGCAGAAAATGGTTCCTTGATTTTAGCCATTGTCTAGTGGCTCTGGAAGTTCTACTTGACAGACAGATACCCTGCAGAGACCTAAGTGTGGCTCATCTGGGAGAAAGATGGGCAGGAACAGGATGTTTGGATGGAGGTAACATTATGAAATTTGTAGTTTAAAAAAATCAGAAAATTCCATCTCTAGTTGTGACTTTTCAGCATTTTTGTTACATCCCCTGTGATATCACAACAGCTCTGCCTCGGGAGCATCCCAAGCTCCCCTTCGCCAAGTTTTGGTACTGAACTCTCTAAGAATGGGAAGACAGTAATATGACAAGCTTATACCCATTAGTATATAAAAAATAAGCCACTTCTGTATTGTTGTAGGAGGAAAATCTGTTGACCTGGAGGGAGGCAAAGAGACTGGAATGAAGAATAGTTGACAGCCAGCGAGTGCATGAAGGCAGTTTCATTTGTCTCTCCTGAGTTTCCTGCAAACAGATCTACTGGCTGGCTTTCATTGTTACCAGAGAGCAAGGACAATTTCTCTCTATCCACAGTCACAACACCATTCATGATTTCATGCATCATTTGATGACTCAGTGATTAGACTTGCTCACAGCTGGGCCCTTGTTATTCCTCTGATTTTCCTTTTCCTGTTGGCTAAATTTATCCCCCTACAGCTTTAAAAGGAAGCCTCTTCCCTCCACCTCTGAGGCTTTGCTAACACTGCTGATTACACTAAGATCAGGGCTCAGGGCAGTTTGCATTTCCATGGGCAGAGCTGCAGCCATGAATTTTCAGACTAAGCTGGGCTCTTCCCGTCAGTGGCCAAAACACTTCTCTACTAAGCCTCAGTGGAAACTGAGAGCTTAATCACACCAAAAACAACAACAACAAAAATGAAATAAAACAGTTATACCAATATAGCCATTTTTTAGACCATTTCATAAATTTTCGAGCACACAATACACAGCCAAAATTGATTCATTTCCCTGGCCAGTGGTTTATTTCCAGTTTATTTCCCCCTTGCCAGGAGGGTTGTTTTATTTTGTACCGAAGATGAGAAGATGAATCACTTCATTCCTTATCATTTCAGCATGTGTGAATGTTGCTGTTGATTTATTTCTTTTACAAAGGGGTCAGTTTTATGGGTGCTGTGGCCACTTCATGGCCACTGTGCTTGTACCCCTTTTTATTTTATTTTTTATTTTACAGGCATATCGACAAATTGGCTTATAACAAGACAGGTGATTCCCTTAAATAGCCAAGTAACAGCCACTGCTGCTAGCAAAAACCACATGAATACAGCTCAAAGGAGACAGTTCCCCCCCCTTTGCTGGTGAAAGATGTCTTGAGCAGAGACATTTCCTGCTTTGAATTGTAAAGAAAGGAGTGTTTAATCTCCTCTCTCTCATTTTTAACCCTGCTCTTCACCATACTTCCTTCTCCTGAGGCTGTACAAAAGACTTACAAAGTATCGTACTGTTGATTTATGTCCTTTGCAAAAGAGTCTGGCAAAGTGAGTAAAGGAGGGAAGAGAAAAGGGGAGGCGGAGAGAAGGCTCAGATCTCTCTGAGTGCACTGTCAATATATCACTTTTGTTATTTTAAAAGAAAAAGGACAAGAGGAGGCCTGATTGCCCCAAGAAACAGTAGAGAAAATGAATTGATACAAGATTAGGAACAGTGTAGCTTGCAATAAAGGTTCAAATAGAAAGAACTGAATCAATACAGTTAAAAACAATGGGAACGCTCTCACTGGTATATATACCACGTGATCGCAAAAATAAATGTATCAGTACAACAGAGGTATGAAAAGAATCAGGATAACTGGGGTTCTTTTGCCAGGTATGATTAGGCAGCTCTTTTCCATTTTCTTTATGGTGAATTTTAAATCTCTCTCACTCTCTCAGAAAATAGTCCCCTTTTTGTCTTCTTTCCCCTAAACTATACACATCAGTTCTTCCTATTTTTCCTCATGTGTCTTGTATTTGAAACCTTTTATCACAGTTCTTCTGAAGATCTCAGACCTTTCCTTTAAAACTTTTGAGGTCTTTCAGACAGGTTGCAAAACTCGAGGAGGACTAAGTAATATCATTTTGAAGTGGCACAGATTGTGTCTTCATTCATCTGTACTCTTTCTAATACAACACTCTATTTGCCAAATAATACTGACTTACCTGAACCACAGTAACCACTATGAGTGTTTGATCCAGTCCTCACTAAATTGAAAAGCCTTGAGTTTTCGATTTTAACACATTTTTGGTGCATACTTTCCCCAAATGTACTTCTTTATGTGCACACATTTCCTTAACCTATGTGAGCACATGGTTTGCAAAGATGGCAGACTGCAAATAACTGAAGCAAGAGGATTTCATTTGCCGCTAGGTTCTGGACACTTAGACATTCAGTAGAACTGAATTTTTTTACACAAAAATCTGGACCTGATGAATTTCCCTTCCATGCCTTGTTTCTGTTAAGTTCAGTATTCTAACAGGATACTACCCTGTTTCCCTGAAAATAAGACCTAACCTGAAAATTAGCCCTAGTATGATTTTTCAGGATGATTGTAATATAAGCCCTAATTCAAAAATAAGCCCCAGTGAAGTGAAACCCCGCCCTCCATCCTTGTGCAGCAACCAGAAGAAGATGACATGACTGTCTTTGAAAAAATGTAGATGGTTGTACATTAAAAAATAAAACATCCCCTGAAAATAAGCCCTATTGGATTTTTTGGAGCAAAAATTAATATAAGACCCTATCCTGTTTTCGGGGGAACACGGTAGCAGTGAAGTACTGAATAGTTCAGTGGTTTAGGTATCTGGCTGCAGAGCCAGAGGTTGGGAGTTCAATTCCCCACTGTGCTTCCTTGACAGGGGCTGGACTTGATGATCCATAGCATCCCTTCTAGCTTTGCAGTTCTAAGATTATTATTGCCGTCGGCATCATCTCTATCCGTCTTTAATATACCTGGAACCAATGCCATTTTCTGGGAACTAGGACCTATCCAGACTGGATGTGGGGTGGATTGGGCTACAAAGGGTTTATTGACATCAGGGAGGAAGGAGCGATGTACCATTTGGAGAAGGAGAAGTTAAAAAAAATGTTTATATCACTCCTCTTTCCCTCTGTCGGTGCCATTCTTTTTTTCTCCCTTCCTCTCTTTCCCGCTTCCCTTCCCTTGTTCTTCCCCTACTGTCTTTCCACATCTGCAGCCATAATGACCTTCCAGCCTCAGTTGGAAGCTGAGGCTGCTGGAGGATGCTACCTCCTGGCTAAACAGGCTAAACAATGAGCTTGCCAAAAAGAATGCATGCCCTACCACTGGAACAGAAAGGTGTGCAACTGCTTTTAAAGGACATGGATGGATCATTCTAAGTAGAAACACTTGCGGACGAGGTATTTTTCCCCCCAATCCAAAGCATGCTATCCATATATCATATCTATATGCCAATCTGGACAGGCCCCTAGTTTGGGTAAACTACTGCCTCTGTTTGCACATTGTAGTAGTGTTGAAAAGAGCATTTCAATCAAATGTTATGATGCATCCAGGTGAAACAGCCTCCCTTGGCTTACTTCATTTCATCTTCTCCCACTCCTATTAACTGACTTTCCAGAAATTAAATGGGATTGGCCAGCTGAAGTTTCAGAAACAATTCTAGAAAATGTACAAGAAGCTTCACCGTGGGAGTAACTGAGGTGGAAGTCGTTACCTGTCTCATCTTCCCACACAAGCATAAAAAACTCCATGCTCTGTGAATAGGCATCATGTTTCATGGGAGTCTTGACAATTGAGAAAATGGTACTGTCTGTTGCTTTGTTGTTGCATGGGCTTTCAAAGGATGAAAAGCACTGAAAGGATTGTTGATCTATTTTTTTTTTTACTCTGTTGTTTTGTACTTGCTGCCAGTGTACAAGGTCTACACCTGAGGTGGTTGTTCATATGGAAACAACCTTTATGTCCTTCTAGAATACCCATTATACATCAACATAAGAATCCAGGATTTTGATCTTTTGTTCCCAGGTACTTGAGATACTATTTTCTTCAATAAAATTGTATTTACACCGGCAGGAACAAATTCTTATTCAGGGTTGCTAAATATGTTAAAACAGCTTGCAAAAAGAAGAAAACAACCTTGGGTCCCTTTATTAGGAGAAAAGTGGGGTATAGAGAAAATGAATGAATGAGTTTTTATTCTCCTCAGTGACAATATATGTTCCTATAATTATTTTCAATCAACAGCCATTTAATCAAATAATTGTCTGCTGCAGCATTTAGCTGTGTTTTGTGCATTTGAGTCTATCTTATATATTGCTCTATTATTATTATTGTTGTTGTTGTTGTTGTTGTTGTTATTGTTTGTTATTGTTATTTTCAATTGATTTGTCTTCTTTTGGTTTTCATTTGTGCTTATGCACAAAAATCTGATTGGCTGCTGTACAGTAAACAGAACAGAATTTGGCTGGTCAAAGGGAAAGTATAATTCTTTTGCACGAAGGGAGTTGTACAAATTACAAAGACCTTGGGGGGGAAAGAAGAAAGACACAGAAGTCTTTGCCTTGTTCTTGTGCAGCAATTCTCAAAGGGGGCCCCCCGGGGGACTGTGCCATACTTGAAGGGATCCACAGACTGGAAACTGTTCTTCACAGACATCACCTTTCATTATGTGTCGTATCCGATCCTGATTCGGCCTATTCTTCTTTCCTATTGTGTCTAGGGTCATGATGACCACACACACACACACACACACACACACACACACACACACACACAAAGTTGAGAATGGCTGTGCTAGAGGCGAGGAATAAAGGTGGATAAAAATCAATGATTTTATTAAAAATCAAATTCATTTAAATCACGATTTAAAGGGGAAAAAATCAGTTTTTTGATTTAAATAATAGCCTTTGGCAAAGCATGGAAACCTTTCTCCTGGTCTTTCAATGGCAACTATATCCAGCAGGTCAGAGAGTTTAAGTACCTGGGTGTCTTTTTCCATTATAGACACATTTGGTCAACTCACCAGCGGACAGCGATTAAGTCAGCAAAGGTTTCAGCACAGGCTATCTTACGCTTCCATCGGACTTGGGGCCACTCTTACATCCCTGCTGCGCTGCAGATTTTTAATGCCAAATCAGCAGCACAGCTTCTTTATGGTGTCCCCATCTGGATGTCTGCATTACACAGTTCTGTGGAAAGGGTCCAATCAACATTTCTCTATAAAATCTTTGGCCTGCCACATTGTGTGCCTTATGCTACCCTATGCCTTGAAGGCGGTCAATACAGGATTGAGACTCAGGCTTGGCTCAGATTTTTTAAGTATTGGATTAGGATCTGTTTCTTTTCAGCCCAGGACACTTTATTTCAAGCGTTGCTTGCCGACAGTCTGTTCCCGAAAGGTTTGGCCCTATTTCTTAAGAAAATCAAGATCCTGGGGTTGTCACCAGATTTGCTGGGCTCAATACCCCCCTCTAGGGTGTTTCATACAATTAAAATAAGAGTTCTGGATATAGAGGGGCAAACTCTCCGTAGCGCTGCCCAAAGAGTCTGTTCCCCACTCTATTTTCACCTGCCCCTCTCTCATGGCAGTAGACCGAACTATCTCTATCATTTAGAACAGCCACAAGATCGATGGGCATTTACCCTTGCCAGGTGCAATATAGTACCATCGAGCTTAACGCAGGGCAGGTATATGGGTTTACCTATAGAACTGAGAGTCTGTCCGTGTGGCCAGGGAAAGGTTGAATCCCTGCAGCATATGTTATTCTACTGTATCTTGTATAAGGACATTCGCCTGTCTTATTTGAGCTCTTTCCTCTCCTCTCACTCTGGATGGGATGATCTGAGAAAAATTCAACATCTTCTAAGTGGCACCATTAAGGAACTTACCCTGACAACTGCTAGGTACGTCTATTTCATCATACAGAGACGTCGTAGCGCGCTTTCGCAGAATGCCAAGCCCTAAATATGCATTTGGCTGTTCCCCGCCACCTGCTAGTCGTTGAACGTTTTAGCTGTATTTTAGTGTGTTTTAATTTGAACAGTATGCCAATAAAGGTTTCTGTCTGTCTGTCTTAAATAATCAAACATCGGATTTTTTAAATTTCAATTGTGATTTAAATCAAATCCACTCTGAGGAATCTTATGAAACTTCAAGATGTCTCCTCAAGTCAACACAGCTCATCAAGATGTCTCCTCAAGTCAACACAGCTCAAATCCATGTGAAGGGAGAATTTAGTGAATATTCTTCACATTTATGATCTAAGTCTGTGGTTCCCAATCTTGGGTCCCCATATGTTCCTGGATTATAACTCCCAGAAATCCTGGGCAGCACAGCTATTGGTGAAGGCTTCTGAGAGTTTCTGAAATTCTTCTTTGGCTCAGATTTCAGGCCAGGCTACAGAAAAGCTCAGGTGATCCACAGTGTTCATACAAGTCCCTCCACTTTGCACTGAAGTACAAGCTGGACAGCCTTCTCTGCACTCATATCTGCAACTCTGCTTTGCTTGTCCAGTGTTGTTGGTTTAGTTTTCATTTAATTTAGTTTTCATTAAATTAAATTAAATTAAATTAATACAGTTAATTTGATTTTAATTTCAATTAAATTTAGTTTTAAACCACTCCCTCCCCAATAATGTTTATGGGTAGCCAGACTCCAGGCTGCTGGCTACAGAACCTCCGAAACTTAAAACATTTTTTTTTGGGGGGGGGGGAAGACCCAAAAGGGTCTCTTGTGCCATTTAAGGACCATAAGAGGCACTTTTGACATATTTTAAGTCCTATGTTTTCCTGGAGGGAGCACTCTTTCCCCCTTACTTCCCCAGATATAATCCAATTTAAATATATATATAAATGAATAAAAATAAATAAATAATATATTTATTATTAAATATAAACATATTTAATGTTTATCGGTAGCCAGACTCCAGGCTGCTGGCTACAGAATAAATAATAAATATATTTATTTATTAATTAGATTTATATACCGCCCATCTAGAACGTGTCTACTTTGGGCGGTTTACATATAATATAAAAATAAAATCCAGATTGACCACAGAGTCCAAGATGGGAAAGGAAGAAAAGAAGAAAAAGAAGAAAGAGAGAGAAAAAAGAAAAGGGGAGATAGGCTAGGTAATGGCTGTAGGGAAGGCCTGCCTGTATAGCCATGTCTTCAAGTTAGTCTTGAAGGCCCTCAGCGAGGGAGCCAGGCGGATCTCAGCAGGTAAGTTGTTCCAGAGGCTAGGGGCCACTGCCGAGAAGGCCCGATTTTTAGTTTTTCCCCGCAGGACTTCTTTTGGTGTTAGGCCCCTCAGTCACCCAGCCTGACTGGAGTGGGTGATACGGGTAGAACTGGGCGGAAGAAGGTGCTCTGCCAGGTATCGAGGCCCTAAACTGTTAAGGGCTTTGTATGTAATGGTTAGCACCTATAAATCAATGCGGAAGCGGATAGGTAGCCAGTGTAAGGGCAGCCAAGGTGGGGGAAATAGGGTGAAATCTTTTCACCCCTGTTAATAGCCTGGTCGCTGTGTTCTGGACCACCTGGAGCTTCCGCATCAGTCTCAAAGGAAGCCCCACGTAGAGAGCGTTACAGTAATATATTCTTGAGACTAAAAGCGCATGGACCAACATGGTGAACGTCCCTGCATCTAGATAGGGATGGAGCTGGGCGATCCGCCGAAGATGTAAATGGGCAGACCGAACCACGGACGCTACCTGGGTCTCCATAGTAAGCGCCGGGTCAAAACTACGAACCAAATTCTTTGTGGTGAGAGTCACCCCCCCCCCAAAAGAGAGGGAGTTCCCCAAATCACTTACATTGGGGCCACCCACCCGCAGGACCTCCATCTTGTCCGGGTTCAACCTTAGTCCATTCGACTGCATCCATTGCAGAACAGCCTCCAGGCAGCGCCCAAGGGACGGAACGGCATCCACTGCAGATGGAAAAAAGGAGATGTAGAGCTGGGTGTCATCAGCATACTGGTGACACAAAGCTCCACATCCCCGGAAGACCCCCCCCCATGGCCTCATATAGATGTTAAACAGCATTGGGGAGATGATTGAACCCTGTGGGACCCCACAACTGATGGACCACGGGGCCGATACATTATCCCCAAGCTGAACTCTCTGGGGAACAGCCCTCCAAGAAGAAACAGAGCCAAGCAAGAGCAAGGCCACCAATCCCCAACTCGGAGAGCCTCCCCAGGATGATACCGTGGTTGACGGTATCAAATGCGGCTGAGATATCAATTAGGACGAGCAAGGACATTTTGCCCCTGTCGGCCTCCCTAAGTAGGTCATCCAGCAGGGCGACCAATGCCATTTCCATGCCGTGGCGTGGCCTGAAGCCCGACTGAAACGGATCCAGGGCATTGGTTTCATCCAAGAGAGCCTGAAGCTGGTCGGCCACCACCTTCTCACTAAGAATTGGCCAGTAGAGGATGCAAGAGGTCTTTTTAAAATAAAAACGACAAGTATTTTAAAGAAAAATATATTTTATGGTAGGGATGTGGGAAAAAGAAGGAGCCCTCCAAGCTCAAGGGGAGTTATGTATGGCCCCTGGACCTCTGGGTGTCTGAAAGTTGATTGCATGTATCCCTTGTAGCCATAGTACAGAAACTGCATGTGTCTGAAGAAATGGATTGTAATCCACAAAAGCGCAGACTGGAATAAATTTGTTA
The DNA here is from genome assembly GCA_037013535.1 of Intellagama lesueurii. NCBI lineage: Eukaryota > Metazoa > Chordata > Lepidosauria > Squamata > Agamidae > Intellagama > Intellagama lesueurii. The sequence goes on from JBAJHW010000003.1 coordinate 8,205,963, forward strand.
CTCTCTCTCTCTCTCATGCTATAGTCCAGATATTCTTTGACTAAAACACTCAGAAGCCTTTGCCACTAGCTGTGCTGGCCAGGATTTCTGAGAGCTGTAGTTCAAGAACATTTGCAGACCCTGTGTCAAACTGTGAAAAAGCAACCCTTCCTTAATGCTATTAAGGATCACCTAAGGCCAGAAGACCCGGGACGTGGTGGCGCTGTGGGTTAAACCGCAGAAGCCTCTGTGCTGCAAGGTCAGAAGACCAGCAGTCGTAAGATCGAATCCACGCGACGGAGTGAGCTCCCGTCGCTTGTCCCAGCTCCTGCCAACCTAGCCGTTCGAAAGCATGTAAAAATGTGAGTAGATAAATAGGTACCACCACGGTGGGAAGGTAATGGCGTTCCGTGTGTCTAGTAGCGCTGGCCATGTGACCACGGAAACTGTCTATGGACAAAATGCTGGCTCTATGGCTTGGAAACGGGGATGAACACCGCGCCCTAGAGTTGGACACGACTGGACTAAATGTCAAGGGGAACCTTTACCTTTAAGGCCAGAAGGGAAGAAGGGGTGGTGGTTTTGTTTTAAAAAAGGAAAAGGAGCACTCACCATCAGCAAAAGGTATCATCAGAATAATGAGAAAATGAATGTTAATGTGGATTTTACAAGAGCTTTAAAATGCAAATGCCACCTTTGCAAAGTTGCAGCAACGCTTTTAGTGTGTGCTTTGCGATTTCCATCACCACTGAGGCCCACTAATCCTCCGCACCTTCGGGTTCATAATGACAGAGTAGAAGGCAGCAAAGTTTTGATTACAGAAACTTGTAAAAAAGGAAAGAGGAAGACAAAGAGAAAGTGAGAGAGAAGCAGATGTGCAAATATGAATGATCTTCTAGAATCCATGCTCCACAACATTTGAAATGAAAGCTGCAAAGTGAAATGGTGTACAGACAAGATTGCTTTCAAACACTGATTCATACTATGTTGCACGACTGCCATGATTATCCTTTTATGACTGCAGCTTAACAACCACAGTGAAAAGAAAACCTGCACTTTGCTGTATGGAAATGTAGTTTGCTGTTTGCAAACAGATGACAGGCCTGAGCGTCTCCCTCCCTCTTGCTTACAAGTAAGGACCTTTAAAGATGCGTCAGAACCATTCTAATACTGGTTTGGGGCTGTAGTCCTAAGCAGAGATGTGCACGGACTGGAAAACCAGTGGTTTGTGATGGTTCATGGTTTGTGGCTATGAATGATCAAGAACCCCTCAAAAAATGAACCGGTTCGTGGTTTGTTTTTCAGGTTTGTGCCGGGGAGGGGGAAACAGCCTGCCTGTCCGCCTTTCCCTTTCCTCCTGTCCCCATTGCCTCTCTATCTTCTCTTGAAGCATCCGTCACCGTTGCCACAACCATCCAGAGAGGCAGAAGGTCCAGGTGTGGGTGTGCACATGCATTCACCACTCCGCTGACAGGTAGGTGCATGCCCAGAAGCTGCAGGCTCGCGTCCTTGAAGCTGGGCCTGCTGCCTGTGTCCATGTACCCATGTGTCAGCTGAGAGGTGGGTGCATGGGCACAGGGTCTGCTTCCTTTCAGGATGGCGGTGGCGGTGGACGTGGTGGCAGCTTCAAAACAAGGTAAGGAAGTGATGGGGCCAGGAAGAGGGGGAGGGGTGGGCATCCTGTTTAGCTAGGGGGAAAAAAAGACACGAAGTGCTAAGCAGAAAAAGGTTCGGTGCTTCATTTCGTATCGGCAAAATAGGATCAAACCACGAACCAGCCCTTTTTGTGGGTTTTTGTGGTTCGTGGTTTGGTTCGTGCCCATCTCTAGTCCTAAGACCTGTATCTGTGGAGATGACACTGTTGGTAAACTATATACTCCTCCCCTGTCAGTTCCAGTTTTTAAAAAAAAAGAGTACTCTTAAAAAACTCGGTCAGGGCAAATCTTGGGGGGGGGAAATAACTGTTTGGGACTGTAACTCCTAGGATCCCCCATCCAGTACAGTAAGAAAAGTAAAATTTCCAAACTTTGTGGCTGGATCAGGAGACCTACCTTCAAAAAGACGAGCAGTCTCACCAAGGAAAATAATCCTGATATTTGTACATTTTGTTGATTTAAGCTCTCTTGATTTGATGAGAAATGTTCAGGCCCCACCAGATTCGCTGCCTCCGAAAGCAAGACAAAGGGCATTTGGTGTGTGTGTTTTTTTTAAACAAGGTCTTAGAAATTGTAAACACTTTCTTTGTGCAAAAATAATGTCCTTTCCTGTTGAGAAACAAATGCACACCTCACCCTCAAAAGCATGCTCAGAACAAATGGCTGAGTGTTCAAAGCCACAGCAAACAACTTCTCTGATATTGCTACGTTTAGAAACCATGCAACAACCCAGCAGGCATCATCATTTTGTGCGATTTTCAGTATTTGTGTTATTGAGTTGGGTTCTTTGTGCAATTTGGCTGGGTTTGCAAAAGTTAAAAAGGTTCTTCTTGTTGAGAGGATCATTATATACCGCACCCTCAAGGGTAAGGGGTTCCTCCGCCTCATGTGGGAAGACAAGATGATGAGAGTTTACATCCCTAATCAGACCTGGCATAAGTCATTTTCTTATGTTTCCTACATCTAAGGGCATTGTGTGATTATAGTTCAGTTCTTGTATAAACGGACATCAGTGGATGCCTGTTTATAACACTGCCTACACAATTACAAACGCCTGGGAGAAAGGCCTCAACTTTGAGGCTTAGCTAGGCCTGGCTTCAGCCACACTTTCTCTTCCTGCCCCAGTGCTAGCTGGGAGCTTTCTTTCTGAACAGGAAGTTAGGCAGAGCTAGGCAGAGCTAAGCCTCAGAACTCCCAGAATGGAGAATTATGGAACTTGTAGTCCCGGAAATCAAAGCATTCCATCCCTACTGGTGGCAGTGGCAAAAAAATAATAATGCACTTTTCTTTCAGAATGAAGCAGAGCCACCCTGATGACTTTCCAAGAAGTGAAATTGTGCTCTTGGAAGCTGCTTGAGAGCACAATTTGACTGGTAAACAATCCTCACCAGAAGTGAGCACTTGTAAAAAGAAAAAGGATAAAAGTTAAAAAGTTGACCCTTAGTGAGGAAACAAAACAAACAAAAAGCCTTCCTTTCTCCTCACAGAATACACACACACACACACACACACACACACACACACAAATCATGCAGGAAATCTCACAGGATGTCTCAACTATTTTATGATCATGGTATTCTAGGAAAAGCTACCAACATGAATTTGACCAAACTCCGGGAGGCAGTGGAAGACAGGAGGGCCTGGAGTGCTCTGGTCCATGGGGTCACGAAGAGTCGGACACAACTTAACGACTAAACAACATTCTAGGAAAAAAACCTAATCTGTGCAGAATTATTACCATTCCTGTATAGAATGTCATCTTTCCTGTACATCATCCCCTGCAAAAATGGCCTTGAGCTGCATAGAATTTGGATGCCTCTCTCAGAGGAGAACAGGCAAAAAGCAAACTGATGAAATAGGTGAGAAAAATAAGACCAAGACTTGCATTTCAGCAAGAAACTAAGAAATCTGGCTGGTGCTGGGGCTGCGTTTGGTGAGGAAAGCTGGCAAAAATGAGAAACTTTTGAAGTAGTCTTTACATCCACAGTGGAGATCACATGTGCAGCCTAGCCCACCTATGTAGGGGGCACCAGTGCAGCTCACTAAGCCCCAGAGATTTCTCACCAGCACTGTACACACATAGTAGAAGTATGTATTGTCATTGGGACAGACCTCAACAGTCCTCTAGTCAAACTGAATCTAATATCTTTGCAATGCAGGGAATCCACTGGTAGGAATCCCACTGACAGGTGGCCATCTTGCATCTCTTTCCAAGCTCACATGTCCCACAGTCAAACAGCATACATGCACCTTCAGTCCGTACTGGCCCAAGGGCAATACTGTAGGTTACAGTAGATTCATGATCACGTGATGTGTAGCGTGAGAGCAAATGCTTATGTTGGCTTCTTTCAACAATTCACCAATGAAATCTGTGCCACTGGCAGATGTTAACTAGTAGGATTTTGGCCATTATGTGTACACATTGCATACCCTGTGCGATGTGAAGAGAAACCAGAGTATAATGATGTGACTTTCAGATTTTACACACAAAATCTTCTGAACAAGCTCCTTGAATGGGACAGTAACCGATCTGTTACATTTGAGGAACAAGTAGGTTTTAGAAAGGGCTGAAGTACAGTAGATCATGCTTTTGTCCTTTGTTTGTTGTTGTTTAGTCGTTAAGTCGTGTCCGACTCTTCGTGACCCCATGGACCAGAGCACGCTAGGCCCTCCTGTTTTCCACTGCCTCCCGGAGTTGGGTCAAATTCATGTTGGTCGCTTCGATGACACTGTCCAGCCATCTCGTCCTCTGTCGTCCCCTTCTCCTCTTGCCTTCACACTTTCCCAACATCAGGGTCTTTTCCAGGGAGTCTTCTCTTCTCATGAGATGGCCAAAGTATTGAAGCCTCAGCTTCAGGATCTGTCCTTCCAGTGAGCACTCGGGGTTGATTTCCTTCAGAATGGATAGATTTGATCTCCTTGCAGTCCAGGGGACTTTTGTCCTACATCACTTAATTAGAACATTCACTAAGGGACCAAATCTTTGCAGCCTTTGTAGATTTTTCATCAGCTTTTGATTTGATAGATCAAGAACACCTATGGCACCAATTGGCCCACACAAATATTGATACAAGACTCCTGTGGCTTATACAGCTGCTACATCAAAATAAAACGCTACAGGTGAGAAATGGCTTACAAGGTGTTCTATCAGAATGAATTTGTATCAACTGAGGGGTGAAACGAGGCTGCATCCTAGCACCTTTCCTATTTAATTTTTACATTAATGACCTGGAATGGCTTTCCCTTCATTCCAGGTACTGGCAATTGTAAGATCTTGATGCTGCTCTATGCTGATTATTTGGTTTTGTTAGAACCAGAACAAAATTGGCCTCAAAAGAATGTTAATCAAATTTGGCCGACTTTGTAAAGATGAACAGCGAACAATCAATTATTAAAAAAGTAATGGTCTTTGGGAAGAGAGCCCCTAAGTATAACTGGTCACTCGATGGGCATACCATTGAGCAGATGCGGTTGTTTAAATACCTGGGCCTGCATTTCATTGAGGAACTTTCTTGAGGCATCACCTAAATGTTACCTTATCAAGTGCCAGATTAATAGGGCAGCTGAATAGAATTTTTTTTATGTCAGAGGGGGCCAGCTAATAAATCCCATTCTCAAGGTTTTTGTTGCTAAAAATTTTGGCTCAAATGCTTTATGGGGCAGAAATATGTGGAGAAGAAGTCAAGTTCAGTCTGGGGTTGTGCAGAATAAATTCATGAAATCCCAGGGACTTCTTCAGCTGAGCTGGGTCTCCCTTCAATTGTGGTCAGAATTGGTTTGGCCTATTTCAAATACTGGCGTAGGCTAAATACTATGGAGGACCACTCACTGGCCAATGGTTGCTCGCTGGAACAATTGCAGATGGGAAGATGGGCACAGAGATGTTGAGAGATGTTAAAGATTTACAGCCTTTCCATGGAAAGATTTCTTTGTCTTTGTTCCCAAGCTCTTAGGAACTGGATCTTTGATTTTGATGCCAGCCAAGAAAGGGCCACCATTGTCCGGTCACAATTTTCTATTTGGTATCCTCAACTTAATCATGCAGGGTCAGACTACTTTGAGGCACTATCCTTCCCACAGCTCCGTAGAGTTTTTACAGAATTCAGATTTCAACAGATGCCCTCTGCATATCTTGAAGGGCAATACCGAGGAACCCCAGTCTCAGAACGAATCTTTAGCTGTAATGAGACTGCAGATATAACTCACTATTTGTTGCGCTGTCCTCTTTATATGGATCCTAGAAACAGATTTTTGCCACCTATCATCCAGTCATTTGCTAACTGTAACTCTGCTTACCACTTGTGCTGTAGCCTGGTTTGCACTGGCAGCCAAGACATTGTGTTCCTGTTTTGTCAAGGATTGTAATGCTGCATAGCTGCCACAACCATGTGCAGCAAGTTTGGTCGTTTTGAACGATGCTATCATCAGATTGATGGCAAGTGTCCTAATGAGCTGTTATAATTGTTTTTAAAATGGGAAAAGTATTTTTCCTTTTGATGTCTTGTATATTGGTCAGAAACAATAAAGTATTCGAAGGTTACTGGATCCTATAGGATTCCAGGACTCCATGAGAGGGATTCCGGCTGATCTGACTGGCGCTCCTGTTGAGGCCCTGGTTGATGGCTGGCTTCCCGCTGCTACCAGGGCTGTTGACATGATCGCTCCTAAATGCCCTTTCCACTGCAGAGCTCGTTCAGCACCCTGGTTTAACCAGCAGCTGCGAGATATGAAGCAGAACAGGAGAAGGCTAGAGAGCAACTGGAGACGAAACCCGACGGAATATAATCGGAAAGCTGTCAGGATCACGACTAACCATTACCTTACCAGGGTGAGGGCTGCTAGTCGAGCTTACTTCACTGTCCGGATAAGCGAAGCTTCAAATCAGCAGGCGGAACTTTTCCGTATAGTCCGCGATCTATCCGGAATTGGTCTCAGTGATAGGCCTCCCACTAATATTTCACTTGACCAATTTGCAGCATTTTTAAAATCTAAAGTGCAGGCCATCCGCCGGGATCTTTCTCCTTTTTTGAATACAGTAGATTGAGCAGAGACGTCTCTTTCAGCCTGTGACGCCAGATATGGTGGACAAAGCGCTTGACCGCTTTTGTGCCACCACCTCCTCCCTTGACCCTTGCCTGGCCTGGCTAATCAAAGCAGCCAGGCCTATAACAACTGAATGAGCCACTGCAATAATTAATGGGTCTCTCCCATGAAGAGACACTCATTAGGCCCATTAGGAAGAAACCAAGTATGGCGACGGATGACATTGGCAATTCTAGGCCCGTCGCCAATGTTTCCTTCCTCAGCAAAGTGGTAGAGAGGGTGGTGGCTGATCAGCTCCAGGCCCTTCTGGATGAAACCAATGCCCTGGATCCATTTCAGTTGGGCTTCAGGCCGCGCCACGGTATGGAAACGGTATTGGTCGCCCTGTTTGATGACCTGTTGAGGGAGGCCGACAGGGGCAAAACGTCTCTGTTGGTCCTCCTCGATATCTCAGCCGCCTTCGATACCGTCGACCACGGTATCCTCCTGGGGAAGCTCTCCGAGCTGGGAATCGGTGGCCTGGCTTTTTCCTGGCTCCGTTCCTTCTTGGAGGACCGTCCTCAGAGAGTACAGCTTGGGGAGAGTGTATCGCTCCATGGAGTCTCAATTGTGGCTCGATTATCTCCCCAATGCTGTTTAATATCTATATGAGGCCGCTGGGTGGGGTCATCAGGGTGTATGGGGCTTTGTGCCATCAGTACACTGATGACACCCAGCTCTACATCTCCTTTCCCCCAACAACACTGGATGCCGTTTCGTCCCTTCAGCGCTGCCTGGAGGCCGTATTGAAATGGATGCAGGTGAATGGACTGAGGCTGAACCCAGACAAGATGGAGGTCCTGAGGGTGGGTGGCCCCGCCATCAGTGGTTTTGGAAACTCCCTCACATTTGGGGCAGTGACTCTCACCATGAAGAGTGAGGTTCACAGCTTGGGGGGTACATCTAGATCCGGCGCTTACCATGGAAACCCAGGTAGTGTCAGTGGTCCGCACCGCCTACTTCCATCTTTGGCGGATTGCCCAGCTGCATCCCTATCTTGATGGTGGAGCGCTCACTACTCTGGTCCATGTGCTTGTAGTCTCGAGATTAGACTACTGTAATGCACTCTACGTGGGACTACCTTTGAGACTGATGCGGAAACTTCAAATGGTGCAAAACACGGCGGCCAGACTTCTCACCGGGGTGAGAAAACATCAACATATCTCCCCCACTCTGGCTGCCCTGCATTGGCTGCCCATTCATTTCCGCATTGATTTCAAAGTACTAATGATGATTTATAAAGCCCTAAATGATTTAGGACCTCAATATCTAGCGGAACGCCTTCTCCCACCTAAATCTACCAGAATCACTTGTTATAGCCAGGATGGGCACCTGAGGGGCCTAACGCCGAGGGAGGCCTGGAGAGAAAGAACAAGAAACTGGGCCTTTGCGGCAGTGGCCCCTCACCTCTGGAACAGTCTACCCCCAGAAATTTGTCTGGCTCCCTCACTGGGTGTTTTTAAGAGCAAACATAAGACCTGGATCTTTAGGCAGGCCTTTCCTCCTGTCATTACTTAATTTATTCTTGCTGTCTTGAATTATATGAATGCTGTTGTTTTATTTTATATTGTTATTATTTTATGAATTGTTGTTAGCCGCCCAGAGTAGACTTCGGTCTAGATGGGCGGGATATAAATTAAATAAATAAATATTCATAGCAATAGCATACCCTGTATATGTTGTGCAAAATTGTATTCGCTACGGCTGTATTTCATAGATGTTTAAAAATCAGAAACATGGGATGGGTTCTTTGCATCTTTTTAAACCATTACCCAGTCGTTCTCTGCTTGCTCTCTCCTGTGTTTTGCTTTAAAGGGAAACAACAAGCACGCACATACTGTAGAATGCTTCAGATGCTGTTCCTAAATTCCAGGTCAATGAAAGGGAAGGCAGCTAACATCCAGGATTTGATCCTGGATGACCATGGTGACCTGGCACACATCACAAAGACCTGGTTGGATGAAACTGGGAGAGTTAGTCTTTCTCAGCTTTGTCCACCTGGGGTTTCTGTGCAGCAGCAGGCCAGACCTAGGGTGGATGGGGATGAGGACTTAGAATAGTCTACTAAGAGTCAATCACCCTTACCAGGTGCCCCACCCCACAGACTACTGGGTTTGAGTGCATGTACCTGAGACTGGTGCCCAGAACAGAATAGGGATTCTGTCGGTGTACTACCTGTCCTGCTGCACAACAGTTTCCCTGCCTGAGCTGGTTGGTCTGGTCTTGGGTGTGAGGCAGCAGACACCTCAGCTTGTTGTGGTGGAGAACGTCAACATGCATGTGGAGACCATGGTAGACTTTATGTCTACCATGATAACCATGGGGCCATCTGAAGTGGTATCTGGCTCCGCTCGTGCTGAAGGGCACACTCTTGACCTGATTTTCTGTACTGGGTGGGATGGTGATGATTTGAGTGTGAAGTTCTGTTGTCATGGACACATCGCGACCTCGTAGGGTTTAGGCTTATTGGAATGCTGAGCATCTGCAGAGGTGGGGGGAGCAATGTCCACCCCAAGAGACTGATGGATCCAAATGGTTTCCTGATGGCTCTTAGGAGTTTCTGGCTGTCTTGGCAGGTGATCCTGTCAAGGCTTTGGCAGATCTCTGGAATGTGGAGGTAGCCAGGGCTATTGACACAATCACTCCTAAGAGTCTCCTCCCATGGAATACAACCAAACTAGCTCCTTGATTTACTACGGAGCTGGGGTTGATAAAATGAGTGGAACAGAGTCTAGAGAACTCAGAGCAGATCTGATCAAACAAGGGGTTGGAGCTCATTGGAAAGCCTTCTCTAAGGTGATGGTGGCAATGAAGAAACAATTATTCTCTGCCACCATTGCATCTGCACAGAGCTGTCCAGGCTATGTGAGGGATTTTATCACCCCATATCAACCTACATTAGCTCTTAAGATCTTCTGGGGAGGCCCATCTCTCAGTTCCACCAACTTCCCCAGCTCGTTTGATGAGGACATAAGAGAGGGTCTTCTCGGTGGCTGCTCCCAGGCTTTGGAATACACTGCCTTGAGAAGCCAGATTGGCCCCCTCCCTCTAGTTCCTCCATGGTCAAAGAGCTTCTTTTTGAGGCAGGCTTTTAGGTAATAAGTGGGGCCTTGGGAAAGCTCCATTTATGAAAATAAGATATTTTAAAATGTTTTTTTTTAATTTAAAAATGTTTTAAATCTTGATCTATGTTTAATTGCTTCTTAATATATAGTTTTGTATGACATTTTAAACTTGTTATTATTGTGTAGTTTCAATTGTTGTGAGCGAGCTTGGGTCCCCTATGGGGAGAAAGGTGGCATATACATGCATGCATGTATACATACATACATATGCATGCATGCATGCATACATACATACATACAAAAATGTGTGTGTAAATTGCATACTGTGATTTTAAAAAGATCACCCGGAGGCACTGTTTGCTTAACAACTACTACAACAAGGTCTTGTCCATGTTAAATTCCTTGCTTAGCTTTTGTACCCGTGCTCTGCAGTCGTAAACACAAAAGCCCTAGACGTTGGCGACAGGGCTTTGAAGGTCATCCTCCATTTTGAAAAACAAACTCCCTCAGGCAGAGAGCTTGAGAAAAACACAGCGAGTGTGATGACTGTTTATTTGTACTGCAGAAATAAAAACTGACTGCAATATTGAAGTACAAATAATTTTGTGTTCTTTTCAATGTATGCACGTTGGCTGAAAGCGTGCGCACCCCCCCCCACACACACACACTGCATTACCGCCAAGCTTTTCCTATTTAATACCGCTAATCATTTTCAATGATGTCTCAGTTTGAGACACAATAAGTAGTGTCATCTGTCCTGCACATTCACCTCAGTGGCTGAACGCCCCCCTCTTTCCCCCCCCCCCAACAGCCTCCTCCACCTGTAATTAAAGGTGCTTTTCTACCCTTATTTATTTATTTTTTAAAAAGCGCCACAATAGGCAATCACCCTCTTGTGAGTGCGGTGCTACAACAAGCCCTCGACAATGTGAAGGATTATTTTCTGAGGGGCTGCTTAAGTGTCTGGCGTTTGTCGGCAATTAAAAAGTAAGCAAGGAACGAGGCACGGGTGCAGGTTGGAGAGGTGTAATTGTCCTTTCCAGTCATAAATTATCAGTTGTCTGGAACAGGCAAGAACCAAACGAGGCTGGAATAAATTTGCATCTCCCACGGTGAACTCTTTATGGTGTCTTCTTTCCGCCACCCCTCCTCCCTCCTTTGCCAACCACAACAGGTGAATACAAAATCTGTGTTGCAACAAAGCCATCACAACGACACCCCCAACGGCCAGCTCTCTTGATTACTACCTGCCGCCCGATGATTCCCTCCTCCTTTGGCCACTCTGGAGACATTTGCCAACTAACTGACTTCACAAAGGGAAAGGACACATTAGTAAGACCCCCGGATTGGTATGAATTGCGTGACTGCAAGGCAGCCCCTCTTTAAATCATGGCAGAAAAGCTTTGTGTCCCAATGGAATTATTTATCAGAACTAACACCAGGCCTTGGAATTTATTGCACATGGCGCAGAAAGCATAATGTGATCACCTCTGATGGTCTTCCCAGAAGATGATGGTTTCTTTTTTTTACAGGCGAAGGATGTTTTTCTGGCCTAATACTTGCAGAATGTTATTTGCAAATTTTGAAGGGCTTTGGGGGGGGGGCAGCTGATATTGGGAATCGGAGGAGATTTAGACCATGAGCGGAAGCAGCAGAGGTTGGGTTTTATAGGGGGAGTGGAGCTGCTATGGGTTTTAGTCTGAACTTTAAAGAAACTGTCCAAGGTGATGAACTAATTTGGAGAGCAGGATTAAGTATCTTGGATATTATTGTGAAGTTCAGACTAGGGGTGCAATCAGATGGTGATATACCTTGCATCTTGGACTGCATGTGGCACAGTCCGCTGTGAGTTATTTTCAGGGGAGCAGATAGAGGAGATTGTGAAGCCACCCGCCCCTCCTCCGTGCCTGAGCTGGACCTTTTTGGGCCAGCTTGGGAGGGATCAGACATGATCCTTTCTCACCATCTGTCACACTCTAAAACAGCATTTTTATCAAATTCTTACATATATGAGATTAGCCCTGGCTTCCTCTGCCCCGACTCCTCTGGCAGGTGCCCACTCAGAGGCATTAAGGTGGCTTCCCAGCCCTGCTTTCTCCAGTGGGCACCCACTCAGAGGCATCGCCCGGAGAAGGTGGGGCTGGGAAGCCGTGCTGGCTGCCTCTGAATGGGTGCTCACCAGAAGAGGCAGGGCTGAGAAACTCGGATGCCCACGGAACTGCTGTGTAGCTGAACTACACCGAACTACCGAACTCTGTTTGTGCCCATCTCTACCACCAAGCATTGCCATTGTATTGGAGGTAGGGATGTGATGAGTGCTTATAAATGTTCTCATTCGTAACAATTTTCAAAGCCTAATGAGGCCTCACTTCTTGTTTTATATAACTATTTTTCTTCTGTACAGAAAATGGTCAAATTTTGCACAGCACAGTGCCCTTTCCAGTGAATCCTGATTAGGAAAGACACCATTCTGCACAGGATGTAGACGAATCCTGCATAGTTTGGTGTTTTCCTTGAGCCTTCCACATGAATCCTGGGCAGGAAATATGCCATTCTTCTACAGAGGAAGTATAATATCCTGAACAGCTTGGTGGTTGTTGTTTTTTTCTTTCCCCCTGTTCTTCTTTGGTAAATCCTGATTAGGAAAGATTACATCCTGTGCAGGAATATGTGATCATTGTCTGCAGCTTGATGTTTGTTCCAGAAAAAATGGCTACAGATACTTCTGAGAAGTCAAAGACTTCTTGAAAAGTTTATCAGAAGTCGGTCAACACAGATTTTTTTTACAGAGATATCTGTAGAAGAAAAAAGTGATCCCGCTTCCATTTCTCTCCAGTATTGAGCATCTGTATGATTCATATCTACAATCTGAGGTAAAGGTGTAGCGGCTCATATTCTATACTGTATAGGAAAGGATGGAAAGCTAAACTAACCGTTATTTGCTGACAGTGATGAAAGGAAACAGGAAAAAAGGGCCCATTTTGCTTTCATGGCAGCATAATAAAACAATATTGTTTTGATACACCCAAGGTGGTTTGGAATCAAGATAATTGAATTTCTTCCTCCATGTTATTTTATGTACGAAACCTTGTTTTTATGTTCATGGTGGACTGGCAGGAGAATTGCCCATATCTTTTGCTTGACTTTAAAGGTTCTTTTGGAGCGAAGCTGGGCCTGTTTTTCTCTTTTCTTCCATATTTCCATCATGGCCTATGGCTGAGGCAGATCAAAACTTGGTGGTGGTGATGACTAGCACTCACTTCCTTTTGAAATTTGAAAGCATGACATTCAAATTGGGGTTCTTGGTGCAAATCTGATTTTTTTTTTTTTTTTACCTTGACTGTATCTGCACTAGACTGTAACAGCAATGTAGTATTGCCCACCACCACCACCATGGGCCGATACCACAACATTCTGCGATATGTTGTTTGGTGAGGCCCTTTGGTGAGTGTCTATGCTTGTGAGAAAGAAAGGACATCTGTGTTTAATGTCAATGCTATATGGACATTATCAAAGCAAATACTACAAGAGGAAGTAGAGCATGCTAGCCCCGCCCCTTCTATTCCACTTTCCTTTGCTTCCTGGACATAGACGGCAATGAACTTGAAAAACCTTCTGCTTTCATGTGAGCTCTCCACAGGAACAACAACAACAACAACAACAATAATGTCCTGTCAGGTCAATTCTGACATAGAGCCTTGTGGCACAGTGGTTAAACTTCAGTACTCTGCTCACCACCTGAATTTTGATCCCAATGGCCTCAGGTAGCTAGTTCAAGGTGGACTTAGCCTTCCACCCTTCCAAGTTTGGTAAATCGAGATGGGGGTATTTGTATACAAAGACGAATACCCACACACAGCTGCAGTTAATGAGAGTCCAGCCCCTGGGGCCAGACCGTCCACTCACATGTCCACTGCCGCCAATCCAATTGCTCCAGAGTGCCTGGTTGGCTATCCACTCGTCAGCCTTGCAGGGAGACTCATCTTCTCTCCTTCTGCTATGAGTGGCTAGCTGACCGGTGCTCTGGAGCGATTGGAAGGAAGAGTGGGTTGGCGGCGGACCCATGAGTGGACTCCAACTGTGCAGGGGTATTCGTATACAAACATGAACATCCCATCTATTGGTAAACTGAGTACCCAGCTCATTGGATGGGTGGGGAACAGTATGTTGGCTGCATAATTAAACTATAAACCTCTCAGAGAGTGCTTTAAGTACTATGGGCTGATATATAAGCAGCACACTTTGCTTTGCTACTCAAAAGTGATCATTCCCTTCTTCTTGGGGGTGTGTGCTCTGGGACTGTGCAGCTTGCCCAAGGCCACACAGGCTGTTTCTACTCACAGGAGGCACAGTGGGGAATTGAACTCTCAACCTCTGGCTCTGCAGCCAGAGACCTAAACCACTGAGCTATCCAGCCAGCCCTCAGGAATTGGAACCCTAAAAAAATTCCAATTCCTAGAAAATCCATGAATACGGAGGGCCCTTGGCTTTAGATTGGACACCCTTCCTTTTGTAGAGAGGGCAAAATTAATGACAGAGGGGTTGCGGTGAGCATAATCCCCCTATGTTGGCTGTACATATTTTAACAGCAGTTCAACAGGTTTCCATTTTGTTTCCTTTTCTAAAACTCCTGCAGATACTTTTTGGCATGTTTAAGAAACTATGGTGGGTTGACACACTGACATTTCCATGATCGTATCTAATGTATCTTCAAATGGTGTTGACCCAGGGTGAGGTGAAGTTGAGTAGAAGGCCATTGATCAAGCCAAGAGACGGAATAGTATGCACTTTCAAAGGCTTCTCACAGCAATCTGAATGATGTTATTATAACCATGCAGCGTAATATCACTGATACAATGAAATTATGTACTTCATGTGCTAAAAGAGGCAGAGGGTTGAATTGTGAGCACTTAAGGAAAAAATTGCAGTTGCTACTCCTCTGAAGCAACACTAGCATGAGTTCCATATTCTGCTTTTGGCAGAAGCTTAATGAGAACCCGTCACTCCATGTAATTTCCCTTTTCTTCCATCAAAATGCAATTATGCTACGGTGATTAGTTGATCCAATTCCAAATTATATTCAAATGAAAGCAATTTGGCCCGAGGTGCTCAGGCCAAAAGGTGACACTTTTGGAAACACTTTGAAAAGTCAGATGTTCTCACCTTGATTTTTTGTTTAAAAGAAATGCTTCTGCTTTTCTGAGTAGACCATTTAATCCCAGTAGCAGAGATGTCAATGACCATGTGATTCTATCTAGGAGATATTGGTTACCGTATTTGTTTCCTAAAGCAGGTTTTGCTGTGTCTATTAGCTACATGGAAGTATCTTGAAAGTGGTTACAGCTTTCCAAAAAGCACAACTTGAGGCAGGTGTCTTTTCTGGCTTAAATGTCTCAGAGTTCCCCAGACTGCTGACCTCCAGCTCATATAGCCAGGCTGGCTGGGGCATTCCATGATTTATAGGTTAAAAAATGTTACATACAAAAATTGTTCTTTAACTGTTTTAAAACAATTTAAAATCATTTAAAAATGTGTAAGTTGAAAACCAGCATTCCTGAGATAACTTACTGCTTAATAGCCTGCCTGATGAGGAAAGTCTGCCTGATGACAGAAGAACAAGAAGAAGCAAAGTCTGGGAGCAGCCACTGAGAAGGCCCTCTCTCATATCCTCACCAAACAAGCTTGAGAAGGTGGTAGAACTAAGAGAAGGGCCTCCCTAAAAGATCTTAAAAACCGAGAGGGCTCAAATGGGATGAGGTGATCCTTTGAGCATCCTGGATCCAAACTTTTCTAGAACGACCACTGTGAGAGCCTCCCAGGCAATGTGGTTGGTGGCTAGAAGATGGCCCAGAGCAGAGCAAACACCAAAGAACGAAACGAAAGCAACTTCTCAAAGCACGGCTGGCAAAAAACAAACATGGAATTTGATGAACTCCATGTAATTTCAGGGTTTCAAGCGATAACAAAATGGCAATGTGTGATTCATCCTGTCTCACAATGCACCAGCATGCCACAACAACACTCATGGTGGTAGTCACTGGGTCTATAGGTTTGTAGACCAAGGAGAGAACTCACTTTGCTTTTTAAGCTTTTTAAGCAAAGAAGGGTGGGCATCAGTAGAGGTTAGTAATGCTGATCTCGAAACCCGTTCTTGATCTTAACTTCATCAGAGCTATCCAAGGTGCTCAGTCAATTGCACGGACAGGGGATAGCTTTTTAGATAGCTCTTGTTAAGTTCAACCTGATTCAGATTTTCATATGGGCTGTCAAGTCAGAACCAACCTGATAGGGTTTTCAAAGGGGATATAAGCAGGACACTTTGCTTTAACTGATCATAACCAATTCTCCGGACAAGGGTCTAATGTTTGGACGGAACATGGACAAACAGAATAGCTTCCAGTTGGGAAAGACATCAGACAAGGGTGCATTTATCTTCCTGTCTCTTCAACCTATACGCAGAACATATCATATGGAAAGCTGGACTATATTCAGAGAAAAGAGGAGTGAAAATCGGTGGAAGAAACATCGGTAATTTATAATGGAGCTTTTGCAACCTCGCATGCTTCCTTTTGCAGGTTTGGCTGGAAGAGATCTTTCTCAGCTGGGTGACTGTCAATCTGTCCAGCTCTAACCAATCATTCCTTCCCTGCCTCTGAGTTCAAAGAGAGTGCTGCCTCTCTGCTGGGGTTCCCCACCCCCACCCCCACTGTTGGAAGCAGGTAATCAAGTCAAGTCCAATATCCAAATACACAAATAAAACAATCCACAAAAGACTACATTCTCCTATATAAAAATCATATGTGTGAGAATTAAAAATATTCTAACAGAAGTGATAAGCAGGTAGTCTGTTGAGGTCTGTTGCTGAATCAATCATGTCGTTTGCTTGCTGTTTGATATGTTCAATTGTAAATAACGAAACCTTTTATTCTTTCTACTAGTAATATCTCAGAGTGAGCTATTGAGACTGTAAGTGCCAATTAATGAGAGAAAAGTAGTGGACTAATCTGGGGAACTTGAAGCAATTCTGCTCCATGAATCCTTACACTTCTAGAGGAATTTAACGGGGGGGGGGGGGATCAGAACTTTGCAACAATTTAAAATGTGCAGATGATGCCAGATGTCTACCAGAAAATAACAATGAGTTATTTTGAGTACAAGATGCAGGTACAAGATGCAGGTTAAAGGAAGACGTACAAAAACAGGATTACACCCGACAATGAAGGAGACAGGATAATTACTATAGAGGTATATAGACAGAGCTTTTAAATTTGCTTAATGCTCTCAGATGTAGTGGACACTCCCAGTCACCAGTAGAATCCCTCTTGCCTTCTGTCTCAGGGGGCCAAAGATCTTGATCTGGTCGTGGTGGCAGAGACAGGCTTATAGTCTTGAAACCAATATAATTGCTGCGGAAAGGATACACTCAAGAAAAATGCAAGGACTGAAGTTTCTCCCTCTTTCTTTTATCCTGACCAACTTTTCCCCTCCCAAAATAAAATTAAATCCCATTTCCTGTCACATCTCATCAATTTTGGGGGTATTCATTCAAATGAAAAGGATCTGAAGATCTATCAGACGCTTTTGTCTTTCTTGCTTTTCATCACTCATTAGTGACATCCTTAGATGTCTTTTCTTCAATGGTTTTGTTGCTTTTCCTTCTACGCCTCCTTTTTTTGGGGGGGGGGAAGAGAATGAAAAAAAAAGTTGTGTTACATGTTCCTTTTTAACAATTCCACATCAGTTTAGTTTGGGGGTGTCATGCCGACATTTCTGGGCATTCAATGATAAGTTCATTGTTCTTCAATGAAAGGAACCTAATGGGATGTGCATATGTGTGTGTGTGTGCTTGTGCGTGTGCGTGCGCACGGGGGGGAACAGCTACAATATTCTGGAGTCTGAGTGAAAGTTTCTGGATTTTGACTGTTTAGAGCTGGGCCAGCGCTTCTCAGAAAAGAATGTTTTGAAGAATTGTCTGAAAAAGTTTGTTGTCATGTTTGTTGCCCAGCATCCTCCCATACCCACTTTCTCTGCTTGCAGGGCAGATAGAATCATAAATTCATGAAGTTGGAAAGGGCGTATAAGGCCACCGAGTCCAACCCCCTGCTGGATAGGAGATGGGAGAACTGCTGGATAGCCCAGTGGTATAGGTCTCTGGCTGCAGAGCCAGAGGTTGTGAGTTTTATTCCCACAGTGCCTCCTTGACAAGGGCTGGCCTTCATAATCCATACAGTCCCGTCCAGCTCTGCAGTTCCAAGATGGTGAGGTGATGGGTGGAGAATGTTGTTTGTACCTATGGATCCAACCCAACAGATTTTGGTGGTGTTGACAAAAGTTCGGGACATGATCTGTAGTCCCTAATTAAGCCCAGTGGTGAAGGTCTCTTACTACCAAGCCAGAGGTTAGGAGTTCGATTCCCCACTATGCCTCCTGTGAATAGAGCTAGCCTGTGTGGCCTTGGAAAAGACCCTGATGTTGGGAAAGTGTGAAGGCAAGAGGAGAAGGGGACGACAGAGGACAAGATGGTTGGACAGTGTCATCGATGTGACCAACATGAATTTGACCCAACTCCGGGAGGCAGTGGAAGACAGGAGGGCCTGGCGTGCTCTGGTCCATGGGGTCACGAAGAGTCAGACACGACTTAACGACTAAACAACAACAACAACAAGTGTGGCCTTGGGCAAGCTGCACAGCCCCAGGGTGCCCCCAGAAGAAGGGAATGGTAAACCACTTCTGAGTATTCTCTACCTAGAAAACCCTGTAAAGGGTTACCATAAGTCATCATTAGTGGTGATTTGGGGAATCAACTCCTCTTTAGGTTCCATTAATTCAAATGGGCCTACTCTGGTTGTGAGTTATTAATGGAACTTAGACTGCGATTGGCTCCTCAGATGGCCACGGATTTGGTGTGTCTGCTCTAGTATGGATTACTACACTAAGCAGCAGGATGTCTGCCATCAACACATGGCGATGTCTTGCTGCAGTTTATGCCATTGCACTTAATGCAGTGGAACCAACCAATAGGATTCAGGCTGGTAAATTATCCTCGTAAAACACAACTGAACAAATTATCATATTAAAATGACGACTAAAGTTAAAATATTTTAAAACCATCTAAATGCACATTAGAGAAAAAGAGTAGCACTTCAATGCCCAATAAACCCTCTCTCTTCATTGGCCAGTCAGTTGCCCCAAGAGTGCCAGCGTTAGACGTTCTTGGCTAGTCAACCAAATGGCAACAGGGAGAGGAGGAGAACCCCATTTCTTTTGGAAGGAATGTCCACAAACTGGTCACTGTCAAAAAGTACTCTCTGATCTCCTCATGAAATGCGCCTGGGTGTGGGTGTGTGGCAGAACGGAGAAAAAAGTCATCCTCTGAAGATCGCAAAGCCTCGGCAGGCTCATATGGAGGAGACAGGATCCTTCAAATAGCCTAGACCTGCATCGTATTGGTCTTTGCTGATCAGAAGCAGTATTTAGAATTGGGCCCAGAGAAGGACAACTGGACAGAAAAGCTGTCCAAAAAAGGAATTTGAATGAGCCCTATCACCAACTCCAGGCAGCACTTTGGACCTACAGAAGTTTCCAAACGCTTTCCAAAGGCATCCTTCAGTAAAGCAAACTACAATAATGGGATGTAAGTAAGGCACCCATTGCTGTTTTCTCTCATACACCAGAGGAGCAAGCTGTGCCCTCCCGGATCTGAATCAGGTTCAAGCACTATCCCGAAGAATGGGATGAGGTGGAGGAACTGGTGGCAAAACTGTCCCAAATAGAACCTGGCTCCTCACGTAAGGGGCAGAAAACAAAATGAGAGACTGAAGTCTCAGGATGTAGAAACGTGTAAGCAATCTTTATTCTGATTTTAAAATGCTCAGCGCGCCAGCGACTGATCAAAAGTCATTGGATGGAGCAGTTTTTTTGGGTTTCTCCTCACAGAAGTGAACAGAAAGAATGTCATAGAAAGAGAAACTCTTGTCTCCTTCCCACAGGAGGCCCTTGTGTTCCGTTCCATGTTGCTTAGAAAAGTCTCCCAATCTTCTAAAAGAGCTTTCGGTAGGCATGGTGGGTGAAGGATTTGCAGGGCTGTCATTCCAGGAATTTCCTTAAGTTAATATCACTTGAGATCTGAACTGTTGTCCTTGCTGTCTGAATCACTTCTCTCTAAAGAGAAAATGATCTTGGGCGAGGAGTCACATGTATGACTACAAGTCCCAGTTGCCTTCTAACTCCTTACACTTGCTATTTGCTTTGCAGAGAAAAATGTATAGGTGCTACATGGATGCATAGGGGAGGAGTTAATTGCCCTCAACTCAGCAGGCGACTCCACCCTCCCTTATTTCTGTTTGCAAAAGAATCACAGAGGATCCTGGGTCCCCTGATTTTGTCACTTTGGTCCATAGACTGGTCTGTCTTGTCCCATTACGGGGAACAGCTACAGCTGTCTAGATAGCTCAGTGAGTTAGGTATCTGGCTGCAGAGCCAGAGGTTAGAAGTTCAGTTCCCCACTAGAAATGGGCACGAACCACCAGTTCGGCAGTTCGTGCCATTTTGTTTAGCGGCCGAACAAGTGTTCGGCACTTCAAAGCCCTACATCCTCTGGCGGGCGCCCACTCAGAGGCAGTGCCTGGAAGAGGCAGGGCAGGGAAGCCAAGCCACTCAAGAATTGCAAAAATTAACAAAATACAGAGACGTGGCAATTGAAATATCTCGCTTGTGGATGAAACATACCTCAATGGTCACCATTGTCATCGGGGCTTTGGGAATAGTATCAAGAAATTTCACACAATATTATAAGCAGATTTCAGAAATAACATCATAGGAGCTACAAAAAAATGGCAATATTAGGAACAGCATATATACAACATTGATATCTAACAGATACTTAGGTTTTTGGTTAAATTTGTATCTGTTATACCAGTCAATGTTTTTATAATATTGATTGACTATGGTGGTATTTTTGAATAATAATAATAAACAGTGACAGTATTACCTATACCCTTGTGTCACAGAATTGAACTACATAAGACAAACTTTATGCAACTACACGTGCCTTTGATAACCAGCTTTTCTTCACCTGCTTTCTTATGTAACTTACAAGTTACTTCTTCTCTTGGAAGATCCACAGGTTTCTAAAGGGAATAAAAGACATCACACCGGCCTCTCAAGATGGGATTGGGTGGCTGAAATCCAGTAGTAAGTTGCAACTAGAGTAGGCCAATTAAATCAGTGGGGATTTGGTGAGTCAACCTTTCTAAAATCAAATGAGATCAGATGTGTTCAGGATGACACGATGGATGGAATTATTTCAAAATACGAATGTAGGAGAAAGCCAAGACTTAAAAAAAGAAAGTTGTATGGTTCTTTCCTCAAAATTGCATCTTGTCTCCTTGCAGAAGTCCCTTCACTCTGGGATGATCGAGACCAGATCCTGACCCTCCTCTGTATGACTACCTTTCAAGGATTTGAAAAGTGCTACCGTGTCTCCCCTCAGTTTTCTTTTCTCAAGGCTAAACATGCCCAGTTCTTTTCAGGAAGAGTGATAGTCTGAGGAGAACAGGGTGTATGAGTATAGCCTCTCCACAGGGTGGGAAATCTTGATTTATCAAGATATGGGGTTGCGTGGGGAGCCTCCACACAAAGCAGTGGTTTCCCTTTTCAGTAAACACAGAAAAAGGTAAAACCGGCCTGCTTGCTCCCTTTCCTCTCATGCCCAGTTTGATTTAATCCTAAGAGCCTGAACGGGGAGCCTTATCCAAATGGATGGTTCAGACAATATTTCCGCTATCATAATATTCAAATGCAAACGAATGTACCAAAAATGTACAAAAATTAATCATACCCCAAAAAGGATTGCAATAAGGAGAATGCCATGCTACAAACGAAGCAAAAATGTGTACCAAAAAAAGCACGTGTTAAAAGAAATGAACACAAAAACACACACAAATTTGTGACCAGATTTTTTTTTAAAGTCACAGACTCATGCAACAAATACAATTGAACGAATAGTGGAAAAACGAGAAGCTGATTGAAACTGGCATATTCGTACACCAACACTCACATTGATGGGCTGTGTGATATAAACCTCTGTTGGTCATTATTAATGGCCCACACTGCATATACTTCTCCTTTGAGAAATGGGGAGGGGACATGCCTGTAATCCCCTTGATCTGATTTAAACATGGCCATTTTTTAAATGAGTGTCCGTACGTATAATTTTCATTAGTATCCTCTTTCAGCTTTGAGAGAATGTGTGTGGAACTGAAACAATTTATTCTGAAATCATGCAAGATGCATGGGGTGGCGGCGAACAGACACTGAGAAACACAGAGAACTTATTTAATGGAGGGAAAGGCATTGAAAATGACTAGTAACACCGCCACCTTGTGCTTGATATATTTAAGTCCTGTGAGAGATATCCTTTATCCCTCTGTGGTCCATCATCCTCATTGCAGAGTGTTATTTATTTATTGCAAATATTTATTTCCCACCTTTCCTCTTAAAAAGGACCCAGGACAGCTTACAGATTTAAAAAGGACAATATTTAAAAGCTAAAACAGGAAGTATACAAATATTTAAAGGTTTAAGAAAGAATTAAACAAGTATTATATTAAAAGGGTTACTAAAATCAACACTAGAACGACAGTTTTCACAAAGCACAACAGCCCATTAAAAAAAAAAACAACCTCGCAGACTACCAATCAAAAAGGAAAAGCTTGCCCGACGAGAAAGGTATTTGCCCACTTGAAGAAGGACGACAAAGATGGGGCCAGCCTAGCTTCCAGTGGGAGGGAGTTCCAGAGTTTGCGAGCAGCAACAGAGCGTAAATGTAACCTGTGGTATAAAATCGGATCATTCAAGAAATGCTGCTGGTAATGGTATAGGCTTCCCCCCATTAATAAAGATCAAGGTGGAATTAATCAAAGCTAACACCCTTTCTGCCACCCTGAATTTCAGTCTAGGGATGTCAGTTCTGCAGTGAGAAATCGTGTGGGGTGGGGTGGGGGAAATCCCTCATTTCTTCTCAAAGTGAGATGAAGGTTTTATGTTTTACCCCGGAGAAATCGCACAGGAAATCTCTCTGGACTTCTGGGATGGTTTCGGGGGGAAAAATCCTTCCCTTTTTTTCCTATCAGTGCAGAATCTTTAAGACCCCCGTGCAAATGGCATTTTTCGTACAAGTAGCTGTGCAGACGGGGTCGGTTTTTTTTATTGCAAAAGGAGAGGTGAAAAAATGGAAGATGGGTGGGTAGGTGGGGAAAATAAGACTGGGGAATTTGTTTTCCTGGGACGCTGGGACAACTCAAAAATTCAGAAGTTCTCAGACAATCAGAACTTTTGGGGGGGGGTATTTTCCACATCCCTATCGAGAAAATGCCAATTTTTAAAATTTTCACACTAAAAGCCCCAGGTGGTCATGAAGTCACCCCAGCCTGTTCTAAGCCTTGGTGTTGTGTGTCATCAACCTGTATATGAGTTACAATTATTCTAAAAAGGATTTTAAGGGATGTGATCGATTTAAGGAATGCTTTCACCATTGCCACCAAAACTGCCTCCATTCGTTTACATGGCCTAGCAAGAATTTGAAAACTGAACAGGACGAGGGGAAGGGATTCAAGTGTGCTGGGAACCAT
Organism: Intellagama lesueurii; assembly: GCA_037013535.1. NCBI lineage: Eukaryota > Metazoa > Chordata > Lepidosauria > Squamata > Agamidae > Intellagama > Intellagama lesueurii. The sequence goes on from JBAJHW010000003.1 coordinate 8,229,375, forward strand.
ACTGGGCGGCCACAGGTGATATGTGGCCAATAGACTATAGTTTCTCTGTGCCTTCCTCAATTGTTCATACCTTGAAGGTAAAGGCCAAAAGTAGTTTTAGAACTTGTAAAAACAAAAAAGCACCTTTTTTTCCAGGCTAGAACAGACTCTCTTAGCCAACATGGAATTTTTGGTAAAATCCTTTTGCTATGCAGTAGAAGTACAGGGATCCACAAAGGAGAAAGTCTACAAAGTTCACCAAAGTCAGTCCCTTTCTCATTAACTGACACTTAAAGTCTCAGTGATTCACTCAGAGATATTTGTAGGAGAAAGAATAATAAAAAAAATTCTTTTCTTATAGTTGCTTGAAATTACAAAATTGCATATGCTGCTTTCTCTACTGTGTGCATACTGACAACCAACCAAACTGATCAACAGCAAACAAACAACTGCCACCATCCGAGGAAGAAAAGAATACTCAGCAGAGAGGTGGGACTCTCTTTGAATTCAAAGGCTGGAAAGAACGTTTGATTAGTACTGGATAGACAGACATTAACCTCAGCCCAGAAAAGTCCCTCTCAGGCACACAAACTACAGACAGCATGCAAGGTTGCAAACAAAACTCTAAAAAATTCTTTGTTGTTTATACTACCAGAGTCAGGGTGGTGGAGGTTAACGATCGCCCTTACAAGAAGATTCCAGCCAACATTTCTCAAGCTTTCCTAAATTTTCTGCAGCCAAATACCCGGCTATGCATGGCATCAGACTACAATTCCCAACATCCTTAACTTTTGCCTAGACCGGCTCATGGGCAGATCTACTATGAAAACTACTGAAGCTTAAGCTTCAGGGCCCCTAATTCCAGAGTGGGCTCAGAAGTGACTTTAGGCCAAATATTATTTTAAAATGTGGCGATCTGTTGTGGAACAAACCCATTGCAGCAGATAACAGTGGTTACCTAGACCTCATTGCTGGTTGTGAAGGGGGTCACCATAACAGTTCAAATTTCAGGGCTTCCAAAATGTAGGTCCACCACTAGACCGGGTAAACTTGGGGGTCAATGAAGTCAGTTCTCAAACCTGCCTTTAACAATTCCCCATCAAGCACTTAATTGGCCTTAACAATTTATGGAGGTAGCTTTTCTATTTGAGATGCCCAAAAATGTGGTTTCTGGGATATATTTGTTTGTTTTATTAAGCTGTTTGTCGACCAACTGTAAAAAGTAAGCCAATTACAGGCGATCCCCAGTGTGGATAGAGTAATGATCCAGGACTCTGGAGAACAGAGTTCGAATCCCCGCTCAGCCATGGAAATTCACTGGGAGAGTGAAACTGGTAAAACCACTCAAGTATCTCACTTAGCTGGAAAGCCCTCTTAGGATCACTATAAGTAGATTCCGACTTGACAGCACAGAACTCACATACAAATGATAGGCTGACGTTGGAAACGAGCGACTCATAGCTCAAATAGGCTTTTAAAAAAGAGATTCCATTTTATGTGTTTTGGTTTGAAACAAAAATACTAGAACATCTTTGCTCGGTGGAAAAGATTGCCCCATTCCTCATTTATATCAAGGAAAAATAGGATCTTTTAAAGTGTCACATTCTGGAAGGAAATGCAACTATGTCAAACGCTGTAAAGATTCCATTTAATGGACTCACCGTCTGGAATTTGTTAAGTAACATTTATAAAATATTAAGGAAGGGGAATTTGTCCGCTGACCTGGAAGACAAATGGACTGATAAGCCTTCTTGTTGTGCAATGAAACACTGATAACAATTTGACCCAGAAAAGAAGATTCTTATCTGCTTGAGGGAGACAAAATTATCTGTATCTATAAAATCTTTGCATCTAAATGTATCTGCCTGTCTGTTTATCTCTTTACCTATCTATCATCTCATGTTGGTAAAATGGGGGAGTGGGTCCGTTCTTTGGCAAGTAGAATCTATCAGATGTAACACAGAGATGCACACACATATATTTTTCTTTATTTATTTAAAATGTTTTTACCGTGCCTTTCTCTTGTAAAATTGACCGGATAACTCAGTGGTTTAGGAAACTGGCTGAAGAGCCAGAGGTTGGGAGTTCAAATCCCAGGAAAGTTGGCAAGCCTTTGGGTCTGAATCCCAAGTCCGGGTCTTTGGCATCAAGTTCAGAATCCTCAGCTCCAAGTCTGAATCCCTATTAAAAACCTATTTTTCCCCCACAGAAAAAAAGGGTTGCCATATCTCAGAATTGACTTGACAGCACATCATCATCATCATCTCCTTAAAGAGGACTCAAGGCCAATTTTGGGATTCCATTTCATCGTTGCATTCTAATCTGATGAAAACATGAAGTGAAGGGTTAAACCATGGAACGGGATTTTTGCACTGTTTACATTCGGTAAGATGTCTCTAGGGAGTTCTGTCTTCCCTAGAGGCACCTTACAAATACTTGAATGCGATACACCTGAGAGAAAGGCCTAAGTAAGGTGGCTTCGAGGCTGAGCTAGGCCTAGCTCTGCCCATACTTCCTGTTCCTGCCCCAGTGCTAGCTGGGAGGATTCTTTCTGAGCAGGAAGTGGGTAGAGCTAGGCCTAGCTGAACCTCTAAGCCTTTTAATTTAGGCCTTTCTCCCAGGTGCCTCACATTCAGATATTTGTAACGTGCTTCTATGAAAGATAGACCATCCAGAATGGAGAAATATGATATCTGTAGTCCAGAAAGTCCAAAAATCCCACCAATAAATAAACCATGCAGGTGAAATTTCACGTACAATTCCAAACCAAAAGTTGGATTTAAACGAAAGTTTTTGTGGATCTCAAGGTTCTTGGTTCCCAAGGAACTCTTTCAAGTCAACCTCAAAGGACAAGCAAATCTAACATGGCCCCCAGCCTGTTGCCCAGGAAAGATAAAATGTGCGCTGGACTGAAATGCTGCTCTGGCTCCCACTCACCTATTTCTGGACGGTTCCCACAAGATACCCTCCATAGAAAAAGGCATGCCCTCGTACAGATTAACTAAGTGGTTTTTTAAAATAGAAATATTGCAATAGTATTACTCAGGAGTATGGGCTCAACTCCTGGCAAGTTTCATGTTTGCAAGTGAAAATTAAAAAAAATATAAACAGTTTTCTCCCTTCTGGGTGAAATTTTTGGGATTTTCATGTATTTTTCATGATCTTGATAATAATAATCCTTCTTTTCTTCTTCTTCTTCTTGGTTTACATCAAACACGATACTGGCCAAAGGGTTTTTATGCATAATATAAGATTTTAGCCAAAATGACCAGTCTCCTACCACAATAATATGGAGCAGAAAGGCAAGTTGTGTCAGCATCTGGTCCTTCTCCGATTGAGAACAGATCCTGCCCCTCCTCTGTATGACTACCTTTCAGTACTGGTGTATAGTGTGTGGAAGGACAGGACAGGGAAATCTACTTATCAAAACTCTTCACAAACCACTGCTGGCTACCCAAAAGTAGAAGTTAAGTTAAGAAAATGGGGGTTTGATCAGAAGGACGTGGAGGACTGATACATCCTATAGGAGTAAGGGTGAGAATTTTCAAATTCATCATCTTGGCTGAACAAAACGATCTGGGCTCATCTGACTGGTGGGAGACTTCCAGGATAGATTCCAAATTTAAATACGATAGCTTGAGAAAATGGCTCTGCATTCAATAGTTGGGATGCAAGGAATCATCCCCAAAGTAATCATTATCTCCTATCTTCAGGCTGTCTTGCCTTGGTGAGACACCTCGGTGAGGACTGCCGGGTAATAACTGGCTGCTTATTTGAAAAAGAGGGAGGTGGATGCTGTTCCATGACTTCTGATCTTTAGAAGTCCATGCAACAAAGCAACAGCCACCATCTTTTTGTGCAATCTACTGCTTGGCATTGAGCATTATTTCTACAATTTCGCTTACTTTTTGGGGGGGGGAAAGGTTTTTTTTTACTTCCTTTCCTTCTAGAGATAGGAGCTTCATATTTGTATCACTGGCAATATGACGCACAGCACCACAGATTCCACGGATCCTGACAAGGTGGAGATCATGTTGTTAGGAGAGCATCCTGATAAGTTAGGAAGGGACCTCCAAATGCCAGATGCAAGGGAGGGGGATAAGGAGACAGGTCTCTTGTTGTCTCGTGTGCTCCCAGAGGCACCTGGTGGGGCCATGGTGAGATACAGGAAGCTGGACTAGATGGGCCCTTGGCCTGATCCAGCAGGGCTCTTATGTTCTTATGTTACCTGATCTTGATGGGTGTCACACTCCCCCTAAAGGATCAGGTTCGCAATTTGGGTATGTTTTTGGTCTTGGCCCTCTTGATGGAGAATCAGATCTTGGCCATGGTCACTTTCTTGACAGAAGGTCCCTAATAACATTGGTTCATACATTGGTAATCTCAAGGGTTGACTATTGCCACACTCTCTATGTCCATTCCCTCCCTGTAGAACCACTGGGACCTCTCACTGGTCTCCCTGCAGTGCACACGTCTGTTGGCAGCAACATAGTGCCAATCGTGGAAGTAGCCCAACCAGTTCTGCCCTGCCCTTTCATGCAGCCAACCACTCCTCTGAGGAGGTGGGATGACAAGTCTCCCTTTTCAGCGCTTGGCAGAGCCGGTCGGGCTGCTTCCACAATTGGCACGATGTTGCCACCGATGGATGCACGGGCTGCACAAAGCTTGCTTAGTGGACCAGGCTGGTTCTGGGGAGGGGGGAGGGAATGGGCCTCTGTGGCACCCGTGGTGCCCCACTTTGTATTCGTGTCCCCGGGGATACAAATACGAAGCTCCCATCTCTATTTCCTTCTCTAGTTGAGAAAGGCCGAAGCTGCCTCACCTTCTTGCAGGGACAAGAGAATCATTTGAAAGAAATAATCTGCAGTCCTGGTGTCTGACTCAGTACGTAATCCCAGCCAAAGAAGAACACTCACTTATCTCTCACCCACTACCTGGTGTTGCCTGTCTGGCTTCAGCTTCCTCAGATCGTTAACACTTCACCATTTGACTCCAAGTGGCTTTTTAAAACTTAGGTCACCATCTAAATTTAATCTTCCTTTTTGTACCTCTACTTTATGCCAGATCAGGAGTCTGGGAGTTTTGAAAAAAGCAAGAAGCCATTTCTGAAGCCCTACTCAGTTGCCACCTGCCCGGTTTTTGGACCTCCCTCCCTCTGATACCACTTTCCCTATATGGAGAGCAAGGTGTCTGACAAGAAGAGGTTCCTAACTTTGTAGGGTTCTTGCGTATGTGTAGCACACACATGGGATTGGGACCCTTCGCTCTTCAGACATATGACACTTCACATGGAGAACTCACTAATAGACAAAGAAATGGCTAGGGTGATGTATTGGGAGAGTGTGACCCTGTTAGTGCGCCTGGATCTCTCTGCAGCCTTTGATACCATCAACCACAGTGTCCTCCTAGACCAGTTGACCAGGGTTAGAGATTGGAAGCTCAGCCCTGTGTTGTTCCTTTGTTCTTTCTTCAACAGCTGATGTCAGATGGTCAAGCTTGGGGATGCTGTTTTGTCCCCGTGGGGGCTATAATGTGCTGACCCACAGAGGTCGATTATCTTTCCATCGCTGTCCAACGTCTATGTGGGGCCACCGGAAGAGGTAATTTGGAGATCTGCACTGCCATCAGTATACTGATGACACACAACCCTATATCTCCCTTTCCTCTTTGGCAGGGGAAGCTCTACAGACCCTGGAGTGCTGCCTGGCCATGGTTATGGACTGGATGAGGGTTAATAGGCTGATGTTGAATCCTGACAAGACGGAGATCCTGTTGTTAGGGGAGCGTCCTAATCGGTTAGGGGTTTTGTTACTTGATCTTGATGGGGTCACACTCCCCCCCTGAAGGATCGGGTTTGCAATTTGGGTGTTCTTTTGGTCTTGGCCCTCTAGATAGAGAATCAGATCACTTTCTCAACAGAAGGTCCCTAATAACACGGGTTCATGCATTGGTAATCTCAAAGGTTGACAATTGCAAATTGCCCTTGAAGGTGGTTCAGAAGCTGCAGCAAATGCAAAATGTGGCGGCCAGGTTGGTCATTGATATATTTAAATCTGACCATATTTCACCTGTCCTGGCCTGCCTGCACTGGCTGCCAGTATGCTTCCAGGCCAAATTCAAGGTGCTAATGTTAACTGATAAAATCCTTTATGGTTTAGGACCTTGCTATCTGTCAACCTGCAGGTCAACCTGCACTCTTGACAGATAGGTCAACCTCCTTTCCCACCCATACCTCCCAATCTTTGATGCTGTGGGTAGCCATTTTAAAGAAGGCCTAGAAATGATCAGTTAGAAACCAGGCCTTCTCCTGAGCTTCGGGAAGCAAACTAAAATGTGGGGTTTTACCTTTGAAAACCCCAGACCTTTGAAAGCCTCACTCCTTTTAAAATTTTAATTTGGAGGTAATTTTGTGATGGCCCTATGATGATGGTCTGTCATTTAATGCTTGATTCAGTTGTTTTTAGCTTCACCATCTTGAGATTTAGTAATGCTTTGTGTTTGAGTGAAAAGTGGTTAACTGATGGAAAAAGGAGTCGGCTTCAGAGATTTTCCTTTGCTTGGTGTCACTTTGTGAATGGGTGTGAGCAGTAGTCCATCTCAACGGCTACCCTTTGTTATATATACCTTGGCATCCTTTTTTTTCCTGCTGGTAATGCGGGCATGATATTGTGCAGCAATATCGGGCCATTCCCTGGCTTTTGGAATCATGGGTACAGAAGCACAATATCCCACATTCATAAACCAGAGATTTTAAAAGCACTGAGTCATCTCTATATTAAACCTGCCGCGTCCTTCCAAAATATTCTTAGCAGGACTGGGTTTATTGGTCTCTGACCATTGCCGACTTTCAGACACACTCTAGTTTGTCATTGTTCTTACATTTCTTTTAAAAAAAAAACCCTCTCAGAGTGGACCTTCAGGGTGTCAATCTAGTTGGACTGGCAGATGCCAGGGACCCTTTCCATGTAGACCATGTTGAAATATCATCAACGGAGCGCCTTCCTGAAAAACTTTACCTACAGACTTCTCCTTTTTTTAATGGCTGTCAGATGTTTGCACGGACTACCTCCAAAGTATAAGGTGACTTGACAAGGACCGGATTACAAAATGCCTTGTAACATATATAGAACGAATGTCGTGATAACAGAGGTTTTGCATGGAATAACAGCTCATGAAGGATGTTCCAGCTGGAGCTCAGAAACCTGACCAATTTGTGCCTCACCTTAAGGCTTCCGCTTCTTTATGTCTTGGTTTCACAGCTGTAAAAGGAAGATAACAGCCCTGTCTTCTCTCATTGTAAGGATTAATATATTTAAGATTATGTGGTGCTCAAATGCTACAGTAAAAAGGGGATGGGCATAAAGACCGTGGATAGATAGGTAATTCTGTCTCCCACCATGTAGTAAAAAAAGGGCTTTAGCACTTGGGGCAATGAAATATATTAAAGTTACAGTCTGCTGACTCATAGCTACAGAGCGAGGGGAGGAATTAAATATTTGATAAAGTATAAAAAGAGCAGTGAAGTGTGTAGCATTTTACCACTTGCTTACAATCCTGGCAATTACTAAGTAAAACAGGAAAGATCTCACCAAAAGCTAAACAAAAACAAGAGGGAAAGGAATAAGAAAGAAGAGATATTTACAGATACCCCTGGATCATAACTCTTGGCGAAGACTAAAGCTAGATTGTAGAGGTTTGTCTTGGGTTTAGAGAAGCCCAAAGTTTGAAATGATCAAGTATGAACTATATCTGGAGGCAAAAGATGATGAAACTGAGGCTGCCCTACTTTGGGCACATCACGAGAAGTCAGGATTCTCTGGAAAAGACAATAATGGTAGGAAAGGTTGAAGGCAGCAGGAAAAGAGGAAGACCAAATATAAGATGGACGGACTCCCTAAAGGAAGCCACAGGCTTGAGTTTATAAGAACTGAGCAGCGCAGCTGAGGAAAAGGACCTTTTGGAAATTCCTCATTCATAGGGTCACAGTGAGTTGAAGGTGACTTGATGACACATAGCAACAACAACAACACTGTACAACTTGGTCCCGGCCCTAAATCTTTCTTCTTTCATAAGTATGTATGAAAACGAAAACCTCAACATTTAGAACACCACTGTACTGTGCAAATTGATAAGCAGTGGGAGTTTTGAAAATCCAGTTGTGAATGCTCTCCTTCTCGATGGCACTTTATCCTGGAGCCGAAAACTCTATAATTAGTAGTTTGTGGGTAATTTAAGCAGCGTCGGCTACAAAAGCCCTCCGTATTTACATAGCTCTCATAAATTAGAGTCGCAAACTGTAATTTGTTTAGTTGAAATTCCACTAAAAGCTTCTGCATTTTACATGCGCCGCTCAGATGCTAAGCTGGGGATGTGCATATTATCAGCAGAAATTGCTGGAGCATTTATAATTCATATGGATGGGGCCACAGATTTATTTGGGTATTTGTTTGTACAGAAAAAATTATCTGCCTGTCAACTACCTCTCATGGTACAGCCACCGTTTCGACAAAGACAGGACGGGATAACTTTGTGTGTGTTTGTGTGTGAGTGCGTGCATGCGTGTGTGCGTGACTACTGTTACAAACTAAAAAATTATAAGGAAGGAAGTGGGCAGAGCCATTATGGTATAAGGATCAGAGTCCCAAGATTTGGGAGACGTGGGTTCAAATCTCTACATGGCTGTGAAACTCAGTGACTGACCTTGGGCCTATCACACTCTCTCAACAACATTGTTGTGAATTTAGAGCGAAGAAAAAAAGAGCCATGAACACTGCTCTGAACTAATTGGAGAAAAGGCAGGATAGAAATGTAGCCAATAAGAGCAGAGTAAAATAATTCTCAGTGATAATACAACAGTTTTGTTGTTGTTGTTGTTTAGTCGTTAAGTCGTGTCCGACTCTTCGTGACCCCATGGACCAGAGCACGCCAGGCCCTCCTGTCTTCCACTGCCTCCCGGAGTTGGGTCAGATTCATGTTGGTCGCTTCGATGACCCTGTCCAACCATCTCGTCCTCTGACGTCCCCTTCTCCTCTTGCCTTCACACTTTCCCAACATCAGGGTCTTTTCCAGGGATTTCCTTCAAAATGGATAGGTTTGTTCTCTTTGCAGTCCAGGGGACTCTCAAGAGTCTCCTCCAGCACCACAATTCAAAAGCATCAATTCTTCAGCGGTCAGCCTTCTTTATGGTCCAGCTCTCACTTCCATACATCACTACTGGACACTTAATGTGGTTCGGCGGTTTCATCAGCATTGCTTAATTCGGCATCAGCATTTATAAACCCAAGATTTACATGATTTTTACTAGCGCAGTGGGATCTGTATTTAATTTTGGGGTTCGGTGTCACCAGTACGCAAATGACACCCAACTCTGTCTCTCCTTTTCATCTAAATCCAAGGAAGTTGTTTCAGTTCTAGATCAGTATCTGGTGTCAGTAATGGACTGGATGCGGGTGAATAGGCAGGCTTCTCCTTAGTGTCTGCCAGTCTAAGAGAGCCTTTAAAATGAGATGGTTTGTATTTTTGCTGCTTTTAAATCTGTTTTGGTCATGCTTTTACCTAACATTTTACATACAATTTTAAATTCATTTGAAATATTTGAATAATTTACTGCTGCGGACTTTTAATAATGTGTTTTTAATTAGACATGGGCACTTATTGTGGTTCGGCGGTTCAGTGGATTGGGCCTACAGGTGTTGAGCAGGTGACCTGGATTCCGTGCCCCGCCTCCCCCTACAGGTGCTCCATCAGAAACAGTGCTGCAGGCTTACCTGCCCCGCCTCCTCCTCTGAGTGGTTGCCCGTGGGAGGAGGCGGGGCGTGGAATTCAGGGTGCCCGTGCAACACCAGTGGGCCCAATCTGATGATCCGTGCCGAACCGCCGAACCACATTAAGTGCCCATCTCTGTTTTTAATGATGTAAACCACCTTGGGTCCTTTTTAAAGGAAAGCCTCCATCCATTCCCCCCTCTTCTCCTCAGGAGACCAGACGAAATGATTCAACTGATTATTTTGACATTTGTTGCCCATCTTTTCCATCTCAGCTTTGTTTACATCTAATGGCCCAGCCATTGTGCAGTATTCCCCAAAAGGGATAAAGATCCACAATTTTTTTCCCCTGAGGGCTTCTTGAATGGATTTAGCCACCCTGCATGATACCTGTTCTCATTCACCAAAAATACTAGTGGGCAGTTGTTTACTCCTAACAAGGGCGGGGGGGGGTGGAGGAGGGAAATTGAAAGGTAATTTAAATATCAGCAGGCAAATTGCCCATGTTACTAGTTTACCTAAGCAAAGATTATAAAATTAAAAGTTAATTAGTTTTTTACATAATTTGGCAAAAATGACCTGCTTTTCAGAAAGTGATGGGGAAAACCGGATGACTAATTATGAAGCGAAATTAATTGGCTGTGCAATGGCTTGAATACAGAATCCAGACCAAGAGCTGAGCTGAATATAAGGACATAAGGAGAATCTCTTATGTCGGCTAGCAGCAGGTTATAAAACAGGAAATAAAGAGTAGGAGCATACATCTGGAGTGCACAAGGGAGAGAACAAGCAGCATACGTCCTCCCAAGGATTTCTAACAGAGCCTGTGGTTTTTAATTTGTGGAAATACTGGAAAATTTAGCATGTTACTGAGAAAGTAAATAGAGAGGAGGGACCCCACTGGATAAGAGCAATGGTTGATGTACCGTATTTTTCACTCCATAAGACGCACCTGACCATAAGACGCAGCTAATTATGAAGCGAAAAATAAGGTACTTTGGAGGTATTTGCCTTTTTGCCTTCGGAGGTCTGCAAGGGCTCCCTCCGATGTCGGGGGAAAGCCCTTGGAGACCTCCTGGGGGTCTGATCGTGGCGGCGGGGGACCCCCCAGGAGGTCTCCGATGGCTTGGAGGAAGCCCTTGGAGACCTCCTGGAGATCTCCCGTCCTTTCCCCCTGCCTTTTTGCCTTCGCGGCGGCGGGGGACCCCCAGGAGGTCTCCAAGGGCTTCCTCCAAGCCATCGGAGACCTCCTGGGGGTCCCCCGCCACCACAATCCGACCCCCAGGAGGTTTCCAAGGGCGTTCCCCCGACATCAGAGGGAGCCCTTGCAGATCTCCGAAGGCAAAAAGGCAGGGGAAAATGATGGGAGATTCGGATCTCCCGTCCTTTCCCCCTGCCTTTTTGCCTTCGCGGCAGCGGGGGACCCCCAGGAGGTCTCCAAGGGCTTCCTCCAAGCCATCGGAGACCTCCTGGGGGTCCCCCGCCGCCACGATCGGACCCCCAGGAGGTCTCCAAGGGATTTCCCCCGACATCGGAGGGAGCCCTTGCAGAAGTGTATTCGCTCCATAAGACGTACACACTTCCCCCCCACTTTTTTTGGGGGGAAAAGTGCGTCTTATGGAGCGAAAAATATGGTAATCCAGGAACCTGTTTCTTGCAATGGCTGACCAAATGCTTCCTAACTCTTATTTAGAATTATGTTGACCCTGATTCTGGGTGTGGCACAGAGTAATTGTGATTAGTAATAATCTATAGCTTTCTCTTCCATGAAATGTCTCATACCCTTTTAAAGCCATCACTAGGCTGGACATGAGTTCCCCCACTCTGAACTGGGAGGCGAGCTCTGGGCTTTGGAATGCATCCATTTTCGTTCCAGAAGGATCTGTGGCCCTGGATCGGAATCAGTTTGTAAACTGCACAGCTGAAGTACTGGAACACCAAAATGGCTATCAGCTTTCTGTTTATGCACTGATGGACAGAGAATCTGGAGACTAAAGACGGGAGTAAACCTGCCAAATTTCAAGAGGCTGGGCATTAACACCTTTCAAATTTGCTTTAAACGCTGAAGGAATTTTTGTCCCCATCTGATTTGATCTGGGCTCCAGATTCAAATCAGTCTAGAAACACACTTCCCTTACCGTCAGAACTGAATCTGCCCTGTTTGTTTTGGTCTGTACTCTGTGTTGACAGGTCCAAGCCAGATCTATTTGGGAATTGTGCGAATCTCGTGCATACCCATAGCTATAGACTTATCTTACAGCGGTGAGTTTAATGCAACAGCTTAAAGTGGAGCTGGTGCTTCTATTATTATGATTATTATGATTATTATGATTATTTTTGTTGTTGCTGCTGCTGCTGCTGTTGTTAAAAATACAAGATACAGTATTTGACTGGTATTATATAACAGGTGCAAGTTTTAACCAAAAATGTAAGTATCAGTTGGTCTGTGTGTGTGTGTGTGTGAGAGAGAGAGAGAGAGAGAGAGAACAAAAAAATTTGGTGCCCGGGGCAAAGTCTTCTCCAGTTACAGCCTTGCAGGCTTGGCATCTGAAGAAGTGGGTTCAGTCTGTAAAACTACAGTAAAACTGGTTAATTACTTGAAGATGACATGAAATTCTTCACAAACTTTGCTGTAACTTTCTTCTGTCAGATATGTCAAGCCAGCATAAAACCATGGTCAAAAATCCTGCCGCTTAGCATACTAATTCACACTAGAGTACACCCACTGAATTCAGTGATTTGGTGAGCCAACTCCTCTGTAAGTTTTGTTGATTCCAATGGGCTTACTCTAACTAACTACAACTATATTAAGACACAGAGCGGGCCCATTGGAATCAATGGAACTTACCAATGAGTTGACTCACTAAATCACTATTGAGTCAATGGGTCTACTCTAGTGTGATTTATTACACTAAGCAACAGGATTTTGGCCTCTAAATGTTAAGGTCTCTTTAAAAACCAGTTATTTTACTTTGTTATTATATGTCTGGCACTGTGATGGTGTAGACATGGGACACCAATATTTTTCTTTTTAAGTTTCTGCCTCAGGCGCCAAAATGACTTTGTCTCTAGGAGGGAGTTTCAGTTCTAGATTACAACTTTGATCTGCCCCATGTTTTGTTTGTCCAGTCTACCTCACTGCTTCTTTCCCACCTTGAGTAACTTGTACGAGAACTAATTGATAATTTTAATGTAGAAGAGAAGAGAGAAGAGAGAGAGAGAGAGAGATGTAATCTCCAAGGCAGTAGACAAAAGAATTAACAAAATTCAAAAGCTCTGTTTTTCTTCCTCATAATTTGTGGCAGCAACTCTTTAGAGTTTGTATTATCACACAACTGTCAGAGATAATTTGCCTTACTTTTGCTAATTGTTCTCCTGTGAGTTTTCAAGGAAGAAATATGATTTTGTACAAACTGTCAGGTGCTTAAAAAAAAAAGCCACTTCAAAGGCAAACAACTGTGGCAACCTGAATTTGCTGTCTGAAGCTGAGCAGATAATAGCTTTTTTTTAATTTTCTTTTTTATTATTATTATTATTTATAAAGTCCATCCGTGCTTATTTAACATTGTGTCACCTGGGTTCAGCTTATAATCATTTGTTAATACAACTACAATACATATTAAACTCTTAATCTATACAACGTGCTTCTAACCATTGATAAAACAGGTTCCATGTTTGATAATATTCTGCATCTTCCTTTCCTTTGATTTTCAGTGTCAGTCTGTCCATTTCTGCGCAGTCCAATATCTTTTTAATTATTTCTTGATCCGTAGGTGTTTCTTCATTCTTCCAATATTGTGCGAATATAATCCTTGCGGCTGTTAAAATATGCAGTGTTAAGTATACACCACACTGAACCGCACCAAACTGTTGAACTACCGTAAATGCCCATCTCTTACTGATTAACTATCCCCAAATAGGTTCAGCAGCATGAACTGCTCTGTTAAAGCTCAGACAAAACCCACGAGCAGATTCACCACCCTCGAGAAATTGAAGTCAACCTCTGCCACTGTGGCAACCCCAAGGAGACCATGCGACTGCATATGTTTTCTCACTTTGTTTTTTACTAGCACATAAGCTGCAAACTTAGCCTTCTTGCTTTAGGCCCAGAGCCATGAACTGTGCTTCGGGCTAGCCTCGGTGACACGTTTGGCAAGAGCTAGAAGTGACGGCATACTTTAGACTTTGTGGAGAAGAAAAGTCGGAGGAGTCAGGGAAATGGAACGCAGTTGGGGAGGGAGACAATTCAATAGATGGAGCAAAGGAGAGTGAAGATGAAAAAGCCAAGAGGAAGCTGCGTTCTGTTTACCGCGCGCTGGGCTTTTTCCAAACTCAGTAGCGGCACGTTTCATTTTTAATTTTTGCATTTGTGTTTGATCACAGCCCATGCAGATGCTGTTTCATGCTTCAGGTGTTCAAAATGACTAATTTTGAGGATGTCCGTTGGGCATGGATCTTTCAACTGCTCAAAGCAGATTTTCACACTTCGCCTCCCTCCCTCCTGCCCTCCCTCTTTCTCTCTCTCTCTCCCTCTCTCTCCCCTTCTTCCTCTCTTGCTCTGTGGGCTCAAGGAGGTGTTTCTTTACACTTGAAGACACTTTTGTTAAGTGGCCTGGAAACATGGTTTCTCCACAAGATTTCTTCTGCACATTTACACCAAGGCTGAAGAGAAGGAGGGAGGAAAGTTGGTAGAAAGGCAGTGTGGTTGTACACAGGCGGTGTCCATTTAGGGAAGCTGTTGAAAAGTTGCCTGGCTGTAGCACTCTGTAAATTCAGGCACATCAAGAATGTACTGTGTACTTTCAAGATTTATTTACTGCTGCAGCAAGGCTACTTTTTATAAGAAGAAAGCAAAAGAAACCCAGAAAAAAAGGTAGGGGGGTTGTGGAATGAAGGGTATGGAAGTGTTATGTTAGTGTGACTCAGGGCCTGTCCAGATGGGGAAATCTGGAGTGGTCCGGTTCACACGTAAATGGTTCTTATCTTCATTGCCATCTTTTAACCGTAAACCTTAGATCTGCAGAACTGGAAGGAACCCTCTGGGTCATCAAGTCCAGCCCCTCAAAAGGAGACACAGCGGGGAATCGAACTCCCAACCTCTTTGGGTTCTTTGTAGGGATGGTCTAAGGTTTTGTTTCAGATCAATTATTACAAAAATTTAGCAAGCTCTGTAAATTTCTTCACACCTCGAATGGAAAGATTTTGAAAAATACAACTCCTGAAACACAGACATTCATATTTTCTTTCAACTTTCCTCTTCTTCATGGCTGCATACAAATGTCTGACCACTGAGACTATACTCCATGCATCTGGTAAATTAGATTGTACTTATTGGGGAGCAGCTGCCAGAAACCTATAGGCTATGAATTCTGGGTATTGTAGTCCAGCAATTCATCCCCAAGTGTGTAGGGAATCGATTCTGTTTCTGGAGCCACCACTTTGCATCTGGACCTTGGCTATTCAGAAAGAAAACAGAAGCCGTCTTCAGATTTTATAAACTCTGGCATTCTGTACTGGAAAAATCTTCCAGAACATCACCTATTTTACACCTCTCCCCAGGGATGCCCAATGGGGTTATTCTGGATGGAAGAGCAGGTTGTAACTATTTCTTTCCTTGGTTATCTCTCACTCTTTCATTGCCCTTCCTAAAGAGTAAAACATTCACCACTTCTTATCTTCTTCACTCAGTCCTTTCTAACCCTCAAGCTGTTAGCATTTCTTTCTTGAGAAAGGACTAAACCCCTCCTTTCTGGGCCATGACCTCAGGTTTTGAGCCATGGTCTTCCACCCAGTTTTAGGATAGTCTTTTATATCAAATGTTTTTTCTAAATAAACCCAGTAACCTTTCTTTAAGCTTAATTTTCTGCCTACTGGATTGCTACAGAGAAGAGAGCAATAAGGTGAGTTTAAAAGTTCACAGGAACACCATTGCTGTTTACTGTGCTAATTAAAAGTGTGACTACATGGCTCTGCTTATAAAATGGGTGAATCTGAAGTATTTTTTTACTGACTGCATAATACAAATTTGTGCAACCTTTTTTTTTTTGCTCCCAAAGTGATATTTTAATTCTACTTTTTTCTAGCTGAATTGATTTGACCGTATGTGGGTTGCTGCTACATAAAGATGGAAGGACATGTCTGTAGGTGGTGAATTTCGGTGATACAGACAGTTGGTGGTGTGATACTCAGGATGGGGCCAGATGCACAAAAAGCAAAGCACTGTGATTACAGTTTGCTGTCAGACTACTACATTTCTGAAAAAACTTTTCTACAGAAAGACCAAGCAAGTATGCATGCACGCGCATGCACACACAGAGAGAGAGAGAGAGACACACACACACACACACACACACACGGAGAGAGAGGTGCTTTGGCAAAGCAACTTTCCCCTCATTTCTTGCCAATAGAGGGAGGACAAGGACCTCCAGCACACATGGACACACACAAGCAGTGCCAGCACTCACCTCTGTCTGCAAAGCCTCTCTTTCTCCAAGCTACTTCTTCCTTAAAAAAAAAAAGCTCCTTCCCCATGGGCAGTCTTATTTATGTATTTATGTATTTATTTACAGCTTCAATATAAGATACAGAAATGAATGATTGGGAGGAAGGAAAGACTTCTTAAGGTTGAGCAAACAAATTGTGCCACCTGCAGGCGCTTCAAGTGGAACTGAAAGTACGTCATGAGTTCAGCGAAAGAAGATCTGGAATCTGAGGGGTTAATTACAGCTGAGGAAAATGCTGGGCATTTATTTATTTATTTATTTATTTATTAGATTTTTATCCCACCCTTCTAGACACTCAGGGCGGCTCACAATAAAATTATTCATAAAAACAATTAAAACAACGATTTACATTGACAATATTAGTATTAATCAAGATGGAAAATATGAAACAAAAGATTAAATAGAAAGTAAAAGTCAAGTATTGACAGGAGGGAAGGCCTGCCTAAAGAGCCAAGTCTTTAATTGGCTCTTAAAAACACCCAAATAGAAGCACAGACAACTGAATCACCACCAGATTCTCCTCCCCAGTAGCCAGAGTGAGGGCTAAGCTTCAGCAAAGACTCATGACATGAAGGTCAGAGGATCGCATGAATGCTTCCCACAAGAACATCAGGTCAACCAGTCCTGAGTTTTAACAGGATGGAAGGCTTCTAGGAGTTTGATGACTGTTGCTGCCATATAATCTGCACCTAGAAGGCTTGGAAGCTTGTGGAAGCAACAAGTCAACACTCTGGCTCGCATCCACACTCCTGCTTATCTTGGACCTTGTTCTCTGGACCCTTGGCTTTGGACTCTGACTTCTGACTACGGTTTGTGTTTTGGCTTTGGCATTTTGGTATCTGCTTTGCATTTTCTGGACTTCTGATATTGGACTGGCTTATTGGACTTTTGCCTGTTGAAACCCCCTGGGAACGTGACAAAGTAGAAGGCTTTTTTCCTCCTCTCCTTCTTCGTCACTTATATTGGAGAGAACCAAATAGCCCAGTGCGACTTCAGAGTGAAAGGATTCCAGTTAATTCACATTTCCTTTGCCGTGTAGACACAACCTAAGATATCTCCTAACAGAACCTCCCGCATATTTCCGAGTCTGAATCAAAATTTACAACATTCTGAACATGCAGAGGGAGGAGCAACTCATTCCTGCCTCCCCCCCCCCCTTGCTGTTGCTTTATTCATACTTCCAGGATGAGGAAGAACCCTGGAAAATCTTGGAGCCTACACAAGAACAACAACTTCTCTTTTCCACATGCAGGGCTAAAAGTGTGAAGAAGTGCTAAGGGAAGGGGTGAGGTTAGGTGCTTCCCTCTATGCACGCTCCCAACAGCAGTGTTCACATTGTCCAAACTAAAAGAGATTCCACAAAACCAAATTCCATCTTCCCTTGGGTTAGTGGCTAATCCTAACCCAAGCTCTTTTGCTTGATGCAAGAAGCAGACAGTATTGCAGCCTTAGGTGCCAACTCAATCCCCATGTCTAAAGTCAAAGTGAACATGCACAATATAGAAGACTGGGAAGAAATATGCAACTCATATTTCCATCACATTTACAGCCTGAAGTGGTACAAAGCCAGAGAAAAACAACAACAGCAGCAGTGACACTTCACTGCTTAGATCTACAGAGCACGTCAACCGGCCCTGAGCAAAGACAGGAGAGGAAAGGATGTGTTGATAAGAGTGTTAGAACATGAAGTATCTGTAGCTTCAGGACTGGCTTTGTTGCCATCACAAAAATGAGTAAAAATGGAGTTTGCTTCTTTGTACGGCAGGGCTCTGATCACGGGCAAGGCTTGAGCTGAGAAGGATGACAGGAACAGAACAAAGGTTAATGCACAACTCCTCGCTCAACGTGATTGACGTGTGAGGCACACTTCCTTCTCAATATGTTTGTGAGCATGGCAAAACATAATGGGGATCCTCCCTGCAGCTGAATCCATCTCTCTCACTAATGTAGACTCACCTCTACGTCTTGAAGGGATGTAAGCAGCAGAGATATGGAAAGCTGCCACCTCATTTCTAGAAAATGACATGCCCAGAACAACATTACATCCCCAAGTAGCACATTCTGAAGCAGTGAATTGGGGCAGGCCAGTTTTGACAATGTTGAGGAGTGTAAGAGAGGTTTTTGAAGGTTCATGGATGATGGGATATTCTAATTGTGATGGGTTGCTCTTTTGTTGTTGTTGTTCGTTTGCAGTTTTCATTAAAGTCAATGGAGGCTCCAGTTTCATGGGGATGTTGAATCCATGCCAGGATTTAGCCTAGACATAACAAGAGGTATCCCAGCTTCTGGACTCTGCCCCCAAAATGCTTTTAGCATCTTAGGTAATCATAATGTGCTGTTAAGTCAATTCTGACTGGTGGCTTTACTCACAGGAGGCACAGTGGGGAATTGAACTCCCAGTCTCTGGTTCTGCAGCCAGATACCTAAACTACTAAGCTATTCAGCCAGTTTAGCACCTTAGACAGCTCCTTTAATAGTCAGACTGAAATCTGAAATGAGTTCACTTCCCCTACAAAATCAGAATTACCAGCTCCATAGACCAGAGCTGTTCAGTTAGCAGAAAGTGCTAGTTAAGGGTGGATGATGGATATGTAACTGTAGTGGCAAAGGCAGGAGGATGTGAACCCCTAGCATTTACTAAGCAAAGCCCCAGGGCTGTACTCTTTCATGTTGCACAGCCTGTACCAAAACACTTCTTGCATTTCTGCTGCTGGGAGAAATCTAAGGTGCCCTCCTGGTTCACAAGGTGCACCCCAACCCACCCCAGAAACCAAGCAAGGGTGTCAGAGGAAGGCTGTAAACCTGAACACTTAAACACATTTCCCCAAAATGTTGTACAGGTGTCTCCTTGCCATCATCATGGGCCACCTATGCTGATTTGTTGTTGTTTTGACTTACGTATATACCACCCCGTAGAGCTAGAGCACTCTCTGGGCAGTTTGCAACATAGTTATGTAAATAATACTTTGCCCACCCCCGTGAGTTGGGTAGTCAATTTACCAACCTCAAAAGGACAGAAGTCTGAGTCAACCTTGAACCAGCCTGAGCCTGTCATGATCAAACTCAGGGTCATGAGCAGAGGCTTGACTGCAGTACTGCAGTTTAACTGCTGTGCCATGGGGCTCTTTTTAAATTTCAAATGCCTTCTACAAATGATTGGCTCAGAGATCTGGCAGGAATCATATGCCCCTTCTAGAAGTTTCCTAAGTAGGGAGGGAAAAGGAAAGAATTGTGTGTAGCAAGATAAACACATATTGAGGGACCTTGCTGGGTAGTTGTAAGGATTAATGAAATATAGCAAATGCTAGAGGTGGCTCAGTAAGGGAGACGGCCATCCATAAATGGCAAGCTGATCTGCCCCTGTATTGAAAACCTTCCCTCTTTCTCCCAGTGCTTGTTATAAGAGTTCTGAAATGAATGCACAGAAATACAGAAAAGAATCCCAAATGTACTGGCTCACACCATTCGGGGGTGGTGGTGGTGGGCCCTTTCCTTTTATCCTGGGGGAAAAGAATGGAATTTTGGTGGCCCCTGATTGGGGGTGCCTTCCTCCCAGGATAGGGCACCGTTTTCTTCTGAAGTCCAACATTTTCCTCCCAGAATGCCCTAGAACAGTGGTTCCCAACCCTGGATCTCCAGATGTTCTTGGATGAGTACTCCCAGAAATCCTGTCCAGCACAGCTAGTGGTGAAGACTTCCAGGAGTTTTAGTCCAGAGGTTCTGGGAACCCAAAGTTCGGAGCCACTGACCTAGAATCATGCAATGTTAGGAGAATTTTCAGAATAAATGATGCTTCCCAAGAACTGAAGCAAGCAGCACCTCGTTACAAGTGGGAGTATGAAAATCAGTGTTGTGAAAAGAAAGGGAGGGAGATGTTGAGAAAGAAAATTACTGGGAATAATGGAACACATGCAGTACAGCACATGCATGCACACAACGATTGTAATGACAGAAACCCACAGAGGTGAGTAGCTTCAATTTTGCATGGGCAATGTATCCACGTGGGTTTTCACCCGAAGTTTAAAGGAGCTCTCCAGGGTGCTGATTCTGTTTTGGAGATGTGGTCAAGCACTAGGGATAGCTTCAGCACAGGTCAGATGAAAACCTAGAATGGATCTACCACCACCCCACCAAAACCAGTGTCACCACTTCTCACTCTCAGAAGCATGGTGAGTTCTGGAAACACACCATGGCATTCTGAACAGCACGGTGCTAATATGTAAATGTATTTCAATGAAATCAAGGAATTGTAAAAGTTAGAGAGAAGCTAGGTGATTAATCCAGCCAAAATTTTATTTCACTTCTATTTAAGCTGTATTCCTCCCTAAGGATCTTTTGGCCACCGAAAGAAATGGAAAAACTACCCCATGTCATTATTCTCCTCCAAGGACATTTTCTCTGCTCCCTGCCTTCTCAATGTGCGATAAATCTCCTCTTCGTTCTACCCTGCACGGTCTCGCCTTCAGTACTTTCAATGGGTTGAGATTTCAGACCTTATTCTCAGCCTGTTTTCCCGACCACACCTGGTCGTTCTATTATTGCTGCATGTCTGTGTGCCAGAAGCTGACTCACGCCCACACTCCTGACTCACGTGTGAAGGCATTGTGGTGCTTTCCAAGAGCTAAGTTTTGCCTGCTGATTTTAATGAAAAGGACCTTTTTGCTCACCATCGGAAAGGTACGAAGTCTGAAGCAATTGGCCTTTTCAAAGATTGTAGCGCCATAGGCTAGACAATGTTTTGAAGAGCAATTTCCCAGCTATTTCACTTTTCCATGCTGGCTATTTTGGAACGCCATCAGTTCCTCTCTGCTGCCGCTCACCCTGTCATCATTATCCTTGTCTTCCTTCTCCTTTTCCAATTCCCTTTCACTCTGCCCCAGATGTTTAAGGTTCCAAGATTTAATGAATGGAGGTGTGCATTGTGTGACTCGTGCATCTGGTTGTGACTCTGGTGCACAACTGCATGTGCACTCCAAAGACACTTTTGCCAAGCAGTACGACCACTTATAGGGACGTGGTGGCGCTGCGGGTTAAACCGCAGAAGCCTCTGTGCTGCAAGGTCAGAAGACTAGCCGTCGTAAGATTGAGCTCCCGTCACTTGTCCCAGCTCCTGCCAACCTAGCAGTTCGAAAGCATGCAAATGCCAGTAGATAAACAGGTACCACCTCGGTGGGAAGGTAACGGCATTCTGTGTCTAGTCGCACTGCCCACGTGACCACGGAAACTGTCTTCGGACAAACGCTGGCTCTATGGCTTGGAAACAGGGATGAGCACCGTGCCCTAGAGTCGGACATGACTGGACTAAATGTCATGGGGAACCTTTACCTTTACCTTTTACGAGCACTTACCCAAAATTCTCTGGGCTTGTGGAAATCCCCAATAGTATGTAGTCTTCAGTCACACTAGGAGGGCTGGAGCAACCCCACACACTGACAGCAGACTGATATGACAATGATTAAATTTCCTAGCTCATCTCTTCTTGCTCTCTGGGGTTGACATGAAGGTCAACAGCCAGTAATTTCAGGATTCTTCCAACCCTTCTTGAAAATAGAGCAATATTTGCCCATCTCCTATTTCCAGGAATGCAGGTTTCCTCACCTCCCCTAATACACGGGGTTCCTCTGCTATCTTCTTTTATTTTTATTTATATAGTTTCTGTCCCCCTTCCTCCCCCGCCCCTGGGTTTTTGACTGATACCACCAACCCTCCTTCCTCCCTTTTTTGTTCTAGCCTGTTTTCTGCTTTCTGTCTCCTGTGGGAATGTTTACAATAGAACTTAGCACCAAACATAGCCCATAAATTACTGCACGTGTGGTGTAACCACACACCCAGGATTCTGAAGAGCCAACAAATGTTTTGAATGCTTTGCTTGTGATTTCTGTATTTCATTTTTTCCCCATATGTCTTAAGAAGTGCACATGATCCATGAAAGCTGACATTAAAATATAATAGTATTTAGGGTGCCGCATGTTTTTGTTTTGTTTTGGATTTTGCCTGATATGCTTGCGCAGACTAACAAAGCTACCTCTTCTAAACCCACCTCCCCTGTTTCTTTAGGTGACTCCCACTTCCTTTCCTGTTGGAATTGTTTATTTCACTGTGCTGGAATATTCTGCCTTCAGGAAACTCCTTACCATCAAGAACTCCATTCTCTTTTGAGCATCTTTGGCAATGTCAGCTCCCCATATTTCCTTAAATGTCTTGAAACTGGCTTTCTTAAGGTTCAGAACATGCATCTGATTGTGCTAAGCTTCCTCTAGTGCCAAGAGGAAATGGCCAGATTCAAGGTGCTGGTTCTTGCCTATAAAGCATTTCATGGTTTGGGAGCTGGGTGCTTGTCAGAGTGTCATTCCCTAAAAATGTCCATCAGGCCATGATCCTCCAGGTTGCCACGCCAAGGGAGGCCAGGAAGTCATCAACCAGAAACAAGGCCTTCTCAGTTGTGGGTCCATCCCTTTAGAATGTGTGCACTATGTCTGGTCACAAACCTCAAGCGGATGCTCAAAACAAGGCTGCTTACTGAAGCCTTTGAGTGCATCCTCTCTTAACGTAGTATGAGTGATTATCTTTAGATTGCCTGTTTGCCATCGTTTAGTTTTTTTATTGATTCCTTTGATGTTTGTGTATTGATTATCTGCAGAATTTATTTTTATTACATTTTGATTTGTTTTAATTTATGTTTGTGTCTCTCTAGATGTAAACCACCCAGAGTAGTTTTATCACTGATCAGTGTGGTAAACAAGTTTAATGAATGATACTCTCAAGATACTTTCAACTTCCACCTCATTGATCAACTCTTCCTGGTTGGTGAGGATCAGGACTTGTACAGCCAATCTCCTCGTTACTTGTCCCACCAACTGGAGAACAAAATTGTTAGCAGGACAAGTAAGCCATTTACTTGTCTGAGTTCCAACAGGTTTTAGGGAAGCTTTCCATTACTGCTCGCTCTCTCTCTCTCTCTCTCTCTTGAATCTTTGATATCTTCAATAGACTGGCTGAGCAACCAGTTGCACAAGCTGTGGCTCAACTGATAACCTTGTCAATGAGGGAACCACACCCAAAATGTTAGCTACACATGCACAACTCCCCAGCATGTTGTTGGCCTTGGTCTTCAATTTAGCTTGGAGATTGTAGTAGCTCTTACAGTGTAAGAGCTGATAGGCTTTGATCAAGTTACCTAGATCTTCCTCTTCATTTTCCCAGCTTAACACTGCATCTGTCCTAACAAACCATCCTAATGAATACTGAAGCTGTGTTCTTTTTGTGCCCTAGATTCAGCTGGGATGGAGGTTCTTCTGAGGAATTGTAACTTAGTCTGATAGATCATTCTGAAACCTATTTTGCAACCAATGCCGTTCCTAAGAAGCTGTCCTTGGTCCTAAAATTGTCATTATGTGATCGCTGTCATGATCAAGCCATGTTTTGATTTCTGAGCTATTTTCAGTTGTTTTGTGCCCTGTCCTGTTGTGTGCCTCAGCTATCAATTGATATCCTTCCAACTGTGGCTCTGTTGCATCTCCCATAAGCCCTCTCTAACATGGTTAATGATGAAGGACGATGGGATTTGCAATCTAACAACATCTGGAGGATCACACATTACCTACTTATGTGGTAGGATATAAATGAATAATTAATCACACTTATTTACCATCACTGGATAGGAAAGTGACATATACATCCATTTCAACAAACAACACAAATGAGTAACAGGACTATTTTTCTATATTCAGTGAGTCTTACTCCCAAGTAAAGATGATATAAGGTCATGGCTGGGCACAAAACAGCCCGATTCAGCCATTACTTATTGGCTCTGAGGAACATGCATTAAAATGGCATCGAGCACCTCCTTGTTCCATCATCACTTTCTCTTTGTGGAGAACAACATGGCTGATGACGTCCCTGCTCATCTAAAGGCTTTCTGCTGAAGCAAGAATTCTAATTTTCTAGAACTCTTGTGCGCAGCTACTTGCTCCTCTTTAAGCCTGTTGGTGAGAAGTGGATAAGTAACGACTGAATAAAGCTGCAATTAATCCTGGATATGAATCTTGTGCCTTGAGCAAGATTTATTTCCTCACTCCACATTAGACAAGAAAGGACACACAACTGTTATGTGAGAAGGTTAACAAGCCCATCTCAGCACTCTACACCTCTGAAACTTGTCACTCGGTTAGTTTCCTCCTGGAGGGTATTTTCACACATGTGTGCGCTCACAAAAGGGCCCTTCCTAAGAGCTGTCATACAGACTGCAGAAGGCTTTGTGTTCCAGTAAAAGAGCCTGCTTTTCAGTGAACACTGCTTGTTTTGACTTTGTATCCTCCAAAGACTAGCAGCAAAGGCTAAGTTGGGGATGCCACAAAGCATTCTATTTCCTTGTACGTTCTCAACACCACTGTACGAGACAACTTATTTACAACGGTTCCCTCCAGGCTATGCTGCAAAGAGGATCAAAACTCGGTGCCTGGAGGAGCTTCAGCCGAGGGCTGTACTTTGGTAAGGTTGTGATTTTCTGTCTGATTGATGCGTCGACCTTTCTGGACCTCATTCTGTTTCTGCTCAGGCGAGAATAAGGCCTCATCAATGGATGCTGCTGAATGAGGCGGGAATGAAGTGCCTGAAAAGTCCTGATTGAGCAGGTAGAATGGGCCGTACCATGTATGAGGATGGGAGGAGGCGCTGTCTCAGCTTGCACAGAAGGATATAGCTAGAAAAACTGGAGAAAGGAGATACATGTGATACAGTGCGAGGGAGAGAACATTATGAAAAAAGATAATAGAAGTGTTTCTGACGGTTGTTGTAGGTTTTTCGGGCTGTTTGGCTGTGTTCTGGAGGTTTTTCTTCCTAAGGTTTCGCCAGTCTCTGTGGCTGGCATCTTCAGAGGACAGGAGTTAGAACTCTTGTCTGTGTTCAGGTGTAATGTGTGGGGTAGTTGAGTATTTGTAGCTGTGGGATCAGCTTTTTGTCCTTTTCAGGAGATTGGGTGATTATGGTGATCATGGTGTTTTTTGTTATGGGTGTATTGTTGTGATAAGGGGGGGAGATGATCTGTCACTGTGATTGATGGGTGTTGTTAGCTAGTCTTTTGTGTGCAGTGATCACCAGTCGTTGTGGCTGGGTAGAGTTCGTGGACCTTTTTGCAGGCTGTATTTTACAGTGCTGGAAGCCAGGCTTTGTTGAGTTTTAGACTACACCAGAACATAGACACAGTTCTAACTCCTGTCCTCTGAAGATGCCAGCCACAGAGACTGGCGAAACGTTAGGAAGAAAAACCTCCAGAACACGGCCAGACAGCCTGAAAAACCTACAACAACCATCGGATCCCAGCTGTGAAAGCCTTCGAGAATACAGAAGTGTTTTTTTCCTTTGCCCTATAAAATGCATTTAATCCGGCAGAGCAGAAGGAAGAGATGGTAGAATCCTGAAATGGTAAGATCTGCTTCATGTCTGGACACCATTCTGTTTCACCCATCATGGAAAATGTTATACAGCCAACTGCTAGCACATCATGTCAGTTCACTTCTTGTTGTGTTCGTGTTTAGAGATGGGCATGAACTGCCAGTTGTTTTTTCATCCAAACAAATGTTTGGCGCTTCCTTGCCCCGCTTTGTCTGGCAGGCGCCCATTCGGAAACACCACCCTGATACAAAGGAGGTGAGGAAGATGGGGCACCACCTCTGAGTGGGCCCCTGCTGGAGCAACTGTGGCTGAGAATCACTTGGACAAAAACAAACAAACGTGGCACGAATCACTGGACCAGTGGTTCGTGCCCATCTCTACTCGTGTTTCTAAGCACTGGTGTTCTGTTTTGTGGTCTTTTGTTTTAATGCAGTGGAGTATTAAAAATGTGATTCACCCTTGTGGCTGGAATGACAAAAGCCATTCTACACTCAGGCCTAACTCCAACGCAACTTCAGTGAAGGAAAACAATGCACTAGGTAGTCCTAAGTCAGGCATAGTATTTTAGGAAACACTCATGACATATCAAGGAGGTGCACATTTTCCTTGCTTTCTTCCACCGTTTTCCCCCCTCATTCTATGTAGGGCAAGAAGTGTGGACAGGAGAGTGCCCATGGCCCATGGGGACTCTTCACGCGAACCCTAGGAAAATCTGGGCTCCAGTTCAAGTGTACAATGTTGACTGAAGGTTGCATGCCTATCTATCTATCTATCTATCTATCTATCTATCTATCTATCTATCTATCTATCTATCTATCTATCTATCTATCTATCTATCTATCTATCTGTCTGTCTGTCTGTCTGTCTGTCTGTCTGTCTGTCTGTCTCATAGATTTTTATATCACTCCCCGCCTTCTGTGCGGTTCACAAGCCATAAAATCAAACAGAAATTACAATAAACAGACAGTGGTGATAATAAAATGTAAACTGAATCATCACAGCTAAAACCTCACTAAACATGGCTCATGAACCACAACTGGAATGTATCGCAACAATGATTATTTAAAATCACCAGAACATCTATCTAGTTAGTAAGTTAGTTTTGAGAGGCTCTTCATATTTATTAGTTGCACAGCTGATGGGTACTGGGGTTTTATCCATGCTGGAAATAACTGCCTATCGCATTTGGTCAGTTCAGACACGGGGCAAACTAATTGCAAGTTATTTCAGAAGAGTTGATGACAACTCAAATATTCTATCATGTTCAGGATGAAAAGAACATAAGCTTTTTAAAAAATAATTGCAGGAGCAAGTGAGATGACTGATCTCCTCATCCGATACTCTGACCTGCCACGGGCCACCTCACGTTTGTCTGAACTCTTCAAACATTATTTGTTCTTAGGTGCTGCTTTCAGTCTTCACCTGGGCTTACCTGAGGGCCACAGACGTGCCTAACAAAAGGTGTGTTCAACGTATTTTGCTGGTACAAACCGAGTCAACCTCATCTTTATTCACCGCAGCAAAGGCATCTCGTGTTTATGCAGCACTGATAAAGTTTTCCAGCTGACCTTTTGGTGCCTTTCCATAAGGCAGCAAAATGCAACTTGGATTTCACACTTAATACAAAGGTGATAACAGTGTTCTAGCTGGATGCCTATCTCTGTCATATGGGTGGTGGAAAGACTCTCTGAATTACAAGCTTTAATTTTGCTTTTAAAGTTCATCCCTGAAGCTTCGGAGTTCAACACGCACCACCCTTGGTTTATTCATGAGCCCCACACTGTCCTGTGAAAGAGTTGCTCTAAGTTCAGGTGAAGGTCTCCTGGCCACTGCTAAGTCAGCACCATTTGTCAATAATACTGAAGTGACACATTTTTAAAATGGCAGCATTCCAGACTCAACTGAGAGTACACTGTGTATAGTTCAGCACCGATGTGCTAAGGCGACAGGAATTGCAAAGCATGAAACTTTGAAGAGGAACACATGAAAATTTCTTCTTTCAAGCAATCAAAAAAAGCTCCAGAAAGATCTGACTCAAGGATATACATCTTCCTGTATTTCATTCTCACAGATGCCAGTGAAACATTGCTGAAGTTTTCTCTCTGCTCGACCACAGAACGAGATTTTTTTTTCCTGTTGTCTTTGGGAGAAATATTACTGATGTCTTTTGTGTACGAGTGTGTATCTGCATTAAAAACCTTCATTAAAATCATTTTGCTTGCATGTAAAATGAACAGAAAATCACATAAGCATCCTTCGCTGCTGTATAACCAATTTTGTGACCAATCTTACAACCAGTGCGCAATCAGAAGGGAAGCCTCTAGAAGTGAGGGCAAGGTGTGCACAATTCTCCGTCCACTCTGTATTTGGGAAACAGGATACCAGGACAAGTGTTTGAGGAGCCTCGTGGCACAGTGGTTAAACTGCAGTACTGCAGTGAAGACTCTGCTCATGAGCGGAGTTCGATCCTGATGGGCTCAGGTAGCTGGCTCAAGGTTGACTCAACCTTCCATCAGTAAATAGGGTACCCAGCTTCCTGGGGATGGGGGCAATGTGTAGTCTGGATAATTAAATTGTAAACCACCCAGAGAGTGCTTTAAGTGCTATTGTGTGGTATAGAAGTAGCACACTTTGCTTTTGCTTTGCTTTTTTCCCTGCTGGACAACAATACTTTTCGTGTGCTCTTTGGGGAAAATATCATTGACGTGCACATGTGCATGTGTGCGCATGCACACACACATTAAAACCTTTTGTTAATATCCTTTTTCCTGCATGTGAAATGGAAGGAAAACCACATAAGCATCGTTCTCTGCTGTGTAACCCGTTTCGTGACCAAACTTACAACCCGCGTGTGATCAGATGGGGAGCCACTAGGAATGAGGGCAGAGGCGCACAATTTCCCATCTGCTCTCCATTTGAGAAACAGGATACCAGGACAACAATTTCATGCAACAAAATTTATATTTGGCTCAACATTCAAGATTTGCAATGTAAATATATATTTTTGCCCCCCAAAGAAATGATCAGCTCCATAAATTTATTACTCTTCCTGCGCGGGATGACATATTCCCTGTGCAGGATTCCCCTGGAAAAGGGCAGAATAAATGCCAACCTGCATCGGATTGTTCCAGTTCTCACACAGAATAGCATCCTTCCTGCACGGAACTCACTAGCAAGAGCATTAAGCTGCACACAGAATTGGGCAGTTTCTTATGCAGAGCAGAGGGTGGGGGAAGGAAAGTGAGATTGCAGGCATAACAACACTATTTCTTAGGTTCCCCTGAAATGCCAGCTTCTTTCTTTCTAATTTTTTGTTTCTCTTGCTACACTGCACCACCCTCCCACTCTCACATCAGTACCAACAGGGAAGTGGGTCTCTTGGGAATCGTGCAAGGTGGAAAGAGACAAACAAATCCTTTGCATTTATCTGCAAGGCAGGCTTTGCTTAAAAAAAAACACCCCAAAACCCACCCTATGAATGTATTATTTTGATTTCCAGCAACCAGGATACAGAATCTTCGTCTGCAGGGGAAAAGATGAAAAGAATAGGATGCTAAATGAACATCTGGTGGTGGATATCATCAAGGGTTTCCTCAGAATTTTTTAAGCCTCTGAAGTATGTTTGCTTTCACTGCAAGATTCTCCTGAATGTTTTCATCATGAAAACTTTCCCCTAAAAGCCACGGTTAACTCTTCATTGCTTGATTCACAGTGTCAGCATTAAGGGAGATGAAGGAAGGAGAAAGAAGCATTTTCTTCACATTCTTATGATAATTAATGAGTAACATGTCGCTCCCAGTCCATGGGCTGTTCGACCTTATCAACCCTAGCCATTATAGTAAATGTCTATGTTGTCTACGACGTCTGCGTTGGCTCAGGCATGTTGTGAGAATGGCTGACGGTCGGATTCCAAAAGATCTCCTGTATGGAGAATTAGTGTAGGGAAAGGGCCCCAGAGGGAGGCCACAGCTGCGATACAAGGAGATCTGCAAGCGGGATCTGAAGGCCTTAGGAATGGAACTCAACAGATGGGAAATCTTGACCTCTGAGCATTCAGCCTGGAGGCAGGCGGTACATCATGGCCTCTCCCAATTTGAAGAGGCACTTGTTCAGCAGGCTGAGGCCAAGAGGCCATTCCGAAACCAGCCAAATCAGGGAGCTGGACAAGGGGACAGATTGTATTTGTCTTCAGCGTGGAAGGGATTGCCACTCTCGAACTGGCCTTCTCAGCCACACTAGACGCTGTTCCAAGTCCTCTATTCAGAGCACGTTACCATAGTCTCTCGAGACTGAAGGATGCCTAATCTAATTATAGACAATGATGAGAAATAGAGATGGCACAAACTTTGGTTCAGAGGTTTGTGCTGGTTTATATGCATGAAACCACGGGTGCTGCACCCCCAGCTGGATCCCCCACGCAGCAGCTGGCGCTCACTCCTCTCCTCCTCCTCCTCTTCAGCTGTTCAACCAGTCTCCGGCAGGAGCACGGGCTTCCCTGCCCCGCCTCCTTGGCGGATCGCCCACTCAGACAAGGAGGCGGGACAGGCCAACCTGTGCTCCTGCCACAGACTGGTTGAACAGCTGAAGAGGAGGAGGAGGAGGAGAGGAGTGTGCTCTGATTGGTGCGTGGGTCATTGGCTGGGGAGGCAGGGAAAGGCTTGTGCCCCTCTCTAGTGAGGAACTGTGGGAGAAGAAGTCCATCACAAAGGTCTGATTTGCCTGCTGGACAGTAAAGCAAACTGACAGGGAATAAAAGATTCATTTGAAATGTGGTGCTGGAGAAGAGCTTTGTGGATACCCTGGACTGCCAGAACGACAAACAATTGGGTCCCAGATCAAATGAAGCCTGAACTATCTCTGGAGGCAAAAAAAATAAATAAATGTTGAGGCTGAGTCTGTCCAGCTTTGGGCACATCACGAGAAGGCAGGATTCTCTGAAAAAGACCATAATGCTGGGAAAGCTGGAAGGCAGCAGGAAAAGAGGAAGACCAAATACGTGATGGACTGACTCCTTAAAGAAGCCACAGGGTTGAGTTTACAAGCGCTGAGGAGGGCTGTGGAGGACATTTTGGAAATCGCTCATTCATAAAGCTGCTGCAAGTCAGAGGTGACTGGACAGCACATAACAACAGCTGTCCTTTAAGAAGATTTTTTAAAAATATATATTTTAAAAATGTTAATAGGATAAAATCCTAGAAAATGTTGACACAACTGGCCCAGGAGAATAAGAATGGGACTTGTATTTATTCACGTATGAACTTAAAACACCTTGAGAGAACTATTCCCTGCAACGAGCTGTAGAAATAATTTGAATAAAAAATACTTGTGAAATGAAAGGATGCATCTGCTCTTGACTTAGAAAAGCCACCATATTACACTTTTGTTTCCAGTTCCTGTCAAATACTCTGAAAATTGAGTATTTAAAATGAAGTGATTGAAGGGTTTGCCTACTAGTCCCAGAAGTCTTCAGAATGCTGAATTCTGAGTTCTAAGTGAACCTGATTGAATCTTTAGTTGAACCCAGCACATAAAAATAAGAGTCTAAATTGTGCCTTGACCTCCTCATGGGCCTTCAACTCACCCACCAAGTGACCCCCCCCACCAGCCACCATCCTTTCAAACTCCCAGTGGTCCCCCTACTTGGACCTACGTAAACCCCGAGCTTCCCTTGTCTTCATATGCAAGTATGAGAAATCACTAAACTAAACTATTCTCCTCACCCTGTGAGAGAAGAGCACTCAGTGACAAAGGAGAATTAGAAAGCAAAAAAAGCAAAGCATGTTGCTTATATACTGCCCCATAGTGCTGAAGGCACTCTCTGCGCAGTTTACAATTTGATTATGCAGGCTACGCATTGGCCCCCCTCCCCCAGCAAGCTGGATATTCAATTTATCAACCTCAGAAGGATGGAGGGCTGGGTGAACCTTGAGCCGGCTTCCTGGGACCAAACCCAGGTCGTGAGCAGAGTTTTGACTGCAGTACTGCAGTTTAACCACTGCACCATGAGGCTCCTTACATTTTATGCACCTTAAGCCAAATAGTCAGGTAATTATTTCACTCGGTTGTGCAAAATGGGGACAGCAGGTGCTTTGTGGCAGGGACTTTGAAAGATTAGGTACACAGGACAGGTTTGTTTGCAACATTTTGTTAAACAGTCAGCCAGTCCTTCTGTTCTTGCTTTGTATGTTTGTGTTCTTTCCTAAAAGGGCAGGACACCAGTCTTACATATAGACAGTTTGTACATGTTACAGACACGTCAGTGGGGAGGGGGGGACACTCCTGCTTCTCTTCTCCTTTGTTGGTGAGGGATCTTGTGGGGGTTTGGAAATGTTTTCTCAAGGAATTTAGCAACCACTCACCACTTTCTGAGGCAGTCTGCCATAAATCAAATAAACTGAGTCAACTGGTAAATGAAACAGGAGACAGGATTTTGGCTTCTCGTTGCACTGCCATAATCTGGTAAAAATGCAAATTGTAGGCAACATCTCAACCAGAGATCTAATGGTCAGTCCAGGACAGAGATGGTCCATGGTTGGAGTAGGTAGGTCTGAACACCTTACACTCAGATTGTAGAGTGAGCCATAACCATCTTCCGGAGTTTACAGGTTGTTTGTGTTACCAATACCAGCAAAGAACCTTCCTTGATTTTCTTTCCAGGACGTAGCAAATGATATTTCGACATGGGGGCTTCGTCTTCGTATACAAATACGAAGTCCGCTGGCACAGGTAACCGGCCCAATTACCATCCACCTGCCAGACCACTTACCGCGCAGCACCCGGTGTGCGTGGCCAGCATCGTCTCCTTTGCCCCAATCGCGGCAGTAGCCCAGCTGCCACTGCCCCGCCTCCCCGCTCGCCCGGCCACTCCCAGCAAGGGGGTGGGAGGATGAGTCTCCCTGCTCAACCGTGGAGCCCCCGTGTCTAGATATACTTCCTGTCCCACCTCCAAGTTCAAGTGTTTCACATTGTTCAGGTGTATTGTATTAGTGAGCATTTTCATCTCAGAAAGATCATCCTCACCTGCCAAAGGATGAGATATTTCCTATCAGGCTCATGTAGTGGTTCTATGTTTGTGAGAAGAATTACTGTCAAAATGCACAGGAAGGGCAGCAATGAAGGAATTGGAACAGATCGTCAAGTGTAAGGATGCGTCACTGGAGACAAAGACCAAGATCACCCACATTCTTGTGTTTCCGATCACCATGTATGGGTGAGAACTAACAGTAGAAAAATTCATTTGTTTGAAATGTGGTGCTAGAGGAGAGCTTCGCAGATATCCTGGACTGCCAGAAAGACATACAAGTGTGTCCTAAAGCAAGTCTGGACTATCTCTGGAGGCAAAAATGATGAAATTGGGGCTGTCCTAGTTTGAACACATCATGAGAAGGCAGGATTCTCTGGGAAAGACAATAATGGTATGAAAAGTTGAAGTCAGCAGGAAAAGAGGAAGACCAAAGATGAGAAGGATCAACTCCTTAAAAGAACCCAAAGGCTTGAGTTTACAAGACATGAGTGGAGTGGTTGGGGAGAAGACATTTTGGAGATTGGTTGTTGTAGGTTTTTCAGGCTGTTTGGCTGTGCTCTGAAGGTTTTTCTTCCTAATGTTTCACCAGTTTCTGTGGCTGGCATCTTCAGAGGACAGGAGTCAGAACTCTGTCTGTGTTCTGGTGTAATGTGTGGGATAGTTGAGTATTTATAGCTGTGGGATCAGCTTTTTGTCCTTTTCAGGAGATTGGGTGATTATGGGAATCAGGGTGTTTTTTGTTATGGGTGTATTGTTGTGATGGGGGGGGGGGGAGAGATGATCTGTCACTGTGATTGATGGGTGTTGTTAGCTAGTCTTTTGTGTGCAGTGATCACCGGTCCTTGTCGCTGGGTAGAGTTCGTTGACCTTTTGCAGGCTGTATTTTTCAGTGCTGGGAGCCAGACTTTGTTGAGTTTTAGACTTTCTTCTTTTTTGTTGAAGCTCTGCTGGTGTTTATGGATTTCAATGGCTTCCCTGTGTAGTCTAACATAATGATTGCTGGTGTTGTCCAGTACTTCTGTATTTTGAAATAGAATTTCATGTCCAGCTTGTTTCAGGGCATGTTCACCTACTGCCGATTTTTCCGGTTGTTTTAGTCTGCAGTGTCTCTCATGTTCTTTGATTCTGGTGTGGATGCTGCATTTTGTGGTCCCAAAAAAACTACAGCAACCATCGGATCCCGGCTGTGAAAGCCTTCGAGAATACATTTTGGAGAATGTTCATTCATAGGGTTGCTTAAGGTCAGAGGAGGACTTGGTGGCATGTGACAACAACAATGTAAATGGTGCTTCACTGCATAGACTCTTTAAAATTAGAAGCATTAAATGGGTTGTTTGCCTCTTTTTCATCCATGCCTTTCCTTCTGTGTTTGCTATGTGTTTCTATTTGCTTTGTTTCACAGAAGGAATTTTTGTTCTCTTTCTGTGTCTTACCAGAGATGAGGAAACATGTCAGACATGGTAACTCCTCATTGCAGATGTGTCTTTGTGTGTGTGTGTGTGTGAGAGAGAGAGAGAGAGATTGTGACTGTGACTGTACTGAGAAAGCCTTCACCCATGAGAAACTGGAGTAATTTACTGATTTTTTTGTCGTGTTGCCAGCGTATTGGCCCACTTTCAACATTAAACTGGTTGGCAGTCATACACATGCATGCTGACTTGATGTTCACTCCCAGGTACCACTTTCCATAAGAACCATTTTTCAGAGGAACTGTTGTTCCTGAGAAGTAACTGCAGTACTTTGAGGTCTTACCATGATGTTTCATGTCTGCGTTCCCTCAGGATACTTGACTAAACAGCAGATGTGTGGCCCATGGAGCAAATTATGATAAATTGCAAATATTGATTGCTTTTTAACCAGATGGATGGTACCTTCTGGTGTTTAAATATAGGAAGCAAGCCAACGATACCTTGACCTCACCTCTGCCCTGGCAACCTGCATGAAATTAATTTCAGCTGTCATTCAAAGAAGCAGTTAGAAGTATGTGATAGCTGATTTATTCATTTAAGGAGAGAACTATGAGCCAGATGTGCTCTCTAATGGAGGATGACTCCAGTGGCTTTCAGGTGATAAGTAATGGGAAACTTCAAGATGTTGCTGGTCTTGATTGAACCCCTATGACACATTACATTTTTCACGTTAATTAACATGTACTTTGATCAGTGACAAACAACTTCAGTTCCTTCTCTCTCTCTCTCTCTCTCTTTCTTTCTGTCTTTTTCCTGTTTTGGCTAATTAGGCGTTCTCCTGAATATAGCTAATCTCTGTTTGCTTTTCAAGGTGTAGGTGCTTTTCCGGTGATAATGAATTTACAACAGAAGGTTTGGTTCAAAGAGTCATTGAACAGGCAAATGAGAATGGCTGTTACATTTTCTGCTCAAGGAAGGCACATGCTGTGTGGAGGAGAACATGGAAGAAGGTGTACATGTTTGAAGGTGGGCCTGATTGGGGAAATCATGTACAGCAATAACAGGTCCCCTGCGCTGAGCTGAAATTTCAATTTTTGCTTAGGTAAAATAAATCATGACATCTGAGGTTGTATTTACCTAATTTTCAAGCCTGCTAAAGACCAGATGATTTTAATTATGTCTTGATATGTAAAACCATAGATGGTGGTTGTAGGATTTTCAGGCTGCTTGGCCATGTTCTGAAGGTTGTTCTTCCTAACGTTTCGCCAGTCTCTGTGGCCGGCATCTTCAGAGGACAGGAGTCAGAACTCTGTCTGTGCTCTGGTTCTGACTCCTGTCCTCTGAAGATGCCGGCCACAGAGACTGGTGAAATGTTAGGAAGAACAACCTTCAGAACACGGCCAAAGAGCCCGAAAAACCTACAACAACCATCAGATCCTGGCCGTGAAAGCCTTCGAGAATACATTAAAACCATAGAATTCAAAGAGATTGTACTTTCTTTTTCACATGACCGTGCATATATTTGTCAACATTTTTCAATGATAATGACTTTTTCTCCAGTGCCCATATCACTTCGGTGTGCAATTTAAAATGTAAACCTTTTCCCACACACATTTCTCAGACATTTGCTGTTGTTGCCTGACTCACACTGTGAGCTGGGGAAGCCTAGGATTTTCATCTCTAAGCGGTGTCTTTGGGTCCGTAGTGACTTCTAGGAGGTGTAAATTGGGGAAAAATTGTAATCAACAACAAACTGGAATGAATTTCTCATCCACTCCTTCTCATATCATTGGATCTGAAATATAAAGCTACTGGGCCAGTTGTCTTGGGCCAAACCATAATGAGTTGTGTTTGATGCATACTAATAGAGTTGCCAACCGTCATGAGAAAAAGATGACCCATAAGTCTCTATTATTATTACTATTTTCAACGAGAAATGCTAGTGACAGTGTCTGGTGAAATTCAGAAAGAGAAGCTCTATATTTTACTGACATTGAGTATCAGCAGAATAATGGTCTTTGGAACCTGTATTTATTATAAATGGCTACAACCTTAGAAAGATCTTTTACTGCAAAGGTTACTGAGTCCAATAAACAGAGATGGTTGGAACTGGCTAATGGTTTACTCATAAAGAGTGTCTCTATGTTTCAAAGAAAACATAATCAGGAAATATTTTAACCTTATCATCCTGCAATGATGCCCAGGAAATGCCATCCAACATTTCCAGGAAATACTCGAAAATATCAGAACTTGCCAGATAAATCTGTCCCTGAAGACAGAAGGCTTGTCCAGATGGATCATTTGTCTATGTAGAAGGACCTCCTTCTGCACTAATTTTATTGGTATCTCTGCCACCATCCACAGACGTAAAGCTTCCAACTCGTATTGTTTCTGCTTGCTTGCTTGTTTTGGTTTTTATGCCTTCCTGTTCACATGGCTTATTTTTAGTCTTGGTTTCCTTAGCAGTTCTGGTGGTGCAGTTTTGCTACTATGGCATTTCCCAATGCAAAGTCCATGTTTGTGAATTAAACCTCCTGTTTGGAAGCTTCCAATTAAGGTTAATTAGCAAACAAACCAAAAAAACAGTTCTATAAGAGATGTTCTCCCAGGAAGCCTATTTGTTCAAAATAGGTTCCAAAGAACTTAATGGCTTTTCAATAGATTTTTAAAAGGATTTTTAAATTTTTTTTTGGTAAGAGAAGTGACTTCTTAAAAGGAAGTTTGGACATGAATGCTTGTGAAGCTTGTGCTTCTTCACAATATAGTAGCAGAAAAGGGGAACGAAAATTTGAGCCATCTGGAAGAGCCCAGATGCAGTAGCATTAGAAAAGCAGACAATCTTCTACATCAGTGGTTCCCAACCTTGGGTCCCCAGATGTTCTTAGATTATAACTCTCAGAAATCCTGGCCAGTACAGCTAGTGGTGAAGGCTTCTGGGAGTTTTAATCCAATAACATCTGGGGACCCACGGTTGGGAACCACTGCCTTACATGAATACCAATAGGACTCCAGTCGCTTTTCTGTATTTATAGATACGAAGTGTATTCGGAAAGGATTCTTGTACTTTATGACCTACTTGGCTAGTATGCTGTTGCCTAAATGTAGAGCAGAAGAGAAATTGCACAAGCATCACCCTCCTGCACTCTGGCAGGCACCCTGTTAGGTTACCAGTTGTGTGACTGATCTCACAACCAGTGCCCGGGCAGGGAGTATTCTTCCAAGCTACCTCAACGACCACATCCCCCCCCCCCCACACTGCTCTACATTTTCACAGATTGTCACCAATGCTTTAGGTTCTCAATTTGTTGGAGGAAACAAACTAATTTGCTGTGAATCCAGAGCAAACAGTGGTATTGTCCATGGAAAGAACAACTGAAGGGCTGACTACATTGGTAATTTACTTCTCAATTTAGGTCAGATTGGGCACAGATGAATTCTAATTAAAACCAGTGACCACACAATGTAAAGCTCAACCTCATTGTGGAACTGTCTTTTTTGAACAGGGAATTGTCTTTCTGATTTGTTCCAATCAGGTTGACATCACTTTTGTTCACTTTCTTTCCAGTGTGATTGCCCAATCTGATGCAAAGGGATGCTCAGTGGATTTGTTTGCCTCCACTGAGGGTTCTTATCTACAAACTGTGTCTGTTTTGTTTTGGTTTTTTTTAAGGTTTCCGCTCAGCGCTGGAGCACACTATCACTTAGGATAACAATGTAAGTGGGAACTGCCAATTAGCAACTTGTTAGCACCTTAGAGCAGCTTTTGCTGTTGATGCAAATGAAGTTCTCTTCCTTTGCTCCTGCAAATTATCATCCAGATGGCTACGATGATTCACTCAGGGAAACCCAATGTGATAAAATGCTAATACAAGCTGTATTTTCCCCACTGTGTAGTTGCACTCTGAGCTAGATGGAGATTTGCAACTGTTTGCGATAGGGTTATGCTACCTTTAAAATTCTAGGATTTCAGAGATCCTGGCTTCACTTGCAAATACCAGCTAGACTAGTATCATTCTGTACAGGAGGCTGCCATTAAGAACAAGACAGACATTTCAACTAGTGAAGAATGCAGCTGCCAGGATGTTTTTTTGAGAGTGAGGGAATGGCATTATTGTACGTATTTGATTTGGAGCCCGAATTAAACTGGTGTAGTTTTTAGCCTGTGCTATGCTTGGATTTGGAAGGCTGACGTCTACATCTCC
This sequence comes from Intellagama lesueurii, assembly GCA_037013535.1. Lineage (NCBI taxonomy): Eukaryota > Metazoa > Chordata > Lepidosauria > Squamata > Agamidae > Intellagama > Intellagama lesueurii. The sequence continues at coordinate 8,267,649 of JBAJHW010000003.1, forward strand.
ACACATCAGTGAAACACCTCAGGTGATCTCAGGCTAGCCATTCTCCAGGGATGGGGACTCAAGTTGCAGGACTCAATGTCACGTCACATCAGTGACTTGACTTGGACCCAACTCAGTTTTTCCTTTCAATGACTCACACTTGACTTGGGACTCCAATCCCACCCACCCCTCCCTTTTTGTCTGGAGGAAAAAGTTTGTTTTCAATAGGGACTTGGACTCGGGATTTGGTGGCAAAGACTCGGACTTGGGACTTGGACCCAAAGACTTACCAATATTCCTGCTACTCTCAGGGTAATCTACCTTACAGGACCATTGTGAGGGCATGATTGGAAGGACAAGAGGCATTTACAGTTATTTCCAGCTCATTGGAGAGAAGCAAGAATATTAATGTAACTGATAAACGTTTTCAAATGTTCAGGATGATACAATACAAAGAAGCTCGGGCTTTAAAAGAAAGGAGGCCTATCAAGATCAAGTGTGAAATTATCTCATTTTTTGCTTTGCTCCCTCTGGGGAGAGGTGTACTGTATATTGTTATCTCAAACATCTCTGATATTCTGGGTGCTGATTCCCCCTCTCCCCTCCCCAGTTTTCCTTCAAGGACAATTCCACCCCTTCCTTACATAATACATTACAGCAAAGTTTAAACTCTTTGTGAATTTGCAAATATACTGATAGCATTTATCTACCATCTGTGCCTTCTTTGACATTATCAGTAGGATTATATCTTCCCACTAAGTTCCCTTAGCAATCCATTCCTCCTAGGGCGCATCTTCCTTCCTTCCTTCCTTCCTTCCTTCCTTCCTTCCTTCCTTCCTTCCTTCCTTCCTTCCTTCCTTCCTTCCTTCCTTCCTTCGATTTTATTATCCCTAAAAATGAATCAAACCAGAAATCTACCATTTATTGTCTCAGCTTGTAGATGTCCAGCTAGGTCATGGGAGGTAAGGGGGAGAGAAATGATGATCTGGTACGATTTGATTTTTGCACATAGCTTTGTATAAACTTTGAAAAACCATAATCCATGAAAAAAGAAAATCTCTCTGCAATGATTGATTGATGGGTTGGAAGCTCTTGTCATTTGGCAGATTGTGAAACACTTCTTGACATATCAAATTCCACTGGGTTTGAAACCTAGTTCACTGTAATTTTAATTTTGTGCTCTCAGGTCACTTTTGGCTCATGGTGATTCTATTCAGAGTTTTTTAGGTAAAGAGTACCAAGAAGTGGTTTACCATTCCCTTCTTCTGGGGGCATCCTGGGACTGTGCAGCATGTGAGGTTCATTATAACTTCCTCCTGCTCATTGAAGTGATTCTGTGCTCCAGATTTGATTTTCAGTTTCATTATCATGTTATGAATGTTGGGTATACTCATCAAGGGTTAAGCAAGGAGTGATTGACCTTCATACTCTTCCATTTCTGGTTTTGTTAGCCTACTACATGCAGAGGGTGAGCAGTATGAAGGGGCTAACTGAACTGAACCATCCACAGATGTTCCTTAGATGAGTTGGATCTCAGGAAAATTAGGGAACTGATTCATGTGGATAGTGCAGGATTTGTTTTGGACTTGGTTGTCATGAGCAGAGAGGTGATGAAACTGGTAAATTTCATTTAACCGCTATGGCCTGTATGCATTAAAGTCACGTCACCTGCATGTATTTTCTCTCACTCAGCACTTGGGTGCAAATGTGAAGTTTCTGAATTTGAAAGAATTTCAAGGGAAGCAAAGAGAGTTCTTCTAATCAAAGGAACATTTTTTTTCTTTCAGTCTGGAAGGGTAGAGTACCATCTCTCCATGTTCCTGTTACTTGCTTCAAAACTTAGCCCTAAAGCTATTGCTTTGGGAGACGAACTGCCATTAATAGAATAGCAGTCCCCATGCACCTTGGTCTCAACCCTGATTGTGTCCTACTAACATATTAGGCCTCACCTTGAGTATGGTGTCTAGTTCTGGACCCTGCATTTTACGAAGGATGCAGACCAAGTAGAACAAGTTCAGAGGAGGGCAACAAGGATGATCAGTGGACAGGAAAACAAGCCCTATGAGGAAAGATTGAAAGAACTGGGCATGTTTAGCCTTGAGAAAAGAAGACTGGAGGGAGATAGATTAATGCTTTTCAAATACTTGAAAGATAGTTATACAGAGGAGCTGAAGGATCTGTTCTCAATCATCCCAGAGTATTGGACACGTAACAATGGGCTCAAGCCACAGGAAGCTAGATTTAGGCTGGATATCAGGAAAAACCTCCTAACTGTTAGAGCAGTGTGACAGTGGAACCAATTACTACATGAGGTGGTGAGTGCTCCCATGCAGGAGGCATTCAGGACAACTGGACAAAATTGGACAACCATCTGTTAGATCTGCTTTGATTTGGATTCCTGCCTTGAGCAGGCGGTTGGACTCAAGGGCTTTATAGGCTACTCCCAACTCCATGATTCTATGATTCTATGATCATAGGGGAGCATGTGTTTCCTTACTGACCTTTTCAGGTCTTATGTGGACTGTCTCTCTTGTGGAGATTGAGGGTTGATAGGTCTCGGTTTTGAAGCTACAATGTTTTAGTCACACTCTCAGAATCTCCAGCGGTTGGAGAAATCACAGGTTTAAACAAGAACAGAGGGGATAGGCTATGCTTGGTTTGCTAGAGAGGCTATGTTACTATTTCCACCCAGTGTGTTTCTTAGCCTCCAACCAGGTGTATTTCATAACTAGGAAACCCAAATGCCAGATAGGAACCCAGAAAAATAATAGGTTTTATTAAGAGCTTAGCTGGTGGGTGTATTTATTTTTTTTGAATTGTAGTCCTAGAAAATAATGTTTCTGATCTCAGTTTCTAACCAGGGTACGGCTGCCCACCCATCCCCCATTTGCCCATTGTTTTGCCAATAAACACCAGCAGCAGAAAATAACATTCAAGGCATGAACCTGAATCCATGGGGAGTATGAGGTGGCAGTAGGCCTGAAGAGAAGCCAACAGCCTCCTTCTTGTTTCCCTTCAAACCAAAATCTTGTAGAGCTTATTGGTCTTTAAGTCTAATTGGCTCCATAGGTGCAGTAGCTGCAATAGGAACTGTCCCTTGGTAGGGAAGGTGGTAGAACCAAGAGCAGGACCTCTCTAGAAGATCTAAAAATCCAAGAAGGCTCCTATGGGATGATCTGATCCTTCATCCAGCCAATATGATCTACTGGGCCCTCTGTCGTCTGCCCCCCAGCAGATTTCTGAACCCACTAGACTTCGTTGTCTGATCCTAACAGTTACCAGCATTGTGACTTAAAGGTTCCATCTCCTCCTGTCACAGTCTGGATCTCAGGAGACCTTGGATCTACCTAGAGGTCCCGGTATCCCATTCTCACACCCCTCTGTTGTTGGTCTGCCTCCAGAATTTAGCCTCGTTGGACAAGGAACACAGGAGAGAATACAAAAAGGCTCCTTATTGAAATATGGGAAATAATGGAAAAAGAAGCATATTTTCCACCCAGTGAATTCAGTTCATTGAAGAAAAGAGTGAGCACAAATGATCACACTGAATTCCCCTTAGCTTGGCTTCCCTATTTATTATCAAGACAGATTTTTCATGTTTTCATAATGTATTTTTGGAAGGTCAGGGCTAGCCAATCCATAATACTTCTCAACATAAAGAATAAATTTATTCTTAGAGAAAAATGGTGGCAGGAACTACTGCACCAAAGTCTATTCCCCTCAGGCTGCTGTTTATATACATGATTTAACTGTCATTCCACCTTCCTAAGTATACAAAGTGAACTGATGGAGGAAGCCTTGATTTCCCTTTAGCCTTGACTTTTCATCTTCCTCTCCTTCTTGACTTGAGTGAAGGAGATAACAGGAGGCTTGACACTGACTTAACAGAGACCTACTGCCTCACATCAATCATGCTCCTAAATGTTCTCTCAAGCAGACGTTGGCCCCCACGCTTTATAGCAGCTCTTGCAGACGGCCCTCAGCAGCCGCAAGAACCTGCCAAAAGACAACAGTCATGATAAGCGAGAACGTCAAAGGGAAGTGACAGAAAGCAGCCAGGACAAACTGGGGAGCGAGGCAAAATTGCGAGACAAGATTGTTCAGAATGGGATGCTTTGACCTCCACTGCAAAATTCCAAGACAGAGTTGTATAGACCTCTGGATGCGTTGATCTTTCTGAGCGTCTGGAGAATGGACTCCTGTAGCACATTCTGTGTAGGCTTCTCATCAAAGAATGGATAGGGTTCAGGGACAGAGAACACAGTACAGCAGTGGTTCCCAACCTTAGGTCCCCAAATCTTCTTGGACTAAAATTCCCAGAAACCTTCACCACTAGCTGTGCTGGCAAGGACTTCTGGGAGTTGCAGTCCAAGAACATCTGGGGACCCAAGGTTGGGAACCACTGATGTAAAGGATGCCAGGTCTATTCCTGGGTGTCTTCAGTTACACCCAGTAGGTATTAAAATTATGGCTGAAAACCTCCACTTGACCCCAGCCTGGAGAGATCCATTGGTGTATGAAGTTGGCAGTACTGCCCGACTGGACAATAAATCTCACATAGGCTGTTTGGAAGCTTCTACAACTCCAGGTGCCATTGCTGATGAATAGAGATGAGCATGAACCAAACCATGAACCAGAAAAACAGATGAATCAAGATAGTCTGTGGTTTGGTTCACAAACTGGTTTGGAGATCCCATTTTGCTGAAGCAAAATGAAGTACGGAACTTATTTCCACATGGCACTTCATTTGGTTTGGCAAAAGGGGATGCCCGTTGGCTCCATTCCCACTGCCCTCATTGCTTCTCTATCCAGTCCGGCCACATCTGATGCAGCCACTACTGCCATCGTCAGAGACAACAGGCACGGCTTCCCTTCCCAGAAGCTGGTCCACTGCCTCTGTCCTCACCACCAGGCATGAACCGGAAAAATGAACCACAAATGGATTTGTTTTTCCAGGAGTTCATGGTGGTTAGTAGTTAGTCATGAATCATGAATCATTACAAACCACTGGCTTTTTGGTTCATGCCCATCTCCAATATTTTTATTAATGACCTGGATCAAGGGAATACAAGGAATGCTGATCAGATCTGCAGACGACACAAAATTGGATGGAACAACTAACACCCTAGAAGACAGAAACAACATTCAAAGTGATCTGGATGGGCTGGAGCACGGGGCCGAAAGCAGCAGAATGAAATTCAGCAGGGATAAGTGCAAAGCACTCCACCTCGGAAAAAGAAACCAATCACACAGTTACAAGACGGGGGATACCTGGCTCAGCAAAACCACGAGCGAGAAGGATCTTGGAATTGTCGTAGATCACAAGCTAAATATGAGCCAACAGTGTGATGTGGCTACAAAAAAGGCAAATGCTATTTTAGGCTGCATTAATAGAAGTATAGTTTCCAAATCCCGCAAGGTGCTAGTCCCCCTCTATTCAGCACTGGTTAGGCTCACCTTGAGTCTTGTGTCCAGTTCTGGACACCACACTTCAATAATAATGTGACGTCAAGTCAATTCTGACTTATGGTTACCCTTTTTGAGGTTTCTGGGAGCAACCTGGGACTGTGTAGCTTGCCCAAGGCCACACAGGCTGGCTTAACTTCAAGAAGGATGCTGACAAATTGGAATAAGTTCATAGGAGGGCGACAAGGATGATCAGGGGGCTGGAAACCAAGCCTTATGAGGAAAGGCTGAAAGAATTGGGCATGTTTAGCCTTGAGAAAAGAAGACTGAGGGGTGATATGATAGCACTTTTCAATTATTTGAAAGGCTGTCATACAGAGGAGGGGCAAGATCTGTTCTCAATCATCCCAGAGTACAGGACACGCAACAACGGGCTCAAGTTAAAGGAAGCCATATTTAGGTTGAATATCAGGAAAAAACTTCCTAACTTTTAGAGCAGTACAACAATGGAACCAGTTACCTCGGGAGTTGGTGAGTGCTCCAACACTGGAGGCATTCAAGAAAAACTTAGATAATCACCTGGCAGATCTGCTTTGATTGTATTCCTGTGTTGAGCAGGGGGTTGAAACTGATGGCCTTATAGGACCCTTCCAACTCCATTTTTCTATGGTTCTATGATATTCAACCTCTGGAGTCTGAAACACATCTTGCTTCAGATGCAGTTTGTTTGACAAAGGGAAATCAATACAAAATCATCTGTGCATTTTGCAAATCTCAGTGTGCCCAGAGGGAAAAAGTGATTGTCCGATCAGTTGTGCAATTCCTATGGCAATCTTTGCAGAATGCACTGGCAGAAGTGCTTCCTGGATATCATTCCTGCCTTACTGTTATTGTACAGTAGCTACCATGCACACAGTGTTGAGTTATGCCCTGTGTCGCTTATTTCCCCCCCCATCATATAACAAAAAAACAAACAACAGTCAAAGAAATACAAATATGGGGGGGGGGGGAAGGAAAACAAGGGGAAGTGGTTACAATAATACAATATATAGTATAGTCTTGGCTCCATGGCTGTGTTACAATACTAAAATCCATAACATATGCTATATTCTCTACTCATGTTTGTTTCTGGGCCCAATCATAAAACATTTTCCAGCTTCCTTTAACATATGTTCTTAGGTTCTCATGTAATGTCTCTGACAATCTATCCATTTCTGCAATATCCAATGTTTTTTTAATCAGCTCCTCCACCTTTGGATTTTCCTGATTTTTCCATTTTTGGGCCCAGATCAGCCTTGCAGTTGTAAATATGTGCAACAACATATATTTAATTTTTTTTATCAACAATTTCTGGCATTATATTCAGCAGAAACATTTCTGGTTTAAAGGCTATTTTTGGTTGTATAATTTATTGTGTAATATCTTTTATCTGTCTCCAAAATCTTTTTACTCTATCGCATGTCCACCACATATGAAAAAAAGTCCCAGGTTGCTCACCACACTTCCAACATGAGTTGCTAACCCCCAACGCCATTTTTGCCAATTTTATGGGTGTAAGGTGCCATCTATAAAACATCTCTCAAGTTTACTGGTTTAATCCATCTATAGTTATCATTCCACATTCAAGTCCAATCATCTATGTCTATATTATAACCAAAATTTTGTGCCCGTTTAATCATCACTGCTTTCACCCTTTCATCTTCTAAATTATATTCTAACAAAAAAGTATACATTTTTGTATAATCTTATCACTAGTATAAATCCATAACTCATCCACCTGAACCTTCCCTTGTATTTTTTAAACCTTGATTCTAATTTTAACATTGCCCACCAGTCCATTGGTAGACCCATTTACTTCAGCTCCTGTATATTTTTTAAATTGTTGATCTTTGGTTAAGAGTTCTTTATAAGAATATCTCAATTATTTTCGAGATTAGAGAAGGTTGTGTAAAAGCTTCCAAAGGCGCTACCCATATCGGAATTTTTTTGTATATTTGCCCCTGGAATTTTTGCCAAACCTGGTATAGCGCTCTCCTTACAATGTGATCAGAAAAATGTCTTTGGTCTTTGACCTTACCATACCATATATATGCCTGCCATCCTAATCTCAAATCGTGCCCTTCCAATTTTAGACCTGTGTCACTTATCAAGAGCATTTCCCCCATAAGTTTCTTTGTTTTGATTGATATACCACCCCATAGTGCTAGAACACTCTTCGAATGGTTTACAAAATAATTATGCAAGGAACTCTTTGCCCCCCTCCCCCCCCCCGCATGAGCTGGTTACTCGTTTTACTAACCTTAGAAGGATGGAAGGCTGAGTCAGTCTTGAACCAGCTACCTGAATCCACTGGGATCAAACTCAGGTCATGAGAAGAGGCTTGGCTGCAGTACTGCAGTTAGCTCCTGTGCCATGTGGCTGAACTGAGTATGGCTTTGTATGTATTATGTAGTAGGTATGTATGCAGAGAGGTTACCCAATCAAAAAAGGAAATCAGATTAGTCTGGCAGGATTTGTTCTTGACAAATTCGTGTTGGCTTCTAGTGATTACTGCATTGTTTTCTAGGTGGTTGCATAGTGATTGCTTTATAATTTGTTCCAGAATTTTCCCTGGGATTGACATCAGGCTGACTGGCTTGTAGTTCCCAGGTTCTTCTTTCTTGCCCTTTTTTGGAGATAGGGACAACATTAGCCCTCCTCTAATCATCTGGCACTTCACCCATTTCCCATGATTTGAAGAAACAGATGGGCTGTCTGACTGTCAAGAAAGATGAAAATAACCCATCCAATGCTTCAATTTTTTTAATAAAGCAGAGGTCATCCCCGTTTGAAGTCGTAATTAATGTAGTTTGTTCAATTGTGCTATTTGTGCAACTTTGGATAGAAACAGGAACATTTTTGTGCTCCACCAGGAGCGCCTACGTGAGGGGCAGAGCCACTTGAGGAACAAGCACTGTGGCAATATCAAGCGTCCTTGATATTCTTGCTAAAGCATTGAGAGCATCAGGAAATGTCTCACCAGCCTTACCAATGAGAAGGAGAATGTTGCAGTTCTTCCTTCTCAGGAGTGAGGACGAGGCGAGGAAGAATTTACCTCTGCGCTCCTTTCACCCTGAAAATCAAAACCAGCACAGAAACATGCAATGCATCCCTAGAAGGGAGACAACTTAAAAAAAAATCTTATTCTTCAAGCCGCGAGACAGTTGAAGCAGACTTAACAAAGTTGTCATATTTCTAAGTTTTTATTATCAGACTTAATCTTCTCTGAACTCTGTCAGAGTTGCAGGAATAAATGGGGCCACTGTTGTCAAGGATGTCTAATTTTCTGTGACAGCTGTCACTGTGTTTTCCTTAGACACCAGCCATGTTTCCCTGAGCAAAAATAGAGCTGTAAACCACATAATGATAGAAACCATGGTGGCTTGCATGCTCTCTCCACCCACCCATTTTAATCTTAAAAACCTCTCAAGTATATATTACCTTTGATCATCAATATTGACACAATAAATGATCCTTCAGTCTGTAGACCCTTAAAGAGGCTCAATATGTTGTACTGTTTACCTAGTTTTAAAGAAATATTGAATTGATGCACATTTTGCTGTTCGGTTTAGAGGCAGGAAGACAAGGGGGTGGTCCCATTGCGTAGCACTCAAGGCAGCCAGAGGATAAGGCGGCTACATGTTTGACAGGCAGAGGTGTTCCCACCTGCTTTGCCGTGCCTATTCTGGTGGCTACTTTGGTGACATTGTAATTTGGTGAATTATATTATTACTATGGGACGTGGTGGCGCTGCGGGTTAAACCACAGAAGCCTCTGTGCTGCAAGGTCAGAAGACCAGCCGTCGTAAGATCGAATCCACGCGACGGAGTGAGCTCCCGTCGCTTGTCCCAGCTCCTGCCAACCTAGCGGTTCGAAAGCATATAAATGCGAGTAGATAAATAAGTACCACCACGGTGGGAAGGTAACGGCGCTCCGTGTCTAGTTGCACTGGCCACGTGACCACGGAAACTGGCTTGAGACAAACGCTGGCTCTACGGCTTGGAGACGGGATGAGCACTGCGCCCTAGAGTCGGACACAACTGGACTAAATGTCAAGGGGAACCTTTACCTTTATCTATATTATTACTGTTGTCTTTATTTTATTATATTGTTTTACTTTTATGCATTATTGTTAGCCGCCCAGAGTAGACTTCGGTCTAGATGGGCAAGGTATAAATAAATAAATAAATAAATAAATAAATAAATAAATAAATAAATAAATAAATAAATAAATAAATAAATAAATAAATAAATAAAAATAAGACAGCTTCTAGGGTGCACCATTGTGCCTGCCTCTTTTGGTGGTCTGCAGAAGTACCTTTGATATTTCCACAGAGCTTGTTCCTAGAGTGGCTCCATCCCGTGTGAATGTGATCCCAGTGGAGCTGCACCTGGCCTCCTCCCTTGGAGCCTTTAAGAGGATGCTCAAAACAGGCTGTTTGTTGAGCATCCCCTCTGAATGTCTTGTTGACAATCTGGATGATTCCCGCTTGCCATTGTTTGGGTTCTCTCTCTTTTTAATTTATTTATTAGATGACTGTTGCTTTGTTTTATGTGGGGATTGTTTATTAGGATATTATATGAATTATTTTTTTATGTTGATTTGGATGTAAACCACCCAAAGTAACACCCAGCACTAATCGGTGAGGTATACGTGTGATAGACAGACAGACAGACAGACAGGTAGCAAGCTAGCAAACTAGCAATCTAGCTAGCAATCTAGCTAGCAATCTAGCTAGCTAGCTAGCTAGCTAGATAGATAGATAGATAGATAGATGGATGGATGGATGGATGGATGGATGGATGGATGGATGGATGGATGGATGGATGGATGGATGGATGGATGGATGGATGGATGGATGGATGGATGGATGGATGGAAGCTGACTCCTCTCTGTGAGTGGCTTCATGACTTGCCAGGAAACTGTGCTCTCCTCTCTGGAAACTCCTTGTCACTGGAACACGGAACTATGCCCTCCCTCTCGGCTCCGTGGAGTTCCCAGTGGATGGAGAAAACCAGCTTCCATGAGGACCCACACACCAACACAAAACCACATGACATTATATCTATTTCTCAAAAAACAGAACCAGCTCCTGGTTGTATTTAACAGTGTAAAGGTAAAGGTTCGAGGTGTAAAGGTACCGAGGTGGTACCTATTTACTCGCATTTACATGCTTTCGAACTGCTAGGTTGGCAGGAGCTGGGACAAGCGATGGGAGCTCACTCCGTCGCGTGGATTCGACCTTACGACTGCTCGTCTTCTGACCTTGCAGCACAGAGGCTTCTGCGGTTTAACCTGCAGTGCCACCACGTCCCACATTTAACAGTGTAGATGCCCCCTAAATTGTCAGTGAGCCTTTGAGCTCTCTAGAAGACTTCATCAGTTTGAAATGAATGAAAAAATAAGGTGTAAAACAAGGATCGGGGATGGTGTTGTTATCACAGATGCTGCAATCCAGAACACACTTCCTTTGCAGTAAACCCCTTGGACCACAGTGGAACTTACTTCTGAGCAGAATGCTCATTATACCTAGAGTTGTTTCATAATTACAGAGTGGAATGTGATAATGGTCAGCTCCCCATGGTCTCTGGTTTTCACCTATTGAGATAGAGATTACCCCATTGGTGTCGACACTGCTTTCTGCTTCTGAAAGGTCTTGTAATCTCCTCATTTTGCAAACGCTGGATACAAGACAGCCTTGCTTGAAATGCATCATTCACGCACGGATTTAAAAGGAAGATGATATTAGGCGAGTTGTCTTTAGATCCAATGGCGGAGAAGTTATGTAGACACCCATGGTTTAGCCTTTATTATAGGGTAGATGGTGGTAAAGTACAGGAAGATTATGCAGAGTTAAATTACTATATGCCATTCTGCACCTTGTTCTGTCTTCTTGTTTGGTGATGTGTTTCCTCTTGTTTAATAATACTGACAGCAGTGTGTTAAGTGGCCACCTTAAGAATAACATGGCAGAAAAGCCAGATCAAAGGCTTTAATATAGAACCAGAAGTCTTCCCCTGCCCTTTTTTCCTTTCTGAACATCATATCTGTAGAAGGCTGTGAAGGTTTGCTCTTTATTTTGTGACATTTTGATTAGGTAAAGGTAAAGGTTCCCCTTGACATTTAGTCCAGTCGTGTCCGACTCTAGGGCGCGGTGCTCATCCCCGTTTCCAAGCCATAGAGCCAGCGTTTGTCCGAAGACAGTTTCCGTGGTCACGTGGCCAGCGCGACTAGACACAGAACGCCGTTACCTTCCCACCGAGGTCATACCTATTTATCTACTCGCATTTGCATGCTTTCGAACGGCTAGCTTGGCAGGAGCTGGGACAAGCGACGGGAGCTCACTCCGTCGCGTGGATTCGATCTTACGACTGCTGGTCTTCCGACCCTGCAGCACAGAGGCTTCTGCGGTTTAACCCACAGCGCCACCACGTCCCATTTTGATTAGTATCCTAATAAATATATTTTCCTGCTGTAGATTTTTTATCAAACTTATAAAACCCTAAATGAACTCATGCTATCTCAAGAACCATGTCTCCCTTTATGAGCCTACTTGGGTGTTAAGATCACCAGGAGAAGCCTTTCTCTCGGTCCCGCCACCCTCAGAGGTGTGTCTGGTGGGGACACAAGAGAGAGCTTTCTCAGTTGCTGCTCCCAGACTTTGGAACTCCCTCCCACAGGAAACTAGATATGGTGCTGAATGGGGTTTTTTTGAAAAAATGTTGCACCTTACCGCGTTGAATGTGTTCTGGTGTTGCTTATGTTTTTTTAATATAGTATTTGTTTGACCCTTTTTAGCGTTTGTATACCCACTATTCCTGCCAACCTAGCAGTTCGAAAGCATGCAAATGCAAGTAGACAAATAGTTACCACCTTGGTGGGAAGGTAAACGGCGTTCCATGTCTAGTCGCGCTGGCCACGTGACCACGGAAACTGTCTTCGGACAAACGCTGGCTCTATGGCTTGGAAATGGGGATGAGCACTGTGCCCTAGAGTCGGACACGACTGGACTAAATGTCAAGGGGAACCTTTACCTTTACTATACCCACTATTGTTCTCTTTAAATGCTGTCTTTTAATAATGTAAGCCACCTGGGCTCTTTGTTAAGGAGAAAGGCAGGGTAAACGTATTTTAAATTAATAAATAATAATTTAGATGATACGACAGGACTCAGGAAACATCTGAATTGATCAGACAGTCCATCAATGGAAAGGAAGCTAATTTTTGTTTGTCCGTTGCTGCCTGTCTACTGCTCACAAAGAAAGCCAAAACATAGCTCCTGCTATTATTATCCCTTGTGTAATTATTATAAATCCTTTTGACCTGTGCCACCGGCAGAGTCTGAAATCATACCTGGTGATTCATGTTGTTCATTGCTGAAAAATTAAGACCCATTACCTCTCTCTTTGAATGGGCTGCTGGTTCTTGGCATTATGTACCAGCCAACCCTCGTCATCCACAATTCCAGCATCTTGTCCTGAAATTGTTTGTTACATTCAGAGAGAACTAATCCCTTATTTGTTTACCGATGGCACGGTCCCTTCTTATGATGAATTATTAATTGCACACGGAAAGTGTCTTAGATGTAAATATGTAATTAATAGCTCGTGCTTCTGCAGGCTACATCAGAATTAAAGCTTCTCATGGATCAAGGATGTGGAACATATGAGACACATTTGCAAATAATAGGATATTGTCTAAGTGGTGTTAGTTATAATCTATATTAGAGCTGCAGCTAAAAGCAGCTAAAATATGTATGTATGTATGTATTGAACTGGGGAGCATTCATGTGGCTCAGAACGTCCAGACTATTTATGAGCAGAGTCCAAACCATGTATATATCTCAAAGTTTGCACAACATTGATTGCTATTTTTCTGTCGCTCTCAGTTGTGTTCCTTCCACGAGTCTCGTCTTCCCAATCTGTGACAGTACACCTGAAGAAGGGACCGCGGTGGCGAAAACAGGCACGTTGCCTGGTTCTGCTGCAGAAAAGGCGACGTGGCAAGTATTCCTAAAGGGCCTTCTCTTCATTTTAACCTCCACAGCTGTCGAACAAGCCGGCTGCTTCCCTCCCAGTCATGGAAGAGTGACAGCCCAGGTGCTAATCAGGACCAGGAGTTTGAGCGGAACGGCGCTTAGCTCAGCCGTGACAGCCTGACAGCTGAAGGAATGTCTTCGAGACCTAACAGAGCTGTTTGCTGCCAAGGTGGTGTTCTTGTGCCATTCTCCTGCCAGTCATCTTGGGGAGGATGATGTTTGCGTTGCCAGAAAACAGGAAGAAGCATGAAAGTTGGGAGTCTCATCAAGAATTACCCATTAAAGCCAAGATATGTTAGCTCTTCTTGTTGGAAGGCAGCATCAGGGTTACCGTAGGTGAGCACAACCATTAAGCAGGGATGGGGACTCGAGTCGCAGGACTCACTGTCAAGTCAGACTTAAGTCACACCGGTGACTTGACTCGGACTTGACTTGGATGTTCTTTTATTGACTCGGACTTGACTTGGATGTTCTTTTATTGACTCGGACTTGACTTGGATGTTCTTTTATTGACTCAGACTTGACTCATTACGAGTACTTGGGACCACCTACCCCTCCCTTTTTTCTGTGGAAGAAGCTTGTTTTTAATAGCGTCTCAGTCTTGGGACTTGGTACCAAAGATTCAGACTCGGACTTGGGACTCAGACCCAAATACTTGCCAACATGGTTGTGAGGCACAATATTTTCAGGTCCAGAACCCTTGGGGAGAGGCAGCACGCCAGCCTCTACAAGTGAAACTCAAAGTGAGCTGACATCTTATTGTTTCTTGTGTTTATTTTTCTTTAATTTGCATTAATAACAAATATATGCCATCAAAACGATTCCTACTTATGCCAGCCCTTTTCAGGGTTTTCTAGGTAGAGAGTGTTCAGAAAGTGGTTTGCCATTCCCTTCTTTTGGGAGCACTAGGGGACTATTTATTTTATTTTATTTTACTTTTTTATTTTATTTATTATATGCCCAAAATATTCTACTTGCCCAAGAAGACACAGGCTGGCTCTTCTCCGACAAGGCCCGTGAGAAGAAACTGAGTTGTCCTGGTGGTTTCCAGGATTGACTACTGTAACTCTCCCTATGTGGGACTTCCCTTGAAACCGACCAGGAGATTGCAGCGGGTGCAGAATGTGGTGGCCAGAATCTCACCAATTCTGGTTCACCTGCATTGGCTCCTTGTTGCATCCTGGGCCAGCTTCAAGGTTTTGGTGTTAGTTTATAAAGCCCTGAATGATTCAGGGGCCCATTATTTGTCAGAGCATCTTTCCCTTAGAATACCAGCCCATATCATCCAGTCTTCACAGGCGTTACCTCTTCAGATTGCCACAGCAAGACAGGCAGGGAAGATGGTCACCAGAAAACCTGCCTTCTTGGTTGTGGCCCCTTCCCTTTTGAATAGGCTTCCGATAGAAGTCTCTCATGCACTCTCGCTACCATCTTTTAAGAGGACACAGAAGGCAGTCCTCTTTCAAGAGGCATTCAGCTATATTCTCCCCTAGGCCTACTGGGTCCCCCCCCCCCCCCGCCAGCCTTTGATTTTAGGTTACTTAATTTATGAATGTCTTATTTATTGAGGTTTGATTTAATGATGCAAATGAATCAAAAAATTGATTCCAGAAAGACAAACAAGTGGGTCCTAGAGTAAAACAAGCCTGAACTTTCTCTGGAGACAATAATGCTGAAGCTGAGGCTGTTCCACTTTGGGCACATCCTGAGAAGGCAGGATTCTGTGGAAAATACAATAATACTGGAAAAGGTGGAGGGCCTCAGGAAAAGAGCAAGACCAAATATGAGGTGGATTGACTCCCTAAATCAGCATATATTGAGAGAGTCCCAACTGGTCTCTGAATCAGGAAGCCTGTAGACATCTCTTGTTCCAACTACCTTTTCTCTGCCTTCTTCACAGTAGTTTTCCAAAACCACCATGATAAGGTATGATATGTTCAAAACAAAGCAAAATATAGAAAACTCTGCATGGGAAAGTGTATGGGCAAAATTTAAGAGGATGTCAAAGGTGTCTATGCCTCCTCTGAATACCATTTGCTAAAAGACCTCATTTGTCTGGGAAGCAGCCAATCAGGTATATAAAATGCATCCAATTTCTCCTGTGCATCTAATCATGGGAGATAGCTCCATGTGCATGTTGATTTTCTGCAATGAGTGAATGGCATTTTAGCCCCCCGGTAAGCGCTGAATATGTTGAACAAACCTATCAAGCTTCGTGCTCACCCCCATGGTGTTGACATCTACCTTCAAAATAAACATTTAAAAAAGCATATTTTTAGTAGGTTTTGAGTGTAAACATGATTGCTGGGGTTTAGATCTTATGTTCTCCACTCAAAAAAAAAAAAAAAAAAAAAAAAAGGAGAACATAACATTTGTGAGTGCTCAACATGAGTTCTTGGTAATACCTGAACTTTTTGTAAGCATTCAGTGTGAGCATTTGTCCCATGGTGAAGGCATCCAGAGAATGTTAATCTGTCCATGGCCACTCCAAAGAGCCACTGCGTTCATCAAACACCAGAGCAGTCATGTTGTACTGAAGTGGAGGACAACAATGGAAAAGTCCCATCCTTTCCAAACTGAGATTAAATTTTGCTGAGCTGGGTAGCCAGTGGGAGACCCTGGCATTTGGAAGGCCAGGAAAAACATGTTCCTCAAGAGCTGGCCTTTCTTGTTCCTAAGAAGATCAGCTATGATACTCCTGTAGTCTACATTGGCTCAAATCCTCTTATCTATTCATATTGGTGCAATGCAAATGGAATAACTATTGGAAGCAAAGCACCTCAAGTGAAGAAATTACTTGAGACTCTTTCTTAGAGTTCTGTGACTCCAAGTGCAACTGATCATGTCTATGGTGATTTCTTAACATGGGCAATTTGCCTCCAAAAGTTACGTCATTTGTGTAGCTATGCAAGAGGATTTGGGTCATTGTGGTATTTTTATTGGCATCCCTCTAGAATAGTGGTTCTCAACCATGGACAATCCAGATGCTCTTGGACTACAATTCCCAGAAGCCTTCACCACCAGCCGGTGCTGTCCAGGGTTTCTGGGAGTTGCAGTCCAAGAACACCTGGGATGTTCAAGGCTGGGAACCACTGCTCTAGAATAAGACTGAGAAACCTTTGTCTCTCCAGCTATTTTGGAAGTCAGATCCCACAGTCCTTTGCCATTGGGGGTGCTAGGTGGGGCTGATGGGAACTGATGACCACAACACCAGGAGGGCCAAAATCTGCCCCTACCCGGTCCTAGTACCCTACAATTGTTTTGAGAAACGTTGCGTGAACATGGGTTTTATGGAGCAAAAGGATCCTGCCATTAACACTAGTCTCCATGCCTTTCTGTTACCAATGTCACAGTTGGTATATCCTTTACTCTAGAAGAATTTTTAAAAAGATTTGTCTTACTTGATATGAAATGCTTAAGAGTACTGAATGAATGCAAATTTGCTTCTAAACTCATTAGATGCCAAGGGTGGTATAGCGGATAGCCTAGGACCCAGTCGATCTGGATTTGAATCCCTGCTTGGCAATGGAAACTCCCTGGGGATGTAGAACTGGTAAAACCTCTTCTTAAAGCTCCCGTCGCTTGTTCCAGCTCCTGCCAGCCAACCGTTCGAAAACATGTAAATGCGAGTAGATAAGTAGGTACCACCACGGTGGGAAGTTCACGGTGTTCCGTGTCTAGTCACGCTGGCCACGTGACCACGGAAACGGTCTACAGACAAACGCTGGCTCTACAGCTTGGAAACGGGGATGAGCCCCGCACCCTAGAGTCGGACACGACTGGACTAAATGTCAAGGGGAACCTTTACCTTTCCCTAAATTCATTACCTACTTTGGATGCCCAATTAAGGTCACTAAAAGTCGGTTCCAAGCTGAAGGCACACAACACTATGGCCACTATCTCACCACCCCAATCAAGTACACCCAAAGGAACACCTTAAAACAACCTGTGCTGGAAGGAAACGTGGTACAGTCCTGAACAGATATGGGCACGAAACAACCCACGAACCAAAAAACAAACAAACCCATGAATTGGGCTGGCTTGTGGTTTGCTTTGTGGGTGGTTTGGGGGAACCGTACTTTCATGAAGAGAAATGGAATGCCAAGGTTTTTAAATTGTTGGCATTTTGTTTTGCTTCGTTCCCCCATCCCACAGAAAGTTCCCCTTCATGAGCCCCAGCACCTACCTTACTTACTCCAGGCTTCCTCCTTCTCTTCCTCCTCCTCTGCTACTGTCCACCTGAGTAGGACAGTAGGCTCTCTGGGGTCTACTTCTGCCCAGTGGTTCCTTCCAAGTGGTAGGCTGCTCATTGGGCTATATATAGGGAGCCCTCAAAGAACGACACCTCCCACAATACCCTAAGGAAGCACGGGGGCAAGAAGTAAGCCCCATACAGTCTGCTCTCCTACTTAGCAGGGCAGCACAGCAGTGGTGGGGGGGGGGGAAGGAGGCCCAGAGGAAGTAAGGTAGGTGCTAGGGCCCATGAACGGGGGCACGGGGGGAATCCATGAAGGGGGGGGCTTTCTGTGTCACAGAGCTACACAAAAAGCTCCCCCTTCATTTAGAGATGGGCCCAAATTGAATGAACCATGAACTAGTTCATTTTTAAAAAAAAATCCAGCATGGTTCGTGGACAACAACGAACCAAGAACCCTCACGAACCACCACTGTACCAGTCCATGCCCATCTCTAGTTCTGAAATGTTCTCTTCAGATCTCTGACCAGTACTTTATAGACTCCACATGTGGAGACAGGGTATCTATGCACATACATGTTGAGTCAGTTCTACTTAGCTCTCTCTTGGAAACGTGACTTTTGTCATGCTGATCTCACATTAATTTAGTCAAGCCAGAAATCTTTTCAGAGTTTCCTTTCATTCCCCAGATCAAAGCTTTTCTATTACTTTATTTTTCACCAGGATCTTGATTCTTTTCAAAGTTCTTGCCATCTCCTCCCCCTTCACTGCTTCTTTTTTCCCTCAGCTTCTTTAAATATATCACCAGTATGAGTAATCATGATCATTGGTTTGCTCCTTCCTAATTCTAGACCATTTGCAATGTGAAAAAAGCATCTGTCTGGAGGATCTAATGTTTTTATCCATCCATCCATCCATCATATTGTTTTCCTTGACCTCTTTTATCAATCCACAAGAGCCCTTCTTTGCTTCCCGCAGGGCTGTTAAATTTTCCCAGAAATGTTTAATTCAGAACATTATCAAAGG
Source organism: Intellagama lesueurii (assembly GCA_037013535.1). Lineage (NCBI taxonomy): Eukaryota > Metazoa > Chordata > Lepidosauria > Squamata > Agamidae > Intellagama > Intellagama lesueurii. The sequence continues at coordinate 8,286,333 of JBAJHW010000003.1, forward strand.
CTTTTTAGAAGCAATATTCATTGTCCATGTTTATGAACCCTCCCATACAACTAGAGAAGGTTACTGGTAAAGGAACTGCCTTTCAGAAGCCATGCTGATTCTTTCTCCGCACTACATGTCCTTCTACATGCCTGACTACTTCATCTTTCATAATGTTTTCCCTGCCAACTTTCCTGGTATGAACATTAAGTTAAACGGCCAGTAATTTCTCATGCCGCTGTCTATGAATCTCATTTATGAAAACTGCTCCTAGATTGTCTGTATTCTCATCTTTTCATACAGAGGCTCTCCTTAAAGGAATGTTACGAATTTTACTGAGAAGCCCTGGGATCGCACATTTCAGTTAAGAATTCTTAGATAGGTAACATCAGGGCTCATAAGAGATTGTCTTATGTTCTAACTGCCACTAAGGGTTTGTTGTTGTTGTTGTTATTGTGGTGGTTGTTTCGACCTATATGCTGCCCCATTAGGACTTCATTTCTTGTCAACACTATTTACCTCATCTTCTTAGATTCACCTTCTGGAAAATGTCAGTTCAGACATGTGATTATGCTCTCCACCACTTCAGTAAGGTTATCGTCTGTATGTCCTCTGCTCTAGTTGATTAAAACAAGACATCAGTTTGAAATGCTTCTCGTCCATTAAAGTCCAAGCACCAAGCAGTCAACATCATCCTGTTAAATCTGTTATTTATATTCAACCTTTCTGTGCATATGTATGTTCCAAACAACAACACCGCTAACAAAAACACTAACTGCAGACTATTATAGGTTGTTGAGAATGACACAACTGATATTCAAGGAACTAAATTCAGGCAACATTTTGTGGGCTGTGTGTAATGGAAATGATGATGATGATGATGATGATGATGATGATGATGATGATGATGAGGAGGAGGAGGAGGAGGAGGAGGAAGAATCAAGAGCACTACAAATTGCCTCATTCTTTTGCAGATTTTCCAGCCCCTCATTTTCATGTGTGAGGATGGATGGATGAGGACCTTCATGCCTATATTCCCATCTGTAATCTTCACACCAAGTAGATGACTCACCTACAGGCCCACCACAAACCACATCATCTATATCTCTGAAAAATGAATTGACAGTGATCAGAATCCCTATGAAAAGCTTTATTATTGCTGTCTGGGTGGGCACCAAGATATTGTGCTGCCAGCAGCATTCAGCATTCTGTAAACCAACTGAGTCTGGAGGAGACTCTTGAGAGTCCCCTGGACTGCAAAGAGAACAAACCTATCCATTTTGAAGGAAATCAACCCTGAGTGCTCACTGGAAGGACAGATCCTGAAGCTGAGACTCCAATACTTTGGCCATCTCATGAGAAGAGAAGACTCCCTGGAAAAGACCCTGATGTTGGGAAAGTGTGAATGCAAGAGTAGAAGGGTACGACAGAGGACGAGATGGTTGGACAGTGTCATCGAAGCTACCAACATGAATTTGACCCAACTCCGGGAGGCAGTGGAAGACAGGAGGGCCTGGCGTGCTCTGGTCCATGGGGTCACAAAGAGTCAGACACGACTTAATGACTAAACAACAACAAAACCAACTGAAAAAACAGGGGTGCCCCAAGCAAAAAAAAATTATAACTATGAAACTGGACCTTGGATCAGCACCAAATTTGGCATTCACAAAGTGACACCATGCAGAAAATCCCAGAACCTGACTCCTTTTTCCCCGTCCCTTCTCGCTCAAACACAAAGCAATTGTCAAGGCTATTTGTCAACCAGTGTGAATGGTAGTGAGCAGAAGAGGGCATACTGTAGACCATCTTGACTTCTGCCATTGGTGTTGTCAACATTCAGGCTGTCTTTTGCTATGGAAAGCTTGGCATCCTTTTTCCTGCTGGCAACTCGGGCATGACATTGTGCAGCAATATTGAGCCATTTCCTGGCTTTTTGAATCTTGGGTACAGAAGCACAAGATCCCACATTTGTAAACCAACAGTTTTTCAAAGAACTGGATATTCATTGGTGCAAGAAAGTATCTGTTCATTCTAAAAAAAACATACACAATCCCTTCTGGAATGGAGTCACTTCCCTCTTTCTTGGAGTGACACCTTCCTTCCCCAAGACTTTTAGGAGCCATCACATCACAGAACCCATCTTCCCAGGAATGAGAGATGCTTCCGTCATGTCCTTCAACGGCTCCTCTAACTTGGGGGAAAGAATTAATTTTTAAAATGAACTTACTGCAGATATGTTGCTTCTGCAAATCCTTTGCCTCCATAAATCGAAGCAGGACTTCTCCAACCTGTCCTGCAAAATTCCGGAAAACCACTTATTTGACAGTAATGGCTTCTGATGTTTTCAATGGCCCTCCAATAGCAAAACCTCAGGATCTGGGCAGAAACTTTCAAAGGCAGATTCTGAAAACTTGAAGCCCTATCTCCACGCACACCCTTCAAGAATGCAACCAAGGTAAGAGTAATATTTGCAGTACGGATGTAACCTAGGACACGCATGCACCACAGATTTGCCTCATTCAAAACATAGGACTTCACTAATGTACCATTGTATAATTATGCTGCTAAATTACATTTTGAATAATTGATGCAATATTGACCCATTTAGGATAACCTTAATAACCAATTCCTAGCATATGCCTCTTACAAGTTAATACACCCTAACAAGGGATTAACAGAAGAGTAGATGGAACCATAAATTTAGCCTTTTTATCACTTTATGTTTTATTAAAATCCATTACATTCTTTTCTGTGTGTACAAGGTCAGAGAATAAAAGGTATCCACCATTAGTTCAATCATGAATTCAAAATATGCTGATCAATCCATGGTATCTTTGATTTAAAACAAAGGCCAGTATCCTGTCGGGCTTCTATTGGGCAGAATATCCCAGTGCATCCTGTTGAGCTTCCACTGGGCATAATATCCCAGCCATGTAGTAGCGTGGGATTCCACCACTGGCCCAGAGGCGGTGATTTCATGCAGAACATTTATCTTCTGTTTGTGCAATGTTCCTGTGTGAGTTTTATACACTGCTGTAAGTTTTTGCTCAACAGGCGGTGAACAGGATATTGTCCAAAGTGTGTCAATATTAATGGAGAAGGTTTATAAACAAAGAGGGTTGATAAGGCAGCAACCACAAACAAGGGAGAATGAGGCGACTGAAAAAGTCAGGAATCAGAAAAGAATTACTCGTGATGTGGAAATCAGTCTCCCCTTTTTTTTTTGAGCAAAGATGGAGGCAGGGAAGAAAAATGGTATTAAGAGTAATATTTGCAATACAGACATAACCCAGAACATGCATGCATCATAGATTATAATTTGCAAGATTTTAATTTGCAGGATTTAACCAAACTGCCCATAATGTCATCCTCCTGGCTAGCCACAAAATAAAAATATCAGTAACAGTTAAACACACACACACACACACACACACACACACACACACACACACACAAAAGCAACAATGAATGAGTCATGCCTGGATATATCAAAAATCATCTGGTATCTTTTGCAATGTTCTCTAAACTTGCTTGGAACATTCCGGGGAGGGAAATACGGAGGACTGGAATGACAAACGGTTTGCTGGGAATTGGCGGTCTTGATAAAAGCAGCAATTTTGCACCTACCAAGACTCCGGTGAGGAGAAATACACCTTAGAAGAATTCACAACACTGAAAGGTTTCAAAGATGTTTTTGAGAAATAAAGTACTGTATGCACAAAACCAGGAGCTTATTTCCAAACACCCAAGCCTCTCTGGGTGTCTGGATCTTTAGGAGACACCCTCTTAAAACAAAACAAAACCAAGAGTTTCAGAAAGCAAGTATCTGGCCTTTCTCCTGTCTCCCAAACCATGGAATGCGCTTCAGAGCTCTGATGGGTTTTCACTCTGATTGATTTTGAGAAGGGAATAAAAAGAGATATTTAGTTTTTTGGACTAGAGTATGGCATTTAACCTGCCTTTGATGCATTTTTAACTGCATCCTTTGTTGATTGTACTGGTATTAATGCATTTATTTGATTTTAATGGAGTTTGTTTGTTTGTTTGTTTAAATTTATACCACGCTCATTTAGTGAGCATGCCACTACTCTGGGCGGCTTACAAAATATTATAAAACATACAGCTAAAATATTAAAACCATATAAAACATATTAAAAGAAAAGAAACAAAAACCCTACCTCGCCCCCATGAAATCACCCGTCTGGGATATAGGATGGCAGACAACGGGCCAGCATAATTTTACGAAAGGGTGGTGCTTGGGAAGGCGTAGGTAAAAAGCCAGGTTTTAATTTGCTTTCAGAAGCTCAGGAGGGTGGGGGCCAGTCCCACCTCCACAGGAAGAGAGTTCCAGAGCGGAGTGGCCACTACCGAAAAGGCCCAGTTTCTGATTGATGCCTTCCGGACCTCTTTTGGAGTGGCCATCCGCAACATTAAAGACTAGAAGGTGCGGGTGGGAGGGGAAGATGACCTGAGGGAGAGGCGGTCTGACAGGTATGGTGGGATTGGTTTTACCTGATTTTATTTCTTACATTTATAAGGTCTTTCCACTAGAACATAGTGCTCAAGACAGCCTACAGATGTCATAAAAGAATAAAAACCTGTAAATCCAGTTTCAAGAATAGAATCATAAAATAATGGAGCTGGAAAGGGCTGATAAGGCCATCGAGTCCAACCCCCTACTCAATTCAAGAAACCAGATCAAAGCAGATCTGACGGACGAGTGTCCGATTTTCTCTTGAACGCCTCCGGTGCTGGAGTGCTCACCAGCTCCCGACGTCCTTGGTTCTATTGTCTTAATTGTTAGTGCTGCTGCGCTACACTGCTGGTCCAGAGATTTTGCTCCACTCCTGGAGACCTGGAGAAACCTGAAACTTCAGCCAGTGTCCTTAGACCTGGCTTGTTGTTGTTGTTTAGTCGTTAAGTCGTGTCCGACTCTTCGTGACCCCATGGACCAGAGCACGCCAGGCCCTCCTGTCTTCCACTGCCTTCCGGAGTTTGGTCAAATTCATGTTGGTAGACCTGGCTACCCCACTCTAGATCCTGAAGATTGGACCTGGGATTGAACCTATATACAAAGCATATGTGCCAACACTCAATTGCCGCACCCGAAAAAAGGCAGGTGGAATTCAGAACAACTCAAGTGAACCTGAAGCATGGAGGTTTTTAGATTCCTAAGGGAGGCAACCTATAAATGGATCAAAGCTCCTTGAGAAACCTCAATAGAATTACAGAAACTTGGAGCGGTTCCATTGCAATTCTTTAAATTTTCTCCCTGCGGGGGGTGGGTGGGTGAAATACCTTATAACTTTCTTGGAGTTCTGTTTTCAGGTTATTAACATCTACAGTCAACCAAGCCCTTGATTTCCGCAGCTCCCTTCCCAAGCCATGAAAGTGGGACAGCATTTCAGGGATATTTATGACCTAGTCTGCCATCAAGGTTAATTAGATGGAGGAGAAAAAAGAAGGGGAAAAAAACATTTTCTGCAGTAGTCTCAGCTTTACAGACCTTCCATGGAATGTGAGCTTGCCCCCATTCTAAAACAGGTTTAAAAGGTCTGTTTGTATTTCACTGTAGTTCAGATTAATGATGCTCTTTGTATTGAAACTTATTGGCCAGAATCCTATCAGGGTCTGTGTAATGTTCCTGTCGATAAGTAATGAGGCACCGGGGTGTGTTTCGGTTACAAAGTGTGTCATGTTGCCTATTGTTCAACCAAGGGACATTCTGATACCATGTCAAATAGCTGCAGTTAGCTACTGCAAATTATGTAAACCTTACATCAGTGCTTCCTAACCTTGGGTCCCCAAATGTTCTTGGACTGCAGTTCTCAGAAAACCAGGTCAGCAAAGTTAATGGTGAAGGATTCTGGGAGTTTTAGTCCAAGAACAACTGGGGACCCAAGATTGGGAACCACTGCCTTACATGGATACCAATAGGACTCCTTTTCTGTATTTATAGATACAAAGTGTATTCGGAAAAGATTCTTGTACTTTATGACCTACTTGGCTAGTATGTTAGGAGAAGGAAAACTCCAGTTTCAAACCTCCACTGCCTTGTGGCTATATCCACTGATGGAAAAGGCTTCAGGAGTCAACCTCGCAAAATCCGGAGCCAGAGTCCCGGAGGCAGTTCGTGTCGTTCTGCCAACTCCTGCGACGTCACTGGAACCAGATGTATTGGCTCTTGCCTTTCCATTGGACTATTTCAGCGACATGGAGAAGGGGGATCTGCTGCTTGGGTAACAGCCTATCCTCCATATTATTTTACCCAGGCTTTGTGCTCTGGAGAGGACACTCCAGCTTCACATACAGCGTCGAAACACTAGACGCTGTTCCTAGTCCTCCATACAGAGCACGTTACCATAGTCTCTCGAGACTGAAGGATGCCTATGTGTGTGTGTGGCTAGTATGCTGTTGCCTAAATGTAGAGCAGAAGAGAAATTGCACAAGCGTCACCCTCCTGCACTCTGGCAGGCACCCTGTTAGGTTACCAGTTGTGTGACTGATCTCACAACCAGTGCCCGGGCAGGGAGTATTCTTCCAAGCTATCTCAAGGACCACATCTGCCTTTATGAGCCTGCCCAGATGTTAAGATCATCAGGAGAGGCCTTTCTCTCGGTCTCATCACCTTCACCGGTGTGTTTGGTGGAGACACGGGAGAGGGCCTTCTCTGTTGCGGCTCCCAGACTCTGGAACTCCCTCCCACTGGAGGCCAGGCTGGCCCCATCCTCACTATCCTTCTGCAAGCAGACAAAGTATTTTCAAAATAGAGAGTTGTACCTTGATGCTTTGAATCTGGTTTTTTTTTTAAAGGAGCTCAACTAGTTTGTAACCTAGCACATCCATTACGTGAATATCAAAGAAAGGGCGTCCCATATTTTTTCAGGGTGGAGCTAAAAAAAGTTTGACCCCCCCCCCTTCTCCTTCGACATAATAAAACCTTTCCCACAAGTGACACTGGAACAAAGCAACATACTTACAACATACTTACTAACTCAAATATCAGAACATAGGTGGTTCTTGACGGGAATGTCAAGGGTGCTTCAACCTTTCCACCTGAGACAATGGCTCATTCCCGAACCCAAGTTACGGACGGCCACTGTATTCAAATTTGGAAAATTTGGGAAATTTCTGATCAACTAAATGAAACTCTTACCTATCACTAATCAGAACGGTGCTCCTAAACAAATCTGTTCAACTCAATTCAGATCTTCCTTTCCATCTAAGGCAGTGGCTCCCAACCTTGGGTAAACTGGTTGTTCTTGGACTGTGATTCGCAGAAGCCTTCACCACCAGCCATGCTGGTCAGGGTTTATGGGAATTGCAATCCAAGAAAACCTGGGTTATCCAAGTTTGGGAACCACTGATCTAAGGCAACACAGTCTGATTTTCCTGCCACCCCCAATACCCCTATTTGTTTTGGCCTGAATTGTGCCATCACCATGCACCATAGGGATAAGAATACAGTGATAAGAAGCTTTAGAAAAAATTACGAGGAGGTAAAACTAATACTTAAACCAAGAATGGGTAGAATAACTTCTAAAGCTCTCCCCCCCCCCCCTTCATTCTGGCTAAGGCTGAGCTTGGAATCCTGCTGGCTTGCTACAGACTTATCTTTTGAAAGATAAGTCTGGCAGAAATCAATTCACTTATCTGTGCACATATTTTCAGAGGTATACTATAGAAATTACTCTGCCTCAAACGAACCTGCAGAACATGTGAGTGCCATTGTGGGGCTCAAGAGATAAAGGTTTCCGATGCTTCTTCTTGTTTGTGACCACAGACCTATCCCCGGTGGAAGGTGAGCATGCAAGAAGAAAGGGAAGAGGAAATGTCAATAAGAATGTTCTGAAAAGTATGCAAATCGTTTGGCGATCCTTTGCTTGAAGAGATGGGAGATAAATTCTAAAGTGCTGCATGGGGAGCACCCTACATCCTCAAGCTGTTTGAAGACTGCCCCGCAACTCACCGTAAGAAACTTGCTTGGCATGAACAACATACATGCCATGAAACTTTTGGAATTCTAATGTATAATTTTTATGGACTATACACGAGATCTTAGTGCACAGCCTGAGGAAGATGAATTATCATTGAAAGCTAGCTGTCTACTTGATTTTTTTAACATGGTCCAATACAAGTATCACCTGCTACTGCACTTGTATTGTTTTTTGTTGGGGGTGCTTTTTCTGATGATTATGGAAAACATTCAAAATGTTTTGTATCTATACTTTGACTAGTAGTACAGTAAGACCGGCATATCCACTGGATTAGTACTTGCAGTTTCACTTATCTGCTGCCTGAAAAAAAATTAAAATAAATAATAAATAAATAAAAGGAGCCTTGTGGCGCAGTGGTTAAACTGCTGTACTGCAGTCAAAACTGTGCTCATAAACCGGGGTTCAGTCCCAGGTAGCCGACTCAAGGTTGCCTCTGCCTTCCATCTTTCCAAGGTGGATAAAATGAGTACCCAGCTTGCCTGGGGGGGGATGTGTAGCCTCCATAATTAACTTGTAAACCGCCCAGAAAATGCTTTAAGTGCTATGGGGCGGTATATAGGCAGCACACTTAAAAAAAACAAACCAACAAACACATCCATTCCCAAGGTGTATTACCAGGACTGACCATTAGATGGAACCCTGAGACTATGCTATATATTAATTGCTTAATGGAAACACACTTCTGGCCTGATGTCTCTGAGGGAAGCAGCTTCTGGTGAAATGGAGAAGCTGCATTTCAGAGCGGGGCAAAAGGGAAGTGGAGTTGCTGGTTTCAAGGAAGCCTCCCTTGTGAACTGGAGCGTGTGAAACCCAGTCCTTTAGCAAGACTGGCCCAGGGTTCCTTTTCTTCATCATGCCTGGGCACCAGAGAAACTGGCAGGAAATGCTCTGTTTATCCACCATTTCTGTCATCCATGGGGGGAGACTTGGAACCAATCCCTCATGGATACCGTGGTCCTACTGTAGTCATTTTTAGCTTGAGCAGCTGCTGAATCATACCTCTTCAGCTTACAGCCTGGGAGCTACTCTTGTAGAATAGTAAGTTGTTCCGGCAACATTCATAACTATGTTTGAACAAAAGATTCCAGCTCAATCTAAATTCTGAATGTGTATTCACAAAACCAGCGTGTGAAACAAGTGCTGACGGTTTGTCTCAGTTTGTTAAGGTTAAGCATAAACTTTGAAAAGAGGCAATTGGAACACCTTAAGGTGTTGTTTTTTTTTATTTAAAAGAGGACGGAAAGAATCCTAGTACATAGCTTCTTTCTAAGTCAATAAACTGAGGTTTCATGAAGTGCAACTGTGTGAGCAACATGTGGCCCTACAATAGAGATTTAAATCTTTTCTTCTACCATTCTGGTGCAGGCAAGAATGAGGAACTGCTGCGTGTCTTTCCCCACCTGGAACTGGGCAAGATAGATTTTGTTGGCCTTGACAAAACTCTTCAATTGCAAGTATCATTGATTTTTTTGCACAAAGTATACAAGCAACACTGATAACGCCAATAATGATGCAAACTGTGCATATCTGCAACAGATCTTGCTTGGTTTTGTGGACTCCTAAGGACTGAAGCACTGGATGGGTTGCTTGCATATTTTGGAACCATCACTCAGTCCTTCTGCTGTTGCTCTGTAGGAGAGGTCTTTGCTTCTCAAAGGGACAAGGCATAGAGGCAAAGTGCAGAAACAGCAGAGATCCTGACATACATGAAAAAGAGCTTGTTACGATCCTCTGTTGGAAGTGGGGAATCTGGTGGGGCTTGAAACTTCATCATTAAGGTGTCTTGCCTTGTTGAGACAGCCAAAACTGAAGGGCATGAGTGTCGCCTCCCTGTGAGACTTATTGGATTTCAATCACCATAATTCTTAGCTAGCCTAACTAATGGTGAGAGATGATAGGGGTTCAAGACCAACATCTGGATTGCCAATTGTTTCCCATCCTTGCCATAGTGTTTGAATGCTCATGTAGGGTCATGTCAGAAGACCAAAGCTTTGACTAGGTGTTCATCAAGTCACTTCTGGACCCTCCAAGTTAAGAGGTAAGTAACAGATATGAAGCCATCCTGTTGACCCTAATTTAACTGGATGGTGTTGTATGTCATCTGTTTTAGTTTTTTGTTATTTCTCATCATGCTGTTGCACCTCAAGCTTGCAGAGAATGATATTCTGTGACACCCATTTACAAAGCCACTGGTTTAAGTGGTTTGGGCACCATATGGACATATTGCATTCTGTAACGGCTTTTCAACATGTTTCACAATCAGATGCTATTCCTTCTTTCCAATTTTAACATTTTCTATACATCTCACATTAGAGAGCTCATTGTCCTATTGCTTAAACTGTGCTGACATCTGGTGGCACAGAATATTTAAGGGAATTAAAAACAGCAGCTACACTCAATGAAAGATCATTTAGGGTTTTTTCTTTCCCGTTCATCTTTCTCCAAAGCCTAGTCGTCTTCTAAAAGCTTCAGGCTTCTTGTTTGTTTGTGTACATGTCAACATTTCTGGGCCAAATTTCCCCCATTAGAAAAGGATTCATGCTTTCCATAGAGAAACATCAAAACTTGGTGGAATTTTTTGTCTCTTTCATCCTCAAAACCAACCATTCTGTTGTTATGAATACCTCTGAACATGTTGCTTTAAAAAAAAACACAGACTGATTTAAAAAAAAGCAATTGGTTGAGTAGTTTTTAAAACAACAACATTTTTTCCAGCCTACAAAGAATGGAATGCCTTTGCCCTGCCAACCTGAAAGACCTTTCTGTTTTGGGTTCTTGAAAGACAGTCTTCCATGCCATATGGTAGCCAGTTCTGAAAAGCAAGGAGATTTTATTTTTAAATGGAGGGGTTTTCCTCTGCTGGGACAAATTGGTCTGACATTTCAATGACAAAAAGGAAAGGACAAATTTGACTAGGCATTGGCAAACTATGTGACCTTCTTGTAGTAGTTGTTTGGGGAAGAATAAAATGGAGACTACATGGGGCTGTGTTAGCCATTCCTAGCATACGGGGGGGGGGGGGGGGGGGAAGGATAGAGACAAGATGTTTCCCAAGGAGATAGCCATAGAATCATAGAATAATTGAGATGGAAGGGACCTATAAGGCCACTGAGTCCAACTCTCTGTTCAATACAGGAATCGAAAACAAAGTTGACCTCACAGATGGTAGTCCAGTTTTCTCTTGAATGCCTCCAGTGTTGGAGCACTCATCGCCTCCTGAGGAAATTGGTTCCGTTGTTGTACTGCTCTAACAGTTAAGAGGTTTTTCCTGATTTTCAGCCTAATGTGGCTTCCTGTAGCTTGAGTGCATTATTGCATGTCCTGTACTCTGGGATGATCAAGAACAGTCTGTTTTGGCATATTGACAACATTAAAGTTTGCTGAGGGGGGACGGACGATAGCAAAGGACAAAATGTTTTTCCACCTTAAAGAGTAACAGGTTTGTTTGAGTGCAAGGTTTTGTGGATCAAAACCCAGTTCCTCAGACACTTGCAGGAGTCACCTGGAAAGCATAGAAGAAACACGTATCTGTGCAGGATTGTTGTAATTCCTGTCTAGAATGACATCTCTCCTGAGCAGGATTTAAAAGAATGGCATAAATTTGCAGGGGAATTGACCCTTTCCTGCTCAGGATGGGTAGAGAACATAACAAAAATGGGGGATGTGGCAGGTTCTCATTTTAACAGAAAGGTATGAAATCTTGATGAAGTATCAGTAGGGTATGTCAGAAAGCTAATAAGAGAATGTGAATTTTTGTAGGTATTCATCACATCACTACTTTAAGTTGGCATATGTCACTTGTCCACCAAAGTATGTTTCATGTCCACAAACGTGTCCACTTAAATTGTGAACTCTATCTTAAGAAAATGTTGCAGAATATCTCCTCCCTGGGAAAAATGAGATGACATCCCTTCCCTCCTCAATATTGTGCCCACAAACACAATATTTGAAGCACATTTGAAGATGCCATCTGTGGCGGAATGCCCATGGCGGAATGACCATCCTAACAGAGATTCAAGATGGCTCAGGGGAATCAAGTTACTTCTTCAGAGAAAATATAATGAATTTCTTGAATTCTTTGTCACAAGGTACCATGATAGGTCTTGGCTTAGAAGGCTTTCAAGTCGGTCAACAAATTCATGGAGGAGAAGTCCGTCAATGGCTATTGACTGTGATGTATCTATATGGAAAATCCAAGTGATGGAGAAACATGACGCTGAATAATAGTTACTGAGCTGATCCTGGAAAAGTTTGCAAAAATATAGAGATAGCTGTTTTACTCTGAAGATTTCTTGGAACTTCCTTTTTGAACAGGAAGCTAGGTGGAGCTGGACCTATGCTAGGCCACAAAGCTTTTGACCTTTCGGCCTGGTGAGCCACATTTAGGTCTTGTGGATTCCATGCTTAGCTTGACTCATGACAGATGGGGAATCTTCCCACCTACTGCCAGGGATGGAGGCAAAACTCTCAGGAAGCCTAGGGTTGTGTCCTCAACAGATAAATCGCACAGGTGTTCCTTCCTCAATATTTCATCCTTGAGTTAGTTCCTCTTCATGGCAGTATCTTTTCTCAAGCAGTCATGTTGGGGAACGTAGTCCATTGCACTGTCTTCGTACATTGAACAAAGCCATGTGACTAACTTTTAAGATACCCCATATTTTTGTGGTCCATATAATAAGAAACCATCAAGTACAAGCTTTGTCAGGAGAAACAGGTGAAGCTTTGAAAAGTTTCCTTTCTGGACTACAGTATCACCTACCCGAATGGTTCCCAACCTTGAGTCCCCAGATGTTCTTGGACTAAAACTCCCAGAAGCCTTCTCCACTAGCAGTGTTGGCCAGATTTTCTGGGAGTTGTAGTCCAAGAACATCTGGGGACCCAAGGTTGTGAAGCATTGTCCTAGCCAGCAGATGTGCTGGCTGAAAGAGTCTTCCTACGAGCGTGCAAAAGGTAACTTTCCAAGTTCTCTGAACAGTAAAGTAGAGAAGAAAAGAGCCATGACAAAATCAGGGTGGGTGAGAAATGGGCAATTCCACAATAAAATTGCTACCATGAGGGAGAAGAAAAGCTGCTCTTTTGCATCATGAGGCAACTTGTGAGCGGCACAGCAAGATCCCTCAAATCATGTACTCTTTAATGTGTTTGAAGTGCAGGGTCCTGAGGAGAAAATTAAAAAGTGAGTTGTGGAGGGAAAATCTCATCTATTTTAGTCTTCTATGGAGTTTCGAAATCAGTGGGGTGTTTTTTTTATCCTCTTTTATTTCACGTCGGGTGAGGGGGGGAATGTTCATTATTTCAGAGTGAGCATTAAGCATTCTCTACCTGACGTGCTCCTTATCCTTCTCTTGCTAGGACTGTTGGTCTTAATTAAAGCTACAGCTGTTCCCTGCTAATCAATATCCTTTTGATCGTAGCCTGTAAACTCTGGAAGTGGCAAATACATACACCTGTGGGATTAGTTGAGCTTCGTGGTCATCAAGCAAAATCCTATTGCTTACAGACCCTGAAGTACAAAGAAGGAGTTCTGAAACCTAGGAACTGCAAACATGGGTTCCAACTGGGGTTGGTCTCCAAGTCCTTGAAGCTTTAGACAACACGGCAAACACTCAAGGATTCTGGGAGGAGCCCCCCATGCCCCCCTTTGGTATTCTACATGGGTTCTCTGAAGACATCAAGTAATCATGAAATCCCAAACTAACCGTCCATGAGTTGCCTTGATCCAGATGCTGACAACCCACGCTACACCACTGGATGCAATAGCCTTTTAAACAGAGAAGACTGCCTGTTTACTGCCACACAAGCTTGCCCCAACCTGACTTTAGCAGGTTAGCCGGCTTTTGTTCTCCACTTGGTTAGCTGAGAGACAAGATGGATTGGTTTCCAATGCTGATGCCTCAGACACATAGTCCTGAAAGATTTGCATCTCTGGAGGGATAACATTGTAAGAAAATGGTTTTAACATGGGATCGGACCCTTGGAGAAGGGACTTTATTTTCAAGAGACAAATGTAACTGGGCTTATTTGAAGCACTGAGAGAATGATCCTCTATGTCCTCTGGGACCGTCCGGAACCTGCTAGAAAACACAATTCCTAAACAGTATTAGAGAGAGTTTGGTAAGTAAGTTTTGTGTGCTTTTTGCCTATCTCTCTCTCTATTCTTCCCATATATGTGCAACTATATTTGCAAGACCATTACAGCCTGCAGGACTCCAAGCAATTTCAGGAGGGTAATGGGAATGGTCATCAGCCGAGCAAAAATCCAATTTGTATAGCCCTTCACTTTACCCCTCTTTGGGAGGCGAACTTATGCCACTTCAGTCAGAGCCATTTATTATAAATGACCCACTGAGAGGGAGGGAGAAAGAGAAATTAATCATATTTGCAGTTGTTGGTTTCAGAAGGTGCATCATCTTAAGGGTAAACAAAATTAGATTGCCTAACACATGCATGTTCAGAAGCTTCAGGAACGTATGCCAAAGGGGGGGGGGGGGGACATCAAACTACTCATTTCTAGTGAGTTTCTATTTAAATAAGGGATTTTTTTAAAAATGTGCTACAACGTTTTTGTTTGTGTTTTTGTGCTTGGTGCATGTATGAGTGCTTGGTGTATGTACGTATGTTGTGGTTAATAGAAGCAGAATGGAGAATACATATAGGCTGCCTTAGGACTTGCATTGAGACATGATGTCAAAATCCAGTGACTATTATCAAGTACAAGAAGCCAAATTTAGGCTGAATATCAGGAGAGCTGGACCATAAAGAAGGCTGACCGCCGAAGAATTGATGCTTTTGAATTGTGGTGCTGGAGGAGACTCTTGAGAGTCCCCTGGACTGCAAAGAGAACAAACCTATCCATTCTGAAGGAAATCAACCCTGAGTGCTCACTGGAAGGACAGATCCTGAAGCTGAGGCTCCAATACTTTGGCCCTCTCATGAGAAGAGAAGACTCCCTGGAAAAGACCCTGATGTTGGGAAAGAGTGAAGGCAAGAGGAGAAGGGGACGACAGAGGACGAGATGGTTGGACAGTGTCATCGAAGCGACCAACATGAATTTGACCCAACTCTGGGAGGCAGTGGAAGACAGGAGGGCCTGGCGTGCTCTGGTCCATGGGGTCACGAAGAGTCGGACACGACTAAACGACTAAACAACAATCAGGAAAAACTTCTTAACTGTTAGAGCAGTATGACAATGGAACCCATGACCACGGGAGAGGGTGAGGGCTCCAACACGGGAGGCATTCGAGAGAAAACTGGACAACCATCTGTCAGATCTGCTTTGACTTGGATTGCTCATTGAGCACTGGGTTGGATTCAACAGCCTTAGAGGCCTCTTCCAACTCAATTATTCTATGATTCTATGAGTCTAAGCACTGACCAATCTGCACACTCATGGGGCATCGTGTAGAGACAGTATTTGGAGAATTCTGGCTATTGCCCAGTCAATTGTAATTCCCAATATAAACAGCCATGAACAGACATCCACAGCTTCAATAGGTATCTTTGTACTACTTTGTTGGGTAGGTGAAGCCAAGGAATAAAACCCAGTAAAGTAAATTTATGGTGGGTCAGTTGGATGATGTCACCAGCAGTGGCCATATTTTGGTGATTAAATGTTCTCTCTCCTCCCCTCTCCAAACGAATGGATCATAAGCTGCCTTAGGATCTGCTCATTCTGGGAACTTTCAGGGACAGCAGAATGGGGGCGAGAAGGCTTAAATGTCTGGTATTCACTGCTGCTGGTCCTTTGGACCATGGCAGGACAGCCCCCAGTGGTTGCTCTGAGACAGCCCCCTGGTGTTGGGGTGACGGTGGATAGGAATTCTTTTGGGCCATCATTGACGATGTCATCAGGCAGCATGACTTGATGTTACTTGACTTCCACCTTGGAATTGTAGCTACGATGTCATTTTCAGGTGCTAGTCCATAGCACGCGAGCAGATATTTTGCCTCTCATTTGATTCTTCCATTCTACAGGCCCTCCTTCTATAGCCCCTGTAAATATTTATTTATTTATTTATTCATTCATTCATTCATTCATTTACCGCTGACTTAGCATAAACACTACTCTAAGTGGTTTGCAACAAGACAGTAAAACAATAATTCCAAACCACCCAACCGACCAGAAGATATCCCCAAGTGTACACACACACACTAAACAGGTAACACACCCAAATGATGATGATGGATGGCGGGAACACAAATAGAGGTAACTTAAAGGAAGATGATCTTAAATGCTTCTTGAAACAGTAGTGTCTTGAGCATCCTCTTAAAGGATGGGAGGGAGCAGGCATGGTTTCCATTCCATAAAGTACACACTGCAACGGAGAAGGCATGATTTCCCATTATCATCTTCTTAGCCTCTCTCGGCATGGCAACTGAGATACAGGCACATCTCCTGTTTGTATATATTTTGCAATAGGGAAAATAAATCATTGATTATCTCCCCTTCCCAAAGAGATGAGGAGTCACAGAATTATTCTCCTCACCTAACAAGTGGGCCAGGTGTTGTGTGGTTGATCTTGACAAGAGGGAGGAGCACGTTTTTGCCTACACGAAGCAAAACTGCATAGCAATGCAAGTTCTGCAAGAAGATGATAGTTCTGAGAAGTACTGGGGGTTTGCATGAGATGTTTGCATCTTTTTAAAGAAACATGGTTTTCCCATGCTTGCCCTTCCAGTGTGCTTTGCTTCAAAGGGAAAGGGGAGGTAGTGTCACTCTAACACCATGCAAATTATGGAGCCCTTGGCAAGGGGGGGGGGGGAAGTGATCCTTGTCTTGTTCTTGTGCTGAAGGTGAGGAATTCTGGAAAAACCCTCATCAAAATGTTTCATAAACAGGCTGTCTAATTTGGGTATGAAGAATTCAACTGAAGAATTCCTTTTTCTGACACAAAGTTTATTTAGCACTACCAAAGTAAGCAACACTATGTTTCACCAAAAACATTCTTACCTTTAAGAAAGTGGTTCCCAACCTTGGGTCCCCAGATGTTCTTGGACTACAGCTCCCAGAAATCCTGGCCAGCAGAGCTAGTGGTGAAGGCTTCTGGGAGTTTGAGTCCAACACCACCTGAGGACCCAAGGTTGGGAACCACTGCTGTAAGAGAGTAAGTTGTTGGGGCAGAGTTACAGCAGCCGTGTAGGAGGGAACGCTAGCTGCTTACCCATGTCAGTCATCATCATCATCTTAGAACTACAGAGTTAGAAGGGATCCTATGGATCATCAAGTCAAGGAGGCTCAGTGGAGAATCGAACCAAATTCATTTGTTTCTGTGAAAAATGGATGCACGGAGGAAACAGCGTTGTGTGGAGGGGAAGAGGGAATCCAGGTGTGTGGTAGAAATGGCAGGACATGAGGAATGTCCACTTTGAGACATAAAGCAATAAGATCTCTCTCTCTCTCTCTCCCTCTCTCTCTCTCTCTCTCTCTCACACACACACACACACACACACACACACACACAAACCACTTTAATTGCTTGTAAATGTCCAATCGGTCTCAAATTTGCTATAGATGATGTCTGAGGGGTGTAATATAAACCAGATACATTTCATGCTATTTCAGTAGTAACGTTCATCACAACAAGCTCCAGAAAGCAGGAAGGGTGCCTGTCAAACAGGTTGGGAAGAATTCAGGTGAACCCTTTCTTTTTAAATAAAGAAGGCTGACTGCCGAAGAATTGATGCTTTTGAATTGTGGTGCTGGAGGAGACTCTTGAGAGTCCCCTGGACTGCAAGGAGAACAAACCTATCCATTCTGAAGGAAATCAACCCTGAGTGTTCACTGGAAGGACAGATCCGGAAGCTGAGGCTCCAGTACTTTGGCCATCTCATGAGAAGAGAAGACTCCCTGGAAAAGACCCTGATGTTGGGAAAGTGTGAAGGCAAGAGGAGAAGGGGACGACAGAGGACGAGATGGTTGGACAGTGTCGTCGAAGCGACCAACATGAATTTGACCCAACTCCGGGAGGCAGTGGAAGACAGGAGGGCCTGGGGTGCTCTGGTCCATGGGGTCACGAAGAGTCGGACACGACTTAATGACTAAACAACAACAAAAAGAGACACACTTTATGCAAGTTGTAGAATGTTTGTCAGGTATAGTGTTTTAATGGATATTGCATCATACCTGAAAATGGGGTGTCATTTGGATTGAGAACTCTGTATTATAGAAGACTTACAGATAGGAACTGTTGTTTTCTTGGACTACAGCTTCTAGAATCTGCCTTGGGGATTCTGGGACTTGTAGTACAAGACTGCTGGATAGCTCAGTGGTTTAGGTCTCTGGCTGTGGAGCCAGAGGTTGGGAGTTCAATTTCCCACTGTGCCTCATTGAGAGGGGCTGGAGTGGATGATCCATAGGG
The DNA here is from genome assembly GCA_037013535.1 of Intellagama lesueurii. Lineage (NCBI taxonomy): Eukaryota > Metazoa > Chordata > Lepidosauria > Squamata > Agamidae > Intellagama > Intellagama lesueurii. Next base: position 8,304,667 of record JBAJHW010000003.1, read on the forward strand.
TCCCTTCCAGCTCTGCACTTCAAAGGTTACTATTAAAGTAACATTTCTGAGGTCTGAGAAAGTTGTAGAAGAAGGAAATAGGTAAGGAAACTTTGGGACACCACCAGATCCTGAGAGCACTGGAAGTTGCTTTTCAACCATCATTAGTTATAGTTTCAAGATCCCCAAAAGTAGATAGTTACCAACTCTTCCAATATTTAAATAACAATTGTTCCGGTTGTCATTTCATTTATAGCTTAATCCACATGCAAGCGAAACAATACAAAGGATGGAGGAATAACTGTACAGCAGAGATACCTAATTTAATTAAACAAAAATGTAACTATTAAAGAGAACATATAAAAAGGTCATTATAAAAATGCTAGAACCAAAGTACATGAAGGATAAATTCATTTCCCTAACTAAAATATCTCCCACAAAGAAGGTGGTGAACAAAATCCATTTTCCCAGGTACTATTTTCCACCTTCCCACTGGTTTCCTTGTTGTTTGATCCTATAGCCCTGGTTATTTTCACCAATTGCCCAATTTCAGTTTCAACAGCTACAGTTCAGACATTTTCTCTTGATAATAATTCAGTTTGGGCTTTTTTTAAAAAAACACATTATCCTGTAATTCAGCATTCTAATTTTAACTGACGGGAACCAGACACAATGAATTACCTCACGTTCACCTTTCCCATTACTTCCTACAGAAGGCACACTGAGTTGCCAGCAGCCTAGCAACACAACTTAGATTTTTTTAAAAACACACACACAATACAGAACACAACACTAAAGGAAAGAGAATTTAATTTGGGCCTGCATTCAATTAACACATCACAATAATTAATATAATCAAACTGACTGCGTCCCTTTGAGTTGTGTAGGCCTGAAGTGCAACAAAATGTTATATCTGAAAGAGCACACACTCCATGTGAGCATATTCACAGAAGGGCAATGAAGTTTTCCACTTCCTATCATTTAACACATTTATTTATTTATTGAAATTATTTATATGCTGTCCACAAGGCAGCTCACATGTTCTACGTTCCAAGAATAATCTGCTAATGAACACAATGGGGCTTCACATTTTGCTTGTTGCAGTTTTAGTCACTCCATTCCGGAATGCGACAATTACTTACTTACTTACTTACTTACTTACTTACTTACTTACTTACTTACTTACTTACTTGTATCTTATATACCGCCCACTAGTGTGAGACACACACTCTGGCCAGTTAAAAGCCAATGCGTATAAACTGCAATTAATACAATAACAATAAGAAACATAAGCAAACAATAGATAGTAAAATAAACCCACATGACTCTCCAAATATGAGAAAGATTTAAATAAATGTTGGATATCAAGTGACACACAGTAATAAGAGGCAGCTTTAAACTATTCTGTTTTGACTAGCTTCTTGGAAACTGGGAGACATAAAGCATATTATTTGTCCTGTTTCTCTCCCAGACTCTCGTCTTTCTGGAATAGGGATGACAAATGGCCAATCTACTCCTGTAAAGCTGAGAAATTCAACTTCAGGTTGAATTATTCAACATGAGGCCGAAGGTTTTTCATGCCCTTCCTTGCTATGCTGCTATGAGATGTCACGAATAGCGATGGGCACAAACTGCCAGACCAGCAGTTTGTGCCAGTTCATTTGTTCAGCAGATACCAGCCCCGCCTCCTCCAGCAGATGCCCACTCAGAGGCCGTGCCCAGAGGAGATGGGGTAGAGAAGCCGGGGCACGGCCTCTGAATGGGCACCTGCCAGAGGAGGCAGGGTTGGGAAAGCACCGAACACCTATTCGACCAGGAAACGAACCAGCACAAACCGCCGGTTTGGCAGTTGATGTCCATCTCTAGTCACGAACATACGTGTTTATGCAGATGGGAGTTTTTTTAAGTTAAAAAAAACTGAAGCAGAGGGATCTTCATCCACCACACGTTGGCAAAAGCAGTCATGGTCATTAATACATTTTCTACAGTCATTATATTTATTTTCTACAGTTTGAAGAACATGAATTATTGCAGCAGCATTTTTGTACTGGGTTGGAAATGTTACTAATAACTGTTGCTTCATTAATGTAAAATTCAATGGTAATTTTAAAAAAAAACTTCAGGAGCATTGTTGGAAATAAACTTCATTTCTGTGGCTAAAACACAGACAAAAGTAATAAATCCATAAATGCAATGTTTTGAAAATCCGAATGCCCCATTTAAGCTGCTTCTGTGCTTCATCGGTGACATGCATACTGTTAGTTGAGAGTCCCTGATCTAGATGACATCCTTGGACTCTCTCTACTTGTGAAGCCATTTTGTGTAGCAAAATACACTTGTGACTCTAGACTACAGCATAATGAACAGAGTTCCCATGGAGAAGGTCGACTTTTGGTGTCTCTGCACATAGGAAACTGAGCTGGGATTGTATGTTCACTTTTCACCATCAAGCAAAAAAAGATTATTAAATAGAGGGGCACAGTAACTCATCCTCTTCACTGCAATGATATAATGAATGCTCTGTTCCGTTTTGTATGAATGCATGCTCATGAAGGGAGAGCCATCAAGGCTTCTGCTTGGGTTGGGTCTCTTGTGAGTGGCCCAGCAGAACGGTAGAGAGGACCCCCTTTTCCTCAAACACATGGAAGCTTAGTAGTCCCTCTCTGATTTTAGGGTGGAGAGGCCTTCAATTCAAAGACCTGCAAGAAGATGGTGTCCTTCATTTAAAGGACTGTCCAGTCCACATCTTTGAAGATAAAGAACCAGAAGAAGATGGAGGTCGAGGACCACAAAGTTCCCTATCCAGAGGGAACACCTAGATAGCAGATTCTCTTTAAATAGGTAAAGGTAAAGGTTCCCCTTGACATTTAGTCCAGTCGTGTCTGACTCTAGGGCGCGGTGCTCATCCCCGTTTCCAAGCCATAGAGCCAGCATTTGTCTGAAGACAGTTTCCGTGGTCACGTGGCCAGCGCGACTAGACACGGAACGCTGTTACCTTCCCACCGAGGTGGTACCTATTTATCTACTTGCATTTGCATGCTTTCGAACTGCTAGGTTGGCAGGAGCTGGGACAAGCGACGGGAGCTCACTCCGTCGCGTGAATTCGATCTTGCGACTGCTGGTCTTCTGACCCTGCAGCACAGAGGCTTCTGCGGTTTAACCCACAGCGCCACCACGTCCCTTTCTCTTTAAATAGTCAAGACTATTTTCAATTTTTCTTCTCTAGGTATAAATCAGTGTCCATTTTGGTCCTTTTATAAAGTGATATGTGGTCTCCTATGAAGTGGTTTGAAACTTTCGTCAAATTGGATTAGAAGAGCTTTAAAATGCAGAGGTAATTTTTGACAAGGAGTTCTTTTATTCATATGGGGAGTAGAATGGAGTCTTGAAGCAAATGCAAGAACAGTACAATGGAATTTAGTTTCTCTGTGCTATAAAGGATATTGCTTTATATACACAAACAGCAGTTGTGCTCATGGAACACAAAGCACACATCAGCCATTGTTGTAACAATAGGAAGGTTGAATGGTTAATTATTAACATTTTGCAGCTAATCCACATTTTTCTGGTACAGGGAGGATCCATCGGTCACATGGATCAAATGCATTAAAAACTTTTAACAAAGAGAAACGAGGCATTCTAAAACGAGCAGAGCAGAAAGCAGGGGCTATTTGTAAAAATATTCTCCAACTTAGTGTAAATAATAACATGACACCCACCCATTGACTCTCTTTCAGGGGCTGCATTTTAAAAGGCTGAAGTGAAATTGCTCAGGAAGTGAGGCCCTTACTCTGAATTGGCTTTGTTCTCAAACAAACTGTACTTATTTTTGTACTGCTATTAATTCTCTAGCTCCTACTTGGCCTTCATCTCTGATTTCTCTTTATGGCCCTCCTCCACCTTTGCCTTCTGATTCTTTGTTACTTGCCAAAGCCCCTTCCCCCCCAGTATTTCAGGTCTATGAGGCTCTTCCCCCAACCTATTGTTCCATATGTTTCCTTATTGAACTATGTTACCAACTGATTGATTGATTGACTCCAACTAGGGATGGGGATCCGTTCCAGAACTGGAAAAGCTGGAAATAAGTTGCCCCCAATGGAAATTCGAAAGCTGTTATAAATGGAATTGGACCCTCCTCCTCTTCTCCAGCATTTTTCTTTGGCTTATAATAAACAACAACTTAAATGACACACAGTGGGACCCTCATATCCATGGGAGATTGGTTCCAAACTTCCCACAGATGCTGAAAAGCATGGATTACAGTGAATGCTATTTTAATACCGAACACTATACATAGCATGGTATCTGCCTCCCTCTAGTGGCCAGTTCTGGTAATTTCATCCATAGAAATATATATTTCTAGAATTTTTCTTTTAATATTTTTAATATTTTCAGATGGATAAGTGAATCAGCAGATACTGATCCCATAAATCCCAAGGATAAGGGGCTCCTCTACTGTACTACAGGACAGGTATTTCTAGGTTCACCTTTTACATTCCTCTTGATTCACAGATTAGGAAGAATTAAAATAAATAGTAAACGAAAACAATCATCCTGAGAGTTCAGCTTAAAGAATATCCAGGCTAAGCAGTGTCTCACCATGTACTAATTTGTGGCAAAGAAATAGTTTGCATTGCAAATGTTAGGAAGTATGTATCTTCATTTTTCCTGACTCACTGACTAGATTTTTTAAAAAAATATATTTTTATTAATTTTCAAACAAAAGGAAACAACAAATATACAAAATACTACCAATAAATCAACTTAAAAGTAAACAAAACTACAATAATCAAACCTACGGTATCATTTTTATTATACATCACACCACCCCATTTCTCTTCAAAAACACACCGATCCTTCGCCAGATGAATCTGGAAATCTGGAATCTGGAAATATATTTCGCTTTCTGAAATACATATACCAAAAATGTGTTCCATATTTATTTAAAATCATTACATTTCAACATTTCTTTTCTAATTTTGATTTCGCAGGTCATTAACGGCCATATTCCACATTTTCTTATACCATGCTTCCATAATAAATTGGCGATTATTTTTCCAGTTCTTTGCAAATATTAGCCTTGCCACCATCACCATAATTATAATTAATTCCTTTTCTTCTCTCTTTAATTGGTCATTGTTAACTATATTCAACAAAGCAATCGCTGAGTAGATGTAATCACAACGGTACAACTCTCAGAGTTTCTATGAGCGATACAAGGTCTAAGCATGCTCAGAAGCCTTCGGTGTCAACAGGAAAACCACATGCTCTTGCAGGTGCAACCATCACACCGGCAGGTTTTCCTTCCCCACCTGCCACAATTTACATGTTAGGGAACGTATGTGAAAGGCTACGACAAAGGGAAGTGACAGGTTGATGCTGAGGACGGTCCCCTGAAACTCAATGATTTTAGCTAGACCATTGTCAGTGATGAAGCTTCCCTGGTTCTGAGGTCCTATCTATTTCTTTAGTTTTATTCTTGGTTTTCTCTTAATGGTCTAAATTGCCACCACCATGACCACCATCATCTCTGCTCCCACCACCGTCACCATCCTCCTCATTATCCTTTCGTAATCATCAGTTTTGTTAGTATGCTGATTTCCGCCAAGGTTCTGCCCAGAGCAGCTCACAAGCGACCCAATGAACCGCAGTGTATATAACAAATCATATCCGATAGACAGCTATGTGTAAAACCATTCAAAAAACATAACACATACAACTGGAAACAATTTCCATTAGTAATCAACAGTACATAGTAAAAATCCATATATTTAATCAACAGTGGTAATAAAAAAAAAATCCATCTCTACAACAGTGTGCAAAACCATACACACTCCATGACAACATCCAACAGAATAAAGAGAATGATATATTCTGCACACATATTATTGGATTTATAGGAACCAACTGCACATAAGATCAGACACATTTGGACTACACAAGAAGGCCCCTTACCCTAAATGCAGGTGGAGTGCCCCTGTCATGAGCAACACATGGACTCTCTACAATTAACCTACTGAGTGGGGGACACTTACCCCCCCCAACAAAAATTTGGGGAGGCACCCCCTGGTCAGGTCATGAGCCAACAACAGATCCTCCACAATTAAAGGCAGTCTCCCATTCATAGCCACAATCTTGCATCAGACTTCTTCCTGACTCTCAGAAACAAATCCTCTCAGTCCCTTCCTAATCCCTCACAAATAGAGGATAAGATATATAGCAATGCATTGTTGTCTGCAGAAATGGGAAGTAACTAGTTACCCAGAAGGTAGTTGAAATGCAACCAAGTTATACCCTCAGTACCCCCAAATGTAACTAAGTTGCATTCCTAAAGTAACATTAAAGAGAGAATTCCAAAAGTAACCATTGTGTTCCTAAAGTAACAATAGAAAGAGAATTCCAAAAGTAACAATGACATTCCTAGAGTAACAATAGAGAGAAAATTCCAAAAGTAACTATTGCATTCCTAAAGTAACAATAGAGAGAGAATTCCAAAAGTGACTATTGCATTCCTAAAGTAACATTAGAGAAAGAATTCCAAAAGTAACCATGCCATTCCTAAAGTAACAATAGAGAATTCCAAAAGTGACTATTGCATTCCTAAAGTAACAATAGAGAATTCCAAAAGTGACTATTGCATTCCTAAAGTAACAATAGAGAATTCCAAAAGTGACTATTGCATTCCTAAAGTAACATTAGAGAAAGAATTCCAAAAGTAACCATGCCATTCCTAAAGTAACAATAGAGAGAGAATTCCAAAAGTAACAATGCCATTCCTAAAGTAACAATAGAGAGAGAATTCAAAAAGTAACTATTGTGTTCCTAAAGTAACATTAGAAAAAGAATTCCAAAAGTAACCATGGCATTCCTAAAGTATCAATAGAGAGAAAATTCCAAAAGTAACAATGACATTCCTAGAGTAACAATAGAGAGAGAATTCCAAAAGTAACAATGGCATTCCTAAAGTAACAATAGAGAGAAAATTCCAAAAGTAACAATGACATTCCTAAAGTAACAATAGAGGGGGAAAGGGTGGTGGTCTAATGAGTCATGTATTTTGTCTGCTTTCAAAATTTACTTTTAAGGAGCATCTTAAGACAATTTTAGAGCTGTGTTCATAGACCTACCATGTTTCATGCTATTATCTTAACAATGTAGGTGACAAAGGTATTAAGCAATCATCAAAACAGCAAAATAGCTGGAGGAAGTGATGAGTACAGCAGCGAGTGCCTTTTGAGACCCAAAATCCTGTTAAGCAGCTCAAATTCTACAAAGTCCATCTGCTTCCTTAAAGGAAGCCTCCCATCCTTCCATCCAGGGCAATATCCAAAGTAAGCCATCCAGTTCAACCCACAGATGTTTGCACAGAATTTCTCTAAAAGCAATCCAGCGATGAAAATCCAAAATCCAGCCAAGGGTGACTTACCAAGCTGTCTTTTAGAAGTCCACTTGCATATTATTCAATGACGTCTGTGAAAAGAGGAAAACAAAAATAAAAATAACCCAAATGTATATACAAGAGAAGTGTCAGAGTACCTATAGTAGTTCCCGAGTTGAACTTTTGCTGAAGGATTGTGATCTATGAAAGCTCACACGGATGTATTACAGTAAAGTAGTGCACTATTTTGCCTGCCTCCACTCCCCTATCCCTTTTCTTTTGCCAGGAAAATAAAGACCAGCACAGCTACTTGTTGAGAAAGAAAACATGTGTTAATCAGTCTCTAAGCCTGGCAAACCTCACAGGGAGGTTGTGAGTGAAGAATGGGGTAGGGATTCACAGAGCAGGGATTCACAGAGCAGAATAGCTTCAAATTCTCACAGAGCAGCCCATCCTTTTTTTTCCTCATCAACTGGCACTTATAGTCTCAATAACTCAGTCAGAGACATTAGTGGAAGAAAGAATAAAAACCATTTACTTAACTTAACAGTTCCGAAGAGATCAAACAGCAAACTAACAAAACATGGCAGGAACAGGCCTCATCAGACTCACTGGCCGCTGCCAACAGACAGAGAGGTGGGGCTCTCTTTGAATCAGAGGCAGGAGAGAACCATTGATTGATGCTGGATAGATTGACAGTCACCCCAGCCCAGAAAGGTCCCTCCCATTCACACCTTCTCCAAGTAGCATGTGAGGTTGCAAAAACTCCGACTCTATGTTTGCTTGAGCTTATGTGGAGGAAGTGCAGGATAGAAACATATAAGTGACGGTATATAATTGGATAGCTGTCAAGGTCGCGACTAACTTTTACCTTGCCAAGGTAAAGGCTGCTAGCCGAATACATCTCGCTAACCGGATAAGCGAAGCTTCAAATCAGCAGGCGGAGCTTTTCCGTATAGTACGCGACTTATCCGGAATTGGTCTGAGTGACGGGCCTCCCCCTAGTATATCACCGGACCAATTTGCAGCATTTTTTAAATCTAAAGTGGAGGCCATCCGCCGGGAGCTCTCTCCTTTTTTGGATACAGTGAGTCGAGCAGAGATGTCCAGCGCTCCGCCTTGCCCGGCCACTATCGATCTCTTTCAGCCTGTGACGCCAGATATTGTGGACAAAGTGCTTGATCACTGTCGGGCCACCACCTCATCCCTTGACCCTTGCCCGGCCTGGCTAATCAAAGCAGCCAGGCCGATAACAACTGAATGGGCCACAGCAATAATTAATGGGTCTTTCCTTGAGGGCAGGGTTCCTCTTGCCCTCAAGGAGACACTCATTAGGCCCATAAGGAAGAAACCTAGTTTGGCGGCGGACGAAATTGGCAATTATAGGCCCGTCGCCAATGTTTCTTTCATTAGCAAAGTGGTGGAGAGGGTGGTTGCCGATCAGCTTCAGGCACATTTGGATGAAACAAATGCCCTGGATCCGTTCCAGTCGGGTTTCAGGCCGCGCCACGGTACGGAAACAGCATTGGTCGCCCTGTATGATGACCTATTGAGGGAGGCTGACAGAGGTAAGACGTCTCTGCTGGTCCTCCTCGATATCTCGGCGGCCTTTGATACCGTCGACCACGGTATCCTCCTGAGGAGGCTCTCCGGGTTGGGAATTGGTGGCCTGGCATTTGCCTGGCTCCGATCCTTCCTGGAGGACCGTCCTCAGAGAGTACAGCTTGGGGAGAGGGTCTCAGCCCCGTGGAGCCTCAATTGTGGGGTTCCGCAGGGGTCGATTATCTCCCCAATGTTGTTTAATATCTATATGAGGCCGCTGGGTGAGGTTATCAGGGGGTGTGGAGCATCGTGCCATCAGTACGCTGATGACACCCAGCTCTACATCTCCTTTTCTCCAACTGCAGTGGATGCCGTTCCGTCCCTTCAGCGCTGCCTGGAGGCTGTACTGCAATGGATGCAGGAAAATGGGCTGAGGCTGAATCCAGACAAGACGGAGGTCCTGAGGGTGGGTGGCCCCTCCATCAGCGGTCTGGGAAACTCTCTCTCATTTGGGGGGGTGACTCTTACCGCGAAGAGTGGGGTACGCAGCTTGGGGATCCATCTGGACCCGGCGCTCACCATGGAGACTCAGGTGGCGTCAGTGGTCCGCTCCGCCTATTTTCATCTTTGGCGGATAGCCCAGCTGCGTGCCTATCTTGATGTTGGGGCGCTCACCACTTTGGTACATGCGCTTGTAATCTCGAGATTAGACTACTGTAATGCGCTCTACGTGGGGCTGCCTTTGAGGTTGATGCGGAAGCTTCAAATGGTGCAGAATGCGGCGGCCAGACTTCTTAGTGGTGTGAGAAAATATCACCATATCTCTCCCACGCTGGCCGCTTTGCATTGGCTGCCCGTTCGGTTCCACGTCGATTTCAAAGTTTTAATGCTTACGTATAAAGCCCTAAACGGTTTAGGGCCTCGTTACCTGGCGGAGCGCCTACTCCCACCAAAATCTACCCGTATCATTCGATATAGCCAGGAGGTGAGGCTGAGGAGCCTAACGCCAAGGGAGGCCCGGAAGGAAAAAACAAGAAACCGGGCCTTCTCGGCAGTGGCTCCTCGCCTTTGGAATAATCTCCCTCCGGAGATCCGCATGGCCCCTTCGCTGGGCATTTTTAAAAGTCAATTGAAAACCTGGCTGTTTAGGCAGGCCTTCCCTCCAACCACTATTTGATTTATCTTTCTCATCTTTTCCATCTTGAACCAGTTTGATTATGATTTTTTATATCATTGTTATTTTAAAATTGTTTTATTTTATATGCTGTTCGCCGCCCAGAGTAGTCTAATGACTAGATGGGCGGGATATAAATTCAATAAATAAATAAAATAAATAAATAAACATGACCAATACATGTTAACAAAGCAGTGTCCATATCTCATAATGACTTTCTTGATGAAGACTTCTGAGGTGTCTGATACGAATTAGACATGACCTCAACCAGAAGGCTGGATGTTGAACCCTTGGAGAAGTACCCTTCATTTTGGTGACAGGGGTAGGATCTCTAAAGTGTGTAAACATGCTTTCTATTGGCTCTTCGCATATAGCCATGCCCACCTGGTGGCGCTGCGAGTTAAACCGCAGAAGCCTCTGTCCTGCAAGGTCGGAAGACCAGCAGTCGTAAGATCGAATCCACGCGACGGAATGAGCTCCCGTTGCTTGTCCCAGCTCCTGCCAACCTAGCAGTTCAAAAGCATGTAAAAATGCGAGTAGATAAATAGGTACCACCACGGTGGGAAGGTAACGGCGTTCCGTGTCTAGTCACGCTGGCCACGTGACCACGGAAACTGTCTACGGACAAATGCTGGCTCTACGGCTTGGAAACGGGGATGAGCACCGCGCCCTAGAGTCGGACACGACTGGACTAAATGTCAAGGGGAACCTTTACCTTTACCCGTTCTGTAAACCAGTGTTCTCGCCCAAAATAAAAAAAAACATAATTAACTGTGGTCAGATCAATTCCAAATGATGGCGACTCTTTCCAAGATTTTCAGATAGAGAAGAGCCAGAAGTGGTCTACCCGTCTCTTCTTCTGGGGGGTGCTCTGGGACCAGGCAGCCTTCCTAAGGCTATACAGGGTGACTCATCCCCTGGAAGGCACCGGAGAGAATCAGATTTCCAACCTTTGGCTCTGCAGCCAGATGCCTAACTTATTACGCTCTCTGACTAGAATAAGTACCTTGTTACATTTTCATGGAGGGTTGTGTTAAAAAGGGAATGAGGGTCCTGTGTGTACCAAGTGGACTGTGTGCATGAATGGGTACTTTGTTGTACATCCAGATTAGTTATTTCTGTACCCATTCAAGTGCAAGGAATTATTCATTTATTTGATTTATACAGTCATGGCCAAAAATATTGGCACCCTTGCAATTCTGTCAGAAAATGCAACCTCATCCTCCCGCCCCCTTACTGGAGTGGCTGGGTGAGCAGGGAGGCGTGGCTGTGGCAGCCGGGGTACTGCCACAATTGGGGTGCAGGAGAGGATGCTGGCCATGTGCACCACATGCTGCATGGTAAGTGGTCCAGTGGGTTCTTGAGGTGGGTGGTAATCGGACTTACCACCTGTGTCGGCAGGCTTCATATTCATATACAAATACGTAGCCCCCATCTGTAATTGAGAACAGATCCTGCCCCTTCTCTGAATGACAGCCTTTCAAGTATTTGAAAAGTGCTATCATATTATCTCCCCTCAGTCTTCTTTTCTCAAGGCTAATCATGCCCAGTTCTTTCAGTCTTTCCTCATAAGGCTTGGTTTCCAGCCCCCTGATCATCCTTGCTGCCCTCCTATGAATTTGTTCCAATTTGTCAGCATCCTTCTTGAAGTGTGGTGTCCAAAACAGCCATGGAGCCAAGACTATACTATACTATTGTATTATTGTAACCACTTCCCCTTGTTTTCCTCCCCCCCCCCATATTTGTATTTCTTTGACTGTTGTTTGTTTGTTATATGATGGGGGAGAAAAAGATAAGTGACACAGGGCATAACTCAACACTGTGTGCATAGTAGCTACTGTACAATAACAGTAAGGCAGGAGTGATATCCAGGAAGCACTTCTGCCAGTGCATTCTGCAAAGATTGTCATAGGAATTGCACAACTGATCGGACAATCACTTTTTTCCTCTGGGCACACTGAGATTTGCAAAATACACACATGATTTTGTGTTGATTTCCCTTTGTCAAACCAACTGCATCTGAAGCAAGATGTGTTTCAGACTCTAGAGGTTGAATATCATAGAACCATAGAAAAATGGAGTTGGAAGGGTCCTATGAGGCCATCAGGTTCAACCCCCTGCTCAACACAGGAATACAATCAAAGGATATCTGCCAGGTGATTATCTAAGTTTTTCTTGAATGCCTCCAGTGTTGGAGCACTCACCAACTCCCGAGGTAACTGGTTCCACTGTTGTACTGCTCTAAAAGTTAGGAAGTTTTTTTCCTGATATTCAACCTAAATCTGGCTTCCTTTAACTTGAGCCCGTTGTTGCGTGTCCTGCACTCTGGGATGATCGAGAACAGATCTTGCCCCTCCTCTGTATGACAGCCTTTCAAATAATTGAAAAGTGCTATCCTATCACCCCTCAGTCTTCTTTTTTCAAGGCTAAACATGCCCAATTCTTTCAGCCTTTCCTCATAAGGCTTGGTTTCCAGCCCCCTGATCATCCTTGCTGCCCTCCTATGAATTTGTTCCAATTTGTCAGCATCCTTCTTGAAGTGTGGTGTCCAAAACTGGACACAATACTCAAGATGAGACCTAACCAGTGCCGAATAGAGGAGAAATAGTACCTCGTGGGATTTGGAGACTGTACTTCGGTTAATGCAGCCTAAAATAGCATTTGCCTTTTTAGTAGACACATCACACTGTTGGCTCATGTTCAGGTTGTGATCTACGATTACTCCATATGGAAACAGAATGACATGTTGAATGAAATATCAGTTTCATACTAATTATTCATTGGCTCTTGGATGTATGTTACATTTACATGCAGTAATTTATGGCTTATGTTGTTTTAGGAATCTGTTGTAAAAAATTCCTCAGGAGACAGAAAACAGACACCAGGCCTGGGCAAAAATGAAGGGGGAGGGAGAAGAGAGAGGAGGAGTGTGGGAAGTGCAATGTAGATTGGGGATTCACTTAACACTCAAGAGGAGAGAAAAAGAGAATATCAAATATGAAGGGAAAAGAAGATGGCAGAGGAATTATGTGTGTTAATGAAGGGAATATTAATACTTTTTACCTTTGATCCTTGTGATGAGAGATGGGCTTGGCAGTTGTGAAGAAAATAACAGTGGCAGTAGATAACAGCACAAGTTTTACATTTGGTAAAGACTTAAGAAACCTAGGCTTATATTTAATTCCTTTATATGGGTGTCCATCATGCATATAAATTTTATCTCAGCTGTTTTCCTCTCTATTCTTGATTTGTAATTATTCTGTTCTAATATAGTGACTTTCAAATCTTCCATGGAGTGTCCTGGTAGACTGAAATGGTTGGAGACTGAAATGGTTGGAGACAGGTTTCTGTGTTTTGTGGTTTGATGTCAGATTTGTGAGTGTTGACCTGTTTTCATAGAGATTGACTCTCAGTTATTTTTGCTGAAAATCAAGAACACTCCCGCTAAGTAAAAGGTGTAAGCCTTTAAGGTGACATAAGATCTAGTCTGGAGGTGCGACTGAGGAGCCTAACGCCGAGAGAGGCCCGGAGGGAAAGGACAAGAAACCGGGCCTTCTCAGCGGTGGCTCCTCGGTTATGGAACAACTTACCTTCAGAGATCCGTATGGCCCCCTTGCTGGGCATCTTTAAAAGCCAATTAAAAACATGGCTGTTTAGGCAGGCCTTCCCTCCGGGCATTATTTGATTTATTTGATTTATTTTTGTTCTCCATCTTGAACGATTATTTATTATTTTTATTTTGGGATGTTGATATTATTTTAATTGTTTTGTTATATATGATGTACGCCGCCCAGAGTAGTCGAAATGACTAGATGGGCGGGATAGAAATATAATAAATAAATAAATAAGACTGTGGTTTTTGATTGGAGATGGGCACAAACTGAACTATGAACTGAAAAACCTACTATCTGATATACATGCGTATGCACAGTGACAGCTGGCCTGGCTCATAGAAGGGAAGCCAAGCCAGCTGTCTCTAAAGATGGCAGCAGTGGAGGACAAAGAAGAGGAGGTGCCAAGACAAGATAAGGAGGTGACAGGGCAGTGGGAAAGGGGTGGGTGGCAGAGGGGGTGGAGGTATTAGGTTCCCCTCCCCATGCACGGACTGAAAATAAAACCAACAACCATGAACCGGTTCGTTTTTCTGGGTTTTGTGGGTGGTTTGTGGTTCGTGAGTAGCCGCGAATTACAAACCACCCTGATTTATGATTTTCCGGTTCATGCCCATCTCTATTTTTGATGCAACAACCTACTGTAGTTTATCCTTTGGAAACTGAGATCACATCATCATTTACTGCTTGACATGGTAGCAGCTGGTGGGTCACCACACCTAGGTTATAAGGGTACAGAAAATGATTTGGTGACTGTCTGTGTTTTAGTGTGTTAGGCTGCTGGCAGAGAAAATGAATGAAATGTTTTAGCAGTCCCATTCTGCCTGGCCTGCTGCCCTCACTAAGCCTCTGACAGTTTTACAATCTTGGAATCATGCCAAAGCTGCAAGGAAAGAAAATGTTAGATGTTCTTAAGCTATTGTTCACTTCATTTGTCAATGCTTCCTGTCCATTTTGTGCTTCTGCCTAAGCTGCATCCAAGGCAGTTCCCAATGCAGCACAGAAATATACTATTGGTTCTTTTTCTGCAACATTTTCCTATGGCGATTTAGCTGAACAGACCAGAGTGTCTGTTCCATGGAAATACAAAAGAAGAATAAGCTTCTTTTAAAGCCTATTATTTCTGAACAGAAGGTGCTAAAAGAGAAAGAGAGAATATGAAGTGTTTTTATAGATGTGGTTTAAGCAGTAAGACCTTTATGAGTATATTAAAGACTGAGGGGAGGAGAATCTAGTGCTACGCAGAATTTAATCCAAGTTGTGTTTTGTCTTAATACCGCTCCACATGGCAGTACGGTTTCCTGCACGGGAGAGCTTGAATACCTTTAGCTAAGAAGAAGTAGAAAAATTATGTTTCAGAAGCACACAATGGCAGCCATTGTTAATAACCTTAGAACTATCTATCTATCTATCTATCTATCTATCTATCTATCTATCTATCTATCTATCTATCTATCTATCTATCTATCTATCTATCTATCTATCTGACTGTCTGTCTGTCTGTCTGTCTGTCTTTCTGTGTCTGTCTGTCTGTCTGTCTGTCTACCTATCTATCTATCTCTTTTTCTTTTTAGTTAGCCGGTCTGTCAGCTGCCCCGGGGCCATCTGCTCATGACCCCACTTACCAGCTGAGAAGCTGGGACATGCGCAGATCTGTGAAGTCGGGACATGCGCAGAGACCGGCAGGCCTGCCAGAGAGGCAGCCTCTCAAGATGGCCACGGATGCCACAGTGGAGGAGGATACAGTGGCAGAAAAAGGGAGGGAGGGAACCGGAGCCATGGGAAGGGGGTAGGAGACAGGTTGTGGCCGTGATGAGCAAGTGTTTTTATTTTTAAAGAAAGCCACGGGGCTGTCCAAAAAATAAAACAAAACAAATCCCGAACGAACCAATGACTCGATTCATGGTTTTGTTCAGGAAAAGAAATTGTAACTTTATGGTTGTTGGACTTCCACAAACCAAGACGAACTGCCGTTTTGGAGGTGTGTGCCCAACTCTAACCTTCACCTATTTCTTAGCTGGCACCAGGGCTCATGGGCCCATGCAAAGGTGCTTATGTGCAGAGCCATAACTAGCCATTTTGGCAACTGGGGCAAGAGACATAGTCCCACGCCTGACGTGTTGGCTAAAGCCCTCAATGAAGTTGGAGGAGAATGCAGTATCTCTTGTCGACTTGCACTGGAGAACCAAAATGATTGGAACAATTTTGGGTTTGTGCTGATGATGAAATCTGGAGACACAAGAAACCCTAAAGGGGAGAGTAAATCTGGCAGATTTCAGAAAGTTAGCAGACCTAACCCCTCACCAACACGGTCCATGTCCAAATAAGTGCACACAGATCTGGTCCACTCAGCCCTCCACCATTTTCGGGAGGTTGTTAATATGTGTAGTCAAGTCACTTCTGACTGATGACAACGCCTTGAATTTCTGGTCAAAATTCCTTTTCCTGCAGGAGAAATATGAGATTCTCAGAGGAAAATAGTTTCAGGTTCCCCATATAGTCCACCCCTTTCTCATTAACTGCCACTTAAGGGCTCAATAACTGACTCATGAGATATTTGTAGGAGAAAGAATAAAACCATTTCATTACTTCCAGTTGTGAATAGATCAACAGCAAACTAATAACAACTGACCGCTTCCAACAGATTAAAGAAAGGGAAAGAGAACACCCAGCAGAGATACAAGGTTCTCTTTGAATTCAGAGGCGAGAAGGAACAATAGTTGAGTGCTGGATAGACTGACAGTCACCCCAGCCCAGAAAAGTCCCTCCCAGTCAAACTACAGACAGTATGCAAGGTTGTAAAATCTTCAACAACACTAACTGAAACTTCCAAAGGTCCTGTCATGAACAATCCTGCTCTGGTCTTCCAAAGTAACAGCTGTGACTTCTTACACTAAGTCAATCCATCTGTGGCTAGATCACCTTCTTTTCTTATGACCTTTCATTCTTGTTTTGTCCTTGTATCATATGTCCATAGTATCAAAAGAGAGATTTTGCCACCAAGACAGTTTTGTCTCTGTATTCGGCTGCTTTCCTTCTTAGGGTGGCCATCCAAGCTGAAAGGCCAGGATCTTAAATTCCAGGCTGGCCCATAGGGAAGGAGGCAGTCAGAATGCTCGTTTGTGTTACCCACCAGAAATATTATTTTCCTTTATCTATTTCATCCATTTCTTATCTGCCTTTCATGACAAGGTGGCTTACAAAGGCCTGGGACTTGGAAGGGCAGCTGTGAAGGGACTTGAAAAGATCCTGAAAAGTAAGGATGTGTCCCCGGAGACCAAGGCCAAGATCATCCATATGGATGTTAAAGTTGGACAGGAAAGACTAATTGATTTGAAATGTGGTGTTCAAGGAGAGCTTCAGAGATACCCTACACCTCCAGAAAGATAAATCAGTGACTTCTAGATCAATTCAAGCCTGAATTCTCACCAGAAATGAGAATGACTAAACGGAGGCCATCATACTTCAGACGTATCATAAGGACAGTCAGTAGGAAAAATAGTAACGCTGGGAAACGTAGAAGGCAGCAGGAAGAGAGGAAGGGGCGAATTGATGCAATAAAGGACACAACCACCAAGGGGTTGTAAAACTTGACATGAGAGCCTCTTGGAGAGGATGTGTGTCACTAAGTCATAGGTAAAGGTAAAGGTTCCCCTTGAATTTAGTCCAGTCGTGTCCGACTCTAGGGGGTGGTGCTTATCCCCGTTTCCAAGCCATAGAGCCAGCGTTTGTCCGAAGACAGTTTCCGTGGTCACGTGGCCAGCGTGACTAGACACAGAACGTCGTTACCTTCCCACCGAGGTGGTACCTATTTATCGACTCGCATTTTTACATGCTTTCGAACGGCTAGGTTGGCAGGAGCTGGGACAAGCGACGGGAACTCACTCCGTCGCGTGGATTCGAGCGTAGATTCGATCTTACGACTGCTGGTCTTTGACCTTGCAGCACAGAGGCTTCTGCTGTTTAACCCGCAGCATCACTGCTAAGTGATAGGGCCACCCTAAGTCAGAAGGGAATCCATGGCACATCATAACAACAGCATTTTTTTCAGCAGGTAATGAGGCCAAGCACCAAAAATGATGTATATTTAGGTTGTTGGGTTGGTCTTTCCCACTGGCCATGGGAATTCTCTTCTGCTGAACTGGGTGCTAGGCTAAATCAAAGAAGCCGTGGTGCTGAGTTTGTGAGATCTGAACTGGAGATCACGGGAGGCCAACTTATCTAATTTCAGTAGCACACAGAAAGTTACACATTGGAAAGGGCGTGGTCAAGAGGGCTAATTTATTCATCTATGGTTGGAATGTCCCTTTCTAGTACACTGTCAGAAGAGGATTATCAGTTTTGAATGAGATAACTAGCCAGACAATAGATAACTGTGGTTACTCTAGCTTCTATCAACCTTTAGCCATCATATTACTGCATACAAATTTGATTATAGTTAGAGATGGGCACGAACTAAAAAAGAAATCACCAAATTTGTTCAAAATCACTAATTTGTTGATTTGTATCCATATGAATCAATGCACCCGAGAAATACAAATCAACAAATTTTTAGTGATTTTTTTATTTGTTTGGCTGTAAAACAGCCCTCCAGGCACCTAGAGACACCAAAACCACAGAGAAGCTTCCCATGACTCTCCTCTGTATTATCTCCCAGTTTAGTGAAGATTGGGTTTCCCCAAGCCACCTGCTAAAGGTCAATTTCCTGCGGGGGGGACCCACTTTGTAAGTGTATAACTTTGATGTCTGAAACTCAATCTTCACCAAACTTGGAGGGATTGTACAGCAGAGTCAGTGGAAGCTTCTCTGTGATTTTTGGTGCCTCTAAGTGTCTGGGGGAACCTTCCTGAGGGGGCCTCCTGAGTATAACTCAGACATCTGAAACCCAAACTTCACTAAACTTGCAGGGATTGTAGAGAAGAGTCAGCTGAAGCTTTCCTGTGAATTTGGTGTTTCCAGGTCCTTGGGGGGGTATTTATAGGGTTTTAAAGTAAAAATAATTGATGACTCAATTCGTCGATTCTCAGAAAAAAAATGTAAATTCATAATTCGTGATTCATCAACCTTGATGAATGACAAATTAAAACAAATCACTATTTTTCTGATTCGTGCCCATCTCTAATTATAGTATTATTAGTGGCTGGCTAGATAGTTCAGTGATTTACGTATCTGGCTGTGAAGCCAAAAGTTGGGAGTTTGATTCCAAACAGTGCCTCCTGTGAGTATAACTAGCCTGTGTGACCTTGGGTGAGCTGCACAGTCCCAGGATGCCTCCAGAAGAAGGGAATAGGAAACCACTTCTGAGTATTCACTGGTTTGTCAGTGAGTACCTGGGTTGGGTGTGGCCAACTGCACGCAGTAAAAGACTGGCCTGCAAAAGAAGAATAATGAAAGGAAACGAACAGAAAGATTTAGCAAAACTTAGTCTGTTTTCTGTGCATTCCTTAGTAACAATTTGTGAGCACTGCTACCCCCAGCTGAGTGCCAGGGTGGCAGGCAAGTCCTCCTAGGCTATGACCTCTATAAACTTGAGGCTTGTTGGACTACTTAAACTTGATTTGAGTAGCATCACAGAGCAGGTAACAAGGAAAGGAGGAACGACAGTCACCGTCAGATCCATCAGTCCTTCAGGAAGCTGAGTTGCCACCACTAGCACCCTCTGATGGCAGGTCACTTTCTTTGGACAGGTTTGTTTCCCATTGGAACCAGTTCAGAGGAGGGCAACAAGGATGATCAGGGGGGTGGAAACCAAGGCTTATGAGGAAAGGCTGAAAGAATTGGCCATGTTTAGCCCTGAGTAAAGAAGGCTGAGGGGTGATATGACAGCACTTTTCAAATATTTGAAAGGCTGTCATTCAGAGGAGGGGCAAGATCTGTTCTTGATCTGTTTTTTCCATTCTCTTTTGTCTGTTGAAAGCACTGCATCTGTTGAGGCCTGTTGTTAAAAACAGTCATGATTGTTTCAGTTGGCTGTTTGATCTGTTCAACTGTAAGTATTTTTTCCCTGAAAATGTCTCAGAGTGAGTGATTGAGACTGTAAGTGCCAGTTAATGAGAACAAGGGATGGACCAATATGGGGGAACTTGAGGTTAAGTCTGCTCTGTAGACTTCTGCTGCACAGCTAGAGGAGTTTAACCAAAAATTCAAAACTCTGCAATAGTTTCAGTTTTGGTGTCATGAGTCAAAATCCCAGTATCACCACTCAAGTTAAAGTTCTGATTGTAATACAACCTAACTTAATTCAAAACATCCTGAACTAACAGATAAACCAGATTAAAATTTATTTTTCTCTTTCTGCACTGCTCTCATTACACTGTAGTCATCCCATCAACAATATGTATAAAATGCATACATTAGGGGAAACAGCAGCCAAAAATGCATAGCTATTGGAAAATGGAATTTAATAATGCATCCTTGGAGGAAACTGTGTAGAAAAAAAGAGAGAGCAAAGGTTAGGGGAAATTCCTTGCAAGTTATTGAGGGGACTAAGTGCAAATTAATGCACCTTTTTGTTTTCCTGCATGAATTTAAAAATAAAACACACACGCTAAAGTGGAATGAGATGGAGTCACATTGCACTTGAAAAAAAAAATCTTGTTACAGAAAGTGAAACAAACAGATACATCCACCCCAATGCAGAAGCAGTCGGCTATTTACTCCACAGCAGGGCTCATAAATTTATCTCAAAGGACTTGCCTCCAAGAAACACGATTTGATTCACAGAAGGATCTAATGTAATACATTTTCTGGAAGATAAAGCAGATGTGATCTCTTTTGTTATGGCACTAACTTTATCAATTCATCCGTCAAGCCGTCTCGAGCCTTTTGAAAGCAGAACCATTTCCAATGGGTTCAAGATGGCATTCCATTTCACACTTCTAAATTAGACCACCTACAGCAGGCCAAGGACTCTTTGGAAAGCAGCAATGTCACCGATTAGAGATTGTGTACCTCGGCTTCGTCCTTATAGGCCTCTCATTATGATCCCTGATGCAGACTTTCTAGTCGGTTGCAACTCAGATGGGAACAAATTTGGGTCTTATTTGTACCCAGTGATGTGCAGCAAATTCTCCAAAAAGGACTATACTTTAGCAGCAGAGGGCATGGTTTATAGCGATAGAGTCCATAAACTCCATTTCTGAGGGGGGGGGGGAGAGATTTCTGATGTTCTGGAGATCTGCTATTGGTCAGCGTGTTCCTATGCCCATAGAACTGTTGGATAGCTCAGTAGTTTAGGCATCTGGCCACGGCGCCAGAGGTTGGGAGTTCGATTCCCCACTGAGCCTCCTCGACTGGAGATGGACTTAGTGATCCATAGGGTCCCTTCCAGCTTTGCGGTTTTAAGATAACACTGGTGATGTCGTTATTACTATATCTGCATTTTTCTCATCTTCCAGTTGGGAAACAGAAATACTTAAAATATGGGGGGGGGGCACTATACACATCACCCCAAATGAGTCCAAAAGAGGGCACCGACGTGCATGAAATTACATGTACCAATGTATATGCACAGATGCAACAATAGGAATTATGTTGGCAACATTTGAAGAACATTTACAATCTGAGTGCTCCTTCAAAATATGTGGTTTTTTTAGTAATGAGTAGGGGGGCCCTCTAGAGTGCTGTCCCACTAAAACATGGTAAAATAGCCCCCCATGTTCCCTAATGGCATGAGGGATATCCTGAACAATAGTTTAGTTTAGTTTAGTTCATTTTCCAAAAATTTTGGGGCACTGGATGTAGAACGCTGGAGGCTGCAAAAATCACTGGTTGGGGGAGGGTTAGACAGCCCATAAGCCACATATTGCCTTCCCCCGTCCCTTATCAAAGAGCACAAAAAATTGAGTGACGATTCATAAAATCATTGAAAAATTGAGTTGAAAGGGGCCTATAAGGCCATCAAGTCCAATCCCCTGCTAAGTACAGGAATCCAAATCAAAGTAAATCTCACAGATGGTAGTCCAGTTTTCTCTTGAATGCCTCCAGCACTGGAGCACTCACCAGCTCCCGAGGTTATTGGTACCATTGTTGTACTGCTCTAACAGTTAAGAGGTTTTTCCTGATATCCAGCCTAAATCTGGCTTCTTGTAACATGAGCCCATTATTATATGCCCTGCATTCTCGGATGAGCAAGAGCAGATCCTCTTCCTTCTCTGTGTGACAATCTTTTATGTAGAGATGGGCACGGACCTGAAAAATGCTGCTGTTTGATGGTTCATTGTTCATGGTTGGCCACAAACCATCACGAACCAACCAGAAAACTGAACCGCAAACTGGTTTGGTTTTCACTTCATGCCCGAGAGGGGAGGGACTTGCCTTCTTCTGTTGTGCCACCATTGCCACTCTGCTGCTGCCATGCTGATAGGCTGGTGCATGCACAGAGACGGCAGGCCCAGCTCCCAGAAGGGATACTGGGCAGCTATCTCTGAAAATGGTGGCAGAGGAGAAGGCAACAGGACCAGGTGGGGAGGCGATGGGAGCAGAGTATGTAACCATCCATTTTGCTGAAACAAACCATCGGACAGAAAAAATTTTGGGTCTTTGTTTTATTTCAGCAAAATGCACAGATTGAACCAAGAACCGGGCCATGAACCCATCACCGCCCCAAACAGATGGTCTTCTGGCCAATCTTCAAATAGAGGATTGTTCTCCCTAAAAAAAAGACACTTGTCTGCCTTGCTAAAGTAAGAGGAAGCTATAGCTTTTCTCAGGCACTTGGCTTCTCTAGAGAAAAAGAGGAGAGGAAATGGGGGAAGAGAGGATTTTTGAATTTGCTAGTACTGTATAATAATCATGTGTTGCCAAGTTGATTCTGACTTATAGCAATCAGGGGTAGATCTGCTATGAAACTAATGAAGTTTAAGCTTCAGGGTCCCTAAACCCAGAGGGTTCCTCATTGCTGGTTGCGAAGGGCCCCCCATAGCAGTTCAAGCTTCAGGGCCTCAAAATGTAGGTCTGCCACTGATGATGACCCTTTTCAGGGTTTTCTAGGTAGAAATTACTCAGAAGTGGTTTCCCACTCCTTTTTTCTAGGGGTATTCTGGGACTGTGTGCAGCTGGCCCAAGGCCACACAGGCTGGCTCTACTCACAGGAGGCACAGTGGGGAATCGAACTCCCAACCTCTGGTTCCACAGCCAGATATCTAAACCTCTGAGCTATCCAGCCAACTTTGCTAGGATACCACAGAGAAAAGTTAATGTCAGTAACACTCATCCCATTCAGAAAGCAATGAACTCCATTTTAAACAAAACAAGCTATAATATCACAATTCTTTTCTTTCCAGAGGTACATAAATAAAGCTACCCCAATCTCCTTTGTCTCACATTAATCGTTCATTTCATGACGGTGGCAGAAAAACACAAATAAAAATAAATTTTGTCTCTTCATTTGTGGTAATATTCATCCATCTCAGCAAGTGTTAAAGGTATCTCAGGTCTATTTTTCATTTTTGTTTTCTTTTCACCAAACCTGTAATCAGAGTCAATCATGAGGTGACCTTTTTAAAAAAAATAAAATAAATAAATAAATAAAAATCAAAGTCACAGCAATTCAATAAAACTTACATTAGCTGGAGTTTCAGGAACATTAGTCTAATGTGCTTTAAAAGATCACCTTCTCGGAGTGCTGTAATAAGTTTGTGTGAAAAGCAGAAAGCATGTAATATGTAATAAAATCTGGCTTTTAATGAACCATTGTGGCACAGAGGCTGGTGCTATCGTTTGGTGGAAAATGTCCTTTTAATTAACGAATAAAGAAGCCAAGAGATTGTTTTAAATTTACTTCTGACAGTAGCCTTATTCATGTGCTATATCTCCTGTTACCGGGGTTACTACCTGCTTTATGTCCCAAGAAACGCAAGCGGAAGACCGCTGTTTCACACAATGCTACCTCTAGGACAGACCGTCCAGTTCTCCTTATTGATTTGTGGTGGGCATTCAGGGAAAGGTCTAATCTGGTAGGCATAACCATAGAACTGACGAGCTGGAAGGGATACCAAGAATCATCTAGCCTAACCCCCTTTTCTTAAATAAATTGGCTGAAAAGGGTCAACGGAACTCCAGTCATTGGGCAGGCAGTCCAGAAGCATTAAATCCTGCCAATATATGATGTTATGTGTGGCCACCCCAAGGGAGACCTGGAAATCTATAACTAGGAACCAGGCCTTCTCAGTGATGAACTCTCTCCCTGTGACAGGACCCTTCCGTCATCGGCTTTAGGGGAAAAAAGTAAAGACTTGGCTCTTTACCCAGGCTTTTAACACTCTTGCGCCTGTTTAACTTCTAATTTTTCATCTCTCTAATATCTGATAGAGCAGAATAATTGAGTTGGAAGGGACCTATAAAACCATGAATTCCAACCCCCCGCTGAATGCAAGAATTCAAACCAAAGCAGATCTGACAGATTTGCTGTCAATTTTCTCTTGAATGCTTCCAACATTGGAGAGCTCACCTCTCCCCCCCAAGGTAATAGAAAAGTGAAGTTGGAAGGGGCCTACAAGGTCATCAAGTCCAACCCCCTGCTCAATGCAGGAATACAATCAAAGCATATCTGCCAGGTGATTATCTAAGTTTTTCTTGAATGCCTCCAGGGTTGGAGCCATCACCAACTCCCGAGGGCACTGGTTCCACTGTCGTACTGCTCTAACAGTTAGGAAGTTTTTCCTGATATTCAACCGAAATCTGGCTTCCTTTAACTTGAGCCCATTGTTGTGTGTCCTGCACTCTGGGATGATCGAGAACAGACACTGCTCCTCCTCTGTATGACTACATTTTAAGTATTTGAAAAGTGCTATCTAATCTCCCCTCAGTCTTCTTTTCTCAAGGCTAAACATGCCCAGTTCTTTCAGTCTCTCCTCACAGGGCTTGGTTTCCAGTTTCCTGATTATCCTCATTGTCCTCCTCTGAACTTGCTTTATGTTTTAACTGCTATCATAATAGAATTTTAGTATATGTTTATGCCTTTTTCAACTATAAACCGTCTGGAGTAGCAGCCTGGCCTCTCGATAAAGGTAAAGGTAAAGGTTCCCCTTGACATTTAGTCCAGTCGTGTCCGACTCTAGGGCGCGGTGCTCATCCCCGTTTCCAAGCCATAGAGCCAGTGTTTTGTCCGAAGACAGTTTCCGTGGTCACGTGGCCAGCGCGACTAGACACGGAACACTGTTACCTTCCCACAGAGGTGGTACCTATTTATCTACTTGGATTTGCATGCTTTCGAACTGCTAGGTTGGCAGGAGCTGAGACAAGCGACGGGAGCTCACTCCGTCGCGTGGGTTCGATCTTACGACTGCTGGTCTTCTGACCCTGCAGCACAGAGGCTTCTGCGGTTTAACCCACAGTGCCACCATGTCCCTGCATAGGCAGGGGAAAAATTGAAATAAACAAATAACTAAAATAAATACTAGAGGATTCTCAGGCAATGGCAAACCAGTTCCACTTATTTCTGCCTTTCCTTCCCACCCAACATTTGCTGTTTTTTTCACCCAAACTGTAACAATGGAAGTACTAGAATCTGGAACCTAACTCTGCTTTGACAGACCATCTCTCTTCAAATTCCTCAGCCAGTGTGGCCTACGCCCTCATTGCCCGGGGAGTTCTGGGACATGTCCTGCAAAAAAGTAACTATTCCAAGTTCTGATTTCAAGATGGTGTGGCCAGTGGCCAAGATGGTTGGAAGGTTCTGGGAGCTGTAGTTCAGCATGAAAACGATGCTACCCTTGCTTCCATAGCAGGAACAAGCGCCACCTGCTAGAGGTGATCTGGGGAACTCCTGGACTTGATTCTGTGCTTAGAGAACCATTGCTCAGGGCCCAGTTCAGGTTGTTTTCTTTGGAAACAACGCCAGCACTGACCAGCCCCTGTATTACACTTTAGAAGAAAGTGAAGGCAGGGAGAATGACCTTGCTATAATGCATGATCAACAACAAAGGGTTGGAGCTAATTAAAAAAAAAGGGCTCTGTGATTATCGAGTCCTATGCAAGCATGCAGAATTCTCTGAAGTGGTAAATGGTAGTCTAAGTTTAATAGTTTTACACAGATTTATGAGGCATTGGCAGTCACTTATAGTTGCAATATGTACATTCAACAAAGCCAAGAGTTTATGATGCTACAGTTAATACAAAATATTCTCTCTTAAGGTAACAAGAGATGCTGATCCATTGAAAAAGCCAACCACATGCTATTAGTTATGCATCCAACTTTACAGAATGTATTCCCATTAAATTCCTGCCTGATCCCTCTATTCTAGAAGCAAGCAATGTTAGTGGGCCCAGGAGCCACTGGTCCTTTATGACATTCTGGGAAATGTCATCTAAAAGTGTAAGCTTTCCAAGTTCTGGTAATCTGCCATGGAGTCCACCAAGATTTCTTCTTCAGCCATAGGATCGATCGATCGATCGATCGATCGATCGATCGATCTATCTATCGATCTATCTATCTATCTATCTATCTATCTATCTATCTATCTATCTATCTATCTATCTATCTATCTGAATACAAGCATATATACATATACATATATATTTTAACCTGATGTTTACATAAAGGTGTTATCCCAAAAATTAATCCTACGGACAATTACAAGGGGGGAATCTACTTAAAGTATCGAAATTATTGATACAATAGTATCAAAACAGGCTACCAATCAGTGAAGAACCAGTCTATGAGCTGATGCATTCTTAATTATCTACAACCTCTGACTTAACCTTAAAATGTTTTAACTAGTTTTTAATGGTGGTTTTAATACTGACAGATGTTTAATTGTTCTTTAGTATAATTTTGGATGGGTTTTTAAACTGTGATTAATGCATAGTCTTAAGTGTTTGGGTATGAAAACTGGATAGTAAAAAAAGCTGACGGGGGGGGAATGAATTATTTGAAATGTGGTGCTGGACAAGAGCTTTGTGGATACCCTGGACTGCCAGAAAGATGAACAAGTGGGTCCTGGATCAAATCAAGCCTGAACTATCTCTAGAGGCAAAAATGTTGAAACTGAGGCTGCCCTACTTTGGGCACATCATGACAAGGCTGGATTCTCTGGAAAAGACAATAATGGTAGGAAAAGCTGAAGGCAACAGGAAAAGAGGAAGACCAAATACAAGATGGATAGACTCCCTAAATTCCTTGAGCTTACAACAGGTATGAGTTTACAATTGCTGAGCAGGGCTGTTGAGGACAAGACGTTTTGGAGATCGCTCATTCTATAGAGGGTTGCCATAAGTCAGGAGCGACTTGACGGCACATAACAAAATCCTTGGGAGCCATTTTGTGTCCTCTATGGGGAGAAAGGCAGCAAGCAAACAAACAAACAAGCAAGCAAGCAAACAAACAAACAAATTAGCTTTAATCTGCTACATTCCAAAACATTGAGTTAGGGTAAAGGTTAGGGTCACATGTCTTGAATTTTCTGGACCCACTAAGAATCCCAGTGCCCCAGAGGATATCACGGTCACTTCTCAGCCTCTGTCTTTGCTGAAAATGACATGGGATCTATCTCCCTTTCTTCCTGTATTTCTTTCTTTGTCCCAGTATATTCTCTGGGACAAAAAAAGACGGCCCAAATAACAAAATAACAGCAGTTTGGATGGGATAGGTTGTGAACAGAAATGGGCAGGAATCACCAGTGTTCGGCACTTCCTAGCCCTGCCTCCTCCAGCAGGCGCCCCCTCAGAGGCAGTGCCCTGGGCTTCTGTGCCCTGCCTCCTCCTCTGAGTGGGCGCCCGTGGGAGGAGGCAGGGCAGGAAATCAGAGGTGCCCCCACTGTTGAGATTTTTGATCTAAAAATGTATTAAATACAATGTTGTATAGTAGAAAGTAAAATGGCTGATATAACCTGAGTCATGTACTAAGTGGATTCAGGTGGGTACCAAGGTTGAAGACTTGATGTTGTACAGCTGGAGAAAATGATGTAACCTTATGTAAGTGTAAATTGATGTATTTTGTGATTGGTCCCTAGATGTATAAAAGGCATGTGTAAAGGGGACATTTTATCTGCTGCAAGTCAGATAATTTATTTCTATATCACGTATTGTATCATGTCATGTCATGCTGCCAGTTGAATGTCTGAAGTCTATGCTCTCTGTATATTTGTAAATAGACTATGCTGAATTTTACTCTCTCAGTGTTGTAGTGTCTTTGCAACCTGATATCTCCTAACTCTGCTTATGTCCAGAAAACATTAACAAATTCTCAACACCCACAACACCTGTGAGCCCAATCCACCAAATCACACCAAAGCATCAAACTGTGGTTCGTGTCCATCTCTATTTGTGCCATCATCTCTTGTTGTTGTTTAGTCGTTAAGTCGTGTCCGACTCTTCGTGACCCCCATGGACCAGAGCACGCCAGGCCCTCCTGTCTTCCACTGCCTCCCGGAGTTGGGTCAAATTCATCTTGGTCGCTTCGATGACACTGTCCATCCATCTCGTCCTCTGTCGTCCCCTTCTCCTCTTGCCTTCACACTTTCCCAACATCAGGGTCTTTTCCAGGGAGTCTTCTCTTCTCATGAGATGGCCAAAGTATTGGAGCCTCAGCTTCAGGATCTGTCCTTCCAGTGAGCACTCAGGGTTGATTTCCTTCAAAATGGATAGGTTTGTTCTCCTTGCAGTCCAGGGGACTCTCAAGAGCCTCCTCCAGCACCACAATTCAAAAGCATCAATTCTTCGGCGGTCAGCCTTCTTTATGGTCCAGCTCTCACTTCCATACATCGCTACTGGAAAAACCATAGCTTTGACTATGCGGACCTTTGTCGGCAAGGTGATGTTTCTGCTTTTTAAGATGCTGTCGAGGTTTGTCATCGCTTTCCTCCCAAGAAGCAGGCGTCTTTTAATTTCGTGGCTGCTGTCACCATCTGCAGTGATCATGGAGCCCAAGAAGGTAAAATCTGTCACTGCCTCCATATCTTCCCCTTCTATTTGCCATGAGGTGATGGGACCAGTGGCCATGATCTTAGTTTTTTTGATGTTGAGCTTCAGACCATTTTTTGCGCTCTCCTCTTTCACCCTCATTAAGAGGGTTGTGATCAAACATAGCTATATAAGACAAGTAATTGACCCTTTGGGACAATGGTGAAACTTCTCTTGCTTAGTGTAGTAAATTACACTAAAGTAGGCCCAGTGAATCAAAGGGGATTTAGTGAGTGTACTCTTCCATAACATCTGTTGCTATAAATTGGCCTACTCTAACTCCAGCATACTATGCTGAAGTAAATCATAGTTAAAGCAGGTGATTTCAAATCACTGGATCTCGCAAAAGAGTTGGCTCACCAAAAACATATTATTTATTTAAAATATTTCTGTTCCACCTTTCTCCCCAAAAGGACCCAAGGTAGCTTACTTAGTGATCCAATGGGCCTACTCTAGTGTGACTTACCATGTAAAACAACAGGATTTTGGCCATTTTGTACTATTCTTCAGAGGGCGATGCCATAGAAACTTACATTATGGTTATACAACTTATTGCAACACCTTGTGATGCAGCATTAGTAAAATCCCCCACTCTGATGCATTGGGGGGGGGGGTTGCCTGAAGCCAGAAAGCAATATATTAGGTAGAGATGGAGAGGCAAATAAATGCAACAGACAGAAACTTTAACGGAGTATCCTGGGGACAAACTGCCTTTAGAATCACAGGCAAACCGGATGACAAATCTCCCATCCCTCATCTAGTTGGCCCCTTAAATGAGTTCCTTAAGTTCACATATGTTCCCTGGCAGATGCCTTTGATTGAATATTTTAGCAAACACAGCAAATGGGAGAAAAGAAAATATGGAATAGAAATACAAAGCAAACATCCTCAAACGTCTGCTTTCTTTCCACCCCAGCACTGATATATTCTAGCCTTTTGTCTGCTCTGGGTTTTGCAGGTCTAAGAAAGCGCTGTTTACTTTCTTTATAATGACAGCCTGCTGCTTTCCCCCATCAACTCGTCTGCTCCAGTACCCACCATGTGTGCCACTGGCTCTAATTAAGGCTAAGCAGAGTCTTTGGTGGTTTCTCGCTTTAATCCAATCTGCCAGCGATCAACACAGCTGGCCCCACAGAAGCCTTGGAGCCCGGCACGGCTGCGGCGAAGCACCTGTATCTCCAGCGGAGAGAAGACTATATGGATAGAACAAAAAGGACAGGATGGAAAGCAGGGGAAATGGACCTCATATGGATAAACTCAAAGCAAGGGGAGACGGTCTGGTCAAATTCCCAAATCCAAACTGTCCTAATGCCTTTATTAGATTAATAAAGGTATTACTGACACAGCAAGGATGAGAACAACAGAAGAATCATGGCACCTTTAAGATTTACACATTGATGTTAGTGTGAGCTTTTTGTGCATTACAATCCACGTCTTCAGACACAGTGTTAGAGATGGGATTTTTGGATTCTTTGGACTACAAATCCAATAATTCTCCATTCTGGAGTTCTACCTGACAGATACCTTAGGTTCCCCTTGACATTTAGTCCAGTCGTGTCCGACTCTAGGGGGCGGTGCTCATCCCCGTCTCCAAACCGTAGAGCCAGCGTTTGTCTGTAGACAGTTTCCATGGTCACGTGGCCAGCGTGACTAGACACGGAACGTCATTACCTTCCTACCGTGGTGGTACCTATTTATCTACTTGCATTTTTACATGCTTTCAAATGGCTAGGTGGGCAGGAGCTGGGACAAGCGACGGGAGCTCACTCCGTCGCGTGGATTCGATCTTGCGACGGCTGGTCTTCTGACCTTGCAGCACAGAGGCTTCTGTGGTTTAACCCTCAGCGCCACCACGTCCCTTCTTAGGTGTCTGACAGATACCTTACAGACACCTAAATATGGCTCGCCTGGGAGAAAGACTTCGGCCTTGAGGGCATTGAGGCTTAGCTAGGCCCAGTTCCACCTAGCTTCCTATGCGGAAAGCTGGCTCCTGGCTAACACTGGGGCAGGAACTGGAAAGAATTGGGAGAGATAGGCCTCACTCATCCTCAAAGCCTTCCAGTTGAGACCTTTCTTCAAGGTGACCCACATTTAGATGTCCATAAGGCATCTGTCTGTCATATAGAACTCTGAGAAAGAAGAAGTATGGGATTTGTGGTCCATGAAATCAAAATTCCAATTCTAATCCCCAAAGCTCACATGGAAATAGATTTGCTGTTCTTAAAGGCACCGCAATGTTTTAGTTTTTTTGCTTTTCTTTGGTTGTTGTGAAACAGACTAACACAGCTACCTCTGGAAACCGCCATAATGATAAATAAAGTTACTGGGAGTAACCTTGTATATTAAGAAATCTGTTTTATCCTCCGGTTGAATTAAAAATCCAAATATTAATAGCATCATTTAGCTTTAGGATAGCTTTTGAAGTTAGAAATAGAATCACTGAACCAGCAACACCACTGAAACCTGGAATTGGTTGGTTCACCTTGAATCTGGCATGTCTGCAATTATTTATTTCCTAATTATTTACTACTTGATTAGATCTCCTTTTTTCTACTGAGAAGGCAATGCATATAGATGTCCTCAGTCCACAACAACCCTATGAGGTAGGCTAGCTGAGAGAGTGACTAGACTAAGGTGCCTCCAGCCACTATATCACATAAGCCTCTTTACTGAATGTATAATGAACCCTTATTCAGATAACAGTGAGTATTAAAAACAGTTTATAATTCAAAGGCTGGAATCCTATTGGTCGTCCCATCCATATTCCACAATGTCTGTGCCTGTAAAGATGGTGGGATCAAGAGGAAGGCCTTCCCCAGAAATCTTAATAGCTGGAGCAGCTGATACGGAGAGAGATGGTCCCTCAAGTAGCCTGGATCCAAGCTGTTCCGGACTTTATAGGTTCAAGCCAACACTTTGAATTGTATCTGGAAATGGCCTTGTGGCCAATATTGGGCATGAATCTAAATTGGATGTAGGAGACCGGAAGCCAAGGTTTTCCCAAAAGATGATAACTGTCCACCCTGGACTTGAAGACTTTCAGTGAGAACTAGAGCTAAGTAAGGATGTAAACAAGAGTAAAGCAACTGATGTAAGACTTTCGCTTTAATACTATTCCTTTTCTTCCTGTGGCCTATACGGCCACCATACTGTATACAACACGGCTTTCCCAGTGGTGGCACCTAAATTATGCAACTCCTTTTCATCAGAGATCCAGTTATCTACCATATTTAAGATCCTATTAAAAACATGCCTTTTTGTACAAGCTTTTGAGGAATAAGCAAGGGTTTGATTTCCCTTTTGACTGCTCCTTTTCCACGGGGTGCAGCCCTGCTCACCTGTAAAACTCTGGGGTGCTTTTTTCCCCCATCTAGAACTTCTAGAACATCCAAGACAGGATGGTCAAAGTTGTAGTTTTTTAAAAAATCAGACACACAAACTCACACATCCCTGCACATCTCCGGGTTTTGTACTGTTGGAGTTTTTGCAACCTTGCATGCTGCCTATAGTAGGTTTGGCTGGGAGGAACCTTTCTGGGCTGGGGTAACTGTCAATCTATCCAGAACTAACAATCGTTTCTTCCCTGCCTCTGAATTCAAAGAGAGCCCCGCCTCTCTGCTCTGTGTCTTTTCCCTCTCTATCATTTGTTAAAATCTGTTGTTGAAGGCAGTCATGTTTCTCAGTTTGCTGTTTGATCTGTTCACGACTCTAAGTAAAGGAAATGGCTTTTATTCTTTTGTCAAATAATGTTTCAGAGTGAGTTATTGAGACTGTAAGTGCCTGTTCATGAGAAAAGAGGTGGACTAATCTGGCGAGCTTGAAGCTATTCTGTTCTGTGAATCCTGTATTTCTGCTGTGCGACTAGAAGAATTTAACCAGACATTCAAAACTCTGCAACATGCATTTGCTCTCGAACTGACATCCGTTTCAGATATTCTTGTGAACAATCCATCCTCAGCCTTCTTTCTATTTGCCCTCTCCAGTCCTCTCCATAGAAACGCACAAGCTGGCCAGATGTACACAGCTTGCCATGCATCGTGCTGCTTCGGTAATTTCCATTATAGTAATTGTTGCTTAATGGGGCTATAATCAGTTGCTCAAAGGGAAACGCACTTGCTTGCTTTCAAACCACGGTGGTGACACCACCTCCTTCACCAGCAGGCCTACAGGCCCTTCCAATTTAAGTAACAGCTGAAGATGATTTCAGCCGAAATTGAAGAGGACCCGAAATGAACCAGGGGGAGGTTGCGCACTCAGTGATAGCCTATTATGAAGAACAAACAGGAAAAACAGGGTCACGCAGAGACTGCACTTGAAATGGCTGGGCCAAAGATGCACTGTCAGGTCGGTGCCGTCACGGCGGTGGCTGCTCCGTGGCGGTGTACAAAGGTCCGCATAGTCAAAGCTATGGTTTTTCCAGTAGCGATGTATGGAAGTGAGAGCTGGACCATAAAGAGGGCTGACCGCCGAAGAATTGATGCTTTTGAATTGTGGTGCTGGAGGAGACTCTTGAGAGTCCCCTGGACTGCAAGGAGATCAAACCTATCCGTTCTGAAGGAAATCAACCCTGAGTGCTCACTGGAAGGACAGATCCTGAAGCTGAGGCTCCAATACTTTGGCCATCTCATGAGAAGAGAAGACTCCCTGGGAAAGATCCTGATGTTGGGAAAGTATTAAGGCAAGAGGAGAAGGGGACGACAGAGGACGAGATGGTTGGCCAGTGTCATCGAAGCAACCAACATGAATCTGACCCAACTCCGGGAGGCAGTGGAAGACAGGAGGGCCTGGCGTGCTCTGGTCCATGGGGTCATGAAGAGTTGGACACAACTTAACGACTAAACAACAACAACAAAATGAGGCTAAATAACAACCTGGTCATTATTCCTGCAAAACAAGGAAACCAGGAAGTCCTACAATCCCAACTTTTAAAAGTTCCTTTTTCTAAAAACTAATTACTTATATTCACCATCTCCCAATCCCACTGAGTGATTAATAGTAGGGTTCAGCAGAGGTGAAAAACACACTCTCCAGTGTTTTCAGACCATGGAGACTCCTGAATTCCAAGGGTAAGTTCTACCATACAAGGGGATTAAGGTTGTGTGTGGATCTCCTCAAAAAGGTAAAGGTAAAGGTTCCCCTTGACAATTTGTCCAGTCGTGTCCGACTCTAGGCGGCGGTGCTCATCTCCGTTTCCAACCCATAGAGCTACCGTTTGTCCGCAGACAATCCTCCGTGGTCACATGGCCAGCGTGACTAGACACGGAACGCCGTTTACCTTCCCACTGAGGTGGTACCTATTTATCTACTCGCATTTTTGCATTTTGCATGCTTTCGAACTGCTAGGTTGGCGGGAGCTGGGACAAGCGACGGGGGCTCACTCAGTCGCGTGGATTCGATCTTACGACTGCAGGTCTTCTGACCTTGCAGCACAGAGGCTTCAGCGGTTTAACCCGCAGCGCCACCACATCCCTGTGGATCTCCTCAACCACTGATCAAATTATTTTTTCCATGTAGGGAGAGGAAGAATAGTCTGTGCCTCTCTTCTGCCTAGTGAAATTAGAAGTATATTGGGTGGGAAGGGGCAGGGCTTTGGCTAGGATAATATGTGCCCACCAGATTGATCGTAGTGGACAATACAGTTCCTGAGACCAACCCAGTTTCCCCATTCTTTCTATGCCACAAAAGGAAGTCATCTTTCATCGCATGATAATGTAATGAAGAATGTTGTTATTTTTAACACGTTGCTTACAAGATCTTGAGAGAATGGATTCATCTGCAGTTTCAGAGGTGTAAGGAAGGCAGCTTGGTAGGGATGGTATATAGTTGAGTAATATCCTATGTGCTTGCTGGGTAGCTCAGTGGTTTAGGTACCTGGCTGCAGAGCCAGAGGTTGGGAGTTCAATTCCCCACTGGGCTTCCTGTGAGTACAGCCAGCCTATGTGGCCTTGGGCAAGCTGCACCATCCCAGAGCGCCCACAGAAGAAGAGAATGGTAAACCACTTATGAGTGTACCTGAAAAACCTTGGAAAAGTCAGAATTGACTTGACAGCACGTGATGATGATGATGATGATGATGATTTTTAATATTAATATCATGTAAACCTGCAAATGGAATAATGAGAATTCTGTTCTCTTGACTGCCTGGCAAGTGGCTGGGACAAAATATCTTGATAATTTAATGTGGTATCACTTTTATCTACAATAAGACCCCGGTAAGGAAATTTGATTTGTGTTGTTGTTGTTGTTGTTACGTGCTGTCAAGTCAGAACCAACTTATAGTGACCCTAACAGGGTTTTCAAGTTAAGTGAGATATTTAAGGAGTGGTTTTACCAGTTCCTCTCCTCAAGTCAGTTTCCATGGCCAGGTGAGGATTCGAACCCTGTTCTCCATCACTCTGTCCACTACACCACACTTGGGCACCGTTTGTGTAGGAGAGGGAAAAAAATGAAACGTTGGGCTGCTCTTGCTTGCTGGCCTCTCTGGCCAGCCTTTTAATGTGCCCTGGACTTCTCTGATTGCCATGTATCTGGCATTTGCAAAGTCTACTGTCCTACTTCATCTCACAGTAACCTATAATAAATCAACAGTATTTGTAATGCACATTCTTATCTTGGCAGGCAAGTGCACCTTCAACCCGGCCTAGCTGAAATTCCGTTACCTGCAATGCAACAACCTGAATCACCAAATTTGAAATGAATGAGGCTTGTAATGCCTCCGGGATAATATTTTAGTGGCTGAGAAATTTGACATCACCTACGTCCAGAATATCTATAATCCAACCACAATGTGTGCAGCATAAGAATCAGCAACTGCAGCGCCTCTAGGAAAGGTGTTGTTTAATTCCTCTTTCTAAAAATAATAATTCTCACTGTTTCCAAGGTTCATTGTGAATGCTGGTTTTTACATGAACAGAACCACACACCAACACAAAACACCTAAATGGCTCACTTGGGAGAGGGCTTTGAGGCTGAACTAGGCCTAGCTTCACCCAAGCTTCCTGTTCCTGCCTCAGTGTTAGCTGGGAGCTTTCTTTATGAACAGGAAGCCTGGGCAGAGCTAGGCCTAGTTCAGCCTCAAGGTCTTCCAATGTAGGCCTTTCTCCCAGGTGAGCCACATGTTGGTGTCTGTAAAGTAGGCGGAGTTCCAACAATGGAGAATTATGGTATTTGTAGTCCAGAAAATCCAAAAACCCATCTCTACTACAAGGTTTGCAGGACGACAGAATATTTAAAGGAGAATAACCAAGGAGCCGGGGAAATGGAAAAACAGCTGAATGACGACTGATTGTGTTCATTAATTGATGGAATGTTGGGGGACAAAGAGAAAGTCTTACAGGGAGGGAAAGTATAGATAGAATCCTGAACATCAGTACAGGCGCTCCTCATTTAACGACTGAGTTCCCTTCTTACGTCTAGGTCGTTAAGCGAACTGGTTGATAAGCAAGGAGCAATAATAGCATATAAAGGAGTAATAAATCACATGCCTTTGTGATGGCAAAGAGGCAAGCACAGATTTACGAGGGTCGTAAAGGGTCGTAAACCCGAGCGGCCCTTAAACAGGTAGGTTGTTAATTGAGAAGTTCCTGTACTGCATTTCTTGTTATGCACCCTCAGGTTGCTTCTAACATATGGTGACTCTAATAGGGTTTTTGAGGGATGTGAGATGTTCAAGGAGGAGTATACTATCCCAACCCTGTGAATTTCCACAACTGAGCAGGAATTTGAACCCAGGACCCCTAAATTATAGTCCAACATATTATCCGTCACACCACATGGAACCTCAGGACATACTGATGAGAACAAGGGGATATTCCCTTGGAATCGTGGAGTGAGGCGCCTTCCCACTTGTTCTGTGATCAACATTTCCTGCTTCCATGCTGTTTAACCCGTTGCCATGCTTTTGAGGGAGTCGTGGGCATGGAATGACTCTCCGCCTCTGCCATATTGCCTCCAGCAAACAGGAGAGCAAAGGAGCAGGAGATCACACTTCAGCTGCAGTATACACTTGGGGGGCAACAACAATTGGCTCCATCACCCTAACAGACCTTGGTATCAAACCCAATGCTAAATTTGATTTCATGAGTCCATCCCATGCAACCTATTTTCCATCTACAAATGACTGCTGCAAAGTATTAGATTTCCTAACACTGGAAAATAAAAAGTTATACCTTGGAAAATAGCTAGATGGCATCAGAACATATATCTTGCAATGCAGATGTAGCTCTGATGACATAAAGGTATGGCTTGGTGTCACTGGCACTGCACAATTCTCCACCATATCTGTAGGAAGAAAAATGAGGAGGGGAAAAATTTTGTTGGTGTTTTTGCAACCTTGCATGCTGCCTGGAGAGAGACTTTTCTGGGCCGGAATGACTGTCAAACTATCCAGCAGTAGCCAATCATTCTCTTCTGCCCCTGAATTCAAACAGAGCCCCAACTCTCTGCTCTATACTCCCCCCCTCTTTAGTCTGTTGGAAGCAGTCAGAAATCTGTTGGAAACTGTTGCTGACAGCAGTCGTGTTTGTCAGTTGGCTGTTCAATAGTAAGTAAATGAAATGTGCTTTTTTTAAAAAAAATTCTACTACTAATGTCTCAGAGTGAGTTACTGAGACTGTAAGTGTTAGTTAATGAGAAAAGGAGTGGACTGCTCTGGGGAACTTGGCTAATCTGCTCTGTTATCCCTGCACTTCTACTCTGCAGCTGGAGGAATTTAACCAAAAATTCAAAACTCTGCAACAAAGTTCACTATTTTTCTTTTTGTGGGGAAGGCGATGTTAACCAACAGTGTCTTTGACAAAGGGCTCACCGTAAGCAATTGTGGTGGCAAAGCTTTATCCTTTTTTCACAAATAAACCCCCTGCTGTTCCGATGCCACTGCAATCGAAACAACAGTAGCTGTGTTGACAATCGGACTTTTCAGTATATTTTGTCTGTACTTTGCTGTCAGGTCATTTCTTACTTAAGAAGACCTTATGAATTAGTGATCTCCAAAATGCTCCAGCTTACAATCCTCCTCAGATCTTGCAAGTTGGATGCAGTGGCTTCCTTTATTGAGTCAACCCATCTCATGGTAGGTCTTCCTCTCTTTCTGCTGCTTTCTGCTTTTTCTAATGTGATTATCTTTTTCCGCGAGTCTCATCTGATATCTTTCTCACTAAAACAAAAGCTCCTGTGCTTTGGGCACATCATGAGAAGACAAGATGCACCAGAAAACAACAACAAGAAGAAGCAACAATAATGCTAGGAAAAGTTGAAAAGAGAAGGAAGTCATAATATAAGAGTGATTGATTTTATAAAAAAGAAGCCTCAGCCTTTACTTTGTGAGACCTGTTAACAATAGAATCTTCTGTCATTCATTAATTCATGAAGTCACTATAAGTCCGAAGTGACTTGACAGCATGTATAGCAGAGACATGGGACTAGTTTGACTCAATAGGAGACAAACCATTTTGCAAAGATAATGTTCTTTATTCTTTATTCGCTTTATATTCTGCCTTTCCCCCAATACATGAACCCAGGGTGGCTCCTTTATTATAAGCTATTCATTCTGTGCTCTTTCATAACAGATGTGGTCTTTTTACCAAAACAAAGAAGATGGAAAACAAGATATTTTACAGAGCTTTAAAAAAAAAAAAGAATTCTCACAGGGAAAGAGTTTGTAAAGGGACATCACTTGGTCCCTCCTTTATCTTGTCTTGCTAACAAGGCTGTGGAACCAGTGAGTTGATGAAAAGCAAGGTTTTTTTTTATTAAATGGAGCTACCCAGCATTTGCCCTGTATGATGCCTGCCGAGCAAAGAACTTGCAGTGAAGATTAGCATCAGAACTTCTGCAGCTCATAAGTTAAAGCAAAAGTATTACCCAGCATCCTGTTATTTCTACTAGAGATGGGGACGAATCAAAAAAATGGCAATTCATTTTGATCCGTTATTCGTCAAAGTTAACGAATCAATGAATACGAATATATGAATATTCTTTGACAAATCGACAAATCGATCCGTTGATTCATCTGCACTTTAAATGGCTATAACACTGGCTCCTGATGACCTAGAGACACTGAAGTTGCAGAGCAGCTTCCTCAGACACATTTCTACAACTCCTGAAAGTTTGGTGAACATTGGATCACGGATCCCCGAGTTATATAGTCACAAAGAGGACCCCCCAGGAAAGCCCCCCCGGTACTTAGAGACTCTAGAATCACAGCGAAGCTTCCTATGTCTTTCTCCAACATGCCTACCAACTTTGGTGAAGATTGGATATCGGAACTCCAAGTTATTCACCCACAAATTGGGTAACCCCAGGAGAGTTTACCACACGGCACAGAAGCCCATGGCATTGTGCCATTTAGCCCCAGAAGAATGAGAGGTCCCTTTGGCAGAGGCATGCATGAGGCATCGAGTTTGTCTTCAGCTCAGCACAACATTACATTTGCCAGTGAAGTACAGTTTGCCCTCAGGAGGAGGACTGGAGGCAAGAAGGTATTTGGTAGCACAGCAGGCTTTTTGGCTCCGTCGGGCACTGAGGTAAGTTGGCAGCAGCAAAGTACCGTGTCTTGCCCCATCGAGTACTGAGGGAAAAGGCAGCAGAGCAGACTCTGGTCTTCTTCAGCAACATCAGATTTGCCTGCAAAGGAAAGGTTTTTGCCCCCAAGAGGCAACTGAGGTTGCTTGCAACTTCCAACAGCACCATCAGATGAACAGGGTCGGTGCTACTAACAGCGGTTAATCCACGGGGCCGCGGGGCTGTCAGAAACAGATCACCTCTGCAATCTGAAGCCAGGCGATGGGGCGACAAAGGTGCTCATTTAGAACTGGAAAGCTGGGGATTGCTTGCAACTTGGCTGCTGAGACCGCCCAGATATGATAAAAATAGCCCTCGGAGGTTTGGGGGGGCTTAGACAGGCCGGCCCGCTTGGCACGGGTTGAAAACCAGACAAGCTCTGCCATCTGAAGCCGGGCGATGGGGCGATGGGATGATGCCTGGACAGGCTTTGGGTGGGGCTGAGACAGGCACTCTTTGACACGGGGGACGCCCGAACATGGACAGGCTTTGGGTGGGACAGAGCCTGGCCTAGGAGACTCACCTGTCCACCAACGTCTAACTAGACTTGCTGACAACCTTCAAAGAAAGAAAGATGCTCGGGTTGAAAACCAGACGAGCTCTGCCGTCTGAAGCCGGGCGATGGGGTGATGAGGTGACACCTGGACAGGCTTGGATGGGGCAGAGCCTGGCTTTGGGTATGCCAACATGGCCGGACAGCCCTCTGTCTTGGCACATTATGGGCATCACCCAACACTTTGCTCTTGTACACTTTAGTTGTACAAGAGTAACTATTTATTCATTTTTCTTACTGCTCAGTCTGGGTCTGCCAAGAGAGCTGGACGGCCCTCTTCACTTGTTCGGGGGTGCTGGGACCGGCTCTGGGTGTGCCAGCCAAAAGGGTTAGATGGCCCTCTTGGCACGTTCGGGTGACACGCAGACAGGCTTTGGGTGGGGCAGAGCCCGTCCGCACTGCTACTACAGCGGTTAATCCGCAGAGCCGCTGGTGAGCTGAGCTAATTCGTTTGGGCAGTTTGTTCCAACTTCTGCCTACCTACTGAGTTGGCATGGGACTGAAAACAGAGTGTGTTGCCCCATCGGGCACTGAGGAAGTTGGCAGCAGCAACGTAGAGTGTGTTGCCACATGAAGCACTGAGGTAGTTGGCTCCAAAGTAGGCGGGAAAGCATGTCTTAATAGGCATCGGGCACCGAGGCAATTGGGAGCAAAGTAGGCTTTGCCCATTGGGTGTGTAGTGGCAGAAATCTTCAACATCGATGAGCAAGAGGGTGGCGTTTGCCATCAAGGTGGCATATGAAACACAAGCCTACAGAAATAATTAATTATTTAGTCAAGTATGCTGTTTTTGACTACTAGGAAGGGCTTGGGTCGGCCCAGCCCTCTTGGCACCGGGAAGCCGTGGAGGACAGCTTTGGAAAACCAGATGATCAGCTCTGCAGTCTGAATCTGAAGCCGTGCGATGGTGTTGTTTGTTTTGTTATTGATGAAGAAAAGGGATGGTGGTGGTGGTTGGCACAAGATAAACTCTGCAGTCTCAAGCTGTGCGATGGGGCGATGCCTGGACAGGGTTTTGGGCCCCATCGGGGCACTGAGGTAAGTTGGCAGGAGCAAAGTAGAGTGTGTTGCCCCATCGGGCACTCAGGCACACGGCAGCCGGGAAGCAGGCTCTTTTGGCCCCATCAGGCACTGAGGGAAAAGGCAGCAGGAAAGCAGGCTTTATTGGCTGCATCGGGCACTGAGGTAGTTGGCAGCCAGGAAAGCAGGCTTTTGGGCCCCATCGGGGCACTGAGGCAAAAGGCAGCAGAACAGACTCTGGTCTTCTTCAGCAACATCGGATTTGCCTGCAAAGGAAAGGTTTTTGCCCCCAGGAGGCAACTGAGGTTGCTTGCAACTTCAAACAGCACCAGCAGCATCAGATGAACAGGGTCGGTGCTACTAACAGCGGTTAATCCACAGGGCCGCGGGGTTGTCGGAAACAGATGAGCTGTGCAATCTGAAGCCGAGCGATGGGGCGACAAAGATGCTCATTTAGAACTAGAAAACTGGGGATTGCTTGCAACTTGGCTGCTGAGACTGCCCGGATATGATAAAGATAGCCCTCGGAGGTTTGGGGGGGGGGGGGCTTAGACAGGCCAGCCCCCTTGGCACGGGTTGAAAACCAGACGAGCTCTGTTGTCTGAAGCTGGGCGATGGGGCCACGCCCGGACAGGCTTTGGGTGGGGCAGAGCAGACAGACCTTTTGGAATGTAGCCCAAGTGGAAGGAGCTGCAGGATTAGGAAATTCTTCAAATGGCCAGCAACGTCGTTGACTTTTTGCCCCATCAGGCACTGAGGAAGTTCGCAGCC
This sequence comes from Intellagama lesueurii, assembly GCA_037013535.1. Taxonomy (NCBI): domain Eukaryota; kingdom Metazoa; phylum Chordata; class Lepidosauria; order Squamata; family Agamidae; genus Intellagama; species Intellagama lesueurii. The sequence continues at coordinate 8,346,156 of JBAJHW010000003.1, forward strand.
GGAAAGCAGACTTTTTGGCCCCATCGGGGCACTGAGGCAAAAGGCAGCCGCAGGAGACTCTGGTCTTCTTCTTCTGCAACATCACATTTGCCTACAAAGTTACTTAAGTTTGTCCCCAGGAGGCAACTGAGGTTGTTAAAGCAGCAGCAACAGCAGGAGAATAGGGTCCAACTGCAAGGTGGTACTAATGGCGGTTAATCAGGGTGGCCGCTGGGCTTCTCAAGCGGAAGATCAGCAGTTCGAATCCATGCAATGGGGTGACCTGAGCTCTTGTCCCTTGTTCCTGCTTCTGCCTACCTACTGAGTTAAACTGCTGCTGAGCCACTAGGCTTGTTGATCGGAAGGTCTGCCAACCTACTCAGGCAGTAGGTTTACTTTGGCCACTGCCTCTGAATGGGTGTCTGCTGGAGGAGGTGGAGCTGGGAAGCACCAAATTTCTGTTCTGCTGCTAAATGAACTAGCATGCACCACTGAACTGGTGGTTTATGCCCACCTCTAGTCAGTGCCGATCCTCATAAGCAGGTGAGCAGGATATTGTGAAACCATCTTAGCTCATGGGGGCATTAATTACACTGCTGCTTGTGCAATTTGTGTACAGGTGCTTATTTCAGTGCAGCATTTTGAAGGACAGCTAAGGAACTTTTCCCATATTTAAACTGTACTTTCCATTAACATGAAAATGCATACCCTCTTTTGATATTCATAATGGTTTGTATACATTTTTGTACACATTGCCTCATATCATCTTTCAGCAAGAAATTTTGACACATTTCATGTCTTCCTGTGTGCTTCTTCTTCATAAATATGTGCAAACTAGGGCTTATTTCTCCTCTAAAATATGCCGTTTCTCCAAGGTTTTGGTTGTGTAATAGCACTCAGGCTCAGGAAAATGTGAATAGTGAAGAATATAGCCATTTTGGTTTCAGAAGCAGCAAGTACATGAGGAGGAATGCAGACTGAATAAAACACATGTAACTCTTGGCCAACAACTGCCTTTATAAACCCCAGAAATCAAAACTAGAACTATGGCAGAAAGTAACATTTGATGTCACTTTGTAGGTAGATTCATGTACAGTGGTGCCTCGACTTACAAACGTCCCGACTTACGACCAATTCGAGTTACGACCAGCTCCAGCCGCAAAATTTTGCTTCGACTTGCGACCGGTGCTTTGAGTTACGAATGGGAAAAAAAGGCGGGGAAGGCGGGGAATTTGAACTGCTTTCAGTTTATTTATTTATTTATTAAATTTGTACCCCGCCCATTTAGACGTCTACTCTGGGCGGCTCACAATAAAAGTAAACTAAAAACAATCAAATAGTTAACCGTTGGTCAGTGAAGAGGCTGCTTCTCTGTAGCTCTTTTGCCCCAGCGGTTAGAGAGTGTGGGTTCGGAGAGAGACTTCGGACTGCCTGGTATTGCCTGGTACTGTACTGTACTGTATTTTTTTTGGCATTTTTGTTTTTAAAAAATTTTGCTTTTTGGATTTTTGCTTTTTGCTTTTTTACTTTCTTTTTTAAAACAGAGAGACTGCCTGTTCTGGGTGAGTACTGTATGTACAGGGTTTTTGCAGCATGGGTTTGGGCTGGGGGGTGGGTTTATGTTTCTGTGCTCTGATGGGTCTTGCAGTGTGTAGTTGTAGCATTTTTAGTCCCTGCTAGAATGTTTTGTTTTTTATTGGCTCCTAGGGTTTGTGTACTGTGACCTCTCTTTTGTTTTAAAAGGTGTTTGGTTTAAAAGGTGTTGGTTTAAAATGTGTGGGTTTAAAATGTGTTTTAGACTCCAAAGTCTCTCCCCCACCCCCATTGTCTTTTCTGTCTCTCTATCCTCTCTCTCTATCCTCTCTCTGTCTCTCTATCCTCTTTGTCTGAGGGGTCTGTGTGCCCCAGTGATGACCTTCTTTCTTTCCTCTTTTCCCCACTGTTCCCTTCCTCCCTCCTTTCCTGCCCCTTTTTTAACCTAAGTCATCTTAGGTTTTAAAAAAAAGTCTCCCCCTAGTGGTAGTGGACGGATTAACCACTTTTCCATTAGTTCCTATGGGAACAAATGCTTCGACTTGCGACCGGCGCCTTGATATACGACCAAAAAAACGGCCAGAACAGATTAATCATGTTTCAATGCATTCCTATGGGAAATGGTGCTTCGACTTACGACCATTTCGAGTTACGACCATCTTCTGGAATGGATTAAGTTTGTAAGTCGAGGCACTACTGTACTTCAGAATCTCTAGATTTTGCTCCTCCTAAAAAGAAGTGAGCTATCCTGGTCTACATGAAGGGATGCTCTGTGTAGCTCTGGAGCGACATCTATGCTATTCAGAAAAGTAACTTTTCTTCCTTTGTTTAATTCACACCAACAGACATATTGCTGCATAAAAGTTGATGCACAACCTTGTGTGTTCAACATCGTCTTAACATGAGTACATGTGAAAAGGAGTTTGGACACCCATATCTTATAGAGATTGGTTCCAAGACATCTCCCTGCTGAAAACCGCAGATAATAGGATGGTAAAAGAAAACAATCCAGAAAAAAAATTTGCACAATGTATTTACCAGAACTGGCCGCTAGAGGGGCCAGAGACCATGCTATTGTATTCTTGCTGTTGAAGAATATATAGCATTGTGTCTGGCTCCTTCTAGTGGCCAGTTCTAGTAAATACATAATGAAAATACATATTTCAATCTTTTTTCTTTTAATATTTTTAATATTTTCAGACCGCGGATAAGTGAAACTGTGATACCTATCCCGTGGATGCGGGGGTCCTACTGTATGTGTGGAAGTAGCATATGTGAAAATAACCTAGGGGTTTCACTGCATCACAAGCTATGCATGAGTCAACAATGTGATGAGCAGAAGAAGGGTGGAAGGCATGGAAATGAGAGCAGGGGATGGGAGGAGTCAGGTATGGAGATGTTGTGGAAAGCATGAAGAACAACAGACACTGAAGAGAAAGAGGGATGGACAGAGGGAAGCCTGGATATTGAGTGAGGAATGGAAGGAAGGTGGTTCAAGGGTGAATAGAGAGATGTGTGAGGGCAAGGGAGAGATGGTGACAGCTGAAGAATACAGAGAAGGGTGGGAGATGGGCCTGCACAACCCTTCACAGTTGGTCAGACCTCAGCCAGAATACTCTGTCTCATTCTGGGCACTACAGATTAAGAAGGTTATTGAAAGGGGCTGGAATGTGTCTGGAGGAAGTCAACCAATATGATAAAGGGTTTGGAAATCAGTCCCTGCAAGGAACAGTTGAGGACGTTAGCCATGTTGGGAGAAGAGAAGACTGAGAGATGATATCATAGCCTTCTTCAAATATTTGAAGGCATGTCACATGGAAGATGGAGTGAGCTTGTTTTCTGGAGCTCCACAGAGTAGTACCTGAAATAATAGATTTCAATTACAAAAAGGGAAATGTTGACCATCCTAACAATGAACAATGGCATGGACTACCTCATAGGGTGGTAAAATCTCCATCATTGGTGGTGTCTGAACAGAGCTTGGACAGTCAATTTTCAGGGATGCTATAGGTAGGGATTTGCTGCTTTGGTAGACAGGTGGGGTCAATATCCCCTGTGGTCCCTTCTAGCCCTAGTCTTCTTTGATTCTACAATCTGTCTGCAGGTGTGGAGATGGCTAGACACCATGTTTAATTCCTGCATGTCTGGGCTCTACAAAAGGAGACTCAACAAACAGAAGCAAAGTTTTGACTAAGACTAACAGCTACCTGGAAGTATTTAAGGAACAAATGCTGATATAACTGTGGAAGCAGAGGCAAAATGGGTTTCCCTCCCCACCTCTAATGCTAGTTGCTTATTTATGGTGTTTGTACAGATTTAATGATGGGCTCTTTTCCCCTCCTTGAAAATAAATGCACAAAATGAAGTCCCTCATCAATCCCTCTAAATCTACTCATCCTGTTTTTCAGCATCACAGTGACCTTTCTGTGCAGTCTGAGTAATGTAGGCCATACAACATTCGTAACTGATATAGATTGCTCATTCTCTCCCTGTATGGTGGCCTAATGATTAATAGCACACTGAGAACTAGCTCCTTGTGCTCAATTCATCACCTGTCATATTTGTTCAGCAGTTAAATTATTATAAATCTGAGACTGTCGTGAGACTGCATGTTTGACAGGGAGGCAAAGGGCAACCATGTTCATTTGTTCTGCTGAAGACCTAAGACCCAATCCTTGGCCCCGCAGTATGGTGAGGACTTGGTGCACCACCCATCTTCTCCTTAGTCAAATGACCCCGTTGGTACCATATTCCTGTCATTTTAATTGTTTTCTTGGTAAATCTTTTCCAGGAGAATTAGAGCCAAAGTATGTGCTACCGAAAGCCCTGGGTCAAAAGAGGGGATGCCTTAAGTGTCAAGAACATTGGGTTGTCACGGCCTTTCCCGCCTCCTGGAGCTCGTAGATTAGCTTGGTTTGTTTTGTGATTGGTCTTCTGATGGGTCATTCAGAAAAGCAAGCCGAAATCATGTCTCTGGAATGCCAACAGTTTCACCTGATAATGGCAAGGATCCAGTATGTTTCTTATATTCATTTGATGTGAAAAGCTAGGGAAATTTCTATCACCCTTCTTTCAAACCTGTGTAAGTGTTTCATAAGGAAAGTCTAGTGAAAACATTTGAGGGGCTTACAATAGAAAACTTAAGTGGCACTGCCAGCCAAGTCTTCTCTAAGTAGGATGCTAGGCTTCCACACTTTTATGATTAATGAAGTTTAGCACAATTTAGGACATAAAGTTAAGCTACATGGAGGTTTAGAAACTCTGGATGTCATCCATAGCAGCAGTCCCCAACCTTTTTGGGACCGCGGACCATTTGGGGCGTGCAGGCTCTGTGCGCAGGGGGGCAGGGGCAACCCCGCACTCACGGGTGGGCATGTTGCGCTTGCGGAGGGGCATGTCGCGCTCGCGCGCATGTGCGCAAGCACAACACGCCCACCCGCGAGCGCAACACCCCCACCCGCAGGCGCAACACGCCCCCCATGCGTGCATGCGGGGGGGCGGAGATCCGTATCCGTGGCCCAGTTCCAGGAAGCCCACGGACCGCCACCAGGCCGCAGACCGGGGGTTAGGGACCCCTGATCCATGGGTTAGCTAGGCATTATTTTAACAATTAGAGTACCCCCTGTGGTGGGATTCCTCAGACATTTGCAAAAATATATAGGGCGTGGGCCATAACTGAAACAACAATAATTGAAGAAGTGAATCTAATTCTGGTTTCAGAGTGATTCCTTCCTATCTGTTTATCTTTGGATCTTATATAATACTTAAAGTCTATATCTTGGTAAGGTAAACCAAATGAGCTCTTTGGCAAATACAGGATCTGAAGCTGCGAAGTTAAATGCCCGGTCCAGCACGGGCAAAGTATGGGTGGCATATTTTGGATGAAGTCATCCCACAACATAAAAATGTGCCACACAGGCTATCTCTAACATATAAATGTAGTACTTAGGACATAAACTCAACTGCAAAAACACGTCAAATGGTTGCCCTCATCGTGCTTCTGAATTATGATGATCCTATAAATCAGTCGCCTCGAAACGACCCTGTCATTCACAGCCCTGCTCAGGTCTTGCCAGCTCAAGACTGTGGTTCCTTTATTAGTCAATCCATCTCATGTTTGGTCTTCCTCTTTTCCTGCTGCTTTCAATTTTTCCCAGGATTATTTTTCCCCCCAATGAGTCTTCTCACGATGTATCATAGTCTCCGTTTTGTCATTTTAATTCCTAAACAGAATTGAGGGCTAATATGATCTAGTACCCATCTATTTGTCCTTTGGGTGGCCCCTGGTAACCCAGGAAGGGGGCACTACAGAGTTTATTTTTAGTGCTGGATTTACCATAGACCATGGTGAAAATGGGGCACCCTGCTTAACAAACCACGTCCATCCATTCCTCACCCTTGTCTCTCTCCCTCCCTCCCTCAAGAAAACCACCTTGGTACCTCAAGTAATTGAGAATGAACCAGAAAAAACTAAAATACTTGGTAAGTATCTCCTTAAATACTTGATACGTATCTCCTTAAAGACTCACCTAGTGAGAAAACTCATGTTTTGATGGAAATGATCAATCATCATCTTCTTCACTTGATGTTTGTTTTCTTAATTTTTATTTCTTTATGGAGGGGTTGGGGGGTGATAAGGATAAAAGAGCTGCTGGCCATGGTCTTTGCACTATATGTGCAAGCCACAGAAATAACAACCACTGTTAAAAATGCCCCCAAAGGGGTTTTAAGCACTTGTTTGAGCTTCAGATTCTGACAAAATCTGTCTACATTAATCAAAGCATAAAACCGCAAGATTTGGCTGGATTATGATTATACAGATAATTTTATATATGATATGTGGTTCCTTTTTTTTTTGCTACAAACAATACAATTCAATGACCATATTTTCATGAGTATAATGTGTGCATTATATGTTTTTTTCCCCCAAGCCATGGGACCTACCGCATATTATAAGGGCACCATAATCTTTTCAGTGCTTAGGGCTTCTAAAGGTCTTAATCGGGTCCTGTTTCCAACCAGTATCTCAAGAGCTAGTAACCTCACCCACAATTGCCAGCCTTCTCCGTGATTTACCTGTTCATTTTTGGGTTGTGTTTTTAAATGAGCACATTAGACACAAAACTAAATGCGTCGTTACATCTGATATGGACCAGCCTTGTGTGCTTGCAGCAGCCGTTGAAAGACAAGTGTTTCTGTCTGCTGTGAAAATGGAAGCTGCCTTGGTTTTATGACCAATGTAACTTTGCCGTGACAGGAAAGTTCCATTCTGCTGACCTCATTTGATCAGCTATATTTGGCTCAGCCTTCAGCGGCGGGGTCATCTTATTGTAATAAGGAAACTCACAATATCTTGGATGATACGTTGTCAAAATGATCCTCCAGCAGTACCTGGAACAACGGTAATGAGCGCTTGAACGTTGGTCGAAGGCCAGCCCAGCGAATGGCAGTTTCATTGTCTATAATTAACTTGATTTGATAAGTATCTCCTTGAGTCCCTATGGTGGGGAGCGTTAAGTGGCATTACTGGGAAATAATGAATAGAATAGGGGACAAAATGATGAACAGGAAAAAGTCCAGTGAGTGAATTTGACACAGTGTTTGTTAAATTGTTAACCATCCTAATTTTCAGCAGCCCCATGACACTTTGCAGCCTGAGGTACAGGACCAGAGAAAGCATTCAAACTCTTCTTCTTCACACCAAGCTAACAAGACTTAAAGCTGAATCTGTGACTTCACTCCTGTGGACATAGTAGTGTCAGTTGCTGTACCTGAGGTTATTTTAAGGAAAGCTTCAAGATGTGTGGGGAGGAGACTTTAACAATTAAAAATTTTGCCGGATCACTGCCAGAGGTCCTGGTGGCAGAGATCTAGCAGCAATTTTTTACTGTTCAAGGCGTGTGTCCCGAAGCTTTGCTCCCTCCCTTGAGGTCTGTCATATCTCCAGATTCCATGTACACCCAGGCAAAACCAAACAGTTACAGCCACTGTGGTTTTCCATGTAAGTCAATGGGAGACTCGCAATCTAAATTTAGAAATCAGGGCAGATTTGGAACACAAGGGGGGAGAGAGTTAGGTTCCATCCTAGACATCCAGATTGGCTTCCAAACCAAATAAGAGGTTCCGTGGACATTGCTTGTTTCAACTAAAACCTGTCACTAAAACCATTATGGGATCATGAATAGGATCATGTGAATCCAATCTCATCAACAGCAACGTCAATGAAATATATAGCTTAGTATCCATAGTATTTTTAAAACACTGTTACATCTATGGATGGATAAATCTGTCTTCTACAGTTTCTCTAGTGTTCACATATATTTAAGCACAAATTTATTCTGTTCCATAATCTGCTGGATAGCTCAGCGGTTTAGGTGTCTGGCTACAGAACCAGCATTTGGGAGTTCAATTTCCCACTGTGCTTCCTTGACAGGGCTGGACTCAATGATCCATAGTGTCTCTTCCAATTCTGCAGTTCTAAGGCATTGTTAAAAAATACCAGGCAAAGTCAATCAGAATTATAAAAACATTGACTGGTATTATGTAACAGATACAAATTTTAACCAAAATCCTAAGTATCTGTTAAATATTGGTGCAGTGTGTATTCTGTTCCTAATATTGCTGTGATTTATTATTATAATAACAACACCAGACACAGTCAAAATTATAAAAACATTGACTAGTATTATATAACAGATACAAGTTTTAACCAAAAACCTAAGTATCTGTTAAATATTGACGCAGTAGGTGCGCTGTTCCTAATATTGCCGTTTTTTATAGCTCTGATGGTGTGATTTCTGAGATCTGCAACTGCTTATAGTACTGTGTGAAATTTCTTGATATTGTTCCCAAAGCTCCAATGACTACGGGGACCACTGAAGTGTGTTTCATCCAAAGTGTGTTTCATCACATCCTTGTCGCCACCCCTCCATGGGCACAGGCCTTGTTGAGGTGGAGGGGCTTGCATGCTTCAGTGAGGTTGAGAGCTATGCTGAAGGGTCTCCCCAGCCAGAAAGGTCTCAGCTGAGAAGCCAGACCCACTGTGTCCACCAACCATCAATTATGATGAGAGGAAATAAGCAGAAATCCATACCAGATTGGTCATCGCCCGGGTCAACAAGGACCACGTCAGATGCTATAGTCCCTGGGCTTCTGGTGACAAAGGGGCTACAGGGCTCAGCAGACCCTGTTGAGGAACCAGGACTGGCTGCTGCAAAGCTACTGGAACAACGTAAACGCCAAACTTGGACTCTCGCTGAAAACTGAGAAATAATAATAATAATAATTGTTGTTGTTGTTGTTGTTGCATTTTTATGTCAGTTTGCCAGTGTGTTTTTTTAAAATCATGAAAATGATTGTTTCATACTCATCGTTGTACACATGAAAATTCATATGTACTGTATTTTCCATTTATAACATGCCCCCGTTTATATGACACCCCCCCCCACACTTTTCTAACCCAAAATTAAGAAAACTTAGCTTTGAGGATTCAGCATTTGGGCTCAGAACGTCGGACATTAGGAGTCTCTGTTGAATCTGACTTCTCACTGTGGTAGGTACAGGCTCCACCTCCAACAAGGTGTGTTCCAATTGGTTTGTTCAGCATCAGCTGACATCATTTCATAAGGCTCATGATTGGAGGAAGCTAAGTCTCCTGACTGTAGAAGCTAAGCCTCGTGACTGAAGGAAGCCTGTTTGCAGAGGCAAGGTATGGGCTGTTTTATTCTCTCCTCAGCTATCTCAGCTTACTTCCGTGTATAAGATGCACCTCAATTTTTAGTGTAATGATTTTAGGAAAAAGTAGTGTCTTATACACGGAAAAATACGGTAACATTCTATGCATTTGTTAACCACAGAGCAGCTGTTTGATAATAATTTAATAACAGATCAGGTCAATTATAGCACACTTTAGTTTCAAACAGGTAACAATTTACATTGTTAAAGCTTCTGTCTGAAGCATCCCTGATCAGGTGAACTTACTAAAAATGTAAATTGATGGACTACCACTGGATCTTTGGAAGTACACTGAAGATCAGAGAACTAGTCTGAGGTTTGATTCTTCCAATTATTTTTACATCTCCAGTTCCTAGCTAGAAGACATGGTTTTCCTTTCTTGGCAAAGAGCTTCGGCAGAATCTTGTTTCCGATGGCACTTCATGTAAAGCAGAATGCTTTTGACTGCCAGCTTCAGTCTAACATTAAGGAGAACCAGAAGAATGGAATGGACTGAAGGGCATACAGCAATCAAGAGTGAACAGATATTATATTTCCATCGGCTCATAGCTTGGCAGGAAGGGATTCCCAGCAGAATCTCAGCTATAAAGCTACAGATGTAGAGCATTAGGAAGGAGATCAGAGATTTAATGGCAGTGATATGAGCTTCAGTCTTCGAATCCTTGAAGCCTGTTGCGTTTTGTCTCATCTGCTTGATGTGTTTCCACAGAGAAGCAATTAACAGGGTGGAAGATGTGATGAAGAAAAGAAGGGGGATGACTGCCCAAGTCACATACATGACGAAACCTTTGAAGTAGGAGATGTTCCCAGTGGGGCTTTCAAAGGAGATGTTCTTCAGATGACTCCTGGTTGAGTTGCAGAGGTGACTGCTGTAATCCACCCAGATGAAAGGGAGGGAGGAGACCAAAGAGATCAACGCTGACCCCAGAAGAAGTTGAGGAACCATCGCAGAGATTCTCAGCTTCATTAGCAGAAAACACTGCTGGGTGAAAGTGGCAATCTTCAGGCAGTAGAAAATGCTGAGGCAGGCTGCAAACCAAAGACAAGCCGTGCTGGCCAACACCAGCAAGACAGAGTGTCCTCTGACTACGTTCCATTGGGTTAGCTCTGGGAAGAGAGTAGCATGCAGTGTGGTTCCCTGGAGAAGAAGCCGGGATGAACAGAGACAGATAAGGATCATATCACAGGTGGGCAGCTTTCTCCTTCTCATCCAGTCTGTATACCCAACAGACACAATAAACCCACTGGCCATCATCCCCACAACACAATCGATCACGGTGACAACTTGGAAGATCCTGTGAATGGGCATCACCATCCCCCTGCTCACCTTTGCCTGTCTTCCTCTCTTGCTTTATCCCAAGAATATCCACAAGTGATCAGATCTTTGGGGGTGAGATTGACCAGTGGTTGTCTTTTGCCCCTTGTCACTGGGATGCTGGACAAGAACTGCCGGTGTGACACTTTACAGTAATTTTCATATGCTTCCTTTCTTCATACATATTCATTGGATACTTTTCACTCTCCCGGGGAGCCAGAAATTTGATCTTTACCCTGTGCATTTTCTTCCCGTGTTGTTTCTGGGCAGGCAAATTTCAGGTGTAATTTTATTTTGGCTCCTACCCCGTTCTGTCAAACAAACACCTGATATTGTCAATATGAACCTGCACACTCTCTTTCCCTGTCATTCATTTTCCCCCCACAGTCAGAAGTTAGATGCAAAGCCCCTTAGAGTAAGGATGCCGGGGAAGGAACACAAATTGCAATGCACACAATCTTTGCACAAATGGATAAAAAGATGGACCAGATGGGGGATTTGGGGGGAAACCAGGCCATTTTTCTAACTTTTGAAGATAGAATCTTCTATGAAAATGAACTGAAAGAGTGCAGGAACAAACAGTGGAAAGACTGAGTGACATGCAAAGGAAAGGATTCCTGTAATGGTTTAGGCTCTGTCCTGATTCCGGTTGTAAGAAACGGGTCAGGAAATATAATATGTCAAACTGGTGCCTGATTGTCTTGCCCTGTTCTATTTCGTTTGCTTGGTTTGAAATGTGTTTCCTAGGGTTTCTGCTAAATTATCACTCTCGCCTCAGAGCCTGTTTCCACTGCCAGAATAAATTGGCAGGAGGATCAGGGTTTTTTGGTGTTTTGTTTTTTTTGTGTTTTTTTGGATTCAAGACAAAGTCACATGGACTTTAGCCCGAATCCCAAACTTTTGTGTTGGTGTGGGCATCCTCACTGATGCCACTGTTATGAGTGACAGAGTGTGACAGAGTGTGTATGGGTTCCAGAAAGACCAGCACTCCAGACCTGAGAAGAAGATGGAGAAATCTCAAGGGAAGATGGGATAGTGTGCCTAATACAGAGCTTCAAAAGAAGATGCGAGTTGCAGACAGAGACAGTTTCGTTATTAATAAGAGACTGCTGTGCGGGCAAAGGTTTGGATTTTTGCAGTTGTTGTGCCCAGACAAGAGGGAAGTGAACTGGAGCAAGAAGTCCAAATATAACTAAAACTGGAGAAAGCAGGCTTTAGAAAGAGGAAGCAGGCTAGCTGAAGCCAAGTCTGTGGCAGATGGAACAAACTGTACACGTGAAAGGAAGCATTTCTGCATGGCAACAGATTGTATCTGCCCAGGAAGCCAGGGTCTGCCCCCGTGTGCTTGTGCCAGCCCAGGTTTAGCCCATTAACACAGCCCACAAGGAAAAGACCTATAAGAAGGATGACCCAGGCAGAGACAGGTGGGCTTCAGAACAGCGCTGGAACGACCTCCATCACCCTTTCTGAGGACTGATCACCCCCAGCCTTCTGGATGAGTGAGTATTTTGTGTGAATGAGAAGTATGAAAGAGAGGCCTCTTGGTACCTTTTGTCTTATATCCTATGTCTTAGGTTTCATCAATAAATGTTACATGAATAGTGCTTAACCCAAAATTATTGGGTTAAGTACTTCTTGTCAGTAGTCTGGCTGGGCTCTCTCTCTCTCTCCTCTCGTGGTCCCTCTCCCCAGGATATAAAGAACAGGGACCCATTGGGGTAACACCAACACCACCACACGGCCACCACTACTGCTGCTCTTTCCAACATTGATGTCACTGCTGCAGCCATCTCCGATCAGCTGGCTCTGCTTGGCAGGGACGGGGGAGCAGAGAGGACACAAAGGGAGGGGGAGGAGAGGGGGAGGGAAAGGGGTGGAAAGGGAAAGAGTAATGGGTGAGGGTGGTAGGACGTGGAGACAGGTGAATGAGGGATGGGAGGATGGGCAAGCCATTGGGAGAGCGAGTGAGGGGGCAGGTGGGGGGCGAGTAAGCAAGCGAGGGGGTGGTTAAGTAGGCGGGTGGTGGGCAGGCAAGCAATTGGGTGCTGGCTTTTTCGGCAAGCATGGTGCTTTTATTTTATTTTTTTCCTGCTATCTGGTATAGCGCTGTATCAGATAGCAGGATTTTTTTAAAAAAAGTGGATGGTGTGTTCACACGGGTGGAATCAAATCAATGGCCCTCTGGAACAATACTCCATGCGTGCACATACCTCATGTGTATGCTAAAATTTAAATCTTTTTTTTTAATCAGAACCCTGTACAACAGCATGTTTTATTGTCAGTAGACTCGAGCCCTCAGCTAAGTATACAGAGACCTGTTTAGTTATGAGATTCTACTTCCTGCAAAAAGATTTCTCCCAAATGGAAAACTTAGATAATTTTCTCCTCAAAGAGGCCTTCTGTTCCCAGTTCTCAGTCCAAAACACAGGAAAGCAATTTTGATGAATCACAGGGCAACACTATGCAAAATCGCAGCTGGCGATCCATACGCAACACCACAGATGAGATTTATGTAAATGCTGGGCGCATAAATAAGCCGAACACTTGCTAATGAAATACTTTTTGGATTTGCATCTGCAAGGACAATGAAGGAAGCCTCTGGGTGTCTTTTCCAGAATGCTGTTCTTTTTGGAGCAGCAATGATTAAAGATGTGTAAAACCTGCCCTATTATTACGGCTGATGTTTCCACCTCCCCAGCAAGTGACAACACATGCTCAAGACACATCCTCCCCAAACCAGATGTATAGTTTTCGCTGGGGCAAGATTTCCTGAATGCTTACTTTGTTAATTTCTTAATCTATATACTAGTTACATGCCTTTGCTATCTTTTCAGGATGAACCCAAGCCAGCATACATGGCTCTCCTCCTGCCCACGTTATCTTTAAAACAGTAACCTGAGGGAAGAGATCATGCCAAGAGAGGACACCTGTCATAAGTACGTAAGAACATAAGAAGAGCGTTGCTGGATCAGGCCAAGGGCCCCTCTAGTCCAGCTCCCTGTCTCTCACCGTGGCCCCACCAGATGCCTCCGGGAGCACACGAGACAACAAGAGACCTCTCTCCTGATCCCCCTCCCCTGCATCTGGCATTTGGAGGTCCCTTCCTTCAAAGCCTGGAGATGATACATCCCCATCATGGCTTGTCACCTGCTATGGACTGTCACATGACTAAAATCACCCAATGGCTAAAATCCTGTTAGTTATGCCTACTAGGATAACACAGTCTGTATATATCTCAAGAGCAAATTGGCACATGTTAAGAGGGCAGTGTTGACATTTGGGGTTGTATGCTGAGTCACGTGACTGATTGCCCAACATGAAGTACTTAAACAAAGATCTTGACTTCTGGCAGTCTGCAGCTGAGATTTACACTTATTGTGTTATGCCTGCTATGCCAGCATCAAAACACAGTAAGATTTTGGCCTATGAGTTTAAAGCAAGTTAATGTAGACTAGAATGTGGCTCTTCCACATTCCAGCACAATATTTTAATAATGACCCTGCACTGGTTCTCATATATGTTCTCTTCTCACATTATTCGGGGGGAGATGGGCAAAGTCTCTGAAAACTTTCTTTGGATTGGCCCCCAATTTCGGCAGGAAAAAACACGAACAGGAGAACCTTTGTTGAATGTGGTTAATAATAATCAACTGAAAGGGGAAGAAAAGTAATTAATTATTATTATAGTAATGGTGGCAAGACTGATATTTGCAAGCAATTGGAAGACTCATAATCAAATTAATATGGAGGAACAGTACAAAGAAACGCAGAATATGGCCAATAATGATAAACTAACATGTGAAGTTAAGATTAGAAATGGAATATAGAATACAAATGATTTCAAAGATATATGAAACTTAGTATCTGTTTGAGAAAATGAAAGGTTATAACCCTGGACAAGGATCATTATATTTCTGGAGAGAAATGGGGCAGCCACAAAATATAAAGTAAAATAAATAAGTAAATTAGTCCTGAGGGTGGTCGGGAGCACAGGACAGAACATGTATGCTATATTTTGTGTTTATTTTTGTTTAGTTGACATATTAGTTGATTTTTTTCCCCAATGTTCTGTTTTTGGTTGTTTTATTATTGTCATAGAATCATGGCGTCGGAAGGGGCCTAGTAAGGCCATCGAGTCCAACCCCCTGTTCAATGCAGGAATCCAAATCAAAGCAGATCGGACAGAGGGTTGTGTATTTTTGTGTGTTTTATTGTGTATTATTAAAAATTCATTAAAAGAAAACATGGAATATTTCAGGATCTGGATGAGTGTGAGTGGCAGTACAAGTGACAGCAAAAATGTGCAATGAAAGCAGGACCTCTGGTCAGGGCAGTTGCACGTAGAGAACGGAGTGTTCTGTTTTATTTTCTATTTTTATCTCCCCCTTCTTTATTTTTATCCGCTGACAGGAGGAAAAACCCAAACCGCTTCTTTATGCGGTCACTGGGGAAGACAAGAGTGGGGAACTTTCAAAGGGTGATAGATACAGTCATGTGATTTCTTCTTAAAAGAGAAATGCAGGGAGCTTGATCTGAAACATTTTCCATCCTTTCTCTCTCCCTCCACTTTTCCTGTTCCCTGGATCTGAAATTAGTGATGCTGCAGCCACAAGGTTTTGAGGATTTGATCAATGACTTTGCAACAGGAAAGGCAAAGAAGGTTCATTTTTAAGAGCATCTTCCTGAGCTTTGGTTTGTTTTTCCTTACTTCTTATTGTGATACATGAATGGAACATTAGGGCTTTGTGGGTTTGCCACTCCATGCCCTCAATATCTCAGGGGCCTGTGGTAACCTCAGAAATGCACACATAATGTATTGCTGTTGTTTATAGATTTGTTCAAAGACAGTGGCTATGTTTGCTGGAGAATTCTGGGAGCTGTAGTCTGAAAAAAAGGTTACTTTGTGAGATTTGTGAGTTTCATAGAAAGAAAAAAATGGAGACAAAGCAATGGATATGTTTTACAGTGGAAACAGCATAAGTACTCAGAACTTCCCAAACTGGCTACACCCATACAGACCAGATGTCTGTTATCCTTTAAATTTTGCACTTCTCTGAATATCTGATCAGAGAATAAGACAGATCATGGCTCATCAAGCATACCAAAATGTGCTGGAGAAATGTGTATTTTACAGTTAAATGCATTTAGTAGCGGGGGAGAGAGAGAGAGAGAGAGAGAACTATATTTTACAATGTGTATGTGGATTTTTTCTTAATCACAGATGAATGGGATAGAATGATAGAATACATGCATGACTCTGACTTCAGAATAAGCAAACACAGAATTTCATGGCATTAAAAGTAAGAGTTCCTATTAAACTCAAGTAGGCGTTCCTACAGCCTGTTCTTATTTTTGAGTCACAAAATCCTTCATACCCAACAAGTACAAATACACAAATTGTCAGGTTTCCATAAGTGATAAGCAGTAAGAGCAAATGTTTCCAAAAGAATCTGTTTCAGTGATTCAGAAATTGTTCCTTTGCTGTAATTAAGGTGTTCCACAAATAAATACATTTTCACACACACACACATACACAAACTGAATTATTCAAGCTCTCCAGGTTGTTATAGTGACAGAGGTCTCCCTGGCGGCCCTTCACCTCCTGTGCTCAAACACTAGTGATTGTACGCAGCACCTGGAAGCAACATCTCTAATTGCATCAGTCAGAGCAATAGACCTCAGTGACCTGTTTAACCTACGGGACTTGGTGACATTTTATGCCTCTTGACAGCCAGTGCTGAATCACAACGAGAGAAGTACCTTCAGGGTTTTGGTTTTTTTTACTAGTGAGTGAAAGCTAGACCTGGCCAGACCAGACCATTTGGTAGAGCAGTCAGGGCACAGCTAATATAAGTTCGGTGGTAAAACTTTATGTAGGAAGGTGCTCTTTATAAATCAAGCCATAAAATGAAGCAGATGTACTTGTTTGGGAAATGGCACGGGAAGAGAAGGGAGAAATGTCAGGAAAGGAGTAATGACTGAGCCACGTTTTGCTCTGTCCTACAGAAAGTGGTCAAAATCCTGTGAGTAAATGATGCCTCCATAAGTGATCATATCAGCAGCAGTAGCAGATTGCCACTAATTAAAGAGTCCCCACTTCAATCCTGGGGCTTGCCAGGCTCAACCACAAAGATACTGGTTCCTGGTGAGTTGTGGGTAAAGTGGGCAACCCCCAAGTTTGAAGCAGGAACTCTTTAATTGCCCACAATCTCCCCTTGGGCTGACAGCATCACCTTTACCCGAGCCAACTTTACTCAACAGACTTTTGCCCATGGTGTTTCAAGAAGGACCTTCTAAGAGCACCCCACCCAATAGTTCACAGCTGCTATAGCAATATTGCTTGCATAGATTCATCCCAAGGGCAGCTGTGAATGCAAAGGAGGATATGCCTCACCAAAAGAGATGACAAGGGAAGATTCAAATGTCATAAAGATTTGCATGTGCAAATATCTGTTATAGATACCCTTACAATGCTTTTGTTTGTTACATTTTAAGGCAATGTGCACAGCTCTCCTCCTGCCCACTATATCTTCACAAGAACCCTATGAAGTGGGTCAGGTTGAAAGACTATAACCGGCCCAGGGGTTGCTCACTGACTTTTATGGCAGAACCTCAGGGGGTAACTTCAAGTCTGGCTCTCAAAAAGGGAGAAACACAGAGACTTTTTAGACACATCAGTAACTCCACCTCCCATTTTAGAGAGCACAGGGCTTTAATCAGTAACCGTCCAATCTTTCTTCCAACAGTCCTACATGATGGGGCACTACTGCATTTCCATTTTTCACATTTGAAAAACGGAAATGCAGTTATCTTTCACATTATATGCTTCCCCAAATTTTGCATCGTGTAGTTCTTGGATCTGAAACTGTACCAAAACAGGCATAAGTGAGTTATAAGGCAATGCTGGCTGGATAGCTCGGTGGTTTAGGTGACTGGCTACAGAGCCAGAGGTTGAGAATTCGATTCCCTGCTGTGCCTCCTGTGAGTAGAGCCAGCATGTGTAGCCATGGGCAAGCTGCACAATCCCAGAAGAAGGGAATGGGAAACCCCTTCTGAGTACTCTCTACCTAGAAAACCCTGGAAAGAGTTGATATAAGTCAGAATTGACTTGATGGCATGTGATTATTATTAAGTTTTAAGAATATAGAGAAATCACACTAATTTCACAATTGTAACTGAGATACAAGCTAGCTTTGCATCATCCCTTTGCTCATGCAAAGCCATAAGTCTGAAAGGGGAGACTCATCAGTCCATGTAGGAGCTGCCTGCAAACTAGGACCTTGATTTCTCTGTGTTCTGGCTTGCACAGAGAACTTTCAGGAGTCTCCCCAATTCGGACATGTTGGTTCATGTGAGAACAAGCAAAGATGGAGGAGCAGGCTGGAGTCACTGTCATTCTTCACACATTTAGCCCACCCAGATACTAAATGGCCAAACAGAAAAATCAAGATGGACCTCACCATAGAGCCATAGTTCTCAGCCTTTGGCTCTTAATTTATTTTATTTAAAATATTTATATGCCGCCTTTCTCCTGAAGGATCCAATGATTCTCCTGTTGTGAGGATACAGTGTAGAGAAGACCCACGTATACCTTTCATTGGAAGAAAGACAGGAAATAAATGCAAACATGAAGTAGAAAATGTAAATAATAAATAGTTATGTGTTGTCATTTCAGTTCTGAGTTATGGTGACCCTTCCCGTGGTTTCCTAGACATCAGGTACTCTGAACTAGGTTACCAGTCCCTTCTTCTTGATCCTGTGGGACTTTGCAGCTTGTTCAAAGACACACAAGCTGTCTCTCCTCTGGGAAGCCCAGTAGGGGAACTGAACTCTAGACCCCCTACTCCAGCAAATGGGCTCTCCCGCCATGTTCTGCATCACACAGACCTCTCTAACCAGCTTAAACAAATAAATACTGACTTACAGTCTGTTTATGAAATGCTAATGTAAAAAAAGGGGGGGAGTCAGACTTCAGCCTACAGACACAGCGCTTGCTTTTCTGATGGGCTGAAGAAGCAGAGGCATAAAGCAGGGATGAGAATGGAAAGGCCTGCAGATGCTAACGCACCTCTGACTTTTCTGTTAATAACCCAAAGCCGTGGCCTGAAAGGTTAGGAGGAATGAGCTGCTCGTGTTCCTGCCCTGTAGTCTGTTTCGCGAGGGGAGATCATCCTCCCTGATGCAGACATGCCGTTTGGGAGACAAATTTCTGCTGAGTGCTTTTAGAGGGTGTGTTTGTTTCAGGGGAGAGGGCATTGTCTTAAAAACTCTCATTGCTATCGGCGTGTTCAGGGAAGAATCATCAAAGCCTCTGAGTGTCAAGAAGCAATAAGCCTCATTGACTTTTATGGTCTTCATCAGCACTTTCACCCCCCTCCGTCTTCTTAAATGGTGCATTCACACACACCCATCTTTCCAAATGGCAGAAGTTAATTTGAGCAGCAAAGTATATGGAAAGCTACTTCTGCACTCTTCAATCACACTACCATTTCAGGGGCAGAGTATTACCCTGGTTTCACTCTCTTTGGCCTCAAGCTGGAAGCTTAAAGGCTATCACACAGATCTTTGTAAAATGTAAAGTGTGTGTCTCTGAGAGGGAGAGAGAGAGAGAGAGAGACAGAGAGACAGAGAGAGATGGATAGTGCTTTTTTGAAAAACAAATATGCCCTTCCCAATTAAGGACATAACAAATACCCACAATTTTTCTTTTTGCCTCAAAAAAAAAATTAGGGTGTCAGTCTGCCCAACTCTGAGAGTGATGACATGGTCAAATAAGGCAAGATTTGCTTCATTTATAAAACAGGTGAATTCAAACTATATTTTAGTGTCTGCATGATGTAGAAGGCAGATTCCACTCAGTTCAGCGAATTTGCTGCCGAAGTGGCTTTTTTTCTGTGCCAGTAGAGGGCTTCAACTTTTTCATGCCAGAATGATTCAATCGGGCAATGTCCCCTAGAGATGTCCTGGCAAAGACAGGGGTGTGTTTTGGTGTAGTGACGTAAGGAGACTGGGTGTGATTTCCAGGAACATGCCTCTGTGTTTGTTCCTCTCCTCTGATCATTTGAGTTTTTAATTCAACACATACAAAAAAGCGAGGCAAAATGAAAGATGTTTCAAACGCTGTCACCTTTTTCGTAACCAGGGTGCTTCACACCTAACCATAAAAGGAAAGGAGAAGCAGGACCAGAGGAAGGAAGCAAATAAGGGGTGTGAGTGGTCAGGATTGCAGGTCACATTATAAACAGTATGAACAATGAACTTACAAATCAATCTGTATTCCTTGTGTGTCCAGTGTTCGCGATTCCAAAAGTAACACAGGCTGCGAGTCAAATCACAGCCAAGCCGAATCCTACCGATTTGTCTTTGCAATGTGGTCACCCCAACCCTCTGACTGCGTTGGACCTCTGGTCTGGCTAACTCAAGATTTTCGACTGTGACTGGCCACATTCCTCAAAGGTTTTAGGCAAAGGTGTCTCCTGGGTTTGTTACCTGTGACAGGTAGCTATATCCTCAAACAAGCAAACATCAGGATACATCAGTCTACCCAAAATGGGAGGGTATTAGCACAGGTAACAGTTCAACTCCTTTGTATTCAAAATCATTAATCTCTTGGACATGATGAATCTCGTGAGCAGAAGGGAATAAATCCCAGATAATAAGTTTTAAAGTAATGAATAACTCTTGCTTGTGAAGGGCCATAATGACTTTCCCTGTCAGAATTCAGATTTTATTATTAGCTATATGGAGCAGCAGCCGGCCTGAAGAGCTACACTTACAAATCAATTTCACTGCTCCTTCATAATGAGTCCCTAATTGACCCCAATTTCTGATAGGGTCCCGTATTTCCTTCCATACTTTATTTTAATGACATGTATATTAGTGAATTTACTGACTAGGCGTGAAGGAATTTGCTTTAACTCTGTGTTGCCATTCACTAACTTAAGGCGGAAAGCATAAATTATGTCGAGCGCATTTGCTTTGATGGCCGGGAATGTATTTTTTATATCCTGTTGCAGATAAGATTTGTCTCATTTTGTTACATTAAGCTGTTCATCTCTTTTGGTAATTTTGAATAGGACAAGTTGGCAAGTAACAAAAGACCGTCTCTTCTTCATCTAATGCTAATAGTTATGGGTAGTTAAATACCCTTCCTACATCTGAAGGCGCATTCAAACTCTGGCAAACTGGGAATACAGGAAACTACATATTGTTCTTTTTAAAACAATCGACTGATGATCTGTGCAGCCTGGTCTGGATGCTACAGGGTCTTCCTGGAGCTTCATATACAGAAGGATCTTTGCTGGGAATGTAAGTCTTAGTTTGTTGCGTGCAAAAACAAAACAAAAATCACATTTTTTTCTTTCAAAATGGCAAGATATTTCCTGACTTTCAAAAAGGTACATACTCTGTCTCAACAGTTTCCCCATGGGCAAGAATGCATTTTGTGCAAGTAAAGCAAGTTGTGTACAGATACAACAGCTGCTGCTTCATTGCATGGATGTTCAAAATTTAGAAGCCTTGAATGGGTTATATGAGTCTTATGGAACAACCAGCCAGGCCTTTAGCCTTTGCTGTGCATTGGTTTGCATGCTTGGCTTTTGTACAGAAAGATCGGGCACAACTTGCAGAAACTTTGAGGAGAAAAGGTGCTTGTCTCATACTCAAGGTGGATGTATACAATCTGACAGGAAAGGAACATTCATGCAGCTGTGGTCTTCTAGCATACTGAGGCAGCCTAATTAGTAAGAACAAGAGATTTATTCTTCACCTTCCTACCCTTTGCCGCCAGCTACTACCTAACCCTTTCAAATGGAGATGTTGAGTGTTGAACTTAGGGTCCTCTATATACAAACCCTGTGTTCCACCACTGATGTATCATCCCATCCCAAATGCAACCATGTGGTTTGGGAATTTACCAAACAATTATACACAGTGTTGCTTTTAAAACCTGTTGCTTTTCTGAAGCCTTCCTTTATGGTGCCTCTGCAAGTTTTGGGTTCCATTTTGGTTTGGAAACCATAAATTAGAAACTTTACATTAACTTGAAAACTGCATGAAATTTCACCCCAAACTGAGTTCTGACGTCCATTGGCAACTGGTAGACTCAATGGGGGGCACCTCAGCCCAAAAGTGGGAGCGGGGGGCGGGGATGACTCTTCAGCTTGGTCAACAAGTTTCCTTTTCTGATTTGCATCCTCCAAGCCAAGGATGAAAAAAACTGTGGCCTGCAGGTCCCTGGGGGCCTACCAATACTAGCAGTGCAGTACTCCACGATGCCCAGAGGCCCTCGACTCCCTGAGTCTCCATAGACCTATATATTAAAAAAAGTCCTCAAAGTGTCAAATCTCACTCCCAGCATACTATCAACACGTGATTCTTTTGGGAGACCAATGGCACAGTGGTTCAAGTGCAGTACTGCAGTCAAGTCTCTGCTCACAACCTGAGTTCGATCCCGCCGGATTCAAGTAGCTGGCTCAAGGTTGACTCAGCCTTCCATCTTTCTGAGGACGGAAGTCTACTGAGTAGCCAGCTCACTGGAGGGCAAAGCGTTGTTTGCATAACGACGTTGTAAACCGACCAGAGAATGCTTTAGCACAATGGGGTGGTATATAAGTCGAAACAATGACAACATGAAGCTGGAAGTGGCTAGGCACAAGTTTCTGTTGTGTGTGGTTTGCTGATCTGGGCACTCAAAAAAACTGAGGTGGGATTTGGAGATGTGTGTTGTAGGATATATTGCACCTAAAAGTCCAGTGAACAGGAACAGACCCTAGAGCCTCACTCCTGCTCAAAGACATGAGGGTGTCATCTGACTGAAATCCTCTGAGTAAAAACTTCTAGAAACCTTCCTGTCTTTTTCCTTTGGATAGCTGGTCCAACTTCTGGTCTTTTACCCTTTTGCACAGGGAGTTGGCTCTCTCTCGCTTTTAGTCCTGGATGAGGATGATCACGTTTCCTCTATTATTTGTCAGTGCCTGTTTTATGATGTTAGTTATTAATCCAAAACCATTTATCCTTCTCTGAGAGCACTCCAGCAATCCTGATGTCTTCATAAACTAACACAATTTGAGAATGCCTCACGGCTTCAGCACGGTCTAGGCAGACAGACCACAGGCTTTGGAAAAGGGGAACATTAGGCTCTGCGTAATGTAAAGATGGATAGGCTGATAAACAGAGGGACGGACATCTGTCATCTCTGCTAGAGGTCTTTGTTCCGAAATGAATGGAAACAGCTGGAAATTAATAGGACAGAGAGGATGACAAAATTGGGACGAATTCTAGAACGGCTCTTGAGGCACCAGCGGTTGTGTAGCTGCGAATTCAGAAATCCAGGGTCCCTCCATGAGACTCACGCACAAACACATGCTCTTTCCTTCCTGAGCACACATGCACAATGTTCAGGTGGTCCAAATCATCACATGGCTGCCACTGTGGGGATGAGAAGGGAGAAGCTGCCACCCAGAGACCAATCTGCCTCATTTTCTTCTTTTATGACTTGTAAAATGAGGAGGTAGTGGCAGTTGCCATGGCTTTTCTACTACTCCCTGTTTCTACCCTGCCCCTCGTTGTAGAGTTTTCATTTTGGTTAAATTCCTCCAGCCATGCAGCTGAAGTGCAGGGATTCACAGAGCAGAACAGCTTCAAGCTGCCCTGAGTAGTCCACTCCTTTTCTCATCTTTAAGGGCAGCACCCTGTGGAATGCACTGCAGTAGTCTAAAGAAAACGTTACTAGCATGTGATCTACTGTGACTAAATTGCTACTGACCAGGAATGTCTGATGGGTCAGGTCACCTGGACTTCCTCAGCATGGGTGAAATAGTAAAGTAAAGATGATCATGAAGATTTATATTTATTTATTAATTATTCAATTTGTATCCCACTCCCATTTGTGTCGAGGCGCTACTCTGGGCGGTCACCCCAGCCCAGAAAGGTCCCTCCCAGTCAAACTTACTAAAGGCAGCATGCGAGGTTGAAATTACAGTCTGCCACACATCTTAGTCCTGAGTAGAGAAGGGCATGAACCGCTGCAGCTTCCCTGCCTCACCTCTTCTGGGCAGTGCCTCTGAGTGGGTGCCCACCAAAGGAGGTGGAGGTGGGAACTGCTGAACACCTGTTTGGTCAAAACACGAACTGGCATGAACCACCAAACGAGCAGTTCGTGCCCATCTCTAGTCCTGAGATCTTTAGGAGATAGGTGTGTCAGTAACAAAAACCTGGATGTGGCTTGATAGCTAATGAGCATCCACTGCAATGATATTAATACAGATGTCGCAAGAGTGCACTGAGCATCCATCAGCTTCAACTTCCAAACCACCTGCCAAACCAGCCAAGAACATAACACATTACAGTGGTCCCTGATGAGTTGATCTACTAACCAAAGCTGATGATGGAGGTGTCTAGAGATGGGGGTATTCGTATGCAAATACGAATATCCCGCCATAGGTGCAGATAACGAGGGTCCAGCCCCCTGGGGCCAGACCGACCACTCATGATTTTGGCGTTGCCGTGAGCTCCACAGAGCCTTCCTATCGCTCCGTGGCTCGCGATAGATTAGCCATTCCTGGCAGAAGGCGGGATGACGAGCCTCTCTGCCAGGTCGCAGAGTGGCTAATCCATCTTGAGCAATGGAGCGATAGGAAGGCACCGTGGATCTCGCAGCAGCGGAGGAGTCGTGCGTGGTCGGTCTGGCCCCAGGGGGCCGGACCCTCATTATCTGCACCTGTGGGGGGATATTCGTATTCATATACGAATACCCCCATCTCTAAGGTGTACCATCTCCTGAAATAAGTGGATCAACACATGTGCACAATATCTGCACACACAGTATGTGCATGCAGGCTTTGCGACTCAGACCGCCATAAATAGATCTGAAATCCTACTGACACATATGTGGATGCTGTAATGGTCCCTTGAATGTATCCGATGATGCTTGAAAGTTAACTTGTCTGCACTCCTGGTTTGTAATCCGACATGATTGGGAATTAGGTTAAGGCCATTTTTTTCCCTTCCAGGCCATTCCTTTCACAAAGGTGTGTTAACTAATTAAGGGACATAATTGAGATTTTGCTCATTGTCAGCAATTCCATTGAGGTATTCTGTTTCTTGTTAATGGTGCTCCGCTATTGCTCGCCAACTCTAGTCTTCATTTTACCAACATGGGCGCTCCCTTTGGCTGCGGATATAATTGGATCACAAATTGCAAGTCTCATCGCTTACTGCTCCAAAAGACTATTTCTCTCCTTTGTTCTAAACTGACCCACAATGTGTTCTCCACATGCCCATTTGGTTCTTTTGTTACTACATAGATAGCACTCTCAATTGTCAGAACTGTCATAGTCGTAATTAGAGATGGGCATGAATAGGAAAACGAGTGGTTTGTGATGATTCATGGTTTGCGGCTAACCATGAACTGCCACGAATCCGCAGAAAAACAAACCGGTTCATGGTTTGTTTTTCCAATTCACGTCTGGGAAGAGCCTACATGCTCCTGCCTCTTCCTTCTCCTCTGTCACCTCTCCACATGGTCCTGTTGCTGCTGCCGCCACCTCTGCCGCTGCACTACCGCCACAATCCTGAGAGACTCAGGGAAGGGAAACTGGGCCTGCTGCCTCTGCACATGCTCAAAAGCAGTGGGACTGGCTCCTGGAAAGGAAGGGCTGCTGTCTCTGAGGATGGTGGTGGTGGTGGTCACAGCAGGACCAGGTAGGGACCTGACAGGGGGCAGTGGGATTTGGGTGGGTCGGCGCCCCCTTCTGTCAAACAAAATGAGGCGCTGAGGGGGAAAATATTTGGCACTTCATTTTGCCTCAGCAAAACAGGATCCCGGAACCAGTTCACTAACCAAACCACAAACCAGCCTGATCCATCGGTTTTTCTGGCTGGTGGTTCGGTTTGTGCCCATCTCTAGTTGTAGCTGCTGAATTGTGTATTTCATAGAATGATAGAAAAGTAGAGCTGGAAAGGAGTCCAACTTCCTGACAAAGCAGGACATCTGCAGCGAAAGCAGTGCTTCCCCACCTTGGGTAATCCAGATGTTCTTGGACTGCAACTCCCAGAAACCCCGGCCAGCACAGCTGGTGGTGAAGGCTTCAGGGCATGCCAGTCCAAGAACACCTGGGTTACCCAAGGTTGGGAACCATTGAGCTAAAGCATCCCTGATAGATGGACATCAAACCACTGATTAAGAGCTTCCAATGAAGGGGATCTCACCACCTGCTGAGATAATATGCTCCATCATTAGACCATTCTGTTAGGGAGGTCTTCCTAATGTTTAATGGAAATCTCTGTCTGTTTAAGCAAATCACCATTAGTTTCCTTTTTGGACCATCCTACTTGGCTATTAGGTGGACAAATAAAGCCAAGTAGCTCAGGTACTTGCAGCTCAAGGTTCTTGCTTTCTCAGTGGTGCAGTGGCAAGTTCAGAAATGCCATTTTTGCAGCTTGGCCGCCATTTTGTATCTTCCACATTTCCCTCTACCTAATGTCATTCTACGACCATGTGGTGTTGATGCTGGGAAAGCAGACACCCTCAAAATGCTGAAGAAAGGTTTGGAAATAATGATTCAAAGCAGCCTTCTGGGGAGTAGAAAATGAAGAGTGCCAGCAATGTAATCATAAATACTTCTTGTGTGAAGTGTTGGCTCAACACGTGCCATTCTTCAGCATCAGAGGGGTTGTTGTACGGTGCCTGGAACAAGAAATGTAGTGTCTTGTGACACTGGGCTCCACTCCTGCTCCAAATGGCAGAATGCACCAGTGTGTAAATGTAAAGGTAAAGGTTCCCCTTGACATTTAGTCCAGTCATGTCCGACTCTAGGGCGCGGTGCTCATCCCCGTTTCCAAGCCATAGAGCCAGCGTTTTGTCTGAAGACAGTTTCCGTGGTCATGTGGCCAGTGCGACTAGACACGGAACGCCGTTACCTTCCCACTGAGGTGGTACCTATTTATCTACTCGCATTTTTACATGCTTTTGAACGGCTAGGTTGGCAGGAGCTGGGACGAGCGACAGGAGCTCACTCCGCCGTGTGGTTTCGATCTTACGACTGCTGGTCTTCTGACCTTGCAGCACAGAGGCTTCTGCAGTTTAACCCGCAGCGCCACCATGTCCCTTTAGCACCACGAGCACAACAAAATTCGAGGAATGAAGGAAAGTAGCTGGGAACAGAGCTAGTGGGTATGTGCACATTGGTTTATCGAGCCATTTGGAGCAATACCCACCTGTGCCCTGGCAGCATCTAGGAATGGGAAGAGATGAATGCTCAGGCTTTGAAATCACCCCACAAACTAATATCACATCCACTGGTGGTGCATACTCTGAAATTGATCTTCCCTACCTGGAGACCTAGAGAAGCATTTCCCTAAAATTTCAGCCAAGACCTTCATACCTGGCAACCCAACGCCTTACTCACTACAAGGCATTTTAATATGACTGACTTATATGACATAAACCAATCAACTTTTGATCATGCACGACATAGAGATCTAAGTCCTGGCCTGATTTGTCCTCACACACTAAAGGAAAATGTGCCATCCATCCATCCATCCATCCATCCATCCATCCATCCATCCATCCATCCATCCATCCATCCATCCATCCATCCATCCATCCATCCATCCTCAGAGTGAGACAGCAACTTTGTTTTTCTGTTCCTTTCAGAGAATTTGCACATTCGCTAGGATTTTTTTTGTGTTTTTCTATAAATGCCTAAAATTTCTTCTTGTTGTTATGTGCTGTCAAACTGCTTCCAACTTATGGCGACCCTATGAATGGGCAAGCTCCAAACTACCCTGTCCTCAAGTCTCCTGCACAGATCTTTTAAACTCAAGCCTATGGCTTCCTTTAGGGAATCAATTCATCTCATAGTGGTATGCTTCTTTTCCTGCTGCTTTCCACCTTTCCAAGCATTATAGTCATTTCCAGAGAATCCTGCTTTCTCATGAGGTGCTCTAAGTAGGACAGCCTCAGTTTCAACATCTTTGCCTCCAGAGATACTTCTGTCAAAAATTTAGAACTACAATAACTCCTGCCTTCTTCCACGGAAGCAGAGGCATCGGGTGGGTTGTGTGTGTCTTTCTCAGCAATCAGGCTGTCCTTTTGTGCTTACTGTGTGCACGTGCACTTTCTTTACAAAGGGAAAAGATATTTGAGGTATTCTTGAAGGCTTTCAAAATACTTGAGGTATTTTGCACAAACAGTACAAAATCACACTGCAGGGTGGTCTCACTCCATGCTACACATGAAATTTTTCATGAGGGCTTGAGACTCCCAACAGGTTGCATCAAGACAACCGGGGCCAACCATAAACACTGGCAACATTTCTACAGGTCTATGCTCCATCAGAGGCTACTGGTTTGGCTACTTTTCAAGAATGGATGATGTTGACATGAGTGTGAAGTTAATACCCCTGCTCATTCACAATACACCTCAGTGCTAATTGTGAACAGAGTGAGAATTTCAAGTTGAGAGGGGTCGATGCACAACATGGCTGAACATCGCAAGCTGTGAAGTTGTGTGTTTTGAGCCTCTTATTTCTCCAGGTCATTACCGCTTCATACAAAAGCTAGGCATTTCATTTCAAATTTTCATTGCTAGAGGAGTTGCTGGAAAAGTTAAAAACACTTGGATGTAGAACATAAGGCTGCAGACAGGGATTTGATTCTCCCCTTTTACACATAGGGTATACATAGCCAATTGGCAGAACAGTCCTTTATGTCTACTTAGAAGTAAGCTCCTTTGAACTCAGTGGTGCTCATTCCAGAGTCCCAACTAACCAGATATAAGACTTAGGCATTTTATCAATATTAAACTGGGCAGAACTCAACAGTTCTACTTCTGCTTTTGAGGCCAGCTTTCTATCAAATAGATCCAGATTCCACCCCCACCCCCACCCCCCACCCCGAATCCCTACCGGTTCTTATCCATCCAGATTTCAGCTGAAGCTATTATTCAGTTCACTGAAGCCCTCAGTATTCAGAGCTTGGCTTCACTCAGAGAGAAACCTGTGATTTGTTCATTGCATTTTCAAAATATTTAGCATGCTAAAATTCAAGGCACATTCGTGCTGTTTTGATATGCCCCCCCAAAACCCTTGTGACTGCCCTAATTTGACTATAGGT
Organism: Intellagama lesueurii; assembly: GCA_037013535.1. Classification (NCBI taxonomy): domain Eukaryota; kingdom Metazoa; phylum Chordata; class Lepidosauria; order Squamata; family Agamidae; genus Intellagama; species Intellagama lesueurii. The sequence goes on from JBAJHW010000003.1 coordinate 8,374,833, forward strand.
GTAAGAACCACTCATTAAATCATCATGTCAGGCCAAAAGCTAGCACAAAGTTTCATTATGCAAACATGAAATTGACTAGGAGGGCTAATGAGGGTAGCATGATGCCCCAGATGTCAATAGAAAACAATCTATTTCTAACCATGCTTCCCTTTTGGGACATTCCTCCATCTACCATAAAGATTTTGTTTACCGATTTCCTGTTCCTTGTTAGACTGCATACCCATGTAGGCATAGAAAAATAGGAGCAATACAAGTCAGGAGAATAATTTATTCTTTAATTTTATTACCTAGCGGAGCAGTGGCAACCATTTCTATATCCCGCTGCAATTGAATATTCCGTTCCAGAGCGCATATTTATTTTCCCGTTTGCTTCCAAAATGGAAAACACAGAGAAAATTGGCCAGATACATGCGTGCTTTTGTGTCAATAAATCCGCACTAAAACACTTCTGTTCTTCATAGTTGATTTATCAGAGTCACACCCGAGCCGCAGCCAGCCAAAATTAAATATATTACAGATTTATTTCCCATCCGAAAGCCCTTGAGGCCAGTGGCTGAAGCTGGAATTACTGCCATATCATCCTAAAATAATACACCCAATCCTGCCTGATTTAAGAAGCTCGGTCTGGGTAGTAGAGAAATGGGAGGCCAACAGAAAATACTGAGGATCTGGGGATGAATCCTGGCCCAAACTCTGGAGGGCTCCTAGGCTATGCAGATAAACAGTTTGAAACTCAATATACGACAGCTTGTTGCATTTCTATGTTCCTTACTGGAAACTACAGCCTGGAGGCTGGAGTGTAGCAGAGGTAGAAGATATATTGTTCTTTTTTTTGTCAGAAAGGACAGAAGTCCAGGATCCCAGCATTGCTGTGAGTCCTGGCCACCCTAGAGCAGTGGTTCCCAACCTTGGACTGCAACTCCTAGAAGCCTTTCCCATCACAGCGAGTGCTGAAAGCTTCGGGGAGCTGCAGTCCAAGAAAATCCAGGGATTTAAGGTTGGGAACTGGTCAATGCTTATGTAAATCTCATGGATTGCATGTGTCTACTTGGGCTGGCACAACCTGTCGGATTCAAGCCTAGATCCATCCTCATGTAAATACCACCTGCATTTTTTCTGGATGGCTCATCGTTATTGACTTTAAAAAAACCCATTAAAAGCTGCTGGTTCCACATAATTCTTGGAAGGAGAGAACTCTCAAGTTTTCTCCCCCAGATGTTTTATTTTATGGGGAAACAATGGGATGACCCCCCCCCTTCCCAAGCAACCACAAGTTATGAACTGCCAACCTCTATAATCCTCTGTTAAATACAAATAACTGCACTGTGTGTGCAGTGTTTGTATTTAACAGAAACGCCACCATGTTTCACATCTCAGCTTAGCAGCATCTGATCCTTTACACTAAAGTGTTGATATAATTACCTCCCTATAATTACCATCACTTTGACAGCTAGATGTTAGAGCAGCTGCTATAGAACATATGTCACAGTCTTCTTCCCCATATCATATCTTCACATCAGAACCTAGAACAGAACTACCGTTCTACTTTTACATGCTGGTTATTGTGAAGAAACTGGGAAGTTGGGGAACATGGAACATGGTGTTCTTCTGGAAAATTCAAGTTTCTCTGTCAGTGTCTGGGAATGGCTGACTAGGAGTAAGGAGGGCAGTATCTGCCAGTAAGGAGAAGGGAGTAACACCTGCAGTTGATCTTTTCTGAGGAAAGCCTTCAAGGCCAAGCCAGCTGTGTGAAGGGAGGGGGGCAGAAAGCACTTTTGTCTTTGGGAACCTTAGGGGGAACTCAAAGTTTGATTGGTAGATCATCTAGAAGAGTCTAGAATGTGAAGATGAATGTACAAAAAGGGGGTTCAGAAGTTATGTTTGTTGGCTTAGCTTACCTCTTAGGACATCCTGTGCTCAGTTGCTGTCCTGTTGTGCCATGCCTAGAAGGATGCACTCTGTGTGCTTCAGAACCAGGCTGATGTTATGCTAATGTGCGAATATTAGATAGATTAGCTAGCTTTCTTGTTTTTCTGGTGTGTTTCTCTCAATTGCTTCAGCCTTTGCCTTAGTGAGAGGGGGAAACTGGTGGGATTCTGAGAATGAATGACAGGAGGATGAAATGGACAGATTTTCACCTTCCTACATCCATTCATTTGAACCCTGGATCCAATCCCATACATACAGGGAAGAGAAGAGAAGCCTTTCTTTTTTCCTTGTTCCAGGTTTACACCCGCTGTGGTTTCCAAGGAAGTATATGAAACAAGCTGCTGGTGCCAGCTCTTCTGATCTGCTTCAGCCGCAGCCGCTTGATTCAGTATCAGCACTCCCGGCTCGTAAGCAAAATTGTCAGATCAGAGCATGGATGCCTCGCGTTACCTCCTGAGACAGCAAGCTGGAGGAATTTTATAAAGCGATACAGAGCTCTTGTTGATAGCACTTTACATTTTACTGACATATATTCCAGTGTAATCTGGTTTGCTTTTATTGGCAAATGCTATGAATTGCTTCTTTCTTGGCAGCATAACTTTCCCTAGAGGCACATTTCCAAAGCCAAACGAAAGTGGAGGGAGGGGGTAAAAGAGGAACAGAGAACATCGGTAATCTGGGAAACAATGCCAGAGTTACAGGATAAGAAATACTTGTTTTCTATGTTTAACTGCTCTGAAGTAGAGGTGGGCATGAACCAGTTCGTCCCAGTTTGTCCTAGTTTGTCAAGGCGGCAGCACAGGTGCTGCTGCTCCCCTCTCCCCCCTCCTCTGGCTCAATCAGCCACTCACAGGGCCAAGCAAGATGCCAGCTTCCTGCATCTCCTCAACTGATCTTCCAGTCCCGGCAGCAGCTCAGGCTTCTCTGCCCTGCCCCCTTGGCTGATCTGACACTCAAACAAAAGGGCGGGGCAGAGAAGTCTGTGCTCTTGCTCCTGACTGGGAGATTAGCCGAGGAGGTGGAAAAAAACCATGCACATTGGGCCTGACGAGTAGCTGATTGGCTGAGGAGGCGGGAAAGAGGAGCAGCAGCATCCGTGCTGCCACCTTTATGAACCAGGCTGAACTGGGACAAACCGGTTTGTGCCCATCTCTACTTAGGGATGTTCAAGGAATTGAACATTCCAGCTGACTCAGTATATTGAAGTCCCCTGGTCCAAACTACCCAGAGCGCCTATGGGCCAAAGCCATTTTGACATCACACCATCTTGAGCCCACCTGATTCCATTCTGTTTCAGAAGCTAAGCAGGGGCAGATCTGGTCAGTATTTGGATGGAAAGCACCCAGGATCTCCAGAGAGGGCTAGGAAAGACTGCTGCCTGAAATCCTGTAGAGGTGCTGTACCTTGGATAAACCAGGTGTTCTTGGACTGCAGCTCCCAGAAGCCTTCACCACTAGCTGTGCTGGCCAGGGTTTCTGGGAGTTGCAGTGATGTGTGACCAAAACACATGGGGATTAAAAAAAAAAGTGACATTAATGAATGTGTACAGTTACAGTATGGAAAGTATGGCTGAGCTAAGTGTACAGAGTGAAGTCTAAATGGGCAGATGTGTTTCATCTTGTGTGAATGAAAATGATGGCATTGTGCACCCTCTGCTGTGAGTAAAGTTATTTAGGGATGTAAATCCCATTCATTCAATGGGCCTACTGTAGTTGTGACTTACTGCTGGATTTCAGCCTTGCTGTGAGCTGCTTAGAGACACTGGGATTTTGGAGGGGAGGGGCAGAGGTTTAATCTTGGAGAATCCTTCTGCATTTTTGCCAGCAATTTTTATGCAATTTTGTGAAAGGTCCACTACTACTACTACCACTACTACCAGTAGTAGTAGTAGCAGCAACAGCAGCAGCAGCAGCTACTACCTCATAGTGCTAGAGCACTCTCTTGACAGTTTACAACATGATTGTTCAAAAAACACTTTGCTCCCCGAGCAAGCTGGGTATTCATTTTACTGACCTCAGAAGGATGGGAGGCTGAGTCAGCCTTGAGCTGGCTACCTAAACCCATCAGGATCAAACTCAGGTCATGAGCAGAGACTTGACTGCAGTACTGTGGGTGGGGGGGGGGTGGAGGTAAGGGAAATAGTTGCAATGGCTATACTAGGGGGGAAATGTGTGTGGTGAGTTGCTTGTGTCTTTGGGATCCATCAGCTGATCTCGCCATGCTGAATCTGTGTGCACGTATTTACGCTCAGTTGCATAAAGGAAGAATGCACCTGTTGGCACACAAATAAAAACTTGACGTGAATTATAGGTAAAGGTTCCCCTTGACATTTAGTCCAGTCGTGTCTGGTTCTCATCCCCCGACGTGAATTATAGGTTGCACTAATAGTGACAACCACAAAGTGAGATTGAGGGACATCTCGGTCTTGGACAGGAGCAGGATTGGAAAAGTCAATTGTGCAGTCTTGTTGTGTCGTGATAACCAGGGTTGATAAAAACTTTGATTCACAACTTTAGTGTTGTAATAATTTGGACTTATCCATGGCTCTATGACAATTTACTGTGATGTCTCCCGAAATGTGTCATGGCTTCTGCTATACTCTGTAGAATGCATACAAAAAGGTCAATATTGGGTTGGACAGTCATTTGGGTTGGACAGCAATTTTGTAAGTCCTCCCCTGCTCCAGTGGCCTCCTGTCTATGTGTCTGTGTGTCTGTCTATCTGATTTATATACCACCCCGTGAGCACAACCACTACTTGTTGCAAGTTTGAGTGTGTAATTGTTTACATGACCGGTTATGCAACAGAGTCTTGCTCAAGCAGAAGGCATGGTTGTGTAATGGCCTTCAAATAGGCCATAGCATTGGAAATGACCTCAATGGTAATCTAGCCTAATCTAGCCATTCTCAACCTTTTTTTTTTTTTTTTTTTTTTTGCCACAATCAGAAACACGACATTAAATAAATATAGGTCAAATTGGGATAACAAACCTTAGAAGGTGGCGTGTGAAGAATGGTGTCCAGGCTGTGACCCCCTTCAATTGTGCCAGGGCCCCCTTGGATGCCAAATGGCCCCCGTTGAGAATAGCTGGTCTAATCTGTCCCTACAAGCTTGTGCAGAAAACCCACTATTGGAGAACCTTGGGAGACCCCCCCCCCACAGCCTTTGTTTTGAATCCTCTAATAGCTGAGAAGCCTAACAGTTTCTGGGCTAATCTTTTCTACCTGCCAATCCTCTCGTATCATCCAAAAGTCCTTCCCCATCTATTGTTCACATTTTCTTAAATTTGAATTCCTAGATTTTTCTGTCCTCAAGACCATCCCAAGTCAATTTCTTCCCACACCCTCTGAGAAAGTTTGAGGTCTCTGGAAAGTGGAGGGGCCCATTTTCAGTTCCCTAACTCTTCATGGGTTAGGGACGTGGTGGCACTGTGGGTTAAACCACAGAAGCCTCTGTGCTGCAAGGTTAGAAGACCAGCCGTTGTAAGATCGAATCCACGCGACGGAGTGAGCTCCCGTCGCTTGTCCCAGCTCCTGCCAACCTAGCCGTTCGAAAGCATGTAAAAATGCGAGTCGATAAATAGGGACCACCTCGGTGGGAAGGTAACGGCATTCCGTGTCTAGTCGCGCTGGCCACGTGACCACGGAAATGGTCTACGGACAAATGTTGGCTCTATGGCTTGGAAACGGGGATGAGCACCGCGCCCTAGAGTCGGACACGACTGGACTAAATGTCAAGGGGAACCTTTACCTAACTCTTCATGGACCACAAAAATTGTTTGCACAGCATTATTCAGGTTTTTCAGAAACTGTGTATGTGTGCATGTGTGTTTTTCTAAACAAGATCTGTTGCAGGGTTCACATCTTATTTTCGAGGAGAACTGCATCCGCTGGAAGCTTAGCAAGTACCACTGTTGCACTTGTTGAAAAGAAAAAATGGAGATGATGCCAGGTTTAAGCTATACTCTTACAGGTTGCAGGATCCCTTGTAACAAATTCTAATCTTTGATGGTTGTATCTTTCCTCCAGTTTGAGAGTCTGCTTAACCGTAAAAGACAATCAACTCCAAAATGCAGCTCCTGGTTGCATCAACTACAGTTATGCACCTAAGGTGCCCTTATTTTCGTGATGAGGAGGTTGACAAGCATGTCCTGGATGAAACTGAAGGCAAGCTTTCATAGCTGAATCCCATGTGAAAATGCCATATGGATCCTCCAAAAAGCCATTATGCCGTCTTACATTTGAGATTTGTAAAGCCAGGTATGGGAGTTAAAATGTTCCCCCCTTCCATTAAAGTTAATTGGGAACTAGGAGTCAAAATCTCTCTGGATCTCTGAAAAAAGATGCTCAGCCTGGAAACTAATTAGAAGGAAAGGTTAGTCCTATTCAAGGAAGAGAGATAGGCTATGCTGACGCTTACAATTTCCACATTGTAAGGAGACTGTAGAAAAAGGAAGAAGGACCCTTTCATGTAAGATAAGCACCCAAGTTGTGCAGAAATGTAGGGCACCGTGAATCCATTTTTGGCTTTCACGTAAAATAAAAGCATGGGAATTTTTGCAAACCTCGCATGCTGCCTTTAGTGGGTTTGGCTGGCAGGGACCTTTCCGGGTTGGATCACTGTCAATCTATCCAGCACTAGCTAATCTCCCTAAGACTGTCTACCAGGGCCACCCGGGCCAGCCAGGTTTTGTGGTTACCACCAGGAACCAGGCCTTCTCAGTGGTGGCTGCAATGCTGTGGGATGTGTTGATATACGCCAGGGTCCCTCCCTTTTGCCTTTAGGAAAGGTGTAAAAACTATATTGTTCAAAGAGGCCTTCGGAAACATCCTACCCCTCTGACATCCTCGTGGAAACATGGATGTCAGAGGGATAGGATGTATCTCGTTGATCTTGATTTGCCATTGCCTTTTTGTTGTTGTTGTTGTTTAGTCATTTAGTCGTGTCCAACTCTTCGTGACCCCATGGACCAGAGCACGCCAGGCCCTCCTGTCTTCCACTGCCTCCTGGAGTTGGGTCAAATTCATGTTGGTAGCTTCGATGACACTGTCCAACCATCTCATCTTTGTTTCATTTTGAGGTTGTTGTTGTTCAGGTTCGGATCTCATTATTTGTGTTTTTGTGGGTTGGGGTGGGGTGGGTAGTTTTGTATTTTTAACTGCTGTTAGCCACCCAGAGTAGGGCCTGCTCACTAGATGAGACATAAATTAAGAGAATAAAAAAATTAAATACATCTTTTATCTGAGCAGAAGAGTGGGATGTACTCTCAACCTGCACACTTCGATCCACCCATCTCTCTAGTCCAAACGGGGGCTTAATTCTTTCCACTCACCCCAGCCACCCTACACCCCTCAAGAAGGGTTGCCAGTGCCAGGCCAATAAGGGTCCTCCCACCAGAGCTGCTCCTCTCTCTCTTGAGCTGCCCCCTCACACCTTTCCTGGGCTTGTGTGGGACTTCCTGGTTATGGCTTGGTTGGATGGTTCATCCACCATTGCAAGAGTCCAGGTGAAGGGGACATAGGCCCTCCCTTACCATAGGCCCTCCCAGGAGCAAAGCTGACCCAGTGTCTTCTGCTGGGAGAAGCAGTGGCTGGTTCTCCCCTAAGATGCAAAAAATGTGGGTGGCTCCTCAGAAGCTTCCAGCAGGCCTTCCAATTCTGACTCCGATGATCTTCCTCCCTCTTCCTCCTCTTCCCCACCTGGTGGCATCCACTCTGGCCCACCTGTGGCCTTGCCCTCCAGCTGTGGCTCTTTTCCCTCCTTGTTCCCACCTGGGCAACCTGTCCCACTGTTTGCATCCCCAGGCTGCCTGCTGCCAGGGTCACCACAACGTTCTCTGGAGGCTAGAAAGACAAGATGTACGGCCCTATGGAGAACATAAACTTTATACACTCTCCCCCTCCCTCTCTTTGTGCCAGTGTGGTGTAGTGGATAGAGTGTCAGATGACAACTCAAGAGACCTGGGTTCAAGTCCATACTCAGTCATGGAAATGCAGTGAGGTTGGGTTAGCGAAGGTCAACCCTGCCTTGAAGATTTCACAGGCCTCCAAAACCTTATGAGGGCTTTTGTGTGTAAGAAACGACTTGATGGAATATAGCAAAAGTAATGTGAAGGCAAGAGGAGAAGGGGACGACAGAGGACGAGATGGTTGGACAGTGTCACTGAAGCTACCAACATGAATTTGACCCAACTCCAGGAGGCAGTGGAAGACAGGAGGGCCTGGCGTGCTCTGGTCCATGGGGTCACGAAGAGTCGGACACGACTTAATGACTAAACAACAACAACAGTGTTCTTCCTTTATAGACAGAGGGAGGGAATTCTTGTAAGTGAGGGGTCATCAGTGCCTTAAATAGAGATTAGGGATGGGGGCCATTTTTACAACCTCAGGTTGGGAGCCCCTGCAGACTAAACCTTTCCTCCATCAGTGGTGACAGACACATGAGAATCAAGCCACCATCTTTCTGTCCAGCTCCTTCTTCTCCTCTAAAATCTCCGTATAGAGTCTGTTTTTGGTCAGCCATCTCCACTCTTAGCCAGCCATGTACTTCACAAAGGAATAATAAACATAGAATCATAGGATAACTAAGTTGGAAGGGACCTATAAGGCCATTGACTCCACCCTCTGCTCATGGTAGGAATCCAAATCAAAGCAGATCTGACAGATGGTTGTCCATTTTTCTGTTAAATGCCTCCAATGTTAGAGCACTCACCACCTCGTGAGATATTTGGTTCCATTGTTGTACTACTCTAACAGTTATGAAAATTTTCCTGATATTCAACAGAAATCAGACCTCTTGTAACCTGAGTCCATTTTTGGGTGTCCTACCTCTGGGATGGTCAGGATCAGATCCTGCCCTTCCTCTGTATGACAATCTTTGAAGTTAAAAAGTGCTATCCTATCTCCCCTCAGTCTTCTTTTCTCAAGGCTAAACATGCCCAGTTCTTTCAGTCTTTCCTTAGAGGGCTTGGTTTCTAGTCCCCTGATCATCCTTGTTGTCCTTGTCTGAACACAGACACGCAGTACATAAGAGGTTCCTGAATACGGGATGAAAAAAATTCTTGGACTACAACTCCCAGAATCCCTGACCATTGGTTGTACTAACTAGGGTTTCTGGAACAGTGCCAGGTTCCCCCTGCAGCTTGCCTTTGAAGCGTTCCTACACCGCTTGCAGTAACTTTGCTGTACGCCATCCAGGAAACCTAGTCTTTCCAGGAAATGAGTTAAGAACAGGAGTATGCAACATTTTTCTCATGGGCATGCCTCTCTGAAGCTGTGATTACCAAGGTCCACAGCTGTGACCAACATCAGTGCAACCATTTTAAAATTAACTTTCCCCATCCCATTGCTGCCGTAACACACCCTCTTCTCATTCTGATTGGTCAATAGTATGCATGGGCATACCTCCCATTGGGCTATGCTGTCTGATTCCATGGCCCAATAAAAAGTCTGTCCCTTCTCACATCTGATCAATCATAGTGAAGGAAAGTCTCTGCCTACAGTTTTGTTTATTCCTGGACAAGGTGCATCTTCCCTTAAAGTGCCCCATGGTCACTTCACTTACTGTCTGCCTATCCCTGGTGAAAGATATCAACAGCAATCCTTATCACCCAAACTTCAGCACTACCACTATCTAATCCCACTGCAATACCACATTAGAAATTCTTAATAATAATCATGCACCATCAACTCTGATTTAAGGTGACCCTTTCCAAGGTTTTCTAGGTAGACAATACTCATAAGTGGTTCACCATTCCCTTCTTCTGGGGACACCCTGGGACTGTGCAGCTTGCCCAAGGCCACACAGGCTGCCTCTTCTCCCAGAAGGCACAGTGGGGAATTGAACTCCTAACCTCTGGCTCTGTAGCTAGATACCTAAACCACTGAGCTATCCAGCCAGCCACCTAGAAATAGCCAAAAATATTTTGCAGCCAATGGTAAAATGAGTCCCCTTTCATTCCATAATTCCATATACAAAAGCCAATTACATTGGCAGTCAAATCTTTCTCCAACATTGTTGATGGGAGAACATCTTCCACAGCCACTGAAAGCAGGACAGGATGCTTAGAATGTGGCTCTCTTCTCCAGCACCTCCCAGCATCTGCTACCTGAGGCCACATCCTCTCTGTCTAATGGTAGGGCATGCTGTAGTAAAGGGGACTTTCCATAGTCATTGATCTTAGCTTTAAATATTGTCTTTGAATGATGTAAGCCACCTTTGTATAGTCATTGTTTTTAGCTTTAAATATTGCCTTTGAATGATGTAAGTCGCCTGTGTCCTTTTTAAGGAGAAAGGCAGGGTAAAAATATTTTAACCAACCAACCAACCAACCAGCCAGCCAGCCAGCCAGCCAGCCAGCCAGCCAGCCAGCCAGCCAGCCAGCCAGCCAGCCAGCCAGCCAGCCAGCCAACCAACCAACCAACTAGCCAGCCAGCCAGCCAGCCAGCCAGCCAGCCAGCCAGCCAGCCAGCCAGCCAGCCAGCCAGCCAACCAACCAACCAACCAACCAACCAACCATTTATTTCCCCACACTATAACCTGTCCTACACTGAATCTGATTCCTGGCCCACTTAGCCTAATATTGCTCTGACTGACTGTAATGAGCTTTTAAGGATCTTAGACACAGACTCATAATTGGAAGGGACCTCGAGAATCATTTCATCCAATCACCTTGGACATACACAGCTAGAGCATCCCTGATAGGAGGCCAACCCATTTATTTAAAAGCTTCCCAATTAAGAGAGTTGCCCAACTTCTCAAGTAATCTCTTCCACTGTTGCACATCTTGCACTCCCTGTTTTTCATCTGTGCAACACCGAGGGCATGCAACCTGTTGCAGCACTCTCACGCCTGTCTCTTCCTTTTCCTTTTGTAACTCCAGCCTTGAGGAAGAAATCATTTCAAGATGCAGGGAAGGGTTTCTTTCAAGCCGTCTGGTTCTTTTAGCAATTGTCATAAAGCATGAAAAATACCCACGAATGAGCTGGCATCAATCATCCATCAAGATCTTTATTTTTTTTTATTCCTTGTCCCATTGTTCCTCTTCAGTGTTATTTCACAGCACGGACGAGAATAAAAATCATTTCCTACTGCATCTCCCCTACAGCTCATAAAGCATGTCACAACGAACAGATACCTTAAGGAGCAGACCAAATTGTGGTCAAGAGGAAGGAGCAGAAGAGAAGATTTACTGACCTCCTGTTCAATTGCAATGATTAAAATCTAACCAAGCACTATATTCAGCTCTTTTGCCACCACTCGAAATGAAAATATGAGAGAACAAATGGTGAAACGAAGACCAGGCTCTGAAATATATGTTCCTCGCAGATGATTGCAGCACAGAAGCAAGCGGTGGTTTATTGAGTGGGATGGCCAGGTCAGCAGCTTCCCGTTTCTTAAGATTTCAGGGCCAAAGCCTGAAACTAGGGGTTGGGCCCTTGTGACATCATGGGCAAGCACTTTGGAGTCACCAGCAAAATGAACTGCTGGATAGCTCAGTGGTTTAAGTATCTGGAGCCAGAGGCTGGGAGTTCAGTTCCCCACTGTGCCTCCTCGACATGGGCTGGACTCGATGATGCATAAGGTCCCTTCCAGCTCTGCAGTTCTAAGATCATTATATGTGCATGTGAGACAACCAATACAGATATCTTAGACTATCTTGTAAGAAAACACTGCGGGATTGCTGAGTGGTTTAGGCAACTGGCTGTGGAGCCAGAGGTTGGGAGTTTGATTCCCCCACGGGGCCTCCTTGACAGGGGCTGGACTTGATGATCCATAGGGTCCCTTCCAGCTCTGCAGTTCTAAGATGATGATTATGGGCTTTGAGTACAGCTTTCAGAATTCACCAGGAGTTCCTCCAGCCAGAATTTTGGTCGTTGTAGCCAAAAATTCCAAGTACTCAGAGGGATTTCAGCATACACATCTGTGGCCCAGCATTTGTTATTTTGAATCATGGAGGTAAATAAAACTTGAAAAAAATAGAAGTTTTTGAAGTTGCCTGGAATTATTGCAACAACGAATATGCTTATACTTAAGATGTCCATATAAATTTGGAAATGCTTGTCTATGATTGTCTGATTTCATTCTGGTACTACTAACCCTTTACTGGTATATTGTCAGCTATGATGAACCTAGAAAGCTTTTGTCAGCTATAAACAAAGTACAGGCTTCTGTGATTTGCCCTGTAAGTCTACCTTTGGGTTGGCTTGTAAGTGAGATTGTACAGAGTGCCTCCCAGCAAGGACTGACATATGAAGGGTCCATTCCCCTCTCTCCAAAACTGGTGAAAAGATTTGCAGGCTTTCTGTTAGTCTCCTGGTAGTTCATAACCAAATTCAAGTTTTATGATCTGATCAGTCCTACGGTTGTACATTGCTCTACAGCTGCAATATTTTGGCCACTTCCATGAGTTTATGTTCCATTCAACTCAGTGTCTACACATGTGTGTAGGAATAAGTTTTGAAGTGGTTAAAATGATCCCAAACCATCTGTATCCATCAACTGGCTAGTATGAAAAGATAAACCTAGAGTTCCACTACTTTAACTTTCCTTTCACATAATCACTGTTCAAGACAGAAGTATATGCCACACACAACCTTTACTGACCTTTGGGCATTTCTAGGCATGAACTTTGAAACAGACACTTTGGAAAGACCACATAACACAAGTTAGCTAGTTTTTGGCTTTTTAGTTGCTTCCTTAAAAAATAAAATAAACCAGCGAACAAAAGTTGGAGTCAGACCTGAGTTGCGCACACAAGAAATCAACAACTGAAGCAGATTCATATTTACAACATTTTTATCTTCCCCATTCTCTTATCAAACATACATTGATTATCCCATTTTTATTTCTGCAACAACCTCTGTGGTGTAGGTTAAGCTAAGAGTAAGGAAACCAGAAAACTTAACACTGAATTTGCTTTTGGCTCAGATGCAAGAGAAGAAGAGATAAGCATTGAAATGTCCCCATCTCACACTAAAATCCACATTTTATCTATATTCACTAAATTCACTCTGTTTCCTGTGAAACAATACAATCCCTGTGAACTAGAAAAGTAAATCTTCATGTATTTCACAATTCTCAGTAAGAATAAAGCAGTTCAGAAGTTTTATCACCTCTGGGCAAGATGACAGCAGTATTTATATATTGTAACACTTGTTCACCAAAGCATCATCATCATCATCATCAACAACAACAACAACAACAACAGAAGTGTTTTCTGTGCAAAAGAATGCCACTGAAATTTTGTGCAAAACCCACCAGTCTGTGCATAAACCCAAAAACAAACCCTATGTATGTGATACAAGGCACAAGGTTTTTAATACAAAATGTTAGGCATTTTTGTGATATATATATACATTTGATGCACACAAACCACACCTTAATTTGCTAACATTCCTGCTAATGATAAAAGTGTAGATCTTTTTTATGTTCGTGAAAAATCTTGCAACAGTTCAGCAATTTTTCGATAGCGTATCTGCATATTTCAAGACACCATTTTAGAGATGGGCAAGACCCTTCGTTTGGAGGTTCATGCTGGTTCATAAGCGTGGCATCACAGGTGCCGTGTGTTCTCTTCCCCTGTCTGCCTGGTCAGTGTCCCATTCACCAGCCAGCACACGCTCCTCTCCTCCTTCTCTTTGGCTGTCTAGCCGGTCCCCAGTAGGAGCACGAGCTTGCCTGTCCTGCCTCCTTGTCTGATTGGGCGGTCAGGCAAGGAGGCGGGGCAAAGAAGCCTGTGCTCCTGCCAGAGACTGGTTGAACAATCAAAGAGGAGGAGGAGAGGAGCGTGCGCTGGCTGGTGAGTAGGGGATCCAGCCGGGGAGGTGGGGGAAGGGAACGTGCAACACCTGTGGGGCCGTGCTTATGAACCGACAAAAACCTCTGAACTGTGGTTCATGCCCATCTCTACACCCTTTTATATCAAGGAGGAGAACATTTGTGTACATTCATTTCATCCTTACCATGGACTGATTGGTTTTATGCCATTGGGTGGGCAATCCTACATTGGCTGTTTTTAAATTTTTGGGTAACAGAGAGAAGGGAAGCTGGGGAGAAATGGAGCTGCTGTTTCCCAGGGAGCAGAATCAGACCCTAATCACACAGGTTAGGGCAATGCCCTTTCAGATCATGTAGAAAATGGTGGGAAAGCAAATGCAGTGGGACATCAGGTTTTGTTTCTGTATTTTTTCCTCCAGGCTTTTCCTCCCCAAAATGACCTGTCTTTTTGATTTGAACTATGGTGAAGAAGGTCTTACGACTGCTTCTTTGAATTAGGAAATGAGAGACTTTGAGGTGTACTCCTTCAAGCAACTCCTCCATTGATGGTTGGTTAGTTGGTTGGGTACTTTTGTCCTCAAGGGGCATGTTGATACACATTTTCCAGTTTGGATATGCTGGACTTCTTGCTTTTACGAGTTCAACAACACCAATCTTGAAAAGTTAATTGTGCCTGAAATATTTAAATATTTACAGGAATGCCTCTGTAGAACTTCCTAGAGCAATACAACATGCAAAGAATAAAGAGACCAGCAAATTGGCTAGCTGTTTCAGTCACATTCCTGGAATCTGAGTCTTTAGAGATCCATGTGAGAAATAATGTGGTAAACCTGGAGGAAGGGCAAAGACTTAGTGACTCATGTTGTTTAGTCGTTAAGTCGTGTCCGACTCTTCGTGATCCCATGGACCAGAGCACGCCAGGCCCTCCTGTCTTCCACTGCCTCCCGGAGTTGGGTCAAAGTCATGTTGGTAGCTTCGATGACACTGTCCAACCATCTCGTCCTCTGTCATCCCCTTCTCCTCTTGCCTTCACACTTGAATAAAAGATCTCATAGTGACTCATGGCTTCCTATAATTGATCTCATCAGAACAGCAGAAAGTTGATTAAGCAATTAGTACACCTGGAATGTTTTCTGATGTAATCACATTGAGTGTATATCATCATATACAATGTAGTTAGTATGCCGCTTGTAATCCTGAAGATGACACGATGTATTTTCCTTGTCAAAAGCTTGATCTTTTATTCAAGTTTTTACTTAGAAGCTAAACCTGTGAGTTCTTTTGAGCCCATTCAGTCTGTTTGACTGTTATTGGTCATCTTTTTATATGATGCTCCAAGAAAGGTTTTCAATATTTAACTGGTTGAGCCAACAGGAACAATGAAAATAAGTGAACTTGTCCACAAAAACTCATATTAAAACACAGCAGTTAATCTTTAAGGTGCCACAACACTTTTGTCTTCTTTAGTTTTTATTCTTCTTTTACTTTCGGCCTGATATGCTAGCACAGACTAACACAGCAACCTCTTCTAAAATGAAAAAGAAGGCAGTCTCCCCCCTTGCTTCTCTTTGCCCCTGACTAACGCATGGGAGGGGGGGCACCCCCAGGGGTCCTAGGAAAAAATGAGGTTTTCTGAATGGTTCCTACAAAGTAGCAAGTGTGGGAAGGAGCACATGTTTCTACCATATACTACATAGTCATATATAGATATGGGTTCGCACAGCTATTATTGGCTGGATAGCTCAGTAAGTTAGATATCCAGCTGTTGAGTTAAATGTTGGGTGTTCAGTTCTGCACTGTGCATCCCAGGAACAGCCTGTGTGACCTTGCGTAAGCTGCACAGTCCCAGGGCAACCACCAGAGAGAGGTAAAGGTTCCGCTTGACATTTAGTCCAGTCGTGTCCGACTCTAGGGCGCAGTGCTCATCCCCGTCTCCAAGCCGTAGAGCCAGTGTTTGTCCGTAGACAGTTTCCGTGGTCACGTGGCCAGCGCGACTAGACATGGAACGCCGTGACCTTCCCACCGAGGTGGTCCCTATTTATCTACTCGCATTTACATGCTTTCGAACTGCTAGGTTGGCAGGAGATGGGACAAGCGACGGGAGCTCCCTCCGTCGCGTGGATTCGATCTTACGACGGCGGGTCTTCTGACCTTGCAGCACAGAGGCTTCTGCGGTTTAACCTGCAGTGCCATCACGTCCCTTTTCCACCAGAAAGAAGGGTATGACAAATTACTTCTGAATACACTTTGCCTAAGAAAACCTGGAAAGGGTTGCCATAATTCAGAATTGACTTGATGGCACATGATTGTAATTGGATGTCTATACTGCTTTTTTGGTCTGTGCACCAGGAATTGGTAATTGACCATCATGACGTTCATCTGTCTTCGTCTGTGCACCCGTCGGACAAATCCCAAATTGCTAACCGAATCAGTCTAGTTTGAACTGATTTGTGTGAGATCCAACTGGAAGCCACACAGCGAGCTTCAGCTCTGGGGTAGAAGTAAAGCAAATTTACAGATCAGTTTGTATCTGTAGCACAAAGCACTTCAGCTTTCCTTTTTCATTGGCCAATTCCAAAGTTGTGCCTAGGGCACACATCTCTGGGGCTAGCTGTCTGAAATTTGGCAGTGTGTTGCTCGTTTTAGAGGCTATCATCCCTCCAAATGTCACGAACATCTGTGCCACACCAAGATTTCTACAGCAGTTTTGGTTTTCCTACGCAAGTCAGTGGGACACTGACAAATCATGTTAGACTCAGCGCAAACATGAGATGGGGCGCAAATTGCACCAGACTGAGTCCAGGTCGATCTCAAAGCCCCAGACTGGTTTCAAATCAGATTGAGGGACCTGTGCACAGACCTACTCATTGTTCAGTAAAATCCTCATTATCAATTTTGGCTGCCTTAGCTTGACAAACCTACGAAATGAGAAACTATACATTTGCACGAAATTCCTCCCCTCTGCTAGCAAGAAAAGAAAGTTTTTTTGGTGGTTTCTCTGCAGTCTTTGAAATTGGCACAGAATATATCTGTGCAAAACTAATGCCCAGTTCCTTTGAAAGAAGGAAAGCAGACATGCACAGTAAGCATGGAAGGACCGGCTGATTTTTAAGAAAGAATCGAGTTTTTTTCCCAGAGATCCAGAAACACACACACACACACACACAAATCGGTCTCAACAAAAATCATCAAAAAAATTTCGAAAGGTCTGACATCAAACCTATTTATCCTTATTCAGGAATAGACAGGGTCAGCAGGAGGCCGTGTGTATATCTAGTAATAAGCCCATTTCAGCATTATTAAAGTTTAGACTGTATATCAAAAAAGCAGATAGAAAAGGGCACCTTTTATTTATTTATTTTTAATATAAGAAAATATAACAAAAACATAAATGACAAATAGAATCACAACTCAAATACACAGTGTAACCCACCACCATCGGGAATATAAATTTATATAAATTCTCATCGATATGTTTCATCTTAATTTATATTGAGTGCCCCATCTCTTTCCAAAAATATAATGATTTTTGTGTTGGGGTATAACCTTTATGTTTTATAAATACATATTCTATATAAGGGTTCCAAATCCCATTAAAACTATTCTCTTTCAATAATCCTTTTCTAACTTTCAATTCACAAGTTATCGTTAATAGCTAGATTCCACATCTCATTATACCGTTCTTTCAACATCAACTGATTATTATTTTTTTCCAGTTCCTTGCAAATATCAGTCTAGCTGCTGTTAACATACTAACAATTAGTTATTCATTTTCCATTCCTCCCCTATCTAATTGACAGTAGAAAAGGACACCTAAAAAGCAAGCAGCTTTCCTCATGTCCTGACCATCTTTAGCCGCTCATTGCCTTCTGGAGTCTCTGAAATAAGGATATGACGAGCAACTGCTGTTTAAAGTATCCTTATAAAAACAATAAAGTAACCTAGCCAACTTCATCTATACCTGGTTTTGTACCAAACAATCAATAACGCCAGGTCCCTCAAAGGTTTCTTTCAAAGCACCTTTTGAAATGCCTCCTGGCACATTTCAGACAGATTGTTGACACTGCCCACACAATATACAAAGAACATCAGGCCCAACTGTTCCTGAGGGAGGGTGTATAATTATTTGGAGTGAAAGGAGGCAGGTAGGAAGATACTGATAGAGCAGGACTTATTGAATTTCAGCTATCGCTGGGCATGGGTGATGAAATAGTCTCAATAAAGTTTTCAGTCAAGACAAGATTTAATCTGTGAACGGAACAGGAGGGGACACACAATTTCATGGTTGACATTCTAGGACAGCCTTTGGCAAGGAGAACAGAAGGCTAGAGTTGATCACCCATGGGGTCTTCAAATCTTCCACCTGGTTTGTGGACACAGAAATAGGGGGTTGTTTCATCAAAATTGTCCAGGGAAAGGAGAAATTGCCTGAGCTTCTGTCAAGCGGGAGATGACCACAAGGAGAACAGAGGACAAGAGCTGATCACCAACGGAGTCTCAAAATCTTCCATCTGGTTTATGGACAGAGAAATAGGGGGTTGTTTCATCAAAATTGTCCAGGAAAAGGAGAAATTCTCTCAGTTTCTGGGGAGCTAGAGATGACCGCAAGCATTGGCATCAGCACTGCTTCTTACTCCCTCCCCTCCAGCCCAGATTGTGGCATCAGCTGGTAAATTGAAAACCATCTTTGAAAGGTATTCTGTTATTCAGAATATTGAACAGATGTATTGAAGGTATTCAATACCTTCAATACCTGGCATGCTCTGGTCCATGGGGTCACAAAGAGTCAGACACGACTTAACGACTAAACAACAACAACATTGAAGGTATTGCAGTCACAGAATTATAGAACCATAGAGTTGGAGGGAATCACAAAAACTATCTGCTCCAATTCTTTAACTGAGGGTCTTCCAATTCCTGCTTAAAAGCCACCAATGAAGGGAAGAGAGCCACTTGTTTGTGTGTGTTTTGTCTGAGAGATGATGAAGAGCTGATATTCAAGAGCTGATTTTTCAAGTGGACTGTCCTGTTGACATTTGCTTTCCCTACTTCTGACTGTGACGTGTGAATGCCAGCCTCGTGGTGCAGTGGTTAAACTGTAGTATTGCAGTCAAAATGCTCTCACGGTCTGCATTTGATCCCAGTGGATTCAGGCAGCCGGCTCGAGGTTGTCTCAGCCTTCCATCCCTCGCAGGTTGGTAAAATGAGTACCCAGCTCACTGGGAGTTGGGGGTGGGGGTGGGGGACAACGTGTATTTAAAATTGTAAACTGCCCAGAGAGTGCTTTAAGTGCAACAGGGTAGTACTATATAAGCAGTACACCTTGCTTTTTTTCTTTTTTTTTTCTTGGGGCACCCTGGGACTGTTGAACTTTCATTCCCTGGTGTGCCTCTTGTGACTAGAACCAGCCTAAGGCCACACAGGCTGGTTCTACTCACAAGAGGCATACCAGGGAATCAAATTACCAACCTCTGGCTTTGCAGCCAGAAACCTAAACCACTGAGTGTTTCAGCCAGCTGCCTCATCTATATACCTACCATTTAACATGTTTTGTCTTGTGATTAGTTATCACAAATTAAACATGGGAAGTTTGAAAATTGCAGAGCTACACATCTCTGAGGAAATCCTATCCCAGGAGAGTGAATGAGGGAGTCCGACATCAGTTGTGTCTACTTGGTCAGAAAAAGCATCATCCCATTGTAAACTGTGCTTAGATGCTTGTGAATTTAGGCTTGGCTTGAATGAAGCTTTGCCAGAAGAAAATTATCACTAGAGATGGGTGTGAATTGCTTTGTGCTGGGTCATCCTAAGTCATCGGTGTGTTCCCTTCTCTCACTCCCCCAGCGATTCCCCCATTTACCAGCCAGTGTGCACTGCTCATTCTCTCCTTGTCACACAATCTTCCAGTCCCAGCAGGAGCACGGACTTCCCTTCTCTGCCTCCTCTGGCAGCTGGCCACTCAAAGGCAGCACTGGAGGAATCTCTGCCTTGATTCTTCATCTGAGTGTCTGGCTGCCAAAGGAGACGGAGAAGGGAAGCCCGTGCTCCTGCCGGGACTGGAAGGTCATGTGACGAGGAGGGAACCAGCTTGTGTATGGCAGCCAGCCAGGGTGGGAGGGAAAAGGAACACATGGCACCTGGAATGCCGTGCCGACAATTTAGGATGACCCAACATGAAAGGATTCATACCCATCTCTAATTATCACATGCAGGAAGCATGGGATCTGCAGTTCTTTCTGTCTGGGCTAAATTCAAGGCCAGAGAAAATGACAAACACCATAATTCCCAAGAGCAAAAGATTACTGGGCATTTTTCATGGAAAGAGCAAGCAGTCTAGTATGCAGTTTGTAACTACTGAATAGACATGCATGCCCTTGAGACAAGTAGGAAGCTTTATAAATGGAACACATTTTTTATTAACCAGCGTACCACAGAAAGAAAGAAAGAAAGAAAGAAAGAAAGAAAGAAAGAAAGAAAGAAAGAAAGAAAGAAAGAAAGAAAGAAAGACAACTTTGTTACCAAAGTCCCTAGAGCAGACTTCCATGTGTGTCAATCTGCTCTGTCTAGCGGAGATAGAGAAGAAAAATAAAACAGGAAATAATGTCACAGAAAGAAGGAAGGAAAGCTAGAAGTACTTATCTGCATGTAGATCTAGAAAAGATAAGAGGGGAAAATGCCTTGAGACTATTTATCTATTTCCCAGACACCCTTTTGGGTCAAATCATTTGCTACACGTACTTGTGCTCTGTTTCAACACGGGGGAGCTGATTTTGACCCTAGCAGTTCTTCTAACAAAATTTTGAGGAAAAGATTAACGTGTGTGTTTTCAAAAGAAGACCATCAGCTGGCTTCTCTGTCCCAGAAAGCTTCAGTGTAGCCTGCAGAGCACATTTCTAACTTAATGAGCCCTCCAGGGCTTCCTTCTATGTCACCTGAAGACGAGAACAAACTGCAAACAGACCAAACCATACCCTGAGTCCAAAACATCTTTCCATGCCTTCTATTATTATTTGTTTTCACCCCCAACGTTCAACAGCTGTTGTTTGCATGCCCTCCAAATGTACCTTGCTAATAGGATCTTTATTTTCTCATTGTTTGTTTTGCGTACTGAATTTCTGGGTAATCCTGGAGATTTATCAGTCAGCTGCTCCCCCCTTGGCTGCCCTCATATTCTCTCACGAATGTGGAAGCCAGGTCTGAAACCTAGAGAGGATGTGTACTGAATTTTGAAATCCGGCACCTCTTCGTATTTGGGGGATAACGCGAGCCCTACATAATAAAGATGGAGATGCTGGTCGTAGCCATTTAAATGTGAGAGATTCCAGTCCGGGCCAAAAAAGAAGGTTGGGGGACATATTCTAAAGCTTACATTTCATTTTTTATTGGAGACAAGTGACACCCGCAGGGCCTCATGGAATTGCCTTCTTACATTTGGCATGCTCACGGTCCTGCTTGTTCCCTTAATGTCACACAAATGTACCAGTTCTCTTCTGCCAAGTGTTGGAACATAATAAAATACTAATTAGCTTCCAAAGGACCTGAACTGATTTGCAAGCTGTTGGACACTTCTTTCTGAACCAAGAGAAGAGAGGCAGATAAAGTGCAGGGCCTTGGGCTTAAGAGCATTCCCATCCCTGGAGGTAGCTACACCACCCGCTCCTGTGGCCATCTTCTTCAGAAGTCTGCATTTTTTCATTCAAGGAGCAGAGGAAGACAAATTACAGTCTCGTTGAGGATGCTTATCAGCTGCTACAGGTACTGGACAGATACTGCTCAGATCACATTGTGGCTCCCAGCAGCAAAATGGCTGCTTATTGCAGGTGGGTAGGACAAACTATAATCTGTCAAGACAAGGACGTCTGGTGGCTCCCGGAAGGACAATCTGATGATGTGAAACTTCTGCGCTTCAACAAAAGACACAGTGGACAGAGAAAGACAATGAATCCTACAGTCCTCAAGGTGTAACGTGATTCTGGTGTACATCAGCTGATTCATCACAGCTGTAAAGTCCACCTTAGGGCTAACTACAAATCTCTTAGTGATAGCTGTTGGGATTATTTTTCAACCTCGTATCATGCCTTTAAGAGGCTTGGTTGGGAGGGACCTTTCTGGGCTGGGTTGACTATCAAACAACCCACCAGTAAAAAATTCTTTCTTTTCTCCCTCTGATTTTGAAGGCAGCCATGCCTCTCTGCCTAAGAGTATTTTTCCCCCCGTCCTTTTTTCGCTCAGAATTCAGTTGCCGTTAGAGTCAGTATGAATTTGAGTCAATTAAGGCCTCTGCATGCAATCTATTTTTCTTCAATATGCTGGTTTTTTTTATCTGTTTGGAACTGTGGAATGGAACCTTTTATTCTTTCTCTTACCAAAGGTATCAGAGTGAGTTATTGAGACCACAAGTGCCAGTTGATGAGAATCTAAAGAGGTGCTCTGCCCTGGGGAGACTTGAAGCTAATTCTGCTCTGTAAGTCCCTGCACTATCTTCTGCATAGCTAGAGATTTTATAGCCAAAATTTCACACTCTGCAAAAGAATAACATCTGGCCAAGATGATTTATGGATTTTCATCTTCACCTCCCAGTCCCAATTTCTGTAACATTGAGTCTGATGAAGAGTTGAACTTGATGAAGCTCTCATTTTCAATGAGATTTTAGTAGGTGTAGTCAACTCCAATTTCCAATTTAATTCCTGGGTCATACAGCTAAGTTCCTTTTTAGAGTCCCATATCAGTTACTGCCCATTGGTATGAGCAACTTGTTCCTGAGTGGACACAACCGGGAAGTAGATTTTAGTTAAAATGAAAGTATGGTGAGATCTGTTTGCTAACAGATCTCAGAGGTGGTCTGCTCCTTCTCTGAAGGCTTTTATTTAAGCAGAAACTGAGCTTCATGGCCAAAACATAAAGTTATAGATGTCTGGCCAGAGGCCTAAATCTAATTGCGAGTCCCAGCTATAACAGACTGGCTGAACCAATTGCTGAATGGCAAGTCAGCATCTATGTAAACCTGATGGACAGTAGTGGGTTTACTCAGGGGCCACCAATAGGATTCAGGCCATAGTGTCCCAGAAGAAAAGATTGGTGTGAGGAAGAGGCAAGAATACTCCAATATTTGAGAAGCATCCCATTTTGCAGTCCACAAGCTTAACAGTGTCCTTTACATTACCAAAGCAGCTTTCAGTACAAGTAAAAACCTGGAGGAAAAAAATAGATGATTTACGGGCCCCCTCCAGTGATGGGAATCTGCAAAGCAACTTTTAGTGGCAACGATAAAAATATCAAAGAGAAGATGGCCTGCTGTAAATTGAGAAGTGGAAAATTTATGGAAGCAATAACTTCCTGGTAGGGAAGAAGGAGAAAAATCCCATCCATTTATTACACGTTCACATCTGGTTTTAAGGTTCAAGCAATGGGATGCACATGGGATGTTGTATGATGCTTTTATGACCTTGGAAAATATACTGTCTGCCACTTGACATGCTCAGAATGAGAGAAGCAAAATGGAGGATTTCAGGATCACAAGTTCAGGAACGGTAAACATGTAATGAGAAAGCTGTTGCATTGTGTCAAGAATACCAAGCCAATGTTAAGTTTTGGGGATAGCCAATAGCTAAAGAAGATTCCTCACTGGAAATCAGAGGGTTGTATAGGAGGGAATACGAATACGAATCCAAGGCAGACCTTTCAACATCACAGTAATCCAAGTTTATGCACCAACCACCAATGCTGAAGAGGCTGAAATTGACCAATTCTATGAAGACTTACAACACCTTCTAGAACTGACACCAAAGAAAGATGTTCTTCTCATTATAGGGGACTGGAATGCTAAAGTAGGGAGTCAAGAGATAAAAGGAACAACAGGTAAGTTTGGCCTTGGAGTTCAAAACGAAGCAGGGCAAAGGCTAATAGAGTTTTGTCAAGAGAACAAGCTGGTCATCACAAACACTCTTTTCCAACAACACAAGAGGCGACTCAAAACATGGACATCACCAGATGGGCAATACCGAAATCAGATTGATTATGTTCTCTGCAGCCAAAGATGGAGAAGCTCTATACAGTCAGCAAAAACAAAACCTGGAGCTGATTGTGGCTCTGATCATCACCTTCATATAGCAAAACTCAAGCTTAAACTGAAGAAAGTAGGAAAAACCACTGGGATAGTCAGGTATAATCTAGACCAAATCCCTTATGAATACACAGTGGAAGGGAAGAACAGATTTAAGGAACTAGATTTGGTGGACAGAGTGCCTGAAGAACTATGGTTGGAGACTCGTAACATTGTACAGGAGGCAGCAACAAAAACCATCCCAAAGAAAAGGAAATGCAAGAAAGCAAAGTGGCTGTCCAACGAGGCCTTACAAATAGCAGAGAAGAGAAGGGAAACAAAATGCAAGGGAGATAGGGAAAGTTACAGAAAATTGAATGCTGACTTCCAAAGAATAGCAAGGAGAGACAAGAGGGCCTTCTTAAATGAACAGAGCAAAGATATAGAGGAAAATAATAGAAAGGGAAAAACCAGAGATCTGTTCAAGAAAATTGGAGATATTAAAGGACCCTTTTGTGCAAAGATGGACATGATAAAGGACAAAAATGGTAGGGACTTAACAGAAGCAGAAGACATCAAGAAGAGGTGGCAAGAATACACAGAGGAATTATACCAGAAAGATCTGGATGTCCCGGACAACCCAGATAGTGTGGTTGCTGACCTTGAGCGAGACATCTTGGAGAGTGAAGTCAAATGGGCCTTAGAAAGTATGGATAACAACAAGGCCAGTGGAGGAGATGGCATTCCAGTCGAACTATTTAAAATCTTAAAAGATGACGCTGTTAAGGTGCTACACTCAATATGCCAGCGAGTTTGGAAAACTCAGCAGTGGCCAGAGGATTGGAAAAGATCAGTCTACATCCCAATCCCAAAGAAGGGCAGTGCCAAAGAATGCTCCAACTACTGTACAATTGCACTCATTTCACACGCTAGCAAGGTTATGCTCAAAATCCTCCAAGGCAGGCTTCAGCAGTATGTGGACCGAGAACTCCCAGAAGTACAAGCTGGATTTCGAAGGGGCAGAGGAACTAGAGACCAAATTGCTAACATGTGCTGGATTATGGAGAAAGCCAGAGAGTTCCAGAAAAACATCTACTTCTGCTTCATTGACTACACAAAAGCCTTTGACTGTGTGGACCACAACAAACTATGGCAAGTTCTTAAAGAAATGGGAGTGCCTGACCACCTTATCCATCTCCTGAGAAATCTATATGTGGGACAGGAAGCAACAGTTAGAACTGGATATGGAACAACTGATTGGTTCAAAATTGGGAAAGGAGTACGACAAGGCTGTATATTGTCTCCCTGCTTATTTAACTTATATGCAGAATACATCATTGCGAAAGGCAGGACTGGATGAATCCCAAGCCAGAATTAAGATTGCCGGAAGAAATATCAACAACCTCAGATATGCAGATGATACCACTCTGATGGCAGAAAGTGAGGAGGAATTAAAGAATCTCTTAATGAGGGTGAAAGAGGAGAGCGCAAAAAATGGTCTGAAGCTCAACGTAAAAAAAACTAAGATCATGGCCACTGGTCCCATCACCTCCTGGCAAATAGAAGGGGAAGATATGGAGGCAGTGACAGATTTTACTTTCTTGGGCTCCATGATCACTGCAGATGGTGACAGTAGCCACAAAATTAAAGGACGCCTGCTTCTTGGGAGGAAAGCGATGACAAACCTAGACAGCATCTTAAAAAGCAGAGACATCACCTTGCCGACAAAGGTCCGCATAGTCCAAGCTATGGTTTTTCCAGTAGCGATGTATGGAAGTGAGAGATGGACCATAAAGAAGGCTGACCACCGAAGAATTGATGCTTTCGAATTGTGGTGCTGGAGGAGACTCTTGAGAGTCCCCTGGACTGCAAAGAGAACAAACCTATTCATTCTGAAGGAAATCAACCCTGAGTGCTCACTGGAAGGACAGATCCTGAAGCTGAGGCTCCAATACTTTGGCCATCTCATGAGAAGAGAAGACTCCCTGGAAAAGACCCTGATGTTGGGAAAGTGTGAGGGCAAGAGGAGAAGGGGACGACAGAGGATGAGATGGTTGGACAGTGTCACCGAAGCTACCAACATGAATTTGACCCAACTCCGGGAGGCAGTGGAAGACAGGAGGGCCTGGCGTGCTCTGGTCCATGGGGTCACGGAGAGTCGGACACGACTTAACGACTAAACAACAATAGGAGGGAAGCTTGTTGTTTGCTTTCATCTTGGGTTCTTTCGGGAAAACGTCTCCAAAAAATATCAAGATCAAAGTAATCGGCAATCATCTAGTCTAAAGGCAAGCCACAGAACAACAGTGCCCAAGAACCAAAATTCATCATCAGATCATGGCAACAGGCACTTAACATCACATCCTAGATAGCATCACCAGCAGAAAACGGTACCGATGAGAAAGAGAAGCACCATGAGATTCATTAGATCTCGTAGACACCATTCCCCAGACCTATGACCTTCCGAATGAGGAAACACCAAATGAAATACGATAGTTTCATTGCCCTCTCTTTTGGTACATCATTGTATTGTATTTCAGAGCTGTCTGGCCTAAAGCCACAAAGGACTCAGAAATCTAAAGGAAGTGCCTTTTCCATGTTTCTCCCCATTCATGTTAAGTCCCATCCCTAGTAAACAGCAACTAGGAGAGATTTGCTCTGGCGAGGACTGATGGTTTTGCATGGCTGGTTGCAACTTATTTATGAATATAACCCACCTGAGCTGGGGTTGGAGAGAAACAGATGGGTGATTTGAATACAGTCTTCAGTGTCTTGCAAAAATAAATCCTCAACCATCTGCACAATCTATTTCAGTATTCTGTTTCATTCATTTAAACAGGCTATTTTCAGAGCTTGGAAGAGTCAGGTTTTAGATGGCACCTTCAACAATTCCCCCAACTAGTAGAGTCTGTGGTCAAAATTCAGACTCCACTTTTTGCATATTGGAAGAAACTTTGGTTTAAGTAGCACAGTGGCTGAAATCCTGTTCACGGTGGCATAATATAAAGCAGTGGTTCCCAAACTGTGTGCTGCGGTGCACTGGGGAGCACCAAACCCATCCAGGGGCGCCACGGAATCCTCTCATCCTTCGTAGGCCAAGGCACAATAAGAGGAGGTTGGGGGTGGTTTTGAATGATGGCTGGGCCTGCCCAATAGCGTGTCATGGGAGAGGGGCTGAGAATGACAGGCTTTCAAAGGGGCACGGAAAGGGGTGGGTGGGCGCGTGGCATGAGGCAGGTGCCATGGACGGAGTGGAGAGGTAAGAAACAGCACACTCAAGAAGGTATGCTGTATATGTGTGAAAGAGAGAACTCCCTGGGGCCGGGTGGGGTAAGAAGAGGGGTGGAGTGTTTGTGGAAGAAGAAGTCCACTGGGAAAATCCAGAACCTGGTGGTGCAGTGGTTAAACTGCAGTACTGCAGCCAAAACTCTGCTCACGGCCCATGTTCAATCTCAGGTAGCGAGCTCAAGGTGGACTCAGCCTTGCATCCTTCCAAGGTGGGTAAAATGAGTACCCAGCTCGTGGAGGGGGGGGCAATGTGTAGCCTGCATGATTAACTTGTAAACCTCCCAGAGAGTGCTTTAAGCACTATGGGGCAGTATATAAGCAGCACACTTTGCTTTTTTGACTTTTTGGCTTCCTCTGCCCTTCTCCCCTCACCCACCCAAAGTATATTGGGGAGCCACAGCCAATGGCCAGGAAGCCAAGGGAGCCAGGAATGGAAAAAGAACCACTTAGATAAAGTGATGCTTGCAGAAGTGTGTATAAGGCAACCAGCATTGAGCCATTGGTTGTGTGGTTCGTGCCACAATTGGACAGTTTGTTGTGTGGCTCAGGACTGGGCAGTTCATGTTGTGGCTGTGTCACAGCTGCATAGTTCACTTTAGGACTGTTCTGCAACATCATTTATTTATTTATTTTATTGACTTATATACTGTCCCCTTATTGCAGTGCACTATTCTGCACAGTTAACAGTCCATCAGATCAAACATAACAAAAAAAAACAGGAAAAACAAAGACAGTGAAAATCAATAATCATAACAAAACACAAACCTAGATAGAAGAACATTTCTTAATAAACTGTCAGGACACGAGACAAAAAGTTCACACGAGGTTGCAACTGAAAGCCTCTCTGAGGCATCTTCAGCAACCTCTTTAAGGTGGGCAGGGGAGGGGCCAGACGCAGCCTAACCAGGAGCCAGTTCAAAGAGTTGGTGCCACCACCGAGAAGTCCAACTTCTAGTTGATGTTTTCCTGGCCTCTTTTGGAGTAGCTACCTGGAGAAGCCTAGCCTGGGAGGATCTGGTGGGGTGGTCAGATGAGGAAAGATGCTCCACCAAGTAACAGGGTTGCAAACCATGGAGGGCTTTACAGGTGAGCACCAAAACCTTGAACCTGACTTGAGATGTCACAGAGAACCAGTGCTGATGAGCCAAGAGTGGGAAGATGTGATCAAATATTTATTTATTTATTTATTTATTTATTTATTTATTTATTTATTTATTTATTTCATTTATACCCCGCCTATCTGGTCAATTGTGACCACTCTAGGCGGCTTACAACACATACTATAAACAATTAAATAAATAACATACACATAACATAATTTGCATAAATAAAAAGAAATAAAGTTTTTTCCAAAGATGGCAAGAAACAAGGTGTATTGCAGTGGAAAAAGAAAAAAGAGTAATTAGGAGTTAACTGGAAAGGGGGAAGGCCTGCCTAAACATCCATGTTTTCAGTTGTTTCTTGAAAATACCCAGCGAGGGAGCTGCGCGAATCTCAGGAGGTAAGCTGTTCCAGAGGCGAGGAGCCACCGCCGAGAAGGCCCGGTTTCTTGTTTTTTCCTTCCGGGCCTCCCTCGGCGTCAGTCTCCTCAACCTCACCTCCTGACTCGCGTGAGTGACACGGGTAGAATTGGGTGGGAGTAAGCGTTCCGACAAGTATCGAGGCCCTAAACCGTTTAGGGCTTTAAACGTAAGCATCAAAACTTTGAAGTCAATGCGGAACCGAATGGGCAGCCAATGCAACGCGGCCAGGGTAGGGGAGATGTGATGGTGTCTTCTCACTCCACTTAGGAGTCTGGCCGCTGCATTCTGCACCACTTGGAGTTTCCGCGTCAGCCTCAAAGGTAGCCCCACGTAGAGCGCGTTACAGTGGTCTAATCTTGAGATTACGAGCGCATGGACCAAGGTGGTGAGCGCCCCCACATCGAGATAGGGTCGCAGCCGGGCTATCTGCCAGAGGTGAAAAAAGGCGGTGCGGACCACCGACGCCACCTGAGTCTCCATGGAGAGCGCCGGGTCCAGATGGATCCCCAGACTGCGAACCCCACTCTTTGCGGCCAGGGTCACCCCCCCAAATGAGAGGGAGTCACCCAAGCCGCCAACAGTGGGGACACCCACCCTCAAGACCTCCGTCTTGTCCGGGTTCAGCCTCAGCCCATTCTTCTGCATCCA
Organism: Intellagama lesueurii; assembly: GCA_037013535.1. Lineage (NCBI taxonomy): Eukaryota > Metazoa > Chordata > Lepidosauria > Squamata > Agamidae > Intellagama > Intellagama lesueurii. Next base: position 8,404,041 of record JBAJHW010000003.1, read on the forward strand.
TTCCAGTACAGTCCCCAGGCAGCGCTGAAGGGACAGGACGGCATCACCTGCAGTTGGAGAAAAGGAGATGTAGAGCTGGGTGTCATCCGCATACTGATGACACGATGCCCCACATCCCCTGATGACCCCACCCAGCGGCCTCATGAAGATATTAAACAGCATTGGGGAGATAATCGACCCCTGTGGAACCCCACAATTGAGACTCCACGGGGCCGAGACACTCTCCCCAAGCTGTACTCTCTGGGGACGGTCCTCCAAGAAGGAACGGAGCCAGGCAAGCGCCAGGCCACCAATTCCCAGATCGGAGAGCCTCCCCAGGAGGATACCGTGGTCGACGGTATCAAAGGCCACCAAGATGTCGAGAAGGACTAACAGAGAGGTTTTTCCCCTGTCAGCCTCCCTCAATAGGTCATCGTACAGGGCGACCAATACCGTCTCTGTTCCGTGGCGCGGCCTGAAGCCCGACTGAAATGGATCCAGGGCATCTGTTTCTTCCAGGAGAGCTTGAAGCTGGTCAGCCACCACCCTCTCCACCACTTTGCTCATGAAAGAAACATTGGCGACGGGCCTATAATTGCCAATTTCATCCGCCGCCAAACTAGGTTTCTTTCTTATGGGCCTAATGAGTGTTTCCTTCAGGGCAGAAGGAAACCTGCCCTCAAGGAAAGATCCATTTATTATTACAGTGGCCCATTCAGTTGTTATCGGCCTGGCTGCTTTGATTAGCCAGGCCGGGCAAGGGTCAAGGGAGGAGGTGGTGGCTCGACAGCGATCAAGGACCCTGGCCACAGAATCGGGTGTGACAGGCTGAAAGGTGTCAAGAGTTACCGGGCAAGACGGAGCGCTGGACATCTCTGCTCGACTCACTGTGTTCAAAAAAGGAGAGAGGTCCCGGCGGATGGCCTCCACTTTAGATTTAAAAAAGGCTGCAAACTGGTCAGGTGAGAAACTAGGGGGAGGCCTATCACCCAGACCAGTTCCGGATAGGTCGCGCACTATACGGAATAACTCCGCTTGCTGGTTGGATGCTTCGCTTATCCAGTTAGCGAAGTAAGTTCGACAAGCAGCCTTTACCTTAGCCAGGTAAAGGTTAGTTGCGACCCTGACAGCTATCCAATTATAATCCGTCGGGTTCTTCCTCCACCTACGCTCTAGCCTTCTCCTATGTCGCTTCAGCGGTTGGAGCTCCTGGTTAAACCAGGGCTCCGGGCGGGTTCTGCAACGGAGAGGGCGTTTAGGCGCGATCATGTCTACGGCCCTGGTGGCAGCCGTGAACCAGCTGTCAACCAGAGCGTCGACAGGAGCGCTAGCCAGGTCAGCCGTAACACCTCTCATGGCATCCTGGAATCCAACCGGATCCAGTAGCCTTCGAGGGCGGACCATAGAAATAGGTCCCTGCTCCCTGCGAGGGGGGAGAGCCACGGAGACATTACATTTTACCAGATGGTGATCTGACCATGACAAGGGGAGCGACACAAGGTCGGTCACCACCAGACCACACTCGCTCCAATTGGTGGAAAAGACCAGGTCCAACGTATGGCCACCCACGTGTGTGGGGCCGTTGACATGTTGGGACATATACTCACACCCACCACCAGCTTGGTGGCCACATTATAAACCTACTACAGTCTCTGGTTTAGCCTCAAGGGAAGCCCCATGTAGAGATAATTACAGTACATGCACATGCACCAACATCCTGAGGGATCCCTCCTCTAGGTAGGAGCACAGCAGGGCAATAAGCCTCAGCTGATTAAAGGCCTGTGGAAGTGCTTTCTTGAAGCTACTTCCATCTTGCCATCGTTTTTTCCTACCACTTCCGCAGATTCACATTGTTTGCATATAACTACACAGCTGGATTTCAGCCACAAAAGCCTTCAAACGAAGTTATGCAGCTACCACAACAGGATCAGGTTGTGCCTGCCTCGCCTTAGCACAACACCAACAAACTTCCCCAGCTGTCAGTTTTGGGAGTCAGGAACAAACCTAGGGTGCAAAGCTGTTTTTCAGCTAGACCTCCTTCCACAACATGTGTGTCAAGCATATGTACCAATAGATATTTTCACCTAAATGTCTGTTAGAGTGTAGGTACATTACATGTTTATAGCTGTCTGATACGACTTTATCTATCATGGCTGTCTTATGGAATACTGAAGTGGTATCAGACGGCTATAAACATGGCAAGGAAAATTCTTCCTTCCTTGCTTTGAAGTATACAGCTCCTTCTTGACTGTGGAATCAGGCCTATATTGGACTTCTCTGTTTATCTCCAACCTTCTTGAACTCTGCAATATTCAACCAGAAGAAAGATTCTGCCAGACCTGGAAGCTCACCTGCTTTATTTCAGTGGTCCATGACATGTATTATACACCCTTTTAGTTCAAAGGAGTGTGCTGGAACAGTCTAAGACAGTGGTTCCCAACCTTGGCTCCCCAGATGTTCCTGGACTAAAACACCCAAAGGCCTTTACCACTAGCTGCTGTAGTCCAAGAACATCTGGGAATCCAAGGTTGGGAACTACTGGTCTAAGAGAATACTATGTGCTTCAGCTGACTACAACTCCCACAATTCTGCAGGAAGAAGCCATGAAAATTACAATGGTATTGAACTGCTGTTAACTAGAAGTGCACTGGCTTCAGAGAAAAGTTGGCCAGTGAGGGACAACAGAGATATATGCCCCTTTGGAGGATACTATGTAGCTTATTGGGACGTGGTGGCGCTGCGGGTTAAACCGCAGAAGCCTCTGTGCTGCAAGGTCGGAAGACCAGCCGTCGTAAGATCGAATCCACGTGATGGAGTGAGCTCCCGTCGCTTGTCCCAGCTCCTGCCAACCTAGCAGTTTGAAAGCATGCAAATGCAAGTAGATAAATAGGTACCACCTTGGTGGGAAGGTAATGGCGTTCCGTGTCTAGTTGCGCTGGCCACGTGACCACGGAAACTGTCTACGGACAAACGCTGGTTCTACGGCTTGGAGACGGGGATGAGCACCGCCCCCTAGAGTCGGACACGACTGGACTAAATGTCAAGGGGAACCTTTACCTAACCTTTATGTAGCTTATTAGAATGGCCATGTCCTAGAATTTTTCCCCCTTCTTTTTTTTAGGTAGCCACATTGACTCTTCATGTGTGTTCATGTTTGTGAATGTGTGACTGTTTCTATCGTGGGGGCTTTGATCAGATGGGTCAAAGTTGCACCAACAGCTTTCCATCTCCCGCTCCCCCCATTGTTTTCTCCTTCCTTTGTTTTTGTAGCGCCTGCTACTGACTGGTGTGGCATAGATTCAGGGAAGAGCAGGAGCTCAACATGACGAGGCGTGCAAGGCTGACTGGGGAGAAAGGAAGCAAGCAGGCAAGCTTGAAGGATCTTTGGAGGTCCACCCCATTCCCAGAATTGAAAGCACTGTGTAGGTCCCCCCACCCTTCCCATGTCCTAATCCTTTATTTTCCCCATTCACTAATACCCCCCCCCATCCATAAACATACAAATTAATACAAACACTGGCAGAAATGTGAAAACAAATTAGTTCGCGCCACCTGCAAGCCACCTCGAAGTGGGGTAGTGCCAAACTATACAGCAAAATATTTGGATACAATTCAGATAGAACTGATGGATAGATACAATTCACACACTCCCCAAAAACTCTGCAGCGTCTCTACATTTCTAATGCTTGTGTGGTGCATTGCACAGTGCAAAGTAAACATCTATGACCTTTTCTAATGAGTGAGCTGGATATAATACATATAATTTTCATATAATTTCAATACATTGAATCCACTTAAGCCTCCAGAATGGTACAGATCGTAATCCATTAAAAAATCATGGGATTTGTGCTCATCCTTCTAGCTACAGTCTGTCTTTTGCATTCCCTATAATTTTCAGCCTCATGGCAAGAAACATTTATATGCCTTTGTCATTGACGTGTGGCCCTTAACTTGGAGAAGGAAACTTTGATAGTTATTTTTCCCCCAATACATTTTTTAAAAAAAAAAAATGATGTCATTCCTCATCAACCTTGCTTATCAGAACTTTGCTACCAGGTATATAGAATTAGAAACTTCAATGGCCGGAATCATCCAGGGAAAGACGGAAGAAAAACACATGAAGGAGACACAAAATTCTTTCATTGTAATGACAAATAATCACAAGCTACCTCTAAGCTCGGTTAATATGGAGAAGTCTTTCAAGGATTAGGATCTTGTCTCCCTGAAATCATTATCCTAATTAGCATAAGATTAATTTGCACCAATTTGGCTAGGGCGGTGGAATAAAGCCAACATAAATGCTTGGTCACAGAGAAAATCCACCTTCCTGCATAATGAAGTGTTAGAGACTGGCTGCTATTAGGGGTGAACCAGCTGGTTCCAAGGAGAGGAGGGACTTCTCCTTGGGATGATTCTGTCCCTTTTTTTAAATGAATAAATACATGATTATTTGATCAAGTAATTATTGTCAGCTACTGATAGTGAGAAGATCTACAACAGTATAATGGTATCCAGTGCCATGTAGATTGTCAGACAAGGACTCAGGAGGCCTTGGTTCAAATTCCTGCATAGTCATGGGAGTGGAATTGGTAAAACCACACCTTTATTATCTCACTTATCACAAAAGCCCTATTAGGGTTGCTATAAATTGGTTCTGACTTGACAATACATAACATAATAAACAACAATATGGGGCTAATTCCAAATCCAAGCTTCGCCAAATTTGGAAGAGGTGGAGTGAAGAGTCAGCTGAAGACTGAGCTGAACGGAACTTAATTGCAATAGATGTGTATATGATTGCAGTTCTACATTGCAATCGTAAATTAAAGATGCGCTGGCTGCAGCTGGGTTTGAAGCAGACAGAAATCTCTGGTGCCAACTGAAATTCCAAAATAAGCTTAGAATTAGAGATGGGCACGAATCTGGATTGTCAGATTGTGCTGGATCGTTGTATTGGCACCACAGGTGCTGCGCGGTCCGGTCCTCCCCCCAGCTGGATTCCCCCACCCACCAGCTGGTGCATGCTCCATTCCACCTCCTCTTCTGTTGTTTCACCATTTGTGGCAGGAGCAGGGACTGTCCTTCTCTACCTCCTCCAGCAGCTGCCCACATAGATGAGGAGGTGGGGCAGGGATTGTTGCAGCACTGCCTTTGAGTGGGTAGCTGCTGGAGGAGGCAGAGAAGGGAAGTTTGTGAAACAACTGAAGAGGAGAAGGAGTGGACCGCGTGCCAGCTAGTGAGTGGGGGAATCCAGCCAGGGGTGGACAGGACCGTGTAGCACCTGTGGTGCCAGAATGATGATCCAGCATGATTTGACAATCTGGATTTCTGCCCATCTCTACTTAGAATAATAATATTTGTAGAACTGCAGAGCTGGAAGCGACCCTATAGATCAGTGATGGTGAACCTTTTTGAGCCCGAGTGCCCAAACTGCAACACAAAATCAACTTATTTATTTCAATGTGCCAACACTGCAATTAAAACACGAATACTGAGGTTTTAGTTTAGAAAAAATAACTGCTCCTGCACTGCAAGGGTTAAAAGCTTTTTTCTCTCTCTTATGGGCAGTATTAACAAAGAAATACTTACTGGTCCTCCAATCCCCCATTGGGATAGACCGGTAATGGTTGCCATTGCACCCCTCCACTGGACCACTGCACCAGCAGAGGGGAGTGCCAAAATCTGGGATTGGAGGACAGGTAAATATTTCTCTATGGCGACTTATGGCTCGCGTGCCCACAGAGAGGGCTCTGTGTGCCAGCTGTGGCACGCATCCCATAGGTTCACCATTGCTGCTATAGATCATCGAGTCCAGTCTCTGTCAAGAAGGCACAGTGGGGAATCGAACTCCCAACCTCTGACTCCACAGCCAGATGCCGAGACACTGAGCTATCCATCAGTTCTAATGTTTGCAGCAATGATCTTGTGCCACCAGAACCTGGCCCTAGGTACAAATTTTTATGGTCTGGATACATACAGAAGAACAGCCTACCAGCCCAGGCTCCTAAATTGGGGGCATCTAGTTTTGAAGATCTCTGAAAATGATATTCAAAATTAGGAGCTAAGAACCAGCATCTCTGCCTCCTCCAGCAGCTGCTGGAAAGAAATGAGATGACTCATTTCCCCCACAAAACATCACTGTGTAATACATCCTTTCATACCATGATACCCTTTTAAAGAAGAATAGCTGAACCTAGTTTTGTTTAGGTGAGATATTCTGTGAGTAAAAGCATTTATCCATGCCAGATCTGCTGAAGGATGTTTCAGAAATAAAACAGTATGGGTGAGGAAGAAAAGAGAAATGGACTTTCATAGAGATAGAACATAAATATGACCAGCATATCTGGGTCTCTTGGACTCTTCTCTTGATAACACTCAGAGTCTTTCCACTGATTTATGTCCCATCTTTTCACGGACTAAACGGCTTCTCTAAATGGATGATTTAGAGTGTTTAAACAGATAAACTCCATAAAACCCACAATGATTAGTTCAGGATATAGCATGCAGACATGGATCGTTTAAGAAGGTCTGGCAAAGGAGGACCAACCCAGGTTGCTAACCACCTTTGCTGGAAATCTCGAGCTTTGGCTTCCAAAGGAAGCCATTTCCTCAATCCATTTTCCTACTTTTACCAAAGCAGTTTGACATCTACCTAATAATTTATTACACTGCTAAAAACACCTTATAGCCAAGTGAGGCCAATTTGCATATGTGCAAGCTTTATGCAAATGTAGAATGTTTTCCCCCTTCATAACAATTGGCAAGGTTCCCTTCCTAGTCATGGGATATTAGTAAAAAGACTGAGTCACATTGTTAATGGTTCTGAAAGTACTGTGGATGCTTTTGAATTGTGGTGCTGGAGGAGACTCTTGAGAGTCCCCTGGACTGCAAAGAGAACAAACCTATCCATTTTGAAGGAAATCAACCCTGAGTGCTCACTGGAAGGACAGATCCTGAAGCTGAGGCTCCAATCCTTTGGCCATCTCATGAGAAGAGAAGACTCCCTGGAAAAGACCCTGATGTTGGGAAAGTGTAAAGGCAAGAGGAGAAGGGGACGACAGAGGACGAGATGGTTGGACAGTGTCATCGAAGCGACCAACATGAATTTGGCCAAACTCCGGGAGGCAGTGGAAGACAGGAGGGCCTGGCGTGCTCTGGTCCATGGGGTCACAAAGAGTCGGACATGACTTAACGACTAAACAACAACAACAATATACAGAGGCTGTTTCTGCATCACTGCCTGATGCCTCTTTTCACCCTGGATGAGGGTGAATAAATGGAAACTTAATTCAGACAAGACAGAAGTGCTCCTGGTCAGTTGAAAGGCAGATCAAGGAATCAGCACCATCTTTGCTGTCCTTCAGAAAGTAGGCAAAGACCTTTCTCTTCAAACAAGCTTTCCCTCAGTGACTGGATGCCTGAGTGGAGTTTTTAAAAGGATTGTTGCACCTTACTCCTTTGGATGTGTTTTGGTGTTGCTTTTTAAAAAAGAAAAATGGTACTTGTTTGATCCTTTTTAGTATTTGTATACTCACTGTTGTTAGCTTTAATATTGTCTTTTAATAATGTAAGCCTCCTTGGTCCCTTTTAAGGAGAAAGGTGGAGTTAAATAAATAAATAAATAAATAAATAAATAAATAAAAAATATTATATTATATTATATTATATTAATTATATACCCCAGGTGACTAGCAGAACCTGCAGAGCTTTGAACAGTTAACTTTTTGAGGAAATTCCCAGAATCCCCCTTGGGGATCTACAAACAGTAGCATGGAGAACTGCTGGATAGCTCACTGAGTTTCTCACAAAGGCAGTATATAAAGATGCCAGCAAATATTGATAAAAAAGAATCTGAATAACGAAGAACCCAAATGGTATAATGGGTAGAGTGTTGGACAGAGAACTGCTGGATCGCTCAGTGGTTTAGGTGGTCAGGAGCTCAGTTCCCCGCTGTGCCTCCTTGACAGGAGCTGGACTCGATGGTCCATAGGGTCCCTTCCAGCGCTGCAGTTCTAAGATTATTATCTGAGGGAATTGCCTATGGCCACAAACGGCCATGCCAGATAAACTTGTCTGTTTATGAGGTGTCACAAAATTCTTTGTTATTTTTGCATGAGTGGACATTCCTTTAGGCAGACAGAAGATACTGTAAAACTCATATTGTGAGTTTCATGGGGGGGGGGGAAATCATATTGCAGAAGGATTAAGGTGAAATCTGACATAAATGTGAAATCTCACTTGCTAAGCAAGAGGAACTGCAGGAGACAGTTATGGTCTTTGTGTCCTGGTTGTGAACTCTCCAGAGGCAACTAGCTGGTCAATGCTGGAAACAAGATAGTGAGCCTGGTGAAACCCCGGCCTGATCTAGCCAGGCTCTCTTTATGTTCTGCTCTTTTTCTCTTTTGAGATTCATTATTCAAGATATCCCCTTTGAATAAAACTCACTGACCTATGAAGTGTTTACTGTTTTACTGTAAGCAAACAGCCATCTGGACAGAGTTAATGGTGAACCAGGGAGTTTAAGCAAAGCGATATTTCATGCAAAGGTATTTTATAGCGAAGATATCATAAACATTACACAGTTGGGGAAACAGTCAATGCTGAGCCATTGAGAGGATGTGCAGGAAGAGCAAAGGTGGGAGATCTCCCTGGCCCGGATCCATTAAGATATTCTGTAGCATCCAGATTGTGATTCATCTGCTATGCCCAAGAACGTCTAGGAAGGCAGGAATCCAAATCAAAGCATATCTGACAAATGGTTGTCCAATTTTCTCTTAATGCCTCCAGCATTGGAGGACTCACCACTTCCTGAGGTAATTGGTTCCATTGTTATACTGCTCTAACAGTTAAGAGATTTTTCCTGATATTCAGCCTAGATCTGGCTTATTGTAGCTTGAGTCCATTATCACATGTCCTACACTCTGGGATGATGGAGAACAGATCCTGTCTCTCCTCTATATGACTAACTTTCAAGTATTTGAAAAGTGCTACCCTATCTCCCCTCAGTCTTATTTTCTCAAGGCTGAACATGCCCAGTGCCTTCAGTCTTTCCTTAAATGACTTGGTTTCCAGTCCTCTATTTTATTTATTTATTTTATTAGATTTCTACCCCGCCCATCTAGACCAAAGGTCTACTCTAATCATCCTTGTTGCCTTCCTCTGAACTTGCTTCAGTTTGTTGGCATCCTTCTTGAAGTGTGGTGTCCACAGCTTGACACAGTACTCTAGATGAGGCCTAACCAGTGCCAAATAGAGAGGAACTAGTACCTTGCGGGATTTGAAAACTATACTTCAGTTAATACATCCTAAAATAGCATTGGCCTTTTTTGTAGCCACATCACACTGGTGGCTTATATTCAGCTTGCGATCTACAACAATTCCAAGATCCTTCTCGTTCATAGTGTTACTGAGCTAAATATCTCCCACCTTGTAACTGTGCATTTGGGTTTTTTTTTCCCTAGCTGTAGAACATCTTATCATATCCTCCTCATATCTGTAAAATCAAAAGGCTATCTGGTGTGTTCCAAAGACAAGAATATGAAACAAGAAACTCTGAGAACCCCACACGCACGTAAGTTTCGTTGAGGACATCTTAATACTTCTTCGGTAGGGCATCGGTGAGAATAGTGTTTGGATTTCTTTTAAATAAAAACTTCTCCAAATTCACAGATCACTGTAAGAATATTTGGTATTTACCCTGACAGAGTGTGACTTTCTGGAGTTGAGTTTATGCCTTTTAAAAAGGAGCAGCTACTCTGGAAACTTGTTTTTGCCTTGATTGTAGTTAATGGTAAACATTTGAAATTGTTGAGTGTGCGTGCGGTTGCTTTTCTTGGCTGCGCTGTAGAAGAAAAAAAGCCCCCCAAACACCCATTTAAAAAGTAGGCAAGGCATGAGGAAGGTGAAATAAATCCCACACAGTTGGGTTTTATGGCAGCTGATCTAATCGGCTGCTTAAACGCTGTGAAAAGCTTGTACTGTCTCATGCAAATCTACATAGTAACGTGGATTATTGGCCAAAAAGACTTTACGTTAAAGTTGTGTAGTTCGGATTGGACATTTGTGGGAAGAATACAATAAGACAGCACACAGACTGAGAGTAATGTGTCTCTTGCATCACAAGGCAGGTAGGTTACCTGCTTTCAAAAAGAATAAGACGGAAGAGAATAAATCATGAAGGCGGTTTCATTTAGTAGCATGATGTCCTACCGTGCAGGGAGAATTTGACTCAGCAGGTCGAAGGCTTGCTGTTGAAGCCTCCTTAGCAATCAGCTTTGATTTGCAGACTTTTGACCTGGAGTCATTCGGGTCAGGTTTTCTGTACAGTGTAACAGACTCCCTGATTTGTTCTTCAGGTGCTAGAATGCCACTAAGGTGGTGTTTTGAAGGTGCCTCAGCTGACCTTCAGAAGAACTTCACAATAAAAGTCTGAAGAAGCGGCTTATGCAAAGATGCTGGTGTGGCTCTTTCCCACAAAGTTCTCTTTGAACGAAGATCTTGTAAACTTTGCCGGGGGAGGGGGAGGCATGGCTTGAAAGTTTGAAGGTCTCGGGTTTAGTCCTTGACATCAAAGAACTAAATTAGAAGAGCTGGGTGTAGACCTTGGTTGGAACTCTACTTCTCAAGAGAAGAGACAATACTGAACCAGTATTGTTCTCTCATCCATACAAAATATAATTAGGGGCAGAGTATATTTTGTTGCCCAAAGCAACTGGGGCCCTAAGGTAGAGCTTACTCAGCTTGTATCTAAATCCGGCACTGAACGAATAGCTTTAGAAATCTTTGTCAGTGTTGTCTTCACAAGCTCAAAGGAACAAATTGAAATGTTTTTTCCCTACTGGGTAATATGAGGAGAGGTTTTGTGCATTTTCCACATTTTTAGAGTTCTTTGCCAGAAAATATAATGCATGAAATAGTTTCATGCAAAAATCTTTGATTTGCACACACAACTTTAAATTGCATGAATAAACATTTGTATTGTTTGCGTTTGGGTACGAAACACTAAGTTCCCTTTGTAAAATACAACTTGTGTTACTGTTTGGACAAAACAACTTTTACTAGCTAATGAGGGAAGAAAGCTCTGTTTTTTTCATTCTTGTGCAGGAGGGAAACATCAGACATAGAGATGTGAAATGCCAGGGAAGTCCAGCCTCTCCCCCCAAAACTGTCAGGTCCACTCACTGGTCACCGTGCAACATGTACAGCCAGCATTGTTCTCATTGCACCCATCACAGAAGTAGCCTGGCCAGTGCTTCCCCGCTTCTTCGTGCAGCTCACCACTCAACAGCTGAACGGGGATATGCATCATCCCACCTCTTCACTGGCTGGGCAGGGAGGCAGGGAAGTGCCAGCTGGGCTACTTCTGCAATTGGCATGACGAGAATGATGCTGGCCACATGCACCATGCGGTGAGCAGTAAGTGGACTGGCTGGTTCGGGGGGGGGGGAGGTGCTGGACTTCCCTGGCACTTGTGGTGCCGATGTTCGTATTCGTATCCCCAGGGATACGAATACGAATATCCCATGTCTAATCACACAACGTTGGACGATTTTTCCACAGGGTGTCTAGAAGTGTAGGGACACAGTTTTTCACCAAAGGTGAGAAAAATACCAAATACGTATTATGTCCATAAGTGACACAAGGACAACCAAAGAGAAGGCCTAATGAAGCAAGGTATTTATTACTGGTTCCCTTTTAATTCCTATCCTAGGAAATCTTTATTTGAAAGTTCTGCAGTATGAGTGGCAAGCTTCATTTTTATAATGCAACTAAGTCATCTTGTTCTTTTACAAGACCTTTCATCAATTTTCATCCATTTTTTTTCCACAGTTAGAAGTTCATTGCAGGCATGAAAATCTCCTCAGGTTTATAATAGCTTCATTCATGATTTCACTGGGAGCGGTTCCAAGGGGCAGAAGAAAATATAGATCCACATGGCTTGGGGAGGGAAATCCGTTCATTGAGAAGTTACATCACAATATCAGATATTACTTAAAAAATGAGGAGGAGGCCAAGCTGACCTCCTGAGGGAGAGCTTTCCACAACCTGGGAGCTGCCACAGAGAAGGCCCTCTCTTGTATCCCCATCAGTGCACCTGTGGTGGCAGTGGGACTGAGAGGAGAGCCTCCTCTGATAATCTTAAGAGCTGAAAAGGCTCATACGAGGAGAGATGGTCCCTCAGGTAGCCTGGACCCAAGCTGTATAGGGCTTTATAGGTAATGACCAGCACTTTGAATACTCAATATGTGTATGTGTCGTGTACACACACATTCTGTATATGTGTCATGCACACACATATGTAAAGATTGCTTTTCGTCTTGTAACTAGAGATGGGGATATTTGTATTCATATATATGAATATGAATATCCCCGTGCAGCTGGACCTAACGAGGGTCCCACCCTCAGGACTGGACCGTCCACTCACATGTCCTGCTGCAGCAACAGTCCTGCTCATCCTTCCAATGGCTCTTGGAGCTCCACTCTCTTCCCGTCCAGTTGGCCAATCCAGGCAGGAGGCGGGAGGACGAGTCTCCCCCACACAGCTGCTGAGTGACCAGCCGAGCGAGGTCCAGCTGCGCGGGGATATTTGTATTCCTATACGAATATCCCCATCTCTACTTGTAACTCTGACAGTGCTGTGGGTGGTGACAAGGTGTTCACTGCTGTACTTAATTATATTATTTTCATTGCTTTGGGGAAGGCACATTTTCTGCTCCTTGCCCCAGATGTCAAAACTGCTAGTTTCAGCTCGACTGCTCCTTCATATGGAGGAAAGTAAAGTATTTCAGCTGGGAGCACTATTTAGTCAAAATTTGCCTAGGATCACAGGAAGCTGCTTTATACTTGCACACTGATCCATGTAGCCCAGATTTGCTGATGACGAGTGACAGCAACTCTCAAGAGTTTGTTTCCTCATCCTACCTGGAGATCCCTGGTATTGCCTTGTGATCTCTCATCCAAATGCTGACCAGACTTATCTCTGCTTAGCTTCTGAAATCAGGCAAGATCAGGTGTCTTAGGAATCTCATGGTGGTCCTCTACCTTTGGATGACCTGGATGGATTGGCCAAGCATAGCAGTTATTTAAAAGGGTGCAGTGGTTAAATAATTTACTGTACCCTTGCATTGTATAATCTCCCTCTGTACAGGCCGGCTGGCAGGCCAAAGAGAGACAAAGAATGGGAAGGAGAAGGACTGTAATAAATACTTGAAAATGTGTTATTTTTGGTTATTTTCCAAGTCACAACTGGCCATGACTCCTTGTTGAGTCTTCCCCATGCACCAGTGTGTTTTCTCAGCTTCTTTGTGAAAATGTGACTGTGGTCTCATTTTCCTTCTCTCTGTATGTGTGTGTTTCATTATTCATCTGCCCTTCTGTGCAGAAAGTGACCAAATACTGTGCAGCTTACTACCCTTTTCTGCGAATTTTGCATAGGAAAGATGTCATCGTGCATAGGAGTTATGACAATCCTGCACAGTATGGTGCTGCTTCTGCTCTTCCCAAGAGCATCCTGCACAGGAAAGAAAACATTCTACACAGGAACTGTAATAATCTTTCAGAACCTGGCATTTCTTCAAGAAAAATGATCATGAACTATGGGAGGAATCCTGTCAGATCTCTAAAGAGGCTTCTCGGGGCAGAGAAAAGAAAACTGTTTGCCATGGTTTCTCTCTCAGAGGAAGGAGCCTCTGAGAGTCATATCCGAAGGATGGAGACCATTTTCTCATCATAACAGAATGAGATTCAACATTGGTGCACCATCAGAACAATCCCAGATGCCCCCTATCAAACCCATGTACACTTTACGATATGCATGTTAATTAAATGTTTCCAGCTGACTAGATGGCTTCATTATAATCTCTACAGACATTTCAGCTCTGCCTCCTTAATTGCTGTATTTCAGGTCAAGTGGATAATAATGCGCTCTTTCTAGTCGAAGCAAAAAAAAAGAGAGAGGTGGAAGGGATTTGTTATCCTTTTATTCTCACTGCTGAGCTTCTTATATGTATAACCAGCAAAACCCTGGCAATGTTATGCCAATATAATGAGGTAATTGTTCCATTCAAAGCTATTTGCCTCAAATTAAATAGACTCTTAAATTATTTTAATTTCTGTCTCCTAATTAGCACCGTTTTGTGTCCATTTCATTTAAACACAGCAGTAGCACAGAATCTGCAGTGTCACCTCCTGCAGGCTGTTCGGTACATGGCCTTGAGGGACCAATTGGAATCACAATGGAAGTGATTTTATGGCACAATTCCTGTCCAAGAACCACCGCCCCGCACACAAAAACAGTACTCACAACCCAACATTGACTGCATTTTACAAACACGTATCCATTTCAGAAATATGTGAGGCGGAAATAATCTCCATGAGGTTCTGTGGGTGCACCAGGGGAAGGGGCATGAGGGACTTTGCTCAGAAAGGAGTATGTTTCTGGACTTGCCTCACGGAAGGAGAAACACTGTTGGAAGCTTTACGAGATCTGAGATCTGGCCTCTTGTTCCTTGAAGAGAAATGGAGGAAAGGCCTACAAGGGATCCGTTGAAACAGATAGGGGTTCTTGTTGGTGCATCATTTACACCTTCTTGACTTGTCATTTTCTGAGGACAGGTTGTAGCTCCTTCCTTACAGAACAACTTCCCAAGGCATATGTGTTGCCATTCACCCTCTCAGTTGCCGTTCTGAATTCCCGTGCCACCAAAGCAGGACATGTTTGTCACGTTTTGTTCCACAATCCACGCAGAACTAGACCTACCACGTACACTTTCTGCAGCACTGCCCTTTGTGAAGTTGTAAACAGTGCCCCCAAATTTCAGGGATTTGCCATGCTCAGTTTTTGTTCTGGGGGACCCCAAAAGGTGGGTCCCAGCTAATGAGTCTCTCCCTGCTCTTATTATGTGCTCTTTTGGTCCAACAAGCCAACAAGACCCAGTAGGGTAAAAAAAAAAAACAAAAAAAAAACCATGTCATTCTTCAATGAATCACAATGCCAGGAAGCGCAAGAGAAAATTGTCAGATTGTCAGACGGGGGCACAACATCTGTCCCTTAAAACCTAACCCAAAATCTCACCCTAACCACAACCTTAATGCTAAGGCTAACTGTTCAATCTAGTACAATTCCTCCTGGGCTGAGAAAATAAGTCACAATTCTCTCCAGGTACATCTCTGTTTTTCTTTTATCTTGGTACTGGTCAGTTGAAAGATAGCTCAAGGAAGAGGGATACAGTCTATGCTGGATGGGGATGCACACCTTCTTAAAAGACAACAGGTGTGTTATGAGTGACAGATTGTGACAGAGTGTGTGTGGGTTCCACAAAGACCAGCACTCCAGACCTGAGAAGAAGATGGAGAAATCTCAAGGGAAGATGGGATAGTGTGCCTAATACAGAGCTTCAAAAGAAGATACGAGTTGCAGACAGAGACAGTTTCGTTATTAATAAGAGACTGCTGTGTGGGCAAAGGTTTGGATTTTTGCAGTTGTTGTGCCCAGACAAGAGGGAAGTGAACTGGAGCAAGAAGTCCAAATATAACTAAAACTGGAGAAAGCAGGCTTAAGAAAGAGGAAGCAGGCTAGCTGAAGCCAAGTCTGTGGCAGATGGAACAAACTGTACACGTGAAAGGAAGCATTCCTGCATGGCAACAGATTGTATCTGCCCAGGAAGCCAGGGTCTGCCCCCGTGTGCTTGTATCAGCCCAGGTTTAGCCCATTAACACAGCCCACAAGGAAAAGACCTATAAGAAGGATGACCCAGGAAGAGACAGGTGGGCTTTGGAACAGCGCTGGAATGACCCCCATCACCCTTTCTGAGGACTGATCACCCCCAGAGAAGGGCCTTCTGGATGAGTGAGTATCTTGTGTGAATGGGAAGTATGAAAGAGAGCCCTCTTGGTACTTTTTGTCTTATATCCTATGTCTTATGTCTCATCAATAAATGTTACATGAATAGTGCTTCACCTAAAATTATTGGTATATGGTCTTCCTGTCAGTAGTCTGGCTGGGCTCTCTCTCTCTCCCTCCTCTCATGGTCCCTCTCCCCAGGATATAAAGAACAGGGACCCATTTGGGGTAACAGGTGGGCAGCTTTAGAGTGCTCCAGGTCTCTGAGCCTGGACACCCAGGTTTTGGCAATGGCCAGGAGTGCCTTTGCACAATTAAAATTAGTGCTCCAGATGTGCCCCTTTCTGGAGAGATCTGATACATCCTGGCTGGATTACTGCAACGCGCTTTATGTGGGATCTGCCTTTGGAAAGCGCTCGGAAGCGTCAGCGGGTCCAAAATGTGGCAGCCAAACTGCTAACCGGGGCTGGTCACAGGGACCACATAACTCCCCTGTTACAGCAGCTCCATTGGTTGCCGATCTGTTTCTGGGCACAATTTAAAGTGCTGGTTCTAACCTATGAAGCCCTAAACAGCTTGGGTCTAAACTGTCTCAAGGACCCACAGAGTCTTTCTCTTCAGGCAAGCTTTCCCTTGGTGACTGGCTGTCTGAGAAAGGTTTTTAAATGGGTGGCTGGGGCTTACTGCTTTCAATGCATTTCTGGTGTTGTTTTTGATTACTGCCTTTTAGTGTGGTATTTGATCCTTCTTTTTTTTTTTTTTTTTTTTTGGTATTTACTGTTTTTAGCTTTAAACGTGGTCTTTTCTTGATGTAAGCCACCTTGGGCCCTTCTTAAGGAGAAAGGTGTGTAAAACATTATTAATTACATTGAAAAGGCTTTGAAAAACTACATTCATTTTTTAAAAAATAATCATCAGTCATCTGCCAAGTCAATTCTCACTGATGATGACTCTTTTTTGGGTTTTCCAGGCAGAGATTACTCAGAAATGGTTTTCCATTCCCTGGTTTTGGGGGTACCCTAGGACTATGCCGCTTGCCCAAGGCCACACAGGCTGGTTCTTCCCCTAGGAGACAAAGTGGGGAATCGAACTCCTTACTTCTGGCTCTGCAGCCAGATACCTAAACCACTGAGCTATCCAGCCAGCTGCAAGGACCTTAAGGGTAGGGTATTATGAAGATACCCAACTGAGAGGTAGTAATCCTGCAAAGCTGAATGAGTCACCTAAAAGGAATGAAGTGCCACTAAACTGTGTGGTCAGCATCCTTTTCATGCTATGAAGTTTGAGTATAAGTCGTGGGAAGTCAGTGGTGGTTGGCAGTAGGAGTGTGGTCTCAGGCGCCAGGAGGTGTCACACCAGCACTCTTGCTGCAGCTATAGAAATGGTTTCCACAGCAGCTAAATTTGTCTAGCAGAGGAAGATTTGAACTCAAGACTCCTAAGTCCTAGTCTGGCACTCTAGCCACTGAACCACACTCTCTGTCACACGTATAGCACACTAGTGACCTTGAGTTCCTTACAAAGGCAGTATATAAATATGCCAATAAATATTGATTAAAAAATAATCTGAATAACAAAGAGCCCAGATGGTGTAATGGGTAGAGTGTTGGATGGAGAACTGCTGGATAACCACTGGGTTTAGGCATCTGCTTCCAGACCCAGAGGTTGAGAAGTCGATTCTCCACTGTGCATCTTTGACCAGGGCTGGACCCAGTGAACAGTAGGGTCCCTTCCAAGTCTGCAGTTCTCAGATGATGTTGATGATTCAAAAAACCTGGGTTCAAATTCCTACTTGGCCAAGAAATTAGTTGGCTAAACATGGGCCAGTGGCACTCGCTTCACCTACCTCACAAGGTTGTTAGAAAGGGAGACTGGAGAGGAAAAGAGACTTTATGCTTGGCTTTCAAACAAAACTGTGTTTCCAGTGCTTTCCACCCCCACCCCCCAAAGATTGTCCCTGAAAGGGAAAGGAAGTATTAAAAATTACACTTACTTGCCTCCAAGAAATTTCTACAGACATCCTGATATTTCATTTTTATTTGTTAAATTCTGTTTTATTGCTCCCCTGGTGCTATCCTTGTTATTTCTATGCCTCAGGGGATAGGTTTCCTTGAACTTTACTCGGCGGAAGTCAACATCTGGATATATCATGCGAGGGATGGTGCCGAGATTAAATGGTGTCCTTCTGCCTTCCACTGCTGAAAAGGCTCAGCTTCCATCACCATCTGGAAATCTGTGCAATGTTTAATATCTGCCATTCGCAATTTGAGATTTGGTATTCAGGAAGCCTGATGCTAAGCTGAAATGAAATGTTTGCCACCTATGGAAGTTAATTATCAGCATCATTATCATCTTAGAGCTGAAGAGCTGGAAGAGACCCTATGAATCATCGAATCCAGCCTCTGTCAAGGAGGCGCAGCAGGGAATCGAACTCCCAATCTGCAGCTCTGCAGCCAGATACTGTCAGAAGGCCAACCTTGTGAAATCTCTGATTTAAATGGGAAAATTAAGCAGTTGGTCTGAAAGGTGGTGTTTTTTTTTAATGCCAGCTGTATTACTTGTATGATACATCTCAAATGAAAAATAAGCACTTTTCACATACATATGGTGAGGGATATGCATGGTAGAAATGTTTGTTTTCTGTTCCGTATTTGAGCCCTCGTAACCCCTATGTTCCCCTTCATGGATTGCTGCCTTGTCGTGGTGAAGGGGCTTGAGTAATTCAGAGAAGCTATGGGCTATGCCGTGCAGGGACACCCAAGACGGACAGGTCAAAGTGGAGAGTTCTGACTAAAGAGAGAAGGTTTCTTGCTTAGATTTCTCCTTGAGAATCATTGTAAGATCAAGGAGGATTTCATACTGTCCAGTAACAGAGGTTCCTGGATGATTATCTAGATCCATTTAAGTCTGGCTTCAGGTCTAGTTATGGAACAGAGACAGCTTTGGTCACCTTGGTGGATGACATACACCAGAAACTGGACAAGAGGGGAGTGTGGTCCTATTGGTTCTGCTGGATCTCTCAATGGCTTTTGATAAGCTCAATCATTATATCCTTCTGAGATACCTTTCTGGGATAGATCTTGGAGGTCCTGTTTTATACACTTTCCAATCCTTCCTAGATGGTCAAACTCAGAAGGTGGTATTAAGGGAATCCTGTTTGACACCCTGGCCATTGGTCTGTGGTGTCCCAGAGGGTTCAGTCTTGTCCCCCATGTTATTTAACATCTACATAAAAATGCTTGGAGAGATTATCCAGAGTTTTGGGGTTCAGTGCCATCGGTGTCCTGATGACACCCAACTCTATCTCTCCTTTCCATCTGATTCCAAAGAAGCTGTTCTGTATCACTGATGGACTGGATGAGGGCTAACAAACTTAATCCAAAGAAGACAGAAGTGCTCCTGATCTGTCACAAGGCAAATCAGGAGATAGGGACTCAGCCTGTTTGGATGGGGTTACACTCCCTCTAAAAAGTCAGCTTTTAAGATCATCTGGAGAGGTCCTCCTCTTGGTTCCACCACCTTCCCAAACCTGGGGAGGACACGAGAGAGGGCCTTCTCAGTGGCTGCTCCCAGGCTTTGGAAGGCACTGCCCCAGGAACCCAGGTTGGTCTTCTCCCTCTTGTCCTTCTGTCATCAGGCAAACACCTTCCTCTTCAGGCAGGCCTCAGGAATGCTGGTTTTTAACTTGCAGGTTTTTAAACATTTTTCAATTTTTCTTTATACTTGATTTTTTTTTTAAAAAAACAAATCTCATTTTTAAAATGTGATATTTATATAGGGTTTCAATTTTTTTAAAACTTTATCTACTGTGAGCTGTCTTGGATCCCCTACGGGGAGAAAGGTGGCATGTAAAAATGAATGAATGAATGAATGAATGAATGAATGAATGAATGAATGAATGAATGAATGAATAAATAAATAAATAAATAAATAACACGATCCTGTTCCAAGCATCTGAAAAGCAGGAGAACAAGATGTATCCTTCTGTGTGAAGAACCAACCCACTATAGCACAGCCTCAGGTTGTCACCAGAAGAAAAGACGGGGAAACACTTCTGAGTACCTTCTGCCTAGGAAGCCTTGGGAAGGGTCACCATTAAGTCAGAACTGATTTGAGAGCACATCATCATAATTACTGTTATTCTTAAGGCATTTTAAAAAACACAGTTAAAATATGTACACTCAAATCCTACGGCTTAGCACCGTAAGTCACACTAGAACAGGTCCACTGAATCAGAAGGGATTTGGTGTGTCACCTCTTCAATAAGTTTCAATGCAATAGTTTTTTTAAGTTTATGTGTCTTGAACTTTTAGAAATTCATGTTTTTAAATGGTTTTATCTATTTCTACAACTTGCCCAAAGATCTTGTGATTTAGTGTGGGCTATTCATATTTTAAATGAAATAAGCAAGTCGATTCCCACTTAGGGTGACCCATCACAGGTTTTTCTACATAGCAAGTGTTGCAGAATTCTGAATTTCTGATAAAGTTCACTTGCTACGCAGTAGAAGTACAGAGATTCACAGCGCAGAATAGCTTCCAGTTCCCCAGATAGTCCACCCCTTTCTCACTAAGTAGCAATTACAGTCTCAATAACTCACTCTGAGACATTTGTAGGAAAAGGAATAAAACTGCTGAGGGTGGGGACAAACAGCGGAGAGGCAGGGCTCTCTTTGAATTCAGAGACAGGAAGGAACAATTGGTTAGTGCTCAATAGATTGACAGTTATGCCAGGCCAGGGAAGTCCTTCCAAGTCAGTCAAACCACAGACAGCATGCAAGGTTGCAAATAAAACTCCAACAGAAAGTACTCGGGAGTGGCTTACGAGTCTCTCTTGCTCCCGGCTACTTGCCCAGGGGTATGTGACTGCTTCTTAAATCTCTTTCAGACTTTGTTGTTGTTTAGTTGTTAAGTCATGTCTGACTCTTCGTGACCCCATGGACCAGAGCATGCCAGGCCCTCCTGTCTTCCACTGCCTCCCGGAGTTGGGTCAAATTCATGTTGGTAGCTTAAAAGGCAGCAATTGTAAGGCTGGATGCTCAAGGAACTTTTAATCTCTCCACTCAATGCCTTCTAAATGTGTTGCACTCTATCTCCCATGTTCCCCTGCCCATATGGCAAATGGAAGGGGATGATGGGATTTAGGCACAGCACTTCTGGAGTGCACCACCTCAGACAAGCCTACTCAAGGAAAAAAGCATCGCTGTTGGATCCCAGCCAGTATTTGGGGGGATCCACAGAACTGGATTGCTTTAGAGTTCAATGGTTTAGATCTCTGGCTGCAGTGTCAGAGGTTGGGAGCTTGATCCCGCGCTGTGCTTTCTTGACAGGGGCTGGACTGGATGACCCACAGGGTCCTTCCAGCTCTGCAGTCATAAGATGATCTCTGCCGATGTCACCTTTCTCATTCCCCCTCTTTTCCTGAGGGAAGAGCTGAGTTAGAATAGAGCAGAATAGAAGAGTTACCTTCTATTTCTATTCTTCTATCCCACAAAGGATTGTCAGTGAACAGATTGTTCTTTCCATCACTTTTGTTCCTATCTGGGTTTTCAGGGAGACGAACATGATTAGAAGTTATCCACTTTGTCATTCTCTTTTTTTAAAATTATATTTGATTTTTTGCACTGAATTTTTTTTTTAAAAAAATACTCCTTTTTAAAAATCATTTCCAGCACTGACAAGTTCTCTCTCTGTCTCTGTCTCTGTCTCTCTCCTTGTTTCTCTCTTTCTTCATGACATCCGATTTGGGTAATAAAAGACACAGGTGTCAAACTTTCGTTCTTTGCTAAGTTGTACTTTGCTTCGGCGTGAGAAAGATGGTGACTGAGTGTCAGTCATGACATCCTCCGTGGTTCATGATAACCCATCTAGATGACATGGATGGCAAAAAAATTGGCAGTGACACTTATCTCTACCAAGAAGTTGGAAATCATTTTTTCCCACTCACAGTGCTTGCATCTGTTAAACTACAAATCCTGTTAACCTTTATAGACCATGAATAATAAACAAAGCAAAGAAAGAGCTGGTTACAAATCTATAAAGCCCTAAACGGCTCAGGCTCAAACTATCTCAAGGACCGAGTCTCCCATTATGAGCCTGCTCGTGTGTCAAGATCATCAGGAGTGGTCTTTTTCTCAATCTCACCACCTTCACAGGTGTATTTGGTGGGGACACGGGAGAGGGCCTTCTCTGTGGCTGCTCCCAGACTCTGGAACTCCCTCCCACTGGAGGCCAACCTGGCCCCATCTTGGCTGTCCTTCCGCAGGCAGGCAAAGACCTTTCTCTTCAGGCAAGCTTTCTCTGAGTGACTGGCTGCCGGAGAGGGGTTGTGCTTTGTGCCTTACTGCTTTGAACGTGTTTTTTTTATACTGCTTTTGTTTACCATTTCTTAGAGTGGTATTTGTTTGATTCTTTTTAGTAATTACTCTTTTTTATTACTCTTTCGAATATTGTCTTTCAGTGATGGTGATGATGATGATATTTCTTTATATTGCGTTCTACATGAAAGTGCATTGCAATAAAATCAATAACATTTAACTACAACCTTAATTGTATTTGTGCATGTGTGTGTGTGTGTGTGTGTGTGTGTGTGTGTGTGTTCCCTGGCTTGTTTGTACATTATTGATTTTATTGCACGCTGGTGTGTGCATATGAACCTGTACATCAACATCAAACTCCTCAAAATAAGCAATAATCAAGAAGAATTAATCATCTGCTAAAAACCAGCTAAAACGTTCAAATAAAATAAAATACGCCCTACACACCCAACAGCTATGGGTCCATATTGAACAGATAAGCTTCCAAACCACGTCAGAATTTTGTGTAAACCACTTTGGTTCCTTGTCAAGGAGAAAAGTGGAGTAAAAATATTTTAAATAAATGAATAATAAACAAACAAACAAGTCCAAATCTTATAGTGGAGGGTCAGTGATTAAAGACTTCCTGCTTCATTTGTGGGGCTCACACAACTTGCGAGCCATTGTTCTTATTGTTCATGAGCTATATGAGCACCAGGATTTGAGTCTAAATCAAATATGTCTGATCATCATCAAGTGCCATCCAGTCAATGCTGACTTATGGTGACCCTTTTGAGGGTTTTCTAAGGAGAGAATACACAGAAATGGTTTCCCATTCCCTTCTTCTGGAGGTGTCCTATGATTGTACAGCTTGCCCAAGGCTACACAGGCTGGCTCTATTCACAAGAGGCACAGTGGGGAATTGAACTGCCAACCTCTGGCTCTCCAGCCAGATACCTAAACCACTGAGCTATCCAGCCAGCTCAAATAAATCTACCTGTCCTAAATAAATGAATATACAGTACACATAATAAACATAGGCTCCCTTACTAATTCAGATTATTAGTTCTGCTTGTTTCAAAGATGGAATGATGATATACTATTCATCCCAAAACAAACCTAGCATTAATGGAGGCACAGCCTTTTCCTGTGGCTTTCTTAAATAAGAAATATCTCACCTACTGACCAGTGGGCAATTTAATTGGCTGCTGTAGACAATGTTCAAGCCACCGACAGCAGGCGGACACTTTTGAAGCAATGCTACAACTGCTCAAAAGCAGGCTTTGGGTTTTTTTCAAAAAAAAGAGGAAGGGGGGAAACCCCTTTAAAACTGGTTCCTTGCCTTTCCGTTATAATTCTGACAGTGAAAAAGAAGTGAAGAGAAGCTGAAAGACGATAGAACATTCCCTTAAAAAAAACACCTAGCTTTAATAAAAAGAGTTTATTTCTCTAGAGGTTCTTATTTTCAGTTTTTGGTGTGCCTTTTATGATGAGCCTTGGTCTTTTTATTGAACTTTGTCCATTTGTGTGTCACAAAGCAAAGACACCTCACAGAAGGGCTTTGTTGAATCCGTGTGGGCACAAGGTCAATTTAATAATAATAATAATAATAATAATAATAATAATAATAATAATAATAATAATAATAATAATAATAATAATAATAATAATAATAATAATAATAATAATAATAATGTTCCTTCTATCTGGAATGGAAATGCACCCACTTGGTCTTTGTACTACGAACCCTGAAGGGACAGGAATATTATACTGGCCAGGGAGCCAAAATCCCCCCCCCCCCAAAAAGTAATATTTCCCAGCTCTGCCATACACTGACCAACTGCAGGAGGGGATAAAGTGCAGCCCTCCATGTGCTGTTGGACTGTCGGCTCCCATCATAATCTACTCACGAGAAGTGCTGGGAAACATAGCGCCGTAACATCCAGAAGGCTACACTTGGTGCTACTCTGAATTAGAGGATAAGGGATGCTAATATTTCATGGGATTGAGGTGTGCTCTACAACTGGATGTGCAGTGTGGTGTAGTGTATAGAGTGACAGTCTGGGACTCAGGAGACCTGGGTTCAAATCCCCACTGGAAATTCACTGGGGGTAAAAACACCTTTCTCTTCAGGTAGGCTTTTCCTTAATGACTGGTGGCCTGAGAGGGGTTTTTAAAGGGATTGTTGTGCTCTGTTATTTTAAGTGTGTTTTAGTATTGATTTTATTTACCATTTTAATATAATATTTGTTTAATTCTTTTTAAATATTTCTATACTTACTGTTTTTAGCTTTTAAATATTGTTTTTTAATGAGGTAAGGTGCCTTGGGTCCTTTTTAAGGAGAAAGGGGAGATAAAATATTTCAGATATAACACCAACAACAACAGCAACACTCAAAAATCTCACTTACCCTGAAATCCCTATTTGTTGTTGTTGTTTAGTCGTTAAGTCGTGTCCGACTCTTCGTGACCCCATGGACCAGAGCACACCAGGCCCTCCTGTCTTCCACTGCCTCCTGGAGTTGGGTCAAAGTCATGTTGGCAACTTCGATGACACTGTCCAACCAGCTCGTCCTCTGTCGTCCCCTTCTCCTCTTGCCCTCACACTTTCCCAACATCAGGGTCTTTTCCAGGGAGTCTTCTCTTCTCATGAGATGGCCAAAGGATTGGAGCCTCAGCTTCAGGATCTGTCCTTCCAGTGAGCACTCAGGGTTGATTTCCTGCAAAATGGATAGGTTTGTTCTCTTTGCAGTCCAGGGGACTCTCAAGAGTCTCCTCCAGCACCACAATTCAAAAGCATCAATTCTTCGGCGGTCAGCTTTCTTTATGGTCCATCTCTCACTTCCATACATCACTACTGGAAAAACCATAGCTTTGACTATGCGGACCTTTGTCGGCAAGGTGATGTCTCTGCTTTTTAAGATGCTGTCTAGATTTCTCATCGCTTTCCTCCCAAGAAGCAGGCATCTTTTAATTTTGTGGCTGCTCTCACCATCTGCAGTGATCATGGAGCCCAAGAAAGTAACATCTGTAACTGCCTCCATAGCTTCCCCTTCTATTTGCCAGGAGGTGATGGGACCAGTGGCCATGATCTTCGTTTTTTTGATGCTGAGCTTCAGACCATTTTTTGTGCTCTCCTCTTTCACCCTCATTAAGAGGTTCTTTTATTCCTCCTCACTTTCTGCCGTCAGAGTGGTATCATCTGCATATCTGAGGTTGTTGATATTTCTTCCGGCAATCTTAATTCCGGTTTGGGATTAGTCCAGTCCAGTCTTTCGCAATGATGTATTCTGCATATAAGTTAAATAAGCAGGGGGACAATATACAGCCTTGTCGTACTCCTTTCCCAATTTTGAACCAATCAGTTGTTCCATATCCAGTTCTAACTGTTGCTTCCTGTCCCACATAGAGATTTCTCAGGAGATAGATAAGGTGGTCAGGCACTCCCATTTCTTTAAGAACTTGTGACCTTGCAGCACAGAGGCTTCTGTGGTTTAACCCGCAGCACCACCACGTCCCTTGTAAGGTGTGCCAAACAAAACAAAACAAAACACCATACTCATACACACATAAAGCAAAACTTGGCAGTGGGAAGGAAGCACTGAGCTGCCATGTTTGCTAAGTATTCCTGAAGTCGTTGATGACATTATTTCAATCTTGTATGCTGCCTTTAGTATGTTTGGCTGGGCGGGACTTTTCTGGGCTGGGGTGACTGTCAGTCAGTCCAGCAGTAACGAATTGTGCCTTCTGATTTCAAAGAGAGCCATGCCTCTCTGCTTAAGTGTCCTTTCCCCTCCCTTTTTAGTCTGCTGGCAGTTAGCGTACAGTTAGTACTATTAGAGTTATGAGAATGTAATCTGCAGGAGTCTGCTGGAAGAAGGCTGAGAGTCTGTTGAGGCCCGTTGTTCTAAGCAGTCATTTTTGTACAGTGTGCTGTTTTTTATCTGTTCAACTGTGAGGAAATGAAACCTTTTTATTCTTTGTCTTACCAATGTCTCAGAGTGAGTTGTTGAGATGGCAAGTGCCAGTTGATGAGAGAAGAAAAAAGGCGTGGCCTACTCTGTGGAGACTCGAAGCTAATTGTGCCTCATAAGTCCCTGCAAGTCTGCTGTGCAGCTAGAGGAGTTTAGCCAAAATTCAAAACTCTGCAGCAGTAAGAGATGATGGGGAGACCCCTACATGAGACCCCAGAAAGCTGTTCCCAGTGGAAGTACTAGAAAAGACTTTTTTTTTTTTTCAAATTAGAGGTCCCAGAATCCTCCAGCTATGGTTGCCACAGGCCATGCCAGCTAGGTATTCTTGGATTTGTAAGACAAAAAGTAATTTTTCCTATCTGGGTAGAAATATTGCAGCTACACCACCCCTGCCAGATAGCCATCCAGCTTCTGCTTAAAAAACCTGCAATGAAGGATAGTCCTCTCACCTTCAAGGCAGTTTGTTCCAAAGTTGGCCAGCTTCTGTAAGTAGGAAACATGCCTTCATATTGAACAAGGATCTGCTTTCTTTCAATTTCCAATCATCACTTCTCTCAGATAACATGTTTGGAGAGCGGAGAATGTTCTTCTATTGCCCTTTAAACATCTCATCTCCAGGCTACATCTACACAGCTGTTTCATCTATTCCTCTGGGTTTCTAAGGGTTCCTTTTCTTGATGTGCTGATGTGCCATGTTTTCAATCCTACAGACCACTACTAAGTATCATTGTTAGAAGTAGTATAGGGTTTGTATAACTTTAAGGACCCAGGGGCAAATAGTTGACCCCCAAAATCCATTGTGGGGTACAGTAGCCCCTCAAATTAGCAAAGGGTAAGAAAATCCAAAACTTGATGGCAGTCTACCTTTCATTTCATTGTTTCTGGTTATCGGACTGAACACCAGCATGCACACACACACACCACCCCCACACTGAGCAAAGTTTATGAAAAATCAAAACTGAATGTTCCTGAACATCCACTAATCATGCCATTTTCCCAGTTCTGATTCTTCTGCTTGGAGGGGTTTTAGAGGATCCAGCATTGCCTTTTGTCACAGAACATTCCAGGAGTGGAAAATTGAGAATTTATCTCCTATACTCCTCTCTCACACAGGTTTTTGGGGTAATGGGGCATCTAGTAGCAAGCAGAGAAGCTTGGGGAGATATAAATAGCTTCCAGACCACACCTTGACAATTCCTGGCTTTAATGGCGGACCACACACATTGCAGGCATGCTGTTCTAAAGTCAATTCTGGCACATTTCTAGCAGATGGTGTGAGAAAAATCCATGGCCTTAAAAAGAAGTCATCACAGCAAATAATACTGGGCTAGACTGGAAAAAAAAATGAAAAAGTCAGGACAATAAAGCTAGGAAAAATGGAAGCAGTAGGAAAAGAGGAAGACCATAATTGAGATGGATTGAATCAACAAAGGAAACCACGACTTTTAGTATAGAAGACCAGAGTAGGACTGGTAATAACAGGAGATTTTGGAGATTGTCAAATCACAGTGTCATCATAAGTCCGAAGTGACCTGAAACCACTTATCAAAAGATAAATTTCTCCATGGTGATTTTCAGCAGAGTGAAGTTCTCTGCACAGAAAACTAACAAAGGAGACAGCCAGCTGGGTTTATTTTTTCTGCAAGCAATAACTATTGCCTCAGGCTACTGAAATATAGCAACTGGAGAGTATCGATGAAAAAAACACATGCATGTCTCTGATAGACAAGCCATGTTATACATTATTTGAATGGATGAGAGGACGCTTCTTATTGAATTACAGAAGAATAACAGCTATCCAAGCTACTGCCTGCTTGAACCCAATGGACACTGAACTGAGGCTCAGGAAATAAAATATGTTCACTCTGTGTTTGTCCAATTTCATCAGAGAACTTCAAAGAATTCAGCCATTTCTCTCCTGCTTGGCCAAGGAATCGGTTCAAAACAGCTTCTTTGGCTTCAGATGCAGAGCCCAACAGACGGCATCACTGGAGAAACGCCACCAGATCTTGACCAGTACATTCCCTTCTGGCCCTTCCATGTTCTGACTGTTGTTTGGAAAACAGAGACTTGTTGAGAAATTGCCACGTTTCTTCTCCGAATAAGAGCACCGTTTTAGCAGCCTTGGGAAGCTTCATGGACTTTTCTACTCTCCGGCACCACAATAGGATGCAACTCTAATTCCTCAGGGTTACTTTTTTTTTTTTCCAGAATTCACAGATAACTAGCTCTAAGGTAGGCGTTCCATGACGACATCACTCGAAGCGTTGTGGACAGTTTTATTGGACTAAAAGGAAGCAACAGAGAGATGGCCAGAACTCATTCAGTTCTGACTAGAGATGGGCACGAACCGCGAACCAGAAAAGCCAATGGACTCGGCCGGTTCGTGGTTCAGTTAGTGACCCGGTTGGGGGATTCCATTTTGCCTAAGACAAATGAAACACCCAGCTGTTTTCCCTTTGGCATTTTGTTTGCTTCAAGAAAAGGGGGTGTCTGCCCCTTCCCACTGCCCCTGTTGCCTCCCAATCTGCTCCTGCTGCCACCACTTTCTCCTCTTCCTTCCCTGCCACGGCAGCAGCCGAGGAGGCAGTGGCACAGGCAGAGGTGGCAGGAGGTGGCAGGTCGCTCTCCGGGCACAAACCCAGTGAATAAAAGCAGTTCATTTCTCCAGGGTTTCATGTTGGCTCATGGTTAGCCACAAGTGATGAACCACCACAAACCCCTGATTTTCTGGTTTGTGCCCATCTCTAGGGGTGACCGTTTTGCTGGGTGATCGCAGCCTCCTTCTGAGCAGAAAACAAGTCTACAGAGGTTGCCCCTTTTGTTTCTTAGTCTCCAGCGTGAATTGAAAGGGGGGTGCTTTCGACAGGAAGGAAATGGTGCTCCAGGCTGGCTCAACCAACAACCAAGTTTGCTGTTTCTACAAAATGTCCTCTCTCTCTTTTCCCCCCCAGTGGCTATTCAAGATTAAGGAAAAAAATATCATTTGAATTCTCACTAGCTGCATTTTGCTTTGGGGTTTGTTTGTTTTTCCTCATCCCACCCCCCAAAAAAGGGCAGGAAAAGAAATTATCCAACTAATCTGTCACTTTTTGTCCATCCCAGAATTTTGGGTCAAGAAAGAAAGAAAGAAAGAAAGAAAGAAAGAAAGAAAGAAAGAAAGAAAGAAAGAAAGAAAGAAAATGTGGTGGGATTGTAAATTGGTTCAGAAATTTTGGAAACTGATTTTTAAGGAAATATGTGATATATTTGGTAAAGATATTGAATTTAACTCTAAAATTGCTTTGTTGTCAATTTTTGATAAGATAGATCTTGATTATTATTCGAAGGAATTGATTTCTAACTTTATGACAAGTGCTAGAATATTAATAGCTAGGTTTTGGAAAGATAAAAATGATATTAAATTAGAAGATTGATATGCTGAAGTATGGGACATTGCATTAAATGATAAATTGACTACTGAACTCAAGATGAAAAGAGGGGAAATAAGTTCAAATATTTTTATGCTATTTGGGGTAGATTTGTTGAATTTGTATTAGTGAAAGGAAAGGGGAAAGCCTCTAAACAACAATCTATACAATTTTGAAAAGGAAGTTTGTAATAAAAATATTGTTCAATGGGGTCCCGAGGGTATGGGGTGCACGGTAGAATTTAGTGTATAGTAAGCACTATTATTTGTATTTTTGTATTTTTGTGTTTGTTTTTGTTCTAAAAATAATAAAAACCATTTATAAAAAAAGAAACAAACAAACAAAATGCAGTTTTTTGGCCAACCATGATGCAGAGAAAGAGACCTAATATCTTCTGGTTGTCTGTATGATGCCCACATTGTTAGATATCAAGGGAATATAAAACATAATATATTCGCCGGTATGAATATATTATGCAGTGTTATGTCCACTGCTAATATATTTAAATTCCAACAGGAGTACCCCAGAACTTGCTCAGTGTAATGGGTTGGGTTTTGAAATCCATATGGAGGACGACTAAACACTCATGTACACCGATATATCACTGTGGAGCTTTAGACACCCAGCCCTAATGATCCCTGTATTATCCAAAAACATTCTGTTATTGGGGAATTTGGGTTAAAAGGGAGGGGGGTTTCCAAGAATTGGTTATTCCTTTAGTTAGCAGAGTATAAGGCAGAAAGAAAGACAGAAATGTGGAGAGATCACCCCAGGATCACCAAATACCACCCCAGGATCACCAAACACTACCAACTAGCACTTTGTATGGTAAAAATCACTCTAGAAGCATTTTAAGTACAAAAATGAGTCTTTACTTACAGTAACCATATGTAGTTACAGTCAGAGGAGAAAAGGAGAGGGAAATGGAGGTTCCAGCAGGCAGGAGTCCCTACATGATTGCTGCTCGGATGATGGTCAGAGAGTTATCAACAAAATAATAGGAGCAAAAACAAACAGGAAGTGGGGCAGGGACTTGCTTCAAATACCAGAGGCGAGAAAAGAATTTTACCAATTAAGTTAGTGGCAAAAAACAATCACATTACACCATAAAGCCCCCTCCCACTGCACCCAATATTAATGCATGCAAGATTGCTATTATCCCACCATATGCCACCTTCAAACACATTTCCGTCTCCTTTAAATTTGAAATGGCTGGAGTAGCAGTGAAGACATGTAAGGAAAAGAGTGGAGGATATCATGAACCCAGGTTCTGAGGTATGTCATCATCCCGAAGAACCAGATCCTGCATCAGTGGCCAACTAACTCCCTGAGGCAGCCCCTTCATGTGCCTCTCAAACCCTCCACTCCTTCTCAATCTCCACAGCTCTCAGCGCCTCAGCCACAAAGAAGCTTAAGACCACTTTCGCAATCCCTCATTCCTCTTCAGTAGATATGGAGTGATTCTTTTTTTTTCATAACAAGACCCTTCTTTCTCAGTTTTTCTAATTGGTGCCTCAGAAAAATCCCCCCAAACTAGCTTCTCCTGCTAGATCCTACTGGAAAGAAACAGGGCCTTCCCAAATCTTGTGAGGCCAACCCCTTTCCTCCTAATGATAAGGACAAGAAATGTGTCATCCTCAGATACTCTTGTATGGCACCTCCTATAACCGTTCGTTATTCGCTGCAAAAAAGATTGAGACTCGGAAGGGCAGTGATGAAGGAATTAGAAAAGATCGAGTGTAAGGATGTGTCACTGGAGACCAAGACCAAAATCACCCACACTCTTGTCTTTCAAATCACCATGTATGGGTGTGAAAGCTGATGGAAAAAAAGAGAAAGATTCGTGCGAAATTTGGTGCTGGAGGAGAGCTTTGCGGACAAGCTGGACTGCCAGAAAGATGAATATCTCTCTTTATGAGCCTACCTGGGTATTTATGTTAAGATAATCAGGAGAGGCCTTTCTCTTGCTCATTTCGTGAAGACATTGAAGAGGGCCTTCTCTGTGGCTGCTCCCAGACTCTGGAACTCCCTCCCACTGGAGGCCAGACTGGCCCCATCTTTGCTGTCCTTCCACAAGCAGGCAAATACTTTTCTCTTCAAATGGCTGGTTGACCACGGGGATTTTTAAAAGGAGTATTTTTTTTATCTTGTGTAACTTCTGTTTTTAATATTGTTCTTATTATAAGTTTTAATGTGATATATGTTTAATGCTTTTTTTAAATATTGCAGTAATTTATTATTTGGCTTTCAACTGTGTTTCTTTTCAACATGGTCAGCTGCCTTGGATCCTTCAGGAGAAAGGCAGCATATGAATATTTTAAATAAATAAATAAGTGGGTCCTAGATCAGATCAAACCTGAACGCTCTCTGGAAGCAAAAATATTGAATCTGAGGCTGTCCTCCTTTGGGCACATCTTGAGGCGGCAGGGTTGTCTGGAAAAGACAATAATGCTGGGAAAAGTGGGAGGCAGCAGGAAAAGAGGAAGACCAAATATGAGATGGCCAGACTCCCTAAAGGAAGCCATAGGCTTGAGTTTGTCCGAACTGAGCAGGGTTGCTGAGGACATTTTGGAGATGACTCATTCATTGGGTTGCCATGAGTCGGAGGCAACGTGATGACATGTAACAAGGAGGGTTGATAGTGCTTGAAGTCCAGCGAGATCTAGAAGGTCACCAGTAACCGACCGTTGCCCTATGAGTTTCTCATCTTCTCTTAACCTTGCACGCTCATGTTTTCCCCTCTAGCCATGCAGCTTCATCTCTTCCTCCAGCCGTGACTCAGTTTCAATAAGTGACAAATCAACCCCCTTTGGATCATTTTAGCATGTTCTTGATATCTGTCAGATTTCACAAAGAATGCTGGATGTTATGGGGGAGAGGGGTGTTCACCTTTTCTTAACAGATCTCTCTAAGATTTTAGCATTGGTGCACCCACGTCAATATCACTCACATATTCCTTTCACACTTTCCCCAGATAAACTTTTGCAGAGTTCAGCTTGTGCAGCAATCAGGTGGGAACTTGGAGAAACACAGACAGAGTATAAATACAGAGCAAGCTTTTCACATTGGGTATGACTTGCTTAGATGTTCCGTTAAAAGTCTCTCCCTCATTGAACATTCCTTGCCAGATGTGACAAAGCCGACTGATCAACTGCATGGCTGTCTGTGCCTAAGCAGGGTTCCCCCCCCCCCCGCTTTCCCCCCTTTCATTCTGTTGCAGAGTTTTGCATTTTGGTTAAATTCCTCTGACTGTGCGGTGGAAGTGCAGGGACTCACAGAGCAGAATAACTTTAATTCCCCCAGTTTAGTCCATCCCCTTTTCCTCATCAACTAGCATTTACGATCTTAATAACTCACTCTGAAACATTTCTAAGAGAAAGAATTTTTTTACAAATCCTTTTACTTACAGTTCTGAACAAATCAAACAGCAAAGGAACAAAACAGACAGACTGCTTCTAACAGACTCAGGGGAGGGGGGATAGTACAGAGCGGAGAGGTGGGGTTCTCTTTGAATCCAGAGGCAGGGAAGGAATGATTGATTAGTGCTGGATAGATTGACAGTCACCTTAGCCCAGAAAGGTCCCTCCCAGCAACACCTGTTACACACAGCATGCGAGGTTACAAAAACAGGTGTTCTCCAAAAAATTAGGCTCCGTTTATAAGATGCTGAACCATAAGAACCAAACAAATTCTTATTTCTAACCCAGTAACTGTCAACTTCAGTGATGTCATAGGTTCATAATATGTCCTCTCCCACATTCCTATGTGTGCCAGAGCTGAGCCATAATCAGTCACTGGGTGAAACCGAGAAGGTCAAGCCAGGAAGGGTGCATTTTATCAGGTAAAGTCCCAGGGTGAACCGGAACCCTTTACAAGCTCTTTGGGAAGAACCAGGGACCAACCTAGTTGAAGAGTGAAGATCTGTGCATACTTTTGTGGAGTTGGGAACCTTAGAACGACAGCAAAACCTGGCCTTTCTGGGCTCCCAGTCCAATGCTCTGGGCTTCTGTAGATGGCCCCATCCCTTCCTCCACGAGACCATCATTTGGCGGCTTCCAACGTTGGTAGGAATCCAAGAGGTCTTATTCCAATAGGTTAAAATTCCTCACCTAAGGCTTAACTACTACTGATAAGAACATTTTAAGTTACAATAGTTTTAGTCCCAGTATTTTGCCTCCGAGACACACAAACGTGATCCCACGAACTTCTCTAACCACTGAATTCCATCACAGTCTTAATGAGGTCTCCTCTCTTTTCTATACTCACAGTAACAATGGTTTTCTGGTCAAGTCTCATAATCTCCAGGTCAGGGGGTTACATCTTCTTTTTCTGGCTGTGCTTGACCTCTTACTGGGACAAACTTTTGATCAGGTACTCTGCAGTGGGGAAGGGATCTCATGATCACCAGTTGATCCCAAAAGGAAGCAGACTTTGTCAAGTCTAGGATGTCCTTGTAACTCTTTGCCTAGAAATACCGTTATTAGCTTCCTAGAAAGACACACAATGCCAAATGCATATTTACAGTTTTACTCCTGATAAATAACAAGTTTCTGGAAATTCTGCTCAACCATTTCACTCTGGAGACCTGCCAGTGCAACTGTGTCTTTGTTTGGGTACCATCTGTCAGTACCATTTCCTGCCCCAGAAAGGGACCTGCTTAGCAGTTTCAGCTGAATTGTTCTGAGCACCTAGAGTTTTATTGCAATTTGTAAAGGCTCCACTTGGAGAGATTTCCAAGTATTTGTCTCTCCTCATTTCAGCCTGGCAAAACATTGGCATTTTGAAATGCATTCTATCAAAAACATCCTTCAGTCCAGAACATGTAATCATATAGAACAGAGGTCCCCAACCCCCAGTCCATGGCCCGGTGCTGGTCCGTGGCCTGAGCCATACCAGGCTGCGGAGAGAGACCTCCCCCCCACCGCCGCACGCACTCCCCCCCGCACAGCCTGTTTGCGCCTGCACGTGAGTGCGTGCGTCTGCACGAGCGCTGTGCCGCCCTTTGCGCATGCACACAAACACGCCCATGCCCATGAGAGATAGCACATGGTCCTTTGCGCATGCGCACGAGCGCAGGGGGGTGCCCCGCCTTCCCCAGCCGGTCCGTGGGGTGAAAAAGGCTGGGGACCGCTGATATAGAAGATTCACTAAATGTATTATTCTTAACTACCAGAGAGGGCGATAGAGTTCTGGCTCAGCCACTCAGTTTGACAAAGCTAACAAAATCCTCTTGCGGTTAAAGAAGGAGGGAGCTGGACTGTTTGTGCGGATTTATAGACATAGGCAATGACTGGAAAAAGAGTAGAAGGGAGGAGAAAGGCCATCAAAGGGGACCAAACCAGGATAACTGATTGGTTCCCAACCTTTACACCCTGGCCGGCAGAGCTGGTGGTGAAGGCTTCTGGGAATTGCAGTCCAAGAACACCTTGGTTCCACTGGTCTAGTGTAGAGATGGACATGAATTTTAAAAAAAGAATCACCAAATTCATTGAAAAAAATCACTAATTCATCAACTTGCATTTGTACCAATCAGTGCCCCTGACAAATCACGAATCAATGAATTTTTAATGACACCCCAAGGCACCTAGAGACACTGAATTTGCAGGGAAGCTTCCTCTGACTGTTCTCTACAATCCCTCCAAGTTTGGTGAAGATTGGGTTTCCTTAAGCCAGCTGCTAATGGGCACTTTCCTGGGGGTATACACTTTCTGGGTGTATAACTTGGATGTCTGAAACCAAATCTTCACCAAACATGGGTGGACTGTAGAGGAGAGTCCGTAAAAGCTTCTCTGTGGTTTTGGTGTCCCTAGGTGCCTGGGGGGGGGGGAGACTTTCCTGAGGGGACCCTTCTTGTGGTTGTATAACTTGGACATCTGAAATCCAATCTTTACCAAAATTGGTGTCTCTAAGTGCCCTGGGGACTGTTTTATAGAGTTTTAAAGTCAAACATGAATTGAGGAATTGATTCATTGATTCATCAGAAAAAAAAATCATAAATTTGTAATTCATGATTCGACAAACTTGACAAATCACAAATCAAAATGAATCACCATTTTTCTGATTCGTGCCCATCTCTAGTCCAGTGTGTTGAACTCCAGAGAACCATCATACTGAGTACCACTGAGAGACACAGAAAGATCTGCCCAGCCCTGTGTGAATGGGTTGAGCATATTGTATGCTGAACATTAATCAGTATGCCTGATTGGAGAACATTCATCAATCAATCCCTTCTTGTGAATCCAGAAAGGCAAGAAATTGGACTTTTTTCCTACTGAGTCTGTTGCCCTCCATGAATAACAAGCATAGATCCTGCATCCTGCAATTCAAAACTCACCTAAGGAAATGGAACTTTTTGACACTCACATTTTGGGCCTGTCCAGACTGGTTATTTTGGGTGTGGGATGGATCAAACTACAAAGCATCTGCTGAGTTCAGGGGGAGGAGTGATATGCCATTTGGTGTGCTCCTCCTGTTCAAACAGTAAACAACTCCTTGTAGCCCGATCAGCTGTCATTTAAGTGCTTCCCCTGATCTTCCACAGATGATCAGGGGAAGTGAAATTATTTTCTTTTCACAGTGTTCCTCTCTCCCTCTGTTGGTGATATTCTATTTTCTTCCTTCCCCATCCTTGCTTCCCTTCCCAGCTCCTTTCTCCCTCAAACTCTCACTTGAAATCTGCTGCTGCTGGAGGCTGCTATCTTGTGGCTAAACAGCTAAACAATGAGCATGAGAAAAAGAATGCATGCCCTATGGCTGAGCCAGAAAAGCGTGTAGCAGCTCTTAAAGAGGAAGGATGGATTGTTCCAAGTAGAAACACTGGCAGATATGATCTTTCCCTTTCCCCTCCCCCTGCAATCCAAACTGTCCCATCAGTGATCCATATATCATATCTATATGCCAGTGTGGACGCCCTCTTTGTCGCAGAGGTCACACAAAACAGGCCTGTAAATTAAATACTTTATGGCATTTTCACTCAAACAGTTTTAAATAATGTCTCAAAGTTTCAGCCAGTTGTTATATGCAGAGTTGTTACTCTTATGTTGAGGAGTGTCATGGTGCAGTGACTAAACTGCACTACTGCAGTCAAGACTCTGCTCACGACTTGAGTTCCATCTCAACAGATTCAGGTAGCCAGCTCAAGGTTCCATCCTTCTAAGGTTGGTAAACTGAGTACCCAGCTCACGGGGAACGGGGAATATAGTAACCTGTATAATTAAATTGTAAACTGCCCAGAGGGTGCTTTAAGTTCTCTGGGGCACACACATTTGCCTTTTGTTATTTAGAGGAATAAGCAAACAACAGCAGGGGCAAAAATCACCCCAAATTATCCCAGCATATCTCCTACATTTTGACATTGGGGAAAGCTTTTGTCCCAGCCAGTGCTATGCATTTGGACAAAAAAATATGCCTTTGCCGCTTTTTGATGGCCCATGATGATGAAAAGCAGAAATGATGCATTCCAGTCATGAGTAGCCAGGACTTATTTGGGATAACATTTGAATAGTCAGTGGGCGCCAGATATGCAAGTCTCTCTGAACCTAAACCTAACCTCATCTCTAACTCCTCAATTCATTGGCATTCTCACATGTTAGAAAATGCCAAGATGATGATGATGATGATGAGTCTGCTGCAATGAGATTAAATTTGATTTGTTATTTTTATTTTATTTAATTTTTTGGCATTATCACCTACAATAAAAACTAGGATATGTGCGCAGGGGGGGGGGGTGTTCTTGCAAGGCTTAGAAGCATTACTACAACTCTCAAAACCCTTCACTCAACGTGGCCAGTGGATTCTGGAATATACAATCCCAAAAAGTTGCATTTGCCAGCTCTGCTTTCTTTTCTGGACTCCTTTCTGATTCCTCCCTCGATCCTTTCCCGTGAACTTTAGAAAACTCCTTAACTCGGTGCCTGGGGTAACTTTTGACTGTGTACATTTGACATACAAGGGTTTTTTTCCCTGGGAGCCAGTGCTGCTCTTTCATCCTGCACACTTGGCCAAATGGAAAAAAACAGCCAGAACTCATTCAGTATTGACTGGTTTGCAGGGTGGCAGCCGCCGCCTCCGAGTGGGGAAAACTAACCCACAGCTCTTGGTGTGCCTGTTTCTGAGAAGCCAGAGTGACTTGAAAGGTGATGGCTTTCAGGAGGTAAGAAAAAAGGTGCTCCAGGCTGGTTCAGCGACAGGGTTCCGGTTTCTGAATAATCTCTCCCCACCCATTTGTTATACAAGATTTAGAGGAAAAGAACACTGTATGAATTCTCACTGATTACATTAGACCACCAAGTTAAAGTGCTAGGAGTTACAGAAGAATAATCACAATCTTCAACTAAAGCTGGGGCATTATTCCAGTCCCTAAAGGAGATGGGAAGAATACTTGCAAAATGACTTGTTCTCAGCAAAATTAGGTTGTCTCAACCCATCAAGCTGGCGCATCAAAGATTATTGCTGGCTGCAACAATTCTCGCTTCCAGCATGAGAACATGATAAGGGATGGAAGGAAGTTTCAAGGTTTCCATAATTCACCCAGTATGTCTCTTTGCAAAAACCAATGTCTTTTTCTTTATGGAAGCAAAACACACCCACCCACAAGCATGGAAGGAATGGCCGACTGAGCAAGAAGATACAAACAACCCATCAGAGGCTTCTAGGTCTTAGACATCCACAAGGGAGTGGCTGTCACACAGTTTGCATAATTCGTGCCCAAAATATTCTCTCAAGTGTAAAAACTTTTGTTTGAGAACCCGAGAAAGTGATCTGTCTTGCAAGCAAGGATTTCAAAAAAAAGGACTTCTCATTCTTGTGCATTAGAATAAGACGCATAGAGGTCCACATCAACAGACCATTTATTTTAGCGATACTAGTGACGTTGGGGAGTAGTGTAGAAATTTGCCACTGAAACAACACAGAACATCTGACGTCTAGTGAGTAGGAGAACCTCATGGCACAGTGGTTAAACTGCAGTACTGCAGTGAAGACTCTGCTCATGACCTGAGTTCAATCCTGGGCTCAGGTAGCCAATTCGAGGTTGACTCAGCCGTCCATCCTTTCAAAATTGGTAAACTGAGCACCAGGCTCTCTGATGTAGGGGGGGAGGGGAATGTGTAGCCTACATAATTAAATTGTAAACCACCCAAAGAGTGTTTTAAGCACTACGAGGCAGTA
This sequence comes from Intellagama lesueurii, assembly GCA_037013535.1. Taxonomy (NCBI): domain Eukaryota; kingdom Metazoa; phylum Chordata; class Lepidosauria; order Squamata; family Agamidae; genus Intellagama; species Intellagama lesueurii. The sequence goes on from JBAJHW010000003.1 coordinate 8,442,707, forward strand.
TATAACCAGCATGTTTTTCCCCCCATTTCTTTAACATTTAATTGAAATTTCCTATAAACAGATTTGCCATCTGGAAGTTAATTCTTAATTTTACTGCTAGTATATATCAAGAAAGAAAGAAAGAAAGAAAGAAAGAAAGAAAGAAAGAAAGAAAGAAAGAAAGAAAGAAAGAAAGAAAGAAAGAAAGATTCCATCCTTCACTAGAGCATTGCTTCCAAACCTTGCATCTCCAGATGTTCTTGGACTACAACTCCCAGAGATCTAGTGGTGAAGGGATTCCAGGAGTTTTAGTCCAAGAACATCAGAGACCCAAGGTTGGGAACCACTGCACTAGAGAGACGGGTACCATTGGTGACTATATTTAATTTTAGGCTATGTGCAGGTAAGGAGATCAGACACAGAATACAAATAGAGGGGGTGGATATAAAATTGTGTGCCTGTTAGTATTTGCTTACTTCCTACCCCCCAGGCCAGCCCCACCCCCATCATTTTTTAACTTTCTCTTGAACAGACAGATCCACGGAACAGTGATATTACTACCGTTGATGCCATTTGCCTATCAATCAAACATCTGTTCCAGACAACTATATAGGAGCCATCACTAAAGATAACATTATTAAGCACTAGAGATGGGCACAAACTGGAAAAATGACAAATCCGGGTGGTTGGTGACTACCCATGAACCACGAACCACCCCCGAACTCTGGAAAAAGAAACCAGTTTGTATTTTGTTTGTTTTTTCCAGTTCGTGCCTGGGGGAGGGGCCTGCCCCTTTAACCACTGCCCCCATCATCCTCCCGCTTTCTCTTCTTCTTCTTCTGTTGCCGCCACCTTTAGAGATGCACACATAGGTGTGCGCATGCGCAGAGGCAGCAGGCCTGGAAGGAAAGCCAGGCCGCTATCTCTGAAGATAGTGGTGGCAGAAGAGGAAGAGGAGGACGACGTGGCAGGACCAGGTAGGAAGGCAAGGGGGTGGCCGTGGGAAGGGGGCATCTCTTTTGCCAAAGCAAAACAACGCGCCGAGCAGGAAAGTTGGCCGCTTTGTTTCATAGATAGGCATGATCTGATCAGGACCATATTCTTGGATTTCCAAGCTTTCCACAAAGCTGGTAAACCTGATCCTCAGAATTACCCCACATTTCTCCCGAGCACTTCTGGAAGAAGAAGAGCATGGCTCTCCCTGTGAGTAAGTGCTCTTGAACAATAGGAAGCCGAGAGTCGGTATAAGTAGACATTGCCAGCAAGAGAAGCAAGCAAATATTAATATTTTCCAACCATCTGAGCTAGTCCCGATGTCATTATTTATAAATAAGTAAGAAATGAAGACTGAGGTCAAGTGTATAGATCGCAGCAAATTATTTTTAAATTTTATTTATTGGATTCATATTTTGCCACTGCCCGCCCCCCCCCCCAAATTGGAACTCAAGGCAGCTTACAATCATGATTATCATCTTAGAACTGCAAAGCTGGAAGGGATCCTATGGATCACTGAGTCCAGCCCCTGTCAAGGAGGCACAGCGGGGAATTGAACTCCCGATGATCCATAGGGGCCCTGCCAGCCCAGCCATTCTAAGATTATTATGAATCTGTTTTGGTTCCAGACTGAAACTTCACAGGAGGTCTCCAAAGTGCTAAATTTGCTTTGGGAATAGGGGGTTGTGCTTTGGAGAGCACATGTAAAGTTCACACCAAAACCCAGGATGGATTCACCAGCTGTTCCACTAAGCGGGCGTCACCAGCTTCACTGTTCTACTCTACAAAGTTCATGTGCCAGTTTTTCTGCCCTGAGCACCCAAGACAGCTGGCAAAAATATTTAAGAAAGTGCAAACAAAAGAATCATATTGATAGAACAATGCATCGGAAACAATGGAAAACAAAACAAATCAGCAGCTGGGTGAGGAGTGAGCCCTGGAGAAACATCTGTTCATTCATACCAGTCAGGGGTAACAACGGAAACATTCAGATGAAGCATTCTCTGTTGTCATAAATACGAAAGCAATATCCAAAATCCACAATACTCTCCTGTGTGGCTCATGCATTGCAGCTATGCAGTTCAGTGCAGGGGTAAAGTGGTAAACCTAATGAAGGCTCTAGTCCATATGAATGATTTGGGGAATGTCCGTGGAGAAGGAGTATTTCTTTTTTTTAAAATGTAGCCTAATTGCAAAAGGAATTATTTCAGCCTCGGTGGTGGCTGGATAGATTAAGAGTTCTAATTCATTCCACACACAGAGCAGAAGTTGTTTTGATTGAATGAAGATGGCTTCCAAACTGTGAGCAGGAGAACCCCAAATGTGCATGAATATTCAACAAGGAAAGCAGGTTCAAGCAGCAGCATTAAATGGGATGGAGAAATCCAAGTTCAACTAAGCAGACAAGACTCACCAGAAAAGACGAGAGTGCTCAGAAAGTCAGAAGACAGTAGGAAAAGAGGAAGGTATAACGTCACAGGGACTGAGTCAACAAAGGAAGCCACAGCTTGGAGATTTGAAGACCTGAGCACAGGACCTTGAGGGGGGTCATCATTTTATACAGCCCTCGTACGTTGGAAATGACGCAATGGCACATAGCCACTCCCCTCCATGCATAGTTTCGCACGATTCATGAGCCTCAGTCAAACAAACTTTGATGCACTCGAGTCTATTGAAATGAATGACTTAAGTGCACTCAGCCCTGGAATGAACGGTTGTCACCATCTATCTACGCAGTTCACTTTGTATTATCATAAAAGAAAGGAAAAAAATAGCTTATATAAAGATCACTTTATAAAAGCCATAAAATCAGGCGCTGATGACAACAATGATTTCCTGGATTTGTGGCAGATGCCTTTTTTTAGATCCCACAGTTCCAGGCTGCAGTTAGCAAGTCGATGTTCTGTCTAGCCTTCACTATCATGTGCTCTTTTTTCCCCCATACAGGTTTCTTTTTTCTGCAGGAAAAGATGCCAACATAGGTCCCACTTCTACAGTCTACTTCTACTTCTACCCCCTACAGTCGGATGAACAGTTCACATAGCACTTTACCCCCTTTGGTGGGCTTCCCCTTGCTCTGGTCATGAGCCACAAATGCCACTTGATGGTGCTGATTGTATAAAATGCAGGCACTCTTCCTTAGTTTGGAAATGCCCCATAGAATGAAATGGGATTTATCGCTAAATAAACAGGCACGCCATCAGGCTACAAAAGGATGATTTTTTAGCTGATCCAAACTCCAGGATGTTGACTTTTATGGGACTGCAACAACTTGGAAAGTATGTGCTAACCTGATCACTACAGGCGATCAAAAATACCATACAGGCAAGCAAGCAAAGTGACAGAACTGAGCACCCCTTTCCCCTACTGTGCCCAGCAATGAACTCACACCAACTAACTCCTTCTCATGTTCACTTTAAAAATGCATCAGACTGCTCCCGAAGGGGTGAAGTTCTTTAGCTGCACTCTTCTGCCTTCCAGGGAGCAAGGGAAGGAGTTTTTCGAAACTAGTAACACAAGACTGGATTGCAGCAGCATAAATCAAAATCACTCCATCCTAGTTTCACATGCAATATTCTCTGGTGATAAAGAGTATCACCCCATCACCCATTTCTTTTTGGAAAAAGCCACACGAAAGCAAGTCATAAGGAACGTAGCTGCTTTGGGGCTCATCATGCCAATGTTAGTAGGACTTGACTTGGTCTTGGTCAGCCAGAGCCTTCAAAGTAAATATACCAAGCTTTGGATAGCTAATATTTATTGTCCCAGAAAACCCATTCTTCCCATAGTCTTTGGCTTGGCTGAACAACTTCCCCCCCCCCCACCCCAAGCTGATCTATGATGTTTCCAAAGCAGGAATCCCTGCAAGATGCTTTACTCAACTCGTCCCCTTCCCTTTCTGTTTGAAGCAGCAAAGGCGGCCCCAAAGCCGCTCACTCAGCATTAAGAAAAGTTAATTGAAAAGTCTGCTGATGAGTTCAAAACGTTCCGACATGCCGCAGCTCCCCTTAACGCATGGGAAAGCTTTTTGGGAAGCACCTGGACAAATAAGGTTGGTAGAGCCGTACTTGTGTGGCTGTGTTTGGGACATCAGCAAGGAAACGTCATGTTTTAAGAGGACAATACGGTTGTTTCGCCGCGATCTACACACCCTAGGATCCCACCACGCCGAACACCAGGCAGCCTGGTCATTTGGCAACCTGATCCGTCTGGTTACGCAGAGAAAAGACGCCTGGCTTGTTCCTTTCCGTTGCTGTGACTTGCTGAATCTCTTGTGAGTCCCTCCCTGTGTGGCAGCCAGCGAGGGAGACCGACAGGACGCAGAACCATCCCTCCCCAACGGACCAACAAGCATCCACCAACATTTGACAGGACAGCATAACGTACCTTGAGCTGTAGACCTCTTCTCTTGCCTTTGGAGAGCCGTCCGCTTTCTACTCTACAAAGCAGCGCCAGTGCGCTTTGAAAACGCCTGCAAGGGAGCTGCTCAGCCGAAGCAGCCTCACCGTCGCCGAGATGAGGCGCAGCCAAGTTCTTTTGAAACCTGCCTCCAGGGTGGCCTTCCTAGTTCCTTCTAACGCAGCTGGGCAGGGGTTGCCTCCGGTCCCACCTCCGCCCCAGCTGGGGAAGAGAGAGTTCTTTTCTTCTGAACGCGGTTCCTAGGGATCCACTCTCAGGGAAAGCGCGCGAGGATGTGCCTGGTGTCAGTGGAGCCCGCTCATCACCAGCCAGCCCCCAGCAGAGAGGGATGTGAGAGGCATGCGGAAAAATCCAGCGCGAGAACGCGTGGGCTCCTGGAACGGAGCATCGTTTCCGAATCCCACTGCTAATGACACCTTAAGACCTATGGGGGGAATCTGCTTAAAGATCCTAAGGTGAATCTGAGAGGGTCGCCTGCAGCAGAACAGGAACGGAATCTTCCCTCCAGAAGAGAAAGGGAATTAACTGGGAATGTGGCTTCTTTTAAAGCAGAGTTTAGGAAACTGACCAGTGATTCGGAGAAATTGGTGTGAGGTCCGGAGGAAGGGAGAATGGCCAGATGTCTGGAATGGGGCAGGTTTTCTCCCCGCTTTGGACTCTTTGGGGTCTCTGAGTTTCATGCTCATCAAGCAGAAAAGAAAACAGTTATGGCCATTCTCAGTTCCTGAGCACACACCTTACAAATTTATAAATGGATCCAGAGCCAGAGCACAATGTGTACTGGACCAGGGTTTAAAGCACTGCCATCCCAATCAGAATACATTCCAAAGCCCTGACTGGGCTTCCAAACCAGCTCCAAAGCAAAGTGTGCTGCTTATATACCGCCCCATAGTGCTTAAAGCACTCTCTGGGCTGTTTGCAATTTAATTATGCAGGCTCCTCATTGCCTCCCCCCCCCCCACCCCACCCAGCAAGCTAGGTACTCATTTTTCTAACCTCGGAAGGATGGAAGGCTGAGTCTACTTTGAGACAGCCACCTGAACCCATCACGATTGAACTCTGGACACGAGCAGAGTCTGGACTACACTACTGCAGTTTAACCACTGTACCACGAGGCTCCGGATCAGAAGACCTCAGCCCAGGCTCGATTCCCATTTTGTTCCTTTAGCCCCTGTCTTTGACCTCTTAACCAACTGGACAGGCCTTCCTGAAATCCAGATACAGAATGAGTATTTCCCAACCCACCGTCTGCAGTTATTTAAACTCGTTCCACTTAGTCCTTGTGGTGCATAATCCTCCCTAAGGAGCGCTTAGCACTCGGTCAGAGAGTTCCACAGGCCACTTACCTACCACCTTTGCACTGAGGCAAGTCCCAAGACCTCAGCAGTGCATAGCGTAAGCCCCTTGAACAAGTCTGACCTTAAAAGGACACTTTACTTTTACCCAGTACTTTGCGAGTACTGACACATGGGCTTTGTAATTCCTTAGAATTCACAACAGCTCAGTTAGGTAGGACTCTCAATGATAGCTAGTTTGTGGCCCTCTCCACCTCCTGGATTTAGCCAGACCCTGCTGTTCAAGAGACCAGTCCTTTGCAAGAATTTTTATAATTATTTTTATTAGAAAAAGAGAGTTTCATAGAATCCGTTTATATTGCTCAAGCTTTAGCATAAGGAACATATTCAAAGATAATTGCAGTTAAATAAAACAACTAATCCCCATAAAATAAAAAGCACTACTAAGCTGGGCTAAGGTGGGCTAACTCCACCTCCTTCTGGCAATCACATACTTTACCATTCAGCTACACAACGCATTCCAGAAAGAATCATCATCTCTCAGTTCCTTCAGAAATCAGTTAGCTTGTAGCTAAGCTCTATTTCTCCTGCCAACCTAGCAGTTTGAAAGCATGTAAAAATGCGAGTAGATAAATAGGTACCACCTTGGTGGGAAGGTCATGGCGTTCCGGGTCAAGTCGCGCTAGCCACGTGACCACGGAAACTGTCTTCGGACAAACGCTGGCTCTAGGGCTTGGAGATGAGGATGAGCACCCTAGAGTCGGACACGACTGGACTAAATGTCAACGGGAACCTTTACCTTTACCTAAGCTCTATTTCACACACTTCCCCTTCCATCTTTTCTACATACTCTAACCCCTCCCTCCTTCTTGACACTCCATGGCTGTTAACCAATTAGCCTCAAGGGGCTGTAACACCTTCCTCCGCTCTCCATTCCCATGAAGATCCAGGTGTTTTATCTCTTCTCCAATTAGCTCAGAATGTTGAGTTTTCCACGGGCCTCTTTGTCCGACCTTCAGCTTTATCACGAACCACGCTGTACCGGTCTTCAGAAAAACACTCTCATAGCACTTAGAAAAACACATTCCAATGTCTCTCAAATCATCTCCACACAGAACCTGTCTGACTCCGTCTTACATTTCTCTGACTACATATCCCACACTGCTTCAACCCCATCACAGTCCTGTCACAGAAACTGCGAGGCCCAAGTGAAACAGAGAAGCTGGCAGAGGAAAGACCTTTCATCAACAATCACCAATTTGTGTGAGTGACAATCTAGAGAGTTGTTTAGTCGTTTAGTCGTGTCCGACTCTTCGTGACCCCATGGACCAGAGCACGCCAGGCCCTCCTGTCTTCCACTGCCTCCCAGAGTTGGGTCAAATTCATGTTGGTCGCTTCGATGACCCTGTCCAGCCATCTCGTCCTCTGTCGTCCCCTTCTCCTCTTGCCTTCACACTTTCCCAACATCAGGGTCTTTTCCAGGGAGTCTTCTTTTCTCATGAGATGGCCAAAGTATTGGAGCCTCAGCTTCAGGATCTGTCCTTCCAGTGAGCACTCAGGGTTGATTTCCTTCAAAATGGATAGGTTTGTTCTTCTTGCAGTCCAGGGGACTCTCAAGAGCCTCCTCCAGCACCACAATTCAAAAGCATCAATTCTTCGGCGGTCAGCCTTCTTTATGGTCCAGCTCTCACTTCCAATCTAGAGAGAACTTCGGGTAAATGTAAAAGCTAACAGATAGTTTTTTATTTAATCAATTTTATTTATTTAAAATATTTTTAACCCTCCGTCCTTTCTCCTAAGGAAGGGCCCATGGCAGCTTACATCATTAAAAGACAGTATTAAAACAGTGAATTATTCAAATATTAAACAAATTAATAACATTATATTAAGAAGGCTAGCTGAAGCATTACTAAAAGAGATTTAGAAGCAAGAACATGCAAACCATCTCATTTAAAACCTCTCCTAGACAGTCTGTCATTAAGGAAAAGCTGGCCTGAAGAGAAAGAAATCCCAGGAGTAGCAGCTGCAAGATCTCAGGAATGACAAAAGAGTGTTTCTGAGCATAGCTAAATGTCATGGCAAAAAGCCGTAAGAACAAAAAAACAAGATGGATTACTTGCTTACAGGGCACGATTTCTTAGGAGGAGTCTCCCTCAGGTGTAGGCATCTCCTTGAAGGAGTGCTGTTCCAGATCAGGAGGCCAAATTCCACCGCTGAGCCCTAACTGGGGCTCTAGCAGCATAGTTTTACAGTAGGACCCTCTATCTGCGGAATCAATATCCACCGATTCTCTTATCCACTGCCTGAAAATACGAAATAAAACCCCCAGAAATATGTACGGTATTTATCTGTACTGTATTTCCAGGGTGTATTTAGCAGAACTAGACAGTAGAGGGAGCCAGAGACCATGCATTGGATAGTGTTCTATACTTCCGTGGTTTTTGGTATCCGTGGAGAGGATCTTGGTAGTGATCTGCCATGGATATCGTGGTCCTATTGTATAAATCTCAGCCTGTAACTCTGAGTTTGTTGGAGTCAATGTGTCTTCTAGTTCCAGACCATGCATGCTATTGCATCTCTGGATGTGATTGTGGTCCCACTTGACTATGTTTCATGAGTTCTCCCTATTTTTGCTACTATTGGACGGCCTTGGCTCTGGATTGTTTTTGGACTTTGGATTTGAATTTCCCGCTTCTGGTTTCTCTGAATCTCTGGCAGGACTCTTGTCTGTAGGGCCTCTGTTTTGGACTCCCTTGACCTGGCCTGTTCATATCTCACCTTGCCAAGACCTTGTTGCTGGGATTAGCTTTCTGGGAGGAGGACGTCAGCCTTTGATCTCTCTTGGATCAAGACACGCAGTGTAAATCAAAGAAGGTGGTCAGTGAGAGAAAATTCCTTCAGGGTAACGTATACAGCTGAGACCTAGCGTCTCCTTGAGAATTTATTTTATTTATTTATTTATTTGATTTATATCCCGCCCATCTGGTATATTCTACCACTCTGGGTGGCTTAAAAAAAGATCAGAAAAGCTTAAAGGAGATCAGAAGGAGATCAAACATGAGAACCCACCCAGAGGAAATAAACAAGGTAAGTCCACATAGTTTATATACTGCATACCCATAAAGATGGATTTCCAAATGGCCACTGCAGGAGTATGGGCTCACCAGTTAAAGATGAAGACATAATAAAACCCACCCTCATTTATCTCCCTCCAATACTGACTGACAGGTGAAGCAACTCTTCCAATTAGATTGGACCCTAATGGGTTGTTTAGATGAGGCATGAATTCTAGGCTATCAGCAATTAGCGCTTGTCAGCCAGGGAAGTTGCATCAAAAGAAATTAAGCAGAAAAGGTGATTGTCTTCTCTTCCTGCTGGCAGACTTTGTCAAGAAAAAGTTCATCCTGTCAGTTTTGGTAGAGGTGAGCATTACATGCCAGAAGCACCTGGGAAAAAATGGAGTAGCCAGCCGTAGTAAGTGAATTCTTAAAGGAATATGTGTAGGGTAGTTAACCTGGGCTAGGAACTGCTAACCACTGCCCCGTGTGGTGAAGTAGGTAACTAAAGCTACTTCCTGTAGTGTTAAGAACTGTGTGCTACTGTCCCCTTGTGGGGAATCATTGAACTGCAGATGGCAGCTTAACAAAGAAAGTTCCATATTTAAGACTGACACTCCACCCACCCTAGCTGGCCATTGGACCCCTCTAGACGGGGAGGAGTATAAAAGAACTTCCAATGTTACCTGAGCCTTTATTATTATTATTATTATTATTATTATTATTATTATTATTATTATTATTATTATTATTATTATTATTATTATTATTATTATTATTATTATGTGCTATCAAGTCAATTTTAATGAATGGCAATCCTTTTCAGGATTTTCCAGGTAGAGAATATTCAGAAGTGGTTTACCATTCCCTCCTTCTGGGGGCACTTTGGGACTGTGCCGCTTGCCCAAGGCTACCCAGGCTGGCTCTACTTGTAGGAGGCACAGTAGGGAATCGAATTCTCAACCTCCGGCTCTGCCTCTAAACCACTGAGCCTTCTTCAAGCAACATAGTTTTCTTCAGCTCTCCTTCTTCTGCATCATTAGCGCTGTCTCTTGAGTTGTTCGCTGATTCTGACTGGCTTTTGACATGCTCCAGACCTGATAGCCTGGTGTGACACCATTCAAATATCTGTCCTCCATAGAAGGGATGACACTGATCACTCCCTTTGACCCTGCTGTAGCACAAAGCAAGATGGATCTTCTTTTTTAACGGAATATGGCATTAGAAGAATATTATCCAGGAGCGTAGAACTGTAGATTTAATCATCTCTTTAAAGTTTTATTCCACTGAATACATTTTCTAGTACCCTACTGATAGGACTTGGAATTAAGTTCACCTTCTAGATAATCTTCATTGCATTTTTAAAAGATGCCACCTCTTGGAGAAAAAAAAATTAATTCATTCAAGATTAGTTCCAGCCCTCAGAAGGCAAAGACTGATGTGGCTTGAAATGGAGATCTCATGCTTTCAAGATGGTGCTTAGCTTTAGACCCTGGAATCCTTACTGAGCTCTGTGCTAGCCATTAAGTAAAGAAAATGTTTTCAAGAGAGAGGAAAAAAAGCCAAAGTTCCATATTTAGGCAGGAAAATCAAATGCACAAATATAGGATGGGTGATACCTGTCTTGGCAGTACTACATAAGAAAAGAATCTAGGAATCTTAATAGAAGACTTGCTAAACATGAGTTGACAACAGTGATTAAAAATGCCAGTGGAATACTAGACTGCATCAACTATAGTGTATGTTTAGGAAGGAGACAGCAAGCTGAAACATGTCTGCATGTTTGGAGGTTGGCAAAGGATCTTGAAATCACACCCTATTAAAAAAGATTGAAGGAACTGAATAAGCGTAACCTGGTGTATGTAGAAGATGGAGACGTGATGTGATAGCCATCTCCAGACATCTCAAGGGCTACCACACAGAAGATGGAACAAGTTTGTGTTCTCTTGGTCCAGACGGTAGATCCCAAACAAGTGGATTCAAACTGGAAGAAAGGAGATCCCAACCCAACTTTAGGAATAACTTCTTTGTTATTAAAGCTGTTTGACCGTGGAACCTACTGTCTTGTAAAATGCTAGACTCTCCTTCGAGGTATTTACAGTATTTATTTCCTTTATATACTGCCCCATTAGTACGCAGCACTATTCTGGGTGGTTAACACTGTGATAAAATCTAGCGGAACATAGCAAAACAAAAATGAAATAATTCAATTATAAAATCATAGAATAAACAAGCAAAGAAAATTAAACGGTGCAACATTTCCATATAAGCAGCAGGGCATGAGGCAAAAAATTTTCATGTGAGATGGCATTCAAAGGCTTCTCAGAAGAGCAACATCTTCAGCAACCTCTTAAATATAGAAATGGAGGGGGGCAGGCACAGTTCATCAGGGAGCCTGTTCCAGAAGGCTGGTACCCTTGCCAAGAAGGCCCAACTTCTCATTGATGGTTTTCTGGTCTACTTCAAAGTTGTCCATTAGAAGAGCATTGCCTGGGAGGATCTGGTGGCCCAGCTGGATGACCTTGGGGAAAGACACTCTGACAGGTAACAGGATCCCAAACTGTGAAGGGCTTTATAATTGAGCATCAAAACCTTGAACTTGACCTGGGACATGGCTGGTAGCCAGTGCAAGCAAGCCACAACTGGGGAGATCTGAAGAAAGGCCACCAGCCTGGTGGCCGCAGAGTTTCAAACAAAGTTTGCACAACCAATTGCCAAGGATGTCGTAGCTGGGATTTCCCACTGTGTGAGAGCATGGGTTGGACTAGATGACCCTTGGGGCACCATACAACTTTACACTTCTAGTTCACTGATTTTATGGGGGGGGGGGGAATGGGCATGCTGGCTGTGGTAGACTAGGGGTTACAGTTCCCTGTGATAACTTTTCCAAAACCCTGGTAAAAATCTCAGCCACCCTGTAAAGCTGCTAGGTTAATGTGCTAATCCCCACCCTGGCCATAATTTCTCTTAAATGTGCCCATTCTCTGTGAGAGCAGCCAAAAATCATCTCACATTATCGCAGAGAATGGATGGAGCCATACAATCATGCTGCCATTTCACTACACCTTTAGTATAAAGCCATCAAATACCAGATTAAATCTGTAAAAGATTACCTCCCGCTTTTGCTCGGAAATCTTTTCCCCCTAAAATGGTTCACAGAAAATGTGATGCCAAGAGCCATTCACTTTTCGTTGTTCATCACCATAGCCATCAGCCAAACTTGCTTGAGCCATGATCTTGTCATATCTCATCAGTAAATCGAGATCTACTGAATGTTTGAATGACAGAGATCCAGAGTTATTACCAGAATAATTCCAGAGGTTTACATACAGTCATGTGGAAAAAAAAAGTACACCCTCTTTGAAGTCTATGGTCTTACGTATCAGGACATAATAAAAATCATCTGCTCCTTAGGAGGTCTGAAAATTAAGTAAACACAACCTCAGATGAACAACAATACATGACAGATTACACCGTGTCATGATTTATTTTACAAAAATAAATCCAAAATGGAAAAGTCATGTGTGAAAAACAGTCTGTCTGTCTGTCTGTCTGTCTGTCTATCTATCTATCTATCTATCAAGACTGTGCTACTCTTCATCTTCACAAAGTGTCCTGAGAAAGACGGGTCTAGGACTTACCAACGTCATTGTTGGTGCAGTGGCTCCCAGTCTGATGTCAGTGGCCTGGCTGGCTCTCTCTCTCCTGGCATGGTGGCCAGGGAGGGTGCTGGGGCATGCTGGTAGCCTGACAAGGGCTGGGGGAGTTGTGTGCATGTGTGTGAATCAACTATCATGCTTTGTAGTTATTTTACATACGATTTATGCATGGATTGTAAACTATAGGAGTCCGGCACCCCTGACCCTAGCATTGTTGAAGGGAGAAGTGTATATGTAGCGTTAGACATTTCTTTGAAATCAGGGGAGGGGGGCTCCTGCTCCCTGGTAAGTGACGGGGGGAGGCAATAATGTAGAAAGGGTTCACAAGAACCCATCCATCCATCCATCCATCCATCTATCCATCCATGTGAAAAAGAAAGTATGCCCTCTTTGAATCCTGTGGTTTTACGTAAATCGTGACACAGTGTAATATGTTATGTGTTGTTCATCTGAGGTTGTATTTACCTAATTTTTAGACCTGCTCAGGATCAGATGATTTTTATGTTGTTATATGTAAAACCATAGAATTCAAAGAGGGTGTACTTTGTTTTTCACATGACTGTACGTGTATGTGTTTTAAAGTCTTTTAATCCAGATCTGCAGTTCTGTGTAAAGTTAAATACTGAGCATATGGAATGAAGAACGCTACTACAAGACCTCAGAAAAAAAGCTATAGTCACCTCCAGGGATTAGATTATTTTAAATTTTCAGATTTACCACATAAGACAATAAACTGGTTAACCTATGAGCTCTTGAATACACCTTACTAGCAATTGATGCTGGCGATTAACATATTTCTCCATATGTGTTAGCATTTCCACAAATTAGAACAATTTTTTTCTAGTAACTCATGTTAAATGGTTCTGACTATTTTATTAAAGAGTTATATATAGTGCCTATCTGAAATTAAATAAGAAGATCTGATTGATTCCATAGATGACCCCATCTTCTAGTATTATGGAGTTATTTTTTGTTGTTTAGTCGTTAAGTCGTGTCCGACTCTTCGTGACCCCATGGACCAGAGCACGCCAGGCCCTCCTGTCTTCCACTGCCTCCCGGAGCTGGGTCAAATTCATGTTGGAGTTCTTTACCAGCAGCCAAAATCCTGTTAGGGATTTACACTGGCATAAGTGCAATTGTGTAAACTGCTGCAGTGGATTGTCATTAAGTAACAAATTGATGGTTGTGTTCCTAGCCACTTGCCAGTTCCTTGACTTGGCATGCAACCAGGGCTGCATAAATCTGAAGCAATTTACCACTCTGTTTTATGTACACAGCATAATCCCTGAAAGGACTGTGGCCAGCATGAGAGTATACATACAATACTCAAATAGAACAGTCTGTGAGCTGCCTTTTAACAATAAATATTCATGATAGTATCTATTTGGTTTGGACCCTTTGCCTCCCTGCCATTTTGAATTTACCAGTTTTAACTTCTGGATAGCTCAGTGGCTTAGGTCTCTGGCTGTGGAGCCAGAGGTTGGGAGTTCGATTCCCCCATGGTGCCTCCTTGACAGGGGCTGGACTCAATGATCCATGGGGTCCCTTCCAGCTCTGCAATTCAAAGGTTATCATCATCATCATTTCAGGAGTAAATCAGAGGGTAGCCCTAGATCAATAACTGTTTGGAAGAGCAGTGGGTCAGGGAGCACTGTCATTCAATCACCACCAAAAATTGTGAACAAAAATCTATGCTCTAGGACTGTGGAACCCTGTCTCTCTAACTTGCACACTCATCTTCCCAAACTGGAGCAAACTTTATGCAACAAGGATGTCTACATGAGCTTTAAGGATATACAGCAAACAGTAGAAGCATAATGAGTCTACTCTTTGGTCAGAGCACAGGAAAGTCTATGAGTTCAACACATCAAAGGGAAGAAGGCTGGTGTTCAGATACTGATTAGAAATCATCATCATCATCATGTGAGGTCAAGTCAATTCTGACTTATTCTCACCCTTTTCAGGTTTTCCTAAGTAGACAGTACTCAGAAGTGTCTTACCAATCCCTTTTTCTGGGGTTGCCCAGAGACTGTGCAGCTTGCCCAAGGCCACACAGGATGGCTTTACTCATAGGAGGCCCAGTGGGGAATCAAACTCTCAACTTCTGGCTCTGCCAGATACCTAAACCACTGAGCTATCCGGCTTAGTGAGCTATCAGCCAACTGATTGGAAATAAGTGGACAAAATTGCTCCCAGGCCCTGAGTGAAACCTAAAATGCATCTTGTCTTGGTTAAAAAGTGGTCCAGTGTAATCTGACCTGAGTGGAAGGTACTGCTATTTGGAATTGATGGCATTGTTTAGTACCCATTACTGTGTACTTCAGTGTTATAGTATTCTCTTCACAGTATCAACCACATTCCAACGCGCAGCAGGGGAGAGATGAGTCTTACACTGTTATGGCAAGATTAAAAAGTTATGACAAGGCACAAGCAGATATTCATGGGTTTTATGCATGAATATGCCATGGGTATGAGGCTGTGCATGCCTGGCTTGTCTCTTTGTGTATAACTGTGGCTATATTACAGTTTGCATATGTATTAATAAATGGACCTGTTACTATGAGAGAAATGAGTACTGCTAATGATGCTGAGGCAGGAAGTCTGCACCGTTTTCTGAAATAAAGGTGAAAAGACTCCAATATATTAGTTCAATTTGCAAGATATACCGTCCAGGATGGTATGAGGTCCAGGATGGTATGAGATCTCCTGCCTTGGGCAGGGGGTTGGACCAGAAGACCTCCAAGGGCCCTTCCAACCCTACAATGATTCTATGATATATGTGTCTTTCTGGTGACACCCATCCATGCCCAGAAGAACCTTCCACACCTCTGTTTCCTTGTTGAGGTTGGCCATCATGATTATAAACTGGACTATCTGCATAAGCATTCAAACATATATTCTCCTGCTTTGCTGACCACATTTTTCCAAATGTTTTGATTCAGTTTGAAGGAAACAGAAGGGGTGTGAGATATTTCACTTTGAAGTAATCACTGGGTGAGTCCACATGTCCTGAATTTTGTTGTACAATCATGTTGGTGGCTGTCTGCAGTCACTCTGGCTTCCTGGACGTCAATGAACAATTATGAAGGAACCTCTCCCACGGGTTTTTTCTCATATCAGAAAGAGTGGGTGTACTGAGAAACTGCTGACTGATGGAGGGATTCATGCTAACTAAAAAGAAAGCAAAATGCCTCTGGAATTCACATTACAATAACAAATATTGGATCGTTATTTTATAGGTAATGTCATAGTTCTGTAGAGTACAATCAGAAAGTACACAATTAGCACTTCCAGGAGGGTTCCCAGAGCATAGTAGAATGATGTTATAGCTGCATGAGAGTGCAGCAATGATGTTGTGTGGCAGAATGAATTAACATTCTATAAGGCAATTCTAAAAACGGGGCCAGCCCGAACCAAAAAAAACACATAACTTGGAAATTAAGCTTTAGATCAGCACCATGTTTGGCAGAGTTATAGTAGATTGTCTGCTCTTGCTTTGTGCTTTATGTTTGGGTGAGAGGTGGTTAACTGACAAAAAAAGGGGGTCAGGTTCTGGGATTTTCCATTGCTTGGTGTCTCCTCTGAATGGTAGTGTGCACAAGAGGGGATCCTGTAGACCATCTTGACTGCTGACATTGATGTTCTTGACAGTCAGGCTTCCCTTTCCTAGGTAAAGCTTGACATCTTTTTTCTTGTTGGCAATGTGGGCTCAATATCGCACAGCAATATCGGGCCATTTCCTGGTGTGAATCATGGACAGAGAAGCACAATATCCCACATCCATAATCCAGAGGTTTTTAGAAGAACTGAATTATTACTTCCCTTATGCTGGAGGGACGTGGTGGCGCTGCGGGTTAAACCGCAGAAGCCTCTGTGCTGCAGGGTCAGAAGACCAGCAGTCGTAAGATCAAATCCACGCAATGGAGTGAGCTCCCGTTGCTTGTCCCGGCTCCTGCCAACCTAGCAGTTCGAAAGCATGTAGATGAATAGGTACCACCTCGGTGGGAAGGTAACGGCGTTCCATGTCTAGTCGCGCTGGCCACATGACCACGGAAACTGTATATGGACAAACACTGGCTCTACGGCTTGGAAACGGGGATGAGCACCGCCCCCTAGAGTCGGACACGACTGGACTAAATGTCAAGGGGAACCTTTACCTTTACCTTATGCTGGAGGGAAGCCTTCAAACTACATTAGCTTTTCTCCTCATAAACCACACTGTGATAAACCTGACAAAGAAGCAACACATGTTACAGACAGCTTCAGTTTGGACTTAAAGAAAGACTTAAGACCAAAATAAAAGTCAATTTTGGGAGAGTCCTGGGATAGTCATGCTCCATTATGAGTAATGAGGGGGGGGGGACACCATGTTCTCATCACAGGAATGTTTGGCCCTTGTTCCAGTACTTGGAGGAAATATTGATACTTGGGGAGTCATTAGGTCTGAAAGTAATTTGTGTGTTAAATTGTAAATAATTATTTCTAGATTCTGAAAATAGGGAAAGATGGTATCTACTGATATTCTCTGCTGAGGGAAGCTCTGCTGCACATCCTTTTATCGTCTGAAATGCAGAAGGATAGGATCCAGCCTCCAGAACATCCTTCCTTAGGAGTCTTATATGTACATAACAATAATAATTATATGTCATCAAGTCTATTCAGTCTTATGGTGACCCTTTCCAGGGGTTTCTGGAAGTATTCAGAAGTGGTTTACCTTACCATTCCCTTTTACTGGGGATGCCCTGGGACCGTGCAGTTCACCCAGGGCTACACAGGTTAGCTTTCTTCTTGGGAGGCGCACTGGGGAATCAAACTCCCAACCTCTGGCCTTTCAGCCAGAGCCCTGATTCATGGAGTTATCTGCGCAACTTATCTTCCCCTTGAAATGTACACTTGATTGCATTTCACGATGCAATCTCAGTGTGTGGAAATCATCCAAGTACTCAACACACTCAGCCAGGGCCTTGATTAATCTCAACCAATACAGCATACAAAGAAGTGAATCCTTCTGAAATGAATGGGGTTACTCTCCCCCTCCCTCAAAAAAAAAGCACAGAGTTTCTCTGGACTAACCTTGCATTTCTCTCTTTTCTTAAAAAAAAGGTCTATCATTCTTCTCTTTCTGTCTCTTATTTTGCCTTTTGTGTTACTAGCAAACCCTGATGCCAGGTTGCCTTTCCCTTGCACCCCCAGCCTGCTGTCTTTCCTTGAATATCTCCTAGAACCTTCTCTGCTGCATGAGAGAATCTCGGTAGATGAGTCAACACAGAAGAGTTCCTTAAAATTGTAAAGAGAGTGTTGAAAATTATGGCACATTAAAATGCTGAAATACTGCAAGCTATTAAAAATTAATATCATCATCCTCTTGGAACTGCAGGGCTGGAAGAGACCCTATGGATCATCCAGTCCAGACCCTATCAGAGAGGCACAGTAGGGAATCGAACTCCCAACTTCTGATTCCACAGCCAGATACCTAAACCACTGAGCTATTCAGGAGTTAAAAATAAATTAATAATAAAAATATCTAGTTAGTTGCTTTGGCCACATCCCCTTGCGAGTCTGGCCCTAAAGAGCTGGCCTAGCTTAAGAAAAATGTTTTCCTGACCAAGTGACCTACCATCCTTTAAACCTAGGAACAGAGTAACAACCGCACACAAGACTCATCAATGCTTTGCGAGGTGAATCCATCATTTAGCTGCTGTGTTCGCTATAATTCCACACTTGGCTTTCCAGAGATACTATTGACTTTACTCTCTCTTTAACTTTCCAAGCAAGAGTACCTGTATGTCATCTGGCAGAGGTTGTGTGTTTAACCCAGTCGAAGCACTGTCTTCTTTACCAAGGAACATGAATAATTTACCCTTGAAAATATTAGAATGGCTTTAAATTCCTCTCATATTTTTACAAGATTTGTATATGACAGCTACGTCTTCCAGGTCGCTTTCATGAACAAGGTTCTTTGAAAAATATATACTTCTTCTATCATCTATGAATAACATGGAGAATTAATCTTGTGAACAGCCCCAACTTGAGTGTATGGCAGTTGCCAACAGAGGAAAGGGGCTAAATTCGAATCTACACCTAGAACGTTTAAAAAATCTTGGTGAACGTGTAAATAACTTGTAAACATACTAATAGATAATTCCGTAGGTGTCCTTACCAGGAATGGCAAACCCTGCTGGTTTGCTTCCTCCTATATTCATTTTTTTAAAGAACCCTGAAGTTCTTTCCACCCACCATGGGGAAAAAATTGCAAACTTAGATTGTTCAAAATCAAACTGAAGTGAAATCCTCAGTTCTTGCACCACCCAAATTCAATTGGCATAACTATAATAAAAATTAGAATGTGTCATCAAGTCAATTCTGACTTATGGAATCATAGAATCATAGAAAGTTGAAGATGGAAGGGGCCTATAAAGCCATCAAGACCAACCCCCTGCTCAGTGCAGGAATACAATCAAAGCGTATCTGCCAGGTGATTATCTAAGTTTTTCTTGAATGCCTCCCGTGTTGGAGCACTCACCAACTCCTGAGGTCACTGGTTCCACTGTCGTACTGCTCTAACAGTTAGGGAGTTCTTCCTGATATTCAGCCGAAATCTGGCTTCCTTTAACTTGAGCCCATTGTTGTGTGTCCTGCACTCTGGGATGACTGAGAACAGATCCTGCCCCTCCTCTGTATGACAGCCTTTCAAGTATTTGAAAGGTGCTATCCTATCACCCCTCAGTCTTCTTTTCTCAAGGCTAAACATGCCCAATTCTTTCAGCCTTTCCTCATAAGGCTTGGTTTCCAGTCCCCTGATCATCCTGGTCGCCCTCCTCTGAACTTTCTCCACTTTGTTAGCATCCTTCTTGAAGTGTGGTGTCCAAAACTGGACACAAGACTCAAGGTGAGGCCTAACCAGTGCTGAATATGGTAACTCTTTCCAGGGTTTTCTCAGTCAAGAACACTCAGAAGTGGTTTGCCATTCCCTTCTTTGGGGGTGCCCTGGGACAGTGTAGTTTGCCCAAGGCAACATAGGCTAAATCTTCTAGGTGGCACAATGGGACCTCTGACCACACAGCTAGACACCTACCCAGCCGGCTGGTAGAACTCTACCCAGCATGAAAAGCTGGGTAGCTCAGTGGTTTTGGTTGCAGAAGTAGTGGTTGGGAGTTCGATTCCCCGCTGTGCCTCCTTGACAGGGGCAGGACTCAGTGATCCATAGGGTCCCTTCCAACTCTGCAGTTCTAAGATTATTATTCTAAAATACAAGACAGTCAATTACAATTATAAAAACATTGACTGGTATTATATAACAGATACAAGTTTTAACCAAAAACATACCTGTTAAATATGGATGCAGTATGTATGCTGTTCCTAATAGCGATGTTTTTTGTAGCTCCGATAGTATTATTTCTGAGATCTGCAACTGCTTATAATACTGTGTGAAATTTCTTGGTATTGTTCCCAAAGCCACAATGACATGGGGACCACTGAAGTGTGTTTCATCCGCAAGCAAGATGTTTTGATTGCCAGATCTCTGTAGATTTTGTTAGTTTTTCCAGTTCTTTATTTTCAACTCTGACATCCCCTGGAATTACAATGGCAATGATCCAGACTTTTTTTCTTCTTCTTTTCTTTATTTGATTTATATCCTGCCCATCTGGTATATTCTACCACTCTTTTGTTGTTGTTGTTCTATTACTACTATGTCTGGTGTGTTATGTTCAAGGTGTCTATCCATTTAGATCTGGAAATCCAACACCATGATGATGATGATAACAACTCTGTGATATTGGTGTCTCTAGGTGCCTGGGGGAGGTTGACATTATTGGGGGGCCCTCTTTGTAGGTGTATAATTCGGAAATCCCAATCCCAATCTTCACCAAACTTGGAAGGATTGTAGAGAAGAATCAGAGGATACTTCCCTGCAGTTTTGGTGTCTCTAGTTTCCATTTTATAGCCAAACAAATCAACAAATCAACAAATCAAAAATTGCTAAAAAATGCATTGATTCGTATTAATGGGGGGCATTGATTTGTATGAATACAAATCAATGAATTAGCAATTTTTGAACAAATTTGGTGATTCATTTTCAATTCACGTCCATCTTTAGTGCAAATATTTTGTACATTACATACAGCATAATAAAAACTGTTCAATTCAGAAATATGCCATGCATTTTAAACGGCAGCAGTTATTTATATAGGCTATCAACCCCTTTTATTGGATTCAGGTGTCTTACATCCTTGAGTTTCACAATATTCTAATTCCCCCATGTACTATATAAGACTTCTTCTCTGAACATAATGACTTTAATTGTTTTCCTCCAGATTAGGAAGGGGATTATGACCTTAATTGTATTCCTCCTATAAATATGCTTTGGTTTAGTCATTCAAGGAAGGAATGGACAGGGGATGGAAGAAAGCAGGAAGGAAAAATGTGTTTATGAAAAGAAGGGGTTGTGGTCAGATAACAAAAATGCAAATAGTAGGTTCTGAACTGGAAAACAAGACTTGTGTGACCGTTGTAATCCATTACTTGCGTTGGAGTTTTCTGCAACCTCGCATGCTGCCTTTAGTAGGCTTGGCTGGGAGGAACCTTTCTGGGCTGGAGTGACTGTCAATCTATCCAACACTAACCAATCATTCCTTCCCTGCCTCTGATTCAAAGAGAGTGACACCTCTCTGCTAAGAGCTCTTTCCCTTTCATTAGTCTGTTGAAAGCAGTGAGCATGTTCAGGTCTCTTGCTGCAAGCATCCCTCTTTGTTCTTAGTTTACTGTTTGATCTGTTCAACTATAAGCAAATGAAGCTTTTTTTTATTCTTTCTTCAGCTAATGTCTCAGAGTGAGTTATTGGGATTGTAAGTGCCAATCAATGAGAAAAAGGGGTGGTCTGCTCTGAGGAACTTGAAGCTATTCTGTTCTGTGAATCCTTGCACTTCTGCTGTGCGGCTAGAGGAATTTTTCCAAAAATTCAAAACTCTGCAACAATTTGTTGCTACAGTGAGCTCCAGCTTCTTCCCACTTTCATTTAGGAACTGTTTCACCACCTAAGAAAGTATATATTGCATTTCATCACTAGGAAACTGATGATCTTCTACTAACCTTACACTTCTGCTTTGTTTCAGTGAGATACTTCAGGTTATTTGGGGCTACTCCAAACCACTGTGTGTTGGCATCAAATCGCTATTGCCTTCAGTAACTCACAGTCCCCCCCAAAAAAATATCTCTGTGCCAATGCAACAGAATAGTGCTGGTGGATGCAAGCTGAGTCTTTGGGAAGTTGCAGTAATGCTTAGATGGGACTAGAGGTGGCTACCACCTGAGAATCAAGAGGAGACAGGAAGGAACCATGAGACAAAAGTCAGAATCATGATAAAAGCAGGAATGTGAAGAATACTTGCTAAATAACTTTTCTTGTCCATTTAGGGTGGACAGAGGAAAGCCAGTGGATTTGACGGCCAGACTTTTACCCCTAAATCTCAACCCCCACCCCACCCCCTCAAGAGTTCTCATCCACAGTATGAGAACAAGATACCAACTGTTTGGTTGGAGTTTTTTGCTCCATTGAGTTTCTAAATTTGTGTAAAATACACTTTGTATTAAAACACCTTCTCTGTGTAAAAACTAGTGGTGCTTCCCACCCCCCCTTTGTGAAGCTAGGAACATACATACATACATACAGAGAGAGAGAGAGAGACAGCACAAAAGATGGGCTGATTGTTCAAAGTTTCTGAACTTGGACGCCCAGGTTTTGGTGGTGGCCAGAAGTCTATTTGCATAGTTAAAATTAGTGCGCCAGCTGTGCCTGTTCCTAGAGAGGTCGGATCCGGCCACAGTGACACATGCTTTAGTTACATCTCGATTGGATTCCTGTAACACACTCTACGCGGGACTGCCTTTGGAAAGTGTTCGGAAACTTCAGCACCTCCAAAATGTTGTAGCCAGATCGTTAACTGAGGCTGGCTACAGGGGTCACATAATCCCCCCCGTTACAGCAGCTCCACTGGCTGGCGCGATGATTCTGGGCACAGTTCAAAGTGCTGGGTTTTTTTTATTTAATTATGTCATCTATATAAAATATTGATATGCCGCCTTTCTCCCGAAGGATCCAAGTTTAAAACCTATAAAGTCCTCCACTGCTTGGTCCATTTTAACACGCTACCTTGCTGGGCCAAGGTGGCCCACCTCAACTAAAATTTCAGCAGTGCCCATATTTCTCCCACATCCCTGTCTCTGGTCATTAGTACATGGCGACCTGAGATGTCTATGAGCGCAAAGATTTAATTGGGAGGGTTCCGTGGAGAAACAGCAAATGTCTGCCTTTGTACTTCATAGGCCGCTATTCCAGCACCCATTTTTATATATATCACAAAGGTGTGGGTTGCTTGCTGGATGCTCTCTGCTAGCCGAGTGGTTTTATTAATATCCTTGATCTTTTCATCTTTTTTTTCCCCCAGCCTAGTGTGTAAACCCAAAGAACATCTCATTAAACTGAAACTTTTTTAGGGGGCGGTTGGGGAATACAACAGAATGAAAATCCCTAGCAACCGCTTCAACACCATCAACATCATTATGAGCGGAAAAACAGCATCTGTTGTACGATTTAACAAGGCCGTTTTGGAGCATCCTAATAGGTGTCTTGACAGGCAGGGAGGTTCTGCTTCTTCCCCCCACCTGAGAATGGGTCACAGTTATCATCAGTCTTGATGAAACTCCAATATGCCCCAGCACTGGAGAAAGTGTCATCTTGAAAAGGTCTAACAGGTGTCAGAGGGAAATAAAAATCTTTTATTTTTAAGTGGCTTCCAAGCAGCTAGGCTGCCTTATAGACACCTGGGAGACATACCGACCGGGTGGAAAGTGTCTTTATAGACTCCAACAGACTGAATCCTGCAGTGAACTCAAATAAAGGGTGGGGGCCTGCTCCCTAAATCACCTGACAGATGAAGACACGAAAAAGAGGAAGAGTTACCTGTGTGACTGATAACATCTTCAAAGTCTAGAAGCATCACCTGTCTGTGCCTCTTATTGGGTAGAAATAAAGATTTTGTGTGTGTGCGACTGAGGCGGAAATCAGACATTAAGAGGGAGGTGTATGCTCTGTGATGTATTCATTTTTTTTCTCTCTCTACAAGATTTCTTCAGATATATGTGCTTCAGCCATTATACTTGTAAATATAGGTTGTGTTTACCTTCCAATGGCCAACCACAAAGCAAAGAGTACTGAATGCAAGTTATGGGGATTTGGCATCTATGGAAAGCAAAGCATAGTGTGCTGTTTATATACTATCCCTTAGAGCTTAAAGCAATCTCTGGGTGGTTTACAATTGAATTATGCAGGCTACGCATTGCTTCCCACCCCCCACATGCTGGGTACTCAATTTACCAACCTCAGAAAGATGAAAGGCTGAGTCAACCTCGCGCTAGCTATCTGGGATTCAAACCTGTCCATGAGTTTTGTCTGCAGTACTGCAGTTTAACCACTACACCATGAACTGCTATTGCTATCGGAGATTGTACTGTTAGAACTTGGAAATGATACTGCTTATGACTACAACTCCCAGAAACCACCAACCAGCCTATGCAGTGCTCATGCTGGCTGGTGGATTCTGGAACTTGTGGTTCGAAAGAACAAATTTACTTTTGTGGATTGGGTTTTTCTAATTTCAAAACTGGAAATGTTTGGATTTCAGATATGTGGAAGTTGACCAGCCTGATTTAGGTTGACAATATGCCTTTGGATTTGGAAATAGTCTGAATTCACCGAATAACACAATTTTCGGATAGTTTGAAATGTATCTGAATCTGAATTTGATAGTTCCAAATATCTGTATTCACCCACTGCCTAGCGCGACCTGTTCTCTGCTCCCTCTGTGCTGTTGGGATTTCCTGCTGGTATTCAGTGTTCAATCAGGTTCAGTCATACTGATCATCAGTATGCCCCTTACCATTTCCTATTACCTAGACACTGCCGGCTGTTGGTGTGTACTCTTTTCATTTGGCACAATTACTAAGAAAGTGTCAGAGAACACAGGGAAATCTTTTAAATATGGTTTGCCTTTTTTCTTCTTTAAAGGGGAACATAATGACTGTAACAGAGTTCCGGATATCTGGAAATTCTGAATTTCCAAAATTCCGACATCCAAACCCAAATTCTGAACCCAAATTTTGGTGCTAGTACACATCCTTTAAAAAAAAAAACTTGGTGAACTCCTCAGTCTCCATCCTATAATGCCAGATCCAACCATTTTTGCTTTGGGTCAGATCCATCAAGTCTCTTCCACTTGAGTCCAAGTTACCTAAAGGATTATCTTGTCTTGAACAAACCTGCTCCGGCATTCGGATCTTTAGAGAAGACCTTTTACTCAGTCCAGCCACCCTCTGAGGTATGTTTGGTGGGGATGTCAGATGACTTTCTCAGCCATTCCTCCTAGGCTGTGGAACCACCAAAAGGGGAGAAGCTAAGCTGGTCCCCCTCCCTGTTGCCTTTCCATAAGTAGACGAAGCCCTTTCTCTTAAGACAAGCCTTTTGCAATAAGCTGTGCTGCTGTAAAAGGAGCATTAGACAGGTGCTGCCTTAAAGATGATTTGTTTTAAAGTTATTTTTGCTAATGTACACTCTTTTTTTCCTCATTTTACTGTTAGCTACTGTGAATCCCATTTCGAGAGATATAAATCTAATACAAACAAGTAAGTAAATATTCTTATGAGATTAAAAGGAAATTGACATTTAAGTTAAGATCATCCCCCTCCCTCTTGGGAACACAACTTTAGCACTTTCTTACATTTTGTTTTGACAATCTGGTTTCATTTCCTTCTGAAACATTACAAAGCCAGTTAAGCTGAAGACAAGCAACTGTGGGGAGAAAATGCATGATTTAAGAAGACAGGCAAAGACAAAGCAGCGTCACCAGGTTTCTCACGCCTGTATAAATTTAGTAATCCACCTCAGTGCTAAACCTTTTTCTTCTCTCCATTTCATTGACAGAAACTGATCTAATCAGCTCTGGGCATCTGGAAATGCTATTGTGGATAAATTTAATCACAACCTGTACAACGTTCTCAGTTTGCTTACCTGTATTTTTCAGTGTTGGCAAAGATTCCGTCAGCACTCCTTGTGAGTAGCTGAGGAAAAGAAGGCTATCACTATTCTGTGCCAGCAAATAATAGGGACCAATAAAATATTCAATAACAGAAACTGGGAAAGGTGAATCCCAGCTCCATGGCTGTTTTCCCTTGAGAGGCCTGCTCAAAGCAAAGCAAAGCAAAGTGTGCTGCTTATATACTGCCCCATAGCACTTAAAGCACTCTCTGGGTGGTTTACAATTGAATTGTGCAGGTTGCACATTGTGCCCCTGCCCCTCCGTAAGCCAGGTACTCAATTTACCAACCTCAGAAAGATGGAAGACTCAATCAACCTTGAGCCAGCTACCCAAGCGCATTGGTCTCGAACTCAGGTCATGAGCAGAGTCTTGATTGCACTACTGCACTTTAACCCCTCTGCCACTGCTCACTTCAGCCAAACTCATATACCTCTCCTCTGCTGGTCCTGGCAACAAGGTAAGAGGGAGGTTTATCCAGAGGATGGACAGGGGACTTGGACAGAGAGATGATTAGCATGAAGGCTTGTCATCACTTTGTGGCAGGTAAAGAGGATTTCTGGGGTGCACATATACTCACTAAATTTTTCATTCTCATAAATACAGGTTGTGTTGATTTAAGAAAACACTTTGAAGAAGTAATTTCAAGCCCACAATATTCTTTGCCTCCAGGTAAGAGGGAAACAAGGAGCCCTATTTTTTTTTCCTCATCAAGGCTTCTGGAATTTGTGCAAACTGCTTCTGAGCAAACCTAGTGTCCTAGGTGCACATAGGAAATCAACCCTGAGTGCTCACTGGAAGGACAGATCCTGAAGCTGAGGCTCCAATACTTTGGCCATCTCATGAGAAGAGAAGACTCCCTGGAAAAGACCCTGATGTTGGGAAAGTGTGAAGGCAAGAGGAGAAGGGGACGACAGAGGACGAGATGGTTGGACAGTGTCACCGAAGCTACCAACATGAATCTGACCCAACTCCGGGAGGCAGTGGAAGACAGGAGGGCCTGGCGTGCTCTGGTCCATGGGGTCACGAAGAGTCGGACACGACTTAACGACTAAACAACAACAACAACAGATGCACATAAACAACAAGGGCAGAATGACCAACTGATTGTTTTAAAGGATGCAAACTAGCATTGGATGTCTCTTATCTAGAGATGGCCACAAACTGCCAATTGGGTGGCTCGGCACGGTTCGTTTCCCGGCTGAACAACTGATCACTCCCTCCAGCGGGCACCCCCTCGGCGTCAGCACTTTGACCTACCTCCTCTGGGTACCCACTGGACGGGGTGGAGCACCGAAATTCGAATCTGCTGTTTAACTTGGAAATGAGCTGGACTGAACCACCGAACCAGCAGTTCATGCCCATCTTTATGCTAATCCTTAGAAGTACCTGTGGCCAAACAGTAAACTTCATGATTTGGGGGATCCTGTGTTAAAGTGTCATTTGTGCAGTTTTCCTTCGGTTTGTGTATGGGGTGGAAGGTTCTCCTCGTTCTTTTCTGCTGTCAACACAAAATACCTCCCCCTCTTATGGGGCAAGGAAATGAATTATTTGGTTCTTATCCTGGCAGGAGCAGATAAGTGGGGATTTATCTCCCTGACACAAGAATACAAGTGTGTGCACAGCTCCTTGTTCCCAAACTAGGATAATGTAGGGTGCTCAGAGCCAAGAGGGTTCGACTCTCTCATCCCATTCTAGTGCCTCGGAATCTAAATCCAGTGGTCAGGGAGCATCAAAATGCCATGGGAGAGAGAGAGGGAAATAGAGGAGACCTAATCCTATTTAGTTTGGCTGATGGTTATGAGACTGAAGCATTCTGTGTTTGGTTCTCTGATCTCTATCAGCGATCCCCAACCTTTTTCGGTCCGCAGACCGGCTGGGGAAGGCGGGGCACCCCCGCGCTCGTTCGCATGCGCTAACTGCGGCGCTTCTCTGGGCGCGCTTGGGCTCGTTTGCATGCGCAAATGGTGGTGGGCGCTCGCACGGGCGTGCTGGAGTGCGCATGCGGCTGTGCGGGGGTGAGTGCGTGCGAGGGGGTGGGGCGGGAGGTCTGTCTCGGCGGCCCGGTCCGGGTCAGGCCACGGACCGGCACTGGGCCACGGACCGGGGGTTGGGGACCTCTGCTCTATCTGACATTGACTTCTGGATAGCTCAGTGGCTCAGGTCTCTGGCTGCGGATCCACAGGTTGGGAGTTCAATTCCCTGCTGGGCTTCCTTGGCAGGGGCTGGACTTGATGGTACCTTCCAGCTCTGCAGTTCTAGAATTATTATATAAGCAGGAAAGCACCCATTTTCTTTGGTAAGGCTTCTCCTCTTGTGTAGAAGCAGGTCTCAAAGTCTGTGCAAGGTTCAAACATC
This sequence comes from Intellagama lesueurii, assembly GCA_037013535.1. NCBI lineage: Eukaryota > Metazoa > Chordata > Lepidosauria > Squamata > Agamidae > Intellagama > Intellagama lesueurii. The sequence continues at coordinate 8,470,555 of JBAJHW010000003.1, forward strand.
CAAAGCTCCCTGAATCCTCTTGCTTTTTCCCTCTTACTCTGACCTCCTTGGTTCAACTTGGCAGCATCGCGGGATTCAGCATTCTAAGTAACTCAGTCCCACAGAACTAAAACCAGCCCTGCAGGGTAGAACCAAATAGCCACCGCTCACTCTGTAGCAGATCGAGGAGTCTAAGCTGGGACTCACACCCACACCTCCAACCCACACACCCAATAAACACAAGTTATAGAGAAGATTTTATTTTAGTGAAAAGATAGGGGGAAATGCAGTTCTCAGATGAAAAATGTTGTTATATATTGTCCCGAGGTATTTGGTTCCATTGTGGTACTGTTCTAACAGTACAGGATATATTTTTTCCCCTGGTATTCAGGTGAAAATCAGTAACTTGAGCCCATTATTATGTATCTTGAATTCTGGAATGATTCAGAATCAGAACAGATGTTACCCCTCTTCTGTATGAAAACCTTTCAAGTATTTGAAGAATGCTATCATATCTTCAAGGGACGTGGTGGCGCTGCGGGTTGAACCGCAGAAGCCTCTGTGCTGCAAGGTCAGAAGACCAGCAGTCGTAAGATCGAATCCACGTGACGGAGGGAGCTCCCGTCGCTTGTCCCAGCTCCTGCCAACCTAGCAGTTCGAAAGCATGTAAAAATGCAAGTAGATAAATATGTAGGTACCACTTCAGTGGGAAGGTAACGGCGTTCTATGTCTAGTCGCGCTGGCCACGTGACCACGGAAACTGTCTTCGGACAAACGCTGGCTCTATGGCTTGGAAACGGGGATGAGCACCGTGCCCTAGAGTCGGACACTACTGGACTAAATGTCAAGGGGAACCTTTATCTTTACCTATCATATCTTCCCTCAGTCTTCTTTTCTGAAGGTTGAATGTTTCTAGATCTTGTAGTCTTCCCTAGCAGGGCTTGGTTGCCCTCCCCTGAACCTGTTCCAGTTTCTCTGCATCCTTCTTAAAATGTGGTGTCCAGAACTGGACACAGGACTCAAGATGAGGCCTAACAAGTGCCAAATAGAGGCGGACTGGTTTTTATCAGACTCATGAAATTCTCACAGGGTTACTGTGCACGACTAAAAACATGGCGACTCCAGATCAGGAAAGAGTATACGTATTCTGAATTATTTCACAATATGGAAAGAAAGGTCACAAGCCTAACGACCAAGCTATTAAAATTCCAGATGTCCACCATGCATGCAAGAGGTTGTTTATCCTGCATACAGACACATCTCTTTTGGGAAAATAATATCCCTTACGCGGCATTGAGCCTTAGGGAGGAAACATGCATTATCCCTCTCGTGTCCGTGACAATGTATTAGACTAAATCACCATTGTTTGAAACCCAAAGCTGACTAAATCAATTGAGGAAATGGTTTCAAATTCCATAAATCTGTCAAATCGAACAGAGAGTTCTGAAAGAAAATGCCTGATTCACGGCATGAAAATGACTCCCCCATCCATTGTCTTGCATGAGTAATGAGTTTTTGTTGCTAGTTATTCATAGTTCTTTCGAAGCCTATAGATTAAACACTTCAGCCCCTTTTTATCAGCTGTCCTGAGAGACGTTTACACTGTACATTTGAAGAAGAAGAAGGGAAAAACCTGCAGAGAACCATCCATCCTTCTTTAGAACAAGTTCAAAGTCAGAGACGGATGAGAATTATAGTTGCTGTAGATTGAGCAAGTTTTGATGTGAACTTCCTCAATCTCCAGCTCCCAAATAAAATGATATACCAGGAGGTAGGTGCAATGGATAATGGTTTGTGTATCTCTCCTGTGAGAAGAGCCAGCCTGTGTGGCCTTGGGCAAGCTGTACAATCCCAGGGCACCACCAGAAGAAAGGAATGGTCAACCACTTCTAAGTTTTCTCTACCCGGAAACTCCTGAAAAAAGAATCGCCATAACTCCGGTGGAGGTCCCGGACTGCTCATCAGCTCGCTGTGATGAGTTTGCTATTCATTTTGAGGGGAAAATCACTCAGATTCGCAGTGGGTTGGACTCCACCGTTACTGCAGAATCAGAGGATGTGTCCAGTGTGCCGTGCTTAGGTCAAGTATTAATGGATGAGTTTCAATTGTTGAGACCTGAGGATGTGGACAGGGTGCTTGGATCTGTCCGTTCTACCACCACTCCGCTTGACCCTTGCCCATCTTGGCTAATTGGAAGATCTGCCAGGGGGGTTCGCACCTGGGTCCAGGAGGCCGTGAACGCCTCTTTGAGAGAGGGAGTGGTCCCTACCACCTTGAAAGAGTCGGTAATTCAGCCACTCCTTAAAAAGCCTAACCTGGACCCAAGACTGGTGGTTAACTACCGACCAGTGGCGAACCTCCCTTATTTGGGCAAGGTGTTGGAGCGGGTTGTGGCCGGGCAACTCCAGGCGCTGCTGGATGAAACGGATTTTCTGGATCCATTTCAATCGGGTTTCAGGCCGGGTTTTGGTACGGAGACAGCCTTGGTCGCCCTGTACGATGACCTTTGCCGGGAGAGAGACAGGAGGAGTGTGACCCTGTTGATACTCCTGGACCTCTCAGCGGCTTTCGACACCATCGACCATGGTGTCCTTCTAGATAGGCTGGCTGGGTTGGGAGTTGGGGGCACCGCTTTATGGTGGTTCCGCTCCTTCCTGGCTGACCGTGTCCAGAGGGTGGTGCTGGAGGACAGTTGCTCTGTCCCATGGCGTTTATGTCATGGGGTTCCTCAGGGCTCAATACTGTCCCCCATGCTGTTTAACATCTACATGAAACCGCTGGGAGAGGTCATCAGGAGGTTTGGGCTGAGGAGTCAGCAATATGCTGACGATACTCAGCTCTACCTCTCGTTTTCCACCAATCCAGGTGAGGCAGTTTCTGTGCTGAACTCGTGTCTGGACCTGATAATGGACTGGATGAGGGTTAATAAATTGAAACTCAATCCAGACAAGACGGAAGTGCTGTTAGTGGGTGCTTCACCGGACAGGCTGGAGGGCCATTTCCCTGCCCTGAATGGGGTTACACTCCCCCTAAGGGACAGGGTCCGCAGCTTGGGGGTGCTCCTGGACCCCAGTCTAACACTGGAATCCCAGGTGGACTCGGTGGCCAGAGGTGCCTTCCTTCAGCTGCGGAAATTATACCAGCTACGGCCCTACCTGGACGAGCGGAGTCTCATGACAGTTACACACGCACTGGTAACATCTCGCATAGATTACTGCAATGCGCTCTACGTGGGGCTGCCTTTGAAGACGGTCCGGCGACTGCAACTGGTCCAGAATCGAGCTGCGCGGCTGGTGAGTGGTGGGGCCGCTAGGGACCATATCAAGCCAATTCTGTTTAAGTTACATTGGCTACCAGTTGCTGCCCGGGCCCAATTCAAAGTGCTTGTTTTGACATATAAAGCCCTAAACGGCTTGGGCCCTGGATACCTGAAGGACCGCCTCCTTCCATATGAACCTACCCGGCAGTTAAGATCTAGCCAGGGGGCCCTTTTGAAAGAGCCGTCCCTCAAGGAGGTAAGAGGGATGGCTTGTAGACAAAGGGCCTTTTCGGCAGCTGCCCCCAGACTATGGAATGCCCTCCCGACTGAGATTCGTCTGGCGCCAACGCTGATGACATTTCGGCGCCAGGTCAAAACCTTCCTGTTCCAGAAGGCTTTTAATTGAAATTATATCAGCTGTGGGTCCGATGGCAATTTTTAGAGTATATATTTTAATTGTATTTTAATTGTCTTGTCTTTTTATTGTATTTTAAATGTTGTAAGCCGCCCAGAGACCTCTGGGTAGTGTGGGCGGCATATAAGTTAAATAAATAAATAATAAATAATAAACTCAGAATTGACTTGACAGCACATCACTACTATTAGATTCAATGGAAAATCTAAATTTTCCCTGAAGGTTCACTAGCTTTAAAACAGCAAATGGTTTTTCACCAAGAATTGGCATTTTGGATGTGAATGCAGTGTTAAATAAGATGTTGTACCAACTTGTGTTGGAATTAATTAACACGGAATTAATTCCTGGAGCTGGCTGGATTGCTCAGTGGTGAAAGCATCTGGCTGCAGAGCCAGAAGTTGGGTGTTCAGTTCCCTACTATGCCTCCAGTGAGTACAGCCAGCCTGTGTAGCCTTGGGCAAGCTGTACAATCCCAGGGCACCCCGAGAAGAAGGGAAAGGCAAAGCACTTCTGAGTCTTCTGCACCTGGAAAAAATTGAAAAGGGTAATCATAAGTCAGAATTGACTTGACAGGACATGATTATTATTAAATTCAGTAGATTTACTCACAGGTAAACATGAACAGGATTACAGCTTTAATGTTATTCATAATGTTATTTGTTCTGGAAGCTGGGTCAAAAATAAATAGAAGGCTGTATGGAGAATACATGTCAGCGATTAAAAGATTCAGAAAGAAGCTGTCACTGGTGTAAAGGAGGGGATACATTATCTCCAAACACTGGACAAGTAAAAGCATCTTGTTGGTATAATTTCACACCACGTGATTTTATGTGAAGCAATGAAACAGCCCAAATTCGTCAAAGGGCTGTGGTTATCCCCAAAAAAGGAAGTGCTGTGGTTTGTCTTATTTGTGCAATTACAGATTTCAACAGAGAACTCCAGTGTGTGTTTTTATTGGGTATGCACACACCAAAATGTTTAAATAACTGGCTTAAATTGCTGATAGAAAATGAAAACACACGCACACACACGATGCAAGGGGTCTCCATATCCTTCTGTGATGTGCAGCTTGTCAAGCATTGGGTGTGTGCAGGTTATCTGCCATCAAGTCAGAATCAACATATAGCAACCCTAATACAGCTTCCAAGGTAAATGTGTTATTTAAGGAATGACTTTACCTGTTCCACACCATCACCACCCATAGGTCTCCACAGCCTAGCAGTGATTTGAACCCAGATATCCTCATTCTTAGTCCATCATTCTACCCACTGTACCACACTGGGCTGAACAGTAATGAGTGCAAATTTTGTAGGGAGGGATAAGGTGGAGAGTTTGGCACAGTATAGATTTAGAAAAGGGGTTTCCTCTGATGGTACTGTAAATGGTTTCTGATTGCCACCACAGGAGCCTTCCATGCTTCATCTAGTTTTCAACCTAGCTAGCTTTGCTTGGTGATGGCTCATTGGAAGGTAACGTAGGCTTCTTCAGGGACACTAACAATTCCAGCTTCTAAAGAGGCACTACCTATAATGTCTAATTTCCCCCCAATGGTACTGAGTTGAATCCTGAAGCTTGTTAAAGATTCTGTCCTTAGTTACAAGTCCCAGAATCCCACTTGTTGGTCTAGCCCAGTCGTTCCCAACCTTGGACCTCCAGATGTTCTTGGACAACAACTCCCAGAAATCCTGGCTATCGGAGCTAGTGGAGAAGGCTTCTGGGATCTGCAGTCCAAGAACATCTGGAGACCCAAGGTTGGAAACCAATGGGCTAGCCACTAACCATGTTCGCTTGGACTTTCTAGGAGGTAGCCCCAAAAAGCAACTTTTTGACCAGTGGACCCAATTCAGAACACAGCCATTTCATCCCATACCTGCAGACCAGCAACCATTTTTGTAAGCAGGTATTTCTGTAGGCTAACACTAAATTATCCTTTTAGATTTGCTACATTTAACATCAACTTTCAGCTCTGCTTTCAGTTCACTCCAGGTGGCTTGACTTTCAGCCTCCCAGATTTAAATACATGCTGATCCCCAGCATGGGAAAGTGACCTTTAGCTCAGCATACAATTGAAAACCCACAATAATGCTAGAGGCAGAGTGCTTGAAAACACATATCTTTCTTCCTCTGATTAACCTGCAATTGGTGGTTCAATGAAGAAAGTGAAACATAACGCTGATCTATTTCATCAGTGTATGGATGACGGTGATGTTATATCAGAATATCACAGCATGAACAATTTGAAGAGGAAATGTTCTGGCCTTTTACATCCCTACAGTTCTGTACTGAGGAGGCGATAGAATTTAGAACATACACATATTGTACAGATGCTTAAAACAGACATGAAAGACTTTCTAAGGCTTTTGAATAGAATAGCTAAACCGTATCAGGTATACAGTTAGATTGTGAAGGATATTCTAGAATTTGGGCCCTCAACAGCTTGTTGTTATGGGCTGTCATATCACCTCTGACTTATGGGGCCCCTATGAATTAATGAACACAAAGACAAAAATCATGACTATAGAAACACTTTTGTTGTTTAGTCATTAAGTTGTGTCCGGCTCTTCGTGACCCCATGGACCAGAGCACGCCAGGCCCTCCTGTCTTCCACTGCCTCCCGGAGTTGGGTCAAAGTCATGTTGGTCGCATCGATGACACTGTCCATCCATCTCATCCTCTGTCGTCCCCTTCTCCTCTTGCCTTCACACTTTCCCAACATCAGGGTAAGTGTGAGGGCAAAAGGAGAAGGGGATGACAGAGGAAACACTACACAACTTTAATACTAACAATGAAGAAATTGAAAGTTATTTTTATGCCTTGGTTCAATCACCAGTCCTAATGGAGAGTCAGTCATGAAATGAGAAGAAGACTGAGACTAGGAGGGGCAACAATGAAGGAACTAGAAAAGATCATCAAGCATAAGGATGTGTCACTGAAGACCAAGACCAAGTATCATCCCTACTCTTGTCTTTCCTATCATCATGTATAGGTGCGAAAGCTAGACAGTAAAGAAAGCTGATAGGAAAAGAAAATTGATATGTTTGAAATGTAGTGCTGGAGGAGACCTTTGCAGGTACTCTGGGTTGCCAGAAAGACAAACAAGTGGATCCTAAATCAAATCAAGCCTGGACTATCTCTGGAGGAGAAAGTGTGGAAGCTGAGGCTGTTTTACTTGGGGCGCATCATGAGAAGGCAGGATTCTCTGGAAAAGACAATAATGCTGGTGGGAGGCAGCAGGAAAAGAGGAAGACCAAATATGAGATGGGCTGACTCTCTAAAGGAAGCCACAGCCTTGAATCTGCAGGAACTGAGCAGGGCTGTTGAGGACAGGACATTTTGGAGATCCGATGGTTGTTGTAGGTTTTTCAGGCTGTCTGGCCGTTTTCTCAAGAACACGGTCAGACAGCCCGAAAAAGCTACAGCAACCGTCGGATCCCGGCCATGAAAGCCTTCGAGAATACATTTTGGAGATCGCTCATTCACAGGGTTGCCATAAGTCGGAAGCAACTTGACGACTCTTAACAATAACAATGAATGAATGAGCTCCAAAAAAGTCCTGCCATCAACAGTTCTGCTAAGGGGGTGCAAACAAAAGGCCAAGGCTTCCTTTATTGAGTCAATTCATTGGTTGGGAGTTCGATTCCCCACTGTGCTTCCTTGACAGGGGCTGGACTTGATGATCTACAGGATCCCTTCCAGCTCTGCAGTTCTAAGATTATTATTCTCTCATGCTGGGTCTTTCTCCTTTTCTACAGTCTGCCACATTTTCTAGCAATATTGTCTGTTCCTGTGAGTAGTGCCCTCTAAGTATGAGACCCTCAGCTTAGTCATGTTGCCTCTAGGGATAGTCGTAGGCTTGGTTTGTTCTGGAACTCATTTATTTATCTTTCTGGCAGCCTGTGGTATCTGTAACGATTTCCTCTGTAACACCACATTTTGAACAAATTGACTTTTCTCCTTTGAGTTTCTTTCCTTCTCCAACTCTGTAGATAGTAATCAGAAATACCATAGTATGGATGATCTTGGTCTTGCTTTCCAGTTCCAAATCCTTACACCTAAGGATTTTCTCTAATTCCATCCTCGCTACCCTTCCAAGTCTCAGTCTTGTTCTGATTTCTTAGCTGCCGTCTCAGTTTGGATGAGGATTGAACTTTTCGTGATCCACACAGGAAAAGGCTTTGCTGTTATCTATAAAGAACAAACTGATTTTCTCCTGAAATTCTTTGGTGCGCTCCAGGAGCTGGTTTATATTTGCAACATGATTTTCTCAGGTATTTTCCATTTTGGAAGCCAGCTTGAACCTCTGGTATGTCTTGCTCCGTAAATGGTGCCAGTCTTTGTAGTAAGTTTGTGAGCTTCACTTTGTTTACATGAAAAATTAACCCAATGTATTTGGCATCCCTTTCTTTGGGTTTGGAATGTATCTTGAGCCTGGACCATTGTTTTCTATTTCATATCCGTTGGCCTATTCTTATTAGGTTTTCTGTAGCTCTGTACAAGAATGTTCTAAATCTCTGTGGAATGGTCTCTCATCACCCTGCTGGCTTTCCTTCCTCCAACACACTCATCCTGCCTTCACTGGGCACTATCCCATGTGGATACATGCTAGAGATAGCACCCTTCTGTCACTCTCTGGGGGATAAACTACTGTTTTGGGGGGTGCCTGTGGGACTCCTGTGGGAATTACTGGAGCCCCTAGGAGAACTCAGTTTAAAAAAAAATCAAATGCCTTTTTTAGTGGGGTCAATAAAATGTTTTATTTCTATTGCTGGAGACCCACAGGAAATGTGGCTCCCCATGGCTCTACCTCACAAACCCAATGCACAGAAATAGGAAGCATTTGCTACTTAGAAAATGACAGTGAGGGGACACTTCCAGGCCCCCCTGTGTCACTCATGATGGGATGGGGAGGCACGAATACAAGCTGTAATCTCCCTCACTTTGTCGCTCCCTAATTTAGAACCTTTAGTGCTTCTCAAGCTTGTAATAGGGACAGGTTTGGCCTCACCACCTGCTTTAGGACAATAAGGTTCCCAGTATAGTGGATTTGTAAATGACTTATTATTTCCTCAAAGTGGCCAGCATCTCTGAGTACTGTAGGAGCCTCAGGAGTGACCAGTAGAAATTTTTTGGTGGGCCCAGACTAGATTTTGGGTACATCTCTCTCTTTTTTGCTTACACCACACCATTCCAAAGGAATCAAGGTCCCTAATTTTGGCAGGTTGACCATTATATCACTTCCTATTGGTCGTTTTGAGGGGTTGTGCACCACTACATATGGGTTCTGTTTGTAAATGCACCTCCTCTGGCAGTCTGTGGTCAAAACAAAGAGGACACTGTACCTTTCTACCGCAGGATAAGCCTCCACCTATTTGCATCATTGCCTAGAGATGCATGTTTCAACTTTAGACTGGGGGGTGCGCTTGCTTTTCCCCTATGCTGTATGCCCCTTCATGCTGTAATGTCTGTGTTCTGTCTGTAGGTGTCACCAGACCTCTGGTAATTTCAAGCATATATGATATAGGGCATATGTTATACAGGAAAACAACAAATTCCCTTAGCATTGCTTATTTGAGCCAAGCCAGAATGCTAATAAGGACCAAGATGTGGTGTGGAAATTGAGTTACTTACATTGATGTCGCCACCAAATACAGAAGCAATTGATGACAGTTTCTTAAATGCCTTTGCAAGAACACACAATATGATATACAAGTCACCTATCAGTGTGTTTCTATCCCACCAACCTTTTCTAAACTGTGAAGGATCCATGTAACTATCCATGCAAACTCACTTTGATTTCTTATCCCCTCTGCTGTTGCTGATGTAGGCCATCTCTGATAAGGTGGTCCACCAATACAGAAGATGGCCAAACAGAGCACACTTTGATGAACATCCCCTTTGGTCTTCAGTTGGCTTTGGGTAAAGCCAAAGCGCTAAGAGATACAGCTGCTATTTTCTTTGGAATCCACCCATTTTAAGGAAGGCTTAGATTATCAGTGCTATCTGACCCTAAAATTCAGATTATCACCCACTACTAGGTGATTCCTTTTTGGCCAACAGACCTTTTTCTATTATTGACCAATAACGAATTTATCTGCAAAGCGTGGTGATGTCTCCTATGACTTCTAAAGCCACAAGGATTATTCAAATGTGAAACCTGTACTCCCCATGAAATGAACAATGTACTTTTCAAGTGGAAATGTTCCAATTCATTAATTACCATTTGATCTTTAATTAAGCACTATGGGGAGCTTTTCTGAGAATGCAGGGAAGTCATTTTTGTTGTTGTTTGCTTGCTTATTTTGCAGGCTTTCAAAATTTAATCCATCACTTCCCCCAGAGGATATGTAATCCATAGCACTGTAGCTTAATTCTAAAAATAAAGTGAGCTGAGGCAATGGGTGGGTAGTATGGAGAGGTAGAATACTGTATGAAGGGCATAGAAGAGTTTTTCTTTTGTTTTTTTGGACAACTGGTTCCCATTTCCCACCCCATCTGTCCTTTACTGAGTTACCGTTGTGTTGATAGACTTATCTGTCAGTGATGGTGGGCATCAACCAGAGCTTGGAAGTAATTCATTTCCCTAACAAATTACTCCTACAGGTTACCTCTTGCCATAATGAGCTCAAACACAATCACTTTTTTTTTTTTGCCTGTATGACCATGTCTGTAATTCACCGCCTTACAGTAGAACAACCATGGAGTATCTCCATGTGATATCTTACTGCTGGAGAGGTGACCTGAGAAGTCAAAGGGGGAAGAAAGAAGATCAAAAGCATGGGTCATGTTGTGCTATTGCCCCACCTACCTGTCCTGGTGGGTGAGCAGTTATGCAACAGGTGAGGGAAAGACAGGAGGACAAGAGGGAGTGAGAGTGAGAGACTGAATAATGTTGCAGAGTACTGAATTTTAGTTAAATTCCTCTAGCTGCACAGCAGAAGATTCACAGAACAGAATCAGCTTCAAGTTCCCTAGTGGAGTCCATTCCTTCTTCTCATTAACTGGTATTTACAGTTTCAATAACTGACTCTGAGACATTAGTTGGAGAAAGAATAAAAAATGTTTCTTTACTTACAGTTGAACAGATCAAACAGCAAACTGGCAAACATGACTGACTGATTTCAGCAACAGGCCTCAACAGACTCACTGCTTTCAAAAGGGGAAAAAGCTCTTAGCAGAGAGTTGCAGTTCTCTTTGAATCAGAGACAGGTAAGGAATGATTGGTTAGTGAGACTACAACTGGTTCAGAATTCGGTGGCCAAATTAATAACCGGGGTGAAGAAATTTCAGCACATCTCCCCCATTCTGGCCGCCCTTCATTGGCTACCAGTTTGTTTCTGCATCGACTTCAAGGTTATGATGATAACATTCAAAGCCCTAAATGGTTTAGGACCTTGGTATCTATCAGAACGCCTGCTCCCAGCCAGATCTGTCCGTAATACCCGTTCTTCACAGGCAGGGCGGTTGAGGGCCTTGGCCCCAAAGGAGACCCAGAGGGAAAGAACAAGAAACCGGGCCTTCTCAGCGGTCGCCCCCCACCTGTGGAACAATCTGCCCATGGAGATCCACCTGGCACCCTCGCTGGATGGGTCCAAATGAGCATTGAAGACTTGGCTCTTCCGCCAGGCTTTCCCTGAACATTAAGTTTTTGATATCTCAGCTTCCCTTTTATCATCCTTTTTGCCATCCTTTCATCATCCTTTTTTATCCTCTTCATAGCCATCTGTTTTTAATTTATCCTCCTTGTTATTGTATCTGTTGAATGTTTGTATTATTTTATTTTTATCGTGTTTTAATATTGTCTTGTTTGTCTTGTTGTTAGCTGCCCAGAGTGGCCTGGTTGCCAGATGGTGCGGGATATAAATCCAATAAATAAATAAATAAATAAATAAATAAATAGTGCTGTTAGTGATTAACAGTCACCCCAGTCCAGAAAGGTCCTTCCCAGTCAAACCTACCAAAGGCAGCATGCAAGGTTGCAAACACTCCAACAAATAACATAGCCAGCCCCAGGAGATGAAGCGCAGGAAGAGGAAATAGAATTGCTCTGGGAAGAGACTAGGACTGAGGGTTTTGGAGACAGGGTGGGAAGTCCACTGTGGCCTGCTGAAATGAAATGGAAAATGTGTGTGCCTTGGTGAGCTCTTGCTGTTTACAGGCTCACCAGCCATTTCCCCCAGGGGTGTGTATAAGGATTATTTAGAGTTTTCCATTTCTTCCTTGGTTCTCTCCCCTCTCTTTCACCTCCTGCCTTTCCATTTCCTGAGTTGTTCTCCAAGGCAAATCACAAAAGGATGCTCCTCAGCCCTAAAGCCCTAAATATTTCAAGTGAGAGCCGTGAGTTGTTTAAGGCGACATTCAATCCTGTCATGTACATGGAGAGTAGTAATTCACACAGTCACTGAATTCAACAGTATTTAATTCGGCGTAGACGCAGTAGGACTGAATACAGTCTAAAGTCTAATTGGCACCCAAGGTTGTAGTAAAAGGAAGTGAACATTCCATCCTCACCTCAGACAACAGACTTTAGGTGCTGTGAAAGTATAGCAAATTGTTTGTTTTTTAATTTGCTTATGTTATTAATATGGCATTTGACCTTTAAGTGCTAAATACAGAGTTTATTGGCAGAACTGAAGAACATTCTCCAGCATTTTTTGAATGGTGCAGTGATCATGCTAACAGTAACACGTCTGTAATAACCTATGGGTTTTTTTCTGGCTTGAATTAATGATAGCAGTTTAAATATCTGGCTGCGGAGCCAGAGGCTGGGAGTTCGATTCCCCACTGTTTTCTCCTTGACAGGAGCTGGACTTGATGATCCACTGGATCCCTTCCAGCTCTGCAATTCTAAGAGGGTGGTGGTTCTGATGATGTAAAATCTAGTCCCCAACAAAGTAATGTCAACTGTTTCTTGATTATTGACTTTGTATTGCTAGACACGGGAAGGGGTGTGAAAAAATGACATAACTGGTTTTGAGACGTAAGTATCTTTAACCAGGTGGACATCACTTGATGTTTTACCTCAGGATGCAAATAGTTTAGGCTGCCCCTGTGTGTGTTGCTGCCAGGGACATGTCTGCCTCTCATGGGAGGGTCATGCCTGGTCCTAATTTTTTCTGACAATAAGAGATTTACTGTGGCTTCCAACCTAATACCGTGTAGTTCTACTGCTGTGGCCTCAGACAATGCCGCTCCTCCACTAAAGTGGAAATCTTTTCATTATAACCAGTACTTAGCTGTCAAACTTCCTGGTATCATGGTGATGTGACCTGTTGAAATGACAAGCTAGCTGTGTTGAAGGGAACTGCTTAAAACCCGAGCAAGACAAAGCCGAATTTCAGCATTTCCCAAGGGCCTTTGACTATAATGAGAACATGCTATCATGTTGAAAGGGCTGCCTTGGGATTTTTGTACAATTATGCCAGTCCAAGATGGTTGTTGATTCCTGATCGCTACCAGAAAAAGGCTTGTTCTTAAATCAGTTGCTTTTATCTATAAGGTGCCATATTTTCCTCTTAATTTTTTTTTTTTTTTTAGGGAAAATTGTTTTCTTCTGATATAACCCATTCTAGGGCCTAACTAGATGTGAATTAGGAGACTTGAATTCTGGGAGGGAAAAATGGAGCCTCTGCAATAAACCTTTTCCCAGTGTGTCTCCCAGGAGAAAAACCACCCTGTGTTGCCTTGGGCAAGCTGTACAGTCCGAGATTGCCTTGGAAAGAAGGGATTGGTAAACCACTTCAGATAAATCTATACCTAGATTTATATTTAATTTCAGATGCAGGAGAATGAGAAGGGACTTAACTCTTTCCAAAGAGCTTATACACAATTGTTCTGCCAACCTGATTTTCTCCTCTGAAGAGAAACAACACAGACCAACAAATAGGAAAGATTATCATGGGGCACATTGTCAAAGGCTTTGTTGAAGTCAAGATATATTATGTCTACAGCATTCCCAAACATTCAAGAGAAAGTTGGACAACCATCTGTCAAATTTACTTTGATTTGGATTCCTTCTCTGAGCAGGAAGTTGGACTTGATAGCTTTATAGGCCCCTTTCAACTCAATTGTTCTAGGATTCCATGATGGTAATAGTGTTGATGTTGCAGGTGATTAAAATGATGATAACTTCCCACCACCCATAGCCCACCCTTTCCCAATGCAATGATTTCCTAGTTCCTATATGGTGCTTTCAATGAGAGTCAATGATTTATTACATTCTTATTTTCATGCAAAAGAAAATGGGAAGGGAGAAGAGAAGATATAAAGGAGTGAGTATATAGTTTGAAGCTGGCTGGAAAGATCAGCGAGATAGATCACCTGACTGTGGAACTAGAAGCTGGGAGTTCAATTCCCCACTGTGCCTTCCAGAAGAGCCAGCCTGTGTAGCCTTGGGCGAGCTGCACAGTCCCAGGGCACCCCCAGAAATAAGGTATGGTGAACAACGTCACAATGCTCTGTATCTGGAAAACCCTGAAAGGGGCTGCCATAAGATGAAATTGGCTTGACAGCCTCCAATTGTTGTTATGATTATTAAGCTGGCAATCAAAAAGAAAAGAAAGAAGGGAAAGGGGGAAAGTTGGAGGGTGAGGAAATTCTGCATGGGATATGTGGTGCACTGCAGTTGTCACTGGCGCGTTGCCTTACACTGTTTAAGAAAGCTGTGCTTGGCTGTGTCAGATCAGTCTACTGTTGTCTGATGGAGAATATGTTTTCATGAGCAGTCCATGCTAAGATGTCTGGATCTGAGCAGATCTGAGTGCAGAGTTCAGGATGTTCACAGATTGCCAATTTTTCAAAATTATGACTCTTGTGGGACTGTGGCAGCCATTCCCAGGCCTTCTGGCACATCCCAGACATCTGGTCCACCATGACGTTATACATGATTTATCTGCAACGATGTTGATTCTTAACTTCTGTTCAGAGGGCAGTTGTGTGTTGATGCTTCCATACAAAAGGTATGAGGGGACCATGCCTCTAGGACCTTCCCTCTAGAATAGGAAATCTGGTGAACAAGCTGATTGGGTAGCTCAGTAGTTTAGGTATCTGGCTGCAGAACCAGAGTTTAGGAGTTCGATTCCACACTGCGCCTCCTGCGAGCAGAGCCGGTCTGGGTGGCCTTGGGCGAGCTGCACAGTCCCAGGGCACCCCCAGAAGAAGGAATGTTAAACCACTCTATTCTCTACCTGGAAAAATCTGAAAAAGGTTATCATAAGTCAGAATTTACTTGGCACATGATTATTATTAGGAAATCTGGTGCCCTCCAGATGTTTGTATTACAATTTCCATAATTCTAAAGTATTAGTAGTGCAGATTAAAGTTGATCGGAGTTGTAGCCCAAGACATCTGTGAGGCAGCAGGCCGGAAGGTAGTCTAAGATAATGAAGAAACATTACAAGTACGTGACATCTTCTGTAGAATATCTTTCTGAATCAATTGCAGCCTAATATTTGAAGTAGATGATCTGATAGTTTGCAAAGTGACTTGCTAGTGTGAAAGTCTTAAACTGAGTAGCTGGTTGAGGGACTTTGAGAGATGAAATCCAAAAAAGTATTTTTCCCCTTCTTTTCTATCTTTATTGTCAAGTCCTCTGTGTCTGTTTTATCTCTTACACTGTCCAGATCAGATGCTGAAGGTTCTTTGATAACCTTGTCTAACAACTGGGGATGGTGTTTGTGCTTGCAGTAAAAGGACTATACAGAAGGGGTTTGGCATCCTCTCTTTATCAAAACTCCTCTTTTTTTTCTTTTTCTCTTTTTTTGCATTGAAAAGATTTTAAGCCAATCCAAAGAGCTACAGTCACCAATTTTAAGCCATCCAAAGAGCTACAGTATGGATTTAAACCAATGTGTAAGTTTTTTCAAGATGAATCCTCTTGCTAGTCTCAGCAGGAGTGGAGTAGACCTGGTCTGGTTGAATCAGTTGTTTGATCGTGACTCAGTCAATCAATGTCAATGTAGGCATCCTTCAGTTTCAAGAGACTATGGTAACATGCTCTGAATAGAGGTCTTGGAACAGTGTCTAGTGTGGCTGAGAAGGCCAATTCGAGAGTGACAATCCCTTCAACACTGAGGACAAATACAATCTGTCCCCTGTCCAGCTCCCTTGTTTTGCTGGTTTTGGGACTGCCTCTTGGCCTCAGCCTGCTGGACAAGTGTCTCTTCAAAATGGGAGAAGCCATGCTGCACCACCTGCCTCCAGGCTGAATGCTCAGAGGTCAAGGTTTCCCATCTGTTGAGGTCCATTCCTAAGGCCTTCAGATCCCGCTTGCAGATCTCCTTGTATCGCAGCTGTGGTCTCCCTCTGGGACGCTTTCCCTGCACTAATTCTCCATACAGGATATCTTTTGGAATCCGACCGTCAGCCATTCTCACGACATGCCCGAGCCAGCGTAGACGTAGACGTTTCAGTAATGTATACATGCTAAAAATTCCAGCTCGTTCTAGGACTACTGTATTTGGAAGTTTGTCCTGCCAGCTGATACCAAAAATGCGTCGGAGACAACGCATATGGAACGTGTTCAAATTCCTCTCTTGCTGTGCACAAAGGGTCCAGGACTCACTGCAGTACAGGAGTATACTCAGGACACAGGCTCTATAGACCTGGATCTTGGTATATGCCGTCAGCTTCTTATTAAGCTGTACTCTCTTTGTGAGTCTAGAGAACATGGTAACTGCTTTGCCAATGGGTTTATCCAGCTCGACATCTAGAGAGAGAGTGTCAGAGATGGTCGAGCCGAGGTACACGAAATTATGAACAACCTCCAATTCTTGTGTGGAGATGGTAATAGAGGGAGGTGAGTCCACGCCCTGGCCCATGACTTGTGTTTTCTTCAAGCTGATTGTTAATCCAAAATCCTGGCAGGCCTTACTAAAATGATTCATAAATTGTTGGAGCTCTTCAGCAGAATGGGCAACAACAGCTGCATCATCAGCGAAGAGGAAGTCCCGCATGCATTTCAGCTGGACTTTGGTCTTCGCTCTCAATCTAGAGAGATTAAAGAGCTTTCCATCTGATCTAGTCCGGAGATAGACGCCTTCTGTTGCAGTTCCAAAGGCATGCTTCTGCATGATAGCAAAAAAGATCCCAAACAGGGTTGGCACGAGGACACAGCCCTGTTTCACTCCGCTTCGGATGTCAAAGGGATCTGATGTTGAGCCATCAAAACCTACAGTTCCCTTCATTTCTCATGAAAGGACCTGATGATGTTAAGGAGTCGAGGTGGACATCCAATCTTGGGAAGTATTTTAAAAAGGCCATCCCTGCTAACCAAATCAAAGGCCTTTGTAAGATCTATGAAGGCCACAAAGAGTGGCTGTCGTCGTTCCCTACATTTCTCCTGCAACTGTCTGAGGGAGAATACCATGTCAATGGTGGATCTATTAGCTCGAACTCCACACTGTGATCGTGACTCAACACTTATGTAAATTCTGTTGATTTAACGAATGTGCTCTGTTTGGAAGTACCAGGGATGGGGACTTGAGTCATGGGACTCACAGTCAAGTCAGACTTAAGTCACACCAGTGACTCAACTTGGAATCAACTTGTTTTTTTTCCCCTCCAATGACTTGGACTTGACCCTTGACACAGAACCCATCTACCCCCCCTTTTTTTTCTGGGGAACAAGGCTTTTAGCTTTTTAGTAGGAACTCGGACTTGGGGCTTGGGACATGGTACCAAAGACTTAGACTCAGGCTTGAGACTCGGACCCAAAGACTTGCCGACATCCCTGGGGAGTACCCATAGGATTCTGGCCCTAGGAAGGAAACTATATGTGAAATTCAAAAGAGATAAAAAGAACAACAGTAACAGAAAGACCATTTCATTTTCAAGATTTTTTAGAAGCCCTGTTCATTCTTCAAGGCTTAAACTCAGATCTACATCTGTTCTGGACAAGTGGGGGATTTAATCAGTATTTTTTGTTATCTTTTCCTATGCTGCTCTTTTCCTAAGGGGTGTTTGTGTGTATGTGTGTGTGTGTGTGTGTGTGTGTGTGTGAGAGAGAGAGAGAGAGAGAGAGAGAGAGAGATCATTATGATGAGAATGTTCACATAAACATGCTATGGGTAAGAAGGGACTGTTAGCATGGACAGAAATATTAAACTCTTTTATCTTGCACAGCTAAAGGAAGAGGGGGGGGAAAGATAGCTTTCTGAAAGACAAATAAGCCCTATTGCTTTAACCATTAGCGACCCTCCCCCTGCTACTTCTGTGTTCCTTCATCCATTCCTGGTTGGTGGATCTCTTGCCAAGTTAACTAGTGTTTAATCAACAGTCTAATGTGCTAACGCATTTGCAACAATGATTCTGCACCTCTCAGACTGTCTGGAGCCAGGCTCCATCAAGCTGTTGACTTTGTACCTAACACCTTAATGGTGCTCCTGACAAAATGATGTGTTTGTGGAGATGGAAATAGATCCTCTGAGATAGGAATAACGATGGGACAGACACACACAAATGCTTC
The DNA here is from genome assembly GCA_037013535.1 of Intellagama lesueurii. NCBI lineage: Eukaryota > Metazoa > Chordata > Lepidosauria > Squamata > Agamidae > Intellagama > Intellagama lesueurii. The sequence continues at coordinate 8,488,669 of JBAJHW010000003.1, forward strand.
TGGTGCCAGATTTGGTTACTTCCAATAAGCAAAATTAAAGCCAACGTCATCTCCTTCTAGGGTTACATTGCTAATTTCTTCGGGAAGTTTTAGGGCAAATAGTTTAGAAGACATTTCGTGTCCTTGACATGCACTCTCAAAGTCAAGGGGATCAGGCATTAGGCTGAAACTTGTACGCATTCTAAGTGAGAGATCATGACACCAATTGTTGTTATGGACGGCCTCAACAAGAAACGGATTATAAGGGTCACTTCCCTTTTTAAAGCATCGATCTGAGTATTCCAAGAACATCCAGGAAATGCAGATAATATAGCTCTCGGGCCCTTTGAGAAGCAGGGCTCTCAGCTCATCATCTCATTCTTTATGATTTCAGGGACAAAATCTGGGGGTGCAGAGTTCTAATCCCTACTCAGCCATGGGAACTCACTGGTGGAGGGGGCAGGATGGCAACATTAAGCCTGTGATGCATAACAAGCGGAGAAAGAGAGAGGCTGAAAGACTGTTGCTTAGTGTAGTAAGTTGCAAATGGAGTAGGCCCATTAAATCAGTAAGGATTTGATGCATCAACTCCTCTGTAAGTTCCACTGATCCAATGAACCTACTCAGATTGTGACTTTCTCTGCTAAGCAACAGAATTTCAGCCAGCGATGCAAATGAATGCTAGTATTTTTTTTCCTAATGTAAACACAATTATAGTAATTCTCACTCAAATGGAAATGATTATGATGAGCTGAACTGTCTGCTGTCCATGTGCTAACCATGGACTGGAAGCTTTCTTAAGGTATTTTAAACCTCAATTTGGACAGAACAATGTTTAAAACAGAAGGCATCTTCATAAAAATGACAATTCCCTTCTAACAGAGCACTGTCTAATAGAGAACACATAGTCAACCTATCAGTTTGGGGTGACTCGAGTGGAGTTAATTGGGGTGTTGGGCTAATAGTGCAGGAAATTCACAGAGGAAAACAGAAAGATGCTGTATATAGGGGTCAGATTATTGGGCCATGTAGCCTAGCACTGTCAACTTTGACCAGCAGTGGCTCTTCAGAGACTGGGATTCTTTTTTATGTGGTAGTCTCCTACCACCGGTCTGACTCTGCTTAGCTTCCGGAACCAGACTGGATCTGTGCATTTATAATGGTTTGTTGGTCTACTTTAGAAAGGATCCAACCCATGTTCATAGGAAGAATAGTTGGTGAGGATTAAATTGTGGATAATTCAATCCTTGTCCTAGATTATGACAGCTTTGACCAGGGATGTTGGCAGGTCTTTGAGTCTGAGTCTTGAGTACCAAGTCCTGGGTACCAAGTCCAAGTCTGAGTCTTGGGTACCAAGAGTCATGGGGGGTGGGGTGGAACCTGAGTCAAGTTCAAGTTGAATCACCGATGTGACTTAAGTCCGACTTGACAGCAAGTCCTGCGACTCAAGTCCTCATCCCTGCCTTTAACTTTCCTTCAGTTTTCTGGCTGCTACATTTGACTATAGAAATGTTCACTGCAGAAATAATAAAAGAGAGAGAGAGAGAGAGATACTCACTTAATTTGAACGACAATTATGGTAAAGAGCTTGGCTATCTGTTCCCCACCCCCCACCTCAAGCTTCTGAAGATTTAAACCGCAATAAACAATTTTATGTGCAATTCATCCAGGCACATCTTTAGTTGCTATAAAAGCGAAAATAGCTTGAGAAAGAAAGATGGGGAAATAATGCATAAAATTCAGTTCAAAAGAACTTCAAAAGGCACTTCAAATAAATAAATAAAACAATATCAAAAAATAATAATAATAAAAAAACTAATGATGGTGTTTATCAAGCCATTTTTATACAACGGCTATTTAAAAACAATAGCTACCTCAGAATAATTCATGGATTAGTGATAGTTGAAATATATATATTTTTTCTTAATAAAGGTCCTCTTCCAGACATTTCAAATGACATATTTCTCTCTCCACCCAGCTATTGATTACAAAGCCATGTGAATCTTACTACATAGGCACATAGGTTGTGGTCATAGTATGGTCCTTGATCTGTTTAGATGGGAATAAAAATGTTCAAAATCCTTTGTGGCCATTTTAAGGTACATTACCGTGGGTAAGTTAAGGAGACTTAATGTGTTCTATGGTAAAATCAACAGTAAACCGGATAATACTACTTACTCCACCACTCCCAGAATAACCATGCCCCATGGGAACATAAGGATGTTTTATGAGATTGTCCCTTTTTGTTGAGTGGCGCCCCCTGTAGGCCACCCTTGAAGACAAACCTGAAATCCCAACTAGTTTTAAAATGCGATTAACATTTTCTTCCCATAGAACAAGATTATTAATTTATTTAATTATTTATTTATTTAGTCTCTCGAGACAGAAGGATGCCTACTATTTATTTGTTTATTTATAGGGAGGGAGGGAGGGAAGGAAGGAAGGAAGGAAGGAAGGAAGGAAGGAAGGAAGGAAGGAAGGAAGGAAAAGAAAGAAAGAAAGAAAGAAAGAAAGAAAGAAAGAAAGAAAGAAAGAAAGAAAGAAAGAAAGAAAGAAAGAAACTGCCATTTATAGGCTTTTCTGATACCACGAAGATTATGACAGGGATCCCTCCTCACACACATTTACTACCTTTTTTTAAAAAAATGCATAGGTGCTTTGTTTTTGCACTGAAACCTTTGCACAAAAGTCTTAAAATTTGTACAAAATACAGGTTTTAAAATACATATTACATGGACTTTACGATAAGCAGAAGTTTTCAGTAGAAAGCCCACCTCTTCTTTTATTTCCCCTAAACTGCAGGAATGAAAAATTTCACCACAGTTCATTTCTTTTCTTCCACAGGGCATCGGGTTGTGTCAAAACAGCCCTTTTTTGTGGAATGTGAGGCAACTTGCAAATATTCTCTGTATCCTGACTCAGGAATAACTCTGATTGAATTAATGGGACTTCCTCTGAGGTTTATGCGTATAGGGTGGAAAGATGCCATCTGAGACAGACCCACCTGGGAACACTTTCCATTAAATTCAATCCAGGAGTATACTTAAGATGTGGAATTATAGCAGTTTGATGCCACTGTAACTAGCATGGCACCCATTAAAGAATCCTGGGATCCATAATTCAATCAGGTGCTTAGAATTGAAATGTCCAGGATATTCCCCGGAATCGCAGCATGCACAGATAGGGGAGAGTTGGGTAAAGCAGAGAATAAATACTATGACTGTTGTTATGTAAGAAATAAACTTCCTCTTCTTCTAGACACAGCCAGTCAGCCGCCTTGGGTCCTTTTAAGGAGAAAAAGCGGAGTATAAATAAATAAATAAATAAATAAATAAATAAATAAATAAATAAATAAATAAATGAGCAGAAGGGAGGGAGTCTGTAGAGCAAAATAATTTTCTTGGATTGAGAAATGTCAACAGAAGTATTATTTTCTTGCCTTCTGAGCCTCATTATGAGAAGACATACACCTCACTTTGAGAATTCATCCGTTTTCAAGGATTACCGGATATTTGGGGTGTGTGTGTGTGTGAAGTGCATATTGAACAATGTGCTTCTTTGAAAATGGAATGGCTAAATCACTGGAGTCAGGACCAGAATCATCCACACGCTTGTATTTCCGATCACCATGTATGGGTTGAAAGCTGGACAATGAAAGAAGCTGATAGGAAAACACATTGATTAATTTGAATGATTGTGCTGCAGGAAAGCTTTGCGGATGCCCTGGACCCCCAGAAAGACAAACAAGTGGGTCCTAAATCAAATCAAGCCTGGACTCTCTCTAGAGGCAAAAATGGTGAAACGGAGGCTCTCCTACTTTGGGCACATCATGAGAAGGTAGGATTCTCTGGAAAAGACAATAATGCTGGGAAAGGGTGAAAGCAACAGGAGAAGAGGAAGACCAAATATGAGATGAACTTACTCTATCAAAAAAGCTGCAGCCTTGTGTTTACAAGAGCCGCTCCAAGAGTAGAAAAGGGTTAAGGAAAAAAATAGTTCTGACACAGAGAACATTGTGAAGACTCTGTTTCAATACAACCCACCTGGCAAGGCTGTTGTGAGTGTAAGGAACTATTTGTTAGGATTGAGTGGAACAAACAGAAGAAGGTGATGAGGACATAATGAGAAATTATTATAATGTAATAAAAATGCAGCGTTTGGAAACTACTATCTTTTGGAATGACAGGTTCCAGACAAGAATGGCTGGAGAATTATGGGGGTTATAAGACAAAAAGTAAAATTTCCAAACTCTGAGAAAAATCATAGAATCATAGAATAATGGAGTTGGAAGGGGCCTATAAGGCCATCGGGTCCAACCCCCTCCCTGCTCAAGGCGGGAATCTAGGTCAAAGCAGATCTGACAGATCTGACCACCTCTTGATGTAATTGGTTCCACTGTTGTACTGCTCTAACAGTTAAGAACTTTTTCCTGATATTCGGCCTAAAATGTAACTAAGCAACATAACATTGAATTCACAATATGCAATCTTATTTCTTAAATTTAGGAGTTTCTGTATTAGCTGGGTTGTTGTTGTTGTTACCATTACCACCTGGTCGTATCTTTTTGCATTTGGTAGAAGTGTGGCCAGCTGGCTGGATAGCTCTCTGGTTTAAGTATCTGGCTCCGGAGCCAGAGATTAGGAGTTCGATTCCACACTGTGCTTCCTGCGAGTACAGCCAACCTGTGTGGCCAAGCCGTACTGTCCGAGGATTCCCTCAGAAGAAAGGAATGGTGAACTATGTCTGTGTATTCTCTACCTGGAAAACCCTGGAAAGGGTCACCATAAGTCAGAATTGACTTGACAGCATATGATTAGTATTATTAAAAGTGTGGCCCAGTGTAATTTCAATTTTTTAAACTTTTTCAAAGCCTCCTTCTCCATTACTCTTCAGGATAACCTCTGTTTCTCTTTGGAGGTGATTCTCTCCCCCGTTTTGCTCCCCAATCTATTTGCATGAAGACAAATGTGCGGCATTTTTAAAAATAGCTCACACAGTTGCCTCATACTATTAGGATTTTCCTCTTTATCTTAGTCGTGTTCTCATTATAGTGACTACTTGCTCGGTGGCAGAGGGAGAGAATTTGTATGAAAAATCATGCTAAATATTGGCCTGGCAAGGGAAGAGATTCACAGTTAACACAACAATCCCACTGTGATTTAACCCTGTTCCATATGTGTGTGTGGTTGTGTGTGTGAGTTGCACTGAACACACGGACAGACGTTCCTCCACAGTTCTTCTGACCGGTATGATGACTTTTCTTCTCCCACCTGTTTAAATCTGACTTCAACGAAAATAGCACCAAAATTGCCGCAGATCCATCATCTCCAACCTCTGGTATATAAGGGAGCAGGTGTTTTGATCCATGTCAATATTTAAATGCATATCTGAAGGCTTATTTCTTCTCAAAATACATACTTCTAAATGCATTTTGAGATATACATGTATTTGTTCCACAGTGTAGTCAGTCATCTATATTTATATTTAGCTTGATCCTGCCAACCAAATATTAATAGTACAAGCCTACTGCCATGGAACAATAGAATAAACTGGCTAAATCACTCACTTAGATGGAGCATCTCAGCCAGATTTAGGCTGAATATCAGGAAAAACTTCCTAACTGTTAGAGTAGTATGACAAGGTAGCCAATGACCTCGGGAGTTGGTGAGTCCTCCAGAGCTGGAGGCCTTCAAGAGAAAATGGAACAATTGTCTGTCTGATCTGCTTTGATTTTTGGATTGCTGCATTGAGCACGGGCTTGGACTCAGTGGCCTAATTCCAACTCAGTTATTCTATGATTCTGTGATCTAATTCTGGAGCCAGAAGGTGGGCATTCAATTCCTGCTGTGTCTTGTAGGAGAAAAGTCACCTTGTGTAACCTTAGGCAAGTTACATAGTTCCAGACTATCACCAGAAGGAGAGATTGGGGAAACCACTTCTGAATACCCTACATCTACGACATTCTGGAAAGGGTCTCCGTAAATAGTCTCTATAAGTCAGAATTCACTCGACAGTATGTCATCATTATCATTTTCATCATCATCATTTGTTACAACTGAGCCACAATTTCTGAGAAGTATTTTCTTAGAAGAATTCTCAGATTTTTCTTTTACTTGTCTCCTCACTCCCTACCTCTACATCAAAAAGGCATTTTCTAGCCTTTTCTCTGAATATACAGAGGCAAGTGGGAGTGAAGAGCCGCAGCTGCTAAAAGACGTCAAAGGGAAGAAGCTGACAGACAGCAGGTTCTTCGGTAAGTAGAAGGAAGTCTTCCATCAAAGAACCCTTCATGGCCACCTCCATGTTCACTAGAGTCTGCTGCTGCTATCTTTGTCGCGGTGGTCCAGAATCTTGCCCCTGTTGTTCTTGTTTCAGTGACTGAGAAGCACTGTCTATGGGGAATGTCTGATATAAAGTGTGTAGCTGTGAGGACACAACATGCTTCCTGGTAGTCCGGTTTTACTGTTTCACATTCCTCCAAGCATTTGTCTCCTGAACTTTACTCCTGAATCCTTAATGGCTTCCTTTTGATATTATGTTTGATATGAACAGTTCATGATCAGTACCACAAACTGCTCCTGGTCTTGTTTTAGCAGAGAGAATATAGCTTCTCCATCTCCTGCTTCCAATTATGTATTTGATTTCTGTATTGGTGATGTCCTCATGTACAGTCCTCTGTTTGATTACTCAAAGCATGTATATACAATAAATAAACTGTTGGATTCACAGAATTCTATGGGTCATTTTCCTGATTCATTTCTGATCGCTAAGCCAAATTCTCTAACAGCATTTGGTTCTGCTTTGTTTCTCACTTTTACATTCCAGTCACTTATGACTATAGTCATGTTTCTTTTGGTGTGTGATCAACTCCCTCTTGGATGCTTGCATAAAAGTTTTCAATTTCGAGTTCATCAGCATCTGTAGGTGGAGCAAAGCCCTGAATTATGGTTATATTCATGGTTTTCCCAGAAGTCTGGTGGATATTATTTGGTTAGACTTTGTGTTATAACCCCTAACTGCCTATGCTACATCTTGTCTAAATATCAGAGTCTTTCCATTTCTTCTGACCTTGCCATTTCCAGAGTAAAACATTTTGTAGTTGCCGGACTGAAAATGTCCCATTCCAGTCCACTTTAGTTCACTGATACAAAGCACTGCAATGTTTAAATGTTCCATTTCTTGCTTTACACTTTCCAATTTATCTTGATGCATATTTCTCACTTTCCATGTTCCAATCATATGTGTTGCGCAGCACTGGACTTTCAATCCGCTTTTGTGCATGGCTGCCACTAGGCAACCTTTTGGCTTTAATGTACAGTGGACCCTCGACTTACGGAATTAATCCGTATAGGAACGGTGGCTGCAGGTCGAAAAGTCTGTAGATCGAGGCTCCATTGACCTACAATGCATTGAAAACCGATTAATCTGTAACTGGCCATTTTTGGTCCATTTTGTTTGATTTTCCGGTCTGTAGGTCGATTCTCCGGCCGCAAGTCGAACCTAAATTTTGCGGCCAGAGAAGTCTGTAACTCGAAAAGTCTGCAGGTCGAGCCGTCTGTAAGTCGAGGGTCCACTGTAGTTGTGTCATTAGCAAAGCACTATTTGTACTTGTTCTTTGCTCTTCCCAGTAGTTGACTGAGTGCTTTCTAACCAGGGAATGTCATCTTCCAGCACCATCTCTAGTTTCACTTTGGACTGTCCCATCATAAGATTTTCAAGCTAAGAAAGGTTCAGTGGTTGTTTACCATTGCCTTCTTCTGTGCAGTACCCTGTTTCCCCAAAAATAAGACCTAACCTGAAAATAAGCCCTAGTATGATTTTTCAGGATACTCGTAATATAAGCCCTACCCCCAAAATAAGCCCCAGTTAAGTGAAACCCTGCCCTCCACCATTGTGCAACATTGTGCAGCAACCAGAAGAAGATGACATGACTGTATTTGAATAAATGTAGATTGTTGTACATGGAGGGGGAAAAATCTCCTGAAAATAAGCCCTAATGCGTTTTTTGGAGCAAAAATTAATATAAGACCCTGTCTTATTTTCGGGGAAACACGGTATTAACAAAAGTTAGCTGAGTGTCACTGCCGTTGTCTGTGAAAGATCCTCTGCCAGTATCACCTTTAACTGCCCTCCAGATGTTTCCCCATCCTCACCATCATTGAAACGATCCTTTCTCTCCTTCTGATGCAGCCATTACTCCTGAAGAGGGTGGATGCATCTTAGTCTGGTGCTTCAGCCATGGCCATCCCACCTTGGGTGACCCTGCTAGGCCCTGCTAGGAGTGAAGGCTCTTAATGGAGTCTAGCCTCCTGACAATGTTACTCTCAACTTCTCTGACATGCAGAAACCCCCTCCTCTTGTTAAGGTGTGCATCTAAGAACAATTAAGGATACAGCAACACAAATCTCTTTCAATGCAATGCCTTGAATGAAACATCTCAATTAGGACTTTGGTATGGCAGTGCTACTTGATGGCATTAAACTGTCATTATCTGACATAACATGACCCTTGCAGATGGATCGTTGCCTTTTATCCAATTGGCAAATTTTCCAACCCAGGGAGCCCTGTTGAAAGAGGATAGGCTTCTAATATACACATTCATAGCACCATCGAAGATGTCGTCCTTCAGCTCACTCAGGCTCAAATAATGGATGCCATCAAGTCCACTTCGCTTCGGCTTCAGCTGATTTCCTTGTGGGCTGATAGAGACCACCCTTGAAAGTCTGCATGTTCATCACCCATCAAAGAAAGTGTTTATCTCATTTTCCCCTCTTCTGGGTCTCATCCCCTCTACCTACACAATGCCATTCGGTGCTCCATCCCATTGCTTCATGGACACCATTTCACACTTCATAAAACACCTGACAGTGTAGCCTTTTAAATGCTGCTGTAATAAATCCAGCCCGTTATTAACTTGACTAAACTGAGAGAGGTCTTAGCTTGCGAGCAGTGGAAAGAACCTTATGTAGAAAGGAGTTTTGAATGCTCACGGAGGTGACTCGTGAATTGTAATTGTTCCGTTGTGGCATTAAAACATGATTGTTCCTGAAACTTCCTTTCTCAGGGTCAAGCTATACACTGTAGATGTGTTGAATAAAATACACAATGACTGAATAGGGCTAAGATGAGGCAAAATGTAAACTGTGGGCTGTATATAGTGTCCTCAAGGGTATTATTATCCACACCCCCAACACCACGCCCAGAGCTCTATGGATTGTCATTCTCAACATCATTTATTTAGAAATGAGCCAACCGCACTTGGTAGAGTTTAACTTTCAGATAGGTAAGCATGGGATAGCCGTGTTATTTCCCCATTTCTGCATTTTTCCTGGCTTGCAGAGATTTCAGGTTATGTTTTAAGAATAATATGCCGTACATGCTTGAATGTTTTCAGTAGATTTTAATGTATGCATCCCATTCAACTATGGTTCTAGATACGCTTCAGCTGTGCTACTAAGGCCCTGGTCACATGAGGGAAATGTCGTGTAGTTATCCACCAGTTATGTTGGCATTTTTTTTCCTGGTCACATGACACAGAGTCAAGACCAGGACATTTTCCCGGCTACCGGTGTAACTGCAACATTTCCCCATAGCCAGGAGGAGGGTTGTGTTATTTTGTACCTTCGTTGTACCGGTGCAATCCCCTACTGGGATTGCCTGTGTGCACGACATCCCTGCTTCTTTTCAGAATTGAAGCCAGGAAGGTGGCCACCATTACTGTAGTGTGCACATTATTTAAAAAAAATTCTTCATGCCCGATATATCAATATGTCGGTAAAAGTATGTCACCAGGGGGGCATCACCATGACGTTAATGGTGAGTATTTTTTTTCCTGTGGAAAAATACATTGAAACGTTGGTATGTCAATGTCACCAGGGGTGTGTGTGTGTGTGTGTGTGTGTGTGTGTGTGTGTGTGTGTGTGTGATCGCCAGTACTGTTGTGTAGATATCCCAAGTCCATTGTGTGCAATGTATTTCTGCAGGGGCAGCCAGTTCAACGGAGGGACACTTTACTAAACAGAAACCTCTTTCCGATCAATGTTCTCTCTAATTTCCACCCCCCTGTGTGCAAGTTCGCCCCACTGCATGGGGTTTCGCTGTGACAGGAATGAAAAGGGATGGAAACAATAGCTGGGGGTGCACGGGGGGGGGGAGGAAAGCTGTGCGGGGGGGCAGAGTCAAGCACACCCGTGCAGTCATGCACCTTAGAGGGAGACTTGTTTCTGATATATTGGTGTATCGATATATTTTTTTAAATGTATATATCAAGGAGCTAAATTGCCCCTTGAAACAAGAGAAAAAATAAATCAATACCATAGTGTAACTGGCCATAATGATTCAAATAGGAGGAAATAAACTAGTACTGCTAAAAGTTCTTGGGATGTTAGTCCTGGGATATGAACCACGTGACCACAATTCAGTACAACAGATGTATGGAAAGTATTGGAAGAACTAGAAAGCATTTCTCTCATGTGACCAAGGTCTAAATCTATAAGATGTGAGGACTAAACTGTCTGGAAGGGGAAATGGTATCTCTGAAAGAGATTGGGGTTTTATTTGAAGCCATTTCTCTCCCCCTCTCCCTCTTTGGAATAACACAAGGAGAACATGTTGACAATTCAGCAGATAATAGTCTAAAACTGCATTGGCATTCGAACGACTGAATATCTACATGTCACTCAAACCCTTTTCTCCTCCGACGTCCATAAAGAAATGATAGATCGCCTTCAAATCCTGCAGGCTGTTACCTTTTAGCTGCTCACCATTTTTGTCCAACTGTATTTTGAAGAGCTCGTAAAATACGTATTTGGAGGTTGCTGCACGGGAAAGACACTGGGTTCTGATACATTTATGTTTTGTTCAGGCTTATAAAATGGTTGTTTTCTCTTCTAGAGGCTGTTCCAGGCAAGAAAGTGGAAAGTTCTCTAGAGGGTCAAGAGTTCAGTCTAAGAAAGAGAAAAGTACTGTTTGTTTGTTTGTTTGTTCGTTCGTTTGTTCGTTTGTTCGTTCATTCGTTCGTTCGTTTAGTATACCGCACCATTAGTGCAAAGCACTATTCTGGGTGCCTTACATCATGATAAAATAAAGCACCACAAAAACAATACTTCAATGAGTAAAACCAATCAAACAAACAAAAGAAGATACTACAAGAGGTGGAATATCCAAATCGAGGCAGAGCACGAGGCACAGAATCAGGAAGGGATATACTGGAAGGTCTCTCTGAAAAGCAACGTTTACTAGTCTTCAGACCTGAGAAACAGAAACCTAATGATCTTTAGGCAAAGAAATAGAAGTTTGGCTGAAGAATATTAAAAATGGGCAAAGAAACAGAAGTCCAGCCAAAGCTCACCTCAAAAAGCAGAAACTGCCAAGGTCTTTAGAACAGTGTGTTTATCCAACAGGGATGTGTCTGTGAGTGAATGGGCACTTCCATTGTTGCTTAGCTCATGTGAAAATGAGAAGTCTGAAAAGGGGGAGATACGTTTCCTCAAAAAGGTTCTACAAACAAGTCAGAATCTGTAGAAATCAAAGTTCTGACTTGTGTGTAGACATTTCCCAAGTAGATGAATCCTTCTTCAAGTAGCAAGGAAATGCAGAGATGGCATTAGGAGGGCAAAAGCTGAGAATGAGCTGAGGTTAGCTAGAAACACTAAAAGCAATTAAAAAAGCATTCTTCAGGTATGTGAGTAGCAAAAGACAAACAAAAGACATAGTGGCACAGCTCCGCAATGGAGATGGAAAAATGATAACAGAGGACAAAGAAAAGTCAGATTCCTATTTTAGTTCAGTCTTTTCCCATAAGACAGACTATGAACTTCCAAACAAATTGGAAGTGCAAGTGGGGGGGACAGGATTGCAGCTGGAGATAGATAAACAAATAGTCAAGGAATACCTTGAACGAGTTCAAATCTCCAGGGCCAGATGAACTGCATCTGAGAGTACTGAAGGAACTGGCTGAAGAACTCTCAGAACCACTACCCATTATTTTCTTGAAATCATGGGAAACAGGGGAGGTGCCAGAGGATTGGAGGAAGGCCAATGTTGTCCCTATCTCCAAAAAGGGCAAAAAAGAGGAACCTGGGAACTGAAATTCTGGAACAGATCCTAAAGTGATTGTTGTGCAAACACCTAGAAAACAATGCAGTAATAACTAGAAGCCAAGACAGATTTGTCAAGAACAAATCCTGCCAAACTAATTTGATCTCGTTTTTTGATCAGGTAACCTCCCTGACAGACAGAGGGAATGCTGTAGATGTAGTATATCTTGACTTCAGCAAAGCTTTTGACAAAGTGCCCCATGATATCCTGATTAGCAAGCTAACTAAGTGTGGACTGGATAGATCAAGTGTCAGGTGGATACACAATTGGATACAGAATCGTACTCAGAGGGTGATGATTAATGGGTCCTTCTCTAACTGGGAGGAGGTAACTAGTGGGGTACCCCAAGGCTCAGCCCTGGGCCCAGTGCTCTTCAATATTTTTATTAATGACTTGGATGAGGGAGTGCAGGGAATGCTTGTCAAATTTGCAGATGATACCAAATTGGGCGGAATAGATAACACCCTAGAAGACAGAAACAAAATTCAAAATGACCTCAATAGGATGGAACACTGGGCCGAAAGCAAAAGAATGAAATTCAACAGGGATAAGTGCAAAGCACTGCACCTCGGAAAAAGAAACCAATCACACAGTTACAAGATGGGGGATACCTGACTCAGCAAAACTACGAGCAAGAAGGATCTTGGAATTGTCGTAGATTACAAGCTAAATATGAGCCAAAAGTGTGATGTGGCTACAAAAAAAGGCTAATGCTATTTTAGGCTGTATTAATAGAAGTACAGTTTCCAAATCCCGCAAGCTGTTAGTCCCCCTCTATTCAACATTGGTTAGGCCTTACCTTGAGTATTGTGTCCAATTCTGGACACCACACTTCAAGAAGGATGCTAACAAATTGGAACAAGTTCAGAGAAGGGCGACAAGGATGATCAGGGGGCTGCAAACCAGGCCTTATGAGGAAAGGCTGAAAGAACTGGGCATGTTTAGCCTTGAGAAAAGAAGACTGAGGGGTGATATGATAGCACTTTTCAAATATTTGAAAGGCTGTCATACAGAGGAGGGGCAGGATATGTTCTTGATTATCTCAGAGTGCAGGACACGCAACAATGGGCTCAAGTTAAAGGAAGCCAGATTTCAGCTGAATATCAGGAAAAACTTCCTAACTATTCAAGCAGTATGACAGTGGAACCAGTTATCTCAGGACTTGGTGAGTGCTCCAACACGGGAGGCATTATATATATAGTTTCCTTTTCATCTTTCCTTAAGAGGTGTGAGTTCCACAAACTCTCCTACGTAGGCCTCCATTCCAAGATCAAAACTGACCATCTGGGCACTTCCAGTTTTGATCCTTCTCTCTCTTGGTGCACTCCACAGCCGGTTAACACCCCAGCTAACACCTCAGCTAGTGTCTTCAGGTAAGGGAGCCTAAAAGCATTAAGGACTGTTTCCAGGGTTTTCTAGGTAGAGAATACTCAGAAGTGGTTTACCATTCCCTTCTTCTGGGGGCATCTTGGGACTGTGAAGCCTGCTCATGGTTACACTGGTTGGATTCTTCTCGCATTAAAGGAACTGCAAACTTAACCAGAACTCGGACAAGACGGAGGTCCTGAGGGTGGGTGGCCCCTCCATTGGTGGTTTTGGAAACTCCCTCTCTTTTGGGGGAGTGACTCTCACCGCGAAGAGTGAGGTTCGCAGCTTGGGGGTCCATCTGGATCCGGCACTCACTATGGAAACCCAGGTGGCATCAGTGGTCCGCTCCGCCTATTTCCATCTGTGGCGGATTGCCCAGCTGCGTCCCTATCTTGATGTTGGGGTGCTCACCACTTTGGTCCATGCGCTTGTAATCTCGAGATTAGACTACTGCAATGCACTCTACGTGGGGCTACCTTTGAGATTGATGCGGAAGCTTCAAATGGTGCAGAATGCGGCAGCCAGACTTCTTAGTGGGACGAGAAAATATCAGCATATTTCCCCCACTCTGGCTGCCTTGCATTGGCTGCCCGTTCGTTTCCGCATTGATTTCAAAGTGTTAATGATGACATATAAAGCCCTAAACGGTTTAGGACCTCGATATCTAGTGGAACGCCTCCTCCCACCTAGATCTACCCGGATCACTCGTTCTAGCCAGGAAGGGCGGCTGAGGGGCCTAACGCCGAGGGAGGCCCGGAGAGAAAGAACAAGAAACCGGGCCTTCTCGGCAGTGGCCCCTCGCCTTTAGAACAGTCTCCCATCAGAGATCTGTCTGGCTCCCTCGCTGGGTGTTTTTAAGAGCCAACTTAAGACCTGGCTCTTTAGGCAGACTTTCCCTCCTGTCATCACTTGATTATTTTTTATTTTTTCCCCATCTTGAACTATATTATTATTGTTGCTTTTTATTTTATTATACTGTTTTTATTCTATTTTTATTGTTAGCCGCCCAGAGTAGACATGTGTCTAGATGGGCGGGGTATAAATTTAATAAATTAATAAATAAACTCTGCTCCCTTTCTGGTTGGCCAAGAGGTAGGGAGTGTGAGTAGAATCTATAATAATAAGATATGGAAAGAGGTTATTTTAAACAGAGCTGAAATTGAAGTGTCAAGTCAGTGTCAGAGTACTGGTGAATTAAGAAGGAAAGAAGAAATCAATAAGAAACAATCCAGATCAGAAGCAATCCAGGAATCCATGAGGATCAGAACTGCATAAGCTGAAGTTATCCTATTCTAAAGCTGATTGACTGCAACATGTTGGGTTTGGCTCGTGAAACAGTATAGGATAGATTTACCTTGATGTGTTTCCTTTTTCCTTTTCATCTTTCCTTAAGTTCGAACTGAAATAATCTTCCTCCCCCATCCAACACACCCCAATCTTCTCTGTAGAGATTCAGCCATTATTCTGTGCTTCCTGTGTATGTGCGTGCTTGGTTTCTCAAAGGCAAGAATGCTAAGTTTTCTGCAAAGACCGTTTGTACAAATTGCAGAGAAATGGAATGGTTCTTGTCTTCTTACCTGGAGTAGAAGAATCTCATAGAACTTAACACTTCCTTCTTGAGATATCTCATCAAGTCAAGAAAGCCTAACCCAATGGGAGCAAAGAATTAATTCTTGGTAGAGTGTGTTAATTTCTGGCTTAAAACCTCCACGCAGTGGGAAAAAGTTCAAGGACTTACAGAGTAAGATTAGGTTCATGTCTCCCCACAGTAGACCACCCCTCATTGCTTAGTTCTCCTCCACTGGCACTTACTGTCTCAATAACTTAACTCAGAGACACTGGTAAGAGAAAGAATAAAAAGTTTCATTTACTTACAGTTTCAGAATAGATCAAAAACAGCACATTGTAGAAAAATAATGACAGGTTACATGAAGAGTGCTTAACTGATTCATAGCTACGCTACTACAGTAAACTCTAACTGGCTAACTACGTGATTAACAGAACACAGGCTCTAACTGACTACATAAATCTAGCTAACTGAATTCTGACTCCTGACTATTCTCTGACTGAAAAAGAGTAGGACAAAGATTGTCATGCGGAAAGGTGTGGCTTTCTTCAAAATCTGAGGAAGAGAGGGAACAATTGGCCACTACTGGATTGATTGACAGTTACCCACTCTAGAAAGGTCCCTCCCAGCCAAAAGCTCTTGAAAGCATCATACAAAAGTTGCATTAATTCCAATATTTGTTGTTATTTAGTCGTTAAGTCGTGTCCGACTCTTCGTGACCCCATGGACCAGAGCACGCTAGGCCCTCCTGTCTTCCGCTGCCTCCCGGAGTTTGGACAAATTCATGTTGGTAGCTTCGATGACACTGTCCAACCATCTCGTCCTCTGTCGTCCCCTTCTCCTCTTGCCTTCACACTTTCCCAACATCAGGGACTTTTCCAGGGAGTCTTCTCTTCTCATGAGATGGCCAAAGTATTGGAGCCTCAGCTTCAGAATCTGTCCTTCCAGTGAGCACTCAGGGTTGATTTCCTTCAGAATGGATAGGTTTGTTCTCCTTGCAGTCCACGGGACTCTCAAGAGTCTCCTCCAGCACCACAATTCAAAAGCATCACTTCTTCGGCGGTCAGCCTTCTTTATGGTCCAGCTCTCACTTCCATACATCACTACTGGAAAAACCATAGCTTTGACTATGCGGACCTTTGTTGGCAAGGTGATGTCTCTGCTTTTTAAGATGCTGTCTAGGTTTGTCATCGCTTTCCTCCCAAGAAGCAGGCGTCTTTTAATTTCGTGGCTGCTGTCACCGTCTGCAGTGATCATGGAGCCCAAGAAAGTAAGATCTGTCACTGCTTCCATATCTTCCGCTTCTATTTGCCAGGAGGTGATGGGACCAGTGGCCATGATCTTCGTTTTTTTGATGTTGAGCTTCAGACCATTTTTTGCACTCTCCTCTCTCACCCTCATTAAGAGGTTCTTTAATTCCTCCTCATTTTCTGCCATCAGAGTGGTATCATCTGCATATCTGAGGTTGTTAATATTTCTTCCGGCAATCTTAAAGCTTGGGATTCATCCAGTCCAGTCTTTCGCATGATGTATTCTGCATATAAGTTAAATAAGCAGGGAGACAATATACAGCCTTGTAATCCTTTCCCAATTTTGAACCAATCAGTTGTTCCATATCCAGTTCTAACTGTTGCTTCCTGTCCCACATATAGATTTCTCAGGAGATAGATAAGGGGGTCAGGCACTCACATTTCTTTAAGAACTTGCCATAGTTTGCTGTGGTCCACACAGTCAAAGGCTTTTCCGTAGTCAATGAAGCAGAAGTAGATGTTTTTCTGGAACTCTCTGGCTTTCTCCATAATCCAGCGCATGTTAGCAATTTGATCTCTAGTTCCTCTGCCCCATCGAAATCCAGCTTGTACTTCTGGGAGTTCTCGGTTCACATAATGCTGAAGCCTACCTTGTAGGATTTTGAGCATAACCTTGCTAGCGTGTGAAATGAGTGCAATTGTACGGTAGTTGGAGCATTCTTTGGCACTGCCCTTCTTTGGGATTGGGATGTAGAATGGTCTTTTCCAATCCTCTGGCCACTGCTGAGTTTTCCAAACTTGCTGGCATATTGAGTGTAGCACCTTAACAGCGTCATCTTTTAAGATTTTAAATAGTTCAACTGGAATGCCATCACCTCCACTGGCCTTGTTGTTAGCCATGCTTTCTAAGGCCCACTTGACTTCACTCCCCAGGATGTCTGGCTCAAGGTCAGCAACCACACTATCTGGGTTGTCCGGGACATCCAGATCTTTCTGGTATAATTCCTCTGTGTATTCTTGCCACATCTTCTTGATGTCTTCTGCTTCTGTTAGGTCCCCACCATTTTTGCCCTTTATCATGTCCATCTTTGCACAAAATGTTCCTTTAATATCTCCAATTTTCTTGAACAAATCTCTGGTTTTTCCATTTCTATTATTTTCCTCTATTTCTTTGCACTGTTCATTTAAGAAGGCCCTCTTGTCTCTCTCCTTCTTTGGAAGTCTGCATTGAGTTTTCTGTAACTTTCCCTATCTCCCTTGCATTTTGTTTCCCTTCTCTTCTCTGCTATTTGTAAGGCCTCGTTGGACAGCCACTTTGCTTTCTTGCATTTCCTTTTCTTTGGGATGGTTTTTGTTGCTGCCTCCTGTACAATGTTACGAACCTCCATCCATAGTTCTTCAGGCACTCTGCCCACCAAATCTAGTTCCTTAATCTAGCAATTAGTTCCCCAATCTAATTCCAATATTAACCAAGCATTATTTTTATCCTCAGTGCATTCACTTGTAGCATCTTTGGGCTTGCCCAGACAGGGGAATTTAGAACGTTCTGGTTTGGGATTAAAAGGTCCTTATTTTTAGTGCGATCAATTGTATCTCTCACTTGAGCGATCCTTCTGTTCTCACTGGAGATGTTTCTTCTCTCGTGTGAAGGGTCGACAGAGGTTTTCGGATCGCTGATTTACTCAGGTGTAAGTGTACCTGGTTATTCATAAGTAAGGTTTTCAATTAGTGACACTCCCCTTCCTGCTCCAAAAGATAATTCTACATCCATGCCCCCCTTCCCAAAATCAATTAATTGCAGTTTTTGCCTGTCTGTGGTGTTTTCTGATTGCTCTGTTAAGATAGACCTGCTACATGGGAGGCAGACAGAGCAAACAGGGGTGTCATTGTCTAAGAAGAGGATGAAAAATCGAAACAAAATCCCCTGTACCCTTCTATCCCTGCCTTCCCCCCCCCCCCCCACAACCGTCTTGGCTTGAAAGACAATTTCAGAATTCTTTTCTTCCTCCATGAAAGTGGCTTCTTAGCCCCTTAGTGGTGGAATACATTGAATTTATAGGAGGACATTCACACCGCATGTCTGCTAGAACTCAGGTACTTGTAATTTAAGGGGAAGTCGTTTATTCTCCAGCGAGTCTTCTGTCAGAGCATTTGTGAAAGCTTTCCGAGGCATCACTTAAACAGGGCATCCATCACCTGAAGCCGGGCTCCTTAGCCAAGCAAAGATTTTCACACTGCTGCGCCTGGGATGTAAACAAAGATAATGCATTTGATTTCTGTATCGACCACTCCGAGGGAGGCTAAAAGCATCGCATGAGACAAAGGGGACGCTCCCAACCCAAACAAGCTTCTAGACATGGTTTACTTCTATTTCTATTAGACATAGACTCTCCCTCTGCTCTTCTTTCTCATTCCAGAAGCTTCTGTCAGATCACAACTTCACATACACGCCGCAAACTCTTTCTAGGGCGATTGATGGTAGAGGGCTGTGCACAGTTGGCCTGATACTGCTCAGCTGAACAAAATGAAAGAGGAACACTCTTTACCTTCTGGAATAACGTTGTTCTTGCTAAAACTGGCAGCTCCATTTGGTTTTTCTTCTTCTGAAAACCTAGTTGTCTTAGTTCCTAAACCAAGAACGACAGACCTGTGATAGCACTGTTGGATATTTTGCAGTATTTAATTGCATATATAGCATAAAGTCTGTTAACCCTGTGTTTGCTTGGGATTCTTCCTCTGATCAAGTTTCCCAGAATCATAGTGTGGATCCTTTTATCATTTCTTTATTTAAAATATTTTAACCCTGGCTTTCTCCTTAAAAAGACCCAAGGTGGCTTACATAATTAAAAGACAATATTAAAACTAGCAACAGTGAGTATACAATAATTTTTAAAAAGACAATATTTAAAAGCTAAAAACAGTGTTTGTATACAAAGAAATCACAGGCAGGGAAGGAACGATTGGTTACTGCTGCACAAATTGGCAATCACTCTAGCCCAGAAAGGTCCTTTATAGTCGAACCTACTAAAAGCAGCATGCAAGGTTGTAAAAAAAACAAAAAAACACAACCTCCAATGCCGTCAAGCTATAACGAGCATGTGCTTTAAGAGACCTTGAGTTTGATTTCAAGTCAGAATCTTTACACACCCAAGTTCTTCCACCTTGTTATTTCTACTGTGAATTCTGGCAGCATCTAAGATGAGTCTCGCTTGACAAATATCAAAGACTTTTCAGGTTTTTTGGAAATAATTGCTCTCACTTTTTCCCTCTTGTTTCTTCTGATGTGACTTTGGGAGTGGGGGTGGAATTCTGCACAGTTAATCATCCCTACTGTCTTAAACAAAAAATATGCCCGCACAATCCACCGTGTATCTCTTAAAGCTTGTCTCCTGCAAGGCTCTCGATAGGATCTTTCGCCAGGTTTTGAAGATGGACTCACTGTAGAGTCATATTCCTTGAATCTCAGCAGCAGGCAGTTCATTCCAAAACTACAGTGCTGAAGATTACAATGGAAAACTTGTACACCTGCTGGCTGTGGTGGAGATTTCAATTAAAATAAAAATGGGCTCAGAATGCATTAGCATCAGATAGTGCCACACCATCTGACTGTCAGTTCCTAATAAGATTCTGTTCTGTTTAAAGTTGCAAAGTTTAAAGTTTTCTTAACCTTGCTTCCATACTCTGCACCCACAAACTTTTTATCCCCCCCCCCCCCCGGAGAGGTGTTCAAAAGATGTCCTTGTGCCACCCGGGGAAGTAGAGAGCAATTTTGCCATGTCTTGAAGTACACCCAGCAATCTTGGAGATACCCCCCCCCATTTTAAAAATATTTGGAGGCCACTAGAGGGTGCAAGGGAGTATTTTTCAGTTAAAAATATTTTTTAAAAGAAAATGGCAGAGGCGATATGTCACAGGAGCTGGTGCAGGTCCTCTGAGGTTCAGGAATGGATTTGTTTGGGTCCTAGAACTCATGAGGTTTGACGAACATAACAGTGGAGTCTTGTCTCTTGTGTGTTTGTGTGTGTGTGTTGTGGAAATTCCTCACCTACCATTAATGAAGAGACACCACGCAAGGGAAAAACCCAGAAGCTGGCTCCCTTTTCCATTAGTTAACTATTTCTCACCTAAACGCAAAGCAATGGTCGGGGCTCTTTTTTCAACAAGTGTGAATGGTAGTGAACACAAGAGGTTATCCTGTAGACCTTCTGGACTGCTGCCATTGGTGCCATCAACATTCAGGCTGCCCTTTGCTATGTAAACCTTGGCTTCCTTTTTCCTGCTGGCAATGCAGGCACCATATTGTGCAGCGATATCGGGCCGTTTCCTGGAATTTTGAAACATGGGTAGAGAAGCACAATATCACACATTCATAAACTTGAGGGTTTTTTGAAGAGTTGAATTGGGGAAGACAGAAGCAAAAACAGTTTGGATGTGGCTGTAGTCCCTCTGTGACAAGATATTTTGAAGGGCTACTTTTAGACTTAATGAAATGGTGAAACAAAGGTGTGAGTAACTGCAACACATACAATGGAGAAACATACACCCCATCAGGTAAACTAATCTTCATAGACTCATAGAATAATTGAGCTGGAAGAGGCCTAAAAGGCCATCAAGTACAACCCCCTGCTCAATGTAGGAATCCAAATCAAAAGATATCCGCCAGGTGACTCTCACATTTTCTCTTGAGTGCCTCCAGCATTGGAGCGCTCACCACCTCCTGAGGTCATTGGTTCCATTGTCATGCTGCTCAAACAGTTAAGAAGTTTTTCCTAATATTCAGCCAAAATCCAACTTCCTATAGGTTGAGCCCATTATTACATGTCCTGGACTCTGAGATAATCAAGAACAGATCTTCCCATCCTCTGTATGACAATCTTTCAAGTCTTGGAACAGTGCTATCATATCTCCCCTCAGTCTTCTTTTCTCAAGACTAATACCCAGTTCTTCCAGTCTTTCCTCATAGGGCTTGGTTTCAGTCCCCTGATCCTCCTTGTTGCCCTCCTCTGAACTTGCTCAGGTTTGTTAGTATCCTTCTTAAAGTGTGGTGTCCAGAATTGGACACAGTATTCTAGATGAGGCCTAACCAATGCTGAAAAGAAGGGAACTAGTACCTAATGGGATTTGGAGATTATACTTCTGTTAATGCATCCCAAAATCACATTTGTCTTTTCTGCAGCCACACTACACTGCTCTTATTCAGCGTGTGATCTACATCAATCCTGAGATCCTTCTCACTTGCAGTTTTACTGAGCCAAGTATCCCCCATCTTGTAACTGTAGTTTTCTTTCCCAGGTGTAGAACTTTGCACTTATCCCTGTTAAATTTCACTCTGTTTTTTTCCACACAGTTCTCAAGTCTATCAAGATCTTTTTGAATTTTGTTTCGATCTTCCAGGTTATTAGCTATTTCACCCAATTATGTGTCTTCAGCAAACCTGATAAATATTCCCTACACCCCTTCATCTAAGTCAGGGGTCTCCAAACTTTTCAGAGTGAGAGCCACAACATATATGTTCCAGATTTTCGAGGGCTGAAGGAAGACACGTGCGCATGCGCGTACACCCGCCTGCACTCCTGCTTGCCTGCCCGCACATACTCCCGCATGGATGCACTCCCGCCCGCCTACCCGCCAGGCTGGATAAAAAGGCAAGGCAGGCCAGATGTGGCCTGTGGGCCGTAGTTTGGAGACCCCTGATCTAAGTCATTAATAAAAATGTTGAAGAGCACTGGGTCCAGGACTGAGGCTTGTGGTACCCCACTTGTTACCTCTTCCCAGTTTGAGAAGGAGCCATTGATCATCACCCTCTGAGTATGATTACTTAACCAACTGTATATCCAACTGATAGTCATTCTATCCAGTCCACACCTAGTTAGTTTGCTAATCAGAATATCATGTTGCCATGCCCGCACCACAGAATGCTGACTAGAAAGCATTCTTTCCCTTCCCTTTCCTTGGGGTAGACAACATGAGGAAGAAAAGCTAAATAGGACTAAAAACTCAATGAACCTGTTGCGTGATTATTTTCCAAAAGATGTCCCCTTGCCTTTTGATATATAACAAAGGGGAGAGCTAGGAATTAGCAAATACAGGGTGATGCAAAACAACCTCCCAGATTTTGCTTATCTATTGGTCTGGCACTAGTGAAGTAGGATGGCTTGTAATGGGGTCCTCCGGTAGCATATGCCTTACCGTTTTCAGTCACCACCATGGTGCATTCGTCATTGAAGCATTTATCAAAAACAATGGATCTGTGATTGCAACGCGGGGAGCTTTTTGTATCCACTTCATACTCAGTCAAAATGCTGCGGTTCCAGACTGAAAAACCACATTGCTAAGGGTTGAAAATTTCAGGGCCACAGGTTCTCTGCAGCTATCTGAAAGCCGAGGTCTACAAACATCGACCAAGAACTATTGATGAACTAAAGGCTGCTATACGCCAAGAAATTGCAGCAATATCACCGCAAATGACCCACCAGGTGATGCAAAACTTTAAAAATGACTACAAATGTGTATTGTGAAGGAAGGCCACCATCTGGACGATGTCATTTTCAAAGCTACATGAAAATAAACTGTATTCCATGCATTTTTAGATTATGTAAAAAAAATTTGAGTCGCATTTACCATGCCCTTTTTGTTGACCTTTAAAATCCAGGAGGGTTTTATATATATATAATTACACACACGCACGCGCACACACAAGTACAGGTATGACGATAGGAGCTTTTGGAAGCCACTAATTTATAGGGTCACCAGAACTCAGCAGTGACTTAGCACAAAATGTAGACCCAGTGGGATGCAATCCTCTGTCAGCTCTGCTCTGATTTGGATTCCTGTATTGAGCAGGGATTGAGAGTCCCCTGGGCTGCAAAGAGAACAAACCTATCCATTCTGAAGGAAATCAACCCTGAGTGCTCACCGGAAGGACAGATCCTGAAGCTGAGGCTCCAATCCTTTGGCCATCTCATGAGAAGAGAAGACTCCCTGGAAAAGACCCTGATGTTGGGAAAGTGTGAGGGCAAGAGGAGAAGGGGACGACAGAGGACGAGATGGTTGGACAGTGTCATCGAAGCGACCAACATGAATTTGACTAAACTCCGGGAGGCAGTGGAAGACAGGAGGGCCTGGCGTGCTCTGGTCCATGGGGTCACAAAGAGTTGGACACAACTAAACAACAATTGAGCAGGGGGTTGGACTAGATGGCCTTATAGGCCCCTTCCAACTCAATTATTTTATGACTCTTTCAATGGATAGGCAGTTGGATGAGGACTCGGGAGACCTGAGTTCAAATCCTCGCTCAGCCACAGAAATTCACTGGAGGTGTGCGATACTGATAAACCACTCCTCAAACATCTCACAGACCTTAAAAACCCTACTAGGGTTGCCATGTGTTGGAAGCAATTTGACAGCACATACCAATTTGTACGGCTGCCATGTGTCAGAAGCTGCTTGACAGCTCCAAATTTTATGGCAGCATGCCAACTTGTGTTTAAGCTCTCTTATCTTCTCCATGCTTTTGTGCCCATGCATTTATTCCAAAGGCTGCCCAATGAATGCTGCTAACCATTAGAAGAAGTACATTTGTTGTCAAATACTCCAGAACTGATAATATGACATCTGACAATAATTTCACCAAGCGAATTTCTGATCAGTCTGCAAATTCCGGTAAGAAATACTTGCTTGAGCTTCAGCATTGTTAAAACGTGACTTAGACCTCTTGCATTCTTCTTGGCGGGCAAACCTTAATTCACCTTGACATAAGAGTCTTTTCTTTAAAACAAGTGAGTCAGAAGAACCTTCTTTATTAAAGGTTTTATAGGTAAAAAAGTCATTCCTATAAAATACCTTCTTTACAAGTGAATCCAAGGAAGGATCAAGGCAGGAAGGAACAGGCAAACCGCAGCCATTCATTTCGAATGACACGGACTTGCACTAATAAAAAAAAGTTCAATGTGTTTCGTGCATAGCATTGAAAAACCCACACAGTTTTGAGGCCAACATTGTTGTGGGGCCTTAAATGCACTGGTTCAGGAGAGATGAAAAGACATCCACACCATATGTTACAGAGAATCCAGGCCAAAATCATCTGCTCTGTGACTCCAAGCAAAGTGGCAAATTGAGATCATCTGCGGATTAGAAGGTAAAACAGAGTGGAAAAAAGAATAATTTACAGCCCTGGTGTGCAGTTAATTAATTAATTGATTTAATCAATTAATTCATATTATTTATATGTCACCTTTGTCTCCACAGGGGATCCAAGGCAGTTCACAACAATTAAAACTATGGAACACTCGCAGCTGCCTCCTTCAGGGAAAGAAAACATTTAATACTGTAGGTAAATTACCTAACTTTTCAGAGTGAGCATTTAATTAAATTTAAGCGTTTCAGCACTGAAATATTAAGAAGAAGAAGAAACAACAGTAGTTGAATATTATTACTTCTATAATGCGTGGGGTGGATCCACAAAAAGACCAGAAGCTCTTTTCAGTATGATTATCTCTGAAGTCCCTGCTAGCTTTTGTGACTCTTCTTAATGGCTAGAGCTGTCTCATCCTGTCAATCAAGATCTGCCAGAGTGATATTTAAAACGTCTGTGTTATTATTCTCAAGATCCTTTTCAAAGTTAAGGAGACTGTGATGTGCAGAGTTATATAATGATTGTGCTTCTGTAGCAAGACATTTCCTGTTCCAACCGGGATAGAACATAATAAAGGCATCACAGTTTTAGCTAGAGCAGGAATATGAATCATTTGGTCCCTGGCCCACATCCAGGCTTGCAAGAGAAGGGCTTCTCTTTGAGCTCAAAGTGTGGGCTAGGGTGGCCACTGGTTCTTCTTTGGGGAAGATGGTCCTTCGTTTGAAGGGTTGGCACAACAGAATCCTCTATTTCAAGGTGTCCTCCGTTTGGAAGGCTGTCCAGTCCAAGTCTGATGGAAAGATGAAGAAGATTTAAGGATAAAGAATCACAAGGAGGGAGGGCAGGGAAACTGAAGTTGCACATCTACAGTGGGCACCTGGATAGCAGATCCAGCAAGCATTAAGTCACCTTGGCCCAAGGTGAGTATCAAATTCTGTTTCAATCGTAAAAATCATGTCTCATTTTGTACCTCTACATACAGTGGGGTCTCGACCTACGGAATTAATCCGTATTGGAACGGGGTCCGTAGGTCGAAAAGTCCGCAGGTCGAAAATGCATTTCCCATAGGAATGCATTGAAAACCATTTAATCCGTAACCGGCCCAAGAAAACGGCCCCCCCCCCACACACACAAAAAAAAATTTTTAAGGGAACTTACCTTTCCGAAGCCTTCCAGGGGTCCCCCGCCGCCGCCATCGCCGCTACCGGAGGACTCTGGGGCTTCGGCGCCGCTGCCGGAGGCCTCTCGGAGGTCTCCCCCCCCGCCGACGCAGGCTTTCCCAGGGTGGACCGGGCCTACCAGGGGAGGGCTTCCCCCGGTAGGCCCGGTCTACTCCCCAGGCTTTCCCAGGGAGTAGACTGGGCCTACCGGAGGAAGCCCTCCCCTGGTAGGCCCGGTCCACCCTGGGAAAGCCTGCATCGGCGGGGGGGGAACCCCCGGAGGCCTTCCCCGCCGCCATGGGAGGCCTCTCGGAGGTTCCCCGGCGCCGCCGATCGTGCCTCCGAAGCACGATCGGCGGTGGGGGTGGACCTCCGAGAGGCCTCAGATGGTGGCGGGGAAGGCCTCCGGAGGTCCCCCGCCACCGCTGCTGGGAGCCGGGTGGCGGCGGGGGAAGTCCAGGAGTCCGAGCATGGCCAGGATCGCCCGGCGTGGCTCGGCTCCCGGCGGCGGCGGCGGCGGGGGACCTCCGGATGCCTTCTCCGCCGCCATGGGAGGCCTCTCGGAGGTCCCCCCCCGCCGCCGATCGTGCTTCGGAGGCACAATCGGCGGCGGGGGGGACCTCCAAGATACCTCCCATGGCGGCGGAGAAGCCCTGGAAAGCATCCGGAGGCAGATCCGTGGCCTACGGACTGGAAGCGGGAGGCGGGGAAAGCGCCAAATTTGAATTTGGTGCTTTCCCCGCCTCCCTCTTCTGGTCCGTAGGTCGATTCTCCGGCCGCAAGTCGAAGTGAAACTTTGCGGCCAGAGAAGTACGGACGTCGAAAAGTCCGTAAGTGGAGCCGTCTGTAAGTCGAGACTCCACTGTATTGGTTGAAATCCAGTAGTAAGCCACAACTAGAGTAGGGCCACTGAATCAAGGAAGATTTCTGAGTCATAAGTTGGTGATGTGTACTTGGCATGAATAGAAAGAATATTTGTTAAATTCCTTGTTCTTGTTGATTTAGGGTGATCCTGGGGGCCAAATTAGATAAGGTGCTGATCCTGTATCTAGAAGCAGTGCTTCCTCAAGTGGCAAAAGATGTCTGACTATAAAAATGTGTTGAAAGCAGCTGCTTGATTGATTGTTGCAGTGTAAACACTCGCTCCTTTTGTATGTTTGATTGCTGAGGTACGTATACAAAGGTCACATCACTGAAGGGAAAAGGTAGTGAGAGCAGGCAACTATGCATCAGACTGAATGTTTTTATCCTAAAGCAAGAGAAACACAAATACTATCTTTTCTAGAATCATAGAATAATGAAGTTGGAAGGGGATTATAAGGCCATCGAATCCAACTCCCTGCTCAATGCAGGAATACAAATCAAAGGATATCTGCCAGGTGATTGTCTAAATTTCCCTTGAATGCCTCCAGTGTTGGAGCACTCACCCCCTCTTAAGGAAATTGGTTCCACTGTCATACTAAATCCAATGAAATTCTTAATTCCCTCAGCAATCCCAGCAAAATGAATCCACTTCTACTAGTTAAAAGCTTTTTAAAAATAAATAAATAAATCCAATGACCAGTGTACTATTGCTATTCTCACTTGAACCCGGGGATCATAGAATCATAGAATAGTGAAGTTGGAAGGGGCCTATAAGGCCATCAAGTCCAACCCCCCTGCTCGATGCAGGAATACAAATCAAAGAATATCTGCTGGGTGGTTGTCTAAATTTCTCTTGAATGCCTCCAATGTTGGAAAGCTCACCATCTCCCAATATCATTGGTTCCATTGTCGTACTACTCTAACAGTTAAGAGGTTTTTCCTGATATTCAGCCTAAGAGAACAAGGAGCCGACTCCAGGAAGGGAAGTCAGCCCACTGTCTCTGTGCATGTGTATGTGTCCAACTGGCTTCCCTTCCAGGCCCACTGTCTCTGCGCATGCATCGGCCTGTCAGTTGGGCTACACATGCAAGACTCGGGGGAGGGGGGGCAAGGCAAATGACTTGAGACTCAGACTCAGGGCTTGGGACTTGGACCCAAACACTTGCCAGCCTTCCTGCAGTTCGTGCACAAGCTGAATCTAGGGAATGCTGAGTCCAAGGCCATCTCCACTGCACCTGATCCTACAAAGAACATGCAACCTTATCTAGCACAGGTTGCCATCCTAGGTTGTGTTCCTCTTGGTATAAATTTTTCATTTAGCGATGCAAATCTCAACCCATAAAGCAAACCAAAATAAGGATAGGATAAATTTGTTTGGGCTTCAAGGAAGTGTCTGTTTGAAAGCTTCAAACTGAGCAAACAAAAGGAAGAAATATTTGTTGATGTAATATTTATAGCTCAAATCGCTAATGCCGTGATGATCAAAGGCAGTCTATTTGCCAGGAGAACCATGGGCACAGACGTTGTGTGCAGATGAAAGCAGGTACAATGAAATATATGAACCTGGAATGCAATTTTGGTACATTAGAAGTTCTGCTTTGCTCTAATTCTGCTCAAAATGAAAGTATTCCTTCCCAAAGGAGAACTTCATAAGGAATCAATTTCTCTCAGAAAAGAAGTTTTGGCAGTGACAAAACAATGAATCAATAGAGAATTCTGAACTTCTCAACCACAGTAATCATAAGAGACATGAGAGACAGGGACCACATAACTGCCTTGTCACAGCAGCTCCACTGGCTGCTAATCTATTTCTAGGCACAATTCAAAGTGCTGGGCCTATAAAGCCCTAAACAGCTTGGACCCAAGCTATCTCAAAGACCATTGGTTCCATTATGAGCCTGCTCAAATGTTAAGATCACCAGGAGAGACCTTTCACTTGGTCCCACCACCTTCACAGGTGCGTCTGGTGGGGACACGGAAGAGGGCCTTCTCTGTGGCTGCTCCTTTAGACTGTGGAACTCCCTCCCACTGGAAGCCAAGCTGGCCCCATCTTTGCCATCCTTCTGCAAGAAGACCTTTCTCTTCAGGCAAGCTGTCCCTTCCTGACTGGCTGCATGAGTGAGTTTTTTAATTAGATTGCAGTGCCATAGTGCTATGAATGTGTTTTTGGTGTTACTTTTGTTTATTGTTTTTTTTTACTGGGATATTTGTTTTATCCTTTTTACTATTTGTGTACAATAGGACCCTCTTATTCACTGGATCAGTATCTGCTGATTCACTTATCCGCAGTCTGAAAATATTAAAAGTAAAATCCTAGAAATATATATTTCCAAAAACGAAGTTACCAGAATTGGCACTAGAGGGAGCAAAGGACCTTGTTATGTGTAGCATTGGCAAGAAAAATTTATTTCCATGATGTCATTACCAGAACTGGCCTCTAGAGGGAGGTAGAGACCATAGTATGTATAAAAAGGTAAAGGTAAAGGTTCCCCTTGACATTTAGTCCAGTCGTGTCTGACTCTAGGACACGGTGCTCCTCCCCGTCTCCAAGCCATAGAGCCAGCGTTTGTCTGTAGACAGTTTCCGTGGTCATGTGGCTAGCGCAACTAGACACGGAACGCTGTTACCTTCCCACCGTGGTGGTACCTATTTACCTACTCGCATTTACATGCTTTCGAACGGCTAGGTTGGCAGGAGCCGGGACAAGCAACGGGAGCTCCCTCCGCCACATGGATTCGATCTTACGACGGTGGGTCTTCTGACCTTGCAGCACAGAGGCTTCTGCGGTTTAACCCGCAGCACCACCACGTCCCATAGTATGTATAGTATGTATACTATTAGCTATTAAAATATTGTTTGTTTTTCATCATTCACGAGGGGGCTTGGGACGAATCCCCCATGGATATGGGAGTCCTTACTTTTTTTAAGCTTTTAAATTATTGTCTTTTAATGATGTAAGCAGCCTTTGGTCCTTTTTAGGAGAAAGGTGGGGTATGTATATATGTATGTATGTATGTATGTATGTAATCTCTCTAGATTGAGAGCAAAGACCAAAGTCCAGCTGAAATGCATGCGGGACTTCCTCTTCGCCGATGATGCAGCCGTTGTCGCCCATTCTGCTGAAGAGCTCCAACAACTCATGAATCGTTTTAGCAAGGCCTGCCAAGATTTTGGATTAACAATCAGCCTGAAGAAAACACAAGTCATGGGCCAGGGTGTGGACTCACCTCCCTCTATTACCATCTCCACACAAGAATTGGAGGTTGTTCATGACTTTGTGTGCCTTGGCTCAACGATCTCTGACACTCTCTCCCTAGATGTCGAGCTGGATAAACACATTGGCAAAGCAGCTACCATGTTCTGTAGACTCACAAAGAGAGTATGGCTTAATAAGAAGCTGACAGCATATACCAAGATCCAGGTCTATAGAGCCTGTGTCCTGAGCACACTCCTGTACTGCAGTGAGTCCTGGACCCTTTGTGCACGGCAGGAGAGGAAGCTGAACACGTTCCATATGCGTTGTCTCTGACGCGTTTTTGGTATCAGCTGGCAGGACAAAGTTCCAAATAGAGTAGTCCTAGAATGAGCTGGAATTTTTAGCATGTATACATTACTGAAATAGCGATGTCTACCTTGGCTTGGGCATGTTGTGAGAGTGGCTGATGGTCGGATTCCAAAAGATCTCCTGTATGGAGAATGAGTGCAGGGAAATTGCCCCAGAGGGAGACCACAGCTGCGAAAGAAGGATATCTGCAATCGGGATCTGAAGGCCTTAGGAATGGACCTCAACAGATGGGAAACCTTGACATCTGAGCGTTCAGCCTGGAGGCAGGCGGTGCATCACAGCCTCTCCCATTTTGAAGAGATACTTGTCCAGCAGGCCAAGGCAAAGAGGCAGTCCCGAAACCAGCAAAACCAGGGAGCTGGACAGGGGACAGATTGTGTTTGTCTTCAGTGTGGAAGGGATTGTCACTCTTGAATCGGCCTTCTCAGCCACACTAGATGCTGTTCCAAGTCCTCTATTCAGAGCACGTTACTATAGTCTGTTGAGACTGAAGGATGCCTAATCTAAAAATCTATCTGAGCCTCGGGTGGGTGGGGGGAATGAAAACTGGAAACTGGCTGACACCCTAGCTAGAATATTGTAAATATGCTCTAGAAGAGGCATCTGAGCTAAGACTTGCTCCTCCCCCACTTCCTTTGTCAGAAAGAATCTGCTAGAAATACAACTCGCACCATTGCATTCCCTCAAGGAAATAAATCAAACATCTGCAAATGTAAAATGACGTGAAAACCAAGTCTCCAAATTCTGTATTCCTCTGACACATCATAACAAATGTGTTTTGTCCTGGTGATCAACAAGTTTTATGACTCCTTCTTATGCCCAGAACTCCATCTGTTTCAAAAATGCAACATGAGCACAAGAAAGTGGTTGTTAATCTTACAGTATCACGTAAAAATTCACCTCATTGGCTATCATTCTTTGCAGTAATGTTAGCATTATTTCCTGCTGTAAAATTCTTCTGTTTGTCTGTCTGTCTCTCTCTCACACACACATATACACACATCATGGATGGTGACTCCATAGGAGAAGTAGAAAGAAGCCCATTTCATCAAAATGAAAACTAATATAGCAAGGACATAACCAGCTTGGGGCCTCCTTATATAAGGTCCCACTTGTCTCATTATAAACTTGCCGAGTACTGAGGAGTATGAACCACCGATTTGGCAGTTCGTGCTGGTTTTTTTTTTTTTTTTTTTTGCCAAACAGGAGTTCACCCCTTCCCAGCCCTGCCTCCTACAGCAGATGCCCACTCAGATGCAGCAGCCAGAGGAGGCAGGACAGGAAAGATGGGGTGTTTTTTCTGAGTGGGCACTTATTGCAGGAGGCATGGCTGGGAAGTGGCAAACACCTATTTGGCTAAAAAAACAAACTGGCACAAATCACCAAACCGGTCATTTCGTTCCCATCTCTAATGCCCAGAAGTTAAGATCTTCAGGTGATGGCCTCTGGAAAGTAACGTCACCAAAGGAGACCTAGTTGATGGGCACATGGGTGAAGGCTTTCTCCCATGTCACGTCCATGTTGGGGAAAGCAGTCCACTCTCAGGACTTGAGATGTCAAACTGTTTCGGGCTTTGTAAATCATCATGAACATCATGAACTCAAAATTGGTATCATGTGGGTTCTGAATTATAGTATCATAGAATTATAGAATCATAGAATAATTGAGTTGGAAGGGCCATCAAGTCCAACCCCCTGCTCAATGCAGGAATCCAAATCAAAGCAGATCTGACAGATGGTGGTCCAATTTTCTCTTGAGTGCCTCCAGTGTTGGAGCACTCACCACCTCCTGAGGGAATCGGCTCCATTGTTGTACTACTCTAACAGTTAAGAGTTTTTTCCTGATATTCAACCTAAATCTCGCTTCCTGTAGCTTGACTCCATTATTATAGTTTTCCTGCTTGCAGTTTCATGGTAATATTTTATGCCATCAAGGCGCATGTGATTTAGAATGACCATATTAGGGTTCCCAAGGTATGTGGAATATTCAAGAGGTGGTTCTCCTAGCTCCATTTCCCCAATGAGCTTCCATGGCCATGCGGGGATTCAAATCCAGGTCTTCTGAGTCTTAATCCATCCCTTTATCCACTACATCACATATTGCACTTGCCACGGCACCTATGCTGTCTCACATAGAGTACGTTGCAGTAACCAGGAGGGCACCAGTGCACAAACTACAGTGGACAGGTTGCCCCTGTCCAGGAATGGTTGTAGGTGGTCCCAGGGACTCCAAACCATTTGAACCTCCTTGATGTAGACACACCGATATAGGCAAAGATGTTCATGAAAACACTTGGTTCCAAATTGGGCTGAGCCTTAAAAGCACCTGCAACAATCATGGCATTTGTTGTGGTTTTATGATCTAATTTGTTTTTAATCTGCTCTTGATATGTTTTTAATCTCTCTAAAACTTTTAAAGATATTTTTTTATGGTGCAAGGAAATTCATAATGAATTTTCTTCTGATGGCTTTTTCTTTTTATTCTTCTGAAGAATAAAAGCTTCAAAATGATACATGGAAAGATTATACAGTGAGATGTGGCAATGAAAAGCCATTTATAAACTTCAAGAAAAGATGGCCAAACTTCTAAATATATATATCCATATACAATAGAAAGGGGGGGGGGGTTGTCACGTGTTCAAATGCTGAAACTTATGAGGTCCTCAATCGGTTGAATAAAAGGGGTCATGCATTTGTCTTTTCAGAGCTGATGTATTAACCTTTTAGCTACTGAAAAGACATGGAGAATCCATTTCTGCTGACCAGAGAGATTAATTTCCAAGATACGGGCATATAATAAGCATCTTAGAAATTTGTTCGTGTTAAGAGCAGCAAAGAAAACTCAATTAACTCATGTCACTTGAGTTTCTTTTTTCAAAGGCGCTCGCAAAACAATGGCTTGAACATCAAATGTCCACTGACAGAACAGCAGAATTTTGTGGAACCTGGGAAAGAATGAGGTACGGTTTCCTTTGTACCCCCGAAAAGAGTTTAGAGGGAATCAACGAAACTATCTGCAACTGGCTGGAGGATGGGGCTTGTAGTCTAATCTTTTCATGCTCTCCTTTCTTCCCTTGCCCTCTGCTCCTGCACATCTGAAAAATCAGGTCCAGATGGTTTCTCTGTTGGAGTTTTTCCAACCTCACATGCTGCCTTGAGTAGGTGTGGCTGAGAGGGACCTTTCTGGACTGGGGCGAGTGTCAATCACTAATAGCACTAACCAATAGTTCCTTCCCTGGCTATGATTCAAAGAGAACCACAACTCCGCTTTTCAGCCTTTTTGCCTCTCTTTTGTCGGTTAAAAAACAATTTGTCTGTTGAGATCTGTTGCCTGAACCAGTCAGTCATGTTCATTCAGTTTGCTGTTGAATCTGTTCACCGTAAGTAATTAAAACATTTTTTATTCTTTTTCCTAATAATGTCTCAGAGGGAGTTACTGAGACTGTCAATGCCCGTTGGTGAGCAAAGTGGGGAACTCTTGGGAACGTGAGGCTCTTCTGCTCTGTGAATCCCTGGACTTCTGTTGCACAGCTAGAGGGATTTAACCGCATTCAAAATTCTGCAACATTATCAGCTCCCAAGCAAGTTGGCTTTGGGGTCACATGGGGCTCCACGGTGGGGAGGGGAGGTCAGTATCCCCCTGCTTTCACCACATTGTGCTGTCCTGCCATTTGGATGTTTACTGGATCTTGCCCTCTGAAAGCTGCTTTAAAAACAAATCCCCTTAACAACAGCTGCTCTTAACTAGAGCAAAATGTTTAAATATTTATTCAGGAAATTATTCGGATACAGAAGCAAATGTATAAATAACAAACCAAATCACCCCCCACATACTCCAAAGCAGACATATAGAAAAGGGACACTCTCAGGATCAAACCATCGAATATTATTTATCATGTTTTGTGCTGTTTGCAAAAGAGTTCCCAAGACGTGAACAATACTTGTTTATCACAGCATTCAATGTTGTTCACCCTATGCATCTTTCCTGTAACCTGTTTTGTTTTGGGATTGGTCACTGGAAGGTAAACATAGACTTCATTTGCAAGTTTGATAGCTGAGGCTCATGTTTCCAAGGAAATTCTGCTGCAGGAAGGAAAACAGGTTTATTTTAGAGAAGCTTATATTCCCAGAGGCATCTTGTCTGACTCTAATTTACATTTTTCCTGATATACGTATAAGTAACATACATACATTAGGAAACGATGTAAACACCTGCTGCTATGTTTCCCTAGATTTGTGAAGGCATCTCGTTGATTGTTGCAATATCCCATGCTTCATTAGAACTTCATGGGAAGAACTTTAGGGTTCTTTAGGGTGAAACAATGGCTGAAATCCTGTTGCATGACTTACGCCTGTGGAAGGATAATGATGTCACCAGCAAGGGCAGTTTTTTTAAAAAAATCTATTTTATTATTATTCATACATACAAAACAACAAAGTAAGACATAACAAAAACAACAGACAACAAAAACAAAACATCCATACTACATATATAGATCAGAGATTTTGCCATCGTCTAGGTCATCTAATATCATCAATGGGTTCTTGTAAGTACTAGTTCACTACTATCTTTTCTTTCCCTAATTTCCTGTCTCTTTCTGGGCCCAATTGTACAACAGCATCCAGTTTTCCTTTACAAAGTGTCTCAGTTGATGCCTCTGAAAGCATATCTAGTTCTTCAATATCCAGTTGCTTCTTTACTAGCTCCTCCATCGTTGGTGTTTCTCCGTTTTTGGGCCCAGAGTACCTGGCTGCTGTGTATATATAAAGTAAACTATATTTTATTTTTTTTATCAATGATCTCTGGCATTATATTCAATAACAACATTTCAGGTTTAAAACTTAGTTTGTGCTGTACAATTTCTTGTGACATTTCTCAAACCTAGTAACCAATTTTTATTTTTTTATTTTTTTTGCTTTTTCATATGACCACCATAAATGATAATAAGTCCCTGGATATTTTTTTACATTTCCAGCAAGCATTGCTGATCCCTTCTGACATTTTTGCCAATCTTACCGGAGTAAAATGCCATCTATAAAACATTTTAAGGATGTTTTCTCTAAGATGAACTGGTTTCATCAACTTATAATTATCTTTCCACATTTTTGTCCAGTCATCAATATCAATGTCATAACCAAAGTTTTGTGCCCATTTGACCATCACCTCCTTCACCCTCTCATCTTCCAGGTCATACTCTAATAGATATGTATACTTTTTATTATTATTATTTTCTCTTTTGTGTAGATCTGTAGTTCATCCACCTGAACGTTCTCCTCAAAAAAGCCCATATTTTTATCCCTTTTATATCTTGAGTCTAATTTCAACATTGACCACCGATCTGTTGATAGACCCAATCTCTCTAAATCTTGTTTATTTTTCAGAGTTTGATCTTTAGTTAACAAGTCTTTATATGTGAGTAGAGCTCCCTCCTGACTTAGCATTTTTAATGTGAAGGCATCTATGCACGGGGCAATTTTTGATGATTCAAAACTTCCTACCAAGATGTTCCATTTCTTTCACGAGGCTTTTCTGACTTCTACATGACTTCTTAACATGGAAGCTACAGGATGGAAGGAAATTTCTAATTTCAAAAAATCTTCTACTGCCAGTGATGTCAGCTGGGGGCAGTGATTTTCAGTAATGAAAGACTTCCTCTTTCCATCCCGTGGCTTCCATGCAATAAAAGGAATTACATGAAAGTCAGGAAAGCTGCAGGACAGAAGTAGGAAGTTTTTTATTATTAAAAAATTGCTCCATGGTGGTGAAATCATTGCTCATTACCCTTCTGCAATTATCCCGACAGGATTTCAGCCACTGTTTTGTCTTTGCTGGGATTTGTTGTTGTTGTTTGTTTGTTTCCACATGAATTCTTTGACAAATTATGCAATTTTGGCCCTTCTTCATATGATGCAATGGAAACTAGAGAATGGTTACCATATCATCTCCTCAGAATTTTGATGGTTGGTTATTTAATGTCCATAGAGGAGCACAAATATGCGTGTAACCCCCTTGTTTTGGACCAAGTCTCAGGCATGCACACTAAATTTCAGGATTACAAGATAAGTTGTGTAGCCAAGACAACTCAAGGTTTTTTTGGCCAATGAGCTGAACCCAAAGACGAAGGGAAGGAAAAAGATGACACTGAAAGTTCACATATTTCTGAAGCTCACTGTACACCATGTTGTTTGAAACGGGTAAAAATCAGGAATAGTTACTTAAGCCTGAACCTCAAAATGTAAGGCAGATCTCGGAATTCAGCCAACAGAAGGAGGTTGGTAAATTGAGTATCTAGCTTGGGGGCGGGGGGGACAATGTGTAGCCTGCATAATTTACTTGTAAACCATCCAGAGCTTTAAGCGCAACGAGGCAGTATATAAGCAGCACACTTTGCTTTCTGCTGACACAAGGGCAGTTTTACTGGCTCAAGAGGCTTCTGTGCATTCCATACGCACTGCTGCCAACACATCTTCGTGTGAGAATCGCACTCCCTGTCTTAGTAGAGCCAAATTGCTGTATTAAGAGGAAAGTTGTTTGCACTGGCTCTGTTTTTAAACATTAAAGCACACAGTAAATAGAAACCAACAAGTGGAACAGAAAGGAAGGAATTAGTTTAATGGGCTTAACTGAAGCACGCCAACCAATGCCAATCACGGGAAAGCATGCGTGTGTATATATATTTCTTTACTCATTTATTCATTGTGTGAATCCAGCCCTTATTGAGGCAGCTTTCTGTCTTCTTCCTTAGTACAGCATAAGTGATACTAGTTTGGTGGAAGGCCCCATGACAACTGTATTATTCATAATGGCTTTCACACCTCTAACCGTGACAAGTGAGTTCTAAATACAGTATTTCCTTTCCAGCAAAGTGTTTATAAGGCTGAGTGATTCTTCATTGTTTAGTTCAGTTTAGTTTAGTTTAGGGCACAGTCAACGGGAAGAAAGCCAGCTGTCTGAGTGCAAGGTGTCTCTCCCCCTTCCATGACTTACTGAAAAGCAACATTCTGAGTCGTGATGAGGTGGACTTGTCTGATGATGAAGTGGACATGTCCACAAAAGCTCACATTAAAAATTAGAAAAGCTAGTCTTCAAAGTACCACCATGTTTTTGTCTTTTTTTACTTTTTTATTTTTATTTTGTTTTCACTTATAAATTTTGAGTCCTGTGGGACACCCTATGTATTATTATTTTTTTATCTATTTATTTGTTTTCGTTATAGGCTGCCTTTCTCCCGATAAGGGGGCCCAAGGCAGCTTGCAGTATTAAAAAGAATAGAATTAAAAATACAGGGAGATACACATTAAAAAAATGAGTAAAACTGTAAAACTGATTAAAATACACTGAATAATTAAAACAGGTAAAACATTAAAAGCTATCTTAACCTTAAAATGGCATTCAGGGACTCGGTCAAGATTGTTAAAAGGTGGGTCTTCAGCTATTGGTCGAAGGACAAAAGGGAGGGGGTCAACCTGACCTCCCGAAGGAGAGCTTTCCATAACGTGGGAGCTGCCACAGAGAAGGCCCTCTCTCGTGTCCCCATCAGCCATGCCTACGCTGGCAACGGGACTGAGAGGAGAGCCTCCTCTGAGGATCTTGAGCACTAAAAAGGCTAATTTAATCTAAATAAACAAGGGAGGCAAATGCACCACAAGATGCACATTGATGGTGACACTGCTGTTACCAGTTTACACCGATGTAAGGGAAATCATGTAAGTCGTGGCAGTGACTTACTCATATTTATATTGGTGCTCATTAATGAGGTACGGGTTGTGTTCTTCGGCATGTGCCCGGTCACATGATTTGGGCACATGCCCAGGAATACAACCAGCACCTCATTAATGAGCACCAATATGTGGCCATGTGTTATGCAACGTCTCTTACACAAGCGTAAACTGATAATAAGATTCTGGACCATACCTCTTAATAACATTTAAGGGGGGAGGGCGTTCTTCAAAATGATGGCCAAAATGTTTAAAAGACGCCGCTACTTTAAAAACACCATTTATAAAGACTAAAACATGTTTTGTGGGGTACAATTTTCACTTGGGTCCACACATTTAAAATTTCATTTCCTGGGCTAATACACTGATCCGACTTATCCAAATTCTGCAATGCAGTTCTCAGCAGAGAGAGAGGAGGAGAATACAATGACATACATTTTACAATTACATTTATTTATTTATTTATTTATTTATTTATTTATTTATTTATTTATTTATTTATTTATTTATTTATTTCTGGCATTTATGTACCACCTCATAAGCGCACAGCACTATTCTGGGTGGGGTACATATAAAAACAAGAGAATAACACAATCAAACAAACAGTATAAAATAAACGGCAAAAGACTAAAATGAGCTGGTTTTTAAGCCCAGATGGCACAGTGTTACAGAGGTCTCTCGAAAGAGATAAGTCTTCAACAGCTCCTTGAAATTTGGGAGAAAGAGGTCAGGGATCACTGCATTGGGAGATGATTCCAGAGAGCTGGTGCCACCGCCAAGAAGGCCCAACTTTATGTCAAAGATTTTCTGGCCTCCTTCGGCATGGCCACTCAGATGGGCATGGTCTGAGAGGATCTGGTAGCACAGGCAAATGACTGTGGGGAGATGCGTTGACATAATAATTGCATGCCGTCAAGTCAGTTCTGACTTATAATGACCCTTTCCTGTGTTTTTGAGGTAGAGCTTACATGGAAGTGGTTTTTCTATTCCCTTCTTCTGGTGGTGCCCTGGAACTGTGCAGCTTGCCCAAGGCTGCACAGGCTGGCTGTCCTCTCCGGAGGCACAGTGGGGAATCGAACTCCCAACCTCTGGCTTTGAGCCAAATGTCAAAACCACTGAGCTATCCAGACAGCTCATTTTACAGTTAAAGTCTACCAGATGAATTTCTTACGGAAAACACATGTAGCATCCATATCTTAGGAGAATACAATTTAAATCAAAAATTTCATAAGCCCTTTGAAAGAAATTCCTCAGTATGGTGTGGACTGGTTATTTAACAAGTGAAGACCTGAGACAGACCAGAAATACACTGATTAATCCATTGTGGATTACATGTGAAATTGATGACAAGAATGGTCATGAATGTGATATACGTCTGTCTATCTATCTATCTATCTATCTACACATACACGCATTCATGCATGTTAAAGCCGGTACAGAAAAATCCAAATTTGACTGACTTTGTGAGAAGAGGTGAACAAAGTCTCACCACTTCCTCTATTCTGCCTTTCCCAATTTAAATTATCCCCTCTATAATCCTCTTTTATTCTTGGCAGAGCAGTAATTAATAAATATAGCTAATACTTAATGACTTATACATTTCTAATAGTCTAGCCAAATCCCTTTGCAGGCAGTCAGTTTAAGAAGGACTTAGGAAAATAATTTCTGGAGTTAACCTGCTTTGAAATAATGATGCATTAACTTTTTCTCTAATCTGAGTGTCGATAGACACATTTTGGAGAATGAGATGGTAGAGGAGGTGTGAAATTCAGACGGTCATTAGAGGGCATATTTTCAAACTCCACAATATTCACTTTTTCTTCCATACGTTAACATGAACCTATCTGGTGAAGAATTGCACATTCATTCTAAAAATCAGTTGGGTCCATGGAACACTTCTTTTGAATGTTTGAAACCTTTTGTTTCATTGTTCAAAAGCAGGGTTAATTAAGCTTGGTGGGCTTGGGAGTCCATTTCCGGTGGCCTTTGGGAGCCACTGATTACCCTTGTGGGATGCATCCAGCTATTAGGCCACATGTGGCCCACTCTGATCAAATTAAAAGAGAGAGAGAGTTGTGCAGTATTTAAAATTCTAGACCAAAATTTTGCTGTGAGTTTGGTATCTCTAACTCATCTGAGGGCTATTCTACTGCTCCTAGAAGTCCCACATCCCATGAGCCACGAAGCATACGAATCACCAACACCAACAACAGTTCGGTGTTTCATTTCATTCTGGGCAGACAAGTTTCCTCATAGTGGCTCAAAACAAATCACGAAACATCTCAATTCTTGGGAGGGTTTTTTGCGCTGTGGTTCATTTCATGCCCATTTCTGCTCTAAAGATGAACTAACATGGCTACTTCTTTGAAACCTGCCACAAGGGTCTAGCTGCCACTGAGCTGTGGTGCTCCCTGTGACCTTGGCCATCCATTTCCTCTCAGACTGGTCCACCTCACCAGGTTGCTATAAAGACATTGTGGGCAAGGAAGAGGGGCACACATGGTTCTTTGAACTCTCCAAAGGAAAAGTGGGGTGTAAATGTAACAACAACAAACACATAAACAAGTGGCCCAATCCTCAACTGCCACCAGAAGGAAAAATGACCTTCAAGACTAGGGTGAGGTGGCTGGTTGTGGAGTGGTCCATCGATGGTGGGAGAGATTAGTGAGGCTGGCCTCCTTCCTAGAATTATGTGAGTGACCATACAAGGAAACTACATGCAATTTTTGCTCACAGGGGCAGTGGGACTGAATGATGACGCTGAAGATTTTGGATCAAAAATCTTGGCTTTTCAGATAACAAGTATCCAAGAATCCTAGATGTTATTGCTGCTGCCCAAAGAACATTCTCTTAAATGCTGAGCCCAGGCAGATTGCCCAAGGCACAAGGGAAGAATCCTATGCTGCATTTAGCCCTTTTCACTTGCCTTGCTGGCCAACCCATTTTTCTGGGAGCTAATCAAGGAACTGAATAAGGACAGATAGACACAGACTACTGACATCCTTCTGCCATCCTCCTAACCACCTTGTTCTGTATGGTGGGTACATCAGCTGAGAGATTAGAAAAATCAGTTTTGGGGACTACAACTCCCAAAGGAGCCAATGCAGTTTTTTGGGGTATTATGAGATTTGTAGTTCAGAAGTACTATAGTTGTGTATCAGTTCTCAGATTTTCCTTCCTTCCTTCCTTCCTTCCTTCCTTCCTTCCTTCCTTCCTTCCTTCCTTCCTTCCTTCCTTTCTTTCTTTCTTTCTTCCTTCCTTCCTTCCTTCCTTCCTTCCTTCCTTCCTTCCTTCCTTCCTTCTTTCTTTCTTTCTTTCTTTCTTTCTTTCTTTCTTTCTTTCTTCCTTCCTTTCTTTCTTTCTTTCTTTTTTTTTCTTCCTTCCTTCCTTCCTTCCTTCCTTCCTTCCTTCCTTCCTTCCTGTTGCAAAAGAGCAGGGAATAAAGTTATTTCTGTGTCGCTCATCTTTTTTCTGAGAAGCACAGAGCTTTCTCTCTATCTCTGTTTCTCTTGATGCTTCTCTAAACCAGGCATGATTCCTTTATTACTAAAACAGCTCTTTGTTTTATTCCATTTTATCTTCTGTAAAGAGAAATAATCAAACCTCCCTTCACTAGTTTGTCTGTCTTTGGGATTCTCCTTGAAGTGGCTTTTGAAATGCGGAGTGCTGTGTTAAACAACCCCTGGCAGGATTGGAATCTCCTGCAGTTTTAAGTGATCTAGATGGGTAAGAATAGTTATTACTCAACCCCATAGTGGTACAGTAACCAGTGCCCTGTGAAATAAGACATCCTGAGGTCAAGAGACCCACTGAGTACAGTAAACACACTCCAAAGCTTTCCAGTAGTCTCGAGGTCTTACCTTATTAACTTGCCCTATAATCTGGTACCTAGTTACCAGGGAATAAGCACCAATGAACTCAACAGGAATTATCTTTACTCTTTGTGAGTATAGATAATATTGTACAGGATGGCACTGTTGGCTTATGCTCTGTTGCATCCTCTTTTTCCCTCTCTTGGGTGCATCTGTGGTTTAAATTATACTTATAATTGGCTGTTGGACTCAAAGAGGTGTCTACATTGGGAATTCCCTTATGATTGTATTAGAAATGAACCAAACTTGGAAGACTGACTGACTGACTGACTGACTGACTTACTTACTTACTTACTTACTTACTTAATATACTGCCCATTAAGTTAACTATTTACAAGTAACTTAATTACATGGAACTAGTTGCTTATACGCAACGAACATTTTAACTAGTAGCTAGAATGTTACATTTTAGGTATAATGAGTAACACTTTAACTATTTAGTTACCTTAGTTACTCAGGTGTAACTGGTATCTCCTAATAACCTTTTAGCTTTTTAAGGGAATTTAAAACATTTTAGAAGCATTTGGACAGGAGATTTCAGGCGCTACACCATTATGTTATCAATCAAGAGAAATACTCTTTAATGCTGTGCTGTCTTTTGTTTTTGAATTGCAAGGTGCAATATCAGGACTGGTCATAGGAGAGAACCAATGAGTCGGGGGAAATATTCTTTAATTTTGTCTTTGGTACTTTTACAAATAATTCAAAGTGCAATGTCAGAATTGGCCACTTGGGGGAGTCAGAGAGTCTGACCTCATGTTTTCTAGCCTAGTGTGGAATGACAAGGCAATACCTAATAACATGCCATGTAGCAAATACTTCCACAAATCGAGCAATAATAATGATAATGGCTACCTAACTGCCAAGAAGTAGGGAATAGAATAACAAGTTTGTTTGGAAATGTAGTGTTCCTAAATCTGAAGTTGAGTGCATCTGTCAATTTCTTGCTCTCATATTCTAATTTTTCAGTTTCTTTTGTTTCAGTTTTGCATCAGTTTGCAGGGGGTTGTGTTTTTTTAATCCTGCTTAAAGCACTTTCTGGGAAGTTTACAAATTAATTATGAAAGCTACACATTGCCCTCCCCCCAGTGAACTGTGTACTAATTTTACCAACCTCAGAAGGATGGAAGGCTGAGTGAACCTTGAGACTGAACCTGGGATTGAACCCTGGGTCATAAGCATAGTTTTAGTTGCAGTACAGCAGTTTAGCTACTGTGCCACAAGGCTCTAGGGGGAAAAAAAAACTCCCACGGGGTGACTGCACAGTTATTTTTTTAACGTTTTAAATGGTTTTTTTAATTAATAGATTTTAATTATTATTGCACATTTAATTGCTTTTTAACCTGTAATTTATTGTGGTTTTAGTGTCTCTTGTTTTAACATTGTGAGCCATCTTGCATCCCTTCAGTGGGGAAAGGTGGCCTACTAAATAAATAAATAAATAAATAAATAAATAAATATGTATTCTCGAAGGCTTTCACGGCCGGGATCTGATGGTTGTTGTAGGTTTTACAGGCTCCAGAACACGGCCAAACAGCCCGAAAAACCTACAACAACCAAATAAATAAATAAATAAATAAATAAATAAATAAATAAATAAATAAATAAATAAATAAATAAATAAAATAAATGCAGGCTGGCTCTACTCTCAGGAGGCACATACGTACATACATACTCTAGATGAAACTAACAACTGGGTTTATTACCCTCTGTGCATTACATTTGTTACTTTTTTTTTTGAGGGTGAAACCATGTTACAGAAGGTTTATCATGTGAAACAGGAATTCCCTAAACCTGAAAAATCTGTTAATGCATATTAACTTGCTTTTTTTGTAATTGGTCATTGAGAGGCAAACATAGACTTCCTTTGCAAGTGTGATTATTCAGTTATGAGGGTTTACTGGAATTATGGCTCTGAAACACTTGGATTCCAATCATGTATTATCATGTAATGTAGAATTTGACCCTCAGTCTCAATCTTTCTTTCTCTCTCTCCTTTCTCTGTGGTGTTGAGAATAAT
The DNA here is from genome assembly GCA_037013535.1 of Intellagama lesueurii. Classification (NCBI taxonomy): domain Eukaryota; kingdom Metazoa; phylum Chordata; class Lepidosauria; order Squamata; family Agamidae; genus Intellagama; species Intellagama lesueurii. Next base: position 8,532,265 of record JBAJHW010000003.1, read on the forward strand.
CTGAAACCACTCAGCAACTACTGAAATATGACAAGTCCTATCTTTAGTATTTCCCATTCATATTCCATTTACCTGACCATGTGAATATTCAACAATTTGAGTCAATTATTCAGACACTATGGTCAAAAATCTACCAGGTGTTCCAGAAGTCTCACACACACACACACACACACACACACACACACACACACACACACACACATTCATGGGTGTCTCACTTGTCACGTTGAGTGTTTTATGATTTTGTTTACCTCCGTCCTTTGAAATATTTATTGCTCCGTTGGTTCCAGCAACTCTGAGAAAGATCTGATAAAATGGGGCACTCTGCCACGCAAAACGGCCTCTCAACAGCACAACCTGATCCAGAGATTAATCACTCAGACAGTTACCTCTACCTATTTAGTCATGATGGAGCATTTCATTTTCAAAACTATGCCTGCTTTTCCTCTGTGTGGGGGCACCGTGAGGAAAACATTCCTGCAATTGATTTGATTTTAATTCTCCACCCACCTTAAAGTAGTTTAAACTGATTCCCATTCTTTGGCATTTGAGTTCTATAAACATGGGTTAAATTATTTACACAGGGGATGGGAGAGTTGGCCATCATAGTGCGGAGCTATCAGGCAGCATCTTTATCCATCATTTATATAGCATTTTTGCTCCATCGGTATTAAGCCATCTCCATGGAAGCCCCTTGTGAATGTCTCCTTCCCTCTGAGGCAGTCAAACAATGAGGAGACCACATTGTTCATGCCCACTGTGCGGAAGTTAAAGCTGAGGAGGCTATCAGAAAATGAGAGGTGGCAACTCTAAGTCTGCACTCAAGTGGTTGATTACAGAGGGATTTACTCCCCGATTTCAGGTAATTAATACTTTCAAGCCCTGAGAAAAGAGAGAGAAATTTCTTTGTTTCAGTTTCTACACATTCAAGGTTCTTTTAAACGTTTCCTTCCATTATGAAGAAATTTGCAAATTTTGCAGAATTCTTATTAAAAATGAATACAAATGAAATTTACAACTGTCCTCCATTCTTGCTTTTCTCTTTTTCTTCCTTCTCTCCTCTTTTCCCTTGCTTGACTACCTTGGAACGTGATAGATTTTCCTTCCCTGAAGGTGTTTACATAGAGTTTGGGTGGCCATCTCTCAAGGATGCTTTAGATGTGGATTCCGACCTGGGCAGAAGACTGGACTCAGTGACTTTTGGCGCCCTCCTAACTCTGAGAAAGGAATGATTCAATGATTCAATATTTCTATGATTCTGTAACAGCCTGCCTAGCTCTTATGGGCCTGGTTTCTATAGTTCTGTGCAGTCCCAGCTTCTGCTGACTACACTGTCCAGGCAGGTTGATGAGTGAATAGCGTTTCAACTTCTCCTACTTCTCATATGTCATTGCTTGCAGTAAGTCATGTGATGATGACTTCACCCAGTGAGCAAGTAGGATGTGATCCAAGAAGTGGGCCTTTCTGGCTCCTCACAGTCAAGCTATCTCTGTCCAGAGGGGCTACAGGTGCCACAAAACAATGAGTTGAACAAATGTCCTGTGTACCATGGGTACCACTTAGGTTTCCAATGACAATGGTGGATCAATCTGAACCATCAAGTCATGCACCTGGTATTTATCCAGAAGATATTGAACAGCGCCTTCCTGGTCAGACCCATCCTCACCTGGTCAATCCCTTTTGTTTAGACTAAGCTTCAGTTGGTTCACTTTCACTCAGCCTAGGAATACATCAAGATATAGATCCAACGTCTTCCCTGAGTCTGGTGAAAAGAAGATATAGAGCCGAGTGTCCCCATCTCAGTTCTCCACACATGGTTGCCCATGGCAACCCATGTCACTCTCATTTTCATTGTGCTCCTCAAAACACCACTACTGTTCTCATCCTTTTCCCATTCTTTGTTTGAGACCAGAAACTCCCCTCGTCCTTCCTGCATGGAAAGTTGTGCGTTCTGGCTTTCCAAATACTGTATTCACCTGTCACAATTTCACATGGTCTTGTACAAATGGACATGTTCAGATGTGTTATCCCATTGACTAAACTGTCATGGCATGCATTTTTTTAAAATATGCACAATTTTATCAATTCATTTTTTTTTCAAACTCTTGCATGATTTGGGGTTCGTGTTTACCCCCCACCCCACCCCAAAAAACACACATACACACGAGAAGCCTGGGAAGTATATGAATTTCTGGTGTAGTCTCAGGCAATGTGAGATGGAGAACTGGTAGGAAAATGTGGTGGTGAGAGAAGAATGTCTTCACTGACAATTTCAGCCATCATAAGCACTAGACAGAGGATGCCCTTTTTTGTATACAGGGGGCTGGTGCGCTGCCTTTTTGACTACTGCCAGCATTTTGATGGGCATGAGCTGCTAATGCTGAAATGTCAATTCCCCCCTCTCCCCCACCCACTGGTGGAGCCAGGCATAGAAAATCAGCAATTGCACCAACCAGATAGCAACCCTTTTTTGCCTAGAGAACTGCAAAGAATGCCTTCAAATCTCCGGAATGGCAATTTAGTTGGGCAAGAAATAATTGCTCTGGCTGAGAAAACAGCAAATGCAGCCGAAAGCTGCCCGGTGGTACAAGTGCAATGTTGATTGCTCTGCATTAAATCGTTTTTCCCGATTTATCTCTCCAATGACCTCTTACTCTGGCTGTACAGTAAGCATAAAGATGATCCACATCTAAATAAAAGGGTGTCCAGACCCATTGAGATACTGTGTTGGAAACAGGTTGTTTGCTGTGAGATTTTTCTTTTTATTCCTGCACCAGAGCGAAAAGTCTTCTTCCTTTTTTAATCATTAGTATGATCTGAAGAGAACCCAGAATATAACTTGTAAGTATGATTACAAGTTCAGTTCAGTTCTTTTTATATTGTATTGTACTGTGTTGATTTTATAGTGTGTATTCTGCAAAGGCCTGTGTATTGTGCAATAAACTGAATTCGAGATTCGATTCGAGCCAAAAACTAAAGTGGCTTTTGTGGGACTTTTTCTTTTCTTTGTTGGTGCTTTGCACAAAAAAAAGCTACTCCTGATTCCCTCCTGGAGCAGAATTTAGTGTATGTCTTGCCAATGTCTTTAACTCTGTTGCATCCATGAGCTTTCAAAGTCTACTTTGGGCTACCTGAGAAAGCCTTAGAAGTCCAGCACATGGATAATTCTCATGTGTACAAGACAGTCAGCACGGTGTAATGGTTAGAATTGGAGATGAACACAAACCGGTTTCTCCCAGTTCGTACCAGTTCGTAAAGGCGGCAGCACAGGTGCTGCTGCTCCCCTTCCCCACCTCCTCAGCTGATCCAGCCACTCACCAGGCCCTGCTGCTTGCTTTCTTCACCTCTTCTTCTAATCTCGCAGTCAGGAGCAAGAGCACAGACTTCTCTGCCCCTTCCTTTCGTCTGAGTGGGAGATCAGCCAAGGGGGCGGGACAGAGAAGCCTGAGCTGCTGCCGGGACTGGAAGATCCATTGAGGAGGTGCAGGAAGCTAGCATGCATGGCCTGATGAGTGGCTGAGCCAGAGGAGGCGGGGAGGGGAGCAGCAGCACCTTTACAAACTAGGGCGAACTGGGATGAACTGGGATGAACAATTCGTGCTCATTGAATTATCAATTTTTGGACTATTGCCTACAGTGTTTCTGCTCTATCCATGAAAGAAGTGTGCTTAGCCTGAGGAAGTGGGTTACATCCATGAAAGCTTGCTGCTTATTTCCTTTTTTTTCTTTTTTCTTTTTGTCCGAGTGGGAGATCAATAAAGGGAGCAGGGCGGAGAAGCCTGAACTGTTGCTCGGACTGGAAGATCAGTTGAGGAGGTGCAGGAAGCTGGCACGCTGGGCCTGGTGTGTGGCTGTTTGAGCCAGAGGAGGCAGAGGAGGGGAGAAGCAGCGCCTGTGCTGTTGCTTTTATGAACTGGGACTAACCAGTTCATGCCCATCTCTAGTGAGAATGCCGGATGAAAACTGGGAGACCTTGGTTCATATCCATGCTTGGCCATGAAACACACTTGTTGTCCATGGGCCAGGCTGAGGAGAAAGAGAAGAAAAAAAAAGCCGTATTTGTTTTCTGGTGCTCATTGCGGGCAACACAGGATATTTACAAAAATAAATAATTCAATACAAACCTGAAGGAAAAGGTACAACGAATAAAAGACCTTCAGGGCATAACATAACATAAATTATACTGTGGTGGGAAACAGGCGTCTTTTCAAATCTTGCTGTTAAAATCATGTGCATCTGGTTCATTATCCAAATCAATCAGTGGTGTTTTACACAAACTTACTTGTTTAGACTGATTTCATTACCGGGTGGTATACCTCGGCAGTAAAATGCAACAAATGGACAAGTACATGTTTTATGGTTTGGCACTTATTCATATTCGCTGAAATCCGTTTCCAGGCACAATTCAAAGTGCTGGCTTTTAACTTATAAAGCCCTAAGCAGCTTGGGTCCAAGCTATCTCAAGGACTGTGTCCCCCTTTATGAGCGTGCCTGGGTGTTAAAATAATTGAGGGAGGCCTTTCTGTCATTCCCACCACCCTCACATGTGTTTGGTGGGGACATGGAAGAGAGTATTCCCTGTTGCTGCTCCCAGAGACTGTGGAACTCCCTCCCACAGGAGGCCAGGCTGGCCCCAACTTTGGTGTCCTTCTGCAAGCAGGCGAAGACCTTTCTCTTTGGGCAGGCTTCCCCTTAGTGACTGTCTGTCTGATAGAGGTTTTTAAATGGGTGCTTGTGCCTTGTTGCTCTGAATGTGTTTTGGCTGTTGATTTTGTTTACCGTTCTACTGCAGTAATTGTTTGATTATTTTTTTAATATTCGTATACTTACTGTCTTTCGGTTTTAAATGTTGCCTTTTACTGATGTAAGCTGCCTTGGGTCCTCTCTAAGGAGAGAGGCGGGGGTAAAAATAAATAAATAAATAAATAAATAAATAAATAAATAAATTTTTAAAATCCAGTTGTAAGTCACCACTAGAGTCAGCCCTTCGAATCATTGGAACTGATAAAGGAGCTGGCTCACCAGTTTCCCACTGCCTTAGTGGGCCTACTCTGATGGTGATTTACTCCGGGATTTCAGCCAAAGTATATTGTATATTTGGATTCACACCAGCTGCTGCTCCAGAATAAATTAATTCGATGTTTGTTAGCTAAAAGTAGCGGCTCCCTCAGACATTTTTTAGCAACTGGAAATTTTGCAAAAACAACAATGGATTTTAAGCTATAAGGAAACAGCCAGGTGCCCCTGGAATACCTTTTTTCCTGTGGATTCTCAATTTAATTTATGCACACATGGCAGGTACATTAGACACAGGTGCATCCCTGTTGATTTTGCCATCTGAATTCCTCCTGTTTTTCTTGACTTTCATCTCTTTCTCTCCTCAGCAAGGAGCCTTGCCTTCACAGAACCCCTGTTTGCATCTAGAATTTCCAGTCGTCTCACTTTGTTCTCCATTCCATAAGTATCAATAAAACCTCTGTCTGTAGGGTTAAAAAAAATACTTAAATTAACACCAATGTGCTGATTGAATATAAAAACCTCCCTAGTCTGACTTCAAAACAAGTTCTGGGAATTTCATTAAATCTTTTTAATGGGTGCTGTCAAAAGAACCCTCTGTTCTTGATGCAATTGCTGAATTAGCTTCTCACTACTATTAGGTGGCTTGGGATGCTGAAGAAATAGATTTGAGGCAAAATGGGGGGGTAAGGCGGGCTAACCCCTTAGGATGCAAATCTTTCCCCTTCCAGACTAAGGGTCCCACATCAGTTTTTGGAAGCTTTCTTTCTTTCTTTTTCCATCAGAGTTCAATGACCCACTTGGAGATAGACTCACCATACGGTTGAAAAGTCAGTTTATTCTAAGGGCATTTGTTGTCATTAATGAGTTACATTACGTGCCATCAGGTCGCATCGGACTCATAATGACCCTAATAAGTTTTTTGAGGTGAGATGTTTAAGTGAGCCTCCTTAGGTCCTTTCAAGAAGTAAGGTGGGGCAAAAATTAAATAAATAAATAAATAAATAAATAAATAAATAAATAAATAAATAACCTTGACAGATTAGAGTCCTGGGCCAAAACGAACGAAATGAATTTCAGCAGGGAGAAATGTAAGGTCCTACACCTAGGCAGAAAAAATGAACTGCACAGATATAGGATGGAAGACACCTGGATAGACAACAGTACTTGTGAAATGGATCTAGGAGTCTTGGTAGACCACAAACTGAACATGAGTCAGCAGTGTGATGCGGCTGCCAAGAAAGCCAATGCAATTGCCCTCCCCACCCCGGAATAAAGACGCGAGACAAGTATCATGAGTTAAAACACGGGCCACACTTTATTTATCATAATTCAATGTTGCCATCCTTTGGCAAAGGGGGGCCTGCCATAGTGCAGAATCAGGTTAAATCGCAGAGGTCTCAAAGTACCCCTTAATCAACAAATGGGCGAGTCCCCGGCCCCAAGTTCTCGTGGTCTTAAAGACAGCAAGAACCCGGCCGGCCGCAATTTGACCACCCACGGACCTCAAGCCATCTTTACTTGTTGACTCTTGGTCTGCTTGTGGCCCAGCGCATCTTTCCCCCCAAGCACTGTAATCGCACGATCCGCAGCGCTGGGAGGTCCGATGGGCTGTTAGCTTACCTGAGTTTGCAATGGGACTCACCAGAAAAAAACTGTTTTATCCGCACTACCTGCCACAGCATAGGGACTAACCCAGCTAAGTCTCATGCCCGCCATTGAGCCTATCAAGCTCAGCAAGCAGGCCCCCCTTGATGTCTTCCAAGAAGACATCCAAACCCAAATCGGACAGATGAACACCATCATTCCAAAAAAACTCAGGCCTATCCAATCGGATCCTCTGGTGACCAATCACCGATCCAAGGCCACTGCAGACCACTCTGCAGACCTCCCGGTTAACACTCCTGCGTGCTGTGTTAACGGAGAGAAAATTCCTGGCGTCCCTCCACACCAACTGAGGGATGATTGTGGACCACACAATATGCATGGCCGGGTACATGGCCTTCAACCATTTCAGGTCGCGTAAAACGTCCAGGATCAATGCCTTACCAGAATGCCTGGCCAAATCATTGCCACCGAGATGTACTACCAACAAATCCGGTGGAGACTGGCCAAAGGCCACTACCCTGCATAGCTGGCTCCACAGCATTCCACGCAGCCCTCTCCATATGACGTGCACTCTGGCTCCAAGGCCCAGGTTGCTCCCCCGTGGGGATGAAGCAGCATATTGCTCTGCCCAGTATACATAGCTGTGGTCCACAATCAAAATGTGCCTCCGTCTCACCGACTCTACGAGACCTGCGAAGACATAACAAAACCAGGCCCCCGCCTAGACATTAGGGAGTGTCCTGATGTATCTACGATAACTGGATGAAGACCACCTGCCCAAATGCTTAATTTCCTCCGAGCTATAACCCAGGGCTGCCGCAGTGGAAGCTGCACCAATTCTAAATGAGTGTGTGCCGAACCTCATTCCTTGGACGCCGACCCTATCCAGTGCTAAATCCGTCAATTTCCAGAACTGATACTTCGTCAATGGTGAATTATCCTTATGTTTAAAGAAATAGCCTTGGTCCTGTGCCCTAACCTCCAAATATGCTATCACAGGGCAGATGCTGTCCATGCGACACCGCGCTAGGGCGAGTTGAGCACCCTTACCTAGCTGATCTGCCTTGGATCATCGAATATGAATTTGCACCATCCCATCTTCAACCCTCACATCCTGCCATTGCAAAGCTACCCTAGCCTTGTCATTCTTTCCAGAAGCAACTACCTCGCTAATCCTGAGGGCCCCAAAGAATGTCAATAATGACGCCGCTTTAAATAGGACCATTTCATACTCATCCCTACACAACAACTCCCACTGCCTACAAATGCGTTCTAACAACACAGGTGATATGGGGGCCCTGGTGTCCTGAACTCAACCCCTCTCTTTGGACCATCCTTCAATCATTTTTTTCATGTGGTAATCCACTGAGTAATCACAATAGCCATTAACCCTAGCGTAAAAGGCAAGTGCTGACAACCTGCCCTGTATACTTCCAGGTGCCAGTCCCTTTCTATTCAAATGCACGATTCAAATGCAGATGTTCCACTGGCACTGGCCAAACCAGCTCCAGGTTGACCATCTTCCTAAATTCCTGGAACTCTATACTCACAGCCAAGTACCCTTTCCGTGTCCTCAGTGCCAGAGCCAAGCCTATTGCTCTTGCGTGTCTTTGCGCCAATTTGCCAGACCTCCGGGGGCAGAATTTCTGGGAACTCCTTGGCTCCGGGGTCTAGCTCCCTGAACAGCTCAATCTGTTGGCGCGACAATGCATCAGCTAGTCTATTTTCTATGCCTGGTACATGTCGGGCCTGCACTAGGATGTTAAACTGCAGGGCCTGTAACGTGAATGCCCTAACCAATGTCATGACCCATTCTGAATGTGACGTAAGGTTGTTTATAATATGAACAACCGCCTGATTGTCACACCAAAATCGTACCACGGAGTTTGACCAGTCCTCTGCCCATAGCCAAAGCGCACCCACTATTGGGAAGAATTCTAAGAATGTTAAATCCCTGGTAATGCCATTCTGATGCCAATCGTCAGACCACGTGCTGGCACACCATCTACCTCTAAAATAAATTCCAAACCCTAGGGAACCTGCCACATCTGAATGGACCTGAAAGTCTGCTTTCAGCCCTATTTCACCTCTCCAGAAAGATATCCCGTTAAACCCTGCCAAAAACTGACTCCACACCAGTAGATCTTCTTTCATACCGCGTGTGACCTTAGTCCTATGCAATGGGCGCTGCAGGCCCTTCATGGCGTCACAAAGCTGGCACAAAAATGCGTGCCCAGGTGCTACCACTCTACAACCGAAGTTTAAGTGTCCCACAATCTCCTGCAGCTCATGTAGAGACACCTTTCGCTTCTGCAATAGTGCAGCTATCTTGATCCTAAGGTCAGCTAATTTGTTTTCAGGCAGCCGTGATGTCTGCTGCACCGTATCCAGTTCAATACCCAGGAAAGTGAGGGATGTGGCTGGTCCCTCTGTTTTTTCCTCTGCCAGGGGCAAACCTAGCTCCTCTGCCATTAATTGAAAACTGTTTAAGATAAACCTACACTTTCCTGAATTCCTTTCTCCACAAAAAAGGTAATCATCTAAATAATGGGCCGTAGACTTACAACCCACCCTACTCCTAAGCTTCCACTCGATAAATGAGCTGAACCGTTCGAATGCAGCGCATGACACCATGCAGCCCAAAGGTAAAGCTCTATCAATGTAAAAGAATCCCTGAAAATGAAATCCCAACAAGTCAAAGTCTTGCGGGTGAACTGGCAAAATTTGAAACGCTGATTTTATATCGCATTTTGCCAGCTCCGCCCCCACACCACACTTTCTCACCATGCGAACCGCCTCATCAAAGGAGGTGTAGCGCATGGTACAAAGTTCCTGAGGGATAGCATCATTGACCGACGCTCCCTCCGGATAGGACAAGTGGTGAATTAATCTGAACTCGCCCTGGGCCTTTTTTGGCACTATACCTAAAGGCGAAACCCTCAAGTTCTCCAAAGGAGTCGTTGTGAAGGGGCCAAGCACTCTTCCTTCTTTTACTTCCTTAGCTATCTTATCCTGGACAACACCTTCCATCCCGCACACCGATCGGAGGTTCTGCGCAAAAAATGCCCTGCGCTCACCCACTGCCAGGATCCTAAATCCATACTTAAAGCCTTCCAAGAGGTAAGTAGCATCTTCTCCGCGGGAGTAGGTACTCAGCCACGCTTCCAAAACTGTAACCTTAATTGGGCTGGGTCCCTTTTCCAGGGGTACCCCCACCACTGCTGGGTTTTTTACCTCCTCCTGTGCCCTTCTTCTGGCGTTGAGCCCCAACCCTGAAACATGATGTACTCGGAACATTCATGACTTAGGCGGCATGGTTTCCTGGTACAAGTGCCCTTGGAGTAGTATTCATTTATGTTGTATATTTATATACTGCCTGACTTAGTATCAGGAGCTACTCTAGGCGGTTGACAATCAAGAGGAAAATTAACTCACAAACCCACCCCACAAACCAAACGTTAAAGCAACAAATATAACTACAAATGTAAATAGCAAACTAGAGATGGGCATGAACCGCTGAAATGGCAGTTTGTGTTGCTTCATTTTTTGGCTGAACAGGTGTTCGGCCCTTCCCATCCCACCTCCTCCAGTGGGCACTCACTTGGAGGCAGCACCCCAGCTACCCTGCCCCGCCTCCTCCAGGCACTGCCTCTGATTGGGCGCCCATTGGAGGAGGTGGGACTGGGAAGCACCAAACACGGGTTCGGCTGAAAAATGAACTGGCATGAACTGTCAGTTCGGTGGCTTATGGCCATCTCTACAAACCACCAAATTAAAATCTAAGTGATGGTGGGACCGGGTGGCTTACTTATAGACTGATTCAAGAGAGGATGTCCTTAAAGGCTTCTTTAAAGATGAATGTCTTCAACATTCTTGGAGGTTAGTGGCTTGCATTTTGGATGAGATTGCATTTTGTTACACAGAATACAAGTTTAGTTCAAGAAATGTTCCCACAAATTTACTTAGAGAAACTTTCCTGAATATTTGAGCAGTCTGAGAATACTCTTAAGAATCTCTTAAGAATATCTTTTTTATGCACATTTCCCTTTATGCATAAAAGGCCTTATTATTTTTTTAAGAAAGAAGGGGTCACTTCATTTCTAACAACCTCCCAGGCATGTTGCATGGGGGCAGCTGACAAATAATCATATGGGCTGTGTGGAGCCGAGCCCCACGTATGGGACACAAAGCACTGCCTAGTTTGTGACACTCGACAGATGGACTGTAAATGACAGAAACCATACATTGAAAACGTGGCTGGCAGGACAACCACCCAAGGGGAAAAAAAGTAAATGTGGAATACTCTCATGATTTATTGATACGGTTTCCCATCATCTCTGCATATAATCTGGAAATAAATTCTTGTTGCCACTCACTCAAAGAGGGAAATATTTATTCCAACACATTCTAGCAGCGGATTGAATTAATCATGATCTGCCAGCCTGTGCTCTGTGTAAAGGCAACCTTTGCAAGGTTCACTCAGAAGCTCTCAAGATAGCTCCAGCATACAAATGCCCAGAATGTAAACTCCTGCATTTTCACTTCTTCGGCTCTCAAAGAATTAATCTCTTCCTTCTCCTTCCTAGCAGCTAAGAATAGGGCTAGGTTGCCTTCTCCTTTAACTACTTGATGAAATTCTCCCTGGGTGGTGGTTGACATCCTACATCAATCAACTGCCGCCGTCACATATAATCAAAATGCAGATATCTCAAGCTGCAACCCTAAACCTTTCACCTGGCATGAAACCCGGTTTGAAACCCAATGGGACAGGTGTATAGGGTGACACAATCGCCGTGATTACCACTTGTGCAATGGAAGGTTTTTCCATAAATCTCACCACTAGATCCTTCTGGGTTTTTTTCCCCACCCAATGAGTTATGGGTTATTTCTCATGAGAAGTGCTGGCTCAAGTCTGACTCTGCCGTCTCATCGTGGCATGGCAGTGACACTGAGGCTCCTGAGGGCTATGCCAGCAGAGTACAACATCTGGGAGGGAAAGTTCTTCAAAGCTGGTGCAGCTTGGAAAACAGCTCTTGTGATGCACTCCAACTGTGGCACCCACAACCAGTCTAGGAAAGATTACTGAGAGTTTCACCTTCAGAGGAATACCCAACATACAATGTATACTCTGTGGTAACTGTGAACAGTCATGGGCTATCCAAACTGATGAAATCTCATCATAGTCTTCCAGCTATACTAAAGCACTTTGGTGAAAAATGAAATATCTGAAATTTTTCAAAATGTTTTTCTTCTTAATAATAATAATAATAATCTTAGAACTGGAGAGCTGGGAGTGGCCCTATAGAATTCAGTGGTCCCCAACCTTGGGCCTCCAGATGTTCTTGGACTACACCTCCCAGAAGCCTTCACCACCACCTCAGCTGGCCAGGATTTCTGGGAGCTGAAGTCCAAGAACATCTGGAGGCCCAAGGTTGGGGACCACTGCTATAGATCATCGAGTTCCACCTCTTGTCAAAGAGGCACAATGGGGAATTAAACTCTCACCCTCTGGCTCTGCAGTCAAATAGTTAAACCACTGGGCTATCCAGCAGTCCTTCCTCTTCTTCTGGTTTTATTTTCAAATTTATGGCTTGATGATCTTTAGGTGGGAGGAGATATAAATCCAAAGAAAGGCCGTGTAAACCCCAAACCAACAGGGATCCAGCCAGTTGGAGGACTGCATCTCCTTGTAAGAGCCTTCCTGGAAGATATGATCTTCAGAAGAGGCTTTTCTTTCTGTCCTACCATCCACAGAGCCATGCATGGTAGAGACCCAAGACAAGAGCTTCATTGGGACTGTTCCAACTCTGTGAAGAGCCATCTCAAAGGGGGTAAGGTTGACCCCTTGTTGCTGTTCTCAGGCTGGCAAACAAAGATCTTTCTCTTTCTTGGCAAGTGACCAGTTGCCAAGAAAATGATTTTAATGCCCTACTTCTTTTTATCTTTTCCATTGTGCGCTTTAATTGTTTTACATTGTTCTTACTCAACTGTTTTAAGATGTGGTGTGTTTAATTGCTTTTTTATATATACTTTCAGCTGCATTTGTCTTTGAAACATTTCATACGCTGCCTTGAATCCCTTTGGTAGGGGAAAGGCAGCCCTTAAATGGAATTAGTTAATTTTGTTGTTTAGTCGTTTAGTCGTGTCCGACTCTTCGTGACCCCATGGACCAGAGCACGCCAGGCCCTCCTGTCTTCCACTGCCTCCCGAAGTTGGGTCAAATTCATGTTGGTTGCTTCGATGACACTGTCCAACCATCTCATCCTCTGTCGTCCCCTTCTCCTTTTGCCTTTACACTTTCCCAACATCAGGGTCTTTTCCAGGGAGTCTTCTCTTCTCATGAGATGGCCAAAGTATTGGAGCCTCAGCTTCAGGATCTGTCCTTCCAGTGAACACTCAGGGTTGATTTCCTTCAAAATGGATAGGTTTGTTCTCCTTGCAGTCCAGGGGACTCTCAAGAGTCTCCTCCAGCACCACAATTCAAAAGCATCAATTCTTCGGCGGTCAGCCTTCTTTATGGTCCAGCTCTCACTTCCATACATCACTACTGGAAAGACCATCGCTTTGACTATGCGGACCTTTGTCGGCAAGGTGATGTCTCTGCTTTTTAAGATGCTGTCTAGGTTTCTCATCGCTTTCCTCCCAAGAAACAGGCGTCTTTTAATTTTGTGGCTGCTGTCACCATCTGCAGTGATCGTGGAGCCCAGGAAGGTAAACTCTGTCACTGCCTCCATATCTTCCCCTTCTATTTGCCAGGAGGTGATGGGGCCCGTGGCCATGATCTTAGTTTTTTTTGATGTTGAGCTTCAGACCATTTTTTGCGCTCTCCTCTTTCACTCTCATTAAGAGGTTCTTTAATTCCTCCTCACTTTCTGCCATCAGAGTGGTATCATCTGCATATCTGAGGTTGTTGATATTTCTTCCGGCAATCTTAATTCCGTCTTGGGATTCATCCAGTCCAGCCTTCTGCATGATGTATTCTGCATATAAGTTAAATAAGCAGGGGGACAATATACAGCCTTGTCGTACTCCTTTCCCAATTTTGAACCAATCAGTTGTTCCATATCCAGTTCTAACTGTTGCTTCCTGTCCCACATATAGATTTCTCAGGAGATGGATAAGGTGGTCAGGCACTCCCATTTCTTTAAGAACTTGCCATAGTTTGCTGTGGTCCACACAGTCAAAGGCTTTTGCGTAGTCAATGAAGCAGAAGTAGATGTTTTTCTGGAACTCTCTGGCTTTCTCCATAATCCAGCGCATGTTAGCAATTTGGTCTCTAGTTCCTCTGCCCCTTCGAAATCCAGCTTGTGCTTCTGGGAGTTCTCAGTCCACATACTGCTGAAGCCTGCCTTGGAGGATTTTGAGCATAACCTTGCTAGCGTAGTTAATTAATTAATTATAAAATCAAGCCCTCCTCCCCATCTGATTTTATTTTCAAATTGATTGTATGCTGACTTGAGTTTTGAGAGAGAGAAAAAAGAAAAATCTAAAGTCAGATTTGTGAGCAATAAAATCCACTGCTGAGTTTGCTCTCTCTTCCAATGATAAAACAAAAAACTGTTCCAGACCTGCCATTCGTTCTAACTGGAGCACCGTTCTAATTTTGTATGCCATGTTCTACTTTTCTAATTTCAGACAATAGTCTCTTTTTTTAAAAAAAGGGCGGGGGAAGTGCCCCACTTAGTATCATTTCATGTCAAACTGCTCTTTCTTTAATTGGAAGAGAACTGCACTGGAAAGCTAGTCTCTGCCCAGCAGTGGCCATAAAGGAGGTTTTCGGGCTGCCGGTGTGCAATTTTACATTTTCAGCTTCAAATAAAATATGATAAAAGTTTAGCAAAGTTCAACATCCATGTCAAGTTTCTTCCCCACCCCTTTTCAACCCCCTTCCTCCCCACACACACACATTTGAAGAAGAAGAAAAGAATTAGAGTGAATGAAGAATTCTGCTTTGGACACCATTAAGCATGCTAAGAATATCTCCGCGGTCTGGCCCCCAGAAGAGGTAAAAGTGAAATACTATTTTTATATGTCATTGGTGCACCCAAGAAGAACATCTCTGTAGCAAGGAGTCAGTAAAAAGACAGATTTTAATTTGAAGTTTGTGCTAATAGTAATATTACTCATGTCATTCTTCCATTCCACTGTCTAATTCAGACAGCCATCTTTTTATTCTCTGGGCCAGAATAATGTATGGGTGACATTTCTCCCCACTACTGTCTCCTTTATCAAAATTTTAGATAATTTTAAACATGCACCATCTTCCATTAAGTCCTGAAAGCTTTTCCATACTTTGAATTCAGATCTGGAAATAATGGCCATGTCCACCGCTTATGGGCAAGACCAAACTGAGGTCTAATATTGTCCTGCACAAGAGGAAATGCAGACAAACGAGAGCAACCTGTATGTAAATTCTGGTGCAAAAATCTGTAAGATGCTTGCATATCTGATAGTAAATAGGAACATGCATGGTCTTCCAATAAATATGTAAATACTAAGAATAATTTTTGTGGGTTTTTTGTTTGTTTGTTTTGGTGCTACAATTACTATTCAGTAGAAATCCCCTAGAATATGAACTGAATAAATAAATATGAACCAAATAAGGGTATTTCTGCATTTTGGGGGTGACCATGGGGCAGAGCAAAGAGCTCCAAGACACTAACAGAGTAGAATAGATTGCTCGTGTTAAAACCAGCAGCATTCACGTGTTATGATGGGAAGTGGGGAAAGGGAAAGAAAACTCAGGAAGATGAGAGAGTATGTGTGTTTTTTTAACCTTAAAATGACCCTCCTCTGCTTTTCCTGCTGTAAAGTCATTGATTGACCCATCAAAGTCTGTTGGCTGTAACAGCACTAGTTTTAGATCCACAGAACAGCAAGGGCAGGGGGAGAGGGAAAGCGTGAAAAGTGTAGAGGAACCAGCTCCCTGCATTGCTCTTTTAAGAAGGAATCACAAAGGCACATGGTCATTGCCCTTTTAAAATCTCTCACTTACTCATTTCCC
Source organism: Intellagama lesueurii (assembly GCA_037013535.1). NCBI lineage: Eukaryota > Metazoa > Chordata > Lepidosauria > Squamata > Agamidae > Intellagama > Intellagama lesueurii. The sequence goes on from JBAJHW010000003.1 coordinate 8,547,893, forward strand.
AGTGACTGCTTTAGGAAGCCGATGGGGGCTTTCTTTTAGCAGCTAGGAAAAAGGGGGAAAATGAAATTAAACAGCCACTGCTCTGACCAGAAGCCCTTCTGTCCTGCCTGAACCATTCACCTATGACATGACTTTGATACTTGTGTTTATCCATGCTCCAAAATGGGGCTTTCAAGTCTAATCAGAAATGCACAAGGACTGTAATGGACTCAGACAAAGAGTACGATATAGTGCCATCATAGGCCACAGGTTGGGTGGCTCCAACCTGATTTCCCTTGATTTGGGCACAAAGTAGGTCTGGGGGCTCTACATATCCCTAATAAGTATTATGTAGTGGTGGCATAAAGCTCAACAAGGCATTCTAAAGCTTTTTCTGCTAATGTTTCATTCTCTAGTAGAAACAGAGATAGAGATGATAGAGTTAGAGAGAGAGAGAGAGAGAGATACGGTACCACCCAATAGTTTGGAGTTGAAAGGAGTCTTGAATATAAAAATAGTTGGACACAAGGAAGGGGACAGTATAAGAGCACTGTATGTATGGTAGATGTTGGCTTTCAATGGGACTGAGAGTGGCAGGAGGGGTCCTGCAATAAGCTAGGTCACTGGTTCCCCAAAGTTGAGTAACCCAAGTGTTCTTGGACTGCAGTTCCCAGAAGCCTTCACCACCACCGCCAGGGTTTCTGGAAGCTGCAGTCTAAGAACACCTGGGTTACCCAAGATTGGGAACCACTGAGCTAGGTGACTCAGTGCCACCATTTTCATTGTCCACATTATCATAGAGTGGTCTACTGGAGGAAGACTGTGGGAATTTGAACTGGGGGCGATGAACCACCCAACACTGAGGACAGCCAGCCTCTCCTCAAGTTTGATGAGGGAAGTTCCCTTTCAGAGGGGAGAAGAGGTAGCCTTTGCTGGGGTACTAGGGATGACACATGCAGATGCTGGGCCTACTATAGACAAGCTACGGTTCTGATCCAGTTTCAGTTTAACTTCTGAGGTTTCTTGGAACCTTACCAGAGATTCCTCAGTGGAAAAAAAATGGTAATAGCAGACAAGCTTTCTTGGAAAAAGCTATGCTTATCTACATAATGATGTACAGGGGATGTATGGGAATGTTTAAAACAAGGGTGGGAAGAATCATTTCTGTATTCCTCAGCTTCATCAATTTAAGTATTCTTAATGAGACATCTCAAGGAGGACCTCGAAAGCCCCATGAGATTCCTAACCTTTCACCAAAAAGAAGACAATGAGTTGTTTTTTCTTAATATCTCCATAATTTGTGCAAAATATGAGCGAAATTGGTGCCTTTTCCAGCTGAGAAGCAAAACACAGAAATCACAAATGATTGTGTGACTGTTAAGAACAATCTATCCAAACAATCAAGCCAGTGGTTCATCTTTCATGAATCTGAGGAACAATCGTCCTGGTCACAAATGCAAAAAGAGAACTGAGAGAGGGGGATAAAAATCTCCTTCTTTGAGTCACCTCACAAATGAAGAGAAGAACGTTAGGATTCCTTGTACTTGCTACAAGAATGAGGCAAAACACCAGGAAAGATTTATGTCCCTAGTTTTAGGGTATAGTTCAAAATCCATAGTTCAAAATCCATAGTTTACATGGAGCAATGGAACATTACAGGAAGCCTGGAAAGTAGATCTGGGAAGATTTTTGAAGGCAGAAGACTTGGAGATAGAAATGGGCACAAACCAGAAAAATGATGCATCGGGGGGGGGGGGGTTCATGGTTTGTGGCTACCCACAAACCACGAACTATGAACCACCACCCCAAACCCAGAAAAATGAAGCAGTTTGTGGTTTGTTTTTTTCCTGTTTGTGCCTGGGGGAGAGGAACCTAACACCTCCATCACCACCCCGACAGCCACCCACCCCCTCCCCACTGGCCCCCCATCGCCCCCCTACCTGGTTCTGTCACCTCCTCCTCCTCCTCTTCGTCCTCCTCCACTGTATACTTCTATCAGCTGATAGCAGCAGGCAGCAGGAGAGGAGCGGGACATCCATTTTGCTGAAGCAAATATGAAGCACTTCATTTCGTTTCAGGAAAAAGGCTTGCACGAACCGAACCACAAAGTGGACCACAAACCAGCCCAGTTTGTGTGGGTCGTTTTGGATTTGTGCCCATCTCTTCTTGGGAACTATTGGACTGGTTTAAGAACATTGCTATTGTGATATCACAAGGAGTGAATAACTCGGTGAAAGAATATTATTGTCATGAGTCGGTCTCTCTACTTTGGGCCAGCTTGACCTCACCCTATCATTACCACGGAGTTTTCATGAATATAAAATGTTATTACAGCTCAGTTTCCATCTATCCTAGTAACACATCCTAGTTTTGAAAACTCAGTACCAAAGGGAGGGGGAAGATATTCACATTTTTCCCCACATTTCTTTGCAGGATTTGATGGCTTTCTGGACTCAGCTAGGATGAGAAAGAGGGGGGGGGGAAGGTTTTCATCACTTTGGAGTATCACTCAACACTTAATATTGGTACACAAGAGAATGAGAATAGAAATAACCAGACTGTATAACCTCACTAATAACATACCCTTCCCCCGCTCTCCCCCTCCCCCAAAACAACAAGTAAGGAAAGAGTCAAGAAGTCATAAGTACACGTCAGATCTAAAGATATTCCTGAAGAGGAATGTAGTTCAATATTTCCCTCCCTTTTTTTATCTTTATCTCTCTGCCCCACCCCTATGTCTAATAAAGTTCAAGGCAGCCTTTATGCTATAAAAGGCGCCGAGAGGGCAGATTTATGACACCATGCGATAAATCATCTATTCGCATATAAATATCTGATTTAATTTAATTCATTTATTTAAGAGATAGATCTCCCACCTCAGCATGTATTTATTTATATTTCAAAAGCTGCTTCCTTTAAAAGAGGGAAGAACAGCAAAACAAAGGGAAAAAAACTAAGTCTTCAATATTAAATGGAACCAGCAAAGTTTCACCGAGGAACTTAAAAACAGTGGCTAGTGTCTTCTCAATACTTACGCATGTGGAAGTCCAACAAGGCTGCCACTACAGCAGTCTATGTGGGAGCTTTTGCAACCTCGCATGACACTTACAGTTTGTTGGACTGGGAGATACCTCTTTTTTTAATGGGGTGAGCGTCAATCTCTCCAGCACTAACCAATCATTCCCTTCTGCCTCTGAATTCAAAGGGACTCCCCCCTCTCTGCTGAGTATTACCTTTCCCTTTCTTTGGTCTTTTGGAAGCAGTTGAAGCAGTGAGCTGTTAATCTGCTGTTTGCTGTTCCCAACTGTAAGTAATGAAACGTTTTTATTCTTTCTACTACTAAAGAGTGAGTTGCTGAGACTGCAAGTGCCTGCTATTGAGAAAAGGGGTGGACTGTCTAGGACATTTGAGGCTATTCTCCTCTGTGAGTCTCTGTACTTCTACTGCGAAGCAAAAGGAATTTTACGAGAAATCCAAAACTCAGCAACAGTCCGATGATATGCCAGGCAGTTGTGTGCTTGCTTGCACATGATCAGCACTCTGGCAGATTGCCACATTTGCTTCCTGATTTGGAGCTCGGTGTTTGAGGGATAGGGATAAACACAACTATTACTTCCTGAAAAGTTCAAGGTTAAAATCTAGAGTAGATTTATCATCCCCATGGAATTCTAGTCACCAGCTCCAGTGAGTCTGCCACTCTCCTGATTAGGCTCTGATGCATCTATCCAGTAGGCACCACTTTGCTCAGCCATGATTATGAAATGGAGATCCTCCCACATCTCACTGTGCTTCATCCAGTGTTCTGCTACTCTCTGGGTGAGAGGGAATAAAAAAGGAGTAAAAATGTCCAAGATCCTGCTGAGAGAAAACCACACAAACAAAGGCAACTGGGAAAGTGTTGCATAGATCACATTCTGTCTGGTTTTCCATGCATTGGAGGGCAGGGCGCATAACTGGGCACAGAACTCAGCAAGTAGAGGCAGGGCAGCAATGCTGGCCAGATGAAGCTGTTGCAGGTGGCCACACTGAGAGAGGTGAGGAAGCCCTTGGCTAGGAGTTGGACCTTCTCAGGTTGGACCTCCCTTGGCCAGGAGTTGGACCTTCTCAGGTTGGACCTCCCTTGGCCAGGAGTTGGATCTTCTCAGGTTGGACCTCCCTTGGCCAGGAGTTGGACCTTCTCAGGTTGGACCTCCCTTGGCCAGGAGTTGGACCTTCCACTGAACTTTGGAATGGCCTTCCTGTGGAGATCCAGCAGGCTCCTCCCTCCAGAGTTTTTTAAAAATGCTCAAAATGGTACTTTTCATGGAAGCCTTTTAAAGGCCTCCTCCCCCTCAGTTAGTCTGGTTTGTGACTCAAGTGTCACTTTTATCACTGAGGTTCACCGATCATTATTTCGTTTCTTTTAGTCAGCTTATTTGTTTATTTGTTTGTATTTTACTAATTTGTTGGTTGTTTTCATTTATTATTTTTTGTTTTTCAGGCAGAAGTTGGAGAAGTGGGATAAGGTTTGGGTCATGTTGTAAGACCGTCCAGAGTAGTGGTCTCCACTAAGTAGGGTGGTATATCCTTTTGTGTAACCAGTCTTATGCAATGTTAGAAGGTAATGGCCGTTAGAAGGTAATGGTTTTCTCTCCACCTTGCCCGGTGACTCTTGATCTCTTTCAGCCTGTGACGCCAGATACTGTGGACAAAGCGCTTGATCGCTGTCGCGCCACCACCTCATCCCTTGACCCTTGCCCGGCCTGGCTAATCAAAGCAGCCAGGCCTATAACAACAGAATGGGCCACAGTAATAATTAATGGGTCTTTCCTTGGGGGCAGGGTTCCTCCTGCCCTCAAGGAGACACTCATTAGGCCCATAAGGAAAAAACCTAGTTTGGCGGCGGACGAAATTGGCAATTATAGGCCTGTTGCCAATGTTTCTTTCATTAGCAAAGTGGTGGAGAGGGTGGTGGCCGATCAGCTTCAGGCTCATTTGGATGAAACAGATGCCCTGGATCCGTTCCAGTCGGGTTTCAGGCCACGCCATGGTACAGAAACGGCATTGGTCGCCCTGTATGATGACCTGCTTAGGGAGGCTGACAGGGGGAAAACATCTCTGTTGGTCCTCCTCGACATCTCGGCGGCCTTCGATACTGTCGACCACGGTATCCTCCTGAGGAGGCTCTCCGAGTTGGGAATTGGTGGCCATGCGCTTGCATGGCTCCGATCCTTCCTCGGGGACCGAAGAAACCGGGCCTTCTCGGCGGTGGCTCCTCGCCTCTGGAATAACCTTCCTCCGGCGATTCGTGCGGCCCCTTCGCTGGGCACCTTTAAAAACCAATTAAAAACTTGGATGTTTACGCAGGCCTTCCCTCCAGTGAACACTTGATTTCTTTTTTCTTTTTATTTCTCTTTTCCTTTTCCCTTCTCCATCTTGAATTATTTGTCTATTGATGTTATATTTTATATTTTTATATATTTTTTATATTTTGTTATGTATGTTATGCGTGTTGGAAGCCGCCTAGAGTGGTCGTCTGACCAGATAGGCGGGGTAAAAATACAATCAATCAATCAATCAATCAATCAATCAATAATGGGATTCTGTCCTGTTTATTGTATTGTATTGTATTGTATTGTATTGTATTGTATTTGTAGGGCTCCTTTCTAGGCGGCTCACAATATTTAAAAGAATAGAATTAAAAACGTAAGTTAAACATTAAAAACATTTAAATCATACACTAATTAAAATACGATTGAAAAATTAAAAGCAAGGAAAGATTAAAAACTATCTTAACTTTAAAAAGGCATTCAGAGACTCAGTCATGATTTTGATGATTTTTAATTATCTATTTTTAATAAATTTGTGTTTTTTGTTGTTTTTTTAGCATTTTATTTTTTCACCTGCTGGTTTTATTCCTTTCGTTTTTATTTGTAAGGGACTTAAGAGTTTTATTTAAACGTGAAAGAGACTGATATAAAAATAAATTATTAGTTTTTTTAAAAATCATCCGGATGTTGCTGCCTGCAAATGGGCCAAAAAAAATGTGGTAGCTAAAAAAAGTTTAGTATTTCTTTTAATAATTTCGAAAATGCTTGGAGTGTGTTTTATGTGAGAAAGCAAGACTACTCATTTCACACGCTAGCAAGGTTATGCTCAAAATCCTACAAGATAGGCTTCAGCAGTATGTGGACCGAGAACTCCCAGAAGTACAAGCTGGATTTCGAAGGGGCGGAGGAACTAGAGACCAAATTGCTAACATGCGCTGGATTATGGAGAAAGCCAGAGAGTTCCAGAAAAACATCTACTTCTGCTTCATTGACTACGCAAAAGCCCTTGACTGTGTGGACCACAGCAAACTATGGCAAGTTCTTAAAGAAATGGGAGTGCCTGACCACCTTATCTATCTCCTGAGAAATCTATATGTGGGACAGGAAGCAACAGTTAGAACTGGATATGGAACAACTGATTGGTTCAAAATTGGAAAAGGCGTACAACAAGGCTGTATATTGTCTCCCTGCTTATTTAACTTATATGCAGAACACATGATGTGACAGACTGGACTGGAGGAATCCCAAGCCGGAATTAAGATTGCCAGAAGAAATATCAACAACCTCAGATATGCAGATGATACCACTCTGATGGCAGAAAGTGAGGAGGAATTAAAGAACCTCTTAATGAGGGTGAAAGAGGAGAGCGCAAAAAATGGTCTGAAGCTCAACATCAAAAAAAACTAAGATCATGGCCACTGGTCCCATCACCTCCTGGCAAATCGAAGGGGAAGATATGGAGGCAGTAACAGATTTTACTTTCTTGGGCTCCATGATCACTGCAGATGGTAAATGCAGCCACGAAATTAAAAGATGCCTGCTTCTTGGGAGGAAAGCAATGACAAAGCTAGACAGCATCTTAAAAAGCAGAGACATCACCTTGCCGACAAAAGTCCGCATAGTCAAAGCTATGGTTTTTCCAGTAGCGATGCATGGAAGTGAGAGCTGGACCATAAAGAAGGCTGACCGCCGAAGAATTGATGCTTTTGAATTGTGGTGCTGAAGGAGACTCTTGAGAGTCCCCTGAACTGCAAGGAGAACAAACCTATCAATTCTGAAGGAAATCAACCCTGAGTGCTCACTGGAAGGACAGATCCTGAAGCTGAGGCTCCAATACTTTGGCCATCTCAGGAGAAGAGAAGACTCCATGGAAAAGACCCTGATGTTGGGAAAGTGTGAAGGCAAGAGGAGAAGGGGACGACAGAGGACGAGATGGTTGGACAGTGTCATCGAAGCTACCAACATGAATTTGACCAAACTCCGGGAGGCAGTGGAAGACAGGAGGGCTTGGCGTGCTTTGGTCCATGGGGTCATGAAGAGTCGGACACGACTTAACGACTAAACAACAACAAGACTAAAAATAAAATAAAATAAAATAAAATGTGGGTGAATTGCCAGCAGTATCAAACAATTTAGGGAAATATTATCAGGTTGCGACCAAGACCGTCCAGTTGCTCAATACCCTTGGGATTCCCCCCCCCCCATACCCCTTTCAAAGTAAGGAGAATAGTGTCTGTAGTCTGTTAACTTCCTTTTCCAAAAGTTTCTCAAAACCAGATGGGATAATAAAGATGCACATTTCTTCCATTAAGTGGCAGCAGAGCCCCTATTAGTATGCTAATGGACAGATGTTTTCCTTTAAAAGGGATGCAAAATATGAAACGTGTCAGGAGAGTTAATCAGCTCTATTTGGAGGGGGAGGGGTTGTCCAGCATGAATTGAAGGAAATTGGGGGATTCATTATGAAACCGTCGTCAGCTTTTATGTATATGGCTTTCCTTAGAAGCCACTTCACTGGGCTGAGCATAGCAGTTAATTCACAAGAGAACGAGTGCGTGTTTTATTGATGTAACAAACCAGAGCTGGGCCTGCCATCGTTCTCTGAGTAGTAATTTCAGTGCCTTCTTTCCACAGTGTTAACATGGATAGAAAGTGTTTAAGAAGCGTATGTGTGTTGTATGTGCCATCAGATTGGAACCAATTTATAGTGACTTTTAATAGGGTTTTCAAGGTAAGAGGGGTATTTAAGAAGTGGTTTTACCAGTTCCATTCCTCAGAAGTAAGTTTCCGTGGCCAAGAGTAGATTCGAACTGAGGTCTTCTGAGTCCTAATCTGTCATTCTATCCACTGCATCCCACTGGGATGTGAAAGACTCTCGGTTTTGGTTTCCCTGTGTCTCTGAGAACTCCACGGAGCCTTTCATCCCATCCTGATTCATTGCAAGGCTACATCCTCCCCTTAGCCCCAAAGAAATGTGTGAATGTATTTGTGTATATCCCCCACATGCGCACATTTTTGTACACATTTATCCCATTGGCTAAAGGACATTTGTGTGCATTGGCCAGTGTACCCAGTTAAGTCAGGTGCATATATTTTTCACAAAATATACATGCGTATGTCACATTTGAACCACCAAAACATGGAGCAAGTCCCAAAAACAGTCAGATTTCTGAGGCTCCGTCTGCTTGGTCCCATTGCTAGCCTTGTGAGGTGCCAAATGGATACTTTTGAGAGAACTAGGAACCCAGTAGATTTCTTTTCCAATCCCAAATTTAGGAACTACTGGATAGCTCAGTGACTTAGGTATCTGGCTGTGGGAATATCACCCAAACTCAATTCTGCTTCTAAAAAGTAATTGTAGACTTTACTCCTTTGTCAACTTCAGGCTTGGTCACATGGCCGATTTACATTGATTCCAGTCCTGACATTTTAAAAATCACTATAATGTCACATGGTATATACCTCAGTAGGCACGGCCGCATTGACTTCAATCTAAATGATTTGGCACAGAGGGACTAGAGCCACATCCAAGCTGTTCGCACTTCTGTCTTCTCCCAGTAACCATAGTACAGCTCACATGCTCATCTTCTGGAATCTTCTACCAGTGGGTAATTCTATATGAGGGAAATTTCTGATTGGATTTGTGGGTAGCATATGTATATTTAAACTCCCGTTTTAAAAAGCCAGGAAATTCAATTCTTCAAAACAACCTCCGGTTTATGAATGCGGGATATTGTGCTACTGTACCCACAATTCAAAAAGCTAGGAAATGGCCCAGTATTGCTGCACAATATCATGCCCACGTTGGCAGCTGGCGAAAGGATGCCAAGCTTCACGTAGCCAAGGGCAGCCTTAATGTTGACAACACCAATGGCAGTAGTCAGGATGGTCTACAGGATACCCATTTGTGTTCACTACTGTTCACACTTGTTGAAAAACAGCCCTGACAATTACCTTCAAGGAGGTTGACAATGCAGCTGGAGAAATGCACACCAAATCCTTCTGCTGTAGACAAGAGACTGAATGACAATTTGGCATTCATTTTTAAAGTAGATCGTCCACAGCTTAAGTACTTTTCTCCTCGATCTTTAAACTGCATCTTGTATTTAAGAAAGAAAATACTCTAGACTGGTTGAAGCTCTGCCAAAACAATCAGAAAAGGCTTCAGCACACTGGACGGTCAATTTGCTTGCTAACATTAACGTTTACATTCTCCCTATGTAATCTGTATACAAGAATTTCAATTACAGGTGCTATTTAATTTAGAGCTTTGAGGGGAAGGAAGGGGAAAATCTTGAATTTGGCACATTCTTCCATTATTGATCTACCAGCTGAAGAAAAGAAAAACATAGCTTACAATGGGAGGAGCGGCCAAAATAATTGCGATTCAGTAGGATAGCAGAAGGTATGGGGAAGAGGAATCTGAAACATGGGGTTTAGTGTGTTTTCTTTTTCCTTCCTCCTTCTCTTCTCTCCGTCTAAACTTAACTTAACTATGGGACAGAGTGCTCTCAGTCGGATATGCAATAAGGAGTTTTCCTGAGTAAAAGTGTCCCTCTAGATCCCATTGAACGCATGGAGATCTATTCCTTAAGATAAATTTCTCCCATACTAGCTTGAACACATTGATCCAATCTGATTTCAGAAGCTAAGTAGGGTCTGTCCTGGTTATTACTTGCATGGGAAACCATCAGGAAACGTACAGGATTTCCAGATAGAGCTGGGAAGCAGACTGCCTGAAACCCTGGACAGCCATTGCCAGGGATGTTGGCAAGTCTTTAGGTCCAAGTCCCAAGTCTGAGTCTTCAGTTCTGAGTTCCAAGTCCTAGTCCAAGTCTTTGGGTCCAAGATCTGAGTCCCAAGCCTGGAGTCTGAGTTTTGAGTTGTTTGTCCTGCCCCCAGGGGATGCATGTGATGAAACAGCAGGCCTGGAAGAGAATCCGGGCAGGCACATGGGCATGTGCAGAGATAGCGGGCCAACTTCCCTTCCTGGAGCCAGCCCCTGCCTCTACGCAGCGGGTGCATGGGCAGAGGCAGGAGCCAGCTCCTGGAAGGGAAGCCGGGCCTGAGGATGATGGTGGCGGCAGTGGTGACAGGAGCTGGTAGGCAGACCCATCTCTAATGGGGACTCAAAAATGCAACTGAGAAAAATGGGTCCGTGTTGCAAGTAGAGTCCAAGTCTTCCCAAAAAATACCCAAGTCAAGTTAGAATCAAGTCGCCAGTACAAATTGAGTCAGATTCAACAGCAAGTCATGACTCGTAAGTAACCATCCCTGGCCATTGCTAGTCAGAGTGGACAATGTTGGATCAGATTGACCAACTGTTTGGCACAGTATGAAGCAGCTTCTTCCATTCATAAATTTCCTACAGATTAATGCCTGAATTGAATAGAGTAAGATATGTGCAGGTGACGTGGAAATGGATTCATAAGGACAGAAGTCCTACAGGATCAGAACAAAGTTCTGTCTGGGCGAACCTTCTGTTCCGACCAATGACTGGTATCCAGAGGTATGTTCTCTCTGATCCTGAAGGTGGCATTAAGGATGTGCAGATATAAGAAGACCACGTCCACAGAATTTTTTCTGGCCCCTATCCTCATCAGTTTGTCTCTATTTTTAAAGGGATCATAGCCATAAAATAAAAGTCAAAATAGAGATGACCATGAACATCTTCTTTTAGGATGAAGAATGCAACATGCAATTAAAACTTAACATTGGCTTTGAGAGCATACATTGTATGGTGCTATGCATTCTTGGTTCTATTGTACAACATGGAATCATGGACTTCACCACAGCTGTAAAAAAGAGAAAAGCATCTCAAATGTGGATTTGTCATAGGATGCCAAGAATTTATGAGAAATAGTTTCTCCGATATCTGTGTACACTTTCCAAGTGAGGCAGGACCATGGAAATTGGAATCCCAACACACATGAAAATTGTACACAGGTAGGTGTGAATCTTCTCCTTAGAGCAGCCACCATTAGAGATGGGGGTATTCGTATACGAATACAAATACTGTATCCCTGAGCAGCTCGACTTAACGAGGGTCCAGCCACTGGGGCCAGACCATCCACCTATGTATCCTGTGGCGGCAGCCTCGCTCTTCCTTCCAATCACTCCCAGAGCACCACTGTCTTCATGCTTGGCTAGCGACTCAGCAGCCTTGCAGGCAGACTCATCCTCCCTCCCATTGCCAGGAGTGGCTAGCTGAGTGGGGCTCTGGGAGTGATTGGAAGGAAGAGCGAGGCCACCACTGCCACTGGATGCATGAGTGGACAGTCTGGCCCCAGGGGCCGGACCCTCATTAAGTCCAGGTGCACGGGGATATTCATATACAAATACGAATACCCCCATCTCTAGTTGCCATTCATGAGCAAGAAGATGATGAAACCAGAAAAGGAGCAGGCAGAGCTGAGGTGTCCTCCTTTACCCAACAGATTGGAGATCTGCGGCACAATTCAAATCAGATGGAACAGACATAGCTCTCGAACTTCTTGAGTTACACTGCAGAGCCCTCAATTAGCTTTGAATTCAATTAGCCCTCTATTAACTTGGAAACAGAATCAGACGGCCTGTGCCCAGCCAGTATGGCCAGGACAGTCAATTTTAGCCATGCTGGCTGCAGATTCAGAGAGCTATAGCCCAAATATATAACTTTTTAATGTTCTGTTCATAATTCAGATGAACTCTTAAGCCAAAGCTTACAAGGTGATGGCTGCAGTAACCATGTCACTAAATAAAACCTGATATTTCATCGTTTCACAGAACTTGACTTAAATTCTCACTGAATTCCAATGTTATATTGAAAGATGTGAACCTCCGGAAGACCCAGAGGTAAACCACGATGACCCTCTTAAATGTAATATTCTTCCGAAGGAACAGGAATGAAAATCTACAATGGTAATGAATGGCATTGAGAGCTACTCTGACCCCATTTCTGGCCAGCATGATATTTTATTGGCCTAGACAGTCCCATCCATTTTGAAGTCATGGCTATGAAAATTACTTTTGGTGGAGTTTATTACAGCAGGTAATGAGACTATAAATCTGCAAGCTGTTTGCTTAGCTTTCTGGAGAGTGAAAAGTTTAGAATACAACACACACACACATCTCACTGTTTAGATTATGTAAAAAAAGAAATGAAATTTTGGCTTTAAAAACAGTTGTCTCTGGATGCGTAATAGTGTAGTGCTTCATCTCACCCTCCATACAAATACTTAGCTGTAGTTAAAGATCCTTAATAGAGACTTCAAATTACTCAGATATCCCATATACTCTCTAACAAATCCATTTTATTTATTTATTTATTTATTTATTTTATTTTTAGATTTCTACCCCCGCCCCCCTAGACAACGTCTACTCGGGGCGGCTAATAGACATTTTAATAGATATAGGGATAAAAAGAAGTATGTTTCTTTCAGCAGTTCCCAAGAGATTAACAATGAAACAGTACACATCTCTGTGTCAGAGATCCATGTGTTTGTGATGCATTTTGGAGGGGGAGCTGTGCGCAAAACTTGGTGTACATTTGAAAGAAGCATGCACAATATAGTTCTTTTGGCTTCCTTGATTGTCCACTGTATCGTTACATTTCATTAAGGACAGCACCGACCCACTTTATCTTTCTCCCAGGTTCCATTGATTTTGCTTTTGGTTTCTACATAATGAATTTTGTTAGTCTTTAATAGAGACTGGGCAGAATTTCCTCTGCTTTTTGCACTCTCCTACACAAGGAGAGGGCATTTTAATCTCCTAGAGTCATGTTTTATGGGACAACCCAAAAGACCTAGATCAGTCATCTAGACACCGTTCAATAGGGTTGTGACAATTGAGTACTGTTGGGTATTTTTAAAACCCAAGTCACAGAATTCTCCAACAATTCCTCAGACTGACTTTTGGAAGCTCCAGCCCACAATAACATATCTGCAGACGCCTTTGTTCTTCTCACCTGACTAAGGCTGAGGCCTCTTTTTAGGGCTTTTCTAAGCCTCAATTTTTTGCTGGCAGTGCTTCCTGGGAGTGGTGGTTCTTCAGGAGGTGATCTCTGTAGAGCATAAAGAACAACGAGGCAACCACCCCCAGGAAGCTTTGCAGTAGATTCTTCCCAGGAAACACTGTAGCAGGAAACGATGCTCAATTGTTTTGTATTACAAGAGTAATAATTTAAAACAATATACCAATTTTGGGAAAACCCATTTCTCTCCCAGTTAGTGTGAGGGTCACCACTAAGCTCAGACATAGCTGGCCAACATAGGAGAGAGCTGGCATGTGATGTCATGGTTTGTGCTAATCAGAACATTCTGGAGTGTTGGCTCCTCCATACCACCAGTGCCCTGAGATAGCCAGCTGTTTCCTAATAGTGATCCTTGATGTGGTTGCTTCAAGAGCCTATTTTTCTAATTACAATGTGGGATGTAAAACAGCAATGTATCCAGAGGTGTGAGTGGGGCCCCTTAGCTATGAATTTGAACCTGATAAATACAGTTAAATCTGCTCTGCATATCTCACAACCCACAAACTGAGTGTACCCAATCAGTCATGACGAGTGACTGCCAGATATGTCCCACAACCTATAGACCAAAAGTCATTATTAGCATTGTCATCATAATGTGGTGAGCAAAAAAGGATTCCTTGAGACATTGAGACACCTCCATCTTTCAAAATATAAATGTGAGATTTTTTGCTTCTGTACCAGAGGGAAAGATAAGAACCTGGTGGGGGATGGGGCGGCAGCAACAGGATTAGACACAGGCACACAGACATAAAACATTTTCCACAAAACCCTTGTATTTTGTGTGAACAATTCTCTGATTTATTTATTTTTAGCAAAAAAGAGAGAGGAAAATATATTATATTTATCTTTAGTTATGATCGCGTAACAAAGAAATCAACCCTGAGTGCTCACTGGAAGGACAGATCCTGAAGCTGAGGCTCCAATACTTTGGCCATCTCATGAGAAGAGAAGACTCCCTGGAAAAGACCCTGATGTTGGGAAAGTGTGAGGGCAAGAGGAGAAGGGGACGCCAGAGGACGAGATGGTTGGACAGTGTCATTGAAGCTACCAACATGAATTTGACCAAACTCTGGGAGGCAGTGGAAGACAGGAGGGCCTGGCGTGCTCTGGTCCATGGGGTCACAAAGAGTCGGACACGACTTAACGACTAAACAACAACAACAAACAAAGAAATCAGTGAAGATGTGTATGTCTACTCTCCGAGTATTCCTCAGAATTGTCCAGTAACTCACTGTGGGGTGTGATATCCAGTCCACAGCTGCCTCAGCTGTAACTTTTAAACAACAGCTCTGATGCAGCCTGGATCTTTCCACCCTACGTCTAAGAAAGACAAGCTTGGAGAAATCCACCTTGCCAAGAACTTTTGGACTTTTAAGTTCTTCCCACTGGTTCATGTCTGAGGAAGTGGATGGTCCCGATCCACGAAAGCTTGCAGATTGTATGGTGATGGGTTTTTTAGTGGTCTATAAAGGTATCACTTACTCTTGCATTTGTACTTTGTGATGACCATATGGCTCCCTTTTATTTCACAATCGAGAGTCTCCTGCTCATTCAGAACAGGCGTTTGAGGCGGCTACAAGGGGTGGATGGGTGGGTGCTTCCTCTTTTCATACTTAAGTCTTCTGCTGTAGCAAGAGAGGTCCACCACTGGATGCCACTCCTAGACTCATTGCTCCATAGGGATGGCACAAACCACAGTTTCTTGGGGGTGGGGGGGGGAGACCAAAACCACAACAGCAACAAAATCTATGGAATCAATGACCTTCATTATTTAGCTGTTAAAGTCAAACTGTGTAACAATCAATGTGAATGTTAATTGCTGGAATTAATTCTAATGCTTGCATTTATGCACAAGCACATGCAGGTTTTGTTCTCAGCAGTGAAGCTGTGCCTGGACGGCATCATTTCCGACTACTGCTAGGAAGCCGCACAACCAGACGGTCTCCTCTGTGCTCGGATATCGGATGGTCTCCTCTGTGCCTCGAAATGAAAAATCTGAGTCTAAGTGTCAAGAAGAATGGCCCTAGCTAGTATAATATTCTTCTAGAAATATAAAACTTTTGCCCACCGAAAAGTAACGTTCTTCAAACATGCTAGTAGTCTAAGTCCGCTCAGTCTTCTCATCCCCCATGTCAGATGTGTGTGTACTTGAAGGGGAGTTTCCAACTACCACAGTGCTGCTTTGCTCAGGATTGCTTTGCTGGGAATGGGGACTGGGGGCTAAACCCTTCCTTGAATATGGTGAAACTATGTGGTATGAATTGTTGTTGTTTAGTCGTTAAGTCGTGTCTGACTCTTCGTGACCCCATGGACCAGAGCACGCCAGGCCCTCCTGTCTTCCACTGCCTCCCGGAGTTGGGTCAAATTCATGTTGGTAGCTTCGGTGACACTGTCCAACCATCTCGTCCTCTGTCATCCCCTTCTCCTCTTGCCCTCACACTTTCCCAACATCAGGGTCTTTTCCAGGGAGTCTTCTCTTCTCATGAGAGAAGACTTTTCTTCAATCTCTTCATCAATCTCTTTCCCAAAGACAAATACAGCTGGCGCATGGGCTCTTTGGGAGAAAAGTGCCTTCTTCACCATGTTTTTTGGCCTCTTGCCCCAGCTGCCCTGACTGGATTGCCCCAAGACGTCACTGGAACATGGCTGAGATTCACTCCTATCTGTCTCACCTGGAACTAGAGGCTCCCCCGCCACTTCCTTGGCAGGGAGACACACATCCTGTACTGCTGCCTGCTACTCTTTCATAGTGTCACTGCTGAGCAAGGCAGCTGGGTGATAAACATTGTTTGGGGGACTCATAATAACAATTGTACACTGTCTTTTTCCTCTCCTACCCACACTCCTTTCAGGAGAACTGCTGCAGTGGGTGTACAGGCAGCATTGTCAGGATATTGTGGCCCATAATAGAGAATTTACTCTTTGTACATGAACCAGAATGCATGAACCAGAGTGTTCTATTAGGAATCCATTTTATAGCAGATGTGCAGCCACAAGGTCAGCACATGTAGCTGACCCAATCCTTGAAATGTGTATCAGGCATGATGTCATGTCTGGGAGAAGACATCAGGTGATGTGCCCAGTGATTGGTTGTTCACACTATATAAGTGCTACACACTATAGTAGAATCTGGAGCTTTATATGGAGAGCTGCTGCACAAAGTGCTGTCCGTTTATTTTACTGATAAGTGTATTGTTTACTCTGCTGACTGATGTGCATCGTTCTGCTGTACATAGTCTGTAAATACACTGCTGGTGAAGGAATCTACTGTCTCTGCGAGTCTCTTTGCTGTTGACCTGGAAGACTGACTTGTCTAGGACCCATCTCCACACCCCAAACACCTGACAAGTATTCCTGCAGCCTTCCCCAAGTGCCTACTTCTTCTACCACAACCATGTTTCATATTGCCTGCAGACTCTACCAAACAAAGCTAATACAGTGGAACCTCTACTTACGAACTTAATCCATATTGGAATGCTGTTCTTAAATTGAAACGTTCGTAAGTAGAGGCAAAATTTCCCATAGGAATGCATTGAAAACCATTTAATCCATTCCAGCTGTTTTTCGTTCTTATCTAGAGGCGCCGTTCGCAAGTAGAGGCATTAGTTCCCATAGGAACGAATGCAAAGCCGGTTAATCCGTACTCTACCACTAGGGGGAGATTTTTTTAAAAAAACTAAGATGACCTAAGGTTAAAAAAAGGGCAGGAAAGTTTTTTTTTCGGTTCGTAAGTTGGAGCTCCGTTCGCAAGTAGAGGCAAAATTCAGCGAACGGAGCTGTTCGTAAGTTGGATTGTTCGTAGCTAGGGACGTTCGTAAGTAGAGGTTCCACTGTAATAATCCAGCTTCTAGCCATCACTGAGACACCACTCTAGTCATTCACTGGGCCAGTCCCCTCTGTCAACCTGACCAACCTCACGCGGGGACTCTGAGGAGAATGTCTGGAAGAGGAGAGCCATATATGCCCATCTTGGTCCAAATTTCCATCATTGACTGTGAGAATATTTGGTACTGTGCCTGGCTTTGCTGAGGTAAAAAAAAAAAACCAATCTCTCTCACACAGATTCTTTCTTTAGCACTGCTCTCTCTCTCTCTCATCCCTGGGACTCCTTTGAGTTAAAAACTCATTAGTATAAATTCCCTCCCAATATTTCTTCTCTGCTTTTCCCCCCAATCCCTCCCTTGCTCCCATGCTGGCTGCTTTTTCTCCTTCCCACTCCAGTACTCACCCCAGTATCCAGAGAATACGGCTGCAGCATCTTTGGACTACAATGCCCATAGTCCCTAGTACGGCCAGTCAATTTATCATCTTTTCGGTTGTTTCAGTTGAGACGTTAGTAGCATTCACACACACGTTTGTCCTTCTATCTCTTTCTATTTTTGGCAAAAACGCTACCGTTCCCAGGTCGCTTCTTTGGCAGTTCTCCCCATGAAATACAGTACAGAATGGCTCAAATACTGTTGCATCAGTACCCATGCACAGCGGTGCTTGTATTATCCGCTGCATCAAATAACCACTGATTAAAGGACTCCTTTGATGATTTCAGGGCTCATGCAATTTCATCTGTATGCGTTCTAAGCATTCTGAAATTACCTTTAATCAGCAGCAGTTTGCCACTGTCGATGATGACCTCATCACTCTTGCTCTCGTGGCGCTGCACAACATGATTTCAAGCCAAAATATCTAGGCTGGGCCCATTGAGATATGAAATCTCCATACAAAATTCCATATTTCTGGCTTTAGCTGTTTTAATCACCCAACTACAATCCCCGGACTCTCTCAGCCAGGTTAGGGCCTCGCTAGTATCCGTGCAAAATGTCACGGTTCTAGCTCTTATCATTTTGGAGATCTTTAAGGACTAATCAATGCGATACGGTAGGTCTCCCATATCCATGGCATCGGTATCCACTGATTCACTGATCCACAGTTTGAAAATATTAAAAATGTTAAAAGGAAAATCCTAGAAATATGTATTTCTAAAGATGAAGTGACTAGACCTGGCCACTAGAGGGTTTTGGATAGCCATTGATAAAGAAGACCCTCAATGAGAATTTGTTTCCATTTCAGGTCGATGGCAAAGCAGGCCGCACACAGCCTTCCTTCAAACTGATGCTCCAAGGTGTTGTGTTGCATTGAGGTCAACCTTGATCTGGGCCAACAGTCACTCTCTCACAAAGAAGAAACGGCCTTAAACTTAGTTACTTAGAAACTATAAGAAAGGACCAGCTTTCTTGGCTGCCTACCTGTTCCACTCACCCACCCACCCCTGATGCTCCCAAACATGTTATGTCTCAAAACATGACATTGGTATGCTTTTTATCCTATATTTTTGCCTCCAGAGATAGTTTGGGCTTGATTTGATCTAGGACCTACTTATTCACCTTTCAGGCAGTCCAAGGTATCCAGAAAGCTCTCCTCCAGCACCACATATCAAAGGGATCAATTCTTTTCCTGCCAGCTTTGACTGTCCAGCTTTCACACCCATACATGGTAGTCAGAAATGCAAGAGTGTGGGTGATCTCGGTCTCAGACTCCAGTGACACATCCTTCTACTTGATGATC
This sequence comes from Intellagama lesueurii, assembly GCA_037013535.1. Taxonomy (NCBI): domain Eukaryota; kingdom Metazoa; phylum Chordata; class Lepidosauria; order Squamata; family Agamidae; genus Intellagama; species Intellagama lesueurii. The sequence goes on from JBAJHW010000003.1 coordinate 8,566,757, forward strand.
TTTTCTAATTCCTTCATTGCTGCCCTTCTTAGTCTCCATCCTGGTATACCTTGGTTCAATCATCAATCAGCAGTCCAAATGGAGACTGCAGCTACCTCCACTCCAGGATGATTTCTCAAGCATTTACTGCCATTCTCTCCCACGTTCCTGTTCGGTCAATGGTTATTTTCATTCACCCTATGTCCTTGCAAAAATAAAATAAAAATAAAAATGTGACCCTTTGGGGGGGGGGGCAGTAATCTTAAGCTCTTTGGGAATGTTTGAAACAAACCAAATGATCTCATTTCATAGCAATTTAATCAGAAGCCGGAGAAAAGCAGCCGTCGGACAGCATTTCTGGCACAGCGTACGCCGGGAAGCGAGCGGGCGTGATTGGCTTCTCTTAGTGCAATTTCACCTCCAGCAACAACACTGGAGTCTGGACAATTGGCATCCTGCAGCCTTTCCCCACTGAAAATCAATAGGATTTCCATTACATTTCAATTGTCTTGCAATGGAGAAAGCCACAGGGCTTTGACGGCTGATGCTCATACATTTTTAAATATTACCTCCTGCACAGGGGAGCCCAGCATTTTTTAAAATGTTTCTTCCCTCCTCCCCTTCGTAATCGACAAGGAACATGTGAAACCAATCAAATCCAGCCATCAGATCTCCTCGGGAGTAATTACCTTCCCCATCAGAAAGGTCTCTAACTCTTTGTAGGTTCTCTGCTTGCCGCTCTCATTACCCACAGCCTGTCGCAATTTTTTTTTTTTTAGGTATAGGCTTCATTTAGGGCCCCCATGCCAGCTACATTTTCCTATCAAGAGGAGGCGTACTGAGAGGGACAAGAGTTTCAGATGCCGGGAAAGGGTTTGGTAGATGTACGGAATGAATCAGAGCTGACACCGTCCACTAAAAAGATCTCAGGTTAACTTAAACAAAAGTAGGGATCCAAGCTTACCTGGAACCCCTTGTAGCCATTGGGACAACCTCACTTCCACCACAACCCCGCCCAATAGCAGCAGCATAGGGCTCAGCAATGGCAGGACCCACAGAGCCAAGGGGATGGTGGTGGCAGCTATAGACCCCTCCTTGTTGGCCGCTTATTGGCCTGCACGGCAGTGAGTTTTGTGAATGGTTCCCCATTGGCTAGTCCAGGAGGTGCATTCAATGATGAACATCAACAGGTGAGGTTTCCAGTCCAGTCCACTCACCTAGCATAAAAAGAGGCACCTGGCTCCAGCGCGGGACAGTCCGTGGCTGGTGAGTTCCTTCTTTCCCACCCTCCCTAATGTGACGTGTTGGGTCAGCTGATTGTCTTCTATTTGATTACTGTACTGCATGTTTTGTTTATTTAAAAAAACACCAATTTTGTACTTGTCACAACTTTGTTGGGGGTTTGGGGCATTAGGGTTGGATCCAGTTGGTATGAAGGGTGACCAGCAGAAACCGTGAACTCCCAAGTCGGTAAGAAATCCTCCTCTGTGGGGGGACTAGGGATGGGGCCATGGTCTGACACTGTTAGAGGGGGTTTGTAGGCCCAGCTCCACCCTCAGGTAAAGACAGACGTAAACCCAAGTGATCCTCAGAGATCTGGTGCTCCTGATGGAACCTTCAGCAGCTGCTGAAGCAGATGGTGGTGAGCATCATGGGGGCAGGTGGGCCTCACGAGGCAGTGGATCCAGTTCCCCAATGCTAGGCCAGGGACTGCTGCTATAACCAATAAAGTGTGGCGATCAAGGACACAGCATCAGGCTTCCCTGCCTGGATCAGCTGGATGGCACAGTGCCTACTCAGAGGGAGACCACCTGGCTTTGTGGCCATTGAGGAACCATTTGAGAGGAGCAGTGGCAGTGAAGCTGGGTCCCTGTCTCTGAGCAAGTCACAAGGAAACACTAACAATAATTTATTACCATGTGATTATCAAGCTAATTACTGACACATGTTTTGTGATATATTACTAATGCAGATCTGCCCTTAGGCATCCTGTCTTCCCATGTGGTCTGTGAGCTGCATGTGACTTCACAGGCTCAAAGTGGCCCCCATTGCTCCTGCTTTCCCATTCCCCCACACTCCCATTTCTAAGATTTTTTTTCATAACATCTTCCTATGCCCCAAGACCTCTGGAAATTTTCCACTCTTGTTTTAATCGAAGAGCTGTTGCTGTTTTTAAAAGAGAAATATTTTAATTGGGTAAGACCAAGATAACAAAGCAAAGAGATAGCAGAAGTACATACAATTATGAATAGCTGGGGAAATTATCTGTGAAGATTATAGGGAGGGATACCAAGAATGCAAGAGAGCAAGAAACACCTGATCTCAGTGGTTCCTAGCCTTGGGTAACCCAGGTGTTCTTGGACTGCAATTCCCAGAAGCCTTCACTACTAGTTCTGTTGCCCTGGGGTTTCTGGAACTGCAGTCCAAGAACGTCTGGGTTACCCAAGGCTGAGAACCACTGTCCTATCCCATAACTTCAGAAGTGTGTATCATTCAATTAAGTTCACTGACAGTCAACCCAGTCAGATAAGCATCAGTATTTCATTCACCCAATTCATAATAAACCAGGTGGATAGCTCTGCCACAAGATGTGATGATGATAGTCAGTGACTCCGATGGATTAAAAGAGTATTAAAAACATTCATAAAGGAGAGGTGCTATCAGCTTCTCGCAGTCATTTACAAACACAAGAGTATGGTGGTGTGTCTAGGCATTTCATTTGTAAGGAGACAACCAGTGATCAAGGACTCCAGCCTTCAAGACCACATGCTTTTCAATTGTCCTGAAGCATCTCAAGGAACAGTGTTAGAAATGTGGTCTATCAGACGGTCCTTTGGTGTGTTACCTTCATATTGTTGTCCTTCTGGACTACATGGACTACATTTGCTGGAGGTAGATGCCAGGTGCTATTCCACACCTATGCCTACCTCTTCTTGGATGGAAATAGAACCTCCTGTTCCACTTGGCAAGTGGAACCCATCCAATTGCTGCCAAGAGTACTCATCAGCTGCACAATCGGCTTAGCATTCTGGAACAACACCTGTTCTGGGTGGAGACCCATTCCACCATACTCACTGCCTGCTCTTCTAAGCAAGAAGCAGATGGTCCAAGCAGAAGGGATTATGTCAACAAGCATGCTATTCACTTATTTGATTCTTTTGTTCCTGTGTCCTTTTCCACCATGAGCAAAGGAATCCAAGCTGTTTTACAAAAATGAAAGCAGAAACCATGATCAGCAGAGTGTGGTGCATGTTCATATAGAAGAAAGTTCCACTTCTGGTCACAGTCTCTAGGACTGCAGCTTAGATTTATCATAGGAACCCGTCTATGGAGAGCAGCAGATTCCCAAAAGAAAGTTAATTATTATGGTATGGGGTGTGTGGTCAGACTACACCTTTGGTCTAGATGGTTGGGGTATAAATCTAATAAAATAAATAAATAAATAATAAATACACCAACTGTGTCTTAAGCCCTAGGAGGGAAAATTTAGATTTTTGTTTTATAGAAGCATGAAGGTTCGTAATTAACTGGAGGCAAAGAACTTATTTTTAGAAAGCTATGTGGGAGAAAAATTAAACTCACCATCTCCAGCCTCAGCAGTTTGACCCTTTAGCTATCAAGAGTCTGGTTTTAAATCCTGTGCATTCAAATATGTGTGCCACCTTGAGTTAGAACCTTTCTTTTCCTAGGAAGGTTCTCATAGAATAATGGAGTTGGAAGGGGCCTATAAGCCAACGTGAGGAGACACTTGTTTAACAAGGGGGGGGGGAGAAGGAGCAGAGTCCAAAGAGAAAGCTACAAATTGCCCAGTCAGGACCGAGCATGTTCAGTGGGCAGGTAATGTCAGCTGTTTGGAAGAGGTAGGAAAAACTGAGTAACGTGGAAGATGGCATGTTTGGCTGACTGGCTGGCATTTGAAAGAGAAACCCTCCACACTGAAATGTTTTGCTGCAATTCCACCTTTTGTTGCTGTATCTGAAAATATTATAGACAATGTTTGACACTCCATATGATTTATGTTGCAGAGTTTTGAATTTTGGTTAAATTGTCCTAGTTGTGCAGCAGATATGTAGGGATTCATAGAGCAAAATAGTTTCAAGTTTCCCAGAGTACTCCACCTGTTTTGCTCGTTAACTGGCACTTACAGTTTCAATAACTCACTCTGAGACCCTAGAAGAAGAAATAATAAAAAACATTTTCTTTACTTATAGTTGTGAACAGCAAATTCATAACATGACAAATTGGAACAAGTTCAGAGGAGGGCAACAAGGATGATCAACCAAGCCTTAGGACGAAAGACTGAAAGAACTGGACATGTTTAGCCTTGAGAAAAGAAAACTAAGAGGAGATACGATAGCACTTTTCAAATTCTTGAAAGGCTGTTACACAGAGGAGGGGCTGGATTTGTGCTCAATCATATCTGAGTGCAGGACATGCAACAATGGGATCAAGTTACAGGAAGACAGATTTCGATTGAACATTAGGAAAAACTTCCTAACTGTTAGACTAGTACGACAATGGAACCAATTACCTCAAGAGGTAATTGGTTCCATTGTCGTACTACTCATAGAATTCTATGATTCTCTGATTCTAAGAGGTGGTCAGTGCTCTAACACTTTTATCTATTTTATTTATCTATTTGATTTATATACCACCCATCTGGCAGCCAAGGCCACTCTGGGCGGTTTACAACAAATAACAAAAAAACAACAGAGTAACAAATAGCAACATTAATAGATAGGGGTGAAAATGAAAAATCATAAAGTAAGGTGAGGGTAAAATTATAATACAATAAATACAATTAAAAGCATAGCACTGAAGGCATTCAAGAGAAATTCAGACAACCACCTGGCAGATATTCTTTTATTTGTATTCCTGCACTGAGCAGGGGGTTGGACTCGATAGCTTTATAGGCCCCTTCCAACTTCATGATTCTATGATTCTATGACTGACTGCTTTCAACAACAGAATTGAGCAGGTTCTTGAGAAGGAAAAAACACAGAGCAGAGAGTCATGTCTCTCTTTGAATTCACAGGCGGGGAAGGAATTATTGGTTACTGCTGATAGATTGACAGTCACCCCAGCCAAGAAAGGCAGTATGCAAGGTTGTAAAATGCCAACAATTAGTAGGTCTGGAATCAAATTGCTAGTCGAGCTAGAGTAGCCCCATCGAACCACTGAGAGTTACACAAATTTGAATTCAGCATTCAGCAATTGGTTTTATTTATTTAAAATACTTTTTACCCCACCTTTCTCCTTAAAAGGACCCAAGGTGGCTGGATCTGGCTGGAACTAGCAGTTAGATTCAGCTCCAGATTATTGCATGCTAGCCTCAAAATAAAAGTGCATATTTCCACTATTTTGTGGCTTTTCATCCCCTATTTGATTCTGAAAAATCATGCGATAAACAATATTTTGCCACTTATGTACAAATGTATAGAGGTTCCTGCCCCCCTCGGGACCCATGGTTTAGAATTTCAGCATCACAGATATATTTACCATCATAGAAGTGCTATTAATTGCATGGGCAGTATTCATTCGCAAAGATCTTCCCATGATCAATAGGAAAAGGACAGGATGAAATGTGACATGAAAATTGATCAATTTGTCTCTTTTACTTGAATTCCACGGTTTAAAACCATGGATCCTGACCCCCACCTGCCACACCCGTCACCATTTTGAAAACAATTCTTTGGTTTAAAGGTACAACCCAAAAAGGCAGACCAACAGCACCAATCATGTAGCATTAATATAATCATAAAAACATTACATTAATTAGAACTTGAAAACGCTGTAATTAAGATATTCAGGGACAGCTGTCTTGGCTGTCCTCAAACATTGCGAAGAAATCCCCAAACATCACTTTTTTGAGAGTCGTCATCTGCCCAGTTTCAAGGAGAACCATCTGCTGGCAAATTTTCCATGTTGGCTGGCAAAGAGGATGAAAATAACTGCAGGTGAACTACTTTTAATAGAACAACAACAAGAAGTCCATGCATGTGAAATCCTCGTCAGCCCTGTGTCGACTGAGTCAGCCCCCCACGACACAGCCCACTGTCTCACTCATGTGGCCATCAAGACATGGAAAAAGAGGAAGTTACTGCTGAAATGCAAAAGGAGAGGACTGTGACAAAAGTTTCGTCCATCTTCAGATGACCCTCAAGAATGTGGTAAAGTCCTGAATAGTGGGGCTGGATTATTCCCATCAACCAAGAGTTTGGAAAACTTACTTTTTGGACTACATCTCCTAGAATCCTTCACCAGTATGCCCAATGACCGTGTTGGTTGGATGATTGTTGACAGGTTCAGCTGTTACTCACTGGCTGAAATCCTGTTATGCAGCTCTGAACCCAAAACAATGATGATGTCAGTAGGAGCAGCAGTAAATTGCTACTGATTAAAGCACTGCGGGTTAAACCGCTGAAGTCTCTGTGCTGCAAGGTCAGAAGACCTGCAGTCGTAAGATCGAATCCACGCGACGGAGTGAGCCCCCGTCGCTTGTCCCAGCTCCCGCCAACCTAGCGGTTCGAAAGCATGCAAAATGCAAAAATGCGAGTAGATAAATAGGTACCAATTCGGTGGGAAGGTAAACGGCGTTTCGTGTCTAGTCACGCTGGCGACGTAACCACGGAGGATTGTCTGCGGACAAACGCTAGCTCTATGGGTTGGAAACGGAGATGAGCACCGCCGCCTAGAGTCGGACACGACTGGACTTTAAAGGCATATCGCTGCTGATTAAAGTCTATTTCAAGATGCGCACGACTCAAACTAAATGCAAGCAGGTTGTCTGTGTGCCTCCACACCAACAAAGGAAGCCTTTCATCAGTGTCCATTTGCCACTAATGATGACATCATCCCCATTATGCACACAGACCTGCAGAATAGGATATCAGCTTCTGTCTCTCTTTTTTCACCAGCAGATCATTGTTTTCAATCTTCATTTCCTCAACAACTCTTTCTGGTTAAAATTGTCTAACGCCATGAGTAGAAAATTTAAGTCTGTAGGAGTGTTGCTCTGCCTGGTGGGTCATCAATGGCTCTTTGCTCCACCTTGTAGTCATCGTGGTATTGCATACCCCAGTCTGGTCCATTTTTCCAACTTTGTTCAAAGACCCTGCGCATCTTGCAAGCAACCATTTGATGCTAAGTGGGCATCCCATGGGACATACAAAAGTATGATACCTCCCCAGTTAAAGACACTTTGCACTTAGAACAGTTGAATGCATATTCAGTATTTGCAATGCAATGAATTGTAATTTGAAAACCATACAAATGGCTATTTTTAAAGTACTCATATCCTGTGTTTCTATCACATGCTCAAGATAGCTTGCCGTAACAATTCGAAACCACGTAATCAATATGGAAATGATAGTGACATTTTCATAATATCAGTGTTGCACAGTCTACTATTTTAAAAAAGTATTCAGCAAATTCATGGAGAACTGCTGATCATAATGGCTGTAGATGCTACCTTCCGGTTATTTGCTTCTTAATACTCCTTCTTGCAGAACATGGGTGAAAGAATACTAATGAAGTGATACCATGTTTGTGGGCTCCCCCTAGCATTTGGTAGGCTTTGCTGCCATACTCTGGGTCTATCATGAGAAGACAAGCCTTGGTGGAAAAGAAAATAATACTGGGAAATGTATTCTCGAAGGCTTTCACGGCCGGGATCCGATGGTTGTTGTAGGTTTTTCGGGCTGTCTGGCCATGTTCTTGAGGTTTTTCTTCCTAACGTTTTGCCAGTTTCTGTGGCCGGCATCTTCAGAGGACAGGAGTCACAGACAGAGTTCTGAACACGGCCGGACAGCCCGAAAAACCTACAACAACAATACTGGGAAAAGTTGGAAACAATAGGACCAGAGGACCAGACATGAAATGGATTGACTCTGAAAAGGAAGCCATGGCCTTTAGTTTGCAAGACCCAAGTACTGCTGTTAATAAAAGGATCATTTGAAGGTGACTAATTCATTAGATCACCCTGTGGAAATGGCTTGATAGCACATAGCAGCCAGAACATAACAACCTTCCTAACCAGGCTACTGTGAGAAGAGAATGGCTTTGGTTTGATTCAGCATTTGTTGTTGTTTAGTCGTTAAGTCGTGTCCGACTCTTCGTGACCCCATGGACCAGAGCACACCAGGCCCTCCTGTCTTCCACTGCCTCCTGGAGTTGGGTCAGATTCATGCTGGTCGCTTCGATGACACTGTCCAACCATCTCGTCCTCTGTTGTCCCCTTCTCCTCTTGCCTTCACACTTTCCCAACATCAGGGTCTTTTCCAGGGAGTCTTCTCTTCTCATAAGATTGATTCAGCATAGCTCTTCTCAAGTTTTTTCTTAAATTCTTATTTCCAACACCAAAAGATTATTATCCCTTAGGCTGTTCTGACAAGAGGGCAGCCCCTATACATATTTATCTAGATATAGGTCTCACTGGTATTTATTTTATTTACCTATTTGTTTCCTTTCTAGGCCACCTTTTTCCCCCAGTACTATTAACAGCAGGGCTTAGAACTTCTTTGTCATCATAATTATCATCAGGATCACCATAATCTGGTTCTAAGTGTGTATTAGACTCTTCCCTAGAAAGGTATCTCAAGTCCATGTCTTAATCAGTGGCGCATTGGCACAGTGGTTAAACTGCAGTACTGTAGTCAAGACTCTGCTCATGAGTTCGATCCCGATGGGCACAGGTAGCCAGCTAAAGGTTGCCTCAACCTTCCATCCTTCTGAGATCAGTAAATTGAGTACCCAGCTCACTGGGGGAGCAATGTGTTGGCTGTATAATTTGTAAACCACCCAGAGTGCTTTAAGCACTATGGAGCAGTATATAAGCAGCACACATTGCTTTTTCTTTTTTTTGCTTAATCAGAAGCTTAAAAGATATGCTGACATCTGAAGTAAGGAAATTCCTTCAACCTGAACCTTACTGTTGAAGAGGCCCTGTTAAGATGCCCTACTTATATGGTCGTCATTCGACATGGGCCTGAAACGAACCACGAACCAAAAAAAATTGGTTCATTTTATGATGCAATTTGAGGATCCCCTTTTGCCAAAGCAAAACGAAATACTGAACTTTTTTTCCCTTTGGCCTTTCATTTGCTTTGGCAAAAGGGGATGACTGCCTGCCCCATTCTCACTGCCCCCATTACGCCCACCTACCTGCTCCTGCCACCACCGCCAGCGGTGCCATCCTCAGAGGCTGGGCCAACTTCCCTGCCAGAAGCCTGCTGCTACCTCTGAGCATGCGCCCCCAGCAGCTGCAGAGAAGGTGGTGGCAGGAGCAGGTAGCTACACCAGCATGAACCAGAAAAATGAACCACAGACCAATGTCTTTTTCCAGGGTTTCATGGTGGTTTGTGGTTAGCCATGAACCACAAGCCATCATGAACCTCTGGTTTTCTGGTGGTGTCCATCTCTGGTCATCATCACCGCCTTAAATGTATGCAGCAACCCTATCAGGCATATTAAGGTGAGAGATGGTGAAGGCTACAAGAGCACCCCAGTAACTTTGAAGCTGAGCAGAGTTATTTGAATCCAGGTGTGCTCTGGTCCATGGGGTCACGAAGAGTCGGACATGACTTAACGGCTAAACAACAACAAAGCATATCTGCCGTATTGTCTCTTGTGCTGCACCAGCTCTGCGGGCAAACCCCATAGAAAAAATATTTTTGAAGCCTTGATGTATATGTGGGTGCTTAAAAGGGACTGTGAGATTTCTGGAATTGATGGGAAACATCACATAATTTCACTTTGACTTAGCAGATGAACTGTTAGTAATTTCAGATTCCAGGGTTGGCATTATGCAGATTCCAGTATCATGAGCAACTAACACAGCTTCATCCAGGAGACATTATGATGCATATTTTTAGAATACATTTTTCTCCTGAATGAAAGGAAAGTGTTGAGAAAATTATAGCCTCGGAAGAATGATTTTCAAGCTGAAAATTAGAAAATTGCTTAAAAACACCTCTTGTAGCACAAATGCAGAAGACCTTTGTTATGGCAAAGTGGTATGTATCAATACTCCCTCCGTGCCTAGATCTCCTCTTAGATCAGCTTCATTCTCTTTATTTCATCATTCTCGTTTTTCAAGATAGGTGGCTGCCTGGGATGGGATGGCTTAGGAAGGTATTTGTCCCTAAATGTCCTTGGCAAAGGCTGAAGGTTATCCACTTGACAGAAGGAATATTTGAGATGGTCAGTTTAGTTACCACGTCACCCTAATAAAAATGTATACATGCTGGGAAAGATGTTGTTTAAATATAGGAATGATCAATTAATGCACTCAAGTATATAAGTCCTTGCGATGTCCTCACTCAGGAAGCTTCATCATAGAACTCCATCAGTGGTTCCCCACCTTGATCCCCCAGATGTTATTGGACTACAATTCCCAGAAATCCTGGCCAGCCCAGCTAGTGGCGAAAGTTTCTGGGAGTTTTAGTCCAAGAACATCTGGGGACCCAAGGTTGGGAACCAATGTGCATTTACTAACTGCAAGAGTTCATTAGCGATCACTTCCAAGAGGCTCCTGAAAAGCAAAAGGGACATAAGGTCTCTTATATCCCTCAATGCATGTATCGACTGATATGCTATTTTTCTAATAAAATCTTTAGCCTCTCCCTCGTGAATGTGACCATTGTCCCTGAATCCTCAAAACCTTTTGCCAGCCTCAGCAAGACATCTCCTTAAGATCAGCAAAGTGGAGAATGAGATGTATACGATGAGTTTATGTGGAAATATTCACCAGGCAAACTCCTGTTGTGTATCTGTGTGCCCAGTGTGATCAGTATCAGGCACCAGAAACACTTAATTTACACTAATCAAAAGCTTCTTATCAGCCATCGTTTTAGGTTCTGAGGCTCCCTAGAACTCCCTTTCCCTCTTGAGAAGCCACCAGGAACCTCAGGATTGGGGAAGCTTTTTCGAGTCAAAAATTGCAGTTGGATTGGTAGTAAGGGTGGCAATCCGACAGCAATTTGACTGTTAGAGTTCTTTCTTCCCAATATCCCAAGGCTCCCAAAGCCTTCCTGGAGCCCAAGGAAGCCTTGAAACTTAATAATAATAATAATAATAATAATAATAATAATAATAATAATAATAATAATAATAATAATAATGATGATGATGATGATGATGATGATGATGATGATGATGTGCTGTCAAATCAATTCTGACTTACGGCAATCCTTTTTGGGGTTTTCAAGGTAAAGAATATACAGAAGTGGTTTACCATTCCCTTCTTCTGGGGGTGCATCCTGGAACTCTACAGTTTTCCCAAGACTACACAGGATGGCTCTTCTCCAAGGAATCAAACTCCCAACATCTGCCTCTGCAACCAGATGCCTAAACCACTAAACTATCCACCCTCAGTTTAAAAAAAAAGGGTGTCTCAACTAGAGATGGGGTATTCGTATTCGTATACAAATATCCCCCACAGGTGCAGATAATGAGGGTTATCCCCCCCCCGGGGGGCAGACCGACCACACACAATTCCACCACTGCCGTGAGCTCCACGGTGCCTTCCTATCTCTCCATTGCTCGCTATGGATTAGCCACTCCTGGCAGAAGGTGGGATGACGAGCCTCTCTGCCAGGTCGCAGAATATCTAATCCATCACAAGCAATGGAGAGATAGGAAAGCACCGGGGAGCTCGCGGCAGCGGTGGAATCGTGAGGGGGCCAGAACCTCGTTATCTGCACCTGTGGGGGGCGATATTTGTATTCGTATACGAATACGAATACCCCCCATCTCTAGTCTCAACACATCAAAGTACCCTCTCAAAAAATTATCAACCTCTCTGAGACTTTTGGGTCCTATATGAGAGTGAAAACATCTATGGCTTTTCTCTTTTTTAGCAGAAAAATTTGGTGACAACCTCTTGCATTGTGGACAAAAATCTTTCATTTTATGTGAAATGTTTGCGGGTGTGTCCGCCCATGCAAAAACCAGTTCCACAACTTTTTCAAACAAAAAGCCCCAAAATGTAGAAATGCACAATTTGCTTTTAAAAAAAAATCAATTTCTCATCCAGTGGGAGAAAAAAATCCAAATGTTTTGTTGTTAAATGCAAGAATGAAATTAGAGATGGGCATGAACTGTCTAAGGGTTCATGGTGGCGCTGCGGGTTAAACCGCAGAAGCCTCTGTGCTGCAAGGTCAGAAGACCAGCCATCGTAAGATCGAATCCACGCGACGGAGTGAGCTCCCGTCGCTTGTCCCAGCTCCTGCCAACCTAGCAGTTCGAAAGCATGTAAAAATGCGAGTAGATAAATAGGTACCACCTTGGTGGGAAGGTAACGGCGTTACCACGGAAACTGTCTTCGGACAAACGCTAGCTCTATGGCTTGGAAACGGGGATGAGCACCGCGCCCTAGAGTCGGACATGACTGGACTAAATGTCAAGGGGAACCTTTACCTTTACCTATGAACTGTCTGTTTGGTGGTCTGTGCCAGTTTGTTGATTAGGTGAATAGATGTTTGGTGCTTCCTAGCCCCTTGTCCTCTGGCAGGCACTCACTCAGAAGCAGTGTATGGCGGAGACGGAGCAGGGAAGACAGGACGCTGCTTCTGAGTGGGTGCCTACTGAAAGAGGCAGGGCTGAGAAGTGACGAACACCTATTCGGCTAATAAACAAACCAGCACAAACCACTAAACCAGTGGTTCGTGCCCATCTCTAAATGAAATAAGTGTAGGTTTAAATTCTTGCTCTGAGTATTGTCGCCATCACTATGGCAGATGGCTGCAGAATAAGGCAGAGAGCATTTCTTCAGAGGACAAACATTTCTGCCTGAATCAGAAATAGACTAGCCAGCCTTGAGAGTACATGAAAAATATTTCATCCTCTGTAATTTTCTGAGTCTCAGCATGGCGAGACTCCGTGCTGAGAGCCCCCTCCCCCATGCACCACTAATATTTCCCAGCCTCTCATAAAAAGGACCCCTGGTCTCTGCTCTCATTTTCCCCCTTTCCCCCCCCCCCCACCCATACTTTTGTGGAATAAACTGCCAAATTCTACACAAGTCAGGGAACCTTGTGCAGGAAAAAACACAGTTCTGTGTAGGAATTGTCATAATTCTCTGTGGGTTAGTGTTTTTGCTTGGAGGGGGAAGGGGGGCATAAAACGTCGCAGAAATCTCATGAAATTTCCTGTGCTATTCCGTAGGGGGAGGAACCCATACAGAGAAATATTGCTTCAAGGGAAGAACAGGATTTCCCCCTCATCCCCGGTTTCTTACTGTAAAATTCACAACCCTATCTCCAACAGATTCTGTACCTTGTTGAGCCAAAACCTTTCCTAATGTGCGTCAGAGTATTTCATGGTCTAGGGCAGTAGTTCTGAGCCTTGAGTCCCCAGATGTTCCTGGACTACAACTTCCAGAAATCCTGGCCAGCACAGCTAGTGGTGAAGGCTTCTGGGAGTTTTAGTCCCAGAACATCTGGAAACCACTGGTCTAGGGTCCTGACAGCTTTTGCCTTGGCTGCTATGATCCTGCCCTACCAATAACTGTTTTTGCTGGAGTTGTTTCCCCTGTCCTTCAAGTTATGATGGGAAAAGAACAGTGATACTCTTCTACTCACTCAATCACCACTGATTGGTTGGGATCATCTATCTGACTGACCCAGGAAAAGTTGTACATATTATCAATTGGCTTAGTTTGGGTTAGAGAGTATAATAGCAGCAACATTCTGTTGACAATTCATTCACTTCTTATTAAAATGACTGTTCATGTATTTGTTTGTTTGTTTCTTCGTTCGTTCATTCAATTTATATATACCACCCATCTGGCTACTAAGGCCACTCTGGGTGGTTCACAACAAAATAAACCACAATAACATATTAAATAATATCCACATAAACATAACCACAATATAACAAATCAAATAAACAAATCAGTCAATTAAACTAAAAAAAGGGAACGACGTGAAAACCGTTAATTCATGCAAAATTAAAACATAACAATTAAAACAGTAACAATGCAAGCCGGAGGAGTTGGTAGTTTAAGATCTGAAAAATCAAATGTCCTGTCTGAATAACCTTGCTTTAAGCCGTCTCTTTAAAATCCCCGGTGAAGGGGCCAGGTGAATCGTGGGCGGGAGTTTATTCTATAGATGGGGTGTAACTCCAGGCTGCTCTCAGAGTCAGTCATCTCAACTGTCCGGCCTGGGATGATCAAATGGATCAGGCAGATCTCACGGGAAGAAGGCATTCTGCCAGGTATCAAGGTCCCAAACCATCTATTTTAGAAACACTTTATGAATCATCTGGACAGCTCTATGAGACAGTTAGCAAACTATAATGTAGAAGTAAATGAAAACCAAGCTCAAAATAAAAATTAAGAAACTAACAAAATCAGGCAATCTTCAAGGTTCTGAAATAATTTTGTGGAGTTGTTGTTATTGTTGTTGTTCTTTTACAGATATAGAAGATCAGCAGAGGAGGACTAGATTTTTACAGTTGAAATACACTCCCCATCTCACTCCAAAACTTTCATGCTCAAGTTCAGAGCTGAAGTGAAAGAATATGGTGCCGTTGTTTCAGAGCCTGAGAAAGTTTTTAAATTGAGCAATTTTTAAAGCTCCCCAGGCAGCCGGAATTCCAATTACCGTAGGCCAAAGCAGTCATAGAGATGGAAGTTTTGGAATTCTTGGACTACAAATCCTATAATTCCACCTTCTGGGAATTCTATCTCACTTACACATGTGTTACAGCCACCTCCCTGTGGCTCACCTGGAAGAAAAGGCCTCATCTGGAAGACTTTGAGGTTTAGCTAGGCAGAGTTCTGCTCATCTCCCTGTCCAAAATAAAAGCTTCCAGCTAGCATGGGGCACAAACAGGACGTTCTGGTGGAACTAGGCCTAGTTAAGCCTCAAGAGTTTCCAGTCAAGACGTTTCTCCCAGGTGAGCCACATTTAAGAGAGTCTAAGGCGTATGCAGATCAGGTAGTTCCCCCAGAATAGGGAATTCTGGGATTTGTAGTCAAAGAAATCCAAAAAAATCCCACCTCTAAAAGGTAATTTTTCCAGGCTCCAATCATTATACAAAATAGGCTGTGTGTGCTTCCAACTAGCAAGAGCCCCTCTTTCTAAACTTGTCTGTTCTGTGTTCTTCCCTTTCAGCCAAGAGCTACAACTTCCTCTGTCATTGTTCCAAACAGATATTTAGCTGGCAATTTTCAGGCAATTGGGGGCACATCTCTTGCCTGATGAAGTTTTCATCTTGAGTTTGCACCGCTCAGGATGAAGCGGAAGCGAACTATAAAACGCTTCTCTTCCAGCCATCACTGCAAAATAAGCAAAACCTCTCTGCAGAAATTAACGGTGACAGGAATTGCTACCATTTGTCTTTTCAATAATAGACTCCTTGGACTTTTGATAGAGTCGACGCTGACCGGCACAGCTTGCCAAGAGCTTGGCTTTTTACTGCATTGAAAATAAATGTCCGGAGTTTCTTGGAGACCGTTAGAAATGGAAGACCTCATTTTCAGAACCATATAGGGGTTTCAGAGGAAAGGCGGCTGCCAGTGATTTCTGGTCCATTGGCCACAATTGAAAACTCCCTGGGACTCCATTTTGTCTAGTTTGGGGAACGCGGGAGGCATTTCTGGATGAAAACTCTTCAATGAGGGAAAAATAGGGGCACAGGGCTGGTATCAGGTGGAAGCCTTTTGGATAGGAACCATGGCCTACTTGAGTTCCCTGAGCAGTCCACAAACGATCCTTGACCCTCAGAGGGAAGCCGTAAGGAAACAGCTGTCTCTATGGACAGCAGTATGCTTCATGCCAATCCAATAAATAAATAAATAAATAAATATTTTCCACAAATGAGATGGGGGCAACAGGGGAGCAGAAGTGGTGGAAATGGGGGGGGGGAGTGACGGTGGTATAATGGGTGTGAAAATGGAATGGTGGGTGGCTTCTCCATCCCCATCCACAATTCCAAGCAGTGAGACAGTTTAGGCCACCCCTGGCCAAGAAGAAAGTATAGTAGGTTCTTGGTTCACATGAGTTGCTGAACATACAAAACCGCCTTCCATAGATACCATTTATCTTTATACGGTAGACTAGATACACTGTTTGATGTAACTTACAAAGGATCACTTCAGTCCTAGGGAGGATTTCTCAGTACACCTAATGGTAAGGCCAAATGGTAGGGTCACAAGGATCCGATGGTTGTTGTAGGTTTTTCGGGCTGTTTGGCTGTGTTCTGGAGGTTTTTCTTCCTAACGTTTCGCCAGTCTCTGTGGCCGGCATCTTCAGAGGACAGGCGTTAGAACTCTGTCTGTGTTCTGGTGTAGTTTGTGGAATAGTTATTTATAGCTGTGGGATCAGCTGGTGATTATGGTGATAGAGATGGGGACGAATATAAAAACGGATCAGTTTTTTCGATGAATATAGCCGATTCGTCATATATTCGTCGATCTGTATTTGTCAAATTTTAAGTCCCGATGAATACAGCTTGATGAATATTTCCCCATTTTTATTCGTCCCCATACGAAGAAAAAAAAGCCATCCAATGGCTTTTCCATTCTGCCAATAGGCAGCCACCCACCCCCACAGCCACCCACCCCCACAGTCTACCCCCACCCCCTTCCTCTCCCTACCTTAGCCCCCCCCACCAACACCCCCTTACCATAATTGTCACCGCCGCTGCCTAGGTCTCCATCAGGCCTCCGTAGCTGTAGAAAGGGAAACTGGCTGCCCTTTGCAAAGATGACGGCTGCGGCTTCATTTAGGGTAAGGAAGCTGCAGCTGCCGTCTTTGCAAAGGGCAGCCTGGATTCCCTTAGCCTACCTGGGGGGTGTTTTTTTGTGTTTTTTTTTTTAGTAAACCCTCACAAATCGATGAATAAATTCATTATTCGTTGGTTCATGGGGGCAACTTCGTGCTTCGTGAGTCGTCAGCTTTTGACAACTCACGAAGCAGGACAACTCACCAAAATGGTGACTCATCCCCATCTCTAATACTCAGCTATCCCACAAACTACACCAGAACACAGACAGAGTTCCAACTCCTGTCCTCTGAAGATGCCAGCCACAGAGACTGGCAAAACATTGGGGAAAAAAAACCTTCAGAACACGGCCAAACAGCCCAAAAAACCTACAAGAATTTATTTATTTATTTATTTATTTATTTATTTATTTATTTATTTATTTTATTAGATTTTTATCCCGCCCATCTAGACCAAGGGTATACTCTGGGCAGTTTACAAATTTCAAAACAATAAAACCAAAAACCAAAAAGTCCAAGATGGCGAAGTTTAAATAATTAAGATATGGCGGTTAAGATATGGCAGGAGGGAAAGCCTGCCCAAATAGCCAGGTTTTAAGTTTATTCCTGAAGACACCCAGAGAGGGAGCCAGGTGGATCTCCACTGGCAAGTTGTTCCAAAGGCGAGGGGCCACTGCCGAGAAGGCCCTACTCCTTGTTCTTTCCTTCTGGACCTCCCTCAGCGTTAGGCCCCTCAGCCGCCCGGCCTGGCTGGAACAAGTGACTCTGGCAGAAACTGAAAAAGCATCAGATCCCAGCTGTGAAAGCCTTCGAGAATTCACAAGGATCCCCTAACCGTCTTGTTACAGCAGCTCCACTGGCTGCCGATCCCCTTCTGGGCACAATTCAAAGTGTTGGTTCTAACTTTTATAGGTTCTAGCCTTAAACAGCTTGAGTCTGAGCTATTTCAAGGACCGTGTCTCCCATTATGAGCCTGCTTGGGTGTTAAGATCATCAGGAGAGGCCTTTCTCTTGGCCCCACCACCCTCACAGGTACGCTTGGTGGAGACACAGGAGAAGGCTTTCTCAGTTGCTGCTCCCAGACTTTGGAACTCCCTCCCACAGGCTGTCTCCATCTCTTCTGTCCTTCCACAAGCAGGCAATGACCCTTCTCTTCAGGCAAGCTTTCCCTGAGTGACTAGCTGCCTGAGTGGGGTTTTTAAATGGATGGTTGTGCTTTACTGCTTGGAATGTGTTGATGGTGTTGCTTCTGTTTATTGTCTTTTAGTGCGGTGCTTGTTTTGTTCCTTTTCAGGATTTGTATACAGTGGTGCCTCGCTAGACGATTGCCTCGCAGGACGAGGAAATCGCTAGACGATGCCTTTTTGCGATCGCTACTGCGCTTCGCAAAACGATGTTTCCCTATGGCGATTTTCGCTAGACGATGAGGTTTCCCCATAGGAGTGCGCCGACTAGTGGTGAAAAGCTGTCAGTGCAGCTGTCAGTGCATTCCTATGGGGACCCGCACTCGCTAGACGAGGTTTCCCTATGGGAAATTTTCGCTAGACGACTGCATTTTCCCTTGGAATGCATTGAAGCGATTTCAATGCATTCCAATGGGAAAACGTGCTTCGCTAGACGATGTTTTCGCTAGACAGCGATCCTCGTGGAACGGATTAACATCGTCTAGCGAGGCACCACTGTACTTATTGTTTTTAACTTTAATGATGGAAGCCACATTGAGTCCTTCTTAAGGAGAAAGGTGGGGCAAAATAAATAAATAAATAATAAATAAACCACAGTAATAAGATAATAGGCCAATAGGGTGTTTTTCTGTTTGTTTGTTTGCTTTTTATTTTCTCTTGGCAGTCTTTCTGGAGAGGTACCTGGTATCATGTAGTCAACAGAGAGAGATACGAGGGCTTAGGAGACCAGAGTTCAAACTCCTGCTCAGCCCTGGACACTCACTAGTTAGGGTGAAACATGTAAAACAACTCTCTATATACAGTGGAACCTCGACTTACAAATGTCCCTACCTACGAACATTTCGACTTACGAACCGCTCCGTTCTCAAAATTTTGCTTCGACTTGTGAACGGAAAAAAAACGTGTTCTGTTTAAAAGGTGTTCTCCTGCCCTTTTTTTTTACCTAAGTTCATCTTAGGTCAAAAGAAGAAAAAAGAAAAAAGTCTCCCCCTAGTGGTAGAGTACGGATTAACCGGCTTTGCATTAGTTCCTATGGGAACTAATGCCTCTACTTGCGAACGGCGCCTCTAGATAAGAACGAAAAACAGCCAGAACAGATTAAATGGTTTTCAATGCATTCCTTTGCTTCGACTTACGAACGTTTCGACATACGAACACCGTTCCAATACAGATTAAGTTCGTAAATCGAGGTTCCACTGTATGTCACTTCCCTCAAAGGCCCTATCAGGCTCACTATAATTTGGTTCCAACTTGATGGTGTAAAACATAATGTAAGTCTTTTGAGCCATTAACAAGTAATAACATTTACTCCCCTGCACTTTGTCAAAGTGCATCAAGAGAAGTTACTTTTTTGGCCACTCCCACAATTCTTTAACCAACATGGACAGTGGCCACGCTGGCTGTTTCTTGGAATTGTTGTCCAAGAAAGTTGCTTCCCAATTTCTGAAAGGATACATTCCCTGGGCAAGAAAATTACTATTTAAAGCTCCTTATAAATCATCTTTGATGTTCTGCTTCTGGCCTTCTGTCTTTGCTCGAGTTTGCCCAATACAAGTTTATCGCCACGACATGAAAAACCAATTTATATATCCAAAAAACAAGACGCAAGATTACATAGTGCAAAACAGAGCTGGAATAAGAAAATACCTGAACACTGCCAGAACTTTAAGCAGTAAGCATCCACATTGAATATTAAGTAGATTTACAAGTATACATGGCAAAATATCCTCTGGAAAGTGTTTAGCACTCCGTGTAGGGTTTGGAGAATCAAACCCAATAAATAAGATGTATTTATAATTGAAGTAGCTTGAATATAAATCATATTTCCTCTTGCATCAACCCATTTTTGTTCAGTTTTTAATAGCTGATTGAACTTTCCTCAATTTCAAGGTCACTTCACCTGGATAATTGGGGAATGAAACCGGAAACTCACAGGAATCATTTATACCCTAGCAAGAGAGAGATGGGTACTCTAGTACTTTAGAAAGGTGGGTTGGAATTAAAAGCCAAGCATCTTTTCACATAGATTCATAGAATAATGGAATTGAAAGGGGCCTAGAAGGTCATCAAGTCCAACCCCCTGCTGAAGGCAGGAATCCAAATGAAAGCATAGATGACAGATGGTTGTCCAATTTTCTCTTGAATGCCTCCAGCTTTGAGGCACTTACCACTTCCTGAGGTAATTGGTTCCATTGTTTTACTGCTCTAAGACTTAGGACATTTTTTCCTGATATTCAGCGTAAATCTGGCTTCCTGTAGCTTGAGCCCATTATTACGTGTCCTGCATTCTGGGATGACAATGTATTAGGATTGCGCCATATTAGTTAGAGAAATATTTTTTAAAAGTTAGTGAAGTTGAAAATAAAGGAGGGTGTTTCTCCGTCGTCACAGGGAACTGGAAAGCAAGTCTTAGGATGAAAGACTGAAAGAACTGGGCATGTTTAGCCTTCAGAAAAGAAGACTGAGGGGAGATATGAGAGCACTTTTCAAATACTTGAAAGGTGGTCATACAGAGTAGGGGTAGGATCTGTTCTCAATCAACCCAGAGTGCAGGACACGCAACAATGTCCTAACTGTTAGAGCAGTACAACAATAGAACCAATGATCTTGGGAGGCGGTGTGTGCTTCAACTCTGGAGGCACTCAAGAGAAATTTAGACAACCACCTGGCAGATCTGCTTTGATTTGGATTCCTGCATTGAGCATGGGGTTGGGCTTGATGGCCTTATAAGTCCCTTCCAACTTCATGATTCTATGATTCTATTAAATCTCAGCCCTAGCACTGTTTCAGAAAGGAGAGGAACAGAGTGCAGGAATGGCAGGATGGATCACTATTATTGAAAGCACATGTGGTCACCGGGAAATACGGTGGAGCAAACCAAACCAAAAGCAAACCAAATAGCAAACTATAGGGTAGCCTAATCTTCCTTTGAGAGAGAGCAAATTTAGAACCAGCTCTTTTGGGTCCAAAGACCTTCCAAAAACACTCATCAAAATATCTGTTTAAATACAAATATTTTTGTGGATTAAAAAACCTTGAGATGAATACAGAAATACGGCAGCATAGATTTCCAAGTGAATGTATGTGAAAGTGACCCAGAACGAAGAAAAGAATGACCCGCCCGTCCCATGTCATGCATATTCCGACTCTCTCAATTTATTTTAAGAAAATGGAGAGATTAAATGCTCTTTTCAGAGGTTTAGAAACATAGCCCTCTGGCATTTTCGCCTAAAATGCCTCTGCGGATAGAGTGTGCAACTGCCTTCAAGCCTATGCATTATACATCAAAGCCGAGACATGTTAAATTAATGCACTGTCATGAGGTCCAGAAACTGCTTTGCCCATTAATTAGGTGAGCTGACAAATTAAATACCTTGGCTAGGAGGTCTGCTATATAAACTTTTAAAGTAAAATAACATTAAAGGGACTTCTTCTCCCTCCACGCTGATGGATTGCTGTATTGACTGGGAAAAGGTGTTGCCATCTCAAACTCAAAATGTTTTCTTAAGAATTCTTAAGTCTCAGCAAACTGAAAGAGCAAATTAATTCCACATTTTGGATTGAACCACGCATGCCAGGCTTAATTTGCTTCTTGGGGTGACTTTCGAGACCATTTTGACTCAGATCTCTTCCATAGCAGTGAAAATTTAGCCTCCAGGTCTATTGATTCCAGTCTTACAGGGCTCAGAATAATTCGATCGTGCCTCTTCTTGCCCATCCCAGCAGCCTTCTGGAAAACACCAGTCTTTTCTGCCCTTTTAGAGTAAATTCTGAGGGCCAGTGTGATATTGTGGAGACAGTGTCACACAAAGACTCAGGAGATTTGGATTCAGGTCCCCAACTGACTGAAAAAACCCATGAGGTGGGCTGGCAATTCCTTGGACATCTCACATACTTTGAAAATCCTACTGAGGTCCATACGTCAGAAGGTACTTGATGGTGTTGCAGAGTTTTGAATTTCTGGTTAAATTCCTCTAGCTGGACAGAAGAAGTGCAGAGATTCACAGAGCAAAATTAGCTTCAAGTTCCACAGATGAGTCCAACTCTTTTTCTCATTAACTGGCGCTTACAGTCTCAGTAACTCACTCTGACATTAGTTGGAGAAAGAATAAAAAGGTTACATTTACTTACAGTTAAACAGTTCGACAGCAAACTGAACAAAACATGGCTGACTCCAAGAACTGGCCTCAACAGACTACTGCTTGCTTCAATAGACTGACTGACTGCCAACAGACAACAGAGAGGAGGGAAAAGGTCTTAGCATAGAGGTGTGGCTCTCTTTGAAATCAGAGGCAGGAGGGAACAATTGATTAGTGCTGGATAGATTGACAGTCACCTCAGCCCAGAAAGGTCCCTCCAGCCAACCTACTAAAGGCAGCATGCGAGGTTGCAAAAGCTCCAACAGATGGTGCATAACAATAATAACTAGGTAGATTCTAGGGTTGTGTTTGCATCCCCAAGTTCAGTTTGGAGGCCATTTTTGGACTTCTGAATGAACCTTGAATGAATCCCAGTTTGATCTGGATTGTTCCCCATCTGATTTAATTTGTGCCAGAGTCCTGACTCACTTTGTAAGCCCCTCATGAACTTGCACTGAAAAAAATAAAAATAAAAAGGTGTTGGCCAGAATTCTATTCGTTAGTTATGCTAGTGTAAGCACAGGGGTATAAACGGTAGCAGCAAACTCTTGCTTGTGAGTGAATTGCTGCTTACATCCCTTATCACATAGCATCTCACGCGGCAGGTATGCAACATGAAATACAGGTGACGACTTGTTAACCAGCAGCAATTCACCGTTGCAGTTTATTGTGCTGATCTGTTTCTGGACACAATTCAAAGTGCTGGGTTTAGCCTATAAAGCCCTAAACGGCTTGGGTCCAAGCTATTTCAATGGCTATGCCTCTCTTTTTGAGCCTGATCAAGTGTTAAGATCATCAGGAAAGGACTCTCTCTCAGTCCCACCACCTTCACAGGCATGTCTGTTGGGGACACGGGAAAGGGCCTTCTCTGTGGCTGCTCCCAGACTCTGGAACTCCCTCCCACTGGAGGCCAGCCTGAGCCCCATCTTTGCTGTCCTTCCGCAAGCAGGCAAAGACCTTTCTCTCCAGGCAAGCTTTCTGTTCTTAGTCTGTCTGTTTAAGAAAGGTTTCAAAACAGGAATTTTTATATTGTCTGTTGCTTTTAAATCTGTTTATTAGTGCTTTTGTCTAACATTTTAAATATGGTGTGTATTTAATTCTTTTTAATGGCCTTGGCTGCCAGATGGGTAGTATATAAATCAAATAAAGAAATAAAGAAATAAATCAATTTTAAATATTTGAATAACTTACTATTTTTAACTTTCAAATATTGCCTCTTTTTGTGATGTAATCCACCTCGGGTCCTTTTTTAGGAGAAAGGCAGGGTAAAAATGTTTTAAATAAAGAAAATGCTATTGTACTTATGCTGGAATCTGACAAGATTCTGGCCTATACCTCTGTTGCTTGTTTACTGATTTACATGAAATCTAGAGACATGATAGATCAAGTGGGGGAGGTCAAACCTGCCAAATTTTAGACTACCCGCTTCAAGAATTAGCATTCTCAGCCTCTTTAATGTTTTACTTTAAAAGAAGGAAGGAAGAAAGAAAAAGAAAGTTAAACTGCTGAAATAATTTTGTGATACATTCAATTCCATTTCTGCTCTGCAACCAAATCAGTTTTGGTTTCAGTAGAAGCTGGTGTACAGCACTACCACACTCACCTGAACATGTCACCTGGGCATGACTGATATCAAAGATTGTGTGGTATGTATTGACAGACACTGAGTAATGTTCAAATAAGTAGGTTTCCTTTGGATGCAGTGGTTAAATTGCAGTACTGCAACCAATACTCACGACCTAGGTTCAAGCCCAGGTAGTTGGCTTGAGGTTCACTCAGCCTTCTATCCTTCCAGGTTTGGTTCACTGAGTACCCAGATCAGTGGGCGGGCAATGTGTAGCCTGCATAATTAA
Source organism: Intellagama lesueurii (assembly GCA_037013535.1). Classification (NCBI taxonomy): domain Eukaryota; kingdom Metazoa; phylum Chordata; class Lepidosauria; order Squamata; family Agamidae; genus Intellagama; species Intellagama lesueurii. The sequence goes on from JBAJHW010000003.1 coordinate 8,590,642, forward strand.
ATTGTAAACCACCCATAGAGGCTTTAAGCACTTTGGGACAGTACAAAAGCAGCACACTTTGAACCAGCAGTGGAGGGTGGTGGAGATACAATGTCCATCTCTGCTCCCTCTCCTCATGTGTTTGTTGTTTGTGTGCTGTCAAGTCAATTCCAACTTATGGTGACCCTTTCCAGGGTTTCCCTGGTAGAGAATACTCAGGTTTCCCGTACCCTTCTTTTGGGGGCGCCCTGGGACTGTGTGCAGCTGGCCCAAGGCCACCCAGGCTGGCTCTATTTGTATGAGGCACACTGGGGAATCGAGCTCCCAACCTCTGGCTCCACAGCCAGAGACCGAAACCACTGAGCTATCCAGACAGCCCTCTCATGTGTTTCACAGTGCAATATTGAGAATACTTCAGTACGGCTTAGGCATGCTGTAATTGGTATACAAGGGTGCACACCTGTAATGCTTTTGAGCTGTCTTGAGAACTGTTCTCAAGTGGAAAGGATGAATCTGTACCTAATAAAAATGAATAGATAAAATTTAATTTGAAATCTTGCAAATTGCAGCTAGCTGAGTTAAATTTCTCTCATCTATAAATACCTCCCTCCTCCCAATTTCCCCCCCATCTAATCATTCCCATAGTTATTCCCAGACAGAATGATCTAAATATAATCATGTCACAGAATAGTCCACATTTCTCTATAAGATGACATTGTGTGTCAATATCTGTTGGGATGCTGGTTTTTTTTTCTCCTCCTAATAATCCTTTAATCTATTCTGGAGTTATACATTTAGTAAATTAATTATCATTGCCAATACATGTCCCATCAGCTGCATTCAACCAGTGCAAACAACAGCAAAAGGGAGGTGGTGATTAAATGAACAGACAACATAATAGCGATATGATGAAGCTGTTTTAGAACAGTTTGAAATCATCTTATCACTGCAGTCTTCAGTGGTCATAATTAGTGTGGTTTGTAGTCCTGTAATAATCACATCATCTTTTCTCGTAATGAAAGGAACATTCATCAGCTAAAGCTTTTGTTGATTTGTCAGTATTGTTGTCCTCTGTTATTATTATTAAGAGGTTCTTTAATTCCTCCTCACTTTCTGCCATCAGAGTGGTATCATCTGCATATCTGAGGTTGTTGATATTTCTTCCAGCAATCTTAATTCCGGCTTGGGATTCCTCCAGTCCAGCCTTTCACATGATGTATTCTGCATATAAGTTAAATAAGCAGGGAGACAATATACAGCCTTGTCGTACTCCTTTCCCAATTTTGAACCAATCAGTTGTTCCATATCCAGTTCTAACTGTTGCTTCCTGTCCCACATATAGATTTCTCAGGAGATAGATAAGGTGGTCAGGCACTCCCATTTCTTTAAGAACTTGCCATAGTTTGCTGTGGTCCACACAGTCAAAGGCATATTTCTACTTATTATTAAGTAGACAAAATCTGTTGAGTTCATTTGCAGCCATTCCTTGCCTCATCCTTTCCATCCATTTTCTTTCTCTGCCTGCAACACAGCAAAGTTATAACAAAAAGGGTGGAAGGTAAGAATAAACAAAGGATGCCATGGTCATCTCACCCCGAACAAATTGTTGTGTTTTGTCTCCAAAGTAAATTATTATTTTCCAGGTTGCAACACAGCAGCTTTAGCTGTCAATAACTGAGGTCTGACCTAGACCTGGATTCACCAATCTGACAGTAAGGAGATGATGGTTCGTGGTATTCTTTCAGCTGAACCTTTTCAGAAGTCCTGTTAATGCCAGCCGAGGTGTAGAGAGTTACAGAGAGTCCTGTCAGTGGGCATAAAAGTGATGCACATATACAGTGAATGTTATAAAGAAGATGTGTGATGCTGTTACACAGTGGGAGATAGCTTTCATAACTTTCTCCTGCTTTTGCACTTAATATCAACCACTCTTTCATGGCATAGAAGAAACACAGAGGAGCACCCTAAAATAATGCATCATCACCATCTGAAAACTACAGAGCTGGAAGGGACCTTATGGATCATCAAGTCCATCCCCTGTCAAGGAGGAACACTGGGGAATCAAACTCCGAGCCAGATGCCTACACCACTGAGCTATCCAGCAGCTGGAAGTTGTATATTGGGACAAGGTTCAATAACATGGACCCATAGGTCACATGTGTAGGCTGTGTAGTTGGAGTTTACATAATATGTGAACATGATAGTATGGGGGGGGGGAGTAATTAGAAAATTCAATTGTTGTAAAACAATTGGGCAGTCAGCTCCAAATTCTGGATTTCCTGCAGAGGTTTGGAAACTGACCCTGAAATAACTGAGCCATATTTTTACCCTAGTCAGTTGGGAAACCTAACTTCATCTAAAATCTATAGCAGGGAGATGCATAATGTATCCCCATGGTGTGAGCTTATTTGCCTCTGTTCTAGGGGCAATCTTAGCTTTAGATCAGTGCTTGCTTTTCACAGTTTTCTCTAGTGCACCACCTCATGTTTCTATGGGCTTTCAGCCACTTAGATGGGCATTCACATCAATGATCTATACACAGTGGTTCCCAACCTTGGGTCCCCAAACATTCTTGGTACTGCAACTCCCAGAAGCCCTTGCCAACACAACTAGTGGTGAATACTTCTAGGAGTTGCAGTCCAAGAACATCTGGGGACCCAAAGTTGGGAACCACTGATTAGGTTACATAAAGAGTGGATGGTGTTGGCAGGCAACTCTTGAGGTACTTTGGATATGGCAGGTGCTGAGAAGTGACAAATAGCGATGGTTTTAAACCTTTATTTTAAAACTTCCAATGAAAGAGAGACTGCCATACTCTGTAGGCAGTCTGTTCCATTGTTGAAGAGTTCTCGCCACTAAGGTGTTCTTCCAAAAACTTTCTAATGGACATTCTTCCTAACATAAAGAAGCACAGTGAACATTTAGGTACAAGTCTATAGTCATTTCCAACATGGCCGGTTGAACAGTATGAAGAATGGATGTCACCAACTCTGAATCTACAAAGAGAAGGCTGGCAACCTTTCATGCGGCAAGCATGAATCCCTCTGCGAGGTTCTTCTCCCATAGTCAAAGGCAAACATTGCTGCAGAAATTCTGGTCATTTATCTGAGGTCACTTCTTCCCTCAGATGTGTATCTCCCCAAAGGAATGTATCTTTAGCCATGAATAAATCAACAACAGATTAATCTCTGTAGGCTACTGTAAAACAACAACAACAAAAAAGAAACCCAACCCAACAACAAAAGAAAATGAACACCACACAGGAGAAAAGTAAACCATAAATAAAAGAGAAACGTGAACACAGGGGGGAAAATACAACCAGCAAAAACTCATTAAAAATACATTTATATTAAGGGAAGAAAGAGTTCGGGTACACAAAGCAATCTGGTGAAGTTTAAGCAATGCAGATATGACATTCACGGTATTGATCAAAGGGCTTATTTTGTCAGGGAAGTGTGTGATAAATGTTATTTCTACATAAATCCTGCCACTTACAGGAGATTGGGTGTTTCTTAGAACTCCAGGAGGAATTGTTTGACATACTCAGCAAAAAGGATGAAGCCCAGATATTCAATGAGAGACACAACATGGAGGTGAGCCAAAGTCTCACCGGGATTGTATTGATGGCTGCCCTTCCCATCTCCCATCACTGGCATTCCTTGAAAGAACCCAGAGAATGCTCTAATGACAGCCACCAAACTATGGTGAAAATTGTGGTGGCTCTCTGTGGTCCAGGACAATGCTAGGACAGCTGTAACTAGAGTGGGGCAGCTAGGTAAAGGTAAAGGTAAAGGTTCCCCTTGACATTTAGTCCAGTCGTGTCCGACTCTAGGGCGCAGTGCTCATCCCCGTTTCCAAGCCGTAGAGCCAGCATTTGTCCATAGACAGTTTCCGTGGTCACGTGGCCAGCGCGACTAGAAACGGAACGCCGTCACCTTCCCACCGAGGTGGTACCTATTTATCTACTCGCATTTGCATGCTTTTGAACTGCTAGGTTGGCAGGAGCTTCGTCGCGTGGATTTGATCTTACGACTGCTGGTCTTCTGACCTTGCAGCACAGAGGCTTCTGCGGTTTAACCCGCAGCGCCACCACGTCCCTCGTGGGGTATAAGCTAGGGCTTATACCAAAATTTAGAGAGCACAACCAATTGCTGCTAGAACAGGTTGGACCAACCCTTTGGATGCTGCTGGAAGGCCACGAACCTGCTTCACCTAAGCACAGTTACCACCTCTAGTGACTCCTCCCCAGGCAGAAGGAAACAGAAAAGAAGGGTGCTTAGCTGAACCATTATGGTCATTGCATGCACAGATGCAGGCATTCCTTCTCATTCCTCCACTCTCTTTCCACATAAACCAACCTCGTGTATTCAAGCTTCAGCAATAGGGCTATGAAACCCCAGACACCAAAACTGCTAGTTATAACTCTGGATGTCTGAACTCCATCCTACACCATGACATCCTGCCAGCCGGCAGGTTAGAGAGCCACCTTTCCTTCCATTCTGGCAGGGGAGTCTCCTTTTATAAAAATCATACTGCCACCAATTTTCAGAAATGTGCTTCTGCTAGTTACTACTTTGGCCATCAGTGATAGGGTGTCCACACTTTCACTAGCTCCTTCCAACCCTTCTCATCAGATACGGACTGAATGTTTTGAGAATGGAATTGAGAAAGCAGCTCCTGGAAGCATCTCTGAAAACCAAACATTCAGTCGAAGACCCACGTACTGGCAGAGTACAGGTATTTCACACAGTGGAGAACTCTGATACCATTGCTAACACTGCAGTACATTGTTCCCAAAAAGAAGCCAGACCAAATAGATTTCTAACAGTCTAGAACAGTGGTTCCTAACCTTGGGTGCCCATATGTACTTGTACTACAACTCCCAGAAATCCTGGCCAGCACAGCTAGTGGTGAAGGCTTCTGGGAGTTTTAGTCCAAGAACATCTAGGGACCCAATGTTGGGAACGTTGGTCTAGAACAACAGCATAGCTGGCTGTCAGACTTTCAACACATCTGTACACAGAAGAGCAAAATAACAGCAACACTTTGCACATCCCTGAACAAAAGTTTTCAGTAGGACAGAAAGCTGTAAGCACATACACATGTAGAGGTTTTTTCCACACACTTGTCTGTAGGTATGGAGGCTAAAGGTCCCAACAGACATGAAGAGGTCAAGAGACAAAACCAACCAAGAGGAGGTGATCTTATTCTCCCCATCTCCACATATTCATTCTTGGACACCTGTTTCCAAAAGACATCAACAACAGCCCTGTTTTAGATTTCCTTGCAGCATCCACTTCAACTGGACCTTGCTGTGGGTTTTGCAGTGTCATACCTCCAGATCAACACAATTGCTCTTCTTAAATCTGTTCATTTATCTGCTAATTTATTTTATTTTTATCCCATCTTTCCCTAATCATAGGGACCTAAGGCGGAACAAATGCAATTGTTACACAAATATAATTTGTTGCACAGTAATAAATATAGTAATGGCCAAAATCTTGTTGGCTAGTTACAGCTGTGGAAGGGAAACAGCTTAACGTACAGCAGGATCTCACTGCTCTTTAACAAATCTCTACTTTGTTTTTTGGGGGGAGGTGTAGATGACAGTTCAGTGGGTTACAATTACTAAACTGAGGCTATTGTACTTTGAGCATATCATGAATAAAACAAGACTCGCTGGAAAAGACAATAATGTTGGGAAAAGTGGAAGCAGCAGGAAAAGAGAAAGACTAAATGTGAGGTGGATTGACTCAATAAATGGAAAAATAGCCTTGGTTTCACACAAAATGAGCATGTCTGTTAATGATAGGACCTTTTGGAAGTCACCCATTCATAGGGTCACTATAAGTCAAAAGCAACTTAACGGCACATAACAGCACCAACAACAACAGCAATAACGTTTACTCCATGTATCTGAGCAATCAACTAAAGTCCTTACCAAAAGGAATTCATTAGTCTTTAGGATACCGCCATGCATTTGTTTTTATTTTTGTTTTCCTTCTCTTACATCTGTTGCAACAAACTAGCGAAGCTACTTCTAGGGGCAGATCTACCATAAATTAATGAAGCTTAAGTTTCTGCGCCCCTAATCCTGGAGTCCACATAGTTGAAAAACAATTGTGGAGATCTGTAATGGAACAACCGCACTGAAGAAGATAACAGTGGTTAACCAGACCTCATTGCTGGTTGCAAAGGGGTCCCTATAACTGTTCAAGCTTCAGGGGGGCCCAAAACATAGGTCCACCATTAGCTACTTCTTTGAAAACTTGGATTATCCAGGTGATCCCTTCCAACTGAATGAATCTGTGGGCAGAGTCATAAGAAGAGGAGAAGGAAGGAGCCAAGATAAAGGAGGTAAAGTCAAGAAGGAAAAGTTAGGAGTGACACTTCCAAGGAATTGAAGGACTAAGAAACCAAAAGGCAGTTGACAGAAAGGTGGAAAAAGAAAGCCAGATGGGAAACTGGGGCAGACAACTAGCTACCTACTCAGCTACAGCTCATTATTAGGGCCAAGATTTCCTCATAACGTTCCCACCATCTGGTGAGCTTCTGACTAATTTAATAATGTGATGAAGCTTCTCATTATTTTTTGTGATGCTCAATAAATCACAAGACATCCAAATGAAGTTGGCAAGATGGGAACCTGGATCTCAGGAGGCCCTGAAACGAAGCAAACGAAGGTGGCATCAGAGGCAAGAACCATTCAAAGAGGATACCCAGAACACCAGGAGATGTTTCAAAGTCTTGGTTTGGACTAGAATAACTTTATTTGCTGTATCAATCAAAAGTTGCTCCGGATCCCAGTAGGCGGAAATTAGCTACATGAATTGTTTCTTCTCTGTTTTGTTTTTAGTTCTCTTTTAACAGGCAGAGTGTCTCAATTTTTTGCTTTGGCTATTTTTAAAAAGGAAACTAGCAAATTTGATAAAGAGGTAGGCACCAAGGCTGGGTGTAAGGTGGGGTCTTAACAGTGTTTGGAAAAGCTCCTTCTTGAGTTTGAAATTCCCAGAATCCCCCAGCAGCCCAGTCCAGCTCAAACTGTAAATATTCCAATCTCCAATTCAGAGTAGTAAAGAGACTGGCAAAGGAAGCTGGCCAATACAGACCATCGATCCACCTCGCTCCGTATTGTTCACACTGATTATCATTGGCTCTCTGGAGCCTGAAATAGAATCCTTTTCCAGTTCTTCTGGAGAGGCCAGTGAAGAAACTTCAAACCTTCTGCATGGAAAATGTATGCTTTGCCAATGGTCAATACCCACTTGACATGTGGAAGGAACCAGCTCAGAATTTATTGAATAGAAAGAACAGAGACAGCTGCTTTATGCCAGGTTCACAGCATTACTCCGTCTAGCTCAGCATTAACTACATTGGTGGGGGGAGGGGCATGTGTCCCCAGGGGACAAAATAAGGTCCCCAGCACCCCAGGGGAGCCCTAGCTGCCCACACTCCTATGTTTTTGTTTTCAATTGAGAAAATGCCCCGATGTGCCATCTAGGACTTGATGACCTTAAAGGCCCCTTCCAACTTCATTATTCTTGGGGACATTAGAGGGAAAGCTTCCCAGATCACCTGGGGCCCTCCCAGCCCAAAAACAATTGATATCATGATGTAATTGGCCATGATTTTTTTTTTAAAGCAGAATTTGGAGGGCTGTGGCTGTGGGTGATGGGATAGGATAACACCCCTTTCCAAAGGCTAGGTTTGGGCATGTGTGGCCTCAGGACCTCTAGAGGTTGCCCATGTTTGATCCCCATTGACTAGCAGCATCTCTCCTATTATTACAAATGAATGAATGAATGAATCAATCAATCAATCAATCAATCAACAATCAATCAACCAACCAACCAATCAATCAATCAATCAATCAATCAATCTTACTCAGTCTTCCTTTGAAGGTAATCATGGATGGAACGGGAAAGCTTCTGCATGGTTCCATCACTGGGTTTTGGGCATTCTCATGGTGAGATGAGAGCTAGTGTTTTCCATTGTTATAGGTTCTAGTCACACACAACTTTAACCAGCACCTCTCTCTGGGGTACCCTAACTATCTGAACTCACATCTAAGTAGAATGCATTGACACCAAATGAACATCAGCCAGCAGTGATATCAGACCCCAGTCAGAAAATTATCCTACTACTGCTTGGTTATGGATGCCTTCGGCATGACATCTGATGCTGTGGGCTGTGGTCCATGAAAGCTCATATCACAAGAAACCTTTTTTAGTCTTTAGGATGCCACAAGATTCGTTGTTGTTATTGTTGTTGTTATCATTGTTTTTGTTGTTGTCATCACCATTGAAGTTGACATTTTCATTGTTGTTTTTGAGCTCTGAGAGCTGGAGAACTCCCTCAATGCAGATGAGAATCATGCATCATCTTCCACTGTTTGTTTGTTTCTTTGTTCGTTCGTTCGTTCGTTCATCCATTCGTTCATCCATTCGTTCATTCGTTTGACTTCTATACCAACCATCTGGCTGCCAAGGCCACTCTGGGTGGTTTACTGTTCCAGACTGTGGACATATTTGTGCACATTGTGGAATCAGAATCTGATGCCTTCTTTTTAAAAAATCCTCATCAAAATATGTGTATTTTTTTTTAAGTCTGATAGATTTTGTATCAGCCATTAGAACAGTTATGGTATGTCAGGCATCAGTGAGTGAAGCTTTTCCCACTGCATTTAATTAACAATAATGCTGCAGCCATTATGCATGTTGGTCAACACCTAGCTTTCTACCCTCAAAAAAGGAGCTGTTGATGGAAGCTCTTGATAAGCATATATTTAAGAGGCTCATTGGGGACAAAAATCAATAGCATAAATATTTACCAAGACTTAAGGTGTGTAAATTATAGAGCTTCCAGAGGAACAGAGCCTTCCTGTCAAACACTCTTCTTATTGATTACGGTTTGGACAGAAATGCTTTCTTCCTCTTCTCGTGATAGCGGGCTGGACTGGTGTGGAACAGTTACTTTGAGCCATTAAAAAAGGAAGAAGCAGCAGCAATCTGAAATACTTAAGCAGTCACTGGGTTCCAGTCCCTCTCAACAGCAATCAGGAGTGATACCTATTAATGCACCCTGCTTCCCTAGATATAGCAAATGCCAAGATAACACTATTGAAGTAGCCCGCTTCCGATCAAAAGTAGTTTAATTATCTTAGTATTTTAATTTGTTCTAATTTTACCTATGCTTCATATGATTCCCAGTGTGGTATAGTGGATAGAGTGACAGACTAGGACTCTGGAGAACACGGTTCAAATCCCCTCTCAGCCATGGAAACTCACTGGGAGTGTGGAACTGGTAAAACCATGCCTTAAATATCTCACTTACCTTGAAAAGCCCTTATAGGTCACTATAAGTCGGTTCCAACTTGCCAGCACAAAACACACACACACATATTTCATATACCTCCATAATTTTAAATAATGCAATGATCTGATACATTAAAGAAAGAAAGCTTCCCTAGGCAGTGAGATGTTCCATTGCCTGAGTTTGGTTTCCTTCGGCTGAAACAATAAAGGGGTTATTTGTTGTGATTAGCAATGTTTTAAAGATATACAAGGAGGGTATCAGTGGACATGAAGCAATAGATTCTCTGTTTACAGTGTCTCTAGCTCACAGAGGTACTAGCTGTATGATCCCACACCAGTTTGCTAGAGAGACCTGGCTCCACTTGATGATACCTTCAGCCTTCCACCCATACTTGGTTCTCTCTCCCCACTACCCCTTATCTCAAACCTCGACAGCATCTTAAAAAGCAGAGACATCACCTTGCCGACAAAGGTCCACATAGTTAAAGCTATGGTTTTTCCAGTAGCGATGTATGGAAGTGAGAACTGGACCATAAAGAAGGCTGACCGCCGAAGAATTGATGTTTTTGAATTGTGGTGCTGGAGGAGACTCTTGAGAGTCCCCTGGACTGCAAGGAGAACAAACCTATTCATTTTGAAGGAAATCAACCCTGAGTGCTCACTGGAGGGACAGATCCTGAAGCTGAGGCTCCAATACTTTGGCCATCTCATGAGAAGAGAAGACTCCCTGGAAAAGCCCCTGATGTTGGGAAAGTGTGAAGGCAAGAGGAGAAGGGGACGACAGAGGACGAGATGGTTGGACAGTGTCATCGAAGCGACCAACATGAATTTGACCCAACTCCGGGAGGCAGTGGAAGACAGGAGGGCCTGGCGTGCTCTGGTCCATGGGGTCACGAAGAGTCGGACACGACTTAACGACTAAACAACAACAACAGTTTTTTCATTTTTACCTCCAGAGCAAATGCAGGCTTGGTTTGCTTTGTCTGCTCAGTACCAATTCCAGTTCATCTGCCCATATGTTAATGCGTGGAAACACAAGAACATATTGAAATCTCATGTATGCCAAATAAGAGAAATCATATTACATTGGTTGTGGCACTGAATGACCCTTTGGGATTGGCGGCATGAGCAAATAGCAAAGCTGTTAATGGGTTTTCACATATGAAAACTGATAATGTTTCCATTCACCCTTGGTGAAATGCCTTTAGACATTCTTTTAGAGTGTTTACACTTGAAGTATAACACTCACAGCTGATGTGGCTTGGCTGGATATTGAATTGCCAAGTAAATATTGAATGGCACAGGGATGTATTGAAGATCACAAGGTACTGTATCATAAAGCCACAAATGCTAGAGGAATAACTACTACAATGAAATGACTATTCGTATTAATGAATGACAGATGGACAGCTTGACTTGGATAGGGACATATAAAGACATTATCTTCTCCTGCAGAACCTGTTAAGAATGTGTCAACCAAGAGAAGTCTTCTTCAGAGGACCAGGTTCTGGGTGTTTTGTTTTGTTTTTGCATTCTATTGTCTAAACATGATGTTTTACTGAGAGAATCCATGATGAAAAGTGGAATATAAATCCTACAGTTTAATAGACACAAAGGTTGAAATCTCGGACATTGAACATCCAAATTTGAATATGGTTTCTAACACAGGAACTGTTTAGCCTAATGTATACACATAACATAATGAGATCTTATAACACTTTTCAGTTCTGTGGGGCCATTTGCTTAATGTTGATAAATCTTGCAAGTACAATTTCACAAAACAAGTCTCTTATTTGCCTTCATATAACAAACAACATGAACAATTTTAACAACAACAAAATGCTATAATTTGCACACCCAAGACCTTGGCGGCAGCACCAACACAGGAGTTGCTTGTAGAATTTGAAAAGTTCAAGTGTCCCTTTGATTTCAAAGTCAGACAAAAATCCGAGATATCGTCCTCAGCTGGGTTGAGTATCCATAACACAGGAGAATCTTCAAAACCCTAAAATAAAATGTCAATACAATTTTATGCAATTCATGAATTCACTATGTAGCTTCACCCCTCCAACACAAACATATAAAAATTACATTTAAACCAAGTTGGCAAGAGCCTTGGTAGTCCAACTGGCAACAGCAGCTTTGGCCTCTTCAGCTCTCCCACTCTTTCTGAGATTCAAACCTCTTACTCATAGCCCTTCTCTTTCTTAGTCCCACCCCTTTGGGCTGAACCAATATTTCCTAGAGGTTACAATATTATAGAAACAAGGTATTAGATGGACTGAGCCACTTCCAAATGTCAGTGGGAAACTGCTTAACGCTCTCTCGCATCAGACACATTCTACAAGGAGAGAGAAAAATAACACATCAAGGAGAAAGTGTCACCGAATACCATTTTTCCCCAGCAGTCTGGTTTTAATTTTATTTTAGATTTACTTACGGAGGGGAGTGTTCCAAAATATGGTACTCTCCCATCTGAAGTATCCAAAGCCATTCCACAACCTCAAATCTCTAGCAAGGTTTTGACTTTATGTGGCTGTATGTGTCAGCCCATCTCAGTAGAGGGAAGCAACACTTTAAAAGCATCAAAGTTACATGTAACATGTTCCTTTTTTGAGAAGTGAGCTTCCGTGTTGTTATTTCTAAAGTTTTCACCAATAGTGATGCAATTTTTGTACAACCGGTCATGTTTGCTTGTTATGACAAAAGATAACTTTTCAGGGACTTGGAGCCAGTCAGTGTAGTAATTTTTGTGTGAGAAAGTTATTTGTGTTTTTTTTAAGTAATGCATTGGTAATAAGTTGGTAACATATTATTCATGAATAACAAACCACTTTAATGAACAATGTGATATTTGTGGAAATCAACCAAAACAATGAGTAACACTTTCCTTTTTCGAGTAACGTTTCCAGTCTCTGATCCAGTACAATTCCAGGTTAATATATTCAGTACACATAGCAGACAAGCAGCATGACGTCCTTTTCTCCATCATCACAATGCCTGAGCCAGCCACTGCTTGCAGACTTCAAACTGTGTGGAGATCGAGACCTCATGATTTGCTAGTTGGGTGGATAAAACTTATGCACAGCTGAATATTTTGCTGGATCTGTTGCCACTCTGAATGGGATCGGAGATGTGGTTTTTTAAAAGGACCAGGAATGTTGTAAAAGAAAAAGAAAAAAGTGGAGTGTGGTATGACACCCCTTCACTTGAGTTAGAATCCCAGCTTTATTATTTGCAAAAGTAGAAATCAAATTCCGGTAACAGGTAAACATTTATTTATTAGTTATTACACTAAAAATATGACGTTCTCACCTATTGTCAATTTACTTTTCAAGCATAATGATATTTTAACAGCCAACACATAGCTTCTGACACATTCCTTCCTAATTCTAGGAAATACAGCTACACCATGGGCACAGCATGATCTCCCAATGCTTTTTTTCCTCAGAGAGCAAGAATGGGCGAACTGTTGTAATGCATTCTGTTATAATATAGTAGGACCGAGGTATCCACAGGGGAACAGTTCCAAGCCCCACCCCGTGGATGCTGGAAATCGTGGATAAGTGAACACTATACTCAAGTATCAGATGATGGAGAATCCAAATATTCCATTGGTAGATACTTCTTTAACCACAGTATTATTAAGAAATTTCCCTCTTGACATTACTTGATTTCTTCCCCTGGTTTTTCCATCTTGGATTATGTTTGCTTGTTTTATTGATGTTTTTAATTTTATTGCTTTTTTGGACTGTAAACCACCCAGAGTAGATTCATCTAGATGGGCGGTATAAAAGCCAAATAAACAAAAAAAAACAAACAAACAAAAAAACAAATATATATATAGCATGGTCTCTGGTTCCCTCTAATGGTAATACATCTTGGAAATGCATATTTCGGGAGGGGGGTATTTAATATTTTCAGACAGCGGATGAGTGAAACCATGGGTACTGATCCTTTGGATATGGCAGCCCTATTGTACTAATAAAAACCATGTGTCATCAAGTCAGTTTTGACTGATGGTGACCATGTTCAGGATTTTCGAAACAGAGAGTACGCACAAGTGGTTTACCATTCCCTTCTTCTGTGGACATCCTGGGACTGTGCAGCTTGCCCAAGGCCACCCAGGCTGGCTCTTCTGGGAGGCAGAGTGGGGAACAGAACTCCCAGCCTCTGGCTCTGCAGCCAGATACCTGAAACACTGGATGGTAATGGCAAAAACAGCAATGAAAAGGAAGCTAAACCTCTCCCTCTTCAGCCATTTTGAGTCAAAGGTCTTGAACAGGAAACTTCCAGAACTGCTGGAAACAGAGGAGTGTCCCTGTTGTTCTTAACCCCTTCAGGTCATGGTTAATTTGCTATCACCAGAAATGCAGATGGCAATGCCTTCCCTTGGCGCATTCCTCTGGAGATTTGCCACATGAAGTATTTTTAAGTACAATTCCCCTAACATCTGCTTTAATTTAGTAGACAGGATCATTAGTGGCCATTATATCTAATCAACATGTAATCCTGGTAGAAGCTCTCCGTAAACAGGCTGATTGAGGAACACAAACGCACTAATGATAAATGTTTATTTCCCTTGAATGAGTTTCACTGTTTAAAAAAGAGAGAGAACGAGAGAGAGAGGTCTCGGCAACCCGTTTTGCAAAATTAAAAGCTGGATTGCTAACTCAAGTGAAGGAGTGCAGTGCAATTAAATTGCCCGCTCCACCTTTTTGGCAGCATCCTAGGAAACATAACGAGATCCCCCAAGGTAGAATTTAGATAAATGGAATCATTACAAGATCATAGAAAGCATCTACAATGCATTTACTCACATCCATTACCTTCCTCTTATCTCTTCAGTTCCTCTTCCCTTTCCTTCCTTTTGTTTTCTCTGACTGTCCAAACAGACAGTAAGTTGCAACTGGAGTAATAATAGTAATCATGTGCCATCAAGTCAATTCTGAGTAATGGCAACCCTTTTCCGGATTTTCCAGGTAGAGAATAGTTAGAAGTGGTTTACCATCCCCTTCCACTGGGGAGGGGGGTGCCCTAGGATTGTGCAGCTTGCCCAAGGCCACATAGGGTGACTGTTCTCGGTGGAGGCACAGTCGGGAATTGAGCTCCCATCCCAAGAAGTAGTTAATGGCTATCTGGCAATAATTAAGATAACACACTCCAAGAATCAGTACATTCCATCCATCCACGTGCTGTCAAGTCAATACTAACTTATGGTGACTCTTTTGAGGGTTTTCGAGCCGGGGATTCTGGGAAGTTGGAGTTCCGCCACCCTATTTTGCTCCATGTTTATTGCAAGTCTTGGTAATGAAGCATTAAGCACATGGCTCTTTTGAGATTTTCTCTTTCTGGTGATCCTGCCCCATCATCTTTCATTGCTCACTACTCCCTCACCTACTGTTTTTGCATACTTATCAACTTTTTATCAGTCTTGCACACAATCTCCAAATTATAACTGGGCATGAGAAGTAAGATGAATGGCTTTGGAAGACGTCTCCCACCCACCCCAGCTGTTAACACCTGCCATGAGCAGGAGGATCGAACATCCATTTGAGATGTTGTCAAGATGTGTCCAAGACTCTGAACTCCTGCAAAGTTAAATTATTTCATGTTGAAAGAAACACATTCTTTCAACATTCACTGGAGGGCCATGAGGGATGCTGCTTACAATAGAAAATGCAAAAATACGGAAAAATTGCTTTTTTTGGACTACAACTCCAAAGTAACTTTTTGGAAACTCTGAAAAAATGTGTGGTTGTAACAAAGGAGCTGTCATTCCATGTACAACACTAGGAAGGTAAAATCCAGATATTTTGTTGAAGAGTTTCCAAATTACATATATGGGTCTTGAAAACTAAGATGGGGTAGCAACTGTTACTTACTAGACTAATGGACGTTACTGGATTAGAATCAGATAACAGAGGAGTGAACGTTGATGGAACAAATGCCAAGAATTTGTAAGGTAAGCAGATGATACCATATTACTGAGGGGGGAAAACACCCATGACTTGAAATGCCAGAGAAGGTTAAAGAAAAAAAGTGCAAACACATGCTTATATTTCAACATTAAGACAAAAATAATATCTGTAGTTGAACTACATAGCTTTGATGTTGACAACAAATAAGTCAACATTGTTAAAATATCTTCTATGCATTGGTTTTTTTAATCAGTCCAGCTGGCAACTACAGTCAAGGCATCAGAAGAAAACAGGGACTTGGAAGGGCTAAGAAGGAACTAGAAAAGACAGTTAAGTACAAGTAAGTCTTGCTGAAATTCAGAGCCTGTCCAGAGTGGCATATAGTACCCTGATGGCACTGTTTAGCATGGAAAAAAGAAGATCTTGTCTAATTGCATTTCTAGTTAGAACGATCCATCGTTCTCCTTTAAGAGTTGCCCCGTACCTTTCTGACCTTTGCCTAAGGCATGCATTCTCTTTAGCATGATTCGGAGTCCTGCAGGCTCAGGAGGCCGGCGGGGAAGAACAGCTCAGGAGGCTGAAACTAGCTTCACTGTGCCTGGTGGTTGGGCAATGCCCTGAAAGCTGGCATCACCTACACCACCACAGCTCCAGAGATCACCTTAGCCATGGCTGCTGCAGCTGCTGCTAGGCTGCGAATCCCTCCAACCCTGGTACCGCAGCCAGCTTCCCGCCTTTACTGATCAGCTGTCCTTGGCTGCTGTTGAGGACGTCTTCTTACTCACGAGTAAGTTGGGTAAACTTACTCACAAGCAAGCCAAGTAAACTTACTTGTGATGAAACCATGTAAACTTACTCACCAGTAAACCAGGTAAACCTCACTTTGAATTGATCTATAGCATGAGAGAAGAGTGCAACTGATAGCTGATCAGGCTCCTAGGGGTTGTTTGCCATAGGTACAGGAGAGGCATGCTCAGTGGTACATCACTCTTTCCCACCACCACCACCACAACAACAACAACAACAACAGACCCTTTGTAGCCCAATCCACTGTGTACTCAAAATGGCCAATCTGGACAGGCCCTAAGATCAAGATCATTCTGGACAGAATACTGTAGTATTGGTGCATACAAGGTATGACTGTCAAGTTGGACAAAGAAGAAACCTGATATATGGTTAGGAATGATTCATTTGACATATGGTGATTTATTACCTGCCAGGAGAGAGAAAAATAGTTTAAATATGGTGTTGGAGGAGAGCTTTATGGAAACCATGAACCTCCTGGAAGACAAATAAGTGGATTCTAGGTCAAATCAAGCCTGGGGCAGAAGGGACACTTCTGCACTCTTAAGGTGCCATGTTCTAGTCATGGTGCTCGAGAACTTTCAGGGGACGGATAAAATGCAAACAGAAGGTTCAATAAGGCACCCTATTTCACCACGTGGGTGGGTACCCCACATGGCCAAATGTATCTTAGTGCAACTTTTAGACATGCAAAATAGAAAGCAATCGGCTCCACACTGAATTTACAAATGGCATCAAACTTGTGTTGGCCACCATGTGAAGTACTTCACAAGCATGAGTTAAGGCGGGAAAACAGCAGTGCATTCCACATACTGTGTGAATGACAACTGTATTTGTGGCAAGACAGGAATTCAGCAATACATAACAGGAAAGAAAAACATGCCTGGGAACCATCTGTTAAGAGTACCATGAGTTTAAAAAGAAGAAAAGGAAAGAAGGAAGTTAACTGAATCAAGCACACTTCCAATGTACATCAAACTAGATCACGGAATTGACAGATTGCTCTCTATTTTGACGAAACCTGATTTCTGGATGTACTGCCCGCACACATCAGAATCTCTCCTTCCTTCACAAGGAAATTGCCTTCCACAGAGCTGTTTTATTTCATTCACTTCTAGGGATGACGGGTTAATCCACCTGATGGCTATTTCACTGACTTTGTTATTACCACCAAATCAATTTAGGCTGTTCCAACTCTTTATGCCTCTGGGTACTTCCTTAACATACACTTCGCAGACATTCTTATTCCGAAGAAAGAGTTTTCTTTTCATTCCTTGGCCCCCAAAAGATGCTCATATCTTCAGCCCTGTTTGCGGGGCAGGCCAGATCATCAGGGACTTCCTACGTTTTTATCAGTCGGCTTCTTTATTTTTGGAGTGAATTATCGTGGTTCTTCCAGGCGTATGTTTGAAAGGACTGTCTCCTCTTCTATGGACCTGACCATTCATCAAGATTAGAGATTGGCACAAACTGGAAAACTGGTGGTTCGTCATGGTTCGTGGTCCGAGGCTACCCACTAACCACCCCTGAAGCCCCGGAAAAATGAACCAATTCATGGGGGAATTTCCCCTCCCCTTGGGGGAGGGAAAACCTACCAACTCTGCCCCCTCTGCCGCCTGTCTGCCCCCTTCCCACTGACCCCATTGCTTCCGTACCTGGTCCTGCCACCTCCTCCTCTTCCACCTCTACTTCCACCATCTTCAAAGACAGCAGCCTGGTTTCTCTTCCGGGAGCCAGTCCTGCTGTCTCTGAGCATGCGCCCAGGCTCCTGGAAGGGAAGTCAGGCCACTGTCTCTGAAGATGGCGGAAGCAGAGGAGGAGGAGGCAGGGCCTGGTAGGGACATATTTCTCCCACTCTGGCTGCCTTGCATTGGCTGCCCATTCGTTTCCGCATTGATTTCAAAGTGTTAATGTTGACATATAAAGCCCTAAACGGTTTAGGACCTCGATACCTAGCAGAACGCCTTCTCCCACCTAGATCTACTCGAATCACTCGATACAGCCAGGAAAGGCGGTTGAGAAGCCTAACGCCGAGGGAGGCCCGGAAAGAAAGAACAAGAAACCGGGCCTTCTCAGCAGTGGCCCCTCAACTTTGGAACAAACTCCCGTCGGAAATTCGCCTGGCACCCTCGCTGGGTGTTTTTAAGAGCCAACTTAAGACCTGGCTCTTTAGGCAGGCCTTCCCTCCGGTCATTACTTGATTTTCTTTTCTATCCTAACTCCCATTTTGCTTTTCCATCTTGAATGCCACTAATATTATTGATTTAAATTGTCGTTTTAATTGTTTATATGTTGTTTTTCATGTTTTTGCTGTAAGCCGCCCAAAGTAGACATAGTCTAGATGGGCAGGATAAAAATCTAATAAATAAATAAATAAATAAAATGACAGGGGGGCAGCGTGAAGGGAGTGGGCATCTGTCTTGTCAAACCAGAACAAAGCACTGAGCAGAAAAAGTCCAGCACTTCATTTCGTTTCAGCAAAACAAGTTGCACAAGCCACTTTTCTTTGGTTCGTAGTTCAGTTCGTGCCCATCTCTAATCAAGATCTATGAGGGGATGGAGGAAAACAAACTTGGATTGGATCCAGTGAGTTCCTTTGCGCTAGCACGTCACCTTTTGAAGTCCCCCTTGCACATTTTCAGTTAGCACAAGAGTGGCATCTGATATATTTTTGTTGAACACATGGTTGTGCAACCTTTGTGCAACCTCTTGAGCAGAGCTTGTGCAACGTCTGGACAACTGCAGCTACTTGTACAACAGTGTAACCCGGCACTATTGTGCTAGCATGGATTTTTCACTCCACTAGCTTTATTTTGGATTTAGGCTGTTGCCTTTCCAGTTGCTTACCCATGCTTGGATGAGACTCCTGCCTTGGGGTGTAGCTTTTAAACTTTAACCTGGTGAGCAACTAGATCTTCTGCTTCTCCATCTCACCATTAAAATGGTTTTATTTTTAATGGCCTTGGGAGGCCTATGGTTGGTTCCCCTAACAACTTGTATCTCCTCCTTTGTCATTGTTATGTTCCCTCAAGTCAGTTATGTTCCCTTTGCCATTGCTATCTTTCCAGGGCTTTTAAGGTAAGTGTGATATTTAAGGAGTTCTTATTTATCAGTTCCACACACCTGCTGAGTTTCCATGCAGTCCTATTCTGTCACTCTATCCGATATACTATACTGGGTACCATCTCTCTAACCCTTAACCTCACTCTTCAAATATGATTTTATTGTTGTATTTCTTTTTCTACCATGTGTCCCGGTTGTATATACATTAGAAGGTTAAATTATGATTATTCTTCAAGTCAAAGTTCTACTCCAAGATATTGTGTGTGTGCTAGAGATGTTATGCTACGCTATGCTATGCTGTGCACCATCAATTTGCATCTAACCTATAGTGACCCTAATAGGGTTTTCAAGGTAAATGAGATATTTAAGTTGTTTTACTAGTTCCACCTCCCCTAGGTGAACTTTCATGGCCAAACAGGGATGTGAACCCAGGTCTCCTGAGTTCTGTCATTTTATTTGCTATGCTTCTAGTACATGGTTTATTAGAGGTAAACCTCACACAACTGGCAAAAAACAGACACTGGAAAAGTCACTTTTCTGAATTATTCTAAAACCCATCAGCTACCATGGTTGCAGGCCATGCTTTTCCATACAAGTTCTGGACAGAAAGTAGCTTGGGTGCTCTTGTTAGTGGGGACACTTGCCTCCTAATAGTTTAACAACAGCAAATGAAATTTAAAGTGTATTCATATATTTCTCATGGAATTTAAAGTTTATTCATATATTTCTCATGGCTAGTCTATGTTAGTTGCCTATCCTTTGGCCTCAATGTTCTTCACTTGCAAAATAGGAGTATTAATTAGTTACTGCATCTTTTGTACATCTCTGCCAAAGGGTAACGTTGGAAAGTCTTCTGTTAGAATCCCCAATTTATAGTAAATTACACAGATTTTATGATTCTGTAACTGGTGTATGTTTTAGAATATGTTCTCCGGGCATTAAATAATATCAACTCAATCCAAATAAGGTGGAGAGCTTACACAGGTAGAACAGCTTCCTCGCTTTAGAACTTTCACCCAAATCACAGATCAAAAGGGAATGTGGAATATGATGCCATTCCCCTACTAGAGTGTAATGACTGGTTGAAGATTAAGACCCTCAAATGTCCATGCCTCACCCAAAAGAATATGTATGATGAATTGTTTGTGATACCCTCCAAGCTAAGCAACTTTTTTTCTTTCCTTCGTCTGCCATAGTTTTTTGGACATTGAAAACTGAAGAAAAACATTATCTTTAATTTAGGATTGGGACATATGATGCTGGAACAAATCCTGTCCTTCTTCATGGCTTAAGCTGTACATCACATTTGCTTCTTATGAGTGCCATAGGGAGGTAACAGCCTCAGGCAGTGTCCGAAGTGCTTAAAGCAAAATCTTGAGATGTTCATATTGACAAAGTCCATGAAAGAGAGGGTCTTCTTTTTAACATACCTCCCACTGACTCACACATCGTTCCAGCTGCTGTTCCTAATCACCATTGTCTCCTTTTGTTCTCTGCCATCGCATTTCATCTCAGATGCTTCAAAGAGGAACTGAAGACATCATTTCATCTAGCAAAGCAGCTGAGTCCCATGGTGTTAGTTCTGAGAAGCAAACCTTGAATACGCAGAATAAAAAACAGGAAAACCTATCAGAATGGTTTGCACTAAAAAGCACACACATAAAGCACATGTGCACATACTGCATGAACGCACACAATATCCTACTGAAAGGAGTTTCATACCAAGTAGACACAGACCTTCCTTTACTCATTTTTAGATGCTGTGCACATGTGAAACAGCAGGCACTGGAGGTATTCCCAGGCTCTCTGAGTTGGGAATCGGTGGCCTGGCGCTTGCCTGGCTCCGATCCTTCTTGGAGGACCGTCCCCAGAGAGTACAGCTTGGGGAGAATGCTTCAGCCCCATGGAGTCTCAGTTGTGGGGTTCCGCAGGGGTCGATCATCTCCCCAATGCTGTTTAATATCTATATGAGGCCGCTGGGTGGGGTCATCAGGGGGTGTGGTGCTTCGTGCCATCAGTATGCTGATGACACACAGCTCTACATCTCCTTTTCATCTACTTCAGTGGATGCCGTTCTGTCCCTTCAGCGCTGCCTGGAGGCTGTACTGCAATGGATGCAGTTGAATAGGTTGAGGCTGAACCCGGACAAGACGGAGGTCTTGAGGGTGGGAGGTCCCTCCATCGGCGGTTTGGGCGACTCCCTTTCTTTTGGGGGGATGACCCTTACTGCAAAGAGTGAGGTTCGCAGCTTGGGGATACATCTGGACCCGGCGCTTACCATGGAAACCCAGGTGGCGTCCGTGGCCCATTCCGCCTATTTCCATCTATGGCGGATTGCCCAGCTGTGACCATATCTTGATGGGGAGGCCCTTACTACTCTTGTCCATGCGCTCGTAATCTCGAGATTAGACCATTGTAATGCGCTCTACGTGGGGCTGCCTTTGAGATTGATGCGGAAACTTCAAATGGTGCAGAATGCGGCAGCCAGGCTCCTTAGTGGGGTGAGGAAATTTCAGCATATCTCTCCCACTCTGGCTGCCTTGCATTGGCTGCCCATTCATTTCCGCATTGACTTCAAAGTGTTAATGATGACGTATAAAGCCCTAAACGGTTTGGGACCTCGATACTTGGCAGATCGTCTTCTCCCACCTAGATCTACCCGAATCACCCGGAATAGCCAGCAGGGACGGCTGAGGGGCCTAACGCCGAGAGAGGCCCGGAAAGAAAGAACAAGAAACCGGGCCTTCTCGGCAGTGGCCCCTCGGCTATGGAACAGCCTCCCAACTGAAATTCGTCTGGCACCCTCGCTGGGCGTTTTTAAAACTCATTTGAAAACTTGGTTTTTCAGGCAGGCCTTCCCTCCAGTCAATAACTGATTTTTACTCTTATCATCTTGGTACTGATTTAATTTAATATAAATGTTAAAATTATGATGTTTTAAATTTTTTATGTCTTATGATGTTTTTATTATGTATGTAAGCCGCCCCGAGTAGACTTTGTCTAGGGGGGCGGGGTAAAAATCTAATAATAAATAAATAAATAAAATAAATGTGCACCAAAATGCTCACTGGAATCTTGGTGCATTTCCATGGTGACCATGGGGTGAAAAAGCCCAGGGATACTAACAAGACAAAGCAGAATGCCCCACTCATCCCTCATGTTAAATCTGGCATTCATAGGTTTAAAATCAAATCATATAAAAAAAGAATGCTATTAAAAGCTGGGAAAGGGAAATTGAAAGCATCAGGATCTTATAAGGAAGACACCGAGCTGTCACCAGCACAGAAGGAGACAGCTTCCAACCATTAATGACGCCCAATACCTCACCTGGAGACTCCAAGGGCTGAGTTGCTGGGGAGGGTGTCTGAGTGAGGTCACTGCCTTATAGCAGTCACACTTTGTGGCATTTGGCTGGTCACATGGATCACATAAAACAAAACTAATAAACTAATAATAACCTCCACCCTACCCCCTGTCATAGCAGTTCCATTGACTGCCAATCCATTTCCGAGCACAATTCAAAGTGATGGTTCTAACCTATATAGCTTTGGTCCAAGATGTCTCAAAGATCACATCTCCCTTTATGAGCATACCTTGGTGTTAAGATAATCAGAAGAGGCCTTTCTCTCAGTCCCACCACCTTCACAGGTGCGCTTGGTGGGGACACAGGAGAAGGTCTTCTCTGTGGCTGCTCCCAGGCTATGGAACTCCTTCCCATGGGAAGCCAGACTGGCCCCATCATTGCTATCCTTCCACAAGCAGACAATAACCTTTCTTTTCAGGCAGGCTTTCCCTCAGGGACTGCCTGTCTAGCTGAGTTTTTTTTTTTTTAAATGAATTGCTTGTATTTTTGTTGCTTTAATTCTCTTTTAGTAATGCTTTCATCTAATACAGTGGTCGGGGAACAGGGGTAATTTACCCCAAATGGAATAAAAGTGAAAATCCTGGGGGTAATGAGCAGAGCACTACCCCCCTCCCTCCCACCCCCACCCCCTGCAGCCAAACCTCAAATTGTAGGCCACCTCTCCCTGTTACTTCCTTGGTTGCAGCAGGGCAAATGTAAATCCTCCGTTCCTTCAGAGATCGGAGATAAGCCTGCTTGATTGGTTACAGCTGTTGAAGCGGCCGGGCAGTCAATCAATCCGGGGCTTGTGAATGACTGCTTCCACCGGAGATGACTGCAAGCAAGCAGGAGGAGGGAAAGGATCCAGTTAACGAGGGAAGGAAGGTGCAAGAGGCCGAGGGCTTCATCAAGCTTATTTAAATGTATGTAGAAAATGGAGGGAGAAAATGGAGGGAGGGAGGGAGGGAGGGAGGGTGTGTGTGTGTGAGAGAGAGAGAGAGAGAGAGAGAGAGAGACTGACTCAAAACTATGAAAAAAGGAACAGGCAAGGCTTGAATTAAGGCGGGGAAAAAGGGTGGCTTCATCAACCTTGTTTAAATATATGGAGAAAATGGAGGGAGGGTGGGTGGATGTGTGTGTGTTTGAGTGAGAGAGAGACTGACTCAAAACTATGAAAAAAGGAACAGGAAAGCAAAACAGAAGGCTTGAATTAAGGCGGGGGGAAAAAGGGTGGCTTTTTAAGATGCTGTCTAGGCTTGTCATCGCTTTCCTCCCAAGAAGCAGGCGTCTTTGAATTTCATGGCTGCTGTCACCATCTGCAGTGATCATGGAGCCCAAGAAAGTCAAATCTGTCACTGCCTCCATATCTTCCCCTTCTATTTGCCAGGAGGTGATGGGACCAGTGGCCATGATCTTGGTTTTTTTGATGTTGAGCTTCAGACCATTTTTGGCGCTCTTCTCTTTCACCCTCATTAAAAGGTTCTTTAATTCCTCCTCACTTTCTGCCATGCTTTTGCGTAGTCAATGAAGCAGAAGTAGATGTTTTTCTGGAACTCTCTGGCTTTCTCCATAATCCAGCGCATGTTAGCAATTTGGTCTCTAGTTCCTCTGCCCCTTCGAAATCCAGCTTGTACTTCTGGGAGTTCTTGGTCCACATACTGCTGAAGCCCACCTTGTAGGATTTTGAGCATAACCTTGCTAGCGTGTGAAATGAGTGCAATTGTACAGTAGTTGGAGCATTCTTTGGCACTGCCCTTCTTTGGGATTGGGATGTAGACTGATCTTTTCCAATCCTCTGGCCACTGCTGAGTTTTCCATTGATGATGATAAAAAAAAATAGCGCACTGGTCCTTTGATATTGGGCTGTGGCACCAGGGTGGGTGACATGACCTTTAGCCTGGTTTGTTCCTTTCTGCACACCACATACAGAATGATTAAAGTGGTAGGAAAAGCCCCCCCCCCCTCTGCGTTGGCTGTCTCTAGCAAGCATGTCATTGCTAGCACCACTCTGGCAGCCATTGATGATGATTAAATCCTCTGCGAGCTAGCAAAAATTTAATGCTACTTGCTAGGCACGTTGGACACCTTACTACTCCCTATACCACCCCATGGCTAGAGTGCAATGTGTTCCAGCAAAAATAGTGCACATCTTTATTAAATTTGGTGCATCCTGCTAGTTCGGTACATAGCCTGGCAGCCATTGATACTGATGATATATCCTGCTAGTTCGGTACACAGCCTGTGTAGATTCAATAATATTTTGAATTCAAATAATGTATGATTTCCTTCCTTTCAAATCAAGGGGGTAATGTCGGCGTATATAAATTTTTTGGGGGGTAAAAGGTAAAAAAGTTCCCTGACCCCTGATCTAATATGTTTAATATGAAGTTGGTTTAATTCTTTTTTTGATATCCAAATACCCTATTGATTTTAGCTTTTAATATTACTTCTTTTTAATGCTGTAAGCCACCTCCGGTCCTTTTTTTTAGGAGAAAGGCAGGCTAAAAATCTTTTAAACAAACAAAATCTAGAAATAAATGTTTGCATGATGGGGTCTATGCACAGCCCTAGAGAAAGGATGGTCTTTACCCATGGAATTTGATGATTTCTAAAATAAAACTTTAAAATTGCCCATTTCATTATAGGCAACCATGGACTCAATAAAAATGTGGGTGTTTTTTTTTTTAAGAAGAAGAAGATGATGATGATGATTAAGCAAAGTGGTTAACTGTTGACCACTGAAACCTAATGTATCTTACACAAAGTCGTGCCAGTGTTTAACAAATTTCAACATTTATTTTGTTTTCACAGCTGTTCACTTTGTGTGTGTGTGTGTGTGTGTGTGTGTGTGTGTGTGTGTGAGAGAGAGAGAGAGAGAGAGAGAGAGAGTTTAAATGACATCAGAAATTCTAGGGAGATCAGCGTTTGAAAAATAAAATTACATTTCCTGGAGTTATATCTTATATTCCCTACAGGGCAGAAATAAGTCACCAGGAAAGTCTAACAATTTTCTTAGAAGACACAATCCCCTATAAAATGGAACAACCATCGTTAGATTTAGTAAAGGCTTGAATAAATACTCAGACATTGCTCATGCCCATAGCGCTGGCCTCCCTCCGTTTCCTGAATGTCTGATATTTTTATACCCAAATGTATGATTTTCCTCCTGTGATTTTTGCATTTTAGCCAATGGTGTACGATTCCTCCAAAAACTTGACACATGTTCGTACAGTCTGACACCTAATAAATTTCCACTCCGAGTGGACAAAGGTACTGTCAAGCCTTATCATCTTTAGAATGAAAGCAGAAGACCTTGGCAAGATTCACTTCTAATTAAATTTTACTCTCCATTGAACACTCTGTTGCTGCTCATAGCTTCTGGCAGCGAGAAAACCGCCCAGGGTGGTATTCCCAACCCTAATAGCTCCAGCGGTTGTCAGCGTTTCAGTAAACATCCTCTCACTTATCACAACGCCAAACATCCTGGTCTTTATCCAGCGCCTAAAAGGCTTAAGGAAAGGAAAGGGGACCATCTTACTTGCTCAAAGGACATCTTTATGCCCTCAGAAAGATGGATTTTTCTAAATTCATTCCTAGCTTTAGATGGTGGGTGGGTTGGTACAGAAACCTCAAATTCAAGAATATAATATAATTTCAAAACTCCTCCTGCAGCATGTGGCCACTCACTAATGAAGTACCAATTGCATTTTGAGGTACATATCCAAATACACATCAGGCATGCGCCTAGTTCATGACTGATAATTAGAGATGGGGGTATTTGTATATGAATATGAATATTTCCGTGCAGCTGGTGTTAACGAGGGTCCAACCCCTGGGGCCGGACCGTCCACTCACACATCCGGCGGCAGTGGGAGCCCCGTTCATCCTTCCGATCACTCCAGAGTGCCTTTATTTTCCTGGTCAGCTAGCCACTTCTTGCTGTGGGAGGGAAGACGAGTCTCCCTGCAAGGCTGCCGAGTGGATAGCCGATTGGTGCTCCGGAGCGATTGGAAGGAAGAGATGGGCCACCGCCACCACCACCGGATGCGTGAGTGGATGGTCCAACCCCAAGGGCCAGACCCTCGTTAACTCCAGCTGCGCAGGGATATTCATATTCGTATATGAATACGAATACCCCCCTCTCTAGTGGTAATGCTTCAAATAGCTGCAATTAGCTGCAGCCAGTTATGCAAAGCCTTATGGAAAGACCAAGAGAATTCTTATCTATTTTTACTCATCTCAGCACGAGATGGGCATGAATCGGTAGTTCAGCGGTTTGGCGCACTTCATTTCCGACCTGAGCAGCTGATCCACGGTTCGGTGTCTCATGCCCTCCAGCAGGTGCCCATTCAGCTACAACCCATGGTTGGGTTCTGCTGTTGAATGGGTGCCCACTGGAGGGAGCGGGGCACAAAACCACAAATCAGCTGTTCAGGTGGGAAATGAACTGCACCAAACCACCAAACCAGTGGTTCATGCCCATCTCTAATTTCAGCCTACAACCACATCTGCTGCCGCATCTCTAAACTCTTCTCACATTTCTGTCATGAGTAGATTAAAAATGAAAGCAAAAGGAAAGCAAAGTGTGCTGTGTATATACCATCCCATAGTGCTTAAATCTCCCTCTGGGCAGTTTACAATTTAATTATGCAGGCTGTACACTGCCCCCCAACCAGCGAGCTGGGTACTCGTTTTACCAACCTCAGAAGGATGGAAGGCTGAGTGAACCTAGAGCCGGCTACCAGGATCGAACTCAGGTTGTGAGCAGTGTCTTCACTACAATACTGCAGTTTAAGCACTGTGCCACAAGGCTCCTGAAGCAAAAGATTTTGGCAGATCTTTCTTCTGAGAGTATTTCTGAGATTCTTCTCTTTCACATTCTCCCCTTTAGGGCAGAAACAGAGATCCTGTGCCCCTCCAGATGTTGTTGGACTACATCTCCCATCAACCCTAGTTAAAGTAAGTAACAGCAATGGGGTGTGCAGTCCAGCAGCATCTCAAAGGCCACATGTTGGCCACCCTGCTAAAGAAAAAGGAGCTGAATGTAAAACATTGTCTCCCAACATTCTTCTGAGAAAGAGGTGCTACATGCACACAACAGTTAATGGAACTGGTGTTAAACAAAACCAGGATGCATATAATCAGAACATGCAAAGAATATATTAACACTAGCCAAAATCCCATACAGTGGGGGCAGTCAAATGACATAAATTTTGGTAATGAATTTCCTCTAGCATCTAGATGCTTGCACTCCTCAAAATGTACCATCTGTGTGACTTGGTCACAACATGGAATGCAAGTATCAACTCCTTAAATAGCAGCTGTTTGCCACTGAAGTTGATGCCCTTTGACATGATCAGTGAATCAGGGATAAATCTCTCCTCACCCGTCAAAACCTGCCATTCCATGAGATGATGACCACAGTCTCCTAGTCCTCATGTCCTGCTGTAACAAAGACTAAGAATGTGTAATTAAATGGAGTATTTATGATTTTTCCAGACTCCCTGGAAAAGACCCTGATGTTGGGAAAGTGTGAAGGCAAGAGGAGAAGGGGACAACAGAGGACGAGATGGTTGGACAGTGTCATCGAAGCGACCAACATGAATTTGACCAAACTCTGGGAGGCAGTGGAAGACAGGAGGGCCTGGCATGCTCTGGTCCATGGGGTCACGAAGAGTTGGACACGACTTAATGACTAAACAACAACAATTTATGATTTGCTATGTGTACCCTTCTCCCTTCTTCCAGGGGGTGCCCGGTCCCCATTTCCTCCCTATGTTATTTTCACGACATGTGAGGTAGATCAGTCTGAGCACAAGAGCTTGGTCAAAGGCTACCACTTAAGTTTCATAGATCAAGGCGACTTGATCCTTGATATCCCAAATTCAATCCAGCAGGAACCACTACACTATGCTGGTTTTGCAGAGAATCAATGGCCCAAATCCTGTTGCTTAGTATAATAAATTGTACTAGAGTAGGCTCATAAATTAGGTGTATCAACTCCTCCATAAGCTCCATTCATTCAAATGGGCCTACACTAACTACAACTTACTTTAGCATTGCATGTTGAAGTTAAAGTAGGCCCATTTGAATCAATAAAGCTTATGGAAGAGTTGACTCCCTAAAACCACACTGATTCCATGGGCCTACTCTAGTGCTCTTTACTAGGCTAAGCAACAGGATTTGAGTCAATAATATCCTTCCTCATTCATTTCAATTACTTCCCCCGTTATGCCCCACGTCAAGCGTTAGACCAGTGGTTCTTGCCCTTGGGTCCCCCAGATATTCTTAGACTAAAATTCCCAGAAGTCTTCACCACTATCTGTGCAGGCCAGGATTTCTGGGAGTTGTGGTCCAATCTGGGGACCCAAGGTTAAGAACCACTGCTGTGAACAGCAAGTTCGTGCGGGAGACACCTCGCCTTGTAAATTTTGTAAAGCATCTTGGTAGAAACATACAGGCAAGAATGAAGAAGAATTGCATTAATTCAAACAAACTTTAAAAACAGAGGCGGCGGGGAAAATCAATGGCCAGGCTTAGGAACAGAAGGCAAGTGTCACAAATAATCAAGGCTTAGAAGGAACAGCTGTATCCTGGAAAAAATTAATGCATTGACCATATAAAGACAAATTGCTAACAGCTGGTCACCTGAAAAGGGAACCATTGCACTAATGCCCCTAGTTCTGTGTTATTGTCTAAATTACTCTTCTCTTAGGCTAAAGGGGAAGAACTCTTTATACATCATATTGACAGGCATGGTCATCTTCAAAAATGAGAATGAGTTCAGATTAGGAAAAAAAATAGTGCTTAGTGGGCATTGTGGGACAGGTGTTCTTCTATTTGCACTTGGAATGATTCAAAGTCATACTGTCGCTCACTTCATTCAACATTGCTAGTTATGCAAAGTTGCCTTTGGAGGTGATGAATGCTGGAATCTCAACCTTTTGCAGAGTTTTGAATTTCTGGTGAAAATTTATTTTGCTACACAGCGGAAGTACAGAGATCCACAAAGGATCCACAAAGCTTCCAGTCCACCTCTTTCTCATTAAGGAGCACTTCAATAACTCACTCTGAGAAGTTTGTAGGAGAAAGAATAAAAACATTCCCTTACTTACCATTCTGAACAAATCAACAGCAAATGAACAACCTGGCTTCAACAGACTGAAGAGAGGCAGGGCTCTCTTTGAATTCAGAGGCAGGAGGGAATAATTGGCTAGTGCTGGGTAAATTGACAGTCACCCCAGCCCAGAAACGTTCCTCCCAGTCACTCAAACCACAGGCAGCATGCAAGGTTGTAAAAGTTACATCATAACGAACATGAATAAAAATAGGCATGAACCAACACAATGGTGGTTCATGATGGTTTGTGGTTCATCGGTGTCCATGAATCATACTGATTTTTTTAATGATTTGTTTGAGCAAAACTACACTTCCCGCAATGCCCTAAGCCACCCAGGATGCACGGGGGCAAGAAGTAGGCCCCAGACAGCTTATTCTCCTACTCAGCTAGGCAGCAGTGGGGGGGGGGGGGCGCAGAGTGAGTAAGTTAGGTGCTGGGGCCCATGAAGGGGGGCTCTCTGGGGTGTGTGAGAAGTGAAATGAAATGAAACACCAACAATGAAAAAGTTTGGCATTTCATTTCATTTTTGTGAAAGCACGGTTCCCTGAACTGCCCACAAAACGAACCACGAACTGGCCCGCTTCGTGGGGTTTTTTGGTTCGTGGTTCGTTTCAGGCCCATCCCTAACCATGAGCACTTGGCATGCTGGCGGTGGGATTCCCAGAGCTGTAGTTTAAATATATATAAATATAATATATATATCTCCAAACTTCTCTAGTCCCTGCACTGAACACAAATTTGTAGTCATCCCTGTCCAAAGCTGTTCTAACCTCTTGCCTAGGGATGCGGCAGAGAACAGAATCCCAGCAGGTCCTGCGATACCATGCCTCCTTCCAACAGCCCTCTTCTAGTCCTTTCTCTGTCCTTTGGATTTTTGTGCTGGCAGCTTCAAATACAGCAGAAGGTTACACCATACATGGTATAAGGTTCAATCTATTTCAAGGCTGCTGATGCAGAACAAACTGAAATCTAAATTCAGCTGAAGCTGTGTCGAGGACAACAGTGATATTTTCTCTTTGGGTCCAGTTTTCTGAGTATGGATTAGATCCTGGCAGCACGGCTTGCTCATAACTAAACAAAAAGGCCATGCTTTTGTTGGCCATCTGACATTTCATAGACATTGGAGGGGGTGCAATACGCAGGACGAGGGCCTCACTGGGCTCCCCATATGCTTTGCACCCCCTTAAGCTCTATCAGCCTCTCCAGCTGCATTTTATTTGTTTGTTTATTTGTTTGTTTGTTTCTACCCCGCCTTTCTCCCTAAAAGGACCCAAGGCATTTCAGCAATGCATTACTGGTGGTTAATTTAAAATGTGCATTTCCTTTGAAAACAAGGTGCACAACGAGTACGCACCATGTTTTAGAACAATCATCCTCGGCTGCCGCCAAGTCAATTCTGACTGACAGCAACTCTTCTCAGGGTTTCCTAGGTAGAGAATACTCAGAAGTGGTTTATAATTCCCTTTTTCTTTGGGGGGCGTCCTGGGACTGTGCAGCTTGCCCAAGGCCACCCAGGCTGGCTTTCCTCTGGGGATGCACAGTTGGGGAACTGAACTCCCAACCTCTGGCTTTGCAGCCAGATACTTAACTCACTAAGCTATCCAGCCAGCTACCATATTTTAAAATATGTGACTCACCTGGGAGAAAGGCCTAAGCTGGGTGGCTTTGAAGCTTAGCCTAGTACCACCCAGGTTTCCTGTTCTGAAAGAAAATACCCAGCTAGCAGAGGGGCAGAAACAAGAAACTTGGGTGAAACTTGGGTGGATCTAAGTCCCAAAGCATTTTGGTTGAGGCCAGCCTCCCAGGTGAGACACATTCAAGTGTTTGCCAAGTAGAACTCCCAGAATGGAGAACTATGGGATTTGTAATCCAAACATCCCATTCATATTCTTTCCAGGTAAGGCATTCTCTTTAGGTGACATGGAAATGGCCATCCTAGTGTGGAGGCAATTAAGAAGTAATAAAAGCCCAATGGTTTAGGTATCTGGCTGTGGAGCCACAGGTTGGGAGTTCAAGTCCCCACTGTGTCTTTAGGGGAAAGAGCCAACCAGTGTGGCCTTGGGCAAGCTGCACAGTCTCAGGATGCCCCCCAGAAGAAGGGAATAAGCAACCACGTCTGTATATTCTCTACCTAGAACACCCTGGAAAGGGTCACCATAAGTCAGAATTGACTGGATGGCACATGATGATGATGATTTGTTCTGCTCTTGCTACATTGACATGCAGTAGTGTGCAAACTGCTGTGGGTGGGTGGGGCCACACATTCTCCCACCGACCCAAATACCCTTGTGAAAATGAGGTCCTTTTTACCCCAGTGGGTAGGAGAGCATAGCTAGAAGTAACACCAGGCTGCTTGCAGGCATAATTAATGGGAAGATATACAAGTTTTCCTCTCTTCCAAAAGGAAGGGAACCAAGAACCAAGATTTTTAGGGAGAAGACTGAGGGGAGGAAAAAGCCCCTTCTCTCATGGTTTAGTGGCTTTTTGTTCCATTGACACCTCTGAAGTTTCCTTCTTTCTGCTTGGTTTCTTTATCTTCTTCCCCAGTTGCTAACCACAAGATGGTTCTTCATTGGTGGATAACATGGTGGGCCAAAAATCTGTGAAAACCATTCTCTATTTTTTTTTCCAGGGGATGACATAACCCTAGGCACCATATCTCTGTATAAGCAACACCCCAGGCTCATGGGGTAACACCTTTTCAGGGGTCTATGCCTCATATATCCATCTCCATACTGACTCATTGTTTCAGGCTCAAAGAAGCTGTGTCCGCACCATGGAGTTGTTCCCAGCATCCTGTTTCCCAAGCAGCTGGCATTTACTACCCTATATGAGACCCAGGCCTACATCTGAGCCATCTTCTTGCCCCTTCTTTTGTCTCCTTCCCTTTTGAATCCCCTTTTCCTGATGTATATAGAGGTGTCTTCAGGGTTGTTGTTTAGTCGTTAAGTCGTGTCCAACTCTTCGTGACCCCATGGACCAGAGCACGTCAGGCCCTCCTGTCTTCCACTGCCTCCCGGAGTTGGGTCAAATTCATGTTGGTCGCTTCGATGACACTGTCCAACCATCTCGTCCTCTGTCGTCCCCTTCTCCTCTTGCCTTCACACTTTCCCAACATCAGGGTCTTTTCCAGGGAGTCTTCTCTTCTCAGGGTAGGACCTGCTTCAGGGTAGGACCTGCTTAACACTATGTAGATATTTTTGGACTTTGGCGTGTTATACAAAAGCTCATTTCCTAGCGTTATTTAACCAGCTGCAAGATCCTAGATGGATCTCAAAGAGGCATTTAGTTTTTGACAAGTATATAAAAAGTGAGGGAAAGCAATCTAATCTCTATTGCCCTGAACTATGTAATTAAAAGCTATCTTTCAATTTCTCAGTGCAGGGATGCTCCGCCTGAGCCTCTCTGCAGATCATTTCCTAGGCAGGGAAGTTCTTTTCTGTTTAATTATGTGTATGTTGGCCTTTTATCATTTTCTTAAACAGCCGATTTGGTATTTCATCTCTCCCGCATGCTAAGGCACATTGTACCACAGGGAAAACTGAACATTTTTTTAAAAGTTGGCTTTGAAATCTCTTCCCCGAAGTTTTCGGCATCTATTCCTTTGCCTTCAGAAGTACAACAGTTAAACTAGTAGCCTTTAAACCAGTGGTACCCAACCATGGGTAACTCAGGTGTTCTTGGACTACAACTCCCAGAAACCCCAACCAGCACAGCTGGTGGTGATGACTTCTGGGAACTGCTGTCCAAGGACACCTGGGTTACCCAAGGTTGGGAACCACTGCTTTAAAGTGTGTGTAGGTTACTGCCGGGTAGGTGGGGCTCGTCAGCCTTGGAAGGCAGCCCATCTAGGAGAAGGAAAACTCCGATTTCAAACCTCCACTGCCTTGTGGCTATATCCACTGATGGAAAAGGCTTCAGGAGTTAACCTTGAGGCAAAATCTGGAGCTGGAGTACTGGAGGCAGTTTGTGTCGTTCTGGCAACTCCTGCGACGTCACTGGAACCAGTTGTATTGGCTCTTGCCTTTCCATTGGACTATTTCAGTGACGTGGAGAGGGGGGATTTGCTGCTTGGGTAACAGTCTATCCTCCATATTATTTTACCCAGGCTTCGTGCTCTGGAGAGGACACTCCAGCTTCGCATACATTTGAAGAGACCCTTGTCCAGCAGGCCGAGGCAAAGAGGCAGTCCCGAAAGCAGCAAAATCAGGGAGCTGGACAGGGGACAGACTGTATTTGTCTTCAGTGTGGAAGGGATGGTCACTCTCGAATTGGCCTTCTCGGCCACACTAGATGCTGTTTCAAGACCTCCATACAGAGCACGTTACCATAGTCTCTCGAGACTGAAGGATGCCTACTACTAGGTTACTGAATGGTGCACTGCTGAGAAGCTACCAGACTTTTGGGGGGGGGGGGAATTAGGTAATTTAATATATGTTGTTTTTTACTAAGGGGAGAAAATATAGCACTTTTCAAATACTTGAACAATAGTCATACAGAGGAGGGGCAGGATATGTTCTCAATCATCCCAGAGTGCAGGACACGCAACAATGGGCTCAAGTTAAAGGAAGCCAGATTTCGGTTGAATATCAGGAAAAACTTCCTAACTGTTAGAGCAGTACGACAGTGGAACCAAATTACCTCAGGAGGTAATGAGTGCTCCAACAAGTCAAGAGAAAATTGGACACCCATCTGTCAGATCTGCTTTGATTTGGGTGAACGGGGGGGTTGGACTCAAAGGCCTTGCAGGCCCTTTCCAACTCAAGTATTTTATGATTCTATTATTCTGCTTTTTCAAAGAAACTCACTCGTTGAAGTGTGCTTTTTACATTTTACTTTTTCATTGCTTTTCATTATTTTAGCTAACCTTTAAAAAAATAAAAAAGCTTAAAAAAAAATCCCTCCCGATGACCTCATCATCTTAGGGCACCATGTAAATTTTCCTTGTTACACTAAAAAGAAACAGCATTAACATGCAGAAATATCACCTTTAACATTAATATTTTTACACAGCTAACGTCGTTATTCATAACACTACTAGGCATCAGGCAGCAAACACTGTTTCACTTTAAGCAGGAGGCTGGTGCTATTCGCAGGTCGAACTGTTCATTCCATCGGTCGCAGCAGGAAGCAGGCAGAACCGAGGTCATTGACAGTCTGTTCATCAAACATTCTGGAAATCTGAACAGGCAGCATGGAATAGCAAGCAGGTGGTGAACTTCCACATTGCCTCCCACAGTATCTCTGCTGGCAGCACACACCGCATTTAGAGCTCCCAGCTAGCCTTTCCCCTGGTATCCAGCTGTATCCAGGTAGCCCACAGACAGCTTTGAAATGCTGGCTATGATGTTGTTCTAATCTTTTCAGCCTGGGACAAATGGGCTTCACGTTGGCTGCACTGTCTTTATCTTATAATTATAGAATAATAGAATCATGAAGTTGGAAGGGGCCTATAAGGCCATCGAGTCCAACCGCCTGCTCAATGCAGGAATCCAAATCAAAGATGTCCCGTACTCTGGGATGATCAAGAAAAGATCCTGTCTCTCCTCTGTATGACAGCCTTTCAAGTATATGGAAAGTGCTATGCTATTTCCCCTCAGCCTTCTTTTTTCAAGGCTAAACATGCCAAGTTCTTTCAGTCTTTCCTCATAGGACTTGGTTTCATCCTTGTTGTCCTCCTCTGAATTTGTTCCAATTGTCATCGTCTGTGGTTCCATCTAGTGGCCAGTTCTGGTAATACACCTTAGAAACATGTATTTCTGAGGGGGGATTTATTTAATATTTTCAGGCAGAGGATAAGTGAAACGGTGGGTACTGATCCCATGGATACAGTTCTGTATTCTCATGGATATGCAGAATGTGTGTGTGCCATCATTAAAACACTGTGGCAAAAAACTACAGCCATTCCATGATAGTATCACTGGAAGAGCCTCATGGTGCAGTGGTTAAAGCTGCTGTACTGCAGCCAAAACTGTGCTCACAACCCAGGGTTCAGCCGCAGGTAGCCGGCTCAACGTTCACTCAGCCTTCCAGCCTTCAGAGGTCAGTAAAATGAATACACAGCTCACGGGGGGGGGGGGGGGCAATGTGTAGCCTACATAATTAACTTGTAAACCACCCAGACAGTGTTTTAAGCACTATGTGGTGGCATAGAGGTAGCACGCTTCACTTTTTTGCTTCGCCAGCAGCCCGGTAAACAGTGATTTCTTTTCTTTGTACATGGCTGCTTTACAAGGTTTCCTTCTTCTCATTTTATTCCAAAAAGCAACCTTGTAAGGCAGGTTTGGCTGATAAATACTAACTGACCCAAGTACCCAAGTCACCTTTGTGACTAAGCTGGCATTTGAACTGTTTCCGGTCTAGTAGCCTAACAATTATGCTGTATTAATTAGCTCTCTGAGAGCCATGGTTACTCCATAGGGAGAAACATAATAGTAAGAAAAGTGCACAATTAATGTGTCTAATTTGCACCATGTGCAAGTTTACATAATGTGCAAATAATGCTACTTATCTGATTTGATGAACTGAAATAGAGCAACCCTTAACTAGAAGGAAAGGTAGCACCTATTTCAGGTGCTAAGTATATTTCACCACATGCCAACGTGCAAAAAAAAGTTTCCCTTCTGGCTCTAGATTGCCATATTACCTAAATTCTGGGCTCTTTACCCATATTCTGCTCATGCCTATTTCCACAACTAACTGTTCCAGAAGCAATTTTACCTTTGCTTCCAAACTTTGTCCACCCTGCCTCTGTGACATCACAAGGGTCCACCCCTTACTCTCTGGTTGTCTCCCTGAAACCTCATAGGCTGTAGTGGCTACAGATGGACGCAAACCGCTTCATGCCAGGTCATCCTAAGATATCATTGCGGAACCCCAGGTGTCGTGTGTTCCCTTCTCCCACCCACCCACGGCTGGTTTCCCCACTCACAAACCGGCACGCGCTGCTAGGTTCCCTCCTCGTCATGCAATTTTCCAGTCCCAGCAGGAGCACGGACTACCCTTCAACGCCTCCTCTGGCAGCCACTCAGATGAATAGGCAGGACAGGGATTCCTGCAGCACTGCCTTTGAGTGGGCAGCTGCTGGAGGAGGCGGAGAAGGGCAGTCTGTGCTCCTGCTGGGACTGGAAGATTGTGCGACCAGGAGAGAAGTGAGCAGCGTGCACCAGCTTGTCAGTGGGAGAGCCGGCAGGGGGGGGTGGGAGAAGGGAACACATGGCACCTGGGGTGTTTCGCCAGTAACCTAGGATGACTCGGCACGAAGAGAGTAGTGGCTCTACCGCCCTAATGCTGATATTGTGCTACCTACATCATTTCAGATCAGGTTCCAAATGAAAGAGGAGAGGGGGATGGCTTGTCAAAATAGGGCTTTCTCGGCTGTTGCGCCCCAACTTTGGAACGCCCCGACACTTTTGGCTTTTTGGTGCCAGGCAAAGACTTTTCTATTTAGCCAGCATTTTAATTAAATAGTATCCTTTAGCTGGCTGTATGAGCAGCAAGATCTGTTCATGATAAATTAACTATTTTAATATTGGGTATTATTATAATATTGGGTATTATTTTAATGGTTTTAATGTTGTCCTAAGTTTTTAATATTGCTGTACGCCGCTCAGAGACCATTGGTAATGACGCGGCTAAAAAATCCTGTAAATAAATAAATAAATAAATAAATAAATAAATAAATAAATAAAATAGTTCAAAATGGCTCTCTGAGAGCAAAGGGGCCTTCTTTCAGCCATTGCTGGTCTATTTTTTTACTTCATTTTATCTGCTTGGTAACTCGCTGAGTTGGTGGCATGGCATGGTGCTCATGTGTTTTGAGAAGTTTGTCAGGACTGTGACTAGCCAGCTACCCAGCTGGTTATAGAAACAACGTCAAATTAGCCATTCTCTTCATTAAAACACAGGGGCGATGTTTTCCAATGTCCACCTATTACCCTGTGTCCAGTTTTCAAAAGAAGATGACAATAAGATGTTTTCCCATGACCTGTAAAACAAATGTTTGCCGTTTTCTCGCCTGCTGGTAAAAACGTCATTTCTGGCTCAATTTCTGACGGGCAAAAAACAAAAGCAGAAAACGGGAGCACTTTGAGCCTCTCCATCTGTTCCACGCTTTTGTGGTGTCAGAATATCAGAAGAAATGACAGTCACATCTTTTGAACATCATCAGCAGTCTGTCCACTTAATTGTAAGCTGGAATTTTCAAATCTCTGTGTATGGTTCTTAGATACATGTGTTGGAGTTATTTCAATCCTGTATGCTGCCTTCAGTAGGTTTGGTTGGGAGGGACCTTTCTGGGCTGAGTTGACTGTCAATCAGTCCAGTAGTAACCAATTGTCCCTTCCCGCCTGAGCCTGTCTGCTTGCAGTTATGTTAGAATGCAATCTGCAGGAGTCTGTTGGAAGCAGGCTGTGAGTCTGTTGAGGCCTGCTACTGTAAGCAGTAATGTTGGTGCAGTATGCTGTTTTTGATCTGCTCAACTGTGAGCAATTGAAACCTTATATTCTTTCCCTTACCAATGTCTCAGAAGGAGTTATTGAAACTGTTAAGTGCCAGTTGATGAGAGAAAAGGGTGGTCTCCTCTGGGGAACCTTGAAGACAATTCAGCTCCAGAATCATCCATGGGCTGCAATTAGCTATAAAGCCTGTTTCAAACCACCTCCTCGGGTCCATTGTAGGCCCCAAAGAGCTTTTTAAAAAGAATATAAGCAATCATGCAGTTTTGGAAAATGGGTAGATGCTGCCTGCTAGGGTCCAGGGAACAGCAAAACAAAAAAGCCTTCTAGCTCTCCTAAAATTGTCATTGCTTTAGATACTGCTTTCTAGCATTAGAAAACAAATCTGATGGAGGAGCAAAAATATCACAATT
Source organism: Intellagama lesueurii (assembly GCA_037013535.1). NCBI lineage: Eukaryota > Metazoa > Chordata > Lepidosauria > Squamata > Agamidae > Intellagama > Intellagama lesueurii. The sequence continues at coordinate 8,629,055 of JBAJHW010000003.1, forward strand.
CTCCAGCGCATCACCATGGCTACTTGTACCGGTGGCTAGGTGATTTCCTTGTGTGACAGAGGCAGTTCAGTTGCAGGAAGATGTGAGCCCTGCTTATGGGCTTGCCATGGGAATCTCACTGGTTCCCATGCAGAGGACTGGACTCACCAAGCTATTGGTCTGATCCAGCACAGCAATTCTTTCAGACTCACGAGTATCCCACATCCGAAGGCCAAAATCAGGGCCAAGGCCCAGAATCATCATACAGCTGCTGAAACAGCCCCTTCTACCTTGTGTCTAGAATACTCACTAGTAGACCTCAGCAGACCTTGCTTGTTCTTTTCACCTCATCCAGGAATCTTCGCCCGGCTACTGTTCCCTGCTTCTTCTCCCCGCAAATTAAATGTGTTAAGTAATTGACCACCATTCCTTGCATGATGCAAACAGAGGCAGATGTACTGGGGAAATATCTGTTCTGTTTCATGCCACCTCGGCATAAAGCACCCATTGCTTAGTGAGGCATTTAACAGCTAGCAGAAGAGGGTTCATTGGCAGCAGGAGAAACTTACATCTCACACATGCCAGATGTCTGCTAAGCAAACATTGTCTTCATTTGTGGGTGATGAAAGAGAGAAGGGGGGGCATGCCCTAGTCCCTGTAAACAGGATAGCTCGGTGGTTTGGGTATCCAGCTGCAGAGCCAGAGGTTGGGAGTTCGATTCCCTGCTGTGCCTCCTTGATAGGGGCTGGACCTGATGATCCAAAAGGTCCCTTCCAGCTCTGCAGCTCTAAGATTATATTATATTTTTAAATTAGAGATGGGGATATTTGTATTCATTTACAAATACGAATATCCCCATCCCAGCTGCAACGAATGCGGGTCCAGCCCCTGGAACTGGCCCATCCACTCACGCATCCACTCAGCAGCCATGGGGGGGAGACTCATCCTCCCACCCCTTGCCTGGAGTGGCCAGTTGAGCAGGGAGACGGAGAAGCTACGCTGGTGGTGCTGGGATGCGTAAGCGGACAGGCTGGTTCCAGGGGCCGTACCCCCATTTGTTGCAGCTAGGAGAGGGATATTCATATTCGTAAATGAATACGAATATCCCCATCTCTATATGTTCTATTCTATTCTAAACAGCTTTCTCAATAGCACAGACGCGAGGAACTGTTGCTGTTGGTTATGCTAGTGTGGCAGGTTAACACGTCCTGGCCAAAATCATCTGGAGAGCCATGGTTGCTGGCTTATGTGTTGGGTAATGTTACAAGTCAACCACATTTAAACCCTTGCACCACATTAAAAGTGATCTCTTTTGGGAGATCTTCTACACCAATGGTTCCCAACCTTGGTTCCCCAGATGTTCTTGGACTGAAACTCCCAGAAGCCTTCACCATTAGTTGTGCTGGCCAGGATTTCTGGGAGTTGTAGTGCAAGAACATCTGGGAAACCAAGGTTGGGATAAGCACGGTTCTACAAACAAGACATGGGCTTACCTTCACTGCTGATGTTATCAAGTAGAGCTCTGAAACAATGGCAGATGATGACTCCAGTTCAAGTGAATCCATTTGGGATTGTTTTAATCTGCGTTTTACTGGAGTTATAGAAAGTACAGAGTCCCATCATGAGAATAGGTTCAGGGGCTTGGATACATTCCTGTAAAGTACTGACTAAAGCCTGGAGTGAATTCACAGGGCCTCCCTGAAATTGGAGTTATCACCAGATGGTGCTGCTTTGAACTATTTGGCTTTTTCCAGCACCACCAGCCAGGATGGTCACTGTCAGCCACGCCTGCTGAAATTGCATCTTCCAAACAACTATTGAAGCCACAGGATCCCTGTCTTTTTCTTTTGACTATCATCACATAGCTGGTGGAGCATTGCAGCCTGATATATGTGTTTTTTCTACACTCAAGGCAGGTGATTCTTGTGATTCCTGTTCCACAAGGGCAGCGAGTCTGGACTTTACAGGAGCTCTCCAGGGTTCTGCAATTTATCCCCCAATGTGGGTTCCTTTAAAGTCCATGCTAGAACCTGGAGCAGATCCACTGCCCCCGAAAAATCAGAACCACTAATCCAAAGACCTGGGAGAATAACGAAGAATCAGAAATTCAAAAGTATGTTTTTTTCTGTGCACATGTACTGTATGTCTTCATTCCGGAAGAGCACAGTCCCTAAGGACAACCACTTATGGGACTGAGAAATGATCGAGTTTTATAGGAGTTCCACGACATGATTTTGTTGAACAAATATCTGAGTTTACTTTGAGGCTGCCTGTTTCCCACACCTGGCTTGCAACCCAGCTAAGTTTTGGCTGTTCAAAATGTGTATTTACCTACTTTTACAAAAACAGAAGCAGATGCTGAGGGATAGCTATGCACCCCAATAGAGTTAGTCTTCTTGAGAAAACAGACATGTGGTTTAACCCAGCACAAGTCCACTCAGAAATAAACCCTCTCAAGTTTGATATAACTTATCCCCGGTAAATGTGTTGGACTGCAATTACAGAACACAACCTGTGCATGTCTGCTCATAAGGAAGCTCTAATGCGTTCCATGGGACTAACTCCCAAGTGAATGTGTATAGGATTCCTTCCTGTGTATGTCCATTGAACTCAAGGAGGTTTAATCCTCAGGAGACAGGTCAGGCCCTTAAAAAGAGGAGAAACATCCATCTGTGCAGCTGAGGATCATTTAATTGAGAAGACTTTTTCTTTTTCTTTTTACCACTGTATGGGTTAGAAACCTTCTCTCTCTCTCTCTCTCTCTCTCTCTCTCTCTCTCTCTCTCTCTCTCTCTCTCTCTCTCTCTCTCTCTCTCTCTCTGCAGTAGTCCCTCTGTCTGGTGGCATTTGATATAAATTAAATTAAATGATCGGAAGTCCTTTCTGCACCTCGCAGTTTCATTTCTTGCTGCTGCCTTTTTATGGTCTCGGGAGCAGATGAGGTTTTATAGACATTTCTAGTTTTCACAGCAAGAAGCATCAGTTTCCCCGATATGAGTAAAGCCAACAACTCAAATGCCTGTCTTCAGATAATGCAGAAATTTATGCCCTGAAGTGTTTTGCTCCTTTAGGCCATCCTGTGACACGTTGTTGCCTGAGGCAAAGGGCAAATGCCATGGCCCCCTTCACAAATGGAAGATGGTGAAAAGGGCAGTTGATTCCATATCTTCCATCTGGAAGATATCCTCCACCACTCTTGAGAACCGCAAGCTTGCTTAGGTCAAGCTGCTTGCTGCTTGGCCTACCAATGCTCGCCATCACTCTTTCCACCCCATCCCAATTCCCAAACCAGTCTGAAACATTAAGTCTAGATCTATCTGTGAAGATTTTCAGTCATCCAGGTAAGATTAACAGGAAGTTGAGTCATGGCAACTGGTCCAGGCAACCTAATCTTCTTCCATCCCCAGGAAGATTAGGACCACATACACCAGAAAGACCACTGTTAACGACCGTTAACAACCCATGACAATGGGTGGAGAAGGACTGCAGAGGTGGGATTATCCCTCACCCCCCCCCCAGTCCTTTGTCCTTCTAAGGAGCCTATTCAGACCAAGGGGAAGTGAAACCAATGTGGAGGATATATCAGGGATCTCCTACCAACTCTCCTCAGACTGAAGAAGCTTCTTGGATGAGTAGCGAAACCTTTCAACCTAACAAGAAAGAAGTTCAGTTGCCATGACTCAACTTCCAGATGAAGTCTAGATCTGTGTGGATCCTACAAGAAAACATGTCTCTTGGAGTCTAAAATGTTTTGTCTTTGTGTGTGAGTGGTTTAAACAAAACTTTAGGGTTCGTTGTTATTTTGGTCTGGGAGAAACAAAAACTCTACTTACTGGCAAAAAAGCAATATAGTCCATTTCCAACATGGCTGTTTTCTGTTTCTTTAAGACCACAGTTCCCAACCTTTTTTGGGTCGCAACCTCCTTTTATGATAGCCAAGTAACCTGTGACACACACCCCCAACATATTTGCATAAATTGGGCATGGTTATCATTTCCCCGACATGGTGGCACCATTGACGCTGCTGCTGTTCATCCTCTGACTTCTCCTGCCAACTCTGGTGCCACGTCTTCAAAACTAGGGAAGGAACAGACTGGAGGAGATTAAAGGTAAGGAGGGGAGAAGGCAAAGATGGGCCAAGAAGTGGAAGGACATTGCAATACCCAGAGAGGGGGCAAAACCTTTGTGCAGAGGGAATCCCCCTCAGAAATTGGCCCACAGCCTTCCTTGCACCTGCTACCGAAGCGGTAGCCCATTTGTTTTTGTGCCCCCCCCTCCTGTGGGGTTGTTGTGTGAGAGGTTTTCTTCCTCTTTTCCCCTCTCCTCCCCTCCTTTAGGCTCACTGGAAGTGATGTGTCATAGTTAAAATCCCTTTCTTGTGGAAATGGCAGCAATTATATCTTTACAGTGGCATTTCTTTTCTTGTTTTTTTTAAAAATAGTACTTCCTCTGAAAGTAGAGGCTTCTTTCTCCCACAAAAGTCTTGTTTCTCTTACATACACATTCACACTAACTTTAGCATCTTACTCCAAAAGCTCAAGGAAGAAATTTCAGAAGGGGTACAACACATATAAGGTGACCCGCAACCCCCAAGAAAACATTTTGCGACCCCCTTTGATGTCATGACCCCCAGACTGGAAAACACTGCTTTAAGAAAACACCCCGATACGTGGCAGATGGCTGAACTGGGAACAACTGTCCAGGTCATAATCCTGCAAAACGCCAGTGTCTAGATTTGTGTGGCTCCCACAAGAAAATATGACTCTGGAGGGGATCTAAAATGTATTGTCTTGGTGTGTGAGGGTTAAACCACTCTCTTCTGCCCATTTCCACTACATGGATGGGACCAAACAATTCTGGCTGAAGTGGATGGTGGACAGTGCTTCCATGCCTTTCCTACAATCCAAAGGTATCCCCAGATTCTACTTCCTCTCTCTGCTGGAGGCAAGCAAATTCAGCCATCGCTTGGCCTTGACTTACTATGGGAGCAGATGGTCTCCTTTTTACAGATTCTCCAGCAATGGGCAGTGAACCAGTATGAATACTGTGAGAAGCTCATAAACGCTACCATCTGTCACAGCCGGGACAGCTGGACCAAGAAGCCTATGGTGCTTCAGGCTTTGGCAGCACAATGAAGACCTGCATCACAGAACGGGTCTTTTTTAAGAGTGTGGTGATCTCACGCTGTTAAGCAGCATCTTTTTTTTATGGCTTGTTCTAGTTCCAATCCATGGAAAGATGAAGGAGGCAAGAACTCAAGGGAGAGAGGAGGAGGTACAATCCCTAGAATGGTGGTGTGTCCTACTTCAGAGGAAACAGTTGTGGTATTGGACAGTGACCTCTGTTTTGGGGGGCAAAGGCTAGGATGTGGTGTGGGGGAAATATGAAGCCTTCCAGATGTTGTGGGACTTCACAACATTTCTCACCATTGATGGTCCTGGCTAGAGCTGGTTGGAATTCTTAGACCATCACTTCTGGCCGGCCACAGTTACTTACCCTATGTTAGAACGGGTGGTACCTTTTATTGGATCACTAACAATCAAACAAATTGCAAGGTTTTTGCAGATCAAATTTGACTTCTTCAGGCTTACCACAACTCCTTCGTGGATAGGGCAGAAAACCTGTAGACAAATGTCCAGAAACTGATGGTACCTGTCTATGAGAGGTGATGTAATGGCCAACCTTTTGGGCTTAAGAGAAGGAATGTGAAAATTCCAACCAGACTACAAAGTTGCTCAAGACAGCAGCCTCAAGAGGACGTACATCACCTCTCACAGAGAAGTACCATCGATTTCTGGACTTTTGTCTACAATTATCCATGGAGAAGTTGTGCTAAGCCTGAACAAGTGGAATCTGATCCACGAAAGCTTGCAATTCGTTTAATTTTTAGGGGTTCAATAAAAAGTATCACCCATTCTTAGATTTGTGTAATCTTGGGGACCACGCAGCATTTTCCTTGTTTGTACCCTATGTTAGAAATGGGTACAATTACCAATTTCTTGATAAAGCAGTTGCCATCTAAGAGCCTTTTGAAAATTGTATTAGGCGTGTGCAGAGTCCTTGCCCAAATACAGAACCCATAGATCAAGGCTGCCCTCCCTGTACCCTTTAGGAGATATTCTGGCCTTATCGAGTCCATGATGTTATTGGTTCATTTCCAGGTCTCCATTTTTTAAAATTGCAGAGATGGGAAAATACAAATGGTGAAAAGTTGAGTTGAGAGTACCATGCAATGCCTTCAATTTTGGGGATATGATCAAATTTTGACACGGAATATAGCCTGCTATGTTGGAATGTGTATTTTTCTCAGGGGTGGGGTTCAATCATTTCCAAAGGAGGTTGCTCTGTACAGGAAGATTTGCCTCCTAGGCACCTCAAGGCACAAAGGCCAGCAGGCAATGGTATCTGTAAAACCACAATTTATATAATAATCATGTGCCATCAAGTCAATTCTGGCTTATGGCAAGCTGAGGGTTTTCGAGGTAGATGGTACTCAGAAGTGGTTTCCCATTCCCTTCATCTGGGGGCAGCCTGGGTCTGTGCAGCTTGCCCAAGGCTACACAGGCTGGCTCTGCTCCTACGAAGCACAGTGGAGAATTGAACTCACAACCTCTGACTCTGCAGATGTCAAACCCACTGAGCTATTCAGCCTGCTACCACAGCAATTCATAAAGGAGAAAAAGAACATACCCCAGGGAGGGGAGATAGCTCTAATATCCTCATTGTTGTGACTTATCCACTCAAAGCCCATACAACAACCATCCTTCCATAATCACCTGCACACTCAATTCTCATGGTGTAATACTGATAAGCAAAGTTTAGGTAACTAAGCTGAGAACAAGGGAAAACGTGCATATTCCAGGATGCACAGGCTAGTCTGTACCATGTGGTGACTTATAGATTCAGAGAATAGTGAACTTGGAAGGGGCCTATAAGGGCATCAAGTCCAGTCCTCTGCTCAATGCAGGAATACAAATCAAAGGATATCTGCCAGGTGGTTGTCTAAGTTTCTCTTGAATGCCTCCAGTGTTGGAGCACTCACCACCTCTCGAGGTCATTGATTCCACTGTCGTACTACTCTAACAGTTAGGAAGTTTTTTCTGATATTTAACCAAAATCTGGCTTCGTTTAACTTGAGCTCATTGTTGTGTGCCCTGCAACTTCATCCATTAAAGCTGTATTGAAAGTGAAGGATCTGTAAGGGTATGGTTCAATCCTGGGAGACACCAGAGGCTCTTTGCTCTCACTTGTTAGATGTTCTAGAATCAGACAAATAGCCCCAATTTGGTGCATTTCTATACACTTGTCCATTAGACAGGTATTTGTTCAGTACTTTCCCAATGCTCAAAGCAGCCAACAAATCATAAAAACATAAACCGATCTAAAAACCCTGTTAAATACAAGTGAAAATTTAGTGGCTATAATGTGAGCAACAAAATACATAAAACTAAGCGCAGAACCACTGCCTCTGGGAGGCAGTGGAAGACAGGAGGGCCTGGCATGCTCTGGTCCATGGGGTCACAAAGAGTCGGACACGACTTAACGACTAAACAACAACAAGCGCAGAACAGGACACAATCAACCAAAAGAAGAAAGCAGCATTGGCAATAAGAGGAAATACATTTACAACCATTTATAAATCAAAGCAGAGATGTAGATTCTGTATAGAATCATAGAATCATAGAAAAGTGAAGTTGGAAGGGGCCTACAAGGCCATCAAGTCCAGCCCCCTGCTCAATGCAGGAATACAATCAAAGCATATCTGCCAGGTGATTATCTAAGTTTTTCTTGAATGCCTCCAGTGTTTGAGCCCTCACCAACTCCGAGCTAACTGATTCCACTGTTGTACTGCTCTAACAGTTAGGAAGTTTTTTCCTGATATTCAACCTAAATCTGGCTTTCTTTAACTTGAATCCAATGTTGTGTGTCCTGCACTCTGGGATGATTAAGAACAGATCTTGTCCCTCCTCTGTATGGTAGCCTTTCAAATATTTGAAAAGTGCTATCATATCACCCCTCAGTTTTCTTTTCTTAAGGCTAAACATGCCCAATTCTTTCAGCCTTTCCTCATAAGCCTTGGTTTCCAGCCCCCTGATCATCCTTGTCACCCTCAACTGAACTTGTTCCAATTTGTTAGTATCCTTCTTGAAGTGTGGTGTCCAGAACTGGATACAATACTCAAGGTGAGGCCTAACCAGTGCTGAATAGAGGGGGACTAGCACCACGTGGGATTTGGAAACTATACTTCTATTAATGCATCCCAAAACAGCATTTGCCTTTTTTGCAGCCACATCACACTGTTGGCTCATATTTAGCTTGTGATCTACGACAATTCCAAGGTCCTTCTCACTCGTAGTTTTGCTGAGCCAGGTATACCCCATCTCGTAACTGTGCAATTGTATCTTCAGAAGGAAAAGAATTTGGAAATTCCTACATCTCACTTTTAATTCCTCCCAACCTCAGTTGTTAGAAGTATAGAGATGGCAGGGCTGGGAAGCACCAAACCCCTGTTTGCCCAAAGGACGAACCTGCACGAACTTCCAAAGATACAGTTTGTGCTCATCTCTAATCTGAAGTTGGGGCTACATCACAATCTCAGAGAGGCCCCATGAAGGCGAATGACTGCCATTTGTTGCAAACGATAGCAAACAGAGAAGTTTAAAAATTGCCACAGAAAGACAGGAGGGGGAGTAGTTGATGAGTGGTTTAAGCTCAGACATAGTTCAAAGCCATATTTAATGGCTTCATCTTTCATTGCTTCACAAAGAACCCTGTGAAATAAACCTTTTAACTCTTACATGGTTTTTGTCTTAAGGGTAATGAACCATATGTGAAGACATCTGTATCACCAGCAATGCTTGATCATTAATTAAGAAAGAAGACAGGATATTTTATGACTTCTGGGACAAAAAGAAAAATCAAAAATAGCTGTGAATATTTTTTTAAAAAATCCTGAGTGCCATATATATTCTATGCAGAGTCGATTTTTTAAATAGATGATAATGTGTGGTATTTTGTAGGTTATTTTCAGCTGCAAAGTTGAACTTCAAGAAAACTTGATTGCTAAATTTTGGGCAGAGTTGATGTGTAATAAAAATATAGTACGGATTTATCAGAATTTGCAATGTTAAACAAGAAAACACGAAGGCTTTAAAAAGTTGAAACATAGGAGAAAGCAAATCAGATAGGTTTTTCTATGCGTGCCTGTGGTCCTCTTAATGTGGTTAGAATCCATTTCTAGTCCTCAGACAGCTTGGTCAAAGAGTGAGAGAGTATGTGGTTCATTTCTAATTATGAGCCTGCTCGGGTCTTAAGATCATCAGGACAGGCCTTTCTCTCAATTTCAACACCCTCACAGTGTACTTGGTGGGGACATGGGAGAGGGCCTTCTCTGTTGCTGCTCCCAGACTCTGGAACTCCCTCCCGCTGGAGGCCCGGTTGGCCTCATCTTTGTTGTCCTTCAGCAAGCAGGCAAAGACCTTTCTCTTCAGGCAAGCTTTCCCTTAATGACTGATTGCCTGAGTTTTTTAATGGATTGTTGTGCCTTACTGCTTTGAATGGGGTTTTGCATGTTGCGTTTGTTTACAGTTTCTTCCAGGGGTGTTTGTTTGATCATTTATTTGATCGTTTGTTTGATTATTGTATGCTTACAGGTTTTAACTTTAAATATTGTATTTTAACGATGCAAGCTGCCTTGGGTCCTTTTTAAGAAGAAAGACAGGGAAAAAATGTCTTAAATAAATGAATCAATTAACATTTGCAGAGTCTGGAAATAACACGTTGGCTGAAATCCTGTCTGTCAATGCATATGGTATGATTTGTTTGTTGTTTAGTCGTTAAGTCATGTCCAACTCTTCGTGACCCCATGGACCAGAGCACGCCAGGCCCTCCTGTCTTCCACTGCCTCCCGGAGTTGGGTCAAATTCATGTTGGTTGCTTCGATGACATTGTCCAACCATCTCGTCCTCTGTCGTCCCCTTCTCCTCTTGCCTTCACACTTTCCCAACATCAGGGTCTTTTCCAGGGAGTCTTCTCTTCTCATGAGATGGCCAAAGTATTGGAGCCTCAGCTTCAGGATCTGTCCTTCCAGTGAGCACTCAGGGTTGATTTCCTTCAGAATGGATAGGTTTGTTCTCCTTGCAGTCCAGGGGACTCTCAAGAGTCTCCTCCAGCACCACAATTCAAAAGCATCACTTCTTCGGCGGTCAGCCTTCTTTATGGTCCAGCTCTCACTTCCATACATCACTACTGGAAAAACCATAGCTTTGACTATGCAGACGGTATGATTACACCGCCATAAATGTGCACATTCTTTTCCACCCCGGCAACAAGGGGTGGAATTGCACAATCAGTCACATAGTTCTTGTTTCGAGGGCTCAAATAATGTGCCAGTGGAAGTGCTTCACAAATAGCACTTCTGCCTGGAAACAATTGTAGCTATGGAATCAGAGAATCATCATGGCTTTTCTCCCAGGATGGGAATTGAACTCCCGGCTTCTGACCCCACAGCCAGATACTTAACTCACTGAGCTATCGGCACGCACTCATAGTTCCTTAGAAATATAATGAATAAGGTGCCCAGGGCAGAAACATTCAAACATGAGGCATGTTCGCTCCTATTTAAAGTCTGAAAAGAACATGCTAAGAAAAGCTGCATCAGGTGATTCTGTTCTAGAGGGCTGGAGAGGATTAAGGAGCTAAATGTATTATGCTGGTTAAACAGGTAGTGCTTTCTTCTATATCTTTTGTTGGCTAAAAGTTAAAATTGTGTTGGCCTCTTTTTTTTGTGCACTATACTTTGTTAGTAAAGTAGCTGGATAGTTCAGTAGTTTAGGTATCTGGCTGTGGAGCCAGAGGTTGGGAGTTTGATTCCTCACTGGGCCTCCTGGGAGAAGAGCCAGCCTGTGTGGCCTTGGGCAAGCTGGACAGTCCCAGGTTGTCCCCAGAAGAAGGGAATGGTAAGTAACTTCTGTATATTCTCTACCTAGAAGACCCTGGAATAGAAGACCATGCTGTTGATTTTGTCCAGTCGTTTAAGTTTCCAAATGCAATATAAAAAAATAAAAACAGTTCTCCTGCCGCATTTTGTTCAAAGAAAAAAGAAAGAGAGAGAATAGAGAGGAAAGGGAGATATCCATGAGGAATATTCTGTCTTTGGTATGGCACTCCATTCTGATTAACACTGCAAACAGACCTCTATGAATGAATAATTCACAATTCAAACGAGCTGCCATGGATTCACTCCCCGCTCACGTTCCGCCAACACACCATTTTCATGGCAAATATTGGGGATCTAGGGACAAAGGTAAATATACTCAAAATTCAGAAGACTTTGTGAATAGATCCTTCTTGGAAATAGAAGAGTTCACTGTAGCAATGAAAAGTACACAGCAGATTTTCATAGCTTTGCATATGTAATGAAACCATGATAGGAAAAAGTGGGAAGGATTTAGTACTGATAGTTAGAATATTTCCAAATCACAGGAAGCAAATAGTTCCCTTTATTTTGCACTCGTCACAGCACATCTTGGCCCACAGATTATCCGAAATAAAGAAAGCAAGTCCTAACAAGAAACTTGAAAGAAAGGCATAAGCATAGGAAAAAGGTCAGTCATTTTCAGATTTTCACCGAACTTATCCATTTCACAGAGCCCTAGACTTGTTGATCTGAAGGCCTTAAGAATGGATCTCAACAGATGGGAAACCTTGACATCTGAGCGCTCAGCCTGGAGGCAGGCGGTGCAGCATGGCCTCTCCCAATTTGAAGAGACACTTTCCAGCAAGCCGAGGCAAAGAGGCAGTCCCGAAACCAGCAAAACCAGGGAGCTGGACAGGGGACAGACTGTGTTTGTCTTCAGTGTGGAAGGGATTGTCACTCTCGAATTGGCCTTCTCGGCCACACTAGACGCTGTTCCAAGACCTCTATTCAGAGCACGTTACCATAGTCTCTTGAGACTGAAGGATGCCTACTGACTTGTTGAGAGACACAGCACCCCTTGTTCTGAAATGTGCACATTGGCAAGACTTACAGTCTGTTTTATAAAGACAACATTATGTGTGCTTTTTAAAAAATGTAAATGCATTAAATGGAGAAACATATTTTGTGGACAAAATATGAGCAAAAATCTATCTGTCAAGAAAAGTCATAAAGAGATGACAGCAATCATGTGCTGTTGAGTTAATTCTGACTTTAGGCAACTCTTTTCAGGGTTTTCCAGGTAGAGAATACTCAGAAGTGGTTTCCCCTTCCCTTCCTCTGGCGGCTCCCTCAGACCCTGCAGCTTGCCCAAGGCCACACAGGTTAGCTCCACTCACAAGGACGCGCTGTGGAGACTCAAGCTCCCAACCTCTGGCTCCCCAGCCAGAGACCTAAACCACTGAGCTACCCAGCCAGCTAAAGAATGGGATACATCAACAGAACGTGTGCAGACATTTATACCAATTTCCATGCAGGTGTTAAAAACAAAGGCCGAAATCCTGTTGGTTTTTGTGAGATTTAGGTCAATTGGGCAGTTCCCCCAGCTCCCCGCCATCCCTGCCATGACTCCAATTTCACGACGGCTAGGCACACAAATGCCAGTCTGCTAGAGGGGCAGAATAATTACAAGCAGTCAGTTGTCCGCCAAGGAGCATTGCCATTTGTGGCACTCCCTCCAGACCCAACACCTAGTGGCAAGCAGAGCATAAGGGCTCCACAGCCAGAACACTTTGTGTCTCTGCTTCGACAATTTCTGGATTGCCGTTGAAACCAACGATGATTTCCTCATAGGCAAGCAGTCAGTCAGTCACTCTTCCTTGCACATGTGGTGGAGAAAGGAGAACCCCATGTGGAACAAACTGTTCCATGCACAGTTCATCAACACCAGTAGACAGAGACGAATGTTTTGGGTGGCCAGGTGGGCAGTCCCAGGGTAACATTCACATTTTCAGTCCAAGGATTTCAGAAACTGAAAAAGAGGGCAGGAAGTGACACATCTCTCACACAATCCTTGATTCCTACTCCTGAGCTGGCTCTTTAGCTACTCCTCCGGAGTTGAGAGACTAAAGTCTTACAATGACTTCTTCTCTTTATCTTTCGACTGTTCAAACCTGTCCCTATTTTACCGATAAAACTCCTTCAAAGTTTGTGTGAATCATTTTGAAACTCTTTCTCTTTTGTTCGGAAGGCTTCCATGTTCAGGGTCAGGTGGCGATTCCTCCAATGTTCACTCCTCAGGAAGTGATGGATAAATTGGCAAATGCATAAAGACCAAAGAAGATGGTATAATGGATAGGAAATCCTGGGCAAATGTCTACTCCAGGAGCAGAGACCTTTTCCGGCAGCAATGGGAGCTATTAGCAGGAACAGAAGCCATTTTGGATCAGGAAACAATAGCAGTGAGAAAACGGCCAAGCAATACCTGGTGTGTGCCATTTAAAACCTATCTGAAAATCAACATGAAGCATGTAAGTCATTAACTGAATAACAGCTGATGCTGCCTGTTTTGTAGATAAAACATTATGTTGTTCTAATGACTATATTAATGAAATGTTTGATTTCTTGTTACACAAACGGTGTCTTATTGCCGTCTCATAGAGATAACACATTTTTGTTTTGCTGTTCTTGTGTTTCAAGACACTTTGAGCATTTTGTGTGGAGAAATGGTATATAAATTAAAACAAATGATGACGGTGATGATGGTGATGCCCCCCCCCTCCAGAGAGACTGACATGAAGGTGTCCCATTGGACCTGTTCCAGAATGGCTCCGAGGGTAGACAATAGGGGCTAAACTATGAAGAACAGCACATCTCTGAACACCTCTTCTGTAACAACGGCAGGGCCCCACTCCTTAGAGTAAAGATAAGCTGTTGGTTGCCCTGAATGACAGTGGCACTGATTCTTGTGGAAGACAGAGGGCCATTAAAGAAGAATAAAATCCCCTTTGGTTCAACCATGTTGAAAAAGGTGGGCATGACATCCCTCAGACAATGACACCAGGGCTATCAGTGGTGAAAGCCATGCCATCAAGAATGCTCAGAGAAGACCAGAGTCTCTAGAAGCATCAATGGAGGCCATCTTAATAAGCAGAAGCAACATCTCCTGCTGGGAAGTGACCCATGAATGTTAAGGCAAGTTGATATGCTTCCTGATGTTCTAAGACTGGTGTTCAAGAGGAGACCTGATTCTGACTTTGTGCACTTCTTGGGAAGGAAGAAGAGATTCAGAGTGGGAGCAGGTATTTTGACTCTTCCTTCTCCTATCCTCCCATAAGCTCCTATACTGACCATGAATGTTGCTGCTGGTCATGGTTTCATTTGATGCTGTTTTCTAATACATAAAGTCAGATATATGGCTAAGCACCTCATTTAGCATTTTTAGTCCAGTATCCTGCTGGGATTTCCACATGTGTAGCGAATGTTGCACAAGCAGTTGCTCTACTTAGCTGGTCTATAAGCAACTGCACAAGCAGTTGGAAGCACTCTTTCAGTGCTGTGTTGGGTGAGGTGTCTGTTCAGCTGATTGTGCAACCAGCTGCACAATCATTTGAGCAACAGACGCCTTCTCCAACAACTGCAACCTCCAACACAATGTTTGTTGCACATGCAGATTTCCCATGTGGAGTGTGTGGACCTTCAGGTTGTGCTGAACTGTTATCTCCCATCATCCCTCACCTTTGGCTATGCCAGACAAGATTTGCAGTCCAACAGCCTTTGGAAGGCTATCTCTCCCCCATTACGAGTTAACAAGCAGGGCAAAATCAGACAGCCACCGTGTGAGAATATGGGTATTAAAAAGTAAGCAAGAGCTTCCCTCCTTCCATCTGTAAACAATTGTGGCACGCGCCATTTGCAAGGCAAAACAAATGTGTTCATCTGGCTGTGCGTCTAGAGTGACTCGTCATTATGCAAACATTTGTAATCATGTTTCATAATCAAGCGTTGCAAATTGGCTTCCGCGTTGTTTAGTCTGCCTTTTGCATGACTCTGATTGCACCTCCGAGACCATTAAAAGATGTTTATTTATTCTAAATTCCAAGACCACCCCTTCTGTACAATGGTTGCAATTCCAAATAAATAATCATAGCTCACTAAAATAAAACTCTTGGCGTACACTAAAAAGAGAAACGTGCATTAAAGGAGCTGGCCTCTTTGGCATCCCAAAGAGGTGAAGCACAGAACCGATGATGTCATGGGCAAAATTTGAAAAAGTTTCTCTCTCTTTTTGCACGGCCAGCTTCCATGGCCGGTAGGTGATTCTGGGAGTTGTCACCCAAAATCATGGCTTTCCAACTTCTTATGGGGCTCAGACTCGTGATCCTAACACTTCCTTACATCAAGATCATCTGTGATTCGACTATTATAATAAGTAAAAGTTGTGCAACCCAACATGTAAATGTATATATAAGAATGAATGAAACTATTACTGCATAAGAGAACATGTGTAACCAATCAGATTCTGTAGAGTGTCAGCCAATAGGTACTTAGATGTGTTAACTGTCAGATATAAGAAAAAGTGACAGTTAATACAGTAGGACTGCTGTATCTGCGGGATCAGTACCTACAGTTTCAGTTATCCACTGCTTGAAAATAATAAGTAAAAAACCTAGAAATAAGTGTTTCCAAGGTGTATTACTAGAAATGGCCACTAGAGGGAACCAAAAACTGCTCTCTCTCTCTCTCTCTCTCTCTCTCTCTCTCTCTCTCTCTATATATATATATATATATATATATATATATATTTCAGCATCCACGGGGGGGGGGGGGAGGCTTGGAACCGACTCCCCGCAGACCTACTGTATGTGGCTTTTCTGTTGATATGTTATTATTCAGCAGGGATGTGGCCTCGAGTCACGAGACTCGCTGTCAAGTCGGACTTAATTTCCACCGGTGAATCGATTCAGAGGTTTTTCCAATGACTCAGATTCAACTCACAACTCAGAACCCACCCACCCCCTCCCTTTCTTCGGGGGGGGGGACTCCTTTTTTTAATAGGGATTCAGACTTGGGGCATGGGACTTGGAACTTGACACCAAAGACGCACTCAGAATTGGAACTCGGACCCAAAGATTCGCCAACATCCCTGGTATTCAGTTCAGAGGACTATTCGCTACTAGGTGCCTGTTATGAAGCTGTTACAAGATGTCTGTCAAGCATAAACCAAATCTACACCAAGTCAAATGTTCAATTGCTGTTTTTAACATGTCTTTAAATAAATGTTCTTAAAGCTTACTATGACTGAATGATTATTCTTTTATCTGCTGGAACAGACATATATGTATCAAGGGAGAATATTATTCATAATCCGTGTGGGTTTTTTTTTACAGTCACGCTTAATGTGCTGTGTGTAAACTCACAAAAACGTCAATGTCACCATTCCTTAACACTGGGGGCTGGGAACTCTCAGGCTTTGGCCCTTGTGTAACAAGTGCCACAATTTGGCCCTGGGGATCCTAGGGAGGAGAACGTTCTTGATCTGGAGTGGTCCTAAACAAATGGTAGAAGCCAAAAAAAAAGGAGGCGCTCGTGATCTTTATAGCAGCGATCTTGTTTTGCAAATTCAATTTCCTCCTTCATTCTTAGTTTCTAAACATTTTGAACATTTTCTTGCCAATGCCAACGCTGAAAGAGTTTATTCAGCCCATATTGCAAGCTTGGGAAGAGGGACAGAAGTTTTTCACAGCTCCATCATGATAGCCCAACATTAGAATTGCAGATTAGAAGTGGGGCTGGCTTTAATTTTCAGCATCAGGTTCCCCCCATACAGAACCCTGAATGGGTTTCAGCAAAAGTCAGTCTAAGTCAATTGCCTTTTCCAACCTCATGCTAGCTTCAATCCATCACCCAGTGGCATGGAGAATCGGATGCAGCCTTGACTTGTGCAGAAGTAGTGCATTTTCAAAACATTTAAAAATTCGAAACCCTAATTTTTCATGCAAAATCGAATCATTATTTTCATATCCGGCAGATCATCTTTCTAATATGCAAATAGTGGACTACAATGACTTGAGACTTTACTCCCTGTGTAAATACAACTGGGCTGGATCCAGTTGTTGTCTGGATCAGCTGACCACTGCCTCAAGTGTTGAAACACATAACTGCACCCTCTCAGGGAACTCTCAGGAACAGTGTGCAGCTCCACCATGTGGTGAATCACTGAACCATCAAACCATTCCCAACTTACGAATGATTTTATGAATTAGTGACATCCAGAAAGTCCTATTGCCAACAGCCTTGCTCTTGCAAACTCAAGGCTGTGGCTTCCTTTATTGAGTCAATCCATCTCTTATTTGGTCTTCCTGTTGTCCTGTTGCCTTCAGCTTTCCCCAGCATTAATGTCTTCTCTAATGAGTCTCGTCTTCTCATGATCCACTCAAAGTACAATATCCCCAGTTTGGCTATTTTGTTTCTAGGGAGAGTTAAGACTTGGTTTTATCTACAGCTCACATATTTGTCTTTCTGGTGGTCCATGGTCTCTGGAAAAATCTCCTATAGCATCATATTTCAAACAGCTCAATCTGTTTCCTGTTGGTTTTCTTCTCTGTCTAGCTTTCACATCCAGACATAGTAATCAGGAATACCATAGCACAGATATCTTCATCTTGGTCTCTAGTGATATATCATTGACCATGATGGTCTTTTCTAGTTCACAATTGTTCTTCCAGGTCTTCTGAAATCAGTCTTCTTCTGATTTCTTGGTTGCAGTCTCCATTTGGAAACTGTCAGCTTTTCAACAAACAACCTTCTAGGCTTAGATTTATCCTGGTTAATGACTGGATCCTGCTGTGAAGGAAAAAAATATAGGAAGCTTCCTCACATGCAACCAGTCCATTGGTCTATATAACCCAGTATTATCAACTCTGACTGGCAGAATTCTTTTAAAGCCCTACCAGGAGATGCTGTCATTTAACTTGGATTGTGCTGTGCCATGGAACTATGGCCGCTTCCCAGTGCTAAATATTTTATCCTCCAGTGGTATCCTGTCCAGGTGGCAGCCAAGGAAGCCTCCTTAGATGAGGTGAACATGTTCACAATGGTGTGGTGGGATAGCAAAACTAAGCACTGAGGACAAGGGGCAGAGACTTAATCAATACAAACTTAGAACCCACACTTAACAGCGCTTCACTGTTTGTGAGAAATAATTCCCCATCATGAATGGAGTTCAGTGAATTACCTGCACATTGGCCAGGGTATCATATAGGACACACACAGGCCTGTTATTGCACAATCTCATGTGGAAAAATACCTCTTGTCTCTAAAAATATTGCTCAGAGGTCAAGGAACTCAAGAGAATGTCAGAGTTTCCCTGGTGGATTCATTTGTCCAGTCAGATTAATACTTCCACCAGCCAGGAGCAGCCATGCACCGCCATTCATGAAACTCACTGCCATTCATGAAATTCAGAGAGTTATCAATCTGTCAGTCATTTCCATGGTTATCAATAACTTCCTGTTCCAGTCAAGAGTTGGTTAAACAACACAAGGCTCATCTTAGGCTTTGGGTTTTGTTTGCCCTGAATTTTCTTGGAAGAAGATTCCTTTCTTGTTTTCTGGTCTTCCCTTTCTGCTTGCCCTTCAAACCCGATTGTTCTTCAGCCCTAACTTCCACTTTCTCCTCCTGATTGTTATCCATAATCCAGTCCTCAAATCCTGCTCTGGATTGCCATCCATTATCCACTTCTCCAGTCCTATATTATTGTATTAATTGAGATCAGGGCAGGGCCTCCCTTGAATTCTTGGGGGGAATGTTTCCCTGATTTATCTAAAAGCTACTTCCAATTCCAGCCAAAACCTCATGAGATGTCTCTCAACTCTGGTCCACAACCAGACTCAGGCAATTCTGAACAGAGTCAGACTTTGATACCAATCCATTCTGGACTTTCCAAATTTTCTTCAATCCCAAATTCAACCTAAAACAAATTCAAGGACAATAGAACCCTTTTTCCCCCCACCAGAATATTGGAACAAGTTCAGAGGAGGGCAACAAGGATGATGAGTGGGCTGGAAACCAAGCCCTCTGAGGAAAGACTGAAAGAACTTGACACGTTTAGCTTTGAGAAAAGAAGGCTGAGGGGAGATAGGATAGCACTTTTCAAATACTTGAAAGATGGTCTTACAGACGAGGAGCAGGATCTATTCTCCATCATCCCAGAGTGCAGGACACTTAAGAAGGGCCTCAAGCTACAGGAAGCCAGATTTTGGTTGAATATCAGAAAAAACTTCCTAACTGTTAGAGCAGTACGACAATGGAACCAGTGACCTCAAGAGGTGGTGAGTGTTCCAACACTGGAGGCATTCAAGAGAAATTTAGACAACCACCTGGCAGATATCCTTTGATTTGTATTTCTGCAATACAGCAGGGAGTTAGACTCGATGGCCTTATAGGCCCCTTCCAGCTTTTATGATATAAATCCTTCCTAGCACGACATCCATCAACTTGTGAAACCTTCAATAGACTCCCTTTTTTATCTTGGAGATAAAATGGAACATGTATATAAATACTGAGTACTAGAATTTTAAAAACCGTTACTTGTGGTTGTAGCCTTCAAATCCTAATGTGTATATTTTAATTAGCTGAATGCTTTAAAATATCATAATTGCTCACTGAAGCCTACTCTAAATATAATCAGCAATATTAGGGACATGTTAATTGAAGTGCTAACAAAAAAAATTGTCAGCTCAGATCCTTGACTTATTAGCTTTGTATGATTCCACAGCATTGGTGCAAAATACTTAATGTCAAATATTTTTTAAAAAAAAAGACATTGAATACAGGATCTCGAAAGAGATGGGCAAATGGGAGGGGCTTTGCTTTCTGAACACAAGAATATCTGACAGTCCAAACAGACCTTATATGCAAATACAGTAGGACACCCATATCCACGGAGAATTCGTTCCAAGCCCCTCCCCAGCAGATACTGAAAAACGTGGATTATAGAGAAACTACTTTAATAGGGAACACTATATATAGCATTATATATATTTGACCCAGAGTTGGGTCAAATTCATGTTGGTCGCTTCGATGACACTGTCCATCCATCTCGTCCTCTGTCGTCCCCTTCTCCTCTTGCCTTCATACTTTGCCAACATCAGGGTCTTTTCCAGGGAGTCTTCTGGAAAGTATGTGGTTACCTGGTTCTTTTTGTGTGTATAGATTAACTCAATGTAGATTTGTACGTCTTGCAATGTGAATGTAAATGTGCTTGATTCCTATGTGGGGAAAAGATAACTACTTCCATTGGTTTTACATACTACAGCTGTAGCTGTTCTTCAGTATTTTTTTTACATAATTAAACATTTCATGCTAAGTGGATGCACACATCCTTAAATGTTAGATATTTTAGGTTCGGCATACGCTTCCCCAGCAGTTGATTATAGATGTATTTACTCTTTAATAATAAAATTAATGTGTATTATCATTGTCTGGTGTAAAATTCTATTATTTAAAGAAGTCACAGAGAAATCTATACTATCAAGTCAGGTGATTTAGTAAAGAGCACAAAAGTTGGTCTTCCATCCTCTAAATGAATATATTCGGAGACTGTACTTAGACGTACATTAATAATATATCAATAACTGGTGCATACCTTAATAAATAAGGTATTTTTTTTCTAGGCTGACCTTTGCTCTTCCTGACCGCATGGTCTGAGGGGGCAGGGGTTTAGCTTTAAATGAGCACGAGCAGGGGGCAGGAAAGTTTTAGGGGTCGGATCATACTTCCGCACTATTAGGGAGCAGGCCAGGTAGGTGGGGCTCGTCAGCCTTGGAAGGCAGCCCATCTAGGAGAAGGAAAACTCCGATTTCAAACCTCCACTGCCTTGTGGCTATATCCACTGATGGAAAAGGCTTCAGGAGTTAACCTCGAGGCAAAATCCGGAGCCGGAGTCCCGGAGGCAGTTCATATCGTTCTGGCAACTCCTGCGACGTCACTGGAATCAGTTGTATTGGCTCTTGCCTTTCCATTGGACTATTTCAGCGACATGGAGAGGGGGGATTTGCTGCTTGGGTAACAGCCTATCCTCCATATTATTTTACCCAGGCTTCGTGCTCTGGAGAGGACACTCCAGCTTCGCATACAGCGTTGAAGTCCTCCATACAGAGCATGGTACCATAGTCTCTTGAGACTGAAGGATGCCTAACACTAACATATATAGCATTGTCTCTGCCTCCATCTAGAGGCCAGGTCTGGTAACTTCATATTTAGAAATACATAGTTATAGGATTTTTCTTTTCATATTTTTAATATTTTCAGACCGTGGATAAGTGAATCAGTGAATACTGATCCTGTGGATACAGGGTTCATGTTGTACATATAATAGTTGTTTAGTCGTTTAGTCATGTCCGACTCTTCGTGACCCCATGGACCAGAGCACACCAGGCTCTCCTGTCTTCCACTGCCTCCCGAAGTTGGGTCAAATTCATGTTGGTTGCTTCGATGACACTGTCCAAACATCTCATCCTCTGTCGTCCCCTTCTCCTCTTGCCTTCACACTTTCCCAACATCAGGGTCTTTTCCCGGGAGTCTTCTCTTCTCATGAGATGGCCAAAGTATTGGAGCCTCAGCTTCAGGATCTGTCCTTCCAGTGAGCACTCGGGGTTGATTTCCTTCAGAATGGATAGGTTTGTTCTCCTTGCAGTCCAGGGGACTCTCAAGAGTCTCCTCCAGCACCACAATTCAAAAGCATCAATTCTTCGGCGGTCAGCCTTCTTTATGGTCCAGCTCTCACTTCCATACATCACTACTGGAAAAACCATAGCTTTGACTATGCGGACCTTTGTCGGCAAGGTGATGTCTCTGCTTTTTAAGATGCTGTCTAGGTTTCTCATCGCTTTCCTCCCAAGAAGCAGGCGTCTTTTAATATCGTGGCTGCTGTCACCATCTGCAGTGATCGTGGAGCCCAGGAAGGTAAAATCTGTCACTGCCTCCATATCTTCCCCTTCGATTTGCCAGGAGGTGATGGAGCCTGTGGCTATGATCTTAGTTTTTTTGATGTTGAGCTTCAGACCATTTTTTGCGCTCTCCTCTTTCACTCTCATTAAGAGGTTCTTTAATTCCTCCTCACTTTCTGCCATCAGAGTGGTATCATCTGCATATCTGAGGTTGTTGATATTTCTTCCAGCAATCTTAATTCCGTCTTGGGATTCATCCAGTCCAGCCTTCCGCATGATGTATTCTGCATATAAGTTAAATAAGCAGGGAGACAATATACAGCCTTGTCGTACTCCTTTCCCAATTTTGAACCAATCAGTTGTTCCATATCCAGTTCTAACTGTTGCTTCCTGTCCCACATATAGATTTCTCAGGAGATGGATAAGGTGGTCAGGCACTCCCATTTCTTTAAGAACTTACCATAGTTTGTTGTGGTCCACACAGTCAAAGGCTTTTGCGTAGTCAATGAAGCAGAAGTAGATGTTTTTCTGGAACTCTCTGGCTTTCTCCATAATCCAGCGCATGTTAGCAATTTGGTCTCTAGTTCCTCTGCCCCTTCGAAATCCAGCTTGTACTTCTGGGAGTTCTCGGTCCACATACTGCTGAAGCCTGCCTTGGAGGATTTTGAGCATAACCTTGCTAGCGTGTGAAATGAGTGCAATTGTACGGTAGTTGGAGCATTCTTTAGCACTTCCCTTCTTTGGGATTGGGATGTAGACTGATCTTTTCCAATCCTCTGGCCACTGCTGAGTTTTCCAAACTTGCTGGCATATTGAGTGTAGCACCTTAACAGCATCATCTTTTAAGATTTTAAATAGTTCCACTGGAATGTCATCTCCTCCACTGGCCTTGTTGTTAGCCATGCTTTCTAAGGCCCACTTGACTTTGCTCTCCAGGATGTCTGGCTCAAGGTCAGCAACCACACTATCTGGGTTGTCCGAGACATCCAGATCTTTCTGGTATAATTTCTCTGTGTATTCTTGCCACCTCTTCTTGATGTCTTCTGCTTCTGTAAGGTCCCTACCATTTTTGTCCTTTATCATGTCCATCTTTGCACAAAATGTTCCTTTAATGGCTCCAATTTTCTTGAACAGATCTCTGGTTTTTCCCTTTCTATTGTTTTCCTCTATATCTTTGCATTGTTCATTTAAGAAGGCCCTCTTGTCTCTCCTTGCTATTCTTTGGAAGTCCGCATTCAATTTTCTGTAACTTTCCCTATCTCCCTTGCATTTTGTTTCCCTTCTCTTCTCTGCTATTTGTAAGGCCTCGTTGGACAGCCACTTTGCTTTCTTGCATTTCCTTTTCTTTGGGATGGTTTTTGTTGCTGCCTCCTGTACAATGTTACAAGCCTCCATCCATAGTTCTTCAGGCACTCTGTCCACCAAATCTAGTTCCTTAAATCTGTTCTTCACTTCCACTGTGTACTCATAAGGGATTTGGTTTAGATTATACCTGGCTAGCCCAGTGGTTTTTCCTACTTTCTTCAGTTTAAGCTTGAATTTTGCTATAAGAAGCTGATGGTCAGAGCCACAATCAGCTCCAGGTCTTGTTTTTGCTGACTGTATAGAGCTTCTCCATCTTTGGCTGCAGAGAATATAATCAATCTGATTTCGGTATTGCCCATTTGGTGATGTCCATGTGTAGAGTCGCCTCTTGTGTTGTTGGAAAAGAGTGTTTGTGATGACCAGCTTGTTCTCTTGACAGAACTCTATTAGCCTTTGCCCTGCTTCGTTCTGAACTCCAAGGCCAAACTTACCTGTTGTTCCTTTTATCTCTTGACTCCCTACTTTAGCATTCCAGTCCCCTATAATGACAAGAACATCTTTCTTTGGTGTCAGTTCTAGAAGGTGTTGTAGGTCTTCATAGAATTGGTCAATTTCAGCCTCTTCGGCATCGGTGGTTGGTGCATAAACTTGGATTACTGTGATGTTGAGAGGTCTGCCTTGGATTCGTATTGAAATCATTCTATCATTTTTGAGATTGTATCCCAGTACAGCTTTCCCCACTCTTTTGTTGACTATGAGGGCTACTCCATTTCTTCTACGGGATTCTTGCCCACAATAGTAGATATGGTAATCATCTGAATTGAATTCGCCCATTCCCGTCCATTTTAGTTCACTGACGCCCAGGATGTCAATGTTTATTCTTGCCATCTCCTGTTTGACCACATCCAACTTACCAAGGTTCATAGATCTTACATTCCAGGTTCCTATGCAGTATTCTTCTTTGCAGCATGGACTTTCCTTTCACTTCCAGGCACGTCCGCAGCCTTTCGGCTTTGACCCAACCGCTTCATTAGCTCTGGAGCTACTTGTACTTGTCCTCCGCTCTTCCTCAGTAGCATGTTGGACGACTTCCGACCTGAGGGGCCCATCTTCCAGCGTCATATCTTTTAGCCTTTTGTTTCTGTTCATGGGGTTTTCTTGGCAAAGATACTGGAGTGGCTTGCCAGTTCCTGCTCCAGGTGGATCGCGTTTAGTCAGAACTCTCCACTATGACCTGTCCGCCTTGGGTGTCCCTGCACGGCATAGCCCATAGCTTCTCTGAATTACTCAAGCCCCTTCGCCACGACAAGGCAGCAATCCGTGAAGGGGACATATAATAGACCCTTGTGTATATCTTGTGGCATGGGAGCTATGTTGTTTTCATTTGTGGGGAGAAAAGAAGAGAACAAGAATGGGCAACTTCCACAAGTCCAGAGATCAGACTTACCGACCCCGGACCTTCAAGGGCTAAACACATTACATATGCCTCCTTTTAAAAAGAAAGGAATATTCTTACAAAATTGGCAAAGTTACTGAAGAAAAGGTCCCCTGAACCATCTGGTGGGCACTTTTGTTTTAAAAACGTGGGTGGTCAAGGGGTGCAGGGATCCATCAAACCATGCCAAAACTTTCCCTGCCATACCTCAGAGGGCCAAAGTGGGTTTTTGAGTCAACAATCCCAAATAATTTTTCATTTGTGGGCTAAGGATCTTATAAGAGCCTCATGGCACAGTGATTAAACTGCAATACTGCAGTTAAGACTCTGTTCATGACCTAAGTTTGATCCTGATGGGCTCAGGTAGCCAGCTTGAGGTTCACTCAGCTTTCCATCTTTCTGAGGTCAGTTAGTTGAGTATCCAACTTGCTGGGGAGGCCATGCATAGCCTGCATAATTAAATTGTAAACCATCCAGGGTGCTATGGGCCTGTATATAAGCAGCATGCTTTGATTAATTTGGTACATTGTGGGGTGGCATGCAACCTGTGGGCAACATATTGGTTGGAATCCTGTTGTACAGTTATGCAAACAGTGCAACACTTAGAAGTGAATTGTTGTAAGATAAGAAATCTATATAAGTGTTATCTATTGCATGCTGAGTTGCATGACAGATAATACTTACGCAGATTTCTTTACTTAAGGCAATTCAGTTCTGAAAGTTACACTGTTTGCATAATTGTACAACAGGATTCCAGCCATTTTTGAAACCGAGGGTGGGGGTAGGGCTAAAGTGAACAAAGGGGGAAAAGGGGAGAAATGTATTGGTAGAATTCGTTGTCCTTCGTATCCCTCACCAATGAAATTATATGCCCCCTTTAACCTATATTATTGGCCCAATAATGTTATTCTTTTAGTCTTGATGTCCAGTCTGGTTCTCTTTGATAAGATTTCCCCGTCAAGGACTAGGCAGGATGTGTTGCCAAAAGTAATGTCATGTAATAAAATCGTTCTACTCCAACAATTGAAGACATTTTACTACGTAATAAAATCTAGGTGATTTTTCTAGCCTTCGCCACACTCCATTAATTCAGACTCTAATTTGCTTCTGATATATTATTGATGGAGCACAAAAGCATTTATTAATAACAACCTCCCTCTGAAAAGAAGGAAGGAAGGAAGGAAGGAAGGAAGGAAGGAAGGAAGGAAGGAAGGAAGGAAGGAAGGAAGGAAGGAAGGAAGGAAGGAAGGAAGGAAGGAAGGAAGGAAGGAAGGAAACTCCCACACGTCTTTATTATTATTATTATTATTATTATTATTATTATTATTATTATTATTATTATTATTATTATTATTATTATTATTATTATTATATTAGGCATCTTTCAGTCTCTCGAGACTATGGTAACCTGCTCTGAATGGAGGACTTGGAACAGCGTCTAGTGTGGCTGAGAAGGCCAATTCGAGAGTGACCATCCCTTCCACACTGAAGACAAATACAATCCGTCCCCTGTCCAGCTCCCTGATTTTGCTGGTTTCGGGACTGCCTCTTGGCCTCGGCCTGCTGAACAAGTGCCTCTTCAAATTGGGAGAGTCCATGCTGCACCACCTGCCTCCAGGCTGAACGCTCAGAGGTCAAGGTTTCCCCATCTGTTGAGGTCCATTCCTAAGGCCTTCAGATCCCGCTTGCAGATCTCCTTGTATCGCAGCTGTGGCCTCCCTGTGGGGCGATTTCCCTGCACTAATTCTTCACACAGGAGATCTTTTGAAATCCGACCATCAGCCATTATCACGACATGCCCAAGCCAATGTAGATGTCGTATTATTATTATTATTAGCTTTATTAGCTTTATTCGCTTCATTTGTTTGCCGCATTTCTCCCAACAAGGGACCCACACTTACATTCCCACCCATGTATCATTCTCTGGTGCTCCAAGATGCCTTGGTTTCAGAATCTGGTTTATCTTATGAAAAAATGAATTTCATCTTAACAACCGAAGGCAAGGCACGTGGGCTCCCTGCAGACAGATATGCCCAAACCAAAGGAATCAGGGGCTTTTGTGAGATTCCGGATTAACAGCAGAGCAAGGGGGTGCTGTTCAACCCTGGGTGAAGCAATGCACCAACAGATTCATTCTGTTCCATTCAGCATTCATAATACTGAAAAGATCGTAATTTGGACGAAGGAAAAGGGAAGCAGAAAGTATCCAGTTGGCTGAATTGCTGATGCCACAGGAGAAGTTGATTGACAGCCAATAAAAACCAAGATCTCCCCTGAACCCTCCAATGACTGAGGCACTAGGGAGGGCTCAGACTGAGGTCATCCGATGGCATAGACTGTATGCTCCATTGCCAGTGTTCTGCCAGCTATTTTGTGGAGCCCTGGGGCAAAGAGAAACATTTGTGGTGTTGTTTAGCTAGTTATTTTTACTCTAGAATACTCCTTTTCTTTGTTCTTTCACTAGGCTTGGTTTACTCCATTTTACCAAAATAGTGATGTATGGAAGTGAGAGCTGGACCGTAAAGAAAGCTGACCGCCGAAGAATTGATGCTTTTGAATTGTGATGCTGGAGGAGGCTCTTGAGAGTCCTCTGGACTGCAAGGAGAACAAACCTATCCATTCTGAAGGAAATCAACCCTGAGTGCTCACTGGAAGGACAGATCCTGAAGCTGAGGCTCCAATACTTTGGCCATCTCATAAGAAGAGAAGACTCCCTGGAAAAGACCCTGATGTTGGGAAAGTGTGAAGGCAAGAGGAGAAGGGGACGACAGAGGACGAGATGGATGGACAGGGTCATCGAAGCGACCCACATGAATTTGACCCAACTCCGGGAGGCAGTGGAAGACAGGAGGGCCTGGCGTGCTCTGGTCCATGGGGTCACAAAGAGTCGGACACGACTTAACGACTAAACAACAACAACAACCAAAATATGATTACACTGTTAGAAGTGTGTGTGTGTGTGTGTGTGTGTGTGTGTGTGTGTGTGTGTGTGTGTGTGTGTGGTTGTGGAAGGATGGTTGTTGCATGGGCTTTGAGTGGATCGGTCACTCAAACAGGACACGTCATCTCCCTACCACCAACTCAAAGCCATTTGAGCTTTTTCTCATTCACAAGTTTAAAATAAAAATAAAATAAAAACCCAAGAAATCTGAAAAGGCACAGATAATTTCATAGACCAGGGAACAGATTGGGTCAGTATGTCTCCTAAAAAGTACAGGTTACATCCGCCATAATCTGTAGGCCTCACTTACTGAGGTACTAAGTGGATTGAGGACTTCAGCACACCCAGGCTCCATCTTACACAGTTGGTAGATAAGAAGTGTCACGTTCTCTGACCTTCAGGTCCAAAACCTGAGACTCAAGGTCAGATGTTTTCAAAAGCAGAAGGGCAAGCCTTTGCGATGTCAGCGAGGCAGAGCAAGCACCTCGGATATAAATCCCTGACACTATCTCTCTTAAAATTGGTGGGCTTCCCTCCCCTACTTACGGTCTTTTGCTGACTGCAAGTAAAGCAAAACCATCAGAGCTGTTCTGATTTTGTGTTAAACTGACTTGTGTACACTTCACAAACAAATTGATTTTGATGAAGCACGGATAAAACTGATTGCTCCGAACCAAACCAGGATATGTTCTAAAGCCCCAGATAGGCCTACAAACTGAACACAAGGTCCCGTGTATTACCCTAATTCCTTCAGCCTTCAGCCGATGCCTGGAGCCTGGGAATCGTAATCATGAACATCTTTAAAATAACTCTATCCTTTTTCCCTTGCTGCTACTTATAGAAAAACTCCCATCATGGACAATCTGCAGGTGGCTGTTGCTTTCTTGTCCTTCCCAACATCTCTTCAAGGTCTAGAATGTCAGAAGAACTTTATTCTCCATATGGTCTTCCCCGATCTTAAGATCTTCACAGGAAGCTCTCCTTTCCCACTGGGTAGCACATTCATCAAGTATTTACCACAATCCCAGATCCTTGTGTTCCTCACTTGTGTGCCTCCATAACCGATTACTGCACATGTGGAGCTGGGAATGGATGGAAGGATGGAGGGGTGGATGATTATTTTTTTTACTGTGTGCCAACGTGCACAGGATTGCCAAATGACCACAAAAATGAAAGTGAAAGAAAAAAGGTCAAAGACGTTCAGTTGAACTATAAGACAAAAAAATATGACTACTGAAGAACTACACAACTTTGATGTCGATGACGAAGAAATTGAAATAATGAAATATTTTGTACACCTTCTTTCAATGATCAATCCAAAGAGAGACTGCAGCCAAGAAATTAGAAGAAGACTAGGACTAGGAAGGGCAGCAATGAAGGAATTATTTCCGATTACCATGTATGGGTGTGAAAACTGGACAGTAAAGAAAGCTGGCAGGAAAAAAAAATTGATCTTTTGAAATGTGGTGCTGCAGGAGAGCTTTGGGGAGACCCTGGACAGCCCAGAAAGATGGACAAGTGGGTCCTAGATCAAATCAAGCCTGAACTATCTCTGGAAGCAAAATGATGAAACTGAGGGTGTCCTACTTTGTGCACATCCAGAGAAGGCAAGATTCTCTGGAAAAGACAATCATGCTAGGAAAAGGTGAAGGCAGCAGGAAAAGAGGAAGACCAAAAAATGAGATAGATCGACACCCTCAAGGAAACCATAGGGATTCATTTGCAAGAGCTGAGCAGGGCTGTTGAGGACAGGACCTTCTGGAGATCTCTCATTCATGGGGTCATGATAAGTAGGAGGTGACTTGATGGGACTTAGCAATAACAGACTTCGTACATTTAAAAAAAATTAAAAAGAGTATTTTGTACTTTCGGATCTAGGAAGTCGAGCGGCACCAGCTGGGCTTCATCTGACATTGGCGTGACGAGCAGAGTGCCTGCTGTGCATGCTGCACGGTGATCCAAAAGTGGACAGGTCGGTTCGGGGAGGCAAGACTGGGGATCCTGGCCACCTGGCTCTGGGACATTCGTATACAAATACGAATATCCCTTCTCTAATCAGAAGTTTTGTGATGCTGTCGTAGAGCAGGAAAGGCTTCAGAATTGCCACATGACCACAAAATGATGACTTCCTCTTCCGTTTTCTTTCACAGCAGTTTGATCTGCAGGAACCAATAGGAGATATTTACAGGCCAGAAGTGAGCTGGACCACTTGCTGATGGCTGCAGATCAAAATGTGGCAACTCCAGATAGCTTTTTCTCCTTCCTGATCACAGTATTTCCCCATCATCCTCGCTTCTTCTCTGCTGAGCAGCCAGTTGCTGGAGACTTACCCTTCCTACACAATTAAACTTTTTTTTAATGCTTCTTCAGAGAAACCATCTCCTAAGTAGCACCATGGGCAACTAATGCAATTTGGACACATGTTAGGAATATGATGCACCAAAGATATTTTTTGCTTTTTATTTCCTTCTCGCTGTGTGGAGCTCTGCAACACCACTTTCTGTGAATGGCTTTATAATGACTCCAGGTATCTCCATTTTAATAACTGTCCTCTTTAGTATGTTTGGAAGTACTTTTTAAGTTACCCCCTGCTGTGCACGACATCCTGATCGCACTGTAAGCGCCTATTATCCTCGTTCCAGAGACCAATCTATGACTAACAGCCTTTCCTGTTTGTTTGTTCATTTACTTCTTAACATCCCTGTGATGTTAATTGGTGAAACAGCCATATTGTGTGCTAGTCAACACTTCTCGGGTGGAGTAAGATCTGAGGTTCATCGTATTTTGAAGAAAATAGAACCTTGCTCATGCCAAAGCTCAGTCAGGTGAAGTTCTTTAAAAGAAAAGAAAAAATTATAACAGTGCTCAGGGGATTCTAGTAATCCAAAAAGCATCTTTTGCTAGTGTAATATTTTTAAGTTCTATGGGCCTATTAGCTTACTTGGATATCTATTGATGATCCTCGAAAACAGAATTTCACAAAATGAATCTCTTCTTTTTCACAGTTATATAACAGACAACACGAGCAATTATAAGGTTGGCAACAAAACCAATACAGAAGTTGCTTGTAGAATTGCAAAGTTCAAACGTATTTCTGAATTCAATGGAGATTAAAAATTCAAGATTTCGTCCTCAGTTGGGTTGGGTATCCATAACAGAGGAGAATCAGCTCCACATGTAGAGTCTTCAAAACCCTAGAATAAAATGTCAGTTCAAGTGCATATACTTGAATTCACCCTTCCAACACAAAGGAATCATACCTAGAACATGTTGGCAAAGGCCTTAGCAGTCTAAGTGGCAACAGCAGCTCTGGTCTCTTCAGTTCTCCCACTCTTTTTGATTCAAATCTCTTAATCACAGCCCTGCTCTTTCTTATATTGGTTCAGTCCTGCTCTTTGGGCTGAACCAATATTTCATAGGGGCTACACTACTTTTGACCATTCTTTTCCATTCCTCACACAAGTAGCACAAGGGAACATAGAAAGCTGCCTTTTTCTGAATCAGAGCTTTGGTTCATTTTGCCCACCATTGCCAACTAAGAACTCTGGCATTCTCTAGCAGTCTCCTGTCCAAGTAACAGCCAGATCCAATCCTGCAAAGATACCCAGCCTGGTGCAGTGGAGAGAGGGAATGAGTACAACTCAGAAGATTTGGGTTCAAATCTTCATTTGGCCATGGAAGCTCACTGAGGGGAGGGAACTGATAAAGCCAAACCTTAAATATCTCACTTACCTTGAAAGCCTTCCGAGGGCCACAATAAGTCAGTTCTGACTTGACGACACATAACACAAACAACATGCCTGCTCAAGATCTGAAATCAGTCATGATTCGGGGGTTCAGAGTGCTTTGGTGGCACTCTGCTTCGGTTGTTCTTCTTGGTCCTTCCACCAACACATTTAAGAATTTTAAAACTCTCTGTCAGGACAATTAACACCACAAGCCAACACACAAAATGAGTTTTAAAAATCATTAAGTTGAAATTTTCACTATCTATCTGAAAGCAAACGGCAAAGCTTCATTTGAGAACATAAATAAACAAAATGTTGTTGTTTAGTCCTTAAGTCATGTCCGATTCTTCGTGACCCCATGGACCAAAGCACGCCAGGCCCTCCTGTCTTCCACTGCCTCCCGAAGTTTGGTCAAATTCATGTTGGGAGCTTCGATGACCCTGTCCAACCATCTCATCCTCTGTCGTCCCCTTCTCCTCTTGCCTTCACTCTTTCCCAACATCAGGGTCTTTTCCAGGGAGTCTTCTCTTCTCATGAGATGGCCAAAGTATTGGAGCCTCAGCTTCAGGATCTGTCCTTCCAGTGAGCACTCAGGGTTGATTTCCTTCAGAATGGATAGGTTTGATCTCCTTGCAGTCCAGGGGACTCTCAAGCGTCTCCTCCAGCACCACGATTCAAAAGCATCAATTCTTCGGCGGTCAGCCTTCTTTATGGTCCAGCTCTCACTTCCATATTCTACAAAAGATAATTAGACAGGTTCTTTAAAAAAAACAAACCCACCAATGATGGGGCCATACGTATGCCTTGGGGAAGGAGAGCCGATAAACAGGAGAAGTCTCTTTTCCTTGTGCCCACAAGCTTGCCATATCTTAGGCAGAAAGTATGCCCTCCAAACTGCAGTTACACATTAAGGGTGATGCATTGTTCATGTTATTACAATGTTTTCCCTCCAGAGACGCAGGACCTTCAAAGCTCTGCACCTGAGCTGTTCACCTGCAAATATAGCCCCTACTGACCTCTCAAAGACCTATCACAAGGCCAAAAAAAAGTTAATTTGCAACATGCAGACTGAAGCAAGCCTGTGCTAGGATACAGAGAATTTTTTTTACCACCGGCTCTGTTTCTAACGAGGTGCCAACGGTCTCATTCTGTTCAGCTTGAAGGCTTATAAAGCTTTCCTTTCCTTAGGGACTTACGAGAAAAGAGACAGAAGTATTTGCTGTAATTCCGCAAGCAAAAAAGCGACAGCCAAAGCAAGTTACAAACGTTCTCATTCAGGAACACTACATCCTGAAATAAATTGAAGCCCATGATTTCAGCTCCAAAGGAAGCATATCCATCTGCCCAATCGGAGGTTGTCATTTACATTTAAGTGTCTTTACTTTCATTGGCTCCCTGACAGATCTAGCGGGGTATAACGCAAACAACATGGGCACTAGGAGTGTCGTGCACCGGACAGATTGATTTGGTACATACAATGTGCCAGCCACCATGTTAAGTGGCTCAGAGCAATTCCATCTACATATTTACAGAATCACTGTTGCTTGTCTCTTTTGCTGCCATCAACCATTTTTTTTAATCGCTGGTCAAGAGCCACAGGAGGCTTATGCAAAACTATGTTTGTGGATCGCATCACAGACTCTACAGCTGGGGCATCTTATTGTTAACAATGACATTTTCGAGGCAGCACTGAGATTTCTTTATAAAGAGAACAGCAAGCCGATCCCTGTGGGCAGATATTAGAAGAAAGAGGGTGCCGGGGGAGGGAAGGTTATAAGGAAGCAGCTTTTATGGAAATAGATGAAAGACTTGTTTGTTTGTTTTTCATTCTTTGGCTTTTTTGCCGAGATCAAAAGCACGATTTACCTTTTTGTAGAAGATACTCCCAGGAAGGCATACAAAAAAACAAAACAAAAAAAACCCAAAACTTAGCTATCTTTGCATTTCAAAAATGTACTTTGGAAATAAAATGCATGGAGCGGCAGAGCACACAGGGACAAATAAGCAGAGGTATTCCTTGTGATGTACTGTGAGATGCCGGTAGCCTTTGGAAATACTAGAATGGTCCACTGTTTGTCCCTCATTTGCCCAATTAAGAAGGCGGTTAAAAAAAGAATGATTTAAATCAGGTTTAGCCTATTTTAAATCACTGTAAAAATGGGTGAATGCACACACCTAGGGTATACACACTTACACACCCACCGGCCTGCCTCTCTGAATTCCAGCCTTGGGTTGGAGAGAGAGTGTATGCATCTGGTGGGGATGTCCCTTCAAAAACACTGGATTAAAGATTTGTTCCAAGGAAACACAAACTGTGATTCAAACACCATGTGACTGCCATGTAACTCAGAGTCGATTTAACTAGCTTTCATTTACACTGACACATATTCTGAACTATTGCTTTAATGTAAATGAGCCCTAAGTTTCCTTGCTGTCAAGGCTGGGCCAGAGATAGCAAACTTCACTGATTCTGGAGTTGTAGGACAAAGACCAAAGGACAAATCTGGACGTTGAAATAGGAGCAAGCTGCAACCCAGAAGCAAAAAGTATGGTGCAACTTGACAACAAACCAAGAGGTAGGATCACGGAGCAAGACAAAGAATAACCAAGGATGCGGGAACACACTGGCCAAAATCCTGTTGTGCAGCTCTGCCTGCACAAAACAGATGACATAATTGTCAGCAGGATTTTGTTCCTGATTAAGGACTGTTTTTCAATTTCGAAGTGCACAAGGTCCACATACGAGGAGATGTCGTTGCATGCACCCAACACTGAAAA
This sequence comes from Intellagama lesueurii, assembly GCA_037013535.1. Taxonomy (NCBI): domain Eukaryota; kingdom Metazoa; phylum Chordata; class Lepidosauria; order Squamata; family Agamidae; genus Intellagama; species Intellagama lesueurii. The sequence goes on from JBAJHW010000003.1 coordinate 8,663,087, forward strand.
AAGGAAGCCTTCAATCAGCAGCAATCTGCCACTGACAACTATGTCATTTCCATTATGCAGGCCAAACTTGCTCAACAGGATTTCAGACATTGGACTGCAGGAAAACAAGGCTCTGGCAAGGCTCAGGTGAATCAAAAAAAGCCTTGTTCACATCTTCCTGCCATCTATGGTCTAGCTGCACTTTGGGACACTGGAAGCTATTTTATATAGAAACAGAACATGAGTTCACCTAGCCCAGCATTTCCAACTTTGACTGGCAGCAGCTCTCCAGAGTTTGGGCCGGGATTCTTTCCTACCATTACTGGGAGATCTTTGGTATTCTCAGGGGTCTTCCCCATTCAAGTCCTAACCTGGCCTGACCTCGCTCAGCTTCAGAAAGCAGTCAGGATGAGGTGTGTTCAAGGTAGTTTAGTGTTAAACTCATATCTAAATTAAGTGTTGCTGTCACTTCATTCTTATTTCTACCCTCAGACTTCAGATTTCTCTAATGAAGAGCTAGTAACTGGATATAAATAAATATTTCTATGTAATTCATTCCATTTTCCAATAACTAAAGCTAAACATTTCCATGGTGCTTGTATCCAAAATGACACTCTTTTTGCAGGCTAAAGCGAACTTTTAAAAAAAAAACTATAGTTGCGGGGGCAGAACAGGGATGTTGTGATTTGGGTGCTGGTTTGTGGCCTGCCTTGTGTTTTCATCTTGAGCTTTTGCCTTGTGCTTTATGATCGGCATTCAGACAATAACGAAGTCAAGTATGTTTCATACGACAGGCCAATCGCTTGTAGCATTCCCATGTTACTTTAAAAATATTACAACCATAAAGATTGTGTGACGCAGCTGCAGTCAAAAGCTAATGTATCTCAAAGGTGCATGAAGAGAAGAACAGTATCCTGATCAAGGGAAGTAATATTATCACGCTATGTTACCTGGGTCAGACCTCACCTGGAGTAAAGTGCCCTTTTCATGAACGACACTAACAAGCTGAAATAAGGGTACAGAAGATCTGGAAACCAACATAGTAAAGGATCTGGAAACCAATCACTATGAAGGATGGTTGAGGTAGATGGATATGTTTAGCCTGGGGAAGAATGAGGGGTAATATGGTAGCTGTCTTCAAACATTTGCATGGTAGATGGAGTAAGCTTCTCTTGTGTTGCTTCAGAGGTTAAGTGTTGAGCCAGTGACTACAAATTAGGAAAAAGGAGATTCCAACTAAACCTTAGGAAGAATTTATTGATAGTAAAAGCTGTTCAAGAATGAAATGGATTACAGCATTTACAGCAGCTCCACTGGCTGCCAATTCATTTCTGGGCACAATCCCAAGTGCTAGTTTCAACCTATAAAGCCCACAAGGAAGAGCCAAATTGGCCACCACGTTTACTGGGGAGCTGGTGGCAATGAAACGAGCAGGACAAAGACTTGAGAGACCATGGAGGAAAATCGGGAGTGAATCCGGCTGGACACTAGAGCCCACTGGAGCCCACTATTCCGTGGCATTGGTGGCAGTGATGACATCATTCTTCTCTGCCACCATTGCATCTGAAATGGAGTTGTCCAGGGGAGCTCTTTCGAGTGGTCAAAGGCCTATTATATGCTGGCCTCCAGGAAGATAAGGCAAACCTTACTCCAGTTTGTGCTGAAGAATTTGCACAACACGGGCAAAATGGCTTGGATCTGCTCTGACTTGGATTCTGCAGTTAAGACAGGTCCTGTGGATGTACCCATGGCCCTTGTTTTCCCTGTGTTGATGGATGAGTTTCAGTTTCTGCAGCCTAATGATGTGGGCAGGACCTTTGGAGAGGTGGAGGCTACCACATATCTGCTGGACCCATGCCCTTCCTGGCTTATAAAAGTTGTGAAAAAGGGACTGGTCAAGTGGCTAGGAGAAATGGTAAATGCCTCCCTACAACAGGGTAGGATCCCAGCTTGCTTAAAGAAGGAAATAGTAAGATTCTTGTTTGAAAAGCCCACACTATTCAATAATTACCGACTAGTCTCTAATATCCCCTTCTTGGGTGAGGTGCTGGAGAGCGTTATGGCTTCTCAGCTCCAGGGGTTCGTGGATGAGACGGATTATCTAGAGCCATTCAAGTCTAGCTTCAGGCTTAGTTATGGGACAGAGTCTGCTTTTGTCGCCTTGGTGGAGGACATATTCTGGGAACTGGACAGAAGGAACAGAGTATATCCCTGTTCCTTCTGTTGGACCTCCTCAGTGTCTTTTGATGCCATCAACGTGGTATCCTGCTGACCTGTCTCTCTGGGATGGGATTTGGAGGCACTGTTTTTACAGTGGCTCTGATCCTTCCTGAAGGCGAGAACCCAGAAGGTGGTATTGGGGGAATTCTGCTCAACATCCTGACCGCTGGCCTGCAGGGTCTCCCAGGGTTCTGTTTTGGCTCCCACATTATTTAACATATACATAAGACCCCTGGGGAGTTTTGGGTTTGCAGTCACCAGTAGGCGGATGACACCAGTCCTACGTATCTCTCCTTGCCACCTAAATCCGAGGAAGCTGTTTTGGCTGTAGATCAGTGTCTGGTATCAGTAACAGACTGGATGCGGGTGAATAAACTGACACTTAATCCAGACAAGACAGAGGTGCTCCTGGTCACATAAGGGAATATGGATGCAGCCTGTACAGGATGGGGTTACACTCCCTCTGAAAACACCAGTGGATTCGTCGCTGAGATTGGATGCCCAGGTTTTGGCCGTGGCCAGGAGTGGATTTGCACAATTAAAATTAGTGTGCCAGCTGGACCCATTCCTGGAGAGGTCAGATCTGGCCAGGGTGACACTTGCCTTAGTTATATCCCAGCTGGATTACTGTCATGCAGTGTACCTGTGGCTGCCTATGAAAAGTGGCTGGAAACTTCAGTGGGTCCAAAACGCAGCATAACTGGGGGTGGTCACAGGGATCACAGCCCCCTCCCTGTTACAGCAGCTCTGACTGGCTGCCAGTCTGTTTCTGAGCACAATTCAAAGTGCTGATTCTAACCTATAAAGCCCTAAATGGCTATCTCCAAGGACCATATCTCCCTTTATGAGCCTGCCTGGGTGCATGGGAGGATCATAACGGGAGGCCTTTCTCTCAGTCCCACCACCTACACAGGTGCGTTTGGTGGGGACACACGAGAGGGCCTTCTCTGTGGCTGCTCCCAGACTTTGGTACTCCCTCCCACTGGAGAACAAAGTGGCCCCATCTTTGCTGTCCTTCCGCAAGCAGGCAAAGACCTTTCTCTTCAGGCAGCCTTTCCTTTCACTGACTGCTTGACTAAGGGGACTTTTTAAGGAATGATTTTCCTCTCTTGTTTTACTTGATCTTTTAATCTTGCTCTTATTTATGGGTTTTAATATAGCTGTTTAATTCTTTTTTTTTAACATTTCAATAATTTATCCTTTTAACTTTGTTTCTTTTAATACTGTAAGCCACACTGGACCCTTTAGAGAGACAGGCAGCATATAAATATTTCAAATAAATAAATTTGGAAGGTACTGTGATCTCCTTTGTTGGTAGTTTTTCAAAAGAGGTCGGACAACCATCTTGCCAGGGACGTTTTAGCCATGAATGTCCTCCTGCACTGAAAGCGGGCAGACCAGATGATCTTTGTGCTCCTTCCCAGCTGCATCATTCTATGATTCTATATTCCCCGGATTTTAAATAACGAATATCTCTTGAGTGGGCTTTGGAAATAAAACTGTCATTCACTGCTTTATAACAATATCTTTTCCAGCTTTGATCTGACAGGTGGTGTATCCCCCAGGCTTTTTAGACAAATGAAGGTAGACTCCAATATGATTAGACCAAACCTTTCCCTCCTCCAAGCCTTCAGAGAAGATCTGTGCACAACGGACAGGTGTCTGTTTTGGCACACAGATCCAAAAATGAGGGATGAGCGGCATTAGCGAGGTGAGAATTTGCTGAGAATTAATTCATAGGATTATTATTTTTCAGGTGCCAAGGGAAAGGTGTGGGTTTTTTTTCCAAAATGAAAAGCCTCGTACCCCTCTGCACTTTGTTCAGATAGGCTGGGCTGCCTGGCGGGTTGGCACGTCGTTTGATTAGCACACGAACCAAAGTGCCAGGCAACCACCCTAAGGGGAAAAGGGGTTGTTATTATTTTCACCTTCTCCAGCTTCACAATCGGCATCCAAAAACTGTCCGTGGCAGGTCCTGCCCTTTTGATGAGGCTCTATGGCACTGATCCATCCGACATTGGCTTCCTTTTGGTTGATGCGCCAAGGCCTCGAGGGGACGGACAATGAGGGGCTGCGTTTGCCCAGGAACATGGCGGCTCATGCCAACGAAACGGGTGCCAAGATTGACAGCCGCAGAATTCTGAGTTACAGCTTTTTAAGGATCTTGCCTCCTTTGGGGTGGTGTTAAACGCACCCTTTCCGAGCCATGCAAAATTGTCCTTCTGAGAAAAGAAGGAAAGCTGAAGAAAAAGGGCCGTGGAAGAATTTATGAAGACCTCCTTAATCTGAAATGAGATATTAAGGCCCATGGAATATAGTAGCTCCTCGTGGTTCTCCCCCTTCTTCCCTGTCCATCTCTGGTCACACAAAAACCATCAGGATTCATTTAAGTTCTGGTGTTTTTCTTTGAAACAAACTCTTAGAAAGAGGGCTTAAAAAGTAATTTGAAGCATTTGGGATTGGTGTCATATTTTCCTATCAATTTCAATTTGATCTTGGGTATATATATATCTATTTAGGCTTTAGAATGACAGGACCTGATGTAGCTCAGTGAGTTGGAGTGACTGGCTGCAGAGATAGGGAGCTGGGGATTCTGATTCCTGCTGCTGTGCCTTCTGGGAAAGGGCCCAGACCAGACCACTCAGAGAAGGTACGCCTGATAGGGTGACCTGCCCAGCCACCTGTGTGGCCTTAGGCAAGCTGCACAGTGGTCCCATAGGGCCATGAAAAGGAAGGACTGGTGAATGATTTCTGAGTACTTTATACCTGGAAAGTAATGGGAGGGTGCCGGTAAGTCACAACCTGTTGTTGTTTAGTCGTTAAGTCGTGTCCGACTCTTCGTGACCCCATGGACCAGAGCACGCCAGGCCCTCCTGTCTTCCACTGCCTCCTGGAGTTGGGTCAAATTCATGTTGGTCGCTTCGATGACACTGTCCAACCATCTCGTCCTCTGTCGTCCCCTTCTCCTCTTTCCTTCACACTTTCCCAACATCAGGGTCTTTTCCAGGGAGCCTTCTCTTCTCATGAGATGGCCAAAGTATTGGAGCCTCAGCTTCAGGATCTGTCCTTCCAGTGAGCACTCAGGGTTGATTTCCTGCAAAAGGGATAGGTTTGTTCTCTTTGCAGTCCAGGGGACTCTCAAGAGTCTCCTCCAGCACCACAATTCAAAAGCATCAATTCTTCAAGTCACAATCTACTTGATGGCATATAATGCTTAACTATTACCTAATATGACTTAAGCCTGACTGCATTGTCTGGAGGCAAAAATGATGAAACTGAGGTTGTCCTACTTTGGGCACATCGTGAGAGGGCAGGATTCTCTGGAAAAGACAATCATGTTGGGCAAGGTGGAAGGCAGCAGGAAAAGAGGAAGACCCAATACGAGATGGATCGACTCCCTGAAGGAACCACAGGCTGAAGTCTACAATTGCTGAGAAGGGCTGTCGAGGCTGTTGAGCCTTCTGGAGATGGCTCATTCTTAGGGTCGCCATGAGTCGGAGGTGACTTGACGGCACATAACAACCAGCAGCAGCAGCAGCACAATAACAACATGACTCAGTGGAGCAGATGAGGCATTGGGCAAAGTGCATCCCACTAGTTGTGTGAGACCTCCAGGGTCAATTTCCAGATCACTTTTGTACCCCCAGCTACCCCTACTTGAGATAGGAAGAACAAGAACCTTAAGGTATTGCTCTTCTTCTAGATACTCCAACTGGTCCAAAATTCGGCAGCCAGATTAATAACTGGGGTGAAGAAATTCCAGCACATCTCCCCCACTCTTGCCGCCCTACATTGGCTACCGGTTTGTTTCCGCATCGACTTTAAGGTTATGATGATAACATTCAAAGCCCTAAATGGTTTAGGACCTCGGTACCTATCAGATCAACCCTGAGTGCTCACTGGAAGGACAGATCCTGAAGCTGAGGCTCCAATACTTTGGCCATCTCATGAGAAGAGAAGACTCCCTGGAAAAGACCCTGATGTTGGGAAAGTGTGAAGGCAAGAGGAGAAGGGGACGACAGAGGACGAGATGGATGGACAGTGTCATCGAAGCGACCAAGATGAATTTGACCCAACTCCGGGAGGCAGTGGAAGACAGGAGGGCCTGGCGTGCTCTGGTCCATGGGGTCACGAAGAGTCGGACATGACTTAACGACTAAACAACAACAACAACACCTATCAGAATGCCTGCTCCCAGCCAGATCTGTCCGTAATACCCGTTCCTCACAGGCAGGGCGATTGAGGACCTTGACCCCGAAGGAGACCCGGAGGGAAAGAACAAGAAGCCGGGCCTTCTCGGCGGTCGCCCCCCACCTGTAGAACAACCTGCCCATGGAGATCTGCCTGGCACTCTCGCTGGATGGGTTTAAACGATCATTGAAGACTTGGCTGTTCCGTCAGGCTTTCCAGGAGCATTAAGATCTCGACCTCCCTTTTACCATCCTTTCTGTCATCCTCTCCATCACCCTTTTTACCACCTTTATTGCTGACTGTTTTAATTTTTCCCTATTTGGCTTGTATTAATTAATTTATTTTTTATCGTGTTTTAATATGATTGTTTATACTGTTGTTAGCCGCCCAGAGTGGCCTGGTTGCCAGATGGTGTGAGGTACAAATTCAATACATAAATAAATAAATAAATAATAAATAGGAGTGGTGGGCTTTTTGGAAAATGAGAAAAACACACAACTCCCTAAGCCCCTCATCCCCTGATACCCCGCCGTTAAAAGTGCCACTAGATCTTCAGTTACATTCATTTTTCTTTTCTTTCTTTGATATTTCAGGTCCTATACCACCGCCCTTCCCTGGTTCGTTCAGTGGACCCATGCATTTCAATGCATGGTTGGGGTCGAGGTGGAGAGACTTGTCTTAATGCCTCATTCTGAGCTTTGCCCCTTCCCTTGAACCCCCAGAAGGGGGCTCCACGTGTTAGGACCTGAGCTAAAGGTTTCAAATGACAAGAAAGGAGATATGGACTAGATTAAACTAAATGTTTACAGTAAGAGCGATTCTGTGGCGGAATTACCTTGGAAGACAGTGGACTACCTTTCACTGCAGTTCTTCAAGAGAACTTGGATAGCTCCATGTCAAGGATGCTTTAGCTGTGAATTCCCTTCATGGGGAGGGCTTGTTCTAGATATCCCTTGGGATCCCTTCCAACTTAATTCTATGATTCCATTAGAGACTTGTTACTGTATGATGATGTCCATTCTTGAGACATCAAAATGCCACACTTTTGTATTTCTCTTATTATACCCAAGTTCATTTCATAGTTTGTGACTGATACTTTGGGCAGTTCATCTGGTGGAATCAACGACCTTACTAAGTGCTGGAGAGACAGCCCAGTGGTTTACATCTCTGGCTGCAGATCCAGCGCTTGGGAGTTCGATTCCCCAGTGAGCCTCTTCGACAGGGGCTGAACTGACAATCCGCATCTCTGCAGATCTGTTATTATTAATGGGACACAGTCCTTAGTTTAGGCTTTTAAAAAGTGGATGGACACCTCTCTGTTGGGATGTTTCAGCTCTGATTTCTCTGCCTCAAGCAGGAAGTCTGACCACAGAGCTGGGCAAGATCTTGAGTGAAAGTGTAACTTCCTGAGCTCCTCTTCTGAAAGCAACTTTGTGACCTTTGACCTTTCTAGTGTGGCTTCATCAGTAGGTGACTTACCTCTCCTGATTCCTGCCTTCATTTTTCACCATCTTTGTTCTTCATAATGATACTAGTCTGAAATTATTTTCCTATATATAACTGGCAGCTTCTGATGATGGTCTCATCTTTTACTTTTCACCTTTATTAATATAGACATAGGGGCTGAATATAGAAAGTCTTCTTAAATGCTTAAATATGGCTATGACCTTCTTCTGTTTTCAATGAAAGATGAGGTGTCCTGCTTCACTAAATCCCTTTTCTCTCCCTTAGCAAATGGGATCATCTGACTTAATGAACCCCAATTTCTTTGCACCAGAAAAAAGTATGAATTAGTCTTTAAAATAATAAAAAAAAGTCCTTCCTCTACCTTCTACTTTTTAAAACCTTTGGTTCCAACTACAGAAAGCAAGACCAGCTGAGTTTGTGAATCCGTGTGGGTTGGAATGAAATATATTTGAATGAATATTCCGCCATAGAATAGCTCTTACTGTAATAGCTCTTACTCCATTCTATCCATCCATCTATCTATATTCAATTCCTCAAAAAAAACTCTGGTTTATGAATGTGGGATATTGTGCTTTTATACCCATGATTCAAAAAGCCAGGAAATAATGCAATATTGCTGCACAATATCATGCCGCATTGCCAGCAGGAAAAAAAGGATGCCAAGTTTTACATAGCAAAGGGCAGCCTGAATGTTGACGGCATCAATGGCAGCAGTCAAGCTGGTCTACAGGATACCCTCTTGTGCTCGCTATGATTCACAAAGTGACACCATACAAAGGAAAATCACAGAAGCTGACTCCTTTTTTTTACCAGTTAACCACTTCTCACCCAAACACAAAGCAATTGTTGGGGCTATTTTCAACAAGTGTGAATGGTAGTTGTTTGGACACCCCTATTTTCTGAGTTCCCTTATGGAATGCTGAAGTTGGCTGTCGAACAATATCTATTGCTGCATGCCCATGCAGCAATAATTCTACACCAGTGGTATAGTGGCAAATTTGGAATTAGAGGCTCTCATCTTTGAGAGTCTCCATAGCCACACACAGCCCATAAGGAAAGTCCAAATGTGCAGACCACTGCATTGTTACACATCAACCATTGTAGAGCAGGTCTTTTGTAAGATTGATAGCTCTGAACTGCCAGTTCAAGACCTCATATTAAATACTTAGCATTATAAGAGAGAAAGCTTGCAAAAATATCATGCCCTTGGAAAATAAATTCTTCTCCCATCAACTGTAAGGTTTGCAGCTAAGCTCAGAGGCAATAGGAAACCTGGTGGATGGGGTGGATGGTGATATCATAATCCCTGCTGCTCAGAAGGTCCAGGATCTTTGACTCTGCAAACCCTGTCTCTGCTACACCACCATTTTACACACACACACACACACACACACACACACACACACACACACACACACACAAACACACACACACACACACGATTTATACTGTAGTAAAGAATGTATTCAGCTACACGAGGGTTAAAAACTCATTCGTTCTACTACTCTCTCTTCATCTTGCACTCCATTTCTTTGCTGTCATGGTCTTCTTTTTCCTTATTTGGAATATCAATTTAACAATCACATTCAATTCAATGACTGCAGTTAAAAGGATGGTATTTTAAGGCTACAAGTTTGTAGGATTTTAATAAAATAATTCTTTGAAAACATATTATCTCCCAAGCCATTTTTTGAAAGAAATTGTTTACCATACATGTTGCATGATAAAAGAAAGAGTTGAAGAAAGTCAATGATGGCTAATGAATCGGTAGTATGAGTGCTAATTTCATATTTCTAGTTCTTATGTGCTGTCAAGTCACTTCCAACTTACGGTGACCCTATGAATTAGTGACCTCCAAAATGCTCTATCATTAACAGCTTTGCAGGTCTTTCTAACTCATGGATGTGTCTTCCATCTCATGTTCAGTCTTCCTCTTTCCTAGCTACATTGCACTTTTCCTAGCATTATTGTCTTTTCCAGTGAGTCTTATCTTCTCATAATATGCCCAAATACAATAGCCTAGCTTCAGTCATTTTTTTTCCTTCTAGAGAGAGTTCAGGCTTGATATGATCTGGGACCCACTTATTTGTTTGTTTCTAGCTCTTCCTGTTTTGGAAATCTTACCCAACAAATAAACACACTTTCAAAAATATTTATAAGATGCTTTCTTCGTAACCAGAAGGAAATAAATTGCAGCTTATATGGCACAAATTAACAACTTAACAAAAGAGTCCAGCAAATGGTCATGAGAAGGCAGTACTAATAATTATCAGTTTCAAGATAACACTAGTCCTGGTATTTAAGCTGGCAGTTCATGAGCACCCTTGTAGATGTGTGTGTTTATGGCTATTTGCTGTATTGGGTCTGGAAAGCCCATGGGGCTGGGAGCCCAATAGTTCAGCACCCAGGACAGCTCCCAGTGAGCTTCTTTGTCTATCAATGGCTGGAGCTGCACTGGTTCCTCTTACCTTGCTGATTCAGGTCCCCTTCCTCCAGGTACTACCCTGTTTCCCCGAACATGAGACCTAACCTGAAAATAAGCCCTAGTATGATTTTTCAGGATGCTCACAATATAAGCCCTTTGTTGTTGTTTAGTCATTAAGTCATGTCCGACTCTTCGTGACCCCATGGACCAGAGCACGCCAGGCCCTCCTGTCTTCCACTGCCTCCCGGAGTTGGGTCAAAGTCATGTTGGTAGCTTCGATGACACTGTCCAGCCATCTCGTCCTCTGTCGTCCCGTTCTCCTCTTGCCCTCACACTTTCCCAACATCAGGGTCTTTTCCAGGGAGTCTTCTCTTCTCATGAGATGTCCAAAGTATTGGAGCCTCAGCTTCAGGATCTGTCCTTCCAGTGAGCACTCAGGGTTGAAATATAAGCCCTACCCCAAAAATAAGCCCCAGTTAAGTGAAACCCTGCCCTCCACCATTCTGCAGCAACTAGAAGAAGATGACGTGACTGTATTTGAATAAATGTAGATTGTTGTACATGAAAAAAATAAAACATCCCCTAAAAATAAGCCCTAATGTGTTTTTTGGAGCAAAGATTAATATAAGACCCTGTCTTACTTTCAGAGAAACACGGTAGGTTGGGTATATTTAGTTTGGACTGAGAAATCATAGGTAGTTGTGAGGAAAGGGTCAGGAGAAACCCTTTCCTCAAGAGAGAGAAGACACTCCTGCCCAGACGCATCTCCTCCCCCATGGAAGACAGGGGACCCCTACCCCACAACAATCCTGAGCCAGACAAGGAGGGAGAAGAAAGAAAACCCAGGAGGCTGTGAAGTCCTGGCAGAAACCAAAAAGGTGGGAAGGAACCAATGGAAGGAGGACACAGAGCAAAAAGCAGGAGAGTGAATATGTAGATGGGGTAAGGAAAAGGAGGGAGAGGCTGGATGGATAGAATCAGAGAAGAAGAAGGGCAGCAACAAACTCTCTAAGGGGTTGGAGTAGATTGAAAAGATGAATTCATGGATGATGCAATAGGAAAGATGTGAAGGTAGACAAGGAGGAAGCTGAGAGGCAAAGGAGAGGACAGGTTCCTTTAAAAAAAATCCTATTGGGGCAAGACAGAAAGGTGAGAGAAGCAGAGGGTGGAAAAGGAAAGAAGGGCCCAGGAGAAGGGCAAACCAAAGAAAGAAAGGCCTTGGAACCCCTCCCCCTAGAGTGGACCTTCACCTCAGAGGGAGGTGAGAGCCAAAACTCAAGGGGAGAACAGCAAACTCCAATGCCACTGTCCTGGGAGATGCCAAAGGTGGAGACTTTCTTGAGGCTGGACCCACAGGAAGAGCTGTTGAGGCACACAGGAGATGACAGACTTTGAGGGGTTATGGAGAAGTTGTTGTTGAACCCTTTCCACTCCTCATTGAAGGGACAAGAGAAGTTAGGTTTTTGGCCCATTGCAAATGCAAACGTGGAAAATGAGCTGCAAACAATAAATGTTAATGTGTTCAAGCATGAAAGTGGCTTTCACTCATCTGTGATGGAGGGGGGGACAAAAAGGGGAGGTAATCCTGACCTCCACAGTAGTTGTGTCTAATGAAAATGATAACCATCTACACATCCAGAAACAGGTGATACCTTTATTACAGACCATTAAGAAAATCAACGATAGCTAAAGAGAGCTTTCGATGATAATTCATCTTCCTTAGGTTGTGCACCAACTTCTTGTCTAATAAAGGTATCACCTGTTCCTGCATTAGTATTGTTTTGAAGACCATGCAGCCTTGTCCTGATTTCTTCTGAACCATCTACACACGACTGATGGAGCAAACATATTTTCTGTATCCCCAGAAGGTAGGACCTGAACCAATGGAGTCAAATCAGGGACATGGAAATACTATGTGCTTCAATTTGTTTGAAGTTATTTGTCTCACAAATAGCAACCAATCTGTTTCAAGCAGATTTGTAGCCCACCCGATATTTGTATCCAAAAATTCAAAAGTATTTGTCTGCATTTGTAAGGGTCAATTTTTAAAAAAAAGAACAACACAGACAACAATAATCAATCTGCAATTATTACAATGCAAGGCTGTCTTTGGAAATTATCCAGAAATTTCATTTAGCCTGAAACAATGCATCAGGACACCGAAATAGTGAGGGTATTCTGCTTCTTGTAGTCCAAAAAGTAACTTTTTCAAGTTCTGAATGATCGTATTATGCTAGTAAATTTCTGATGATTCCATGATTTTTTTTAAAAAAGTTTTTTAGCAGTTTACTATAAATTCGCAAAATAACTTTGCACTTGTGTCTTCTGCTATGAATTTTGTCACATATGCTGCAACAGTTTTGTTCCTTGCTTGTTTTAATTTTGTTTTCATGATATACTGTTTCTGTTTTATATTTTGATGTTTGTACCAGTGTTGATATTTTATATTTTAACGAATTCCCCATGCCTAGATAACCTTAGTTGTCAGGTGATCTAAAAGTGTAATCAATCAATCACTCATTCAGTCAATCATTTTGATCTTGATGCTTCTTACATAAAAAGACTTCATTAAAATGTGGGATACGTAACATGTTGATATACAGCTGATATTAAGTAGGAGTGCAGAGATGAAAACTGGGCATGTAACACTAGTGCGTTACTTTCCACTGAAAAAGGAGCTGATCTCCTGTGACAGCCACCCTGATCTGATGAGTTCTACAAATTGTGTTTCACAGACTCTTTGAGGAGGCTCCAGCAAGTTGCCAAACAGATGAAGAGAGCATATGGAAGGAAGAGTAAATGCGGGCTGTGAAAATACGGTCATTAAGCCGAGCAGGCATAAGCTTAGTTTGCCCTCATGGTTCATCTGTGTTTTACCAGGTGCATATGCTGGTTATCCTGTTAAAGCTTGTTACACGATGGATCATCTATAGATAATATGACTGTCCAAAGAAAGGGGAAGAATAAAGGCACTCTGAGAGCAAAAGGGGAAGTCTTGGATCTGATAGGCAAAATAAAACAGATAATATGCTGTTTCTTGTACTTAGGTATGAAATAATTTTTCCTTATCTGTGTACTGAAGGGGAACTGTACTGAAGTTCCACTCAAGTATTCGAAGAGGTGGCATACGTAATTGTACAACTGTAGAATTGTACAGTCTGAAGGTATACTATGGGCCTTCTAATCCAATCATCTGCCAATGCAGGAAAATCCACCGCAGAAGCATCCACGAATGATGGTTGTCCATTAAACATCTGTTTAAAAACCTCCAGTGCAGGATAATTCAGTTGCTGCTGAGATGTTCGAGTCCACTGTTGTGTGGCTTCTACTAGCAGGGAGCGCCTCTTAATGTTCAGTCAGAATCTCCGTTCTTACAATTTGAATTTAGGATGGGCTTTGGAGTTGGAATTTATTCAGAAAATGCAGCAAAGTCAAAGGTGTTTGTTCCTTTTCAGACTGATCTGAAGTGAAGGACAGAAGTCTAGGTTGGCAATCAAGGAGACTGGAAAAGCATGCGTGCATCCCCTATCTTTCATCAATATCAGTATATGAAACCCCGTAATTCTCCATTCTAGGAGTTCTACTGGACAGAGAAACACCTTACAGGCCGCTATATGTGGCTCACCTGAAAGAAAGGCCTTGACTAGAAGACCCTGAAGCCTAGCTAGGCCAAAAGAAAGCTTCAAGCTAGCACAGGGATTTCCATTTGAGTCCTTTCTTCCAGGTGAGCCATATTTAGGTGCCTGTAAGGTATCGGTCGGTCAGACAGAACTCCCAGAATGGAGAAGTATGGAATCTGTAGCCCAAGAAATCCAAAAATCCCATCCCTCAGTGGAAGGTGTAGTCCATAAACAGTACACTGTGTTGTTTCCAGGGCATGCCTTGAAAACAAGATTCAATGCACCTGTATAACAAGAAGGCAGCAGAAAGCTAAAGACAGTGATAAAAAGATTGTTTGGTTACACCTCATTGCCTTCAAATCATCCAGACGCACTACCGTATGAATAAATAAAGGAAGAAAATCTGTTCTCTGACACCTACAGTCGTGTGGCAGGAAAATCCAGACACTAGGAGCAGAAGGGAGAAACAGCAGGGCAGACATTGCTTCGCACTATTGGGTCCCAGTCCTGGCAAGGCTACCATTAGAGGGAGGCAGAAGGCAATAGGATGGGATTTGGAACCCAAAGAGGAAGCCAAACTAACTGTGGTTCCTCGAAGGGGAGGTGTTCCTAGTGGCAGTGAGGAAACGACTTAGAGAGGGACGGCCCAGAGCTCAGAAGTGACTAGGAACAAGTACAATGGTCAGCTTTTAAAGTAGTTGAGGTGTAACTAAGTTATATTTCAAAGTAATATTATCTGTCTTGCTCATAACGTGTCAATCAACACACACCAAGGAATCATGTCATGGAAGGAGCAATTATAGCAGCATTTGAGATTTGCCATTTGTGTTTCCTGGACTCCAACTCCCAGAATTTTCCGAGAATTGCCCAGGCAGAATTATGGGAGTTCTGGCCCATAGACCCGTATCAACATATTCTGCTCAGCAAATCAAGGCCTAATCCTCGGAGGCTGGATGGCTTTCTGCTACCTGTTTGTTACACTGGTGCATTGCATTTTGTTTTCAGTTCCTGCTGCAGTGCAGTCATCCTTGAGGTAGCTACCGGAGCCCATTGGGCTCAAACTCCACTCGTGAGCAAAGTCTTGACTGCAGTATTGCAGTTGAACCACTGTGAGATGAGTATCTCATTCCCCTTTTCCAACCATTACTGATGTCTCGATGACGATGACGACTGCTCAATTTTGCAAAATAAAAGAGTATATTATAGGGCTGAATGTATTAATTTTTTTTTAACTTCAGACACACCTTCCCTGATACAGCCAGAGATATGCTGTGTTGGTTGTGAGTTACCAATCTAATTTATACAAGGGTAACAGCAGCATGCTTTAACGTGTGAATTATGTAACTCTTAGGAAAGAACTTTCTGGATCTGGCCTGGCTCCATCCATCTCAGCTGTCCCTTGGCTCCTCCTGAGAAGGAAAAAGTCTACAAAACCTCAGTTTCAGACTGAGCCTCACTTGAGCCGCAAAGTCTACCTGTCAAATTTGTTTTGCATATTTAGTCCTTCTTTTAGTTCTAACTCATGAATCTTAAGAAAAATGTTGCAACAATTCCCTTCCTTCCCTTTTTTTTTTCTTTCCTCTTTCATGGGAATTCTGTGGTGGATTCAATCTAATTAAGAGCCCAATCTCCACAGTTATTAAGCTTTGAGTCTTACAAGATAGAATTTACATGGGAAGCACACACATTTCTTATCACTACACCCACTGGCAGAGGGGAAGTGTTCTATATTCCCTTAAGGTTCTCCTTAATTATCACATAATAAATGATAAATAACGAGAATATAAATCCCATATCAATGTATCATGGAGCAGAGGGCATGCTAATATAAAATAAAGACTCTCCCATTTAGGCATAGGTGTCACATTATTGGTCAGAACTGCCTTCATGTACGAGTTACCTTTGTATCCTGCTCTTCTCATAAGGACCTCAAGATGAGTTAAAGAGGTCTCTCCATCCCATTTCTGTCCTTCCAATAAAGCTGAGCATGCTGAGAGAAAACTACTGGTTCATAGTCACCTTGTGAAGTTCATGGTTCATCACAGATCTCCCCTCCCAGCCCTGTTCTGCCACTCTGACCATACCTCAAACGTGGTAAGAATGTGCTGTTCCCATTAAGACTGTACAGCAGGTCAGCTGCACAGCTGGGGTACCTTGCGATTAGTGATGGGCACAAACCACTGAACCAGCAGTTAGTGCTGGTTCGTCCTTTGGCCGAACAGGTGTTTGGCTGTTCCCAGCCCCGCCTCCTTCGACAGGCACCCACTCAGAGGCAGCACCCCAGCTTTCCTGCTCCGCCTCCTCCAGGAGCTGCCTCTGAATGGGCAGCCACCAGAGGAGGCAGGGCTGGGAAGCGCCAAGCACCTGGTTCGGCATCTCTACTTGTGATACAAACACTTGAGCTACATTCCATGAAAGCGTATTACAAACAAAACCTGTTGCCTTTTAAGTTACCACAAGACTCTTTGCTGTTTCAGTTGTAACTAACATAGATTTAATCTTAAAATAACACCCACCAACATGATCCCCAGTGAGGTGTAGTGGATAGAGTGATTAACAAGAACTCAGAAGAACAGTGTTTGAATCCTTCTTCATGGAACCTCACAGGGGGAGTGGAATTGGTAAAACCACCCCTTAAATATCTCACTTACCTTGAAAGCCCTCTTGGGGTCACTATAAATCAGTTCCAATTTGACAGCACAAAACACACACACCAACACGGGTAATTTTTGCTGTATATTCAACTGTGATTTCTCTCTACCTCTATTGCTCTCTTTTTTCCCCTCAGTGTAGACAGATACAACATGGCCCTCACCATGCTGAAAACAGGGCATTGGTTGGTATCAACCCATGAATTGGATTGGCATAAATAGGGGAGAATTTCATTCAGTTTATTTTTTTAGAAAGTAGAAAGCTAGAAAGCGTCTTCTTGTTGAGGTGGACAGGACAGGGGCCAACATACTAGTGAGATGTCCATGTTTCTATCCACACAAATGGTTGGCACACCAACCTGCCCATCGCTGGAATGTTCATGCCATAGACTGTGCAACTGGACAACAGATTGATTGATTGATTGATTGATTGATTGATTGATTGATTGATTGATTGATTGATTGATTTTTACCCCCACCTTTCTCTTTAAAAAGGACCTGAGGTGGCTTGCATAATTAAAAATGCAAAGTTAAAGCTCAAAACAGTAAATTATTCAAATATTAAAGAAGAACAAATAACATCATATTTTAAATGTCGAGTAAAAGCATTAGCAAAAACAGATTTAGAAGCAATGAAATATAAAGCGTCCCGTTCTAAAACCCCTCTCGGGTAGCCGGTCATTAAGGAAAAGCCTGCCTGAAGAGAAATGGAGATGCAGTCTTTGAGATATACTTGGGCCCAAGCCGTTTAGGGCTTTATAGGTTCAAACCAGCCCTTTGAATGGTGCAAAGGGAACACAATGAAGAGCCCAGAAAACAGATAACTTCACATTGGCAGGATTTCGGCCTTGAGGAGTAAAACAAGTCGAATGTTGAGAAACCAAAACTGTCAGGTTTTACAAACAAAGACGGAGGAAGGCCCACAAAACATGTTGTTTTTGTTTAGTCGTTAAGTTGTGTCCGACTCTTCGTGACCCCATGGACCAGAGCATGCCAAGCCCTCCTGTCTTCCACTGCCTCCCGGAGTTTGGTCAGATTCATGTTGGTAGCTTTGATGACACTGTCCAACCATCTCGTCCTCTGACGTCCCCTTCTCCTCTTGCCTTCACACATTCCCAACATCAGGGGCTTTTCCAGGGAGTCTTCTCTTCTCATGAGATGGCCAAAGTATTGGAGCCTCAGCTTCAGGATCTGTCCTTCCAGTGAGCACTCAGGCTTGATTTCCTTCAGAATGGATAGGTTTGATCTCCTTGCAGTCCAGGGGACTCTCAAGAGTCTCCTCCAGCACCACAATTCAAAAGCATCAATTCTTTGGCGGTCGGCCTTCTTTATGGTCCAGCTCTCACTTCCATACATCGCTACTGGAAAAACCGTAGCTTTGACTATGCGGACCACAAGACATAGACATTCATAAATGCAGATCTTGCTAGAGAAAACTCAAACCCTTTCTGTGCTTTCAGCCTCACTCAATTGCAGTCTGGGGAGCAAAATGACTCTGAGCAGCTTCCTGAGTCTGCCATATACCTCTCTCACACACACAGAGACACACACACACACACACACATGATTTTGATTGTAGCCAAAATCATTACGATTGGTTGGACAATTGAGACAAACCACAGATAAGGCCAGCAATATATATGGTAATGGCCCTGGAGTTCTCTTTTGCTGTTTTGCTATGCAACTAGATCATGGCTCATTTCTGCTATTGGGGGGGGGGGGGGGAATCGCTGGCTTCCTATCACACTCTGGATAAAACAAATGTTTCCTGTACTGTCAAAAGCAAACAGAGAAAGATGTTTTAATCTTCACACTGTATCCCTAAAATGCAATTTATTGAAACAACCGCATAGCACATTCAAAAGAACAACCAAAGTTTCTTTAAAACTACACAGTCCTTTCTGTTTGTTCTAGCACTAGGCCTAGTTGCTAGATGGTTCTTCTCCATGTAACACTTTTAAGTTCTATGGGGCTCTTCGTTTATGTAGCTATCTATTGAGGAACTTTGCAGATGCAATTTCACAAAATGTGCCTCTTCTAGACATGGGGCCAGACTTTCCACTCACCTTCTGCTGCTGCCACGGGCCGGAACCTCATATGTCCACCTGTGCGGGGGTATTCGTATTTGTATATGAATACGAATACCCCCATCTTCACAGCTATATAACAGACAACTTGTGCAATTACAATAACAACAAATGCTACAATTCGTGCACTCAAGACCTTGGCAACAGCACCAATACCGAAGTTGCTTGTAGAGTTGGGATGTTCATGTGCCCTTTAGAATTTCAGATTTTGACAAAAATCCAATATGTCTTCCTCAGTTGTGTCGGGTATCCATAACGTAGAAAGATCAGCTCCATGTGCGAAGTCTTCAAACCCTGGAATATATATATATATCAATTCTATGGCATATGCATGAATGTACTTTGTTGATTTACTCTTCCAACACAAACATATAGGAATTGGTTTCTGAGATTTTTATTTGCCACCATCATGGTTTGTGTGTTTATTTTTCCAATAGTTTAGTGTTTTAGAGCAATTTTATAATTTATGTTTCTTTTCTGTGTTGTACACAGCCCAGAGTAGCCGTTTGCTAGATGGACAGTATATAACGTGAATAATAGACAAACAAACAAATTATACTAAGACCAAGTTGGCAAGGACCTTAGCAATTTAAGTGACAACAGCAGCTCTGGCCTCTTTAGTTCTCCTGCTCTTTCTGATTCAGATCTCTTACTCATAACCTTGCTATTTCTTAGTCCCACCTGTTTGGGCTGAACCAATATTTCGTATTCAGCTATATAATGATCAGACTATCTCTGTCCTTCTGGGAACAGAGGAAATCCATTGTTAGGGGAATACTTGAATTGGCTTCATCATTAATGACACACTCTACCTGTTTGAGCTAAGAGTAGGCATTGTCTTCTATCCTGCCTTCACCATTCCATCAATGACCAGGCCTTGTTGTTTGTTTTTTCCCCCTTTCATAGGAATAGAATCTGCACCGAGAACTAGAAATGCATAAATACCAACATGGATCCAGACCAAAAGGGCACAGAGGAGGTTGAGCTTGATCTGTGTGTTCCCTTCTTCGGCCAAAGAGTGTGCTGGAGGCCTTCACAAAGATTCCCCACCGAAAAAGAGAGTTTTTCTCCTCCAATTCACCCCTTCACAATTGGAAAGCTGGAACAGAGAGGGTACCTCACAACGTGTTCTCAGGCAGCTCAGTCACGATGAGAAAACCTGCTTGAAGAGAAAGGACTTTCCCTGTATGAGGAGGCCACTCTGGATTTCCCTAGCAGGCCATTGGCCCTTGCCCCATGCCCCCTGGCAGACTCAACGGAGACTCCAGCAGCTGGGCACCAGAAGTGGGCAGAGAAGGAAGTGGGGGCTCCAGGTGGGAGAGAGATGCCCGGGGTAAGGTAAGCCATACCTGGCTGAGGAGAGAGGGGCCAGACCCAGCTGCCAAGAGCCCAGCATAAGGGAGGAAGAAGAAGGGAGTGCTCATGTCCCTCTATGGGATCCAAGGTAGAGGAGTGGGGAGGGGCAGAGGAAAAGCTGGACCTCCAGATGTCCACCCTGGGGGGTGGGGGAAGATGTGTGGACCATTCAGAACCACTGGGTAGGGGCCTGGGTCCAAATCAAGATGGCTAAGGGACAAGGGTGTGGCTGTCTTCAGTCCAACTCCGGTCCACTCACCAACCTCATGGAGACCACGCTGACTCGCAGGGTGCCCAGGCCCTACCCTGACCCAATGGAGCTGCTGGAAGCATCAGATGTTGACACGAAGGACTCAGGGAGCCTGGGCCTCTGTAAGGACCTGGCCCTAAAAGCTGTCCCTGAAGGAAGGACGTTGGCTAGGAAGTTGGAAGCCTGCGCCAACTGCGGACTATGGGCAGCCTAAACCCAGTGAGTGAAATTTTGGATTGAGCCAAATCTGGGATTGCCAGGGGGCTAGTGAAGCCGTCACAGCCCTCCTGCAAATTGGTGGGACAGGATGCGGATGGCGCCCAAACCTTTTCGTGTACCTTGTTCCCGTAGGTTAATAAAATTCAGTACCGGCAGCTCTTAGGAGTCTGGACTTTATGGAACCCATAGCTGAGTAGGGTCTTTCCACCATCCCCACCACCACCTATGGGGCAGGAGCTGCCATAGACTTTCTGTTACATTATAATAATTATTTGGTTATAAACATTGTTCACCTCAGCTAGCTACCTTCTTCCCTGTGCAAAACAAAATCTGTACAACAGAACCCTCTGCCAGAAAGGGGAAACACCCCCCCCCAAAAAATTTAAGTTTCCTGCCAGCTCAGAAAGCCTTAGTCCCTCAACCCACCAATTACTCATCCTCAAAATCAATGTCTTACCCGGTATGGCCATTAGTATGCTAATTATTTCGATGGTCTTTTAAAAGGCTGCATGGAGGATTTGCGATGTTTCAAAAGCAGATGCTTTAACGCTTTACATTTGCAGATGTAAATATTCCCAATATTTCTTGAGGGACTTCGTCTTTTGTCTTTTTTTATCCAGAGCCGAAAGAAAATTTCCATTCCGTTTAGGCTCACAGTTGTTAAATTATTTTGCAGCCGAGCTATGGAATAAAGAGCAACATCTGCTTTCCGTCGAACTGGGCGGTGGGGAATATAATGTATGAGGCACTTGTAAGAAAGGGCCAAGGAAGGCCTTTTTAGTGATTGTCAGCTTTGTTGAGTCTCACGAGGGTATAAAAGGCATTGCTACACGGTGTACAGCCCCAAACTCAATTCAGCACCTGTGTTTATGAGCCAGATTCAGACCATGTGATTTTTCTCTGTAATAGCACTTTTCAGGTGGGGATTCACTGGGACTGAGCTGATTCAAGCCATTAATGCAGAATGCAGACTAACAGGGGAGTGAGGGAAAGAGAAGCTAATGAGAAATTTATTATCTTATGTAACAGTAGGACCTCTGTATCCATGGAGGATTGACTGCAGCCCGACCCATCCAGAAAAAAAGGTATTTTCACATGTATTATCAGAACTGGTCACTAGAGGGAGATAGAGATCATGCTATGTATTCTTCAGCAACAAGAATACATAGCATGGTACCTGGCTCCCTCTAGCAGCCAGTTCTGATAAATGCATTGTGAAAATACATATTTCCGGTGGAGGGTTAAATATTTTTAATATTTTCAGACCAGAGATAAGTGAAACCACAGATACCAATCCCACGGATACGAGGATTCCTACTGTACATGTATATCCTACCTTCCTCCAAGTTGCTCAACATGGCATATGTTGGTTTTCTCCTCCCCCAGTTTATTTACATCACAATCCTGCAAGGTAGAAATTGCCGTGTTTTGAATTCTTGGTTAAATTCCTCTAGCTGCACAACAGAAGTGCAGGGATTCACACAGCAGAATAGCTTCAAGTTCCCCAGAGCAGTCCTTCCCTTTTCCTCATCAACTGGCACTTACAGTCTCAATAATTCACTCTGAGACATTAGTAGGGGAAAGAAGAAAAGGTTTCATGACTTACAGTTGAACAGATCAAACAGCAAATTGACAAACATGACTGCTTTCAGCAACAGACTTCAGCAGACTAAAGAAAGAGAAAGAAATTCTTAGCAGAAAGGCTGGATTCTCTTTGAATTCAGAGGCAGGAAGGAAACAATTGGATTGTTGTTTAGTCGTTAAGTTGTGTCCGACTCTTCGTGACCCCATGGACCAGAGCACGCCAGGCCCTCCTGTCTTCCACTGCCTCCCGGAGTTGGGTCAAATTTATGTTGGTAGCTTCAATGACCCTGTCCAACCATCTCGTCCTCTGTTGTCCCCTTCTCCTCTTGCCTTCACACTTTCCCAACATCAGGGTCTTTTCCAGGGAGTCTTCTCTTCTCATGAGAAGGCCAAAGTATTGGAGCCTCAGCTTCAGGATCTGTCCTTCCAGTGAGCACTCAGGGTTGATTTCCTTCAGAATTGATAGGTTTGTTCTCTTTGCAGTCCAGGGGACTCTCAAGAGTCTCCTCCAGCACCACAATTCAAAAGCATCAATTCTTCGGCAATTGGGTAGTGCTGACTAAATTGACAGTCACCCCAGTCAAGAAGGGTCTCTCCCAGCCACATCTTCTGCAGGAAAGAGGAAGTACTCACTGCAAGAAAAAAGGAAGTAGGGGAACTAGGAAGTGGACAGGGGTAGCATTTAAAGGTTATAAGCAGTCAGGAGCTGGCAAGATAGCTCAGTGGTTTTAGGTAGAGCCAGAGGTTGGGAGTTCAATTCCCACTGTGACTAGAACCAACCTGTGTGGCCTTGGTCAAGCTGCACGCAGTCCCAGGAAGAAGGAATGATAAACTACTTCTGAGTCTTCTCTACCTGGAAACCCCTGGAAAAGGGTTGCAATAAGTCAGAATTGACTTGATGGCACGTGATTATTATTTTTTATTATTATTATTATTTAAGCAGCCAGGAAGTTAAAGCTGGAAGACATCAGTCATAGGAAAATGGAGAAAAATAGACCTCCAGGTGCATAAAGTAAAAGCTTTTATTGAGCTTTGAGTTCTTTCACAGGGACACCGTGGCCAAAATCCTGTTGGTGGTGTCACCTCAATGGCATTTATAACCTGCTGCAGAAATGGCGTACCTTTTTGTGCTGTATTGCTACATGTTGCAAAGTCAGCGTTTACATTATCTGTTCTGCACTGAGTCACACAATACAACTTGGTGCACAACAAATGTCTACCGTGACTTTATGGCTTGTGGAAATTCACTGTCAAAAGCAAGGATGGGGACTCGGGAGTCGCGTCTCACTTTTGGCTCTGTTTCAAGTTCCACCAGCAATTTGACTCAGACTTGACATGGGGGGTTCTGGGGGGGACCTGTGACTTGCATTGGGACCACCCACTCAGGATTTTGATAGTACCAAACCCCCAGAAATTTAGTGAATAAAAACTAAGATACAGAGAGAAACAAGAAGAAAAACTGGATCATTTAGGTCTGACACTCAGTGGTCATAGAAACCAGAAATTCAGTGGAAGCAGTAGAACAGAGTATCCGGGAAAGGACATAACCAGTCTTGATGGGACTCCCACTCCCAGAATTCTGCCTGGGGGATTCTGGGAGAATTCTGCAAGTGGAAGTCCTAGAAATCCAAAGGTCTAATTCCTAATGGCTAGCTGGCTGGCATCCTGAGCAGGAGTTCCACACTGAAATGTCTCCATTTTTGTTGTTGTTATATTCCCAACCTACATCTCAGTAGAAGCAGATGAATGATCATTCAGAGAAACCTTTAACATGGCAAGGTCAATTGATAAGAGGCGTGACAGATGAACAAGTTACAGTGGAAGTTTCTTTCCTTGTTATCTCATCATATCCATCAGTATTCTCATGATGCCACATTTTTCATAGCTGCGATTTCTTCCTCGCAGTTCAGACCCGGGTAGTGTATCTCTGGCACCATGAAATATTCGAACCCATGTATAAATAGTATGATAGACAAGCGCACTCCGAATGAATCAGGAGAAACAGAATAGTAGGAACTGCGAAGGAATACACAGGGTGCTCAACAGATGAGTTGCAGAAGAATTAGTAAGTAAAATATCCTTCCGTTTATTTTATGAATGTATCTATTAGATGTCCCTTTATCCCATTATGAGGGCCCAAGGCAAACTAGAAAATGCTTAAAAATGCAGATATAGCTTAAAACCACTATCCGGTAAAATACTGAAACTCAATTTATCCTATTCATTTCATGCATTTTCAGAAAAAAGAAACACATGCAACAGTAATCACACAAGTGGTTTTCATGGTTTACCATAAGGAAACCATAAGGTTTCCATAAGGAAACTGGGCATGCAACCAGAGCATAACCAGGCGCACAACTGATGGACAGCAAAATTTCTAGCATGGCTAGCATGATCTCCCTTAATATCCATCCATCCATCCATCCATCCATCCATCCATCCATCCATCCATCCATCCATCCATCCATCCATTCATTCATTCATTCATTCATTCATTCATTCATTCATATGCTGCATTTATTCTCACAGGGAACCCAAGGTGGCTCACAACAGATAAAATAAGAATTCTTAAATCACTATATAAATATCACATTTAAAAAACAATTAAACATACATTAAGATTTAAAAAAAAACAAATATAAAAACAGTTCAAAAACATTTTTGAACCTGTAAATTAAAAACCACCGTTCCTGAGATAACTTACTGCTGATAACTTACTCCTGATCTTCTTGCTGGCACACCAGTCTGCTCTCAACAGTATTGTGTTCTCTTAGAGAACTTAAGGTCCTGCGTCATGAGTCAGATGTCTAAGGGCAACTGAAGCATTACATCTGTCCTGTAACTGGTAAACAAAGTTGATACAGCCCAACTCAGATGCAGCGGGAGTTGAACTCCAACAATATCAAACTTGGAATCTGTTTTATCAATGGTTAGACACCCGCTGTATAGGTAAAGGTAAAGGTTCCCCTTGACATTTAGTCCAGTCGTGTCCTACTCTAGGGGGCGGTGCTCATCCCCGTCTCCAAGCCATAGAGCCAGCGTTTGTCCGAAGACAGTTTCCCTGGTCACGTGGCCAGCGTGACTAGACACGGAACGCCATTACCTTCCCACCGAGGTGGTACCTATTTATCTACTTGCATTTACATGCTTTCGAACAGCTAGGTTGGCAGGAGCTGGGACAAGCGACGGGAGCTTACTCCGTCGCGTGGATTCGATCTTACGATGGCTGGTCTTCCAACCTTGCAGCACAGAAGCTTCTGTGGTTTAACCCGCAGCGCCACCCCCATCCCTTTACGCTGTATAGACTAAGGACTTAATATGTATTGTAGCTGTATTAACAAATGATTATAAGCGGAACCCCGGGGACACGATGTTAAACAAGCACGGATAGCCTTTATAAATAATAATAATAATAATAATAAAACTTTGAATCAAAATAAAAAATATCTGGAAAGCTGTGCATTTTGCTGTTTGAAGGACTGCACCACCCCATACGAGCCACCTCAGCCTGTGAGATCTTATGGAGACGCCCTTCTGTGTACCCCGACTGTCCTCACAAGCTTGTTTGTTGGGGGCATGAGACAGAGCCTTTTCGTTGGCTGCCCCCAGATTATGGAATACACTCCTCTGAGAAACCAGGTTGGCTCCTTCCATCTTTGACCAGCAGAAGACGGACAAGAGGGAAGGAGTCAAACTGGTCTCTAAGAGGAATGTATTTCATAGTATTTACTGAATCCCAGGGTTTAGATTTTGTTTTAAATGGTCATTTTTCATACTGTCATGTGTTTAATGGTTTTCTAATATATTTTGCATTTTAATGATGTTTACTATGTAGCTTTAATTTACTGTGAACCACCTTGGGTCCCCGAAGACAAAAAAGGCGGCATAGAAATAAAGTGAATAAATGTTGCTTTAGCTTTAAAAAAAATCTTCATGTTATTGTCACCATTCCTTATATTTTGTGATGATTTTTGCAAGCTCCCAGGTAAATTTTTTACCTCAGACATAAGGAGAGAATGCAAAATAAAACATTGCAAATGTGAAGCCACTCCTAGCACTCAGATTAAGTGACATATTGCTGGATAGCTCTATGGTTTATGACTCTAGCTGTGGACTCGGAGGTTGGGAGTTCGATTCCCCACTGGGCCTCCTTGACAGGGGCTGGACTTGATGATCCGCAGGGTCCCTTCCAGCTCTGCAGTTCTAAGATAATGATGATGATGATTATGTTATCTGTTTACTAGTTCTCATAAAGGTAATAGTAGCTGACTCCTAGTTTGTCCCACACAGCTGCTGGAAACAACAGGAAACTTCAACAAGCCATGGTCTTTGTTTAAGTGTTATTCAGATATGATTTCCACCCATTTCTCTTTTCAATCATTGTTTCTTCTTGTCCTTATTTCCATGTCTTATTCATGTTCAGCTGTTCTTTTGCTTACAGTTCCTGTTTTGACAGACAATTCTTATTTACTGTTCTCTGATCTTGACTGGGGTTTATTTTATCCTTGGTTTTTCCTAAGACTGGTTTGCTTTGTTGCAATTGGCTGGGTGATTTTTCAGAGCATGATTGAGGCATTTCTACTTTAATTCCAAGCGGACGATTGATCTGCCCAAAAATCTTATGGCAGTTTTATCTAGCTATGCTTCTCTCTGCACTGTCCATTCATCTCTTCAGACTAAAACCTCCAGGAAATTATTATTTTCTTAGTGATACAACCACCTTGTGATTCACTGGAAAGGGGAAAGGTTGAAAAGTAATATAAATTAAATAATCATATAAAGTATTCTGGAGTTTTGCTGAAATCTAGTTGCATGAATACTTGGTCACATAGTTTATTCCAAGTTACACTGTGCCATGGATTTTGTTGTCTTACGGCTGCATAGCCTTTTTACTGTTCATACATCTGTGTACTTCACTTTGATTGCACCTAAAGACAAAAATGCAAAGACTGAGACTAGATCATTCACAATATTCTATTCCTGATCACCATGTACAAGTGTCAAAGCTGGACAGTAAAGAACACTGACAGTGAAAAAAATCCATTTATTTGAAATGTGGTGCTGGAGGAGAGCTTTACAGATACCCTGGACTTCAGAAAGACAAATAAAATCCGTTCTAGAGCACTGTTGCCTCTCTCTGGAGGCAACAGTGATGAAACTGAGGCTGTCCTACTTTGGGCGCATCATGAGAAGGCAAGATTCTCTGGAAAAAGACAATAATGCTAGGAAAGGCTGAAGGGAGCAGGAAAAGAGGAAGACTAAATATGAGAAGGATCAATTCTCTAAAGGAAGCCACCGGCTTTCATTTACAAGAGCTGAGCAGGGGCTATTGAGGACAAGACATTTTGGAGATTGCTCACTCATAGAGTCGCCATAAGTTGGAGGTGACTTGATGGCATGTAACAAGAACAAAGGCAAAAACACATATTAAATTACTTGCTTTTTTTTAAAAAAAAAGCATGCTTAATATGGGGGGGGGGGAATGCACTGGGTCTCAATACAAAATGTGCCCCTCATCCTGATTGGACGCCCATACCAATTTCCCACTGAAAATCTTCACCTCCACTCCTGCTTTCTGCTTCTGAACTTGCTGTTTGCAGTACACAGTCTGTGAGAGCAAAGAGCAGTCTTAAAAGGGGACACTTTTAATCACTTTTAAACAGAGCCCTAATTAGCAATATTTTCCCTAGTGGGGCCTTTCCCTCCAAAAGAGAACAGACTAGTTTAAGCACCTTTTTCACCAGAAGCATGAGTCAAGTAACAGAGACTTTGGCCCTGGGATGATGAGACAGCAATAATCTCTCGTGCTCTTGAAAATTCCCTTTCGATGGGATTCAGCTTCGTTTCCTGCAGATCAGTGGTTAAACAAAATATTGAACAACACAGTAGTGATTAAATGGAGAAACCCGGTTCAAACAAAGGGAAGGGAAGGGAAAAATTTGATCGATTTTTATAGAAAGCGTCATGCTTCATTAACTTCTTGAATCATAGATTTTTCACAAACGGAAGAATTACATTGTGTTGTTGTGTAAAGATGTGTTCCCCTGAGATTTTACATTGTGGTATAATTAAAATTTGCAATTCTTTCTTTCTTTCTTTCTTTCTTTCTTTCTTTCTTTCTTACTTACTTACTTACTTACTTACTTACTGAAAAGTAAGCACTGGAATTTCCAGAACTCAAGGCATCAATCGTTGTGTGTCCTACATATTAACGTACTTATTATTAACTCTAAATAACCCAGTACAGTAGGACCATGATATCCACGGGGGATCAGTTCCAAGCCCCTCCACCACGCAGATGCCAGAAAACACAGAAATATCCAACTCTATACATAGCATGGTTACTGGCCCCCTCTAGTGGCCAGTTCTGATAATGCACCTTGGAATATGTATAAATACATATACATGTATATGTATTTATATATAATATGTATAAATACAAATGTACAAATGTATATAAATGTATAAATACATATTCCTGGGGGTTCTTTTATTTAGTATTTTCAGACAGCTGATAAGTGAATCCGTGGATACTGATCCTGCAGATAGGGGTCCTACTATACATTTATTTACTTGTTCATTCATTCATTCATTCATTCATTCTAGCATTTATATACAACCTTTGAGGGTAAATCGCTCCCACGGCAGTTTACTTAAGACATGAACAAGTTTGAAAATGAAGATAAAACAATGTATCTGAATGCTGAAACCACCAGCAGCAGCTGAAACATCCTTGCACATCTGGGGTCTTCTTTAGAGCTTCAAGCACTGAATGCCAAGATTTAAAGAAAGTTCATAAGCATGCTTAGCTGCGGTGGAAGCCTAGACTATTACTATAAGCAGCACGCTTTGGTTATTAGTTTTATTTATTTATTTTATTAGACTATGATCCTCCCCCCCCCCCACAACTCCAGGGAGACCTACATTTCCATTCTACTATGAACACTAGTGGATCTTGGTGTCTCCTCAATGTCAGTGCAAATGTGCTGTTAATGGAAGATCTGTTTGTATACTCAATTAGAAAGGAATGTTTCAATAAAATTCACATTATAGTGGAGTCTTTGCAGATCACAAAGCTCATTGTTATGATTCAAACCTTCGGCACTGGTCAGGATAGAGAGGCAAACAGGGAGGAGCGAGTCAGGTCGGCAAATCAGTGCCAAGGAGGGGGCATAAGATGCCACAAAAAAAAAAAAACCCTCAGTGAGTCAGAGGGCCAAACTAAAATGTTATTTGTGCCATTGTATTGTGGGATTTTAAAGAGTTGCCTGCAAGCGCAATTTGCCCAAGTATGGATCTAGAATGGATGGAGACTCCAGCCAAGAAATCAGAAGAAGACTGTGATTAGGAAGCGCTGCAATGAAGGAAGTAGAAAAGATCGCCAAGTGTAAGGATGTCTCACTGGAGAGTTAGGCCAAGATCATCCTCACTATTGTCTTTCCAATCACCATGTATGGGTGTGAAAGCTGGACAGCTAAGAAAGCTGAGAGAGGGGGAAATGATTTGTTTGAAATGTGGTGCTGGAGGAGAGCTTTGTGAATACCCTGGACTGCCAGAAAGATGAACGAGTGGGTCCTAGAGCAAATCAAGCCTGAGCTCTCTCTGGAGGCAAAAATGTTGAAACGGAGGCTCTCCTACTCTGGGCACATCCTGAGAAGGCAGGATTCTTTGGAAGAGACAATAATGCTAGGAAACGCTGAAGGGAGCAGGAAAAGAGGAAGACTAAATATGAGATGCACTGGCTCCCTAAAGGAAGTCACAGGCTTGAGTTTGCTGAGCAGGGCAGTTGAGGGCGGGACATTTTGGAGAGCGCTCATTCATGGGGTTGTCATAAGTCAGGTGTAACTTGATGGCACATAACAACAATAACAACAGTGGATCTAGAGATTTTTCTGGGCTACTAAAGATCTGTAACCTTTATCCCCTTACCAGTTGTAATCCTAGTTTGGATGGGGGAAGCAGGCTAGAAATTTCCATTGGGGAGAAAAACTACTATTTATTTAAATAACTGTGGGTTTTTTACTCCCACAATCAAATTGCACATGTGGTGGGCTGGGTCCAGATCGCCTCTGTAGTGTGACTTTAAAAGGGTAGCGGGAACACTGCTTTTTTTGTTGTTGTTGTTTAGTCGTTAAGTCGTGTCCGACTCTTCGTGACCCCATGGACCAGAGCACGCCAGGCCCTCCTGTCTTCCACTGCCTCCCGGAGTTGGGTCAAATTCACGTTGGTCACTTCGATGACCCTGTCCAACCCTCTCGTCCTCTGTCGTCCCCTTCTCCTCTTGCCCTCACACTTTCCCAACATCAGGGTCTTTTCCAGGGAGTCTTCTCTTCTCATGAGATGGCCAAGTATTGGAGCCTCAGTTTCAGGATCTGTCCTTCCAGTGAGCACTCAGGGTTGATTTCCTTCAAAATGGATAGGTTTGTTCTCTTTGCAGTCCAGGGGACTCTCAAGAGTCTCCTCCAGCACCACAATTCAAAAGCATCAATTCTTCGGCGGTCAGCCTTCTTTATGGTCCAGCTCTCACTTCCATACAACGCTACTGGAAAAACCATAGCTTTGACTATGCGGACCTTTGTCGGCAAGGTGATGTCTCTGCTTTTTAAGATACTGTCTAGGTTTGTCATCGCTTTCCTCCCAAGAAGCAGGCGTCTTTTAATTTCGTGGCTGCTGTCACCATCTGCAGTGATCACAGAGCCCAAGAAAGTAAAATCTGTCACTGCCTCCATATCTTCCCCTTCTATTTGCCAGGAGGTGATGGGACCAGTGGCCATGATCTTAGTTTTACACTGCTTTTAGTTCCTTTTTAAATGGGCAGTTCAGGGAGCCTGAGATTCTCCCATAATTCTCCATGGTTTCCTTTCTCTGTCCCCCACACTACATCTTCCCTGGATCTGAAACTACTGGTGCTGCAGCCACAACGTCAACTTCAGTGACTTTATCATTGTGAACCTTAGAAATAAACCTGCTTCCCGCAGAAAGCATCATCTCCTTTTCCTTTGCTACCAAACCAGCATCTTCCTGGGTTTTTTCTTTTCTTTCCCCACCCCCCCACCTCTAATCACAGTGTATGAATACTGGATTTAAAACAAAGGACCGCTGGGGGAACCACTCTGAACCGCTAATGCCTCTGAACTCTTTGCTTTTCTCTGTGGCCATCCCAAACAGGCACAAATGCTCCTGATTCAGTTCATTTTGACACTTTTCATGGAGGACATAGGAACTTGCAAGCCCACGGCTTTATAAAGTGGGTACGGCACCGCTGTGGTCTTGTTAAGCACCTCTATGATTTAAGGAAGAGGCCAGACAATTCGCCGTTTCCCAGTTTAATGGCACATAAAGTAAATGATCATGTTAACATTAAAGCAGATTAAATAAGTCACAGTGCATTAAATTACTTTTATCCAGTTCTGCACATTTTTCAGCTACCACTGAGCTGAGAAAACAGCAGGGCTAGCTTATTTTGTGCGATGTCACAACGTTGTCGTCTCCGCCATGCCCTCCCCCAGCTTTGCAAGATAAGTCACTTTTTTGCCAGCTAGGCTGTACAGTCCCCTGGGATTTTGTTTCCTCTGTCCTCAGCAGAGCTTCATCCAACGTGCAGTGACCTTGCAATTCAGAAAGAAGGATACTGAACGTAATGGTCCAGAATCAATGGCCATAAAGATGATCCTATGAAAACAACTCGTACATTTTTTCTTCTTCTTATCAAGAGACCAAGGTCCAAACTCATACTAGCTGGGGATGTGTATCTGTCGCCAGTCAACAAGACGTATGTTGCCAGGCCAGTTTCCCAGTTTCCTAAGAATGAATTGATCCCATGCCATTTCTCTATTGATGGCCAACCCTTTGGAACAAGCATTGTAAGAGGATTCCCATAATTTTTCATAGGTGTTCCTATGATACCAAATACGAGATGGATTGATTCCCTAAAGGAAGCCACAAGGTTGAATTTGCAAGAGCTGAGCAAGGCAGCTGTGAACAGGACCTTTTTGAGATTGCTCATTTAATAGGGTCACCCTAAGTTGAGGGCAACGTGACAGCACATAACAACAAACCACACTCATAATCTGTTTGCAACTTCCACAAAGTTTAGCACATCCCATCCATTGCCCTTGTGTTTTCCACAGGACACAAATGGCTGCCAGAATCTGAATTCATTAGATATAAAAATATGAAGATGCCAGTCTGGACTTTGATTGATGGATTGGCGTCCCCAGAATTCAGGTTGGGGAAGTTCCTGCTGATTTCTGGGGGCTGTAGTTCACAAATTGTGAACTGCAAACAACATGTTTTTTGGTTCTTGATCTTCCCTTGCACGCATTCTGAGTCTTGTTTCTGACTCCTTTCTTATATATGGCATTCAGGACTACATTGACTCTATTTCTTACTTTGGAGTCTTCCTTCCTGCCTTGGTGGCTGTTGAACTGTGTTGACTTTGGATTGCTCTCAGACTCTGGGTTTGGATTTCCCACCCCTGATTTACTTAGCTCTCTGCTAGAGCTCAGGATTTATTTATTTTTATAATTCCCTGGGACCAGTCTACTTGGGAGCAGGACAGGCTCTTTTTTGTTCCAAGAACTGTATCACAAAATTCTCATACAGAAACTGAAAAGATGCCAATGGTTCAGCCTGTGTATTTCTTTTGGAAGTGCCGATTAGATAGGTTCTTATCAAAAACGTAAACTTTTTCCTCCCATTTATCCACATCACTTCAGATCTCCTTGGAAACATCAAGAGAATGAAAACAATGTAATGTCACCGTGTTTACTAGAGTTCTTCAGACATCTCCTGCAAGCTTCAACCAAGCAAAGGGAATTGAAGAGGGGAAATGTTGACCTTTTCCTTTACTAGGTCATCAGAATTATGTGCAGGAAACTAGAGAAAAGATGAAGACTGCTCTATCCAGTAGCCCTTCGTTACATTTCAGCCGATGCACTCTGATGTTAGGGAGCGGCTGCCTGCAGTTTTCCTTCCTTCCTTCCTTCCTTCCTTCCTTCCTTCCTTCCTTCCATCCATCATCAGCTCCTTCCTGCCTTTCTTTCTTTCTTTCTTCCTTCCTTCCTTCTATCCATTATCAGCTCCTTCCTTCCTTCCTTCCTTCCTTCCTTCCTTCCTTCCTATTCCTATAGTACCCCATTAGTGTTGCCATTCTCTGAGTGGTTTACCATATGCAATAAAAACATAGCAACACAATATAATAAATACCAAAAAAACCCACAATTAAATACAATTAAATGCTGTCACTAGCTGAAGTTACTTTGAAATAAAATGCACAAATTAAAACAGATCAGAACATCTCAGGACAAATTTATACTAGTAGAAGGCAGCTTTGGATGATTCAGCCTTCATTAGCTTCCTAAAAACAGAAAGGGATGATGTCTATAGGAAGCCTGTTCCTGAGGGAAGGGGCCAGGACTGAGAAAGCTCGGTTCGTCGTGTTGGCTGTTTTGACCTTCTTGGGTGTTACACTTATTAAGATCAGTAATAAGGTTGGTGACTCCATGCCTTTCCAGTGCATGTTCTTCCCGTCAAATTAAATTGGGCCTAGGGAGTACATTTCTCAGAAGGTGGTGAAGGCAACTTTGTGGTAGCAGGTGGCTCCCACCTACCTAACAGAGGGGGTAGTTCAATGTTCATCTGGAACCCAAAGGTTTATGATAACTACCATTAGATTATAAGCATCTCGTGAGGTTGTTCCACAGAGTTGTGACCAGACATTCTTGGTTTCATTTCAAGATCAGTTTTGAACCTGAGTCAACTTTGATTTTCCTGATAGATGACACTTATCAAGAGAGATTGAATAGGACCCGGTTCCTCCTCAGTCTCTCCACAGGTTATGACGCTATTGTCGATTATCTCCTTCCAGTATTGGTTCTATGGGATGTTCCCACCTGTGGCAGCCATTTTTCAGAGAACCAGAATGCAGGAATGCTTCTCAGACCCTTGACATTTGTGCTGTGGGTGCCAAAGGACACTATTTCATCCCCATTACTATTTATCATGTATTTGAAGCTGATGAGAGAAGGAGGGTTTTGGAACGAAGTGTCAACAATACGCCCCCCTATCGGCATAGCGCTATGCAGGCTTTCGCCTGATCATGCATTTGGCTAAAGTGGAAATAGATACAGCAAAGTGGATACAAACCCCTCTTCTGAACAAGTCTGTGGTGCCAACATTGGCACGGCCTTTCATGCATTGAACACAAAGCTGGGAAGATATATCCATATTTAGCTGAACAAGGTTACAGAGTACGTACCCATAATAAACAGCAACAACAAGTAGCCTTATCCTCCATGAATCTCTTAGAGGCTGCATTAGCTCCACATGTGGCTTCATATCAGATCTGAAAACTTGGCTCATCATGAATGTTTTTATAAGCCTAGTGATCATACAGTGACAGGGTTACCAATCTCTGTTGTAGAGTCCATAATTTTAAAATACTTTAAACGGTTCTAAATTATTTTCGCTGTTCTCAATTGTTGTTTCATATTGTTTCTGATATTCTTTAGTATTTTTGCTTCTACTCCATCCTGAGATCTTAACAGATAGGGTAGGATACAAATATTTTGCTAAATCAACTAATTCTGCAATGAAAGGAATTTAGACAAGATACGTTGAGTATATACAAGTGAAAACTGTAACACAGTAAAGGAAGTGGGTGGCTTTGATATAAGCGAGGCTGTAAATCCTCTCTTGGTTTTAATCTGACTCGGAGCTGTCCAAGGTTCTAGTTGCCATTTTAAAGTTTGAACTACACCCAGAGAAGATTTACTGGCCCAATGATATTGGAGCTACCAGTCCCCATTGTTGCAGCATACACTTCTCCCTTCAACAATGCTGGGGTTAGGGGGCACCAGACCCTGTGTAGTTCAAAACCCATGTATAACTCTTATGCCCCCCCCCCAAAAAAATGTAACTACAAAGCATAAAGAGTTATCATCATCATCATCATCTTAGAACTGCAGAGCTGGAGGGAACCCTATGGATCACTGAGTCCAGCCCCTTTCAAGGAGACCCAGTGAGGAATTGAATTCCTGACCTCTGGCTCCGAAGCCATATTCCTAAACCACTGACCTATCCAGCAGTTCTTGATTCACACACAGACACCTCTCCCAAGCTGTGTCAGCCTCCCGGCACGGTTCAGCATCCTCACTGCCATGTTGAGCTGCCATGACAAGAGAGGGGGCCAGCCAGGCAGCCATATCAGACTCGGGGCCACTGGACTGCCAACAACAGGGCCCTAGGTAATACCAACATGAATTTGACCAAACTCCGGGAGGCAGTGGAAGACAGAGGGCCTGGCGTGCTCTGGTCCATGGGGTCACGAAGAGTCAGACACGACTTAACGACTAAACAACAATAACAGGTAATTCCAAGACCCATCTTCCTCAAGCCACTTTCTAAAGACAAACAGCAGCACAGTATTTATTGAACATTGATTGACTGATTGATTGATTGATTGATTGATTGATTGATTCATTCATTCATTCATTCATTCATTCATTCACTGGGTGGGGGAAAGTGTGTATAACCAAAACTGTGCTGCTTAGACCCATGCAATTTAAAGGTAAAGTATGATGTGATTTAGGGGTCGGGCCAGGCACACATGTTCCTATTTAGGATACGGAACTCATTTCTCCTCCCTGCCTATCAGGCGTCACCTATAGCTACAGGGAGAGCAGACAGGGAACAATGCTTATAAAAGATCACCAAAACCAATACTTTTCAAACGTTTATTCTCTCTGGCCCCAGATGCACAAGACTGACTTTGAACCTGAAATGGTAATGAAAAAAAGAAAGAAAAAGAGTGGCATTTGGTTCTGAATCTCTAGTGTGGGATTTTATCTAGAGTATTACTGTGTGGTTTCCTATCTCGGTGCATCTTCTTAGCTACCTAGAGCAAAGCTATTTATCTGAACCCCGTTTGAAAAAGGCTGCCTCTGATCTCCATAGCTTCTTTGTGGCATGTGTTCCGTTTTATGACCCCGGCAGAAGAGGAGATTAAACAAAAGTTGGGGGAGAAGCCTTTCATTTGGAGGGTGCTCCCCAAAGAGTCTTTGCTTTTTCCTTTCATGCCGCACTAGACAGGCCTTGATCCCTTACATTAACATGCAAATAAAAATATTAACACCCAGTTCTGCTAAAACAGCCAAATCAACTGTCTTGGAGCAGGGGAAACGTTGACACGGGGTCTCCAACCTATTATGAAGATTACTGCTGTGAACTGTCCAGAATAGTGCATTGCACTAATAGGACAGTATATAAGTCGAAGGAAGGAAGGAAGGAAGGAAGGAAGGAAGGAAGGAAGGAAGGAAGGAAGGAAGGAAGGAAGGAAGGAAGGAAGGAAGGAAGGAAGGAAGGAAGGAAGGAAGATGCTACTTGACCAAATGCCACCTTCCTGACATCCCTTAGTCTCATTGATTGACCAAGTATGTTCCAAATATTAAGTGATTGCATTTCCTTCATGAAAATTCAGTTTTCCCCACTTTCTTTTCAGTCCCTCTCCCTTCTAAATACTCTCATACTTATGCCATCTATTTGGTCTTGTTGTTAGGTGCCATCAAGTTGCCACTGACTTATGGCAACCCTATGAATGAGTGATATCCAAAATGTCCTGTCTTCAACTGCCCTGCTCAATCCTTGTAAACTCAAGCACCTGGCTTCCTTTAGGGAGTTGATCCTTCTCATATTTAGTCTTCCTCTTTTCCTGCTCCCTTCAGCCTTTCCTAGCATTATTGTCTTTTTCCAGAGAATCTTGCCTTCTCATGATGTGCCCAAAAGTAGGACAGCCTCAGTTTCAGTATTGTTGCTTCCAGAGAGAGTTCGAAGGCTTGATTTGCTCTACGACCCACTTGTTCATCTTAACTTTTAAAACTCTTTGAAGTTACACTTTGAAGGAGCAGGTAAACTCAGAAGCTCTGGTTCAAATCCTCCCCTGTCTATAACACAGGGCTATTTATATTAGCCTTATTTCGAGTTTGATTTGGAAGAGAAAATGAGTCTTCCCATTGCCATTTCTGGCACACATCTGCTTACCATCAGCTCAGGAGACATTTCTGCTGACATTTTTATGAGCCCTATTTTATTTCAGCTCTTGTTCCCTTTCAGACCAACTCAAAATAAATTGTCTGCAAAGAAATATTGAATGATATATACTCTTTTTTTGAATATCACTACTCTTCCCCTCCCCCTCTCTTGCCAATCAGTCGTGAAATATTTTGAGGCCCTGCTGGTATTTGTTGTGCCAAATTCTGAGATGCCTCTTAAACAAGCAACGATGATGCCCTATAATTACAGCACTCAAAAATATTTGAAATAAATTGGTCCTCCAATTATAGATGCACAAAAGAGGAGCTATTATAGTCAAAGTGGCTGATTTATTACTAAATTTCTGGAGGCAGCCGCAGGTTTCCAGCCACATCCATATTTCTACATCGCTACGAAATTGGAGAGCCCTTAATTTAACAAGATGGAGAGTATTTTTGTGACGAATAAAACGACGAGAATAGCCAGGCTGTTGATTTTCTTTTTCCTGTTCTTGTTTTTTTATTATTATTATTTTGTGCTGCAGGAATAAAAAAGAAGAAGTTGGTAATATGTAGTGAGATTCATTTGCAGCAATCCAGGAAGTGGTCAGGATTAGAAATGCATTTTGGTCTTGCTTGATGCTTTTAGATGATTTGCAGGGTATTTTATTGAAGCAAAAGCATCATTTCCTGGAGTCACTGCATATTGAGCTGGCCATACCCAATTTGGGTTTTAAAGATATTCTCTTATATTGTGTTATAGAGCCTAGTCCGCTGGGAGGTTCACACAAATGCCACTGAAATGAGTCAATGTTACACATATGAAGCACCAGAGCATGAAACATTACTTTTTTTAAAAAAAGGGCCTTTTTCTGTTATTGACTACATTTTGGAGCCAGGTTGTCATCGTTATTGTTCCGGGCGCATAGGTAGCTCATAGCATTGTGCTTTATCAGTGTGTTGTGCTTTC
The DNA here is from genome assembly GCA_037013535.1 of Intellagama lesueurii. NCBI lineage: Eukaryota > Metazoa > Chordata > Lepidosauria > Squamata > Agamidae > Intellagama > Intellagama lesueurii. Next base: position 8,701,135 of record JBAJHW010000003.1, read on the forward strand.
TGTCACCAGGCCAACAAAATGCAGAGAAATACTTTCTTGTCCCCCCCTAGTGACCAATTCTGATACTACACCTTGAAAATACAAAAGACGAAAGATGAAACAAAGCAAAAGAATACATCCTTTGCCACATAGACTTGAGAAGACAATCTCATAAAAGAATGTTCTACCTGATAGACCAGCAACATTTGCATATATTTATTTATTTATTTGATTTCTCTATTGCCCCTTTAGTGCATGCAATACTTTGGGGGGTTTACAAGTTTAAACATATACACATAACACACACACCCCAAGATATCACAGCTGGGATTCTGAGGGAAAATTGTACAAGTGAACCATACAAACTTTGAAGGAAATGTATCTGTCTCATTGGTACTATAATTTAATACTGTAATTTTACATTTCCGACTTTTATTTCTTCTTATTTACGATACCAGGGCACTGCTGTTGGGTTGGGTTGCCCTTTGATTATCCCATCTTGCACAGCAAACAGTCTGTTAGATAATTGTGCAACAGAATGGGAGGGCTGAACATTTTTAAATGTGTGAACAATTAGTGATTATGTGGGAAAGTAGAGAAATGTCCACTTTTCCAAACATGCATCAGAGATGGAATTTTTGGAATTAAAGGAATTCTACTCCCTAATTTGGTGAGAAACCCCACGGCCAACCTATGGGAGTAAAAGCTCTCAAACTAGCAGGAGCTGGAGCAACCTTCTTATCTCCGTGCAGTTTTACTGCTGTAGCTGTTGAGCAGAAATGGGGACTTGAGTCGCGGGACTCACTGTCAAGTCAGACTTAAGTCATACAGGCAACACTCAGTGGTGGGTTTTTTTCTCCCCCAATGAGTCGGACTTCACTCACGACTTGGACTCGAACTTGGGACTTGGGACCAAAGACTCAGACTTGAACTTGGGACTTGGGACTAAAGACTCAGACTTGAACTTGGGACCAAAGACTCAAACTCGAACTTGGGACTTGGGACCAAAGACTCAGATTCAAACGTGGGACTTGGGATCAAAGACTCGAACTCGAACTTGGGACTTGGGATCAAAGACTCAGACTTGGGACTCAGACCCAAGGACTTGCCAACATCCCTGCTGTTGAGCAGGGAGAAAAGGGCCCTGTTGCAGTGTGTGCAGACACCCTATAGCAGGGGTCCCCAACCCCCGGTCTGCGGCCCGGTGCCGGTCCATGGGCTTCCTTGAACTGGGCCACGGACAGGGATCACCGCCCCCCGCCCGCCCACACGGGGGGGGTGTCGCGCTTGCTGGTGGGCGTGTTGAGCTTGTGCGCATGTGCGCAAGCATGACACGCCCCTCATGCTCGTGCGTGACATACCCACCTCTTGGGCGAGCCCGGCCTTGAGCGGAGGGGAGGCGGCTTCGCCATGGCGGCCCGCTCGAGCCTGGAGGACCTCGAGCTGACGGGTGGAGCGCCTGAGCCAGGCCTTCCGGGACGAGGGCTTCCATGCCCTCTTGGCCGAATACGCCACTGAGGTGGCAGCCCTGGAGCACCAGCGGGGCGTCAAGGCCCGCTTCCTCCATCCGAGCCCCTGCTTGGTGCTGCAGACCAGCCAGGCCGGCCTCCGCCGCTGCTACCTCAATCTCTGCGCCCTCTTCCACCTTGATCAAAGAGATCTGGCGGAGGTGGCGGCGGTCACGAGCCTGGACTCTTCGCCTTCCCTGCAACCAGCGGCAGCTCAGCTCCTCGCGGCTGGGGGCCAGGCAGTGTGGCAGGGATCAGCGGCTGCCGCCAGGCACACTCAGGGTGGGGCGGCCCAAGTGCGCCCGGCAGCAGCCGCTGGTCCCTGCCACATTGCCTGGCCCCCAGCCGCGAGGAGCTGAGCTGCCGCTGGTTGCAGGGAAGGCGAGGAGTCCAGGCTCGTGACCGCCGCCGCCTCTGCCAGATCTCTTTGATCAAGGTGGAAGGGGCAGCTGGTGGTCATCCTACTGGTCCTGGCGAAGCCCGGGCCGGGAGCCTTCGCCAGCGGCCAGAAGCAGGCCGGAGCCGGAGCGAAGGGCGACGACCTCGAGGGGGAGAGAGAGTCTGACGGGGGGAACTACAGTTCCCGTCATGCCCCGCGGGCCACAGCAAGGCGTGCGGACTCCATCTCCCGGCAGGCCCGGCGGCACGCCCTCCCTTGTTGCCAGGCAATGCGGTGTACACAAGATGGGGCTGGCCGGGGGCCGGCTTTTCCCCTGAGGGAGTGGGCGAGTCACTTCTGGGCGGGAAGGAAGCCCCTGGGGAGGGGAGGCAGCACGGGGACCCTCAGCGGGCTCCTTCCTGTGCTCCTCGCCATGCAGTCCACGAAGAGCGCAGCCTGGGGTGGCCCCGGTGGCGGCGAGGTGAGGCTGGAGCTGGCGCGCTCCTGGGCCACCTCGCCCTCCGTCACCTTGCTACAATGAGCGGGCCCCGTGGGAACCAGACGGGGAAGGCCTGGGCGAGCTCAGCTTCAGCCCGGACAAAGAGTTCGAGCAGGAGGAAGAGGAGTCCTCCGAGCCCATGGAGGTCGGTGCCCGAGCCCCCGCCTGCTTCCCCATTTACACACACACACACACACACACACACACACACACACTGGATTCGCCTCTCTCGCCCACCCCGTTGTCACTCCAGCGGAGCCCTGCGTTCGAGGCGGAGAATGGAGAAGGGTTTCCCACCACCCCGCTATAGGCGCCCCTACACAGAGGAATACGGCAGCCACGCCGGGTCGGGGTCGCGCTGCTCCATCCCTACAGGGACTAATAGGGCTCCCCCCTCCCATTTGTGCACGCGCCTCTATAAGGGGAATTACGGGCGTCTTCGTCGGAGTGGTCATGCGGCTCTTATGCCTAGGGGCACAGACAGGGTCCCCCTGGGAGAAGCACTCCTATACGGAGACTTACGCTCAAGGCCGGTCTCTCTCAAGAGGTGGGTGTGTCACGCACAAGCCCAAGGGGCATGCCGCGCATGTGCACAAGCTCGACACACCCCTCCGCAAGCGTGACACACCCACCTGTGAGCGCGGGGGTGCCCCCACCCCCCAACCGGTCCGCGCAGGGAGCCTGCACCCCCCAACCGGTCCGCGGTCCGAAAAAGGTTGGGGAACGCTGCCCTATAGGAAGGCAGCCTCCGTCAGAACATGTCCTTGCATAGAACTCTGTGAGTTGCAGGGAATCCTCATGACTCACAGACTGCAGCGGGGTCCTTTTCCTCTCTGCTCAACAGAAACAGCAGGCAGGTGAGAGGTCTGCTTTTTTCCCCTGCCAGTTACTGTAGGGTTGCATGTGAATGTATTTTGTGCCGTTGTATTATGTTGGAATTTTGTAAGGAGTTTAGATGGCGTTTTAGCTGAATGAGTGATGCACTGTCTGGATAGCACTCTGGTGATTTCATTGCACATGCAATGACAATAAAGTGTTATTCTATTCTATTCTATTCTATTTGAGGGCTTTTACTCCCCTAACATGGCCTGGGGAGATAATCACTCAGTTGTGGAAGCAGAAGTCCTTTCACTCCAAAATCCCATTCTTCTCCTGCATCACAGATACAATTTGTGGAGAGCTGATTTCCATTCCTCTCCAACATAATCAATAATCATGTGCTGTCAAGTCAGTTCTCACTTACAGTGACCCTTTCCAGGGTTTTCTAGTTAGTGAATACTCAGAATTTTTTTTCCCATTCCCTTCTTCTGGGGGGTGCCCTGGAACTGTGCAGCTTGCCCAAGGCCACCTAGGCTGGCGCTTTGGGGATGCATGCCAATTATTCTGCAAAACAATCTGTCATTCGTTTCCTCTTGAAACAAGGAGCATCATGGCTCACTGTTTTGCACGCAGCTACGATCATTCTTCTATTTAAAGGTCAGACCCCATTAGCCAGTGCGCTTTGTTCCAAGCAGTTTCTCACCAGTTCTTTGTTTAAAAGACAGGTCTGACCTGTGAGTTTGAATCACACCGGGCTGTTGTTCATCAGTTCCCTGTCTAAATGCCAGACCCAGCCAACTATATACAAACCATGCTGCGCTGTTATACATCAGTTCTCCGCTGAAAGCACCTGCACACCCAGCAAGCTATGGCACCTCCTTCCGGGCCATTTCTTCTCAGCTTTGCATTTAAAGAATATATCTTGCGAGCAATTTTGTGATTCTCATTTCAAAAGGCAAGCATGGAGAATTAGTTTTTGTATATTCAGAATAGCTGGAATCCTATTACAAGTTTAAATCAGTACAAGGGGGGGCACGGTCACACTGGCAAAAAGAACCACAATTAAATCAATTTTACCATTATTTAAATCAAGTTATAAATTTCCTGGCATACTGCGCACAGGTGGAACTGATTTATTTGGGCTGCAATGCGAATTTTTTGAAACTGATCAGCCGGGGCTTTCTAAAATACGTCACTTGTAAATTGATTTATTTCAATTTGAGTTGGAGGTTGTGAATGTTACTGTCAATTTGCTTTGTGCCTTTGTTGATTTTGAGTGCCATTGGCACCACAGTTTTGCCACTCCTTTTTTTAAAAAAATCCTTTTAAAAATGTTTAGTGATGCATCACTTAGTGCACTGTGACCGCGAACGGTAACTGGCAATGTAGGAAACTACCCCACCTGATGACTTTGTGAAACATAACACTTTGACACCATTGAAATGAATAGAGGCATTGCACATTATGTGTAGTTTCGGGACTGCCTTCTGACATCTAGAATAATTTGTCAGGTGAATGCAGCCATCGATTTAGCGATGTATCCCTTTTTAAAAGTCAAAACGTTTACGAACAGCATGCTCCTAAAACAGAAAAGAAATGAGTCAATTTCATCTCTGTAGCTGCCAAAACCAGTTTTAATTACCAAAAATAAATCGAATTTATTTCAGTCAAAGTGAATGCGGCTACCAATTTGTATACCATACGAATTGAGCCCAATATATTAAAAAAGTCAGAAGAGGAATCTATTCAAATTGCCAGAGGGACTACGCCCTCCGTCAGTGTAAATTTCAGTGGTCAATTGCCATGAGTTAAAAAGTCAGGGCAGGAATTTGCTATAGTATGCCGAGTTGTAGAACTCAACATTACCACAACAAATACCTATGCTCTTTTTAACTGGTAGCAATTCACTACTGAGATTTATACTGATTGAGTTATGCCAGTGGTGGTAATTGCAGACTTCTAGCTAGCTATTTTGTTAGAAGTGCATTTCCCATCCAAGGAGCATAACTTTCCTTTTTCAAGAAGATCAACAAGCAAAGTTATGTAGATACCTACTCAAAACTAAGTCCCACAAAGTAGAAAAAGCAGGATTCTGTTTAGCCTCCACTAGGTTAAGAGTCCCCCAAACACCGTAACATGGGATGGTCCCAATCACACAAGGGCTACCATTCCATAAGGATGGGTTTTCTTCATGGCAATGGCGCTGCTTGCCCATCTTGCATGTAATCCTGCATCACTCCGCTGGTTGCACTTTCTCCTCAACACATGTTCTGTGGGATATGGGCCAATGGCATCTATATCCAAGCATGCAGAACTGAGGGTATATACAATATCGTTCACTATGTATGGCACAAGCATCCCAGCCCTATTTGTGCCTGAACCAAGGGCGCCCAGATCGCAGCCAATATGTCCTGTGCCCTTGTGGGCATCCAACCCATTCTTCTCTGGATCAGTGACTTTATTTCTAAATCTTGGAGAGGGGGAATCAACGTGGTCGTGAATGGGGAAAGAGCAAATTGCTTTGACCTGTTGCAGGTGTTGGGGCTACACAGTGCTATCAGTTTTAGGAATATGGCACATACACACTCAATCCTAGGAGGTCTACAGTGCACTGTGGCATTAATCTGAGCCCTCCCCCGTGCCTCAGAGGTGGAGTGTCCAGGGGAGATCTTCGGCTTTACGGGGGGTGGGGTGGGGTTCCATCTCTTACGCACTGATTCTGTATACAGTGGTGCCTTGACTTACGAACTTAATCCGTCCCAGAAGATGTTCGTAAGTCAAAACGTTCATAAGTCAAGTCAGCATTTCCCATAGGAATGCATTGAAAACCGATTAATCCGTTCCGGCTGTTTTTTGTTCTTATGTCGAGGCACCGTTTGTAAGTCAAAGCATTAGTTCCCATAGGAACTAATGCAAAACCAGTTAATCCGTCCTCTACCACTAGGGGGAGAATTATTTTTTTTTAACCTAAGATGACTTAGGTTTTAAAAAAGGGCAGGAAAGGAGGGAGGGAGGGAGGGAACACCTTTTAAACAGAACACCTTTAACACCAAGCAGCTTTAAACCAAACCAAGCACCTTTTAAACCAATTTTTACATTTTAAAATTACAGTACCAGGCAGTACCAGGCAGTCCAAAGTCCATTTCCCGCTTTCCCCGTGTTTTTTTTTTTGTTCGTAAGTCAAAGCTCCGTTCGCAAGTCAAAGCAAAATTTTGCGAAGGGATCTGTTCGTAAGTCGAAATGTTCGTACGTCGGGGCATTCGTAAGTCAAGGCACCACTGTATTACCTATGATTTTCCATTTCCTCCATTCAAATAGCAGAGCACCTTTGGTTTAAAAAAAAGCCCACACAAATTCTGGAAAGAACATAAAGGATCTATGCATATTGTGATGTTATGTGCTGTCAAATCAGAACCAACTTATAGTGACCCTCATAGGGCTTTCAAGATAAGCAAGAGTTGAAATTGCACAAAACTGGAGAAATGCTCAAGATCTTTCAGTACAAACATTTGGGAACAGAATCTGGCAAATGGTCCTGATGGAAAAGTTGACCAATCAAATTAAAATATATAGAGGGGAAATAAAACAAGATAAATTTATGAAAACCTGGCAACCATGATTAGCATATGGAATTAGCTCAAGAAAAGAAGAATGTGAAATGGGAAGTAATTTGGATTGCTGGCATGTAATATTTTAAAATAATTAATTATGTTAAAATATGAACTAGTAAATGTGTAAAGAAAGATAATGTACTGATAGACTGTGTAAGTAATGTGATAGTCTTGTACTGCAATTCTAACATGCATTGTCATATGATGGAGGTTAATAAAAAATAAAAAAATAAAAAATAAAAACAAGATAAGTGAGGTATTTAAGGAGTGATTTTACCAGTTCCATTCCCCCAGAGAGTTTCTATGGCTGAGAGGGGATTAAAACCAAGTCCTCCTGAGTCTTAATCTGTCACTCTGTCCACTACACCACACTGGGTGTCCCCATGGGATGGCATTTTTGTACTACAAATCCCATATTTCTCCATTCAGGAAGTTTTTACTGACAGACACCTGAATGTGGCTCACCTGGGAGAAAAGACCTCACCTGGAAAGGGTTGGAGGCTTAACTAGGCCTAGCCCCAGCCAAGCTTCCCATTCCTCCTCAAGTGCCAGGTGGGAGCTTCCTTTTTTAACAGGAAGCTAGGCAACGCCTTCCAGTTACGGCCTTTCTCCTAGGCCACTGGTTCCCAACCTTGGGTCTCCAGATAGCTCGGTGGCTTAGGCATCTGGCTGTGGAGCCAGAGGTTGGGAGCTCAGTTCCCCCTGTGCCTCTTTGGCAGGGGCTGGACTCAGCAATCCATAGGATCCCTTCCACCTCCGCAGTTCTAAGATGATGATGACTACAACTCCCAGAAGTCCTGGCCAGGACAGCTAGTAGTGAAGGCTTCTTTCCCATCCCAAGTGAAACCTATTTAGGCATATGTAAGGTGTCTATCTGTCACACAGAATTCCCAGAATGGATAATTTTGGGATTTGTCATACAAAATTTTTTAAGACCCATCCCTATAATATACCATAACACAAAATAGTAACCTCAGAAGTTCATATAAAACAACAGCATCCAAAACAACAAAACAAGAGGGGACCTACAGAAGAACATTGATAAATACAGTGTTCTGCTCAGTGTTCGAACCTTTCTCCATAAGATGTAATTCTACACCCTTGTCACTTCGTTTCCCTCTGTTTCCCCCAACAGAAAGCATTCATGGGATGCTGAGCATGGTCACTTCCCATTGAGCCATAATCACTTCTCATTTATGACCTTAATATACAAACACAGAGATATCTGAAGGTCTACCTCCATGGCTGTTTACAAGGATGTCTATTTTGACATTTCTTGCTTTAAAAAAGAAAAAACTATGTTGGAAAAACTTAATCTCCACTCTTTCAAAGCAAGACCACTTCTAAAAAGTTTTCCAATTCAGTAAATACAAGTGCAAATAAAGCATACAGATAATTTAAAATAGGAACGCTGGGCAGGGAACGATGGTTACCCAAATAAAAGATGTACCATGTCACCTATACTACAGTGATTTGATTTAGAAAGGGTAGTTACTCCCAAATGACAAATGAGTGATGGAATAGGGAACATCATGTGAACATTATATCACACTAAATGGAAAACAAGGATGGTGAAAGTACAGGAAAGCAATTCTATGATCTATAATGGAGTGAGCACTTTTTTATCAACAGCTTGATCTGAATTTTCTGCACCAGTGGCGTTCCATATTGATTCGCCACACTATATTCGAGGTTGCTGATTTGTACTGTTCCTGTAGAAGGATTTCAGAAAAACAGCACTTAAAAATGGCTGTGAGGGATGAGCTGTTTGCTTCTCCGGTGCAGCTGTTTGGTCTGCATTCCGATTTGATCACTTACATTCTATAATAATACATATATGTGTATATCTGTCTCTCTATGCATGCCACACATCTACGACGTCTGCGTTGACTCGGGCGTGTTGTGAGAATGGCTGATGGTCGGATTCCAAAAGATCTCCTGTGTGGAGAATTAGTGCAGGGAAATCGCCCCAGAGGGAGACCACAGCTGCGATACAAGGATATCTGCAAGCAGGATCTGAAGGCCTTAGGAATGGACCTCAACAGATGGGAAACCTTGACCTCTGAGCGTTCAGTCTGGAGGCAGGCGGTGCAGCATGGCCTCTCCCAATTTGAAGAGACACTTGTCCAGCAGGCCAAGGCAAAGAGGCAGTCCCAAAAGCAGCAAAATCAGGGAGCTGGACAGGGGACAGATTGTATTTGTCTTCAGTGTGGAAGAGAATGTCACTCCCGAATTGGCCTTCTCAGCCACACTAGACGCTGTTCCAAGTCCTCTATTCAGAGCACGTTACCATAGTCTCTCGAGACGGAAGGATGCTTAATCTAAATCAATTCATGCCACGACTCAAGACAGTGAAACCTAAACATTTGCAACATGGCATGAATGCTAAAGATATCCTGATCATGAGCATCTCAGGGTGACTTTTTTTAGTTAATTAGTTTTAAATAAAATACGTTTGAATCATGCAGTATTTTAATATGTCACTAGGGGGCAGGCTGTTCAGGAATAAGAGGACTCAGATGGGACAGTGAATAACCAGGCTGGTTTAATCTTTGCTTCTGGACTTTCTCACTGTGGGAACAACATAGATCTTTCTTCCGCATAAGCCAGCTGACTGGTGACTGTTAACTTTGTGGAGTATATGTTTGCCTGTCTGCAGAAAGACAATGAGAATAAAAATTACTGCTGCTTGTTAAAGAAGAGGGATGATTTGCATCATTAATGTGGTGGATCCTCAGCTTATATTTTAAAAAGAAAATAGGTCTCTGTCTTTGTAGAAGCCAAGAGATAAAAACAAAGTAAGTAGTAGCTAGTCTGCCTGTAGAAACAAAATTGCAACCACCTTTTCATTATGTTTGGGAAATGAGTGATACCATTCGGTTGTGACTATCACATTTGGAAGCCCTAGAAGTGTTACACTTGGTTTTTGTTTCATGGGTATTGCTGTCAACATAAACCATGTTTTATTGTATTCCTTTAGGAGCCTTTTAACTTTTTTAGTTTGCACAATATCCGTCTATGTTGTTTGTGTTCTTTGAGTTGTCAGTCACCTTGGGCTTTTAAAGAGAGGCGAAACAGTTTTTAATAAATAAATAAATAAATAAACATGCAGGTAGCTCGCTTCCCCCCACCCCCGCCTTGCAAACAGTGTAGAGATCATTAACTGGCCCTAGATGCAGAAAATCATTTGAAATGAACCGAAAAGAAAAGGAAAAAAACCACCCTCCAGAAAGGACATCATTTTAATAACGATTCCATGATCCTTGATCTTTTCCCATCAAACTTAGAGACCCAGACCCTGATATGGAAAAGCTTTTAGATTGGATTCTCACTTCTGTCAGCTTAGATCATTGCGGTTGGAAGAGGGCGCCGTCAAATTACCAAGTTTTTAAGCGGTACGGCTCGATCTTAATTAAAGGCTTGATGAAACGCCCTCAGTAAAATGAACTCCCTCAAAGTGCAGATAATTTAAGATCATCTACCGAGGGCTACTTCTGCAACGCAGGACACACAGTTTTATTTGATCTTCCAGTATAAATTTAATTAGAGAAGTAGAAGCAGCAAAAGCTTCTCTCTTTTTTAATTCTTTTGTACTGGCTGTTATATATATATATGTTTGGGCGGGTGGGGGTAATATATGTAAAAAATACATATATTTTTATATATAAAAAAAATATATGTATTTTTTACCTGACATAATTTGCTTTCCCTAGATTCCTGGAAAATATTGGTCCCTGAAATATAAATCTCAGGCCTTTTACAGACACGTACATATATATACATTGCTACACACCTGGGGAAATGATTGCAGCACCATAATAGATATGGGTGGGTGAAATGTATAATCATCATCATCATCTCAGAACTGCAGAGCTGCAAGGGACCCTATAGATCATCAATTCCAGCCCCTATCAAGGAGGCACCATGGGGGAATCGAACTCCCAACCTCTGGCTCCACAGCCAGAGACCTAAGCCACTGAGCTATCCAGCAAGCTCTGTGCTTGGATAAGTGTGCATTTCCTTCAGCCAACAGAATGGAAGGTGAAGACAGCAAATTCATGTTTTTCTTTAGATCCAGGTATTTGTGCATGTTTTGAACCCAAGACTTCTCTTGAGCTTTATGCAACTGTTGATCTTAAGTTTCCCAGCTGGTGCTTATGTTTGGTGTGTGGAGTTACTGCACCACCAGAGACTCCAGAGCCAAGATTTCAAGTTTTGGACCCATAGGAATGGGGGTAGGGTGGGAGTGGAATCTGTTGTGCTTGCTTTTGTAGGTAAATCTGTTGCTGGTAAACATCCTTGTAGGTGTGATGATGAATCTGGTGTCCTGTTGAATCCAGAAACCAGAATCCACTGGTAATTCTAGTTTGCTAGTAAGGATAGGTGATTTTTTTATATATATACAAGTAGTTTTTTTTCCATCTTGGGAATGGAAAGAATTTTGTAATTTTAGACATCCAAATGTGGGAGGAACCCAAACTGGGAAGATTCAACCATCCACAATCTCAGGGCTTTGTCTTGCGTATGATTCAAGATGTACGCTGGCATCTTGACTTGGCACAGAGGCCAACTCAGCGCTTTTGGATGATTTCCATTTGATTGGCGGGGGTCTGTCTCTTGCCTCACCTGATTTCTGCCACAACTTCAAATCAATTTGTAAATTTGGATCACCAGCCCTCCCGTTAACTTGTACTGGAATATCAAACTGGCAAAAACTAGAGGTGTGCTGTTCAGAATTTTTGGACAACCGATCCCATAGCAGTTGGGAAACTTCCCAGCTTCCTTTCTGGACAGGAAGCTAGGCAGAACTAGGCCTAGCTAGGCGAAAAAGGCCTTCCTGTAGACATCTGCCTCTCAGGTGGAATTCCCAGAATGGAGAATGATGGAGTTTGTACTCCAATCATTCCAAATGCCACATCCCTAGCAATACCTTTTGTTCTCTTTTTTCTACTGGTGCATATGAAATGTTGAGCCACAATAAGCCCTAAAGTAGGGAGCAAAATACCAAATTTCAGACAGCTAGTGTACCAGGCACTTTTAAATTTTGCTTCCTGCACATCCTGTATCTGAAATGAAATGTCAACATCCGATTGCATGTTAGGCAGGGTTCTGGGATTTAGGGATTGTTATGAGGGTGTGTGTGTGTGTGTGTGTTGGTCAGGTCTCTGAGTGTTCTTTGTGAATTTCGTTGTATGTGTATGCGGTGTATATATGTTCAATGACAACAAATTGAAATTGAATTGTTACAGTTGTCACGGAGCATGTCCAGCACCTCTCCTTACAATTACAGAATCGTTGAGTCAGAAGGGGCCTATAAGGCAATCGAGTCCAGCCCCTTGCTCAAGGCAGGAATCCAAATCAAAGCAGATCTGACAGAGGGTGGTCCAGTTTTCTCTTGAATGGTCCTGTGTTGGGAGCGCTCACCACCTCCTGAGGTCATTGGTTCCGTTGTTGTACTGCTCTAACAGTTAAGAAGTTCCCTTGCTTCCCTCCCAATCACATATTCCCATAATTCCTCCCCAGATTCTAGCTCTTCCCTCTACCCCCATTTTAGACATTTCAATCACTTGCTAATAATCAAATTTGCTCATTCTGCTTCAGTCTAGACTCACATAAATCAGCTCTGACACTGTCCACTACAACACTACACTGGCTACTATCTACCTACCAATGTACTGCATGGTGCTTTTCACTGAACAAGAGTTTTGAGGTGAATATGTGGCATTTCCAGCTCAGATGGATGGATCCATACTTAACAGATTTCCCAGTGAAGTCTAAACTCTACTACCAGACTAGTCTGAAACAGCTAACTGTGAGATTAAAATGGGATTTCAAATGTCAGTGTCACAACTGAATTCAGCAGGGAGTGTGACTCCCACATGCTCCCGCTCTTTCTATTTACGTCCGTAGTTAACCATATCTGCTAAATTATTGTCGCTATTTTTAAAAACAGGCCTTCTGAAATTCTTGCCAATGTGCATTGCCAGCATTGTTATTCTTGGGAAATAGTTATATTCATGGTTTATTTATAAATCAAAGCTATGGAGACTCATTTTTCAACCACCTCTTCCAGAATGAGCCAGTATGGACAAGGAGTCATGTTCGCTGGGGGGATTCTGGGTACTTTCCATAGCACTGATTTATGCACCCTGTTTTTCCCAAATACCTTTAATTGGAAATGACTTATGGAACCATTTATGCGTTTTATCTATTTAAGGTAGTTTTAAAGCTGCTTTTCAGTTCTGTGTCTTCTCATCCCAACCACTTTAGCAAGCAAAACGCATTTGAACACAATTCTGAATTCAACACAGGACAGCTTTAAACATAAAGTGCTTTATTACAAATGGGTTAAACAACAGCATGGAATAGGCTAACCCATTGGTGGAAGATCTGCTGCTTCCAATATCGTTGGACTTCCAGCTCCCATCCATCACAGTCAGCAGAGCCAGGGACATGGGAGAATGGAAGTTGGAATCTAAGAACATCTGGAGAGCCATGCCCCAGGTGTGGCTTCTCACCCCTGAGCTAGATGCAGATGAGAAGGAAAGGCGTTTCACAATGTTGGGGCCACCACCAAGAAGGCCCTATGTCTGATACATCTGAATGGTAGACAATGAAGGAGAACTTCCGATGTTCTGCACAGGGTTGTAAGGATGAATACAGTCCTGAGTGCAGTAGAACCTTCTCCTAGGTTGCCCTGCATCGAAGCCACATCTGGAAATATGAGATTTACTTATTGCTTTGTTTGCTTACTTTTTGGCTCATGATGTCTGAATTTTAGGAGAACTTGTTAACCACAGTGTTAGCTCCTTGGTGTATAAATACCAGAATGCCAGGAAGTTAGAAGCCCAGAATATTAGCAAAGCTATGCACTGTCCAGGGAATGATATGGACATGGGAATTATCATGATGAACTTCACTTTAGAATGTGCTATTATATAAGTATTCACAAATAAACAACAACAACCTTAGAACTCCGGAACTCCAAGGGACCCTATTGATCATCAAGTCCAACCCCTGCCAAGGAGGCACAGTGGGGATTTGAACTCCCAACCTTTTGCTCCATAGCCAAATGCATAAACCCGCTGAGCTATCCAGCAGCTTGTTTTTTATAATAATCTTAGAACTGCAGAGCTGGAAGGGACCCTATGGATCACTGAGTCCAGCCCTTGTCAAGGAGGCCCAGTGGGGAATACAGCCAGATACCCAAATCCTTGGTTAGAAGAATAGGATGTTGCATAGAGGGCTATGCACAATTCCCACAATTTGATCTGGAGACAAATTCAGGATCTTGGAATCTTTCCCAATCCCATTCATTTTGTGCCCTAGATTCAAAGTGATTTGTAAATCATCAAAAACGATGCATGGGCTTGCATCAGGAAACCAAAATGGCTATACCTTTCCTGTATTTGCCACGAGGTACATTTGGAAACTCCTGCCAACCTAGCAGTTCGAAAGCATGTAAATGCGAGTAGATAAATAGGTACCACCACGGTGGGAAGGTAACGGCGTTCCGTGTCTAGTCGCGCTGGCCACGTGACCACGGAAACGGTCTTCGGACAAACGCTGGCTCTACGGCTTGGAAACGGGGATGAGCACCGCCCCCTAGAGTCGGACACGACTGGACTAAATGTCAAGGGGAACCTTTACCTTTACATTTGGAAGCACAATGAGCAGTAACATCATGAAGAGCCCTGCAGGAAGGGAACAAACCGTCCTAATTTCAGACGTCCAGCTTGGAAAACTAGATACCTTTTGCTCATTTTAAAAAAAAATCTAGTAGGACGAAGCAGTTTGTGCCCCGTACAATTTGATTTCTGCTCTTGATCCAAATGGATTGGTGAGTTCAGTTCATTTTGCTGTGCCCCAGAACCACATCTGGCCATTCCACTTTAAGCCAGACCTCCTACAGATCAGTCCAAATCAGACTCATTTTGTTCGGAAGTTTGCATTTGCATATTTCTAAAGCAAGGCACAGTCCTAGTTACCAGCTTGGCCCCCATTTTCATCAGTGAAATGTTGGGGAATAGAATATTGTTAAACTAGTCCTGGAGCAGAAAATAGAGGGTGAAAAACATGACTTTCCATCTTCCCTGATTTATTTAGCAGGATTTCAAGGGCATCTTCCCTGATCAAGCTTCTCACATGGGTCTCTAGGCCACACTTACTTCCTCCTCAGCTGATATCCACTTCCTTTTTCCTTCTCTGCTCTTTCATGACCGCCTTCTCCTGCAAAACAAGGCAACACTCTCCTACGCTGGGCAACAGGGCAAGCATTCCTCAGCCAGCCTCCATCCTGCAACCCCTCCCACAAAATAAACAAGATTCAGATTTACTTGTGACTGCATTAAGTAGAAAAATATTGTCCAGTTTCCAATGTTACCATTAAAAATGAAGTCATTATGTGCCCTTTCTCAGTTTCCCACACATACAGGATACTCCTGTAATGTTTTAAAAGTCCTGTTGGATATCAAAGGCGTGATTTGGTTTAAGCGATAAAACTGACACCCTCCGTAGCCTTTTTGTAAATATCCGTTTGAAGAATCCCAGCTGTCATAAAAATAACCAAGCTGTCAGCTTCCAAAGTCAGAGCAAAGCAAGGAGGTTAGCTGAAACGAGACCCAATGTGAAGAATTTCCCTGTCACCACGTCTGGGGAGGCATCTGCTGCAAAGTATGGGCTCTCAAGTCAACAGGCATGTTGATCGTGAGATGATTTATGTCAGCCGTCAAACCTCCAACACACATCTGTCACCCAGACAATGTGGTGTAAAAGAGAATTTAATTGCTTTTAGATTATAAATAAAAATCAACACGGAAGGAATGGATTACACAATCACTGTTCATTTGTACATTGTGTTATCAAGGGCAAGGAAAACCAATGGGCATAAAATGCAGTTATCCTTTCTTCTTCTTCTTCCATCTGACAGGAGGCACCCCTGGGAATGTTTTAATAACAAATGGCAACCGTGGCATTTTCCTGCAGAGGAAAACTTGCATGGGGGGGGGGGGGGAGTTTACTGGATTGATGGATCAGGCACATGTCTTCAATCAGTTGCCACCATTTGCTAATGGGGGAAGCCGTCTGGAAAGGAAGGGCTTCTGAATGTCATGCACTGAAGAAAACTCAACACATTGACCCTCCTTTCATAGTTCTTTACCTGCTCCTTGGCCACAGTCTGGGCCAATCAAAGCAACCATTGGTCGGACTGACTCTGGTGAAGCCATCATAAAGTGCTCTTCCTCATCATTACTTACAAGTGGTGGTCCAACAACATGCAGGCCTTCAGGCAAAGTTCAGTACCATTCTGTCCATTATACAGCCAAGGAACAGCCACCAAGACCACCTTCTCTTCAACACTCCACCTGTCTTACCTGGTGGGAATATATATAGGACTCTGGGGACGGCATCTAAGCTTAGAGAAAACAGGGAAGTCTGAAGGAGGGTGGCAGATTTGCTGGACAGCTCAGGGGCTTACGGCCTCTGGCTGCAAAGCCAGAGGTTGGGAGTTTGATTCCCCCACGGGGCCTCCTTGACCAAGGCTGGACTCGATCCATAGGGTTCCTGCCAGCTCTGCAGTTCCAAGACTGCATATTCCCCGCTACTCAAAACATCCCAGGGCTGCTGGAGTAAGGAGCCTTGGCTTCACTACTACAATGGTCTTTTGAGACCAAGGCCAAGATCATCTAGACTGGTATTCCTGATTATGAAAGCTGGGAAATGAAGACAAGGAAGGAAGATCAATTCATTTAGAATGTAGATTTAGAAGAGAGTTGTACAGATACTATATAGACCACCAGGGGGACTAGAACAAAACAAACCTGAACTGGCAGTAGAAGCTAAAATGATTCAACTATTGTGTTTTGGCCATCTCATGATAAGGCAAGATTCACTGGAAAAGACAATAATGCTATGAAACACAGAAGCCAGTTGGAAATGAGGAAGATCTTATATGAAATGGATTAATTCAACAGAGGATGCCCTAGTCTGACTTGAACAGGGTTGTTAAGGATAGAACCTTTCAGAGGTCATTTATAGATAGAATTACCTATCAGAAACAACTTGACAGTTGTTATGTGCCATCAAGTTGTCTCCAACTTATGGTGACCATATGAGTGAGTGACCTCCAAAATGTCTTGTCTTCAACAGCCCTGATCAGCTGCTGTAAACTCTAGACTGTGGCTTCCTTTATGGAATCCATTCATCTTGTATGCACTATTCCTCTTTCCTGCTCCCTTCAACGTCTCCTATCCTTATTGTCATTTCCAGTGTGTCTTGCCTTTCCTTGATGCACTCAAAGTAGGACAGCTTTGGTGTCATCATTTTGGCTTCCATAGAATGTTCAGGCTTGATTTGACCCTCTTGAATGCACTCTTCAACATAGTGAGGGGGTTTGAGGTGTCAGAGAAGCTGAGAGCAATGTCATCAAGAGGCTAGCCTCCATTAAGAGCCTGGACTCCTAATAGGGTCACTCAAGGCAGAATGTTCACAGCTGAAGCATCAAACTAAGATGCATCCACCCTTATCAGGAGAAAGAAGGCTGCATCAGGAGAAGACGATGGATAGTTCCGATTATGATGAAGGAGGGCAGCAGCAGTAGCTGAAGGTGACTGTGGCAAAGAGACTTTCACAGATGATGGCAGTATCACTGAAGCTAACTCTTGTTAGTACTGTGAAGAAGGCAATGGTAAACCAATGCTGACTGTGTGTCACACTGAAAACCCTATGATGAGGCAATCCAAAACAGAACTTAACGATACATAAAAAGCTGAGACCATGAGCCAGTACTGTTAGATTCTCCCTGTCTCCATCAATAGATACATCACATTCTGACTTGTGTCTGCTTCTAACTCCTTCTGCCACAACCTTCTGCCACAACCTCTACCTTATGGAAACTGATTCTGCAGTCCCTACAAACAGGCCATCAACTTTCAATTATAATACCTACATTGAGCAAGTATACCTACAGTATGATACAGGCCTTATATCAATAGTTCCCAACATTGGATGCCCAGATGTTCTTGTACTAAAACTCCCAGAAGCCTCCACCACTAGCTATGCTGGTTGGGATTTCTGGAAGTTGTAGTCCAAGAACATCTGGAAACTCAAGGTTGGAAACCACTGCCTCATGCCATAGTTGGTCTAGCTGGCCTAAGAAGGTGTGGTAACAGAAACCAGAAATTGATTGTCCACTTAAAATAACCAGAGGAACCATCAAGTCACATATCAGGATGCAGGCCTTGGATGGTGGACTGCATCAAGAGGTCACAACTTGTTCAAACCTGCCATGGTAACAAAGCACATCATCTCATTCAGGTACCTTTGTGAAGGTCGGAACAAAAACAGCCCTGTTGAATGTTCTCTCATTTTGAGAAATCAGCAAGAGGTGGTTCAGTTTCCATTGCTGGCCTTAATGAGTGATAATGATGTGATGCATGATTAACTGGGTTGATAGCAAGTACTTAGGAAGACGGATGTCTCGTGCCATCCAAACAGGACACTCATAAAAACTCTGCCAGCCGCCATTTTGAAACGCCCGCTGAATGACAAGCAAGCGAAATCACCTGTGCTTCGCAGCTCCGGCAAGCTGAAAGAAGACAAAGTACGAGCTGAAATGGTTCTGCTGAAGCTTTCGGGAATTTGTGAGCATTTGGGTTGAATGACAGCTCTGTACGCTAAGGAGACATTTCCACCAAAAACTGGCCAGCCAGTCTGGAGATACTCTGTAGACATTAGTCCATCTATTCTAATTGCTCCACAAATCAACATGCCTAGCATGAGAAACAGACATGCAACAGCCGAAAAACTGTGCCAAAAGAAACTACCCACCATTTTCATGTCTTAAACTGAATGTTCGCTCTTCAGGGATTTTTTTGGCAGTGACGAAAATTCATGAAGCCAAATCTGCTTCATTATGGTTGCCTACGTAACTTCATCCATTCATGTCCCATACCGTCATCCACCGAGTCATTCTTAATACGTATATATTCTTATAATTTATATATAATAAAAATTCTTAGTATATAATAATCTTAGATCTGCAGAGTTGAAAGAGACCCTATGGATCATGAGTCCAGACCTGGTCAAGGAAGCACAGTGGGGAATTGAGCCCCCAACCTCTGGCTCCATAGCTAGATACCAAGCTCACTGAGCTATCCAGCGGTTCTAGTAGTCACACATGTGGAATTCAAGAAGAAAGCAGAGGTAACAGAAGAACCAACAGCACAGAAGATGCAAATCATGAGGTCAGGGCGTAATGGCACCAACTTACATTGTTATCTGTTTGGGAGAGACTGGTCTGGATATTCCCACAGAGCCCCTTCTAACTGTGTGATTCTCAAGTCTAAGAATTCTATGGACTCACTTTTAATAGTGTTGGTCTGAGGTGGCAGTCATGTGCCCCAAGGCTGTATTTATGGGTCTCAGACACCCACACACACACCTAAAAGAACTGCTGGGGGAAAAAAAAGAATTCTCCTCCTAGAAGTGCCATCCAAACAGGGCAAAGCATTTTTTAAAACACATTCCAGCCTTCCCACCCGGCTTCTAACACATTCCCCTCACACACAACGGTGGACTTCTGGGGATATTTGATTTTTATTTATTTTTAATCATTTTGAAAGGAGGTTCTTGGGCTTCATACGGCCCCTGTTGCGCCCTTATGTTGGCTTCCAGAAATCCTTTTTTTTTTTTTTTGCTTAGATTTTAAGAGGTTCTAGATATAAACACATATAGGCACATATAGGCCATAAGTCACGATGCAGAAATACCAATAGGCACACTTAGCATAAGTAGATATTTTAAGCCAACAACCAGAAAGTTAAGCACAGAATGAAATTAAGTATAAAATATAAGCTAAAATCCTGTTTATTTATTTATTGCACTTATATGCCGCCCATCTAGACATAGTCTACTCTGGGCGGCTCACAACATACACGATAAAAACAATTCAAAATATATATTAACTGTTGGTGGAGCTCTGTGCATACAAAGCTGCTGATGTCATCAGCCACAGCCTTTTATCACTAATTAAGATTTCCCAATTGCCCTCCCAGGTTCCAAGGCTCCCTAGGGACCCCTTTCAATCTAGGGAAGCCTTTGGGGGCCTCGGAATCCAGGGGGAGTCCGTAATGTCTGAAAATCACCGCCAACAGTTCCACCACATCTTTGCTGTATTTTTGTTTGTTTGTTTGTTTGTTTGTTTCATTTTAGCTTGATACCTTCAGATAGAAGGTTTCCAGGTTTGCTCTGGATCAAAAGATCAAGGTCTCTTATCACCAGCTCCTACAGAGCCTCTGCTACTGCTGTTCCAGGAAGTGTTGCAGAGTTTTCAGTTTCTAGTTAAATTCCTCCAGCTGCACATCAGAGGTGCAGGATTCATAGAACAGAATTAGCTTCAAGTTCCCAGTTTAGTCCACCCTTTTTTCTCATCAACAGGCACTCTCAATCTCAATAACTTACTCTGAAACATTATCAGGAAAAATAATTAAAATGTTTCATTTACTTACAGTGAACAAATAACAGCAAACTGAACAAACATGGCTAACTGACTTTCAGCAACAGGCCTCACAAGGCTCACTGGCTGCAACAAACTGATTTCCAACAGACAAAATTGGGGGGGGGGGTTCACCAGAGAGACATAGCCCTAGGAGGAAGACATGGAAGGACCTCTCCCCACTCTATGAGAGTTTCATTGTTGGTAGCCTTTGCTCCCAATACTTTCTTCCTGGTCATTTTCAGAATGCCGAGGCCTTTATGCTTTTGCCAAATGCTATGGCATCGACTGGTTTTTCCAGTAGCGATGTATGGAAGTGAGAGCTGGAACATAAAGAAGGCTGACCGCCGAAGAATTGATGCTTTTGAATTGTGGTGCTGGAGGAGACTCTTGAGAGTCCTTTGGACTGCAAGGAGAACAAACCTATCCATTCTGAAGGAAATCAACCCTGAGTGCTCACTGGAAGGACAGATCCTGAAGCTGAGGCTCCAATAATTTGGCCATCTCATGAGAAGAGAAGACTTCCTGGAAAAGACCCTGATGTTAGGAAAATGTGAAGGAAAGAGGAGAAGGGGACGGCAGAGGACGAGATGGTTGGACAGTGTCATCAAAGCGACCAACATGAATTTGACCCAACTCCGGGAGGCAGTGGAAGACAGGAGGGCCTGGCGTGCTCTGGTCCATGGGGTCACGAAGAGTCGGACACGACTTAATGACTAAACAACAACAATGGCATCGACAGATCTTGCACCTTCAGGTCCACACTTCAGGTGAAGAATTCTCCAACAGGTGGTCCTTAGCTAGGAGCATCTCTAACCAGGAATGACTAGAAACAAGTATCCGAGCCTTCCTTTTCTGTAAGGGTGGTGTAAATCCATCCCATCTAGATACATCCTCCCCCCAGTGCAGGATGAAAAAGGACATTGGTCTCTCACCATGATATGCTCACTTTCGCAATGGCTGGAGGACATGAAATAATTTACTCACTGCCGCAGGTGATCTCAGAGGGTTCCAATATTTTTTTAACCTTGTTAAAAACCTTTATCTAGCTACCATCTACCTCTTCCTGTACCCTGGCTTCCCTATTGTTATGAATTATTTCTGGACGGAGCTGTGACGGTTGTCAAATTAGCTTGGGGTTATTCCTGACATGGAGGAGATCTTCCATCTGATTTACAGCATGGAAAGATAAGAGAGAGAGTTACTGTGGCTCGTAGCTTTTTTTTATAAAAAAGCTAGAAAGTCATTTCTTATTGCTTCCTACTGCCATTTTTGAAAAGCAGCTCATTAAGAAATGTCCTGCATTTTGCTGTTTTTTAGGTTTTTTGGAGGGGAAAAGACTGGAAATGGTGAGGAAATGGACTAAAATCTAGAGGCAGAAACCTTCAAAATGGTCCTTGTCCCCCTCCCCAAAATGCAAAGAGCAGCAGAAAAAAGTAATGATGTCACCAGTCATTACCTTGTTTTAACAAGGGCTGTCTTAGCCACTCTTGTTCCCCAAACTAACTTGTTGCAGGAATTGTCATTTCATGTGATGTGTTATTTTCAAGTCTTCTGTGAATGGTCTTGCCAGTGGAAGGAAGTTGGAGGAGCACGTTGTCAAAGCATGTCCACCACCCATTGCAGAAAACGAATCAACATCATCACCATTATGATCTGTCAAATCAATTCTGACTTACGATGACCCTTTTCAGGGTTTTCCAGGTAGATACTACACAGACGTGGCTAACCATTCAGAAAATCATAGAATAATTGAGTTGGAAGAAGCCTATAAGGCCATCAAGTCCAACTCCCTGCTCAAGGCAGTAATCCAAATCAAAGCATATCTGACAAATGGAAGTCCCATTTTCTCTCGAATGTCTCCAGCATTCACCACTTCCCAAAGGAATCAATTCCATTGCCATACTGCCCTAAAAGTTAATAACTTTTTTCCTGATATTCAGCCTAAATCTGGCTTCCTATAGCTTGAGCCCATGATTACATGCCCTGTACTCTGGGGTGGTGGAGAACAGATCCTTCCCCTCCTCTGTATGACTACCTTTTAAGTATTTGAAAAGTGCTATCATATCTCCCCTCAGTCGTCTTTTCTCAAGGCTAAACATGCCCAGTTCCCTTCTGCTGGGGGTGCCCTGGGACTGTGCAGCTTGCCCAAGGCCACACAGGCTGGCTTTTCTTTCTGGAAGCACAGTGGAGAATCGAACTCTCAACCTATCCAGCCAGCTCAGGTAAAGAATACACAATCATTGATACCCAATGTTTCCTTTGTCATAGGTAAAGGTAAAGGTAAAGGTTCCCCTTGACATTTAGTCCAGTCGTGTCCGACTCTAAGGCACGGTGCTCATCCCCGTCTCCAAGCCGTAGAGCCAGCGTTTGTCCAAAGACAGTTTCCGTGGTCACGTGGCTAGCGTGACTAGACACGGAACGCCGTTACCTTCCCACCGAGGTGGTACCTATTTATCTACTCGCATTTACATGCTTTCGAACTGCTAGGTTGACAGGAGCTGGGACAAGCGACGGAAGCTCACTCCGTCGCGTGGATTCGATCTTACGACTGCTGGTCTTCTGACCTTGCAGCACAGAGGCTTCTGCAGTTTAACCCGCAGCGCCACCACGTCCCTTACTCCTTTGTCATAAGATAGGCCCAATTTTCTTATCCAATGACTCTCTGCCACTACTTGCATGAGCATCTATTTGCAGATCTGTGTGGCTTACTAATCATCAAAATCGATTGTGATTCCCAAGGTCACTGAATGCTTCCAAGTTTAGCAGGATTCCTTTTGCCCCTCTTGCTTTCCAGAAGTTTAAAAAAAGAAGACGTCACAAAAGCCCAAGTCATATTCATTAGGAACCAGCTATGGCTGGTCCTACCTTCAGCGCTAATTGATGTGTCATTAAACTTTGAATGAAGAAGGTTCCTGCTCCCGTGACAGCTGTTCTGTTGAGCAGCGGGCCGAGAAAGAACACCATTAAGTGTAATTAAGGAAAGAGGCTGAAACATAAGGAAAGAAACCTTTATCTCCTCGAGATGAAAAGCCCTCTGTGTATACAAAAAAATGATGATTGCTCCTAACTGACCCCTTTGAAACATCAATGAAGAAACAGATGTCCAGCAGACTGTCGACAGGAATTAATGCCGACATGTCATTTCATCCCATGCCCTTTCTCCAAGCTGTTCCTCTGACATCCTTAACCCATCACACATTCTCCTCTACTCAGTTCCTTTCTCCGTTGATCCCCTTCCTTCTGTTTCCTATGAATTAAAGGACTAAAAGGATGCATTTGGTCATATGGCACTTTGGGTAACATCCTTCCTGTTTCATCTTTGCATACAACTGGAAGAACGTCTTGGAGTCACCTGGTTGCAAAGACGAGACCAAAAGCTTACCTAGCCCAGCATCCTGATTTCTGTAGGAGCCCAACCAGATCATAGAAGTGCACAAGCTGAACTTGAGGGCAATTGCTTTCTCCCATTGTTGTTTCTGAGCAACTGAGATTCAGAGTTTTTCTGACCTGCTTCTAGAGGCAGATTGGATAGCTGGATAGCTCAGCGGTTTAGGTGTCTGGCTCCAGAGCCACAGGTTGTTTCCCCACTGTGCCCCCTCTAAGTAAAGCCAGCCTATGTGGCCTTGGGGAAGCTGCACAGTCCCAAGATACCCCCAGAAGAAAGGAATGGTAGACCACTTCTGAGTATTCTCTACTTGGAAAACCCTGGAAAGGATCACCATAAGTCAGAATTGACTTGATGGCACATGATTTATTATTATTATTATTATTCTAGAGGCAGCATATAATCACCAAGACCTATGCCTATGAAAGCAACAACGAATCCCCCTTTAAAGTTATCTGCACTGTTGATCATTACATCATGTAAAAAAAAGTCATAATTTAACTACCTACTGACCAAAATCCTATTGCTTAGTGTGTAGTACATTGTACTAGAGTAGGCCCAATGGAAATTTAATGAGTCAACTCCTCCACAATTTCCATTGATTCAATTGAGCCTACTCTAACTGTGACTTACTTCAGCATAGTTTTATTAAGAATTAAGTGCTGTCAAGTCCATTCGGACTTGTGGAGACCCCTTTCAGAGTTTTCTCTGAATAGAGAATATTCAGAAGTGGTTTACACTTCCCTTCTTTGGGGACTGTGCAGCTTGCCCAAGGTCATACGGCCTGGCTGTTCTGCAATGCACAGTGGAGAACTGAACACCTAGCTTCCAGTTTCACAGATACCTAAGCCGCTGAACTATCCAGCCAACTTTTAATATAGTTACTCACCCTTTATTTACTCACCATTTATTTAGGATAGGTCTGTGGAAAAGAAAAAAGGAGGCAGTACAAATATGGCCCAACTACAAAGTGAAGTCGAATCGAACTATCTATTTAGTTGTATCTGAGCCTTGGCGATTTCATGAGCCAGCTCTCTCCATGATTTCTGATCTTGTCCAGCTTCTTTCAGTTGCTATATATTTTGGGCCGTGTCTGCTTTGATTACATCCAACCAACGTGTAGTGAAATACAGAGTGGCAACATGATGGCTGTAGGCCACGTGTGGCACCCCTTGGGACATGTTTTAGTTCCCAAAGTTTCCCCAAAAAAAAAAAGGATTGGTGGATTCGTTCCCATTCTCATCTTCTTCAAGAAGACATCGGCAAGCCAAAAATAGCCACCGGGTTGCTGCTGATTGACTGTCAAGGCAACAGTTCCACAAATCTCCCTATTCCTCAGTGCTTTGCTGGAATGTTTTTTTTTTTCTTTTTCTAATGCCATGTTGCCCCCTTTTCCTTTTGTTCTCTTTTAAAATCCAGATTTGCTGGAAGCCACCCCTGGCTGCTCCAACCTCATGGGCCATGTATCCACATCCCAAAGTTGTCCTGAGAAAGACTGAGATATGGTAAACCACAGATCATTCCTCTTGTTTTCAGGGAAACAGGGTAGATATATCTAGACCTGTTTTTTTTTTTTGTTTGTTTGTTTTTTTGGTATTATTACTCCTTGATTTACTGCAGTCTGGGTAACTTTGAGCTGACTGATGGTGACTGACCCTGATTTATGATAACTTGACCTTTCTTGCTGTAACTTGAGTGACGTCTGTCTGAATTGGCTTCTTGGCTCAGCTCATCTCTTTCCTGGTGGGCTCCAACTTCCACTGATCATGGCCGATGACCATATGCTGACTTGGGATGGGGCAGGTTCTAGGTCAACACATCAGGAAGGCACCAGTTGCCTTAATGTATCTGCTTCATTCCCAGCTCTGAGGACAGATCTCTGGGGAATGGAATTATTTTTATATTTTTATATATATATATATCCTGTCTTCTCAGGATGTACCCATTTCAACACTTCTGCCTCCAGAGATAGGGCAGAATATATATATATCAAGCCTGCCCTATCTCTGGAGGCAGAAGTGTTGAAATGGGTACATCCTGAGAAGACAGGATTCCCTGGAAAAGACAATAATGCTGGGAAAGGTTGAAGGCAGCAGGAAAAGAGGAAGAACAAATAGGAGATGAACTGGCTCCCTAAAGGAAGCCACAGGCTTGAGCTGGGCAGGGCTGTTGAGGACGGATCATTTTGGAGATCGCTTATTCATAGGGCTGCCAAAAGTAGGGGATGACTTGACAGCACATAACAGCAACAACCCTTGATACTTAGGTCCAATAGAATGTAAAATCTGTAAGATGCATTCAAAATTATCTCTTCTTCCCCATCATCCTGTCCAGTCCTCTCTCCCATTTCAGACTTGCCTCTTCTGCTGAGCTCAACCGGCTGCAGATCTCAAAATAACATCTCAATCGCCTATGAGTAGCCGATGCCATAAACCATCCCGCCTTGTCTCTCCCCAGTCACTCCACAACTGACATCGTATCTGATGGAAACAGCTCCCAATTTAACCAGCCTTGTTAATACATCAGACTCCGTGGTCTGCTTGCCTCCTTCACTGCACTTTTCAATCAAAGCCAAGAAACGTTGATCTGCGAACGAAGGGCAGGAAGGAGGGAAAGGGAGATACCATTGTGTTTTGCCTGATCGTTAATTCATGGGTAGGAGAGAGAAATCTGGATTAATATTGCCGTAAACCTGGCTGGAGATTGGGTTATAGGGTGCATTTATAGTCAGTAAATACCTCTGTTGGAAATATTTGCAACCTCAGTATGCTGCCTTTAAGAGGTTTTGGCTGGAAGGGATCTTTCTGAGCCGGGATAACTGTCAATCCATCCAGCAGCAACCAATTGTTTCCTCTTTGCCTCAGATTTTGAAGAGCACCACACCTCTCCACTTAAGAGTTATTTTGCCACTCTTTTCTGTCAGTGTTCAGTCAGGAGTCTGTAGTCAGTTAGAGTCAGAATTCTGTTAGCCATGTGGTGAGTCAGTCTCGAAGCTAGTTAGTCGGTTAAGCTCTATTCATGTAGCTGGCCATTATTTATCTACAGAATGCTGTTTCTTTTGATCTATTCAGACTTGTGAGTAAATGGAACATTTCATTATTTCTCTTCTCAGTAACTCTGAGTTATTGAGACAGTAAGTGCCAGTTGAGGAGAACTAATTAATTAGGGGTGGTCTATGGAGGGACTGCCGAAGAAGTGATGCTTTTGAACTGTGGTGCTGGAGGAGACTCGTGAGAGTCCCCTGGACTGCAAAGAGAACAAACCTATCCATTTTGAAGGAAATCAACCCTGAGTGCTCACTGGAAGGACAGATCCTGAAGCTGAGGCTCCAATACTTTGGCCGTCTCATGAGAAGAGAAGACTCCCTGGAAAAGACCCTGATGTTGGGAAAGTGTGAAGGCAAGAGGAGAAGGGGACGACAGAGGACCAGATGGTTGGACAGTGTCATCGAAGCGACCAACATGAATTTGACCCAACTCCGGGAGGCAGTGGAAGACAGGAGGGCCTGGCGTGCTCTGGTCCATGGGGTCACGAAGAGTCGGACACGACTTAATGACTAAACAACAACAAATGGAGGGAAGACTTGAAGCTGATTCTGCTCTGTAAGTCCCTGAACCTTTTTCTACCACATAGCTAGAGGTTTTCTAGCCAAAATGTCACACTCTGCCTAGAATCTCACCCTTCTATTCATCTGGTTATTTAATATTTGAGAACGGCTTGACAGAATACTGCAGAATTTCTGGATGTTGTGGAGGGATTTCCATGTGCTGATCTTATAGATTTGTGGGCTTAGGACAGAGGAGCAAGTAGGGAAAGATTCAAACTTTTTGTTGCGTTGAGCAAGAAGGAACTCACATATTGGAAGCTCATCATGTAGAAGGAAGACAAAGATAAGCAGCCCAGAGCCAGGTAGCCCCCACACGACCAACAGGACATAGGAATAAGGTAGGCCACATGGCCTGAGGCACGATTCAGGATATGCTGTGGTCTGTGCTTTCGTTCCACAGAAATTGTATCTGAGCTGTTACTCCCCTAAATAAGAGATTAAGCATCTCTCTAAAGGTCTGCCATGCGGTTTTTAAGAAAGAAAGAAAAGTAAAATGATTGGCAAGTTAAAAATATAGGGATCCACTTTGCCCCGAGACACAGCATCGATCTGTCTAGTTGTTACTGTCAACCTTGGCTGATAACAACAGTTTTCAGACAAGATTCTTTAGTGGCCATAGATCAGTGGTTCCCAACCTTGAGTCCTCAGATGTTCTTGGACTTGAACTCCCAGACACCTTCACCACTAGCTGTGCTGCCGAGGATTTCTGGGAGTTGTAGTCCAAGAACATCTGGGGACCCAAGGTTGGGAACCACTGCCCTAGATCCTCAGTGGTTTTTTATGGTCTCCCATCCAAATATTACCAGGGCTGACTCTTCTTAGCTTTCAGAATCAGACATGATGAGGTATGTCTGGGGTGTTGTGCTGGCCAAGCCCACTTGACATTCCATGGTTTACCATGGTGGTATGAACATTCATATATTCTTTGGGCCCCAATTCATACAAATGGTCCTGTGATCTCCTAAGGTTTTCAGGGCTGGTGCTCCAGCTGGCTGAGGGTTGAGTAAAGGGTTGGTTTAAATGGCTCTATGAGAATTGACTTGATGGCACATGATTAAGCTGGCAGGATAGCTCAGTGGTTTAGGTATACAAATGGAAAGCCAGAGGACAGGAGTTAGATTCTCCACTGTGCCTCCTACGGGTAGAGCTAGCCTTAATGGCCTTGGGCAAACTGCACTGTCTCAGGATGCCCCAGGAGAAGGGAATGGGAAACCACTTCTGAATATTCTCTACCTGGAAAACCTTGGAAAGGGTCATGGTAGTCGGAATCAACTAGGCAGCAAACAACAAATGGCTCTATGATTATTAATACTATTCCACACACCCCAAAAATATCCTTCCAGCATCCTAAAGACCAACAGCGTTGCAGCAGACTGTGGCAAAGGGTAAAGGGGACTAGGATCATCCCACCAGCCTTGGTGAAAGACGTGCTTCCCCCTTCTTTCCCCCATCCCAATTCATTTCCTTTTTTTTCTCCCGTGTCTTTCTAAGTCACAATCCTGCAGACAGGGACTATCGTATTTAATTGAATGTATGTAAGCCGCTCCAGGAGCTTATTAGCTGAGGAGTAATATAAAAATTGAACATATGCAGTGCGTGGGTATAATAGATAACACATTAATGTGTGTGTGTGCATGCACAGGCGTGTGTGCATGTGCACATGGATGCATTGTAATGTGAAGAAGCCACTGCCTGTGCATTTTATTTAGTCTAGCTGCATGTCTGCAAACTAGAGGTGGGCACAGACCTCAGTTTGGAGGTTCATGCCAGTTCGAACGTGGGGCATCACAGGTGCTGCACATTCCCTTCCCCTGTCTCCCCAGCCAATGACCCACTCAACAATTGGAACGCTCTCCTCCTCCTTTTCGGATGTTCAACCAGTCTATGGCAGGAGCACGGGGTTGCCTGTCCTGCCTCCTTGTCTGAGTGGGCGATCAACCCAAGAGGTGGGGCAGGGAAGCCCGTGCTCCTGCCAGAGACTGGTTGAATAGCCAAAGAGGAGGAGGAGAGGAGCACGTACCAGCTGGTGAATGGGGGATCCAGCCTGGGAGTCAGGGGATGGGAATGCGTCGCACCTGTAGTGCTGCACGTATGAACTGACACCAACCTCCGAACCGAGGTTCATGCCCATCTCTACTGCAAACGTCTGTTTTGATATAGGCATGTTTAGGGACGAGATGGTTGGACAGTGTCACCGAAGCTACCAACATGAATTTGACCCAACCTCGGGAGGCAGTGGAAGACAGGAGGGCCTGGCGTGCTCTGGTCCATGGGGTCACGAAGAGTCGGACACGACTTAACGACTAAACAACAACAAAGGGACAGGAAACCAGATGTTATCTCTTCCTCCATTTCTTAAAAAAAATGCAAAAGCCTATAAAACACAACCTTTTGAACTGAGTATATATACACACATACCCTGTTTCCCCGAAAATAAGACCTAACCTGAAAATAAGCCCTAGTATGATTTTCCAGGATGCTCGTAATATAAGCCCAACCCCAAAAATAAGGCCTAGTTAAGTGAAACCCCGCCCTCCACCATTGTGTAGCAACCAGAAGATGACATGACTGTATTTGAATAAACGTAGATGGTTGTACATTAAAAAAAATAAAACATCCCCTGAAAATAAGCCCTACTGCATTTTTTGGAGCAAAAATTAATATAAGACCCTGTCTTATTTTCGGGGAAACACAGTAGGCACATACATATGTTGTTGTTTAGTCGTTAAGTCATGTCCAACTCTTCGTGACCCCATGGACCAGAGCACGCCAGGCCCTCCTGTCTTCCACTGCCTCCCGGAGTTGGGTCAAATTCATGTTGGTCGCTTCAATGACACTGTCCAACCATCTCGTCCTCTGTCGTCCCCTTCTCCTCTTGCCTTCACACTTTCCCAACATCAGGGTCTTTTCCAGGGAGTCTTCTCTTCTAATGAGATGGCCAAAGTATTGGAGCCTCAGCTTCAGGATCTGTCCTTCCAGCGAGCACTCAGGGTTGATTTCCTTCAAAATGGATAGGTTTGTTCTCTTTGCAGTCCAGGGGACTCTCAAGAGTCTCCTCCAGCACCACAATTCACATACATATACATACATATTTATATATACATGCATATACATTCAGGCTCGAAGACTATGCACACATATATCTGGCTGCGGAGTCAGAGGTTGAGGGTTCAATTCCCCACTGGGCCTCCTTGACAGATGCTGGACTCAATGATCCATAGGGTCCCTTCCTGCTCTGCAGTTTTAGGATGATGATGATGATATTATTATTATAAGACTCACTTTTAAAATTGACAGTGCAATGCTATACATCCCTACTTTGATGTTAGCCCCATTGAGTTATATGGGGTTTACTGTCAAATCAGTATGTAGGATTGCAGCCTTAGTCAAATTGGAAAAAAAAAAATCAAGCTTTATCAGTGAGAACAGCATGATTTTTAAGTATTGCAGGATCTAGGCTTTCTGGAGGTATTTTAAAAAGTGGCGAAAAATACAGGACCATTTGCAATAATTGATTTATCACAAGATGCAGATAATTTCTACAACCAACAAGGAAACACCAAAATGACTAAGGAGAAAGAAATGATGAAATATAGACGGCTGAAACACGTGGGTCATGTAATGAGAAATGAGAAGTACAGATTGTTACAGCTAATCATTCAAGCTAAAAAAATAAACAGGAAGAGAAGTACAAGGGGAAGAACAGGTTGACTTCTAGTGAAGCGGGAACTAGTCTGAATGCTTCCTAGCACCCTTGTCTTGACACATGTTAAACAGATGTTTTAATCCACTGTTGCAGAATGGGAAAAGCTTCTAGTACTTTAGAGACAAAGAAATTTAACACAACACAAGCCTTTGTGAACTGTAGTCCATGCAGATTTAGGGTATACTAGAGGCAGAGGTTGTAAACTGCTGTGATTCCTTTCTGGTGTATCTTGGGATTCATTCTCTTTCAAATAAAGTATTTCCAATAAAATGTGGAAAGGGGAAACAACCTTTTAGTTGTTTATTTGCTTCCAGATTTCTCTGTCAGAGAATCCCCTTAACTAACCCTTCGCCCAGAAGATGAATAAATTCTCAGAATGGCCTCCTCGGTAGAGAAGGAAATACTGACGGAACAGCATTTTTTTCACCCATCACCCTAGGAAATACATATACATAAAAATATAGATAGATATGTTTTTGGGTTGTGTGGTTATTTGAGCGTCCTTGATAATAACGGAGTCCCAGAGCTATTACCTCTACAAGAGATGGATATGACTTGTAAAACATTGCAGCAGCATTGTGTGTCATGAATATTGCTGCAGCACGAACTACTGTGCGAGATTCACTGTCCTTAGGGCTGTTAGTCATTTGTTTCAGGTTTATAGAAGCATGACGCACCTTGTCGAAGATCTGGATAGGGTCTCTGAAGGTCATGTAGACCGACTTCTGATAACCTGGTAACTGCTCAAACTTCACCCTGTTTCCTACATGTGTTTATCCACCTTTGTTGTTGATGATGATGATGATGTTTGCGGAATTACAATTGGCTAAATCCAATTGTCAGTCACCACTAAAGTAGATCCATCAAAGAATTGGGACTTGTTAAGTTAACAGTAATGGATTTCTGGGCAGAGATCAACTCCCTGAAGCATAATGCTATGGTGTTCTCAAGTGCAGCCTTTTCTTGTAGTAGAGAATGACTGGGTTGGCTGGCTAGCTCCATGAGTTATCCATGGTTGCGGAGCCAGAAGTTGAGAGTTGGGCCTAGCCTAGTGTGATTTCTTATGCTAAGCAACAGGATTTTGGCCACTGAGTTACATGATTAAAAGAGGGTGAGGTTTTGGATAGGTTAGGATCAAGACCATGACTCCCCCTCAGTGTTTCTACCCACCAAGAATAGAGAAAGCTCCTGTTCATGTAATTTCACTTCCCCATCTGGATCATAGAATCATAAAATAATTGAATTGAATGGAGCCTTTGGGTCCAACCCCCTGCTCAATGCAGGAATCCAAATTAAAGCAGATCTGACAGATGGTTATCTAATTTTCTCTTGAATGCCTCCAGCGTTGGAGGGCTCGTCACCTGCAGAAGTCATAGAATCATTAAGTTGGAAGGGGTCTATAAGGCCATCGAGTCCAGCCCCCTGCTCAATGCAGGAATATTGGTAGACCCAATTAATCAATGGAACTCCCATCATGGTTAACTTAACAAGTTCCATTCCTTTAATGGACCTACTTTAGTAGTGACTGACAATTGGATTTAATCAATTGTAATTCCGCAAACATCATCATCAAAGGATTTCTGCCAGGTAGTTGTCTAGATTTCTCTTGAATGCCTCCAGTGCTGGAGCACTCACCACCTCTCGAGGTAATTGATTCCATTGTTGTACTGCTCTAACAGTCAGGAAGTTTTTCCTGATATTCAATTGAAATCTGACTTCCTGTTAGTTGAGCCCATTGTTGCGTGTCCTGCACTGGGGGATGATCGAGAACAGATTCTGCCCCTCCTCTGTATGACAGCCTTTCAAGTATTTGAAAAGTGTTTTCATATCTCCCCTCAGTCTTCTTTTCTCAAAGCTAAACATGCCCAGTCCTTTCAGTCTTTCTACAAAGGGCTTGGTTTCCAGCTGCCTGATCATCCTTGTTGCCCTCCTCTGAACTTTTTCCAGTTTGTCATAATTCTTTCTCACTCGTAGTATTGCTGGGCCAGGTATCTTTCATCTTGTAGCTTTGTGTTTGGTTTCTTTTTCCTAGGTGCAGTCCTTTGCATTTATCCTAGTTGAATTTCATTCTATTGTTTTCAGTCCAGTGCTCAAGCTGATCTATACCATTTTGTTTCTGTCTTCCATGGTATTACCTATTCCACCCAATTGTGTGTAATCTGCAAATTTGATTAGCATTCCCTGTATCCCCTGACCCAGGTCATTAATACAAATCTCAAATAGCACTGGGGCCAGGACTGAGCCCTGGGGTACCCCACTTTTTACCTCCTCCCAGTTTGAGAAGAAGACATTAATCATCGCCCTCTGAGTACGATTCTGTAGCCAACTGTGTATCCACCTGAGAGTTGTTCTATCCAGTCCACACCTAGTTAGCTTGCTAATCAGAATATCATGGGGCACTTTGTCAAAACCTTTGCTGAAGTCAAGATATACTATGTTTAGGATATTCCCTCTGTCTATCATTGGTTCCATTGTTGTACTGCTCTAACAGTTAAAATGTTTTTCCTGATATTCAACTGAAATATGGCTTCCTGCAGCTTGAGCCCATTATTATGTGTCCTGCACTCTGGGATGATTGAGAACAGATCCTGCTCCTCTTCTGTACGACTACCTTTCAAGTATTTGAAAAGTGCTATCATATCTGTCCTCAGTCTTCTTTTCTCAAGGCTAAACATGCCCAGTTCTTTCAGTCTTTCCTCCTAGGGCTTGGTTTCCAGTCCCCGGATCATTCTCCTCTGAACCTGCCCCAGTTTGTTGGCATCCTTGTTTAAGTGTGGTGTCCAGAACTGGACTCAGTACTCTAGATGAGGCCTAATCAGTGCTGAACAGAGAGGACTAGTACCTCTTGAATGCCTCCAGAATGACCTACCACTCTCAGTCTCTCTTCTGCATCTTAGTCACAACAGAGTATGACCCAATGTTAGCAACCTGAAAAATATGATTCTTATTACATGTTAATGTTTAAAATACTGAGGAAGGAAAATGCATATACGATTGTCCGTCATTGGGAATAATATACCTGAAGGTTTCTGGGGAGGGGACTGCTGAAATAAAGAATCTTTAAATCTTAGATGAAGGTTGTCTTTTGCTAGATAAGGATTCCGGGGTAGCTGCAATTTCGTCTGAGTAGCCCATCCGTTTTGCTCAAGTGTATTGGTTTTAAATTGCTACTTGCCCTGGACTTTTGAGATCAGTGGGGATCAAAATCGAAACAAATGCACTTCCCCGCCCATTTAAATGTATTCTGAAAACGGATGTAAACTTTGGCAGTCCTTTTCCTCCATTCCTCCACCAGCTCAATCATATATAGTGAAAAAGAGTGACACTGTAGCTTCAATAACGCTGTGAAAGATGGTAGTTAAAGAGGTAATTATATGTCATCATTCTTGAGAGAAACTCTTTAATTTTCATAAAGAACGTAACTAACATTTTAGGGCACTCAGGAATAATTTTAGCCACTTAACATTCTCTCCTAATGTCCTTGACAACCTAAGCCCATTCTCATCTGCCAGGCCAGCACTAACATTTGGAAAAATGAAGCAGGGCCCTCAAGAGGCAGATTTTGGTTGTCTTGGAAGGACATCAATTTGTTAGGTAGTTAAATGCCTATGATGGTAATTTTGGTGCAAGAAAGAGGGAAATGATCTCATGAGAGTTTCTGCTTCAGGCACCAAAATAACTCGGCTGGCCTACGCTACCAACTTGACCTTGAAGGTGGCAGGGTTCGATCTGCAAACTGTCTTGAGCTGGGCCTGCGTATCTGCTCTATGGGTCTGATCCGGGGAGGGGGGGGCTCACAATAACTAGAACAAGTCATATTAGAAACACTATAAATTGCAAACCTCGAAAACACTTGAACATATCACATTTGAAAAGGTTACCCGGGTAGGTGGGGCTCTGTAGCCTTGGAAGGCAGCCCATCTAGGAGAAGGAAAACTCTGATTTCAAACCTCCACTGCCTTGTGGCTATATCCACCAATGGAAAAGGCTTCAGGAGTTAACCTCGAGGCAAAATCCAGAGCCAGAGTCCCGGAGGCAGTTCGTGACGTTCTGGCAACTCCTGCAATGTTGCTGGAACCAGTTGTATTGGCTTCTGCCTTTCCATTGGACTATTTCAGTGACATGGAGAAGGGGGATTTGCTGCTTGGGTAACAGTCTATCCTCCATATTATTTTACCCAGGCTTCGTGCTCTGGAGAGGACACTCCAGCTTCGCATACATCATCAAAACAACATGGGAAGTAGCAGTTACCGGTTATAAGTCTTTGCTCGATTGGTGTAGAGCGTGACACCAGGGGCTACTTCTGACAGTGGGAGAGGTCATTGCACCTCACTAGGTAGCTACCGCCCACCTTAAGCTGGGCAGCCCCCAGCCAGTAAGGTGCTGCCTCGCCACGGTCTGTTAACCTCACGGGGTGCGTGGGGTTTAGGGTGAAAGCCGACAAGCAGATTGATAACCCTGCACCATGCAATAATCATAAGAAAACTTCTGCCCTAAAGTTGGGCACCTGGAAAGTTCAGACAATGACCCCTGGCTTTTCTGATGACCTGCAGGAAATAGGCGACGTGCGCAAGACAGCTGTCATCGACATAGAACTGAGTAGGCTGCAGATGGACATTGTTGCCCTGCAAGAGACGAGATTGCCAGACTCGGGCTCTGTCAAAGAAAAAAAAATCTCATTCTTCTGGTAGGGAAAACCATTGAATGAGACCAGGGAATATGGTGTTGGCTTTGCAGTTAGAAATACTCTGCTGAGATCCATTGTTCCACCTACTGCGGGGAGGGAAAGAATCCGGTCTCTGCAGCTCCACTCATCAGCGGGACCGGTCACCCTCAGTGCATATGCACCAACACTGTCATCCACTACAGAAGTGAAAGACAAATTCTATGACGATCTGGCAGCTACTATCAAAAAAATCTCCGAGAGAGAGCCGCTGTTCATTCTCGGTGACTTTAACGCTAGAGTTGGTGCTGATCACAATTCTTGGCCCACTTGTCTAGGCTGCTTTGGCATTGGGAAGATGAACGAAAATGGCCAACGCTTGCTGGAGTTTTGCTGTTATTATGGTCCTTGTGTCAGCAACACGTTCTTTAATACAAAGCTTCAACACAGAGTCTCTTGGAGACATCCAAGATCGAAGCATTGGCATCAGCTCGATTCAATCCTCACTAGACACTCTAGCCTTCCTAGTATTACGATCACACACAGTTATCAGGGTGCTGATTGTGATACTGATCACTCCCTGGTGTGTAGCAGAGTAAAACGGTGAATAAAGAGATTGTATCACACGAAATAGGAAGGAAGACCACGTATTGACATCAGCAAGACTCGCGATCAGAGAAAAGTGGAGGAATTTGCCCAAGCACTTGAGGAAACTCTTCCAGGTCCGGCTGATGCAAATGCACCTGAATGATGGGAACATTTCAAGAATGATGTTGATAACACCGCCTTGTCCACATTTGGCAAGAAGACCAAAAAGACGGCAGACTGGTTTGAAGCCCATTCGGAGGAGTTGATGCCAGCCATCAAGGAAAAGTTAAGAAGTTAACAGTTAAGAAGTTTTTCCTGATATTCAGCCTAGATCTGACTTCCAGTAATGTGAGCCCATTATTATGTGTCTTGCACTCTGGGATGATCAAAAACAGATTCTGCCCCTTTATAGGGCCAGTTTCTCTTACTTTATGCTGCTTTCTTTTCCATAGCCAGATCCATAAGATCTTCTGCCCAGTGTTCCATGTATCACGTACTCACAGTTCTCTGAGTGGGACACTCGCCATACTGAAAAAACAATGTGTTTAGCCTCTAAGGCTGCCCTTAAAATCCACAGTCTGTCTCTAATTCCGATGTTTGTTCCTCCAACAGCTGTCCCAGTTGTAAACTGCATGCAGAGAAGTCCAAGTCTGAAATAGAAATTAATAACATTTCATTACTTCTTGTCCAAAAAATGCAACATAACAGATAGACTAAAATCCTTCTATGTGAGAGCATCTCCAGTATTTATTATATTCTCTTGATAAAATCTGTCTAGCATCCACTGTGTGTGAAAGATGATTTTCTGTTAAATATTTGTAACTGCAAGTTAGAGGGAAGGGTTTTAAATTTTTCTGAGAACATTTTAGGAGAGAGTCTCTTGAATGTCCTTAAGATCTTAGAGATCTATGGGCTCATCAAGTCTTCTACCCCATTTTCGAAAAAACCATCATGAATTTTGAGGAGTTGTAGCTTCTAAGCATGTAACTACTACTCACATTTTTTTTCGTCCTCAATGAAAAAGTGTGTCTTGACTAGAGATGGGGGTATTCGTATTCGTATATGATTACGAATATCCCCGCGCAGCTGGACTTAACGAGGGTCAGCTGTGCGGGGGTATAACAGATGGATGGATGGATGGATGGATGGATGGATGGATGGATGGATGGATGGATGGATGGATGGATGGATGGATGGATGGATGGATGGATGGTGTATGACCCACCTGGTTCTCTTCTGTTCCTGAGAATGGGCAAATGCAAACAATACTGTCGTAGACTGAATGGTGTAAACAGGACAGAAAGAGTACCAGTGATCGTCAACAGAGCTCGGTTCATTCTTTTATTTCTGCTTTGTTTTTGTTTTTTTCCCCCTTTCCCTAGTTGCCAGAGAAAGTTACAATCAGCTTCCCAAGGCAGCCACCAGGAAGGGAGGGAAGAGCTTTAAAAGGTCAATTGGCACAGGTGGCTGTGATTCTTTCTTCAAAGGTCACTACAGGTAATCTGCTTGTTCACCCTTTCCACCCTTTCTCTCTCTCCGCTCCTCTGCCCTTAGTTTTTCCTTGTTCTGAACTTCATGGTGATGCAGCCACAGATTTTGAAAATTCAATCAACAACTCTGCAGCAGGAATGACAAGGAGAGATCATTTCTAAGGTGAAGAGCATTGTTATCAACCCTGTATCTTGCTTAGTTTTTCTACACCATTCCCTACTTTTAATCAAAATGTATTAGGAAGCCGTGGGCAGAGAGGGTGCCAATCCACCCGTTAATGCCTCTGGGTTTTTTTCAAAAAACAAAAATCACTCTACAAGTAGCTTAAGTAAATAAGAAAAACATATTTACTTACAGTTTTGAAACTTCAGTTACAATCAGAAGAAGATTGTAAAAAGATAAAACAAAGCTGAGGAGACTCTTTCTCATGTGGAGAGTTCCTCCATAGTGATCATATGGTCAGAAAACAGAGCAAAACAAAGCAACTGGAAGCAAACACACAGAAGAAGGGAGCAGGGGCTTGCCTTAAACCTGGGGGAAAGGACTTTGCTAATTAGTTAGTGGTAGAAGACATCTTAATTTCTGAAAAAAAAAAAACAACCCAAAAAAACCTTCCTTCCAGTGAAACCCAGAGCCAGGCTGCATACAAGATAGTTAATTTCTCCAACAAGTTGCATCAGAAATGCGCAAGCACCCGTGATTCAATTCATCATTACTCATCTGTCTGGAGACTGTGCCTGTTGCTAATACATGCATATATATATGATAGGCTATCAGAAAAGGTGTGGGAGGGCATGAATGGGGAGGAGTTGCTTTTGTCTTATCAGTTGTTACATAAAAGACCAACAAAAACTTTAAATAAAAGAGATGTCAAGGTACAGCTGGCTTATTAAGAAAACTATTTGCTGTCTTACTTGTCGATGTCAGCAAAGTGTTTACTACTGCTGATGCCAGAGGCAAATCACTGAGACCCAGAGCACACTTGCTTTCATAAGCGCATACTACGCCCTGAACAGTATGCATTCTCTGGCTGATTTTCTGCAAGAGATCTGGGTGTCTGGGATGCTCATGCCATCTGCTGGGCTTGGTTAGCTTTGCCAGGAATTTGTGGATTCATCATTTCCTGGACCTTGCAGCATCTCAGGAAGAAAATTTCCCATGGAGAAAATCATAACTTATTCAACAAGCCATTGGTTCTCTTCCTGCAAAGAAGGCTCCACAGGGTCAGTGGGTGTGTTTATATTATATTTATTCTCTGCATAGGTAGAGGAACTTGTGCAGAGAGCCGTGATGGCTACGGGAATGATTCTCAAGTAACTGTATACATACCACTGATGCATAGTGTGCTTGCATCAAGTCAGCTAAGCCAAAGTGATGTAACGTCTATGCCCCTTCTATACATTGAAGTCCCAGTTCCAGACCCTTCCACACTGGCAGCCTATCAGGCCTCATTCTTCTCTGAAGCTTCAAGAAGGGAACACTGTTTCTTGCCCGTCTCAACACCCAAGTAAAACCAGTCTCTATTTAACACTGCACCAGCCTGGCCTGCCACTTGGCTCCGAGATGGCTCTTCTCATAAGATAAGACACAGGTGGCTGCCGTTCTGTTGCTGGCCAGAAAGCTAACTACCACTAATCACGGGGTTTTTGCATTTCTTGAACTTCAGCTCCTAGAATTCACCAGGCATTTCCCCAAGCCAGAATTTTAGGGATCAAGAAACTGAAGTCCTCACGGGAATTTTTAGTTCAACACTGGTGGAAAATGAAAGTTCTGGCAGCTGTTATCTGCTTGTGGGGAAGAAAGAAAAATGGGCGGGTTTGGCTAAACTTCATGGGAGCTGCAAGGGATTAGGGCACTGGAAGTCTCCCTGTCCATTAGATTCTGTCCAGAATATCTCTTTAAAAAATCTACAGGTCCCCTAATCCTTTGTAATGACCACTTCCTGTATGCAAAGACTTCTTCGATATGTGTATAAACTGTTCATCATATTAGTAAGCCTGAAGCAGATCAACCACCTTGTCAATCACCTTGAAAAATTCCTAGAGATATATATTTTTCCCCAGGTATCCCCACACTCTACGTAGGAACCTACCTGGACAAGTGTCGATTTACTGTTCATGGATGTGTTCCAAAGGCTTGGACAACCAAACCCATTATGTATGAAAACCTATCTTTTCCATAGCCCCGTTCCACAGTCTTATAATTATGATTACTCAGAGACATTGAATTGAGTGAAGTAAACATAATCTACCTCTGTGGTCTTAGGGAAATAATAGCGATTTACTTACATTTTTTAAAAACACCTCAGAAAAATAACAAACAGCATGAAGAAATGAGCATTTCCTGAGGTGATCATTATAGGTACAGGCATTACATGTGGAACCGTCTGAAAAGAAGTCGATTGCACGTATAATTAGGATAAATAAATTAGGAAGCTGAGCCATGATTAATCCAAGGATCCTGTGTTGGTTCTCTCTTCCCCTCCCTGTTCTCTCTCCTCAGAGTAACCCATCTCTCATGTCATTTGGCATGAGCTATTAAAAACAGGCAGGAGGGGTCCACAGAAGCAAATAATGTCTCTGTTTCTTGGCAGCTAATGAACCAGCCCTCCAATTTGTTTTACACAGGAGTCAGCGGCACCTACAAAGCAGAACTGGGAGTTCCATCTGGCTCTCAATGCCAGTGTGAGGCTGGGGAAGATTCTCGCTGTGCGGACTGTTGTGATGGGGGCTGATCTCAGAAAGGAACTGCAGAGAGAAAAGTTTTACTTTTTCCATTAGAATGTGAACGCACCACCCCATGACTTCCAGCTATTTTGAGAACAGAGAGAATGGAGAAAATTGATTTACCAAAACACCAGGGAACGGCAGCTAAAAAGACTTGACCAGTTAGCTCAAATTGGAATGGATACATATGTGTATATAATAATCACCATGTGCTGTCAAAGTCAATTCTGACTTACGGCGACCCATTACAGGTTTTCCTAGGTAGAGAATACTCAAAATGGTTCATCATTCTCTTCTTCTGGGGGTCTCCTGGGACTGTGCAGCTTGCCCAAGGCTACACAGACTGGCTCTATTCGCAAGAGGCACAGTGGGGAATTGAACGGCCAACCTCTGGCTCTGCAACCAGACACCTAAATCCCTGAGCTATCCAACCCCTGAGCTAAACCTCTGAGCTATCCATGTATTTATACCTCAAAAAATACGGGGCTTCTTTTATGGTCAGAACCCCTAGTAGTACATGGTATCTGATTATAAGGACAGAGTTTTGCTCTCTTGTTAGGGTTGTTGTTCTGTGTCTCCAGTCTCAGTCTGTGAAAGTGGGCATAATTTAGGAGAATTTTCTGTTCCTGCCAGCCACCACTTTTTTTGCTCCAAATTGTTTCAAAATTAGGGTCCCAGATCAACTTTTTTTTTAACCTTTGGGAGCAAAATGAAGAGTATAGCCCTAAGAACCGAGGAGACAACTGTGAATGTTGTCATCTGGAGTTTGTGTCACTTCTATGTCAGGATGCAAAGAAATTTCACGCGTGCTCTGTGAGATAAGTGCTATTTTCCCCATCTACATTTTCACAATGCGCACAAAATGCCTCTGCATAAAAATGCTATCCTTTTTCTTAAAGAAGTAAAAGATGCACACACACAGCAAACATAGAACAGTCTGATTGATCATAAAGACACAAACACTCCATCCCATGCTTCTGGTTTTCAAATGCCCAGGCAACAAGGTAGCAGCTATCACGGTTTAGCTCCAGTTTGTACAATGTATGCAATTTATGCAAAAATAATTCTTGCAAATTAAAAAAAATAAACTATCATGCAGACCTTCATAAGATATCTTGCTGCCCTACATACATGTAAACGTTCATTGTTTCTCAACCCTATGTAAGAGAGTGGTATAAGATGTCACTCAGGTCTTATACTGAAGGCACCTAGATGTCAAGAACAGGAGGAACAAGCCAAAAATTGGGGCAAGAAGATGAAAAATGGGAGAAACATCATTGCGCTTACAAATATTCCTTGAGCCTGAAACAATGGGCTAGTACAGGGATACATAATGTGTTGGCCCCTTGAAATGTGTAACTCCATGAGCGTAGGCCCTCTCTCTTTATACAGAAATATGGTGCCCAGGGATAGATCAATCTGCCAAAGCTATAGAGAATTATCTCCCTAGATTTTGGTTCCACCATATTTTTCACCAATGAAGAACCATCTGGTGGTGGTTGGCACCTGGGGAAGAAGGAACAAGGATCAATTAGAATGTAGGACATTTTAGAGGTGTCAATAGAAGAAAAGGCCACTGCATTCTTGAGAGAAGATGACTTCTCCCCTCAACCTTTTCCCTAAATCTTGGTTCCTGATACTCTTCTTTTCCCAAGGGAGAAGGGTTTTCCCTCTCCTTAACTCATCTTTCTGTCAAATCATCTTCCTACTGAGCCTTTCCTGGGTCCCCTCTCTGGGATCTAGAAGGAAGTTCTTCTGGACCTACCTATCTGGACCTATGGGAACTAGGGTTTTTTTTTAATCCCTGTGTTGGATTAAGTAGGCACAATATTTTTCTTTGCCTTTTATTCTTATTTTGATTTGCTGGCTTTGCTGATGCGTAATTGATCGCTTTTAGAGCTGCTTCTAAAAGTCAGGGCAAGGAGCAGGTTAAGTGGATGGAAAGAACACTTCAAGTGGCTTCTCATTTTACAGACCTCGATTGTGCATGTCACAGAAAGGCCATTGAAGAGTTCAATGTGGTTTGTTTGGGACAGCTCTAGAGAGAGTGGGATCATAGTCTGCTTTGTGGGGGAAAATTTCTATATGTAATGATTGGTGTGATTTATTGAATATTATTGTATCTTCCTGCTTCACTCTGAAGTCTATTAAATGACCTCCAGAAGGTCCAGCCAGAGTCTTGTCCTGGTGGGAGACACTCTTCAACAGTCATCCATTGGGCAAGGTGTGTTTTTCTTGTTCTCCATAGGTTTAGCTTAGCCTTTTCTGGTTTTCCTAATTATTTAATAGTTAACCCTCTCAAGGTGTGATCAGAAATGTACTTGTCCTGTAGTTTGGTCTGGGTTGGCAATGGGCTG
Organism: Intellagama lesueurii; assembly: GCA_037013535.1. Taxonomy (NCBI): domain Eukaryota; kingdom Metazoa; phylum Chordata; class Lepidosauria; order Squamata; family Agamidae; genus Intellagama; species Intellagama lesueurii. The sequence goes on from JBAJHW010000003.1 coordinate 8,743,951, forward strand.
TTTTGCTCCTTTTTCTGGTGATCACATGATGTAGGTATCACCGTCAACCAGCCTGCTCTTGATTGATGACTACCTGTATCTTTTTGGGTGCTGTTTTTTTGGTGCTTGTAGGATTGCTCCATTTTGATTTAGCTCCAGCACATGTGGTTGCTGGAACGGAACCAACGTGGCTGCCTGTCTGTCCCTTAACGATCTTGAGAAATAGAAAGCTTCCTTGGCAGCTCACCTGAGAGGGGAAGGGAGAGGAAGTTTTGCATTTCTTTTAAATTATTGCTAATGTGTCAGCAATGCTTTGAAAAGGCTTTTTTCTAAAAGCCCTTTCGATGCAGTGCTGACGCATTGTGTAGGTTAGCAACAATTAAAAAGAAATGGAATGCTTCCTTTCCTTTCCCCTCTGCAGGTGAATGGAAAAGAAGCTCCCCATTTCTCAAGATCCTTAAGCACCTTAGGGAAAGGAGAGACGAAGCAGATTTTTTTTTCTTCCCCTTTAAAAGGAAAGAAGATCAGTCTAGGTCGTAATAAACAAGGTTGCGTGAAGTGCAGTGTAGTCAATCCTTGCATATGCCCAAATGACACATCACACCCAAAAGTGCCCGTTTAGCACGCTCTAGACTAATTCAGGCTGGGATAAATCAGCCATCTAGTCACATCCTCAGTTACCCTGATTTTTAATGAGTTGTTTAAATGGATATTGCTGTTTGCATCGTTTTATTCTCTTAGCAACTGGTTTTATAGTACATCTTCTTTGTAACTTGGGATTTTAAAACTGAAAGCAGTATAGAAGTATGCTTGAATAAATGAATAAAGAAAAATGGTCTCGTGTGTGTGTGATGACTCCACAAATGGTCATGGGTTGTGCAGCTGGCAGTGTGCAGTTTAAGCACAATCTTCTGTTCTAGTCCAATCACTTCCCACATCTGGGCCGATATGGTCTCATTATACATCCATTCCTTTTCAAAGTGGACATAGAGCCGTGTTCCCTATTTTATTTCCCATTAAATTCAGATCTTCACCAGATGCGCTCCACCAACCTCCAGCCATGGATGGTGGTCCTCCAGGGGTTCTCATGTTCTGAACTTCTCATCTTTTGCTTTCTGGCTGAGATCACAGAAAATAAGCAGGTTGTTAAGCATCTGACACGGCTCAACAGAGACTTGGAAGGCTCTGTCCAGTGCGTTGGGTTGTACGTTGCACAGGTTTAATCTGTTTGTTAATGTGAGTGAGGTAGCTCTCCAGTCAGAGAAGGTGCAGGGAGTTTATTTGACCAATAAAAAGACCAGGAGGCCCAGAAGCGTCCCCGATTTACAATCCCCAACAGCCCAACTTGTCCATCAAACTACTGAAACGGAACTTGAAAGAAGCCATTTCAGAAAGACCCCTCAAACATACCTGCCTTTCTTTTTTCACCCAACTCCCGAGAAGGTGACAGACATCCTCCCTCCTTGGTGCATTTAATGCATTCCTCCCCCTCCATCGATCCCTGGAAATGGTCTTTTGTTATGCAGAGAGAGAAGAGGGAGTTTTGAACAAACCTGGTGAGAGGCAGGCCGGTCTCTGCATGGAAGACATGACTGGAAAATGTGGTAGACAAGTCTTTCTCCAGAAGGTTTGATCTTCATCTCTTTTCGTGAATAGTTTTCAATTATACATTAAAAAGAAAGAAGCAGCAGCTCAGGAAGAATGGTCCAACCACTTTACAATGTTCTGTACCCAGCAAAATCCAGTGAAGAAGCAGTTAAAGGGTATCTAGTTGTAATTAACAGCACACTTCCCAAGAATTAATACATTCCATCCATGTGCTGTCAGATCAATACCAATGTATGGCAACCTTTTTCAGGGTTTTCTAGGTAGAAAGTATTCAAAAATGGTTTCCCATTCCCTTCTTCTGGGCTCATCCTTGGAACTGTGCAGCTTGCCCAAGGCCACACAGGCTGGCTCTTCTCCCTGGAGGCACAGTGGGTAACTCAACTCCCAACCTCTGGCTCTGCAGCAGTTTACAAATAAGATATACTATAAAACCAATTGCTAAAGAATAAAATGATGCAAATGGCAATATTCATTCAAACAACTTATTAAAAATTAGGGTAACTGAGGATGTGACTTATTAGACTTCAAAGTGAAGTAGGAAGATTAAAGAATAATCAAGTAAAATAGGGTGACTTGGGCACAGGACAAATCTTCTGTGACTGTGGAGAAATTCAATCAATGCAGCATTGACATGCATGCAGCTGTACATGTACAAAAGAAGACCTAGTAAATGGCTGAGATAATGCTATTGAAATAGTATGCTTCTGGTCAAAAATATTCTAATTATATTAACATTTTAATTTGTTTTTTAAAAAATTACCTATATTTCTTATGCATCCATAATTTTAAATTGTGCACCACTCTGATACGAATAAAGAAAGGAAAGGGAAATTTGGGAGCAAACCGATAGATCTTTGATTGGGTGCGGAAGCATCCAAGACTTGGAACCCAACTAACCTCCACTGAAAGAGCATTTCATCTGTTGGGCACCTGTCATGTTCTAAAGCAGCAAGGGTCTACAAACAGGAGCAAGAAGGACTCGATGGCCAATCTAGGTCAAACATTGATGTGTCAGAGTCAAGTTTCAAGGAGCATGCAAGAGCAGAGTCAGAGATGAGAGCCAGTCATCAAGCCGCAAATCATGTCCTTATCGATCCAACAGAGCCAGGAGGGAGCCAACAGAAGCAGATGTATGACCGCTCAAAGAACAAGCAGGAGTTCAGGCCGACACAGTATAAGGAAGGCTAGAACAGAAGCATGTTGCTGCAAATATTGCTTCGAGAAATCTTGTCTTCTCTAAGGCAGTGGCGTTTATTCATCTTGGCTCTGACACCTCCCCTGTGCATCTGGATTTAGTTATTTAATGCATAGGTGTGCCCTTGTGAATGCTCATACAGCCTTTCCTGTTTTCTCTGATCTAACACCTGAGCTGAAACCTCACCATTGCAATACACCGGGAAGCGTACATCTTACAGGTTAGCTATAAACTGGACCTCATGCAAATTGATCTTGGATCAGGCCAATTTGGTTAACAATGTGTGCTTAGGCCATGTCTAGTGCATAGCCCTCCTGTGCACTTGTAACGACTGGTTCAGTTAGTTGTGGTCCTAAGAGTATCTGGTTAGAGGTAACCCCATTACTTATAGCTACCGTAGTTACTTCCAAACTCCGGGAGAACTAAACACTGAAATATGAAATGCATATTTCCATGTGGATGTTGCCCAAAAATGCTGCATATTGAAGAAAGGGAGTTGGTGTGAATGGGTTCTTTCAGCCCTCTTACAAATCCAAGGAATTGTATTTCACCTTGAACTTGACAAACCATGTGATGATTTTCTCAAAGATCTCCAGTCAGAAGAATTGCTTACCCTATTGTGTTGTTCACAATAGCATGTCATCTCTCTCCACAGTGAGACATCTGTAATAACGATAGGCCTTTGTTGTCATTAGTACTCTTGCTGTTATGGATGAGAGGGTTCCTAATCTAGAAAACGGGAGAGGAGTGTTCTAGTCATTGAGTTGACATTTGGACAACTCTTTATGGCCGTAAATGGTCATTTTGAATGTCACCGTCCCTCACGCTGCCTTTGCTTTGCAGCCGTGACTCTTAACAGCACGCCTTTGCTTTACAGCACTTAATGTGTCATGAAAATTGCTGGACAGCACCATAACATTGATGCAAATGGCTTCCAAGTACCATGCAGATGAGGTTTTGGGGAGAAGAGGGGCCTCTGGTTTGAGATTCCACTTTTCGATGGCACAGAATATACAGCGACGGTTGTTCCTTTTGAAGGGACAGTTTGTCAGACGCTACTTGCTAGATGTCGGAGATGTTAATGTTACAATTGGACCTGCTGGAAGAGGACAGTGTTATGCCATGAACATGGCAGTACTTTGGCTTTTAACAGCATGATGTCCATTACTCATCCTCATTTCAGTGTTCTAATTTATTGTAGAAGGAGGTGGAGGGACAAAACTGAACAGTGGAGGGACAAAACTGATATGATCAAAGCACAAACACCACTCTTGGTGATGGCTTGTACGGTTGCCAAGTTTCGAATTTTTGTTTGAAATTCCCTTAGCTGTGCAGAAGGATGGGGATTTACAGAGCAGAATTAGCTTCAGGTTCCCAGTTTCGTCCACCCCCTTTCCTCATCAACTGGCACTTACAGTCTCGATAACTCACTCTGAGACGTTAGCTGAAGAAAGAATAAAAAGGCTTCATTTAGTTACTGTAAACAAATAACAGCAAGCTGACAACATGATTCATTGCTTTCAGCAACAGGCTGCAACAGACTCCAATTGCTTCCAACGGACAAAAGAGAGAGAAGGAGCAAAGCAGAAAGGCAGGGGTCTCTTTGAACTCAGAAGCAGGGAAGGAACAATTGGTTAGTGCTGGATAGCTTGACAGTCAATCCAACCCAGAAAGGTCTCTCTGAGCCAAACCTAATAAGGCAGTATGCAAGGTTGCAAAAACTTCAACACGTACATATAACAAGAGTCAAGGTGAAGCTGTCAAGAGACAAAAACCAACGAGTAGCACTATTGACACCAGCCCTCTTCAAGTTGTTAATTGTAAGTAGGAAGCGCCACCTGATTCCTGGGAACCGCCACCCATGTTAGTAATGCCATAATTCCTGCTTGTTGGATGCCTTGCATCACCACAGAGTGAACTGTGCCAGGGAAGCTTATATGTGAGTCAGAAACTCATGACTCCCACAGTGCAGCGGGATGGCTATCTTCCCACTTGACAGAGAAGTGGTGTGTGAATGGCAAGGAAGGGAAAGGGCAGCTCTGGCTCCTGCTGGTTGGCAAGCTTTTGACTCCCTCCATATCTGGGGGATTCACACCTACTTATGGGAGTGGAAGTCCCTAACAATTGTTTAACCACTACCCATAATCCCCTAGACAGCATGACCAGTGGTGGATTTAGAGACTGTCGGAAAAAATGATACTATAGGCATCGTCCCTTTTGTGTCCTGGAGTTGTGTTTCTGTGTTTTGGAACTCTTTCCATGCTCATACACGGGTATCTCTCCCATTCTCTTCATGCAATCATCTGTCATGGCAGGCACAGACGGATGTGGAAAGCTACCAATTAAACAATGGAAAAACACCATCAGTAAACAGGCACTGATCAAAGGAGGTCAGCAAAGCGTGGAGAAACCAATACAAAGCTGAGCTAGGAGGTGGGAATACATCACGAGGGGAAAAAATGACGACTCCTTTTGATTTCTCTGCAGTTGGAACTAATGGAGCATTCATGAGCTCACACACTTTCGTCCTGAACTAATTACACTGGAACAAATGCAACCTTCCCCTCCCCCATTCCCTTGGTCTGTCTGAACAACTGCTGGCATGGATTAATCCCCTTGCACGTCGCCACTATTGAGTTATGAGGGTATCTTACAGAATCATACACCGGCTGCGATGTAAGGAAGAGCAGAAGTTGGGTATGCCAGGGTTGTAGCAAAGGGAGGGGGGGGGACCAGAGGAGCTGTGAAGAAAAGAAACATCGGTCCATTTCTAGTTAAACACATTTGAAAAGGAAGTTGACGTTGACAACTGAGCTAGAAAATTGAATCCATCCACCCTCTGAATATTATTTTTTGAAGAGGAGTTGAGCTGATTACGGCCTTAACTCAGACATATTGATAGGAGATTATTCTTACTAGAGCGACAAGCAAACAGATTCTTGGAATTTTCCACCCATTTCAGTGCAAGCAACTCAGATGGGACCATCTCACTCGATTTCTCTAAGAGGGACGGAAAAAAGTCTTATAGTTCTTAGGTACAGTTCCTGCCAGAACTGCAGAAGCCAGGTGGCATCTGCTATGGAAGAATGGGGGAGAATATGCAGAGAGAATTATATAGGTGGCTTTTTTTACAAAGGGGTAGGAACCAGAAATTTGCTGGGAAAATATATATATATTTGGAAAAATTCAGCATGGCTCTAATCCTTACAATGTTGTTGTTTAGTCATTAAGTCGTGTCCGACTCTTCGTGACCCCATGGACCAGAGCACGCCATGCCCTCCTGTCTTCCACTGCCTCCCGGAGTTGGGTCAAATTCATGTTGGTAGCTTTGATGACACTGTCCAACCATCTCGTCCTCTGACGTCCCCTTCTCCTCTTGCCTTCACACTTTCCCAACATCAGGGTCTTTTCCAGGGAGTCTTCTCTTCTCATGAGATGGCCAAAGTATTGGAGCCTCAGCTTCAGGATCTGTCCTTCCAGTGAGCACTCAGGGTTGATTTCTTTCAAAATGGATAGGTTTGTTCTCCTTGCAGTCCAGGGGACTCTCAGGAGTCTCCTCCAGCACCACAATTCAAAAGCATCAATTCTTCGGCGGTCAGCCTTCTTTATGGTCCAGCTCTCACTTCCATACATCGCTACTGGAAAAACCATAGCTTTGACTATGTGGACCTTTGTCGGCAGGGTGATGTCTCTGCTTTTTAAGATGCTGTCTAGGTTTGTCATCGCTTTCCTCGCAAGAAGCAGGCGTCTTTGAATTTTGTGGCTGCTGTCCCCATCTGCAGTGATCATGGAGCCCAAGAAAGTAAAATTTGTCACTGTCTCCATATCTTCCCCTTCGATTTGCCAGGAGGTGACGCGACCAGTGGCCATGATCTTCGTTTTTTTGATGTTGAGCTTCAGACCATTTTTGCGCTCTCCTCTTTCACCCTTATTAAGAGGTTCTTTAATTCCTCCTCACTTTCTGCCATCAGAGTGGTATCATCTGCATATCGGAGGTTGTTGATATTTCTTCCGGCAATCTTAATTCCGGCTTGGGATTCATCCAGTCCAGCCTTTCGCATGATGTATTCTGCATATAAGTTAAATAAGCAGGGAGACAATATACAGCCTTGTCGTACTCCTTTCTCAATTTTGAACCAAGCTGATGTATTCTAGGAGTCCTGCAGAATGGGTTGGTGCCGCAGGATTCAAAAGAGTCAAACATGTCCCAAGCTTTCAAAAGTTGGGGTTCAGGGAAGAGAAACTATAAGCCACTTGATCTGACATCCATACCAGAGGAGGAGAGAACAGATAAGAACAGAGTCAAGCTGAAAGCATCCTGATAACAATGCACTACTCAGTGGAATGCAGTATGGATTTGTCAAGGATAAACTTTACCCAATTAACTTTACCTTTATTATTGGGGCCCTAGTTTAGTGGACTGTGGGGATTCTAGAAGCTTAATTTATCTTGATTTGTGCAATGCATTTGGTGAAGCATCTAAGTATATTTATGTTCCCAAACTATTCAGCATGGGTTAGATATAAATGCCATTAAGCAGATATAGAGTTGGAAAACTATCGTTACAGTGTACGTACAACAGTTCCTGATCACATTTACAGGTGACACAAACTAGGATGAAGAACTAACACTTTAGGCAACACGGAATAAAATTCAAGAGCCAGTATCCTATTGCTAGCCCCAACTAGAGTAGACCCACTGAATCAGTTACGGAATGGTAAGGCCATACTTGTGTAAATCCCATCCCTAGCCAGGACAAGCAATGGGATACTGCCCAAAGTTACCTTTGACAGAATGGAAAGCTGAACTGAAATGAAGAAAATGAAATTCAACAGATGTGTGTGCCAGATTCTGCATGTCGTGCAAAAATAAATAAACAGACACAAGGCAGTAGGAATACCAGATTGGCTTCCTGTATACTTCTGTGCCAAAGTCAAGGTATTAATGCTGACATAAGGTAAAGGTAAAGGTTCCCCTTGACATTTAGTCCAGTTGTGCCCGTCTCTAGGGGGCGGTGCTCATCCCCGTTTCCAAGCCATATAGCCAGCGTTTGTCCAAAGACAGTTTCCGTGGTCACGTGGCCAGCGCGACTAGACATGGAACACCGTTACCTTCTCACCGAGGTGGTACCTATTTATCTACTCGCATTTTTACATGCTTTCGAACTGCTAGGTTGGCAGGAGCTGGGAGAAGCGACGGGAGCTCACTCCGTCACGTGGATTCGATCTTACAACGGCTGGTCTTCCGACCTTGCAGCACAGAGGCTTCTGCGGTTTAACCCACAGGGTCCTTAATGGTTTGGGACCTCATGACCTGTCAGAGCGTATCTCCCTAAGATCTTCTGCCCATGCCACCTGTTCTTCCCTAGCTCTGAAGCTGCGGGCGGCCACCCCAAGGGAGGCCTAGAAATCTGTGACTAGGAACCGGGCCTTCTTGGTGGTGGCCATGACGCTGTGGACCGCCCTGCCTGTGAATGTGCCCCAGGCCCCTTCCCTTCTAGCCTTCCAAAACCTGGTAAAAACAGCTTGTTTAAAGAGGCTTTCCAGAATATCCTCCCTTGCTTTTTGGAAATGTAAAGAAACAGAGAGAAAGGAAGAGACATGCAAGGAGAGAGCGACTGAGAAATGGCAGTTTACCAGAACTGCTGGATAGCTCAGTGGCTTAGGCAGGAGCCCGAGGTTGAGAGTTTGATTCCCCACAATGCCTCCTTCACAGGGGCTGGATCGATTATCCAGAGGGCCCCTTCCAGCTCTGCAGTTCTAAGATGATGACGATGATGGTGATACTCATAGAGGACAAAAAAAGAAGAGGCTACTAAAATATTGGAACAGCAAGATTTTTTCACATCCTAGTTGTTATCAGCCACCAGAACCTTGAATAACCTATTTTAGCTGACTGCTGGATTGCTAGAACTGGGAACTGGGCATGTTTAGCCTCGAAAAAAGAAGACTGAGGAGAGATACGATAGCACTTTTCAAATACTTGAAAAGTATTTAAATATTCGAAAAGCAGTCCTACAGAGAAGGGGCAGGATCTGTTCTCAATCATCCCTGAGTGCAGGACATGCAACAATGGGCTCAAGTTACAGAAAAACAGATTTCAGCTGAATATCAGGAAAAACGTCTTAACTGTTAGAGCAGTATGACAATGGAACCAATTATCTCGAGAGGTGGTGAGCGCTCCAACACTGAAGGCATTCAAGAGAATATTGGACCACCATCTGTTAGATCTGCCTTCATTTGGATTCCTTCCTTGAGCAGGGGGTTGGACTCGATGGTCTTATAGACCCCTTTGAACTTAATTATTCTATGATACTGGAACGAGGAGGGAAAATATGTGTCAAATGTCTGGCAGGCTACCAACTATGTGTAGTAACCTCTGGTCAGGGAGATTCTAAGAGTTCTTACTGGTCAAAGATCTGCTTCACAACTGCCACGAGACAGATGTGTGTGGTGGTGGAAGGATGCAGTCTTTTTACAATGAGGCAAACCTGCCTTCCTGATGTTTACAAAACTTCTGCTGTCTCTATAAGAGAGTATCCTGAGATTAGCCAAAAGAACTTTTAATAACTGTCAGAGATGTATGTAGGAGTCAGTATTTTAACCACCACTGGGGATATAACAGGGGAGGTATGAACGAATAAATATATAAAAATAAGATTAAACCCACAGTAATACTGTTTGCTTCGTCTCCAGTAAAACAATGTTTCTATTTCATATTGATTTAATTGATTTGCCTTTTTCTTCACAAAACCCAAGCTCCCTCATCACTCTCACTGGCTAGAGCCAAAATGGATTTATGAGGTATTCTGGAATGCTTCAGACCGTCTCTTTCTTTTTTTAGCCTTCAGAGTAGGTGGATAAACTGCCATTTTTCAATTAAAAACTGACCAAGATGCTGTCTCTTCCTCCTCCCATTTCCCTTCTTTTCTCGCTGTGTCTTTCCCGAGTTTCCGAAGAGCAAGTGTATATATATATATATATATCTGTCATGTTTAAAGTGTAATTAGTTACTCTTATAGCTCCAAACACAGGCAGCTCAAGACCAAAGTGAAGGGCGGGAGCATGTCTCAAAATACAGAGGTGAAGGGCTTTACCGCCTGAATTACCAGCTTCTTCCTTTCCAGGGCCCTCAAGTAGTTAGTGATAGTTACAATTTTAAAAAGCACTTCTTATTTTCTGATTTTCTTGAGAGTAACTGGGACAGTTTTACATCCTTTTTACATATCATCTGAACTGTACAGGCCATGTGCTGCAGAACGGTTTCCTCCTGCCCACTTCACTGGTTCCTGAAAAAAGATAACAGCACAAACCAGCACTTGAACCATGTGGTATTCCCCCTCCTTGATTTAAGGAGGCCAGACTCTATCCCCACTAAAAATGATAGATGGGCAAGAAATGGCTCATCCCAGTTTGTAAAGGCAGCAACACCCTTTCCCCGCCTCCTCAGCCCATCAGCCTCTCACCAGGCCCAGTTTGCTTGCTTTTTTCCGCCTCCTAGGCTAATCTCCCAGTCACGAGCAGGAGCACAGACTCAGGTAAAATCAGCCATTTTACATTTAACTATACAACATTAATATTTAATACATTTTCATATCAAAATCTCAACATTTTCTTCCTAACATTTCACCAGTCTCTGTGGCCAGCATCTTCAGAGGACAGGAGTTAGAACTCTGTCTGTGTTCTGGTGTAGTGTGTGGGATTGTTGAGTATTTGTAGCTAGGATCAGGCTTTTTGTTCCTCTCAGGAGATTGGGTGTTTCCTGTGATCAGGGTGTTTTTTTGTTATGGGTGTTTTGTTGTGATAAGGGGGGAGATGATCTGTCACTGTGATTGATGGATGTCGTTGGCTAGTCTTTTGTGTGCAGTGATCAGCAGTCCTTGTGGCTGGGTAGAGTTCATTGACCTTTTTGCAGGCTGTATTTTTCAGTGCTGGGAGCCAGGCTTTGTTGATTTTTAGACTTCCTTCTTTTTTGTTGAAGCTGTGCTGGTGTTTGTGGATTTCAATGGCTTCCCTGTGTAGTCGAACATAATGATTGCTGGTGTTGTCCAGTACTTCTGTATCTTGGAATAGGATTTCATGTCCAGCTTGTTTCAGGGCGTGTTCAGCTACTGCCGAACAACCGAAAAAATCGGCAGTAGCTGAACAGTAAATTGGCAGTAAATTATAATCTCAGGTTCAAAGCAGAGTTCAGCTCCCAGCACAGTTTATCCAGCTGCAAAGCAAAGCTCAGTACTATACCACAGGTTCCTGGGCTGCCCTATGCAGTGCCTTCTCTAACTGCAAAGTAGAGTTCCATACCATCTGATACCTTCCCAGGCTTCAAAGCAAAGTTCAGTTCTATGAACCACCTTCCCAGTTTGCAAAGGAGAGCCTAGTTCCATGCAATACCTCCCTAGGCTGGAAAGGACAAGGGCTCCTCAAGTTCTAAACAGCATCATTTCACTTATTTGTAGTCTCTGCAAGTCAGTGGTTCCCAGCCTTGGGTCCCCAAATGTTCTGGACTCAAACTCCCAGAAGCCTTCACCACTAGCTGTGCTGGCCAGGATTTATGGGAGCCGTAGTCCAAGAACATCTGGGGACCCAAGGTTGGGAAGCACTGCTGTCAATAACAGGAGATGTTTGCATGCCACTTCTAACAAGAGTTGAAGGTTTCCCACTCCTGCATTCAGGTACTAAAATCTGTGGCACATTGGCTCTGACCTATAACTGGGAAAAATCTAAGTAGGCAGTGGTGGAGAATACCCAAAAGAGGGTCTGGCATCCACAGTATGAAGGAACATCCTGTTTAAAAAAATTAATACATTTCCTTTTTTCCGTCCCATCTTTTGACTTCCATGTGCTATGGGAGCTTAAGGCATTCGACACTTGACAGGCGCACTCACCACGACTTTGACTTTTTCTGATGTCCTGCACCAGCACAAGATTGCACTAATTGCCTTTGGCATGTGTTACATCAATTCTGTCTGGGCTTGTTAAATCAGCCTCTTGGTTTTTTTTTCAAACCTAGATCAGCTAGGAATGCTGGCTCCACATGGCAGTCAATCCAGTACCTTGTGAGCGGCACACTTCCAGCTGGGAAGCACATGCATGAGCCAGTGGGAGCTCCAAAACTGGTACTTTGTCATTCCTATTCCTTGTGGGCCATCACAGCTACCTCTACATAGTGGAACATTTCTGTGCAATGAGTCCCAGCATGGACCAGGTCCTTTTCTTCTCCTCACCACTTGTCTTCAAGTAGCTGACCTGTGATGGACTGCACCACTGTTGTTTCCTGCAGTGATAACAGTTAGGAAAGTACTTTTGTGCGTGGAGCGTCGGACTAATATTAGAGAATCAGGTTGAAATGGGATTTTTTTGAAATTCTGGGAGCTAAATCCCATAACTCTTTATTCTAGGAGTTTTACCTTACAAACACCTTAATGTAGCTCAGCTGGGAGACAAGCCTAAATGATAAGGCTTTGAGACCTAGCTTGGCCTAGCTTCACCCATTCTTCCTGTTCCTGCCCAGGTGCTAGCTGGGAGCTTTTTTTCTGATCAGGAAGCTAGGTGGAGCTAGGCCTCAATGCCTTCCAGTTCAGTGTCTATAAGATGTCGGTCTGTCAGACAGAATTCTCAGAATAGAGACTTATGGGATTTGTAGTATCTCTAGGAGTCACAATCTGACTGGATTGCTCCGTGGCTTAGGTCTCTGGCTGCAGAGCCAGAGGTTGGGAGTTTGATTCCCTACTGTGCCTCCTGCGAGTAGAACTTGGGCAAGCGACACAGTCCCAGGGTGCCTCCAGAAGAAGGGAATGGCAGGGACATTGGCAAGTCTTTGAGTCCAAGTCCAAGTGTTGTGTACCAAGTCCTGAGTCCCAAGCCCCAAGTCCAAGTCCCTATTAAAAACAAGGGTTTTTTCCCCAGAAAAAAGGGAGTGGGTTCCAAGTTTCCAGTTAAGTCCAAGTCATTGGGGGGGGGGGGACCCAAATCGAATCACCAGTGTGACTTAACTCCAACTTGATAGAGAGTCCCATGACTTGAGTTCCCATCCTTAGGAAATAGTAAACCACTTCTGAGTATTCTCTACCTGGAAAACCTTGGAAAGTCAGAATTGACTTGATGGCACATGATTATTATTTTAGATTAGATTAGGCATCCTTCAGTCTCAAGAGATTATGTAATGTGCTCTGAATAGAGGACTTGGAACAGCGTCTAGTGTGGCTGAGAAGGCCAATTCGAGAGTGACCATCCCTTCCACACTGAAGACAAATACAATCTGTCCCCTGTCCAGCTCCCTGATTTTGCTGCTTTCGGGACTGCCTCTTTGCCTCGGCCTGCTGGACAAGGGTCTCTTCAAAATGGGAGAGGCCATGATGCACCACCTGCCTCCAGGCTGAACACTCAGATGTCAAGGTTTCCCATCTGTTGAGGTCCATTCCTAAGGCCTTCAGATCCTGCTTGCAAATATCCTTGTATCGCAGCTGTGGTCTCCCTCTGGGGCGATTTCCCTCCACTAATTCTCCATACAGGAGATCTTCTGGAATCCGACCGTCAGCCATTCTCACGACATGCCTGAGCCAACGTAGACGTCGCTGTTTCAGTAATGTATACATGCTAAACATTCCAGCTCGTTCTAGGACTACTCTATTTGGAACTTTGTCCTGCCAGGTGATACCAAAAAATGCGTTGGAGACAGCGCATATGGAACATGTTCTGCTTCCTCTCCTGCCGTGCACAAAGGGTCCAGGACTGACTGCAGCTTCTTATTAAGCCATACTCTCTTTGTGAGTCTAGAGAACATGGGAGCTGCTTTGCCAATGCATTTATCCAGCTCGACATCTAGGGAGAGAGTGTCAGAGATCGTTGAGCCAAGGTACACAAAGTCATGAACAACCTCCAACTCTTGCGTGGAGATGGTAATAGAGGGAGGTGAGTCCACGCCCTGGCCCATGACTTGTGTTTTCTTCAGGCTGATTGTTAATCCAAAGTCTTGGCAGGCCTTGCTAAAACGATTCATGAGTTGTTGGAGGTCTTGAGCAGAATGGGCAACAACAGCTGCATCATTGGCGAAGAGGAAGTCCCGCATGCATTTCAGCTAGACTTCGGTCTTTGCTCTCAATCTAGAGAGATTAAAGAGTTTTCCATCTGATCTAGTCCGGAGATAGACACCTTCTGTTGCAGTTCCAAAGGCATGCTTCAGCATGACAGCAAAAAAGATCCCAAACAGAGTCGGCGCGAGGACACAGCCCTGTTTCACTCCGCTTCAGATGTCAAAGGGATCTGATTTTGAGCCATCAAAAACTACAGTGCCCTTCATTTTCTCATGAAAGGACCTGATGATGTTAAGGAGTCGAGGTGGACATCCAATCTTGGGAAGTATTTTAAAAAGGCCGTCCCTGCTAACCAAACCAAAGGCCTTTGTAAGAGCTATGAAGGCCACAAAGAGTGGCTGTCGTTGTTCCCTACATTTCTCCTGCCACTGTCTGAGGGAAAATACCATGTCAACGGTGGATCTATGAGCTTGAAATCCACACTGTGATTCTGGATGGACTGTCTGCAAGCACCTGGAGTCTTTTAAGCACAACACGTTGATTATTGTTGATTATTAGTAGTAGTAGCCAAAAGACAGTCTATGGTACCTGTATGTTCAGAAACATCATGGCACTGAATAGAAGGTCCTGAGGAGCACTGAGAGGATTTTCGCCTTCATCTGCTACTTTGTTGGCTCTCCCACCACAGCAAAGCCTCTTGTTAGCCAACATGGGGGATTAATATGAGGGACTACGTGAACCTGTTACCTCGACAGCCCATGACATTTGGTCTACAGCTTTCCAGGGATGTCGGCAAGTCTTTGGGTCTGAGTCCCAAGTCCAAGTCTTTGGCACCAAGTCCTAAGTCCCTATTAAAAACAAGCTTTTTTCCCCAGAAAAAAAAAGGGAGGAGTGGTTGGGTTTCAAGTTGCAAATTGAGTCTGAGTCATCGGGGGTGGGGGAACCTGAGTCAACTCTGAGTTGAGTCACCGGTGCGACTTCAATCCAACTTGACAGCGAGTCTCGCAACTTGAGTCCCCATCCCTGCAGCTTTCATCGGTCTCAGCCGCAATGGCTGGTGGTGAAGGATAATGGGAGTTGTAGTCCCAGTAATCTGGACACCACCAAACTGGGGTGGGTTAAATTGGGTGCATCCTTGCTCTGTTCCAGAGATTACGCTTAGTACATTGTTATATTCCCTTTTCTACCTGCAGGGACTTACCCAGCAAAATTGTTGCTTCCTACCCTTGTCCATTCTGAACGAAATCAACCCTGAGTGTTCACTGGAAGGACAGATCCTGAAGCGGAGACTCCAATTCTTTGGCCATCTCATGAGAAGAGAAGACTCCCTGGAAAAGACCCTGATGTTGGGAAAATGTGAAGGCAAGAGGAGAAGGGGACGACAGAGGACGAGATGGTTGGACAGTGTCATCGAAGCGACCAACATGAATTTGACCCAACTTCGGGAGGCAGTGGAAGACAGGAGGCCCTGGCGTGCTCTGGTCCATGGGGTTACGAAGAGTCGGACACGACTAAACGACTAAACAACAACACCCTTGTCTTTTCACCTCTCCTTTCTGCATTTTTAGTATCATCATGTCACTCACACCCAAAGCCTGTAAACTGCTTTTGGTCTCAAGCCACGGACATTGGTGCTGCGCTCCATTCAGATCCAAAAAGCCATATATTTTGCATTACTGCCTACAGAGTCTTAGTAAACCCATTTCTTATGCATACATGAAGACGCTTATCTTTCTTTCTTTTCCATTCCTTTTTTTTTCCCCCTTTTGTTTTTTTGCACAGTGAGCATCTTTCAGGGCAAAGGAGAAAGACAAGTCACTGAGGGGTTTTTATTATTATTATGTAGCCCACACGCTGTTCAATTATTCAAGGTATTATTAAAATATGAACCAAAAAAAAGAGAGATTTGCATGGAAAATGTATTTTAATTTTTAAACAGGGTGCCTTTTAACCTGTGTTTATGAGGTTGAAATGTATCCTGATAGCATGCAGATGGGTATTCGGAGGGGGAAACGCACTGTAAGAGGTTAGAGTTTTAACTGGGTCAAGCACTCTCCACCCTATCGTCACCCATTTATCGTCAAGGAAGGTCTTGCCCTCAAAGTCCGTGGCATTTATTTTGAAGAAACTTCTCTCAGTGGTGAAAGTAAGTGGAGGAACATGTCACAGCTGTAAAAGCAATAATCCATCAAAAGATGAACTGTTGGATAGTTCAGTGGTTTAAGCATTCGGCTTGGGAGTTTGCTTCCTCACTGTTAGAGCAGTACGACAATGGAACCAATGACCTTGAGAGGGGATGATGAGTGCTCCAATACTGGAGGCATTCAAGAGAAATTTAGACAACTACCTGGCAGATATCCTTTGATTTGTATTCCTGCATTGAGCACGGGGTTGGATTTGATGGCCTTTTAGGCCCCTTCCAACTTCATGATTCTATTTCTTTATTTATTTTATTTAAAATACTTTTACCCCACCTTTTTCCTTGAAAGACAATCTGGAAGCTGAGTCATGGCAACTGGGCTTCTTTCTTATTAGGTTGAAATGTTTCGCTACTCATCCAAGTAGCTTCTTCAGTCTGAGGAGAGTTGATAGGAGACCCATGATATATTTTCCACATTGGTTTCACTTCTCTGACGACGACTCAGCTTCCAGATAACCTCACCTGGATGACTGAGAATCTTCACAGATATATTGAAAGATAATATTTAAAGTTGAAAACAAGGAGTATACAATGGTGGTTGACAACATCAGAAGACAATATTGAAAGCTAAGAACAATGAGTATGAAGAGGCATCTTACGTCATTAAAAGGCAATATTAAAGCTAAGAACAATAAGTATACACATATTTTTAAAAATGCCACTCTGAGAAATGAGAAAAACACAGGTAGTACTAAAAATCCAGTCAAAGCAATAATGCATAACAATCCATCTAAAAATCACACAATAGGTAGTTAGTTACTGAGGGAAGGCGTGCCTCAAGAGAAAGGTCTTTGCCTGCTTGTGGAAGAACAGCAAAGATGGGGCCAGCCTGGCCTCCAGTGGGAGGGAGTTCCAAAGTCTGGGAGCAGTGACAGAGAAGGCCCTCTCCCGTGTCCCCATCAGACACACTTGTGAAGACAGCGGGACTGAGAGAAAGGCCTTGATTTTGTGATTCCCCCGTGCCTCCTTGACAGGGGCTGGACTTGATGATCCACAGGTTCCCTTCCAGCTCTGCAGTTCTAAGATTATTAAGACTGCTGAGTAGCTCAATGGTGAGCCAGAGGTTGGAAGTTCAATTCCCCACTGTGCCTCCTTGACCGGGGCTGGACTCAGTGATCCATAGGGTCCACTCCAGCTCTACAGTTTTAAGATTATCATTATTATTTAAAGGAAAGTTGAAGTCAAATAGTATATATTTGGAAAAATGTGATTTAGAGGGTTAGTCACATGGAACATTCCAAGCCCAAGGCATAATTAGATGTAAATTCTATTGGAATAAATTAGACTTTGCACAGCTCACACGCATTTTGATAGAATCTCTTGCTATGTCTGCACAGTACTGTGTTTATTAGACTACCGAATCTGGAATCCAGAGCCACTCACCCTGATCCAGGCCAATTTGCACAAGACCTGAGTCAATGCAGGGTGAGCAGATCTACTGGGGCAAAGCAAAGGCTAGTCAAACTGACTCGTGATTTTAATGTCAAATTAGGGGTTTTAATTGGGAGGATGTGAACAAGTGAACAGGAATGATGGGGAACTGGGCTTTGGTGCATGAAATCCAGAATTCCATTTCAGTCACCATGCTTGCAAGGAACACAAATCTAAAGATGCCCAGTATGGAAACCCACAGAATCTCGCTGTCAGAAATTGAGGTTATCTACTCCCTCTTTAAGTCCATCAGTGCAAAAAGAAATTAAAGTTACAGCCGTTTTGATTTTCCAATACAAACTACCCACGAGTAGAACCAGCCTGTGTGGACTTGGGCAAGTTGCACAGTCCCAGGGTGCCTCCAGAAGAAGGGAAACCACCTGCGCACAGACAACGACGATGCACCCACCCCAACCAGTCCGTGGTTCGGAAAAGGTTGGGGACCACTGCCAAACATTATACATAGCATAGAATCATAGAAAAGTGAAGTTGGAAGGGGCCTACAAGGCCATCAAGTCCAACCCCCTGCTCAGTGCAGGAATACAAATCAAAGCATACCTGCCAGGTGATTATCCAAGTTTTTCTTGAATGCCTCCAGTGTTGGAGCACTCACCACCTCCCGAGGTCATTGGTTCCACTGTCGTACTGCTCTATCAGTTAGGAAGTTTTTCCTGATATTCAACCGAAATCTGACTTCCTTTAACTTGAGTCCAATGTTGCGTGTCCTGCACTCTGGGATGATCGAGAACAGATCCTGCCCCTCCTCTGTATGACAGCCTTTCAAATATTTGAAAAGTGCTATCCTATCACCCCTCTGTCTTCTTTTCTCAAGGCTAAACATGCCCAGTTCTTTCAGCCTTTCCTCATAAGGCTTGGTTTCCAGCCCCCTGATCAACTGTGTCGCCCTCCTCTGAACTTGTTCCAGTTTGTCAGCATCCTTCTTGAAGTGTGGTGTCCAAAGCCGGACACAATACTCAATGTGCTAACCAGTGCTGAATAGAGGGGGACTAGCACCTCATGGGATTTGGAGAATGGCTTGTCTGTGAATGGCAGTGAGCACAATAGCTCTTTCAAGAAAAGCAAGATGGTTCTTTTCCATTTATTTGATCTGTTTTAAATTTGGGGACATTTAGGGTCACCTATTCCTTAAAACATTTCACTTCTTAAAAAAATCATAACTCAACAACTCTTTCTCCAAACCTCCCCAGATTTGGCACAGAGCATGAACAAACAGCCCATTACACCTGTGCCAACTTTGGTGCTGATCTGAAACTGAGTTCCAAAGTTATAATTTTTTGTTTGGTCGGCCCCCATTTTTAGAATTGCCTTGTAGAATGTTGATTTCCTCTGCTGCACAATAGCATTGATGCACTCTCATACAATGATAACGCCTAAGGGATAAAGCATCTGCCAGGTTGGTTGTGAATGCTGGAGAGCTCCCCACCCAGAACTCTTCCACTGGCTCCTTCCACCCTTCCACCCTCGGTGCCCTGCAAAAGCAAAAGGAGATATGATCTCTCTTCATCAGAAATAAAAATAATCTTAGAACTGCAGAGCTGGAACGGACCCTATGGATCATCGAGTCCAACTCTTGTCAAGGAAGGTGCTTTGCTTTGCTTTTAATAAGATAATTTTATGTCCCTTTTGCTTCAATGTTCTCATTCCTTTAACTGATTTTATTATATTTTGTATGCCACCTTGAGAAAATATTACACTCTGAAAGTTAGCTTACAAATATCTTAATAAATATAACTGAATTATTCTGACAAAAATGTCTTCACCAGAAACCATTGGCTGCAACGCATGTTTATTTCAACTGTATTTTTAAGTGACTTTTAGTTTTCCCAACCCCAGAAAGAAAACTGATTTCTGGTTTATTTTCGAAGAGCTGCAGCAGTCTACTTTAAACCTTCCAGGGAAAGAGTTTATTACCCTGCAGACACTTGACTCCAAACCAGATAACAATGATAGTTTGACGTGACTTGGATGTGAAGTATCCAAAGTCAAAAGTTTCGATCCTCTCTCCTTTTTTATGACACTGGCAACAACTGAAGCTATGTCTATTGAAGGCAGCGTGTGACCCATTATGCTTTGTTCTTGTCACAATATTTATGCTAAGCGGGTGCATCGAACGACAAGATTCCGTTCAGAGTCCAAATAAGCTCCGTGGAAGATGATCCATTTTGGTTCCAACCACTGTAGATAAAAACCTGCTTTGATACAGGCCCAGAATCCAAGCCATGATTCAGAAGTCTGAAGCTTCCCTTGAGTTTCATTGGAAATCCACAAAGAGCTATCACTTTTTGAACTCTGCAGGTTCCGTCTCCCCTTGAGAATAGGCCTAACAGATCAAAGAAAATACGCACAGCTGGTTTGTGCTATCTGCCTGTACAGTTTCTTTGTTTGTTGTTTTAAATGGAATCCACTAATAGCTTTTTTTTTTAGAACTGGAAGAAATTGGCAGGTATAACTGACAGTGCAATCACTTGGGTGCAAAAGTTGGGTGCACCAGAAAGTCACTCTAATGGGAGTGATTTCCCTTAAAGTGACCCTCCTGTCTGCTGGGGAATCACTCCAGCCCAGGCCCAAAAGGTAGAAGCCCTACAACTGAACCCAAAAAATCCAGCTTGGAGATGGATTGGGATCAGGCTAGAATGCACCATGGGATCACTGGGGAAAAGGCTGCAATGGACCACTCCACAAGCAATCCAGATCATGACCTTTTCCCCCATAAGATTATACTCTATGTCTTCTGAGAAAATCAAGGTAGCCCCTTTCAGATGAAGAAGTGCAGATATTTTCCCATCGCCCCTGTCACCTTTTGCGACCACCGCCACTGCCGCCTCCTCTACTGCTATGGCCGCCATCTTGGCCGCCTCCCACAGGCTGGCTGCCTCTCTGTGCAGGTCCTCACAGAGAGGTGGGCACATGCGCAGAGGCAGGTGGGCGGGAGCCAGTATGGCTGCTTCTAAAAAAACATATATATTGCCTCTTAAAAATAAAAAAGCCCAGCAGCCTAAGCTGAGCCGGTCTCTCAGCTGAGGCAGCCAAGATAGATAGATAGATAGATAGATAGATAGATAGATAGATAGATAGATAGATAGATAGATAGATAGATAGATAGATAGATAGATAGATAGATAGATAGATAGATAGATAGATAGATAGATAGATAGATAGATAGATAGATATGCTTATACTAGGCCGCAAAGCCTTCCAGCTAGGTCCTTTCTCTCAGACGAGGCACATTGAGCTATCTTTAGTCAGACGGAACTACCAGAATAGAGGGTTATGGGATTTGTAATCCAAAAACAATCCAGCATGCTGGTTGGCTCCAGGCCAGCTCCTTCTGTGCATGTGCCTGCCTCTTAGCTGATGCCAGGCTGCATTTCAAATGGTATCAGCAGCGGAGGAGGAAGAGGAGGAGGCAGTGGCAGATAAAGGTCAGGAGGTGATAGGGTGATGGGAGCAGTGGGAAGGGTGCAGGGGGTGTGTCTAGGTGCCTGGGGGGGACCTTTGATAGGGCCTACGAACTGATGCACCTATTCATGGTTCATTGGGGGAAACTTCATAAATTCATGGTTCATGATTCGTGGACTTTGACGAACCATGAACCAAGACGAACCGCCATTTTGCTGGTTCGTGCCCATCTCTAATTTAGGTCAATCATGGCACAGCCAAAGTTTAAATTGTGTGAGTTTTAATCCATGCAAGAGGAAGACTCAATAAAGGGCTTTTTTTTCCCCTCCCTCACCCAGGTTTCACTTAACTATCTGAATGAAGTCTGTAGACTGGAATTAATGATTTGCATTAACATTTCAGATGAGTTTCAATGTAAATATCCATCCTTTGATGGGTTATGCATGTCAACAAAAGTTAGTTAAATGCTTGATCCCTTTCACGGCTTTCTGGATCAGATCATTTGCTGAGAAGGGCTCAGAGACTAAATGATGCATACCCTCTTTAGAAAACAGCTCCAGGATATAATTCATGGAATAAACAATTCAGAGTAATTTTCCACCAGGGAAGTTGGTTATATAAAGCTGGGCGAACGGTGGTTGGAAGATAGGAAAGGGGAATCATGGAATAAAGCTATGGCGGTGGTTTCCAAATTTTTTCCACTTTTTTTCTTGACCTGTCTCAGAGCCTCCCCAGCGCAAAAAAGGGGACTGTGGCTACCACCACCTCTGACTCTTCTCTTGCGCAGGCAGGAGTCCAGGGACAGGGGTGCGGCTCAGCCCCAGGTCTGCACCTAGGTACAGGCAGGGCATTAGGCACGATCCCAGCTGACATGGGATCACCTGCTGGCCAAGGAGAGGGAGAGGAAGGCAAAGCAAAGGATGAGAGGATTCTGTGGTGCCCCTGGCTGGGTTTGGCAGCACCTCAGGCACCATGGCGCACAGTTTGAAAACCCCTGAGTTAAAGGCAAATCAATATAACATTTTCAAGCACCATCTGTTGGCTTACCCATAATTTTATTAATGAATAAGGAGCTATATATTGTCTCCCTGCTTATTTAACTTATATGCAGGATACATCATGCGAAAGGCAGGACTGGATGAATCCCAAGATGGAATTAAGATTGCCGGAAGAAATATCAACAACCTCAGATATGCAGACGATACCACTCTGATGGCAGAAAGTGAGGAGGAATTAAAGAACCTCTTAATGAGGGTGAAAGAGGAGAGTGCAAAAAATGGTCTGAAGCTCAACATCAAAAAAACTAAGATCATGGCCACTGGTCCCATCACCTCCTGGCAAATAGAAGGGGAAGATATGGAGGCAGTGACAGATTTTACTTTCTTGGGCTCCCTGATCACTGCAGATGGTGACAGCAGCCACGAAATTCAAAGACGCCTGCTTCTTGCGAGGAAAGCAATGACAAACCTCGACAGCATCTTAAAAAGCAGAGACATCACCTTGCCGACAAAGGTCCGCATAGTCAAAGCTATGGTTATTCCAGTAGCGATGTATGGAAGTGAGAGCTGGACCATAAAGAAGGCTGACCGCCGAAGAATTGATGCTTTTGAACTGTGGTGCTGGAGGGAAACTCTTGAGAGTCCCCTGGACTGCAAGGAGAACAAACCTATCCATTTTGAAGGAAATCAACCCTGAGTGCTCACTGGAAGGACAGATCCTGAAGCTGAGGCTCCAATACTTTGGCCATCTCATGAGAAGAGAAGACTCCCTGGAAAAGACCCTGATGTTGGGGAAGTGTGAAGGCAAGAGGAGAAGGGGACGAGAGAGGACGAGATGGTTGGACAGTGTCATCGAAGCTACCAACTTGAATTTGACCAAACTCCAGGAGGCAGTGGAAGAGAGGAGGGCCTGGCATGCTCTGGTCCATGGGGTCACGAAGAGTCAGACACGACTTAACGACTAAACAACAACAAAGGAGGTGAGAGTGTTTAAAGCATGCAATGCTTTGCACCTGTGGACTCTGGAACACGTAGGATACAGCATGCCTTGAAATGCTTCCTGTTGGTAGGCGTCCTTTTGGACATTGCTTAGCTGTCATATCATAATAATCATGTGCCACCAAATCAATTCTGACTTATAGTAACCCTTTTTCAGGGTTTTCAAGGTAGAGAATACACAGAAGTGGCCTATCATTCCCTTCTTCTGGGGGCACCCTGGGACTGCGCAGCTTGCCCAAGGCCACCCAGGCTGGCTCTACCTGCAGAAGGCAAAGTAGGGAACTGAGCTCCCAACCTCTGGCTCTGCAGATAAACCAATGAGTTATCCATCCAGCCAGGGACAGTTTACACTCCCTTAAGGTTAGACTAATAAAGCTGATCATGAGACATGATGAATGAATACCAGTTTTAAGAGAGACAGCAAGACAGACCAGAACTAAAGGAGAACAGATATATGGAGAATAGAGATCATTGAGGTGAAGGTAGGATTTTAACCCAGGTGAAGCAAGAGCCATTAGAAGGTTTATTTGTAAAACCTTTCCTATATCTCCAGGGGAAAAACTTGGTTGCTGCAACACAGTACAATACAGCCAGTTGCAGGCTGTTGATCCACCTTTGGGCTAAACTTCATCCAGGAAGATTTTAAACAACTTTGCACTGAATGATTTTTTAGGTGTTTTCCAAACCCATGGGAAATTGACTATATTATGGGTTAGGAAAAGGGTGAGGTCTTGTATTTCCTGAGCCTACTGTTCAGGGAATTGGATTAGCAAGTTCTATTTTCCGAAGCCACTGAGAATTCCAGTGCCCTACCAATTGGACCAAAAGCATCTGCCATTCCTGGTTCGTGGCTCACAGAATAATAAAACGGGACTTTTCCTATCCCCATCCATTACGTAGCCTGGGGCAAAAGAGTACCTCAATGGCAGAATCTAAAAACATAACATAAGAAGAGCCCTGCTGGATCAGGCCAAGGGCCCCTCTCATCCAGCTCCCTGTCTCTCACCGTGGCCCCACCAGATGCCTCTGGGAGCACACGAGACAATGAGAGACCTCTCTCCTGATCTCCCTCCCCTGCATCTGGCATTTTGAGTTACCTTCCTTTTAAGCCTGGAGATGACGCATCCCCATCATGACTTTTCACCTGTGATGGACTTTTCCTCCAGAAATCTGTCCAATCCCCTTTTTAAAGGCATCTAGCCCAGGTGCCATCCCCACATCCCGTGGCAAGGAGTTCCACAGACTAACAGCAACAACAATCAATAGATTTGTCGGGAACCTATTTGCCCCAACTGAGTTTTTTGTTTGAACTGTACTTGGCAAGTGGCTGAAACATGGGGACTCTGTTTATGCCTCTTCGAGTGACAATGTTAGAAAATGCCTACCATATACTCGTAGGCCTAGTCCTGGATGGAGCCCGCAACAAAATACAAACTCTGAACGAATAAAATATTGCGTCTGCCCGAATGCAGATTAAGAAAGAGTGACGTCCCTCCTCTGCTTTTACAAAGCAAAACCACAAATGACTGCTCGCACAGTAGGGCGCCTTCCGATCGCTGAATCCAATTGTATTTCTGCATTTTAGAGGGATGTGCTTCAAGACGGAGTTTTAAAAACATACCTGTCTATCAGTACAGAAAGTGGCTGACGCTTGATTTCAGGAAAGGCTTCAGCCATCAATTAATAGCCGGGTCGATAGAATGTAATGTAAGGCAGCTTAATTGAAGAGAACCAGCACGAACGGCATTCGTACTTCTGCACGAAGACCATTGTCAGCAAAGTTACCTGCCTTCCGAAATGCAAAAGCTTTGTCCGTTTTGGAAACGCAGTCAGACAGGCAGAAACAGCAGGGAATGAGATATAAGGAAATCACGGATAATTGACGTCCAGAGTGAAATCTTTCAGCGTGAAGATCTTGCGCTGATCATTCTTTGCCTCTCATCGTGTCAGCTGGACAGCCTGCTAACATATTACATGTGTATATTCCCTTTCGGTAAGAAACAGTAGGGTGGAATGAATTTTTTATTGCTCTCTGACAATGCTGAAGGCCATTCCTCCTTTTAAAAGCCAAATTTTTAAAAGACAATGAGGATAAACATCCCTGCAAGGTTTGTTAGTTTGTTTTAATTATAACCTAGACATTGCCAGCCACAGGAGAAAGTATATTTTATTCAATGTTGTTTTATAATCAACATCAAGATGCAGAAGATTTGAAATGCTGGCAATAGAAACCATAATTTGTTACTCATGGCTACTCTAGAGCAGTGGTTTTGTATCTTACCTCCCACCAATCCTTTGTGAAAGAACCTGGGTTTGACGATGACTCTTAAAAAGCCCATTCTTAGCAAGCAGATCATGGGTATGTTTATACCAATTTGGTTATGTATAGGAGCCTTGTAGCACAGTGGTTAAACTGCAGTACTGCAGACAAGACTCTACTCACGACCTGAGTTCAATCCTGACGGATTCAGGTCACCAGCTCAAGGTTGACTCAGCCTTCCATCCTGCTTAATTGGAATAGGATGTGCCGTGATTAAAATCCAGGATTAACCCAGAGGTCCCTGCCCCATGAGTCACCCCAAACAGAACTTGGAGAAGTTACTTTTTCAGACTACAATTCCAAAATCCCCAAGTAGTGGCTATGTTGACTGGTGGAATTCACGAGAGGAACTCTAAAAATGTATTCTCCCCACTCCCCAAGTTCTGCTCTTAAGATGATATACCTTGCTTCTCTGTGTTTGAAACATTCTGCCTGTGGATTATCTGAATCTATCAACTTTCTAACTCTGGAAGTGAAAGGATAGGTGGACTTAACATCGCAATCCTATACGTTCTTGCACAAAGGAAATTCCCATTGAGTTCCATGAGGCTTACTACTGGATGTAAGTATAAGATGATACCTTTAGGAATGATCAAGAAAGAGGCCAGAGGAAGAGAGATGGGGGTTTGTGAAAGTCTCTGTAATTTGTGCAAAATTTGTGCAAAACTAGTGACTTCCTGTCTTGAGTGTCAAAGAACAGATATACACAGAGGAAACACAGAAGGACTGATTGATTGTTAAGAAAGAGACAAGCAACCCATCCAGGGCTTGAAATGTTGTAATGTCCATGAGCCGAAGGAGCTGTCATTCCAGCTCTTTATCAATATTATGCATTTGTTTCAAATCCTCTCAAATGCAGACAGAACTGAAAACTGCAAAAATCTTGCACAATCCTTGTAGATGAGAAGTATTTTGAGATTTTTGCTCACCTCTGAAGATAGGTTAGCGTTTTTCTTTAAAATCCCCTTAGTTCTGCCGCACAACTAAGACAACTGCTCTCACATCTCCTACCACTTCCATCTCCCACACTGAGTGGGGAATTTGGGGGTCGGAGTTCAAAAAGATTAACATTTCCAAGTTCTGAACCCACATTGCTGCACCCCCAAACCAACCCCAAATGTGCCTATAAAATATCTCAGCTAACATCCTTGGGTCCTTTAGACTCTGTTGATGTGAACATGTTCGGGGCTGGACTCGATGATCTAGCAGCCATTCTCTACCTTGGGTCACTCAGGTGTTCTTGGACTGCAACTCCCAGAACCCCCCTGGCCAACACAGCTGGTGGTGAAGGCTTCTGGGAACTCCTAGGTTAAGAATGGCTAAAGAGTCTCTTCCAGCTCTGCAGTTCTACAATTATGGATTATAGAAGAATCAAACTGATCCCATCCAGCTTCCATAAAATGAGTGTTTTCATAAACTTTCCCTGTGGCTTTCTTGGCATGAAAATTTTACATGCCCCTGCCCCATAGGCAGAAAAAAAAAGCAACACTTCATTCCATGGCAACACACTTTTGAAATGCGTTGGAGGTAAAACTATTATGTATTTTATTTGCTCTTTATTTTTGAGGAGACACATCCTTCTGTCTCACTCCATAAAGGCTCTTTATAGGATACCTAAAAATGTCAAAGATGCTAACACTGAGCATATATTTACAATAGATTTTATGGCCTACCAGCTTCTCGCAGCTAGTACATCCTGAAATGTATTTATTCCTTCTTTACTGCTGATTCCCCCCCCCCCTCAAAAAAGCACTTACAGAGTAAACAAAAAGCAAGAAGAAATGAAGGAGAGAAGGAGAGAGATAGAAATAGAATGTTTCTTGGGGCATCTGGGCAGGATTATGTCCACGATGGATCCTGGTCCCAAAATAGTGAACATTGTTGTTGTTATTTAGTCGTTAAGTCGTGTCCGACTCTTCGTAACCCCATGGACCAGAGCACGCCAGGCCCTCCTGTCTTCCACTGCCTCCCGGAGTTGGGTCAAAGTCATGTTGGTAGCTTCGATGACACTGTCCAACCATCTCGTCCTCTGTCGTCCCCTTCTCCTCTTGCCTTCACACTTTCCCAACATCAGGGTCTTTTCCAGGGAGTCTTCTCTTCTCATGAGATGGCCAAAGTATTGGAGCCTCAGTTTCAGGATCTGTCCTTCCAGTGAGCACTCAGGGTTGATTTCCTTCAGAATGGATAGGTTTGTTCTCTTTGCAGTTCAGGGGACTCTCAAGAGTCTCCTCCATACAGGACTATTAAGTCTCATATAAAGTTTGTCCCGGGGAACATTCATTTTGATTTAATATGAATGGAGGCAGGTTGTATAGTGGTCAGAGCAGAGGACAGGAGATCTAGATTCCAGTGTCCACTGAGCACTGAAATTCACTTTGTAGTCTTAGAGCAATCATTATCTATAGCCTACCTCACAGGGTTGTTGTGAGGATAAGGAGAGAACTAACAAAACAGAACCAGTTGACATAGTGGTTACAGTATCAACCTTTATGTAGGATATCAGCATATACTGAGCCTTGAACCTCTACTGGGTGACCCTGGACCAGTCTTCCTCTTCAGCCTGGTCTACCTCACAAAGTTCTTGGGAGGGTAAAATGGAGTGGAGGAGTGCCATATATGTTGGGTGGGTGGATCTCCACTAGGGGATCACAACACCATTTGAAAATTGCCTTGAGCTAAGTGGAGAAGTAATGGAAAGGTAGCCTATGGATGTAAAATAAATAAATAACTATCTCTCATGTTGTCGTCCTCACGCACCAAGAAAAAAGGATCATGGTTCTATGATACAACCCAGGTTCCTGGCATTTCCTGAAATGATCACAGTAGCCCTTGCTCTTTACTTGATTTTTGATGGTCTCTTGAAGATCCAGAAACCTGGAGAGCCTCAACCACCTACATGTACAATACCAGGCTCAGGGGATGAAGGCTCTAGATATAAGGCAGCCTCGTGTCTATATTTAAATAGGTCTGTAGTAGCAGTCCACAGAAGAAACCATAAGCTTGTGTATAGCTGCCCCGTGCAGTGAGCTACTGAACAGCAGGTAACTACATCTCCAGAACTTCAAACCACTACTTTTTCAAAGCTCCAGACTTTGAAGTAAAGCACCTGGATGCTGTGGACTGACTCTGGTTACCTAAACTGGCCAATGAATCCTCCGGGGCAGGAAGGAGTATAAAAGCCTTCTTATTCCAGAGAAGCTTTACTCTGGCTTTTTGAGCTCCATCACCTTCCTAATGCCTTGTTTATTCCAGGGATTTACCTCCTTTTCTGTCTTGCACTGCAGTCCCGATCAATGCCTGTAACCTGAGCACATGATTCCCGGTTCCTGGGTCACTTCAGGGTCAAGCTAGAAAATAGCACCTTTTAAACAGAGGTGCTCATCCAAGTGATGAAACACATCTGCTTGTCACAGCATTCAACTTTTCTTACTTAAATGTTATTTCCTGTTGTTAATCAGGTCCAACGTTTAAGGGTACAAGAGTTCACTGAGCAAAAGGCGTGTGGATATGCGGACTGGGCTGGTCGACAGATACATGGCCTATGGCCTGGATAACCAACCTGTTATCCAGCTTACCTATTGAATGGCATTGAGGAAATCTTTGGTTTGTTTCCTAAAGAGCACACCAGGCTATTTCCTGTGGGCAAAAGGGGTCAGGATTTCGCCAAGCCTGGACTTTTGCACGATGGAATGAGCAAAAAGACTGACACATGATTCAGCAATAGAGATGGGGATATTCGTATTCGTATATATGAATACGAATATCCTCGTGCAGCTGGACCCCACGAGGGTCAGGTCCCCGGGACTGGACCATCCACTCATGCATCCTGCTGCAGCAACAGTCCCGTTCGTCCTTCCAATGGCACCCGAAGCTCCACCCTCTTCCCGCTCAGCTGGCCTCTCAGCAGCCGTGTGGGGAGATTCATCTTCCTGCCCCCTGCCTGGAGTGGCCAGCTGAGTGGGAAGAGAGCAAAGCTCCGGCCACCATTGGAAGGATGAGTGGGACCAGCACCACAGTGGGATGCACGAGTGGAGAGTTCGGTCCCGGGGGCCGGACCCTTGTTAGGTCCAGCGGCGCGAAGATATTTGTATTTGTATACAAATATCCCCCATCTCTATTCAGCAATTCAGGTACCAAGGCGCTGGCTGAGCTGGAGAACAATGGGACAGTATGAGCAGGCTACGATCACATCATTTGCTGCAGGACAAAGGGATAATTTACTTTCTGGGAATAAACCAAAATGCAGGAAAATTAGGGGTGTCAGTGGAACAAATATGGTGGTCGGGAAGAAAAGATCTTTGACGCTCATTCAGACTCACATATGCACATGCTTCTCAGTTCACTTTTTTCATGTAATTTTTACTTTTGCAGAGTCTGACTGCTCGGGGGCCTTAGGGCCTTGGTTTGCCTTGATTCTGAGAGCAGCTTCAGTTTTAGTGGGTTAGAATACTCCTTCTGGGAGATTCTACATTTCTGTTACTGTCTTTTCTTCCTTGCACACACATCCATACACACCAGTGATTTCACTACTTTATTTTACATGTTTCCTTCTGTTTTTTCCCATCTGGTTTCTCCTGGAGCAATTTCCCTACACATTCTCTGAGTCTTCAGGAACCTATTCCAGGTAGCTGTATGTTTTTCTTTCTCAATCTCTGTGCCATAGACTGCTGAACACCTGGGAATTGAGTGAGCTTTATCTAGAGGTCTGGTGGAAAATTAGGGGCAAAGATAGTGTTTTACACTGGTTAGCTCCGTAGTTTAGGCAAAGGTTGAGAGTTTGAAGTAGAGTCAGCCTGTGTGGCCTTGGGCAAGCTGCACAGTCCCAAGATACCCCCAGAAGAAGGGAATAGTAAACCACTTCTGATTATTCTCTACCTAAAAAAACCCTAAAAAGTGTCACCATAAGTCAGAATTGATTTGACAGCACATGATGATTATTTATTATTATGCATAAAGGCAGCATGCCACCAGTGGCCAAGGTATTGTAGTGGCAGAAGGTTTTGCCTTCAAGCCCCACTTCTCAGATGCATCTCGCTGGTGGCTATAAGAATTCAGGATTTTGTAGAAGAAGGACCTGGTGGAGTACAGCTGCCAGACTATTCAGCCCACAAGACTAATCATCAAGTGCTGTCAAATCAATTCTGGAAGCTGTGGTCCAACAAAATCTGGACACACGAGTTATGAAATCTAGGTGGCAGACTTTCGCAAGAAGGGAGCAAAACATGCCAAGGTCACATAAGCCGGTGGATTGTATGTAGCCGAAAATAAAGCCACAGTGCAGCAGCCTCCAGATGGCTGGAACTATAAATCCCAATCTCTCCAGCATCTTAGCTGATGTTCATGGATGATGGGAGTTGTAGTCCAAAACATTTGGAGTGTGGAATAGAGGGGGAGATTGAGTTAGTGTTGAACTAGAAGTGGCACCACCTCGGATTCAGATTCTCAGCCATGGGAGTTCACTGGATCCTCTTGGCTCTTGCCACAGTCTCCACCTGAGAATTCATTGGTGTCCTCTTAGCAGTCTTGCACCTGGAAAGGAGGTATACCCAACTTGGTGGAACAACCCTTGGTGACTCAACAAGGATGATAAGGTCCTGACATCAACTCCTTTATGCTATGCCAATGGTAATGGAAGTCATGGCCATCGTTTATCCATAATCTGTTAATAAAGCATTTTTAAAGTCAACGTTGTGCGATTTATTGGGGACAGCGTGGGGCACGGACCAGGGTTTTCTCGCCTGGATCCTCAACTGCACATGCTACCCTGACCTCTGGATGACAGAAGGAATGCAGATGAAGTAGAATCCAGCCTCTGAAACTCTTTGTTTCTCCTGATTTTTGGGCAACAACCCTCATCATCCCCCACCGCTGCACGTGCCAGCTGGGACTGATGGAGATTGTAATGCAAAGCATGGGGAAGGTTGGAACGACTCAATCAAAAAGGACTAAATCATCATGTAATAAATAACCAAGGCTGAGAGAATCAGCTAAAATATCCCTCTGCCAAGGTGTGGGTTTTAAAAACCACGCCAGGTCCTAAACAGGGATGGAAAACACAAGAACGGAATCCCCCTGGGGTGACCTGTACATAACAGAGAAACAAGTCTGCTCTGCCTCCCCTTTCCGCTCTCACAAAAGGATGTTTCATTTTTGTCACTTTTGCAAGCCGAGGCTCTGCCTCTTGTTACTCATGAAAGAAATTGACTTTCACATAGGAAGTACCAAAGCTAGGTAGCTGTGGGTGGAGGAAGGTCAGTTTGCTCAGGGCAAAGTCAGGAGACAATCGTGTGTAGTGTCTATAAAGACCATCCATCAACCACCACACCGGTGACATGCATGAGGGAGCCAGGGGTAGGATTGGGGGGGGGGCGGGGGGAGAGAGAAATACACACAAGTACGGTTTATGTGCTGGAAGGCAATAATCTCGCCAAATCCCCACTGGAGAAATAAAATGAAAATAAATAGCTTCAATCGGCAGCAAAACCTACAAACATGACGGGCTTCCGGAGCTCTGCAAGCCGGCGGAATGATAAGGAGGATGCCAGTCTCTGAGTATCCACAGCAATGCAGTGAATCAGCAAAGATTGGGTTGCATTGCATCGCAGCTAGCCTGAATGTACAGTCTCTTTGGCAT
Organism: Intellagama lesueurii; assembly: GCA_037013535.1. NCBI lineage: Eukaryota > Metazoa > Chordata > Lepidosauria > Squamata > Agamidae > Intellagama > Intellagama lesueurii. Next base: position 8,775,767 of record JBAJHW010000003.1, read on the forward strand.
AATATGGAAAAATTTCCTCCTTTGACTATAACTCCCATGATCCTCCAGATAGGATGGTCCCAGGATTCTGGGAACTGAACCCCCAAACTGTGCATTCTCTTAAGTTCTCCTCTTGACACATCGCTGGATGGCCGAAAGCCAGAAGCAAGGAAAAGAATCTGATAGAGCCATTTTTGCTCCCAAACAACATGTGCAGCCTAGCACACACATGGGCACGAAAGCATTAGGTCCAGAAAGGGGTCAAAGTGCAGTGATCCAGACTGTGTTCAACCACAGCTCCCATCAGGCCTAGTCAGTATATTTGAGGGTGAAGGATGCTGGGAGTCAGAGTCCAAAAATATCTGGAGGGCCACACTTTGCCTGCCCTGATGCAGAAATAGCTGTGCTTGTTGTGTAATGCAAAAGCAGATGAGAAACAGAAGAAAGCAAAAAAATGGATGTGTGCAGTTCAGCCTCATAGACATCAACCTTCTCAATCACACACATACACATATGGACTAAATCAGGGGTATTTGTTTGATTCTGGATTGACTACTGGGTGGAGCCAAGAGTGATTAACAAACAGTAGTATTTAAACAAAACATATTTAAACAAAACATCTGCATATTTACGGGGGGGGAGTAAAATGTGTTCTTCGTGAGCTGCATCTGGCCCTACCATTTCTGTCCCACTTTCCTTCCAACAAGGCAACACACAGGGGTGTCCTCCCCAGTTTATCCTCACAGCCACCTTTTGAAGTAGGTCAGCTGGAGACATTGACATGCCCAAGATGTGCTTCACAACCCAGTGGGGACTCGAACCTGGCTTCCCGAAATGCCAGTGCAACAGATTTACTGATGACCCACACTAGCTCTTCAGCATGTAAAGAAATAAACAGTGTTCTTGCACAAGACTGACATAAGAAACATACATTTCCAGGCAACATAGAGAAACCAAGACCTATGGGGAAAGACTGAAAGAACTAGGCATGTTTAGAGCCTTGAGAAAAGAAGACACAGGGGTGATATGATAACACTTTTCAAATACTTGAAAGGTAGTCCTATAGAGGAGGGGCAGGATCTGTTCTCGATCATCGCAGCGTGCAGGACACATAATAATGGGCTCAAGCTACAGGAAGCCGGATTAGGCTGAATATCAGAAAAAAACTTCTTAACTGTTAGAGCAGTACGACAATGGAACCAATGACTTCAGGAGATGGTAAGCACTCCAACACTGGAACCACTCAAGAGAAAATTGGACAACCACCTGACAGATTGGCTTTGATTTATATTTCTGCATTGAGCAGAGAGTTGGACTCAATGGCCTAATAGACCTCTTCCAATTCCATTATTCTATGATTCTATGAGCATACATCAATAAGTAACATCCAGCAACAGAATCCACAGTTCCAGACCAGTCCACCACCAAAATGTATCCTCTTCATCACATGGCCAGATATGTTAACAGAATGACAAAACAAGAGAGTATTCACTGCCCATTTTATCTCTGGTTTCCTGAGGGTGCTCCCTTTGCTCCGCTTCTTCTGAGTTGTCGCACATCAATAAGCAGCAGTCTATTCTAAATGACTGAATAAAAAGTTATATTTAATTGAGAAATCAATGAGCAGGAGTTGGGTGCCGAGGTCGTATAGATTGTCTCATCCCGGTCGTTCTGGCTCAACCTTCCCTTTCGCAGTGTTCTTCCCTCACTGCATTTTGCCTGCCAATCCTTCAAACCACTCTTAATTATGGGCCACAGCAATTTGTCTTCAAATATCACTCCACGGCGGAATCTATGCATCGATAAATACGACTCCAAAGCTGTTTTCCACCCCACCGGAGAGTTAATTGCTTCCAGGGCTGAAGCAGAGACAGTAATTCTTTACATTTCAGAGTGGAGTTTCCCCACACACACACACTCAAGGTCCCACAATGACAGAAGACAAATTTGCAATGTCAAATTTAAAAATGGGGGGGGGGGGATGTGGCCCAGAAATATATAAGAAGCTGTCCAGGGTGCTGAATCTGTGCAATACGTTCATTCTGAACTAAGGAAGGAGGTTCAACTACAGAGTGCATACTTTGCAAACAAAAAGAACTCCGGTTTAGTCTCTGGTCTCCTAAGGTGGGACGTGGTGGCGCTGCGGTGGGACGTGGTGGCGCTGCAGGTTAAACTGCAGAAGCCTCTGTGCTGTAAGATCTATAGATCTGCAGCTGTAAGATCGAATCCACGCGACGGAGTGAGCACCCGTCGCTTGTCCCAGCTCCCGCCAACCTAGCGGTTCGAAAGCACGCAAATGCAAGTAGATAAATAGGGACCACCTCGGTGGGAAGGTAACAGCGTTCCGTGTCTAAGTCGCACTGACCATGTGACCACGGAAGATTGTCTTCGGACAAACGCTGGCTCTATGGCTTGGAAACGGGGATGAGCACCGCCCCCTAGAGTCGAACACGACTGGACAAATTGTCAAGGGGAACCTTTACCTTTACCTTTACCTCCTAAGGTAAGGGCAGTGAGTAGTTTTGCCTTAAATTATCAGACCAAATTATACCTTAAAGATTACTTATCATTAGAAGACAGAATTCCTTACGTGCCAAGAACATCTGTGTCTGATTGTCCCAGCAGGAACATTCCACACACCCCATCATTTGGAAATTCCCTGCCTTTGTTTTGTGATTGGAGCTTTTTTGCAACTATGATCGCTCAGTCACAAAGGTCTGTTTAAATCATGTCTCAAAACTCTGACAGATTTCAGCTTCTCATGACAGGCTATTTATGGCCAGTGTCCTATTGAGTAAATAACTGGTGTAACTCAATGAGTGTAATTTTTAATGGCAAATTGTTGCTGGTTTTTCTGGTTGTACACCATTCTTGTCTTGAATGACAAGAAAAACTGGCTCTGGTTTTTTTAACTGGCAGCAATTTAGCAGTGAAAGATGCTCTGATTGATTTACTCTAGCAGGTGTAACTAACTGGATTTTTTGCCTACAACAAGGAGTTCTGTTCCTTAGAGAGCTGCTCCCAAAATGGAGAATACTGGCCCAGAAAGATCACTTCTGGTCTAAGGCCATTGTTCTTCAGATGTTGCTGGACTTCAACTCTAATAATGGGCTCAAGCTACATGAAGCCAGATTTAGGCCAAATATCATGAAAAACTTCTTAGCTGTTAGAGCAATGTGACAATGGAATAAATTACTTTGGGAGATGGTGAGTGCTCCAATGCTGGAAGCATTCAAGAGAAAATTGGACCACCATCTGTCAGATCTGCTTTGATTTGGATTCCTACAATGACCAGAGGATTGGACTCAATGGCCTTACAGGCCCCATGCAACTCAGTTATTCTATGATTAGAGATGGGAGTATTCGTATTCCGGAGCTTGCAGTCGACTAGCCACTCCTGGCAGGAGGCGTGACGAACAGCCTCCCTGCCAGGTCGAAGAGTGGCTAGCCGACTGGGTGCTCTGGAGCAATTGGAGGGGAGCACAGAGCCTGCAGCAGCAGTGGAAGAGTGAATGGACAGCCTGGCCCCAGGGGGCCGGACCCTCATTGTGTCCACCTCTGTGGGGGTATTCGTATTCGTATACAATTATGAATGCTCCCATCTCTATCTATGATTCTATGACCCAGTCAGCATAGCCAGTCAGTCTGGGGGTGGATGTCCAACAGCATCTATGGACCCATGTTTGGGAATCATTGATAAAGGGCAACCTCATCCGTTCATATGAATACTCAGGAATTAAAAATGTTAAGAGTTCCTGCTAAGACTGGTTGACAGATGCAGCAAATTTTATTTTAAATATTTCTCTGCCACCGTTCAACTGGAAATTTGGATGGTGGCCCTTGCTGAACAGTTAATGCAGCATCAGAGATAAATTGGAGAATACATTAAAAGAGATGCATTCATTGAAATGTATGTTATACTCTGCGTCATTGTTTCCTGAATCAATGAGTACTTTTGAGAACATATAAATACTGTACACTATTGATGTTTGGGTGGCATGTTGTTACTGTTGTTACTGTTGTTGTTCATGATGTTTTTTTCTGCTTCTGCTCCTTTTAGTGTGTCTTCAAAATAAAATGATATAAAACACTGATTGTGAAAAACCATCGATCAGCAAACAAATTGAACAAGTTAAAAATTACCATAATTCAAGTCTATGCTGCAAATACAGATCTTAGTGAAAAGGGAAATGAAAACTTCTATTCAAGTGTCCAGGTAGAATCTGATCACATTCCGAAATGGGGTGTGCATCATAGATAAGAAATAAAGCAGAAGCATATATCTTTGGAGAATATGGCTTAGGAGTTAGAAAGGAAGGAGTGATTCATACGATTTTATGAAACCAAAACTTTTTTCCTGCAAAGTGATCCTTCAAGTAACTGATGTGACAACTTACACATGTATAGCAAATGCTATTTTAGGATGCATTAACAGAAGTATAGTCTCCAAATCTCGTGAGATATTAGTCCCCTTCTATTTAGGCCTGATCTAGAGTACTGTGTCCAGTTCTGGACATCGCACTTTAAGAAGGATGCCAACAAAATAGAACAAGTTCAGAAGAGGTCAACAAGGATGATCAAGGGACTGGAAAGAAAGCCTTATGAGGAAAGACTGAAAAAACTAGGCATGTTTAGCCTTGAGAAAAGAAGACTGAGGGGAGATAGGATGACACTTTTCAAATACTTGAAAGGAAGTCATACAGAGGAGGGGCAGGATCTGTTCTCCATCATCCCAGACTGCAGGACACATAATAGTTACAAGAAGCCAGATTTAGGGTGAATACATCAGAAAAAAACCTCTTAACTGTTAGAGCAGCATGACAATGGAATCAATTACTTAGAGAGGTTGTGAGTGCTCAATGCTGGAGGCATTCAAGAGAAAATTGGACATCCATCTATCAGATCTGCTTTGATTTGTATTCCTGCATTGAGCAAGGGGTTAGATTCAATGGCCTCATAGGCCCCTTCGAACTCAATTATTTTATGATTCTATGATCACCAAATGGCAAATCTAGAAACCAAATAGACTATGTAATTGGGAGCAGAAGATTAAGTAGTTTTGTTCTCTTTGGAAAAAAAAAAACAAGTCCAGGAGCAGATTATGGTACATATCATGACCTGTTGGTGTCAAAAAAATGAGTAAAACTAAAGAAGAATCCTAAAACAATCATACTACCAAAATATATTTTGATTAACATTCCTGAAAAATTTAAAGACCATGTGCAGAACAGATTTGCATTAGCCAACACAGTTAATCATGAGCCAGAAGAACCATCAATGAAACTAGAGATATCATCAAAGAAGGATGCAAAAAGACTATTACTACAACTAAAGGAAAAGAAAAGAATCACTGATGAAATTCTCCAAAAAAATGGTATTGACTAATAAGAAGTGGAAGTAAAGGGTGACAGAAACAGGGTCAGAATCTTTAATGCAAGTTTTCAGAGATATGCAGGTGGGGGAGGAGGAAAATATTAGATGCATCATTGCAAATAAATAGAAGAGGACAATAAATAATGAAACACAAAAGAATTCTCCTCTAATTTATTGTTGCTATTAGCTGTTTAGCTGCTCGGCAAAGTCATATTTAGTGCAGAATCCATACAAGACTATTCCTACAAGGTAGCCAGTCAATGAGATTGTTATCCAAAAGTCATAAAGAATGTCCCCAAGTTTCTGTTACTGGCTATGTAAACATTATCACTGTTATATTTACAGATTTTAAAAATACTAGGATTAAAACTGCCCTAGTGAGTCTACTGAATTTAGTTTGGCCAATACTTTCCTTACCCTAGCCAATATTTCATGTCATGATGATGAGCAGCGGTAATTACATTTTTCTGGTTGTCAATAAATTGTCCCATTTGTGGTTGCGAATAACTTAGAACCCTCAGTGGATTCAGGAAATATTAGAAGAATGTGTGGGATTCTCATGAGACCAGAAATATTTGGCAACTCAGTGCCAAATCCAGGTGTTTGAAGATTGGGGGGGGGGGGGGAACAATTACAGAAAGCAGTTCCCTCCCACATTTCCACTTCTCCTTCATGGTTATTTTATTTTTAATTGTCTCCTTGGCAGATCATTCCTTCTCCTGTGTGGTGTGCTTATCTGCACAGCCATCTTGTGAAAATGGCGTTCCTTCCTGTTTTGTAGAGATAAGCCCTGCGTAATCACAGGCCAGACTCATCAAAGTTTAATTCAATGGGAGAACCATTGTCGTCCCTCTCACTCAACCAGGGCCCTCATTTCCTTTGTGAAGTTTGTTCATTATCTGTTATCTCTCAAAAAATCAAGGGTGTCTCTTTCTTTTCTCCCATTACGGGCTCATCCGTTGGGTCTTTGCCGCTCCGAGTCAGCAGTAAACTCGACACAATAAATAACTTGTGTTGTTCTACTGAAACACAAGACATCTAATCTGTGTCACCACAGACTGATGTCTCACCAAGGCAAAACTCCTGTGCTCCGCTTGTACCCTTTCAGGTGGAGGTGGAGAGACGGAACATGACGGGGTCATCTTTCTCCTCAAAAAATTAAAATAAAATAGACCCTCCCCCTTAGAAAATTAGTATTCCAGTGGAAAAGCAAGATAAGAATCCTTTTGGTTATGAAAGAGGATTTTTAAATAAGGAAACACTTTAAAAATTTCTCTCAGTTGTAGTATGAAGCAATATTTGTACAGTTTCCACAGTATTCGTCATATTTACCATGCGAAATTTCACCTGCAATCGGAAGTGGTACAGATTAAACATGAGTTTACCACCCTAGCTGTGCCTCAATATCTGCCTTCCAGGTTCCATTCACCTCACAAGTTCTCTAAAAGGGAAGCCACCAGAGTTCACCATGAATGCTCTGGTGCTTCTTAGAATAGACTGCTGCAGTGTGATTTATATAGGGCAACACTTGAATACTATATGAGAACTTCATCTGTCTATTACAGGATGCAGATGCATGTTTATTAGTAGATTAGGAAGGATCATCTCGTATTTCATTTGAGTATCTTCAGGCAACCTCCCTGGCTGTTCATTTATTTCAGGTCCACATCAAAGTACTAGTTTTGATCTTTAAAGCTTAAATTGACTTGGTTGTTTTGGATTTTTTTTCTGCCCAAAATACTTATGAACGGAAAACTACTTCTGAGTATTGTCTACATGGAAAACCCCAGAAAGGGTTGCCACAAGTCAAAATTGACTGGATGGCACATGATTATTTATTATATTCGGGAAGTTCTTTTCTAGATTCCAACGAAGAGGGAGATTAGACCAAACTCTATTAAGAACAGGGGCTTCGCAATAGCTACACCAATTATTCTGAGGAAAGTTCTAGTTCGCTCCTGACAAGAAAACCAGAAGACATGGAGATCCCGTATCTAAAAAGAGTGTGCCTTCAAGTGGTAAAAAGGGTGTAACTATAGAAGCATATTAAAAGCAACTATGAATGGTACTTGTCTATCTCCATGGCTTCCTGTGCAGGGAGTTTGGGAATTCAATCCCCCACTGCGCCTCCTGCAAATAAAACCAATCTGTGTGGCCATGGGCAAGCTGCATAGTCCCAGGGCACCCCCAGAAGAATAGAACTGTAAGCCACATCTGAGTATTCTCTAACTGGAAAACCCTGAAAAGGGTCACCATGAGTCGGAATTGACTTGACAGAACATAGTTATTATCAGATATAAAGAAGATAACATTGTTGGGAAGAAAAAAAGTAATAGTATGAAAGTTTGATATTTTTTTAACATATGATTTGACTCTGAAATAGATCTATTTTTCCTGTCTTTGTTTTAAAATCTTTAAAAACAGTTTCATTGCAGAAAACTCTGTGTCCTATGCTGTTTGTCTTTTATCCTCTTTTAAATTCTGCTGCTATTGTTTGCTATTGTATGTTGGTATGTTGTTTGATGTTTTAGTGATCATTTTGGTTGTTGCCTTTTTAAATATGTGGACCACAGTGGAATTGTGAATAAATGATTGTCTACAGAAACACTGCAACTGCAATAATAAAGACCTACACAACTTCACTCTACATTCAGTTTCCTGATCAAAGCAAAACATGGAAAGAGATGATCATTTCAGGATGCTCTGTAAGGAGTGCAGAGAAACAGATGATAGTACCTCAGTGGAAGAATGGATGGATCTGACAGTTTCATTTCTTCCATATTAACTTTTTAAAAATTTCAAGTTCTTTTATTTTTTCCTTTGCATTTACAGAGGAATTCAACAAGTTTGGTAAGTGGATATAAAAAATGAAAAGAACGTTCATCTCAGAATGGTCCACCATCAGCAAGTGGTCACATGCTCGAGGTCTTGCTAATGAGCTTATGAAGAAATCTGCAAAAATTTTGGAAGGTCTTTTCAAAATAAATAAAAAGAACCAGATGAAATTCTCAGCCAGCCTTGGTCAGAACTCCACATGAGAAAATAGAGGTCCATCAGCCTGGCAGCTCCATTGAGACATCAGACAAGCCTTTATTAGCACATCAAGGTATTACTATAAAGTCCTCATATTCAAGCTGAGTCTGCTTCGTCAATGTCGCGGCCCAACCTGCTGCAGTCCTGTAGTTTCCTGCTGCAAATCAATCCAGTCTATCAGGCCCAACAAGGACAATGGGGACGAGACAGAGAAGCGAAAATGAACATCTTAATTACCTGCCATAATTTATTGGATATAGGCAACCGAGTCAATGGATCTCCAAAATTAACGCTCAGTGTCCTTGAAACCGTGCATGAAATACAGCCAAGAATCTTTTTAAAGCTTTTTTTTCCTGTTTCAAGGCTCATTTAAATATATCAGTGATGACAGGAACAGATAAGCGCATTTCAAGCAAGTCTTCCCCCCCATCCGTTTTCCACCAAGAGCCTAAGATTTCAAACTATGCAAGTGCACACCCACCTGGTACGACACTAGTCTTTTGAGAACCATGTTGGAATCCCTGCCTTTCGGGGTGGGTGGGGAATAATCAGCCTTCTTTTCTGCTCATCCATGGGTGTTTGCAATGCATCTATCAGACTTTTCACCCTTGTAAGACCCTAATCATCCCAATTATTGAAAAACTTCAATTGAGCTAGCATTTTGTCAATGGGTGAGCACATTCGCGAGACAGAGCCGGCCCTGGCGTTAGGCATCTAAGTTACCTAAAAAATGCGGAATGGTTAAAAAACCGTATGAACCACCATCACGAGATACATGTCACGTGACCGCAACACACAACTCTACAGGAAGCAGAAGACGTGGGAAAACAGGGGGGAATTTCTCTAGTGTGACCACGACCGCAGATGAGCACTGAAAGCAGTTGGTATTTAAGCACCTCCTATATATAAATGACTCTACTCTCAATCTGTTCCAGACTGCTGTGGAATTTCAGCACTGACGCAGCCCTATCTGTAAACCCAAAAGCACAAATTCTGTAAGAGGTCGGGAGGCAAACACAGATAAATGAATTTCACATCTTTGCAACATGGTAAGGTATTGAATGCTGTTGGTTTTGCACACTCAGAGACATTTTTCACTGCCTTTCAGATATCCACACTCCTAGAATCAGCTTTGTGCAATGTTTCTTCCTTCGTTAGAAGTCACTGGGCCACATTTATTATTTAAGAGACATAAAACATTGCTCCTTCCGTCCATTTCTTTCCTTTCGCAGCTTTGGGTATATGTTAATCTGGCAGAGAAAGTCCTAATGTGCAACCATAAAAAAAGAGAAGTCAATAACCTTTTCTAGCCCTCATTTATCCACATTAGTCAGCCAGTAGGTGGGCCTGTAAATATGGCCGTTATTGCATTAAAGGACATAGATCAGTTACAGGATCTGTGGGAAAGTAGGAAAAAATCCTCAACAAAGAGAAGAAACGCCAGCGAAACAATTAATGTTCCCTATTTAAAAAAATATTTTGGATAAGTCAGAACAGGTAAAACACGATCAGACTTTGGAAAAGGTTCATTTTTGGACCAGACATTCCAGAATCCTCCCTGCTATCTGGGAAATGTGGAACACTTCCATTCAACAATTTTTCTAGACTCTGAACATGTTGTGGTGGGAAGAAGGGTGAAGGGATAGACCAGGAAGGGAGCAAACTGAGGGTGCAAGCTAATGAAAGCACCTCATTAGAAGATGGAACAACTTAGGTTCTGAAAAACAACCCCTGTCAATCATGGGCTTTTCAAGAATCCTGTGGCTTCACCATTCGTTTGCTTTGTTTTGTGATTGGTCACGGAGAGTTTAACATGGTCTTCATTTGCAAGTATGATGACTTAGACAAGAAGAACCACCTGAATCACACCTTGGGAACAAGATTTCAGCTTCATGGAGCTCCCAAGGAGCTCTGGCCTACCATCCCATTTCCCATGTCTTTTCCACAGGATGAAAATGTCTGCCAGAGCCTGTATTCCTTAGCTTAAGACCTTAACACCCATCAGGTCCTTCATTTCTTGACTCAAGCCCCCAGAAGTCTGGCTGAGAGAGCTCCTGAAGACTTCTGGGGGCTGTAGCCTACCAATTCTGAAAATCCCAACACCTACTGTTATGTCCAGTGGTACTCAGTGTGATGTAGTGGATAGAGTGACGGACTAGGACTCTGGAGAACAGGGTTCGAAACCCCACTTGGCCATGGAAACTCACTGGGGGAGTGGAACTGGTAAAACCACCCCTTAAATATCTCACTTACCTTGAAAGCTTTATTAAGGTCACTATGAATCAATTCCAGCTTGACAGCACATAATTAACTAAACTGTTACATCCAGTAGTGTAAATCACAGGGGTAAACTGCTGCTAATTATGCAGTCACTGCTTGTCAGGAATACAGGAGACAACTCCTGAACACTATGGTTTTCAACCTTTGGTCCGCCAACTCGTTTGGACTTCAGTCTCCAGAAACCCCAGTCAGCTTGTCCAAGGGGAAAGGATTCTGGAACCTGAAGTCCAAAATAGCTGGAGGACCAAAGAAGGACTAGTGCCTCAGCATGTGGCAATTTGCCACCGAGATCTGCACCACTGCCATTTAATCAGTGTACATAAGCAATAGGATTCTAGCCAGTAAACCATAGAATTTTAGAATTGATGGAGATGTCAGAGATCACCGAGTTCAGTGGTGCTTAGTGCAGACTCTACATTAAAGGCTTGGGCCCACATTTTTGGTGGAGAAATGTTTGAAGAAAATCAGCAAACATTTCAGATTCCCAGTTGTTTAACCAAGGCAACAATGGAAAGCCTGCCTCCCCCAGCCGTGATTCCCTGATTTTACTGTCCTAACATCCCAGATTTGTAGTAACTCAGATATTAATTGGTTTTGAGACGTTTAGAACCTTTTGGAGACAAGCAAAGCGGACAAAGGCAATCACCAGCCTATGAAATATCTTTCAAACAGTCATTTTTGCCGATATCTAGAAATAATCATGGTTACAAAGGGGGGGAGACAATCTTCTCACTTTATATCCCATGCAAAGATGAATAGTCATAGTTAAGGGTTTCTGGCAGCCCAAATCCTAGTGTTTTGGCACCATCTGATGGAAGAAGGATAGAACTGCACTGTATTCAAGACTTGATAATGTTGAATAAGGATGTGCATTGGTGTAACGGGGGAAGGTGTCCAGAATGGGCAGAGAAGGGATATTTGTGCATTCCCAGATCGGCTGCAGCCTATCAGCTCACACGGATCGACAAATCACTAATGTTTGCTCCAACATTCATAATAATTGTGTGCCGTCAAGCCAATTCTGACTTATGACGACCCTTTTCAGGATTTTCTAGGTAGGCAATATTCAGAAGTGGTTTCACATTCCCTTCTTCTGGGGCAACCTGGGACTGTGCAGCTTGCCCGAGGCCACCCAGGCTGGCTCTACATTGCAGGAGACACCGTAGGGAATCAAATTCCCAACCTCTGGCTCCACAGCCAGGTACCGAACTCACTGAGCTATCCATTCATCTTAATCATGTGCTGTCACATTTGTTAAACTCTTTAATCATCATCATGTGCCATCAAGTCATTTCTGACTCGTGGCAACCCTTTTCAGGGTTTTCCCGGTAGAGAATACTCAGATGTGGTTTCCCATTCCCTTCTTCTGGGGATGCCCTGGGACTCTGCAGCTTCGTAGGCTAGAAATGCTGAAATTTGGAACAACAAACACCTTGGTGCTGCAGCAAAAGAAGGAATCACCAGAGTAGGAGATTGATCACTGAAGCTCCAATGAAAGGCAAAACCTTCCCTGAAAGCTATATTTGGTGAGACCTCAGGCTGACCTCACAAGACTTTATATATTTTTGTCCATCCAACTCAGCAGTCATCTCACATCCAGACATGGCAAAGGGAGGGCACCTGGATGTGGAGTGATGCAGGGTGGGTCCATGGAAGGCTGAGAGTTCAGAAAGAAGAGTGTGTGGCTCCCAGGGAGAGCCGAAGGAAGGAAGGAAGGAAGGAAGGAAGGAAGGAAGGAAGGAAGGAAGGAAGGAAGGAAGGAAGGAAGGAAGGAAGGAAGGAAGGAAGGAAGGAAGGAAGGAAGGAAGGAAGGAAGGAATCAGCTTGCTTCCTCTGAGTCTGCATAAGAACATAAGAAGAGCCCTGCTGGATCAGGCCAAGGGCCCTTCTAGTCCAGCTCCCTGTATCTCACTGTGGCCCCACCAGATGCCTCTGGGACCACACGAGACAACGAGAGACCTCTCTCCTGATCCCCCTCCACTGCATCTGGAGGTCCCTTCCTTCGAAGCCTGGAGATTCTACATCCCCATCATGGCTTGTCTCCTGAGATGGACTTTTCCTCCAAATATCTGTCCAATCCTCTTTTAAAGGCATCTAGGCCAGATGCCATCACCACATCCAGTTGCAAGGGGTTCCACAGATTAACAACACACTGGGTAAAGAAAGATTTTCTTTGGTCTGTGTCTTCCAACACTCCATTGGAGTGGATGTCCCCTGGTTCTGGTATTGCGTGAGAGGGAAAAGAGCTTCCCTCTATCCACTTTATCCATCCAACATTAACGTTAGCATACATATTTGTTGTGCTTCAAGTTTGTCTTGTAACAACAAATACCTGTGCAACTTAAAGCAATTTGCTGCCAAGATTCCTGTTAATCGTGTTATTCCAGTGGGCCAGGACCATGCCAGGGGGTGTAACTAACAGCATTTTGGCCATGAAATTCTTTCTGTCCTAAATATGTAATCTGGAACGTGAGAGTGCCGGTGGGTCTGCCCCCTTGCCTGCCTTCCTAGCTGCAGCAGGTCAACTGGGAGCCTGGCCTCTGTCTGTGGTGGCACATGGAAACAGTGTCAGCAATGTACCCCACACCAAGAAGTCATTGCCAGGCGATGTTGTGGTGCTGCAGATAGAGTGAGCGGAAGGAGAAGAATGGGACAGATATAAAGGGCAGGGTGCAGAGCACTCTGGGGTGGAAAGTGGAGAGTAGAGGGGAAATGACTCAAGGGAATTAGATGCTGGAGTGAAAAGGAAGAGGGAAGTGGGATGGGAAGAGGAGGAGCAGGCAGGAGAGGAGAGAAGACGAGGAGGTGGGGAGCTGGGAGCAGGTTGCGAAGGGGAACGGGAAGGGTGTGATCCTGAAGAAAGGAGGACTGAGGCAGAATGGACTAGGAGTGCTGGAAGCTGGAAGCTTGCCCATGACAAGGAGAGTGCCAGGAAAGGAAAGTGCCAGATAGGACACCGTTCAGAACAATTTGGGAACAGGAATTAGACTCCAGTTGGTTGAGTGGAAGAGTCACCATCCTTGGCTAAGAGACTCCATATACGGGACCCCTGCACCTGCCAGTGTCACCAGGGCAGAGGGAAGAGGCATGGGGTGAGGTGCCCACATAAGAACATTTAAAAAAAGCCCTGCTGGATCAGCCCAAGGGCCCCTCTAGTCCAGCTTCCTGTATCTCACAGTGGCCCCGCCAGATGCCTCCGGGAGCACACGAGACAACAAGAGACCTGTCTCCTGATCCCCCTCCCCTGCATCTGGCATTTGGAGGTCCCTTCCTTCAAAGCCTGGAGATGATACATCCCCATCATGGCTTGTCACCTGCAATGGACTTTTCCTCCAGAAATCTGTCCAATCCCCTTTTTAAAGGCATCTAGGCCAGATGCCATCACCACATCCAGTGGCAAGGGGTTCCACAGACTAACAACACGCTGGGTAAAGAAAGATTTTCTTCGGTCTGTTCTCACTCTCCCAACACTCCACTGGAGTGGATGTCCCCTGGTTCTGGTATTGCTTGAGAGGGAAAAGAGCTTCCCTCTGTCCACTTTATCCATCCCCTGCATCATTTTATATGTCTCAATCATGTCCCCCCTCAGGCACCTTTTCTCTAAAGAGTCCCAAACGCTGTAGCCTTTCCTCATCAGGGAGGTGACCCAGCCCAGTCATCATTTGAGTCACTTTCTTCTGCACCTTTTCCAGTTCCACTCTATCTTTTTTGAGGTGCAACAACCAGAAATGTACGTAGTACTCCAGGTGTGGCCTTACCAGCGTTTTGTACAATGGCATTAGAATGTTGGCGGTTTTATTTTCAATCCCCTTTTTAATGATCCCTAGCATGGAATTGGCCTTCTTTGCTGCCGCCGCACACTGGGCTGACCCTTTCATCGAGCTGTCCACCAGCACACCAAGATCTCTTTCCTGATCCGTCACAGACAGCTCAGAACCCATCAGCTGATAAATAAAGTTTTGATTTTTTTTTTTTTTTTTTTTTTGCCACAATGTGCAAAGAGGGATCATTCTTTTGAAGAAGGAAGGAAAGAAGCTGGTGAGCATTTTATCTACACATTGAAGGTCTACCATATTGTCAAAACTGTGGGCTCCACGTAGCATCCCATCTCAGGTCTCTCCGGGATCTGAAAACATACAAATGTAGCCTTGAGAAAATAAGGCTGAAGGGATAAATGATTGTTGTTGTTTAGTCGTTAAGTCGTGTCCGACTCTTCGTGACCCCATGGACCAGAGCATGCCAGGCCCTCCTGTCTTCCACTGCCTCCCGGAGTTGGGTCAAATTCGTGTTGGTAGCTTCGATGACACTGTCCAACCATCTCGTCCTCTGTCGTCCCCTTCTCCTCTTGCCCTCACACTTTCCCAACATCAGGGTCTTTTCCAGGGAGTCTTCTCTTCTCATGAGATGGCCAAAGTATTGGAGCCTCAGCTTCAGGATCTGTCCTTCCAGTGAGCCCTCAGGGTTGATTTCCTTCAAAATGGATAGGTTTGTTCTCTTTGCAGTCCAGGGGACTCTCAAGAGTCTCCTCCAGCACCACAATTCAAAAGCATCAATTCTTCGGCGGTCAGCCTTCTTTATGGTCCAGCTCTCACTTCCATACATCGCTACTGGAAAAACCATAGCTTTGACTATGCGGACCTTTGTCGGCAAGGTGATGTCTCTGCTTTTTAAGATGCTGTCAAGGTTTGTCATTGCTTTCCTCCCAAGAAGCAGGCGTCTTTTAATTTCGTGGCTGCTGTCACCATCTGCAGTGATCAGGGAGCCCAAGAAAGTAAAATCTGTCACTGCCTCCATATCTTCCCCTTCTATTTGCCAGGAGAGGATAAATGATAGCACTATTTAGATACTTGAAATGTCCTACAGAGGACGGGCAGGATCTATTCTCGATCATCCTAGAGTGGAGGACACATAATAATGGGCTCAGGTTAGAGGAAGCTAGTTTTCAACTGAATATCAGGAAAAACGTCTTAACTGTTAGAGTGGTACAACAATGGAACTCATTACTTCCAACACTGGTGGTAAGCTCACCAACACTGGAGGCATTCAAAAGAAACCTAGACAGACATCTACCAGATATAATTTAACTAGGATTCCTGCATTGAGCATGGGGCTGGACTTGATATCCTTATAGACCCCTTCCAACTTCATGATTCTGTGATTCTGTTCTATGAAATACCTATATGAACCCAAGTTAGGCCACATCATTCTCCATCTGTACAGCAAACCCTAACCCTAAGGTCAACATTTAGGGGGTGGTATCTGTGTTAGCCTGCCACAGCAAAAACAAAGACGGTCCAAAAGCCCTCTTCATCCAATGCACAAATATTTCTGCTTGCAGGTCAGGGGAGGAATTGAGCTTGAAATTCACAAGGCACAATTACTTCTTATGTTCACAGCAGCAAGATGGGGCAATTGCAGAGTTTGGAGAAGTTAGTACTTTGGGAGGCTCCAGCTATTCCTAGCTGGAGGATTTGTGGGGTGCTGTCCAGAAACAGACTCCCTTAAAGCTCTGGGTTATCATGGCATCTGTAGACACGGTTGCAACAATCTCTATAGCCTTGGGAAGCCCAGAGATTGCACTTCAAACACCAACCCACATACAAGTTG
This sequence comes from Intellagama lesueurii, assembly GCA_037013535.1. Taxonomy (NCBI): domain Eukaryota; kingdom Metazoa; phylum Chordata; class Lepidosauria; order Squamata; family Agamidae; genus Intellagama; species Intellagama lesueurii. The sequence continues at coordinate 8,792,039 of JBAJHW010000003.1, forward strand.
GAGGAGCCAAGTGGCCCAGTTGGTGTCCCCTTGCAGCAGTGAAACGGGACATTGGGAAGTCCACTTATGATTAAGCCATGTCTACAAGGAGAGTAAAAAATGCAGACAGGAGCGTTGATCCCCTTTCAGAAGGTGGAAAAGGTTCCTGTTGAACCAGGAATCCCACAATTCTTCTGCCATCTGGAATTCTTGGAGCTGTGGTCCCGAAAAAGTAATTTTTCTGAGCTCTTTCCATGCCTATGCACCCGAGTGTGTTACTGATGTGTTACTGGTGTGTGCATCCATGTGTGGGGAAGCTGTACAGGGATGCTGGGAGATGTAGTACCTGGCTGGGAAAAGTTGCACTAGATGTAGAGTATCTGTGTCCAGATTTGCTTGGGACGAGGCAGAATAAGTAGGCTACATAAGTGTTGTGATATCATTGTGGTTGTGACAATAATAATCAGGTTGGTAGTTCTCAGCTTGGAATACAATTGCTTTAAACTGCTTTTATTTCATAGGTTTTAAATATTGGGATTTATTGTATTTTTAACTGTCTGAACAGTTGTGTTTTACTCATTTTTTTGCTGGATAGCTGAGTGGTTCAAGTGTCTGGCTGCAGAACCAGAGGTTGGGAGTTCAACTCCCCACTGCGCCTCCTGTGAGTAGAGCCAGCCTGTAGGGCCTTGGGCCAGCTGCACAGTCCCACAGCGCCCCTAGAGGAAGGGAAGGGAAAGCACTTCTGAGTATTCTCCACCTGAAAAACTCTGGAAAAGGTCATCATAAGTCAGAATTGACTTGATAGCACATCAGGATGATGGCGGTGATTTTTGTAAGCCACCTCGTATCCCTTCATTGGGAGGAATGCTGTGTATTGAAGGAAGGAAGGAAGGAAGGAAGGAAGGAAGGAAGGAAGGAAGGAAGGAAGGAAGGAAGGAAGGAAGGAAGGAAGGAAGGAAGGAAGGAAGGAAGGAAGGAGCTGATGAAGGAAGGAAGGAAGGAAGGAAGGAAGGAAGGAAGGAAGGAAGGAAGGAAGGAAGGAAGGAAGGAAGGAAGGAAGAAGGAAGGAAGGAAGGAAGGAAGGAAGGAAGGAAGGAGCTGATGATGGATGGAAGGCAGGCAGGCAGGCAGGCAGGCAGGCAGGCAGGCAGGCAGGCAGGCAGGCAGGCAGGCAGGAAGGAAGGAAGGAAGGAAGGAAGGAAGGAAGGAAGGAAGGAAGGAAGGAAGGAAGGCAGGCAGGCAGGCAGGCAGGCAGGCAGGCAGGCAGGCAGGCAGGAAGGAGCTGATGATGGAAGGAAGGAAGGAAGGAAGGAAGGAAGGAAGGAAGGAAGGAAGGAAGGAAGGAAGGAAGGAAGGCAGGCAGGCAGGCAGGCAGGCAGGCAGGCAGGCAGGAAGGAAGGAAGGAAGGAAGGAAGGCAGGCAGGCAGGCAGGCAGGCAGGAGCTGATGAAGGAAGGAAGGAAGGAAGGAAGGAAGGAAGGAAGGAAGGAAGGAAGGAAGGAAGGAAGGAAGGAAGGAAGGAAGGAAGGAAGGAAGGAAGGAAGGAAGGAAGGCAGGCAGGCAGGCAGGCAGGCAGGCAGGCAGGAAGGAAGGAAGGAAGGCAGGCAGGCAGGCAGGCAGGCAGGCAGGAGCTGATGAAGGAAGGAAGGAAGAGCTGATGAAGGAAGGAAGGAAGGAAGGAAGGAAGGAAGGAAGGAAGGAAGGAAGGAAGGAAGGAAGGCAGGCAGGCAGGCAGGCAGGCAGGCAGGCAGGCAGGCAGGCAGGAAGGAAGGAAGGAAGGAAGGAAGGAAGGAAGGAAGGAAGGAAGGAAGGCAGGCAGGCAGGCAGGCAGGCAGGAAGGAGCTGATGAAGGAAGGAAGGAAGGAAGGAAGGAAGGAAGGAAGGAAGGAAGGAAGGAAGGAAGGAAGGAAGGAAGGAAGGAAGGAAGGAAGGAAGGAAGGAAGGAAGGAAGGAAGGAAGGAAGGAAGGAAGGCAGGCAGGCAGGCAGGCAGGCAGGCAGGCAGGAGCTGATGAAGGAAGGAAGGAAGGAAGGAAGGAAGGAAGGAAGGAAGGAAGGAAGGAAGGAAGGAAGGAAGGAAGGAAGGAAGGAAGGCAGGCAGGCAGGCAGGCAGGCAGGCAGGCAGGCAGGCAGGCAGGCAGGAAGGAAGGAAGGAAGGAAGGCAGGCAGGCAGGCAGGCAGGCAGGCAGGCAGGAAGGAGCTGATGAAGGAAGGAAGGAAGGCAGGCAGGCAGGAAGGAGCTGATGAAGGAAGGAAGGAAGGAAGGAAGGAAGGAAGGAAGGAAGGAAGGAAGGAAGGAAGGAAGGAAGGAAGGAAGGAAGGAAGGAAGGCAGGCAGGCAGGCAGGCAGGCAGGCAGGCAGGCAGGCAGGAAGGAAGGAAGGAAGGCAGGAAGGCAGGCAGGCAGGCAGGCAGGCAGGGAGTTGAAAGCATGTTGATAACAGGAGAGAAAGCTCTGTGTTCTGGCCTGACCATCATAGATGATCAAGAGTAATATGGTGACATTTTAACCTCAGAGGAGAAGTCAAGCTGAAGTGGCAGAAACATCATACATCTTCAAACAGCCTAGTCTGTACTAAGTATGAACATGGTGGGTCCCTTCAAGGGGAAAGGTAGGGTAAAAATATTTTAAATTAATTAAATAAATAAAGAAACCCTTCATTTCATTTTTGTTTTGTTTTGTGGGGACTCTTCCACTTTCCATTTTTTTTCTGTGCAGCACTCCTTTGGTTTATCACAAAACAAGGAGAGAGAGGGCGTGCACCTCTTTCATTTCCTATTGATTCTTTCCCCCCCTCCCCTCCCCTTCAGGGCTAGCTAGGAAAGGCAGACGAGCCCACCACAGTGAAGGCAGGAAGGTGAGGAAAGGGCAGTGGGTCTGGCTGTGGTTGGGCAAGGAGGCAGGGTGCACAGAGTGGATGGTGAAATGTAGGAGGAAAGATTGGGGTGGTCCTGGCTGGCTCCTGGCAGTGGGCAAAAAGGTGAGGTGCATGGTGGCAGCAGTGACAGGAAGGACTGTTGGAGTTTTTACAACCTCGCATGTTGCCTCTAGTAGGTGTGGGTGGGAGGGACCTTTCTGGGTTGGGGTGACTGTCAATCTATCCAGCATTAACCAAATGTTCCCTCCTACCTCTGAATTCAAAGACAGCCCCACCTATCTGCTGTTTATTTCTTTTCCCTTTCTTAAATCTTCTGAACTAAGTTGGTTTGTTAGTTTGCTGTTGATCTATTTACAATTGTAAGTAAAGAAATTGTTTTTATTTTTTTTCTCCTAGCAATGCCTCAGAGTGAGTTATTGAGATCGGTAAGCACCAGTTAGTGAGAAAAGTGGGGATTGTTGGAGTTTTTGCAACCTCGCATGCTGCCTGGAGAAGGTGTGGCTGGGAAGGACCTTTCTGGGCTGGGGTGACTGTCAATCTACCCAGCACTAAACAGTTGTTCTCTCCTGTCTCTGATTTCAAAGAGAGTGCCACTTCTCTGCTCAGTGCTTTTCCCTTCTCTAGAGTCTGTTGAGGTTTGTTGCTGAAGGCAGTTATGTTTGTCAATTTGCTGTTTCATCTGTTCACAACTATAAGTAAAGAAATGGGTTTTTATTCTTTCTCTTACTAATATCTCAGAGTAAGTTTCTGAAGCCTGTAAGTGACAGTTAGTGAACCAGGAGTGGACTGTCTGGGGAACTTGAAGTTTTTTCTATTCTGTGAGTCTCTGTACTTCTACTGCATAGCACAAAGGAGTTTTTAACAGAAGTTCAAAACTCTGCAACAAGGAGAAGGAAAAAAACAGCAAGGTGATCTGCACAAAGAGGTGGGCCCACAGCAACAATGGCAGCTAAGCCAGGAGAGGGAGGAGACAGAGTATGGTATATGATTGATGGGATCTGGAAACCAATATGAAGCCATTTTACATACATGGGCTGAATGACAGAAAAATGGAGGAATACAGAAGATTGTTTTTCATTTGTCCTAACCCAACAGTCCCAGTCCTTAGTCTGTACTGCCTCTTTAAGAGTCCCAGTCAGCAAATCTCCATGCTGGCTGATCTTGCTGGGAAAGGAAAATGCATGCAATTTACGACCAAAGTTGATGGGAGCAACTGGGGCTTCCATCATCTCCCGTGCCCATGTAGATGCTGCTCTCTATTCCAGATAATTTATCAAAAATATGTTTAAGGCATTGTTCTATAATGTTACTTCTCGTACATAAAAGCAGAACTTGGAATCTTAGGTTTAAATGTTAATGTGTTGATGTCAGTTAGAAATTGGGAGACTCATCTGGCAGGGTGGACTATTAAGTGGTGTGGATTGGACATACCAGTATATAGACCAGTAAGCTCCAAGCCAGGATCCAAGTATAACCCGCCACTACAAATATACCCCAAACTAAGGGTGCAAAGACATTGGTTTAAAAAAAACACACAGAGGAAATACTCTGGGATTGGAATGGGTTGATGCAATTTTTTTTTTCATGGACCATGTGATGCAGAAGGAAATTTGAATCACCCAGAGTCCCCTGCCCTTCTTAATCCATAATTTTTTTTCCACCACTGGAGATTCTACTCTCTTTTTTTAAAGGATCTATTTGCATTGATTCAGGCAATGTGATCACTTGAACCAATGCAGAAAAGCTGCTGTGCCAGAATACACTTGTTGGAACGGCAAGCAAACTAACCACCTCATTAAATAAGTGGAAAAGTAAAACACAGGCAAACAAGGTTGCATTGATTATATTTGTGAGACAGAAAGCATTTGCTGTATCTGTGGGGAAAAATACAGTGTCTCTCTGTTGTGCTACAGCACCTAAAACTCCCCCAAAAATAATAATGAGAAGAGGAAACGAGAAGGGAATAGCCTTGTTTATAGCTTATTAGGTACTTTCCTTGTAGCCACACCTCCTGCAGGGCTCTAAGAAAGCTGCAAACAAGCTGCAAACAAGGATTTCCTTTTCTCTCCCTGTGTGGCCAGTTAATGCAAACAGACCTGAGGAAACATGAATTCCCCTCCACAGCGAGTGAATATGAGTGAATTCACATTTCCCTCTCTGTGTAGTTATACCCTTAAGCTTGTTAAGGACGAAGCCAGTCCATGCGTTCTTCCTTTGCTCATGTACATAACACGTCTTATCACAGGGCATGGTTTTCCTTGCTAAATGCCTAAGAAAATTTGTTTCCTATTATCAGCAACCAGCTTGACTTGAGCAAGAACTGGATCTGGGAGACCATGCACTCTCGTTTACTCGTGCACCCACATGCACACGCGCGCACACAGAGAGAGAGAGAGCTATGCGATTTCATTCCTTAACAGTTGCATACTGTGTGATGAATATGATAATTGCAACCATCTGGCTCTGTAAATATCACCTGCCAAGAAGGAAATGCAGCCATTAGCAAAGTAAAGACAACTCATAACTAGCAGTTGGTTCAGGCCTCCTGAGGTGGTCCATGCCAATTAAGGGGAAGTAATTAGACTTTCGTCCAACTACCCTTTCCCTGGAATTTATCAGAAGGAAAGCCTTGTAAAACATTTTGTCCTGGCACATGATTTTGCGTTTTGGTTTTTTAAAAAATGATGGAGCAGATGTAATAAGTAAACACAGAGCAGGAAGGCCATCAGGGCAGATCTTACAGCAGTACTGTTTCAGTCAACCATATCTAGATACCTCCTTCTAATCATTGCCCGCTAAAAGCTTGTATTATCTTTTTAGTTTTCTTATGCTGCATGCGGCATACGGCATAAGAAAAGTAAAAAGATAATACAAACTTTCATACACCTCTTTCAGAAGGAGAGGTCTTCATTCACATCTGTAAAGAAAATAGTTAAGAGCCTTGTGGCGCATTGGTGAAATTGCAGTGCTGCAGCCAAGACTCTGCTCAAGACCTGAGTTCAATTCTGACGGGCTCAGGTAGCCAGCTCAAACTTGACTCAGCCTTCCATCCTTCCAAGGTCAGTAAGTTCAGTACCCAGCTCACGGGGTGGGGGGCGCAATGTGTAGCCTGCATAATTAAATTGTGAAACTGCCCAGAGAGTAATTTAAGCACTATGGAGTGGTGTATAAGCAGCACACTTTGCTTGGCTTGGCTTTTCTGCATCTCTTTTTCTACTGGAGAGCTATCTCTTCTACAGAAGAGAACAGGTCTTTGGAAAGTTACTCTTGGACTAATGGTCATGTTGGCAATACATTCTGGAAGTTGTTGGCCAAAGAAACTTCCTAAACTTTAGAAGTGAACAAGCAGTGTTTCACGGCAAAAGAAGTTCCTTACATAAGCTTGACATGAACTTCTTTGGCTGAAAGTTATCCCTGAGTTAGATCACAGGGATTTAATCTGAAGGCCTCTCTTCTCTCCCAGGGATAATTTAAATTTAGAAGGTGCGTACACGAAGGTCATCTTGTCCAACCTTCAACTCAATGCAAGATCTTAAATGGAGGATATAAGTCCAGCATTCCTCACAAATAGCCGCCAACCTTCCAAGATAGATTCTTCCATTGATAAACAGCTCTTAATATTGAAACCTTTCCCTTACAGTTTAGCCAAAATTTGTTTTTCCAAGACACTGTCAAGCTGCTAACCAAAATTGGCTTCCTTGTAAATCGTACCCTCCTGGTCTCTGATGGGAAGGTACAATTCTTCTCCATCTTCTGGGTTACAGACCTTCAGGTTTTCCATGTCTTCTTAATCTCCTCTTCTCCTAGCTAAACACAGATTTAGAACCCCATGGCCCTGTGTATACCTACCCTATGAGCCTAACTGCCAGGAGAATATTTTTTCAGCTGAAGGGCTGAATTTTCTCATGGCTTGTCTTCCAGGAACTTTAGGCTGGTGATGAACAGTGACGCAAACTGTACTCTCTGAGGGCTATACACCGGATTTGGACATATGGCAAATTTCACACCAGATCAGCCTGATTTGTACCAATTTCTCTGAGGTCCAAATCAAAATGAACTGACCTGATTTGGTTCTGGGATGAAGGACTTGTCATAACATATTATTTTCTGGCTGGGACAAAATTAGCCTGATGTCACAGAACAAGACATGTTGGGACATTATTCCTTCAAATGTGAATGTATGTGTGTGTGTTTGTGTTGGTTGTCTGCCTGAAAAAAAAAGAAAACCACTTTGGGGTGTGCTTTACAAGGCTCCCTGTCGAAGTTCATTTGGCTTTCTTCCTCTTATCCTTTGAGAGGATGCTGAAGACATAATTGTTTCAGGAAGCATTTAAGATCATCCTTCCTTAAGTTTCTCTTCGTATGTGCTCCCCGGAGTCCACCATCATTTGGGGTTCTATTTGATGTAGGGTTTTTATTTTATTGGCTCTGTTGGGTGGTTGGGAGTTCTTGTCTATTTTATCTTTGTAAACCACTTAGTGTCTTTAGTAATCAGGGGTATATAAATCTACAAAATAAAGAATCCTGTCTTCTCATGATGTGCCCAAAGTAGGCCAGCCTCAGTTTCATTTTATTTGCCTCCAGAGATAGTTTAGAGACAGTTCATATGGAATATAGGAATACCTTTCTTCTCCCAAACATGGCAAAGTGAATCAATTTCCCCTTTTAATTTCTGGTGTAATTAATGGGATGAATGGACATTGTCAGATCATGAGCTTCTCACCTCTCTAGTGGTTGATGCTGCCTAGTGTGTAAGACAAGGACCTCACAGTGACACTGTGGCCCTGGACAAATTCAGCTACAGATTATGGAGATGTCATCATGAGGTTGGCATTTATCATGGCATCCCTCACTACTGTCTAATAAGAACAGCAGTTCAGCAACATCTGAACGCCATAAAAGGCCTATCCCTGCTTTTTTAAACCGTGGTTGTTATTTAATTGTTGTTGACGCTGCTACTGTTAATTCTGGATCAACTTTGGAAGTAAGAACCCATCAAAACGTTGATTCAGAAAGCAAAACACATTACCAAACCATATAACTGAGGAGGAGTATCTTTTAAAGAAAATAATAATCTAGCTTTGAAATGAAAGTACCTATGGAGGAATGAAAGCCAACCACTTGGTGGTGCTAAAGGACTTTGTCCATAGGAAATGTGCCTTATTTTATTTTTATTATTAGGAAAAAATACCTACAGTGGATATAAAAAGTTTACACACCCCTGTTAAAATGTCAAGTGTCTGTGATGTTAAAAAAAATGAGACAAAGATAAATCATTTCAGAACTTTTTCCACCTTTAATGAGACCTATGAACTGTACAACTCAGTTGAACAACCAACTGAAATCTTTTAGGGGGAGGGAAGTAAAAATAAAAAACTGAAATAATATGGTTGCATCTGTGTGCACACCCTCTTATAACTGGGGATGTAGCTGTGTTCAGCAGTAAACAATCACATTCAAACTCATGTTAAGTAGGAGTCAGTACACACTTGCCATCATTTAAAGTGCCTCTGAGGAATCCCAACTAAAGATCAGTTGTGCTAGTAGGTCTTTCCTGACATTTTCTTAGTCACATCCTACAGCAGAAGCCATGGTCCGCAGAGAGCTTCCAAAGCATCAGAGGGATCTCATTGTTAAAACGTATCAGTCAGGAGAAGGGTAGGTAGACCATCGGCTTCCATGTCACCCTGAGCAGGCATGGGTCAGCTATTTAAACTAGGAATATGTGAGAAAGCAAAAATCTAAACAGGACGTGGTGACTTCCAGAAGGTGTTAAGGTTTTGTTCTTTGAGAACTCAGGAAGATTGTTTGTGGTTAGTTTTCCATTCTTGAAGGAGGGCTCATCAGTTTCCAAACATGTTGGGCAGGGAGAGCTACTATAGTAGGCATCCTTCAGTCTCGAGAGACTATAGTAACGTGCTCTGTATGGAGGTCTTGGAACAGCGTCTAGTGTGGCTGAGAAGGCCAATTCGAGAGTGACAATCCCTTCCACACTGAAGACAAATACAATCTGTCCCCTGTCCAGCTCCCTGATTTTGCTGCTTTCGGGACTCCCTCTTTTTCTTTGCCTCGGCCTGCTGAACAAGTGTCTCTTCAAATTGGGAGAGGCCATGATGCACTGCCTGCCTCCAGGCTGAACGCTCAGATGTCAAGGTTTCCCATCTGTTGAGGTCCATTCTTAAGGCCTTCAGATCCCGCTTGCAGATATCCTTGTATCGCAGCTGTGGTCTCCCTCTGGGGCGATTTCCCTGCACTAACTCTCCATACAGGAGATCTTTTGGAATCCGACCATCAGCCATTCTCACGACATGCCCGAGCCAACGTAGACGTCGCTGTTTCAGTAATGTATACATGCTAAAAATTCCAGCTCGTTCTAGGACTACTCTATGTGGAAGTTTGTCCTGCCAGGTGATACCAAAAATGCATCGGAGACAACGCATATGGAACGTGTTCAGCTTCCTCTCCTGCCGTGCACGAAGGGTCCAGGACTCACTGCAGGACGGGAGTGTGCTCAGGACACAGGCTCTATAGACCTGGATCTTGGTCTATGCCGTCAGCTTCTTAGTAGGAGAACTACTAATGAGCAATCATTAAAGGTATTTGCCCAGTGTTGTCGTTTTTTGCCCTCCATTTAAAAAAAACTGAAATCTACCACCTGAAGCAGCTGCCTCACTCTGCCTAACAGTAGGGCCGGCCCCAGTTCTCGTACAAGACACAGAAGATGAAGCAAACTTGAAATCTGCCCACCCCTGTCCCAGAGGCCCTTTTCGTTTGAATCCAGCTCAGCCAAGTGAGTCCAGTCCAAGAAGAATCAAGAAAAATAATCTAGTGCTTGAATTTGATGCTGGATTTCAGCAGCAGGTGCAGCCTTGCTCTGGCGGTGCTGCTGACAATTGCAGTATTTGTAAATGATTTTTTTCCCCCCACTAATCTCTGATGCACAAAGGCAGATCTGAGATGCAAGCTCAATAATAATAATAATCTTAGAACTGCAGAGCTGGGACGGACCCTATGGCTGATCGAGTCCAGCCTTTGTCAAGGAGTCCCCACGAAGGAATCAAACTCCCAACCTCTGGCTTCACACAAAGATGTTATAAACCACTGAGCTATATGTCTAAAGGGAGGGGAAAAAGCCTCTCAAGCCACTGCTTTGAAGAGCAATAGATGACTTTAGACCTGTAATTGTTAATGTTTTTTAAAGGACTGGTCATCTTTCCAGGCTCATAATGTTGTTTTTCACCTCGTTCTTGGAAGGAAGCCTCTGGAAGGGCTTGCTTTAAACCCAGCCTTTTGTTGCTGTTCTGTGGCTTTTGTTTCACAAGTACTTCATAAGACCGCTGACCTTTCCGTTCTGGAAAGGGGATCTTGATAAAATGGCTAATTAATGGCCCGCTTTGGGTCACCCTCCAGAGAGATTACGAGAAGTTGTTTAACGGTGCCAACCAGAAAAGAGTGGGTTGAGATCACAAGGCTTGGAGCCATTTTTCAAATTAAGACTTTGGGAAACCATCTTGCTTTCTCTTTACAGACAGGAAGCTATGCAAAAGGGTCCTAAGATTCTGCTTGTGGTCGCTTCAACATGCGCCTGTAACAGCACCCATCCGTTCTGTTCAAAAAGCCCTATGGCAACTGAAAGGAGGAACAGGGCTAGTTGATGGATTAGAAAAGAGCCCTCTTTAGATTCCAATGTGGCCCTCTGGGGTTTCCAGCTGGCCACATCCCCTTTCCTAAAATATCATTGTTGGTTGTTTTCCCCACATTTGGCATGTCTCCTCCCATTCTAAATCCCATTCACGATACCTGGCACAAAGACCTCTAAATTAAAGTATGCTAGTATTATTGGCTCAACTCTTATGCCTTTGGCTTCGCCCACCACTGGAATCTGGCCCTGAGGAACTTCTTGAAAGTTGAATTTGGCCCGTGACCCCCTGCCCCAGAGGTTCCTCACCCCACTGGTAGATTGGCAGTGTACTGTCAAAACTTTCTGGCTTCTCAGCATCACCACCCCAATTATCCTGGAGCAGTCTCTCCAGCCTGCCCCGGAAATCTTGAGAAACCACCTTTCTGTACTTAGCTATGTTCATTCATTCATTCATTCATTCATTCATTCATCAGCCTTCATGAAGACAGCAAAACCCAATTTTCCCGGATACGATATTTTTCCTTTGTTCACCTGCAGGAAATTCTCAAAGCACCGCAGACAACTAAGCAAGTTGCCTTTACAAGTCTTTCGTTGCACCACATTTTTGGAAAAAATTATCGGGGATAAAATCTGACCTGGCCTTTAAAAACATGGTGCAAATATCCGGCAGAGTCTCGCTTGTGTGTGAGAGTTGTAAATCCTGCTATCATGCTTACTTAGTGTCATGTTACTTTGTCCCATGCTTAGCCTTTATTTAGTTGCATTTATAATCCACCTTTCTGTTACGGGGAGAAAAGTGTCTTATCAATGAGACGAAATAAATAAAATAAAAACAAAAACGGATACTTTCAGAATGGTATCTATTGAGGAACCAAGTCACACATTGTATTATCCGCATGATCAAAACCTGGACCATCAGCACATCCAACAGACAGGAGAAGACTTAAGACTATGTAAAATGATTATAGGAAATCCAGAAACCTTTTGTAGGTAGGAATTGATACAGGGTATAATGTGTACAAGGTGTTTTGTTGCCTCCCTCCATTCCCACCATAGGCATCCCTTGACATGTCACGAAGGTGTCAAAAAATGCCAAGTCATGATTTGGAATTGATTCTACAAGCCCAGGAGCCATCGCATTGCCTCATGGGCTGGTACAGCACAACTGATGTAGGACAGAGAGGTCCTTTTTGGCTACTCCTTTGAAGAGGGGCAGGCAACCAAGGAAGACATGGCTTTCGGCTGGGTAGGGTCTCAGTGAAACATAAGCTCATATCCGACCAGAAACATGTACGTCCTAAATCGCCACTGGATCAGGAAATGCAGGATCATAAATCAGCCCAGGAACAGGTGAGTTGTGAGTTCCAACCGTGTCATATGTTGGAGTCTGGCCCCTGTGAGAAGCCCCATTTCCTGTCCAGGACCTTAAAAGTACTGGCCATTGCTGCCAAGTAGTGTACCGACCTTAGGCCAGGTACACTAAGGGCCAGTAATAATCATGTGCAGTCAACTCAGTTCGGACTTAAGGTGGCCCTTTTCATGGTTTTCTAGGTAGAGGATTCCTATTCCCTTCTTCTGGGGGTGTCCTGGGACTGTGCAACTTGCCCAATGCCACACAGGCTGGTTTTACTTTGCAGGAGGCACAGCAGGGAATCGAACTCCCAGTTTCTGGCTTCTCAACCAGATACCTAAACCACTAAGCTATCCCGTGAGCTTGGATCTTCTGCTTGCAAAGAAGCCCCAGGGTTGGCATGGGGTCTCCCTTTGGTTAGGGGATGTGGTGGTTAGGGGACGTGGTGGCGCTGCGGGTTAAACCGCAGAAGCCTCTGGGCTGCAAGGTCAGAAGACCAGCCGTCGTAAGATCGAATCCACACGACGGAGTGAGCTCCCGTTGCTTGTCCCAGCTCCTGCCAACCTAGCCATTCAAAAGCATGTAAATGCGAGTAGATAAATAGGTACCACCTCGGTGGGAAGGTAATGGCGTTCCGTGTCTAGTCGCGCTGGCCACGTGACCACGGAAATTGTCTACGGACAAACGCTGGCTCTACGGCTTGGAGACGGGAATGAGCACCGCACCCTAGAGTCGGACACAACTGGACTAAATGTCAAGAGGAACCTTTACCTTTACCTTCCTTTGGTTATAGAACCAAGGACTCTCCTCAGATCTCTCTCTGTTGTACCACCACTTCTGGGACAATCTAAGTTCGCACTCTAAGTTGTGCTCTCTAGTGGCTAGGAACAAAATTTAATTGAAGGAGTTCCGGGAAGCTCTCAAAACGTAGTAAAATTGCCAACTCCACCTACTACAAAGGACAAGATTTCCAAAGCCAACCCCCACTTCCCAAATTAATGTTTTCAAAGGGGTACTGAGGGGTACCCTTGTTGCCCACCCAGTTGTGAACGATGGCCTGCAAAATGGGATTGGGTATGTCCTCTCTCTCAAGTGATTTTAATCCTCCCTTCTCATCATCAATTATGACGATGTCACGAATCTATGGGCTCAGATCCATCGAAAGCAGTCTGAAAACTACGGCTTAAATCCTCAAACCACTGGATTTTAATTGCAACAGGATGCAGGCATTGGTTCCCCAACAACGGGCACTGGTGCTCACCACTTTCACAATTGTTAGCCACTCATAACTTTATTTGCCCTCCATTTCTTTAACCCCTTTTCCAAGACTAGAAAATAGGTCACTATCACCACTTCTCATGCTTTGGAATTCCACACACAAGCTATGCTTTGTGGGAAGAAACGCTTCTTTTTGTCTTTTCAGAATCAACCACCATTCAGATTCACTGGATGACCCTTAGGTTTGGTGACTAGGAACGAAGGCTGAGCATCCCCTAGCCCTATTTCTCCGCATCATGGTTTGTATTAAATGAGCTTCACATTAACTGTGGTTTTTGTCTTTATAGATGTACGGTCAAACCACAATGTTTACATACATCAGCTCAAACCTGAAGGGAAGAAATCACAACAGAGAAAAGAAGAGGAAGTTGGTGGGACATCGAAGCCCATGGTCAACCCCTAACCCCTCAAGACAGTTATAAAATCGGAAATATTAAAACTTTGTCAGGTGACACCTCTACAAAAAGCACTTGAACAGACAGTATTTACTTTTTACAAACAGGTTAAATTACTCAGGGTTCAAGCACAGGACACCTTACAGTTTCACCACTTTTCGTTGAGTTTAATTAACATAACTTAATTACCAAATTACATTTTGTACACAAGACGAATGACTCCGTGGCGCTGCTTTCAGGTCCGTGAGGAAAATGTCCAAGAGAGTTCGTACAAATTGCACGGGCGGAACTGCGCTGGTTCACTTCATCCCAGAGTCTGCTGATTCATCAGTCCGCTGGTCAACACGTTGTTCGTTGCCGTATCTTCCAATACATTGTTAACCGTTCAAGCCCAAACAGGCTTACTCAGGAATAAGTCCTACTACAGTCTATGGATGTTCCACTCCCATAGGTGTGTTTTGGACTGCAACCGAAACAACAGTGTCCACTACAAGATCTATTCTAGACTAATCTGAGGCTCAAGGCCCCTAGTTTTAGCAACAATATGTATGAGTAAATCTGTTTCCTTGAAATAGAAGCCCTCAGGCCTTGTCTAACTCCTATAATGAAAATACTAGGAGCACAGTTTCACATTGAAAAGACCTGGCTCTGTTCAGAGATGGGGGAGAGACAAGTTACTTACAAATAGATGTCACATATAATCAGTCATGGCTGTGCTGGAAAAACAACCACCCGTCATAATAGGATAATGTCTATGAGTTGCACCAGCCTTCAGTGAAACAAAAATTCGAGTCCTCAACGAATGGCATATAATCATGAATTGATTACTGTCTCGAAGGATAAGGTTCAAAGGACTCTACTACACATCAGTTTTGCTTCTGAGTCAGTTTTATAATGAGGTTCTGTAAGGAGAACAAAGGAAATGGAAAAGAGGGGATATAGCAAAAACAGCATTTTTTTTACCCCAAACTCCACTAGTTAAATAGCACTGGGAAAAGAAATGAGGCCCTTCTTTTAAAAAAGCAAACAAATTCCTCTCTTCTAGCAGTTATACAAAACCGTGTTTCACACACCCTGATTCAGGAAAGGGAAATCCATGGAGTATTCGTCACATTTATTGTGGGGAAAGTACATCAAGAGGAGACCATATCCAGGGGTTCAGGCGTCATTTTTCCAATAAAAAAAAAAACCACAAAAAAACCGCTGGGAGGGCTAGAAAGGAAAGTTGGTGGGTCACATATTCTCGGGGCAGAGTATATGAGGAAATTGAGTGTGGCTTAAAAAAATGAACTCCTTCTAACTACATAGCAGATAAAATTGTTCCGGCAGAGACATACAGAGCAGATTGGTTTCAAGTCTCCCTCAGCAGACCACCCATTTGTTTGTTCACCTCAACTGGCACTTACTGTCTCAATACTTTCACTCAGAGACTCCAGTAATGAGAAGGAAGAAAATGCTCCATTCACTTACAGTTCTCCATAGATAAAAACAAACACCATACTGGGTAGAACATATTAACTTACTACAGCTTTATTACTGACAAACTGACACAGGTAAATGAACACTTCACTCTAATGGCCCACAGACTCCATAACGAACCCCAACAGAACCCTGACTGGAGAAACGGCTATAAAGAAGAATCTGAGGTAGAGAGGGGAACCATTGGCTGCCACTGAGGGGACCGACATTCACTCCAGTCCAGAAAAGTCCCTTCCCAGCTAAAAACACCTTAAAAGGCATCATATGTTGGTTGCCATCTATCCAACACACGTGGCCTGGAGTCCATACAATTCCTATCCCTTGGCTAAGCGGGTACCATTTGGAGTATACCTACAGAAATGAATGAGATTCATTCAAATCCCCTTGATTTCAATCTTAAGTAAAGCCGACATTGGATTGAACAGTGGGTAGCACTTTTTAGTCAGCGCCGGCATGAGTCACCACGTTCTGCAGCACCGAGCAAGAGCACCAAGATGGGCATGATCCAACAGGAATTTCTCCTGCGCCATGATTGCTGCAAGGAACAAGATCTTCCTGCCAGTGTCTCTGTGCCGTGCATTTCAATGGGCCTTGTAGGACAGAGGGATCTGGCAGAAAGACGCTCTACTTTTTCACTGAGTTTGGGCAGGGAAAGACTTCCTGTGCAGGATGCAAGCTGAATGGCCCCCTCTCAATAGCCAAGGGGTGGTAGAACGAATCAGGGTAGCCTTCACAATTAAAATGAAGACATTCTGGCGCTGCATTCAGACTGCATCAGACACCATCCACCTTGTGAGGAAATGCTGAGTATTCCTTTATGCGGAACAGAATCCCGGATGAAACCACACTTCAGCCTTTCTCCATGTAAAAAAACTCCCTCTCGGCAATAAACCTGGACCTCAGGAAATGGGCTGATCTAAAACTTTCTTTCTGATAGCTAACTGCAGAAAAGCTACTGGGATGGGTGGGTGTGGAAAGTTTAACTCCTACCACCCACAGTCTCAACCGTACAGACCAGAATTCTACATTTTAATCCTGACAACTGTGTGATCTGGCTTCCAGGCTCAAAATCATCTCCAGGGCCAAAGGTCTTTGATCGTATTTCCCAACGTGTTTTCATTTTTGTTCTATTAGCCATAAAAAGGGGGCTTGGATTCTGATGGGAGAAGGGGGGCTGGGGAAACCGATTTCAAACCCTTCCTCTCTACCATCTGCCCAATTCCAATCATGCCACTCAGCAACGGGTAGCTTAGGAAAAGAAAAATACCAGTGCGGTGCCACTGCTCCAGTAAAACCAAAAATGTCAAGAAAGCGGAGTAGAAGACTCCCCCATCAAGGGTGCTTTTAGCCCAAACAAATCCTCCGAGCTTTCCACCCCATCAAAATGTTTATTTGCCTACCAGGTTGACTATAATCATTATCTAGGATGCTGATGGAAACAAAGCAGAATTCACTTTCGCAAGTTGGTCGCCTGGAGTTATCACTCAACTCACTAAAGGTGAACCGGTCAGTGGACACTTCCAGTTTTTATGTAGGCAGCAAAGGTGCCTATAGAGATGTGTATCTACAAACATGTACATGTTTACAAGGAGCTGTAATTAGCAATAGCTTCCTGACAAGCATCTACCACACACTTACAAACACAAATATTTATAGCAACTGACCCGTGTCCACACTGGAAATACATCTTCCACATTTAGCATGATCAGAGGCCAAATGCATGTGGTATAAATGCAGCAAGCTGATGGTGTGGCTTTCACACGCAAAAAGCACATCCTTTTTTGCCCACCCAGGCAGAAGGAAAGTAGAGGGTACTAGAACAGAAAATAGAAAGCAAGCCAACAACAGAACTAGCCTGTACATTTATGTCTTGACACAATGGCTGAGATCCAGTCGTAAGCTGCGAGAAGAGCAAGCCCACTGAATCCGTGCAATTTACGGAGGAGTTGGTTCACGAAAACCCCACTGATTCAATGGACCGACTCTAGTTCCATTGCACTATGTGGGTTTTAAAATGTTATTGATCAGAGCTTGTATAGATCAAAACTAGAGTTTATAGGGAATAATTCTGGACTACAACTCCCAGAATCCCCCTCACTAGGGGGGGATTCTGAGAGTTGGAGTCTAAAAAGGATATTCCTCCCCCAACTCTAGGCTGCCTTGTGCCGTGCAAAACCATTGATCCTTCTAGCTTAGCATCTACTACCTAAGAGTAAGGAAGCCCATCATCCTCCAGATGCTGTTGGTTAAGGATTATGGGATTATTGCTAGACTACCTTGTGGGTCAAAGGGTCCCAGTCTTTAGGATACAGACTGTCAGTGTCTCTCCAGGGTTTCAGACAGCAACCTTCCCACAAATGGACCTGGAGATTTTAGGTGTTGAGGTTATGATGTTTAGCATGCAAACTGCGATCACTAAGCTATAGGGACCCCACCACCACTCTGATGCAGGTTTGCAAAGAATTAAGTCCCTCCAAATTCCAGTGGTTTCTTCCCAGGTACATATGTTTACAGCAGCAACTTTAACATCCTGCAACTGATTTCCAAGGAGTTTCAGATTCTGCCTAAACTGTTCTGCAAGGGCCAAATCTGGAAGATCAGGTGTTGCTCTTCCCAGGGGGTACTAGAAATCAAAATGCCCTGGATTGAAAATCAATAGGTACAAAGAAGAAGGGGAACAGGATCTGTGTTTCATTTCAGAACCTCAGCCTCCCTGCTGGATGAACGGTGTAATAGCTCACCCATCCCCTGCCATGCATAGATTCAAAACTGCACCACTGGAAGGGACTCTAAGGGTCATCTAGTCCAACCCACCTGCCAGGACAGGAATTCTCTGAAGCTAGGATGCATCTCATGCCTCCACCACGGCCTCTTCCAACAGATGTGACATTGGCGCCTTTCTGACTACACCTCCCAAAACCCTTTCCCACTGGCCACACCGGCTGGGGATTCTCAGCACTAGAATCCAAAATATCTGGACCGTCCATAATTTCCCCACTGGCGACTAACACACCTGTGTGTAGCAACTTCTTTTAAAAAAAAAAAAATCATTGCTTAAGCAAAGATTCGTTCTTGGGTTGAGCAACTTTCTACTGCCATTCAGAAACCTGAGATGTCAGGACGAGAGTCGAGAGAGTGACGTTGGTTCATACTCGTTGAACAAGCATGGCCTTTCCCAAAGAATGCTGGGATCTGTAGTGTTTTGAAGGTCTCAATAGCCTTCAAAGTTCTATTGACAGAGGTTTCGTTTGCGCATAGACTCAACCTTGGAGCCAAACTCAGAGATCTCTCATACAAGGGACCCCAAGAGAGTGAAAAGCAATAAAGGTAGCATCAAACAGACCCAATGGCAACAGCTGCATGCGCATAAATGTGTCAGGGCACACCGCATTTGATGCTATTGGATACTGATGCTGTTTAATCCTTTCCTTGCATTTACAAAAGTATTTTAACTCCCAGACGGGGGGGCAGTTCAGTAGGTACATAATTACAGATGCTTGTTTTATCACCACAATGTTGAAAGCGTGTTATCTTATTTTTTTTAAATAACAGGTATAAACAGCTGTAAAGTATGCAACTGCTGTGCAAAAGAGAGAAACTAAATTAGCACACATCGTTCGCTAAATGCACTCCCACTTGGACAGACCAGAAAGGTTCCTTTTGGACTACAACTCCCAGAATTCCCCAGTCAACATGTCCTGGAGCTGTAATCTAAAAAGTAAATTTCCAAGCTCTGCCTGCTGGATAGCTCAATGGTTTAGGTTGAGAGTTCAATTCCCCATTGTGCCTCTTCGGCAAGGGCTGGACTCGATTATCCATAGGGTCCATTAAGCTCTGCCATTCCAAGATGATGATGAACTAGTTTACAACTGTTTCAGAAATGTTTATCATGCCATTGCCCTGTCTTGCAGAATTTTAAGAGATGCCCAGAAAACGTTAAATTCTCCCAGGTTCCCCCACTGGTTCTTCTTCTTTCCCCCTTTCTCCTTAAAAAAAGTATACATGTTAGGGAAGGCAAAAATATGGCTCTACTAAGCCTTTTGATTGATTGGGAACCTAAGGTGCCGTCTGCCGAGAAACATCCCAAAATAAGGTTGGGAAGGGATAGCTTTCAGAGACAGCGACTCCCATCTTCCCTCACCCTAAGCTGGTGAAGGCTGATGGGAACTGGAGTCCATCAGCTCCTGGTGCAGCCTAGAAAAGTTTTGGATTACAACGCCCAGGGTTCTGTGGGTGAGAGTACAAAAGAAATGTAGATGTTTCCAAGTTCTGATGTTGGGGGACCCGTGTTAAGCCCCCCCCCAACCCTGAACAGTGTATGATCTCAACAAATATCCCTAAGGTTATTAGAGAAGGATCTCTGTATAACTCAGTGGATGGGTGCACTTGATTGCAGAGCCCGAGGCCAGGTGCTCAGACCCTCACTAGCCCTCCCAGGAGACCAACCAGCCCAAATCAACCTTGGGTAACCCAGGTCTTGTTGGGACTGCAATTCCCAGAAGCCTTCCCCACCCGCTGGGCCAGCCAGGATTTCTGGAAGCTGCAGTCCAAGAACAACTTGGCTTACCCAAGGTTGGGGAACCCCAAGCAGCTGATGATCCACCTGCCACTTGGGTGGCCTTGGGCAAGCTGGCCAGAGGACCACCAGGAGGACCTGGGGAAAACTCAGTGCTGAGTCCTTGATACACCTAGGAAACCACGGAAAGGGTGGTCATAAGTCAGAATCCACGCAACATGGGTCTTAAATGACTATCATCATGCTCAATCCATGTGAAGGTGACAGCTAACAAGGTCCACCCAAAAGGTCTAAGGGTCCATCACACACACACACACACACACCATTGTGTTGCTTCACCCAGACGTCTGTGCCCCCTTGCTTCAGGGATCTGCCCACCTTCACCCGACGTTCCCAGAGCCTTCCTCCTCCTCCTCCTCCTCCTCCTCCTCCTTCCCCGCCACTAAAGGCTGGGGTAAGGCACCCCTCGGTTATACCCGGGGCCGGGGGTGAACTCATAGGGCAGGGCGGGAGGCGGCGGGAGCGGGCAGTCCGGGAAGAAGGGGGCAAAGGCTCCGGCTGCCGAGGGTAAGTGAGCGGCCCCCGACGACGACGACGACGACGCCGGGACGCCCTCCGCCGCCGCCGGCCCGGCCGGGTCCGAGGGGGCGGCGGGGTAAAGCGCCGGCAGGGGGCGCAAGGAGGCCTCCGGGTAGAGCAGGTGGGGCAGCGGGAGCAGCGCCTCGTACAAAGCCGGCTCCAGGCCCAGATCCGCCGCTTGGAGCCGGCCGGAGGGGAAGCCCGGCGCCGACGGCTCTGGGTGCGGATCCGGGAGCAGGCTGCTGTAATCGGGCCCGGCCAGGAGGTCGAAGAGCTCTTCCGCCGCCGTCGTCGGGGCCGGGGCCGGGCCCGGGCCGGACCCTCCGGGGGGGTCCTTCAAGCCGGGGCTGGCCGCCGCCCCGACGGCCCGGCTAGGGGCCGGCTCGGTGAAAAAGGAGAGGGGCAGGTTGCGGTTCCGCAGAGGCACTTTCTTGCCGCCGGGCCCCGAGGGCCCCGATCCGCCTTCTTTGCCGCCCCCGGAGTTGCCGGCCGCCGAGGCCGCCGCCCGGATCGGGCCCGCCGCGGGTCGCAAGGAGTCAAAGAGGGCGGCCAGACTCTTACTCTGCAGCGCGCTTCCTTCCCGCTTCCCCGACGGCTTGTTGGGCGCGGCGCTTCCGCTAGGAGGCGACAGAGAGCCGGCCGAAGTGGACGCGGGGGGCGCCGGCGACTTTTTATTAGTGGTCTGGAGCGGGTGGCTATTATTGCTGATATTAGAGGCCTCCGGGCTGCCCGGGGAGGGGGCGGCCGTGGTGGTCCCGCCGCTTCCTCCTCCTCCTCCTCCTCCTCCCGCCATCATGCCGGTGCAGCGCTTGATCTGCTTCTGCAGATACTTGCGATGGTTGACCTTCCGTCTGGACTTCACCGGCTTGTCCAGCGCCAGCTTGATGTTGCTGGAGGCCGAGTCGATGAAGCTCAAGAGGTCCCGGGTGGCTTCCTTGAGATCGCCCGGATCGCCGCCGCCCCCGCCGCCGCCGTCCCCTCGGAGCAGAAGCGATCCCCCGCCTCCGTCCGCCGACTCTCCGAGCCCCGCCGCCGCCGCCGCCGTCGAGGTGGGAGAGAAACAGAAGGAGATGAAAGGATGATGGGGGTAGAGAGTCGCCGCTTGGACGGCCATGGCCTCGGATCGAGCCCCCCCCCCCGCCGCCACCCCGGCCCTCGCGGGGGCGAGCGCCGGAGGATGGGAGCGGCGACGCACCGGGTCGTGGGTTCGGATCCCCTCCTCGCCGCCGCCGCCGCCGCCGGGGTCCTTGGTTCGAGTTCTAAGCCGCCCTCGTGGCTGGATCGGGAGGCGGAGAAGGCGGCGAGGGCGGTGGCCGGCGGGAGCCCGGCTGGCGCCGCATCTTCTTCGCCGCCTCCCCGCCTTGAATCCTGGCGCTCTCGTTGCCTGGGCCACCGATGCAAACCGGGCAGAGGGAGAGAGAGCCGGAGGAGGGGGAGGACTGGAGCCCTTCCGCTCCCTCCGACCGCTTCCCACCCCCCGCCCCCGTTTTCTCATTTAGGGGCCAGGAGGAGGAGGAGGAGGAGGGGGGGGAGGATGTCCGAGACAGAGGAGGGAGGGATTTGGGGGGGGGGGTTTGAGCTCTTAACTCTTTCTTGGGTGGTTGGTCCTCTTGGCCTCTTTCCTCTTCGATGGATGGATAAGATGCTGTGTCGTTCTATCTATACGGATGGAACAGAGTCCGCAGGTTTGGCAAAAGGGCTTCATGAGGATCAATCGTAGGACCACGAAGTTGGGGGGGAACCTCTAAGGTCATCCATCCAACCCCCTTGCTCAAGGCGGGAGATCAATGCCGCCTGCAAAAAAGAGGCATGGTTTACAGTTCTCCAGATTTCTTCCTCACTCTTGTTGTTGGTCCCTGCTGTCAGGTTAGCTCCGATTTATGGCGACTTGTTGTTGTTATGTGCTGTCAAGTCTTACGAATGCGTGATCTCCAAAAGGTCCCCTGGCCATAACACCCCGGCTCAGCTCTTGCAAACTCAAGTCTGTGGTTTCATCTTGAGTCAGTCCATCTCACATTGGGTCTCCCTCTTTTCCTGCTGCCTTCCACCTTTCCCAGCATTGTGGTCTATTTCTGAAAATCCTGCCTTCTCGGGATGTGCCCAAAGGAAGACAGACTCAGCTTCAACATTTTAGCTTCCAAAGAAAGTTCAGGCTTGATGTGATCTGGGATCCACTCATTCATCTTTCTGGCAGTCCAGGGTATCCACAAAGCTCTCCTCCAGCACATTTCAAATGTATCAATTTTTTCCCCCCGTCAGCTTTACTGTCCAACTTTCACACCCATACATGGTGATTGGAATTACAAGACTGTGGATGACCTTGGTCTGGTCTCCAGTGACACATCCTTACACTTAATTCTCTTTTCTAGATTGTCAATCTAGGTGGCATTAAAAGATGGGAAGGCGGGATTTTGAAGTCCAAAAACACCCACCAACTTCGGAGCCTCCCATGACTCTTTTCTTTGAAATAAAACACATTTAAGGGGCTTACTCTGAAAAGTGGGCACAAAATTACAGCTTATCAACAGTGCAATCCTATATATTACTACCTAGACAAAGAACTTGGAATCATTATTGGGGGGGGGGAGGGAGCTAGACCACCCAGAATCTCCCAGTCAACATGGAGAGTTGTCGTTGAAGAAAGTAACTTTCTGTTTAGACGTTGCACTGAGTTCAACAGGGGCTGATTCCCCACGTACATGGGTTGTATAGCTGTGGTGGCTGATGAATCCAGTTTGGGGGTGGGAGGACTGGAAATGCCCTCCAAACTCTGGTCATCCTGATCATCCTATCTATCCCCCTCCAAGTGTCAGGAGGGCCCCCCCCTCCATCAGACCCCCAACCCCTGGTTTTCCTGATCCCATCTTTCTGCTCCAGGATTTCAACACTAGTAGGGTGGGAGCCCGAATTGGTGGTTGTAACATTAGTAGGGTCTCCTTTGGGATTTAGTCAGGGATTTGCACAAACTATCTACACATTTGGGTGTCGACGGCTCCTGCAAAGTTCAGACTAAAACCCAGAGGGGATCCAGGTCCCTCTGAGTGGACCTACCCGCCCTGTATCCATGTTGTTTTTCCAGGAACAAATATATATCCCATTTGGGATGGAAAAACAGCCAGCGAGGACAGAAGTCAAGCATCCTCTCCTGTTTCCACCTGCTGCCCCTCGAGGGTTTAAAACTGCAGCCTCCACCCATTCATTCGTTTTACCAGTCCCTCTCCTTTCCTCCAGTGACCTCAAGAGGGCATACATGCCTCTCCTCCTCCCCTTGCACTACAGCCCTGGGAGATAGGTCAGTCTGAGAAAATGTGACTTGTCCAAGGCTACCCAAGGGCTCATATGTTTTTTAAGAGCTAAGTGGGGATTTGAACCCAGGTCTCCTGAGTTCCTCGACCAACGATTTAACCCCTGCATCACTGACGCCGTGGAGATCCATTTCAAGGTGTCTGGGCTCCACCTAACTTAAAGAGCAATTTGAGCAGTGAATCCAGCCTGAGGAATATGGTGTTTCGGGACATAGAATCCCAGGGATGATAATGGATTTCTTTGTTAAGGTGTCCCGTGCTGTCAAGTGCTGAAGCAAAAGCACGAGAGCATTGAGATATGAAATGTTCCAAATTCTCCCATGCTGAAATTTCCCCATTTAAGTCTGAATCTGTACAAGACTTCATTTCAGCTCTAGCTCACATGATTGCAGCTGTGCTACACAGAAGTTCGTAGAGTCATGTAATAATCAAGTTGGAAGGGCGTGTAAGGCCATCAAATCCAACACACATAGGGCTCGATGCAAGAATACAAGATAAAGCCTATCTGACAGATGGCTGTCTAGCTTTCTCTTGAACATTTCCAGTGTTGGAGAGCTTAGCACCTCCCAGGGTAACAGGTTCTATTGTCATAATGCTCTAACTTGTTAAGTGGTCACCCGTTCTCAGTTCTCAAACACTTACAAAACAATTGCAGCTGAGAAACTAGTGTAGAAGAAGCCATTCTTTTCTCTCACAGCCCTCTTGCATAATTTCCCTTTCCTCTGCTTCTGCCTCATATTTAGGGTTCTAGGTATCTCTTGACCTCGTTGCTGGGTTCTAGATTCATATTTGCCACTTTGCTCAGTTTTCATGGTTGCAGTGGGTATCAGAATAGGTAGGAAAGGATTGATCGTTGCCTTAATACGATCTGTTGTTCCCCTGTACAAATCCTCCTCCCCTCTGACTGTGTTTCTCTAGACTGGCACAAATGCACACGCGAAACACTAGCTGGGACAAAAATGGCTAGAGTCGTAAATTTGCCGAAATCAGCATAACTTTCCTTCAAGTAAACACATGCATAGGACCTAATTGCAGAAACAGGTGAGCATCCATCCATCCATAATAATAATAATACAAAAAGAGAACAAATGTCTGTTTTACAGAGCCATGGCTCCAAGACCATGAAGGCTAGTCACATGAGATGTAGCATGCTTATTGAGGAGACGATGGGGTATGTCTCCCTGAATTGTTTTGTGTTTAAAATGTACTGGTTAACTTAGATTAATTTCAATTCTTCCATTTGATGCCTGCAGTAGCAGCTTCAGACACTAGGTGGCAGCCATCCCTAACTAGAACATAGGTTGGCAATTGATAGGGTTTGAAGATACAGGAAAGGTCAGAGTTACAGGGCTCCCCCCTTCATTCTCCCCAAGGATTATGCAGAGTTTGGAAGAGTAACTTTTAGGACTACAGCAGCACCATTCTGCCAACATTGTCCAGTGGCCATGCTGGAGCGGGGGTCTAGGAATTGCCATCCAGAAAAGTAACTTTCAAGCTCTTTGATTATACATTTATGTAACTATGTGACCTAATATACATTGAATAACTTTCTGCAATTCCTTATTTTTCTTTCCCCACTGCTTTTCACCGCATTTATCTTGTACTTATTAAGATTCTAAGCCAGTACCTTCCATGGCTTGCATGAAAGGTATCCATAAATAAAGTTGACTTAGAATTCTAGCCTGTTTCTAGGTTCAATTCAAACTCCTGGTTCGGAGTTTTATGGTCCTTTTATGTCATAGAAACAGATTATCCAAAAGAGACTTCCTTGGATATGTGCTCTTTGGTCTTTGAGATCACCTTCAGAAATCCTTCTTGAGATGTGATACCAAGTGAGATACAGTTGGTCACTTGGGATACAGAGAGCCACACACCATGCTGACTGAGAGGTTTGGGGACTAATAATAAAGAGAGAGAGAGTAGCTTTTCCAAGATGGATAGAGAAGAGGACCTTTTTTGGTAGTAGCTCTTCAGCTGAGGGAGATTCCTTCAGAAGAGTTTGCCCCAGCACCTACTTTGTGGTGACTTTGTGGTCATTTTGGCAACAGGGAGGGACTTCCGTGAAAGCCTCTGGGGTGAGGTGGATGGGTTGTCAGAGTGGGACACAAAGAGACCTGGGTTCAAATCCCCACTCAGCCACAGAAACTCCCCAGGTTGGCAATGATAAGACCACTCCTTAAATAACTCCCATACCTTGAAAACATTGTTTGGGTTGCCTGTAAATAGGAAATGATTTGATAGCACATAACATACACCGAGACCTTTGTATTTCCCCAATTCTTTTGTTGTTTGTTTAGTCATTAAGTCGTGTCCGACTCTTCGTCACCCCATGGACCAGAGTACGCCAGGCCCTCCTGTCTTCCACTGCCTCCCAGAGTTTGGTCAAATTCATGTTGGTAGCTTCGGTGACACTGTCCAACCATCTTGTCCTCTGTCGTCCCCTTCTCCTCTTGCCTTCACATTTTCCCAACATCAGGGTCTTTTCCAGGGAGTCTTCTCTTCTCATGAGATGGCCAAAGTATTGGAGCCTCAGCTTCAGGATCTGTCCTTCCAGTGAGCACTCAGGGTTGATTTCCTTCAAAATGGATAGGTTTGTTCTCTTTGCAGTCCAGGGGACTCTCAAGAGTCGCCTCCAGCACCACAATTCTTTTAGGACCATTTAAATCATGTGCATTTTTAAAATTGTAATTACATCGGTTTTAGAGTTGATCACTGTGTTTTAAAAGTTTGTTGTTCGCTGACCAAAGAACATGCTCATTGGGCAGCATGTAATGGACGTGGATCCCTAATTTATTTTTGAAACATGGTAGAACTGCCTTGGAGGGAGGTAGCAGATTTACTGGGCCAAGCAAGAGGATGTCAAGGCCCACAAAGGATGGAATTTTGCTCGTGGTAAAACTAGTCCTTCTCATTAGACAAAGAGGACTGGAACTCACTTCATTTCTGTAGGACTTCTGAGATTTTCTGTAGAAGAAGAATCCTCAGTTTCGTCGCCCAGTCGTTAGCAGGACGGAACGAAAAAGAGATCAACGAATGGAACAAAACCAGGGCGAGCAATTAAAAAAAAAAAAGGTCTACACTGGTTGTTGAGTTTTTGCATTTTCTTCTCTCTCCGGTGATGGGAAAATGAGCGCGGCCAAACAGGTGTTCCAAACATACAATCTCATTTCCTGCTTGCGTCTTAATCTGCTCGTCAATCCGGCCAGTCGACTCCTTGCTCATTCTTTCGGCAGTGGGAATTTCTGCCCTTCTCTGACAAGCATTATGGGGAAGCTTTGACATACAGCCTTCCAGGACCTAAATAGGCTGGCCTATTCTTTGCCTTCCCTGAAAGAGAGCTTTGTGCCAAAGATTCATTAAATTGCACCACACAGACCTTCAGAAACCAGGGAGGGGAGGAAGGAGGGGAGGGCTCTCAATAATGAACAGTCAATTTAACTGGAAAAGCTGCGAGAGCTGTTAAATTAAAGGGAAATAAACCACACTTCAAGCTCGGTGACCTAAAAGGCGAGCAGAGTAGGGGTCGGGGGAAGCAGGATCTTCATGTATGTGTGTGTGTGTGTGTGAAGCTGTGCAAAAACTGGACTGGAAAGAGTTTGTGACATTCAGAAAAAGCAAGCATGGAAACCACATTGAAGAAGGGAAGAAAATCGGATGTGATCAAGTGGGCTTGCGCACAGATCCCACACTCCGTTTTGGAATGTATCTCAATTCAATCCAGAACAACTGGCACCCCATCCGGTCCAATCTGGGCCGCCGTGTTGATTGAAAGCCTCTCATTGGCTTGCAGGGTGAAACCATAACAGTTATAAATGTTGGGTTTGCACTGAGATTAAATGAAATTCAGAGGACATGAAGGACCCTAACGAGGGCAGTAAAGTTTCCAAATTTCAGACGGTTAGCTTAGGCCACATCTAGAGTACTCTGGCCAGTTCTGAACATCACATTTTAAGAAGGATGACAACAAACTGGAGCATGTTCAGAGGAGGGCAACCAAGATGTTCAATCTGAAGCTCCAAATTAGGCTAATTCAGTTCAGAATTTTAGATTTTGCCCAAAGGGGTGTGATGATCCATCTTTTTAAACTGTTTCTGTGACTGGTTTTAGTGGCTTTATTGTATAAATTGTTTTCAAGTTCATTGTTTGCGAGACTTTGAGAGCTCTATGTTCAGGTGGTTCGCTGTGATCATCCGTTTCAGCAACAACAAAAACAAATGTATTGTGGTAGATTTAAGACTTAACAGATTTATTTCAATGTGACCTTTCAGGGATTAAGAAGTAGACGGTCGTCCGCAAAAACTCACACTAAAATGAATTTGTTAATCTTAAAAGTGCAGCAATCCCTATTAAAATGTAGTAAGTGGTAAAATTATTAATAATATATCCAGATGTATAGACAACAGTCCTATATTTGAGGCCGTCCTTTACTTCAGAGGTGTTTTTGGCCACCGACTTCCATTAGCCCGCACCAGCAGAGCTAAAGATGAGAGAAGCTGTAATTCGGTAACATTTAGGCATAGCATTATTATTATTTAACTATAAATCCCATCATTCTCTATTCTGGGAGTTCCACTTGACAGATCCATCATTAAAGACACGTAAATGTTCCTCATCTGAAGAAATGTAGCTCAACTGGGAGTTTCCTTTCTGAACAGAATGCTAACCGCTTTGGCTTCTTTTTAAGGAGAAAGGCAGGACATACGGACAGACAGACAGACAGACAGACTTGTGCCGTATTATTGCAGTTCCCATATATTTCAAAGTTCCTTCTGTAAATGCACAGAGTTGGAAGCAGTGATGGCTGTTGATGCTAATGTCCAAGAAGATGGTGAATCTGCCCCATATTTTATTTTGAAAGTTAAAACACCCATCCAAAGTGCTGACCCTGTTCTGAGGGTGCAGCCCAGCACTTGTAAAGTTCGGACTAAAATCCAAAATGGATTCACCACCCTGGCAACATTGGAGCCCTCCGCCATCTTGGAAATCATTTATTCCAGCCTTCTTGCTCAATGGAAGGTCTGAAATGCAGGATACAACTACAAGTAGCCAGTACAGCATCTGGCCTTTCCATCAGTGAAAGAAAGCTCATGTGATGTTCTCCTTTTCATAAACCGTTTACTTTAACTTTGGAGCTGGTCCTCACCCATAAATGCTCATGAGAAGAGCATTACAACTTCAAGCAGTGACTTGTGTTACGCTTCTTCTGAATCATATGAGACACCCACTTGGATTAGACCAAAGGTGTGTCTAGTCCACTGTTCTATATCCATAGTAGCAAAGAAGATGCTTAGGAGAAGCTTATAAATGAGGACAACTGGACTGTCCTACTCACGCATGCTCAGGAGCTAATTTTAAGAAGCATGGTGAAGGGTTGAAGCTCAGTGGCTTTCTTTACATGAAAGAAGGACCCAGCCTCAATCCCTGGCATCTCCAAACAGACCTGGAAAGAGTCCTGTTTGAAACTCTGGAGAACTAATGGCAGGCAATGCAGACCATGAAATGGACCAGGTGAAGGGTCTCCAGAAGCAGAAGCGGCTAGATCTAGACAGACTTCTTTTCTTGCCAAACCTGTGACTCCTTCTATCCTCCTGCTGTTTAGAGGAGTGTTGGAGGCTAGCTTTTAAGGTTTGGAGTGCTTTAGGGTTAAAAGTGCTGAAATATGAACAAAAATACTTGATAACTGTAGTAAAAGAAGGAAGCACCAAAACCGGTGATTGCGAGTTGTAGACCCAGCGAAAGCCAAAACCTCCCCTGGAAATTCAACTCACTGAGCACCTGTAGAAGGTTCGGAACAACCTCAGTGGATTCTGTATGTACTCAACCACCTCACCATGCAGCCATTTTGTATCCGACAATGGCAAAGGAAGGGTGCCATACTCCCATGTAGACTGGCAGCGTTCTAGAATATTCTTCACATTTTCTTTGCTACGCGGAGTCTTCACTACACGTAGGCTTGAGCGTGTGTGTGCATGTGGGATTGATGACCGTCGTCTCCCTTGTGAAGACTTTGAATACTTCAGAGTCATGCTTGGGACTATTTTTTCCCCCTATCCCCACTTCCTGGGTCATTGTCTACTTTTGTTGTTGTTTAGTCGTTAAGTCGTGTCCGACTCTTCGTGACCCCATGGACCAGAGCACGCCAGGCCCTCCTGTCTTCCACTGCCTCCCGGAGTTGGGTCAAATTCATGTTGGTAGCTTCGATGACACTGTCCAACCATCTCGTCCTCTGTCGTCCCCTTCTCCTCTTGCCTTCACACTTTCCCAACATCAGGAGCTTTTCCAGGGAGTCTTCTCTTCTCATGAGATGGCCAAAGTATTGGAGCCTCAGCTTCAGGATCTGTCCTTCCAGTGAGCACTCAGGGTTGATTTCCTTCAGAATGGATAGGTTTGTTCTCCTTGCAGTCCAGGGGACTCTCAAGAGTCTCCTCCAGCACCTCAATTCAAAAGCATCAATTCTTCGGCGGTCAGCCTTCTTTATGGTCCAGCTCTCACTTCCATACATCGCTACTGGAAAAACCATAGCTTTGACTATGCGGATTTTTGTCGGCAAGGTGATGTCTTGCCGACATTGTCCACTAGTTCCGTTTAATGCATGCTACTGGCGGATGCAGGCTGGTTCATGAAAGGGCAGAGCCAGGGTTGAGGACTAAAATACGCAGTTCCCAGAAGGGAAAGAAGGAAAGGGATAAGAGTTTTGCCCACACACTGCAGAGCTACCACATTCCCGAAACTGATGCCACTGCACAGCACCCTCCCACTGCAGGCCACAGTCTGTTTCCCCCCATTCTCAGTTCTGTAACCCCACCCCGAATTAGCAACATACAAATATTTGCACAAACCTAAGAACCAACGGGTTCAGGCCACCTCAGACCAGTTCAGGGTGGGTTCTGCTACCAATCCATATAGCAAATATTTGGGTCTAAATCCGACAAGAATTCACATCCCTAATCCATATCAATGCCTTCATTGCTGAAGAAATTTGAAGAAACGTCCCCAAGCGTACTGTGGCTGAGTTCAGAATGAAAGCAAAGACTCTTTGTGGCAAGTATTACAAAGTGATTAATCAGAACAGCCGTTAAAGTGTAGGTTCTCCTGAATAGCATCTTTTTGTGGTAACACTACTATCTACCCACAAAAGGGGCACAAGAAACTATGGGACTGGAGGCACCTGAAGCTCGGGCATCAGTGTTCCCCCTTAACCAGAAGCTGCACCTAAATCAGAGGAGATGCTTAACCTAAACTTGCCTGTGATCAATGTTGGCAACATTTGGCATTGCCACAAATGTCCCATTTTCATTTGCTTTCTTCCTTCCGTGTGTCCTCCACCTAGACTGGGAATTTGGATATATTTTTTTTTTACAAATCCCATAATTCTCCATTCTGGGAGTTCTACCTCACAGACCCACAAAGGGAGACACTTCAACGTGGCTCACCTGGAAAGGCTTCATGGCCTCCCGTAGGCCTAAGTCTACCCTAGCTTCCTGTGCAGAAAAGAAGCTGTTCTACTGCTACCTGAGAGGTTCTTTTCTGAACAGAGAGAGACAAGAAGCCTTCCCAGCTAAGCTTTCCAGCATCTTGAAAGCTGTGATGGTTACCAGGTTCAGGGAGTCCTTGTCTAGCCGGTAAGCCACACTACTGCATTTATCCCGAAGTGGGTGAAACCAAGAGAGTCCAATGGGATGATGGAGTAGGGAACTTGCCTGGTCCCAGTGCCTCCCAACTCTCCAGTCTACCCAGACTGGGCAGTGCTTCCATGGAGTCCAAGAATCCACAAGGTTAGGCACTTAGAACTTCTGTGCTCACCTTGTAAGGTAGAACTGCCACTACAATCACCAAAATACCAAAAATCCTGGTAGCTGGTCAAAGTAAGACCTTGTTTGAGTACCACAGACCCTCTTAAGCCAAAACTCCAGACCGTTAGTTGGAGAGTTTTATATTTTATTGAAGACAGTGGCAAAATTTCCAAAAGCTCTCAGCATTTGGAGGAAGAAAAAAAAAAAGACAATTTCAGAAAGCTGAAGAAATTAAGAGACCACACCAGAAAATAACAAAGCTAAACTAATCCATCTATCACACATCAGCATAGAGTCAACATAGGTTCTGACAGTCTGAAGCATACACAGAATGCATCCTTCCAGGCATGACATACCAGGACAGCAATTGAGCACAGCATCTCCTGGGAGGTAAGCTAAGTCAACTAAATTAATTTCTGAAGCCCTTTTTATACATTAAACATCACATTCTGGACCCTTCCAGATGTTCTTCCAACCAGGCTTTGAGTTCCCTCAAATGTTCAAGAAGACAAGAGCACTTGCTTCCCCCTCGCTTTACACAGCTGAAATCCTTTTCCAATTATGCAGTACCAGAGAACAACCCAACTTCGCCTTGAAGGCCTCCTTCACAAAAGATAAAGTGCTGGTGTTACTCTTTTCTCCTTACTGGCCAGACACTGCCCTCCACACTCCCAGCCAGCCATTCCCAGACACTGACAGAAAAGCTTCAATTTTCCAGATGGATTCCATGTTCCATGGTCCTCCAATTTCTCAGTTTCTGCACAATAGCTAGCATTGTTACCAGTTTGAAAACAAGCAGGAATGGTGGCAATTGCTTCATCAAACATATGTTTTGTTTGTCCTGACCTGGTCTGCTTAGCCATGTTTGACCAGGATTCAAGACTCATTTACCCTGATTTCTGCTATCCCCATTTTCCATGTCAGCTGACCCAGATACTCTTCTAGACCCCTCCCAACTCTGCTTGCCCCACCTCTATGACATCACAAGGTCCTGCCTTTAGTTTCAGGATTTGGTCTGAATTCTGAGAATGGGATGTGACTGATTTGGCAATCTTAAGTGGTGTATATCTTTAAAGCACTAGGTGTTTAAAGATATACACCCAAATATCTTTGGGACCCCCTTCTTTCATATAAACCTGCCCACCCTCTGAATCAGAAGGTCCATGTAGAGGAGAGGTCCATGTAGTCCTATCTAAATAGGAAGAGGTCCATGTAGTCCTACCTAAATAGGAAGCATGAGAATGAACTTCTAGATAGCCTGGTGGTTTAGGTATCACCAGAGCTTAGGAGTTCGATTCCCCACTGAGCCTCCTTGACAGGGGCTGGACTTGATTATCTCTAAGGTCCCTTCCAGCTCTGCAGTTTTAAGATGATGATGATGGTTGTTATTAAGAAGGAAAGGACTTTCTTAAGGGTCATTTCCCAATTATGAAACTTTTTACTTGTCTCCTTCCACATGTGTTTTGTTCGTTGGTTGCTAAGGACTGTTTAATTTTAGAAGTTAAAAATTGCTTTTAATAGATTCTTTTTTTTAAAATTTGAAATGCTGACTTTTGTCTCCCTGGTTAGTCGTGTCTATATGGCTTTTTAAATGAAATTGTCATTTTTAAATGCTGCAAACTAGCTGGAATTTTAAAAAGTGAACACCACGTAGCATGTTCCTTTTTGTCTGCTGTGGGGCTCTTTAAGCACAAAATAGGAAAAGTTGGCGGGTGCAGGGCCGGGGGAGAGAAAACAAGCACATTCTGATGCAAATATATCCAGATTTTGGGTCTCAAGAGAGAAAGGTTAGTGCAAATGATAGCAAGCCATGATCTAATTATCTGTAGACCAAAATAGCCAAATTCACTGAAAGAGGCCCACAGAAAAGGCTGCACTCCCTCACGCTACAAAACACAGCCTGCGAACAAAAAGGAACATAGCAACAGTTGTGCGTGTTTTTTTCCCCTCTAAGAACACACAGAAGAAGAAGAAGAAAACTCACACACAACTTATTTCCATATACAAAGAGGAGTTTTATGAGGATTTTTTTTTTTGTTCTTGGTTTAAGTTCTGAGGAAACAAAAGGGAGAAGAAAGGATCGGCTGCTCGCTCTCGCTCTCCAAAGGTTGTCCATCAAATTTCGCGCCGCTGGATTGGAAACAAACCAGTTACTGCTCTCTAAAAAGGCCACATTTTAGGGAAGGAGTTAAAAAAAAAACCTTCACCAGCAGTTTCCTTACCTCAGAAACACTGTTTTGCAGTTTGATTTGACAGATGTCCTTAGCCATTTATTGTTGTTCTGTGCTGTCAAGTCTTATGGCGACCCTATGAATGAGCCATCTCCCAAATGTCCTGTGCTCAATAGCCCTGCTCAGCTCTTGTAAATTCAACCCTGTGACTTCCCTTAGGGAGTCAGTCCATCTCGTATTTGGTCTTCCTCTTTTCCTGGTGCCTTCCACCTTTGCCAGGATTTTTGTCTTTTCCAGAGAACCCTGCTTTCTCAGGATGTGCCCAAAGCAGAACAGTGCCAATTTCAACATTTTTTTTTCCTCCAGAGATCGTTCAGGCTTGATTTGATCTAGGACCCATTGTTTGTCTTTGTGGCAGTCCAGGGTATCCACAAAGCTCTTGTCCAACAAATCAATTTAATATTTCAAACAAATCAATATTTTGTCCTGTCAGCTTTATTCACGGTCCAAGCTGTTTATTAGATAAACCTTCTTGTAGGAGGGCTAGTATATCATCAAGGAATCTGTCTGTCAGAACCATCAGAAGCTGCTGACACCTTTTTAAAAATGCATTAAAAGACAACAAAACTGTTGAACTGCTAACAATCTATAAATAATCTGACTGCCAACACAGAGTAATCTGCTGACAACATGCCTGCTTCCTTATGGCTGCAACAGACATTAAGAGGGTGTGGTGTAGTGGTTAGAGTGCTGGGCTACAACTTAAGAAACCTGAGTTCAAATCCTCACTTGGCCGTGACATTCACCAAATGACCCTGAGCTATCATGGGGTCAGCCTGGGCTACCTCACAGAACAGTTGTGAAGATAAACCAAGGGGAGAAGAGCTGCATAGGCCACCTTGAGCTCTCTAGAGTGGAATATAACTCCAGGTGAGCTCTCACCTTGAGTTATATTCCACTAAAGAACAGTGGAACATAACTACAACAAATAAGTAAATAAAGACTACATGTAGATATCCCAGCACAAGCTTCTCTCACTTCCTGGAGTTTGCAGATTTTCTTGATTTGATTTGTTAATTGGTCTCCAGCTCGCACGTATAGATTTCTGATTTCTCATACATGAAAAATGGCCTCAGACAGATCTCTGCAACATTTTGTGCTTCCAGATCTCATTATCTACTTCTGGAACTGTGTTTTACGTTCAAGATGAGCAGTGAGGTGGGTGTCCCTCATCTCACCCTGCTATCTGGAATAGGTCAATGGCCAGACTCAGGTGGTCTACACGCTCCTTCTGGCAGAGCCCTCTAATATTTATTTTCCCACTGAATTAAAAACCTGTTAAAGCAGTAAACCATCAACCTGGCATACAAAGCACCCTTCTTCTATCAACCTCACTGTCAACTCAGGATCCATAAAAAATGCACAAGGTTTAAGCAGAAGACAAAGCACCGGTTATCAACTTGGTCCTTGTTATAGTCCTTCCTCATTTAGGAAGTGACTGTTACATCACCAGAAGAGGTTGTTAGGTTACAGTTATAATGAGCAGAATTCTATTAGGATGTAAGTGCAGTGGTGCAAATTGCAGTGGTGAATTGTTTGCCACTAATTAACAGGTCACTGCAGATGGTGACAGCAGCCACGAAATTAAAAGATTCCTGCTTCTTGGGAGGAAAGCGATGACAAACCTAGACAGCATCTTAAAAAGCAGAGACCTCACCTTGCCGACAAAGGTCCGCATAGTCAAAGCTATGGTTTTTCCAGTAGTGATGTATGGAAGTGAGAGCTGGACCATAAAGAAGGCTGACCGCCGAAGAATTGATGCTTTTGAATTCTGGTGCTGGAGGACTCTTGAGAGTCCCCTGGACTGCAAGGAGAACAAACCTATCCATTCTGAAGGAAATCAACCCTGAGTGCTCTCTGGAAGGACAGATCCTGAAGCTGAGGCTCCAATACTTTGGCCATCTCATGAGAAGAGAAGACTCCCTGGAAAAGACCCTGATGTTGGGAAAGTGTGAAGGCAAGAGGGGAAGGGGACGACAGAGGATGAGATGGCTGGACAGTGTCATCGAAGCGACCGACATGAATTTGACCCAACTCTGGGAGGCAGTGGAAGACAGGAGGGCCTGGCATGCTCTGGTCCATGGGGTCACGAAGAGTCGGACACAACTTAACGACTAAACAACAACAACAAGCTTAGATCCCTTCTTACTGCACCTCCTCACCATGGCTCATGTGGAGGGATGGATCCAAGCACTGATTGACTTAGCTAGCAGCAATTTGCTATTTCAGTTAGACTACTCCGCTTACACAAGTAATTAGCCAACAACAGGCAGTGTTGTGTAGTGAGTGAAAGAATAAGACTCAGGAGACCTGGGTTCTAATCTCCACTCAGTCATGAAAACGCTCTAGGGGTGTTAATCATAAAAGCACAGCTCAAGCATCTTACCTTGAAAACCCTCTTTGTTGGGTTACTATAAGTAAGATATGACTTGATGACACCTAACAACAATTACTCAATAAGATTCTGGCCCAAGTAATAAGAATAATCATGTGCCATCAAGTCAATTCTGACTTATAGTGACCCTTTTCAGGGTTTTCCAAGTAGAGAAGACTCAGAAATGGTTTATCATTCCCTTCTTCCAGGGGTGCCCTGGGACTGTGCAGCTTGCCCAAGGCCACACAGGTTGGCTTTACCTCATAAGAGGCTCAATGGGGAATCAAACTCCCAACTTCTGGCTCCACAGCCACATACCTAAACCACTGAGCTATCCAGCAAGTAACCTGTGCTCTATTCAGGTATTAGAGTATATGGTTTACCCAACGCACAAGGAGGGTTGTGTTTACCCCAGCCCCTTCTGTTGTTGCTTTCTTTGTATGATGACTGACAAATGTTAAGTAAGAGGAGAAGCTATTCCTGGCACAGAGACTCCCAGATTTCAATTTAGGTTAAATACAGATAGTAAATATTTTCATTGTTCAAAGAATATCCAGTAAATATATCTGAAGTCAGCATCTGCACAGCATAATTTTCAGGAAGGAAAAATCAGAGCGATGAGGTCCACACATTAAAATAAAAAGATCAGTGTCTTCTCCCTTTAATTGTCTGTAACTCTTTCCACGGCTTTTCAAGAGACCGCTGACTAATCCTTGCCACTTCAGCGTGTGGTCTTATTTAGTGTTTCATCATGCAGATAGTACTAGACAGGGTCCCATGGGTCATCCTGATTAATGACGGTGTGCCAGATAAAGGAATGGGGATATTTAACTAACATCTCATGCTCTTTTTTAAGAGAACTGTTCCTTTAATTCTTGTTCTTTCCCCTATTTTTTTTTTTACTTCCCCCTCCCACTAGTAACAGCACAACATTACAAATGTTCCAAACAAGCTGGACATGACTGGATCAAGAGTTGTTGGGGTGTTTTTTAAAGCATCAGAATGGTTCATTGAGTCTTTTTCCCTCTTTGTTCAGAAGGCTTGATTCCAAGGTTGAAAAATAAAAGGACACGTTGAGCACTGGAAATTGGGATCATTTTCAAAAGGACATCCTTTTTTAAGTGAACACTTAACTCCTTAAGAGTCTGGTTTTATTAAGATTGCAGAGGCAACAACAAACTCGTTTGGCCCCAACCTGGGTGCTGTGCAACCTCTTGCTTATGGAGATGCAAGGTTGTGTATTTGTGAGTGTGCCATTGAAGAGGGAAGGTTCTGGCCTGCTATCTCCCCATTCCACCCTTGATTTCTCATCAGAACTCAGAAGGAGAGTTCACAGCAGAACAGTCACAGTCGTTGTTGCAGAGTTTTGAATTTTGGGTTAAATTCCTTGAGCTGCGCAGCAGAAGTGCCGGGATTCACAGAGCAGAATAGCTTCAAGTTCCCCCCAGAGTCGTCCACCCCTTTCCTCATTAAGCTGGCACTTACAATCTCGATAATTTACTCTGAGACTTTAGTAAGAGAAAGAATAAAAAACATTTTATTTCTTTCCAGTTGTGAACAGATCAAAGAGCAAACTGACAAACATGTTGGAATGGCAAGGGTGGGCCATAAAGGATTGCCGTAGAGCCTTCGGCTGGCATCCAGAGAGGACTTCCTCAAGAAGACCATTCATGTTAGTGAGCAGACAAATAGACACGGGAAGAGGCAGTCTCTCAAACATCTAGGTCCCAGCATATTTAGGGATTAAGTCTGTTAGAGTTTTTGCAACCTTGCATGCTGCCTTTAGTAGATTTGGCTGGGACAGATCTTTCTGTGCTGGGGTGACTATCAATCTATTCAACAGTAACCAATAGTTCCTTCCCTGCTTTTGAATTGAAAAACAGCCCCACCTTTCTGCTCTGTGCTTTTCCCCCCTCTTGGGTCTGTTAGAAGCAGTCTCTGAGTCTGTTGAGGTCTGTGACAGAAAGCTGTCACGTTTGTCAGTTTTGCGATTGATCTAACTGTAAGTAAATAAATCTTGTATTCTTTCTTGTACTAATGTCTCTGAGTGAGTTATTGAGACAGTCATTGCCAGATGATGAGAAAAAGAGGTGAACTAATCCGAGGAACTTGAAGCTATTCTGCTCTGTAGATCCCTGCACTTCTTCTGCACAGGTAGAGTAATTTACCCAGAAATTCATAACCCTGCAAAAAAGTTTGCACGCATATATAAGGCATATATAGTTGTGGGCTCTGATAAGCAAGAAAAAGTCTTCCCTCTGCTTGTTAAGTCCTGTTTCATTCATTTGGGGGCTTCTGAATGCCATTCAATTGCTATTTGCTTGTTTTAAAGAAGGAATCCTATTTGGCTCCCACCATTGTCCACTGTCATAGCCTTTTTTTTCCCCCCTTCAAACTCCTGTCTTGCAGAATTGGGAGATCTCTGGAAGCTTTAATAAACAGACAACTTTAAACAAACACATTGATGGGGATAAAAAAGGAAGAGGGGAAGGGAGAAAGGGAAAGAAAGCATGGGAATCCGACTGAGAGAATCTCACATCAAACATGGTGCATTAGGAAATGGAGTGAAAGGAAAAGGCCGAGAAAAGGCTAGCTAGTTAATGCTGGGCAGCTAATAACAAAATAAAATAATAAGAGGGCCAGAACTGACGTTAACTGCTGGAGACTCATTTGCATTTCTATGGGGAACTTGGAAAATGCTGATAAAACCAGCTTTAGTTTTGGCGAAATTCAGCGAATATCGTCCACAACATCTGTGCATAAGCACAAAAGGGGAAATAAATACTATGGCCGCGTTTCTTTGCCAAGGTCGGTACAGTGATAACGTCAGAAATAATGTGTTTCTCGGTGTATAAATGTGTGGGGTGTTTTCCCCCCCTCTGTCTTTATCTTTTGATCCTACCAACAATAAAAGCAGCAGAAGCACAAAATGGCAGTGGTTTCCATTCCTTTTTTTGGAAGGTTGCAGGGCCAAAATGTGTTGCCAACAAATTATTTCTAAGCCACAGATCTGGGAAAATGCCTCCAGCTTTTATCTCCCACACTTGCCAGTGACTGTTCTTTGAATGAGAAAGAAACCACCTTTATTTTGTTTTATTTTCCATTTTAGTCACACAAGTACTCAACTCTCTCTGTCACTATAAGCTCAAAATACTCTTAGTATGTGCCATCAGGTCACACAGTCATCAAAAATGCTGAAATAAATATTCTTCAGTTCTAACAGCGAATTATTTAATTTCTCCTCTTTCCTCCTATTTCCCCCTTTCAAATGTATAGTTATTTTACCTGTCTCAGGACCAACACCATTTGTGACTACAGCTGGAGTCTCACCTGACAGAATGCTTCTCCATAAAAATATATATTTTTTAAATTTATTTAGTGTCATTTATAGGCTACCTTTTTTCAAGAAAATGACTCGAGATGGCTTGAGTATATATATGCTAGCCTTCTGTGTGCAGGAAATATATATATTTCCTGCACACAGAAGGCTAGCATATCAGGCATAAAGCTATGCTACAACCCTTTTTGTTGACATGCTACTTATCTATTTGTGGGGATTTACTTCTTTAATAAAACAAGAAGCCCCCATAGTCCAGTCCAGGTTATTTCAGTCCAGTCTGAACACAAGTTAGTGAACTGAGTGAGAAACCAGAGACAATCTGTGATTATTATGACAATGATTGGCGTTTTGTGTAGCTTTCTGGGATTGTCATTTGATTTAAAAGCCATTTTAGTGAATACACTGTTTTAACAGTATTTTGGACATGTCGTGTGATTTTTTATTGCTCTAGTCTAGAGTGTGTGCCAATATGTGAAATGTTATGTATATCAAGTGTTAAAACAAGTAAGGCAGGTGTGGAAAAAGTAGTCCTCGAAATGTACGTTGTACTTTAAAAATGACACTCAAACAGCAGTTGATTAAAAGTCAGTGTGAAATAATCAGCCTGCTTTCCAGATGAGCCTGGAAGCAAAGTCATTGTGTGATAACACTCTTGTAAAAGAATTACTTTCATGGCTGACCATCAAGCTGTGGGACAGAGTTGAAAAATGTATTGAAATAAGTATAACATATTTATATTGTATGTTAATATGACCAGAGATGGTGTTTGTGTGTCCTATGTATTTTATTTATTTATTTAAATATTTCTATGCCACCTTTCTCCCCAAAAGGACCCAAGATGGCTTATATCACTAAAACAGTATTTAAAAGCTAAAACAGTAAGTATAGAAATATTAAAAAAACGATTAGACAACTATATTAAAATGGTAATTAAGTAATATTAAAACACAAATTTAAAACTACAGAGCACAACAGTCCATTTAAAACCCCTCTCAGACCACCAGTCATTAAGGAAAAGCCTGCCTGAAAAGAAAGGTATTTGCCTGCCTGCGGAAGGGCAGCCAAGATGGGGCCAGTCTGGTCTCTTGTGGGAGGGAGTTCCAAAGTCTGGGAGCAGCCACAGAGAAGGCCCTGTCCTGTGTCCCCACCAAATACATCTGTGAAGGTGGCGAGGTCAAGACAAAGGCCTCCGCTGATGATCTTAATGCCTGGGAGGCTCATAGAAGGAGATGCAGCCTCTTAAATAGCTTAGACCCAAGCCATTTAGGGCTTTTGTAGGTTAAAACCAGCACTTTGAGTTGTGCCCGGAAACAGATCGACAGCCAGTGGAGCTGCCGTAACAGGGGAGTTACATGTTCCCTGTAACCAGCCCCAGTTAATAATCTGGCTGTGGAATATTGGACCCTTTGGAGTTTCTGAACACTTTCCAAAGGCCACATAGAGTATGTTACAGTAATCCAGTCGAGATGTAACTAGGGCATGTGTCTCCATGGCCAGATCAGACCTCTCAAGAAACGGGTGCAGCTGGCGCAGTAGTTTTAACTGTGCAAAGGCACTCCTGGCCACCCCTGAAACCTGGGCATCCAGGGTCAGAGATGAATCCAGGAGGGGCACCCCCAAGCTGTGTGCCTGTATTTTCAAGGGGAGTGTAACCCCATCCAGCACAGGCTGCAACCCTATTCCTTGATCTGGTTTTCAACTGACCAGGCACACCTCTGTCTTGTCTGGATTAAGTTTCAGTTTATTCGCCCTCATCCAGTCCATGACTGACACCAGACACTGATTTAGAACCAAGACAGCTTCCTTGGATTTAGGAGAGATAGAGTTGGGTGTCATCAGCATACTGGTGACACTGAGCCCCAAAACTCTGGACGACCTCTCTCCCAGTGGTTTCATGTAGATATTAAATAGCATAGGGGACAAAACAGATCCCTGAGGAACACCACAAGCCAACAGCCAGTGTGTCAAACAGGAGTCTCCCAGCACCACCAGCTGGGTTCTCCCCTCCAGGAAGGACTGGAGCCACTCTAAAACAGTGCCTCCAAGTCCCATCCCAGAGAGACGGCCCAGAAAGATATGTATCGAAAGCCGCTGAGAGGTCCAGCAGAGATCCTATATCTTGTACCCTTTGTAGTGACTATCCTCTAGTTTTATACTACCTTGGTGCACCAGATACTTTATTTTACAAGTCTTTATTCCTCCAGGGTTTGAGAATTTTAGTCACAATAAGAATGTTTATCGTCATAGGGGCAGCCTGCCAGATTCTGAGTTACAAGCCCTTGTAGTTATAGAAGGGGCATGAACCATAGAAATTCCTATTATAAAATTTTCCTTGGTGCATCAGATTCTTATAAGTTGGAGGTCCTGGAAAACAGACTGTTGACAGATAGGGGGGAGGGCTGAAGAAATATAAATATAGGGAAGTAAACACACAGCAACATTCAACTCATCAACACAAGAAGACAACACAAAACACCATGCCACACACACTGGATACCAACAACAATCATGTAGCAGCAGCAGCAACAATGGCAGCAGATGAGAACAATGAGCATTTTCCTCCACAGATTCAAGCTGCTTTGGCTGGGTGGGCATTTAGAAATGCTTTGTATGCGTTATTAAGATGCTTGAAGGCTAAGAAATGCTTTTTACTTTAAACGGTAGAACTGCCGTATTTGTGGGGAATGCATTCCAAGACCAACTGTGGATACCAGAAACTGCATTTAATTTAAAAAAACAAAACAAAAAAAACCCACTATATATAACATAGTCTGATTCCCTCTAGTGGCCACTTCTGATAATGTATCTTGGAAATACATGTTTTGGAAAGGGGGAGGATTTAGTATTTTCAGGATGGTGATAAGCAAGACCGTGAATACTGATCCCATGGATACAGTAGTCCTACTGTATATTCTTGGTTTAAGAACACTGATATTTTAAGATATGTATTATCAGCTTTTTTAATGTGCCTTTTAAGGGTGTGAGCTGTTGCATTTTTAGAATATAACTAAAACATTAATTTTGTACTCGTACTTTTTATGCTTCTGTATTTTGGATTAAATTCTGATTTAAATATTTGCCTTCAAATAGCAAATGTGTTTTTCAATTCAATTATATTATAGGACATGGTCCTCCTTCTTTATCTCTTCCATTCCTGACTTTAATTTTAACCCAGGTCCATCATATCTATGAAAACTGTCACCTTTAAAAATTAATGTATTGGCTGGAATCCTGTTACATGTCTCTGCCTGTGTAATAGGAACGAAGGCTGGCTATTTTGATGCAAGTTGGATTGGGCCAAAAAAACGTTGGGGGCAGGAGTGATGTGCCATTTGGTATGCTCCTCCCCATCTCAATGGTGTATCGACCTTTGTGTCAATGAAAAGTTTCCCCTGATCAACTGCAGAAGGTCAGGGGAAGGGACATTATTTTTTTAATGTGTGCTGGACTGTTGCTGATGTGATGAATCACTCTAATTAATTTTTTAAAAAATATTTTTCTTTGCGTCTTGGTGCATTGCCAATCGGGAAATTGCCCACAGTCACAGTTTCAACCAGCAATACACAAATATTTTTTAAAAATGTAATTGAAATATGTGACAGAACCTTGGCCAATCTGCATGTTAACAGGAGAAACAAGATGGTTGGCTGGGTGGTGCAGGTGGCCAAACTATCTGGGAAAGCCCTAAAAAAGAGAAGAAAGAATGTAACTGAAGGAGTAAGTTGTGTTTGGGCAGTTGGGCTGTAACTGAAGAAAAGCTGATCTTGAAATCTGTTTCCCTACTTTGTAATAAAGAGAATATCATTTCTTTAATTCTTTAACCACTGAAGTCAAGCCCTTTAAAGTAGTGGTCCCCAACCTTGGGCCTCCAGATGTTCTTGGACTTCAACTCCCAGAAATCCTGGCCAGCAGAGGTGGTGGTGAAGGCTTCTGGGAGTTGTAGTCCAAGAACATCTGGAGGCCCAAGGCTGGGGATCACTGCTTTAAAAGGAGGTTATTTTAAAAGTGCGAAGCCTGGGTAGGGGGTGGCCACAAAATAAAATTAATTTTAAATTTTAATTTTAGCCAGCAACCATCTAGCAGATGTAATAAAAAATAATTTCACTTCCTTCGACCCTCTGCAGACAATCAAGGGAAGCGTTCAATTTCCAATATCCGGAAGTGGTTCTTAAGTCACTCCAGGATACCGGAAATTGACACTGGAAGGAGCTTCAAGGTTCTAGTTTATTCCATTCCAGGCGACCACACTGGCTGGGAACGGATTCAACGGGAGCCCTCCAATTTGCACCAACAGAGTAGAACACCCCTGACAGGGGATTGAAAAAAGTGCAGGTTGGGGCAAATTGGTCCACGCCAGTGATGTCCACATTGGGATGCCAGAAAAAAGAGACCAACCAACCCATCAGCACAACAAACAGGACGCCCATTTGCCCATGTAGACAGGCTCTTACTTCCCAGGAGACTTGTTCA
Organism: Intellagama lesueurii; assembly: GCA_037013535.1. NCBI lineage: Eukaryota > Metazoa > Chordata > Lepidosauria > Squamata > Agamidae > Intellagama > Intellagama lesueurii. The sequence continues at coordinate 8,835,645 of JBAJHW010000003.1, forward strand.
GCATCCCAACACCCGGAAAATTTACTTTTTGAACTACAGATTTCCTTCTAGCAGACCATCTTTACTAAGACCTTACAAGTTGTCTTTAAAAAAAAACACCCAAAACTACAATGGCCATTCTGGCTAGTAGATTCTGGGAATTACAGCCCCCAAAAGTAACTTTTAAAAAGTTCCACGGTATGCTGACACAGGAATAAGCTCTGCTAAAATCAATGTGCTTTATTTGGGATTAAGCGTGCCTCGGGCAAGTATACCAAGGAAAGCAGCGTTAAAGGCCTGCTTCTCTTTTGGAGTAGAGACTTGAGAGGAAATTATAAGCAGCACAGGAGGCAGGCATGGCAACAGGGATTTTTCTTTCAAGCGGCTTTGCCAGCTTTATGCCTTGCTGCTGTAAAAAAAGAGAGAGAGAGAGAGAGAAAGCAGAGATGGGGCTGGTAGGAGACTAAACAAAAGGACTGGTTTCTGGGGAAACATGGCTCCAGAAGATAACTTGGGCCAAAGCAGGGAGGGGTAGCAGGATCAAGAGAAGTGTCAAAATATTTGGATGACTGAGACATTTATCCGGGTGTTTGGGGAGGAGGAACTGAGGAGCCATGCGCCAAATTCCCGTTGCTCCACTGCTGCCATTCAAACTAGAGGCTGCAAGACGGCAGGCGGCTGTAGAGAGATAAGCTCATTCGTACCTACTAAATGCTCTTGTGCCGAGAGGATCAGAAGTGCTATTAGGAGTAGGAGTAGCAGGAGTTGGAGTGGGAGTAAAAAAATACCAGGCACAGTTATCAAAACTATGAAAACATTGACTGGTATTACATAACAGATACAAGTTTTAACCAAAAACCTAAGTATCTGTTAAATATCAATGCAGTATGCATGCTGTTCCTAATATTGCTGTTTTTTGTAGCTCTGATGGTATTACCGTTTCCCTGAAAATAAGACCTAACCTGAAAATAAGCCCTAGTATGATTTTTCAGGATGCTCGTAATATAAGCCCTACCCCAAAAATAAGCCCCAGTGAAGTGAAACCCCGCCCTCCACCCTTGTGCAGCAACCAGAAGAAGATGACATGGCTGTATTTGAATAAACGTAGATTGTTGTACATGAAAAAAATAAAACATTCCCTGAAAATAAGCCCTACTGCGTTTTTTGGAGCAAAAATTAATATAAGACACTGTCTTATTTTTGGGGAAACACATTATTATTATTATTATTATTATTATTATTAGTAGTAGTAGTAGTAGTAGTAGTAGTAGTAGTAGTAGTAGTAGTAGTAGTAGTAATCATCATCATCATCATCATCCTGTCCTTTTGTCATTTGCCTGTACCACGTTACTTCGAACGGCTGATGTCCGCGAGTAAATTGCAACTAGAGTTGGGCCATTGAATTGGGAAGGGGGTGATTTGGTGAGTTAATTCCTCTGTAAGCCTCCATTGATTCAGTGGACGGACTCCAGCTGTGACTTACGTCAACCAATAAGAAACTACTATTTATTTTAAATATTTTCTCCCTACTTTTCTCCTTAAAAAGGATCCAAGGTGGCTTACATCATTAAAAGACAATATTTAAAGCTAAAACAATACAAATATTAAAAAGGAAAACACAAATACCACTCAGAGAAATGGTAAACAAAAACAATACTAAAAACACAAATCAAAGCAGCAATGCATAACAATCCATTTAAAAATCCTACTCAGGCAGCCAGTCATTGAGAGAAAGCCTGCCTGAAGAGAAAGGTCATTGCCTGCTTGTAGAAGGACAGCAAAGATGGGGCCAGCCTGGCCTCCAGTGGGAGGGAGTTCCAGAGTCATGGAACAGCCTCTCCTGTAGGCCCATAAGACCCATGTCCTTCAGATAGCGTAATGAATAGCATCAGAGTTACTTTTTAGATTAGGCATCCTTCAGTCTCGAGAGACTATGGTAATGTGCTCTGTATGGAGGACTTGGAACAGCGTCTAGTGTGGCTGAGAAGGCCAATTCGAGAGTGGCAATCCCTTCCACACTGAAGACAAATACAATCTGTCCCCTGTCCAGCTCCCTGATTTTGCTGCTTTCGGGACTGCCTTTTTGCCTCGGCCTGCTGGACAAGGGTCTCTTCAAAATGGGAGAGAACGCTCAGATGTCAAACTTTCCCATCTGTCATAACAGAAGGCTTTCCTATAAATAAAGGTGCCAGAGAAGGGTGTATTTTATCTCGTCTGTTCAAGTTATGCACAATGTGCAGAGTAAAACACAATGTATACACAACGTATACTTTACAGTATACACAATGCTTTACACAATGTATACAGAATGTATCATATGAAAACTAGAATAAAATCAGAATAAAATCTTAACAGAAGCTTGATGTAGGAGAAGTGGAAATTGGTGGAAGACACACCAATTTTTTAGGCATCCTTCAGTCGCAAGAGACTATGGTAACGTGCTCTGAATAGAGGACTTGGAACAGCGTCTAGTGTGGCTGAGAAGGCCAATTCGAGAGTGACAATCCCTTCCACACTGAAGACAAATGCAATCTGTCCCCTGTCCAGCTCCCTGATTTTGCTGGTTTCAAGAATGCCTCTTTGCCTCGGCCTGCTGGACAAGGGTCTCTTCAAAATGGGAGAGGCCATGATGCACTGCCTGCCTCCAGGCTGAACGCTCAGAGGTCAAGGTTTCCCATCTGTTGAGGTCCATTCCTAAGGCCTTCAGAGTTACTTTTATGTAACAGCCAATAATGCCTCAGTAATACCAAATTTAATGCTAAAATAAATAATTATGTGCTGTCAAGTCCATTCTAATTTATGACAACCCTCCCAGTAGTTTATAAAAGTGCTCAGAAGTGGTTTACAGCCCTTTTTCCCCCTGATGTTTCTCTAGGACTGTGCTGCTTGCCCGAGACAGCAATGGTGGCAGGGTATATAACTGCATCAGCCAGAAACATTCTGGGTGATCTCAGCTTTGCCCCGCTTGCATGTGGCAAATTTGGGATGTGAACTCTTGTTTGTGCAGCCAAGACTGCAACCTACTGAGCTACAGCAGCACATAATACCTACGTTCCTTAGTTGTAATTAATAACTAATAGTGAATTTCAAATGTTACTTTGTAGGGTCTTTTAAAAGGAAGGTGGGAATTTTTCAGGGGACGTTGTAGCAGCGAACCACTCTTTGAACATCTCACATATCTTGAAAACTGTATTAGAATTGCCACAAGTCCAAAATCATGACTACAGAATGACGCATCTCGGGCTAAGAAGACAGTGGCGCAAGCATTTGCAGTGGCTTGGCACTCCAGAGATCGGTATCTTTTAATTAATATTTTGATTGTGTACTCGTTATTAGGGACTCTGCATGCTCAGGCACAAGTAATTTACAGACGACAAGAATTATTAACTATGGGCAGAGATGGCTGCAACTTTGAACCGAGGGTCTCAACTTACAACATTCCAGCTGAGCTCTTTAGACGGCCTGCATATCCGTGGGTTACTCCCCCTGCTCTCCCTGTCAGGAAGAAAAGAAGATGGAGAAAACGCAAGCAGAAAAGAGGTGGCAGGGCTGGATTACGAGTGAGGCTAGGCAAAAATTCTCACAAGCCTGCATTGCCAAGTCTTTTGGTTTCAAATGTTAGATCTCTACCCAACAAGATTGAGGAGTTGGAACTTACTATCTCCCTGCAGAAAAATATTCAGGACTGTTGTGTTATGATCTTTACAGAGATGTGGCTTGACTCTTCCATCCCAAGGGAGGTAATAGAACTACTGTACAAGAATGCAGAGTACATCGGGCAGACAAGACTATTGAATCTGGGAAGAGCACAGGTGGAGGAGTTTGTGTTTACACAAACAATAACTGGAGCACGGATGTTAAAATAATGGACATTCACTGTTCTCCTGATTTGGAGTATTTGGCAGTGAAATGCCGCCCCTTTTACCTGCCTCGTGAGTTTAATGTTTTTATAATAACTGCAATATATATACCTCCTGATGCTAACATAACCACAGCTATGAGTTGTTTGTTAACTGCTATCAGCAAACAGCAGCAGGCCCACCCAGATGGAGTGCTGGTGGTAGCAGGCGATTTCAATCAAGCCCATTTAAAGACTGTCCTCCCTAAGTTTTATCAGTACGTAGACTGTCCCACTAGAAGGAAATATACCTTGGACCAGGTATATAGTACATCATGCATGGATATAAGACGAAGCCATTGCCTAGTTTGGGACAGTCAGATCATATATCTCTGTTTTTGATTCCATCATACAGACCTCTTGTTAACAGAATCAGACCATCAACTAGAGAAATACAAGTGTGGCCAGTGGGTGCATCTGAGCAACTTCAAGATTGCTTTAGGAGCACTGAATGGGCACTGTTTGAGGAGGACAATGTTGATACTTATACCTCGACAGTACTGTTTTATATCAAAAGCTGCATCGATGTTGTTACTACCACCAGACAAGTACGAGTGTTTTCTAATAACAAGCCTTGGCTAAATAGAGAAGTGCACCTTTTACTAAAAGCCAGAAATGCTGCTTTTCATTCTGGTGATGTGCTACAGTATAGAGAGGCCAGAGCTAAATTGAAAAAAGGTATTAGGGATGCCAACGCTATGTACAGTCGGAGGATTGAGCAACATCTTCAGAGCTCTGACACTCGTCGGGTATGGCATGGCCTGCGACAAATCACGGGGCAGAGTAACAAGAAACAGTCTGTTTAGCAGCAGTGATTTTTTGGCTGAGCACTTAAATCAATTCTTCAGCCATTTTGAGGTGGAAACAGGAACAACCATTATTCCAGCACCTACTATCTATAGTACATCACTAGAATCTACCATCGACAGACAACCACTACTACTGCAGATTTCAGACGCACTTTCCAGAATATTAACGTTCGAAAGGCAGCTGGACCAGATGGAATCATGGGACGAGTTGTTAGGGGCTGCGCTGCAGAATTAGCTGGAGTTTTTATGGCTATTTTCAATCTATCCTTGTTGCAGTATTCTGTCCCCACTTGCCTGAAGACATCTATTATAGTGCCAGTCCCCAAGCAGTCAGCTGTGGTATCTCTCAATGATTCTAGACCAGTAGCTTTAACATCTGTTATTATGAAATGTTTTGAGAGATTGGTGCTGGATTACATTAAGGCTAGTCTTCCACCTTCTTTGGACCCATGGCAATTTGCATACAGGAGAAATAGATCTACTGATGATGCTGTGTCCATTGTACTCCATACTGTATTAAGTCACTTAGAACAACAGGGAACCTATGCGAGGCTGTTGTTTGTGGATTATAGCTCTGCTTTTAATACAATTCTACCCAATAGGTTGTTTTTTAAAATGATCAACCTGGGATTACCTCAGAAGATTTGTGTGTGGGTAAAGGGCTTTTTGACAGATAGGCCACAGTCAGTAAGGATGGGATCTCACCATTCTTCTACCCTGGTACTAAGTACAGGAGCTCCCCAGGGCTGTGTGCTAAGCCCCTTCTTCTATTCCCTGTACACACATGATTGCACCCCACTGTATAACACCAACACAATTATTAAATTTGCGGACGATACGACAGTGGTGGGGCTCATAAATAAGAACAATGAGTCTGCTTACAGAAAGGAAGTACAAGGGTTGATACTATGGTGTAAAGAAAATAATCTTACACTTAACATCAAAAAAACTAAAGAACTTATAATTGATTTTAGGAGGAAGAGAAATGTGCATTTACTACTGTACATAAATGGCGAGGAAGTGGAGAGGGTTGGTAGTTTTAAATTTCTGGGCACTTACATCTCAGAGGACCTCTCATGGACTATAAATGCCAACATGCTAGTGAAGAAGGCACAGAAGAGGTTGTATTTCCTGAGAATGCTCGGGAAGTTAAATTTATCTCAGCATTTACTTCTGTCCTACTATCGTAGCACCATTGAGAGTGTCCTAACCTATGGCATTCTTGTATGGTTTGGGAGCAGCTCTGTAGCAGACAAAAAAGCTCTACAGAGAACCATTAAAATTGCCCAGAATATCATCGGGCTCCAGCTATCAACCCTGGATGACATCTTCACATCCCGCTGTCTGAGGAAGTCACACAACATCCTTAGAGACTTTTCCCTTCCTGCTCACAACTTCTTTCAACTGTTGCCGTCTGGCAGAAGATACAGAACAATTAAGACTCGGACCACACGTTTTCTGAATAGTTTTTATCCCAGAGCTATAATTGCACTTAATAATGAACTTAAAGACCATCAGCAGTGAACAGTTGGACAGTGTTACTTAGCCTGCGGTGCAGATGTTTGTGTTCTTAGTGGGGGATTTTTAGTGGGTGGGGAGTGTTTGGGGATTTTTTATGTGTGTGCATGTGGGTCTGGTCTCTGGGTGTCTGTGTGAATTTCGTTGTATGTGTATACTATGTATATACTTACAATGACAATAAATTTATTTATTTATTTATTTACACAAGTTTAGGTTTAACAATGAAGAGATTGAAATAGTTAGAGATTTTGTATACTTTGGTTCAATCATCGTTCGAAATGGAGACTGCAGCCAAGAAATCAGAAGACTGAGACTCCAAAGGGTAGCAATGAAGGAACTAGAAAAGATCATCAAAGATGTGTCATTGGAGAACAAGTCCAAGATCATCCACACTATCGTATTTCCAATCATCATGTATCTTTTCATCCACTGCAAAAAGAAAGAGTTGGGTGTCATCCACATATTGATGACACAAAGCTCCATATTGACCTCCCCCAGCAGCCTCATATAGATGTTGAATAGCAAAGGGGAGATTATCGAATTCCTTCAAGTTAAAGGAAGCCAGATTTTGGTTGAATATCAGGAAAAACTTCCTAACTGTTAGAGCAGTACGACAGTGGAACCAGTTACCTCAGGAGTTGGTGAGTGCTGCAACACTGGAGGCATTCAAGAAAAACTTGGATAATCACCTGGCAGATATGCTTTGATTGTATTCCTGCATTGAGCAGGGGGTTGGACTTGATGGCTTTGTAGGCCCCTTCCAACTTCACTCTTCTATGATTTCTATGAAAGACTGCTCAGAGATCAAGGAGGACCAACAGGGATAAATTGCCCTGGCCAGCCTCCCTCAGGTGGTCATATTGCAGGGCAACCAATGCCATCTCTGTGCCATGATGCGGTCTGAACCTGGACTGTAATGGGCTGAGGGCATTGGTTTCATGCCTGGGGTGAAGTGAATCTAGCAGCGTATTTTTCTGTTTCAACCCCGTGGCAAAGGTGCCAATCCACTGAAACTTTAAAAAAGCAAAAATACACATAGTGTCTACTTAATCAGAGATAGTTTTCCTTCTCTGCCTTGAATAGGACCTTGACACGAAGAACTCAACTGTGAAGCTTTTCACACCACAGAAATGAAAAGTATCCTTCCAGATATCCAAGTACTGCAAAAAGACATCAGAGCAGAGAGGCTAAGTAAAAAAACAAACAAAAAAACAGCTGGCTACCCTGAACACACGAGTTTGGGTTTCACCTTTCTTTTCAAGAGATATGGGTATATTGCTGTGACGCCTTATTCCCACACTGTATGAAAAAGGGACGAAACCATTGACATTGCAAGCTGGATATTAATTTAAAAGGATTCCGGGGTGCTTAAAAACCATTCTCTCCTACTCCTAGCCTCCGTGGGTGACTCTCCTGGCAGATGAGCCGGGCACTAAAGAAACGGTTTGCTTCTCTCTAGAATCAGTTTCCACAACTTCTTGATATCTCATTTCCACAGTTGTCAAAGCAGAAAAGAAGCACCACATGGCCTGTGGAGAACAGGCTTATTCTCCTTGCGTCCTTCCACCTTTATTAGCTCCCAATTCAAGTTCCCACTGCAGAGCAGCTACCAGTTATCCTTCAGCTCGGTTGGTTGAATCAGGTTTCTTTGTCTGGTGGGTACACAGGACGTCTGAACATCCCGCTGTTTGTTGATAGTATTAATAATATGAACAGCGGGAGACTGTAGACATTAGAAGCTGAGACAGCCTGAATTGTTCTCAAATGGCATAGGTCTTTTCTGTAAATTACCCGGTGACCTAGGATTTCGGCAGGTTACCACTATAACTCTACTTATTGCATACACCTCCTGTGGCCTCAACATTTATTGATCTCTTTTGACGTTAAGAGAAGGGGGAAAATGCAAGAGACACCCCAGAAGTTTGCTTCTAAGGATATGTGGTTTTACCAAAACCTTGGAACGAGCATGGGAGGAATGAAATCCACAGATGATTCTTTATGTGAAATACAGGATTCTCGGGGAATTGGTATACTTCTCCTGATCTCCTGGCATAGATGACAAAGCCCATGGCCATGCTACTTGGGGAACTCTGGGAGATGTAGTCCAAAAACACAAATCTGTACAGCTCTATTGATCACAAAGGACCACACGATTCACATTCAAACCCACTTCCCTTAAAACAGCTCCTCTTTCAACAAATTCTTGAAAACACTTTAAAAATATTTCAAAAGCTTCTTTTTGTCATTTTAGTTACGTGGACGTTTTGTTGAAAGTGATAACTGGGATGTGTCCTAGGACTAAAAAACACACACTTTCCCTGAAATTAAAAAAGGTAAAATCATGCCGCAAGAAGGGGGCAGCACAGAAAGACTTGGGATTTATCATTGTCTTGTCAGAGACAAGTCTTGTGTCACATGGATAGTGGGGAAAATACCACTACAATTAGCATGGAATTAGGCACACTACAGAGACCAAAATGTCCTGCCTCCGTGGCTTTGGACACCCCAATGCAATGTCCCAAGAGACGTGGCCTCTATCTTCAAGAGGTAGAATCAATCTTCAGGCCTGGTTTACTTGACCGAGTTGTTGCAAAGTGTCTTGAAAGAACGGATATCAAACAAACGGGAATAGTTTACCTCAGGTATTTTCCATCGTGAGGTAGAAAAGTCCCACAAAAATTGGCTCTACAGACATGGTTCTGATGTAAGAAAGGAGGGCTGATGCAGAAATACTTGGGGCTGCTAAGCACAACCTCTGTTTTGAGATAATTCTTTTCGGAATGGTCGTTCGCCTTTCCTTAAGAAGAAAAACGAAGAATAATAATTTTTAAAAGATCTGCCTGCCTGCTTAACCATTTGCTCCAGGGAAGAGAGAAGGCTAGCTTTCCAGGGCATTGTCTAGCTACGGTTAGAGAAAGGATTAAGCCGATACATTCAGCTATTCTAACAGATTTCCTTTAAGCCTTCAATACCTCCTTCTCTCATTCACTTGGCTAATCACATTAGTTTTGTTGTTAAAAGACACCACCAACCCCTTTATGGCAGATACCTAAACCGCTTACACCACCCAAAGGGGTCGCATATATTAGGAAAACAAGACAAACGGAAGGGATTTGCCATTCTCCACCTCAGTGTTTCGGTGCCCCCCTCTCTTTATATGCTCTGGAGAAGGAACTAAAAGAGGATTTTTTTATTATTTTGTTGGGGAGGGGTTGTAAATAGACATGAGAAGTAGGGGGAGCAACAGAAACTGGAATAGCTTTTGCCTTAAGATTGTAGGACTCTGAGAAGATTGGGGTGAGTTGGGCGGTTTTGCAACACAAGCAGTGTTATACAATTGCGCCCCCCTTCGGATAACACCTGGAATAAACGTTCACAAGGTTTGTATTCACAAACCTGGAAATCTTTCCCCCATGAGCAGGCCAGACAAGAAATTAATCAGAAATTCATCAGTTCTGGACACGTTTTAAAGAAGAATGCCAACAAATTAGAGCTGGTTCAGAGGACGGCAACAAGGATGATCAGGGGGCTGGAAACCACGCCCTAAGAGGAAAATATTGAAAGAACTGGGCATGTTTAGCCTTGAGAAAAGAAGACTGAGGGGAGGTAATATGATAGCACTTTTGAAATACTAGAAAGGTAGTCCTACAGAGGAGGGGCAGGATCTGTTCTCCATCATCACAAGAGTGCAGGACACGTAACAATGGACTCCAGTTACAGGAAGCCAGATTTCGGTTGAATATCAGGAAAAACTTCTTAACAGAAGAGCAGTATGACAGTGGAACCAACCGCCTGGTCAGCACTTCAACGCTGGAGGCATTCAAGAGAAAATTGGACAACTATCTATCAAATCTGCTTTAATTTGAATTCCTGTATTGAGCAAGGGATCAGACCCGATGGCCTTATAGGCTCCTTCCAATTATTCTACGATTGTATGTGCCCATTGAGAAAACCTGGTTGCAAACTACATGCAGAAATTTGCACTGGTCTGGTTTCTCCCTTCTTACAACTAGGTGTACATGTGCTATTCAATGTATGCCATACAGTTCTATGAATTTTTAAAGGCTATTAGATGCCTAGCTCAGGGAGTTAGGCATCTATCCTTCAGGGACACCCAGAGGTTGATTCCTACTGTGCCTCCTTGGAGTAAAGCCAACTCGTGTAACCTTGGGCAAGCTGCAAAGTCCCGGGGTGCCCCCAGAGTAATTTATTATTTATTTATTTAAAATATTTTTAGCCCACCTTTCTCCTCGAAAAGGAGGCTTGCAACGAGTAAAAGACAGCCTTTATGCTAAGAACAGTCAGTATACAATACTAAAAGGACCAAATGAGTACAATACTAAAAAAACATGAGCAACACCAAAATGCATTCAATGCATTAAGGTACAATTCATTTAAATGCCTCAACTCAGCAGCCAGACTCTCAGGGAAAGTTTGCCTGAAGAGCAAGGTCTTCACCTGCTTGCAGGAGGACAGTAAAGATGGAGCTAGCCTGGCCTCCAGTGGGAGGGAGTTCCAGAGACTGGGAACAGCAACAGAGAAGGCCTTCTCCCGTGTCCCCACCAAATGCACCTGTGAAGGTGGTGGGACTGAGAGAAAGGCCTCTCCTGATGATCTTAACTACTCAAAACAGGCTCATAAAGATAGATGCAGTCCTTGAGATATCTTGGACCCAAGCTGTTAAGGTCTTTATAGGTTGGAACCACCACTTTTAATTCCATCCAGAACTGGATCGGCAGCCAGTGGAGCTGCTGTTAACAGGTTATGTGATCCTTGTGTCCAGTCCCAGTTAGCAATCTGGCTGCTGTGTTTTGGACCTGCTTAAGTTTCCTGACATTTTCCATAGGCAGCCCCACGCAGTGTGTGTTACAGTAATCCAGGCGAGATGTAACTAAGGCAGATGTCACTGCAGCCAGATCAGAAGGGAATGGTAAGACACTTCTGAGTACTCTGTATCTAAAAAATCCTGGAAAAGGTTCCCCTAAATTGGAATCAACCTAATAGCACACAAGTTGCTGCAAAGCATGCCTACAAACTACAACCACTACAATTTAAATCATCCCCTTCACCATGAACTGCCAATGAAAAGAAGTGCTTCGAGAATTTTCTCTTATTGCCTTCCCAGGTCTTAAAGCATTTAGTTGGGAGTCTGAGGGAATTCCCAGCTCCTTCGGATCTCCAGGAGGAGAATTAAATGTCTGAAATACTGGTGGCGACATTTTTATTTTTGAATGGGATGAGGCTTTAAATCTTGGGCTTCCATCTCTCTCTTTTCCCAGCTGGGGCCATGGCTCACCAGGAAGGTGTTGGCATGTCTGTCGCTCTTAATTAGCTCCCACTTCTTGGCTGCCCTGCCTCTGTGACATCGTAAGAGCCATGGTTTCAGGTTTTTGCCCCACAATCTGTGGGAATGGGAGGCTGGGGCCCTGGCAACTCGGGTCATGTAGCAAAATAATTTGGCTGGCTTCGTATGCATGGTGGCTGAGAAATACCATTTACTTCTCTGCCTCAGAAACCCAAATGTCCTGGTCCAGCCCAGCTGTGGAGATCAATCAGGATCCAGTGGGAACATGGAAAGATTAATTCACGTCCCACTCAGCAAGGCTGATCACACTTTACATATGCCTGTTCTGAACATCCGGAACAGCCACAAGCCTCAAGTTATATGAAGAGAATAAACTACATCCTCCCACCTCCTTTTTCTGAAGCTTTAAACCATTACATGTTTTAAAATCATGTGATATATAATGCAAGCTGGCATTCCTATTGTGTGAAAGTTCCTACTGGACAACTGTAGACCAGCATCTAGAGCAGTGGTTCTCAACCTCTCGCATCTCATATCCCACCAATCACTCAAAAGAACCTGGGTCACACCATGATGCAAACCAAAAGCTCTTTGTACCGCCAAGAACATTTCTAGGTTTGCAGACTTCTGCATTATTTTTTTATTCTGTTATTATATTTATATTTATCATTTATTGTGAACTGGTGGGCAAAGGGAATAGAGGATTAGAAAAAAAAACACAGGTATAAAGCAGGTGACAAATCATACAACACTTTCAGATCTCCACATTTTGTGGAAGTAAACCCTAAGAAAACAAACAATGTTCTCAATCAGCTAATGATAATTACTTGCAGTCAAGCCAAGTCCAACTTACGATGACCCTTTGAAAGGCTTCCTAGATATACAGCCCACAGAAGCAGCTTATCATTCCCTTCTGGTAGCATCCTGGGATTGCCTAGCTTGTCTAAGATAACACAAGCTGATGGTTCTTCTACAATGCACCATGGAGAACTGAACTTCTGACCTATGGCTCCAAAGCTAGCTGTTCCAACTCAGAGCTATCCAGGTACTCTTTTAAAAAGTCACAAATCACACACAGCACCATGTGCAAAATGACAACTATACAACTATTTTGTTCACTTACAAGTTCTTAACTCTGCTTCCAAATATTGTATTTGCTGTTTCATCACTATACAGTATTTTCTATTATGACATCAAGTCTGAGTATACAGCACTGTGAAATCTAAACAGAATGGTGCTCTATATAGTATAATAATCAATAAAAGTACAATATAAATGCCAAACAATGTTCAAATGAAAACAAGTATTTTTAATTTTATTACAGCATTGTTGGTTCTTCCAAGTTCACAATGCATTTTTTTATTGCCATATGTATTTCAGTTTGAGTCTTCCATAAGAAAGGGTGATGTTGCACACATCTGTAAAGGGCCTTGAGCTATAAACTTTGAGCATCAAATCCTTGCAGCTTTATTCTAAACAGGGAAATTTGAGAAAAGGCATGGACTTGCACATTTACAACTAGCACATCTGCAGCTTTAAAATTAAACTGCATGGATAAAGTACTACCCTGGTCAAAGGTTTGTCTTTACTCAACAAATCCCCCGTTGTTGAAACAACAGATTTGACTGATTTGCTTCCCATAAACATTTGGTTTTCAGTGAACTGCACAAAGGAAATAAATGAAGCCTATGAAACACTAAGACTTGCATCTCAACCAGCACGCTTGGGAATCCAGTCTACAAGCTGGTTTTGTCCTCCTGGCAGAGTTCTAGTCATTTTTAAACTACTGCACTGACTGGTCTACTGAGAAACACAATAGAAGAAGGCAGAACACCATCCATTCACAGGTGACTGCTGAACATCTTGGGACTCTTCATAATCCCATGTAAATTGAGAGCAGAGCACCTCCCAGTGTGCATGCATGCACAAACACACACACCATAGCCCCGGGCCAGCAAATTGCAGCAGAAGACTAGTAGCTGGGGACTCACTATCCTTCAGGGGAAAAAAATCTGTCAATAATGATTTAGCTCAGCAGTTCCCAACACTGGGTCCCCAAGATTTTCTTGGACTACAAACTCCCAGAAATCATGACCACACAGAGAGAGGTAAAGTCTTAGTAGTAGTCTAAGAACTTCTGGGGACTCAAGGTTAGGAACCCCAGATCTAGATGGAGGGGAGAACAGAGGAAGCTGCCTTATACTGAAGTAAGACCATTGGTCCATCTAACCTAGCATTGTTAATATTCACTGGCTCCTTGCCTAAACCTCCCTGGACCTCCTTGGCAGTAAACCATTCAGGTACTAAATTTAGCAGGTTCAACCCTGTTTAGCTTCCAACATCTGAGAAGAGCAGGTGTGTCCAGGGCGGTGTGGTGGTTCAAGGAACTGAACTGTATCGGGAGATGGCTTACAGCAATGCAGTTTACTTGTGCACAAGGGTTTTCTACTGTGACTAGCAGAAACTCTCTAAAGTCAGAGACATCTCATCATAATCTGATTCCGAATTCCTTTAATGGGAGGTACTAGGATCAAACCAAAGACCATCTGCATATAAAGAGGGTACTTCTTCACTGAACACATGTTCATCTACAGCCAGAGTGTTCAAGCTTTGGTTCTTCTGATCTTTTGGACTTCATCTCAGGACATTCCAGCCTGCATGGTCAATGGCCAGGGACTGTGAAAGTTTGTCTGCTCAGACCTCCTGGGGTTAAAAAAATATTTTGCGTTTCCTATGGAGGATAGTACTCTGACTTGCAGCTGTAGCTTGACATGGCACAGGCCTAAACAAGTCTGTCTTTGCCTTGATTAAAGATTGTGTTTTCACACAAAATTAATTAACTGCAGGACTTGCACTTCTACTGCATTCAATGGCCTAAGCTTCTCTTTCTGCTCAACCTGGTTCTATATAGTAGAAGCCCTTGCAAAAAAAAAATTAGTTGACAGACTGTGAGGAGTTCTTTAGGTAGTCAGGCGTTTCAGTTACCTACGAAGCAGAAAATGGTACCTCCATTGCCGAGCCAATATTTATACTGCATCTCCAAGAGGGAAAGGAAAGGGCTCGGGGTTGCCTAATGATTATCTAATTTCCTAATAATTATCTTTCTTTTTCAGTAAACGGGCTAGAAGAGGACATTGACCGGAATAAGAAGTCAGCAGTTTTGTTATGTAGCACAGTGGTTGAGAATTCATTTAGAAAGTTTACCCAGACATTGACATCCTGTTTTTTCTGGTTTTGGATCACTTCAGTAGAAACATTTCCTTCTCTTTGAAGCAGTACACTCCAAACTTTGCAGAAACCTTTTTTCCAATAGTAGGTACACATCAATAACCCTCAGAGTTTCATGACAGACCCTGAAAATGCACCCACATTGCCAGTGGGGGATTTTCAAGGTTGTATTTGCTGGGGCAGTTAAATATGTGCTCGCCTACTATATCTATCTGAAGCAGTTCCTTCACAGCTGCTCTCCACCTTCCCTGTCACCTGAACAAAACTTGTGTGATACCAAGCAGCCTAAATGGATAGTTTATCAGCCAAGTGATACACGTGTACCCCTACAAATGTCCATACCCATATCAACCAGAGGTGGCAATCAGAATGGAGGGATCTTGTCTGTCTGCCATACATCCACAGCTCATGGTAGGCGTCAAGAGGGCTGACTTCACAGTGGCAAATTGACGTGTCCCCCTCTTGGTCCATGGAGTGCTGGTGCTTCAACCTCCAAATTGCAGCCATGCCAGAGGGGGTCCCCTCTGATACAATCTGGCTCTGCCAGTATAAAGTACGGACCTAGGATCCACCTAGGTCCACATCCTTTATAATTATGGCCTGTCAGCTGCTCTTATGCCCTGTTTTGAGCTTCCTAAAGACAACATCTGTCTGCCACTCTTCTGACCCCTAGCAGTTGGCATTTGGGGGAAGCCACCTCCAACAGAATAAATGTAGATTTAGCTATTATGGCTTATAAGGAGGATAGGAAAACATCTACCTCTTATGTCGTTGGACTCTAATTCCCATTAGCCCCAGCTGGCACAACCAGTGGTGAAGGATGATGGGAATTATAATCCAACAGAGGTTCTCCCCTCCCAACACCGAGGTTAAAGAAATTAATAGATCCAAGCCATGCTACCATCATAACTCTATGGCACCAAATCCCAAAAGTACTGTTTAACGCCCAGCTTCCCACACATGTGAGGCTGGGGGTCGGGTGGGGGGGAGGAACCTGCCTTTCCCTTCTTGTTTTCCCAGAAAAAAAAGAAAAACATGATGCAGTCCCAAGTAGCTTGACCAGGAGTAATGGGGGGTGTGCATCTTCAATGTGTTTGCAGGGATCCAGTAATGCAAGTCTCTCCACTCTCTGCACAAGAGGTCTGCCACTTTGAAAGATCTCTTCGCCAGAAACAGGAGGATCAAACTGAGTGCTTAGAGTAGGAGAAGGAAAGAGGAGAAGAGAAATAAAGAATGCTGGTGAAGCAAACCGAACTGATGATCGATTTTGTTCCTTGACATTGCTGGGAGGAAACGGTGAAGATAAAACCTAATGGTTTTCAGTTATTTGGCACACTTCTTAAGCCTTCTGTCCTGCTCTATCCATAGCCTCATGAAGTGAACTTCCAAGAGGCGAGCTTTCAGCACAGAATCCGGGTCAAAGGGACTGTTGGAGCGAAGGTCCAAGTGGTGAGCACCTTCTGGGATTACAATAGCGACAAGAGTGTCAGTGATGTTCCTCATTACTCCACCCCCAGACCAGGGGTCAAGCCCACCATTGCTGGAAGGAAAAAGAGAATAGTAAGCACTACATCAACACAGTTGGAACATCCTGCATCATGACTAGAGATTGGGGTATTTGTATACGAATACGAATATCCCCCCCACAGGTGCAGATAATGAGGATCCGGCCCCCTGGGGCCAGACCGACCAACTCACAACTCCGCAGAGCCTTCCTATCACTCCGTTGCTCGCGATGGATTAGCCAGTCCTGGCAGGAGGCAGGATGACGAGCCTCTCTGCCAGGTCGCAGAGTGGCTAATCCATCGCGAGCGACGGAGAGATAGGAAGGCTCCCCGTCTCTAATCATGACCATGCCAGAGGCATGCCTCTTTGGGACCAATACCAGAAAATTCTGCCAAAGGAAGGGTGGAGGGAGAGGCTGATTCTTCCTGCTGGCACCTTTACCATCAATCCGTTTGGAACATCTCACACCAGCTAACAGGGTTAGGTGAAACTTCCCCACCCTTAATTATAGTGTACCTTTCCATTAATTGAAACTCATCAGCTACTGTGAGAACCAATTTGGCTGAGAGGTGGGGCACAAATTAAAACAAGATACCAGTTGTCATTCAACATGAGTGGTGCTGTACATTCCTAAGAGGTCAAACATGGACTCTTTGTATCACAGCAGTTCCAGATGCTCAGTAACTTTAGGATGGGCAAATTGCTCCATTTATATCAGGCATCCGGGGTCAATTTCCTGCCCCCAGGACGCTAATCATTTCAAATGAAACTAAACGAAAGAAAAACATAAGTGAATCAATGAACCAACCAAACCAGAGAAAAGAACTAAAAGTGACCAGAGGTAAATGTCTGGTTTTCGCAAAAGGATTTTTTAAAATGCTGCGAAACTATACTCGATTTAGTGCAAGAACCAGTACTCCTGGAGGAAAGCAGGGTGAGTGGTTATTTTCTTCTTCTCACTGGGAAAAAGTCCTGAGGGCAAGAGATCAAATTGCAAGGGAACCAATGGCATAAGAACAACCTGTGCAGTCACAAAGAAGCTCTTTGGGTTGCATGATTCCCCACTCCTGCAGAGATTCTGATCATCTTGCAGAAAACGTAACATCTGGTGAAGTAATCCATTACTACAGCAGCTCTTCATGGTGAACGGCACAATGCCTTCATGGAAGAGTTTTGAGCTACGCCTGAAAAACATTCCCAAACTCCACCTGTTAGGGAAAGAGTGTATGTTTCGGCCAGGCCTCATGCACAATCCTTGAGTTGCTCACCTGAAGATGATATTGCTGTGCACACTGATGTTCTTTCCCCCATAGGAAATGGGGATCCAGGAAGGTCGAGGCCGCACCCCCCACATCTTGAAACACTCTTCGGAATAGGCATGGAAGTCCCACGCCTGAGGCTCAAACATATCGTTGATGCCATCTGAGCACATGGGCATCACCATTTCTGTGCAAGACTTGAAGAGGACACAGAAAAATAAAAGAACAGTAGCTTCATTTCCCAAGCTCTTGGCTATGAACTACTCTAACCTGCACACAGACCCTTGACAAACTAGCACGCCAGTAGAAGGCAAGTGTCTAGGTCTGATCACATTCTAGCCTTCCACAGTGCAGACCACATAAATGCAAGTCTAGTGTTAAGCAGTGAAACTCTACAGTTGTCATGCGACAATGTGATGAACTTCACCTTGCTAATGGGAGCAAGAAATTCATTTTGTCTTTGCCGAGGGAAAGACAATGTTGTTTTATACAGGCTTACATTTTGGATATGTAACCACCAAATACAGAAGGCCTTGATTAGATAGGATTTCAAAATGAGTCCTCGGGGAGGTGTTCTAGAGTAAACTTTCCTAGCCAATAGCTCTGTGTTGGATTAAACTCTCCACTGCAGCCAGCATGGTCACACAGGCTGGAGATGGAAGAAGAATGTTTGAAGTGTCTGGAGTGCATTGGGTTGGAAAGGATCTCTGTAGTAGAAGCAGGCATTGATATGGCAAATTTTTCTCCTGCTTTCTCTGTTCAGGATTTCACCAATTCAGTCTAAAATCAGAGCCTGGTATAGTTTGGACTATAACTCCCAGTCTTTACACTGGTTGGAAGACTCTGGGACTTGCAGTCCAAAAAAGCAGCTGTTTCAAACTGAGAAATAGCTATGTACTTGTTGAATAATTTTAGACTAAGCATCTTGGGACAGGAATCGGTCCTCTTGTAATTTCTAAAACACCAAATTAGTGATCCTACACAAAGCCATCATCATCAATTAAATTTTATCACTGTTGTATCTGCTTGCTTAGCACCACATGGACTGCTAGCTCTCTGTATCTGGTTTTAGCCCATTTATGGATATTTCAGTAACTGAGGAAGTTGCCACACATGGTCATGTAGCTCCAGTATGGCCTGTTCTGAGGGACAGAAGCTCTCTGGGGTCTTTCACATCACCTGCAATCAGATCCTTTTCAATGCAAAGTGCCAGGAACTAAACCATATGGATTTGTAGAAATATCTCCCAAAACAAATTTATCAGTTTCACCTCAGTGTCACAGAGAGGATGAGCAGATATTGCAGTGATAAAATTAATTGATGATGATGGCTTCGTATAGCATCATCAGTATCACAGAGGTGACCAGTGGTGTACACATACCTGATAGTACCAGCCCTGAAGACCAAGGCTTTTAGTGGCAGACTGAGTTAAGTTAAAACATGAGGTATGTTCCGTGTAGTTGAAGTAGACGTTTACTGCCTGGAAGACATTTTGGAGCAGCAACTTGTCTGGCAGCTTGGGGTTTTTCAAGTATTTACATACTGCCTACAGAAAGACAGAAAAGAGCTGATTAAAAAATAAAAAGACTAGAGAAAACAAAGCTCAGCAATACTGTGATTAAGCAGAAAAGGAAATGTGTTTTCCACACATCCAGAAACTGGCCCTGAAAGCGGGCTTTGAGCATAGACAACTGTCTCCCTCTCTTGGGAGTCATAATTATCAACAGATTTATTGATGAGGCGGATGCAGGAGAATGGCTTATTAAAAAACCCAGACAAAGACCCAGTTACATTATTTCAGGTACAGAGGGAAAGTAGTCCAAAGGGCACATTTATTTAAAAAAACATTTGTTTACTACATACATAAGAGAATGTATACTTACTACCATTAACATTTTTAATGAAAAATCTTAAAAAAAAAACTCGGTGGTTTAGGTATCTAACTGTGGAGCTACACGTTTTCCGTTCCCCACTGTGTCTTCTTGACAAAGGCTGGATTTGATGATCCTAAAGCCTCTTTCAGCTCTGCAGTTCTAAGATTATTATTATATTAAAATTAAGTTCTAAACAACTGCAGTCAATTGCAATAGAAGTCTGCAAATACAAATGTATGCCAGTAAGTTGCCATTTACATTTTTACATCAAAATTTGATAAGAATGCCTAGCACAAAATTCATGCACAAAATTTAATCAGGGAAAGTATGAGGAATTTGATGCGCAGATACATGATCACTGCTTATTAAAAAAAAGTGAGCAGGCATGCCAGTCTAACCAATCGATGCAGGTAGTAAAGTCTTCTTCTGTGAAGAGACCAAGCTTGGAGGCATTCGCAGTACTTAAGACAGCAAACAAAAGCTTGCTAGCAAGAGACCCATGCTTATTGAGCTAGAGGGTGATCAGACAGCGATAAAGGATTGTGTCTGATCACATTGGAAAGGGTCACTTAGCTGGGAGCGATCTCCCCTTAAAGTGACCCTTCCAAGTGTACCAGAATTGCTTCAGTGAACCTCCAAAAAAGAACAGCTCTGCTATTGGACCAAAAAGGTCCAACTTGGACACGGAGCACTGCTGGGCTAGTCTGCAGTCTCCTGTATGCTAACTGACTGACAGGAAATCGCTCGCACGGCAGTGCAAAAGGCGAGCAATGTCTTCCTTTGATTGTGCCCCAAGTCAAAAGGACAACCACAAGTTGGACTTTCAATCAGAGACAGCAACTAATCCTATTGAAAAGGAGAACTCTATAACTCATCTCCAAGTCCTGGTGAGTTTCAGTTAAGATGTCATCACTTGGCGAGATGATTGTTAAGCACCATGTTCACGCATATCAGCACTTTGATACTGGAGTCCTCACATGATATACTGAATCTAAACAAGTAGTTCAGGGTCAAACAATAAGTTACTGTTAACCCATCCTTACAAGAAGGAATTCTTTATCTGCTGGAAGCATCTGATTGTCAAAGCAAGAACCTCCCACACTTCTCATTATTCGCAAATTAATATACTTTGTTTTGTGACTGGTCATAGAAGATAAACGTTCTTTGCTCAATTGCTTTTCAGCCACAAAGGGCTAGCTGAATCATGTCTCTGAAACACCAATGTATTTCAGATTCTAATAACAAGATATCTGTAACACTGTTTGGTCATTCCAGATGGCTCCTGATTCTTAAGATGGCTCTTACTGCACCATAATGGCAACCATATGGTCCCAGATATAGCAAGCAGATGGGCAATAAAGAACAGTAATTGACATTACTCAAAAAGAGCCAGTGTGGTATGGTGGACAGTGTTGGGTCACGATTCAGGAAACCTGGGTTCAAACCTTGGCAAAGGAAAACCACTCCTTGAACATCTCTGAACCTTCAAAATCCTGTTAGGGTCACCCTATGTGGGAAGTGCCTTGTCAACATACAGCACCAACACACAACACCAAAGAGATACAGATGACCTAGCGCTCTGGTGAAAAAGAGTAAAGGAGAGCTCCGATCACTTCCTTAACCATGCTTCCACCACCACCACCTCTCAGTAGGAGCTGACTCACTTTGAGCTCTGCCTTCTCAGCTAGAGAGAAAAAGTTAAGCACTTGTTAGGAGAATTTCTAGCTTTTTCCAACCCAGTGAGCCGCCTTTCAGCTGGAAGACCCAGTGTGCCTGAAAGCTTCTTTGCTAGCACAGATGTACCATACGGAAGTTAAAGAGAGGCTTTAAGACGCGGCGACCTTTATGGGGAGCAGCAGGGCGAGGGGACCAAAGGCAAAAGCCTCCGCTTCTCAGAGGTGACCATCCGCCCTCATTTCAGAAGAGGATTAAGCAGATACATTCAGCTGCTTGAATGGGTTCTTCCTCTAAGCCTTCAGTACACCTCTCACTCTCACTCAGGGTAATCACATTAGTTTTGTCACTGAAGTCTCTTCCCACTTTCCAGGGGGCGAGAGAAGGGCAACTGGAACAAGCTTACACCACCCAGAGAGGCCACACAGATTTTTTTTTAAAAAAGATCCCAAACAACAGAAGGAAGGTTTTAGCTGCGGATAATCCGGGGTATTTTTTCATAGACTCTCAAAGCAAGCCTTCCAACCTACTGTATTTTTCTCATCTGCGAAAAATACAAGGGCTGTATTGGACAAACTGCACAGTTCCAAGGGGCCGTCAGAAAGAGAGCTGGATCCCTCTACAGCCAGAAAACCCAGGAAAAATGACTGTGAGTGGGAATTACAATGATCAGCATAAAACTAGTATTATTATTAACAAACCATGGAAGCAAAGCCATGTGGTTTTAAGGATTGGTCCAAATTCACACAGTTTTCTGTGTTTATTTGCTGTGTGATTGCCTAGGTCGCTCCAGTGCATTGCATCACAAGCGCTATGCCACTTATAAAATTTTTTTGAAAAGGAGAAACGTGGGGCTGAAACATGGCACTCTGTACCCCCACCCCACTTGTCTGCACAAAAACTCAGCATTAATGCCCACCTGAAAGCAAACAGAAGCAGGCTGTTTCCCAACTGGCTGAAAGCTATGGCAAAAGAGAAGACAGGAGGCAGGGAGTGAAAAGGGGAGAGGCACACATTGGCCAAAACAGACCAAATGGACCAAAATGAAGCGGTCTAATAACGACATGTGGTTGACAGGATCACAACCAAAGAGGCTGCAGAAGCGATTTCCATGTGGGACTGGTAAAACCACACCTTGAAAGCCCTGCTGGGTTGCTATAAGTTGATTCCAACTTGAAGGCATATAACAACATCTTCAGTTAATATCATTTACTGCCTTGGGGACTCCATTGTGGACCCAAAGGCAGAATAAATACATTATCAAGAAATAACCAAACATGGAATGAACAACAGTGCCTCTTCAATGAATGTCTGGAAGGTGCATAAATCAACCAGAAGATCCATAGAGTTTTTCCATTATGGAACTCTTGGCCATTTTGTGCCTTTCCTGTTCATTCATTTTTTTGTCTTCTAGGAGGCAACTACCTGAATTCATTGGCTTACAACACATATAGCCAGTTGTAGAGGATGATGGGAATTGTACTCCAAAAACACCCTGAAGGCCACAGATGCCCACCCACCTCAGATGTAGTAAAAGGAGCATGGCATGAAGATGGGGGAGAGAGAAAACAAAACAAACCAACATTTCTTCAGTTACCTGAATAGGCCATGCAGGGAGAGGTTGCAAAAAGTTCGCCTTATACGGGTAGTCAACCATAGCCAAGTTAACCCATATCTCACTTAGCCATGCTTTGAAGGCAGCAGCATCTCTCACAGCTTTCAGTGGGCTGCACAGCCGAAAGGTACAGGAAAGCCAGTGTAAACCTTCCTCTAAAAGGAGAAACAACACAACAATTAAAGTTTGAACTCACAAATAAAATGTTACTTAAGAACTGCTGGATAGCTCAGTGGTTTAGGTTGCCAGCGGCAGAGCCAAAGACTGAGAGTTCGAATCCCCCATTGTGCTTCCTTCACAGGGGCTGGACTCAATAATCCGTAGGGTCCCTTCCAGCTCTGCAGTTCCAAGATGATGATAATAATTAAAATGACTGGATTTTTGTAGCTCATGGACATCAAAAGCACAACTTGCATCACAAATGATCAGCCTTATCCTGAATAAAACTACAGGTCTATCTAGCTCACTGTTGCCTCCTTTGACTGGCACAGGATCTCCAGAACTTTCCCCAGTCTTGATAACCACACTGGACTGAAAACCAGCAATTTTTAGTCTCAGTACAATGTCTAGAAACAACTTCAGATGCCTTATAAAGAAATCATTTGCTCACAGTTTCAAGTGGAAAATAAAACCAATCCCACATATTCAACATTTTCATTTTAAAAACTTTTTTCATACATGTAAAAAAACATACATTGTCTTCTATGCAAAAATCCATGTGATTAAAAAAAAAAAAGATGTTCCTACTGGAACAGTAAGACAGTATTATAAAGTCATAATAATCTACAGTGGGGATAACCATCTACAATGCAATAGTTAAAGATGTAAAGCATCCCAAAAATTGATTGACTCGGTCCTCCAAAGAAAATTATTTCTTGATTTCTGAGGGCTGAGATAATGCACTGAACCCTCCTACAGATTTACAGAATCATAGAAAAATGTTCTGCTATAAGGCCATGGAGTCCCACCCCCTGCTCAATATAGGAATCCAAATCAAAACAGATCTGACAGATGGTTGCCCAACTTTCTCTTGAATGCCTCCAGTGTTGGAGCACTCACCACCTCCCGTGGTAACTGGTTCCGCTGTCACACTGCTCTAACAGTTAGTAAGTTTTTCCTGATGTTTAACCGAAATCTGGGTTCTTGTAACTAGATTGTCTGAGGATTCTAGCTGGGGGAGGAGGGGGTGAGACTGAGAAGACTGCAGAGAAAGAGACAAAGGGCATCCCTTCGTTCTAGAGGATCTTCACTCGCAGTTTACCTGTGGAAGCAAGACGGTCAATGGCTGCCCAGGAGTTCCTGATGCTTTCCGAACAGCAGTTGCCACTCTTTTTGAAATCTTGAGTCACTATGCTATAAAAGGAGCCACAAGGAACCAGGTTGTCAAACTGCCAGATGGGGGCTGAAGCTGCAAGAGCTCTGCAAATGGACAGAAGGGATTAGGTCAGTTACAAAGAAAATCCAACTCAAAATGCTAGTTTTCAACCTTTCCACATTTATCTCTGCGATGTCTCAGTGTGGTGTGGAAGGAGGAAAACACCAACTGTCTGGGCCACATTATTCCAGGCTGCTGGTGAGGATGTGAGTGATGGACGTTCCATTCAGTAGAATACTCAAGGGGATATAGACTGGAGAATATATTCCACCATCTGAGCATCTGCACTTTGAAATGGTACAGCCCCAAACAATATTTTACTATTTTTATAAGAACTATGTCTCAGTGTTATGTACAGGTATTATTGACTCATTAGCCTCCCAGAAGGCTAGAGTAGGCAACAATTCATATAGCAAACAGAAAAGCAACCATTAAACCTTAAAAAAAGAGAACATCCTAATCTCAAGAATTGGTACATATTGTTAACAGGTTACCCTTATAATCCAAGGCCAAGTCAAGTGAGAGGATGCAAAACCTGGTTAAGGTAAGGCTCAAGAACAATAGGCCGTGATACACATTTTTTGTGGGTAAGATCAAGCTAAAAACACCCCAACAGGCACAGTAGCACCAGCAAATGTCTTTATCATCTTCAATGGAGGAATAATTCCAGAAAATAGTACGGTTGTACAATTTCTGATACAGAGAACAAGATGTGGACTCCTGTACCTTTGGTTTATTATTATATGCCCTGCACTCTGAGATGATCAAGAACAGATCCTGCCTCCTTTCATATATTTGAAGAGTGCTAACATATATCTCTCTTTTCATTTCTCAAGGTCAAACATGCCCAGTTCTTTAAGTCTTTTCTCATAGGGATTGGTTTCCTGTCCCCTGATCATCCTTGTTGCCCTCCACTGAACTTGTCCCTATGTGTAGGCATCCTTCTTAAAATGTGGTGTCCAGAACAAGACATAGTACTCAAGATGAAGCCTAATCAGTGCCAAACACAGGGGGACTAGTACTTTGTGGGATTTGGAGTTTATACTTCTATTAATACAACCTTTCTGCTCTTTTGTTCCTAAATTCTTGAAGACAGCCCCTCTCAGATAGAGACCGAACACACTGTGCTTTGCAGGCACTTTCTAGGTCACCAAATACAGGAATGAGCTGCTCTTATTAGGAATAAGGATTATGCATGCGTAAGTCAGCACATTTATGCACACTCTTCTATCTGCTATGAAATGAACGTATCTGCATGTAAAGAGAACCACTGCAGGATGTGGTTTTTTTAACAGCAATTTAACTACTAAAGACAAAGGGTTCTATAAGAAAACTGTGGCATCCCACAGATATGAGTGATTAAATCACTGTGTGCACTCACCCGATTATAATATGGGGATATTTCATTCGAAACCAGGCAGCAAGCATTCCTCCATAAGATCCCCCTATAGCAATGACAGGAGTATCTTGAGCTCCAGGGATTGTGTTCTTCAGGTGGTGAACGAGTACTGCAAAATCAGCAAGAGCTTGCTCCGAAGTCAAGTAATTCAGATGCTTAGCATCCTGAAACAAAATTGCAGGATGTTTGCTCTCACTTTCTCCCGCCCCACCGCAGGGAAACGAAAATACAGCTTCATTTTTATATGGCTGAAGAGAAATGACACTGGAGACCCGAATAATGAAATCAATGATTTACATGTAGTCACCTGCAACTGGTTACCTGTAGTTATGTTATCTTTTGGGGTAAACATTCCAAAAGATACATAACAAGCATGATCACTTTGTGTTCATGAGTGATATATTCTAGTTCCCGTCAAAAGTTACTTTTAAAGGGCATTTTTAACAGGGTGTTTCAACATATATGCCACTCTCTTATCAATCCAGGTTGCCAAGTGACATACTATTTTGTATTTTTCCAAACACCTTCAGGGTGAAACATCAGAGGTGACCATTAGAGGGAACTAGAGAGGACTCTCTAATATTTTCCCCTTGTAATGTTTGTGATTACTGTATGTAATGTCAATCTGTAACAGGGCAAATTGCTTTTCCAACAGGATAATGATAGCAGTAATTGCCATCTGGCTCAGAAGAACAAGTCACAGCTACCCTTCCCACCTGCTCCTCACATTCCTTGATGCTAAAAATTGTGACAGCTAAGGAGGCCAAAACAGCTAATAGCAGGAATTGTGCTTTCTTGGTCATGGCCCCTTCCCTCTGGAATAAGCTTCCTACAAAGGTTCGTCAGGCATCATCTCCCTCGGTTTTCAGGAAGTTAACTAAAACCAAACTGTATGAAGCTGCCTTTCGAAAGAAAAGAAAGAAAGAAAGAAAGAAAGAGAAAAGCCTTTCAAAAGTGACAGTCCAAGTTCTGCCAGATATGACCAATGCTTTGGGAATGCAGCAAAATATTATATCAGAAGCGTACATGGCTGTTCACAGCAGCTCATCAAGTCAATTGTACTGTTTCTAATAAAAAAGAGCAGGACCATATCCAACATCCATGCACCAGCTTCTACCAACAAGCTCCATCTCCGTGATCACACACAACTGTATCTTGTGGAAGAGATCTGCCAAAAGTTGGTGGGGCTACATAAGCTGGTAAAATCTTATTTACTTGCCATCTGGCTATCACTCCAAAGCACACTGTTGATTGAGCATATGGCGATGTGTTCTATGTCACTGCCCCAAATGCCTCATGTTTCCAATTGCCCTCTAAATCTTAAAATTCTACATCTCTACAGAACTAATGTCTTATTTGAAAGACAGAAGATACTTACAGCAAATGATTTGTTTCCAAAGGGAAGAGACTCCCCATAGTACCTGTGTTCGGCAAATACCAAGATAGCATCAAGTTCTTCAGCAACATTCCACATAAAACCCTGGAAGGGAGCAAAAAATTTGCAGTTTTTCAAGCCAGAAGAGAGATTAGAGTGATTTACCTCTTAAATATCATATGGTTTCTGTAACCCCAAGAACAAAGATTGTAGTGTCTTCAAAAGAGAAAGCAATTCATGCCTATAGGCAAGAATCCTACTTACTGTATTATTCGCAAACCAAGTGATGTCTCCTTCGTTGCCCGTATAGAAGAGGATGGACCCAACATCGCTCTTCCAGTGCTGGTCTGCTATGAGGTAACGCTGCTTGAATGTGCGATCTTCAGCAAAACCAAAGTGATCAATCTGTAGCAATAGAGAAAAGGAAGCCCATAGTATGGAAAGCAAGAACACAGAAGCTGCCTTATATCTAGTCATAGAATCATAGAATCGTTGTAGGGTTGGAAGGGACCTTGGAGGTCTTCTAGTCCAACTCCTTGCCTAAGGCAGGAGACCTCATACCATCCCGGACCTCATACCACCCGGGACAGATGGCTGTCCAATCTTTTCTTGAAAACCTCCAGCGATGGGGCACCCACAACATCGGGAGGCAAACTGTTCCACTGCTTAATGGTTCTCACCGTCAGGAAATTCCTCCTGATTTCCAGGTTGGATCTCCCACTGACGACTTTCCATCCATGGGTTCTTGTCCTACCCTCAGGCACAATGGAGAATAAATTGATGCTGTCTTCCCTGTGGTAACGCTTCAGATCTTGGAAGACTCGTGAGATTTTCAAGGGCAGTCAAGATAGTCTGTTTCAGCGATTATGACAAATATGACCAAAAAGGGGGGGGGGGGGAAGCCCTGCAAAGAGGTGTGGCACCTTGAAGAACAGATTTATTTTAGTATGAGTTCTCATGGATTTCAGCTCATTTCTTCAGATGCACAGAGGACAGTCATGCACCACGTGACATTATTGCAGCACAAGTTTGCAGCAATAGATATTGTGCAATAGCAGAATTTGGCATTCCATAAGCCAACTCAAAAACTGGGGGGGGACCCCAAACAAAATTATAACTTTGAAATTGGACCTTGGATCAGCACCAAATTCAGCACAGATGTAGAAGACTGCTCTTGCTGTGTGCCACGTTTGGGGATATTTGGGTAAATACCCTCTTCTGCTCATTACCATTCACACTTGTTGAAAAACAGCCCTGACAATTACTTTGTGTTTGGGTGAGAAATGGTTAACTGATTTCAAAAAGAGTCAGCTTCTGGGATTTTGCCTTGTGTGGTGTCACTTTGTGAATGGGTGTGACCAGAAGAGAGTATCCTGTAGACTATCTTGACTGCTGTTGTTTGTGTTGTCATCATTCAAGCTGCCCTTTGCTATGTAAAGCTTGGCATCCTTTTTCCTGCTGGCCACGTGGGCACAATATTGTGCAGCAATATTGGACCATTTCCTGGCTTTTTAAATTGTGGGTACAGGAAGCACAATATCCCACACTGATAAACCATAGGAGATTTTAAGAACTAAATATATACATAGTTCACATGCATGTGAGGGCAGGTCTAAAGGAAAAGGGGGTACAGCCAGGAAAATCATCTGTTAATACTTGTAATTAACTTCAAAATGTTGATTAAGATAAACCTCGAGGCAATGCTAAATGTCTCAAAGCTACTATATAACCTTATGCAGATAAAGCTGAAAATCTATAAACTAGAATGCATCTGTGTTAGGCATATATTTAAGTGGTGAGTTTAGCTCTCAAGAATTCCCAGTGGTGGAATCAGAGTTCTGAGGTTCGATCCCAGAAGTTAGATTTACAAGCATTTAGAACTACTGTAGCTAGAACAGGCAGGTCCAAGTGGGTACACTCAGCAGAAAGGACAGCAGATGGAGCTGTTGGTTAATCTAAAATCATCTTCCGTACAAATTGGAAATCTTGTGAGTTTGGTCTGTATTAATGCAGTCCAGTCAGAACCAACTTTTGGAGCAACAACAATGGCCATTTGCCCAAAAATTTATGCTGGATTGGGCTCGGTAACAACTGACATAAAGCTCAACATGAGAAAGCCTGTTGTGGCTTTTTTTTGAGTAGGGAATCATTTTTTTGTTCATCCGGCAGTGGTGGTTTAAATTGGTTCCAGTCAAGTTGATATTGCTTTTGTCCACATTCTGTCCAATATGACTGCTTGATCCGATACAAAGGGGCACTCATGGGGGTGTCATTTACCCTCTACCAATCACCCCTTGTCTAATTCAGAGCTGGAACACACTATCACTAGAACAAAAAAAGAGAGGTGTAAATTGCTAATCCGCACTCTGTTAGCACCATAAGCATCTTCTGCTGTTGGAGCTCCATGCAAACCAAGCTCACTGCATCTGCCCCTACTGACTCCTGCAAATGGTGTCTAGATGGCTCCAGTGTTTCACCCATGGAAACCCACTTCCTACGGGTACAAATCACAGCAGATCAAGCCATGTTCTCACTATTGTGTAGTCACAACCTTATAGCGACCCTAACAGGGCTTTCAAGGTAAGCAAGATACTTAAGGAGTTGTTTTACCAGTTCCACTCCCCCAGTGAGTTTCCATGGATCCAAGCCTAAACTTCAAGTCCATCATTCTATCCACTACATTGTAGTGTTGGGTGTTGTAGTGACTACAACACCCAAATGGAATTATGTCCTGAGGCATAAAGGTTAGAAAGGCTTTACAAAAGGTCAGAAAAAGCTGCTGGGGAACAAATGGCTTGCCTTTTCAAGGCTTCATCTGTTTTTACTCCTGGCAATGTAGGCTGTGTTCACAAGAATAAAAGCAAACTCTGTGGTCTACTACAGAACACAGACACACACACACACCCAAATGGAGAGATTAACATCTATAGGACTTCACATATTTTATTAAAATATTTTTATGCTGCTTTTTTGTCTTATGAACTTATGCCAAGGCACTTTGCAACAATACAAATCTCAATAAAATTAAAACTCAGCACGAGAAATCAAGATAAACACAATTCAAGGTAGCTAGATTAAGGTATGTCAAATTAAGTAGCTAGATTAAGGCATGTCATACTTTTGGCAGTTCACTTTTATCCACCGACACCTGCTGCATACTTTTGATTCTGGAGTCAGTTTGAGAACTTAGCTGCCCATGTTTTTAAAAAGCCAGTGAACAGACCTGTCTTAGAACGAAGCTCCATAATTGGGGCATTTCCACCAAAAAGGTCTGCTCCTGTTTTCCACCAATTATACCTTGCTAACAGGAAAAAAACAACAACCAACCAACCAACCATATAAATGCAGAAGCAGGGGATACCTTTCTTGGACCACTGAAAAAATTAAGTAGCTAGTTAGCTTTTAATGGTAATCCATCTTCCTCAGGCTCTTTTCTTAACTCTGGGTGGCAGGTAGCAACTCTCCACCAAGCAGCATCTTGGAATCTCACATATCTTCAAACAAAGACTCACCAAGCAATCTCCATCACCCTCTCCCCCTCCACAACTGCCTTCTTTTGAAAAGCAGGAAACTTCTATATGGGGTAGGGAAGCAACACAGCCACATGGCAGGCTTCCTAACAGTGTCACTCAGAACAGGTCCTCCCCAAACAGTTGCAATTGACAGACAAGCTCAAGGAAGGAGGTGGGCCTTGCAAATTTCCTTGACTCAGGCCATTTGGGGATTTATAAAGAAGAATCAGTACCTTGTATTGGACCTGGAAATGGGCCAGAAGCAACTGCAATTTTAAAAATATGGGCAAAAGAAGCACTTTACAGACTAATGGTTTTTTCAGTGTTTGGTTTCATGCATCAAAATTCCCTTGTTCAGACACAGGGAGTAAAAAAAACCTATATTTATTCCAGCATGGTGAGACTTGGAACCTGATGGGAACACAGACAACTGATACAGTGACAACAGTGTGTTAGCATACGAATAGGGCTATCAAGCTGTTATTAGAAGATCTTAGGAAGGAGTTAACTAGGTAGTTTTCATTGTCACAGGAATGTTGAGTTGTTTATACAACAAAGGTCAGGAAAGCAGCTATTTCAACACCTGGGTATTATCGAAACCTGGCTTATTAATATAAGTAGTGTGCTAAGAAGCCTTGATCTCTATAGAGGCCCTTAGAGATGCACTATAACTTGTTTATATATAAGCCAATTTGTGCCATGTCTCTCTTAAGCCTACCTTTGTAGCTCCTTTTCCCTTCAATAGGCCTTTTAAGATGCTTATCACAAGCTGATATCCTGTGGGTCAGCTCCAGCTGTGCAACAGGAGTAATGTCTTCAGAAGCCGCAGACTGCAACTAGTTAAAGGCTTTCTTTTGTGACTGGGATCGTTATTTATTTATTTCTCACCCATCTAGTGGCGAACCACTACTGTGAGTGGCTAACAAAAATTAGAAACACAGACCCACCCACAAACAAAAAGTTGCACAAATAATAACAATGAGCAAAAAAGAACGAAAGAAAAAACCCTGAGGCAATAGCAGACAAAATTCAAATTCAAGTACATGGATCATCAAGAGTGTCACAGGGAGAGGACAGTCTTAAAGGCCTGTTTAAAAAGCTCAGATTTCACACAGTTCCTGAAGGTTAGAAGGGAGGGAGCCTGGTGCATGTCAACAGGCAACATGTTCCACAGTGTAGCAGCCACCACTGAGAAGGCCTGGATTCTGGTGGTAGTTTTCTGAGCCTCTCTTGAGAGGACCACCTACAGCCACAAGGCCTGGGGTCAAACAGGTGGCACAGGTAGATGATTTTAGGGAAAGCTGCTCTGACAATTAGCAAGGTCCTAAACTGTTAAGATCATGGCCACTGGTCCAATCACCTCCTGGCAAATAGAAGGGGAAGATATGGAGGCAGTGACAGATTTTACTTTCTTGGGCTCCATGATCACTGCAGATGGTGACAGCAGCCACGAAATTAAAAGACGCCTGCTTCTTGGGAGGAATGCGATGAGAAACCTAGACAGCATCTTAAAAAGCAGAGACATCACCTTGCCGACAAAGGTCCGCATAGTCAAAGTTATGGTTTTTCCAGTAGTAATGTGTGGAAGTGAGAGCTGGACCATAAAGAAGGCTGACCACCGAAGAATTGATGCTTTTGAATTGTGGTGCTGGAGGAGGCTCTTGAGCCTGGACTGCAAGGAGAACAAACCTATCCATTCTGAAGGAAATCAACCCTGAGTGTTCACTGGAAGGACAGATCCTGAAGCTGAGTCTCCAATACTTTGGCCATCTCATGAGAAGAGAAGACTCCCTGGAAAAGACCCTGATGTTGGGAAAGTGTGAAGGCAAGAGGAGGAGGGGACGACAGAGGACGAGATGGTTGGACAGTGTCATTGAAGCTACCAACATGAATTTGACCATATTTGACCATTGACAATATTTTAGTCTTTGAGGTCTTGAAAACTCTTGACTGTTTTTGCTACACCAGACCAACAAGCTTACTGTTCTAGAACAAGATTGGTGGAGTTCAGAAATCTCAGTTTGAAAACACTAAAAATGAAGAAATAAATTAAATTTTGAAAACACTCGGGGGAATAGAAAAACATCAGATGGGCAGTATAGTTTCCGAAATAATCCTTTGTTCGCAGTCCACGTATTTTGAAGAGATCAACAACTTTGTAACTGCTGTGACATTAAAAGCAGAAAATAGAGCACTTTTCAAAAATTAGACAGGCAAGGAGAAGGAAAAGGATGACTGATGGTTAAAAAGGATGTAATCTGCTCTGATGGATATTCATTATGTGCATGAGCAATCAGACTTCCAAATAAGGACCATGTTTACTTTATCTGGAGTACTCGCAAAAGCAAGTTAATTTGCAACATGCAGAGGTAAGTAAATGTTCTCCTGGGATAAAAAGACGTCTTCTACTTTTAAAGGAAAATCGTGCTAATTCTATTGCCTAATTTAACTCTCGGAGTCTTCCTCTATACATCTAACCGTGAAGTATCTCCTCTTGCTTGCAGCATGCCACTTGAAGCAATGATAGCTGCATGAACCCTGCTCAGAAATTCAGTGTAATCATAGGGCAGAAACCAGCCTCTTTAAGCCTCATGAGTCAGGTAATAGCTACAGTGGAGTCTGCAGAAAGCGCTGACATCCGTGTTTTTACTCATGAGAGGAAAAGAGCAATGCCAGTTCTTATTTTTTTTAATTGGACTGCTACACAATCATCCTGGCCCACTATTTGCTTTCTGGCCTGCAATACATTTGAAATAGTCATGGATATATTTCAGTGACAACTAATCTACACTGCCATAGGCCACAAAGTCTGAGCCACAAAGTCAGAAATACATGTTCTTGGCTGGGATATGTTTCAAGAGACATTTATGGGTCATCGGCACCCTGTGTAGCCTTGAAGATGACATAAAAACATGCTCCAATCCAGCATTGGGAAACACTTGTGCTATCATCCTGCAGGACAATTTTTTTTTAATACCCTTCCTGACCTTAATCATATTTTCATGTATGCATGCTAGTGCAACACTATGGTTAATGGATCTGGCATGCTTCCAATTGTGGTTTGCACATGAGCATAGTCTGCCAGCCAACATGTGTCTGCTTCATAAGAGAACTAAGGCTTATGTGGAAGGGTAGAAATCTAGTGGAGGGGGGGGGTGAGTACAGATTCCTCAAGCCAGTTCTCATTTTGCAAGCCATGAACTGCCTGGCCTGTGTCTCAGTCCAGAACAATTAGTCCATTTCTGTGACACGCTTTTTTGATCCATCTGAAAAGATGATATCTATCTTTGCTTTTTCCTCACCTTTGAAAAGCATGTGGTTATCTTGGCTTCCATCTGCTTTTCAACGGATCCCCTTCAACCCATCTCAGAATGATGTTATTGTTTTAAGAAAGGGAAGTTGTGTCACAAGGTTTTATGTGGTATCTACGAGTAGATCAGCAGACCAGCTCTTTTGTTCTCCTTTTTGTCTTCCTGCTCCTAATTTCCCTTTCACTGCACATAACTTAGCATTTGCTCAGCCCCTCGTTCTACCACATGGACATGCGCCTACATGTATACATCTCAAATCAGTCACAAAAGTGAGCAGGTTTAGACAAAAAGCCAAGAGACAAGGTTTCATGGCACATCCCATTTTCCACCTTCGGTTGTGCATCAGAAAAACTCACAGCAGCAATTAAAGCCTCAGACAGCAAGTAACACGAAATAACTCTGACCTAGGTAACAGTAACAGCAGAGCTGGGATGGGAACTTCCAGCCTTTCAGTCCAACTCAACCTGCAAAGTCTCCACATCACAACCAGAAGAACCCTCCGCCAACCCCCTGCACCTCAGCTAAAGGACTTAGGGAGTTGTCTCTATCAGGAGCCACCATGTCAAAGAGCTCTTGATACCTTGAGGCTGCTGTTATTGAAGGCTCTGTTTACCTCTTGCCTCTGTTGGAAAGTATGAGAGAAACATAAATTCATAGCTCCTGGCATTTCAAAGCAACAGCTGGGAACCCAAATTTTGGGAACCACTGACCCAGGGGAACTTCTGGGTTAGATGGATAAATAGGAAGCTACTTTCGACTGGACTGGACTATGCTTCTGATTACTTCTGCTGGTTTTGGAAGAGATGTTTCAGGATGTTGTTTTGCTAATTAATCGTCCATTGTTTTGGTAAAGTCATGCAAACTACTGAAAAAGAGCCAGAAAAGAAAAAAGCAGAGTGGAAACTTCAAGCCTCAAGCCCTGCTAGACAATGAAATCCCCCCTGATTTGTCCACAATACATGACTAATTTTTAATTAGCCTTCGGATACAATAAACGTTTCCATCCTAAAATTCTGATTAGCTAAAAATGCCTGTCAATGACAGTTTGATTCAGAGGTCCTTTTGTTTAGAATCACACTTTGATTTTAATTACAAATACAGCCATCCGCACTGACAGATGTTGCCTGAAATTAGTACCCATATGGTTAAGTCATTCATGTAACACTTCTTGACATTTCTTCCTCTGTTGTTGAATACTCTCACTATCCAACATGTACAAAGAGCTTTGTTCCTACCTCAAAGTTCTTTACGAACCACAAATTCAAATTAAACAGTAAAAATTGCTGGAAGACAGAGCAATAATTTAAGATATACGGCTGACACCATAATACTGCCAGAAAGCAGCAGTGACTTGAACGAATACTAAGCAAGGCCAAAGAAGAAAGCACAAAAGGAGACTTACATGTGAAGATTGAAATAACAATAATCACTACAGAAGAATTACTTTAATTGATTTAATATTAACAATGAAGAAACTTATCTTTAATGCTGACAATGAAAATTTTCTACACCAAGGAAGGCTGATATAGAAAATCAAAAGGAAGGCTACAACCAAGAAATCTGAAGAGGCCTCCAACTTGGGATGTAGCTATTAAGGAACTTGGGGAGGAGGGAGTCTTAAATGTAAGAATGTGCCACTGGAGCCTGCGATATATGGTATGGCATTTGTGATTACATTGTATGAATGTGAAAGCTCAAAAAGAAAGAAATTCATTTCGAACATGGTGTTGGTGGAGAGCATCATGGATACCCTGAAAGATAAGTGGGTGCCAGATTAATTCAAGTCTGAACTCTCACTAGAAACTAATATTGTAAAACTGAGACTACAGTGGTTTGGATATATGATGCAAAAACAAGATGCAACAGAATGAAAAATAATGCTAGGAAAAATGAAAGGCAGTAGGAAAAAACTAAGACCTCACATGAGACGGATTGACTCAATAAAAGAAATCACAGTCTTTAGTTTGCAAGACATGAGCAGGGCTTTTAAAGACAGGAACTTTGATTTGTAGAGCTGCTGTAAGTCAAGAACAACTTGACTGCACATAAAGTACTCAGGATAGCAAGCTGAAAAGAAGGAGCTGGTTTCTCATGCCAGCAGAATATTCCCACAGCATCTTTCCAACATTTGGACATGTAGTGTATGTCAAACACACATAAAAACAGTACTTCCTTCTATAACTCTTATTTTATGATTCGGAAATATGCCAAACCTTATGATCAAAAGGTAGCATAAAAATGGAGTAATTAAATTTATCTACTGGTCATACAGTGTTCTATATGGAACTACCACAAGTGATTCCAGTGCAGGAAAGTTTAAGTGACCTAAGCATGCTGAAAGGGGTAATTGCAAGATCTCAGCTATGGAATCAACTCCTCACAGGAAGGGATGACAATTCTATTAGAAAAACCAACACGATTGGCCAAATTATGGTTCCATTTATCACATACTGTATATGGTCCCAGAGGCTGCTTATAAATAGCCCCATCAGCACATTTTTCAAACCTTATAATAGAGTTGTATTCCCTGCTTAGTATTAGTAAATGTAAGAGCAAAACAGATTTGTTCAGAAATGTTTAATAATTACTCTCACATTTTGCACTTCCTTCTCTATTCTTCTGGCTCTCGACCTGCGTTTGGCATCATCCTCTAAACAGTTTCAGAACAGCTAGTATTTTTAACCTTTGAAGTTGTAAATTATATACAGAGTACAAGTTTAAAGTTAACAGCACTGCTGACTTAAACGAAGTCTGGCCATTTGTGAATGTTTGTCATAGGCTATGCTCAGTAACGGGGATGAGCGCCGCGCCCTAGAGTCGGACACAACTGGACTAAATGTCAAGGGGAACCTTTACCTATGCTCAGTAAGCATTTTTGCTCTTCCATATTGTACTGTTCACTAATATGTAATTCCTTGGAAAGCACTTCTGAAATATGTTGGGGACTTACTGAACAAATGGGTATTCCCAGTTTTACTTCAGTCTTTGCACATGTTTCCTGCAAGTGTATCAATCCTGTGCAACTCACTTTTTGTACAATATATACAGTAAGTGCTCAGCAGCAAGAGTTGATAGAGTAGATTTAACCATGTTAGTCAATTTTCATCCATCCAGCAGTATCTGCATTTATGGGAGTACGTGAAAGAAGAGGAAAGAAAAGGATAAACAGATGTTTCCTATTGCCCCCCCCCCCATGTTCTTCATCCAGCATGCATCTATCAAATTGCATCTTTTGAGAATGTTTGTGTGGCTCCCTCTTCAAAGGTGGTAATGCCATTTTTTAATCTTCACACCTAGCTGAACGTTTGATAATATAATAAAAATAATGTGCCGTCAAGTCAATTCTGATTTATAGCAACCCTTATCAGAGTTTTCCAGGTAGAGAATACTCAGAAGTGGTTCACCATTCCCTTCTTCTGAGGGCACCCTGGTACTTGCCCAAGGCCACACAGGCTGTTTCTGTTTGCAGGAGGCACAGTGGAGAATCGAACTGCCAATTTCGGGCTCCGCAGCCAGACATCTATGATGATGAGCTATGATGATATACAGACAGACAACATGCTAGTCTTTCACAGTGTTTTAAGGTCCATCACCTGAGGGGGCTCTCTCACCTTAAGGTTTGAATTTACACTATGCCCATTTCAAAACTATATTACAGTACCTAAATCCTAGTCTTGACATCACCCCTCCAGAAGCAGCTCAGGAGTTTCCATCTACCCACTATTTTCACACCACTTATGCTTTGCCCCTCAAATCATCTCTGAGGAGAGGATAAACAATTAAAAGCATTGTAAGCTTTCTGCCCCCTTACTGTCTCATTTTTTAAACACATACACCTCTTCTTTTGTATGCTTTTAAACTGTGCTTGACACTCAAGCTTTTTAAGTGCAATGTCAAAACAAACCAACTCTGGTAGCCCAGAGATACATGTCTTGCTCTGCAGCGGTTCTCACTTAAGCTCCGGAGCTCCAGAGGCACGATCGACGGCGAGGGGGGACCTCCGAGAGGCCTCCCATGGCGGCGGAGAAGCCCTGGAAGGCCTCCGGAGGCACGATCGGCGGCCTACGGACCGGAAGGGGGAGGCGGGGAAAGCGCCAAATTTGAATTTGGCACTTTCCCCGCCTCCCCCTTCTGGTCCGTAGGTCGATTCTCCGGCCGCAAGTCGATGGGAAATTTTGCGGCCGGGGAAGTCTGTAAGTCGAAAAGTCCACAGGTGGAGCCGTCTGTAAGTCGAGGGTCCACTGTATAGCTTTGCAACAGGATACATGCCAAGATGTTCTGGCTATAGAATCATATGTAAATTCTGACTGAGCCAGTGTAGAGTATAATTGTTTGAATATTAGATTTGGAAGAGGAGGATACGGGTTGAGATCCCTGCATAGTCAAAAAGCTTAGTAGGCATCCCATAATATGGATGCTGGTTTTTGGTATCCATTTTTATTGATAGCAACAGAACTTCCTACAAATCTATGTGAACCCCAGTGGGACCACATGCACACAAACACAAACACACACACAAACACAAACAAAAACAAGCAGTCGTTTAATTTTGTAAGCCACCAACGGCCCTTTTCACAAGGAAGGCAAAGTAACAATATTTAAAATAACTAAAAAAAAATAAAGATATGTCTTTACTGTGATTTTGGTTACAAACATTTCCTGGACTCCTCTTTCAGAGACCACCCAACCAGTGTCTCTCACAACCTGGCCTGACCCAGGCTTCCATTGCAATAGTCCAAAGAATTTTAAAAACGATGGTTCCAAAGCAAAGACAAGTGCTTTCTGTATACTTGTGTCCTTGTTTCCAATTTGCGACTAGTAAGGAAAACAAGGCAGGCCTCCCATGTTTTGGGTGCAGGGGCAACAGTACCTTGACCACTCTTTGTGATGTCACTTTGTGATGCCACTTTGTGATGCAATTCATCACCTTCATAAACCTCTGGTCCAGGACAGCAACCATCCATCTGGTGGGTGACCAGCGCTCAGTCAGCTGTGTTGATCCAGTGATGGTGAAGACCCAGCGCAAGCTCTCGGGAAAATGTTGGCAGCCCCAATCAGATATCTCATCTTTCTTCTTGTTATCACTTTGATAACATTATGTAATCAGTTTGTTCTCCTTTGGAAACTCCTGCAGAGTTTTCCTTTGTTTCAGAACACGTTTGAATCCATGAGGAGGCTCTTTGCTACAACCATCTATTTGGTGGGTCACCCGCGCTCTGGCAGCTGTGTTGATCCAAGGATGGAGAAGACCCAGCACAGGGTTCCGGTTGCTCCCAAGGAAGCCATTGCAACCCTAATCAGATACCTCATCTTTACTCTTAGTCTCTTGTTCATAACATTATGTTATCATATTGTTATCCTCTTGAAACTCCTACAGAGTTTCACTTTTATTCAAAAAAAATCTGTGAATCAACCAAGAGATGTTTCAGGTGCCTCTTTGCTGTCCGTGAAATGCCACCCCAGCTTTCCAGCGCCCAAGCAAAGGTAGGTTGTTGCATTACTGTTATCGGCTTGCTTTCCATAAGTAAACAAAATGCATAGAGACAGGAAGCGTATCTGGTGTTCGTTCTCCAGAAAAAGAAAATGGGAAAACTAGTTTTTCTTTACCCTCATTAATGCTGGACCTTTCTCTTCATTTTCTCTTTATGGTAGGTCTATCAGCAAAGACCAGCAAAGGGGCAAGTGCCTGAGGGAACAAGGATTGGGAGAAAAGAACAGAGGACAAGTCTCTCCACCCCCATTGAGGTCTGGCATCTCCCATTCCTGAACCTCCCCAGAAAAGAAGACCTGGAAGCTCACTTGAGGACAAGAACAGCCCAGCATAGGTGGGGACTTCCCAAATGGGTTCTTCAGTCCTTGAGGGTCCTTCTGTCTCCCGGAGCTCCTTCGAAAGCAGATTTGGAATGCAGAATGTGGCTTCAGAGGTCCCCGCAGGCCCTGACTGCTCAGGATGAAAAAAAGAAGGGGCGAAATGAAGAGGAGGAAGTCCATTGGGATTGTGTTCATCTGAAGCATCAAAAATCTCCTCTGGGAGAGACACAGTTTGAGTCTTCAGAAGGAGAGCATTCCGTGTTTGGGAGGAAGGACGGTTTTTGGACAGCGGGAGAAGGCCACGAAGCTCAGAATGGAGAGGTCACAAAGAAGAAATGGTGGCCAGTACCAGCATCCTGGATAGGAAACTGCACCTCCTGCGTCGAACGGAAGAATGGAGGGGTAAACAAGGAATCTCAACGTTGGCTTGGAGAGAGAAAGATGGAAAGTGCCAGAAGGAAAGGGGTGTTTCAGCTGCCATGGAGGAAGAAAAGGTCTCCGAGAACTGTTGTTGGAGAGCCCTCCACAATGGAGACTCCAGCCGGAGATGCGGATGGAAAAGAAAAGAAAAGGAGTTCCATCATTAGGAGGTGCACCTTCTGTCTGTGCTGCATCTCTGTGCATGTGCGAAAATCTCCATCAGGGCTGTACACCAGGAGTCGCTCTTGATGCCCATTCAGCTCCAGTTTGGGATGACCCCTTCCCCTGTGTGCACACGGGGTGAGGTTCCCTTGCAGTGGGGACAAAAATTACACAGAACATTGGGCCAAATCCATATAGTTTTATTATTATTATCATCATTACTACTATTATTACTTGATAAGAGATTGCTTTCCTACAGTAATCACATGTTAACCACTGATCTATTTCAATAAAAACCTTTTTTGTGATGTATGTTTATGAAGATGCAAAGTTTGACACACACACACACACACCCGTTGAAAGGGTGTTGGAAAAAGCCATACTTCAGTTTGCCTCCAGGCACAGAGGTTGATGGATTGACCTGGCATTTGTTCCCCAGAACAGAGGCCAAGGGTGTGGAGGTAGGGTTTGCCTCATGGCACAGAGCTGACTGACATGGAGGTCGCATTTGCCCCCTGGCATAGAAAGGGATTCCACTGGAGTGTTGGGATGGGGGGGGGGGCAATCAACACATTTAATTTCTGAAAACGTCCTGTGGCTTGTAAGATCATCAGCCTTATGCAGTGTCACTTACAGAATAGGATTTAAATCCCCTTTTAAAATTTGATTTTTTTAAAAAAATAAAGGTTGTGTTCCAGCCTGGATCGATGTTCTGTCAACCTCAATTAAGGGCCCCATTTGGCTCAGAACCCATTCTTTGCTCATTCCATTGGAAAGAGGAATTTTTTACAGAAGGAGATCCTATTGTTCATCTTCCATTCATTTCGGTCTGTGCAGCGGAAAACGCCTTTCTGGGCTGGAAAGAGTTCCAGAAACACGAACGGGGAGTGTTCTTTGCTCACCCATCGCTTCACCTCCGGCTCAGAGGGCAGCCTTCCTTGTGGACCTTTTCAGAGAGAAGGAAAACCTCTCAGACGTTGCCTCCTTTCTGAAATCATCACTTATGACATCTTGTGACCAGCCCAACCTGGCTACGGCTAATGACCTTTAAACCGCCCTGTTCTTTCCCTGAGCTAGCCTTGAGCCCTCCACCATTTCGACTCTCTCTCCCTCTCTCTCCCGGAACCAATGGTTCTGATCCCACTTGCTGAGTGGTGATTGGTCCAGCAAGAGAGTCTCTGACAAATCGGCTCCTCAGGGCTGACACTTCATCCCTTTGAGCGAGGCTGCTTCTCATACCGCTTTTGATCGCAACCACAGCACAGGGAACCGAAGCAAAGTGGGGAAACCTTCTGAGGAAGAAAGGACCAGAGAGTCGTTTTTGGAAAGCTCTTCCCGTGTCACACTTTCCTGTCTCCAGAGTGCAAGTTGTGTTCTGCCAGGGATTGGGGCTAGGCTGTAACGGAGGAGCATAAAGAGAAAGAGAAACGCAAGACTCAAAGGCAAAGAGGGGCAGGGGGATCAAAGGGCTAAATCCAGATTTATTCCCACCGAAAGGAGTGGGACTTGTCGTTCACTAACACAAGTCAACTGGAATTTTTTTTTAGACCAAAGTTTTGTTCGCCTTTTAAATCTGATGCCATTGTTACCTTCTGAAGCAGGATGAGAAAGCACGATCGTTTTCTTTTCTATTTCTTTTCTAGCAGAGACAATACAAGATATATATATCATGCTGTCCCATCACAGCTCCTATATTTTTTTTGCCCCTGATCCCACCGCTCAGACCTGCCACATCCAAGGGTCTTTGTAGTCTTCAGAATGGGTCCCCCCTCCCGCCACCATAGGGAGACAGGGCAGGGCCATTGGCAGAGAGCAGTGGCCGCTCACAGGCTCTTCTTCATCCGTTTCTCCTTCCGGAGATCCGCTCCAGATGCATTGGCATTTAATCAAGGGAATGCGCCATGGAAGACAAAAGGTAAAGTAGACCAGCTGATATCAAGAGGATTCAACTTTTTTGTAACGTATACTGTAGATCAGGGAGCGATTTCGTTTTTCAGGGGGGCGATGGAACGAAAAGGGGTGACGCAGGGGCAGAAGGGGGCGATATGGGGGCGATGGAGCGAGCCAAACCTGAGAAGGCCGCTGCAGCCGCGGTGCTGGCAGCGGATCCGGCAGGCGGATCCAGAGCAGCTGGTACTGGCAGTGGATCCGGTGCCGCCACGCCGCCAAACCTGGGGGAGGGGGGCGATGATAACTTCCTCAATGGCTCAAGGGGGCGATTCTTTCAAAAAGGTTAAGGACCACTGATCTAAAAGACCGAGTCTCCCCCTATGAGCCTGCCCCGATATTAAGATTATCAGGGGAGGCTTTTCTCTTGGTCCCACCACCCTGACAGCCATGCTTGGTGGAGACACATGGGAGAGGGCCTTCTCTGTTGCTGCCCCCCAGACTCTGGAACTCCCTCCCACTGGTGGCCAGGCTGGCCCCATCTTTCCACAAGCAGGTGAAGACCTTTTTCTTCTGGCAGGCTTTTCCTCAATGACTGGTGGTCTGATGGGTTTTTTAAAAATAGATTGTTGTGCTATGTTGCTTTTAAAGGTGTTTTTAGCATTAGTTTTATTTCCCATTTTTAATATAATACTTGTTTAATTCTTTTTTAATATTTGTATACTTACAGTTTTTAGCTTTTAAATATTGTCTTTTTAATTATGTCAGCTGCCTTGGCTCCTTTTGAGAAAGACGGAGTAAAACTATTTTAAATAAATAATAAATAAAAATTATTCTGAAGAGATCCAGGTTACTGAAAAGGTTAACAAGGCCCTGACCTAGGATCTGATGTTTTCATATAGCCCTGGCACAGCCTATTCTAAGAATTTACCTGCACACTTGATATAACTTTAAGAGCAGGCACATCCAGTTCATGGCCTGTAATTATGAACCTACAAGTTAAAGGCTTTGACTTGCACAACCAAGATCATAAAAGTCATCTAGTAATTCTCTAATTATCCATGAGGGCAAAAGTGTGAAATAATGGTACAGTACTAATGCTAATTGTAAAATGATGGTAGAATGCAAAATGATAAATACTAATATAATATAGCAAAACAGACTAGTGGTTCAGCAGTCAAATTCATGCCATCCTTTAGGAAAGCTGAAAAGAAATTAATGGGAAAATTGATATAAAACAATATATTAAAGTAAGCCAATCGTTTAATCTACCCTTCAGGTAGGTTTTATAAATATGAGACAAACATACTTATTGTTTAGAGCCATGATGCACAGGCAGGTAACGAATAGAAGTGTGTCTGATTTATTTCAGCAGAGTTGTTAGCCACACATTTTTCTTTTCCATATTAAAAAGAAACTTCAAAAGGACCCAGAGAGTTCCACCTTTCAGTATGGAGCTAAAATCACATGTGCTGTTCCCTTTGCCACCTGTGACAGGCCCTAAAAGTGGGGGATGTTTTAGAGGCAGATTTGCAGGATAATACCAGCTGAGTAGGAAATGGGTGAGCTGGAAATGGGGAAATAAATCAAGTGCTTGGGTGTGGTGGGGAACCCACCTATTATGTACTACTACATTACTACAGCCACACATTTCCATTCTAATGATAGATCTGGAATGCCAAAAACACACTTATGCAACCATAGTACTCCATTGTTAGCAAGTGTATAGTCTAGTCAGTGTGATTAGTATGGACGTCTTTTGCAATGCCAAGGTAGAAACTGTCACACCCCTGCTCTCCGATACTGACAGTCCAATCTCCCTTTGGCTTGGCATTTGACTATTGAGGTCTCCTTCAGACTTCTCTCTCAAAACCCAGACTCCAAAGCCGCCCTTTTCCTGATCTCTCTACACCAGACTGTTCTGTATATCAGACTGGAGACTGTCTCAAAAACACATTTTCCTCATCTCACAGATAATCAGAACCATTCTTATCAATACTCCATGCTCTTCACTAATCTCCTCCCATCACATAAATACCAAACCGTATAAAGCAAACATAAGTGGGCATCAGAGGAACAATGCAAGTATAACATACATGTACATGCTGGCTTATTGAATAAAAAAGGGGTTGGCCTATGAATATTAGGGCCATAACAGTGCACATGAGAGAAAGAGAGAGATGGCAAGAAAATTTAATCCTTCTCTACTACTCTCCCGAGGGAAATCCTTCCTCTGGAGCTGGCATTTGCTTCTCAGAGGTTGAAATTTGTTTGGGAAGCACACACACCCCATTGGCACCAATAGGTCCCTTCCTCCTTCTCAAAGCAAACCCTAATCTTATCTTTGGGGCCACAGCTATGCTAAATCCCCCATCCCTGCAGTCTCTGATCCTATTAATCATCAGCTCATTCTACTTGCAGA
Source organism: Intellagama lesueurii (assembly GCA_037013535.1). Classification (NCBI taxonomy): domain Eukaryota; kingdom Metazoa; phylum Chordata; class Lepidosauria; order Squamata; family Agamidae; genus Intellagama; species Intellagama lesueurii. Next base: position 8,879,987 of record JBAJHW010000003.1, read on the forward strand.
ATTTTAAGAAAACGTTAAAGTAAGTACTACACATAGTTTAGTTTGGCTCCTATATTTACATGAGGGCACTGGCCAACTTGATCCTATATGATCCTCTCTACTATTACAGGGCCATTCCACAACACAACAAATTTTGATTGTGCTCCAACCGTATACCTGGAGAATGGCAGCCAGGATGTACCCTGACTTTTAAAACCCTAACTGCCAAAATGAACATCCAGTAGCATTTTGTTAAAAATTACAATCCCTGATTGCAGCCAGACTTTGTTCTCAGATAAATATACTTGCATGCAAGCATTCAGATCCTAGTTTCTTAGAACACCATTAAGCATAAGCATAAAATATAAAGTGTGGAATGCTAAAAGAAAAATTGGGCTTGAAAATGTTGTACTAATTAATGTTCTAGCCATCGTGGCTTTTGGAGAGACACTGAAGACAAGTAAAAAAATCACTGATGGTTGAATCACAGGTGGGAAGCAAAACTGAGTGGCTCCTTCAAAAAGGCAGCTTGTGATCCTGTAAAACAAGGCTTGCTTGAAACTATGCTACTTTTTAAAAGACTTATGTCCTTGCTCTCTAGGAGATCCTAGAGACCAGTGTCATGTAGTATCAGCATAGCTGAAGTATGTTGTCAATTCTTCTGCTTGTCAAGGGGGGCAGGGGAGAGAAGCCTGTTCCGAGTCCCACCATCACCAAAAGAAGTACAGTTGGTAGGTGTGCAAAACAGGATTCTTTCTTATGACACCAGGATGTGAGGAGTTCATATCCAAAGGGTGCGGGATGGTTCCCTTCCTTTGATGAAGCTTTACAGGACAATACAGACAATTTTATTTTACTAGATGTTCAGCTCAGATGATTGCTCACCCTGCTATACTGCTTCCTGTTTTGTCATTCTGGGTGTTTCAGTACGCTGTTTTATTAATGTTGCAACCACCTTTCAAATGGGAGGACATATATAATCTAATACAAATGAAGACACATTATCAGCTTGAGAATGGGTTCAAATTCCCCATTCCACCATGCAACTCCCTAGGTGGTGTGGCCTCAGGCAAAGTCACATTTTAAAGAATCTACATAGGAGTGCTTCATGAATAAAGCCAAGATAGCTCCATGTGTCCCACTCCGATGGAGAGGTACCACTCTGGGATGGATGAAGAAAACAAGAAAGCAGACGTGTTGGAATACTATGCCACTGAGAATTAGGAAGAACTATCTCCAGTAATAAAACTGAGAAAAGTGCACGGGATCCAGCCTAGCTTTCTACAGAGAAAGGAAAATCTATGGACTAATAAGATTCTGCTTATCAAGACCTTCATTACTGTATTAGGAACTACCTGAAGGAAAAAGCTGAAAATTAAGCAGGAAGCTCTTCCTTTCCACACATCCTTAAGGAGTCAGGTCTGCAGCATGACCTTTTGAACAGTGTATAAAAAATAAAGTTTCACTGAGAAAACATAAGCAACTACTTCCTCACTTTCCAAACTGTTCAAGGACTATTGTTTCACTCCAGAGTGTCTTTGTCACTCCATTGCACCCCTATTATAGAAGTGTCTGCCAAAGAAAACTGGAACGGGTAGTAAGATAGCCATATCTGGTGGGTGTCCATTTATTTTCATAATACATTCCGGAAAATCTCAACACCTTTGCTGGCATGTGGTGCAAGTAATGAATGCCAAAGAAGATGAGTTTTATTCCCTTCCCTCCTCCAGGCACACAGGGTCTTTTAGGTAGCACACTGCTGAGGATTCTCAATTAAGTTTACTAACAGGAGTAGCAGCACACCAAAGGAATTTGTTCAGGACAAAGCTAAACATTATTGTCTCCCTGCTTATTTAACTTATATGCAGAATACATCATGCGAAAGGCCAGACTGGATGAATCCCAAGCCAGAATTAAGACTGACGGAAGAAATATCAACAACCTCAGATATGCAGATGATACCACTCTGATGGCAGAAAGTGAGGAGGAATTAAAGAACCTCTTAATGAGGGTGAAAGAGGAGCGCGAAAAAAATGGTCTGAAGCTCAACATCAAAAAAACTAAGATCATGGCCACTGGTCCCATCACCTCCTGGCAAATAGAAGGGGAAGATATGGAGGCAGTGACAGATTTTGCCTTCTTGGGCTCCATGATCACTGCAGATAGTGACAGCAGCCACAAAATTAAAAGACGCCTGCTTCTTGGGAGGAAAGCGATGACAAACCTCGACAGCATCTTAAAAAGCAGAAACATCACCTTGCCGACAAAGGTCCGCATAGTCAAAGCTATGGTTTTTCCAGTAGCGATGTATGGAAGTGAGAGCTGGACCATAAAGAAGGCCGACCGCCGAAGAATTGATGCTTTTGAACTGTGGTGCTGGAGGAGACTCTTGAGAGTCCCCTGGACTGCAAGGAGATCAAACCTATCCGTTCTGAAGGAAATCAACCCTGAGTGCTCACTGGAAGGACAGATCCTGAATACTTTGGCTTCAATACTTTGGCCATCTCATGAGAAGAGAAATGTCCCTGGAAAAGACCCTGATGTTGGGAAAGCGTGAAGGCAAGAGAAGAAGGGGACGACAGAGGACGAGATGGTTGGACAGTGTCATCGAAGCTACCAACATGAATTTCACCAAACTCTGGGAGGCAGTGGAAGACAGGAGGGCCTGGCATGCTCTGGTCCATGGGGTCACGAAGAGTCGGACACGACTTAACGATTAAACAACAACAACAAGCTAAACACATGACATGCATGCTGCACTAATCAGCTTTGCAAATTGAGCCTTTGTTTACCTTCTGATGATCAATCACAAACATAGCCCACTAAATGCAAGATGTACCTTTACTTTTGCTTTGCTTTAAGGCGGGGTGGATTTGATTTTAAAAAATCATAATTTAAATTTAAAAACTGGATTTTTTGACAGTTTAAATTAAAAAATAATTTTTAATTTAAATTGTGATTTAAATCAATTTGATTTTTAAAAGTCATTGATTTTTAGCCACCCTGCTTTGAGAACAATTGGAGTATGAAAAGCAGATGTCTTTCACCACTCAAGGGAGCAAGTATTCCAAAAACATATTGAGCATATTGTCTGCTTTAAAGCTCACCCTTCAGCCAGAAAATCCCAGATATTCTTAGATATCAAAGGCCAGGCTCTGTTGTTTAAAGTTAGTTCTATAATTGCATGAGTCTGCAACCTTCTAGAATCAGTTTGAAGTTGCAGATTTCATGTCAGTATATGTCGGGTTCATCGCCTTTCTCAATCTGTAGAAGCAAAGGGCTGCCAATTCTCAGCACTTTTCCCATTGCCTTATCCTGAAGCTTCCAGTTGGCTTTTCAGTTAAACTGTGTTAGAACTCTTCTCCCTGCTCCATCTAAGTAATTTTGTTTACTGTAACATCTTCTCACCCTTATTGAAACCAGTTTATTTTTGTATAGACGTTAAGCTGTATTATCCTGTATATCTGGAGCTGGTTACAGCTGGCTTGGTTGGGGGGTCGGGGGCTGGGAGACCAAATAGCATCACCATACCTTCCTGGAGAGGGACCAACCAAAATGACCCAGAGTGTGTGTTACTCAGGTCCTATCCTGAAAACACCTAGATGTCAGGAACAGCAGATTCAGAAGGGAAAGAAGCCAGAAATGGGGGCAAGAAGACAACTCAGATGCAGGTCTTGCTGCCACATAGGGCAGGAAACGCTAGATGCCTGGAAAATTGGATGCTGGGAAAAACTTCATGGTGCAGACACAGCTTCTTTGAGTTCAAAACAGTGAACCACTGTGGAGAGGGATACATAACGTGTAGAGCCCTGGAAATGTGTTACCCCAAGAGCCTGAAATGTTCCTTATACAGACATATAGGGTCTAGAGCAGGGGTGGGCAATTAATTTCTATAGGGGGCCACATGAAAAATCTGAACTGTGTTCGGGGGCCGAAACAACTTTACTTAAAAATAAAATGAAACAGTTATGATTGTTTTTATTTTAAACTTGTTAATCTTCACAAATACTAAAGAGGTTTTTTGCGGTATGTTAAAGATAAGCAACTGATCAACTTTAGACAAAAAGCTATAAATGGTTTTGATGTCCGGCGGGCCGGACAGGAGCAGCTTGCGGGCCGTATGTGGCCCTCGGGCTGCACTTTGCCCAGGTCTGGCCTAGAGTTATGTCAGTCCCTGAAAACAACAGGGAATTCTTTCCACTGGTTTTGGCCCCACCACATTATTCACTAATGAAGAACCATCTTGTGGTTAACAACTGGGGTAGAAGGTAAAGAAGCCAATCAGGAAACTTTAGGAATGTGGAACAAAAAGTCATTGTACAAGCAGCAGCTTTCGTCCTAAATCTTGGTTCCTGATCCCTTCCCCTTTCCAAAAAAAAAGAGGATCTTCCCTCTCCCTGAGACCCATCCTTCTACCATCTAATCTTCCTGCTGAGCCTTTTCAGGGTCCCCCATCTGGAATCTAGGAGGAGGTTCTGCTGGATCTACTTATCTGCACCTATGAGGCTAAGGTATTCACATCCTTGATTTGGATTAGGTAGATTAAAATATTATATTTCTATTTTAATTATATTTTGATTTGCCAGCTTTGCTACCATACAGTTGAGAACTTTTCGATCTGCTTTTAAAATATCAGGGCTAAAGGAGTTTAGATGGTGCTAGATAAGACTTCAAAAGGCTGCCCATTTCTTAAGTCTTGATTTTGCATGCCACAATGATTTCATTTAAAGAGTTAATTTAGTTCATTTGGGATCATATCTATTCAGACAGCTTTAGTGAAAGCGAAATCATAGTCTCCTTTGCATGGCAAAATTTCTCTATCTAACAATTGGTTTGATTTTGCGAAAGTTATCATATTCATCATGGAATGGTGCTGTTCTGATTTTTACTTGAAACTTCTTTTTGAACTAACAAAAGGCATTCACAAATTTTCTGTTCTTTTTACTAAACTTAAATATGTATTTCCATTACTTGTATCTGTAAGTGGCCTAGTTTCATTTCTGGCTATGCCTTCATATCCACTCAAGCAAAAACGAACTCATTTGCAGTGTGTGTGGCAGATGGGGTTGTGACCTGCCACCTGTCTGGACTTGGACAAGCATTATGGTCTTACAGCACCATCAAAAGAGGGACTGGTACACCATTTCTGACTACTTCATATCTAGAAAATCCAGGAAGGATAGTCATTAGTCAATATCAACTTGGCAGCACATTTTTATTTTTATTAATTATTATGTGCATCTTATAAATTTGTAATTTTAGGATATGTCCTATGTCTTATTCCATTCACACTAGTCAAAGGCCAATCCTATTGTGCTTAAACTTTTGCTTCTATATGCCTTGAATGGCCTCAATACTCCTGAAGCAAGAGATCATCGTCCTGTCTTTTTGGGAAACTTGTTCCACACCACTACTGCCAATCTTCTCTGGAAGAATCCCTAAAGGCATTTACAGTTTGTAAACCACCAGACGGAACTGCTGAACTCTTAAGCATCTTGAGCAAAGCACTTCGTGCCAGATATTTTGACTGCCAAAGAACACTGAATTATTGGTTTTGTACCTTTGCATAATTACTTTCATATACGTATCACACCTTTGCATAATTACTTTCAGGAAAACACTTGCAAGTCAATTTAAATTAGAAAAAAAATACTGCCATGTGCCCTCCTCCCTTTTATAGGCACTCATGAAACCACCAAATGATTTGGCTTGCAACACCTCACCTTCCATACCAGAGTTATTTTTGTTCAGCCACCCAACAATAAAAACAACACTACAACTGAGGAAATGCAACTATCTACTGAAATACTTCTTCTCCTGCAGAAATGGAAGGCTGAGAGCTTACCTAAGCTTGCTCTCATGTCTGATAAGTACATACCACGTTAAATGGCGAAAGCCATGAACTTCAAGTAGGTGATTCTTCTAGCCTTAATATTCAACTTAAATTTCCATAGCACTAAAATTAAAATATTTATTAAGTTTTTATTAATTTATTCGATTTACATGCTGCTTTTCTTCTCAAAGGAAACTTGAAAATATTCACAATTAAAAGCACACACCACCAATAAAACATAACACTGAAAAATAAGTAAGCATAACATTTTCAAAGCTGCCATTAGAAACAAATTTAAGACCATTAAACATTAAAAATATTAAAATTAAGCCTCACGTTCTGCCACGAACTGTCTTATTTTTTCAGAACAAGAGACAAAACAAAGCAGCCACAGGTCCACTACATGGAATGGATGACAAAATGCAAATACATGACGGAAAGGAAACCACACTGTGCAAATTTTACTTTGTCTCCATCTTTTCATGAAAAGAAAACATTGCTCAACCTCGTGCAAATGGAGGAAGGAAGAGGAAATAGAGCGCTGGAGGAAGTGAAGGGCCTGCTGAGCAAGGTTGTTAAGAGGTAGTACAGAAACACCCAGCTTCTTTTAACAGATCCATGCCTTCAAAGGCAGAGGAACTACAAGGGTACTAAAGGAGCTTGATAATTTTTAGAAAACAAGTGAGGTCCTTCAATACTGAAGGAGGATAAATGGTTTCTTCCTCTTCAGAAGTGAAAAAAGAGGATCTAGGCAACTACTAACTAATCACCTTATTCCATTTTATCCCACCTTTCTCCTCTACTAGGAACCCAAGGCTGCATACAAAAAAATTAAAATCAACAATTAAAATAAATTGAGTAAGACTTAAAACTATAATACATACATATTTAAAACATTTAAATTATAAGTTTAAAATTTTAATATACATCATCATCTCAGCTGCTTCCTGGGTCCCCAAGAAGCCTCTTTAAAGAGATGTGTTTTTAGCTGCCAGCAGAAGGAAAGGAGATATTGACACCTTGATGTCAATGAGATGAAAGTTTCTAAAATAAATCATTGAGAAAAGAATGCAGTGATTATTAAGAGTCAGCATTAATGCAGTGATTATTACGAGTCAGCAAAAACAAACTATGCTACTTTCAAATTACTATGTAATGGAGATGGCCTTCAACAAAAACAAAGTGAACTATTGATATTATTGTTGTTACTGTTATTACATCTCAGTTACAAGCTTGGTAGATCAGGAAATGCTGCAAATGTAGTGTATCTTGATTTTAAGAAGGGTTTTGACAAACTTCCACATGAGATTCTTATGGCTTAGGAGAGAAAATGTGGGCTAGACAATGCTACTACATGAACACATACCTGGTTAACAGGTCCTATTCAGGACAAGACCCATGATTCCCTAACATCCTCGACAGAAATGATAACTGAACTGCCACAGGGTTAGATCTTACAGCTAATGTTGTTCAATATCTTTATAACGATGACGATGAAAGAGAAGAAAGATGGTAATCAAATCTGCAGATGAGAACAATTGAGCACGGTACCAAGCAGGGTACCTAATACCACAGAGAATAGAATTAGAATTCATTAGAATTCAAGATGGTCTCAACAGAATAGAGAACCAGGCCAAAACAAACAGAATGAGCTTCAACAGGAATGTAAACTTTTTTATTTAGGTACTCTGGAAACAAATATTTAATCAATCACATAGATATTAATATGCAAATAGTATTATATTAAATGCAACTGTGTTAATCTTCCCAGGGATGACCTTTGTGCTAACAAGCCTATTGTTTTACTAGAGAGAGATAAAGGATATAATCAGCTTGATTGTGTATGTTTTTTGTTTTGACACTTGGGACTCTTTGAGACTTAAACTGTCTAAAGTTACTTCATACATGGTCTTAAGAAATAAAGAAACCTGTTGGAAAACAACTTTGTTCTTAATACTTTAAAATGTTTCTAATGGCACAATGCATGAATGGGTGACAGTTGATTTGGCAATAGCACATGTAAAAAGGATCTGGGAGTCTTGGCAGCCTACAAGCTCAACATGAGTCAACAGGGTGCTACAAAAAATTACTGAAATTCTAGGTTTTATCAACATGTGTATCATGGCCATATAAAGGGAATTGATACTAACCTCTATTCTGCTTTGGGGAGACATCACGTGGAATACTGTGTCCGGTTCTGAGCACCACAACTTAAGAAAGGCATCTGAGAACTCAAACATGGTCAGAGAAAGGAGACTAACGATAGTAAAAGACATGGAAACCAAGCCCTGTAAGCAATGGTTGAAGGAGACGATATGCTTAGCCTGGAGAAATGAAGACTGAGAAAGGAATGACGAGAAGTAAGATGATAGCCATCTTCAAACTCATGAAGGGTTGTCATGTAGAAGATGGAGCAAGCTGGTTTTTCTGTGGCTTGAGAATGTAGGGCCTAAATTAATTGATTCAAATTACAAGAAAGCAGAATCAACCATCATAAAGAACTTCCTCACAGTAACTTCTGTTTGACAATGGAACAGAATATTCCAGAAGGAAACAGTCTCTCCTTCCTGGAGGTTTTGTTCAAAATTGCTGAATGGGTATCTCTCAGGGATGCTTTATCTGTGGGATTCCTGCATTAGTAGGCAGTGGGGCTGGAAGAGCATTGATGTACTTCCAGCTCTATAATTCTATGAGAAGAAGAAAAAGAACAGGAGCCCTGGGTATTTAGCAGTTGTGAAGGAAAAAAAATACTGGCTAAGAGTCAAACAAAGATGCCTTTATCAGGATTCCTTCACCTGCACAGCTGTGGAGTGATGACAGAAGACCTGCCCATATTGCATCCCCATTCCTTTCCACTCTCCTCTTTGCATTTCCTCTCAAAAGAATTATAAAACAAATACAGTGGTGCCTCGACTTACGAACTTAATTGGTTCCGGAACTCCGGTCATAACTCAAAATGGTCGTAAGTTGAAGCACCATTACCCATAGGAATGTATTGAAATGCAATTAATCCGTTCTGGCTGAAGGAAAAAAATCACCAAAAAAACCCAACAATATTGCAAGACCCATCGGAAACGCGATTAATCTGTTCCGGCCGAAGGGGGAAAAAAAAGAAAAGCAAACAAACCGTGCAAGACCCATCGGAAATGCAAAAAAAAAGCAAAGCAGAAAGCAAGCAAACCCCGCAAGACCCATCGGAAATGCAAAAAAAAAAGCAAAGCAGAAAGCAAGCAAACCGTGCAAGACCCATCGGAAATGCAAAAAAAAAGCAAAGCAGAAAGCAAGCAAACCCCGCAAGACCCATCGGAAATGCAAAAAAAAGCAAAGCAAAAAGCAAACAAACCCCGCAAGACCCATTGGAAATGGGGGGGAAAACCCCAAAAAGCAAACAAACCCCCCAAGATCCATCGGAAATGGGGGGGAAAACCCTGCAAGACCCATCAGAAATGGGGGGAAAAACCCAAAAAGCAAACAAACCCCCAAGATCCATCGGAAATAGGGGAAAAAAACAACAACAAACAAACCCTGCAAGACCCATCACAGCATAGAAACATAATCCCACCACCCAGCCCAAAACCACGCTGCAAAACCCACCCAGAACAGTTTTTTAAAAGCAGAAAGCAGCACCTTACCTTACCAGGCAGTCCGAAGCCTCCTCGGATCGCACACACTCTGACTGCTGGGGCAAAAGAGCTACAAAGAAGCAGCCTCTTCACCACCAACAGTTAGCAGTTTGAATTCCCTGCCTTTTTTCCCTGCCTTTTTCTGTTCGTAACTGGAAGCTCCGGCCGCAAGTCGAAGCAAAATTTTGCGGCCGGAGCTGGTCGTAACTCGAAATGGTCGTATGTCGGGATGTTCATAAGTCTCGGCACCACTGTAGATGTTCCATTTATGCAAGCTGTCCATAAGCCTACCAACATCAACTCTGAAGGGCAGGACACCCCAGACCAAGAGTTTCCATGCTACTGAATAGAATATCCATGTCAAATTCCTGCTCATATGAACTAAAAGTGGTTGTTTTATGATATTTATGATATTTTATGATATTTGTAAGCCGTCCCGAGTAGACACTGTCTAGGGGGGGCAGGGTAGAAATTAATAAATAAATAAATAAGGTAAGGCACAGACTGTTTCCCAGCACGCCAGCCTAATTCTAGGGTTAGACAAGCAGACATTACAGCTCTGCTCCCTTCCTGTCTACCTAGTGTGAAATCCTTTCCTCAGCTATCACAAAATATCACTTGCATGAAACTGGACCATGCCACCAGTAGATTGTACTAGCAACTCTAGTTTTCAAGGACAACCTGCTTATGTTATAAGAAAACAAAGGCTCCCAAAAAACATGCATACCATCACTATGTCTATATAGGTGGTTCCACAGTAAGGTCCCCACCTTTTTACTACTTATATAGGGTAAGACAGGACAGTCTGAAGGATTATCCTGATGGAGATGGGGAAGTAGTCCCAGCACTGTCAAATTTGTTCACTCAAAACACAGAAACTAGACAGCATAACCCAAAAGTGCTGGTTATAGGTGAAAGTATTTGATACCCATGAGTTTAGCCAGGAATGAAGGGTGGTAGTGGCGGTGGCTGAGCCTATAGGACTTAAGAAAAGTTGGTCCAATATCCACTTGCAGGATCGCTCTACCAAGAGTTAAGTGGCTTGAGACTTCCCAGAACTCAAGACTGATAGCTATGGAACAGAACTCTATTTTTTTTTTATTTTGCAAAAAGAACAGGAACTGCTATAGTTTGTTCCAGGTCTATATGCTCAGTTTGAGAACTTCTGCTCTTAGCTGCTACATCAGGATAGCAAGATATGTGTAGACCAGATCACCCATGCGTACAACAATGCGTGAGGACTCTTTATTCTACCACATGTAGAAACTTCACAGAACAGATGTTTATCATATGTAAACTGTTTTAACCTGTTGCCAGCATGTTTTGTATTACAGCCAGTGAAGTAGTAGAACTAGGGCTCACAAAATCAAAACCCTAGACTTTCTGATTAGCAGAGACTATGACATCATGTGCCACCCTTTGCAATACTGGGAGTAGCTGGGAGATAAGTAGATTTCGCTCCAGCTCCCAGCAATTTCTCTGCTCTTCCTGTGCATCAGGGTGGTTATGGAGACTCTCACAATATGTACCTGAACTTCCCAAATTACAGGACTAGTGATTACAGCCATCACATTTCTTGATGGCTAGTCCCTTTAAACACTTTATGCACATCAGCATCCTACCTCCAAATGCAAGACAACAGTTCCCAAAACTTTCATAATCATGAATCATAATCATTTTTTTTAATTTTTTTTCTTGCCCTTTTTAATTTCTGAGAAATTCTCACACCTCCCCCCACTTCTCCTTTATGACGACCCAACCTCACAACCAATAAATAAATAAATATTTACTTAAACACATAAACCTAGTTAAAATTATCTTAAAATAATTTTATGATATGAAATTTGATAATAAAGTGTGTTCAAAGTCATAATTTTTTTTCATTATGGAAATCTCAGATGCAGACCCCTCCTGGAATTTCTTTATACCCCACACTATATGAGCACCAAAGCTTTAAGATTATATTCTGTATATCTAAAAAAATAAACTGTAGTCTAGAGCAGTGTTCCCCAGCCTCGGGGTTATGCCCCCAAGAGGGTCACAGGCAGCCTTTTACGCGCTGTAGCCATTGTTAAAGAACATCTTCCTTGACATTTCAGAGCAGGATATTAAAGTTAGTATGTAGGTGTATGTAGGAGAAACATGAACCCTTTTTTCTGAGAAGGGATTATTTTACCCCTTTGAAAATGCCTTTGTTATGCAAATGAGCTGGGGGATGCAAGTTAGTTGGCTATTATAATAGGGAGTCATGCCTCGAAAACGGTTGAGAACTACGAGATTGTGCTATCTGACAGAAGACTTGCTGATCCCAGGACCTGTTACCAAGTGCACAACAATATGCTGAAAGAACTGTTGTGTTACATTGCAGATTAACTATCAACATGTAAGCGATCATTAAAAGGTACAGCCCATTGTTACTCTGGACTTATACTGTTTAAACTGTGTTTCACGTGCATTGTTGCTGTTTTACAATAGCTGTCTAAAGCAGGCTAGTATCACTTAAGAGCCGTTAGCAGATCAGGACATTCTAGCTGATGGGTCACTCACCTGTTGTTTTAATTTTCCACCCGCACGGAAGCAACAAGTACACAGTGTACACACATGCCATGTTCCAACTTGCGCTTTGCATGCAACAGCTTCTTATTCTTAGCACAGGCTAGGGACAGCTAGCAAAATACAACTGCAAACAGTTCCTGGGCTGGCTGAACTCCTCCACCCAGCTCATCACATTTTAGAGATAAAGAAATTCATTCCGGCTGGAAAATTAATTGGGCCTCTCCTTGCCACCTCCACTTAGCTGCAGAATCTTGTTTACCTATTTGGGTTGCTTATGTAAACTAGAAAGTAACACCTAAAAAATCTATAACAAACATGCGCCATCAAGTCAATTCTGACTTATGCCAACCCTTTCAAAGGTTTTCCAGGTAGAGAACACTCAGAAGCAGCTTACCAATTCCTCCTTCTGGGGGTGCCCTGGGACTGTGCAGCTTGCCCAAGGCTACACAGGCTGGCTCTTCTTACAAGAGGCACAAACTCCCAACCTCTGGCTCCGCAGCCAGAAATCTAAACCACTGAGCTATACAGCCTGCTTTTTCACTCTCTCATTCATGACATACTGGTGTCTGAAAAACCAGTCTCTAGAAGCATCACCATCATGGTGAGGAAGCCCCATGACAACAACAGCATTAGGAAAATCTTCTTTTTGTCTTCTTTATCTTTTTCAACCATTAAAGCTATTATTTTACCATATAGCAGTGACTCCATTCCACAACTGCCTCCAAATCTGATTGATAAAGCATAGAATGGGTCAGGCCTCAGCACAACTAATGCTTTACACCAGAAAAGACAATAATGCTGGTAAAAGTTGAAGGCAGCAGGAAAAGAGAAAGACCAAATATGAGATGGATTGACTCAGAAAAGGAATCCATGATTTTTAGTTTGCAAGATAGACACAAGGGTGTTAAAAGTGTGCTGCTTTAACAATACGGCTTTTGAGACACTTATTTCATAAGCTGGAAGCAATCTGACCGCATACAATAAAACACTTTACAATGGAAGGGAGACTTTGTGGTTGTCACTGCATGGCAATGCCCACCATTCCTGAACACAGGCTATGCTCGCCAGGGCTGATGGACATTTGAGTCCAATAACACTTGAAGAATTACACAGTCCCTACTTACTCAGAAGGGAGTTTGCTTTCAAGTAAGCGTACTGATCTGTAGTCTATTCCCCTCCAAAGTGCAAGGCATGGACATGGTGAAATTGACAGGTGGGAAGGCAATGCATCAGTGATTCCCAACCTTAGGTCTCCAGATGTTCTTGGACTACAACTGCCAGAATCCCTTGTCACCACAGCTAGTGGTGAAGGCTTCTGGGAAATGCAGTCCAAGAATCTCTGGGGATCCATGGTTGCACTGCAATGGACCAAAAAGGAGGGAGATCATCAGGTTTACAGAGAAACGGGGTACAACTGCAACCCCATCAAGGAGGGCTAGGCTGCATTATAGACTGTTTCACAAACTCAGTGAAAACCAGCATTGCTGCATGAAATCTAAGTCAAAAGCAGCATACTTCTGCAAACCAGTCAAGGGGAAAGTCTATTGTTTCCCCATCCCAAGCGGGGCCTCAGGACAAGCCCTGGTCGAATCCAACCTTCTCCTTGTGCTTCCCTGCCTTGAAAAGAGAAACAGGCAACTTCAGCCATCACCAAATCCAGTGGCAGCGAGTTCCACAGGCTGCACCGGATTGGGGATGCCCAGCTTCCCTGAGCCATAAAAACCTCGCTGCAGAGGCCTTATAGGAAGATCTCACCCTCTCCTCCTGGCCGACCTTGCAGGGCTGTTGTCGGGAAAAGACAGCCTACTAAAGGAAAAGCGTGCTATATATATCCATAAGGTCACCTGGAAGGGACTTGAAACGACGTGGGATGATTATCATCAGACTTTGGGGGTGTGGGTTTCGAAACCGTCCCTCAAGAGACGTCGTTTTTTATTCAGGGGAGGGGAAATGTGACAGGTCTTTTCTCCACAGCTTTCTTACCTTTTGGTCGAGATAACACGTGCGGTAAGCCCAGGGACCGAGAAAGAAGCGGCCCGGGTCAGGGCGGGATGCGGCGCGGAGGTGAGGGCGGGCGAAGACCCCCCGAGCGCGGCTGACCGAGGCCACCAGGCTGAGGCAGAGAAGCGGCAACCGCCACACATCGCAGCCCCTCATGACCACCCACTGACACCGACCGCGTCTTCCGCGCCACAGCCGCCGCCGCCGCCCCCCTCTCTCATTTTTATACCTCAATTTCGCGAGGGCGGGGGAGCGAGGGGGGCACGAGACCACACCTAGCTCCGCCCACCGCCCGGGAGCAGCCAAAGGAGCCCGAGGAGGCGGTCCGGAGGGCGGAGCATGAATAATTAGATTTCTTCCGATTTTGACGGCTTGAGGCTTCAGATGGAAAGGCCAGAGAACGATGACTGAGGGAGGGAGGGGTGGGGCGGGAGTTCCCCACAGAGCTGCCGCGGATTGGCTAAACCGGAAGCAAACGACACCCCTTCCTTCCAATACAGATCAGGCTTGGTTTATGCGGCGAAAAAGACTGGGCGACGGGTTGGGAAGCACGGAGTGCGCCGATTGGCTCAGAAGCAGTAGGGCGGGGGATGGAGCAGGGATTGATTTTTGAGGCGGGAAAAAACGTACCCGTTTTCAGAGGCTTGAGGGGAATAGATAGCGGGGGCTTCCTACGCCTCAGGCGACGGCGCGCGCTGATTGGTGCGCGAGGCCGGTGACGTCACTTCCTGACCGACGGAGACGAGGGTCTGTGAGGCGAACGGGGCGAGGGGGATGGGCCGCTGCCTTAAGGCGGTTTAATGGCGTGGGGGTTGTTGTTGTTTTTTTTAAATGCCGAAAGCTGGTGAGTCTTTCTTCAATTTCCTTCACCCTCCTCGTTTCTAAAATTTTAAAATATATAGGATTAATTAATTCTGCCCTCGCTCCAGCCTTTTCTAGGCTCTAACCCTTACACCATACTGCCCTTGCTCCAGCCTTTTCCTTTTTATTTCCTCTTCCATGCTTTATAAACCCCATTCTCCCGGCCCTAATATTGTCCCTTAGTTCTTCAGTCTCCTAAATCTCTGGCGAAGTTCCAGAGCTTGTTAAGAATTGAAAAGCAGATCTTCTCCCCTGTTGCCTGAGAAAGGCGACAGGATATGGCTTGCTGTCAAGCAGAGCTTTCAGCAAAACATTGCACTGAAGCTGGGCCTCCTGATCGAGGTGATCAGCTAGCAAGCCAAGTGGTGTGCTATCAGTGGTTCTTAACCTTGGGTAACCCAGGTGTTCTTGGACTGCAATTCCCAGAAGCCTTCACCAGCAGCTATGCTGGTTGGGGCTTCTGGGATTTGCAGTCCAAGAACACCTGGGTTACCCAAGGTTAAGAACTACAGCGAGTGATTCCCAAGCGTGGGTTCTTGGACTACAACTCCCAGAAGCCTTCGCCACTAGCTGTGCTGCCCAGGATTTCTGGGAGTTGTAGTCCAAGAACATCTGGGGATCCAAGGTTGGGAACCACTGCTATACAGTAATGATAAGCTTTAAAGAGCAAGTCATTACATAGTTTCATGCATTCCAGTTTTCTCTCTCTCTGTGCTGTCTCAGTCGCTAAGCTTGGCTATGGTCATCTCTCGCCCAGTGGATTAGTTGTTCTTTATTAACGCCCACTCTGTTTCTCATGTTACTCATCTGATAAATCTTTCTGGTGCCTCTCCCTTGTTTATTCTCCATCTTGTTCTTCAAAGAAGTATTGCAGTAGATTATATCTGTCATAACGAACTATGTGTTCAAGGAATGAGAGCTTGCATTTTTTAAATAATCACCTCTTGTTTCTTTTTGTTCTCCTCTCCAGTGAAGTACTACTTCATTCTTTATTCTGTCAGTCCATGCGATTCTTCTGTATGCCCTCATTTCAAAAGCATTTGTTCTGTGGAGCATCTGCTGTTTAGAAGTCCAAAGCCTCACATTCATATAGGAGGGTTGACCATATGTAACACTTTAAATAACATTTAACTTTTTTTTCTCTGAAATGCTGTAGCTGTTGAACTGTTTTGGGAGGAGTTTTGTTTTTGTTTGTTTGTGTGTGTGCACGGCTTTAGTTTACATGCACTTTGCCAAACACACGTAAGCATGTAATGCCCACTTAGTATTCACATCTGATTTAGACAGCAGAAGGAACAGTGATGAGATTAGAAGTGTGATGATGCAGTTGGCATATTAGGCTATTAATGCAAAGACTCCAACTCAGATCCTCAGTCATCTGTGATGCTTGCTGGTTGGCCTTGGGCCACTTGCCATTTCCGGGTCTAACTGCTGCTCAGGATTGTTGGAAGGAATTGTGTAAGCTGCCTGAGCTATTTGGTTGAAAGGGTCAAAGTATGTGTGTGCTTAAAAGGAGCCTTGAGTTAGTAATATTTGTTGTAAAACATTAGAGTTTTCTTTTGTTACTCAAACTACTGTCATGGCCAAAAATATTGGCACCCTTGCAATTCTGTCAGAAAATGCAACCCTTCTCTCAGAAAATTGTTGCAGTTGCAAATGTTTAGGTAATCACATGTTCATTTCTTTGGTTTGTGTTGGAACAACAAAAACACAGAGAAGAAAAGTCAAATCTGATACAATCCCACACAGAAACCCAAAAATGCACTGGCCAAAGTTATTGGCACCCTTAACTTAATATTTGGTAGCACCCCCTTTGGAAAAAATAACTGAAATCAATCGCTTCCTGTAACCATGAATGAGTTTCTCACACCTCTCTACTGGAATTTTGGACCACTCTTCTTTTGCAAACTGCTCCAGGGCCTTCAGATTTGAAGGATGCCTTCTTCCAACTGCTGTATTGAGATCTCTCCACAGGTGTTGCAGTGGTCCCCAACCTTTAACACCACAGTTGGGGAAGGCGGGGCACCCCCCATGCTCGCGCAGGTGCGAAGGGCGGGGGCACTCACGCGCAGGCATGGAGGGGGGCGCTCGTGCAGGCATGCACTCGCGCATGTGTACAAAGGGGCTGTGCAGGGGGGAGATCTGTCTCCGCGGCCCGATCCGGCCTAGGCCACGGACCGGGGGTTGGGGACCCCTGTTTTATGGGATTCAGATCTGGACTCATTGCTCGCCATTTCAGAACTCTCCAGTGCTTTGTTTGTAACCATTTATGAGTGCTTTTTGAAGTGTGTTTCGGGTCATTGTCGTGCTGGAAGACCCATGACCTCTGGTGGAGACGCAGCTTTCTGACACTGGCCACTACGTTGCACCCCAAAATTCTTTGGTAATCATCAGATTTCATGATACCGTTCACACAGTCAAGGCATGCAGTGCCAGATGCAGCAAAGCAACCCCAAAACATCTTTGAACCTCCACAGTGTTTGACTGTAGGGACTGTGTTATTTTCTTTGAACGCCTCATTTTTTTCTGTAAACAGTGCCGTGATGTCCTTTACCAAAAAGCTCTACTTTTGTCTCATCTGTCCACAGTACGTTCTCCCAGAAGGATTGTGGTTTTGACACATAAGTTTTGGCATACTCCAGTCTTGCTTTTTTTATGCCTTTGTGTCAGCAGTAGTGTCCTCCGGGGTCTCCTACCATAGCGTCCCTTTTCATTCAGATGGCGACGGATAGTGCGAGCTGACACTGTTGTACCCTGTGTCTGCAGATCAGCTTGAATTTGTTTGGAAGTTAATCTGGGTTCTGTATCCACCATTTGAACAACCCTTTGTTGTAATTTTTCAGTAATTTTGCTCTTCCGTCCACGTCCAGGGAGGTTAGCTACAGTGCCATGGGCTGTAAACCTCTTGATGATATTGAGCACAGTGGACACAGGAACATTAAGATCTCTTGAGATGGACTTGTAGCCTTGAGATAGTCGATGTTTTTCCACAATTTTTTCTCTCAAATCCAGAGACAATTCTTTACACTTCATTCTTTTCTCCATGCTCAGTGTCACACACAACACAAAGGTTGAGTCAACTTTTCTCCATCTTAACTGGTTGCAAGTGTGATTACTGTATTGCCCACACCTCTTACTTGTGACAGGTGTGTCTAAATACAAATTAAAGGAGCATCACATGCTTGAAAAGCAATTACTTCTTACAATTTAGACAGGGTGCCAGTAATTTTGGTAGTGCATTTTTGGGTTTCTGTGTGGTATTGTATCAGATTTTACTTTTCTTCTCTGTTTTTTTGTGTTCCAACGCAAACCAAAGAAATGAACATGTGAGTACCAAAACATTTGCAACTGCAACAATTTTCTGAGAGAAGGGTTGCATTTTCGGACAGAATTGCAAAGATGCCAATGTTTTTGTCCATGACTGTATGCCTTCAAATACCTCTTTCTGGACTGACTCCAAGGAAAGCTACCAAGGAATTGATGGATTTCACAGTGTGCTATGGAATCCCCACTGCATTCCAAACGTTTTTGGGATGTGTTTTAGGCTGGCTTCAACCCTTTCTGGTCTGCTCTGCTTCTTTACAGAAGATCCACCAACCAGGATGAGGTGCAGAACTGTGGTTCAAGAGATCTAATCACCTACTGTACCCTACGAATTATTTGCTTGGATAACTTGTATATACAAGAAGTCCGGTAGCATAATTTTGTAAGGAAAACCACACAGTTTTTATTATTGACATTAGTAAATAATAGTTCTATTTCCAGTTGTTTACTCACCACAAACTTACTTGCAATTTCCCAGTACATCCCAATCTACATTTCCTCCAGCACTGGTTGGAAATACTGCTCTTGTATATCATTGTATAAACTGAGATGGCATGCCCATTTAAATGGTTACAACACCCTCTTGTGGTTGCATATCACATAGGGAAATTTTTTAGTGATCAAGCTTTCTTTCAGGGAATCTCTGTTAAGTTACACTCTCTTAGAAAGGATTACAAATAACTAAAAAACTTGTTCTGCTTTGTATTTCAGATAATATATATATATATATTGCTGGGTTGGTTGCTTATTTATACATTTCTGCTGCAGTCCTTTTCCAAGGAGCTCATGGCAGCTGGTATACATGGTTTCTTCCTCAAAACAGCTCTGGGAAGCAAGTTAGGTTGAGGGATAACAACTTTTTGAAAGTTACTCATGGGGTTCATAACTAAGCATGGATTTGAACCCAGGTCTGTCTCTTGCAAGTCCTTTTGCACTCTGACTTCTCCACCTCACTGACAGAAACAGGCAGAGAAACCCTGAAAGCAAAAATGTCACTAGAATACCAGTGCAGCAAATAGAGAGAATCCGTCAGAAACAAGATGCTCTGCCTAATCAAGTTCTTCCCTTTCTCAAAAGCTATTCCTTTGTAATATACCCTAATACACATATTCCTTCCAAGCCACTCTTACCCTTCTTTGCTAATTAATCTAAGATTACTGCCACACAGCTGGTTACACAGTCACAAACACTAAAGTTTGGTAGAATTTCCCTGCAATGTAAGGTAAATTAAACTGATATGTACTAGATTTAAGCTCCTGCACTTGTAAACTGTCGCTGCTTGGGTGGGGGGGAAGCATACATAGGGAAGAATATATGGAAGAGAGACAAAATGAGCAAAACAAAGTAGACAGGCTCCCTTAGTAAATGTCAGTTTTCCACTTTACACAGAAAAATTGCCAAAAATCTCTGATACAGGTGTAAAGTGAGTATTCTCATTTGTTGCTCTTATGTGCTGTCAAGCCTACTCTGACATATGGCGACCCTATGAATGAGCAATTGCCAATAAGTCCTGCTCTCAACAGCCCGGCACAACTTCTGCAAACAAGCTTGTGGCTCTCTTTAGGGAGTCAACCCATCTCATAGTTGGTCTTCCTCTTTTCCTGCTGCCTTCCACTTTTCCCAGCATTATTGTCTTTTCCAGAGAATCCTGCCTGCCTTGTGATGTGCCCAAAGTAGGACAACCTCAACTTCCCCAGTCCTGGCTTGCTTGCACTGGCTTCCAGTTGTGTCCCAAGTCAGGTTCAAAGTATTGATCCTAACCTATAAAGCCCTCTGCAGTTTGGGACCACATTATCTGTCAGAGCGTCTTTCTCCAAAGTCATCTGCTTGCACCAGTTTTTCTGTGGAAAGCTGACCACTAGATCCTCTCAGGCTATGCATCTCCAGGTGACTATGCCAAAGGAGACCAGGAAATCTTCCACAAGCAGACCTTCTCAGCAGTGGCACCATCTCTGTGGAATTGCCTCCACTCTGGAGCTACACCTGGCCCCCTCCCTCCCTATTTTTAAGAGGCTTCTCAAGACGCTTCTCTTTCGGGAGGCTTTCAAAGGCAGCTTCTTTTGAACTCTTCTTCTGCTCTTAATTCTTTGCACCTTCTGAGCTTCTGCTGTGTTTTTGGTGGTGGTCTTTGCTTTGTGTGTGCTTTTTATTTATTTTGTTTTATATAAACTGTCCAGAATACTGCTGTGTACTAATAGGGCAGTATAGAATGTCCAGAAATCAATCAATATGTTGCCTCAGAAATCATTCAGGCTTGATTTGATCTAGGACCCATCTGTTCATCCTTTTTTGGCAGTCCAGGGTATCCGCAAAGCTCTGCTCCAGCACCACATTTCAAATGAGTCAATTAAAAAATATATACTTGTGCATTATATAATAAGTCCTCATTGTTGTATTTTCGCTGTTTTATTGCCACAGTTGGGTATTTTCTAAGACAGACTGTGTTTTCAGAACTCAGATGTTTATTTTGTGGTCTGTTTCAGCAAGCAGGCCCTCAAGGCATTACTGAATCCTATGGATGAGTAAATACACAGCAGTTCACTTTCGCTTCAGCTTTGGAAAGGGCACCCAAGAGTACAACTCTGAAATGTTTAAAACAGTATTTCTCTAGTTTCTGAGGACTTATTTATAGACGCCCCCATGCAAAGTACAGCCTTCCAGATGCTGTTGGACTGAAACTCCCATTGGTCTTAGCTGAGATAGCCAGTAAGAGGGAATACTGGGAGTTACAGTCGAACAAAATCTGGAAGATCACATTTTGCCTACTAAATTTTAAATTGCCTTTTAGAGCAGATATGCAGGTCCACCCAGCATGTCCAATGGTAATAGACAGTGGGAATTGTAGCTCAAAGCATCTAGTGGGCCAAAGATCCTTGTTTTCAAGAGTGTTGGAGTTAATTCTTGCTAGATAATTTTTCTGCCCTATGGAGAGAGCACCATCTGTGTTGACAGTCTAATTGGAAAGGGACAGACACCAAACAATGGGCAAATTTCTGTTCATGCTGGTGTAATGTATAGTTATGCTAGTGTAAACGTGCCAGGCATTAAAAATACTCAGCGACAAGAAATTATGCTATTCAGCAGTGCAATTGGTTGTGCATCCTTGGCATGCCAGTGGAGCAATGCACTAGCAGAAGTGCTCCATGGAGAGGACTTCCACCTTAGTGGTAGCACAGTGACTGCAGTTGCAACCTCCCGTTGCACACATGTAGTTTTGCAACAGGATTTTAGCCAATAACTCACACAGACAAGTGAGAGACAGCCACTTCTGGGATTAAGTAATTCTGTTGTATTGTTGCATCAAAGATAACTGAATGAGACAGTCACACCCAATATGGATGAATATGGAACTCCTTGCCACAGGATGTGGTGATGGCATCTGGCCTAGATGCCTTGAAAAGGGGATTGGACAGATTCCTGGAGGAAAAGTCCATCGCAGGTGATGGGGATGTAGAATCTCCAGGCTTAAAAGGAAGGGACCTCCAAATGCCAGATGCAGGGGAGGCGGATCAGGAGACAGGTATGTAGTTGCCTTGTGTGCTCCCAGAAGCATCTGGTGGGGCCACTGTGAGATACAGGAAGCTGGACTAGATGGGCCTTTGGCCTGATCCAGCAAGGCTCTTCTTGTGTTCTTATGGATAAACTTCCTGCTCAAGGCTGGCTGGAAGGAGGCAGGTGTAAAGGATAAGGTACACAGGATTATTTGAGATAGAGACCTTTTAATCATTCCATCTGTTTCCTTTTATCTGTGGCAGTCTAGCATATCTGTCATATTGTGCAGTTTGGGAATTATTGAGTTGGACTATGCTCACTTTTCAAAATATGCATTGGGTCTTGATTTCTCAGTCAGTTGAAGAGTCTGTGACAAGAAAGAGAAAAGAGATGTCTGGAGCCTGCACACAATGAAAACCATACATGTGGTGATACAGGTCAGCAAGGACATGCTTAAAAAGCACAATTGATTTAAAAGAGGTGAGTTAGCAGCACCTTTGTGAAACCTTATTTCTCCTTCAGATATAACAGTATTCACATAGATTCAAGTGACAAGCTACTATCACAAAGGCCTGCCTCTCATGTTGCATCAAACGTCAAAGACTTCCATGTTAAGAACTATCCCCACTGTGAAATTGTTGGTCAGCAGCCTGGTATGTCTAACAATGAACTGTCATGTTTCTTGGTAGCTAACTTCGGGAGCACATGAATGGCAGACATCTCTTGGTTGCCTCTGTAATTTCTGTCCAGAACTCCAACTTTGTTTATCCCTCCTGTCAAAACTGCTTTTCCAAACTACTAGTAGATTCGAAGAGGTAAGTTCAGTCCAGAATATTTTTGTGTTCTGAAAACTCCCAGCAGCTTTTACCAGGTTATAATATAGTATGGTATAGGTTATGGCATAACCTGTAACTGAGAGGGAACTGATTTGTACTCTTTACCGCATCAAGAGGACACCAGCTTAGGAGAGGGTAGCTCTGCGAATTTACTGGGTGTGCCTTAAATTCTCTAAATAGAGAAAATCCTGCTGCTGAGAAAGCCAAGGTATGAGAACATTAAAATGACAGTTCAGTGAACCAAAGCCCCAAGAGTGGCCGTGGTGCTTGGAGCTGTCAAATTCACATAAAGATATTGTCATATACTTCAGCAGCTTTTCATGATCTTATGCCTTACAGATTTTAGACTGCAATTCCCATTATCCCCAGCCAGCATGGGTATGCTTGCAACTCTGTAGTAGACCAGGCAGTGGCATCTCAAAAGTGCAACACATCAGTGAGCTATTTGAACCAACATGCAGCATGAGGCTAACATCCTTTAGGGATAATTTATAATTTGGTGATATTGCTTGGATGGGGCTTCTTGTCAGCTATATTAAGAAAAAAGTAATTTGTTCACAAATTACCTTTTCGTGACTTGGATTTCCTGGAATTGAAGCAGCTGTGCAAAGCATGGAGTCATTCGGAGAATTAAAGTGGTATATGTTTCTGATCAGATAAATGTAATACAGTAGGACCCTGTATCCACGATATCAGTATCTGCTGATTCACTTAGCCATGGTCTGAAAATATTTAAAATATTAAAAGAAAATTCCTAGAAATGCATATTTCTAAAGATGAAGTAATCAGAACTGGCCACTAGAGGGAGACAGAAACCATGCTATGTATAGTGTTGGCTATTAAAATAGCCAACACTATGTGTTTTTCAGCATCCTCCGGGGATGACTTAGAACTGATCCCATGCAAATACAGGGGTCCTGTTGTATTTTACAGTAAGATTGCTAAGCTATCAGATGATTCGCTGTAAGACCAATATGCGTTTATGATCCACATAAGTTTCCAAGCAATTTCAGGTCTTCCTTTTTAAAAACAGGTACAGTTGCTTAAAGTGTGGCTGCGCTGGTGATACCAAGGAAGCAAACTATAGATATCGCCTCTCGCTAGAAGTCGCTGACACTCAGGGTGTATTTGAAGTGACAATATTTGGAAGCTGTTTAGATGTTTATTTTGGAGTTACAGCAAAGGACCTACAGAGGTAAACAATTTTAAAGTTTTCTGCCTTTTTGGAACGAATGAGCCACCTCCCCCAATACTACCCTATCTGCATATGCTGTAATTATAGCTCCAAAAACAGTTGTATTGCATTTTGCTGCTGGGATACCAATGTTGGTTATAGTAAAAGGGGAACATAGATCTGAGCAGTTATAAAATGTGAAACTTTATCAAGGCCAGTCAGTGTATTCCAGTGGGAAAGAGCCAGACGTGGATCTGAAAAATCTCAAATCCCAAGCTGAATGTTGGGTTCACTAGTTGGTCTTGAGAAATAATTATCTTCTAATTGTAGCTTCCAGTTTTAGGAAATTCAGAGCACAATCGTGTCCCTTTGCCCAGGAAATTCAAATTATACATTGAAAATGTCAAAGTGGGTAATAGTTGTGTACCTTTAGATTTCTTTTTCCTGCCCAATATTGTCTACTTAATTGAAATTGTTTTGCAGGATCTGAAAATTTCAGTAGCAGAAGGACATGAATAAGTAGCCAGATATGAATAAGTGCTATTTGAACAATTTTGTTTCTATGTTTATATGCAGTTGCTAGTTTAGTATCAGATCAATGATAGGGTGAGAACCTTTTTTTTAAAAGGAAATATAAATAGATTCTCGGGAGCAAAGATGCATACTAGGCACAGATAATAGCCTGAAGCCAGAAGAGCCATTTCTGTTGCTGAAGCTAATCAGGTCTGGTTCTCTAATCTGTCTGGGTAGCAGGCTGCCTGGAGGCCACATGTATAAGCTGATCTGCATATTTTGGGTGAAGAGCAGGTTGCGTGAGAAAGAAGTCACTAAAGAATCGACTTACCTTAAATTTGTGAAATATAATACCACCTCCAGCTTCCCCTGCACTGTCCTTTGAAGACAGCCAATTCCAATGGTGTCACAAGCAAATGCATTCAGGATTCTTTCTATTATATAACAGTCACTCAGGTTCTGGTTATGGTCACTCCACGCTCCTTAGCTTGTTTCTTTTGAGGCGTAATACAGTTCTTTACATGACACTCAAGGCTTTTCCTTTATTTGCAGTGTATGAAGCTGCATTGTGGTGACTCTGACTACTGGTCAGGCAGATCCAGTATTGTCTATTGTAACTATCAGGAGCTTTCTGAGGTTTCTGATTTTTTTCCCCCGAGCTGCTACCTGAGACCCACTTTTGAGTGCAGTGTGGGAGATGTCTTGGATATGTATTCTAAACTTGGAGTATCTGAGTTTAGCAGCACCACCTCTTTCTCTTTCTGGGTGTTATGGGGCTTCAGGGAAATGTTTGCATTTCAATTATATGGGTGATGCACTTTCCCAATAACTGGAACTCCTAGGCAGACAACTGTATGTCACACTTTCAGCTTAACAGCACATTTGCGGAACAATCCAGTTGGGTATAACAAGTCCCACTATGATCAGCTGGGGTTTTACACCCGGGTAAATATGCATAGGCCTGTACCCCTGCCTGTTGGAATGCAAGCACACTTTCCTTCACACCTTCCTACATGTTATGCAGCTGTATAGTTTGACACTGTTCCTTAGCTTCCTTGCAAATCTCAAGTCTTGAAGAGTTAGGCGATTTTTCAGTAATGCTTTTATTCAAGGTACATTGAAGAACTGAACAAAGAAACAGGAGAACCAGGCCAGGATGCAACTCAAGGTGTGGTATTCCAAGCAGTGGAAACCTGCTTCATCGGGA
This sequence comes from Intellagama lesueurii, assembly GCA_037013535.1. Taxonomy (NCBI): domain Eukaryota; kingdom Metazoa; phylum Chordata; class Lepidosauria; order Squamata; family Agamidae; genus Intellagama; species Intellagama lesueurii. The sequence goes on from JBAJHW010000003.1 coordinate 8,905,386, forward strand.
AGAAGTTTGTGTTTGCAGTTAAGGTACTGAATTCTCCCTTGGTTTTCATCTGTCAGCATATATATGATTTAAGAGGAAAAAGGCTACTCTTTTATTGAACTCGGCTTCCACAGATTTATATGTATGTTTTCAAACTTCACAGAGTCCCAGCTCAGCTTAATAGAACACTGTTTAACAATCCTGATCCATTTACAGGCTCTTCTAAAGTTGCCCAGCACATTCAAATTTCCTTGAATAAATGTTTACTGCTCCCAAATTAACCCCTAAGCAACAGAGAATCCTATGCAGACAAATAAGCAGGCTGGCAGAGAAGTACTGGAGTGCTTTATGTATCTGCCATCCCCAGAGTAGAAGTGTAGCTTCAGGAGGAACTCTCGGTTCTGCTCATCCCCAGCAGGCTAGTAACAACTTTTTAAATATAAGTAATTTTGTGGGCTTTTTAAAACCCACCCTGAGGCCTTCTAAGTATGCTGGCTTACACATGTTAGACACAGAGGAATGTGTGAAGGGAATTTCTCCCCTTTGATGCTCAGGGGATAACTATGAGATAGTAGGCCTTTTCGGTGGTAGCACCCCGATCCCCACAGTGGAAGGTTATGCCCTGGAAAGCTTGCCTGGTGCCCAACTTGTTGTCTTTTAGGTGCTAGGCAAAGCTGTTCCGGTGTTCCCAGGCTTTTGATTTGTTTGGTTAGTTTAATGGCCTGATTTTAGTAGCTGTTTTTGTTGTTAACTTTTGTTGTTGGTTGGGAGATGAATTTTTGCCCTTGAATAATTTTTTAATAATATTTTTGTAATTTCATTGGCTTTCATGACCATATAATTAAAATTATGCTTTTCTTTTTTTGTAAATCATTTTGGTTTCCGTTTGAAAGAGAGAACAATTCATAAACCCAATACACTAAACTGTTAAACTAGATCTAAAATGTGGAGTATTATGGACTTGAACATCTTCTGCTTCATAGATGGGAGCTTGGGTGCCCTCTTGTGGTCCAGCCAAATTCAGTGCAAAAATCTGTGATGGAAATAATATATGCAGATTTTCTTAAGTGAAAGCCCAATATCAATCAGTTCTGTGTAAGAATGGAACCCATGTATATGACTGCCAGAGTTGATGTCAAGAATTGTTGACTGAGTTACTTATCTAAAATAATTGAATTTGTTGAGTACAGAAATTCAATTATTCAAAAATTACATTGTTTTCTTGCAGGGTTTCGACAGACCAGATGGCACCAGTTCCTTGCAGAGTAACTGTCAAATGGACAGGTATCCCAAGGCTCTTATCGCCTGTCAGATGTTTGTGCCAGACCCTGCGCTCACAGGCTACACTGTTATCCATTACCTCCAGCAGCACCAGTGTTCTCACTTCAAGCATGGCAAAGCGGGTTTCTGGCCTCCAGATCTTTTTGCAGCATTTGATGAACCAAGCAGGGAGCTCAGTAGCTTGCAAGGCCTGGGTGACTTGAATGCAGTTCCATCAAGTCCTGCAGGTGGTATTTCATATTTCTGGCCCCAGTCATTTGGGCTGACTTGCTCTTCTATTTCTTCACCAATAGTAGCAGATCTAAATTCCAGCACAACTGTCTACGATAAGCAAAAGTGGGAGGATAATCCAGTTTCTTTGCATGGTCAGTTGACCTACAACTCAACGGACCATAACCTGATTGTGATTAAGAGAAATGAGGAAGAAGATAAGAAATGTCATTTGTTTTCTACTCAGTGGAACCATGTCAAGTGTGAATCAGAAATCTATTCCTCCTTAGGAGGAGAAGACAGGAGGTTGGTACAAACCCCTTTAAAATTAGCAGAGAGAGGTTCTTTCTGCAAAATTGCCATGCAACATAGTTACGGACTACAAAATTCAGGGAACTTTTTGCCTCATAGTTCTCTTTGTCCCCTTGCTTTACCTTCAAGCCATGCTAGAGCAGGTGAAAACTCTCAGGAAGTTCCAGAGCTTTGGGATGAATTGCCATCATCAGAAAGTTTAAATGAATTCATGGCCAAAATTGAAAATAACAACACCATGTTGCCAGCAAAGGCCAATGCGGGAAAGCATTTCCCTAATAGCAGAACTGATGAATTATGTGGAAAGTTGACTCCCCAGCCGGGAATTTTCAGTGCCAATTTCAAGACCAGGCAATCAGAAGAGATGCTACAGAATCTAGCAGAGAAGGTGGAAACGTGCAAAGAACCTATTCTACCTTATTACCAATCTAGCCTGTTGCCATGTCACAATAACAACAAATCTCATCAAGAAGCCTTTCACAGTTCTTTATCCACTAAAGGAAACAAGGAACAGGGGTGTCTATCCAACCAGCATCCTATCCTCTTGCCTTGGTGCTCTCCAGCTGGGGTTAAACTTTCTCATTCAAATGGAGGTTGTTCATCGTTCAAAGGAAGGGTTGACCAAGATGTCAATAGTTTCACGAATCACCATACTGGCTGCTCTTTAAAGTCTACCAGTAACTGCCTTGAAGACTCTTGTTTACAAATCAAGAAGATAACACCCCGCTTAAGCAATAAAGATCATGGTAATCTAGCCAACAGTGGTGGGAAAGGGGGTCCTTTCTATAAGCTTGATCAAACTACTGATCTCACAAACATCCAAGGAGAAAGTTTCAGATCAGCCAGTGGTGAAAGCTTCAATGAAATTTGTGGAGAAAAGAGAGAGCTGCTTTTAAAGGCACATGAATATAGCTTTAAAGTCATCCAGAGTGGATTGCTCCAAGACGGTTCTGATTGCATTGAGGGCAGTTACAACGCTTCAGCTGATCTCTTTGATAATAACAGAGGAACAGAAGTCATTGGGGGAAAATTAAACTCATCTCAAGCATTCTTGACACAAGGAGGTTCAGTGACCAGACAGCATATAAGGTTTGAATTCATACCAAGTGAGCTAGAGACTAGCTGGATTACTTCTGGACATGAATCACCATCCTGCAATATGCTCACTATTTCAGACCAAAAAACAAGCACTCCAGTTTCTAGTTTAAGGTCCAGATCTGAACTCAGGGATTCCCCGGATTTCATACCTTATTCCCAGCCCACTCCCCGAGCCAGGCCCTACAATCTACAAGTAAGCCGCCCTAGAGGAAAAGAATCCATACTTACTGAATTGCCACTGAATAAGTTATCTCGGTTAAATATCAGATGTAGAAGACTCAGGCCTCCTGTGGAAAACCCTTTAGTAAAACAGCTTTTCAGCAAGTTCCTGAAGTCCCAAAGGTCAAAAACTGCAGATCCTATTATTCTTGATACACCAGCTCCTCATCAGTCATTTATCAACAGCAGCCTATTCCAGGAGTTGCCTGCAATGGCTGGTGAAGACTGGATTCCCCCTTCAGAAAAAAAATGGATGCAGCCCCTTGCTTTTCAGAAAAGGTTGAAGAGGAGAAGCCTGGGAAGAAATACTTATTGCCAAGCCACTGAGAAGCCTTCTCTTTCTGAAAATAAAATAAGCAGTGAGACTCCAACGAGTTCTAGCAGGTTAATAAGGTTAGAATTTTCTCCGAAAAAGCAGCCACTGGCTGAGGATAAAGGTGGAAGCCTGTGTAGGCACAAAAATGATGTTAGTGACGGACAGCTAGTAGGTGTCAATGGACTGAACCTATCCCCTTCTTCTCACTCAATGTCCACCATTCCAAATTGGTCTCCTGAACTGTTTTAAGATATTGGCCAGCTACTTAGCACAGCTGCTATTTTATTAAATTCAACTACTTGTATGTACACTTTCCTTTCACAAACTGACCCATCATCACAGTTGTGTCTTTGACACATTTTCAGTTCTTATCAATTTTCTGAGGCGACTGAGGATTGGGAAAATACTTTAAAAAAACCAACAACTATATACTGGTTGTATTCCTTCTGGCATTTTAAACAATTGTGTCCACACAACTGAGCATTACATTCTTAGAAAATATAGTCAATTTTTGTCTTGATCTCTGGACTTTTTATTTGCAGTTCTTATGCACAAACTGTTCTATTGTCCTAATGTTCATCACTTACAGAAGGGAACTGTGTATATATTAGGGATGGGACTTCAATTTTTAAGACTCCCATTCCCAGAATTTACCTAGAATCCCCCAGGCAGAATTTTGGGAGTGGGAGATCAAAAAACAGAAGCAAAATAGACGTATCCCTTCCTCCATTATCTGCTTCACTCTGTGTTTCTGTTTTGAGGCTTTATCTGAATGTCAAAAAGAATGGGAATGTAGAACTATTACATGGCCTGTACTTATAGTAAAACACATCTACAGAAATTTCTCATTATTCTGTAAGCATACATTGCACTTTGAGGCTATATAATTCAATATGTAATTAAGTGTATGTTCCCATCCTTTCTGAGGTTTGTGTAAAGATATTAATATTTTATTCATTTTTATAGCTTCTTGAAGGCCTTAGAACATCGTTAGGCCAAAATCCACCAGACTTTAAAAATAAATAACAAGCAGTGGGATGTATCTCTTCCACACATGAATTTTGGTTGGATGCACTCAACCTTCCATTATCGTCTTTGCTTAAGAAGAGCCGTGAATACCACTGGTGTTTGTTGAAAATGAATGCCAACACACCAAAGTAGTCGTATGTGCTTCATGAGTTCCTGATATGCCCCACTGATTTTTATACTGCAATTCAGGATATTCTTACAAAATATGGAGGGGCAGACATCTCATAGCTGCTCTATGATGCCAGTGGGGAGTTTTTTTTTAGTACTTCCTGTGCAGCTGTGGACAATGAAAACAGCATCTGGAGCACAACTCTTAAAAACCCATGGTTATGAAACAATACATTGCTGATTGTGCCATCCAATGTATATGATTATAAATGGACTTGGCAGAATGCACTGTGTGGTTGAATTTGCTTTTCAATGCAAGAGTCTCTGTATTGCCCAGATTGTATCTAAAGGAGGTCAGTGTACAAAGAATCTTCATGGTGAGTTCTAGAGGAGGGTAGTGAAGAAAACTAAACAAGCCCTAAAGTCTTCCTAAAAAGTATATTTGCTTATTTTATGAATCACCCCTCCTGGTCTGTATCTCATGATTCTATACTAATACAAAACTGAATAATACAGAAAGTGGCAGCTTGCAACGATAGAAATCCAAATAAACTTCATAGCTCACTCAATGGTCAGAACTGTGAACTGCTCTTGCAACTTCTGAACAAGTTCTACACTGATATATGTATGTATACATTTGATTTCTACAAGAACAGTTAAGATGCATATATAGATGTATATACATGAAGGATTGTTCATTCATTAAGGTTTGGCTGTTGAGTGGAATGGACTGACTTCAAACCTTCTTTCCTCCCTGTTCACCTTCTAGGCATTCTTTCTCCTCTCTTCTTTCCCGATCCTCTTCTATTCTTCCTTTTTTATTTGTATAAATGGATCCAGTTGTATTTACCTAATATACTCCTTGGAATTTTTTTTTAATTAAGTGGCAGCTTGCCAACACAGAGCTACAGTTACTTCCCTGTCACCGATATATAGTGCCCATGATGGCCATACATTTCTTACAACAAGCTTGCCACAGAGAGAGCTGAAGGACACTGCTGTCTCTTAAGATTTTCTTTCCAGGTTATAAGAATTTCTAAGATTTGGGCTTTAAAATGAAGGTGGCCATATAACATAGTGGTTGAGAACACAAGGCACAAACACAAAACTCAGTTGAATGCATTGAGTAACCTTAGGCAAATCGCTGTTGGGCCATCTGTCAGATTTGTGCTGTAGCCATTTGGAAAATATCTTTGTATCAATGGCCAAAATCCAGTTGATGTAAATTTACACCAACAGAATCTGATGGCATTATCAGTTGGCATTGTTAAAATTTAATTTAAATTAATTAAAAGCTTCTTATCCCTGTTTTAGGTTTCCAAGGGCTCCCATTTTGCTTTGAGGAAGCCTTGGGAAGTTTTTAATTGCTGCTGGTGGGGACAATCACAGTGGCAATAAAGGCTCCCCCTTCTGTTCTGAGCTCCCAACGGTTTCCCGAGGGCAAATGGGAACTCTAGGGCATTGGGACCTAAAATGGGGGTGGGGGGAGATATGTAAGTTAAATTTTACTGGTACCAGCTGAGGACATCATCAGCTTGCATCAAAATAAATATGCAATAGGATTTTGCCCATAATGTAAGGTTATGGCACCCAGTGACAAGGTTTCCATAGATCTGTTGACTGTTCTAGAGACATCCTGTGGTGGAATGGAAATTCAAATACAATAGAGATTTCCAAGTGAGAAGCAATTCTAGAGGTTATATAGAAGTGGAGTGGGGAAAGTCATGCTAGTGAAGCAACCACTTACGTCATGGACAAACCAGACCATAGTCCCATTCTGTCTCCCAATCCACCAATACGTTTAAATATAACTGAAATAAATCCCATGGAAATATAGGTTTACTTCACAGAGCTGAGCAAAGGAGATGACAAGGATGAGATCACCTACCTTTTACTTCTCACCTTGGCTTTACTCCTTATCTTTGTTGCTGCCTGTTCATTGTCCATCTTCAGCCCTCCATTCCTCAAATAAGAGCATTCTTATTAATGGCTGATAACCTATTGGCTAAACATGGAGCAGAAGGGAAACCACACGAGCATTCCTTCCCCCACCAGACGCCTTGTTGTGTGGCTGATCTTGCAACTAGTATAAGAACAGGCACATGACGAGGAGCCTGCCAGAGCAGAGAAGATCCTCACATGATTTCCATTCTGCTCTGTGTTTGTAATCCCTTGAGCTACTTCTTGCCTGTGTGCTTTCTCTCACTCACCTTCTTGCATGAAAGCTTGCTTTCAATACTTGGCAAAAGTCTTCTTTCGTTATCCTTTAAGGGGTCAAGCTTCACACGTGAGACACTTATGAGCGGGAGTTCTGATGTTGAGTTCCACATTGGTTTGATTTTTGAAACCAAGAAAACATGGTGCAGGGGGGAAAAACCCACACTTATTTCAAAATGTCAGCTTTATTTTCAAAAAGGCTAAATCTTTAGCAGCTCCTTTTTAATGCAAAAGGGAACATGTGTGAGTTATAGGGCTCAAACCCCAGAAATTTTCCCACCACAAAAAGTCCCTAAAATAAAGGGTCAGTATGAAAGCACAGACATAGTCCCACTCTTACCCAAGTTCTTATGTGCTTTCATTGGGGGTTCATTGATATACACTCCAGCATAGCAATGATTCTTTCCCCACCATAGTTATGCCCCCTCCCTTCTGTAAATATCCAACTAATTAATACTAAATACAGAATAACCAGCAAATTAATACTAAAGTTACAATCCATTGTGGGTCCGTAGTAACCCAGACGGTTTACCCTTTCAGGGTAACCAAGTCAATACCAATATCTGAGAAAGAGTTGGCTGTGTCTGCTCCTTCAGTTCCTCTTTTTACATCAGATTTGTAAAATCCAATGTGTTCTTTGAGCATGGCACTAGAGGCGTAGTAACAATGGCGATGAGGACAGGACATACTCCATACTGCTTCCAACCTTGACGTTTTGGATCAGTGGAATTGTCCAAGCCAACAAGTATACATACGTGCATCCACACACACGTGCACAGAGAGCTGAGCCTAAGAGAGCATGGTAGACAAACCAGAGGAGCGACAACTGCGAGCCTGCAAGCAACTACATTACAGGGAGCGCATCTGAACACTGCGGTTTAAAATTGATATTCAGAGCTACAGCTTTGCAAAGTGATCGTGGCCTGAATAAAGATTTGACTGAATTCAGAACATGCGCTACTTTTAAAATTTCCAAGCCTATTAAAATCTTAAGAAATTGTGCACTCACATCCTGATGAGATGTTGTCCCTACACAGATGGCTGCTACCCGAACGCCATGCGGTTTGCTAAAAACACACCCCAGTCTGATCCTGTAAAGACTAGCTGTAGGTGCTGTTGGTTTGGGCAGTGCTTATCTGGACTCTTGGTAAGATCTCAGACAAACATTTGATGTTAAAGAGCCCTCAAGATGGGCCTCAAACATGTCTGTGCTTACAGTGGACACATGACTGTTAGGCTGATCCCTAAATCTTGCCATTCTGAAGTGTCATATGATTCCTTTAAACTTGACAACCATGTATACAATCCAGATGTCTAGGTACAGTATTCCAAAAAGAGAGTTACTTCTGCTAGCTCCTGAAATAATCATGTTAAAAACCTATAGGTCATTTCTGTAGGTCAGAAAGCAGGAACAGAAGTCTAACTGGATGGTAGAAGAGTTTTTTCACTTGCATGTGAAATGCAAAAATTATGGTAGTTGTTTGACCAAGTCAAATTCACAGAGGACTCTTAATGGTTCCTCTTTCAAAATCTAAAATTGGCTCTTTCTGGTTGCCCAAATGCAAATCCACCTAAACTGACTCCAGTCAAAGAGACTACATTTTCTTGTACCAACCAAGAAGGCCTGTTTGTTTACAGAAAGGTACTCCTTTCTTAATGTTCTTCAGCTTCTGTACAGAACAGAGTAAACAACAGACTGCATCTAAAATGTAACCTGGGGAACAGTTTGCCAAACTCCTAGTATACAATTAATTGACAGAGCCAGTCTCCTCTACGCCTGTTGGCTTCAAAATATTGGCATTTCTATTTTTAAAACTTCCATGTCGATGAAAGTGCCTGAACATGGGAGACATTAACACTTTTAAAAATGACACACACACACACACACACACACACTTTGTTGAGTGGTGCCCTAAAAACCAATGGTTTGGGGCCATGATCTATATACAAGTATTTGCTTAGCTGGCAACCCAGGGGAGGGCACCTAATGGCTAATGTGCATTTCTATCTCCTTTAAAGAACCAAAACGTGTTGTGCAAGAAAGATCTCACATTATTCACCATTTCCTAGTCACCTTCAAGATGTAAAGCGACGACCTGATGTCTTTAGGCCGGTGGACAACTAGCACCTCTTCCACGTTACAGGGATTAAAATTAAAAAAAAAGGATTAAGCCCGGTTATATTCTATGCTGACCGCGCAGGCGAAGTGGCCAGCCCGCCATGCTTCAAGATGGGGAACCTGACTACATCTGCCAGTCAGATTGGGGCACGGTGTCAGGCATTGCCTCTTATTGAGACAGCCCTTGGCAAGGAGAAGAAAATAGTCATAACCCTCGGGGGTCCAACTGGTATCAGTTGAAATTACAGCAAGTCAAATAGCTGATACTTTTCCCTTCACCAGGCAGTGGGGATTCCACATTGTTCACAAGTGTGTTCTGCCTTGCTTCGCTGATCAGCCGGCAAGCTAAGTCCAGAAAGAGTTTTTCCACATTATCAGACTCTTTAGCCGAGGTCTCCAGATAGTACATCTCCTGCGCTTCGGAAAATTCTTCGGCTCTTTGTTGAGATACTTCGCGTTTATCGGCTAAATCAATCTTATTCCCTGTGTAAACAAAGCAGATGGGGGAAGGATAAGTCTTGACTTCAGGAAAAGTAAAAAAATCAAAATCCCTGTAGAGCTGTTCTGCATGAATCCTGACATCCACAAACCAAACACTAAATATCCACCGTGATACTTGAGAAGCTTAAAAAAGTATTGGGTTTTTTTTTCCTGTTCTGACTGCAAAGATGTTTGTGTGAGAGAGGGAGGGAGGGAGGGAGATAAAGCACCTGCCAGATCAATATGAGGGACAAAGTTCAGGATCAATGAGTTGTATAAAACCTGCCCTGTAAGAATTAGTCACTTGAAGAGGAGCAAAGTGGTGAAAACTGAACTGTATTAAATCCTCCCTGAACGAGTCTTCGGTTTCAGACTCAAATTCATACTAAGGGCCAAAGTACGAATGACTGCAGAAGCAGGCATCCCAATGTCTCCTACATCGTGGCTGAAATCCCATTGCGCAGTTTTGCAAAAAGTGCAACTTTGGGAAGCAAACTGCTGTAAATTAAGAAATTCAAACATGATCCGATGCATGTTGAGATGTGTGACTCCATGTGCAGGAGGCGATACCTACAGAGATTTCAATTCTATTTGAAAACTGGATTTCAGCCAGTGACAGAATTGGGGGTAGAGGGCCATCCTAATGAGACTCAAGAGTTTTCATCATACCACCTATGATGCTATGAATATCTGGTGTTTCCAGAGGCATCCAAGCAGTTGGAAAATGTATGGGAAATTCTCACTCCCAAAACCTACCACTTAATGCTTCCTAGCAGGCTTCAATCCCTCTTAGATATGGTATGAGAGCAACTAAGAAAAACACTGGAGTTTTGTATATCTCCAAATGTTCTACCCTTGTACTCCACCTCCAGCAGTATTTACCAGCTAAATGTGTTTTATATTTTCAGGCTGGCTTTCAGCACAAAGCCAATGAGAAGCGGCTATGGTTCCACACTTTCCTGGCGAGCTGCCCTAATTAAGCCTCTGAGAAAGTGTTTTTTAAATTCCTCCACTCCTGAATATTTCCAGCTGTAAAGAAAACTTGTTTAGTTTTCATCATTGTCAGTGTTATATAACCTCAGCTGCCCATATTGTCCTCCTCTAACTGTAACCCAGGAAACACTCTATGGTTGAAATCCTGTTGCCTAAGTTATACCTGCGGAAAACTGATGATATCAACAGCAAGGGGCAATTTTTGGTAACTTCTCCAACTTGTGAAGCTCTGGGAGCCCTGAGAGAAAAAGAGGGAGTATTTTTCTTTATCAAAAACTAACACTGCTTATAGGAGCATCATGATGCAACAGTTAAACTGCAGTACTGCAGCCAAAACTCAGCTCATGACGCAGGTTCAATCCCAGGTAGGAGGCTTGAGGTTCACTCAGCCTTCCATCCTTCTGAGGTCAGTAAATTGAATACCCAGCTTTCGGGGGGGGGGGGGGGTGTCCGGTGAAATGTGTAGCCTGTATAATCAAATTATAAACTGGCCAGAGACTGCTTTAAGTGCCATGAGGTGGTATATAAGCAGCACACTTTGCTTTGGTTTTGTTTTAATGTCATATCAGTGGCTGTAATTTACAGTAATAGCTTCCACACAATGAAAGGGAAGGAGCTATGGGACAGAAGTAGAAAATATTTAGTCCCCCAAAATGCCCCCCTATTGTTGACGTCATCAGCCTTCTGCAGGCACAATTTTGCCATGAAGATTTCAGACAGTAATTATTTCCTTTATGAATGGAGCAGTCCCAATAACTATAGTAATCTAGCATTAACTGAGCCTTAATGTGAACGTCTAAAATTAACACACTAAAGGAAGAGCATCAATAGTTTTTCTGTTTCATTTAATAAGTAAAGATCACCTTTCCACCTTTTGAATGCAGGACCCCACCCTAGGGCCCATTTATTTCTGAAGGTGTTAACAAGTAAATCAGTGTTGTTGTTGTGCTATCACATCACTTCTGACTTCAGAGGACCCTCATAGGGTTTTCAATGTGAGATGTTCAAGGAGGAATTGACTACAGCCACCATCCACTGAGTTTCCATAGCCCAACAGGGACTGGAACTCAGGTGTCCTGAATCCTAGGTCAACACTGTATCCGCTACACCACAGTGGCAAAACCAATCAATACATTTAACAAATGCATCGCTGACTATCACACACCAGGTCGTCCTTCAGAACATCTTTTCTCCCCACATCTGCCAGTTATGGATGAATCCACTAAAACAAGGCAGGCGGGTTGGGGATGATTTCTGAAGCCAAAATAGGCCAGCTACCTGTCTTCCAGCTTCCGAACACCAACAGAGTTTCTGGACCGACACCCAGAAGAGCAATGTTGGGAGATTAAATGGTGACAGCAAATGCTGTGAAGCATCAGAACAGCCAGACATTTAACACGGGCTTCATTGTTGAGGCTTCTGTTGAACTGGAAGCTCAGCCAAAAACAGCTGCATTTCCAGCAAGTATGGAGAAGTTTAAAAAAAGAAAAACATTTGGGAGCCTGGCTTTTCTTTTTTCTTCCCTTTTTGATTTTTTTTTAAAAAAATCTAAAAGGCATTTCCTTCCCCAGGTTTGAGATAAATATGGGCCACAAATGGAAAAACAGAAGCATGGAAAAAGTGCTACACTTCCCTTTTGTTCAATTTCATTTTCAATTTATCACAATTTCCCTTTTTCAAACATGTTACGATTTTTTTGCGATATTTATGTCCAAATATTTTATAGACTTTCGTATATTAACATCATTTTTTCTTTCACAGTCCCCTTTTCTTCTTTATCATAATTTTAAAAAAAATCTGTGATTTTATGTCAGTTTATCTGTACCCCCCCCCCCCCCCGTTATCTCTCCACATGCTTTCAAATGTCCTTTAACATGATCCTCCAGAGCAGCCATTCCCAACGGGGTGGGGGGAGGAGATATGGCTCTCGGGGGGGGGGGGCTGGCACATTTGAAGGGGGCCACAGACTGGAAACAATTCTTCACACACCACGCCTTATAAGGTTTCTTATGCAACTTGTATGATGGAGCCTGTATTTCTTTCATATTGTGTTGATGGCTGTGGCAAAAAAAAAAAAGAACTGGAAACTTTGTGGAACCTAAAAAAACAGATGAAATGTCTTTTTTTGGAATGAGTAAGATGTTTGTTTATTTAAGAAAAACTTTTGTGTGCAAAGTGGTTTGCAGGCCCAAAGAACAGTAACTCATGTTTCTGTATCTGGAATTTCAGCGTCACATACACTTCCCTATATAGTCGATGCCACCACTGTTATTGAAAGAACACACTGGGGTCGTGGGTTGGCTTCATTGCTCACGGATTACTGTGCAAAGGCTACAGCAGTCTGCCACTCCCTTTCTTGTATAGGATAAGAACTGCTGGATAGCTCAGTGGTTTAGGTATCCGGCTGCAGAGCCAGAGGTTGGGAGTTTGATTCCCCCAATGTGCCTCCTTCACAGGCGCTGGACGCGATGATCCGTAGGCTCTTCAGTTCTAAGATGATGCTTCACAACTTTCCTTCTGCAAGCTGACATTATGATGATTCTAAATTCTTAAATATGCAAAACGCTTCATTTCCTAGGATAAACCAGTTATGAATGAAGCATTTTATATTGGTAAGGCAGTAAAACAAGTTTGTTTGATATGAAAATAGGTATAATATACAGTATATTTCAAGTTTTTCCCAAAATGTCAATTTTCCCCTGAATAAAATAGACAGAAAATATCCTCCTCTCCATACACAGTTTTAAAATTTCTGGAAATTTTACATCTCTCTCTGTGGATGACTGTCCAGATATGAACTTTTTAAAATTCGTCTTTTGTTGCTGTCTTTCTGTTGGACTCTGTGCTTGAACAGTATCACAAACACTGTGACACTAGGCATGCAGAAAACATTGAAACCTTTTGACAGAAAGGAAGCCTAGCAGCTGGGACTGAGGCACTGGGCAGAACTGATCAACCGATGCCCCTCTGGATGTTGCCATGAGTACCTAAGCTGGGCCAACAGTACAAGATGGTGGGGCTCATAGTTCATCAAATACCAAATCTTCTTGGATAGCATTCAGTATGCCCTTCTTTTTAGGAGGTGTTTTAACTGTTGCTCCCAGGCATCTGGGGGAAGGGCAATGCATCAATTGAATTAAGGAGGAACATCCAGTATCTGCATTTGGGGGACAGCCCTGTCCCGCATACAAGTAAAGGCAATGGAAGTGCCTTGTTCCTCTTAAGACTAGCCCCTTTCCAGATAGTCAACCTGTCAAATACTGGCAGGATATCTAAATATCTCTATGAGAATCCTATTCTTAACAACAGACCTCTTACAAGAGAATGTACACACATCTGCTTCACATGCTGCCAAGGCCTTGGTATAGCTTCAAGGTCTTCTGTAATTGGCACACACCAACATGACAGGCGCACACTACATCCTCCTAGTAAACTCATGCTCCAAGTTCTGACTCGAGCTTAGAAAGTTATTTCTAGGCAACGGCACCCAGTGGGCCCACTGGCCATGCTAGCAGGGGTCATCCAGATAAAGGAGCTGGGTTTCTTAAGTCAAAGGGTACCCACTTTGCACAGGACGGTCCTATCAGCTGGTTCAAAAATGCAGGAGCTAGACTACTGAGTGGGGCCAGTTAGAAGGATCGTATCACACACCTGCTACAACAACTGCACTGGTTGCCAGTCCGTTTCCAGCCCCAATTCAGAATGCTCGTCATTACCTATAAAGCCCCATACAGATTGGCTCTAGGCTAACTGTATCTCCCCATATGAGCCTTCTCGGCATTTAATATAATCAGAGGAGGCCCTCTTCGCAGTCTCATTGCCAGCGCAGGCACGGTTAATGGGGACACGTGACAGGGCCTTCTCTGTGGCAGCTCCCACGTTCTGGAATGCTCTCCCTCTGGAAATGAGGCTGGCCCCCTCCCTTTTATCCTTCCGATGACAGCTGAAGACCCGCCTTTTCAGGCAGGCTTTTAACAATAACGATTGAGTCCCCTGCATGGCATTTTTAAGTTAAGATAGTTTTTAATGTTTACCTGCTTTTAATTATTTAATTGTATTTTAATTAGGGTATAATTTTTTAAAAAAAATTATGTTTAACTTATTTCATTTATTTCGGGCATTTAGAAACTTCCCCATTAGGAACACCTCAATCAAATCAAATATAAAACCAGTCATCAGGAAACGAGAATAGGGCAACATTATGGAAAACAGAATGGCCGGCTGACATACTGGCATAAGCCCCGAGCTTAAGTATTTCTCTCCTGCAACATCCTGTTCCTGTATTACAATCAATAGATCGGATTAACATTCGTAATGGAATTGCGTAATAATGGAAATTATTAAATACAACTTAAATGTAAACTACGTATGATTAACTCTTCAAAGCAGAAATTCTGCAACATCGCATGCACTGTTTTTGAAAGCATGCCCTTAGTGTCCTTACAAACAGATAGGTTCGTGATTTTAACCTCCCCGTTGAGTTTTGCGTCTGAGCTTACCAGGGTCTCGATCAAATTGCTCCAGGGATCGGATTTTGATTCAAAGAGCGAATGGCTGCTAATGGTTGCTGCAGTGCACTCCAACAACGGCATTTCTGCCGCACCTCCCTCTCCCTTTTAGAAACATGCCTGCTGATTTGCCACAAGGAGTTTCCCTCCGCCAAAGAAGCCCCAGCTTTTTCTTACCCACTAGGACAGTGATGACCTTATTGCTGGCATACTGCTCTATCTCTCGCAGCCACTCTGGCAAGCATCGGAAGGACTCTTCACACGTTATGTCGTAGGTCAGGATTAACGCATTGGCGCTCCTATAGTAGCTCTGAGTAATAGACCGGAATCTCTCTTGTCCTGCTGTGTCCCAGATCTGCAGCTTTTGTTTTTTCATCGCAGGGAACAGAGGAAAGAAAAAGACTGCATTAGCACAAAAATTGTTAACAGAGCATCGTGCGCCTCTGACCTGCGATCTTCCCACCTCCTCATAAAGCCACGGGTAGAGATGGGCACGGACTGGTTCGTTCCAGTGCGTGAAGCTGGCAGCACAGGTGCTGCTGCTCCCCTTGCCCAGCTCCTCAGCTGATCAGCCCCTCACCAGGTCCAGCTTGCTGGCTTTTTCCACCTCCTCGGCTAATCTCCCAGTCACGGGCAAGAGCACAGACTTCTCTGCCCTGCCCTTTCGTCTGAGTGGCAGCCAAGAAAATGGGGCAGAGAAGCCTGAGCTGCTGCCGGGACTGGGAGATCAGTGGATGAGGTGCCAGAAGCTAGCATGCAGGGCCTGGTGAGGGGCTGACTTAGCCAGAGGCGGCAGGGGAGGGAAGCAGCGGCACCTGTGCTGCCACCTGTACGAACTGGAATGAACCAGTTCATGCCCATCTCTAGCCATGGCATTCCAATAAACCCAACCCCATTTTAAGGATACTGGTTGCGCCCTGCAGGATCAGGCCACAGATCCAAAACATTGCCTTCTGGGAACTATAACTCCCAGAACCCCTGGCTAGAGTGCTCTATCAATTGTAGTGTGAAAAAGCAAATTCTCCTGAGTTGTGATCAAACAAAATGTAGACAGACAGATATTTCTGAGAAACCCACAGGCAGGAAGGATGCAAACCAAGCGCCTTCTCTTGCTTTGTACCCCCAGTCAATAGTATTCAGAGGTATACTTCTCTTCTGCTTGAAGGTTTCATTCTAACTATGATGGTTTTTAAGCAAACCTGTGAAGACACACAGGGATACTGGTCAACTTTTCAGATGACACTGAACCAAGAGAAAAAGCTAACGCTTGAGAAGACAGAATCAGGATTCAAGATTACCTTAAGAGACTGGAGAACTGGGCCAAAGCAAACAACATGGGTCAACAAGGGACAATGTAAAGTTATTTATTCAAACAGGAAAGATCAGACACACCAATACAAGATGCATGGCTTGACAGTAATGCCTGTGAAAAGGATCAAGGACTCTTAGTAAAGCACAGGCTAAACATGAGTCAACAATGTGATATGGCAGCAAAAAAAGCAAATGTTCTACCTAAGTGTATCAAAAGCAGTTTAGCATCCAGTTCAAGGGAAGGAACCAGACCCAGCTCTAAAATATTCCAAATGCTGCTCTGAGCAGGCACAGAACCCATACGTGTGATTTACAGAGGCCACAAAGAAGAATAAATAGTATCACTCAATTCTGCTTTGGTCAGACCTCACCTGGAACACTGTGTCCAGCTATGGCATTCCAATTATTGGACATCAGCTACCTGGAACATGTCCACACAAGGGCAACCAATATGACAAGAGATCTAGAAACCAAATCTATAAGGAATGCTTAAGGGAGTAGGCTCAAGCTACAGGAAGCCAGATTTAGGCTGAATATCAGGAAAAACTTCTTAACCGTTAGAGCAGTACGACAATGGAAACAATTACCTCGAGAAGTGGTGAGCATTCCAACGCTGGAGGCATTCACAAGAACAATCGTGTGTCAGATCTGCTTTGATTTGGATTCCTGCCTTGAGCAGGGGGTTGGACTCGATGGTCTTATAAGCCTCTTCCAACTCCATTATTCTAAAGGAGTCCTTGCTCTTCCCAGTTTGAACTGCACTTCTGATCAGATTCTCTGGACTATTACCAACATAAAGCTAAATCCTAGCTTAGCACCAAAGAAACAAGCCCCATATTTGTACCCTCCTCTCATGGAAGGGCAAAGGAGAAGAAGTCTGGAAGCATCTGCTTCCACTGTTTAACTAAAGACCAAATCGGAGAGCATAGATAGGTCATATAGAAACCGACGGGAATTGTACAAAGCTTCATTCCTGACCAATCAGACTTGAAAATAAAGCCTGATGACCTCCCAACAACCAGTCACAAAACAAAGCGAGCAAATCTGCAAGCCAGGGAGATAAGAAAGTTTCTGTCCAGGCAATAAGAATCCCCTGCTCAAAAGATGTATTGTACTGTCTATATCCTACAGTTTGCTTCGGTTTCTTTTTAAGCCAAGGGAAACTCAGGTTAATCTATGGTTAGTAAAGAAGCTGGAGTCATAAACTGTTCCCAGCACCCTGCTTATTACAAACGAATGGTAGTTACTAGGCAGAATTCCACCCCCTATTAAAAAAATAATAATAAGTGGGGACTCTGATTATTTTAACAGTGGGGGCCCCTCCTGATGGCCACAGTAGAAGATAAAAACTCAAGGCAATAAACCCTGGACTCACTGGGTCTTACAACAACGGTTTTAACCAGAGTTTTACTTATATTTGGCCACTGCCCATACTGGCTGTTGGATTCTGGCAGTTGTAGTCCAAAGCAAGTAAATATTCCAAGCTCTGTTTTAGTTTTAGACGCAAAAAACCCATGGGGGACAGGAAGAAGAAGAGACCCATAGATGTCCTGGATTTATAATGTCACAAAGCTCTTCTCGTGCCTTTTCTCCAGTTCTCCTTACAATCTTCTCCCAGCCCTTCTGCATTTACAGATTTACATTCAGGGCACAAAGCCGAGATGACACACTAGATGATTCTCCTCCAAGGACGTAACTGTGTCTGGAAATACAGATGTGATATTTATCATGTCCTCACATCAGTGATGGAGAGCGACAGCCTTTCTGGCGTGGAATTTTAATGCCAGCATTAGAAAACTGCCTGGAAGCTCTACAGAAGTTGCACCCCCTCGGATCACAACAACGAGATCTGTCTGGGCAAGAGGGACAAGGGGTAGCAGATGAGGAAGAAAATTAAGTCTCCCCAGTTTGACCCAATCATTCACAGGCCAAGATTTTTACCGGCATTATTTTTTGTTGTGTTTGCCTGTTTTAGAACTGCAAGAGATGCTCAGTTGAAAACCACCAGATTAATCAGCGACCGCTAAGCAGGACGATTCTGTGCATGTTTAAAAGTAAGCACACAATCTTTACGACCCACTTCCGAGGTCCTGCTGCAAAAAGCTGACTAGCAATGAGAAAAGAAGGCCTTTCCAACCCGTTCTATTTCCCTTCCCCCTTCAGGCCCCACCTCCCAAATCCATGAAATCCTCTCCCTGGGCAGATTTCGGGGCCAACTTCTAGCAAGGATCTTTTGATTCTCCAAGGCTTTTGGCAGAACAATCTCTCTAAAAGAAAGCCACGGCATCACATCTCATCCCGTCCTAATGTAGGACATCCAAGGATCTGGGCTGCTTGGTTCCGGACAAAAGAGAGGAAATATTTTCTTTCCTCTGGAGTTGCAAGCTGCCTTTCAGCCTTGGAAAAAAAAACAGCAAAATAAGCCTGTGGGCTGATGCATTTGAATCATCTTTTCCCTAAGTTGCTGCTCACATGAAATCAATAAACAAGGACAGTCCCTGCCCTTAGGCTTACAATCAATAAGGGAGAACACCAAAGAAAAGAGAAAGAGAGGGAAAACAGGGGGAAAGCAACTTGAAATACCATATCTTAAAGTGGAAAAAGTTCTTATCACAAGAAGCATGAACAGATACAACTGAGGGAGAGAAAGGAATTGTCAGGAAGAGATGATCTTTCAGGAGAACTAAAGGCCACATCTAAGGCCACCTGATGGAATGGCTGATGGCCAATTCCCCAGAGGGCAGGAGGACATATTTGGCTCGCTTGCCCGCTCTTGCTCTCTCTCTCTCTCCTCCCAAGATCACACACTACCTATTTTCTTCAACTCTGCACATGACAACTGGAGAAAAGAGGATTCAACAGCAGTGGTTCCCAGTCTTGGGTCTCCAGATGTTCTTGGGCTGCAACTCTCAGAAATCCTGGCCAGCACCACTAGTGGTGAAGGCTTCTGGGAGTCTTAATCAAAGAACATCTGGGGACCCATGGTTGGGAACCACTGCTTTAGAGTTTCCATTTAAATTTTCACTCCTAATAACCTTGATTCTCTTCGATAGCCTCCATTTTATTTTATTTTTAATTTAAAATATTTCTAATCCGCCTTTCTCCTTAAAAAGTACCCAAGGCAGTTTACAACAATCAAAAGACAGTATTTAACAATGAGTATACAATACTAAAAGGATCAATGAATACAAAAATAAATAAATAAAAAACCCAGCAACATAAATTGTTTGACACACTTATAAAGTTATCTAAATCCAGAGACCATGGTCACATCTGGTGGTGGCACATTCTGGAAGTTCATTATCCGAGACAGCCCAAGCTCACCCACCAAATTAGGCAAGAAGTGAAGCCGCCTACTGCGAGCTGCAGCCGCTCTCACTGCAGTGTTGCAAACACACATATCGCATTGCCAGAACCCCACAAAGCTCTTGGCTGAGCTGTACACACTGCAAGAAGTGGCAAGCACACTTGTGCACGAAGCTGGCTACTTCTAGTTCTGAAATCCATGTTTCTGAAGACCCCCGCAGAGCCACACACTGGAGGTGAAGTTACTTGGGAAAGTGCCCATGCAACGGCAAAGCGATGTTCCAAATCCCAATGCCTTCAAGTGCTCAGCTCTGAGGTCTTCTTCGGACGAGGCACTTCTGAAGAAGGCAATTCCTCATGAAGACAGCACTGTGCAAGGGCTTTCCTAGGGCTGGGGAAGTCATTAATATACCAATCTTGGTGCTCTGCCACCTGAAGCTACCAAAATGGACGACTGTCTCTGTTCTTGAACCCATAATTAGCCACGGCCCTCTATGAGCAAAACATAGCCATTCAAGCAGTTTTCACTCTGAGGGTTCTACAGAATTTAAGCCATTCTCTCCCACGTTGTTATTTCTAAATGGTGCCTTACTTTTTATTTCAGACTCCTTTTTTCATAGTCCCTGTTTCTAGAATCTTCCCAACGGGCATGAGAATCTCCACACCGTGCTGTCGCTCCCCTCCCCTCAAGATTAACTTTCACCAAGATACAGGCAAGGCCAGGAAGCTCTTGGCATACCAGGGACAGAAGATTCTCAGAAAGCTTCCCAACGTCGCTCTAACGTGAGACTGTTGCTTAGCAAAGAGGGGATCCTTCAGCACTGGCTTGTTCCCCACTGATTTCAGTCTTCTCAGGGTCCATCCATAAATTATTTCAATGACTGCAGGCAATTTGTACTTGCTGTACTTCTATAGCTATTTCTGCTCCCCTTTCTCAAAGTATCCCCTCTACATCCAAATTACTAGCTAAGGCCAGGAGAAGACAACAAATTATGGATTCCTAGTCTCTCGGTCTGCCTCAATGACTCAAAGCGAAATGGGGGGGGGGGGAGATCTACAGAGAAGCCAGGAGGACGGTGAGAAACTCAACCCGTATCCTCCCAACCTCTGCACTCTTTTCTCAAGCAGATTTCCCAAACTTTATTGGGGAAGTTGATTTGGGACTTAAGCTGCAGAGGGGGCGGCTGCAAAAGTAAAGAAACAGGAAGATGAAAAGTGGTACCTCCATGGGGTCTCCCAACACGGGCACCGCATTTCTGTGACTGGGCATCTTATGCGATACACATTAGCAGCAGATCAAGTGCAATGTAGGGGTGAACGACGGTCAACTGGTAAACTATATACCACAAAGTTTTTCTGTTTTTTTTCATCAGAAGCATCAGACATTTCCCCAATTCATCCAGGGTTTTATAGAAGTACCTGTTTTGCAAGTACTTTCATGTAAAATACAAGAAAGGTCCAAAATGGAACCAGAAAAGTGAAGCAGAGACTTACCTTTACTTTTTCACCATTTATCTCCACTGTCTTAATCATAAAGTCAACCCCAATGGTGGCTCCTTGTCCTGGTGGAAAAAGACCCTTTTGAAGGACAAAAAAAAAAGGCAAAATATTATTTGTATGAGACTTTGGGTACCAGAGATGCTTAACATTTCATATTTTGCTAGTCAGCAGAAGAATCTGATGACTTCAGAAACCTACTGTGTAAAGCTACAGAAACCCAACCCACAAAATTATTCATCTGATAAACAACAGGGTAGATGTCAATGGACTACAAGTTCAGAAAATCTCCTTTCTTGTTTATTAGCATCCAAACACTCCACAGATCCATCTATTAGACCTCCATCCACGATCTTTCTACTTCCCACCCACACCTGGCAACACAGCATGGGCTCAACATTCTGCTTGGGTTCTAGTATACTGCAGAAGATGATGTTCCAGGAAATGTTGATACCTGGTCTATGCTTCTTAAAAAGCAAAACAGAACAAAACCGTGATCCTATTTGTTTAACAGTTGGGTCAGGAGAAGGTTTAGAAACAAAAGGATTGTTCCGCAGCCATCGGTGAGGAGGTTCTGCCTTGGCATGGGCCTAGATCTTCCACACCCACTGCAGAAGCCCTCTCGCCTGCCGGCAAGGTTGCTTTTCCTCTTGGAATACTAGAGATAAATCTGTTGATTTTCTGCAACAAGAGTAATTTGTTTAGATTAATTAACAGCCCTTTGGTGTAATGAGAATAAGGGATTTCAGGGCTAGTTCCAGGTTTATACGGAGAAGTATGCCCTTTCCTTGCATGGGGATTGCTGCCAGTGGGTTGATAGCTGAAGCCATCCCCAAAGACTCCCTGGTCTTCACTCGGTGCAAGGCGGGGAGGAAAAAGTGCATCCAACAGGCCGCATGCACTTCTCCATTCTGCTGCCTCAAGGGTCCTCCCAGAGTCTCCCCCCACCCCCATCAAAAAATGAGGCCCAAAGTAGCTATTTGGGACAAGTTCTGCCATGTCAGGAAAACTATCATCTGGAAGTGATCAGAGAGCGGTTGAACAAGCCCAAATATTTCTCATTCTTTTAAACATATGTGAATTTCACCTCTCCTTACAAAGAACGGCTTCTTTTAAGTAAAAAAAAATGTGCACAGCAAGAAATATCTATGTTTCCTATGAAGAAGCAGAAATTGCCTGGAGACATCTTCCAGAAACCATCAACTCACAAGGAAACTAGGCGATCGACAATTCTTCTCTTGCAAAATCTGTAAAGTGGCCGAATTTTTTTTGGGGGGGGGGGGAGGGGAGAAGCAAGCAAGCAAGCAACAGCAGCTTCTTGTTTCCTTTTCCTCCACAACTCATTAATCACTGGACACAGCCATCACACAGAGCAGCAACAGAGATCCTCAAAGGGGGTGGCAACGCTGGTTAGATTACTCTGTGCAGTGGGTTCTATTTTCACTCTTGTGCCCATGATGCATGCCCAAGCACAACCAAAAGGGAGATTTAACTTTCCCAAAGGCTGCTTCTTTGGAAGTTCTCCATGGTGAAGAAGGGCTAAACAGTTCAAAAATGCCAGTGGCCAAAAAACATTCAATCAGTTACCTAGATTCAGTGCAAGCTCCTTCCTAACCAGACAATTGAACACTGCTCAGACTATTTGATTTTTATTTGGATGTTTTGTGTAGGCATCCTTCAGTCGCAAGAGACTATGGTCACGTGCTCTGAATAGAGGTCTTGGAAAAATGTCTGGTGTGGCTGAGAAGACCAATTCGAGAGTGACAATCCCTTCCACACTGAAGACAAACACAATCTGTCCCCTGTCCGGCTCCCTGGTTTTGCTGGTTTCGGGACTGCCTCTTGGCCTCGGCCTGCTGAACAAGGGTCTCTTCAAATTGGGAGAGGCTGTGATGCACCGCCTGCCTCCAGGCTGAACGCTCAGAGGTCAAAGTTTCCCATCTGTTAAGGTCCATTCTTAAGGCCTTCAGATCCCGTTTGCAGATATCCATGTATCGCAGCTGTGGTCTCCCTCTGGGGCCCTTTCCCTGCACTAATTCTCCATACAGGAGATCTTTGGGAATCCGACCGTCAGCCATTCTCACGACATGCCTGAGCCAACGGAACGCTGGATGTTTATACGGAAGGATAAAAGGAAAACCACACAGAACTACCTCCTCCTAAATACATAGGAAGAGCTCCGTTGACCAGGCCATAAAGCCTACCTCCAGAAGTATTCTGTTTCCACCCACCAGAGGCCAACGAGAAGTCCACGTGCAGGAGACCCCTTGCTACTGTTCCCCAGTAATTGGGGCTGACAGACATAACACCGAAGAGGATATCCGACTCTGGAGGTAGCATACAAGCAGCTATGGGTAATTTTAGCCTCCATAAATTTGTCTGACCCACTTTTAAAGACGTTCAAGCCATCACTATATCTCACAGTCCATAATTTGGCAATGCACTCTGTAAAGAATTACTTCCTTTTACCTGTCTTGACCTTGTCATCATTCCACTTAATAGGATGACCCTGGCTTCTATTATTGTAAAATAGCAAGGAAAACACACCTGTTCCTATCATGAATCATTTTATACATCCTCTGTCATCCCCCACCCTGCTTACTTGCCTTTTTTTCTAATATAAAAAGCCTCCAAAATGGGAATTGTAGGGAGCTGCTCCAGCCAAGATCCTTCTGATTGTCCTTTTCTTCACCTTTCCCAATTCTAAAATGTGTTGTTATGTGCTGTCAATTCAGAACCGAGTTATAGCAATCTTAATGGGGCTTTCAAGCCAAGTGAGATATTTAAGAAGTGGGTTTACCAGTTCCATACTCCTAGTGAGTTTCCACGGCAGTGGGATTCGAACCCAGGCCTAACCCCAACCCTCGATTCACTACACCACATTGGGTAATTTTGCAATAGCCTTCATAAAATGCAACAACCACAACTTCAAAGCTTCCTCATTTATTTGTTTTTGGAATAATAACTTGCATTTCTTCTAAAAATAGGTCTCAGTTGGCTCCCAGCAGGAATAAATAAAATGCAATTAAAGGGCAGATATCCAATGTGGTGTAGTGGACTGAGTGACAGACTAGGACCCAGGAGACATGGGTTCAAATCTCTGCTCAGCCATGGAAACTCACTGGTAAAACCACTCCTTAAATATCTCACTTACCTTGAAAGCCCTGTTAGGGTCTCTGTAAGTTGGTTCTGGCTTGACAGCACAGAATGAATACATACACACACACACACTTCCATGGCATAGTGCTGGTTTGTCCATGAATGCAAGCGAGGTGCTGCCCCACCTCAGGCTCAGGCTGCCCGATCTATTCCGCTCTTGCCCGCCTCCTTATCAAAGGCAGAAGGCCTCTGTGTGAGATGTAGGTGTGAATGCTTCCCTGCCTACCTGGCTTCCTTTGTGTGCACATGAGAAAATATGCCAACTTGACAGCATGTAACAACAGCAACAACAATTAAAGGACAATCCATTAAAACAGTTAAATTGAAAAAGCAACTTAAAACACACAACGAAAAGTAACTTAGAAGGAAACACAGCATCACTCAATAAACCAGCCACGTGCCAAAAGCTTGTCTGATGAAAAGGTATTAGTTTGCCAGAAGGAGGACAATCCCTCACGAGAATGTCACAGGATTGGCTCTGGACATTGACACTTGCTTGGATGAACCATTATGGCCATGCAGTAGAGGCCAGGACAGAGATCGCCTTAAGGTGAAGAAAGCAATCTACACCAAAAACTGAACATTGGCTTTGAGAATCCACCTTGTACAGTGCTGTGCATTGATTTTTACAAGGTTGGTTCAGATATTTGAAAGAACAACAACAACAGAGAAGCATTTGAAATGCTGATTTATTCCTGAATGATAAGACTGTCTTCGATCAAGCGACTGACCAACAAAGAAACCCCAAAGGGAATGAATAAAGACAGAGAAATCATAAAACTTGTACGATACAAAAAGCTAGAACACGTCAATGACGTTCTGAGAAACAGAAAGTGCAAGGTGTTCCAACTAATCGTTGAAGATAAAATTAATGACCATAGAAGTGCAGGGGAGGAGAAGAACATGTTGGCTGAAGTACTTGGGAGAGACATCGTTCCTCAGGCCTACCACAAGCGCCTCCAAGCTCTGATAGGAAAGAGGCAAAAGCAAGGCAGTTCTTGACTAGAGAAAGAATGAGATGAAAGAGCCCATGGGGGCGACACCATCCGTTGAGGGCCATTCGGATCGATGTGCTGACACACCACTGGGAAAGGTTCCCCTTGACATTTAGTCCAGTCGTGTCCGACTCTAGGGCGCGGTGCTCATCCCCGTCTCCAAGCCGTAGAGCCAGTGTTTGTCCATAGACAGTTTTCCGTGGTCACGTGGCCAGCGCGACTAGGCACGGAACGACGCCATTACCTTCCCACCGAGGTGGTCCCTATTTATGTACTCGCATTTTTACATGCTTTCGAACGGCTAGGTTGGCAGGAGCTGGGACAAGCGACGGGAGCTCCCTCCGTCGCGTGGATTCGATCTTACGACGGCTGGTCTTCTGACCTTGCAGCACAGAGGCTTCTGCAGTTTAACCCACAGCGCCACCACTGGGAAGCCCACCCCCAATTTCAAAGGGACCCCCAGAAGATGGCGGAGTGGCTGCTTCTCTCTTGGGTAGCGCTTGTATCCCAGCAGAAGCCATTTGTTGATGGGACAAGCTCGGCAGGTTGCCCCCCCCCCCGGAGTAAGCCCCTAAACAAAACAAAGCCATATGGCAACCCTGTCCTCTTGGACCTTTTATACAATTCAACCCAGCTGCCCAACTTGCCAGTGTTTACAACAAAAATAAACCAACGAAACAGAAGAAAACAAAGGCCTTCTCCGGGGCTTGCAAAACAAACAGATATGTTAGAAGGCAAACTTTCATGGCTAACAATCCAATTCTTCGGATGTGAGAAGAAATGTGAAGAAGTACAGTGGATTCCCCCCCCCCCCCCAAAAATGGCACTGTATTAGTCAGAAAGGTGCCGAGGATCCAGCGCAAGCGCAGTTTATACCCAGTTGTGTGGATTCACAGAGGCCACGTAGAAGAACGAGAGGTTTCCAAAATGTCCTGTCCTCAACAGCCCTGCTCAGCTCTTGTAAATTCAAGCCTGTGGCTTCCTTCAGGGAGTCAGTCCATCTCATATTTGCTCTTCCTCTTTTCCTGCTGCCTTCCACTTTTCCCAGCATTATTGTCTTACAGAGATCCTGCCTTCTCATGATGTGCCCAAGGAACGGACTAGCATACCCACCCCTGGGGATCATTTTGAAGGGCAGGTCGGCATAATCCTGGCAATAGTAACATCCTTACACACCTCACATAGGTTGCCAAGCTGCCTGTGTTGTATATTATGGCATGACTCTGCCTCCTACCAATATATGACTCAGGTTCTGCCAGGTCCCAGCACCCTCCTCTAGAAAACTACAACAGGCATACAGATCTGGTACATGCACATCACACCCTGTCCTGTTTTGTCAAAATTCTGTTCCGCAAGTATTCAAGAAGCTCTTAGGCTACATTCTTACCTGAGTGAACCGTCGAACCAAGCAGGTCTTCCCTACGCCAGCGTTCCCAATTAAAACTATTTTGAAGAGAAAGTCATAATCTTCCATACTCATTTACGCAGCTGCAAGGGAAAAGAGAGCGAGAAGTAAAATCAGTCAAGTGGCTTTGCCTTGCTAGTGAAAGGAATACGGAGTTGCCAGGGTTAAAGGATCAGAAGTAAAATGCTCAGGAGAGAAACTCGATGGCCTGATGACTTATTTAATTACCATCAGACTTTGCTCTTCCAGGTATTCTGGACAAAGATCACTGCCACTGGGACACCGGAAATTTTTTGTTAGGCGTGTAATTCTGAATAAAGAACTCAGAACATTCCTGAATTCCTGTCCAAAACTTGCTCTTTTGGACTATATCTTGCAGAATCTCTCTCACACACACACACACACACACACAGTCCCCCCCCACCCCAGTAAGGTCACTAGTCACTGGCTGGTGGATTCTGGAAGTCCAAAAGAATACCTAGATCTCAGGTCATGATGTCTTTCCCAGTAGCAATAATATTGATTCCTCTGCCATTACATGATCCAGGAAGAAATCTAGCACTTAGAAGCAATGCAGTGGTAAATATTGAAATGCAGATGCATTGTGATGGGCCCCTTGGCCCCTCCCTGTGCATGTGCACACGCATGTGCGCACGCACACACACACACACACACACACACACACACACACACACACACACACAGGATCCAGGATTACATGCAGTTGTAAACAAACCAATCCTAGCCAGCAGTCCCTCTCTAGCAGGAGCAAATCTTTTGCAAAGTTAATAGGTCTTAATTGCTCATTCAAAGCCAAGCTACTCAAAAATACTTTGCACAACAACAGGGACAGCTCACAGTCACAACAATGCCTGACTGCTGAGAAAATTCACTGATCTACTGGACCCTGGTGAGGATTGCAGCTAAGGTCAGGGGGAGCAGAGAAACCTGAGAGAGATCTTAGATGATGCCACCACCTGTACAAACAAAAAACATGTGGTGTTTTGTGACACAAGGAGCTTCAACTCCACAACATTACTGGTCTCAAGAGACACCCCAACATTTATGATGGCCCCCTCATATGTACCATGAGAAGATAAGAAGCCTCCCGTCCCCCTCTCCACATATTTATCAGACGGGGCTATTCCAGATCCCAGAAAGTGGGGGTATATATACATGGCTGTACAAATAAAACAGTCTTGATGCAGAGAGAAGCATCAATCCTACAAATGTGACAATAATGGGATCTTTAGTCCAGCGAAACAGCCTTTCACCTTGTTGGTTTCAATAGTCCTTTAAAGGGTACTGAATTATAGATGCTGGTGTACCCAAATTTGGGCGTTCAGTTCCCTTCGGACTGCTTTGAGGTATACGAACCCTACCAAATCTCTGTCTGTGGCTCCTGGATTTCACTCAGCTTTCTTGTCTTAATTGCTGCCGGCCCACAGGGTGGTTGGAAGACGGCCTTTGGGTTTCCGCTTCTAAACACAGGAAGTTAATTTGATATCTTAGAATGGAAGAAGAGCCGTAGTGATGGTGACCAAAAAGGTCGATTTGGCCCGCATCCTGCTTCCTGCAGTGGGCCAGCCAAACATCTCTGGCCAAGCAAGGCAGGAAGGCAACAGGTTTCTCCTGCTGCTGATCCCCACAATATAATATTTAGAGGCAGACTGCTTCAGAGCTTGGAAATCATACTTCTTGAACAACAACTGGCACTACTGGTGGCGGTCCAAAAGGTAACGCTTCCAAACTCTGTACTGCTTCTCCAAATGCATTTACGCCATGACTACTCTTCAGGGAAAATATCAAACCATCCCATGGCACCTCTAAGATTAACACATTTTGTTTGGCATAAGCCCACTTCTTTGGATACAACTGGACTGCAGTCCACAAAATCTTGTGCCAACTGAAATGTGACGGCCTAAAGGTGTCATGGGGTTGTTTGCTGTTTTTGCTAAAACAGAGTAACAGAGCTCCTTGGAAAAAAATTATCACATATGGTTTTATTATAAAAGAACCAAAATGGGAACCATAACTGTGCCACCACATTCCAAAAAACCCATTATGGTTCCCATCTTAAGCATCTGGCAGGGTTCCCCCCCCCCCCCACTTACT
Source organism: Intellagama lesueurii (assembly GCA_037013535.1). Taxonomy (NCBI): domain Eukaryota; kingdom Metazoa; phylum Chordata; class Lepidosauria; order Squamata; family Agamidae; genus Intellagama; species Intellagama lesueurii. Next base: position 8,934,043 of record JBAJHW010000003.1, read on the forward strand.
TTCCTAGTAAGCTGTAGCATTCATATCTTCCTTTTTCCATTGAGGGCATATCCTTTTGACATCCACCATGATCCTAAGATCTTTTTCTGCATTATTTGCTACTAGCTCAGCCCCAAATAATGTGTACATGATGGATGGATGGATGGATGGATGGATGGATGGATGGATGGATGGATGGATGGATGGATGGATGGATGGATGGATGGATGGATGGATGGATGGATGGATGGATGGATGGATGGTTACTCCAATGCCCATCATTTGCCACTCGCTTCCACTGAAACCCGTTTCCCACCTTACTGCCCATTTACCCAATAGTATGTATCTGTTTCTGTGTTTTGCAGCTTTTCATCCACTTGTATGACGTCCCTCTGTTTCAAACAATTGGGCGTTATCCACAAACCTATCAACCTCACTACTCATTCCTGATGCCTGATCATTCATGAACAGATAGCAATGGCTACTAGTCCTCAATGTTATACGATTTGTCCAGAGCATGGGTAGAAATGGGCTACACTGGTGGTGTTTAAGAATCTTAGAATCACAGAGATGGAAGGAACCCCAAGGATCATGGAGTCTGACTACCATTACGCCAGGAAATGTTGGAAATTCATAGCTAAAACATCCTCCACAGTCATCAAATCTCTGTTTAAAAACATCCACACTACCACCTTGTCCAGTAGTTTATTCCACTGTCAAAGTGCTTGGCTGTCAGAAGTTCTTCCCAGTCTTTAACCCAGAACAATACCTTTCCTGCAATTTTAGCCCATCTGGAGCCCCATAAAACAATCTGGAAGTAAACAACCTTCCAAGTGACAGTCCCTCAAATATTTGAAAACGGCTAACATATCACTTCTCAATCTCCACCTCTCCAGGCTAAATATACGCAGCCCCCTCAACCATTCCTCACAGGACTTGGTTTCCAGACCCATCACCATCTTGGTCACATTCCTCCACGTACATTACAGCTTCCCAAACATCTTCCTGGTGTCTAAAACTGGACATAATATTCTACATAAAGTCTTGCTTCTTGAAAAACACTACCCCTTTAAGATAGAATGAGGTTTTCAAAGACAAACACGAGCTAATCAACTCCAGTAAACAAGATTAAATTACTATTGAAGAAGATGCTCATAGATATAGACTGATGTAGCAATACCGTGCATCGACAGCGACAAACAAGATACCATTGACTGATAAATCCAAAATGGTAGGAAGGATTGATAAGCCCATAGAATCCTGAGCCTTTGAACCTTGGGCTTAATCTGCATGACATAACATGAGAGATCATAAACAGATCTGCAATGACTTAATCAACCACAGAAGCAATGAGCGCAAGATATTCTCCATAATGAGGTCCCATATTCTATCCCCTACTAGTCAATCCTGCAAAAGGAAACTCATTATCGTTTGCTCTTTTTTAATGTAGAAACGAATCTTTCCTGTCATGAGTGGGTGGTCTTTCTCCAGACAAACCACCTGGAGAAACAAACGCATGCGCAACACCAAAAACGCAAACAAATAAGGCCATCAACACACCAAGCTTTCCATATGCCAATCGCCTTGGTCACCCATAAACAAACTCAGAACATTTCCAGCAAAAATGGTAGCTGAAACTCCTTCCCTTCACTCAACACCCTTAGCTTTGGAAGACACAAGACATGTCCTAGCAGGAGGCAGGCTTGTTTTCTGCATTACTTGAGACAAATTGCAATATTGGCAATTTTTACGGCAGTGTACTTTCAAAGTACAAAGGGGTAATGCTGCATTTCCATAAATGCATGAACACATGCTGAGGGCACATGCCAGGAATTAATCTGCCAGAGCTCCCCTGCCACATATCCAACAAACGAAGGGCAAGGTGCTCTCACAGATTACAATCTGCTTCTTCAGATGCATGGATTCAAGTGGACTGTAATTTATAAAAGCTGATGGTAAAATAATACTGGGTGCATTTACGTTGACTGCCAGTCTGCTTCCAGGAAAAATTCAAGGTGCTTATGTTGATATTCAAAGCCCTAAACGGTTTAGGACCTTGCTATCTGTCTGAGCGCCTCTCCCTCAGAATGACCTCCCCTCCCAACCACAACTTTCAATCGGGGATGTTATGGGGGAACGGCTCTGAAGAGGTACAGACAGGCCCCTTCCCTCCTTGACTTCAGCTAAAAAGCGAAAACTTAGCTGTTCACATAGGCCCTTCCCTTTTTATTTTTTTTTTAAAAATTAATTTTTCATAATATAAAAACAAATAAACAAATACCGCTACATAACCACTTACAAATAATTCAAGTAATAAAAAAGGAAAAAAAATACATTTATAACATATATCTACATTACTGTGCTCCCCTCCCCACTCGGGACTGTTTACTGTATTTACTTCTTTATTTATATTATTTATTTATTTAAAATATTTTTATCCCACCTTTCTCCTTAAAAGGACCCATACTTGGTATCATCCAATCTCTCTCCAAAAATATAATGATTCTTCATGAGGGTATGCTAAAAATTAGTTCCACGTTTCTTTAAAATCATTACTGTTCTATATTCCTTTACTTATCTTACTTTCACATGTTAATTTTTCATTCATGGCCATATTCCACATTTCTTTATACCATTCTTCCATATTAAGTTGGTTATTATTTTTCTAATTCTTTCCACGAATTAACCTTGCTACAGTCACCATAATAATAATCCATTCTTTTTCTTCCCACTTTTGTTGTTGTTTAGTCATTAAGTCGTGTCCGACTCTTCGTGACCCCCATGGACCAGAGCACGCCAGGCCCTCCTGTCTTCCACTGCCTCCCGGAGTTGGGTCAAATTCATGTTGGTAGCTTCGATGACCCTGTCCAACCATCTCGTCCTCTGTCGTCCCCTTCTCCTCTTGCCTTAATACTTTCCCAGCATGAGGGTCTTTTCCAGGGAGTCTTCTCTTCTCATGAGATGGCCAAAGGATTGGAGCCTCAGCTTCAGGATCTGTCCTTCCAGTGAGCACTCAGGGTTGATTTCCTTCAAAATGGATAGGTTTGTTCTCCTTGCAGTCCAGGGGACTCTCAAGAGTCTCCTCCAGCACCACAATTCAAAAGCATCAATTCTTCGGCGGTCAGCCTTCTTTATGGTCCAGCTCTCACTTCCATTCATCGCTACTGGAAAAACTGGAAGCTTTGACTATGCGGACCCCGGATTAATTTTGTCGCTGTGATTACTGACATCTCATTATTTGTAGAATAATTCTCTTTGTTCTGCTGCCATCTTTTGTATCACTTATTATAGGTAGATAGGTAGATTTGGGTTTCTTTTGTTTGTTGCTTTAATTTTGATTATTAAGGAATTTTATGTCGTGATATTGTAAGCCACCCAGTGTAGTGAGTGGCCTGGCCACAATGTTGAGGGCCACAAGACTACTTAGTTTTGTTCCACTGAAACAGACTAACAAGGGGTACATGTTTTAAAAACTGCAACCTGTGCGTGATCTCAACCCCACAAACATTCACCACAGCGACCATCTGTACAGATTCGTCTCAGGCATCTCTCGTGTAAAGGGTGGTCACTCCCTCCCTCCCAGACCTCAACTGCTTCTGGCTCTCTCCCCTCCCTCTCCTGTCCATCCTCTGGACGTGCACAACCGCATGTCCTGCGATGTGTCAGGGCCACGGAGATAAGGAAGAACTTCTGTCCCCCTCCGAGCAGACACATGACGGGGAAAAGCTCACGGGGAGTGGAATACTAGGGAGAAAAACAAATAGGCTGGCAGGAGCCCAAAGCCAAAGGGAAAGAGAAGCCAAATGGTTTCTGGATTTGAGACAGGGAAAAGAAAGCAAGGACTTCACTTCTCTGGAGCCTAAATATTTGCTGGAATCTTTTGGGTTGCTGGAGATGCACTTTTGGCCTCTGGAATGTGACGGTCAGGCTTGTAAAAATGTTCAGAAATGGCAAGAACCCTCACCACCACCCCAACCCTCACAAAGGTTTCCAGAGGCCCAGGGCAAATGGTGAAAGCAAAGGCCCTTTGATCCCATTGAAACGTTATTGTGCGCTGCATACTGATGAAGAGGCTGGACTCTGAGCAACAGAGAAATAATAGGACATGCGCCTTAAGAAACTGGCGTGGAAGGAGGAGACACAAGAGACCGAGGGACTTCTCAAACCTGGTGTGCCCCAGTCATGCTCCCTAGACAGAGGGCTCCAGAGGCTGGGCATCACTTGAGAGTCCACACACACACACACACACACACACACACACACACACACACACACACACACACACACACACACACACACACACACACACACACACACACACACACACACACACACACAGACAGAGAGAGAGAGAGAGAGAGAGAGAGAGAGAGAGAGAGAGAGAGAGAGAGAGAGAGAGAGAGAGAGAGAGAGAGAGAGAGAGTTTCATAAATCAGAGGCATGGCCAGTATCTGGAGAAAAAAATTACTGCATTAGTGGGGGAATTTTAGAATTTGTAGTGCAAAAAAAGTCACTTTCCCATATCAAAGCAAACCCAGAAACTAGGTAGGTAGGTAGGTAGGTAGGTAGGTAGGTAGGTAGGTAGGTAGGTAGGTAGGTAGGTAGGTAGGAAGGAAGGAAGGAAGGAAGGAAGGAAGGAAGGAAGGAAGAATTTAAGCTACCACAGGCCTCTGATGTAAGCTAGTGTTATTATTAGTAGTAGTAATAGTAGTTTTATTTATATGCCGCATTTCTCCCAACAAGGGACCCAAAGCGGCTCACAACATTAAAATTCATACAATTTAAAAACACAGTAAGTTAAATATTAAAAGATAAATTAAACAATATATGATTTAAAATACAATTAAAAGATTAAAACATGAAAACATGAAAAATATTAAAATTACCTGCTGAAATGGGGTTCAGGGATTCAGTTATAACTGTTAAAAGCCTGCCTGAAGAGATGGGTCTTTAGCTTTTTTCGAAAGGATAAAAGGGAAGGGGCCATCCTGATCTCCCGAGGGAGAGCGTTCCATCGCCTGGGAGCTGCCACCGAGAAGGCCCTCTCTCGTGTCCCCATCAGCTGTGCTTGTGCTGGCAATGGGACCGAGAGGAGGGCCTCCTCTGCTGATCTTAATCGCCGAGAAGGTGCATACAGGGAGATACGGTCCTTCAGGTAGCCTGGACCCAAGCTGTAGAGGGCTTTAGAGGTAATGACCAGCACTTTGAATTGGGCCCGGAAACGGACTGGTAGCCAGTGTGGTTCTTGTAACAGGTGCATTATAAGCTCCCTGTAGCTGGTCCCAGTCAGTAGTCTGGCTGCGGAATTTTGCACCAGCTGAAGTTTCTGAACCATCTTCAAAGGCAGCCCCACATAGAGTGTGTTACAGTAATCCAAACGGGATGTAACTAAGGCATGTGTCACTGTAGCCAAATCCAACATCTCAAGGAACAGGCGCAGTTGGCGCACCAGCTTTAGCTGTGTTAAGAAAAGCCAAGCTGTGTTGCGTACACCTTTCCAGAAATTCATTATTTTGCTTTTCTACTCATATGATTATGAAGAGAACCGAAACTTCACATACTAGCAACTGCAAGTCCAGCTCAGCATTTAAGCATCTCTAACGACATGATAAACACACAGCCATACGGACCAGCCAATAGCTGTTGCTTTTTTTGGAGGAAAACATCCATAGTATTGCTTGCCAAATACGTACAAATACTGAATTCTGTAGTAGCATTTGTACAAGCATTACTTGATATTTATCAGAGGCCTGGAGTGGCCAGTGGCCATGTTGGCTGGGAGGAGCGGGTTCCCAAAAAAACTTAATTTTTACATGATCTTGGGTACTGACCACACCTTAGGCAGCAGAGTCCTCTGGTATTAGGACCCCAGTGCTTCTTGCAATTGTAATTGGTTGGGGTCAGCAGACCCAACATCTGGCCACGTCAGCTGTTAACAAGGCACAATACGACCCTCATGCTTTCTGCAGCTTCAGTATCACTGTTCCTACCCCAATAGTTCATGGCTCCTGACATCTGCCCACTGTTTGATCAGCCTTTCTCCGGGATATTGTCTAGACAAAGAAGTGGTATGTCTTCTTTTCGCACCCTAGGCATGAACAGGGAATGAATCAATGCTCCGTCCACGCCAGACGGCACAACGGAAAGAATATCTGCCCAGGAACAGCAACGCAAAGAGGCGGAGTTGAGAGCAGCCGGGCTGTCGCTCAGGCCAGAACATGCAGGGTGGAAAAAAGCCAGGATCAGAGTGTTTCAAGCCATTCTGTATGCCAAAGCCACTGGCTCCTTCCTAAAGGAGAGAAGGGATGTAGGAGAAAAGGAGGAAAAAAAAGGACTGAAGTTTTCAAATACAAACCTGATGTTAATTGGAACAGCGTATCTGTGTAGAAAGCCACCAAAATTGGCATGAAAACTTCCCAGCTGGGAGTGGAGAGAAATATCTATCCTGCAGAACAGTGTTTTTGCACCTACAATAAATAAATGGTGTTTTCGCATCTACACATTTACAAATAAACATTTTGATTTTTACCTATGTTTTACAGGCTCTCCATTCCTCTCCCCTAGTCACTGCTTTCTTGCCTTAAAAATAAAAAGAAGTTTTGCCAGACCCTTCCACCCGATGGTTTTTGCCAGGCTACAGACCTCGGAGAGGGGACATTACCTGAAGCAGCCCAAAACCACAGGGAACCCTACTTTCAAATCCTAGAAATACAGTTCAGCCTCAATATAGGAGAGAGCCAGGTGAAAACTAAAACCACTCTGCCCTGTTTCACACAGAAAAAGAGGTCAAGAATATATTGCTTTTACCAAAAAAAAAAAAGAATGCTGGAATGAGTGGCTTTTTCATAGCTTCAGAAGCCAGAAAAATGTGTCTGGAAATCTTGCGCGCACAAAGGTACACACCTTAGAGGGAGCCTTGCCAAGCAGCAGCCTCAACCCAGGTCTTCTGAATCCTAGTTTGACATGATATCCACGACTACACCACACTGGCTGGCCGGGCAGAACCATGTTCAAATCCCTGCTCAGCCTCAAACCTTTCTAGATGACCATCACACTCACTCAGCTTACACACCATCACCCAACACACCATGTCCTCGACTGTTCAGAGAATGGGAAATACAAGAATCCGTTCAAGACAGACAAAACATGTGATTCAAGATCATCACATTTAGAATTGCTTGAGGCGTTTCATTGCTTACAGGGGATATGGCACATACAACAATCTTATATCACACATCTTGTTTCATTAAATACTGAATGGGAGAAGAGATATGAAATTCAACTCCTCAGTCAGAAACCCACAGATGGTAATCTCTCAACTATCAATTCTTTCCCTTCACACAATTTCTGGGAGAACCTAAGAGCTGATTCTCCTCCCCCACTTTTCCAACACCCTGTTGGGCACTCTTGGACATCTCGCTCCCAGACTTAGTTATCTTGCCAATGGGCAGCTCACCCATCTTCCTCTCCTCTCTCTTCTTCCCCTCCTAGTAGGAAAAGAGACAGAGGCAGCAGTAGAAAACAAGGATTACCAATTCCAGACAGATAACATCTAGATGCCCAGCAAAATTAAGTGAACAGGGCAGGGCAATTGCATTAAAAAAAGCCACAACCCTCATCTGGTTGCACCCTAAGTCATACAGAACCCCACTTGCCCCAGTGTTCTTGGTCCCAATCCTGTGCACCTAAGAACTACCCATCTCAGCACTTGAGAATGTCAAGCACCCAAGAAGCCTGTGGATTTCACCCCTTACTTTTGCTCACAAGAGTTCTTCCCCCACCCCTGCCCCAATAACTGACACACTTCCTTTGTCAGAAGGCAGATGCCATTCTACCTAACAAGAGCCTTGCCAGACACAAAGAGAAGGCCACACAGATATAAATGTTGCCTAGACAGGATTTCTCATAGTCAAGGACATCAGAGATGGAATGTCTGCAGCTACCCATTACACAGTCTAGCCATTCACTTAGAACATTGAGATAACAACTCCCGGTATTACAATATCTCTCAGCCTTGAAACCCAAATGTAGCCTGGCCCTTTGGCTGTCTCTTTCTCTCCAAGCAAAAAGATGAACAGCCTTTCCCTTACGAGGAAAGGCTACAGCATTTGGGGCTCTTGAGTCTAGAGCAGCGTTCCCCAAGCTTTTTCGGTTCGCGGACCGGCTGGGGAAGGCGGGGCACCCCCCACGCTCGCACGCATGCGCAAACGGGCAGCGTGGGGGTTAGTGCGTGCGGGGGGGGGCGGGAGGTCTGTCTTGGCGGCCCGGTCCGGCCCAGGCCACGGACCGGCACCGGGCCGCAGACCAGGGGTTGGGGACCTCTGCTCTACTGGAAAGGGTAGCCATAAATCAGAATTGATTTGACGGCACGATTACTGTATTACTGCTATCTTTTTCTCCACCCCTAAAACCCAAGCCTCTTATTTATTTATTTATTTATTTATTGGATTTCTATCCCGCCCATCTAGACCAAAGGTCTACTCTTATCTTCATTCTCAGTATTGTTCTGGATTTTGGTACTTCTGGCACCTCTTGATCTCCCACTCCTCTCTTTTTCCCTCTATCCTTTTCAGAAATAAGGTGAAAATGCCAAGGGAAAAACAATGCTAGTGATGCAAAATTTAGAAAACTAACTTTTTTGAACAACTTCCAGAGTTCCCCAGCCAGCTGGGCCAGTGGCCATGTTTGCTAGGGATTCTGGAACTTGTAATCTAAAAAGACATTGTAATGGATCAACACCAACTGGCCAAAGTAAAACAAGCTAGGCTGCGATCCTGTACCCATCTAACTTGTGAGCAAGCCTGACTCAATTCAATGAAATTACTTCCAAGTAAACATGCCTGGGATCATGCTGCTAAACTCCATAGCAACCCTTCCACAACCTGGGCCCCTCCACATGTGTTGGACTACAACACCCATCACAGAAATGGAACAGCTGACCAAGGTGGTAGAACTCAAGCCTGTACAACCACACACTGTGGTGTCTGTTTATACATACATGCATGTATCTTAAAAGGATCTACAGAAATTTTAAAAAATGAGGGCAGTTGGGTAAGATCTCTATGACTGCTGATATATATGCAAATACATATTTCTTGTTTTTAAAAGAAAAAGAATCGCCTAAAATGGGGGCGGGGGTCTTGGACTAGCACAGCAGCGAGATAGCCAGAATATTTTTTTCCCCAGTATATACTAGCTTTTTGCTTCCAGAAATTTGTGGCTCTTTTTCTTAACCAAATTCTTCTGGGCTGCCGTACATGATTATATTTCTGCTTTCGAAACACCAAGGCGTAAAGTAAAAGCTTGTAATCTGAAAAGTATAGAGGGGCGTAGTGTGTGTGTGTTTGTGTGGAAAACAGATAGAAATGTCAGTTCCTGTTCTTTTAAGACAGAAGTAAACAGATGTCTCAGCTCCAAAACTCAAGTGCATTCCAGTCTTAATGTCAAGAACTGCATTATTCAGGCAACAATGGGGTTGGGGGAAGAGAGCCTTGTTCCAAGATACCTTTAGTCTGATCATGTTGTCGCCTTTCAAAGCTAAGGAACCTGGCCCTTTCACAAGGATACATGGCATGGCTTTTGTTTGTGTGTGTGTGTCGCAGCCTAGCGCAAAGCAAGCAAACTTCCTCAAGCAAGACAACCCCCTTGGGAAACATGCTTTCCTCTGCAGAGTTCTCCCTCTTCAACATGCAGGTGTTAATGCAACAGCACGCTGGCATTTCACGGCTCATGCCCCCCAGGCATGAGGGGGCATGAGCACACACCCATGAGCACACACCCAGGAAGAGGGAATCAAGACCTGTATCAAGACGCCATCGACATCTATTCCATGTTCTGCTACAGACAATAACTTTTAAGACACTTGGAAGCAGTTATTAAAAAGCAGTTACTGCTTGCGATCTGTAACATGGTCCTTCCAGTTAAAATGAGTTTTGCAGGTTTAACTACTGGGGGGGGGGGGGGGGGGGAACCAGCCTTCCTCTATCAAATCACAACCTGTCAAAGCAGATACTCTGTTTTCTACAATCGCCATCCAGATACTGCCAGTCACTGGCAAGCAAGATGAAAAGGTGATCGGTTTCTTCTGCCTGTTCCTAAAAGCGGCTGCTATTTTGGGGAGTTTGCAACAAAATGTTGCAGTTTGGAATACTCCTGGTCAGGATGCCAACCAGTTAGCGATGCCCTCTTCTAAGATACAGTGGTGCCTCGCTAGACGATGTTAATCTGTTCCACGAGGATCGCTGTCTAGCGAAAACATCGTCTAGCGAAGCACGTTTTCCCATTGGAATGCATTGAAATCGCTTCAATGCGTTCCAAGGGAAAACGCAGTCGTCTTGCGAAATTTCCCATAGGGAAACATCGTCTAGCGAGTGAGGGTCCCCATAGGAATGCACTGACAGCTGCACTGACAGCTTTTGACCACTAGTCGGCGCACTCCTATGGGGAAACCTCATCGTCTAGCGAAAATCGCCATAGGGAAACATCGTTTTGCGAAGCGCAGTAGCGCTCGCAAAAAGGCATCGTCTAGCGATTTCCTCGTCCTGCGAGGCAATCGTCTAGCGAGGCACCACTGTACTCAATTCCTCTTCCCCTCCCAGCTCCCACCTCCCTGGGCAAAAGATCAGTCAGCATTCTGTGACAGAAGAAGCACATATAGTCCACGCATGGCAATTTTGGAGAGTGTTCCAAGATAACGTCGTCTCTCAACTATTTTTTGCCTTTCTGCAAACCTTGGAATTTCATCACACCTGTTGATCTCTCTCTCTCTTAGGTGAGCAATGCTGTGGAGCTACATTCAGATGTACACTCAAGAGAACTGAGTTTGCTATTATAGTTGCCTGTTGCACAGATGGAGATTCTCTGCCCAACAGCCTTCAGAGATCCTTCCCATCCATGGAGGCTTCAGATGATCCCCAATCTTCAGAAGCTCTGTCCTCTCAGAAAAGGGAAATAGGACAGGAAAGGAGATCCCAACTGAACCAGTGTCTCAAGGAGCCAATTCTGAGTTTCACTCTACCCTTGCCTTCCCATGTAGGGCTTGATTGGTTAAGGTGGTCAGGCATGCATCAAAGTGTCAGCTGAAGTCACAGGTTTGCTTCCCGGGGTCTCCAGGCAGTGAGCAGCTCCAGAGGAGAAAAACAAGCAGCTCCAGAGGAGAAAAACATTCAGGTTGTGTGTGTGAAGCCTGAGAACCGTTCCTAACCAGTGTCAGCACTCAGGGGCTCAGCTCCAAGGTGTTGATGTGTGTTGCTCCTCCACAACATCTGTGCCCCCAAAAGCCAGGATGGGTGTGCGTGTGCACATACGTACACTTTGGGCAAGGCAGGGAGAATAGAGTGTTGCTGTTGTGACTCAAAGGCTCTGTTGTTGCACAAGCATACATATATTTACATTATTTTAGAGGAGACAGCAGTCTTTGCAAGCACATCAGGCAAAACCCAGAGGAAAATAATAATAAAAAAAATTTAAAAGACATTATTTTGCAACCATTACACATGTACTCAATCTTTGGGGCATCACACGGTCCCACTTCTGGATATTATGAGGGTTCATCCCTGGTCTCAGGTCTCAGCCTCCAAATTTCATGGAAACAGAAAGCTTCATAGAGACCCAGCGATCTATGATGAGCAGCAGGCAAAGCCAGCTCGAATATACCTTGACAAATCAGGTGGCGGGGAGGGGGGCAAGCAGAGGGCAAAGCAGGCATGTACACGCATCTTATGCATGCAGGCATGTACACGCATCTTGGAGGCCGCACTCCAGGAAGAGAAATAGCCCTCGCCCATGCCTTGTTCGGTCCAAATCCTGGTATACAGGATAAAGGTTCTGACCACACAGGTTCCACTAAGCTGACATTAATGGGACAAGTCCTTTCATCGTTTTCTTTTAAAGTCCCCGATGGCGTGGATCCAGCATGCGGAAGGGCTGCTTGCTTCCGACACATTACGGTGGTTTTTCTCCACAATCCTATAGTACCTGATGGCAGATTGGGGTGTATGTGGAATAAGGTTTTCATGGCGGGAGAACCTTCCTGTTCTTCCTCCTATCAGATGATAAGGTTATTCCCAGCCCCAACCATCTTTTAGTAATGATCTCTTTTTAAAATAATGACTGTTTTATATCATGTGCTGCTGTTATTGTTACTTTATTCCTACTGTCTCTTCTTCCTCCTCTTCCATTTTTACTCTTCAACACTGATAGTTTTAATTGCTATTCTTTTTTTAAAAAGTTCTTCTACGATGCTATTTGTATTATATATTTTTACTTCCTTATATGCTGTTCTTAGGGCTTGGGGGGGGGGCAGAACAGAAACCTTTCTAATCCTCCTAAAACTTCTAGCAGTTACAGCTTACTTTCCCATACTGTTCCCCTGCCCTTTCTCCCACCTTCTCCCATGATCTGTGAGACTTAACGCAGGAGTGTCTGAAATCCAATAGCTACACCCTGTCCTGAAAAGAAGAAAAACACATTTTAAAACCTAACCCGCAGATGTGCAGGAACACGTAATCAGCTGTCATGTGCTTTCTGCAGCATGTGGATACCCCAAGGCTGAGGGGGGGGGGGGGGAAATGGACGGAAATGAGGTTTAAAGCAATAATGGGACAATCTTGCTGAATAGTCAGAAGAGGCAGACAAGAACCCACAGTGCTGAAAGCACGTGCTTGGAAACTCTAATACCAACTCCCATGCCACAAGATCCTGCAGTTACCACATTTCTTACCATGTACCCATTTACCGATGCATTCTCCTGACCCTATGGATTGCCTACACTGCCATCCCCCAATCCCCGAGCACAACAAAATCTAAAAATTACAGTTTGCTTTCACAGAAGCCTTAGGTAGATGGGTGGAGTTACTTGTCATTTAAACGTAATCCTTTTTTCTTTTTTTTTAAGGCCAGAAAGGGCCTTTCTTAGAAATGGATAGAAATGGAAAGTGGTAGGCTGGGCACCTCCTGTTTCTAGAAACAACGCTGTGCGGTCTGAAACCGGGCCAAATTACATTTATATGGCGAATCATGTCCCTGGAGGCTATCTGGGTGAGAACAATATTTCCAGGCTTGTAAGAGATGGGGGTTGGAAGCGAGCAAAATGCCTCCAAACCCTCAGAGTTTGCCCACTTTATGTCTTATGGATAAAATTATGCTATGGGCAGGGTGGAAATTTGTTCTGATGGGGAAAAAAAAGGGTGTCTTTCAAATTACAAAGCACAGAAATGGGGAGGGAGGGATTTGCTTGTAATATACATGACATTCCTGCACTACCAATCGCCTCACATCATAAAGCCTGCAGGACGGCAGTACAGTACAGACTCACCCACCCTAGGGCCCTTGGGACATGTTAGCCTACAACTCCCATCATCCCCAATCAACCTGGCCAACCACCCTGCTGTCTGGAGTGAGGTACTCCAATACATCTCTCTTGTTTCATGCTGGAGAACACGATTACACCTTCTAGGTTTGCCAGTTAATTGTGGAAGAAAAAACCTAATACATGGCTAGGTCCAAATGTCTTCTATGATGCTATGGGAATTGGGGGTGGCACATGCCAGATAAGATGCCGTTGGGAATGGTGTTTCAGTATTTCAATATTTGTTGTGTTTCCGTAAGCAAGTTTCTAGCCCTTATGGCAACAAAGGGTTCTGGCCTTGCCTTTTTGTCAATGCACCAGCCTCCATCAGCAGCTTGCGCATCTCCTCTGACCGCCTTCCCAGATTTGGGACCGACAACACAGGCCTAACAAGAGACAGAGATGTAAATGTTCGGTTTTGGGCCTACAATTCCCAGAATCCCACGGTCAGCTTGTCCACAGCCAGCCTTCCTATCTATGCTTAGAGATACCACAATGGCCACTGGGGTGATACACATAAAAGGCCCTGAAGCACTGCAGACATTTTATGGCATTTTATATACTGTGATTCCCTGGAAAAGCACCATGGCTGGTATTGCCAGGCTCCTGCCAAGGTCCAGAGGCTACCAAGGGAACGGCTACCAACCCCCTGGGGCTTTCAGGATGTATTCACCTCTTGCCGCATCCTTTCTCTGTCCTTCAACAGCCTGGTTTCTTGCTTTTTCTCTGGCTGCCTCCAACACAATTACTCTGCTGCTTCCCGTTCCTTGCTTGAACACCCGCATGCTGCTCAAGGGGGCAGGGGACCAGCCCACTGATAAATTCCACAAAGCCCAACCACGTGACGCTTTCTGCCGCAGCTAAATTGAGCAGAGAATCAAAGTGCCTCGGCCGGAAAGCTGTTGCTGGTGGCTGCGGCTGCCAGCGGTGCGCAGCCCTGCGCACTCCCGCATTTCCCAGCTGGCTGCCTGAGGGGTCAAAATGGAGAGCTGTCATTTTGCATCGCCAGGATTTCCCCACGTAAGCGGGAGGAAAGACATGCACAGCATTAAGAGTGGGACACAACTGCAATCCAGATGACCTTGCCTCTCTTCCCCCCCCCCTTTCTCCTTTCCATCACGAAAACTTTCTTCCAGTTTCATTGAGATCAACTTTCGAAAGCAGAGGCAAAGATTTATTGAGGACCAGAATCATGCAGCAACTTGCATGAGGGGGCCTCCAAAAGCTACCATGGAACTCATCCAGAATAGCCAGAATAGATATGAAATTTCTGCTTGTGAACAAGCAAAAATTGGCACAAGACGCAATCAGAGCCTCAAGGGAGTGTTGACAAAATCCTAATCTAATCTACACTCCAACTACCTATCAAACCCAGATACTGCACAACTTTTCTGGACTACATCCATAATACAGGTCCTGGCCAGGAGGCCCTTCTGAAGGTGCCATCCCTGAAAGAGGTGAGGGGGATGGCATGTCGAAATAGGGCCTTCTCGGCTGTTGACCCCCAAATTTGAAATGCCCTCCCTATAGAGATCCGCCTGGCTCCAACACTTTTGGCTTTTCGGCACCAGGCAAAGACCTTTCTGTCTAGCCAGCATTTTAATTAAATAGTATCCTTTAGCTGGCCGTATGAGCAGCAGGATTTATTAATGATAAAGTGACTGTTTTAATATAGGGTATTATGATAATATTGCCTATTTTTAACGGTTTTAATGTTTTCTAAAGTTTTAATATTGTTGTACGCCGCTCAGAGACTCCAACACTTGGCGCAGCTAAAAAATCGTGTAAATAAATAAATACCGGTCAGGAAATTCAAAGAGCTATGAAGTCCAAAAAAAGGTAACTTTTACAAGCTCTAAGGCAAAGCCAAAAGGGAAGGAAAGCAAACTGGAGACAATTTGAATTTAACAAAAACACCTTTTTCCAGTTCCTCAAAACGGTGAACAAGCCTGGTACATTAGCTTTCAGAAGGATCAGTGGTCATTTTATGACCTGCTATGGTCCAGTGGTGTTAGGTGGCTTTTTCCTTCACTCCCCCACAGTTACCCCATTAGGTCAGAGTCAGCTGTGGCACACAGAGGCCAGAATTCATGCCTTCCATGCCGGTTTCAATTCCTGGCATTACCAGCGAAAGAGGTTAAGTTAGCAGCTGGCAGGAAAAGAACCCCTGCCTGCCACCATGGGAAACAGGTGTGCAGATCTGTGTCTTTGGACTTCAGTTCCCAGAATTCTGTTGGTGGCATGGCCATTGGCCATACTGCCAGAAATTCTGGGAGCTGCAGTCTGGAAACACAAATCTGCACATCTCTAACAGACAGGCCATCAGAGTAGACGGTCATGTCCTAGATCAGTGGTCCCCAACCTTGGGCCTCCAGATGTTCTTGGACTTCAACTTCCAGAAATCCTGGCCAGCAGAGGTGGTGGTGAAGGCTTCTGGGAGTTGTAGTCCGAGAACATCTGGAGGCCCAAGGTTGGGGACCACTGTCCTAGATGGACAAATAGAGTCACCTGGTATGAGGCAACTTCCAATGTTCTGAGACCGAATACCACCACTGGATTCCTCATATCTACAGTTTAAAGCCTGCTTTAGTGACAAACTCTGCTGTCCATCCTTCGCCTTCCTCAACAGCCTGACAAAGAGTAATTTGTACGCATTTCCCGAACTATCTAGTTCCTCATTTTGGGACTGTGTGCTTGTTTTTATATGCTGAATACGCACAATGGCACCAAAATACTCACATTGGGCAGTGGATAATTGTGATGCAACAAGAAGGCGAGAGAGAAGGAGTGGATAAAATCACTTCCACACATATTTGTAGATCATGAAACAGTCAGAATTATGCAGGAACGGTACAATTCTCTTCTTTTCCCACAAATATGGAGCGGGGTGGGGGGAGTTAATTACCACAAAGATTTGGTGGAGGATCTCATGGATAATGAAAGACACAGAGGAAGTTAAGAGAAACTGCAGCTGCAAACTTAGTCCAAATATATGCAAGGGAAACTGGTCAGCAAGAATAAAGAGCCACTTGCTTTGGAGCAAAACAATAAAGATAGCCCAGGGAAATGCAGGAATAATCAGATCATCAGTCACTGGATACGGACTGCACTAATTCTGACAAGGATCTCCTCTGAGATTTGTCTAGGGCTATATATATATGCTTTAAGTGGGGGCCCTTGGGCTCAGACCCATCGCCCTCACCCCTGCTCCAGGACAGGAGCGATCTTCAGCTATGGGAACTCCTAGTAGGCTCCTCTTGCTTCTATAGGTTTTTCGGACAGTGTCAGCAGCCAAAGCAGCAAGCTGGGAGCGGCCAATTCAACTTCTCACAGCTGCTCAAGGTTGCCCCAAGTTGATGGCTGGGCTTTTGTGGGATTTTCCCAATTCGTGTCTTTCAAAACCAATTCCTTCATTAAACCCAGCAATACATCATGAGCATATATTCCTTTTGGGGTTGGGTCACCATAAAAAGAAGTAATATCTGTTGACAACATTTGAACCTCAAAAAACAGGTTTGTTTCTAAAGATATCGGAGAAATAAGGACATCCAAAATAGAAGCAATTTGGGAAATAAACCATAGTGCAGAATTATCACCCTCGTCTTAACGCTGGTTCTGCATTGGCATGATCAGGGATGACTTAGGTATGATTCTGCTGCATTGGCAGGGAACAGAACTCAACAACTCATAGGGTCCAATTCTACCACTTCTCCAATTGGTAGAAGCTGCTGAACAGAGCCAAAGAATCCATAAAAACTACTGCCTTTTAAAAAACATCTAATAAACTAACATCTGGAAATGTATCATGTCTCTCAAATAGTCTTCTGGACTGACAGAATTCTAACTCATTTCACAATAGGAAAGGCATCTTTTTCAGAAGATCAATTCGAGATCATGGTCAATCCAGGTCTTGGGGCTGAGGTTTAGTGTCATTTGCTAATCTGGGCCTGGCACATAGAGCCCTTGGCTTGAAAGCCAGCTCTTCTAGGAAGCTGTTAATCATTCAAGGCAAATGGTTCTATCAGAAGAGAGAAGTTTCTTTAATGATAGTCATTTATCAGATGGTTAGCTCATTAGGAAGTGTAGGATTGGGGCTGATGGGTGCAGGGAGGCTCCTGGGGATATGTCTGCCATTCCATGGCCTGTAACTATAATCACATACCCATTTCAGAGCTAGTTTTTAATTTACGGATAGCTGATTGATCAAAAAAGTAACCAAAGTGGAGGGTGGGGAATGAAGTGTCCACATGACAGGGCAACCTACTGAACTCACAACCAGTACATTTTCTGTAGATTAGAACAAAGGTACTTCTTAGGCAGTCTATGTATGCCAACCATTTTTGCTGCCAAGGAGAAGATTCACAAGGGCACTCAAGCAGCTCCCCCAAAGGGGAAGTTCAATTTAGAGAAGTGCCCCCCATCCCCTGCTGTGTTGAAAAAGCACAACAAAAGTGACAGCGGGTGAACAGCGCAACCTTACTCAACAGATTTGCTCTGCTGAGGCAAGTGGCCAGGGTCACAGTCACTGGCTATGAATGATAGAAGCTTGGGAGGCTTTAAAGAGAAGCAGCAGGAGGGACACCAGAGGGACAGCACAGCAAAAGGAAAAGGAACTGGACTGCATCCAATCTTGAAAACTATCAAGAGGCTCAAGACATAGATGTCTCTGTTCCCAACTTAATTGCAATGCTTGAAGTTCATCCACAAGCACAAAAGAAAAACCAACTAAAAACCCACCAAAAGATCTTGGAAATCTTATGCCAGAGAGGGGCAATTGTGCCTGCAGATGTTGCTAGACAATTCCCATCAACCACAGGTAGTGAGTGATAAGGAATATGGGAATTGCAATCCAACATCATCTGGAAGGCCAGAGTTGCCTACGTTGTCTTAAACCTATGATCCTTCTTGAACAAGCCAAACCGATCTTAAAGTGTGACAGAACCAGGTAAGCACCACTCTACGCACCAAGATAAAATGAGCCATGTTAGCCAGTCCATTGGAAGCAAAATCAATGGCCCCTGTCTTTTCCCCTGACTTTCCATATGCCAGCTGTTCCTTTTTTTTCCCCCAAGGAGAGTCAGAAAAACAATAAATGAATCCAATGTACTGAAAAGTGGAGATTATTGACTGGGCAAAAAGAAATCTTAGGATCGTAAGTTGGCCATGAGTCAGCAGAGTGACTGCGGGAAATTATAAATGTTATCCCAGGCATTCGGTATAACTTAATTATAATATACATTCTATTTCTAGATTAATCATAGGCTTTCAATTATCAAATATTAATTTGCATTCTATTTCTGAGCCAGTCATAAAATTCATGCCAACCATCCTCATGGTTCGTCTTTCTTGTCGAATCTAGCCATTCTGATAATTTATCCATTTCCGCCGTGTCCAGAATTTTTGCTATTAACTCATCTTGTTATGGGTTCTCCGGGTCTTTCAAATGTTTACCAAAGAGAATTCTTGCAGCTGTCAAGAGATGGATGGCTAAATAAGTTTTCATTGGTTCTATTGATTCCGGAATTATGTTTAGAAGAAAGAGTTCAGGGGTTACAGTTATCGGAATCTCTAGAACCTCTTGCAAAAGCATTTCAATGTTCAAGTTCTGGGCATCACATTTTTAAGATGGCAGACAAATTGGAATTCAAAGAAGATGAACAGGACACAGCCTCGTGTAGCAGATATAGTAACATCGTAGGACATAGGAGACCCGGGTTTAAATCCAAGCTTGGCCATGCAAACTCCCTGAGTGGGTGTGTGGCAATATTGAACCACTCTTTGAATGTTTCACACCCCTCAAAAACCATATTAGGGTTGCTTAAGTGAGGGGAAAAAACTGTTGGCATGGAACAAAATATAACGAAAGACTGAAAGAAGGAACGAGTATGTTTAACTGGGAGAAGAGAAGAGTGAGGACATTTCAAAATTCTGAAGAGCTGTCACATAAAAGCTGTGTGCCAAAGGCTTCGTGAGATTTTCCTCTCCATCTGGGGCAGAGAAATTTGAGGGACCATTTCAATAAATTTTTCAGGGTGGATGAGGAGTTCTCTGTCATGTTCTCAGGAAAAGGGCTCACCACTAGTAGTGAGAGAGTTTCTTTTTTTTCCTTTCTTATTTTTTGCTGCTAGAAATGCAGCAGCAGCTATTTCACTGGCAGCTTGCCTCTTATTTGGGATCTTCCAAAATGCCCTTGACCCGGCATCATCCTGCGGAGTGTGGGCAGAAATGGCAGCCGCCACAAAACATGAAGGAGAACATGCACAACCCAGGCTTCATTCCCTAGGAAGGTGAGAAAAGATGGCAGGGAAAATCTCAAGAATTTGTGCCAGAAAAAAACATCTCCTGAGAAGATTTAGCTCAGTTTTATTTCCTGGTATGCCACAATGTGTCCTCTGTGCTCCTGAAAGTTTTCTTCCCTTACAAAAGGAGCATCAGAATCTATTTCAAATTTCTTTAACTATCATTTTTGAGCAAGCCTTAGTCCTATGCAGCAGCAAGAGTTATTTCAAAGCAGGCTCCCTGACATCCACATATATCTACCTTATAACCCAGGTTAAGTACAAGAATCCCACCCGTGGGAATGTCACTAACCCTTCTGTTCTGATTGTCAACTCCAACACAATTTACTTTCTATCACACTGAACGAGAAGGGTTCAGGGGAAAGTCTCCCCAACCCCGCACACACAAGGCACTACTGCCAAAGAGCAGAGACTTGTTACCTGCTGCTTGCAGAAGACAGGACTAGGCTGAATGGGCTGAAGTTACAGGAGGGTAGGATTTGGTTGAACATTAGGAAAAAATACTGATGGTATAAGAGTAGAGCTGCAATACAAGCTGTTTTCTAGAAAACTAGGTGGGCTCTTTCTCAGTGAGGTCTCCAAACAGTGGCTGGCTGGTCAGCTGTGGGATGCTCTAAATTGAGATTTCCTACACTAGGCAGAAAAAAGACTGAACCGGAAGGTCTACAAGGACATTTTGAATCCTCTTGATTCACTTTTTGGCAGCCTTCCCTGGTAAACTATGTTTTGTCTTTTGAGGACACCTAGTTAACCAGGTTAGTGGGAACTGCTAAATTTGCCCTACTTTAGAGTTCAGCTCCCTCCCCAAGGTTTTTGGAAATGTGGCGCGGATGGACTATTCAGGTGCCAATACATGCAATAAGAAAATAAAGAGTGCATCCATACTACAGTTAGATTAGTTCTATACCACTGTAACTGGCAGGGTAGCATCCTGGGATTTGTAGTTCTCTGAGGTACTTGAGAATTGTACTTGAGGTACTTGAGGTACTTGAGAATTCTTTGCTACAACGTGGAAGAGCACACCAGAACTGTCAAGTGAGCCCTTGGCTTGGATGTGGACCTCAGCAAGCACCTCACAGCCCCAGCTACCAGCGTTGGTTCTGAGTCTTTGAAATGTCAAAGGTTACTGATCCTAGCAAGCTACTACACATCAATGTCAGGACCATTATTTGGCTTTGTGGTTTACATATTGCACCAGCCCTCAGCATGAAAATGAGGTCTTAGAAATAAAAGGAATCCCCAAAGAATCATTACATGCAGTCACTTGAGACGGCACACTTCACTTTCCATCACTCAAGTACAGGGTTCTTGGAGGACTATTTAACTTCCGTACATGGTGCTCAACATGCCGTTGTTCTGCTGGAATTGCTCAACATGGAGGTGTTCTCTTCACAAAAGCACCACTTTTTTGCTACCTCATGTGGCAGAAATAAAGTCTCTCAACATGGACCAGAGCACGCCAGGCCCTCCTGTCTTCCACTGCCTCCCGGAGTTTGGTCAAATTCATGTTGGTCGCTTCGATGACACTGTCCAACCATCTCATCCTCTGTCGTCCCCTTCTCCTCTTGCCTTCACACTTTCCCAACATCAGGGTCTTTTCCAGGGAGTCTTCTCTTCTCATCAGATGGCCAAAGTATTGGAGCCTCAGATTCAGGATCTGTCCTTCCAGTGAGCACTCAGGGTTGATTTCCTTCAGAATGGATACGTTTGATCTCCTTGCAGTCCAGGGGACTCTCAAGAGTCTCCTCCAGCACCACAATTCAAAAGCATCAATTCTTCGGCGGTCAGCCTTCTTTATGGTCCAGCTCTCACTTCCATACAACACTACTGGAAAAACCATAGCTTTGACTATGCGGACCTTTGTCGGCAAGGTGATGTCTCTGCTTTTTAAGATGCTGTCTAGGTTTCTCATCGCTTTCCTCCCAAGAAGCAGGCGTCTTTTAATTTCGTGGCTGCTGTCCCCATCTGCAGTGATCATGGAGCCCAAGAAAGTAAAATCTGTCTTTAATTCTTTAATTCCTCCTCACTTTCTGCCATCAGAGTGGTATCATCTGCATATCTGAGGTTGTTGATATTTCTTCCGGCAATCTTAATTCCGGCTTGGGATTCATCCAGTCCAGCCTTTCGCATGATGTATTCTGCATATAACTTAAATAAGCAGGGAGACAATATACAGCCTTGTCGTACTCCTTTCCCAATTTTGAACCAATCAGTTGTTCCATATCCAGTTCTAACTGTTGCTTCCTGTCCCACATATAGATTTCTCAGGAGACAGATAGATAGATAGATAGTGGTCAGGCACTCCCATTTCTTTAAGGACTTGCCATAGTTTGCTGTGGTCCACACAGTCAAAGGCTTTTGCGTAGTCAATGAAGCAGAAGTAGATGTTTTTCTGGAACTCTCTGGCTTTCTCCATAATCCAGCACATGTTAGCAATTTGGTCTCTAGTGCCTCTGCCCCTTCCAAATCCAGCTTGTACTTCTGGGAGTTCTCAGTCCACATACTGCTGAAGCCTACCTTGTAGGATTTTCAGCATAACCTTGCTAGCGTGTGAAATGAGTGCAACTGTACGCTAGTTGGAGCATTCTTTGGCACTGCCCTTCTTTGGGATTGGGATGTAGACTGATCTTTTCCAATCCTCTGGCCACTGCTGAGTACTGTCAGTTGACTAGATGGGCGGGGTATAAATTTAATAAATAAATAAATAAAATAAATACTGCAGCCAAAACTCTGCTCACCACCCAGGCTCAATCCTAGGTAGCCAGCTCCACATTCACTCAGCCTTCCAGCCTTCCAAGGTCAGTAAATTGAATACCCAGCTTGCCAGGGGCAGGGGCAATGTGCAGCCTTCGTAATTAAATTGTAAACCGCCCAGAAAGTGTTTTAAATACTATGGGGCGGTATATAAGCAGCATGTTTGTTTTAGATGACTCCTGATCTAGTCTGTAGCACAGCAGACTAATGCCAAATAAACAATGATTTCTGAAATTCTGCCTGGTTGCAAAAGTCTGTGAAATGTTAGTACAAGTTTTAGCACATATTTATGTTTCTTTTATTTACAAGAACCAATTTTCAAAAAAAATAGTTTGTCATTACATGGCTTGCAATTTTAGAGAAAATGGAAGGTAAAGACCAGAGCACTGAGATTAAATACCCTTGGCAACATGGAAGCTTTTTGCCCAAACCTGCTGTGTTTTACAACATCCACTGCCCGTGCGCTTGTGTTCGGGGAACCTAACAGCAAAAGCCCTGCTATTTGCAAAACTTGATTGATTAAACTCATGTCAACACTTTCAAACGAAACTAAATGATCAGATCAGGAGATCTTCCTTTGAATAAAGATATCCAATTCTCTCTCTCTCTTTTTTCTCTCACTCACTCGCTCTCTCACACACAGTTATGCCACTAACTAAGTGACTTGTTTACTGCAAGATCAAATAATATAAACTAGTAGGAAAGAAGGGTAGGAATACAAATCATCCATTCACCAGCTAACGGAAAAAAATAGGGCTCTGTATAAGTCTTTTTTTTTTTTAATGGCTTTTGCCCCCTGCTGCAACTTATGACTGAACACACTGAGCACAATGCAACATATAATTAAACATGTTTAAGCCTGGCTGCAATCAGATCAAGATTTAAAAAAACGAATATTTGCCTAAACATTCTGCACCAAGATAACCTAAATTCCCTCCCCAAAACAATTACAACTCTGCAACATGTACAGCTTGTGTTACAAAAGGAAAAATCCATACTAGCTGTGACACATGCCGTTTGTCAAATCTAGGGTAGACTGCTACAATACATTCTACAAGGGACAGCTCTCAACATAGTTTGGAAACTACAGCTGGAATGAAATGTGGCTACCTGGAAGAAGCACAAGTAGTTGTCTCATATTACAGCCATTTAAGTCTGACAAATGGGGGTGGGGAAGAGTCACTCATTCTAGATTTGGGGTCAGCAGCACTTTAAACTGAGCTCAGAAGCAAACAAGCAATGTAATTCTTTCAGAATATTCTGGCTGAGTTCTACACCAACTAACTTTCTGGTTCATCATTAAGAGCAACCCCACAGAGAGTGGATGAAATCTTCTTGCTACAGTAGGTCCATTGAATCAATGGGGATATGGTGAGTCAACTATCTGCAACACTTCTACCTTGTTGGGATTCCACTTCAGCTTATTGGCCTTTCTCCACTCCAATACCAAGTCCAGACACCAGTTCTGCACTTGTATTCCCTCACTTGGCTCAAGTGACATCAGGAAGCACAGATAGGTGTCATCAGCATAGGACATCTCATTTCAAAGACTGAAATGAGACTAGAAATTAGATGACTTCTCCAACTGGATTTACATACATGATGGAGAGCATGAGGCAGAAGACAGAGCTTTGTGAGACCCTACCTACCACACAAGAGCCACAGCATCAAGAACCACCTTCTACCTCACTCCTACATCCTGAAACGAACTCCACAGGTACAATCAGAACCACCGCATTACCTATACCAGTGATGGCAAACCTATGGCACGTGTGCCACAGCTGGCATGCAGAGCCCTCTCTGTGGGCACACGAGCTGTAAGTTGCCATCAGGAAATACTTACCAGTCCTCCGATCCTGGATTTCGGCACGCCCCTCTGCTGGTGCAGTGGTCCAGCGGAAGGGTGCAATGGTGGCCATTATCGGTCTAGCCTGATGGGGGATTGGAGGACTGGTAAGTATTTCTCTGTTAATACCATCCCTAGGGGGGGAAAAACCCAATCATTTAACCCTTGCAGTGCAGGGGCAGTTGTTTTTTCTAAACTAAAACTTCAGTATTCAGGTTTAATTGCAGAGTTGGCACTTTGAAATAAAGAAGTTGGTTTTGTGTTGCCGTTTGGGCACTCAGGCTCAAAAAGGTTCACCATCACTGACCTATACTGAGTTCAGAAAGCCAGTCGAGAAAGACACCATGGCCACAAGCCACTAAGAAATCAAAGAGAATCAATAGAGTCACAATTGTCCTATCTTACTCCCCCCAGAGGTCATCCATCAGGGTCACATTTGTTCTTTCAGAGCCAAATCCAGGGATGAACCTGCATTGAAAACAGTTGGGTCTATTCCACTCCACTATCTTCGTGAATACCTTGCCCCAAAAAAGTCTTGTTTGCAACAGGAGAATAGTTGTTAACAAACTGGACCCAAGAAGGCTCACTCTCTCACAAAGAGGCACGTAATCTCTGCCTGGAGCCACCCACTCAGTCCCCACTAACCTGACAGTCCAGGATCAAGAATACTGCACATGTGATCAGCTGAACTCCTGTCCACATCCACAGGTCACACATCTATAAGCCACAGCAAGTGAAAGTGCCGCTTGTGGCTGGCTCTCCATGACTGTATAGTAGTGAACATGTTCAAGAGTTGACAGAACCATCCTGTTCAGTCACTATCAAGGTTCCAACTCTGAAGAGCCCACTGGACCTTCCTAACCTAGCCAAGGCGTAAATACTTCCAGGAGAAGCGCCTGTTTTAGGTCATGCTTGTCTTATAGGCACCTCCTGCTTCCTTCCAATTTTAGACACAGTTTAGGCCCCTGTTAACCAATGTTCTGCATGGCGCCTTGAGCAAACAGCTTCTAACGCCAATGCCCGCCCTCAAAACCTGCAGGTCTCCGTGGTGGTTTCTGCCATCACTAACTGCTACGGATGAAATTAGACATTACATATAGTTTTACTTTTCCATTCTGCCACATAAATAAACAGGCAAACTGCAACCCAGACGTGGTTCGAATTATGCAAGGTCATCAATGACATCGTTACTGCAAAGGGATCATTTTGCCACTTAAGTAGTCATATGAAAGGGAGGGAACACAAAGAGAGCAGACTCCTTATTCATCCAGAAAGGCAGCTACAGAATCCTCCAGAGTGCTGCTAATTTCCGTATTTAGTTCCAAAAGGGCTGTCCTGGTGGTTTGCTCACTGTATGTTTAGCTGTTCTGTTTGTCTGCTATAAAAACTTTTGTCAGCAAAGATTCCCACCTCAACAGACAGTCAACCCAAGAAAGAAATCTAAATACACTGCCACTAATCCAGTTAACATCCATCTTGGAAAAGACATCTCCTAACCGGTTGGTGAGCCACAACTTATTAAATTAGCAGCAAATTGCCACCACTATTTACACCATTATACGTATGCGTAAATCTACAATAGGATTCTGGGCATTCTGTATAGATATCCTGCTTTCTCTGAACATTTATTCAAGTCAAGACCACAACAGAACACTGCTCTCCACGGCATCAAACTGCAGGTCAATCCAGTCCACTATTGTCGGCCCTGTAGTGACAGCGGTCCTCAAGGATGTCAGGATTCTTTCCTAGCATCACCTGGAGATGCCAGGCATTGTGGCTCGACTTTATATATACAAAGCAGATGCTGTATTGTACAGCCACAGCCCTCCCTAGTATGGCTGCACATATGTTCAGTCTGTGTCCTGGGCTGCCCTCTTCTTAATTCAGATTTGTGTATCTCTTCCACACCCATATTTTGCACGAAAGGAAGTAAGAACACACATGCTACATTAGAAACCAAAAACATTTTCCAAGTTAGAAACGGAGGTGCTACTTTTGAGCATGGAAGAAGGGGTGGGGTGGGGAATTATGTGTCCAAAATAGACCGATAGAGGATACAGTTCCAAATGTAGACATATTCTTGCTCTCTGAATGGGATGTGATTTTGTTTGTTGCAACTACATACTCTCTGTTACAGTGATATTACATCATATTTTTTAGATACTTAGCGTAGATTTTAAGGGGCTCTCAGTGACATCCCCTGACCATGCCTTCTTCTGCTGCGTTGTCTCAAGTCCCCAAACAGGAATTTCGAGTATACTACTTATATGGCACATACATTTGTAGTGTGTAGTAGAGAGAGTGACAGAGTAGGACTGGGTTCGAATCCCTGCTCAGCCATGGAAACTCACTAGGGAAGTGGAACTGGTAAAACCACTCCTTAAATATCTCACTTACCTTGAAAGCCCTGTTAGGGTCTCTGTAAGTTGGTTCTGGCTTGACAGCACAGAATGAATACATACGCACACTTCCATGGCATAGTGCTGGTTTGTCCATGAATGCAAGCGAGGTGCTGCCCCACCTCAGGCTGCCCGATCTATTCCGCTCTTGCCCGCCTCCTTATCAAAGGCAGAAGAACTCTGTGTGAGATGTAGGTGTGAATGCTTCCCTGCCTACCTGGCTTCCTTTGTGTGCACAAGAGAAAATACGCCTCTGTATGTACATATGCATACCCTCCTTTGCCCCTGGCCTTGCCCACATTGGTTGCTGTACCCCATCAACCACAGTGGGTCCTAGCCATCACTCTGAAAGGGCATCTTAGTGATAGTAATGCAAAGACTGACCGAACCATCCACAAATGAGTCGCACCACACTGCCTGGATATCATCTTACTGAAATCACTCAGAACCGCAGAACAGCTTGACTCACTTCTGAATCCAACAGGAAAGGTTCCAAACTCAGCATCGTTGAAGTCACTGTGCAGTGAGATTGCCAGCCATCACACTGTGGCCCTGGATCAAGCACTGAAGGCATCCATTAATTCTACATGCTGTCAAGTAACACCTGACTTCTGCTGACCTGCTACACCACCCTGGCGCTCATTCAATAAACAGGGGAGAATCCTTCCGGATGCACACTTACATGAAAGCACTCAGCACCCAACCGGTTCAGCGGGGCCCAAATGAGGGCACCAGCCATCCTGCCTAGGGAATTCTGGGGGCTGTGGCTCAAAGACACAAATCTCTGTAGCTCTGCTTCAGATATCCCTCTACTTCAGTTGCACAGCAGACCCCCTTCTCCACAGGATCTCCTTTGCTGGACCACAGGGAACAGGTTTTTCTCCTTCAGAAAAAAAAAATACCACCCAAGTCTGAGAGCCAGTCTGGTGTTGTGGATAGCAGGGCTGTTGGCAAGTCTTGGGGTCCAGGGTCTGAGTCCAAGTCTCTGGTACCAAGTCCCAAATCCCAAGTCCAAGCCCCCTATTAAAAACAAGTGTCCCCAAAAAATAAGGGAGAGTTGGGTGGATTCCAAGTCGAGTCCAAACCACTGGGGAAAAAAACTCAAGTCATACCCAAGCTGAGTTACCAGTTCAACTTAAGCACAACTTGACAGGGAGTTCTGTGACTCAAGTCCCCATCCCAAGTGGACGGCATGTTGGCCTAGGACTCAAGATGTTCGGATTCAAATCACTGCTCAGCCCTGGAAACTCACTAGTGAGTGGTCGTGGTAAACCACTCTTTGGCTATCTCTCATACCTCGTAAATCCATTAAGGTTGTCGTAAGTTGGAAACAAGTTGGCAGGACATAATAATGACATGATAGAGGTAAAGCATTTTCCCATGCTTTGCAGCACAATCCAGTGCTCAGTTGGAATTAAAGTTCAGTAGCCTTAGTGGGATTTATGCCAAAATATGAGTGCACAGAATCAAACTCTAGAAAGAGGTTTCTTCTTTTCAAAATTAACAAACGGTTGAATTCAGTGTCTGCCTCCGAGATCAGCTCACAGGAGGCACCCCTCCCTGGTTTTCCTGGATTCCCACTTCCTTATCCTGAAAACACAGCTTATCAGATTCAGAGGTTCCTGCAAAACCTCCGTGTAATGTTTACAAGGCGGTGGAGAAGCTGCTGCAGGACAATGGACAAGTAAGGCTGCTCCAGGCCAGCTCAGCTGATGTGCCTTCATCTTAATCCAGCCATTGCTAAGAATTATGCAGTATTACCCATGCCAAAGGTTTTGCAAAAGGGGAGGAAGTTTTTCTTTAATCCTCACCCTCAGAAAGGACAGTGTCATTTCCCAGAGACATATTTTGCTCTGTAATTCTTCACAGCATTAGACCAACACTGTATGAGGAGGGCCTGGAATGCTCAAACAGTACACAAAATACCAAATATGAAGATTTAACCCTCTACCGACAACCGACTGACAACTACTAACACACAGGAATTCTCTTCTGATCACAAAATATCCCAGAATTCACTCAAAGAAAAAGAAAAAGTTAATCCCTCTGGACAAGGATCACAAAACAAATATGACTGCAGTGACAGGAATGGCTTTAGCAAATATATGAACCACATATGCTTCAAAAGCGCTATATTTGGATCGGAGACTGGAACACACACCCTTTTTCCAAAAGTCCTCACATAGTTTTCTCCTAACCCAATTCACTAAGGAAGCCCCAACACATACTTTTCAAAGAGCAGTTCCACGGCTTGTCCTTCCCAGGCAAAACACACAAACAAAATCACAATATATCACTGGGAGGAGAAAAGCCCTGTTTGTACAGCCACTATAGGAGACTGCCTTTCTCAGCATCTCTGCCCTGTCAAAAGGTTGGAGGTAGGGGGAAATGAGTTTTAAGCACAAAAGAAATAAAGACATCTCTGGAAAACAGATAGGACCTGGCCTGTTACTTTACTGTCACTCTCCTTTTAACAACAAGGAAGGAAGGAAGGAAGGAAGGAAGGAAGGAAGGAAGGAAGGAAGGAAGGAAGGAAGGAAGGAAGGAAGGAAGGAAGGAAGGAAGGAAGGAAGGAAGGGAGATCAGATCAAACATAACTAAGCTAATGAATGTTTACCCTTCTGGTACTTCACTCCCCAGATTTTTTTTTCTAAAGGATGCAATGCAACATTGGCTTCATGGCGATTGTGTCTGTGTTTACAAACACCCTGATCTCAAGGAACAGGGGGATCCATTGTTTCTCCTGAACTCATGTCATGCAGAACCCCCGGCCATGCCATTTCCAAAGGAAAGTTTGCCAGAGGACAAAACAGTGTCAGTTACACAAGGGACCGGGGAGGGGGGGGTGGAATCTGTGGAGCAGCAGGAAGAGGCAGCAGCTGGAACAGATCCTGTGCCCGCCACATGGATTCAATCTGAGCCATTCCCTTGCAGCAGAAGGAACTTTGTGCAAGGAGCAACACAAAGCATGACTTGACCTGCAGTTTCCAAACCCCTTTGAGGCAGACTGCACACCACACCACACATGCAGCCATTTGCACGTCGCTTGAGAAATAAAGCCCGCTGAATTCCGTTCAGATCCACTGAATTCTTTCCGATAGCACTTTGGTCCATTTACAGAGAAAGCAACAAGCGGATGGCTAAGGAAATCAATACACACACACACACAAAGAGCATTTGATCCTTCCCATTTGTTGCCAGATCTTCCCCACCTATCCTTCTAAAAATAATAGCTGTGGGTGGGCACAAAGGCTAAGGGGTTTGAGGTCAATCTCCTCTCCCCCTCCCCAAAATGTATCTCAGTGGGATTGCTTCCAACTTTGGCTGCAGCCCAAGAGGCAATCACTGGGAAGAAATATTTGAGTACACGGAGATCAACATTTATTTCTTTTCCTCAGTGTCCAAGTATGTGGTTCTTTGCTATGCTACATAACATAAGTTTAAAAAAAAGTGCCTGCCCTGAGATGCTTACACTACAGAGTAAACTTCAACAACGGAGAAAATCAGAAAGCTGCCTCAGACCAGTTCAGGAACCCTTGGTTCCTGGGTGGATAGAAATCAATGATTTTTTTAAAAAAGTCAAATTGATTTAAATCACGATTTAATTTTTTTTAAATTGTGTTTTTATTTAAATCATTTTTATTTGATTTTTTTAAAAAAAAAATTTAAATCATGATTAAAACCAATTTGATTTAGATCAATTCCATCTTGCTTGGTGCCATGAACTCAGTACTGTCTACACTGTTTCTTCTTCCATGCAAAGATCACTGGCTTGAAACAACAGAAGCAGAAGTCCCTCTTTTCAGACCAAAGACTGTGATATGGGGATGGAGGATCAGACCTAGTCTTTTCCTCAACGTTCAGCAATGCTTTCCTGCAAGAGCTGAGCAGAAAAACCACAGTCTTACATCCAATCAGCGATCAGAGAGAAGAGCTGCAGAGACCACAGCAGGCTGGAAGGGGAACCTGCATGGCCAGAGGTCCGTCCTTCCTTAGCCTCACACTGTTTGGCAGCCATGACTCTCCCCGGTTTCAGACAAGAGTCTTTCTCACACTTGCTTGGAGATGTCAGGGACTGAACCAGGGACTTCATGCACACAGAGCACAAATCTGGTTGCTGCAGTGTGACTGATCCTGGTGAAGCCAAGAAGATACGCTTTCAAGTCCACGGGTGTCCGAGTTGCAGAATCCCAGGCTCAGCGTCAGGATGCGGCATGCGTCAAAAACTACAGTATGGTCCATTGCTGGTGGGTGCTCTGGGACCTTTAATCAGCTCCTGCAGCTTGGTTTTCAAAGCCATCCTTTTAATTTTCCCCAGTAAGATAAAGTCATATTACATATTAGCTATGCCTGGGGGGGGGGGGGGGCGGGGATCTGAGAACTGTAGTCCAAAAAAGTAACTTTTCTAACATCTGCATAGGAAAGGCCTGTGACTTTGACCTACTGATTTTGCCAAGGGGCCCATGAAGTCTGGAACCAGGCCTTTAGAGTTCTAGTGCAGCCTCTAATCGTAAATATATTTACAACTTGATATTAAGCACATACTAAGCATGCTTATTTAGACATCCGAGTACTAAGCATGTTTATTTGGAAATCTGAGTCTCTTTGAATGTGCCAGAATTATAGCTGGTGGGGCTACTTTAAATGTTTCTTGCACACTGTGGGAAAGCTGTCTCTTGAAATCACACAACTTGCAGGGTACATGTTTTAAAGTTCTATCATCACACAGCCTTCTCCCCATACATGCACAACTTATTTTGCCCACGCAATATTTTTCCCACCTGTGTCAAGCAAACAATGAACACAAAATTTGCAGTATTTACACCTTCTAGTATCACGCTGAACCAAGATTCAAGCAACCTTCCAACTCACTCTCTGATCCACAACATTATTAAGAACTCTCTGGCAGAAAAATAAGCAACTTAACATCCTTTCTGATATTTCACACTGGATTGCTCACTCTGCGGGAGGAAAAGAAAGAAAGAGGATGGTTGGCCAAAGACCTCTACTTCCAATTTCTTTAAAAACTACATGTCAGACGGGGTTGTGGGGAGGCTTCAGATGTTCCTCACCCAAATGCAGCTTTATCAGAAGCACAGGTTATGCAACCATCCAGCTGTTAAAAGGACTGGAATTCATTCAGCAGAATACCCTGTTATCTGAAACAGATCAAGAAACTAATGCTGCAACCTCTTGCAGCTTTGCTGGAGAACAAATCCCTCTGAACTCTATTTAAACTGATTTCCAAGTCAACCCAGAAAGGATCTGGCTACAGCAGCCAGCTTCAGAAAACTCCAGTTGGATTCCTCAAAACAAGACGAAAGAGGGCCAGCGGGAATCTTTCAGAACGTTTTAAGCGGTCAAGAAAGCCCAGGAGAAAGAATAGGGCAGCCTAGTTCTTTGCTGTGTCAATGTTTGCTTTCTCTTTACCAATCAGGCATCGCTCCTCATATTCCCAGAGCCCTTCATCTCCTGGAGCATCTTGGCAGCGTTAAGAACAGGGACCAATTCCAGTCAATTGCATTTGCGGGTATTTTCCCTAACAGGACAAAATAGAACCAGCAGAGCCACTTCTTGGCAATCTATGATTCACAGATGGGCATCTGACATTAACATGTGGCCAAAGTTCTTTCAGAGATGAAATACACACACATAGACACAAAATCCAACCCCATATAAAAAAAAATCACTAGGGAAGAAAATAACCTGGAGAAACATTTACAAAAAGCTACTCCCAACGGGATCTGAATCACACTTCCTTGGAAACAAGTTCCATATAGGTCAGTGAGGGTTACTCTGGTAAGTTGCTAAGGATTGCAGCTTCACCGGGAATAAAGTAAAGAATTGTATTTTACCAAATAAGCATAGGGATGCTTTCTCGTTGGAAGCAAGACCATTTAAATTCAGAGAGCCTGCTTCCGAATTACAGTGGTGTGTTTTTAAAGGGCTGCTGCCTCGCTGGACGATGAGTGTGTATGCTTACACAGAAGTAAGCAAGCCTATTCTGCTGAATTCTGTGAGGCTTGTTTCTGAGTTAACAACCATAAGAAGCACAGTTAACTGGAGGGTGTGATCGCTTGTATATTTTAGAACCCTTCCGAAGTCTACCACTGTGAGTAGCAGTTGTGCCATTTTTGCAAAATCTGGAGAGGGAAGAAAAGGTGCTTCCAAGAACAAAAAAAAATGGTATTTTTAAAAAACACATCTGCTTGATCTTGCAGAAATGGGTCCAGAAAGAGGGAGGGCAGAATGAAGGCCAAGGAGCTGACTCAAGTCTTCAGAGGCTTGCATTAAATCACACGTCTAATCATCACTCAAGGCGCCGGCCCCTCCTTCATCAAAGCCTTCTCCCACCACCACCCAGCCAAACCCACCCACCCACGCATACTCCCACCACTCAATCCATACCGCAATTAGTTGCTTCCTCCACCCCAGACACTCACACCTCAACATCTGGAAAAGGGAGGGGGCTTCCAGGAGAGGAGGGGGGAGAGCAAACCATGCCAGCCATAAGGATTCTGCAGGCAAGTCCGTCTCTGTGGGAATTCTGCACATTTAACCTTCCCGCTTACCAAAAGGAGAAAGGAAGGGGGGGAAAGGAGGCGTAGAGGTTGGCGGGGTTAGTAGCAGACAACTTAAGACTCCTGGCTGATCTTTGCATAAAGAATCCAAGGGCGATCCTCAATATCCATCCTTACTTTCTTGGGGGGGGGGGGGGGCGGAAGGCGATTTCCCATGCAAACACTTAAAGAGAAGGCAGACAAAGCCTCTCCCCGCCAAGGCACTGGGTAGATCCACGGCACGCTTGGGATTTGGAGAGGGAGGAACAAGTTGAGGCTTTAAAAGACATAGATTAAAAAAATAATAATAATAATCAGAGCAAGAACAGCAATGCCAGGATCGCATAACTCACCTGGTTGGGGGACTGCTGCTCCCTGCCTTTTTTTTTTTTTTCCAAAGAACATCAACCGAGAGGCCAGGTTGGCAATCAAGTCACTTCGACATGGGGGCAAAGCTTGGAAGGATCTCCCTTAGGATGCAAAGTGTGCAAAGGGTCTCCCCGCCCTCGCTCCCCCCCCCCAACTTCTTCTTCTTTCCCCACCCCGCCAACCCTCCCACTCCCGCCCCCTTTTGCTTGGGAATCAGTGACTACTGCTACTATTGCTGCTGCTGCTGCTGCTGCTGCTACCCTGGTTGCTAGAAGCAGGAACAGCAGGGGGAGGACGCTGCACACGGATCGGGTTATGGCACAATGAATTGCAGCGCAGGAGAACCGCTCCGCCTTTCCACCGCTTTGCAATTACATCATCGTTCTAGGTGGGAGGGGGAAGACCTCGGAGAGCGGCAGAGAAAGGCCAGCGGTTCTGATTGGCTCCTTGGAGGACCCACCAGCTGGCCTTCTGGGAAATGGAGTTCCGGGTTGCCGTAGAGCCCCGCGGCCTGACCTGCCGGGGAATTCTTCCAGATGACTACAGCTCCCAGGAAGCTCGAGCCTGCGCAGGCGCAGAAGGAGAGGAACGCTGAGGCGGAGACGGAGGGCGGGGCCTAGCCCGGCGGTGGGGAGCGGCCCGCCCTGCTCTTGCGCTTTCAGAGCGGCCATCTTGGCGGCGGTGAACTTGGCGGCGGACATTCTGAGGAAGGAAGAGACGGTCCGAAGGAACCGGGGCTGGATTTATCGGTGTGGGGAAAAAGGGGCAAGCCGGGAGGGTGTGAGCTTCGCCGGAGAGGAGAAGCGCGGGTCAGTCAGCGGCGGTGGATGTGGAAGCCCAAAATTCCTCTGTTGCGTTTGGTAATTGCCCGAGTTCCGCCCTCGGAACAGTTCCTCCCCCCCCCCCCCCAATTGGCCAGTAAGTGATGGACGGGCACGCGCCCGGGGTGGGGAGGGTCGCGGCGTTGCCATGGGAGCGCGGCGCCGGCTTTTCTCCCTGGGCTCTTCTGCCCGTCCCTTTCTTGGGCACTCGGGGGCGGGGCGGGAGGCGGAGCCTATGCCTCAAGTGGCGAGTTCGATTCCCCGACGCGGCGCCCGCGGCTGGAGAGGAGCATCCGCCTAGGGTAGGGGTTGGTGGGGTAGTGCTTTGGGCTGCGCTAGCCTGGCCTGGCCCTTGGGAAACGGGTTGTATTCCCCGCACTTTTAGGCAGGCCCAGAATCCTCAGCCTGTCCTACTTTGCAGGGTTGTGGTGAAGAGTACTGACTTCAGTTCTACCCCGCCTTTCTCCCAGTAGAAGGGACTCAAGGCAGCCGAATTGGGGAGGAGGGAAGCTCTGCCTACTTATTCCTCTTCGGCTTTTACTCTTTAAGGGAGAACCCATTAAGTAATGCGCCAAACAAGGCAGGAGATCTGGGTTCAAATCCCGGCTGCTCTGCCATGGAAAGTTACTGGGAAGGAGCAGCAGTGGTCACCTCCTCCTTGCTCATCTAGCCTCTCTCAAAAGCCTTGTCAGGGTCACCAGGAGTCAGCGGCAACTCGGTAAGTACGGTTAAGTCTAGCTCCAACCCACCGAGTTCAATAGGAACCACTCCTTCATCTTGATGAACTGGAAGCGTGTCGATGTTTGTGAGAGGTTTCTATGGCTTGCTCTGCCCCATCAGGGTGTATCTAAATAAATATGTATTTAAATAAATAAATAAACCTTAGTTGCCCTGCTGGGATGTGCAGTGAGGCCCACAACAGAGATGGATCCCAGCCTGTTGTCAAGTCATCAGAAAGAGGCACCACAGCAAATTAGGGAAAAATCTACATGTGAACAGCAGTAGGATTCTGGCCCTGGCATTTTTTCTGCATGTTTTCCTGCGAAGGAGGTCTTAGAGAAGTGAAGGGGAGTAAGCTTTGTTTTTATGTAGCCCCGGCGTGTAGGATTGCAGTGAGACCACTTGAGAAGCTTCTGTTGTACACCATTATAGCAGCTTCTTTAGCCTCTCAAACTGTCGAAAACTAGGATTTGTGATTTGGTAACATATTTATTTGCTGGAGAATTCTGGTGCTGTAGTTTTCTTGTTTTCTTCAGCCTCTTTAGGAGAGAACTTGCCAAACTACACATCGCAGATTCCATAGGATGAAACTATAGCAATTAAGAGTGTGTAGCATAGGTAGTCTCTAATTGTATTACAGCTGGTGCTGTTTAGCTTTAAGAAGAACCACATAGTTAATTCAACTGCTGCCGCCTCCTTTCATACCACCAACTGTAGCCTTAGAAGATCAGGAATCCCATGCAGGTGAGTGAGGAGGCTGCACAGAAACTCTGAACACCCCCATGCAGGAGGAATGGGTGTGTGTGTGCTTTTTTCATTTTCTGCTGTTACCCCAATTGAAGGAGGCTAGTAAACTTGTTGATGGTGTCATTTATTCAACAGCCTGCAAATTATTGTAAAGGTAAGAAGATTGACAAAATAGGTAACAGGAAGAATCTGGTCAAAATTCAGGGGGGGGGGGGGGAACAGTTAAAAGACAGATGAGTTACAGCAATGGAGCTTTTATTTTTATTTTTTTTCAACTTTGCACTGCATGGTCTCTTGTGTTGTTGTTATGTTTTGTCCTATTTAAATTGTATGTTCATTTTCTCCTTCAGGTCAGCTGCCGTTTGGTTTTGTTTGAAAGGTGGAATTGACAGCCTGATATAAAATACATACGGTTGGTAACAATTTATGCCAGAAATGCAAAGGAAGTTCAACAGTCTCTATTCTGCTTGTTTGGAGAGATGTTTGTATAAAATGAGTTCAGAGGTCACATTCTAATCAATGTTATAATGCAGTTTTAGAATATTACTAACCTGCAATTCAAAGGCGTTAATGGACTTATTTAAGATGTATGCAAAAGTCAAGTGCAAGCAGATTCCAGAACAGAGGAACAACTAAAAATACATACCGGAGAAAGGGAATAATTAAGGGTTCTGAGGCTTAAAGGTGACGAAAGACCAGATGTGTAAGCTGGGAGATATCTGTGCAGAATCCCAAAAGAGAGAAGAACAATACATATGGTACATACACAAGATATTTAACACAAGCAGAAGGCAATAATTATACCATCTTTTCTAGCTTTGCAATGTTGATTTTAATACGGTCTGGGGAAGACTAATTATTAAAGGAGCAACTTGGAGGGGAGCAGTCACAGTAATTAGCAAGTCCTTTGTTTGGAGTTTGGGATGGAAAATTCCAGTCATGCTACAAGGGAGGATGTTTGAAACCACATCCCTCAGCTGACTTTAATTCATCTCATGCAAGCAGACTCACCTCTGACATCTGCCATTTAGTTTTGAGACTTTGACCTACATTTTTTCTGCATTATCCAAAAATGGGTGGTGACCAGCCTGAGGTAAGATTTTACTTGTGGAAAGCTTGCAATTTGTGTGATTTTTAGTGGTTCAATAAAGGCATCACCTCACTCCTGCATTTATGTAACTTCTGAGAGTACAGCTATGTCAGGGAAAGGTGGAAAGGCCATAGCACTGAGCAGAAGCCATACTTTTCACAATCAAACCTAGGAGATTTCTTTTGCACTAGATTTAAAACAATTATTCATCTTTACTGTAGAGGTTTTGACTAGAAATGGAATATCTGACAGATACAACGAAAGGACACAGGTATGTATGTAAAAGGTACCCTTTAATCTGGACATGTTTCTTTCAGTCTTACAATATTTTTAATATTTTTCTTTTCTGGGAAAAAGTTCCTGCTCTAAAGGAGGAAACATACTTAAATATGCTTATTCCTTTCTAATTCACCCAGGTTCTGTTTGATTTTATAGGGCTGGCATGATAAATAGTAAGTTTAAAAACCAATGGTTCTCCAATGCCATTACTTACTTACACTAAGCAAGGTGTTCAGATCAAGACATTTCTTCTTCAGACAGTTTGTTACTGAAAAAGGGGTAGGGGGAGGAGAAGCTGCCTTAACATTGAAGTAAGCCTTATTTTTGGTTTTACGCTCACTCACTTTCCACTGCCACCTGCTTCTTGTAACAGCTTGCTTGATGAACAGGTGTGGAGATTTTGCACTATCATAATCAGTAGGTCTTAATAAAAGTATTGTTTAGTTCAGGATTTTGCCATTTTTAATCTGGCAGAACTTTGTTTCTTATAGTTCTAATCAGGCATACAGCACAATACTGAGTGATGTACTCATAGATAAGATCTGTTGTGTGTACTGGGTCTTATTCCAAAGTAAAAAAAAAAGCATAAACTTTTGGGCGGGGAGTTTTCTATTCAACACAGTGAGGCTTTCTTCAGAGTAAGTATACCTAGCATTGGACTGTTACTTAAGTCTTGTGCAGATATCTTTGTGGGCATAAAGTTGAAAGGAAATACAAATTCAGTCGTCCTTCCAAGGTCTTTGCCAGTTCCAGTTGTATTGCAGCCTTCCTGAAGGGAGATTCTAATTGCATGCCTCTGAATGTGCTGAAAATTCCCATTCAGAATTTTTCATTTCAAAGAACAAGGCTTCGGATGAACTGGCTAGGGATCTGGACGGGTAGAGATGGTATGTATGAAACAACCCTGTGCACATTTCATACCTTCACAGGCTCCTTGAATGCCTATGTAAAGTGTACAAAAAGGAGAGTCTTGAATGGCACAGAGAACAGGCCCACAATGTAAATCCATCAAAGTTAACTAGCCTGCCTGACTAAGAATAACTGATTGTGGCATATCCATGGCATGAATTGTTGGGGGCCTTCCCATTTTACATGGGTTTTTTAGTAGCTAGCTGGCACAGGGCCTTAATGGGGAATTTACAATGTTTAATGTTTAGATCTGCAATCTCTTCCAGGGAACGCAGGAGCAGAAGATGTGAGATGGGACGTCTTCGCCTTTTGTCTCTAGTGGTTTCCTGCCAGAGTCTTCTGCGGAACCCAAACTTTATTTGCTACTTCTGAAGCATGGCTTGGACGGACACTTGTGTGCTGCTAACCCCTTAGTCCAGCAGGAATTAAAGTTATGATGCAGTAATTTTGCCATGGTCCGACAAAGGAGACAATATCTAACATCTTTTTTCCAAATTCATCCTCCTGCAAACACTTCGTTCAAACCATGTTTATTGCTCATCAGTCCCTCTTTCTTCCAGTCTGTAAAGCTCCCAACTCCAAGGGAGAAAAGGTGTTATTGAGGGCTTTAAGATCTAACTAGGTTAGGATGTTCTGTTCAGAGAGAAAGAACATCTTGTGTTTTTAAGACTCTTCTAATTAAATCTGATCTTGGTGCTCTGCAGCTGCCTTCCATTCGTAGGTAAAGGTGGTAAGTATTTTGAAAGCTGCAGCAGTGTTTTGATTTCTTTCTGTAAAGCGTCTGGTAAAAACATTCTCTTTTGTCTGAATGTTGGCCAACATAATTCCTGCAGATGAATTAGGAATGCGTTTTTATTTTAAGAAGCCAGGCGTTGGAGCTATGTAGCAGTAACCTGTGTAATCTGCTCTGATCACCAGTAGCGCTCTGGGGTTAGAGGTCATGCCAAGCTCTCCTACCTGAGATCTTTGACAGGGAGATGGAAGGAATTGAATTTGGAATCTTGCCTGTGTTATTTTTTATTTATGTATTCATCTTACTTATAGGCCACCTTTCTCCCAATAAGGGGACTTGAGGCACTTCACAGAGTTTTAAAAGGACAATTAAAAACACAATAAATTATACATTAAAAAAGAATTAAACTAAAATAATAATTAAAATACATTGAATGATTAAAAGCATTTAAAACTTAAAAAACAACATTTAGGGACTCAGTTTGGAAAGGGAGGGGGCCAGGCTGACCTCCCAAGGGAAAGCATTTCATAAGCTGGGAGCAGCCACAGAGAAGGCCCTCTTTCGTGTCCCCATCAACCGTGGCTGTGCTGGCAATGGGACCAAGAGGAGGGCTTCCTCTGATGATCATAAATGCCAAGAGGGCTCGTATGAGGAGATACAGGCCTACAGGTAGCTTGAACCCAAGCTATATAGGGTTTTATAAGTAATGACCAGCACTTTTTGTAGCAAAGGTAATGAACTGCCACTCCTTGGGGCCAGATCTCGACTTCTGGACTTCCCAGATTTTCTGCAGGTTTTTCCTGGTCTGACACTTGGTTACCAGCAGTAGGGCCTGTAAGCTTAAATGCATTAGTATTTGTGTGTCCTGTCCTGTTTTTATTTTGCTCTATTGTGGACTGCTGAATTCGTGCCTTGGATCAAAAACGGTTCTTGATTTACATGGGTTGCTGCGGGAGAACAGAAAGCCCAAAAGGCAGAGTTCTGTCTTAAAAAGCTAGCAATCTCATTTACAGCGCTGTAAAAAGATAGCAGAGGACATCTTGTGTTAGGAATTCATGGGGGGAGGGGGGGGCTGCAAGATCAAATCAGACCCCATGAATATCATTCACACGCAAAACGTGGAAACAAGGTGAATCACAAAAAGCGGGGGCAAGCCACTTTGTAGATGACAAGCCAGTGCGATGCAGTGATTTCTGTTGGACTAGGGAGACATGAGTTCAAATCCCTGCATGGCCATGAACCTCCACTGGGTGACCTTGGGTTAGTCATACACATCACCTTCGTTCCTCATATATTTGTGATGATAAAAGGGTGGGGGAGGAAGAGGGCATCCATGTACATAATAGCTTTTGAATTCATTGGAGGGAAGACAGAATACAAGTGTGAAAAATAAGTATTGTCTTTGAGGTCTTTCACTTAATAATTGCTCTATTCCATTTCTACACATTGGATAGTTAAATTTCTAAAACGGGACAAAATGTAAACAAGCAGAACGTGTGTGATTTGATACACTTTTGCAGGCCTTAGTCATATGACTTAATTCTAAAAGTTCTTCAAATCTATATTTTCCAGGAAATGCAATGGTTAGGTAAAAATACATTACCAAAGCTAGTTCCTTTGATGTGACTTAGTTCAGCACATACACGTTCTGTGCACAAATGCTTTTTTATCAGTGAAAGGGGAAGACCTCTAGAGGTTAAAAAATATATATTCTGCACACTGCATCTTTGATTATAGTCATGTTTGCTTGGTCTTGGGCTCAGTTTCTTAGAAGTTGAGACGTGAGCAAATCAAGCTTACTTTAGAAGTAGCATCTTTGACTTTTGCATTTGTTCTGAGCACCCTAAGGCAGGACTGGGCAATGGCCAACCCTCTAGATGTTTTATGTACTACATTTATACCCCAGGGTCATCAAGCGAGTTGGGAGGTTGAATGCAGCATTCCGGAGCCCTAGCCGGACATCACTACACACTGGAATTTGTGGTCCAACACAGCAGTCATAATCACACATGAGAAAGTTAATGCAGCATGTCTCCTGTTCGGCAGACTTGCTGAACAGTCTTCCCTTCATGTGCAATGCAGAATAAGCTGTTTTAGTGTACAACTGCTACTGCACCTCACTGCTTAGAATCTGAGTGGTGGAATCTATTGTACTGTTTTTTA
Organism: Intellagama lesueurii; assembly: GCA_037013535.1. NCBI lineage: Eukaryota > Metazoa > Chordata > Lepidosauria > Squamata > Agamidae > Intellagama > Intellagama lesueurii. The sequence goes on from JBAJHW010000003.1 coordinate 8,975,059, forward strand.
TCTCAAATTCCAGAGGGGTGTTTTTGCTTAGTTTTGTCAGTGCTATTGGTGTTTCTTTTTCAGATTTCTGTACCTCAGCTTGATATTCCTGCCTGGTCGCTTCCACTAATGTAAAGACGCATGAAGGAAAAGTGTCATCATTTACAAGAATGTGTTTGGCCTGTGTCATTTATTTAGTGCTCTGAAAATGAGTTGAGTGGCCACTGTTGACAAATGAAGCCAGCGGGAACAACGGTCAACATGAATCACCGCATTTCTTCCAACTTGTTATTTCCTGATTTTAAAATGTTTTCCCTATATCAGTTGGGACACTTCATAAAAGAAATGCTTAAGGATTACTGGTATCCTGCTTTAGAAGCGAATTAAATTTTTATCTTTAAGAGTTATGCCAAATTGCACTTGTACAGAAGAGGAAGATACAATTTAGGGTTGGAAGATCTGCACCCTAAAATTCACTAACCAATGCAAATACATATGCTCAGCACCAAGTATAGATCCAGGCATTTATGTTGAGTACAAGACCCATGCTCATTTCTTCCACTCATTTTGTAGACTCCTTTGGCTTAGTGCAACTGGACAAGTGGGTGCCCAAGGCACTGAAATGAAATGAAGGGACATAAAAGGAACTGGCGTTGTAGAGGAAACACAAGATGAAGGAAGCCTGGGAAGGGACAAGTGCCCATAATACTGTATCCATGTTCCTAATGGCATGGTCTAAAAGCAAAGCATGACAGTTGTGTGGGGGCGGTGCACTCGTCAACACAAAAATTGGGAAAGTGACACAGTGTCTAGCTTAATGAGTAACTGGTCTGTCCTTCAAAAATGGTAACAGTCTTCCCCCAAAAATAAGGGGTTAACTGGTACCCTCTTGAAACTAGAATCTTGAAAGTTGCTTGCAAGATTAGAAGAACTTATTTAATTAAAATACTGGAGTCCCCAAACTTTCCAAACTCTGGTTGTAGCACAAGATCTCTAGATTCTGTCTGTTCTGGCATCAGCTATTGAGGGTCTTTGAAAGGATATTGTGTGAAGTGGCAGGAGCATTGAACAAGAACACACAAAGCAACCTGGGTAAAAGGCACTTCCTTCCATGGTAGATTTTGATAAGTTAAATAATTTGTAATGGTCCTGATAACTTGGGTTGTTATGCACTGTCCAGTGGGAACCAATTGATGGTGACTAATCCATCTTTCAAGGTAAGTGAGATATTTAAGGAGTGGCTTTAGCATTTCTGTTCCCCCAGTGATTTTCCATGGCTGAGAGAGGATCGTGAACCCAAGCATCCTGAGCCCCAATCCATTATCTGTTACACCACACTGGGTATCACACTTGGGTAGGAAATAAGAAATTACGGTTCACCTGGAAAGAAAACATATCTCTTAATGTCTATTAACTTTGGCTTTCTTTATTCCCTTCTTTCAGTAGGTTGGTGGTGCTGCGCTGATGCGAGTCGTCGTGGTTTTTCAGCACATAAGGTCACCTCTGCTTAGATGGGGACCCAGAAACTAAGTCCTATAACTGGATGGCAAGACAGGATTGGGAAAGCAAGATAACCCAAACAAGCAAACTGCTTGCCAAAGTTGCTAGTGGCATAGACCTAAAGTCACTTGCAAAGTGCGTTGTTTGATAGACCATAAGCTGCTTAACATGGATCTCTCCATGCTTTCTAAGGGTGGATAGAGGTGTGTTCACGTTGAGTCTTGAGTGTGTTCTCCAGTAGGGGGTCAGAAATATTCAGCTACTGAATGGTGGTAGAAAAGAAGCAAACAGACAAGCCAGGCTGGAGTGTAGCAGGAAGATTGGCAAATCTCAGGAGTTTTCATCAGCTGAATCTTCCTTGGATGACGTGAAAGGGGTCAGAACGCATGCAATCGCTCTTGGGAGTGAAGAAGCTGTAAACAGGCTGCCATTACTTAGTCACAACTCTGAGGTGGTTTCACATTTCCGCTTACATTGCCTCATCGCTGTGAGGCTGCAAGCACATGTATCTGTTAAGAGAGGCACAATATAACTGCAATTAATCATGCCGTGATAAATTTTGAAGCCTAGGTGCTCATGGCAGCCCCACCTATGAGCCTAGAAATACAGGTAGTTTTGCTAAGGCAGAGCACCAAGTGCTGGCAGTTTTTATTTGACCAGCACCAGATTTTTGGCGAAGCTAATGGACCTTGATTGCCCATCAAGATTTTGTGGTTACGTGCCATCATTTTACCTCTGATGTGCAGTGACCCTATGAATGAGCAACTTCCAAAATGACCTGCCGTCAACTGCTCTGCTCAGTTCTTGTAAACAAAAGCCTGTGGTTCCTTAGGGAGTCAGTCTCTCTCGTGTTTGGTCTTTCTCTTTTCCTGCTACCCTCAGCCTTTCCCAACATTATTGTCTTTTCCAGGGAATCTTGCCTCCTTATGATGCATGCAAAGGAGGACACACTCAGTTTTATCATTTCTTTTCCTCCAGAGGTAGTTCAGGGTTGATTTTATCTAGGACCTGCTTGCTTGTCTTTCTGGCAGTCCAGGGTATCTGAAAAACTCTCCTGCAACACCACATTTCAAACAAATCTTTAAAAGCTATAGGTAATATATGTGATTGTCCTCACCACGTTACCTACACAACAGCCCTGTGAGGTGGATCAGCCTGAGAAAGAGTGACTGCCCTGAGCTCAGAATGTTTCATGGCTCATTGGGGACTTGAAACATGATTTCCAAAGTCCCCGTGCACGAATCAGTACACTGGATCTTGCAGTGATGTGTTCAGGCACAAAACACATAGTAGCTGGGGCATATTTATTTTTTAAAAAAAACCCTATGCTGTGATGCAATCTACTGCTGCATATATTGCGAAGAGGCGTGAAACAGAGAAGACACGCACACAGAACAGTCTTCTGAAGTGACTGCTTAGTTTGTTTTCCACTTTGACTGGAGGGGGGAAAACGCCCATGATACCAGAGAGAACATCAACTGTAAAATACTATCCTGAAAATCTGCCTTGAACTTAGTGTGCAACTGCCAGTGCTGAGCTAAATGCAGCCTCACAGCCTGGATCTGCATAGAAAACCAAATCCCCTGCCAGGATTATTTCACCCATCCACTATTAATCCATTAGTTGATCTCAATTTAGTCGTTACATTTATATCCCATCTTCCACAAGCTCAGGGTAAGATGCATGGCTCTGCCATTTACAGTCTCAGTAAGGTAGGCCAGACTTAAACGGAGTTACCGTCATCCCAGCCCATAGTGAGTTTCAAGACTCTGTGAAGATTCACGACCTGCCCAGTCCAATATTTTAACTGCTATACTATAGTGCATTTCTATATATTAATGTGGTGGCAAAAGCTTTTTAGAATTTCATCAACAATGCATGTTGATGAGTGTGTAAAACTGTATATTCTGGCTGTGTGTGTCAAAAGGGCAGATCTTACACAAGCTCATCACAAATTACAGTGCTGTGCCTGAAAGTGGACAGACCAGCCAAAGGAGGAAGGATATTTGATGTACCTGACGGGGCTTAAGCAGCCCGTATGACTCCCAGCCCCACCCCAATCCCTGAAGCAACATACAACCTGCAAAATAAAAAGAATCCCAGTGTGTTCAATTAAATGTGCAGTATTCGCCCTTTATTGTCATAGGATTTGAGCTGGTTAGGAATAGAATGTTTTGCATACGTTTATTTTGAACATGTCTTAATTTGCAGCTTACTATCTTGCAGATGACTTCTGAAGGTGACATACAAGCAGAATGTGATTAATGATATAAACAACCACCTTTTGTCCTGTTTCCTCCCCCCCCCCCCCAGCACCAAAAAGAAGCTCCAGATTAGGTATACAATTGATCCCTGACCCTATTTTCCCTTCTAAAAACCTTGTAAGGAAGGTTAGGATACAGGTAGTGACTGGCCCTGCCTAGAAAAATTTATGCTTCCCAGAACTCTCCTGAAGGTGCTCCTTTTTACATATCTAGTTGGCTTTTGCTTCTGTTTCGGGAAATGAATGTAAATAGAATACTTTTGGTTGGCTCCAGTCTTAGCCATACGTACAGTAGATCTATTGAAATTGATCTCCTTGTCATCCCCCATTCTTCCTGTTGGAGTTGTTTCAACAGAGAAAATGCACCCTTTCTGCATCCTTGCTGTCAGGGTTTGCTCCTCCTCTTACACATAGTTTCTGGCTTGAGTCAGAAGCAAAAGAAGCACCTTAGGTTCATTAGCCAATCTGACTCGTCCTTCTGCTCGGTAAACAATTATTTTAAAAATCCAGACACCAACTCTCAAGCGTTGTCAGATCTATGAGGAGTGCAACCTTGGTCCCTCCCTGGTTTATCACTCTTGGCGACACTTCCCTCTGATCCGCCTTGGCAACAAGCAAAGAAGGAATTAGGGGCTAGACCGTGGCGTGGATCAGCCTCCCAAAAAAGGATTGTGCTGAAAATTTTGTGGTTTCAAAGTGAAGGGCAGGAGTTAATCAAGAAAGCAGATCCAGATTGAAATCTGATCTCTTCAAAGGTTTTGCAGTGGTTGCTGTTTATACAAATCAAAACCTTTTGTTTCCATTAGAGATTGTCCATTCATTCAGAGAGAGAATTGGGAGGTTTGACAGATGTGTCTAATATAAGGAATGTTAACATGTTTTTAAAGCAAGGGAATTATTGATCCCCATTGCAGGATGGGAAACATGTCCTCCACATGTTGAATTCTATGATCTGTCGTCTGCTATCCTAGTCCATGTTGACTGAGGCTAATGGGACTTGACATCAAAAAAACAAATCTGGAAAGGCCTATGATGGCAAAGAATCAAACCCATAATAAGGTACTACTTTTGCCCAGCTACAGAGATTGTAATTTAGGAAACTCACCTTTGGCTTCTTTTACAAACAAATACCCCACCAAAATGCAGTGGGGAGCTGAATTAAATTAGAAGTCCAAACCTGTTCAGATTTAAAAGAAATGCAACATAGAACAATTGCTCCACTATCTGGAAGCTCAGAATATCCACAATAAATACTTTAAGGAGCTGTTCTGCAGTCTTCAGTCACTGGGGATCTTGTCTTCACCAGTTCCCTTAAAAGACAATGTGTACCGTGCACAATGTTCTCAGCTTCTTTTCTCTGCACCAAAGCATGAGAATATTAATTGCCAATATATTTCACAGCTAGTTTCATGCTTGGCTGTCAGTGGTTGCTGATGGCGATTTAGGATGCCCCTTTTTTGTGTCTACAATGGGATGGTCTGTGATCAACCGTGGCCTGGGTGGAGTTTCTCCACCCCTTTTTATTCATATGCAATTATTTTCAAAAAGTTCAGTTTGGGGTGCTAAAGGTTTCTTGGGAAGGATTAAGTTGAACAATTAGTTGGATCACAGCAGAACTGGGTAGACAACTACAAATGGCTTTGTCTTGAAAAGTATGAAATATATTGAGGATATTGACTTGATGGAAGAAATTTACAGGGGTGTATTTGCCCAATCTGTTGAACAAATGAAGTATTATTGACTTATTTTCAATACAAATGAGAAATTGGCGAAGCAGTATTTTTCACGAAACTCAGGATCACAAAACTATGGAGCTAGAAGGGAAAACCAGGGGTCAACAAGTCCAGTTGCCTGCTGAAGCAAGAATTTGATGACCAATGATTCTAAGTCATCGTTTATCGTGTGAATAAAATGATTGCTTCTCAGATCCTGTCTGCTCAGCATTCACAGAGCACTCCAGCAGAGTAAGCACTATGTGGCTCATGTGATTGTGTAACAGCACAGGACTAGAGACCCCAGTTTTGAATCCCCACTGTCATTTTGGGGGAGGGTAGTATCAAAAAGAAAGAGTCTCATGACAGGTTAAAGCCTTTTTATTTTTCCGTATACATTTTTGTGGCATGTAGCCCACTTCCCCAGATTCCATACAGCCATGAAGCTTGGGAAGATGCCTTTGGCCCAGTGTAGGTTTCAGCTTGACCTACTTTGTTGGATTGTTTGGAAGACAATATGGGAGAGGGGAACTGTGTGCTGATTTCATGTCCGTGTGGAAAAGTTGGGGGCACAACCCTGAATCTGTAAAACTTATATGCATACAAGATAAGCAACAGAGGAACACAATTATTCTAGCGTTGCTGTCTTAACTGCTTTAGGAGGAAGAATAAACCATTGTCCTGATTCAAGCCTAAATAAATAGAATCCAATGTGCTGATAAGTTCTAATGCAGCAATTTTGTATTGACCTGGAGTTTCCTTTTGGAGTGCCATTAATTTTTTAAAAAAGTTACTCTCAAATTAATTTGAGAACATTGCAGGAGACCAAAATGTCCCTTCCTGCTCCATGAAGGTAATAGCCCGACACAGTTTCACCAGTGGAACTTTAGATGAATGAATCTGTTCATTGTATGCTATGGTCAAAAAGATTCCCCCTTATGCTTTTTCATGGTCCCCTTACAACAGCGGTCCCCAACCTTTTTGGGACCGCGGACCGGTTGGGGGGTGCGGGTTCCATGCGCGGGGAGTCGGGGCACCCCCGTGCTCGCGGGTGGCCGTGTCGCGCTCGCGCTCAAGTGCAACATGCCCACCTGTGAGCGTAACACGCCCACCTGTAAGCGTAACACGCCCCCCCCCCCCCGTGTGTGCGGGGGGGGGGGGCAGAGATCCGTCTCCACGGCCCAGTTTCAGGAAGCCCACGGACCGGCACTGGGCTGCGGACCGGGTGTTGGGGACCCCTGCCTTACAAACTAACCAGAAAGAAAAGCTGTAGTTCTTCCCTGGAGCAAAGGACCTGATATGTTGCAGGTGTTAGCTTAACGTTAGCCTATTACGCAAGGAGTAAAGCAGGTTTGTCAATGATTCTGTACTTGACTCTGCATGACCCCTGTATTTGAAATCACATTTATATTGTCGTTGTGCAGGTGAACAGTTAAAACAACTTCCATGTATATATCAATGCTTGAAGTGCACCCACTGATTGAGGGAAGGATCTGTGCATATGCTAAATTGCTCATTTTAAAGCTGGGCGTAGGATATTTAGTGCTACCCACTAATGGGACAGCATATAAATTAAATAAATAAATTTATGAAAGCAGAATTTTCCATCAACGGCATCCAGATAGAGAAGATAGTGTCTTGATAGCTGGGAATGTCCACCTTTTGGAATGCAATACCCATCAGAACCTGGACACAGCTAGCTTTCCTGATTTGTATTATACACCAGAACAACATGTTTCAAGCTGAAGAACCTGATCTAGGCTAGTATATATTTTTTTCTCAGTTTTTAAGGGAGTAGGTCATGGAAGGGCAGGTTTGCTCAGGCTTGTCAGAGTATGACATCACAAGAGTGTGATGATGAGTCTGGTGCTTGTGCTGCTAATCCAGTGTGTTTTGTAAAGCTGTCTGGTAGCTCATTGCCCAAGATGATTGCTTGATGTCTCATCACCACATAGTTGATCAGGAAATTTGATCTTCTTGGTATCTAGGAATCTTCTTCCAGATGTAGTGCATGTGATGTCCACCAGTGTTAAAGGAAGGGGATATTCGTCCAGCTGATACGAGGTAGCAGAGAAAAAGCTACAGGCAGTATGCAGAGATAGAGGCATCTAAGAATCCTGAAAACTTGCAGATTTTTCTATTCCATTTTTTTTGTTATCCTTTTATGGCTGGCCTAATAAAGATACAGTATTGTCTTTGATACTGATAGTAGTGTAAAGTGTGTAACTCGAGAGAGATGGGAGAAGCAGATAGTTGGGTAAAAGTATTTAGGTGAAAATAAGATTATTACACTTGAGGACAAAAGGATTGTGAGAATGAAATCTACTAGCCGTCCTCAGCTTATAAGTGGCCAGGCCTTCCCTGACAAAGACATTCTGTAGATCAGGGTGGACAACTTCCAGAGCCACGAGGATCACACACACACACACACACCCCCCATCCCTAGACCTTGGAGGAATGAGCCAACTGCCCTGCCTTGCCACTTCCAAAATATTTTTCTTTTAATCTTGTTCTTTTCTTTTTTAGAAACTGAAAAAATCATTTTTGTCCTCTACTGGCCAATTTTTGTAAAATAAATAAAATGGGGTGTAGAGGAGGGGCTCTGAGCCCCCCCCCCAACATGGCAATGTTGCTAGAGAGCACTTTTTGCTCAAATTGGAAGCAAACTGAAAATGTTTTGGGGTTGTGGAGGAGCCCTAGCTATGGGTGGGTGCACTTCACCCACCCCTACGCTATGTGCTGTCAAGTTGACTTCAACTTATGGGGACGCTTCCTAAAGTTCTGTAGGCATACATTACTCAAAACTGATTTACCATTCCCTTCTTCTGAGAGCACTCTAGAACTGTAGAGCTTGCCCAAGGCCACACAGGCTGGCTCTTCCCTAGGAGGTACAGTAGGGACCTGTGGGGATCAACCTCTGGCTCTGCAGCAAGGTACCCAACTCACTGCGCTCCCCAGACACTCCTCTGCACTAGAACACAAAATGTAATGAAGTATAAAACATAAGATAATGGGTTTTCTAAGGTGATCGACTTATTTTTCCATCTATTTCATTTAGTTTCCTTTTAGTTATGTAAAGAATATATAGTTTTAGCATGTCTAAGCAACGTCTTTGAGCACCTGGAATGAGTGGCCAACTTGAAAAACCGTCTCCGATTCCACAGCAGTTGCTTCCTGCCGCTCTTGAGGGTGGTGGTGTGTTCATGTTTTCTTTGCACGAACATTGTTCATCAACAGGCTGAGAATCTCACTAATGGGAAATAAGGTTGTGAATTGTTCCTTTAGGCACATCCTGAATCAACATCCTGAATGAACATCCTGTGCGATGCTACCTCAGCAATGGTCCCATGCTGTCATATATGCTAGGTGTGTCTTGCTTCCAGTATTGCTGTCATATCATTCTCCATGAGCTCTTCGTAGAGAACTGCAGCCTGACGTTTCATGTAATCTCTGCCAGCCAAGCAATGTAATATGTAACTGAAAGAAGAAGAGATGGAAACTCAGCGTGATGCCAAGATAAAGAGGAAAACAAGAGTCCAGAAAAGAAATTAAAAAAAAATGTTAGCCAAATGTTACCTTTATTGCAAAATCCAAAAATCAGACTGGCCAATACTTTGATAAACCCACTAAAATATCACAGAAAAGGGAGTTTTTGAGTCCTGAAGGACTTTGCATCCGGTTGCAACAGAAAAGTATCATGGTCTCTTTAAGACTTAATAAATTTATTTCGATGTGAACTTTCATGGAATATAATCCACATCTTGAGAGACACGTTATCTGGAGAAGTGAATTGCAGTGCACAGAAGTTCACACTGAAATAAATCTGTTAGTCTTAGAAGTGTATACTATACTTTTGGTATAGTTTTTAGTTTGCCGATGAAACAGATGAAAAAGAAACAGAATAGCATGGCTGCCCTTCATGAGGCTGTACTTTGCAGAGCTTAGAGCTGGAATAGACAGAAGTTGAGAAACCATCCTGGATAGAGTTGGGCACGAACCTGAGAAATGGTGGTTCGTGATGGATTGTGGTTCATGGTTAGTCATGGATGGTGGTTCGTGATGGATTGTGGTTGGTGCCCACTGTGGGGGGTCATCTACCTGCTCCTGTCATGCCGCTGGGCTGCCACCATTACATACAATATACTCCAGTCACACGAGAGACAAGTACTCTCATACAAACTAAAATGTCTTGCTTAGAAGCAGCAGAAAGATACCTAAAAATACTTCCAGGTATGTTATAGAGGGGCCATTTTCCTTTGCACTTTAACAGAGGGCGAGTTATTCAGGATTTTTGACTCTGTGAATGTACTTTGCACTAATTTTTCTTCCCCGTGAAGTATTAAATGCTCCACTGGGTAATAGTCCTTTCACATTCTAGCCTTCATGACTCTTTCCCAATATGCTGGAACATTTCAGAATACAGTTAACAAGCTTGGTCACTCTGTTCTTAGGAACAGCACAATAGTTCTAGCTTCCGGGCATGGATTTAGCAGATATAAGGCAACAGGGTTCAATAAGGTATATGTACCCTTCCTCACAAGATAGGGAAACGTTGGTGATGTCTTTATTAAACCACTACAAAATCATAACATAGGATAGTTTTTGATCTTGTGCGGGACTTCATCAGGCTGGGCGCCACAGAGCTGGGGGTACTGCAGAAGAAACATCAACTTTCCAAAAATCATGGCCATTTTGAAATTTGCATTCAAACGAGCCTGCACATGTGTGTGTTTTCTTTGATGTTTCTTCTGCTGTACTCCTAGCTCTGTGGTGCCCGGCTGATGACGACCCATGCGGGTTCGAAAGCTAGCAAATATTTGTGATTTGCTTTTTTTTTTTAACTCATCTAACAAAGTTTATCACCCATTCTTGACTTTGGATTGTCTGGGAATACTATACTTCTTTTTTCTTTTTCTTTGAAGATAGGATTGTGTTAGCTATATATTAGTGGGAGTAGAAGGTGTGGCTTAAGTTAGTGATTGGCACCAGAATGTGGTGGTGGTGGTTTTCTTCTGGGGCCCATGGGCAAAGCTTGATCTATTATTGTAACTGAGCTTCAAACCTTATAACCATCTTGCTACTGCTACTTTTAACAACAATCTTCAGATGGAAATTTGTTGAATTCCTTTGAACAGCCTGGCTTCTGTTTGAAGGCATCTTATTACCAAGGGATCCTAATCTCTTGAAATCTACCTTCCTTTTCAACTTAATCTTGTCACATGTTGCTTTGCCCTCTGGGGTAAGAGAAAATGCTTACCTCCTTATTGGTTGCAATGACATTCAGTTTATTCTACAGTGTGCTCCAGGTGACCTCCTCCATTCGCTTTATCTCACTGCTGGGTGAGCCACTCAGTTGTCTTATCAGACAAAACACACATATACGCAACAGGAGACAGAAACTTTGTGGTACCTTAAAGACTAACGTCTATATTTTAATGTGAGCTTTCCTGGATCAAGTTCATGGAAACTCATCCAACAGGACATGAGAACAACTGCACTCTCTGATCTTAGGTTCCTTCGCAAGTAATACACAAAGATTCTCAACCTGGAGATGTTATATAGCCATGGATGACCTTTACAACAATCCCATGAGGTGGGCCAGACTGGGAGTACAGCAAAACCAAACACAAACATGTGGCAACTTTAAGACTAACATTTCATTCAGTGAGCCCTTTTGTGGATGACAGTTCACTTCAGACACGTGGAATACTGGCATAAATACATAGTGTACATGGTTGTGAAATGGCATACTGGAGATTACTGTTGCATTATTAATCCTAGCAATGAGCATTCAGTCTCTTGATCAGAAAAACATCTTAGCGATGTAGGTGATCAGCTAATGCAAAACGTCTGTTGTCTAATCCACAATAGATAGGTTTTAGTCTTTGAAATATTTGAAGTGACTTCTGCTGTCAGGAAAAAGTCTATTTGTTCTGGGGGCAGAGTTCAGTCCTAGTCCGTCACTCTCACCACTACACCACCTGGCCTCCCACTATGGCCTAAATGGACTCACACTTGTTCTCTCGTGATCATTGTTTTCCTTCTCCGGGTGGAATGCCATGGCTACATTTTCAAGACACTCCTATGAAAAACATTACTTTGCAAAGTTCATGTTTTCAGTTTCCGAAACTTTTCCCAGTCCTTGTTGACCCTGGCTTATAAGAGGAGGGAGCCATTCTCGTCATAATTGGGTTAACAAGCACATGAGGAATGCTGAGAGAAAACAAAGTCTCCAGCAATTTGATAGTGGCATCAAGAAATGATGTAATTAAATGTCATGTTTTGCTTGCTTTCTATGGTTACAGAATATTTGTTAGAAAAAAAAAGGAATAAAGGGCTTTGTATTATTTTGAAATTGTGATCATTTTAGCCAGTCCTTCAGAATTCTGTAGACAAAGCACTCACCCCATCACCCAGACTTGGGAAATAAAATGTTCCATAAATATTGTCAATAGGTTAAGTGAAGAACAAACAAATATAAGGAGAGGTGAATGTAACCAAAGACTTTGCACATATCTGAAATTTAGACATGACAGAGAATAAGGAATGAAGCTGAGAAGACAATGGCAATGTCTTCATTGTGATTCAATGGGCCTTCTCTACAGTGATTTACTACAATAAGCAACAAGATTTTGGCCAGTAATTATTCTAAGCTCTGAGAAGGACAACAGAGAGTTGCACAGCCTGGTTCAGCCACCAGCAATACAAGACCTTCTGACACTGGCACTTTCCTGTTGCTCTGCCCCATGGAGCACCTTGGCGCCCTGAAAAAAACAGGCAGAGGTGGGAATATGGTGTGCTTGATTGCACCACAAAGGGCGAAATAACCAAAAAGTTGTGAGAGGCAGTTCTCCCCACTCCCATGCAACGCTGGACACAAGATAGAGCCTTGTGGTGCAATGGTTAAACTGCAATATTGCAGACAAGACTCTGCTCACAACCTGAGTTCAGTCCCAATGGATTCAGGCAGCTAGCTCAAGGTTGACTCAGCCTTCCATCCTTCTGAGGTCTGTAAACTGAGTACCCAGCTTTCTGGGGGAGAGGGAGACTACACTTTGCTTTTGCTTTTTAATAATAATACTAATAATAAATTAATAATGGTAACAGCCATAATGGACCAAAATATGAGCTTACAAGAAACAGCAAATGAAACGAAACTGAAGATCAATGGCTTGGTCTTGTGTTATGATTCTGATTCTGTAGGGAAAGCTCCAAACCACATTGTTAAAACCACTTATTTTTCTGGACTGCTGTTACAGTGATGATCCACCTTCCTCTGCCCAGTGTTTGCTACTACCAAACAACAACCACCCTCAAAACCTTGCCATGAATTTGGAGTTCCATTTTAACTTACTAACAGGGATTCCTTCCCCTGCTTTATTCTCTTTACCAAACCAGGCAAACCGGTTCGCTTTCCCCTGTTGTTCAAACACAGCCATAGCTAAGGGCTGACTATACACTGTCCTTTCAAAACTGTAAGAACACTTTTGGCTACACAAAGAGATAATTAGGATCACACTGAATCATACCAAAAAGAATACATGCCTTAGAGCTGTGCCAGAAAGGAGCGGGACAGCTCTTAAAGGGGCAGAATAGATTGATCTAAGTAGAAACACATATGGATGCTGTCATTTGGTTCAAACCAAACCAAACCATACCAACAGGGATCCTGACACCGATCTATATGCCAGTTTGGACAGGCCCATAGTCAAGGATTACTGAATGATACAGAGCAGGAAGATTAATCTCTTCATCCCATGACCATTCACTCAGGCACTGCAATAGTGATTCCAGCCAGGCCTTGATTACAACAGGAGAGCTAGTATGAGAAAACATCTCTACAAGAGATGGGTAATTTCCAGATGGCCTAGGCCCCATGGCCCTTCCTGGCATTGGAAGGCTGACCTTGCTCCCTAATTTTACTTGATTTGATTTTTACCAACAAGGAGGCCCTTGGGATCCTGTGGAGTCATGGGGAGCAATTCTACGAGACTTTGAGAAGGACTGGCCTGTTTTAGTCTCATCTGGTTTCAAGAAGAAGAAGAAGAAGTTGCCAGATGGAGGGAAGAAACCAATAGAATTGCTCTCTTGCTTCTTAAAAGGCATACAAAGGCTTATGGGATGAATGTGGCTCATGGACTCCACTTTGTCCATCCCCATCTACGTCAATATCAGATGCCACAGCGGCATGTCTTCCCAGGTTGGTTATGAATCCTAGGAACAGTAACTCAGCTGGCATAATAAGAACACTGTGGAGGGTTTGCCTGAGTGCTGTTTTTTTTTTTCATAAGAGGGCCTCAAAACTCCAAGAAGGATCAACATCTTTAGAAAAGTTCCCATGTGCTTGTTGAGGGCAGCTGACTGGGTAGCTCTAGCAAAGAATAAAACAGGAGGTGGGCTGGCAGGGAGGTCTCAGGGGTCAGTAGGGCTCCATCCTGCTTGACTGTGAGCTTGAGCAGACGCCAAGCCTTGATGCCAACTCCTTGCAAAAGTCCCAGTGGCATGAAGACCAAATCTTGTAAAGAGCAACTGCGGCAGAACTGGCAGAATGCCTAGGTAGGAAAAGACAGGCAGGCAGGCGGCCTGGAAAATAGTGGGACAACTGTTCCCTCATCTGCAGCTGAAAGCTATGGGCTGGAGGGCACATATTCTAGGATGTGTTGCTTCTTGGTACAGCTACTCACGGCCCCCGAGTGTGTCACTTTTGTCTCATCAGTTTTTTCCATATACTCTTCATGTTTTGTCCCCATTCCCTTTTCCTCCATCTTCTGTACTTCTGAGCACAGGGATTTGTGCATCCCAAGCGGCCGGGTGCTGCTCTAGAGCAGCCGTTTTCAATGGGGGCCATATGGCGCCCTGGGGGGGGCAGGCCCATTCAAAGGGGGCCACAGAAAGGAAACAACTTTTCACACACCACCTTCTCTAAGGTGCATTATGCAACTGACACAATCCTGGTGTGGCCTATCTTTCTTTCGTATTGTGTTTATGGCCATGTTTTTTTTTAAAAAAGGTTGAGTATGGTTGCTCTAAAGTCCTCACGATGTTGCCCTGTGTCACAGTGAGCCATCAGAGCTACAGGTGGGAGCATTTCTTCCCTTCCTCGCTTCTTCTGCCTTTGGTTTCTTTCAAGAGTAATATAGGTTTCCTGTGGCTTGACAAGAACAGCCGTTTTTGGTGTCAGCTTGTGCCTTAGCCTCCTGTTATGACACCTGGCTCCCAGCCTTGCCTTGGCAACTCTTCACCCCTGACCTTATTTAACCTTCTCTCGTATCCATTTCTGGCATTCAAATCTAACACACAGAAGCAGGCAACTATTTATAAAACTTGCAATTCAGTAAGCCAAACTAGTGCATTCCCAAGAAATGTGGGGTTTCCCAAAGAACAATGGCACATATTGGGAAACATTAGAGCCGGGGAAGGGAATGCCAGATCCTCAGTTCTTTCATCAGAATAGCAACCGTGCAAAGTTTGAGGTCCACACACCAAACTTAGCTTAGGCCAAATATCAGCATGCAGTACCTGAGGACAGCTCCTTTAAATCTTCCTCTTTTAAAGATGGCAAGGTGTCTGGCATTTAATTTCATGCAATGCTCTAATGTTACGTCGGAGACACTGGCTGAGGTCTAGTACCCTGTTTCCCCGAAAATAAGACCTAACCTGAAAATAAGCCCTAGTATGATTTTTCAGGATGCTCGTAATATAAGCCCTACCCCAAAAATAAGCTCTAGTTAAGTTAAACCCCGCCCTCCACCATTGTGCAGCAACCAGAAGATGACATGACTGTATTTGAATAAATGTAGATTGTTGTACATGAAAAAAATAAAAATAAAACATCCCCTGAAAATAAACCCTGATGCATTTCAAAACTAGAGTAGTCTCATTAATCAGTGGGAATTTTGTGAGACAACTCCTCTGTTGATTCAACTGAGCCTACTCTAGGTGGGACTTGCTGATGGAATTCAGCCACTGTGGGAAATTAAAATGGCAGCCCAGAAGTAACTGTTGTTGCTACGTGCTGTCAAGTCGCCTCCAATGAGCTAATGAGCGGTCTCCAAAATGTCCTGCTCTGAGCTGCACTGCTCAGCTCTTACAAACTCAAGCCTATAGCTTCCTTTAGGGCAGCCATTCTCAATGGGAGCCATATAACCCCCTTGGGGGGACATGGCACATTTGAAGGGGGCCACAGACTGGACACAATTCTTCACACACCACTTTATAAGTTCATTATGCAACTTATACAATTCTGATTTCACTTATATTTCTTTTATGTTGGGTTTATGGCCAGGGCCAAAAGGAGGTTGAGAGTGGCTGCTTTAGGGAGTCAATCCATCTCATATTTGGTCTTCCACTTTTTCCGCTGCCTTCAACTTTTCCCAGCCTTATTGTCTTTTCCAGAGAATCTTGCCATCTCATGATGTGCCGAAAGTAGGACAGTCTCGGTTTCATCATTTTTGCCTCCAGAGATCGTTCAGGCTTGATTTGGGCTAAGTGTAACTGTCTCGCATCATTATGAGACGGAGGGTAGGACTGGATGGTCAAGTGTGTGTGTGTTGTTTTTAAAAGATGGTGAACCATTTCAATTAAGATGTATTTGTTACCCAGCTCATAGTAACAAATACATCTTTGTTACAATATGTATTTGTGAATTCTTACACAATACACATATTGTGTAAGAATTCAGGTGAGCCAGGTTCCTAGAAATGGTAGTGCTTGATTTTGGCAGAACACAGGTACATATGAACTGGAAAAGTAGGATAATGATATGAGGAGCCAACTCCTCCAAAGTCACTACAAGTGCCTCAAAAAATCTATAAAAACAAAACCAAACAAAATAAAACAAAAGTCAACACGAATCACTGCATTTGAGATCAGATGCTTTTTATAACATGGTGTGTCACTTTTTTGTCCATAAGTGCAGTGTCTAATTTAATCACAGCCCTTTTCTTTTCAGCGTTTAACCTCAATGAAGAGATCCTCAGAATGAGACAAGAAAGTGAATTATTTATGGCCAGGTCAATGCTGCAAGCTGAGTGTTGTCAGTAAAGACAGACTGATGGGACTCACAAAGATGTTTCCGTGACAACCTGGAAGTCTCCCCACCAAAAAGCTTGCCCAAGTAGCCACAGTTAAAAGAAAAGCTACAATGGATAATCATAGGAATAAATGTCTGAAGAAGTTGACTTGCCCACAAAAGCTCACATCAAAATATAGCACTTAGTCTTTAAAGTGCCACAATGTTTTTGTCTTCTTTATTTATTTATTTTTTAATTTTTCTTTTGTTTTTGCCTGATATGTAGGCGTAAAGAAGAATTAATTGAAAATCTCCACACACACCATAAGAAGATGTTAGGATACTTGTTCATCAGGAAATGGCCTGGTCTGATTTTGTAGTCATGAAGGAAGTGATAGGGAAGATGTGGCCTTCCAAGATGTTTTGGACTACAACTTCCATGGTCCCTTGGCAGTGCTGGTTGGGACTTCTGGGAGTTGCAACCCTCCAAATCTGGAAGACCTAAGAATTCATATTCCTGCATCAGAACAATGGTTTTCAAAACATGGATATTTCGGCTCAGTGCTTCAGTGGTGGTGGTGAAAGCTTGGGCAAGTCACGTTCTAGCCCCAAGCAGAGCTGGTGTGTAACATATGCCCCATCCTCTATAGGTCCTGGTGTGTGGGCTCTTCTAAACACCTTTGTGTATTCAGTGTGAAGGACTGAAGGAGGGTTGTAGATATTCCCACACTTCCCACTTTTCCACAGCTGGGTATCATGCCTTACTAGGTGTCCTGCTGAGGCATGGGATTTGGCAAGTACCCCATAACCCCAACCATGTTCTATGTCACTGACTGTGGCTGTATCCTACATGAGGCTCCAGAACCCATCTACTCTAGCTCCCTGCTAAAGCAGGAGATTATTTACAATAACCAAAATCTCTGTGTAATTAATCATAATAACTTGACCCAAATACAGGAAAAATCAGGAACAGGCTGTATGGTCATGGAAATGATACAAATACAGGAACCACCTTGATACATTTAATCAACCATTAAGAATATAAAACAAACAAAAACACACACACCAGAAAACAAAAAGCATACAGGAAGCTTTTGATAATAAAATATCTTCTTCAAGCTGTGCATCAAGTTCTTGTGGGTAGTTCCAATTTACATGTGTTATTAATGTCCCAACTTTTATGCTGTTATTTATGTCCAAAATACAGTGCTTCTTTATGATACAAAATGGTGGCATGAAAATACTGAATTCACAATATAGCACACTAATATATAAAACACATATGTAGTAATGTTAGTGGCTTCTTGTGACCAAACATTCCGTATTTTACAAGGACTTATCTCCTTTCAGCCTCAGTAAACACCAACAGTCTGTTGTAGGCTTCTTTGGGCTTCTTCAACAAGTTGCTAATTTCATTAGTCTTTTTCCAACAACTCCCTGATGTTTAGCTTTCCCACTGGAACCCGTGTTCTTTTTTCCTAAATATACTACCACTGTAGCTTCTTCTTCTACTGCTCATGTAGAAATGGGCAAGTCTTTGAAGAAGCCCGAAGCTCATCGCAACAGACTATTGATGTTTATTGTGGCTGAAAGGATATAAAAAACTCAAGTTAGTCCACTAACTTCCAAGGTAGACCATTCCACTGTTGAATAGCACTGGTCACCAATAGGTTTTTCCTAATTATTAACTCTTCCTTCTTGTAATTCAAATCCATTGGCTCAGGTCCTACCACCTGGAGTCACAGAAGACAAGCTTCCAGATGACATCTCTCAAAATAGAACCATAGAATCATAGAAAAGTGAAGTTGGAAGGGGCCTACAAGGCCATCAAGTCCAACCCCCTGCTCAATGCAGGAATACAATCAAAGCATATCTTCAAAATACTTGAAGATGGCTACCATCTCATCTTTCAGTCTTCCTTTTTTAAGGACAAACATATCCAACTCCCTCAAATGCTCCTTGCAGAACTTGGTTTTCAGGCTCTTTAACATTTTTTACCAGCCTGCTCTGCATACATTCCAGACTCGACATGTACTTCCTGAACTGCAGCACCCAGACCTGGAAACCATATTCCTGGTGAGGTGTGACCAAAGCAGAATATTATAGCATGAAAGAATGGAATTACTGCTTTCCTTGAACTAGACACTATGTCAAAATCCTCTTTTATAGCCACTCTGGTATAATGGCAATGCCATAACATTTGGAGATTAATCACCTCGAATTAAGAAATCATCATAGACATCTATTGCCTGTTGAGACATGTGAGCCCTTCCCTAACGGAATTATTTTACTATGGATTTGTGGATTACAATCTAATGATGGACGACAAACTAATGACTCGGTGAGCAATAGGTAATGTCTGTGGTGATTTCTTAATAGGAAGCAATTTACCTCTCAAATGCTACTCTGTTAGCATTATCCCACTGTAACTATGGAAGAGGATTTTGGCCTTTAAGTCTATTGATGCAGGCCAGAATGACATTAACTTTCTGCCACATCACACTGTTGACCCATGCAGCTCATCGCTCAATTGTAATCCACAAAAACTAAGAATAACTAAATCTGTTATTCCACCATTGGACTTTTCATTTTTGTCATAAGTACTGAAGCAGGTTGACACAGCTGCCTCTTTGAAAATTAAGACTGATTTATCCTTTTCACACTTACTACTGCCAAGCCTGGTGTCATCCATCCTGTATCCATTCATCTGATTTTTCCTGCCTAGTTACAGAACTTTAGATTTATTCCCGATGTAATCCATTTAATTTGTTTTGGCTGAGTTTACCAATCTGTTAAAGTCATCCCGAATTCTGTCTCCCAAGACCCATACCTCCCTGTCTGTTGTCATCAGTGGATTTCATGACAGTCCCTTCAACTCCTCCATCCCAGTCATTTATAAACATGCTCAATAATTCTGGGCCCAGGACAGATCGCTGCAGAACTTTACTTATCACTTCTTCCCAGAATAACAAGGAACGATTGGTGACAGCCCTCTCTTGAGTGCAGTCTGTCAACCAGCATGGTAGCACTGTCTGCAAAAAATGTTCAGCTTCACTACTCTGCGGTGCTCTAACTCATGAAGGGCCAGCTTTGTTGCTACACCAAGTCAGATGGCCAAAGTGAGGTGGTCTTGGAGAAAGAGATGGCAGCTGTCCCCTACTTTGAATCACAGGGCTGTATATAATAGACCTGTGATGCCCCAAAAGCTGCATCAGGTGCCATGAAGGACACGCATCCATGTTGTTGTTGTTGTTTAGTCGTTTAGTCGTGTCCGACTCTTCGTGACCCCATGGACCAGAGCACGCCAGGCCCTCCTGTCTTCCACTGCCTCCCGGAGTTGGGTCAAATTCATGTTGGTAGCTTCGATGACGCTGTCCAACCATCTCATCCTCTGTCGTCCCCTTCTCCTCTTGCCCTCACACTTTCCCAACATCAGGGTCTTTTCCAGGGAATCTTCTCTTCTCATGAGATGGCCAAAGTATTGGAGCCTCAGCTTCAGGATCTGTCCTTCCAATGAGCACTCAGGGTTGATTTCCTTTAGAATTGATAGGTTTGTTCTCCTTGCAGTCCAGGGGACTCTCAAGAGCCTCCTCCAGCACCACAATTCAAAAGCATCAATTCTTCGGCGGTCAGCTTTCTTTATGGTCCAGCTCTCGCTTCCATACATCGCTACTGGAAAAACCATAGCTTTGACTATGCGGACTTTTGTCGGCAAGGTGATGTCTCTGCTTTTTAAGATGCTGTCAAGGTTTCTCATCACTTTCCTCCCAAGAAGCAGGCGTCCTTTAATTTCGTGGCTGCTGTCACCATCTGCAGTGATCATGGAGCCCAAGAAAGTAAAATCTGTCACTGCCTCCATATCTTCCCCTTCTATTTGCCAGGAGGTGATGGGACCAGTGGCCATGATCTTAGTTTTTTTGATGTTGAGCTTCAGACCATTTTTTGCACTCTCCTCTTTCACCCTCATTAAGAGGTTCTTTAATTCCTCCTCACTTTCTGCCATCAGAGTGGTATCATCTGCATATCTGAGGTTGTTGATATTTCTTCTTGCAATCTTAATTCCGTCTTGGGATTCCTCCAGTCCGGCCTTTCGCATGATGTATTCTGCATATAAGTTAAATAAGCTGGGGGACAATATACAGCCTTGTCGAGGGTTAAAAGTAACACTCAATTGCCAACCTTTTTAGCTGTTCTATGTGGAATAAGAAGTTGGGGGTGACTCCATCATGTCCTTCATATGAGGCAGATAAATGTATTAGGCTTCCAAACAGGTGTGCAGTTTTAATCATTTTTAAAATCAGAAGATGGCAGCAAGGTGGGCTTGTGATCCTACCCCAACTGCATAGGCCATGTTTAGGAACTGAAATCTATGCAAGTAAATTCTGTGCATGAAATTCCATCCACTAGAATACCTGGGTATGATGCCTGAATAAAGGCATAGAGAAGAAATCAGATGTAATGCAGGCCCCAGGAATCACACCTACTTGCACAGGCAGTTCCACATGCAAGTCTAGTTCATATTAACATACATCTGAAGGGGAGAATATGTTAAATTTCAGTTAACCCTTGCCCTACAGCATTACCACTATCTATGTGTTTGGATCACATCTCTCAGTGTGTGGGGGTTTCAATGAACCACTCAATTTCCATGGTGAAAATTCTCTCTTTAAAAAATGGGATGTGTGACTCCAATGATTTTTAAAAGACATGATCTATGAAGATCATTAACAGAGTACGTATTCATCAAACCTCTGCCAAGCAGTAATATAAATATTAGGTATCAATTAGAAAATTAAAAAAAATAGCAATAATTGTAACAATGACATGAAATCCAGAATCCACAGGTAGGCACACCTTTATTGGAATCAACTGTAAATTCCAAAGTATGCAAGCTTTCACATTTTCTACAACTTTTCATCTAGCTAAATGATTAAACATTGGGGGTACACATGAGAAAATGAATGCCCTAAAATATGTGTGTCTTTCTTTGGAACTACCGTGTTTCCCCGAAAATAAGACAGGGTCTTATATTAATGTTTGCTCCAAAAAACACATTAAGACTTATTTTCAGGGGATGTTTTATTTTTTTTTAATGTACAACAATCTACATTTATTCAAATACAGTCATGTCATCATCTTCTGGTTGCTGCACAATGATGGAGGGCGAGGTTTCACTTCACTGGAGTTTATTTTGGGGGTACGGCTTATATTACGAGCATCCTGAAAATCATACTAAGGCTTATTTTCAGGTTAGGTCTTATTTTTGGAGAAACAGGGTAAATGCATTCACCCTTTCCCCTGTGCGAACTGATAATGGGTCCCATGAGGGGGTTTTAGCTCAAGAAAGGCAATTATTTTGTTTTGGTTCCATCTAAATATAAATATTGGTGCATCTAGTTGGAAAAATTCCAATAGATTTTAGTATATGAAAGCACAGGAGGGGGAAACCCTGTGTTTTTTGGAATACAGTATGTGTGTATTTTCAAGACGTTATCCAATTAGCAGGATAATTTTTGCAATCTTTTGCCAACAATGCGCCTCTGCACTCTACATAGGACAGACAGGACCATCTCTGTGCAAAATAATTAATGGACATAAATTGAACATCAGTAATGGCAATATACAGAAACCTGTTTCAAATCATTTCAATCTACCTGGAATCAGGATTTGAAAGTTGCCATTCTGGAGAAGAAACATTACAGAACAAGGATCCAGAGGGAGACAGCTGAGATTTTATATATATATATATGCCTGATACCCATCTCGAGGTTTTAATATATATATCGATTAAAAGTCAAGGTTTTAATCGATATATATATCCATCGAGATGGGTATCAGGCATATATATATATGGGTATCATATATATATATGCCTGATACCCATCTCGATGGATTAAATATTAGTCAAGGGTTCTTAAACTATTACCAAATGTGAAATACCACAATAATTATGTTATCTGCTGTTATTTTTTTATAGCCCAGGTTCCTTCCCAGCTAATTACTGCTACTTTTACAGAGCAAGCTTCAAAGGTAAAGTCAGGAATTCTTATATAAACATTTATGTAACACCATAACTATTATATTGTTTCTGCTGTTATCTATAGCCTGGGGTTCCTTTACCCATTAACCATTGTCACTTTTTACAAAACAAAGCTGCAAAGGTGAAAAAACCCAAGAACACATTAATAGGTGTGCCACAGTGACTCAAATGTGCGACTTGTGTCTAGCCAAACACTGTTTCTTTATTGTGGGGCCATGCATAAATGTTTGCCATGTAGTCTCACTCTTGTCTGAGAAAGTGGACTTGATCCATGAAAAGCTCATATTAAAATATACGTAGCAGTTAGTCTTTAAGGTGTCACAACGCTTTTGCATCTTCTTTACTTTTTCCTTTGTTTCTTGCAAGGTATAAAAGTGTAAGAAAAATCTGAACCTGCCCAATCTAATTTAGAGAGTAGTATTAATTTATTTATTGCTTCAGTCTAAACTCCGAGGGAGTGTCATTTGGTTTTAATGTCTCTATTTTTATTTTTGTTTTCTATTTTATGAGTTGTAACCCGCCAAGCTCCGGGAGGCAGTGGAAGACAGGACGGCCTGGCGTGCTCTGGTCCATAGGGTCACGAAGAGTCGGACACGACTTAATGACTAAACAACAAACAACAACAAACCCGCCAAGAGTAGTGCTGTGACACTAATGGGAGTGGGATACAAATTAAATGAATAGAATAAATAAATAAATAAATAAGTTTTTTTAAAAGTACCTTGGAGGTTTTTTTTTTTTTAGAAAGTCTATTTTAGGCCTGCTTAAATTGGCTTAAATCTAAATCTCTGCTTTTTATGTGGTATATGTTTCTAAAGCTATTGACTAACACACTGGTTCGCTAATGGATTTTTCATAAATGTTAAAGGTCAACCAAAATGGTAGTCAGAGGTTTATTTTAAACATGGATAAATTGGTAGGTTGAAGAGCGGGATTATATGGGATTAACGAAGCCACAACATGAGGGTCACCAGAGAAAGCCTTTTAAACTACAATATGAATTCGTACTGTGGATCCACCCTTTTAAGATTTGTAGGTAGGCCTCAAAAGGCCCGCATTGCCATAGCAACAGTTGAGCCAGGAACGGGCCAATAGAAAAGGAGGACTTCGGTCCAGCTTTTGACCAAGTTTTAAGAGCCGCCGAAGAACGAGGAGGAGGGGGGGGGGCTAAATTAAACGAGGGGGATTTAAACCGTCCCTAACGTCATTTCTCGGAGGAGTCAAGTTTGTTTTCTTGAAAGAGATAAAGAGAGGCGGGACTGGCCGCCTGGGAGCGAATGAAATAGCCCGGCTCCCGAAACCAACCAATCGTAGCTAAGTACACTGCCGTTCGCGGCAAGCAAGGAGGCGGCCAAGAGAGAAAGGGAGAGACGGCGGGGGGGGGAAGCAGGAGGAGAGGCGGGATAGTCCAATCAAGACGGGCCTTCTGAGAACGAGCTAGCCAATGGCAGAGCGGCCAGCGAACAAAAGGCGCTTCCTAAGGGCCCGCCCCCTCCCCCCTTTCCGAACAATTTCATATGACGCAGCGGTTGGAGCCGGAGGAAGAAGGCGCTCGCGAGCCGCAGCCGCCGCCGCCATTTTGTGCGTGTGTGTGGAGACTTCGCGAAGGGGGAGCGAGAGCGGTTTGGGGGCCAACCACGGGCGGCCCGCGGCGCTGCGGCTTGAGGCGGGGGAACGGCAGCGGCGGAGCGGAGGATGAGCTAAGAAGGGGCCCGCAGGAGCCTAGCGTCGTCGTCGTCGTCAGCGCGGCAGCAGCACCACCACCACCACCAGCAACGTCCACAACCGACAACCGGGGGCGGCGGGTGGAAGGGTTGCTGGGTGTCCGTCCCGTCTGTTCTCTCCTCGGCGGGGGAGGTGGGCCCTTCGCGCGGCCTGTCAAGCCCGGCGGGAGAGAAAAAGAGAAGATGTCGGGCGACGGGAGCAGCGGCGGCACCACCAGCACCACCACCACGGCGGCCGCCAGCACCGCCACCAGCACCACCACCGCCGCGGCCTCGGAGGGGGGTGGCGGCGGTGGCGGCGGCGGCGGCAGCAGCGAGGACGCCTGCCGCGACTACCAGTCGTCGCTCGAGGACCTGACGTTCAACAGCAAGCCGCACATCAACATGCTGACCATCCTGGCCGAGGAGAACGTGCCCTTCGCCAAGGACATCGTCTCGCTGATCGAGGCGCAAATCGCCAAGGTTTTTATACACTCTACGCCGAATACGCTCTCTCTACCCCCCCTCCTCCTCCTCCAAAATCCCTTCCCCCTCCCGCCCAGGCTCCTTCTCTCTCTCTCTCTCTCTAGGCCCAAGCCCTCCTCCTTTTTATTCGAGTCAGAAGCAGGAAGAGAAAAGGGTGGAGGGTAGATAATGCAACGTGTGAATGTGCGTGCGTGATTTGGGGGGGGGGGGCGGCCGCCCGGCTGGCCGAGAAAGCCAAATTTCTCGAGGTGTGTGGAGAGGGAAGAAGTTGAGAGTTAGGGATCCGGATGAAACACGAAGGAGAAAACATCTCCGACATACGGGCCGAATCCGACAGGGCACGAGGCGTAGGTCTACCTAGAGGCAGGCAGAGGCCTAGTGCGAGTAGGATCGGTTATGGAGGGGGGGGGGGGCCGAAGGGAAAATATAGGGGAAATACATCACATTTCAGATACATTTAGGTAGACCCCAGTTTTTGGTCCAGATAGATTTGAAAGTGGAGTTACCAAGAAAGAAAGAAAAAAACACGTTAAAAAAGAAAACACTCAGAGAAAGAGTGTATAGAGATAAAACAGTACACTAAAGAGATAAAACAGTATTTCTAAAGTAGAGAGATAAAAGGAAACCACCACCACCCCAAAGCCCGACCTTACTTAAAAAATACACTGTGGGCAACGCCGCACGATCAGCGATTTGAGACCAGATAAAAAGCTTGTTGCGTCTGTGCCTTGCCATGGCGCTGAAAGCATGCGTGTAATTCGCGGGATAGATTGGGGAGGGGGAGAGGGTGGGAGAAAAGGCACCAAGGTCCGAAGGTGGGGGGACTTGGGGGCTAGAAGGAAGCACGATGCCCGTTTGTGCCTACTAGGAATAAATGGGCGATGGCTGACTTGGGGGGGGGTGTCTCATTGAAGTAGGTGGGGGGGGTCCTCTGCTATGGGGAATAGATAAGGCTTTGGCAAAGGTAGCAGGTAGGCTAGCCATATATAGGTGAAGGTGGTAAACGGGGCTGGGTGGGTTTTTTATGTTCTTGTGGAGGTCGATGAGGAACCTGGCATGGGAGAGGGGAGTTGGGGTGACAGGTGGCTTTTTAAGGGGGAAGGAAAAAGGGAAACAGAACAAATGATAAAATACCAGAGGTGAAGTGAAAAGCAAAAAATCTGAAGTAGTAAAGGGTGAATGGAATTTATCAGGTAGTAGGATTAAGTTAAAGGGGGGGGGGAAATGGAAGTACGGACAGAGGGATATTCGCCAAAAGAAAACCACAGCAAATTTGAGGTGTGATCCTCCTCTTTAGAAATGAGGATGATAAAATGACAGGCTCTTTAAGGCTGTGTAAATGAGACACACAACATGGCGGCCTGGCAGTGACTGTGCAGCAGTAGCCATGCTTTGCTCTGCCGTTATGGTTTCCTCAAGGAACATGCTTTGGGCTCAGCTTTATTAGCTGTTCCAAGTGCATAGTAATCAGTGTCATTTTAAGTAGACAGGTGTGCTCTAGTGATGATGTGATCAAAGAAAAATAAGGATTATAAACAAAGATTGCTTTGTAACCTCTAGTGTGCTAGTGCAGATTGATGAGATTGAGAATGGGTTTATGTTGCGAAGGTAGACATTTCCTTCTTTCCTTGCTCTGTTTTATGGGATAGGCATCTGTGAGAGGAGGAGGATCGTTATACTTCTGGTATCCTTCATTAATAGATGCAGGGCAGACTGGCAGTGAACGGATGTGTGTCTGTGTGTGTTGTCTCTAGGTAGAGCAGCCCATTCATTAAGGCAGAAGAAGAAATGTTCCACCCTATCTAGGAACTGCAGCAGCCTGTAAAATCACAATATGGCGCCACAAATGCATATGGTGCAAAAAGAAAGCATAGACTTCAAATCCAGCTCAGGCATTTTCTGATATAATTCAGCTGGCTGCTTGCAGTTTTTGTTCTGCCTTTTACCCAGGAACATGTGACCCTTTTCTAACTTAAATTGGAGAAAAGTAGTATATATTCAAAATATATCTGTTCTCCTGTCCTTTTTCCTGCCCCTTACCCACCCTTCTCAGCTTCCTGCAGGATATTGGGTTTTGTTTTTTGTTTGTTTTTTTGCTTATTTAATCTAGGATTTTAAAACAATTTTAAAATGGGATAGGTTGGGTGATTTAAAGGTATTATCCAGACAGTCCTCCCCACCCTTAATTTTAACATGTTTTCGGCTTCTCTGGAAGTACATAACATATAATAAATTGCAGTAATATTGTTTGGGTTGGGGTGGTTGCATGAGTTTCCCCTTGAGTGTATATAAAGATATCTAAAATCTGTACCTCTAACTAGATTTGCCCAGCTGTCTATAGTATCCAGGATGAAAGAAGAGATTTGAGTTCTCTGGAAACCACTTTTGAAAGTGCTGTCTGGAGATAGTATCATTCTAGTGTAAACAGAGTGGTTTGATTACATTTTTAATAAATGATTCTGAAATGTGTGACTGGTATTCAAAATTGTAAATAAAATGTATGAAATATGTATTTGTCTTTTTATTTACCGGGTTTAGTGCAGAATCTGTTTCCAGAGTGTTGAATTATTCTGTTGCTTGGGTTTACAATGAAAGAGATATGAGGAGGTCTCAAAACATTTGCAGAAGTCCAACAGAATGACACAGATCTACACATTTTCAACACTGTTTTGTGTGATATTTGAAGGAGTACAGCAAGCATTCTTTCTGTTGAGAACTCTGAATATGGTTTTCCTGCAGATAAGCTTGAAGTTAACTTGCCTTCATTTCCTTGGTGGCTTGTGTTGCCTTCCCCCCATTCCACAACTGCCTGGTAATCTAACTTGGGTTTCCCTCAACTTGGTGAACCTCCAGGGTATCCCAGTGTGTTTCCTTTCCATATTTGTGACTTGTTTACTATAGACTTAGGTTTTCCTCAGAAGTGGCATTCCACTCATTTAAAACTGGGTTTTGCTTCCTTATTCCTGAAAATAGATTCCATGGGGGGCATGCTTCTCTGTTTCACAAGAACTTCACACACAGTTTTCACAGCTTTGTGTGTTGGGCGATTTTTTGCAATCCTTAAAATAGCCGCTTTTCTGTCAAGGGGGAAGAAGAATACATGCTTTGAGAGTAAGATCTCAAGAGTCAGCTGTTCCTTTGGACAGCAAGAGGACTACAGTACACAGGGTTTTAAAATCAGTGCATGAAAGAATCCAAACTGCTTTTAATACTTTCTAAGCTTTGTTATAATGCAGTTATTTGGTGTAATAAGTAAAACTGTCCCAATAGTTTGCACAGCATCAGGTTGTGCTTAGTCCACTTTTATCTGTTTCTGGCTGTTAGGAAATTAATACTTTTCCCTATACATCATAAATGCCTTATTTATGGTTTTGTTTCATATAAAGGCACACTTTCCCTTGAGTTTTTCATTATGCAGCCACACCTGGTTGAAGATTTGCTGATACACTTTGAAGCAAATTTCAGATTACAGTAGTCTGCTGAAATGGTTTCAGTAACTTTGGCAGAAAATCTCCCAGACCATATATTTAATGGTAAAGATAAATCAAGGTTGGTTCGGGTTTGCCCCTATTGAAAAAAAACAGTGTAACTTGACTTATCATCTGCAGATTTCTTCACCACGTATTTGAGCTGCTTTAATGTGGAAACACTAGTTAAAAAAACAACCAAACAACCTTTTCTGGTGTAGGGATTTTGGTAATGCAATCTTAGCCAGATGTTGGGTAGTAAATGGGAATTAAATTACTCCAGAACAGTTAAGTGAATATGTGTTAGAACCATGCAACTTTCATTCCCAAGTGATATCTACTCTGATGCTTTTTGGAAGCTTGCTGCCCCTTCCTGATACGGATGAGATGCTAACATACATTTTGAATGGAACCAGGAAGGCTTCCACGTTCTTTGGAAGTTCAGTCTCGACAGAACACAGTATGCGCTGCACAAAGATGGGGCACTTCAAATATGGAGAAAAATGTCCGACTTGGCTCCTTTGGCATTGAGGAGTATCCAGACTTTGAAGACTACCTCCTATGCCAGTCTTTGGTTTCAAGTCAGAGCCTGTCTGTTCACTGCTGTAACTTAATTTTGGACTTACACTCTTTTTTTTTTTGCTTCCAGTTCTACAAGTTTGAACAAATCTTGAGTAGGATTGTTTCAACTGGCCAGAGTTGGTGACATTTGCATAGTATTTGATTGGATTGTAGCAAAGCAACTTAATTCCAGATGTGACTCACTCAAAAACGCTGATATTCACCATCTCTCCATTCACATAATTTCCCCCTGTATTTTATGTGACTTTAAAATCTCTATGCTGGTTGCTGTCCTGTCTAAGAGAGATTCCAGCAGAAATTAGTGTGTGCTCCCTCAAAAAATATTCTCATCATAAAGTATACAGAATGGCTATATTGGACACCCTACTTATAAGTTTAAGTGGAATATCCCTTCCTTCTAAAAGGACCCACAGTCTAGCATATATTTCTAAGCTCTTAGTTTTGACATAGGTTCTCAAACCACAGGAAAGAAGCTTTTTTTCATAATCATTACACAATAGAGGTATGGTAATTTGGGGAATGGTAACTTGAAAGAGAAATCAAAATATTTTTGTTACAACTAAAAGTCTCAAGTTTTCTTCTTATTACTCCAGGCTCCTTCTAATGAGAAACTTCCTGTTATGTACCTTATGGATTCCATTGTGAAGAATGTTGGAAGAGAATATCTTGCTGCATTTACTAAAAACCTAGTTGCAACATTTGTTAATGTGTTTGAAAAGGTATATATAGATGAGCTTTCCTAAATGTTCATAAATTTGCTTTTGTATAAATAAATATTTGGCACTCAGTCTTGGGTTTTCTTGGGCATGAGAACTTTTTATATCTTAACTTTATTCATGTTCATCTGTTGCTCAGAAAAACAAGGATGCAAAATATGTGTTGGTGCATAGCTTAAAATGCATAGGGCATATTGAGACTAAAACTGGATCAATGAAATGCATTTTGGCATTTATTACAATACGCTTTGTGTGTTACATCGGAGGAAGTGATTGCTTGCATTGGCCACATTCCTTAGTGCTGCTCACTGAATCATGTAAGGTGTTTTTAGCCCTACGTAGAGATTTGTGATCCAAGTGAATGTTTGCACATGCTTCTGTGCCTGTTAATTTCCAAGACTTTGGGTAACTGATAATAGAGCAATCTACAAACCTGGGATGCTTAATAGAACCTGCCTGTCAAGATCTGTAAAAAATTTATTTGGATCACTTGGATACTTTATCACTGATGTACCTCTGTCTTTCAGTTCTGCATTCTCCCTGTTCATGCTTTAATTGCAGCATGTCTTGGGTTCTACCACTTAGAAACAGCAGATTTGTGTTAAAGAAAAGAGAAGTCATTTGAATTAATTTGAATGTTCAAGTGCTGTTTAATTTTAAAAATAGGGTGAAATACTTGAGGTACCCCAGCCATTGGGACTTGAATCAGTGTATATCAGTGGTTCCCAACCTGAAACTCTGGCCCACATAGCTGGTAGTGGAGGCTTCTGAGAATTGCAGTCCAAGAGCATCTGGGTTACCCCAGTTTGGGAACCACATCCTGATTAAGTTTTGTTTATTTTTAAATAGTCTGTAGGTTGGATCCTTAATTAGAGTAGACACATTTTAAAAAATGGAACTTTCCTTAGTCTAATTTAAGTTCCACTGGTTTTGGAGGCTTTAAGGATAACAGTCTGGATCTAGCCTTGGCACTTGAGAGATACACCTTGGTGAAGTAATTAGCTGAAAGCCGAAAAGCTGCATCTACTTGAAAGCATGCATACACTTTTTATTGGCTGTTTAAGTGGTGGAAAGATGTTGAGTTAATTGATTTACACCTATTTTATGACTAGTTTATTTATTGCTTCTGATACATTTTTACACAGAAATATGTTTTGATTTGAATCCGACAGCAAGAAATAATGCAATGAGGCAGTTGATACTGCCTCATTGCAAATGCTGGGAACACGGGCATTGAAAATAATTATCGTGTTTGTTTTCTGAGTTGCTTTGAGCGTCCAATTGGGAATGTGGCAGGTTACGAGCTTTTAAAAATACAATGAGATATGACTATATTACTATATTCCAGATGTGAACAGTGCAAATGAGATAATCTATGTAACTTGTTTCCCCGAAAATAAGACCTGACCTGAAAATAAGCCCTAGTATGATTTTTCAGGATGCTCGTAATATAAGCCCTATCCCAAAAATAAGCCCCAGTTAAGTGAAACCCCGCCCTCCACCTTTGAGCAGCATTGCGCAGCAACCAGAAGAAGATGACATGACTGTATTTAAATAAATGTAGATTGTTGTACATGAAAAAAATAAAACATCCCCTGAAAATAAGCCCTAATGGGTTTTTTGGAGCAAAAATTAATATAAGACCCTGTCTTATTTTTGGGGAAACACGGTATAAATGTGTATGGTCTGAAGATAACTATGGGCCATTCTACTTCAGTAGCGTGAACTTAGTTCTCTTCAGTAGAACTTTAGAACATATACAGGAGTAGGATTATATATCTGAATGCAGTATCTGATCCTGAGTTGTTTAAAAAAAAAACATATGTTATATTAACATAACAAGCCATAGAATGTTCTGTTGTTCTTAGGTGGATGAAAATACTAGGAAAAGTTTATTTAAGTTGCGTTCCACATGGGATGAAATTTTTCCTTTGAAGAAACTCTATGCTCTTGATGTCCGAGTGAATTCAGTAGACCCTGCTTGGCCCATAAAGCCTCTTCCCCCTAACGTGAATACTTCTAGCATCCATGTGAATCCTAAATTTTTAAATAAATCGGTAAGTTGTGACATCTCATACATGTTGCTTTAAACTGTACTTATCTTACTTTGTGTCAAGACTCTTAAGAATTCATGTCAAGGTAGTATTTAATTGAGAATAGGGAGCTAGTTCTCAGCTCTAAATTAGAGGAAAGTTAATTATTGGCTACTTGTTGGATTGGTGAATTGAATAGATACTGTGGTACATGCCTGATGATAAATTGTGTTTAGAAGCAAGAAAAATGTTTAAACAAAACAGTGAAATCTAGCTTTGAGTTAATAGTTGTTTCTTCACATATCTAAGAATTGTTCTTTTACCATTTTCTCGGTAGCCTGAGGAGCCTCCTGCACCTAGCCCTGTAGTCTGTTCTCCTCCCGTGTCTTGTTCTACGGTGTCTTCTACTCCAGTTGTTCCTGAAATGCAAAAGAATTTGACTCAAGAGCAGCTAATAAGACAACAGCTACTGGCAAAACAAAAACAGTTGTTAGAACTTCAACAGAAAAAGTTAGAACTGGAACTAGAGCAGACTAAAGCACAACTGGTGAGTAGGCTAGCTGTAACTGCTGCTGTACATGTCAGGATGGAGTATTTTTCTTGCTGACAAAGTAAACAAGGTCTTTAGTATCAGTAATTTGTTCCTTTGATTTTAGTGCACTAGCATAACTTCTGTAGGGCACATAGTTATTTCCTGAATTGGTGAGCTAACTACAGTACAGCTTGTAGCTTGCCTTCATATCTTCAACAGCCACTTTTTCTATTCCTGTAGTGATCTGAGTTTGTTCAGAAATTGTATTCATTTGTTTACGTAAGTCATTTATTCTGACTACATGTTACAGTTGGTCTGTAAACTACTGTTCCTGTTATGGCAATTTCCATGCTCCTGGATGTGATTTTGCATAGTTTGGTACTTGAGTTGAGACTGTTGCATTACAAGTTTTCCTGTCTTTTGCTGATGTTTTGAACAAATGCAGTTTAAGCTAAGAGTGGAAAATCATTAATAAAGAGAAGCTACCCCAAAATTTATATCTATATGGTGATATTTTATATCTTTCATGCCTACATTTCTTTCCTGTTGTAATAAGTGAAACTCAAAGATTGGTCCATGCATTAATGGAACACGTTTCCTTGTGTAGGATTTTTGGAATGCCCGTGTTTTAAATGTTTACTTTTTTCTTTTTATGTATTTCAGGCAGTTTCTCTTAGTGTTCAACAAAGTGGCCCAGGTGTGGGTCAGGCATCTTTGAAACAGCATGTTCCACAGCCACCTCACATGCCAGTTAAAACTCCCAATCAGGTTGGTTTGCCACCGGAGATAAAGCGTCTGTCACCACCTCAGGATGTCAAAGTACCCAATAGAGATCCTCGTCTTAATAGAACAGGTCAACATTCTTCTCATTCTAAAGATCAAAACCATAGGAAAGACTTCATAATTAATCCGGTCAGTCAGCCTGATCCAAAGGCCAGCAAAACTCTGCAGGCTGAAAGGCAAAATGTATTAAAACAAGAGAAGCAAAAGCAAAGTGAAAAATCTCAGAAGAAAGAGTTTGACCAATTTGATTCAAAAACAAAATCACCATCTCCCTTGCAAAACAGGCCCCTTCATGCTAAAGAAGCAAGAAACCAAGAATGTGAGAACACCAGGGTGTCTGAAATAAGTAAGAGAGATCCCAGATTAAAAAAGCATCTTTTAGAGAAGCCAGATGGTAGAGATGATGATGCAAAAGAAAAGAGAAGAAGCGTGGAAAGAAAAGAAGAACATAGATCAATTGGTGGTAGAAGCAAAATGATCAATGGCATTGTGCAAAAGCATGATCTCAGTACTGAAGAGCCTGAAAAGCAGGGTGGGAAACCAGGGAGGTCAAGTACTCGAAAAAGGTCACGTTCCCCTAGGTCTCGGTCACCGTCTTCCCATTCTCCAAAACGAAGAGAGAGAAGGTCTCCCAAAAGAAGGCTTAGGAGTCTCTCTCCTGCTGGGTCTAAAATTGGGAAGCCTCGGCAGTCTGGGCCAAAGCAGTCTCACACAGAAGAATTTGGGCCAGGAATACGAGATGAAAGGACCTCTAATAAAAGGAGCCTTAAGCAGGAAGTGAGAGACTCGAGGAGGCTGAAGAAAACTCATGAAGACCGATTGCAGGAAGGGACAAACCAACATTCTTCAAAGGCAGCTTCAGAACCCAAAGAAAATGTGGAGAACTGGCAAGGTTCTAAGTCAAGCAAAAGGTGGAAATCTGGTTGGGAAGAAAATAAGAAGTAAGTGGCATTTGATCTTTAGCTAAAGTTGATGTAGCATTGTTTTAAGTGCTTTGTATTTGGGAAGATTGTGTAAAGTAACATATTGTCTTCATTTTCAGCCCCCAACTTGCTGACGAACATCAAGGACTTTGTAAATCACCTCATCAGAGGCATAGGGAAACTTGGGCAAGTAGTAAAGGAGTTCCATCACCTCGTGCACCAAAGCAGCAACATCGATTAAGTGTGGATGCCAACTTGCAGATTCCAAAAGAATTAACTTTGGCAAACAAGAGGGAGCTACTTAAGAAGGTAATATATCAGCTTTTTATTGAGTTTATATAGCTAAGTCCAGTTCTTAGTTCCAGACCAAATTAAGGAATGGAATGCGTCATGTTAAATTCTGTGGTTTTACCTAGTTGTGACTATGATTGGGCTTAATCTGTAGTTTTTCTACTATGTAAAGATTTTCTGTATTAACCATTACAATATTCTTTTGTTGCAGGCAAATGAGCGCTTATCATCAGGTGAAATAACCCAAGATGACTTTCTTGTTCTGTGTCACAAGATTCATCAGCTCTTCCAGTATCAGGAAGGAAAGCACAGATACAATGTGCGGGATAGTCCTACAGGTGAAAAAGGAATTTCAAAAAAGAAGCCTCTTCTGTCTGAATCAGACTTAATATATCACGAACATAAAGCTAAGCTAAAAAGAACACAAGTTCAGCATTCATTTCCAAGACTCAACATGGTAGATGCTGAAGAAATGTTAGACTATCACTTAAAGGATACATTTCTTTCTGGAATGGACTGTGAACAAACAAAAAGTAAATGTGGAAGTCAGTTTGGGGAAAGATCAAGACGACATTCTCCTGTTGGTAGCAGACTGTACTCAGATAATGCACCACACGATGGTCGTAGAAGACATGATGAAGCAAGCTCTTCAAAAGGTAGAAGGAATTGTGAAAGAAATACCCCTGTTTATGTGTATTATAGTTTGAAAAGATAAGACGGGTGTAAATATTTGGAGAGGGGAAATAACAGAAGTATACTGCATTTAAACAATCCTCAAGTTTGTAAATTTGGTAGTCTTTAGAGTGATTTTTGTAACGTAGACTTACAGATTGGGAATGAATAAGCTGTACTTTCTAGTAGGTAACAATATTGTCTAATTTTTTAAAGGTGTTCGAGAGGAGCAGAGACCTCAATTCAATGAACATTACAAGAGAGCAAGATATGAAGACACAGAGAAACCATTTACTGAGAGTTCAGGATCACGATTTGGAGTTAGTGAAGGGAAGCAAAGATTTAGTTCATTGATGGAGGATAGACCTCACTTTGAGGGCTCTCCTAGAAATCCTGGCACAAGGACAGGGGGAGATGGACAAGCAACTCATTTTGAAGGGCCTGCACCTACAAATTCCAGAATTGAAGGACCACAACCACAAACTAATTTAAGGTTTGAAGGGTCCTTAAGTCAGCCATCTAAATATGATGGACCCCCAGGCAAATCTGGAGGGAAAGGTTCTTTGATATTTGATGGGCCACCAGCACAAATGGGTAGTGGTTCCTTGAGGTTTGATGGACCTTCAGGTGTGGGAAATGCAATACACTTTGAAGGTCCTATAGGGCAACCAGGGGGATCTTTGAGATTTGATGGTCCCACAGGCCAGTCTATGGGTGGCATAAGATTTGAAAGTCTTCATGGTCAGTCCAAAGGTGGGATGAGGTTTGAGGGTCCTCATGGCCAACCAGCCAGTGGGATTAGGTTTGAGGCTCCTCATGGTCAGTCATCTGCTGGGGTAAGGTTTGAAGGGCCACTTGATCAGCCTTCAGGTAGTATGAGGTTTGATGGCCAACCGTCAGGCGGAATGAGATTTGAAGGGCCACATGGCCAACTTTCAAGTGGGATAAGGTTTGAAGGGCCTCATGACCGTCCTGTGGGACCTCATGGCCCCCCAGGCGGTGGAATGAGGTTTGAGGGACCGCATGGTCAGCCTATAGGGCCTCATGGCCAGCCTGGGGCTGGTCTGCGGTTTGAAGGGCCACATCTGCAGCCAATGGGACCTCTTGGCCAACCAGGAGGCAATTTGCGTTTTGAGGCACCACATGGGCAGCCTATGGGTCCCCGTGGGCAGCCAGCAGGTGGTCTGAGATTTGAAGGTCCCCATGGGCAGCCTGGCATTGCACCAAGATTTGAGGGGCCACACGGGCAGCCAGGGATTGGCTCCAGATTTGAGGGTCCTTCAGTTCAGTCTGCTGGTGGGCTTAGGTTTGAAGGGCCTATAAATCAAACAGGCCCACGATTTGATGGCTGTCCATCAAGATTTGATGGCCAACCAGGTCAGCCATCACTTTTGCAAAGACTGGATGGATTACATGTGCAGGCTGGTCCAAGATTTGAAATGGGTCCTGCTCAGCCGGGCCCTCGGTTTGATGGTCCATCAGGTCAGCAGGTGCAATCCCGATTTGATACACCAATATCTCAACGGTTTGAAGATCAGGCTACACGATTCGACCTTCCTCTTGGTCATCA
The DNA here is from genome assembly GCA_037013535.1 of Intellagama lesueurii. Lineage (NCBI taxonomy): Eukaryota > Metazoa > Chordata > Lepidosauria > Squamata > Agamidae > Intellagama > Intellagama lesueurii. Next base: position 9,011,322 of record JBAJHW010000003.1, read on the forward strand.
AGGTCAAAGAATTGAAAACTTATCTAGCCATCCTTCAAGACTAGAAACACCACCTTATGGACAAACTGGGCCTTACAATGAACCTCCAAACCAGCCGCCTTACAATGGCCCATCACAAGGAATGCCATTCCAGAGGCCTGAGCCAATATTTGAAAATCCTCAAGGACCAAACTTCAATGGGCTGCCTGTTGCTGGAGCACAGGGCTTTCCAAATGCACTTAATAGGGCACCTGGAGCTTTTTATGATGAGAAGAATCTTCAAGGCCCTCAATATGGAAACTTTAATAATATAACAGTGGGAAATATTCAACCACCACAACAGGTAAGAGGACTTACAGAATTTTTCCTTTGCACAACTTTGGCAAGTTAGTTCTTATGTGAAACCAAGATATGTTCAGTGGAACTGTTGCAGTCCTTTTGTCATAGATCCAGTTGAAGTAACTGGACCTGTTCCTTTCAGGAAATGAGAGAAAAAAATGTCTTCAAATTTTCATTTTGCTCCCTTCCTGAAAGCAAAGTGGAATTTATGCTTTAGTGTTTGATTAACACAGTTAACGCTCCTTCCTCCAGAAAGTAAATAACCATAATCTGGTTTCAATATTGATATTCCAAGTTTAATATTAATTTATATTTTTGTTGCTTTTGCAATTGGCTTTTTTCTGTTTTTTTGTAGCTGAATGTAAAACTCCATTGATTGATGTAGAACTTGCAGTTAAAACAACTTGAATATTCAGACGTGAATCAAGCTGCTGCAAGTCCCAATTAAAGTAGCACCATTGAACTTGTGGGATTTACAGAAATGTTCATTCACTATTAAGGAATTAATTCAGTAGCTGAAGTTCTGTTGCACAGTTATACAAAAGCTGCAATTTAGGGTGAATGCCATAAGCTAAGCAGTATCTGGTGCAGGACAAGTTGCACCTACAGATGTTTCTTAACTTACGACCATTAGCTGCTAAAAGCTAGACCTTTGCTTAACTGCTCAATAAGTGGTCAGTGAATTGTGGTTGGCTGTAGCAACTGGATTTAGACCTCCTGCATTGAGCAAGTGGTTGGACCTTATAGGCCTCTTCCAACTCAATTATTCTGTAATTTTATGATTCTAAAACAGTGTTTTTCTCTTGACAGGTTCCTGTTATGTCAGTAGCAGCTGCTCAACCTGTTCCTTACAGTCAGGGGCAACCACTCTTACCAGTTCAGGCACAAAATCCTGGAAGCTTTGTCCAGAGTCAACCAGGTAAGTATTTAAACTTTTTGTCCTTTTAATTTAAATGTTAGTCTTTCCGAGGGCTTAATATTGTCCAACTATTATGCTTTGTTATTCAAAATATATATATTTGAAATACATATTCAGCATGTCATTCTGACATTTATGGGTAGGACGTAAGGGCTTAAACTGGCTTGTCTATCTTGCTTTACAGGTAGTTTGAATAGAGGTGGGAAAACAAGATGGGGATCATGTGCTTTGAAGGTCCAGATAAACAATTAACGAATGTAGAAGATAGGCAAGAATGGGGGAGGTTGGAGAGAAAGCTATGGAGGGAGGAAAGAGCAAATGAATTATTTGAAGGATGGGATACTGCTAGTTCAAGGGCTAGTTGATCTGCAAGGTTAAAAGAATGTTCTGATGTTTGCTGTTGTGGGATTATATGGCATGAAGGGAGAGCTGAAGTGGGTATTATGACTTAAACTGTGTTGCAAGATCTGAGCTTGCTGCTTATAAATTCCTGAATTTTGCCATCAAGAACCATGTCAGAATAATTGAGGGAGGGGACCCTAATGCAACATGATTGCCAAGGGATGGGTGTAGTTATCAGCTGCATATAGATGAATCTAAGCAGCACATGTTAGGGCAAATGCAATTTTTCTTTTAATATTTGTATACTTACTGCTTTTGGCTTTAAATATTGTCCTTTTAATGATGTAAGCTGCATTGGGTCCTTAAGCACAAAGGCATAGTAAAAATATTTTAAATAAATGAATAAAATCTGCATCTGAGTTTCTATCAACGAGTACAACTAGAGTAGCTCAAATAGTGTAATTTAGAAATAAGGCTTTTCAGTTGTTCGTTTTAAGGCATTTGGCAGTCTAAGGAAGTGCCACTTCAAAGACTAATAGATTTGTTGTGGAATAAACATTCATGAACCAGAGTTAATTTTCTCACTAGCGAAGCAAACTCTATTAATTGAGTCAGATACATCTAATGAAATGAGCTGTTGTCTGCAAAAACTTGTGCCATTATAACATTTTATTAGTCTTTAAAATGTAGTGAAACTCTTTGTTGATTTGGCCTACAGATTCTCTAGTGTCATTTGTCATTTTCTTGCATACAAGAAAATGTTTAAAGAAGTGGATGGAAGTGGCATTGTGATGTTGAAGAAGGGAAAAATTAAGTACAGAAAAAAGGAATGTAAATGTATCTGACATATAACCATGTTTCTTTTTTAAGCCTCAGTATGTAATAAATAAATGATGGTAAATTACATTGAATTTTCTAGATTATCTAAATTATCCCCCCCCCCTCCCAATTTTTAGGCAATGTCCCACTTTCTTATCCGGATAATCATCTTGGACAATTGGATGTAAATGAATTATATTCAAAGTTACTTTCGACAGGAATCCTCAAAGTTTTACAGTCTGATTCAACTTCAGCACGTAAGTATAATTTTCACTTTTTTTGTTCTCTTGTTTTGAAGAATTAAAGAATGTTAAGCTGTTCTATGATAGAAAATAATTTGTGGCATCGTTTATATTTTGATTCAAAAGTCTTTGCCATTTTGTAGCACTCAGAAATAGTGAACATAACGAATTACCTTTTGCTGGGAAGAATTTGGCAGATTTGAGAAAAACATCATAACCTTTTCGGACGGGGGTTTAAGAGCTGAGAAAAAAGTTACAGTTTTCCTTGTTCAAGCCAAGTGATAAAGTTGGTAGATAAAGTAGTCATATGTTTAAAAAGTACTAATGTCCATTTTTATGTTTAAAAATGGTTAAAGATGACTATAATGTATCCTAGAAAAACCTACTTTAATTTCACAAAAGCAGAATTTATAAACCTTCTGGCCCAGCACTTGACAACATGTCTTATCTTGTTTAGAAGTCAGTGAAGTTTCTACTCAGCCAGCTCCGGAAGAGGAGGAGGAAGATCAAGACCAGAATGAGGATCAAGATGTCCCAGACCTAACTAATTTTGTAATAGAAGAACTGAAACAGTATGTATATTTATAGGAAAAGCAGGGGGTGTAACCCAATGTGCCAGGTAGTCATGTCATCTTAATTAAGTAGGCAGTGTAATTGTTGGATCAAAGGACACCTGAATTTAATTCTGGTTATATAGAAAACTTGTTTTAAGGGAGGAAGAGTGCTGTGTTCATGTATTAACTACCTCAGCATTTTTGAAGTATGCTTTTTATAGAACTACACAGGAAGTACTTTGTAATTTTCTAGATGAAAAGATTCCATCTAACAAGTTTTCATATAGCTTGATTTGCTTTAAGTGCTTCTCCCTGATACGCATTGGCCCTTTGTAAACCTGTATAGCTTTCCTCCCTTTTTTTCTTTGATTTCCTCTCCCAACCCCAACCTCTGCAATCCAGTTCAAGAATTCGCTAAGACTGAACAGGTTTTCTGATCCATGAATGAAAAGGTGACCCCAGAGAGGTTTGTCTTAACTCATCATGTCAGCCCCATTCTGTATTGCTTTAGGTCATTAGTAACTTACGAATGACTTGGGAATTTGAAACCATTCTTAGCAACCTTCTAGCTTGAAAACAAGAATGGTCTGTCATTGAAGTAACAATTCTTTTAATTTTGCTTCACTTTTTGTCCCTAAAGTAATGGACACAACTCAGCTTCTAAGAGGTTTGTGACTTATTTTCAGGCGCTACGATAGTGTGATAAACCGACTCTATACAGGCATTCAGTGCTACTCTTGTGGAATGAGGTTTACGACTTCTCAGACAGATGTATACGCAGACCACTTGGACTGGCACTATCGTCAGAACCGCACTGAAAAGGATGTTAGCAGAAAAGTCACTCACAGAAGATGGTACTACAGTTTAACAGTAAGTGACCAATGTTTTATTTTATTTCTGTGCCACCTTTCTCCTTGTGTTATGGAACACAAGGTCTGGCTTACAGAACACAGTAAATTATCATGTTAAAAAAGAATTAAACTCGTGAAGTGTGAAAATAAACAGTTAAAACACTCCTTAAGAGCAAGTTAAAGAACATACATAAAATAACATGCAGCACCCAAAGTCATTACTGCTCAGTTAGCTGTTACTTGTGTAAAAAGTATGGTCTTCACTTGTTACCAGAAGGACAGGAAGGGGGCCAATGTGGTTTCCTGGGGCAGGGCATTCCACAACCTGGGAGCAGCCACAGAGAAGACCCTCTCTCAAAGCACCATTCAATGCGCCTGACGGAAGTGGGACAGAAAGAAAGGCTTCCCTTGAAGATCTTAAGTGCCAAGAAGGCTCATATGGGGAAATGAGATCCTTGAGATAGCCTGGACCCAAGCCATATAGGGATTTATAGATCATAATCCACACTTTGAATTGGGCCTGGAAATAGGACTGGCAGTCAGTGATGCTATAGTAACAAGGAAGTTGTATGCTCCTTGTAACTGGCCCCGGTCAGCAGACTGGCTACATTTTGAATCAGCTGATGTTTCCAAACTGTCTTCAAAGGCAGTTCCAGATAGAGTATGTTGCAGTAATCCAAGTGGGATACAGCTAAGGTATGTGTCACCATTGCCAAATTTGGCATCTGCAGGAATGGCACATCACCTTTAGCTGCAGCCAAGCTCTGAGGTTGGGTCCAGGAGTACATCCAAGCTGTGCACCTGAGTTTTCAGGGGGAGTACTTCTGCCTTTTCTGGATTAAGTTCCAGTTTGTTTGCTCTCATCCAGGCCATAACTGACACCAAGCCAGCTTCCATGGAATTTGATGTAAAGGAGAGAGTTGAATGTCGTCAGCATATTGGTGACGTCAAACTCCAGACTGTAGTCAGCCTCTCCCAAGGTTTCATGTATATATTAAATAACACAGGGGACAAGACAGAACCTGGAGGAACATCACAGGCCAAAGACTAGGCTGTTGAGCAGGAGTCACCCAGCACCACTTTCTGAGTTGTTCCCTCGAGGAAGGACTGGGGCCACCTTAAAACAGTGCCTCCAAGTCCCACCCCAGAGGGACGGCCAAGAAGGATACCATGGTTGATGGGATCAGAGGCCACTAAGAAGTCGAGCAGAACCAACAGGGACACATTTCCCCTGTCCAGTTCCTGGCATAGGCCATTCACCGGGTAACCAAAGGTGTCTCCATCCCATATCCAGGCCTGAAGCCCAGATTGATATCAGTCTGTAGTATCTGAGCATGTAGAGGAATTGCTATATTTCAAGGGATTGACGTGCACAGGCACAAAAAAATACACCTTACATGGTTATTTAAGCTAGCTCAAATAAAAATGACCGTTTCTGAAAGCTGCTCAGTTTTCAGTCATTGAACAGTTCTGTACTAGACTATGGTCTCTCAAGAATGTTATTAAATCCCTGGCAAATTCTTGTCTCTAAATGTTTGTAATTCTTTTTCTGTATGTTTCAGGGCAGCTGCCTACTGCTTTTTGTAAATCTTTGGCTGCCAATCTTAACTCACACTCTCTGGCCTTCACCCACTTTTCTGCCAATACAAGTCAGACAGACAATACCTTGCTCTTTGCAGTCTGTTGCCAAAGGTGCCCTCTGGTGGTCTATTGAGAAGTGCAGTGTTTCCATCTCTTTTCAAGATCTGTTTTGCAGTTACAGTGGCTAAACATTAAACATGTCTTGATATATTTATACTCCTATCAAACAGATACATCTTTTCTCTGACTGAACTAGAAGTTTTCACAGATGGCAGTTGCGGGTAGAACTCCCAGTCCCACAGTTCAGTGGGTATTCCCCACCCCGGTCAGATTTTGGCACTGGGAGCTGTCAGAACAGCAAGAAGTAGAGCAGCCCTCTATCCTACACCATTTCTTCAATCCTCTGAAAACCAGGATTCTCTGTGGCTCGCAGACATGCCTGGGGGGGGGGCAGCAAAATGGGACTGGAAGTTGTTTTATTCTGAAAGTCAGCTTCCCTAGCCAGGAGTGCATTTACACAATAGAAGTTAGTGTGCGAATTTTATCTGTTGATTAAGATGTTACACATGGCTGCAGTGACACAAGTCTACATTATGTCTCTCTTGGATTACTGCAACACGTTCTGCATGAGACTGTTTTTGAAGAGTATTCAGAAACTTCAACTGGTTCAAATGCTGCAGCAAGACCGCTGACTAGTACTGGTTACAGAGAGCATATCACTTCCTCTTTTAGATAGTGTTACTGGCTGTCAGTCTGTTTCTGAATTCAGTTCAGAGTGCTGCTCCATATTGTTACTCATGCAATCATTTTGGGGTGGTTGTTGTTGTTGTTTAGTCGTTTAGTCGTGTCCGACTCTTCGTGACCCCATGGACCAGAGCACGCCAGGCCCTCCTGTCTTCCACTGCCTCCCGGAGTTGGGTCAGATTCATGTTCGTAGCTTCGATGACACTGTCCAACCATCTCATCCTCTGTCGTCCCCTTCTCCTCTTGCCTTCACACTTTCCCAACATCAGGGTCTCGCTATGCTTTAAATTGTGTTCGTTGCTTTAACATGATTGTGAGCTGCCTTGAGTCCCCTGTGAAGAGAGAGGCACCATATAAACTAAATTAAATTAATAGGTTCCTGACATTATACTGCCTGTGACATTTGCTTTAATCCCAGTGCCTGGGTGCTTGCCTCTTCTCCTTTTCAGATACTATAGGTGAAAACAAAATAAATAAAAAAGACAAAAATGTGGTAGCACCTTAAAGACTTCCTTTTCAGATATCAGTATACTGGCCATAAATTGGAGAACAAGTTTTTCAACTAAGTTGTTATTAATTGAAGGTTGTGTTACTTGACAGTTGGAATCAGCCTTATATTTAATGTATTTTTGGGTAATTTTGATGGACCAGAGATTTTACATAGTGCAGGAGCAGACGTTCTGTTTTTAAGGAAGCATAAGGATTCAGAGGGGGGATGTACAACATGGTTTCATCTTGTTCCTTAAAACCTGATCATAGTGCTACTATATTGATGCTTCCCTATGGGGAGATGATGTCTGCTTTTGAATTTAATGTTTTGGGAGTGTATGAAAGATAAATAATAACCAGGAACTTTGACAGCAGGTCAAAATATTTAAAAACAATTTTTGGTATTTTTTATATTTGTGTTTTTCTTTAGGATTGGATAGAGTTTGAAGAAATAGCAGATTTAGAGGAGCGTGCAAAGAGTCAATTCTTTGAAAAAGTGCATGAAGAAGTAGTGTTAAAAACACAGGAAGCTGCTAAGGAAAAGGAGTTTCAAAGTGTCCCTGCAGGGCCAGCTGGAGTCGATGAAGTAAGTATTACTGTCTAACTCCTGGCCTCAAATCTGTTTATTTTGTGAAAAATTATTAAATTGTGCAGAGATTGTTACCTTTGTTCTTATATGCCCCAGTATTTGAAATAGATGAAGAGAGAAGAGATCATTTACATGTGTTTTACGTCTGTTAAATATGAAGATCTGCAGCTCAATGCTGATCTTGTTGTAGTTAGGGTATTATGATAAGGAAGGAGGAAATGTGATAAACTAAATCACAGTATATTGGCCTTCATTTTTATCAGTTCTTGGTGGAAAAGAAATCCTGTTTAAATATTGTCTGGTAGCCCTTCATGTACAAGGTCTGTTTATTATATTCATTAAAAGTCGTGAACAAATGGTGGCCATACTTTTGAATAGTTAGCTGTAGCAAATTCCTGGGTCTATTTCCCTAGCATGGCAGTCTGGCTGCCACTTGTTTATGACTTCCAATGAATATAATAAACCATAAAGCCTTATATCCAAATGTGATGCTTATGGGTCTTGTTCAGATTTCTAGCCCCCCCCCCCCCCCCGCCCTTAGTCCCTAGCTCTCCAAGATGCTAAAAATTCCTCTGCAAGGTTTCTCAGCATGCCAGAGCGTGTTTCTGGGATGTATAGGATGATGCAGGGGTAGTAGAGGTCACTGTGTTTCTTCTTCGTGGCCTCTATGAATGCACATTGATGGAGGCTAAACTGCACATGCTCAGCCAACCTTGGAACCTGTGAGAACTGAGCTAAGGCAGTTTGGTGGGAGTCCCGTCCCCTTTCGAGGGTGTGACCCATCCATCCTATGTAGGTCTCGGTAGATAATAGCCAACAAGTTTAACTGCTTTTCTGTTTTTTTCAGAGTTGTGAAATCTGCCAGGAGCAATTTGAGCAATATTGGGATGAGGAAGAGGAGGAATGGCACCTAAAAAATGCAATTCGTGTAGATGAAAAGGTAATGTTGAATGTGGGCTGCTTTAAAAAACAGCTATTTTAATTTTAGGCAGGTGGTATCCCTTGAAATATTATTTCATGTTTGTACTACAACTGAGTTCCCTCATTCCATGCAGTGGAGAATTGTTTACAAAACCCCAGCTTGAAAGCAAGGCCTGTCTTAACATTTAAATATAAGCAAATGGAAGCCAAAACCTGCTACTAGTACAGAAGATTTAAGTGGCTTTAATTGGTACTCGGAAGTTCCAGTTGGTTTGCAATGTACTTTTAAAAAATGCATTTTAAAATACGTAGTAGCATGTTTGTTTGAAGATGTGAAGATTTAAATTGTTTATCTTCCTTCCCTCTTCAGATCTACCATCCATCGTGCTATGAAGACTATCAAAAGGTAAGTGCATTCATGTCTTGATTTTGTCTTTTGTTTTAATGAATTCATAGTTGGTTGGCAGGTAGTCTTGGCTTTATTCCTGAGTGCTGAAAATGTGAAATAGCTTTTTTACTCTGCTGAAGTTTGAATCACATCATGAAAGCTTAATAATGATGAATGTGGGCTTGTTGGATCTCTTAAAATCTTCCTGTTTTATTCAAGTCGGATGCAGCTGTGAAACAGTGGGAACTAGAAATGCTTTTTTAAAAGAAATCTGGACCCCTAGAATTGCTGCAAGAAAAAAGTATTTCATGAGAGATACTAAAGATCACCCAGATGACACATAGTTGTAAAAGCAACATTTTACATTTGCCATCTTCAGTCTTCTCTCTCTATCTATTTTTTTTAAAGTAATTAAAGACCCAGTGGTAAAAAAAATACTTTATTTGGTATTGATTTTGGCTTACAGACCTCATCCTTTGATTCAACGCCATCACCCAGCAAAACACCTGTAGAAAACCCACTTAATATTATGTTAAATATTGTCAAGCAAGAAGTACAGGACTCTTGTAACAGCCCCAAAGTTGAGGAAAAGCCTGATGAATGTATGGAGGAGAGCACGCCTGCATCTGCTGAAATTAAAACGGAACCTGAAAAGGTTGAGTCGGTTTAACAAACTGTGATTTTTTTTATATTGCAGAAAAGGTACTGTGTTCTAGCTGACTCTAGAAGGCAAATAATAATTTTTATATGAATAAAGTGTTCTCCTGGGGCAGGGCCCCAGCTACTTCTTTGGTTAATAAATACATTTTTGTATTTGGATTTCTTATTGCCTGCACCGTGTCAGGTGTCTATTGTGTGAAAGTTCTGTAGATGGCGTACAAATATAACAGGAATAGACTGTATATGTAAGAAAAAATTGTATAATTTTTTTTTCATTTGTGGAAATGTAAATTATAAATAAAAGATATTTTTGCTATCTATGGAGTGTAATATTTATGCACACCATCTAATAAAAAAAAGAGGAATTTCTGTTTTGGGGTGTTTTAAATTAAAATCAACACAAACTTCTACATCAGCCTTGTGTTTAAATAGGATTCTGAGGTGAAATTACAGGCTTAGAATTTTGTATAGGAAAGAACATTTCTGTTTCAGAAGAGATTATTGAAAACACTGGATTTCTTCGCTTGACCTGTGTTAAACATGCAGACATTTAAAAGAAAGAGGTGACACAATAAGATAATGTGCTTTACTTCACGTGCCAACAATTTATAGCAAAACCAGTGTGTACTTGAGGGAAGAAGCAGACTTAGATTTTCGTAAAACATTTCCTACTATTCAACACACATGAGAATTTAGTGCAACCAAGCCAATTTTCTTTACATTTTATATAGAGAAAAATTAATGTAAGATTGCTCCGTTGCAATAAAATTAATGTTTTTGTTGGTTTCTAACTTGGGTATAGAGTAAAAAGATTACCAAGAGATGTTAATATTTATTTCATTTAATAAAGTAGAATGAAGCATATTCTAGTCTGAATCTCTTTATTTCATGGTCCGCTTTGGGGAGAGATTGAATTTGTGTCTGTAGATTATGACTATGTGCGTGGTGATGTGGTCGAAAGTGAGAGGGCATTGTGTTTATGCATATTTCCAAATGTTCAAAGATACTTGAGATAAAAAACTAGAATATATAGGAGGATCACTCTGCCTTGTTGAAAAAAAGCAACTCTTGCTTTTCCCCCCTTTTACTTAGCTTTTCTATTTTAAAATAAACATTACATCATAAGTTGCCATACTCTTTGGCATGAAAATGGGCCTTGCGTAAAATAAATCCTTGCTTCCTTGTTTTAACATATGGAATAAATGTGCATATGTTTTAATTCATCCTCCTGCCCCACATGGGAAGGGGAACAGTAAAGTTTGTCTTATTGGTGCTAGAAAACCTGTTGATTCCTCCTTTGCTTTTTACACCACCATTGCAATAATATGGACTTGGAACTTAAATGTACTTTTAAAAGCTGAGATTTTTAAAGGTGACAGTTGAACAACAAAATTTACCTTAACTTGGGGAAAAGATCTCTGTGTCAAATTGTTAGGCATCCTTCAGTCTCGAGAGACTATGGTAACTTGCTCTGTATGGAGGACTTGGAACAGCGTCTAGTGTGGCTGAGAAGGCCAATTCAAGAGTGACAATCCCTTCCACACTGAAGACAAACACAATCTGTCCCCTGTCCAGCTCCCTGATTTTGCTGCTTTCGGGACTGCCTCTTTGCCTCGGCCTGCTGGACAAGGGTCTCTTCAAATTGGGAGAGGCCGTGATGCACCACCTGCCTCCAGGCTGAACGCTCAGATGTCAGGGTTTCCCATCTGTTGAGGTCGATTCCTAAGGCCTTCAGATCCCGCTTGCAGATATCCTTGTATCTCAGCTGTGGTCTCCCTCTGGGGCGATTTCCCTGCACTAATTCTCCATACAGGAGATCTTTTGGAATCCGACCATCAGCCATTCTCACGACATGCCCAAGCCAACGTAGACGTCGCTGTTTCAGTAATGTATACATGCTAAAAATTCCAGCTCGTTCTAGGACTACTCTATGTGGAACTTTGTCCTGCCAGGTGATACCAAAAATGCGTCGGAGACAACGCATATGGAAGGTGTTCAGCTTCCTCTCCTGCCGTGCACAAAGGGTCCAGGACTCACTGCAGTACAGGAGTGTGCTCAGGACACAGGCTCTATAGACCTGGATCTTGGTATATGCCGTCAGCTTCTTATTAAGCCATACTCTCTTTGTGAGTCTAGAGAACATGGGAGCTGCTTTGCCAATGCGTTTATCCAGCTCGCCATCTAGGGAGAGGGTGTCAGAGATCGTTGAGCCAAGGTACACAAAGTCATGAACAACCTCCAATTCTTGCGTGGAGATGGTAATAGAGGGAGGTGAGTCCACGCCCTGGCCCATGACTTGTGTTTTCTTCAGGCTGATAGTTAGTCCAAAGTCTTGGCAGGCCTTGCTAAAACAATTCATGAGTTGTTGGAGGTGTTGAGCAGAGTGGGCAACAATGGCTGCATCATCGGCGAAGAGGAAGTCCCGCATGCATTTCAGTTGGACTTTGGTCTTTGCTCTCAGTCTAGAGAGATTAAAGAGCTTTCCATCTGATCTAGTCCGGAGATAGACGCCTTCTGTTGCAGTTCCAAAGGCATGCTTCAGCATGACAGCAAAAAAGATCCCAAAAAGGGTTGGCGCGAGGACACAGCCCTGTTTCACTCCTGTGTCAAATATCAACCGTGGAATCAAGTAATGGGGTATAGTTTTAGGATTTACAATATCTATACAGTATATGTGTTTGACAAGTGAAATAAAGGCAGTGAAACAAAGAGCTACTTTAAATACAGAATGATTAACAGTGACCTTCATTTCAGCATATACATCCTGGCATCAAGTGGTAGTACAATTGTTCAGCCACGGAACTCCCTTTTTGTAAACCTATATTTCAACGTGGAAGATCCAAACAAGATTTAGATGCCACATGTTACCAGGGGTGGAGGATTAAACCACACGTACCGCAGGCATGTTGGAACCAGGTTTGAGCTCACCTGAAGACTGCCATGAATTTTTGGGACACAGGGTTTGGACCATGATACCTTGTGCTACTTAATTTTTTTAGTGGTCTAATAAAGGTATCACCACCTCCTGTACTGGTATCAAGATTAGCAACTGTTCCACTGAGCAAATATGAAGGATATGGATTGTGGAGATTAAAGCTATTAATGGCTTCTAGTCACGATGGTTAGACATTACCTCTGATACCAGAGGTAGTATACTGGGGAACATGGATGAGAGTATGCTATTGCACTCCTGCTCTTACAGCGTTAGATGGTCTGAACTGGTGTACTACTACCATAGGTATACATACAGTATAGTCACATTGCATTACATAGACAGTGCAATTATATTCCATGGAATTTATTCTTAAGTATGTACAGGATTAAGGGTTTAAGAAGATCAAAGGTACTTTCAAACTGGATCTGGGCAGCAACAGATGTACATGGACTTGCACTAGAGACCACATGAAGAACCCTATCTGCAAGTGCAGCGGTGTCCAGTAAGTTTGGAAGCACAGGTGCTCATCATGGCACTCCTCACAGCCAGCCCCCTGAAGGAGAGCCCAGTAGGATCCTTAATAAAGCCATATCAAGATATGAATTTTAATCTTTTGTTTTGTTTTTCCCTGGAGCAGTTGTAGCTGTGTAAGATGATGGATCTTGAATGCTCATGCAAGACTAAACCACCCGCCAATACTTAACAATGAGCTGGCTGGATAGCCCAGTGGTTTAGGTATCGGGCTGAGGTTGGGAGTTTGATTCCCCACTGTGCCTCCTGGGAGTACAGCCAGCCTGTCTGGCCTTGGGCAAGCTGCACAGTTCCATTTCTGAGTACTTTCTACCTGGAAAACCCTGAAAAGATTGCAGTAGGTCAGAATTGACTTGATGGCACACTATTGTATTAATACTTCCAACAGGGTTAGCTTGCAATCAATTAGTGCTCTTGGGACAATCTGTTTCTCCACTAGCTACTCTAAGGATTGCCGCATAGCTCAGTAGGAGCAAGGAAGCTGGGGCTGGGGAAGAAGGTGGATGCTATCATAGTTCCCATAATCAGAAAGTCCCAGGGAAAGAGATGTGGGCGGGTGTGCTGCATTCATCACACCACTGTACAAGTAGGCCTCTTTCTAGATTCCCTGTTTGGTTTGAGAGCAGGATAGCTACTCTGGTGCTGAAGGAAATGGGCTGTGTACCCACAAAAATTAATCTTTGGCACCTGGTCCCTTGGAATGAATAGGACCCTGCCCCACCCTAGTACCCCACAATTGCCTGTATCCGTGTCTGTATGTGTAGCAAAAGTTCAGGGTCCTGCTTGTGATTGTCTCAGCTTCACACTGTGAATGCAGGCGAGTGATGAATTTCTTGAACCGATGGAAAGGATGCGTGTTTTAAAAAGTAGAAGTCTCCCTGGTGGGGAGGAAAACCTATGTATGGATTATAGTGGGGGACTCCCAGCTGATTCCCATTTCCTGTTGTATTGTGTGATCACGGGGTGGGGTGGGGAAAGCATGAATTGGTCTGCCCTGAACCTGCAGTACTTTCCTTCCTTCCTTCCTTCCTTCCTTCCTTCCTTCCTTCCTTCCTTCCTTCTTTCTTTCTTTCTTTCTTTCTTTCTTTCTTTCTTTCTTTCTTTCTTTCTTTCTTCCTTTTCCTTCCTTCCTTCCTTTTCCTTCCTTCCTGCCTTCCTTCCTTCCTTCCTTGGTCATTCCCCAAATGAGAGAGAGACATGGGGAGGGGGTTGCCATAGAAAGGCACGTGAATAAATAGATCTGATGCCCAGCTCCCAAACCAGACACGGGTAAGGAGATCGGCAGCACTTGGAATGTTTCTAATTGGAACATGAGATACTTTTTGTCTGCTCGTCCTCTGAGTTGTGGAGTGAGCAAATGAGGTGCAGGCGCGGGAGCACATTCAGGTCTTGTGGCAGGGTCTGAGCGCTGGCACTTTCTGAGCACCAAGGGCTGAGTCATCATCTGTTGCACACACACACACACCACATCTTTCCAGGCTTCCCTGTTCTCTCTTGAGTTTACCTGTAATCTTCATAATGCCTGAAAAAGAAGTAGCTTTTTCCAGAACAGTATATTGTTGGAAGCTAGTACTTTTCTAATGCAAGGTATATTGGGAATGGTTGAAAGGGGAAATTAAAAGCCATTAACAACATCTCACACCTCTTTTGTTGATGCAGACTGATCTAGATGCCTGCATTTGAGGACTCTCTTATAGTTGGGGGTGCACTAGCTAGGGGGGAATGTCTATATAGGCGTCTGCACCACCACATTTACCACTGGGACCAGTGTGAGGGAGTGTCTGGATGTCTGCCTGTCCGCCTCTGAGTGTGAATGAATGTGTGTGGGTTTATTAAACCTAATTGTATGAACTGATTGAATCAAGAGAGCTAAACAAAGAGAACGGAAAAAGAAATCAAAGTGCAGAAGTAAGATGAGAAAAATGTAGACAATAACCCACAACATGTCAACAAGACAGCATGTTAACAATGTCAGAACTGTTACAAGATGTATTATGTATTCGAGAGTTCATGCCACCTCCTGATGCTACAGCTTTGTGACTGCACTTGAATATAGTATGTTTTCGCAAAGGGCTTCTCAACAACAACAACAACACGGTGCCATTAAGTCAATTTCAACATTTTTATTCAAACAATGAAGAAAATCCCAATATCCCAATTAAGCAGTGGAACAGCTTGCCTCCCAATGTTGTGGGTGCCCCATCGCTGGAGGTTTTCAAGAAAAGATTGGACAGCCATCTGTCCGGGATGGTATGAGGTCTCCTGCCTTGGGCAGGGGGTTGGACTAGAAGACCTCCAAGGTCCCTTCCAACCCTATGACAATTCTATGATTCTACGATCTCTACGATTTTTCCAGTTTTTAGCTGTTTCTATGGCGATTGGGCCTTTGCAGTTCATGTCCCTATTTGGCCCCATAAATAAACAGAGGAAGAAAATAGCCTTATAACACACACGGGTCTCATTGGCTTGTCATTTCGACAACCAACTGGAAAGCGTTTGCCCAGAACGAAGGTACTGGGGGACCCACAAGCAAATGAGTGTTCCCCTCTCCCCGCCACCCCTCCGGATGAGGGGCGAGAGCTGTTTTTGAGCCTGGCTCCTTCCTGGTTCCACCCACTGTGGGATGCTTTGTCTCTCACCCCACCAACCACGGTTGGGCACCAGTTGCCCAACGAAACAATGTGTGTGGTGGAACACATCTCTCAGTGTTAAAACAGGCCCTCCTACTCTTTGGGTGGGCTCAGTTCCTCAGCATTTTTCCCCCCATGGCAGAAAAGAAGCTTTTCTGTGGCCGGTGGGCTCGGCATCTCCTCCTCCCTGCCTTTCGGTGGCTATGCTACTTGCAGTTGAGGCCAAGACACAAAGTGTACACTGTTTCCATGGCAACGTTCCGGTGCAGCATCAACAGCCACAGCCGCCTCCAGAAAAACAGCCGGAAACAACCTGGAGGCTTATGAAAATTGGATAAGAAGGTGGCTAAACGTGGACCGAGCCCAATGCCTGCTCCTGTCACCCCAAGTGGTGAGACTTAGCCTTATTCTAGATATTTCACATGCAGGAGAAGAGAGAGGCGCTGTTTTGCAATGATGTATTTTGTTATTGTTATTCTTGTTTTCTACTTTCCAGGAGACCTCTCGCTTTTCAGGTAGGGCTGAACCCTTTTTTCTTTCCTAAATTTCTGGCTGCCCTGGACCACTGGAAAGACAAATCGATGGGTGCCTTTGTCTGCCACTTATTAAGCAATGTATTCTTCAACCTCTCTCCAAATCATTGAATAGCAATATAGAAACTGACTTGCTGATGTAAAAATGAGTACATAAATAATGATGATGATGATAAAGAACCTCAAAACTAACTGGCCTTCAGCATGTTCTAGCAAGAACCAGTGAGTTGCCTTCAGCAATGTTCCGAGCGTGGCCCAAAAGGACATCATATTTTCTTTTAATGCCTTAATCCATGCTTAATTTTTCTTTCAAGAAATAGCAAGACTGCTCTCTGCACCGTATTTCCACTGGTTTTCCCTCATAACCCTCTTTTTCCTTCTTACTTTAAAATATTTTTACCCTGCCTTTCTCCTTAAAAAGGATCCAAGGCAGCTTACATCATTAAAAGACAATATTTAAAAACTGTATTATATGTCACAGATAACCCATTATTAGCTGAGGACACTCATTCAGTGCTGATTGTCAGTAATTGTCACAGTAGGAGCTTTCCTCACCACCTGAATTTTGCAAACTATTTAGTTTGCTTTGTTTTGTGATTGGTCTTTAGGAAAAACACATCTTCTTTATTTTTATTTTTTGTAACATGCCAGTGTTGCCTCTTCCGGTTTAGGGTAATCCTACGAATGAATAACCTCCAAAAGTTCCCATCAAGGCCTGCTCAGGTCTTGCAAAGGCTGTGCATCTCAGCTTGATTCATTCAGTCTTGAGTGACTCTGTTAGGAGCCCAGGCTGTAACAGAACCTGGCTTCTTGAAGGCACTGTTCTCAGCTTCCCTTACACACTGAAACCCCTTTGCCACAATAATGTATGCACCCACAGGGGAGGTTATTAACTTACATATCCCTGAAACATTATTGTGCTTTCAATTTGAGTGAAGACTAGAGATGGGCACGAACCTGAAAAATGGTTCGGTTTTTGGTTTGTGCCTGGTGGTGAGGGGTTCTTTCTCTGGTTGTGCCATCACTGCACTGCTCCGGTGCCACTGCCACTCTACTGCCAAACTGATTGGCTGGCACATGCTTAGAGACACCAGACCTGGCTCCCGGAAGGGAAGCCTGGCCACTGCCTCTGAAGATGGCAACGGTGGAGAAGGAAGAGGAGGATGCGGCAAGACCAGGTAAGGAGGCAACGGGGGCAATGGGAAGGAAAGGGGGCATCTGTTTTGTTAAAACCACGTGTTGGACGGAAAAAAGCTTGTTGCTTTGTTTTGATTCAGCAAAATGGAATGCACAAACTGAACCATGTACCAAACCACGAACCAGCCTGGCTCATGGGTTTTTCCTGTTCGTAGTTCGGTTCATGCCCATCTCTAACGAAGACTCCTCTATAGCATATCATTGAGGCCCGGGTAAACCTGGAAATAGGCATGAATGGAGACTAGCAACTACCATAACACTCCTGCAAGGGAAGGCAAAATGGCAGCAGATGGGGATGGTGGTGCATTTGGTAGAGTGGTTGTACTAATAGCAGCCACTGGATTTCTAGACTTTAAGCCTCCTGGGGCAGAGCTCTCGTCTTCTAATTCTCTGCAAAAGGCTACATAGTTGGGTGGTGCTATCCTACCTACCATGGTTATTGCTACTTCTTCCCTCTCATAGTGAATTCAGATGATCAGTTCCAGCAGAAAAGGTAACAGCTGGGCCATTAAGAATTAAGAACATTCAGGGAACCCCCCCCCCCAAAAAAAGACCATATGAGGACACTTTCCCAATAATCCTAGTAGGAAACTGAGCATGCTGAGTAGCTAGGTATCATTTGGAAAGGAAATATGTGGATCCTGCAGCATTTCACACCCATCAATGACCTTTCAGACCCCTTTTTATATTCAGTTCCCTTCCCACGAAGCACTGTTCTGTAAACAAGGACACTGATTGGTAGCTAAATTAATCTCAGGTTATAGATAACCATCGGAACAACATGGTAATGAATATATCTAATCAGTAATGGGGCTTGTGAAGTAGCACTGGTTAGTTAGTAAGGAAATATAGCTGGGAATTACAGTAGATGCAACACAATATTTTATATTTGATGATGGCTTAAGAGCCCTTGGCTTTTATTGGGTCCATTGAGAACCCATTGCTTCAGAGCAGTGGCAGAAAAAGACATTAAACAGAGAGAGAGAGAGAGAGAGAGAGAGAGAGAGAGAGAGAGAGAGAGAGAGAGAGAGAGAGAGCAATTCCCAGAGTCCCACAGGTACCAATTCCCCACTGAATTAAAAAAGCTAGATGGAATGGAAACCCAAACAATCTTTTAGCAAGTAAGAAATGTGTCAAGCTTTTGTTGAACGACCTCTTGCACTGACAAGGAGGACGGAATAATATGAAACAAAACGACACCATGCCATTATCTTCTGACTCCTAAGAAATGTTGTCAAAGCAGCAGCTGGACTCACGACCGGCAGATGGCCAATGAGCCACTGTTCAGCTTTGCAGACTCATTTCCATCCCTCCATGACACAGTTCTAATGTCCGGCAGCCAGCATGGTTAGGCAAACGCCCAACTCGCCAGGGTTGGTGCCAGTCACTAATGTCATTCTTTTCTCCTTGAGCTGCTGGAGGGCTCCTTGCTGAGAGGACATCAGACTCAGCACTGGACTTGGACGATGTCCTTCACTGAGCTGATGAATTTTTGCTCTTTCTCAGTGGCTCCCAACAAGAAGGCAGTGAAGTACAAAAGCATCCACAAAGCAGTCAAAGCAGGAAATGTCAAACAACTGGCTGAGATGGTGAGGTCTGGAACCAGCATTAATGAGGTGGACCCAGTCTACACGTTTACCCCCTTGCACTCGGCAGCCCATTCTGGAAGCCTGGAGGTAAGACACAGTTTGAAGTGGGACCAAAGAAGGGAAACCATGGTGCTGTCTCTACTGATCCTTTTCAAGGCCAGCTGTTATGAGAAAAACAATGAACAAATATGTGGGTACGGTGGAAACATGATACGTCTGTAGCATGAATTTATAGGTTGCTTTAAAAAGAAGACTGAACAAATGCTGGAGATAAGTAAACATGTACCTTCAGGTAGTGTAACCTTGTTCGGAGCTGGGAAAGGTTTACTCTTTTAGACTGCAACACCTAGAATACTGGGGATTCTGGGGGTTGTAGTCTAGAAAAGTAACTGATATTTGTAGTTCAGTCCATGTGTGCTACCTCAATCATTACACTTCTAAGTGCTGAGTTGATCTTTAAAGTGTTTAATCCCAATGGCTAGAATCCTATTCTTTTATTATTATTATTATTATTATTGTGCAAGGAAAATTGCAGAAGCTTTTTCCCCAAATCAGGCTCTCCTTTCAGTGGCTAGTTGTGCACTGATTGTGAAATTGGGTGCACAACCAGCTGTTCAGAGGACAGCCTGGCAGGGAAGAAAAAGTAAGCGAAGAAAAAGTAAATCTCTTACGTGCACAGATTTTAGACCTGGCCTATAGGAATACAAGGTCACATCAAAGGTGGTGCTAACATAGTGCTAAGTTTGGGAGAAAACTTCCAGATTCAAGGGTGCAACTTCCAAAAGCTGGCTGTTTGGGGGTTCCACTCTCTACTCCAACTATAAGTCAGAATCCCACATCACACATTGATAGTGGGAAAGTTGACTGTAGGATTCTGGAATTGGTTTGTAAAAAAAAAAAAAAGTACAGTGGTGCCTCGACTTACGACCATAATCTGTTCCAGAAGATGGACGTAACTCGAAATGGTCGTAAGTAGGGACGTTCGTAAGTCGAGGCACCACTGTATTTTGAATCTCTGTCTTTTCTATCCCAAACCCAGTTTGTGGAATTAGAATCTATGAACTTGTGATGCAGGGCCATCCAGCCAGAAAAGCTAAGGAACCAGCTAGAGCGAACGAAAATAACCATGCTTTTATTATAACGACAAGACATATTGCTGCATGTAATAAATGCAACAAGATTATTACAAGGTGGAAATGCAATAAATAAATCAATGATGTGCACAATTAATCCATATGTAATAATATTCTCAATTTACACTTGGGTGCAAATTGCCAGGTATTAATGAGGTGCCAGCTGGGCCTGATTGCATGATTGAACACATGCTGAGGAACACCACCAGCACGTGTTAATGAGCAACAATTTCCTACCAGAAACTGAATGATTTCCATTATGCAAGCACTACGCAGCAACAGGATTCTAGCCACAGGCTACTTATTTCTGAATTGAAAACCTGTACACTGTCTTGAGTGGAGCTGGAACATAGGATGTAACAGTTCAGATTCATACTAGAACAAACACTATCACCTCGGAGACAGCTATTTTTATGCTAATCTTTTCACACTAGGTCTCAAGAGATTTCAACATTTAATTCATTGTTTACCTAGAATTTTGTGTTTTAATTCTAAGATTTCTCTCATCTGCTCTTCTGTTTAACACCTCTTTAGTCACTAACCTGGGCAAGGAAGTGAACCAAACTTCATTAACAGGGATTACTATTTTATTTTGAAGAGCCAGGGGGTGTGGTGGATAGTGTGTCAGACTAAGATTCTGGGTTGAAGATCCCTGCTCGGACATGGGAACTTCCCCTGGTGTGTGTCACAGTGATTAACTTTGTGGTGAACGTTAACACCTCACATACTTCAAAAGCCCTGTTAGGAACACCATAAATTGGAAACAGCTAGTCACCACTTAACCACAGTATCCTCTCTGAAGGTATTTGCTAAGAGTATGCGTCATGACCTCTTGGGTCTATGTTACCTCTCCATTTCAACCTACAGCTTCATCATTCTTACATGACTGTTTGGATTGATGTGCAATAGACTGTTTTCCTATGGTTCATCCAATGCCATACTTTGCTGCTATTAGAGGTTCTGGGGGTAACAATGGAGACAGTAATGCGAGATGTGAGGTTGTCAAACAATAGCCTACGAGGCAAGGCAGGTTGGGATTGTGAGATCCACACACATTACTCTTGTTTGCTAGTGTCTTCACTGGTTACTTTGGCATGGAGCTGATCCAACAGCTTTGACAGTACGAGGTTGGACAGCGGCTCACCTTGCTGCTATCAAAGGCCAGGATGCATGCATGCAGGTAAGCATCCTCGTTTAATCTTGACCGAGGAAGGATTTAGAGATCAGGCTTTAAAGCCCTTATTTCATCTTTTAGCAACCGGAGGTTTTTGATTTTGGTTTTGGAGCAAGTATAAACTCCAGAACTGCTGAAACTCTGGAAACATTTGCAGTTCTTCATATATTTGAAGGAAATAATTAAAATCAGTCTTTAAAAAATAGCTGAATGAGGGAGAAAGAGAAACTGACCGTTTTACCCATTCCCACCTTTGGTCCCTGGCTAATCTCCCAGTCACCAGCAAGAACACAGACTTCTCTGCCCCGCCCTTTTCTCTGAGTGGCAGATCAGCCAAGGGGGCAGGGCAGAGAAGCCTGAGCTGCTGCCAGGACTGGGAGATCAGTTGAAGAGGTGCAGGAAACTAGCATGCCGGACCTGGCAAGGGGCTGATTGAGCCAGAGGAGGCAGGGGGAGAGGAGCAGCAGTACCTGGGCTGGGCTGCCACCTTTATGAACTGGGACGAACTGGTTTGTGCCCATCTCTAGAGGTAAGCTTTCTCAGTAGTAATCTTGCTTTGTAAATCTGTAGGCCCTGCATCTTAATGGTATCAACTTAGGAGCCCAGGATGATCAAGGCTGTACTCCTGCTCATTTAGCAGCGACCCATGGACAGTCATACACTTTGCAAACCATACTTCGGAGTGGTGTGGTAAGAGAACATGTCTTTTTTTTGGAGGAGGAGGGGGGCTTGGTATAACTTTGTTAGCATTTTATAATTTTGTTTATATGTTCATCCTACCCCTTCTCCAAGTTGTGTTACTTTTTTTTTTAATTTTTTTTTCTTTATTTTAAATTTAAACAAAAACATATAACATACAAACTAAAATACAATTTAACTGTGTTCCCCACCACCATATGCGGGACCTCTTGCCATAATCTTCCTCTTCCTTATTATTCTTCTTCTTCCTCTTCTTCTATTGTCCTCTTCTCCAAAACTGCATTGATTCTTGATTTGGAGCTTTCCCTTTTCCTCTTATTAATACATATTCCAAAAATCTCCCCCATATGTCATAAAAGTTATTTTTTTTCAACTCTCCTTTCTTAACCTTTAAGTTACAAGTTAATTTATCATTTATTGCTATATTCCATATTTCTTTATACCATTCTTCAATTTGCAATTCGACTTTTGATTTCCATTGCCTAGCTATAATCAATCTAGCTGCTGTTAATAAATTGGTTATCAATTCTTTAGTCATTTTGTCATATTCCACATTCTCAAATATTGATAACAAAGCAATCTCAGCATTAAATTCTATATCTTTTTCACATATGTAGCTTAATTCTTTAAAAAATTTGTTTCCAAAATCTTTGCACTTTTTCACATTCCCACCACATATGAAAGTATGTACCAATTTCCTTCTCACATTTCCAACAGACATTCGGATGATTGGCATTAATTTTATTTAATTTTGACGGTGTTAAATACCATCTTAAACTAAGTTTAAAAATTTTTTCCTTTATTCTTACTGACATAAATCTTAACACCCTCATTTTCCATATCATCCTCCATTCTTCTTCATTTATTCTTTTCCCAATATCTTGCTCCCACACTATTTTTAATCCTTCTTTCTCACTTTCCTCTTCCTCTAAATTAAGAAGAAGTAAGTAAATTTTACTCACAGTACCTTTCACTGAGTCAGTCATCCGAATGTCCTCATATGACAGTAACAATTGTTCGTACTTTGTATATTCTCTACCTTTATTATATTTATTTACCCATTCATTAGTCCATCTTTCTAATTGTATATAATTCAACCATGAAATGCTCCTATTCTGAAGAGTTTGTTTCATTTGATCTATCGATCTCATTTTATACAACCAATCTTTCAATCTAATCACTTTCTTTTCTTTAAATAGATCCACATACACTTTCATATTGGTAGGAAAATTTTCTATTTCTGTCACTAATCCAAGTGGGGAATATGATGAACATAAATTCTTTTTGCACTTATACCATATATTTAACAATGTCTTTAAAAATGGGTTATTAATTTCCCTTATTTTATCTTTCTTAATTATACCAAATAAATATTTTTCTATATCTGCCTGTAATTCTGATGATTCCATCTCCCACCAAATTAGCCTTTCTGGATTATATATAATTTCCCCAGTAAACCTCAATTGGTTAGCCAAATAATAATTTTTTATATTTGGTAAACCTATACCACCTTTTTGCTTTGTTCTGTACCAATACTTTTTATTTATTCTAGATCTCTTCCCTTCATTACAGTACTTATTAATTATTCCTTGCTAAAATTTCAAATCATCCTCTGTTAACTGTATTGGTAGCATTCTAAATAAAAAATTAATTTTTGGTAAGATTTTCATTTTTATCAATGCAATCCTTCCAAACCAAGATAGCTTAAAATTATTGTATTCCTGTAATTTGTTTTTAATCACTTCCTTTAGTTTATTATAATTATATTCCTTTATTTTTTGAATATTTTTTGCTAGATCTATTCCTAAATATTTAATTGATTTACATAATCTGAAATCATATTTTTCAACACACCTTTCTTGTTCTACTCTATTATGATTAAATAACATTAATTCAGATTTTTGCCAATTTACACATAATCCAGTTATTCTTCCAAATTTTTCTAAATGAGTTCTAATTTTATCTACACATTCTAACGGATTTTTCACTGTCAACAAGGAATCATCAGCAAATAAATTAATCTTTATTTTATTCTTTTTCCCCATACCTTCGATTGAATCATCATTCCTTATTACATTTGCCAACATTTCAATAATCAAGCAAAACAGAACTGGAGAAAGAGGGCAACCTTGTCTAGTGCCTCGGCCTAAAGCTATTTGTTCTGTAATCCCATCATTAACTATTACTACAGAGGTATTCTCCAGATATAGTTGATCTATTATCCCCCTAAATTTCTTTCCAAAACCCCAACCTTTTAACAAAATCTTTAATGTTGGCCATTCCACGCAATCAAATGCCTTAAATATATCTAATGATAAAATACCTGCCTTCAATTTGTCTTTTTCTATATTGTATAAAATATTCAATACCCTCCTAGTCAAATTCTCCATTTGTCTACCCTTTAAAAAACCATTCTGATCCTCTTTAATATATTTTATAATAAATTTATTAATTCTATTCGCAAGTATTGCAGTAAAAATCTTTGCATCTTGATTTATAGTGAAATGGGTCTATATGAACTTGGGTCTGTTAAATCTTTATTAGGCTTTGGGATAAGAGTTATTAATGAATGTTTCCAAGAATCTGGTATTCTCTCTCCTTCCAATATTTCATTATAGAGCACTTTTAACTTAGGGATCAATATTGGTTTAAAAGTTTTATAATATTCTGATCCTAAACCGTCAAAACCTGGAGTTTTACCATTTTTTAATTTATTAATAATCTCTATAATCTCTTCCTCTTTTATCTCTTTATCTAAATCCTTTTTATCATTCTCTGATAATTTACTCTTAACATTTTCTTTAATATAATTTTCTATATCTTCTTTCGATACACTATTACCTTTATATAAATTTTGATAGAATTCCTGTATTATCTTTAGTTTTTCTTTCATTAAGCTACAATTCTTTCCCGTTTTATCTTTAATCACTCCAATTATATTTTTTGCTCTTTTAGTTTGAACTAATCTAGCTAAAAGTTTTGAATTTTTATTATTGTATTCGAAAAAATTCCTCCTAGCGTATATCAAGTCTCTCTGGACCTTTTCTAGCTCTATACCTTCTAATTCCTTTCTTTTAGCTTGGATCTCAATTAATTTTTTGTTATCTCTATCCATAAAATATTTGCTTTCTAAATCCTTTAATGATTCTACAATTCTATTTATATTTTCTTCTCTCAATTTTTTTAATCTACAGGATTCTCTTATGGCAATTCCTCTTATGACTGCTTTCATAGTGTCCCATAACACTCCTATTTTATTCCCACCTGCTTCATTAAATGACCATATTTCCAGCCATTCTTTCTTAACTTTATCTACAACCTCTGTATGTTGAAAAATATTGGAGTCCATTCTCCATCTTCTAGCTTCTCTATAGTCCTTCTTAACTTTCATCTCCAACACCATCAACGCATGATCTGTTATTTTTATCACATTAATATTCGTATCTACTACTTTTGAAATTAAGTTTTGTGAAATAAACATAAAATCTATTCTAGAATAACTATTATGTACAGAAGAATAATATGTAAACCTTCTTTCATCTCCCTTTAATTCTCTCCATATATCTTTCAAATCCGTAGTGTTTAGTATCTTACTCAGGAGGGTACCTCTTTTATTCAACTCATCTTTTTTACATGTGGATTTATCTTTCACCTTATCCAGAACCATATTAAAATCTCCTGCCATGATCACATATCCTTTCCTAACCTTTTCCATTTCTTCAATCACAGTTCTATAAAATTCTCCTTGATTCATGTTTGGTGCATACACATTTACTAATGTATAATCTTCCTCCCCCATTTGACCTTGAATTATCAAATATCTACCATTACTATCTTTTATTACTTCTTTCATCACAAATTCACAATGTTTAGATATTAATATTGCTACCCCTCTAGATTTAGAGGTCCCAAATGCTTTTTCATATATATGGATGTTTTGTAATTTCAATTCATTGACTCCATCCTTTAGTTGATGTGTCTCTTGTAAATAGATAATGTCAACTTTACTTTTCTTTAATAATAATTCTATCCTCCTTCTCTTTAATACAGACCCTAGGCCTTTCACATTTAAAGTCGCTACCCTTATGTTTTTCCCCATATCCGTTCCATTCTCTGCCTCTTATTCGGTCCCTTTGTGCATCTCACATAACAAAAACAAAAACAAAAACAACTAAAAAAAATAAATTCACCTACCTCTAATTTCCTATCCCTGTCCTTCTTACCTACATATAAATTATTTTCCTCCCTCCCGTTTCCCCACGTCTCACTAATGTTCGGCGCGAGCTCTGGGAGGGGGGGAGACGTCACCCCCACCAGTCTGGACCCCAGCCAAACCCTCATCCCTATTTCACCCCACCTCATATTTTTATCTATATATATACTCAAATGCCTTCCCTCCTAACTTTTAACATCTCTTCTTCTTTCTACCACCCGAGTCTAATCAGGTAATCCAAAACAATAATAAATAAAACAAAAGCAAAACAAAACAAAAAAAATCCTGAATCAAAAACCCACATACAAAAGAACAACAATGAAAAAAAGAAAAGAAAAAAAGGAAAAGAGAAAAAAATATGAAAAATTTTTTTTTTAAAAAAATTTTTTTTAAAAAGATTTTATTAATATTATTTAAAAAAATTTAATATTATAATAAAGTGGGCAGAAAAGAAAGAGAAAAAGAAAAAAAATTCCAACCCTCATTACAAAATGGAGGGGGAAAAGAAAAATCAAAAATCAAAAAGAAAAAAGAAAAAAAAAGGGAGGGTAAAGGAGAAAGAAAAAAAAATTCTTCCGACATCCAGTAACGCCCAGTAATCTCTTCCAATTAAAGTATCTTCTCTCAAAAAATCTTCTCTTTCGGACTACCAGTCTTTACAGAGCTACTTGCTTGCTTGTCCCTTCACTCTCATCTTCTTGCCAAAGTCCCCAGGCTTTCATCAAATCCTTCCCATCTTCAAAGGAGTAGATTTTATGTAGGGTTCCATCCTTCCATATTTTCAAAAAGACAGGGTGGCCCCAGTTGTATCTCTTGCCGTTCTTAATTAAAATTGAAGTGATGGGCTTCATTGTTCTTCTCCACTGACTGGTTTCGGGGCTTACATCCTGATAGATCTGAACTGAATTTGATCTATAAACTAGCAATTCGGGCTTTTCTTTAGTGACCCTAAGAAACTGTTCTTTCTTCATATAGTTAAAAAATCTTAGTATTATGGGTCTTCTGGTTTTCCTTGGGGTCCCAACAAAATGTACTCTCTCAATATCTTCCTCAGCCACATGTTGGGATTTCATAACAGAATTAATCCAGTCTATCACTTCCCCCCTCAAATCCTTTTCTTTCTCATGTTCAAAATTCATTATTTTGATATTATTACATCTTGAATTATCTTCTAAATAGATAACCTTTTTCCGAAGTTCATCAAGCACTTGGTGCTGTTTTGTCGCCACGCTCTGGAAATCTTCCAGTTGTTGCAACCTGCCCTCTGTTTTGCCTAAACTTGTCTTAATGTCTGTCAATTCTCCCTGCAGTTTTTGTATATCTTGTCCCATCTGTTGATTCCCTCTTATTAAAATGTCCATTTTAGAGAGAACCTGTCCAAGTTGTCCTTCCATTCCTTTCACGGAAGAGGCAAGCTCTGAAACTTTTTTTTCCATGTTGATTTCAGAAAGGAGGGGCTCCCCCTCTTCCAGCCTTTTTAAACGGGCGATACGCTCGACGCTATTATCTGATGGTTTATGGGGTTGTCCATGAACCCAGCTCCTGATCTTATCTCTGCCTTTTCGCACGTATACACCAAGCTAAGCAAAGATTTATAGCTCAAGGAGTCAAGCCGTGTTTAACAGGCCGTTTATTTTCTGCCTCTCTAGCAGCCTCCGTCTTCCCAGGCAAAAGTGAAAGTACATTCTTTAGATAGATAACAGCATGTTTACACTTCAAAAAGTGTTTCTATCTTTGCCTAAAGCTTTCATCAGAAGTTTAATCGCTATTTACTCACATTTCAGGCAGGGAGAAGGACATTTATCATCCTTTTTAGATTCCAGGGTGAAGAGACGAAAATTCAGCCGTACATTGCCATTTTAGCGGAAGTGACGTCTCCCAAGTTGCGTTACTACCACAACATGCCATGAAGGGTTCTTCCACACACTTACATTGAGAGTTACTTCACTGGCAGGCAACACAGAGATTCAAAAATAGGTATGACGGGTTGAGAGCCAACATGGTGTAGTGGACAGGGTGTCAGACCCAGGAGATGTGGGTTTAAATCACAATTTGGTCATGGAAATTCATAGCAGTGGCAATAATAAACTGCTTCCTGGACATTGAAGATAGGCTGAAAACCCTATCAAAGTCATCCGAAGTGACTTGATGACACAGAGCTTCAGTTGTCACTCTCAGCAACAACAACACTGTAGGTTGCAAGCCTGCCCCAGATGCTGAAAATCTGATTACAGTCAACACTATTTTAATAGTGAACACTATACATAGCATGGTCTCTAGCTCCCACTAATAACCATTTCTGGTAACTTCACTATTAAAAATATATGTTTATGGGATTTTTCTTTTAATATTTTTTATATTTTCAGACAATGAATCAGCAGATTTTGATCCCATGGATAAGGGGGTCCTATTGTAATCCAGTTTATCAGTGGAAACACACACACACACAAAAAACCCTGGCTTACACTAAGACAAACTCTTTTTCCATGTAGGCCATTATTGCCAACTCAGACTGGCAGCAGCTCCCCAGAATTTGAGGCAGGATTTCTTTCCTAGTCGTGCCTGGAGAAGCTGGGTCTTGACTCTGACACTGTGATCTAGTACTGAACTTCATCCTTTCCCAAAGTATTCACCAGGGCTAAACCTGCTTAGCTTTTGAAATTAGGCAAGACTGATGTGTTCAAGGTGGTATAAGACCACAGATTTTTGTCACGAAGTGATCCAGCAACACCAGTCTAGAGTAGAGGATGAAACATTTACTGGAACTGCAGCAGGGAAAGAAAGGGTTAACTCATATGCTAACTCATATTCTGTGGTCCCAATTCATTGACTGACTTATTGACTGACTGATGTTACTTATATACTGCCTATCTCTCCATAGGGAACCCACGGCTGCTTAAAGCAATTAAAACTATACAAATGATGTACAAGGAAAACTGTAGACTTCAAGTGATGTATTTAAGATTATGCTCGGTTCAGCTCATTTTGAACCTGTTTCTCCCTAATCCAAGAGTAGGGGTAAGGGTGGGGTTGATCTGTTTTATAATAAAATGTAGGGATGTATGTGACTGAGCAGGCATGTGGCATGCGATTGAATCAGTTATGACATTCTAAACCACTGGTTCCCAACCTTGGGTCCTCAGATATTCTTGGACTACAACTCCCCGAAATCCTGGCCAGCACAGCTAGTGGTGAAGGTTTCTGGGAGTTTTAGTCCAAGAACATCTGGGCACCCAAGGATGGGGACCACTGTTCTAAGTGAAAACTTAACTCAGGCGTTGATTGTGTTGGCTACATGGGAGCACCAGTGTAGGTCACCAAACAATCAGGTGCAAGGAACGATGGCAGATGATTGTTCTCCTGTCTCCCTTGTGGGTTTCCCAGAGGTAACTTTCTGACTGCTGTCTAAGTCAGAATACTGGACCATTAATCATCCATCACTCTATTACTTCTGCATTACCATTGATCTGTTAACTTCACGTGGCTTTCCCAATAATTTGGAGAAAATAATTCAGCACTCTCTTCTTCTTAAATACTAGGATGTGAATGTTTCTGATAAGAATGCCTGGAAGCCCGTTCACAATGCTGCTTTCCATGGTCGTCTCGGATGCCTACAACTCCTTGTTAGATGGGGAGCTACTTTAGATGATGTGGATAACAATGGAAATCTCCCAGGTACACCAAGGAAAGTTCTCTGCCATTATAATGAACTTGGGCAAAAGGTGGGGACAAGTTTCTAAATATCCCGAGCAGACAGTGCTGGGGAGCCTGAATGCTCTTTTTGAACAGATGCTCTTCTCAAATCTTTGTGAAATATTTTTGTTTACTGTTATTCCCAGTACTGGCCCAAGAGATTTTGCTGCCTAAGGTGAAAATTCTGGTGGTTTGGTCCAGCCACCACACCCACGCGGCCATGAGTGGCAGTGGGCAGGGGAGCAGCAGCCCAGCCACTACTACTACCCACCCTTTACTGCCTAAGATGGCCATTGTCACTGGCCTCCTTCCCCTTGATGCCATTCACCTGCTAATCCTGGTCATTCTTCATCTGGATATGTGAATAGTGTCTGCCCTGGGAGTCCTTGGAGCCAAGTAATTATGGGGTAAAAGGTTCCCCATGACATTTAGTCCAGTCGTGTCCGACTCTAGGGCACGGTGCTCATCCCCGTCTCCAAGCCGTAGAGCAAGCGTTTGTCCGTAGACAGTTTCCGTGGTCACGTGGCCAGCGCGACTAGACACGGAACGCCGTTACCTTCCCACCGAGGTGGTACCTATTTATCTACTCTCATTTACATTGCCTACGTCTTTCCCTGGTCCTGACCGTTAGCAGATGTTACTGGCTCAGGGTGAAGCTGTTTGTATGTGTGCAGTGACTGCCCAACGTTGGTGCCAGCTGGGAGTGTGAGGAAGGGATTGGCAGAGGATCCTTGGGTCCCTGCCTGCGCTTGTGGCCATTATGGCATTTGAAGTAAGACAGGGACCAATGTGCCTCTTGGCTTGTTCCCCCAAATCAGCCAGCCCAGAAGCTCTTTCATCCTTGCTCCCAAACCTTGCCTTCCCTCCCTCTGTGACATCACAATGGTCCGCCCCTGGATTCTCCTGGAATGGGATGATGCTGACCTGCCATTCCTACAACACTGCTGGCATTTTCCAGTGTGGTTTCACTCTAATGCTGGGTTCCTTGTTGTTCGTGTGCTACAGTTCATCTGGCAGCCATGGAGGGCCATTTGCACTGCTTTAAGTACTTAGTAAGCAAGATGCCCACTTTGGTCCATGCCTTGAAAGCCAGGAATGATCATGGGGAAACCCCAAGGGACCTCGCGGAAAGATTCTACAAGACTTGCATCGTTCAGTACATTGATGATCTTCAGAAGGAGAAAGATCCCTGGCAAAAGGAGGGAAGTGAGTATTCACTGACATCATGGCATACACTTACTCTTTTAGTTATGTATAAAATGTACACCCTTAATAATAACAATGATGTACCATCAAGTCAATTCTGACTTATGGTGACCCTTTTCAGGGCTTTCCAAGTACAGAGTACTCAGAAGTGATTTACCATTCCCTTCTTCTGGGGGCACCTTGGGACTGTGCAGCTTGCCCAAGGCCACACAGGCTGGCTGTTCTCCCTGGAGGCGCAGTAGGGAATCGAACTCCCAACTGCTGGCTCTGCAACCAGATACTTCCACACCAATTAAAAACAAGCTAAACCCAGTTCAAACCCCCTCTTTTTTGGTAACGGAACTGTGCCCTGAGCTATCCAGCCAGCATTACCTTATCTCTTGGCTTAAAAAAATGGCTGTTAACAAGGTAGGAG
Source organism: Intellagama lesueurii (assembly GCA_037013535.1). NCBI lineage: Eukaryota > Metazoa > Chordata > Lepidosauria > Squamata > Agamidae > Intellagama > Intellagama lesueurii. Next base: position 9,042,687 of record JBAJHW010000003.1, read on the forward strand.
CAGGCTGAAGCATCTTTGAAGGTAGAGATTGGTGGCTGAATATATTTTCCTCTGGTTTAGGGGCACTGCCTCTCCTTGGGAGGATCAGATTTACTTTACTTTACAGATTCAATGTGTACAAAACAGTGAAAGCTACCAAATAATGTGTGCAAAGGAAGAGAAAATATCCAACAGGGACTCATATCAAGAAACAACAAGCAACCTTCTCTTGGAGTGGATAATTCTGTTCTTTGTCTGCATCCAAGAGCTACACAAAATATATCCTGTGTAGGAAGATCAACCAAATTACCCACTCCTGGTGGAAACCAATGAGTTTACCTAATTTGTGCACACTAGAGAATGTAGACCTTTCTTGGTGGGCAATCTGGAATATGTTGTTCCTTGACGATTTCTTTCCAATTTAGCAGAACTCTTTAAAAAATTTTCACTGTGGTGGTGGTATAATAGCTCATGGATCTCCTTCTTTTCTTTCTCTGCATAGATTTAACATTTCCAGGTCACGAGGCAGCATTCAGAGGGGATTTGGACTCATTAAGAACATTGCTGGAGAACAGAATCATCAACATCAACGAACGGGATGATAAGGGATCCACATTGTTGCATAAAGGTCAGAGAAATACCTTAACTGGTTCCCCCTAGTGGCCATTTCTAATACTGCCCATGCAGATATTTACAAAAAGACTAAAGATGACACAAAATTTTTTACTTTGCCAATTTTCATAAATTAACCACAAAATGCCTTCAAATTCCCGTAAAAGTAACTTTGAAACTAACTAGGGTTACTCATTATACTTAAGTAACTTATACAAATATAATGTTGTGACTACTATTTACATTACTTGTTGCCCCTAAAGTAAATAATTACAGGTAACTGCTTTACTTTTAACCAGTCACATCCAAGCTCTGGACATGTGCACAGATATACAGTCTTCAAATGTCTGGGCAGTGTGGTGTTTAGAGAGTCCTAGGTTCAAATTCTTTGTTAGCCGTGATACTCTTGAGTCAGAGCTTGAATCAATCACCATCTCTCAGCCTAATTTACCTTCCAGGGTTCAAAGCAAACCCATGAAACATGCAGAATAAATTATGCAAACTTAGAGAAATAACTTGCATCATGTGAACAAAACTGGAGCGTAGTTTTTATTTCATTTCATTTTATTTTGGCAGGAAGTATATCCAGATGTGTTTTTAAGGGATTAAAAAGGAGCAGGCAATGATGTGCAAAAGGTGAAGTCTACTTAGTCTGCCTTGATCTCCTGTTAATAGGAAGTGTTGCCACTTGACCATTTTGTGCTGAACTGTGGCTTAAATTTCACTGAGTGTAACTTAAACCGCATTCTGTGTTGAATAGTGGCCATAACCTCAGATCATCCTCACCGCTGGCCAACCTAACCTCTGTTTGATTACAGAGAGTTTGTGTTTGTCCATTTGAGCACAACAAAACCAAAGCTAAAGGTAAAATATTATGGCACTTTTAAAACTAATAGATTTATCTCAGTACGAGCTTTCGTTTGTAATCCACTCTTAAAGAAACAATCCACCTCTATGTCTGAAGAAATGGACACTAATCCATGAAAACCTCCTACTGAAATAAATCTTTTAGCCTGGAAGGGGCCACATTGGTTGTTTTTGTTTGTTTGTTATAATAATAATAATCCAACAAGTCAATTCCGACTTATGGCAACCCTTTTCAGGGTATTCCAGGTAGACAAGACTCACACGTGGCTTACCATTCCCTTCTTCTGGGGGCACCCTGGGATTGCACAACTTGCCCAATGCCACAAAGGATGGCTCTACTTGCACAGTGGGAAATCGAACACCCAACCTCTGGCTCCACAGCCAGATACTTAAACCACTGAGCTATTCAGCCAGCCATTTGTTATTATAGTGTTTGATATAACCTTTAATCTCATTATTGTATTCTAAAGAGTCGAGCTGATTTCTAGGAATAAATCTTATTTAAAAGACACGTGTGTGCGTGCATGTTTTTTTTTTTCCCCCTCATGCCAGCTGCCGGACAAGGCCATTTGCATGTTCTGGAGTGGCTGATTGAGAGGGAAGCAGACTGTAACATCGCCAATGAAGCTGGAGAGACACCAAAAGACATTGCCAAGAGGTGACCATACTTTTCCAATCAGGACTTAATACCACTGGGTTTCAGTTCTGGAAAAGGCAAATGTGCATTTAAATCTGCACTCCAGAGGTTGAAAATGTCTGTCTGTCTGTCTGTCTGTCTGTCTGTCTGTCTGTCTGAATGAATGAATGAATGAATGAATGAATGAATGAATGAATGAATCCATCCATCCATCCATCCATCCATCCATCCATCCATCCATCCATCCATCCATCCATCCATCCATCCATCCATTCACGCATACATACATGCATACATCACAAAGCAACAATTATATTTCTTTATTGGATTTATAAATAACTGTTCTTCCCATAAGGGCCCCCCAAACCATGTTCAATAAAAATTACAGTATAAACACAGAACAGAAACAAAATGCTATTTAAAACAGCAAGTGTTGAAATCTATGACTGAAAAACATTTAGTTTTGATTATTGGACGCAACATAAGTCAGAATAGGTCTTTGTTAGAGAGAGAATGCTGGACATGAAGTAGTCTTATGGGGAAAGGCTCTGTCTCATGTGCTCATCAGTCTAACTTCTTGGAGAGAGGTAATGCAAAATGGGGTTTCTTGAAGATCTCAAATTCTGGGCAGGCTCATACGGGAACAGGTGGGTTTTTTTTTTTAGCTATCCTGGTCATAAACTGTTTATGACATATAGATAAAAGTCAGCATCCTGAACTGAACAAATAGCAAAGTGTAAGGCTGGTTCCCATGTCCTGAAAAGTAGAGGCTTTCACCCTTCATGCATATACAGTGGTGCCTCGCTAGACGATTGCCTCGCAGGACGAGGAAATCGCTAGACGATGGCTTTTTGCGATCGCTACTGCGCTTCGCAAAACGATGGTCTCCTATGGGGAATTTTCGCTAGACGATGAGGTTTCCCCATAGGAATGCGCCGACTAGTGGTCAAAAGCTGTCAGTGCATTCCGACGGGGACCCGCGCTCGCTAGACGATGTTTCCCTATGGGAGATTTTTGCAAGACGACTGAGTTTTCCCTTGGAACGCATTGAAGAGATTTCAATGCATTCCAATGGGAAAACGTGCTTCGCTAGACGATGTTTTCGCAAGACAGCGATCTTCGTGGAACGGATTAACATCGTCTAGCGAGGCACCACTGTATAGTACAGTATATCACAGAAGTGAGTACACCCCCTCGCATTTCATAAATATTTTAGTATATCTTTTCATGTGACAACACTGAAGAAATGACACTTGGCTACAATGTAAAGCAATGTAAAGCTTGTATAACAGTGTAAATGTGCTGTCCCCACAAAATAACACAACACACAGCCATTAATGTCTAAACCGCTGGCAACAAAAGTGAGTACACCTCTAAGTGACAATGTCTAAATTGGGCCCCAAGTGTCAATATTTTGTGTGGCCATTATTTTCCAGCACTGCCTTCACCCTCTTGGGCACAGAGTTCACCAGAGCTTCACAGGTTGCCACTGGAGTCCTCTTCCACTCCTCCATGACGACATCGCAGAGCTGGTGGATGTTAGAGACCTTGCACACCTCCACCTTCCGTTTCAGGATGCCCCACAGATGCTCAATAGGGTTTAGGTCTGGAGACATGCTTGGCCAGTCCATCACCTTTACCCTCAGCTTCTTTAGCAAGGCAGTGGTCGTTTTGGAGGTGTGTTTGGGGTCATTATCATGTTGGAATACTGCCCTGCGGCCCAGTCTCCAAAGGGAGGGGATCATGCTCTGCTTCAGTATGTCACAGTACATGTTGGCATTCATGGTTCCCTCAATTAACTGTAGCTCCCCAGTGCCGACAGCACTCATGCAGCCCCAGACTATGACATTCCCACCACCATGCTTGACTGTAGGCATGACACACTTGTCTTTGTACTCCTCACCTGGTTGCCGCCACACATGCTTGACACCATCTGAACCAAATAAGTTTATCTTGGTCTCATCGGACCACAGGACATGGTTTCAGAAATTCATGTCCTTAGTCTGCTTGTCTGCAGCAAACCGTATGCGGGCTTTCTTGTGCATCATCTTTAGAAGAGGCTTCCTTCTGGGACGACAGCCCTGGAGACCAATCTGAGGCAGTGTGTGGCGTATGGTCTGAGCACTGACAGGCTGACCCCCACCCCCACCCCTTCAACCTCTGCAGCAATGCTGGCAGCACTCATACGTCCATTTCACAAAGCCAACCTCTGGATATGACGGTGAGCACGGGCACTCAGCTTCTTTGGTTGACCAAGGCGAGACCTGTTCTGAGTGGAACCTGTCCTGTTCAACCACTGGATGGTCTTGGCCACCGTGCTGCAGCTCAGTTTCAGGGTTTTGGCAATCTTCTTATAGCCTAGGCCGTCTTTATGTAGAGCAACAATTTGTTTTTTCAGATCTTCAGATAGTTCCTTACCATGAGGTGCCATGTGGAACTTCCAGTGACCAGTCTGAGGGAGTGAGAGCGATAACACCTGCTCCCCCTTCACACCTGAGACTTGTGACACTAATGGGCCTCATGAAACCAGGAAGGGAAAACAGCTACTTGGGCCCAATTTGGACATTGTCACTTAGGGGTGTACTCACTTTTGTTGCCAGCGGTTTAGACATTAATGGCTGTGTGTTGCGTTATTTTGAGGGGACAGCACATTTACACTGTTATACAAGCTGTATACTCACTGCTTAACATTGTAGCCAAGTGTCATTTCTTCAGTGTTGTCACATGAAAAGATATACTAATATATTTATTAAATGTGAGGGGGTGTACTCACTTCTGTGATATACTGTATCTTAGTTCTCAAGAAGATCTCAGAAAAATCTTAGAACTGCAGAGCTGGAAGGGAACCTATGGATCATCGAGTTCAGCTCTGTCAAGGAGGCCCAGGCGGGAATCGAACACCCAACCTCTGGCTCTGCAGCCAGATTCCCTAAACGACTGAGTTATCTAGCAGTTTGAATGCATCAGCTGGAATTGAAGAGAATCTGGAAAAGTTCAGAGATGAGTTCAGAGGTGCAATTTTACTTCATGAAAGGCTCTTATGAAATCTGGTGGGCCTGGCTGTTACTTAGGAAAAAACTGAGAAGGGATAACTGAGAGTTCTATGCAAACCAGTCAACTGACCCAATAGATCCCGTGAGCTGAAAGGCTGTCCATGAAGTTGGGCACTTGCACATCGCCAAAACGGAGGATATGCATCCCCCAAAAGAAGGATACTTATTTGGAGAAAATCGAAAATGCTAATTGATATGCACAGATGCATAATTAGAAAATATTTGTAGAGTTAAGATAGAATTAAAATGGATCTTACTAGATCAGGGAAGGCTGTGGCGTAACCTGGTGATCTGTCCATCTAGTGAATCTGGTATCCAACTGGTGATGGGCAAATTCAGTATCTGTCATCTTCTATCTTAGCGTTCTTAAAGATAAAATCAGACATGGACTGGGCAGCCCTTAAAACGGAGAACAGCTGCAAAACAAAGGCTGTTCTCTGATTGTTGTTGTTGTTTAGTCGTTAAGTCGTGTCCGACTCTTTGTGACCCCATGGACCAGAGCACACCAGGCCCTCCTGTCTTCCACTGCCTCCCGGAGTTGGGTCAAAGTCATGTTGGTAGCTTCGATGACACTGTCCAACCACCTCATCCTCTGTCGTCCCCTTCTCCTCTTGCCTTCACACTTTCCCAACATCAGGGTCTTTTCCAGGGAGTCTTCTCTTCTCATGAGATGGCCAAAGTATTGGAGTCTTAGCTTCAGGATCTGTCCTTCCAGTGAGCACTCAGGGTTGATTTCCTTCAAAATGGATAGGTTTGTTCTCTTTGCAGTCCAGGGGACTCTCAAGAGTCTCCTCCAGCACCACAATTCAAAAGCATCAATTCTTCGGCGGTCAGCCTTCTTTATGGTCCAGCTCTCACTTCCATACATCGCTACTGGAAAAACCATAGCTTTGACTATGCAGACCTTTGTCGGCAAGGTGATGTCTCTGCTTTTTAAGATGCTGTCTAGGTTTGTCATCACTTTCCTCCCAAGAAGCAGGCGTCTTTTAATTTTTTGTCTGCTGTCACCATCTGCAGTGATCATGGAGCCCAAGAAGGTAAAATCTGTCACTGCCTCCATATCTTCCCCTTCTATTTGCCAGGAGGTGTTCTCTGATAGCCATTCAGAAACAGGACTGCCCTCCCAAAAGGAGGACATGTGGCCACACTACTGCTCTAGAAATTACTTATTTATTTATTTAAAATACATCTATCCTGCCTTTCTCCCCAAAAGAACCCAAGGCGGCTCTAAGAGAAAATATTCAACATTCACCTACCTCCACCACCCTGGTATATCTCATCAAGGAACTCCCCAAGCCACTTCTGAAGAGCTTTATATTTCTCAGGAATAGAGTTTTTGAAAATTACAGATTCTGGAAATAGGGACCCCCATTCCATGTTAGACAACACACATTCCAAACAAACGATGCAGAAGCCACCAGTCGTTGGAATCTCTCGTTAAAGGGGTCTATTGGCAGATTATGGAATATCCTGCTATCTTAAAACTGTTGAGAGATCATGGCAGCTAGACAATCCTGGAAAAGAGGGGGCATATAGTTGAGGTAGCACTGCCCTATTTTATGGGGAAAACCCTTGCTCAACAGTGAAGCACATGGTTTGCATGTAGAAGGTTCCAGATCAAAGCCCACTATCTCCAGGCTGTGTCTGAGACTCTTGACTTCAGCTAGAAGGACCTCTGGGGTTGGATTTCATAATCCATAGGATCCCTTCCAGCTCTACAGTTCTAAGATTATTATTTATTATTGTTATTCTACTGAGCAGGTTTCCCTGTTGCGGCTGCCACTGGTTGAGAAAGCACAGGTTTGCTATCAGCAAACCAAGCCCCTCGGTTGTCTTCGTTCATTTTTTAATGGGTGCCTGCACTTGTAGGTTTGCTCAATTGGCTGCTGTGGAATACTTAAGAAACAAGATGGGGAATGACTCTGATGAGGAAATTGAGGTACAGGACTCACAGTTCTTTGAAAGACACGGCGTGGAAGGGAGCACAGACTGCAAAAGTGATCTGAAGGTAGAGAAGCAGGACCAGAAAGACAGTCGTGGTGAGTTTTGTGCCAACCTTCCTCTCTCTCTTTCTCTGGCTAGGACTGGTGGGAATTGTGGAGGTTCTGGAGAGCTTTGTGGGGAGGGGGAGTATATTTTGCCCATCCCAATACAGCCCGATAATGTCTGCAACAAATGTGGGCAAGATGGCTGGCCTTCCCCATCTCAAGCCAGAATGGTGAGGGATGATGGGAGATGTAGTCCAGCAACATTCAGAGGACCATACACTGCCCACCCTCACTGGCCGTGTTCCTACAAAGCCAAAGGGATTTTCCACACCCTTTGTGTGAGAACTTTCAACCACAGCGGTGACTAGCAAATTTGTCATCGGGGGGGGGGGGGCACATAGCATCCTCTGACCCCCAACACTGCCTTGAGGCATGGCCATTACCCCACCCCCCACCCCTGAAGAAGGAGGAAGAGAGACTGCTGCCCTTGTCCCCCCCCCCCCCCCAAGAAAAAAGAAAATGAATGCTTATTTTAAAAAGGAAAGTGAATAGGTTGTGGTATGACGGTGTTTCTTTTCCTAATATTCACTCATAGGTTCATCTCCAGATTCCGGCACCCTCTAAATCATGGTGCCTTTGCAAAACCCCAAAACCCTTGCTCTAGTTACGGCTCTATATTACCTGGAGACTGAGTCTGGGGCCCTCTGGATGGAGAGTAATGGTACCAGCTGCGCCACAGGCAGAGAGTTTCTGGCACTCTTGCGTTCTAAATCATATATTGCTCTGAGGACTTTGAGTGTCATACCTTTGACCCTGAATCTGGACAATAGGAGGAGGGATCAGGCTGTTGTTACAAAGCCAGCCAGGCATTCCTGCCTGCCAGTTTCCCATCAAGTTGGCTGGATAGCTCAGTGCTTTAGGTATATGGCTGGGCAGCCAGAGGTTGGGAGTTTGATTCCCCACTGGGAGAAAAGCCAGCCTGTGTAGCCTAGGATAAGCTACACAGTCTCAGGATGCCTCCAGAAGAAGGGAATGGCAAACCACTTCTGAATATTCTCTACCTGGAAAAACCCTGAAAAAGGTCATGGTAAGTTACAATTGAAGGGGACGTGGTGGCACTGTGGGTTAAACCGCAGAAGCCTCTGTGCTGCAGGGTCAGAAGACCAGCAGTCGTAAGATCGAATCCACGTGACGGAGGGAGCTCCCGTCGCTTGTCCCAGCTCCTGCCAACCTAGCCATTCGAAAGCATGCAAATGCAAGTAGATAAATAGGTACCACCTCGGTGGGAAGGTAACGGCGTTCCGTGTCTAGTCGCGCTGACCACGTGACCACGGAAACTGTCTTCGGACAAACGCTGGCTCTATGGCTTGGAAACGGGGATGAGCACCGCCCCCTAGAGTTGGACACGACTGGACTAAATGTCAAGGGGAACCTTTACCTTTACCTAAGTTACAATTGACTTGACAGCACAGGACAATGATGATGATTTTGTTTCCCATCAGGCTGCTTCCTAGCTAAGTTGACTAGGGTTGACAAAACCACACTTGCTAAGGCACACCGTCTCATGTTCTGTAACTCATGCACTGCATGCGTTTTCCAGTGGTTGCCTTTGCTGCATAGAAGCACTGAGCTGAGGTTCTTATATAAAGGCTGCCGCTAGACCTTTCCTGATCCTCACCCTTTATCTAAAAACCATTCCCTTTGGGAGGTTACGTCGTCTTGACTTTTCTGCTTTGAGTCATACTGGGCTGTTAAAAAGGCTAGAAGAGTTCTGTCTTGTTTTTCCTTTTCAGAAAGAGCTTACCAGAAGATCGAAGAGCTGCGGGGTCTCCTAGAAATCGCTATCAGCAATTATAAGCAGCTTGGTGGAATAACCCCTGAAGAGAGGCAGGAGAAAATAGAAGAGAGGCGGCTGGCCAAGTAAGAGCATTGGGAAATGGAATCCCTCCAGAGATTCCTGGACTCCAACTCCCATTAGCCCTAGCCAACAAGGCTGGTGGTGAGGGATGATGATTGTTGCAGTCAGACAGCATCTGGAGTGTTGCCCACTCCTCCTCAACCACAATGGACAGGGGGAAATACCGTAATTCCCATGGACTCTGTTTTTGAAAATTGGTGTCACCCAAATGTTGTCAGTCTTTGCAGTGTCTCTCTCTTGCAGGGAAAGGAGACGATTCTTTCTTCCCCAGTTTTTCAGCACTGTTGACGTTTTAGAAAGCAGGTGGAAGTGAAACTTTAGTTCTTTTATCTTTCAAGGGCTCCTATACCTTCTGAGAGGGACTCAAGATTGCAGTTTTGTTTCCTCTTTCCAGACGTGAATGAGGTAGCCTGCATGTTGATTCTCTAACCCTGTCCCTCCAAAGGGGTGATGCTTCTTTGGTGCTACAACATCCGTGATAGCTGGTCATCCAGTTTTTGTTTTAAAAACCTAAAGAAAACCAGAGGGTAAAAGTATGTGTTACAAATAGAAGGTTGAAATCAGCCAACACTCTAGAGCCGTGGTTCCCAATCTTGGGTCCCCAGATGTTCTTGGACTAGAACTCTCAGAAATCCTGCCCAGCGCAGCTCGTGGTGAAGGCTTCTGGGAGTTTTCATCCAAGAAAATCTGGGGACCCAAGGTTGGGAACCACGGCTCTAGAGACATGAATCAAGCATCCTGTTTGTGACTGAACAATCATACTTGCCAATGAAGTTCTAGAGCAGTGGTTCCCAACACTGGGTAACCCAGGTGTTCTTGGACTACAGTTCCCAAAAGCTTTCACCAGCGGTTATGTTGGCCAGGGTTTCTGGGACTTGTAGTCCAAGAATACCCGGGTTATGCAAGGTTGGGAACCACTGTTCTGGAGGCCTGGAAAACCAATCACAAAACAGCAGTAAGCTAATTTGTCAACTGAGGCTCCTGCTATAACAGTCCCATGTCTTTCCACACTAGACAAATTCCCTCTTCCAATGATGCCTGATGGGTAAGAAACACTTTGACCATGAAGCAGTTGGTTCCACTGTCAAATGATTTGTACTGTCAAGAGGTTCTGCTTAATATCCCATGTCATTACTGGGTGAAGCATTTGGGTGTCACATTTCTGACTATTTCTCTTCCCCCTCTGAATCTAGAGTTCCCTTTCAGTATGGGATTCTGTAGGGGCAGGTGGTTATGGCGTTAAGGCACACAGCCTGAGCTGGTGGGGTCAGGGTTTTAGAGATGCCATCAGGATAGAATGGGACAATACCAAGAGGCTCCCATTGAGCAGGATCATGCCGAAGCAGCCTTAGCTCTTGTCCACTCTTTTGCTGGCTTGCGGCAAACTTTGTCATTTTGCTGTCCCCTGCTGGTTGTTCGGTATGGAGACAAGCCTTAAACACAATTGCTGAAGCTAGACTAACCCAAATTATATGAATGCCTAGTTCTTGACTTCCCAAATTCCTAGATTTTTAGGAAGAAAAATAAGCTAGAAGAATCCGGGGGTAATAAAGTCTGCCACTTGAGATACCATTTTCTAATAGCTAACCTCCATGGTAAATAATATAATCCCCCTGCAAATAATAAATAAATAAAACTAAAGTAAAAATCATAGATTTTTTAGGGGAAAATGTGTTAAACTTGCCTTCTCCCTCCAGATCTGATTCTCTACTTGCAGGGAGACTTTTTAAACACACAAATAAAACATTTTACTATTTCACTACATTAGATTTTCCTTCAAGGCAATTTTTTTTATTTAGCTCATCCAGGAAAATACAGAAAACAGGGATATGTAATAATTGCATGTGTTTTTTTTTTTTTTTTTAAATTAAGAAGTATGTAGCCTAGTTGGTGGGAGATTTAGACTGGAACATATTTAACTATGTTTAAATCATTACTTTCACATTGGACAAGAGGAATGCATGTCATCTTAAGAAAATAATATTTTAAAAGCAATGCTAAACATTTAAGAAGCTACTTTTGACATGTTATTCTTTAAGTGCATCAGTTGGCCTGTCCTTCTTTGTAATGCAAAATCAATGGATTGAAAGTAAACGTGTTAAATTAACACATTATTTCCAAGATTCTCAGGTAATTTCAAGCTCTGCACCCCACCCCACCCTGGTATGGCTGCTTTTTATTCAGAAAACCACATCCAAACAATGTGCTAAATGAGAGAATCGCATCATATCCAGTTAGGTGCTGAACCATTCTTATATCTGTCAGGATGATCCGTCCCTCTTGACTGAATGACACACAGCGACCTGTGAACGGCTGAGCCAACTCTACAGTAACACAACTGAAGTGTGCAACAAAACAGCCGTATTGACTTGCAGGAACCCGATTGGGCTTTTTCTCTGTCAGTCATGGCTTGGAGGGAGGGGACAGTCTTCACAGCGTCTTCTCCAGCTTGGCTTGGTTTCCAACAGGTCCCTTGTTGAGCTGGAGGCACAGCTGGAGTTCGAGCGGCTCAGGCGAGAGAAGCTGGAGGCCCAGGTGGACGAATACCGGGAGGAGATAGAGAGGCTCAGAGAGCAGCAAGAGACAATTGAGATCCTCACAGCCACCAACCCTGTGGTGGGTATCCTGCACCACGACACATTTTATTTGGGCAGGGGGGGCGGGGAGAAAGGGAGAATCTCCCTGGCTAACCATCAGCAGGCCCTTTCAACAATGCCCTCTCAGTCCATGAGCAGTTCCTCATGTGAAGGGTGCTCACAAAACCCACTCTGCTGAGATCTGAAGTTATGTTTCACCAGAAAGTCTATTGGAAGGAGATTCATCTCTCCAGATGCCCCCCCCCTTTTGTTTTTGTTTTTCTACCAGTGTGCCCCACTCCTCCTTAGGGGCATGTCGGAATGGCCCATGATCCCAGACACAGGACCAGGGGCCAAGAACTGAGTCTAACCAAAAACACAGAAATTCACAAATAGGACCAAGGAGAAGGACCTGTCAAGGCTGCCAAGACAGTCTTAGGACCCACCACCCATCCTAAGGTTCCACAGTGGTTCATGGCACCATCCCCGGGTTACGTCCGTTGCTTTGTCACTCACCACTGCAGAGGTTGACTGCTCCGACCTTCAGTTGCTGGGGTCTGTCCCCACAAGGCTTGGAACTCTGCAGGACCTCCCTCAGTCAATGTACGGCCGTTGCCTTGAAGGCTTCCTTGGGTGCCTGTGGTTGCAACCTTTCCAGGACCTCTTCCTCAGCATCTTCCTCCTCTTCCCAGATGTGTTGCCACCAGTTGCCTTCCTCTGCCTCAGCCTCCCTGCCTTTTACACTATGGGTACCCTGCATTTTCTTGATGGTCAGGTGGCTCTCCTCACCAGGGGGTTGCTTAGCTCCCCTGGCCTGCCTCGTCTTGACCTCCTTACACCCTGTGGCTTCCAGAATGTTCTCCCTCCAGGCTTCTCTTCAAGTGCACGTCCCCATTCAGGGCCGGGATAGTCAATCTCAATACAGCCGAGTGGTAAGTTTTCTCTTTCCTCCCTGTGCTGCTGGGGTGTAGCCACCATGCATATGGCAGACCAGGGGGTTCATTCTGGGACATGGAGACGTGGGAGGTGCAGAGGCCAGCCTGACAACAGCCCCATCCTGGTGTCCACCACAACTAGACATCCAGAACTTTGTGGACTGGAAGAAAGGGAAAAGAGCTTCCCCTTCTGTTTCAAAGGACTGGAGCACTGTGTAGCCCAGAGGAGGGAGTGGGGAGTATAATAATACTCTTGCTCCTCAGAAACTAACAAAGGGATGACATGCTTCTCCACCCATCGGAGGTTTTCTGGGCTGCCGCTTCCCTCCACTACAATTCAAAGGGGAGAGCTATCTGCATTAAAACTGGGCAATTCACCCATGGGAAGAATCAGTGACATAATCAAGATTCAGAGCAACAAAGAACTGTAAGGCATTTACAAACAGCGTTGAGAATTGTGGCCCAGAGCTCTAGATATTGTCAACAGTAGTCAAGCAGGCTAGGAGACACTAGATGTTAACAGCCTAAAACAGCAGCATTTCTCAAGCTCTGCTTATATGTGATACCTCCACCTCTCCCCCCACTCCCGTTAGCATATAAAAGGTACGTTTTCAATTGTGTTTCTGCAGGAGCCCCATGATTCCGATTCTGGAAAAGCAGCCTGCAAAGTGACCTGTGAAGCTGAGAAAAAGAAACTGAAGAAAAAGCCTTTATTGAGCCATGGGGGCGTGTTTGTGAGGAGAAAGGGTAACCCATAGAGAGTTACACGAACTTCCAGGCATTTTGCTATAAAACAATATTTGGATTTATGGAGACAGCCGGGTTCGATGCAAAAAGGCACTCAAAAAAAGTTAAGTTTTACTATGCGGTCACAGACCCGATTATACAAAGATAAATACATAGAATAAATACATAGTATAGTATAAAATCTTACTATAGCGTTTTGCAAATTCTCATGGCTGAAATAAAAACTTAGCCACTAACTGTGTTGTTATTTGATTCTCTCCGGACAACAGAAACTTCAGATAGGCTGTGAGAGGTAAACCAGTACATTTGCTCATGATTGAACCAAGATATTGAATGTGTTCGTTCCTATATAAGCTACGTTCTAAAATGATGTGCGCCAAGATCTCAATCATTTCTTTCCTGCACAAAAAGGCACTCATTGCCCAAAGGTTTCCAATTAAGCATGATGCATCTAGAATTTCAAACCCCCTTAAATTTATCCCAAATAAATATTATTTTATAACCCTTAATTATTTCCCCCAAACAACAAGGAGGCTTGGGGGTGCACGTTAGGTACAAGCCACATGAAGACCACCTCTGCCCCAGATGCATAGGGTACCAGACAGGATGGCACTACAGGAAAAGATACCAATGAAATCAATTAAGATATATTAGTGTTTCATTAAATAATGTAATGATAAAGAAGAAGCAGCTCACAGATGTATAAACTGTACAAAATTGAGTAAGAAAGTGTTCAACAAAGAATGAAACCCACTTAATTGATTAAATTCATTTTTTAAAAAAATCCATCAATCATATTTAATATCAGGAAGCATAACAATTTCAGCAGATATTATTCAAAGCATCAGCTATTCATTGAGTAAATCATATATATGGATATGATGGATATATATAACTTCTTTGGAGGTAAAACAGGCCTTTCTAAATGTGAAGGCTTTGAAAGTTCTAAAGCAGCTTTCACCAACTTCGTTTTGAACTACAGCTCCCATTAGCCTGCTGGGCAACAGACAGGGATTATCTGAGTCAGATTGCAAAACACCCAAACACTATTAGGTTGGAGATGTCTGTTGAAGGCTACAAGATGGAGAGATGGATCTCTCCAGAGAAAGTATTCTACAGTGAAGGCACCACCACTGCAAAGATGCTTGGCGTTCACCCCCCTCCCAAACTTCCACTAGTAGGAAAAACATAATTCTCAGTTAACAGGTGCTCTGTTACTGCCCAGACTGAAGTCTGGGAAGATTCAATTTAAATGGCCAGATGATGGATGATAGGGAATCCACTATTCCTGAGTGTTTCCAAAATGTGGAACTCTAGATTTTTTAAAAAAACTACAACTCCCAGAATTCCCAACTAGCACAAGCAGTGATCAGGGCTTCTGGGAGTTGTAGTCCAAGAGCAACTGGGGGTCCAGGGTTGGAAACCTCTATCCTAAAGAGCTACAGATAACTGGAGCAAGTGATGCTGGAATAGATGGACCAGTGATTTGTGATGATACACAATATAGTAGGTTGGCTAACCAAGTTGAGAAGGCTTCCGTGGAAGGAATGCTGGGGTAGATAAAAGGACATGTTCACGGGGCCATCACAAGATTTTTTTTGCTGCCTGAGATGCTCCTTTCATTCTATGTACAGAAGTTAGTAGGACTGATCAATGAATTTTTCTTCAGAATATTATAGCTAAGTTATTGTGCAGAAAAGCAAATCAAAATTCTACAATTCTAGAAATGGGGGCAGCCATAAGTAAACGTTATAGCTTTGTAACTGGGGTTTGGATCAGTGTAAAATTTGGTACAGGTATAGCAGACAGTCTGCTGCTGTAAAAAACTTTGGAAAAAGGATTTTTGACATAATTTTTTAAAAAGTAAAATTGATGGGAAACAGGTGATCTTGAAACAACCCGGGATTTAAAGCAGATCACATAAATTATAAATACTGATCTTGCTTATTTTGAAAGAGAATGGGTGACCCCACTTTTAATTTGGAAAGAAGCCAAGTTGCAGGGGTTGAAATACTTATCCTCAAAAATGGCTTTTCAAAAGGGGAAAACAGCCACTTTGTTATGATACATTGCATACATTGGTATGCAAGGGAGCAAGATATTTGGAGAAAAAGGTCACAGAAACAGACTGAAAAGACAAATCTTTAAAGAGTAAAAAGAGAACTTGCTGAAAAAAGAGAACTTGCTGAAAAACTTGTGTTTGCATGAGAAGCATTTGATGGGGAAAAAAGGAGTCAGTTTCTGGAATTTCCCCCTGCTTGGTGTCTTCTTGGTAGCAAGCACAAGAGATCATCTTAACTGCTGACATTGGTGTCGTCAACCTTCAGGCTGCCCTTTGCTATATAAAGTTTGGCATCCTTTTTCCTGTTGTCAGCGCGGGCACAATATTGTGCAGCAGAGCAGGAACAGACAATTCTCGAGTCATGTGGAATAACCAAGAATATATTGCAAGTATGTTTAAGGGCATCATTGCTCAGTTGTAGCTCCCAGTATCTCTCGGAGTAGCAGATTCAACTGTGCACGGTGTGAAGGAATACTTTTTATCTTTCCTTTGTCTCCCACTGCTGAGTACCACTGGATGACCCTGGGGGCCAAGTATTCAGCGAGAGGGGGAAAAATTGTTTCTCTGCATCACACAGTTTTGTATAGACCTCTGTCAAATCTGCTGCCCCACTCACCTTGTTTCTAAGTTACGAAACCCACAATGGGATTGCTTCTTAGTCATTCTGGTTGCCTTTTTAAATACTTTTCCCAAACATCTCTTTGCTACTCCCTGGTTTTGGAAATTAAGGTAGGTCAGGAAGAGTCCTTATCTTCTAGTGCTACTGACTATGTCCTGTAACACCACAACGGAAGTGGTCTCGAGGGAAGGGTGTGTTGTGGCTTATTATCTTTTGCAGCTGCAGCCTGACAGAGCTACAGTCCTTTGTGGTGAAGTGTTTTAAGCCAACACTACTAAATTCCAACAGTCACTGGCACCTGTATAGGCCTCTCTCAAAATGCACAGAGCAGCTTCACAGAGATTATGAAGACCACGGCAAGGAGAATAGGGCCAGAAAGCAAAACTTCTCACCCGAATTTAAGAAGGGCATCGATAAGGTGGCTTGGCAGTGCTACGTGTGAAAATTGTTCAGGGGTCTTAGTAGGCTACAAGCTCATCATGAGCCAACAGAGTGATGCAGCAGCAAAAAACCCAAATGCAATACTACGTTGCATCCACAGAAGTATACTGTGCAGGTCAAGGGAAAGAATACTGGCTACTTTGTTCTGCTTTAGTTAGCTCTTACCTGCAATATGGTGTCCAGTTCTGTCACCGCAGTTTAAGAAGAATGGTACATGTCCCAAAGCAGCTGACCAAGGACATAAAAGGTCTGGACACAAAGTCTTGTGCGGGATGGTTAAGCCCCAGGGAAAAGAAGGAATGGCCCTTGGTCACACCTCCCATCCACATCCCAAGGAAATCTCTCATGGTTTGCATGCAGAAGGCCCCAATGTCATCCCTACGTTTTGGAAAGACCTGTACCTGAGATGCTCGGCAGGTATGACCCTCAAAGTAGATAATTATGGACCAGATGGACTAAAAGTATAAAGCAGCTTTATATGCTCTGCTTTGCAGAAACATCCGCAATACATTTTGTGATATGACATTTTGGGAGGAAGCCGTCCTTTGAACCTTCCCCAAGGCATCGGTTTCCGGTTTCCTGCCAAGCCCGTGGCATTCTGGTGTTGCATGTGAGCACAAATGGGAGAAGGGGCTCCACTGAGGGAGACATGATGACCAACAGAGAAGTGCTGGAGGAGAAGACAACCGGATAACCGTAGATGCATTTGCATAATGCTGGTGACCACCACAGCATTTTAGCCCTCCGACATCTCTCTTCTTTTCCAATGGTCCATCCACTTATCAGCCAGGCTCCAGGATGTAGGAACTCCAAACAAGCCCAAATCAGAACCAAGCATGTGCTGCTTGATCTATTAGACCCATAGATGAGAGCCACTCATTGTGGGTTAAAGACCAATATCGACATAGAAGCTCTGAGAGTATCTATCAGAGAGTGTTATCCAAGACACACTTGCAGGTTGAATCCAGAAAGGCTGGGTTCCCTCCTCATTCTTTTACACTGGCTGCTTATTTCCAGAATCGATAAAATCCCAGCGCAATTGCAAGGCACGTGAAAACAGAGGCTGCAAATAAAAGCAAATTTCATTCGTTCATTTATTTTATTTATATCCTGCCTTTCTTCCAATTAATTAATTAAAAGTATTTTTAACCCGTCTTTCTCCTTAAGAAGGACCCACAGTGGCTTACATTATTAAAAGGCAATATTAAAAGCGAAAAACAGCGAGTATACAAATACTTAAAAAGGATCAAACAGATACTGCTGCTAAAAGACAGAAAACGAAAATGACACCCAAAACATACTTAAAGCAGTAAGGCACAGCCAACCATTTTAAACCTCCCAAAAAGGTATGAAAGGCAATGTACAACAATTTAAAAATACATGTAAAAATTGCAATAAATTAAGACATTACGATTAAAATAGGATTAGACAAAAAAAGTTTTAAAGGTCATTGGTTAAAAAAAAGTGAAAACAAATTTTAAAATACTGGATATTAAAAATACTGATAAAAATGGGCTGCAAAAAAATTACTGTCTTCGGGATTTAGAAGTTGAAAGCCAATTCAAAAAGGAAGGTTTTCTGCTGGTGGTGGAAGGGCAGTAATCCCATAAACTGGAATTCTGAACACTCCAAACTGCACAATATTTTTATGGCAGGGCCCCCTCCTAGATTATACACTTCTGCCACAAAGGTTTTTAACACATCAGTCTCTTACCTGCCAAATAGCGAATGGTTTCCAGTTTATTCGACTCCATGAGTGTTTTCAAGGCAGCGATTTCAGCATCAATTTTATTGCTGACTTCTGTGATGGAGCTGTTGGTACTTGAGTCCTGGAAAGACGGAACACAAGCATCACTTTCCGAGATGAAGCCAGCGGCATCCGCAAAGAGAGCTTTCACAACAGTGCCCTGGGTACAGAATGCCCTCCCTAATAAAGCCTGCCAATCTCTGAAATATTTTTACCCCGGCTTTGGCAGTTCGTTCCAGTTTGTTTACTGCCCCAAGAGGGGTTTGGTGCCTCCCCCTATGGTGGGCACCCACTCAGAAGCAGCATGCTGGCTTCCCTGCCCCGCCTTCTCTGGGCGCTGCTTCTGAGTGGGCGCCTGCCAAGGGGGCGGAGCACTGACGCATCGAACACCTTTTGTGGCGGTCAACGAACCAGCAGTTTGTGCCCATCTCGAGTGGCTTATTCTTTTCTTAAGGCTCTCCGCTTCCTCCGCTATAGTCTCACAACTATAGTCTTATCAGGTAGGTCTAATCAAGAAACCGTGCCTAGCGCCATATCATTCAATGAGTTTCAATAAGGACTAGAGGATGAGATGGTTGGACAGTGTCATCGAAGCGACCAACATGAATTTGACCCAACTCCGGGAGGCAGTGGAAGACAGGAGGGCCTGGTGTGCTCTGGTCCATGGGGTCACGAAGAGTCGGACACGACTTAACGACTAAACAACAACAACAACAGACTGTGAATGCGCCTGAGCCAGGACCCATTCTCTAACCAGCCTATTATGCACTATACCATTCTCCTGGCAGTTCCAGGCAAACATGGTTTTTATTTATTTATTTATTAGACTTCTACCCCGCCCATTTAGACCAAAGGTCTACTCTAGATCAAAGGTCTACTTTATTTATTTAGATTTTTATCCTGCCCAAATAGTGGCAGAGCCCCTTACTTTGGGTGGCAAATTAAATCAGAACAGCACAATACAAACCACCCGAACCACAGCCACATAATCGGTAAACGTGAAGCATAACAAAAGATAAAATACCTAGTTTAATGTTAGCTGCCCAGAGTAGACATTGTCTAAATGGGCGGGATATAAATTTAATAAATAAATAAATAAATAAATAGTAAAAAAAAAAATAAAGACTCTAAAAATATTAAACACAATTAAAATTATGAAATACAATAAAGGTGGGGAAATAAAGGGCAGGCACACAAACAGAGAGGGAGATAAAGGCCCATGGACTGGCACGATTACTCTGGGCCATAAAAGGCTCGTGAAAAAGGCTAGGTTTAAACTTATCTCCTAAAGCCAAGGAGGGATGGGGCTAATCCTATCTCAGGCGGGAGCGAGTTCCAAAATGATGGAAGGCCCGGTTTCGAGTGGCAGATTTTCAGGGCTCCCTTGGGGTCACCACCCGCAACATCCCAGTGTATTAGGCACAGGTGGAACGGGCAGACATTTTATTGCTGACTTCTCAACTTCCAGGCTATTTTTTTCCCATGACACAGGCCTCTTTTAATATTTATTTATTTAAAATATTTTTTACCCCGCCTTTCTCCCTAAAACGACCCAAGGAAGCTATATTATTTGTTAATTTTTATTTATGCATATCGTCTAGGGTTTTTTTTTGGTAAACTATGCTGGAAATTGTACTAGACGAAGTGAAACGAGATCCTTCTTCTTTCTTTAATACAACCAGAATGAATCTGTCTTCTCGTAAATGGAGGTCATGCCCATCGTATTTCAGTGGTCGCCTATTTCTAAGGAATTCCATGCCACTGAATGAGCAGATTGGCAGAGGCGGGATGGAAGGGAACTTTCCTCCTTAGGCCCAACACAGAAAGCAAGAGGAACCATCTGCTCTCCATCTCTGGAAGTCTCCAGCAGGCCAGAAAATATGTCGGACGTTAATAACTTCTGTGGGCTTCATTGTACTGTCGGGCTAGCTACTTTCAGGTTGTTAAAATGTGATGCTGCTTCTCCTTTTTGAAAACATGGGACAGGGATATTGGAAGCTGAAAAGTGGGCGTAAAGCAGTTGGGGTGGGTGACAACAGAAAAATAGCTAGGTTCACCTATGCATCTCTCGCTTCTTTTCTTTCCAAATAAGTCTTGTTGACATGCGGACCACTACTCTTAGGCTTCCTTCTTTCCTTCCTGCTTCATCTCCAAGATCGGTTTGTATCTCTTTACCCTTGAATAGGCATGGGAACATTTGCCCCTCTAGATGTCATTCAGCTGCGATTCCCATCATCCTCAGCCAACATATTTCATGGTGTGGAATGACAGGGCTTACAGTCTAATAACATTTGAACTTTGCTCACCCCTGCCCAGAAAGAAAACGCCTCAGGACTCCTCCATGGTGGGTACTGTAAGTTCTGTATTTATGAAAGCTAGCTGCACAGACATTTGTAAGCTAAGCTAGAACTTATGTTCTGATCTATCCCTGAATACATTTCCAAATACAATTAAATTTGAGGGTTTTTTAAAAAAAACCTACTAGCTCCCAGAAGTATTGTTTTCTCTGAACAGACACATACTCAGCACCAAAGTACTGCAATTTTCTACTACAAATACCCACTATTTTTCTTTGAAAACACAGCAAGCTACAGCTCACAGTACCTGGGAAGGTTTGCTGTGGCTTCACAACTTTGTACATGGTTCTTGGACTACAACTCCCAGAAATCCTGGCCAGCATGGCTAGGGGTGGAGGCTTCTGGGAGTTTTAGCCCAAGAACATCTGAGAACCCAAGGTTGGAAACTACTGTACTAAGACATGAAAGAAGTAACTTTATTCGACTACAACACCCAGAAATCGTGAGTGCTGTCATCTAAAAAAAGAAATATCAGCTCTTCCGAGCTCCGGCTGCTCTTTTCTTGCTACCCTCTTCTTGTGTCCCCTGGCAAAACAGGATTAAACACACAACCCCCACCTACACACCTGTCCCAGTTCATACACTTACTTTTTTATGAAACTCTGTTGTCACTTCCATGAGTTTTTTCTCCTGATCTGTAAACTGAAGAGATTTAAAAAATATGCGAGAAATTACATGATTCAGAAAACTTAGGATAAGTAGAATGAGAAAATGTACATGTGTGAGGAGCACAAAATACAGCTTACCATGTCTGTCACCCTGCTGCGCTCTAAGTTGATGTCCAGCTTGTTTTCAGCCCGGATCTGACTCATCTCATTCTTAAAAAAAAACCCAAAAAGACCCTGCATTTCAATCATCTGTATTTCAGGAGATGATTTCCCCCATTAGGGCACTGACAATTTGTTATAGCATCATAACACTTGCAATTCGCCCCTTTACTGCCTGTTTTCAGGTGAGCAGTGAGGATGCGTTCATTTAAATTGACTTTTTTCTCCTTAAAAAAACAAACAAACCTTAACTTTCTCTTGCTGTTGTGAAATGCTCCTTGATTTGATGCTTCGGTTGTTATTATTTGTATCAATAATCACCCATTATTTGTACAGCATGTATTCATGTGACATGAAGCTTCACAGGGAATAAAAAGGGCAAGTCCCTGTTCCATGAAGCTTTTACTCCAAAATTGAACTCCAGCAGAACCACAGAGGAAGAAAAGTGTCTCTCGTGTTCCCTTGCTGGAACCACAATGCCTACTTGCGGTCTCTCTCTTTCTCGGGCTGAAAAGGCTAGTGGTAGCCATTTTTATACAATCATGGACCAGTGTTTTTCCCCTCTCTTTTAAAGCCAACAGTGCAGTCGCTTCTCAGTCACTTACCATAAGCTGCTGTTTCACTTGGTCCAGTTCAATTTTCATTTTCTAGTTAGCAAGGGAGAGAGAGAGAGGAGAAGAAAGAAAAAACATCTTGAATCAGATGAAGCTCAACTAAAAAAGGAAAGATGGAGAGGGTGTCAAATCCATGGTAGAATGGAGATCAGAAGGAATGACTTTCTGGTTCATAGCGAACAGGATGCAAGTTTCTGCAGATGGCCACAACCAGAGGAAAAATGGCAACACACTGAAGCCACTTTAGACTGAGTCAGACCTTTGGTCCATACAACCCATTATTGTCAACAGGGACTGCCAAGAGTTCTTGACACAGGATTCTTCCCTAGCTCTACCTTTCCTCGCTGTAACCATAGAATCATAGAATCGTTGTAGGGTTGGAAGGGACCTTGGAGGTCTTCTACTCCAACCCCCTGCCCAAAGCAGGAGACCTCATACCATCCTGGTCCGCATACCAGTTGGGACAGATGGTTGTCCAATCTTTTCTTGAAAACCTCCAGCGATGGGGCACCCACAACATCGGGAGGCAAGCTGTTCCACTGCTTGATGGTTCTCACCGTCAGGAAATTCCTCCTTATTTCCAGGTTGGATCTCCCTCTGACGACTTTCCACCCATTGGTTCTTGTCCTACCCTCAGGCGCAATGGAGAATGAATCGATGCCCTCTTCCCTGTGGCAACCCTTCAGATCTTGGAAGACTGCTATCATGTCTCCCCTCTGTCTTCTCTTCGTTAAGCTAAACATACCTAGTTCTTTTAGTCGTTCTTCATACGATTTAGCCTCCAGTCCCCTTATCATCTTGGTTGCTCTTCTCTGCAACCCTCCTTATTCAACCTGCAACCTTCCATATATAAAACCTGCACTACCACTGAAATGTGGCACCTGCTTCCAATGAATTAAGACTGCAGTTCTCATGGTACTGAAAAAAAGGTTAGCTAAAAGAGGAACATAAGAATATGCTGCCTTATACAGAGTCAACAGGACAAAAGCCCAGGCATTTAAGGCAAGATCCTTTCCCAGCCCTAGCTGAAGACATGAACTGAACCCTGGACTTTGGCATGCAAAGCGAAGAATTTGCCCCTAAGCTACGGTTCTTGCGTTAATGAATGGAGTTGTGCAAGCAGAAAAGGATGCACTGCAGCTCTGCGGCACAGCCATGTTCAATGAATTCAGAAGATTTCTGGTTCAATCTATGACATCTGCAAGTAGGTCTGGAAAAAGTTCTGCATAAAACTTTGAAAAACACCTCCTACCAGTCTGTGTTGGCAGTACTGGGCTATGTATACGGACCAATTCTTATGCTTTATAAGGGCGTGAAAGGGGAAACAGGAAGTGAATGTGACCAGAAAAGAAATAAATGGAGAGATCTTCCCTTCAACCATCATATTGACAGATCTAAGTTGGAAGAAGGAAGAAACCAAGTAAAGACACACTGATTTTCCTTTTCTCTTCACACTCTAAGACCAGGGATGGGACACCTTCCAATTTTTAAAAAACAAAACAGGAAACTATTTAATTGTTTTAAATTCCCTTAATTGTTTCAAATTCCCAAGTACCCCCAAACACCCAATTTTATATACCACAAAGACAGTAACTAGGCTGATTTTGATTCCCTGCCAATGAAGCATTACAAGCAAAAGAGAAAAATGGAGTTGTAGAATAAATAACTGCCTGAGGCACTAATTGGGAAAATACCTCATTCTCTGTTCTCAAGTTTGCGAATTCGCTCTTCTCAAGAATGACCATGTCTTTCCGAACAGAATCCAAATGAGCCATTATCTGTTGCAAAGTGATCTCCTAAGCAGAAAGATAAAATCAGCACACAGAGAACAAGATTCCTTGAAATATTTCCATTTTTTGGGGGAAAGAATAATTATTTTATGCGGGGGACAGAGAGGATTCTTTGACTTGCATTTTCTGAGCTTAAAAATTAGAAGTGAGTCCCTGACGGTCACAGAAGAAAACAGCTTCTCATATTTCCTTTGAGAAACGGTGGGGTTAGGGTGGGGATGGGGTGAGATTGGGATTGGAAAGTAAATACAACAATGTCCTGAAAGCTAATTGTATGGAAAGTTACAGAATGTATGCTGGCAGGTTAAGTCAGTTGCCATTTGACACCATAACTCCCAGAATCCCCTAGTCACTATGCTGGTTGGGTTTTTTTTTTTAGGATTGTTGTCCAAAAATGGAACTTTTCCATATTGGGATGAACCCAAGAAATTAATAGGTTTATTCTGCAATTATCTGTTAAGTAGTCTGTTAAATAGTAGTAACAATTCCATACTGTCAGAATAGAATAATAGAATAAGAATAGAATAAAATAACACTTTATTGTCACTGCATGTGCAACGAAATCACCAGAGTGCTATCCAGACAGTGCGTCACTCATTCAGCTAAAACTCCATGTAAACTCCTTACAAATTCCAACATAATACAATGGCATCAAAATACATTCACATTTGTTGTTGTTGTTTAGTCGTTAAATCATGTCCGACTCTTTGTGACCCCATGGACCAGAGCACGCCAGGCCCTCCTGTCTTCCACTGCCTCCCGGAGTTGGGTCAAATTCATGTTGGTCGCTTCGATGACACTGTCCAACCGTCTTGTCCTCTGTGGACCCCTTCTCCTCTTGCCTTCACACTTTCCCAACATCAGGGTCTTTTCCAGGGAGTCTTCTCTTCTCATGAGATAGCCAAAGTATTGGAGCCTCAGCTTCAGAATCTGTCCTTCCAGTGAGCACTCAGGGTTGATTTCCTGCAAAATGGATAGGTTTGTTCTCCTTGCAGTCCAGGGGACTCTCAAGAGTCTCCTCCAGCACCACAATTCGAAAGCATCAATTCTTCGGCGGTCAGCCTTCTTTATGGTCCAGCTCTCACTTCCATACATCGCTACTGGGAAAACCATAGCTTTGACTATGCGGACTTTTGTCGGCAAGGTGATGTCTCTGCTTTTTAAGAAAAATGTGAATTACTCAAGCCCCTTCGCCACGACAAGGCAGCAATCCATGAAGGGGATACATTCACATGCAACCCTACAATAAGTCAGATTAAATCTTAACTGAATTTAGCAAAGTCGTCGCCCTTGGATGAAAACTGTTTTTAAATCTGTCCTTGTTTTAATAGATCTATATCGTCTTCCTGATGGCAGTAGTAAAGTCAAGTCGCTTCTGTCAAGTTGCTTCTGACTTTCCAGAATTTTCTAGATATAGAATACTCAGAAATGGTTGACCATTCTCTCCTTCTGGAGGTGCCTCGGGGCTGTGCAGCTTGCCCAAAGTTACACAGGCTGATTTTTCTCACAGAAGACACACTGGGGAATCAAACTCCCAACCTCTATCTTTCCAGCCAGGTATTCAAGTCACTAAGCTACCCAGCTGGCAGGAATAAAGCCATACAAAAAACCAATATACAGCTTCTTCACCCTCCATCAGGAAATGCACAGTACGTTGAACCACTCTAAGAAGGCTAACAAATGCAGGTACGTTTTCAATTGATGCCTGGAAGTATGGACAGAATACATCCAATATCAGAGGGAAGAGTACTGTAGATATACACAGTGCTCTGGAATGGTGAAAATAAGGGCCATAAGTCCTATTTAGTCACTAAGGAAGTGCGCAGAGTCCACATCTATTGAGGGCAGCACACCAGTTTTGGCCCAGCAGTGCTTCCATCACATGAAAACAATGGTTCAAGACTATACCCAGGCAGCCACTCTACGTGAACGAGCTAGAAGCCCAGTTTCGGGATGGCTTCGCTCATGTCCAGAGACTATCCAGGCCTCCCCATCTTCAGATTGTCCGATATTGGATGTTTGAGCCCTGCAGGATTCCTGCAGAAATTCTATACACTTCCAGTTGGGGGGGGGGGGGGGAAATCAGAAGCCTGTTGCTCAACACAGCAGGCATTTTTCCCTATGAAAGGTTAAGCCATTTTGGGTCCTTTTGGGGAGAAAGGTAAGGTAAAAAATATTTTAAAGAAACAAACAAATCCAAGAATGAAGCCAAGCCAACCACAGACAATCATATCACTATTCATCTGAGTATCAAAGTATTTCTACGGTTGCAATAATTCCAAGCAACATCAGTTTATCTATGGCTACAAGTCACTTTTTAATGTTCGACCTGATGTCAGAGGGGGTTTGAGGCGAGTGTGGTCCCCTCAACACGTCTGGCCTCCACATGCTTCCTTAATGACTGAATAAAGCGATGGTCATCTTACTAAAAAGGAGAGCCTTTTACAAGGAAGTTTTTTACTTAGTCAAAAAAAAGGGGTGTCTCAATTGTCGGACTGATAAATTGTGTGGAGATAGAAGAACGGGCCTTCTCTGCTGGGATGAGCCAAATGTGGAATTGATGCCCACCCTGTGGAGGTCCAACTGGCACCAAACCTGGTCTTGTTGTAACATCTGGCTCCTCAACAAAGCACTGAGGTCCCAGGGGTTATGCCCTGCTTAGGATGTGGAGTTCTAATATAAAATAATTTCCTTTATCCTCCCTTGAGACCTTTCAGGGCGGTTGCTATGTGCTGTCAACTCACCTCCGACTTACGGTGACCCTATGAGCGAGCGATCTCCAAACTGTCCCCCCCTCAACAGCCCTGCTCAGCTCTTGTAAACGCACGCCTGTGGCTACTTTAGAACAGCCATTCTCAACGGGGGCCATAGCATATTTGAAGGGGACCTCACGTTCATCTATTTGTATTGTATCCTTGTTTGCACACAGGCGATGACTTTCCTTGTTTGACAGCGGGTACTGGGACCTGAAAAAAGCTCCTAAAAGGGCCGTGGACAAAAAAAAGAAAGGAAAAAAAGAAAAAAGAAAAAAGAAAAGAAAAAAAGGTTGAGAATAGCTGCTCTAGAAAGTCAATCCATCTCGTATTGGGTCTTCCTCTCTTCCTGCTGCCTTCCACCTTTCCCAGCATTGTTATATTTTCCATAGAATCCTGCCTTCATGTGATGCGCCCAAAGTGAAGAGACAGCCTCAGATTCAACAATTTTGCCTCCAGAAATAGTTCGGCCTGGACGTGATCTAGGATAGATCAGTACAGGGTGGGATATCAATATTTTGACCCATAACCAGTGTGTCAAAGCCACCATCCCACCTTGAAAACGATGACACAGATCAGCACGTCTGAAAAAAAATAAACCAACAAACACCGTAGGTCTAAATTTCCTTTCTAAAGGGCATGGAATTGAAGAAGTGATTTTTTTTCAAAATCTGTTTTCATTTTTTGTTACCTGCTGGGCTTGGGTCACCATGTCCTTGTAGACGGTATCCAGGCTGACCGTTGACAAAGCCGACAACACTGACACAATTGTTTCAGCCTGTTCCTTCCCAAATCCTGGAGGGTAGACAAAGGTGTGACATTTAAAGCACGACATTTACCATCAAAGAAGAAACAGGATGACACCAAACACCGTCAACCTTCAAAGTCAGGGCCTGCCTCAGAATCCATTGCAACGTTGTTGTTTTTTATACATTTATCTTTCCCCTTCTTTAGCTGTTGATTTCTTTTTTCCTCTCTTTTCACACTTCCCTTTCCTGTCTTCTCCTCGCTCTCCTCCTCTTACTTTTTATCTCCTAAACACCCAAACCCTGCAAAACAGGGAAGAAAAGAGGTGCAGCTACTGGTATGTTTCAACCTAGGTGAGGCCATGATCCATTCATGATTCGTTCCTGCGAATTTAAAAAGACAGGATTCTTGCTAGTCCTTTTCAACAACCCTGTGGGGAAGAAATGTTTAAAATAAGGGGGAAAGGACAGTGTGTTCGGGGCATGCCCCCCTGGCTATTACAATGAATATATAAAGGCAAGAGGGACACATTTGGAAGACTTTCTTATCCCTCTTAAAAGAGGAAATCAAGTGGGGACAGAACAAAGCCAATAGATGCTTTCTATGTCTGATGGTATTGCCCCATTCTTACTGAAGTGGGCAATGCTACTTCAGATAGCAGCCAGGAGGACCCTCAAATAGTTGGCTACTCCTCCGTAAATTAAAAAATCCCTGCTCAAAGAAAACTAGATGCTCAGGGAAACAGAACCTCGCTCATGGAAAACTGGATGTTCAGGGAAACAGAATCTAGTCAAAATTCAGAGCCATTTTCCAGCCATAGCCTTTGCTCACCGTGTGCCTCTAGGTCTCGCACAAGATTGTGGGTATCAAAAGTGAGCTTCCTTTGCTCTGGCGGGGTAATTTCGACCCTTCTCACATCGTAGGACTTCACTGGAGCAGAGGCCGCAAAACCTGAAAAGTGTGGTCACGTTTAGACGGCAGCTTTTTTTGCAAGCAGTTTTAACCCTAACAAGAAAAACAACAACAATGGTACGACCCCTCTACACTTTGTCCTCAGGATGAAACACTGTGATTGTGGTTCTTCCTCTTCTTTTATGCTGAGATCCCAACTGGTTTCAAATTCTCCCACAAACCTTTGTGATTCGAACCCATGTCTCCCTAACCCCAACCACTACACTATACTGTGTCTTTTCGGAGCTGGATATTAACATTAGCTTGTAAGTGTTCGCATGAGAAGCAGGCCCTTTGGGGGAGAAAGAAGCGTCTACTTTCTGAGACGGGATGACTATACCCTATTAAAAATGCCTTTTTATGTAAACATGGCATGGGTGTTTGTGTCACAGATTATAAAAAGGGGTCACACAACTCAAAAAAATAAAAATAAAAGGTTGGGAACCACCGATCTATAAAAGCGACCACATCCTTTTGAAAAAGTCAAGCCCACTAGTCTGGCTTTCTGTTGTGCACAGCAGAAAAACCTTTGCTTTTGGGAGCACAACCACCGCTGGCCGTGCTGCCCGGGGAGCATGGGAGTTGTAGTCCCCCACTCCCCAAACAACTCTTCCAAACCCCGAGATCAGGATTTAGGGTGCCGAGAAAAAGGGCCTACGCCTACAGTTTGTATCCCCCTTTCCTTGGAAACAAGCCTCCCTGAACGCCCTGGGGATTTACTGCTGAGTAGACCAGCCTTGGAAATAAGCCCACCGAGGTTTCTCGCCTGCAAGCTGTAAAGGGCAACCCGACGAGCAGCTACCATGAAAATGCAGAAATAAATACAGCATTCTGGACTCTTGAGGTCCTTAGGAAGGGTACAGTTTGGAAATGTTGCTTTTTTTTTTTTTTTGCGGGGGGGGGGAGACTACAAAAGCCTTCCAAGCAGCATGGGACGGTGGTGGAATATGGGAGCTGTAGTCCTTTTTTTTTTGAGAAGAAAAAAAAAGACAACGTTTCCAAAGCCTGGAACGGGGCTGTCACCACGTGGCAAAATATCTCTCTCACCCCTCAGGATTGTCGAGGGTCTGCTGCTCTCCCGGACCAGCAGCCTCACGGCCAGCTCGCTCAGCTTCTGCATCCTCAAAACCTTTTCTTTCTTTCTTTCTTCGGGATCCAGAACAGCCAGACTGGGAAACCCGGGCTGGAATCAGAACACCTACTTCCGGCCGGGTGCCCAAGGGGTTGCTGGGAAATGTAGTTTTTACTGCCCCCCCCCGTACTCCTTTCTTCCTGCTCCAGCTTCAAGGTATTCTGGGAAATGGAGGCAACGCGGTGCGCTGTAGGTAGGCGTAAAAAAGGGGACGTGCAGGGAGGGAGGAACGAGTTGGAGACTTTCCCCCTTTTTGTAATTTACGTTCCCGCGGAAAGGACTTTGTTTAAACACATGGCAACTTTCCAAAGAAAGAGGGGAAAGAAGGAGTCCTAGCATTGTAGATTTAGGAAGGTCCCTAGAGGTCATCTAGTCGAACCCCCCGACCCTGTGGGATTTCGTCACAGAGGCGAAATCAATATTTCAATATTTATATACTTACTCTTTTTAGCCTCTAGATGTTGTCTTTTAATGATGTGAGCTACCTTGGTTCCTCTTTAAGGAGAAAGGCGGAGTAAAATATTATGAATGAGTGAGTGAATAAATGAATGAAGGGATGGGATGGAATGAATGAATGAATAAATAAATAATTTTTAATTTTATTTCTTAGATTTACTATAGACCATCCCATAAGTGCAATGCACTAAAAATTGCATACTCTGGTTTCTCTTCAGATCGCATAAATCTTTCGCCTTTTAAAATTGCAGGTTTTACACAAAAATGTATCCTATCCTATCCTATTTCTGACTTCTTCTAAAGCAGTGGATCTCAGGGTGGAGTGCAATCAATAAAATCATAGGAAAGCCATCTAAAATAACGTAACAATGGGTAATGTATAACAAAACATTGTGCTATAAAAACAGTATCTAAATGCAACAATGCTAAAATTGTATTCATAGACGTCAAAAGCACCAGCTGCTTTTGCTTTGCTGAACGGAAAGGTAAACCAATTTACAGAGGCCAAAGGACATGCAGTGGACTTTGAGAAACGGGGAAACGAACATGAAAACCTGTTCAAAAGGATTAGCAATTTTCCGAGGTGAGTCCATCACAGCTGAATGCTGAGTTTGCTATCTGTTTTGCTCATTTATAGCAGGAGGTTGTCATATGAAAATTTTTCTCTGTCTTTTACTTTCCATTATTTGTCACTACGGTGTTCAGACATTAGTTTAACAGTACACTTAACAACAGATCCAATGGGTGATATCCGGCCCAAGGCACCTTGGTTTGTCTCCATCATGTCTGAGCAAATTTATGGTGGGCTATTATCTGTGGGGACGTGGTGGCGCTGCGGGTTTAACCGCAGAAGCCTCTGTGCTGCAAGGTCAGAAGACCAGCAGTCGTAAGATCGAATCCACGCAACGGAGTGAGCTCCCGTCACTTGTCCCAGCTCCTGCCAACCTAGCAGTTAGAAAGTATGTAAAAATGCGAGTAGATAAATAGGTACCACCTCAGTGGGAAGGTAACGGTGTTCCGTGTCTAGTTGCGTTGGCCACGTGACCACGGAAACTGTCTTCAGACAAACACTGGCTCTACGGCTTGGAGACGGGGATGAGCACCACGCCCTAGAGTCGGACACGACTGGACTAAATTTCAAGGGGAACCTTTATTATCTGTGTAACTAAATAATTTCATTGTAAAGAGAGTGCTTTACAGAATCATTAAATGTTAGAATTGGAAGGAAAATCAAATCCAGAGGGAGACAGAAGTTAAAATGTTTCATTCCAGCCTGTGTAGCCTTGGGCAGGCTGCACAGTTCCAGGATATACCCAGAAAAAGAGAGTGGTAAATTACCTCTGTGTATTCTTTCCCTAGAACACCCCGGAAAGGGTGGCCATAATGGACTTGATGACACATGATGGTGATGATTTAGAGTGACCCCTGTTTTAGCATGAGCAAATAAAATGGACAGTTCTACGCACCCACCCGATGTTTCTTGGTGGCTTCAGGCCAATTGCCTGCCTCTTAACTTCAGAGTTCCTTAACGGCATCATGAGAATATTGATTGGCTAACATTATTAACGTGTTAAATTAATGCTATAAAGGCATTAATTAAATATTTGTGTGGTGCACCTTCTATCCTAATTTCCTAGTCAGCTGCCTTGGGCCCTTTTAAGGAGAAAGGGAATGAATGAATGAATGAATGAATGAATGAATCGCATAGAAGCTGTTGGTTTGTGGTTTTGCTCCGAATAAATTAGTTTTCAAAACATCTACCCTCCACTATGCCTCCCACTAGAAGAGGCAGCCTGTATGGCTTTGGGCAGGCTGCAGGGTCTGAGAGTCCCAGAGCTTTGGAGTTCAATTCCCCACAGTGCCTCCTGTGAGAAAAACCAGCCCGTGTAGCCTTTGATAAGCTGCACAATCCCAGAAATGTGCCCAGAAGAAGGGAATGGTAAATTGCTTCTGAGCACTTTATTTCTAAAAATCCCTGGGTCAGACTGCCATAAGTCGGAGTTGATTTGACACCACATAATAATTATTTAAAAGTGCTGAATATTGTCTTGGACTAAACACCCACTGTAGCGGATAGAACTAGGACACAGGAGACCTAGGTATGAATCCCCCATTGGCTTATAGAAACCCACTAAGTGGTTTGGTGTGTGTGTGTGTGTGTGTGTGTGTGTGTGTGTGTGTATGTGTGTGTGTGTGTGTGTGTGTGTGTGTGTGTGTGCGTGTGTGTGCGCTACTGGTAAAGCCACTCCTTAAATATCTCACTTACGTTGAAAGCCCTATTTGGATTGCTATATGCCTGTGAGACATGGAAGCATGTTTCTTTCCGGACTATACATGATACCGTTAAGGTATGAGCTGCTAGATACCTCAGTGGTTTAGGCATCCGGCTGGGAGTTCGATTCCCCACTGTGCCTCCTTGACAAGGGCTGGACTTGGGTCCCTTCCAGCTCTGCCGTTCTAAGATTATTATTATTATTATTATTAATGGCCCCACACAGCACCATCTACAAGACAACATGGGCTCTCAACATTGGCCACGTGGATTCTTCACATCAAGCAGAGATAACCAAAGTATGAACTTACGTTCACTAGGTAAAAATATTAATCTGACTTTAATTTGGCTTCAATTGGCAGCTTCTACCTGGTTAATCAACCAGACTATAACCCTTAACTTGTGCTAGAGGCTAGCGATCTTGTGATGCTTTTTTCCCAGCCCTGCAGCCAACTTTGTGTTTCAAAGCAGGCAATGTGTATGTTTGTGTGTGTGTGTGTCAATCACAGTGTAATTGACAACCATCTGGTCTTGAGAGCAGGGTGTAAAACTCCCAACTGTGCTACAAGGAAGTGTGCTTGAGACCGCACCCCCAAGAGGGATTTTGAAACCTGCGTCTGACATCACCTCTCACAGATCACTGCCATCAATATTTTTAACTCTTGTCTACAATTTTTCTGCACTATCTGTGAAGCGGTGGTGATGCATAGCCTGATGAAGGGGAATTCCTCCACAAATTTGCAATTTGTTTGGTGTTTTTTTTTAAATGGTCCAATAAAAGCTGTCACCCACTGTTACATTTGTGTAATCTTAAAGCCAATAGTACAGCCTTTTCCTTGTTCTTTATGAATGGAATGGCATAATTTCCTCTATAGCCAGCAGGGGACAGCAATCTACAATAGAATTTGTCAAATATACAGTAAGTGGTGGTGGTGGGGAAAGCAGTAAACAGACAGTATTGAAGACGTAATGGCTTTCCTCCTGAGCGTATGTTTTTTCAGATGGAGCAGAGCCCAGAACTTAGTTCCATTAACAGCCCAACTATTTCAATTTTTGCAGCGAACTATATTATTCCATTGGAAAGTACCAGTGAAAGTGGAGAACACAACTCTCTTTTGGAACAAGCAGATATTTTTGCATTCAGACTCTTATTACTACTACCGCTGTCACTGCAACATTTTATTTTAAAATGGCCCTGGGCACAGAGCTGGCTGTACCATACCTTAAGAACACCTGTTGGACCGGTAAATGAACCGGGCCAAACCAGTGGTTTGTGCCTATCTCTAGTCCTCGGTAAACCTATTTTACAGAGCTATGGGATGTATAAAGAGTCCTTGCCCACTTTGGCCTCTAACAGAGTTAAGCAGCTAGCTAAAGAAAAAAAAAGCTGTCTTTAAGTGGCTGGATTTGTGTAACATCTCACATATGTCCTACTCTTGTTGGTATTCACTATCCAAAACATCATTTGGTTTAGATAACTGATTATTATTTTTTAAAAAAAACTTATTTAAAATATTTTTACCCCACCTTTCTCCTCCAAAGGACCCATTATTTTGTCAATCTAACTAACCCTGTAAGAAATGTATCCACAGCTCTGAGCTTTCAGTGTAAGCCATCAGCCATTTGGGAGGGCAAAAAAAAAAAAGTCCCATTTCGTCAAAGATTCTGCATCTGTGGATAAGGATAAGTTTCCATTGTTTACTAAGCTTCCCTTTATGTGAGCACCCCAGAAGTTAATTTCTTGCTGGCATTCTTAGACCTGTGTGTGATGGGTGCCCCCCCCCTCTGTCTTGGGGACAGGGGTTTAACCACTACCTATCAAGTAGCAAAATGTTTAGGGCATGGCTCAGGAAGAAAGGAATTTTTCACAGGCTTACAAATCCCATGAGTCCTAGTGAAAATGGGGTGGCAGAGAGACATGGGGGCATGTTGCAAATGATGATGGATTCAGTGAATGTTGTTTGATGGGAATCTAGCCAGAAATTTCTGGGGTGAATCAGTTAAATGTTCCTGCTATATTCTTAACAGGATTTGGTGCTCTTAGAGGATGTCCCATATGTACTTATGCATGGAAGAAAGCCATCATTGAAGGATATAAGAATTTTGGGGTCTTTTGCCTGGGTGCATATTCCCAAGCAAAGCAGGCGAAAGGGAGAACCCAAGGCAAGAAAGTTGCAGTTTGTTGGCTATCAGCCAGGAAGCATGTTGTACAGGTTTTATGACAAGGCTGGAGATAAAATTGTATATAGCCAGTCAGCAACTTTCATAGAGCATGCAAATTGGCAAAAAGTGCATGAAAACCAGGAAGTTTTGTTGCCAATTTCTTCAGGCAGTCAAGTTCCTAGATCAAGAGCCTAGTACAACTCTAGGAGGGGCTGATAGGACTTTGAGTTCAGAAGAGTCAACTGAGCAGGAAGAAATTAAGCAAGATGAGTTTGAAGTACCCAGACTTTCTAAAAGAGTCAACAAGGGTGTCCCACCTGAACGTTTTCAGGCTACTCATGTGAATCTAGTCTTAACAGAGCCTCAGAGTTATGAAGAGATCATGCAACTTTCTCCAGAAGAGCAAAGTAAATGGAGAAAGGCAATGCAGGCTGAGATAGATTCATTAAAGGAGCACAACGTGTTCTCTTTGGTAGAACTGCCTAGTGAGGAGAAACCTGTAGGTTGTAGATGGGTGTATAAGATCAAACAGGGTACTAATAAGGAGGTTAAATATAAGGCTCGTCTTCTGGCTGAGGGCTACAGTCAGCAAAAATATGTGCATTGTGATCGGGTTTTTTCACCTACAGTGAAGAGTGACACCTTTAGAGTGGCTTTAACTGTTGCAGGTGTTAAAGGGTATAGTGTACATCATTTTGATGTAGAGACTGCATGTCTGCATGCTGACTTAACTGAAAACATAGATATGAAGCAAATTCCAGGTTTTGAAGATGAAAATCCAAAGCTAGTGCTAAAATTGCACAAAGCTTTATACAGATTGAGACAAAGTGTACGAAACTGGAATATGTTACTGGACAAAAGGCTAAAACAGCTAGGTTTTGTTAACAGCATTGCTGATCCTTGCGTCTACCATAAAGGAAAAGGAAACCAAGTAATGTATCTGCTAGCTTTTGTAGACAATTTGTGTCTAATTGTGCAGAACAAAAGCCAGGTAGAGTGGTTTCAGGAAAACATGAACAAACACTTTAAAATGAAGTATCTAGGAGAAATTGAAAATTACCTAGGGGTTCATGTAAGCAAGGATGAACAAGGGCATTTTGTCCAAGTCAAAAAGATAAAATAGAAAGTTTGCTTAAGCAATGTAACGTGTCTGGAGCAAACAAAGTTTCTACTCCTATGGTGACCAACTTCTATAAAGATAATGATACAGGAGATTTTGAAAACATTACCTTGTATCAATCAGTGATAGGGTCTTTGCTGTATTTATCAAAGTGGACAAGACCTGATATCACTGCTAGTGTTAACATCTTAAGTCAGAAGTGTGTGAAACCACAAGTCAACCATTGGAATGGAGTAAAAAGGTTATTAAGATATTTAAAGGGCACTGTGGATCACAAGCTAAAACTAAATGTTTCAAGCAGTCTTGAATTAAAAGCATATGCAGATACTGACTGGGCAACTGATCCTGCAGATAGGAAATCAATTTCTGGTTTAGCAGTCTATCCTGGGGGATGCTTGTGTGATGTGGAAATCCAGGAAACAAACAGGAATTTCCACCCATTCCACAGAAGCAGAAATGTGTTCTTTACATGAGTTAACTAAAGAACTAGTGTGGATCAAACAGTTACTTAAAGATTTAAATATTAATGTGACTGAGCCTGTGCCTGTTTTTATGGATAATACTGCATGTATCAGTTTATCTGAGAATACAAGTGTAAAAGGCAGAAGTAAATACAGTGGTGCCTCGACTTACGACCGTCCCTACTTACGACCAATTTGACTTACGAACAGCTCTGGTTGCAAAATTTTGCTTCTACTTGCGACCGGAGCTTCTACTTACGAACAGAAAAAGGCAGGGGGAAAAGGCGGGAAATTCAAATTGCTAACTGTAGGTGGCGAAAGAGGCTGCTTCTTTGTAGCTCTTTCGCCTCAACGGTTAGAGTGAGTGCGATCGAGGAGGGACTGCCTGGCTTCTGCTTCTCAGTGAGCGTGTGTGTGTTTGCAGGGAGGCTTCGGACTGCCTGTTAGGTAAGGTAAGGTGCTGTTTTCTGCTTTTTAAAAACTGTTCTGGGTGTTTTTGCAGCGTAGTTTTAGGGTGGGGAGGTTATGTTTCTGTGCTGTGATGGGTCTTGGGGGGGGTTTGTTCGTTTTTTGGGTACCCCCCCATTTCCGATGGGTCTTGGGGGGTTTGGTTGCTTTTTGAGGTTTTCCCCCCATTTCTGATGGGTCCTGCATGCTTCCCTTGCTTTTTCCTTTGTTTTCTTTGCATTTCCGACCTTGTCCCTCTGTTCTCTGTGCATTTCCAATCTGCTCCGTTTGTTTTCTGTGCATTTGCAATGGGTCTTGCACGCTTGATTGCTTTTCTCCCCCCCCCCCCTTCGGCCAGAAGGGATTAATCGCGTTTCCAATTAGTCTTGCAGTGGGGTTTTTTTTTGTTGATTTTTTTTCCTTTGGCCGGAACGGATTAATGGGGTTTCAATGCATTCCTATGGGAAATGGTGCTTCTACTTACGACCATTTCGACTTACATCCATCTTCTGGAATGGATTATGGTCGTAAGTAGAGGCACCACTGTACATATGTATAAAATACTATGATGTAAGGCGGGCTATACAAGAGGGAAAAGTAAAAGTTGAATTTTGCCCTGGTAAGGACAGTATTGCTGACCTATTTTCAAAGCCTCTTCCAGAAGAAAGACATGTAGTTTTGTCAAGTAGAACGGGAATGTTCAAAACTTAAATTTAGGAGGGGTGTCAAGATATTTGTAATGGATCAGGTCACTATATTGTAAATTAAAGTCTTGAACATATGAAATGTACTGATGTTAGTAAAATATGTAAGAAAGACTGTAAAGTGCAAGCATACACCTGTTGCTGGTTAACAAGGAGAGTTTGAGGCTTGTGTTGCCTCGGGCAAGTGTTGCTGATTACGGAGGCTTTTTCTCTGTATGAAGGAAGCTCTGTAAAGGCATTACTTTACTGCTCTGGTATAGGAGCAGTCATGCTGTTGTGTTATAGTGGGTTAACCAGTGAGTAACCAGTTACTGTATATGGATATGTTGTTATGTTATCATATTATGCTGAAGATAAGCAGTTTAAGTTACATATGTAAATACAAAGTATTTTTCTAAACTAAGTTTGGCCTGTCTTAAGTTTTGCATCCAGAGTTAAAGGAGGAGCACTGACTTCTGTTAATTTTCCACCAGTTCTCTCCAGGGAGCCACATTCTTTCTTGAATCGGCTTAAAACGTTTCTGCTAGTACATGTTTATGTACACACGTTCAAAGTATAGCAGATATACTTTCAACAGGAAGGCAATGGGCCTCTGTGGCACCTGTGGTGCTGCTATTCATATTTGTATCCTCAGGGATACAAATAGGAATACAATTAGCCCACGTCTAGTTTTAAGCAATGAAGCTTGTCCGTGTTATTCATAATGTTCAGGTTTATACCACATACTACATTCGAAAAGGCAACCTGCAAGAAAATCATGACTGTACAGTCATCATCTTTCAGTCTGTTCTTGCATTTCAAGATGGGGTGGGTGTAATGATATCGTGGAAGAAGCAACACCCAGAGGTAATAGGAGGCTTGGGGGAATCCCAAGGTTTATATGGGTACAGCTTTAAAAATAAATGTGGAAAATGTGTGTGCGTGGGGAAGCATTTTTTGAAAAGCCCCTAAGAAATGAAGAGGGGAGGGAATGGGGACAGATTGACTGAAGGAGGATGTGGAAGAAGGAAGAGGTTGGTTGGTTGGTTGTTGGTTGGTTGGTTTGTGACATTTATTGTCCTCCTTATATCACAGGATCTCTGGGTGGGTTACAAAGGCATATAAAATGATTTTAAAAGCATCAGATGGCCAAAACAATTTAAAATTACTCAGTTCAAAATGCAAAATTAAAACATTAAAATCATTGCATTAAGACTTATGTGCACTATGACCCTCAATCCCCAAAGGATTTAAAAAATAAGCATGTTTTGACTTGGCACCAAAACAATAAATAGGGAAGATAGAACCAATCTGATTGTCTGGACTGAAGATTTCCTGGTTAATATGGAAGCTATTCTAAAATGCCTCTTCGGTGGGAGTGAGACTTCTTTATAGATAGCAGTGAAGAAGAAATCAAATATTTTATGTAGCTGTATCCCCACCAGATAATGAATGAGAGTCTGCTGAGATGTTAACCGTATCAAATATAAATAGGACTTGAGCAACTGTGCTCAGCAAGAAGAAAAATTGAAGGAAAATCCCAGCATTTTGAACACCCAAAAGAACTACTTTGTGTTCTATCAGGTTCATTGCAGGCCCTGCTTGTTTTGCTAAAAGCAAAAAGTTCTGAGTGGTGCCATAAAATTTCCTTTTCCTTACTGCCTTAATGCCACTTCCATACTCTCCAGAAACCCATCAATGCTCTGAATTTTAAGACAGGTTGTCACCCTCTTCCCGCATCCTATGCTACAGAAACACTTTCCTGGCTGTTACAGTCCCAGATTTTCTTTGCTTGAATAGATTATAACAGGATTAAGAGCTTTTCACACACAGGTCAAGCATTTCTGAGGTTGGAAATGCAAAGAATAGACTTTCGTACAAATTTGCCAAACGCCTTTTTCGCCGTAATGCAACCAATCTCGAGGGCTGGGGCGGAGGGGGAGAGAGACATAGCTGGTGTCAAAGCCAATAGAAGTGGAAGCTCTTCAACGACTTGGAGAGTTTTCAAAGGAGGCGTATTCTTGGTGGAACATTTCCTGGTAGGTATTGTTCCCTTCTTTAACACCCATTATATAGTCTCTGAATCTTGTGAAGTACAAGGTTAGGCCTTATCTTAAGTACTATGGAGCCTCATGGCACAGTGGTTAAACTCCAGTACTGCAGATATGACTCTGCTCATGACCTGAGTTTGACCCCGATGGGCTCAGGTAGCCAGCTCAAGGTTGATTCAACCTTCCATCCTTCTGAGGTTGGTAAATTGAGTACACAGCTTGCTTGGGGGTGGGGGTGCAATATGTAATCTGCATAATTAAATTATAAACCACCCAGAGAGTGCTTTAAGCGCTTTTGTTGTTGTTTAGTCGTTAAGTCATGTCCGACTCTTCGTGACCCCATGGACCAGAGCATGCCAGGCCCTCCTGTCTTCCACTGCCTCCCAGAGTTGGGTCAAATTCATGTTGGTAGCTTCGATGACATTGTCCAACCATCTCGTCCTCTGTCGTCCCCTTCTCCTCTTGCCTTCACACTTTCCCAACATCAGGGTCTTTTCTAGGGAGTCTTCTCTTCTCATGAGATGGCCAAAATATTGGAGCCTCAGCTTCAGGATCCAGTGAGCACTCCGGGTTGATTTCCTTCAGAATGGATAGGTTTGTTCTCCTTGCAGTCCAGGGGACTCTCAAGAGTCTCCTCCAGCACCACAATTCAAAAGCATCAATTCTTCGGCAGTCAGCCTTCTTTATGGTCCAGCTCTCACTTCCATACATCGCTACTGGAAAAACCATAGCTTTGACTATGCGGACCTTTGTCGGCAAGGTGATGTCTCTGCTTTTTAAGATGCTGTCTAGGTTTGTCATCGCTTTCCTCCCAAGAAGCAGGCGTCTTTTAATTTCTGCTATGGGGCGATTTATAAGCAGTTCAGTTCTGGACACTGCACTTTAAGAAGGATGCTGATAAATTGGAGCAAATTCAGAGAAGGGCAACAAGGATGATCGCGGTACTGGAAACTAAGCCCTGTGAGGAAAGACTGAAATAACTGGTCTTGTTTAACCTTGAGAAAATATGTCTATGATAGCACTCTTCAAATACTTGAAACATTTTCATACAGAGGAGTGGCAGGTTCCACTCTCGATAATCTCAGAGTGCAGAACACATAAGAATCATAGAATAATTGACTTGGAAGGGACCTATAAGGTCGTCGGGTCTAACCACCTGCTCAGTGCAGGAATGGGCTAAAGTTACAGGAAGGCCGATTTTGATTATGCCGGTGGAACCAGTTACCTCCAGCACCGGAGGCATTCAACGGAAAATTAGACAACTATCTATCCGATATACTTTGATTTGGATTCCTGCTTTGAGCAGGGAGTTGGACTCGGTGGCCTTATAAGCCCCTTCCAACTCCATTATTCTGCGATTCTATGAATCTGTGATTTTCTTCCAGCCATTCCATAGGAAAAAAAACTTGTCTTCAACAGCAACACTTTCTGGAAGAGTCTTTCAAGTAAAGTTTTGCCTACTCGTCTTGGGGGAAAAATATATTCCAAAGAGGCACTTGAGAAATTCGAACTCAGTTCAGCAAGTCTAGGAGCTGTCTTTACACCGTGTATCTTGTACATTTACAGAACCTATGCCTGAAATTCCACTGGGATGTCAGCCTGATTCCTCTCATCCTGACGAAAACCAACGAGCTTCCATTCTGCAAGTTGCTCTGATTTGGCCTCACTTAACATCTGCAGACTGTACACAATCGAGACCTCTGTTCTAGGGAATGAACTGGAATCAATTTAGAGAATTAAAGGAGGGACAGGCAGTGCGCTGAAGAGCCCGTGACTTCCCTGACCAATGTTATGGCGTAACAGAGAAGGAAGGACATCGTGAAAACTCCTTGTTACTCCTGCTTACTCTGGTAGTCGTGAACAATAGGATTCTGGTCATTGAATTCAGGCTTGGAAGCAGAAGGTACTGGGCATAATACAGGATGGACAATAGTTGTGCTAGTGCCCAAACTCATTGTTGGTTAACACCCCCCCCCCCCAAACAAAATAACATCTCATGCCCTCTTCCCACCACAGTGAAAAAAATGATGTTTTCCCCTTTAACAGCACCGTTGGTTATTCAGAACAAAGTGCAACTCAACTGCACCAGCATTAACAAGGAGATTTTTCTGTCTGGTAGCAACAGTTTTCAACAAGAGCAGGCCCAGGTTCCCTGATTGGTTCTACGTGCTGATTTGGCACTTTGGATCAGGATCCAATGTAATCTGGTGCAACCTGCGCCCCACCCCCACCCTGGATCTAGTCTAGGCTGGTGTTCAGATTTATCAATATCTGGATCTCACATTCACTTGAATCAAGGCACTCAAGGGGCTATAACTTGGAGGGGTCGTTTCACCATGAAGCTTGGTAAGGTGCAGTGGGAAAATCACAGACAGGCGGTCCTTCAGATCCCAAAATTTGCTTGAGGAGTTTTCAAACCATTATTTTGTTTAAGGTACTGCTTTATATTGCAGCACCAAAACAAAGTCTACCAAAACATCTTGAGCTGAAATAGATTCTACTGGCTCTATAGCCCGACTGGCTGGGGGATTCTGGGAGTTGTCGTTGAAATACCATTTCCAAGCTCTGCAACAAAGTAGGAACCAGTGAGCCTTTCTGACTTTGAGCATGTACAGAGAGACTTTCCCTTGCTACCTAAGTGAATACTATTGGTCGTTTTTTCATATCTCGGAGTGCCAGCTGAAATCTCTAGGAATTGCTATGCTTTCCTAAGTGTCCAGGTAGGGAGATAAATTTATGGTGGAGCGTGCAGGAAGAGACAAAAGCTTGATGTATGAGGGTATGAGCGAGCCCCATTGTACAGTGGTTAAACTGCAATACTGCAGTCAAGCCTCTTCTCACCACCTGAGTTCAATCCCTGTGGGTTAAGGTAGCATCAGGTCTCATCAGCTTAGTAGTGTTTGTATCTGTGTTGTATTTGCACAATGTCACTGCACCAAAAAGTCAAGAAGGAGGGCAAAGGGCTGGGAGAGAACTGGGAGTTGCTTGTAATTGGTTCCATCGCGTCATTGGGAGCAAAGCAGATAGTGGAGGAACAGCATCATGAATCAGGAGACTTCTTGTTTCACAAGGCATCCCACCAGCAGAAGCAAAGCAAGAAGTGGAGCACCAACATCATGAATCAGGAGACTTCTTATTGTACAAGCCTTGGCAGCAGCAGTGAATATCCTTGAAAAGAAAAATCCTCATGCATTGATAGTAAGCCATCCATAAGTTCCAGATGCAATAGAGAGTCTGGACAAACCCCCATGCACCAGGTATTCTGTAATATTGCACAGGATATGAGCCCTGGTGGGAATGGCAGCAGGATCTGTACACTTTTGGCCAAACTTCCTTGGTTCTGGGTGGCTAAACCATGATTTCCTCAGTTACTTTTCCTATTCTCCTTTGGATCCTTCCCCAGCTTTCCCGCAGTATCTAGAGAACTGTGCATGAACTCTGGGAAAAAAACCCCATGATGGCTTTTTCTTACTGCTCTGAATTCTCTTTAGATTGTATTTATCTTGGCTGTAAACGTTACTGCTTCCAAGGAGACAGACAAATCCCCAAAGGACCCAGCTAAGCGAAATGGGCTGCACCTGGTCTCTAGGTGCATTTATCTACTGATCTGATCAACAGTGATTGCAAAATGAGCTTTTTATGAGACCAAAACTGCATTTGGGAGATGAGCAATGCCATCCAAAAAGTATGCAATGCAACCCAGTCATGTCTCTCAAGAGACAGACTGCTCACAATAGATGAAACAGTTTCTGGACTGTACCAGTCTTGACAGGAGGCGGGAGGGAGAGAAACTCAACAGAGCTGCCCTGCTGGTGGGTTTCCTAT
Organism: Intellagama lesueurii; assembly: GCA_037013535.1. Lineage (NCBI taxonomy): Eukaryota > Metazoa > Chordata > Lepidosauria > Squamata > Agamidae > Intellagama > Intellagama lesueurii. The sequence goes on from JBAJHW010000003.1 coordinate 9,085,457, forward strand.
GGACATCCTGGTTGGCCTTGGCAATTAAAGAGACAAGTTTATGGTCATGCTGGATCAGACCCAAAGGGCTATCTAGTCCCACTTCCTGCTCTGATAGTAGCTAATGTGAGGAGAAGAAGGAAGTGACCTCAGCAAGCCTAAGAGTAGCAGTCTAGACCCGTTGTTCCCAACCTTGGTTCCCCAGATGTTCTTGGACTACAACTCCCAGAAATCCTGGCCAGCACAGCTAGTGGTGAAGGCTTCTGGGCGTTTTAGTCCAAGAAAATCTGGGGACCCAAGGATGGGAACCACTGAAGCTGTTGAAAGTGACTGGGTTCGATTCAGCTTAAATCTCAGGAAGATGCATGTCTTTGCATGGAGAGGAGGAGGAGGAGGAAGAGGAGGGGGAGGAGGAATGAATCAGAGAGAGAAGGGCCTCCTCAGGTTTCCCGGGTTGAGCTTTATTTCCTCTGATCTCTGCTGATTTTCCTTCAAGCTCAGATTGCATCTTCTGGATGCTGATGTCACTTTTTTTTATTTATTTCTCATGCCCTTTTCTTTTTATCTTGCCAAATGGAAGAAATCTTGTCTTTGTTCTCCAGAGATGAAAGGGGCAGCCATGGCTCCTGGCATCTCCAAATTAGGGTACAATCCGATGGCAATCTGTCCCCCGATTTGGTCCAGTCTAGGGACAGGCTGGTTCACTGCTTTTTCCCGGCCACCACATGATGTACAGGCCACTGCAAAGCAGCCCATCCCCAATCTTTGCCTACTTGCGCAGGTGTGATGGCCAGGATTAAACCAAAGCAAATAACGTCAGCTGTCCCTTTGCTTATGCTGCTTTACAATATTGGAAAATTGAAAGCTTCCTCCCACTCCCTTGCAGAAGGGGAGCAAGAGGAAGCAAAAATTTTAAAAAAGCTCTAAGGCAGCACTGATGTAATTTATCACTTAGGGGAAAAAACCTGAAAACTTCCCCTCTCTCCCTCTTCATGAGGGAACAGAAGCAAGCTTTGAGTTTCCCATGATTGTGAAGCAGGTGAAGCAAAACATGGAGGAGGAGACTGGAGTGGACAAAGTGGGGGATTTTTGTTTGTTCGTTCCCACTTTCTCTCTCTCTGTCTCTTCCTATTTGGCCCTTCTTTTCCTGTGGAGGGAAAGAAAGGCCAGATAAGGTCACTAGAGGTGCGGTGTAGTTGATATTTGCATGTGGACTCAAGGATCACCTCAACGACATTCTGCACCTCAAAGCCACCCCATGAAGCACGAACTAGTATGATCCAGGCTGGGAAAATTTGGCTCTTGAGTCACACCCTTAGTTAGCTAGAACGAGTTCTTCTGCACACTTTTATTATTTCAACCATGATTAGGCATCCTTCAGTCTCGAGAGACTAGGGTCACGTGCTCTGAATAGAGGTCTTGGAACAGCATCTAGTGTGGCTGAAAAGGCCAATTCAAGAGTGACAATCCCTTCCACACTCAAGACAAATACAGTCTGTCCCCTGTCCAGCTCCCTGATTTTGCTGCTTTCGGGACTGCCTCTTTGCCTCGGCCTGCTGGACAAGTGTCTCTTCAAATTGGGAGAGGCCGTGATGCACCACCTGCCTCCAGGCTGAACGCTCAGATGTCAGGGTTTCCCAACTGTTGAGGTCTATTCCTAAGGCCTTCAGATCCCGCTTGCAGATATCCTTGTATCGCAGCTGTGGTCTCCCTCTGGGGCGATTTCCCTGCACTAATTCTCCATACAGGAGATCTTTTGGAATCCGACCATCAGCCATTCTCACGACATGCCCAAGCCAACGTAGACGTCGCTGTTTCAGTAATGTATACATGCTAAAAATTCCAGCTCGTTCTAGGACTACTCTATTTGGAACTTTGTCCTGCCAGGTGATACCAAAAATGCGTCAGAGACAACGCATATGGAAGGTGTTCAGCTTCCTCTCCTGCCGTGCACAAAGGGTCCAGGACTCACTGCAGTACAGGAGTGTGCTCAGGACACAGGCTCTATAGACCTGGATCTTGGTCTATGCCGTCGGCTTCTTATTAAGCCATACTCTCTTTGTGAGTCTAGAGAATTTCAACCATATTTCTCCAATAAATAGAAGCTTCCTTAGTCCCTTAGAGAAACATGGACATGATTCCTCTCCGAAAGGGGAAGTGTGCTCAGGTAGTCCTTCTGAGTTTCAGAGGGCTGAATCCACACATCAGCTTCGTTCCTGGGCTGCTACTTTCCTCACTTTTCAACAAAAGGAGGCTCTGCCTAGGTCAAAGCAGTTAATCCAAGGTCCGTGCCATGGAGACCCATGCATCTTACCCTGCAAGCTGCAATGCATTCATAACTTCCAACAGGCATCCGGAGGCTGGTTTCTAAAGAGGGCATGAAAAGGGCTAAATGAGGGATTCAATAGCACCAGATTCTGCATTTTGTTCTGTCCTAGGGCAAAATGGCTGCAGACATGTCGCCCTGTAGTTCATTTTCTACAGAAGCGACTTTGTTCTTCCCTCTGTTACTGGTTTTTCTTCAGATGTATATTGATTTTTGCAGGCTATATAAAGAATCTCTCCAGAAGATTTGGAATGGAATAATAATGGGCTGTTGTCTACCCTATCCCTCTGCCCCAGTTCCCTTTACTTGTTAGGGCACAATGATCCTGGACTTAATGGCATTTTCAATCTCTCATTTGCAAAGCACATCTAATTGCCATCGTCTGTTTGTTCTGGGAAATGAACACACCGTCCCTGGCTAATGTGATTCACAGAGACTCCTTTGGCTGTTCTCAATAGGGGTTCCTTATCTTTGATCTGACGCTGAGTAACAAAAGAAAGCCGGGGTGGCTAATTTATGATAACACACCCCGACAGAGCGGGATGAAAAATCTTTGGGGCAAATAGCAGAAGAGATGGGCAAATAGGATGCAATCTGCTAAGGAGCAGGGGCAGCCCCATCATGACGTGAAGTGAAGTAGTCATCTCAGGTGGCTGGGTGCAGAGCTGAGAGCAGCAAATCCACCATGGCCCCTCCCCAACCCTGGAGGAACTCCTGCTACTTTCCAGAATATTCTGCTTCCTAAATGGCTGGCTCTGAGAAGCCCTGTCATCGTTATGTCCTGTCAAGTCGCTGCTGACTTATGGAGATCCTGAGCATGAGTAACTTCCAAAATATCCTGTCTTCAACGGCCCTGCTCAGCTTTTGTAAACTCAGGCCTGTGGCTTCCTTTATAAAGTCAACCCATCTCATATTTGGCCTTCCTCGTGGCACAGTGGTTAAACTGCAGTACTGCGGTCAAGATTCTGCTCATGGCCTCATCTCAATCCTGACAGGCTCAGGTAGTTGGCTTGAAGTTGACTCACACCCTTCCATCCTGAGTCGGTAAATTGAGTGCCCAGCTGGCTGGGGCGGTGGCAATGTATAGCTGCATAATTAAATTGGAAACCGCCTACAGAGTCCTTTAAGTGCTATCGGGTGGTACGTAAGCAGTACGATTTGCGTTGTGCTTTTGCTTTTTCCAAAGTAAACAACTGAGCAGGTGCAGAAATGCATAAAATGAAAACAACGGCTGGAAAGCAACTACAGGAAGGACCGGTGTCTCTGATAGGCTGTTTAAATGACACCATCAGGAAATGCTTTATCTGTCGTAACATCACTGTTTGACCTGACCCCGTGAAAACTTACTTCTGATGCTCAATTGTGTCGACCTGCTTATAACTTCCACATTCTCTCTCTTTCCGGACACTACTTGCAATGAGTGGTAACATTGTGTAGTTGACGGAATAAACATTAAAAGGAACACTGAGAAACATGGCACAAACAGGGGGACAAATATCCATCTAGTTGCTCCCCTTTTGAGATGTTACCTCCCTCCTGCTCTTGTTCCCCAGGCAATGATATTCAGAGGGATGCCAGTTTTTATTCTGGAAACAATGTATAGCCGTCATTACAAGGACTCGCTGTCAGCCTTAATAAATTTGTCTAATTCCACCTTTACAGCCATGTAAACATACTTCCAGAAGAGGACACCTGAACAAGGTGTGGTCTGCCTGCATTCAGTTCCGATCAGTTCTAGCCAGCATAGCCTATTTTGAGGGATAAGAGGAGCTGCAGGTCAGGGATCTAGAGGTAAATTTGGAATTGTCGATGCTTGTTGTAACAATCTCCATGGCCTTCAGCCCTGCAAAACAACAGTCCAAAAATCCAGGCAGCTGGACATGTATAAATGAACAGTACAGGAGGGGGTCTTTTGTAAAGCTAATGGCACTTGAATTGCCTATTCAAAACCAAACTACTCTTAAACCTTTTGCATTAGAAAACTGAATATTGGGAGCAGTGGTCTGCGCAAAAAGGGCCACCCTTGGCCCCACTTGCAGGAGAGGTTTGGGTGGTGGATACCTGGCTTAGGACTTTTCCTGGACTCACACCCACCCTTTGAAACACTGATCCGGGAAAATCGACATGTCTTCCTTCCTTGAAGGCATTTTGTCACTGTGCAAACATTTTATTTCCATAGCTTTTTATCTGGTGTCAGGCTGCATTGTGCCATTTAGATATGATTATACAAGCAGCTGGGTTTTGTTTTGTTTTTTAATGTTGCTGTCTTGGCTAATTTACTTTTTTTTGGTAAATGAACGCTAAAAGGAAAGCAAGACTTGCTTGTCTTAAAAGAAATGGGAAACAGGGAGTGGAGCGATAAGCAGTCTAATGGGTGAAAGACATTTTGAGTCCCTGCCAGACAGTGCATGTTGACACACCTCCTTAAAATAAGGACACATTCTCATCATCTTGTCGTTCTGATAATTTGGTTGCATTCTCTTCATGGGCTGGGATTAGAGATGTCAGGTGGCCCAGCCTGTTTTTCAGCAGTTTTGCTTGTTTAATGGAGTTTCATCTGCCTTCCTTCTATAATGCATTGCCAACAAATACAACACTTTTTCAGAGAAGAATAGAAGAACCTGAAATTAGTTTTTTTTATGTGTGCCTGGCTTCAGGACACTGGCTGGCATCTCAGGAAATTGCTCCAGGAAAGTGGCTTCAGTTTCACAGGGCTAGAGAATCTGTTCCAGATTTTATCTTTAACTTTAAATGAGTTATCCAAGGTATGGTATCTATTTTGGGGATAGGGTTCAGCATTTAGACTCAAACCTGGGGTAGATTCTGTGCCCCCATGAAATGGAGTCACCAACCTCCTCTTCCTGAAGTAATTCAAAGTCTGATTGTTGTGTGTAAGCTGAGATGGCTTTTAACCTTGGGACTGCTGGAGTATTTTTTAAAAAAAATTTCGCATGCTGTCTGTAGTTTGTGTGACTGGGAGGGACTTTTCTGGACTGAGGTAACTGCCTATTTGTCCAGCACTAACTAATCGTTCTTTCCAGCCTTTGAATTCAAAGAGAGCCCCACCTCTCTGCTGAGTGTTCTTTCCCCCCTCTCTTTCTTCGGTTGGTGGCAGTTGTTTGCTTGCTGTTGATCCATTCAGCTGGTTGCTAAGTATGTGTGCAGTAAAGGAGCAGCATACACAACTTTGTACTTTCAAGCAAATATAAGTAAAGAAACATTTTTAATTCTTTTCTCCTACAATTGTCTCAGAGTGAGTTATTGAGACTTTAGGCACCCATTAATGAGAAGGGGGCGTACTCTGGGGAACCTGAAACTGTTCTCCTCTGTGGATATCTGTACTTCTACTGTATAGCAAAAAGGAATTTTATTAGAAATTCAAAGCTCTCCAATAAGAACTACATCTCTACCTTTTCCCAGATTGTGCCGGAGCACACTGGAGCAGTGTGTGAAGATATTTCTAAGAATGCTGCACTTGCACAGCACCACTGCGCTGCAGAGCCGAGAAGGAGGAGATGGGACTGAGGAGAAAGTCAGCAGATGCATGCGATTGGGACCTTTATGGTTGTTGGTTACTGTGTAGAACAAGCCAGGCTGGAGAACATGAGCATTGCAGCCAATGAGTCTTGCCGTTGCACTTTCCACAGAAACAGCAGCAGAAGGCTTTGCAAAGGCTCTCAGCCATCTATGAATATTTCCTTCTGTTCAGCTTCATTTCCTTGCTAGATGGCATTGACCTGGAGCCTGGCCAGACTCGCTCATGTCCATTTCTGCAAACTCTTGGTTCCGGTGCGGTTCTGCCCTCTCTCAACCCTTACCCGCCCCGTCCTGTGATGTCACAAGGACCCACCCTGGTGGCATTAAAAAAATGCCCTCTCCCAGGCTCAGCCTGATATTTCAGGAAATGTGATCTTTCTGGCTGGGGGGATTTCTGGAAATATTTTAAAAAGTAACTTTTCAAAGCTGTGGTCTAATAGAACGAAAGCTTCTTTCCTTTTAAATATCGCTGCCATTTGCTGACCATTCGAATTTGATCATCCCTCTAATTGTGTTCTCCATTTTATAGTACGTTGCATTTTTAGTTGTGTGTGTCTTGTCAGCTGCCTTGGGCCCAGTCCTGAGAAAAGGTGAGATATAGATCAAATAAATTCACACAAATAAACAAAATATGCCCTTGATTTGGCAGTTCTAACTGAACGAAGTATGATTGATTTCTGAGGACGGATGGCTCAGATTGCATCAGACACGTCTTGACGAATTTGCAGTTCTGAGATTATTATTATTAACAATATAATAATTCATGTCAAGTTTTTTTCTCATTGGAGTCTTTGAAGAGTTTTTGAGCAAGGCTTGTGGCTACCTTGATGTGTGTTTTTACTCAGAGACAATGAGGGAAACTCCAGGACCGTTTAGCTCACGGCAGTCTTTTTTAGCCCGTTCTAGGCATTTCCCCCTCAGGGTAAAAAGAGGGTGAAAGAGAGCGCCAAAAATGGTCTGAAGCTCAACATCAAAAAAAACTAAGATCATGGCCACTGGTCCCATCACCTCCTGGCAAATAGAAAGGGAAGATATGGAGGCAGTGACAGATTTTACCTTCTTGGGCTCCATGATCACTGCAGATGGTGACAGCAGCCACGAAATTAAAAGACGCCTGCTTCTTGGGAGGAAAGCGATGACAAACCTCTTAAAAAGCAGAGACATCACCTTGCCGACAAAAGTCCGCATAGTCAAAGCAATGGTTTTTCCAGTAGCGATGTATGGAAGTGAGAGCTGGACCACAAAGAAGGCTGACCGCTGAAGAATTGATGCTTTTGAATTGTTGTGCTGGAGGAGACTCTTGAGAGTCCCCTAGACTGCAAGGAGAACAAACCTATCCATTTTGCAGGAAATCAACCCTGAGTGCTCACTGGAAGGACAGATCCTGAAGCTGAGGCTCCAATACTTTGGCCATCTCATGAGAAGAGAAGACTCCCTGGAAAAGACCCTGATGTTGGGAAAGTGTGAAGGCAAGAGGAGAAGGGGACGACAGAGGACGAGATGGTTGGACAGTGTCATCGAAGCGACCAACATGAATCTGACCAAACTCCGGGAGGCAGTGGAAGACAGGAGGGCCTGGCGTGCTCTGGTCCATGGGGTCATGAAGAGTCGGACATGACTTAATGACTAAACAACAACAAGGCTTTCCCCCCTCACTGTAACTCATTGTGCTGGGTTTTGTGGGTTTGTTGTTGGTTTTTGCACTTTGCTTTCAAATGAATTAACATTTGCTCCCTGCTCCCCTTTGAACGGCAGGGACACTAGAAAAACACATAGAAATGTTCGAAGGGAAATCTGATCACAACAGGATCACAACCATCTCTTCCCTGATTGATTACAACCATCTCTGCCCTGCTACCCTGCAATGCTTTTGTTGTTCTTATGTGTGGTCAAGTTGCTTCTGACATATGGTGACCCCATGAATGAGTGATCTCCAAAATGTCCTGTCTTCAACAGCCCTGCTCAGCCCTTGCAAACTCAAGCCTGTGGCTTCCTGTAGGGAGTCAGTCCCTCTCATATTTGGTCTTCCTCCTTTCCTGCTGCCTCAAGCTAACTCTTGTTAGTACTGCGCAGTAGGTGCCAATGATAACCCCCTGCTGAACTTTTCTTATCATGAGACAGTCCAAACTGCAACACTGCCTTTTGAAAAGTCTGAGAAACAAATGACACGCCTGTCTAACTCTAGGTCTTACAGGGTTTTAGTTGCTTAGAAAGCGGCAGCTTCCTGATGGAACCTCAGAAATTTTATGTCTGTCTCATTAAGATGATGAAACGCCTAGTGGCACCATCTGTCTTTATATGTCAGTTGGGAGCAAGATTAAATCCTTGCCTGGTGTCTCTCAGAGTGTCCTGGGGGGTTTGAACAGTTTCCAGAAAGGCAGCTGTATTAATGTGTTTCAGTGGCAACTCAAAGAAAGCAAAAACCAAACCAAACCAAAGTATTACAGCACCTTTAAGAAAAAGAGGCTAGTTCAGTGTGAACCTTCATGAATATAAAATACTTCCTTAGATGTTGGCCCAAATCCTCTCACTTAGTTTAGTAAATCTCACTAGAAGATGTCTACTGAATCAATGGGGACTTAGTGGGTCAACTCCTCTGTCAGTGCCATTGATTCTAAAGGGCCCACTCGTGACATTCAGAGTAGGCCCATTTGACTCAAGAGAGTTGACTCACTCAGTCTGCATTGATTGAATGGGCCTACTCTAGTGTTGTTTATTATACTGAGCAACCGGATTGAGCCAATCTCTTGTCAACTAGGAGACGGAAATGTTCCATCCTAGTTTTTGTGTATTGCAATTCTGATGTCAGAGTTTTGCCCTTTTACTCTTACACACAGATTGGCCTGAAGATTGGTTCTTCATCAAATGTAGTGCAGGATCACTGGCCCTGATGGCATATATATTGGGTATGATTTGTTGCATTGGCTGCCCATTCGGTTCCGCGTTGACTTCAAAGTTTTGATGCTTATGTTTAAAGCCCTAAACGGTTTAGGGCCTCGATACTTGTCGGAACGCTTACTCCCACCCAGTTCTACCCGTGTCACTCGCGCGAGTCAGGAGGTGAGGTTGAGGAGCCTGACGCCGAGGGAGGCCCGGAAGGAAAAAACAAGAAGCCGGGCCTTCTCGGCGGTGGCTCCTCGCCTCTGGAACAGCTTACCTCCTGAGATTCGCGCAGCTCCCTCGCTGGGTATTTTCAAGAAACAACTGAAAACATGGATGTTTAGGCAGGCCTTCCCCCTTTCCAGTTAACTCCTATTATTATTTTTTTCTTTTTTCACTATAATACACTCTGTTTCTTGCCATCTTTGGGAAAATTATGTTATGTTATGTGTATATTTTTGTTTATTGTTTTTAGCGTGTGTTGTAAGCCGCCTAGAGTGGTCACAATTGACCAGATAGGCGGGGTATAAATGAAATAAATAAATAAATAAATAAATAAATTTATTCAGTTTATGAAGATATAATGCTTTCCTGCCCCTGGGGAATTCCAAAAGTTTGTACAAGGAAAACATAAAACCATTGACCAATTTCATGTTAAATGATTATAAATAACAAAAATTGTGTGCTGTTAAGTCAATTCTCCCCTTCACGGATTGCTGCCTTGTCGTGGCGAAGGGGCTTGAGTAATTCAGAGAAGCTATGGGCTATGCCGTGCAGGGACACCCAAGACGGACAGGTCATAGTGGAGAGTTCTGACTAAATGCGATCCACCTGGAGCAGGAACTGGCAAGCCACTCCAGTATCTTTGCCAAGAAAACTCCATGGACAGAAACAAAAGGCTAAAAGATATGACGCTGGGAGATGAGCCCCTCAGGTCGGAAGGCATCCAACATGCTACTGAGGAAGAGCGGAGGACAAGTACAAGTAGCTCCAGAGCTAATGAAGTGGTGAGGCCAAAGCCAAAAGGACGCCCAGCTGTGGACGTGCCTGGAAGTAAAAGGAAAGTCCGATGCTGAAAAGAAAAATACTGCATAGGAACCTGGAATGTAATATCTATGAACCTTGGTATGATTTCAATACGAATCCAAGGCAGACCTTTCAACATCACAGTCATCCAAGTTTATGCACCAACCACCAATGCTGAAGAGGCTGAAATTGACCAATTCTATGAAGACTTACAACAACTTCTAGAATTGACACCAAAGAAAGATGTTCTTCTCATTATAGGGGACTGGAATACTAAAGTAGGGAGTCAAGAGATAAAAGGAACAACAGGTAAGTTTGGCCTTGGAGTTCAAAACAAAGCAGGGCAAAGGCTAATAGAGTTTTGTCAAGAGAACAAGCTGGTCATCACAAACACTCTTTTCCAACAACACAAGAGGCGACCCTACACATGGACATCACCAAATGGGCAATACCGAAATCAGATTGATTATGTTCTCTGCAGCCAAAGATGGAGAAGCTCTATACAGTCAGCAAAAACAAGACCTGGAGCTGATTGTGGCTCTGATCATCAGCTTCTTATAGCACAACTCAAGCTTAAACTGAAGAAAGGAGGAAAAACCACTGGGCTAGTCAGGTATAATCTAAACCAAATCCCTTATGAATACACAGTGGAAGTGAAGACCAGATTTAAGGAACTAGATTTGGTGGACAGAGTGCCTGAAGAACTATGGATGGAGGCCTGTAACATTGTACAGGAGGCAGCAACAAAAACCATCCCAAAGAAAAGGAAATGCAAGAAAGCAAAGGGGCTGTCCAACGAGGCCTTATAAATAGCATAGAAGAGAAGGGAAACAGAATGCAAGGGAGATAGGGAAAGTTACAGAAAATGGATTGCAGACTTCCAAAGAATAGCAAGGAGAGACAAGAGGGCCTTCTTAAATGAACAGTGCAAAGAAATAGAGGAAAATAATAGAAAGGGAAAAACCAGAGATCTGTTCAAGAAAATTGGAGATATTAAAGGAACATTTTGTGCAAAGATGGACATGATGAAGGACAAAAATGGTAGGGACCTAACAGAAGCAGAAGACATCAAGAAGAGGTGGCAAGAATACACAGAGGAATTATACCAGAAAGATTTGGATGTCCCGGACAACCCAGATAGTGTGGGTTCATTGACTATGCAAAAGCCTTTGACTGTGTGGACCACAGCAAACTATGGCAAGTTCTTAAAGAAATGGGAGTGCCTGACCACCTTATCTATCTCCTGAGAAATCTATATGTGGGACAGGAAGCAACAGTTAGAACTGGATATGGAACAACTGATTGGTTCAAAATTGGGAAAGGAGTACGACAAGGCAGTATATTGTCTCCCTGCTTATTCAACTTATATGCAGAATACATCATGCGAAAGGCTGGACTGGATGAATCCCAAGGCGGACTTAAGATTGCCGGAAGAAATATCAACAACCTCAGATATGCAGATGATACCACTCTGATACCTCTTAATGAGGGTGAGAGAGGAGAGCACCAAAAATGGTCTGAAGCTCAACATAAAAAAACCCAACATCATGACCACTGGTACCATCACTTCCTGGCAAATAGAAGGGGAAGATATGGAGGCAGTGACAGATTTTACTTTCTTGGGCTCCATGATCACTGCAGATGGTGACAGCAGCCACGAAATTAAAAGACGCCTGCTTCTTGGAAGGAAAGCGATGAGAAACCTAGACAGCATCTTAAAAAGCAGAGACATCACCTTGCCGACAAAGGTCCGCATAGTCAAAGCTATGGTTTTTCCAGTAGCGATGTATGGAAGTGAGAGCGGGACCATAAAGAAGGCTGACTGCCGAAGAATTGATGCTTTTGAATTGTGGTGCTGGAGGAGACTCTTGAGAGTCCCCTGGACGGCAAAGAGAACAAACCTATCCATTCTGAAGGAAATCAACCCTGAGCGCTCACTGGAAGGACAGATCCTGAAGCTGAGGCTCCAATACTTTGGCCATCTCATGAGAAGAGAAGACTCCCTGGAAAAGACCCTGATGTTGGGAAATTGTGAAGGCAAGAGGAGAAGGGGACGACAGAGGACAAGATGGTTGGACAGTGTCATCGAAGCAACCAACATGAATTTGACCCAACTCCGGGAGGCAGTGGAAGACAGGAGGGCCTGGCGTGCTCTGGTCCATGGGGTTACGAAGAGTCGGACATGACTTATCGACTAAACAACAAGAACAAGTCAATTCTGGCTTATGGCAACCCTTTCCTGGGTTTTCTACGTAGAGAATACATAGAAGTGGTTTACATTCCCTTCTTCTGGGGGTACCTGGGAGTGACCAGCTTGCCCAAGGCTGCACAGGCTGGCTTTTCCTCCTGGAAGGCACAATCAAGAATCAAGATCCCAACGTCTCGCTGTGCAGCCAGAGACCTAAACCACAGAGCTATCTAGATAGCTTTCATTAAATGATTACATGCACACAACTCCAGTGGCAGAAGCTGCCGTGGTGGTCTGACAAGATGCTGGTCATATGCTTCATCACAGGGGACTGACACAATTCACTGCAAGAGCATCTGCAGATGGAACTCAATGCTTGTGTAAACACAGATCAGGATTTTGGCCATTATTCAAATCCAGACTGCAAACAATTTCAAAAAGCCACTTAAACACAAACACACACACACACACTTTAAGTGCAGATGAAGAACAGTGGTAAAAACTATTTTTACAACACATTTTAAAGACCAAAGGCTGTATGGAAAATATAATCGTCTTCTCCATCGTGTTTTCCTGTAAAGTTCCAGTCGAGGCACATTAACTCAGGAATAAACTATGGGAAGTAAAGTGTAGTAATCCAGAAGCAAAGAAGCAAAGTGTGCTGCTTATACACTGATCCATGGAACTTAAATTTACAATTTAATTATGCAGTCTACACATTGCCGCCACCCCCCGCAAGCTGGGTACTCAGTTTACCCACCTCAGAAGGTTGGAAGGTTGAGTCAACCTTACGCCGGCTACCTGGGATAGAACCCAGTCGTGAGCAGAGTATTGGCTGCAGTACTGCAGTTTAACCGGTGCACCACGAGATTCATGAGAGTAATCGACTGCAACTCCAGTCATCCCACATCCTGTGCTATTTAGTGGTGATGAGAATTACAGTTTAACAACATCTGGTGGGCTACATATACCTTATGTATAGAATAAATGCCTTGAAAATGACCCAGAATTTGGAAGATTTTAAAAATACTACAGCTCCCAGAATTCCTACAACCAGCATGTCCGCTTAGTATAGTAGCTGTAGAACCTGTTATGTAGAGTCTACAAAAGTAGTTATTCAAAGTTCTGATCTGACAATATGAGAATAGAGGGCTCCCTGATCTCAAAACCCTTGCATATCCTGTGACAGAACCAAACTTACTCTCCCCAAACAGTAATTTTCTTGTGTCAGCAGTAGAGATGGGCATGAAGCGCTTCGTTGTGCTTCACATGGAGCTGTCAGCACGGCACCCCAAGTGCCACGCTGGCCCATCTCCCACCTCCTGGGCCAGCCGAGCCACTCACCCTACTTCGTGAGCTGCTGGGGTTCTTCTTCTCCGCTGGAGCTCCAATCCAGGCAGGAGCTCGGTCGGCCCATCCCTGCCTCCTCTGGCAGCCAACCACTCTGATGAAGAGGCGGGACGGGGATTCTCCCCACGCAGCCAATGGTGGGCCTGTGTGGACACTGGCACTGAAACAACTTGGGGTTTTTGTGCGGTCACTTAACCTGTAGCTTGCTTTAGTTGCTCACCAGACTGGACAGCTGTACTCCCTTGCTCCTCTCTGTTGAAGCTCACTCAACATCACTTCCAGTTGGTCTGGGGCTGGAGTCTGGAGGACTCTCTTTGCCTGCCCTTCCCCCTAAGGGGCTTTTTTGACCTCATGGAAATGTGTGCAGCGAAGGGCAGAGCCTGAAAAAGTTCCTTTTTTTCTCATACTACAGCTCCCAGAAACCCTCAGTCAACATGGTACTATGTCCACTTCTGGACACCACACACTTCAAGAAAGATGCTGACAAATTGGAACAAGTTCAGAGGAGGGCAACAAGGGTGATCAGGGGGCTGGAAACCAAGCCTTATGAGGAAAGGCTGAAAGAACTGGGCATGTTCAACCTTGAGAAAAGAAGACAGACAGATAGGTTACCACTTTTCAAATACTTGAAAGGTAGTCATACAGAGGAGGGGCGGGATCGGTTCTCAATCATTCCTGAATGCAGGTCACACTACAATGGGCCCAAGTTATAAGAAACCAGATTTAGGCTGAATGTCAGGAAAAACTTCTTAACTGCTAGAATAGTATGATAATGGAACCAATTACCTCAAGAACTGGCGAGTGCTCCATCACTGGAGGCATTCAAGAGAAATTTAGACAACCACCTGGCAGATATCCTTCGATTTGGACTCCTGCATTGAGCAGAAGGTTGAACTCGATGGCCTTATAGGCCTCTTCAAATTTCATGATTCTGTGATTCAATGGTCATAGCCTGGTTTTTGATTTTTGCTTCAGCTTTGCTGTCCAGAAGCTCAACTTTCCCAAGCTGTGGAAAGGAATCCCCAAATTCACTGCTAAGCATTCAAACTTTTGCTAGCATGTTTTAAAGAACACTTTGGACTATCCTGTAGGCACAGTTTGCTTTTGCAAAGACAAGCTGTTACAAAATGCTCTCCAAAGGCATGACTCAGAGCAAGAATGGAAGATGCAAGCCAGTCCTTCTGCATTCACACAAAAGTATCCAGAGCGTTGTCGTCTTCACCTGGGTGTGCAAACAAATCCTGCATTCACACATATTTTGCCATTCATTCTGCACTGCATACTTTTTGAATTGTGTAGCTCGAAATTAGAAATTATTAGCATGAAATCATTATGTATTTATTCAGAAAATCTTGACAAAAGAACTTTTTCCTCCAGGGAGTTCCCCTGTTCCACCATAAAAGGGTGGATGCACCGATCCTTCCCTGTTGTGTGACTTACAGGAAGAGTAGGTGGTCTTATTAGAAACACACTGCATTTCGTCCACCTAAGTCTCTTGTTCTTTACATGCATTAGATTCTTGATCAGGCTTAAAAGATCCTTTAGGAGTTTGGACATGTTGCTTCTTTTTGTTTCAAGAATGCTAAACAGCACCCACAAGTATGATGAAAACCATTTCATGGTACAGTATGAAAACATTGTGATGTTTTAATCGGTTTCTTGAACCTGATGGAACTGGCTTGTAAACAAGACACTTACCTTGGGCCAAATTAAATGCCGCCCAGGAGATGGCGACCTCATGTCATTTGGTGTCTGTTATTGAATCGGCAGCCCGGCTCCACAATGTGTGTTTGAAGATCAGAGGAGCAGTGTTCTTAAAGAAGTGGTCTAATCGCTCTTGCCATGCCTTCCTTTATCAAAAATTGCTGACAGCCGTCCAAAGCAGCTGCTTGCTCCATGGGGGGAGGCAAGACGAAGATGAGCTTAGGAACAAGCGCTGGATCTATCTTTTCCCCACGGCAGACCTAACTGAAGTCTGGTGCAATGCTATAGTCACAGGAGCACTGGGAAGATCCACCTTATCCTTAAGGGCTAAAGAATGATAGAATGGTTGACCTGATAGGAAACCCAAAGGCTCACGTAGTCTTGCCAATGTGAAACGTCTTCCCTAAAGCATCCCTGAGGCCAGCCACCTCAACTTAAAATCTCCAATAAAGAAGAATCCACCACTTTTCAAGGCATGTTGAACATCTCTTGTTATCAGGGAGTTCTTTCTATTATTTACTCAAAATCCCCTTTCCAGTTTGAAGCCACTAGTTCAGATCCTGCTCTCTGGAGGAATGGCAAATGAATGCACTCCATCTCCCATGTGACAACCCTTCAGATATTAAGATATCACTTCTCAGCCTTCTCTTCCCTAGGCTACTTCTACACAGCCCTCTCAAGTGTTCCTCATGGGAGTTTCTAGATGGCCCCACCATCTTGCTCACCCTTACCTGGATTGGGTTTCAGCTCATTGATGTCCCCCTTAAACTCTGGTGCCCTAAAGTAGACACAGTGCTTCAGTCAAGGGTCTGACCACAGCAGGACAGATGGACATTATTCCTTCCCTTGATCTGGCCACTACAGTAGAATCCCAGTATCCACAAGTTTGCTATCCACAGTTTCACTTATCTGCGGTTTGCTGTAGGCCTATTCACAGCATACAAGGGCACCCCTTTGTGCTGCCCCCATGCCCACTTGACCAGGACTGGACTAAGTGATCCACAGGGTCTCTTCCATCTCTGCAGTTCTAAGATAAGACCTTTAGATCCTTTTCATGCACACCATTGCTAAGCCAGGTTGTACCATCCTATATTTTTGCATCTGATTTTTTTCCTGCCTACATTTTTCCCTGGTGAACCTCATTTTGTTTGTTTGGCTCAGTTCGCTAGTCCATTAAGATAATTCTAAGTCTGCTTCTTAAGATATTAACTATCCCTCCCCGTTTGGTGTAATTGGCAAATTTGATACGTATCACCCGTCAATTAGATGTTGAACATACTCCTGTAATTATAAAAGTAGCTAAAGAGTTACAGTGTCTAACTGTTAATCTCACTAAAAACATGAAGTTGTCCCTCATTAAGTTACCATCATATAGTTTAATTAGAACTTGCAGAAATAAATTAATTGCAAGTACCTAAGCTATGGAGAAATATCAACAACCTCAGATATGCAGATGATACCACTCTGATGGCAGAAAGTGAGGAGGAATTAAAGAACCTCTTAATGAGAGTGAAAGAGGAGAGCGCAAAAAATGGTCTGAAGCTCAACATCAAAAAAACTAAGATCATGGCCACGGGCCCCATCACCTCCTGGCAAATAGAAGGGGAAGATATGGAGGCAGTGACAGATTTTACTTTCTTGGGCTCCATGATCACTGCAGATGGTGACAGCAGCCACGAAATTAAAAGACTCCTGCTTCTTGGGAGGAAAGCGATGACAAACCTAGACAGCATCTTAAAAAACAGAGACATCACCTTGCCAACAAAGGTCCGCATAGTCAAAGCTATGGTTTTTCCAGTAGCGATGTATGGAAGTGAGAGCTGGACCATAAAGAAGGCTGACCGCCGAAGAATTGATGCTTTTGAATTGTGGTGCTGGAGGAGACTCCTGAGAGTCCCCTGGACTGCAAGGAGAACAAACCTATCTATTCTTAAGGAAATCAACCCTGAGTGTTCACTGGAAGGACAGATCCTGAAGCTGAGGCTCCAATACTTTGGCCATCTCATGAGAAGAGAAGACTCCCTGGAAAAGACCCTGATGCTGGGAAAGTGTGAGGGCAAGAGGAGAAGGGGACGTCAGAGGATGAGATGGTTGGACAGTGTCATCGAAGCTACCAACATGAATTTGACCCAACTCCGGGAGGCAGTGGAAGACAGGAGGGCCTGGCGTGCTCTGGTCCATGGGGTCACGAAGAGTCGGACACGACTTAATGACTAAACAACAACAAAGCTATGGAGAGAAAACTTTCTCTCTTACAATGAGCTCTGTTTCAGGCTTTATTTATTATTGCATTATTTATTTATTAGGGCTTTATTTGCTAACAAAATAGCAAATCAATAGCAAATGGGCAGTTCCTGGAATTCTTTGCACATGGGCATGATAAGCTGCCCGTAGTTCATCACCGCTCATCAGCCAAGTCATAGAATTCTCCCCAGCTGCACATTCCAGGCTGACCCTAAAGGCAGCTCAATGTAGAGTATATTGTAGTAATCCAGCTTTCAAGTTACCAGTGAGCAGACACAGACAGGTTAGTATATGCAGCACAGACAACTCAGTAGTTTAGAGCCAGAGGTTGGGAGTTTGATTCCTCACTGTGCCTCCCTAACAGGGCCTGGACTCAATGATCTATAGGGTCCCTTCCAGCCATGCAGTAGTTGTTGTTCTTGTTGTTGTTGTTGTTGTTGTTGTTCTTGTTCTTCTTCTTCTTCTTCTTCATTAGCACACTCATTCTTGGAATTTGGAAAAGGTGTTTTCTTGGATTACAGCTCACAGAATCATTGGCCATGCTTGTAATTAATTTATTTCTGGGATCTGGAGTTTTAAAACAGGACCTTTTCCAAGCCCAGGAAGTTTTATCTGTTCCCAGGAGTAGTCTGTTAAATGGAAATTTCCAGTGGTTCTAGCACTTCAATGCCATTTTTTTAAAAATGCAACACTCCCCCCCCCCCCAGCCCCAACACTAAGGCGTAATGATTCCCTGTTCTGATTTACTGAAAAGAAACAAGGGCTCTGAAATCCACAGAGACCGGCAATCATCAGCTCTCTAACCTAAATTGTAAGGGCAGCTCTTGAATAATTGAATTTTGGAGAAAGCCATAGAATCTCAGGCTCCCAAGCCTATATATATATATTGTCAGGTAAGACAAGACAGCACCAGATTCACCCTTGGCAGGAGTGAACCCACCTCCATTAACCTCAATAATTCAACAAGCTTGACTGTTCCATGAGAAATAATCTTTTAAGCTCCATGTTCCTCTCCTGAAATGGGACCCAACTGTTAAAAAAAAAAGGAGGGGGGAGAAAGACCTCTATAAGAAGAAACTTGTGGAGGGCTTCCATAATGCAGTAGCTGCAACAGTGAGTTGATAGAAATCATCAGTTTGAATGTCACGTCACCCACTTGAGGCCTCACCATTTATTTTGTATGCAGGCTATGCTCAAGAGTGGACACTGGCAGACCTTTAGATTTGAACAAACAAGCAGTTTGTCCTCTGCACACTATAATAAGTCACAATTAATGATAGCTAGCTGGATCACAGCATCATGGAACTGGAAGCAAGTAGAGACCCAAAGGGTAATCTGTTACAACCACTGCTAATACAAGAACTCCACAGCTCATGCATTCTTGAAAGATGGCTATCCCGTATCTGCTCGAAACCCTCCAACTGAAGACTGCCATCTTTTGAGGTTATCCATTCCACTATTCCGGACCCACTATAGCCAAATATCGTTGGGTTTGGGCTGCACTTCCTGCCAAGCCTTGGTTAGACCAACTGAAATCAATGAGGCTTAAATTAGTCATGGCTAACCTAAATCTATCCATTCTGAAAGAAATCAACCCTGAGTGCTCACTGGAAGGACAGATCCTGAAGCTGAGGCTCCAATACTTTGGCCATCTCATGAGAAGAGAAATCTCCCTGGAAAAGACCCTGATGTTGGGAAAGAGTGAAGGCAAGAGGAGAAGGGGATGACAGAGGACGAAATGGTTGGACAGGGTCATCGAAGCGACCAACATGAATTTGACCCAACTCCGGGAGGCAGTGGAAGACAGGAGGGCCTGGCGTGCTCTGGTCCATGGGGTCATGAAGAGTTGGACACGACTTAACGACTAAACAACAACAAAACCTAAATCTCCTTTGATTAAATGTTTCTACTGTGTAACTCCTGACTGAATTTTATACATCAAGTGAAGAAGTACATATTTTATTGTCTTGAGTCCTTGTCAATCCTGTTCCTGAGCTCTTGACAATGCTAGAAAAATTCTACAATGAGCACCATAATGAGAGGTACTGCAAGCATTTGTAAGCTCATCTTGAATTTTATAAGCTTATGAAGCAAATTCTTTTTCCAGAGTTGGTTCTCAGCGCTGGGTCTGCAGAGGATGCCTGTAGCTGAAAGCTGTCTGATGCTTTCATCTCTTCTCTGGAGTGGATGTTCTCAACGCAGACTTTGCCCCAAAGGTCTCACCCTTTCTTGTCTAACTGAGATTCCTCCTAGCCGTGTGCTTCGCTCCGTTGTCTGATCCATGAACTCCCTATCCATTGAATGTGGCCTCTGTCCACTGACCTCTTAGCTACTATGTCAAAATCCTTCTGACATTTCTCTTCAGCAAATGTTTCTAGGTGGTAGAACGCTGGCTGAAAGAAGGATTGCTTCCATTTTTCTCTGTGGCGACATTTCTTTGACAGCTGTTTCCCCCTTCCTCCAATTTCATTTATGCATCTGAGGCCTGGGAGTATAATTTTTAGTAGAGCAGCAGGAAGAAGCATCATGCCTGCAAAGATAAGCCTTTTCCAAACCTGTTGGCTTCAAGGGCAGAGATAAGCACATGCTTAAATACAGCTTTTCCTAGACCCCCACTTATTGCTTAAAAATAATCATGTGACATCAAATAAATTCTGACTTATGGTGACCGTTTTCAGGGTTTTCCAGGTAGAGAATACTCAGAAGTGGTTTACCCTTCCCTTCTTCTGAGGGTGCCCTGGGACGGTGTATTTTGCCCAAGGCCAGACAGGCTGGCTGTACTCCCAGGAGGCACCGTGGGGAATCGAACTCCCAACCTCTAGCTCCACAGCCAGATACCTAAACCACTGAGCTATCCAGCTAGCTTTATTGCTCAAAAGCCCACCTGAAAAGGATAGTCTTTGGTTGATGACTGAAGAACAAGGGGGAGGGGGCCAACTTGGCTTCTCAGGACAGTGCATTCCAGAGCCTGGGAGCAGCCACTAAGAAGGCCATCTCAGATTGCTTTTTCAACGTCTTCTGTTGAAAGTGAGAGAACAACTACCTTTGATTTGTGATGGTGTTATGGAATGTCTTCTTTTGCAAACGTAATCTGGAAATTGTCAGGAGTGCTGGCGCTGGATGTATGGGGCAAGAGGGCTGGACGGGACCCCCTCGCTATCACCACTGCCCTCTGTGATGGGGGACAAGGTTCAAAGGTGGGCTTGCAACCTCAAGCCCACCCGCCTCCATCGATTCCGTTAGAAGAGGGAACAAACTGCAACTGCTAGACTGTTGGAATCATCTTTCAGAACACCATCTTTTTTGCACGTCTGCCCCCGGGATGCCTGATAAACGCATTCCAGAACTAAGAGGAGGCCACAGCATTCTCCATTGAGCAGGGGACTGGACTCGATGGCCTTATAGGCCCCTTCCAACTTCATCATTTCATGATTCTATGATTCTGTTCCTGTCCTTGGCTCTCCTATGGCCCCCCTGAAAGACTTAATGATTCACCACTTCCTGTCTTCTCCTCTCAGTCCTTTCTAACCCTCAAGCTGTTCACCTCTCTTTCTTGAGAGTGGGCTCAACCCCTCCTCTCTGGGCTGTATCCTCAGGCCTTGAGAGAGGGTCTTCTATCTAGTCTAGGATAGGCATTTCTATCAAATATTCTTCTGAATAAACTTAGGAACCTTTGTTTAAGCTTAACCTTCTGCCTGGTTTATTGCTTCAGAGAACAGAACCCAAAGGTGAGTTTCAAAACTCACAGGAATGCTGCTACTGTTTACTCTGCCAAGTAAGAGTGCTTCCCACAGACTTAACAGTTGGAATCAAAACTTAGAAGTCTGCATGAAGAAAGTGCAATTCCTCTGATCCTGCTTGATTTCTCACAGGCTCTTGAGATGGTGTTCTCTTGGATCACCTTTGTGCAAGGAATGAGGGACACTGTTTTCTGCAGGTTCCAGACAGAATGCTACCTAATTGCTCCAGGGATCTCCATCATTGATCTCCATCTTACAGTTTCAGAGCTAGGGGTCACCCTGTTGAAAACAGTGGGACCTACGCACGCGCATTGGGGTCACAAATATCTTCTCGAACACTTCTTGAAGAAAGATATCTGGGCACACAATGGGCTGTTACGGCTCTCTGTGTAAAACAAACAGGGTTCAGACATGAGATGAGAGGTGGAGTCTGTGGTTCTTGGGTACTTGGGGAAGCAGCCTGTTCTACATGAGGTTATATTCCATCAGAAGGACCAGGTAAGCAGTTTTTGAGGTAAGATGCTCCAGTGTCGAGTACCTGTCACAAGGCTTTCTCTGGACGTCACCACGACTGTGGAATCCCTTCCAAAGAGACACGAGCATGAATCTATCCCTGATGAACTTCTGGCAGGCTGTATCCTATATGCAGTGTAAACCTTTGGTATTTAAAACTTGTTTTAAAACAGGCTTTTAAAGATTTAAAAGTTAATTCCCCTGCCCTTTCTTCACTATCCAGCTTTCTGATCCATACAGCAGGTATACCTGGTGACAGTAGGGATAATCTTGGTTTCTTGGGATCTTTTCTAGCTCCTTCATAGCTGGTCTTCCAAGGCTCAGTCTTCTTCTGATTTCTCGGCCGTAGTCTCCATTTTGACTAATTGAATCGAGACATATGTAATATTTAACAATTCTAATGTCTTCATTGTCAGCTTTACTATTATGTGATCTTTCTGTCGTCATTATTTCAGTCTTAATATTCAACTGTGGTCTTCTTCCATCTTCAACAGAAGCTGTTTCAGGTCACTCCTGCTTTTCCCTGGCAATACAGTGTCATCCGCATCTCTTCAACTACTTTTTTTCCTCCACCAGTGTTCACTCCTCTTTCATCTGAATCTAATCCGGCTTTCCATACGATATATTATATTTATTTGTTTATTTAAAATATTTCTGTGCCGCCTTTCTCCCCAAAAGGACCCAAGGCGGCTTACATCATTAAAACAGTATTTAAAAGCTAAAAAAAAGAAAGAAACTATGAAAATATTTAAAAAGAATTAAACAAGTACTATATGAAAATGGTAACTAAGATCAATATTAAAATGCATTTAAAACAACAGAGCACAACAATCCATTTGAAACCGCTCTCAGACCACCAGTCATTAAGGAAAAGCCTGCCTGAAGAGAAAGGTCTTTGCCTGCCTGCAGAAGGACAGCATATATTATGCACATAGATGGATCAGAGAGGGAGGTAAAATACATCCTTGTCTGATGCCTTTGCTTGTGGGAGCCATTTTGTTTCTTCATATCTAGTCTGTTTCTCCTAACAGTAGCCTCTTTTCCAGGGTACAGGCCACGCATCTGGACAATCAGGTGTTGAGGCACACCCAGAAGCCTGTCTGAACAAAAAGATTTCTCTGAAGGACATTCCAGAGATGAGGGGCAGCTAAACCACAAATCATAGAATCATAGAAAAGTGAAGTTGGAAGGGGCCTACAAGGCCATCAAGTCCAGCCCCCTGCTCAATGCAGGAAGACAATCAAAGCATATCTGCCAGGTGATTATCTAAGTTTTTCTTGAATGCCTCCAGGGTTGGAGCTCTCACCAACTCCCGAGGCCACTGGTTCCACTGTTGTACTGCTCTAACAGTTAGGGAGTTTTTCCTGATATTCAACCAAAATCTGGCTTCCTTTAACTTGAGCCCATTGTTGAGTGTCCTGCACTCTGGGAGGATCGAGAACAGATCCTGCCCCTCCTCTGTATGACAGCCTTTCAAGTATTTGAAAAGTGCTATCCTATCACCCCTCAGTCTTCTTTTCTCAAGGCTAAACATGCCCAATTCTTTCAGCCTTTCCTCATAAGGCTTCGTTTCCAGCCCCCTGACCATCCTTGTCGCCCTCCTCTGAACTTGTTCCAATTTGTCAGCATCCTTCTTGAAGTGTGATGTCCAGAACTGGACACAATACTCAAGGTGAGGCCTAACCAGTGCTGAATAGAGGGGGACCGGCACCTCTTGGGATTTGGAAACTATACTTCTATTAATGCAGCCTAAAATAGCATTAGCCTTTTTTGTAGCCACATCACACTGTTGGCTCATATTTAGCTTGTGATCTATGACAAGTGTAAATCTGAGTGTGGGAAGATTTGGTTATAGTTAATAACCATCACTTTGAATTCTGTCTAGAAACGGAGACTTGATCTGCCTCGTGGTAGGGCTGGCTTAGGCAACCAAACACAATTGGTCTTTCTTTTTGATTGTGTTGCTACCTGTATGTTTGAAGAGGGCAGGTGAACAGGCTTGGAAGAGAAAGAGGAGGAAGAAGAAGACCCAAGGGGTTTCTGGAGGCCAACATGTTCCCTGGTAGGACATGGGTCATTCATGACTTAATCATGCCAGTCTCCGATGCCAGCCCCAGGAGGAAGCTGCCATTTGGACACGACAGATGGGGCATCTCTTTCACCAATGAGCATTTCACATCTGCTGCTGAGATCTTGGCAGGACTCCATTTGGAAACTCGTTTTCTCTTAAAAATTTCAAAAAAAAAAAAAAAACTTTCTATAGCAAGACGGTTGGAAGAAGGGCTAATGGCCAGCTTGATGTTTTCGTTCTTGCAAACTCTGAATCCCTCCTTGGAAAAGGAGAAAAAATACAAAACCAGCACGCTGAAAGCAGGATGTGAAGGCAAGTGGAAAAATCCAATTTGGCAGACGTGATTTTCCTCCTTCTTTCTTGGTTCTGTTTGTCTTGCCTTCTGCTGAGTAGAATGTCAGGAAAGTACAAAACTGAAAGCACAACAAAACAGTAGAATAGTCTGATTTTGGCACATATATATCTACTTGAGAACTGCATGCCATTTTCCTTATATCATCACATATATATCATGCATGCTTGTTTTTTCCTTGCTCATGGAGCCTTGGTAGGGCAATCTGAGATCCATATGGTCTGAACCAAGAAGACTCCAATGAGCTGATAAAAGGGCTTTTTGCTAAGAGATCACTTTTCCATTGTTCCCAATACTCTTGGTTGTAATTGGCAGCTGCTGTCCAGTAGAGTTCTTCCCATCAAATGCTAGCTGACCACATCGTTGGAGAAACTGAACTCAGGACATGCTGTACGTATATGAAGCATGTATTCTACCACTGAGCTCATTTCCCCATAGACTGGAGATGAGAGAACAGTCCCCTTCAGATGTTGTTTGACTGCAAACAGCCTTAGCCAGCACAGCTAATGATGTGGATGATGGGAATTGTAGTCCAGGAACAGTTGGTGAAGCACATGTCCCCTATTCCTGCTGCAGATTAAGGCTGGAAACAGACGTCAGAGTTAGCCTGTGATACAAAGGGAAAAATCCTTAACTAATAAAAGCCTTTGAGTATCACAACACAAGCTTCTCTGAACTACGGGGTTATGCAAATTAGCTTGTTTTGTGTGGTAGTCACACCTCAGGATGCCAGCAAGGGATTCCTGTGAAATATAAGTTTCCAAAATGTAAAGAATGCCTCAGTCATCTCTCTTCAGTATTAACATTCTTTGAGTTCTCTTTACAGATTGTCTCTAATGTCTCTTTCTGGACTGATCTGCCAGTCCCCCATGCTGGCTGGCTGTCCTCCCGTCTCTAATCAATGGGAAAGAGATACAGCTCAGTAGCAGATCACATGCACTGATTTGCAGGACTTGCTGGGTACAATTTCCCCAATCAAACATTTAGCAAACATTTGATGAGAGGAACTCTGCTGGACAACCACTGCCAGTAACAGCCTTCACTATTGGGTACAATGGGCCACAGGTCTCTTAGCCCAATATTTTTTAGGCCACTTGAGTTGTCATTTTTCAGACCATACAAATCTACTACTCCCCTGCCATATTCAGTCCCTTCACTGGGAAAAAGAAGGCATAAAAATCCAACCAACCAACCAACCAACCAACCAACCAACCAACCAACCAACCAACCAACTAATCAGGGAAGTGGAAAATATGATCTACTGCAAAAAGTAAATTTTCCAGGCCCTGGCTGATTGTTTCCACCTATGTGCTCTTTGCTCCAAAAGGAAGACAAATCCACACTACCACCCTCAAAACCTGTCAACACTTGGGCAAAGTGGATCAATAACAATAAAACAAATAAACAATAAAACAGATCAATAACAATAAAACAAATATTTCCATTATTATTAAGCTAAGCAAAGATGCTTATATACCACCCCATAGCATTTAAATTACTCTCTAGGCAGTTTACAAGTTAATTATGCAGGCTACACATTGTCCCCCCCCCCGGTGAGCTGGGTACTCGCCTTACTGACCTCAGAAGGATGGAAGGCTGAGTGAACCTTGAGCCGGCTACCTGAGATTGAACCCTGGGTTATGAGCAGAGTTTTGGCTGCAGTATTGCAGTTTATCCACTGTGCCACAAGGCTCCTATTAGTAGTAGTAATAACAGGGATTTAGAATGAAGGCTTGTCTGCATCAGCGTGAATGTGAAAAATAAAAGCTTATTTGCAATTCTTCCTTACCTTTCTCTCTAAAGTGTCACTAAATGTGGGCTTCCCTGACAACACAGCCATAATTAAGGTGGGGGTAACAAGGACGCCACCCGGAGTGGCAAAATTTAAAGAAGGCAGCTATTTGCTACTGGAAGTGGTTTGCTAGATCGGCAGAATATATACAAACTTACATGCTGGCATTTCCTGCTGGAAGGATACAAACCCACCACTCCTGATACAACCTCCAGCTGCTCCTATCTTGGCAACGTATATAAACTTGGTCAGGGAAGGAGTGTGGCTGTTACACATGTTCCTCCTCTTTCTTTGCTCAGCTGCCTACGTAGGCCATACTCATGTGACCCAGTCTTAATCAATAGAGCATCAAAGCCCAAGGCAGTGAAATTGTTAGTTCTTGCTCTGCTTGACCATGACAGACATTATGAACTATCACTTTCTCACTCACTCATCACCTCTGTGCATCATGCTGCTTTGTTATTCATTTCTTCTAACATACCCTGTTTGCCCTAAATAAAACTTAACCTGAAAATAAGCCCTAGTATGATTTTTCAGGATGCTCGTAATATAAGCCGTACCCCCCAAATAAGCCCTAGTTAAGTGAAACCCCACCCTCCACCCTTGTGCAGCAACCAGAAGAAGATGACATGACTGTATTTGAATAAATGTAGATCGTTGTACTGTACATGAAAAAAATAAAGCATCCCCTGAAAATAAGCCCTAGTGTGTTTTTTGGAGCAAAAATTAATATAAGACCCTGTCTTATTTTTGGGGGGGAACACGGTACTTCTTGTGTAAGGTTACACAGCAAGGGTCTCTCTTTCTTGCAACCTTTTAAAAATGAAACAAGTATCTACTATGTATGTTTACAGAGCGGCTTAAAAAAACTCATAGGATTTTTACAGAAAAAAAGAAGATTAAATGAATTACTCCTATGGCTAAACTCAGATCTGTTCCTTTAAAGCAGGCCTGTGACAGGAAGGGGTTAGTTAGTTTGACAGCTCAACTAAATAGGGTTGCTTAAAGTTGGAGGTCCAGTATGCCATGTGTTGTGATCCTTGCTTCCACATGGAATACACATTTTAAGCCACTGTATTTGGCCCACCTCCCTGAAGAAAAGAAAGGAAAATCCACCCCTTCCCCTCTTCTGTCTCCTCCTGCTTTGGGGAGGAAGCTTATTTCTTCAAAAAGGTACAGTACATTAACACTGCCCTAATTGGCTTTAAAAAAAAACTTTGCTTCCTTCTTCTGCCCCTCCATGGAGGAGCAGAGTAGCTAAGCTGTCTGTTTAAGCCTTTAATGATACTGGGAAAATGAAACCAGCTGGGAAATGAAACTAGCAAGCTGCGTTTTGGTTTGATCCCAGCTATTGCAAGAGCTGGAAATGAACCAAAATAGAACAATCCTACTGGCACCTTAAAAAATAGTAACTCCTGTTGAACCCAGAAGGGTACACTCTAAGGGCTGGCTGGTTTGCTGTGACTTTTTTTGTTCAGATATGTTTGCCTCATTCCCAGTTAATGCTATTTAAAAGCAAAGTGTACTGCTTATATACCACCCCATCGCGCTTAAAAACATCCTTTGAGTAGTTTACAATTTAATTATGCAGGCTAAACATTGCTCCCCACCCCAGCAAGCTGGGTGCTCAATGTACTGACCTTGGAAGAATGGAAGGCTGAATCAACCTTGAGCCGGCTACCTGAGCCCGTCAGGATTGAACTCAGGTTGTGAGTAGAGTCTTGGCTGCAGTTCTGCAGTTTAAGCACTGCACCACAAGACTCTTCTTTAAAGCCATTACACGCCTAATTCTTTTTTAATTCCTTTCTTTTTACTTTTTTAGTGAGCCTTTAGGGAAGGTGGTGAAGGGAGAAAAAAATAACTTTAATATCATTAGTAAAAAAAGGAACATAATAACAAGCAGACAACTGCAGGAATAAGCAGCTTAATCTGATAAAATCTAAAAAAATAGATCTGGAACAGCTTTTTGCATGGTTGATGAATAGATTCCACAGGGCCTGATTAATCTATGTAAATCAGAAACACTAATTATCTTTTTGGTTCCAATGTTTGCCATTCTGAGTAGAAGCTTTTAAGAGCATGTGTGCCTTTCTCCTTTCTATCTATGGTAATAGCAATATATCAAAGTAACAAAAAGATCCAACCTGAGAGATAATTTCCCCTAAGCAATTGAGGATTTTGTTGCTTTCATCTAATTATGATAAATTATCACATAGTAATCAATGATGTTCTGTATACATATTCGGTGCCTCAATTTTTCGAAGTCTATTCTTTCTCCTGGTTTCCAGACACTGTGTTCTAGAACTTTCCAGAAGACTTTCAACATAAATACAGGACCTTTTCAGACATTCTAATTGTTGATGGTGATAGTTCCATGGTTAGGCTGATAGAATAACCTCAGCTTGTCATTGAGATTTGTTCTTTGTTTGGATTATCCAAAGTTAGAACGTCTGGAAAGAGTTACAGCTGGTATAATTTCAAGAATGTGTAGTAAAGCAACAGTTCCGAACAGTTCTTTTCAAAGAAACAGACGATGATGCATCTACTAGTAGAGATAGCATTTTGGGATTTCTTGGGCTACAAATCCCGTAATTTTCCATTCTTAGAGTTCTACTTGACAGAGAGACACCTTACAGGCATCTAACTGTGGCTCACCCAGGAGAAAGGCCTCAACTGGAGTCCACTGATCAGGAGAAAGGCGGCATATAAATAAATAAAACACACAAATAAAATAAATAAATCGGAAGGTTTTGGGGATTAGCTAGGACCCAAGCTTCCGGCTCAGAAGTAAAACTCCTACTGGGGTAAGAACAAGAAGCTTGGGTGGAGCTAGGCCTAGATAAGTCCCAAAGCCTCCCAGTTGAGCCCTTTCTCTAAAGTGAGCCACATGTAGGTATCTGTAAAGTCCCAGAATGGAGAATTATGGGATCTGTAGTCCAAGAAATCCAAAAATCCCATCCTTATATACCAGCTATTCAACAGTGCAATGGACTATCCCAGGAAAGGTGGAGTTTGCTTTGCAGGAGATAAACCGAACCTAGACAGCCATTGGCTAGGAATGCTCCATGTGCATCCTGCCTTGATAAGGGAGTTATTACCTCTGTAGCTACATTCCAGCTCTATTATTTTATCAACATATAAGTGAATCACATCATTTAAACAGATGGATAGAACCGAGCCCTAGCTTTGTTCGCTAATGGTGAGTAGTATTTGGCGTTGCTGTGTAATATTCCTTGGAAGACAGCACTTTACCCATTACCAACTTACTCAGGTTCCACTGATTTCTGTGGGTCTGCTCGGGAAATGTTATTTAAAAAAAAAAAACAAGAGTCACTGCAAAAGACAGTTGTGTTGGAAAAAGTTGAAGGCAGAAGGAACAGAGGCAGACTGAACATGTTACTCAAAAGACAGAATCTTGGGTTTTTCTCTGGCAGGAGACTGAGCCAAAGAACACCAGCAAAGGTACAATGCAGTTTTATTTGAAATAAAAGGCCAAAAAAGAAGAAGAAGAAAAAACCCACAAAAAAGCATGTGGGCTCTCTCTAAAGGGAGAGGAGCTCGCCTTACAGTACTTTTATAGTAAAGAGACAAAGAGTTACAAGAAGTTCCAAAAAACTCTACCTCATTGGTTGCTTCTTATCTACAGAGCATGTGATTGGTTGACTGCCCCTCGGTTTCAGTTGAACACAGGATGCTTGCCGTTATGCCCACCATGGGCCTCATCTGTTTCCTTGGAATGCAAGGATGAGCCTATTTGAGTGGTTTTGACCCTGCTTAAGGTGACATAAGCCCTTCTCCCATCCACAAACAAAAATGCTTATGTCTCACTAAATTGACTCACTAAAAGGACACCATGGCTTTAGTTTGCAAAACCCGAGCAAGGCCTTTTGAAGCTAGTGAATTCGTAGGGACACCAGAACTCACAAGTGACCGAATGACAAATAACACTCATCTAGATCCATCCCAGTGAATTGAGATCTGTAAATTCATTGCATGGTTTCAGAAAAGTGCTAGAGGCTAAATCGGGCCTGGCCATTCCTAAATGTTAAGAGCGGGAGACACAGCTATTGCCGTGTTCTGTGGAAAGTTTTTCTCGACCTAGTTACTTTGGTTACTTGAGGTAAAATCGAGGTTATGAAAGGACTGCGGAATGGAGAGAAAACCGCTAACGGTGTTAGTGACCACTAGAGGCTTCACGGGTCAGGAGCAGCAATGTAAGGAGGAAAATAGAACAGACGACACAGCTCCTGAGAGAGAACTCCGAGCATGAAAAATCAGATTGTGTGATAAAATCTGAGCAGCTCCACTCCGTTCTTGTACTGAAGATCTACCCCACCACAGATATATCTCACTAGCTTGGCCCGTAAAACATTCATAGTGTTTCATTGTCAGCTGAGGGGAAGAAAGTGTACTTCAGTCAGGAACAAACCACTAGAAGTGTATTTTTAATGCCGTTTTGCAAGAGAATAGGCTGGCTCCTGTGATTAGCTTATGTAAAAAGAGAGAAAAGAGATTCGAGAAATGTTTGAGCAAAGTTTTAGAAATGTGTGAGGACGACCTGTTCTACCCCCTTTTGTGGCTGATTCTTCTGTATCACTGATATTGTGGTTTTTTTTCCCCCTCATCTTCCTTTCCTTTTCTTTTTAACTCTCACCCCTTTGGATGGAACATCTTAGCCCCCCCCTCCCCAAGTTGCATTTTGTTGCAGAATTCATGCACAGAATTAACTCTGTGAGGTAGCCATTTTGTAACACAGTCACTTGGAGATTCGTAAACCATGTCCCAGAGTTTCAGCTACTGGCCACATATAGTTTTTTTTTCCTTATCTCTGTCTCTGGGCACGTCCAGACAAGAGAAGTCAGACTGGTCTGGTTTGTGCTTAAAAGGTTCTTATCTTTAGTGGGTTCTATTTCAATTCGCACTACAGCGATCCTTCCGTTTGCACTGGAGAAGTTTCATCTCCTGTGAGAAGAATCCAGACAAGTCTTTGGATCACTCCAGTTTGTCCCCGTTTTGATTATTGACACCCCCCTCCCTGCCTCCTCTGCCTTTTTGTCACCCGTTGGCTGCTCTGACTTCCTCCTTTTTTAAAAAAATAAAAATCCTCTCAACCAGGCATCACAGCATCAGATACAATACAAATATCGAAGGGCACCTCCACTGTATTTAGAATTGCCCTATGTCAGTTGGCGACATACGTATTTTTTTAAAAGTTAGAGAAGACCAAAATAGAGGAACAGGTTTCTCTGGCATTCTTTTTAAGATCACAACCCGCTGCATTAAGTCACAGGGTTGTTGCCACAGAGGATGCCGCCCACAGATCTGTTTTGAAGCAGACGGAACATCTGCACAGAAATGGAGTCAGGAGCACTCTGAATCACGCCAAAAATAATCGTGGCCCTAACTCTGTGCCAAAAAGGAGCGGGATAGTTCTAAAAAGGAGCAGGGTGGATCGTGGATGATGCAGTTTAATTTGAACCAAACAGCATCAAAAACGATCCAAATAGTGAGTTATATGCCCATGTGAATGATCTCCCCTCATCTCTCACAAATGACTAATATTGTATTTAAAAAGCTATTGATTTTGGCATTGGAATAATTTTTGTCCCAGTCAGTGTAATACAGTAGGACAAATTAAAAAAAGAAAGAAAAATTCTTTCTTTCTTTTTTTAAAGGGTGTCATCCCGTTTTATGGTAAACCGTGATGCTGAAAAACAGACATTCTCTACCAGGTTGGCCCCATTTGGGTGGGAAGCAAACATGGGGATCTTCAATGGGTTCAAACAAATACATGAGATGTAAATACAGTAGTATCCCCTTTTCTGCAGGATCAGTATCTGCTGATTCACTTATCCACAGTCTGAAAACATTAAAAATATTAAAAGAAAAATCTCATAAATATATCTTTCTAACGATGAAGTTATCAGAACTGGCCAGTAGAGGGAGCCAGAGATCATGCTATGTATAGTGCTCTCTAGAGCAGGGGTCTCCAAACTTTTCAGCATGAGGGCCACATCATATATTTTACACATTTTTGAGGGCTGAAGGAACACACATGCGCTCATACGCATGCATGGACGCACACACAGGCTGAAGGGAACGGACCTGAGCCTGCGGCGTTTGCCGGGCTGGGTTAAAAAGGCAAGGTGGCCCAGGTGTGGCCCATGGGCCATAGTTTGGAGACCCCTGCTCTAGAGCAATATATTTCCATAATGTCATTACCAGAACTGGCCACTAGAGGGAGCCAAAGGCCATGCTGTGTATAGCATTTGCTATTATAATAATGTTTGCTATATTCTGAATTTTTCAGCATCTGTGGAGGGGTGGACTTGGAACCAATCTGTAGATACGAGGGTCCTACTCTATAGCCTTCTTCCACCCCTTATCCCAACTCCTTACTGCTAACCCTGATTAAACGAGTTCTCGTGGGTTTGCTCAGCACCTCAGATGTGGAAAGAGTGGGGTTGGGATGATCAGGGAGAGGTTTGGTTTTGCGTTCAGACCCCCCTGCAGCTGCATGTAATTCGATTTTGGGGACAGCCTTCTTTCTCAGATTTTTGAGAAGAAGAATGCTTCAATCAAACGTTATTGTCCAGTGGACAAAGAAGGCAAGAAGCCTTGTTGCCGCAGGCCAGCTGATCTTCAAAATACAGGAAAAGCAACGACTCTTTTTTTAAAAAAGGGCTTCTTGTGACGTCCAAGAAGCAGTGATGAAGTTGGGTGGGAGGGAATGGCTAGGAATCTAACTAGATGACCTGCTTGGCATAGTTTAAAGAAGAGCCACCCCTTCTAGCAGCCACGTCTCCCTTTAATGAGTTTTGTTGTACTGTAAATTGAATGTTGGAAGGTAATCAGAGTCGTGAGCCTCAGTAATCAGATTGCTGAGGCTCACGACTCTGAGGAATTCCAATTGTCAGAGAGGAAATGGGTTAATTGGCGGGAACAGGCATTCCTTTTCATCTGCAGTTTGACCCCTTGGGGTAGCTGAACCCCCAAAGGAAAAACAAACATAATAGGTTGAGGAAACATCTTCAGACAGATAGCATTCCAGCTGGGTAACTAATCAATTGCAAAGGCTATAATAGTAAATAATTCTCCCCCCCCCCCATTGTTGGTTTATTCCTAAGATTTATTCATAGAATCATAGAAAAGTGAAGTTGGAAGGGGGCTACAAGGCCATCAAGTCCAACCCCCTGCTCAATGAAGGAATACAATCAAAGCAGATCTGCCAGGTGATTAAGTTTTTCTTGAATGCCTCCAGGGTTGGAGCACTCACCAACTCCCAAGGTCACTGGTTCCACTGTCGTACTGCTCTAACCGTTAGGAAGTTTTTTCTGATATTCAACCGAAATCTGGCTTCCTTTAACTTGAGCCCATTGTTGTGTGTCCTGTACTCTGGGATGATCAAGAACAGATCTTGCCCCTCCTCTGTATGACAGCCTTTCAAATATTTGAAAAGTGCTATCCTATCACCCCCCTCTGTCTTCTTTTCTCAAGGCTAAACATGCCCAATTCTTTCAGCCTTTCTTCATAAGGCTTGGTTTCCAGCACTACTCTAGATGAGGCCTAATCAGTGCTGAATGGAGGGGGATATGATATACATACTGAGATCTACCATTTGCAAAGAATTCTGCCTCAAGTTCAGTGAAGGGATTGAATCGTGATAGGTATTTGTTTATGCATGTGGATGCCCTTCCTTTTAAAAACCACAGAGAAGAATTTCAGCTCTAGATGTCAAATCGGATGAAAGATATCAGGTGGCACCTACTGAACATTATGGGAAGGCTGGACTGCATTCCGTGTTTCCAGCGCATCCATGACCATAATGAGAGCACATTCTGTTGATCTCATTTCTTGGCCAGCGCGGTGCATTTGAGGTTAATGGAATAGAAGTTTCCTCTGGAGGGATGACATTTCTGGTCCTTTGTTATGACTCTCCGTGCATAAACGCAAATCCCTGCAGAGTAAGGAAGTGGCTGAAGAAAAAGAAGTTTGCAGAAGAAAAAAAGAAAGAAAATGTTCCGTGTTGGTCTAGAATGTAACATTATCCAGCAGGAAAGTGGACCGATAAATCTTTCGTATCCCACCCAGGGTCCCTTCCACTCTTTTATATATTTATTTTATTTAAATTATTTATATGCTTCCTTTCTTCCCATAGGGAACCCAATGTGGCTCACACAGATAAAACAACAAATTTAAGAACATTACACAAATATGACATTTTTAAAAAACCCATTAAACATACATTAAGATTTTAAACCATCAAGTACGAAACAATTGAAAAAAACATTTTAAAACCAGCATTCTTGAGCCAACTTTCTGTTTAAAAGTCTGCTTGAAGAGGAAGGTCTTTGTCTGATGATGGAAGGAGAAGAGGGAGCCAACCTGGCTTCTTGGGATCGTGAATTCCAAAGCCTGGGGGTCAACCCTGAGAAGGCCCTCTCTCATGTCCTCATCAAATGAGCTTGGCAAGGTGGTAGAACTGAGACAAGGGCCTCCCCAGAAGATCTTAAGAGCTGAGAAGGCTCCTATGGGGTGATACAGTCCTTCAAGTAACCTGGACTGAAGCCATATAGGGCTTTATAGGTAATAATCAGCACTTTGAATCGAGCCACATCCACTGCATTCAGCAGATTCCCTCAATCCTCTCTATAGCATTTAAAGACAAATGGAAGGGGAGGAAGGAGCACAGCTTGTAAAAGTTACTTTTTAAGAGATGCCGTTCCCAGAATTCAGTGACCTTGTGTGAAATGTAACCAAACATCACACACTCTTAGAGCCCTGTGTGAAGGCTCTGTATTCTAACTCATCTGTCTGAAGAAGTAGACGATGTTCCACGAAAGCTCACATTAGAATATAGCAGTTCTGTCTTTAAAGTGCCCTGACATCTTTTTGTTTTTTGCGTTTGTTTTGTTTTGTGTTTCTTGTTGACATGTTTGTAGTGTAATTCTTCGAGTTGTCACCCCAAAGAGTAACTTTTCTAAGCTCTGAGAGGGCTCCTGAAAACCCATTTCCAACAGCACACATCCGCCTTGCATCCATGTATCCAAGTCTTACCTGATTTATTTATTTATTTGACTTTTACCACCGCCCATCTGGCTGCCAAGGCCACTCTGGGCGGTTGACAACACAAAATAATAGATAACATGTTAAAAAAGTAAACATAAACAGTAAACGTAATAGCTTTAAAAAAAAATCAAAATTAACATAGACAAAACTACATCAAATTAACTCAAAATGAATAAGGTGATTTAAAGGCAAGGTGGCGGAACTGATCATTTGAATGCTGAGACACCCCTTTGCTACGGTGTTATAGGTTCCGGGAATACCTGTCTGAAGAAACATGTTTTCAAGGACTATTTAAAAATTCATGATAACTATGAACATAGCGGATGAGAGACACCATCTTAAAGGAACCTATGAAAGCATTGTAACAAGAAAGACCAAGTGTGCTCACATGGGGTCATTTTGCTCAAGTGGCGTAGCAAGGGCCTCACCGGGGCAATTGCCCTGGCCAGAAAATTTTTAGGGGGTTCAAAGAAGTCCCGGCAAGATACTTGCTGGGCTGGAGCTCCAAGGCAACCAGCCACCACGGCCACTGCCACCCCCAGGTGCCATGTGTGTGTGTGTGGGGTTGGGCAGAAGGGTGAGAATGTGCTGCCCCTTTGTGCTTCTCCCCCCCAGACCCCTACGCACCCTCCTTTTCGCACCCTCCTCCGGAGCCTCCAGTGTGGGGGCCGGTTGGGTGTTAGTCGTTGCAGGCAGGGTGGCCCCAGGAAGACAGGATGCTGGTGGGAAGCCAGACCTCTCTGCGGCTTGCGGCTCATGACTCAGGCTTCACACACCTGCCCGTGTGCCCTGGGTGCTGGCAACCCATGCTACACCGCTCCATTAATTAAACATGGTCTTTTCATGAAC
Source organism: Intellagama lesueurii (assembly GCA_037013535.1). NCBI lineage: Eukaryota > Metazoa > Chordata > Lepidosauria > Squamata > Agamidae > Intellagama > Intellagama lesueurii. The sequence goes on from JBAJHW010000003.1 coordinate 9,121,077, forward strand.
TGCCTGGTGCTCTGCTCATTTTTCTAACTCTGTAAACCGGTGACAACATTCAAATTTCAGGAGAGCACACCTGCTTTACTGAGGTCCAACAAGGATATCTGAACTTGAAGAGAGTTGATCTTCCACCCCAATCCAGATCGATCTATGCCTTTAAAGGCAGGATAAGTCATGTCAAAAGAGCAACTTTATTGTAAGAAATGAGGGATCTCTAATTCAGAGAGCCTTCAAGAGCTATGGCAGCCCCTTTTTCACCAGTCTTCTTATAGGAAGACTCCAGCATCTCAGAACAGCTTCCCTATTCAAAAGGTTTGCATTTTAATTAGGATTAAAACATCTAACGCCATCCCTGTCCATGCACATATTTGGATGATGTTTCTAATCAAAGTCCTTCCACTCTTAACATATATCCGTCAAATATAAATGCCCTCACCTCACAAAATTCACTCTACTCTTCACACAATGACACATCCTTCCCATTTTCCATTCAGACTCCTCCTTCTCCCCTCCCCTCCCCTCCCCTCTCCTGTTACACCAAGTTTCTGGGTGATGTCTATTGCACACCTCCACATTCATCAGATGTGTTTTGTCAAGAACCATTACTTGGGAGGCCACACCATCCGTACCTTATCTGTGTGAGAAAAAAAGGCACCAAGGCTAGTGCTTGCTCCTTGGGACAGAGCTAATTAGCAAATAACATTTTCAGCTGAAGAGAAAGGAGGTGAGTTGCTCTCTTCTTGAAGGGTGCATCTCCTAGAAATCGGAATTATGGGTATAACAATGGAAAGAGAAGTTACTTAATTTAGCCTAGTCATCTCTAAGGAGAACACTATGCTCATCTGTTGCCTAGTTTCTTGATTTGTCCTCTGCATATACTCTGGAATCCAGAATCACAGTGTGGATTTCGAACTAATAGATCCACCGCTGACATGGTATTTTCCCTCAGACAGTTGCAGGAGAAATGTAGGGAACAATGACAGCCACTCTTTGTGGCCTTCATAGATCTTACAAAGGCCTTTGATTTGGTTAGCAGGGACGGCCTTTTTAAAATCCTTCCCAAGATTGGATGTCCACCTCGACTCCTTAACATCATCAGGTCCTTTCATGAGGAAATGAAGGGCACTGTAGTTTTTGATGGCTCAACATGAGATCCCTTTGACATCTGAGGCGGAGTGAAACAGGGCTGTGTCCTCGCGCCGACCCTGCTTGGGATCTTTTTTGCTGTCATGCTGAAGCACGCCTTTGGAACTGCAACAGAAGGTGTCTATCTCCGGACTAGATCAGATGGAAAGCTCTTTAATCTCTCTAGATTGAGAGCGAAGACCAAAGTCCATCTGAAATGCATGCAGGACTTCTTCTTCACCTATAATGCAGCCATTGTTGCCCATTCTGCTGAAGACCTCCAACAACTCATGAATCATTTTAGCAAGGCCTGCCAAGACTTTGGACTAACAATCAGCCTGAAGAAAACACAAGTCATGGGCCAGGGCGTGGACTCACCTCCCTCTATTACCATCTCCACACAAGAATTGGAGGTTGTTCATGACTTTGTGTACTTTGGCTCAACGATCTCTGACACTCTCTCCCTAGATGTCGAGCTGGATAAACGCATAGGCAAAGCAGCTACCATGTTCTCTAGAGTCACAAAGAGAGTATGGCTTAATAAGAAGCTGACGGCATAGACCAAGATCCAGGTCTATAGAGCCTGTGTCCTGAGTACACTCCTGTACTGCAGTGAGTCCTGGACCCTTTGTGCATGGCAGGAGAGGAAGCTGAACATGTTCCATATGCGTTGTCTCCGATGCATTTTTGGTATCACCTGGCAGGACAAAGTTCCAAATAGAGTAGTCCTAGAACGAGCTGGAATTTTTAGCATGTATACATTACTGAAACAGCGACATCTATGTTGGCTTGGGCATGTTGTGAGAATGGCTGACGGTCGGATTCCAAAAGATCTCCTGTATGGAGAATTAGTGCAGGGAAATCGCCCCAGAAGGAGACCACAGCTGCGATACAAGGATATCTGCAAGCAGGATCTGAAGGCCTTAGGAATGGACCTCAACAGATGGGAAACTTTGACCTCTGAGCGTTCAGCCTGGAGGCAGGCGGTGCAGCATGGCCTCTCCCAATTTGAAGAGACCCTTGTTCAGCAGGCCGAGGCAAAGAGGCAGTCCCGAAACCAGCAAAACCAGGGAGCTGGACAGGGGACAGATTGTATTTGTCTTCAGTGTGGAAGGGATTGTCACTCTCGAATTGGCCTTCTCAGCCACACTAGATGCTGTTCCAGAGCATGTTACCATAGTCTCTCGAGACTGAAGGATGCCTAATCTAATACTCTGGAACTATGCTGAAATTCTGACAGAATGTGAGTATTAGCTCTCTTGCTTTCTTGTGGAGATTGTTCTGGAACTATCCTTGCCTCAAACCTTTTTGATTGCTTATTTGTTCCATGGCTCTTTGACTGTTTCTGTAACTTTTGAAACTGTTCAAAAACTTTATTATTTTTGACTTTTTTTACCACCTTTAATCAAATATAAACTTTTACAGCTTGTTTAGTTATTTTGAGAATAATAGGATTGTTGGTACTTAACACAGGCTTTGCCTCAATCACCTACTGGGCACCTGTTTATTTTGTGGGTACTTTGGTATTCCTACCTTGCAGGCTTGGTGTGTGAGTCAAAAGTGCTGAGCCTTGTGAATTTTTGCACTGAGTAGTCAGAGTGACTTAAAGTGTTGGGAGAGTACTGGGTAGAAAGATTCCCCCCCATCACAACATCTGGCCTTCCTAGAGTTCACCCACACCAGGGAAGTCTGGGCAGTGTGGCTCAGTGGTTTGTGTGATCCTCTCTGACCTGGCATAATCTTGAGGCACTCCAAACAATGGGATTATACAAATCAGTTCAGATTTGAGGGACAGTTTGAATCCATTGAAGCATAAATAGCTGTGGAGCAAATCTGGATGTATTCAGAAGCCCTGAACTGTTTATGAACCAAACTGGGGGACCCTTGCATAGCCCTAGTTCCCACCCAAAATCTTATAGACAAAGTTGTTCCCACCCATAATTCACCATCCACATGGTTGGAAAACTAAGGGGTTCCCTCTTCTAAGTCCAGATGTTCCTGATACTCAGTATGTGGTGTAGAACTGCACAGCCTTCGTCTGAATTATCCACAGAAGTTACATGTCTGGATCCGACTTGTAGAAGACTCTTTTGGGTTTTGGGTTTTTATTTGGGGGGATCTGGGACATTTACAAAGCTTAGAAAGGTGAGAGTCCTCCAGCCAGCATGATTGGTGGTCCACAAAAGTAACTCTTCTGGGAGTTACGGTCCAAAAAAGTATCTTTGCAAAACTCTGTGTATTTGTGAATCCTGCTTTTCAAAGGCCTCTGAACCACAGGCTATCACTGCAGGACGTTATCCTCCTCCGAAATAGCTGGGGCAATCAAGCATCTTTTAAAATGCCTTGTCATTGACAGAAGACACATACACGTGAATAAGCACACTGCAGTTTTAAAGAAAAGCCAAGCTGGAATGAACAGGCTTTTAAAAATAGCCCCAGAGAGCTCAAAATGGCACCTGACAGCGAACCACATGGCAACCTGGTAATTTCCTTTTTATGAGGAATATAAATGAATGGGAACAGAATGGAAATCAGGCAGGTCACAGCTTCTCACCAAAACACACCTGGGCAGAGAATAACCAGAGCATAAACAGAGGTGATGTGCAAAGGGAGAATCAAGCATTTTTCCGCGTTGCTGCTGCTCTTACTTTGCCAGCTGCATCTGGCGTTCATTGGAAAGTCGCATTGCAACTTCCTAGGCTTTCTGGACCATGTTGCCATGGCAACAGAAGGCTCACTTGCCAACTCCGGCTCTTTGCTAAGGGTGGAATAGGGTAGAGAGGATTCTGGTTGAAAAGGACCTCGTTTTCTCTGCATCGTGGCTTGTTTAGAAAGCAAGTAGAGTTGAGCTGGGCAAAACCTAGGGGCATGAAATAATGTTTTCCTTTTGTTTTGGTTTGGTTCTGAATCTCTATGCGCCTTCATTACAGAAAGCCCAACATAGTTCATTTGCTAAGAACTTGTTTATCTTTGCCTCCTTGTAGAAGAGAGGGTGTGACTACACAGACGTGGTCCTGGGTTGATCCAAACATCTTTATCGTTGCTGTTGTTATGTGCCTTCAAGTCGCCCTCAACCTATGGCAACCCAATGAATGAACAATCTCCAAAATGTCCTGTCCTCAACAGCTCTGCTCAGCTCCTGCAAACTTAAGCCATCTAGGGGGTCATTTCATCTCATATTTGGTCTTTCTCTTTTCCTTCTGCCTTCCACCTTTCCCAGCATTGTCGTCTTTTCCAGAGAATCCTGCCTTCTCAGAATGTGCCCAAAGTGGAACAGCCCTCAGATATTGTTCAGGCTTGATTTTATCTAGGACCCACTTGTTTGTCTTTCTGGGAGTCCAGAGTATCTCAAAGCTCTCCTTCTGCACTACATTTCAAACAAATCCATTTTTTTCCTGTCAGGTTTTTTTTATTGTCCAGCTTTCACATCCGTACATGGTGAATGGAAACTCAAGGGTATGGATGATCTTGGTCTTGGTCTCCAGTGATGCATCCTTCTTTATACCCTTGGCATTTAAATTGTTACTGCCATCCACACAGAAATGCTTAATTAACCTGAGAAGGTGCATTTCAAGTGTCTACACATCAGTTGGAATGAATATCAAAAGGAATACGGAGAAACATGGCAGAAAAGGTGGGACAGATTTCCCTTCTAGTTCGTTCCCTGAAAGGAGTTGAAAAGGCCAACTATGAGATGATTCAAAAAAATCCGTCACTACAACAGCTCTGAGTGATGGCTATCCTGTCTCTACTGATGGAGAGTTCTCTGTGTTCCAAGGCAGTGGACTTTGTTCAAACAGCTTGTCTCATCAGATGAGGTTGCAGATCTTTAGTGGAAATCCCCTCTTTTGCAATTTGAGGCCACTGTTTCATCTCCCAGCCTCCAGAACAGGAGTGAAGAACAGGAAGCCTTCCAGATGTTCTTGGACTTTTAAGCTCAATCCTCTCCAGCCAGCATAGCTAATGGTGAGGAATTCTGGGAGTTGCAATCCAAGGCAAGAGGAGATCTGATCATCTAAATGTTGCCAGAGTTACATTTTGATGGCTTTCAGAGTAGCAGTGAAAATATTTTCTTTTTAAGTTGTGGTAGAATTAATTAAAAAAGGAAAGTCCGATGCTGTAAAGAAAAATACTGCATAGGAACCTGGAATGTAAGATTTATGAACCTTGGTAAGCTGGATGTGGTCAAACAGGAAATGGCAAGAATAAACATTGAAATCCTGGGCGTCAGTGAACTAAAATGGATGGGAATGGGCAAATTCAGTTCAGACGATTACCATATCTCCTATTGTGGGCAAGAATCCCGTAGAAGAAATGGAGTAGCCCTCATAGTCAACAAAAGAGTGGGAAAAGCTTTACTGGGATACAATCTCAAAAATGATAGAATGATTTCAATACGAATCCAAGGCAGACCTTTCAACATCACAGTAATCCAAGTTTATGCACCAACCACCGATGCTGAAGAGGCTGAAATTGACCAATTCTATGAAGACTTACAACACCTTCTAGAACTGACACCAAAGAAAGATGTTCTTGTCATTCTAGGGGACTGGAATGCTAAAGTAGGGAGTCAAGAGATAAAAGGAACAACAGGTAAGTTTGGCCTTGGAGTTCAAAACAAAGCAGGGCAAAGGCTAGTAGAGTTTTGTCAAGAGAACAAGCTGGTCATCACAAACACTCTTTTCCAACAACACAAGAGGCGACTCTACACATGGACATCACCAGATGGGCAATACCGAAATCAGATTGATTATGTTCTCTGCAGCCAAAGATGGAGAAGCTCTATACAGTCAGCAAAAACAAGACCTGGAGCTGATTGTGGCTCTGATCATCAGCTTCTTATAGCACAACTCAAGCTTAAACTGAAGAAAGGAGGAAAAACCACTGGGCTAGTCAGGTATAATCTAAACCAAATCCCTTATGAATACACAGTGGAAGGGAAGAACAGATTTAAGGAACTCGATTTGGTGGACAGAGTGCCTGAAGAACTATGGATGGAGGCTCGTAACATTGTACAGGAGGCAGCAACAAAAACCATCCCAAAGAAAAGGAAATGCAAGAAAGCAAAGTGGCTGTCCAACAAGGCCTTACAAATAGCAGAGAAGAGAAGGGAAACAGAATGCAAGGTACATAGGGAATGTTACAGAAAATTGAATGCAGACTTCCAAAGAATAGCAAGGAGAGACAAGAGGGCCTTCTTAAATGAACAGTGCAAAGAAATAGAGGAAAATTATAGAAAGGGAAAAACCAGAGATCTGTTCAAGAAAATTGAAGATATTAAAAGAACATTTTGTGCTAAGATGGACATGATAAAGGACTAAAATGGTAGGGACCTAACAGACATCAAGAAGAGGTGGCAAGAATACACAGAGGAATTATACCAGAAAGATCAGGATGTCCCAGACAACCCAGATAGTGTGGTTGCTGACCCTGAGCCAGACATCCTGGAGAGCGAAGTCAAGTGGGCCTTAGAAAGCATGGCTAACAACAAGGCCAGTGGAGGTGATGGCATTCCAGTGGAACTATTTAAAATCTTAAAAGATGACGCTGTTAAGGTGCTACACTCAATATGCCAGCAAGTTTGGAAAACTCAGCAGTGGCCAGAGGATTGGAAAAGATCAGTCTACATCCCAATCCCAAAGAAGGGCAGTGCCAAAGAATGCTCCAACGTCCGTACAATTGCACTCATTTCACACGCTAGCAAGGTTATGCTCAAAATCCTCCAAGGCAGGCTTCAGCAGTATGTGGACCGAGAACTCCCAGAAGTACAAGCTGGATTTCGAAGGGGCAGAGGAACTAGAGACCAAATTGCTAACATGCGCTGGATTATGGAGAAAGCCGGAGAGTTCCAGAAAAACATCTACTTCTGCTTCATTGACTATGCAAAAGCCTTTGACTGTGTGGACCACAGCAAACTATGGCATGTTCTTAAAGAAATGGGAGTGCCTGACCCCCTTATCTATCTCCTGAGAAATCTATATGTGGGACAGGAAGCAACAGTTAGAACTGGATATGGAACAACTGATTGGTTCAAAATTGGGAAAGGAGTACGACAAGGCTGTATATTGTCTCCCTGCTTATTTAACTTCTATGCAGAATACATCATGCGAAAGGCTGGACTGGATGAATCCCGAGCCGGAATTAAGATTGCCGGAAGAAATATCAACAACCTCAGATATGCAGATGATACCACTCTGATGGCAGAAAGTGAGGAGGAATTAAAGAACCTCTTAATGAGGGTGAAAGAGGAGAGCGCCAAAAATGGTCTGAAGCTCAACATAAAAAAAACTAAGATCATGGCCACTGGTCCCATCACCTCCTGGCAAATAGAAGGGGAAGATATGGAGGCAGTGACAGATTTTACTTTCTTGGGCTCCATGATCACTGCAGATGGTGACAGCAGCCACGAAATTAAAAGACGCCTGCTTCTTGGGAGGAAAGCGATGACAAACCTAGACAGCATCTTAAAAAGCAGAGACATCACCTTGCCGACAAAAGTCAGCGTAGTCAAAGCTATGGTTTTTCCAGTAGCGATGTATGGAAGTGAGAGCTGGACCATAAAGAAGGCTGACCACCGAAGAATTGATGCTTTTGAATTGTGGTGCTGGAGGAGACTCTTGAGAGTCCCCTGGACTGCAAAGAGAACAAACCTATCCATTCTGAAGGAAATCAACCCTGAGTGCTCACTGGAAGGACAGATCCTGAAGCTGAGGCTCCAATACTATGGCCATCTCATGAGAAGAGAAGACTCCCTGGAAAAGACCCTGATGTTGGGAAAGTGTGAAGGCAAGAGGAGAAGGGGACGACAGAGGACGAGATGGCTGGACAGTGTCATCGAAGCGACCAACATGAATTTGACCCAACTCCTGGAGGCAGTGGAAGACAGGAGGGCCTGGCGTGCTCTGGTCCATGGGGTCACGAAGAGTCGGACATGACTTAACGACTAAACAACAACAAAAGAATTAATTAGATGTCAACAATGTCACACTGACGTGATTTGACATTAACATTCCTACTGTTTTTCTTTTGAATCATGGGAACTGGAAGGCTTCGTGTACATAAGTGGAGAATGTGTTGTGAGCAACTAGACTACATAGGCATCCTTCAGTCTCGAGAGACTATGGTAACGTGCTCTGTATGGAGGACTAGGAACAGCGTCTAGTGTTTCGATGCTGTATGCGAAGCTGGAGTGTCCTCTCCAGAGCACGAAGCCTGGGTAAAATAATATGGAGGATAGGCTGTTACCCAAGCAGCAAATCCCCCCTCTCCACATCGCTGAAATAGTCCAATGGAAAGGCAAGAGCCAATACAACTGGTTCCAGCGATGTCGCAGGAGTTGGCAGAACGACACGAACTGCCTCCGGGACTCCGGCTCCGGATTTTGCCTCGAGGTTAACTCCTGAAGCCTTTTCCATCAGTGGATATAGCCACAAGGCAGTGGAGGTTTGAAATCGGAGTTTTCCTTCTCCTAGATGGGCTGCCTTCCAAGGCTGATGAGCCCCACCTATCCGGCCTGCTCCCTCACGGCATGGACGATGATGGCGGCGCCTCAGTGGGGGTTTGAAGTCGGAGTTTTCCTTCTCCTAGATGGGCTGCCTCCGAAGGCTGACGAGCCCCACCTACCCGGCTATGCAGTTACCCGGCAACTAGACTAGTACAGTGAGATCCTGAGCTGGCACACTGTGGTTATAAGCCAGAATCAAGTGCTGTGTACAGGCAAGTATAAGCACAGAGAGGAAGTGCACCCATCCTTCGGTGGGCTCTCTGCTCCCTAGCCAAGTCTGTGCCTGAATTCTTTGCTAGTCTCAACTAGAGTAGGGCCATTAAATCAATGGGATTTCCCATTCAGCTATTGATTCCATGGGTCTCCTCTAGGGGTTGGGACTAGTGGTTGAACTTAGGCTCTAGACTTGTACATTTGGATCCATGAATTCAGTGAGTGCTCCCTCTAGTTTATCTGGCGAATTGTGCAGTAAATAACTCTTCAAATTTTATCCTGCGATGTAAGTTAGGCAGAAAGATATCAAGTGCCCCAAAGTGACCTTCATGAGCCCCCTTCGTGGGCACTCTATATGTTGGAGTTTTTACAACCTCACATGCTGCCTGCAGTTTGTTTGACTGGAAGGAACTTTTTTTGGCTGGGGTAACTACCGAGCACTAACCGATAGTTACCTCCTGCCTCTGATTTCAAAGATAGCCCTGCCTCTCTTCTGTGTGAGTTCCCCTGTCTAGAGTCTGTTGTTGAAAGCAGTCATGTTTGTGAGTTTGCTTTCTGAGTTGTTCACAACTAGAAGTAAATAAAATGGTTTTTATTTTTTTCTCTTAATAATACCTCAGAGTGAGTTACTGAGACAGAAAATTCCATTTACTGAGAAAAGGGGTGGATTACTCTGGGGAACCCATAGCTATTCTGGTCTGTGAATCCCTTCACTTCTGCTGTGCAGCTAGAGGGTTTTAACCAAAAATTAAAAACTCTGCAACATTATCTCCTCTGTTTCACTGCACTGGTTCCCAGGCTGCTCCCACATACACACACACTGTGTTGAGAAGCTTACATAATTCTCCCTAATGTAGTTTCCCCGCATTCCCCCCCTTCCATTTCTTAGTTCCCGATGTCTTACCATCTTGGACTTTGTTTATCTCTATGCTGTTTGATACTGTTTGTTTTAATTCTTGTTTTTATTCGGACTGTAAGCTGCCCAGAGTAGATTCGTTGGATCTAGATGGGCGGGGTAAAAGCTGAAAAAATAAATAAATAAATAAATAAATAAATAAATAAATAAATATTTTTTTGTGCTTTAAATCCTTGGCTGAATTTGAAGGAAAAGCTGAATCATTTCCAAACTGCATTGTTTTTAATGCACTATTTAGTTGCTTCTGACTCACGGTGACCCAATAGGGTTTTCAAAGTGAGAGGTTCCAGCATTGGCTTACATACTCCACCAGAGTGTTTCCATGGCTGACTGGAGATTTGAACCCAGGTCTGACATTATACACCACACCACCCTGGGTCTCCACCTTCTGTATCGTCTTCAGCTTTGGATTTCCTGCCTTGCTGGGGACTGGACTCCATGGCCTTTGGGGTCCCTTCCAGCTTTACAGTTCTACGACTCTAGTAGTGGTAAAAATAACCCACTCCTTTGAGGGGTTCAGTTGTCCTCGGACAATGAAGAGGACGACACAGTTATTAGTTTTGTGCGAAAAGCAGTTCGCTGACACATTCACCCACCCGCCTGGCTGCCTGTCAGTCACTTGTGAATGTTTGCCCCTTTAGTCCATGCCAAAAGTCAAAAATGTATTTTGTACTTGGCCTCCTGTGTGAGGACCAGATGGCTCTCATCAATCCAGGTTTTCTTTTCCAGTTTGCAAGCAGAGTGAATTGGGGTTGGAGCTTCCGGTACAAAGTATATGAGGGATTTGCACATTGGAGCACATCCTCTGCCGATGGTTACTTGGAGAAAATCAGATGGAAACCAGAGGAATACAAGCTGGGTTACCTGCACAGTGTACCTCTTCTTCCTGGTTTATTCATATTATTCTGCTTTATTCATATTTATGGGGCAGCCAGATAACATTCCTGTCAGCTCGTGGCAATCCATTATTTTCTGTGTTCCTCCCAGCTTTTTCCACATCTATGTTTTTTCTCAGAAGGGTTGGAGTGTAATAATAACGTTAACAGCCAGTCTTTGGAATAGAATCCAAATGCAAAAATAAAAAATAAAAATAAAGGCGATACCTCTACAGACCTCTAAAATATCATTACACAATAAACAAGCTTTCGTGGATAAAATGTGAAGAACTCCAAAATTTAAAGTCTAAACGTACATGGCAAGATGGATTTTGCCAGGAAAGTTGCTCTTAGCTTTAACAGTTGCTCTTAGCTTTATCCACCAGTTCTTGGCAAGATGGGTTTTGCCAGGCTTGGCTCTTAGATGCAAGTTGGGAGTCTGGTTGCTGTTTTATGGTTACAGCTTAGGCAGCTGGCGAATGAATGCAACAAGCTGTTCTTCTTTAGAATAACTTACCAACTGAGATACGCCAGGCTCCAGCCCTCCCTCTGTTCAGGAAATTGGTGAATGCAGAATTATTCAAAGCTGCCTTCAGCAACCAAGTCTGCTGGGTGCTGTTAATTTTGATTTTCGATTTTAATTCTTTTTCTTTGGGTATGAATTTTAGGCCTACATTGTTAGATCACCATATTGTTGAATGTATTTTGTTTGGTGGGGTGTAAATTTTAATTTGTAAACTGCCCAGAGTAATGCTTGCACTAATGGGATGATATATAAATCAAATGAATAAATGAACAAATGGATGAATGGACAGATGGACGGATGGATGGACGGACTGACGGATGGATGGACAGACGAATGGATGGATGTGTGAGCTGCAGCAAAGTTCTCTAAATGTGTTTTTTTTTTTTTGGGGGGGGCTTCTTTGCCTTTAATTATACCTGTAGGTTCCACTCATATAATTTATAGGATCATAGAATCATTGAGTTGGAAGGGACCTTATCAGGCCATTGAGTCCAATTCTCTGCTCAGTGCAGGAATCCAAATCAAAGCAGATCTGACAGATGGTTGTCGAATTTTCTCTTGAATGCCTCCAGCAATGGAGCGCTCACCACTTTCTAAGATAATTGGTCCCATTGTTGTACTGCTCTAACAGCTAAGAAGTTTTCCCTGATATTCAGCCGTAACTTGGCTTCCTGTAGCTTGAGCCCATTCTTATGTGTCCTGCATTCTGGGATGATCGAGAACAGATCCTGCCCCTTCTCTGTGTAACTACCTTTCAAGTATTTGAAAAGTGTTATCATATAACCCCTCAGTCTTCTTTTCTCGAGGCTTATGATGCCCAGTTCTCTCCATCTTTCCTCCTAGGGCTTATTTTCCACTCCCCTGATAATCCTTGTTGACCTTCTCCGGACTTGTTCCAGTTTGTTGGCATCCTTTTTTAAAGTGTGGTGTCCTTTAATTGCTCAATGAAAAACCAATTGGTTATATTTCTTGTCATTTTAAACTATATTTGCAAAGTTCACCCATTTTACTGCTTCATAGCTCACCAATTGTCTGATGATCCACTCCAGCACTGACAGTAAATAAATTTTAATGTGATCCCTCACTAGCAGTTTTGAAGCGCAAAAGGCCACTCCAGAGCCCCACCAGAGAAAAAGCTCAATTTCCCCCCAAAAGCTCTATTTCTGCAGCAGTTGTTCAGTTTTGTGTCTTGAGGGGAAATCTCCCTGGATCCCCCAACCCAGGGCAATTCCTATTTGTTTTATTAACAACCCCCCCCCCCCCCCATTTTAAAGCCTTGAGCAGCTTTATGCTGTGGTCTGGATGGATTTGGGAGAGACGTTGATCCCCAATTTCCTGAGATGGTCTATCACTTGTCTATTTATTGTGATCGTTGCGGTTACATCCCTCATCATTTCTATTGCAAAATAGCATTATTTTGTTATGGAAAAGGGGGGAGGAAGAACACCAAAAATCTCAGCCTATAGATCTCTTCCTAGTTCCTCAGGAAGAGAAATGACAGTGGTGCAGCTGACAATAGAGAGTTCGATTAAGTAATGGCACGGCGGTTAACATGTCAGAAGAGAACTTGGAAGAACCTTGAAATTCACTGGGTAGCCTTGTACTGACCATTCTCTCTTCCCTTGAACCAACCTCACAAGCTTGTATGGATAAAGAAGGAAGGAAGACATCCATATATGGCTTGAGCCAATATATATACATACTATGTTGTGTGTTTGTGTGTCTTTTACAAAGCAGAATGTGAGTGACTTCTGGAAAAGTCTACAGTTATCCAAAATGGAGTCATCTTACAATTTAAGAGACATGGTATTGGTTTAACTTCAGTGCCATAGAAAAATCTGTGGACGTTTTGGGTTGATCCCTACCCTCATTGCTTTTCCTAGCTCATCTCAGAACTATCTGACTTGTTTTAGGTGTGTGTGTGTGTGTGTTTGGCTACTGACTATTTCACAACAAAAGGGCTGACACCCCACATTTTGCAGCAGGCTATGAAGGGAACGTGTTGATAGAGCTCCACTCCAAGTGACATCAAGAGTGGGATCCCATCTATATTTATTTGAGAGGGAATTAAAAAAACAAGTGGGTGCTATGTCTTCTCAGCCAGACCAGTTATGTGGCTGCTACAGGAAGTAGTTTACACCTGAGATCTGGAGGTACAGTACTTTTTTCCAACTCTGTGTAGGAGAGAAAAATAGAGAAAGAGTATTGGAAAGAGAGAGGAGTGTGAAATGAATTCACCAAGTTGCATGTTTTTTTGTTGAAGAATTTTTTTACAACCTTACTCTTGTTGTTGTTGTTTAGTTGTTAAGTCGTGTCCGACTCTTCGTGACCCCATGGACCAGAGCACGCCAGCCCCCCCCCCCCCCCGTCTTCCACCTTACTAACTGTGGGATTTTATGAAGGCCAAGAAGTCTGACTGGCATATGAACTTGCAAAATAAAATAAAAATAAAAATAATAATAGCACTTTGGGATAGTGGAAACATGGTTAAGGAGAAGCAAACATCAGAATTTTTTCCTTGCTTCCTCTCTTGGCTTCTTTGGGCTTTGGTAAACTTCCCCAAAATTCTATGATAGTTACAAATAAAATAGTGATCTGCACATTGTTACTTTTGGGTGATGAGTACTTTTTAGATGTAACAAGTAGCATATAAATTATTTGGACACAATGAGTAATACCTAGTTATTTTCAAGGTTACTTTCAAAAGCCATTTTGACAGTATTGTTTAGGTTTTATCACTTTCTCTTACCAACCCTAAATTGCAAGGGAAGTATTCTCTGATATGGGCTTTTGCACTTTTAGAAATGTTTCCACTAAAGCTATCATGAGTAGAATAGAAAAGACAACAGTGCTAGGAAAAATGGAGAACAGTAGGAAAAGAGGGAGACTAAACATGAGATGGATTGACTCAATAAAGAAATGCACAGCCTTGAGTGTGCAAGATGTGAGCAGGGCTATTAATGATCAGATCCTTTAGAGTAATTAGTCCAAAGTGCTGCACATAAATTTGTTTTGAAGGTGTAATATCAAAATTGGCCATTAGAGGGAACCAGAGAGTATTTTGCCTGCTGTCAATCACACTGTAATGTGTTAAAAACGCAAAACACAGTGAATTGTTAATGTGGCCGCCAAGAAGTAATGAGGAATGCAATGTGTTTCTTTTAAAAGGTGCCGCCCAGAGTAGACCTTTGGTCTAGATGGGCGGGATAGAAATCCAATAAAATAAATAAATAAATAAAAGTAACATTCCACACTCTAGGTCTTCCACTTAGTTATGGTCCCTTCCTTAAACATGACATCTTTATGGCATTTTATGAATTAACAACCAGCTGCTGGAAAGAAGAGTCTGAGGCGGAATAAAATAGGCAAAGGACACGGCTGTTATGAAACATACATCTTAACTTTTTTTTCTTCTTCTTCATTGTGTGTGCTTTATTTTTAATTTTTTAATTTTTTTTTTTTACACAAATGGAATGGATGCATTGAGTATTTACACTTAACAGGAGTGAAAGCTGTCCAGTGTATTTGTAAACTCCAGTTCCAGTGGTGAGTAACACCCACCCCACCCAATTACATCTGCATTAAGAAACATCCTGTGGAAGAGAAGCATGTGAAAAGAAAAAGGGGTCAAGGACAAAATCATACAGCCCATTGCACTCCGGCACCCAGATTAACCGATGTCAACACTGAAACATAACCATTAAAAAAAATGCAAGAAAGAGTTATTACTATATTCAGCCTCCATGGATTCTGCACTGCCATTTATTTCAAGTGTGAGCTTCACCCAGAAGTGGATTTCTTTAGCTTCTTAGTGTGAAGCAGCATCTCTCTGCCTATCAAGCCCAGTTGCTGGCGACTCTAAGCTAGCCTTCCTGGAGTTAGTAAAATGCCCATAATCCCTAAGGGACCCTGGCACATCCATAACTCATAATAAGTCTTTTTTAAAAACAAAACAAAACAATAATTTGGGGTACAAATCCCCTTGTGCCCTCATGATAGGGATTTTCCCATGGTGTGTGTGTGTGTGTGTGTGGCGCACGGCAGGACACTCAAGGCTCCCTGCAGGTTCCCCATTTTTAAAATTCATTTTATTATATATATATATATATATTGCCACTAGAGGGCGCAGAGGCACATTTCGTTTTTAAAAAACCTGCAAAAACCGTTTTTGTAAGAAAAAAAAATTGGCTTGGGGGGGGTCACAGGAGAAGGTGAGGCCCTCCAAGGTGCAGGGTTGGTTGTGTGTGGTCTCAGGACCTCTGAAGATTGCCCCTTCTTCAGTGTAGAGCTAAACATTCCTTGAACATCCCTTTCATTTCCTGAAGGCTACCATCAAGAAATGACTACCGTTAGGGTAGTATTTTTCCATCAACTGATGAATTCTTGAATAATTTTTGTGGATACATATATGAAAACGCCGTGTGATTTATTTAACTGGCTAGAAGAGCAAGCCATGGATGCTACCAAAAAGCATTACAGAGCCATTCCAGTTTTCCCTCCTTCATACTATTTGTTTGTTTATTTAGGTGGTTATTTGGTAAAGAGGTCATGGAGGGGAGGCAGAAGAAGTGATTGGGAAATTTAGATGGGTTACATAGAGGTGGCGAAATCTTTCTGATTCACTTTCTTCTGCATTTGAGTTCTTTAACTCTCAAGTTCCTTCCATCCTGAAGGCGAAGAAAGCAAGAGTTTTGGTAAATTTGTGACAAACTTCAATCCTCCCCCATTTGCCCCAGACAAATTTACTAGGTTCAGCTCTACCAGTTGCCTGCTATAGAGGTAGTAAAGTTGGGGGAGCCTCTCCAGAAAAATTGAGAGAGTTCGCAACCCCAGTCTCCTCAATAATATAGTTGGATACACAGAGATTTAGAGATTTAACTTCCCCAAGTCTTGGGCATGCATGAACAGATCGGCCGTCCCAGTTTCTTACTCTCTTTCTACTGTCGTTCAGACAGGAAGATATCTGTAAATTCTAGAATATTATTACAAAAAATAGAGGGAAACAAAAATCCTAATCAGTTTAGTAACATGTGGAAGACAAAGCCTGTAGAAATCTGCTAACACTCAATGGTTGAAATCTTGTTTCTTAGACACCACTAGAGTAGGCCCATTGAATCATTAGGGATTTTTTAGGTCAACTCCTTCATCAATTCCATTGATTCAAATGGGCCTCCTCTGGTGTGACTTACTACACTAAGGGACAAGATTTCAGATTATGAGTAGCAGCTGAATTTCAGCTGTGCTTTAGCTAAAGCCATCGATTTCTGTTCTTATCTGCTCGGGTCCTTTGGGGTGGGGCATGATGTAGCCTAATTTTATAGCATTGTCTTGGCACAGGCTGTAGTCTGTGACCCCTTTTAATATGGGTTTAATATTTAATATATTTTTATCCACAGGAACCATTTCAAAAGCCAACTTCTAGATGTAAAATATTATATTTGAACTGGCTTATAGTGTGACTTCCCCTTGAGAATATACTTTAAATTTCAGAAGTGTTACGTATTTACTTTGGTTCTAAAAGGGAAGAATCTGCTCACTCACAGACTTAGTTTCCCCTCTTCACTCATAAAAGAAATTCCAAGGTCATAGACAATTATTCCTCACACTTTCACACCACCTCAGGCACTACCCCAGCTACATGATGATCATAATTTAGCAACAGTTTTTGCCATCTCTAGCATAAATGAGGTTTCCATTTGGCAACAGGGGAAAAAAGGAACAGGACCTCTATGATCTAGTTATTCCAGTTTTCAAACTCCCCATGAGCCTAACATGCCAAAGGAAGGACTGCCATGTCCGTGCAAATCTCATTTTGAGAGGTGAGCAGAAAAATGGAAATGGTTCACATGGGATGATGGCAGGGAGACGCATGAGAAAAAGTATGTTTTGGTATTCAGAGAACAAACTGAGGAGAATGTGGTTGGTATGGATTAGGGTGCATGGCTTGAGGACCTCAAAGAATATGGATGCCATGTTAACATTGCGAAGGGGCCATTCTATCCCACACTGCCTTATTTTCAAGATTCCAGCCCCAACATCCAAAATTGATAAATCCAAAATGGAGACCATCATTGGAAGCCCTATTCGATGTATTCTACCACCACAAAGCTCATTTTGGAAGTCATCTAGTGGAAGGGGACCTCTTGCAACTTCAGGTCACTAACAAGATGGCTCTCAAGACTCTGCTTAGATGTTTCCAGCAAAGGGAGCCTGCCACCGAGTCCCATAGAGCAGTGGTCCCCAACCTTGGGCCTCCATATGTTCTTGGACTACAACTCACAGTAGCCTTCAGCACCACCTCTGCTGGCCAGGATTTCTGGGAGTTGAAGTCCAAGAACATCTGGAGGCCCAAGGTTGGGGACCACTGCCATAGAGGACTCAGCAAATCAATTCTCACCATTAACATCTTCTAATTTTAATTTGAAATCTGCTTTCCTGCCATTTCCACCCACTGATTTTGTTCACATCTTCTACAGCAGCAAATAACAAGTCTACTCATCCTTTGCCCAAGGAGCCATCAGCTGAGACGATCATGTCTCCTCCCCAGTCTCCTCTTCTCCCCACTGCTCCTGGATCTTTCAGTAACCTGATCCTCCTCCTCTAGCTGTGCTATAGCTTATCAGTGTCCTTAAAATGTGGTATCAGAATGGAAGCAGTGCCTCAAGTGCATGCTGTCAAGCCATAGCAGGTACGTGTAAGGGCCTTCTGTGTGGTGGCACCAAGACTATGGAATGTTTTCTCAAGGATGGTTTGCCTGACTCTTTCTTCAGTCACCTTTCTGTAAACAGTGTGTTTTTAGGATGACTTTGAACATTTTTTGGGTTGGGTGTGTGAGAGATTTGCTGTCCAGACTCTCATACACTTTTTAACGTTTAAAATGTCATATTTTCCAAAAAGGTGTTTGCATGCCTATATGGTGTTGTGTATCTTAAATTTGGAAGCCACTTTGGAAGTTTTCTTTTAAATTAAGTGTAGCGGGGGGGGGGAGTAAGTTTTTAAGTAACCGTAAAGCAAACATTTGTAGGATAAAAAAATACACATTCAGACACTTTCACTGACAACCCATGCTCCCAAATCTTACTTATGTCTTATCCTAATTACAAGGCAGGTTACTTCTGGATACAGATATGATCCTCACAGGCTTTCACTCTCTGAGAGAAACTGAGAGGAGGCCACACTTTTCTCTTCACAACAAAATTACCTCTGCATAAGATTTTTTTTTCTCCAGAGAAATCTCACAGGAAATCTTGCAGGAATTCTTACAAGTTTTGTGGTCGTTAAAAAAAAAAAAGCCAAGCTGCACAGGAATATTATAAGTGCGTGCAGAATAGCATTTTCCCTGCATAGGATTTACCTGGAAAATGGGAGTAAAAGCACCCAGCTGCACAGGTTTGTTGTAATTCCTGCACAGAACAGCATCTTTCCTGCGCAGGATTCGCCAAAAAGGGTCCTACGACAGTTTCATCTGCAGATGTACCGGCTGTTGGACAAAACAAGTAACTAGAAAAGAAAATGAGCTGCTGGTTTTGTAAGAAACAGGAAGCCTTGATGGCATGACTCTGAATGGCAAGACTTGAAAAACTGCTGTGAAAGAGAAGCTTTGCCAGTGCTTTACAATGCCTTACTTTAGGAAACGGGTGCAAGATAGTGGGAAAGGCAGAATTCAAAACAGTCTAGGAGCTGTAAACAGTAGTGCATCGTTTCCAAGATGGGTTACAGGGCAGTCAGGAGAGACATGTTAGCTGCACTGTTAGATCCACGGACCATTCTACAGTTTTCATTAAAGAGGCTAAAGGCAATCCATTGGATCAAGCTATTTGGAGGTTAGGTAGCCCTTCCCAAGTAGCCATTCTTTTCCCGACCCCCTGGACAACTGAGATCGATGAAGTTCCTCCGTACTGAGAGTGCAAATCCAACACACACCTGTTTGAGAATAAGCCTAATTGGTCTTGGAAGGCCTTATTCCTGAGCAGATGTGCATCAGCTGGAGTGAGGAGTGATGAAAGAGGGGATGGGAAGGCAGGACATCTTGAGAACAGCTCAGCGTTCGTAGATTTCAAAAAGATGGAGGGGAACCCAATACGTCATTGGGTATGGTTTCTGGTTTTCAAACCAGCAGCCTGTCTTTTGCTAATGGATGGAGGAAGAACACCCCGAAATAAGAAAGAGTATCACTTCCTTGATTTTGCTTGTAAACCCTAAAGCAAGGTGTTCCCAGTTTTTATTTCCGTTCTCATTATTTTCTGGTGGGAGGAGGGGGGCTTATAAGTAGCTACATATGTGACCCCTTGGGAGCCACAGGAAATTTGGCTCCTTTCTTATAGGCACATTTATCTCTTGGGACAATCTCAGAATACTTTTTACCCCCCAAAAAAGCAATGAAAAGCAAGTGAAACAGTCTTTGAAACACTGCCCCGTTTCTACTAAAGGAGACAGCAGGACAATGAAAAGGTAGGTAGATATGTAGGGGAAAGAATGTGTGGATCAACCAGTTGACCAACCAATCCAACTTATTCTGAGAAAATCCTAAAATGATCTTTAGACAGAGCAAAGCAAGCAGACCAAGATGCTAAGCTTTAGTGGTCATGAAGCGATCGTGGCTATGATTGTTTAACAGAATCTGGACCACCAACCGGTGCTACAGGTTGTGGCAGAAGAAGGTACGAAATAGCACCAGTCATAATGTGAGCTGACACAATGGATCAGAATTGCCATCCTATCCATTCTTTCCTCAAATTCTCTCCAGAAGGATTTCTCACAAAGACAGGGTTAGTTCTTGTTAGCACCAATGTGGCCTGAGAAGCCATCCCAGACATGCCCCATTGTAAATGTCCTTCTACTTTTTCGTTTACAACTTTTTATAGGGCTCCAGACAACTCTCCATGGGTTTTGTTAAGTCCCAGATTTTTTTTAAATGATTCGCAGCAATCAAGAGAACAAAATAGCCTACCAGAAAGTTGCCAAAATACAGGAGGAGGTTGAAAAAGTGTTGGTCCTAATATAGTCTGACCCTATAATGCTCTTATTTGTGGAAATGCATGTATGTTGATGTTGTCTAAGAGAAATGTACCTCACCTTTATCCTAGTTCATACAGTCAGAGGGGTGAAAGAATATGCCTGTCTTCTTCTGGGACTTTGAAAAGTTACTTTTTTAAGAGGGCAGCTCCCAGAATATTCCAGGCAACATGGTCAGCAGCCATGCTGTGTGTCGGATTCTAGATCTTGCAGTGCCGTGGCTAGACATTTGGCACCCAAGGCAAACGGCATTGCCTCCCCCCCCATTCCGCCCCAAGATAAAGGCATGAGCCCACCCACCACGAAAAAAGAGGAGCAAAAAGTGGTTTCCCCTTACGAGAAAGTTTCTGCTCTCTCTCCCCTCAAAAAGAAAGTGAATACAGCCAGGAATGATTTCCACTTATTTTGCTATCAGTCACTAGATTATGGCGCCCTTGAAAGTTTGGCACCTCGGGGCAAAGGCATGGTTGTCCCACCCTAGTAACAGTTTGTGGAACTGGCATATATAAAAAAGGAACTTTTGCAAGTTCTGACTTGGACACCCATGTCGACTGTACTGGAATCTTGCCTCATGTGTGTAAAATCTAATACTTATAAGGCAGAACAGTATGATTGATTGCTAGTTCCATTGAGGGAAGAGGCCACATCTTCTTGGCCTACATGTCTAAGGTTTATTTGATTACCTCTCCACCTCCATTAATGCACAGGGTCACTGAACACAGGGCAAGCTTGGAAGTGAGGCCCGCAAACATCTATGGGTGGCATTGGGGGCTGACGTATCATCTGATCTAGCTCTCAGTATTTTCTGACATGAAGACAAGTCACCTCCATGACAGCTTCAGAGGTGGATCCTCTTGGTGGTTCAGCACTAGGACGTGGTGGTAAATCTGCAGTGCATGTGTTTACCAAACAGCCTCAAAGGCTGGGCCGCCAAGAAAGACTTTAAAAATGAAGGCAACTGAGGTTCTGAGTACATTGACAAACAATGTGGGAAATGCTTTGGGATTGGGATGGTCTGATTCACATAATTTTCTGTTGACTATATGATACAAATGCCAATGTGAAAGCACCCAGAGTCCCCCCATCTCAAATCTGATGTTTTTTTCCTCTGTTGCTGGGGCTTCTGTTTTTTGGCATTGAATGTGTTCACATCAGTTTGGGCTGTGTCATCACTTGAGCCGACATGGAGCCATTGCATCTGAATCCATTCCAGCCTGCTATAGTATCATGTGTGAGAGAGGGCATCAAAGAAAACAGCTGCCATTCGAATCCTCTCCTCCCGACACCTGGTGCTTGGGTCTTCTTTCTTTCTTTCTTTCTTTCTTTCTTTCTTTCGTTCTTTCTTTCTTTCTTTCTTTCTTTCTTTCTTTCTTTCTTTCTTTCTTTCTTTCTTTCTTTCTTTGGCTTCTTAAGCTAACACTGAAGCAGCTGGGTGACCAAAGGAAGAGAAAAAGAGGGGGGCATGTTTTAAGGCAACTCTGTTCTAACTATGCCTCCTACAAATCTGGACAACCAAAGTAGAGCAGAGCTACCTTAAAAAGCTAGAACCAGGCTAAAATGAAAACATTATCCTGCCTTTTTGCTGATACCTCACTTTTTTCCTCTTTGGTTACCTAGCTTGTCTTGTGCTAGGGCAGCCAGTGTTGGAAGGAAGGAAGGAAGGAAAACAAGCAGACTCAGGCACCAGGTGTGAGGAAGAGAGGATTCAAATGTTAACAAGCTGCAAAGAAGGCTGATTTCCTCCCTTCTCTCTGCTGACTTCTGTGTGGTCATCATAAGCAAATTAGCCCGGGAAACCTGGCTTCCTGGGTGCAACTTCACAGCAGTTCCTTTTGCATTTTTCCTGCTGTATAGTCACACCCTGATTTGATCGTCAACAAAGCAGTTATAGCAGTTTTCGTCCCCAGAGCGAATCAAAACCAATCTCTCCTCAAATGCTTGCTATTACAAGTATTTGTCTGAATATCTGAAAGGCCAGATTCATGGTGTACACCTAAATCCTGCCCATGAATATTTCACCGCCTGGAATTTAGCCAGATCTTCTCATGCTGGAGTGCCAACGTCTATCATGGCTCTGTAAGCACATTCATCTGCACATGTTTACAATGCGTTTTCCCATAAATGTGAGCACATCCATGGACCCACCCCCTAAATTGTTTCAAAAACTGAAGAATCCCACTTGTAACCTCTAAAGCCTTTTTTTAAAAGTATAATTTTGGCGTTATACTATGCAGGCCTCTAAGTGTGCTGTGGACTGTCTAGAGCAGTGGTTCTCAATCTTGGGTCCCCAGATGCTCTTGGATTACAAGTCCCAGAAATCCTGGCCAGCCCAGCTAATGGTGAAGGCTTCTGGGAATTTTAGTCCAAGAACATCTGAGAGCCCAAGGTTGGGAACCACTGGTGTGTAGACATAGCAAACATTTCCCCAGAGGGCACAAGGAAATGTTTTAAACCAATTTCCCCCTCCCCAAAAGAGTCTTTTAAACATTAGATATTTTTTTAGTAAGGGTGGGAAAGCTGGGAGCCCAACCGTGCTTGGGTGTATGTGCTACTAATCCCTAGTTAACTGAACCCTCTTCAGACTCTGGTGCTCAATGTGTAACAGTCTCTGAAACTACAAGTGCATGTCAATGTTCAAAGATAGGGATTATGGAGAAGCCTAGAGTCTTACTGTGAATCTATCCCTTCGTGCATTCAAACAGCTGAATATAGTGTAGTCTCTTATTTACTTGCCCCTGTTGCTGTCAAAATTCATCCCCCACTTTTCAGCTATGGGTGGGGGAGGTGGATGACAGCAAAACTGAGAAGAGCCAGGAAAATTTGGGTGGTGATGGTGAAGATGACATCATCATCCCTAGGAATTTCAAAGTCCTGATGTTTTGACCTCTGGATCCATTATCCCACTGCTTATTTTCCCCCTCCTCCATTGCATAACCACCTGTTCATACCATTTAACATCTTCACACAGCAGAGCATCAGTGTCTTTGATGGTGTGTCTTTGTGTGTGTGTGTGTGTGTGTGTGTGTGATGGAATGCTTGAGAAGTACAAGGCCACTGTGTAGAACCTCCTCCGGCTGTCGAAGGGCACAAAACACACCAACATCCAGACACGAAACAAAGGGCAACGTCAGATCCTAAGGAGAATGCGCGAGACTTCTCGAGATGCTTCTCTTGGTGATTTTATTTGCCTCTCTCTTCAAAATAGGTTTGTGTTCCTTCCCCCTCTCCCTCACAAACCCCAACTTTTTTTTCTTTCGCTTTAAAAAAAATGCAAAGGCAAGTCCAAGCTGGAAGCACAAAAGAGCACATCAGGAAATGGGAAGGGAAGAAAAGAAAAATCACTAGAGTAATCAAGGACTGATGGAAAACTTGATTATACTTAGCCACAGGGCAACTGCCCAACAGAAAAGCACAGCACATGAGGGAACAAAACATTTACCAGTAGGAGAGCTCCCTTAAAAGGTTGCATGCTTAATGGAGAGAACCAAACAGACGGTCAAGCTCATGTCAGTGCTGAAGAACAACAGAACTGAGTATTGGATGAGAACGATTTTGCTCCAGGCCCTTGGGTGCTAAAGTCTAGACCTGAGTCAAAGGTTGGCTGACATATAAATGAACCATAGTTTCCAAGCATTTGGGCTAATCCGCATCCCAACAGGTTTCTGCAGAATGACCCAGAAACATCATTTTTCCTATACTGATTTATTAGATCTTTTTTAAAAAAGGAAAATGACAACAACCCAAGTTTGTAGCCCTTATGGATTGGAAAATATTTTGATTTCTCTCTCTCTCTCTTTTTTTTTTTGCAGGTCTGTAACTAGGTAGCCTACCTGAAGCAAAACACCGCTAAGAAAAGAACAGTTTTCCTTCTCTAAGGAAAGTTTCATCCATGTTCCCCACTGGCGCTGACCCAGTGAACTGTGAGTCAAACAACGAAGAAAATGCATGCTCCTGTTCCTCGTCACTAACTAGCCTTGGGCAAATCTGAACACTCTTGGGGCCCGTCTCCTTTCCTTGCTGTATAAAGGGGGGATCATCTGAGGACCCCCGTCATGAGGCTCTTGTGAGGACAAGCAAGTCAAAGGCTGTACAAAGCACCTTGAGTCTTAAGAAGTGCTACATTTAAAACACACACACACAATCAATAACTCGGAGTTTGGAAATGTTATTTTCCACACGACGACTCCCAAATATTCCTCTGCTGTCGTGACTGCTGGAAAAGTTACTTTCCCAGCCTCTGACAAAGTTACTTTTCCAAGCTCTCTGACAACCTTGACAGCACCATTCCCCCTTTCAGATCCCAGAGCTGATTAAGCTGCTTTACTAGATATAGTAAGACACCCCTTATCTGTGCAGGATTGGTTCCAAGCCCCCAGCCATGGAGGCGGAAAACCAGGGTAATAGTGAACCTTATACATAGCATGGGCCCTGGCTCACTCTAGTGGCCAGTTCTGGTAACTACATTGTGGAAATACATTTCTGTGTTTTTTCTTTTAATATATTTTTTAATACAGGAATCTCTTATCTGCGGGATCAGTATCTGTTGATTCACTTATCCACGGTCTGAAAAAACTAAAAATATTTTTAAAATCCTATAAATATATATTTCTAAAGATGAAGTTACTACGATTGGCCACTAGAGGAAGCCAGAGACCATGCTATGCCATGTTTGCTATTAAAATGGCATTCACTATAATCTGCATTTTTTAACATCTGCAGGGTGGTGGTGCTTGGAACCGATTCCCTGCGAATACGGGGTCCTACTGTGGATAAGTGAAAGCATGGATACTGACACTGCAGATACGGGGGTCTTACTGTAATTGTATCTGTCCAGGAAAGAAATTTCAAGCCGTGATTTAGCATTTCCGTTACTGCATGTATGGAGCTCTGTTGGTTTATAAGCGCTGGCTCAGATCTGCCCAGTTAAATGAAGGAAATGGAGAAGCTATTTAGATCTGAGCTAGAAATTTAAATTTCAGGCTTGGAGAACGTGGATACAAAAATCCGTGAGGCTTAAGCGCACGGAGAGTCATTCTATCCCTGTGGCATAGAAATGCCAATTTTTCTCTAGCCTGTTATCATTAAAAGAGAATGGAAAACATTAAAAAAAATAAACACCCAAAAACTCAGGCAATTTTATAAAGGCTTTAGGGAAGGGAATATGAGATGTTGGTTGTTAAAATATCATTAAAAATTGAACCATGACATGTTTTCTTGATGCCAAAGACAAGTTGTAAAGGTGTGTGGGATTTTTTTAGGACTTGAAGGCTGCCTCAAATCCCAGAAACTCACCAGTGGTTGCAACCTCATGCTCCTCCACCCCACAGCCTTGCCTGTATCACCATTACCACCAAAACTCAGCAATTTGGCCAGGAAACATGGCAATGCCCAAGGCTATGCATGCCTTGTATCCCAGAAGGAATATACGCCAGGTTGCCTGCCAGGAACATGATTCTGCTTGGGAAAAGGCACTTGTCCCTCATTTGCCAGCAGAATCATTGGGACTGGGCAGTGATGGCTAGTTCAAGGCAGTGGGAGGGCACAGGTTTGAGGATATTGCAGGCCAGGGATCATCTACAACCGTGGTCCCCAACCTTGGGTCCCCAGATGTTCTTGACCTTCAACTCCTAGAAATCCTGGCCACCATTGCTAGTGGTTAAAGCTTATGGGAGTTTGAGTCCAAGAACATCTGGGGACTCAGGAGTGGCAACCACGGGTCTACATGGAACCCCATCCCTGCCATAAAAGGGACACAGCCCAATATCTAAGGGACAGTTTTTCCTTTCTCCTTAAAAAATAATTCCAGAACAAAGCCTAGTTACTTTAAAGATCATCTGGTTTTGAATGGCTAAAGAATACGAGACATTCATACTTTTCAGCAGCACTTCAAAATTTGAATACTAGTTTGCTAGAGGCAACCCCCTGGAACAATGGGAATTATGGGTTGCAATCCAATACTCTCTTACTTGGGATAAGGTTCACTAAATTCAGTGTCCAGAACACCACTGCATGATGTGACTGTTTAATAGTGCACAAGTAAGATGGAGCAATGGTCTGTCTGTTGTGTGTCCCACAATTCTCTAGTTGTGAAGTGGGAGTGGTCACACAATCAATTGTGCAATTGAGAGATGGAAAATTCCATAACCTCTGCCATGACATGGGCAGTCTGTCCCAACAGGATTTGGTCCAACTGGGTTTACACCGGAGTAGTATAGCCTTGTTGAGTCTGAAAACAGAGCTCCCATACATGGCTGAAATCCAGTTGTTCAGTGCAGTAAAGTGTCCTAGAGTAGGCCTATTTAATCACTGGGGACTTAGTGAGTCAGCTCATCTACAACTTCCATTGATTCAAACGGGCCTACTCTAGTTGCAACTCACTTGAATATCATAAGTCATCATAAGAGTTAGGCCCACTGACTCACCACATCCCCAGTGACTGAATGGGCCTACTCTTTCACAACCTCCTACACCAAGCAACAGAATTTCAGCCAAGTCCTGATTTTCAGTAGAACTCTGAATGGATTTCCCCGGGACACCCCTCAGTCTGCTCTCAAACATGTAATGTGCTATCCACTATTTTACCAACTACTGCAGGGTGGCTGAAACACACATTTTATCAGTGGCTTGCCAGCAAAAATGGGTTACTGCTTCTGGCAGTCCTGCTATACCAGTGTTTCCCAACCTTTTTTGAGTCACAACCCCCTTTTAGAATAGCCAAGTAACCTGCGACCCCCGCTCACCACATTTGCATCAAAAAGCATTTTTACTGGGATAAAGTCATCTCTTTCCAGAAAGCAGAAGCTTCTTTCTCCCCCAAATGGCCTATTTCCTATACATACACTATAGAGATGGGCATGAACCACGGTTCAGTGGTTTGTTCCTGTTCATTTAGCGGCCAGGCATGTGTTTGGCGCTTCCCAGCTCCACCTCCTCTGGTGGGCACCCACTCAGAGGCAGCGCTCTGGCTTCCCTGCCCCACCTTCCTCTGGGCACTACCTCTGAGTGGGCACCTGCAGGAGGAAGGTGGGTTGCGAAGCACTGAACACCTGTCCGGCCACCGAACAAACTGGCACGAACAGCCAAACTGGAGGTTTCTGCCTATCTCTAAAACATACATACATTAACTTTAATATATGGCTCTGAAAAGTCAAGAAAGAAATTTACAAGGGCTACAACCCGTATAAGGGGACCCACGACCCCCCAAAAACAGTTGGGGACCCCCTTTGTCACAACCCCCAGGCTGGGAAACACTGTGCTGTATAGAACAGGGCAGAATGTTTAAAAAAAAACCCTCAAGAATGAAAAATGCATATCCAAGCCACTGATATTTTATTTTTGGTGGTGGTGAGAATCTATTTTAATTAAGAGATTCATTTTCTTTTGTTCTAAGCAGATGTTAAGAGCGCCTCACACAAGGATGCTATCTATTAAAATAAAACAACAAGGAGGAGAACGTGACATCTAAGTTCGGAAGTCAAAACAAAACATTAAGAACTCAAGAAGGAATCGCATCAGGAAGTCCGCTGGGGGGAAAACAATAATAATGGCATAGTGCAACTTCATATCCCCCCCTTTGCATTTTACAGCCATCCAAGGGTGAAAAATAGTTCACCTTTCAATTACTTAATCTTTACAAAATCTCACAAAATATTTTGTCACCTATAGAAATTAGCGCCTATACATCAATATAGATTCTTTAATAAATTATTCCATCTGTAAGCACCCTCTATCTTTATATAAATGATAATATAGACATTAAAATAAAGGTAAAGCTATTTCCCAATTGTATTTCCTCTCGGTCAAGTTTTAAGTACCCTGAACTCCCGTGCTTTTGGGTGAGTGTGTTTCAACGTAGAATGCTTCCCTTTCCCCACAACCCCCACAGAAAGGACCCACATTGTTGGTAAGAACCTGATGAAAAGGTGGGTCGGATGTGGTTGGAGAAGGGACAATAATGCTCTATTGATCGATTTCAAAAAAGAGATGTGCATAGTTATATGCAAGTCAAGGTGTAGCAAATACGAATGTGCTATGATTAAACCCAGCACCTGATCCAAAATCCGGGGAGGTGGGGAAGCATTCGAGGTCTCCACAGAGTTCAGTGGAAGATGGATCAGGTTCTGTACGATACTATCTCGCAAGGCGCGGGGTGCGCTGCTTTTCATTCAAAGAACCATTGGGCACAAGCTTTCTCCATGTCTGCTTCAAACGCTGGTCTTACCGACAGGAGTCCCAGAGCCAAGGCTCCTTGCACGATCGAGAGACCCGGGAATATCTTCTTTAAAAGCAATCGCCAAACACATCGAGCTGAGCCAAGAATACGGGTTTGGAGGCAGGAAAGCCCACCAACAAGCTCTCTCGGACTGCATGCGTCCATGTCAAACATCTGCCTAATCAGCCAGTGCGGCGAGCACGGAATAACGGTTGGTTGCTTTATATGGCAAAAGTCTTTCCATAATTTTTTTTTTTGGTTTTTTTTTCCCTTTTCTTTTTTGCTCTCTCTACCCTTTATGACCAAATCAATGTCCTTCATGGCTTCAAACACTTTGTGTTGTACATTCAGAAAAAATTCACATCGACTGCAAGAAACATAAAAGTTAACTCCCCCACCCACCCCCCAAAATCACCCCCTTTCCCAAAGCTTCCAAATAGGATAGGATTAAACTTTCTTTTAAATACTCTTCCGTTATGATCAGAGATGAATGGGCTGCTTTATAGCTTTTCCTTGGAAGGGATCCAGATGAATGGCCCAGAGTGTTCTTCAATTACGAGCTTGCATTGGTTATAAATCTCTTCTAAGGTTTCTCCTTGGACAATAGCTGGAAGGAAGAAGACTAACGGTTAGATTTTTTATTAAAAAAAAATCTTAATAGTTTTATTACAAGAAATGTCTGGTTTTCTCCCTCTCATCAGGACCAAGGCCGGGCAACTCTTCTGGATTTGTGAGGCCAATTTTCTACAGTCTTCATACAGACCAGTGGTTCCCAACCTTGGGTCCTCAGAGGTCTTGGACTAAAACTCCCAGAAGTCTTCACCACGAGCTGTGCTGGCTAGGATTTCTGGGAGTTGTAGTCGAAGAACACCTGGATTACCCAAAATTGGGAACCACTGCGCTAGGAAGTCTCTGAGGACTCTCTTTTTCCTTTCTGTGTTTAAAAAAGCCTTGTACAAGTTGGCCTGCATGTCCCAGAGCAGCTGCACACTTTCAAAATGGGTCTGGAAGATCACTCGGAATAATAGCACATCCTTTCTAAAGAGCACAGGTGTTCTGGGGAATGAAGTCATAAATAAATTATACCTTCCACCACACTTCATGAAAACACAAAACGCCTTCCCAAGCTGCACGTACCAGTAAAATATTCTCCAAATTCTTGTTCTAACTTCATTGCTCTGTCATACGTTTTCTTGGCTTGCTCTTCCGTGAAGCGTTTATTCATTTCCCTGGAAACACAATTTGAAAGCAAAGGAGGGGGAAAAACAACAACAGACGTTTCATTATCCCTTTGCCAAAGAAAAGCTCAGACACAAAAGGTGGTCCTTTCTTTAAAAAGTGCCCCAGTTTCTCCAGGAAAACTGCGTCTTCATAAAGGAATAACTGCTAAAAGATGGCCATTATGTTGTTGTTGTTGTTAGCGCTGTCAAGTTGGCTCTGACCCATGGCAGCCTTATGAATGAGTGATCGCTGAAAGGTGTTGCTCGGTTCTTGCAAATTCAAAGCCATGGCTTCCTTTATGGAGTCCATCTATCTCATATTTGGTATTCCTCTTTTCCTGATGCCTCTATGCTAGAGACTCTCAAAAAGGACTCTTGTTGGTGGTAAGGGAAAAGCACTCCACACATGCTCTGTGGATCTCTGCTACAAGCTACAAGTTTAGATCTAGATGATGAAGGTCTCTGTTAGTGTGCTCAGGTTAACCCTCCCTTAACAATACAACAAGCCAGTGTGGTGTGATGAATAAAGGATGGGACAAGGACGCAGGAGATTTTGGGTTCAAATCTCCGCTCAGCCATGGAAACTCATTCAGGGGTTGACCCTGGTAAACCACTCCTTGAACACCTTATATACATTGGAAACCCTGTCAGGGTTTCCATAAATGAGAAGCAACTTAATGGCACAGCAATAATAATGGCTGGAATCCAACCGGCACCCACATGAAGTTTGCATGACTTGTGGCTAATTGCAGCTTATTAATGAGATGTCAAGGCACATCTCAGTTATGCAATCAGGCAAGCAACTGAGACACCTGGGGATCTTGTCCATTAACTGCAATTCGTTGTGGCAAGCTATGTAAACCTTATACAAGCACTGATAGGATTTTGGCCCATAAAACACAGGGACAGATGTCTGCCTTCTCCTTTTAAACATGTAATCAAAATGGAGGGGAAACTATTTCCCCCCCAAAGCTATTTGTCCAAGGCACACTTTGTTCCAAAAAGCAGTTCTCTAGAACTTATTTTTAGAGTTACAAGGGTCAGTGCTCTGAATATTTTCCATGCCAGGGTCAGCATGACACCTTCAATGTCCCTGAGCAGTTTTTTTAAAAAAAGAGTTTCCCTTTGGACTACAACCCCCAGAATCCCCCCGATAGCAGGGATACAACTGGTATGTGTAGTCCAAAAAGGTAAACGGTACAAGCTTTGCCCCGGTTTGTATATAGGGTGTTTTCCCCACTCTGCCATGAATAACCACACTCTGTTTCTATGTATCTGTGAGAGCAGTGAGCAGAACGGCTTTTTTTTTGGGGGGGGTGGAGAATGGATGGGGCTAGCCTTCCAGGCACTGTTTAATTTTAGAAAATCAACCATGGAATGTAGGTGAGCCATCCAGCCATGCGGCCTCCTAATTTAAAGCTCTGGGTTAAATCAGAGAAGCATGCAGAGAAGGGACCCCACTTCGCGTAAGCCACGTGCGATGCGTACAAGAAATTACGTGCATGGCGATGCATAAAGAATCAGCTCCGGAGAACATGACAACATGCATTTGCTACAGCTGACCTAGCTCACGAGAAGAAGAATCTGCCCGCTGACTGAATGGTGCGTGCCCTGAAATGTGTTTCTATACTACAGAAGGGGGGAAACGGCAAGAAAGATACTAAATGCATTCGTTCTTCAGCAGTAAACCATGTCTGGATGTCCCTATGGAGGCTGAGACAGATCATAGCTTATCTAAGCTTCGTTATCTCTCTGAAAAAGGGTAGTGTAGCTCTTGCTAAGCTTTGCTCTTTCATATGATGGGATAGGGAGGGAAATTTATTTATTTATTTGATTTATATACTGCTCCATTAGTTCACACACCACTCTGAGCAGTTCAGAAATTTAAACTTAAAAATCCCACAGAGCCCCCATATAACAATATATAAGACAACAGAGCAATAAAAAAATAGTACAAAAACCAAGAGAGAACAATAATAATAATAAAAAGAAATATAAATATGAACAGCATCCAGGAGACTCAGAAATACTGTATAATATTTGAATGCTTATATGAAAACAACCCACATATAGAAAACTAGCATAACAAGGATATCAGTGTGAATCCTTGTTTTGGCAGGGTTGGGCTAGATCCTTTCCTTACAGCTCTAAAATTCTCTGATTCTTGGCAAAAACACTTCTCTGCGCCATATTAGCTTTTGGTATTTGCTTCCATTGTGGCAGTGGAGCAACCAAAACATGGTATCAGTGAAAATTTGCCCCCCTCCAGTGGAGGGAACCTAAAGCATCTTACTAAGATTTTAAAAAGTATTAAAATAAATATAAATATAGCAAAATTACGATATTAAAAAACAACTAAACATAACAATGATTAAAAAGTACTTAATGAAACCCCTTTAAAAGCACAAATAACCAGGAAAAAAAGACAACTCCCCCATTAAAACCCTTTGCTTCCATCTATATGTTCAAAGCCTGCCTAAAAAGAAAATTCTTTGGCTGCTGGAGCGGCCCTCTCTCTTGTCTGCAATCTGTGTGGATGGTTGTTGTTGTTGTTTAGTCGTTAAGTCGTGTCCGACTCTTCGTGACCCCATGGACCAGAGCACGCCAGGCCCTCCTGTCTTCCACTGCCTCCCCGAGTTTGGTCAAATTCATCTTGGTAGCTTCGATGACACTGTCCAACCATCTCATCCTCTGTCGTCCTCTTCTCCTCTTGCCTTCACTCTTTCCCAACATCAGGGTCTTTTCCAGGGAGTCTTCTCTTCTCATGAGATGGCCAAAGTATTGGAGCCTCAGCTTCAGGATCTGTCCTTCCAGTGAGCACTCAGGGTTGATTTCTTTCAAAATGGATAGATTTGTTCTCCTTGCAGTCCACGGGACTCTCAAGAGTCTCCTCCAGCACCACAATTTAAAAGCATCAATTCTTCGGTGGTCAGCCTTCTTTATGGTCCAGCTCTCACTTCCATACATCGCTACTGGAAAAACCATAGCTTTGACTACGTAGACATTTGTTGGCAAGGTGAGGTCTCTGCTTTTTAAGATGCTGTCTAGGTTTGTCATCGCTTTCCTCCCAAGAAGCAGGCGTCTTTTAATTTCGTGGCTGCTGTCACCATCTGCAGTGATCATGGAGCCCAAGAAAGTAAAATCTGTCACTGCCTCCATATCTTCCCCTTCTATTTGCCAGGAGGTGATGGGACCAGTGGCCATGATCTTAGGTTTTTGGATGTTGAGCTTCAGACCATTTTTTGTGCTCTCCTCTTTCACTCTCATTAAGAGGTTCTTTAATTCCTCCTCACTTTCTGCCATCAGAGTGGTATCATCTGCATATCTGAGGTTGTTGATATTTCTTCCGGCAATCTTAATTCCAGTTTGGGATTCCTCCAGTCCAGCCTTTCGCATGATGTATTCTGCATATAAGTTAAATAAGCAGGGAGACAATATACAGCCTTGTCGTACTCCTTTCCCAATTTTGAACCAATCAGTTGTTCCATATCCAGTTCTAACTGTTGCTTCCTGTCCCACATATAGATTTCTCAGGAGATAGAGAAGGTGGTCAGGCACTCCCATTTCTTTAAGAACTTGCCATAGTTTGCTGTGGTCCACACAGTCAAAGGCTTTTGCGTAGTCAATGAAGCAGAAGTAGATGTTTTTCTGGAACTCTCTGGTTTTCTCCATAATCCAGCACAGGTTAGCAATTTGGTCTCTAGTTCCTCTGCCCCTTCGTGTGGATGGTAGGGCCACGATAAAACCCTCTTCCAAAGATCTTAAAATCTGGGGAGACTTTTTGGGTTCTCACCTGTATAACAAACACCCTGCAAGGTAGATTGGAAGTATGCATAGCACTGGATTGGCTGCTGATAATAATAATAATCATGTGCTGTCAAGTCAGTTCTGACTTAGGGTGACCCTTTTCAGGGTTTTAAATGTCCCTAAAAATCTCCAGTTTTACGATCTGTACATGACTATCATATGAGCAGAGCTAAGCTGGGTTCAGAAGATGCAGTTCAAATCTGATCAATGACTCTTGCATTGATTGTGCCACTTCACCTCGAAGTCGTCCATGTGTGGTTCTCATTATGTTTAATACTGTTGGATCCATGCTATGGATTTGCCACTATTTCCATGCCTTTATTAATGCTGTGCCAAACAAGGCAAAAATATTCCTCCAAATATGTCAACTTCATTCAACAATGGGGAATGACACCCTTTGCTAGGCTGCATAGACGCATCGTGCTTTGTCCATGTGTGGACAACGTTTTGAGATTAATGATGAATACAAATAGTACAGGAAATGTTCCTCGCTTTCTGTATTTATACATGTGTAGGTCAGACAAGAAAACATACTAAATTAATAATGATACTATTTACATGACATCATGTTGATTATGACTTAGGACACCTGACCATTCCCAGGCTTTTCTGCTCATACTCAAAAGTGGCTTCCCCTTCCCTTCTTCTGGGGGCATCCTGGGACTGTGCAGCTTGCCCAAGGCTACACAGGCTGGCTGTTTTCCTGGAAGGCACAGTGGGGGGATTGAACTCCCAACCTGTGGCTCGGCAGCCAGGTGCCCACCTCACCCAGGTTCAACGTATGTATTTAACTTGTTTATTTTTAGTTTTTCACTCAGAACAGGCTTATCAGAATGGGAATCATCTTGTAAGAGGAAATAGGGTTAAACTTTTCTTCTCATGTCCCAAGGAAAATTTTTTACCCGATGCTTCTACTTATGCTGAAATGGAAGCCTCCACAGGCACCAATGGTAGTTTCTCTCTTTAGGTGAACAGCATTATTTTTGGGTGGGAGGAAAGAAACACAACCCAGGAGCTAATTTTTATTTGGGACAGTCACATGGGTTCAAGGAGTCAACCGTTTCCCTATAGAGCATGGTCTTGATTCTATTTATGCACCCTACTCCCAGTATCTATTAGAAATACAAGAAAGACACATTAACACCACTTCTTAGAATCAGAGTGTGTAGTACCGCAATGAACCCAGTATCAGCCCAATGAGCCCACTGGGGACAGTAAAACACACACACACACAGCATGGTCAAATTTACTGCTGTGGAAGAAACAGCAGCGAAATGAGCAAATAAAAAAAAAACCATGCAGGTTTTTAACTTTTAAAACAAGGTGTGCTCTCCCTGTTCACCTTGTTTACAAGCAGAATTGCACTTCCAGGAGATTTCCAGTGCCCAATATGAAGTAGGAACTGGAGGTGAGCACAAAAGAGGCTGTTAAGGGGCAATAAGGGACACGTGACACCCCCCTTCCCTGTTTGCACGTCGTCACTGATGTCCAAAGCAGCATTGCACAAGGAAACAATTGACAAAAATATGTGCAGAAATAACCGAATCCTGTTTCTAGCGGACCTGAATTCAGGGAGGCACAAAATAATACCCCTGCTTTTACGAAATGCTCTCAAAAACAGATTAAAAGAAACAGTACTCACATCAATGGCTCCCATGATTTAGGCTTAATGAACATAGCAATGGGGTAGAGCTGCGCAGCTTGTAGTCGCTTAATGGCGTTTCCCGAGACATCGAGTATACAGTGTTTCCCCTGTTGGAAACAGGTGGAGAGGGGCTTATTGTTGGGGAGTTTAATGCAAAACAGCTAAAAGCCAGAACCCTGTAAGTCTCTGCAGTCAATAAACTAATCATCATCTTGAACAGCCCGAGGGTACGATCTGATGAGATATTCTTCGAAACATGCACCGGTGGAGTGAAATGGGGCTCTACTGGGACATTGCTATGGTTGGGCATAACCTCCTGTTTGTTTCAATGGGCCTTCCCCAGGAGGAATGTATCAGCTTGGCTTATGTATAATATATATGTTTACACCAGTCTAGACTTCAGGATATTTGTTCCTCTGCTTCCCCGCTGCTTCTTTCAGTTTCCTTTTCAACTTTTTGCTATCCATAGGAATTAATGAAAAAATGGCTTCATTTGGGAACCAAAGACACCCACTGCATTTCCGGGAGGGTGTAACCAGGTTAGTCTGTCGAAGCAAAATATATACTCAGATATGGGATCAAAGTAGTTCTGTGGCATCTCAAAGGCCAGCAGTTTTATTTAACATAAGCTTTTGTGAACTGTAGCCCACTTCTTCAGAACTATTTCCCCGTATCCTAAGAAATAGATCACCATGCATGAAACCTTAGGCCAAATAAAACTTGCAGCCTTTAGGGTACCACACAACTTCCCAGTTAGAGGCTACCATCAATATATTTACAGGTTTCCAAAAAAAAAAAATCATACAAAAACCCATACATTTGAGAAAGTTGGCAAAATTAAAAGAAAAGAAAAGAGGAAAATGAGAAGTATAATCAAGGACCAAATATTATGGAAGTTCAAAGGATGAGCGAATTTGTTTCCCTGTGAGCTTTTGGATCAAAATCCACTTTTTCTGACAGTAGCTCAATTCTTGTTGCTTCGCATAGTAAGTCAGAACTAGAGTAGGCCAGTTTTAATCAATGAAAATTATGGAGGAGTTGACTCACCAAATCCCCACTGATTTAGTTGTCCCACTCTAGTGCAATTTCTTATACCGTGTTTCCCCGAAAATAAGACAGGGTCTTATATTAATTTTTGCTCCAAAAAACGCATTAGGGCTTATTTTCAGGGGATGTTTTATTTTTTTCATGTACAACAATCTACGTTTATTCAAATATAGTCATGTCATCTTCTTCTGGTTGCTGCACAATGGTGTAGGGCGGAGTTTCACTTAACTGGGGCTTATTTTTGGGGTAGGGCTTATATTACGAGCATCCTGAAAAATCATCCTAGGGCTTATTTTCAGGTTAGGTCTTATTTTTGGGGAAACAGGGTATTAAGCCACAGGACATCGGCCACTTTGTCATTTTCTGATGCACTAAAAAACAATTCTAGGAGTTATGGTCCAAAAGGCATCTGTTTTCAGAAGTCTCCCATTGATGTGCCCATGGCAAAAACATCGCTTTGCCATCTGCTGATGTTCGCATTGATAGCTCCTTGATGTAAATTCTAGTGATGTAGATGCATAGAGCATCTGTATATCACTCGACACATAAGATCAATCAGAGTCTCTCCTCATTACAAATGTAAATCTCACAACCCCCTCGCTCTTGGAGGGAAGCACAGAGCGGGAAAAAAAATCCTCTTTTACCCTTTCCAATGAGATTTCTCTGCACAAGATTCCTTCACAAGCATCCCCAGAGAAATCTCATGGGAAATTCTGTGGGACTCTTAGAAGTTTCATGGCCACTTTTTCTGGAAAGAATGCCAAGCAGCACAGGACCAATACAAATCCTGCACAGAAATGGCATCTGTCCTGTGCAGGATCCAATGCAAAGGGCAAAAAGCTGTGCAAGATTTGGCAGTGTCCTGCACAGGACAACTGAAGAAAAGAAAAGGGAACATGTCTGGGGTTTCATTTTAGCAAGAAGCTGGTAATTCTTGAAAAGAAGCGGGGGGCCTTGGCATGGTGAGACTCAGAAAATCAACCAGAATGAGAACTTTCCCCAAGTACTAATCTACTACTACTACTATTTATTTATTTATTTATTTATTTATTTACCAACCACCCATCTGGCCAAAGGCCACTCTGAGAGGTTTACAACATAAAAGAACAAAGGAGAATCAAAATCAAAATTATAATCATAAATCATAAAAACAGCACATCTACAGGCTATACAATAAAAATGATCAAACTATTAAAATATATACTACAAGACACTAAATGATGACTAAACATTTAAACTGGCGGTAATTTTATAGTATTTTGGCCATAGCAGCAATTTAGATAAGCTCCGTAGACGGAATATTTTGAAATGCCTGCTAAAATAACCAGGTCTTAAGCTGTTTCTTGAAAATACCCAGTGAAGAGACCAGGCAAATAGTGAGAGGCAACTGATTCTGCAGCTGAGGACTGAGCCCCGAGAAGGCCCAGTCATATGACCATGATACACTATAGGTGTATGACGGTCATATGACCTTTTCAGACACATGTCAACCAATTGGCACACATTCCAAAGAAGGACAGAGAATGTTTTTTTAAAAAGCAGAGAAAAGTTATCAAGCATCTTCCAATAAACAGACCTACAAGTACTCATCCCATCCCTGCTCCTTACGTGGAGCAGACTGTGTGTGCAAAACCCCTTCCAACATCACTCAAATACAGTCAACCCTCGACTTACGAACTTAATCCGTTCCGGAAGGATGTTCTTAAGTCGAAAAGTTCGTAAGTCGAATAAGCATTTCCCATAGGAATGCATTGAAAACCAATTAATCCGTTCCGGCTGTTTTTGGTTCTTAGGTCGAGGGGCGGTTTGTAAGTCGAACCATTAGTTCCCATAGGAACTAACGCAAAGCCGGTTAATCCGTTCCTACCACTAGGGGCAGAATTTTTTTCTTTTTTTCCCCCTTTTAACCTAAGATGACTTAGGGTTTTTTTTCGGTTCGTAACTCGAAGTAAAGTTCGCAAGTTGAGGCTATATTTTTCTATCAGAGCGGTTCGTAAGTCGAAAAGTTCGCAACTAGGGCCGTTCGTAAGTCGAGGGTTGACTGTATGGGATCAAAGCTTGGGCAAGACATTTTCCATTTAAATTCCACTCACAAATTCTGGCTGCTTTCCTAAAACTGTTCTGTGTACAGGATCTGGAAAATTACGTCTGAGGAAGTTGAAACATTTAGCAAGAACCCAAGGCAAAATATTCATTCGCCAGTATCTTAGAAAGGGGGGGGGGAAGAGAGAGGGAGGGAACCAAATATTGCAGCACTTCAAAGATGGACCGTTTTATTTCAGTGTGAGGTTTCCTGGATCGAAGTCCACCTCTTTGGACAGTGGAGTGCAAATCCATAGTCTAGAGATTTATACATGTTCCAATGACTAGGAACATGTATAAATCTTTCTTCTTGAGAAGAAAGGTGGGGGTATAAATAAGTATTTTACATAAATAAACAAAATATATAGGTAGGGATAAAGATAATAAATCAAATGACTCATAAACACAGAAGAGGGAGTATCAAGTCATAAACTGCTTAATTTTGATAGGCCTGGCCTATAGCTTTTGCCCTGCCCGTGACCCACCAAACTGAAGTAATTAATTGCTTGATTCCTGTGTTAATTCTCACTTTGTTATCTCTATCCTCACCTGGCTATGAGGCTACGTTGCTCTTTTATTTACACTCCAGTGTCCGAGGGAGCACATTTCGAACCATAAAAGCTCACAGATCAAACAAAATTGTTAGCCTATAAAGCGCAACTATAATTTGTAGTCACACTTTAAACATCCTTTTTGTTTCCCCAGTGTGCTGAGATAAGACTACCCACCCGCTACTTCTCTGGAAATTGGGACAACATCATTTCAAATCTCAGGGGTGTGTGTGCAAGCAAGGCTGGCAGGGGATGATGGTGTCCTGGAAGGGGCCATCAAGAATGTTATTAAACTACAAATCACTCTGGATGCAGTCATTTTCAATTTTTCCATACTTTCATCACAGAATCAAACATTTCCAAGAAGGCCGTTCAATGTGTCTGTTTCCCCCCCTCTGAACATCCAAATTGTTTTTAGTTTTCACCAAAACTGAAAGTAAAATAATCAGCGGAATGTGAAATAACAGTTTAGTAAAATCTGGCCCTGCCTATAACATGTCTGCCCCTATAAGTTTTGGCTAACTTACCCTTTCTGCTACAAACCGAACAGACTGTACACTAGTCCCATAGAGGTTATCGTTATACTGTCCCGCCTCTATGAATTTGTGTTCTTGAATGTCCTTTTCCATTTGCTCTCTAGAGATGACAAAATGGTAATCTCTCCCATCCACTTCATAATCCCGCTTCGGCCGAGTTGTATCTTTGGATAACAAAATAAGGAAGTTAAAAAGAGGTCCCATCTGCAAAGGTTCCCAGGCAAAAATGCAACCAGTCAGTACATCTATATCCTGGCTTCCCTCTTCAAAGTCTTCATCTCATTCTTTACTAACAGGAATAGCATACAGAATAATATAGAATCAGCAGAACATAGAACAACCCTAACAATAAGAGGAGCAAATGAAGATTTACGATTCAGTTTGCATTTAGGAGTCCAGCAGGGACACAGAACTATTAATTGGCCAGATGTTGGCCACTATCAAAGATGATCTAATTCATCAGCTTCCCACTGTATGTAGGTTGTCAATGCATCTCTGGAAACCAAAAAAGCTTCCCCAAATCCAGAGCTGGTAGCCAAACATGCAAACATACATTGGATCTGCTTTTGTATCAAGATTCTCTGGGAAAATGTACTTCCTTAGAATGTAACTTCCATCACTCTCATGCTGAGGAGAGGAATCTGAGAATGTTAGTAAAAAAAGTAACTTTTCCAAGCTCTGGGTTAGGCTAACGTTGTAATAGGGGAAATGGACTCAGCATATCTTTAGAGGCACTCGTCTTTACGATGAGTTAATAACCCAGGTTTATAGCTGGATATGAAACTTGAGCTCTGTAACCAAGTTTGGGCATTTTGAAATAGGATTGTGGGAGAATTGGTTCACAGAGCTCAGGATTAGAATTTGTGCAACACACTTTGCTTTCCTTTTTCTGACCTTCCTGAAGATGCTGAGGATTGAAGTTGGGACCTTTGGCCCACAAAATATGTGTCCCACCATATTGGCCTTTTCCTTGGGTGGGTAAAATGCCATTTATAAGCCTCATGTGCCCCTTCCCCATTCACCCAAATTAACCCTCCCCACATGCCTGTCTTCCCAGTAAAGTCCCCTTCTTCTAGGCAATGGAGGATCATATTTTGAGGAGCACCCAAAACCCCAGCCCCCCCAACACCCAAAGGGAGTTTTATTTTATTAATTTTTTTGGCCACTAGAGGGTGAAAAGGTGGTTTTTGGGGGCTAAAAACAAACACAGTTTTGTGAGATAATTTTTGGAAGGAGTGGCAATAGGAAGAGATACGTTTTTGAGGTCTAGGGATGGCCACATGCAGCCCCTAGATCTCTAAAGAATGCCTGCACCATTCCAAGCCCTGGCTCTGAGAGATACATCAGCATGTCATAAAAAGAGATGCTAGTTTTCAAGGTGTCCCGATAAAGGCAGCGGCATCAATGAGAGCTCACTCCAAGCAAAAGAACATCACCAAGATGCCTCCAAACACTTACGCGGTACACAGGAGCCAAATTTGTCTGGGAATTCTGATATCAAGTCATCATTAATCCGATCTTTCATTGGACCAAGGATAATAACTGGCCTGGTGTAATTAACTGAAAAACAGAAAGAGAAGGTAGCTCCTGATGATGGTGTTTCAAGGGGTAACTTTTGAGAAAAGAACAAACACAGGCCTACACCTAAAACTTCTAGTAAAAATAAATCAAGGCTTAGAGTTTTAACATCTGAAAAGTATGATGGCCACTGGTTTGGGTGGCTGACAGTGAGAAGTGATCATTACACTCATTTTTCAAGTTCCAGGCTGGGAGATTCTTAAGGAGAAGAAAATGCTGGACTATGTAATCTTCATTACGACACAGCAAGCCAGTTCTTTGCCACTTTCATTTCAAATGCCTCTTCTCCTTACACTCTTAAGGAAGACTGGGGCACCCATGTCGGGGAAACTGGTCCGAAGGCGATACATACAAATTCAATATTTTAGACTTAGGCTATACATGCAGCAGAGAAGCATGCTGTGAAAATGGACTACACCATCTTAATTTTTTAGTGCTCTTGGATTTTCTTATTTATATACAATTGTTTGAGTACTGCTTGTGTTCACCATTTCTCAGAGTGGTATTTGTTTGTCCCTTTTTAATATTTGTAGACATATTGTTTCTTGCTTTAATATTGTATTTTAATTGATGCAAGCTGCCTTTCTGTACTCGTTGTTTTTAGCTTTAAATATTGTCTTTCAATGATGTAAGCCGCCTTGGGTCCTTTTTAAGGAGAAAGGCAAGGTAAAAATATTTTTAATAATTAATTAATAAATAAGAGTCTAGAACCCTTCTCTCTGATGGGTCAGTTTTCTAGTACCCGGTTGTTGTTTTTAAAATAATGAGGGGTGTTTTTTTTTAAATAAAGGCATTTCCCACCTGAAATCTGAAAGGGTATAGTCCACTCCATCACCTTCATTTCCTATACGGTATATGGAACATGTAATTTATTGTTTATTTTAATAGTTTTTAATACTGTTTGCTTTATTATTGTAAACCACCTTGGGTCCTTTTTGAGGAGAAAGGAGAGGTATATGTATTTTGAATGAATGAATGAATAT
The DNA here is from genome assembly GCA_037013535.1 of Intellagama lesueurii. Classification (NCBI taxonomy): domain Eukaryota; kingdom Metazoa; phylum Chordata; class Lepidosauria; order Squamata; family Agamidae; genus Intellagama; species Intellagama lesueurii. The sequence continues at coordinate 9,162,906 of JBAJHW010000003.1, forward strand.
ATTTTTTCACTCACTCACTCACTCACTCACTCACTCACTCACTCACTCACTCACTCACTCACTCACTCATTCATTCAAAATACATATACCTCTCCTTTCTCCTCAAAAAGAACCCAAGGTGGTTATATATATACACGCATACATGGACCAGGCTGGAAACTGGCTCTATATATCCAGAATAATAAAATAATCTTAGAACTGCCAAGCTGGAAGGGGCCCTATGGATCACTGAGTCCAGCCCCTGTCAAGGAGGCACAGTGGGGACTTGAACCCCCAACCCCTGACTCCAGATGCCTAAACCACAGAGCTATCCAGCAGGTCCTTAAGTTGATAATAACCAAATCAGGGAGAGTAGACTGCATCACATTAGACTGCAGGTGTTGGAAGGCAGTCATGTTTTAAAATCCTCCCCCTCACTCAAAAATTTCCTGCCAGCAGAAATCAAGGATAGCATAGTTTATCCTTGCCAGGCCATTTTTCCCGTGGGGGGGGGTGGCTCTTTGGTGAATGACATCCTCCACTGACACTGTGAAGGGGTACAGTCCCATCAACCATCTCAGGACTTTACTGCTTCATTCAGCTGCTCAAATAGGCAAGCCTTTGGTTAGTCCAACCTTATTTAGTAGAGGATCAGAGTTTGCTTACTTTCTTGCCTTGTCACGGGTTCGTACGAGAGAATACAGTCTTCTTGTCCTCCTAAGAAAAGAAGAAATTAGAAGAAAAGTCAACACCGAGGAACTGAATTCCTCCCCAAATCTCCCAAGGAGGCTGATTTCAGCTTTTGAGAGGTTGCAAATTGAGTCATTCCAAAAAATGCTTTCACAGTTCTCCAGCAGTTTTAAATTTATTCCCCACTTATAACTACTGGCAGTGAATCTTCCACATTAAGTACCAGATGACAGGCCAACAGGAATAAGAGAGAAAGCAAACCATTCCTTCAGCACTTGGTAGCACCAACTGAAGGTTGGTGACATTTCTGGGGAAGGGGTTCTGCTCCTGGGACATCGCCTTAAAGGTCAGACTAAAATCCAAAACAGATTCATGGAATCCCAGTCACCAACCTTCACTGACAGCACCTGCTCAATAAGGCACTCTCTGAAATTTTGCAATTTTTTTTTAAAAAAATGGTTGACTATGCCTGAACATTACAGACAAAATGAAAGGGATGGAAAAGAGCCTGTAACCATTTCTGGGTCCTAAATAAAGAAAGCTGTGTTTGTTGTAGGTTTTTCAGGCTGTTTGGCTGTGTTTCTGGAGGTTTTTCCTCCTAACGTTTCGCCACTCTCTGTGGCCAGCATCTTCAGAGGACGGGAGCTAGAACAGCCTGAAAAAACTACAACAACCATCAGATCCCAGCCGTGAAAGCCTTCGAGAATACAAAGCTGTGTTTCTTTATGGTGTGCTTTATCTTGGGCAGAAACAGATGAGATGTCAGCTTTGCAATCAGAAGGCGATAAAACATGATTCCTCCTGAAATGAATTTTTTCAAAGCTATCCGTCTTTGCACAATCAACTGGCAAAGGAATCCAGTGATTATCTCCAGATGTCCAGTCACTAAACAAGTGTGAGCTAATTTGCAAAAGTGTGAAGCTGCAAAATCTCATGGTAGGAAAAAAACTGACTCTACTTCTAATCGCAAAGCTGGTGGCCTGTCTGTTTCTGCTCTGAGACATAGGAGCCTTAGATTTCTGCTGACTGGGCTGAAAACAGAGGTGGAGACTTTGATTTAAAGCTGGGGCCACTTTGTGCCTATGTTGCAATGAATGGAGGGGATCTGCCTGCAGAGGGACCTCATAAGAGTACTGGAGTTCCTCCAGATTCAAATTGCCTCTAGATTTTGAAGTGGGCCTTGCTGAGGTCCTGGTACGATCTGTTTGAATACTGGAGGTGGCAGTGACAGCTGGTGTAGCACAGTGGCTGTGCATGTGAGCAGCAAAAAAAAAAGTGCACCTCACCAAAAATCCAAAATTCAGCACTTGTAATCTCTCTCTCTCTCCCCCTTCCTTCCTTCCTTCCTTCCTTCCTTCCTTCCTTCCTTCCTTCCTTCCTTCCTTCCTTCCTTCCTTCCTTCCTTCCTTCCTTCCTTCCTTCCTTCCTTCCTTCGATGTCCACATGCATCTTCTCCATGTTGGAAGACAAGATGGGGGTTCCTACTGGTGCATGAAGCACATAGATTCCCAGGGAAGAGAATCTGGGGCCCTCAAAATGTTGCTGAACCTCAACTCCCATGATTCCTTACTACTGGTCAGAACAGCAGGGGTGGATGGGCCATTGATTCCAGCAATACTTGGTGGGCCAGAGATTGACTGTCTACACCAGTGATGGCGAACCTTTTTGAGCCTGAGTGCCCAAATCAGTAGGCACCCTCCGGGCCGGCACATCCTCTGGAGGGCGGCCAAGGGATGCCTTCCCCCCCCTCCTCGGTCGCTCTCCTGTGGTGCGGGAGTTGCAGTCAATGGGCAGTAGCAATTTTGCGCCAAGGGGCGGCCGGGCGCAGCTCCTCCTTCGCCTCCGCCTCCTGCTGCTCCTGTCGCCGCCTGATCACCACCTCTAGTGCTCCTCGCCGGACAAGGCGGCGGCGTGAGCTCGAGCTGAGCCAGGCTGGCATGGGCAGCAGCATTGGCATGGCTCACGTGCCCACAGAGAAGGCTTGCCATCGCTGGTCTACACCATTCAACAGGCAGAAAAGGGAAGGGGATGCCGAGCAACACGAGGAGGTGCTGTTCGCTAAGAGCCCTTTGCCCTCATTTGGCACTCTGTCACACAGGCACACACAGGAGCACACACCTCTCTTATTGCCGCACTGTTGCCTATTTAGTTTAATTGAGCAATTACAACCAATTGAGCAATTAAGCTAAATAGAGACTGGCATGAATGAGTAAATGTCATTAATTGCTTTGTGCCTTTAATGGAAGGCAGCTTAATGAAGGAAAAGTGTGTGTCTACGGGAGTGAGTATGTATGTTTGTACGTGTGTGTTTTTTTAGTGTGTGTATGTGTGAGAAAGTAATGGGAAAAGGTTCCAGCTGCAAAATATGGATATTCTAGAAACTCAGGGTATGATGAATATGTATTGAAACACCTTCTTTGTTTTTAAAAGAGAAAGCATTTTAGTGATGAAAGAAGCAGAGGCTGAAACCTTTCCAACTCTCTGATTCAGCTACGGCAGGAGCATGGAACTTCTAGTCTTCCAGATGTTTTGGGTTACAATTTGGATCATCTCTTACTGTTGGCTTTGACCTTGGGTTCTTGGGACTTGTAGGCCAAAGCGTTCAGAGCAGTGGTTCCCATTTTGAATCCCCAGGTGTCCTTGGACTAAAACTCCTTCACTATAGCTGTCCTGGCCAGGATTTCTGGGAGTTGTAATCCAAAGAATATCTGGCAACCCAAGGTTAGGAAGCATTGATTAAGAGGGCCAACCATTCCTCATCCCTAAACCATGGTCTCCACTAATTCAGAAGATACCCACATATATAGAAATTAAATGCTTTTCTTTGCAATCTGCCCATCCATTCAGTCCCTAGTATTTCCATGTGGGGCTGAGAAAGATTCCCTTTGAGAATGTTGGGGAGCTGATCCCAGACAGTTGGGGTGGCTCATCTTAAATTTTCGGAGGGCACCCCCTACTCCAGTTATAAGCCTCTGCAGTGAGTGTTGATTATACTGAGCTAGGCAGATCTGTGGTCTTAAGGCAGCTTCTGATGTCCAGATTTCTACTCACATGTCCTCTAACAAAAAGGGAATGAATAGATCCACAGTGCTTTAATAATTTCATCCCTTCTCAGAGTTTGGGAAAAGTTACTTTTTTGCATCAGGACTGCCAGGGTCTCCCAGCTAGCATGGCTTTGCTAGGAAAGGTGTTGAGGCTTATATGTGCCAAGTCATGCAAACTGTGTGTGATGAGGAATACAAGCCTCATTCTATCGACTACTGGCTATTCACCACCATGCTTTATGTTATTTGACTTACAACAGCATGTGGGACTAACAGGATTCTGGGTAAAGTTTTCCAATGGAGAATTGAAATGCACACTATGCTGTGGAGCACACTAACCCTTAGTCTCAATAGGCATTACACTCTATAGGAGGAGCCTCTCCGGCCACTGCCCTTCCCAGGAAGCACCGGGGTGATGCCTAGGAAGCACTGGTGACTCCAGGGAGAAAGGGGCACTTCCCTTTCCCCCCCAAAATGGAAGCAGCTGGAGAAAAGCCAAAAACTGGGTTAGAGATTCATCTCTTTGGCATTGTGGCTTCTGCTCTCCCACTCCTAGAATTCTGCCTGGTGGGTTCCAGGATTGGGGGAGGGGGCTCTAGATATTCAAAACGTCATCCCTGTCAGAGGCTCAGGGTTGTATACCCGCACTCTTGGTCTGTAGGAGCTGCAGGGGTGACTTGCATTCAAATCTTTTTCTTATTTTTTTTTAACTTAAAAAAAAAGCCTCATGGGTCTTCAAGTAACCAATTTTTTGTTTTTTGGGTTTTTTTTTTAAATTTTTGTGGTAGGAGTGGCTGATCTTAGCAGACTCCTATCCTCAACGCCCAGCTTCCATCCCTCAGCAGGCCACCATGACCTGCTACCTGCCAATTCTGGGATAACAAATAGGACCACATGTAAGGCAGCTTTCCATGTTCCTGCCTGTGCCAGCCCTGCATCCATGCATCCATCCATCTAAGATCATTTCCAACCTTTGAATAGATATCAGTTGTTGGGACAAAACACAGACTGCAGGAGGAAAGACAGGAGGGCAGATCAACCTGTCCTCCTAGCCAACCACTGTCTTTTTTTGTCGATTTTAGATCAAACCTAGGGCCCCACCTACTAAGAGAACTGTAAGAGAGCCAGGCCCCAGTATTGACCCCTCCCTCTGCTAACTGGAGCATTATTTTGGGGACTACCAAGCAAGGAGGTGTGATGGTTTCATGCTTTATTTCTCACTTTCACAGAAGGAAGAGCATGGTCACTGCTGGAACTGAGGCTGGCCCTACCATTGGGTAGTGTGAGACAGCCCTGTCGGGTGGCAGATTCTGGAAATGGAAGCAAGGACATTTGCCCCCACTAAACCTTCTGGTCATTTCTGTCTTTTGGAGGAGAAAGCTGTGTGCATCGTACAGCCTCCCTTGCACCCATAAGCTACTTTCCTGTCCTCTGGTGTCTGGAAGGATGCTTTCCCATTGCCAGTGTTGAAGTAAAACTCAGCTGCCAGTCCAATCAACTTCTGTACATGGAATCGATGGTAGGGTGCCATGTTGTCTTTTGCCAACAGGGAGCAAAATGTTCTGAGTTGGCTCAGTTGGAACCCAAATATGTGAGAAAGCAGCCTCCTTGGTCTCATCCAGCAGGGGTCTAAGGTTAGCTTAAATTTTGTGGAAGAGGAAATTTGGATTGTACATAGGTGCATGTTTTTTTTTGTATGAGAAAACAGTAGTTTAAAAAGCCTTGTTAAAGGAAGTCATGCCTTCTTCAAGCCACCTTCTCCACTGATTTTTGGGTTTATTTAATTAGATCCACCAAGCCATTTGCGCCAATCAGAACACATTATAGATAATTTAAAGTTTGATCAGCAAAGAGGGAAAGAAGAAAGTAAGTTACTGAAGTAGGTAAGAGAAACAAAACCATAAACGGCAAGGCAAAAGTTAAAACAAAAAAAAGAAGAAGACCCAAACAAAAGCTGTAACTTACTGTAGCTACTTTCGCTATCGCTGGCATTAGAAGGAACATGTTCTGCAAGAACAGGACAGCAAATTAAAAGGACATAACCAAGCACCGGAATGTCAAGGAACCACCCCGATCATGCAAAGGATGGATTGTGCAAAGAGGAAAAGCAGAGCAGCCCAACAGTTCCGCAGGACTGAGAAAATGTGATGGCCAAACGCATTATCACTTGTGGAGGTTGTTAGAAAAATTCAGTGCTCTCATTGTTTCACGAAATCTGTTAGGAAATTCAAGACTCTCAAACCAATAGACTACTCTCTCAATGCAGATAGTTTTATTTAAAGTAAAATATCTATTTGCAAATAGAGTGGCACAAGGCAACAGAGATCCAACAGGACCCTCTAACAAAGACAGTAGAACAAAGGCAGTGGCACATAGTTATAGGCTCGGTTCAGACTTGTTTGGACTTCTACAGACTTGTTTGTGTCTCCAGCAATTCTATAGTTCCTCATTTTGCTGTTGACCTTTGATGAGGCCAGCAGATACTTAAAAATGCCAATTTTTTTTAACTTCTCGTCAAGTCCCTTCCTCTTTGTTGGATAGCTTTTTCAACTTCAGCAAGAACCATCTTTCTGGACGGTTCTACTGACAGTGTCTGCTTTTGGTGAACAAAAGTTTCTCTAGGCTCTTTCGTCTGGCCTTGACCTATAGTTTTCCTTATACATCCCAGAATGTCCCCACAAGGTTATCAAGGAGCTGGGCACCTGGTGTCTACCATGTTTCTTAAGCACAAGGTGCATTCTGATGAAATATCAGTGCATGACTGATTTTATCCCCTGAATATGGAAATACTTATTCTCCACATTCTCCACACCCATGTGGCATAACTCATGTTGTGCAGAGGCTTGCCAGTAGTCTAAAAAGCTGTCTAATTCTACTTATGCTGTATTGATAATCTCTCTCCCTCTCCTGAACACTGCCCACCTCAGAACAAGCTTGGCCCTAAATCCAGCTGGTATCCCAACTAGAGAAGACCCATTGAAACAATGAGATTGATGTATGGTCAAATACTGAGATTGACGTAGGGTTTCTGGTCTTGGATTTTTGTCCTGAGACTTGCATTTTAGACCCCATTCTCCAGGTTCCAGGTTTTGGACCTGACATCTCAGCTATGCAACCAACCTGGCAATCCCAGATTCTGGGGTTGATTCAGGACTTCACAGAATGCTCTTTAGACATGTTTAGAAACACCCTTGTCTCCTTCAAGGTTTTAATTCTTTCTGTCTTTATTTCATCGTATATTGCCTTTCTCTTGGTACAGAGACTCAAGGAGCCTCAGGAATGATTTTAAAAATAAAAACATATTGAGTTATAATATTAAAAACATATAATAGTAGTTTTAAAAGACTACTAATTCAAGAACAATTTAAAAACACTTTAAAATCAGACTTTTTAAAAAACCCAACAAAACATTATCCGGTGACACAATCCTTTCCTGAGCTGAAACTTCTTTGCTTGTTGGCAGAAGAAACAGCAGGGAGATAGATGGCCAACTGGATATCCCGAGGAAGGACATTCCACAATCTGGAAGCAGGGACTGAAAAAACCCACTACCGGGTCCTCATCAAATATGCCTGGGAGGGTGGTGGGGCTGAGACCAGGCCCTTCCCTGAAGACCTTAAAAGCCAGGGATGATTGCATGCTTAGGGCTGTTGCAAATTCACACACTCATCTTTAAATTCATTGCAGAGTCATGCCGATCATTAAATTCACTGCTGGCCACACAAACACTGAACACAATTTGCAGTTGCTCTGAAGTCATAGAATCAGAACAAGGACCTGCCCTGAAATCACAGAATAATGGAGTCAGAAGGGGCCTATAAGGTCATTGAGTCCAACCCCCTGCTCAATACAGGAATCCAAATCACAGGGAACAGGTGATGCTAACATGGCAAACTCAGTGCTAACTCACCAGTCAACAATTGGTTCAATAGCGTTATTCTACCTGAGATTTGCCATTGGATTCAGGTCTTCATCTTTTTCATTGCATGCTGCAAAAAGATTACTTTAATCCTTGGATCCATTCCTTCAGTAGTTACTGTACCCTGCAACTGGTCAGCCTGCTCTTCCTGTGATGATGAAAGCATATTTCATAGATCCTGCTAGGCATCGGCATTGCAGTGTACGGTTTCTCACACTGGTATTCTAAGCTGGTACAGTTTTGGACATAGCTGTGTCTAGGCATTAGCTGTAGGAAATTCACAGAGCTGAAATACCCAGTGCTTGAATTTCCGCTGGATGGGATATGGATGCTGGCAAATCCTCCTTCCCTAAAATAATCGGCGATAAACACCAACTGGATTAGGGTTTCGCTAATGGCCTTAACAGGAAATCCAGTGCTGGGGAACTAAACCTCACAGCCTGCTCCACAAGAGATAATTCATCTGACTTGATGGGGGAAAGGTGAGCATCAGGAGTGGTTCGCTGATGCTCTGCATGAAAGAGAAAACACAACAGCTGCCTCTGACTGTGTACAGAGACTTACATTCCTATAATGAAAAGCGCTTTCACAGCAAAAGCCTATCCGGTGCCAAGACACCAGCATATTCCCCCTTTTGTTTGGCCCGAATTGCTTGCCTCTCAGAAAAAAGAAACCGGCAAACTCTGAAGAAAGCAAGCAACCACTGTGCATAGTCAGCAGAGTCCTTGCAAAAGTTAAAGAGTGAGGCAGGGAGAGGTACAGCACACGAATACATGGAATGATTTCGATGTCCATTGCAAGATGGACAGATGTTTCATTCTGGATAGTATTATCTTAGCTAAACTGAACAGCGGAATCCTGAATTGACCAGATTAAAGTTGCCTTGTCTAAATGACTTATTCAGAATGGTATCAGGAGCATGCTCTGCAAACTTATGAACTGCACAAGCAGCCTGTCTGTTGAATACCCAGACATATCCAGGTTGTGCATTTGGTTGCACCCTCAGTCACATGCCCAGGCACATGATAAATGGCCTGCAAAATGCAAACAACTCTTTGCATGGTCCCCCTTCTGTGTGCAACATTTCTCAGTGGGAGTTTGTGTTGGCGTTTTTACAACCTTGCATGCTGTCTGTTGTTGGTGTGGCTAGGAAGCACCTTTCTGGGCTGGGCTGGCTGTCAATCTGTCCAGCACTAACCAATCGTTCCCTCCCACCTCTGAATTCAATGAAAGCATTTGCCTCTCTGCTCTGTGTTCTCCTTTCCCTCTCTTCAGTCAGTTGGAGTCAGTTGTTTGTTTGCTGTTGATCTGTTAACAACTGTAAGCAATGAAATGCTTTTATTCTTTCTCCTACAAATGTCTCAGAGTGAGTTACTGAGACTGTAAGTTCCAGTTAATGAGAAAGGGGTGGACTATCTGGGGAACTTGAAGCTATTCTCTTTGGTGAGTCTCTGTACTTCTACTGCATAGCAAAAGGAATTTCAACCACAAATTGAACACTCTGACAGTTTGTCTATTGAAACTACAATTCTTTTTGCTAGTGATGTTTGAAAGTGAGCGCTGACCCTAAAGCAGTCAGCATCCACACAAGAGTGAGGTATCCAGTTATAGACCCTGATGGTTGCAAAGTATTAACTCTTTTTTTTCTTTAAAGAAAGAACACAAGCCCCCAAATGGGGAAAATCTCCAAACGTTCCAGTGAAGACTAAGCACGTTAATTTCTTATTGACTGTTCGAAGAAGGGAGAAATGGAATGGCATGTCCTGGAGGAGGTTACAGAAGGCTGGCTCCCTGTATACCAGAAGACATTGAAAAGGCATTCCTGTGCTATGGGGCCAAAACATGGATTCCTCTAAATGCATTTGGATCATCTCACCTATGGCTCTGCTCTTTGGACTCACACTGAACTAGCACAGTGGTTTTCAAAAATTCAAGGGAATCCTCACATGCCTGCCTCAGAATCCTTTGCAACAAAGTGTGGAAATGAGATTCCTTGGACTACAACTCCCAGAATCCCCTAGCTAGCATGGCAATTGATTCAGAGCCAAGGTGGTGATCTGGAGATCAAACAGCTCCAGGGGTGTTCCATCATACTTTGAAATCCTCTTCATTAGCTCTGATTTCATTTGACCTTTGAACCCCTTCTTCCTTTTCTAGAGTACACCCCCATTGGGCGGTCCTTAGTGGGCTTTCTTGGGACAACCTCTAAAACTACAAAGAATTCTGGCTCCACTGAAGTTAAAGTGGATCTAAAATTGATTCAGAAATGAATAACAATAGTAAGCCCTCATCGCTCCTTCACAGCTCTCTTGATTCTTCCATTTAAGAGGAAATTCTAAAATGCAGTCTGAAGAAGTTTAAATGGGGGGGGGGGGGAAAGGAATTTAGAAAAAATGTGTGTGTGTATTTGCATATGCCTATACGAGTGTATCAGAATGGCAGAGTAAACATGCTTCAAGTTTAAAAGTGGGACCTACCATCAACAATTTGTTTGAAAATATAAAAAGGGAAATATCTTAAATAATAACTGCATGCCACCAAGTCAACTCTGACTTTTGGTGACCCTCTCCAGGGTTTTCCAGGTAGAGAAGACTCAGAAGTGGTTTCCCATTCCCTTCTTCTTGGGGGTCTCCTGGGACTGTGCAGCTTGCCCAAGGCCACCCAGGCTGGTTCTGCTTCGCAGGACCCACAGTGGGGAATTGAACTCCCAATCTCTGGCTCCGCAGCCAGACACCTTAACCACTGAGCCCATAGGGAAAAACAAGGAAATTCAAGGGAGCATTCTGGGCTTTGTTGTTGTTATGTGCCATCAGGTCACTTTTGCCTTATGGTGACTTAATGAATGAATGACCCCCCCCAATAAGTCCTATCATTAACAAACTTGCTCAGGTCTTTAAAAAGGAAAGACTAAGGTTCCTTTACTAAGTCAGTCCATCTCAGGTTTGTTCCTCCTCTCCTCCTGATGCTGCCCACTTCTTGTGATACGCTTCGTGCTCATGCTATACGATCTAGGTGTCAGGCTCAAATGGCTATTTAGTGCTGTGGTTGCTGAACTTTCCAAGTTCAACTTTTCTAACACAGACTCGCCTGGCTGAAAGTGTGTTAGAGAGCTGTTAAGAGAGTTTTGCATAGGACTCTGAGACATGGTTTCTTATTTAATGTAACATTTCATCTCAGGCTTGTACGTTGTCACCTTAGCATCAATCATGAATGGACTTTGCAACACACTTGATTTTCTCCCATATTGGTGCACTTCCAAGGAAGTCAGTGAACGATGTCAAATCCCAGAGCCAGTTCCATAATTTGGGGGTTTATTTATTTATTTATTTATTTTTAGATTTCTACCCCGCCCCCCTAGACAATGTCTACTCGGGGCGGCTGCCCCCATGCCTGTAGTGTGGGCAGTTGTTGTTGTTATGTGCCGTCAAGTCAGAATCAACTTACAGCAACCTTAATGGGACTTTCAAGGTAAGTGAGATATTCGATGAGTGGTTTTGCCAGTTCCACTCCCCCAACGAGCTTCCGTGGCTGAGTGGGGATTCGAACCCAGGCCTCCTGAGTCCTAGTCTGCCACTCTACCCACTACATCACACTGGGATCCACAGAATGGGCAGAAGGGACTGTAAAAACATCATGGGGAAGGCCACATGTTGCTAATCCCCACGCAAGGCAGTGTGGAACAGAGGAAAGATGCCCGAAATCTCGACTTATCACAATCAAAGTGAGTCATTACCATTCCTCTTAACCACAGCTGGTCAAGGATCAATGCTCGTCAACTGTTCTGAAATGACCTCTTGATCTTCTGTCCAATGGCACAGACCTCCCTAATATTGGCTCTGGCTACACTCTTTTGGGCAACCTCTCTATCATTAGAGACTTTCTCAAATGAGGACCACTTGGGTGTTCCTCAAAATCCAGTGGGAAAAAAAGCACCAGGGTTAAAAAAGAATCAAACCAAACCAAAACTAGCCACTGCCACAGAAGAATCCATGATGCATTTGTAGGGAACAAAAGTATTATTTACAGAAGGAGATGTATCTGTTTCATATGCTGTATGCTATTAATACTGTCATGCAGAACATTAAAAAAACAAACAAACAAACAACAACCCAAAGGATTTAATTTGTTTTCTCCAAGTGCATTCAAAGCTGGGGAACAAAATTAAAAATCTAATCTTGTGCATGCTAGGGGTGGCAGGTCCTTGGGGGAAGGAAGAAAAGCCAAAATTTAAAAAAAAAAAAAAGTTAAAAGAATGAAAGAAAACAAATTGATTTCCAAAAAAAAAAGAAAGAAAAAAGAAAAGAAAAGAGAGAAAGAGAGAGAAAGGGTTACAGTGACCATTCCTGGGAACTTACTCAGAGTCTTTGTTCCATAACCGTCGTCACCTAATCCGGGGATGTCCTGCACGGGAGTCCCCATAGAGAGAGCAATGAAAGAAAAGAACAGCCGCAGAACAGGAAGGAAGAAGTCAGTGGATTTGAAATGGATACTACCATGACAGACCATGTTGATCACCCAGTCTGGATTCCTGATTTCTTTGGAAACAGCTCCCCCCCCCCCCATCCCCGGATTCACAGGCCACATGGGACCCACAGGCCACATTCATCTCTTTTGGTTAAGTTGAGAAAGCACACCTCTCTTTAAAATGCCGTTAAAACAAGCGGCCCAGAATTGAGATGAAGGATGCCTAACCTGTTTGAGACAGAGACAGGAGAGCTCGGAAGTGGGAAAAACTCCTTTGTTGAGGTGCCTGGGACTCCCAAAAGCCTTCCATCAGCATGGCCATTTTGAGAGTTGTAATCCAAGAAAGGAACTTATTCAACCCTTGGGAGAGCCGCCCACTTTTTCGGGTCGAAGACCATGGGTGGGAGGATCTCAACTACAGCTCGGTTCCTAGCCAACTTTGTAATTATAAACTCTGAAGACTTCAGGTTCTAAACCAGTGGCTCCCAACCTTGGTTCCCCAGATGTTCTTGGACTAAAACTCCCAGAAGCCTTCACCACTAGCTGTGCTGGCCAGGATTTCTGGGAGTTGTAGTCCAAAACCATCTGCAGACCCAAGGTTGGGAAGCACAGTTCTGAACAATTAAATGGACCTATGCATTTGGTAGGCAAGCTGGAGAATGTAAATCTTGCAACGTTCACTTTAAAAAAGGGAGGGATGGTGTGTGGATATGTATGTGGAATTTGCTGTAGATGTCATGTGCTGTAAAAGAGTAACGGCAACAAGTTGTCTTAAAATATCTAGTTTTATCTTACACCTAAACACCAGTGTAAATATTAAATATGTCCAAGAAAAAGCCTTTAAAACAAGGCTGGGGGGTTGCTAGAGGTCCAGAGAAGCCTCTTGCCCTAGTGGTTAAACTGCAGTATTGCAGTCAAAACTCTGCTCAGGGTCAGAATTTGATCCCAGTGAATTCTGGCAGCCGGCTCAAGGTTGACTCAGCTTTCCATCCTTCTGAAGTTGGTAAAATGAACTACCCAGCTTGCTGGGGGGGGGGGGGGGCATGTAGCCTGTTTAATCAAATTGTAAACCGCTGAGAGAGTGCTTTAAGGGGCAGTATATAAGCAGAACGCTTTGCACTCATACGCTCCCTGCCCCTCAGAGGGCTACAGCCATTCCCACTCAATTCCATCTCCCATATTTCTTCTTATAATTTATTTTACTGACAAAGTCCCTTGTACTCTATGGAGCCATTTTTATTTTGAGGACTATAGAGTCCTGGAGTGTTGGAGGGGCCTAAAAACATGGAAAAGTTGCTCCCGTGCCCTTTGGAGGCTGCGAGAGGACTCTTGGGGCTGATTTTCTGCCATTTTCTTTAAAATTGGTGTTTGAGAGAGTAATGGGGGAGGGGTTTCTTGGGTTCCTGGGGAAGTTGAAGGTGATCTTCTTCAAAAATTGCCTGAAAACCTTGGCCACACTTTAACCTTCAATACGACCTCTTATCAACTCGAATAAATGCCAGCCCTACAAAAAAACCAAACCAAAAACAAAACAAAACCCCAAAACAAAACAAAACCAAAAAAACACCCACACACATACCAAACATTCATTTCTATCTAAAGAACAAGTTCTAAAAGTGGCCGGTGATTAAATTAGACAAATAAGTTGTCCATGTATTTTCCTTTCAATTAATAGACTTCGGTCTAGATGGGCGGGGTATAAATCTAATAAATAAATAAATAAATAAATAAATAATAGCATCGCCTGGGGGAGAGAGAGAGGTGATCTGAATAATAATTGTTGTTGTTGTTTCGACTTATGGGGTAAAAGGGGCAAATGACTGCCATGCAGTGACCCTGATGTAATGAATATACACAGATTTTCTCATCCTCTGCATTTTGAAAACAAAATGATCAGCTGCTATGAGACTTCATTCTCCTAAAGAAGAACAAAAAGACCAGAGTGTTCTCTTGTGTGTGTGTGTGTGTGTGTGTGTGTGTGTGTGTATGTGTGTGTTAGGAACAGTATTAGTAATAAATGAATAAATAAATAAATAAATGGATGAGGAAATTGATCTTTGTGCAAAAACATATGGTTTGCCTTTTAAAAACTTCTGCAGAAAAGTTGTGGTAATCTCACTGAGCAAGGAGAAACTTTTCTAAACTTTCCCTTTTCACCTGTGAGAGCAAAATGAATGAAGAAGATTTATATCTCTAACTTTGATCTCAATACTTGTCCCTCCCCTGAATTAAATGGTGAGATGAGTGCCCATCAATGAATTCTGACGTCATGTCTCATTTGACTCTGATCTCTCGCTATCCCAAAGATCTTTGATTTCTGATTTCCTATCTTGGATGAATCATCTGGAGGGCCATTTTACAGATTTCAAGCACGTGATTTAAAAAAAAAAAATCCCTCTGGAGTGACAGGAGACACTATTCTCTAACAGCACCTCTCAGATCTGGGAAGCAATCCAGATTCTGTCATCTGCCAGCATCATCTTTGTTTTTTTTTTCTCCACTGAGAGAAGAGTCAATAGATTTAGAGTTAAGAACTTACTGGCAGGATCCACCATGTGCCTCAGCCAACAGCGAGCAAAAAATGGGAGATCAAAATCCAGAGATGATGATGGTGATGATGATATCCTCCTCTTCCTCCCTGGATTCTGACATCATGTCTCATTTGGCACTAATTCCTTACTGTCCCAAAGATCTTGGATTTCTGATTTCCTATCTCTGGTTAATCATCTGAGTTATTATTATTATTCAGAAACACCAGGCACAGTCGACATTATAAAAACATTGACTGGTATTATATAACAGATACAAGTTTTAACCAAAAACCTAAATATCTGTTAAATATCTATGCTGTTCCTAATATTGCTGTTTTTTTTGTAGCTCTGATGGTGTGATTTCTGAGATCTACAACTGCTTATAATACTGTGTGAAGTTTCTTGATATTGTTCCCAAAGCCCCAATGACTAAGGGGACCACTGGTGTGTTTCCCGCATTATTATTATTATTATTATTATTATTATTATTATTATTATTATTATTATTATTATTATTATTATTATTATTATTATTATTATTATTATTATTATTATTATTATTATTCAAAAACACCAGGCACAGTCAAAATTATAAAAACATTGACTGGTGTTATATAGTATTATATAAAAGATACAAGTTTTAACCCAAAACCTAAGTATCTGTTAAATGTTAGCACGGTATGTATGTTGTTCCTAATATTGCCATTATTATTATTATTATTATTATTATTATTATTATTATTATTATTATTATTATTATTATTATTATTATTATTGATAATGTCTGCCAGAAAACCACCAATAGCATGGCTTGTGACCCCAGCAGCAGTGGGATTTTAACTGCTCTAATCCACATTTCCAGTCTCTGTCACAAGCACTCAGACAAGGTGTGAATAGCGATGGCTTTCTCGTTAACCAAAACGTGAAACAAACCAAGACGAAAGGGGCTGGAAGATTATGTTTTAAAATATTTGATGCAGAAGGATTGTTATCACAGCTTCATTTTCCATCCAAATACGGGGAAAAGGAATCCAGGCTGCTATCAGACATTGGTCACAGTAGTAATGCCTCACCTTCCCTACCTCTGACTCTTTTTTTCTCTTTGCCTAGAGGTGTGTGTGTGAGGGGCTGCCAGTGTCATGCGTGTCGCGCATGGGTGGAACGGTGGCATCGTCTCTGAGGATTTACTTACGTTCCGGGTCACTTGTCTCCTGCTCACTCAGGTCCTTGTTCTTGTAGAATGGGAATTTTCGTGAAAAGATGAAGTTCTTTTTACGCTTGTCATTGAATGACTGTGAAGGAGAAAAGGCATGGGGGCAAAAACAAGGACGTCTAATTGTTGTCACACTCATGCTGACAAAACAACTAGTTTGTAAAAGTGGTAAACAACCGTAGTGACCCAGTCCAATTTAATAATGATGGTAATAATAAGGAAAGAAACAATGAAACAAAGGCTTCCTGACAATTTGGTGGCTTATGAAGTAGATGATTAATTTGATATGTTTGATTAAGCAGTTAAAGTGAAAATTGTTTGAGTTGTGCACGCATAGTTGTGCAGCAGAATTTTGGCCACTGTGCTCTTTGAACCAACCAACAGGATATTAGTTTTAAAACCTGCTGATAGGAAGCACCATTTAAAACAGTGCAGGAAAGATGATGGTCCTTCTCACGTTACTGGGCTACAACATCCTCAGCCACTGGCCCTACTGGCTTGTGGCTGATGGGAGTTGGAGTCCAAGAATATCTAGAGAGTCTCAGGTTTATTGAACCTGATTAAAAAGAGGGATTTTCCTTCTGCCTCCCATAATAGGAATCTTCTTCAAAGACTAACTTTTTTTCTTGCTATGACACAAGTGTGCATAATGAAAAAAACAAAACAAAAAAAACAAAAACAAAGGTAAAACAGTTCCTTCAGAACAGTGGTGCCCGACCTTGGTTCCCCAGATGTTCTTGGACTACGACTCTCAGAAATCCTGGCTAGCATAGCTAGCGGTGAAGGTTTCTGGGAGTTTTAGTCTTGGAACATCTGGGGACCCAAGGTTGGGAACCACTGATCCAGACGTTCTCAAAACAATTGCTTTTACTCATATGGAAGTTTACAAAATTGTAATTGATTAATTAATGAACGAATAAACTAAAACCCACATGATCAAGCAAGGTTTCTGTGACAATTAGCTGATAAGATCTATGGGCTGAAATGCAGCCTAAAATCTTTTTTCAGGAATGAGAAGAT
The DNA here is from genome assembly GCA_037013535.1 of Intellagama lesueurii. Lineage (NCBI taxonomy): Eukaryota > Metazoa > Chordata > Lepidosauria > Squamata > Agamidae > Intellagama > Intellagama lesueurii. Next base: position 9,179,766 of record JBAJHW010000003.1, read on the forward strand.
TAACATTTTGCCAATCAACTTCCCCTGCTTAAGCTGGGAAAAGGCCCAATGAACTTTGCCCAGATTTTGGCCTCAGATTTAGTATCCCAGTACACTGAAGAATTGATAGCCAATGGAGCATTCACACTGGAGTCCAAATTTGGAAAAATTAAATTCCTTGTGTCACCCAAGTTTCATGCCACTTTTACATTCAAGCATTTTAAAAATTTAGTAACCAAACACAAACAACCAAAAACAAAGGAGGAAAATAATATACATGGAAACCTATGAATGTTTCCTTACAGCTGCAAGGCTTTGAATTTGGAACAATGTGACTGTCATGCAAAGGGTAATGCACAAATCATGCAGGCATTGGAGATAAAGGCAGGTAACAAAAATATAGACATAAAGGGTTTTGAAAGTGATTTGGTTGCAGGGGTGGAGGGTTGAGCATGCAAATAATATCGGTCAAATGGCATAGAGACTCAAATGAAAATTAAAATGTGTTTCTCTCTTTCCCTTCGAGATAAATCATTTTTTTTTAAAAAAAAGATCAAGTGACAGCACATTCTCAGTAAGATATGTATTTTTTTAAAAAAAATCTGGCATAATTTTATGGTAGACATACTTCATATAAATAAAGAGAACACGTTTAAAACTGGCAGGCTAATATGTGTTTTCCTATTTGGAGCTGAATAGTTGTACGAGCATGCTGTAGATAACTGGAACATCATATTACAACCACAGAACACACTGAAATTTCAACCCATATTTTCCACCACCCTTCTCAACCGTCTGCAATCAAAACATCAAAAAAGCACATTTAAAACAGGAATGATCTTTATCTTATAATAAGTTTTCATCTTAGTTCTGAAGACCACAAGGTGTTCATAGTGGCCTAAATTTGCCCTCCTTCACAGAATCCCATAAAATGTGTTCTGAAATAGGTGCACCTAGAATTTTAGACTATGGACAGGTCTACAAGCACTTCTTAAGATGGTGAGAAGCCTGTGCTTTTAAAACTCAACCTTAAAGATTGTATATAGTTGCATACTTTATGTTAAGTGTAAGAAATTTTAGGCCTTGGTGCCAAATCTGCCCCATCATGGGCTCCAATCTGATGTGTTCTGGAATTTTTCCAGAAAGCCATGCTTTCTTCTCCATACCATATTTTGTATGGTTTTTTGCTCATACTGAATGTTTCCCACACAAAGCTTAGGATCTGATAGTAAGAGTTTTAAGCTCAACAATGTAGTCATTGTTTCGGTCCCACCCGTTCACCCTCACCTAACATTGGAATATAGCTCCCCCGAAAATTCGCTAACATTGGATTCTGTTCAATGAGGTTCCCTGTGCTTCTCTACATGAAGCTGCTTCTGGGTTGTGCTCTGCAGAAGCTGCACCTAGTGTGGAACATTTTGATCTGCTTCTGGATGGTCATGGAGAGAACCATCTACTACAAACATCACTGTCTGCACAAAGACGTAAGGGGGTTGTCTATTAACTGGCAAGTTCGACGAGTTCTCCAAAATCATCCTATGAATAGGATAGTTACTTCTCTTGGTTTTCCAGCTGCATCATAATATACAAGGAGTATGATTATCGTAGGATACCACCTTGGAACTACAGAATGTTGATTCCAATTGCAAAGGGACATTGATCAGGTTTAGAGGAGCTATCCAAGTGCTGAACCGTATTAACCAAATAGGTTCAGCATGCTAGATAGCTTCTTCTAATGTTAAGGCTAAAATGGGATCCACCCCATCTGAAACACATATACATAAAATTAAAGTCACAAGCTTCCACTGACTCCAATGATTATATCCCTAAATCTTTCTGTTTAGTTACTGCTTCTTGGCTGAGTGATTGGTTGATTGATTTGCTACATTTTATATCTCTCCCTTTTCTTCCAATAAAATTAAGGTGATCTAACAGCTCCCTCCTTCCTCATTTCCATCTTCCCAGTGAGTTTTATGGCTCAGTGGGAAACAGAACCTGGATTTTTCTAGTCCTAGTCCAGCACTATCCAGTATGTCTCACCAGTTCCCAATACATTTTTGGAGAAGGGTAGAACTCTCTACATGCAGGGCTGTTGACATGCCTAGAGGGGTACATGTGGAGGAGCTTTGCTTGAATAGGACTCCTGAGTGAAGAATCTTCAACATCATTTCCAGATATCCTTCTCTTGGCCATCAAGAGAGAAGTCTAGATGGATGCATGGTGATTTTGTAATGGGTGAGGCAGTCTTACTCTATCCAAAAATTTACATCTTAAATGAAGCAAAGATTTGGCCAGTAAATAAATATGTAAACCACTTGCATTAAAATCTGCTATCTTTCTGGAAAGAGAAGCCAGAGGTTTTGTAGTTTTCTTGTGTTCACACACACTTCAAAGGAACCATTATGAAAAATAAAAACTGGTTCATCTTAAAGGAGCTATGAGGCTTCTGGTTTCTCGTGTGCTACATCAGAATAATGCTGCTACCATCTAAATTTCTTTCAGGAAAAGCTCCTTAACCTCTCTCCTTTCTATTCTGCTGCATCAAATCCCTGATGATCAACTCAGACAAGTTAACATGAGAGTTATCACTGGATGTTGTACCTGTTTGTTGGTAACCATGGAGGGCTGAATTATTTGGATAAATAAAACTTACATAACAGTATGTTTATTACAGAACCCTGTTCAAAAACAATGTGATAGGGAAAAAGCTGGAACTGTACCTTGGTGATGAGCAGGAACAAATACATAAATAGGCTTGTTATATATAGTAATGGGGGTCATCACCATCCTTTCCTACTAGAACAATACCTCATCTTTTTTCTTTAATCTGGTATCCGTGTTGAATACCACATTAACAAGGCACCGCCCTTTCCTTCTGAACAGGTCATTTCTGCTGCTAAAAGAACCACCGGTCCTTTTAGGCAATTGACGGTCAGAAACCTAAGAGTGTCGGTATAAGATCTGTATAAGTTGCATAACTTGATAAGGTGCTAGAGTGCATGTTTGGTCTGACACCACATTCTGCAAGCAAGGTGCTGTGAAGCTGTTTCTTATGGGAGGACTGCATGCCATGCAGACTGACAGGTGCTTGTTAGATTTTTATGCTTCAGGTGCCCAAATTCTCCAACTACCTCAGGATCTTACTTTGCAGTTTGGAAACAGGGCAGAATTCCCTGTTCTCAGTGAGAGGAAAAAGGGTCCTGGGCCAGCCCTGTTGCCAGGGTGATGGATGAAATGGTCTGTATAAATATCCCTCCCTGGAGCAAGGAGTGCAATTTAACGGAAGAATCTATTTAATTGATCTTGTGGTTTACTAAGAAAATGAAGGCATTTTCATTCAGAATGGATGAAGGATTTCTAATATGGCAAATGGAACAGATTTCAATTTTTTATTTTTTATTTTACTTTTTTAAAATTGCCTTTCTGTATATTTGAAAGCTCTAGTCATTTTCACGTCATGGTAGATGTTGAACCAGCATGGTTCATCATCCCTGCTCTTTCTCCTCCTGTTTTTAAACAACAGCATAATGCTTTCAATGCTCAAAGTACTTCGCTTATCTTGTCTAGCTGCAATCAATATGTCCATCCTATCCTATAAGGTAGATTATTATTATTTGCATTCGTCCTATTTCTAATATTCTAGGTGACTACCTAGGTAAAAAAATCCACCAACACACCACCAGCCTCAAAGGAATCCCATGTCTTGCAGAGACAAAACTGCAATGGGGCGATGCCCAGGATAAAATGAAAAGGGGAGGAATCCCATAACAGCTCAACAAAGATTGCATCCGCTCAGTAGCAATGGGATCTTGGCTGGATTTCAGGAAGGAAAACAGGAAAAACAGGCGAGGTGGTGAATGGAATGGAGTTTGGTACAGGGAGGCATGGCTGAATTTGGACTAGCAAGATAGGATCTCTGCTAGGAACCTCTCTGACTCCTGTCCTCTGAAGATGCCGGCCACAGAGACTGGCGAAACGTTAGGAAGAAAAACCTTAAGAACACGGCCAAACAGCCCGGAAAACCCACAACAACCATGTATACTACCTCCAGCCACTTTGCCCTGGGCAGAAAAGAAATGTAAAAAAAAAAAGAACACTCTCAGTGTAAAACCCATATGAAAATTGCACATTTAAACATGCTTAACCCATGGGATGTTGAAGCCCCAAAGTAACTAATTAGAGCTCTTTTAAACACGGAATCCATAGATCAAGCTCCATGTACAAATGTCATCTCCAAATCTTCCTCAGGGTGGTGCTTTTAAGTGCTTTAAGTTCCCCCTGGGTTTTTTAAATTATCATTATAATTAATACTTTAAATCAGGTAAGGAGACTCAAGCGGTCTAGGCAGGATGAGAGAAAAGTAGATCTCCTTTGGAACTAGTTTGAAAACATACTCCAAAACTTCCAGGACCAAAGTAGGAAAGAGGCTTATTTAGAGCTTGGAAGCACCTATCCCAGTCCACAAACCAGCTTTGTCTGAGAGTATCAATCAGTGTATAGGCGAGAAGCAATGGAGCACAGAAGACCAACTGGGGAACCCTAACTATCTTTATTGCTCCCTGAAGATATGCACTTACTTGTACGAGGAGTGTTTCTTCACTTCCAACATATCTATAGTTTTGATGATTTAAATAAAACCATTTGAATGGTTTTAAAGACTATAATAAACATGTGTCTTTAAAACCTTGCCTCCTGATATTGTGGGTGCCCCATCACTGGAGGTTTTCGAGAAAGGATTGGACAGCCATCTGTCCGGGATGGTATGAGGTCTCCTGCCTTGGGCAGGGGGTTGGACTAGAAGACCTCCAAGGTCCCTTCCAACCTTACGATGATTCTATGATATGATATAGGTATGTATCTAAATTCTAATCAGTACGTTAGCAGTTTCCTTAAAAAGTTAAATATTGTTTTCTATTTGAATGTCTTTGATGCTTTTGCAGTGGCTCCCAATCTTGGGTCCCCAGATGTTCTTGGACTACAACTCCCAGAAGCCTTCGCCATGAGCTGAGCTGGCCAGGAATTCTGGGAGTTGCAGTTCAAGAACCTCTAGGGACCCAAGGTTCGGAACCCCTGCTCTAAGGTGATGATTTTGGGAGCTGTTCACTTGTTGACTTGCTGGGGAAAATTCAGAGCTTCAGTCAATGGCTGAGTATTCACCAAGCTGTCACAACAGGTTGCATAAAAGGAATTTCCATAGTTTTTTTTAAAAGATAAAAACTGTCAAGTTGTACACAAACCTGTAATTTAGGTTTTTTAAAAATTGTAGTTTCCCCCCCTTGCCCTTTTCTCTCAACCACTTAAAATAGATGGCCCAGAAAATTTAACTTAATTCAGCAAGTGTTTGACTTCAGATTTTTAGAACTTTTACAAATGCCTAGTAGGAGCATGTTTGCGCCTGAGAAATCTAGACCTGCTGTGACTGAATGGAAGCAATACGTTTCCAATAGTGATAGCTTCTAGATCTATTTTGGTGCCCCTTGCTTTTCAAGTAGCAATACGTCAACTCCCCTTTAGCTTGCTTCATAACTACTTCAAATTCTTCACATTTTATCCCGAACTCTCAGGAAAAAAACACACCAATTTTGCTCAGATTGTCAGGATGGATGAAGCGTCCATGATAGTAGGCGGGAGTTGTGGAATAATGCCTGGTCCCACAACTTGGCCTACAGAGCAGACCATTCTATTTCAGGCCCCATACTAGGGGAATCGCATAGCAGACTGTCTCCTGCCAAACTGACTGATTTTCATTCTACCCCAGTATTGTTTCCTCTGATCAACAGTGTCTCCGAAGGACCGTTTCAGCACCTCCTATCTGATGCTTTTTAATTGGAGAAGATAATGATTCATTTTTAGGATCTTCTGTGCATCAAATGTGTGCAATACCATTCAGGGAACACTTCTGAGGTGTAAATTCACTGGGCTGCTATTAAGCCAGAATGAGTCCTTTCTTTGTTCCCTGCTTTGTTATTCTTACACAAAGAACCAATGAACTGAAGAACATTTCTGACTGTTACACCCCAACGAAGCTGTCCTACACAGTGTTAGACCACTGTGTTGGGTCAGCATTATGTACCCTGACCAGCAAGGTTCCCGCTAAGCTGGGCGTTTGTGCGCGGGCACACAACTCCGCTTCCCTCCGCGCAGCTCTCTTCCTCCTCCACACAGCGATCATGTTAGGTTCTGGTCGTGATGGAACCCAGTGTGCAAGGAGGGGGCGGAGTTGTGTGCACACACAGGGGCGAAGCTGCATGCATGAGAGGTGGAGCCCTGAAAATTAGAGGGTAGGTTGCAGACCAGAAATAGGTCAACATGGTCTCAGATTGAAGGTCTTTTCCAACACATAGTAACGATGACGACAAAAACATCAGCAACAGCAATGTGTCATCAAGTCGATTCTGACTTATGGCAACACAATGTTTAGGGTTTCCTGTGTATAGAGTATTCAGAAATAGTTTACCATTCCCTTCTTCTCAGGGGACCCTGGGACTGTGCATCTTGCCCAAGGCTACACAGGCTGGCTGTACTCACAGGATGCACAGTGGGGAATCGAACTCCCAACCTCTGGCTCCACAGCCAGATACCTAACTCCAGCCATCTTTCAACACGTATGATCTCATATTTTTTCTTAATTATGGAGAACTGAACCCTTCTGCAGGTAAACCATGTTTCCTATCACTGAGCCATGGACTCTCTCTTGAATTCTCTGCTTTCTGGCAACCAAGAATGATCTCACACTGCTTCCAGCAACGATAGTGCTATCAAAGCACAAGATTTTCCTACATCCCACATCTTGCAAATTAGCCTGCTTTGTTTTTGGATTGGTCCCTGGAAGACAAACATGACCTTCATTTGCAAATATGATTGCTCAGGCATGAGGCTATACCAGCAACCCATCTCTGGAATCATAATACAAGTTCACCCTCTAATGGCTATCTATCTATAACACATCATTGGAGATAAAAGTGAAAGGCAGGCTGAACAAAAGCCCAAAGCCCAAATTACAATTGGGGAAGAGGAGGCTGAGAGGTTTCAAATTTAGTATCAGTACCTCCACCACCTTTGCAAAAGCCACCCACATCTGACTCTGATAGAGCAGATTCACCCAGCTGAATCTCATTGCACCCTCTGCTTGGAAATGCACCTCATCTAAAATCCTACACGTTCTAAAAATTAACATTTCCATTGTTCTTCGCTACTTAACCCCCCCTCTCCCCCCTAAAGGGGCTAAATTTAGAAATGAGAGGAATGTTCCCTCACGCCAATCCATGTGACTCATACTGAAGGAAGGCAGTTGAAATAATTGAGATCATAGTGTTATGGCAGAGGGGTGGAAGCTCCAGGGGGCATTTTCCAGGTTCCAAGACCCCTCCAGGAAATGCACAGAATTTTCCCAGGGCCCTCCTAGGAACTTCCAGCTCTTCTAGGCAGGAATTTAAAGTGACTAGAAAGTGCACTTCAGCTTTTAAAAAACAACTTCTAATTTAAGAGGAAAAGAAGGAGTTTCAGCTAGAATAAGATGGAGTGAGGGACTCCCCCCAAATAGCCACGAGGGGGATTTCATGTACCCCCCTGTCCAGGTGATTGCTACATTGGCCTTAAACAGGATGCAGATGGTCGAAAGAGTGGCTTTTCAGGTCCTAGCTTCCCTTAGATTTTGTATTGTTTTGAAGTTTAGCATGGCCTGTGGAGCTATCGAACAAAACAGGGGTTTATTGTGTTGTTGTTTTTACACCTCTGGGACTCCCCAGAATTTGGAAAAATTACTTGTGGGGGGGGGGGTAACAACTGCCAGAATCTCTGAGCTAGCATCGATTTTTAAATATATGTTATGTGCCTTCCAGTAACTTGAAAAGAGTTTACAAGGAGTGGTTTTACCAGTGCCAGCTCTTGATGAGTTTCTGAGGCTGAGCAGGGCTTTGAACCCAGATCTTCTGAGTCCTAGTCCCACACTATTTATTTATTTAAAATGATTTTAAGCCACCTTTCTCCTTAAAAGACAATATTTAAGGGCAAAAACAGTAAGTACGCAAGTAATTAAAAGAATCAAACAAATACCACACTAAAAATTGTAAACAAAATCAATGCCAAAAACAGACTCAAAGCAAAAAGGCACAAGGTAAAGGTAAAGGTTCCTCTTGACATTTAGTCCAGTTGTGTCCGACTCTAGGGCGCGGTGCTCATCCCCGTCTCCAAGCCATAGAGCCAGCATTTGTCCGTAGACAGTTTCCGTGGTCACGTGGCCAGCGTGACTAGACACGGAACGCCGTTACCTTCCCACCGTGGTGGTACCTATTTATCTACTCGCATTTTTACATGCTTTTGAACTGCTAGGTTGGCAGGAGCTGGGACAAGCGACGGGAGCTCACTCCGTCGCGTGGATTCGATCTTACGACGGCTGGTCTTCTGACCTTGCAGCACAGAGGCTTCTGCGGTTTAACCCGCAGCGCCACCACGTCCCTAAAAGGCACAACACTCCATTAAAAAAATAGTCTCTTAGACAGCAAGTCACTAATGGAAAACTTGTCTGAAGAGGACGGTCTTTGTCTGCATCCTTGAAGCAAGGTGGAATTAATCACTAATATTGAATGCTGTCCCTTAAGCTTGGGGGAAAAAAAAAAAAAGCTCAAACCCACCTCCACATGAGTTTGGACCTTCTGGCACCACAGTAATGTTACTGGGATGAGACAGGGTCCAATACCTCCATCAACCACTCCATGAGCCACGAACAGCCCCTTACCCATCTACTTTCATTCTAATACTTTCTTTGGTCATATCTCTGGTAGCAGAAATGAAGGCAAAATAAAAAGAGAGAATAGTTTTCGCCCACCTCTCCCCTCTCTAAAATCTCAGAAGATATGAAAGCTGCCTGTGCCAGGTGGAAAGAACGTGTGATTCTCCAAGGAACCACAGAGCAAGACACTGCATTAGTTAGCCTTTGAATCGGACCTGGGAGGATGGTTCTTTTGAAGCAATAAATGTTCTAAGTGGAAGCCATGACCAACTGCTCACTCACACTGGCCACTCTTGACCTGTACTTTGTGCTGGTACAGAGCAAAGGCAATTTGACAGATAAGAGCTTCCTGCTGTTCAACCTTCCCACATCCTACACTCCTCATTGTAAGTCAGAGGCCATTTACTGAAAACAAGCAAGAACCATTTTAACTGCCCCCCTCCCAAGAAGCACAGAAAACAGCGAACAAGAGCTTTCCAGAACAGAGGAAAATAACTGAGGTTGAAAGAACAGTCAGAAATTAGACCGGGAATTGAAACGGGGTGACTTCCTGGTAGGTCTCCGTCAAAAAAAAGCAGAAGTGGGCAGTGACCATGGCAGCCATGGTCCTCTAGACGCTCCTGGGCTGGAACTGCTAACATCTCTCACTGCTGGCTACGGGGGCTAGGGTTCATGGGTACTGCAGTCCAACAACATCTGGATGGCTACATCCATCCATTTCTGCAACAGGATGTGATATGATGGGAAAACAGAATTTCAATGATGCACTGGTGAAAATCTAGGAGACCTATTTCCAACCATCCTATTCCCACCTGCCTTCTTATTGCTGGCATAAGACCTCTGTATAGGCCTGCCTATCTATCTATCTATCTATCTATCTATCTATCTATCTATCTATCTATCTATCTATCTATCTATCTATCTATCTATCTATCTATCTATCTATCTATCTATCTATCTATCTATCTATCTATCTATCTATCTATCCATCCATCCATCCATCCATCCATCCATCCATCCATCCATCCATCCATCCATCCATCCATCCATCCATCCATCCATCCATCCATCCATCCATCCATCCATCCATCCATCCATCCATCCATCCATCCATCCATCCATCCATCTGCCATCTTTCTCCCATAGGGGACCCAAGGCAGCTCACAACAGATAAAACAACTTTAGAAACACTACATAAATGTCACATTTTAAAAAAAAACAACATACATTAAAATTAAAAAATCTAGTTCAAAACAATTCAAAAACATATGCGAATTCATCCCTGTTGTGAGAGAGAATGTCACTGTATGCACGCATGTCTGTCAAGACCCATTTTTGCCCTTGATTCCACTCACTATGGCTTATTGCTTTTTCCACCGCACCCCCTTTTACCATTTGCAGTGGGCGTCAGTCAGCATTGCCTGTAACTTGAACCTCTGTACTCCTTTAAAAAAGAAAACTTCTCTGTTGCCCTTCAGGGTTAGGTTTCGGGGCCACAAGGAGCTGAGGGGAGCAGAAGGAAGTCCCAACTCCATCGACAAGAGCCATGAAAAGTGGCAGAAGTATGCTGTTAAGTCTTGGCCAAAGTCTTCTAACCCAGTTAGGATTGGATGAGAACGGAGGTAGGACTGAAAATACCTGACATTCACATTCCTATCTGGGAGACATGAAGGCTAGAAAACCAAGATGGAGATCAAATAAGTGTATTCCCCATGCTCCTTTGCCCAAGGCAAATGCCATTCAGACTATTCATGTGTAGGAACTAGAGATGTACAGGTTTGTGTGTTGCTGTTTTTTCAACTATAACACCCAGAATTTCCTTCAACAACTATAACACCCAGTTATAGTTGTTGAAGGAAATTCTGGGCGTTGTAGTTAAAAAATCCCCACACAATACAAATTTCTAATCTCTAGTTTGCTGTTGTTGTTTAGTCATTAAGTCGTGTCCGACTCTTCGTGACCCCATGGACCAGAATCTCTAGTAGCAACTAGAAGCAATCTCTAGTAGCAACTAGTCAGAAGCTCATAGGAGACTCTGAGAAGGCCCATGAACAATAAGGCCAAGGGTCTTGATGCTTTATTTGTCACTCCAGGACCTCAGAAAAGTCACAGGAGCCATCCTAGTAATAACATCATTTTCATAATTGTTTAACACTATCAGACAGTCTCAGTGTTTAATGAATTATTCTCCATGGATTTTACTGTCCTTAGTGTTTGACCATCATCTTATTTTTAGCTATTATTCTTACTGTAACCAACTTTGAGATTTTTAAATGAAAAGGCATGCAGAAAGGGCCTTATTGAAAGACTATATGTTATCAAAATAGCTTTTCTGGGCTTTGCAATCTGTTGGAGGGGCCCTTCTCATGGCCTGACCACCTTCAGAGGCTGACCTGGTGGTGACTCAGAAGTGGTCATTCCCAGGCTTCGGAACTCTGCCTAGAGAGGCAAAGTTTTCCCTTCCTTACTGTCCTTCCATCTTTTTATCTAGACAAGCCTTTGGCAATTAGTGGCCTTCTAACCACAGAGGGCAAGCTGATGTGCTGGTTATTCTCTCTCTTTTTAAAAAGGGAAACTATTATTAGCATTTTAATTAAGAGGTTTTAAAGAGTTTTAGTCATATTTTAGCCACATTTTAATAATGTGATGAGTTTTAATCTGTTTTAATATCTGTCCTTAAATGGGCAAAATCTTGTTAGTGTATTAACGTTGGTGTAAACCAGAGCTGGGCAACAGAAATAATTAATTTACACAAATCAAAAGCTTCCTATCCCCCCTTTCCTGGTTCTGAGGCTCCCTGGGGCTTTCTGTTCTCCTGGGGAAGTATTTGGGAGCCTATGTGGGGGACGGGAACCTTTAATACTGAAAAAATCACTGCTAGATCACTGCTGCTGGGATCGAGACTGCTGGCAGTGATCCAGCAACAATGTTTGCTCATTAAAGGCTTCATCACACCATTCACAGCCAAATCAGGCAGGCTCCCCACCAGACCTTTAAAAGAAATGCAAACAAAAGCTTCTGGAAGGAAGCTTTCCATTTGTCTTTTTTTAAAAAAGTGGTGCAGTACATATTTCCTGCCCAAATACACACTTACATATTTTTTCCCACTTCCTCAGCCCCTCCACGGAGCAGAAGAAGTGATTAATTTGCCAGTATCCTGAAGTGGCTGCCTTATTAAACCACTTCACAAGATTGGCAAATTACAGGAAGGGTCACTTTTGGTCTGTTTCTAGCAATCACATGCTCTGGAAACAAATCAAACCAAAACAATCCTACCTGCACCAAAAAAGCAGAAGCACCTGACAGGGCCAGAAAGCTGCAGGTAGGCACACTCTGGGGATGATTTGGTTCACTCCAGTGACTACATAATACGGTTGCTGTCAAAAAGGAACAAACCAACCTGTTCCTGCAGTGACTCAAACAGCAGGCTGGACGCCCATTTCATTGCATCCTTTGTCTCAAGTTCTCCAGGGGAGTAACTTTCCTCTCTTAGCACTGCTCTGCTAGGAGAGGGAAGGTTACTAGCACTGTGGTCCTGATCCAAAATGCCCTGATTAACACTAGCAGGAAATGACATGGGGAGATTTCTGATCCTGATTAGCGACTCACGCTTGAGAACAAGCGGAGCACCGTCATGAGACTCTCTCAGCATCATACACATTCTGGCAGTATCGCCTTTGAGCAGTGGTGTTGTCTTTTAAATGCTCTTTTTAATTCTCTTCCAGTTTTCCACATCAGTGCCAAGAATCACATCGCTCCAGAGACACTACCTGTTTGTTTGGATATTAAAGCCTTGCACACCGATAATTAGGAATGTGGAAATTGAAACGATCAGAGACGTGTGATGCTATTAAAGGCGCCAAATTAAAAGGCTTAATAGGCAGCCTCCAAGTGATAATTTTAGGTTTCCACTCCTGCCTGATGAAATTACACCTGCTATTTATACCACTGTCTCTCTCTCTCCTTTCAGGCTTTCTCCTTTTTGAAAAGACATCTTGGGGCCAGCAGGTCTAATTGGATTGATATTATTATCTGCCTTGAAGTCACCTGGGGGAAGAAATGATACTTTGTACTGGATTTATTGTTTTAACATTTCTCAAACTTCTCAAGCCTAGGATCTTGAGTGGGAAAAGGAAGGAGGAAGACCAATAATCTTTTTCCAGAAGGGGAAGAGAACTGCAGACTAAAGCAGGTGCTGCAAGCTTTATAAATCCACAGAACAACCCTCACCCCACCCCACCCCGCAAAAAGAAGCCAAAGTGGTCAGCAATCTATTTCCAGATTTGTAAACCATCAGGGGATGTGTGTGATTTTTGCAGGGCAAAACATAGCATGGGACGGGTTGAGGGAGTGCTTATTTTAATGCAAAATTTCTGCTCCTGGGAAATTGCCATATATATATATATATATTGCCAATCCTTTCTGCTGGAATGGTCTTTGGTGTTCATTTTCATGTGTGTGAGAGAAGCCTGAAAGCATTAAAAATGGCCTTTGAGGGTCTAACCCAGACTAAAATGCCTGCCTCTTTTCCCTTCCAAGTTGGTTTTAACCTACAAAGCCCTTAATGGTTTGGGACCCCACTGCTTGTCAGAGTGTCTTTCCCTAAGAACTTCAGCCTGTACTATGCAATCTTGGTAGGCTCTACCCTTGCACGTGGCCACGCTGAAGAAGGCAAAGAAGACCACGACTAGAAACTAGTTGCTATTTTAAATTGTAAATTGTTATATGTTATGTTGTTACCTGCCCAGAGTAGTCTATATGACTAGATGGGCGGGCTAAAAATGTAATAAATAAATAAACCAAGTTTCTTTAAATAGTTACTGTGAGTGGTCAAATCAATTCTGGCTTATGGCAACCATGTCCAGGGCTTTCTAGTCAGAGGGTAGTCAGAACTGGTTGGCCATTCTCTTCTTCTGGGGGCGTTCTTGGATCTGTGCAGCTCTGCCAGTCTGGCTCTTCTCCCAGAAGACAAGGGGAAGAATTGAATTCTTGACCTCTGGCTCCACAGCCAGGCACTGCATCTCTCCAAGCTATCCAAGTCAGCACCACTTTCTTCACAGTAGCCAAAAAGTGTCGCTAACATGTGGAGCCATTAGCCGTGTCTGTGTATCCATGTGTGGAACCGTTTAGGGTGAAGTGGAAGGTCAAACTTCATTGGTCTCTTTCAAAGGACGTGAAAATCTCTCCATGTTGATTTCGCCATGTTTCTTCAAATTCTCGTACCTGCCTTTTCTTCCTCTCCCTGTTCTATACTAGATTTCAAGACATTGCGTTTTACTCCTGCACTCAAATTCCTGGATATTTTTCTTATGTGTTTTCCTAACAGGCACATTTATTTGTGTGATTTATTTTTATGCAACTTTAACCCTTTGACTAAAGTGTGTTTGTGCGCATTTTTTTTCAAACACACACACATGTTTTTAACTGTTTGCATTTTAAAATGTGTGCGTTGTTTTTAGTTCTCTGAAATGCTCCACAAGCAATGCAAATCTGCAGATTCTCAGGACAGGGTATGTTTCTTCTCATAATGCGTTTTGAGAGGTGTAAAAAGTGTACTTTTATCCAAGACAGCCGAACCCTGTAAAATTCTTTTCTACATCATTCCTCCTATCTGAACACATCTTGTCCTTGAATATGTTCTGATTCACATCCATAGCCCAGATCTATGCTTTCCCACTAGGCAGCTGAGCTCAAGATGGAGAGAGCATCACCACATTGGCATAAAAAGCAGAGTCACTTGGCTCAGAGACGATGGTGCCTTCGAAATGTCACAACTGGTGCTGAAATTAGGAGTGCTAAGACTGAGGTGCAGGAAATTAAAGGGTAATTAAATTCTCACCAGACCCTTGTTTTGAGTAAGGCATCATTAGCAACCTGAAGGAACGATTCCCTTAGACTTTGAGTATATGCCAAAAATGGGCATGTAAAATGTCATTTGGCTGACGATCAGGTACCTGTTAAAATCCCCCCCCCCCAAAAAAAGGCTTCAGGGATTTGGGGTGAAGACTTGGAGTGAGATATTCTTATCCTGATAACACGGTTTATGCTGTTTATCTCTCAGTTTCTGTTCGGTTATCAATTCAGCCAGAGATGCCTGATTTCTGTACTTCTTGTGGAGGGTGTGTGCGTTCCCAGCAGTTCAAGGAGCCAATGTGGATGTGATGTGAACACCAGCCCTTCTTAACCAGCTACATGGCTCATTGATGTCAGACAGCCTGGCCACTGGTGGCTGCAACTGATGGGAAGCATCAGTTGCCAGTGGGTTTGCTGCATTTCATATCCTGCTTTTCTTCCAAGGAGATAAAACTGAGGGATATGGGTGTCTTTCTCCCTGCTTTCTCCTCACAATAGTCTTGAAAGCTAGGCCAGACTGAGAAAGAATGACGAATCCAAGGTCACTCAGTGAGTGTCAATAGCTGAATGCAGACTTGAACCTGAATATTGCAGATTCCAGATCACACTCTAATCCAGGGGGGTGGAAATCATCTTATCCACAGTGTGCTGTATGCTGCTCCTGAAATAAGCTTTGGGGTCTCTCCCAAAGTCTAACCACTACACCACACTGTTTGTCATAAACCAAGGCATTAAAAACAATCTCAAAACAGGGGAGGGGAATTAAACTGTGGCCTCCCCTCTGGCCATTACATAACTTGAAAACATCTTTGTGTGTGAAGATATGGGTAAATATTTTACTACAGTTAGCTAAATTGTGATAAGACCACGGATGGGGTAGCACAAATGGGTACATAGCACAGTGTTGTTGCAGGGTCCCCACGAGTATCCAGAGTTCGACTGCTGACACAGCTGACCACCTGAGTTAGACCAGAAAGACATTATATCTTGATGACCCATGCTTCCAATTGAAGCCTAGCAGCTCCTTAACTCTGATCAGCCTCTTGAGGCCTTCCTCTTTAATGTCTCCTACTTCATTGGTCCAGGGGACTCTTGAGAGTCCCCTGGACTGCAAGGAGATCAAACCTATCCATTCTGAAGGAAATCAACCCTGAGTGCTCACTAGAAGGACAGATCCTGAAGCTGAGGCTCCAATACTTTGGCCATCTCATGAGAAGAGAAGACTCCCTGGAAAAGACCCTGATGTTGGGAAAGAGTGAAGGAAAGAGGAGAAGGGGATGACAGAGGACGAGATGGTTGGACAGTGTCACCGAAGCTACCAACATGAATTTGATCAAGCTCCGGGAGGCAGTGGAAGACAGGAGGGCCTGGTGTGCTCTGGTCCATGGGGTCACGAAGAGTCGGACACGACTTAACGACTAAACAACAACAACAACTTCATTGGTGGTCTTCCAGATCTTGGTGAAGCACAACTCTTATCATGCTTCATCACTGGCCAGGCTCACTGATGCTGATGGGAGCTGAAGTCCCTCAACAACCAGGGGACTGTATTCTACAGACCTGCCATAATGCAACATCACAGAACACTTCATAGGAAGCACCCCAGTCCTAATGGATAAAGCCATGGAGTAGGCGGGAAATTGAATAGGACAGCACCACTGCCAAGGATTGACAGCATCCAGGGAGACTGCTGGACAGGTGTAAACAGTGTTGGGGATCCCATAAGGTTCTGGGCACCAGCAGTGCCACAGCTGTGTCTGGTACTGGATCCTAATAATGGACTAGCCAACATAGGTCATGCTGCCTTCCCAGGCCTTCCCCAGGGCTGCTGATGAGTTAAAACAAGATAATGAAATGTTTGAAACCAGAACAGTGAAAGGAAAGGGATGTACCTCAAAGAATGTGTAAAACACCTTAACCTCACTATTTTACGAATCACAATCACAGCCTACTTCCACATTTATCTGGGACTAGGAATGGGAGTTTCCCAATTAGCAGATCTTCATCACTTAGACGAGATTAAGTCCCAGAACATCTCTTTATGGAAAAAAAAGTGCCACATCTTGGAAAGTAAGAGATAGCCAAGACAAATAGCAACAAATTCTACATAACCTACATTTTTTTCCCTTTAAATAAAACAGTAGGTAACTGAACAGCATAAAAGGGCACTGACATGCATTAAGAAACTATTTAATTAACTATCAGCTGGTACATAACCACCAGTTCTTTAGGTTTAAAAACCCTGTCCCCAGCTTGGAATAACAGGAGATAGAAACAAACTCTTTCAGAAATAATTTCCTGGAATTATTTTATTGCTGACCCCACCTTCTACCCATGCAAACAGAGCTCGACGTAGCCATTTGGCAGCTGGGACATACCAAATCATCTCCTTGAGGCACAAGCCCTCCACGAAAAAGAAGATGATTGTGATGTACCCACAAAAGAAAGACAAAGCTTATATTTTTTTAAAAAAGGAAAGTGAATAGAGTTAGGGGTTGTTGCCATTTGTTTTACTGACACTCTTCAGTAGATTCACTTACAGATTTTGGTGCCCTGGGGCAAAGCCCCAGTTCTCCCACCCTGAATACAAACCCGTCTTTACAATGGCTGCCACAACGGTATAAAATAGAAATCCTGCATTTTGGTTCCTGCATTCTTTCTTCAAGTCTTGTGTTATACAGTACTTGGAAGAATTATTCATTAACCTTCAAAACTTTTCAAGGTGCCGCTAAAATCTAGTGTTTTTTTTTTTTTTTTTTGGGAGACATGATTTATTTGGAGAAAAGGGAAAAACAAGCTCAAAGGCTCGATATATAACGGTATGCTTAAGTAAGGCCAGGATCCCAAAGATCATGGGTTATCAGCAGTTTCCTGATAGAAAGAACAAGGATGAAGGTTTGGGGATGGTTCAGGTGGTTAAAACCACTCCATGTGATACATGCGTAGTTCCTCATGAGACATAATTATAAGGAGAACACAGTGTACTATCTTGGCTATATAGCCTGAATCCTGTAAAAAAAAAAGTGGTGAACTATACTTTGGTGATAGTGGAGTCTGACTTGCCAGCTTTCCATGGGCTTGATGATGTCAGGGGAATGGCCACACTCCTGGTGTCATCAGGTCCTTGTCTGAAGAGGCCAACTGGAGTTTTGGCTAGAAACTCAGCTTTGCTACAGTCTCCTCTTTCCCTTGTGGAGAAAATGGAGAAGAAGCAAAAGTGGGCTCAGCTGTCCCTCAGTTGGGAGGGACAGCGTCATACCTTGAGAATCCCAAGGGGTATTTCCAGTTACTGATGATCAGAGGTAAGAGTAGAGGATCTTTTCCCTCACCATCTGAAGCTTAAAAGAGGCAGAGCTTAGGTGTAGGGTGGATGTAAAGAAAAATGTCTAAGGGTACAGTTCCTACCTCCTGCAGTCCATATTAAGTCTGCTATGTAAACATTTTTTCCTATTTCCCCAATGCTCTGAATAGTTTGAAAAATAATCGTATCTTTGTGGAAATCACTGAGAAGTTGGCAGGGTTTGAGGTAGTTGTGATGTAGCACTTTAGAGGAAGCATGCCAGTACCACCAAATCCGTAGCCGAGTATCATATTTAGGTGAGCTTGTTTATGCTAACCAACTGTTTTAAATGATGGCTGAAACCCATATGAAATTCAAAACAGACTAGACCCATCAAATCAATGACACAGAGGAATTGGCTCATCAAACCGCCAATGATTCAATGGACCTATCCTATTTGCGACTTACTACTGGATTTCAGTCATTAGATGCATTGTTTCAGCATTCTCCTTCTAGAAAAGCATAGCCCTCCAGATATGAGTAGACAGTAGACTCACCCCATTCCTCACCATTAACCATGCTGGTTAGGGCTGCACTGGGGCCACCCCATCTTAGATCACATATAAGATATACTGCAATAGAATAAGTTATTTAATTATTCACTCCTCAAACATGAATACGAGGGGCTTCTACGCTCTAGTCAACACCTCTCAATATACATCCCCTTGTAAACCCCAGGGATTCTAACTCCAAAGTCTATAACCCCAGGGATTAACTGTGACAATGCACTCAATGTGAAGCTGTTCTTGGAGGTTCAGAAGTGGTAGCTGTGATGGGGTGTACAAACATACTCAAGCCACTCTGAACAACCTGCACAGGCGACGTATGACCCTTCTTGTCCAATTCAAGATGCTAGCTCTTTCTTTTAAAGCTTTTCAAGGCTGACATGGAACACCCTTTGAAAAAAGATGCTCACGGATGACTGCTGGAAAACAACCCAAATGCCTTGTAAATTATAGTTGGAGTGGGTGGGTGTGAAGGAAACACTCCCAGCGGTACCCAACCTTGGGTCTCCAGATGTTCTTGGACTACAACTCCCAGAAATCCTGGCAAGCACAGCTAATCATGAAGGCCTCTGGGAATTTTAGTTCAAGAACCATCTGGGGACCCACGGTTGGAAACCACTGGTCTAGGATATTGTGAGATATTAAAAGGGTGACCAGATACAGCAGGCTTGTGCTGTTCAGAGTCTTGACTGGGGAAAAAAAAATGAGCATGGTGGAGGCTCCTGTGTGGACATTGACACTGAACAGTGGCCCAAGGATGCCTGGTACTGGTGTGGGCTGTGCTTTCCCTAAGCGTCCATTTCCTGTTCAGATGCAGCCTCCCCACAGCAATCTGGGGTTTAACTCAAGAAGCACAAGGAAGCCTCAAGGAACCCCACTCAATCTGTCATCTGAACTGAAAGTTCCTCAACGTGGAACAACTATGCAGAAAGACTAGCACAGCTGGGTTACATAGGGGAAAGAACTGACACTTAAAATGTATGGAGTATTGAGTAACCCCGTAAGAAGTAGATTAGACACATTTTAAATAAATAAGTTGTCAAGCAGGTAGCATCTTGTTGCTGCTAAGTTAAATAACAGTCCCAGCATATATGACCCACTTCAAAACAGTAAAATCCTTACATTTTCTATGACATATGAGCACCAGTTTCTAATTTTTAAAGAGTCATCGTTCAAACCTTTCATTTTTCTATTTTTCATTTTCTTGATCACATCTTCCCTTCTCATTTCCCTTTTAGGCGGGTCAACTTTTAAGGATGTGTAGCAGTTAAGAGTCCAGTCCCTAGATAATTTTATTTTTACATACCCCTTTTGCATCAATCACACCGGGTTTTGCATTAAACTTGACTGTTTTTAAACGTGCTCGCTCTTTCCTTTCGACCCTGGAAAAAGAAAGAGGAAGAAAGAAAGAAAAATATGGAACCTGTTAATGCTTATAGAAGGTGTGCCCTAGGCATTGTACAAAACCACTTAATAATGTAAGTACAATAGAATCCAAAAAATGTAAGAAGATATATGTATTTACACATTCCAGCCCTGTAAAGTACAAAACTAAAGACTGCAAGAAAGGATTGCATCACTATCATCATCTTAGAACTTAAGGACTGGAAGGGACCCAATGGATCATCGAGTCCAGCTCCTCTCAAGGAGGCACAGTGGGGAATTGAACTCCCAGCCTCTGGCTCTGTGGCCAGATACCTAAACCACTGAGCTATCCAGCAGTTCTATCACACCAGCTAGGAGTATCTCCTTTTAAAGTGATCCATATATGCAAGAATTGCTCCTGCCTGGTCCCCAAAAAACAGCAGCACTGCCACTGGGCCAAAAAGGCCCATCTTAGGCATGGATTTGGGTCAGGCTGGATAGCTATTGCCCGTATGTCATGTGATCACTGCGAAATAGCTTGCACTGGACTATGTCACCAGTGGTCCAAAATGTCAGCTATTTCCCTGTCTGAACTCACTGTAAGAAGAATGAAAACCATTGAAATCTCTCCTCCATGTTTCTCAAAGATTCCAAAAAGACTTACGATTTTTAATTTGGATTTCTTTCAGTGGTTTTTTTTTGGAGCTTGGTTTATTTTTAAGAGAGAGCTTCATCATCATCAATGAATTGCAGAGCTGGAAGGGACCCTATGGATCATTAAGTCTAGCCCCTGTCGTGGAGGCACCATGGGGGAATCGAACTCTCAACATCTAGCTACCTAAACCACTGAGCTATCCAGCAGTTCAAGGTGGCGTGTGCCTCCCCTAGCCTTCCTTTATCCATCTCCCCACTGTTCTGCGCTACAGCCTCTCCAACCGCCCACACATCCTGATCTGAAAAAGCCCTATGGGAGGAGTTAGTTCATTTGGTCATCCCCTGCACATTAAATGCAACATAGCCTGCAGAGTCTTGTAATGAATGCCCCCTATGCCCACCCACTCTTTGGCTAGGTTTTACGCAGAAGAATCTTGCACTGCACCCTGGGCATTTTGCTGCAACATCTTTCTTCCTTGATTTGTTTTGAAAAAAGGAATTCCTTGTTTTAGCGAACTGATGAGCACCATCATGGGGATAAAATAAGCTTTGACACACTAGTAGCTAAAACCATCAACTATGCCCCAGGGATTAAGATAACTGGATCTAAAAAAAGGATTTGGAGGGGGGCAGAGTCTTAGCTTGGCATCAAAAGCACTGCAATATGGGCACCACGCTTAACTTTAAAGCAAAAGAAAATGGATCCAAATTCTTCCTCACAATGACATGGCTGGGGGTGGAACCGTGAACCCAAAGTCTGTGCATGTAACATCACAAAGTAACTGAGATCAAGTTGGGGAATGGATGGCCCTCCAGATACTGCTTGGATGTCAGCTCCCTCCATCCCACACCATTGGTTACGTTGCCTGATAGTAACTAAGGATGTGTAGGAAGTTGTTTTATACAATGATCATAGCACTGATCCCTATAGGCCAGTATTGCTGACACTGACTGGCAGCAGCTCTCCAGGGTTTTAGGGAGGAATCTCTGCTAGGAGACCCTGGATAAAACTCTGCAAGGCAGACATATTCCTTCCCCAGAGCTGTAATCTAGCAACATCTGGAGTACAACTCATCTAGAGCTTTAGACTCACCCCCCCCCCCGGACCCAAAAACAGCTAATAACAAAAGTGGTAGGAATATCCAACAGAAGAAGAAACCCACTGAATGGTTCAGATAAGAGGCACTGAATTCGAACCATAAAAACCCCGGATGGACAGACACAACCATGTTGTGCAGAGACCCAAAAGTATCTGCCACTGCCATCATTGGGCGACCAGAGCCAGCCTCATTGTAAACAGACTCAGAAATACTTGAAAGTGAAGAAAGTCACTTGTGCTGTATAGTATTTATTGGAAATTTGTTGTTGTTATGGTCCAGCTCTCACTTCCATACATTGCTACTGGAAAAACCATAGCTTTGACTATGCGGACCTTTGTTGGCAAGGTGATGTCTCTGCTTTTTAAGATGCTGTCTAGGTTATTGGAAATAGTAGAGGTCAAAAAGAAAGGAAGAACACCCTCTCATGATAATGGTAGGGGTTTCTTTCTGGTCCACCAGATATCATTCTTTGGGTTGTACAATTTCTTGGATACAAAGATGTCTTCCTTGCCATCAGACGATGGCCGAAGCCCAGCAGGCTAACATGGCTTTAGATAAGATAGATCTCCCACTACATTCAAAGCAGCTAGAAGCTGAAACTCTGGGGCGCAGACGAAGATAGAAGAGCCCGTTAGTACATCAGTTCACACAAGTATAGCATAAACATTATTAGCCCAGGAATGACTCAGTGGGAAAGTGAAGCTAAACAACGTATATCAACACCTAAAAAAAGAGAGTGGAGGACATGTCACCACATGTTGCATACTGTCTCCAGGATTTCTGCACCATCCCATCCCAATTTACTTTTTTTAAAAAATTGGCTCAAGAATCCCCTGTTATCATCTATGGACTGTGGAACATTTTAGGAGCCTCCAGGACTCTTAGCCACTCTATTCTCAGATTTGTTTTGAATGTTTTTAAAAAAAATTTGGACACTAGAGGGCACAAAAAGACTTCTTAAGTCTGAAAAAAAATCAATACCCATTTTTATAAGATAAAAAATGTTTGGAGGCTGGGAGTCACAGCTGCTGCCCTCCAAGGTCACAGAGGGCTACACCTAATTCTGGATCCATAAAGGTTGCTCACCTGTGTTCTAAAAGCAAGGAATATAGCACCACCATGCCCTCAATATTGGTAATAGGAATGATGGGAAAATTCACAATTTTTGCTAATTCTGCTTCCAGTATAATCTCTTTCAGAGATTGCTGAAGGAAGGAGTTGATCTTTTTGTCCAAACGCTCTAGCGTGAAAGCGCCAGGGGTTAATGATGATGGAACAAAATGGCTGGGAGAACATTTCCTTCAAGACACAATAACTTCTGTTTTAATCTTGCCCATTTTAAACATTGCCAGCTGCTAGGAGTTGAGCTCAGGTTACTATAGTTACAGCTGAACTTTGGAATAAACGAGAAAGCAGCATGTGTTCATGGAAATGACTGAAGTGAAGATTTCATTTTAAATTTGCAGATGGAACTCTGAAATAAAAGTGGAAGGGGAACGGTGGGAAGGAGAATGAAGACCTAAGGCTGTGTAATCTCCTAAATGGAATAAGCAGTGCCTACTGAGGGTAAAAAAAAAAACAATTAGCTCACGGCTAAATACAGCCTTTTAATCATTACTACAGCCTAATATTAATTTGTATTTTCTCTGCCTGCTAATCTCTGAAAGCAGCTTAATATTATCTTATATTTAATTCACTACATACAGTCTAGCTGGCAGCCGTGTTAGTCCGTAGCACAAGAGAAATCAGAAGCCTGGTAGCACCTTTTAGACTAACTTGCATATTTCATAAGCTTTCATGGGTCCAAGCACATTTCTTCAGATGAATGGAGTGGCTGTTCTCTGGGGGGTGTTTAAAACTGCAGGCAGGAAGGGCGTGTTAGAGGAAGATGGCAATAGGATGTATTGGTCCTGGGTGAAGATCTTTAACAGACAATGAGAGATTAGGCATCCTTCAGTCTCGAGAGACTATGGTAACGTGCTCTGTATGGAGGACTTGGAACAGCATCTAGTGTGGCTGAGAAGGCCAATTCGAGAGTGACAATCCCTTCCACATTGAAGACAAGTACAATCTGTCCCCTGTCCAGTTCCCTGATTTTGCTGCTTTCGGGACTGCCTCTTTGCCTCGGCCTGCTGGACAAGGATCTCTTCAAATTGGGAGAGCGGATGCACCGCCTGCCTCCAGGCTGAACGCTCAGATGTCAAGGTTTCCCATCTGTTGAGGTCCATTCCTAAGGCCTTCAGATCCCGCTTGCAGATATCCTTGTATCGCAGCTGTGGTCTCCCTCTGGGGCGATTTCCCTCCACTAATTCTCCATACAGGAGACCTTTTGGAATCCGACCATCAGCCATTCTCACGACATGCCCAAGCCAACGTAGACGTCGCCGTTTCAGTAATGTATACATGCTAAACATTCCAGCTTGTTCTAGGACTACTCTATTTGGAACTTTGTCCTGCCAGGTGATACCAAAAATGCGTCGGAGACAGCGCATATGGAACGTGTTCAGCTTCCTAACAGACAATAGACAGTGATTAATTCTATCACAGTGATAGTGATTAGGATTTGACTTGGTGATGACTGGATTAATATATATAATGATGCAGGAAACCGTTGTCTTTGTTAAGGCCTGTAGACAGTGTGCTAAACTTCCCGATGTATACCTGCTTAGTGGCCTCCCTTTGGAATCTGTTCTTGAGGTTTCCTTGTTCCAGAATTTCAACTGTGAGGTGAGAGAAAAGTGTCCAGGAAGGGTGAAGAAGTATGCTTATCAAAAATTAAAAATTGTTAGTCTAAAAAGTCATCAGGAGATTTGGAGTAAGGGATCATCGCTGATCATATGCAACTTTATATCTCCTTTTCCACCTCTGCAGTGGATGGAGTCTGGACTCTTGAGGACTGCCTGGAGCCAGTCCTAGAATGGACCAGGGCTAACAGGCTCAAACTGAACCTGGACAAAAATGGAGATTTGCTTCTGAGGGGCTTCCTGGACAGACTGGAGGGAATTTCCTTAGACTGGATGGTGTTGTCCTCCCAGTCAGGGATCAAGTTCATGATCTGGGCGTGTTCATGGAGCCGGATCTATCTTGGGATTCCCAGGTTACAGCTGTGTCCAGAGCTGCCTTCATTCAGTTGAGGCGTATTGCCCAACTCTGCCCCTTCCTGGACGAGGAGTCCCTCAGAACATTGGTGCATGCACTGGTCATTTCCTGCATTGACCACTGCAATCCTCTCTATGTGGGGCTTCCCTTGGGTCTGACCCAGAGATTGCAATGTGTCCAGAATGTGGCAGCCAGACTGATGACTGGTGTGTGCAGGTTTGACCACATCTCCCCAGTCTCAGCTCACCTGCACTGGTTACCTGTTGCCTCCTGGATCAGATTCAAGGTTTTGATGATCACTCATAAAGCCCTTCAGAGTTTAGAACCATGTTACCTGTTGGAGCATCTTTTCCTAAGGTCATCCACCCATCCTCCCTGACCATGATCCTCTGGGTAACCACTCCAAAGGAGGCCAAGAAATCCTCTACTAGAAGTAGGGCCTTCTTTGTGGTGGATCCAATACTATGGAACCAACTGCTGGTGGAACTGCGCCTGGCCCCCTCCCTCCCCTCCTTTAAAAGATCATTGAAAACAGGGCTCTCCAGAGAGGCCGTTTCTGATAACCTTGCATGCTTTATATTATTCTATGTCCCTGCCGTATTTCATTTTATATTTCCGTCACTTGATGTGTTGATTGTTATTTTGTTGTTTTTATTTACATTTATTGTTTTAGTTGATTGCAAACTGTCTAGAGTTGTGCTTTTGCAATAATGGGGTGGTTACAAATTTAATACATACATACGTACACACACACACACACACACACACACAAGACTTCTGGTCTAAAACCAATTTGTGTTTTAAAAATGCTTTGAACTGTACTTCTATGGGGGCAACTCTTCTTTTGGAGGGGAGGGGAGGAATCATGACAATTTATTTTGAGAGGAAAATTTCTGCCTTCCTTTAGCCTGCTCTTAGTTTGTATATTTCGTAAGCTTTTGTGGGTCCAAGCACATTTCTTCAGATGAATAGTGTAGCTGTTCTTTGCCCGGGGGGGGGGGGGGGGTGTTTACAGGCAACTATAGCTGCTGCAGCAGCTCATCTACCCTTTGTAAAGACTGCCCAGTTCCTGAAAAGCTCCCCATGCGTTATGTGTACTCTTGATTGTGGTGCAGGGGATAAGCATCCTAGTGCAAATGGCAACAACTCACCTCCACCCATTGGTCTCAGCTGGTCCCAAAATGGGAGTTGGGTGTGCATATATTGTGTTACACCTTATCACACTGGAAGCAAAGGGGAAACTTATTTTTTATTAACCAGGAAACCAATTAAAAGAGCTGGCTTCCATGTTTGCAAGCCTACTGGTTTGCAAGCCTTCTCTAGCATAGGAAGAAGAAACTGGAAACCACATTGGAGGGGAAAAAAGGAGGAAAAAAAGAGGAAGCCTTGGAGTATCAACCTACATGCAGAACTAGAAAAGACAAGAAGGAAAGACACACCAAGCCTATCTTCCAACTCTGCCCCATGGGTGCAGATCCCTTTCTGCTGTTGCATTCCCACAGGATCAAGGCACGGAGCTTAAGACTGTGAGCAGATCCACATGCGGCTGCTCACCATGGGCCATCCAACGGAGGATGTGTGGACCTCAGCAGTTGCCAACCTTGGACAACCCTATAGGCTGATCTTCTACAGCACTGCATCTAGAAAGACAGAGTTTTAAAAGCCTTGCTATTTTCTCCCTGTTCTCTTTAAATGCCAGAAATATACAGAGGAAATGTCCTTTATAAATAATTTTCAAGGGTAAGGAACCAGCACTGGAAAAAGAAAAACCCTCTGGACACGCAAGTCATGTTACATCTTGTTATTCCGCTTGGGTTGTTAGTAGGACATGTTTATCCACTCGACTTGGTTTCCTTTTCAGAGGGAAACCCTACGCAAGATAACTTCTGCAGCGTCCCTCAAGATTTTAATCTGCAGTTTTTAACGTAAAATGGGTTTGTTAGGTTTATCTGAAGTGAGTGTTTGGCATGTGCTTCCTAACTCAAAGGGAAAAGATAAAGATATGGTTTAAATGGATACACACAAATGTAGATCCCTCTTGATTTACTTTTCCCCATTTGGAAAGAGCAGGCCCACCTCCACTGTCAGAATAATAATGTCCACGCGAACCAACGATACTCTCTTTTCCTTCCAGGAAGATTTCTTTCATCCTAAAATGAACCTGGAGCTAAATTTCAAGCCTGAAACCAAACGTGTTTTGCAAAGATGATGAATGGTCTGGACCTCAGCGTAAGAGTATTCCATGGAATCATTAACCTTTTAACAAGCTTTCTCTTAATATAAAGGTGAATTTTTCTTTCTTCCCTGTGTCTTAAGATATCACTTTTCATGGGGCTGGATATTTCTACCTTTTTCCTGAACAAATTAGAGCCTATCTACTCTTGATGGCTTGACAAAGCATGGTCCTCTAGATATAGTTGGACTACAGCTCCCATCAGCCGAAACTGACACAGTCAACAATCGGATAGCGTAGGGTTCTGCACTTTAACAACTGGAAGACTGCACTTTGCCCACCTGTGTTTTAGGAAAAAGCCCTGGCATAAATTGTGACACTTGTCCCTTGAAATGTAAATATAATGGCAAACTAGACAATAGGCATAACACATATTTCAAAGCAGTGCTCTTTCAGCTAGTCAAAGTTGTCTGTTTGTCAAAGCGTATCATTTTCATCACCTCTGTATATTGCATTTAATGTACTTTATGTGTGTGTGATTGATCACAGGAAGATAAGCAATGAATGTGGGGTTTAATTTGCAAGCCTGCTTGAAGCATGTATCTCTGAAGAAATCCCATTGTGGAAGGAAGAACAGATAGAAAGGGAGAGAAGGTTGATCGGAAAGAACACATATTTTCGTTAGTGTGTAGCTTGGCCCCCATTGGTATAAAGTGGAAAGGGTGTGGAATGCAGGATGAAAACAGGAGGAACTAAAGGTAGAGGAAGGAAGAGAGCAAGGGTGGCTTGTGATCCAAGGAAGTGGGGCACCCCGTTCCAAGACCATGGTGTAAGGGACTATTGGACTACAGGCTGATGATGAGAAAGAGAGGAGGAAAAAGAAAGAGTGGGCTTGAAGGCAGCAGCAGGGTAGTGAAGAACAGGAGGAGGAAGAAAGCTAAAGCCAAGAAGAGTGGGAGGGCTCAGAAGCAGAGGCAGGGAGCTATGGGTTGTTGGCACTATGAAAGTGCCTACCATTACTTCATCAACAGTATGGCTGCAGCGTTAAAACTTCCACACCAGAACTGTTTATCTTAGGAGCACCCAAGGGCAACTCAATCAACAGCTCTCCTGCCCAATGAGGTGGCAGAAGAAAAGCGTAGTCCCACCCTGCTGATCCTGATTGCTACTTTTCTGGCTGTTCCCTCTCTCTCTCTCTCTCTCTCTCTCTCTCTCTCTCTTTTTCTTAGAGTATGACCAAAGTCTTGTTCAGTCAATCGCATGTCACTTACTCTAGGTGGAGGGGAGATTTCTAGTCCTACCTCCTATTCTCATCCTTCTCCCCCTACATGTGGAGGGTGACAAATCTGAAGAAGGCTCTCCACATGAGTCAGCACTTTGGCAAAATTAGGGTCTTGACTCACATGAAGAAACCCACAGGTATCGGGGAAGAAACTGGAGAACGGAGCGAGGCTCTGTTGCAGTACTTTCGGATGGAGTTCAGAGAGGCTGAATAGGACCTAGAACCAGCAATGCCAATTCTTAAATTTGAAATATTTCCACTCATCTCTTTGGCTAGCAAAACATGGCAGTTCAAGGGTGCAGCTAAAACTCAGATTGCAGGAAGAAAATTTCCACTCAAACAGCAAACTTGGCATGCAAGACCTTTAATCCCTGGGTTAGTCTTTGTCAAGGAATTGTATAGGATGATTGGGATGTTATGGGGGAAGGCCCACATCAAAGGTTAGCACTGTTAGGCATCTATCAAGTCCCATCACCTTCTAGAGGTTCCTAGCTCAACAACTCTTCCTCCTGGTTGTTCCTGCTCATTCACCTGTACTCTCTGAGCAGCTGAGTTGTAACAGAAAAGATGGAACAGCAACTGATGCAAATATGGTCTTCTCTATCTTGGAAGTGGTGCTGAGGGTGTGTGTGACCAAGTGTAATGTCCTAACAGAATCATCATCATCAGCAACAGTGATGAAGATGAAGAGGAAGACCATCAGGAGGAGGAAGAGATATGTCCAGGATGGTGGGCCTCTGAAGACTGATAAGGGAGGAATGTTGGCAACACTCAAAAAGCAAGGAAGACTTGTGGTGTAAGTTGATGGCATCACATAAAATTGAGAAAATGGAAGAACTTCATAAAAGTTTGGAATGCGGAATGTAAATAGCGGTTGGCTGTTCAAGAGCTGAACAGCCTGTGTGGTTAGAGTATTGGGTTAAGATTTAGGAGATGTAGGTTCAAATCCCTACTTAGGCATGAAAATCACAATTACTGTTCGCTCAATACTCTGCTAATTATCATTGTTGTCTTCATGTCCCAAAGTGTTATTTTGAAGATAAAGTGTGGAGGAGGGAGGCCATGTGCATTTTCTTGAACACTCTTGAGGAAGGGAGGGGCACAAATTTCACTAACCCAGAAATTCACCCTCCCCTAGTTGTTAAGTGTCAGCTAGAGTGAATCAAGGGGTCTTAACAGTGTTCACTAACCAAGTCCCATTGAAATCAATGTTTCTAATCTTAGCCAGGACTATGAATCAGATCTAGCTCTAAAATTTAGAATGCTGTAAAAAGAACTACAAAGCACAGCTTTTAAGAAATAATATGATAATTGATCATATAGCCAAACACAACTACCTCTGTTTCACCGCTCTACACCTAGGCAGGTTAACAGAGAAGATTCCTCTGGCTGTTTGGGGAGATGCTGAGAACGGTCAAATATTTGTTTATTCTTGTAAACAAGTAAGCAAATGAATGAATGAATGAATGAATGAATGAATGAATATCCTGGGATATGCACACACTTTCTAAAGGCGGAGGGGTGTAGCACACAATACCTCTTTTTGCTGGGTATAACTCCCATTTCCTCGCTGTCTCCCTCCTGTGTAACTCTTCTTGCCTGCCACCATTCATCATCTGATGCATTGATGACATGGAGGATGTCCCCATACTTGAAGCTAAGCCCTTGGCTTGGGAGGCCGCTGTCTTTGCTTTTATCGTAGTCAAACATGGCTCTGGAAGAACAAAAAAGAAAGACACAAACAATGGTTGATTGCCTGAATGAAGACAGCATTTTAAAAAGCCATCTCCTTCCCGCCTTGGCTTTAATTTAATTCTGTTTAAAAGCCAACTCTTTTGGGGAAGATCTGTCTCAATCTGTCAGCAGAAAAAAAACACCCACATTTCTTCCCTGTAGATACAGGAACACTTTAAAAAAACTCAGAACTTGGAAAAGGTATCCTTTGCACTACCATTCCCAGAATCCCCAGTCAACATGAACTTTCCAAGCTCTGAAAATATTGACTTACAAAGGAAAATCTTAAAAATGAAAATTGTTCAGGGAAATCGTGGGACGTCTCTTTTGAACATTTACAGAGCTGACATTATTTTTCTTTATTTCTAATTTATGAGGGATTTTATTTCTCTCCCCCCCCCTATAATATCAGAACTCACCAGTAGGTACAAGACAGGTAAAAAGAAGCCCTTCAGACACTACTTAATTAACATAGAACTCATTCCCATAAGTCACATGTAGAGTAGGCCCATTGAACCAATGGAACTTACAAAGGAGTTGACTCACCAAATCCCCACTGATTCAATGGGTCTACTCTAGTTGTAACTGCCTACTGGATTTCAGTCAATATGGCGGTCTGGGCGCTGGCTTAGATGGCTTGAAAAGGAGGTAAGGTAAATTTCTGATCCTAAATCCAAAATATTGGTGCCAAGCGGAGTTGGCTTAGTAAACAATAACTAATGGAGCAGAACTGGCAGCAAACTGCTCTGCTAGCAGATCTTTCAGATCTGGTGGCAGAAGACACTTGTGCTTCATCCGAACCCTCTACCGTTGGCACATCTTTGAGTTAGGATTGCACTATTATTATCTCCTCATTGGAGCAAAAGACTGAAATATGCTTCAAGTAATGAATGATTACTTGAAATAAATAATCATCTAGTGCGATTCAGTTGCATAGAGCTCTTATAGCCTCATTAGGGGCATACACACACATGCTCCCAAATCACAGCAGGCTACTCGTGGTAATGAAATGAACATTTTCAAAGTGGTCATTATCATAGCCATTGCTGTTTTATGCATTTTTGCTTATCGCTTTGGTATGATAAAACAATTTCTAAAACCATGGGAGCGTCCATCTAGGATCACATTCGACAAGAAGGAACCTGTTATTTTTAGCAGGCCTATTCAGAGGAAAATTGTCCTTTTTCAATTCCATGTTTCCAAAAACAAATTTGTGGGCTTTGTGCTGTTGAACAGAGTAATTCTATTCACTCAGTCAAGGTAACCAGGACAAGCCAATAAATAAATATATATATAAACAAACAAACAAATCTATATTTGCAACTTGTTAAATGCACAACAACCAAAAGTTCTACATTTGCAAATATATCTTGTCTGATTTTGCTCAACCCTCTGATACCAGCAATGGGGCGGGAGGACCAGTAGCTTACTGAAATTCCAGAAATCTGAAGCTTCCTGACCATGTCTTCCCAAGAATTAAAAAAATTAGGGCATTGAACTGCTGGATAGCTCAGTGGTTTAGATGTTAGGAGTTCGATCCCCCACTGTGCCTCATTGACAGGGCTAGATACAATGATCCACAGGATGCCTTCCAGCTCTGCAGCTCTAAGATGATGATGATGATGATGCTATTCATGAAAGGGCCCTCCTACTATGGATGGGCAAAACTGTTAATTTTAGTCTAAGTTTCTCATGCTTCTAAACTTGCACTCAGGTTGTTATTTTGAGAACTTTTCCAGTGTTACGTTATGTTCATTCTGAACTCTGAAAATTTTTAAAATTTGGACAAATGTATGTACACATTTTGTGTGCGTTTTCCTTAATGCATATAATCACACAAGTGATGTTACTTGTTTCCCAGGGTGTCTGTCCTGAACCCAGTCTTGCCAAGGTTGTGCAACCAATCACAAAATCAGTTGTGTATCTGGATCTACATTCAGTAGCCTTTGAAGTGTGTGTCTGTGATTATTTTTAATAGGGCAGTCTCTCTCTCTCTCTCTCTCTCAAACTATTCAGCAACTATTACTAAATGCAATATTCCTTAATATGTATCTTTTTGTACCCACTTTTCTGAAACGTGTGCATTTTTCGTATGCAATTTTCAATGGGAAAATTCCACTGCAACACACTCCAAATTATTTTTCATTCCATATTCACTTTCCACACACCTATGGATCACAAGCCTGCATAAGCAAGTCTTGGGCAGGAAATGCCTTTTTTTTTTTCTTTTAAAGATATCTTTGTTTTCCTCTTTTGTATTTATATGTTTCCTTTCTCCCAGAACGAGGACCCAAGGCTGCCATAACTGCATTCTTCTTATCTGAATGTGACTTCTCAGATTAAAAAAAAAATCTTGTGTTTTACAGGAGGGCTTTCAGATTTGTTACGAAAAACACATTCAACACATTTGAATGTGGGAGAAGGTAGTACATCTTCTTTTAATCATGCCTATCCCGTGATCTTCCCTTCTCCCAAACTAAAAAGTCTCAATCATAATAAAGGCAGGCTCTTGAACATTTTGATTGCCTTTTTAATATATCCTTTCCAGGATTGTGACAAAGAACACAGAAGCCCATGTCTACCCATGCTGCAAACTGTGCAAAAGGAAATTGCAGCACTCTTTTTCGATCCTGGTGTGAATTGAATTCCAAGCCTTGCTAATGATTTCATTTTCCTGTGATTGGTTTTACTACTGATTGAATACAGATGGCAACATCTGGCACTGTGTGCTTCACACTGATTAGAGGTATTATATGTAAGGCTAATTTAAAAAAAAAAAAAAGAGAGAGAGAGATCCAGGGCAGGTGAAGCATTTAGCAACTGAAAGGTTGCTAAATGAAACTGAAAGGTTTCAATGCTATCCTAAATTACAAAGAGTGGTTAGAGAGATAAAGAGGTTAATTAGAGTGAAAATTGAAGGATAAGGAAAAAGTCTTAGTTCAAAAGCAACCAGATTGCTAACTGGGGCTGGACATAGGGATCACTCAGCCCTTCTGTTGCAGCAGCTCCACTGGCTGCTGATCCATTTCCAGGCAGAAATCAAAGTGCTGGTTCTAACACATAAGGCCCTAAACAGATTGGCCCCAAGCTATCTCAAGGACCGCATCTCCCTGCTCAAGTGTTAAGATAATTGGGGGAAGCCTTTCTCTTGATTCTGCCACCTTCACAGGTGCATTTGGTGGGGACCTGAGAGAGGGCCTTCTTGGTGGCTGCTCCCAGACTTTGGAACTCCTTCCCACAGGAAGCCAGGTTGGTCCCATTTTTGCTGTCCTTCTACAAGCAGGCAAAGACCTTTCTCTTCAGGCAAGCTTTCCCTCAGTGACTGGTTGTCTGAAAGGTGCTTTTACCTTATTGCATTGAATGTGTTTTGATGTTGTATATGTTTTTTTTTTTTTCAACATCAAAAAAACTAAGATCATGGCCACTGGTCCCATCACCTCCTGGCAAATAGAAGGGGAAGATATGGAGGCAGTGACAGAGTTTACTTTCTTGGGCTCCCTGATCACTGCAGATGGTGACAGCAGCCACGAAATTAAAAGACACCTGCTTCTTGGGAGGAAAGCAATGACAAACCTAGACAGCATCTTAAAAAGCAGAGACATCACCTTGACGACAAAGGTCCACATAGTCAAAGCTATGGTTTTTCTAGTAGTGATGTATGGAAGTGAGAGCTGGACCATAAAGAAGGCCGACCGCCAAAGAATTGATGCTTTTGAATTGTGGTGCTGGAGGAGACTCTTGAGAGTCCCCTGGACTGCAAGGAGATCAAACTTATCCATTCTTAAGGAAATCAACCCTGAGTGCTCACTGGAAGGACAGATCCTGAAGCTGAGGCTCCAATACTTTGGCCATCTCATGAGAAGAGAAGACTCCCTGGAAAAGACCCTGATGTTGGGAAAGTGTGAAGGCAAGAGGAGAAGGGGACGAGAGAGGACGAGATGGTTGGACAGTGTCATCGAAGCAACCAACATGAATTTGACCCAACTCCGGGAGGCAGTGGAAGACAGGAGGGCCTGGCGTGCTCTGGTCCATGGGGTCACGAAGAGTCGGACACGACTTAACAACTAAACAACAACAACAACAATGTGTTTTTTTGTATTGTATTCATTGATCCTTTTAGTATTGTTTACTCATTGTTCCTAACTTAAATGCTGTCTTTTAACTGTTGTAAGCCACCTTGGGTCCTTTTTAAGGAGGAAGATGAGTTAAAAATATTTTAAATAAATAAATAAAATAATAGATCTTTCATGGCATGGTTGGACATTATTATGAAGGAGAGACTGAACTCTCTGGATGTATTAAAATATGTATCAGTATTACAATTTAAAACTTCCCAATATGTTTCATCCTGAAAAATTTATGGCCTTCTTCAAGGGCTGTACAAAGAAAGCAAAATGAAAATTGGATCTGTTGGATTTTGCCAGTTCCTTTTTTTTTTAAAGGGCTGGGTGTAACATCTGTCTGAGGCAGCAGAGAGACCCTCAATAAACCTGAGAGGACAAATCACATAGAGTTCCCCAGATGATATGATATTATACATGAATGAGATCTCTTACAGGTTAGTAGCTGTGAATGTCTGGTTGACCAGGAACAGGGAATTTTTTAAATGGTGGCTCTGAGCTTTGGAACAAATCCTTTGGAAGATCGGCTACTCCCTTTACTTGCTTTCAGAAGCAAATAAAGTCTAAGCTTTTTAAAGGTACCCTTTTAAGACTACATCCCCCAGTATCCCCCAGCTAGCAGAACTTTTCCAATGTCTGAGGAAAGCATTTCTAACTTGCTGGAAGTGGGATATATCTTTTTGTGCTGCTGACACTTGTTCCCAAAATGTTTCAAGGCTTCCCATCCTATTATTGAATGTCAATAAATCCAGTCCAACGAGTATTACATTGTATAAGTAGGGCTTATTAGCAAGATTAGACATGTCAGTCCTATTTATATCCCACTTCCAGCAAGTTAGAAATGCGATAGAAGCATAAAAGGAAGAAAATGTGTTGTTGCTTGTTTGCACAACTATTACATATAACCGTAACATGTTTCTCAATATACCATTCTCTGTTGAAAAGAATCCACAATTTTCAATCTCCATTCAGGCAGTATGGAACTAGCCATGGTGCTGAAAACCTTGGCTGAAGATCTGTTTCCAGCTGAGAATGCTCAGATAATTCTGTAGGTGGACAATATAATTCAGCATCTGAGTTGAGTAAAACCTGCTCATTGCCTCAGCAACATTCCTTTGGTGACCCAAACGGAGGATGAAAAACAGAAGCAGCAACAGGGATGGTGGTGGTGGTGGTGGGGAATGATTAATGGGTCCTTCTCTAACTGGGAGGAGGTAACAAGTGGGGTACCCCAAGGCTCAGTCCTGGGCCCGGTGCTCTTCAATATTTTTATTAATGACTTAGATGAGGAAGTGCAGGGAATGCTTGTCAAATTTGCAGATGATACCAAATTGGGCGGAATAGCTAATACCCTAGAAGACAGAAACAAAATTCAAAATGACCTTGATAGGATGGAGCACTGGGCCGAAAGCAATAGAATGAAATTCAACAGGGATAAGTGCAAAGTACTGCACCTCGGAAAAAGAAACCTACTGAACATTTACAAGATGGGGGATACCTGACTCAGCAAAACTACGAGCGAGAAGGATCTTGGAATTGTCATATATCATAAGCTAAATATGAGCCAACAGTGTGATGGGGCTACAAAAAAGGCTAATGCTATTTTAGGCTGCATTCATAGAAGTATAGTTTCCAAATCCCACGAGGTGCTAGTCCCCCTCTATTCAGCACTGGTTAGGCCTCACCTTGAGTATTGTATCCAGTTCTGGACACCACCACTTCAAAAGGCATATGCAGAAAGATCACTGTTGTAGTCATCAGAGACTAGAAAGGTATGCATGGAAGAAGTTGGCCCATCTGATACCCTGCTTTTTTAGCTGCTATATTTTGAGCCTGTTGAAGTTCTGAGCAGTAATCAAAGGGAGACTGACATATAATGTGGTACAGTAATATAACGTAGAATTTAAATGTTCTTGGATTGTGGAAAAATTGAATTTATCAATTGACGAATTCCCTTAGGTATTTGTGCTTAATGACAGAAGCACGGATGTTAGTTCTCCCTGGTTTGTACCCACACTGCTCCAGTAATATGGGATACAGTCATCATCTCGTTTGACCATAGCTCCCTTGTGCCTGGCACAGGAGAAGAAGTTGAATTTACTTGGGCACTTTTCTAGGGCCTGCAGTCCAATTACTACTTGTTATTAATGCACACTGATGGAATTTCCAGTTCACTAATGGGTCTAGCCCATTGACTGTACCTGAATGGGAGTCTTTTCAAGGAAGCATCAGTGCTTCTTGTGTTATTCTGCACCAGGTTGGCTGGATACAGCTTCACAGAATGAGTGTAAATATTCAGCCTATTCCCCTCTTAGGGTAGATTCAATATTCTTTTATTTTGATAAGGCTGCCAGGACTGGCATGCTTGAAGTGTGGATGAATTTCAAGTTGTCACCATCAAATGGAGAAAATGAGGATGCTGCAACCTCTCAGTGGTCTTGAAATCGGCAGGTGAGTGACAGAAATCACCTTTCTCCTGCCTCCGTCTGCTTTAGGGGGAGCAATCCCTCTTCCTCAAATGGACTTTTAGTATCTCTTATTCAGTAATGGGCAGTGTTAGACATTACACCCTGGGATGGAGCAGGTCATTTGAACACATGGACACCTAAGCGGCTGTATCAAATAGCAGGATGCCATTAGCAATGGAACACGCCTCCTTATCACTGTCAGCTGAAAGGTTGGCCACACAGAAAACAGAGCAGTGAGAGCAGTGTCGCTTTTGGGAAGGAAAACAGTCCCCCCTGCGTTGGCACGGACTTTAAAATTCTACTCTACATAATTAATCTCTCTGTCTCGCTATCTCTCTGTCTCATCTACTGTAAAGGTAAAGGTTCCCCTTGACAATATGTCCAGTCGTGTCCGACTCTAGGGGGCGGTGCTCATCCCCGTCTCCAAGCCATAGAGCCAGCGTTTGTCCGAAGACAGTTTCCGTGGTCACGTGGCCAGCGCGACTAGACACGGAACGCCGTGACCTTCCCACCGAGGTGGTACCTATTTATCTACTCACATTTTGCATTTTGCATGCTTTCGAACCGCTAGGTTGGCGGGAGCTGGGACAAGCGACGGGGGCTCACTCCGTAGCGTGGATTCGATCTTACGACTGCAGGTCTTCTGACCTTGCAGCACAGAGTAGGGAATGGAGTTTTTGGATTACTATGTGTTTGTCTGTTTTATCTATAGGCCACCTTTCTCCTGATAAGGGGACCCAAGGCAGCTCACAATATTAAACAGAATAGAATTAAAAGCATCATAAGTTAAAACATTTTTTAAAAATTAAACTATACATTAATTAAAATGAAACTGAATAATTAAAAACAGGTCGAACATTAAAAACTATCTTAACAAAGGAATGGCATCCAGGGACTCGGTCGTTACTGCACAAAGCCTGCTTGAAACAGTGGGTCTTCAGCTGTTTGTGGAAGAATAGAAGGGAGGGGGCCAGCCTAATCTTCTGAGGGAGAGCATTTCATAACCTGAGGGCTGCCACAGAAAAAGCCTTCTCTCGTGTCCCTATCAACCGTGCTTACATGGGCAATGGGATCAAGAGTATGGCCTCCTCTGACTCCTTTCGGACTTCCACTCCATCCATCTGCTTTCTTATCTCCCTGTCTATCCACTATCTATAAAGACTATGGTGCCTCCAATCCACCGTCATCGTCATCATTATCATCAAAGGATCCTGTGGTGTACGCTAAAGATGATAATGTTTTACCCAGCAAAAGCTTTTTTGTAGACTGTAGCAGTCCCCAACAGCAGTTAGGGGCTGCAGTGTATGAAAGCATTTGCCAAATAAAAACAATTACTCTTTAAGGTGCCACATGACTCTTCGTTGGTTTTACTGCAACAGATTGCAAACTAAGAAGCATGCAGACTGCAAACTAAGAAACTAAGAAACTACTCCTTGGGGGGGGGGGGAGGAATCATAATAATCTATGTCATTGTTTTCTTTTTAACCACCACCATGTCACCAAATTGCATTGAACATGACAGAGTAATAGGTAAGAGGAGAGATCCCTGGGAAGATCCAGAAAAAAAAGATGGGAAAATTATAGAACTTGAAGGCCATCTATTCACATCCCCTACTCAGCCCAGGAAATTCAAGGCCAAGAGCACCTCCAATAGATCAATGGCCATCCTGCACCTAAAGGCATCCTGTGCAAGAGAGAATCTGCTACACCTTTATGTTACTGGTACCATTGCTAAACATCAGTTACAAATGAGAAATATCTCCTGACCTTCAATCAAATTCTATCTTACTCTAACTTAAGACTCTTTGATCTAGCTCTGCCTTCTGGGGCATGAAAGAACAAAACTCTTCCATCTTCTACGTACAGCACTTCAAGTACTGAACAAGTGTGATCATGTCTTCCCTTCATTCCCACCCACAGACTATTCTTCTGCAGGCGAAACATCTCCAGGACCTCCAACTTTTCCTCATCAGACTTGTTTCCTGTAACACTAGTCATTTTGCTGCTCCCCTCTTGAACCCACTCCAGTTTGTTGACATCCTTCTTAAATGGAACAGCAAACAGTATTCCAGACAAGGTCCAAGAGGGGCACCATGAAATGGAGTTATTCTTTCACAAGCCAGGGCAAATTTCTCTCCAACCCTCATTTCTTTTGTTCAACCCCGGCATGCAACCCTGCTTGGAACGGCATCGTTTTGGAAGTAGGGAGTGCAAGTAAGAGCTGGCCCCATTGTCAGTTGTTCCCACTGAGCGGTACAAGCTCAGGTACTCAGACTATGATGAGTATTACTGTTTGGACAAGACCACGGTCTGATTCCCCACCAGAAACCTAGGTCATTTTTGATAGCTTGGAATTGTTATGAAGAGATTTTCTTTTGTTTATTTTTTGTTTCTAGCATTTGACATTATTTTCATGTCTTGCATGTCTGCTCCCCCCATTGTCTGCTT
Source organism: Intellagama lesueurii (assembly GCA_037013535.1). Lineage (NCBI taxonomy): Eukaryota > Metazoa > Chordata > Lepidosauria > Squamata > Agamidae > Intellagama > Intellagama lesueurii. The sequence goes on from JBAJHW010000003.1 coordinate 9,218,619, forward strand.
CTGGAAAGCGAATTCAAGGTTTCATAAATGTTTGGTCTGACCTAATCATTCTTTTCTTTATATTCTTATTCCTTTGACATTTGTAATATCCCCCCATTGAAGAAAGGGGACATATATCATGGCAACCACATCTGGCCTGAAATCACCAAGAGTAGGGAAGAGGAACTAGTGAAAACAGACCTCAAATACCCTATTTTAAAACCAAAGTATGCAGATGATGATGACCATTACTGACAATGACAAAGAAACTACTTCTTCACCAATTACAACTTCACAGGCAGTGAGGTTGCATAGTTGACTTCTAGTAAAAAACGAAGGCTCAAAGAAAATGCAAAGCTACCCGGTATTCAAATCTGTAATGGAAAAATAAAAATGGGCTTTCTGCATCCTCAAACAAATACATTTTCCCAACTATTCAGAAAACAACAGAACAGTTTCAACTGTTTAAAGAGGATCCTTATGGGCTAAGGTTAGGATGGCCACGTGTCCAATTATAAAGGGGACTACTGTGTATTTCAACATTTCCCCTGTGCAGAGGACCAGTTACATGGCTAAACACAGTTTAAAGATACAAGGCTGAATACACATGCTAATTCCAAACAGAGGAGATCTAATCAATTGAGGAGAACCTGGTAAATCAACACATATTTAAATCCTATTAATTCAATGAATCTACTAGCATGGAGAAACAATAGGATTTTGACTACAGAATACAAAGAACAGAGAGCAGAGGCTGTGAAGTCATCCACTGAAGATTCACACCTGGACAGCAGATCAATTGAGCCCATATGGGTTACCTGGTTACAGGTTTTCCCAGTGCAGCAAGGTGTGTTGCATTTCTATTCAAACAGTAGTCATTATTTCTAAATGTTTTATCTATGGAGATAAATCAACATATGCACACTTGATGGAAATCCATAGCCTCTTTTGTCCTGATTTTCAGTGACTTGTTTCCTCTTTTTCAGCAAGGTGGCCACTCTAGCTAAGACATGGGCCTGAGTTACTTTGAGGCTGGCCATGCTCAAGGACAGAAGTCAACTGGCCTGTGCAATACCACCTACTGTGATTAGTTGACAACATGGGTGAACAATGGGCACAGCCATTCCAGTTGGATGATGTGAGGAGGTTTGCCTACATCTTAAACCGACTGAAAATGGGGCAAGGTACAGTCCCACCAACATAGCGGTTCGAAAGCATGCAAATGCAAGTAGATAAATAGGGACCACCTCGGTGGGAAGGTAACAGCGTTCCGTGTCTAAGTCGCACTGGCCATGTGACCACGGAAGATTGTCTTCGGACAAACGCTGGCTCTATGGCTTGGAAACGGGGATGAGCACCGCCCCCTAGAGTCGAACACGACTGGACAAAATTGTCCAGGGGAACCTTTACCTTTACCTTTACAGTCATATAGAGAACTGCAGTGTAGAAAAAAATCCCATGTTGGCTGAGGGATTCTGGGAGTTTTTGGCCAGATATTTAATGTTTTCAATCTCTAACACCATAAAATCTTAAAATCAAGATTTAATGGATTCCATGGCACTAAGTTTAGACCATGTAAAGGACTATATTATTTATTTATTTATTTATTTAACTTATATGCTGCCCACACTACTCAAAGGTCTCTGGGTGGCTTACAACAATTTAAATGTGATAAAAAGATAAAACAATTAAAATATAATTAAAAATACAGTACTCTAAAAAATTGCCATCAGGACCCACAGTTGATATTATATCAATTAAAAATCTTTTGGAACAGGAAGGTTTTGACCTGGCACCGAAGCGTCATCAACGTCGGCGCCAGACGAATCTCACTAGGGATGGTGTTCCATAGTCTAGGGGCAGCTGCCGAAAAGGCCCTTTGTCTACAAGCCATCCCTCTTACCTCCTTGAAGAATGGCTCTTTCAGGAGGGCCCCCTGGCTAGATCTTAATTGTCGGGTAGGTTCATATGGAAGGAGGCGGTCCTTCAGGTAGCCAGGGCCCAAGCCGTTTAGGGCTTTATATGTCAAAACAAGCACTTTGAATTGGGCCCAGGCAGCGACTGGTAGCCAATGTAATTTAAACAGAATCGGCCTGATATGTTCCCTAGCGGCCCCACCACTTACCATTAGCTTCTTCTATAACAAGGGTGAACTGGCTAGATAGCTCAGTGGTTTAGGAATCTGGCTGCAGAGTCAGAAGTTGGGAGTTTAATTCCCCACTGTGCCTCCTGCAAAGTAGAGCCAGCCTGTGTGGCCTTGGGCAAGCTACACAGTCCCAGGATGCCCCCAGAAGAAGGGAATAATAAACCACTTCTGAGTACAAGTTACAGGAAGCCAGACTGAATATCAGGAAAAGCTTCCTAACTGTTAGAGCAGTACAACAAAGGAACCAATGACCTCGAGAGGTGGCGAGTGCTCCAACACTGGAGGCATTCAAGAGGAATTTAGACAACCACCTGGCAGATCTGCTTTGATTTGTATTCCTGCATTTATTTTATTTATTTATTTATTATTTGATTTTTACCCCGCCCCTCTAGACGAAGTCTACTCGGGGCGGCTTACAAACAGTAATAAAACATTATAAAATACAATCATATAAAAGCATCACTATTACTTATCAAAAATATCATAAAACAATTATATGATTGAATCAACAAATTTGGAAGTTGAAGATGGAGAAAGAGGGAAAAAAAATCAAGTGTTGACTGGAGGGAAGGCCTGCCTAAAGAGCCAAGTCTTTAAATGACTCTTAAAAACACCCAGCGAGGGTGCCAGAGTGATTTCCAATGGCAAGGTGTTCCATAGTCGAGGGGCCACTGCCGAGAAGGCCCGGTTTCTTGTTCTTTCTTTCCAGGCCTCTCTCGGCGTTAGGCCCCTCAGCCGTCTTTCCTGGCTAAAACGAGTGACTCGGGTAGATCTAGGTGGGAGAAGGCGTTCCGCCATGTATCGAGGTCCTAAACCGTTTAGGGCTTTGTATGTCATCATTAACACTTTGAAGTGGATGCGGAAACGAATGGGCAGCCAATGCAAGGCGGCCAGAGTGGGAGAGGTATGCTGGTATCTTCTCATCCCAGTGAGAAGTCTGGCCGCCACATTTTGCACCATTTGAAGTTTCCGCAACAACCTCAAAGGTAGCCCCACGTAGAGTGCATTACAGTGGTCTAATCTCGAGATTACGAGTGCATGGACCAGAGTGGTAAGCGCCCCAACATCAAGATAGGGACGCAGCTGGGCTATCCGCCGCAGATGGTAATAGGCGGAGCGGACCACGGACGCCACCTGGGTCTCTATGGTGAGCACCGGGTCCAGATGTACTCCCAAGCTGCGAACCTCACTCTTTGCGGTGAGAGTCACCCCCCCAAAAGTGAGGGAGTTTCCCAAACCGCAGATGGAGGGGCCACCCACCCTCAGGACCTCCGTCTTGCCTGGGTTCAGCCTCAGCCCATTCTCCTGCATCCACCGCAGTACAGCCTCCAGGCAGCGCTCAAGGGACGGGACGGCATCCACTGAGGAAGGTGAAAAGGAGATGTAGAGCTGGGTGTCATCAGCGTACTGATGGCACGAAGCCCCACACCCCCTGATGACCCCTCCCAGCGGCCTCATATAGATGTTAAACAGCATTGGAGAGATGATCGAACCCTGCGGAACCCCACAATTGAGGCTCCACAGGGCCGAAACACTCTCTCCAAGCTGGACTCGCTGAGGGCGGTCCTCCAAGAAGGATCGGAGCCAGGCAAGAGCCTGTCCACTGATTCCCAACTCCGAGAGCCTCCCCAGGAGGATACCGTGGTCGACGGTATCAAAGGCTGCTGAAATGTCGAGGAGGACCAACAAGGACATATTGCCCCCGTCAGCCTCCCTCAACAGGTCATCCAACAGCGTGACCAGTGCCGTTTCCATACCGTGGCGCGGCCTGAAGCCCGACTGAAATGGGTCCAGGGCATTGGTTTCATCCAAAAGAGCCTGCAGCTGATCAGCCACCACCCTCTCCACCACTTTGCTAAGGAAAGAAACATTGGCGACGGACCTGTAGTTGCCAATGTCGTCCGCTGCCAAATTTGCTTTCTTCCTAATGGGCCTAATGAGTGTCTCCTTGAGGGCAGGAGGAACCTTGCCCTCAAGGAGAGACCCATTAATTATCGCAGTGGCCCATTCAGTTGTTATAGGCCTGGCTGCTTTGATTAGCCAGGCCGGGCAAGGGTCAAGGGAGGAGGTGGTGGCCCGACAGCGATCAAGCGCTTTGTCCACCAAATCTGGCGTCACAGGCTGAAAGAGCTCGAGTCTCATCGGGCAAGACGGAGCGCTGGACATCTCTGCTCGATCCACTGTATTCAAAAAAGGAGGGAGATCCCGGCGGATGGTCTCCACTTTAGATTTAAAAAACGCTACATTGAGCAAAGGGTTGAACTTGATTGCCTCATAGGCCTCTTTCAACGTCAGTATTCTATTATTCTATGAGTATTCTCTACCTAGGAAACCCTGGAAAGTGTTTCCATTAGTCAGAGTCAACCTGGTGGTGTGCACGCACATCCACCCACACCAAGGGTAGGGAATCTGTGGTCCTTCAGATATTGGGCTCCAAATCCCATCAACAGCTGCTAACATGCTCAATGATCAGGGATAATGTAAGCGGAGTTCAGAAGGACAGGGTCCCTCATCCCTGCTTTGTACCCCATAAAGATTATTCCCACTGGACCATAGTGAGTGGAGCTATTTATGCAATTTGCTAGAAGTTCTAATCTTACAATGTCAACTGAAGTAGGATAAATAGATTATGCCCAGTGGATCTAACTATAAATCCCAGCAGCAACTCCCTTTGAATGGATGTAGGGTTCTGAAAGAATACTGCAGATTTTCAATACTGAATGCAGCTGATTTTATCTCTCTCTCTCTATCTCTCTCTCCTGCCCATCTACTGCACAACTCTGGGTGGCTAACAACAGTTAAAATGCCTCAACCCAATACCACCCATAAAGATATAAACAGAGAACCAAGATATACAAAACATTTATTCAATGAGGAGGCATTTTTTTCTCCCCCGGTCAAATGCTACATGCTTAATAAAACGGATAAAGCATTCCTTCAGAGCCTTAGAGCAACATTTCCAGAAACTCCAGCACCAAATTGGCCAAATGTCCCCTGGAGAGCGTCTTTGCATAAGCCGTACTTTCTAATCTGGTAGGAAAATAATAGGATTTCATTCCAAACAGCTGGATTAGATTCATGTTACTCCTTAAGCTGTTTTATCTCCCTCCCTGCAACTGACTTCCCCATTTTCTGCCGGGGAAAGCGAATGAATATTTGACGGTACTTAAATGTGCTAGAAAAGCAGGAGACTTTCTCTCAGTCCAGCCACCCTGTCAGGCATGTCTGATGAGGAAACGGTGGTGCCTTTTAAGTGGCTGAAATTCCCTTTCAAAGGATGGTAGTATGGCTCCCTCCATCCTATCCTTCTTCGGGCAAATATTTCTGGCTTTTGATAACTGAACAGGCTGCTTAGGATGGGACTTTTAAGGGAGGAAGCTGTACTCTTCATTTCTATTTTTTAAAACTGTGTGTTTTTAGATTTCGTAAGTCCCCCCCCCCCCCCAAAGAACCCCTATGGTGTACTGGATGGAGTGATGGACCAGGAGACCTGCATTCAAATCCCCACTAGGCCACCGAGGGGTGGCACTGGCAAAAGCAATCCTTAAATATCTTACATGCCTTGAAAATCCTAATTAGATATAGCTTAGATACAGCTAAATAACAACAACAGAAAAATATTTTTATCCAGTGGTCATTTTGGTATGATAATATGTTTAACTGCATATCAATGTTATAACTCAACTCAATTTCTAGCCTTATTTGTGTATTAACCGTTTTGTAAGCCGCTTGGTGGCGGCGCTGCGGGTTAAACCGCAGAAGCATCTGTGCTGCAAGGTCAGAAGACCAGCCGTCATAAGATCGAATCCACGCAACTGAGTGAGCTCCCGTCGCTTGTCCCAGCTCCTGCCAACCTAGCAGTTTGAAAGCATGTCAAAATGCGAGTAGATAAATAGGTACCACCTCGGTGGGAAGGTAACGGCGTTCCGTGTCTAGTCGCGCTGGCCACGTGACCACGGAAACTGTCCTCGGACAAACGCTGGCTCTATGGCTTGGAGACGGGGATGAGCACCGCCCCCTAGAGTCGGACACGACTGGACTAAATGTCAAGGGGAACCTTTACCTTTACCTACGCCACTTTAGGTCCCTGAATCAGAAGAAAGGCAGGATATTCATCAAGCAAGCAAGCAAGCAAGCAAGCAAACTTGGTGACAGGATTTTACTCTAAAGGAAACATGCAGACAATTTTACCCTCAAATTTTAATTATCACCATTCTTGTCACAGCTGTACAAACACATTGTGTTTAAAAGCACTTGATTCCAGTTCGCAGCTTGTAAGAAAGCAGGGGGGAATCAATAGGGGGGAAGAAGGGAATATAGAACAACAGAAGTCTGTCAGATAATGAGAAAGCTAGTGCTTAAAAAAGGGTAAAGAGTTTGGGTTCTCATTTCCAGAAGGTTTTGCTCCTTTCTGATTGTGAGACTGACAGACAAAAGCATGTAGTGAATTGATTCGCTTGAAGCTTATGGAAAACAGTAACTCTGCAGTTCTGCAGCACACGAGCAGTTGAATGTCTTACTTCTTGGAATTCTGAAGCACCAAGAACCAATCAGAGAGCATCAACATCTGAAGAAAATGCTTTTGGTGAGGGGGGGGGGAGAGAAGAATATTAGAAATAATAACTAATGGTAAAAGGAAATCTGAGTTCACTGTACATCCCAACCTGTTTCTCAGATGGAGGAAACTGGATGGCAACAGTGCCTAACCTACTGCTTCCAGTGGGCAAGTTGCATGGATATGATGGGATTTGTGGTCAAAGTATCTGCAGAACACCAGAACGGAGAAAGCTGCTCTGGAGGACTGCATAAAGTCTGTCAGTTGGGTAAAAAGGCTACTGAAGTAGTTTCGACTGCTGAAAGATTACAGATGATGTGAGGGCATGACTCTCAGTCCTACAACACAAGGAGGAACAGCCTAAAGCACTCTGCCTAATTTGCAGAAACTACGGATTTGCAAGGGATCCCTGTAGCTTTTAGGGAAGAGTGAACTGTCTCTGTTTTAGTGTCTAGCTTACAAGGCTTCAAGGAAGAGGCGAGACAGAGAGAAATAGGGAAAGAAAGAGAGAAAAAGTGGTGGAAGAAAGACAGAGAAAACAGCTTGCTCTGTCCCTTTTTGCATTTGCTACGAGAGGCTTACAGAAGCAGAAGACATCAAGAAGAGGTGGCAAGAATACACAGAGGAATTATACCAGAGACCTTGAGCCAGATATCCTGGAGAGTGAAGTCAAGTGGGCCTTAGAAAGCATGGCTAACAACAAGGCCAGTGGAGGGGATGGCATTCCAGTGGAACTATTTAAAATCTTAAAAGATGATGCTGTTAAGGTGCTACACTCAATATGCCAGCAAGTTTGGAAAACTCAGCAGTGGCCAGAGGATTGGAAAAGATCAGTCTACATCCCAATCCCAAAGAAGGGCAGTGCCAAAGAATGCTCCAACTACCGTACAATTGCACTCATTTCACACGCTAGCAAGGTTATGCTCAAAATCCTACAAGGTAGGCTTCAGCAGTATGTGGACTGAGAACTCCCAGAGGTACAAGCTGGATTTCGAAGGGGTAGAGGAACTGGAGACCAAATTGCTAACATGCGCTGGATTATGGAGAAAGCCAGAGAGTTCCAGAAAAAGATCTACTTCTGCTTCATTGACTACGCAAAAGCCTTTGACTGTGTGGACCACAGCAAACTATGGCAAGTTCTTAAAGAAATGGGAGTGCCTCACCACCTTATCCATCTCCTGAGAAATCTATATGTGGGACAGGAAGCAACAGAACTGGATATGGAACAACTGATTGGTTCAAAATTGGGAAAGGAGTACGACAAGGCTGTATATTGTCCCCCTGCTTATTTAACTTATATACAGAATACATCATGCGGAAGGCTGGACTGGATGAATCCCAAACCGGAATTAAGATTGCCGGAAGAAATATCAACAACCTCAGATATGCAGATGATACCACTCTGATGGCAGAAAGTGAGGAGGAATTAAAGAACCTCTTAATGAGAGTGAAAGAGGAGAGCGCAAAAAATGGTCTGAAGCTCAACATCAAAAAAACTAAGATCATGGCCACGGGCCCCATCACCTCCTGGCAAATAGAAGGGGAAGATATGGAGGCAGTGACAGAGTTTACCTTCCTGGGCTCCACGATCACTGCAGATGGTGAGAGCAGCCACGAAATTAAAAGACGCCTGCTTCTTGGGAGGAAAGCGATGAGAAACCTAGACAGCATCTTAAAAAGCAGAGACATCACCTTGCCGACAAAGGTCCGCATAGTCAAAGCTATGGTTTTTCCAGTAGTGATGTATGGAAGTGAGAGTTGGACCATAAAGAAGGCTGACCGCCGAAGAATTGATGCTTTTGAATTGTGGTGCTGGAGGAGACTCTTGAGAGTCCCCTGGACTGCAAGGAGAACAAACCTATCCATTTTGAAGGAAATCAACCCTGAGTGTTCACTGGAAGGACAGATCCTGAAGCTGAGGCTCCAATACTTTGGCCATCTCATGAGAAGAGAAGACTCCCTGGAAAAGACCCTGATGTTGGGAAAGTGTGAAGGCAAGAGGAGAAGGGGACGACAGAGGACGAGATGGTTGGACAGTGTCATCGAAGCAACCAACATGAATTTGACCCAACTTCGGGAGGCAGTGGAAGACAGGAGGGCCTGGTGTGCTCTGGTCCATGGGGTCACGAAGAGTCGGACACGACTAAACGACTAAACAACAACAACGAGAGGCTGATGACTCTGAATTCATAGGACTCATGAATCCATGTTCATTAAAAACTACCATAATGGCTGATAATGCATCTAGTAGGACAGGAAGGGGGTGGGTAAAAGAAGGCAATACACCCCCTTTGAATGTCTTCATAGAAATGGAATCCTTTACTTATTTTGTTCTCACAGGTGATGGTAAGATGCATCAAAAGGTTTCTCTCTACTGGGTGAGATTATAGTTTTTGGTGCATTTATACCATTTTGGACCTCTCCTGCATAACAATGGTAAAAAGGGCTTTTGCAAAGATTTGGCCTTTTGCACAGAAAACCTCAAAAGGTGTGCAGAAAATCCTGTCTTTTGCAAAGAAGACCCAATCTGGGACACATTTGGTCCAACATCGAGGGCTAAATAAAACCTTCTGCATTTCAATGAGCACTGCCAGCTTAAAATATCATCACCCCACTACTGCCTCAATGAAGCCATTCTCCATCCATCTAGGTTCACCAGAACAGCCCAGACCAAAACAAAACAGGAGTTTGTTTTTTTTAAAAAAATATCTCATTTGTGTTATCTGGATCAGGATGTAAAAATCTGTTAGCCTCATTCTCATTCCATTCCTCTAACTTTCTTCACTACATTGATCAGTTCTGCATTTTCACTCACATAGTTTCATAGGCATTTTTCCACATGCTTGTGCATATTTTTAGAATCTAGGTATTTTAATTCATGAACATCTCTGAAATGCAGACAGAATCTTCTGGGCATTTCTTCCTCCAAAACAAATTGCGAACATTGAAAACTGTATAGATTTCTGGGACGAGATGTGGAAAACATATTAAAATAGTTAGGCATATGCATGATCTTTGAACAAATGTGTGAATCCAGAACAAATTGAAGGTATTTGGGCATTTCCAAGGTAAGCACTGATTACCCACTGGGCAGATCCATTGTGTTAAATCTGGCTCTCACTTATTGTTATTATTAGAAGTGGGGAATGCCAAATTAGAACTAAGGAAGATGGCGGCCCTCGTTGCAGTCTTGAGAAACAATGGGAATACAGAGCAGCCAATATCCGCAAAGCTCTTTATGGAGCCATGAAAATATAATTAGAACTTCTTTGCAGAAAAAAATACCTCCATAAAATTCAATAGCTCAAAAACCTATCAAATGGAAAAGCAGAGCTGCATTACATCCAGACTTGTATCGTATGGGGAAATGTCCTTTTAAGTAATTAACATTGTACATTTCTTCTTTTTCATTCCAGGAAGAAGAGATGAGTGACATTTGCAGCTGGGAGAAGGAAGAACAAACAACCGGTAACATATGACGTGCTTGATAGTCATCCATTATGAATAAAATGCTATATTAAGAGAATGGGGAATGGTAACATTTAATGGAAAAACGAGAACACTTTGCCATATTCCAGTTATGACAAATGGGAACTCTAATGCTTCTTGGCTGGGAGGAGAGCGGACCCAAAAAAGCAGACCATACAAGCTGCTTTCCAGTACACCTTCATTTAGGAGGTGCTGGGCTCCTCTTGCGGGGGGGGGGGGACCTTTGGCAGGATGACGAGATGGGTGACTCTAATTTTGTGGGAGCAGTTAAGCCATTCCGACTTTTAGCCTGAATTTTAAAGAAGCTATCCAAGGTGCTGAACCTGTTCAGGGGATAAGGTTCAGCACTTAGGGTAAGCCTGTAAAAGTTCGGACTAAAATCCAAAGCAGATGGGGAAGATAAAGCTTTTCTGGAAAACTCCGGGAATTGTATTCCAAAACCTTAACAACTTCTTCAGATGTGGCATCATTCAGGAGAAGCCACAGCCTCCTTCCCAATACAAGAATTTTTTTAAAAAATCCTAAGTACAGACATTAGTAAAATCTTATGAAAAAGAAAATATAAGTATTCCTGGCTTATTTTTTAGTGCCACACAATACCTCCAAAATGACATTTTGCCTAGGACAGCCATTAAACGCATGCAATACAGCTAGGGATATTCAGAAGTAACCACTAAACAGCAATCAGATGTTGCGCCATTAAAAATAATAACATGGTTGCTTCGTCTGCACGTGGTCACTGCAAAGCATCAGGAAGGGAAACAAAGATGCAAACAGAATGGAAAACACCACAACAGCTTGTTAACAGCCATCATTAATGCCCTTGGTTCTGACCTTTGGCCAGCCTCTAATGTGGATGAACCAAATGAGGTCAAAATGTCATGTTCCATTTGGGATAATAAATGTCTCGGAATTATGTGAAGGAAGGAAACAAGGTCACCCATGAGATGTGTACTTGGGGAAGGAATTGGCCACCTTCTTTTATAGCTGGGCTCTGGAGGAGAAAAACAATTGGTAGACCCTAGGTCAGTTTCATGACTAGTTCAGAGAAACAGAAAGTACACAATGAAACTACAGCCTCTGAAGATGCAAAAATTATGATCATACTAAGCTCTACCACAGGGCTTTGTACAGGAATGTAAAGAAAGACCCTTGCTTATTTCCAACCGCTGGCTCCACAGCCAGATACCTAAACCACTGAGCTATCCAGCAGTTCAGACTTAGAGAGCTGAAGGACCTAATTCTATATCAGCTGATACAACCAACACTGATACATACATGGGAGTACCCAGTCTTGTATGGTGGATAGAGTGGTGGGATACCACTCGGGAGATCTAGGTTCGAATCCTTGCTTGTCCATGGAAAGTCACTGGGGGGTGGCATTAGCTGAACCACTCCTCAAGTATCTCACTTACCTTGAAAACCCTATTAGGGTTGCTGTAAGATGCATATTAAGATGCATATTAAAGGCACATAATGCACACAGTATATACATACTAACTTCTAGTGTGCCCAATTATTCATCAGACCTATGAACCCTGGCACCAGCTGAGAGTGGGTAAGAGAGGGGTGCCAAGGGATTGGTATAGACTCCCACAGTAAAATCAACTTTCTCTTTGTCCAGGATGATTCCCTTGAGGTTTGTCTCTTCACCAAGGGATCCAGAGAAGCATATCAATTTCAGCTGTTGCCTTGTGATTTGGAAACTCTACTGGAGACTTCCAGGAATAGAAGATATCTTTGATTTTTTTTTCCTGCCTTGGGGATATCAGGGGGATACACAGAACACTGAGAGCAACAAAACCAGCTTTGGGAGCTGAGGGAGGCCCATGATCCACGTTTTGCCATCTTGGGTTTAAAAGTCAGACACTCAAGCTGGAGTAGAAATGAAGAAGTTGGTTGGTTCTGACACCAGTGGGGGAGTCACTCTAGGGTTTAATGCAAATGATACATGACACATGATACAAAGCATTAGTTTGGGAAGAAGGTTCAGCACCTTAGATAACTCAAGTAAAGTTTGGACTAAGACGCCAAGCACATTCACCATGTCCCTGCTATTGGTGCCACCAGCCTCCACAGAATGGAAGGTGAATGAGGAGGACAGCTGAGGGGAAAACAGGGAGGAAGAGGCAAAAGAATGTGAATACATGCAGCTTAGATGCAAACTATAGATAGTACTAAATGTAGCTGCAGAGGGAAGAGTTAGAATTCCTATCTCACCATACAAAGTAGACTGGATAAAAATCATACTCTCTTGTTTGCTACCAAATTAAAAAAAACACCACCCTAATATACTGTTAATGACCTTAATACAATTACATCAGGAACAATATCAATTTTCCTCCCATTGACTAGGAGCGCAATGGGAATGATTTCCATTGGGTCCACACTGTGCAAGAAGGGGAAATGACATCCTTCCTTCCACAGTTCCAATCCCGATGATTGCCACACACGAGGGAGGAACCTTTGAAAAAGCCAGTTCCTGTTGGTGCTCATAAGAGAGCTCCTCCCATCATCTGAAGCAGGGATGGGCAGCTTCCAGAGATCTGAGGGCCCCACATGAAGGACCTTGTAGGGTCATACCTCCTGCCATGACCTCCATCCCTAAAGTGTCTTACAAAATGTTCTTTGCAATAATGAAAAAGCCCGCCTTGCACTCCTTGTTACTGAGGTCCTATCTGAAGACACCTATATGTCAGGGACAGGGGGTTCAAAAAAGGAACAAGCCAGAAGATGGCTCAGATGCAGATCTGGCTCTTGTATAGGGCAGGAAAGACTAACTGCCTGGAAAACTGGATGCTGGGAACAACTCCATGGTGCTGACGCAGCTTCCTTGAGCCCCCCAAAATGGGTCAGTATGGAAATGGATACATGATGCGTAGACCCCTGGAAAAGTTGCTATCTCATGAGTCTAGGATGGTCTAGGATCTCATGAGTCTAGGAGTCTTATATGGAGATATGGTGCCTAGGGCTATGTCATCCCTTGAAAACAATAGAGAACTGTTTCCACAGGTTTTGGGCCCACCATGTTATTCCCCAATGAATCTGGTGGTTAGCAATTGAGGAAAAAGGTAAAGACAACAAACAGAAAGCAGGTAACTTCAGAGGTGTCAATGGAACAAAAAGCTACTGTAGAAAAGAGCCTTCTCCCCTCAACCTTTTCCCTAAAATCTTGGTTCCTGATTCCTCTCCCTTTTCCAAGGAAGGCAGATTTTTCCCTTTCCCTAACCCATCCTTTTCCCAAATAGGTAATCTTCCTACTGAGCCTTTGTAAGGTCCTCCCATCTGGGATCTCGGAGGAGGTTCTGCTTGAACCACCATATTATATCTACCTAATGTGTTGCATTAGGTAGATACAATATTTTAATTTATGTTTTAATCATATTTTGATTTGCCAGCTTTGCTGCCATATAAAGTCATGTGAAAAAGAAAGTACACCCTCTTTGAATTAAATGGTTTTATGTATTTATTTATTTATTGCATTTGTACCCCGCCCATCTAGTCAATTGACTACTCTGGGCGGCTTCCAACATATATAATAAAACAAAATGAAATATAACAACATTATAGACATCAGTAATCAAATTATTCGAGATGGAAAGAGATAAGAAAAAGTAAATCAAATAATAACTGAAGGAAAGGCCTGCCTAAACAGCCAGGTTTTCAATTGGCTTTTAAAGATGCCTGGCGAAGGGGCCGCACAGATCTCAGGAGGAAGATTATTCCAGAGGCGAGGAGCCACCGCCGAGAAGGCCCGGTTTCTTGTTTTTTCCTTCCGGACCTCCCTCGGCATCAGGCTCCTCAGCCTCACCTCCTGACTAGATTGAGTGATACGGGTAGATTTTGGTGGGAGTAGGCGTTCCGCCAAATATCGAGGCCCTAAACCGTTTAGGGCTTTGTACGTAAGCATTAAAACTTTGAAGTCAACGCGGAACCGAATGGGCAGCCAATGCAAAGCGGCCAGAGTGGGAGAGATATGATGATATTTTCTCACTCCACTAAGAAGTCTGGCCGCCGCATTCTGCACCATTTGGAGTTTCCGCATCAACCTCAAAGGTAGCCCCACGTAGAGCGCATTACAGTGGTCTAATCTCGAGATTACAAGCGCATGTACCAAAGTGGTGAGCGCCCCAACGTCAAGATAGGGACGCAGCTGGGCTATCTGCCAAAGATGAAAAAAGGCGGAACGGACCACTGATGCCACCTGAGTTTCCATGGTGAGCGCCGGGTCCAGGTGGATCCCCAAGCTGTGAACCTCACTCTTTGCGGTAAGAGTCACCCCCCCAAATGAGAGAGAGTTTCCCAGACCGCTGATGGTGGGGCCACCCACCCTCAGGACCTCCGTCTTGTCCGGGACATAATAAAAATCATCTGGTCCTTAGCAGGTCTGAAAATTAGGTAAATTAGCCAGGGTATTAATGAAGACTAAGTGGTTAGCAATATAGGAAGCCGATCTTACATTAAATCAAAATATTTGTTCATCTTGTCCAATATCATACATTCCAGCTGGAGGTGGCTCTTGATGATATTAAAACAAGGATGTTCCATTAAAAAAACCCAACTCAGTACTAAATTAAAAATCTAGAAACAATTAGAGGTAAATAACAGTATGTTTCTGAAAGGAAAAACAAAACAGAACTTTTTTGTAATGAAGAAAAAATGTGCAGTTACAGAACAAGGAAATAAAAAATACAAATAGAATAAATTGTAAACTGAAGCGAAACATGAAATTTTGAAACATTTTGCAAAATTCCAGAAATATAGTTCAAGAATTCTAAAGCACTGCATTCTGTTCTGGTAAGAAGATAACAATTTAGGTCAGAATCCAAAAAAGGTGGATTTTGTAAGTATCCCCACTAATTGTTAATCATGTAAAGCTCTTTTCAGTGGGAAATTCTCCTAGCCAAGATTTGATACTCCTGTATCTTTGCTGCCCACATGGCTGTCATACTGAGGTGTATGTGCAAGGGGATATCTCCTAAAAAGCCTTGGTGTCAGTTTGGCAGCTTTCCCTGCACCCAGCTTTCCCTACTTCTGGGCTGATGAACCAAATTTCATGAGGCCAATGCATCTGCTCCAGTTTTTAATTAGAACATTACAGGAACAAACCAAGATGGTGGACCATCTCTCTGAAACAGGTTCCTGTAACAGTCCCTTAACATTCAGATAAAAACCTGGAGCTGATTCACTGACCCACAAAATTGGAGACACCAGCTTCCACTTCTTATCATCTGTCACACTGTGACCCTGCAGGATTCAAGGATCAAAGCCCAAAGGCCTTTCAGATGCTGTTGTTCAAAACCAATCATGTCTCCCAGTAGCTGGAAGCCAACAACTGACAATAAACAAACAAGTCATCAGACTCCAATCCAACCTCAGCTCCAGTCTAATTATCTTGCTGTGCACTTACATGAACCTTATGGCTACGGTTTCAGAGATAACATGGTGTCTCAGATATGTACCCTGTCTGGCTTTTATATGGGAAGTCTGAAGATTTCACATCCACTACCCATGCAGAATCCTCCTTTATGCTTCAAGGACAGCTCCTACATTGACAGTAATATGATTTTGATTCAAACGATGTAAGTATATAAAAAAAGCAAATTTAGAAAGTGAGTCATGATGATTTTCATTGGACCTTACAGGAAAGCATGCACTGGTCATTGTAACTGTATTGTTGTTTTCTTTCATAGGCCGTAGGCAGGGTCAAGTGGGGAACTTCAGCTAGCGAGTCTGTTCATCCCTGCTCCAAACTGGCACTGGGAAGCTGGGAAAGTCTCATGAGACAGTTTTAGGGTGAAAGAGAAGTAGAAAACTTCGGAAAGGGCCGAGAAGGATTACTGCCCTCTGCCTCCAGCAGGAGAAGAATCTATGTTTGTCCTCAGAAATCTCCTGCAGTAGGAATGGAGAATAAGGAAGTTCTGCAGAAGATCAAATAAAATGAATCTACACAAATCTTACAAAATAATAAAATTAAAGTACAAGAGGCTTTAATATTTACATTAAATTATTTAACTTGCATACATTTTTATGAAGTAAAATAGTATTTCAATTACATTCTAAGATTTAAAAATGCTGTTTGATGCCATTACGGTACTAGAAAGCTCTAGCAGAGAATTCTGGCTACCTCACCAGAGCACCAATCCAGCAACCTGTAAGACTGGCTCATGACACTAAAAATGGTATCAGACTGCTGTAACTTGGTAGTGTAGATGCACTTTAAATGGCTGAAGAACTGGGAACACCAAAGGGCTCTTTTACGTATTTTCTTGCTGTGGGTGTCTGTTTAACAGTGGGGGTCAATGGGTGCCAAATGTATAGCATGAATAGGCAGTGAGTGGACACACTCGGGCATGCCAGGCTACTGGCTGGGAACAAGAAATGACATCTTCCAAACCCTCTACCTATGTCAAGGGAGAGGGTAGAAGGAAGGAAGGAAAACTGGTGGGAGCTTTGCAAATAAATAGAAGGTCTACTACATTCCCCAACTTGACGGTGTGGCATTGCAGCTCCTGTCTCAAGTCACAGTTCTTTATTTTCCCCATTTTCAAGTTGGAGGGAAAGTGAATCTACTCTGGGTTTTGGTTTGAACTCTAAAGGAGCTAACTCAGGGAATAAACCCGAGAGCAGCTGGCCACTATAGCAGAAGAGGCTAGGTTAGGAATGCTGATCACACGGCACTAAAGGAATGATCAAAAATGTGGTTTGGAAACTATGTTTCAGTAACAAATGAACCAGGTAAAACAGGAGAGAGATGTGCTGTTTTTCAAAGGCTATTTCCACAATTTTGACAAACGGTTGGCAATTTGTGCCCTGTGATCTGTCCCCACTGGGATTGCCTGCTTCCCAAGGAGGCATTTAAAGCCACACCTTCTGCCACCAGACCTCTGCACTTGGCTCTTTCATCCTTTCAAGTCCTTTGCAACTCCACTTCCAGTCTTCTCCCATTCTCCTCTGTGAGTCTGATTATTTTTCCCCTTGTTGACATTCAGCAGCTGCAGGAACTGGCATCTTAGAGAGAAAGTATTCCCACCAGGACATCAGGAGGTGGACAGCCTCTCTGCTAAAAGCCTATTGATTTCAATTTTGTCCAAAGAAAAGGAAGGGGAACTTGACTGTCTAGAACACAAAGTGTGCTACACCCTATATGCCCCAAATGTTCTTTAAATTTATTAGAAGGAAGAAGAACAGAACGAGAGAGAGAGAGAGA
Organism: Intellagama lesueurii; assembly: GCA_037013535.1. Classification (NCBI taxonomy): domain Eukaryota; kingdom Metazoa; phylum Chordata; class Lepidosauria; order Squamata; family Agamidae; genus Intellagama; species Intellagama lesueurii. The sequence continues at coordinate 9,235,998 of JBAJHW010000003.1, forward strand.
GAGAGAGAGAGAGAATTCTAATCATAGCCATTTGATGAAAACAGGGCTACATTTTACTTATATTGATAAAAACATGATCCTATCATGTCTACTCAGGAGTTAGCCCCACTGAATGGAAAGTACTAGGGGTGGAATTTATGTATTTCTAGGACTTCCAATCTCGGAATTGACCTAGATTCCCCAAGGAAGAATTCTGGGACTGGGAGAGGAGAGACTAGAAGGCATCAGATCAGTCTCATGGCTTCCTTAGAACCAGTCCACTGCTCCCTGGGAAGGGTAATTCAGCGAGAGGCTGCCCTTATAGAGTCTAATGGGTCCCTTCTTTTTCTCAGCCAAAGCACAAGGAGTGAATCAGTAAATGGAGGTTGAGAAGGTTCTCTTTTGCCTTCTAGTTACTCCTGTCCCAGCCCAAAAATTTTGCTTGGGGGAATTCTAGGTGAATCCAGGGACTGGAAGTCCTAGAAATATGAACATCCCATCCTAATAAATTAATGAAATTCAACTGGGCTTATACTCAGGTTGGTAAGCAAAGAATTCTAGCTTTATTGTGGGATTTCAGATTGTAGAAGACAGGCAAGATGTTTCAGGTGGGAATCCCATATACCCTGACCCTTTTGAAATAGGGTCTTATTGAGCAATCCCAAACATAAAATGGGTGAGCTCAGGGCAGTGATAGAGGATGGAACTCTTGCTACCCCAATGGAATTCAGGACAAGCTATCTTGACAGACAGACTGATGGAACAGAAAGTCAGAGAAAGATATCTCAACCGTCATCTAAACAATCTCCTGGTAATACAAGCAACCCACTAGGACCTACAAAAGGGGATGCTTATTTGGAGTTGGTCTGGTCAATCACTATTTTTGTTTTCTCTCTCCTTGCCTGTCCAGTGATAAGGAAAAAAAATGCTTTCTGGAACATAAATGATCCAGAGCATAATCACTCTGCACACACAAACAAAAGATATAAAAGCCAGGAACATGGAGCAGCCAACCATATTATGTACTAAATAGGTCTACAAGAGCTCTGGAATGCAGCTGTGGGTGTTCTGGAAAACCAGCTCTTAGCATTTTGCATTCAGAAACCATGTCAGGTATAGGATGCTGTGATCCCAATTTAATTTACAGTCGTTTGTTGCAATTTCGAAGAAATGCTGAGCCCGTCTAGCGTAATTCACTGCTTTCCCCAAACCTGCATTCAGATGATTACATCTGAGGGAATATTTCCACCAGCTGTTAAACCCAATTATGACAGTAAACCTATTTTAAGAAGGCCACTAAGTGCATGTTCTGCTGATAGCTCCATGCAGAGTATTCATTGTTCTGGAAATGCAGTCCAGCCATAAGCTTACAGCACCTCACTTTACCCACAAAGTCATATTTGCATCCATTTATTTCATCTAGAAACCTGGCATATGGTAGTAAGGTGGTAAAATCTGTTGTGCATGAAGAGGTTGACAATGCAGTTTTTGAAGGCTGAGGCATGTAGTGTATTTCTGGGACTGACAGAACAAATAAGACAGTCCCAGTGTGCTACAATTTTAATGTTTTGCACTTAATCCAAGAAAAATCTGAAGCCAGAGATGGGAAAGAAATTAGTTCAACCTACATCGTAATAAAGGTCTACCTAATTGTGTCCCTTTGTACCAATGTACGAACTGAGATTAAGTTATAGTTTCAAATTTGCCTGTCTCCAAATTCTGAAACTGAGTTTTCCAATGAAAAAAATGCACAAAACATATAGATGTTAGTGAAAGTAATGCTAAGAATAGATTTCTTAAAGGAAAAGTGCTTTCAAATGTACATGTACTAGGCTAAGTTTCTTTCAATTTTGAAATTCTTTAATGTAAATATATTTTTTAAAATCCATATTGATCAACAAATCAAGTTTAAGACTAGGGAAAAACTCCAATCTCTAGGATGAACCAAACAACACACTGGAAAATGATGAATTGAAAGAAACCAAAATTGACGGATTTGTCCGTTCCCTACCAATAGCTGTCCTGTTCCGCTGGCACTTAAGGCTCACAGGCGAAATGGGAACAGTCAAGTACTGTCTTTTCCAGGGAGGTTAAATCAGGCCAAATCAGATCAAATCTAATCAGGCTAAGTTAAACAGCAGGGCTGCTTGAGTGTGTGCTAGTACCATGGACAGTTCCCACAGGCTGAGCTACAGAAAAAGTTCGAATTCGCAGTAAATACATAAAGCCTGAATTGACCTAATCTTGTTTGGTAAACATGAAAGCACATACACAAAATTCTTGTCACCCGGAGGATGGAGTTGTGTGTGTCTTGGAAAGATTTTGCACATTTTAAGGCTGTTGCTGTGTGTTTCTGTCAAATGCACATAGTTCTTCATTTGTAAAGTGTTGTCTTCTGGCACGAAATAGCAAATGTAACTATATTGGATGGTCTGTATGTATCTTTTTGATTAATTTGCCTCTTCTTCTTCTTGCTTACAGGGTGTGTCTAGTTTCATAAAGGGAAAAGGAACTGGTTTTATGCAGCTGCATTTTGCAGAAAACATGGATAGCACAATGAAGAAAGGATTTCTTGTTCCGTTTTCATGGCAAGAACTCCTACACGGGTTGGAGAATCCTCAGCAGGCCATCTCATCAGTTTGTGATGGTCAGTATTGATTACAAATATAAGATACTGCTGAGATTGTTTCCATTTTCAAGGAGCTGAGGCCATCTGAAGCCACAAGTGGGCTGGTAAAGCAAGTACACCAATTTCCTTCCTTTTCCTTATAAGAACTCCATGTTCTTCTTAAAATGACCTGTGTTTAATGCTGAAAGCACTCAGTACTCATCCTTTGAACCTGAGTGAGGTGGATGTACCACATCTTCAAAATGGGGATGGGACAGATCTTGGATCAGATCATGTTCCATGATCACCACCATCCCAGATCTGGTCCTTGCAGAAGGAGACTGTCAGACTCAGCTGACTGAGTCTGACAGTCTCCTTCTGCAAGGACCAGATCTGGGATGGTGGTGATCATGGAACATGCATCAAAAGGAACATGGCAGCTTCTGGGTTCTATGCAACCTTGTTTTGTATGAATGGGTGATAAATGTGCTGTTCTTCCTCAGGTGACAAAATGTTTTGAGCTGTCCCTAGGGCACATACGTAGATTCAAGAGCCACAGTCTATGTCAGCAAGACACCAGGAAGAGACATGGGCAGCCTCCAAAGGGCCCACACCCAGAGACCATTTCTCTTATCTATACCAAGAAGCAACCCGAACCTGGAAATAAGCAGCATGCTTTAATAATAAGCTAGACTGAATGCATTCATGTTAAAATTACTCCTTTCGTATTAAAAAAGAGGACAAGCAAACGGAGACATAAAATTGTTCTGAAAATTTTGAAAGTTATGTTAAAACAGGCAACTTTCCTTCCTCATAGCAACCCCAGGCAACACTGCCCCTCACTGCTGCCCAGTTATCTGAGGTCTTTCATTGCAGCCCTTAATAGTCAGCATTCAGTTATCAACACCCTGCTCCACTGATATTTTCCCCAAGAAAGTTGTCAATTAATTCATCTGACTCTGAGATTCTCATCCACCAGAAACTAAAATGGCATCATTAAGCCTTAGATTGAGCTGCCGTTTTCCCTCCCAACAGGACGCCCTCATTTCCCTCTCCCTCTCTCTCAGGCTGACATATTCTCAAGAGGCTGGACTTAATTGGATCTATGTAAGGTCATCATCTGAATTATTTCCACCATGAGCAATCATCACTGCTAGGGACGTGTAAATTGCTACCCTTCCCATTCGTGACCATCTGGACGCTTGAACTGGAGACACAGCACAAGTAAGATGGACTGGAAAATTAAAGCATTTGAAGTGTGTACTGTGGACAATTCAGTCAAAAGAATGGTCCACTGGCAGCAGCCTGCATTTATACAGAACATGACCATAAAAGACATTGAAGCTAGTAATTCTCCCACTCATAGATGTGAGGATTTTTCTATGGCATTTATTGGAGATTGTTTCATCACAGTTTTCAAATACGAATCGTCCAGGAGTGGTTGATCATTGCCTTCTTCTGCACAGTACTAACAAGAGTTAGCCTGAGTGTCACTGCCACGGTCTTTTGACAGTGTTAACTTCCACTCCTGCTGCCACCCAGTAGCTACACTTTGGGATTTTATTTTGTCTGATTACTATTGTACCCATCAGTAGGTACCTTCGGCTCATTAGACCATTAATTATTGAAAAGAGTGAATGCATCTTAGTCTGGCATCTCGGCTTTGATTGTGCCACCTTGGGTAACCCCGCTAGGAGTTCAAACTCAAAACAGAGTGTGCCCTCCTGACAACACTACTCTTCTCTGACACACTCAACTCCCCTCACTACAACAAGGTGTGCATCCAAGAGAATACAAAAGTGACAAAACTGAGGCTATTGTACTTTGAGCACATGATGTGAAGACAAGACTTGCTAAAAAACCCAATATTGGTGGGAAAACTTGAAAGCAGCAGGAAAAGAGAAACACTTGTGTTTGCAAGGCCTGAGCAGAGCTGTTAACAGCCTTCTGGGGGTTATTTATTCATAGGAGGTGACTTGACGGCACGTAACAACATAACAACAGTATTTATTGAAGATATATACATGGGGATTGTCTCAGATTGCATTCAGCTCACAGGAGAAAATAGAAGTGCCTGTCCATGGATACGAAGTTTCATGTGCACCTTCGAGTAACATGACAATAATATGAATATTAATCTTTACTCCTCTGTTGCTGAAGGTTGGATGCACAATTAATTCAACACAGGCCGAACTAGACAGCTACCTGTTACTTATTTCCTCAAAAAATGATGTTCCTTTTTAACGGACATTCTCTATTCCATTTTTTCCCCTCAACACTTCCAGTTCTTCTATAGCAAAATTGCACTGAGGGAAACATTAGAATACTCTATACCTCAGTCCCAAGCCGTTGCTATACTATTATTTCTCACCAACAAATGGCACCATTGTGTGGACCTACCTGACATAAAGGGAACGCTTCTGATTGGTTCGCAGAGAGCCCGACCCGGAACTCATGCTGTGGTTCATCATCTGTTCCCGCAGGTCATGGATTTTGGCTTCAAATCGAGCGTATTCTAGGAAATAAATAAATAAATAAATTTTAAAAGCATTCAGTCTTCATTCACCCATTTTTCCTTATTTAGTCATTACATTTATATCTTGCTGTTCTCACCAAGTGAGCCCACTTTATTCTCATGACAGCCCTGTGAAGTATGTCAGTCTGAGAAGGAACTATTAACCCAAGGTCATTAAAGGGACTAAGACATGGATCTCCCCATAATCTAACCAAAGTACCATTTCGACTTTCCAATGGGTGTCCTACTTGCCATCATTCTGAATGTGAGTAACAAATGTGTATTAAGACTGATCAAACATTAAACAAAATTGAACAGAAATGTGTCAAGTCCATATGGCCAGAATCTGGGGCAAACAATTTGCCTGTTAAGACTACTAAACTCAAGCTAGTGTTGCCTATAACAATCACTTAAACTGGGTTAGATACATTGCTCAGTCCCATCCAGAGCAAACCCATTGAACGAATCAAATTTGTTAAGTCAACACTTACTATTGCTCCAATGGGTCGAGACAAACTGGGACTAACAATTGGAACTGGGCAATTGTATTTATTTTGAAACATTTATCCCCTGATTTTTGCTTTTCAATTCAAGGTAACTAATAACAACTACCATTTTGAGCAATAACAGTTCAAAACATCTTTCCAATATGCCACATAATTTTTTTAAAAAACACATAGCACAGCAAAGCGATAATCTTAGGCAGCTGAATTGTCGGCTCATGAAAAGATAGCATATTTTGAGTTACAGTAGGGCCGTGGTGTCTGCAAGACATCAGTTCTAAACCCCACTGTGGATGCCCGAAAACCACGGATAACAGCAAATAGTATTGTCTCTGGTTCCCTCTATTAGCCAATTCTGGTAATTACATTGAGGAAATCCATATCTCTGATTTTTTTTAATTTAATATTTTTAATATTTTCAGACTGTGGATAAGTGAAACCATGGATAATGATCCTGCATGTACGGTGTGTGTGTGTGTGTGTGTGGGGGGGGAAGAGTCCTGCTGAACTTAATTGATTGTTGTTGTATTGCCATTTCTAGGGAGAAGCATTTGTGGGATTTTCTGTCTCTGGTGCCAAAAGAAACCTGGATACTGTACATCTTTATATGGATTGGCAGGTGGAATACTTCATGTTTTGTCTTAGGCTAAAATTTTTTTTAAGTCATTCTTAAAGGTGAGTGGGCAGGAAAGTAAAACAACTGAGCACATAGTGAATTTTGCTTCCGAGTAGGCAAACCCGCCCCCCCCCCCCAAGTCCTTACATTGCAACCTTCATTGTTCCTCTCTAATAGCTGTACTGGCTAAGACTGATGCTAGTTGAAAGCATCTGGGGAACAGACCTCCTTCACCCTGTCCTAACACAGTATCATCCTGCACTGTGTTGGGCCCACAATATAGTGGAATCCACAATATAATGGATCCAGTGTCTACCTGGACAGTCAATTAACTGCTGCAGTGAACTGGGATCCAGTCCCATACTCTGCTGCAACTTCCAATGGAGTTTTTGACATCAATTAAAAACAGAGGTGATCGCCAGCTATCAAATCTAAGATTCAATCAGAGCTGTGAAAAGCAACTTTGGTGGGGGACTATCATTAATTGTACACTGCTAAGTCAATTCTGACTTGCAGTGACCTTTCTCAGGGTTTTCTAGGAATAAAGTACTCAGATGTCATGTATTAATCCCTCTTGCTGGTGGCAGTCTGGTTCCAAACAGCTGGCCCAAGGCCATGTCAGTTGGATCTTCTCCTGGGAAGTAGAGCGGGAACATAACTCCCAATTTCTGGTTCTGCAGCTAGCAGCTCCAACCCACCAATGACTCTCAGAAACCCCCTGCTGATTGCAACTGGACCTATTCATGAGTACACACCCGTAGGGTGATACTGTTTGAAATATTTCTGTTGCTTTGAAAAACATTGGTCAGAATCCTGTTGGTGACTTACACACAATTAAGTTATATTGTGCTACTCAATGCTGCAAATTGCATCTGGACACATCACTGTTGTGAAATCCGGTTCGTCCCATATAATGTGACCTGTACCTTGTTTGCTGTGGTGAGTTTGGTACGTAAACACATGCACAAATCACCAATACATGTATAAATCACCAAAATGATTCTGACCAACCCGTATTTTCCTTCTGTTTCTTTGACGCCCCTCTAAAAATGGGTGACAGGATCATACAGCCTACAATTCCATGCATAGTTGCTGGAGAGTAAGTCTCACTGAAATGTGTGAAACATACTTCTGAGTAGATCTACTAGTACTGATGGAAAGGAGATGATGCGACAATTGGAAACCAGGACTGAACGGTAAAAGAAAAACATTTATCCTTGCTTGATTATTTACTTCTTCTTCTAAGAAAGATAAAACACTTTTACTGTTATTTAAAAGAGAATTAAACACACTGCTACATATCAAGTAGGACTTGGAGTCAATCTGTATGTTATTAGAACTGACAAACTGGGATCACATGATTTTTCTGCCTAGGATGAAGGGCAAGATGGGGCTCTCCTCTCAATCTGTGCTCATAAACTGACAATCCCGGCAGCATACTTTTTTCTTCAACAGCATTGACAAGGCAGGGTCCCCCCATGACATTTGAGAGAAGCAAGCTAGCTAAGGGGTCCAAGGCAATCCATGGGACAACTCAGCCCTACAATGTCTGGTGGTGCGGTCAGTCTTCCATCATCGATTACCTAGGGTGGTTGCTTCATTCTGCCTCACAGGAGGGCCGCCCCTGGTAGGTGAAACATTTCATAGCAACAACAAAGGTGTTTTGGTATCCTTGAATGTACAGATTGATAGGGGTAAAATGGCAGGAGTGAGAGAACTGTATAGTGGGACCCCTGTATGCACAGAAAGCCCCTGCTTCGCCACAGATGCTGGAAAACACGGATAGCAAACACTATACATAGCATACTCCCTGGAAAAGACCCTGATGTTGGGAAAGTGTGAAGGCAAGAGGAGAAGGGGACGACAGAGGACAAGATGGCTGGACAGTGTCATCGAAGCTACCAACATGAATTTGACCCAACTCCGGGAGGCAGTGGAAGACAGGAGGGCCTGGCGTGCTCTGGTCCATGGGGTCACGAAGAGTCGGACACGACTTAACGACTAAACAACAACAACATACATAGCATGGTCTCTGGCTCCCTCCAGTGGCCAGTTCTGGTAACTTCATATTTAGAAATAATATATTTCTAGGATTTTTTAAAAATGTATATTTAGTATTTTCAGACCATGGATAAGTGAATCAGCCAATAGGGATCCTGTGGATATAGGGGTTCTACTGTAATATCAGTAGCAGACTGAGAGGCTGTTTCATTCCCCCCCACCCAACAACCAGCTAACAGACTTCATCGTCCAATTGCTATTCCCATCAAGACATCTCTCCAAATGGTCAACCCAAATTCATCTCCTGCATCTTAAAGCCATCATGCAGAATCCTGTTGATAAAACATGCAACACCCCTCAGGCATAGTGCTCCATGCAGTCTTGGCATGGATAATTATGTGCTTCTGTACAACTGTACTTCTGCTTGTGCAAGTGGCTTCTGCTTGTGCAAGCATGGGTGGAGAAAGAGCAATCACACAAAGAACAGTGTGTGTGTTAAAAGCAAACCAAATTCTGCCCATTAGAACTAGTCCTGCCATTTCCGGGAGCAGAGGACAAAATTTTCTTTGCAGATTTTTGATGCATGCTTGTCACATTCCCAACAGATCTTCTGTTTTCCAGGTTCAACATGCCCAGTTCCGTCAGTGACTGAATGTAGCTCTATTGCCACTTGGCTTCCACTGCCTGTGGTCACCAAATGTTCGCAGATGGCTGCACTGCAGTTCTGTATGGCCATTAACCAGGTGGCTTCTCGGTGTATGTCTTGTTTTTATCTGCTCCTATATCTCACTGTGGCTGCAGGTTCCTGAGTTAATATTTGCTGTTTATTTTGGCATGCTTCCCAGGTTGTGTTGCTGCTGCATAATAAGGACTAGTTATTTTTATTCATTAGCCCATAACTGGTGACATTTGACCTTCAGAACTGCCAAAGTGAATAAATAAATAAAAATAATAAACCTGGCCTTGTTCTAAACAGCACGGTTGCAATGACTTTGGTGGCAGCTGATCCCCACAACTTCTCCCAGTTAGAAATACTTATTTTCCAACTGCTGAATGTTTCCAAAACCCTTTGCTTTTGGCATGGGATAACATTTAAAATAGAAGGGGAAGATATGGAGGCAGTGACAGATTTTACTTTCTTGGGCTCCATGATCACTGCAGATGGTGACAGCAGCCATGAAATTAAAAGACCCCTGCTTCTTGGGAGGAAAGCGATGACAAACCTAGACAGTATCTTAAAAAGCAGAGACATCACCTTGCCGACAAAGGTCCGCATAGTCAAAGCTATGGTTTTTCCGTAGCGATGTATGGAAGTGAGAGCTGGACCATAAAGAAGGCCGACCGCCGAAGAATTGACGCTTTTGAATTGTGGTGCTGGAGGAGACTCTTGAGAGTCCCCTGGACTGCAAGGAGAACAAACCTATCCATTTTGACGGAAATCAACCCTGAGTGTTCACTGGAAGGACAGATCCTGAAGCTGAGGCTCCAATACTTTGGCCATCTCATGAGAAGAGAAGACTCCCTGGAAAAGACCCTGATGTTGGGAAAGTGTGAAGGCAAGAGGAGAAGGGGACGACAAAGGATGAGATGGTTGGACAGTGTCATCAAAGCTACCAACATGAATTTGACCCAACTCCGGGAGGCAGTGGAAGACAGGAGGGCCTGGCGTGCTCTGGTCCATGGGGTCACGAAGAGTCGGTCACAACTTAACGACTAAACAACAACAACAAACATTTAATACATAAAAATATTTTCATGAGGTTGTATTCTGAATTCACTGAACTCTTATATGTCTTCTTTTATTTTCTTCCTTCTTTTCGGCCATTCTCTGTAGGGACATACAGATCTTCGGGTCTCCATATCTTTCGGTGTACCAGTCCATCATGGCCACCTAACTTGGTCAATGGTAAAGGATTATGGGAATCAAAATCATTTGGAGGATGAATTATTCACTATTCTTGGTAATCATGCTGGCTCCATATGCTACTTTACGGGACCAGCATGATGGCACTAGTCAAGCAACATCTGGAGTACTGTGTTACATGATGGGTGGTGCACTGCGAGAACCACACAAGTCAACTGAAATAGGGAGCCTCTTGGCGCAGTGGTTAAACTGCTGTACTGCAGGCAAAACTGTGCTCACAACCTCGGGGTTCAATCCCAGGTAGCCGGCTCGAGGTTGACTCAGCCTTCTATCTTTCCGAGGTCGGTAAAATGAGTACCCAGCTTGCTGGGGGGGGGGGGGAATGTGTAGCCTGTGTAATTAACTTGCAAACTGCCTAGAGAGTGCTTTAAGCGCTATGGAGCAGTATATAAGCAGCACACTTTGCTTTTTTTTTTTTAGCTTTGGTGCATTGTGAGAACAACACAACTGAAATAAGGATAGAGGAGAAGAATGGCAACAGGGATATGGAAAAACAAGGTCTATGAAGGTGTAAGGTGTGTGCATGTTTGGCCTGGATCAGGTGAAGAACCAGAGAGAGAGTTAGGACACAAAGATGGAGACCAACAGAACCAGAGGAACTATGGGACTTTGTATTTCTGGCTATAAGCCCTCATTGTGAGAAATTCAACTCTTGAACTGAACGTTTTGAACTATGCTTTCAGTAAGTTGACAAGGAGGAGGCTCTTGAGAGTCCCCTGGACTGCAAGGAGAACAAACCTATCCATTCTGAAGGAAATCAACCCTGAGTGCTCACTGGAAGGACAGATCCTAAAGCGGAGGCTCCAATACTTTGGCCATCTCATGAGAAGAGAAGACTCCCTGGAAAAGACCCTGATGTTGGGAAAGTGTGAGGGCAAAAGGAGAAGGGGACGACAGAGGATGAGATGGTTGGACAGTGTCATCGAAGCTACCAGCATGAATTTGACCCAACTCCGGGAGGCAGTGGAAGACAGGAGGGCCTGACGTGCTCTGGTCCATGGGGTCACGAAGAGTTGGACATGACTAAACAACTAAACAACAACAACAACAAAGTTGACAAAAACCATCTGCTGCTCATTGAGCGAGTAGAGCAAACTCGGGGGTTAAGAAGACTCTGGTATGAGGATCCTCCTGAGCAAGCAGATTCCACACCTGTCCACTAAGTGATAGAAGACCCAATAAGCATTCCATACTTCACAATAGGTGATAAGGACCATATATCTAGGGGAAAACAAAGAAACATCTAATGCGCATGCTCAGCTAGCAACCTGCCTAAAAAGAATATAAAAAGAGGGGTCCGGGCAACTATAATTTGTCTACTGAAACCAAAAGGCTTTTGGAACTAACTACTTTCTTTGGAACTTGGACGATGCAAATAAAGAATTCTTCTCTCTTTGGTGAATATGTATGTGGTGTGAATGTGTTGAATGCATGAAACCCCTTTCATTAGAATTGTAATCAATAAGTAATAAAATATATTCATTTTGCATTTTTAAATGTGTCTTGTGAGGTCCTTTGCTGTTTAATATTGTTCTTCTTGGGATACAAAAGATCTAGTGGTCACCCTTTTGTGACAAAGGAACTAGGCAGGTTTTGACTGGTGAAGGTGAAATCAAGGAGGGAGGACATGGTAGGACTCTGCCAATATCTAAAAGAATATTATCTTAAAAAGAGGAAAGATCTGATCTCTGTTTCCCAAGAAAGCAGGACTAGATTCAATGGGCTTTATGTTGTAGAAGAATAGATGTTTCCCCCCACATTTGTATAAACGTCTTAGTTGAAATAGCAGTTCTACAATGGGAACTCTTTGCTTGAAGTCTTTAAGGAGAAGGTAGACAAGCAGACAATGGACACTCGCTTAATGGGGAAACTCCTGACTGGGCAGGAAACTGGATTATAGCTATCTCCTTTTTAGCTAGTACAAATAGTGCTTTTTTCATGTGAAAGTCTCAAAAGGCAGTCTCTACACTTCATCGAACGTTTGTCTCTCATTTCCGGAGGTTCATCCTTGTAAATATGCCAAAACACCTCATTGTTCGCTCCCTATCCCTCTACCACTGATGTCCCAGCTATTTAGTTTTTAGCTCTATATAAAGCTCTTTTACTTTCTGCACAGGTTTCCTCTTTAATAAGTAATTGAGAAATTCCATGCATGTAGGTGTGGGAGTTAACATCTATATTTAGACTTCAATGCACAGAGTGAAGAGTTCAATAAAAAGCGGAGTCTTGATAAAGTGCAGCATCAGAATGTCAGCAGTTCCTCTCAAAGCAGACACGAGCCCTCACATGAACATGAACAGGAAAGTACTACTTGGTTCCCAAGAGTTCACTTGGTCAGGTCTACAAGATTTTAAATTTCTGCTTAGGAACGCACAAAAATGATCCCTTGAATTTCAGTGCCTCCTTCTTGTACGGTGGCCTTGCATATTCAGAAGGACTTATCTGCAAAAGCAAGTCCAGCTGAGATGTTATTTGGTGCGGAACCAATATGGCCACCCTGTGTTCAAACTAAGATGTTCCTTCACCTCAAGTATTGGAGTTTTTGGACTTCAGAGTTCTTCAGGAATTCCCACAACCAGATTCCTTCATCCCACAAGTCTGGGGAATACACAATATCTGTATAACCAGTTAGTGAGCTTTAATTTTAGAAATTATAACCGCCACAGGAGTTTTCAATTGTTTACATTCTGATTTCTTAAAGAAAGGCACTTCTCTTTAAGAAATCTTACAAGAAAAAGTACAGAAAACAACTTGCCTGCAGAAGCTTCTTAACTGGAGTTTTTTTTTAAAGGGTTTTGAGAGCTAATTGAAAGCTTCTGTCTGGGACAGTCACAGCACAAATGGGAAATTTAATGAAAAACATTAGAAATGGGCACAAATTAATTCCTACAGTTTTTACAAATTAACTGGCGCAGAACCACAGGTGCTGTGTGGATCCTTCCCCCACCTCTCGGGCCAGCTGGCCTACTCACCTTGCGTTATGTGCTACTGGGGTCCTCCTCCAGAGGCACTTCAGCTTCGCCTGCCCTTCCCTGCCTCTTCCAGCAGCCGACCGCTCTCAGGCAATGAATGGTCAGCTGCCAGAGGAAGCGGGGAAGGACAGCCTGAGCTCCTGGCTGGACTGGAGCATCCCTGGAGAAGGAGCAGCCCTGTAGCGCACAACACAAAGTGAACAGCCCAGCCAGTCTGGGGGTGGTGGTGTACAAATACCATATTTTTCCATTTATAAGATGACCCAATGTATAAGACGATCCCCCCTTTTCTAACCTCAAATTAGAAAATTTGATCCCTGCTTTTCCCTTCCTTTTGCTAAGCCACGGAGCTTTGATCCTTAAGCCAGGGATCAAAGGGCTCCCTTTGACCGCTGCTTTTCCTTGCCTTTTGCGAAGCCACGGGGCTTAGCAAAAAGGAAGGGAAGGCTCCCTTCAGGGCTTAGGAAGTGGATAAAGCAGCCATGAAAGGGCTTCAGGATCAAAAGGCTGCGATCGTGCAGCCCTTTCATGGCTGCTTTACCCGAAGGGAGCCTTCCCTTCCTTTTTTGCTAAGCTTCGCAAAAGGCAAGGAAAAGCGGCTGCCTTCCGTGTATAAAACGACCCTCATTTTTTTTGTCTAATTATTTAAGGAAAAAGTGTCATTTTATACACGGAAAAATACGGTAAATTCCTGCCCATCTCTAAAAAAACATCAAATTCCACTCCCCAGAACAAAGCAAGACAGAAAATAAACCCTGCTTTCTGTAGAGTAAAACAGCATGGAAGTCACATGAAAGGCCATTGTACTAACTGAGACGGAGAAATGTTGCCTGGAAGGTGGGAAAAACAGCAGTAAAATCATGGTCAGACCCATCGCATTAAATAAGATTAATGCTCTGTCTTTAAGAGCCCTCAGATGCTTAAGGATTAAGGATTTCCTTATTCCAGCTACGGGACATGTCTAGCATCTGCTTCTGGGCCCAGAAACTATAGCCCAGTGGCAACGAGTCTTTCATGCCATAAGTCCTGGTTTCAGCCCCTAGCATCTCCATTTAAAAAGGGCACGGTAGAAAGTAATGGGAAAGACCTCTTGCTGAGAATCTGGAACATTTCCACTTGTCTCAGAACAGGCTGGGACAAGTGGACAAACAGTATGATCCAGAAAAGAGTCTTCTATATTCCTAGATTTCCCACACATTCACACTTAGATAAACATTTTGAAAGATATAAAATTCTCCCCCACATATGGTAAGACCACATCACCGTGCAGTTATAACCTTCCACAGTGGTCATGCCATTGGAAAATAACATCCAATATCCTGCTGGTGATTTATGCATGTGAGTTCACATGTGTTTACTCACTGTAGTGAACTGGTGTTAACGAAGGAACAGCTGGTTGCGTTATGAAGTGCATGCACAACTGATGCATACCTAGTAATGTGCCTGGCTCCTTGTTAGTTAGCAGCCAGATTAACAGCTATGAATTAAGATATGCACACATAAACACAAACACGATTCCAACTGATCTTATTATTATTTTTTTGTAAACTACAGCCCCCAGAATCCACCTGCCCATCATTGCCAGTGACCATGTTAGCTGGAGATTTCTGGGAGTTCAGTCCAAGGAAGATTCCCAAGCTATGCCTCTGGGTAAGCAAACAGCTCTAGTTCAGATTTTTTTTTGGCCTATATTTTATCTCCATCCAGTGAATTTTGGTATATTCCTCCCACTCTACTATGAATCGATTTCATGCTTTTTATGAGATGCCTAAGCTGGGAGTGAAAAATAGCTGGATAGTTTTACCCCAAGCAGCACTTAGTAAAATGGCATGAAGAAAATCAAACAGTAAGCCAACTAGATGGTTTGGCAGACAAAATAAAGACTAATAAAATATACAGCATTTTCTTTGTGTGCGAAAACAAAAGGACCGGGGACAGAGGCTTAAACAGTAATTCCCACCATTTGCAAAGTCCTATTTGCAGGCTGCAAAAATTATGGGATATTTTCTGTGATATGGATGAATTTTTCATTCAGAAGGGGAATCACTTGTATTTCTCTTGCTCTGCGACTGGCAGGCACCCTATTATTCCTCCCAGAATTCCTCTGTAAAAATACTATGACATGGCAAGGGAATTCTGGGAGGAAAAATGGCTCCAGCTGAGATGCAAGAGGAATGTGAGTTTTGCTGGGCCTCCAGAGTCCCAACTGCCAGCATAAAAAGAGGCAGATATATAATTCCAATCCACTACGCCAACCAATTTTTTCCTTAATTCTCTCTTGTACCCTTCAAGCTGCAGGTGTGTGTGTCTGTTATTTTTAAACCCTACCTCATCACTCAGACACATTTTTCATTTAATAAGCTAACAATGTGTAGAGAAACAATTATAAATCTTTTAAAAAAGAAGTATTTTGAATAATGTGCCTACAGACCATTAAAGTGAGTAACAAAGCAAGCATTTGACCAATAAAAAGGTGTGCCTTCAAGTCAATTCTAACTTATGGCGACTCTTTACAGGATTTTCTAGGTAGAGAGTACCCAGAAGTATTTTACTCTATCCTTCTGGGAGCATTCTGTGCAGCTTGCCCAAGGTTATACAGGCTGGCTCTTCTCCTGGGAGGCACAGTAGGGAATTGAACTCTCAACCTCTGGCTCTACTACCAGATACCTAAACCACTGAGCTATCCAGACAGCTATTTGATCAATACAACCATGAAAATGGCCACTGCCTATTCCTTTTCAGGCTGTTCAATTGTCATGTAAAATAGGATTTGTTCTTCTCCCGTTTCTATGGTCAGTATCATTTTTGGACTGGTTACAGATGCAATCTGTACTTTGAAGGACTATATATAGTAAATAGTACAATTGTAATGTGTACTTTTACAAATGTGTTTACTAAGAAAAATCCATGACAACAGGAAATTACTATTATTATTAATCATAAAATCATAGACTAATTGAGTTGGAAGGGGCTTATGAGGACAGCGAGTCCAACTCCCTGCTCAAAACAGGAATCCAAATCAAAGCAGATCTGACAGATGGCTGTCCAATTTTCTTTTGAACACCTCCAGCACTGGAGTTTTCACCACCTCCTGAGGTCATTGGTTCCATTGTTTTACTGCTCTAACAGTTAGGAAGCTTTTCCTGATATTCAATCTGGCTTCCTGTAACTTGTACTCAGAAGTGGTTTATTATTCCCTTCTTCTGGGGGCATCCTGGGACTGTGTAGCTTGCCCAAGGCCACACAGGCTGGCTCTATTTTGCAAGAGGCACAGTGTTTTACTGCTCTAACAGTTAAGAAGTTTTTCTTGATATTCAATTGAAATCTGGCTTCCTGTAGCTTGAGCCCATTATTACGTGTCCTGCACTCTGGGATGATCGAGAACAGATCCTTTCCCTCCTCTGTATGACAGCTTTTCAAGTATTTGAAAAGTGCTTTCATATCTCCCCTCAGTCTTCTTTTCTCAAGGCAAAACATGCCCAGTTTCCTCAATCTTTCTTCATCGGGCCTGGTTTCCAGTCCCCTGATCATCTTTTCTGCCCTCCTCTGAACTTGCTTCAGTTTGTTGGCATCCTTCTTGAAGTGTGGTGTCCAGAACTGGACACAATACTCAAGGTGAGGCCTAACCAGGGCTGAATAGAGGGGGACTAGTACCTTATGGGATTTTGAGACTACTGTCAATGCATTCTTTCCATTGTTTCCTGCCCAGTGCTCAAGCTATCAAGATCTTTTTGAATTTTGTCTCTGTCTTCCAACATATTAGCTATTTCACACAATTAAGGTGGAATAGCTAATTCCCAATTAAGAATCTTTCCCCTAAAGGTTCCATGGATCTCCCTCATTTGGAATAATTTGTTAAGTATTTAACATCCCAAATTACTCCTGCAGAGGAAAACTGCCTATAGGAAATGGTGTTTTGAAGAAATGTGATCTTACCTTCAAGCGTTTACAGGATGACTGGATTAAAAGAGGTCAATTGAAACAGGATCAGTTTACAGAGCACACTGCACATTTGGACAAAGAGTTTCAGGTAACCAAGGTCAAGAAGATCAAAATGGATTCAGTCACACGGTCACAGATTCATTCCCTCCATGGTGAAGAGATGAAACGGATCACTAATAAACACCATTACTGCCTGCTTTTATACAGATATTTTATATTGTGGTGTTTAAATTATCTGTTTGATGATGGTGTTTAGTATTCATATTTATTTACTGCTTCTCAGCCAAATAGGGTCCCCAAAGTCTTGCAGAACTCCTAAAAGACCACAAAAAGACATTTCTCCAAAACATGTTTTTTTTTTAAAAAAATTCAACTCCAATTCAAAGATCAGCACTTAAAAAACAAACAAGGTGGCGAGGATAAGGATAATGAAGAGGGTAGTAATAATTTCATTTCATTGAAAAGGTATAGCAGTTTGAGGAACCAATACTAAGGATAAATGCCTTGGGCTTCCCAATGAGCATTATGGCTGAGTGGGAACTGGAGTCCACACTAGAACCCAGTCCCAGTCTGACACTCTAATCACCACACTACACTGGATGCATGCAGGGGGCATGACTGCTATGTGTTGCTCTCTGCCTGGGTCACCAAAACAATGCTTCAACCACCACCACCGTGCAGTATTGATGCACATGGAAAATGTGAGTGGGGCTCGTGATGTCCTGCACATCCTTCTCAGCCATGCTGCAGTGCTCTAGAAACAACTCACATTCACTGGAATGCTGCCTCCTGGCCTGTATCCTGCCAACAAAGCTAAGCACATCTGGCTACCAGGGAGAATGCATTTTTGCAACTTAACCACCCTGAGTTTGTCCAGTCTCCTTTTAATGGCATAACAGTTCATGCAAACACACATTTGAAGAGCTTCTGTGGTTCCATGGTAGAATTGTAGATTAAACACAATTCATACAGATCTTGGAAGTGCTACCTATTTTCAGATTACAGCTCCCAGCATCCCCTAGTCAACATGGTCATAAGCCATGAGATCAGAGCTCATAAACGTTACTTCTTTGGACTACAACTCCCATAATCCTCCAGCCAACATGGCTATGGGCTGTGAACTCAGAGCCTGCAAAGTTTACTTTTTTTTGCTGGCTGGGGATTCTGGGAGTTGTACTCAAAAACACAATGTTTCCAAATTCTTAAGTTCGTGTTACTTCCCAGCTTTCTAATCTAGAGGGAGGTGGCTATGCCCCATTGATGGTGCTGTATTGCACTGTGATAAGGGCGCCGCTGTCATCTGTGGATGGCCAGTGGCTTGCAGCACATTTCCAGATGAATCCCAGGAACATCATGTTGAAAACATGGTGATGATATAGGGATGATGATGACAAGCATGGTAATGATGACAAAGATGATGATGTTATCAGTAAATTAATTAAAAGCTATATATCTTGCATTCTGTGCTGAAGACAGGCAATCATGATCATTGACTAGGAACAAAAGGTAAGTCAGATGGTCTCCTTAGAACAGCATTTTCCTTCTTTTGCTAGGAAGGAAGGAAGGAAGGAAGGAAGGAAGGAAGGAAGGAAGGAAGGAAGGAAGGAAGGAAGGAAGGAAGGAAGGAAGGAAGGAAGGCAGGCAGGCAGGCAGGCAGGCAGGCAGGCAGGCAGGCCCAGAAGTGGCCCAGACCATACTTAGAACTGGCTTACAGTGGAAGCTGTAGTTTGGAAAACAAAATAAACTCTTTTAATGGAAAAAAAGAGCCCGTGGTGTTTCCTGTTTACTAGATATTTGTATATCATTTTATTCTCTGTCTTTTTTCTTATTTTTCTATTATCATTATTATTATTTTGTTCAATTAAAAGGCATGCTCCGATCAGGATAGTGACCAACAGAACCACACCGTTTAAGAATCAGGGCTGAACAGCACCGAATCTGGCAAAGTTTGGCTGCCTTCCCATTCGGCGAGTGAAAAGCAATCCACACATTCTTCCCACATGTCTGGAACTAAAAGCCACAGAAAACTGCTTCCACTGCTCCATAATAAAAGCAAGCTGTTAGTCAGTACAAAATCGGCAAGGAGGAAAAGAGCGAAAGGAACAGATGGAAGGGGAGAGAACAGCGACTTGGTTCATTATCCTGGTACTTTAGTCATGCTGTTGAATCAACAGCACAATCTGGGAGGAAGATGCCATTGTAAAAGAGGAGCTGGAGTAGAGTCACTGCATGGACCTTGAAGTGTGTCCAACTAACACAACTACTGGCAGCAGTGTGTTACACAGCCACAAAATCCATGCCCTTAGATAACCCACCACTTTCCATAGCATTCTAGATAATGAGAGCAGGAACCACTTAATTAAAATGCCTACTTCTGGTAAAGATTTTGTAAGAACAAGCATCAGGTCTCTTTGCTGCCAAGTGGCAGTTTCTTGCTCCGGAGGAAATCATCTGTCGGGGCATTTTAGGGGGTCTTTCCACCCCTCATTTAAGCCCAATCACCACTGAAAAACTGGAAACAGACACCAGTCATTAGGCAGAGTGAGGCAGCTTCCCCAAGTGGCAGATGTTGGAAAGGGTGCAGAGAAGTGGCATTACTGCATGTGCCACATAGACTGCCCTGTACAGAAGCTTGGGGAAAAAAAGTTTGTATATTAATGCTCTCAAGGTGTTCCCCCTCCCCCTGCTTAGCATGCCGTTGGGCACAAAATGTGCAGTGAGAAAAAAGGAGCAATTGGAAACTACTAGATGAACCCTCATGTACCACTGTTAGAGCCATCCCATTTCTTCAGAGTAGATCTCGGACAGTTTCCAACTACACTTTTTGTTTTCTCAGTGCACATTTGGTTTCCAACTACATACCTGGGGGGGGGGGGGAACCCCTGTTACTCTCAGAATCGCCCCAGCCAGCTTTGTCACTTGCCATGTTGACTGAACATAACATAACAGGGGCATTTATCTTCCTGTGCCCCATATGTTAACTCATTATTTCCGTGTGCAGTGCAGGACGCTACCCTGGTCCTTCAGCCCTGCCGAAGGAAGATTTAACGGACAGCTTGTGGAAAGGGGCAACTTGCCCACTTTTTCAAGTGAGAGCATTACATTGAGGCAGAATATGGAAAGACAGAATGGTTTCCTATAGGTAAAGGTGTCAGAAAGCAGTGCATTTTATACCCTTATCTATTCAATCTGTACACAGAGCCTATATGAAAAGACAGACTAAATTCAGATGAAGGAGGAGTGAAAATGGGTGGAAGAAACACCAGTAATTTAAGATATGCATATAGCACTATCTTACTGGCAGAAAGAAGCAATGGCCTGAAATGACTGTTAGTGAAAGTGAAAGAAGAAAGTGCCAAAGCATGATTGCAGTTGAACATGAAGAAGACAACAATCATGATAACAGAAGAACTACGGAAGTTTAACATTGACAATGAAGAAACTGCAATGGTTAAAGATTTTGCTTTGACTCATCAATCCAAACAGATATTGCAGCCAAGAAATCAGAAGAAAACTGAGACTTCGAAGGGGAGCGGTGAAGAAAAGATCATCAAGTGTAAGGACATGTCACTGGAGACCAAGGCCAAGATAATTCACTGTTATATTCTCAGTTACCATGTGTGGGTATGAAAGCTGGACAATGAAGAAAGCTGACATGAAGAAAGTTGATTTATTTAAAATAGGTGCAGAATGGTTACTTTGTAGATACCCTGGAGCACTAGAAAGATCAAATAAAGCCTGAACATTTTGGACAAGATATTTTGGAGATCATTCATTCAAAGGGTCACCATAAGTTGGAGGCAACTTGATGGCATGAAACGACAACTCTAGCTGTGACATACTACTGTATTTCAGCTTATGTGTCGGAGCCAGAAGAGGTAAAAGTCAATCAGGTGGCTCAGTTTATTGTTTAACTGAAAGGTCTTAATGTTCAATGTCAGATGACAGAAGGTAAACAAATGTGGGGATGTGGAAAGATACATGTTTAAAATCCAAAGCACGAGTACTAGGTACACTTTCCCTCGATTTCTAAACCTGCACAGTCAATTCAATCACTCTGCCTGTAACAAAATCCTTCCAAAGTGGACTAATGGAATAAAAAAAATAATCAAAACTGATGTATGATCGGAGACATGGCCTATGTTTATCTGACTGTAGATTTGGTGTAAATAGTGCAGCAAAAATACATAATGACAAGCTGCTTTCATGTCTTGAGTGCCAGAAATACAGCACTGTTTCTGGTCAATGGTTATAAGTCATTGCATAAAGGCTGTTGAAAACAAACCCTGCCTGGCACCAATAATGTGCGTTCTCTAAGAGCTGAAAGAATTTTGGTCCAAGGTTTGACACCATTTTGTTTGTCACTGGTCAAAATATAGCTTACCTTAAAATGTCCATGGCTTTGCTTTGTGGCTGGTTCTGAATGTATGGTAGAAGATATGACCACCCAGCCATCCCGGTTGAGCTGAAAGTCAGCTCAGGCTGTGCATTAACTACTCTGTAATCCCAGCACCTGCTCCTTTGCCCAGGGACAATTTTTTTTTATTATGAAGTACAAACACAACCACCCACATGAACACACAGAATTTGCCTACTGATTAACAGAGGATGAACTAGAGAAAATGGGGGAGGAAAAACCGAAACAGACAGATGGCCAAAAGACCTGCCCAACTGCTTCAAAATCTGTTGTGCCTTGAATGTGCTCAGTTTGCAGAAGGAAAGCGGTTTTCCTGTGTTTTAGGTTGTTTGAGCCCAGGGCTTGCCCAAGGTTGTTGGAACCCAAAGCTTGTGGTTGCCTTAGGTAAAGGAAAAGGTGGTGTCTCCCCCCCACCACAACTGGTCATGGGTTTATTGCCAAAGATGACCAGATTGACTATTTATTTAAATGTATTTAAAATATTTTACCCCACTATTCCCGTAAAAAAGGACCCAGGGTGGCTTACATCATTAAAAATACAATATCAAAAGCTAAAAACTGTAATTTATTCAAATATTAAAGAAGAATTGATAATATGATATTAAAAATGTTAGGTAAAAGCATTAGGAAAAATGGATTTAGAAGCAACAAAATATAAACCATCCCATTTATTTTCACCCAGACAGTCAGTGGCTAAGGAAAAGCCTGTTAGATCTCATTTCAGCAATAGTGATAGGATAGGACCACTCACTGCATTGGAGGGCAGCACACGAGCTTAAGTGGATGGGGCCAACCAAACAGGGCACACAACTTTTCATGTTCCCTGACCCTAAGCATCTGCTGCCTGAGGCAGTTCCTGCACTCTGTCTAAAGGTAGGGTTGGTACAGTTCAAATCTCCAGGCTCTTGTTTCTCATGTAAATGAATCTGAATCCAAAGTGGATTCCCCCCCCCCCCCCACACACATCTATCTGTGGATAAAATATATCCAACTGCTAAGTCTAATAAATCTGTTCAGTTAATGGGACCTTTCTAAGTCAGTATTCATGTAAATTACATAGAGTCAATGGCCAGTATCCTGTTATGTTACAAGACCATGCAAGAGTGATCTTGTAAGCACCCCCTCCCCTCCAATTTTGGCAGGTTTCCATCTGCACGTTCAGCCTTGCACTGCCTGTGAAATTGGTCCTGCAACTGGAGTGGGCACACAACAGGTGGCCTGCAGAAACACGGAAACACACACTTTTCTGCTACAAACCACATATGGACCAATGGATCTACCCTAGTTAGGACAATTTGATTTAGGGCTGTATTTCACACTTCCTTGCAATCTGTATTCCAACATGCACAGAAGCGGTCTGTACTGACCAAGAACACACTCACTGGAGGCAGAGTAACAGCAGTGAGTAGTCAATGGGAGCAGAAGGATGATGACCAATGCTGTAAGGGAACTGGGGAAATCCAGTCACATTCATAAGGTGAGCAGGTGGCACAGGGAGGTAAGGAAGCCGAAAGGTGAGGACAGTGACTTGCAGTGCAGACTGATTCATACCAGCCATTGGTAATTGGCTTTAGGATAACCTTTGGAGGTGTGGAGTAGGGCTGTTTTCAGATCTTTGTGGCACTTTAGGGCAACAGATTCACCATCAAGGCCCATTTCAGGGGCAGGTTACCCTGGCGACACATTGGGATGATGGGTCTCAGGAAGACCAAGCTAAAAAAGCAACCTGTCCAGGGCCACCTCAGCGAGCTATCTTCTCAAGAGCTGAAACAGGTTGTACAAACTGGGGACATGAATCCTGAAGCCCCTTCTTTTTGTCTAGAAACAAATGTGTTACAAATGTGGTTCTACTTGAGATGGAAATAACCTGATGTTTTCAGAAAAACTAAATGTTGCCAAAAACAAAAACTGATCAATTCCCCCCCCCCCCCCAATTGCTAGGTTCAGTTTGAAGGAATATTCAAACATTCATGGGGTGGGTGTGTTTGAACTTTGCTGACTGTTGATAAGATCCATGTTTAAAGAAGTTTCTGTCTTGGAGCATATGTGACTTTCTGACTTTCTAAGACCTTTCACAACCTTGAAATCCTACCTTAAACTAGACAAGGTAATCTAATAAAAGAAGACTTGGGTCTGTTACCGCATAATAAAGAATGAATGAATAAAAGAAAACACATACCGAGAGTAATTGGGAAGCTATAATTGAGTTCAAATATCTGTCCTGTGTTGTGGAGGGGAAATAAAGGGAGAGAAGGAGGAACAGAGAAGATGGAGGGAACTTATATGTTTCTGATCTGGCCTTTAACTTCCCTTATTTCCTCTAAGTGCATTTGTGCTGAACTGCTGGTAATGTTATACAGTTTAAAAAAAAACACCTTTGTGATGGCAATGCGGAACAATGCAACTAGATCCTGTATTGTGCAGAGGGTCACAGCAGATTAAAACTCAAAAGCAGGATTGGGAAATCAGATTTTGTTTGTAGCTCCTGGCATCAAGTAAATGGAGAGGTAGCTAATGATTCTCTCTCTAACTCTCTCTCTCTCTCTCTCTGTCACTCACACAAACAAACCACAAACACAATTACAACTGAAACATCTACATTATATGGATGCCCAAAAAGTAAATCACAGGCTCTGTTTTGTTTTCTGCCCAGTGCTATAGAATGAATTTAAAGCCCATGATTCTCGTCTCATTCCCACTTTGCAGATTAGAAAAAAGCCCAGAGCATTTCACATGATTTCAGAAACAGGTCACAACGCACCCACCTCCAAACAGACCAAAATCTATTTTCCAAAGAATGGTCATTAGGGAGAGGATTTTGTTCAGTAAATCAGGGACTTCTTTCAAGTTCAGTGACATGATATGGACGTTTGGGGAGACTTTGTAGGGTTTTCAGGTTAATTTCCCTACAAACAGGCCTTCAACTAAACGTTACTCACTCCTGCTTTACAAAGAAAAGATGAAGGAGGAGAAACAGATTTCCTATACCTTGAACACTATTGTATCAGGGAGAACTGTTGCAATGCAGTCTTCTCCCGACACATGAGTTATCTATAAGTAGGAATCTTCTTATCAAAATGCACTGAAAAACATTCAAATATATGAGTCTTGCTAAAGACCCCAGCTGAAACTGAATTTTCAAAACTACATGCTTTAGGTTTTCAAAACTTAGAGGCTGACTCTGAGAAGCAGGGCCTTCTTCAGTGGTGACTCCCTTCATTATGGTACCAATGAAACTGGTCAAATACCTTTTTAAAAGCTGGTAATTGCTGATATTGTTAATCAACCTTTCTATGCTCTCTTTTATGATCTGTTAGAAGGATCAGTGGTGCTGGAGGAGACTCTTGAGAGTCCCCTGGACTGCAAGGAGAACAAACCTATCCATTTTGCAGGAAATCAACCCTGAGTGCTCACTGGAAGGACAGATCCTGAAGCTGAGGCTCCAATACTTTGGCCATCTCATGAGAAGAGAAGACTCCCTGGAAAAGACCCTGATGTTGGGAAAGTGTGAAGGCAAGAGGAGAAGGGGACGACAGAGGACGAGATGGTTGGACAGTGTCATCGAAGCCACCAACATGAATTTGACCCAACTCCGGGAGGCAGTGGAAGACAGGAGGGCCTGGCGTGCTCTGGTCCATGGGGTCACGAAGAGTCGGACACGACTTAACGACTAAACAAAAAAGAAAAGAAAAGAAGGATCCTTTGTTCCTTTGTTCAGAAGGATCACAGAGCAGATGATGGGAAAGACCTTGGGCTTGAAACCAGGTTCAGAATGAACTATACTTGGATGAATTCTAAGGCAGCTTTGCATCTTGTCTCCTAGGTCTGAAGACAATTGCTATTTTACCTAGTGCAGCATGATGGTTCTCATTACAGAAAACAAGAACAAAATCTATTGCTGTCCTATCCATTCAAGAGATGCATATATCCTGAATGGGAGGGCTGCTGGTGATGTGCTCACATTTTCACATGTAGATTATTTCCCCCCCACACCCTCTTTTCTCAGCTGTGGTAAGGGTAAGCGAATGGTAGCACAGGATAGAGATACTATGAGGAGAAGGAGCTGAACACCCTCTCCTTCCAAGTCGACCCACCAGTGCTTCTTTTTAGATGTTCTGTAGTATCCATCAAACATCTAGTATGGTCCTCAGAATATGACATGTTCTGTAGGGAAGACAAGGCTGTGAAAATATGAAGAGAACTGTTTTGGATCACACGAAAGGACCATCTAGTTCATCATACCGTGGGCAACCAGATGTCTGTGGGGACTCCACAAACAGAGTGCAAGGGCCATCATCCTCTACAGTTTTTCTCAACAGAGCAACAGTGTCTCTGATACTGAAGGTAGTGTGTTACCAGTGTGACTACACTAGTTCAGCAGCAGGATTGGAAAATAATTGTAGGCAGCCAGCAGTCCATGCAGGACACCCTCCTCTATTCAGGTCCCAAGACGTCCTTGTGAGGAGCAATATTTTGGGAAGGTACTATACATATGCTGAGAGCCAGTAGTGGATGGAGGGATGGGTTCAAATCCCATGGAAAGCCATGGAAACTCACTGGAGGCTGGCATTGGTCAAACCCTCCTTGAATACCTCATATACCTTGAAAACCCTACTAGGTGTAAATCAAATGTGACTTGACAACATATAACATAACAACTGCATATAAGGGACAATTTGGATGAGTTCTCTGTGTTGCCACTCTCCTATGTGTGTACCCTATAATGGAAGATGTGAAAGGATGCCCATACCCTCAGTTTTATGGTTTGCAACATGCCCATCATAGGTGTTGCTCCATCTTCCTTTATCAGGATTATTGCCCCATTTAAGCCACTAAGGGGTGGTGATAAAGAATAGTCACTGCATGTACCTGTGCCCTCACTTGCCCTTTGTCTTAGGGCAGTGGTGTAGTCATGAATTTTGAAGAAGTGTGGGTGTTTGTCCTGATAGCCCCTGTAGCAATAGTGCCCAAGGAGAGTTAAGACATGGAGAGAGCTCTGCTGATCCATAGCATCAAACCAGTTCTTGTGGTTTTCCTCACTACAAAAGTATGCGTCACTAACCATAAAGCTAATAAGCCTTAACTTTCTGCTCAGAGAACAAACCACCCCAAAATATTTCATATTACTATAGCAATTGGGATAGATTAAGGCATGTTAATGTACCAAGCCATGTGAAGTTTAAGAAACCCCATAGCATTACCAAAACGAATGTATTACTCTAATGTAATATTATTCTTTGTTTTTGTTTTTGTGACATTGTTGCCAGTCATAATATTCATAATATTCATTATCTGAACCTATCAACTGTAGCTTCCATAGCTTGTGCATAAATCCAACTATGATGAGGATAGCTTGTGTCAATACACGTTTGCTGGAAAAACCATTCCAGCCACCCACACCTGCTATTGTTAGGACTGCAGCTGAGCTCAAAGGGAAGAGAGCCGCCGTTTGAGGTGGGTGGAAGATGACATAAGGATTTCTTGTTAATCTAAAACCCCAAGTATCTCTACCTTCAAATTCTACTTCCACTACAACAGTGTTCATTGAGCAGTGGAGCTGGGAGGAGAAGGACCCACATTTCTCTGGTGGCTCATAGACTTATTTACCTACAGATTGTCTGGTTGACCCACTGGGCCTCCCTGGTGCCCTGGAGCCTTGACAGCTGTCCAGTAACACCGAGTCCTGATGGATAATAAATCCAATTCCCCATGTTAGGAGGAAGTGTCAGTGATGATCAACTTATTTCCCTGACTGTACAACAAGGAAGACAGAGGGGGGTGGGATCATGTGATGGCCAAGTCCTAAAGATAATTTTTTTCCCGGTGTCATTTCAGCCTTTCCCCCCAAAAAAAACGGTCCACATGATGGAAAGAGCAGTGATTGTTCCTTCTTTTTGATTCCCCACCCTTCTATTTCCAGGCTCTCAGCCCTGTCAGATAGGAAATGGTAAGGAATTGATTTAAGAGTCCCGCGTGGGGCTGCATAGCAAAACCTTTCCACAGAAATGTGCATTGCATCGACAGAACTATAATCAGCTGCATTGTGCTTTACTCTCTACCGTTATTTAGTTCTCCATTTTCAAGGAAAAATTGCTGCATTCAGTGGTGGAGAGGTGAGACTTGTTAAAAGGGTGTGGTATAGCCAGCAACACGATGCTGGAAAGCATGCCAATTAGCATGAGCTCAGAGAGGTTGGTGAAGCTGAAGGCAGTGGCTCTGTAAGAAGAAAACATGTGGTTTCTCCCAATGAATATTGGGAATATCTCTACCATGCAATGAGATGTATGGTAGAGATCCAGGTTCTCAGTCCTTCACATTCCACCAAATGTTTGTGTCTTGAAAGGCAAAGGGGCATCCTGCAAACCCAGGCTGCCTTCCACCTCCTTGATCTTGAACTGCTGTTCCCAGAAACCCCAGTCAGCACAGCTGGAGGTAAAGGCTTCTGGAAACTGAACTCCAAGAACACGTGATTGGGAACTCCTGATCTATACTTTCTGTTTGTCATTACATGACAAGACTGTTCTGCGTTTCTACATTTTATACATTTCATAATTTCTTGGTCTTTCTTCATTTGGTTCAATAGGTTTTCCTGATCCAAGAAATTCTGAATGTACCACAATAAATCCACATCTTTTCTGGTGGTTCCACATAGTGAGAAAATTGAGCAAATCCTTTCAGAGAGCAGATCCAATATATATCATTAAAAGACAAAGGAAGTCTACTTCCCTAGGCTGTGGGCATAGTCTATATATTATGCTAGGCATGTCTCCAGCATCAGTTCAAAGTCAGCAGAACATGCCTAGAGATTCTAACACATTCTCATACAGTTGCCATTCACCATCATGAGATCTGTGTGCATACAGCTGTTGGTGAATGGCATATTTTATATATGGGTTTAGAAAAAAAACAGCAGATACAATCATGTTGTCAAACTGAATCTTCTTCTGTAGCACTGTTATTGGTAGTTTAAATAGACCAGCAAGCTATTCCATTAAATTCTGATTTCAGTTGTGGCTTCTTCTGTTCCATAAACAGACAAAAGTTACATACAGTAGCTAGATCTTAGAATCTACATCAACAGAAAACTGCACTAACATTGTGTGTGTGTGTGTGTGTCTGTGTGTGTGTGTGTGTGTGTGTGAGAGAGAGAGAGAGAGAGAGAGAGAGAGAGAGAGAGAGAGAGCGAGAGCAAGAGAGCAGGGTTGATGAGTTCTCTGTAATGTCCTATGGACAACTGCTGTGAACATTACAACAGTCTGGGCTCTCAGGTCCTTCTCTTAACAATTAACACGACTCAGAGATACTCAGCCACTCCTTTTGATTTGATTTATAATTGGATTAAGTTCAACACCCCTGAGGATTGCTTCATTTCTTCTTCAGTTTCAGCGCTGCTGAATGTAGCAATATGGTTTGTTATTTGTCTAATTATGCTGTTGCTAAGGCATAACTTTTGGAACACTCTTAGACTTCTGCTGGCACAGTTCATTGGATAGTGTCTGTTCCTGAAAATTAGCATGAAGCTAGTCTGATTGTTTTTTTCTATTGCAGAATTGCATTCAGACTGCTTGCCCTGTGCGAGGATCACAGTAAATACTAGTACTATAATACTAATACCGATATGCCTGACCTAGCTCCTTCTACCCATCAATATCGGGAACTAGAGATGGGTATGAACCACTGGTTTGTCAGTTCGTGCTGGTTTGTAATTCAGCCGAACAGGTGTTCAGCGTTTCCCAACCCTGTCCCCCTCCAGCAGACACCCTCTCAGAGGAAGCACCATGAGTTCCCTGCCCTGCCTCCTCCAGGCACTGCCCCTGAGTTGGTGTCCACCAGAGAGGGCAGAGCTGGGAAATGCTGAACATCTGTTCAGCCAAAAGACGAACTGGCATGAACCATCAAAGCGGCGGTTTGTGCCCATCTCTGTCGGAACAGAGCTGCTCTTAAGCTTCTATGGAGGGCACAGATATGAACCCAGAAAGCAAAGGAGGTATTTGTGCATGGTCTCTAGAATGCATAGATAGAATTCTGGACAGAAAGATAGCATGCTCTCCAAGTGGTATAAATTGCACCCATGAAGATTTGCACACAAAAGATTTTTCACGAATGGCCAAAGCTCAGTATTAGTTCACACGTTTTGCTAGTAAAAGTCTGATTTCCTAGCATCTCCTAGTAAGGCTGGAAAAGCTCTTGCCTGAAAACCTGGGTATCTGCTGCCAGTCCGTGCTGACAATACTGATGTTAGATGGACCAGCAGTCTGGTTTAGTATAAGGCAGCATCTGGCCTTCATACCCTCTTTAATTTTGAAAAGGTGCATCCTTGAAAAGCCCAGGCTTCCCCCTGCTCTTATTGGTTTCACTGGAGAGCAGGATGGAAGACTAAGAACAAAATGGCAATGTGGGACATGATAAAATAAGGAATGGATTAACTGGACAATTTCAGTCTTGAGTTTCTTTAATTCTGAATGTTGAGAATTTAAAAAAAAACTTTGCATGAAAATATATGCCCATTTTTGTATGCACTTTTAATATACCATTGCGCTATAAAATTTTGCAAGTACTTATCCCCATAAAATGTATCTGAAAATTATTCTCTCTCTATCTCTCTGTCTGTCTGTCTGTCTCATTCTCTCTCTCTCTCTCTCTCTCTCTCTCTCTCTCACACACACACACACACACACACACACACACACACACAATCTTTGTGCATACTTTCCTTGGTATGGTGTTTTTCTGTGCATTTTCTGACTGGAGCAAACTATATAATAACAGTTATGGCTCACATTAGAGCTGAGCACCACCCAATCTTGTCCATGTCCAAACAGGGGCATATAAATTGGCATCTACCCCACCCTAACATGTGACCTTTGGGAGGTACCACAACCCAATCTTTGCCCATGTTGGTATCCACTTATTGCATTCACATCAGTGAAGTATCTGCCACTGTCTGGCTGACATTCCGACATTCCAACTTCCCAGGAAGCAGACCTGCAAGCTGCTAGTCACTAGCAACTAACAGAATAATAGTAGCAATTTTATAAGTTTTAGCCACATTTTGTTATGCACTGTCAAGTTGGAAGCAACTTCTAGTGACCCTAATAGGGCTTTCAAGATAAGTGAGATATTTAAGGAGTGGTTTTATCAGTTCCACAGACACACACAGAGTGTGTTTTTGCTTCAAGAAATTAAACCTGCTACTCCCCTGGAAATAAGTAAGATAGTATCTCAACCCAAATTTCCCAGAATCCCTCAGTTATCTGGACCCCTCCACCTTAGTTATAGGCCTCACCAGATTGACAGTCCTCAATCTACTGCCTTTACTTGTTTATTTCCCTAGCTGCAGTGTGTATATTTTTACGCTTCGTTTCTCCAGCATCGCTTGTAATGGTGCCCATGGTGATGATAAGCACAATGCAAATAATCTGACAGATGGATGCAGTTGCACAGTCTACCAAAAAAAATAAAAATAAAAAAAAATAAAAAAATAAAAGAATAAACAGACTGAGAGATCCCTGCTGGATCAGATCTGTCTACTTCAGCATCTTGTTTCCAGCAGATCCCAACAGCATGCCAATGGGAAGCCTACAATCAGAATGTCAAGGCAAGGGCCCGTCTACTATTGGTGCTCAGAGACATACTTCTTTTGATCCTGAGACACCATAATTGCTAACCTCTGTTTGCCTTATCCTCCAACGTTTTGCCTAATTGGATTTTTAAGGACATCCAAGATGGCGGCCACCACCGTATCTTTCTCAGTTGGCCTTCTACCAATTGCCTTGGAAGGTGTGGGCTTTCTTTTCCTAGAGAGTTCTAGACAGAAGTTGGATGGCCAGCTGTTGGGGATGCTTTAACTGTGGATTTTCTGCATCAGCAACAGATTGGATTACAAAGACCCCTGAGGTCCCTTCCAACAATACAATTCTATGTTCCTACATAGGCTTCAGTAAGTGACCTTATGTTTTACTTCAAAGAGAAAGGGAGAAAAATATCTGCATCCCCTTTTTCCACATCATATACGATCTTCAAACTAGAGATGTGTGCTGGATTTGGACAAAGCCTGATGTCTAAGTAGGAGTGGAGGCCCTTTGGATTAGATACAGCGCTTCCTAAGGTGAAATGGGCTTGTTTCCTTCTGAAGATACTAGAGTCAATTCTGGACCCCACACTTATGACTGACTTGAGTTCTGGAAAAGTGGGGGTAGGATTTTGTTTCTGTGAATACAACTGGACTGGAGGAGATGTGGGCAGGAAGAAGTAAGTTTCAGTGAATGACACGGCTCTCTTCTAATAATAGAGAATGTTTTCTGAGGAGCTCTCTAATCACTGTGCTGTTGGGGAGGAATTGTACCTTTGATGAAATTCAAGATTCCAGGTTCACTCTTCTATGTTGGAGGGAGTACGTTTGTTTATGAGTTGTGAGAAAGCCGTATCACAGCCTCCCAAGTTCAAAAGGAGACTTAAGAGGATGTGATATGTTCAGAATTTGTTCTAAGTGCTTTAATCTCCTTTAAGATGAGATGAACTGGAGGAAAAATGGGATAACGTGACAGCCTTTCTCCAACACCACCATACGTATCTCACTATTTAAAAAGAGTTTTTCAAGCATCATCACTCTGTATCCCCTCCCAGCACCTATTTGTCTCAAATGGCAGTGCACAAAGCAAAACAGGTGAATAAATAAAATATAAGGTTAATGAACCATTCCCTGACCCAGTCCATGCCCAGGTAGATTGGTGCCTGACCCACTACGTGCCCCTTTGGAAACACTCAGACCCTGTCTTTGTCCAGGTCTGAGTCTGAATTTGGTGCACTTCTGAGTGTCTTCTTGATCCATTTCCTGCAAACAGGGAAATGCAAATAGCAGGGCTACGTCATAGCAAATGATGTTATTGCACACACCAGAGTTTGGGTCCAAGGAAGGGCTTTTTGTCAGGGCAGCAGCAGTCTGCAGAGCTGGGCATTCTGTTATATTTTTTACCCTTCTTGTTCCAGCTTCTGTGAGAAAACCCTGATCACCAGTGGACAGAGAAGCTTCTTAAAGCAGCCACAGGAAAGGGAGTGGGTGAAGAATTTTAAAAGGGCAATGGGAATGTTCCTCTTGTTCCTTCATACCACTTGGATTGTCACCTTATCTTCTCCCTTTCTGATTCTTCTCTTCTGCTGTCCATTGGAGCAGCAGACAAATTTATTCAAGGGAACGTTGCATCCCTAAGCTTTCTGTATTTCCTTTCTTCCAACTTTCCTCTTTCTCCTGGATATGAAACCAGTGGTGCTGCAGCCCCTCTTGCTGTACCTCTATGGTTGCAATGGTGTAGGATGTTGGATAATTGGAAAAACAATACTCTACACAGTAGAGACCTTTGATCGTTTCATTAATAACTCTGCAGTGGGAAATGCAAGGAACGTTCATTCCTTAGGTAAAGAACATGTTCTTCTCCACTGGCATTTACTCAGAATCTTGCTTAGTTCCTCCTTCCCTTTCCCTGCTTGTATTCACATTGCATTGTCTTTATTCTAACATTTGTAATCCAATAAAGGCCCGATTTAACACAAGGGATCCGTGATGGGTGCTGCTTCGATCTATGAATGCCTCTGGGTAACAAGCAATGTAACTAGTACTTAACAGAGTTATTTGGGTGTAATGAGTAACAACTAGTTACTTTCAAGTGGTTCTTCTTGAGGGCATTTTGAGAATCTGAAGAGGTCTTTTGACAAGCGTTTTTCAGGTTTAATACCATTTCCTTACCAATCCTAAGTGGCAAAGTACTCAAATAAAGGAGACATAGATTGGGCCTGACATGTTCTGCTATCTTTTTTTTGTAACGCTCCAGCCCAATCGTTGTCCAGATCCATAATGGTATTTGTGTGCTTGAGTTCTCCATGAAGACCCACTCCTGCAAATGGGAACGTACAAAGAGAAAGGCCAGGTCGTAGACCGAATGGTGCAGGCAGGAGAGAAGGGCACTAGCTGCCGCTGGCGGAGCTGCATGCTCTGTTTTATGTTTATTTTTACTCCTTTCCCAAGCCACCAAAAGTGATACCCAGTAAGCTACCTAAGATATCCACTGAGAATGGAGTGAGTGAGGGAATTTAAAAGGGCAATGGAGCCGCTCTTCACTTTTCCTTCTTAAAACAGTAATGCACGGGGCCTGGGCTTATCCATGCTTAACATCTTTTCTCTCTCAGCTTACCCTTCCTGATCCTGTATTTGACATTAGTGGTGCTGTGACTACAAGACTTTGTTGATATAATCAGTGACTATAGCAGAAAGGCAAACAAGGTTC
The DNA here is from genome assembly GCA_037013535.1 of Intellagama lesueurii. Taxonomy (NCBI): domain Eukaryota; kingdom Metazoa; phylum Chordata; class Lepidosauria; order Squamata; family Agamidae; genus Intellagama; species Intellagama lesueurii. The sequence goes on from JBAJHW010000003.1 coordinate 9,269,756, forward strand.
ATTTCTAAGATAAAAAGCATGCCCTCTTTTGTCTTCTTTAGTTTTTCTTTCTCTTTCCCCACTTCTGATTGTGATTCACGAATGTCAGACTTAGGTGGGAGTGCCGCTCCACCCTTTTAATGCTTCTGGGCTCTTTGCTTCACTTTGTGGTCACCCCAGAATTGCACAAATACCCCTGATTTGCTTCATTTTTTTGCACATTTGGCCAAAGTTTTGCCTTTTGTATTTTATTCATATTTCCAAGGCAAAGTATCTGACTTGGCCACCAGAGGCTACCAGAGAATATTTCCCTGAATTTTCCTGCCTTGTTGGTCCCACAAGAGAATGCATTAATAATGAATGACACAATGAACTGGAACAATGATAATACAAGGGCAATGAATTCCTTATAAAAAAAATTGAGCTCTGACTGAAGTTAACCAAAACAAGGCGTCTTGGAAACCAAGTGTGTGCACCAGCTTTGGGGAAAAGGGTTGAAATAAAGTGAAGCAGGGAGACTTGCACATCCCTGGGACCATATACAGGGCTGATATAGAAGTTCCAAGTCATAGGGGTCAGTTAGGACTCCTGTACAAACCACTGAAGTTTGCTGTGGTGTTGTTGGGGTGAAAAAGGCGAATGTTTGATCAAAAATACTCGGTGTCAGTTGCTGTAGCAGAAGGAAGCACCAAAGCAGATGGAGACTGACAGCTGAGGCTCCCAAGAAAGCCAAAACCGCTCTTGGAAACTCCAATCGCCGAGCCCTGCGGAGGGCTCAGATTGACATCACCAGATTCTATTTATTTCCTATCCACATGAATGAGCCGTTTTGTATCGAGGCATGGCAAGGGAAGGGTGGTATATTGCTTATTAGACTGGCCACATTCGAGAACTTTCTTGTAGACAGTTATACTGAGTCATTGTTAAACCTAGGACGGAAGGTGTGTGAATGTGGGATGGATGACTGACTCTCCCGTTGGGGCTTTGATTGGATAGTTGAAAGTAATGCTACCATTCTTTCCAACACTGTTTCTATCTTCTTTCATTTTCTAACGCCTGCCAGTGGCCTTTCTTTACTGTGGGAACCTGTGTATATTCCAGAGTAGATGGGCCATTCCAAATGTGCTATGCTTTGGTTTGGGTTACGCACTAGGTGGGCACACTGGGGCAAGTTGAAGGGGGCCCTTAAAGGGACATCTTCCAAACCCTCAATACACTTAGTACAACTTCTTGGAGAGCTGAGTATAGGGAAGGAAGAAAGCTGGTAGGTAGATCTACAAACTAAAGATCTACCATGCAATTTATTGCATAGTCTCTGGTCACAGCCTATTATATCCCACATTTTCAGTTTCTTCTTCCAATTCAGAAATAGACAAATACATACAAATATCTGCAAAAACCTGAGAACAAATTGGCTCAAGCAATTTCCAGGTCACATGAGGAGGGTCGGTTCTGCTTGATAAAACTATTATTTGGCTACAAATCAGGTTGGACCATATTTGCACAGCCCTAGATCAAATCTAGCCTGAACTATCTCTGGGGGCAAAAATTTTGAAACGGAGGCTGTCCTACTTTGGACACCTCATGAGAAGGCAAAATTTCCTGGAAAAGACCATAATGCTGGGAAAAGTGGAAGGCAACAGGAAAAGAGGAAGACCAAATATGAGATGGACTGACTCCATAAAGGAAGCCAGAGGCTTGAGTCTGTAGGATCTGTGCAGGGCTGTGGAGGACAAAACATTTTGGAGATTGCTCATTCATAGGGCCATAAGTCAGAAACGATTTGATGGCACTTAACAACAACAACAACATTTAAACAATCATAACAATCCTTTTCAAGACACATCAGTCAGAACTGTACATGGTACACAGGTGTGCTCACACTACAGATTTATTTAACCAAATTATGATACCAGCAGTTTTAAATCGGTACCCTTTCATACTAATCCCTAGCACAGAATTTGCCTTTTTTTAACAGTGATTTAAGGATACTAGCTACATTTTTATTTCTCATCAGTTTGAGGCGTCATGTCCTAATAAGGTTACCTAGACACTGGATTTTTAAATTATCTAGGCATGAGAGATTTCACACCTCCAGGCAAGAGTCAGACAAATGCCACTGTTTTTTCCCCATCCAGGCAATTTAGCAAATTGTCTCTCAGCAAAAAATTACTGTCAAACAATCTAATGCATCTAATCCTTAAAAGTCTATGAAGTTGTTATTGTAATTGTGTCTTACCTGAGTTCTTTACATTATAGCATTTATCTGCCCAGATCACCCTAATTGGTGCAAAAATACATTCTCCTTTTACAGCACCTCATCGTGTCTCACAATCTTGCTGGGCAAGGACAATAATTTTTCAGTTTCTCATCCTCATATTCATAGAAACATAGAATCATTGAGTTGGAAGGAGCCTTTAAGGCCACTGAGTCCAACCCCCTGCTTAATGCGGGAATCCAAATCAAAGCAGATCTGAAAGATGGTTGTCCAAATTTCTCTTGGACCACTCACCACCTCTAGAGATAATTGGTTTCATTGTCGTACTGCTCTAACAATTAAGAAGTTTTTCCTGATATTCAGCCTAAATCTGGCTTCCTTAGCTTGAGTCCATTATTATGTGTCCTGCACGCTGGGATGACCAATTCAAGGACAAGGCAGTAAGAATTCATATTCTAACATGGAGTGAAATGGTATTGCTGATTGTTTAAAACCACAGTTCAGTCACCTCCAGCTCAGATCTCATCAATAAATATGGGAAGTTAAGACATTTTTGTCCTATAAGTGAATTGCTTTATACTTGTATTGTACTATATCTATGATTTATCCTGGTTCAGATACACTGTTTTGGAGTTCTTGGACAGGGTTGGATGAATCTTTCAGATTTCACCTGCATGTAGAATTTTTACATATCTAGTTCTTGCCAGCGACTTTACAAAGAAACTGCAGAATTTCATGATGTTCCTATCCAAAATTAATGCAACTAAATTCTAGACCACCTGCACTGGCAAATTCAAGATCTAAAGTTATTCCTTACACATATTGTGTTCCAGCATGGAAAAGACCATATTTTCTGGCAAGCTGCTTATTGTTAACAGCTACATCACAGACGGGAGTCTGTGATGTAGCTGTGAACGTTGAGACACCTAACAGGAAAAAAAAAAAAATGATAACCCAAATTCAGCACCACGAAGATGGCTGAATACACAGATATTCAAAGCTAGACTTCAAAAGCTAAGGAGATCAAGTTCCCGCCTTGGACAGATGAATCTCTAAGGTTTGCTTTCTCTCACAGTCCATTTAAGCCAAGAACAGACATATAATTCCTTTTCTGGCAAGTCTATAAGCATTTTGTGAATCTTGGAATTTTTGAACAGTTCTTAAATGACTCAAATAGAATCCTCACCCATCTGTAATTTTCACTATGTGTTGCTGTTCCCTGAATTTAAGAATTTGCTGGACAACTCAGTGGTTAAGGTATCTGGCTGTGGAGCCAAAGGTTGGGAGTTAGATTCCCTGCCATGGATCCCAGAAGAAACAGCATGTGTGGACTTGAGCAAGCTGCACAGTCCCAGGGCACCCCCCTGAAGGGTGTTCCCTACCTGGAAAACCCAGAAAAGGGTCACCATAAGGCAGAATTGACTAGACGGCACATGGTTATTATTATTAAGATGCCATGATTTTGTAGAACAGTGTATGGTTTTTATGGAAAAAGTTCCAGATTTAACATCCAGGGGTTTTCTTTAGTAATGAAGTTGTTAAAAACATCTGCCCAAAACAGTAGAAGTTTACACTGTTCAAAGATCTGTTTATATACCAGTATGTGGTAAATGGAAAGTCAATGAGAAATTAAAAGTCGTAAATGGTCAGATTACCAGAGTTTGAGAAAGGTTGCTTTTTTCAGACTACAGTTTACAAAATCCACAAGCAGCATACCCCCTGACCATGCTGGTTGGGGGATTTTGGGACCTGTTATTCAGGTTCTACTGATAACAGGGTTATTTTTAGGGGCATCTAGATGAACTGCTGATGCAAATCTTAGGCATCTGTCAAAGAAGAAAAACAGGTGCAAAGTTTTTCTTTTCTTTTCTTTTGTTCTCTGTTCTCGATCATCTCAGAGTGCAGGACACGCCACAATGGGCTCAAGTTACAGGAAGCTATATTTTGGCTGAATATCAGGAAAAACTTCCTGACTGTTAGAGCAGAATGACAATGGAAACAATGACCCCAGGAGTTGGTGAGCGCTCCAACACTGGAGGCATTCAAGAGGAACTTAGACAACCACTTGGCAGATATCCTTTGATTTGTATTCCTGCATCGAGCAGGGGGTTGGACTTGATGGCCTTTTAGGCCCCCTTCTAACTTCACGATTCTATGATTCAATGATTTAATAAATTCACATTTACATTTCAGAAGAACACTATCAGTGGGGCACTTTATCAGATTCAATAATTCTCTTACTACTCCCTCCTCTTACTTGGGGTCAACCAAAGAGACAGTGTAGATCACCTTTCTCTCAGATCCCTTCAGACAAAATATGCCTCCTCACCCCTGAACTGTTCATTCAAAATGATCAGCTTTCATCCTCATGAATTCCAGCCATGCTGGCTAAGCATGATGGAAGTTGTCCTTCAACATACTTGAAGAGCCTGCAGGCTGGGGACATATGAAAATACATTTTTTTAAACTGGCGTACATATGATCTGTACAATGCCCCGCTATTGTTTTAACTGCACTTTTTGTTGATTCACGTGTTTTTAATGCTTTTCCTTGATTTTAATGTGTTATTTATTTACAGTGGCGATGGTTTTACTTGATCTTCTGATTTCATAGTTAAATTTGGTTCTCCTTATTTTTATTTTTATTTTTTTATGAAGTTTGTAAGCCACGTTGGGCACTATCTTTTAGCAGAAAAGTGGGGTATAAATGTAAGGAAAAAATAATAATAATTCAATTTGATGGCTGAATGCACATCATATTAATTTCCAAAGGGGTAGCTGTGCTAGTAAAACAACAGAGATTTGATGGCACCTTAACAACAAACAAGTTTTATCTGGCACAAGCCTTTGTGAATTATACTTCACCTTTTCACATGCATGAAACTTGCTATTTTTTTTAAGATGCCATGAGACTCTTTGTTGGTTATACTACACTAAGGATTTTTCACATCCATGCTGCATTTGATTGTGCTTGAAGACGTCCACAGCAGTACGTACAACAGCCCTATGAGGCAGGCCAACATAAATTTAATTTCCATAGTGAAGACTGTTTGGTGTGGAACAGGGCTCAGTCTGGCAGAGAGCAGCTTATTGAAAGCAAATGACGACCACACTTACTATCAGGCTTTCAGCTCTTTAAAGACTACCCGTTGAGTTTGCAGCAACAGTGAAATTAGAGCTATAAACTGGCTGTCCACAGCTTAGCCTCTGGGCTGCTGAACCGCACTAGCACCTAGAGGCAACTTTCACTGAGAAAATGACAAGCAATGGAGTTACAATGAAAAGCAACATCTTTCACACAGCCATTAATCTAAATATTATACCACCGGCAGCCGGGGAAGTTTTTCCAGTTGCTCTTCCTATTTAACAAGACCAACTTTGCCAGATGTTACCAGCTACACCAAGCCAGCTCTGAGGAGAAGGAAGAGCCCATTGTGGGAATGTGAATGAGTACAAATGTATAGATAGCACCATTTGTGTAGGAACACTGCTTATACTTCTTTCAAGTTGCCTCACGAACACCCACAATCATCTTATTGATCTCACACAGTTACCAGTGAGAGAATTTCAATAAATATGACACCCATTGTTTTTTCCTCATCTGCCAGCAAAGCGAGGTAAACGCCAAGCAAATAATTAAATCAAGGAACACCCGGCTTTGTTTAAAGCATGCGGCAGTAGGAAGATCACAAAACAAAGCAATTATTTGCCATACTGCATGGTGCTGTTGTCAATCCTCCCAAATTTGGTGGGATGGTGATGGAAGAAATCATACCTTTGAAACAAAAAACTACAGAGTCTATTGGCATCTGAGAGATGAAAATGAAATATTTGTGGCACATGCTTTGGTGCGACATCGTCTACTGCATGAAATTAGCGTGAAAGATGACTGATGTTTGCAGGATGGATATACATGTTTGTTAAAGTAAATGCCCCAAATCTGGTAAAAGTTCATATTAGTGTCACCTTCATAATCTTTGCTGCATTTCATCGAAAGTCTAAAACCAGAAATTGCATATTTCCCTCTCTTTAGACAAGTCCCTCAAGCAAACGCTGACAATCAAAAGCAGCTGATGGTCCCTGCTCAGAACTGTCTCTCTGCATTTGCAATCACGACTGTCTGTTGAAACAACGGGACACAAACCTATTACATACTTGTTTTTGCAGCATAACACCTAACCTGGACCCACCCACCTTTTTTGGAATTCATTGGGAACCAATTTATGTTTTTTTTCTTTTAACATATTGCAATATTAGCCTTCATGGAACTGACAGCTACCCACTTAACTAAACCCAGTGCACAAGCCACTCCCAGCTCCAAGCTGCACAAATCCTAGACAGAGAGACAGACAGATATAGAGTCCTAAGTTTAATGTATTGTGGAAAATACGCTAACAAAGACAAATGATTCTCTCCTGAGCTCTCTCTCTCTCTCTCTCTCTCTCTCTCTCTCTCTCTCTCTCTCTCTCTCTCTCTCTTTTGCTATGTCTATGCAGAGCCTCTTTCTCATAACTGCTAGGCATCAATTTAATGAGCAGGAGTGCTAGGAGATATATTCTAAATTCTAGTAGCAAACACTGATGGACCAAGAAAGCCAGAAACTAATTTTTGCAAATGTTAGACAATGCATTTTCAGACACTCTTGTGCCCTTCAGTCCTCCAAATCTTAGAAAAAGACAAGGACAGTCATGATGGTAATACCACCTTCCCAACCCCATGGTTAAGTCCCTACAGCAGAAAATGCATCGAAAAGCCACGAGGCACAGATATCAGCATCACTGAGAAGAAAGGAAGCCGCCTCACTCACCCGAAAAGGCAGGATTTTCTGGAACAAAAGCCGACAGTCCCAGTCACCAGCTTTTCAAGATTCCCCTGTCAGCTGCTGAATTCACAGTCGCCTTTATAATTAAGCCACGCCACTCCGCTCAGGGGCTGAGCCTGATGAATTATAATACAGATTGTTCCCAGACTCTTATATTGTACATCACAGGGGGAGGTCATTCAGCCACGCGCACACAGGCACACATTCCCTGTGTACATGTATTCAGTTATAACTCATCCCAGTAAACAGAGCAGAGCTGGCAGGAGGGACCGTAATTGGTGTTCAAGATGTACAAGCACAAGCGAATGGCACACTGCAACTCCCACCCGCTCCGTGCTCTGTGCAACATCTCCCCTAGTCACTCACAGCACCTTCTTAAGGTGGAATGTGCTGAGCCCATTCTGCAGCTGGTGGGAGGGCCGAAGGAGGTGTGCTGTTACAGGGACAACGGTAGGCCAATCATCACTGTTATCTCCCCGTGTTCAGAGTTGGGCCCCAATCAAATGTCTACAAAGCAGGAGGCAGGGGGGAGTGGGGAGAAGGCCACTTTTGTAATTCAGACTTGGTGCACTTGCACAAATTTATGATGGAAAAAGCAGCACACTCCCAAATGGTCAAGGGTGACAACAGGAATGATAGTTACCACCCTGAGCACATCAATCTTTTGGAAGCTAAGCAGGGTTTGTGCCTGGTGAATACTTAGATGGAAAGACCCTCGGAGTTCTCTAGGCAGGGCTAGGAAAGAATCCCACCCTAAAACCCTGAAGAGCTCCTTTTGTTGGCCAGAGTTGACAACAATGAGTTAGACGCACCAAAGCCTGACCCAGTATAAAACAGCTGTCTATGTTCCTATGAGCGCAGAATGATTTAGCTGTAAAGATGGTAGAATCCTTGGAGGTTCTTCTCAGTTTGGCTCAGGGTTTTCCTAAATACCCCTCCCAAAATCAAAGGAAAACTATATATTGGCCCCAAGATAAGTATTGTTCTTGCTGGGGAGTGGGGCGGGGGCACCCTGCTTACCTTTACTGCCTTTCAGCATCACCAACGCCATCCTGGTCATCTCTACTGTCCAAACACATTCTCTTCCCTTCCTCTTAACTAACAAGGAGGGAAAGGACTAAAACAGTGGTTCCCAACCTTGGGTCATCAGCTGTTCTTGGACTACATTTCCCAGAAATCTTGGCCAGCATGGCTAGTGGCGAAAGTTTCTGGACGCTTTAGTGCAAGAACACCTGGGGACCCAAGGGCGGGAACTACTAGTCTAAAGAACAGTTTTTCTCTCTCTCCTTCTGTTTTCCACCATTGGTGGATTCTACTATAATACATCATTTAAGGATTCTTGCTGTCTGATGTCTCTGGCATTACTAATTCTGAGTAATGAAGAATGAAATAGCTTCTAAACAAGTGTTCTATACTGAGGCTGAGATGGAGCACCTGGCAGGGGTCGATTCACAACTGTGCTTTGGAGGAGAAGAGCCAGATTGTGTGGTCTTGGGAACTACAAAGTCCCCAAGCACCCCCAGACATACTGATTGGCAACCTATATCAGAGTACACTTCACTTAGAAAACCCTGGGAAGTGTCAGCATAAGTCAGAATCAACCTGACAACCCTTAATTAATTGATTGATTTTTTTGCATTTACCACATTTTACTCTTGAATAGAGATGGGCACAAACTGGAAAAATGACGAATCAAGGTGTTTTGTGGTTCGTGGCTACCCACAAACCACGCCCCAAACCCCAGAAAAATAAACTGGTTCATGGTTTGTTTTTCCCACTTCGTGCCTGGGAGAGGGGAACCCAATGCTTCCGCCCCTCTGCCATCTGCCCACCCCCTTCCCACTATCCACATCATCTCCCAACCCGGTCCTGCTGCCTTCTCCTCTTTGTCATCTGCCACCACCATCTTTAGATGGTGTACACGTTTCGTTTCAGCAAAATGGGATCCATGAACCGAACCACGAACCAGCACAGTTCATGTTTTTTTTTTCAGTTCATAGTTTGGTTCATGACCATCTCTACTATTGAATATCAAGAAAGTAAAGGGCTTACGTTTCAAAGACGGAAGTGTAATGGTAACCAATGACATGGGGTGAAGGGAGTTTTGAACTGTAACTGTGATTAGCTTGAAACCACCTTTCCAAGCTGAGGCTCCAACACATAGAAAGAATTTAACCACTCAATCATATGCATGTTTACTCAAATCAGTCCGATGGAGTTGATGATGGAGTTACACAGCCTTAGAATATTACTTGTTTGGAGTACAAAATCTAGAATCTCCTTGCCATGCTGTCTAGCGAGAGGGTGGATCTGGATGTTGTCGTAAAAAAGAGAATAGCCTTCCCAGTGACTAATAGTCACATTTATGAGTGCGATCCAGGAACACTTAGTGCCATCTTAGCCAGGGAGGATCAGTTGCCAAGGCTACTATGGTATCCCATTCTTATTGGACAGGAAAGGAATGAAGATGACCAGCTTAAGACATGTTGATGCCTGTGGTGAAGGAAAGGAGAGTTGACCCCATACATACAATACAAGCAGAAGATCTCCATAGGTCTGGGGGCTATTGATGCCCATCCATGGACTTTTGAGAGAAACAACTGCTCTTGAGACTATGCTAAATTCTAAGATTCTAAGATTTTTGTTGTTGTTGTTGTTATTGAATAAGCCCCCTTCTGCTCTCTGGCAGCTAAATTTTTAAAAAATGTAAACAGTTGAAATGAGGACTCTGGGATATATGGAACCTCTCATAGTAAAATTGCCCTTCAGTCTTTTAGAGGGCACCATGAGACTCTTAGAACCCCTGATTAAAAAAAAAAAAAAACAAACCCCAACCACCACCAAATGTATGGGAGTGCCTGACCACCTTATCTATCTCCTGAGAAACCTATACGTGGGACAGGAAGCAACAGTTAGAACTGGATATGGAACAACTGATTGGTTCAAAATTGGGAAAGGAGTACGACAAGGCTGTATATTGTCCCCCGCCTTATTTAACTTATATGCAGAATACATCATGCGAAAGGCCGGACTGGAGGAATCCCAAGCCGGAATTAAGATTGCTGGAAGAAATATCAACAACCTCCGATATGCAGATGATACCACTATGATGGCAGAAAGTGAGGAGGAATTAAAGAACCTCGTAATGAGGGTGAAAGAGGAGAGTGCAAAAAACGGTCTGAAGCTCAACATCAAAAAAACACCAAGATCATGGCCACTGGTCCCATCACCTCCTGGCAAATAGAAGGGGAAGATACGGAGGCAGTGACAGATTTTACTTTCTTGGGCTCCATGACCACTGCAGATGGTGACAGCAGCCACGAAATTAAAAGACACCTGCTTCTTGGGAGGAAAGCGATGACAAACCTCGACAGCATCTTAAAAAGCAGAGACATCACCTTGCCGACAAAAGTCCGCATAGTCAAAGCTATGGTTTTTCCTGTAGTGATGTATGGAAGTGAGAGCTGGACCATAAAGAAGGCTGACCGCCAAAGAATTGATGCTTTTGAATTGTGGTGCTGGAGGAGGCTCTTGAGAGTCCCCTGGACTGCAAGGAGAACAAACCTATCCATTCTGAAGGAGATCAACCCTGAGTGCTCACTGGAAGGACAGATCCTGAAGCTGAGGCTCCAATACTTTGGCCATCTCGTGAGAAGGGAAGACTCCCTGGAAAAGACCCTGATGTTAGGAAAGTGTGAAGGCAAAAGGAGAAGGGGACGACAGAGGATGAGATGGTTGGACAGTGTCATCGAAGCGACCAACATGAATTTGACCCAACTCCGGGAGGCAGTGGAAGACAGGAGGGCTTGGCGTGCTCTGGTCCATGGGGTCACGAAGAGTCGGACACGACTAAACGACTAAACAACAACAACAAAGGGGCCATATTTGGGTCCCTGGGATCTCAGGCAGCATGTAGCCTTAGTATACAGAATCACAGCTCGATCGTACATCAACACTGGTCATGGGAAAACAGCCTCAACCGAACCTGGAGGAGCAGCCTTACACAGAGAGTGCAGGGCAGGCAGACTAAGACCCACCGCTCTATCCTTCCTCATCACCAAACTGCTACCTGAGGCAACCTACCTCACTGTGACTCATGGCAAGGCTAGCCTCTGAAAAGCCACATTCTTGTTTTCCTCAATCTTTTTAAAGAAATAAAATTAATCTGAGCAGATGGAAAAAGAGAACACACACTTGCTGGAAAAAAAAAAGCTCTCCATCTGGTTTTTTTGTTTCACCCCTGTAATTCGATGAATATTTGCATTCCCTATGGGTCAAAGCTGATCATGTGACCTCTGCTATGTGGTGTGGGCTTGTGTCTCAATCTCTTTTAAAGAAGGAAAGAGACTGGCACTGGGGTGTTCCCTCTGATCGCAAATGGCAGTTTGTGCCTAGTTTTCATTTTAAAAACCAGTTCTGAAAAGGGGAACTGAGACCCAGTTTGGTACAGTGGTTAGAGCATCAGACTAGGACTAAGGAATCATGGGTTCAAATCCCCACTCAGCCACAAAAACTCATGAAGGGTGGTGGTAGCAAAGGGGAACCACTCCTTCAACTTCTCAAACAAACCCTTGTTAGCATCACCATAGGTAGGAAATAACTTGATACCACAGAACAACAAAATGGGGGAATTATTTTTGTCCTAATTCTTCCTCCTGCCACATTTATTCATTGATTACATTTATATACTGCTTTTCTTCCAAGGAGCTTCTTTCAAAGCAGCACAGATGTCCCTTCTCACCTTCCTATCCTCAAGACAATCTTTGCTCAAGGACTGGGGATAGAAAAAGAGAAGGAGAAGCGGGATGAAACAGTGGCCTGATGAAGACTCCTGGAAAACAGAGTTGCCATTTTTTTTTTCTGGAATATACATATAATACTCAGGAGTTCATAGAGCCGAAGGTTCTAGGTACCTCAACAAACTGGAAAAGCCAAGACTTCCCAAGTTCGAACTTTGATAGTTGAAGCAGTATCATATACCGATATAACTGTGTAAGGGAAGATACACCTTATGTTTGGAAACAACAACAACCATTCAGAAGAATCTTACAATTTACTTATCTATTCAATTAGCTTCCAGTTGTAGTCCTCAAAAGGAATGTTTCTAAGCTCTAAAGAGAACATTCCCACAAGTCACTCCCCAAGTTGCCACTGAAGTCTTCTCCAAGAATTCCCCAGTCCACATGGCCAGTGGCCAAAGGAGCTGGGGGATTCTGGGAGTTGTAGTCAAAAAGTAACTTTTCCATCAACTTCCAGCTTTCCTTTACAAAATGTCTCGGTTGATCCTGTATTGCCTCTGAAAGCATATCTAGTTCTGCAATATCCAGTAGCTTCTTTACTAGCTCCTCCATCGTTGGTGTTTCTCCATTTTTGGGCCCAGAGTAACCTAGCTGCTGTGTATATATACAGTAGACTATTTTTTTTAATTTATCAATAATCTCTGGTATTATATTCAATAAAAACATTTCAGGTTTAAAGCTTAGTTTTTGCTGGACAATTTCTTGTTACAGTTCCCAAACCTGTAACCAAATATTTTTTGCTTTTTCACATGACCACCATACATGATAATAAGTCCCTGGATTTTTTTTTTTACATTTCCAACAAGCATTACTGATCCCTTCTGACATTTTTGCTAATCTTACCGGAATAAGATGCCATCTATAAAACATTTTAAGGATATTTTCTCTAAGATTAACTGGTTTAATCAACTTATAATTATCTTTCCACATTTTCGTCCAGTCATCAATATCAATCTTATAACCAAGGTTTTGTGCCCATTTGACCATCACCTCCTTCACCCTCTCATCTTCCAGGTTATACTCTAATAGATATGTATACATTTTTTTAAATTATTTTGTCTTTTGTGTAAATCCATAGTTCATCCACCTGAACTTTCCCCTCAAAAAAGCCCATATTTTTATCCTTTTTATATCTTGATTCTAATTTCAACATTGACCACCAGTCTGTTGATAGACCCAATCCCTCTAAATCTTGTTTATTTTTCAGAGTTTGATCTTTAGTTAACAAGTCTTTATACGTGAGTAGATCTCCCTCCTGGCTTAGCACTTTTAATGTAAAGGCCTCTATTGGGGCTACCCGTATTGGAATTTTCTTATAGGTTTGCACCTGAAATTTTTGCCATATTAAATATAGAGCTTTCCTCACAATATGTTCTGAGAAATGTGTCTGTTCTTTGATTTTTCCATACCATACATATGCATGCCAACCCATCTTTAAATCATGACCTTCCAATTTCAAGAGTCTTTGATTTTCTAATGTTATCCATTCTTTCATCCAAACCATAGCACAGGCCTTGTAATAGAATCGCCAGTTCGGCAGTCCTAGTCCTCCTCTCTCTTTTAAGTCTTGTAGTGCTCTGAGTTTTATTCTTGGCTTTTTGGCCTTCCAGACAAATTTTGAGGTCAGGCTGTCCAGGTCCTTAAAGTATTTATAATTAAATAGAATTGGTAAGTTTTGAAATAGAAATAGCAATTTTGGTCAAATGTTCATCTTTATTATCGAGATTCGTCCCATCATTGAGATTTGTAGCTTGTTCCAATCTTCCAAATCTCTCTGTATTTCTTTCAGGATTGGATCCAGAAAGAGACAGGAACTTAGGGGAAGAAATGATCGTGGCAAACCAGTACTTACAAGAACCTGTTGATGATATTAGATGACCTAGACCCGTGATGGCGAACCTATGGCACGTGTGCCCCAGGTGGCATGTGAAGCCCTTTCTTATGACACGCGAGGTATTGGTCCACCCTCCCTCCCTTGTGAAGGCAAACCTTATGAGCCGGCTGCAGCTGGGATTCCCCCTTCCGCTGCCAGTTCCTGGTCCTCTGGGTCCATCGCTATGATTCCCCCTTCCGCTGCCACTTCCTGGTCCTCTGGGTTCGTCACTATGATTCCCCCTTAAACTTCCTGTTCCTGGTCCTCTGGGTCCATCCCTATGATTCCCCCTGAAACCGCCACTTCCGGTTCCGGACTTCCGGGCAGCACGACAGCCACTGGTTTCTCTCCCCCCCTCATTTTGGGCATGTGAGCCCAAAAAGGTTTGCCTCCACTGACCTAGACGATGGTGAAATCTCTGATCTATATATGTAGTATGGATGTCTTGCTTTTGTTGTCTTTTGTTGTTTTTGTTGTGTCTTACTCTGATGTTTTGTATGTATGAATAATAATAAAATAGATTTTTTAAAAAGAAAAAAGTAACTTTTCCAAGCTTTGGGCATGTTCATTGGTCCTTATAAATATCTAATTCGTGGATTTTATTTTTGATGGCAGTAATATGGTACCCCACAATATCTGGGTCTAATGATAATACATCACAAGGAGAATGGGTGTCACTGAGAATCATATGTCTTCCCCATCACTCTCAAAAGCATGATGGTCCTCTTTCTCTTTCTTCTTCTAAAAATAATGCTCAGACTTCCCTTTGTTAAAGAGAATCTATGCAAAGCAAAACTAGATGGCACACTATTGAATCTACTATTTGTCGGCTGAACAGTGTGTTGTTTCTTGGCTCCTCACTCTCAGCTTGTTGCTCATGTCATTCATGTGCAATCTGTAAACTGTGGATCTAAAGGAGCATTAAAAAAAGAGAGTACCTCCGATGGCATCAGAGATGCATTCTATCTGGTTAAATAGGGTGCCTCATGGCACAGTGGTTAAACTGCTGTACTGCAGCCAAAAGTGTGCTCACAACCCGGGGTTCAATCCCAGGTAGCCGGCTCAAGGTTGACTCAGCCTTCTATCCTTCCGAGGTCGGTAAAACGAGTACCCAGCTCTCGGGGGGTGGGGGAATGTGTAGCCTGCATAATTAACTTGTAAACTGTCCAGAGAGTGCTTGAAGCGCAATGGGCCAGTATATAAGCAGCACGCTTCGCTTCCCCCCCCCCCCCCAAATGGTGAAAGCCATCAGGTGTTCTGGTGAGAAACATCATTAGCATTTCTAGTTGTATTTGCATACATATTCGTATTCATATATGTAATAAGTAGGATCAGTGTGTTGACAAAAAAGGGCAGGGGGAGGTCAAACACACTTCCTCATGATAGGTTCCGGAAAACTTAAAACCTTTTTTTATTTTTCTGGGTTATACACTTATGCACGGGAGTAGAGATGAGTACGAACTGCCACTTTGGCCATTCGTGCCAGTTTGTCCTTTGGATGAACAGGTGTTCAGCAGTTCCCAGCCCCGCCTAATCTGGTGGGCACCCACTCAGAGGCAGTGCCCTGGCTTCCCCGCCCTGCCTTCTCTGGGCACTATCTCTGAGTGGGCACCTGCTATTCAATATTTCAACTGATAAAGTACTACAAAGAGAGAAGATGGGCATACGGGCAAATTTTTGTCAATGGAAGAGAATGAGAGAAACTGGGAGACAATGATAAACGCTTGCATGGATTAGTTGATACTTATAGGGTCTCCTTGTGAGATGAGCTTTTGTTTGTTTTTGGAACAATCTGGTTAAAAATAATTAGATATGAAGGAGAGGGGGAAAAATTGGGAGCAAAAAGAATGCAAGCACTTAATTTTCCACATCCTGTCGTGCTTTTCAACTGCAATAACGGCATCTACCATATTAATGCATGCAGCTGGAGAAAAATGAAGAAGAGAAGCAGGAGAGAAACAAAACGACGTTGCTATCAAAAGAGGATGCAAATTAATGTCACTTAATGTCACGTGTCTTCACAGAAGGATTCATTATATTCATCCTGCCAACAAAATATCTCTTTTTAAAAGCAGTAATTGAAAATGCCACGTGGGAACTAAAGCTAAAAAATAAATAATATTAAAATGTTTGGAGGTGAAGGTGCTTGAAGGTGGAAGACATAAAAGCCCACACTGCTTGTTGTGAACGGTGGCTGGGGATGGAGAGGGACAGCCAGAGAGACCACACACATATACACATGTAATAACGTGGGAGAAAATTGGATTGCTTTTGGTGGTGGAGGCAAAATGACCCTTCAGATGACAAATGCATTATCTACCACTTGTATTTCAGGGGCTACGATCCAGTAATGAAAAACAGTTCAGCTGTGAAATTAACCATTTGGGTGCCATGCTGCAAAGACCATGATATGGAAGGAAGGGAATTTTAGAAGGAAATATTTTCAAACCAATCTGGACCACTGTATTAATAAAAACAGCAGAGTCCTTCTTATTGTTTAAAAATAATAGACCTCCCTCCCTCCTTGGACATGATAACTGTAATCTCCACCTGTACTTATAGTAGTTCCACTTAATAGCTCCCATCATCCCTCTGTCTCTCTTTCGTGAATATATTCAATCAATCATGACCTGAAAAGCTTGAAAACACTATATTTTCCAATTATAACACTTATAATCCTCCAGGCAGCATGGGGGATTCTCACTGGGGGATGCTAGGAGTTGTATTCCAAAAAGTAATTTATTTTTGCTCTTAGTATGACCAAACGAAATCCCACAATGTATCTTTCATTCGTTATTTATAGCATGATTCTTCACAGCATGAAAAAAGAGAGAGAGAAAACTGATATTATATTAATAAAAATGGAATATGAGGGGTTTCAAAAGGATTTGAAAACAGCAGTTTTTCTAACATTTTGCCCAGTGTCTCATGCAGAAAATGGGATTCAGTGGATTTTTTTTAATGAGAGCTAGGGTGACATAATATCCAATACTAGATCTACACTAGGAAATTAGGATTCAACCCCCGTTCAGCTACAAAACACATTGAATGATTCTGAACAAGTAATGGTTTTCCAGTCTTATCTGCTGCAGAATATCAAGCGGAAAAATTATGGGATGGGTCACTGTAAGGTGTGTGGAAGAAAGGCTGGATGGAAATCATCATTAGAATCATTAGCAATGGTTGAAACAGATGTACGCACATACAAGTATCTGAAGCATGCATTCTACATCACAAACATAGTGCCAGGTGGTGCTTACTGGGGCTTCTATGGCAGAAGGCAGGGCTAGTAATGGCGGGTGGATCCCATGACTATGGTAGGCACAGTCAGTGACAATGGTAGAAGGAGTATATTAATTTTGAGTTTGCTCCCATCCTCCTTCATTGCAGTGTCACATGAACTCATAGAGCTGCTATGGCACGGTTTGAACAGCTGTCACAAAATGTAGGTTCACACCCACACTTTGCATGCTAGCTAACACTTCCTGTCTGGGATGTGTGTAGGGCATGGGGCCGCTTCCTGCTAAAGATGATGCCCACACCAACTTATACCAGGATGTCACCAATGCTAGATAGGCAGATGGGAGTATGTGTTCGAATGGGCTGTGCCCCTTCACTGCCTCCTCTCCCACTGCTTAATGTAAAGTTCAGTATTGGCTCAGACCTCTCACTCTAAAAGAAGGGATCAAATATGCCTCTCATTTGCTTGGAAGCAGGGCTGGGTACTCACAATTCACAATTCGCTGTCAAGTAGGACTTAAGTTGCACTCAGACTCGACTCAGTCCCGTCCCCCCGTCCCCTGACTTGGATTTGACTCCTGACACAGAACCTACCTACCCTTCCTTTTTTCCCTGGGACTTGGGACCAAAGACTCAGGCTGGGACTTGGGACTCAGATACAAAGACTTGGCAACATCCCTGCCTGGAAGACTGAAGGAAGAGAGGTGCCCTAAAGTCTTCATTCACATACAGGAGTATTACAAGCAAGTAGAAGAATATTGCAACTGTGCGAAATATTACTCTGTGCACAGTGTCTACTGCAATATCTACCAAACTTTTTTTTATAATTTTAATTTTTTTAAATTTTCAAAACAAATACCAAAATACAAAATACTTACTAATACAATCTAAAACACAGTGCACCCCCATACCCACGGGACCCTTTGGAGAAATAGTTTTATTACGAACCTCCTTTCCAAAATTGTATTGATTGTTGCTTAGAGGCTTTCCCCTTTCCTTTCACTAATACAAATTCAATAAATCTACCCCAAATAGCATAAAAATATTTAAACTTATTTCCCCTCTTTTCATCTTAAGTTCAGTAGTCAATTTATCATTTAACGCAATGTCCCATACTTCATTATGTTGTTGTTGTTTAGTCGTTTAGTCGTGTTCGACTCTTCGTGACCCCATGGACCAGAGCACACCAGGCCCTCCTGTCTTCCACTGCCTCCCGGAGTTGGGTCAGATTCATGTTCGTAGCTTCGATGACACTGTTCGTAGCTTCGATGACACTGGTATACTTCATTATACCAATCTTCTAATTTTATATCATTTTTATCTTTCCAGAATCTAGCTACCCTTACCCTTCTAACTTTTTGCAGGCTTTCCCCAGGATTGCTTCTCTGATAATAAAACAGTATTATCATTTTAATTGTATTATTTTAGTGTTTGTTTTCATGCGGTCACCTATCAAATGCTGTTTTAATATTATAAATTGTTGGTTGAAATCCCATTGCTTAGTCCAGTATGTTGCACTAGAGGAGGCTCATTGAATCAACAGGGTTTGTGAGTCAACTCCTACATAAGTTCCATTGATTCAAATGGGCCTACTTTAGCCTAGTAAGTCACAACTAGAGTAGGTCCATTTGAATCACTATGGAGGAGTTGAACCATCCCACTAATTCAATGGGCCTACTCTAGTGCAACTTACTACATTAAGCAACAGGATTTCATTTACTGTGGTTTTTTTGCTGCATCTGTTTTAAATTCAAGTTATAAGTCTCCTTGGGTCCCACAAAGGAGAAACACAGGATAGAAGTTAAAGGAAAAAAAAAAAACAAGCATTGAATAAACAATAAAAACTAATGGCTTTTTCAGAAAAAATTAGACAAAACAAACATGGAGACCACAATACACATAAACTCCATTTTAACAGATGAAGTTATCTCCTGCTAATTGACATTAATGAATTATCTTGATCTACACAGTGGAGAGGAACAGATTCTCAAATACGCCAAAAGGGGCTCATGGCTTTTGATGGCTCTCTCTGTAATTACAACTGAAGGGCAGCCAATCGTGCTGGAGCTTAGCCTGTGTCAGTTTAAGCATTATTATTAGGTCAAACCTAATTTTCCACTCTGCTTGCCAAGGCTATGTGAAAACTTGACGGCGGCCTCTTGGTCCTGAATTTGCCAGGGGCAACATCTTCTTTAAGATCTCAGTCTTGTCAGTGAAAGGGAACAAGACAATTGTAACCACTGGTCACAGTATATCCACGCCTACCCTTCTCTCTTTCTTTCTAAAAGGGATGAATATTAGACACAGCTTTTGACTCTTTCTGAAAGCATTTCCCTTCCATTCTACATTTGGACATGAAGCTTCAGTTAGATCTGCAAACAATTATTAGCACTTTTTTGAATTAATATGAGGAATTCAGGTTCTTTGACTGCCTTATGAAGGGGGATTATGGTAAGGTGGCCACTTCCACATCACGAAACAGGAGGGTATGTATCATCAAGACGGAAGTCAAAGAAGGACATGGATTTGCATGAAAATGCATATGCTAAGTTAAACATACAGATGCAAATTCAGAACTGATTTGTATCATTTAATTAAAACGACAATACATCTCACCAGAGCAGGGAAGATAATGATCATGCATCAGGGACCTGCCAGAGCAGGGCAACACTGATGAGATTGTCATTAAGCTTCAGATAGGATACTGGCCGTGGTTACTTGTGCAAGCGTGGTTCCACATTCTTCCATTTCCTACAGCAGCAAAGACTCATGTTTTCTCTTAAATCTTCTCTTTACATTTTTGAAAATGATTCTCGGCATCTGACATTGAGAGTCACTGTTGTTGTGATGTGCTTTCAAGCAGCCTAAAGTCTTTTCCTTTTTAATTATCTTTTCTAAACATTATTTGTTGTGGAAAGCACAGCATTTTGCACACCAATAAATAGTCTTGGTGCACCTTAAAGACGGGCAGATTTACAGACTATAGCTTATCTCATCAGTTGCATGAAGTTTTATATCATGGAAATGGGGAAAAAATCTCAGGTGAGTTGTTTTTTCATTAGTAGTAATAATTGTGTGCAAATCATTTACCACTCCTTTCTTCTGTGGATGCCCTGGCGCTATGTGGCTTTTTCAAGAACTGAACTCCCAAATTCTGGCTCCACAGCCAAATACCAACTCACTGAGCCATTCTCTGAGTTGGAAGTTGCAAAGCCAGTGGTTGGAGTCTGATTCCCCACTGTGCCTCCTGGGAGTACCATCAGCCTGTGTAGCCTTGGGCAAGCTGTACAGTCCCAGGGCGCCCCGAGAAGCAGAACTAGTAAATGAACTCTGAGAAGTTCATACTTAGAAAGCTCTGAGAAGGATTGCAATAAGGTAGAATCAACTTGATGGCATAGAATTGATTGATTGATTGATTACTTAATTAATTAACATTGCTGTTCCCAGAATTCGGCAACCAGCATGCCTACTGGCCATTATTCTCTTTGCAATTCTGGGAGATGTAGTCCAAAAAACCCTCAAACATTTTCTACTCCTTGTATCTTGTAACACTGGTGTATATGCACACATTTGAAGTGTTGTGCTACAGAGGACAGAACTTTCCAAAACATTGCTTGTAGCAACAGCAATCATATAACTCACAGGGATCACAAATATGGTGAATTTCTATCTTTTGTCAGGAATACAGTAATAATAAATAAAAGCCAATTCAATGAAGCTTAAATATAAATAACACTAATGTAATCCAAGCTTTTAAGATTAGCTTTCTGATTGTGCAATTATACTTCATGTGGATGAAGCCATATTGAATTAAATGATCTGCGCTCAGGTTGACATTCTCAGCAAAAGGTTAAAAGTAAATTAAGGAAAACAAAAGCATTCTAGTATGATCTTGGCATTCATTCTGCTGACCTTTCCCTGCTTGACAATAAAAGCTCAAGAATTATTAGCATCCCTCTAGGGCTGAGTCGTAACTTCATTATTCAATGTTACTTTCTGGTGTTTTCAGAAGCAGAAAGTGGTTGTGGTGGTGTCTTGCAGGCCATCTAGTGCAGAACTTTGCTCAGTGCAGGGAATTCTAGAGTCTGGAAATATTATGTTGGACTACATCTCCCAGAATTCAGAAAGGCCATGGGGGATTATGGAAGTTGTAATTGCAAAAAATTAATTTCTTTAAGTTTTGGGTAATCCTGAGCAAGATCTTCCCCAATCAACAGGAACATTCAAAGTTGCCTTCTACTAACCAGTGGTTCATCTAGCAGCTCAACACTGTTGTTCCAGACAGGCAGTGGCTTCCTTGGGTTCAGGCAAAATTTTCTCAGCCCTACCCACACTTGGTGGGGATTGAACAGGCATCTTCTGCATTACGAGTTAGACCTTTGGCCCATTATCAACTTTGAATGGCAGTGCCCATCTCTTAGTTCTCACCAGGGGAGAATGATACCCATAGCACAGGTTGGTCAACAATGGAAGAAAAAGCTTTCCTTCATGCACACATTCTAAAGATTCTCAAAAACGTATGGACTTATTTATGCTCTGCTTTGGTATTCCAGAAGATGTTCCTACATAACCATACTGGATAAGAATGGCTGTTGGTCTTGTCTTATGTTCTCATCGGGTGCTCGTTAGGGGCCAAGTCTCACAGCAGAGACTGATGAACAAAGAAAGATGCTCTTTGTGCATGCGTTCTCTCGACTCTTCAAACATTCAAAAAGTGCAAATGCTTCTGGTAGTAAATATTTTAAATTCATTAATGGAAAGGCGGATCGAAACCAGGTTGATATACTGTTGCCACAAGCAAAGTCTATGATGAAAGATTTGGTCTCACAGAACAAAGATCCATCCTTGTAACATCTCCATCTGTCGTCGCCAACAGTTAATAATTCATTTTCAGAACTCCGTCAGGATTTGGGGATGCACGTAAACTGGCACACACCAACCTCCATTACCAAAGTGAGTTAAGTATTCATCAGGAGTCAAAGCCATCTCCCAGCTTCTATTAATATCAACTCTCTGCTCTCTGTTACTGTGTTACAGTGAGCAATTTTTTTCCCAAGAAATAAAAAATGAAAATAGCATTAGAGCAAGTTACTTATGCCAGGCATTGCTGCTTAACAGGGCTTTACAGGCATCACATAATTCCCCTGTTACAGGAGCTCCACTGGCTGCCAATCCGGTTGCAGGCACAATTCAAGGACCTAGTTTTAACCTATAAATCCCTAAACAGTTTGTGTCCAAGCTATCCGAAGGACCACGTCTCCATTTATGAACCTGCCCGGCTGTTAAGATCATCAGGAGGGGCCTTTTTCTCTGCCCCACAACCTTCATAAGTGTGTTTGATAGGTACACGGGACAGGGCCTTCTCTGTTGCTGCTCCCAGATTCTGGAACTCCCTCCCACAGGAGGCCAGGCTGACGCCATTTTTGCTCTCTGTCTGCAAGCAGACAAAGACCTTTAACTTCAGGCAGGCTTTCCCTTAGGGACTGGCTGTCTGAGAGGGGTTTTTAAATGGATTGTTGTGCCTCCTTGCTTTTGAATGTATTTTTAGTGTTGATTTTGTTTACTTTTTTTAGTGTGGTATGTATTTGATTCTTTTAAAATATTAAAAACTTACTGTTTTTAGCTTTTAAATATTGTTTTTTTAATTATGTACGCTGCATTGGGTCTGTTTTAAGGAGAAAGGCAGGGTTAAAATATTTTAAATAAATAAATGAATAAATCATCACCATCATCTTAGAACTGCAGAGCTGGAAGGAACTCTATGGATCATCAAGTCCAGCCTCTGTTAGGGAGGCACCTCGAAGTTCTAACCTTTGGCTTTGCAGTCAGATAACTAAACCTAATGCGGTTCTGGAATATTGTGTGCAGTGTGTTTGTGTGTGCATGTGCGTGCAAATGACAACCATGACCAAAGGGAGCAGACTGAGAAAAAGACAAATCTCAGATAATTCTTGGGGAAAAAAATGTTCCTATATGACTGAAGTTCTTATTCCCTCCAGTCACTTTTCCCTATATGCTGCATTAACGGGAATAGAAACCTGCACAGAAATTTCATTTGCTCACCCCATTCTCACCAGCCGAACACGGCTATGAATTCTCCTTAGCTCTCCCATGTAGATGATTAAATACCATTGAATGTTAACAGTTAAGCAGTATTTAACACCAGCAGTCAACTATTAAATAAGGTCACTTGCCAAATACTGAAATGAAAAATTGCCCAATGTGAAATGCTGATAGCAAATATCCACAGATTATCTGCGGGATCTTTGGCATCAGCATCCATAAAGGAGAAATGAATTTCAGCCCTATAGAAGAAAGACAGCTGAGGTGAGATCAAAACCAAGAGGATCTGCTGAGAGTCTGCAGACAAGATATGAAATGCGGCAATGCTTTCCTTCCTTCCTTCCTTCCTTCCTTCCTTCCTTCCTTCCTTCCTTCCTTCCTTCCTTCCTTCCTTCCTTCCTTCCTTCCTTCCTTCCTTCCTTCCTTCCTTCCTTCCTTCCTTCCAGGGGACGACTCTGGATATTTTTCCTAGAAATGGGAATGCTCACTTTTTCCTGAAATACAACCCCCATGTTAATAGCGATATCCTGGGCATTGCAGTTCAGAAAAATTGTTCAAATAGAGAAAAACAACTGGGATGCCAGAAAGTGACTAATTAATTACAGCGATTAAAGGAACTTGATTATGGTAGCTGTACAGAAAAACACAGAGCTCAGGCTGAGCCGACTCCTAGCTTACTGTTTACTGCCACCATTAAGACGTCTGACCATATAAGCATCTTGTTTTAGGTCAATCTCCTTGCAGAGCAAGGAGTCTTGCCATTGGCTGATGAGGTCCCCTGATTGCTAAGGAATAAACAAAAAAAGCCCTAAGTGTGTGCTATTTTGGAGTCACATGACCAAATCATTCTATCGGGGCACGGGGAAAGCATCAGAAGTGGGCATAGATGGTTCTAGGTTTAAATGGGTTGTCAGTGAAATCTCTTCTGCTGGGCTCCTCCTATATTAGTATCTTAATGCTCTGTCAACGGCGTATTTACAGAATCGGACATCAGTCACTTCTCCTCTCTCAGATCTTATCATTCAGGATGGGGATGAGCCTAATGAATAAATACCTGGCCTTCCTCCACCAAGCAACCTGCCCACATCATCAGGTTGAAGAAATTCAGGCTCAACCGATTGCTGACTAGAATCTCACCCTCAATGTGAACTCCCATTTGGGGTGGATATACACAATTCTATCAACTGACTATTCTGAACATTCTGATCCTTGAGGCAGAAGCTAGCAATCATACCTCCAAGTACCTTTTGCATGTGAAAAAATGAGACCACACTTATTATAGTCTATAATCACCGAGTAAGCACAGCCAGCTGCAAAATATTGGGGATTTGGGAATGTGACTTATAGGTAAAGGGTATAAGATCCAGCCACCACAGCTCCTATATTTATAAGTCTACAACTTTCTACAGATTTAGATTTGGTTTCCTGCTGCTTTTGTGCTTGGAAGATCAAAAGCATGTGTCTGAGCAGAAGCAAAGAAGCTGGTAACACGGACTGATGTTATGCCTCTTAACTGCCCCGGATCCCAGTAGATGCCAAAATATACCAGTTGCTGACATTGGATGTAAGAGAGGGGATCCTACACACCACCCTGAACACACCCAAGTTGGTCTGATCTCAAAAGCTAAGCAAGATCAGGTCTGGTTAGTACCTGGAGGAAAAAGACCAGTAGGAACTTTAGGCAGGACTAGGGAAGAAACCTGCTAAAATGTTAGTCAATCTGTACTAGTCAGAGCTGACAAGACTATTTATTTATTTAACTTATATGCCGCCCACATTACCCAAAGGTCTCTGGGCGGCTGGGAGAGATGGACTAATAGTTTGTTCCAGTTGAATGCAGCTTACTATGTTCCAACATTCCTCTGTTGTCAATCTCTCTCCTTTTTGCACACCAGAGGTCATTCCTTGAGAAAAACTTTTGACAGTCAACTCTAAGAAGCTCAAGACTGTGGTTTCCATCGTAACATATTCATTGTTTTCCTCAGTTGTTTCATTCATCATCTGAAAGGTTTTCCATGCTGGGTGTGGTTTTGCGACAGGTAATGAGATAAATGTTCTTAAATGCCCATGTTTGTCATTGCTGTCTTTAGGGGTATCTCTAGGGGTATGTCCACTTTCTGATATGGAGAAGTGGGTTATGACCTTTTCCTCGTGTTCTAGAGAAGCTATTCAAACTCAATCACAGGTGAACAAGGGCAGCTCTCTAACAGAAGGACAACTACAATGGTGAAGGATCTAGAAACCATGATGGATGAGGAACCATTCAAAGAGCCAGGTAAGTTTAGCTTGGAGAATCACAGAATCATAGAACTGTAAATTTGGAAGAACACCAAGGGTCATCTGGTCCACCTGTCCCAATGCAGGAAAGACACAACTAAAGCACCATTAACAGATAAAGTGTGCTGCTCATCCAACATCTGTTTAACAACCTTCAATGAAGGAGAGTTAACTAATTCCTGAATTAAGTTGTTCCACTGTCAAACAGCATTTACCATCAGGAAGCTGAATGCAGAAATCTGGATCCTACGCTCTGGAGCAGCAAAAATGAGCTCACTCCACCTTCCACATGAAAGCCCTTCAGATACCAGAAGACAACTGCCACAACACCTCTCAATCATCTCTCAATCACCTATTCTCCAGGCTAAACATACCAACGACCTTCAACTATTCATCTTAAAGCTTGTTCCCCATCTTTTACCTTCTTGATTGCCTCCTTAGCACTCATTCCAGCTTATCAATGCACTTAAATTGCGAGGACCACATCCCAAAGATTTAAATATTCACTTATTTTGTTCTTGCAAGTGAGAATGAAAAGGTTTTCTCCCCACTCAGCAAGATTATAAATTAGGCAAACAATTCTCAGAAATGTGGGGGAGGGGGTTGGTGCAAAAATCTTGTATTTGGGGTCAAACCTTGTATTTTGCCCAAAATATAAGGTGGCTTCTTCCCACAAAACCATTTTTTTCCCCTCAGTGATGTCCTCCCCACCCAACCCCAGCGGTGTAGGAAAAAAATCCTGTCTTTTCACTCTTTTGAAGGAATAAAATATCTAGGCAACAGTTTACTGTTTTTTAAACCAGGTATTACCAGAACTTGACCTAGTATTCTCATGTGAGGCCACACAAAAGAAGAACAGAATATTATTGTTATACCCCATGATCTGGACACCAGACATTTATTGATGCAATCTAGATTTTCATTAGCTTTGTTTTCCATCCCATCACACTGCTTACTTATGTTTAGCTTGTGGTCTGCTAAAACCTCCAAATACTTCTCATACTTCCAGGTCAGGTGCCACCTATTCTATATTTGTACATCTGGGTCTTTCCTGCCTAAATGTAGAACTTTATATTTATCCCCAGGGCAATTCAGTTTGTTCATTGTGGTCAGATCGCCAATCTCCTGAACCCTGAGTCTATCCTCTGTGATATTAGTTACCCTCCCAGTGTGGTGTCATCTGCAAATTTGATGAGCATTCCCTCCTCTCCTTCATTCAAGCTCTCCATAAAGATAATGAACAACATGGCCTAGGAAGGAAACTGCAGTATTACACTTGTCACTTTTCTTTGTTGAAATCCCTGCTGGAATCAAGATAGACTACATCCACGGCATTCCCTTTATCTACCAAAGTTGTAAAAATAGAAATTCAACTGACAAAAGAGAAGATGAAAGGAAACCATGGAAACTGAAGGACTGTGATTTCAAAGTAGAATATCTCTCTATGGTTTAAAAGAAAAGCACCAGAATGAATGGGCAGAAACCAGATTTTTTTTTTGGTCTGAAACCAAATTTTGGCAAATCCTAAACACTGCTAAAGTACCTTCCTATTTTATCTCTAATTTGATTGTTTCAGTATGCCAGGGGCTGGGGCAAAGGATTGTGGGGGTATCTGAAGAAATTCAGGCCTACAAGATCAACGCCTGTGATGCAAGTGGCACCATTTCATCAATCACACAAAGGCTGAAAGATAATCTTTGGGCAAATTACAGGCTGCACCATCCAGCCAACTGTTGCACTCAAAAAGAGGTCTAAGATCTCATCCGTCGTTAGGTCCCAAATTAAGCCCCAGGATAGGTTAAGACCCAGGCTGTTTTAGGGCAGTCTGATGGATTTCCACGAAGAGAGGATGCAGGGGTTAAAACTAACTAAAAAACAGAACTGGGAATATTCTTCCATTCTTCATGCAAACATAAAACACTGTTCCTTTACATCAGATACACCAGCTCTGGGAACATGCATGCATGTATGTAGCTGATTTATCATTTGATATATTAACATCAATTCAGTGCATTAAATAATTACATAACATTGAATTAAAGGAATATGCATCAATTAAATCAAGCAATGTTCATTCATTCAAATAATTGCATCAGTATCAATACAATCAGTGATCAAAATATAATTATTTTAATGTAACAAACTAAGATGAAAGTAGCAGGTGTTTTTGGCCCAAAATCAAGCTTATAAGTTTTTGTATGCATACAGACTTTAGTGCCCTTGAAGAATGGCTTTGAAACCCCTATTTGCATAGACTTCAATAGAACATGTCAATCCCGTTGTCATCACTATCACATTAAGGATTTTATCAAAATGTGTATTGGTGAGTGAGAGCCTAGTAATGTTATTGGCAATTCCCTTCCTTCTTCCCCCAGAAATGAGCCCAAGCCGTGTTGATCAGGCCATTTTAGTGCTCTGTAAGGTTTCCGTTCAAAGGTACCACAGGTGTGGATTACCTTGGCCTACTTAAAATCAGAAGTTGGCCCTCTTCCTCCTCTTCCATTTCCCCCTCTCAAAGCAAATGGCACAAGGAACAGAAAGGGATTGCATTTTATTCCCTAAAAGAGCAATGTGCAGCTTTCAATAATAATGTGCCCACCGGGCATCGCCATCATTGTACGCCTCTTCCTAATAAATTCACATCTGTCTAGGGAGAAGTAAGTAGTCTCATTCTGAGTGGAATGTGTCAGAAACAGTGACCCAGGAGTGCAATACGTGACCACTCAACAGAGAACAAGAGGACACAATGGAGAATATCATCCAAGCTCTGCAAACAAGCAAGCAAACACATAGCGATGCCTGCTAATGAGTTCCAGTGGATGGCCAGCTGCTAATCCTGAAACAGAGTCATGTTTTCAACTAAGCAAAGGATGAAAGGATCAGAAAATGTGATCCTAAGATCTGTGCCAGACAGGGAATGGGAAAAAATAAAGAGTGTTGAGTGTTATGAATCTCAGCTTCATATTCCAAGCCTGGGCTTTATCTCTGCCTTTTATCTCAGCTGTATCAGGGCTTTTAAATCTACCTCTTCAAGTGAATCAAATAAGGTCCTTTTGGTTGCAATCCTCTCCCTCCTCATTTGAGCTGTTCGTGCTGATCTGTTTGTGTTTTGTCTAGCACAAATGGCTGAGAATTAGCTGCAGTTTGGTTTTGATAAGAACTTGCCAAAGAGAAAGAATTTGAGATTTTTCTCGAAAATGGATGCAGGAGAATGAAAACCTGGTAGACTTATCTAACCCAGTCTTCCCTACACCTGTATAACCCCGCTATGTTTCAGCATTTAACATCTGCTTGGGACAAAGAGCTTGTTTTCATGTTGAGAGGTAACACCTTATGATATATCATATCATCTGCAGTGAATGTTGTCCGGGTTCTTCAACACTGCCTGGTACAATTTTGGAATGGATGAAGGCTAATAGGTTGAAACTCAACATGGTTAAGATGAAGATCCTTCTGTTGGGAGGTCCCCTAATCAGTGTGGCGGAGCATTTCCCTAGGTTGGACAGAGTTATCCTGCCTCTTAGGGATCAAATCTGTAACTTGGGGGGGGGGTGCTCCCAGACCCAGCTCTTTCATGGGAACAACAAACAGTGGCCATGACTTTAACCAACTGAGGTTGATTGTCCAGTTGCACCCCTACCTGGACAGGGGATCCTTGACAATGTTGGTTCATACACTGGTGATCTTAAAGATCAACTACTGTAATGCTCTCTGGGTGGGGCTTCCCTTGAAACTGACCTGGAAACTGCAGCAAGTGCAGAATGCGGCAGCCAGGCGGATATCTGGCATGAATAGGTTCAACCATATTTTGCCAGTCCTGGCTCACATGTATTGGCTTCCCATTCCTTTCCAAGCCAGATTCAAGGTTATGGTACTAACATAAAATGCCCTTAACAGTTTGGGTCCTTATTACCTGTTGGAGAAGAACTTCTGCCTCAACCTGCCCAGTCCTCCCAGGCCTCTCTCCTATGGGTGGCCATGCCAAGAGAGATGAAGAAGGTCTCCGCTAGGAGTCAAACCTTCTTAGTTGTGGCCCCATGTTTATGGAAGAGCCTTCCACTGGAGAGTTGTCAGGCCTCCTATCTCCCTACCTTGAAGAAGATGGTTTAAGACAGAACTCTTTAAGCATTTAAAGATATCCCTCCCCTGAGGTAGCTACTGGATCTGGATTCATCTTACACCACCATCATTTGCTTTTGGATTATTGGTTCAGGTTTTAATTTATAATTTTGGTATTTGATTGCTGTTCTATTTGTGGGTTGCTTGATCTTGGGGGTGGTATTTTTGGGTAGTTTGCACATTGTTAACCACACAGAGTAGAGCACGTCACTAAGTTGGGTAGTATACAAATGCCTCAAGCAAGCAAGCAAGCAAGCAAGCAAGCAAGCAAGCAACCAACCAACCAACCAATGTTTAAATTACTACTTTTCTTAAAAAACAAAACAACAAAAAAACTATTATCACTTTTCATTGCACCAGAACTCTCTGGCCAGTATTCTGTTATCTAAATCTGGAGCAGAAAATGATTACATAAGCATCTCCCACCCCCAAGCAAGCTTTCAGTTGTGCAAGTAATTATATGACAAATCTCACAACTGTTGCAATAACAGGCTGTAGACAATCCTGTAGACCATCTTGACTACTGCCATTGGTTTTGTTAACATTCAGGCTGCCCTTTGCTATGTAAAGCTTGGCATCCTTTTTCCTGCTGGCAACATGGGCATGATATTGGGCAGCAATATTGGGCCGGTTTCTGGCATTTTGAATCATGGGTACGGAAGCACAATATCCCACATTCATAAACCAGAGGGGTTTTTTAAAGAATCAAATCATTCTCTTCTTGAAATATTGCTGTTCTGATCTGTATCTGAAATTTATTTATTTATTTATTTATTTCATTTATACCCCGCCTATCTGGTCAATTGTGACCACTCTAGGCGGCTTACAACACGCACTAAAAACAATAAACAAAAGCATAAACATAACATAACATAATTTTCCCAAAGATGGCAAGAAACAGAGTGTATTATAGTGAAAAAAAAATAGGAGTTAACTGGAAAGGGGGAAGGCCTGCCTAAACATCCATGTTTTCAGTTGTTTCTTGAAAATACCCAGCGAGGGAGCTGCGCGAATCTCAGGAGGTAAGCTGTTCCAGAGGCGAGGAGCCACCGCCAAGAAGGCCCGGCTTCTTGTTTTTTCCTTCCGGGCCTCCCTCGGCGTCAGGCTCCTCAACCTCACCTCCTGACTCGTGCGAGTGACACGGGTAGAACTGGGTGGGAGTAAGCGTTCCGACAAGTATCGAGGCCCTAAACCGTTTAGGGCTTTAAACGTAAGCATCAAAACTTTGAAGTCAACGCGGAACCGAATGGGCAGCCAATGCAACGCGGCCAGGGTAGGGGAGATGTGATGGTGTCTTCTCACTCCACTTAGGAGTCTGGCCGCTGCATTCTGCACCACTTGGAGTTTCCGCGTCAGCCTCAAAGGTAGCCCCACGTAGAGCGCGTTACAGTGGTCTAATCTTGAGATTACGAGCGCATGGACCAAGGTGGTGAGCGCCCCCACATCGAGATAGGGTCGCAGCCAGGCTATCCGCCAGAGGTGAAAAAAGGCGGTGCGGACCACCGACGCCACCTGAGTCTCCATGGAGAGCGCCGGGTCCAGATGGATCCCCAGACTGCGAGCCCCACTCTTTGCGGCCAGGGCCACCCCCCCAAATGAGAGGGAGTTGCCCAAGCCGCCAACAGTGGGGGCACCCACCCTCAAGACCTCCGTCTTGTCGGGGTTCAGCCTCAGCCCATTCTCCTGCATCCATTCCAGTACAGTCCCCAGGCAGCGCTGAAGGGACAGGACGGCATCACCTGCAGTTGGTGAAAAGGAGATGTAGAGCTGGGTGTCATCCGCATACTGATGACACGATGCCCCACATCCCCTGATGACCCCACCCAGCGGCCTCATGAAGATATTGAACAGCATTGGGGAGATAATCGACCCCTGTGGAACCCCACAATTGAGACTCCACGGGGCCGAGACACTCTCCCCAAGCTGTACTCTCTGGGGACGGTCCTCCAAGAAGGAACGGAGCCAGGCAAGCGCCAAGCCACCAATTCCCAGATCGGAGAGCCTCCCCAGGAGGATACCGTGGTCGACGGTATCAAAGGCCGCCGAGATGTCGAGAAGGACTAACAGAGAGATTTTTCCCCTGTCCGCCTCCCTCAATAGGTCATCGTACAGGGCGACCAATACCGTCTCTGTTCTGTGGCGCGGCCTGAAGCCCGACTGAAATGGATCCAGGGCATCCGCTTCTTCCAAGAGAGCTTGAAGCTGGTCGGCCACCACCCTCTCCACCACTTTGCTCATGAAAGAAACATTGGCGACGGGCCTATAATTGCCAATTTCGTCCGCCGCCAAACTAGGTTTCTTTCTTATGGGCCTAATGAGTGTTTCCTTGAGGGAAGAAGGAAACCTACCCTCAAGGAAAGACCCATTTATTATTACAGTGGCCCATTCTGTTGTTATCGGCCTGGCTGCTTTGATTAGCCAGGCCGGGCAAGGGTCAAGGGAGGAGGTGGTGGCTCGACAGCGATCAAGGACCTTGGCCACAGAATCGGGCGTGACAAGCTGAAAGGTGTCAAGAGTTACCGGGCAAGACGGAGCGCTGGACATCTCTGCTCGACTCACTGTGTTCAAAAAAGGAGAGAGGTCCCGGCGGATGGCCTCCACTTTAGATTTTAAAAAGGCTGCAAACTGGTCAGGTGAGAAACTAGGGGGAGGCCTATCACCCGGACCAGTTCCGGATAGGTCGCGCACTATACGGAATAACTCCGCCTGCTGGTTGGTCGCTTCGCTTATCCGGTTAGCGAAGTAAGTTCGACAAGCAGCCTTTACCTTAGACAGGTAAAGGTTAGTTGCAACCCTGACAGCTATCCAATTATAATCCGTCGGGTTCTTCCTCCACCTACGCTCTAGCCTTCTCCTATGTCGCTTCAGCCCTCGGAGCTCCTGGTTATACCAGGGCGCCGGGCGGGTTCTGCGACGGAGAGGGCGTTTAGGCGCGATCATGTCTACGGCCCTGGCGGCAGCCGTGGACCAGCTGTCAACCAGAGCGTCAACAGGAGCGCTAGCCAGGTCAGCCGTAACACCTCTCATGGCATCCTGGAATCCAACCGGATCCAGTAGCCTTCGAGGGCGGACCATAGAAATAGGTCCCTGCTCCCTGCGAGGGGGGAGAGCCACGGAGACATTACATTTTACCAGATGGTGATCTGACCATGACAAAGGGAGCGACACAATGTCGGTCACCACCAGACCACACTCGCTCCAATTAGTGGAAAAGACCAGGTCCAACGTATGGCCACCCACGTGTGTGGGGACGTTGACATGTTGGGACATGTTCAAGGAAGCCATGGTTTCCAGGAACTCAAGAGCTGGTCCAGTAACCTCTGCCTCCGCATGCACGTTGAAATCGCCCAAGACCAAGAGCCTCGGGGATCCCAACAATGCCGCGGAGACAAAGTCGGCCAGCTCCGGAAGGGAAGTAGCTGGGTTACAGGGAGCGCGATAACACAGCAAAATCCCAATTCCATCCCTAGTCCCAATCGACACGTGGAGTGCCTCTAGACCTGGCTTCACCACATTTCATTTCCACCTTGGGTTCTTTTTATGGAGAAAGGTGGGATAAAAATATTTTAAATAAATAAATAGTACATAAATACTTTTTGAATCAACGAAAGACATTCACAATTTCTCTCTATTCTTTGCACTAAGCTTAAAATAAATATTTCCATTAATTGTACCTGTAAGAAGTCTAGTGTAATTTCTGGTTATGCCCTCCTACCACTGCGGTAAACAGGATGTCAGTTTCAGAGTATGCCCATATGAACCAATGAAACTTGCAGAGGAGCTGACTCACCAAGCCCCCACTGATTCAATGCACCTACTCTCGTGAGATTTACTATGCCAAGCAACAGGGCTTTGGCCAATGAACTGTCTGCACTCTCTGCTCTTATGGATGACTCAGCCTTCAATGTTGCCTCTGCTCCTTTTTAGAAATCTCAGGCCTGTGTGAAAAGCTCTGCTATAACGCTTGCATATACTGCTACACCTGATTGGTCACTAAAGATATTGACATTTTTCCCAGTATCTGGAAGGTGTAAGGCTTGTCTCTGCATGTCCAGTGACAGAATCCATAACTTTGTGTGCTTTCTGTGTAAGCCACCCTGAGATCCTGTGATACAAGGCAGGTTATAAATGTTTTAAACAAATAAACAAAGCTGCTCCATTACCAGCATCCGTCTACGGCAGTGACTCTCAACCTTGGGTCCCCAGGTGTTCTTGGACTAAAACTCCCAGAAGCCTCCACCACTTGCTATGCTGGCCAGGATTTCTGGGAGTTGTAGTCCAAGAACATCTGGGGACCCAAGGTTGGGAATCAGTAGCAAAGAATCACCAGACAACACAAGGTGTATCTGTTTCTTCCTCTTCTTACAAGCACTTCTAACCTCATGAGCAAATATCTGACTGAACTGAACATGGCATGCAATCTTTTCTTTTGTTGGGGCCCCAGCGTGGCGAGGCAGACCCTGTCTCGTGAAAGAACACCTAACGGAGTGCATTGCTTTTAAGGAGATGGCCTTCAGCTCTGTGGCATACCTACATTTCTGGGATCAGAGTGCCTTCAGAGAAAAACAGTACGATCAGATTTTTATGCACAAGTGCCATATACAAAAGGTTACCCGGACATCAGGTTTACACAGCTAGAAAAAGAGACAGAGAAACTTAACAGAGAACTAGAGGCAGATAGATAATTTGAAATCAGTCATGTATTTCTTCCTCTCCTCTGCCCTCTAACCATTCCCAGCTGGAAATAATTCAGTGTAAAGCAGCAAACCTGTGTACAGGCTGTTCCGCTTCAAATTGCAGTTGTATTTTTGGAATGTGAGAAAGTTACTTTTCGGTAACTTTCTAATCTGCATAGTGATTGGCTGACTCTGTCTGAATACTGAGTGGACGCTTCCAACCACACGGTACTGGGGAAAAGCATTAAATCACACCCCCAAAGTCTGCCTATAACCCGCTTTAAACTCACCTTAAGAAGAAGACTAGCAATGCCATGAATTTTTGAAATGTTCATTCATAATTTTTCTGCAGTGGAACCTCTACTTACAAACTTAATCCGTATTGGAATGCTGTTCTTAAGTTGAAACGTTCGTAAGTAGAGGCAAAATTTCCCATAGGAATGCATTGAAAACCATTTAATTCGTTCCGGCTGTTTTTCGTTCTTATCTAGAGGCGCCGTTCTCAAGTAGAGGCATTAGTTCCCATAGGAACTAATGCAAAGCCGGTTAATCCGTACTCTACCACTAGGGGGAGATTTTTTTTTTAAAACCTAAGATGACCTAAGGTTAAAAAAAGGGCAGGAAAGTTTTTTTTTCCGGTTCGTATCTTGGAGCTCCGTTCGCAAGTAGAGGCAAAATTTTGCGAACGGAGCTGTTCGTAAATTGGATCGTTCGTAGCTAGGGACGTTCGTAAGTAGAGGTTCCACTGTATTCACAAGTTTGCCTGAAGAAGGGATTTCCATCCATGTAAGCTTATATTAATTGTTTGATAATTTTTGTGATCTAATAATCCAACTGCACAATAAACCTAACAGACTCCATCTTTGTATGACTGCAAGTCCCAGTTTCCTTCTAATTCCTTACAGGTGTTGCATTCTTCCACATTTGTATTATGTAGCGACCACACAGCTTCCTTTGGTTTTTTTTTTTAATTTGGAGATAGTGTGAAACACTAACTTTTGCAAACTCTATTTTCTGCACTGATACTATATTCTCTGCACAGAAAACACGACCATGTTGTAGGTGGAGAAAATCTCCATTTATCCAGCCGTCCTTGAAAAGGATGTTCAGATTATGCTTGTTTGTTTTTAATTTCCAATCTAGGGCTCTTCTAGAAAAAAAAATCCACCACCTTCTATTTCCTGGTCTTTGGGAAGGAGTTAAGAGATTGGCAGGATTCTTATGCAAAAATTCCCCAATAAAGCCCTATCTCGGAAGACTGTCTCTCTGCAAGAAATCTTTAATGAATATGTAAGAAAGCTATTTCCCTGCCAGAGCATCTAAAGCAATTTCCCCCTTACATTAATTGACTGAAAATTAAAAGCTTCTGACCAGAAAGTTCTGAGCACAAAATGGCCTTAATGGCAAAGCAAAGTGTGCTGCTACTGCTCACCAGTGCTTAAAGCACTCTCTGGGCAGTTTACAATTAATTATGCAGGATATACATTGCCCCCCCCCTCTGCTGTGAGCTGAGTACTCAATTTACTGACCTCAAAAGGAGAGAAGGCTGAGTCAACTTTGAGCCAGCTACCTGGGAATGAATTCAGGTTGTGAGCTGAGTCTTCACTGCAGTAATGCAGTTTAACCATTGTGCCACAAGGCTCCCCACCAGAGTCATAAACTGAGGCCCTCAGATCAAATAGAAACATAAATAAAAATAAGTTGGGGACAAAAATGCACAGATTCTGTCACTGGACATACAGAGAAAAGCCATACATTTTTGAGGAGTGGTGGTGGGGAATCAATAACCTCAGTGACCAATCGGATACATTACAGAGAACAAATGTTCCATCTGGAAAAGCCGTCAGAAATGGAAAAAGGTATCTACTTATTTTCCGTACCACTTTGCTTACTATTACTATAGGTCCATTTTGTATTAAGTTGCATTTTTGAACAACAACAAAATCCTTATAGAATATTCACATGCAAATTTCCCAACATAACTATTGGGTGCCATTTTTATTTCTGTGAGTAAGTCATTATGCTACTCCAGTATCTTCTGAGCTGTCTTGTATTTTTTAGCCCCATGGTTTGCCTTAAACCTTTTTATAGACTTTTTAAGGTATAATGGCAATGGCAATGACCATCTATCCAGTATGGACGGACTACAGTTTGAAATGTTACTTTTTTGGACTTATAACGCCCAGAATTTTCCAACCAAGATAAGCCAACATCTCAGATAACTTGGAAGCAACTTGACAGTACAGACCAAGAAAATATCAGTTTATTTATTTGGGTGTTTTTTTTTTTCAAAAAAGAGTGGACAGAGAAGGAAGGAAGAAAGCAATACTCTAGTCACTCCGCCAAGTGCTCGTCACTCTTTGAAGAATCTGTGGGGCAGGAGACAAGGCAGGAGGCTTAATTAAGGAAATTAATTTTAAAAATCCCTTTGAAAATCACTGAAAAAACTCAGAAAGCCATTCAGAAGCAGCAGCAGTCCTGGCCCCCCCACGACATGGAGAAATCTTTTCTGCTCCTTCAAATTTTTAATAACTTTCCACCCCAAATATGAAGAAAATTGTGAAGCTAGGCTGCAAAACTGTATCCCTGCTCCCTAATTGAAAATATTATTTTTGGAATAGGATTAAGCATATCATTTAATTAGACACAGCCCCTCTGGAGATTTGAAGTGGCACAGCCCCAAGAGCGATTTACTGCCTTCCACAAGCAAAGAGACACACTTTTTATTATATCGGCAGAAAGTCTGAAGGTCTGCTATCCTGCCTTTACAAAGCCACGGATCTTTCGAAACCATCTTATGATCCATCACGCTGCGGACGTGTCGTGTTAACTGCAAATCCATTTTTAAAAGCTGAAAGATAGCTTGCTCATTAAAGTTAAAAAGGCATTTCTTTGCCCGCGGCCATAATCTGGCCAAATTAGACAGTGATTTGCCATCTGCTGACAAATCATTTCAGCCTCTATGGTTGAAGTTATCCCTTTGGTTAAATAATTTGATTTCAGCTGGTGCACAGGAAGCTGCTGTGCAGACAGTGCCATCAGAACATGCTGAAATGCTACTTCTAATGATTTCTGGTGGATGAATTTGAAGGAATAAGAATAGGTCACTTTCAAAATGACATTACGAAATTTGCTGTGGCTCTTTTTTTTTGGGGGGTGTTGCCCCACTTTTGTTTAATCAACAACCAGCCACTGGCTTTCCATGAGAGTACACACGAAAACATTTCAAGATGGGCTGGGTGGCCCACCTCATCCAACATCCTGCTTTCCACAATGACCAACGCTCTTCAAAGGGAATACAGATAAAGATGTAGGAAGCTGCTTCCCACCTAGTAAGATCCATGCTGGATGTAGTCCAGTGCTATTAACACTGACTGGCAAAAGCTGCCCAGGATCTCAGGCAAGAGACTTTGCTGATACTCCTTGAAGATGGAAGTTTGGGACCTTGTGAATCAAAGCCTATATTCGACAACTAGGGATTCTGGGTGCTGTAGTTCAAAATGTTCCTTTCATGAGTTTTAATGAATTCAGAGGCTTTCACAATCCTTGCACAAAATTGTCCCAATATAGACCAGTTAGATCTTATAGATCCAAACAGCTTTCTTTGTCATCATAACTATATGTTTCCTCCTGTATCAGAGGCGGTGTGCTTTTGTATCCCAGCTACTGGACCGCATCGGTGTAGTGGAGCCGGGCCTCACAGGGTCAAAGCCCTGAGACTACTTGAGCAGCAGGGACTAAGACGTCATCTGACACACCTCTCACAGGCGTCCCTGTTTACTGCAGTCCTCATACTACTTGGGATAGAAATAGATATGCCCAGGAACTGTGTATTTTTGAGGCTATCCCTGCTGTAATGCATGGTATTTGAGAATGGTTTGGTCTTGAATGTTGGCTGCATACCTCAGTGGAGCTGGAGTGGCTGGCTGTAGAATTGGGGCCAGGAGTCTGATTCCCCACTGAGCCTTGTACGAGCGAGACCAGCCTGTGTAGACTTGGGCAAGCTGTTCAGTTGCACAGTATTCCCAGGAGAAAGGAATGGCAAACTATTTCTGAAAACTAGAAAACCCTGGAAAGAGGAACCATAAATCAGAATCAGCTCGACAGCATGTAATTATTGTTATTGGCCTTGAAGATGCAATTAAGAACCATAACCTGTAGAAAAGACCACCTCCTCATTTGACTATGTGGAACCATCTGGTTGCCCATATTTTTGGACTTTTCTTTTGGTGGGGCTGGGTATGGATACTGTTGTGATGAGATCTGCATTTGACAATTTGCCACTACGTCACTGCTGGGGAGCAGTGGTAAGAAATGGGTATGGATCTCTCAAGTCTTGCTTCTGGGCTTCCTGAAGGCATGTGGTTGAGCCATGTAGAAAACAAAACAACAGTAAAAAATAAAATAAAGAAGAAGACAAAAAAGGTTGTGGCATCTTAAAGACTAACTGCTGTATTTTAATGTGAGTTTTTGTGGACAAGTCGACTTCTTTGGACAATGGACTTGTCCATGAAAGCTAGCACAGACTAACACTGCTACCTCTTCTAAAACTCAACTGTGGAAAGCAAGAGGCTGAGCTAGATACACCTTTGGTCTGCTCAACTAGGCCTCTACTTAGGTTTGCTTAATGTCCTTTTCTCTTCTTTACACATTCTCCCTTCCCCTCAACTCCTGCTAGGTCAAAGCAATGCAAGGAACGGATGGCATCGGCCACAATAAGTGGAGTGGAAAGCTAACCCCAAGGTGAGGTTGTAAGACAAACAGCGTGGAAGAGGAGAGATTCTCTGAGTTATTTTTTAAAAATGTAGAAAGAAAGAAAGAAAGAAAGAAAGAAAGAAAGAAAGAAAGAAAGAAAGAAAGAAAGAAAGAAAGAAAGAAAGAAAGAAAGAAAATTCTGACTTACGTAGTCAAGTGACCCAAACAATGCAGGAGGCAATGATTGAGAAGGGAATGCTCCTTCCCAAATACCCTGACTTTCAAACTCTATTGACTTCACATTTCAGTTACTTCATTCTTGTTCACTTTTGGGGTCATGCACACATTTCTGTAGTCCCGGGAGGCCCCCTGACGCATTACAATCTGGAATGTCAACCAGCTGGAAGCTCCTGTTTCTGTCATACAAGATCCAAAATGCATCATTTTATGTTTGAAAGATCACCTGAATGGATGTTTCCTACATTTTGCCAGTGAAAGGAACAGCCAGGGTGACAATATAGTTTCCCTATGAAGAAAATTATGTGTGTGTTTTGTGTTGTCAAGTTGGAACTGACTTATAGCAACTCTAATAGGGCTTTTGAGGTAGGTGAGATGTTTAAGGAATGGTTTTACCAGTTCCTCTCCCCAAGTCAGTTTCCATGGCTGAATGGGGAGTTGAACCCTGTTCTCCAGAGTCCTAGTCTGTTACTCTATCCACTGCACCACACTGGGAATCATGAAAAGTATGTGAAAATGTAAATAACTGACTAGGAAAAAGTTTACATATGCAAAACTGGAAGTCATTTACCTAGCATTTTCTTCATGCAGAGTGGAAAAGCGAAACCCTAGTGCTCTTCATAATTAGTCTATCAAGAAACAGCAGATAAGAAGACAGTTCCATGATGAAAGAAGTATGTCATATATATATTTCCAGACCTAGAGCAAAAATAGCTCAGTATTAGCGGACTTTCCAACTACCCTTAAGATCTATTGATAGGATAATTATTTCAGGTCCTGACCATTGGGAACATCGGGTATACAAGTTCCCTTAAGAATAGATAAGCATTGTCAAGAAGCCGGAGTAGACACGCTCCCATTATAGCCAAATGAACTGGGTCCAACCCAAGACAGCATTCCACCTTAGGCAAGAAACAAGATGGCAGCACCTGAAAGGACCCACTTCAAAATGGTGGAAGGAGGTACCTCTTTTTCCTCTGTCCACAAATGGCCTGTGATGTCCTTTCCCCTGTTCAGATATGAAAACTGATGGAAGTAGCAGATGAACCTTTCATCAGCACTGGCCGTAGGACCTCCACCGCACCTGCGTGCAGCTGACAAGCTTTGAGAGTCTCAAGGCCTAATCGTACATGGCTCTCGGCTCCAACACCTTGCTAACACCTTGCTTCTAACACACACAGATCCCCTAAGGCACAAAGGCATCCCCAGAAAACCCCTCCACTGTATAATTATACCCCTAGAAATACGCTGTAAGGGATTTTAAAGCTTACGACCTGCAGTCGTAAGATCGAATCCACGCGACGGAGTGAGCCCCCGTCGCTTGTCCCAGCTCCCGCCAACCTAGCGGTTCGAAAGCATGCAAAATGCAAAAATGCGAGTAGATAAATAGGTACCACCTCGGTGGGAAGGTAAACGGCGTTCCGTGTCTAGTCACGCTGGCCACGTGACCACGGAGGATTGTCTGCGGACAAAACGCTAGCTCTATGGGTTGGAAACGGAGATGAGCACCGCCGCCTAGAGTCGGAGACGACTGGACAAATTGTAAAGGGAAACCTTTACCTTTTACCTCCACCACTACAAACCACATTCCATTTTTATATTGTAAAACCACATTCAATTTTTATATTATAAAAAGTCCCTAGAGTATGCAAATGGGATTTTTCAGTTGCACCCTCCCTCCCACAATTTATGTAAGAAAAAAGGTTGGGAGGTCATAGGTCACAAGACCAAGGAGTGTGTGTGTCCCCTGACCTATGAACTCTACCCGCCCCCTTCTAGCAGCTGTTGCCTCACTCTGTCTAGGGATGTGACAAATCCTCACAAAATTACTAATTCTTGATGAGATAGGCTGCCTCGACATGCCAAGATAGCTTGCTTAAGTAATCGGACCCTTGTGAGATTTCTCACCTCTAGCCTGTGGATGGGAAATGGAGTCCTTTTTCCTTCATTGAACCTTCCGCAATTTGCACAAGATGTCTCTGCACAGTACAAGTATCTCTTCCCCTTGTGAATTGAAATGCATATTCTAGGCAGCTGTGACTTCTGCTCAGCTGTGACATATCTACAGTCTTCTTCCACTTGTTGCACTAAGGACCTTATAGAAGCTAGCGAAGCCCTTCATTTCAAGGAAAAGCCCTGTGTGATTTCAGTGGAATGTTTTAATCCAACTTTCTTTTTGAATTTGAAAGCTGTAGTGTTTCCTTCCACCGATTCTGCATATATAGAAGGCAAATGGCTTGGTTCATTCCCAGGATAACTGTAAAATAAACTACGCGACAGATTATTTTGCACATTTTTAAAAGAGGTGCTCCCCCTTGTGGTGAAAAATGGCTGTTTCCTCTAGCTGTGTCCTCAACGACGTAGGTTGCATTCAGTGTGCTTTGTTTTGTGATTGGTTATGGGAAGGTAAACACAGGCTTAATTCACGAGTCTGATTGCTGAAGCAAGTACCTCTGAGGAAATCGTATCGTAGAGGGAAAATGTATTACTATGAAGAAGTACAACTTCCTCTTAACTCTGTCGATCTGAATGGAGGCTCAGAAAGCAAGAAAGAGGAGAATTTCATCATTAATTAAATCCCTGTTCTCAACATACTTGCAGCTGGGAAGTTGAAGTCTTCCCTTTCCACTCCAAAAAACATAACAGATGATCAAGTCATGCTTACGTGGTTCCATTTCAGCATCTCCCTGGCATCCAGATGGCTGGGACGCCATCCCCAGGCTTCTTCTGACAAACTTTGATCGCATCTGTCACTCACAGCAGCTGGAGCTGTCAAATGAGACAGGCCCTTCACAGCCTCCTGGAGTGTTCCCTCCTCACAAGGACTAAGGTCAGTCCTGATATTTCAGTAAACAATCCTAAGCGTAAGAAACCTAAGGAGGTGGCCGCTGAAGACAGAGACCTAAAAATAACCATCCCAAAATATGCCTTGGAGACGGATATGGATGATGAATGAAGTCGATAGCTTCACCGTACAAGAATCAACAGCATGCTGCAGGCCGTCCAAAGCATTCAAACTCACTGCCTTTTTATCAAAATAAGTAGGAAATTCTGATCCACGTTCTTAGTTTCTTAGATTTTAAGCTTCTTCTTCTAATCCTTCTTCTCCTCTTTCTCCTTCAAATCCCGCTGGCTCGAATCCTATTATATGTTTATACCAGTATAACTCAACTCGTGTAAATTTCAGTGCCAAATGGCTGCTATGAAGTCTACATAGAAGTTAATATAGGCATTTGTTATCCCACATGGACTGGTGTGCCTGCGGTGAGAAAGCAAGTGCCTATATCAGGATTTCCCATCCTGGGGGTTGAGACGCCCCCACCCCAAGGGGGTCAAAAAGCCTTTTTTGTGGGGTCGTGGGTCACCTTATATGTGTTGTAGCTCTTCTTAAATAATGTCTACCTTGACCTGTCAGAGCAGGATATGAAAGTTAGCATGTATGCACATGATGAGAAACAGGCCCTTTGTGGGAGAAATAAGCTTCTATTTTCTA
The DNA here is from genome assembly GCA_037013535.1 of Intellagama lesueurii. Taxonomy (NCBI): domain Eukaryota; kingdom Metazoa; phylum Chordata; class Lepidosauria; order Squamata; family Agamidae; genus Intellagama; species Intellagama lesueurii. The sequence goes on from JBAJHW010000003.1 coordinate 9,312,246, forward strand.
AGAAGGGATGACCTGGACTATTTTTCTGCAAAAAAACCAAGAGAAATGCCAGTGGAAAGATATTATTGCTGCTGCTTTTGCAAGAAAAAGGGATTTAAACTAAGATGCATCACTTCGGGAGAGCCTAAAGAAAGGGAATAAAAGGAAAAAGAAGAAATCGACACACACAGCAACAACCCCCCACCCCAGAAGGGGACACAAAACCAAGCAGCCTGCTTCTCCTGCAGCAGGTGTAAAGAAAGCTTTGTGCCAGTTTCTGAGAGGGATCCCCACTGCATAAAGGTTTTGGCCCCTTCCTGGGTATCATGATGTCTGTCCACTCCCTGAACTATCTTTGGAACAACTTGGCCTTCTCCATTCCCTAACCTTTAACCTCCTCAGACGATTCCCTCCCCAGTTTCAAAGCAGCGGCTGCAAGAAAAGAGGAGAGTGAGCATCACTGATGGTGCTGCCATGTTGATCATGCCTTTTGGATGCCAATGTGGCGAGGGTTGCAGGTTACTTGACTATTATAAAAGGGGCTCACGAGGGAAAGGTTGGGAACCACTGGTCTATATCAACGTTGGCAATTTCCCGTTGAAATTTATACCAATGGAATGATGCTGGTGGATGTGATGAGGACAGGATTTCGACTGTATTCAAAAACCACAGTAAAACCTTTCCTAAAAGTAACAGACACTTTTGGGATTCAGCAAAAATAACACAGAACCTTGTAGCACCTTGAAGATGGAGGCATTTTACTTGGCATAAGCTTTTGGGGAATATAATGTAGTTTACCCAATGTCTACCTATATGTCCTCTCTGGACATTTATTGGGATTGTGACCGTCGAAGGTGAAGGCCCAGGGCTCATCAACCTATTTCCCACTTTTATATGTAATTCATTCACAAATCCTTCTCATTCCATTTCTAAGATTTTAAAAAAATTTTTTGTAGAGAAATGTCTAAAACTGACTTATTGATAAGCCATACTTTTCTAAACAGAACAGCTGCATTCCATCTAAGAATAGAAACTGATGCTGACAATAGCTATATTTTATATTCTCAGAAATGGGTGATGATATGGATCAACTATTGTTTGCTTGTTTCTTTTTCTCAGGAATCATCAGGAGAATTCCAGGTGCAACCAAAACCCAACATCAGCCATTCCCCCCCCCCCATTCTTCTTGTTCTTCCAACTTCTTTGCTTTATTTACCAACATGCCTTCAACCATGAAAAAAATTGACTTTGCTGGAAAAGATTTCTTTTAAAAGCTTCATGATGCAACAGAAGAATCTCTTTTAAGCTGCCGTTCCCTCCTCTATTTTTAAATTTAGCTGTGAGATAAAAATGTTTACTTTTGGCACTGTTCTTATGCCTGGGGCTGTTCTACAACTTTGCCTGTGGAAAGCTACAGGGCATGGCTCACATTTACTGTCCAAGATAATACTTCAGCTAGAGCACTTCTGAAAAGATGACCAAAAAAAAAAAAAAAAAGAAAAAAAAAGAAAAAAAGGGAAAAACAGGCCTCCTTGCCCTACATAGGAAGCTGCTTTACAGTGACTGGCTTATCTAGCCTAGCATGGCCAACACTATCAGAGGCTGGCTCTTCAGGGTTTCAAGAAAGATCTTTTCCTAACACTGCCTGAAGGTCCCCTGGGATTTTCTGATGTTAATTCTAGGAATGGTAGTTTTGGATTACTACTTGGACGTAAAGATGGGCACGAAGTGTTGTTCGTCGGTTCTGGTTCGGACCTCTGGCCACAGAGCTGTTCTGCCATGCTGCTGCCTCTGAGTGGGTAGCTGCTGGAGGAGGAAGGGCTGGGAAGCCACACTGTTGCCTCTGAGTGGGTGGCTGCTGGAGGAGGAAGGGCTGGGAAGCCACACTGCTGCCTCTGAGTGGGTGGCTGCTGGAGGAGGAAGGGCTGGGAAGCCACACTGTTGCCTCTGAGTGGGTGGCTGCTGGAGGAGGAAGGGCTGGGAAGCTGTGCTGCCACTTCTGAATGGGTGCCCAATGAATGAAGCAGGGCTAGGAAGCTGGGGTGGCTGCAGAACAGCTTTGCAACCAGAGGCCTAAATCAGCACAAATTGACAAAATGCAGTTCATGGCCATCTCTACTTGGATTACAAATCCCATAATTCTAGATTCTGGAATTTTACCAGAATGACAGACACCTATATGGGGCTCACTTGGGAGAAGAGCCTAAACTGGAAAGCTTTTTTTAAAAAAGCATTCAGAAGCATTTTAGTTTGTGGCACAGTTTCCTGCAGCGAATTTGACCACCAGCTTCCATTACAGTCACTAGGGGACGACACTGGTATCCACAATAAGTCAGCTTCTTCTGTTCATAGCAGGTGGTGTTACCATACTTTCTTGTAACACTGGCTACCTTGAAAACGTTCACTTACTGGCCTAAATAATTCCATGCTGTGCGAACATCTGGTTGGCCCATTTGATGAGCATAGTGGTACTGGAAAGAGTGCAGGAAATGATCTACAGAATGGTCAAGGGTTTGGGTCAGCTCCTCTATGAGAAGAGACTAGCAAATTTTAATACACTTACAGAATTTTAGTAGTGGAAGGAATTCTTGAGTTCATCTAGCTCAGCCCGCTGCTAAATGCTGACCTTACAGGAACAACTTTCCTGAGAGATGGCCATCCAGCTTTTGTTTACATACCTCCAGTGGAGGAGACTTTGTCATGAGAAGACAGGACTGGCCAGAAAAGACAATAATACTATGAAAAGTTGAAGGCAGCAGGAAAAAATGGGGGACCAAGTATGAGATTGATTGACTCCAGAAAGAATGCCACACCTTTGAGTATGCAAAAGCTGGTCAGTGCTGGAACTCATTCCTAGGGTCACTAAAAGTCTGAAGTGATTTTGACAGTATATGACAACAACATCCAAGGTGCTGAATTCTGTTTCTCCAGCTTCTGCTGTCTCAGCACAGACTCTATCCTCTTCACCAGCAGATTACAGAGGCAGATAAAGATCTGGGTTTACACCATTGGTTATATGCACAGACCTTTGATGGGTTATGAGCAGAAGCCACATGCAATGAAAAACTCAGTTCTGAGTTTTGAGCTCTGCTGTTAGGAATTTTGCCCACTTGGCATATCTCTGCTCTAAATGTCATATCCATAATGAAATGTACCCCAGCCTCACCCGCCACCATTGTTAGCAGACATCTGATCTTTTTCTCTCCTCCCTAAATGTTTTGGGTTTTTTTCTGGCACCGACAATTCCTCATTCAACCTCGGCAGCCATGCAATCAGTAAGAATTCTTGAGAACGTTTATATTGTGACTACCTCCTCTGATGTTGGTATTTTTCAGCTGCCACCCCCTCCCAAAGAAAGACAAAGGAAAAGACAATATGATTATCAAGTCTCTCCAAAACCACAAAATTATAGTCGGGAGCTGGAATGAACACACATATTTGCATGGCCTGAAAAGAAATATTGAAAGAGTACACGCCATGGGTCCAAATACTAATTTGCACACAGATGCTCAACTGGTAGCATAAAGCTGAATATTTTGGCACAAGATAAGGCATTTCTGAAGGCTCAGCTTTCTAATCTATCCCATCCCAAAGCTGAGTAACAAGTAACAGTGTGCGATAGTCGGCAGGCCTCCTGCCTGAAAAGGTGCAGCACTTTTTCAAACCAGGTCCAGACCCCTTGAGACAGGCCCAATTCATGTTGGTAGTTTCGATGACACCGTCCAACCATCTCGTCCTCTGTCGTCCCCTTCTCCTCTTGCCTTCACACTTTCCCAACATCAGGGTCTTTTCCAGGGAGTCTTCTCTTCTCATGAGAAATGTTTTCTAGTTAGTATTTTCAAAATTGATTTCTAAAGGGCACTTAAAGGCATTCCGAGAGGTATTTTTAATAATACTTGTTCAAGTTTCAAGCCAGGATCTTCTAAATTCTTGTTCCTCCAAACAAGAGTGTTTCAAGTTTCAAAAAAGATATAGTTTTTAAAAAAAGTTTTAAGCCATTCTCTCCCTAATCTAAAGTTTTGGTCAACCCTCCATATAAGAGAATGTAGAGAGCAGTACAGTAGGTAATGCAACAAGATACTTTTTCAACATTATTACTAGTAATGACAAAAGATTGCTTTTCAAACATTATAACATATAGTAGGAACCCAGTTACATTTAAAAAGTAACTTTCCCAACTCTGGCCCACTGAGTCTTTCCGGTTGGAACCTGACATGGACTGTGACCGTAATGTTTTCAAGAATCAAGGAGCCTAATATTAATAATAATTGTGTGCTGTCAAGTCAATTCTGATTTATGGAGACCATTTCCAGGGTTTTCCAGTACGTAATACTCAGAAGTAGTTCACCATTCCCTTCTTCCGGGCATTCTCTGTGGCTGTGCAGCTTGCCCAAGGCCACACAGGTTGGCTCCACTCACAGGAGGAAATTGAACTTCCAAACTCTGGCTCCATAGCCAAATACCTAAACTACTAAGCTATCCAGCCAGCCTATTTTATATCCCTGGCCCAATGTTGCTATTAGTAGTGCTGGAATGCTGGTTTTTCCCCACAGTCCACCTGATGGGATGGAGAGAAAAGTGGGCGTGGCTCCTGCAGGCCAACTAGAGAATGGCTAAAAACTATGCATGGCCTACTCCCAGCTTGTACAGGCAAGAATCAAACTTGTGATAGCAACAAGACAGTAATTCTGCTGAGGACAATATCTAGGTGAGTACTGTCCAAGTCTCTTGCAGTACAAACAGAAGCATCTTCTAGCACTTTAAGGCTAAGAAGTTTTGTTAGGCATAAATTTTAAAAGATACAGCCCATTTCTTGGGCTGCATTCTATTGAAGGGGGTTGTAAACCACAAAAGCTGATGCCAACACAATTTGCTAGTCTTTAAACCACCATAATACTCCATTCTTTGAGAGCTCTATAAAAAGAGGGCCGACCAGTAAAAGTGACATCTCATGCCCCGTACATCATCTCATCAACAATCTGCCTTTGCTTTTGTTTAGTGAGAAGGCTGAAGAACATTCCGTCACATGCCATCTTCAGCAGAATCAGAGACTTCAACAACAGAACCATATAGATCAGGGGTGGGCAAAATGTGGCCCTCCAGATGTTGCTGAACTGCAACTCCCAGCATTCCTAGCCCACACAGCCAATAGTGAGGAGTGTTGGGATTTGCAGTTCAGCAGCATCTGGAGGGCCGCACTTTGCCCAGGTCTGATATAAACATCTGAATCTCAAAAGTAAAGTCCTACAGAGATATGCAATTTCATCTCAAGCACAAAACATGAGCATTCACATAATGCGAGGCGCGGTTTCACATAAAGCCAGCAGTCGATTTAGGCTTCTGAAGAGGCGGTAGCTACAAGGCCCGCAGATGTGACAAAAGGAGATGTAAAAAATTGAAATTGCAACCTCAAATAATCTGTGTCCCCATCTTTTATCCTTTAAGTCTCATGGTTGCTCGCCATCCCTGGTACTCACAAGTGGTTGACCTTTATTGGGATAGCTTGGCCTTCAGCATGCTTCATCCTTGCAAAAGCTCTCGTGTTTATTCCAGAAGCACAGCTGCTACCTCAACACTACAGCCCTGAAACCATGGTAAGGAGAAGCCAAATAGTAATGCAAAAGTGATATTGCCCCAAAGCAGTCAGTTAAATACAGGAGAATGACAAAAGACAAAGGTTTGAATCTCACAATCTCCTTTCTCAACTGGTTTTCCTCATCAGAGCCAGAAAATAATGAACATCTTCATTTCCCACTCAAACAGGGTGCTAATTGGCTCGCTGGTGAGGTTTATAACTGGGGGAATTTAGTGGGTGTTTTTTCCTTTCAGAAGCTTCTGCAGCGATGGTGCACTGCAGCAGACTATGTGTCCTGATGGACCACAGCATAAGTGCAGCTTTGGGCATTGTCCAGCCACGCACAAAAAAGATGTGCGTTTCAGAGTAAGTTGCTCCCTGTATTAATTTTGCACAGGACCTCTCTCTACTTTTGTCAATACTCGTTTGCTTTCACGTTATCTGTCTGTTTCCTGGAAGTTAACTGGCCAGCAAAAAATGGGTTCTCTATTTCCTTACAGTGGCTTACATTATAATGCTAGAAAGATACATGTCTACTTCCTGTCATTCAATGGATCAAGGACCTTGCAACACAACCAACCTGTGAATACATACAAATGTATGGAGATACTTTCAAACATATGGAAGCCTCTTACACAAGTTTATGTCTGGATCTTGTTATTATGATCATAGTACATCTAGTTCTACTGTGCGTCCTTTCCAGCTATGTGTGTGTGTGTATGCGTATGTGTTTAATTCATTCTTTTCTGTTACTAATAACATTACAAAAATTAAAAAGCATATTGTCTGTGCTTCATGTTCCATCCAGCAATGTCAAATGAGAAGTGCAGCTTTTATAACCCTTGGTGGAAGATATAATTAAGCTTCTGTGCTTGTTCTGAGTAGCAGAAAAATCACAGACTTCACGTCCTCTTCTTGGGAGGCAAAAATCACATTCAAAGCAGCTCACAATATACATGGCTGTGGGTCCAGGGTCTATGCTCATTACCTCTGGTTTGTGACAGCTATGAGAAATTTGCTTTGTGACATCCAAGCAGGCCCAGATGTGGTCAGTGATGGAAAGGGAGACCAGCTCAGAGGCTTACTTAAGGTCCCTGCAATTAACATAATGGTTACAGGAGAGAAGAAAACTACATTATAAATGTCCTAAAAATGAGAGATTTGAAAACTTACTTTTTGAGTCCTCTCCTGACTTGCAGGGGTTGTAATTTTAAAATGTAACTTTTGCAACCTCTGGTTACCTGACTACATACAACGTGTCCACAGTCTACAGAAAACCAACCAGCCAAACAAACAACTGTAGGACTAGCAATGTGTTTACAACACTTTGCACCCAGATGCCTTTTCTTCTGCTCTACCTGGACAAGGGACCAATGGGGACAAGGTGTATACCACCTCTGCAGAGTACGTGGCCCACTTTCTCCTTGCTTTCCCTCATGTAACTACAGAAATTCATGGGATGAAGGAATGGCCAAGATTCTGTCCATCCATCACTAACAATTGGAAGACAATTGTTCGTCCATCCATCACTAATAATTGGAAGACAAACACATACTTCCAGAAAAGAAAAAAAATCAACCCAACCATGAAGTGCCTGTTGATTTTTTTGAGTAAGTGAGCCTTGTGGTGCAGGGATTAAACAGCTGTGCTGCAGCCAAAAGTATGATCACGACCCGGGGTTCAATCCTAGGTAGCTGGCTCAAGGTTGACTCAGTCTTCCATCCTTCCAAGGTTGGTAAACTGAGTACCCAGCTTTCGGGGGGGGGGGGGGGGATGTGTAGCCTGCGTAATTAACTTGTAAACTGCCCAGAGAGTGCTTTAAGCACTATAGGGCGGTATGTAAGCAGCACGCTTTGCTTTTTCACTTTAAACACAAATGCACAGTTTATGATTCCATTTGCTCTCTCCTGTATCAGCATTGCTTTCCTTGGTGAAAAGGAGAACCACAACACAGCCACAGGTAGCTTGCCCAGACAAAGGACAAGCGAGCAGCAGGAGCTTTAGGACCAGAGGAGCTGTCCCTTTAAGGCTCTGTCATTCTTAGCAAGCAGGTGGGAGCTGGATTTGGGGATGATTTAAGGCAGTGGTGGGGAACTGGAGGCCCTGAGAATGAATCTGGCAGCAGTCTTGTCCCTTTGGGTTTCCCCAGGTGGCCATACCACCTTCCCACTGGCACTGTCATTTGATGGTTTTCCAGCTTTTGTGGATGTAGCTTTTCCCATTCTGAAAAGTCAACTCTGTTATAGCTTAGTTACCAGTAGTAAGAGCTTTTCATTAAAATATGCTGACAATGTTGGTCCTATCCCTTTCTCCTTTGGTCTCTCCTACCACTGAGCTGTGGTCCCTAGAACTTCTGTGAAATTAAAATTGGCCCTTGGACTGAGAAAGATTCCTCAGGTCTCAGCACCCAACACTTAATGAGTCAAGTTACCCCTTCTTGGGACTGGTCTCTAACTAATCTTGCATCTCAAGCCAGTCTCTTGGCCTTTACATTGACATCATCCCTGCCTCTCAATCCAAATCTCTGGTTCGCTGCTCCAAGCCATTGTGATCTGTTCACACCTGAATCTCACGGGTTCCTTCTGCGTAGGACTAGGCAGTTCATTGCTCAAGTTTACTTTACCAACCCTAAATGTTCTTTAGAAAAATACTATACACCATATTAGGAACGTAGCTTAAACACAGTACTACAAATGTTCAGTATTATTAGGACTAATTAGCTTTTTGACTGTACAGTTTTCTTGATAGATGTCAGCTATACCTTATGGGTGACACATTAAATCAATATCTATTGAGTTCTTTCAGTCTTTATTAGAGATGGGCATGAACTGCCGGTTCATGCCATCTCTAGTGTTTAGTCATAGGCCATTACAACATGAATATTTGACAAGACAAAAAAACACATCGAACACATCTGTTTGTAGAAAACAAAAATATCTAAGATATTGAAGGCAAGCTATGCAAAATTAATTCCTTTCACTGATAGATTCAATTGCTTGTTGTTCGCCTGGGGTCAAGATGCCTTCAATTTGTTCTGAAGCATGGATGGGCACTTACCATGATTCAGTGGGTCAGTGTGGTTCGGAGGATCAGGCCCACAGGTGTTGTGTGGGTGCCCAGATTCTGCCCTGCCTCTTCCTCTGCTTCTCTAGCCTGCCCCCTCCTCTGAGTGGGCGCCCATAGGAGGAGATGGAGTGCGGAATCTGGGGTGCCCACACAACACCTATGGGCCCATTCCTCTGCAAAACTGCCAACCCCCCAAAAAAGTGCCCATTAATGGCAAAGTATTTCTGACACCATGATGCTGCATTTGAAAACTCATCTCTCTTATAGGTTCACTGTAACTCTGAAGCAACTGACCAAATGATAGAACCGATAACTTATGCAAATATTAAATAACTTTAAGAAGGTTGAAGATCACCATGTCTTTTCTATTTCACTTAGAACAGTGTTTCCCAACCTACCAGTAGTGACTCAAGGGGGTCACAAAGTGTTTTCTGGGGGTTGCAGATCGCCTAATATGTGTCATAGCCCTTGTTAAATAATTTCTTCCTTGACCTTTTGGAGCAGGATATTAAACAGCATGTATGTGTATGTATGAGAAGCTGGTCCTTTTTTTGGGTAAAGAAGCCTTTACTTTCAGAGAAGGGATGGGTTGACCCCATTAAAAATGCCTTTTTATGCAAATGTGGCGGGGGGGGGGTGTTGCACACATTATAAAAGGGGATCACCACTCAAAAAAGGTTTGGAATCATTGACTTAGAAACTGTAGTGTGTTGAGTACAATTACAAAGAGAACTTCCAGATAATCTAGGCAACATTTTGGATCTCTGGGAAACATGGCAACTGATATTGTGACAAATTTGGAAAAATACTGTAGGTAGAAATGGCTGAGGAAGCTAAGAGACGTAGAGAGAGAAAATTAAGTCACTTTAAAATGAGTCTTGGTATTGCAGGGTAATAGACAAAACACAAACAAATATGGTGATAGGGCAAACACAGACATGAATGAGTGAACATTCATCACAACTCCATACTGCTTTGCAGATCAGCCATCAAAGAAGTTGTAGCAGATGCTGATAATAACAACAACATGGATTTTACATTAAGCTGGGTGAGAAAATATTTTTCTGTGTGTAATCTTAACATGCTTAGAGGCTAAGTAATTCTTTTGACTTTATATATTTTTATTGTTAACAACTTTGATATTTCTCCATGCTTTTAAAATAAGGCTTGCAATAATGTCTTTTTAAAAACCTTTTAATAATTTCACTACTTAAGAGCTGTATTCTCTGCCTTTATGGGCTAAAAGTTTCTGTATTTTGAGAATCTGACTTAAAATCATTTCCCCCCGGATATTTTGAATGTATTTTGCTCCTATATTTCTGACTTAAACATTTCTACCTACAGCTTTCTTCAAAGCTGTAAGGCTGGTTTTTTTTTATGCAACGTACCTGTAACTTCTGAAAAAGATATACGTTTTCAATAACTTTTGGATTTTCAAACATATAAGCAATGTAAGAATAAAGTTTGTAGCAATAGACAAACTGATATTGCCTAGAATTATTGCAACAGTGAAAAGACCTTGGTATTCAGATGAACTTTGATATGGTTGTCTGTGATTATTTGATTTCATTCTGAGATTAACCTTTAACTGGGATAAATGCCAGCTGTCACTGACGAACAATAGTCTTTTAATCTTTGCCCAAGCGTGTGTGTGTCTATGTATCCCTGCAGGACTCCTGAGGGACACAAGCAATCCAATTTGGGTTCTGACAATCACAGTTTCCCACTATCATCATCATCACCACCACTACCTATTATAAGAAAAACTACAGAGAGTCTTGTGGCACTTTCAAAGACTAACTAGTTGTATCTGGCCTAGTTCTGCATGGACGATAGCCACAAATACATAAACACTTATCCATAAACCCAGTTAGTATTGTGTCACAAGACTATTTGTTACTTTAGCTGCAACAGACCATCACCATAACCCCCTTGACAGCTGCAGAACAATTACTCTCCTATCATTGTCATTTAATGAGCAGATAAACATATCCCATCAAATTTAATGGACATCAACAGTCTCTTAGGCTCCAGTACAGCACCCAGCTACCTGGGATTAAGCCCTACTAAATTCTGTAAGGCTTGCTTCTGAGTATCGGGCTGCATTGTTAATACTCTATCCACAGGCATTTTTAAAAAGGAAGAGTTGATGAAGGCATACATTCTTTCTTTCCTTTCTATACAAGAAGCTCAAAGCATACTTAATGATTTATTGATTCAATTCACGCAAGACGTCTATATCCAGTTTGCCAAGACAAAACATAGTCCAAAAAGTACCTTGCAAGAATGGGAATAACAACCCAAACACAACAAAACAAATTCAAAACCATGAAAGCAAGCAAACAAAAACCGTTAAAAACTAATGCAATTAGAACCAGGAAAGAGAAATAATGCGTTGAAACCAAAACATCCACTGAAGTGGTACTGCATTCTGAGGATGCATCAAAGTAGATTTTCAAAAGCTAGGTGAGGATCTGGGGAGCAAGCTACACAGGTAAGGTGCACTTAGGGTGCAATTGCCTTCTCTCCAGATTGTGTGAATGTCTCAGAAGGTTCATATGAGAGATGGAGGAAGTCAGCTGTTGACATCTGTTCATTTCAATTGTTTTGTGTGTGTTATACAGGTCAAAATATCAAGAGGGGCTGGCCCTTCATTGTGAGAGGAAAACTGACCATGGACATCAGCTAGGAGAACTTCTTGGTCCAGCAAGAGTGCTCCATCTGTGGAATGTGTCCTAGAATATTTCTACACAACTTAGTCTCAGTCCAAAATTGGAGCGGTTACAAAATGATCCAAATAGAAATTACTCTGTCCAACCATTAACATATTTTCAGTGATCATTTTTAAAAAGACTAAGGAAATGTTTGATTCTTGGAATGGTTCCTGAGTGGCTATATTTACACATGTCATCAACCATCAAAGCATGGTTTTCTTGCCATTATGAACCACTGGTGAATGGCCAGATCAGGCCCTGTCGGTGCCATTATGCTAGCATAAAATCTTATTTCAATGGCAATAATGTGATGAAACATCACAACCACCAATATGTGATTGCTGATTGGCTGGACTTAGGCAAGAAAGACGTAGGGGTGAGAGACAGCACTGGTGTATCTAAACATCATGAAGCAGAGGCATCAAAAAGAGACAAAGCCATCTGTGCCTCTCATAATGCCAAAACATGGCTGAGATCCTGTTGTGCAGCTCAACATGCACAAAGGCGATAACGTCAGCAAATCACTGCCAATTAAAGACTTCCTTTGGGGATCTCAGGGTGCCTACAACTTCACTGCATGGTGTACGAGTGATGTGCACCATGACATCACCTTGAACAGCAGCAATTTGCCTTCAATCAGTGTTGCTTTGCCACCGATGATGACATCATCTCTGGTATCATGCTCACAGAGCAACAGGATTTCCACCTACATTCTGGAAATGTGCAAAAGCCAAACAGCAATATGAGAGAAGCAAATGAAGCGTTGCAAGTTCACAAAGGACCTTTGCAAATTGTTTTATTAACCCTCCTTCCTAAAATGCAAAATAATTACTTAAACCATGGAGCCTGACAGTTCCGTTAGTTTCAACAGTTCCATCATTAAGAGTGTTTCTATTCCATGAAGTTTGCTCACCTACCTTCTGGCTGGTATTGTACAATCATGGTTACAGTCTGGCCCGCTCCTTTCAGCGCTGCGGCGGCCTGCTCATGAGTAGCACCACGAAGATCAATCCCATTCACCTGCAAGGGCACAAGGAAAAGCAGAGCAAATGAACTAATTTCATGGTGCAAAATGGGCAGAGAGTGGGGTCTCTCATTCTAAGCGGTTCCTTTTTGAGAAAAATGTATGGCCAAAGGAACTAATAAGCACACAACTCTTTCTCAATGGTCTAGGTAACTTTGTTATGATCAGGATTTTGTTGAAACGCTCAGAATGTCAAAGTTGAAAAGGACTTTGGAAGTAATTTCATCCCACATGCAGAAATCTACAGCTTCCTTGTAGAAGAAGGAATCCACTATATCCTGTGGCAACCTGTTCCACTGTCAAACAGCTTTTACCATGAGGATGTTTTAAATTTCCCACCACTGGCCCTTTTTCTAGGTAGCTGCTTTATACTCAATCAACCCTCGGTTATATTGGCTCACCTAGGTTGATATGGTTGACCGTGACTGGTACTGCCTTTCCAGAGTTTTCAGCAGAATTGTTTCTTAGCCCTACCTGGAAGTCCTGGGTATCAAACCTAGAACTTTCTGAATGCAAAGAAGGGGTTCATCTACTGAGCCACAACCACTTCACAGCTTTGCCCTTTGACACAACAAAGGATGAGTTTCCAATATGACAGCCCATCAAGTATCTGCAAACAGCCAACACACCTCCAGAGAACCAGTGGTGTAATGAACTAGGATTCAGGAAATCTTGGTTCAAATCCTTGCTTGTCCATGAAAATTCACCAAGGGATGGCAGTGGTAAACCACACCTTGAATTATCTCACATAACTTGCAAGCTCAGGCCAAACATACCTAATTCTTTCAAACACTCCTCAAAAAAACTGGTATTAGGACTCTCATGACCCTCTGCTGGAAAGCGTTAAGTTTATTAAACTGTGATGTTAAGAAGTGTTTGAATTCTTACTTATGTGATAATCCTGTTTTGGGTTGTACCATATCACATTACAGGAGGGAGAACAAATAATTCATGGTTCCAACCTTCATCCGTAAGGAAAGGTTCTTTTTTGGATTTCAACTCCCAGAATCCTTTCTTGCTGGTGGACTGGGGGAGTTGTCATTTAAAAAGTACATTTTTCCCATCTTTTGGGGCAGGTAAGGTTTGTGTATAGAGATGGGCATGAACCTCAGTTCGAGGTTTGTGCTGGTTTGTCAGCACAGCACCACAGGTGCTGCATGATCCCTTCCCCCCCACACCCCCAGACAGCTCCTCTGCTCACCAGCCAGCACATGCTGCTCTTTCCCTCCTCTTTGCGTGATCGTCCAGTTGCAGCAGGAACACATGCTTCCCTCCCCTGCCTCCTCCAGCAGCCGCCCACTCAAAGGCAGTGCTGCAGGAATCCCTGCCCCACCTCCTCATTTGAGCGGGTGGCTGCTGGAGGAGGAGGAGGAGGGAAGCACACACTCCTGCTGCAACTGGACAATCATGCAAAGAGCAGGGAAAGAGCAGCGTGAACCAGCTGGTGAGTGGGAGAGCCGGCTGCGGGGTGGAGGAAGGGAACATATGGCACCTATAGTGCGGTGCTGACAATCTGGCACAAGCCTCTGAACTGAGGTTTGTGCCCATCTGTATTTGTGTAGAAAGCCACCTTCTCTCTTCTGTCATTCCACTGGGAATTCCATTTAGCTCAGAAGGTGGCACATATCACATGCCAGTTACAACATACAGTAAAAATGCAGAATGCAATTTAGGCTTCAGGAAAAATATATTCCTTCCATTGTCTTCTCATTTGCTGACAATACAAATAAGGAATGGGAGAAATGTTGATCAATGGGAAACAAACTGAAAAACACATTTTTACAATCAGACACAGATCTCACCTTCTGGTTGCAGAGAATCTGAATGCAGGAGTTCCATTCAAGTTATTTTAGCCGAGAGTATAAACAATCCTGATTTTATTATGCAACTGCTGTAGGCTTTTATACTTAGCTGCCTCACTGCCTCCTCATTTTTCTATAGCTATGCCATGCTTGTCATCTTTGAGAAGGTGAAACACCCACATCTGCTCTACAATTCTGCCTTTTTTTTTTTTTAAACATTGCCTTCAGGGCATCACTGTCATGTGTACACATTTATTTATTAGATTACTCGACTGCCTGCTCCTGTTAAGCTCAAGACAGTAGCAACCACAATAAAAATATACTGCCTAACGAACTAAATCTATAAACCATAACACATTTTTTCAGGGAATGCCTGGTCCAACACTCAGCTTTGAAACGAGTTTGGAGAAAATTTGTTCCTAAAGATTACTAATCCCAGAAATCTCCAAGGAGCCTAACTAGTGACTTGGGGATTCAAAGAGGTCTTGTCCAAAAAGAGAGGAACTGACTCACACTCTAACTTTGTCAGTCAAATGCCAAGTTTTTCGGGCCAAACAGCCCGAAAAACCTACAACAACCATCGGATCCCAGCCATGAAAGCCTTCGAGAATATATTGTGTTTTGTTGTTGTTGTTGTTTTGTTTTAATCATCCAATGCTTTCCTGGGAAATATTTAGGAACCAACTTTTGCAGATCACCAAGAGAAAGGAAGCTGGCTGGATAACTTAGTGGTTTCGGTGTCTGATTGTGGAGCCTGAGGTTGGGAGTTCAGTTCCCCACTGTGTGTCCTGCAAAATAGAGCCAGCCTGTGTTGTCTTGGGCCAGCTGCACAATCTCAGGGAGCCCCTAGAAGAAGGGAATGGTAAACTACTTCTGAGTATTCTCTACTTGGAAAACCATGAAAAGGGTCACCATAACTCAGAACTGAAAACAGCACATGATGATGACAATGGGAATACTGTACCTATTCAATTTGCCAACTACAGATAGTGGAGGAGAATTTTGCTTTCGTTTATTTGTTGAAGAATTTACCCAAATTTGCAGTTTCTCCATATCTGGGAAGGGAAGAACTTGGGGTTTAAAACATATCAGATTGTGGAGGGGAAAAAACAACAACAGATTTTCCTAGCCCTAATCCTGCAAACGCAGCGTATATCCAAGGTAGCTTTGATATAGCCAGTTCTTCTAATGACAGCCAACATGTGTTTCTCTTCCTTCTGCTGAAGTTCCAAATTATTCAATTTAGACCTTTTGAATCCATGACATCTTGGCATTGGAGCTGCCTGGGAGAATTAAGCTGCATCCGTTCTGCCGATGCGTTTTCCGTAAATAATGCCCCTCCCACCTAACACCACTGACGTGTTTACAGTTTCCGTTGTCACATTTGGGGTGAAACAGTATATGTGCCAGAAAGATAAAAATCAGACTTGTCACTGAGCGTGTTACTGATCAGACAGCCTGAAATGTGTTTGGTTGTGCAACCTGCTCCGGGGAAATCTCTCTCTCTCTCTCTCTGTTTGTGTAGGGATGTGTATGCAGCCATACCAGCCGAATGAGACTGCACACTTATTTTTACCTTAATGACCATTGTTGCCTTTCACTTTCCTTGTAACATAAACAATCACCATAATCTTGATTTAACCTGACCATCCATGAAAATACATTTATTTCAGAGATCTTTCCAGTCGCTTGGGATCACACTCTGTTTCCTCTTGGCTTTTTGGTTCTGACTCAACAACAAGAACAACAACAGCCTAGACAGACCACAAATTGAAGTCCGGGGTGGAGGTGGGGAATGGAGAATGCAATGGGCTCACAGGAAGTTGTTTTTTTTGGTCTGGGGTTCTTTTTTTCCAGGTCAAAAATTGCTTCCTACAAATGGGTTTTCCATCTCGAGAGGAAAGGCACAAGGTTCCTACATATTTCAGGGGCACGTCTCCTCCGGGAGGACTCAATTCTACTAACAAACCCCCCTGCTGTTGTACTGGGTTCTCCTTAAAAAAAAAACACAGTTTAAATTTTAGTGTACACACGAGGCACGATCATGCACACACCCCTGTGCCAGGGGAGGGAGTTTTTCTGCTCATCCTGCCAGAGGTGTGTTTATTTTGGGGCGGATGTGGAATCAATTCATTGGAATCAATTCTGCCTATGTGGATGAGCTATCCACTTTTTAAAAAAGAAAATCCTGTTATCAAATAGCAGGATTATAAAACAAACAAACAAACACACACACACTGGGCTAGCCGAAAAAGCTGGCATCCACCCAGTCATCCCTTCACCCACCCTCTCACCTCGCCTTGCTCACTGCCATCCAGTCCACCTGCCCGGTCACCCTTTTGCCTGCCCAGTCACCGCCCCTCACTTGCTGCCCCCCCAGCCAGTCCCCCCATTGCCCCTTCACCTGCTCCTTCACCCACCTGGTCACCCCCCCTGCTCACTGCCCCCCCCCCGAGCCTCCTGGTCAACCTTTTCATTTGCCCTCTCGCCTGCCCCCCCCCCACTCATTCACCTGGCCACCTCTCAGGCACTCCTCCACCCTTACGCCTTTCCTTCTCCTCCTCCCCCCACTCCCTTTCCATTCTCCCCACTGCCTCCCTATCAGACTCACCTGATGGGAGATGATGGAGGTAGCAATGGCAGCAGGGAGCCCGACAGGGCGGCAGTGGCAGGTGAGAACGCACAAACCACCACAAAAGCTTTGGATTCCGACTAAAGTCCACATGATTTTAGCCTGAATCCAAAAACCCCTGATCCCTTTGATGATTTCCTCCAACAGTGGGGACAGGCCTGGACTCGGGGGGAAAAAGGTTTCTGATGCTACTGAGCTGGAAATGGTCCAGAAGGGAGAACCTAAAGCAGCTTCTCTCCAACCTTCTGGTGCTGCCTTTGTAGGCTGATTTTTAAATTGGGGCAGGGAGGAGTAATAAGGAAATACTAGTTGGAATCCTCTAAGGACTAACTTGACTGAGTCTCACCTCCCTCACAGGTGGGGACACGGGAGAGGGCCTTCTCTGCGGCTGCTCCCAGACTTTGGAACTCCCTCCCACTAGAAGCCAGGCTGGCCCCATCTTTGCTGTCCTTCCGCAAGCAGGCAAAGACCTCTCTCTTCAAATAGGCATTTTCTTAATGACGGACTGACAATAAACAGAATGGTTCATATTTTGTTGCTTCTAAATCTGTTTTTCGTAATGCTTTCACCTAGCATTTTAAATCTCATGTTATTAATTCTTCTTTGATAGGCGAATAATTCCCTGTTTTTAGCTTTTACTGTTGTTTTCATGATGTAATCTACCTTGGGTACTTTTTTAGGAGAAAGGCAGGGTAAAAAAATATTTCAAATAAATAACCCAATACTCATGCCCCCAACCCTTTATAAGCTTCCCCATACAGAGAAATCTCACCAATGGAGGTCTTGATCACTTACTCACTGCAAGGGGTGTTTACTTTACTTTTACTTGTCTTGTACCTGTCCTGCTGTGTTATTTTTAACTGAACACTTGGTTGATTTTAATAGTTTTATTGCATTTAGTTCATTTTAATGTTGTTTTTTTTAATGGCCGGGTTGATTTTACTTGAGTTTATGCTTTTTTAATGAAGTCTAGGTTTACTTCTTTTCATTCTTTTATGAAGATGGTAGCCCTGAGCTCTCCTTTCTAGTGGAAAGGCAAGTGTCAATGGGATGAATAAACAACAAATACATAAATACAGCTGAAGCTAGCTTCTATTACGGCTTCTCAGGACCTTTCTCTGCAAGAGAGCTCTAAAGCAATCCTGTTTCCACTGGCCTTTTCATAACTTTGGGGCTGGTGGCCTTATTGGTAGTTCCTATTTTTACCGTTCTTGAAATATTACTGTATGATTACCATGTTGGTTTGTTTTGTTTATTTTTAAAATATTATCTGCTTGTGGTGTGATGGTAAATCTGAAAGTGATGATTGGAATCTTTATAGCCAGACTACCTTCCACCCTCCTAAGGAGAGTCCAATAATATGGGCCGCTGGATTGGTCCCTATCAACAAATGAGGAACTGATCTTTTGTAAAGCTAATGGCTCTTAATTGCCCACTGGAGAGTAAATCACCCAGAAGTGTAGTTTGGAATGCAACAAGAATCGCTCGCAACACTATACTGATTCATTTCTCTCCCTGCTATTGTGAAATATGCAGCTCAGCTGAGAGAGAACAGGGAAGTTGTGCATGAGGGGTGCCACAGTCCCTCTTAAATCCTGGAATTTAAACCCTCCAAGTCCTGGACCCACTACAACAGTGGTCCCCAACCTTGGGCCTCCAGATGTTCTTGGACTACAACTCCCAGAAACCTTCACCACCACCTCTGCTAGCCAAGATTTCTGGGAGTTGAAGTACAAGAACATCTGGAGGTCCAAGGTTGGAGACCCCTGCACTACAACACTGGCTCTGTGCTACCTAGAGAGGGGTGTACCCTTAAAGGCAACCCATCCAAAAAATGAAATAAATCAGCGGCACACATATGCACACATACACACACAGTCAAGGGTATTTGCTTCAAAAAGTCAACTCCACATAGCTCTGACTTAAGCCCCAGTTCTGCCCCCTGCTTATCTGCTTGGCAGATGGGTGCGATCAAAGGGCCAGCCAAAGAAATCTAGAACTTGTCCTGTTAGATTAGACACAGTTCCATCTAGCCCCAGCTTTCTGCTTCTAACAGCGGCATGCCAGATGCCTCGAAGAAACTCGGAAGCATAGCATGAAATCAATGACCTTCCCCTGTGGCTTCTTGCCAGCATTTGGTTCTCAGAAATACAGTGCCTTTGAGGGTTTCCTTTCGATGGCATGGCTGCCTCAGCAGAGGTGGTGATGTGGAGAGTTATCTGCAGAACGATACAGAAACAGACAATTGGGACACCCCCGTGCAGACAAAGCAGCTGCCTTCTCTGTCCTCTTGTGTCCTCCAACGGCCTCTGGAAGCGGCTGTGGACACCCTTTGGATGATGCGCTCTCTATGATGACCACAGCCTTCCTCAACCTGAGCTTGCTAAGTGTTCTGGGAATACAGCTGCCATGATCCCCAGAGTGCATAGCCAGTGATTACTGGAACTGTAGTGCAATAATGGATAGGAATCCAAAATTGGAAGAGACTGGAGGATGTACAAAGTCATTCTTCGTTATCTTTACTCATTGTTCCTTTCTCTTTTTCAAGTCAATTCTGACTTATGGCAACTCTTTTCAGGGTTTCCTAGGTAGAGTCTTCAGAAGTAATTTACGATTCTCTTCTTCTGGGGTGCCCTGGGACTGTGCAGCTTGCCCAAGGCCACCCAGGCTGGCTCTACTCACAGGCAGCATAGTGGGGATTTCAAATGGTCTAAACCGAATAATTTGGAACCTCAGCAGAAGGGGAAAAAAAAAAAGACATGTTGGCTGTCACTAGAAAAAACTGGCTATATCGAAGCTAGCTTGGATATATACTGCATTTGCAGGATCCGGGCCAGGAAAATAAAATCTGTTGGCTCCTTCCCCCCCCCCCCCCCAATTTGATATGTTTTAAATCCCAAGTCTCTTCCTGCCCAGATATGGAAAAACTGCAAATTTAGGTAAATTCTTCAATAAATGAACTTAAATAAAATTCTTCACCACCTACACTTGCCAAATTGAATACGTAAAGTATTCCCATCATCATCATCACCACCATCATGATGTGCTGTCATCAATTCTGATTTATGGTAACCCTTTTCAGGGTTTTCCTAGTAAAGAACACTCAGAAGTCGTTTACCATTCTTTTATTCTGGGGGGTGCCCTGGGACTGTGCAGCTTGCCCAAGGTCACCCAGACTACCTCTACTCGCAGTAAGCACAATGGGGAATTGAACTCCCAAGCTCAGGCTCCACAGCCAGACACCTAAACCACTGAGTTATCCTGCCAGAATAGCCCATATTGCCACATAGGTGCAAAATATGAGGTGTTTCTTAGAAAAACAAGATGTTGAAGGGACCAGGTACACAAAAGCACGACATGAAACACGCAGGAAGAGCACACCTTTGATCAGATCACACAGAATGCAATTTGGAAGGATAAAACACAGCCAGCTATACACATATATGTATGTGTTTTTTGTTCCCTCAAAGAGTCTCTGTAAAGGAATAAGGCTAGCCAGGTTTCCTTCACCCGGGCGGGTTATCTCGCTTTCCAATCTAGATTGGAGAAGCAAACAGACACAGCACAGCTGGGTTTTGTCTCTCTTCCCCCAGGCAAATACCAAGACCAATCTTAAGCAAATTGAACTCCGAAACTGGACAGTCACTGCACAATACCTTTTTCCTATCATCTTGGAAGTCTCCTTTTCACGCAACCTTGTGACCTCTTTGCAAGATAATAAATTGCTTTCCTGTCAGAACAGTACAACAATGTAACCATGTATTTCCATAATTGCTGTCTATAGACCCACCCTTTTGACCCACCCTGTTGTAAAATTCTATCCCTTCTGTGATTCCCACTCCGATAAAGTTTGGATTCCTTTGTAACCCCATCCCTTCTGCCAATAAGTCATGAACCACCCATTTCTCCATTTCTCCTTCCATCTCCTTGTACCATGAACCACCCATTTCTCCTCCCATTCTCTTGCGTAACCAATGTTATAAAAGTCCTGGTCTTTCCTGTGCATGACATGGTTATTCTTGCCTACACTTGGACGCATGACTTCCATCATGCCTTTTATTTAGCTAAATAAAACAGCAACCATTTGAACTCTCTCTCGTGTCAAGGTTATTAGCGTTAAAGCTTTGACTTGCTACTCCGGAGACTAGCTCCTGGTTTCAACAATGTGATGAACCCAGCTGAGAACCACAGCAGTGGCGGAATACACAGTTAATCAATTTCAGAGTTAGAAGAGTCAGATGCCCAAAGTGCGGGGTTTCATCTTATCAATCTGTATCTTTCAGATTCTCCCATATTTCACTTTTTAATCTTTTCGTCTCAAGTTCCTTCCATCCCAGCCATGAAGAAATCTATGAATAGTGATAAATTGTTATCAAGAATGAAGTTGAACAAATTCTTAGCTATCCTTATCTTTGATAAAATGAAACACAGCCAGAAGATAGCAACAAAGATAGTGGAGATCTAGTCCTTCAAGTTGAGTGTGAAGGAGTTTGATATGTTCAGCTTGATGGAGAGAGAAAGGTTGCAGCCATCTTGAAATCTGTAAAGGGCTTTCTGATAGATGAGTGGCTCTCAACCTCTTAGTCAAATGTTTTGAACTTTAAATCCAGTCCAAAGCTTCAGCACACAAGATAACAATCAGAAATTTTGGAAGCTGGAAGTCTAAAACATCTGAAGACCAGTGGTTGAGAACTACTGATGTAGACTATGGAGCAAATTAGCTTTTGTTAGGGCTGTGAACAAATCTTTCGATGGGATTTGGAGGCCAAATCAGGGCTATGGAGTACATCTGAATTTGATCCTGAGAAATCTGTGCTCTGGATCTGATTAAATACGTAAGCCTCCCACTAGCTCTGTGTCACAAAACCAAAATGGTAATAACGTCTTTGTTTTTGCACAGATGTATATTTGGAATTTGATAAACCCCAAAGACGGGAAAATCTGCTCAATTTCAGACAGCTAGCAGCAGGGGTTCACATGCCAAACACTCTAAAGTTTGTTTGTTTGTTTGTTTTAAGGTTTTGTCAAGGAAATATTCAATTTAGGAGGTGTTTTTAAAATAACACGGATTATAGTGGGAAAAAAAATAGAATCATCGGTTTTCAAAAAGTGAAAGTAGCATGAAGCACTGGATTGTGACCCACAAGAGCTCAAGATAAAATCAATTTAATGGTAACCGAATACTGTTTTCCTTGGTTGTTTGTTTTTTGGAACAGAAATATACAGGCTTCCTCGCCCAATAAAATGGTATGCCACTGTGAGGGGGTCATTACTGGCAGCCCTAGCATGCTCTCTGCCCTCACTCTGTGCTCCCTGGAGGGTTTACTGGAAGGTGCAAACCCCAAGCCAGCACAGATGGAAGTCCCTGGGAGGGTGGGAGGAGGATGTAGACCCAACTGAGCAAGGAGACAGAGGCCGGGAGTACTGGGCAGCTGGTAATGATAGAATCATAGAGCTGGAACCCTCTGGGAAGGAAGAGAAAGGCCAGACAGAAACAGAGTCAATGGAGACCACTGAGCTGAAAGAGGAGGAGGCATGGGGATGGAGTGGCTGAGAAGCTGGACCCCATTTTTTTTTGCATGTCAGGGGATGCGGACTCCATATATGTAGAAAACCCTTGGACCAGGGGCCTGGTGGAGGTGGCCATTGCCAAAGGAACAGGTTGTAGAGGAGGAGTGTGCATTCCTGCTCAGTCCTCTGGTGTCACCTCTTTGCCCTACCAGCCTGTGGAGGCCTCAGCCTTGGGCAGGGCACCCAGTCCCACCCCCCCGCAACCCAGAGAAGGAACTAGAAAGTGCAATAGGCAAAAGAAGTGGCAGTGGAGTCTTCACGAGCGGTCAGGGACACACTGAAATTGACCACTAGCTGGCCATACACAAGGCGTCATGGAATTTGCATCCATCTCGGTGGCTAATTGCCACCAATCACAAAGTTAGCAGCGGTATCGGCTGTTGGGCAGCCTCACCATCTACCCTAATTTCTTAATTCTTGGCAATTTGCCAAAAAGATTTACACCAACTGTGTTTTGCCAGCATAACAACTGAATGGGATTCCCGGCCACAGCCATCAGGTTGTCTCCAATTTACAGTGACTTTATGAAGGAGTGACTTCTGAAAGGTCCCCTCATTTACAGCCCTTCTCAGAGCTTGCAAACCAAAATGTGGTCTCATTTATGGGGTCAATCCATCTCACGTTTGATCTTCCTCTTTTCTTGCTACCTCCCACCCTCTCTTGGATGCATACCTTAAAGTGATGGGGGGGGGGGTTAGTGTGTGTCAGGGAAGCTGAGAGCAATGCCACCAGGAGACTGGAGTCCATTATGAGCCTGGACTCCTAGCAAGAATTAATGGTCACATAAGCAGAAGAGAATAGATAGTTCTCAGTCATAATGGAGGTGGAGAAACCCCTGAAGAGCAGCTGCTGGAAAGCAGAAGTGGAAGTTAACACTGGCAGAGGATTTTTCACATACAACAGCACTGACTCTCAAACTAATGTTTGTTGCTGCACACAAAAAAGTAGTGTTAAACCACTTCTGAATATTTCATACCCTGAAAACCCTATGATTCAACAACTTTGACCATAGAAAGGTAAAGGTAAAGGTTCCCCTTGACATTTAGTCCAGTCGTGTCCGACTCTAGGGCGCGGTGGTCATCCCCGTCTCCAAGCCGTAGAGCCAGCGTTTGTCCGAAGACAGTTTCCGTGGTCACGTGGCCAGCGCTACTAGACATGGAACGCCGTTACCTTCCCACCGAGGTGGTACCTATTTATCTACTCACATTTTTACATGCTTTCGAACTGCTAGGTTGGCAGGAGCTGGGACAAGCGACGGGAGCTCACTCCATCGCGTGGATTCGATCTTAGAAAAGGAAAACCTTAAAGCAGTGGTTCCCAACCTTGGGTCCCCAGATAATCTTGGATTAAAGTTCCCAGAAGCCTTCGTTACTAACCAGGTTTTCTGGGAGTTGTAGTATCAAGAACATCCGGGGACCACTGGCTTAAAGGATTGTTGAACTTTAGGTAAAATGGAGCAAACAGGAGAAACTCCTGCTTTTAAAATGTGTCTGTTTGCAAAGAAAGCCATATGTTTTGGGCCAGCCGAACGCCACAGCAAGAATGGGCAGCCAATTATGTTTTTAGTGGAGATGGGGCTTATTTTGTGGCTATGCAGGTCTGAGGGGAGAGAGGGAGACAGAGAGAGGGAGAGACGGCAGCTGAGCAGAAGAGCACGTGGGTGGGAGACGGACGTGGGAGGCAAACTGTGTAGGAGGAAAAGAGCAGAAAACTGCAAAAGGCAAAAGGGGAGAACAAAACCTTCAGGAAATAACAAAAGGGGAAGCACAGACAAATAAAAGAGCAACACAGGCGGTGTACTGCAAAGGCCAGGGATGAAAGTCTGAGAACCTGACAATGAAGAGGGCAGGAACCAGACCAATATGTTCAAGTGGGCACATCGGCGCGTCTGAGAAGCAAAAGAGAATGAGAAGCAGAGAAATGCTCAGCACCCGTAATACAGAGAACTGCATTTACTTTTGGACAACCATCTGTCAGATCTACTTTGATTTGGACTCCTGCACTGAGCAGAGGGTGCCAGCTCTAGGATTCTATGAATCACGAGAGAGGACCCAAAGCTTAGTGAGACCTGAGGCAGACGGCGCCACCTGCAATCCTTCACTCTCTCTACCGAAAAAAGCCAACCCAGTTTCAGGGAAAGAACTCTGTCCAAGCCCGAGGAGAGGAGAAGAGCTGCCACCAAGAGCAGAGAAGTCGACGGAATCCTTTTTCGATCTGGGGAGTTTCACAATGGCTAGAACCATGGCAAATGATTGCCTCTTTGGCCACTCATGGGGGGGGGGGTATCATGATAATGGTTGGCAGCTGAATAGCTACCAAAAAGAGGGAGGGGCTTTGGAAAGGTCTTTAAAAAAACCCCAAATATAATTCTCACCCTTCACTTGAACCAAGCTGTCCACTTAAGAGGGTCCTGTTGCAGAAGCTGGTCATACAGAGGCAGGGAGTTCTCTGGAATACAACCCTACGTCTGAAAAGCCCTACTCAGAGAAATCTGGTGTGGGCCATTCCTATTTTCCTTTGGAGGGCAAACTGAATTACAGCTTTCCTTTTCTTGCAGGCATTTCTGTGAACAGTGCAGTACATGTTTCATCTCCCTGATCAGTTTGGGATGTGTCCGTGCATTTGCAACTGTTCACAAGTACCTAAGTATCCTGTCACATCCTGGTCTCAGGTTACCAGGAGAAACATGATAACAGATTCAAGCACCAACATTTATGTAAGAGGCATGTATGGAAGACGTGTGTGTGACCTTACTGTTCTTCTTGGCACAAGCTAAACGACTTTCATCTCCATCCCAATTTAGGAAGTAAAGCAAAATGTGCTGCTTATATACCGCCTCACGGTACTTAAAGCACTCTCTGGGCAGTTTACAATTTAATTATGCAGGTTATACATTGCCCCTCCACCCCCAGCAAGTTGGCTACTCAGTTTACCCACCTTGGAAGAACAGAAGGCTGAGTCAGCCTTGAGACGACTACTTGAACCCTTTGTGATCAAATTCAGATCATGAGCAGTCTTGACTACAGTACTGCAGTTTGAACAGTACACCACAATGCTCCTGTATCAACTGGAATCCTATTGGTGTTCACATACTGGTTTGCGTAATTTGCCATTGGCTAATTGCAGCTAATTGACAAGGTACCAGATTGTGGGAAACTTCTGCTTAAAGGTTGTAGCTGCATTCTGTTCCAGTGACGGGCATACACTCCTGGCAGGAAGCGGCAGCTGCCAGCAGGCAGGGTAACCCCTTCTTCTGCCCTTTCGCTTAAAGGTAGAGCATAAGATCAAAGGGTTATTTTAGCCAATCCTGGTTACGATTAGATAACTAGTATCCTATCTGTTTCTCTCATAACATACTATGTAATCATGCTAAGTAAATAAAAGAGCTCTCAGGGCGTTGCCAGTAGGCTCCGCTGGCTCAGACATCCGCTGTCGACTCCTTTGTTCTCTCTCTAAGGCAATTAGCCTTCCTTTGTTCCGTGATCACCCACACCAGATTACATTTTTATTGCACAATTAGATGCACGACCAGCCCATGACCAATGTGAGCCTTGGCATCTCATTCATTAGCCATATCTAGTTCTGACACATTCTGTGAGTACCAGAACTATTCTCTTTACTATAGCTTATTCCGAATAGAGATGTATAGGGAACCCTTTCAGTTTCAATTTGTTTCTAGTTCTTTCACGTGGCTCCTCTGTCATGATATGATCACACTTTTCAAATACTTAAAAGGTACATACATAGGAGCAGCCGGATTAGTTCACGATCATCTCAGAGTGCAGGACATGTAATGGGCTCAAGTTACAGGAAGCCAGATTTAGGCTGAATATCATGAAAAACTTCTTAACTGTTACAGCAGTATGACAATGGAACCCATGACCTCGGGAGGTGGTGAGCGCTCCAAACACCGGAGGCATTCAAGAGAAAACTGGAAAACCATCTGTCGAATCTGCTTTGATTTGGATTCCTGCATTGAACAGGAAGTTAGACTCCATGGCCTTATAGGCTTTCCCCAAGTCAATTATTTAAAAATTCCACAGGGCTGGCAGGACGAGAAGGAGCAAGGCAGTCGTGGTGTCAGTGAGTAATAGAGGAGGGATCAGAAACAGCCGTGTTGGCAGAGCCTGACAGGGGAAAAGGAGGCGAGCGACGGCAGTGACAGAGGAGGAAGGGGAGAGCAACAAGGGGAGGTGGCAGAACAGCTGGCAGAACATCAGTGGCATCTGGCAGGGCAAAGGAAGATGGAGGAAAAGGCCAGGCTGGCAGAAACAAGACAATGGAAAAGAAAGAGGGAAGAATTTGGCTCTCAGAATGGCCACGCTGAGGAATAAAAAGATAGGGAAAGACCCATACACCTAGAGGAAACCAATAGAAAGCCAATATTTTCAGGGGCCCCTCTTTTGGGAAGCTCAAAGCATTGGGTTTCTTTGACACCCCAACACTTGCGTCATCTCTGAGGTGAGGATTATGAGTAGTGGGAGGTCTTTGTTTGAGCCTTACGGGTCACAAACTTTGGGAACATGAACAAGAGGGAATAAGAGCAGGAAGTTTTTATGGAGGAAAGTTGGGATCTTCACTTATGTGTTTCCCTGCGTCACTTTTTGTCTGGGAACAATTTATGAAAGGGTTTTTTTTTCCCTTTACTTTTTCTTTCCAGCATGTGTTTATTTTCTGCCCAAAACTTGGGGCTTTTCTTTAATTTTGTGGAAAATCCCTTGAATTTTTAGCAAAATATTTGTAACACACAAGTTTTTTTAATGCCTACATGCCATTTTCTGAACCTCACGGACTATGAAACAAAAATCAGTGATCTTTTTGTTTTTCTGCAGGGGTGAAGACATCTTAAAGCCGTTGACAACTTTTTGACAGGGTATCACAAGAAACTTCTCTTTTTGGTCAAGGATGGAGAAATTTGTGAACAACCTTCGTTTAACATCCTTAGTTGAATCCTTTATGACATCCTTAGTTGAATACATAAAATTTTTTTTCATAAACCTTTTTATGTAATGTAATAATTTGTTTACATTCCTAAACCTGCTTTTGTTGATACAACTGGTACGATTCACAATTTGGGTATACAGAATGCCTATCAAACCCTCAATCAACAAATCACATCCACCCACTTCGCTTTTATTCTTTAATTCCTACATAGATCGTGAAAGCATCACAATATATTTTGAAATGGTGTGAAGACGTCTACTATCCCAAGAATAAAACAATGTCAACAAGGATCCTCAACAAGATTAGCTTCTACTATTGCACAGCTACGATTCAGCTTCCCATTCAGCCAAAAGTCTTCCTTCCCAAAAGTGCCAAACTAATACTAATCCTGTGCTGCCCTCTGGTGGATTTCAACAGAACATAAAGTGAAATAAAAACGTGTGTATGAAGGAGTCAAGACTGCGTTTCTCTAATCTTGTAACCATGCTCATGCCCAAGTGTTTTGTACAGGTGCAGTCTGCAGCTACAGCATGGGAAGGAAAAGGAAGGGAGCTTGCCACTTAGGATCACATTGGAAAATAAGAACGAAGTGGATGGGACGTCTTTAATTCTATAGCCTGGAATCAACCCCACTGGAAGGGCCAAATCAGACTACATGGGAAAGAAAGGTTGGTCAGTTGAATTTAGTTCAGGCTTAAAATCAGGGACAAGCATTAATAATTTCATTTTAAACGGTTTGCCTGCTCATAATCTGTTGCTGAGTTTTGAATTTCTGGTTAAATTTCTTTAGCTGAGTGGCAGACGTGCAGAAATTCACAGAGCAAAGTTAGCTTCAAGTTCTCCACAGTAGTCCACCCCTTTTTTCTCACTAACTGGCACTTACAGTCTCAGTAACTCACTCAAGATATCTGAAGTAGAAAGAATTAAAAACATTTTCTTTACTTACAGTTCTGAACAGATCGAGCAGCAAAATAACTAAACATGGCTGCCTGCAGCAACAGGCCTCAACAAACTCACTGACTTCCAACAGAGAAAAGAGAGGGAAAGAGAGACGGAATGGAGAGGTGGGGCTCTGTTTGAATTCAGAAGCAGGGAAGGAACTATTGGTTTGTGCTGAATAGATTGACAGTCATCCCAGTCCAGAAAGGTCCCTCCCAAACCTACTAAAGGCAGTATGCCAGTTTGCAAAAAACTCCCACATAATCACCATAGGTAAGCTGAACCCAGGTGACTTTTGGCCACACTCCATATATTTTCCTCTGCAAGTAGGAAAGCTGCATTCAAGTAGGTATGTGAAGTCTACTAAATTGGTGGCTGTCTCAACTCTATAATGAAGAATTGTCAAGCCTATGGCATTCCTCACTTGCAAGGTCTGTGCAACTGGTGCAAAATGTCCCTGCAGAAAATTAGTGTCTCTCACACAACATAATCACAGAAGACCCAGTAGGCTGTTAAAAAAATAATAATCAAACAACCCATCCAGTGGTGGACATCTCCTTCACATTGTTTGACATATAAAGTTCTGCTGCATAATTAAAGGCTGTTAATCGACTTTTCAGATCGTGACCTGGCTGGATAGCTCAGTGGGTTAGGTGTGGTTGTGAGTTTGATTCCCCACTGTGCCAGCCTGTGTGGCCTTGGGCTAGCTGCATAGTCCCAGGGTGCCCCCAGAAGAAGGTGATAGTACACCACTTCTGAGTATTATCTACCTGGAAAACCCAGAAAAAGAGTCGCCATAAGTCCAAATTGGCTTGACAGCACATGATTATGTTATTATGTATTTCAAGTAGTACTTATTTGGGTGTGAGTTATGCCACCTTCTATATAGTTTTATACCCTCTCTGTCTTTCTGGCACATAGAGGAAGAATTTTGACAGCTATCTGACAAAACTCCAAACAGAATTTTTAATAGATGTTGTGTTTGTGTGCTGTGCATTTTTCTTTCTTTCGCTGTGGTGTCTGTGCTTTTAAAATAACCTGCTTTTTCATAAAGTAGTACCTCAGTTTACATACGCCTCGGTTTACGAATGGAAATCCATTCGAAATAATGCGTTGGTTTACATTTCCCCCCCCCCCCCCCCGGTTTCCTTCGGTTTGCAAAGGAAGTTTCCCCACGCCTGGAGGTTTGTAGCACCGCCGCCATTGCTACGGCAATCCGCGTTTTGGTTTACGAAATTTCTGCATACGTAACGTTCCAGAGAACGTATTAATTTCGTAAACCGAGGTACTACTGTATTGTGCTTTTGATAATGTCGTATTCCTTTAAAAATGCTCTTTTACTCTTTCAATATAGCTTGTATTTCTTTGGGGGCTTAATTGCTCAGTATCTCTTTAGCACTGCATATGTGATCCATTGCAGGGAATACACACATGATTTCTGTACAGACTGTTTTATGTCCCGTTGTAGCAGTTGTGTGTGGCGTTTTTTAAGCTTTTCTTCTTCTTCTCATTTTATGATTGCTCAAATTACAGTGAAATCTTGGCTTCTCTCAGATTGGGAAAGACCTCCCAATGAGAAAAGGTACCACTGGTCTACACTAAATGGCTCAGAATCTCCGCTCAGAATAGGTAGGGGTGGAAATTAAAATAAATAAATTCACCATAGAAATACAGAAGGACCACAGAATCCAAGGCCCCCCCCCCCCGCAGACACCACAAAATACGAATGTAGCGAATGGTATACATACCCTGTTTCCCCGAAAATAAGACCTAACCTGAAAATAAGCCCTAGTATGATTTTTCAGGATGATCGTAATATAAGCCCTACCCCCAAAATAAGCCCCAGTGAAGTGAAACCCCGCCCTCCACCACTGTGCAGCAACCAGAAGAAGATGACATGGCTGTATTTGAATAAATGTAGATTGTTGTACATGAAAAAAAGAAAATATCCCCTGAAAATAAGCCCTAATCCTTTTTTTTTTTTTTGAGCAAAAAATAATATAAGACCCTGTCTTATTTTCGGGGAAACACGGTAGCCTTGTCTCTGGCTCACTCTAGTGGCTAGTTCTGGTAAATACACCCTGGAAATATGTGTAAATACATATTTCTGTGTTGTTGTTTTGTTTAATATTTTCAGGTGGCGGATAAGTGAATCCGTGGATGCTGAATCAGTGGAGGGGAAGGGTCCTACTGTATACATTATGTACTGTTGGAAACTGGCAATGAGGTGAAGCCCATTTGGCCTCTGAAATCAGTACATTTCCAAGGTTGGTGATGCATTTGGGTGGAGTAAAAATGCTCATTTTGAGGGCAGGGAATGGATCATACTTATATCAATGATGAAAGGTATAAAAATGTATACAGCAACTGAAATCCTGCTGCGCAGCTCCACCTGCATGACAGGAATCTACCTACCTACCTACCTACCTACCTACCTACCTACCTACCTACCTACCTACCTACCTACCTACCTACCTACCTACCCATCCATCCCACCCAACTAGTAGCAGAGCCACTACTCTGGGCAGCTAATAGAGCAACATCAAAAGCACATAATAACAAAACAAGCAAGAGAAAATTCAGAAAAATTCAGAAAAGGAATCATGGTGAACATGATCGCTGAAAGTCCAATGGCATTATTAGCAGCAGCAGACTGGCACTCTTCCGCTGCCAAAGATATGATCAAACAGGATTTCAGCCTTTTGAAAAATGAGGACAAAAAAAGCTTGTTTGTTTGTTTGTTGAGAAAACTATGCATACATTTCCATTTGGGAAGGAAAGAAAAGAGCCATGCAGCCTGACAGACAGCTGGGACAGGATGAAAATGCCAGTGGGATTCTGAGGAATGCAATGAAGGCCAGACGGGCTGATTTTCAAATCCCTAAACATATGGCAGCTTCCTGTTAAGTTACAGACAAGCATGTTGCCTTGGACAAATGTGCCAAGCTGGACCACTGCTCACCCCTGAGGAGGAGCCACGCTGCAATGGATCCTTTGTATCCCATTCGGCATTCTTAGGGTTAAAAAGGTGGTCACCAGTTGGAACGGAGGAAAGGAGAAGTCAAAAGTAGTATGGAAATAATCAAGTAGTAGCAGCAGCAACATTATAATTGCAGAGCTAGAAGGGACACAACCACAACAACAACCACCTTATAACTGCAGAGCTGGAAGGGACCCTATGGATCAAGTTCAGATGCTGTCAAGGAGGCACCACTGGGAAGTCAAACTCCCAACCTCTGGCTCCTTATCCGCATACCTGAACCACTGAGCTCTCCATTACCTACTGGCTCCAAAGGAGAATGCAAGGGACAACTGAACCTCCCAGTAAGCCCATGAACCCCCCTGGATATTCCAACCACGGAGGCGCCAGGGAAACCTCAGACACAAGTCACTATGCAGTATATATACACCCCCTTTCAATTGCTCTGTCAGCCATTTTGAAGACCTGAAGGATGATGAAAAAGACTTGCAGCTCTGTTTAAATAGCCTTTTTGCATGCTGGAATACCTTCTTTTTCTTTGCTCCCTCCCTCGTCTCAGTTTCTTAAACTCTCCAGAAATATGCCTACACTGTTACAATGAAGTGTGCAAGTAATTGTGGAAGAATGATTGCTGTATGGGCTTTGAACTGATAGGTTACAAAATTAGGCACCACATAGCCACCATCGAGTAATAGTTATTTGCATTTCCCCTATTTGTGTGATTTTTATTAAAAAAAAAACCAAAAACCAAAGATCTGGGAATGCAAAGTTAATGTCATGGACCACAGACTGAGCAGGTCTGATGTGTTCCCAAAAGATATTGGGAGGGACACCCCCATCTCTATTTATTTATTTATTTGACATATATAAACTGCCCCATTTTTTCACACACCACTCTGGGTAGTTTACAAGTTATAGCTTCAAAACCCCAGACTCCACATAATATGTATGCTTTTTATCCAAGCATCATGGGCCAGGGCATGGATTCACCTCCCTCTATTACCATCTCCATGCAAGAATTGGAGGTTGTTCATGATTTCGTGTACCTTGGCTCAATGATCTCTGACACTCTCTCCCTAGATGTCGAGCTGGATAAACGCATTGGCAAAGCAGCTCCCACGTTCTCTAGACTCACAAAGAGAGTAGGGCTCAATAAGAAGCTGACAGCAGATATACCAAGATCCAGGTCTATAGAGCCTGTGTCCTGAGCACACTCCTGTCCTGCAGTGAGTCCTGGACCCTTCGTGCACGGCAGGAGAGGAAGCTGAACACGGTCCATATGCGTTGTCTCCGGTGCATTTTTGGGATCACCTGGCAGGACAAAGTTCCAAACAGAGTAGTCCTAGAACGAGCTGGAATTTTTAGCATGTATACATTACTGAAACAGCGACGTCTACGTTGGCTTGGGCATGTCGTGAGAATGGCTGATGGTCGGATTCCCAAAGATCTCCTATACGGAGAATGAGTGCAGGGAAATCGCCCCAGAGGGAGACCACAGCTGCGATCCAAGGAGATCTGCAAGCGGGATCTGAAGGCCTTAGGAATGGACCTCAACAGATGGGAAACCTTGACCTCTGAGCGTTCAGCCTGGAGGCAGGCGGTGAAGCATGGCCTCTCCCAATTTGAAGAGACACTTGTTCAGCAGGCCGAGGCAAAGAGGCAGTCACGAAACCAGCAAAATCAGGGAGCTGGACGGGACAGATTGTATTTGTCTTCAGTGTGGAAGGGATGGTCACTCTCGAATTGGCCTTCTCAGCCACACTAGATGCTGTTCCAAGTCCTCTATTCAGAGCATGTTACCATCGTCTCTCGAGACTGAAGGATGTCTACTCCTATCCAAGCACAGAGTGGGTTGGGGAGCTTCCTATTTTGATATATATGAAAATACATTACTTTCTAGATACGTAGCAATAGTAATCTCAAGAGTATTACCTTATGCTTCAGCTTACAGGCAGTGGAGACATCACAACAAATACCGAAGAAGGGTTGTAGAAGGTGTAAGAATTGTTTGGGGAAGTTGAGGATTCATTTCTGTGAAATGACAGTAACTCAGAGCTGGTTACAGGGCATTTGCATGCCCTGTTAAATAATAATAATAATCTTAGAACTGCAGAGCTGGAAGGGACCCTATGGATCATTAAGTCCAGCCCTTATTAAGGAGGCACAGTGGGAATCAAACTCCAAATCTATGTGTCTGAAGCCAGATATCTAATCAACTGAGCTATCCACCAGATAATATGCTATGGAACTGTTCTTGGTCCTGAAATAAGGAGACTCAAGCTCAAGGTTCTCAAGATATGGATATCGAAGTGCATTTCTTGAGTGATCCAAAAGGAACTAAATGTGATAGCTGCAGAATCCCATCCCACATCTCCACAGTGCCAGGGTGACATAGACAGCTGTACATCTCCCCATATGGAGGTGTTTGATGGCATCAGACCAGACAGGTGTGACAGAACATGCTTGTCCTATGAAGAGGTACCTGTTTCCACTCGCTGCCTCACTGCAACAGGGGAAAAAATTCGAACCCTGCCACCAAGAAACACTACCAACCATTAAAGCACAATAAGCCCTAAAAACAAGAGACCTCTGATCTCCTGACACTTCTTGACATCCAAGAAATAGCATTCCCTCTTCCTGAGCTACGGCAAATTGGCACCTTCCTAGAAATAGTCTTGTAATCAATCTGAATATCATCTATTTGCAACCC
This sequence comes from Intellagama lesueurii, assembly GCA_037013535.1. Classification (NCBI taxonomy): domain Eukaryota; kingdom Metazoa; phylum Chordata; class Lepidosauria; order Squamata; family Agamidae; genus Intellagama; species Intellagama lesueurii. Next base: position 9,346,182 of record JBAJHW010000003.1, read on the forward strand.
ATGGCTTCAAAGTGTATGCATTCTTCAAATAATTTCCATGTACCCCACCATCCTTCTCCCCACCCAAATTGCCCAAATACCTCACTTGCCCTGCAAAATACAGTTTTGGAAAAGTTACAAATATTGGACTACAGCTCCAGGGGCCACAGAACCTGAAAGGTAGCTTTTCCAAGCTATGTTCCAGCTTAACATTATTCTAGCAAGTAAGCAACAAAGGTGTGTGTGTATGCTGCTTATACTGCATACTGTCCCCATAGTGATTAAAGCACTCTCTGGATGGTTTACAATCTAATTATGCAGGCTACACACTGCTCACCCCTCTGCAAGCTGGGTACTCAATTTACTGACCTTGGAAGGATGGAAGGCTGAGTCAACCTTGAGCCGGCTACCTGAGCTTGTTGGGATGGAACTCAGATAGCGAGCAGAGTCTTGCCTGCAGTACTGCAGTTTTACCACTGTGCCACGAGGTGATGATGATGGTTAGGAAGTACTATTCTTGTTATTATTATTAATAACAGAGTTATGCATTGCTCAGGGAAGCTAACCGTTTCTATAAAACACACAGCTGAAAACATAGATTAACAATATCTAAAATCACAACCTACAAATACTTAGAACATTGATAGTCTAAGATGTGCACCTTATTCATGAGTCACAGGCATGCATCTTTATCACCCCTCTGAGTCCTCTGCATATCTTTAAATAGTTGGTAAGCAAACTTAACCTTCTTTAGCTGGAAACAAGTGATCAGCAGCATTACTTCAGCAAATTGCTTAACGATAATTGTCTCTGGAAGAAGCTTGCGCAGCTTAATGTGAACTTTACTTGGGACGGATATGGAAGAATGCATTTATTATCGTTATTTGTGCTTGATTAACTCAAATTGTGCTCCGTTCCGAAATCACTGGAGGAAATGCAAGAAGGCTAATTGGATGATTGCTTCTATTCCATTCGACTGACGAAACACAAAACAAAATTCCGCATGCCAAGACAATGCCAAAGAGCTTTTTTGTCTCTTGCATACAGCCTAACTCCAGAAATCTTAAATACCTTGGCTCTGAACCAGGAAGAATTGAATGCCTCAATGAGTCTGCCCTTCAAGGCTTTGGTTGTGGGTGCAAATTCCCATTACCCGCTCAACATGGATGGGAACATGCCTTCCCCAGCCACACTCTAGAATGCAAATGGGGAATGCATAGAATATCTCACTGACAATGTACATACAATGCAGAAATGCTCTGGAATCCATAAGGGCAACCAGCCTACATAAACGGACCACAGTCCAACAAGATAATCCACGTACTCTTCAGAGTTCTGCTTCATTTAGATCATCATCATCATCTCAGAACTGCAGAGCGGGAAGGGACTCTATGGATCATCAAGTCCAGTGCATGTCAAGGAGGCACCGTGGGAACTGAATTCCCAACCTCTGGCTCCGCAGCCAGAGACCTAAACCACTGAGCTATCCAGCTGTTTTGGGACCATATAAATCCTGAGCAGATAGATGCCAACCTTCTACCAGCCCTCTTTTTTCCCCTAGCAAAACAGGTAGCTTGCAGCCTCCTGGAAGCCTCAAGGAATGGTGATAGATCTTTTAAATGTGTTGCAGGGCCCCTTGCACCATTTAACTGCCTCAAATATCCCCCCCCCCCCAAAAAAAAACCTAGAAGTGGATTCCTGACCACTTCTTGTTTTATGTTTTGCGTCTGGGAGCATGTTGGGTGGACTATTCAGCCACAGATAGCTCTGAGCCAGAGAATCAGGTCTCAGACCCGCTAAAGTTCTGTCCCTGGACCTATCCAGGGACAAACCTTTGCAGCAAAGTCAAGGGTGACATTTCTGAAACTGTCTTTGAAGAGCAGCCCCAACATTGTGTGAAGCATCGGATCAGCGACAGAAGGATCATCATCCTTTCCTGCCTATGCTCTAACTCTGTGCCAATGAAACATCTGCTCATCACCAGCTCCAAGGTAAGATGAGGGTGGGGGCAATGAAGGCACCAATGGCCAAGGAAATGGCCACTTTGATCTTGAGGTCAAAGTGCTGAGAAGGGTTGGTTTGACATGGTTAAACTTCATCAAGCACAGGGAACCTGTGGTCCTTGAGAAGTTAGATCAGAATTGCAATCCAAAGCATGACAAAAATTACTTTTTGACTTCAGATCTCGCAAGCTCATGTTGGCCTGAGGATTTTGGGAGCTGTAGTCTAAAAAAGCAACCTGCCCAAATCATTCTCCCAGCCATGACCTTTACTAATGCTGTCAGGACCTTATGGAAGTCCAGCAGAGTCTGAAGACAAGTGTCCCTTATGATATAAGCAATAATGCAATTATCACCATATTTAATGTGGGCCTCATATAAGGTAAACCTGGAGGTACCACCGGGCTGAAAACCAACCTTCTCCCTGCCAGTTATGGTGGATGAAATCTGCTCCTGTGTACTGAGTTCTGTCCTGGCTCCTGGTTTTTGATCACATCTAGAAAGAGACTCAAGAATCAGGAGTCCTTTTGGGAAGAACAGATCCCTGCATTCGGGTCCTTACTTAATCATACACATCCTCCAACACAGCAGTGTTATTCTTCATTCCATGCTATCAGTGTATAAATGAAAGAGCAATTATGGTAATGTCACAGGAACTAAATACATCAAATGTAGCCAAAGGCTTACAAAGCCTTTATTTTTTTTTTTTTTTATAATCCATTGCAAATTTGAAAAATGTGTTGTGGAGCTCCCATCTAATTCATTAGGCAGACAGAGATAAGAAGTCTGACGCAGCTTCCCCGAATCATGTCTGGGATGCATGTACAGCTAATTCACATACAGTAGATGGCAGGCTTGGCCAGGTTAGAGCAGAATTGCAGAAGTAACAGCATATTCCCTTCTGCACTCATCATTGAGAAGGAAGGCAGAATTTTAGTCGAAATCCTCCCCATAGTACACTCATTCAGATTTGAGGGTCAATGCTGTGTCAAACAGTGGGGTGGCTTCTGCTAGGGGAAATGAAAGGCCTCCATCCACTCAGCGGTGAAGCTCATTGAGATGTAAACCAAGAATGAAAACACAAGCTGAACAGAACAGGATCAGTACCTCTTTGCAGCCCCTGGCTGGCCAAAATCTGGAAGAACAGGATGGCATTAGGTCTCCCTTCACTGAGCCATAGAGAAATATAGTCTACTGTTTCTCCAGCATGGTACCTGTCTTGTGGACTTCACAGTGAATGACTCCTCTGACTTCCCACTTATTTGATCTCTGGGTAAAGCAGCAATTCATGGATACACTCTTTAGTAGCAATTCACAAACATTTTCAGAATGCAGGAAAGCAGACCATCTGGAAGACTAGCTGGGAATGGCTCTTCAAGGCTTCAGACAGAAGACTTTCTCAGACCTAGCAAGAGTTGCTAGCAGTTGAATCAGGGATGTTCTTCAGGTGAAGCATGTGGTTTCCAATTGAGCTATGACCTTCTCCTTGTCAGAAAAACAGTCTGGTAGGGTTCAGTTAGGGATGTTAATCCTGCTTTGGGTTGCCCTTGCATGGTAAATAGGACACACCACACCTCTGTCTCTGTCTCTATTTCCAGGGAGAGAGGTGGGATACAAATAAAATAAATTCTGTATCTCTGTCTTTAAATCATCGGTAAGCAAACCAATCTATCAGGGATGTGCAGTAGCCACCCCAACCAATCTATGCTTGAATAGGGCATACATACAGTTGCTGAACCACCCTGTGCCTTTCTGGTGACACTTTGACCTGTTCCTTGTCATGATCAGTGATGAGATCAGCACGTTTGTGGATCTCCATGAAAAAACCCTTCCTGTGAATGGAGGAACATGATTCATAGAATCATAAAATGGTGAAGTTGGAAGGGGCCAATAAGGCTATCAAGTCCAACCCTCTGCTCAAGGCAGGAATGGCTCTGACTAGGGGTGGAGATGGGTCTACACAGCAACATCAGTCTCATCTCCCCAAAGGCACCCTTCTAGCAACTGCACACAGGCCAGCAGGAGTGGGATTTGCATTGCCACAATGAAGAAAAAAAAAGATGGACAGAGGGAAAAATGGGGAGAAAGGACAGATAGATCCTCCCACACTAATTTGACCTAGCCATTCAAAGCCCATATAAGGAGAACTCAGCATTCACCTACAGTTACACACACTCAATCCCAGTAGTAAACTGTTGTTTAGTAAACTAGGTAAGATAGATAAGAAAAAACAAAATTCTAGAATGTGAATCCTAGTTAGCAATGCCAATACAAGTCTTTAATTTTGCCCTACATATACGGTAACTGGTGGATAGAGTGAATACAAGGAAATATATTGTGGATGGTGACCTGAGTCTGATCTCTCCTTTGTGCCTTGGTAGTTGGGCTGTCCAGAGGAGACAATCATCAGCATCATCATTTTAGGACTACAGAACTGGAAGCGATCCTATGGGTCATTGAATACAGCCCCTGTCAAGGAGAATTGAACTCCCAACCTCTGGCTCCGCAGCCAGATACCTAGAACCATTTTATTGTAGGGTACAGTTGTCACTCACTCTCTCCTTTAATATGAATGGTTCAGCCTTCCTGAGTCCATTTCCTCAGGCCATATTGTTGGGCATCTTTGCTGAAAAACATTTTAATCTCACCAATGATGGATGGAACATGGAGGAGCCATGGGGTTATTTCTCTGCTCTGTGGGCAACCAGCAGCTTTTGTTCTGCCCCCCCCCCCCCCAGTTATTCCAGCATCTTAAAAATTCCCCTGACTCAGTGTGATTTTGCAAATGTGACACATTAAAAAAATGTGGGAACTGTGGGAACTATTGTACGGATGAGTAAAGTTAGCAATATGGGATAGACTGTTCATGTCTTTGTGATCAGTTAGCCAAACCTTCCATGTTTACTGTATGTGTTCAGATGTGTTTAGCTTCAAAAATCAAAGTGCAATCATCTATAGCTGAAATTTTTATCCCAGATTTTTTTTTTGCATGTAAAAAACCCTCCTGCATATGGGAAGCAACTGAAATTTTGAGAAAATATTCACAAAAACTCAACGATGTCAATATTTTGGTAATGGACAGGTTCTCTCGGCATGACAAGAAGATTCCACAGCCCCTAGAGGAATTCTGCCTATGTATTTATCCCAGACAATATAACATATTGGGGGGTGGGGGAGTCCCATGCAGGGTTTTTTTGGCCAACCACGATGCCGAGAAGCAAAAGCAGCAAACTGAGGTTCTCAGCAGGTTGACCATATTCATGGAGAAATGCTATAGTTTTGAGTCAGTTCAAGAAAAAGAAAACTAGTTAACTGTAATATTTCTGTTAATCCACAATACACTAGAATTCCTATGGCATCAGAAAATGCCTCTGAATTAACTGAATGTGAAGTTTTTCACCCCTAATATGTATGAATGAGAGTTAATACCAGAATAAATACAACACAAAGGTCATCAATAAGTCTTGCATACAAAGAACGGTATCACTGCAGATGAGTGTGTAAACCCAAGCTGGCTGATCAAAAAGGTCACTGTTGCTAAATTACTGCAGATGCTCTATGAAATTGCAACATGGGATTTTTCTTGGATTATACAAGACAACTGTAGTGAGAAGCTTCTGCTAAGGGTGAGGACAAAACTGAAAGCAAATGAAGAAACACATAATGGTGACAAGTCAAAGTTATGCCTTTGCTTTAACGTAATGAAAGAAGAAACAAAGGGTTTCTATAGTTCAGTCGTTTGGATCACTTGGGAGTTCAAATCCTCTCTGTGTCTCTCAGCAGAAGGGCCAACAAATGTAACCCAGAGTTGTGGCTCATGGGATTTTACGTCCTTTCACTCATGCAGCCTTGGACAAGTCGCACAGTCCCCAAATATCAACAGAATGGTGCTGTTATATGCTGTTCAGTCATTTCTGGCTTATGGCAATCCTGATATTGTTTTCAAGTTACATGAGATGTTGAGGGAGTGTTTTTCCACTGTCAGTTTCCATGGCCAAGCGGATATTTGAACCCAGGTCTCCTGAATCCTAGTATTATACTCTATCCATTATACTACACTGGCTCTTCAGAGAAGGTACTAGTAAACTACCTTTGAATACTTTATACCTGGAAAATTCTGGGAAGTGTCATGGTAAATTGGAATAATTTTTAATTTATTTCTCAAGTTATTTATTTCTCAAGTCCAGCCTACGGAAACCTTATGGACGAGTGACCTCCAAAATCGACTTAATGGCATGTTATTATTACTGTTAGGAAGAAACAATAGGGTGTGGTTGAGTGCAGGAAGTACTCACAGATAAAATTTGATCCCCTCTCTGTAACTCTCCACTGAGGTCAGCTGGTCCGCCTGCAAGGATGAATGATACAAAAATGCCTTCACCATCTTCTCCCCCTACGATGTTAAAACCAAGTCCTGTTGAGCCTTTGTGTAGGACAACTTTGCGAGGTTCTCTGTGGAAACAAAAGAACATGGGTTAAGCAAATCCTGCTGAGAATGCTGGGTTGTACATATCCTGTTAAGCAATTCTTTCATGTTTCTAATAATACCAGTTTGACTACGGTGTTTCCTTTTTCATCATTGTGCACAAGCTTATCTCCTAAATACTCTCCTTCATTTCTTGTCAATTGCACCACATAAAAATAGACAGCACTTTGTTAAATATTGACTGGAGTCCTACTGGTGTATGCATACATTTGGTGGAACCTGTGGCTCCTAATTGTGGCTACCCTGTTTCCCCAAAAATAAGACCTAACCTGAAAATAAGCCCTAGTATGATTTTTTCCTGTAGTGATGTATGGAAGTGAGAGCTGGACCATAAAGAAGGCTGACCGCCGAAGAATTGATGCTTTTGAATTGTGGTGCTGGAGGAGGCTCTTGAGAGTCCCCTGGACTGCAAGGAGAAGAAACCTATCCATTCTAAAGGAAATCAACCCTGAGTGCTCACTGGAAGGACAGATCCTGAAGCTGAGGCTCCAATACTTTGGCCATCTCATGAGAAGAGAAGACTCCTTGGAAAAGACCCTGATGTTGGGAAAGTGTGAAGGCAAGAGGAGAAGGGGCCGACAGAGGATGAGATGGTTGGACAGTATCACCGAAGCTACCAACATGACTTTGACCCAACTCCGGGAGGCAGTGGAAGACAGGAGGGCCTGGCGTGCTCTGGTCCATGGGGTCACGAAGAGTCGGACACGACTTAACGACTAAACAACAATGATTTTTTCAGGATGCTCGTAATATAACCCCTACCCCAAAAACAAGCCCCAGTGAAGTGAAACCCCGCCTTACACCCTTGTGCAGCAATCAGAAGAAGATGACATGTCTGTGTTTGAATAAATGTAGATTGTTCTACATGAAAAAAATAAAACATCCCCTGAAAATAAGCCCTAATGCGTTTTTTGGAGCAAAAATTAATATAAGACCCTGTCTTATTTTCGGGGAAACACGGTAGTTACAAGGACCTGGGTGCATCTCAGTGCCTTCTCCTGTGCCCACCTGCACAACTGAGATGTGCCCTAGGACCTCATCAATTCACCGCAACAGGTTACACGAACCTTATGTGGATACCAAGAGGATTCTTGCCCATTTATCAATCTGTTACATGGTACCATTGTTGTCACCAAGAGGATATAAGAGGTGGATCAGCAAATGGTAGAGGTATCATACATCTACTAGTTACTCAGTTTATTATTTATTTGTTTGAATTTTTTATCGGCCACCTTTCTCCCCACAGGGGACCCAAGATGGCTTCCCAACAGATAAAACAAGAAGTTTAAATATCATTGTATAAAAACAATGAAACCTACATGAAGATTAAAAATCAAGATTAAAAACAATTCAAAAACATTTAAAAATATGTAAGTTTGATGGCGTAGGGGTAATAAATGTTTTATTTCAGAAAAACCACAATGGCTTATGATGTCATCAGCCTTATGCAGTGTAGCAAAGCTTACAGAATTTCAAACGATATGTATATTTTTCTTTGCAGCAAATATCAATACATCTGAGATTAATTCAGGTGCAACACACTCGTGAAGACTGTGGAAGTTTAGCCCCCAAACCGCAGTTTATATGCCAGATGCAGACGTTAATCATGGCTTGTTCAGCTTCCCTTTTCTCTCAACTGCTGCCCAATTTCCCTGAATATCCTCAGATCCTCAGCAGTGTATCCCTCATGCGATGCAATATTGTAAACTACAGCCTGGATACCTGAAGGACTGCCTCCTTCCATATGAGCCTACCCGGGAGTTAAGATCTAGCCAGGGGGCCCTTTTGAAAGAGCCATCCCTCAAGGAGGTAAGAGGGATGGCTGGTAAACAAAGGGCCTTTTCGGCAGCTGCCCCCAGACTATGGAACGCCATCCTAATTGAGATTCGTCTGGCGCCGATGCTGATGATATTTCGGATTCATGTTTGGTGGGCACTCATATACCATGGTTTGCTAGATGGCATTGGTTTATTTAAACTGTTTTAACCTGCTATTCTCCTTAAAAAGGACCCAAGGCAGCTTACAAAAATTAAAAGGCAGTTTTAAAGCTAATAACAGTGAATATACAATTCTAAAAAGATCAATGAATACAAAGTCAAAAAACACAAGCAACATCAAAAGGTACAACAATATATTTTAAAAAACCCACTTAGCAGCCATTCACTCAGGTAAAGCTTGTCTGAAGAAAAAGGTATTTGCCTGCTTATGAAAGGACAGTAAAGATGGGAGGGAATTCCAAAGTCGGAGCAACAACAGTGAAGCCCTCTCCCATTTCCCCACCAAACACACCTGTGAAGGTGGTAGGACTAGAAGGAAGATCTGTCCTGGTGATCTTAACACTCGAGCAGGCTCATAAAGATAGCTTGGGATCAAGCCCTTTAGGGTTTCATAGGTTAGAACCAACACTTTTAATTCTGCCTGGCAATGGATCAGTGGCCAGTGGAGCTGCTATAACAGGGGGGTTGTGTGATCTCTGTGTCCCGGCTCCAGTTAGTAACCTGGCTTTTGGACCTGCTGAAATTTCTTGATATTTTCAATAGGCACCCCCATTAGGAGTGTGTGACAGTCATCCAACCAAGATGTAACCAAGGCATGTGTCACCGTGGTCAAATCAGACCTCTCAAGAAACGGTTGCAGCTGGCACACTAGTTTTAACTGTGCAAATATACTCCTGGCCACTGATGAAACCTGAGCGTCCAGACTCAGAGATGAATCCAGGAGTACCCCCAGGCTGTACACCTGGGTTTTCAGGGGGAGTATAATCCCATCGAATAGAGGCTGCGTCCCTGTTCCTTGATCTGTCTTTTGACTGGTCAGGAGAACCTCTGTCTTATCTAGATTAAGTTTCCATTTATTCACCCTCATCCAATTCATTACTGATACTAGACACTGATCTAGAGCAGAAACAACTTCCTCAGATTGAGATGGCATTGAGTTGGTTATCATCCACATACTAATGACACCAAACCCCAAATGCCCAGACAATCTCTCCCAACAGTTTCATGTAGATGTTAAATAACATAGAAGACCAAACAGAATCCTGAGGGACTCCACAGGCCAGCGGCCAGGGTGTTGAACAACACTACCTTTTGAGTTCTCTCCTCCAGGAAGGACTGGAGCCACCGTAAAACAGTGCCTCCAAGTCCTGTTCTAGAGAGACAGACCACAAGGATACCATAGTTGATGGTATCAAAAGCTGCTGAAAGGTCCAGCAGAACCAACAGGGACATACTCCCCTTGTCCAGTTTCCGGTGTAAGTCATCCACCAAGGTGACTAAGCCAGTCTACGTCCCATAACTAGGACTCATGCCAGATTGAAATGGATCTAGATAACCAGTCTCATCCAGGAACCCTTGGAGTTGAGAAGCCATGACCTGCTTCAACACCTTGCTAAAGAATGGAATATTAGAGACAGGTTGGTAGTTATTCAGCATTGTGGTTTCTGAGGAGGGCTTTTTAAACAATGGTCTTACTATTGCCTCCTTTAAGCATTGGTTCTGGCATCACAATGGGCTTTCAGTTATGCCATATTTTAAATGTCCTCTTTAAAAAACACACACACACACACAAACTGCCCTGCATGTAGTAAAGTAGCATACGAGGGAGCACTGAAAAGTTTGGCAATTAATGGGCTCCAGTCCTCATTCCACTATTTCAAACTACCACCTCTTCCGGAGTAATGTGGAAAATGGCAATAAAACTCCTGAGACAAGATAAAGCAGTACCCCATTTATAATATGGCAGGGGTGTGATTGGAATGGGGGGTAACACTGTCTCAGGGGAAAATTTCCCTGGTTACATGTCTGTGGTGGGTGGCTGGAGAACCAAAAGATGGTCAAGCAAGACCAATCCATACTTCTTCTCTCACACAAATTTACACATATCCTAATGCCAGTCTTCAAGCACCAAAGCCCCTTCCCCATCACACTTTTTAACACACTGGAAGGGCCAGGGAAGGATGTACATTTGAGGGGGGGCCCTTGTCCTTTCTTTCTCTCAGCACGCTCTTTTCTCAACTGGGACAGGGGTGAGGAGATTAACTATGGATATCCTTTTTTTTTTCTTTCAAAAAGACCAGCTAAGAATTTATGACTGAAAGAATATTTTGCATTAGGCAGTGAGATTATTTGAAAAGTTACCTCATCCTTTTCCCCCTGCTATTCCTGTCAGCAAATTGAGAGATGACATTATCAAGAGAGATTTCTCTCAGAAGAGCCGTTCACTGGATAGACAGATAATGGCAATGGTCTTGACAGTACCATTGTGGAACATAATTTTTTTTTAAAAGAAAGGCTAATTTGGAGAATGTTCTTTGCCCTTCTTGATTCCAAACTGGCAGGATTAGACAAAGGCAGAGATCCCGTCTCCCTGCTGGTCTTCCTTCACTTCTTACAGCACCAGGTTATCTTTATAATATCTTAGAACGGCAGAGCTGGAAGGGACCCTATGGATCATCCAGTCCAGCCCCTGTCAAGGAGGCCCAGTGGGGGAATCGAACTCCCAACCCCTGGCCCCTATGCCAGAGACCTAAACCACTGAGCTCTCCAGCAGTTCCTGAGCTATCCAGCAATTCTTTCTTTACCTGTTGTGTTGCCCAACATAATACTAATATGCGGGCCATGCTGGCTAGGTGATTCTGGAATTTCCAGTCTGAAAAAAGGAACTTTTCTGAGCCTTAGTCGTGGTGAAATAGATGAAGGAAGAAGAGCAGCTAAAGAGGCTTCCTTCAGTAGATGGCTGTTTGTGTTTATTCCTATAGAACTGTGTATAAAATAGACAAGCTGAGCTGTGCAAGCATGACAGGCAAAAACGAAAACAAAACAAAACAAAAAATGCAGGAGAGGGCCTTCTCGGTGGCTGCTCCCAGAGACTGTGGAACTCCCTCCCACAGGAGGCCAGGCTGGCCCCCTCTTGGCTGTCCTTCCACAGGCAGGCGAAGACCTTCAGGCAAGCTTCCTCTCAGCGACTGGCTACATGAGTGACTGACTACATGGCTGGCTACAGGAGTGACTTTTAGATGGATGGTTACGCATTACTGCTTGGACTGGGCCATTAGTATTATTTGTGTTTGATCATCTCTCAGAGTGATATTTGTCTGTTCCTTTTTAGTATTTGCATACTTATTGTTTTAGCATTAATATTGTCATTTAACGATGTCAGCTTTTTATACTCATTGTCCTCAGCTTTAAATATGGTCTTTCAATGATGTAAACCGCCGTTGTATATTCATTGTTTTCAGCTTTAAATGTTGCCTTTCAAGGATGTAAGCCGCCTTGCGTCCTTTTTTAAGGAGAAAGGTGGGGGAAAAATATTTCAAATAAATAAATATACATAAATAAAAGGCGATCTGAAGAGAAACCAGAGTGAAATGTTTCAATCTAACAAGAAAGAAGTCCAGTTGCCATGACTCAACTTCCAGATAACCTCACCTGGATGACTGAGAGAATCTTCACAGATATACTTCAACTGTTATATTTTAACGGGAGCTGTTATGGACAAGTCTACTTCTTCAGACATGAGAGTGGGACTGCATGACAAATATTTACACAGTTATATATGGTCCCAAAACAAAGAGACTTGATTCTTTCCTGGGCACAAGCAGTTGATGTTGTGTCATTTCACACCTGGCAACGACCATGGAGCCCTGTTGCTATTCAGCTTCACTTCCAGGAAGCAAAGTTCAGTAAACAATGACAATGACTGGTGGCTTAATTAATCCCAGGCTATAGATAACGAAGCAGTCTGGCATTTGAAGTGGTACAACTAAATTTACTCCAGATTTTATCACTCAGTTCTCCTGCACGTGTACTAACAAATATCTTTTTTGGCTCACTACCGGTAGATGGAGCTCACAGTTTAGCTACTGAACTGGAAACCTCTTAAAAGAATCCTAGATATTATTTTTTTTTAAAAAAAACATTTACTTTATTTTTATTGCTCACAGTATTTGTAGTATTTCAAGCAATAAAGGCTTGAGATGAGCTTCTTCCGAAGCATTTCATGCAGCATCCAATAACACTTATATAGTGTTTATCGGAATTATATGTGGAGAAAAATAGAAGTAACAGCAGACCTTGGACGTGATTATTTTCATAACGCTTTAGCCTATGTAACATTATTAGTCAACCTTCATAACAAATGTTGACATTAACTACATTATTGATGCTTAATGTTAATCATTTTGGAGTGAGTTTCTAAAGCAGTGCATTACATTACTAATTACTCATGCTTTGTCTTCCTTGTGAGAAAGGGCTGGTTGACAGCTTCCTCCTTATGTTATGAGAAGGCTGAAAGGTTTTTTTTTTCTCTCTCTCTCCCTCTCTTTTTTTTAATGTTTTAAGCAAGAATCATGTAAAACAGAGTAGGACAGGATCCTGCTACTCCTTCTTCCACTGGGAAATGGTTTGGAGGCCCATGTAACAGAACAGGAAATAAGACTGTTGCCCCATGCCACATTTCCTGGGAAGGTTTAGACTCTAGAAAAGTGGTTCCCAACCTTGGGCCCCAGATCCTGGAACTGCGCAGCTTGCCCAAGGCCTCACAGACTGGCTCTTCTCCCAGGAAGCACAGTGTAGAATTGAACTCCCTACCTCTGACTTTACAACCAGATACCTAAACCACTGGGCATCTATTACATATTCATTGATGCCTCACATTTTTCCAGAGCAGGGCACCGTTTTAATGCATAATAATTCCAAAAGGAGAGTTAAGAACTCAGTCTGGCAATGAGGAAGAGACAAAGCCCATCTCCAGGTATGTATCTTGCATTACACATGCATTAGCACAGCAGAGCAGTTAAAGGCCAAAAGGACTGGGCATAAGGGGTTGTCCATTGTTAGCCTGTTTGTTCCACCATGAGTTCCATGCAGCTGCAGGGAAGATCAGGAAAGAGTCTGGCAAGATTCAAAGGCATGCTTGTTTTTGAGGTTTTAGTGATTTGAGAAAGGTGTTCAGAGTGGATGGAGTGCCAGACTAGGACTCAAGAGACCTGGGTTCAAATGCTCCCTCAGCCACTAGGAAATCCACTGCAAGGTGGCCATGTTAAAACCACTCCTTTCAACATCTCATGTACCTTGAAGTTCCTACTAGAGTTGGTTAATTCAGAAGCTACTAGACGGCACATAACTAAGGTATTATCCATCCTTGTTTGTGCTGTTGTCAAAGTTACTGTCTTTTCTCGTGCGACTGTAACTTTTAAAGTTATTTTCATAGGAGGCGTAACCTCACTAAGTACTGTGGAAGGACATCCAACGGACCGTATTGTATTTCCTACTGCTGCCTCATGCTCCGTGGTGGGCATTGAGGTGAGGATATGGTGGACATGAAGAGAATTTTTTTTTATGACAGGCCAGAGATCTCTGGATTCAGATTTTTAAAGCAACTACATGCAACGACTTAAGTTACTTTTGTTAATCACAGAAGTAAATGCATCTTCTAAAATCGAAACAACAATGGTAAGAAATCTGAAGGAATTTTTACTCTATTTGTACTTAAACTTAGTTGCTTTTTAAAAGTGTCACACCTTGAAGCACTCTCATAACGTAGAGTGAAGGGCAGAAACAATATAAGTCCTCTTCCAGGGATGCTGGCAAGTCTTCGGGCCTGAGTCCAAAGAACGAGTCGAAGTCTTCAGGCCTGAGTCCCAAGCCTTGAGTTCAAGTCTCAAGTTGTTTCCCCCGCCCCCGTGAGACTTGGGACTTGGGGATTGGACCCAAAGACTAGGACTGCACATGCGCTACCCAGCTGATAGGCTGGCACATTTGCAGAGACAGTGGGCCAACTTCCCTTCCCAGAGCTAGCCTCCGCCTCTGCGCATGAGCCAGCTTATCAGCTGGGCAGCGGGTGCATGGGCAGAGGTAGCAGCCAGCTCCTGGAAAGGAAGCTGGTTTTCTGCTGCCTCTGAGGATGATGGTGATGGCGACGGTCGCAGGTAGGGAGGCCCATCCCTTAGGGACTCAAAATGTAACTCGGAAAAATAGTTCCAAGTTGCAAGTCGAGTCTGAGTCTGCTCCCAAAACGCCTGAGTCAAGTCGCTGGTGCGACTTCAGTCAGATTCGACAGTCAATCATGACTCACGAGTCTTCATCCCTGCCCTCTTCTCAGTTCTTCAGAAAACATGGCATAAGACATAACAAATAATACCGTATCACTATTATATAGATACATAAGGCACCAAATAAACATAGTCATGATCTGTGCAAAACTAGGGCACGGGTCTTTCTTACCCTTCTATGGAAATGCTCCGCTGTATGCTCACTGTGGGCGGCCGGGTTACTGTGCTGTGTTGGGAATGGCTGTGTAGACAAGCGGGGAGGGGAAGACAGGACAGAGAATTAATAAAGCCCAGTGCAACCATTTGTTCATGGAACCTCTTGGTCTTCTAGTCACAGAAACTACAGGAATGCCCAAAATCTGACACCGATCCAAGTTCCCCAGTAGTAATAAGCAGGCATGCATAAGAGGGGAAATGTGCCTCTATGGTTGTATAGCCCTTCAAGATTTTTGCCCCAGCTCTCCCACTGAAGAAGTAACGAGGCACTCATGAAAGCAGGGATAGAGAATCTACGGCCTTCCAGATGTTGATGGACCAGCACTCTCATCATTCTTCACAAGTAGTCAGGGTGCTGATGGGACATGGAGTCCAATGGCATCCAGAGGGCTGCATGCTTCCCACCCATGCCCTAAAGTAAATCATTATGGGAAGGGCCCTAGCTGAGGGATCGAGCACATGAAGGTCATGCTCGGGGTGACAAATGGAATCCTGGAATCTCCAGTTTAAATGATATGGGACCAGGTGAGGGGAAAGACTTCAACTTGAAACCTGCTGGAAATGTTGTCCAGTAGAGTAGACAACATTGGCCTAGAGCAGCTGTTTCCATACTGGGATCCCCAGATGTTGGCCTTCAACTCTCAGAAGTACTAGGCAGGTTGTCAATAGTCAGGGTTTCTGAGAGGGGTAGTCTAGGATCCGAGAACCTAAGTTTAGTCTGAACCGGTATAAGGCAGCTTCCTGTGTTTCTAATACCACTTTGGGTTCAGGTCATGTGAACTACTGCAGAAACAATTGATAAAATGAAGCCGTTTCCTCCACAAACGTGCATGTCACTTTTCTTGCAATTCTGGCCACAACCTCCTTTATGTTACCAGAAAGCATACTTAGATATCTCCTAATTCCGCACCAGAACCCCATTTTCTCTTCTGCTGGAAACTTTCAACCCCTGGTTGCAGTGAAAGGCCTGTTCTACTGGTATGAAAACTACAGTATCTGTGAGATGACCCTGGCCATATCTCAGTGCACCATTGCTGGAAGGTAGTTCTATTCCTGAACTAGCCACAACTGTGAAACATGTGGAGAACAGAGAGATTTCTCCCATGCCACTCACCTTTCAGCTGAGAGGGTAAGTAGGGCAGGGAAGAAGCCCACTATTATCTCTGATCAGTGACTGGAAATGATGGGGAGATTACTGTATACATCTGTGTAAAATCTTCTGGCAAAAGGCCTGTCTATGGAATCCCATTGTTCCAATGAGCATTTCTAGATGCTACAACAGCTCAATCCCTTTTGCAGAACCTCACAGAACATTAGATCACAAACTATCTCTTCAGGATGAATCTCTGTAGACCCATCCATAAAGGCACCTCTTGTCTAGAGTACCACATTTTGTTCAGTAGAGAGAAATGTAGGTGGAGCTGCTTATTCTATTGCAGTGGTTCCCAACCTTAGGTAACCTAGTTGTTCATAGACTGTAACTTCCAGAATCCCCCGGCCAGTGCAGCCGGTGATGAATCTTCTGGGAATTGCAGCCCAAGAACCACTGTTTCATTCAATCCACTGTTTCATTCTCTTGTAGACAGAGAGAATAACTGTGTCTGTACTGCAGCTTTCCACACCAACTATTTAATTGGGGTAGATGTGTTTGGAATTAAAAACATAATGAGTAACCAAAATATTTTTGAAATACAACAACACAGAACCAACAAGCATGACACAAATTAAAATGGTTTGTCTGCTTTTTTTTCTTCTTCTCGGCAGTATACATGACATTGACAAGTTAACTGAATGCAACAGAAAACATTCAGTAGACCATTGAGACCAAGCTGGCAATTGAGAGAGAGACAGTGACGCAAGACAAATCAAACACAGTTCATTTCCACACCCATCCTGGGAAAAGCAGTTACATCTGTTTGATATCTTGACAACACTTTAAAGGAAGCACCTTTTCGGTTCCTTTCCCCACCTGGGAAAGTTAAAAAGAAAAAGGAAAGAACGACCAAACAAGCCAACCTATGGAACTAGGATTAGTCTGGATGCTCAAGAAGCATGCTAGCAGTTCAAACAAACCCAAAGAATGTCCAGCTGAAGAACATAACATGCAACCAACACAGTCAGACATTTCTATTTGCAGCATGGATTGGTGGTGAGCAATACAATTATCCCCATCCATGGCAGGATCATTTTGTGAACCTTGATTTTTTTTAATTATCTTTGGAGGCTGTGGGCTACCAATCTTCCCCACTGTTCCAGGAAGTAATCAACCTGTTTTGCCACATAGCTCATCCACCTCCCTACAACTTCCCCCTATACTG
Organism: Intellagama lesueurii; assembly: GCA_037013535.1. Classification (NCBI taxonomy): domain Eukaryota; kingdom Metazoa; phylum Chordata; class Lepidosauria; order Squamata; family Agamidae; genus Intellagama; species Intellagama lesueurii. The sequence goes on from JBAJHW010000003.1 coordinate 9,363,234, forward strand.
TGATCTCATGGCTGATGATGTGGACTTGTCCACGAAAGCTCCCATTAAAAAAATTATAAAAGTTAGTTTTTAAGGTGCCACCATGTTTTTGCCGTTTTAAACCTTTTATTTTTATTTTGTTTTCATCTCAGCTATTCTTTTGGTTTGCTTTCATGTGATTTCAGCTCTCTGAGTGAAGTGGGCTCCCTCTTTTCTGACTTGGAATGAGCATCTAGCCAGCTTTACTTTGAAGGCAAATATCCTTGTAATGCCATTGGTCATTGGGAAAGAAAACACAACCCCCTATATTGCACAGACATCAATTAGATAGGGTTTAATGTGGCAGAAGACATGCAAATGTTGGCTTCCTTTCTTCCCCTGTGGCTTATTTACACCAACTAACACTACCTGCTCCTTCAAGGAAAGGGTATTGTTTAAAGACAGAGCTTCCCAACCTTGGGTCCTTGGATGTTCTTGGACTACAACTCCCAGAAATCTTGGTCAACACAGCTAATGGTGAAGGCTTCTGGAAATTTTAGTCCAAGAACATCTGGGAACCCAAGGTTGGGAACCACTGTTTAAAGATCTTCAGGATTTCCACATGCAATGCGTAATGCAATGTGTAATGCAAAGGTTCCTTCTGCTGCATAGCAAAGTAATTCAAAGCAGATTTTGGAATAGTTACTTTCAGGCCTGCAGCTTTCAGATTATATCCCAGCCAGCATGAACATTGGCTTTGTTGGCTGGGGGACTCAAGGCATTGTAGTCCTTAAAAGTAACTTTTCCAACATGTACACTTCAGCTGCAATCCTATACTCTCTTATCTGGGGGTAAGCCCCACCAAATTAAATGGGCCTTACTCCTGAGCAGATATGTATAGGACTACATTAGGCCTTGATAAAGACTTATATGCAGATGTAAAGCATGGGGAAAAAAACACCCAAAAAACAACAACACAAAATGACAACACCACAGCTGTCTCAAAACATAAGCAGAAAGGAAGAAAATCCAAACTCTATGGTAGAAAGGGACTGAGAAATTTTCAAAAATGAAGGATGAGCAAAGGAGAGTGGAATATTGTTTCGTATTGACACAATATTTAATAATGGAGTCTCATCACGAACATAAGCTAAAGCTGTATGTTCATTTTGGCATGCTGCTGGAGAAGAAGAGTCTTCAAAGGTTGACACACAGTGAGGGCCTCCATAGTTTCTTCCAGGATCTGCATGTTTATTATATAATAGCAGAAATACTACACTCAGTAATCCTGCTCAAAGTTTTGGGGAGCCAGTCTGCCCAGCATGAGAAATCATCATCATGACTTTTATTACTATTAAGACAGATAAGGATGATTAAGACTGTAGTCCCTTTTCCAAACAATTTTGGAAGTAAGCTCCACTAAATGTAGTGGGACTTACTTCTGAGCAAAACTCTACAGGAGTGCACCATAAATGTATTGCCTCCCCACGAAAGAGGTCACTTGCAAAAATGTGGAATTACTGACATACAGTATGCTGAGAGAGGCAAAGAAAACCACTACTAGAAGCTGGGCATTCTCGGTTGTGGCCCCAGCCTTATGGAATGGGTTCCCTCTGGAGGTGTGCCAAGCCCCCTCCCTCCCAACCTTCAAGACGGTGTTGAAGACACTGCTCTTTAAAGAAGTATTTGACATCCTCTCTTGAGTCAATCTATAAGTGAGTGACTCAAGCCTGCCATTATTTAGTTTTTAGTTAGTTTATTTTGTTATCTTCATTTGTAGTTGTGTTTTTTTAGTTTAATGTTTGGCTTATGAAGTGGGTATATGAGTTAATGTTCTTTTGATTGTAAACTAGCTAGAGTAGTGCCTGGCACTAAGTTAGGTGTTATATAAATATTTGACATATTTGATTTAGCTAGCTCAATCAATCAATCAATCAATCAATCAATCAATCAATCACTCAGGAAAACCAAAATCTAGCTACTATTTAAAATAGTGAAATATAGTAAGACCCCCATATCAGCATCTACTGAAACATGGTTTCAGTATCACTGAAACATGGTAACAGGAGAGACGGTCCCAATTTCACTGGGATGTGAATCTGCTCAGGAGGGGGCAAAACTTTAAGGATGATGAACTCATTGGGGGTTTAGGTTCAGCACCTCTGGTAGCACCTGCACAGAGAGGACTCTTCCTTCTACTGAAATCAGATACACCTGCCTTGGTAAGTGGAGGTGACCTGTAAAATCTGTTCCTACTGTCCTTATTTACCAAGGATAGTTCAGAGGAGGGCAAGAAAGATCATCAAGGGGCTGGAGACCAAGCCCTATGAGGAAAGACTGAAAGAACTGGTCATGTTTACATTACAAATACTTGAAAGGCAGTCATACAGAGGAGAGGCAGGATCTGTTCTCAATCATCCCTGGGTGCAGGACACATAACAATGGGCTCAAGCTACAAGATGCCAGATTGAGGCTGAATATCAGGAAAAACTTATTAACTGTTAGAGCAGTATGACAATGGAAGCAATGACCTCAAGAGGTGGTAAGTACTCCAACAGTGGAGGCATTCAAGAGAAATTTAGACAACTACCTGGCAGATATCCTTTGATTTTTATTCCTGCATTGACCAGAAGGTTGGACTCGATGGGCTTATAGGCCCCTTCCAACTTCATTATTCTATTATTCTTTAATACTTTAGTGGTACATCAAATTTGGTATCCACATTTTGTCCAATATTGTTACTTTAAGGAATGCCTTGGTAAGGTTTTGCTACTGAGAACTGGTAAAATCGTCACTCCTCAAGACTTTGTTCATCTGGATTAACATAATTTAAGTAAAAAAACAAAAGAAACATGGTAGTTGTAGTCTGCTATCGACTGCTCAAACAAGGAGAAGATGCGGATGAAACCTCTGAGAAACAAATTGCAAGAAATTCAAAGAGTCACGCTGTAGCAATAATGGGAAATTTCAATTATACTGATATCTTTTCTTGTTTAGTCGTTAAGTCGTGTCCGACTCTTCGTGACCCCATGGACCAGAGCACGCCAGGCCCTCCTGTCTTCCACTGCCTCCCGCAGTTGGGTCAAATTCATCTTGGTCGCTTCGATGACACTGTCCAACCATCTCGTCCTCTGTCGTCCCCTTCTCCTATTGCCTGCACACTTTCCCAACATCAGGGTCTTTTCCAGGGAGTCTTCTCTTCTCATGAGATGGCCAAAGTATTGGAGCCTCAGGACAGATCCTGAAGCTGAGGCTCCAATACTTTGGCCATCTCATGAGAAGAGAAGACTCCCTGGAAAAGACCCTGATGTTGGGAAAGGGGGAAGGCAAGAGGAGAAGGGGACGACAGAGGACGAGATGGTCATCGAAGCGACCAACATGAATTTGACCCAACTCCAGGAGGCAGTGGAAGACAGGAGGGCCTGGCGTGCTCTGGTCCATGGGGTCACGAAGAGTCGGACATGACTTAGCGATTAAACAACAACAAATTTTGAGGGAGGTCTCGGTTAAATGGAGCTGTGCTCCCTTGGAGCCTTCTTGACTCCAGTGCTCCATTGTTTGCTAATTCTCTGCCCCTGCCCCCGCTCAGGAATGGGGATTTGGGCTGAAGTGTCCGGTGGTGTTAGAGGTTATACCCAAACCTCTCCACCACACAGCTTTCACCCCAGTATAAAAATTGGGGCAGCCCATGTTCTGACGGGTTGAAGCAAACAGGCTCCAGGCTGCCTTTGCTTTGCTCTCAGCTCCTCAAAAGTCCCATCTTCTTCCTGGCATCAGCCCTCTCTTTTGTAAGCCGTATGGCTGCCTTGCAGGGAAAAAGCCACAGGAATTCCAAATCCCTGGGCTTGGAGGGAAACAACTGGGGTGAACAGGCATCTGGCAGCACCTAAAATGGCTCAGCGAGAAAGCCCCCTCCCAGCCAAGAAACCCCTGGATAACTTTAATGCAATAAGGAGATGATAGGCGTCTGGAAACAAAACCTACATGAGCCACACAGTCCCCAAGAACCAGCATGAAAGATACTGTGGAATTAGCACAGCCACAGTGTTGGCTGCTACTGAATCTTAATCCTTTAATTAAAGCTAAACTCCATCTTGCTGTGTTGAACTGATATATCTCTCCCCAAGAGGCAGGCATTCCCTCTGCATGCATCCCAGAATGCCGGTGCTGGGTCCCTCCAATTCATGTCTTCTTACCACGCTGTGCTCCAAAGTGGAAGCAAATAGTTGATTGTGATGATGGGCAAGGGGAAAGATTGCTCGTACAGGGAATGAATGAAATCTTTTCAGTGAAGACATCCTATGGCCCTTTCAAAGCCTGATCCTGTGAGTTGCCTTGATGGAGATTCCTACTGAGTGACTGGTTATGTTCTTTTAAATATGTTATTTAAAGTTGCTTTTAAAAATTGTATGTGTGTGTGTCTGAAACAGCCAGGACAGTCTGAATCTATCAGTCTTTCTTGCATGTGTTTGTTTCTTCTACGCAATTAGGTTCAGGATTTTTATGATTTGTTCCCTCTAAATCACTGGGGAATTAGGGTGCCCAATGCCTTCCTTTTCAGGGTAGGAAAAAAAATATCTGAAGTTTAAAAATCTGAATGTGGGAGAAAGTTAAATTTACAGATTTTCTCATTTGTAATAGGGATTGTGTAAATGGGACTGTTAAATGCAGTAGGGCCCCCATAACTGAGGGATCAATATCCACAGTTTCACTTATTCATGATCTGAATATATTAAAAATATTAAAAGAAAAAAACTAGAAATACATATTTTCATTATGTGTGTACCAGAAATTGGCCACAAGAGAGAGACAGAGACCAAGCTATGTATTCTTGTTGTTAAATAATATATAGCATGATCTCTGGCTCCCTCTAGCGACCAGTTCTGGTAACACATGGTGAAAATACTTTTTTGTCTGGATTTTTTTTTAACTCTGCTATGTTTAGCGCTCACTGTTATCTGTGGTTTTCAGCATCCACGGGCGGGGGGCTTGGAACCAATACACCACAAATATGGGGATCCTACTGTATTATAGGTCAGGGCAAAGCTGGGAGGAATCTCCCCCTTCTACCAGTCCCTTTCTGTTTGAATAAGGGAAACAACAAATACACAACTCCCAAGAGCAAAAAGGTGAGTACATTTTAAATCACTGGTAGCAAAAAAGTAAGTTTTTCCTCCTTTAAAATATATTTTATGTAAAGTACCACACCTTTTTTTTTTTTTTTTTACATAAAAATACAGTTCTGCAAAGTTTTGGGAAAAAAGGCCCAATATGCAATGAAACGGTCAAAAATTCTCATAATCCTGCCCATCAGAAAAGGGGAAAAACTGAATATATTTGTTCTCACCTTCGAGAACAAACTAAGAAAAGACTAACATCTATGAGACCCAGTCCTAAATGGATCTGGCACATAGCTAAAGAATGTGATAAAATAAAACAAACAGACAAACAAACAAACAAACAGATAAAATGGGAATAACACACAATTAAAAGAAACCACGTGAACAGAAGGAGCCAAAGGCATTCTTAAACATGACTGTCTTCATTGTTCATAGCAATGCATGCGATGACAGGACCAAGTAGAACTTTCCAACATCCATGGTCCTGTCTCTCATGTCTATCTCTTAACCACCTGATGATGCAGGAATATGGAGCAGGCTGTCTGATGTTAACATTAGCATGGGGTAGGATCACATGGGAGGATACACTTCCTCAGGTATGAGTACCACCAATGCTAGGTTCACATGCCATTATCTAGCTTTTCTCCACCTGTGCTGAGTCACTGGAAGAGACAACCATAAGAGGAAAGGTTTTGAAAAAGGTAATTAGCTTTAGGAAGATTTGTTGTCAAAAGACACTCAGAAAACCTTGCCCTCTCATTACGCTGTTTTGTCCCTTCCCCCATTCACGGCTAATCTTGTCCAAAAGAGAAAAACCCATCTAGTCATTCCTAATTTGTCTCTCCCGTTGCTCTCCACCTTCTCTCTTCCCCACTATCTGTTTCACCATTGAAGCCCACTTAGAAAAAGTTATTAGCTTTAATCTAGCAATACTGTGCTTTTTGTATATTTATGAAGGTCTTCATGCCTTCATAGTGGACACTAGCTTTACATCAGAAATGGAAATGTTACGGTTCTGGACTACAAATCCAGCTGGTGGGTTTTTTGTTTGTTTGTTTGTTTACAATAACTGGCCATACAGGTTGGACTATTCTGGGATATGTAGTTCAAAAACATAATGCTTCTCATATCTATGCTCAATGCAAGAAATCACAAGCTCAACTCACACCATGTCAATTTAAAGTCAATCCCTGTCCGTAGATTTGGAAATGCCTTTTGTGAGTCAGTGCTATTTATAGTAGACAAGGCTGGCATAGATGGAACCAATGGTCTGGCTACGGCACTGTACATGTCCATTGTCTACCTTTCTACTACATCTCTCAGATGTCTCTGTGGCTGCCTTAACAGAAAACTCTTTCTGTTGTGGTCATAAACCCAATGAGGTGGAAGCTGTAAGTGAGCACAAGCCTTTGCAGAGTGAGGTTCACGGCATGAGTGGAAAAGATGGAGTCTCGTTCCCCATGCACTTGAGCAACGCTCATGCATTCCGGTATGAGGAAGTGAGGAAGAAGCGCATGCAGTACCTGATGATCTCAGAGTCAGGGAGCAGGCCTATGTGGTAGTGGGGGTAGGGAGCTGAAAGGAGGAAGCTTTTCTCACACTCGACAGGGGAATAGTGCCTAGGAGAAGGTGGTTTATCACAGAATTTGTTCACAGTGCTGTAAACGGGTTCAGGAGGCCTGGTGATAACAGAGACAAGAATAAGAGATTAGACGGGTGTTAACATGCGCAACCGCTCGAATGCACGGCTAATTGCACTCCAAAGCATGCAAAGAAGAGCCACGAGAGAAGGATTAGATACGTATACCAAGGAAAAGATAAACTTTTGTTATGTTACGATACGCTCTTCACAGAGATTAAGAATGGGTTATGCACACTATTCTTGCACAAGACAGCTAGAGAAAAAAAAAGGGAGGACAAAGCCGTACCATAACATTTACCTCTGAGCCTATGAGCTGGGCTAAGAGATTGCTTCTTACCTTCTGGAACCCAAGAAAGTTCTTTACTTTGCCAATACATTTATGCTGAAAAGCTAGGCATACAGCTTTATCATTTCCACAGTAAAATTAGGAACACGCATTCGCACCACAAGGATAACAATATGTGTCAGCGCACATTAGTCATAAAACAGAAAGGCATCTCAAAACCTTTCTTGCAAACATTCACAGCTAATGCATGGATGAACTGTGGGGGAAACAACATAGACAACTCCATTCTCTACAACAGTGGCTCCTAAGCAGTAGACCTTGACCTCAAGAAGAACTGATGATCCATGGGCCCAAAGTGGTTCAGAGTTGACCAGCTCATGTAACCTGAGATAAACTACCATTAAGGCTAAGAAATGCCTTCTAAGACAAGGGAAGGAGCAACAGAGGGCTATTATCTTCCCTTATGTTACTGGGAATTCGGACTGAGTTTCAGCGATCCAGATCATGGCCCATTTTCTGTAGGCTGCATAAATGGAGCTGTAGCATAATTTAGTAACAGCAAGAGAATATAACAAGAACACATTTTCTTTAATCTTGAACTCCCAATGGGTAATAGTTTTAAATTTGGGATTAGGGCAATAGGTGTGGCTATAGTTTAGGAACAGAGCATGTAATTTATTTGAGGCATGCAAGATCAAAGATTCAAGCTCCGGTACCTTCACTTAAAAGGACTAGGTAGCAAGTAGCATTTTTCCAGGGTGTCGGGCAGTGAAAGCCTTCTTCTTGACACCCTGAAAACTGGTGCTAGTTCAGACAGCACAGTACTAGAAAGTGAGAAAGACTGATTCAATAAGAAATGTATAAGAAATTGTCAACAGATCACTGACAATGATCCAGTAAGCAAGAAACCACGGTTCTAGACAAGGAGACTTCTGAATAGCACAGTGGACAGCAGGTGACATCTTCCATAATTGCACCGTATATTTGAAAATTAAGGCATACACTTTGCACATTAAGCATCATGAAATAATATTATTTCCATAGAATTCAGGCTAAACATTTGAACAGCTGTTAATTGCCATTGCTGTTAAAACACACAATATGCAGGCAAAAAAAATACAGTCCTTTAAAAACCAGCATCAGCATGCTGGTCTTTCTCCTCATGTACTTCAGTGCAGAGCCTATTCCCAGCAACCCCAAGTTTCAAACACTAGACCTTTCAGCATCCACAGTTGGGGCTTCATCCTGCAGGCAACTGGTGTGGCAAGCGTTGCAAAGTCAAAGCCGGGGTTCTCTCCGTTTTGCTTTTCAGGAACAGTTTCATACATCCAAGCCAACCTTGTTGAAAGCACATCTACAGGGGCTTCTCAAAAACTCATGAGTGTAGGATGTCTGTGTCAATTCTGACATGCAGATGTCGTTGTCTACAATAAGTCTACAATAAGTTGGCTAACATGATATACTAAGCAGTCATTGAATGAGACCGTGTGTCTAATGGTCCAAGAACAGCTTTTTAGAGCTGAAGAAAAACATTTTCAACAAAATAAAACCAAATGAAAATCCTTCATAACACTAGGGATGGGAAAACCTGTCCATTGCACCTTTTCCCACATTCATAGTTTTGAAACTTCAAGCTGTTCTCATCCGATACAAATTTCCAAATTTGTACACATTCTTCAAAACAATGAACTGAAATGGACTTCTCACCCATCTGATGATCCAAACTCAGTAAGTATAGGTATTCTTAGCATGGAGAAGGCTTTGGGAAGCCTACCTGTGCAACCATTCTTAAAAATGAGGAAGTAAAAGAGCAGTGACAACCCAGTTTCAACAATGGTGGATACACAAGGCTTCAAACCAAGCCTATGAAGAGTTAAACTCTCAAAGCCTTAGGCTTGCATGGGTAAGTCTCTCGATTTCAGTTTCCTCTGTATTAAAATGTTCTAAATCTTAAGAGTCAACTCATCATCCCAAATATGAACAGATCTGCACATTTTGGTACATAAAAACCCCCAAACTGGAACAAATTCTCAGAAAAACTTACAATAACGTGAAAGAGAAACAGAATACATTAATGTTACATTGTTTTGGAAACACAGAGATCATGTCTCATGATAGTCATTTTGCTATACTTAACAATTCATTCGTTAAAAAACCTTGAAAATAGCCTGGAAGGAAGAATTGTACAAATTACACACAGAAGGTTCGTCTTCCAGGGTTTGAAGTGTTTGCAAAAATACTTGACTGGCAGTGCAACCAGCAGATCTAACTTTTCCCATTATACTGTGTTTACCGGCTTCCCAAGAACATTCAAGAATTCCCAGGCCCAATGAGTCAGTGGTTGTATTTGCATAAGACAATCAAGAATGAAAACAAGGTTATTGTGGCACTAAATGGAAGCCAAGAAACTTCACACTAAAATAAATCTTTTGGTATTAAAGGTGCTACAATACCTTTGCTTATCATACATATTATAACAAACTAGCATGGCTACCTTTTTATCTCCCCAGCTTCACACAGTACAAATAGTGTCTACTAGATTTTCCATGGAAGAGATGGGTTTTGGTTGCTAATGATTTCCAGATTTTTTAAAATTGTACTGTTCTTACAGTCATTATTTTAATAGTGTGTCCCTGGTGCACCATATTTTGTCCTGGGCTCTGTTTGAGGAAGAAGCAAATGTCTGGAAATATTGTCTGAAATCCAGTTGCGTAATTACACAAACAGCATAACTTTAAGCAGCAAATTGCTGTACGTTAAGTCACATCCATAGGCATTACTTGTTGCAATGGGAGTTGTCTGCATCAGTAGGCAACAGACAATGCCTACCAAGATTTCTTAACTTATGGCAATTTGCCTCTAAAAGTTACACCTTTTGCATAACTGCACAACAGGATTTCAGCCATTAATAACAGCAGATGGGCCACAACTCTGCATCAGGAGTGGATTTACCTGCTAAATTAATCAACACATCAGGTGCTAATCAGTAAAAGGTGTTGTTGTTGCTGCATTTCCATTTCAGTGTGTGAAGCTAATAATCAAAAGCATTGGTACAGACTGATTTTAGCTCATGATGTAACCTTCTATTTGTTGAGAGTCATATAAAATACACCATACATCTGCATTAAATAAAACCCCTATATACTATAGATTGTGAAAGAACAATGGCCACTTTAAAAAAACCAATAACATTATCCATACTTAGATGTTTTGAATTTTCATTAGTGTTATATGTTTCATATTGTGTATGAATCCCTATGTAGAAAGATGAGAAATAAATAATAGCTCCAAGATATAGTAGGAACCACTTGTTATTTCCATATAGAAACATCAACTTCTGTTTGTCAATTCCTTGTAACATATATATATTTATTTTATCTTAGAATCTGGGAGAAACCCTATGGATCATTGAGTCCAGTCCTTGTCAAGAAGGCACAGTGGGGAATCGAACTCCCAAGCTCTGGCTCTGCAGCCAGATACTTAAACCACCGAACTTTTTGCAGTGTACAATATGCCTACATTTTCCTCTATTCTGATTAGGAAATTTAAGAATTGGTGATATGAGTGAACAAAATAGAGCTAGCCTATATGATTTAATGGGCTCCATTTAAGAACTTATTTCCATCGTTGGTTTTGATTTAACAAAGTCAATGCTTGTTCGGCTTCTTAGTAGTGCCAGCCTGGTCTTGTGAATGCTAGAACACGTATTGAGACTATAACTATGTCCTAAAAATATGGTAGGAAAGTATTTTGAATCCAGATACCTCTTGAAACATTCACAAAACCTATTTCCCTTGTTAAAAAAAGTGTAATAAAAAACCCCCAAAATTCTGAATTATGATTAAAAAACCCAAACTTGTCCATAGATTAGGACTGCCTCCTTATAGAGGCGAGTTCCACCCTGCATCTTCTCTGAGATATTTCTACATTTACTATAGCTCAGCATTTGCAAGGGGGGGGGGGGAACTATAGGATGATGTAAATATTTCACACAGCCCAGATGTGTTTAGTGAGTTTCCTCCAGCCCACCATATCAAATGGGAAAACACTTTGGAAATTCAGTAGCTTCTAAATTAACTTGTGATAAAGGATATGGTCTGCTTTTTAAACGGTCAATGTAAAAATATGCCAAGAGCTGCTCTGTGAATTCACACTAGGGTCCCTTATCGTTTGGAATATTGACAGCATTTGAAACAGAGTGAACATACTTTCAGCTTTCTGCACATTTCAAGGACGGTAATAGTGGGGCAAGCCTGTCTTTTTGTACTTGTGAGTAAGTGCATGTGGTTCCTGCATATCATCCAGTGCACATACTCCATATCCTTTAATTGCAGAATGTTATCACAGTAAATACAACTCCACAACATGAAATGCCTTAATAACCTCTTAGACAGAGATGGCAATTTCAAGCCTCTGCTCTTTTGAATGCATGCCTGACACAGAATTTAGAGTGTAATGCATCAATAGAGATGCTTTGATGTTCTGTCGTCTTTGGAAGCTGTTTGGAACTAATTGGCAACGAGTGTCTAGAAAACGAAATGCTCCATTCCCAGCGGTATTAGTGGAATCTGGTGATTCTGAGTTCACAGGGATGGAGCACTCTGATGGATTTTAGTCTGAATATTGTAGGAACTAGACAAAGCATTAAACCTTATCCTCTAAATCGTTTCAGCACCTTGGAGAGCTCATGCAATGTACAAAATAAAACCCAAAGCAGATTTGATGCACCCATGAAATCAGTCACCCATTTCCACGAAGTGATACCATGCAATTTGTGACAGAACTAGTAATCATGATCTGCCATGTTAATTGCAGAGGACTAGTCTTGTGACTAGTCTTGATATGATCAGGCACATTGCATTTTCATCGGTTTCACTATCAAGAGCAAAAACAAGATTTTTGAAGTATGTGCACATATGGGGTGGGTATCACTGTCACTGCCCTTTAAGTTTGCAGCAAGAAAGAAGGTACACAGTTTCTAACCTTCGTAGAAAGGTCCCAAAGCAGCCCAGTGTCCAGATGCCAATTGATGAGAGAACAGGAGAAGGTAAAGCACAGACATTAATGTTGATGGAGAAGGGGTTCTGTCTGGGATGGAAACCAGAAATAGAGGGAAAGTAGACACTGTAAATGGAACCCATGGCAGATCACAAGGCATTCCTGGTTGACACCAGGGTTCTCTGTCTCAGCACAATGGGGGCTATATGTGTGTTGGAGTCCCGCAACACCACTATATATGAAAGCTAGGAGCAAGGAGAGAGGACAAGGGAGGGAGGTAGTGGGTGCATGCACCAGGGCCCATTGTGCTGCTGGGAGCAAGGCACTGAGCAGAGTTTCTTCACCTGTTTCCAAGATCAGATGGCTCATAAGCGGGTCTAGCCCTCCCAAACTTTGCCTGCCATAACCTGTCTGTGATGTCATAGGACATGCCCCTATAATATTATAGGGAGCCTCTGCTGATCTCAGGTTTCAGTCTAAAATTCCAGAGAATGATATACTGCAGACCAGGCAACCCTACGGAGCCAAACAGAGACTGTGAAAAGAGAGGGCATCCAAAAACCAGGGATGAGATCTTGAGTTGCGGGACTCGCTGTCAAGTCAGACTTAAGTCGCATTGGTGACTCGACTTAGACTCAACTTGGGTTTCTTTCTTTCTTTCTTTTTTCCCAACAACTCGAACTCAACTCATGACTTTCTCAGGGGAAAAATTGCTTTTCAAAGGGACTCCAACTTGGGACTCGGTACCAAAGATTTAGACTTGGACCCAAAGACTTGGCAACATCCCTGTCTAGAATCATATCTGAGACTGTCTCCCCTTGCTTGGCTTCTGTGACACTACTGGTATCTAAATCAATATATACCATGCATTCAAGACTAAAAGCAGTTCTACTTCATGTCTTTAGTATTATGGAGGATCAAAATTCCCCATCTGGATGCATGAATGATTCTGGGTTTCTTTTTTCTTTTTTTCCTTCTCTAGCTGAACCTCCTGCAGACAAGGAATTATTGAATGATAGTTTCCCATGTGAGTAAGAAGGAGAGAATGAAGACTCAAAAAAAAAAAAAAAGGGGGGGGTTGGAGATCATTAATGTTTCTCTATGTCTCAGCTCACGGTTTGTGGAACACAACAAGGTTAACCCGTACGGTATTGACAATGGGAGCAGAGCTTATGCACGACATACATCTGTCAACACAGAGAGAAGACTGTGCCATCAGAAAATACAGCAAGGAGGGGTTCATGCCATGGTTACTTTTCCTATTCATGTTTGCCAGATGTAAACATGACCTGTGATTTTCATGGTGTTGAATCAAATGTATAAGTGGCTTTCTGGAAGACCTTTCAGTTGGAAGATTGCGCAACTGGTTACAGATTTCATAGCTCTGTTGAAGATACCTGTGGGAACATCAAGAACCATTTCCTAAACTGATAGTGAAAGCTGCCCAATTTGAGCTAAAGGGACTCAGAACATAGATAAATTCATTTTCCTACGGAGTAAGGCATTACAAACAACCTACAGAGACATGCATTTTGCACCACTTTTTGCCCCACCTGAGATAAGGTGGAACCCTCCTTAGCCACTGGAAAAGATGCTAAATATACTTTCTAGTTGCAGACCCAGATCTTTATGGGCCTCTGGAGTGAATACGCATCCTAAAAGCATGTTGGAAAGGCCAAACGCAGAACTTATTCCTGTATGTTTCATGCCAGTTGATGAGGTCAACCAGAGGCAGTCCACAGCCAGTGTGAATTCTACTTCCTGCAATATCACTCCTGTATCAACATCCCCTAAGATGAGAGATCATATCCTGGGGTAGCATTATCATCTGTATGTGTTCAGATAACAGGTCTATGTATTAGTTATTCATACACTATGATGATGTATCAATTGGAAATGGCTATGTCTGGGGTCAAACTACACAAGGTGGTCAAACTGCAGTTAGACACTGACAGCACATTATCTCAAAGCTTTTATACCTGGCCAATCAGGCTGGCAACTGAAGCCCACAGTTACCTCCATCAATCCAAACACAAAACCAAGCAAGCCGATATGCAGAAGGAGGGGGTGAGAGAAGGTCATGCTAAGAGAGACAGTTGCTCTATAGCAATTAAGGGAAATCTGCTCTCAATGAGAAGCTAATTGTCTTGTATAGTTTGACTTTTGATTATGGAAGATGTAATCTAACAATGTTCCCTTCCAAGTGTGAGAGTACCCGCTCCAATACCAATTATGGAAACTTCTATGCTTTGGTTTCATTTCCCCCATCTAACTGCAATTAGATGGGGGGGAATCAATTCAAATAGGAAACTCACAACAGAATGTCTACTAGGAATATTTTGGAAGAAATAATGCCATATGACTAAAATATAGAAAGTAAAGAGAAAATAAAGATGTGGCAGATGGACAATGGGTAAGACTACAATAGGAAGCACCAGCTCTCAAAATAAATTTCCAGATGTGCAGGGAACCAAATGAAAATCTATTTTAAAAAATAGAGAAATATTCCCCACCCCACCCCTAGATCAATGCAAGATATTTAATCCACAACCAAATCACTTCAAAGACCGAAAATCTGCTCATTGTGTCTTTTTATTGTGATCAACGCAAATACAAAGCATTTGTTACATTTTAGAAGGCATTTACATAACAAATGCAAGCCCTACCCACCCTTATTTCAATTTATACATATTTTTCATTTTAATGTCAAACATTCCATTTTACGTTCTCACACACCTTAGGACAAAAGGTTCACATGATTCAATACATCTTGCAAAATGGGCTTACAGCTGGTGAGCTTTTAGTACAAATGTAAAATGAACTTTTAGGTTGAGGAGCATCTTAAGCCACATTTTTACAGAAATTGGACCATCCTTTTTTAAAAAATGTTTCGACTGAAGTGGTTTTACGGTCCAACAACTCGGAGAGCACATGTGAATGTCTTGCATAAGATTAAACCAACATCTATGTCATTTCAGGAATTTCTGTTAACTTTCGGAGGCCAACAAAATTCATGCAAGTAAAATATAGAGAAACTTCATATCTAAATATTAAAAGCAAGTCTAAATGAATAGGCGGAATGGAAGGAATGCCATCAGGTTGTGCAACCTAAAGAAGCGGATTTTTATTTTTTTTATTGAAAAAATTGCTGATTGTCCCTTTTCCAGATGGCCATATTTCATGCCTGAATGCACAGAAGATAATTTTGACCATTTAGATGATTTTACATATTATCACAATACTTCCCACTTGAGTGATTCACCATGTTAACCATGACATAGACATAGCATTAAAATATTTTGATGCAATTATACAACTGAGATCAAAAAAAGCTAATTCTGTTTCTAGTATTGTTGGTACAACCTCACTGATACAGGGTTTAATTTTTCTTTATTTTCTTTCTAATTCTTTTCATATACTTTTTCCTGTTTTTTCCCCACCCTCATTAGGATTCTTTTATTGTCCTTGGTTCAGTTTTCCTTCCGTTTTTCTCCTTTTCTCCCTTCACAAGCTTTGTCACAAAGGTACTCTCCCTGCTTCTCTTTTAAATATACAAGGTGACTCTTATCCTGTCCTGTTGGCATTGGGATTTCTTATTTTGCTTGGGAAAAATGTGTAATGGTGCTTCAGAAACAGATTTTTCTAACAAACTTCACTTCTTGAACTGAAAAAGATTTTACTAAGCAGATAGAATCTGGCATAACCAAACTATGGAAACCAAACTATCAATTTATTTTCCAAATATGAATTCTCACCAAAGTGGCTAACAACCAGACACAATCATATGCATGCACAGGTTATGTGTGCTTGCACATACACATTGCACAATGGAAATAGACAATAAAAGAAGCCCATGAAAACATCTACAGGTAGCAGAGGAAAACAGATAATTGTGTGCTATCATATCAATTCCAACTTTGGGTGAGCTTTTTTCAGGGTTTTCCAGAGTTTTCCAGAAGTGGTTTACTATTCCCTTCTTCTGGGGGCATCCTGGGACTGTGCAGCTTGCCCAGGGCCACAGAGGTTGGCTCTACTCACAGGTGGCACAGTGGGGAATTGAACTGGATCCCTAACATGCTGAGCGATCCAGCTAGCAAGAAAAACAAAATTTCTTCCCAAATAACCAGCCTATCACAAAACATATTGCCATTTAAACAAAACAAAAGCAGGACCTGTGAAGCAATTAAATTCCTCTCAGAGCTCCATTTTCCATAGCCAGAATGAACCAACTCTAAGCCACTGGTTCTCAACCTTTTACCTCTTATGTCTCAAAAAATGTACCAACATACCAAAGTAGAAACAAAAAGCTCACTTGTTCCAAGGAGAACTTTTCTGCTGCCAAAATCCTGCTCCTTAATATAAATCACCCTAAAGTAGGCAATTTGGTGTGTCTATTCCTCCATAGGTTCCATTGATTCAAATAGACCTACTCTTACTGCAACTTATTTTATCATACATCACAAGCAGAGTAGGCCATTTGACTCAATGGAGTTGATTCACGAAATCTCCACTGATTCAATTCAAGTCTAGTGCAATTTACGACACAAAGCAACAGAATTTTGGCCTATATTTTCAGGTCTTGGCCAGAATCCTACTGGTTATTTAAACCAATGTTAGGTGCAAGGGCAGAAATCACAGTGGCAAATTACCCCTAGTTAAAAGCCATTGCCTGCATTTCACATCACATGCCAAAACACACAGCTGGCACATGGTGAAGAATACAAGTAGTGACTTGTTAAATGACTTGTTAAACGGTTTTTTGGTGGTGTAAATAACCAGTAGAACTCTGGCTTTTACAGGAAGACGGCTGGCAGAGGAAATGGGGAACTGGATAAATGCATGTACTATTAGCATGCCAGAAGACCTGACATGGACAATCTGTGACAAAGTCTGTCAAAGATAGCACGTCACAGTTACAGGAAGACAGTGAGGGGCTGAAGGAAAATGAATTCTTCATCACGGTTGTGAACTCTGCATCCACCCATACTGCATCCACCCGTACATGGATTGTGAACTCTGCATCCACTGCATCCACCCGTACATGCCACCCATTGGCATGTACAGACAACTGGGTATCTGGCTGTGGAGCCAGAGGTTCCCCACTGTGCCTCCACAGAGAAGAACCAGCTTGTGTGCCCTTGGGCAAGCTACCTAGTCCCAGGGTGCTCCCAGAAGAAAGGAATAGTAAATAACCTCTGAGTATTCTCTACCTGGAAAACCCCAAAAAGGGTCTCCATAAGTCAGAATTATGTTGAAGGCACATGACTATTATTAGACTAGTGGTATAAGGTGCCTTGAAGCCCTTGTGGAAGAACAGTGGAGTAGAAGGGAAATAATAAATAACAGCAACAACAAAAGCAGTGATGATACAGGACTGCAGGATATTGTCCTTCTCAGATACAACATAAGAAGAATAGAAGCATGAAAGAAAAATCTGTTTCATGTAAATGCAGTTGGAAAAAGTCCCCTCATTATGGCTTTACCACTGAGAAACTGAATGAATGAACCTAAGCTCATTAAAGATGCCTGTGGAGTGATACTAGAATTCTCATTATTCATAACTGAAATTGCTATTCACTCCCATTTTTCTTTACCATACTTCATTACATTTTTTTTCTCTTCAAAACTCCTCTAGCATTGCCAGGACACTGCTGCTCGATCGGTTTCAAAAAAACCAGAATTCACTCCAAATATTTTAAACAAGAAAGGGCCTGGCTGTTTGCAGAGGGACAGAGCCTTCCATCACATCATGCTGTTTAGCCAAGCAGACAAGAAAATCTGCTGCTATTGATATAACGATACCCCTCGGGACTTTCAATCCAAGAGCATTTTTCTACTCTTCCACTTTTTATAAACCTATTATGTCACCATAACTTGACGGCACACAAAAGTTGCATAACCAAGTAATCAGATACTAATTCTCAACAGAAGAGATTGCTCCAGGGGCTACTTTCAGGAATCTTCAACATCTGCCCATATTAAGCTTCCGGAGCTATTTTTAAAAGCTTGCTAATTCTGTGGTCTTCATACTTCCTACCTTTTCCATGGCTGTACAGGAACTATTCCATATCAGCCAGAACCATGTATACTGTTGAGGATTCAGAGAAATACTGATGAATACTCAGTTCCTGCAGGACACTGGCTCGGCCTGCTGGGCCTCAGAGTGACCTTATGAAAACGGAGTGTAAACCTCAAAGTGTAATCACTGTTCTCTCTGCATTGCACATATCAGGAGAAGATCAGAAGGGATTTTCTGATTCCTTGAACTACAGACTCGTTCTGGGAGTCATCCTTGATTTAACAGAAACCCAAATGTGTCTCATCTGGGAGAAAGGCCTCAGAGGGAAGGCCTTGAGGCTCAGCTAGGCCTAGCTCTGCCCAAGCTAGGCCTAGCTCTGCCCATGCTTCCTGTTCAGAGCATGTTCAGAAACCTCCCAGCTAGCAGTGGGGCAGGAACAACAAGCTTGAGAGGAGCTAGGTAAAGGTAAAGGTTCCCCTTGACATTTAGTCCAGTCGTGTCTGACTCTAGGGGGCGGTGCTCATCCCCGTTTCCAAGCCATAGAGCCAGCGTTTGTCCGAAGACAGTTTCTGTGGTCACGTGACCAGCGCGACTAGATATGGAACGCCGTTACCTTCCCACCGAGGTGGTACCTATTTATCTACTTGCATTTGCATGCTTTCGAACTGCTAGGTTGGCAGGATGAGAGGAGCTAGGCCTAGTTAAACCTCAAAGATTTGCAGCTGAGGCCTTTCTCCCAGGTGAGTCACATTTAGGTGTCCCTCAGGTAGTATTCACAGAATTGAGAAATACAGGGTTTGTAGTTGAAGAAATCTGAAAATTCCATCCCTAAAGATCAGAATGGAGTAAGCCGTCTTTCAGTATTCTCCCAAGCATTCCTGACTAGCACAGCGAATAATCCTTTTTCTGTTTTCAAGGAGACATAGCTTTGAATTCTGAGAATATGACTTGAAAAAAGTGCCCAAAGATAATAGTTATTTTATTCAGCCCAGGTTGAGAGGCAAAATATTGCCAGCTCGACAAGCTATAGATTGTTGTAGCAAGAATGCACTGTATCCTCAAAAGTCCTTCGTTATCATCATCTTAGAATGATGAGATGGAAGGGATCTATGGACCATTGAGTCCTGCCCATTTCAAGGGGGCACTGTGAGGAATCGAACTCCCAACCTCTGGCTCTGCAGCCAGATACCTAAATTCCCCCTTGAAAGTCTGGCTGCAGAACAGATTTCGAAACAGAGGATTAAATTGGGATTATTTGCATGGTACTCTCCTCTAAGCACAGCTGTCACTGGAGAAATTTATTTATTTACGACACAAGGATCTGGAACCCTTACCTGCCCTGTCATGTCCCCAGACCTTAGTAGGCTTCACTGATGACATATTTTAAAAACTGAAGTGCCTAGAAAAGCAATTCTGGTTTTTAAAATGGCTTTCTGGCCCTAAATTATGTACAGAGGGGGAAAAAACCATTTTCAATCTATTCAGTGTAGGGCATTACAAAATGGCATGTGGGCTTCATTTCCCTTTTTCTTGCCCTAGCCTATAACCTCCCTTTTCCAATTTCAAATCCAACAAAGAATACCAATATGGATTCTAAAATATTTCCCAGAAAAAAATTCAAGTTTTATTCTAAATTTAGTCCTTTAGTCACACTATACTAAATTGGAATTATTACTTGAATAAAATAAATTTATGACAATAGCAGCTTGAAGAAAAAACAGTTCCAAAAAAACATTTACAAGGTGAAGCATTTAGCAATATTTTACCGCAGAAAACCATGCACACAGCTCTAACATGGACTGAAATGTATTTTTCAAAGCTAGAAAATGGTTTGGGCATTTGCAGTATAAGAAGAATTGTTATTACAGGATAGAAAGAATGTAACATGTAACAAGAAAATATTCTGAATCATTAAAGTTGATATGGAAATGACTCAACAAGCTTTCTGGCCAAGGCCAGTTCATAATGCAAGACAGAGTTGGACATTAAGAGCCAATATCTGTAGTGGTTAGAGCAATGGAGCAGAGCTGGGGAACCCCACTGTCAAGTCATTTCTCTGCCCAAAATCATAGAGGATGAACTAGTGCAAGTTACTTTTTCTCAGTCTAATGTGCTTGATAGGGTTGATGGGAATGTGTGGAACCATGACCTTAATTAAATAGGTAGAAATCAAGGGTGGAATAGGATTTCACACTTAAGTATCTATCAATGGCTATTAGCCTAGGTGCAGTTATTATTGCATTGATTTCCTTTAGTATCCCATATCTTTGGAGAATTTGATGGACTTGGCTGTAGCCTTCAATATTTAGGTGACAAGGCCACTGGTAACGCAATATGGCTACAACTGATTTGTCCAAGAAGCTCCATCAGCCCTAGAGGACAAGGTCCTTTCAGGGAAGGCAAGAGAAGAGCAAACTGAGAGAGTTACAACTTTTGGGCCACGGGAGAGGGCCCACTTAGGTGAGTTCTATGGGCTGGGCTGGACTGGGAACCCTGGTGTGCTGGATATGACTCACTGGTGTATGGTTTTCTTCCTTTGGGGCCTAATGGCTTCCAGAATACAGATAACAAAATATGGCTAGAATCTACACTAATGGAAGTCGATAACTCCAATGTCATGGAGCAATTAATCTGTTCCTGGTGTTAGTCAGAGATTTGCAAGAGTTATCCAAGAAGCTAACCCCTATTCAAAAATCTTGGATAGCTTCTTCAGACTTTAAACCACAAGTTGATTCAGCACCTCTGTGCCATCAGACTCAACAGCCTCCACAGGGCAAAAATTCTCTGTTTATTTAAAGGTTAACTCTTGGGTAATACTGACTTCCTCAAGACCCATCCCTATCCTGGCTCTAACATTATGGTCAAGACATTTTCAGCTGCCTTTTCATTCTGTATCCTATATGTGCTATTTTAGCTACCTTGATTATGATGGCTTTGTTTTAAATGCAGTAGATTATACTCAAGTTCCCAGTATAACCAAAAAAACCAAACAAACATCTTTTTTAGAAAAGAATACCACAAGATCTTTCAGTCTCAGCTGTTACCCAAAAAGTACATTACAACACGGAAGCAAAATATTAACAACGAAGGAGAACAGAGAAGCAAGAAGGCAGAGCTGTCTGTGAAGCAAAATCGAAGCAATGTGGTAATGAATGAGTGGTTTTAAAAATTCATCCTCACTTTCTTCCTCGCTCTAGCTTTCGTGAGTGATGCCTGGGATGACAATGGTAAAAAACTACATGTGGCTGCATGAAAATACAGGGTGTCATTCTCTCTCTTTAGTTTCCTAATGGAAACTAACAGAAGAGAGGCCCAAGCATCACACCTGTGGTCAGCTCACGCATGGAACATGCATGCCATACAGAGCCCTTATCAGAGTTATGGTGCAAAGCAGCTCTGATCATCTGCAGCAACGATGACCATATTTCTCTCTATTTATGCTACTGGGTTTTTTTTTTCCCTATGGGAAAAAAATGTACAAATCTACACAGGAGAATAACTAGCGAAAGCAGTGGAGGGGTGAACTGAATCACGGAGATGATCTGGCAAAGGCTGATCTATGGGCTGTCCATAGATTAGGACTCACTCAGCTCCATCACCCAACTGAGGGGAAGGGCTGAAGGGATGAGACAGAATAGTATTAAGGATGGTGTCCCCCCCCCCCCCCGTTCAGCATCTGCTGCCTGAGGTAATAGCCTCAGTTTGACTTATGGTAGGACTGGCCCTAGAGGAGGGTCAGTGACACTGGTTTTGTGGAGACAGTGAATCTGCTGCAGGGTTTAGTCTGAACTTTAAAGGAGCTAAGGAACGTGCTGACGCTATTTCGAGGAGGAGCTATTTTAGCACCTAGGAGAGCTCCTCTAAAGTTCAGACTAAATGCCTGGAGTGGATTGACTAACCATACAAAATTGGGCTCACTCATCTCCACTGGTTGGCCTTAGCCTTGAGCACAGAAGGCAGGCTTGTATCAGGCCAGCTTATTTGTCCATCAAGCTCAGTCTTGCCTGGTTTGGCTGGCCACAACTCTCCTTCACCTCAGAAGAAAAGGATACCTCTGCTACCAAAGTAAATTTTTTTAACCTGGTGTGCCAGGGGCTGAAATGACACCTTATATGTGCAAATTACACACAAAGGAACGGGCTTCCCTCCTTGTTCTTGTCATCAAAAGTATAACATTATGAATGGAGACAGCAAGCAAAAACTTGCACTGTGTCTGACAGTTGTAAGATTTGCCTCTACTGGTAACAACAACCTTGCTGAGTGGAATGCTCTGGTCAAGCAAAGTTAAATGGCTGCATTCTTGTATTTGATCCTATGGCACAACCTTCATTTTTGGAAGCACTCTAGAGCTATTTTGAAGTATTCTCTGGTAACAGCATGGCAGGCATTGGTGAGTTCTGCAAAAAATACTGACAGCAAAACTTTGTTCACATAATTTATGGACACTCCACCCTAGCTTGGTGCACCATTTTATACCATTTCAACACAACCCTATGCACACTATCAACCCAGACCAAAAGTCTCACTGTGTTTGCTGAAACTTTCTTGCAAGTAAGACAGCGCAGGATTGAAACATCTCTCATTCAAAACCATTCCTACTCCTTGCCCAATGTATGGTGAGTTAATGCCAAAGCTTCACACTATTTATTATGTCTCATCTACAAGTCACAAACTCACTGCACAAGCGAGCAAAGGCAATTTTGTATAGCATCAAGAAAGCTGTGAAAAGCAAAGGGATGAGATCAATATTTTAAAAAATAAAAGTAATAATAATGAACAGGCAAGAGGGGAGACCAACAGTGACTTCCTGGCTCCCACTTCAAACACAGCTTTGCGCCGCCTATTGTTTCTTGTTGCGCATATTGAACAACATGGAAAGATTCACACTGAATACACAGCACTAGACTTAAAGCAGGTTTACAAGCTGGTGCCCATTAATCACATGTCTGAGCACTGAAATGAATTCTAAAAGAAGGCATAAGATCTTCTCCCTTTCCAGCAGGTAGAAGTGAACAAAAAGAATTATAAGGTTTGTCTGTCTCAGGGATTGATCGTATCTCTTGCACTCATGGGAATCCCCCCAACTGGCTGGCAGTTATCCCTGTTCCAGGGAGACACACCTACCAAGGGAAGTCATATCTGTAAAAAGAGAGAGAGGTCACTAGGGCCAATATCATCAAGGGACCTAGAATACAGAGCTTTTTCTGTCACAGTGCTCTCAAACCGCGGTGTGTGTGTGTGTGTGTTTGCCCACTAATTTTTAAAAATATACCTTCAGTGTCTAGTAGCAAACATAGGTCTGGAAATCTGGGCTTCTGCAGAGGCCAAGGAACGAGAAAAAGTACTGATTGCTACAGCTGATCATTCAAGGTAAAATAAATGGGAAAACAAGTATAGGAAGGAGCAGAACTTAAGGGCTGAAAACTGTGGACACTGGCTTGGATGGAGCAAATCAGCATTGTGCAGAACAGCTGCATCCAAAATCGAAATGGCCAGGATGAGTCCAGCCTCCAGTAGGAGAGGAAAACAGAAGGAAGAGACACACAGAGCTAGCCTCAGTAGTGGCTAAGGATGTGAAAATCCAACAGCCACTTTCTTATTAAACATTAAACTGTTATATATCTTCTAGGGTGGAGGGAATCAGTCCTTCACAGGGTTGGAAATAACAATCAGAAATGTTCCAGCTGCTTATGTTACATTCTGCACAACAACCCAGCTGTCGGAAATGTCGGAGGAGCAGAAACAACTTGAAACTAATTCTGCATCTCAGAGAGAGCAAACCAGAAATTAGAGCTGGTGTATTCTGCCAAATGCAACACACAGGTAAGCAGCACGAAAAAATCATGATATTTGCTGGGCTAAGAAAAGGTAATGGGGCGGGGGCTGTATTTAAGGCCAGAGAGAAGGAAAAAACAAGGATTCAGGCAGGAGCAAGAAGACCCAGTGGTGGGTAGGAGTGATCACTGGCTATTGAAGCTGCACCTATTCTCTGCCCAAATAATAGTAACCGGGTGTGGGCCATTCTTGTAATAATTTATTTGTAAAAATAACCCACCCACCCCCGGCCACAAAGTTTAAGTGAGAGTGTCTCCTCTCTGCTTATACTGAGAGGCAACCAGGTAGATAGATGCCTCTTTCTTATAAGATTATGGTCCCCTGCCTATGCATTCAGGGTGGTGCTCTGCATGGTATCAAAATCATGTTCCCTGAAGCAAATGGTCCACCAAAGGCACTCAAATAAAGACAGATATCTGACCTGTTATAGTCATCCTCCATTAGCATGTGCTTTGGGATAGGCGAATATCTTCCCGGTGAGATGGGGGCCAAAGACGCCTTATATTCTAAAGTGCCGTTGTTGCCTGAAGACAGTATATGGTTTTCCATTGATGGGGAATAAGCTGAAAGTCAAATATACATATGAATATTGATCAGTTACACATTCTAGTAGTCTAGCATACAACATTTTTCCCTGCAGCGCTTTGCACATTCAAATGGATCAACATCATGCTTTTGTTATGCTAGATTTTCTTTTTTTAAAAATAAGTGCCAGATTTCAAAGCAACAGCTGCATTTTTGCCTGCCTGCCTTCCCTTCTTCCTTCCTTCCACCCTTCTTTCCTTCCATCCTTCTGCTATATTTTAATTTAACCATAATTGCATAGGCATGCAATTTATTTTCCTGCTCTTCAGTTGCAGGAACCTACTCTTCTGTCTGAAATGTTCAGCATGAAAATGTCAAGTCCTGCAGTTTTATTGTACAACATAAAATTCTCAGGGCTTGTTAGGGCTTTGCATGTGCTAATACAAACGTGCAAAGACCAGGAAATGTTTTTATCCCTTGTAGAATTTTAACGTTCTGTAGACTAGATATTAATTACTACTCCTGCGATAATTGATGTATTCCCACTTGTATACAGTCATCAGTGAAGGATCCAGAGTTCCCTAGCACAGGCCGTGCATTGCATGTATATGGATCTAGGCTGAATTCTGGCACCTTTGATTAAATACTCTTAGCCTGTCAGTTAGCAAGGCAGAGCTTTTTGGAGAGCCTGTTGTCAAAGTAGATAGACAATCTCATCCAATGTAACACAGGTGGGACACATGTGGCCCACCAGATGTGGTTAGACTGCAAATGCCATTAGTCCTAGCCAGAGGTTACTCTGTTTTTATTTGATCAGCCATCATTTTGGCTAAATGGGAATCTCATTCATCAATTGCCAATTTGACGCCCCCAAATCAATGGTTAACTCAAGGTCCAAACCCCAACCTCAATTTAAAAAAAATCATGTTCCATCAAGTCGGTTCTGACTCACGGTGACCCTTTTCAGGGTTTTCCAGGTAGAGAAGGGGTTTCCCATTCCCTTCTTTTGGGAGCATCCTCCTGCCGTATCTTAAATTCTACATTTTTGCCATCTTGGATTGCAACACCAATATGTTTATTGGTCCAACTGTTTTTTTAAATTTGTAATGCCGCCCAGAGTAGACCTTTGGTCTAGATGGGCGGGGTAGAAGTCTAATAAAATAAAATAAATAAATTTTAAAAATTGTGCAGCTTGCCCAAGGCCACACAGGCTGGCTTTACTTTGCAAGAGGCATAGTGGGGAATCGAACTCCCAACCTCTGGCTCTGCAGCTGGATATCTAAACCACTGAGCTACCCAGGCAGCCAAAACAGAAATCCACCAATAAATTAAAGTTCCATCAGCAGAGGAACCCATGGCTATAACCAACATAGCCAATTTGATGGATGCTGGCAATTGCCTCCAAACGACACTGGAAATGGGGAGGGACACCAGTTTCCTATCTATGAGGTGTTAAGTATTATCATGCATTCATCTTAGAGATAGTAACAGGAAAGAAGCAGAACATACTGCATATAGGAGGGCACTCCCTGGATCTCTTGACAGCTTTTTCTTTCACTAAATCTGCCTCCTGTTTAACACCCCACTCAACAGTAGAGATTCACATCTATTGGTTGTCTCAAGATAGGCTGACAAGGCATTTTCAACAAAGCAGAAAATTTTCAGCTCCTGCATGGCAGCAGCAAAGGAAGGATTTTTTTCTTTTTTTGTGTGTTTCAAACTCTCCATAATCAGTGCAAACTGGCTCCGTGCAAGACGCACAGACTTTTTCCTTGGAGAACCAAAGCATGTACATGACACACCCACACCCACAAAGCTGCTTGTTTAAAAAGGCACATGACTCTTCATCTGATGCTTCTGAGCCTTTGACAACCATGCAACAAAGCAGGAGACACCACAATTCTGTAGAATTTGCTCTTTTTTTTGCAAAACCCCCAAATCCCCTTGCACATGAAAAAAATGCAATGAACTAATATTCTCACAAATGCAAATTTTTTTCTAAGACTTGGAAATTCATGTGCTATGCAACAGTTCTCATTATTTTGTGCAACCTGGAAAAAAAATCATTATACATGAGAAAACATTTCTTACTAAGACTGACCAAAAATACTTTCCCACTCATAGCCAAGGGAAACAAATCTGCAGTTTCTTTTTCTCATGCACAAATACAAGACAAGTGAGGACTTACATTTTGACTTGGTCACCCTAAAAAGCATGGGATTTCATGCACATGAGCAGAGCCATAACCAGCAAGTTTGGCAATGAGGGCTTTGCTGCCATGTTGGTCAAGCCTGGGTCCTGCTAGACTGGCATATGAGGGGAGAGGATGGAGGGATGGGGATGGACACTTGAGTCTGAGCACATGACCCCTGGGTCTGTGCCTGTTTTGTGTCTTCTTCTGCTGAAGCAGGAGTGGTTGGAGGCACTGTACCTGCTCAGGATGGGCAGGTTTGCACCCTTCCAGCGGCAAATACCACTGGACAGGTTCATGACTTTCCAGGATGCAAATTCTGACATCCTCTAAATTTTGGCATCCTGGGTCAATGCCCCAGACACTCCACTCCGCAGAAGAGGATTTCCATGTTGGTCATGAAAGAAGGAGCTTCCCGTCCTCTGCAAGCCAAAACAAAAATGTAGGGAGATTCCAGGGGATGAACAGAAGAATCTCCTCCTTCTGTGTCAACCTATTTGGTTTCCATGCTAGCTTCTAAAGAAGTGGAACATTTCTCTCTGTGAAAAATGAAGGGGACCAATGGAAGCAGAATTGATCACTCTGTCCATCTTCCATCAGGATAAGGAGGATGAGAATTTCATTTCCCTTTTGTTTTGATAAGAGGGCATGTTCATGTTCTGGATTTGAGTAGGGATCTCAGGGGCCATGTGTCACACTTCATCCTCAAACTAAGACATCTCTACAGACCTCTTGGAAACAGATAACAGCATATTTTTAAAAGTTAAATAGTTACTCACGGTGGGTAATATCTGGAGGGCCATAGGGATCTGTCATGTAAATGGTGGTGGGCTTTCCAACTTTTAAATAAACTACATCGGATGTATTCTTCAATATTGCTACTGCTTCTTCATGCGTTACCTCTTCTAAACTGTAATTATTTACCTAATGGCAATAAAAAAAAAGATGGGGTTATTAGGCAAGCCAGACAGAGAAATTGGAATGCTGATCATTGATGCAGTAATATATAAAAAAAGGACAAATATTTACTCAACATCTATAGTAAATGATACCAATTAGCCAATACAAGTAAGGATTTTTACTGCTCACAAGGAAACCCTATTAAGAATCTGATAGCAGGGGATGAAGGATGGAGATTGTTAGCATGAATCCTAGGTTTTTTTTGATACAGCAGACACACATGAACAATCAACCTTGGTCCATCTAGAATTCCCTAATATCCACCTTTGAAACTCTACACATACCTCTATAACTACAACTAACTTTATTATATACAGGCCATTCATACATATATAAAAAAGAGGGGAGAAGCATGTTGATCATGGCTATCACATTTCAGAAATACAACCCCCTTTTAAAGACTTCTCAAGTCATAGGAAGTTTTAACTACATTTAGTTGAATGATTAACTAAATGGAACAAATAGAATATTATAGCAAAACATTCTAGCTTCTGCTTCCGTAGCTCTGAATAACACTACACTGTCTTGAATGTGGCATTTACTGACTGGAATTCTGTCACTTCGTGTAGAAAGTCACAACTAGAGTACGCCCATTTGAATCAATGGAACTTACAAAGTATTTGACTCACAAGATCCTCATTGTGTTAATGGGCCTACTTTAGTTGAATTTACTACATTAAGCAACAGAATTTCAGCCAGAGTGGATTGAGGATAGAGTATTTCGGAACAGGTGGAGAAGTCAAGTGTTCTCTAGGTTCAGGCCATGAGGTACTGACACTGTCAAATGCACCTGTGTGTACACACACACACACACACACACACACACACACACACACACACATTATAATTACAGGCATAACAGTTGAAAAGAAATGAAAAAGGATGCGGGTGAGCTATTATTACTGCCAGTGCCCCAAAGCTCCTCCCTACTTTGAAAAGAATGTGGGGTGAAACATCAAACACAGATGCTATTGTTCCTGACATGACTTTTTGCTAGTGCTATGGGGACTCATTCAGGCTGTCATTCAGAGGAGGTGCAGGATCTGCTCTCAATCATCCCAGAGTGTAGGCCACACAACAATGGGCTCAAGTAACAGGAAGCCAGATTTTGGCTGAATATCAGGAAAAACTTCCTAACTGTTTGAGCAGTACAGCAATGGAACCAATGACCTCAAAAGGTGGTGAGTGCTCTAACACTGGAGGCATTCAAGAGAAGCTTAGACAATCACCTGGCAGATACCCTTTGATGTGTGTTCTTGCATTGAGCAGGGGGTTGGACCCAATGGCCTTATAGGCCCCTTCCAACTTCATGATTCTATGATTCTATGACTCCGAAACTTGATATAGCTCAGGTCCTCAGCATGTCTTAATGAGGCCACACCATTACTACCAATTCCCATGTTGTGAGGACCACATTCCTCTTCTTCTAGAAAGGCTACAGAGTTGTCTAGATGGGTAAGGCAATGCTTTCAGGACAAAGCAGGACAGCAGAACCTGGTGGCTTTCTTTGGCCCATTATCCAAGTTGTCTCCTTTTGGGACCAGTTATACTCACTAAGAAATTGTCAAAAATCATCCTGTATCAAGTGTGTTTCATTAATTTGATCCTGATATGATTTAAAAGAAAAATTCCCTCTTTTGACAAACCCCTTCCTGTGTCAGCAGAGCCCTGCTCACAGGCTTGCCTGGCAGTGGTGGTAAACAAGAATGCCAATCCTAGCTTGTATCATCCTTGTATATGAAGATAAAGAACTGCCGTGTTCACACCAACAACGACAGTGAGGAATTTGCAGGGCCCAACCCCAAACTGTTCTCACTGTGCCAAGAGTATGGTTTTAAGCAAACTAGAGGCAAAATGGTGCAATTTATGTAAATTGCTCAATATACATATATTTACATAAACTATAATTTGCATATATCCAGGTTTTTTTTGCATAATAGACATTTAAGAATTTGAAGCATTAGATGGTTTGCTTGTGCTTCTCGTCACAATGAGTTCTTCTGTTCTTTCTTTCTGTATGTTCTTCATTTCAGAGAAAAGGACCCAAATTTTCCACATACATGTTTTGTTTTAACATGGAGACCTTAAGAAGGGGATAAAATCCAGCTCGTCTCTTTCAGCAGACTAGACCAGATGTTCCTCAAGGTCCCATGAAACTCCGTAACACTAGGATTCTATTGAAATGCCAGGAAAACCAGATATTTGACACTCCTGGCATAGATAATCTTCTTGAAGAAGCTCTCATTCAGAAAGTAAAAAGTCTGGGCAGACATTTCTGGATGAAAAGTGCAGGGATATCCCACCTGTATTGCCCTCAGCTGCATAGGAGAAAAAAAGTAAATAAATAAATAGAAAACCCACCCACCCCATTATTGTTTTATTATGTACATCCTTATTTGGCCATTTACAGTCAATCTGAAAATGTCCCAACTTCATTTTTGGAGATGAGAGGCTCTCAGGCAACCTGGGTTCTCTAAAAGCAATGTCTGTTTGTATTCAAGAAGATGAAGCTGGCAGGAATGTTGGAAGGAAGAGGGGAAGGCAACCAAAGAGTTCCATGGAAATGTACAAGTATGATTTAAATTTCTCGTTCAAGTGGAAAATTGTCCTTTACATCCGCCATTTGGATCTGATTGGATTGGAACTAAGAGGGAGACAAGCGCTGTGGCAAAAGTGTTATCCTATTGCGGAAAACTCTTGAAAATCATTTCTTTTTCTTCTCCTGGAGTCTGTTGAAGTGCGACTCAAGTGAGCATTCTCTGGCAAACATCTGTGAACTCCTAGGTTGTAATTGGCCTAATGTGGCTTATTCATACAACCCTTTTTCAAGCGCTATACACTTTGGAGAGCTGTGAAATGGAAGCAATTCCCCCCCCTCCTAAAATCTGCTGCAAGAAAGCAAGCCTATTGTTCTGTCTAATTGTCTAGCCATTCTCTTTGAAACAGCAAAGATGAGTGGGCTGCATCTGGTGCTGATTGAAGGCAGAGGGATAACAATAGATTCCAATACATTTCTTTATCTTACCAAAAAAAGAGAAAGTGTTGGCTTTACTGTCTGGTTCAACAGGTCAGTAAGTTTCCTTCAGATCACAGAATCATAGAGCTAGGATGGACCAATGGCTGATACAGTCCAAGCAACCCGGTGCCAATGCAAAAATGTACAGCTAAGTATCCATAACAGAATCGATGCTTTAAAAAACTCCAATAAAGTCCAGAGCCCTCTGAGGTAGTCTGCTGAACTGCTCTTACTATAAGCAAGTCCTCACATTTTGTCAGAATCCTTTTTTAAAACATTTCAATCCTCTAGTTCAGGTCATGCCTTGTGGAACAGGAGAAAAGCCAATTGCTGTGTCCTTCATGTGACAGCCCTTCAGAAGTCTGAAAAGAGCTACCATCTAACCTCCCAGTCTTGTCTTTCTGGGATAAATCAAGACCCACAACACAAATACATACCTATAGATGCCAAGGTGGTATCAGCCAAGCCTAGACACAGAAGGGACATCATCATCTAAGCAGACTTCATTACTTGGGCTGCACCACCTACTTATGGACCTTACATGATTGGCTGAAGAAGAATATCACTCTATAGATGCAGAAGTAATGAAGAGGAGGGCTATAGGGGTTCTCAGAATGACTGGGATTCTGGGATACTGGCCCTAGGAGTAGGTAAACTGGTGACCCTTCATATGTTTCAGACAACTGATACTATCCCTTACCGTTGTTATGCTGAGTTGGAATGATGGAAGGGTACTGACTTGCCTGCCCTTCCCATACGAATTTGAGAAGGTGCACGAATTTAGGGAAAGCAACATAAAACGACTGGTAGAGAAGTCAAGAAATAGACACAGAACGAATGAAAGGTGAGGGAAGGAAAGCGATGTTGAGCAAGAGGCAGGTGACTTCCTGGTTTGCTGAGTCAGAGGAAAAAAGGGCACCGAATGAGGGCAATGCTGAAATAATGCAAAGTGATAACAAGTAACAATCAAAGATGGCCAAAATGCCCAAGGGGACATTCCAAAATAGAGAATGAAGGACATAAATCTTGAGCAAATGGAATTAAGAGATCTGAGAAAGAATGAAGAAGACCATAAATTAATGAACTGATCTACATGCTGCTTTTCCAGTTCTGAGATGGAACTGCTTGGGACAGTAAAAGCAACCCACTGGATACTCTGTCCCTGTGAGAGGAGATTCTGTGTCCTTACCAGCAGTGTTTGGCTCGGTATGTGTTAAGCTCTCCAAGATCATATGGGATAAAATAGAAATCATCATTATGGCCACTAGGGGGCAACATTCTAAGATACTGAATTGGATTATTTTTTTCCGGATACTGGAAAAAAAAACCCTGTAAGATCATATGCTTTTGCTAAAGTATATGATTTTACTGGACCATAAAGAAGGGTGACCGCCGAATAATTTATGCTTTTGAATTGTGGTGCTGGAGGAGACTCTTGAGAGTCCCCTGGACTGCAAAGAGAACAAACCTATCCATTTGGAAGGAAATCAACCTTGAGGGCTCACTGGAAGGACAGATCCTGAAGCTGAGGCTCCAATACTTTGGCCATCTCATGAGAAGAGAAGATTCCCTGGAAAAGACCTTGATGTTGGGAAAGTGTGAAGGCAAGAGGAGAGACAGAGGACGAGATGGTTGGACAGTGTCATCGAAGCGACCAACATGAATTTGACCCAACTCCGGGAGGCAGTGGAAGACAGGAGGGCCTGGCGTGCTCTGGTCCATGGGGTCACGAAGAGTCGGACACGACTTAACGACTAAACAACAACATGATTTTACATATTTTTTCCTAGCACCTAGAAAAAAAGATTCTGTTCAGTATTTTAGAATTTTGCTCCCTAGTGGGCATATTTAATAAATAAATAAATAAATAAATAAATAATGAAACCATGTAAAACAAAGAACTCGATCCTACAAGGAGCGTGTGCTGTGGGAAAAGTTAACCTATTTCTTTGACATCAGACCAGTGGAAGCCGGTCAATGTAATATCCATGAGTATTCTTACACACTCACATCACCCAGAGGTACATAAACTTTTGACATCCACTTCTCACCATAAGAAGCCTGTCTCCAACTTGCAATCTTCCATCTTTCTGTGCTGCCCCTCCATCAATAATTTTTGTAACATAGATACTGTTGTCTCCAGGGATGTGCTGATTCCCCACACCTCCAGCAATGCTGAATCCCAGACCTAGGGGAGAAAACAGAGAAAAATGGGTTTTATGGAAAGTAGACTCTGGCCGAAATCCTATTGCTTTTTGACACAAGTGGAAAGTAAATGGCATAATATTCACTTGCTTCTAGCTGGCAACAAAACAGTCACTGCTGCAACTCACGACTGGGCCAGTGGGCACACACATCCCCGAGAATAGCTATGGTGACTATTTATTTGCCAGCTGAAACAAGTGAATGTTAAATTATTTGCCTTCCACTTGAATAGCTCTACAACTGGATTTCAGCTCATGAATATAATTTTCATAAAGGCTGACACATTTTTTTTATCCAGATTATTTACTAGGTTGGTGCAATGGGAGAGATTGGTGCATGACTGTTGGAGGCCTTTCAAAAGCAGGATCAACTGCAAAAGAAAAAGTATGTAGTGGAGACAGTGGACTATTATGTCATTGGGAAACCTACTGATTTACAGTTGTGTTCCTGGTAAAGATTCCCCTTGACATTTAGTCCAGTCGTGTCCGACTCTAGGGCGCGGTGCTCATCCCCGTTTCCAAGCCGTAGAGCCAGCGTTTGTCCGAAGACAGTTTCCGTGGTCACGTGGCCAGCGCGACTAGACACGGAACGCTGTTACCTTCCCACCGTGGTGGTACCTATTTATCTACTCGCATTTTTACATGCTTTCGAACAGCTAGGTTGCCAGGAGGTTCCTGGACCTACGCTATGCACACCAAAGCTATGCAGTGTGCCTGGCAATGCACCCATGGACATAACCAGCACCTTGTTAGTGAGTGGCCATTTGCCACCAAGACATATATCATTTCTCTTATGCAGGTGTAAATTGCAATAGGATCTGGCCACTGAATCACATTAAAGTTGAATCAGTGGTGATGATACAGTGATCACAGAATTCCCATCCAATTCATTTTTTAAACTCTTGATCATGCATATGCCAGCAGATAATTTATCTTCCTTCCTTCTGAGAACTCATCTTGCAAGGTTTTGTCTCTGCCTTTGTCATATTAAAATCAAATCTCTGTGTGGAAAAAAAAGCTTAGCATAACTCTATACACTGCAGGACAGACCGCTGGGAGTTCTGGTCTTGCTACCCATTATGCTCTATAGAGGTCGCTTCTTAAACAAGGATGACACCCTGGGAGACCTGAACACTAGGGCAGTTCCTTGCTTTCAAAACAAAAGTAAAAACAGGCTGGAGAAAGCAGCAAGGGAGGTAAATAACCAGAAAACTGGTTTGTGGACTTATATTTCTGGGCTGCACCTTTCAGAACGCTACCTGTAAAATTCCTGGAGAATTCTGGAAGTTGTAGTCCAAAAACACCCTTAGGGAATACTGGGTTTTTGTGCTGCTTTTCTTTTAAAGAATCATCTTCCCTTTCACAAGAGAGCATGTCACAAGGTAATTAAAGAAAGCTGTGATCAGTAATTTATTATGACAAGGAGCCTCCTGAACCATTTCTAGAAATCTACGAACGCTCTATGAATTATGATTCCTATTAAAAAGAAGTGAAATAAGCTCCAACTAGCAGAACAATTAAAATTAAGTGCCATCCCATTTACTGGGGAAGAAACTGCATTATCACAGAGGGTTATATCCAGACTGAATGTGGGTATGGCTGGGATGTAAAGCCTTGCTTTTCTGTCCTAACAGAAATTGATGTCTCCTCACTTCCAAAATCGTAAGGAAATTTTAAGGACCCACCTCAGGCCCCTTTAAGCAGAAAGGCAGGGTAAAAATATTTTAAATAAATAATTTTCTGGCACATTTTCAGGAACTGCCAAGAATACTCACAGTGTTATCCCTTTGAAATATTGGAGTGGGATTATGAAAGAGTGGGGCTGTGAGTAAGAGATTTGAATCAAAAAGAGCGGGAGAATTGAAGAGGCCAGAGCTGCTGTTGCCTCTTGGCTTGCTGAAGCCCTTGCCAACTTGGTTTGGATATGATTCCTATACGTCTGTGCTGGAGGGCTGAATATACATAGTGAATTAATGAATTCCATACAATTGTATTGATATGTTATTTTAGGGTTTCGAAGAGTCTTCTGGGTTATGGATACCAAACTCCGTTGAGGACGATTTCTTGGACTTTTGCCTGACTTTGAAATCAAAGGGACACTTGAACTTTGCAAATTCTACAAGCAACTGCTGTATTGGTGCTGTTGCTAAGGACCTGGGTACACAAATTGTAGCATATTGTTGTGTTGTTTGGTGAGTGCTTTCAAAATGACAAGCACTGGATGTGTTGTTTGCACATTTTTGAACGATCAGCCAGTCCTAGGCTTTCTGTGTGGGCATTGTTTTGAAAAGAGAAAGGAGGATACCTGTTATGCACAGTTTGCCATGTAGACATGTCACACAAACCACAGAATGCTGATGAGGGGCAACTGTTCCTTATTTTTAATCTCACACACTGGAAGCGAGGAATCTTGTGGGGCTTGGAAGTTGAAATTGGGAGGCTGAAGACAATAAGACATACACCGGTGTTAAGAGAGTCTTCTGCTATATCTCAGTCCTCGGCTCCTTCCTGGCACATACATGCATGCATGTACATGTGCAAACACGCAAACAGACGTACTCCAACTCCCAGAAAAGCCATCCAAACTGAAGGGATAGGATAGAGAGATTCTCTTCCAGATGAAAAGGACCCAGGTTCCACATTTCTACCAAGGGTCATTTACCCAGTTTAAATTGATAGCTGTAGGAATCAATTTTTGCCTTAAAGAAAAGGCTTCCTGACATCCTTATATTTATTTCATTTAAAATGTTTTTACTCCACCTTTCTCCTTAAAAAAGACCTAAGAAGGCTTACAGTACATCATGAAAAAGACAAAATTTAAAAGCTAAAAAAATTAAGTATAGAAACATTAAACAAGAATTACATTAAAAACGGTAAATAAAATCAATACTAAAAAAAAATTTCAAAATTAACAACCCACAACAATCCATTTAAAAAACCCTTCTCAGACAGCCAGTCGTTGAGAGAAAGCCTGCCTGAAGAGAAAGGTCATTGCCTGCTTGTGGAAGGACAGCAAAGATGGGGCCAGGCTGGCCTCCAGTGGGAGGGAGTTCCAGAGTCTGGGAGCAGCCACAGAGAAGGCCCTCTCCAGTGTCCTCACTAGAGATGGGGGTATTTGTATACGAATACTCCTGCACAGGTGGACATAACGAGGGTCCAGCCCCCTGGGGCCGGACCGTCCACTCACCTTCCGCTGTTGCTGCAGGCTCCGCGCTCCCTTCCTATCGCTCTGGAGCTCGCAGTCTGCAAGCCACTCCTGGCGGGAGGTGGGAGGATGAGCCTCCCTGCCAGGTCGAAGAGTGGCTAGCTGACCGGGCACTCCGGAGCGATAGGAAGGGAGCACAGAGCCCACAGCAACAGTGGAAGGTGAGTGGACGGTCCGGCCCCAGGGGGCTGGACCCCTGTTATGTCCACCTGTGCGGGGATATTCGTATTTGTATACCCCCATCTCTAGTCCTCACCAGAAGTCCCTGTGAGGGTGGCAAGATTGAGAGAAAGGCTTCCCCCGATGATCTTAACACCTGGCAGGCTCATAAAGGGAGACATGGCCCTTGAGATTGCTTGGGCTCAAGTCGTTTAGGGGCTTACAGGTTAAAACCAGTACTTTGAATTGTGCTTTATAAGCTAGCAGGCCGCCTTCCAGCAAGCAAGCACTTCATTGAGAACACAAACTCCGTCTGCATAATTGCATTCTTCTGGCAAGCCCACCAAGAAACCTTGAGTACGTAGCTCTTGCTTGATAAGGGATTGCCTTGTTGAAAAGTGTGCCACAATAGGCAAACATTCTTTGGCCTTTGAAGTAGTTCTGTTCTACATTGTTCAGTCTGTACTTGCACTCACTTGTGACAAACAATAAGGCAGCTTAGAAATCCTGCACTTGTGATGTATACTATGTCATCCGTGCAAGGTCTGAGTTTGTACATGATCAAGACGGAAATCAGGTATGACAAAAGGCAGGGCTACAATGAAAGAACGGAATGGGAAGCGCTTTGGAAAGGCTAAACCATTCAGCGAATCCCATTGTATGGCTGCCTCTTTACTGGGAATGTAAATCTTTGTGTAATTTTGTCCTTAAAGATGGGGAACTATTTCAGGTGTTTTCTCTCCACTGGGTCAGATTATGAGATTTAGGGGCCTTTTTGATACACTTTAGTACTCCCCTCTCCCCGTAATCGCTTTAAAAACCATTGACCACTCTTTCTTTTACAGAAATTATGAGTATTGATGTACAAATGGCTCCAATTATTGCTTTGTTGAATATGATTAATAACAATCAATTAAAAGAGGAAGAAAAAGAATTAATTATTACTATGGTAACTGTGGCAAGGTTGATATTTGCAAAGAATTGGAAGAACAATAATCAACTTAATATGGAGGAATGATATGAAGAAATGTGGAATATGGTTGTTAATTATAAACTAACCTACAAAACCAATATTAGAAACATATTTGAATACATATGATTTTAAAGAAATATGGAATTTATTTTTGGTGCATGTGTTTGAGAAAGGGAAAGGTTATACCCGTGGAGATGAATCATTATATTTCTGGAGAGAGATGAGGCAGCTACAAAACACAATGTAAAGCAAATATGTGAATTAGACTCAAGGGTGGGATTGAAAATGAAAGTCATACTTGTGGGCTTTTTAAAGTTGATATGGTCATGGTGTTTTGTTTATTTGTTGTTGTCATATGACTGAAAATTAATAAACATTAATTTTAAAAAGTACACTTTAAAAAAATCACATGGGTGATTTTTGTGCAAACTCTTATTTTGTACATAAGAATATGCATCATAGACAAAATGTGTGTGTGTTCTTTGCAGTCATGTCGGAACTGACTTACAGCAACCCTAATAGACCCTAATAGGCTTAGTTTATATTGGTAGCCAGCTCACCTGCTCAGACATCTTCATTCTGTGGGAAAACGTAACTATAGTCCAGATGTAGTCATTATTCCTTCATTTGCATCTATGAATATACATTAGCAGGCCGGGAGATACTTTGAAGCAAGAGGGGGAAGCTGATTGACTACCCTTTGTCTACCCAGACTGGGAAGGACAATGAAATCTACATCACCTGAGGTGGAACATGAAACCTGCTATCTCAAATTGATTTTGGTACTTCCTTTATACAAGGGAACTGGACCACAACATCTGGTCAGGATGATTTGGGGGACTTCCGTCTGCACTCCTATTACTCTGTAATATCCAGGGTGACAAAGAATCCTGCAGGACGCAAGAGCTAGCCTATTTGTGATATTTTGGTGGTTTGATAAATGTATAGCCCAACCCTTGCTTTTGAACAGCGTATAGGATCACTTCAGACTAGGAAGGGCAGCAATGAAGGAATTAGAAA
This sequence comes from Intellagama lesueurii, assembly GCA_037013535.1. Taxonomy (NCBI): domain Eukaryota; kingdom Metazoa; phylum Chordata; class Lepidosauria; order Squamata; family Agamidae; genus Intellagama; species Intellagama lesueurii. Next base: position 9,401,345 of record JBAJHW010000003.1, read on the forward strand.
AGATCATCAAGCATAAAGATGTGGCACTGGAGAGCAAAACCAAGATCATCCACACTATTTCCGGTCACCATGTATGGGTGTGAAAACTAGGCAGTGAAGAAAGCTGACAGGAAACAAATGGATTTGTCTGAAATGTGGTGCTGGAGCCGAGCTTTGGGGAGACCCTGGACTGCCAGAAAGACGAACAAGATGAAATCAACCCTGAACTATCTCTGGAGTCAAAAATGTTGAAACTGAGGCTGTCCTACTTTGGGCACATCATGAGAAGGCAGGATTCTCTGGAAAAGACAATAATGCTGGAAAAGATGGAAGGCAGCAGGAAAAAAGGAAGACCAAACATGAGATGGATTGTATTCTCGAAGGCTTTCACGGCTGGGATCCGATGGTTGTTGTAGGTTTTTCGGGCTGTTTGGCTGTGTTCTGAAGGTTTTTCTTCCTAACGTTTCACCAGTCTCTGTGGCTGGCATCTTCAGAGGACAGGAGTTAGAACTCTGTCTGTGTTCTGGTGTACTTGCTTTGTTGAGTTTTAGACTTTCTTCTTTTTTGTTGAAGCCGTGCTGGTGTTTGTGGATTTCAATGGCTTCCCTGTGTAGTCTAACATAATGATTGCTGGTGTTGTCCAGTACTTCAGTATTTTGAAATAGAATTTCATGTCCAGCTTGTTTCAGGGCATGTTCAGCTACTGCTGATTTTTCCAGTTGTTTTAGTCTGCAGTGTCTCTCATGTTCTTTGATTATGGTGTGGATGCTGCGTTTTGTGGTCCCAATATATACCTGGCCACAACTGCAAGGTATCCGGTATACTCCTGCAGTGGTGAGGGGGTCCCTTTTGTCCTTTGCTGACCGTAACATTTGTTGTATTTTTGTGGTGGGCCTGAATACTGTTTGTAGGCTGTGTTTTTTCAAAAGTTTCCCCAGAAAGTCTAAAACTCAACAAAGCCTGGGTACCAGCACTGAAAAATACAGCCTGCAAAAGGTCAACGAACTCTACCCAGCCACAAGGACCGGTGATCACTGCACACAAAAAGATTAGCTAATGACACCCATCAATCACAGTGACAGATCATCTCCCCCCCTTATCACAACAATACACCCATAACAAAAAACACCCTGATCACCATAATCACCCAATCTCCTAAAAAGGACAAAAAGCTGATCCCACAGCTATAAATACTCAACTATCCCACACACTACACCAGAACACAGAGAGAGTTCTGACTCCTGTCCTCTGAAGATGCCAGCCACAGAGACTGGCGAAACGTTAGGAAGAAAAACCTTCAGAACACGGCCAAACAGCCCGAAAAACCTACAACAACCATGAGATGGATTGACTCCCTAAAGAAAACCACAAGAGCTGTTTACAAGAGCTGAGCAGGGCAGTTGAGGACAGGACATTTTGGAGATCACTCATTCATAGGATCACTGTAAGTTGGAGGTGGCTTGACAGCACATAACAATAAACAAGGATCACAAAGTTTTTCTCTTTTTTCTTTCCTTCCTTGGCCTCCAGCCTTTGCACCTTTTTTATGCCACAGGCATCCAGCTGGCCATTACTAGAAAAAGGAAGCTGGTGAAGAATGGCTTCTGGTGTGACTCATCTGGTTTCTTCTTTTGCAGTATGATTTGCGCCATATATTGAAGAACTCTGCAAGGCAGAGTGATAAAGCCTCTCCCTCCGTCAAAACCAATATGAAATATTAAGAAAGCCAAACAGTTCTTGTGATATGGTAGCTGGCCGTGATGAAACCTTAGTAATGAAGGCAGATGGGCCATTGGTTTGACTCAATAAGGCAAACATTATCTTCTTATTTCTTCCCTCCTACAGAATTCATTCCTCTGCATTTTTCCAACTCTGTGCTCATAACTCTCTGCCCTGTAGTGTTAGCACGTAGCTCCAATGGGAAATGAAACAAAACCAAAGTGTAGAAAACTGCAATTTATTCCAGGTCACTAGACTGATGGCAGCTGTCTCTTTTTCTATTAAGATCACACTGCATACTCAGTCAAGGGAGGGGAGAAATAATTTACCCTGGAGAGATAGAGAAAAGTGGATCTATAAGCCCATATTTGAAATCTGTAATCATCACATAAGCTGAGCAAAGGCAGATTTTCACCACCTACGTGAAGGCCAGGATTGTATTAGGTTAGAATTATACCACATGAATCTTCTTCATAGTGCTTCGCAAGGAGATACGGTTCAAGACTGGGTGGAAGAACTTATTGTGTGAAGTTCTGTCTTCAGGGCTGGGCCACTTCAGGCTTAGGGTGGAGGGTGGTGGGAAATGTTGGAGGATACAGCCATGTGGGTCATGCTCAGCCTGCAGAAACAGCTATCCTTACGTGCAATAAAGGATCATGTCCTGTTGCCACTCTTGAGGTCAAAGTCAATGTCATGTCTGATCAATTTCTATATGTAGAAATTGTGAGGGTGGGTGCTATTTTGTCCTTTTCATGGAAGTACATTGGGATTCCCAGTGTGACGTAGTGGATAAAGTGGACTAGGACTCTGGAGAACAGGGTTTGAATCCCCACTGGACCATGAAAACTCACTGAGGGAGCAGAGCCGGTAAAACCACTCCTTAAACATCTCCCTTACCTTAAAAGCCCTATTAGGGACGCTGTAAGTCAGTTCCAACTTGACAGCACAGAATGCAAACACACATAATGTCATCAACCTTCATATTTGTTGAATAACAATCGGTAATTGCTACCCTTAAGTGCTGTAACAGTATGAAAGCAACTGCTCGGCTTCCTATACAATTAGTAATATATTTTTGGTTACTTTGACACTTCTTGGGGGCGGAGTGAGTCACTTTGGAAAATATTTGGCCATTTTGGGAAATATATGATAATTACTTTATTGTTAAAAATATAAAGTTAAATGTGCGTTTGTGTGTGTGTGTACACACACACATATCAGATATCATATATAGATATTTTTGTTGTTTAGTCATTAAGTCATGTCCGACTCTTCGTGATCCCATGGACCAGAGCACACCAGGCCCTCCTGTCTTCCACTGCCTCCCGGAGTTGGGTCAAATTCATGCTGGTAGCTTCGATGACACTGTCCATCCATCTCGTCCTCTGTCATCCCCTTCTCCTCTTGCCCTCACACTTTCCCAACATCAGGGTCTTTTCCAGGGAGTCTTCTCTTCTCATGAGATGGCCTCAGCTATTGGAGCCTCAGCTTCAGGACCTGTCCTTCCAGTGAGCACTCAGGGTTGATTTCCTTCAGAATGGATAGGTTTGTTCTCCTTGCAGTCCAGGGGACTCTCAAGAGTCTCCTCCAGCAACACAATTCAAAAGCATCAATTCTTTGGCGGTCAGCCTTCTTTATGGTCCAGCTCTCACTTCCATACATCGCTACTGGAAAAACCATAGCTTTCACTATGCGGACCTTTGTCGGCAAGGTGATGTCTCTGCTTTTTAAGATGCTGTCTAGGTTTGTCATCGCTTTCCTCCCAAGAAGCAGGAGTCTTTTAATTTCGTGGCTGCTGTCACCATCTGCAGTCATCATGGAGCCCAAGAAGGTAAACTCTGTCACTGCCTCCCTATCTTCCCCTTCTATTTGCCAGGAGGTTATGGGACCAGTGGCCATGAGCTTAGTTTTTTTGATGTTGAGCTTCAGACCATTTTTGGCGCTCTCCTCTTTCACCCTCATTAAGAGGTTCTTTAATTCCTCCTCACTTTCTGCCAAAAGACTGGTATCATCTGCATATCGGAGGTTGTTGATATTTCTTCCGGCAATCTTAATTCCGGCTTGGGATTCATCCAGTCCAGCCTTTCGCATGACGTATTCTGCATATAAGTTAAATAAGCAGGGGGACAATATACAGCCTTGTCGTACTCCCTTCCCAATTTTGAACCAATCAGTTGTTCCATATCCAGTTCTAACTGTTGCTTCCTGTCCCACATAGAGATTTCTCAGGAGATAGATAAGGTGGTCAGGCACTCCCATTTCTTTAAGGACTTGCCATAGTTTGCTGTGGTCCACACAGTCAAAGGCTTTTGCGTAGTCAATGAAGCAGAAGTAGATGCTTTTCTGGAACTCTCTGGCTTTCTCCATAATCCAGCGCATGTTAGCAATTTGGTCTCTAGTTCCTCTGCCCCTTCGAAATCCAGCTTGTACTTCTGGGAGTTCTCGGTCCACATACTGCTGAAGCCTTAGTAAATGTAAACCTTAGTAACTGTTGAATTGTTGCACGGACTTGTAAAAAATAGTAGCCCTGGATACATCTTTGCAAACCATCAGCCTATTCTTCTGTGCTCACTGTGCAGGTGTTGATCACTTAGTTCACAAAAAGATACACTGGTTTTTCTCAGATACATTTTTGTACAAATGGTGGAAAGCAAAAAGGAAAAGATGCAATTGATGGCTTTATCTTGTAGGGGTTGGGAAATTAGTCTATATTACTGTATCAAGACAGTCTCTCTTGGCTACAATCATGACAATATCAAGACTTCTTCTAGAATTGAGGTACAACAGATATGGTGGCAAAGCCGGTGGTAAGGCTCACAGCCAGACTACTGCCAAATATCTTCCTTTGCTAGAAATGAAGGGCCAGGATTTCCCAACAAGGATCATGGACTTTGCCATTCTCTGCCGTAATCTGCAGAAGGAAGTGACTCTCATAATATTAAAGAACAGTGAATTAAAAGGAATTCCAAGGGAAATGTAGTCCAACCTTCTGCCAATGAAGAAAATCCACAGCTAAAGTACCCTTTACAGATGGTCATCCAATGTCCGTTTGTAAATATCTAATGAAGGACACTCTGGCACATTCTAGCACAGTCCATTCCACTGTTGAGCAGCTCCTACCTTCAGGAACTTTTTCCTATTGTTTAGTAAAAATCTCCTTTTTTGAAATTTAGATCTGTGGGTGAAGTCCTCTCAGGGACAGTGAAAAACCAGCTTGATCAATCTTCTTTGTGATAGCCATTGAAATATTTGCAGAGGGACGTGGTGGCACTGCGGGTTAAACCGCAGAAGCCTCTCTGCTGCAAGGTCAGAAGACCAGCAGTCGTAAGATCGAATCTACGCGACGGAGTGAGCTCCCGTCGCTTGTCCCAGCTCCTCGCCAACCTAGCAGTTCGAAAGCATGTAAAAATGTGAGTAGATAAATAGGTGCCACCTCGGTGGGAAGGTAACAGCATTCCGTGTCTAGTTGCGCTGGCCACGTGACCACGGAAACTGTCTTCGGACAAAACGCTGGCTCTATGGCTTGGAAACGGGGATGAGCACCACCCCCTAGAGTCGGACACGACTGGACTAAATGTCAAGGGGAACCTTTACCTTTACCTATCCCCTCATTTCGCAGCCCAGTTCCCTCAACCACAACTCCTAACCCACTTTCTGAAGTTCTGGCTCATATGCCCTGTGTATGTGCTTGATCAATCTTCTTTGTGATAGCTCTTCAGTTATTTGCAGGGGGTGGTGGCAGTGGCAGTGTTTTAGTTCAGGATATGTAACCCAGCACCTTCTCAATGTTTGGAACTATTTTGGACATCCACCCTGGGCAGCATGGCCAATGGTCCTGCGAGGTGTAGTCTGATAGAATACTTGAGTTGGAGGGTGCCTCTAAGGCCATCAAGTCCACCCCTCTGCTCAGCGCAGGAATCCAACATAGATCTGACAATGGTTGTCAATTTGTCTGTTGAATGCTTCCAGTGTTAGAGTGCTCACCATCTCCTGAGGCCAGTGGTTCCATTATCGTACTGCTCTAACAGTTAGGATCCCCCCCCCCGATATTTAGTCTAAATCTGTCTTCTTGTAACTTGAACCCATTATTACGTGTCCTGCACTCTGGGATGATCGAGAACAGATTCTGCCCCTCTTTTGCATGACAGTCTTTCAAGTATTTGAAAAGTGCTATCATATCCCCCCTCAGTCTTCTTTTCTCAAGGTTAAACATGCCCAGTTCTTCCAGTCTTTCCTCCTAGGGCTTGGTTTCCAGTCCCCTGATCATCCTTGTTGCCCTCCTCTGAACTTGTTCAAATTTGTTGGCATTCTTTTTAAAGTGTGGTGTTTGGAACTTGCTACCAGCCCCTGATTTAATCAACACAGAGGGGCACCTTTACATCTTGTAAGGAAGCGGCTTGTAAGGAAGAAAGCAATTCAAGTGGAAATGGATCTGCTAATTCTGAAATTAATTTTAGAAAATCCCCCACTTGGCAGGAGAAGCAGATGTGTGGGCAAAGCCGACCCATGGAAGAATAAGGAAATGGACTTAGTGACATCTGCTCACCACTATTTTAGAAGGGACATCCGACAAACTCCCAAAGCACCAGCCGTTCCTTAAAAATAAAATGCCACAAGAGGACAATCAGATGCTGTGGGATGAGATTAGTTACAGCATCAGGAAGCAGGCTCAGATTTTCCACATAAACCAAAACATTTGCTAATCAAACTGCACCACGCAGCTAACCTAAAAAAAGAGAAAAATCAGACCATCGCTGTGTTCAATTAGTCACGGCCATCGGCTGCCAAGGGCACCCTGATGGAAAAGAAAGTGTGGAGGAGAGGAAAATGAGGGAAGAATTACCAGTGCACTTAAAAACAGAGTAAAATTCACATTTATATCAGTTACTGAAGGTGCTGGTGGTGTTTTGTTTTGCTTTTAAAGTTTAGTGTGTGGGAAAAGGCTGCTGTATAGAACTAAAAATGAAAATGGAGTGGAGGGAATGGAAGTGACTGGCTGACGTAAAACAATATCTGTTCTTCAAATAAGTGCACTATTTAATGAACAGCTCAAGATGTGCGTAGAGCCTTAGGGAAGGAGCCTGCTGTTTTCCCTCCTGTCCAGCCTTGCAGTTGGTTGATGAAGATGGGAATTTGGTGCCCCCACCCACACAACTCAAATGCATGTTTCCCAAATTGTTTTGATTTCATCTTAGTTAATGATATGGAAAGCACACGTCTTTTCTCCCCAAGAGATAATAACTGATTCCTTAGTGCCATTTTTATCACAGTGTCTTATGAAGCTCTAACACACTGGATCAGGCTATTGTACTCTATAAAGGACTGCACTTATGATCAACCGTAGCCTCTGATACTGATGCCTGATACTTTCTACTGAGGGTGCTGGGAATGGAAACCCGGCCCTTTCCATCACGTGCTCTACCACTAAGCTACACATGCATTACATAGTGCGGTTGTGGGCTACCAAGGACTCTGAGGCCCATCTGATGAGTTACTAGGATCAAAAGCTTCCACAAGATAATTCAAATCACTGGATTCAGAAAGGAGGTAATAACTAAGCATAATCGTAAGTGGGTTGAAATATCTCAGAAGATAATGAATGCTCCTTTACTGGAGATCTTGAAACAGAGGTAGGTCATCTGACTCTATGGTTCTTGGGACCCCTTCTAAATCTATAGCTCTATAATTCTAAGCTTTAAGGACAACAGGGATGTGCAGTAGCAGCCTTGGCAACTGGCAGTCAGGATTAACCTTGAATGTGGCCTTAGGAGCAGAATTCTCACTTCTGATCTAGCCTAACTACCTCTAAGAGGTGGTTGCTATCTTCTGCATGCAGATACGCAACAACGGAGAGATCCTATCACCATGTCAGTAACTGGTTCCTTTGTTGAACTGCTCTTCTCCTCATTGTTGTTGTTTAGTCGTTAAGTCGTGTCCGACTCTTCGTGACCCCATGGACCAGAGCACGCCAGGTCCTCCTGTCTTCCACTGCCTCCCAGCCTTCTCCTCATTACATGTCACCTAAAGTCCTGCTGAAATCTAAGTTTCTCTAATGAGGCTATTGTGCCAGTCTGGGCTGGTAACACAGGTTTTTGAGCAGAGCTTGAAAGTAACAAGTTACAAGAAACATGCTTACCAGGGTAACAGGAGTGTAATAAAGCTATATTTGAAAAGTAATGTAATGAACAAGATTACCGATATAACAACAATTCTGGTTACTTCCAAAAGTCATGTTAAAGGTCATTTTAAAGGATTTTTAAGGCACTTTGACTGGAACTTTTAAAGCTTTATGTCATTCTCTCATCAGTCTTAAGATTTTTGTTTTACAATAATGAGAAGGACAAAAAATTAACAAGGGCAACAACTAGCAAAAACACTTAACTGTTTCAGTCCTGCAATGAATCTTTCCAAGCTTTGTTTTTGAACTCTAGGCTGCCTTCTAATCATGGGGCAGTGATGACTGTTGTGGCAAATCCACACTGGAACTTTACAGGAGATATCCAAGGTGCTGAAGACTATCTAAACAGACTCCCAACTCCTATGAGATGGCCACCTGTATCCCCAGTATCTCCAGGTAGGGCTAAGAATGAATCCTCGCTGAAACTCTGGAGAGCTGCTGCCTGTACCATTCAACAAGTGATAGTCCCAAGGTCCAACTTAGATGCAGTCTAGATGCAGTCTAGCCAAACAGATCAAGGATGACGCAGGTTCCCACATAAGGCTGCCAGTCTTGCGTCTGTGCAAGAGGGACTCAGACTCTCATGGAACGTCTGCTTTTGAGAGTACATCAAGCCACCTCACTAATACTATAAGGCCCCAACAACATTGCAACGTAAATTAAATTGATAATAAGATACATGATGGTGACAGACCAACAATCAGCCAAAAAAAAGTTAGGTCATCAAAAATCAGAGAGACTAAAACAAAAAATTGAACTAAATTAAACAGGGGTATCTGTTGATCCTGAAGCTGAGGCTCCAATATTTTGGCCATCTCATGAGAAGAGAAGACTCCCTGGAAAAGACCCTGATGTTGGGGAAATGTGAAGGCAAGAGGAGAAGGGGACGACAGAGGACGAGATGGATGGACAGTGTCATTGAAGCGACCAATATGAATTTGACCAAACTCTGGGAGGTAGTGGCAGACAGGGGGGCCTGGCGTGCCCTGGTACATGGGGACATGAAGAGTCGGACATGACTTAACAACTAAACAACAAACCGGTAGGAGTATGAAAGGCCTGAGTAAAATGCCAGGTCTTTACTTTTTTCCTGAAGCCAAGGAGGGTTGAGGCCTGACCTATATCCACAAGGAAGAGAGTTCCATGGCATGGCAGCCACCACTGACAAGGCCTAGTTCCTAGTAGTGGATTTCCAGGCCTCGCATGGGGTGGTCACCCATCACATCATTGTTTGGGAAGTACAGGTGGGATGGGAGGTCAGTCTGAGGGAGAGGCGCTCTGACATGCAGCAAGTAGAAGTTTTGCTTTTCCTCCTGTAAGGGCAGTGTACATGACTCGCCTCCTCCCCCTCTGATCCTCACAGTGGCTTTCTGAGGTTGAGTTGGATGGAGAACAAGAGAAGTTGAAGAATGGCCACCTCAGATTCCATGATTCAGGGATAACTTGGGCCTGGATCTCCACAGTTCCAACCCAGCAATCTAAGTGCCAACCACACTGGATCCCAGTTTTTTATCTCTCTTTTGTACATTCTAACCAGGTGTGCAAAATCACAAAAATACAGAAAGGCCAGCATCAGAAATGTCTGCATGTTATTCTCATTACGACGATTCTCTGCTCTCTGATAAAGAATTGGGGGCCATTGGCTAAAGCTACTCGAACAGGAATCACTTATTTTGCCATTCCTGTCTCTTGTCAAGCTGATCTTTTTGTGGGAGGTTGATGTTCTGGGATGGAACGCCAAAGGGATGCAACGCATCTGGGAGATGCCATGAAATGACATACTCGAAACATTTGTTCACTTGCTTGTTCTAAATTGGAAACCTCCAAAGCAAGGAGATACCGCTGGAAGATGTCAGATTCACATCTCCACAGTGGCATTTTCAATTTTTATTGAAATTCTTCTTTTTTTTTTATCACAGCGAAGAGAAAAGTGACATTTCCTGCACTGGGAAAAAATGGTATTAATGATGTCCCTTGCCAAAGGAAGAAAGAGAGCCAGCCTGCAATGTGTGAAGCTGTTAAAACCATGGAAAATTTAGAGTGTGAACATGTTGGGCAGGGAGCGTCCAAGCATCGTGTTGCTCTTTAGACACCACCAGTATTTATTATTTATTAAAAATATTTTTAGCCTGCCTTTCTCCTTAAGGCAATACTGAAAGCTAAAAACAGTAAGTATACAAATACAAAAAAGGATCAAACAAATACGATATTAAAAACATAAGAAAATCCAAAACACGTTCAAAGTAGTAAGGAACAACTATTCATTAAAAAAACCCCACTCAGGCAGCCAGTTGCTCAGGGAAAGTTTTCCTGAAGAGAAAGGTCTTTGCCTGCTTCTGGAAGGAAAACAAAGACGGGGCCAGCTTGGCCTCCTGTGGGAGGGAGTTCCAAAGTCTGGGAGCAGCAACAGAGAAGGTCCTATCCCATGTCCCCACCAAACACACCTGCGATAGTGGTAGGACCAAGAGAAAGGTCTCCCCTGATGATCATAACGCCAGGCCAGGCTCATAAAAGGAGACACGGTCCTTGAGATAGCTTGGACCCAAACCATTTAGGGCTTTATAGGTTCAGAATGTGCACTTCGGATTGTGCACAGAAATAGATTGGCAGCCGGTACTCCTCCTCCTCCTATTACTGCTACTAATATTACTGATGTTATTATTTCCGAAGAGGATAGTCTGTGCTAGACTGGTGCTACAAAAACAACCAAGAATCTTGTGGAACCTAAAAGTTTTATTTGAAATAAGCCCTTGTGGACTGTGGTCTACTAGTAAAGCATGATCCATGGAAGCTGATGCCAAATAAAACGTATCTGGCTGGAATCCTCTTTGTTTGGTCCACGTGTCAATCTTCCTATGGTGCACACAGTTGGGCTTTCCCCAAGTTTGTGGAAGACAGCACACAGCACCTTGTTTGCACAAGCATAAACATTACACCAGGGTGATCTCTGCCTTGCAAAACAACAAGACAGAGATCACATGGAGCATAATGCTCCATGCATGCTGCAGCATGTTCCAGCTGACCCTAGTCTTTACAGGGTTACAAGACACTTTATTGTGGAGGTGGCAGCGGCTGTTATTATCCATACTCTTATCAGCCAGAATTAAATTCACAATTTACGCTTATGTTAAGTGAAATCACGCAATTTATGGCAGCAAATTGCCATTAATAAACAAAATGTTGGCTACATTCTTGGATGCACGCCCAATTAAACAACTGGGCACACACTCCAAAATGCAATGAGCACCTCACTAATTAGCAGCAATGTGATGCCGTGGCTATTTCATTTTCACAAACAAAAACCACAAATTGGATTCTGGCCAGAATTAATTCCCCATCGAACAATATGCTGATGTGACAGACTATAACAAACATTGATATAAAGATTATTAAAAGCACCTCATAACACAAAGCCCCAAGCAATTAATATCAGGGAAGGTGATTCACAAAGTCACCACACCCCAAGTTCTTATAAACGTCATACATTGACACCTTCAGTTTGCATCAGTGAGTGTTGTTGCTTCAGCATTGCTGTGATGTGACCATGGCTCAGGACACCATCTGGCATCCAAGCCAAACTCTGCAGCTTCTGGACCAAATACAAGAACCAGTATCCTACTGCTCATTTCTGCTAAGATCAGACTCATTAAATCAATTGTTAAAGAGTAAGATAACATCCAACTGAGTCATCAGGTCAACTCTAGTGGACACTGAGTATACAATACCAGCGAAAGATGGGCCCACATAAAATGCACATAACCTAAGTGTGAAACTACCAGTCAATGGACTATAGTGTATGGCAGATACAGATGATCTCAATACTACCATCACCATCCTTTTCAAAGGAGCTTTACATGGAACAAAAAATGATGGGCTATTCTCAGACATTGCTTTATCCAATTTCCAGGCTCAGAGGCAGCACACCTCTGCATACTAGGGAAACAACAGAAGCAGACAGCTATCACGTTCATGCTGTACTTGATAGGTTTCCCAGAGACATCTAGCTGATCCTGTGGGAAACAGAATGTTGGCACAGAAAACCCTTAAATCTGTGCCAACTCAACTTTTCTTATACAGTAGGACCGCCGTATCCAACAGACTGGTGTCCATGGTTTCACTTACCTGCAGTTTGCTACATACAACATACAAGGGCACTCCTTTGTGACCTCTGTCCCGTCCCCTTGTATGGTGTATAAAGGGTTCCGATATATCCATGGTTTCAGGCATCCACCATAGATTGTAGAACAGATCCCCTATGGATACCGGGTCCTGTTATATTCTTATTTGCCTTTGGCTTTCTGGATTCCGGTCTTTGTTCCAGCCTCTGACTACTGATGTGTTTGTTACCAGGCCACTGTCCTTGATTTCACTGGGTCTTTTTGACAGATTCACACATGCATGTAAATTCCTTGACCTCTCACTTCTTTACTCAACAGTTGCAACTCTCCACTGAAAAGTTAGTGTGCTCAAATGAACAGAACACAGAGTGAAAATTCGGTCTTCGGCAACTTATAAGCAACATACCATTCACACAAGAAAGTCATGTATGGAGTAGGATGCATATACATCTATTACAGTGGTCCTCACCAAAAAAGTTAAATAAAAAGAAGAGTAGAAGGATGGCATCCATTTATTTCACACATAACAGCTCATATGTAGTAGAGGTGTTTACCCACTCTCTTGTTGCATATGTTGTTGTTATGTGCCATCAAGTCATACCTGACTCATAGTGACCCATTGAAAAAGTCTATTATTTGGCTGGCATTGCCCCTTCAGAAGTACACTGAGAGGTGCTAGCAAATAATGAACGAAGTAAGACAGTACAGCACGAAACCCACACACTTCATTAACACCAACCCCCTAGACGACAACTAAAATCAAGGCAAAGTTTTCTGAACATCTCAGGCGATAAATATTAAACCAGAAGAGACTAACCCAAACCTATGGAGAATAAAACAACACGCCTTGCCAAATAGATGAATGCTAAATAATGTCTCCTACCAGGACAAGACTCTAGCTGGACAATCTGAAAGTCACTTGAGAGACTTCGAAGTGAAGTGGGAAGAGCAAAAAATAATCACGAAAAATGGGCAACTTGGATACAGGACATGTTTTCAGTGACTGTAGAAACATTCAATCAATGCAGCACTTACGTGCATGCAATTTATGCCCAACCACATGTATTAAAAAAAATTAGCAAATGGCCAAGATAACGCTATTGACGTAGCCCGCTTCTGGTCAAAAATAATCTAATTATCTTAACATTTTAATATCTGTTTAGTTTACCTATATTGCATATACATCCATAATTTTAAATTGTGCAATTTAAGGTAAGGTTTTCAAGGTAAGTGAAGTATTTAAGGAGTGTTTCTATCAGTTCCAACCCTCAGTGAGTTTCCATGGCAAAGCTGGGAATCAAACCCAGGCCTCCTGAATCCTAATCCATTACTTTATCCACTCCACCACACTGGGTACCCCTTTTCGCACCTATAGTATGCAATATTTGTGTTTAACAGGGAAACCTCATGACTAGAAATCAGTAGATCTTCAAAGTTCATTTCCATGAACTTTCTGGTTTTTTTCCCCCCTTCACCTCTACGACTGTTCCATGGAAACTTTTTTTATATGTATTTTTATGCACATTTTCAAATAGATGCTTTAACGCCTGCATCCACTAAATCAATTCTGGCTGCATTTTTGAAAAATGCGTGGTGGGGTTTCTTTCCCATGGATTTCAAAAGTGTTCAGGTTGAACACAATGCACTGCAGACCCAGAACTGTACATGTTAGTGATCACAAATAACATCTCTTTCAATGTTCAGTCCCAGAGAGGCAGACAGTGAGCAAATCCATTAAAAACAAACAAGGAAACTTCAGCAGAGCTATTTGTTACATCGCCTTACCTACCTCTTAAAGTTTAAAAATATATATCAAAATTAGCAAAAAGGTCCTGTATCCAATCCCCACAATAATCAATTTAAAAGATGTCACATAATTGAAGTTTCACTGTGACCTTGGTAAATATCTGCTGGTCAGAGCAGAGCAGAGCACCTTGATCCAAGACCTAATTCAGTATAAGACAATGTCAGTGTGTATGTCGGTACTTCCCAATTGCAGCTTGCGTGAATCAGCCTTGGGGGTGGGGGGAAGGAAAAGGGGGGGGGGGAGAAGTGAGATGCAAGAAGAAGCAAGGATAAAACAGATACAAACCCTGAAGGTTCCTGTCCCAGCTCTATCTTTGGTATAAACTTGACCTTTCACTTGTTCTTCATGCCTCAGAAGGCAAGAGCCCAGCCCTCAGGCTAGACAACAATCGACACATGGGACCCAGACTGTAGAAACTGGCAGAGGGGAGAGGCTCGCTGTGCTGACTATGGCCCTGTAGATAGAAGCTGATTGCAGACTGCAGAGCTTCTAGGTACCCGAGGGGGTCCACCATCCTCAGCGATCTCTATGCCTTGAGTCGGACAAATCAACAGCAACAAATTTTAAAAGGGCAGAAAAGGTGGGGTACTCCAGATGTTGTCGGAGTGCAACTCTTATCAGTCTGTGGAACTCCCTGCCAAGGGGAAGATTTCCTTTTTCCCCCATCACATATTTGGCCTACTGGGATGAGCAGTTTGTATTTAAGTTGGGGGTGGGGGTGTTTTGTTTTGTGTCAGCTGTTTGTATTCTCTCTGCGTTATAACCTACATGGCTTTTTTGCAATTGTTTTAAACTTGTAAGTCACACGGACTGTTGTGTGTACAGTGAAAAGGCAGAGTAGAAAATTGACCGATAAACCGCCACATTCATGTATCAGCTGGCAAGCTAGAGAGTAAATAAACACCATCCTCTGCTCCTCAAAACACACAAACTGAAACAAATAACCATGCAAGCTAGAAAAGAAAGCCTTTTCGATCCTAGCTGTGGAAGTCAGTCTCAGCCCAAAACTGAGAACCCAGCCACCATATATTACCAAGATCAAAATAACACATTTAGCTACCATTTCCCCCCTAATTTTCTTAGCCTATTTCTTACTTTTTCCCACAGGTCAAGATGGGTAAATATGTACCACTGGAAAAGCAAAACTGCAGACAAACATTTTGGAAGGCAATCAATGCTATCTGCTGATAACGAATGTATTTTCTCTCCTTTTCCAAGAGTTTGAAGCTGTGGCCAACTGGATGCAACAGAATGCCCAATTAAAAAGTGCACTGCATTACAAACCTGTTAGAATCCTGCCAAACAAGAACGTCTCAGAGCATTTCTGGAGGGTGCATAGCTTAAGAGTGTGACAGACTACTATGCTGGTAAAGACACTCACTGGAAACACCTCTTACATTGCCTAATTCTTCCTAGGGTGGATCAACTTAGGTTGTATGACTCCAAAATGTAGGTGGAGACTTTCATGATGAAATGCTCTTCCAAGAAAAAATATATATCTTCTACACAGAGAACTAGCATGTGAAAAAGAATAGTTCTAGCCTAGCTTTGAAGCTAACATGCTGGCCTGCTCTTTGCTTGAAGAAGAATTATATTTTATGAGCAACCTTCGTCAAGCTTTCCACAGTTTGCACAATATTTTTCTCCACAAAATTAGTGCCCTTAACTTGAAGGGGGGGGGGAAGCACACATATACGCAGTGAGTGCAGAAGGATTGGTTCGTTGTTCAAGAAGATGCAAACAACCCATTCAGTGCTTTTGCTGTTTGAAAGTTCATAAAACAAAGCAGCAGCCGGTGTAATTTTGGGTTTGCATAAAAACCATTCTCCCAAATGCAAAACCAACCAACCACAACAACAAAATAAACCCATCTTCTTGCAGATAAGGAGAAATATTTTTCATAAGTGAAGAATTACATCCCTACTAAAGGTAAAGGTAAAGGTTCCCCTTGACAATTTGTCCAGTCGTGTTCGACTCTAGGGGGCGGTGCTCATCCCCGTTTCCAAGCCATAGAGCCAGCGTTTGTCCGAAGACAATCTTCCGTGGTCACATGGCCAGTGTGACTGGCTAGCATCCCTACTAGATTGTGTCCACATGATTGTGATGTGCGACCACATCCCTACTAGATTGTGTCAAATCCCCAGGACTGGCTCTTTTCTTGAAGAGGGCCTTCCTGACTCCTCTTATGTTGAACTATTTCTCTAGATATTGTATTATGAGCCATCATTTAAAATCTCCCACAACACCTCATGGTGCCCAAATTCTTGTTCTTGGGCACTGTGGGAAATCTGAAAATGTGAACCATGGTCCCCTGAATTCATTGCTCCGTTGCTCGCGATGGATTAGCCACTCTGCGACCTGGCAGAGAGGCTCATCATCCCGCCTCCTGCCAGGACTGGCTAATCTATCACGAGCAACAGAGTGATAGGAAGGCTTCGTGGAGCTCGCGGCAGTGGCGGAATCGTGAGTGGTTGGTCTGGCCTCAGGGGGCCAGACCCTCGTTATCTGCACCTGTGGGGGGGATATTCGTATTCGTATATGAATACGAATACCCCCATCTCTATCCCAATCAATTAGGTTACAGATATATAGGATGAAGATGGAGGAACAGTGACAAATGTCTGGGTCTGAGTGCATAATGGCCATATGGGCTGCATGTTGAGTCCATCTATTGTAAGTTTCTCTCTACCTGGGCAGAAGTGGTTGGGTGCAATATATGCATTCAGGGGATGGGTTCATGTCCCTCCAACAGTCATTTTTTTGCACCCTCTAAATTTTGATCCTTTGGGTTAAAGCCCTGGTTGTCCTGCTGTAGACACAGGTCTGTCCTTCAACAGTGCCAGGAAACTGAGCATAGTATTCCACACAATGGAGTAATGGAGCCACAACTTGCAGGGTTAAAACACTGGGACTTCCTGATGAGCAGGGCCATGATACTACCAGCCATTCTGAGCAAATTTCCATGCCCCTCTGAATTTAACTGCAATGACTGTAGGAGTTGGGGTGGAGATTAGGGGTTGTGCACAACTTCCCTGATTCAAATTCTGAGGACCAATTTCGTACTGGGACCCGCCTGATTTGATTTGTGCCCCAGATCAATGGGTAAATTCACATAGCCAGGCCTCTCATTTGACTTACACTATAAAACCAAAACGGCTATATCTTTTGTCTCTTTGCCGTGATGGCTATGAAATGTAGAGACATGTTAGAGTTGAAAAGGAAATGTGCCAAATTTCAGATAGCTATATGTAAGGACTTGCACAGTGTGTACTCTTGAAATGTGTTCCCTGCAGGCACCATGGTTGAAGTGAAATTCTGGCCTCAGATTGCACTCTACAGCTGTCACTCAACAATGCCCACCTCCCAAACATCCCCCCAATCATGCGTACACATAATCTCTCCTTGCAGTCTAGATCCCTCTAACCTTTGATAAATTCAAAGCACTAGCTCAGCCTTCACTTCACCCTAGAATTGAATCTGTCCATTCTGTCTTCAATCCCCTTGCTTTTCCACCTTGGGTTGGGGGGGGGGGATTCCTTTCCCATTTCTTTACATTATTTAACTGTTTTACTCTACTTGTTGTAAGCCGCCCAGAGTAGTCAACGACTAGATGGGCGGGATATAAGTATAATAAATAAATATATAAAAATAAATATTTTGGCTACTGCTAGGCATTCTCCTTGTGCTACTGTGCCTCCTTGGGATTATTTTTTGGATTCCTTCTCATGATTTCTTTGGCGATCCCCCCTTTTGAGTCTTTTCTTTCATACAAATCAATCCTGAACAGAGTTATCTGATTCAGAATTCCAGATGTAGCCAAAGCTGAGCCCTCGTGAGACTGGATTTTCCAGCAAGAATATCTTGTTGTGAACTATCTCCGCCACAAAGCAAAGTGTCTTGAAGTGGGTTGGTCTTGGGTGAACAATTAAGACACATTCATTTTACAAAAGAACTGATTTTGGTGCAAACAAAGACTCCTAGGACTGGTCTATGAATATCAATCAACACAGCATTTCCATCTTCTCTTTGAGAGTGCAGCTACTTCACTTAAAAAATGTTCCACTTGTAGCAGTGATCCCACACTAGAGGAAGCTGCCAATCCATTTCAAATCTGCTTTCCACTCAACCTCTCTTTTGTAATGATGAAACAGAAATCTGATCAGCACCTAGGTTAACAACAAAATGCAACCGCTAATGCATACGTTTCCAAATAAACCATGTTTCTAGAACGCTTGGATGATAAAATCAATATTTGAAATGCCAAGGGGTAAAAACTCCAGCTTGTTATAAAAGCATTTTTAAAAAAAACTAATCTCCCCAATGCAATGAGTAACAAAAAATTGTTCCAGGCAGCAAGACTGAAAATGAAAACCTTGCAAAGCTTTTGCTGTCAGAGTGCAAACATTTAATTTCTTTTTCTCCACTGCAGCTGCTTGTAATGTCAAGCTTAATTATTTCCCACTGCTTTATCCAAAGCTTAAAAGGTATGCTGAATTTAGGTCTATTCACCTTTGAGTCCCTCAATTGAGTGCTGCGCCAAATCCCTGTTTAAACCCATTTTTGTTCTAATATGGTCTTTTGAGGAAACCTGAGCTTGGAGAAGGAAACAAAAGCTTCTAGTTTCATCAAAATCCAACCTGCCCCAGCTTAAGAAATTGGCCACTTTTGGTGCAGAAGACACAGAGTAGAACTGCACCAGCTACTTGACATGGGTCAATAATAATTACAGTATGTGCTATCAAGTCAATTCTTATTTATGGCAACCAACCCTTTCCAAGGTTTTCTAGATAGAGAACACCAAATTTACTATTTCCTTCTTCTGGGGCACCCTGGGACTGTGCAGCTTATCCAAGGCTTCACAGGCTGGCTTTTCTCCTGGAAGGCACATTCGGGAATTGAACTCTTGACCTCTAGCTCCGCAGCCAGCTACCCATCTCTCTGAGCCATCACTGCAGGTAAAATAATGGCCTTCATCTGCCATGCTCTCCTCCCCCTACCAGTGATGTAATTATATAATGTCATAATATCCTCATTCTGTACACTTCTGTATTGCTGCTTGCCAAGGCTGTGAACTGAAGGAAGGGAAATTCAGTGGTGCCTCGACTTACGAAAGTCCCTACTTACGACCAATTCGACTTACGAACAGCTCCGGTCGCAAAATTTTGCTTCTACTTGCGACCGGAGCTTCCACTTACGAACAGAAAAAGGCAGGGGAAAAAGGCAGGAAATTCAAATTGCTAACTGTAGGTGGCGAAAGAGGCTGCTTCTTTGTAGCTCTTTCGCCTCAACGGTTAGAGTGAGTGCGATCGAGGAGGGACTGCCTGGCTTCTGCTTCTCAGTGAGCGTGTGTGTGTTTGCAGGGAGGCTTGGGACTGCCTGTTAGGTAAGGTAAGGTGATGTTTTCTGCTTTTTAAAAACTGTTCTGGGTGTTTTTGCAGCGTGGTTTTAGGCTGGGGGGGTTATGTTTCTGTGCTGTGATGGGTCTTGGGGGGTTTGTTTGTTTTTTGGGTTCCCCCCCATTTCCGATGGGTCTTGGGGGTTTTTGTTGCTTTTTGGGGTTTTTTCCCCCATTTCTGATGGGTCCTGCATGCTTCCCTTGCTTTTTCCTTTGTTTTCTTTGCATTTCCGACCTTGTCCCTCTGTTCTCTGTGCATTTCCAATCTGCTCCGTTTGTTTTCTGTGCATTTGCAATGGGTCCTGCATGCTTCCCTTGCTTTTTCCTTTGTTTTCTTTGCATTTCCGACCTTGTCCCTCTGTTCTCTGTGCATTTCCAATCTGCTCCGTTTGTTTTCTGTGCATTTGCAATGGGTCCTGCATGCTTCCCTTGCTTTTTCCTTTGTTTTCTTTGCATTTCCGACCTTGTCCCTCTGTGCATTTCCAATCTGCTCCATTTGTTTTCTGTGCATTTGCAATGGGTCTTGCACGCTTGATTGCTTTTCTCCCCCCCCCCCCCTTCGGCTGAAAGGGATTAATCGTGTTTCCAATTAGTCTTGCAGTGATTTTTTTTTTGGGTGATTTTTTTCTTTGGCCGGAACGGATTAATGGGGTTTCAATGCATTGCTATGGGAAATGGTGCTTCGACTTATGACCATTTCGACTTACGTCCATCTTCTGGAACGGATTATGGTCGTAAATCGAGGCACCACTGTACAACACACAGTGTTGTAAGTACACAGGAGAGTGACTTGGTAGCCAAAATCTAATCCTTAATTCCAACTAATCAGTGGGTCTTACATACATGCTGGTGTACTAAGGTCTCATTGAGTGATGGATCTATTCTATTTCGAAGTATCAAATGAATATAGCCTTGTGAGTTTATCTACACTGTACAATTACAACAGATGGATATCACATTTAACTGCGATAGCTCCATCTTACAGAGTTTTGTGATTTGCTGTTTGATGAGATAAATCGAATACTTTGCTAGAGAACTCAACAGCACTTTCCTGAACTATAGCAAAAGAGTTCTCTACTAGTACATTGCTGAACTACAAATTCCAGTAACCCATAGAATGGAGTTATGAAAGTTAGTAATAGCATGAAATTGCTTTAATTGTGTATTTATTTATTTATTTATTTATTTATTTATTTATTTATTTATTTATTACATTTATACCCCACCCATCTAGTCAATCGACTACTCTGGGTGTACCGTAGATACACTCTAAATGTCATCAGAGAAAAATTCAACGTGGTAGTTCTGCTTTCAATCAAGAGTAATATGTAGTTTTGCCCATGGTAACATACGGGAAACAAGCTGTGAAGCTTACACTCCAGGTGTATACAGCAGGTTGAGTCTACATTTCCTCCAAGATCAGCAGTTGATTCCAGTTAAAAATCATGGTCTCTTAACTGACATTCAACCAGACTTCTTTGGTTTGGGTGTAATGCATACCAGGATCACTATATCGAAGCCAGAGTAGGATGACTATATCGAAGCTCAGTCCCATAAGGCTTCAATAACCACAGTTTATGAAGGGCGAGGATGACAGGAAGGTCCATAGTGCAGCTTCCTATGGCTTGAATATGAGTGCTAATCCCAACTAGAGTAAATCAATGGTATCGCTGAGTTTTATTTATTTATTTGATTTATATGCCACCCCATTAGTGCACACACTACTCTGGGCAGTTTACAAGTTAAAACGTACAAATTCCAGATATCTCTCATGGCAATTTACAAGAACGATTAATTTAGTGGGTCTCCTGTTGTAGTGGATATCATGCTGGATTAAGGAGACCTGGGTTCAAATCCTGCTCAGCTGTGGAAATTCACTGGGGAGAAGGGAGAATTGTCAATACCACACTATACCACATAGCTTTAAAACTAACTAACTAACTAACTAACTAACTAACTAACTAACTAACTAACTAACTAACTAACTAACTTACTTACTTACTTACTTAATATGCCACCTTTCTCCCCATAGGAAACCCAAGGTGGGTTTGAAAATGCTATATAAAAAAACATTGTTAGGGTCAGCTTAAATAGGATGTGATTTGATGGCAAATAACAACTCTGGTTGAGATTTGTAATTGGGTTTAGACCACTTCTCTTCTAAAGTTTCCCTCTGGATATTTTGTTTGTTTCATTTCCATGATTACCTTTGGGTCCTTTGTACAACTTGATTTCAACCACCGTCTCCAGAATAGGTCTCCTTCGACGGACGTACAGTCGCACTATGGAGCCAGCTTCTTTGAGGGCCTCAACGGCTTTGCTGTGTGACACCTCAGATACGTCAACCTCGTTCACCCTCAAGATACAGTCATTGACTCTGGAGGGAAGGAAGGACAACCATTTTTAGATGTTTAATTTCAAATGGAGAAAGTGGCTCATTAGTCAAGCAGAAAAAATTATTGGGTGACTGAAAAATTTGAAGTAATGGGTCCATCACAGAGATACAACAGTAGAAAGCCTTTGGTTTAAGCACATGGGGAAACTCCCCGCCGGATATTTCTCAAGTCTCCTTGGCCATCATTTAAAGATGGCATTCCCAGAAAAACAGCTTCTGTACTTTGTACTCATTACACTTCCCGCTAGCTGTATTCAGCAGTAGACCCTTCTGTAATGAAATTGTATTGACAGTCATTCTGCTTCATCCTGACATTTTATTCTATTAGGAAATTGGTTACTGAAATTAATATGCCTAAGGCAAGCTTCAGGTCTTCATGCAATACTTCACAGCTTTCACCCAGATGCAAGTCAATATGATCTTTGTACCTCTCTCTCTCTCTCTTTCAATCTATTGTACATTTTATGTTCCATAATAGTGTATTTCAGTTTAGGCCAGCATTTCTCCCAAAATAATACTGGATTATTAACCTTGTGCATCTCTCCCACTAGAGAGAGATCTGTACACTTAAGTGCCTATGAAGCCTATAGCCAAGGTTGAAATAGAAAGCAAAGCAAAATGTGCTGCTAATATACTTCCCTATAGCACTGAGCTCTCTCTGGGCAGTTTACAATTTAATTATGCAGGCTATACATGGCACCCCACCCACCCCCAGAGAGCTAGGTACTCTATACTGGCCCTGTAAGGATGGAAGACTGAGTCAGCCCTGAGCTGGCTACCTCAGCCCATTGGGATCAAACTCAAATCAGAGTCTTGAGTGCAGTACTGCAGTTTAAGGGCTACACTGTGAGGATGGGAAAAAGGAGAAGCACGAGGAATGGCCCATAGGAGGTCTAGCCCACAAAACATGCTGGTTCAGGGACTGTTTGTGGACTGATTGTTCAGTAGTGACAAAAAGGAAGACTCAACCTTTCTGGTCCACAACCTCTCTCAATGAATTACTTAGTAATGGACTTCAATTCTTAAAAGCCAAGAAGTTGAGAAAAAGACAATTCTCATAAATTTTCCAGCAAAAATTCTTCTCAGTCATTTCACTTCGGCCCTAGCTATACATCTCAGCTGGCTTCTCCCAATTCTATGCTCAACACTGAAGCCGGAGGTACCAATTTAGGGGAGCAAGAAAACTGAAGGTGCGGCACCCATTTTTCCCATCTTCATATTTCAGTCTTTCCACAGATGTCCCAAACAGCAGTTTTGCCGCTGCTTGGTAAATGTTTGTCATTGCTTTTTATCTCAAGAGCTGAAGTTGAGATTCAGCTACATTTAGTCTGCACCTCAGCAAAGCTGACCCACGACACTAGGCTGCCAGAGGCAAAGAATGAGATGACACACACACCCATTCCACATCTCAGAAACAGGCCAGAAATCCAGCTGAGTCTTACTTTGACACTGGCAGGCATCTTCCACTGCATTAAGGTGCAACTGGCTTGCTGGGGAGGGTGGCAGGGTCAGCTGTGGCACACACAACTCTGTCTATCATCATCTCACCACCACCTCCTGTCCCCCAGTATCAACTGCCCAAAACAACCCTCTCATTCTGCCTAATGGTAGGGCCGGTTCTTCAGCTCACACGTTTGTTGGCCTCTCTGTTTAAAGACACACAACTGCTTTGCATATTTCTGTTGGTTAAATCGAAGGCTGCCTTTGGGAATTGTAGTTTATTCTTTTTTAAAAAATTATTATTAGGCATCCTTCAGTCTCGAAAAACTATGGTAACGTGCTCTGTATGGAGGACTTGGAACAGCGTCTAGTGTGGCTGAGAAGGCCAATTCGAGAGTGACAATCCCTTCCACACTGAAGACAAATACAATCTGTCCCCTGTCCAGCTCCCTGATTTTGCTGCTTCCGTGACTGCCTCTTTGCCTCGGTCTGCTGGACAAGGGTCTCTTCAAATTGGGAGAGGCCATGATGCAACGCCTGCCTCCAGGCTGAACGCTCAGATGTCAGGGTTTCCCATCTGTTGAGGTCCATTCCTAAGGCCTTCAGATCTCGCTTGCAGATGTCCTTGTATCGCAGCTCTGGTCTCCCTCTGGGGCGATTTCCCTCCACTAATTCTCCATACAGGAGATCTTTTGGAATCCGACCATCAGCCATTCTCACGACATGCCCAAGCCAACGTAGACGTCGCTGTTTCAGTAATGTATACATGCTAAAAATTCCAGCTCAGAACGAGTTTATTCTAGATTCCTAACAAATATACCTGCATACTATTAATTACCAAATTTTACACACTACATTTTTATTTGTGTACATACCCAAGTGCACAACACTTATGATGCCTGTCTTCATTCTGCCTTGATCAATAAGCCACATACCACCTCTTTAACCTGTGAGGATCCATTTTAGCTCCTCTTAAAGAATGTTCAAAATCTATATTGAAGCTTGTTTTTAACCTATGTTTTAAACAACTTTTCAAAATGTACTGTACATACTTTTGGGAGCTCTGCTAAAAAAACAATGTATAAATATTTCAAAGAACAAGAACAACAAATACTAAGCCCTGGAATCTGCCCAAAGCATAAAGTGCAAGGAACCCCAGACAGGATTCACATGTCCTACACAGTCCTCTTGGGAACTATGTTTACAGTCTTCACAGACTGAAGCAGGTGTGTATTTTCCCCCTGATGTTCACTCTACCAGTCTGGGACTGGGAGGTTATGGGGAGAAGGAAAACCCTTTCAGAACCTGCCCACATGTACTAAGATGAGAAGATCTGCCACAACTAGATAGGATGACGTATCAAGGAATGTGTTCTTCCTCTATGGAGTAACAGAGTTTTTGTGAAGGGGGCTTCAACCAATTTTTGTCACAAGCAGACTCACACTCTAAGGCACAAATGAGGGGGGAAAGCTGTCACAGTGTGTGACTGTGTACATATCACTTCTATTGGCTGGAAGTGGCAAGACTGTTGGATAGGGATGTGCCATTTGGAATTTTTGGACTACAAATCCTACAATTCTTCATTTTGTGAGTACAACCTGAAAGACAAGATGCCTACAAACATGTAAATGTGGATCACCTGGGAGGAAAGCCTAAGCTTGAAAGCTTTGAGGCCTAGATAGGCCTAGCTTTGCTTAGGTTTCCTGTTCAGAAAGGAAGCTCTCAGCTAGCTTTACGAATTTTGTTAAGCTCTCACTTTTAAAAATGCACCAACAATGATTTTCAGACATCTTCACAGGTTAAATCCATAAGGTACAACTATTTCCAGCATGAAGAGAGCCACCATGCGCCTGCCCGCTGTGAACCTACTTCATGAAGCAGATCCTGTTCCAAACAAAGAACTGACATCTCTAAGCAACCAAAGTCCTTTACTTAGGTCAATCTAAAATATTTGCTTGTTCTCGCCCACCCCCTAAGTTTTAAACATTTCTATCATTTCAGTCAAATTTACAAAGAACTTTTCATGCCTGCGTAAGTAGTAGAAAACTCCACAAACCAAAAGCAGAATCCGCCCATTCCTAGTGTGTAGCAAACCTATGTCAACAGGAGACCATGAAATCTTGGTCACCTGTTCACATAGGTTTGCTGTACAGGTTATTTGATGACAGCATGCAGAGATTCTTTGGCCAACATCCTATATGTTGTTTTTTTTTAAAATAGCCATTGCACATGGTAATATTACTCCTGGACTCTTCCATGTTTTGCATCATTCCATTTGGTCAGATGTGAAGACTGTGTCCTGGTTAAGTCAGAAAACACCACAGTTAAGAAGAATGTCTACAAGCTGGAATGCATCCGAAGAGGATGAGATCGTAAAGATTCTGGAAACTGAGCCCTATGAGAAACTATTGAGAGAGTTGAATATATTTCATCTGGAGAAGAGACTATAGAAACGCAATGTGAGATCCATCTGCAAATATTTGAAGGGTTGTCTTGTGGAAGATGAAGCAACCTTCTTTTCCAAAGTTTGAGAGGATAGGACACAAACCAGTAGATCAAGTTATAAGACAGGAGATTTTGATTGAAAATTAGGTGGAATTTCCAAACAGTAAGATGTGTTCAGTTGTGGAATGGATTCCCTTGAGAGATGGTGGCCTCCTCATTCACTGTACATTTCTAGACAGATGTTGGATGGCCATCTATCAGAGATGCTTTTAGCTGTGGATTTCCTGCTTTTGGAGGTGGGTCCATTCCAACTCTACAGTTCTATGATTCTATGAAACACATAGTTGTCAATGAAATTTAACAAATAGTTGTCAATGAAATGTAAAATCTCTTAAGAACATTAATGGGAATGTTGGTCTCAGATGACATGACTTGGGTCCCTCAAACCCAGTACAGCAGAGGTGGGGAACGCAGACTCTTCAGGTGTATACAGCCTTTTCAACTCATTTTTGTGGCCTTGGAGTCCTGCCATACTCAAACAAGAAAGGTGGTCCAATAAGTTCTCCTTTAAACCAAGGGGCTTAGCCCTCTTTCTGCTTTATTTGGACAGAAAAGAAGGGGAAGGAAGAACATGAAGAGAAGGAGGAAAAGTAGCAGTAGTAACTAGAAGTGGATTTCTAACCACTTCTGATTGTGATAGGAAGGAAGCGTGAAGCTGGCCGTGATCTGGGATATGAGAAATAAATTGGCTTCATGATTCACCAAAACTGCCCACTTCTATTCATAGAAAAGTGGTTAAAAACACATTGGGGATAAAAAGACAACCCTTCTATGAGTACTGCTCTGGATCCTACCCAACAAAATGTTGTGTAAGAACCCTCCTCCCCACCAAGGGTGATTGGGGGCCCTCCCCACGCAAGGATGATCGGGGGACTGGAAAAAAAGCCCTGTGAGGAAAGATGGAAAGAACTGGTCATGTTTAGCCTTGAGAAAAGAAGACTGAGGGGAGATAGGATAGCATTTTTCAAATACTTGAAAGGTAGTCATACAGAGGAGGGGCAAGATCTGTTCTCGATCATCCCAGAGTACAGGACACATCATAACAGGCTCAAGGTATAGGAAGCCAGATTTTGACTAAATAACACAAAAAACTTCTTAACTATTAGAACAGTAGGACAATGGAACCAATGACCTTGGGAGGTGGTGACCAACATTAGAAGGCATTCAAGAGAAAATTGGGCAACCCTCTGTCAGATCTTCTTCACTTTGGATTCCTGCACTGAGCAGCAAGTTGGACTCCATGGCCGTATACGCCCCTTCCAACTCCATGATTCTATGGTTCTATGAAATCTAAACTAGTGTTTTTGAGCAACAAACTGTATATATTGTTATGTCAAAAAATATTTCAAGGTATGTTTGATAATGCATAATTTTGACAGGGATTTAATTTAGAAGTGTAAGTTTCCAGCTGAAATCTCTTTAAAGATATACACAAAATGCAATTTTTCTGGAGATTTTTTTTAAATGACAGATCAACCCGCTTGCACCAAGAAGGGATATGTTAGTTTCCCAGAATCACTTTTTATGGCAGAATCCACAGAAAATGTGACCTCCATGGTAGGCATCCAACAGCATCATTGCTTGAAGAGTCCCCAAGCCACTTGACATGCATTGTTAGTTTGTCTGTTTTTTTTTAAGCAGGCAAAAAACAACTAGAGAAAATAATGACCCAGGACGTTTCTCAGTCAACGATCAGATCAAAAAGCAGAAGTAATTTACTTTGTCAGTAGTTCAGTCTCATTTTGGGAGGATGTTATGATTCTCTGTGGATTGAGAAAATACAAGACATCTATGTTCAACGCTACCCATAGACGCAACCCTAGGCACAATGCTACTGCTAGCTCTCAATGTACGGGCATTTCCATCAAATCAGAAAATACTTCAAAACTCAGAGTGTGAGATGGGGAAAATATGGTTTGATCCACTGTGATTTACAACCATGGAAATCAGGTTTCCCCAGATGAAATTGCTGTAGCCATCCAGAACAATTTGCAGAGGCAGAGGCTTGGTTTTCACCAGTTCCAACAGCCTTAAGGTGCTAACAAGTGCTAATTAGCAATTTCCACTTCTCTCTGTGTGTCTCTCTCTTTTACAGTGTTCTCCTAAATGCCCTACTGGAAGGATGTTCCAAGGCTGAGTTGAAAATTTTAAAAAGTGGTTTGGAGAGTAGGGGAACTGATTAGAGATGGGCACGAACCAGTTTGTCCCGATTCGTCCCAGTTCGTAAAGGCTGCAGCACAGGTGCTGCTGCTCCCCTCACCACCTCCTCTGGCTCCAACAACCACTCAACAGGCCCAGCTTGCTTGCTTTTTTCCACCTCCTCGGCTAATCTCCCAGTCACGAGCAAGAGCACAGACTTCCCTTCCCCGCCCTTTCGTCTGAGTGGGAGATCAGCCAAGGGGACACGGCAGAGAAGCCTGAGCTCTTGCCAGGACTAGAAGATCGGTTGAGGAGGTGCGAGGAAGCTAGCACACTGGGCCTGGTGACTGGCTGACTGAGCCAGAGGAGGTGGGGAAGGGGAGCAGCAGCACCTGTGCTGCCGCCTTTACAAACCAGGATGAACTGGAACGAACCGGTTTGTGCCCATCTCTAGTACCGATTCCCTCACGAGCAATCCTTCACTTGGGTCAGGTAACTATACTGGCAGGAAGCAGACAAAAGCAGTGTCAACCCGATCAGAACAAATTTAAACCATCTCTGCTGGCTGAACAAAATAATAATAATAATAAAATTCCCTGTTCAGAAAGATGATTGCAGAACAGGCTACCCCTGCCCTGCCCGGCTGCACTTTATGCGTTTCAGTTTGAATTCATCTGTGCCCAATCTAATAGCAAAAGAGAAAGAGAAAGCTGCTTCTTAAAGTGTCTATGTTTATTGTTCAAGAATGCCCAGAGCAGTTTGGAAAGATTGCTTTATCAAGGTGACTATGAGCAGAAATAAATCCACAACGTTTTAATGGACAGCTATAGAAAATTGTTACTGCAATGATGGCTAAATTCAAGTATTATTCCATAGAACTCTTTTTGAAGGTGAAAGAAGAAAGTGCCGAAGCAGGACTGCAGTGAACATTAAGAAGACAAAAATCTTGACTGCAGAAGAACTACCAACTTCAGTGTTGACAATGAAGAAATTGCAATTGTTAGAGATTTTGTATATCATGATTCAACCACCAATCCAAAGGGAGACTGCAGCCAAGAGGTCAGAAGGAGACTGAGACTCAGAAGGGCAGCAATGAAGGAATTAGAAAACATTAAGAAGTGTAAGGATGTTTCACTGGAGATGAAGATCAAGAAGATCATTCACACTCTTGTATTTCCAGTCACCATGTATGAGTGTGAAAGCTAGACAGTGAAGAAAGTTGACACAAAAAGTTGGTTCGTTTAAAATGTGGTGCTGGAGGAGAGTTTTGCAGATACCCTAGACTGCCAGGAAGACAAACAAGTGGGTCCTTGATCAAATCAAGCCTGAACTATCTTTGGAGGCAAAAATGTTGAAACTGAGGCTGTTCTACTTTGGGCTCATCATGAGAAGACAGGATACTAAATACCTGTCTCCTTTCACGCTGAGCTAGTAAGCCCTCCTGGCAGCAAGAATAAGTGGAGATGAGTGCCCAGGAGTTAAAACGATCTCAAACAGCCTCTTTCTCCCGCGTTGCTACTCCTGAGATTTACCTCCTTGACTGCACAACATAGCAATTCCCCAGCCAGGGCCCTCAGACCTGACTACCATTATTAACAAGTGCCTCCAGCTAGAAATGATACCCCACCTCGTATCACCCCACATGATACAAGGTGGGGTGAGAGGAAGCGGCTGCCATTTGGTGCAAACAACACTGGGCTAGATTGGGAAACAGATGGAGAAAGGAATTGTCCCATTCATTTCAGGATGTCTCCCAAGGAAGAACTTCTACCTGGATGGTGCTCAAAAAAGTTTATAAAACTAATTTTTCTTGTACTCCTGAGGCACACGCCTTACTCAGATGCCACATTTGTGCATTTCAGACGCTACTCAACATCACAGCTGGATCCTGAATTACTAAAAACGACGACTCCCTCCCACAGACCCAGATATAAAGTTTTCAAAGAGATGTCTCTCCATGAAAGAGGTATAATGGCGGACAAGTGCTGGGATTTCAGCACACGTTCAGTTGCCCTCAGCGAGTCGTACGCCCAGGGAGAAGACAGGTGCTGTGTTTTTTCAAGTACTGTACATACAGCAAAGAGCCACAAAGTCACAACTGAAAGGAAGAACCTCGTCAGCAACACAGAGAGCAACAGATAATCTCCTCCACACTCCGAAGCAGAAGGCGAGAGGGGAATGAATAAGCCTTCTTGCCATCTTAATCCCTATACATCTGAGTCAATGCGCTTCAAGAGGCCCATACTTACGCCGTCTTCCCGGCACAAACGGAGACGGTGTGTTTTCCAAGCTCTGGGAAAGGGGAAGGATTTTAATTCCTGAGAAGAATTTTTTCCTAGGATGTCGTTCGGCAGATGGGGTGGGCAACAACCCAAGTTGGACAACTTCGTATGGATCCTAGGTTCCCATTCGGTGAAGGAGTGGAAGGAACCTCACTCTTCATTTAAAGAATTAACACATGAGAGGAGGAAGCCTGTCAATCGAGTTACTGCTGCCTGTCAGTCGAGGTCTCTGAAAAGTACCTTACTGAATACCTGAAGCAGGTTTGTGTTTATGCGGGAAAACCGGTTACAACACATACCTCCCAAAAGGCCTATTCCGAATTTGGCATGTTGCAAACAGTTTTCATCTCTCTCTCTCGCTCGCTCTCTCTTTTTTTTTTTCCAAGACTGGCTTCCTCAGTAATGGACAAACACACCAACAAATTAAAGACTCATAACAAGCCTGCAGGCCAAAATTCCACCTTAAAGTTAAAACATAGAGCCGTAGTCACTCAGATGTGAGGATTCTTAACCTGCCAACACTGGAGGAGGGAATTAAGAAAACTCCCTTTGCAGTCTCCTGTTCAGACAAGCTTTAAAACGAAAATTAAACCACACCCTGGGTCGGTGCATTCATCAAAACAAGAATCCCGATATACAGCACAGGGACTTTTAGCTTTGAACCATGCGGCCAATTAACACCTTGTGACAGAAAGAAAAAGGAAGAAAGGGACCGCTTCATTACTGGTAGTGTTTGCCCACTTCCAACTTATTTCATTTCGGACAAAGTGAGAAACTTCAGCCAAGAAAACAGGAAGATCCAATTACAAGAAGTGTCTGGAAAGATAAGATGAAAATACTACAAGAGGAACATAGAGTGTACCGGTTTGCCACAGACAGAATGGCCTGCAAGACTGCTGAATAACAGGGTTGGAAAGTTTGCAAGGGTTATGAGGTAACTTCTCCATGCAGGAGGTCTCTGGTAGATTCAGATAAAAATGCTAGCAAATAGCAGGAGCTGGGGAATACATGCGCCGTACCACACCACAGCACACAACATAAATTAAACAGCCCACTGGATCAGATCAGAAGGCTAGCCAATTTAACATGCTGATTCCCCCGTGCCCAACCAAATGCTTCCAGAAAACTAGCTTCCTGCCATGGTTGTTCCTGTGTAAATAGTATTTATAGTATGGGGAGCATTCAGATTTTTTGGACTCCAACTCCCAGAATCCTACAGCAAATGTGGGAGTTGTGGTCCAAAAATCTCAAATGTCTCTCATCTCTAAATTAAAGGCATATTGGATTCCAGCAGTCATATTTTAGCTCAGTGGTTTAGGCATCTGACTGCAGAGCCAGACATTGGGATTTCAATTCCCCACTGTCCCTTCTTAACAGGGGCTAGACTCAGTGATTCATAGGGTCCCTTCCAGCTCTGCAGTTGTTGTTGTTGTTAAGCCATCACGAGAGGTCTGACCACTCATGACAAGAGAAATATTTTGTTGGGAAGGGGAATCCACTCTAGATCTTATTCAGAACTTTGCAGAACTTGTCCAAGGTGCTGAGCACTCCCCCCCCCCCAAAAAAAGATTCAGAGCCTTATATAACCCCTGTAATGTTCAAACTAAAATCCGGAGTGGATTCCCCACCACCCTCACTCAACACAAAACTAGAATCACTATCCTGCACTGCTAATATGGATAGAAAAAGCTAAGAAAATAACAAAAGGCATCTTGGATGAGAGACCAAAGGTGTATTATTTACATCCCACATTCCGTTCAACTAGTGGCTAACCCATTGCTGGAAAATCCATGACAGGCAGAAAAGCACCAGCACCAGTTCTGGGCCATCTTAAACGCTAACAAATTTAAAGTAGAACCCCGATATCTGCAAGGGGTAAGTTCCAAACCACTCCACAGATGCTGAAAAACGCAGATCATAGCAAACAATATTATAATAGCAAATGCTATACATAGCCTAGTCTGGACAGTTCTGGTAAAGAAATCATGGAAACATATTTCTCTAGCTAATGCTATACATAGCATGGTCTCTGGCTTCCTTTAGTGACCAGTTCTGAAAATTTCATTGCTAAATATGTATATATTGGGGATTTTTTCTTTTAATACTTTTAAGATTTTCAGACCATGGATAAGTGAATAACCAGATACTGATCCTGTGAATAAGGGGGTTCTCCTGTATTAAGGAAGAAGCCTTCATGGGCAATAGCCCCTTTCATGCTTGAAGTGTAATACTTAGTTGCCACACAAACATGCACCACAAGATAAATGGAGTGGTTTTCATCTCATTGGCTAAATCCACTGCAGCAATTGTAGCCCTTTTCAAGAGGGTAGCCATTTTACTTTACATATGGATGCATGTACGTTATGCATTAACAAACACCAACTCAGTACAGTGGAACCCACAAATCTGTGGAGGATCAGTTGCACAATCTACTGTGAATGCCTGAAACTACAGATTGAGGGAACCCTATATACCAGAGGTCCCCAACCCCCGGTCCACGGCCTGGTGCCGATCCGTGGCCTGGGCCCGACTGGGCTGCCGAGACAGACCTCCCGCCCCCCGCACACACTCACCCCGTGCCGCCTGTTTGTGCCTGCGCACACGCTCCAGCACGCCCATGCGAGCACCACGCCGCCATTTGCGCATGTGCACGGGCGGGCATGCGCCCGCACGAGCACCGCGTTGCCGTTTGCACGAGTGCAGGGTGTGCCCCCGCCTTCCCCAGCCGGTCCGCGGACCAAAAACGGTTGGGGAACGCTGCTATATACAGTTTACAAGGGGGTGGGACAAGGCCACAAGGGGGCACTCTTGTATGTTGTATATAGGGCTGCAGCACACTGTGGATAAGTGAAACCTCAGATACCAATTCCGCGGATACGGGGGATCCTACTGTATATTCCTATGTTGGGGACATAGAGGAACTGGCCATGGTACATTTTCAGAAATGTAAAATACCATTTCAGAATTAAAAGTGATGTTATTTCATGATTCATGCTATAGTTCATGGAGGATCATATAATACTTGTGGGAGGAGGGCTATGTCACATATTCGTTCTAACCTTTCTTCCATGATGCTTATACATATACTGCTCTTTGTTCATTATATGTAAGTTGAGTGCATTTTCTTAGAATTTCACAGATGATGAAAGAGTCACGCAGCAGGAACTATGGAAGTGCTGGGTTACATGGGATGAGATGGAACTGGATGTGTGACATTTTCTTCACTGACTAAGATGACATTCTATAAAGACTTTAATCGTTTTCCCTCTTGCTCCCTCGTAGTGATTACAGGGCTATTTAATCCTCGTAACTGGTAGAGCAGCGCCCAGAGCTGCTGATGAAACATAATCAAGGTTAAACCTTGCGATACTTACTCTGGCCTTTTCAGCTTCCTCAAACTGACAGTGCAATTTCTCAGGAGAGAGTCAGCAATCAACCCAAACTGCTAACTCTTCCGTAGTTTGGAGATGGAAGCAGACAGGGGAATTGATTTTTTAACTTGTACAGCTCCTGGCACAGCTTACTCAATCGATAAATAATATTTCAGAACAAATGCGGAAGCTCATCAAGGCTCAGGCCCAATTAACCTGAGCGATTGGCCTGGCCGCCACCTTTTCCCTCAAATCAGAAAATAGCTCAATCTGAATTAATTCTATTCAGATCCAGTTCACCCTGAACTGAGAGCAAGACGTGGTCCCTACCCAACGCTCATGGTTTTGCAAGTCCTGACCTTCCTCCTGTCTCTGGAAGAAAGATGGCCCCAGGAAATGGAAAGCACAGCTTCTGTACCCTTGTCAGAGGTATAGGTGTAGTCCTGGTGTAGCTCAGTGGGTTGCAGTGCCTGGCTGCAAAGCCAAGAGCTGCTAACTCAATTTTCCCTGTGATTCCTGAACATGGTGTTAGCCAAGATCATTCATAGCATGTGGGGCTGATGGATTTACATATCCTACCACTAATGTGGCTTTGAGTAAGCTGCATGGTTCCAGAGTCCTACCAGAAGGAGGGGCTGGTATACCACTTTTGACTACTTTATGCCATGTTGGTTTCCATTTTGAAGACTTTATTGGAATTCACAAATGTCCTCATATTCTCAGAGTTCTGCGAGGATGGAAAGAAGCCTAGTTTTAAAAATCTGAATAGGGAAGGAATGAAAGAGCAGAAATGAAATGAAAAGAAACTTGAATGAAAGAGCAGAAAGAAGAGCTAAGTTTAGTCGACGGGATAAAGAGTAAGTAGAAAAGATGGAACACTATGCCCCCTGTCTCTATCAATATGGTTATCAGCTTGCAATTAAGAGACACAACATTTGGCCTGGGATAATGAATGCATCAAGTGCATCATTAGGAGGCCTTTGGATGTATTTTCATTACAAACGCATGCACAGTGAATTTGATTTTTCCCAAATAGCTCCCTTATGAACTTGAAAACATTTTGAATGCTGGCTTGGTGCCAGGATCATTGCTCTACAGTTAGCAGCTAAACAAAACAAGAATCATCATATGCCAGCGATAGCTGAAATGATCTAACTTAAATGAGCTTGTAAATGTCCCAGCATAAATCAAAGCTGTGTGCAGAGTCCTTAATGCAGGCTGTAATTTACAGCTGCCCATGAAGCACGTGGGTAGGCTTTTAATGGGATGAAAGTCTCCTCTCTTTAGTATTTTATGTGGAAATTATGCACTAAATTAACATGATTGTCAGAGGTCTGTAAAAACAAAAAACAAAATAGAAAAACCAGGGAGCTAAACCAGAGTGGTACAACAGGTTTGTGTGACTACCAGGAGCGCGCCACTAAGGTTTTGAAAAATATATGTGCAGTTTCACACAAGTGCCAGAAAAGGACGGTAAAGTAATCAAGAGATGTGATGCAGAATATCAGCTCTACATGAGGCATTATTTAGGAATTAAGGTAAGGAAAAAGGGTAACAAGGAGGAGACTAAGAGCAGAGCTTACGGAGGCCAAGAAAATCTCATGAGTCGGCATTTCCCTAGGGAGAAAATTTCCAGTGTGGTGTAATTGATAGATTGATAGACTAAGATGCTGGAGACCAGGGTTTGTACTGCAAATATAGCGGGGAGTAGAGGAGGAAAACCCCTTCATGGATTGCTGCCTTGTCGTGGCAAAGGGGCTTGAGTAATTCAGAGAAGCTATGGGCTATGCTGTGCAGGGCCACCCAAGACAGACAGGTCATAGTGGAGAGTTCTGACTAAACGCGATCCACCTGGAGCAGGAACTGGCAAGCCACTCCAGTATCTTTGCCAAGAAAACTCCATGGACAGAAACAAAAGGCTAAAAGATATGACGCTGGAAGATGAGACCCTGGGATACAATCTCAAAAATGATAGAATGATTTCAATACGAATCCAAGGCAGACCTTTCAAGATCACAGTCATACAAGTTTATGCACCAACCACCAATGCTGAAGAGGCTGAAATTGACCAATTCTATGAAGACTTACAACACCTAGAACTAACACCAAATAAAAGATGTTCTTCTCATTATAGAGGACTGGAATGCTAAAGTAGGGAGTCAAGAGATAAAAGGAACAATAGGTAATGGTTGTTGTGGGTTTTTCGGGCTCTTTGGCCATGTTCTGAAGGTTGTTCTTCCTAACGTTTCGCCAGTCTCTGTGGCCAGCATCTTCAGAGAACAGGATTCAGAACTCTGTCTGTGCTCTGGTGCAGTTTGTTTGGATAGTTTATTTATTTATTTATTATTTGACTTTTACCCCGCCCCTCTAGACAAAGTCTACTCGGGGTGGCTTACAATCAGTTATAAAAACATCATAAAATACAACAATATAAAACGGATATATCATAAAAAAAAACAATCACATACTTATAGTTGAGTATTTATAGCTGTGGGATCAGCTTTTGTCCTTTTCAGGAGATGGGTGATTATGGTGATCAGCGTGTTTTTTTGTGGTGGGTGTATTGTTGTGATAAGGGGGAGAGATTATCTGTCACTGTGATTGATGGGTGTCGTTAGCTGCTCTTTTGTGTGCAGTGATCACCAGTCCTTGTGGTTGGGTAGAGTTTGTTGACCTTTTGCAGGCTGTATTTTTCAGTGCTGGTACCCAGGCATTGTCGAGTTTTAGACTTTCTTCTTTTTTGTTGAAGCTCTGCTGGTGTTTGTGGATTTCAATGGCTTCCCTCTGTAGTCTAACATAATGATTGCTGGTGTTGTCCAGTACTTGGCTCCCAGCACTGAAAAATACAGCCTGCAAAAGGTCAACAAACTCTACCCAGCCACAAGGACTGGTGATCACTGCACACAAAAGACCCGCTAACGACACCCATCAATCACAGTGACAGATAATCTCTCCCCCTTATCACAACAATACACCCACCACAAAAAAACACGCTGATCACCATAATCACCCATCTCCTGAAAAGGACAAAAGCTGATCCCACAGCTATAAATACTCAACTACACAAACAAATTGCACCAGAGCACAGACAGAGTCCTGACTCCTGTCCTCTGAAGATGCTGGCCACAGAGACTGGTGAAACGTTAGGAAGAACAACCTTCAGAACATGGCCAAAGAGCCTGAAAAACCCACAACAACCATCAGATCCCGGCTGTGAAAGCCTTCAAGAACAACAGGTAAGTTTGGCCTTGGAGTTCAAAACGAAGCAGGGCAAAGGCTAATAGAGTTTTGTCAAGGGAACAAGCTGGTCATCCCAAACACTCTTTTCCAACAATACAAGAGGCGACTCTACACATGGACATCACCAGATGGGCAATACCGAAATCAGATTGATTATGTTCTCTGCAGCCAAAGATGGAGAAGCTCTATACAGTAAGTAAAAACAAGACCTGGAGCTGATTGTGAAGAAAGTAGGAAAAACCACTGGGCTAGTCAGGTATAATCTAAACCAAATCCCTTATGAATACACAGTAGAAGTGAAGAACAGATTTAAGGAACTCGATTTGGTGGACAGAGTGCCAGAAGAACTATGGATGGAGGCTTGTAACATTGTACAGGAGGCAGCAACAAAAACCATCCCAAAGAAAAGGAAATGCAAGAAAGCAAAGTGGGTGTCCAACGAGGCCTTACAAATAGCAGAGAAGAGAAGGGAAACAAAATGCAAGGGAGATAGGGAAAGTTACAGAAAATGGAATGCAGACTTCCAAAGAATAGCAAGGAGAGACAAGAGGGCCTTCTTAAATGAACAGTGCAAAGAAATAGAGGAAAATAATAGAAAGGGAAAAACCAGAGATCTGTTCAAGAAAATTGGAGATATTAAAGGAACATTTTGTGCAAAGATGGACATGATAAAGGACAAAAATGGTAGGGACCTCACAGAAGCAGAAGACATCAAGAAGAGGTGGCAACAATACACAGAGGAATTATACCAGAAAGATCTGGATGTCCTGGACAACCCAGATAGTGTGGCTGCTCACCTTGAGCCAGACATCCTGGAGAGCGAAGTCAAGTGGGCCTTAGAAAGCATGGCTAACAACAAGGCCAGTGGAGGTGATGGCATTCCAGTGGAACTATTTAAAATCTTAAAAGATGACGCTGTTAAGGTGCTACACTCAATATGCCAGCAAGTTTGGAAAACTCAGCAGTGGCCAGAGGATTGGAAAATATCAGTCTACATCCCAATCCCAAAGAAGGTCAGTGCCAAAGAATGCTCCAACTACCGTACAATTGTACTCACTTCACACGCTAGCAAGGTTATCCTCAAAATCCTCCAAGGCAGGCTTCAGCAGTATGTGGACCGAGAACTCCCAGAAGTACAAGCTGGATTTCGAAGGGGCAGAGGAACTAGAGACCAAATTGCTAACATGTGCTGGATTATGGAGAAAGCCAGAGAGTTCCAAAAAAAAAATCTACTTCTGCTTCATTGACTATGCAAAAGCTTTTGACTGTGTGGACCACAGCAAACCATGGCTAGTTTTTAAAGAAATGGGAGTGCCTGACCACCTTATCTATCTCCTGAGAAATCTATATGTGGGACAGGAAGCAACAGTTAGAACTGGATATTGAACAACTGATTGGTTCAAAACTGGGAAAGGAGTACGACAAGGCTGTATATTGTCTCCCTGCTTATTTACCGTATTTTTTGCTCCATAAGACGCAGCTAATTATGGAGCGAAAAATAAGGTACTTTGGAGGTATTTGCCTTTTTGCCTTCGGAGCTCTGCAAGGGCTCCCTCCGATGTCAGGGGAAAGCCCTTGGAGACCTCCTGGGGGTCGGATCGCGGCGGCGGGGGACCCCCAGGAGGTCTCCGATGGCTTTCCCCCGACATCGGAGGGAGCCCTTGCAGACCTCCGAAGGCAAAAAGGCAGGGGAAAATGACTGGAGATTCGAATCTCCCGTCCTTTCCCCCTGCCTTTTTGCCTTCGCGGCGGGGGACCCCCAGGAGGTCTCCAAGGGCTTTCCCCCAACATCGGAGGGAGCCCTTGCAGAAGTGTATTCGCTCCATAAGACGCACACACTTCCCTCCCCACTTTTTTTTGGGGGAAAGTGCGTCTTATGGAGCGAAAAATACGGTAACTTATATGCAGAATACATCATGCGAAAGGCTGGACTGGATGAATCCCAAACCGGAATTAAGATTGCCGGAAGAAATATCAACAACCTCAGATATGCAGATGATACCACTCTGATGGCAGAAAGTGAGGAGGAATTAAAGAACCTCTTAATGAGGGTGAAAGAGGAGAGCGCAAAAAAAGGGTCTGAAGCTCAACATCAAAAAAACCCAAGATCATGGCCACTGGTCCCATCACCTCC
The DNA here is from genome assembly GCA_037013535.1 of Intellagama lesueurii. Taxonomy (NCBI): domain Eukaryota; kingdom Metazoa; phylum Chordata; class Lepidosauria; order Squamata; family Agamidae; genus Intellagama; species Intellagama lesueurii. The sequence continues at coordinate 9,440,047 of JBAJHW010000003.1, forward strand.
TGGCAAATAGAAGGGGAAGATAGGGAGGTGGTGACAGATTTTACTTTCTTGGGCTCCATGATCACTGCAGATGGTGAGAGCAGCCATGAAATAAAAAGACGCCCGCTTCTTGGGAGGAAAGCGATGACAAACCTAGACAGCATCTTAAAAAGCAGAGACATCACCTTGCCGACAAAGGTCCGCATAGTCAAAGCTATGGTTTTTCCAGTAGTGATGTATGGAAGTGAGAGCTGGACCATAAAGAAGGCTGACCACCGAAGAATTGATGCTTTTGAATTGTGGTGCTGGAGGAGACTCTTGAGAGTCCCCTGGACTGCAAGGAGAACAAACCTATCCATTCTGAAAGAAACCAACCCTGAGTGCTCACTGGAACGACAGATCCTGAAGCTGAGGCTCCAATACTTTGGCCATCTCATGAGAAGAGAAGACTCCCTGGAAAAGACCCTGATGTTGGGAAAGTGTGAAGGCAAGAGGAGAAGGGGACGACAGAGGACGAGATGGTTGGACAGTGTCATCGAAGCGACCAACATGAATTTGACCAAACTCCGGGAGGCAGTGGAAGACAGGAGGGCCTGGCGTGCTCTGGTCCATGGGGTCACGAAGAGTCGGACACGACTTAATGACTAAACAACAAAAGAGGAGGAAAAAAAGAAGCCTAAATGATTATATCAGTACATAGCAGAGAAAAATTAACAAAGGCAGTGAAAAGGGAGAATATTTTGAAAACAACAGAAACAAAGGCTCAGTTCCAGTATGACTTGGATACTACAGCTGATGCAGGCCCAGTGGATTTTACTTTGGCCTCTGTTTGTCTTCTGCTAATGGATGAGTTAGTTGCTAAAGCTGAGAATGTGGACAGAAACCTTGGAGATGTAAAAGCCTGGAACATGCTGAATCCAGAAACTCCTGGATCATATGAATTTTAGATCCATTTTGATCTAGTTTCAGGCCTGGGTATGGGATACAGAGAGCTTTGGTCACCTTTGCAGGTGATCTTTGTCAGGAACTGGATGCAGGGGGAGTATAGTTTCGGCTAGTTCTGCTGGACACAGAGGGTTTTGATATCATCTACCCTCAAATCCATCTAGGATGCCTCTCTCGGGTGGGATTTGGTGGGGAGAACCAGATCAGCCGGTGGTGTTGGGGGACTCCTGCTTGATGCCTTGGCTGATGGCCTGAGGGCTTCCATCAGGGTTCATTTTGGTGCACATGAAATTATGCTCAAGCTACATCTGGTAATTGACCCTACTTTGCCTCTCCACAGAATCCTTTTCCCCCCCAAAGCTGAGTCATACTGACAAAGCAGTTGTTCCTTAGGAAGGTTTTTGCACTCACCATACAAACAAGTCTCTTTCAAATAGTTTGCTTTTCTTTAGCAGGAGTCTCATTTATAAGAGACAGAGTGAGTCACTATAAAGGGTGACAATGACAGAAAATTGATTTCCCTGCTTTAAGTTCAGCAATCATTTCAACTGGAGAGTTTCCTTAAATATATGCCCATCCCCCACCCCAAAAATGGTAGGCAGAACAATGTTACAAAGATCACATAGTTGGGAAAAATTAGATGTAATAGTGTACCATCTGATCCAATTTATATCCAGATATTTGCTGTCCAGTTTGAGATCAACCTGCCTCAAGCTCCTGGAGAGGTGTCTACACAGCATCATTAATTTTTGGGACATAGTAGACATTCAGTGTGTAGGAAAATCTCCTTCCTTCCTTCCTTCCTTCCTTCCCTCCCTCCCTCCCTCCCTCCCTCCTTCCTTCCTTCCTTCCTTCCCTCCCTCCCTCCCTCCCTCCCTCCTTCCTTCCCTCCCTCCCTCCCTCCCTCCCTCCCTCCCTCCTTCCCTCCCTCCCTCCCTCCCTCCCTCCCTCCCTCCCTCCTTCCTTCCTTCCTTCCTTCCCTCCCTCCCTCCCTCCCTCCTTCCTTCCTTCCCTCCCTCCCTCCCTCCCTCCCTCCCTCCCTCCCTCCTTCCTTCCCTCCCTCCCTCCCTCCCTCCTTCCTTCCTTCCTTCCTTCCTTCCTTCCTTCCCTCCCTCCCTCCCTCCCTCCCTCCCTCCCTCCCTCCTTCCCTCCCTCCCTCCCTCCCTCCCTCCCTCCCTCCCTCCCTTCCCTCCCTCCCTCCCTCCTTCCTTCCCTCCCTCCCTCCCTCCCTCCCTCCCTCCCTCCTTCCTTCCTTCCTTCCTTCCTTCCTTCCTTCCCTCCCTCCCTCCCTCCCTCTCCCTCCCTCCCTCCCTCCCTCCTTCCTTCCTTCCTTCCTTCCTTTTTTTACTGGATCCTCAAACACTCACCACTGTGAGGACTCTGGACCAGAATTTTTCACTGCCTAGTCTGGGAACTGTGGACTCAGATAAGCCTGATGAACCTCAGACTAAAATGGAACCACATATCATTATTTTGCTCTTCAGCCATCTTTGCTCTTGTACCAGCACTACTCAGGTGTTTCAGAAGGCCAGGCAGATTAGGTCTTATACTTCAGGTGTGGGAACTCCAGTCTACAGAAAGGTGCTTGATCCATTGCCTTATTATCACTTGACTGCAGAAACTCAGTACACTAGGACCCCTGTATATGCAAATGCCTGAAACTACAGATAGTAGCACACCCTATAGACAAGATACAGGGAGGTGGGACAAGGGTCACAAGCCGCATCTTGGGTCAAGGATGAATCATTTAGAGCAGTGGTTCTCACCCTTGGGTAACCTAGGTGTTCTTGGACTGTAAGTCCCAGAAACACGAGCCAGCACAGCTGTTGGTGAAGGCTTCTGGGAATTGCAGTCCAAGAACATCTGGGTTACCCAACTTTGGGAACCACTGGTTGAGAAAATACATCTATACATTACCTGAGTCGTCCATCCTCTGCTGCAGCTCCTCCTGGTATAATCTTTGTAATAAATATTCCAGGATCGTCCCCAATGTGTGGGTTATCTGTTCCTCCAGCAATACTGAAACCCAGGCCAGAATTACCCTGAAGGAAAAGATGAGGGAAGGGAAGAGAAAAAGAGAAAGAAACGCCATCTGTTATACAAGGATCAGCCTCAACTAAACAAGTATGACGTTGAATAACTTAAAACATAATACCTCAATGCCTGGCTGTTTAAATCAAAGCCTTGGAGATAATGTTGCCATATTCTAATTCCCAAATCCAAATCCAAAGCCTAATATGCATATTGTATAAATTAATTTGCATAATATGCAAATTTAAATACCTTCATTATTGCATTGTTTGCCTAGCCTGAGGTTTCAGCCTTCACACCATTTACGTAATAAGCATGAATCTGAGAGCTCCAGTACGGTGATAAAAGGGATTAAAGTATTGGACTTAGAATTGGGAGACCCATCTTCTCATTGAATCTCCATAGCCTTTTTCACCATCAATTTTTACTAATAGCAGAAATCGACAAAGATCTGGAAATATGGCACAGTAAGCCCCCCTGATGGGCAAACTGTCCTCTAAGTCTTGAGAAAAAAATGTGTAAAAAAGTTTAAGTAGAAATCACAGGAAAAAATACAAGGCCTGATTCCTCTTAGAGATACAGTAAATATAAACCAGAAACCTGTTGCACATGCATATATTAAATCTCATAAATCAACCTAGTGGGTTGCTGTTACCTAAAAAGCACTAGCTGCTTTAAAAGGCACAAACTAAATAATCACCTCCTTAGTTAGTCGTAACTTGCTGTGGCGAGTTACGCAATTTAACTTACGCAGGCATAATGCACCAACAGGATTCTAGCCAATTTATTATAAATAGACAAGATTCTAATTCCCTGTTTTTGCTTCTTCGTGTTTTGTTTCTTGCTGTACCAGTACGATTTCACTCAGATTGATAAGCCTGAGAGTACTGCTGTTATTTTAACAATGAAGCTGTAAAAGCCACTGAGAGCCGTCAAAGCTTGAATAACACGAGAAATATGGATTTACACTACATGCACTTGGAGCCTATTTTGCTTATCTTTCCCCTGAACATTCAAAAATGAAAAAAAAAAAACAAATGCATTCAATGACAGCATTTACATTAGGAATGGCAGGATAATATCGACTTATTTCTAGGAATCCGCTTGAGTGCTTAGAGCAGGAGTTTTAAAAGTCACTGAGTTATCCACAGGTTAAAATTAGTTTTCAACCTTGAGACTGATTTCACTGAGTTTTTGCTTCTAACTACACATACATAGGATTGCACTCCAAACATTCAGGAAACAAGCTCATATACACTATCATTGAGATTCCAATTTCACATTTGTAAACACAGATCCTGTGCATTAGGATCGCATTTCCATCTATAATGATTACAACAGGATAGAAGAAAAATGCTTTTTTGACTTACTCTGACTGTATAAAAAAGTAGCTGAAATGCATGAGGGGAGCAGATAAAAATGAAGTGAAACTTTGAAACACAAAGAGAAAGAAATACAGAAAGGCAGCTAGTTTTCCTGGTGGGTTAGGAATCTTCTTATCTGCTGACCACCAGCGCTGGCTTCATTTAAATTATTTTAAATTTCTCTTAAAATCCCCAGGCAAGTAGGTACCCAATTTCCATTGCATCTTTATACCTGATGTACAGCTTCCCTGTTACCAGCCCTGTATTGACATCAGTACCATGTTGTTTCCTAGCCAACTAAAAGAAGAGGGAGGAAGAGTGGAAACAACTCAGTGAAAGCTGAGTGCACACAGGTAGCGTTGAAGCAGTTGGATGCCATTTTTCTGCCCCTCTGTTTATTTATATTTCATTATCTATATATATAAAAAGCAACAAGGCAAACATGTGTTTGGTCTTCCTCTTTTCCTACTGCCTTCCACTTTTCCCAGCATTATTGTCTTTTCCAGAGAATCTCATCATGTGCCCAAAGTACGACTGCCTCAGCATCAGCATTTTTGCTTCCAGAGATAGTTCAGGCTTGATTTGATATAGCGCCTATTTGTTTGTCTTTCTGGCAGTCCAGGGCATCCGCAAAGCTCTCCTCCAGAACAACATTTCAAATGAATCTATTTTTTCCCCCTGTCAGTTTTCTTAACCATCCAGCTTTCACAACCATTCATGGTGATTCTGGAGATAAATACATGAAATCTTAAATGTCTGTAGATTGCTTTGTTTGTAGGGGAATATTTGATTATTATATCCCTCTAAAATATGTATGATTAAACTTACTTATTTCATGATTTACAGTCTACTTCCTGAAACACATGGAGTCCAACGTTCAGGCAACAGACTCAAATACACAGTGTATAGGCAGCTGACAATGGGGACTGGGTGAAATGGGACCAAATAATTAACTTTCAGAATGATGGAAATGATAGCCTTATTAACTCAAGCAATGAACTTGCCGCTGAGACCATTCACCCACATCATCAATGAACTCCAGCTAATTCTGAACAATAATATTTTCCCAGACTTTGGCAGGATTGTGCTTGCTTACAGACGTTCAGCCTTAAACAGCTACTGGTACCTAACAGTAGTTGTCTTACTGAGACAGGAACCAGATCCTGCTGCAAACCAAGATGTCAGCATCTACTGTGGTGCACCATTAGGGGGTCTGACAAAACATGTTTCAGTCCTCGAAAATGTATAGAACATGATATTCTTCTGTTTACTGCCAGTCATGGCCAGCAATAGCAGGTGATTTTGTTTCTGTTTGGGTTTTTTATTAAGAACAATTTACCAAAATCCATGGATTTCTTTATATTTGGGATGGAATGAATTAGAGATTTGTAAAAATTGAACACAGGAGAAACCTAAGCTAATAGAGTCATCTATCTAGGCCCAGATCTTAAAAGTATTTAACTCTTAAAAGTCTGTGATATGATTCCTGTGTATTCAGCCTCTTTTATTCTGAGAGGCGTCTAACCTTAATAACAGTAGTCCTCTCCATTGGGGAAATAGCTATACCTGTTGCATTTGAAGTGTGAAAATACGAATCTCAGTTCAGTCTAGTTTTGAAGAACTTGTGTGTTGGGGGGGAGCCTTTTTTAATGGGATGAGAGCCCTTTAAAATATATATATATATATATACCATATATATGGTATATATATATATATAAATATGGATGTTACCAGTTCATATATATATAGTGTGAAAATAGGAATCTCAGTTCAGTCTAGTTTTGAAGAACTTGTGTGTGTGTGTGTATGTGTGTGTGTATACATGGATATATATATACATGGATGTTACCATAGATAGATAGATAGATAGATAGACAGACAGACAGACAGACAGACAGACAGACAGACAGACAGACAGACAGACAGATAGATAGATAGATAGATAGATAGATAGATAGATAGATAGATAGATAGATAGATAGATAGATAGATAGATAGATAGATAGATAGATGGTTGTTGTTGTTTAGTCGTTAAGTCGTGTCCGACTCTTCGTGACCCCATGGACTAGAGCATGCCAGGCCCTCCTGTCTTCCACTACCTCCTAGAGTTGGGTCAAATTCATGTTGGTAGCTTCGGTGACACTGTCCAACCATCTCGTCCTCTGTCGCCCCCTTCTCCTCTTGCCCTCACACTTTCCCAACATCAGGGTCTTTTCCAGGGAGTCTTCTCTTTTCATGAGATGGCCAAAGTATTGGAGCCTTAGTTTCAGGATCTGTCCTATATATGGTAACATCCATATATATATGATTGGTTCAAAATTGGGAAAGGAGTACGACAAGGCTGTATATTGTCTCCCTGCTTATTTAACATATGCAGAATACATCATGTGGAAGGCAGGACTGGATGAATCCCAAGCCGGAATTAAGATTGCCGGAAGAAATATCAACAACCTCAGATATGCAGATGATACCACTCTGATGGCAGAAAGTGAGGAGGAATTAAAGAACCTCTTAATCAGGGTGAAAGAGGAGAGCGCAAAAAAGGGTCTGAAGCTCAACATCCAAAAAACTAAGATCATGGCCACTGGTCCCATCACCTCCTGGCAAATAGAAGGGGAAGACATGGAGGCGGTGACAGATTTTACTTTCTTGGGCTCCATGATCACTGCAGATGGTGACAGCAGCCACAAAATTAAAAGACACCTGCTTCTTGGGAGGAAAGCGATGACAAACCTAGACAGCATCTTAAAAAGCAGAGACATCACCTTGCCGACAAAGGTCCGCATAGTCAAAGCTATGGTTTTTCCAGTAGGGATGTATGGAAGTGAGAGCTGGACCATAAAGAAGGCTGACCGCCGAAGAATTGATGCTTTTGAATTGTGGTGCTGGAGGAGACTCTTGAGAGTCCCCTGGACTGCAAGGAGATCAAACCTATCCATTTTGAAAGAAATCAACCCTGAGTGCTCACTGGAAGGACAGATCCTGAAGCTGAGGCTCCAATACATTGGCCATCTCATGAGAAGAGAAGACTCCCTGGAAAAGACCCTGATGTTGGGAAAGTGTGAAGGCAAGAGGAGAAGGGGACGACAGAGGACGAGATGGTCGGACAGTGTCACTGAAGCTACCAACATGAATTTGACCCAACTCCGGGAGGCAGTGGAAGACAGGAGGGCCTGGCGTGCTCTGGTCCATGGGGTCACGAAGAGTTGGACACAACTTAACGACTAAACAACAACAACATATATGTATATATATCCATGTATGTGTGTGTGTGTGTGTATATATATATATATATATATATATATATATATATACACACAAGTTCTTCAAAATTAGACTGAACTGAGATTCCGATTTTTACACTACACACACACACTCTCACACACACTCTCTCTCTCTCTCACACACACACACACACACACACACGGTAACATCCATGACTGTGAGAGAATAAAAATTGACATTTTTTCCCCATGCCTACTCTCAGGAGGTGGACAATGGATATGTTTGACAGGAAATATGATCTGTTTTTTTTTTTAAACATATTTATTTATTTAAATATTTTCAGCCTGTCTTTCTCCTTAAAAAGGACTCAAGGTGGCTTGGGTATGGCTCCTTCTCCATCTCTAATATTGGTAAAGCTAAGGAGGATGACAGAGTAGCAAGTAACAAAGGTTTCTCAATGAATCATTGCTGGTTGATACCTAGGACTGTGTGTTTGTAGCATGGTGGAGGATCTTTAATTCTGTCCCATAGGAGTAACCTTACAATGGAAAAGTTCGTCCCTCTTTCCTTACAATGCCAGAAGCCTGCACACTGCTGGTAATTAACCATCCTGCAAACCATGACCTGATCCAGAAGAATCCACAAAACATCTGTTTGGATCACTGAACGCAGTCCCTCACAAGGCATTGTTACATCGCAGTAAAGCAGTGGTACCGAACCTTGGGTCCCCAGATGTTCTTGAACTACAACTCCCAGAAGCCTTCGCCACTAGCTCTGTTGGCCATTTCTGGGAGTTGTAGTCCAAGAACATCTGGGGGCCCAAGGTTGGAAACCACTGCTCTAGGGTGATGCATAGGGTTAACGTTCCCACAGATAGTGGTGAAAGCTTTTGGGAGCTGTATTCCAAGAACATCTGGCAATCTAAGGTTGGGAACCACTGCAACGAAGGGTACGCATGTCTGAAAGGTAGCCTCCATTCTAACCCTCCTCCCCCTCTCTACAGAATCACTCGCAGCCCAGAATGGTTTCTGGAAGCAGGTGTGGAGAGATGGTGCAGAGCTGATCTTTTTTGTTGGCCACAATGACCTTCGATAGATCTAATCATGCTTATCTAGATAAGTCCAACTGAATACACACAGCTACTGTCATCTGATGTATTTTGAAGGTCCTTCCCCAAGAGTTGTTGTTGTCACTATTGCATTTTGCTGGAATTATGTCCGCACCAGTGACAACAAAACATGGGAATTGAAAGCAGAGGCACCCATGGCAGGGCAGCTGGGTATAATCAAGCATGAAATGTTTACAGAGGACCTCGGAGCACTTGTCAATCAAAAGACTGATTCTTGGCTATGATTCTGGTTTCATAGCCTGGATGATAAAGGAAAATGATCCTCAGTAGCTGAAAAGCCAGAGACTTTCCCTAAAGAGAGCTTTGTATTCCCTACTGGCCTTGGGGCAACCTCAAAGGCTGGACTGATAGGAGGGTGGTGGTAAATACCCACCATTTGCAAAAAGGGAAGTGAAAAGAGCCTAGGTGCCTCTCTGGACAAATGAAGTAAAGAGGAGTGTAAAAGAGGTGTACTGGATTCTGCACTCTCAACAGAAGGACCATTTTTATCCCTCTTGAGACTCATTCTGAAGAGAAGCGCACGTCACCTTGAGAATCGGAAGATTTGCAGGTCTTACAGAAGGTTTTGGTGGAGCAAAATGCAAAATCAAATGGCTAAAACTACAAATGGCTGAAATATTCATTCATTCATTCATTCATTCATTCCAATTTTTAGCCCGCCCATGTCATGGCCAGGCCACTACTCTGGGCAGTTTATAATATTTATTTGTGCTCAAAATATCTCATCATTGACTGAAGCTTGTGTGTGTGTGTGTGTGTGTGTGTGTGTGTGTGTGTGTGTGTGACAAGCGACGGGAGCTCACTCCGTCGCGTGGATTCGATCTTACGACTGCTGGTCTTCTGACTCTGCAGCACAGAGGCTTCTGCGGTTTAACCCACAGCGCCACCACGTCCCTCGAAACTGTAGTACTGTAGCCAAAACTCTGCTCAAGACCCGGGTTCAGTCCCGGCTTGAGGTTCACTCTGCCTGCTATCCTTCCAAGCCTGGTAAATTGAGCACCCAGTTTGCTGGGGAGGGGTAATGTGTAGTCTGCATAATTGAATTGTAAATTGTAAACCACCCAGAGAGTGCTTTAAGTGCTAAGGGACACTATATCAGCAGGACACTTTGCTTTTTTGCTTTTACTTTATTTTATTGTAGTGGTCGGGAAGGCAGGGCAGAATTTATGCATGAGCTAGGACAGTTTGGCGCTGCGGGTTAAACCGCAGAAGCCTCTGTGCTGCAAGGTCAGAAGACCAGCTGTCGTAAGATCGAATCCACGCGACAGAGTGAGCTTCTCCCAGCTCCTGCCAACCTAGCAGTTCGAAAGCATGTAAATGCAAGTAGATAAATAGGTACCACCACGGTGGGAAGGTAATGGCGTTCCGTGTCTAGTCGCGCTGGACACGTGACCACGGAAACTGTCTATGGACAAACGCTGGCTCTATGGCTTGAAAACTGGGATGAGCACCGTGCCCTAGAGTCAGACACGACTGGACTAAATGTCAAGGGGAACCTTAACCTAGGACAGTTTTTAACAATTCTTTTGGAAATATGGAAAAACTGAACCCAGGATAATGTTTGCCTTGCTGCAATGATTATTAACAAATAATAGCATTGGATGGCTTGTCTCTGTTGTCATGAGCAACCAGGATGAGCTTTCTAGCTTGCCCTGTATGTGTGTTGAGCTTCACAAAGAGAAAAGTAGCAAAAAGACATTTTGTGGAAATACAACAGGCACAATGGGAAAAAAAGGCACTTGTGTTGCTCAGGTACTTGAGATGACATCTGTCACAGGGGCTTTAATTTAAAATACACTACATGCTGTCTCACCATATTAAGATTGATTGTCTTGATCCAAAATGGTATATTAGCTAATTGTTCTTAGCTATAACCACCCTCAAATATGTTTTGAATGTAGCACAAATAAGGCCCCACTCTATCCCTTGTATTCTTTATGTCACAGCCAAGCTGAAATCCTGTTCCTTCCCATAGTCACAACTAGCATAGGCCCATTGAATCAGTGGAACTTACAGAGGAGCTGACTCATCAAATCCCCCCTGATTCAATGGGCCTACTCTAGTTGTGACTTACTATGCAAACCAACAGAATTTCCTGTCTAATGTTAGTGGGTACTAAAGATGGACACGAACCACTGGTTTGATGGTTCATGCCAGTTTGTCCATTGGTCCAACAAGTCTTCGGTGGTTCCAAACCCCGCCTCCTCTGGTGGGCACCCACTCAGAGGCAGCATTCTGGCTTCCCTGCTCAGCCACTTCCAAATGTTGTCTTTGGGTGAGCACCTGCTGGAGGAGGCAGGTCTCCGCTGAACACCCATTGGACCAACAGATGAACCGGCATCGACCACCAACCAGAGACATATGCCCATCTCTAGTGGGTACCCAATAAAGGTACCCATTAATCCATTAAAGAAGAGTGCATGTGGCAAAAATATCCAGATGGTCCTGTCCATGTTAGTAGGAACAAAAGGAAATTGGTCACAGCATTTCTTTTTTGCTCAAATTTAGGTGCTGTGGAAGCAAAGTCTGCTGGAGATGATGGTCTGCATCAAAAGCTGACTTTGTCTCAAAACAATGTGGCTGAAATCTAAAGCCACTTCCCCCCCTGAGACCTGGAAGGTGAGTCATGGCCACTGGACGTCTTTCTTATTAGGTTGAAACCTTTTGCTACTCATCCAAGGAGCTTCTTCAGTCTGAGGAGAGTTGGTAGGAGATCCCTGATATATCCTCCACATTGGTTTCACTTCTCTGAGAAGGATCTATCAGGGGTCTCCTACCAACTCTTCTCAGACTGAAGAAGCTACTTGGATGAGTAGCAAAAGGTTTCAACCTAATACGAAAGAAGTCCAGTTGCCATGACTCAACTTCCAGATAACCTCACCTGGATGACTGAGAATCTTCACAGATACATTGCCCCTGAGATGTATGTCACATTGCAATTGATGAAATTGACTCAGAGGGGGAAAGGGGACTTGAATTGCTGAGCTGAACAGCTGAATAATCTCCACCATCCATGGCACTTTAGCTCCCTATTGAGCAGTGTGACAGACTTCCTTTATCCTTCCTTGCCTCCAATCTCTGGTCTATTACAGTGATTTGAAAATGAGACACCGTTTCTTTTGCTGCAGCTTCAAGGGTTTAGGGCTGTGTTTGCTTGTTCCTTGGTGTCTAATTACTTCTGCATTTTCCATATTGCTAACCAAGAGACTGGCTTCCAGCAGACCTTCTCCAGAAGTAATTTGTAAAATGACTGTGTGCGAGAACCCTTGCACATAGATCAGGAGATTTCTCTTTAAAAATGATTTATTGATGTACTTCTTAGGCACACTGGCATATTATATGTCTGCAGCTAATTGGACAAGACCCTTGTCCAGCAGGCCAAGGTGAAGAGGCAGTCCCGAAAGCAGCAAAATCAGGGAGCTGGACAGGGGACAGACTGTATTTGTCTTCAGTGTGGAAGGGATGGTCACTCTCGAATTGGCCTTCTCAGCCACACTAGACGCTGTTCCAAGTCCTCCATACAGAGCACGTTACCATAGTCTCTCGAGACTGAAGGATGCCTACACAAAATTGGACAAGCACTTCTGCCATTAATAATCTTTCTTTAAGCAACTGTTGGTACACATGAACTACATATTCATGTGTATTAAAGTCTGCCTACATATTAAAGTTACACAACACTAGTTAAATGACAGAATACAATCTGATTTCACCAAGGATTTCCTGGTGGTTTACTGCAAAAGGAACTACTGTATTGTACAGAGTTCCATTATCCAGAATTTTATTCAACTGGGTAAGTTCCTCTACTGTTAAACTCATAACTAGGATGTGAATGTGATAACTGTTCGGGTTTTTGCAACCTCACATGCTGCCTTTAGGAAGTTTGGCTGGAAGGGACCTTTCTGTGCTGGGATGACTGTCAATCTATCCAGCATTAACCAGTTCTCCCTCCAGCCTTTGAATTCAAAGAGAGCCCCAACTCTCCACTCAGTTTTTTTCCCTCCTCTCAGTAGTCTGTTGGAAGTTGTAGTCTGTTGAAGCCTGTTTACTGAAAGAAGTCATCATGATTGTAAGTTTGCTGTTTGATCTGTTCAACTGTAAGTAAATGAGACACTTTTATTCTTTCTCCTAATGTCTCAGAGTGAGTTATTGAGATTGTAAGTGCCAGCTTAATGAGAAAAAAGGAGTAGACTACTCTGGGGAATTTGAAGCTATTGTGCTCTGTGAATCCCTGCACTTCTGCTTCACAGCTAGAGGAATTTAACCAAAAATTCAAAACTCTGCAACAACAACAATATATTTTGTCAGATGTGGGACCATGTTTTTGACCACTAAGATCAGAGGAAGGAGGAAACAAAGCTCAATAAAGTTACTTTTTAAAGTACAAAACTCCTGTAGTCTCCTGCAAATTTTAGAATAGAAAGCATCTTCCCCAATGACACATTCCAACCTTCAACAATCTGATACCATCCAGATATATTGGAGTACATCTCTGAGAAATGTTGTGTCATCTAGGCCAGGGGATCCTGTGAGTTGTAGTCCAAGTCACCTGAAGAGTAGTGGCTTGAAGGAGGCTGGGGATGTGCATCGTTAAAGGGAAAACTGCAATGTGACAACTCAGATAGCAACATCCTCACCAGATTGTGTGGCTGCCTGTGTGTCGATGCGGTGGGTGACACTGAAAGAATCGGACATGTTTGCCCAACTGCTGTCTTGCATATATGGAAAGGTGGCTAGTTGAGATGGACACAAACGGCGGTTTGGCAGTTTGCCCCAGTTCGGCATGGCGCCTGCAGAAAGCGTTCTGCAGGCATGGCACACTTCGCTCTCCTGCCTCCTCTGGTTGAGCGCCCATTTGCCAACAGCAACACAGGCTTCCTTGCCTGAGTGGGTGATCACCCGAGATGGTGGAGGAGGGAAGCACGCTGCTGGTGGTGAGTGGGTGATTGCCAAGAGGAGGTGAGAGAGGGAAGTGTGTGGGGCCTGCAGAACACCTGCATGGGTGCGGCACCAAACTGGGCTGAACAGCTGAACCACAGTTCGTGCCCATTTCTGATGTCTACTTTATGCTATGTGTAAGGTATTTAAAAAGACAATTCAATTTGAATCACGGGACATCACAGATTCGTTGCTTAGTAACGTTGCAGACAGTCAACCAACCAGCAAGCCTATTGTTTTCCCCCACTCACCAAGGTGCTGGTCGTGATCCTGGTCACACAAACAGCATGTGACCAGTACCTTGTTAATTAGCCTCAATCAGACTCCACAACTTCTATGATTCCACTTCCATGCAAAGGGAAAAAAACCAATCAGACTGTGTCCATTGTGTCATTCTTTTTCCTTGCTTCAAAGGCAAGGCCTTTCATCTTCCCACTGGGGAACTGATATAATCCGAGCAATACGTCTCATTTAAAAGCATCTGCCTGAATAACATCTGCTGTGGAATACAGGGCATGTAGATTTTCCACTCTGTTACCATCATAAGGAAAATGTAATCTACGAACGAGCCCCATTTTAAACCCGTTTGGCTCCAAGGAAAAGTACACTTCCCTCATCCCATACCCAAACACCATGAGATATGAAAAGGGGAGCTGTTTTATGTTCAGAATAGTCATGATAACTGCACACTGAATCATTGTGCTTTTTTCAAACAAAATTTGCAAAATATAAAACTTCCGACTGTAAGGAGCACACTGAAAGAGCTTCTGTGTAGCACTGAATATTTTTTAAAAAATAATAGATTCTACTTCTATTGAGGAATGAATACAATGCCTTGAGTATAAGATGATCTACACCTCATCTCAATTATACAATAAGTTGGCCTTGTTAGAACAGTTTCTTCATCAGGAGAAGGAATTAGCAATTGGTTATTAATGGCCCAAGATAATTAAATCTTGGCTTGTGTCATGCCAAAGAAGAAAGCGGAAAGATTTTTCTTCCTCCCCTCCCCTGCCCAATCTCAGGGAGAAGATCTAAATTTGCAAGACCTAATTTTGCACATTTCTGTCAATGCGCAAAATGCACAAAATTTAACTACTGCCTTGTTTCCTGGACTATTAAAACCTAGAAGCATTGGATGGGTTGTTTGTATCTTTGTAAACAACTAAACTAACACACACATACGTACATGCATACAGAAAGAGCAAGAGAGCGCTTGCTCTGTGCTTTTCACAAGGGGCAAATATGTTATGAGAAAATTTCCACAAACTGAGCAAAAGAGGTAGAAAAAGGAGGTAGAAAAACTTGGTGCCTCTTGCTCCACAATTTTTTAAAAAATGGAGCGACAGTATAATTCTAGGGAGGCAGATTCCATGCGTTGAGATATGGTATGTTGGCTGAGAAATGAGCCACTCATGGAATTTTTCCATATTGCTGCGAGACTCCGCTATCGAGTCAAATTAATTGTATGGCCTTAAGCCAAAGCATAACTCTCCCTGTCAATGTGAACTCCCATACGTACAAACAATTAGTAGTTTGATCACTGCAACTCTGACCTATCTACACAGTTAATGAGGAAATTAACAAAGTAATGTCTGCAAAGTTGTTTTGAAAACTCAAAAGGCATGTTGCAAATTCTAAGTATTTAGATACGAGAAATCAGTCACATACTTCCGGCCAGGAAAAAAAAGTGGAGAAGTCGTCACCGGGGAAAAGAAAGGAACCCATCTTTTCACAACATGGCTTTACATATGATGTAGTTTCAAGTCACTTAACTTAGGGAAACCCTAATCTGGTTTTCAAGACTTATGAGTTGGCCAAGGAGTGTTTTACCATGGCCATTCCATGGCTGAGCAGAGATTTACCATCCCCTTCTTCTGGGGGTGCCTTGGGACTGTGCAGCTTGCCCAAGGCCACACAGGTTGGCTCTAATTGCAGGAGGCACAGTGGGGAATTGAACTCCCAAGCTCAGGCTTCACACCTAGAGACCTCAACCACTGAGCTATCCAGCCAGCTATGTGTGGGTTACACCAAAATAAATGTCCTAAATTAAATTTTAAGTTTGTTTGCATTTTTTTAATCCTGAAAAAAAAACACCTTCTCTGCAATTTAATTTCAGAAATATGAAACCTCACACAGATACTACTGAGTTCCCAGCGGAGTTCCAAACTTAATAACCCAGCTAGGTTTTATCTCAAAATCATGCACACCCAAGCCTGAGGTGGGTTGGTTAGTTTTATTGTTTAAAACTTTCCCATACACTAAAAGAGGAAGACAAAGAAGTTTGGGTGAATATGAGTAAGTTTTCAGCATTAAGTAATGGGAGAAGCTGGATTGGTTACATTGCAGAATTATTTCGGAATTATTTGCCCAGAGCCCTCCTGGTTTTCCCTAATAGGTAGAGAATACTCTGAAGTGGTTTACCATTCCCTTCTTCTGGGGATACCCTGGGACTGTGCAGCTTGCCCAAGGCCACATAGGCTGGCTCTACTCGCAAGAGGCACAGTAGGGAATTGAACTCACAACCTCTGTCTCCGCAGCCAGATACCTAAACCACAGACACCTAAACCACAACCAGCCTGCCACAATTTAATATGTCTACTACTAATTTCCTAACTTAATGAACTGGATTGGTTATGCCTGCCCCAAAGTCCAAAATTTGATCACAAACAGTAGAAAGTCCTTATCAAAATAAAACTCATATGTATCCTTGCTCTTAATATGATTGTGATCTAAGCTTGGAAAGACTAGGAGTTTGGACTATAACTTCCAGAATTTTCCTGGGAGCATCACGAGGGGAATTATGGGAGTTGTAATCCAAGGAAGCCACAGCAATAATCCTGTTACATTTATAGAAGGGCATCATGTCGGTCACGACAGTAATGCAGTGCTGGTTGCATTCCTCCATATGGGCCCAGTCAACATGAACTCAGTAATGCAACCAGCACTTTAATAATTAGCAACAATTTGCACCAAGACTTAGGTGAATTCCCGTCGCCAAGAGTAAATGGTTAATAGGATTCTGGCATTTCCAAGCTCTGGCTGGAATCCCATAGAATAGATCAGAGTTCTCTCTGGATGACTTATGCTTGCTATGGCATCTTCAGTTGCCCCATTTCCTGCAGATGTGATGGGAGACACATCTGTAGAAAGACGTCTCTACATCTGCCATTGATTCCCATGATCTGGAACCCTGCACGCTCTGCTTGCCAACATCTTACTGTACATTTTCCAAACACAATTTTCTGGCTCCAAGGAAGGCTTACATAAACCAATTAGGGCTTCTTTGCACCACATTCTGTCCTCTGGCCTGTGATGTTCTTTGGGCAGCTGAATGTGCACTGAGCAGCTTTCCCTGCCTCGCAATTAGCACCAGTTAAACTTAAGGTTCTCAGCACCTTGCAGGATCAAATCCCAGGGCTGCAGAATTGGAACAGGAGAGAGCTGCTTTGTCTGCCAGCTCAGCACAATCTTCACAATATGATCCTGTGAGTGGGTTCTTCTTCCAAAGTCCGTATTCTGCTCCAGGAAAGGGTAATGTTTATTCATGATGGATAAATTGTGGAAAATAAGTGCCTTTGTATGCATTCTTTCACTGCATGTTTTATGTAAAATAAGTGCCTTTGTATGCCTTTGCTTGTTGCATAATTTATTCTGACTCTTGCATAAAGACTTCCACAAAACTTGGGAATTAAAAGTCTTCTGCAAACTTAAATGAAGTCCTCCAGCCGTAAGCTGACATACAACGTGCAATGATATGCCTGTAAAACTTATTGAACAGAAAGACTGTCCATTTAGACAAAGCAAGGAGGCAACTAGTTACACGTAACATAATTATCTGTAAGTACTTACTTTTTGGATAATGAGTAATGGATAATGTAGTTATAAGAAGTTATAAAATTTAGTTTAAGATCGTATTGTTTTCTAGTTACTTCCAAAAATTCTAGTAATGTGACATTTTAAGGCATTTTAGAGGCATTCTGACAGGATTTTGTTCAGGTTGTCTTATCTGTCTCTTATCTGTTCTCACTTTCTTATTAGTTTTTACTACCAAGAAGCACATTCTTTGAGTTTTATATTTTCATGAAAAATTGCAAGGTGCAATATCAAAATTGGCTAGCAGAGGGTTCAGAACAGCATTTCCTGTTTTCTTCCCCTGCCCAATAATAACAGCAATGCAACACATTATCAACAGATATGATGAATGCTGGACTAGTACTCGGGAGACCAGGGTTCAAATCCCCGCTCAGCCATGGAAACTCATTGGGGGAGAGGAACTAGTAAAATCACTCCTCAAATGTTTCGCTTACCTTAAAAGCCTAATTAGGGTTGCTATAAATCGGTTCCAATTTGACAGCACATAAAAACAACAACAATAACAACAACAATTATAGTATGACCTTTCCTCTGAGGTGGTGCATTTGGCTAGTATTTCTAGTCGATGAGAGGCTAAGTGTAATTCCACATTTTCTTTGTAGAGTTTGAATTCATGCTGCTTTAGTTGGTCCCCGCTGAATCCACTCCAGCGACCCTTCACTTCCACTGTGTAACATTATGGGCAAGTAAACATTACAAGATTGCATTCTGAAAGTTTCAATCCTGAGAAAATATGTCTGACTGCTCTTGGTTTTTTCCCCATGAGTCAATCTCAATATTGCAAGCTCCTTGGGTCAGTGACCCATCTGTTTATGCTTCCCACATAGGACACAATTTACATTAACAGTGCTGAGAACATCAACACATCTTTCCTCCAAATTACATTTTTAAAAATCCTATCAAGCACCCTGCTATTCAAGGGTGAGTTTAGAACAATTATATTATGGAACTCTCAGCCAACTGTCAGCTATACACCTGCAACCTTGGAACTTTAAGCAAGCATGCCATGGGGGGAAAATAGGGCAGGCAATCAATGGGATGCAATCTCATGGCATAAATATAACTCCAGCTGAGAATCTTTGCAGCTGGTAGCACAGAAGTTAAACATCAGCTGGCTTCCTGGCTTTCTTCATGAAGCTGTTATTAATTTGCTGCCATTTAATACTGTCCAAAAAGGACTACATAATGCTTTCCCCAAATATCCATAAAATATGCATGATAAACAGACGAGGGCATTTCTATCATCGTTTATTATTCCTCTGTAAAAGTTAGGTAAGATTCCAGCCAAGATATTCTCTCTATTGCATTTGCAATACAACATGAACAAATCTAATTGCCTTTCCAGACAACTGCTACAAGTCTCAAAAACTGGTGAATTAAGGCTCAAACTATACATTATAGATCGCTGTGGTGGCTGGGGTGGGGATGGTTGTTATTCTAAACCAGATGTTGGCTGGATATCATTCTTTGAATATCAGGTTATTCCCAAGAACCTAGGATATTCATAGGTATTTCCTTAAAACATGTACTGTTCCAGGTAAAAGCCTTCTGTAGTAGGTGTATCATGACCTCATTTATGTCTCGAGTACTATTATGGCTTTCTAGGGTTTTTTTGATACTGCACCTAAAGCACCAATTAGAACTGGAACCATTTTAGTTTTCTTTTCCCCGAATCACTCAATCTCATTTGTAAGTGTTTGCATTAGCTTAATAGGAAGGGGAATGTCTTGATAACTGCTGAGAGCAATAAGTAGCAGCTGTGAGTCCTGGGAGGGCCTTTCTGTTTGCTGACTCCTAACAGAGCACAGCAGTGGAATGAAACTAAGATAGATCCCAGGAAGTGAGCAACCAGAGTGAGCTAACAGGATTTTGGCACAGGAGGCCACGGGGAGGCCACTAACAAAATTATTGGTTATAGATTAAAGATGGGGGTATTTGTATACGAGTACCCCCGCACAGGTGGCATTAACGAGCATCCAGCGCCATGGGTCAGACAGTCCACTCACCAATCCGACGCGGATGCGGACCGCGCAATTCTACCAATGGATCCGCGGCGCGCGATCCGCTCACCACTCTTCGACTTTGCAGCGAGGCTTGTCCTCCCACCTCCTGCCAGGAGTGGCGAGCAGATCGCGCACCGCGGATCCATTGGTAGAATCGTGCAGTCAGTGTCCGTGGTGGATTGGTGAGTAGACCGTCCGGCCCCATGGGGCTGGACCCTCGTTAACGCCACCTGTGCAGGGGTATTCGTATATGAATACCCCCATCTCTATTATAGATTAGTGGACTTTTCCAGTATCCTTTAAGACAGATAAAGGAAAGGGCATTCACAGACAAACAGAATAAACCCAAAAGGTAACAGGGATTATAGCAGGAAGAGACACATCAGTGGCGATGACCTGCAAGGTGTGTGTGATGCTTGTTTTTTTGCCAGAGAACAACACTGCATACACATGCAGAAAGTGCAACTTGGTTGCGCTGTTGGAAGAAAAAAGTGAAAGAACTGGAGTAGCGAGTAGTGAGGCTTAAGGCTATAAGAAAATATGAAGACTACATAGACAGAACTATTGAAGAACAGCAGCCAAGGGAGGCACTGGAGGTGGAAGAAAAGCAAGGCAAAGCAATGGAGGAGAATGCTGAGGAGAGAACAAACATAGTGGAAGAATCACTGTGGAAAAGATTCACTGTTAGGAGCAAAAGGTGGAGAAGACACCATTCCCCAGTGGAACTGCAAAACCACTTTCAGGTTCTTGAAGAGGAGCTGGACAGACAGCTTGAGAGGAAGACTCTGTGGGAGGACATGACAGAGGGTGAAGCTCTGACAAGCATCTCTGAACCCACACCCTACAGAAAGAAGAAGAGTTGGAGTAGGAGATTCCGTACTGTGTGGAACTGAAACTCAAATATGCTGGGAAGATCCATGGATGTGCCAGGTATGCGGTCTTCCTGAAGGATGGATCAGGAATGTGATGGAAGGATTGCCATCGCTTATAAAACCCATGGGTACATATCTCTTGGGAACAAATGACACAGCCAAGAGGAACTTCAGAAAAATCACATGAAACTTTGAAGCTCTGGGAAGGAAACTCAATGACTTTGGGGCCCAAATAGTCCTTTTGTCCATTCTACCAGTACGCAGAAGGGGGTGGGGAAGGGAAATGAAAATACTCCGGGTGAATGAATGGCTACAAAGGTGATGCAAATGTGATGGATTTGGGTTTTGGGACGATGGGCTTCCTGGAAGATGGACTGCTGGCAAGTAATGGGTTGCACCTCAGAAGGACTGGGAAGAATGTGTTTGCCATGGTGTGAAGAATTTAATCAGGAGTGCTTTAGACAGAATTAAAACACAGAGGGAGACACAAGCTCAAAGGTAAAGATAGATGAAGGCTTATGCACAATAAAAGGAACAAACCAAGCAGCTCTAATGGGGCCTAGTAATAATTTCATAAAAATGCAAAAGGAGAGCAAGCCACAAATCACATAATCCCCAGTGTCTATATATGGACGGCAAGAGCATGGGAAACAACAACAACAAAAACAAACAAACAAAAAACTGGACATCTTAGTTCAGAAGAGTAAATACGACTTGATAGAGATAACATAAACTTGGAGGGCTGATTCCCATGACTGGAATACAGCAATTGAAGGATATAAATTGTTTGGAAAGAACAGAAAAAATAAAAAGGGCAGTGGAGTATCATTTTATGTAAAAAACCACATATTTCTGCATAGAAATACAGGAGGATCAGCTAGGGTGTCCCACCAAGAGCATCTAGATTAATATAATTGGGGCAAAAAGCAAAAGGAACATGGTAGTTGAAGTCTACTACCCGCCCAATCAAGAAGAAGATGCAGATGAAACTTTTGACCAACCAATACGTGTGTGTGTGTGTGTGCGTGTGCGTGTGCGTGTGTGTGTGTGTGTATTTCAAAAAGACATATTTTAGTAGTAATGGGAAATTTCAATTATCCTGATATCAGTTGGGAAGCAAATTCTGCCAAATAGGGCCCTCCCAAGAAATTCCTGGCTTGTGTTGCTGATAATTTTCTCTTACAAAAAGTGGATGGAAGAAACTTAGCTATTCTGGACATGGTCCAAACCAATAGAGATGACTTGGTGGAAGAAGCAGCACTAAGGGGAACTTTGAGGGGAAAGTGACCATGTTCTACTTGAGTTCTTGATTTCAGAGAAACAAAAATAGAGTGTAGAAGTTTCTTAAAAACGAAATTCAAAAGGCAGAACTAAAGGCACAAACAATTCCAACAAGAAAAAAAGGTGGACGTTAGCAAAATAAAATAAAATAAAAATCAGTCAATGCAGCTTTACAAAAAGTTCAGACAAGACCTTAAAATATAAAAAAGAACACATGTAGGAAGTAGAAGGAAGGCCAGTATATAAAGGAAGAGTATAGAAAAGTAGCAAAGAATTGCAGAGATGGCAATAGGAAGGCAAAAGCTGAAAAGGAGCTGGGGTTAGTAAAAGGTGCTAAAAGCAACAAAAAGCATTCTTCGGGTACGTGCCTAGCAAAAGATAGAGAAAAGAAATAGTGGCTCAGCTACTCAATGGGGATGGGAAAATGACAACTGAAGAGAAAGAAAAAGCAGAAATGCTCAATTCCTACTTTAGCTTCATCTCTTCTCAGAGGGTCTATGGCCCTCCAGGAAAATGTGAAGTACAAGTGGAAGGGACAGGATTGCAATTTGAGACTGATAAACAAATATTTTGAATGAGTACCAGTCTCCAGGGCCCAATGGACTGCATCCGAGAAAATTGAAGAAACTGGCTGAAGAACTCTCAGAACCACTTTCTATTATTTTCTTGAAATCATGGAGGATGGGTGAAGGCCCTGATGGTTGGAGAAGGGCTAACATTGTTCCTATCTTCAAAATGGGCAAAAAGGAGAAACCTGGGAACTACAGACCAGTCTTCCTGACATCAATCCCAAGGAAAATTTTTGGAGCAGATAATACACTTAAAATCACTGGAAGGACAGATCCTGAAGCTGAGGCTCCAATACTTTGGCCATCTCATGAGAAGAGAAGACTCCCTGGAAAAGACCCTGATGTTGGGAAAGTGTGAGGGCAAGAGGAGAAGGGGACGACAGAGGACAAGATGGTTGGACAGTGTCACCGAAGCGACCAACATGAATTTGACCCAACTCCGGGAGGCAGTGGAAGACAGGAGGGCCTGGCGTGCTTTAGTTTAGACTAAACGACTAAACAACAACAATACACTTAAAAAGAACCAAGGCAGTATTTGGCATTATTTTCAATTTCCTTCTCTTTGATCCTACCACTGCCAGATACTGTCACATCTACTATCCAGATTGCTTCTTTTAAAAAATTAGCAAATTGGGTATATTATGAGCCAGAAATTTATCAGTTTGAATCTGGAAGTCTCTTACTACTACTACTACTACTACTACTACTACTACTACTACTACTACTACTACTGCTGCTGCTACTACTACTACTACTACTACTAATAATAATAATAATAATAATGATAATGATAATGATAATGATAATAATAATAAAAGTATTAATTACATTTACACCCCACCTTTTCATAAAAATACAGTGCTTAAGGTAGCTTACAAAGTTTTGAAAAGAAATAAAAAAGATAAAGTCAACATTTATCTAAAACCTTATTAAAATCATATAAACCCACTCCACTGTAAAACTCATAAAATAAATTAAACATAAAAAAATTAAAATTGCAAAGCATAA
This sequence comes from Intellagama lesueurii, assembly GCA_037013535.1. Taxonomy (NCBI): domain Eukaryota; kingdom Metazoa; phylum Chordata; class Lepidosauria; order Squamata; family Agamidae; genus Intellagama; species Intellagama lesueurii. The sequence goes on from JBAJHW010000003.1 coordinate 9,463,267, forward strand.
CATTTAAAACAACATAGCAACCTTTCAGGTTGACCTGGTGTTTTTTGTTTTGTTTTGTTTTGGTGGTTGGTCATCAGGAGGTAAAACCTGACTTCACTTACAAGGTCACAAACATCTAGTTGAATCACATATCTGGACCATAAATGGATTTCAGTGCCTAATGTATAGTTTCTCTCTAGTATTAGGTGTGCTCATGAAGATTTATGACCCCACCAGCTTCATTCACCACCAAGAACAATGAAAACGGTTTGTTCAAGATCAATGCGTAAAACACAACATTCTTGTGGAACATTGCTGTTTTTAATGCCAATGCAAAATCAATAAGTTTCAGACTCAGAGTGGTTTTGAATACTACTAGAGTTGACGGAGAAATTCATTAGATTTATGGTTCTAAGCAAAAAAGCCAATTTCATGCCTCCAGAGAGTGATAGTGAAATGGAATGGGCCTCACCTCAAAATAAATTTGAGACTCTTGCAAACTGGTATGGAAAATGTGCATCTGTTTCAGGGATGCACTCAAAAATGTAACTCCCAAACAACAGGGGGCTGGAAACCAAGCCCTCTGAGGAAAGACTGAAAGAACTCTGCATATTTAGCCTTGAGAAAAGAAGACAGAGGGGTGATACAACAGCACTTTTCAAATACTTGAAAGGTTGTCCTACAGAGGAGGAGGGGCAGGATCTGTTCTCCATCATCCCAGAGTGAAGGACACATAATAATGGGTTCAAGCTACAGGAAGCCAGATTTAGGCTGAATATCATGAAAAACTTCTTAACTGTTAGAGCAGTATGACAATGGAACCAATGACCTTGGGAGGTGGTGAGTGCTCCAGCACTGGAAGCAAGAGAATGCTTCCATCTTGAACAACCATCTGCCAGATATCTTTTGATTTGTATTCGTGCATTGAGCAGGGGGTGGACTTGATGGCCTTATAGGGCCCTTCCAAATTTATGATTCTATGATTGGCAAAATTTATGAGTTGTCTTGTCTAGGAAACTGATACCCAGAGCAGAACAGGAGCTTAGCGGCAAACCCACAGTGGTACTGATAAATTTTGGGGTGCTCTCACAGTCATGATCCCAATGAATGTTAAAGAAGGCAAGGAACCCCTGTTGCTCCATTTCAACAATCAGTCCTAGCAATTTCCATCTCCACCAAGAACAGTTCTTTTGTAAAGCCAATGGCTTTAAGTTGCCCATTTGAGATCAAGCCAGCCTAAAACAGTTTGTCTTGAAAGAGTATTCACCAGAGCTATAACTAGAAATGTTGGCATCTTGAGCAAATGGCACATTTCCTTGAGACAGGAGCAGGAGCCCTCACAGAGAAAAAGGAGGAACAGAATGTGATGACCTCCAAAAGTGCACTTCTCTGGGTTGTTTTGGGGTTTCTGTTTTGTTTTGTTTTTTTAAGAAAAGTTAGTAGGACTGGGAAGCATTGCCTTTTATTTCCCTACTATTCACCAAGAGACCTGTCTCTGGATTTTGGTACCCTCTGAAGCATGGCACCCTGGGGCAAAACCACAGTTGTGCAATCAAGTTACAACTGTGGAATTAGCTCATGAAAACATTTTATTATTGGAGAAACTGCTCCTCCATCCAGAGCTACTGGGAGAATTTCAGCTAAGTTCAAAGGGGACTAGAAGCATGTGACAGATGATGTTACAGTCCATATTAATTAAAAAGTGCTGCCCTTCTGGTCTTGTGTACCCTAATACCACAGCACCACTAGGCAGAGAGTGTGCTTTGCATTCAGACCCTCCAATTCAATCTACAGCATCAGCAAACAGAAAGATCCATAAGCAGATGATGTGGAATGAAGTGGAGTGTGCGTATGGGGTAGTTCTAAAACCTGGACACTCTTTCCTACCCCCAAAATTGGGGACAGAGCAAGAGCAGACTATCTACTACATCTGTGCCAAACGTGGTGCTGATTTGAAGTTCAGTTTTAAAGTTCTAAGTTTTTGTTTGGGCTGTTCCCACTTTTAGAATTGCCTTGTCCAACGCTGAGGTGCTCTGCCAGCCCAAGAACATGACTGCACTCTCATACAGCAAAAACTAAAATTCACAATTTTTCTCATCCATGATGAATGAGGAAGGGTGTCATGAAACATCGACACACCCCATTGGAGAAAAAAAAAGGTGAATCCCCTGTGACATTTTTCAGTCCTGCAAAGTGAAAAGAGCAGCACCTTTCTCATCATCAGGTTTTTCTGGGTTTGGGAAAAATGTTCACAGGCTTTGCACAAAATGCAAGCTCTTTGTTCAAAACACATGTTTTGTACTTTGGTGATTGTTTTTTCAAACAGGGTAAAGCTCTGGTCCATGGGGTCACGAAGAGTCAGACACGACTTAACGACTAAACAACAACAACAACAAAAGCGCAGGGCCTGGAATAACTCCACCCATGTCATACCTAGTGAAAGTAAGGTTGAGTGTAACAGAGGCCCTCTGTTACCTGTATTTCTCTCACATTTGTTTCTTGATTCAGCTGACCCAGAAGCAGCTGCACCCCCATGCTTAACCCAACTCTGTGATGCCACAAGGGCCCCCTCACAACATCACAAGGACTCAGTCCCTTATCTCCGGTTTTGGCCCTGAAATCTTAGGGAATGGAATAGTGACCCACGTCTGGCCTGGATGGGAAATCTAACAGGGCTAGATGGACAAATACACTCTCTCTGATAGTGTGTCAACACAGAGGAATCAATCAAAGGCCCAAAACAGATGATTCCTCCAATTATTTCACTCTGTATAACTCTATGCTTTGTCTCCTAATTAGCATCATTTGGGGCAGAAAGAGCAGAGTTTCAGGGAGGGAGGCAAATCTGCCAAATAAGAAGGAATGATTCTTATAGCAGAGCAAGCTGCATCATGATTAAAAAGCACATGAATTAGATCATCCACTGGAATGATCCATGACTTTCTCAACCGTGAGTTAATCTGATAGTCCTATGGATTAAGGGTGAATTGTTTTCTTTTCAGTGAGGATGGCGTCTAAGGTCTTCTGTTTTCCTCCCCAGCAGCAGCCATGAAGCTTTATCATTCTCCAGGGAGAGACTCCCAATACATATTACCCTCTCCCCCAAGTCCATAAATCTTGAGATAGTTGTTGTTGGTTTTTCCGGCTGTTTGGCTGTATTCTGAAGGTTTTTCTTCTTAACGTTTTGCCAGTCTCTGTGGCTGGCATCTTCAGAGGACAGGAGCTAGAACCCTGTCTGTGTTCTGGTGTAGTGTGTGGGATTGTCCCACACACAGAGTTCTAGCTCCTGTCCTCTGAAGATGCCGGCCACAGACACTGGTGAAACGTTAGGAAGAAAAACCTCCAGAACACGGCCCAACAGCCTGAAGAAACCTACAACAACCATTGGATCCCGGCCATGAAAGCCTTTGAGAATACAATATTGAGATAGTTCGTTGGTTATATGCCTGAAACTTGGAACCAACTTATAGCAACCCTAATGAGTGGGGTTCAATGAGTGGTTTCACCAGTTCCACTCCTCCAGTGAGATTTCATGGCTAGGTGAGGATATGTGCCTTAGACTCCTGAATCCATTCAGTCTGCCACTCTATCCACTACACCACACTGTGTACCACACAAATCTTGAGGCACTCCTTAAATGAAGGGCAGGCAACTTCCAGGTTCTCCAACTCAGAAGGCCAACGTTCTGGTTCCCTCAGGGAGTCATAGTCCAACATAGTTTCTGCCTGGTCTACAGAGGAGCTCATGGTCGTACACTCGGCAGGCCCTGGGGAAAGATGATGTGGCCTGCTGATGGGGGCCCCATGCCACTGTCTCCATCCTTACATTTATATATCCAATCTGCTCGATGATTTTGTTTCTCGTTGGGAGGAAATAAGTCAAATGGAATCGCACACAGGGAAGGTTTAGAATACCTGTGGAAATGTGAAGCTCACCAATAGCTAGGTGAGAACCTGAACCTGAAAGATCATCCTAGAATCTCTGACCCTTGCCTTTCAATCTCAGGAACCAAGCAGTCTCTGAAAAGTTCCAGCTGTTTTGAGGAAAAAGAGAAGAGCAGCTATTATGATTAGCGTTTGCATTACTAGCTCGGTTTTTTTCTAATGACAAATGATGTGAGATTTTTGTAGAAAGTGGGGGAAGAGAAGCAAAGAGATCTAAAACTCTGAAAGCGAAGTGAGTAAGACTGAGCTGCTACAGATGTATCTGGATTTGAAATGTCAAAACTACACAGTTGTAAAACCCATCTGCTGAAAGTTCTGTCAAGATGTAATGAGCAGGTGCTTAGCAAATCCACACTGGGAAAAAACAGGATGTGTTTTCAGATGCTAATTAATACGTAGTATTTATTGGATGAGATGCTATACACTTTTGTGGCCCTGAGCAAGCTGGTTTCAGGAAAGGTAAGGCCACAGTAGACAATTGCTTAATACGTTCGCATCTTATTAACAAAACAGTCAAGCATGAAAATTCTACATTGTACGTGGCTTTCCTCGACCTAAAGGCCGCTTTTGATACGGTAGATAGAGAGTTTCTCTGGGCAAAACTTGAAAATATGGACATAGATAAAAGACTCCTTTCCCTCATAAGAATTTTATACTCTGGCACAACATGCCAAGTTCATGCCTCTTGGAAAGGGGAGTTATCTAATCAATTTCCAACCATTAAGGGAGTGAAGCAAGGCTGCATTCTTGCTCCCTCCCTATTTAATCTATTCATGAATGAATAGCCCCCTTTCTAGCCAGTGTGGAGGGTCATCCAGCAAAACTGGGGATGAATCGTGTCCCGTTATTGCTTTATGCGGACGATGCTGTTATCATCTCGCGCTCCTGTCCAGGTTTGAAATGCCTAATCAATAGAATTGTGGAATGCCTGGACAAAAACAAAATGCAACTGAATTATAATAAATCCAAAATTCTGGTTTTCTCAACGTCTTGGAAGCAATTGCAATGAAATCTGAACAGGCACAAAATCGAACAGGTTAAAGAGTATAAATACCTAGGCATCCTGTTCCATTACAAACATTTCTGGTCTCCTCATCGCAAAATGGTTACAAATGTGGCTAGGTTTACTGGACAGGCAATACTTCGTTTCTATTATAATTCTGGTAATTGTTATGTTCCGGCGGCTTTACAGGTCTTTAAATCCAAAATTATTCCACAAATCTTGTATGGCATCCCAATCTGGTTAAATGCCATAGATAGGTCAATTGAATGGATACAATCTCAATTCTTACGTAAAGCGCTAGGGTTACCAAGTTGTGTTCCCTTTTCAGTTTTTTGCCTAGAGACCAGATTTTCCTTTTCGGAAACGATGACTTGGCTAAGATCATTTAAATTCTGGCTAAAACTTTTTTTATAACTCTGACCCTGATAGTTTATTATATGAACTATTGCTGGGCTCTAAATCTCCCCTTGGGTCTACTCCCCTTCTAAAAAAATTGAAATGGATTGGCTTAAATAGTGACTCCTTGGCAGCACTAAATCAAGGGCAAGCCTTCCAAATGATCAGAAGAAGAATTTTGGATATTGAATTCCAGGAACTATGGAACGCTTCCAATAAGACCTGTTCACTACTGTTTTCCCACATCCCCTTTAAGATTGGAAAACCAGCTGCCTTCCTTTCCCTGCTTAAGTGTCCACAAAAACGCAGGGCATTCTCCCTAGCCAGATGCAATGTCATGCCTGGAGCTTTACTATACGGCAGGTTCAAAGGAATCCTGTACCTCGAAAGACATTGCTCATGCGAGCAGAGTGCATTGGAAACTCTTGCCCACATGTTTCTGCACTGTCCACTCCACCAGAGTGATCGTTCCAAATTTGTGGCACCTGTCCTGTCAAAATTGGAGGGAAAATCTGATGTGGACAAAGTCCGTTTCATGTTATCTGTGGAGGTGCCTGACACTCTGGGAAAAAATTGCAGATTTCATCAGCTCAATTGTGAGAAAGCGAAGCCTCGCTTACTATTAAATGTTTTTGGAGATTTCATCTTATTCGTTCCTCTCCTGGATTTTGTATGCCTTGGGGTATTTAAAGTTCCATTTTGGTTATGTTTTATCCTCTCTATGCCAATAAAGGTTGTCTCTCTCTATATCCAATGTTGTGTGCTGAGGGAAATTTTTTGTATCTTTACAACAATCTGGTGAAGTGAGCCAATATTAAAACTCCTTCTAATACCAGGTTTGGGCAGCATTAAGATGGCAACTCAGCTTACATACAATGTGCAGTGTGCAGGCTCCCTGTTGTGTATTTCATCTTGTGGCTCAAGATCAACAGTTGCATGAGTCACTGAAGGACACCACACACACACACACACACACACATGTGTCTCAAATGTTCAATTCAAAGGGCTTGCTAACAATAGTGAAAGCAGAGGCCCTGGTGCTAAATCCAGTCCTCTTAAGGTCCCATTTTGACCATCTGGTGTTTCCCAGAAGGCCATAGGTGCTCCCCACAATACCATCATGAAGTAGCTTTCTAGTTGTTGCTCCCCCTAATGCTTATATATGGAACCTCATAGAGCAGTGGTTAAACTGCAGTACTGCAGCCAAAACTCTGCTCACGACCTGGGTTCAATCCCAGGTAGCTGGCTTGAGGTTCACTTAGCCTTCCATTCTTCCAAGGTCAGTAAACTGAATACCCAGCTTGCAGGGGTGGACAATGCGTAGCCTGCATAATTAAACTGTAAACCGCTCAGAGTGCTTTAAGCACTATGGGGTGGTATATAAGCAGCACACTTTTTCTTTGCTTTGATTTACAGGTGGGAAGGGTTTTCAGCTAAAACAATCTGCTAGTTTATGCTCCTTTTTTGGGGGGGGGGGTTGGGTCCTGCTCAGCACTAGGATGGTGGACAGGTTCTGGCACTAAATTCTGACCTTGGAGTGAAACAGATTTTCCACCTTTGATCTAAAGGGATCGGTTCAGAAGGATTCTGTCTTCATCAGTTGCAGAATAAATATTTTGTTCTTATTCCATTTTCTTCTTTGTAAGCAGCAACTTAAATTATAGCAGTAACCAGTAAAACAAAATAAAGGCAAAATGCATAGTTATATTTAAAAAAGTCCTGTCCTGGAAGACTGTGATGAAAACCACAGGTAAATTTTTTCTCACTTTTAGAATTAACCTTGGAAATGGATTTTGGTTTTCTATGCTCATGCCAAAAAGTTCTCTCTAAAGATAAGTTTTGAGGAAAACAATAATTAATCCGAGAAGAAGCAGTTGCTTCTATTGCCTGGGTTGCATTGAAGCTCTTAGTTTGAGAGACAATTTTGTCTGAGAGACAAAATCCTGTTGCTTAGTGTAGTAAATCACACCGGAGTAAGCCCACCGAATCAACTCTTCCATAAGTTCCATTAATTCAGATGGGCTTACTCTAACATTGACTTATTTTAGCATAGTAAACCACAACAAAAGTAGGTCCATTTGAACCAAGTAAACTTACAAAGGATTTGGCTCACCAAATCCCCATTGATTTAATGGGCCTACTCTAGTGTGATTTACTACAGTAAGCAATGAGATTTTAGCCAATATATATATATAAAGTAGTGTGAAATAGAATTTCTCTGAGAACATTCCCAAGAACATGATGATGGAGACCACAGACAAGATAATCCATACTGCGTATTTCTGTTTAATATCTATGGATATGAAAGACGGATGATGAGGAAAGCTGACAGGGGGAAATAAACTGATTTTAAAAGTAGAAGTGGGCTTTAAGGACATCATGCACTACCGCAAAAACCAATGAGTAGGTTATGGATTAAATCAAGTCTGAACTTGGTTGACTAAAAATGACTAAACTGAGGCTCTTGTACTTCAGATGTATCATGAGAAGACAAGACTCACTGAAAAAGTCAATAATACTAGGGAAAGTGGAAGTTATCGGAAGGGATGAACATGAGATGGATTGACTTAGTAATGGAATAATATGAATGGGAAGGGGGATGAGAGTATTGATTCAGTATTTATTGTTGGTGGCTACAAGAGCATTTCCAAAATGATAACTCAGCATGCACAGGGTGACACTGATTTTTATTTACTGTTTGGTACTGAGGTTCATGCACTGGCAAAATTCAGCAACAAATCCCCATTCAGCCATAAATTTCATGGAGTAAACAGGGTCCTGTCACTCTCTCATAGCCACAGTTCCTTCACAGCGTTATTCGTACATTTATAAAGCTAAAAGGACCTTAAAGTTCATCTAGTTCACCAATTCTCAACCTCTGGCCCCCAGATTTCTGGACTTCAACTCCCAGAAGCTCCAGCCAGCATGATCAGTGGTAAGCTCTGTTGGGAGCTGAAGACTTCACCAAAAGGAGGGTCAAAAGTTCAGAACAGCTGATTTATCTATCTTCAACTGATGGAAGAAATCCATGCTGGGTAAGTGGTAATTTAACTCCTGTTTTTCTTTTCTTTTTTAGAAGTCCATTAACTTCCAAAGCAATCTCTTCCACTGCCGAACCGCTCATATTATTAGGTAACATTTCTTAATATTTAATTAATTTATAAGTGGTATTCTTCCTGTACATAATTTGAATCCTTTAGCTTATCCTCTAGTGTAGAGTCACTTAGTCTTATTTTGACTGCTATATTTTGTAGTCTGTACCTTGTCATCTTGAGTTTTTAGGTATGTTGTTCATTTCTTGTATTTTTATATTTGTGGGCTGGGCGGGATTTGGTTGTCCTTTTTATGTTTTACCTTATTGCAGGAAACCGCCCAGAGTCATGGCAAGGCCATTAGATGGCATGGTATAAAAATGTAACAAACAAACAAAGGTGTGATCACACAGACAAATATATTTTATTTTGGACTGCTTGTGGAGCACTCCGGTGTGATCTGTTTCTCAGCGATCACACGATGCATGGGAAATGTGTTCGAGACCAACCCCGATCCATGCCAACCTGGACCTCTTTAGTCCAGCTACAGGGCTTCTACTTTTTGGGGCCATGCCGGAGCGATCCTCTGACAGACAGAAGGGTCACTTTAAAGGACATTGCTCCTGTTAAAGTGACCCTTTCCAGTGCAATCAAATATGTGCCTCCAAAGCCATCTGATTGCACCCTGACTTAACAAATCAGTCCTGTCTACTTCATTAATCTTGCCTACTTTTTCTAAGTGGATCACAGCATTTATTGTTGCTTCTTATGGGTTCTTTGCTTCCTCGTATGTTATGAAACTTGTCAGAAACATGTCTCCATCTAATCTATAGCTCCATGTGAATCACTGGGGCCTTTGACCCTGAACATGATAACAGTGTCCATGGCATTCCTACACAGAACACACCTTCATGCACTCAATGCATTTCCTCCTGACTAGGACTAAAGGCCAAGCATGAATAAAATACTACATCAGTTACATCGCTGGGTAGCTCAGTGGCTGCAGAGCCAGAGGTTGAGGGTTCATTTCCGCACTGGGCCTCCTTGACAGGGGCTGGACTCAGTTATGATGATGATGATGATAATGATGATGATGATGATGGGACCCCAGACTATCACTGGAGGCCTCCACAATGGTTGTTAGTCAACTGTCTATGTCTCAATGAGTACATTAAGGCACAGTGAATTAACAGTGCTCTAATAATAATAATAATAATAATAATAATAATAATAATAATAATAATAATAATAATAATAATAATAATAATAATAATAATAATAATTAATAATTAATAATAAAAAACACCAGGCACAGTCAATCAAAATTATAAAAACATTGACTGGTATTATAAACAGATACAAATTTTAACAAAAACCTAAGTATCTCTTAAGTATCAGTACAGTATGTCTGCTGTTCCTAATATTGCCAATTTTTTGTAGCTGTGATGGTGTTATTTCTGAGATCTACAACTGCTTATAGTACTGTGTGAAATTTCTTGATATTGTTCCCAAAGTCCCAATGACTATGGGGACCACTAAAGTATGTTTCATCCACAAGCAAGATACTTCAATGGCCAGGTCTCGGTACTAGTTTTTTCCAATTCTTTATTTTCAACTCTGGCATCCCCTGGAATTGTAAGGTCAATGATCCAGACCTTTCGTCATTCTGTTACTACTATGTTGGTGTGTTATGTTCAAGGTGTCTATCAGTTTGGATCTGGAACTCCCACAAGATCTTGACTTCCTCATTTTCTGACACCTTCTCTACCTGATGTTCCCATGGGTTTTTGGAGGCTGCTGGTGGTGGTGGTTGTTACACACCTGTACTTTAATATCATATACAAGATGTATATAGGGAAGAGATTAATGCTGAATTTCTGTTTTCCCTAACGTAGGCGCTCATCCCGACAGCTTCCACAGCCATATTACTAAGCAGAGTCCAAAAACACTGCCAGCCATGTTGATCCACATCAACCAGCCACTTTGGTGGTTACCATCTCCACTAGGATCAGGTCTTTTCCATATCTAATGGGGCTTAATTGCACAGCCAAAACCAAGCCAACTCACCATATTTGGCCCTTGCAACATGGACTCCCTTCAACACTGTACTGCAGGTAGGAAAGAAAAATCTGTTCCTCTGCCCTGGTACTGCGAGGGACTAAGCCAAAAAGAAAGACAGACAAAGAGGACAGAAAGGGAAAATGGCAGAGACTTTGCTCCAAGACTTGAAAAAAAAAGTGCAAACTGTTCTGTTGGAAGAAAAAAATATGTAGCAATATAAAGGTTCCCCTTGACATTTAGTCCAGTCGTGTCCGACTCTAGGGGGCGGTGCTCATCCCCGTCTCCAAGCCGTAGAGCCAGCGTTTGTCCGTAGACAGTTTCTGTGGTCATGTGGCCAGCACGACTAGACACGGAACGCGGTTATGTAGCAATATAAGGACACTCAAATCCAGTCATTCCTGTAGCAATTGCTTTTTATAAAGCTTCCATTACTGCCACTGGAAGAGAGTTATGGCTCATTTTAAAGAATACTGTTTGGGAGTGCTTTGGGGCATTACAGTTTATGATCACCTGCCAAGCATTTTGATATTTCCAAAGATCTGTTTTCCTTTAGTACATTAACAAAATAAACGACAGGGTCTCTCAAGGAGGGTTGTTGAAAGCAGAAAGTCAACAATTCTACAGAAGAGGAGGAAGAGAGGGAGGTGATGTTATGGCACATGTCTAAAAGGAAGGAAGAACTCTGAAGAGGATGTATGCATTTCTTGGGCATGCAGTGACTATTTGCAATGATGATGGTGAACCAACAGATGCAGATACTGTGAAGGGGTGTCCTCCATATGCGTTGGTGGCTGATGACTTTGCTTCTAGGGGTGGGGGTCGTGAGTCCACTCTGAACTTCACTAGAGCTATTCAAGGTGCTGAACCTTATCTTTAAAAAAAAAGGTTCAGCACCATGGATAGTGACTTTAAATTTAAACTAAAAGCTGGAGCAGATTCACGATCCTTGCAAACTTGGCATCAACAGATTTCACTGGCTGGTTGACCCGCAATTCGAATCATCTTCAGCTGTCATGGCTAAAGGAAATGGTATCTGATGATGATGGGACCCCAGACTATCACTGGAGGCCTCCACAATGGTTGTTAGTCAACTGTCTATGTCTCAATGAGTACATTAAGGCACAGTGAATTAACAGTGCTCTAAACAACATGAGGGCTATAATTACGGAGGACACCTTTGCCACTACTGGTGTTTCTAGGGCCACCATGGGGAACAACAGTCAATAAGGTTGAGAGATTTCTCTCCCCTTGCAGGTGTCCATAGTTTGGACAACGTTGGGAACTGTGGCACCTCTGTTGGGGATGCAGGTTGGTTCCTCCCTTTTTTATGCTCTGGAACATGACTTTGTGCATTGGTGGTGCATGTCTAATAAATGAATTTATCTAGTCTAAATTGTGTGGGCCAACTCATTCACAGAAGCGAATAGAAGAACACACAACTGTTGAGACTACCTGGCTGTTTAGCTCATCACTTCAGGCACAAGTACATCTTTCACCTGCTTCTGACTAGAGAGGACTAGAAATGGGAATGATCCAGGAAAATTGCAGTTCATGGTGGTTCATGGTTTGTTGTTATTCACAAACTACGAACCATGAACCTTTTGACAAAATGAACTGTTTTGTGGTTCACTTGATTTGGGGATTCCAGGAGCTGTAGAACAGCCCTCAGATGAGTTAAGAGATGCCAAATGCACAGAGAGTCTTCAGCTGACTCTCCTCCCCACCCCCTCCAAATTTGGTGAATATTGGATTTGGGATGTCTGAATTACAGCCCCCCCAAAACAGGTCCCCCAAGAAAGTGCTATTTAGCAGCTAGCTAAAGATCACTGTCCTGGGGGGACTTGCTTTCGAGGGCTATACCTTGGATGTTCTACATCCACTCTTTGCCAAATTTGGCACAGGTAAGGGAGAGAGTCAACACAAGACTCTGTTCCAGTTTGGTGAAGATTGGGTTTGGGTTGTCTGAGTTATAGCCCGTGTACAAATAATCAATGGCAATAATAATTTGGCATTTTGTTTCAGTCTGAACAGGGGTGTTTCCCCGAACCACCTTGAAAGAAACCATGAAACAGCCCAATTCAGGGTTTGTTTGCTTGCTTGTTTGTTTTTGCTTTGTGATTTGTTTTGTGCACATCTCTAGATAAGACCTTTTCAGGGCAGAACTAGTTATCACTTCCTTAGAAACAAAATCTTTTAAACGGAGGGAAAAAGGCTATTTGCTCAAGAATGAGCTTTCCTTGTTCCACAAGTGGCAAATTAGCTTGCTTTGGTTTGGGACTGGTCACTGGCAGGTAAATGTGTGTTTAAGATCAAAGTCTGTTTTCTTAAGCATGGAGCTTTGAAGGAACTGGGTGCCTGAAAGGAAAACTCTGTGACTGTAAGATATACTTATTTGCTTTCAGTGGTCAGTCCCAAGAAATTTATGAACTGCCCCCCTTCTCTTGGCCTTCTAGCAACATGTAAATACGTTTCATTTTTAAAAGACTTTTAATAACTACACTGGACATTAAAGCTATACTCTCCCTAAGACCTTGGTGACTGTATTCTTTAAGGGTGTTTTAAAGCCTCCTTCAGAGTCTTTAGACGATTAATTTTTACATTAATACAGAACACAATATATTGCTCATTTAAAATAGAGTTAAATATAAATATTTATATTTAATTCTGTTTTAATTGAACAATATATTGTGTTTTAAATTTTACTTGTCTTTTAATTATTGTGTGCTGCCTTGATTTATTTTATGGGAGAAAAACAACATCAAAATATTAATTAATTAATGGATTGATTGATTCTCCAATAGAGAAACATGAATTGGCCTGTTACGTTATATGACCACAAAGACAGCCTTGAAACTCTATAGGACTCTGTAGCATATTTAGCATCATATTTAATTATTATATTTTATTTTAATGGCACTAAACACAGCTGAGGTTTTCTGCCAGCTCTTCACAGCACTGCCTCTCTCCAGGCCCTGAACCTGTGTGAACAACATTCCCCTCACCTGCCTCAACATACTACTATAGCCTTCCCCTACAAAACCGAAAGACGCGGCCACACATTTTATCCTACATCATGTAATATACAGCACCAGGGAAATATACATGGCATAATCAATTATCTCTGTGAGGTCAGGTCGCAACGCTTTCAAAAGAGTATGCTGGCCTTCTTAATGTGGAAAGTGGTAATGTTATGTGCTTATAAAAAATAATGCAGTGCGGAAGAAATGTTACCCTGCAAGGCATGAGTGGTGCTTAGTGACCTTTCGTTGTTCCATTTAATGAACCACAGCTAGGAATGCCTGAATTATTCACAGCCAGGAATGTGTGTGACTGCTGCCTCTTCTCTTTAGTGATTATGCCATACTGGAATGTCTACTGTTGCTGCGTGTGCTATGTGCCAGTTCTGACTTATGGCTGGTTTCTGGGGTATGTGAGGTATATAAGGGGTAGTTTTACCATTGCCACCCTCCCAATGAGTCTCCTTGGATGAACAGGGATTTGAACCCAGATCTCTTGGGCCAACAGTCTATCCACTACGCCACAGTGGCTCTGGTGCTAGTCCTTAAGAAATAGACACATCCATTTTATGTAATACCTTTCATTACATATGCCCAGTGAAGACCTTGTTTAACTTTCCAAGAGTCTGTGCATCAGGAGTGGCCAAGGTCTCGAGGGCATGAGAGCATCCCCCAAAATACTGGGGTGAGGCATCATCCCCCAAGCCAGTCTATGAACTGCCCATGGCCCAGAGGCCAATTTTCTCTTCCCCAGGACCCGTCTCAGACTGCACTTCTAATTTTCAAGGGGCTTCAGGGGGCAAAAAAAGAGTGCAAAATGGGATCTCTGATTGTTTAAACAGAGAATCACATCTCCTAATATCCTCATGAGCTGCAACTCTCATTTTCCAGTAGGATTAATTTCAGGGGCGGGGATAAGGTTGAGTGGCTGGGAAAAGCCAGGGATGGGGACTCGAGTCACGGGACTCACTGTCAAGTCAGACTTAAGTAGCACGGGTGGCTCAACTCAGACTTGACTTGGACTCAGTGCGGGGTTTTCCCCCCAATGATTCAGATTCAGCTTGTGATCTAGTTCTGGCTTTCTCAAAGCCAAGAGAAGGGAAGGGAAGGGAGGAGAGGAGAGGAGAGGAGAAGGAAAAACATGAGACCCTGGGTTGATGTTTCTTGCCAACTTCACTGGTTTCTGCTCCATTTCAGGACTCTGTTCAAAGCACTGGCTGTCAATGGCTTAAATCAGCAGTTCCCACCCTTGGGTCCCCAGGTGTTCTTGGACTAAAACTCCCAGAAGCCTTCACCACGAGCTGTGCTGGTCATGATTTCTGAGAGTTGTAGTCCAAGAATGTCTGGAGACCCAAGGTTGGCAACCACTGGCTTAAATGAGACTGGCCATCACGTGGAAATGATTATCTCCCCTCACACATTTTTTGCCATTCATGGAGGTTAAAGCTATCGATGGCTACTATACATAAGATGTATATTCAAGCCCCTGTATCAGAGATAGTGAGCTTGAGGGTACCAGTCGCTAGAGTACATGAACAGGAGGACAAGATTGCATTCAGGGTTTACTTTTAAACTCCTTGTGGTAATGACGTCCTTGGCTGCAACACCCTCGCTGTGGAACGTTCTGCCCTTGGAAGCTAGGCGACCCCAATACTGATCTCATTTGGGCGCCATCTTTTAACATGTCTGTTCACCAGAGCTTTTGGCTCTTAAGGATCTTGGCTTGAAAAGGTTGTGGAATTCTTTAGCATAGGTGTGGTTTTAATATTTTTAAGGAGGTTTATTTGCTCCAGTAGTCTTATATGAATTGGTTGCATTGTTTAATTTTTTAAACATTAATGTTACATGCTTTGAATGATTTAAATCGTTTTATGCATACCCTGAGATCTTGTAATACAGGGCAAAATATCAATATTCCAAATAAGAATTTTGAAAATAATCATCATCCCACTTCGCTGCTTTATGAACAGGCTGCTGGACTAGGTGGGGTTTTGGTGTGATCCATAAAAGCTCTTCCTGTGTTTTCATGTACCACTTCCCAATTTATTTAAAAGCGTGCAGGATATTTTCAGAACAGTGTTACACAGTAAAAAAGAATGCACTTCTAGTGAAGGGAAGCATAAACTAAACTCTGCCATCTGTCAAAGGATTAAGAACAACCTTTCTTTCCCAGGAATATCCTACTGGATTTGCCATGTGCAGAAAAGAAACCACACAAGTGGGTTTCATCATTTTATTGGGTGTCCAGTTGTGCAACACGGAGCATGATGGACACGTTGAAAATGGTGGAAGTGGTTTTCAGATTTTTTACACTCTAAATCATATCACAACACTTAAAATTGGGAATGTACACAGTTTGTGTCCAAATAAAGATACACTAGTTGGTGCCCACTGTTTCTTATACTCTTTTGGAGACACTCCATCCCAACCCCTCTCTGGGTTCATTCTGGTATTTGTGATTTCCAGATGTCTGGGAATTTTTTAAAAAAGCACAGTTGTCAGTGGGGAAAAGCACACAACGATGACTTGGGGGCAGGGTTACACAGTGTCATCAGAATAAATTTCTCGCAGAATTTATTTGCACACCTCCAACTGAGAGAACACAAGAAAAAGAGCAGGAGGAGAAAGATACTAGGAACTTTGGCAGTGACACCAAAGTTCTGCACCAGAAAGAAAAAAAGGAAAGGCATAGTGCAGGGGAGAAAAAGAAAGACCCCCAGCATCCTAAAATGCACTGTTTAAAATCTGTATAGGAATGTTGTGTAACCAATGAAGTTTGTAAAAATTGGGGAGAAAGAAAAAAATTTTTCCCAGAAATTTAAAGCCCAGACAATATGCTACACTGATGGAAGTCTCTCACTCTGTACTGAATCAATCTATCTATCTATCTATCTATCTATCTATCTATCTATCTATCTATCTATCTATCTATCTATCTATCTATCTATCTATCTATCTATCTATCTATCTATCTATCTATCTATCTATCTATCTATCTGTCTGTCTCTGTCTGTCTGTCTGTCTGTCTGTCTGTCTGAATATGCAGAGAGCCAGTGCTGCAGCCAGTGATCTCTGTGGGTTTCATCATTTTGTGGGGTGGCCAGCTGCACAACAAGGGGTGTGACGGATCTTTTACAAAAGTTTTCAACGCCACAAATATTAGAGTTAATATGCAGGATCTGGAGGGAGGGGGAGGGGAGGATGGGGCTCCATCCCACGAGTGCATCAGGTTCTTTCCTCCATCCGGTGGCCATCTTGGAAACACACAAATAGCTGTGACTTGGTCCCTATGTACATAATGGTCCAAAGATGGTGCATATCCCTATTTAATACCATTTCTTGAGTTTTGCTGTTTTCACTTTTTAAACACAAAATTTGAGGGGAAAGTCTTTATAAAAGAAAATAAAAAAAGAATAACTCAGCTATACATCAGCAAGTATTTGGGGACTAGAGTTCCCTCACTAGTCTTGATCAGGAGGATTTTCATGTAATTATGTAAGGCAAATTCTACTCCAAAGACTTAAATTGAAAATGTAGGATTATATCCAGCTAATTGCTTTCTTTGTACTGCTAACAAAGTCATCATGCCTCTGCAGCGTGAAGAACAATTAACTTACCCTTTCCAATGTGATTTCTTCAAATTCATATTCAATCTCTGTTCCATTGACCTGAAGAGAAAATGATAGAGAAATGTATTAATACCTGGGGGAGAAACAGAAGGAAAACCCTGTGTTTTGATGAGGGCATGAGTTCTTCCAAATATGATGAAATGGTTTATTTCCAGATGGGGGGGGGGGGGAAACGTCAGTTATACTTTCTCAGCTGGAATAAATATATAGGTCCATGCTTGGAAGAGCAGAATAACATTATGCTAAGGAGAAAAGCACTTTGGACTTGCAATGCCTTATATTTTGTGGCACATAGAAACAGTTCTTTTCAGATGGCCACCTGAGAGACCACCACTTTTAAATACAAACTAAGTGCATTGCCTAGTTTGAACCTTTGTTAGTCTAGCAGCACAAAGTATATCTAGGCTGCTAATTAACCGTGTGCTTCACCTTACCCCTAAGATGACACTCCAAGTCCTCCTGCATTTATTGCACTCCAGGTTTCTGATCTTTTACACTTGACTCAACTTTAGAATGTTAGGGACGTGGTGGCGCTGCGGGTTAAACCGCAGAAGCCTCTGTGCTGCAAGGTCAGAGGACCAGCAGTCGTAAGATCGAATCCACGCGACGGAGGGAGCTCCCGTCGCTTGTCCCAGCTCCTGCCAACCTAGCCGTTCGAAAGCATGTAAAAATGCGAGTAGATAAATAGGTACCACCTCGGTGGGAAGGTCACGGCGTTCCGTGTCTAGTCGCGCTGGCCACGTGACCATGGAAACTGTCACACACTACACTTGATCTTCGCCAAAAGGCTGAGAAGCGATACGGAAACTGTCTTCGGACAAACGCTGGCTCTACGGCTTGGAAACGGGGATGAGCACCGCGCCCTAGAGTCGGACACGACTGGACTAAATGTCAAGGGGAACCTTTACCTTTACCAACTTTAGAATATGCCCCTACTCCTCTGTCTTTTCTTCATATTGCATGCACCACTTTTGCTTCCATCATGGTGAAGACCACACCCAGCTGCAGTAATTTGTTCATAAAAGTAGCAGAAGCTTTTAGAAAAAGAAGCACCTGCCTTTTTCTGATATAACATTTGCAAAAGTGAACATCGGCAGTTTTCATGCCATTTGCTCTATATGAGTTTAGCTGAAGTCCGTGGGGGCTACTTTGGAATAAGCAGCTTAAGAAAGGGTGGCCTGCATTAAATAGATACATGGGCAAAGGCTCACTTATCAGAGTGCTGGAGCATGAAAGCTAGGACGTGTGTTTGCTTAGCATGTATCCCCAGGAGATCTCAAGGGTGCGGTGTTCCTTCTTCCTAAGATCAAAGCTTGAAAAAGATAATTTAATAGAGGTTGTTTGCAAGAAAAGGACACACTTTGCATGCAACTTGTCGGATACCCCAGTCAGCATGACCACCTCTGGTTAGGGGATTTCCAAGCTTTGCTAGGCATGACAATAATCATTCATCACTCTCCAAAGAGATGTTGGTGTTTATTGACAGTTTGTATAAAACTGTATTGTTACCAAGTCATGTTTATCTCAAAATAACTATCATCATCATTGCAGAGCTGGAGGGGACCCTATGGATTATCCAGTCCAGCCCCTGGCAAGGAGGTACAGTGGGGACTCAAACTCCCAACATCTGGCTCCACAGCCAGAGACCTAAACCACTGAGCTATCCAGCAGTTCTTATGTTGATGAATGTCAGGATTCTATCAATAAATAACTTAATGATAAGCTCATCTATGGTGAAGTTACCTAACCCAGTTTTCCCCCCAGCTAATTCTTCAACGATGGAGATCTTTGTGGGGAGGAGCCATAGCTCAATATTAAAGCAGGTACTTCAGATGCAGAAGACCTCCGTTTTAATCCCTGGCATCTCTAGGTAGAGCTAAATAGAGAACCATGTAGGATCTGGAAGGCAACTGCCAGTTGAGAGTGGACAATACTGGTTTAGATAGAAGAAGGGTCTGATTCAGTCTAAGCCTGTTTTCTATGTTTCGAGATCAGTGGCTCCCAACATTGGGTCCCCAGATGTTCTTGGACTGCAACTCTCAGAAGCTTTCACCACTAGCTGTGCTGGCCAGGATCTCTACAGTAATAATTTAAAGATTTGAAGTTCCTCTTTTCATGTTAAATTACACTTCACAACAACTCTCTGTGTTGGCTAGTTGTACCCCTTTGTTGGAAACCACTGTTGCATGACTGGAGACTTGGCCAAAGCCACCTGGAGAGTTCATGGTGGTCAAATCTGAACAGATAGCTCCACATACCCCAGTCACTAAGCTGAGGCACAATGACTGCAATTATATTTCACCCCATTATGTGTTGATAGGATGTCAACAACAACAACAGCATGCAGGTAACCCACTCCCTTCCTAAATCTGCTCTTCTCATTTCTCATTAAGTGTTCATTCGGGAGTTACATACAGTGGATTTGTGTGATGTCTGACCCTTCAAAGGCATACAAAACTTCCACTATAACAGAAAGCAAGTACTTTTCAATTAGTTTAGCTGGATCCAATAACACCAGAATCACTTCTGTGTCGCTTAATGTAGTTACAGAACATTTTCATAAATGCTTGACTTAGTTTTTGTTCCAGTCTGTTCCCTACTTTAAGGCCCCAGGGAAGAGTATGGCTTATGAGTGGTTCACTCATACCTTTTTTCCAATCAGCTACATTCTCCCTAGCATCACTTGAGGATTCTCCTTAATATCACTAACCTAGTTCAGACGAAATGTCAAAGCTATGGCTTGGCCATTGAGGTCAAATCTTGAGATTGTGGTTCTTCACTTTGTCCTCTATGCTTCTCTCTCTGGCACTCCAGTTAGTAGGAAAATATAGTTTACCATGACGTGGGGATCAAGTAAACTCTATTTTCTGTAATAAAACCAGAACTGGAAAATACACAAACCAGGCAATCCGAGGTAGTTCATAACTCTGGGCATCAATATTGCTGCAAGTTCAAAGGAATCTGGTTATATGGATTCTAGACTCAAATCTAAAGCTTGAAAATGTAACTTTTTTGGAACCACAGTTTCCAGAATCATCCAGCCAGCAAGTTGCAGGATGCAACTAACATCCTGAAGAAAAACTTGAAGTCCCTCTGATAACCTCCCAGAAATGGTCGTAAATCCGACATCTGAAACGGCAATATCCAAAATGGCAGGAGGGCACTTCAGCCCCTCAGACCATGCTATGTATGATATGATGCAGGCAACTGCAGTGTAAAACAGCAAACTGCAGTTCATCAAGAAATTCATTTCTACCAATAGTGGCACAAATTGGAATAATGGCTCTTTAGCACACCACACATTTTAATGAAGTGCTGGATTGCTCAGTTGAGGTATCTGGCTGCAGAGCCAGAGGTGGTGCGTTTGATTCCCCACTGGGCCTCCTCGGCAGGGCCTAGACTCAAGGATAAGGGTCTCATCCAGCTCTGCAGTTCTGTGATGATGATAACAATGATTAGTTTATCCCTGCCAGAATGTGGTATCCCCAGCTAAAGGAGGAGAAATCTGTCTTAACTTGTTCCTGTAGCATTTCTCAAAATCCTACCAGCATCTTAGTAATGTCCCAGTTGTGTATTTGGGTGTGATAGTTCCCAACACAGACAGGGAGATTGTTATGTACTGGGCAGCATGTGTTTTTTCTCCAGTATATACCATTTGTACAAAGCTGTCTAACGTACATTTTTGTACACATTTTCTCCACTGACCAGAGCAATTTTGTGCACATTTTCTAAAGGTATAAGGATTTTGCGTACAGTCTATCCTACAAAATTCACCAGAAGCCTCCAAAATATATGGATTTCCAAGACAATAAATGTTCTGTTTTGTTGCCATCTTGGGACATTCAGAAATAATATTGTCACTGGAGAAAAAAAAATCTAATCAGATTTTGATCCCTGTCAGTAGCCACTGCTCTTCTGATTGGCCACTGTTAAGGAAATAATTCATTATTTTCTCTGCTATTTACATTTTGCTTCCTTCTGGCTTCACTCCTTAGAAGCCTGCCCTTCTCAAGTCTGTGTAATTCAAGACTACCTTGAGGGATGGGGTGTGAATACCATAATGGGGGAAAAAATCAGATAAAGAAATAAACACTCTCATTCTGAATTCTCTGTGTATAATTCTTTAAAAAAGAAACAGTTCAGTGTGTTGCATCTGTTAAAATAAATGATTTATGTTCAGAAACTCCTGTCTTAAACTGATATAAAAAACAGTGAGCAAGAGGAATTACTTTCAGAGTAAGTCTTGAAAAGTTGCCCTAGAGGAGAAATTGCAGGGTATTAAATGGAAGATTTAAAAAAAATGGCAAACTTTAAGAATGCTGAAGTGTTTCTCTGGGGAAAAAGCTCACTTCTATTTAATGGGGAGTGCCAATACTAGCATATTTTACTTGGAAGCGCTTATTGCCAGTAACTAAATCTCAGAAAGTTACAGTAACTTTTTAGAATGAAAAGGAAGGAAAATATGACAGCTGGGAAACTTTTAAAGTGTTATGGGAAAGGAAGCACTGCTATTTGGGGAGTACTAAATTCAGATCCTAGGAGGGATAGATTCACCTCCAGGGTCTCGGTTTCTTACGTCTGCTACTCAGTTTTTGAACTAAAATTGGTAGAGTTATGGGATTGGAAAACTCACAGAATCTCAAAACAGAAACAGGACAGAAGGAGACAGTCACCCTGTTTATCTCTGACATCAGGAGACATTTACTATCCATTTTGAAGGAAATCAACCCTGAGTGCTCACTGGAAGGACAGATCCTGAAGCTGAGGCTCCAATACTTTGGCCATCTCATGAGAAGAGAAGACTCCCTGGAAAAGACCCTGATGTTGGGAAAGTGTGAAGGCAAGAGGAGAAGGGGACGACAGAGGATGAGATGGTTGGACAGTGTCATCGAAGCAACCAACATGAATTTGACCCAACTCCAGGAGGCAGTGGAAGACAGGAGGGCCTGGCGTGCTCTGGTCCATGGGGTCACGAAGAGTCGGACACAACTTAACAACTAAACAACAACAACAATGCTGCAGGTGCATTGTGCTGGAGGATGGTATCTTTAAAAGCAGAGAAGTATAAGGTTCAGAAAGGACTATGGAGGCAAAAGAGTATGGCCTCAAAACCACTCTCTACAGCCATAGTCCCAAAGAGAATGCAGTTTCCCAGCCACCCACCAAGTGCAAAGCACAGCCAAAGGTCAAGTAATCCATCTCTTAAAATAAAAGCTGCTAGTGCATGGTGTCTGCCAAGGGTGTGCAAAAGATATGCTCTGTGCCTAAAGATCCACGGCATTATCTCTGTGTTTCTGGATCTCTATTTAAAAAGGAAAAAGAAGAAGAAATACCCTTTCTGCATATAGGAAGAAATGCAATCACCTATGCTGCCAGTAGGGGGCAGTTATGCAGTAACATATCCATGTGACATATCCACTCAAAGCCCATACAAAAATCACTCTTGCACAGTCACACACACTCAATCCTAATAAAGTGAAGAGACACAAAGAGGGGGGAAACACTGCAAGTACAGTAGGACCCCAGTATCTGTAGGGGTTCAGTTCCAAGCCCCACCCCAGTGTGTGCTGAAGAATGTGGATTATAGCAAACATTATAATAATGATGAACACTATACATAGCATGGTCTGAGGGGGCAGGGTTTAGCTTTAAATGAGTGCGAGCAGTAGCTCTAAGTCCTTTTCCTGATGAGGAAGCTGAGGCAGGAGGTGAGCTGGGCTTGGGAGGACATTTCATTTGGTGAGGTTTTTTTTTTCTAGGCTGACCTCTGCTCTCCCTGACCGCATGGTCTGAGGGGGCAGGGGTTTAGCTTTAAATGAGTGCGAGCAGAACCGCGCGCCGTAATTCTCTGATTCTATTTTTGACTCTAATCTGGTAAATAGGAAGGCCAAATAGCATTGCATACACCTGGGGGGCAGGAAAGTTTTAGGGGTCGGATCATACTTCCGCACTATTAGGGAGCAGGCCGGGTAGGTGGGGCTCGTCAGCCTTGGAAGGCAGCCCATCTAGGAGAAGGAAAACTCCGATTTCAAACCTCCACTGCCTTGTGGCTATATCCACTGATGGAAAAGGCTTCAGGAGTTAACCTCGAGGCAAAATCCGGAGCCGGAGTCCCGGAGGCAGTTCGTGTCGTTCTGGCAACTCCTGCGACATCGCTGGAACCAGTTGTATTGGCTCTTCCCTTTCCATTGGACTATTTCAGTGATGTGGAGAGGGGGCATTTGCTGCTTGGGTAACAGCCTATCCTCCATATTATTTTACCCAGGCTTCGTGCTCTGGAGAGGACACTCCAGCTTCGCATACAGCATCGAAGTCCTCCATACAGAGCACGTTACCATAGTCTTTTGAGACTGAAAGATGCCTAAACTATACATATCATTTTGACCAAACTCCGGGAGGCAGTGGAAGACAGGAGGGTCTGGCGTGCTCTGGTCCATGGGGTCACAAAGAGTCAGACATGACTTAACGACTAAACAACAACAAAATACATAGCATGGTCTTTGGGTGACAGCAGCTCAGTCTATTGGATTTCCCCCTTCCTCAATTCAAACTGCTGGATGCGTTTTCAACTCTAAAAAAACTAAATGGGGGTTTGATGGCTCCGTCGCAGAGTTGTTCCACCTTGGGGAGAGAGAAGACCTTTCTCCTCCTTGTAGTTGGTCTGGAATCTCGCAAGTACCCTCTTTAGTGCATTTGTCCAATGACAATCCACATACCGACTGTCTCTGACAGGTATCAGCCTTCTTTGGTACTCTCATTGCATTGCTGGCTGTGATGTTTACTTAGCACACCACTGCATATCAAAACCATTCCTCTCTGTTCATGGAAGCAAGAAATTGCCAGTAACCCAACATTGTGTTGGTCATTGTTCCTGGAGTGAAGCCGGCAGAAAATTGCAGGGTTCAAGTCTTTGCTATCAGGACACATACAGATTTATAGCCATTAATCCTCTGGTATCAGGTACAGTATATTAGGGTAAAAACAAACAATTACATTCCAGTCTCGGTTTCCCCTTCTGAGCTGTCTCCAGAAAGCATGAAAATTACCTTCTTGAGTCTGCCTGGGATTGCATTTACCTTCTAATCAAGTCAATCTTCTGCAGAAAATTATCGGATCAAGTATTCATGAGACAACTTTAATTTGCGCTCGCCACAGAGAGATTCATTTCTCTCCCTGGCTGCAACCAAAGACATGCTTTGTTTGATGGAGAGTGGATTACAATTCCAGCTGGGTGCCAGGTGTTTTTCATTAGCCCTTGGCACTGTGGTCAGTGAATCCTTTCTATTATGCAAAACACAGCTTAAAGAGAGTGGGGGCTTGGAAGCTTGAATCCCTGATTTCGCCAGTGCAGATTGCAAAATAAACCAATCAATGCAAATTAAACAAAAATTAAAAATGCTCATGGAGCCATTTAGAAGTCACACATATGTTTGGCAAGACAGTAACAACTGGTTCACAACTTTCATTTTTAAACAAGGAACGAAGACATCACAGAACATGGTGCATACAGATGCCAGCCATCGGTTTCTTCAGCCCAATATGATCCACTTGGACTAGCAGCAGCTCTCCAGGGTTTCTGGCAGGATTCTTTCCTAGCCCTACTTGGAGATGCCTGGTCATATGTTTCAAGAGTTTTATCACTCTAGAGGTGAGCAACCAAGGATTGCACTTGTTTCACTTCCAGGGTGTGGAACATCAGATGTTCTTAGATGTTCTCTGGATGTTCTGCAACTTGGCTGTCCTTGCTGGTGTTGGCAGATGATGGTATTTGTAATCCATCAATATTTGGAGACACATTCTCCATCCTTGCTTTAAGGGGAACAAAACTAAAAACCATGATATAACCCAGTTGACACCAGTTAGAACTAGAAATGGGAATGAACTGGTTCGCCCCAGTTTGTAAGGCGGCAGCACCGGTGCTGCTGCTTCGCTCTTTCACCTCGGCAGCCGATTCAGCCACTCACCAGGCCCAGCTTTGCTTTTTCCACCTCCTTGGCTAATCTCCCAGTCATGGGCAAGAGCACAGACTTCTCTGCCCCTTTTGTCTGAGTGGGAGATCAGCCAAGAGGGCGGGGCAGAGAAGCCTGAGCTGTTGCCCGGACTGGAAGATCAGTTGAGGAGGTGCAGGAAGCTAGCACACGGGGTCTGGTGAGGGGATGATTGAGCCAGAAGAAGCAGGGGAGCAGCAGCACCTGTGCTGCCATCTTTATGAACTAGGACAAATTGGGACAAACTGGTTCATGCCCATCTCTAGTTACACATTGCCATCATGGAATTATTAAAACAAGGGCCAACTGGAATGATGGGGTACTAGGAGAAACCCCAGCTTTTCCTGAGTGGTAGGAAACAGAGAGTGACTGCCTCATGCCCAAAATGAATTCAATGATGGTTTTGCACAAATTAGATTCCAGGCACCATTATGATTAATAGCAACCTATGCATGAATTTTAAAGGTAGGGCTCAACCATCATAGAATCATAGAACAATAGAATTGTCGTAGAGTTGGAAGGGACATTGGAGGTCTTCGAGTCCAAACCCCTGCCCAAGGCAGGCGACCTCGTACCCTGTTTCCCCGAAAATAAGACCTGACCTGAAAATAAGCCCTAGTATGCGATTTTTGGAGCAAAAATTAATATAAGACCCTGTCTTATTTTCAGGGAAACAAGGTACCATCCCGGACCGATGGCTGTCCAGTCTTTTCTTGAAAACCTCCAGCGATGGGGCACCCACAACATCAGGAATCAAGCTGTTCCACTGCTGAATGGTTCTCACCGTCAGGAAATTCCTCCTTATTTCCAGGTTGGATCTCCCTCTGACGAGTTTCCACCCATGGGTTCTTGTCCTACCCAAAGGCGCAATGGAGAATGAATCGATGCCCTCTTCCCTGTGGCAACCCTTCTGATCTTGGAAGACTGCTATCGTGTCTCCCCTCAGCCTTCTCTTCGTTAAGCTAAAAAGGATGCAAGGTCCTTCCATCTCTGATGCTGCAGAATCTGCTGGAGAGCAGCTTCTTTTGTGTCTTTCAAGCTGCCCATCAAATGAATTCCCACAAGTTCAGCTCAGTGAGTGAAAGCTACTCAAGTCACTGAACCCAGAAATAAGGCTAATTAGCCAGTCCTTTTATGATTGGCGGCAGCCCTCCACTACAAAGAACTGCCAATTACGGGAAGGAAAGGGGGTCTCTCTTTCCACCCTTTCAAATCAAAGGACAAACACAATTGGGAAGGTTGGGAAATGCCCTTCAATGTCAAACAGCAGCCAAACTTTCAGATGAGGAATTCTAATAATCAAAGCCCTATTTCTGAATACCCAAGGTTGCGCGCTGAAGCCATGCCAATAAATTTCCTAGAGTTGAATCAGGGCTTAAACAAAGGGACGGACTCAGAGTTCAATGCAAATGCCTATCTCACTGGCCTGTTTTCCTTTTATCAAGAAAAGCAGCTTTCATAAGTTGAAATTCCAAGTGGGGAAGAGGAAGGGGTGGGTTTCACCCCTCAAAAAAGGTCCATCTTTACCTTTTTATCCTTTGCCTACATAAAACCCCCTCCATCCGAGCTTCTTTCCTACAGGGCAGGAGTGGGTTATCTCTACTGGCAGCAGGAGGGAGGCCAATTCTAGCTCCCAGCTTCCACCACAGGCTGCACGGAATGATCAGAAATTGTCAATTTAAAAAAAAATCAGGATATAGTGTGACTGTATGGGTACTTCTGGTTTCTATTTTGAGGGCCTGGAGGTGTGGTTCTTGACTCTTCAAAGCCCCTAACTATATCCTCCAGAAATGGAAATATGGGGGAGAGGTTGACCCCCAAATTAGGGTTTTTCCCCCTGGGAGAAAATGCCTCTGGGGCTCATACAATCCACGCACCACTTGTTGCACACCTGCGCTGTAGGGCTCTGAATTTTAACACCTCCATCCCACCAGGCTGTATACTTGAAATCTGAACAAGCAAAAAAACCCAAACAGTGGCGGAATAAACTATGGGGAGAAGGAAGCATCCACTCTTCTAGTTAAGGTGTTAATGAAGGTACAACTTAGAAGGTTAATGACAACGGAACTTTGTATTTTTGCAAGTCACTCTGTAATATAACTTTGTAAGATCATTTAAAATGGTTCAATATCCCCATCCCCAACCAGCTGAGCTGCATTGAGTAAAAATTATAGAAAGGAGGGAGACAGGCAGAACTTATCCATACTGTAGCTATGCACATACACTCAGGGACAGGTTGTGCTTCCCTAGACTGTGAGATGGAGGCACACAACTCTGGGTGCAAAGCACCAGAGGAGGAAGGTTGACTTTGTTGTGTGAGAGGTCTTCAAAGCCTTGGCTCCCATCTCTGCCTGTTCCCAGGTTGCACCAGGGCTCACTGGCTCAGCCGAAAGGTGTTTCCATGTACACCTGATGACCTCCCTCTGAGACACAGCGAGGACGTTGTCAAATCACGACAGTCCACCTTTCATCCTGATTTCTGGCCTGAAACCTCTGGGAAGAGGACACTGCTGACATGATGCCACCAGCCACCACTGCTAAGGGGAAGAAATAGTGCAGAAAAGGACCAAGTGTGCTCCCTGCAAGCTTCCAGGAAGCACAAGTCTCCTGTAGAGCAAAGCACATATTTTCGTATCTTTTTTGTTTTGACAACTTTCGAGGCAACAACCCCAACCTAGTAAAGAAGGAA
Source organism: Intellagama lesueurii (assembly GCA_037013535.1). Classification (NCBI taxonomy): domain Eukaryota; kingdom Metazoa; phylum Chordata; class Lepidosauria; order Squamata; family Agamidae; genus Intellagama; species Intellagama lesueurii. The sequence continues at coordinate 9,491,005 of JBAJHW010000003.1, forward strand.
AAATATACTTTCAGAGAATGTAAGGTGCAGCACATGGCAAGGGAATGTGTGTGCACATGAGCATGCATGCACATGTGAAAACTGAACCTCCTGTCCAGCTCACCAAAGCTGCCAAATCCTGTGCAATACCATATGTGGATATTGGTCAGACATAGGGCTACATCCTGACCAACCCTTCTCTGTTTAGAACTCTCATGGAGAACCCAAACCATGTGAGAACTTCCCCAGTCTCATCACTGACATAAAATCATGACCATAACTGATCAGCTTTCTTGCAAAGTGTGCTGTGAGTGCTTTAAGCACCTCTTAGTGCTTAAAGCTCGCACTGGGCAGTATACAATTTAATTATGCAGGCTACACATTGCTCCCAGCCCTCCTAGCAAGCCGGGTACTTAATTTACCAACCTTGGAAGGATGGAAGGTCAAGTCAACCTTGAGCCGGCTAGCTGAGCCTGGGATTAAATGCAAGTTATGAGCAGAGTCTTCACTGCTGTACTGCAGTTTAACCACTGCACCACGAGGCTCTTGTTGGCTTCTGTATATGGAATACTGCAGGCACAATCATGTCTATTGCCTCAGGCAGCAACATGTCTTGGACTTGCCCCTGATTCTACCCCTGCCCTTGTTATAGCCTCAGCAGAAATAGCCTCTGTTAGTTTCCATTTTCTAGTGGGCAAGAAAAATCAGTGTTTCCTCTTCGGAGGTATTTTATTTTAAACTTTCAGGAGGTGTTGCTTTGGTACAGATGCTCCAGGCTAAATATATACTCAGTCACAGCCATCCTTTTCAAAAGCATTACCAATATTTTATACTGATGCGTACAAAGCTGATTTTATAAGCATTGAACTCAGAAGAAAAGCTTTTACTACTGCTGATGGGCTTCAACTTAGAGTGCAAATAACTAAGTGCATGGCTATGTTTGCTTTTTCTTCTTATCTTTCGTTTTCTTCCATTCAAAAGTAATGCATCAGCCAAAACATACATCTTATTTTTTATCCATTAAGAGCAGATTGGGAATTTTTCCCCCCTCAGGTGTAATTTTACTCTCTAGACTGTTGATCCTCCCGCGTCTTCATAATGTGTCAGCAGGTGGGAGATGCACATTGGAACTGATGCTCCAGGCTGAAAATTTACATTTTTGGAATACAATTCCCAGAACCCTCCAGTCAGCTCAGCTACTGTAAAATTGCTATGGCAATAAAAATAAAGGCAGCAGTAAAAGCAGATTGATGACAGAGGTAAAATGAAACTGGCAATAGTTCAAATGAGTACTACGGTGGAGAGAGGTTGCATGGTTAACCGCTCAATGGTACAATCAAATGGCATAACAGTGCAAAACAAGAAATTCTGATGTGATCATCCTATTGGTATGCACTGAAACCGCTTTGTATTGTGATTTATTACCATGTTTTTCTATTTTTGGTGCACAATTTGAACATCACACAAAAAGATGCTTCAGGCAATTCCAATTCTTAGGAATTCTGCTCCCCAACCCCACCCACTGCTTAACAGTAGACAGAAGAGCACGGATAAAACTAGTAAACCTTTGGATGTGGATATGTTCAGAGTTACCTTTAATTTATAGTGCATGGCTTAAACTCAGCATCTGCTTCACCTATTTAGTCACAAGACCAAATAGTTAGCTCATCTTCTGGCTAGCCTCTCCCTTATAGCCTAAACCAGTCCTTTATCCCACGAAAGGGGAATGTTAGAGTTTTATTTGCAACCTTGCATGCTGTTTGTGGTTTGCCTGGGAAGGACTTTTCTGGGCTGGGGTGATTGTCTACCTGTCCAGACAAACCAATTGTTCCTTCCAGCCTTTGAAATCAAAGAGAGCCCTGCCTCTCTGCTAAGTGCCTCTTTCCCTCTCTTTCTTTGTTAGAGGCTGTTTGCTGTTGATCTGTCTGGTTGGCTGCTTAGTATGTGTGCAGTAAAGAAAGCAGTATATACAATTTCTGTAATTTCAAGCAACAGTGAGTAAAGAAACATTTTTTATTCTTTCTCCTCCAAATGTCTGAGAGAGAGTTACTGAGATTTTGGGTGCCAGTTAATGAGAACGCGTTGGATTCTGGGGACCTTGTAACTATTCTCCTCTGTGAATCTCTGTACTTTTACTGCATAATAAAAAGGAATTTTACCAGGAATTCAAAACTCTGCAACAGGGAACTGGGTTAGGATGATAGATCAGATTCCCTGATTAACTGCCCCAAGGGATCACACTACATTGGGGGATTTACCTCTCCTACCATTACTGGCAATCCAATCAATATGGCAGCTGGAGTTTTCAGCCAGAGCCAATTTCACTCTCTGCATCTACCCTGGGTGATGGGTGGCCAGGGAAGGGTGAACCCATCTCCAGAGCCATAGAGAGCTTTGATTTCTCTCCCAGTTGACCTTCTTGGAATGGGGCTTTGTAGAAGGGTGGGCCAACTGGTCCATTAGGCCAGACTGCGAAACATGGCATCTTGGATTAGATTTTTTTTAGCAACCCTATAAACTCTTGCTTGTCCACTCTGCTTTACTTCATCCTGCAGGCCCAGTAGAATTATTAAAAAACCCTCCCTACCCATATTAGTAACAGTCTTCTACATCTGTACATAGGCAGTTCTATTCAATTCCTCTTAAAAATAAAGGGTTTTTAATGAATGGCAAACATCACATACTTCATTAGGAACCAAGCTCATCTTATTTGGTTGCTTATTTTTAAATCAATTGCCAGTTCTCTGGGCTCTGTGTAATATGTTTAAAACAAGTAACCCAGTAAAGTACAACTAGACTAAGAACATTAACAAACTAGGAACCCTCACCTTTCCAAAAATGTCAATGAAATGAAAATATACAACGGAAACCTCTCAACTTACATAGGGAATTGTGTCCAGGGTATCTGTGTTGACAATTATGGGAGCAGGGCTGGCCTGGAGGAAAAATAAAGAGAAGAAAGTAAATTCGTAGCATTTTATAAAATCTGATCATCTATATAACTCAATGTGTATTTCAAGATCTTTAGTCACAAACAGGTTTAAAATGTGGCATTGAATCACCACATGATATGACCTATGGTACAGAGGAAAAAATCACAATAATTTCATTATGTGACTTAATAATAATATTAATAATAATCATGTGCCATCAAGTCAATTCTGACTGATGGTGACTCCTTTTAGGGTTTTCCAGGCAGATAATACTCAGTAGTGGTTTACCATTCCCTTCCACTAGGGGTGCTCTGGGGACGGTGCAGCTTGCCCAAGGCTACACAGGCTGGCTATATTTTGCAGGAGGCCCAGTGGGGGAACCGAACTCTCAACCTCTGGCTCCGCAGCCATATTCCTAAACCACTGAGCTATCCAGCCAGTTGTCATTTAATAGAGGATAAAAAAATGTATTGTAGAGTACTGCACAGAATTTGCACACCCCACACCCCGCACAAACGAGAAGACATCTGACTGGCAGAATCTTACATGAGCAGTAGCTGGACTGTTTCAGGATCCCTTTGTTTGTTTGCTTGTTACACCAGTGGAGAGACTGGTGACATTGATTTAATGGGACCAATGCATTTGCTCTGTGAGTCCAAACTCACAGGAACAATTCAAGATGCTGAATGCTATCTTCCCCAGTAGGTTCAGCACCCTGGATCGTCCCGTTTAGAGTCTGGAATAAAAGCTGGAGTGTATTCACTGTTCCCATGAAACATGAGTTAACAACCTCTACGGAGTTACTCATCTTTCCTCAGATCAGCTTAAGGCAATGTGTTGGCTTACCAGTTTATCTTCACAACAACAGGACTGTGAGGTAGGACAGAAAAAGAATGACGGTTCAGGGTCATCCAATGAATTTAATGATGGGGGGGGGGGTTCACTGCACATCTTCCACAGGTCCTTGCCAGCTCTCTAGCTGTTGTGACATAAGGGCACTCAGGGAAAATCGGAATCCCTTGTGTGTTTGCTCATCAGTAAGGCTCATGGGTTCAGGGGAGTTTACTCGCAGAAAAAAATTGCAGAGGATTAGAGCCATAAACATTTTACGGTGCAGGTCTCTTCATTTTTATTTCAGCTTCTGAGTATTGAGGCACTTATGTATTTTTCTTTCCTATAAAACCACTTTAAGGGAGGTGATTTGATTTGGAATGAGAAACCAGTGAGAATTGGGGTTGTTTAGCCCCTTCCCAATTCACGACATCTTTGCATAGTTAAAAGACAGTCTGCATAATATGACAAACCAGGCTGTCCAGATGTGGATAGATGGAGTACATCAGCCTGCTCTGAAGTACTGACAACATATAATCAAGATAATTATTGATCTTTGCGCACCAGGTTATATTTTTTTTAAATTGTCTAAGTCAGTGCTTCCCAACCTTGGGTCCTCAGATGTTCTTGGACTACAACTCCTAGAAATCCTGGCCAGCACAGCTAGTGATGAAGGCTTCTGGGAGTTTTAGTCCAAGAACATTTGGGGACCCAAAGTTGGTAACCTTTGCTCCAAGAGAATCCTGGTGTATTTGCTGAACAAATTGGAACTCCAGTGTACTGAAAGGTAGCAGTAGGGTTACTGATGTGTTTACAGTTAGGGTTGGGGGTTGTGTGCCACGTGTACTTCTTAGCTGTATTCAGGCATTATGTTTATTAAGCACCGCATCTACTATGTCTACCAAGAACTTCTATACTTTGCTATGCCCAAGAACTACATACAGATGTGAAAGCTTGACAATGAAGAAAACTGACAGGGGAAAATCAGCTCATTTGAAACATGCTGCTGGTGGAGAGCTTGTTGAATTCCAAGGACCACCAGGAAAAACACATAAACGTAATGTAAAACATGATGTAAATAACCCAAAGTTAGGTAACCTAGGGGTATGAAGTGAACAGATAGTTCAAGCCTGAGCTCTCTAGATTCACTAGAAAAGACAACAAGACAGGAAAAGCAGAAAGCAGCAGGAAAAGAGGAAGACCTAACATGAGATGGGATTGAGTTTGCAAGATCTAAGCTGGGCTGTTCATGATGAAGCCTTTGGGAGGTTATCATTTCATAGGTCCACCATAGGTCAGAAGTAACTTGACAGTACATAACAAAAAGAATTATGCATACAGGGAAGATCTCTGGCCCTGCACCCACTGTCTCTGACTTCAGTGCCCTCTTACAAGTGCTGCGCATTAAGACTGATAAGGAAGAGCTCTAATCATGACAGGAGCTCGTGAGGGAAGTATACACAGATAGCTGAGCGCTCTTTCTTCAAACCCATTGTCCCCGACTTTAACAAAGGGTGACAGAAGTAATGGCGGAGAGTATGCGGTGGAGAGCTCCCCTTTAGACATGGAGAGTTCACCCCAATTATAACACACCACTAGGGCTCCTTGTTCTTCTATCGAGAAGCCCAGCACCTCGTGGCCTGTTCTGTATGGAGCCTGAGGGACAAAAATGCCCCATCTAGGTGAAGAGAAGTTAAAACACACGAACCCCAAACTGCTCAGTCAACGGGTTACATATATATTTATTGCATCTTTTGCATTCTGTTGATTTCCACACTTCATTTTGCGCTCCCCCTATCCCGATATCCTCCCCCCCCAACATCCCTGTGTTTTAAGCCTTTGTTTTGCTTTTAAAGGGGACGTGGTGGCGCTGCGGGTTAAACCGCAGAAGCCTCTGTGCTGCAAGGTCAGAAGACCAGCAGTTGTAAGATCGAATCCATGCGACAGAGTGAGCTCCCGTCGCTTGTCCCAGCTCCTGCCAACCTAGCCGTTCGAAAGCATGTAAATGCAAGTAGATAAATAGGTACCACCACGGTGCGAAGGTCACGGCGTTCTGTGTCTAGTCGTGCTGGCCACGTGACCACGGAAACTGTCTTCGGACAAACGCTGGCTCTACGGCTTGGAGACGGGGATGAGCACCGCCCCCTAGAGTCGGACACGACTGGACTAAATGTCAAGGGGAACCTTTTTGCTTTTAAGTCTTTGTTTCTGTTGTTTGATTCTAGTCCAACATCTTGTGTACCGCTCCTGTAATTTGACTAAAGAGCCCCTTCCTTCGAGTGATCTTCTCATCCCTCGGATTCAATAGGAAGCAAAGACTTCCAACTGGGTTCTTTTATTGCCCTGCAGACAAGGCAGCTGACAGTACCAATGACAGATTGAAATCCTTCACTGGGACCAAACTTTTGTGGGCAGTTTTTCTCTCTCCCCCCGCCCCTCGTTTAAAAAGAGAGAATTAGCTCTTGGCTTGTTTGAAGCAGGGAAGAGGGAAGCCTTGGGAACAAAAACAAGAGAGAAAAAAACTGGAGGGATTCTAGTTGCAGCTATTCATCTTTGTCAACTATCAATGGCATGTGCGTTTTTATAAGACACTCTTTTCTGGTTCTAAACTACATATGTGAAGTCACTGAGGTCTGGTTCTCTTTTACATGCATTTTTTTAAAAAAAAGAAGTAAACTGAGTTTTAACATTTATAACTGGCATAATGGCTCTGAGCTCTGAAGTCAGATATCACGTCCCAGTACAAAACATGTCGTTGCCCCCAGACAAGGCTTCCGATAAATACATCAGTTTCTGTCACATTGCAGTGAATGATCAGAAACAATTTGTCTCCAGTATCTGGCCAATGCATGATTTAAAAGCAAACATAGTGTTCGTTCTTCAGTTAAAGATGCACTAGGAAAAAAAAGAGATACTATTGATTTCCTATATTTTCATATTTAGCCATTCAAAATTAGCTACATCTGTGGCAAAGCTGAAGGGAAGCTCCCTATTGAATTGTTAGAGAAGGGGAGAAATTCCGCTTGGTCATAGAAATGAGATATTTGTATAGGTTTCCTGGGGGAGATGAATATGAATATCGCTACCGCAGGTGGCCAGGTCTGTTTGACCCTGCCTCTCTCCCCAAACGGGGCTGTCCACTTAACGCTTGTGGCCCGGCAGGCACGGCTGTCCTTTTTTGCACTGCACCAATTTATTTATTTATTTATTATTAGATTTTTACCCCGCCCCCCTAGACAAAGTCTACTCGGGGCGGCTTACATACATATTAAAAGCATCATAAGACATAAAAAAAAATTTAAAACATCATAATTTTAACATTTATATTAAATTAAATCAGTACCAAGATGATAAGAATAAAAATCAGTTATTGACTGGAGGGAAGGCCTGCCTGAAAAGCCAAGTTTTCAAATGAGTTTTAAAAACACCCAGCGAGGGTGCCAGACGAATTTCAGTTGGGAGGCTGTTCCATAGCCGAGGGGCCACTGCCGAGAAGGCCCGGTTTCTTGTTCTTTCTTTCCGGGCCTCTCTCGGCGTTAGGCCCCTCAGCCGTCCCTGCTGGCTATTCCGGGTGATTCGGGTAGATCTAGGTGGGAGAAGACGATCTGCCAAGTATCGAGGTCCCAAACCGTTTAGGGCTTTATACGTCATCATTAACACTTTGAAGTCAATGCGGAAACGAGTGGGAAGCCAATGCAAGGCAGCCAGAGTGGGAGAGATATGCTGAAATTTCCTCACCCCACTAAGGAGCCTGGCTGCCGCATTCTGCACCATTTGAAGTTTCCGCATCAATCTCAAAGGCAGCCCCACGTAGAGCGCATTACAATGGTCTAATCTCGAGATTACGAGCGCATGGACAAGAGTAGTGAGGGCCTCCCCATCAAGATATGGTCGCAGCTGGGCAATCCGCCATAGATGAAAATAGGCGGAACGGGCCACGGACGCCACCTGGGTTTCCATGGTAAGCGCCGGGTCCAGATGTATCCCCAAGCTGCGAACCTCACTCACCTCTAAGGGTCATCCCCCCAAAAGAGAGGGAGTCGCCCAAACCGCCGATGGAGGGACCTCCCACCCTCAAGACCTCCGTCTTGTCCGGGTTCAGCCTCAACCCATTCAACTGCATCCATTGCAGTACAGCCTCCAGGCAGCGCTGAAGGCACAGAACGGCATCCACTGAGATAGATGAAAAGGAGATGTAGAGCTGCGTGTCATAAGCGTACTGATGGCACGAAGCACCACACCCCCTGATGACCCCACCCAGCGGCCTCATATAGATATTAAACAGCATTGGGGAGATGATCGACCCCTGCGGAACCCCACAACTGAGGCTCCATGGGGCCGAAGCATTCTTCCCAAGCTGTACTCTCTGGGGACGGTCCTCCAAGAAGGATCGGAGCCAGGCAAGCACCAGGCCACCGATTCCCAACTCAGAGAGCCAATTGCAGAAATAGCCCAACTAGGGCTTCCCGGCTTCCCTCCACTGCTAACCACTTTGGCGAAGAGGTGGGATGACAAGCCTCCCTGCTCAGCTGCTGAGTGGTCAGCAGTGGAGGGAGGTGAGGAAGCCCCACCTGGGCTACATCTGCCATTGTCATGGCACGAATGAGGACGGCTGCGCCACAAGCTGTAAGTGGACGACCTAGTTCTGAGGGGAAGAGTCTAACAGACCCAGCCACCCGTGGTGGCGATTATCATATTCGTCTCCCCTGGGAGATGAATACAAATATCCCATCTTTAAATAATCCAACTTTATACAGTCTTCCTAGACTAATGACTAGAATACAACACAAGTGTACTTGGGCTGGCTTGTTTCTCCAAATTTTGCAATACATATGCACCTGAAGGAATTCAATGTACAGAACTGTGTATGTTCTGGAAAAACGACTCTGTATGTACAAAACATTTATGTGTTTAGTGAAACTGTACTTGCAAACGAAGGCCAGTGTTGGGACTGCATGTGTGTCTGTCTGTGTGTTTAAATGTAAACTGATACAGAAATTGGGTAGAATGCATATGTGCAAATCTGGCCCCACCACTATCCTGGACTTCTCAACCTTCCAAAGCCCTCAAAGTGTTTAAAACTGTTTTGTTGTTGTTGTTCAAAAAGTCACCTTATGTCCTCTGAAGGGCAAAGGAAGCCATTCTGCATTGTTTCAGAGGACTTGGGGGGGACACCCCAAAAATTGTAAGGCTTTTTTTAAAAAGTCCACTAGAGGGCATGAGGGACGTGGTGGCACTGCGGGTTAAACCGCAGAAGCCTCTGTGCTGCAAGGTCAGAAGACCAGCCATCGTAAGATCGAATCCACGCGACAGAGTGAGCTCCCGTCGCTTGTCCCAGCTCCTGCCAACCTAGCAGTTCGAAAGCATGCAAATGCAAGTAGATAAATAGGGACCACCTCGGTGGGAAGGTAACGGCGTTCCGTGTCTAGTCGCGCTGGCCATGTGACCACGGAAACTGTCTTCAGACAAACACTGGCTCTATGGCTTGGAAACGGGGATGAGCACCGCCCCCTCGAGTTGGACACGACTGGACTAAATGTCAAGGGGAACCTTTACCTAGAGGGCATAAGATGCCCTTGTTCTATTAAAAGGCTTTCAGGGGAGGGTAGAAGAAAAAAATTTTTTTGAGATGGGCAGGATGTGGGAACAATTATGACCTTCCAAGGGTGCAGTTGTCAGAACACTGGACATTGGCACCTCCGCCATATTGCCCACAAATGGAAGAGATTGATTTGTTCTACTAAGGAACAGCATAGGAACAGGTTGTGTGTAGGTTGGTAAGGATCCAAGTTGGGAACAAATGACTTGCTGGTCTAAATCCTGTTGCTTCACATAGTCAATCATACTAGATAGTAGGAGACTCACGGAATCAATGGAGATTTCATAAGTCAACTCTCCTATAAGTTCCATTGACTCAAATGAGCCAACTCTAACTGTGACCTATTATGCTAAACTATATCACAGTTAGGGTCAGACTATTTGAATCAATGGAATTTACAGAGGAGTCGACTGACCAAAACCCCACTGATTCAACGGACCTAGTCTGATGTAATTTATTACGCTAAGCATCAGGATTTTTGCCAGTAATGCAAGAGAGCACCTTATATATTCCCAGATTCTGATGTCAATCTGTAGCATTCATGACTAGCAGGTATTGGTAGCCTTATCTTCCATAAATTCATTTGATCCATTTAAAGCTAGAGATGGGAAAGCATTCTGTTAGATTTGATCCATTTTGTCTCAAGTAGGGTTTTCTCACCTCCTCAAGATCATCGAGAGAAGAAACACACTAAACTATGACAATTCACCTATTCATAAATGAATATGATGCACCTGGGAGAAAGTCTTCAAATTAGGAGGCTTTCTAGATTTAGGCTATGATGGGTCAAGCTTTGCCGAAACTTCCTGCTCATAAAGACATCTCACAGTTACCACTGAGGCAGGAACAGGAAACTAGGCCTAGCTCAATCTTGGAGCTTTCTGATTTAGGCCTTTCTCCCAGGTGTATCTAGAAATCCCAAAATGGAGAAATATGGCATTTTAGACCAGAAAACCCAAAATTTCCAGCCCTATCCAGAATAAGCAGGTTGAAGAGCAGTCTATGACTATGTCATTCCTCAGCTTCCTGTGCAGCCATTTGGGGGTGGTACAAAATACTGATCTTTCCAACCCAGATGGAGGTGTTTGTAAATGTGAATGGTGATTTTCAGACTGAGAGGGGGCTAATTATTATTTTTTTCATGACTGGGGGCAGAGGATCTGGGATGTCAGGGGTTCACATTGGAATCTCCTATGGTTTATAGATGATGCTTTTATTATTCATTCATTAACTTGGTGCTATCAACATATATAGCCCTGCAGAAACTGAAATGAGTTAAAAGGCATTAAGAAGTCTCTACACCAAGGGGCATGCAATCTAAAAGAACAGGAGAGCAAATAAGAGCGAACATATCAAATCACTAAAACAAAATAGTACAGCAAATTGCTTTTCCATTCTTAGAACTCTTTTAATTTGGGGCACTGCATATTATTTTATGCAACTTTAAAAATGTACATTTTTAAGAGTGTTCCAGCAGTTCTAATTAATTGTTTTAATACTCCTGTGTTAAATTGTTAATTTATCATGTTTTTAACTGGTTTCTCTTTTAACAATTTGTGAGCTTCCTTGGGTCTTGTATTTGTGAGAAAGGTGGCATAGGAATAACAGAAAATAAAATAAAAAACCTCAGTCTTTTAAAATTATCTTCTGTTTTTGAACCTTCCAGAAACAAATAGGGGTTTCAAAAAAGAGAAATCCATGCATCGCAACACTCAGCAGTAAAGATAAATGTACATCTGGCCTTGAACAGACCAACTTCAAGTGAATCTGTATGATGCCCGAGGGCACAGCTTCGCGGAAATGATAATCACAATTGACAACCAGATTTCTCCCTTTCCTCGCTCTCGATAGCAGCTTGAAATTAGAAATGATTCATTTACATGATAGAACAGCAAGCTTGAATCAGATCCACCAAAGGACAGCATAAATGTCACATAAGAACTACTGCAGATTGTGAATAAATGTTTCATGCATCAAATATATAAATATATAGTTCATATATTTTCCCCTGGTCTTTTTTATTTTTTTTTAATGTCGACAACTTTACCTGTCATTGCTAACCATCCAGAGAACACTTCTGATTGGACAATGTTGAAGAATTGTTAATACAACACACACACACACACACACACACACACACACACACACACACACATATATAACCATTCTGTTGTGGTCCTGAAAGGCTCATCTCTTTCGGATGAATGTGTGGAGTGAATGTTCAACGAATTTGTGCCAAGAGTCTGAAGAGCCAGAATGACATGGATAATATAAGCTATATGATCAATAATTCAAAATTTTCTACTCAAATCACCTGTTAGGCCAGGTAAAATTTAAAAGTAATCCCTCTCTCCCCACCTAATGGGGAGTGGAGAGGAGGAAGAGAATAGAATCATGTCATAAAATCATGGAATTGGAAAGGTCCTATAAGACCATCTAGTCCAACTCTTACCCAGTATAGGAATCCAAGTTAAAGTATATCTTTCAGATGACTGTCTAACTTTCTCTTCAATGCCCCCAGTATTGGAGTGCTCACGACCTCCCAAGGCAATTGGTTCCCCTTATTTTCCCAGATGAATGATACATATGCCCCACATTACCGGAGGTCAGCATTTACTTGCAACAAGTTATTTTGGTGGGTATCAGGAATGTAATCAAGTTACAATTCAAAAACAACACAAAGAATGGTAACATCTTTTTTTTTTAAGAAATGATTTTTGTATTATAAGTTCATTGATGATGAAGGAAAGAAATGGGGGGAAAAAAGGGTGGCGAGAGCTGGAAATACATAGGATATGATCATGGACCAGGCATACATATTAACGTAAGTTGACCATAAGCCCTCTAAAAAAGATTTACACGTTTGTGAATGGCTGAAGAGTTCAGAATTTCTGACCATGGAAATGAAACTCTTTACTGGAGTGATAAGTAACACTAATACTCTGTATTCTAGTTCATTTGGAAAGTTAAAGCAAAGTGTGCTGCTTATATACCACCCCACACTCTCTGGGTGGTTTACAATTTACTTATGCAGGCTACACATTGCCTCCCCCCCCCCCAGCAAACTGGGTACTCAATTTACCAACCATGGAAGGATGGAAGGCTGAGTCAACCTCGAGTTGGCTACCTGAGCCCATTGGGATTGAACTCAGGCCGTGAGCAGAGTTTTGATCATAGTACTTCAGTTTAACCACTTCACCACAAGGCTCCTCTGACATTCAGCCTCTGATCCGTGGGAGACAGATGAGATGAGAGTATATTATATAGGCAAACTTCTGATATACTTTTAATAGGAAATTTTAAGGCACTCTTTGGTGCATCTTTCTAGTTTTATGATGGTCCATGATCCCTATAGCTTTCTCTCCAAACACTTTCTTAACATTACACCTTTTAAGCACTTCAATGAGGAACTACAATTAATTACTTTTTAAAACTGTATAATGAGTAAGAGGAATAATAACTGTTACAAAAAGTAACTTTCCAAGGTCTGTCTGCTATATACATGTGCACACCAACAGCTTGCATGCCGAACCATGAACACTCTTCCTAAACATCATCAACACCGCACGGTGGAGGTTGGTGACTCCCTTTTTGCAGGGGTGGTGAATCCACACTTTAGCCTGAACTTCATTGGAGCTATCCAAGGTACTGAATACTATCTTCAATGTAGGTTCAAAACTTTGGATAGCTCCGGCAAAGTTTGAACTAAAATTGGACACAATGCCTAGTAACTGGAACTCAGTCCTATTCCTTTTGAAGACCTTACAGCTGGTTTTGTGTATGCAAGGAAGCTTAATACAGTTGCAGAACCTTGAATCAAAGTCTTAAAAGGTTCATTAAATACAGTTTTCCCCCTATACAGTATATGGCACATGCCTAACCATTTCATCTGATGCACCAAAAGTTCCAGCACAACTGTCTAAAATTATACTAGCAATACTATAAATTCTGAGCCTGGTACAAGTCCATTAAGGTGATCTATGTGGAATCTATTTGCATTCTATTCAACATGTTTTTTTTATCAAACCTTCTGTGATGGTGTTCTAGCGATAAATGGTGCCTTATGCAAAACAATCCATCTGATTAATGTAAAGCAATAGAGGGTTGCTTAAATAATATAGACTCATCAGTGCCCACAGTGTTTCTGTTCCTTTTTCACTTTAAAAAAAAGACATCAATTACCTTGGCAAATATTTGAAAATAACTTCGAAAAGTTGTTTCATTTGTGAATAAAGGAAACGAATACAGGTAGAAGCAAAAGCCATCCCTCCTGTGTAAATAGCACTTAGACCTGCTTGCCCGGGTTGCAATTTTCCTACTAATGATCACGTTCACATAGCAAAGTGGTTGATTTATCTCAGATTTCTGTAGCTTATTGCATTTGAGTCAGTTATATCAACATTTTGATCACGTTATTATGTTTTCATGGGAATGGAGTGGGTGGGGATTGTGGGGCTTTCCTTGTTTGTACACCCGCCCAGAATGGTGTGAATTCACTAAGTGGGCAGTATATAAATTAAATACATAAATATAAATAAATTGACTCTAGGTAGGACTCCCACTGGATTTTATTCATATGTATCCTAATGTGTTTTCAATTGGTTTTTATGTTATGCTTTAACTACTTTCCGAAACATTCAGATCATGGTTGGGTAATACTTTCATCAAAGGCATGAGGTATTAAAAAATGAGGTTTTGGGGGGGCTTCATGAGTCCTCATCTGGCTGGGCATTGGGAAGGTTTGGGCTGGGGGAAGAAACAGAAAAGTCTGCAAGCCACTCTGTGTTAACTTTAGCTTTAAATATTTTCTTTAATGATGTAAACGACCTTTGTACCCTGATTGTTTTTAGCTTTATATATTGTCTTTTAATAATGTAAACTGCCTCAGGTCCTTTTTTAAGGAGAAAGGTGGGGTAAAAATATTAATTAATTCAAAAAAAATGTTTAAAGCTGCAGGAACTAGTTTTAAGCTAAAGTTCAAAGATGAGGACTGCAAACTTGAAGAATCAGTCTGAGACTTAGGAATATTACTTCCATCTGGAGAACTTGGAAGTTTGCATTGTTAGTGATATTTTAGTGGTCCAGCCTTCATCTTGGACTTTGCTTATGGACCACATAGATGCAGTGGTTTGTATAATAATAATAATCGTAGAACTGCAGAGCGGGAAAGGACTCTATGGATCATCGAGTCCAGCCCTTGTCAAGGAGGCACAGTGGGGATTTGAACTCCCAAACTCTGGCTCTGCCACCAGGCAGCTAAACCACTGTGCTATCCAGTGGTTTGGCTTGGTTTGGTTTCTGTCGATAAATGTAGATTTTATTTATTTACAAGATTTTTTTCGCCGCGCCATTACCAATGGTCTCTGAGCGGCGTACAATATTAAAACTTATTATTGTTGTTCATCTATAATTTTTTTTGTAGAAAGGTAGAGTGTCAGTGAAATACTGAAGGGATGACATGCAGTACTACAGGCATCATTCATGTTCCATTTGGTCTATCTACCATGTATCTACTCATATCGCTGGGATTTTCCACCTAAACTAAATGCAGTTGAAAAGCACTGAGCCACTTTTCAAGGGCCATCTGAAGGAAGGAAGGAAAGTGGAAGATGCCAACCCACTCACATCCCCTTCTTCACCCTCAAAAGACAGAAGCAAAAGCTTGTACACTAATTAGCTCCACATGCATCTGTGCTGTATTACTTGGAGAGTGAAGCACAGGGAACGTGAAATGTGAATAGATACCAGTTCAAAGGGGTTGGGGGTAGGGGTAAAAATAAATGAGTAAGAGGTGAAACAACAGGATATAAAGCAAAGCTTGTGGATAAGAACAAGCACCCAGCAGGATATCACCGGTCTGAATTTGACCTCTCACACAGACTCACATTACAGAGTTCTTGTAGAGACTGGAAAAGTTTGATTCACTGAAAACTCATCAACACTCCAGAAACGCTTACTGTAATTAAGAGAACAATTAGAGATGTATAGTCCATTGCACAAATCAACAGCCTGGCCCAGAAAGGGTGCAGAAGATAGAACTGGCTCTTAAAGAATCCTTGGTAGTCACAGTATGGGAGAGATGACACACTGGCTTTAGTTGGGCTTTTATTTTTTTAGAGGCTAACCTCTAGGGACATGCATTGTCTCCTTGACCTGCTCCATGCCTGAATAAGGGCACACCTACCCTGTGCCTCTTTGAAGATACTCTGGCTCAGTCTTGGTCCAGGGTTGTGCAAATTCAGGTGCTTCCAGCCATCTGGGAAAACCCCATTTCCAAGAAAAATCGACTTCAACGTTATGATGATAACATTCAAAGCCCTAAATGGTTTAGGACCTCGGTACCTATCAGAGCCCCTTCACGGATTGCTGCCTTGTCGTGGCGAAGGGGCTTGAGTAACTCAGAGAAGCTATGGGCTATGCCGTGCAGGGACACCCAAGATGGACAGATCATAGTGGAGAGTTCTGACTAAACGCAATCCACCTGGAGTAGGAATTGGCAAGCCACTCCAGTATCTTTGCCAAGAATACCCCATGAACAGAAACAAAAGGGTAAAAGATATGACGCTGGAAGATGGGCCCCTCAGGTCAGAAGGCGTCCAACATGCTACTGAGGAAGAGCGGAGGACAAGGACAAGTAGCTCCAGAGCTAATGAAGTGGTTGGGCCAAAGCCAAAAGGACGCTCAGCTGTGGACGCGCCTGGAAGTGAAAGGAAAGTCTGATGCTGCAAAGAAAAATACTGCATAGGAACTTGGAATGTAAGATCTATGAGCCTTGGTAAGCTGGATGTGGTCAAACAGGAGATGGCAAGAATAAACATTGACATCCTGGGCATCAGTGAACTAAAATGGACGGGAATGGGCAAGAATCCCGTAGAAGAAATGGAGTAGCCCTCATAGTCAACAAAAGAGTGGGAAAAGTTGTACTGGGATACAATCTCAAAAATGATAGAATGATTTCTGTGATGCTCTTGGCCCTTTAGAGGGTCGATGGGCACTTGGCCAGAGAGTTCGACCGGCACTTATCTACCACATTTGCCTGTCATAGCAACTGTATACACAGTGTGGTGTATTGGATAGAATAATGGACTAGGAATAAGTAGACCTAGGTTCAAATCCCCACTTAGCCATCCCTATTGAGGGTGCAACTGGTAAAGCGACTTCTCACTTACCTTGAAAGCCCTATTAGGGTCACCCTAACTCTGATCTGACACAATACACACATTAAAGCAAGTAGCTATTCCTAGAACTAAAGGGAACAACAGGTAAGTTTGAACCTTGGAGTTCAAAACTAAGCAGGGCAAAGGCTAATAGAGTTTTGTCAAGAGAACAAGCTGGTCATCACAAACACTGTTTTCCAACAACACAAGAGGCGACTCTACACATGGATATCACCAGATGGGCAATACCGAAATCAGATTGATTATGTTCTCTGCAGCCAAAGATGGAGAAGCTCTATACACTCGGCAAAAACAAGACCTGGAGCTGATTGTGGCTCTGATCATCAGCTTCTTATAGCAAAACTCAAGCTTAAACTGAAGAAAGTAGGAAAAACCACTGGGCTAGTCAGGTATAATCTAAACCAAATCCCTTATGAATACACAGTGGAAGTGAAGAACAGATTTAAGGAACTCGATTTGGTGGACAGAGTGCCTGAAGAACTATGGCTGGAGGCTCGTAACATTGTACAGGAGGCAGCAATAAAAACCATCCCAAAGAAAAGGAAATGCAAGAAAGCAAAGTGGCTGTCCAACGAGGCCAAATAGCAGAGAAGAGAAGGGAAACAAAATGCAAGGGAGATAGGGAAAGTTACAGAAAATTGAATGCTGACTTCCAAAGAATAGCAAGGAGAGACAAGAGGGCCTTCTTAAATGAACAGTGCAAAGAAATAGAGGAAAATAATAGAAAGGGAAAAACCAGAGATCTGTTCAAGAAAATAGGAGATATTAAAGGAACATTTTGTGCAAAGATGGACATGATAAAGGACAAAAATAGTAGGGACCTAACAGAAGCAGAAGACATCAAGAAGAGGTGGCGAGAATACACAGAGGAATTATACCAGAAAGATCTGGATGTCCCGGACAACTCAGATAGTGTGGTTGCTGACCTTGAGCCAGACATCATGGAGAGTGAAGTCAAGTGGGCCTTAGAAAACATGGCTAACAACAAGGACAGTGGAGGTGATGGCATTCCAGTGGAACTATTTAAAATCTTAAAAGATGACGCTGTTAAGGTGCTACACTCAATATGCCAGCAAGTTTGGAAAACTCAGCAGTGGCCAGAGGATTGGAAAAGATCAGTCTACATCCCAATCCCAAAGAAGGGCAGTGCCAAAGAATGCCCCAACTACCATACAATTGCACTCATTTCACACGCTAGTAGGTTATGCTCAAAATCCTACAAGGTAGGCTTCAGCAGTATGTGGACCGAGAACTCCCAGAAGTACAAGCTGGGTTTCGAAGGGGCAGAGGAACTAGAGACCAAATTGCTAACATGCATTGGATTATGGAGAAAGCCAGAGAGTTCCAGAAAAACATCTACTTCTGCTTCATTGACTACGCAAAAGCCTTTGACTGTGTGGACCACAGCAAACTATGGCAAGTTCTTAAAGAAATGGGAGTGCCTGACCACCTTATCTATCTCCTGAGAAATCTATATGTGGGACAGGAAGCAACAGTTAGAACTGGATATGGAAGAACTGATTGGTTCAAAATTGGGAAAGGAGTACGACAAGGCTGTATATTGTCTCCCTGATTATTTAACTTATATGCAGAATACATCATACGAAAGGCAGGACTGGATGAATCCCAAGCCGGAATTAAGATTGCCGGAAGAAATATCACCAACCTCAGATATGCAGATGATACCACTCTGATAGCAGAAAGTGAGGAGGAATTAAAGAACCTCTTAATGAGGGTGAAAGAGGAGAGCACAAAAAATGGTCTGAAGCTCAACATCCAAAAAACTAAGATCATGGCCACTGGTCCCCTCACCTCCTGGCAAACAGAAGGGCAAGATATGGAGGCAGTGACAGATTTTACTTTCTTGGGCTCCATGATCACTGCAGATGGTGACAGCAGCCACAAAATTAAAAGACACCTGCTTCTTGGGAGGAAAGCGATGACAAATCTAGACAGCATCTTAAAAAGCAGAGACATCCCCTGGACTGCAAGGAGATCAAACCTATCCATTTTGAAGGAAATCAACCTTGAGTGCTCACTGGAAGGACAGATCCTGAAGCTGAGGCTCCAATACTTTGGCCATCTCATGAGAAGAGAAGACTCCCTGGAAAAGACCCTGATGTTGGGAAAGTGTGAAGGCAAGAGGAGAAGGGGACGACAGAGGACAAGATGGCTGGACAGTTTCATTGAAGCTACCAACATGAATTTGACCAAACTCCAGGAGGCAGTGGAAGACAGGAGAGCCTGGCGTGCTCTGGTCCATGGGGTCACGAAGAGTTGGACACGACTTAACGACTAAACAACAACAACAAATTGTTACCCACAAATGCCAGATCCAACCTGAGAGGGCTGTGAGGATGCCACTCCACCATGTTAATGTCTAGGGTTCTTCGCTCCACCCTGTGGCCACCCCAGCAACAAACAAATATCCTTTCTTGATTTGGTTCATTTTCACATGTTTGCCCAAAGACAGTATGCATCTTTACAAACTACTGCTTCTACTACCACAACTTTGACTACGTCTCCCCATGGCATCAGCACTTGCATGTGAGATTTAGTGTAAAATTATGCACTAATTTTGTGTACCTCCTTTGGCATATAAACACTAAATGCAAATATATCAGCAACTCATACTTTAGTACTCTCTGATGAAAAGCGAACAGAGAACTGTGGGTTTTATGGAGCAAAGAGATTACAGTAACATCAAAAAATATGGCTATTTCAATAACATGAATTAAGAGGCAACAATATTGCAATGAATCAGCTCTCTGGGAGATTTCCAGTGCTTGTAAATATAAATTTACTTAGTGAATAATATAGAAAAGGCTTCACGCTACTCCATGCAAAGTAATGACTTCATTATTTTAAAGGACACATAATCCAGAGGTATTGAGCATCTAAAAAAGCAAATGCAAGCTGAATTGGAGTCTAAGACGTCCATGAATATCATCAGCAGCATACGAGAAGATGAAGACACACTGCAGGGTCTCCAAAATGAGTTTCTGAGTTGAATATAGTAAAACAAAAACAAGAAAAAGCAAACATGTCCTCATTCTGCTGTTAAGCCCTTCCTCTCTTCCACAGATGGTCAAATGTGGCCACCCGCATGTTATTGGACTACAACTCCTATAATACCTTAACATTGACTATACTGTCTAGAGCTGATGAGTCTTCTAGTCTAGTGGTCCCCAACCTTGGGCCTCCAGATGTTCTTGGACTTCAACTCCCAGAAATCCTGTCCAGCAAAGGTGGTGGTGAAGGCTTCTGGGAGTTGTAGTCCAAGAACATCTGGAGGCCCAAGTTTGGGGACCACTGTTCTAGTCCAACAACCTCTGGAGGGGCACGGTTGCCCACCATGCTCTACTTCTTTACTCCTTTCCAAGGACATGAAGTCACCAGCCTCCACTGGAAGGAACAGCAGCATAGGCATACAACCCTTTGAATATGTGTAATCATAGAATCATAGAATGATTGAGTTGAAAGGGGCCTACAAGGCCATTGAGTCCAACCCCCTGCTCAATGCAGGAATCCAAATCAAGGCACATCTGATAGATAGTTATCCAGTTTTCTCTTGAATGCTTCCAGTGTTGGAGTGCTCACCCCCCCTCTGAAGTATTTGATTCCATTGTCGTACTGCTCTAACAGTTAGGAAGTTTTTCCTGATATTCAGACTAAATCTAGGTTCCTAGAACTTGAACTCATTATTCCATTTCCTGCACTCTGGGAAGATTGAGAACAGATCCTGCCCCTCCTATGTATGACAGTCTGTCAAGTATTTAAAAATGCTATCATATATCCCCTCAATTTCCTTTTCTCAAGGCTAAACATTCCCCTTTTTTCCAGTCTTTCATAGCTCGGTGGTTTAGGTATCTGGCTGCAGAGCCAGAGGTTGGGAGTTTGATTCCTTACTGTTCTTCCCTGACAGAGGCAGGGCTCAATGATTCATAGGGTCCCTTCTAGCATTGCAGTTCTAAGATGATGATGATGATGATCTGTGCCTTTAGTTTAATTTCTCCATTTTTTTCACTGTCTCTGAGATTCTTCTGTACCATTTATCTAACATTCATTTTAAGCCTGCTACCAGGTTATGTAGTAAGAAATGTGGAGATCACAATCGTCAGATATTTTAAACACAGTCTTTCAAAAAGTCAAAACCTGAGAATTCTGGCAACTCTTTCCAAAATATACCATGTAACACACACAAAGGAACACATCCCAAAACACCCCTCCCACACACAGTAAACCTTCTACTCAATCTTTCTATCAAACCAAATTCACTATGGTGAGCTAAACCACACAACCACAAGTCTCCAGGATGATCAAACTCACCCAAATCAAAAGAATAACTAACTGTTTGAGCAGTTTTAACGTTACAATCGGGATGCAAGGATACATTCAGCTGAGTTTAGGGGGAACCAGTTGTTGTTGTTGTTGTTTGTTATGTGCCATCAAATCAGGAAAAAACTTATAGAGACCCTAATAGGGCTTTCAAGGTAAGTGTGATACTTAAGGAGTGGTTTTACCAGTTCCACACCCCATTCAGTTTCCATGGCTGAGATTCAAACCCTGTTCTCCAAAGTCCTAGTCCATCATTCTATCCACTACACTTTCAGGACTATCCAAAGTGATGAACCCTCTCCCCTGAGAGGGTACCTTTAAAGTTCAGGCAAGAACCCAGAGGGGATTCACCTACCCATTATAACTGAAGCCACCAGCCTTCACAGAAAGGAGCAGCAGCCTAGGCACACAACTCTTTTGCTATGTGTAAATATATTTGATGCCCTCATCTAAAAGAAGCCATCAGCAACATTAGTTATTGCCAGCTGGTCACGGCAATGTTTTGTTCTGGAAATTACTTTATAAATTGATATTGGAAAGCAGTACATCAGTGTAACGAGCTGGAATTTTTAGCATGTATACATTACTGAAACAGCGATGTCTACGCTGGCTTGAGCATGTTGTGAGAATGGCTGATGGTCGGATTCCAAAAGATCTCCTGTGTGGAGAATTAGTGCAGGGAAATCGCCCCAGAGGGAGACCACAGCTGCGATACAAGGAGATCTGCAAGCGGGATCTGAAGGCCTTAGGAATGGACCTCAACAGATGGGAAACCCTGACATCTGAGCATTCAGCCTGGAGGCAGGCGTTGCATCACGGCCTCTCCCAATTTGAAGAGACCCTTGTCCAGCAGACCGAGGCAAAGAGGCAGTCACGGAAGCAGCAAAATCAGGGAGCTGGACAGGGGACAGATTGTATTTGTCTTCAGTGTGGAAGGGATGGTCACTCTCGAATTGGCCTTCTCAGCCACACTAGACACTGTTCCAAGTCCTTCATACAGAGCATGTTACCATAGTCTTTCGAGACTGAAGGATGCCTAATACATCAGTGTAAGCCGATCATCAGGAAGCTATTGAAAGAATGACACAAGCAACCAAATCACAAGAAACTTAAACAGAAGGAGCTGAAAACAGTAGTCGGTGGATGGTAACATATGCTCAGTTTCACTGGTCAAGCTACTGTCCACACAAACAAATCCTAAATTCCACCCATGATAAGAGATGCAAGCCATTTTAGAAGGCAGATGTCATCATCCGTATTGTCTGCCATTGAACCACTATCCCACTGGTTCTAATATACAGCTGTTGTATTTATATAACTGTGTGCCGTCAAGTCAATTCTGACGTATAGTGACCCTTTTCAGAGTTTTCCAGGTAGAGAGTACTCAGTAGTGGTTTACTATTCCCATCTTCTGAGGTCATCCTGGGACTGTGCAGCTTGCCCAAGGCCACACAGGCTAGCTCTACTCACAGGAGGCAAACTGGCGAATCGAACTCCCAACCTCTGGCTCCGCAGCCAGATACCAAACCACTGAGCTATCCAGCTAGCAGTGTTTATACAGCCACCCAAAAGAAAATCACCCAAAAGAAAATTTGAACTAAAGTTGATCAAGACTGATGAGAATTTCATTTGTTGCTTGTTTTGCCAATAAGTTAGCAACATTTTCACATTTCTTTCCATTTCTGGGATGGAAAGAGCAGGAGAATATTAGGGGGAAAATATGTGAAGAAGCAGACAGATTTTCCAACCAGGCCCATGATTTTTAGCATTTCAATTTTAGAAGCCTGGATTTCAATCCTTATGCACTCATATTTAATCCTAAATTATGATTCAAAACTCTCTTCTGAGATGTATTTCATCTTTAACACCTATATAACAGGCAGATAAAAGAAAATTCTCCTAAGGTTGGAATACCTGTACCTACTCCATTTGGCCAACGTAGAGAGAGACTCTTTCATCTTGTTTCTAAAACATATCCCAAAATGGATGATTTTTTTCATTTAGGGATAGAAAGTACCACAGGTTTAAAAATCTGACAGCAGGAGAAAGTGAAACAAACAGGTTTTCCCTTCTGAATTCTCTTCGATGCTCAAAAATGTGTGTCTAGTTCATATGTCTTTGTTAATATGGGCAACTAGAAAAGACCAGTCTTTACCTAACAATAAACAGCTCTCACCATGTCCCTCTATTACTTTCTTCATCCCATCCTCCCTTTGAATTTGACAGTCTAGCAGGAACAACACGATCAAACATAACAAAAACCACTGCTCCACCACTCCCACCCTTTTTTCACTGAATACAGCCTTTCCTCTTTCCGACAGATCTTTCTATATGCAATGTCACAAAATTGAGCCAATCTTGGCACTAGTCCAAGCAGCTTGTGAGGAGGGGTAACGAGGAAGAATTATATGCACCCCACGGAGAGCTTCGGGCTTTTCCTCTTTGAACCAGATATCTGTATTCTTGTGTGTGTGTTTGATGTTGACTAGCTGAGCACTACATGGTACAAGAAACACACAAACAGAAAATCCCTAGGCTAAAGCCCCGATCAAAAGTTATCACAAAAGCAGGATAAGGGGGGGGGGGAGCACAATCTTGCTTATCATCTTCCTTAATTGGTCCAAAATATTATATGCAATGGAGTTAGGAAACAATAGAATAATAATCATGGAATCATAGAATAATTGAGTTAGAAGGGGCCCATAAGGCCATTGAGTCCAACTTCCTGCTCAGTGCAGGAATCCAAGTCAAAGAAGATCTGATAGATGGTTGTTCAATTTTTTCTTTAATGCCTCCAGTATTGGGAGTGCTCACCACCTCCTCAGGTTGATTGGTTCCATTGTCATAATTCTATAACAGTTAAGAAGTTTTCTCCTGATATTCAGTCAAAATCTGACTTCCTGTAGCTTGAGCCCATTATTACATGTCCTGCACTCTGGGATGATGGAGAACAGATCCTGCCTCTTCTCTGTATGACTACCTTTCAAATATTTGAAAAGTGCTATCTGTCGTGATTTACTTCAGTAAATGAAAGGCAGAGTCCAATAAGCCAGTCCAAGGTCAGAAGTAGAGATGGGGGTATTCGTATACAAATACCCCTACACAGGTGGCGTTAATGAGCGCGCGATCTGCTCGCCACTCTTCGACCTTGTAGCGAGGCTTGTCCTCCCGCCTCCTGCCAGGAGTGGCGAGCGGATCGCACACTGCGGATCCATTGGTAGAATCGTGCGGTCCGCATCCGTGGCGGATCGGTGAGTGGACCGTCCGGCCCCATGGGGCTGGACCCTCGTTAACGCCACCTGTGGGGGGGTATTCATATTCATATACGAATACCCCCATCTCTAATCAGAAGCCAGAGAATCAGTCAGAACCAGCAGTAACAATGCTAGAGTCAAGGTATCATGAAGAGAAGTCCAGGTCCGGTCCAAGGGTCAATAAATAGCTCCAGGAAATACCAAAGCAGGTTGCAGGTAAAGACAACAGTTGTTTTCTGCACCGATTCCTCATGAAAGCCTGCCTTATATGAGGAGTCCATGCCTTTACATTGCTCTCAGCCGGAGTCCTTAGCTAGGATCCTTCAGTACATACACATTGGTCTCAGCTGAGCCCTTAACTGAAACACTACACTATCATATCTCCCCTCACTGATGCTTCTCACTTCTCTCCCACCAGTGGCTGGTCATAATTACCTTGACTTTGGATGTGCCACCTCTACTAAGGATGTTAAGTTGAATTCCAATCAATCTCTAAAGGCTTGCTGTTAACAAGTTCTTCTCTTTCCAGGACTTCCTTCCACATTTATTTTACCTTCAATGATCAGCTATTACAATCTGTAATATTCGTTTCTCATTTGATGACTGAAGTACTCTAGTTTTCTGCTTTCTCTGTGTTTTATGATTTCTTGGTCTTTATTCATCCACTTTAGTCCAAGACGTTCTAGCATCTTGCGATAAATCCACATTTCAAATGCTTGTATTTTTCCCCCAAGTACCTTGTGTTAAAGTCCACAATTCTATCCCATACATTAGAACCGAGAATCCATATCTATCTATCTATCTATCTATCTATCTATCTATCTATCTATCTATCTATCTATCTATCTATCTATCTATCTATCTATCTATCTATCTATCTATCTATCTATCTATCTATCTATCTATCTATCTATCTATCTATCTATCTATCTAGTGCCCAGGCCGCTACTCCGGGCAGTGAACAATATAATAACATGAACATAAAATAAAACTGCAATAGTAATTGATAAAACAACAAACAAAAAGTCCCCAAGTCTGTAAATATAAAAAAACCAGCACAGAAGATACAAAAGGACATGAATTGGTGGGAAAATAGAGATAATTTCCCCAAATTAACGGAATATGAATAATGACAAATAGAATTAATCCGGGGTAAGGCTGTGGAAAGCCTAGGTAGTTACATGCAATGCATGTCCTCAAAGCCATTTCTAAGTTTGTGCTGCATCTTACATTCCTCATCTGAAAGTAGTGGCTCGAAGCCATCTTTCTTCTGGCTTCAATTATGTGGCTATCAGCCTGTGGTACATCTGATTAAATTCTGAGGTACTTACAGTTGCCAAAATAGGACAAGAAGTGCAGGAAGGAAGGTAACTGATTGGCTGAAGAGACTGCTTTGGATGCAGCCCAACAACACTACTCAGAGTTGCCACATTCAACACCAGAATAACCATGATGCTGTTAAACCTCTAGGAAGATGAGGAAGAAGCAACCAGCTGTAGTATTTGTTTCTAATTAGATGATGAAAATACTCAGGAGAGCCTGCTTTAATCTTGGTGAGAAAATGGGTTTCAAAGCCTGGATATCTTCTCAGGGATTCGTAAGTAATGATACTGATAATATTTATGTGCCATCAAGTTGATTTTGACTTATGGTGACCCTCTTCTGGGTTTTCTAGGTAAAGAGTACTCAGAATGGGTTTACCATTCCCTTCTTCTGGGGTCGTTCTGGGACTGTGTAGCTTCCCCATGGCCCTGCAGGCTGGTTCTTCTCCTACAGTAGGGAGGATTGAACTCCTGACCCCTTCATTCTGCAGCTAGGTGCTCCATCTCACTGAGCCATCTAGTCAGGTTTAAGTTTACAAATCCTTTCCCAAATGGCTACAGAGAAACCAGACTTGAGACCAGGAAAGCCCTTCAAAAAAAGTCATCCTATCATGGACTCTGTGTTCCGTTACATCCTGGCAGTGATAAACCTCTAAACTGAAACTATTTTAAAAAGCTGGTATATTGTTGCTATGAGAGATTGAAATGAATTTCATTCATTTCTACTGTCATGATGAGAGTAGGGTTTTTTCCCCCAATAAGGCCCATGATTCATCAGCCAAAATCCTATTAACAAACCCATGTTTTCAAGAGCAAACGTTTAGTAGGTTTTTCCCCTCTAGTGGACTGTTCTTGACCTAATCATCACCATGTCTCCTTGCATGCCGCGTTTTGCAACAATTGCATGGCCACTTACATGATGGAGAGCTTGCTAGGGCAAAGTACTTGTGCAACTGAGGGAGGGAACAAGGTTCTGCCCATTTTGAGAATACATCTCACCTCAAGGACATACACATAGAGCATTTTGGAGAAAACTACTCATAAAATGTAGACAGGAGGGCCTGGCGTGCTCTGGTCCATGGGGTCATGAAGAGTCGGACACGACTTAACGACTAAACAGCAACAACTCATAAAATAATGTGCTCATTTTGAAATGTGAATAGCTGAAAGGAGTACCATTTTTTAAATGCACAAACACACGGAGGTACTGCTTAGGCCTCATCTAGAGCAGTGATTCTCAAACTTGGGTCCTCAGATGTTCTTGGACTGCAACTCCCAGAAATCCTGGCCAGCATAGCAAGTGGTGAAGACTTCTGGGAATTGCAGTCGAAGAACATCTGGGGACCCCAGTTTGAGACCCACTGATCTAGAGTACTGCATCCAGATCCAGACACCACACTTTAAAAAGGATGCCAGTGAACTGGAACAAGTTCAGAGGAGGGTGACGAGGATGATTAGGGGACTGGAAACTAAGCCTTATGACGAAAGACTGAAAGAACTGGGTATGTTTCGCCTTAAGAAAAGGAATCTGAGGGGGGAGATGATAGCACTTTTCAAATACTTGAAAGGTAGTCATACAAAGGAGGAGCAGGATCTGTTCTCTACCATCCTAGAATGCAGGACATGTAATAATGGCTACAAGCTACAGGATGCCAGAGTTAGGCTGAATATGAGGAAGAACTTCTTAACTGTTAGAGCAGTACGTCAATGGAAGCAATGACCTCAAGAGGTGGTAAAGCAGTGGAGACATTCAAGAGAAAACTGGACAACCATCTGTCAGATCTGCTTTGATTTGGATTCCTGCACTGAGCAGGAGGTTGGACTCGACGGTCATATAGGCCCTTTCAACCCAATTATTCTATGCAATTATTGTATGATTCTATGTTTTCAGTCACTGAGGGAAATATGGCTGGAAATCTAATGGTGTCCATTTACAAGTGACCTTATGAATGATCAATCTCCGTACTATTTTTCCTACAATGTAAATTTATTTCTGTATTTTACATTGTACACATTGGCCAGAATCCTACTGGTGTTTGTGTTAAGCCTGCGTAACTTGCTACAGGGAATTGTGGCTAATTGACAATATGCCAGTGTGTACAACTGGGCATAAGCCCAAGCACACAACTAACACATACCCTGGCACCTTGCCAGTTAGCCACAATTCCCTGTAGCAAGTTACACATACCTTACACAAACTCCAGCAGGATTCTGGCCTATGTATACAAGGCAAAATACAGAAATAAATGTACATAGTAGGGAAAATAGTAGGCAGCCACAGGGTTGAGTTTACAAGAGCTGAGCAGGGCTTTTGAGGACTGGACATTTTGGAGATGGCTCATTCATAAGGTCACCATAAATTGGAAGTGACTTGATAGCACATAGTAACAACAGTTAGAAAAATAAATAACTGCCATAAAAAATTCAATGCAGAAAGAAGAAGGGGAGAAATCTTACAATCCAATATGAAAAACAAGGACAGGAAGAAAATGGAATTCAAAGAAATGCAACAGAATCAAGACAAAGATTTTCCCATCCTTACTTGCTCTATCACCTTTATTGCTACACCTGCCAAAGGAGCTAATTCTATATTCTTAGGGCAACCTCAGAAGTAGTTCAGCAGTGACTGTGACTGAAAGTTGGATTATGTATTTCAGGAGCGTTCTGCTTAGACACCCCCCCTAATCGGAAAGTTTGGCATCTGTCTCTTTAGTGGAATAAATTAAGAACTCTGTTTATCCAGATTAAAACATCAAATTGATTTTGAGTCCCCTGAGACTAACACTTTGCAATTAGTTTAAGCTACACTTCAAAAGAGAGAGAGGAATGGGGAAGAGAGAGAGAGAGAGAGAGAGAGAGATGTTGGCATGGTCATGCCAGGATAATTCTGCAGAATCAGGCATGCAACAAGCCATGTGATGATCAGGTCAAGAACAGTTAACAATGTGGTTCAGTCTGTCAACGGGGCACAGATTAATGGCTGAATTCCCATCTCATCTCTGCTATTCGAGGCAGAATGTCTGATAATCGAAACAGGTCTTCCCTCCTTGGTTGCACCCGAACCTGATTATGACTAAGAGTTTGGAAAAATTTACTTTTTTGGACTATAGTTCCCAGGGTAGCCACACTAACTTAAAGATTACGGGACTCAGTACCAAAAAGGGAGTTTTCTGAGTTTTTTTTCCTGGGAAACTGCCTAGAGACAACCATTTTGAATCTTTTGGTCTTCCTCTTGAATCCTTGGGGGGGGGGGGGGGCGCGACAGGGACAAAACACCACCCACTCTGAGACATACTACCATGGTGATCTTTTTATATTCCTGGGTACACAGATGGCCAAGGAAAACGAGGCCTACATTTTGCCACTTCACTATAAAACATGCCAAAGCTCTTTCTGCAATTCTTGTCTACTCGCTTGGTGTCAAAGAATTAAGGCTGTTTTTTTTAATAACTGTTCGTTCATAGCTTTGATATCAATTATTTAGGTAATTTTGTATAGCAACGTTTGTTTTAAAGAAGAGCCTTGTGGCGCAGGGGTTAAACTGCTGTACTGCAGCCAAAATGGTGCTCATGACCCGGGGTTCCATCCCAGGTCGCCGGCTCAAGGTTGACTCAGCAGTGGGGAGGTGGGAGTGAAGAAAAGATGGGTCAGAAAAGAGTACCCAGCAACCAAGAGGGCGTGTAAGGAAGAAGTGAGAAGATAAGAGTAGTGTTTTTTTAAAAAGCACTAAATTTTTCCAGGAACCAAACAATATTTGAACCCTGAGCCAGGGTTCAGAGGAGAGGCTCATTTTAGTTTGTAAATGCATGCATCCACTGTAAACAGCATTCTATATATCTCCGGTTGTAAACATGTAAACTTCCAGTTACATACAATGGCCTAGGCAGTATGTAGAACCAGTGAGCTCACCAGAGGGGCTTCTGGTGAATAAATAAATTATATGCACCAAGTTTTTGATCCTGTATATCCATGAATGTTCCTTTTGTTTTATAGGGACGCCTTGGCAACAAACTACAGGCTATCGATTTTGGGCTCTGAGCAGGGCTGACTGTCATTTCATAGAGGCCAGAAGCAGAAATGGAAAATACATTGATGGGGTTTATATCTCCCTATAGAAATATCTGGTACCTAATTCTCAAAATGAGCAAAAATAGAGAGCACGTCTTGCCCCAGTAAATCATTCATTTCTGAGGCTTAAGATACATTTCAGAGGTGTATTTGAAAAATGAGCATGACCGGGAAGAATGCAAGTGCTCTTAAAATGTGTGCAGACATAGAATCATAGAATTGTTGAGTTGGAAGGGGCCTATAAGGCCATTGAGTCCAACCGCCTGCTCAAGGGACTGTAAGTAAATAAATGTCTTTTTATTCTTTCTCCTACAAATGTCTCAGAGTGACGTTTAATGAGAGAGGGGTAGACGCCGGGGAACTTGTAGGTATTCTCATTTGTGGATTACCTCTACTGTGCAGCAAAAGAAATTTTACAAGAAATTCAAAACTGGGCAACAAAAACTTGCTCTGGAAGGCTGAGAAATCTCCGCAGGAGGTTTTGGGTGACACCGAAGGCTACCAAGGGAAAAGGAAGGGTGTGCAAAGTGTGGCAGTCTAGATGTTGTCAGAGTGCGGTTCACACACTGGCTCTAGTCAGTGCAGCCGATGGTGAAGGATGCTGGGATTAACTGTTGTACCAATCATACCCATTGTGACTGGCAGGGTGGAGAGCACAGCAGTCAAGGATGGGTAGAGTCACACACACATGGGTATTCACTCAGAGGCGGCATCGCCTGCACTCCACTCATTCACTCTACAACTCAACCCAGAAGCACCTTGTCCCTAAATCAGACAATACCACTATCTAGTGTTGCGTCTCTCTTCCCCCTCTTCACGTCAAACTCATTTGCACAGTCTGTGAAATTAATTAAAGAAAAGGGAACAGGAGGCAGGCAAAAGGGGGCCACCTGGGGATAGCCTCAGGGATAGCAGGAGCTCCAAGCAGAGTAGTGCCCCAGCCGTCAAGAGATCAGCCTCCAGTGCACTGCTAACATGGTGTCGAATTTAGACCTTGTCTTACTATACCTTGGTGAGTGGCACATAATGACCAGAATCCTATCTGTGTTGCTGTAAGCTTTGTATAACTGACTATGGGTAATTGCAGCTAATTGATGAGGTGTCAGGTGCATCTTGGTTGCACAGTTATGCAAGTGACCAAGCACACAACCCATACGTGATCTGGCACCTTGTCAATTAGTCACAGTTAGCCAAGCTGAGTTATACAAACCTTACCTCTTGTCTCTGTTAACCTAAGAATTATCTTCCTCTGAACTGGCACTCCTTTGGCCCCCAAGATCCCAAAGTTCAGAGACCAGCCTTACCAAACTTTCACATTGATATCATGTCATCCAAGCAAATGGCCAAAACAAAGAACCGGTTCTCATTGTCATACAGAACAATGGCATATGTATATTGAAATATGATGAACAAGACTGACTTTGTCCTGACTTTAAATTGGATCCCTGTAACAATTCATCAAAGCCAATTGTGTACGTAAAAGCCAGCCACCAATTCAGCAGTACATTTGCCTGCCAAATACACTCTATATTCTTAATAAGATAACCCCCCACCCCACCAAAAAAAAAGTGCTTCCAAAAGCATTTTCAAATAAAATGAGACTGAACACTATTCATTATGTAGAAAGGGTTTCTTTTTTATGAAAGGTTTCGCTTTGTTCATTCATGCAATAAAACATCCCGTAGATGAACTGAAAAGATGAATAGCCGATAAAAAGACAATCAAATGTGACAGCTTATCTTCACTTCTTCACAGATTCATCAGCTCAGAAATATTAGAAACTTCAGCAGTTTATCTCCTGGACTAACTTTGACAAGAAGAGTTTCAGAACGTCATTTTGGATGCACAGATTGCAAAGGTTATATTTCTAAATGCCAAAGAGAGTCACACTGATCTCGGGAGATATTATTTCAGTTCACAAAAGCCAACATTCTCTAAAGGTGGGGCAGGGGGCAGTTTGTGGTTTGAATGGACTTTGTAGTGTAGATATAAATTGATCTATCATAGTAGGTTGGTACCACTTTAACTGTCATGGCCCCATTCTATACAATCCTGGATTTTGCTGCACACACTTGGATTCTAATAGGGATGGGCACAAACCACTGGTTCAGCAATTTGTCCTTCACATGAACAAGTGTTCAGTGCTTCCCAGTCCCACCTTCTCCAGCGGGAGCCCACTAAGAGGCAGCGCCCAGAGGTGGTGTTGCAGGGAAGCTTGGGTGCTGCCTCTGTGTGGCCACTGGAGGTGGTAGTACTGGGTACCACTGAACACCTGTTCGTCTGAAGGACGATCTGGCACAAACTGCTGAACCAGTGGTTTGTGCCCATCTCTCTAGATTCTAACCAAATCCAGAAGCGAATAGCTTGCAAAAACTCAAAGAACAATGGAAAGGCAGCTGCCAAACAATCAGACTAATAGATGAAGTAAGAAACCAGGTTATTTAAGAAAAGACAAAAATAATACATGTGAAGCAACAAATAGCATCATTAAAATGGAGATGGGTGGGCCATACCATGACCTGTGAGTGGGTGACAAAATAAAGAAACTCATCGATTGCAACTTTGGAGCAGAAGAAGGCTTATGGAGCGAAAGAAGTCCACACAAAGATGGATGACTGGAAAGGATTAGAAAAGTACAAAACAAATATTTGTGGATGAAAAAAGAGGCAGTTGATATTCAATATGGGATGTCAATGGGCTAAGAAAAAAGAGAAACTTACTGTGATGGGTGAGGGCAGTACCTTACAGCACAGAATTCTGTCTGAGAATTACAGGTCACAGGATTCTGTGGGCTGAGGCAGTTCTAGTGCTGTAACTGTGCAGAGTATATATCAGCGATGGCGAACCTATGGCACGTGTGCCACAGCCGGCACGCAGAGCCCTTTCTGCGGGCACGCGAGCCATAAGTCGCCAGATCACTACTCCCCTCCCCCCCACAGCCAAACCTGTGGAGGTGGCTGCAGCCGCGGTGCTGGTGCTTTGACAGGCGGCGGGCCAGGATCCGGAGCAGCTGGCGCTGGCGGCAGATCCAGAGTGGGGTCTCAAGGCACCTCCGTGCCCGGGATTCCACCTTCCACCGCCACTTCCGGTTCCGCCGTGGCTCGCTGCCCACTGGGGTTTTTTTCTTTTTCAGTTTGGGCACTCGGGCTCAAAAAGGTTTGCCATCACTGGTATATATGCTCTTGGAGAGCTGTGACAAGCTGTAACAAGCTTGGCATGGCCCACACAGCACCACCTACTCATGCCGTTGTGCTGACCTCTCCTTTTGTCAAGCAAATAAGGCTTCCAGCCTGGAACAGCTTGCACTCCCAAAGAGAAATATAAAATAAGTATGATAGGATTATCTTTTTTCCTCTAGTGATATGAAACCTCCAGGTTTCATCCACTGGTCCCTACTTGATGAAGAATCAAGCCATTTGAAAATCCAGCACCCTTTTGCATCATAATAAGGCATTTTGGTCCAAAGCATTATTTTGCCCATTATTTCGCCAAGACCAACATAGTGAAAAGATTTAGTGACTCAGTGACTGCATGTACCGGTCTGGGTTCTGAAAATGGAAGTAGTGCCTTGTTTTGTTGTACGTGTTTCTAAAACTAGAGAGACACTGTAAATTCTCATAATAAAGGCAGTAGACGAGAAAGGCAGAATATGAAAGATAGGTGGGTAATACATATCCAGTGTATAAAAAGATACGCAGATAAACACATAGATGGATTACTGCTTACACTCAACAAAGGAACTTCTCTAAGAAGCATGAGATGAGGAAGATTTGTGCTACAGTAACATGAGAGTTATTCATCACATAATATACAATGTTCAGCAAACATAACTTCACTCCAGCGCATATTTCTGTGTCAGTTGTTTGGGCATCTCAGATCCTAATTTCAATGCAACACAACAAAATCTGTTCAAGGCCAATTAAAACTCAGCAACATGCCTGAAACGAATGTTAACATCTTCAAAAAACAAACCTCCATCACATTTCATTGCCTAAGTGAAGAAGACACTGCAGGTTGTTAAAATTTAGGCAGGAGTAACAAATATGATTAAGGGGCTCAAAAGACTGATAGCTTTTTCCTTGTAATAGTGGCCGAAGCAGAGAACTTATCAATAAAGCTTGACAAAATGGAGTCTGAAGGGCTGGAGGAACCTGAACAAGAGAAAGTAACAACACAGTTTGGAGGAACACAAGTGCACCATCTGCATGGTAATTGCCACTTCCCTTATAGCAAGAAACAGTTGGGGGTACAAGAACTAGACAAGGAAGTGTGTTCAAAGCCATGCAGAATATGGAACAGAAAACTCTATTTTGGACACACCTTATAAACCACCTTGACCTGTGTGTGTCCCTTTAAAAAACAGGGCTAATTGACATTCATGCAGTCATCAAGATCCCCATCTAGTAAGGGGCCTGCTTCTGATTTATCCAGAATATTCTGTCTCGCCTTGACTTGCCTGGGGTGTGTGTGTGTGTGGCTTGCAGGACCTCCCACCTCCTCTCCCAAACCCTAGATTCACAAAAATGAAAATAGAAATGGAGTTTCACCAATACTAGTTTGATTTGTCATGATTGACATCCTTCAGTCTCGAGAGACTATGGTAATGTGCTCTGAATAGAGGACTTGGAACAACGTCTAGTGTGGCTGAGAAGGCCAATTCGAGAGTGACAATCCCTTCCACACTGAAGAAAAATACAATCTGTCCCCTGGCCAGCTCCCTGATTTTGCTGGTTTCGGGACTGCCTCTTGGCCTCAGCCTGCTGGGCAAGTGTCTCTTCAAAATGGGAGAGGCCATGATGCACCGCCTGCCTCCAGGCTGAACGCTCAGATGTCAAGGTTTCCCATCTGTTGCAGACCATTCCTAAGGCCTTCAGATCCCGCTTGCAGATATCATTGTATCACAGCTGTGGTCTCCCTCTGGGGCGTTTTCCCTGCACTAATTCTCCATACAGGAGATCTTTTGGAATCCGACCATCAGCCATTCTCACGACATGCCAAAGCCAACATAGACGTCGCTGTTTCAGTAATGTATACATGCTAAAAATTCCAGCTCGTTCTAGGACTACTCTATTTGGAACTTTGTCCTGCCAGGTGATGCCAAAAATGCGTTGGAGATGACACATATGGAACGTGTTCAGCTTCCTCTCCTGCCGTGCACAAAGGGTCCAGGACTCACTGCAGTACAGGAGTGTACTCAGGACACAGGCTCTATAGACCTGGATCTTGGTATATGTCGTCAACTTCTTATTGAGCCATACTCTCTTTGTGAGTCTAGAGAACATGGTAGCTGCTTTACCAATGCGTTTATCGGACATGACTGGACTAAATGTCAAGGCAAACCTTTACCTTTACCTAAAGTAGCTCTCCTGCAGGCATGCCTTCTGCAAATCAGGAGGTCTACGGGACAGTTACATTAACAAGCTGCAAACAAGGCTATTTAGTCAATTTCCTCCACTCCCTCTGTGTGGCCAGTTAACTCAAATTTACCTGGGGAAACCGAAATCCCGAGGTGTAACTTCACAGTGAGTGAATTCACATTTTTCTCACTGTATAGTCACATGCTAAAACTGATCAAATGGATTGAGTTTTCTGCAAATCTGAACACAGGCACAACAAAAGTTGCCTTCTATTGAATCAAGCTTTTGGTCTATTTAATGGCTAGGTTCCAGCCCAAGGTTACTGATTGAGATGGACAGCAGCTGTCTGAGATATGAGGCAGGATATTTCCCATACCTTCTGGGTAATATGTGGATGGAGGCTGGACCTGGAACTCTGCCACTGAGCTACTGTCCCATTCCATATTCTGGACAAATTTGGAAGCTAACTTTTACGACCCACTATTACCAACACCTCAAACACATGCACCCTGGTACTGCAGGCACATCTCAAAGAGAAATCAAAGTCATCATTGATGTACCATCAGGAAAGGAGTAGAACTGGGCAGGAGAACTAAATCTTCTCCACCAAGCAATACAGTAACTGTGAATGCTGAGAAGAATAAAAAAAGATACACATTTTTCCAAGTGGATCCTACACTGTAAAAGAGAAACACACTGTCTATTTCTGAACCGCGCAGAAAAAGCAGGATTGTGCAGACGGTGCAGATTACAACCGCAGCTGGAAGCTCAGGGATAAGTGAATCTCTGTACTTAAAACAGAATCACAACAACAAGGCAGAGCAAAACCCATTTAAAAAGGAGTTCTGAATGCATTATTTAGCAGATGGTGCTATAAAATATTTACTAACAAGGTGCAACAAAACAAAACAAAACAAAAATTCCAAAGAGAAATAAATGCATATGAACAGGGAAGGATTGAATGATGACTTTTTAAAGTCATCTCCCTTTAGGATGATGCGGGAAGATCTTCTGCAAAGAGGATCCCAGATGAGACAGTCTACAGGTACAACCACATTGGCAAAAAATGTAAGAAATGCTATGGGACTGTGGTGGACTGATTCACATTTTTTCCCATTAACCACATGATAAAACATAGGAAACAAGATTGCAGAAAGCACGTATTGTTGATTATAATTTAGAGGCCACCTCTCTGCTGGCAAGATCTCTCGAGTTCTCTCTCTTACACATACACTTTTTATTTTTCTTTCAAACAGCTTGGTGCCAGTGCTGTTATGCTAGGGTACTCTAGATATCCCCCCCAAAATAAAGGAAAATGGGGAAATGAGAGAAAGAAATTATACCCTGCCCTTGTTTGCAATTTATCAAGAAGTTCTACTGTAGCTGTGACTCCTGCAGGGCTACAGAAGAGCTATATTAACAAGCTGCAAACAAGTCTGTTTAGCCCATTTCCTCCTTTCCCTTTGTGGCTGATTCAAATTAACAGATCTGGAGAAACCTGAATCCTCCGGTGCAACTGGACTGCTAACCAGTTCACCATGGCGAGTTCCATGATCCTTCTTGCATGTACATCGATAATCAGTAGGATTTTTGTAAGTGAAGAAGGCTTTCTCCACCATAGCAGTAGATGTGCCAGGTAGAAACAGACAATTGGGCAGAAATATGCAGCTTCAACCTGAAGTGGCTACAGATGGCTGTAATAACAGCCACACTCTCAGTGTACAAGCTAGTCATCATCACCTGTATTTCTTGAACATACAAGTTAGCCATTGTAGATGCAACGCTATTGCTATATTTTGCTTTGGTCAGACTTCACTTACTGTGTCCAGTTCTGGGCATCACAGTTTAAGAAGGACACTGAGAAGCTGGGACATGTCCAGAGGAAAGCAACCAGAATGCTACAGGTCTGGAAACCAAGCTCGGTGAGGAAAGTTTGAGGGAACTTTGCATATTTAACTGGAACAGAGAAGCCTGAGAGGCAATGTGACAATAATCTCCAAAGTGTTTAAAGGGCTATCATGTGGAAGATGGAGCTGGCTTGTTGTTGTTGTTTTTTGTTGTTGTTGTTTTTGCAGTGCAAGAGGAGAGGATCAGAAGTAATGGATTCAAGTTACAGGAAAGGAGATTTTGACTAAACTTTAGGAAGAACTTCCCAACAGTGAGAGCCACTTGATAATAGAATCGGCTGCCTCAGAAGGTGGTGGACTCTCCTTCACCGAAGCTTAAGCAAAGGCTGGATGGCCATCTGTCAGATGCTCTGTACTGGAAGGGGGGCTGGACTTGATGACCTTTGGAGCACCTTCCAGCTCCGCAATTCTAAGATCCTATCCTTTCCAACGAAAAGAAAAACGAGCTCATGGCTTTTGCAGTCTTTGTTTTTCTCTACCATTGCTGCAGGATAAGGACATTTATTAAGGTCAGTCCTACCACGAGGTTTGCTGAGCCAGGCACCTCAAAGGAAGGAGCAATGCTGCAGCAAACGGACCCTTCTCTTCCCCTCCTGCCATTGCTTCTGGCGTGCACCTGCTACTTTAGCAGTTATCGCGGTACACAGACTATTTCTTTTTTATGGTTGATCTTGTAGCACCATCCCTTCCTCCTCTTCCTCACCTCTTTATCCTATGTTAGAGAGACAAACTACTGCTGGTGCCACTGTTACCTCCTGCTTTAGTACTGTATCATCTATGGGTTGCATTTATCCCTGGGAGCATTTTGCAAATCCCAAAATTTCCTAAGAGACCTTCTCAATTTTTTTTTTTAAATGAAGACGAAATTCACCCCAAATTGTGATGTTTTTGCCCCTGACAGCAGCAGTTTCCACTTCTTGGGCTTAGGGAGAGAGATCCCTAAGCCCCCCCCCCCAAACGGAACTGGAAATGCCACTGGGGGTATTTGGGTATTGAGGTTTGCTTTGGCTGCAAGCGCCGTCACCTCATTATTGTCACAGTTGATCTGGCAACTCCTTATCTAACGGCTCTGCTGCAAGGAAGGCATCTCACAGGGCTTGGAAAGTCATCGTTAAGGTGCCCCATTGCCTCAAGGCAGCCTAAATAGATGGGAATAAGGAATTATGTATTTATCATATCTCCAAAACATACGGCCACTCAAATCCTCCCAACCCATGACTGCAAGCCAGTAGCAACATCTCTGGACCCCAGATCCACCCTGACCTCTCCTTTTCTGGACATGTGTCTCTTCTTTATATACTTCTAAGGAAGCCACTTAGCAACTCCCTCACTTTCCCTGCCAGTCTCTGCACCAACATGAAAGTGGAAGATCTAGAAAGCCAAAATCGATTCAACATAAAGGGTATGCAAATCTGAAAAGAGAAAATCCTTTCATCTGCCATGAATCTGCTGCCATAATCAATTTCATTGAGTGACCCCCAAGATCTGGTACTGCCAAGAATAAGCAAGTGAAAAACCCCACTCTTTGTGCTGTTAATAATGCTATGATCATGCCCCTTCTCTGGGCAGTAAGAGGTTTTAACAGTGCTGTGCCATGCTTGTTTTCCTTTGGAAAGAAACCATGGGAGGTTCTTTTTGAGGCTGGATAATATTAACGTCTATTTACAAATGCGAAGGCCAAGCACTGGTAAAAGCACAACTTAACACCCCAATAAACAGCTGAAGAGATCCCACTGTTCCCTTATCACAGAGTCATAGAATTATAGATCCAGAAGGGATTCCAAGGGTCATCTAGTCCAATCTCCTGTCAGTGCAAAAATCCACAGCTACACCACGACTAACAAATACCCTATTTAATTCCCTGCAATAGAAAAGAATCCACTAGCTTCTGATGTGACCCATTCCATTGTCAAACAGCTCTTACCACCAGGAGGTTCTAATGTTTAATCAGAACCAAATTCACTGGTTCGCGCCCTACCAAATTTCCAGGGAAGAAGCCATCACCCTTGAGATACGAACAGAAGCCACACTCAACTCTCTTTGGGTCGTTCCTCTTTGCCTCGTTTAAACTGCAGTTTCTCTTCACCCCCTTCCTTCTTCACCCCCAGGTCACCCCATCTCTTGCTGGGAAGTGGTGAAAGATAAGAGATCTGCCTTTCAGATTTCCTAATCGTTTAGAAAGCCAGCTATTAAGAACCAAGAGAGAGAGAGATGAATCTGCCAATTGAGTTTTTCCCTGTTACTCATTTTCTAGTTCATTCCCAAATCTGATCTACTTTTTAAAAGTTTGTGTGAAATTATGTCTTTTATGTACATTTTGACACATTTCTGCAAATAATTAATGATTACAGTGCATGTTCGAATATTATTTTAACAAATGCATAAATTGCTGGGTGCATTTTCCCTAACATACAAACTTTTGTGCATTTTTGCGTCTTCCTTCCTTCCTTCCTTCCTTCCTTCCTTCCTTCCTTCCTTCCTTCCTTCCTTCCTTCCTTCCTTCCTTCCTTCCTTCCTTTTTGTTTAATTGTGTGTGTGTGGGGAGAACAAACATAATTCAAAGTTGTGCACATTCTGAAGAATATCTGAATTCTGGCTTGCACACTGATTTAAATGTGTGATTAAGTTCACAATAAAATGGGACCCAAATAAATTTCTGTCTCATTCCACACAGTCTTCCTAATGAAAGAAAAGTATTGGGCAATTTTGCTAGGACATTTGACCTTCCTGCCCTAGGACGTGACACTTTCATCCGCCAGAGTCACGATTTTTTGGAGAATCCACACAGAACTGGACCTACAAGTTCAATGTAGTTGTAATGCACGTCCCCCAAAACTCAGCCACTCTCACTCTTAAAAACTGTACAGACAGTTTTTTAAAAATGGCAGAGACCACATTTAACCCAACCAATCTGTCATATTCTCCCATGTAACAGTGTTCATTCTTCCAGCCAGGGTAGCAAATTGGGAAAAAAAAATGTTTCTTGCTGTTTGTCAGCAATGTCATCAAGAAGCAGAAGTCACATACTAGGGTGTTCAGAGTCTGGTTTGTCCCTGTTCAACAGCAGCACTGGCACTCTCTGTGAGTTTGGGAAATATGTGTGTACTTCCCACTAATCATCATCATCATCATCATGTGCCATCAAGTCAATTCTGACTTACGGTGACCCTTTTCAGTGCTTTCCAGGCAGAGAATACTCAGAAGTGGTTTACCCTTCCCCTCTTCTGGGGGCTCCCTGGGACTGTGAAGCTTGCCCATGGCTACACAGGCTGGCTCTTCCCCTACGAGGTACAGCGGGGAATCGAACTCCCAACCTCTGTATCTGCAGCCAGATACCTTAACCACGGAGCTATCCGGCCAGCTTCAAGGCACTCACTTCCCACTATCTGCATCCCTAACCCTACTGTTAACCCTCAATACACTAGAATTTGATGAGGGTCAGAAAATACTGCACAGATTGTTCAATTTTAGGGTTTTTTTTAACCTAATGGAAGAGGTACGAGACAGTCACCAGCAAAAATGGAAGCTACGTTAACTCACCACTGTCCAAAATTCCAATCTTCCAATCATAATTCTATGAAATATCATCTGAACAAGCCTTCCTGTGAGTTGAGAGGGAAAACAGAAACAGAAGTGGCGTTGACACCCACCATATCCTGCCCCTTTCCCAACTTTTAAGTACTCTATTTAAAATGCCAGACGCTTCCAAACGCTAATGATCAAAATCCCCAGGCATCCGACTTCCCTTACCTGTACTGATGGATGATGGGTTTCTTTTTCATTCTTTTTAAGAGACGAAAGGCTTTTCAGCAGGAAAAGACAGCCTGAACCATCAGAAATGCCAGACTTCGGCATACCGAAAGATGTACTTCAGATGAAGCAGTGCCACAGATGTGTGAGCAAGAGGAATTTAGAGGGTGTTATGTAAATTTCCTAATTAGACCGGTAGTATCAGATTGCTATCTCACAAATAAAATGTTAATCAGGATCTTTCTTTTCGATGGATAAGAAGGTTTGGAACAGAGACAGATGCTTCATTGCTGGATAATCTTACCGCCACCCAACTGCTGTATTCTTTGCAATGAAAGACTGAAAAGTAGGAATGAGTTGCTACCCCTCACGGATTGGGGGTCTCAGAAAATGGAAAACAGAGTCTTGTTTCTGGCTGGGGGTGCAGTGTGGAGGTAGAAGAAAGAGACTGAAAAACATTCACCTTCCTTTGCATGAGAATAGCACCTATATTGTAGCAATGTCAATCTTCACTTGTCTCATCTTGCCCATGAGAACAAGAGGCCTCAAAATTATTCTACGTGCTCCTGCAGAGGGGAGGCGTGTCATGGTGCTCTTGACAAGACAATAACACGAGAGTAATTTCTACACAAACAAAGCAATTTTTCAGAAAGAACACGAATAATTCTTTAACAGAAAGAGCTCAGATCACCGTCTACAAGGGGTGTTGTTTCATTGAAAAAACGTTTGAGGCTCAGAAGCATGTGATGGGTTGCTTGCATCTTTTAAAACCACCAGGCAGTGGCAAATGGAATGCTTTGGTTCTTAAAGGCAGAAGACACTACTTTTGCACTGAGAACATTTATGGAAGTCCCAGAGGCCTTGAGAAGAAAATCCAGGGTTCCTTATTTCATTCTCATCTGCCAATGAGGAATTTTGTTGTCTGTGAAAGCTTGAGTCAAGACAGCCTAAATCAGGGGCAGGCAACTTTGGTGAATTTTCTGCCTTTGGATCCTCCACATGTTGACAAGTTACTTCCAATTAAACAATATTAGGGCATTTCCTTATTCCATTTGTGACCATAGAAGCACAAAGATTTATGTTTTCAACTCCCAGAATTCCCCAGGGAGCTAGGTCTGTCAGGTACAATTCCCAGAATGGAGAATCATGGGATTTGTAGTCCAAGAAATCCAAACCTATAGTCCAGGAGTTATGATCTGAAAATACATATCTGCAGGTTGCACTCTAATGAACAACCAGATGGCACTGAGAATTCCTGATGTTTTATTGACATTTAATTTTTTATGTTTATCTGGTTTGTTAATTTGGCTAATAGCGTTTCATGTTTCTGTGATAAACCCATAATCAAAACCGGGGATGGGATTTTTGGATTTTTTGTTGTTGTTTAGTCATTCAGTCGTGTCCGACTCTTCGTGACCCCATGGACCAGAGCACGCCAGGCCCTCCTGACTTCCACTGCCTCCCAGAGTTTGGTCAAATTCATGTCGGTAGCTTCGATGACACTGTCCAACCATCTCGTCCTCTGTCGTCCCCTTCTCCTCTTGCCTTCACACTTTCCCAACATCAGGGTCTTTTCCAGGGAGTCTTCTCTTCTCATGAGATGGCCAAAGTATTGGAGCCTCAGCTTCAGGATCTGTCCTTCCAGTGAGCACTCAGGGTTGATTTCCTTCAGAATTGATAGGTTTGTTCTCCTTGCAGTCCAGGGGACTCTCAAGAGTCTCCTCCAGCACCACAATTCAAAAGCATCAATTCTTCGGCGGTCAGCCCTCTTTATGGTCCAGCTCTCAGTTCCATACACTGCTACTGGAAAAACCATAGCTTTGGCTATGCGGACCTTTGTCGGCAAGGTGATGTCTCTGCTTTTTAAGATGCTGTCTAGGTTTGTCATCGCTTTCCTCCCAAGAAGCAGGCGTCTTTTGATTTCGTGGCTGGTGTCACCATCTGCAGTGATCATGGAGCCCAAGAAAGTAAAATCTGTCACTGCCTCCATGTCTTCCTCTTCTATTTGCCAGGAGGTGATGGGACCAGTGGCCATGATCTTAGTTTTTTGGATGTTGAGCTTTAGACCATTTTTGGCGCTCTCCTCTTTCACCCTGATTAAGAGGTTCTTTAATTCCTCCTCACTTTCTGCCATCAGAGTGGTATCATCTGCATATCTGAGGTTGTTGATATTTCTTCCGGCAATCTTAATCTGCATGTAATCTGCATATGGTATTTTTGGATTACTTGGACTACAAATCCCATAATTCTCCATTCTGATAATTCTAAGTGACAGACAAAGTTAAATATTAGTGGACTTTCCCAGTACCCTTCAAGGCAGAGAAGACAAAGCACAGAGCACTCATAGATGAACAGAAGAAAGTAAAAAAATAATAAAGATCAGAGTGGGAAGAGACACTTCTGCAGTGGTGGCCTGCAAAGTGTGTGCAATGTTTGTCTTTGTGCCTGAGAATAGCACAGCATACACATGCAACAAGTGCAAACTGGTTGCAACGTTGAACTGGAGAGAACTGGAGCGGCCAGGCTTAAGACAACAAGAGATTTGGATTCCTGCATTGAGGAGAGAGGTGGATTCGACTGCCTTATAATCCCCTCCCAACTCTATGATTCTATGACAGAAAGTGGCGAAAAGGCCTTAAGTGGAAGGTTTGAGGCTCAACTAGACCTATCTCTGCCTAGCTGTCTGTTCAGGAAAGCTCCCAGCTAGAACTATGACAGGAACAGGAAGCTAGGTGGAGCTAGGCCTAGTTAAGCCTCAAAGCCTTCCAGCCGAGGCCTTTCTCCGAGGTGAACCACAGGCAGGTGTCTGTAACATGCCTTTCTGTCAGATAGAACTCTCAGCATGAGCAATTATGGGATTGGTAGTCAAAGAAATCCAAAAACCCGAGCACTAATCACAAATGGGAGACAATACCCAGGAGGTGGCCATTCTCTTACAGGATTCTGAGAACTATAGTTCAAAAGAAAAACTTTCCAAGCACTGCTAGTGTTGTACACGAGCAACCAGGATTCAGAGGCAGGCTACTGCTGATCTAAGGTGGCCTTGGTAGCTGTATCTTTCATGAGTCTGTCCAACCCCCCCCCCCTTATAAAGCCTTCAGAAAGTACAACCCTAAATCAAAGATTTAGCTGAAG
Organism: Intellagama lesueurii; assembly: GCA_037013535.1. NCBI lineage: Eukaryota > Metazoa > Chordata > Lepidosauria > Squamata > Agamidae > Intellagama > Intellagama lesueurii. The sequence continues at coordinate 9,534,656 of JBAJHW010000003.1, forward strand.
GGGGTTAGGATAAGGTGACAACTTTCTTCTGCCAGAGAATTCTCTTCTGTGGCCAGTAAGGACCGTTGAGATTGCCAACATCTGCCATCAGAATTCTTCTGCTAGCTCAAACGTGCTGGTAGAAGAGCTGAAAGGGGGTACAGACAACATGTGAAGTGACCATCAGGGGAATAACCAGGAAGTTCTGTCTCTACTGCCCTCAAGTAACAGGCGTCTGCTACCTGAGGCTATGGCCTCTATCTCTCCAGTGGTGCGGCTGGCCCAAGTGGAACGAACACAAGGAAGAAAAGGTTTTCTAGCGGCACATTTAATAAAGTAATTGCTCAAAAATCGAACCTGTGACATCCCCAAGGTCCCAATCCACGATGCTAGCCAGTGACAGATGCTTCAGAAAGCAAGGAAATGAAAAATCCCTATGTGGGTAATTAAAACACAACTTGCATCTAGAAGGGGTTTACTCTCAATTTAGGTCAGTCTGAGGTTGTTTTATGCCTTCTGGCATAAAAAAGAATATAGTCTTTACTCGAAGTCATCACTAAAGAAACCATATGGTACAAAAATGACTATACAGGCCAATTAAAATAAGTCCTAGGAGTTTCATTAGTAGAAATGTTATATGCACATTTGCAAAACTGGCAAAAACGTGCAGGATTGAAACCCCTGCTTTGATAGCCAAGATAAGCAACCAGAGATGTTGTCATGGAAGGCTTAAAAAACAAATCTGACACCAGCATATTTTGAAGGATATAAGATTAATGATTTTTGCGCCCTAACTCTTGAGTCCCCTGGACTGCAAGGAGAACAAACCTATCCGTTCTGAAGGAAATCAACCCTGAGTGCTCACTGGAAGGACAGATCCTGAAGCTGAGGCTCCAATACTTTGGCCATCTTATGAGAAGAGAAGACTCCCTGGAAAAGACCCTGATGTTGGGAAAGTGTGAAGGCAAGAGGAGAAGGGGACGACAGAGGACGAGATGGTTGGACAGTGTCATCGAAGCGACCAACATGAATTTGACCCAACTCTGGGAGGCAGTGGAAGACAGGAGGGCCTGGCGTGCTCTGGTCCATGGGGTCACGAAGAGTCGGACACGACTTGACGACTAAACAACAAAGATTAATGAGCTTGTAAAAAAAAAAGTTACAGTTTTTGAGCTACTATAAGGTGGGGGTAGATAAGAATATTAAGGATATAGTGGTATAAATTGTGTTTTCACAGACACAGACACACCAGACTCTTGGCCACACCCTACAATCAGCCTGTGAATATGGCAGCCACACAGTCCCCAGAGCGCCCCCTAGAGGAAAGGAAGGGTAAACCACTTCTGAGTATTCTCTACCTGGAAAACCCTGAAAAGGGTCACCCTAAGTCAGAATTGACTAGATGGCACATTTATTATTATTATTACTATTACTATTACTATTACTATTACTATTATTATTATTATTATTATTATTATTATTATTATTATTATTATTATTATTATTATTATTATTATTCAAAAACACCAGACACAGTCAATCAAAACTATAAAAACATTGACTGGTATTATATAACAGATACAAGTTTTAACCAAAAACTTAAGTATATTTTAAATATCGGCGCAGTATGTATGCTGTTCCTAATATTGCCGTTTTTTGTAGCTCTGATGGTGTCATTTCTGAGATCTGCAGCTGCTTATAGTACTGTGTGAAATTTCTTGATATTGGTGCCAAAGCCCTGATGACTATGGGGACCACCAAAGTGTGTTTCATCCACAAGCAAGATGTTTCGATGGCCAGGTCTCTGTACTTTGTTAGTTTTTCCATTTCCTTATTTTCAACTCTGCCATCCCCTGGAATGGCAAAGTCAATGATCCAGGATTTCTTCGTTCTATTACTACTATGACTGGTGTGTTATGTTCAAGGTGTCTATCCATTTGGATCCAGAAATCCCACAAGATCTTGATAGCATCATTTTCTGGCACCTCTACCTGATGTTCCCATGAGTTTTTGGAGGCTGGCAAGTCATATTTTTTGCATAATGACCAGTGCACTAATTTTGCCACTCTATCATATCTAATTTTGTAATCCGTTTGTGCAATTATGATGATGATGATGATGAAAAACACCAGGCACGGTCAATCAAAATTATAAAAACATTGACTGGTATTATATAATAGATATACGTTTTAACCAAAAACCTAAGTATCTGTTTAAGAAGAAGAAGAAAAAGAAAAAGAAGCTATACACCATTTCAGAAGAAGCTCCTACTGACACTAAAGTCCGTTGTTTTTCTAAACATTGGCTTCAACACTGAGGGTGAGCTAACATGCTACATGATCTCCACTACTATGAACACTAATAGGATTTGATCCACTATTTTCTTGGTCAGATGAATGAAGTCAAGCTGGTTTTCCAAGCTTTCCCTCAAAGCATGTTTATTCCTTTCAGCAAAGTGGAATTCCTATAGCTTGAAAATGTTATCTTTTTTGGGGGGGGGGGGACCACAAATCCCAGAATCCCCTTGCCAGCATGGCCATGGGAGTTGTAGTCCACAAAAGTAGCATTTCAAAATTACAAGAATTTATTTTCCTCTTAGAATTGCAGAACTGGAAGGGTCTAGCCCCTCTCAAAGAGGCATAGTAGGGAATCAAACTCCCAACCATACCTAAACCCTGAGCTAGGATCACAATCTCCAGAATCCCACAGCCGGCTTGAACACTAATCATGCTGGTTGTCAGATCTGAGGAGTTATAATCTCAAAAATTGATTTCCTCATTTCTGAAAGGGATTACACAGCATTGGCAAATGACAAACTCTCTTAAAATCATATCCCGTGCCACAAATATTTACCATTTTAGCTTTAGACTGCTGTCATTGTGGAAGTCTCAGGGCAGCTTACGTGGGTGTCCTAATGGTCTCTCATCCAGGTAGTGCTCTGACGTCCAGCTTATTAGCATCAGCATTGCTTTATGGAGTCTCCCTGCCAGGCTCATTGAGCCATCAGACAGGGAAGCCTGCACAGAGTCCATAGTCCAGTTTAGCTGGAAGTCAACATCCAGATCAATAAACAAGCCAAACAAGAAGGGGCCAGAACATCTGGTAATGTATCTGAGGTCAGAGGCATCATCAGGTTCCAAAAGGTGGAAGTCCAGGAGAAGGTAAGCACAATGCAGCACAGAAACCTGCACCGCTTGGGAAGGCTTCAGACAGCATGGTTGCTGGCCAAGTCAGCTGGGCATTCTAAGAGTTGTTGTCCAGAAAGACAATTTTCCCAAACTCTTGAAATCTGTATGACTATTTTTGGATATTTTTAAGTGGTCTGGAGGAGAGCTTTGCAGATATCCTGGACTGCCAGAAAAACAAACAAGTGGGACCTGGAGCACTTTCTCTTAAGGCAAAAATGCTGAAACTGATGCTGCCCTACTTTGGGCACATCCTGAGAAGGAAATATTGTTTTAAAATGACAATAATGCTAGGAAAAGTTGAAGGTAGCAGGAAAAGAGGAAGATCAAATATGAGATGAATTGACTCCATGAAGGAAGCCACAGGCTTGAATTCACAAGAGCTGAGCAGGGCTGTTGAGGACAGGAGATTTTGAAGATCGCTCACTCATAGGGTCACCGTGAGTTGGAGGTGACTTGACACTATATTACAACAACATTTTTGGATGACTTATTCAGACTAAGAAGCCAAGCTGGGACAATCTAATTCTTTGGGGTGATTATTTCCTGAAATCTCCCATCCCTAGTGACCATTCCATCCAGAAAATTCTGGGAGTTGTTTCCCAAAAGCAATATATTTAAGTCCAGTCAGGCTACTTTTAGCATCCTGATGAGCTGCACGATGCCTTCCTACTCATCATCTGCCATGGTGCTGCAGTTCAGCAAAGAACAGGTCAACAGCTTCCACTACCAGAAGGCTGGAATATGACCCTTAGTTCACACTGTAGTCCCTTGGAGCCTTCTATATTCCAAGACCCAGTCTTGTTACTGATTAGGTAACTCGCAGAATCCATTCACATCATAAGTGTGGAGCAGTGAGAATGCAGAACAATTATAATCAAAGCTTTGGTTTCATCATGAACCATCAGCTTATGGACATATGGTTTAGTCATTCATTGCAATGAGATTAACATCCTTCTCTCTCAGACTCTACCCCAGTTCAAAGAACAAAATCAGGTGAACATGGAGAGTAATTGGCAGGTATATAGCACAGATTTGATATCCTTCCTTTCTTTAATCATCATCATCATCATCTTGGAACTGCAGTGACTGAAGGGACCCTATGGATCATCGAGTCCAGCCTCTGTCAAGGAGGCACCATAGGGAACTGAACTCCCAACTTCTGGCTTTCAGTCACATGTCTAAGCTACTGAGCTATCCAGCAGTTCTAGATCTATGTGTAAGGTAAAGGTAAAGGTTCCCCTTGACATTTAGTCCAGTCGTGTCCGACTCTAGGGGGCGGTGCTCATCCCCGTTTCCAAGCCATAGAGCCAGCGTTTGTCCGTAGACAGTTTCCGTGGTCACGTGGCCAGCGCGACTAGACATGGAACGCTGTTACCTTCCCACCATGGTGGTACCTATTTATCTACTCACATTTTTACATGCTTTCAAACTGCTAGGTGGGCAGGAGCTGGGACAAGCGACGGGAGCTCACTCCGTCCCGTGGATTCGATCTTCCGACTGCTGGTCTTCCGACCTTGCAGCACAGAGGCTTCTGCGGTTTAACCCGCAGCGCCACCATGACCCTTAAAGATCTATGTGTAGGCATGTCTATATGGCTTGTTCCTAAAGGCTGGACAGATCTGCACATGTAGGAACCACCTTTAGGGTCTTCTGTAATCAAGTTTAGTACTCTTTTTTCTGCAATATCCCTGAGTGGATTTCCTGAATAGATCTTTCCTCCCTCCCTCCCTCCCTCCCTTCCAAGTTGCTGAAGTTACTCCTGTATACAATTCATCTGCTATACTTTACTAGTATAAATGGCAAATATTCTCATAAGAGAATTTGTAACACTCCCTGGTTCGATGGGGCTATCTATCCATCTCTATTAAATGAATATTTTAAACACAAACTTTACAAAAATGTTTTTAAATATAGATACTTATATAACAAAAGTGATTAACACTATTGTACATCTTGGGTTCTTTTCACCAGCACCAGAGCAGGAGTTGCTTGACAAAATAAAGAAAAATTCAAATATCTCTTTGAAGCCAAATGAAAACAAAGTCCCAGATATATTTATCAACTGAGATAGGACATCCACAACGTAAAGGAATTGGCACCAAATATATAGTTTCTAAAACAGCAAAACAAAATGGAAATGCATAAGAGCACTATACGGATTCACCCTTCCAATGCCCGTCCTGCACAAACATATTGAAATTCTTCTACCCAAACTAATATGGCATGGGCTTTATCATCCTCTATGGGAATAGCAGTGAGTCCAATGATGGTATCATTGTCAACGGAGAGGTCATCAACACTATCTAATATACAGATGATACAGTATTATTGGATTTACATGGTCTGTAAAAGTTATTCAGTAAAGTCAATGAAGTACTGCATGTAATGAGCATGATATAAAAATGAATGTGAAAAGCAAATTCGTGGTAATCAGTAAGAAGCAAACAACCGAAAAATCCAGTTGAAGATCCAAAATGTAAGTGTGGTCCTTGGTGGAAAATAGAAGTACTTTTGAATCGGGCTGAAAGAACAGTGGATAACTGTTGAACAGCCAAACAAAAAACTGAGAAATGGTGGCTTGCACCAGTTTCCTTAACACAAAGAGTATAGTACACTACAAGGGCTTAAAACTGGTTTTGGAAAAGGCATAACATACAGTGGTATATATTCTCAGTTCTATTGTATGGCATAGAATTGTGGACTTTAGTACAGGACTATTTTTTAAAAAAAACTCAGAAAGAGCTGAAATGTGGGTTTATTACAAGATCCTAAAAAAGTTTTGTATTGACAAGGTGACCAATGAAGAAGTAGTGAAGTACATGTATAAAGAGGAAAAATTCATATAACACATTGCATGCAGAAAGCTCAAATATGGTAGAACAGTACAGATTGTTACAGCTGATCATTCATATAAAAGAAATGGGAAAATGAGTGCAGGAAAGAGGAGAATTACTTGGCTGAAGAACCTGAGAGATTGATTTGGATACAGTACAATTTCATTGCTCATGGCTGCTGCCTCTCAAGTCAAAACAGCTATGATGATATCCAACCTCTGGTATGAGAAAAACAACAAGAAAACGCGGGAGATAATTTCATTGCAATTTGCTTTGGAGGGATTTATCAACATTTGCAAACTTTGTATTTGGATGGCAAGAATGTGAGGTTTTAAAAAACTGAATGTGGGAGGAAGTGAAATGGTCAGATTTCCCATGTCTCATCCAGAAGGAACTGAAAATGTTAAAGATTTTGTATACCTAGTCTTAATCATCAGTCAAAATGGAGACTGCAGCCAAAAAAGTCAGAAGAAGACTAAGACTTGGAAGGACAGACAAGTGTATGGATGTATCACTGGATACCAAGACCAAGATCACCCATACTCTTGTATATCCAGTCACTATATATGGGTGTGAAAGCTGGACAGTTAATATTAGATTAGGCATCCTTCAGTCTCTAGTTTTGATTTGTCATGATTGACATCCTTCAGTCTCGAGAGACTATGGTAATGTGCTCTGTATGGAGGACTTGGAACAGCGTCTAGTGTGGCTGAGAAGGCCAATTCGAGAGTGACAATCCCTTCCACACTGAAGACAAATACAATCTGTCCCCTGTCCAGCTCCCTGATTTTGCTGGTTTCGGGACTGCCTCTTTGCTGGACAAGGGTCTCTTCAAATTGGGAGAGGCCATGCTGCACCGCCTGCCTCCAGGCTGAACGCTCAGATGTCAAGGTTTCCCATCTGTTGAGGTCCATTCCTAAGGCCTTCAGATCCCGCTTGCAGATCTCCTTGTATCGCAGTGGTGGTACAGTTAAGAAAGCTGACAAAAACAACAAACAAATGATTCATTTGAAACATGGAGGAGAGCTTTGTGGATATGCCTGGACTACCAGAAAGAGAAACAAGTGGGTCCTAGAGCAAATCAAGCCTGAACTATCTCTGGAGGCAAAAATGTTGAAACAGGCTGTCCTACTCTAAGCACATCATGAGAAGACAAGATTCCCAGGAAAAAGACCATAGTGCTTGGAAAGATTGAAGGCAGCAGGAAAAGATGAAGATCAAATACGAGATGGATTGATTCCCTAAAGGAAGCCACAGGTTTGAGTTCACAAGAAGGACTAAGAAGGGCTACTGAGGACATGACTTTTTGGAGGTCACTCATTCACAGGGTCACTATAAGTCAGAGGCAACATGGTGGCTTGTAAAAGCAAGAAGTTCACAAAAAGGACATAATCTCAGTACAATGTCATGCTGTTGTTCTCAACCAATATTCACTGGGCTGTTCTCTCTGATCTTGCCAATAGCACATAGTAGTCATTGACAGCTTTATTCTACCATTTTCTTGGAAAGCAGTTAGATGTTTAGACCAAATACCCTCATAATCAAGAAAGAGATTTTAAAATAAATGATTAATCAATACTCAACCTATTTCTTTCCAACCAGCTAACAAAGAGACAGTTCTCCACAGTACCAGGTGACAAAATTTGGCCTGTGTGCTCATCACCAACAGTAGATCACAGAAGGCATATGGCAGAGCAATAATTATAAATGCCAGCCAATTTAAGAAGTCGGCTCAGAACATCACACTGTGTGCCTACACCGGCTGTAGAAATAAGTTCAGCATGCCATAGAGTGTCTCCTTAACTCCTGGTAGAACATGGTAAATTCTAATCTTTCCCTTCCACTTCAGATCAATTCAAGTCATCTATAAGGCCCTCACATCCTGAAGGATTCAGATCTCCCTCAAGAAAAGCCTTTTGGGGAAATCAAAGGAATTAGTGGCTCCAAAATTACAACACATGAATGTAAGAAGACAGGTAGTATGGCTACAGTACACAGTGGAGATATTTCAAAATGATTTGTTTGAAATATGGCACTGGAGGAGAGCTTTTTAGATACTCTGGTCTGCAAGAGAGATGAACAAGTGGGTCCTAGAGCAAATCAAGCCTGAACAATATCTGGAGGCAGAAATGACAAAACCAAGACTGTCATACTTTGGGCACATCATACGAAGGCAAGAATCACTGGAAAGGACAAGAATCAGGGAAAAGTTGTGGGCAGCAGGAAAACAGGAAGACCAAATATGAGATGAACTGTCTCCATAAAAGAAGCTATAGGGTTCAGTTTACAAGGGCTGAGCAGGGCTGTAGATGACGGGACATGTTGGTGGACACTCATTTAGAGGGTCACCATAGATTGGAGGCAATTTGACAGCAAGTAACAACAACAGCAAGAACATAGTGTATTAGACATAGTGCCGTCCTACTGAATATTGGGATTTGTAGTTCGGTGAGCTGCTTAGAATTCTTTGCTAGGGACCTCTAGCACTGTAGTTCACAGCACAAGAGTTCTCTAGAAAGGACATCTGGGTACCTTGCCCCACCAGACTATGAATTCCAGGTTGCCAAAAGACCAACTCATGACAATTAAAGGGCTATCAGGATGCTCTAACTGGATGGTGTGGACACAGCCTTCAGTTTACTCAAGGCACTTGGAATAAGCCTTACAGAACAGAAAGCTGGTATCTCCATAACTCATTCCCCAAAGAGCTAAGGCAAAAAGAGTAGGTTTTCAGACGTTTTTGAGACATTTCTGGTCCTGGTCTCATCAGCAATGGTGATTAGAGATGGGATGAGATATTATTTTCTCTCTCATTTTTTTTTTGAAAGAGCTATTCAGAATTTGCAAATGCATTGACCTGTAGAATGGAAAGAACCTGAGGGTTGGTTTGTTTGTGTCTAATGGGATAAACCAAAACTGACAGACTTGTCCACTGTAGCCCAAACTTTTGAGTGCTTAACTCATTAAAAAAATCTGGATTTGAATCCCATGTTTCTGATGTTAAATTAGGATTCCTACCACTACCGTCTCATAGATTACCTGGAGGGCAAGCAGATACAATAATTTCTTCTTCATGCTTGAATTTTGGGTACACCAATGAGGCAAATTTACTTTGGTTACTTTTGAAGAATTTGCTAAAAGGCATAGATTGCTTCATATTTCAGGTGGAAGAAACTCAAACAGAGGAGAAAGCATAACTGACAGATTTTCTCCGTTGTTAAATAGGGCTAGCTAGGCCATGCTGATGATTTCAGACATTTTCATTATGAGTGAGGAAAGGGAACGCGGATTCTATTCCCAAATTTTATTTTTTAATCTGGATGTTTTTGGTAAAGGAATAAGAATGGTGAAATGAAATATTTCATGGTTTGGGACCTCATTACTTGTCGGAGCATCTTTCCTCAAGATCATCTACCTGCACTCCCAGGCTATGCTTCTCTGGGTTGCCACACCAAAGGAGGCCAGGAAAACATCCACTAGACGCTGGGCCTTCTCGGCGGTGGCAGCAGCCCTGTGGAACTGGCTTCTGGCCAAGCTACATCTTCCCGAGTTTTCTTAACATATGGCTCTTCATTGAAGCCTTTCACAGCAACCTCACATGAATCTGCCACTTGCCATGCCCACCCTATTATGGGTAAAGTTTGTGCTGTCTTGGCTCCATGTTGTTTCTTTAAATTATTCTTTTATTACTTTTATTATTTGATTTGCTGTCATTTCAGTTCGATTTTATCTGTTTTGTGAACTACCCAGAATAGTGCCTCACACTAATGGGATGGTATATAAATCTATGAGATAGATAGATAGATAGATAGATAGATAGATAGATAGATAGATAGATAGATAGATAGATAGATAGATAGATAGATAGATAGATAGATAGATGAAAGAAAGAAAGAAAGAAAGAAAGAAAGAAAGAAAGAAAGAAAGAAAGAAAGAAAGAAAGAAAGAAAGAAAGAAAGAAAGAAAGATGCAGAGAGATTCACAGAACTGCAGCGTCCCTTATTTTCACCTTGCAAAAATATTTCATTGTTGAATTATTTCAACTGTTGTCTTTCTGAGATATCTAAACAAGCAGCCTGGAAATGAATAGGAGTTAACGCTTCCTCAGAGGCTATCTGCTGCTATTCAGAGAGGAGGAACAATAGCATTAATCAACTCTGAATAGACAAAAATCTGTATAGGAAGACTCTTTTTAAACAATCAGCTTATTCAGTGCTTCCTCTACTGAAGAGCGAGCAGCTGTTTGATGTTAGCAGCACTCAAGGAACTGATGGCACCATGGAAGTTGAGATAAATGAGTGGGACAAGTGATGTGGCTTTATGTTCCAACCTACAGCCTAGGAGTCATTCACAGAGACTTTCAAAATTAGCTCTTTAAGGACACGTTATGCCAAAGCTACTCTAAAAGCAGACAGCAACTGAAATAAATAAATCAAAAGCCAAGTAATGCAATAAAACGACATCCATTTCCTAAACCATAAACAATTCAGGATTATCTGTAAGAACCTAAAAGCTCAACGGGCTGGAAAAGAAGACATGGTACCATCAGCCTAAAAAAAACAGTTGAGAATGTAGTCCAAAATTAAACCAGAACAGTGCTCAAACTGAAACCCCAAAGCAGGTAGAAGCAGAAATATTTTTATGGCCCACCTGGAAGAAAACAAAGCTGAGGACATGTCTTTCAATAAACTGGAAACCACTACCAAGAAGACCTTGTCTCAGAATCCCACCAGAGTGTGTTTTGTGAGACAAGGGTAGTGGTTAAACTGCAGTACTGCAGTCAAGTGGTTAAACTGCAGTACTGCAGTCAAGACTTTGCTCACAACTTGAATTTGATCCTGACGGGTTCAGGTGGCCAGCTCAAGATTGACTTGGACTTCCATCCTTCAGAGGTCAGTAAAATGAATACCCAGCTTGCTGGGGGCAAGTTATTGTTTCCATAATTATGTTGTAAAATGTCCAGAGAGTTCTCTAGGACTTCGAGATGGTATATAAGTCCAAACAACAATATCAGCAATAACCAGTCTGATTATAATTATACTGTATATAACTTATATATAACTGATTACTGGCAGTTTGGAAACAGGAATGCAATAGTTATTCCCAAGGAAGATTCTCAAGTTGAAGTGGCCCATAATATTACCAAACTGGTTAGGTTTTTATATATCCAAACAAGTGTTTGAATTGGGCTGAAGAGGAAAATGCACAGCAAGACTAACTTGTGTAAGACTGGCATGATGTGAACTCCAAGCTTCCACAAGCATCTGAGCAGTTGCCTTTTGGGCAACCAGAAGTTTCCAAAGGCTCTTAGAAGATGATCCCATCTTGGAATAGATTAGCCTGGAAGAGATTTGCATCTGAGTAACCAGATTGACACCCTTCATCCCTTAAACAGAGCCATATCTAGGGTAGACAGGTCTCTAGGTGCTGGTGGAAGGCTGCAGAAATTGCTATACTTGCCCAGAAAGAGAGACAAAAGTTAGGTCAAGCAATGCTGGAGGAAAGTTTGATTTTATTGTGTGAGGTAATTTAAAGCCTGTCTCCTGAAAGGCTTCAAAGTCCAGTGTTAAGGAACCTTTTATGTCTGTGATGTTCAGTATTTTTTAGGAGGTATTAGAGTAATGCTACTCTGGCTGTCTGACTCTCCCACAAATGCACACCCACACCTTATTTTACAATTGTTACACAAAGTCTCAGCACTTGGTTTCTGCTTTTGGGCTCTGATATCTCAGGAATTTGAATCTACTGACAACAAACCTAGTCACATCTGAGATCTGAGAAATGCTACACCAAGTGTGATGTCAAATAAAAAGCGAGAAGGTCATGGAGGAATGGAAGGCAGGAAGAGAGGGAACAGGAAGTTACACTTCAAGATACACATTGGTTCACATTCAAAATAACACAAGGTGCTTGAGCAGTTACCCTTCGGCACCTACGCCGGCACAGCAGCATACGCAGGCAATCTGCTCTTCTCTTCAATGTGTCCATCTGTTCTCTCTGCCCCAGTCCTTCCTCTCCCTTGGATTCAAAATTAGTGGTGCCACAGCTAAAGGTCTTAAGAGGAACTGCTTGATATCCCAGTGGGTTAGGTCTCTGGCAGAGGTTGGGAGTTCGATTCCCCACTGTGCCTCCTTGACAGGGACTGGACTCAGTGATCCATAGGGTCCCCTGCAGTTCTAAGATGATGATGACGACTTTTGCAACAGGAAAGGCAAAGAAGATAAAGACCACATTCGCTTTTGTCTTCCCCCGTTTTTCTTTCTCTTTCCCCACTTCGTGTCATGATGGGTGAAGGCCAAATTTAATATGAGAGATCAGCACGCCAGATCCATTAATACGTCTCAGCTCTTTGCTCCATGCAGCGGTGAACTCAGAAATTCACAATAACCCTTATTTTGTTTTCAAACATTTGCCTGGAGAGGGTGCACATTGCCCATTCTCTGAATGCTGCTGGACTGTTGTTCCCATCAGCCCCAGCCAATATAGCCAATGGCTAAGCATCATGGGAGCTGCAGTCCCACAACATCTAGAGAGCTAGATTTCCCACTCTTGCCTTAGAGGGAAATCAACTTTTCATTTCCTAAATGATGTTTTATTGATAATAATGATAACAATAATGATGGTGATAGTGGTGATGATAACAAAGTTACAACACATCAAGCTGATGGCATCAGCAGCCACTATTATTTTTCAGAAATAAAACATTTCCAATTCCTATCCTAAACTCTAGCGCAATGGTTCCCAACCTTGCGTACCCAAATGTTTTTGGACTACAACTCTCAGAAATCCTGGCTAGCACAACTGGTGGTGAAGGCTTCTGGGAGTTTTAGTCCAAGAACATCTGGAGACCCAAGCTTGGGAACCACTGCTAGAATTCCTTTCATTGTGGGGAAGCTGTCGAAGCCCATGGGGTGTGGAGGGGAGGGGAGAGCATTCTTTAATTTTCAGAAATAACCGCTGTCAGGATGACTTTATTGCCAGCAGCATTTTTAGGAAACCAAAGACTCCTTCACCCATCTTGTGGCTTCCCCACAATGAAAGGGATCCCACTAGAGCCTCAAGATCATTGCAGGGTAGAAATCAGAGTTTAATTTCTCAGAAATTGCTATGGTTCATGACATCACCAGTCTTGTCCATGGTACCTGCACAACCAAGGTTTCAGCCACTACCTTGCTGGATTTGCAGTGCCATAGGATATGTTTCAGTAGCGATGTATGGAAGTGAGAGCTGGACCATAAAGAAGGCTGACCGCCGAAGAATTGATTCTTTTGAATTGTGGTGCTGGAGGAGACGCTTGAGAGTCCCCTGGACTGCAAGGAGATCAAACCTATCCGTTCTGAAGGAAATCAACCCTGAGTGCTCCCTGGAAGGACAGATCCTGAAGCTGAGGCTCCAATACTTTGGCCATCTCATGAGAAGAGAAGACTCCCTGGAAAAGATCCTGACGTTGGGAAAGTATGAAGGCAAGAGGAGAAGGGGACGACAGAGGATGAGATGGAGTCGGACACGACTTAACGACTAAACAACAACAAAGGATATGTTTCACGGGTAGAATAATAGAATCATTCTATAATGGAGTTGGAAGGGGCCTATAAGGCCATGAGGTCCAAACCCCTGCTCAGTGCACGGATCCAAATCAAAGTAGATCTGACAGATGGCTGTCCAATTTTCTCTTGAATGCCTCCAGCCTTGGAGCGCTCACCACCTTCTGAGATAATTGGTTGCACTGTTTTGCTCTAATAGTTCTGAGGTTTTTCCTAATATTCAGCTGAACTCTGGCTTCCTGTAGCTTTAGCACATTATAATATGTGCCACACTCCAGCATGATCAAGAACAGATCCTGCCCCTCCTCTGTATGACTGCCTTCCGAGTATTTGAAAAGTGCTATCCTATCACCCCTCCGTCTTCTTTTCTCAAGGCTAAACATGCCCAGTTCCTTCAGTCTTTCCTCAAAGGGTAGAGCATGGAATCCTGAAAGAATCCAAATTTTATTTATTTATTTATTTATTTATTTATTTATTTATTTATTTATTTATATATATGCCGCCCACACTACCCAAAGGTCTCTGGGCGCCTTACAACAATTAAAATATAGTAAAAAAGATAAAACAATTAAAATACAATTAAAATATATACTCTAAAAATTGCCATCAGGACCCACAGTTGATATTATTTCAATTAAAAGCCTTCTGGAACAGGAAGGTTTTGACCTGGCGCCGAAATGTCATCAGCGTCGGCGCCAGACGAATCTCAATTGGGATGGCGTTCCATAATCTGGGGGCACCTGCAGAAAAATTACTAGCATTTACGGTCCAAATAGTGGTTCCTGGAAAGAATATCCTATTTGATAGTCTGGGGGCAGCTGCCAAAAAATTACTAGCATTTACGGTCCAAATAGTGGTTCCTGGAAAGAATATCCTATTTGATGTTAGATTAAGATACTGGGTGGCCAGAAATTCTAGCCCAACAATTGGAAAAACCTCCAAATATCAGCATCCTCAGGCAAAACACCTGATGCCTCAGAATCTGTGTGAAAAGAAACTGACCACAGTTTATATTGTTGTTATTTTCACTATGATTAACCTGTATGTAGACCTCTGCAGATGAGGGACAGAAAAGAGAAAAATCATCTCTATAGACACACACATAAATAGATACACACACAGAGAGAGAGACATCCCTTCCACTCAGAAATCTAGCATGAGAAGGAGTTTATGCTTGAACCCTCCTGCCTGATATTTTCCTTTCTACAGGCAAGGGATTACTGATGGTCATGACAACTCACAGTCAGTTAAGAAGTGGGACGCCTCAGAAAATTAGGCTTAGATATCACCACATCAGCCGCTGCCCTTCTGAAAGGAGGATGTGCCACCAGAGAGCAGGGCCATATAAACTTACTGAATCTCTAATGTGCCCTAAAAGAGGTTGGCAGAATGGTCTAGATGGCCATTTTGGGACATTAGTCACACCAGAAGTAGTAAGGAGAGAAACAAATAAGATAATAGGGTTTCATTCTAGGCTGACGAGTCTGTGGTTCCTGCGGCCCCTCCAGGCCCAATTCAAGCTTGCGTTTTTCTACCTTTATTTCAAAGAGTCATTTTTTGAATTCTGGCAACATCTACATAAGTATTATATCCAGAGTCTTCCACAGCCTCCCTCACCCAAGTAGGCAATTTGTGGCCCCAGCCTTATTTTACGTGGCCCTCAGCACCATTCCAAAATTCTTTTGAAATACAGTTACGGGCTGTGGCAAGAATGATTTTGTCGCTCCCTCAAAACCCTGCTCCATCACTGAGAGAAACAAAAGGAGGGTCTCTATTCATTGGTTGAGGGAAGCATGTGGAGCCCACACACTTGAGAAGAGACTCTGCCATCATTGTGACACTGAACACCAAAACATGAAAGGGTAACTGGGTGACTTCTCCGTGTGAGCCACAACCCTTCAAAATCAGAATTCCAGCTAATATGGAAAGGCTACCTAGAAATAGCAGCCTCTTCCTCTCTCGTTTCTGTGCTCAACGTGATGATAGAGGGGGCGGGGCTAGCCTGCCTGACTCCGTGCATGTGAGCTTCATGATGCTCCCTTAATGACTGAATAGGGATAAATAAATAAAAACCCCAGAAAAGAAGATGTGGTAGGGAAAAAGAGAGAGAGCAGGAAGGCCTGCCCATGTTGATCTCTGGGTTTTAGACAGACACACTAGCACATGGATTTCAACAGAAGGACTCGAAGAACTGTGGCCTGAATGAATCTTTCATACGTGGCAGGGTAGGGAATGATTGAACATCATACAAGTTACTTATGCTAATACACTATTATAAGTACTTAAAACAAACATCAATAACTCTTCAATGTGTTTTTCATAACTGTCATCAACCAGATTGTAATGTTAGAAAGAACTGTAGCCCATGTTGAAACAGTCAGTGTAGCAGAATGTCAGACTGGGATGTGAGAAAGGCAGATTCATGAATCATAGAATAATTGAGTTGGAAGGGGCCTATAAAGCTATCAAGTCCAACCCCCTCCTCAAGGTTGTTGTTGTTGTTTAGTCGTTTAGTCGTGTCCGACTCTTCATGACCCCATGGACCAGAGCACGCCAGGCCCTCCTGTCTTCCACTGCCTCCCGAAGTTGGGTCAAATTCATGTTGGTTGCTTCGATGACACTGTCCAGCCATCTCGTCCTCTGTCGTCCCCTTCTCCTCTTGCCTTCACACTTTCCCAACATCAGGGTCTTTTCCAGGGAGTCTTCTCTTCTCATGAGATGGCCAAAGTATTGGAGCCTCAGCTTCAGGATCTGTCCTTCCAGTGAACACTCAGGGTTGATTTCCTTCAAAATGGATAGGTTTGTTCTCCTTGCAGTCCAGGGGACTCTCAAGAGTCTCCTCCAGCACCACAATTCAAAAGCATCAATTCTTCGGCGGTCAGCCTTCTTTATGGTCCAGCTCTCACTTCCATACATCACTACTGGAAAAACCATCGCTTTGACTATGCGGACCTTTGTCGGCAAGGTGAGGTCTCTGCTTTTTAAGATGCTGTCTAGGTTTCTCATCGCTTTCCTCCCAAGAAGCAGGAATCTTTTAATTTCGTGGCTGCTGTCACCATCTGCAGTGATCGTGGAGCCCAGGAAGGTAAACTCTGTCACTGCCTCCATATCTTCCCCTTCTATTTGCCAGGAGGTGATGGGGCCCGTGGCCATGATCTTAGTTTTTTTGATGT
Source organism: Intellagama lesueurii (assembly GCA_037013535.1). Lineage (NCBI taxonomy): Eukaryota > Metazoa > Chordata > Lepidosauria > Squamata > Agamidae > Intellagama > Intellagama lesueurii. The sequence continues at coordinate 9,551,374 of JBAJHW010000003.1, forward strand.
TGAGCTTCAGACCATTTTTTGCGCTCTCCTCTTTCACTCTCATTAAGAGGTTCTTTAATTCCTCCTCACTTTCTGCCATCAGAGTGGTATCATCTGCATATCTGAGGTTGTTGATATTTCTTCCGGCAATCTTAATTCCGTCTTGGGATTCATCCAGTCCAGCCTTTCGCATGATGTATTCTGCATATAAGTTGAATAAGCAGGGGGACAATATACAGCCTTGTCGTACTCCTTTCCCAATTTTGAACCAATCAGTTCTTCCATATCCAGTTCTAACTGTTGCTTCCTGTCCCACATATAGATTTCTCAGGAGATGGATAAGGTGGTCAGGCACTCCCATTTCTTTAAGAACTTGCCATAGTTTGTTGTGGTCCACACAGTCAAAGGCTTTTGCATAGTCAATGAAGCAGAAGTAGATGTTTTTCTGGAACTCTCTGGCTTTCTCCATAATCCAGCGCATGTTAGCAATTTGGTCTCTAGTTCCTCTGCCCCTTCGAAATCCAGCTTGTACTTCTGGGAGTTCTCGGTCCACATACTGCTGAAGCCTACCTTGTAGGATTTTGAGCATAACCTTGCTAGCGTGTGAAATGAGTGCAATTGTACAGTAGTTGGAGCATTCTTTAGCACTTCCCTTCTTTGGGATTGGGATGTAGACTGATCTTTTCCAATCCTCTGGCCACTGCTGAGTTTTCCAAACTTGCTGGCATATTGAGTGTAGCACCTTAACAGCATCATCTTTTAAGATTTTAAATAGTTCCACTGGGATGCCATCACCTCCACTGGCCTTGTTGTTAGCCATGCTTTCTAAGGCCCACTTGACTTCGCTCTCCAGGATGTCTGGCTCAAGGTCAGCAACCACACTATCTGGGTTGTCCGGGACATCCAGATCTTTCTGGTATAATTCCTCTGTGTATTCTTGCCACCTCTTCTTGATGTCTTCTGCTTCTGTAAGGTCCCTACCATTTTTGTCCTTTATCATGTCCATCTTTGCACAAAATGTTCCTTTAATGGCTCCAATTTTCTTGAACAGATCTCTGGTTTTTCCCTTTCTATTGTTTTCCTCTATATCTTTGCATTGTTAATTTAAGAAGGCCCTCTTGTCTCTCCTTGCTATTCTTTGGAAGTCCGCATTCCATTTTCTGTAACTTTCCCTATCTCCCTTGCATTTTGTTTCCCTTCTCTTCTCTGCTATTTGTAAGGCCTCGTTGGACAGCCACTTTGCTTTCTTGCATTTCCTTTTCTTTGGCATGGTTTTTGTTGCTGTCTCCTGTACAGTGTTACGAGCCTCCATCCATAGTTCTTCAGGCACTCTGTCCACCAAATCTAGTTCCTTAAATCTGTTCTTCACTTCCACTGTGTACTCATAAGGGATTTGGTTTAGATTATACCTGGCTAGCCCAGTGGTTTTTCCTACTTTCTTCAGTTTAAGCTTGAATTTTGCTATCAGAAGCTGATGGTCAGAGCCACAATCAGCTCCAGGTCTTGTTTTTGCTGACTGTAAAGAGCTTCTCCATCTTTGGCTGCAGAGAATATAATCAATCTGATTTCGGTATTGCCCATTTGGTGATGTCCATGTGTAGAGTTGCCTCTTGTGTTGTTGGAAAAGAGTGTTTGTGATGACCAGCTTGTTCTCTTGACAGAACTCTATTAGCCTTTGCCCTGCTTCGTTCTGAACTCCAAGGCCAAACTTACCTGTTGTTCCTTTTATCTCTTGACTCCCTACTTTAGCATTCCAGTCCCCTATAATGAGAAGAACATCTTTCTTTGGTGTCAGTTCTAGAAGGTGTTGTAAGTCTTCATAGAATTGGTCAATTTCAGCCTCTTCAGCATCGGTGGTTGGTGCATAAACTTGGATTACTGTGATGTTGAAAGGTCTGCCTTGGATTCGTATTGAAATCATTCTCTCATTTTTGAGATTGTATCCCAGTACAGCTTTTCCCACTCTTTTGTTGACTATGAGGGCTACTCCATTTCTTCTATGGGATTCTTGCCCACAATAGTAGATATGGTAATCATCTGAATTGAATTCGCCCATTCCCGTCCATTTTAGTTCACTGACGCCCAGGATGTCAATGTTTATTCTTGCCATCTCCTGTTTGACCACATCCAACTTACCAAGGTTCATAGATCTTACATTCCAGGTTCCTATGCAGTATTCTTCTTTGCAGCATCGGACTTTCCTTTCACTTCCAGGCGCGTCCACAGCTGAGCGTCCTTTCGGCTTTGGCCCAACCACTTCATTAGCTCTGGAGCTACTTGTACTTGTCCTCCGCTCTTCCTCAGTAGCATGTTGGACGCCTTCCGACCTGAGGGGCCCATCTTCCAGCGTCATATCTTTTAGCCTTTTGTTTCTGTTCATGGGGTTTTCTTGGCAAAGTTACTGGAGTGGCCTGCCAGTTCCTGCTCCAGGTGGATCGCGTTTAGTCAGAACTCTCCACTATGACCTGTCCGTCTTGGGTGTCCCTGCACGGCATAGCCCATAGGTTCTCTGAATTACTCAAGCCCCTTCGCCACGACAAGGCAGCAATCCGTGAAGGGGCTCAAGGTAGGACGCCAAATTAAAGCAGATCTGACATACGGTTGTCCAGTTTCCTCTTTAATGCCTCTAGTGTTGGAGCGCTCACTACCTCCTGAGGTAATTGATTCCATTGTTGTAATGCTCTAATAGTTAAGAGGTTTTTCTTGATATTCAGCCTAAATTTGGGTTCCTGTAGCTTGAGCCCATTATTACATGCCCTGCACTCTGGGATGATTGAGAACAAATCCTGCCCTCCTCTGTATGACCACTTTTCAAGTATTTGAAACATTCTGTCATATCTCCCCTCAGTCTTCTTTTCCCAGGACTAAACATGCCCCGTTCTTTCCATCTTTCCTCAATTGTTTCCATGTCTCCACTGAACCATAGAACTCATTGGGTGACCTGGAGGCCGTAATTCTCTCTCAGCATTAAACACCTCAAAGGGTTGTTGTGAAGCCATGAAAGCTGCCTTGAGCTGATTAAAAGAAATGTGGGATATAATTATAGCTAGATGATTATAGTGATGGGGAGATATCCATCCAGAGTAGCCGCCCAGAGTAGTCGAAATGACTAGATGGGCGGGATAGAAATATAATAAATAAAAATAATAATAATCATGCCAAGGAGCCAGAGTTGGCAAGACAGTGATTCCAAGTATGCCAAAATGATGACCAATCTCACTTGGCCTCTTTCCTGTAAGCTTGGGCAGGCACATGGCCCTTCTTCCATCTACTATGCACTCCGCCTGAGCCTGTTTTAGGTTGTTAAAAAAGGCCCACTCCAAACACATCCGATTCTTGCCTAATATCGGAAGCTAAGCATGGTTGGGCTTGACTGGCACCTGGATGGTAAAGCACCAGGAACACCAGGGATCTCCAGAAAAGAATCCTCCTCCAAATTCCAGGGAGTTGGACAATATTCTAGTTTTTGTCTTGAGGGGTCTGGAACAAAGCAGGCATTAGCCTCTAGTGAGTGAGTATGCCAAGACTTTGTACTTCTAGCTTTACTGTAGATGCAATCTATATCTAAATCTATGTGTACCTATCTATGTAACTATATCAATTTATTAGAGTTATTTGGTATTTACTGGCATAGCAACCTGAATAGGAGTGACATTATAAAGACTGCACAGTTTGTAAGCCATCTTTAGCAGTATTTCTCATTGGAAAGGTGGGATAGAAAAATAATAATCTGAGAAGTAGTCCAAGGGAGATTTATTGCTTATCATCTGAGAAACACATATATGGATTGCTCAGTAGGATTCATTCTTGCAGGTCTTCTTCCATCTAGCTAAAATGGATGAGCAAGAAACTGACCAGAAAATGAAGTAAGTACAAGAGTGCTAGTCTTCATGCAGATCTAGAAAACATAAGAGAGGAAAATACCTGGACTATATATCAGACTCTTACCCTTAGATGCTGATTAAAATCACACTCTATATGCATTGGTATCATATTTGGTGTTCACATATTTGTCATATTTGCCTTAGACTCTGGGTCACAAGAGCTAGGTGGACTACCCCCCCCCAAAAAAAAAAAAACCATGGCAATCCTAGCTGCTGAAGCCTTGACCTAGAGGAACCAAAGAAACACATATTGTCAAGGCAAGTAAAGAGGCGATCCATGTCCTCCTGAAATCAGTGGCAGAATAAGGACTTCAGTATAATGCATTATCTCCTTTCTTTCTTTTTTAAAAAAAGGCTCAGACACATCCAGCAGCTCCAGCACAAGGGCTTTCATGCACTGTGTAGAGATGATTTTAATGGCTATTTCTCAGCCATCCTTTCTGTCTTATTTAATTACATATCATCCGAGCATACAGCAAGCAGAAACATGATATTCAGAAACAGAGTAGCAACGGAACAGCACAAGAGGGAGGATCTTGCTGGATCAGCCAAACGCTTTTCTGTGCATGCATGGGAGGGGATGGACTGGGTTTGCTGATGGCTGCGCAAAGCATAAGGGTGAGGGTTTGCCAGAAAAGGAGGAGGAGGAGGAGAAAGAGGAGAGAGATCTGGGTCAGAGATCTCCATCCGTGTGCAAAATAGGAAGAAGGCATTGTCAAGTAAGCCTACATGGTGCAGTGGTTAAAATGTCTGATGAAGGTAGAGAAATACCTTGATTCAGATCTTCACTAGGTGATGAAGTGCATTAGGTGAGTTAGCTGCTATTTCTCAGCTTAACCTACTTCACAGAGAAGGTGTGTGAACAAAATTTATTTATTTTTATTTATTTTATTGGATTTCTACCCTGCCCATCTAGACCAAAGGTCTACTCTGGGCGGCATTACAAATTTAAAAACAGTTAAACAAATAAACATACACTATAAATCCAAGATGGTAAGATGTGAAATTTAAGATACAGCAGGAGGGAAAGCCTGCTCAAATAGCCAGGTCTTGAGTTTGCTTCTGAAGACACCCAGAGAGGGAGCCAGGCGGATCTCCATGGGCAAGTTGTTCCAGAGGCGAGGGGCCACTGCCGAGAAGGCCCGGTTCCTCATTCTTTCCTTCCGGACCTCCCTCAGCATTAGGCCCCTCAGCCGCCCGGCCTGGCTGGAACAAGTGACTCTGGCAGAACTGGGTGGGAGAAGGTGCTCTGCCAGATATCGAGGTCCTAAACCGTTTAGGGCTTTATATGTAATCATAAGAACTTTGAAATCAACGTGGAAACGAATGGGCAGCCAATGCAAGGCAGCCAGCGTGGGTGAAATATGTTAGTACCTTTTCACCCCTGTAAGAAGTCTGGCCGCCACATTTTGTACCCTCTGAAGTTTCCGCGTCAGTCTCAAAGGCAGCCCCACGTAGAGCACATTACAGTAGTCTAATATTGAGACTACGAGCGCATGGACCAAAGTGGTGAGCGCCCCCACAAAATACAAAGGAGCAGAGCCATGTATGCACAATACCCCAAACTCCTTGGAGTAAATGTGATAAACTGTATATACTAAAAGAAAAAAGAGAATGACAAGTAAAGATTAGACGAAAACCAATTGTTAGTTCCACTTAGAGTAGACCCAATGAATCAATGGGACTTTGGAAAGTGAACACTTATATAAGTCCCATTCACTCAATGGGTCAACCCAAATTGGAATTAAGAATGAAATTTAGTTCCTTAGGCTTGATCTAAACACTTATCTGTTTTCTTTTGGAGTGTTCAGATCAAACTCTTGAAAAACCTCCATTGCCCTCCTGCCCTATTTCTACAAGGGCTTCAAAACTTAAAACCACCTGTTCATTCCCCCAACTTCCCCTGCAATCTCTTTTAACCCGTGCTTGAAGTAACGCCAAATTTCAGCAAGGGGAAGAAGGCAGGAGCATAATGGACATCCCATGGTTATTTTCTAGCCTATAGGGCCACAGTTTTCATTAACTCATTGTCCGACAGCATTATTCCACTTTTTAAAATACAGTATGTCACACTGTCAAACTGTGCTTTCTCCTTTCTCTTTGGGTAGAGATTGAGGAAGTTAGTAGCATACTCACATGTTAAATGTTTCAATGTTGGGCTCTATCAAATGCACACAAACCATGCATTTTCTGGAGCCCCTGTATGTTTTTACATGGTCTAATAATACATCTCATGCCTTCACATGACTTACCAGGAAGAACAACTGAAAGGGTAAGAGTAAACTTTTGCAAACTATGGCCTGAATGAAATTCACAGTCCAACAAAAGGCCCACCGAGGCAATGAGATTTACACAAATCTTGAGTCACCATTCAGTCATTGCTTGGGAGATAGCATGGCAAAGAAGTTTGGACCATGGGATGGGGTGGGGACAGAGTTTGGTGACATGCATTAAAATGAGAGAATGGGACACTTACTGGAATAACAGCTCCCCAAATTCACCAACCAACATGGCTAAAGGCACATCATCATAAGAAAGGCAACCAGCACAGCTTTGTTCTTATTACTGCTTTCAATCAGACCTCTGTGCAACTCAAAGGCTTATGTTGTCCCTCATCAAAAGGTAGCAAAGCAACTGTGAAACCTGGCTGGCAACTTCAAGATTTCTACTGGCAGAGACTTTTATTACATCCCAGCCTCAACATTCCGTCTCAGATTTGGAGACAGTAAGATCCTTTATTATGTGGTTCTCTTGAGATATTTTGTTTTTATCTGTTGTTTTCTACTCCACCTGAGGTAGCAGCTAAGAAACATCATTCAAACATTTAAAGCAACAGAAATAACCCAATCATTTTAATAATAAAGCCGTTTACAAAACCGAACTGAAAAGAACCACCTTCACAACCTTCTTAAAGGCATCAAATGCAGGATCAGACCACAATCTGTCAGCAGTGCAGGAAAAAGCCTTGTTCCACATGCCTGTAAAGCAGATATCTGCAACTGATGATATCCTAAGAGAATCTCTTTTGAACAGCTTGACATCTAGACAGGTTCACAACAAAACAGACAGTCCATCGGAAAAATAGGCCCCAAGCCACTTATTTCATCTATTTCTGCACTCATTTTTGAGCCATCTAAACTTGACTGGAAAATCTATAATTTTCACTCATTTTCACATTGATTTTTTTAAAAATCAGGTTCTTTCCTTCTTGGATATGAAGAAATGTGTGTATTTTGGCAATTTTGCATATTTTGTGTAAAGCTGCATATTCTGGTAAATCACTCCATTTGCACTGGTCAGATTCAAAAGATACAGAAATTCCCAGTGATTGCCAGAATGAATAGGACCAAGTTACACCTTACCTGCCTGTCATACAGGTGTTAAAGAAAAGGCGCCTCCCATTTAGAAAAGAGGTAGCAACTCTTACTCAGCATTGGTATCTGAGGAAGCTGGTGGCTCTGATGTCCACTGAGCAGTGAATCTCTTCTGGGTTTTCATCTGGACCTTAAAGGAGGTATCCAAAGTGCTGAACTTATTTGGGACCTAATATTCAGCACCTTGGACAGTTCATACACAGTTCAGCTTAGAACAAAGAGTGGCTTTACAGATATACTGTAGAACCATAAGTCTCCACACATTAAGGCAGTTGAATATGAACCTGGATTCAAAATCAATCTTTCAATTTTCATGTATAACCAAAATCTTTTTCACAGTATTCATCATTCTTTATGGGGGAGGTAACAAAAACTAGGCCTTAAAAGGAAAGGTACTGAAGAGTGGGGGCATCTCCCTTGATGGGGACTTTCCATCAGGCATTAGACAGCCATCTGTTGGGAAGATGTTAGCTTTCTATTTCCTGTTTAATCACCAATATGAATGTGGGGAAAAAGTGAAATGGACAGATTGCAGGGAGCAGCTTTTGCAGACAGAGAAAGGCATTAAGAATATAATATGCACACAGATATAGGTCACATTCATGTACATACACACACATGCACCTTTGCCAATGCTCTGTCAGTACAAATCACTCCACCCTGTGACTTTCTCAGGTGTAATTAGCACCAGCAAGTGAATTAGGAGGTTAATTTTTCTCACAAACAGATGTGAGCTGCCTATGTTTTTATGCAAAGTATTTAGGGGTTGCCTTGGTCTTCAACGGGCAGTTAAGACTCATTAGCTCTACAAAAGACTTCATGGAGATGGCTTATTGATATGACTCAACAAAGCTGCCAGCACTTGATGCTCTCTTTGAAGTGGGTGAGGCTACGGGCACTGACAGAGCCCCCATCAACCAGCCCTTCAAACTGTATCACTGCAACACATCCTGGCAACAAATTTTATATTGTTACTATTTTCACACTTGAAATTAACGAGCAGGCGAGTGAGTTTCTTAAATATAAGGCCAAAGAAACTTCTGATGACCACAAGCATTTTGGTCGTATTAGAACTAATAGCAAAATGCATTCTGATCTGGAGTTAAATACACAAGGCCACGCCCATCCCTATACAAATGGATTTTGCTTCATGCAGTGTGAACTTCTCAGTCCTTCCACCCTTGCATCTAAATCTATTCCGGAAGGTCCCCAAACACCCTAAAGTGCAATTAGAATATATGGGGCGGGGGGAGGGACTGAAGGAGCTGGATAGCTGAGCAGCTTAGGCATCTGGCTTCAGAGCCAGAGGTTGGGAGTTCGAATCCCCACTGTGCCTCCTGGAAAGGGGCTGAACTTGATGATCCATCAGGTCCCTTCCAGCTCTGCCGTTCAAAGTTTCTAAGGCAGTGGTTCCCAACCTTTTTTGTTTGTTTCTTTGTTTAATCACACGCACCCCTTTATAATAGCTAAGTAACCTGCATCATCACATTTGCATAAAAAGGAATTTTTAATGTGGTAAAGTCATCCCTTCTCAACAGAAAAGGAGAAGCTTCTTTCTTTTCCAAACGGCCTCATACATACACACCAACTTTCATATCCTGCTCTGAAAGGTTAAGGAAGAAACTATTTAACAAGGGCTACAATACATATATAGTGATCTGCAACACCCCCCCCCCCCAGAAAACCCTTTGTGACCCCCCTCGGGGGTCAAGGACCAGATAATTCCATCTGCCAGTAAATTATTATTCAGTTGTATTCCACTATTGGACATAAGCCCATAGATTAATTTGCTTTTTTCCTATGATGTTCCATGCAAAATATACTTCAAAATGCAAAAACCTAATACTGTTGCAATTTGCCAAACTGTAAACCTCTAGAATCTTAACATTTTGGTGCTGTTGTGGCTGAAAGGTTTATTAAAAGTGGCCGTCTCCTGCTGAGATTTTAAACTGATTTTTAAATTTTTGGTGGGCAGGCTTTTTCTAACGGTTACTCTACAAATTAATGGTGTTAAGCCAAATCAATCAGTCAGTCAAAGGGCAGACCATGCCACTCCATTAAAAGCAAAAAAAAAAAACACACCCCACAACCAAACAAGCAAATCACTCAACTGTGTTCTTTTTCAGTTTTAGATCAATCTCTTCATAAATAAGACAGAAATAAATTTACACTCCCACATGCATTCAGACAAAAAAATTCTTTTAATTCGCTCCTATTTAGAAATCTTAAACCCAAACTTACATTAGATTGCAAAATATAACACTACTGGCAGACAGAAGGGGACTGGTTAGCAGAAATTGAATTTTTGCAGCATTAGTCTTCATTTCCCCGTAACTAATGATGTTGTATAGCTTTTTTTTGTTTTAGTCTACAAAAAGCCTCAAGGGGGGAATACCAGAACTCATTATTACCCCCTCCCAAAAGTGCAGATTTTCCTATTGAAACATCACACTTGATCTTATACATTATAGAGCCAACACTTGCTGTATCATATTATCATGTTCTTGGTTTTTTTAATGTGCTGGGGATTTCACAAAGCAACGAGACATTAAAACCAAATTATTCTGCAATGAAAGCATTTATTTATTTGGGGCCCTCATACAATGCATGGGAGACTTATGTGCTGTAAATGATCACATACAGACCTAATCCTTCATTAGATTCTTGTTTCTTCCCAAACAGCGACTCAGAGATATACGGGTATAAACACATGGGAGATTTGGGGAAAGCATTCAAGCAGAAGCTTTTGAACAAGATTTAAAGTGACTGGTGGAAAGGAAAGTGTGCGCATGCACACACACACAAAACACATATGGATTTGCATATATGTGTCGAAGGGGAGCTAATTCTGGGTATTTCCCTGCATTTTATACAGCAAGAGAATCATTGTGATTTTCTTTTTTGTGTGGCTGAGATATCATTGCCCTAATTATTCTTGGCATAATTGAATCCCAGTGATGGTACACAGATTATAATTTAAAACTTAATCCCGAGGCGTATCTATGATATACACTTTATTTACCTGTAGACCCATGGCAAATGCAAAAAAGTCTGTATGATTTCTGAAATAGCCCCGATTCTGCAGATATTCCTGACAAATATTCATCAAAATATATTTCAGTAATTCTCCATTTCTCTCACCTCACAAATCTTTTTATCTGCTAAGAGGAGGGTCACTTGGGAAGTACAACAAAAGGCAAGCTCAACCAACATTTTAATTGGATAAAGCCACAGCATGCCTGCCAAGATGGCATTTCCAACGAACAATGACCTAGCAAAGCAATATATCAAAAAGGGATGGTATTTGGCAACATACTAAGTTTCCTCCAATGGTAATAATTTGCATTGGTGTGTATTATAAATGGATAGTATACTTTCCTTTAAAATAAATGCTAATACTCAAGCCTTGTTCGTGAACTTCACAATCTTTAAAGCAATTACAAACTTTTTTCTTTTTTTGCCTCGCTGTTGAGAGTCCTGGAAAAACTCTGCAGGACTTAAGAAAAAGAGACTCACCTGTCCTGGGTGGTACCAGTTGTGCGGACAGGTGCAATCAGACCACCATCCCCCTCCTGCCTCCTTTGCCTTTGCTAAGGTTTTCGGGGGACTCCTCTGTGCATTTTTCTCCCGCGGTGCACTACACTTACTCCTGGGTTGTGTCGGAACCGGACCTAGGGGTCCGGGAGCAGAAGGCGGCTGACGATGGTGATGGTAGTGGTGTTGATGCTGGGGCTGGTGATGGCACCAGTGCCCCTGGGAGTCGTGCTGCCAACCACCTGCACAGCGCGCATCCCTGGGAGGCAGAGGCACCCCCCTGGTAGAATCAATCCCCTCAGACCCCCTGAAGCAGCCGTGCTGCCGTGGAAGGTGTGCGTTCATGCTGAGCTGCTGTCAAGTTCTTTATCCCCCACCCTTCTCTTCCCAGCCGATGCACGGTCTTGCACTGAAAGCTTTCCAAGTACCATTGACAGCTGCAATCAGCAGTGCATCGTGGGATCTCGGGGAGTGGAGCTGCACAGCATCATCGGCTTGCGAGTAGCTCTCTGTCAATAGATGACTCAACTCGCCGAGCAACTTGACAGCATCCCTGCTCCAGGCAGAAGCAATCAATGCTCCGCACAGCTGGGTTTACATGGCTCGGCTACAGTACATCCCTCTGTTAAGCAATGGAGGAGGAGGAAAGCAAAATCACAGGAGAAACAAAAAAATAAAATAAAATCAAAAGTAGCAGAAAAATGAATTTTCCCTGCCCTTCCTCCCAGCCCCATAGACATGCCAGAAACTCTCAACAGCCAGAACTCTTCTCTCTGGAAACAAGAGTAGCTCACCTAGAGTAAACTGAGGTTAATAAACACAAGAGCTACCAAGAAGGATCTCCCTTAAGTCTTCTTTTTGCTGAGACAGAATCAGTATCAGATCTGAGCTCAGCTAAAATGGAACCACAGAACTCCTGAGAGGAGCAGCTCAGGGCAAAACACGCACGCACGGACACAGAGAAATGTATTCACTACATTTACCCGCTTTCAGGCGAAGTGCACAGAACAGTTTACACTGGAAATCTGAGAGACAGGGTGGAAAGGGAAAAGGAAAGGAAGGAATGGGGGAAAGAAAAGAGGGAGATGAGAGGAGAAGAAGATAAACCAACTTGGGTGGTGAATACACTGGCACAGTAAAACACTCCAATTTGGCTTTGCTGAGATTTAATTGGCACCCTGTATTATGGGAGAATTCACAAGCATTCAAAGTGCTGGTTTTAATCTATAAACCCCTAAACGGCTTGGGTCCAAGCTATCTAAAAGACCACATCTCCCTCTATGAGCCTACCTGGGTATTAAAATCATCAGGAGAGACCTTTCTCTTGGACCCACCACCCTCACGGGAGTGTCTGATGGGGATACAGGAGAGTACCTTGGCTCTTGCTGCTCGCAGACGCTGGAACTCCCTCCCACTGGAGGCCAGGCTGGTCCCATCTTTGCTGTCCTTCCACAAACAGACATTTCTCTTCAGGCAGGCTTTCCTCTAAATGACCAGTTGACCAAGGGGATTTTTAAAAGGGGTCATTTTATCCTGTGTTTTACTTGTGTTTCTAATCTTGCTCTTATTAGGCGTTTTAATATGATCTTTCTTTAATGCTTTTTTAAATACTGCAATAATTTATTATTTGGTATTTAATTGTTTCTTTTAATACTGTAAGTTGCCTGAGATCCCAGAAAGGCGGCATATAAACCATTTAAATAAATAATAGAATTCACAGCCAGGGATCACACAGGGGCTTCAGATTGATTTGAGAATACTGTGTTCACACACAACGAAATGTGATTTGCATTTCAGCCCACAGCCGTTGTTTTTTTCCTCTGTTCCTCTGCTGATCCTTTTCTGGTTCACTGTCAGTATGCTTGGTTTTGAAAGAGCTGTACAGTGTTCAAGAAAAAGTGGTAACACTCCAAAGTTTTTCTTAACGTGTGTAGAAATACCATATACCATGGGAATGTCTTTTATCTTGTCTGACTCATTTCTGGTTTTTTTGTATTTATTTTTTTTTAATGTCTCATTTGAACTTGAAAGGATGATCTAGTGCTAATATGTATTTTTTTAAAAAAAATCAGAGGATTATCAGGGGAAATCAGAGGATTATCAGGAGAAATCAGAGAATTATCCGGGGTGTGTGTGTCAATGCTCCTGTGGCAACCGCCTATGTCACTGAAACACCACCCTCAGACACACTCCCCATCTTTACAAGAATGAATCAACAGATCACATGGAGAAAAGTCCATTTGAAAAAGTAAAAGCTTCCCAGCAACAGAGAAAAAAAAGCCACGCTGGGTGCAAAAAGGGCCAGTCTGATTCGAACTGGCTCATGTGTCACATGATCAGAAAAGGAAAATACTTTGAATTGCCTGTATTATAATTGCAGCAAATCCAGTGGTATTTGATCACTTAGTCACAATCTCAGACATGAACTCATTTATACTGTTGGAGGTACCATACCGCTCACTTTCACACAGTTCTGAGAGGGGGAAAGTCAATCAGCAATTGATCCCATTTGAACTGACACAACAAATCTTGGTGACTCACCATGCCCTTAGGGATTTCTAGGAGAAATGGTAGGGACCAAATACCAGTTAATCCAGTTAGAGCCTTGGAGGGACCCTCTTTCTCCCATCTTCCACTGTTTATGGGATGGATGCAGGCAGGAATGTTTTGGAAATATACACACTTCTGAAGCTAAATCAGGCTTAGTCGTGGAACAGAAAATATACTTTAAAAACATCCTTTTGAATCCTTCCAGCATACTTCAAAATCCTATCAACAACCCACTGAAGCAAGATCCTTTAGTTCTGTAAGAAAGATCCAGTGTTCGAAGGATGTAGTTGCTCTACAGCAGTGGTCCCCAACCTTGGGCCTCCAGATGTTCTTGGACTACAACTCCCAGAAGCCTTCACCACCACCTCTGCTGGCCAGGATTTCTGGGAGTTGAAGTCCAAGAACATCTGGAGGCCCAAGGCTGGGAACCACTGCTCTACAGGACACCAGGTATGAGGGCAAAAAAACAGGAGATTCACCAAGCAACTCCAAGAAAGCCCCAGGACAACTTCCTTTTTTAACAGCCAGCTAGGCCTATCCTAGGCCATGAAAGGTTCCAGCTAAACTTTTCTTCAAGAGAGCATAATTTAGGTGTAAGTCTAACAAGTGGAGAAACTTCCTATTAGAGCTGTATGACAGTGAAACCAATTACTTTGGGAGGTGGTGAGCACTCCAACGTTGGAGACATTGAAGAGAAAATTAGACAACCATCTGTCAGATATATTTTGATCTGGATTCCTGCATTGAGGGGTTTGGACTCAATGGTTTTATAGGCCCCTTCCAACTCCACAATGTTATGATTCTACAATACCAGTAGATGTTGCATAGATTATAGGGTATGTGTATGCATTAGAAATGAACAAATATGTCACTTCTAGTTTTGGTCCTTAAGTTCAGCTCACCTTGATCTTCATATAAAAATCACACACATTTCTCTCAATATGAGTGTTCTGTAAGCATTTTTAAACATCCATATTTAATGCAATCAGTTTTTCTAATATAACACATTCACTTATCATTATCCTACTTTATGAATTTTGTGTGCACTTTGAATAGCAATTAAAAAAACAAAATGGAGAATTCCACTGTAGCATTCAGGGAAGTGTGAATTTCCAAGGATAACTGAGGTTCAGGCCACATATAGGTTCAAAAATGGGAATTGAAGAAGTACGGGTATATGAACCAAATATATTTATCCCCATTCCTAGTTCACACAGGCACGCTACATATACCATGAATTGCAGATAAAAATAGGCACGAATGACCAGTTCGGCCAATGGCCACACAGCTGTTCCATGGTTCAGCACCACACCCGCTCTGGTGGATGCCCACTCAGAGGCAGTGCCCCGGCTTCCCTGCCCTGCCTCCTCCGGGTGCTGCCTCTGGATGGATGCCCGCCAGAGGGGATGGGGCACTGAACCGCTGAACAGGTGTGTGGCCGTCAGCCAACCCAGCACAAACTGCCAAAGTAGTGGCTCGTGCCATCTCTAATTGCAGATGAACACACAACTGTGAAGTTTTGTATGAAGAATATCAAGATAAAATGCCCAACATATTCAACAGTATAAAGCCCTTCATCTTGGTGTGCCTCCTTTAAAAGTGAAATCAAGGCAGCACTTCAATACCAATACTTTAATCTGTGTATTTATCAGGGTGCAGAGGGCTTTGCTTGAATTCGCCAGTTGTAATTCTTGTAGCAAGCTTGGCTATGGTAACTCAGGATCATGATCAGCCATGTCGCAAATGGGGGTGGGGAGGGACTGTAACTACAAGAGTGTGGCTCCATATTACACCTTCAGCAAACTGTCCTGAAAACCTCTGATCTTGTCTCATTTCAGAAACTAAGAAAGATCAGGCCAGGTTAGTACCTGGATGGGAGACTCCCGAGTTATAACAGGTGATCTACAGCTAGGACTGGGAAATAATTCCATCTGAAAGCTGGAGAGCAATCTATGCATGTCCCTCAATTCCTTAACCACTATGCTGCATCAATTCCTACCTGAACAGAACACGGGGATTTCTAGTAAACGAGCTGTAGAACAATAATTTGATGAATCAAGGGCTGGGAAGGGATGATCCATTAAAATGTTGTCCTCTTCAGCATCCGTTAAGTGCTTTTTAGCATCAAGAGAAGCGGTTTCTTGTTAGAACCATTTTGAGGCTGTTCTGTTTTACACGTTTGCATGGATGTGAAACAAGGTCTGACCGAACTGCTTCTGAAAGGATCATGCTTGGTTTGAGGCTGAGCAGCGACCATACACATGGCTGATAGCAACTCCCAAAGGCAGAGTTATAATTAGCATGGGGAGAAGGGAATAGCACAATCCAGAACCAAACTTTAGCATTAAGTACAGATTTATTACCATTAAACTAAAGAATTTGAAGTGCATTAAACTTAGGTAAGTCTTGGTGATGAGGCTGTTTGGGGTCTCATACCCTACTATAGTGCTAATTATATGCATTTGAAATAAATACATTTTTTTCTCCCACCCTCATTTATATCTGCTGGCATTTTTTTCCCCTTCTGTATAACTGGATTTCTAAACTGGATCCTTTAGAATTGAAGATCCTCAGGGCAGAAAGTAATCATCTTCTATGTTTGTGATGCATCTAATCATGATTATCACTGTTGTCATCACCGACTATCAATCACAGCTGTGGAAATAGAGCGAGAAGGGTACACCAGAGTTAATCGAGTCCAACCCTAATGTTTGTGCAAAACATTGCCTATTTTGGTGCCAGAAATGCCTCATTTTGCCCCACATCATACCATTTATGCTACTGCACAAAGTGTGCTAATTGCCCTAAATTGGACAGGCTGCTGCTTTATTTAAGAAATCAAAGCACTGGCATATCTCTTTCTTAATGATAATCCAGTCCTTCTGTGCTTCCTGTGTGTATCCTTAAGGAAGGAAGGACACTAAAGACATTTGATATATTATGACAGAAATTTGTTCGGGGAAAGCTCCTTGTCTGACTTTTAGCTGGAAGCAAGAAATTCCCTGGGAATTTGGAACTCCTTGTTAAAGGGCCTCTATAAGCTGCACACGCCAGATAGCTAGAGATGGGGAGACAATCTTTTTAGTTCATTTAGAGGGGGGAAATTGGCTTTATTTTTGTACAATAAATCGTGACATGGTGTAGTATGTCATGTGTTGTTGTTCATCTGAAGTTTTATTTACCTAATTTTCAGACCTGCTAAGGCCCAGATGATTGTTGTGATGTCCTGATACATAAATTCAAAGAGGGTGTACTTTCTTTTTCACAGGACGGTAGGACATTGATATTTTGGGCTTCAGGTGTTCGCTCAATATCGCCTTTTCAGAACCATTGCTATTTTTGTTTCAAAGGGACCCTGTGGTGGTGGTGGGGGGCTAGTAATTCCCTTCCTTTTATGCTGATTTCACCTCTCTCATTTTTTTTTGCTTTTTCTTTTTTCTTTTCTTTTAAACTTATTTTTATTCATACATACCAACATACAGAACAAAAAACTAAAACCTAACAGTAATAACAATAAAACATCAAAACTAAACATCCCCACTACACCTAATAGATCAGAGATATCGCCATCATCTGGTCATCTGAATATCATCAAAGGTTTGACAAACTGAAGTGGGACACCCATTCTGACATTCTTGGAAAACAGACGCTTCTCTCAATTCAACATATGCTTGCATGGTGTTTATTTAAGTTAAAGGCTTGGTGAGCATGGTTTTCCTCTTGTCAGTCATATAATGACAGATTGGCTACATTTGAGCCATCAGTGATTGGACAGAAAATGTTAATGAATTTGAGGTCCAACATAGTAAAAATGGTTAAAAACAAACGGTGCATGCCTGCTGAAGCTGATCTACCATTAAACCTAATCAGCATAAGGATGGTTTATGTGCCTACTAAAAATAAACATTTGAGCACGTTTGCCCTGGGGAGAATACACAGATGAGAAACAAAGACATATCTGGGATTTTAAAAAACCCTACTAATCGAGTTTCCTCCAGCTAAAAGTGTAGAAAGATGGAGAATAATTGGATTGTAATCACATTGCGGTAAATGATAGCTGGAGAAATGTTTACACTTATTTCAGAAATTCTAGAAAATATGTCTCAAACAGTAAGGGAGAGAAACTTATATGCATCAAGCATGGCAAGGTTCTCTGGTCTGCACAGGTATGTCAATGTGGACCAGGTTCCTCTATGCACACGTTGGGACTCCACCAAGTAGCTGGTCTAGAGCATGAGATTCCTGGCAGTGATGGGTGGCCACTTTGGACATGCAAGTGCTCATTGCGACCCATCCCCAAGAACATCAGAAATATTCGGGGAGATGGGTTGATTTGTGTCCACAAATCAGTTAAACCAGATTTCACTTCTACTAGGGGCAGGTCTTTTGCAAAGCTAATGGGCCTAAATTGCCCATTCAAAGCCAAGCCATGCCAAATACTCTCCTTCATGTTTTTTGGACTGTACTTCCCAGAATTCACCAATAATTCCAGGAAATGCAGTCCACAAACGCATATTAACACACCTGTACTCCCTCCCCGAGGCTTTTGGCTTGTGTACCTGCACCATCAGCTTCTTAGGCCTTTACTTCCTGTTGTTAATTTTATTTCTGGCTGTTGTAGTTCCATGGGAGGTACCCTCTGTATAGACCCTAATGAGGAGAAAGACTACAACTCCCAGGAAGTACTGGGGCAGCTTTCTTCCCTTTTCTTTTCTTTTTTTCTTTTCCTTTTTATTAATCAACAACAGGAAATAAAAGATTGCAAAATTGGAGGTGCAAATTAAAAAAAACACCAAAAACCCTTCTCTGGGATGGACGAAACCTATAGGCATGCTGATTTGTGTTTGTGGGCTGCAATTCCCAGAATTCCTGGAGAACTCATGCCACTAGCAGTCCACAAACATGAAAGAGGGTGCCTGTAGTTACTACAGGAATGGCTATTAAATTATTGCTGAGAAAATCAATTTCCTCCAAAGCTTCTGTGGGGGCTACAGCAAAGCACAGCAATAAAAGGGAAACCTGATGGGGCAGTGGACATTCCTAAGCTTTGCTTGTTTGTACACTGCCCCAGCATGGTGTGAATTCACTAACTGGGTGGTTTATAAATTGAATGAATGAATGAATGAATGAATGAATGATCGATTGAATGAACAAACGAACGAACAAATGAATGAACAAACGAACAAACGAATGAACGAATTCCAATTCCTGTGTCTTCCTTGGAGAAGGAAGCTTTTAGCTTGACTTTCAGAAAAACAAATCATTGTAAGCAAGTGTGTTGAAGAGTTTATTTTGGGCCACCCTTGCAGCTGTGTCTTAGGGCATATGAAAAGGTCTCCTAGACATTTCCCCCCCACTAGTCTCTCCTAGTCACTCGTCATCTATGTCACTTTTCTGTACTGTTTCTTGTAAACATCTCATGCAGTTATTGACCCTGATCTCAGTACTGAGCTCCTTCATATTTGGGTCTACAATTCAGGGGGAGTTGGGATGACAAGATGGCATCATAGGGACCATGGACCCTTATGGACTAGACGAGAAATCTCAAGAGGCATTGATTTGGGAGACACTTGGGAGAAACGAAGCATGTCTAGAACAAGGCACACATTTTGAATGTGGGACTAAAAAAAGATGTATAAACTTGAGTCAATAGGAGGGTAAAACAAACATTTAATGTATACATCAAGAAATGGAGGAAAATGCACGGAAATTTTAGAGGAGGAAGAAAATGTGATGTCTTGCAATCCAGTATGAAACAGGGACAGGAAAAAATACAGGTGGAATTTAGGGAAATACAACAAAATGAAAATTGTGAACTTTTCACTAAGTTCATCCATCAAGTGATCTTTTCTAACAGAATTTTGGATCAGCCACCTAACCAGACTTGCAAGCTTCAGCAGTACATGTACAATGTATGCCACTTGTAGACAAATCTTGAGATATAAGAACTGCTGGATAGTTCAGTAGTTTAGGTATCTGGCTGCAGTGCCAGAGATTGGGAGTTCAATTCCCCACTGTTTCTCCTTGACAGGGTCCGGATCAATAGGGTCCCTTCTAGCACTACAGTTCTAAGATTATTATATTATTCTTAAAAGAGGAAGGATATTTGGGGCTGCAAAAAACTGTTGGTCATGCATGACCAGCTTGAGAAAAAATGAGAGGCTTCACAAACATGTAAAATGTACAACCTAACAGGGGGATGATGTATTGCCCAAAGAGATCATACAAGAAAGAACTATTATACTGAATAAAAAGCCCCAGGGAATGGACGTCAAGCCTTAAGACCCAATGGAAGATTATTCAAAGAGAAGTTTGAAATAATATCCTGGTTACTGTGCAACACAAAAGGATCTTAAGGGTATTCCAAGTTGCTCAAAATATTGCAACCTTGCATGCTGTCTGTAATTTGCTTTTTATTTTATTATACTGTTTTTATTCCATTTTTATTGTTAGCCACCCAGAGTAGACTTGTGTCTAGATGGGCGGGGTATAAATTCAATAAATAAATAAATTGTGTGATCAGGAGGGACTTTTCTGGGCTGGGGTGATTATCTCTTCATCTGGCACTAACGAATAATTCCTTCTAGCCTTTGCATTCAAAGAGAATCCGGCCTCTCTGCTGAGTGTGTTTTCCCTCTCTTTCCTTGGTTGGTGGCCGTTGTTTGTTTTCTGTTAATCTTTTTAGCTGGTTGCTAAGTAGCTATACTGTGTTTCCCCCAAAATAAGACAGGGTCTTATATTAATTTTTTCTCCAAAAAACACATTAGGGCTTATTTTCAGGGGATGTTTTATTTTTTTCATGTACAACGATCTACATTTATTTAAATACAGTCATGTCATCTTCTTCTGGTTGCTGCACAATGGTGGAGGGCGGGGTTTCACTTAACTGGGGCTTATTTTGGGGGTAGGGCTTATATTATGAGCATCATGAAAAATCATACTAGGGCTTATTTTCAGGTTAGGTCTTATTTTCGGGAAAACAGGATACATAAGTTTGTAATTTCAAGCAACGGTAAGTGAAGAAATGTTTTTCATTCTTTCTCTTACAAATATCTCATAGTGAGTTACTAAGATTTTAAGTGCCAGTTAACGAGAAAGACTGGGGAATTTGTAGCTCCTCAGTGGATCTCTGTATTTCTACTATGTAGCAAAAAGGAATTTTACCAGAAATTGAAAAATCTGCAACACAAAATAGGTATGAAGATACAAATCAATAAGCAGAGCATTCCAACTAAGTGATGCAGAATTCTTCCCTGCCCTAATTCGCAGCCAATAACACAGGACAACATTCTGACAGAAGTGTACTTCATGATTTTAAGAGGAGGGCTAAACTAACACAGTTGGCCAAGTCAGCTAGTTTACTGTACAGCCTAAAAAAGGTGGCATAATGGTAAATTTGGAAGAGCAGACCTCATCATGATAGCCACTCCCCACCCCCACTCTGAGAGTGCTTTAAGTATATAAGCAGCACATTTTGCTTTTGCTTTTATAAGGAAAGTCAGAAATGCAGGCTGCTGGATTGGTCTGTACAAACGATTGAGGAGTCGGTCTTTTGCAAAGCTAATGGTTCTTAACTATCCATTCAAGACCAAATCACCCTCAAACACTTTGGATTACCACGGTAACAGCTTAAAACAGAGTACTGTTTCCTGGAAATATCCATTAATTCCCCTAATGATTATGAGGGTTGCAGCTATGTCCAGAAAAAAAGAGAATCATGAGGGGGGGAGCAGATGATGTCATAGTTTCTGTTAAGCAGAAAGTCCCAGGGCTTCAACCTCTGCACACACACCCCAAAAAATCCCTCCATCTATGCCACCCACCCTTCTTACCAAAGAAACTCTGCTACTGGTGTTATTTCTAAAGCATTCTTTAAGTTCTTCTTGGCACATTCATTGCACCATTGAGCATGACGCTCTCTTGGAAGAGAATGCCTTTACTTCTCAACGAAAACAGGTTGTTTCCCTATCCTCATGAATCTTTCATGCACTGAGCTAAGAATAACTATATTTCATTCTTTAGTTGATGTTAGTTTTGAATGTTGATAATAGGCATTAACTAATCTGTCACTTTTGTAGACTTGCAAATTCTTATTTCCCCAGATACGTGCTGATACTTCTCACACCTTGGAAAGAAATCACACCTGTTGGCACATTATAATATGTATTTGTTTTGACTTCTCATTCTTTGTGGCTGAACCAATCTTAGTTCCTTCAATAATTGTCGATTTATTCCTCCAGTTTACCAACCAATGGAAATCAACAATGTAGAGAATCTATGCACCACCACATTACTTTCAATTCACGGCACTGAATTAATGATCTCCAAAAGGTTTTGTCACTAACAACCCTGCTCAGGTTTTGCAAAGTCAAGGCCATGGTTTCTCTTATTAAGTCAATCCATCTCATGTTCAGCCTTCCCCTTTTCCTGCTGCCTTTCCATTTTTCCAATCATTATCTTCTTTTCCACTAAGTCATGTCTTCCTATGACATGTCCAAAGTAAAAATTTCCTAAATTTATTGACTTTTAGCTTCTAATGAAAGTTCTTGTTTGCTTTGATGTAGAATCCACTTACTTGTCTGAATTTGATGATGGAACCAAAGTATAGAAAATCTTTAACATGTTCTTCTTCTTCATCATCACCTAACACAACAACTTTTTCTGTGGTTATAATTTTTGTCTTCCGAGAGCTCAACTGTAATTCTACTTTCTTTTTTCACCTTCCTTGGTACTTGCTTCAAGTCATTGCTGTTTCCTCTGAGTAATATGGTACTATCTGTATATCTGAAATTAATGATGCTTCTTCCACCAATTCTCACTCATTTTTCCTCTGAATATAATCAATTTTTCATATGACGTGTTGTGCATGTAGATTGAGCAGACATGGGAATAAAATACACCCTTGTCTGACACTTCTGCCGGTTGGAAAACCTTCCCATTTTCCATATTCTGTCTTAACAGAATACAGCTCTTGTCCAGAGT
Organism: Intellagama lesueurii; assembly: GCA_037013535.1. NCBI lineage: Eukaryota > Metazoa > Chordata > Lepidosauria > Squamata > Agamidae > Intellagama > Intellagama lesueurii. Next base: position 9,573,677 of record JBAJHW010000003.1, read on the forward strand.
ACAGACTAAAATCAATTCAATCAATTGTTGCAGCATGTCAATTTATTCTGAACAATCCACAGAATACTGTACTGTTTGGGATCTCCTTTTTTGGAATCAAAATATGCATTGAACATCCCATCTGTGTGCCATCATTTTGTTTTTCATATTTGTTGGCATATTCATGTTAGGACTTTGATGGATACAATCTCTGTAGCCTGAAATAGTTCTGCCGGTTTCCCATCTACCCTGATGGCTTACTTCTTCTAGTTGCTTTGAGAACAGCTTTCACGTCACTTTCTAAAATTATATTTTCAAAAATTGCACGTTTTTAATCTAGGGGTCACTCACTCCTATTACCTACACATTGTTCTTCTAAAAATGACCCTCCCTAAAAAGCCAACTGATGCCCAGAAGTGGCCAAAAAGTGCAATAAAAGCCATTAGGGCTGGGTGGGTGGGAGTCAGAGATGCAGGGGTCTTCTCTAAACATAGAAAATTGCATTCCACATCCCCTAGAAGGCACAAGGGGACCTTTCTAGGCTTTAACAAATAATGTGGTAACCTAGGGTGTCAGGGGTGCTGGGGGCTACACTTGGGCCCAGGTGGGCAGAATGTAGCCCTTAGTAATATGTTGCCCACCCCTACTGTAGTCCATCATTCAATGACGTGGTTCAATTATGTTGTGCTGTTAAATCTGTGCTCAGGAAGAAGAAGAAGAGGAGGAGGAGGAGGAGGAGGAGGAGGAGGAGGAGGAGGAGGAAGAGGAGGAAGAGGAGGGTTAAATTCAAAGAAAAGGAAAATAACAATCCAATATAGAAAGGTTGTTCCTTTCGGAACATAAACCACAGGTCCAATACAGTATGTGCCTCCTTTTAAATCATTGCCAGTCTAAAATCCCAGGGCTAATAATAATCCTAATGTGCTGTCAAGTGAATTCTGACTTGTGGTGGCCCTTTTTCAGGGTTTTCCAGGTAGAGAATACTCAGAACTGGTTTACTATTCCCTTCTTCTGGGACTATGCCCAAGGATACACTTCTCACAGGAGGCACAGTTGAGAATCAAATTCCCAACTGCTGGCACGGGACCCAGATGCTGAAACCACTGAGCTACTACTGTGTAAACTGAATTAATTTGGCAGCTTCTAATAATCTCCACCAGGCCTTTCAGGTTTGTGAGGTCATGCCGAAAGACGGTTTACTTCAAAAGCAAGCTTCAGTACAGTTTGTTAAAATAGAACAATTTGTTAAGAAATTTTTTAAAAATTATTTTATTTTCAAGAGAAAGAGGAAAAAGCCTTATTTCAGTTTGAGTTTAAATCAAGGCTATTTGATACACACACTGGTCCATTTTAAAATAGGCATGCTGTACACATTTTACTATAAATCCTAATAAACGTATGGAGTGTGGAATGTGTTTCAATTTATTTTTCTCACAAAGACGGAATGTAATACAGCAGATTTTTTAAAAAAGAATTATTGTTAACAGCTTGGAGTATTCACTGTTGATGATGCTCATGAAAGGTTGCTCCTTAATGCAAAATATCACAGTGATTTATAGACCATGTATGATGCCGCTGTTTACAAAGGAGGACTGGCTTCCGTTTATTATGTGTTGCTTATAGACTGTTCCTAAGTTTCTTTGGTGATACTTCTAAATCATGTATTTCCATGTAATCAATGGAATGTTTGTATGCTTTAGGCAGCTTTGGATGAAGGTGCAAAAATGGACCAGATCAAAGGTATTTGTGTGATTTGGGGTGACTACAGGCACAGCAAAGAGCCACTGCCTATTCATGGGGTGGAGCGATACTCCTATGGGGTTTTCATGGGGTTTAAATTTTTAACCAAAGAGGGACAGCAATTTGAATTATAACCTGGTGGCACCAAAGGAGAAGCCGAGGGACAGATGAACTTCCAATAGAGTCCAAGATCTTCCCTGTATATGCCAGTCACTGAAGTGCCAGTGAAGGCTCAGACTGAGGTCATGGTATGATATACTGTACACATCCACTTATATGTGCTCTGCTGGCAAATTTTGTGGAGCTACAGTGGGAAGAGAAACTGTCATTGCTAGCTAGGATTTGTATTCTACAAATTTGTTTCTTTCATCTTATCCTGATCAGTTTATTAGTAGAATATGTGTGTGAGTGTGTGGCTACAGATGAATGCAGAATGCCTTTCCAGAATGCATTTCTCTTGTGTCGGCTTTGATTGATCAGGTCAGAATTAGCGCACTAGAGTCTACCTTTCATCTCTTTCTCTTCTCCTTTCCCCCCCTTTTGCAGTAATGGCAATCCCACTGCTTGCTGGTCTTTCTGCAGTTGCTTGAAAGGTAACTGTGGATGGAAGTAAAATCCCTCTGTCTACCACACCTCCAAAGTTGGTGGCCATATGTAGCATCTTCATCAGGTCTTAGCCATTTACGTTTTGTACATTTTGTGGGAAGGGATTTTTTTTCCCAGGAAGATCCAGAAAGGCACAAATAGCATTATGGACCCAGATAAAGATCTGTTGGAAGCATCACCAAAAGGTCTCAGGATGGGTCAGACACCTATCGTTGTCTCTTGATTCAGGCATGGAACGGGCTGGGGGAAGGGCACCGAACATCCCTACTTCAAACTCTTCCATGTCACATCTGGCATGACCCTGCGGTTGAAGTAGGATAGGAGCTGGCATGACTATGGAAACAGACATTTCAAGGTCTTCTTAAGTGAGAAGACAGAAAATCTTGGTGAAGCTTGTACACTGTGAGATGAGGCTTCAATGTATGGAATTTTTAGTTCAGCAGAAAGAAAAGTGATGGAACAGAATCTAGATCTGTTTCTGAAAAGAAGACTAAAAATTCACAGATAACTCCATAGGAAAGAATTCAAGTTTTGTTGTTGTTTTAAAATGAATATGGGAGGGGGAAAAAAACTATCAAAAATGTGCATTCGTGGAGAAAGTTCCAAGTGTTCAGACTGGCTTGGCTGTTGAGTTTGAGCAAACCGTCAGAGGAACTGCCTTGCCTTACCTTACCCAGTCCCACCACTCCAAAACCTGATCACTCACATCCCTAAGAACAGTAGCTCTCAGTCTGTGGATCTGAAGATACCATTGACACACAGCTCCCAGAAACCCACATCATTATCCAAGATGTCTTGGGTCGGCCTCCTGGGTGTTGAAGACAAACTGCACATGGAGAGTCAAGATGCTCGCCAGGACCCACTGCTGGGACTCACTGTCCTTGTCACACCATCTTCCTCTGACCCATCAGATCCTTACCTGCCTGCATTAGAATTTGACCCCTAGAGTGTTTGGAGAATACAACTGCCTCACATCCCAAATCATAAGCCTTGGCTCACCATCAATGACAAGAATATTAACTATGTCCTCACAAGTATAGACAGAGCTAAATTAAGGTGAACACAGCAGGACATTCCTAATAAAAGAACTAATGAAGTGAGACAGCTAGGCTACAACAGCAGAAAGTCACACCAGGTGAAAACCTGCTTTGTTTGTAAACACATCAAAAGATGTGATGGCATCTCAATGGGGCAGGGACAAAAAACTAGTATCTGTCCACATATTTTGAGTGTCGTAACCCATAAATTTCAACTTATGATCATGCAGGCTGGGAGTTATAGTTCAAAATATCTAGAGGGTACCAGATTGTCTACATCTGCAATAAAAATGGGAAGGCACTGAGAAATCACAGAAATACAAAAATAATACAAACGCTAGTTTCCCAGCTAGCTTAATAGGATTTCTTAAATCTTAAAACTGAGCTAGGCTAACTGGGGGGAAATGCCCATGCAATTAGAGAGCTAAAAGTCTTTTTAAGGAGAAGGTCAGTGTAAAAATATTTTAAATAAATAAATTAAATAATAGTGTGAGCCGGTGTGAGAGTATTATCTTTGTCCTTGAAAGGAGGGAGTATCTTTTAAGAAGCTGAAACTGCTTGACTTTCCATGCTGATTACGCGCATTTGGTAAGCTCATGTGTTACTCTTGCAGAAGTTACCAGTTAATTAGTTTCCAAAAGGATTTCATCTGAATGGTTGAAAGTATTGAACCTGCTCATGAGGGGATGATGGGATGTAAGGCCGGCCAAAACAATGGTTCGGTTAAGCAGCTCCTGGCCGCAGCTTTGAGCTTCTTTATGCCTATTTGCTTCAACATGTAATTCAGCCAGCTATTATGCTGAACTCTGGTTGTGCCCCGGAAAAATGCTACTCTTTAAGTATAGCTTAGGGTTTCCTGTGGGAATGACTCCAACCTGCCTATATCTCTGACTACGTTTTGTTTTACCATCATCATGGAACTGCTTCACATTATCATCATTCTTTTAGAGTCATTAAGCTTACTCTTGAATTTATATGTTTCAATAAAAATTATAAAAATGTTCAGCTACGTTTTCATTCGGATAGCTTAAGGGATTTTTTGGTACTAAAGCCAGTGTCTTTTTGACTCAAAAGTCTTTTTTAAAAAAATATTTTGCAGGTTTTACGTTTTCTACCTTGCCGGGTTGGTTTGCAACTAGGAGCAACAACTTGCTTGTTTTGTTCTCCCTGGAGCACCAAGTGAGCAAAGGTGTTGGGAGAAGGGGCTCACAGGAAGCTTTCCCAATAATGACCACGCTAACCTGTCAGGCAAGCACCAGCACCGGGCAAAACAAGGATAGTGTGGCTCAGTGGATCCTCTCTGTGGCAGCCCAACATCATTCGCATGGGGCGATAATAAGCATGATTCACATTCATTTGAAAACGGTGCAATTTTGTGCAAACCCCCTCCCCAACTATGAGCAAAAAGTGGCATTTTTACACAAACCATCATTCTGCCAAGGAAAGAATTCTATAGAAAGTCCCTCCATCCTCACTAGCTCCTAATTCTTGCCTGCAAGTATGAGAAAAACAAGGATATGCTTGAGGAGAAGGAAGTCTTCTGTTGGGCATGGCTGTGGGTTCCATCTGGATAATCACCACAGTGTCCCTTCCACCAGAAAAAGAAGAGAAAAAAAAACACTGCACACACAGTAGAAATGCTCTTTGCTGAGCATCCTTCTGGAGGCAAAGAACTGGTGGCTCCAAGCAGAGCTTTTGCAGAGAGCATCTTGCCAAGTACATCTTGCTCTTAGAACAACATTGCTCATCCTCCCCAGAGAACTGGGGGGGGGGGGGAGAGACAGAATACTGACACACTGCTTGCCATGCTTTATATCTGAAGTGGAACGTGGAATGCAGCATTCCTTCCCCCCACCTGAAACAATCTGCACTCTCTCTCTCTCTCTCTCTCTCTCTCTCTCTCTCTCTCACACACACACACACACACACAAATACAACAATGCCAAAAGACAAACCCACAACCCACCCCTACCACCTTCCTAAAGCACTGTACATACAAAAGCCAAAGATGGCAACAGCAATACTACAAATTAAATAAATTACACAGTTCAACAATCAAATCAAATCCAACAGAGAAGAGGTTCTCAAAATCCTGTCTGAAAAGCAATGTTTTTATCTATCTTCTAAACATTTGGAGGGTGGAATCTGAAACACCACCACTGATAGTGAATTCCATAAAGAAGCCATCACCACTGAGAAAGTCTGGTTCCTAGCTGAAGACTTCCAGGCCTCTTTGAGGATGGCTACTCACAGCATCAGAGATCGGAGGTGTGGGTGGAACGGGTGGTAGATATGAGGGAAAGATGCCCCAACAGGTAGCAAGATCCCAACCTGTTCGGCACTTTGTAGGTCAACATTAACACCTTGAACTCATTTTGAAACATCTCTCAAGCAGCAGTCAATAGCTTGCACAGATTTTTGTGCTTTGTCGGTTAGGCAAATAAGGTATTGCCAAAAAAATGGATTTTGAACATTTTCTAATGGCCAACCTGGCTTGTTTCTGCTGAGTGTATTAACTCAAGAGTCTGGCAAAACAGGTCTAAAACCATCACTTGGGAAATGGAATGAAATTCCTTACATATCCACAAGGTGGCACATGGCTTATGGAACATCCCAACAAGCAGAAAGAATAAGCAAGTTGGATGCGACGAAGTTGCATCTTGCCATCACCAGATTTTGGGCAGCTGCTAAAAATCATTTTTTGTGAAAGAAGCTATTCAGCTTTTTTCTTTTCTTTCTGCAAAGCATAAGAGAAAGGGGCAGGACATACAACCACTGCAAAAAGAGAGAGCTGACTCAAGCTTTTTAAAAAAATTATTGTCGTTGCTCCATTTGACAAATTAAAAATGTGTGCCACTCATTTTTGCCAGGCAATATATTTGCCAAGTAACATAAAATTTGGAGATGCATAGGCACTGCACAAACTTTCCCCCATGTTTTTTTTTTTATTCAACTCTTCCTGTTTGATGTTTGGATGAAGCAAAGGTTGAATACTGGAAGAACCTGAGCAATCCAAGTTCATCTATGATGAAGTCTTAATAAAATGATTCTACCCAAGAATCATTCTATCCTAGCTGAAATTTCACTACAGCAGATGGATGAGGAATTTTATAACCAATAATGCTGTCATGTGCCGTCAAGTTGGACCCAACTTACAGTGACCCTAATAAGGCTTATAGGTAAGTGAGATATTTAAGAAGTGGTTTCACCAATTGCCATGACCTAGTGGGGATTTGAACCCAGGTCTCCTGAGTCTTAGTCCATCACTTTATCCACTACACCACTCTGGGTATCAATAATAGGTGTACGGTGGGTTTTATGGTGGGGCGGGAGCCAAACTATCAGCTGCTTCTTGATATAATGTTAGACTCAACTGAGATTGTAATGGTTCAGTCTTTGAGAGTGAAAAAAGCTGCATTTATCATCTGCTGATGATATATTCTCAGACTTGTTCCAGGCTGTAACTTACAGTCTTATTCAGGCAAAGAATGAAAGGGTGTAAGTGACAATGCGGTCAGGACCATGGAGAGTTCCTTATAAAGCAAGATTAATGATGCATCTCATGAGGCAACAGGTTGTATGAGTATGAAGAATCCTGACATTGCTGAGATTTTGGTTAAAACAAGACAGTCAGTCAAAGATTTTCCAAACCCTGCAGGAGATCTCAGCATCATCTCAGGGGGTTAATGGCCCATCCTCAAACTGGGAGGAGTTAACAAGTGGGGTACCCCAGGGCTCAGTCTAGGGCCCTGTGCTTTTTAACATTTTTATTAATGACCTGGATCAGGGAATGCTAATCAGATTTGCAGATGACATGAAATTGGATGGAATAGTTAATACCCTGGAAGACAGAAAAAAAATCAAAATGATCTAGATAGACTTGAGCACTGGGCTGAAAACAACAGAATGAAATTCAACAGGGATAAATGCAAAGCACTGAGCCTAGGAAAAAGAAACAAAACATATAACTACAAGATGGGAGATACCTGACTCAGCAGAACTACAAGTGAGAAGGATCTTGGAATCATTGTAGATCACAAACTGAATATGAACCAACAGTGTGATGTGGCTACAAAAAAAGGCAAATGCTATTTTCGGCTGCATTAATAGAAGTATGGTCTCCAAATCCTGTGAGGTACTATTCTCCTCTATTTGGCACTGGTTAGGCCTCATCTAGAGTACTGTGTCCAGTTTTGGACACCACACTTCAAGAAGGATGCCAACAAACTGAATCAGGTTCAGAGGAGGGCAACAAGAATGATCAGGGGTCTGAAAACTAAGCCCTATGAGGAAAGACAGAAGGAACTGGGCATGTTTAGTCTTGAGAAAAGAAGACAGAGGGGTGATATGATAGCACCTTTCAAATACTTGAAAGGCTGTCATACAGAGGAGGGGCAGGATCTGTTGTCGATCATCCCAGAGTGTAGGACATGCAACAATGGGCTCAAGTTACAGGAAGCCAGATTTTGACTGAATATCAGGAAAAACATCCTAACTGTTAGAGCAGTAAGACATTTGAACCAATAACCTCGAGAGCTGGTGAGGGTTCCAACACTGGAGGCATTCAAGAGAAATTTAGACAACCTCCTGGCAGATATGCTTTGATTTGTATTCCTACATTGAGCAGGGGGTTGGACTTGATAGCCTTATAGGTCCCTTCCAACTTCATTATTCTATGATTCTATGAGGCGGGGAGAACAAACAATCTCCCATTGCATTTTCTGCATTTTGCACAATATCCTGTAACATGAAAACTACCCCCTTTCCCCTTTCTGAAGCTAAGCAAAATAAGAGCAGCTGATTGATCACAAAGCTAGGAATAACCCATCCAGTGCCGTTGCATTTGCTAGCACAGGCAATAAGGCAACATTTGCATTTTCTGCTGTTGCATGTTTTACAGAAATGCACAAAACTGGTCTTGACAATCTGCAAGTTTTCTCCAAGATTGCAAACAAGGTAAAGGAGAGAGCAAAGAGAGTGGAGGAGAGATAAAAAGAAAGAAATTTGAGAACCAGTGGTCCTGGTGGCAGGAGAATTCTGGGAATTGCAGTTCAAAACATAAGTTTTCCCAACTCTGTGCCTGACCTCCAGGCGGAGATATAAATCCTGACTTGACTCCACTGGTAAATATCTACAATTTGAACCAGAAGTCAATCACGGAGACAGGAAAAATGATGGTTGTGTTTAAAAAAACCAAAAAACTTCCAGAATGCTCCAGCCAGCACATGTCCCAGTTTGATACAGTCCTGCACAGAGATGCAGGTGAAGCTACAAACCCTTGGGAAAGAATCGGGTAATTAAAAGGAGTACTCAGAAGGTGTTTAGCATTCCCTTCTTCCGGGGGCATCCTGAGACTGTGCAGCTTGCCCAAGACCACACAGGCTGGCTCTTCTGGGATGCAGAGTGGGGTACTGAACTTCCAACTCTTGGCTCAAACCTAACTCACTCAGCTATCCAGTCAGCTGCATAGGCCTAAATATTGCGAAAACTATCCTGCAGCTCCTGTGCATAGCAGGGTAGAGGAGACAAGATGTTTAAGTCTGCAGTTATGTCAAAGGAAGATTTTTTTAAAAAACTGGGAAGAACTGCCTCCTGCTGAGCCAGGGGAAAAAAAGGACTCACTGCCTACTGGAGATCTTCCCTGGAACCTCTTGATTTATCACTTTGGCAATTGCCCCAGGCAGCTTCTGCAACTCAGCCATCTCTGTCCTGGGTGTCTTTGGAGCACTCCACAGAAAAAGCAGATTAGGATCTTGGCCGTGCCAATGATATTTATCACTAGTGGAAGTACATAACAGCTGGTGATGGCCCTAAATTTGAGATGGTGAATACTTGAAGCAAACTCATGCCACCCTCATAGTTTGAAAAAAAATTTTGTCCACCTATCAGGCACCTCAAGGCTTCATGATCTGAGAGATTTTGTTCTGATGAGACAGACGCTCATCTTCTTTTTTTGATGTAGTTTAGCATTCATCCTACGATTGTATGCCTTTTAAGTGATTTAACACGTAATTGCAGTCATTGGATAGTAACTGACACCTGTATAAATCACATTTAGTAAGGTCTGCACTAATTTAAGCAAAACTTTTCTTCAAAAAATAACTTCTGGATGTGAAAATTTGATTCTGACCTTCAGATGATCAGATTTCAACAGCAATAAATCGAATACAAAATTTAAAAATGAATTGATCAATATTTCTCTATATTGGATTACAAAACCAGAATGTAAAGGGTTGCGAATGCGATTCACTGCTGAAATTCTGCAGCAATCAACCAAACCCACATACATTCATTCTCCTTGACAATCTTCCCTACTTTGTGTTTTGCCATTTAAAAGAGAGACAGAGAGAGATGCTATTAAAAAACAAAACTTGGTTACCTGAGAGATAATGCAAAACCAGGGAAGCAGATAAAACTATTTACTGAAGGAAATTGAGATATCCTCATAGCTTTGCTTTTGCACAGTATCCAAAGTCATTAGTCTAAATATATCTGCCCTGATATGCGCAGAGGTGGAAGTCCAGAGGAATGTGGACACAGCATATAGCAAGGTAAATAAAGATATAATGGCTAGAAATCCTATGGGAATTAATACAAGCATAACTGGCTGCAGCTAACTGCTCCTAATTGACAAGGTTTGTTGTTGTTTAGTCGTTAAGTCATGTCCGACTCTTCGTGACCCTATGGACCAGAGCACGCCAGGCCCTCCTGTCTTCCACGGCCTCCCGGAGTTGGGTCAAATTCATGTTGGTAGCTTCGATGACACTGTCCAACCATCTCGTCCTCTGTCGTCCCCTTCTCCTCTTGCCTTCACACTTTCCCAACATCAGGGTCTTTTCCAGGAAGTCTTCTCTTCTCATGAGATGGCCAAAGGATTGGAGCCTCAGCTTCAGGATCTGTCCTTCCAGTGAGCACTTAGGGTTGATTTCCTTCAGAATGGATAGGTTTGTTCTCTTTGCAGTCCAGGGGACTCTCAAGAGTCTCCTCCAGCACCACAATTCAAAAGCATCAATTCTTCGGCGGTCAGCCTTCTTTATAGTCCAGCTCTCACTTCCATACATCGCTACTGGAAAAACCATAGCTTTGACTATGCGGACCTTTGTCGGCAAGGTGATGTCTCTGCTTTTTAAGATGCTATCTAGGTTTGTCATTGCTTTCCTCCCAAGAAGCAGGTGTCTTTTAATTTCGTGGCTGCTGTCACCATCTGCAGTGATCATGGAGCCCAAGAAAGTAAAATCTGTCACTGCCTCCATAAAAAAAGGCTTTTGCGTAGTCAATGAAGCAGAAGTAGATGTTTTTCTAGACCTCTCTGGCTTTCTCCATAATCCAGCGCATGTTAGCAATTTGGTCTCTAATTCCTCTGCGCCTTCGAAATCCAGCTTGAACTTCTGGGAGGTACCAAGGCTCAACTGGATGCATTGACCAGGAGCATGATGCACTCCAGCACCTCATCAACTAGGTGCAAATATTTCATTCATCCATTCATTTGCTTTTTGTGCTGTCTCTTTAGTGAACACACAGTTCTGGGAGGCTCACAAATTAAAACTCATAACCTCCCACAACCCATAAAACAATACCATCAATATGGATGTTCATTGATCCAGTTTTGAATTGATACAAGAAGAAAAATAAAGCACAAGTAAGAGAAAAAACTAAAAATTAATATTAACAACATCTGACCTCACTAACTTCCTGAATATCAGGAGGGAAGGAGCCCGGTGTATCGCAATTGGAAGCTTGTTCCTAAGATTGGAGGCCACCACCAAGAAGGCCCAATTCCTTTATGTCCCCTTTTTTTGCCTTCCTTGGTGTGGCCACCTTTAACAGCAAACAAAGCAAAAAGCAAAGTTTGCTGCTTATATACTACCCAATGGTGCTTAAAACATTCTCTGGGCAGTTGAGAATTCAATTCAATTATGCAGGCTACATATATCCCCCAGCGACCTGGGGACTCAATTTACCAACCTTGGAAGGTTGGAAGGCTAAATCAACCTTGAACCGGCTCCCTGAATCCACTGGGACTGAACACAGGTTGTGAGCAGAATCTTCACTGCAGTACTGCAGTTTAACCGTTCTGCCACGAGGCTCACAAGGACTGAGCGGAACGGATGAAATGAGGAGCTGTTTTCTGAGAGAGATGTTCCAACAAGTATTAACACATATTATCTGCAACCTTTGTAAAAGCCAACAAGATTTTGGTTGTCAATTGTCAAACCCAGATGAAAACCACATCTTACGAGCCTTCTCTTGTCTTCTCAGGATGTTGGTCAAATAGGAAAGTAAGGAGAGATTAGAGAGAACTTCCCTTCAGTTCATTTTGATAAGAACACAATCAAATTCACTATTTTTTTTTTCATATTCAGCATAGGAAGAACTTGAGAGTTTAACAAAGAAAAGAAAAAGAATGTGGAAGAAATTGAGACCAATGGTTTCTTCCATCCAAGCCTAGGGCTCTGAGTGCTTAGAATTCTGGCTTTCAATCAGGTTTGGGGCTAAATGCATCAGATCAAAATGCATTTTGTAACCCCCAAAAAACAACCTTGGGCACCCCATCATTTTTTTCCCTCCAGCGTTCCCAATTTCTGCAGATTTTGCATTAAGAACATAGGGGGTACAACAGAAATTTATCCCCTCCCCTCACAAAAAAATAACAAAACATCACGGGTCTGCTGAGAAAGAGGCTTTTAACATGTCAGTGCTGTACTTTTTATCAATGTGCTTTAAAGCCATATAATGAGTTGCTTTAATTGTGCTTTAAGATTACGGCCAGCATCCTATGGAAGAAATCCAGAGCACAGCGGCTATCATGTAAGTGTCCCTTCTCCCAAACTCCCAAACTTACTTCCCCAGCTTCCCCCAGGCTCCCAGCTAGATGCCCATTCCTGTACCGGTCACACAAACTACCAAGAGATGAGGAGCTTGCCAGAGCAGTCAGGGGGAGGGATGTGCGGTCAACTGCCCCTTGGTTCCCCATGTCTCCAACAACGGCAACCACTGCCCTACAACTTTCATATCTTTTTCCCTATAACCGTTCTCAGTCTTGTGGCAAGCCACCTTAAAGAGGGATGAAACCGGCATGAAAATCCAGAGCAAATCTACACATCAAACTCAACGACAGTATGCTGTTTTTTCCTTTAACCATGCTACACAAGCTGGGGGCATTCCAGTTTTCACCCTTACTGCTGTGCAGATATGCATCTGTTATCTTTGTCTGTATCTCTATATGTCTATACCTATAACTTCTTTCTTTCTTTCTTTTTCTTTCTTTCTTTCTTTCTTTCTTTCTATCTATCTATCTATCTATCTATCTATCTATCTATCTATCTATCTATCTATCTATCTATCTATCTATCTATCTATCTATCTATCTATCTATCTATCTGTCTGTCTGTCTGTCTGTCTGTCTATCTGTCTGTCTGTCTGTGATGGCAGGTGACCCTAATTTCAGGGATGGAGTGAATCCATTCCAGCTCTTGGTTTGCACTTTAGAGGATCTGTGGAAAGAGCTGAACCCTGTCCCCAAAATTAGCAAAGCAAAGTGTACTACTTATATACTGCCCCACAGTGCTTAAAGCACTCCCTGGATGGTTTGCAATTTAATTATGCAGGCTACACATCCCCACCCCCACCCCTACCCCCAGCAAGTTTAGTATTCGATTTATTGACCTTGGAAGAATGGAAGGGCTGAGGTTCACCATGTTGGATAACTGCTGTAACTGGACTCACAACATCCCCACAACTGGAGTTCCTCAGCTGTCACTGATCTACACACACACTCAAACACACACACACACGCACAAATGCATGCACACACATGTATGTTGAAGCGGGTTGTATGTCCTTCTCAGTATTCCAGCCTACTGCACCCTCTTCCACAATATGTCATTCTGTTACATTTTCCACCCATTTTTCTGAGCTCTTAAACCAAGAGTCGGTCAGAATTCCATATTCACTGAACATTCTCAGTCCTCGAGTACTTGTTTGGAGGTGGGAGAGGGCCCTGCTGATTCCCTCCTATTTGGGTGGTCTGCCCTAGCACCAGTGCCATCTTTTGCTAACAACACACTTCTTCACTATATATAGGACAAGCAGGACAATCTCTGCGCAAAAGAATTAATGGACATAAATCTGATCTCAAGAATGGCAACACACCAAAACCCATTTCAGAACATTCAGTCATCTTTGAATGACCTGAAAGTCACCATTTCAGGGGGGGAAACACTACAAAATAAGACTTGAAAGAGAAACAGCTGAGATAAGGTATATAGGGATATTGGAGAACCACTTAAAGGGACTGAATATCAATCAAGGGCTCTTAACTTATTACCAAGTGTGAAATCCTACATTGATTCCCACAGTTTGCCACTTGTGTCAACCATGCTATTGTTGTAACTTGTAAAGTAATAACTGACATTCACAGCCTGATGGCCTCTTTCATTACTAACAAACCATTGTTGCTTGGTCCGTTATCTGGTATCCCCATCTGGTCACGGGGCCCTGTATAAATGTGACAGTCATGTAGTCTCTCACCCTTATGTCTAAGGAAGTGGACTTGATCCAAAGAAGTTCACATTAAAATATAGCAGTTAGTCTCTAAGGTGCCGCAGTGTTTCTCTCTCTTGCTCGCTTGTCTGAACCACCTGCACAGACTAACACGGCTACTTCTTCAAAAACTACAGCTATGTTAAGGGAGTGCCCCAAAGCACTGCTATTCTAGTAACTCACAAAATGCTCAACTTACAAAGGAAGACTCCCCAAGAATAAAGTTCTTCTTGGGAGCAGAAGCTCCCGTTAAGACAGTAATTCTCTTGCCAGTGTCACTGCTGAAATGCCGACAACCTACCTTTGCGTGTCACCTACAACATGAGTGTCAGTCCTAAGATACCAAGGCAGCTGGAAATGATGCCCATGCCGAATCCTAGTGACAGATTGACTTGATGGCTCTCCTGGTGGCTAACTTCGGATTGTATTTCACTTGGCTTTTGAACTATTCTTGCCCAGTTACAATCTCATCTTGATCGGTTTTGTACCTTGGATTGCTGTTTGTCTCTGGTCTTGGTTCACCCTTACCTGGTTTTCTCACTCTCTGGTAGGACTTTGTTTGCCTTATCTTATACTCTTGTTTTTGGATTTGCCCTTGTCTAGTTATGTTCTGTCTGTTCAGACCTCCTCAGCCTAGATCACTGCTCTGACCTAGCTTTGCTTCAAGATCCCATCCAGTTCACCTCTCTCTGAAACAGGCTACTGTCTAACACAATTGTGGCAAAACTAAATACAGGGCTTGTTTTCCTAAGTCCCTTGGCAGAATAGCAGAACAGAAACACACTGAAATAAAAATTAAGTTATTAAAAACTGTAATAATATGAGATTCAAGTTACTATGGCCAAAACCTACCACTAGGCATTTTATAATACAAGATCCATTTATTTTTATTTTGCCAATTAACTACTTTAAAGCATGTTATTTTTCTTTAATTTTATAAAAGGCAGCCCTCTGTCTGTGAAGGCTGCAGTGGGAAATACATTGACCACAGAATACAAGCCATCGAAACAGGTAAATTTACTCCTGAGTAAACATAGTCTCGCTCTTGAACAAAGGTGAGAACATCTCCCACAGTACCAGAATTCCTAGTTCAACACTTAAATCTGCCAAAAATGGTACAATGAATCCTTACATAATATACCCATACCACTTGTCACTTGAGGATCAAATTCAGTAGGAACTCTAAAGGTAAAAAAGACACATTATGAGTAAGTTAATTCAGTTTTCATCAGATGTCCCTAATACAATTATGGGGTCCAAATTAACCTTAAAACCATGCCACAGTCATCAGTATCTGTTTATACACAGGCAGGCTATAAACATGTGCCAACCTCAACACGCTCTTTACAAAACATACATCCAAAACCATTACCTGGAAACAATTCAAGCTACTTTTTTGTTTTTTCAGAAGCCATTCTTCGAAAATGTGGCGCCACCTGAAGATTGTCAAGAGGGATGGCCACTTGAGCTGGCTAGCATCTTGGCTTTTGGCTTGGTGTGCATCCAAAGAGCACCTTTTCTGGAGAGGCGGACGCAAACTTCCAAAAGATGCAGTTCCTAGACTTGGTACGCTTCCTCTGCGGTTTAATAATGCTGGGTTACTGACCACTATAAAATTCATTTTGTCCCTGGCTTTCTGTTATTTTATATTTGCCGTCGACGTCAGAACAGGGACAGGAGAGAGAAAAAGAAGAAATCTCCACTTCATACATTCACAATGAAAAAACATGAACTCTACTTCATAGAGAACCTCTCTGATTAAGAACCCACTAAACATATAAAAGACAAACTAGACCTTTAATGTGATTTCTTCTTGACCTGCCCACTGCTAGCACCAAGACTGTCACTAATATTCTTGCCTTCTCTTTACTTGCAGCTCTGAAGGATCAGGGTCCCTTATTAAGCACTGGAATATAGAATCGGAGGTCTCACCTTTAAAACTGTTCTCCACATCTGTGTGACTAACTACCAGTAGCCTTGTCTACTGTTTCATCAATACCACAAGCCGCTGTTCATCAGCACGACCAGGCAGCATACGGTGAACATGTTGAAACAAGCTCCACTGACATATATTCAATCCCACCAACAGGAGCACAGCATTGTATTGAAAGGAGATAATTTGCATGGGCACATAATTAAATGCCATGGGGCTAGAAATTCTGACTGAACTATCTGATGAACTCACACAAGGGCAAACACACACACACACACCTTGTCACACCAGTTCTTTCGATTAACTAGAAAGCAAAATAAAAAACTGTTGGGTAGCTCAGATCCATCTTCTAGAAGAAGATGCTGACAGGGGATGTGCTTATAAAGCAATGGAAAGATAGTGAAATTATCAGTGGTGACTCCTCTCAGTGAACATGGGTGGACACATAGTGCTAGCAGGAAAAATCTGCTAGCACTCAAAAGTTCATTTCCCCAACTGGTGTAAATCCAAAATGATGCAATGAAAAGATCCGATCTTCACCTCTGATAAATATGAACATGATCACTTCTGGGATGAGAGGACGCACACTTCTCCCATTCCACTCTGTTCTATTTCACAGCCTGGAAAAAAAATCACTTTTTTGGACTACAAAGCCATGCAGGCTAAGG
This sequence comes from Intellagama lesueurii, assembly GCA_037013535.1. Classification (NCBI taxonomy): domain Eukaryota; kingdom Metazoa; phylum Chordata; class Lepidosauria; order Squamata; family Agamidae; genus Intellagama; species Intellagama lesueurii. The sequence continues at coordinate 9,590,182 of JBAJHW010000003.1, forward strand.
GATGCTGGGAATTGTAATCTTCAAAATCTTTTCCAGCCCAGCACTATTTTCCCTGCGTCTTATTTTCATCTCCCACTTCCTTTCCCCCCTTGCTTCCTCCAGCTTTAATAGAAATGAACAGATTCTTGAAATAGTCTATCAGTAAATGTGCTGGTTTATCTCAGTTAACATTTTGAGTCTGGGTCTTTGACATAGACCTTACTTTACATGTTGACCCACGCAAGGTTCCAAAGGCAAATACAAACTTTTTGCAGAGGGGCTCCTTCAAATGACGAGAGACACCTGTCTGTTGCAGAAAGTGATTTTTGTTCCCTCCACATTTTGCATATAGCCACTTTGCTTTATAATTGGTCACTGGAAGCTAAGTACAGGCTTAATTTGAAAGTCATATTGCTAAGGGGCTCATCTCTTAGGAAATCCCAATGTCAAAGGGAAAACAAGTTAATACATTCCCCATACTGCAATAAGGTGATTCCAATAGCTGATGGGATGGTAAGTCTTCTCCAGGTTTTAGTCTGAACTTTAAAGGAGTACTCATATCTACTTGGAGCAGAAGGTTCAGAACCTTAGACAACTCTTGTAAAGTTTGGATGAAAAACCAGAATGGATTTACAGTCTCCATAACCTAAAAGTCACCCATGTCTGCTGCCTGTTTAGTTGGACCTTCAGATGACACCACCAGATGAACAGAGTATTGATACAGTATACCCGGAAAGTGCTCCAGGACCCCAGGAAGATCTGGTATGTCTAGCAGAATGGCTTCCAGTTTCAACCCTGGAAATTCCTACATTGATCCTCCAATTAAAATTGGGTAAAGCCCCTGGAGTGGATTACATCCTGGCTGAGCTGTTCCAGGCTAATTTGGACTGGTGGGCCCCAGTTCTGGCATCTTTATTTACTTGGATCGATCACACGGCATCCATTCCAGAGGACTGGGGTCTGGCCATTATAGTTCCAATATTCAAGAAAGGTAATAGACTGGACCCTGCCAACTATTGTCCGATAAGTTTGCTAAATAATATCAGCAAACTATATGCATGCCATTTGTTAGGGAAATTAGAGGACTGGTTACAAGCAGAAAATATCCTGGTCAAATTTTCTGCAATAAGCTAGGGTGCTCTTACATGTAAAACAACCCTGACAGATATCTGTTCAACTTTTCCTTGAAAAACACTCTATGGAAAGAGACAGTATAACATCCTTCAGCAGCTTTGCTACGGAAGGCAGAGAATGCACCACTTTGATCATATCTCAGAAGGAACCCCAGTTACACTGCTTACATATGGTATTACTCTGACCTCAATTATCTTTGCCTGAATACACAGAAAACGGAGTGTGACTGTGATTCCATTCAACCTAATATGCACATCACTTTGCATGCTATGATCAATCCCATAGTCATTATACAATCATAAAGTTTAAAGCTGAAGGGCATCCTGGAAGTCATCTGCTTCAGCTTCCTGTGAACATCTCCTTTTTTTGATAAATGCATATGTATACAAAAAATTCTGCTGAAACTCCTCCTCTGCTGCTTCCTTTTGCCTTTATCTTATGAGGCCCAAAACTTTTCCACAGAACAGGCAGAAGTACAGACGTTCCCTTGCTGAGCATCATTTCCGACTGGGAATTCTACCCCATCTTATTGAACGAAAGCAGAATTGGGCATGGGAATTATTTCAAGTGCAATATACATAAGGATGGCTGATTTCCAGTGCAGAATTAATCAGCTGTAGGAAAATCCAGAGATCTGTCCAGAGTGAATCCCAACCTTGGGTCCCCAGATGTTCTTGGACTACAACTTTCAGAAATCCTGGCCAGCACAGCAAGTGGTGAAGGCTTCTGGGAATTGCAGTCCAAGAACACCTGGTTTGCCCAAGGTTGGGAACCACTGGTCTAGAAGAACAGAGGAACAAAAACTACTTCCAAATTATGGATTCTTTGTATACCCCTGAATTTATCGGGAAATGATACCAGAAATGTTTTTAAACAAAGAATTTTGGATATAGGAATGCAAACTGATATAACTGCTATCCAATCCTCAAAAATTGTTAAATGGGTAGCAGACACAAAACATCAGCACCAATATGAAAAATAGCTGTCATTTCCCACAAACATGGGCTATCGGAAAGCTCTGACCATATTTTATTTGGAAGAAATTGAATCAGTGATGAAACTGGGGAGATTTTGTGATATTATCAGTCCAAGATAGACTGTGCATTTGTGGGTTGCCAGCTGCAGAAAGTTGACCCACTATATTTTCCACTGTGAGTTATATACTGACACCAGAGGATGTTATTCACAGAAGCACAGAATCATAGAATAACTAAGTTGGAAGGGGCCTATAAGGCCATTGAGTCCAATTCTCTGCTCAGTGTAGGAATCCAAATCAAAGCAGATAGGACAGATGGTTGTCCAATTTTCCCTGGAATGCCTCCAGCATTGGTTCCCTCATTAAAGAGTGTACAATACAAAAACCACCAAATGCCAATTAGAATCATCAAAAAAAACCCAAACAATACAGTCATGCTACTACACCTCCCAGTTCGGACAAAAAGGCAAAACTCACCACATTTTTCGATCATTCACGATTTGCAGGAAAGCACCAAAATAATCCTCAACAAATGTGCAAAACCTCTCCAAAACTGATCAAAAAATTCAACCAACCAACCAATCAATTTTTTTTAAAAAAAAATATTGCATCTTTCAGTGAGGATTCCCTCCCACCATATTTTTGCGTTTTGTGGATTTTTGTGTGTTTATCGTGCAAGGACAAACAACATTCTTGCATGCAAAGGAATATTAGGAAAAACTTCTTAACTGTTAGAACAGTACAACAATGGAACCATTTACCTCGGGAGGTACTGAGCACTCCAATGCTGGAGGCATTCAAGAGAAAACTGGACAGCCACCTGTCACATCTGCTTTGATTTGGATTCCTGCCTTGAGCAGGGGGTTGGACCCGATGGCCTTATAGGCCCCTTCCAACTCAATTATTCTATGAGTTTATGAAAGCTGAAAATTCCCCCAGCCTCTCTCCTTGGTCCTAGCTGTAAAAACATAACAATTTTCTCATCTTTCATGACACCCCAAATATACTGCCTGAGGCAGCGACCAAACTGTCTCCTACTGAAGCTGATCTTCCCTTTGGGATAAGGTCATATTCTGTATTTGACACTTGTTTCAGCTCTTTTTGCTCAGTTATGTATGTCGTCCACGTTTACCTCAATCCCCACATGCTATTTCTTGAATGGACAAAGGAGCTTTCCAGAACAGAATGATGATGCCACAAATACAAAGCTGTCACTCTCTAGATTACATTAAATTCCAGTGGGAGGGACAAGATGGAAACCGCCTTCCTAAGGTTTACCCACATGCCAACATTTTAGCTCTGTCTCCTAGGGTTCAAGCAGTAATTAACATCAATAGCGGCAGCTCTGCTTTCCTCTTCTGTCACTGCATGATAAAACAATATACCTTGCCAGGGACAAGTGGAAGGAATTCAAAGTCTGGTAAAACACTTTGATGCTTCACTTTATAATTATGCAGTAATGAAACTGACCTTTTAAAAAAGTCTGATGCCACCAAACATTTTGTGTTGGCGTAAGAAAGGCTTTGCAGACACGTACCACACAAAGATTAAATTCATGTGCACTTAGCATGTGATACATATACCCACTTGTCACATGCAAGAATGAAGAACTGCAAAATTATCCCCTTCACTCTATAATTCTGAAGAGTTCTCTATATTTTTGCACACAAAAATGTGCACACAATACAATTTGAAGCAAATGACCCATATTGTGTTGAGATAATAGCATTCTTGCATGCACTGACACTGGATATCAGTGGGAAGGAGCTTTACAGTTTACTGTGATTGTTCTTTGCCACTAACTTGATCAGTTAACTTCTTTTTCCACCTCAGGCATTTGAAGCAATCCCCCGCCCCCTCTTCCTGTATGTTTTTGCTCCCATTGATTTGTTGATAGCATCCTTTCTTCCTTTGGCCATCTTCCAAGCAGCAAACATGCAGGGTCTCTTCCATATTGGAGTTACCATTTCCCCCCTTTTTCCTCTGACTGTAACTGGAGATAGTAACTGTAAGTAAATATACCCTTTCTACTTCAAATGCTTCAAGTGGTAATTTGTGTGCAAACTAAGGAGGGTGTTTTTTAAATGAGACTAGGCTGATCTTTCTACATTTTCTGTGTTGTTTTCTGCCTTATACTCTAACTAAAAACAATAACAAAATTCCTAGAAAGCCCTTTTTAAAATCCAAATTCCTCAGTACAATGCACAGAATTGCAGTAGTGACTGTTGCTTGTTTAATGAAGAGAATCATGGAATAGGTTTGTATGTTTTTTAACGGTCAGACAGTCATTCTGTGTTTTCTGCGTAGTGTTCTTTGCTTTCCAAAAGGACACTAGTTTTGCACAGAAACAGTTTGCACACATTACAGAAACCCTGAAAAGAACAATGAGCACTCCTTGACTCACTCTTACCTGGAGATGAGGAATCTTATAGAGTCTGAAAGTTCCTCATAAAGATGTCTCATCAAACCCAGACAATTTAAATCAATGAGAATGAAGGTGTTAGTCAGTATTCTTATAAATATAATGTAGGGACCAAATAATAAAAGAGCGACTGCATTATTCAGAAATTCTGAATTTCATAACAGCTTGATTATTTTATTTATTTATTTATTTATTAGACTTTTTATCCCGCCCCCCTAGACACAGTCTATTCTCTCCCTTACGAAGAACTTACAATGGAGGGTGGGTAGAATTTAGCTCTGGGACTGGGGATAGAGCCCTCCCAGTAGGGTTGAACTCTGACCCCCCATACACCTCTCTCTGATGCGAGTTGTAGCCCAAAATATAGAGGGCTGAAGTTTCCAGAAAATGCTTCAGCTAAAGAGTGAATCCTGTGGTCCTTTTGTTTTCTTCAAAAGGAGTTATGCTAGCAGGGGGATTCTGGAAATTAAAGTTCCCCCAAGAAATGGAAGGAAGGAAGGAAGGAAGGAAGGAAGGAAGGAAGGAAGGAAGGAAGGAAGGAAGGAAGGAAGGAAGGAAGGAAGGAAGGAAGGAAGGAAGGAAGGAAGGAAGGAAGGAAGGGCATTTTTCAGCTCTCAGAAGTATAAACACACCAGAGTACCTTAATGTGTCATCACAAGAGATGTGATCTGCTCCCACTGTGCCTCCTCAGCAGGGTCTGACTTGATGATCCATAGTTTCCCTTCCATAGTTCTAAGATGATGATGATGATGATTAAACACCAGGAACAGTCAATCAAAATTATATAAACATTGGCATTATATAACAGATACAAGTTTTAACCAAAAACCTAAGTATCTGTTAAATATTGGTGCAGTATATATGCTGTTCCTAATACTGCAATTTTTTTTGTAGCTCTGACGGTGTGATTTCTTGTTGTTGTTGTTATTGATTAATGCATGAGACACTATGCCAAATCTGACAAAGCTCATTGTGATCAACTGCTGATATATACTCTATTTTGTTTCTGAAGAGTCCAGTCATTTTATTGTGCACCAGCCTATCGGAAGAATCCCTCTGTGCAGATCTCCCTAAAGTCTGGCGCTTGCAAGAAGGACAGTAACAACCACTTTTCCATTAACGTATTTGCATCTGAATACTTTGAAATCCTATTGCTTTATAATTCCATAGTCATATGCTTTGCCCGTTTTGGCTTACTGCGGTTGTGTTTTCACTTATGTACAGATGGCAAATTCAATGCTGTCAGTCCACAAATGGATATGTATTATATAGAGTGAGACAAATGCATTTTTGAGCGCACACATGTATGAATTGAACAGGAGGAAAAGAAACACTCAAGAAAAAAACCAGACTTTTTACTTTTCCATGCTTTTTTGGTACCTGTTGTAGCCATTCTTCCTCAAACAAATGCCTCCTTAGGCTGCTTGATTCTAGCTATCAGGGATCATGCAGAGACTGTCTTCATGTTACAGAGGCAAAAATCTAGATTCAGCTGCTCTTGGGATACACAATTTAGGGCAAGGATGAAATTCTTTGCCTGTCATATCCATGCAGCCAAGGGTGAGGACTAGAGACGGGCACAGACCAACAAAATGGTGGTTTGTCTTGGTTCGCGGAGGTCCACGAACCATGAACTACGACTTTACAATTTTTTCCCAAATGAACCACGAATGGGTTGCCTCCCTGCCACCTTCCCACTGCCCCAGTTGCCTCCATACCTTGGCCTCTACCACTGCTTCCTCCTTCTCCTCTGTCGCTGCCATCTTTTTTTTTTTCTTGGCTGGCTGGCTGAAAAAAAAAGATGGTGGCGAAGGAGGCAGCAACAGGAAAATCTAGGAAGGCAATGGGGGCAGTGGGAAGAGCCAGGGCAGTGGGAAGGGGGGGGGCAGGCTTTGGGTGGCAATGAACCAAGAGGTACATTGTATTACCCCGAAATGAAATGGCTTGGGAAAGTTCAGGTTCTCCGGTTTGAACAAACCGAAACCAATCCAAATAAATGAATTTGTGATGTTCTATGAACTTCCTGGTTTGTTGTAAACTTTGTACCCATCTCTAGTGAGGACCTACCATTTTCTTCCTCCTCAGCCTTCAAGAGGAGATGCCAAAGAAGTAGCTGTGTTATTTTCTGCAGCCATACCCAGGTAAAAGCAAAAATGGAAACGATTCAAAAAACAAAAACAAAAATCTACTTGCACCCTAAAGACGAATTCCTATATTTCAAGGGGAAATACGTCCTCTTTTTCAGCTCACACCGAAAACAGCAGTGCCACTATATTTCCCTTTTTTGTTTTGGATTTTTTTTTGTCTGCAAGAGGCGATTTATTCAAATGCTATCTAATACTATCAACTTGACTGTTTTTGTACAAGTTGCCTAACCATTGTAAATTGAACAAAATTATGACAACGGCTGTATTTTCTCATGGACGTTGAGAAATCAGAAGCACAGATGGGTTGTTTGAATATTTTTTAACAGTCAGCTAGTCTTTCTGTGCTTGCAGAGACACATTTACATTCCAGTAGGAGCCTCTCATCCACGGGATCATTATCTGCTGATTCACTTATCTGTGGTCTGAAGTAAACCCCGTATTGATATGTATTCCCAGGGTGTATTTACCAGACCTGGCCACTAAAGGGGGCAGAGACCATGCAATATATAGCGCTTAACACTTCCACCTTTTTTGGCATCTATAAGGGGCCTTGGAAATGATCTCCTGTGGATACCACGGTCCTACTGTATTACATTAGTAGTATAGATTTTGTCCAAGGTGTTGAAGAATTTAGCAAGCATTCTTAATTAATTAAGTAATGTCCCGAAATCCTTAATAGGGGACATTACTGGAAGGAGGAGAAGTCACCCATTCTACTCTCGGTAATACCAACATGCCTGTCAGAGCAATATTTCTGCACACAGCGGTGCACATACCTCCATTTTGTGCTCCTCCACCTGGACACATGTGCCTTTGTATCCATTACGAGCCTGCTGACATTGGGTTTGTACTGGTATTAGCCAGCATCCAGTTCAATACTTACATGAATGGAGCTTTCGTTATGGAAGATGAAGATGATGAAGACCCAGTGTGCACAGCTGCGTGCCCAATCATGCAACCCAAGGACATGACCAGGCACGCAACTGCACACAATTGGCACCGAACAGGGTGACCATTCTATTCTGCTGACATGCAGGTGTCCCTGCCCTCCACATCCCAGAATGAATACCACTATGTGACAGAAAGGCAGCAAGCAGCGGGTAAGCATCAGTAAATGCACTTCTCATCAAAGAACAGCCCCTATAAATGGTAAAACTATTCAGCTACGGTGTGATTCAATACAGGCCAAAAAAGAAAAAGAAAGAAAGAAAAAAGGGGAAAACATTTTTTTAACTACATAAGAGAGCCATCAAAGTCATGAAGGTCATTAAATATTTCTGCCCCTTCACAGATTGCTGCCTTGTCGTGGCGAAGGGGCTTTTGTAAGTCAGAGAAGCTATGGGCTAGGCCGTGCAGGGACACCCAAGACGGACAGGTCATAATGGAGAGTTCTGACTAAACGCGATCCACCTGGAGCAGGAACTGGCAAGCCACTCCAGTATCTTTGCCAAGAAAACTCCATGGACAGAAACAAAAGGCTAAAAGATATGACGCTGGAAGATGAGCCCCTCAGGTCGGAAGGTGTCCAACATGCTACTGAGGAAGAGCAGAGGACAAGTACAAGTAGCTCCAGAGCTAATGAAGTGGTTGGGCCAAAGCCGAATGGACGTTCAGCTGCGGACGTGCCTGGAAGTGAAAGGAAAGTCCGATGCTGCAAAGAAAAATACTGCATAGAAACCTGAAATGTAAGATCTGTGAACCTTGGTAAGCTGGATGTGGTCAAACAGTAGATGGCAAGAATAAACATTGACATCTTGGGCGTCAGTGAACTAAAATGGACAGGAATGGGCGAATTCAATTCAGACGATTATCATATCTACTATTGTGGGCACGAATCCCGTAGAAGAAATGGAGTAGTCCTCATAGTCAACAAAAGAGTGGGAAAAGCTGTACTGGGATATAATCTAAAAAGTGATAGAATGATTTCAATACGAGTCCTAGGCAGACCTTTCAACATCACAGTAATCCAAGTTTATGCACCAACCACCAATGCTGAAGAGGCTGAAATTAACCAATTCTATGGAGACTTACAGCACTTTCTAGAACTGACACCAAAGAAAGATGTTCTTGTCATTATAGGGGATTTGAATGCTAAAGTAGGGAGTCAAGAGATAAAAGGAACTATATAGCAGAATTAGCTTCACGTTTCCCCACAGTAGACCAGCCCTTTGTTCTCAGCAACTGGCACGTTACAGTCCTGATAAATCACTCTGAGACTTTGGTAAGAGAAAAAAGAAAAGGTTTCATTTACTCACAGTCAAACAGAATAAAAACCAGAATATTGTACAAAACATGGCTGACTTGCAGGAACAGGCCTCCACAGATTCACCACCTGCTTCCAGCAAACTCCTGCAGACTACATTCTAATAGCACTAATTGTGCTAACTGCTAAATACTAACTGACATCAGACGGAACAGAGAGGGAAAACAGAGAGGTGTGGCTCTCTTTAAAATTAGAGGCCAGGAACAAACAATTGGTTACTGCTGGATTGATTGACAGTCACCGCAGCCCAGAAAGGTCCCTCCCAGCCAGACCTACTAAAGGCAACATGCGAGATTGAAATAACTCCAACATGCTTTGCTTTCTTATTTTGTCTGACCACAAACAGGAGCCCAAAGGCGAACAACAGGTATCTGCGCACAGTAGGTAGGATCAAGCTAGAGCTGTGCAATCATGGATACCCCAAAGTGGACAACCCGCTCCTCAAGGTTCTTCTCCTAACAGACTTTGTCCCCCATCTGAAGAGTCAAGAATCTCAAAGGCTCCTCTGTAATTCTTGTAAAATGACTCCAATGTCCTTTTACTTTGCGAAGCAAAGATGGACAACACAATCATACAGACAACACCCAAAGTCTGTCTAGTTGTTAGGAAACACCTTTACCTAGTGCTTCAAATTTTTAAAGAAGACAGTCGGCTGCCATTTGGGGGCTATTCAAATTCTTAAAGAAGAACATTGTTTGAATTGGGAAATTGTCTGCCAACAATAGAGTGGTTTTGTGCAAAAGAAAAGCATTTTTGTGTGAAACTTTGTTCCTGCTAGTCCTGGAACTCTATGAAGAGTGTTAAGCAACTGGTCGCCATCCTCGCTGGTGCGGAGGACCATTGTGATTCCTCATTCATGTGTGGAAGGTGAAACAAGTGAGGATTTATATCTGCTTAGAAGATAGGGACATGGTGGCGCTGCGGGTTAAACTGCAGAAGCCTCTGTGCTGCAAGGTCAGAAGACCAGCAGTCGTAAGATCGAATCCACACGACGGAGTGAGCTCCTATCGCTTGTCCCAGCTCCTGCCAACCTAGCAGTTCAAAAGCATGTAAAAATGCAAGTAGATAAATAGGTACCACCTCGGTGGGAAGGTTCCGTGTCTAGTCGCGCTGGCCACGTGACCACGGAAACTGTCTTCAGACAAACGCTGGCTCTATGGCTTGGAAACGGGGATGAGCACCGCGCCCTAGAGTCGGACACAACTGGACTAAATGTCAAGGGGAACCTTTACCTTAGAGGTTGTGCTTAATTATTCTTGATGGGAAATATCCAACTTAGCAAGTGTTACATCTGACCCCACACCTCTTTGGTGACAACACAGAAGGCCTTTTTAATGATTGCTCCCAAGCAGTGAAACCCCCTTCTCTGGGAACCCATGCTGGCCTTTCACACTGTCTTTACATCAGCAGGCAAAACCTTTCCTCTTCAGGCAGACTTTTAATAAGTAACTGTTGGCCAGTGAAGGGAGTTTTAAAATTGTGGATGTTATATATTTTTAAATCTTTTTAGATGTGCTTTTAAATTATTCTGCAGTCCTGTTTCATAGCCTTAAGACATATGTTTCATTACTTCTTCATGTTGTAATTTATTGTATTTTTAACCATCTGAATATTGGCCAGAATATTGTTTAATGATTTACACTTGTGTAAGATAAATTAGTTAACTGCCAGCAATGAATGGCCACTAACAAGGCACCAGTCATGTTACAAAGCACATGCCTTGTTAAATTACAGCAATTGGCTGTAATTTTATTCACATATATGTAAATCATTAACAGGATTCAGGTCTTCACATTTTAAATATTTTGTTCAAACCATCTTGGATCCCTTTATTAGGAGAAAGAGCTGTACAAATTGAATGAATGAATGAACGGATGAAATGAAATGGATGGATGGATGAATGAATGAATTCTCTCTTTGGCTCATCAACTTAGACCCCATCCTGCTGGAATATAGCCCCCAAGCCCCACCCATGCTCTTCTTTCGAGAGACTAGATAAAGCACCCATTTTGCATTGCTAGAGTTGAACACATTTCCAACAAATGCTGTGACTTTGTGAGCGGAAAAAAATGCTGCTTTTGTTCACTTTAATGATTTAGGAGACCAGTTAAATGCATTAAGTAAACTTGAAGACACTGCTTCTCTTGGGAAATGGAAGCACACAATCCCCATGGACAGTGAGAAAATGGTATTATTGGATTTTGCTTCTTTCTTTTTTTTTAGGGAAAAAACAGAAGCTTTTGGGTTGCTACTGCTTCAAGCATGTGACTGAATTTTGTGCCTCTTTGTTCATATGGCAACATGCAGAAGCTTTTCAGCTTAAATGAAAGTTATTCCGTGTACTTTAAGCACTTGAGTTGCAACAGACAAACATGCTCTGTGAAAAAAAAAAGTGCACATGCGCATGAATGCGAGCGCCTGCACAAGCACCCTCCTGCTCCTTCGCGCATGCGCACGAGCGCCCGTGCGAGAGAGAGAGCGCTCCTTCACGTATGCGCGCGAGCGTGAGGGGGTGCCCCGTCTTCCCCAGCCGGTCCACGGGGTTAAAAAGGTTGGGGACCCCTGGTGTAGCGGAAGTAGGGTTTACAGGGTGAAAACCTTGGGCTTTTTGAATGTGTTAAGATCATAAGGAGAGGCCTTTCTCTCAGTCCTGCCACCTTCACAGGCGTGCTTGGTGGAGACGCGGGAGACGGCCTTCTCTGTTGCTGCTCTCAGACTCTGGAACTCCCTCCCACATGAGGCCAGGCTGGCCCTATCTTTCCTTCCACAAGCAGGCAAAAATCTTTCTCTTTATACAGGCTTTCCCTTAGGGAAAGTGGAATTACACCCAGTAAAGTCCAGTATGTGCGTGGAAATTGTAGGCAAACTCCCCTATCTACAGATAAAAGAACTCTGGTATAGAAGACTTTGATGGGAAGATATTTCTGCAGTGACAAAAGACTTCAGATACTGCTAATAATCTTCAGCTTCTTTAACCACACAGTATATCATTTAACCAAAATGGCAGCTACTACACACATTTTTTTTTAATTATTATTTTCACACTGAGTGTCATCATCAACATATTCTAACATCCAGGTCAACAATCTGAGCTTCGTCCGTTCTTCCCCTCTACTTTTATCCTTCCTGCCAATTCTTTCCCAGCATCTTCTTCTGACCTTGTCAGATCTGTATTTGCAATGACTAAACAATATGAACGATATATCGTATATTAAATTTGTCTGCCACCTCTCTGCCCTTCCCCTGCAAAACCACTCCAGATGGCTCGCGACAGTGACGTTCAAATATAACCGGAAAAATCAGGGCAGGAAAAAGAGTTTCCAAATGCATCAGTAAAGAGAAGCAACAGCCCCTTCCAAATAAGAACTAGCTTAAAGGCCAAAGAACTACCTAAATAAAAGGTTTATGGCTGGTTTCCCAACTGGAAACAGAATAAGAGGGTGTGAACCAAGCCTCTGCTGCTATGGAGTTCAAGAGCATGTGGAGACTGATGTGAGCCTTTGCTTATTAAACTCACGCATATATATAAAGAACCACAAAAGCATTCTGCTCACCCCATGAGTGACATATTTTCTGGAGCTCTCGAGAAGAGTACAAGAAAGCAAATTATTTTTTGTACGAATTAGGAAAAATTGTGCAAATCACAGGCGAGAAGAAATAACATTTTAAGAGCCCCAATTAGCCAATTAGGCTGGCTGGATAGCTCAGTGGTTTAGGTCTCTGGCTTGGGAGTCTGGTTCCCCCACTGTGCCTCCTGTGAGTACAGGCAGCCTGTGTGGACTTGAGCCAGCTGCACAGTCCCAGGGCGCCTCCAAAAGAAGGAAGTGGTGAACCACTTCGGAGTATTCTCTACCTGGAAAACCCTGAAAAAGGTCACTATAAGTCAGATTGACTTGATGGCACGAGATTATTATTATAACTAGCCATTTTGGCATCTGGGACAAGTAGTACTGTCTCTTTAACACTCCGCTGGGAGACAATTTTGATGTCCTGGGGCAAAGCTCTTGATGCTCCACCTTAGTTACAGCCCTGCTTCAACACAAGTTTCCCAAAATGACAATAACTCCTACTTTGTTGTATAACCTTCTACGAATGAGGAACTCAGGTGGGGGTATTTGCCCCTTTTAAACTATTGGCCAGTCCTGCTGAACTTGCTCTCCAGAAATGCCTTGCTTCTCAAAGGGAAAATATCCTAGTTTTCCACAGGGGCGATTTGTGCAAATTGTGGAGACCTTCATGTGCGAATTACGGATTTGGGATGAGAAAAATAAAATCACCTCTAATCTTCCACTTGCCTTAAAAGCAAGGGAGTATCTTTCTGCATTCCTCTTTGAGGTGTCTGATAGAGCCAAAGCACCCTAAAACAACAACAATTTAGGAAGAACAAAGAATCACTGAGAAAACCCACAAAATAAGATTTTTCCTTCATCCCTAGCAAATATGTTTCCCATGGCACCCATGCCAAGAGAAGGGGTGAGGAAGATCCTTTTATTTTAGCCCATATTAGAGTAGCATCTTTATTAGGTGACTTGCACAGCACAAGAATTTCTATGAAAGCTTTTGGGATAAAAACCAAACTTGTTCATCAGGTGTGACATAATTTTGTTGGAAAAAAGGGAGGCAGCAAGACTCGCTGTCAATTCAGTTTAGAGTTAGGGGGACCTTTTCCCAGGTTTTCTAGATACAGAATACTCCGAAGTGATTTACCATTCCTGTCTTCTGGAGGCAGAATCTCACAATGCGTCCTTTGACTAGGCAGAAAACCTGCCTTCACTGCCACATCGTCAACGAGGTGTTTCAGCCTCTGAATATCCATCGGTCTTGCGCGCTCCTGCAGGTCCCTGGGCAAGGGAGCAGGGAAGATGTACAATCTGCTCGAAATGCAAAGAGTGCAGCCTCCCCCATCTCAGAATGGGGAAAGACGCTTCATTGGCTTGTCCCAGCTGGAGGTGACAACAGAAGGCAAGTTAGGGAGCAAATGAAGAGTGGCTGAGTATGCTTGAACAAGCATCTCATTTGTGAAGCAGTCTCCCTGCGCTATGAACGTGGGGAGAGCCCGCTTTCTCCATTCCAAAAGCACAGTCCAAGTACGAATCTTCATTTTGGAAAAAAAAAAAGCAACTCCTTGAAATGAAAAAAACATGCAAACCCTATCGCTGTCGAGTTTGAGGTCCTCACTGTTCTAAAAAGAGGGTGTCTTTCATCCCAGAATCTTGCACAGGGACTACTACTACTACTACTACTACTACTACTACTACTACTAATTGTAGCGTTTTGACCCTTTTTGGATCTCACACCTCTGGAACCTATGTGGCGTTGGACCCACTCGTGCCTTGGTCTGTCCACCTAGACTCAGACCTCAGAGCACACCAGGGCAAAACTAAACTCTTTCCTTTCTTCCACTGCTGCCACCAGGAGATCCCTAGATCCCCATAACTCCTTTAGAAAGAATCAGGTCCACTCTTTAATGAAATAGAAAGATCTTTAGTTTATTTGCTTATTTGTTTCAGTATTTTAATATTCAGTTCTATTCCTTCTCCCTTCCAGTCACTGGTCAATCACTTCTCAGATCTCCTACTATATTTTCATCAGTCTAATCACAATCACATAAATCTCTGAACTCCTAATCAAACTCCTTCCAAAACTCTGATCTCTCTTCTCCCCCTCAGGCTCTGCCTCTTATACTCTGCCTCTTGGCTCCGCCTCTCAGCAACATAAATATGCATGACTTACTCTAACTAAACCTGAGCCATGACCACATTTAAGGGAGAACGCTACACTAATAATAATAGACTGCAGAGCTGGAAGGGACCCTATGGATCATTGAGTCCAACCCCTGTCAGGGAGACACTGTGGGGAATTGAATACCCAGCCTCTGGCTCTATAGCCAGATATTTAAACCACTCAGCTATAATATTGTGTGTAATTATTTCCTGCCAACCTAGCAGTTCGAAAGCATGTAAAAATGCGAGTAGATAAATAGGTACCACCATGGTGGGAAGGTAACGGGTTCCGTGTCTAGTTGCGCTGGCCACGTGACCACGGAAACTGTCTACGGACAAACGCTGGCTCTACGGCTTGGAGACGGGGATGAGCACCACGCCCTAGAGTCGGACACGACTGGACTAAATGTCAAGGGGCACCTTTACCTTTACCTAATTATTTATTTAGCCTTTTTAGCTGGCCTAACAAAGATAGCATCACAACATGGGCTTTGGGATTTGTCTGAGGGCCAAAATGGCTTCTCCTGCACTTTATTTTTGAGACATGGTTATATGTACTAAGATTCCAGATAAAACCCACCGTGTTCCATAATTTATGTAAAAAAAAATTAATTACAAAGGGGTTTTCTTCTTAACAAATAGATTTCCCCCCCAAGCTGACAGTGCATTATAAATACGCTTTATTATCTTGCTTAATGAAAGCAATGTATAAAATGCAGCAGTTGATTCAATTGCCTCCTGTTCAATTATGAACACGCACCCCTATCACTATTCACTGCAGACGCAGGACTACGACACCTGAGCTTAGGGTAATGTACAGTTGAAGCTGCTTGCAGGGCCATCAGCATCATGATACACAGCACATTTACACCCATCAAATGAAACAGCTATATTGTATGCATGGAAGCAGGTTTGGGGGGGCGGGGAAGAAGTCACATATAATTTAAAGCTGCACTGATAATTATAAAAAAGTTAATTATGCCAATTAAAATAATCATCCTTCTCTGCAGCAGATTTGACCCATTTTCTGAGGAGCTGAGAACATTTCTAATTTGAAATACATTTGAATTATTGGCATAAATGATTAGAAGCGAGATGTTTATGTTCAGAAGAGAATTGGTCCTCTGTTAATTAGTAATCACAGAGATGGTTAAAGTGCCTTGTACTCCTGGATTTGAAGCACGCATTTCCCTCCCATTCACCATTATTATATTCAAGGCTGGCCCTGCCATTAGACAAGAGTAAAGCATCTGTCTGTGGTGTGAGATTTTGGGCATATAAAAAATACATAAAATGTGAGTTTTGTGTTCATGTTTCACTGCTATAATTCTTGATCTGTTTTCTCATATTATGACTTTTAATTGGTTTTTAATCTGTTCTTGCCTTTGGATTTTTCCTCAGTATGGAGTTTTCTATATTTATTCTCTTCAATGAGCCTCCTCACTGGAGTAGAACTTTCGCAGTTCTGCAGTGGGAGTGCACAGGTAGAATACCTTTTCTAGACATGCTTGGTAATAGCATCAAGGTTCAGAAAACCAGCATTTAAATATATACTTAAAGCAAAAAAACAAAGCGTTATAAAAAGCAGATCAGCTTGGGAAAGGGGCACTGAGAAATGATTGCATGCAACAGAGAATTAAATGAGATCCAGACTGCCAGAGATGTTGACCAAGACTTTGGGTACCAAGTCTTGGGTACCAAGTCCCGAGTCCAAGTCTTGGGTACCAGGTCCTGAGTCCCAATCCTCAAGTCTGAGTCCCTATAAAAAACAAGCTGTTTCCCCCAGAAAAAAAGGGAGGGGATGGGTGGGCTTGGAGTCAAGAGTTGAGTCCAAGTCATTGAAAAAAACACCAAGACAAGTCCAAGTCGAGTCACCAGTGTGACTTAAGTTCCCTGTCGATTGCAAATATGTCATGCATACCCATCCTAACATTTACTATATCTTTACCTATGACCTGTCATTCTTACACAGAGTAATCCCCCTGGACAACAGAGATATGCAGGTTGGGGGATTCCGGGAGTTATACTCCAAAAGCACCTTTTCCAAGCCCTGGTCTCCACATCAGCCACGCCTCATTTCCTGAGATTTCATGACCAAATTCTGAGATCTAGATGCTAAATTTTACAACGTAACAGAGGAGGGACCCATTTGCAATCATTTCAAATTTCTGTGTGTGAGAGAAAATGTTGACACTCAAAGATGCAACATTATGAAAAACACAAGGGCAGCTCTACACTTCTAAGATGATTATGACCTCTGAGCCTACCTGCATGGCAAGGCTTAGAGCCATGAAAATGACCTCAACATTTTGGGTTGTGAGCATCCTATTCCCTGAGATTTCAAGTCCAGAATTTGAGATCCAGAGAACAGGTGCCCAAAACCTGAGACAAGAGCCAACAACTAAGACCAAGCAACACTCTTGTTTCCCCCCACCCAAATGTTTTCAGTGGAGATAGGAAAATGTAGTATATAGCAAAATAAAGTATATTGTATTAGATGTTACTGAAAGAGTGAGAGAAATTGAAGCAGTTTTAGCCAGTAGCTAAAATGTTGCTTTGTTTTGCATGCAGAAAGCAAAAGGAGTAACATTCAGTGATTAACAAGTTACTGCTGGGATTCTTGGCGAGGCGGTGAGTACACAAGCCTACTGGCTTGGTGGACACTCAAGAATCACGGTAGGAACTTGTTAATTGCTGGCTAGAAATGATTGAATGTTACACCTTTTGCATAACAAAGCAACTGGATCTGCGTTACTGACTTCCACCATCCGTGTGGGATTTTCTCTGTTTATTTCTTTAAATGGCTTATAGTCATTATCTTCTCCGTGTTGCCATGGGCGCTTTTTAAACTGAGAATCAATTCAAAAATGACCGCAGACAATAACTAATGGAAGAGTGAGACGGGGGGGGGGGAGTGTACTCCTAACTCTCCCTACAGACAATTCTAAACAGGGAACCAGGTTGCAAAATGAAGTCTTTGATTTGGATGGGTCTCCACCTCTACCAGCTGCAACCCACTTCATCAACTTTGGGGTGGTTTGGACTGTAAAAGAAGATGTGGGGGAGCTCAACCTGTGCTTGTGAATATGAATATGGAAATCATCCTCAAGACATACACCAAATAGCTTCATTTTTAAATTTCTCCGCTGCCGTTCCAATTAACTGATAACTAGCACATTTCAGATGCCACAACAAATTGAGATTGCCCGCTCCAGATGTTGACTTTGCATTGGTAAATTAATTTTTTTCCCTTCAATTTTAATAATCAGTTTAAAACTCCCAAATCTTCATTATTAATTTACCAGAAGCAATACTGTGCCTTTTAAAACATTTATGCCGCAGAAAATGAAGAGGCCTTTCCCAATGATTGCTTGGCATGCCTAATTTAATACAGAGCTAAATATTTAATTACTAAATGTGGCAAAGTTGAAAGTGCTCTGTTGAAATTAAGCCCTCATCTTCACGGCAAAAGACTTAATTGTATCCTGCACAGAAGCATCAAGCATTGAGGCAGAACTATTAAGAACAAATCATACCAGCTAAGCAAACAATCACATAATAGAACAACTTCCTTCTGTTCATCTACCAAGCCAATTTCCCTCAATAGTATTATGATCAGCTTCATGACCCAATATATTATTATGGCAGGGATCTAACTCCTCCATGTGTTCCATAATCATTGAGGACGTGATCTTCAATGTTACCATGTATGTATTCACAGAAATATCATCCAAACTCTGTCTAAATTACATTTGATATATAGAGGAGAAAGAGAGAGAGAGAGAGAGAGAAAGAAAGACAGACAGATTTGAAGGTTCCTTCTCCAGAAGAACAGCTGAGGAATTTCAAGAGAAGCCTAATAATTTAGTGAACCACCAAAAGAGAAGAAAGTTTGATATTGTGTATGAGCTGGCTTTAAAACCGGAGTACCCATCTCTGCCCATGCCCAGCTGGCAATAGAGCAAATGTTTGTATATGACCCGTGGAAGGACAACATTGGAACATGAAAAAGCCAGGACCAAGGGCAGAAAGAAAACTAGTGAGAGAGAAGGTGATGGTTTTTTGGGCCCATCGTGCCATTTAATGCAATGCAAGGAGTGAAATGACTTATGCCAGCTTCCATCATCAGCTGGCTCAAACACAGCTGCAGTTATCGTCCAACCTTTCCTTTTTCTACTCTCCAGTAATTGCTCATTTTCACTGCACCGGGTGCATTCAAACATGAACCTCACCCAGTACAAAAACAGTCATGCAGTGTTACCACAGAGAGATGTCTATGTGTGGGACAGTGAAACCAACACTGTGATGTCCACACCAAAGGAAAATATCTTCCAGGTGAGTGGTTTCATACAGTAGCACAGGGGTTCCCAACCTTGGGTCCCCAGATGTTCTTGGACTACAACTCCCAGAAATCGGGGCCAGCACAGCTAGTGGTGAAGGATTCTGGGAGTTTTCAGTCCAAGAACATTTGGGGAACCAAGGTTGGGAACCACTGCAGTAGCATATCTCCCTCCATAAAACAGGGGGCTGTCTGGCCTCTTCCTCTTCCTCACAGAGCTTGGAAAGCTTCATTTTTGAACAATAACCTCTATCACCCTTCAGCCAACCTAAGCCATGCTGGCTGGAGAATCCTGGGAACTGCAATCCAGGAAAAGAATGTTGCCTCCAAGCTCTCCCAACCCACAGAAACATCCAAAGAGGCTTCAAAATGACTTGTCCAGCGTCACTCTCCAAAGCGTTTCCTCAGAGCCAGCAAATCTATTTGCAAATTAAGTTTTTCATCCAACTCACATCTCAACCCTTTTATCCTGTCAGAGGGAGGCAGAAATGCTTTGGTCCAATAGAAAGAGGAGGCAAGAAGTGAATATAGAGGAGAAATGTGTGGGCTGGGTGGAACTTGAATGTTCTCCCAGAAGGTTTAATTCCACAGTAGAGCTTGTTTATGGCAACTATGTGCAATCCTCTTCAAATCCACACCAATTTTTAAAAGCACAGAGACAGCTTTTGCAACCCAACCTGGCAGCTCCTGCTGAGCCATCTTCTAGAGCAGTGGTTCTTAACCTTTGTTACTCAGGTGTTTTTGAACTGCAACTCCCAGAAACCACAGCCAGTCCAGCTGGTGGTGAAGGCTTCTGGGAGTTGCAGTCCAAAAACACCTGAGTAACCCAAGGTTAAGAACCAGTGTTCTAGAGCATCATTTAGAATGCTTTATGATTTTAAACATTCAAATGAACAAAGTAAGCCACCTCTACTCTCTTAGTCCCAGTTGACGGATGGAGAGTCACACCTTTCTTTCAGCTCTGTCAGGTATGGGTAAGTTATGAAAGGGGAGAGTAAGCAATGTGAAACGAGTCTTTCCATAACGGTGGGTCCCAGGGGGTGAAAAAGTAGCTTTACCACTTCTGACTAGAGATAGGCATTAACGCTGATTTGGCAGTTCATGCCAGTTTTGTTGGTCATCCAAACAAGTCTTCGATGGTTCCCAGCCCTGCCTCCTTTGGCAGGCACCCACTCAGAGGCAGCACCCAGAGGAGGCGAGGCAGGGAAGCTGGGGCACTGCCTCTGTGTGGGCACCCACTGGAGGAGGCGGGGCTGGCAACCGCTGAACATCTGTTCAGCCGACCAACGAACCGGCACTAACTGCTGAACTGGCAGTTCGTGCCCATCTCTACCTCTGACTTAAACTATGAAGTGATTTGCTGGGAAGGAGATATTCTCAAGACTGGGACTACAAGACTAGTCTACAAGTCAAAGTTAAATGGGTCCAGAAACACATCAATAGGAGCTGAGGCTGCCATTTCCAAACCTCTGTTCCATGAATATGCCAACTCAGTGTCTGTACCAGATGCTCATTCACCTCTACACTTCAAGTGCTCAGTTTAGACTACAGCTCCCACAATATCCCCGGCTAGCATGTCTCCTTCTCTTACTAGGGCCACATCATTTCCCTTGAGAAAGTTCCAACACTGATTTCTGTGGCTATGTCTGCACACTTGCATCAGTATTACGCAGAGAGCACTCAGGCTGCCCACAGACATTTTGGTTGCTCAAATTCTGTCAGAGACAAGAAAGACTTCCTGAAGACACCCCGTGGATCCACAATGGAGGCAAGATTGGACCCAGGCTGATATCATGCCCCCTCTGATGTTCTAAAAATGACACCATGCTGGCTCTTAAAAGGCCAGCAAGAAGTACACTGTGCTTTATTACGCATGAAGCATCCCTGTCACCAACTAAATGGTGGATGCTAGAGGCATTTCCGCCAGCTTCTGGGGGGGGGGGGGGTACAGCACTTTGCACAACATTTCTAAAGTCCATAAACAGGGAGCCAAAACTGAGTGTGTGTACATTGGTGGGTGGAACAGCTTAAGCGTTAAAAGATATGGAAATGAATTCTTAATTCTGAGTGGTTTGGAGATGCAAAAAAAATGAAATGGTTAAACAGCCAAATGAAGGACAAGAGGCAGGCCCAGGAAATTGATCTCAGTATAGCAAATCAGCAGGCTGTTGTGTATAATGAAGATGCCAGCATTTTGATTTTAAGCATTTCTATAGGACAGAGAACACTAGTCAAGCTCCTTAAACTTCTGTGATTATTTTTCCCCCTTCTATCTTCCACTCAGTGATAATAAAAGCAAGCTATTCATTAGCAAGAGATCCAAACCAGCTCCATTCAACTCACAGCAGGCACTCTCCAAACTAGCAATTAATCCAAGCACTGGTGTGGAAGTTGTTTTCCAAATGTCACGCTGCTTCGTTTTTCTGGTGGTTCGCTTTGTTTAAAATGCGAACAAGATTTTTTTTTTTTCAGGGAAAGATTTAGACTGGCGGGCAAAGGTTACACGAACGATCTAGAAAAGTGAGTGGAGGTATCATACTGCCCACCATCACAGCAGGTTTGTTGAGACTTTGCTGCCAGATTGTATGATATTTGTACAATGGAGCTTACTCTCCTGTACATGTGTGTCACTGTTTCAGGGCACCTTTTCCCCCTTCAAGCTGTTTCCCAGCAAAAATCAGATGCTGTTGGTCAGGAGAAATTCCTTCCTTATCCTGGATCTTGGCTTTAACATTTTCTATGGTATCAGCACGCTTTATAGTATCTGATGGTTCCACCTAGAGGGTGATGGTCTTCCTCATCTGGGTGTTCACAAATATCTGCATGATGGTATCATCGGTGGCAGCTGCACCACATGGTGTGTTTTGCTGGGGCCAAAGTCCTATTCAAGGAATCTGACGCCCAACTGGAAGATCAGGATGGTTGGAATGGGTGATGGGGAACACATACTGTTTTCCCCAGTGCAGAACCTAATGTAGCTAGTTCTTCTTAATCAAATGAAGACTTCAATGCAGTAGCTATGCATTGCATTCTAAGGATGGATTTTTAAAATTTCTACATAGGTCTCCATTCTGGGAGTTCTACCTGACGGCCAGACACCTGATAAACACTTACAGGTGGCTCACCTGGGAGAAAGGTCTCAGATGGAAAGCTTGGAGGTTGAGCTAGGCCTAGCTCCACCCAAGCTTCCTGGTTTCTGCCCCAGTGCTGGCTGGGAGCTTTCTTTCTGAACAGGAAGCTTGGGCGGAGTTAAGCCTAGCTCAGTCTCAAAGCTTTCCGGCCAAGAGCTTCATCCAAGGTGAGTGATATTTAGGCTCTGTATAATATCTGTCTGTCTTCTAGAAATCAGAAAATTCCATACCTATTGCATACTTAGACCTCTCCGGGGAGGAGTCTAGGTAGCAGACTCCACCTCTAATGAGCTCTCCACCTTCCACCCTATCAGTCCCAGAAAGAACAAGCTGTCAGTGCTAGAAAATCTCCTTTTCCTGGCTTAGGAAATCGTCTGTATGATTTCTGCAGCAGCAAATGCCTTAAGCCCCCAAACGTCCACAAAAGCAGGAAGATCACTGTAAAATCTGTTCCCAGTGTCTCTGGATGACATTTTGCATATTTGAAGCAACATGTATGGCAGTCCCTCCTTTAGAATCACATGTCTTTCCTGCTGCCAAAAGAACAAATGGGACAAACTCACATACAAACAAGTATAGTTATTTTATAGAGAGATGGGCCATTGGACACTTGTAGCCCTAGAGAGGGGGAAAAATGAATGGCCATGCTGTTCGTGGGATTCTGAGAGTTGTACTCCAGAAAGTAACTTTTTTCTAATTTTGTGTAGCCTGGAATTGACAGCCATGACTGGCAGCTCTTCTCCGAAGCATCTGGTCTTTCACATCACAAGCCACCTGCTCTCTCTCTTTTTCACCAAGATGCCAGATTGAACCTCATATTTCTACAACAAACTTCCTCAATTACTTCATCTGCCACTGAGCTAAGTGCCGTTCCCTTAGGTCACACTGAATTGTACTTGGTGTTAAAATGGCTGTAGCCAAAATGAAACAAATTTGGATTGGGGCTAGATTCTCACAGAGTTTAGACCTGATCCTTAAACAGAGAGAAGGACAAGCTGAACTAATCTGCTATGTCACCAGTTTTGGATAATGAAGACAACTTTTTAAAACTAGCTTTTGGGAAACAGAATCTGCTGTTCCTGACAACCCAAATCTGTTGTCAGAGGTGGCTACCTTGCTCTGTTTAATGGTAGGACTGTTGCTCCTGGTAGTGGCATTGAAATAAAGGCTGTGAATGAGAAGATCTATAGTTCATGTGTTACCTCTGCCAGGAAGTTATTGATGGGCTTGTCTATTGGGGGTCTAGTCCACAGTCCCCTCCCCTCTTTGTTGGTGGGCCCGGCCATAGTGCCACTCCCAGATCTGCAATGTTGTTGTTGAAAAATGGAAGATACAGTGTTTGACTGATACTATATTATATAACAACAGAAGCAACAACAACATCCAAGAGAGTACTTGGAAGTGATTTATCATTCCCTTCTTCTGGGGGTGCTCTGGTACAATGCAACTTGTCCAGGGCTACACAGGCTGGCTCTTCTCCTACAAGGCACAGTGGGGAATTGGACTTCCAATTACAAAATCCACCTGCTGCAACAGAAGGATGACAATATTGCTTTAAAATCCCTTGTTGTACAGCCACAAGGGTGGGAAACATCAGAAGGTCTGGGATCCTTGTACCCTGCCCCCAGAGCCACAGAGGGCGTATAGGAAATTACACAAATCCCTCCCCCCCGTCTGAATATTTTTGGAAATTCTAATTTCCTGGATTTGTTACTTTAAGAGGAGTTGCCTTGCATTCTGTCACAAAACTACTGCTCCTGAAGCTGGTAGGAGGCGAACATGACACTATTGGCTGATTTTTTTTTCCAGTCAGGGGCATCTGAGGGTAGTAGAAATGGCCTCGTGGGGCCATGTATGGTTCTGAGGCCACACTTTACCCAAACCTATTTTACAAGAGTGTTAAATGCTGGTTATATTATGTACATCCTAATAATTATTATCCCCTTCACGGATTGCTGCCTTGTCATGGTGAAGGGGCTTGAGTAACTCAGAGAAGCTATGGGCTGTGCCATGCAGGGACACCCAAGACGGACAGGTCATAGTGGAGAGTTTTGACTAAACGTGATCCACCTGGAGCAGGAACTGGCAAGCCACTCCAGTATCTTTGCCAAGAAAACTCCATGGACAGAAACAAAAGGCTAAAAGATATGACGCTAGAAGATGGGCCCCTCAGGTCGGAAGGCATCCAACATGCTACTGAGGAAGAGCGGAGGACAAGTACAAGTAGCTCCAGAGCTAATGAAGTGGTTGGGCCAAAGCCGAAAGGACGCTCAGCTGCGGACGCGCCTGGAAATGAAAGGAAAGTCCGATGCTGGAAAGAAAAATACTGCATAGGAACCTGGAATGTAAGATCTATGAACCTTGGTGGATGTGGTCAAACAGGAGATGGCAAGAATAAACATTGACATCCTGGGCGTCAGTGAACTAAAATGGATGGGAATGGGCGAATTCAATTCAGACGATTATCATATCTACTATTGTGGGTACGAATCCTGTAGAAGAAATGGAGTAGCCCTCATAGTCAACAAAAGAGTGGGAAAAGCTGTACAGATATATAAAATCTCAAAAATGATAGAATGATTTCAACATGAATCCAAGGCAGACCTTTCAAGAGCACAGTGCTGGTCCCATCACCTCACGGCAAATAGAAGGGGAAGATATGGAGGCAGTGACAGATTTTACTTTCTTGGGCTCCATGATCACTGCAGATGGTGACAGCAGCCACGAAATTAAAAGACGCCTGCTTCTTGGGAGGAAAGCGATGACAAACCTAGACAGCATCTTAAAAAGCAGAGACATCACCTTGCCGACAAAGGTCCGCATAGTCAAAGCTATGGTTTTTCCAGTAGCGATGTATGGAAGTGAGAGCTGGGCCATAAAGAAGGCTGACCACCAAAGAATTGATGCTTTTGAATTGTGGTGCTGGAGGAGACTCTTGAGAGTCCCCTGGACTGCAAGGAGAACAAACCTATCCATTTTGAAGGAAATCAACCCTGAGTGCTCACTGGAAGGACAGATCCTGAAGCTGATGCTCCAATACTTTGGCCATCTCATGAGAAGAGAAGACTCCCTGGAAAAGTCCCTGATGTTGGGAAAGTGTGAAGGCAAGAGAAGAAGGGGATGACAGAGGACGAGATGGTTGGACAGTGTCATCGAAGCTACCAACATGAATTTGACCAAACTCAGGGAGGCAGTGGAAGACAGGAGGGCCTGGCGTGCTCTGATCCATGGGGTCACAAAGAGTCGGACACGACTAAACGACTAAACAACAACAAATAATTATTATATTTTCTCAAGCAGAATATCTATTGTAAAATGTGGTGTTTTCAATAGAATTTAATATGAAACATTAACTATGAAGTGAAGCCTCTGTGCTGCAAGGTCGGAAGACCAGCAGTCGTAAGATCGAATCCACGCAACGGAGTGAGCTCCCGTCGCTTGTCCCAGCTCCTGCCAACCTAGCAGTTCGAAAGCATGTAAATGCAAGTAGATAAATAGGTACCACCTCGGTGGGAAGGTAACGGCGTTCCGTGTCTAGTCGTGCTGGCCACGTGACCACGGAAACTGTCTTCGGACAAACACTGGCTCTACGGCTTGGAAACGGGGATGAGCACCGCGCCCTAGAGTCGGACACAACTGGACTAAATGTCAAGGGGAACCTTTACCTTTACGTAAGTGGCTTATATAAGAAATGACCCTGGGATAGTGCCTGCATAAGACATAGATTGTATTCCAATAATCCCATTCAATTCAGTGTCTTGAAATAAACAAAGATTCTTTATGAACTACCAGTTCTTCGCCTTTCATTTTATGATAGCAAACATTTGGGTCCCCAGATGGTCTTGGACTACAGATCACAGAAATTCTGGTCAGCACAGCAAGTGGTGAAGAGTTCTGGGAGTTTGTCGAAGAACATTTGGGGACCCATGTTTGGAAACCACTGCACTACATGGACAGAGTCAGATAGCATCTTCTGATTCTTTTTAAAACAGCTGCTTTTGTGACATTTTAGTAATTTGAGCGGTATATAGGGATGCCTGTGCATTGATTGTTTCTTAAAGGATTTTATATCCACTGAAAGTTCAAAGCACTCAACAGTAACAGAGAGCACCAGCATGTCACAATTGACAGATTGTTAGCTTTAAAATAGGGGTGTGAATGCCTATCATCCTTAGTAAGAGGATGCCTCTCATCCTTAGTAAGAGAAACTACTGGGGAGGGGGGGGAAGACCCCTCTTTTCCCCTTACAGTGAGGTTTCACCATGTGAATCCCCCCCTTCTTTTCTAAGAAATCTCACCAGAACTTTCATGGGACTTCTCAGATTTTTTTTTTTTTTTTTACAAAAAACACCCATCTGTGCAGAGTTATAATAATTCCTTAGCTAAATCATATCCTTCCAGATTCCCTGGAAAAAACATTGAATGGCACAGAAATTGGTGGTTTCTCCTTTTCGCAGATTTGTCTTAGTTATTTATAGGCGAAAACTCCTTTGACCATTTGACTGTCTTCTTTATTTTGGACATGGTGGAAAGCCCTATTAACTGTTGAAATATGTAGCAATCCAGCATGCTATGCATGGACTAATTAATAATAAAGTTGGTCACATGATTTCCCTTAGAAAAGAAAACCTCTCTAGGAAAACTAACTTGTTTGTTCACTTGTTCTTAAGCAACAAATCAACAACTCTCTTTCCTTTCCACCACTAAGCGCTTAACAGTCTTCACTCTGAGAAAATTTGTTTTTGGTCAGTTCTTGTCGCTTGTCCCCCATCTTGTGCGGCAGACATTATGTTGAGTTCTCTCCTCAGCCATGAGTTTGAGAGAGACAAAAATCATCATCATCATCATCATTATCTTCTTCTTCTTCTTCTTCATTTCACCACTAACGGTCCCATGTCTTCATGTCAAGTTTTTGAGTGCATCATTTTGTAAGTAAATGTTGTTTCTTCTTTTTACTATTGCCTAACTGGCCATTTTTGCTGGTCTACTCAGGTAATCAGAATTCTTGGGGAACTTGCTTATAATTCTAAGCCTACATATATTTGTTAAAAAAAAAAAAAGCTGCCCTGCTTTTTGCTGGACAACCACACAAAACCCAACACTATAGATTGGTTCCAATGTGATGGCAAGCCACACATAGAAATTAAAAGCCAAAGTTTGAAAACCTAGACTAAAAAGAAATACCACTAACTGGGATTGGGATTTGTCCGTCAAGAGATGCTTGACTAAAAAAAACAAACATCCTCCACAGAGACCACTGAGCAATGCAAATACATGTGCATGCTGCAAATCACTTGAAGAGGCATTCCACAGGATTGGAGGTGATGCGCAAAAGGGTCATCGTCCAGGTTGCTATCAAGTGAATCTCAGACTAGATCTCTAAAGAATGCTTGATAGGTGCCTAGTGCTTCTTGATTTAGACTGACTCAATACCACGAGACATCTCAGTGAGGAATCTGAAAGCCCTTCCAGATTCCTTGCTTACAGCTGAGAGTGAAACTGAGACCACTTTTTTTAACTTCCCTTTGCACAAAATTATCTGTGATTTCCCTTCCCTTCCAGAAGCAAAGTGCACACATACACATATACAAAATAAGCACATAGGACTGGTTTATTACTAAGAAAGATGCGGAAAACCTATCCATGGCTTCAAATTTTAAAAACAAAGCAGTAAAAAAGCTCTACAGAGAACCATTAAAATTGCCCAGAATATCATCGGGCTCCAGCTATCAACCCTGGATGACATCTTCACATCCTGCTGTCTGAGGAAGTCACACAACATCCTGAGAGATTCTTCCCATCCTGCTTACAACTTTTTTGAACTGTTGCCGTCTGGCAGAAGATATAGAACAATTAAGACTCGGACTACACGTTTTCTGAATAGTTTTTATCCCAGAGCTATAATTGCACTTAATAATGAGCTTAAAGACCACCAGTAGTGAATAGTTGGACAGTGTTGGACAGTGGCCTGCGGTGTAGATGTTTGTATTCTTAGTGGGGGATTTTTAGTGGGGGGGGAGTGTTTGGGGATTTTTTATGTGTGTGCATGTGGGTCTGGTCTCTGGGTGTCTGTGTGAATTTTGTTCTATGTGTATACTATGTATATACTTACAATGACAATAAATTTATTTGATAACCATTCTGATTGCGGGCAATTTGCACAAATTGGTGCTATTGCACAGATGACAAAAAAATTGCTCAAAAATGACTATTTTTTCTTTTTCATTTTTTTTTGGGGGGGGCAAAATTTACCTTTTTTTGCAAAGTATTGTTCTTGCCAACATGAGAACTTTGCCAAAAGCAACAGGAAATCCTGCCCAGAAGGTGATGAATATTACAATTCCTCTACCTTGCCTTTGACAAACCAAGCAGACCCATGCAGGAAGGCTTAGTCTTTGAACCACGGAGTAGATAAGATTATTTTTCTTTTCTTATGGTTGATTAGCACAATCCTTTGGATTATGCCAAACTTACAAGAGACTACTTTGCTGCCACATCCTGGACTTCTACTATTCTGACATTCACCCCCTTCTGACCTGATGTTCCGTGTATTAAAGACATCAACAGAGTGCCCCTTTTCTCTGAGTTAAAATACTAATTTCCTGCAGCCATTTCTTCTATGATTGGTTTCCAGGACTGTTTCTCTTCTTCATTATTCCACCTGTCAAATCTTTTCCTGATCTGTCACTGTCCTCTTTCAAAAGCCATTTAGCCAACATAAAAGTGCCCACGAATCTTCAATAAACGAGGTGTGTTGGCACTGCTGAATAAAATACAATTATTGGTCTCAAGGCAGCGATAATGTGCTTTTCTTAGTTCATCCTAAACAGGGTGAGTCCTTTTAGGCACACAGCTGAGTCATGTTTAGTTCCATCTTCCATTACAGATTCTAGAAACCTCTGGCTTGTGGCATTTTAGCCCAGTTTCATTCCCTATATTCTACTGGCACCTTCAGTTCTCATTTCTCTGTGTTAGATGATGCCTGCCTTCAATTTTCTTTCATCCTCAGCCCTTCTCCACTTATCATGATTATTCTTTTTTCCTTTAATGTAATCCCTGGGTGTTTTTTGTTTCTGCATTAGACACAAACTTAAGAGTACATTATGTGTACTCAGTTCATTCAGTTGTTAGTGCAAATAACTGTGTGGGAACAGACCAGATCATGGCCCCTGCAGAACCTCACTTGATACCAATTTTATACCAATGACTTCTTTGATCATTCTCACCCATTCTTGCTGCATCTCTCTTCAGAGAATGAAAATAAGCCATTGTTTCTCTCATAGTGAGAAACATCAGTCTGCCTATTTTACTTTTCTGAAACTGAATTTGGCTCCTGAGTTTATGAAAAGGTTCTCATTCTTGTTCCACATTGACCAACAGCACCTCCCCAGTTTCTCCCTCTGCCTTTCCCATCACCTGTTACTCCCCACCCTAACCTTAATGAAAGAGACCACAGATTCAAACCTGGGATCATCCAATGGCAAACCATGGTCGGCACTCCTGAGCCACTGTCCCTCCATAAAAGTTCACTGATCTCTCAGGTTCACAAAACCAGAAAGAGAGACATTTTTTCCCCTTGCAGCCTGATAACACAAAACAGTAACCCATTTGTGAAACTGCAACTATCAGAAATAAATATCGGTCTGTCATACTCAATAGGTCTCCATCATTTTGGTCTATAAAAATTGCTTTACAATCCTGACCGAGACTGAGTACACTGCCTCAGTCTCTGCCTCTCTCTCTCTCTGTACTAAGAGCTCTCCTCAGCAGGCCGAGGCAAAGAGGCAGTCCCGAAACCAGCAAAATCAGGGAGCTGGACAGGGGACAGACTGTATTTGTCTTCAGTGTGGAAGGGACTGTCACTCTCGAATTGGCCTTCTCAGCCACACTAGACGCTGTTCCAAGACCTCTATTCAGAGCACGTTACCATAGTCTCTCGAGACTGAAGGATGCCTACTAGTAAGAGCTCCCCTGGAACAAAAATATCAGAATTTCAGAACGAAGGATACATTGGGGAAGTAGTGCGTTTTAAGTAACTGAAAGTGATGCATTTTATAGCATCTCCAAACACCAATTTGTTATGGTATCACAAAAGCTTCTGCTACGTGAGTCTGCTAGTCCCCAAAGTAACAGATTCCTTGTTGTTTCTAGCTTTACATACATTATATTTGGGGCTTGCAATTTTCTAAAGGTGTCCTGAATTTTGAACCCGTGATATTTGTTTCTAGCAGGTCTCAAAGGAAAAGGGGAAAACAAAGCAGAAACCAATAACATCTTAGAAAAAACTAAGCACTGTGGTTCAAGGCTGTAAAATTACATTTGTTTCATGCGGATGTAGCTAAATAACTAGAAATGACTGGAGAATTGAAAAGGATTGAAGGTTACATGCTCCTAAATTAAAGAGAAAATGTATTTTACCGGACCCGCTCAGTCTGAGTCTGTGGTTACGCAGCATACATCACATTATACAAGTGTACTCGATTTCACATGAGAAATGTCAGAAAGCATGGAATGCAGCCCGTGGGGTTGTGAGAAATTTCAGAGTGCTCATCAAGAGAGCCCCTTCAGGAAAATTTCAAAAATGCAAGCAGCTGCAATGATATGTTTCAGAGTTGGGCAAATGTGAAAGGTGTGGTTCTGGGCAAGGGTTAGGGATTACACGTCCAACTCTCAACCTTATTCAGTGGTATAACAGTACTGGGGCTCCCAGAGTCAACCTGCTGGGACCTTTTCATTACTAGGGACTATGGCATCATCTCTTTGCAAGTCCCCCAGTTTTCTCTCCCCAGATGCCCCATGGGTGACATAAAGAGGATGTTGCACAGCACAGGTTTAAATGCAATTGTTTTAATGTTTTGATTCTATGCAATTTAAACTATTTTAATTTTAAACTGTTTTTAAAATGCTATGTTTTGAAGTCGTTGTTTCATATGACTCTGTAACAGACATGGGCACAAATCACGGCTTTGGCGGTTCGTGGTGGTTTGTTTTTCATCCGAACAGGTGTTTGGTGCTTCCCAGCCCCACCTCCTATGGCAGGCGTCCACTCAGAGGCAGTGACCTAGCTTCCCTGCCCCGCCTCCTACAGTTGCTGCCTCTGAATGGGTGGGTGGGGCCAGGAAGTGCCAAACACCTGTTCAGAAAAAAAAAAGAAAACATCAATAGAGATGTGTCTACCTCTATTCTGTAACCTGCCTGACATCTTGAAATATATGGTGGGCTATAGATGTTTTAAATTAAATTCAATTCAATTAAAAATTCAATTCAATTAATAAATGTGAAAAAGGTACCTCTGGATTCTGGGATTCTAATTCCAGTTTTGGAGTCTGGTTTTTTTGCTGTTCACATTGCAGAGCTTTTTTTGGGGGGGGGGGCAGGGTGTTTACACCTATTCTGTAGCAAAAAATGCAGCTCTTGGAAGAGTAGAACGGGTGTGGGGGCAGTAGGGGGAGGGAGGGCTTAAGGATCCCAAAGGCCTTAAAAAGGTGCCGTGAATGGACTGCATGTTATTCATCTACTGCACTTTGAGCACCCTGATCCACCACAATAAACCTTCTCTAGCTAGCTTTACCTCTAACCGGGAACAAATCTTTTGTAAAGCTAATGGGGTCTTAATTGCAAACAAAGGACCAAACCACCCCAAATACTTTGCATGACAGCAGGAATAGAGTTTAACAATATGCTGCCTGAAAAATGGCTATCCCCAGCAACAGTATATGGTGGTGATCGACTCTGTGGTGAGGCAAAGTATTTGGGGTGGTTTGGTCTTTTGTGGGCAGTTCAGATCCGTCAGCTTTACAAAATCAATTTCTCCCTCAAGTGCTGTGAGGACTGTAGCTGAGCTCAGAGCTTCCCTAGCGGAGAAATTGAGGGGGGGGGTTGGTAATAGATGATGCCATAGCTCTCATCCTACACAAGGTCCTGATTGCATTTTATTTCCTTAATCCAGGTTGACCAGGAGACGGGTGTCCGAGTCCCCCATGAATGTTGACCACAGGACCCTGGAAACACGGGTTGCACTGTAATTCACTGAATACGGCTATGCGTTTTGGACTGGAGTCTGTTTGGATGAGATACATGGACAAAGAGTTTCTCTTAACAAAACAGCGAAGATGGCTGAGCTGTCTCTCCCTCTCCCTGCTTTGATTTGCCGCTTTCCCTTTTCCTTTTCCGTGCACCCAGAATATACGCTGTCATGCCGACTGCTTCCAAAAGATGTAGAAGCATTTATGTCAAAAAAAAAAAAAAAAAAAGTGGGAACAGAAGAAGCAGAATGGTTAAACAACCTCCACAACAAAAGTGCTTAATACAATGTTTGTGTGTGGGAGTGGTAGGGAAGAGAATGTAGCTGGCTGTTTGCCAAGACTGTGTGCATCAATAGTATATATTTAAAGCTTCTGCTCGTTTTGGAAGGCTGGAATGAAATGCAGGATAGGTGGCCCAAGCCCAATGCTCCAGGCCGGACAAGAGGTTTAGAAGAACTGCATCTCCCCATATGACCCTTCTCAGCGCTTAAGATGCTCAAAGGAGGCTCTTTTTCTCAGTCCCATTGCCAACACAGGCAGGGTTGATGGGGACACGAGAGAGGGCCTTCTCTGTGGCAGCTCCCAGATTATGGAAAGCTCTCCCTCGGGAGCTTAGGTTGGCCCCCTCTGTTTAATCCTTCTGAAGTCCCATCTCTTCGGACAGCCTTTTAGAAACTATGACTAAGTTCCTGAATGCCATTTTTCAGTTAAGATGGTTTTTAATGTTTTGCCTGTCTTAATTATTCAATGTATTTTAATTGATTGTATACTTTAATTGCTTTTTATATTTCACTGTGTTTTTAATTCTGTTCTTTCTAATACTGTGAGCCACTTTGAGTCCCCTTATTGGGAGAAAGGCAGCCTATAAGTTAAAAAACAAATAAATAAAATATTCTGAATGGGGCAGAGAAAACAAATACATGGCTAAGTTTTCTTCTCTTCCTCCTTCCTCTTCCTCCTTCTCTCTCTCTCTCTCTTTCTGTCACTCACTCACTCACTCACACACAGAGAGAGAGAAAGGGAAGGAGAGAGGTTGATGTTCTGGGTCATCTAATGCAATCTGTTGTCAACAGACTCAGGACGAACAGCAGGAAATGTTACTGTACAGAATGCATAATTAACACAGGGAATTAATACCTGGATGATGGGGTGACAGTGAAGTGCTTAAAAAACAAGGGGAATGGGACCATTCCTTCTGGATGCACTTGATTTGCATTTAAGCCTCGTCTTCTTTGTACCTCAGCTCAAGACACCGTGGTCGCTCTTCTCCTTCCCACGTCATCATCACAAAACCCCTCTCTGGTAGGCCAGTGAGTTTCACGGTTCAGCAGGAGTGTGAACATTCCCAAACCCCAGTTTAGTATTTTAATCACACCACCATGCTGTCTATCAGTGGCTTACCGTGATTAGGCACAATCTCTAAACTCAGTACCAGTTGCTAGTTCACACAGATGGCTGTTTCCTACATCATCCCGTTTATGGCTTTTCTAGAGATATCCAGGTGGCCCTTGCCAGAACACAATGACAGAGAAGATGGCCCACTCCTAGGAGTGGATGAGCATTTTGTTATATTTTAGACAACAATCTTCCCCACAATTCACAAATGAACTTGAGATTATTTTCTTTAAAAAAAAAATGAAAATGAAAGAAGCCAAAACTGAAAGATTTGTCTGTCCAGCCTGGGATTTTGTGTACTTAACTGTTAGAAGTCCCAGGTTTGATTCCCTGTGCAGTACCTCATGTTGAAGATGAATCTGGATCTCTAAAACCTCTATGGCGGCAGGTACAACATGGTTCTCACAAAGCTGAGAACAGCTCAACCTAATAGATCTGGTAGGTGCAAAACAAAGGAATGTTTCTGTTTGGTGCATTTTTTTTATAGATTTTATTAAAATCTCCTAACTTCTTCCTAGCTGGGACAGAAAATGTGGAAAGCATCCAGACTCAAAAGTGATAAATCCTCTCAACTGGGGTGTTGTTGTTTCTGAGTTCCCCAGTCAACCTGATCCAACAAGCTTTAGCTGCTTGTGGTGTGATGTGTGGGTCGGGGGGGGCACCTTGATCCCTAATTTCAGTGCAAAGCACATCCCTGCCCACTTAGACCACATCAATGAAACAATTTTGATGTCAACTGTGCACAGGTTCCATGCGCTCTGGTGTATACGGTTCTGAGTAGGTACATATTGGTCATAGAGTGGGTTGTGGGATCTCAGTATACATCAATCAATAATAATGTATAAATAATCCTCTTCTGTTCTGGGAGGAGACGGTGGCGGGAAAGCTAATAACATGGAACAAAACATGGAATCGAACCATTCTGTCACCGTTTCTGGCTTTGTACTGGAAACCAGCAGAAACTCTAATAACAAAAGTGACACACACCTTTCTTCACATCCCTCATAAATCATCCAACAGCGCTAGGCAACGAAGGCTCATTTTGGTCACTAAAATTCAGGTGAATGAGCAATTGTGTGCAAGGTCCGGCTCTCCGATTACCCAACACAAAAGGGTACCGATGGAAGAAGGTGGCAGCTGAAGGATTAATTCTCCTGTCACAACAAAGACAGCAAAAGCCGGCGACCCAAGGTATCCCAGAAAGGCAGGTGACCATATGCCTCAGTAATTTTCACTCTGGCCTTCTTCTCCCACCAATTCCCCAATCAACTTCTCAGAGTTTTTCAAAACACTGCCTGTCCTGCTCAGAGAATAAATACTGGCATTTTGTTCACACAATAGAGCAAAAAGCCATCTTTTCTGAGTCAAAAGAGAGAACCGTTTGTTTGTCTCCCAGTGCTGAGAATGATCAATCTGAAATCACTAAATACTGTTCTTAAGAGATAGATACTAATCATCTCTCTCTCTCTCTCTCTCTCTCTCTCACACACACACACACACACACAGACATTAGAAAAAGCAGAAAACAGCTTGCTTTTCACCATATTGACTAGCTTATGTGGCCAAAAAAACCCAGCTTTAATGTAAGTGACCACATAGCCTTACATCTTAGAACCAACAATGGTATCAGACCATTCCCAAGCAGAAAAATGATCCTATGAACCACTGCCAGGTATTAGATAAATTAAACATTTGTGAAACCACAATATAAGCAGATTTTGGGTGGTTACTTATGGCCATCCTAGCTACTACTCCTGGAAAGAGGTGTGTTATCAGAACTGCAGTACAGTGCTGCAACAAGTATTATGAAATGCAAGTATCAAACACGAACACATGGCTCGCTGTACATTTATTCCTTTTGCACTGGTGGCTTCAGCTGAAGTATGAGAGGGTGCACCCTTTGCTAATTCTTTTTAAAAAAAGTCACTTCTTTAAGAAGGGTGAGAGGCATTCGAACAGCAGAGCTGGAAGGGACTCTGTGGATCATCAAGTCAGTCCCTGTCGAGGAGGCACCGTGGGGTAACAAACTCCCACCCCCTGGCTCCGCAGCCAGATACCTAAACCACGGAGCTCTCCAACATTCATGCCTTACAAAGCAGCATTGCAACAAGTTTACCACAACATTCCCCCACCCTCCACCCCAAGCCCATGTGTGCCTACATGCACCGAAATACAATAAACACGGCAATTTAATTTTAGTGTACAAAATACAGTCTAGAAAGAATTTCGCAGGAGAAAGGACCTGCTAGGATGTTAGAACAAACCAGCCAGGCAAGGGAGAGATCAGGGAGGAGAGAAACTGGAGCCACACAGTGCTCATATTAATCACATTACACCGTAGCAGGTCATATTTTCAGACCCACCAGCAGATGCATCAAAGCACATGGAGAGATCACAGACCTAAGAAGCAACCCTTCTGCCCACCACCACCACCTCCCCACCGATGACATACCTTCTCTGCTTTTGCTTTCCTGGCATTATGGACAAACCTGCGCCCCAGCTTCTTGGCATACCAAATTGAGGCGAGCATCCTCAGCAGCGATCAAGAGGATTCTCGGACTCGGGAGTAGGCAGCGACAAAATAAACTTCCACCAGAGAGCTCAAAGACAATTGAGGCAATGCTCTCTGGCTGTTGCTTTTATCAGGTCTTTTCAATTTGATTCACAGGAGAGGGGCAGAGGGAAGCGGTGGGAGGCGGGAAGAGGGAGAGATCCTGTATGATCAGACAGCAGGTATATTTACATATTGCCCATCTGAAGTCTTGGGTGAGCCATCTTCGCAGCCAGCTCACATCCAGACTGCTAAGTGCCTGTCTGCAGTTCTTTAGCAGTGACACCAGCAACTACATGTGTGTGTGTCAGCAGCGTGAAAGGAGCGAGCCGCAGTAAACTAGTGAGGCAGGGAGCTCACCTCCTGCTTCTCGCTTGCTGAAAGTTTAACCCCTTGCTTCTAAAGATGCAGAGAAGTATTAGAACTACGCCCAGAACAGACCCAGTACAGGAGGCTGCCTCTTCTTATTGGTTTTTGTTGGCTCCATCCTGAAGACCCAGGAGGGCTTAAATCACAAGGTGCTGTTTGCAATCACAAATCTTGTGGTACTTTAGAGAGTAATTGCCAGTATCCAGCTGGTGATTTAGCTGTGTCTAAGCCAACATTCCCAGTTTGGTGTAGTGGACAGAGTGATGGAGAACAGGGATCAAATCCGCACTTGGCCATGGAAACTCACTGAGGGAGTGGAACTGATAAAACCATTCCTTAAATATCTTGAAAGCTCTATTAGGTTTGCTATAAGTCAGTTCTGAAATGATGGCACAACACACACACACACACACACAGAGAGAGATAGACAAGCCAAAATGCACATAATAGTGAATCACCACTAACTGAAGAAGGTGCTGGTCATGTTACTAAACAAACACTTGCTGTGCAATTGGGTGTACAGCCCATAACATGACTGGCAATTAGTTAATTAGTGGCAATTTGCTGCAGTGTGTTATCCAAATCAACTTGTGCACATGCAAACCACCAACAGGATTCTGTCCCCTGAGTTTCAGATGCAGAGAGACTCCAGCCCACAAAACCTGATGCTGATACAACTTGTTTGTCTTGAAGTTCTCCAACAGGGGTTAAGTGGGTTGACTGCCAGATAGACCGAAAAAAGAAGTAACCATTATTATTCTGTTAGAATGTCTGCATAGTATGTTAGGTGCTGTCTGTTAGGAGTCTGCTTGTCTGCTGCTATGTCTGATAAGAATATGTTATGGACATATGTGGATCTGTCAAACACACGTAAGTCTACAGTATGTCAAGTACAAATATCTTTAAGCAATTTTAGTTTATTCTACATATAGCAAACATGTCCAAACTTTTACCAAGACTACGTGCAAATTATTTTCAACTACTAGCACACACAAGGGAGAAAGCCATTCATACTCTGTGTGGTTTTTTTACACTATGCTTGAACCGCTGTGTATAAACTCTCAGTGCATTCAACAAACACAGCAGTAGTAGACATGGCATGGAACCAATGCGGCCATCGTGTGCTCAGACCCATGCCTTCCTCCTCATTCCTTTGCCCCTTACTTATATTTGCCAATCTCATGTAACCCAAGCTTAACCAATAGGGCAGTAAAGCCCCGGGGGCCCAAATGGCTGGTGACTGTTCTGCCCAGTCACCAGCCATTTGGATAGCTCAAAGAGTAGGCAATCTGACGATGGAAACAGAAGGTGGCAGTTTGATTCCTCACTGCACCTGCTAAGAGAACAGACTCAGCCTGTACACCAAGATGTACAGTCCCAGGATGCCCCCCAGAAGGAAGGGACACTTCTGAGTACTTTATACCTAGAAGGCCCTTGGAAAGGTTGCCATAAGTCAGAACCAATGGTAGGGCTGGAACTGGAGCGCTGGAAGGGATCCTAAGGGTCATCAAGGCCATCTTCCTACCCAAGTAGGAAATCCACAGCTAAACCACCCTTCGAGCAGTCCTTTTGAGGAGGAAGGCGGAGTAAAAATATTTTAAATACATAAATAAATCATATTCCATGCAAAAAGATGACCTAATGGGCACTTGAGCTGTACATCAACACTAGTTGTCAGATAGTATCCCCCACGGTCTGATATGTGTAAAAGTGTGCTGCTTAAATACCACCGCACAGCGCTTAAAGCACTCTCTGGGCGGTTTACAATTTAATTATGCAGGTTGCCCACCGCAAACTGAGAATGACCAGCCTTGGAAGGATGGAAGGCAGAGCCAACTGCCTGAGCCCATTGGAACTGAACACAGGCAGTGAGCAGAGTCTTGACTGTGGTACTGCAGTTTAACCTCTGTGTCCCAAGCCTCCTACTGTACAATAGTTTTGAGAATGGACTTGTTGCCTATGCAGCTTTGCCAATTTTGTCCTCCTCAGCATCTGCTGTCTGACATGTGCACCCATCTTTGCCCAAGTAATTCAGAACCCTGATGGAAAACAGAGGCCAGATTTTTAAGAGCTAAGCCTTCTTAGGTGGATGTCCATTCAGCTTTCTCCCACATTTGAGTTATATATTTTGAAAACTCAGGTTGTTGCTACTCTATTTATGGAGAAAGTTGAGAATTTGGGCAAGTTCATACTTCTAAATACCTGGACAGAATCCTCGCCCATCCCATCACTTGCAACTGAAAAAGCAGCTACTGTTTGGAGAACTTGAAAATAATTAGTTTGTTAGATCATGGCCGTGATGACTGCGGGGTTCTGCAAGTCATCATCAGACCATCTAATTTCTCCATGCAATGGCTGTGTGGCCCTGAGGTTTTGAGACAATATGGTAAATGGTAGCCACTGCTCTTCTTACTAATATACCGCACCATTTATTTTCTTAATCTTCATGGTGTAACTGCTCTGCCTGCTATACTTTAAATGTTATGGGTTGCCTGTTGATCGTAGTAAAACTTCACTTGCTGTGCTTTAAGCATTATTACTACTATTATTTTCAATGCAATATAAGGTATGTTTTTCTTTTCTTTTTTTCTTTTGGACAGTTATACCTTTTCACAATTTTGTCAATTATTTCAATACAGTTTTGATCAATTTAGTATTATTTTTCATGTGATTTTGCCTTGGGGGCAAAACCTTTTTTTGGAGCAAAAATATGGAGTATAACATGCCTTTGATACAGTCGACCACGGTATCCTCCTGGGGAGGCTCTCTGAGTTGGGAATTGGTAGCCTGGCTCTTGCCTGGCTCCGTTCCTTCTTGGAGGACCGTCCCCAGAGAGTGCAGATTGGAGAGAGTTTCTTGGCCCCGTGGAGCCTCAATTGTGGGGTTCCGCAGGGCTCGATCATCTCTCCAATGCTGTTTAACATCTATATGAGGCCGCTGGGAGGGGTCATCAGGGGATGTGGGGCTTCGTGCCATCAGTACGCTGATGATACTCAGCTCTACATCTCCTTTTTTCCAACAACAGTGGATGCTGTTTCATCCCTTGAGCGCTGCCTGGAGGCCGTTCAGCAATGGATGCAGGTGAATGGACTGAGGCTGAACCCGGGCAAGACAGAGGTCCTTTGGGTGGGTGCCCCAGACATCAGTGGTTTGGGAAACTCCCTCTCTTTTTTTGGGGGGGGTAACTCTTACCACCAAGAGTGAGGTTCGCAGTTTGGGTGTACATCTGGACCCGGCGCTCACCATGGAGACCCAGGTGGCGTCAGTGGTCTCCGTTCTGCACATTTCCAGCTTCGGCGGATTGCCCAGCTGCGTCCCTATCTTGATGTGGGGGCGCTCACCACTTTGGTCCATGCGCTCGTAGTCTCGAGATTAGACCACTGTAATGCGCTCTATGTGGGGCTGCCTTTGAGACTGACACAGAAACTCCAGATGGTGCAGAATACGGCGGCCAGACTTCTTACAGGGGTGAAAAGGTACCAACATATTTCCCCCACGCTGGCTGCCTTGCATTGGCTGCCCATTCGTTTCCATGTTGATTTCAAAGTCCTAACGATGACATACAAAGCCCTAAACGGTTTAGGACCTCGATATCTGGCAGAGCGTCTCCTCCCACCCAGTTCTGCCAGAGTCACTCGTTCCAGCCAGGCCGGGCGGATGAGGGGTCTAACGCCGAGGGAGGTCTGGAAGGAAACAACGAGGAACCGGGCCTTCTCGGCAGTGGCCCCTCGCCTCTGGAACAACTTGCCTGGCTCTTTCTCTGGGTGTCTTCAGAAGCAAAGTCAAGACCTGGCTATTTGGGCAGGCTTTCCCTCCTGCTGTATCTTAAATTCACATTTTACCATCTTGGATTTATAGTGCATGTTTATTGGTTTAACTGTTTTAAAATTTGTAATTCCGCCCAGAGTAGACCTTTGGTCTAGATGGGCGGGGTAGAAATCCAATAAAATAAATAAATAAATAAATAAAATAAAATAACAGAACCGGTTTTCATCCGGTAGCACAGAAGCCATGGCTGATGGTTAGCAAAGAAACAAATAACCCATGAAAAGCTCAAAATTGCCCAGCACCCACAAAAGAATTATTTTATTTTATTTTATGCTATGTTACTCTATTGATTTATTCTGCACCAAAAAAAAATCATTCTCACATAGGGAAAATAATGTTGCATTTAGTTGTCCATGCCTGCAATGATCAGACAAGGATTTCAATCTATAGATGAAATCTTTTTTCTGCACATGAAGTTCCTCATTTTTGCTAGTACTATGATTTTTTTTTTAAAAAAAAAAACACCTTGTTCCTCTGGTCTTCTTGTAGAAAGACACTTTCTAAAGAAATCTGCTTTGCATAAAGACACACAAAACAATCCCATTGCTTCGATTTTTTGCACTGTTCGGTCTTTTAGTCTACAGAAATGCACAAAAACACTCACAAAAGCACACCAATTTTTTCTGACACCAACCAACCCAAAACCCACTATCCTGCAGCTTCTTACACCCAGAGGCAAAATGATGTTAAAAGATTTTCATCTCAAGGATAGCATTTTGGAGATCTGGGCAATGTTCAAAATGGAGACCAATTTAGCTAACTGCATAGTCACCCTGTTGCCTCCCAGTTCTAGGTGAGAAAGATCCTTTGAAAGAACTTTCTGTCTAGCCATATATGATAAATATAGGGTTCTTCATAAGAAAGAAGAAGAACCTTTCTGGAGGAGACCAAGGTCTATCTAGTCCAGTGGTTCTCAAACCGGGGTCCCCAGACGTTTGTTGTTGTTTAGTCGTTAAGTCGTGTCCGACTCTTCGTGACCCCATGGACCAGAGCACGCCAGGCCCTCCTGTCTTCCACTGCCTCCCGGAGTTGGGTCAAATTCATGTTGGTCGCTTCGATGACACTGTCCAACCATCTCATCCTCTGTCGTCCCCTTCTCCTCTTGCCTTCACACTTTCCCAACATCAGGGTCTTTTCCAGGGAGTCTTCTCTTCTCATGAGATGGCCAAAGTATTGGAGCCTCAGCTTCAGGATCTGTCCTTCCAGTGAACACTCAGGGTTGATTTCCTTCAAAATGGATAGGTTTGTTCTCCTTGCAGTCCAGGGGACTCTCAAGTGTCTCCTCCAGCACCACAATTCAAAAGCATCAATTCTTCGGCGGTCAGCCTTCTTTATGGTCCAGCTCTCACTTCCATACATCACTACTGGAAAAACCATCGCTTTGACTATGCGGACCTTTGCCCCAGAAGTTTTTGGACTGCAATTCCCAGAAGCCTTCACCGCTTGCTGTGCTGGCCAGGATTTCGGGGAGTTGTAATCCAAGAACATCTGGGGACCCAAGTTTAAGAAGCACTGATTGAGTCCAACATTCTGCTCCTACGATGGTCTATCAGGTGCCTACAAGGAAGCCCAACAGGTGGTGAGCTGAGCAGCACTATTCTCTCTGTCTTGCATCCTCCAGCAGCCAATAGAAACAGGCACACTGCCTGTGATACCCAGGGAGACGGGATGTATAAGTAGGCAGGCTGGTAGCCATTGATGGTTCTAACTTCCAAGAAGAGGGTGTTCCCCTGTCTTGAACTTTCACCATTCCACTACACTGACTGAATAATGGCAGGTTTCTGGATCATGAGACAGTGACAACTTCAGCAAACAAATTCAACTTCTTTTCCAAAGGAACATTGACTTCCTGATAGTTAGAGATGCTAGAAGCATTGCTCCAATGGAGTTTATTTAG
The DNA here is from genome assembly GCA_037013535.1 of Intellagama lesueurii. Taxonomy (NCBI): domain Eukaryota; kingdom Metazoa; phylum Chordata; class Lepidosauria; order Squamata; family Agamidae; genus Intellagama; species Intellagama lesueurii. Next base: position 9,632,361 of record JBAJHW010000003.1, read on the forward strand.
TAGACTTCACTCTCTTTGCATTTCCTGGACCGTCTGTAGGCCATACACAACTAGTATTCCAGAATCTAGATGTCGAGGGCCAGCTGCTGGCATGCCTGAGAAAACATGCACACCTGAGAAAATGTGTTTCAGCTAAACATGCTCCGATCAATGCCAGTGTCCTTTTTGGTCATCATGTTGCTCCCAACTTTTGGTGACTTTAGGGTTTTTGGGATATGTGAGTTCTTCGAGGAGTGGTCTACTATGGCCACCTCCACCATAGGTTTCCATTATTGAGCTGGGATTTGAACACAGGTGACCTGACCCTCTTGTCTGCTACATCTCTCTTTCTCTCTCTCTCTCTCTCTCTTTTCACAAAGTGCAGGAAATGTGCTCTAAGAATAAATGTTGTTTTTATAAAACTCTGCACAAATACCTGCACATTTGGAAAATGTGAGAAAATTGATTTTATGCCATGAAAAACCAAAACAAAGCAAGCCAGTAACACTGGTCATGAACGGATTTTATGCCATGAAAAACCAAAACAAAGCAAGCCAGTAACACTGGTCATGAACCGTGAAGAAGACGTCTTCTTCATCATCATCATCATCATGTGCTTTCAAATTAATTCTGACTTATGGTGACCTTTCTCTAGGTTGGGAGTACTCAGAAGTGGTTTTACCATTCCCTTCTTCTGGGGGAGTCCTGGGACTGTGCAGCTGGCCCAAGGCCACACAGGCTGGCTCTACTCACAGGAGGTGCAGTGGGGAATTTGAACTGCCAGCCTCTAGCTCCACAGCCAGAGATCTAAACCACTGAGCTAACCAGCCAGCTGCAGACTTTATAGCTCTGCCCTATCATGGTTTATACTTCTTGTTCCATCATTTTATTCTCTCTTATTCTGTTTTAATTTTTCATCATTTGAGAGTAGTATTTGTATTGATGGGCTGCTACTAGGGAGCTTCTGTTTAACTAAAGACAGAAGAAACAATGTAGAGAGAGAGCTGGAATTATAAGCCACCTTTACACCAGCTGGACTAAAAAGGAAGGTTTAGCATTTTGCAGGAAATTTTAAAGAGCGAAGTTTATCCAGATCCTCTAGGTCAATATGGCATTCAACGCAGCTTCCTTAAGCCATTTAAGAATCACTGAAAAAGCTCTAAACTTCCCTCTCTTCTACTTCACCTTGAGACACACACTTCCTTAACTTTTGCATTAGCTGGAATTCGACTAGTCCACTTTTGATTTTCCATGCTGGCTGTAAAGTGCTTGCAAATGCAGTTTCCGCCTCCCCCCTTTCTCTCTTAATGAAAGCAAACCGTGTTGCTTTTCATTTACTGCTTACATTTGCTGTGTTGTTACCCTATTAAACACCTAGGCATTTTTAATTAAGCGAGACTATTCCATTTGGGAGGTGGGGAGAGAAATACCCACAATCAAATACCACCATTAATTGACATGAGTGTTCAAAAGAATTATAAACATGGCCTAGTTTGTTAACTCCACGTACCAGTGGAAAGAAATAGAGGAGAACAACAAAAGGGGAAGAACAAAATATCTCTTTCAGAAGGTCCAAGAAACTGAAGATAAACTTAAGCCTAAATTAGGAATGCTGAACGATCAACATTATCTGACCAGAGGAAATAAAAAGAAAGTGGAAACAGTATACTGAATACAGAAGAGATAAAAGGATGACAGATTCCTTTGAAGAGGAATCCTATGACACAGAACCTGCAGTTCTAGAAAGTGAAGTGAAGTTGCTCTGAAAGACCTGGGGATAAATAAATCACTGGGGCAAATGGAACATGATACACTTGTTTTCTAGCCACAGAGACTGAATCTGTCACAATCCTAACAATCCTAACAAGAATATGGCAACAAATATGGAAAACAAAACAATGGCCCACAGACTGGAAATGTTCAGTATACAGTATACAACAAAGGAGATGCCAAGTAATGCTGTAACATATATACACACAGTGGTGCCTCGACTTACGAACGTCCCTACTTACGACCATTTCGAGTTATGACCAGCTCCGGCCGCAAAATTTTGCTTCTACTTGCGACTGGAGCTTCCAGTTACGAACAGAAAAAAGGCAGGGGAAAAAGGCGGGAAATTCAAATTTCTAACTGTAGGTGGCGAAAGAGGCTGCTTCTTTGTAGCTCTTTCACTCCAGCAGTTAGAGAGTGTGTGTCGGAGGAGGCTTGGGACTGCCTCGCTTCTGCTTCTGAGTGAGCGTATGTGTGTTTGCAGGGAGGCTTCGGGCTGCCTGGTAAGGTAAGGTGCTGTTTTCTGCTTTTTAAAAACTGTTCTGGGTGTTTTTGCAGCGTGGTTTTGGGCTGGGGGGAAGTTATGTTTCTGTGCTGTGATGGGTCTTGGGGGGTTTGTTTGTTTTTTTGGTTTCCCCCCCTATTTCCGATGGGTCTTGGGGGTTTTTGTTGCTTTTTGGAGTGTTTTTTTCCCATTTCCAATGGGTCTTGGGGGGTTTGTTTGTTTTTTGGTTTCCCCCCCCATTTCCAATGGGTCTTGGGGGGGGTTGGTTGCTTTTGGGGTTTTTTCCCCATTTCCGATGGGTCTTGGGGGTTTTGTTTGTTTTTTGGCTTTCCCCCCCCCCCATTTCCGATGGGTCTTGGGGGTTTGGTTGCTTTTTGGGTCCCCCCCCATTTCCGATGGGTCCTGCATGCTTCCCTTGCTCTTTCCTTTGTTTTCTTTGCATTTCCGACCTGCTCCATTTGTTTTCTGTGCATTTCCAATGGGTCTTGCACGCTTGATTGCTTTTCTTCCCCCCCCCCCCCCTTTGGCCGGAAGAGATTAATCGCGTTTCCAAGGAGTCTTGCACTGATTTATTATTATTTTTTGGTGATTTTTTTCTTCGGACGGAACGGATTAATTGCATTTCAATGCATTCCTATGGGAAATGGTGCTTCGACTTACGACCATTTTGAGTTACATCCATCTTCTGGAATGGATTATGGTCGTAAGTCGAGGCACCACTGTATTGTTTTGTTTTCCATATTTGTTGCCATATTCTTGTTAGGGTTGTGACAGATTCAGTCTCTGTGGCTAGAAAATAATATATATTAATTGTTCTGTGGTCCACTGCCAGCTCAAGGCACTGGTTCAATACTTGCTCTGGCTCATCTACAGAGGAAATAATTGGAGTTGAGTATGATCAGCATGTTTTGGATCCCAACACTCTACTGAAGAATTAACTGTTACATCAGCAGAAGATTTAGTTGCCATGGTGATGGGAGGTGGAAGGGCCCATCTGAGTCAGAAGAATACTCGGAAGAACAGGTATGAAGAAACAAGAGACTTTCCTTAAGTCTAGGGATGCAACAGTGGAAACCAAGGTCAACATCATCCCTGTATGGCATTCCCAGCTACTATGTATGGATGTGAAAGCTGGACAGTGAAGAAAGGTGACAGGAAGAGAAGAAGAAAAAAACAATTCATTTGAAATGTTGCATTGGAAAATAGCTTTATGGCAACCAAGGACCACCAGAAAGACAAATAAGTGAGTTCTAAATCAGAACAAGCCTGAACTCTGACTACAAGCTAACTATAGGCAATCATACTTTGGACATATTAAAGACAATAATGCTAGTAAAAGTGGAAAGTAGTGCAAAAATAGGAAGGCCTAAGATGAGAAGGATGCACTCAATAAAAGAAGCAATAACCTTTGGGTTTCAAGACCTGATCAAATCTGTTAATGACAGGACTTTCTGGAGGTGGTTAATTTGGAAGCAACTTGATGGCTCAGAACAAGAATGCCATCAGCATATAGCTAGCAGCCCACAATTCAGATTTCCAGGCTCACACATCTGGTGCACAATGGGACTGCTTACACATGAATTGGGTGTGCTGTGAGACAGAAGGAGTCTTTAATTACCAAAAATCTCCCCCTGCAGTAGGTATCATCATACTTACACAGATTTAAGAAACAGGATTTTGCCCATTATTTAATAAGACCACACAATTTATTAGTTATGTAAAATATGTTTACTCCACCTTTCTCCTTAAAAGGACCCAAGACAGCTTACATCATTAAAAGACAGTATCAAAGCTAACAAGACTGAGTATACAAATACTAAAAAAGGATCAAACAAATGCCATACAAAAAAACATAAGCAACACCAAAACACATTCAAAGCAGTAAAGTACAGCAATCCATTTAAAAATCCCACTCAGGCAGCCAGTCATTGAATGAAACCTTGCCTAAAGAGAAAGGTCTTCATCCGCTTGTGGAAGGATAGCAAAGATGAGCCAGCCTGGCCTCCTGTGGGAGGGAGTTCCAGAGTCTGGGAGTAGCAACTCTACTGTGTCCCCACCAAATCCACCTCTGAAGGTGGTAGGACTGAGAGCAAGGCTTCTCATGATCTTAACACTCAAGAAGGCTGGGATTTAACTAACATATGTGTCACCATAGCCAGATCAGGCCAGTCAGCCTGACATCAATCCCAGGCAAAATTCTGGAACAGATCGTAAAACGGTCATTGCTCAAGCACCTAGAAAACAATGCAGTAATAACTAGAAGCCAACATGGATTTGTCAAGAACAAATCCTGCCAAACTAATTTGATCTTGTTTTTTGATCAGGTCACCTCCCAGATAGACAGAGGGAATCCTGTAGACGTAGTATATCTTGAGTTCAGCAAAGCTTTTGACAAAGTGCCCTGATGATATCCTGATTAGCAAGCTAACTAGGTGTGGGCTGGATAGATCACGTGTCAGGTGGATACACAATTGGCTACAGAATTGTACTCAGAGGGTGATGATTAATGGGTCCTCCTCTAACTGGAAGGAGGTCACAAGTGGGGTACCCCAAGGCTCAGTCTTGGACCTGGTGCTCTTCAATATTTTTATTAATGACTTGGATGAGGAAGTGCAGGGAATGCTTGTCAAATCTGCAGATGATACCAAATTGGGCGGAATAGCTAATACCCTAGAAGACAGAAACAAAATTCAAAATGACCTTGAGAGGATGGAGCATTGGGCCGAAAGCAACAGAATGAAATTCAACACGGATAAGTGCAAAGTACTGCACCTCGGAAAAAGAAACCAATTGCACAGTTACAAGATAGGGGATACCTGACTCAGCAAAACTACGAGCAAGAAGGATCTTGGAATTGACGTAGATTACAATCTGAATATGAGCCAACAGTGTGATGTGGCTACAAAAAAGGCAAATGCTATTTTAGGCTGCATTAATAGAAGTATAGTTTCCAAATCCCGCGAGGTTGTGCAAACATTTTTGCTCAAATTACAGTGGCCTTGGCCAGAATCCTGTAGGATTTTACCATGAGTATCAGGACAATCACACCAGTTGTTTCATGTCTTGCAGGGTTCTCTGTCATGCAACGAACTAATCACATGAATGACTGCACAACTGTGCATGATGCACCGCTTGAAAAACAATACACACCACATGCATGATTGCCATTCTGCTCAGGGTGATTCCAACAGGATTCTGGTCCTTGACAAGAGAAATAGGGCTTTGTGTTGCTGTTCCCTGCAAGGTTTCTATAATCCCTTGTCAAGCTGTGATGCCCTACTGTTAGGAGAATGAGAATTTAGCAAGCATTCTTTAAATCTCTGTACTGTAATCCTGCACATAATCCCACCAGCTCCTTGTTAATCAGAATGTTAATTGTCATTCTGAAGAGTCAACTCTGTGTTTTTCTCTCCCTGAGAATGGATTTGTTACTGTTATGTACAAATCAGCATGTCTGTGTTATTCCAGCACTAGGGATGCTGGTGAGTCTTTGTTTCCAAGTCCCGAGTCTGAGTCTTTGGTACCAATTCCAAGTCCCTATTAAAAACAAGCTTTCCTCCCAGAAAAAAAGGGAGGGGTGGGTGGGTTCCTAGTCGAGTTTTAGTCATTGAAAAACAACAACTGGTCAAGTCGAGTCACCGGTGCAACTTAAGTCTCACTTGATGGTGAGTCCCCATTTCTGTCCATTACTATCAGCCAGATGCATGTAGCTGCCAGGGTGGTTTGTTATCTCAGTCTCCAATGGTATTGCTCCAAATGAAGAAAAATGGGTATAAGGATTCAAGCCACTCAGGTGTTCTCACTATAGACATGCAGATTGTGAAATGGGGAACATTCTGAACATTGGCACAATTAGCAGTGCTTTTGGTGTTAGTCAGAACTCACCATTGGCCCATTAGACAGTGCTTAATTTTTACCAGGCGACAAACAAAAGGAAAAGGAAAAATAAAGAAGACATAACAATGTTGTGACACCTTAAAGACTAACTGGTATATTTTTTGTGAGCTTTCATGGACCACTCCACTTCCTCAGACATAAGAGTGGGGCTGCACGGGACCAAAACAACTTAAATTCTAACAGTTAAGTTTTACTTTATTTTTCCTTATGAGAATACAGAAAAATAAAGGTGTCTCTTCTGTGACATCTCTGGGTAGACCAGCTCCCTGCTACAGTATCTCATAATAATAAAAATGTCTGTCTGTCTGTCTGTCTATCTCTGTCCTCAGGCCCTCAGAACCTAGACACCTGAAACAGTGATGCTAAGGTTCATAGGAATACAGATTTCAGAATCATGTTGATATTTTCAATGTATTATTTCACATTAGTTATGTAAAACTGGTCTCTACCCTCAGTACCATTTCAAGCCACTAGGTACTGTAGCTTGTCTAAACAGAGAAAAGCAATGATATGTTTCTCCAAAGGGCCTCTAGGCAGATCCATGTTGTGCTTCCCTATGTAAGGGCCCAGAATTCTCCAAACACATAAAGAGAAATAGTGAAAGAGATGGGAGGAAGTGAAAAAGAAAATGAAAGACTCCAGTTAGCTGGTAAATTGAGGAGGGGTGGTGGTCAAAAGAATTAGATGTTGATTGAACACCATAGTGCAGGGACAGACAGACTAGTAAGAAAGCAAAAGTATGGGGGGAGAGAAGAGAAAGAACAAGGAGGAAGAAAACAAGAGGAAAGGACTTGGGCTCAATCTTGCCACTCTCTATAGACTCTGAGGGGAAGAGTGGGCAGACACTGTGGAAGAACTATGGCCCATCTTCTGTGCCCTTGGAAAAACCTAGCCACTGGATGACCAGAATCCCTGGACTGGGGAATGGGTTGTGTTCTGACCTGCTGAAGAGCAAGGATGTGGTGAGGTGCACCACTCTTTAGTTCTCCAGCTCTGATGAACCCATGGAGACCGAGATGACCCACTGGGCACCCCATTCCCAACCTGATCCAGAGGAGGTGCTGGGAGAAGCAGAAGAAGAAGGAATGCCTTCGGCAGAGCCACCAGAGGCAGGATGAACTCAGGGGACATGGGAGTTTGCAATAGCCCAGCATTACTGGCCCTTCTTAAAGAGTGTCAGCTAGCTGGGGTCAGTGTGGAAAACTGAACTCCCACCATGGACTGTAGACTAGTAGCTCAGTGATGGGAACTCAGGTGAGGGCGAAGACTGGAAGCAGTGGAGGGCTAACCAAGCCTCCCTGTGGACTATCGGGATGGGGAGAATCAGGTGCCTGACTATCTTTTGTACTCCACTCCCCCTTGCCTTAATAAGGGCAAGTTCAAGGAGCAGTGAGAGTCTGGACTTCACAGAGTCCATGGTAGAGGAGACATTCCCAGCTACTCCCATCCTCAGCAGATGTGGTAAAAGTCATACTGTGAATCTAACCTATGTTTAGCTGGTATAAACTACACAGGTACAGGGGTGCAGAAAGAAAAAGACTTGTGGGAGAGTGGATGTAATGAGCTTCTAACCTAAGCAAAGCCTAGTCTTATAACAGGAAACATACAGATATTCTTGTGTATGTTTGTCTCCACCACAGTTCCAATACTGTGAAATATAGACACCCAAAACTCAAAATGTTGTACACTAAGAAAACCCTCCACTAAGTGGAGGCCACTTAATAGATTAACTTTAGTCTATAGCCTGCAGAACCATCTTTAGTCACTAGGTGGCACTTTTCTCTATCCTTCTTTAGTAACAAAGCTACACTCAGGTCAGCAATATTAATTTCTTCAGAGCGCCTTCAGCAGCTTCACATAGTGCTTCCTTGTGCCCACTATAACAGTAAATATTTAAAATGTGAACGGTGAGGGGAGAGACAGATCTTGCTGCTTGGTACCTGGGGATGGGTGAAGACTGAGCAGGGAGAAGGGCTGAAGGAGCATTGGAAGCTGTTAGGCAGAAAAAGCCCAGTGATATAGCAAAAGGCAGAGAGAAAAGAAAAAGCAGAGGAAAAGAGAGAGGGAGATTAAGGGGTTTCTGACCTTGTAGAATGGATACTCCTGTTGGTGCAGAAACCATACATACTTTGAAAGAATGGTCCAAACACTGAAGAGAAGTCTATAGGTGGCATTGTAGCTCCCAGACTTTGGAACTCCCTGCCACTGGAAGCCAGGCTGGCCCCATCTTTGCTGTCCTTCTGAAAGCAGGCAAAGACCTTTCTCTTCAGACAAGCTTTCCCTCAGTGACTGGCTACCTGAGAGGGTTTTTTTTAATGGATAGTTGTGCCTTGTTGATTTTGAATGTATTTTTACTATTGCTTTTGTTTACCATTTCTTAGAGAGGTATTTGATCATTTTTAGTATTTATATGCTTGCTGTTTTTAGCTCTAAATACTGTCTTTCAATGATGTAAGCCACTTTGGGTCCTTTTTAAGGAGAAAGGCGGGGTAAAAATATTTGAATAAATAAATAAAATAAATTCTTCTTCAAGCTTATCTCTCATCTGATATGTACAGATTTGGTTGCACAAGATGGTTAAACAGTACCACAGTAGTCTCCTTACGCACAAATGTTTCATAAACCATCAAAGAGCTTACCAGATGATTTATTTTCTTCTTTACTACAATCTATCTATCCAATCCCCCCCTCCTTCCTCATCCCTTTTTAATACTAAAGTTGTAACCGAGTGTGCTTCGGTCAAGATGTACTTAAAAGAATGGACACTCCCAGCTACAATGCAGAAATTTGCACAGAAAGGAGAGTGGCTCTGAGTTTCAGGGACAATGATGGGTGCCATTGTGAAGCTGCTCTCATGGGCAACAAGAGATGAATTGGCAACATTTTATACTGGACTCTTACTGAGAATAACAGGCTACCTGCCCTCAAAACAGTACCATCCTGAAAAAGAATTGATCGGGATTCGTAAACAATCCAAAGCTCTGATTTCTGGACAAAAAAATGTTCTGATTATTGCCTTAGGTATATTTTCACTGCCAAAATGCCACAGCACCTTGAAACAAATGGATGGCCATACTTTGTTCAGCAAACGCCATGCTGTTTGCATGCACATCACCTATACCATTAGCATTGCAACTGATAGCCCTCTGTTCCTCATTTTTAACACAGTCACTGTATTTAAAGCATCAGCAACAGATGTGGATTGCTTTGTTTTAGAGAGGGTGTTCATCTTGATTTGTTAAGGGATGGCTTCGCACAGATCCCAAGGGGTGGTGCTGCCGAGCCTTTGCTTTCAAAGATAAATGTAATACCTGCACTGCAGTGCTAAAACCTTAAGCAAATAATTACAGCATTTAAACATTTAGAAACAGAATTAGACAAATTGATGGAGGATCAGGCTGTCTGCATTTCCTAGTTCATGGTGCCTCCAGGAGCAGAGATTGGCCATGCTGTCTGCAGGACTTGGAGAGTTGGAGTTCTAAATAATAATAGCAATAGCAACAACAACGGAGTTACAAAATTCATGCACTGCTCATTAGGTAAAAAATATAATCTTCTAGCATCCAAGACTCCATGGGAACATCAAGCAGAGAAGGTGTCAGAAAATGATCAAGTTAAGATCTTGTGGGACTTTCAGATTCAAATGAACCGACAGACTAATATACTAGACATAACAGGAACAAAACCAAGAAGTGTCTGGATCGTTGACCATGCCATTTCAGCGGAGGCCAGAGTTGAATATAAAGAACTGGAAAAGTTAACAAAATACAGAGATCTGGCAAGAGAAATAACTCATTTGTGGATGAAATACGTTTCAGTGGTCCCCGTAGTCATTGGGGTATTTGGAACAAGGTCACAGAATTTTATACAATATTATAATCAACTGCAGATCTCTGAAATAACACCATCAGAATTACAAAAATTGGCCATATTAGGAACAGCATACATATTACACTGATATTTAACCGATACTTCGTTTTTGGTTAAAACGTGCATGTTACATAATACCAGTCAAAGAAGTGTATTTTATTCTTTAGCAGCAGCAGCAGTAATTCTTGTTGTTGTTTTTGGTTAAAACTTGTATCTGCTATATATAATACCGGTCCATGTTTTTTTATAATTTTGATTGATTGTGCATGGGTTTGGTTTTTTTTCATAATAATATTTTTCCACGTTCTGTGTAGGAACATAGCAGCTCCTACCCTTCTTGGGTTTTCACTAAATGTTTGGCTGACCACTGTCAGAAACATGATGTTAAATTAGACTGTTCCTCAATCTAATCCAGCAGGTCTTGTCTGTGGGTCTTATGAAAAGTGCACACGGGTAACCTAAAAAAGGGTGCAACTGAAACAAAACCCACGTTGTAGTGGCTGTTGTACTAATTAACTCTTGCAATTGTGAGAATTGTAAAGCTAATCGAATTTAGTCTCTGCCTCCCTCCCTCTCTCTCTCTCTCTTTCTTCTTTTGCATGTTGATGGCTGTTAGGGTACCTTGAATATTTTCTAAAGATTATTTTATTTTCATTTGAACCCCCCCCCCCCCCCAAATTTTATACTTAGGTAGACAAAGCAGTTGTGTTTGTTATTTGGCAACACAGCCCTTATTGCCAGGATATTCCTTGTAAAGTTTCATCAAAATCTCTTTTCCTGAAATTTAAATGCACAGGTGCAGATCCTGCTCTGAAGCAGCACAAAACAAGCTTGCACCACCTTCCAGTTGCCAGACTTCCAGTTATCTGAGCATGATTCTCCTAACACACTTCAGTCTTCTCTTCTTCAAGCCAAAGAATCACATTCTCCTCAATCATTCCTCATAGGGCTTTGTTTCCCGGCATTTTACTATCTTGGTTGGCTTACTCTGGACAAATTCTACCTTGCTGATATACTTCCTAAATGTTGGTAAATGTGGGGGGATGCTAGTCAATCAGTGCATTGTTCCAACTACTGTCCTGGCTCCTGGGCTCAGAGATCAGTCTTGGAGAGGCCAAGGGTCTTGTTGAGCAAATGCAGAAGAGATGGTTCCAAGCCAGTCAACAATTCACAGGAGAAAGGAAAGTGTGATACTGATACTATTTATTGGGTCCAAAACTCAAGCTCACAGGGTGATCTTGACCCCACCACAATTTATCAGCTTAACCGACCTCCCGGAGTCATTGCTAGAATAAAATCATGGGCCACATACCTTCAGAGTTTAGCTGATTTTTAAGCTCCATCTTCCATATGACAGCCTATCAGATATCTTTAGATGACTATTATATCTCAACATGACCATCGCCCATGATTTCAACCTCACAGCTGCTTTTGAACACTTCCATTTACAACCTGTTGGCATCTGTCAAGGACCCTCAATATCAAATGGCTGGGAAAGAGAGAGGACACAGGCATATTCTATGGTGGTGAGGGTAATCTCTAGGAATGGAGATTCATATTTTATCTTGCAAAGTATTTGGAGAAGTTCCTCCCTCAGTTTCACCACCAGCACCATTGTGGGAAAAACAGAGAAGGAGCAAAGCCATGTTCATAGCTGTAGGACTAGATCAATGCTTCCCAACCATGGGTACTCAAATGTTCTTTGACTACAACTCCCAGAAATCCTGGCCAGCACAGCTAGAAGTGAATGCTTCTGGGAGAACATCTGGAGACCCAAGGTTTGGAACCATTGTACTAGATGGAAAGCACTATCTGTTCTTTTGACCAGGAGCAAAGCCATGCTCCTTTATATCATCTGGTCTGGGGAGGGTTGTGGAGTAGGTTCAGCTGGTCCCCCATCCTGATGTGGTCCCCACTCCTGTTCTAGGGTTCAAAATCAGTTTCCAGGGAGAATGGTTGGAGGAGCAGCCTCATACTTACCAATGGTCAACTCAGAAAATGAGCAAAAACAGCGGGACTTAACCTTTTATATTATGATTCCCACCTAACATTCTATCAAAATTAATGTGGGTCTCACTATAACAAAAACACAAAGCCAGTTTTTTTTTCCTGGTGGCAATTATATGATGTCAGACATTCTGTCTTTTGTGACCCTAATACAAATCAGTTCACATCAGGCTAAGTCAGTTTGAAATTTGCCCAAAGTATCCAGCACTACTATTTATCTATCTGCAGAGAAGTTATCTATCCAGACATAGATAGATATCTACTCACGTATTGCACTTGATGAGTTATCATGCAATATGGTTCAATTTCAGATGACATGACTGACATATAAAGTATGTTTTGATTTGGTCACTGCACTGCTGAATGGCAAGGATGGGAAATACGAGTCCCCCCCCCCACCCGCACCACCATAATTTCTGCAGCTGCAAGAATGTGTCTCTGTTTAAAACAATCTATTTGCTATAAAACCCATATATCACACAAAATGTAATATAAATGGGTGAGTCTGACATGCAGGAATTGGATTTATGGAAACACTCTCCCCAGCTACTAAATTCTATGACTTACGTGGATTAACAAGAGCTAGAAAAAGCAACCAAGCATAGCATCAAAATGGAATGGAAGACGTTATGTTCCGATTCCAACAGCTGTCTTCACACAGGTGCCCAATACTGTCTGATTGTTTTCAATTATGACTATAAACTATGGCATGCTTGCTAAAGACTGCTGCTATTAAAGAGTTTATAGCCCATATGTTCTTTGTGTACATTAAATTAGCACTAAGCGGTGAATGGAATTAATACAGTGGGGCAAAGAAATGGTTGCTGTAATTCTGGTGACATTAAGTTAATGGAGCAGACTCAACTTTATGGATCTGGAGCTGTTCTAGTTCCTAATATTATGGTCAATCCTTCAATTAGATGTCTCTCTCATTGATTCTTAAAGGGCTGGCTGAAATACGGGCCTTCAGAATGGTTCCATTGTAAGTTTTTGATTTGCTGTTGAACATTTTGGTTGATCAAGTGCATTTTATTCCAGATGAATATTATCTTTTATCACCACTTCTTATTACACAAATTTATTAAAAGGAAGTTGATTTGAAAAAGTTTCAGAAGAAGAAAGAAAACAGGGTGCAATCTCTCAATGGTAAGCACTTACAGGAAAATAAATGCGATAAGAATTGGTTGCAAGGACAGGAATCCTACAACAGTTGAACTGAACATTCCTTTTAAAATGTTTTGGGTTGAATCCACAGACTTGGGAAAGGGGAGTACATAAGCATTACACCAATAGAGGAGTCCTTGACGACATCTGAAATGCAGACAATACAGATGATTTAGATGTTCTGGAAAGGTTACTCAAAAAGGTCAATGTATATAACAAATATGGTCTATAAATGAATGTGAAAAAATCCAAGTTGATGGTAACCTGTAGAAGGCAAGAAGCCTAAGAAATTCAGTTACATATCCTTCATCCAAAATGAAAGTGTGAGTCACAATGGTAAATGGAAATACCTGGGAATGTGGTTCAATGTACAATGAGTACATAGCCGCACAATAAAACTGAAGCAGCTTCCTTCAGTTGAAGAATGCAATATGCAATTTAAAAAATGGCTTTGAAAATGGTCATTGTACAGTGCTGTATTTTCTTGGTTCTAATGTATGGCATGGATTCATGTACTTCAACACAAGTGACTATTTGAGCTCTCTCAAAGACTGCATCTCCCTCTGTGATCTTGCTCGTGTGTTTAGATCATCAAGGGAGGCCTTTCTCTCAGTCCTGCTACCTTTATAGGTGCATTTGGTAGGGACCACAGGAGAGAGCTTTTGAATTGTGGTGCTGGAGGAGACTCTTGAGAGTCCCCCTGGACTGCAAGGAGAACAAACCTATCCATTCTGAAGGAAATCAACCCTGAGTGCTCACTGGAAGGACAGATCCTGAAGCTGAGGCTCCAATACTTTGGCCATCTCATGAGAAGAGAAGACTCCCTGGAAAAGACCCTGATGTTGGGAAAGTGTGAAGGCAAGAGGAGAAGAGGACGACAGAGGACGAGATGGTTGGACAGTGTCATTGAAGCGACCAACATGAATTTGACCAAACTCCGGGAGGCAGTGGAAGACAGGAGGGCTTGGCGTGCTCTGGTCCATGGGGTCACGAAGAGTCGGACACGCCTTAACGTCTAAACAACAAACAGGAGAGAGCCTTATCTGCTGATGCTCCTAAGCTCTGGAACTTCCTCCCACAGGAGGCCAGGCTGGCCCCAGAGTTGCTGTCCTTCTGGAAGCAAGCAAAGACCTTTCTCTTCCGTGCCAGACTGTCTAGGAGAGGTTTTAAAATGAGATGATTTGCATTTTGTTACTTCTACACCTGTTTTAGGAGAATATATAACCCCACCATTCTCCTATATAAATAGGAGAATGATGGGGTTATATATTCTCATATATATAATCAACCCTGATTTGATTAAATCCACCCTGTCCTGTCTTCATTTTCCATATGGAAAATGAAGACAGGGCAGGGCGGATTTAATCAAATCAGGGTGGATTTAAATCAAATCAATTTAAATCAAAAAACTGATTTATTGATAATTTAAATAAAAAATGAGGTTTTTTAAAATTAAATCATGATTTAAATTGTGATTTAAATCAATTTGATTTTTTTTAAAAACACGGATTTTTATCCACCCCAAGACAGGAACATTTGGATTTATGCAGGATGCTAAAATTTTCTGGATCAAGAGTAGGTGACACAACGCATTTAGAGTTGCCCATCAAAAGTCAAGAAAGATACACATTATAACGTTTGCTCTCCAGTAAGAGAGAGAAAAAGAAAGAAAGTGGAGGAGTTCCCACGCATTTCTTCCCAGCAGTTGCCACCTATTCAAGTAGTTTTTCATGAGGAAGCATGTATATTCCCTGGATTGTAACCAGATGTGTCCCTCCACTGACATAAATCACTTAATCAAGGAATGGACAAGATGATCCCACCATCCCTACAAGCATGTTTTGGTGAGAACAAGAGGGAAGGCCTTTGGGGAAGCCCTCCAAGCTTATAGATGGCTATTCTTTGGCAGGTTGACAGCCTCATCCCTCTTGTTGTTCCATCAGCAAGGGAAGATCTTTCTATTTATCCAAGCCTTTGCCTGCTCACTTGCTTCTGAGTAAGAGTCTTTCAACTGCAAGTGTTTTACTACTTCTTTTAAATGGGTTGAATGCGGTGCTTATTTTAACACTATGCCTTATGAACTGCTAGATAGCTCAGTGGTTTAGGTGTCGTTGGGAGTTCAATTCCCAACGACATCCATAGGGTCCCTTCCAGCTCTGCAGTTCTAAGATGATGACTATTATTTATGTTCTAACACTATAATGTACTGGCCAGACTGATGTTCAGTGGCAGAATCAAAAGCAATGGCATGTCTGTTGCTTCTCCTCCAACAACCTCTCTTTAAAGCATCCTCTGTTTGCAAGCATTCCTTGACTGCAAAAATAGTCACAGGATATGTCACACACAGTGGCAGACCTAGATTTTGGGGGCCCTGAAGACTGATCTGTTATAGGGGCCCCTTTGCAGCCAGGAAGGAGGTCTGGGTAACCATTGTTATCATCTTCAATGGGGCCATGAAGCTTAAGCGTCGTTCGTTTCATAGCAGATCTGCCCCAGTCATATGAAAGAGAGTGCACCAGAGAGGAAGAGAAGAAACCAGTGTGTGATTTGCATGCAGCAAACATGAATTAAATTTTGTTCCTTATGTTTTTAGCTATATCTGTTTTCAATGCATGTTGTTCCTCACCTTGGCTCACACACCGGGGAAAAGGCAAGATATAAAATAAGCAACATGCTAGCAGTTAATTACTTTGGGGACCGTGTTATTGTAACTGTAACTCTAACTAATTACTCATAAAAGTACCTTTTCAACCTCTATGATTTTGCTCATTGACGATAGTCATTCATGTCAGATTTCGTATTTGTTCATCATATTTTCCATTTGCAAGCCATTGTATTTTATTATGTAAAATTCCCCCAAATGACCTTTAAATAATGAACTAACTGTATGTGCAAAGCATTGGAGGCGGGGAAGAGTACTGGATTAGCAAACCACCTACAAACAATGTGCTTTGCACCAAGCTGGGAAATTCTCATTTTAACACTCATTCAATTTATCAAGCAAGATTTTAACTTGGTTTTTAAATCCAAAATGTGACAAATTCTTATTACATTTTCAAGATAGTATGTCTCAACGTGAGAAGACATTCTGTCCCAAGTTTGTCATTGTTATAATTGTTATTTGTTGAATTTCTATACCATTTGATGAGTGAAAAACACTACTCTGTACATAACAAAAAGACAAGATCCGAAGCCCCAGCCAGGTCCAACAAACATAATATAAATTATACAATAACAACGAGAGTTTGTTAATCTCAACCATATTGCTCACCTACGACATGAAATGAGGCAAGCTGTGGGTTTGTTTGTTTGTTTTTCTCATTGAGCTTTCCACAATTTGCACAAAATGTTGTCCTTTCCCTTTTGAAAGCAAAGCTCACCCCCTCCATGAGACAGGATGGGTTCACTGCTGAAAAAGACACAAACAACCTATCCGATGCTTCTCACTTGCATGCATCAAAGCAGCACATTGTAATTCTGCACAGTTTGAACAAGTTACACGCTTTTCCAAAACAAACAAACAAACAAAAAGGTTCCCACAGGTGGAAGAAATCTTGTTGAAAATATAACACTGTGTCTCAAATGAGAAGGAAAAAAACTGGTTTCTTGTTCTTGTATAAGAGTATATGAGAAGCAGGGATTTCCATACCCTTCTCTTGTCCAGGTTTTGTGTTGTTTTAGTTTGTTCAGGAAATGCTATCTGGGCAGTGCTCTAGTATCTCACATGGAAATGTAAAGCCAGGTCTCAAGCAGGTCATGTGGATCCTCTACAACAGTGGTCCCCAACTTTGGGCCTCCAGATGTTCTTGGACCATAACTCCCAGAAGCCTTCACCACCACCTCTGCTGGCCAGGATTTCTGGGAGTTGAAGTCCAAGAACATCTGGAGGCCCAAGGTTGGGGACCACTGCTCTACAATGTTGTTGCTTTTTTAAAAAATACAGAAGCAGAGAGAAGGCATTAAGATATTCAGGGTCTGAAATGTAAAAATCCAATAAAATCGCTACTTCCATTAGCATGCAGCTGGGCAAAGCCGCTCCTCTGGCCTCCTAAACAGCTGGCCCAAACCGTGCAAGGGAGAGCATGCGTTGGCATTGAAACATTTTAGGAGACCGCACACTGAGCAATACGGTGGTTTACTGTGGAGAAGCAGACAGGCTATTGAATATATTTCTGATTTATGGGGGAAATGTGCAGCTTCTTAAGTGGAACAGAAGAAGGGAAGCATAAATAACAATGCGTCTTAAGCATCAATATTTGCAGTAAACGCTATATTTCAAAACCTACAGGATGATGTCAGAGATATTTGGGCAGAGATGGTAAATATTTTGGGATCACAACTCTCAGAATCACATGGCAATCATGTCTGTGGGACTGGGAAGTGACAGTCCTAAGGACAAATGTTTGCCATATCTGGTTCTTGAAACCTACAAGATGACCCCTAAATTTTGCTGTTTATAGTCTGATCAGTATACTTCCAGTTTTTATCAGTTCTGCTTGTAGGGCCATAACTGTTTCAGAGTGAACAGGACTTTGATCCAGGGGGGCCTTCTGATGATGAGACATTTCAGGTAGGCCGATAGGTACAGATTGGAGAGTTTTTAAAAAATTATTTGGACTATGAATCCAAAATTCTCCATTCTTGGAGTTCTGACTGAAAGACAGACACTTTAGAGACATTCATATATGGCTCACCTGGGAGCAAGGCTTCAACTGGAAGGTTTTGGGATTTAGCTAGGCTTAGCTCCATTCAAGCTTCCTGTTTCTGCCCTGCTGCTAGTTGGGAACATTCTTTCTGTACAGGAATCTACCCAACCACATTAGTACTGAATTAGGGTTACCACTAGAGATAGGTACGTACTGCGGGTTTGGCTGTTCGTGCCAAGGCACCGACTGGAGGAAGTGGGGCTGGGAAGCATCGGACGCCTGTTCGTCCAAAGGATGAACCGGCCTAAACTGCCGAACTAGCGATTTGTGCCCATCTCTAATTGCTACCTTTTTTGTTCCTGACAATTTCCTCATCCTGTATGGCAGTCTGCAAATATTTATTTGTATTTTAGTCATGTGGTTTTATGTTGTAAACCGCCCAGAGTGGCCCTCAGCAGGATGGGTGGTATAGAAATGAAATGAATTGAATTGAACTGAATGAATGAATGAATGAATGAATGAATGAACGAGTGAATGAATGAATGAATGAATAAATGAATGAATGAATGAATAAATAAATAAATAAATTTCTAAAGAACCACAAGAACACATCTGTTGATTTGCATGCAAGGTTTCTCCTAACATATGCCTTTTAAGTACAATTTTGACTCAAGAATGGTACTGTAAAATCTAGGTAAGGGTGAAGTTGAAAATATAACAACATCCGAATGCAAACATTAGTCCAAGAAGTGGTAATCAGAGCAATTCACTGGAAAATATAGGCCAAATGAAATTCTCCCTCAGGTATAATCTTTTCATAGGTGAGAGGCAATGAAATGCTAAATGGAAATACATCACCAGAGCCAGGCAGCTGTACTGAAAGCTGGGGAAGCCCATGGTTTGAATTTCCAGGGTCCTCATTTAATTTTGATCTACTTGAGGCTGTGTGTATAGATGTGGAAAGTAATAGCAACTACTCTAGACAGCCCCAGACTTCCAAAAGGAATAAATTTTTAATCCATTGACTGAAATCCTATTGTGCAACTTATTTCTGTAGAAACTTTCAACCTCTCTCCCATGGTTTTTCCAACTCCTGTGTAAGTTTCTCTCATCACATGGAAGCCATGGGAGCTGCAGGGTAAAAGTAGGAAGTTTTTAATTACCAGAAATTGCTCCTTGCCATTGATGTCATCACCCTTCTTTAGTTGTGAGGTTCCACAATGGATTTCACCCACTTAAATTTTAGATCTGTTACGCACACTTCATGATGCTGTGCATTTCTCTGCACTGTTTTATTCTCTACTGCAGAAAAGTTTACACTGGGATTTATTTATACTTTTTATAATTCTTCCTCTGCTCAGAAAGAGTATATCAGTTTCAAGTCCTAAGGAGCAGTCCTTAACAGCTAAGCCATGTCCATTAGCTGTTCCTGACCACAGCATGCATCCATCTGTTGAACTTTCCCATAAGGAAGACAAGAGGAGGGGGAGTCTTCCTTCACACAACCAAGCAGGAACCAACAAATTGATGCACTCCTCATTAATACAAGCCAGTAACATCCCAGCTTGCTGTGTGCCTTCTCTCTTCCTTCTAGCAAAAGACTCTGGCCTGAAAAACAAGGACCACAAATAGCAGTCCTTGGGAAGACCATGTTAATGTTAACATTTTTGTGGAAGAGAAGCAAACGGAAGCGACCAATCTTTGAAAAAAGTGACATTTACTGGTACTTTCAAAATGTTATTTTTGGAAAATTAGATGGATCTCTTTGCTTGTCCTCCTATTTAAGGCTAAAGTAGCTATTTTAACACCAATTATTCCAAGCTCTGGGATCACAAGACACAAGAGTTTGTTTGTTTTCCCCTACGTGGCTGAAGGAAATGTAGAGTATTGTAGCAATGGGTATCTTCTACAAAACAGTCCTTTGTTTTGTGCACAT
The DNA here is from genome assembly GCA_037013535.1 of Intellagama lesueurii. Taxonomy (NCBI): domain Eukaryota; kingdom Metazoa; phylum Chordata; class Lepidosauria; order Squamata; family Agamidae; genus Intellagama; species Intellagama lesueurii. Next base: position 9,652,135 of record JBAJHW010000003.1, read on the forward strand.
TTCTCAAAGGTGCTCAAACATTGTATTCTGTAGCCTGATGACGCTTAGTGTTAGCTGAGACATTTTGCTGCCCGAGGTGGAAAGGGACACAATTAAGCTTTTCTCCATTCCTCATACAAAAACCAACCAGTCATTCTGTGGAATCTTATTTCAACCCTGCTTCCAGCAGGTTAGCACTGTACCTGGAGAGAGCAAGGTAGCTTAGACGGCCCAAGGCAGATTGTGTGATACACTGAGTTTTGTCTGACTCCTTGTCTGTTGCCCAAGGCATTTGTGTAAAGTGGAATCTATATTATATTATATTAATTATATTATATTATATTAAAATATCAATATCAATATATAAATGTATTCTCGAAGGCTTTCATGGCCGGGATCTGATGGTTGTTGTAGGTTTTTCGGGCTGTTTGGCCGTGTTCTGGAGCTTTTTCTTCCTAACGTTTCACCAGTCTCTGTGGCTGGCATCTTCAGAGGACAGGAGTTAGAACTCTGTCTGTGTTCTGGTGTACTTCTGTCTACCAGTGTTTTGATTATGCCTCTTTTTTGTCGTGGTTGGTGGTTGGAGTTGTTGTGTAGGTACCGGTCTGTGTGGGTGGGTTTTCTGTAGACCTTGTGTCTACAGAAAACCCTCCCATAGGAGGTCAGGTTTGCGTATGACCATGACATCTAAGAAAGGGAGTTGGCCCTCTATTTCTTTTTCCATGGTGAATTGTATATTTGAGTGGATGCTACTGAGACATGAAATCCTATTTCAAAATACAGAAGTACTGGACAACACCAGCAATCATTATGTTAGACTACACAGGGAAGCCATTGAAATCCACAAACACCAGCAGAGCTTCAACAAAAAAGAAGAAAGTCTAAAACTCAACAAAGCCTGGGTCCCAGCACTGAAAAATACAGTCTGCAAAAAGGTCAACAAACTCTACCCAGTCACAAGGACTGGTGATCACTGCACACAAAAGACGAGCTAACGACACCCATCAATCACAGTGACAGATTATTTCCCCCCTTATCACAACAATACACCCATAACAAAAAACACCCTGATCAGCATAATCACCCAATCTCCTGAAAAGGACAAAAAGCTGATCCCACAGCTACAAATACTCCACTATCCCACACACTACACCAGAACACAGAGTTCAAACTTCTGTCCTCTGAAGATGCCAACCAACCCATATCCCAGGACCTTGCCAATTAGCTACAATTAGCTCTGACAAGTTATACGACCCTTACACAAACACCAATAGTGTTCGAGCCATTTTCCATTCACGGACTCTGAACTAAATTTGCCAGGAAGTAAACAATTACTAAGAAATTAGTTTTGCTAATTAACTATCCTTAATTTGTTAATTTTCTATGCTAATATTTTGACATCCTCTTAACAAGTCTTAGTTCGGCTTCTCGAGATGCTCCCCAAAACAGAATTTTAAATTGAAATTTTAAAGAAACATGAGAAATTGCAGATTAAATCTAAAATATTTGGAGATAGTATGAATATGTGAAAGATCTTTACATGCTTATCAAATTCATGTGTGTGAGTGTGCATATGCACGCACATGTGTGTGTGTGAACTAGGGATTAAACCTTTTCCACTTTTTAGAATCACACAATCAAAGAATTGAGTTGGAAGGGGTATAGAAGGCCTTTGATTCCACCCCCCTGATAAATACAGGAATCCAAATCAAAGCAGATCTGACAGATGGTTGTCCAATTGCCTCTTGAATGCCTTCTGTGTCGGAGCACTCACCACCTCCCGAGGGAAATGGTTCCATTGTCATACTGCTCTAACAGTTATGAAGTTTTTCCTGATATTCAGCCTAAATTTATATTCCTGTAGTTTGAGCCCATTATTATGTGCCTTGCACTCTGGGATGATCAAAAACAGATCCTGCCCTTCCTCTGCATGACTATCTTTTAAGTATTTGAAAAGGGTTATCATATCTTTCCTCAGTCTTATTTTCTCAAGACTAAACATGCCCAGTTCTTTCAGTCCTTCCTCATAGGGTTTGGCTTCCAGCCCTCTGATTATCCCTATTGCCCCCCTCTGAACTTGTTCCAGTTTGTTGGCATCCCTCTTCAAGAGTGTCCATAACCTTGAGGGCAAAGATGTGGAACAACAATTTCTTTTTACAGATATGGATGGTGAGGAATTTCTTGGGGCTTTCAATAAAGTGAAAACAGTGCTTTTAAACAACAACAACAAAAAGTCCACTGTTAAGCAATATTGCCTAATACATTCCCTCACACAAGATGCCCGTTCTGTCTGCAAAACAGAAGACTGCAATTTGTGAAAACCAGAAATTGTGCAAATTATCTGAATTCAGAAGTATTGTTGCTTTAGTTCAGAATCTGAAGCACTGAATAGGTTGCTGGCATCTTCCTTAATAATTGACCAGTCCTTCTGTGCTTACAGTATATTTATGTGTGTGTTGCTTTTCAAAGATGATGAACACCAGAAACATTTTACACTAACTACAGGGACTTTGAATGGATGTAAATAGCTACAGTAGGACCCCTCATCTGTGGTTCCAAGCCCCCTCCCTGGATTCAGAAAACCGTAGATAATAGGGAATGCTATACATAGCATGGTGAAAGAAAAAATCCAGAAAAATTTTTTTTCACCATGTATTACCAGAACTGGCCATTAGAAGGAGCCAGAGATCATGCTACATATTCTTCAACAACGAGAATACATAGCATGGTCTCTACCTCCCTCTAGTGGCCAGTTCTGGGAAACACACTGTGAAAATACCTATTTCTAGCTCTTTCTTTTTATATTTTTAATAATTTCAGACCACGGATAAGTGAAACTGTGGATACCAGTCTTGTGCATATGGAGTCATACTGTATTTATCTTGCTCTTGGCTCAAAGTGAGGAATCTTGCTTTTGGGTGAACGGGCATTACAGTATTTGGTAGTAATCCTAACAAAAATATTTCCGGTTTAAATTCTATTTCATTTTGACATTTGCTTAATCCACATGTGGATTTTAGCCCAATAATTTTTTGCTCTATCACAAGCCCACCATACATGATAATAACTTCCTTCATGATTTTTACATTTCCAACACTTGTTTGACATCTTTGGGAACATTTTTGCAAGTCTGTTGATGTTGTTTAGTCGTTTAGTCGTGTCCGACTCTTCGTGACCCCATGGACCAGAGCACGCCAGGCCCTCCTGTCTTCCACTGCCTCCCGAAGTTGGGTCAAATTCATGTTGGTTGCTTCGATGACACTGTCCAACCATCTCATCCTCTGTCGTCCCCTTCTCCTCTTGCCTTCACACTTTCCCAACATCAGGGTCTTTTCCAGGGAGTCTTCTCTTCTCATGAGATGGCCAAAGTATTGGAGCCTCAGCTTCAGGATCTGTCCTTCCAGTGAACACTCAGGGTTGATTTCCTTTAAAATGGATAGGTTTGTTCTCCTTGCAGTCCAGGGGACTCTCAAGAGTCTCCTCCAGCACCACAATTCAAAAGCATCAATTCTTCGGCGGTCAGCCTTCTTTATGGTCCAGCTCTCACTTCCATACATCACTACTGGAAAAACCATAGCTTTGACTATGCGGACCTTTGTCGGCAAGGTGATGTCTCTGCTTTTTAAGATGCTGTCTAGGTTTCTCATCGCTTTCCTCCCAAGAAGCAGGCGTCTTTTAATTTCGTGGCTGCTGTCACCATCTGCAGTGATCGTGGAGCCCAGGAAGGTAAACTCTGTCACTGCCTCCATATCTTCCCCTTCTATTTGCCAGGAGGTGATGGGACCAGTGGCCATGATCTTAGTTTTTTTGATGTTGAGTTTCAGACCATTTTTTGCGCTCTCCTCTTTCACTCTCATTAAGAGGTTCTTTAATTCCTCCTCACTTTCTGCCATCAGAGTGGTATCATCTGCATATCTGAGGTTGTTGATTTTTCTTCCGGCAATCTTAATTCCGGCTTGGGATTCATCCAGTCCAGCCTTTCGCATGATGTATTCTGCATATAAGTTAAATAAGCAGGGGGACAATATACAGCCTTGTCATACTCCTTTCCCAATTTTGAACCAATCAGTTGTTCCATATCCAGTTCTAACTGTTGCTTCCTGTCCCACATATAGATTTCTCAGGAGATGGATAAGGTGGTCAGGCACTCCCATTTCTTTATTGCCATAGTTTGCTGTGGTCCACACAGTCAAAGGCTTTTGCGTAGTCAATGAAGCAGTAGTAGATGTTTTTCTGGAACTCTCTGGCTTTCTCCATAATCCAGCGCATGTTAGCAATTTGGTCTCTAGTTCCTCTGCCCCTTCGAAATCCAACTTGTACTTCTGGGAGTTCTCGGTCCACATACTGCTGAAGCCTGCCTTGGAGGATTTTGAGCATAACCTTGCTAGCGTGTGAAATGAGTGCAAGTCTAGCTGGTGACAAATGCCATCTATAAAACATTTTATATAAATTTTCTTTGTAGGAAGTTGCTAATGTTAACTTATAATTTTTTGTCCAAAGTTGTTGCCATTTTTCTAATTCCATATTATAGCCAAAGTTTTTAGACCATTTGAACATTGTATCTTTAACTTCTTCATCTTGTGTATCCCATTGCAGTAAAAATTTATACAATTTTTGAATTTGTTTTTCTTCTATAGTAATATTTTGTCAAATGTTGTATATTCTTTATAAAAACCTTGAGCCTTCTTATCTTGATTATAAATTGATTGTATTTGCATTTGAGGCCACCATGAAAAGATTAGTCCTTGGTTCTCTAACTGAATTTTTGTCTTCAAAAGTCCCTCAGAATTCAAAAGCTCATTATAAGTAGTTATTTTTTTCGAAGTTTAGCAAATTTGGGTATGTAAACGCTTCCATTGGTGAGACCCATCTAGGTATTTTCACATATATTTTAGATTTAACTTTTTCCCAAATCCTTAAAAGAGAATTTCTTATTATATTTCTTTCAAAATATTTATGAGTTTTAGTCCTTCCGTACCATAAAACCGCACGCCATCCTACTTGCAGATCGTGTCCCTCTAAGTATAGTACTCTCTTATTTTTTAGCTTTATCCATTCTCTAATCCAGTGGTCCCCAACCTTGGGCCTCCAGATGTTCTTGGACTTCAACTCCCAGAAATCCTGGCCAGCAGAGGTGGTGGTGAAGGCTTCTGGGAGTTGTAATCCAAGAACAGCTGGAGGCCCAAGGTTGGGGACCGCTGCTCTAATCCACGTTAATGCACTTGCCTGATAATATAAGTTCTAATTTGGCAAGCCAAATCCTCCCCTTTCTTTGGCGTCGTGTAGTAATTTGCGTTTAATTCTCGGTTTCTTCTTCTGCCATATGAACTTTGAAACTAGGCTGTTTAATTCTTAAAAAAACTTTTGCTCTAGCTTAATTGGTAAATTCTGGAAGAGAAAGAGTAGTTTTGGGAGGATATTCATTTTAACCATTGCGATTTTTCCTAGAAAAGAGAGTAGTAGTTTCTCCCACCTTTCCAAGTCTTGCTTAATCTGCGAAAGCAATTTCACATAGTTATCTTCTTTCAATGAAGAACATTTAGCTGTCAAGCAAATTCCCAAATACTTTACTTTCTTTGCTGTTTGAATGTTTGTATTTAAGATGAGCTGGCTTTTTTGTTTTTGGGTTAAATTTTTAGTGAAGAATTTAGTCTTCTCTCTATTGATTCTCAATCCAGCTACTTCGCCAAATTCTTCAATTTGCTGAAGTAAAATTGGGGCTGATTTTAATGGGTCTTCTAAAATAAAGACCAGGTCATCTGCGAAAGCTTGAAGTTTATAAACTTCGTCTTTAATCCTTGTTCCTTGTATTCCTTGATTCTGTCTAATTTCTCTGTTTAATATTTCCAATGAAAAGATGAACAGCAACGGGGAAAGTGGACATCCTTGCCTTGTTCCTTTAGCAATCTTAATATTTCCTGCTACTTCTCCATTAACTATTATTTTTGCTGATTGATTTGTATAAATTGCCCCTATCATATTCAAGAAGTTTTCTCGAAAGTCCATCATCTCAAGTTGTTTCTTCATATATTCCCAGTTTAAGTTATCAAAAGCTTTTTGCGCGTCCAAAAATAGGAGAGCCATTTGTTTTTCTAGGTGTGCATAATATGTCTACTATAGTTCTTATATTATTCTTCAATTGCCTTTTTGGGAGAAAGCCATTTTGGTCTACATGTATAAATTGTGTAAGATATTTTTTAAGTCTTTCCACCATAATGGACGCAAATAATCCACATTAAGAAGAGAAATCGGCCTATAGTTCCCTATTTGAGTCAAATCAGCTTCTTCCTTAGGTATTAGTGTAATATTTGCCTCTGACCAAGATTTTGGAATCTTTGTTTCTTTAAGTGTTTGATTGCAAACATTTTTCAGAGGTCCCGCTAATTCCTCTCGAAATGTTTTATAATATTCGGCGGGGAGTCCATCTGGGCCTGCGGTTTTCTCATTTTTTTTTTTGTTTATTTATACTTTCTATAATTTCCAGCAATGTTATTTCTGCATTTATTATCTTTTTAGCTTCTTCAGGTAGTTTGGGAAGGTTTGCTTTTTCCAAATAGTCCTTTATCTTCTTCCTGTTTGTTGCTTGTGATTTATAGAGGTTGGTGTAAAAGTCCACTATTATACTATGTATTTGACTTCTTTGAGTTTGTAAAGTACTCTTTATATCTTTTAATCTATTTATTTGTCTCTCTTCTCTCTGTATCTTCAGTTTATATGCTAGCCATCTTCCTGGCTTGTTTACATTTTCAATTTTTTTTTTGTTTTGTAGCTTTTATCTGTTGTGCCATTTCTTCTGTATCCATAAGGTTCAATTTATGTTTCAACAAGTCCATTTCCTTTTTCACCACTCTATTATTAGGGTTATTTTGAAGTTCTAATTCCAATCTTTTATGTTCTTCTTTCATGTTGTCGTATCCTTGTTTTCTCTTTTTATTTCTTTTAATTATATATGAAATCGGAAAGCCACGGAATACCGCCTTAGCTGCATCCCATATCACCTGTAATGAAGAATGCTGTATTTTGTTTTCTTTAAAGTAATATTGCATTTCTTTTTTAGCTTTATCTATGAATTCTTGTTCTTTCAAAATTGCCGTGTTAAGGTTCCATCTTCCCTTTTGTTTTCTCCTTTCTTTCCAAATGATGTTAAGTGGATTATGATCCGCCCATGTGCTTGTTTGTATATTCAATTCATTATTTCCTGACCTCAAATCCATCATTGTCCACATCATGTTGATTCTAGACCAAGATCTATGTCGGTTTGAGTAAAAGGTAGTTTTTCTCCATTATGTCCACGCCATGTATCTTCCAACCCCAGCTCTTCTGCCATTTGGAAAAATATTTTAGGTAATATCCTTCTTTTGCTTTCCCCTTTGTGGTTCTTTTTATAATCCTTTGTTTGATCAACTATAGCATTAAAATCTCCAATTAGGCAAATATTTTGATGGTTTTTCTCCATCAAAAGATTATAAAGTCTTTTATAGAACGTTTCTTGTGCTTCATTTGGAGCATATATAGCAACTAACAATGTTTTTCTATTGTTGACTTCTGTTTCCACCATTAGGATTATTCCCTCTTGATCTGTGTAGATAAATTTTGATTCTTTGGAAGTTTTCACATAAACAGCAACTCCCCTTTTCTTTTGTTTTTGATCACATGAGTAGAAGAGGTTACCTAATTTAGGGCATTCTAATAGTTTACAATTTTTGTCTTTGATGTGGGTTTCCTGAAGAACAATTATATCCGCCTTTTCTTTTTGAAGCTTTAAGAAAGTTTTTCGTCTGTTATTTGGGGAATTCAATCCATTTATATTAATTGAAAATATTCCTGTTGTTGTCTCCATGTTTACTTATATGTTGGATTAACTGCTCTAGTTTTCCTATTTTCAGTAGCTTCGGAATCCAAATCACTTTGTGTCTCTTGTTGTACTATCTGGTAGGTTGTTGGGCAACTTTATCCCACTCTTGAATTTGCAGATGATTAATCCAAATTGCCCTCCCCAGTCCCAAAGGAGCAAAATTAACATCATGGAGGGGGGAGAGGAGAGAGAGAGAGAGAGAGAGAGAGAGAGAGAGAGAGAGACCTTGTGCAATCTCTCCTATTGATTTCAAATGAGTCCAGCTTCATTTTCACACTGAGGGTCCCAAGGTATTCTACTGTGCTAATCAGTCATGCTCTTAATTGCTACTTACCTGCTATAGCATCTGCGATCCATCACAGCAGCCTCTTTAATTAGCGATTAAACAGAAAGCCAAATACGATAGCAGAGTCCTACTGACAGAAAGGTAAATTAAATATAGTGCTTCATTGTAATCTGTTATGGTGGTGGTGGGGAGGGCAAGAAATTACAACGGAAGGAACAGCTAACTGATTTTAATCACATTGCCTCATTTAAAATAAATCACGTCCCTTCTTGGCTTTGGGTGTCCTGACCTGATAGATGGGGGTGACAAAGTTCAACATGATCATGCCCAGCTCTGCTCCTCTTCCACTCTGCAGTGTGATTTGGTTTTTAATTGAAACAGGCACATGACATTTGCAAAAATGAAAGATAAATTACAGGCTCATTAAAAACAGAGCTTGGAAAAAGTAACATTTTTTACAGGATTCCATTGAAAGAAAAGGGAGCCGTGCGGTCATTATAAAACACAAATACAAGAGTAGGTGATAGCTTTATAGACCACTAAAAAAAATTCCACAAGCTGTCAGAGATACTGTGAGAGTTCTGATCTGAAAGGGACCTTTTTCAAGCTCTGTAAAATTTATGAAACTATTTGGCACAAGTGAAAATTCCTACTTGACTCAACTCAAGGCATCTGCAATTCATGCTTCTGTCAACCTATTTCCTGAAATTATATAAATAATGTTCAAAAGTTATACAACCACAAACATTCAAGACATAAAATTACATGAAGTCCTAAAGAACATATACATATGCATTGCACACCTCAAAGTCATAAAGCCATTGGGCAATTTTCTTATATCTAGGTCCTTTCCAATACATTACAGTATAATCATACCCTCTTCCCATCTAATACTAATGCATACTTTTGATCTCTGTGATGTAGTTTAACCATCTCTAATTGGTCTCACTGAGGCTCCAATACTTTGGCCATCTCATGAGAAGAGAAGACTCCCTGGAAAAGACCCTGATGTTGGGAAAGTGTGAAGGCAAGAGGAGAAGGGGACGACAGAGGACGAGATGGTTGGACAGTGTCATCAAAGCTACCAACATGAATTTGACCAAACTCCGGGAGGCAGTGGAAGACAGGAGGGCCTGGCATGCTTTGGTCCATGGGGTCACAAAGAGTCGGACACGACTTAACAACTAAACAACAACAACAAATTGGTCTCAAATTCTCATATCTGCTAGTTTCACAAATGCTCTTCTGCAATCTAAGAAATAAGAAAAATGTATTTCCAGTTATTTAGAAAAACTTATTTGGAGAAAGGTAGGATAAAAATATTTTAAATAGATAAGATCAGATCAGATCAGATTCATATTTTAATGGAAAACATGGATTTACTCTCTACATTACTGCAGAAAAAATGCATCAACTAAACACTTTAATAAATGTTGAACAGAGGTGTACAGATCTGTGTTTTCAAACAACCACTCCTAAAGCATTGTCATCCTATCAATTTCTACTGAGTTTATTTAAAATGAAATAAACAGATACCTGCCTCTCAATCACAGCCACCAATTCTCAAAGCAGACCGAATATAAAAACATCAGTAAGACCCACCATAGTTAAAATAAGTAGAACAGCTCGGCAGAAACGTCATTCTGATCAAATACTGTTAAAAGCAGTCAAGAATAACAACTCCATCCCACCCCAGGCTAAAAATCATCAACAAGTATGCTCCGGCAAATGAATAAATAATGTTCGAGAGATTAAGAGAGAAAGAGAAAGTTTAGAACGAAGTGGATCAAAATGTTATAATCTATGCAAAGCACAACTGAATATTCTCCGAGCCTACTTAGGAATAAAACTCCACAACAGCTCTCAGGCATGCAAAATGCAGCTCAGTTTATGCTAGACATCTTCTCAGGAGGTTTTTAAAGTTTAAACAGTGTGTGTTTTTAAATCCTCATCCTCATCATGTGCTGTCAAGTTCAAGTCAATTCTGACTTATGGCGACCCTTTTCAGGGTTTTCTAGGTAGAGAATACTTAGAAATGGTTTACCATCCCCTTCTTCTGAGGGTGTCCTGGGACTGTGTAGCTTGCCCAAAGCCACCCAGGTTGGCTCTACTCACAGAACACACAGTGGGGAATCAAACTCCCAACCTCTGACTCCACAGCCAGAGACCTAAACCACTGAGTTATCCAGCCATGCTTTTTAAATATTCTTAAAATTTAAAATATTGAAGGAGCAGGGCAGATCTGCAAGATCTCCAGGTTCCTTTTTTGGGCAAAAACATTGGACACAGTAACCAGGAGGAAATGGTGTGTGTGACATGATGTTAAAGTTAGTCGAGCCATGTTATAATAATAATAATCTTAGAACTGCAGAGCTGGAAGGAACCCTGTGGATCATCAAGTCCAGCCCCAGTCAAGGAGACACAGTGAGGAATCGAACTCCCAACCTCTCGGTCCGCAGCCAGATGCCTTAAACCACTGAGCTTTGTTGCCTCTATGTGCATCGATATGGCATGGGATGAAGTATTTACAGGCTTATGGGGAATGAAAAAGGCCATAAACGGCCATAAACTTTGAATTTCCCACAGTTCCTCTGAAATACTAAATTGCTTTTATCCAGTGTGAATCCATTTCATAGAAAGAGAGGGAAAATAACAGCAACTCAAACAACCCACCTCTTGCTGCCCTTAACAAGACTCAACATCAGAGTTTGGAAAGTTACTGTTTAAAAGTAATTTTCTCCCCATTTCTCCTCATAAAGTTTTAAAAGATCTTCATTGCTGGCACTTGTACAAAAGTAGCTTCCTGCATTATTCAGTGCGTAGCTCACTGCTTTTTAAGTCGCTCTGTTTTTAAGAAAAATCTTTTAAGAATGAGAATCGAATAAAACTTGAACAGTTCCTAACAAGATGCCTCTAAGGTAACTTAAAAACAGCCACCCAAGCAACTTTACAGAGTAACTAAAAGGCATTACTGTACTTCTAACACAAGGGAAGCTACTTCATTTGAATTGTAATTTTTAAAGCCCTCTTAAATCTGCTCCTTGTAAACTTTTTCCCAGATCAGCTTCCTGAAATGGCCAACACACTCAAATGAATGGTAGGGTTAGCCCTGTGTCCTGGGTTTAATCAACTAAGATTGTTTTCTTTTTATAAACCCTCCCACAGTGAATATGATTACCAAGCCTGAGCACCAGTTTTGCCATTCATCTCCAGCAGGTTTGTGCAAGAAAAATACCAGCTAGACCGAACGTTCATACTGGTTTATCTTACAAGTCAGAAAATTACTTGAATTTTAGCACACTCACATACAGAGAGACATACACCCACACGTATACTTATGCGTATACAAACACACAGAGAGATACACACACACAGAGAGAGAGTTTTTAATGTTCCCTCTAGTCTCAGCAACCAAGTTGCTAGGGCAACCAACGATTACAGCTTCTGGGTAAAATTCATACTATTGTTAATCAAATTTCAGTCTTGACCCTGAGCTTTGGTGACTTCTTCACAAAAAGAGGAGTTACGGGGGGGGGGGGGTGGGGTGGGGGGGCCTTTGTTCCACAGGACTAGGGAATCCTGACCCACATTTTCAGACAACACCATGCAAAACAGTTGCGGCCAGAGATGGACCACAGGCACTATTAACACCACCGTTGTCCAGTCCCTGTGCAGCTTCCGAAGCTGGAGAGCTCACCCGCTTTTCCCTAATAAGATGCAATGCAAGGGAGGAAAACAATGTGCTTTAGCTTCTGCCATGGCTATTTCCCCACTGCTAGCAGTGAAGGGCAAACCACCGTTTCAGTGGACGTGGCAGAGAGATGGATCTGGCTTCTGGAGGCCCTGTGCAAGAGACCCATTTGATAGCAGGGCCACATCCATCTTGCCTGTTCGAAGCAGCAGGAAGAAGAGTCTCCCCCCATTTTAAATTCCCAGGCTACTTCTGGGTTGGCATCACACCCAGACATTGTGGGACTGCCCAGAACTGGACACTTTTTCAACCAATGGGGCTCGGTGAAAAAATATGTGTGGCAGAGTCCATTGGTATCCTGGCAACACCCTCAATGCTACTGGTGGTATGGACAGCAAGCTATAAGCAGAGTTTGGATAGGTTACTTCCAAGCACTACAACTCCAAGAATGACATTTGCCCTGCTGGCTGGAGGATTCTGGAGCATAGAGTCCCCTCTCAAAAAACAACAACACAACTCTTCCAATCTGAATATATATTTAAATTCTGTCCAGCATGGGTGCCCATCACATCTCCTCTTCCCTTCACATACCTTGTAGCCAACGACATTCATAATGCAGTGATTGACCTGTGCTGTTGATGTAAAGTCTTGCCAGGTGCAGGTGCTTAGTGAAACTCTGCAAGTTATCCGCAGTTCACTGGGAAACCCAGATCGTTCAAAATTTATTTATTCATCTATTACATTTGTACCTCACCTGCCCACTAAAAGGTAGCACTCAAGGTGGCTCACAAACTTTTCAAAAGAATAAAAATAAATAAAACCACATTTAGCAAAATAATAATAATAATAATAATAATGATGATGATGATGATGATGATGATGATGATGATGATGATGTAAACTTGCCCCACCATAAAATCCAGCAGAGTGCATTCAGCACAATTACAATAAACAGAGGATGCATTTAAAATAATACCACATGGAAGCTTTGTGGTACTGTTTTACATCATATGCAAGTCTAAAAAGATATGGCTTTACTCCCTTCTCAAAATCAGACAGGGCCATTCCTGCGCTTCTTCTCTAGTGGGGATATTTTGTCGTCCTCCCTCCTCATCGTCTTAGAACGGCAGAGCTGGAAGGGACCCTCTGGATCATCAAATCCAGCCCCTGTCAAGGAGGCACAGTGGGGGATTCGAACTTCCAACCTCTACCCAAACTACTGAGCTATCCAGCAGTTCAATTCCTTCATGGGATGCAACCCTGTTTTGAGGCTTCCCAGAGCCCCTAGATCAGGATACCTCCCCCCCCCCTCAGGCTCCATCAGCAGGCAGGGTCAGACTCCACCTCTTTGTATGCCTCTACTTCATGTTTCTTGTAGCCAAACTGGGGAGGTGACCTTAATACATGCACAGGGGGGGTGACCTTAGTACCTGCAGCCTAGCAGAATTGTCCCACTCTGGCATGACATTCACAGATGCTGTTGTTGTTTCATGGTTTGGGGCTTGATGGGGGCTGTTTCCATCATGGGGTGTGTGGTGCAATTCATGCAGTCCCTTCATTTGCATGCTACTGGGTCTCCCCTCCCACATGCAACCAACTGAACAAGTAAATCAGGTACCGAACAATCCCATCTGTAACTCCAATAACAGCACCTCAGGTACAATATTGTGCAACCTGCACACGAGGCTGCAAGGCTGGGGGGATGGGCTGGAAGAAAATCCACAAATCATGAATCCGAGTGTCAGATTTTGCTTTTAAATATGCATTTATGCAAATCCTATTAGATGTTGGCTGTGGAAAATGTACATCCAGAACAGATTCTTTTCTATTACTGTTGATCCAAAAGCTGACCTTTCACTGGTCATCTAGATGTTCAAAAGTAAGAACAGATTAATTTTTTTTCCTCCTTCCATTGATAAGCTCATTCCATTCACATTTTTCCTCATAAACTAAGCCACTACTGTACTTTTATAAAGATTTTGCTAAATGAATAGAGACAGGGCCAGAAATTCTTTAGAGCACTCAGTGCAGAATTAACATCTCTTGGTTTACATTCTATACCCTGTTTCTTCTTGCTGTCCATAGTCTGAGGGCCCCTAAATAATTTAAATAAAATAAACAGGGAATGGCATTTACACCCTCATATTCCAAAATACCTTCTGCATAATCATCAGTTTAGACATTCTGCCTATAACACAGTGGGAAATACCATGTAAATCTGAGTTAAGCAACCTGTGAAGGATCTCCCCCACACACCTTGGATGCTGACAAACGGCCATTTCCATCCAAAGACGTTGACCTGAACTAATGTTCTAACTTGAACTGATATAAACCATAGGCACCTGAAATTGGTTCTGTATGTCCTCACCTATTTGGCCAGAGATACAGGTGGGACCCAGCAGCGTGAAGCCACCTTCTGTCCCACATTTCTTGCACCATTACAGGTGGAACTGAGATGTGTTCCTGCTGTTTGCAGAGCCCCGATTCCTGGACAGCTCCTCTCCTGTTCACAACATCAGACTGGCTAACGGTCGGACAGCTCCCTCGTCTCACTCCATAGACTGTGAAGGGACACATTTGGAAAGAGAGTGAGGATGTCAAATGAAACATTAAGGGAATTCCCTACAATAACATGTTCTCCATCCTACAGTGGGATTTTTTAAGAGACATATACTTTAGTGATCATCCTCCCAAATTAAGTCCATGTCTATCTTGCAATAACCAATCACAAAAGAAACCACAAAGAAATGCAAGGTATGGGGTTTTTTTTAAAGAAAAGCACCTGTTAAGATAGTTTTTCACCACTCAAGGGAGCACTCTTCCTAGACAAGTGCTAAGCCTATGGCCGAGTTTGACCCATTAACTTCCTTTGCATCTGAACCAACAAAACTGGAGGCCGATGTTCTATTGTTCTTCTTATTCAGGCCCTTCAAAAGAGTAAGTATATACAGGTGTTTCCTTCCATACCTTCCCCATTCCAATTAACCACACCTTTAATCTAGCTTTCCCCTAAAAAGACACTAAGTACTAAAAACAAAACGAATAAAACTGCATAACTTCTATATCTGTATTTTTTCACTTTTTAATCTACAGAATAGATTTACTCCATTTATTTTCCCACTTCCTTAAGGAAGATGAGCCCAACAACAACAAAGACATTAGCTCTATTCAGGCATGCATAGAAGGGAAAACTCACCACAAAGTCAGGCAAACCAGTGTAGTGTGCTGCAGCACACCGATTTCACAAGGGTGATGTACCTGGGTTTTGCCTGAACTTGAAAGAAGCAATCCAAGGGGATGAACTTATTTTGGCTTCATCACCTTGGAACGCTTCTGTAAAGTTCAAATTAAACCCAAGACTGAGGCCACCAGCCTCCAGTGTCTCAGCCCCTCTGTCCTTGCTTCCATCATCCTCAATTTGCAGACAAGGATGCATCTGCACATTGTTCTCTGGGGCTCTTGGAGATGTCACATGTGGATAACAGAGGTTCTTCTTTTGAGACTCCTTACTTTCCCTGTGTTCAGGGTGATGAAAAGAGACAGAAGGCACCACTCAGCACTGAACTGATGGTGAGTATTTCTTAATATGAATGGCTGAATGGGGACTATTGATTAGCCCATGATCATGCAACTGAGCATTAAGAATTGAATTGAACTGAATTAAGAATTCAGTCTGGTGTCGTCCTGGTGCAATACTTTTATTTCTGCCTCACATTGCTTCATTGGCATATGTTACACAATGTATCTAAAGCTGGATCTGTGGGCAGACTTACTTGGGAGTAAATCCCATTTGATGCAAGGAGACATGAATCCTGTTGAAGCATTCTGATTTTGTGGAAAATATATGTGCAAGGAGCAGGAGGATGCTGGCCGTGTTCTCTTTGATGTAAGTTTTGTTTGCCCCAACACGGGAAGAGTGGATGATGTTCTGAAGAGAACAACCCTTGTTATCTCTGAATGCTTTCCACATCATCAAGACACTGATTTTTCAATGTCTAGAGATCAAACAGTGATTACATCGGACAGGTGGGGCTAATGCGCTTCCCCTCCACAAGTGTTTATTCACCACAGAATCAGAATGCTTGCATAGGGCTTTACCCCTGAAATAAATATAGTTGACATCTCACTCTAAAAGATTTATTTAAAATTAAATGAAGCATTAAGTAGACCTTTGGTCTAGATGGGCAGGATAGAAATCAAAGAAAGAAAGAAAGAAAGAAAGAAAGAAAGAAAGAAAGAAAGAAAGAAAGAAAGAAAGAAAGAAAGAAAGAAAGAAAGAAAGAAAGAAAGAAAGAAAGAAAGAAAGGCAAGTTCTATTGCCATGTGCTACAAATGAACCCTCTGGTTTAAGGCTTGTTTTAAGAAAGAGGGGGGCAATTAATCCAAACTACTTCTACATTAATCTACACAACCAGGTCTTGCAAGATTCAAACAGAACCAGTCACACTGTTTTACAGACCTTTATGAATCAACAATGCCATGGTATCCCTAGAGAGAGGAAATAACATTTCAGGAGGCTAATCCCTCAGAGATAGCATAACCATGGCCAAGGGCTGCCCTCTCTCACCCTCTCTTGTGAAACACAACCACATGCAACAGCAATAGAAAAACCCCTCGAATTTCAACAAGGCAAATGGAAGATCGAATACAATAGATCAGTGGTCAAGGACAGAGTCGCTTTCAACCACACAGACATGTCAAAGAGGTGTGTGGGATTTTTAAGAGGAGTTCAAAAAAACCATTTGAAATGGCAGGGCAGAAATGGGCCCGTTAAACACCACTGGATTAGTGTCAAGGAGTCTTTCTTTCGTTTTTCTGCTTTTGCACTTAGTATCCTCATCTCTCACTTAATCTTCAAAAGGGGAAAATAAATAATCTTTCCCTAAGCTTATAAATTCTTTATCTTAAACAAGTCACAGACTCCCTTCCTTTTTTATGTATTGGCAAGGTTAGGCTTGTTCCTTTTTTCAAATACCCTTCTTTTATTTGTTAGGGATGTTATCTTTTGCTGGATCTTAATGCTTCCCAGGAGTTATTCTAGACTCAAATTATTTTATAAATATCTCCTTTAAGATCCTCGCCTATTTAAAAGATTTTTTAAAAAAAGAAGCTCTCACATTCATATACACTACTTCAATACAGACAGCAAAAACTTTGGGCAATTTAGAAGCAAATTATAGATGACGGGGGGAAACTGCCACTTACTCTTGCCTTTTTTTCCTTCTCTCTTTTTCTTTTTAATATAAAATGTTACATGAAAGAAACTAAAACTGTCAGCGAGTTAGCCCAGGACTTTCACAGGTATCCAGATAGCAGGAAGACAAATGATTGGAATTTCCTTCTGTAGTCAAAGTCAAATTAAACATCCAGTTGAAAAGACGGTGAACGTTCAGGAATATCTTAACAGGTTGCATGCAATGTCATATCCATAATGTATTCGGCTGAGGAGAATACTTAAAAGGCACTTTTAAAAATGTATTTATGGTATCAAATACATCTTCAAGGAGTCATCAGCAGTTCTTCCCCACTGCTCCTCTCCGAAGACATTTCTACAGAACCGGAGAAATTCAAAGCCTCATTTTCCTACTTTTGTCTTCTCGACACAAAAAATTTAAAAGGAGATAAAGCATGAGTTGAGATCCAAAGGCCGATATTGGTATAGCCAAAGATTCGGGGACCCCTAGTCAGATATTATTAAAAATGTAAGGTTTGTTTTTTTTAACTCCAGACCCATCCCACAAAATCCTGTATCACGAACTGCTATTCATAGTTCTTTCAAATGCAAAACCCATTTGCCACAAGAGGCTTTCCTTTCTTTATCTTTCAGAAACTCCTGTTCGACAGAGATGCTTCTGTGCTGTTCTTTGGCTTCTGGCCACAGAAAACCCTGGACACATTTTCTGGAGACAGTTCTAAAGACAGCAAAAGCATTGCCCATTCCGATTAAGGGCAAAGTTGATCCCGAGAACTTGATCCTCACTCTCAGTTGAATTTGTGATGTCCTTGCATAGCTAAAGCTCATCAACCACCTCTAAAGAAGGCTGACCGCCGAAGAATTGATGCTTTTGAATTGTGGTGCTGGAGGAGACTCTTGAGAGTCCCCTGGACTGCAAGGAGAACAAACCTATCCATTCTAAAGGAAATCAACCCTGAATGCTCACTGGAAGGACAGATCCTGAAGCTGAGGCTCCAATACTTTGGCCATCTCATGAGAAGAGAAGACTCCCTGGAAAAGACCCTGATGTTGGGAAAGTGTGAAGGCAAGAGGAGAAGGGGATGACAGAGGACGAGATGGTTAGACAGTGTCATCGAAACTACCAACATGAATTTGATCAAACTCCAGGAGGCCGTGGAAGTCAGGAGGGCCTGCCGTGCTCTGGTCCATGAGGTCACGAAGAGTCGGACACGACTTAATGACTAAACAACAACAACAAAACAGAATTTGTGAGTGGACCTTAAAACACTCCCATCTAAAGCTTATCCACACATCCTGTTTTAGAGGTGGTTCAGTCAGCAATTGATTCTGCTTACAGTACGAACTGTGGTATCCACAGGGGATGGGTTTCAAGTCCCCCCCCCCGGTAAATGCCAGGGGGGGGGGGAGTATTGAATGCTACATATTTCATGGTTTCTGCCTCCCTCTAGTGGCCAGGTCTGGTAAATATACCCTGAAAATATATATAAATGATTGGTTCAAAATTGGGAAAGAAGTACGACAAGGCTGTATATTGGCCCCCTGCTTATTTAACTTATATGCAGAATACATCATGCGAAAGGCAGGACTGGATGAATCCCAAGACGGAATTAAGATTGCCGGAAGAAATATCAACAACCTCCGATATGCAGATGATACCACTCTGATGGCAGAAAGTGAGGAGGAATTAAAGAACCTCTTAATGAGGGTGAAAGAGGAGAGCGCAAAAAATGGTCTGAAGCTCAATATCAAAAAAGATCATGACCACTGGTCCCATCACCTCCTGGCAAATAGAAGGGGAAGATATGGAGGCAGTGACAGAGTTTACCTTCTTGGGCTCCATGATCACTGCAGATGGTGACAGCAGCCACGAAATTAAAAGACGCCTGCTTCTTGGGAGGAAAGTAATGACAAACCTAGACAGCATCTTAAATAGCAGAGACATCACCTTGCCGACAAAGGTCCGCATAGTCAAAGCTATGGTTTTTCCAGTAGGGATGTATGGAAGTGAGAGCTGGACCATAAAGAAGGCTGACCGCCGAAGAATTGATGCTTTTGAATTGTGGTGCTGGAGGAGACTCTTGAGAGTCCCCTGGACTGCAAAGAGAACAAACCTATCCATTTTGAAGGAAATCAACCCCGAGTGCTCACTGGAAGGACAGATCCTGAAGCTGAGGCTCCAATACTTTGGCCATCTCATGAGAAGAGAAGACTCCCTGGAAAAGACTTTGATGTTGGGAAAGTGTGAAGGCAAGAGGAGAAGGGGACGACAGAGGACGAGATGGATGGACAGTGTCACCGAAGCTACCAACATGAATTTGTCCAAACTCCGGGAGGCAGTGGAAGACAGGAGGGCCTGGCATGCTCTGGTCCATGGGGTCACGAAGAGTCGGACACGACTAAACGACTAAACAACAACAAATTCAGTATTTTCAGGCAGTGAATAGGTGAGTCAGCGGATAGTGATATCACGGATGGGGGGGGGGGGGTTCCTACTGTACTGAAGACTTGAATCAACCATTTCTACTTCCTTTCCATTTCAAGCTTATTTTCCTTTGCTTCGGAACTGGTGTTTTTCCTGTTGAGTTTCTCTTTTGTTTTGTTCCTAGGGGAGCACATAGAAGTCAAACCTCCCAAAAATGAGCTATGATGTCAGCTGTGGGAATGTTCTCCCCAGCTTTTATCAAGTTCTTGTTAGTTTCCCTTCCTGTTCTGTCCCACCCAGGCACCCCTGCCTTCTTCACTGATCAGAAGGCTTTACTGGGACTCAGACGAAATTGATAAATCTAGTCAATTTCATGAAACTAAGGGACTGACAAGTATGGAAGTTTGGAGTGACCAGGGTTCCAACTCACATCAATCCAAGCTGCACACCTTGTGTGAGTGAGCCCTTGCCTGTGAATCAGGGAGGGGGGGAGCATCCTCTGCCCCATCACAAGCCACCTGTAAGCCAAAGTCAACTGGATGCATAGCTTTATAACATAACCACATTAACCATGTGATCTCTGATTGGCCTGTATCATCAATGTGACTATTCCAAAAAGGATGGAAACCATTACCACCACCCAAACGCAGATCAGGAGAAAATACATACTGTAAGATTATTGTTCGCATTATCTTAAATTTCTTTTTCCTTTTCTTCCTGAGAAATGTTTTAAATGCCCCGAACCACCCAGCTGGAAGCTTTCTTTTAAGTCACATACTGAGCAATGTTTATTCTGATGCTTTCTTCCCCCGACTAGAAAGGGATTTGCAAAGTGGCTGGAATGTTTGAGTCCTGAACACAGGTCTGGTGTTTGCCTGCAACTGGCTCAACAATTTTCATCCTCAGCCATTAAGATCAATAGAGTTTTGCCATCAAGTTCAATAGAAAGAGTGTCACGCCTGTTTTGAGAAAATCACAGTACAGATCAACTGAGAAGATACATGAAAAGCTAGACATCCTGTCTGTGTGATACTCTTTTCATCCCAAATGTACAGAAGCACTGAAAAATATATATGGGGGAAAGAACTCTTAATGTTTTGTTGAGAATTCTGTCTAATACAGCAGGAGCCCCAGAATCTACCACGGATCCCTGAAACCAAACTGCAGATAAGTGAAACAGGTGATACTGATCCCGTGGATAATGGGTCCTACTGCAGTATCCACATGTTACAGTGAGTTTTGTTGTTCCACAAGCCAAATAGATTCTGCAGGAAAGCTTACACAGTTGCACTCCAGCAAACCAAACATCGTATTCACTACAGAAAACGAAGGCTTCAGTCCTGTAGACTGAAACATACCTGGGCATAGAAAGACCCATTTAATTCAGTACTACTTGCTTCCAGTGCCATGTATAGGGTGGCACTGCAAATGAATGGTAGATAAATCATTCAAACCACCTAAACTGAAACTTAAAAGTGTTCATGGGGATAAGGGATGAGCAGATTTCCCTAATTCCCCGACTTCTATCCCTTCATTCCTCTATAGATTTGCTCTACTGCATGTTCCGTTTCACCCAAATTTGGGTTTAGCTGGGAGAAGTTCTAAAATCTGCCAAGAGGTTCCTCTGCTAGACCTGAAACATCTTGGATCAGGGTGCCTTTGGACGAGGATAGAGGTCAAGACCATAAAGTGTGGATCCAGCCCATTCTGACACTTTGGGGTGCAACTTCAGTTTACGTAAGCCATCTATGCCCCAGCCAAAGCACTGTCCCTTCCCATCATCCCAGAGTGGCTAGATGCAATTTCTGGCACCCCCTCCTCTCTGAATTCACTGCAGGGTTGGTGGATTGTCTAAAAATAAGGTTTATTTTTCCACCTTGCCTGGAAAGGGGGGAACAGGTTTTTCACTTACTTTACACTCAGCCTCTTTGAAGTAAGTACTAATGCGGTAGGGATGAGAGTTCATTATATCATTTGTTCACATCTGGCAAGGATCAGCCAAAAGGAACAGGCAGCAAAGTTACTTCCCCCCCCCCCTTTGATATAACAGCTGGTGGCCATGCTGGCAGGGGAGATCGAGGATCTGCAATCTCTCCTCCCACTCCAATTTTTTTAATATACCCCAAATCTTCTTAGAGTAGAGATCACACTGACTACCTCGTGAGCTTTGCAGTGCACAGTTCTGCTGACAAACGGTAGCATAACATGGGGCAGATGGAAGGCATTCTGTAGGAGCAAATAAAAAAGTGCAAAGGTGGCAATTTATTGGAGCATATCATCATGCCAAAGAAAATTAACAGGTGCAGTAAACATTCCCAGCTCAAAGATATCTTAGGGTGGTTTTCTAACCCTTCTTTGTTGTCGTGTCCTCCTCTGAATCCTTGCTAGGAGGAAAGAAATGCAAGAATTGGGATGTGTGGTTGCTGGCACAACCCAGTATGGAACTAGGTGGCTGGTAGTAAACAACTCATGCCTCTGATTTAAGACACGGCTCAAATTAAAATGACTCCTTAATGTATTTGCAGAACTTGGAGAAGGCTTATTTCCAATATTCATTACCTCAAGTTATTGGGGGTGGGAGAGAATGGAAAAGAGAAGGCTGCATGCATTCCCAGGGAAGTTTGATTTTGCTGCAGTACTGCAACGGCCAGCAGTAAATCATGTCAGCGAGATAACCGAGGTGGATGTGTTCTGAATACCTTTCTGTGAAATGATCAAACAGCTACGTTAGCACATGTATTGTACTAATAATGGAGCAGGACAACAAGCAATTGGGTGTTCCCACTGACTATACAGGAGATGAGAGGAAGGGGGACAAAGGGAGCCACGGAAGCTTGAAGTCACCCCATATCTTCAAGGTAAGGGCTATCACTTCCTATACAGAAGGAAAGCTTAAAACTCTACAGATGTTTTTCAACTCCAGCTTCCATCATACCTTACCATAAGCAAGGTCATCTAGGGTTGCTAGGAGTAGTAATTCAAGTAAATCTAGAGCAACGGTTCCTAACCTTGGGTCCCAAGATGTTCTTGGACTACAACTCCCAGAACTTCTGGCCAGCACAGCTAGTGGTGAAGGCTTTTGGAAGTTTTAGTCCAAGAACATCTGAGGACCCAAGGTTGGGAACCACTGATCTACAGCAAGGTTGAGGAAAATGGAGTCTTCCAGATGGTCTTGGACTGCAGCTCATTCCATTCCTCCCCACAAGCTATGTTGGCCAAGCCTGATGAGGACTTCACTTCAACCACACATCTGGAAGTCTGTGCTTTGCCCGGTTCTGACCTACAGGCCATGGTTTGCCAACCACCACTATGCAAGTGTTTCATAGCAAAGGAAGGAGAGCTTCTCCTGCCGGCTGTGGCCATAAACATGGATGCAAATAATGGAAAAGAATTTAACTTCATTGAGTTTCTGGTCATAATTCACCAAAACACGCACTCCCCCCCCCCCCCCCATATTTGAGACAGGGAGGATTTGAGATTTTTGAAAAATCAAACAAGGGGAAAGCTAAGAATGGACAACTTTAGTCATCCAGGGCCAGGGCATTCTGTACATCAAAGTCTTGATTTCCTTCCTTCCTTAATCAATCATGTTTTTAAGTGTTACTCTTTTTTCCCCTGAGAAGCACATTCTCATTAACTTCTATAAACCAAATAAGTACTTCAAGAACACGAACAAATTTTCTTATCCTCGACCTGTCCAAGAAATGGCAATCACTGTGAGATTTTTTTTTCATTTCTGCACAAGAATGAATTATTATTATTAATTATTATTTATTCAGTTTCTATACCACCCATCTGGCAACCCAGGCTGCTGTGAATGAAGAGATTTAAAATCAGCAATGCATATAAGAACAAGGTTTTCTGTCTGAAAAGCTTGCATTGTTAGTTCACAACATTGGTCAAAATCCCGTTTATTTAACACAATCAAGTAAGGGCTATCACACAGCAAAGTGTGCTATGTCCCAGGTTCTGGCACACAGAATCGTCCCCTTATTGGACAATCAGTCACCTGATCACTCATGCAATGGCCAGCCATGAAACAGTGAAACTGGTTGTGCAATTACCCTTACATGTGTAGATTTTGGCTACACCATTCTGGACCATGGTATTTTATGTAAAACACAAGGTTTTGTGTCCAAAACACAACCTTTTATTCAAAACACAGGCACACAAACCAAACCCTATACCCAACGTCTGTGTATTTTTCATAAGAAAGTGCTAAAACAGGCAAAATGTTTAATTCTTGGCTGCAAAATAGAAATAAGTGAAGATTTACATCCCTAGCAAGTACATTCTGATCCTCTCTATGTTGAAAAGATGAGTTGAATTTAAGGTGTCACTTAAGCTGACCAGTTATTCATACCTGCTCATTCACTGGGTGCCATTTTGAGATTTATCAAATATGGATGCCCTTGGTTTTTCTGAATGCTCAGGGTTCAGTTTTCCAGATTAAAAGGGGATGAGGGGAACTCTAAGAGGGTGAAAACTGAAGTCACATGTTTAAAATATATACAGCCATTTGCTGAGCCTTCACACTGTACAGAAACCAAAAGTAAGAATTACCATAAAGAGCAGAGAAAGTGGGAGTGACAGATATTCTCATCTGGAGATGTCTAATTGCCTGTTGTCCTACCAGCGTGCAGGACTGTAGGACTGGGACCTGCAGAGGTTTCCGATTCCCTCCTGTAAGTTTCTTCTCTAGACAGAGGTGTCTAGTTTTGAGCTATTTCTGGATAGTATGAGCTCTCTGGCATGATCCGCCAAAGCTGCACATGTACTGACTTACTTCTGTCACTAAAGCTCCAGTTTCCTCTTCCTCATACACAGACTCTCATCATTCATTCCTCATCAGAAGAATCTCCACCTTACAATCCCATGCTGAAGTCCTGTTGCTTAGTGCAGTTAGTCACACTAGAGTAGCCCCACTGAATCAGTGGGGATTGGCGAGTCAACTCCTCTGTAAATTCCATTGATTCAAATAAGGCTATTCTAGATGCAGCTTCCTTAAGCATAAGTCACAGCTTGGCCCATTTGAGTCAAAGGAATTTCCAGAGGAGTTGACTCGCCAAGTCCCCACTGATTCAATGGGCCTACTCTAGTGCAGCTTGCTAAGCTAAGCAACAGGATTTCAGCTCAGATGTAAATGCCTTAAGAAGGCACAAAGGCTTATTTTGAAGATGGGGAGAAAATTACAGTTCTTGCAATGACGGCCAATTACGGGTCCAAAGGAAATATGACTCATTGTGTCTCTGCTGTCCACCTACCCACCCACCCTGTCCTTCATGCTTCTCTGGAGCACACAGTGTTCTGGTTTTCAATGATTCACAGTGAAATACAATGAAGTAGACTATCTCTGTAAAGCACAAATAAATACACCACCTAACAGGAAACACCTAAGGTCTTGATGACTTTGAGTAGAAGCTGGGCGGTTTTTAAGTATGCAGCTCATTCCTAGATTGCCCTGGGATGGAAAACAAGAGGCAAATATGAATTTTAAGGATAAAAGCACACATTTTTAATTCAAATCCCATCGTTATCATATTGCACCAGTTCACAGCCAACATACTCCCCAGGTCAAGCTGTGCTCTTCTCAGTCTTGTAAAGTTCCTGTGGAAAGGAACGCTGGGCGAGGCGGCAATTGTGCATTGCAGCTGCTTAATTCAAAGACGACACACAACACTGAAGGATTTGAAAGAATTCTGCTCGGTCTAGCAGTATCCTTACTTGGCCAATGCCAAATAGACTTCCTTTCTAAAACTTTTGTTACATTCACATGCTGGACATAAAACAACAAAAATGTGTCCCTTAATCTGTCCTCACACAAATCTCATTCATCACACTGAATAGTCATATTATTTCAACACTTTTTTTGCTTTTTCTGGGCAGCATTTCCTTCTTTGCTCTTACTGTCCCTCCTGGCACCGCTTTCCGTCACTTCTTTAATCTGATTCATGGGAGTCACTAGAGGCATTTTAGTCAGGGAATAATAATAATATGCCGTCAAGTCAATTCTGACTTATGGGGACCCTTTCCAAGATTTTCTAGGTAGAGAGTACTCAGAAGTGGTTTCCCATTCCCTTCCTCTGAGGCTGCCCTGAGGCTGTGCAGCTTGCCCAAGGCCAGGCTGGCTGGCTATTGTCAGGCATCCAGGAGGTCATAAATGATGATCTACCCTCCCAAAGGAATTAAAGAACCTCTTAATGAGGGTGAAAGAGGAGAGTGCAAAAAACGGTCTGAAGCTCAACATCAAAAAAACTAAGATCATGGCCACTGGTCCCGTCACCTCCTGGCAAATAGAAGGGGAAGATATGGAGGCAGTGACAGAGTTTACTTTCTTGGGCTCCATGATCACTGCAGATGGTGACAGCAGCCACGAAATTAAAAGACGCCTGCTTCTTGGGAGGAAAGCGATGACAAACCTAGACAACATCTTAAAAAGCAGGGACATCACCTTGCCGACAAATGTCCGCATAGTCAAAGCTATGTTTTTTCCAGTAGCGATGTATGGAAGTGAGAGCTGGACCATAAAGAAGGCTGACCGCTGAAGAATTAATGCTTTTGAACTGTGGTGCTGGAGGAGACTCTTGAGAGTCCCCTGGACTGCAAAGAGAACAAACCTATCCATTCTGAAGGAAATCAACCCTGAGTGCTCACTGGAAGGACAGATCCTGAAGCTGAGGCTCCAATACTTTGGCCATCTCATAAGAAGAGAAGACTCCCTGGAAAAGACCCTGATGCTGGGAAAGTGTGAAGGCAAGAGGAGAAGGGGACGACAGAGGACGAGATGGTTGGACAATGTCACCAAAGCTACCAACATGAACTTGACTCAACTCCAGGAGGCACTGGAAGACAGGAGGGCCTGGCGTGCTCTGGTCCATGGGGTCACGAAGAGTCAGACACGACTGAACGACTAAACAACAACAACAACAACACCCTCCCAAAAAAGGTGAAAGAATCGACTGAGGCAAAAATAGGTCGACTCTGCCCCAGAACCTCATTTCCCTCATTCTCTTGGGGATAATATGATAGGGGCTTCACACAATTATATGTATGTATAGAGAACCGTACTTTTCCATGCATAAGATGCCCCCATGTTTAAGACGCCCCCCCCACTTTTCTAATCCAAAATTTCTTTCTTTGCAAGAAAGTGGAGGGGGAGGGCAGGGATCAAAGCACTTTGATTCCTGCTTTCCCCCTCCACTTTCTTGTGAAGAAAGTGCTTTCCTCCTCCAGTTTCTTTGCAAAAAGCTGTTTTCCCCCTCCATTTTTTGCAAAGAAAGTGGAGGGGGAAAGCACTTTCCTCGCAAAAAAGTAGAGCGGGAAAGCGATTCCTGGTTTCCCCCTCTAGTTTCTTTGCAAAAAAGCTGCTTTCCTGTTAGTTTCTGGAAAAGACCTGTAGCAGTGAATCCAGGTCTCTTGGGCCATTGTTGGGGCAGTAGGTCCTGCCCTGGAACCTAAAAAATGCTCCCCTCTAGGGCCAGAGGAAGGCATGGGATACTGCCTGTAAGGAAGCAGGAAAGAAGGCCTATTGAATACTGTGTCTTGCCTGTAGAAGCAAAGAAAGCAGCTTTTTGCAAAGAAACTGGAGGGGGAAAGCAGGAATTGCTTTCCCGCTCCACTTTCTTGTGAGGAAAGTGCTTTCCCCCTCCACTTTCTTTGCAAAAAATGGAGGAGGAAAGCAGCTTTTTGCAAAGAAACTGGAGGGGGAAAGCACTTTCCTCGCAAGAAAGTGCAAGGGGGAAAGCAGGAATCATCAAAGCGCTTTGATTCCTGCTTTCTCTCTCCACTTTCTTGTGAAGAAAGTGGAGAGGGAAAGCAGGGATCAAAGCGCTTTGATCCCTCCCCCCTCCTTACTTCTGTGTATAAAACGACCCTCAATTTTTCCTTTAGTTATTTTAGGAAAAAGTGTCATTTTATACACGGAAAAATATGGTAAGAACTATTCCATTCATCCATATGGAGGCACCAAGAGCATGGAGAGTATTTGGAAAATTTCCTTTCTTCAGGAGTCTTCTCACTCCTCTTCAGTTTCTTGCTGAGATCTCTCCCTGCACCAGCCAGATTTCTTGGCTTCCTGGCTTGTCATTTATTCCTTATTTGTTATTTCTTATATTTCCTCTCACTTTCTGACTGTTCTTCTGGTCAATTCTGTATCACTCAATGCCCCTTCCAAAGTATTTTGTACAGGAAAAATACCATTTTGAACAGGAATTGGACTAATTCTGGACTGGTTCACATTTTCCCAGGAAAACAGTGACTATAAAACTTCTGAGAAATCTTGAAGGATTTCTTGTAGAGTTCTCAGAAGATGAGGATAAAAATGCCTCACAAAGAAATCTCACTGTGAGGAGAAAAGAGGCATTTGCATGCACACACACACCCCAAGTTTCTCACAGATCCACATCTCTCCCCCCCCCCCCTCCGTCGCTTTCCCCACGATACACATTTCAACCTCTTTAAAAGAAAAACACACAAAAGAGTCTCACGGCAGCTCAACACAGCTAATGCTAAAATCATATTTGTATCTATCTGTGCATTATTGAAATGTTATGTATGACAAATTGTACACAAGCCACTGAAAATGTATATAAGTTAATTAGCTCACTACCACCTCTTCCATCTCCAGTGT
Source organism: Intellagama lesueurii (assembly GCA_037013535.1). Taxonomy (NCBI): domain Eukaryota; kingdom Metazoa; phylum Chordata; class Lepidosauria; order Squamata; family Agamidae; genus Intellagama; species Intellagama lesueurii. Next base: position 9,680,194 of record JBAJHW010000003.1, read on the forward strand.
CACTAAACACAGGGCACACGAAACACCCACGTTTTGTACTGTTGGCACATTTTCTGTAGGCGAGTGTCCATTTTTATTTTTATTTTGCATTTAGAATTCGGTTTTTCATCTCTTTCACATCATTAGTTATTCTCTTAATAAAATTATTTGCAGAGTAATAAAAACATTCCTTTCTAGACAAGCCTTCTGAAAACATACAGTCTTGAACCCTTGTGATTCAAAAGGCAGACACTTGGGGGAATACCATATTTTACGCTCCATAAGATGCACTTCCCCCCCCCCAAAAAAAGTGGGGGGGAAGTGTGTGCGTCTTATGGAGTGAATACTGTCCCCACCACCACCACCACCATCGCTGGCTTCTGAGGCCTCCGGAGGCCTCAGACGGCCCTGCGGGGGTTCCCCCCCCCGCCACCATCGCTGGCTTCTGAGGACCCCCGGGAGGCTTCAGACCGGTAAGGTGCTGCATTTTACTTTTTTAAAAAATGTTCTGGGTGGGTTTTGGAGGGTAGGTTTGGGCTGGGGGGGGGGGTATGTTTCTATGTTGCTTTGTTTTTTGGTGATTTTTTTTTTCAGTCCTAGCGTGGGACTTGCTCTGTTTATTTATTTTTATTTTATTTTATTTTTTGGTATTTAAAAATTAGGTGTGTCTTATGGTCAGGTGCGTCTTATGGAGCGAAAAATACGGTAATTAAAATGTGGGCACTTCTACAAAAGTTGCATCCACTGTTTCACATTCCTTTGTAAAATCTGGAAGCCCTGGGGAATTGCTGTGCCTAGAGCGGAATGAGAAACAAGATACGTTCCACCATAACGTTCCAAGCAGGGTGAGGCATTAAGTGAAACGACAGTGGCCATGGCCAAACAAAAGAAGCTACGCGGACTAAGAAATTCTGGGAATCATCATGATATTGGCCACCAGGGATGGAGACTCACTGAGCTGTGGGACTCGCGATCAAGTCGGACTTAAATCTCACTGGTGACTTGACCCGGACTCTTTTTCTTTTTCAGTGACTCAAGACTCAACTCATAACTTGGATCCCACCCACCCGCTTTCTTTGGGGAGAGGGGGAAGCTCATTTTTCAATAGGGAGTTGGGGCTCAGGTAAAGGTAAAGGTTCCCCTTGACATTTAGTCCAGTCGTGTCCGACTCTAGGGCGCGGTGATCATTCCCGTCTCCAAGCCGTAGAGCCAGCGTTTGTCCGAAGACAGTTTCCGTGGTCATGTGGCCAGCGCGACTAGACACGGAACGCCGTGACCTTCCCACCAAGGTGGTACCTATTTATTGATTCACATTTTTACATGCTTTCGAACAGCTAGGTTGGCAGGAGCTGGGACAAGCGACGGGAGCTCACTCCATCGCGTGGATTCGATCTTACGATGGCTGGTCTTCTGACCTTGCAGCACAGAGGCTTCTGCGGTTTAACCCACAGCGCCACCACGTCCTTTAGGGGCTCAGACTTGGTACCAAAGAGTCGGACTCAGCCTTGGGACTCAGACCCAAGACTTGCCCACATCCCTGCTGGTCACCGCAGAGAAGATCCACTGACCACTCAGACACATTAACCTTATTTGTCCTGGTTCTGGGTACTTGCCAGGAGAGTCCAGTGTGCTAGTGATTGGGAAAGGCTTCCTATGTGACCCCTTTCTCACTACTACTGAGCCCGCTTACTCCTTTAGTCCTCTGAGGAGAGACAAAAACTCCCAGGACGTTGCTTGTTACTGCAAACCAACCCTGCAAAGTAGGAATGCCAACAACCCACAAAGCACTCAACACTTCTGAGTGCAAAGCACCTTCTTCGCTATCGCCACCCCCTTTGGTCTTCCAGAGTAGCTGTAACATTTTCTTATTTTTATTGAAGGTGTTTCAAAATGTTTGAAAGCAGATTTAAAACCTCCAAAAGAATCAAAATGATGTGAAGCAGTTCCATAATAAAAGCTAAAACAAATCTTATTCAGAGACTAGGCAGTTAAGGGATATCCATGTGGTGTAGCCGATAGAGTGATGGGTTCGAATCCCCACTCAGTCATGGAAATTCATTGAGGGAGTGGACCTGGTAAAACCACTCATTAAATATCTCACTTACCTTGAAAGCTCTATTAGGATTACAATAAGTTGATCCTGACTTGACAGCACATAACAACGGGCGGTTAAGAATAAGACCCACAGAAAATAATAAATCTAGCTACCTACATCCATACTTAAAAAGTAATGAAGCTCTAGCATAGTTCCAGTACATATGCAGAGTTCAGCATAGTGGCAGGCATAGATTACATTCTCCTGAGAGATGCAGTTGAGCAAGCAATGCATGCTTCATTCTTCTGCTCCTACTTATAACCCATTATCCCCTCTCTAGATGTTTCGACCCTTTTCACCAATCAGGTTGTTTTCTTCCCCAAACCTTCTGGTAGGTAACTTCTGCAAAAGTAACTAATGGTGTGCATCTTCTCCCACTCTCAGACAAGGCTACTATTTCAGAAGGTACCAGGAGACACCATGGGAAGATGTTTCTTACAGCATTCTCTTGGCCTTGAAGATAAGATTCCACACAACCATAGCCAATTCTCTTAAATGGAAGTTACTTCCCCCTCTTCCCAGTTGGGCCAATTCAGTTACTCTCACAGACTAAGGGAAATGATTCAACCCTCTTTTTGCCAATTCCATGGCAGGAGTCATCATTGAAAAACACAAATTTGCACAACTCCCGTGGAAAGTTTCGGTTGTCTACCTTCTGACTCAGATGTAGTGCAAACTGCAGCACGGCAAGGAGGGGATGCAGAACATTTAAGGAGGCGGGAAAGAAAAAATGAATAAAGCACATGCAGACACCCTTCAGATTTAGAAGTTTAAAAGGGTAAACATTTACTGCATCACTTCCCTTTCCAACATTAGGGAGCAAGACAACATTCAGAAACATGTCGACATGACTGTAACTTCCATATGTAGTCTAACAGGAATTGAGGGGGTCATGGTAGCATCTGTAGGACGTCAATGTTGGAAAAGAGAGTGTTTCATATTTTCCTTTGCTGCTTCACAAATACAAACCCAGCACCAGTTTTATCCTCAAAGGAAGCTTCTTTCCAAACCCAGAACCTAGTTGGAAGAAATGAAATCTTTTGTAGGGAACGAAGCTACGGTGTAGTAAATCCAGGGCTTACTGGGTCAACACTCATTGGGATAGTGATACCTGCTGGGACTGCCCTGTGCTTCTCTTACAGAATCTTCACAATAGCTGGGGAAAGGGAACAGGTTTTGCAGCACTAATACATTCTTGTGAGCTGTTATTATAGAAAAGTCTGAATACACTCGTTAGCCCAAAACAGAGCAGACCTACTGAACCAATGGCCAATATCTCTGTTGCCTAGTGTAGTAAACTGCACTAGAGTAGGCCCATTGAATCAACAGGGATTTAGCGAATCAACTGATGGAACTAATGGTTACATCAGCAGAGGAGAAATTGTAGTTCCAATGGTGATGTGGGCAGAGAGGTTCTTGAAGAGGTGCCACCGATCAACAACAGCAGTGGAAAGTAACTTTTTTAGACAATGACAGTGACTTTTTAGGTAACATATGTAAGTACTGAGCAGACAAAGACAATGGTAAACAAGGATGATCACGGGACTGGAAACCGAGCCCTATGAGAAAAGACAGAAAGAACTGGGCATGTTTAGCCTTGAGAAAAGAAGACTGAGGAGAGAGAGGATAGAACTTTTCAAACACTTGAAAGGTGGTCATACAGAGGAGGGGTAGGATCTGTTCTCGATCATCCCAGAGTGCAGGACACGTAACAATGGACTCCAGTTACAGGGAGCCATATTTAGGCTGAATATCAGGACAAACCTCTTGAATGTTAGAGTAGTATAACAATGGAATCAATGATATTGGGGGGGGGGGTGTGAGTGTTCCAACACTGGAGGCATTCAAGAGAAAAATTGACAACCATCTCTTAGATCTGCTTTGATTTGGATTCCTCTACTGAGCAGAGGAACTAGAGACCAAATTGCTAACATGCGCTGGATTAGGGAGAAAGCCAGAGAGTTCCAGAAAAACATCTACTTCTGCTTCATTGATTACGCAAAAGCCTTTGACTGTGTCGACCACAACAAACTATGGCAAGTCCTTAAAGAAATGGGAGTGCCTGACCACCTTATCCATCTCCTGAGAAATCTCTATGTGAGACAGGAAGCAACAGTTAGAACTGGATATGGAACAACTGATTGGTTCAAAATTGGGAAAGGAGTACGACAAGGCTGTATATTGTCCCCCTGCTTATTTAACTTATATGCAGAATACATCATGCGAAAGGCTGGACTGGAGGAATCCCAAATTGGAATTAAGATTGCCAGAAGAAATATCAACAACCTCCGATATGCAGATGATACCACTCTGATGGCAGAAAGTGAGGAGGAATTAAAGAACCTCTTAATGAGGGTGAAAGAGGAGAGCGCCAAAAATGGTCTGAAGCTCAACATCAAAAAAACTAAGATCATGGCCACTGGTCCCATCACCTCCTGGCAAATAGAAGGGGAAGATATGGAGGCAGTGACAGATTTTACTTTCTTGGGCTCCATGATCACTGCAGATGGTGACAGCAGCCATGAAATTAAAAGACACCTGCTTCTTGGGAGGAAAGCGATGACAAACCTAGATAGCATCTTAAAAAGCAGAGACATCACCTTGCCGACAAAGGTCCGCATAGTCAAAGCTATGGTTTTTCCAGTAGCGATGTATGGAAGTGAGAGCTGGACCATAAAGAAGGCTGACTGCCGAAGAATTGATGCTTTTGAACTGTGGTGCTGGAGGAGACTCTTGAGAGTCCCCTGGACTGCAAAGAGAACAAACCTATCCATTTTGAAGGAAATCAACCCTGAGTGCTCACTGGAAGGTCAGATCCTGAAGCTGAGGCTCCAATACTTTGGCCATCTCATGAGAAGAGAAGACTCCCTGGAAAAGACCCTGATGTTGGGAAAGTGTGAAGGCAAGAGGAGAAGGGGACGACAGAGGATGAAATGGATGGACAGGGTCATCGAAGCGACCAACATGAATTTGACCCAACTCCGGGAGGCAGTGGAAGACAGGAGAGCCTGGTGTGCTCTGGTCCATGGGGTCATGAACAGTCGGACACGACTTAACGACTAAACAACAACTGAGCAGAGGGTTCAACTCAATGGCCTTATAGGCCCCTTCCAACTCCATTATTCTATGATTCTAACCTCATATTTCATCATCATTATCTTAGAACTGCAGAGCTGGAAGAGACCCAATGGATTATCAAGACCAGCCCATGTCAAGGAGGCACAGTGGGGAATTGAACTCCCAACCTCTGGCTCTGCAGCCAGATACCTAAACCACTGAACTATCCAGTGGTTCCTGGAATTCATATGATGAGATTTCCTAGCCTTCAAACATTAGCACTGGCAATCTTTGTAATCTCCAGTCCTCTAGCAAGATGATGACGTGGAATTGCTAGATGATGACGTGGAAGTGAAGGCTGCATCCTTTTGAAAGACAAAAGAGAATATCTTGAAACTTGGCATCTTCCACCCCACACCCCACTTTTCTTCTTCTTTTTTTATACTCAAGCTTGTCAATTAAGATGATCCCTTCTCATAATTCAATACTGCAGCTACAGCAAAGCCCCCGTTGCTGGAGGAGCTGCATGGAGGTGAGATGCTAATTAAATTCCACTGAACCTGGCTCGTTTAATATTCAGGGCTTTTTACGTCGCCTCGGGGAGAGTTGCATAAAGGGGAGGAAAAGCCGAAGCAGAAAATATCAACCTTCGTGTTGTTCCTGTGCATTATATTTAATTTAGGGCATTTGGGCATGTATAGCCAAGTTAATAAATGATGATCCAAAGCTGAAAGTGAAGATACAAGACTAAATGTTCTGAGTCTGCCTTTTTTCTTGTTTTTTTTTTTTTAATAAAAAGGGTTGTTTAAGGTTGAAGGCATTGAAAAAAAGTAATTACAACAAAGAGCACCAGCTGCTTCCCTAAGCTGAGAAACCATGGATGGATATTATTATTATTATTATTATTATTATTATTATTATTATTATTATTATTATTATTATTATTATTATTATTATTATCATCATCATCATCATCATCATCATCATCATCATCATCATCAGTGATATATGACTAACATATTAATATTACCTAATGATTTAACAACAACAACAGCCATCAGCATCAGCATCATCATACCTGCCACATGGTTCAAGAACACTACATCCATTTTGGGAATTAATGGAAACATCAGCCAAAGAGGTTTCTTAGCTGCAGTGGTAATGGAAGCAGAGAAATTCTTGAGGGGCAACTACAGGGCAACAGAAACTCAATTTAACTTTTGTTAATACTGCACAAAAGGAGGCAATGGTAAACCAATTCTGAGCATCTTATATTTTGAGAACTTTATGGTGAGACCACCAAAACAAAACAAAACAGTGCTGGAATATGAAACTCCTACGTCAGAAGGCACTCCGTCAGCTACACAGGAAAACAAAGTATAAATGTAAATATCACTTTTATCAAGGATGCAATTGGATTAAAGGAGAAAGGATGTCTAGCTGCCGATGTGCACAGATGCAAAAGAAAAGTCTGATTCTGCACGTTGCATATAACTGGAATATGAAATGTGATAGGTATGACTCAAAGTAAGCTTGAAATTGTAAAACAAGAGTAGGCATCCTTCAGTCTCGAGAGACTATGGTAACGTGCTCTGAATAGAGGACTTGGAACAGCGTCTAGTGTGGCTGAGAAGGCCAATTCGAGAGTGACAATCCCTTCCACACTGAAGACAAATACAATCTGTCCCCTGGCCAGCTCCCTGATTTTGCTGGTTTCAAGACTGCCTCTTTGCCTCGGCCTGCTGGACAAGGGTCTCTTCAAAATGGGAGAGGCCATGATGCATTGCCTGCCTCCAGGCTGAATGCTCAGATGTCAAGGTTTCCCATCTGTTGAGGTCCATTCCTAAGGCCTTCAGATCCCGCTTGCAGATATCCTTGTATCGCAGCTCTGGTCTCCCTCTGGGGCGCTTTCCCTACACTAAATCCCCATGCAGGAGATCTTTTGGAATCTGACCGTCAGCCATTCTCACGACATGCCCGAGCCAATGTAGACGTCACTGTTTCAGTAATGTATACATGCAAAAAAATTCCAGCTCATTCTAGGACTACTCTATTTGGAACTTTGTCCTGCCAGGTGATACCAAAAATGCATCGGAGACAACGCATATGGAACGTGTTCAACTTCCTCTCCTGCCATACACAAAGGGTCCAGGACTCACTGTAGTACAGGAGTGTACTCAGGACACAGGCTCTATAGACCTGGATCTTGGTATATGCCGTCAGCTTCTTATTGAGCCATACTCTCTTTGTGAGTCTAGAGAACATGGTGGCTGCTTTGCCAATGCGTTTATCCAGCTCGACATCTAGGGAGAGAGTGTCAGAGATCGTTGAGCCAAGGTACACAAAGTCGTGAACAACCTCCAATTCTTGTGTGGAGATGGTAATAGAGGGAGGTGAGTCCACGCCCTGGCCCATGACTTGTGTTTTCTTCAGGCTGATTGTTAATCCAAAGTCTTGGCAGGCCTTGCTAAAACGATTCATGAGTTGTTGGAGCTCTTCAGCAGAATGGGCAACAACAGCTGCATCATTGGCGAAGAGGAAGTCCCGCATGCATTTCAGATGGACTTTGGTCTTCCCTCTCAATCTAGAGAGATTAAAGAGCTTTCCATCTGATCTAGTCTGGAGATAGACACCTTCTGTTGCAGTTCCAAAGGCGTGCTTCAGCATGACAGCAAAAAAGATCTCAAACAGGGTCGGCACGAAGACACAGCCCTGTTTCACTCTGCCTCAGATGTCAAAGGGATCTGATGTTGAGCCATCAAAAACTACAGTGCCCTTCATTTCCTCATGAAAGGACCTGATGATGTTAAGGAGTCGAGGTGGACATCCAATCTTGGGAAGTATTTTAAAAAGGCCGTCCCTGCTAACCAAATCAAAGGCCTTTGTGAGATCTATGAAGGCCACAAAGAGTGGCTGTCGTTGTTCCCTACATTTCTCCTGCAACTGTCTGAGGGAAAATACCATGTCAATCCACACTGTAATTCTGGATAGACTTTGTCTGCAAGCACCTGGAGTCTCTTCAGCACAACACAGGCAAGCAGCTTCCCTACAACGCTGAGAAGAGAGATGCCACGGTAGTTATTACACTCGTCCCTGTCTCCTTTGTTCTTATACAATGTGACGATGTTTGCATCCTTCATGTCCTGTGGTACTCCTCCTTCCCTCCAGCAAAGACAAAAGATTTTATTGATTCAGTGGTGATGATCTCTTTACAGCACTTCAGCACTTAAACAGGGCTGTTATCCTTCCCAGGTGCCTTGTCGGAGGCGAGGGAATCCAAGGCCGCTTTTATTTCTGCTAAAGTTGGTTTGCTGTCCAACTCTTCCAAGACAGGCAGGCACTCAATGTTATTTAATGCCTCTTCAGTTACTACATTCTCTCTAGAATATAGCTTAGAGTAGTGCTACACTCAGCGTTCCATCTGCTGTGCTCGGTCCTGGATGATCACGCCTGTAGCTGTCTTCAAAGGAGCAGATTGCTTCTGTATTGGACCTAAAGCCTGCTTGATACCGTCATACATTCCCTTGATGTTACCTGTGTCCACTGCTATCTGTATCTGAGAGCAGTAAAACAATGCTAGTATATTTCACATTTCCTCCTGCCCCCATCATGGCCTGTGTGCATCTAAATGTCTGTCTACTGACCATACACTCTATGTATCTGAAGATACAGGTCTGGGCTTTTCAAAATCTTGTGCCCTTGAAGGAGGTGGGGAGGTTATTGTGTTTAATATCACACAAGCACTGCCAAATCAGCACCAGTGGTTCCTATCTGGTTGCAGGGCTGCCAGGGGTGATTTTCCAATATTAACCACCACCCCATCGTGAGGCTCCCAAAGGCTTCCCAAGGGCAAAAGTGATCCTTAGAGAACCTCAGAAGCTTAAAAGGAGGAAGAGAAACTTTTTAATTTTATTAAATTAAAAATATTCATTGCTAGATAATGACATCATCCAACTTGCACTGTTAAAATTTCCACCATCGAGATTTCAACCAAGTCCTATATAACTGTCTCTCAAAGCCTCCCGAAATAGGTGATTGACTAGCAGCACCCATGGGTGCAATCCATACTTTAAAGCACATTGCAATGAATATGCCTATATCCCAGTTCTGGAGAATGAAACTCTTGATCTCCATTTCAAAATGTGATGTTCAGATTTTAACTTTCACTCATTCAGATTCGCCTTCCTAGAGATTTCTGTGAATCATTATCTTACGATCTTTCAGGGATAAGGACTCAAGTCACGGGACTCACTCTCAAGTCAGACTTAAGTCACAACAGTGACTTGACGTGGACTCAACTCAGGTTTTTTTTCAGCTCATGACTCAGAACCCACCTATCCCTCTCTTTTTTCTGGGGGAAAAAGCTTGTTCAAGCTTGTTCAAACTTGGAACTTGGGACTCGGGACTTGGTACCAAAGACTTGGACTCAGAACTTGGACCTAAAGACTTGCCAACATCCCTGGGATCTTTTGCATCTGAATGGCCACCGAAGCAAAGTTTCCTCAATTAAAGCAAAGCATTTTGCAACTCATCTCAGATCCTTCGCTCCCCTCCAATGAGTCTGCTGTGTCAGCTCCTGAATCAATCAGTCAGAGAGAACATCAGCTGCTAGGACAAAGTAGAGCCTCTTAACAAAACCTCATCTGCTTTGCAAGATTTTTGCTGGATTGCACCTCTTGCTCAATTGATGGAGAATTTCCAGGTGAGAAATTACCCGTCTTAAATGATCTGGCATGAAAGAACAGTAAGAGCTTCTGAACTTTTTTGCTTATAGAGTTTTGTTAGGAATACAATCTGAGTGGATGTAAATATTTAGAATATTTAATTTAGGGCCAGACACATTCACCCAAGTGTATAATAGACTAAATTCATTGTGAGGATTTGGGATGCACACATGCCCACCTCTGAAAATTATCATGCACTTGGCAGCAGCAGAGATAGGCAAACACTGACCGAAATCCTGTTGCGCTGTTATGCAAAAGGCATAATTTGAAGAAGCAAATTGATGTAAGTTAAGAACTCTCCATAGACATGCTACTGATAACACATCTAAAAGCCTTTTGTGTAACTGTGCAACAGGATTTTGCCACTGAGTGCAAAGCATGTTTGTCTAAATGGGTTGAAAAAGTTCCTGTAGTCTTCAGTCAATCACACTTAGAGTCTTCTTCAGACCTTCATGTTCAACACCTGAACATTTCATGGACTTTCATGTGTGTGAGAACTTTCAGGATGTGGCTTACATGAATGCTCACATCACCACTACAGACTGAACAATGCTTGAACAGGGCCTCCCCCCCCCCCCCCCCAAGATAAAGACCCATAGGCTTTCCTGTCCCAACATCCCAATTACAGGAGGTCTCTTGCTTGACAGCTGAATCATCAGCATTGATGATGGGAAAGTTTCTTCCATACAATATGAAGGCAGCGGGTTAGCCTAGAGAACATGATTCTGTCAACTGGTAGAAGAGAATAGCTCCCTTCTGCCACCAGGCATCTACCATCAGAGATGATGATTCCACTTGGACTATTACTTTGGCTAATCTTGACCTATCCCTTTAGCATAAGTCAAGGAAGAAAAGTCTACCTCCACAGTTTGCAAAAGCTCTCTCTGCACCAAACCACTGTCCTTTTCCTTCAGGAAGCAAAGCACACATGCTTGTATGCATGTGTACACAAAGAACAAGCATAGAAGGACTGGCTGAGTGGTCAGAAATACACAAACTGGCCTCTTTAGCACTATTAATCCTTACAAGTCCACAGTATAGGGCAGCAGTCATTGTCACCCTCCCCCTCCCATCTAGATTATTCACATTAAAGCACTGTCTGCAGAACTTTGTTCAATTGGGTAACTGGCTGTGGAGCCAGAGGTTGGGAGTTTGATTCCCCATTGTGCCACTTTGACAAAGGATGGATGAATGATCCATAGAATCCCTTCCAGCTCCACAGTTCTAAGACTTTGAGAACTTAGAACTTATATAAAACAATTCTCATTTCCTTGTTGAAAGCAGCACAAAACACCTTGCTCTCTTACAGGGCAAGGAGCATAATTTTGCAGTAGCTCATGCTCACTTGAGAGGACAAGATGAGCAACAATCTATGTTCCTATACCAAAAGCACAAAAATAAAGAGAGAAATGCTGAGTGAAACAGCTGGAAATTGTGTGCGTCATCTGAAGCCAAAATTCATATCCAAACCCAATCGCTTTCTCACACACAGCCATCCACACACACACTAAACAGTTTGGCTCCCGTCTTCCTATCTAATTACCTATTGATCAAAGGCACAATTTGTGGCATAAACAAGTGTCCACTTTTGAAGTTAAAACATGTTGACAACATCATTACCATCCTCCGCCTCCCCTGCTTAGCATTAGATTGATCGTCAGTTCTAAAACATTCCACAAAGTCAATTACCAAGTTTTTAATCATTTCCTTTTTTCCCCCCAACCCCCAAGAGATGCTGAAATCTGAAAGCAGATGTACAGCACGTAGCGTACAAGAGACCATGATGCCGTTCAAGGTTTTCAAATCCCATTCATCTGCAACTATCCTGCCCTTGGTATATCATTGCTTTCCACAGAACAGAGGATTTCATTCTGTTAAGCCGCTGCAGCGTCCTTCGAGGTATAAGAAAATTTTATTCCCATATCCTTCATAACTAGAGGATTTAGATGTTTGCCTGTCTATCACTGCATTCTGGACCATTAGCTCAGTCCACAACCTAACTATTAATATTTTTGGAAACCCAGTAATCTTCAGCTTTCACTTCGGCAACAGCAGGCATCTGGGCTCACCATTATAAACTGGGAGTGTGCTGGCAGTATCTGCAAAAATCCTTGGATGCTAAACCATGACGTATATTGATGATGGAGTAGAGAGTCACACCATTGGTGCCTCTCTCCAGTGTGATCTGTTCTGAGGCCAATACCCCACCCCAAGGTCTCAAAAGGAGGGTTTTTCAGTCCCCGTCACCCAAGAACCTTGAACTGGAGATGTCAGGGAGTGAACCTCCATCAACGTTCGAAAATGCAGAGTCCATCAGGAACTAGGAGTCTGGTTGCCAAGCAGCTAAGATGAGAAGATCAACCAGGAGGCATGACTGGAGAAGAGGCTAGGAATCGGGCCAATGGCTAACTAGAAACATTGAGACATATTGGAAACTAAGTGTGTAAGGATGTGTCACTGGAGACCAAGACTAAGATCATCCACACTCCTGCATCACCATGTGAAAGCTGGACAGTAAAGAAAACTGGCAGGAAAAAGATCTAATCTAATCAAGTTGCTTCTGCCAACAGACAATTTAACGGAGTTGTGGAGAGAGGGTGTGGAAATTCAAAGCAAGCTGCAGGATGCAATTATGTTTCCCCCCCCCCAAACCCTCAAAGATGTAACAGGCTATAATGGACAGCATTAACACAATTGCTGTCAAGCAACTACCCACCCATCATATGTTGTCATGTTAATGAAAGACGAAGTGTACATATATAAATATATATTTTCCCCACCCCACCTTTAAATCTCCCAGGAAAGTAAACCCAGGATTAGGACTATGTTTTGTTAAGGTCTTTCCCCCCCTGACATTGAAACATATTCTCAGTACATCATTGCAAAGGATCCTTGGATCCTTCATGAGAAAAGTGGCATATAAATATTGAAAATATTTTAAGTAAATAAATAAATAAAGGAACAATTCTGAAAGACAAACTATCAGCTGAAACAAGCATTGGCCATGCCTAGGGTTACTCGAAGAGACATCCCATTCCTTGAAATTTAAGGGTCAAATTCTGGAAGCCCAGGGTAGCTACGCTTGTGATGTCACAGAGGCAAAACAGGAAAGATGTGGGGGATGCTAACTACTTCTAGGGCAGTTGGTTGTGAAAACAGGAAAGATTGGTAGAATATGGGTAAAAGGGCTAAGTAAAACCAAGCAAAATAAGTAACATAGCTCAAGCAACAAGAAGACTCATGAGTCACAATGCTGGTGCTCCACATCCTGCTTTGCTCCAAATAGCAAGGTGAGTCCAAGTACATATTGGTTCTCTCCGCACTCTCTTCCTCTAATTCCTGGCTTTTTTCTATGCACAAGCCCTGTGCAGGTGTAACACACATACGAACATCTATGTGCCAGGCCAATATGCCCTTGTGCCAGCTGGTAATGGATTGAGATAGGTGGCTGGGCTTTAAAGCCACCTCAAAGACAAAAATCTGGGTTCCTCCTCCTCCAGTTTGTCTTGCCTTATTTTTCCCCTTCTGGAATCCCAGGGAAGGACAGCAGTTCCTCCAGAACTTCATCTAGCATCTGGAGAATTCACTATCCTACCAATATGTGCCCAGCTCTCCCTCTGGCATAGATGCAGAGTTTATCCATCTTCCTTGTGTCTTCTAAGACACTTATAGGAAGAAAATAAAATCAAACACCAGCCCAGTAATTACAAACCCTAACGACTCATTTTCGCAAATGCAGGTTCTGTTCTTGTCTGATGACGAATACTGATTAGATATATTCCCTGGAGGCACTGAAAATGACAGTGTTTCAATCAGAGATGGAGGGAGATGAGAGACGGGAGATCATGATAAAGGGGTGCATCTGAATTGCAAATGTGCTGAGAAAGTTGTAAGACGTTCCTTGAAAGAGTTTGATCTTTTTAATAATAATAATAAATAGTTACATGCCTTCCCACCCCCAATGCTCCTCAAAGTTTTCTACAATACAGAATCAAATCCAATTTCACGTCAAGAGTAATCAGAGGTGGGTAGGATTCTGCTTGCCCAGTCAAAGATCCCTGCTTCCTTAACGCATCTTTTTTAATTGTCCTAATCAGAAGCTTCAACATGTTCTTGAGCCTGGTTAGTTAAGGTGTGCCAAATAGGCCTACCCTTTTTAATATACAAAAATTGCCTCCAGTTAAATCAGGGGGGATGAATAGATGGCTTCCCAGATCCTGTTGAACCCCAGCTCTCATCATCCCTCCCCACTAGCTATGGTGGCTTGGGCTGATGGGAGATGGAGTCCAACAACATCTGGAAGCCCATATGACGGGGCATTACGAAGGAGTGAGGAAGAGGGACTTGAGCCAGGGGATCTGAAACAAAAATGTCATCTACTCCTATGGGTCTGCCCGTAACTTGAATTCTTTGCCGGGGCCTTGTTCCATGTGCCACCACCCCAAGAAGTGCGGTAGGCACATGAGATAGTTCCCCCCCCCACCGCCCTTAAAGTAGAGAGCACTTCCACCTCCAAAGGGAAATCAGGCTGGCTCCATCCTTATCAGGGAGGGGGGAGACTCGAGTCATGGGACTTGCTGTCAGGTTGGACTTAAGTCACACCAGTGATTCGACTTGATGGACTCTACTCAGGTTTTTGTTTTTTCCCCCCAATGACTTGGACTCAACTTGACACCCAGCTCTCCCTATTTTCTAAGGGGGAAAAAACTTGTTTTCAATAGGAACTTGGACTTGGAATTTGGACCCAAAGGCTTGCCAACATCCCTGACCCTTACTGAGCTTTTTTAACAGGGAGTCAAAACTACATTTTCAAGACTTTGGTTTTAAAATTGTTTTTAGCCAGTTTTTAAGGATCATTTCATGGCTACTTTATTTTTTATATATTGCAATTCCACTGCACGTTACTCAGGGCCCTTGCATTGGGTGAGGGCAGAAAGCCACTGGTAATTACTGTCAAGTCAGTGTCACATAAGCCACTGTTTGTTTTTCCTGCATTGCATTCCTTCAGCCCTCTGTATCGGAAGGATTCTTGATATTTGGTTATTATGGAGTTCCTGCTGCTTGTAGTCAGACCAAAAGGATCCCCAGCAAATGGCACCATCTAGTGTCAAATAAAAGCAAGGGCATGGGGAAAACTTGAAATTAAGACCAAAAGAAACCCTATTGTTTACATCCACTGGTGTAAATGCAATGGCATAAATCTCTGTGGCAAATCGTCACTGGTTATGAATCACTACTTATATTCCTCAGCCTATACCAAATCATGCAACTAGTATACAATGAGGAATACACGCAAAGACTCCTTAAATAATAATAACTGTGTGCCGTCAAGTCAATTCTGAATTATGGCAACCTTTTTCAAAAGTGGTTTACCGTTCCCTTCTTCTGTGGGCAGTTTTAGGATTGGGCAGCTTGCCCAAGGCCACACGGACTGACTCTTCCTGGATTCATAATGGGGAATTGAACCCCCAACCTCTGGCCCTGCAGCCAGAAATTTAGCTCACTAAGCTATCCAGCTAGCTTTTGGGAGACTCCTTAACTAAATTAGTTGCTTCGCCAGCGTATCTAAGATTCTGGTCACTGTACTTTGCCGTCATATCTGAAAGCAGAGCTATTAAGATACATTGCCCTATAGATCCTTTTGTGATTCCCAGTGTGGTGTAGTTCATAGAGTGATGGACTAGGACTCTAGAGACCAGGGTTCGAATCCCCACTCAGCCATGGAAATTCACTTTGAGAGTGGAACTGGTAAAACCACTCCTAAAAGATTTCACTTGAAAGGCCCTATTACAGTCACAACAGGTCAGTTCCAACTTGACGGCACATAACAGTAACAGAGAAGTAGTAAAGCAAAGAGGATTGATTTCGTCCATTGTCAATTGGAAAGCAAAAGGGAAGATGCAGTATCATTCTCAGCAAAGAGATTGTGTTGATGTCTTGGAAACCATCAGGGATGCTTCTAATCATTTAAGATTGTGCATTGAATTATCTTATCCCCCCCCCCCCCGCAACACTCTTTCAATGGTAATGTATATGATTTCACTTCCTTCAAATTGTGAGAAGCCAGAGTGGCTGCATTTGGAGAGCTCTTCTGCATCTTATACTGAGCGAGGCCCTAAGCACCTGTCTCAAAGGGATCTACCATCACAGTACCACTGTCTCTATCATCCTTCTGCTCTGGCATTCTTCCTTGTGAGTCCCACTGTGTGGAGGGTGAAGCAACTAGGATTGTCAAGTGTCAGGCCTTTGACGGAAGTCTCATGGAATAGGTGTCTAGCTCCAGGTCTCTGGGCAGAGATACAAGGTTCAGGGAGGGCTGTACTGGAGGAGGGGAACACTTAGCTTCAGTGCATCAGGTGTCTGCGCAGCTGGCGTCCCCATCTCTACCCACTCCAACTTGGTGGCAGGACTCAATAGCTCAACCTTGAGGTCCTTGTAAGCAGGTTGCACTTGCTCAACCTGCATACAAAACCAAACTAGAAGAAAAATTCAAGACGGAAAGGACAACACTAGGGAGAGATTCAGGGAATAACACACACTTGGGCCCATCATGCCATTTGGGCCCAGATCCAGGGGTGAAATAGGAGTGTTATGACTCATGAGGCAACCTGTTGTGTAACCCTTGGTAGCAATGGTGCAAGGTCCCCATGGGCTAGAGACTACAAGCCCCGGAAGCAACACTCATTGTGGCATTGGTGCTGTAGGTAAGGTTGCACAGAATATGAGCCCTGGCGCAAATGATGGAAAGTGAGCTTTCAGTAGCATTGAGTTCGACCTTTACTGTCATGACATACACCTTTGGTCTGCCCTTCAACCTTGAATACGCTTCCCTGAGTATTACTGCCCAACCACAAGCAGAAAAAAAGAGTACAAATAACTGCAAAACTCTTGTCAGATATGTCACAAACCAAGCATTAGAAGCTAATAACAGCAACACAGCTCAGCAGCCAGAGGTCTGGTGATGGCAATCACCATTTCCCTTCATCAGACCACGTTGATTCTTTGGAAAGTATGCAGAGTTGGGGAGGGGCCTTCAAATATTCATGATTTCCGAAACATATCAACTCTAGCCAGGGGACAAGGATGATGGGAGCTGGAGTCTAACAACACCTGGAGGAATACAAGCTCTACACATTATGATCCATCTCCTACAACCAAGCACAAGAGGTACTGATCAATGCTCAGAATAATGGTGCAAAAAAGGTAGAGGCAGAACGATGAAAACAGCAGAACGTACTGTCTGGGATTATTATTCACTCTGAAAAAGTTAGGCACAGGATTATGTCCTCCCTCATCAAAACTCAGCTCCCCTACAGAACAGTGTCAAAATCAGTGGCCCATCAGGATCAACCTTGGGAACTACACAAAAACTTAGACCGATCCTTAGCAGCTGCCACCAAAGTTACAGTAGGCACCCAGTTCCATCAAGGAATATCTGATGAACATTTCACTATCTTCCATTCAATGTTTTCTTAAGCAGGGCAATATAGCAGAGAGACCTTACTGACCTTCAGAGGAGAAATGTGGGACTGCAGGACATATCCGTGGACATTTTCTATCTGCGACAAGTTCTTCTCAGAGATGTGAACTAGTTCTGGCCCCCTCACTTCATGAGTTAAACGAGGTAAACTATGATCGTGTGGAACGTCCTCATCTTGGTAGCGATACTTCTGGGGCACAAAAGAAAAAAGAGAGAGAATATTAAGGAAGGCTTGGAAAAAGCAAGTTTCGCACTGCAGTCATTAAAAAACCTACTCTAAAAAAAAAGATGGACTCCTAGAAATTTGGCTGTTTGCACTGAATTGTTGTGACAAATCATAACTCCTGCTAAGCCATATAGGGCCTTCTTTAAAAACAAAGTAGAGACCATCCGCTGGGACCTGGATTCCTCCTCTTTATCAGTAGATCGAGCCGAGACGTCCACTGCTCCGCCTTGCCTGGAGAACCTGACACAATTTCAGCTAGTGACATCAGTTGAGGGCAACAAGGTGCTTGAGCGCTGTAGGGCCACCACCTCTTCACTAGATCCTTGCCCGGCCTGGCTGCTGAAAGCGCCCAGACTTGTAACAATAGAATGGGCCACCGCCATTATCAATGGCTCTCTCCTTGAGGGCAGGGTGCTCATTAGACTGATCCGGAAAAAGCCCAACTTGGCGGCGGACGATATTAACAACTATCGACCCATCGCCCATGTTCCTTTTCTTAGCAACCTAGTGGAGAGAGTGGTGGCCGATGGGCTACAGGCACTCCTGGAGGAGACCGATACCCTTGACCCATTCCAGTCTGGGTTCAGGCTATGTCATGGCACAGAGGTCATCCTGCAAGGTGACCTTTTGAGGGAGACTAACTGAGACAAAATGTCCTTACTGGTCCTCCTCGACCTATCAGCAGCCTTCGATATCGTCGAACATGGTATCCTCCTGGGGCAGCTCTCTGGGTTGGGGATAGGTGGTCTGGCCTTGGCCTGGCTCTGGTCCTTTCTTGAGGACTGTTCTCAGAGAGTACAGCTTGGTGAGATGATGTCCACCTCTTGGACTCTTAATTGTGGAGTCCCTCAGGGGTCGATCATCTCCCCAGTGCTGTTTAATATCTATATGAGGCTGCTGGGGAAGGTCATCAGGAGTTTTGGAGCTTCGTGTCATCAATATGCAGATGACACCCAGCTCTATCTCTCCTTCCACCCTTCTGCAGTGGGTGCTGTCCCGTCCCTTGAGCGCTGCCTGGATGCTGGGGGAGGTTTCTCTTGCCGCAAAGGATGAGGTGCACAACTTGGGTGTACTCCTGGACGCAGAGCTATCGATAGTATCTCAGATAGCGGCTGTGGTCCGCACCACCTACTTCCATTTAAGGCGGATCACTCTGCTCCCTGCCTTGACACCGGGTCCCTCACCACACTGGTTCATGCACTGGTAGTCTCGAGATTAGACTACTGCAATGCTCTCTACGTGGGGCTGCCCTTAGTGCTGTCATGGAGACTTCAGCAGGTCCAGAACTCAGCCAGGTCCAGAACTCGGTGGGGTTAGGAGACATTAACATATCTCCCACACCCTGGCCGCCCTGCACTGGCTACCCGTTTGTTTCCATGCCAGCTTCAAGGTATTGGTGTTAACATACAAAGCCCTAAACGGTTTGGGACCTCGTTATCTGGCAGAAAGCCTCCTTCCAACCAGATCTGCCCGTTCTGTAAGATCTTCCCAGGCTGGGCGGTTGAGAGTTTTGACCCCGAGAGGGGCTTGGAAATCAGTGACCAGAAAACGGGCCTTCTCAGTGGTAGTCCCACAACTGTGAAATGCTCTCCTGCCCAAAATTCGCCTGGCGCCTTCACTGGGAACTTTTGAGCAATTATTAAAAACATTTTTATTTAGACAGGCCTTCCCAGACTCTACTTTACCTTGATACAACACCTAATGTTTCAACCCCTGCCATCCTTTCCTTATTTTTATTGTAATGTTTTACTGATAATGCTTTCATTTGGCTATAATGTATTGATTAATTTATATGACTGTCCTGTTATTGTATTGTTTTGTTTTTATACTCTGTTTTATTGTACTGTGTAAACCGCCCAGAGTGGCCTGGGTTACCAGATGGGTGGTATAAATAAATAAATAAATAAATAAATAAATAAATAAATAAATAAATAAATAAATAAAGTAAGTAAGTAAGTAAGTAAGTAAGTAAGTAAGTAAGTAAGTAAGTAAGTAAGTAATTCCCAACCTTGGGTCTCCAGATGTCTTTGGAGTAAAACTCCCAGAAACCTTCACCACTAGCTGTGCTGGCCAGAATTTCTGGGAGTTGTAGTCCAAGAACATCTGGGGACCCAAGGTTGGGAACCACTCGCTGATCCAGTGCAACCTTCTCCAACCTGATGCCTGGACGTGATGTGGGTTGGTAATTCCACACTTCTGGATTACAAGAGAGAGGAAAAAAGATGGTATAATGACATTCTTAGAAAGCTTCCTACAAACAGTCTCGAGTGATGATAGCACTTTTCAAATATTTGAAAGGCTGTCCTACAGAGGAGGGGCAGGATCTGTTCTCGATCATCCCAGAGTGCAGGACACGCAACCATGGGCTCAAGTTAAAGGAAGCCAGATTTAGGGTGAGGAAAAACTTCCTAACTGTTAGAGCAGTACGACAGTGGAACCCGTGACCTCGGGAGTTGGTGAGGGCTCCAACCCTGGAGGCATTCAAGAAAAACTTGGATCATCACCTGGCAGATCTGCTTTGATTGTATTCCTGCATTAAGCAGGAGGTCGGACTTGATGGCCTTGTAGGCCCCTTCCAACGTCCCTTTTCTATGATTTCTATGATTCTAACAACAGCCTTGCAGTCAGGTCAGTACAATCACTGTCCTGAGTATCGCGAGCATTGACAGGACTCTGAGGAAAGAAAAACGTAACAAAAGATGCAGTGACCAATTTCTCAAGACGCAGGGCGAGATGAAATAGCACTGACCCCCAGTGCTTTTCTCTGAATAGGAACAAGCAAAAAGGGAAGCAAATCTACTTTTACACTAGCCCAGGGGGGGAAAAAAAAACTGACTATTCCCACTCAACCACAAAACTCACAACGCCCACACATAATACCTCACTGCAACCATTGGACTGCTTTGCAGACTTTTGGAATTCCTTCACAGTGCTGCAGTGGAACCCGAGGTGAGGAAACCTCTTCCCCCTCCCCCCTTCCATGTTTCCCCTGAGCTTAGTTTCAGTCTTCACAGCAGTGGGTATGCCTGTGGGTGGGTGGAACGAAGTTTCCCCAGCAACAATACATGGTTGCAACCTTCTTGTGTTGTAAATATATTCTAGTGGCTTGGGGCCAAATGGATAATCAAGACCTATTAGCTTTGCAAAAGACCTGCTCCTGGAGGAGATTAAAGTTGGTCACGCTGATTCGAAAGCCTGGATCAACATAAAAGGTAAAGGTAAAGGTTCCCCTTGACAATTTGTCCAGTCGTGTCCAACTCTAGGCGGCGGTGCTCATCTCCGTTTCCAACCCATAGAGCTAGCATTTTGTCCGCAGACAATCCTCCGTGGTCACGTGGCCAGCGTGACTAGACACGGAACGCCGTTTACCTTCCCACCGGGGTGGTACCTATTTATCTACTCGCATTTTTGCATTTTGCATGCTTTCGAACCGCTAGGTTGGCGGGAGCTGGGACAAGCGACGGGGGCTCACTCCGTCGCGTGGATTCAATCTTACGACTGCAGGTCTTCTGACCTTGCAGCACAGAGGCTTCAGCGGTTTAACCCGCAACGCCACCACATAGTGGCCAGTATTTTTGGACTTTTCATGGTGTCATGGCTGTAGGGACTGCCATGATGAGTGCCTACCTGTACTTCAAAAATTACTGCAGCATCACTGGACCTCCTAATATGCCCTCGATCCTGGTTTCCCTGTAGTTTTGGTTATTTATTTATTAATCCAAATATTTATCAGAACTTGGAAATCTTACTTTCTGCAACTTCCACCTTGAGTTCCTTACACAGGGGAAAGATGGTATATGAGCGAATGAATGACAGAATGAATGAAACTTCCAAGCTCTCCGAGTTATATCCTGCCCTGAATGTAAAGATCTCAGAATGGATTACAGACAATACGGTAACCTGAAATAATTTAAATTGTTCAAAGCAGTTCAAACAATTTGACAATGAGCTGTTTAAAGAAGCTCAAACACTTTCAAAAAGTGAACTGTTTAAAGCAGTTTAAACAATTTAACAACGAACGCTTCAAAGCAATTTAAAATGACGGAAAGCAATTTGAAAAAAACATTATGCCATGTCAAACGATGGGTCTGGTATCAGAAACTCCATAACCTAATCAAGCCCTGAAACCTGCAGCGCTCAAAGTTGTAATGAAGAGCCAAGATTTCACTTGGCATTGAAAAAAATAGGCCCATGGCAGTGCCGGTTGTGGGTAGTCTACAACCAGAATGCCACAATACAGAAAGTGCATTCTCTCCTCACAATGTGTCCCTCCAACTGCTTGGACTCAGAGGAAGGTCTCCCGGGAAGATCTCAGTGGCCTCACATCCTAGATCGCAACCCTGAAACCACAGCCTCTTTGGGCAGGCACAGCCAATTAGCCAGAAAACACAATCCAGCTCATCAGAAGATTTTGCCAGTTCTCAAGATGCTGGCAGAAGTTTCAAGATAGTCCTGTGGTTCCCCCCAGATCTCCAGGTGAAGAGATAAATTTCAAGGAGGCAATGCTTGATGAGGAAAAAACTTGATGTTTGCTCTTGAGATGGCGGAGGGGACGTGGTGGCGCTGCGGGTTAAACCGCAGAAGCCTCTGTGCTGCAAGGTCGGAAGACCAGCAGTCGGAAGATCGAATCCACGGGACGGAGTGAGCTCCCGTCGCTTGTCCCAGCTCCTGCCAACCTAGCA
This sequence comes from Intellagama lesueurii, assembly GCA_037013535.1. NCBI lineage: Eukaryota > Metazoa > Chordata > Lepidosauria > Squamata > Agamidae > Intellagama > Intellagama lesueurii. The sequence continues at coordinate 9,702,437 of JBAJHW010000003.1, forward strand.
GTTCGAAAGCATGTAAAAATGTGAGTAGATAAATAGGTACCACCACGGTGGGAAGGTACCAGCGTTCTGTGTCTAGTCGCGCTGGCCACGTGACCACAGAAACTGTCTTCGGACAAACGCTGGCTCTACGACTTGGAGATGGGGATGAGCACCGCGCCCTAGAGTCGGACACGACTGGACTAAATGTCAAGGGGAACCTTTACCTTTACCTTGAGATGGCATTAAACTCTTGGGCTCACACAAAGGCCCCATGGCACAGTGATTAAACTGCAGTACTGCAGTCAAGTCTCTGCTCATGAGCTGAGTTCGATCCCGAGGGCTTCAGGTAGCCAGCTCATGGTAGACTCAGTCTTCCATCCTTCCAAGGTTGGTAAAATGAGTACCCAGGTTGGAGGGGGGGGAAGGTGTTGTTTGTACAATTATGTTGTAAACCGCCCAGAGAGTGCACTAGCACTATGGGGCAGTTGATAAGTTGAGACAACGACAAGAAACAATAACAACACAAGCCCTATTAGGCAACAACTCTGCTGCTGGTTGTATTTTGCCACCTGCTGGGTCACCCAAAAAAGTTCCCCTATCTTGGATGGTAAGATTACCCAGCTAGCCAATATTAGCGGGGTTTCCCTTGGTCTGCGGATCTATTTCCCTAGACACTCCTTCACACTCATTTCCACCATCAGCTGGCCTAGAAGCAACAAGCCCAGCCACTGTTTGATGCATCTTTATGAGAAAAGAGCAACCTCTCAGAATACCAGCTGAGGTCTCAGGGAATTGCTATGCCTCTCTCGGACTCCAGAAAGAGAGACATATCTCAGGGGAAAAGATGCCAGAGGGAAATCCGAAATGTAATGTTTGTGTGTAAAGCCTGGACAGGCATCTCCGCCCACTTCTAGCCATTGCTAGGGCTCAGCTATGATTGTTTGCTGAACTTCTCCTGACCAGGGTCTGCCTGCCCTCTTTCAGTGACATCACAGCAGTTCAACCAATGCGAAGCCACTCTTCTCTTTGCTGAGCTGGCAACTCGACTACGATCATCACAAGGACCGACTCCCTCATCTAAGATTCCAGCCTTAAAATATCAGGAAATGGGAGGCTCCAGACCCGACAACTTTACTCATCAGGCTCATACGACAGCCCACCAGATGCTCAAATCTTCTCTCTGTTTTGGTATTATTTGGGAGTGAAAAATCACGGGGGTTGTCGAACATTTGGCAGGCGTCGAGACACAGCTGGTGAGTTATATTCAGCTTGGCAATTCCCAAGTTGTACAAAACTTGCCTTAAGAGCTGCCCACTCTTTTCTCCCAATTAACTGCAGTTGAACGGAGGGCCCCTCTCCTACATACACACAACACACACACACAGAGAGAGAGAGAGAGAGAGAGAGAGAGAGAGAGAGAGAGAGAGAGAAATTCATATATTCACAAAGGAACAGGTGGATGATGAACGATAATTACAAACGAGTGCCTGCTACGAATGGGACGTTGTGTACTTCCAGCCCACAACAGATATTTTAAATCCCCTGTAATTACCTCTAATGGAGCAGCACAGACTGTGCCGCTGTGAATGATTAAATGGAAATGTGGCCCTCTTTTAAAAGCACCAAAAGAGGCAGAGGGGGGGGGGGAGGAATTATTAATCTCCGTTTGTTTGTTTAAAAACATGAAATGGACGTAGCAGTGCCTCAGGCTTGTGTTGCTGCACCTCAAATCTTCTTTTGAAATTCACTTGTGGACTTCATCCTTTGGAAAGGATTCCTATTAAGACAGATCCTTCTAGAAATGCGAAGCCGAACAGCTGATCCGTGGTTCAGTGCCCCTGCTCCCACTTGGCAGCGGTGCCCGCCCCGCCTTCTCCACGCGCTGCCTCTGAGTGGGTGCCCTCTGGAAGGGGGCAGGGTGTTCACACAGGAAATGAACTGCATCAAACTGCCGAACCAGCGATTCGTCCCCATCTTTAATTTTGATTGCTGTGAGCCACCCGTATGGAGTCCTCGAAGGAAGGAAGGAAGGAAGGAAGGAAGGAAGGAAGGAAGGAAGGAAGGAAGGAAGGAAGGAAGGAAGGAAGGAAGGAAGGAAGGAAGGAAGGAAGGAAGGAAGGAAGGAAGGAAGGAAGGAAGGAAGGAGATCTTGGAAAAGCTACCTTTTGGATTACAGTTCCCAGAGTGCTTTAGCCAGCCTGAAAAGCAATGTTTCCAAAGTCCAAAAAAGTAATGAGACTACTGTTATACTGAAATCTGGCCCACAAACTTCCTTCCTGTGGCAGAGCCTCCCACCTTCTGCTACATACTTGGACGAACTGAACAATTTTTTTAGATTCTAGACTCTATTATTCCCCTTTTTAACCTTTTAAACCACTTTTAAACTCCCCGAATGGAAAAAAAGCCCATGGGGAGAACTGCCTCAAGATACCACCGCTTGTGCCTGAGCTGAAGCGTGGGCAGCCAGGGAGGCCACAGAACCACGGAAGAGATGCTTGTATAAGGAAAGACAAAACACTTTGTCACACATATAGGCACATCCCCTGGCCACCTTGAAACTGAAGTTAGTGCGAGAACCCTACTCCTCACCCATAAGGACTTTCTTCTGTGCTGGAAACGAGTCTAAACACAGCTTCTTTTCTATCAAATCATCAAAATTTTTAATGGAATACGTTTCCAGCACAGCACAAATCACAATTGATTCATGATATCAAAGCCTGTTTCGTAACTACAGGAGAACTGCGGGATCCGTGGGCCTGAAAATATTAAACAAAATCCCCCAGAAACACGTTTCCAAGGTGTATTACCAGAACTGGCCACTAGAGCAAACCAGAGACTATGCTATATATAGCATTTCTGTACCCGTGCTTTTTGGGAATCGGGGGGGGGGGGGGCTGAAACTGATCCCCTGTGGACACCACAGTTCTACTGTACTTAAGGAGCTGCTGCTTGAAATTTTCCTCTGGAGTGGAAGATGAAGTGATCATAGGTTTTAGTAACACATGAACTATGCCTTCTGTTCAAGTTGTTCGAACCATGTGTCATCAAAAAAGCTTATTAGCTTTAATAGTTGAAAGGAACACATCCATGTTCACAAACAGAGGACCTGTTTCTGGGAAGTGGGCTGTTGTTCTTCATGCTCTCTTATTTCCTGCTTTCTCTCTGTACGAGCCAGCCAGGGTCTTAAGATCTTCAGGAAAAGCCATTCTCTCATTTGGTGAGAACACAAGACAGGGCCTTCTTGGTGGCTGCTTTCAAGTTGCTGAATTCCCTTCCATGCCCCCCCCCATTCTGCCCATTCAGGTAGCCCTTGGCCACTAACTGACCATTACAGTAGCATCTTTTAACGGCAGATGTTTCCCATTTTTATTCTTGTGGAGTCTCCGGACACAGTGGTTAAACCTCAGTACTGCAGTCAAGACTCTGCCCATGACCTGAATTTGATCCCAGCAGGCTCAGGTAGCCAGCTCAAGGTTGACTCAGCCCTCCATCCTTCTGATGTCAGTAAATTGAGTACCCAGCTTATTCAAGGGGGGGTGGGCAATGTGTAGACTGCACAATTAAAATTGTAAACTGCCCAAAGAGTGCTTTAAGAGCTATGGGTGGCATATAAGCACACTATGGTTTTGTTTGTTTTTGCTTTTTGTTGTGCTCGTTAAATGGTTTTAATTATTTTAATTTAATCCAGTGCTTGCTTTTAATGTGATAACTCAATTAATTGTTTTGCTTTCAAATATTTTAATGGGTTGTTTTTAGCTGAATCTGTTTATCTCTTCTCTTCAGAATTTTCCAATATACCCTTAACACTGTGGAAATTGAAGGAGCTTCCTGAACACTTTTTGCCTTTAGCTCCACCTTGGTGTAGTTATTGTTTTGAAACACCAGATGGCAGAACAACCCTCCTGATCAAGGTACCTACTGTGGACGAATTCCATAAATAAAGCATGGGGGATAGCTTTGCAATCAACCTCTTGTTGATTCTTAATAGGCAGCAAAATATTAACTTCATTTTTAAAAGATTTCCACTAGCCTAATATATGTGTGCTCAAGTATATAAATTTTAAAGACTGCAGTTTGTTTAATAACAGCACTTTATGTGGGCAATCAGTCATATTCAAAAAGAGCAGCAAGAGTTTATACAACTCATTAGGAGTAACCAGAGCAACACACGCCGGCAGGAATCTATTGATTTTCCTAAAGGTTAACAGCAACATGAACGTCATGTACTAACAAAGCATCAAGAGTCCAGCTAGACCAGTGGTCCCCAACCTTTTTCAAGTCATGACCCCCTGCTTTTTATAATAGCCAAGCAACCTGCCGTCACGACTATGTTTGCATAGGCATTTTAAAAGGCATTTTAATGGGGTAAAGCCATCCTTTCTCAAAAAGTACAGGCTTCTTTCTCCCCCAAAGGGCCTGTTTCTCATTCACACAAACATACATTAATTTTAATATCCCGCTTAGACAGGTCAAGGAAGAAATTATTTAACAAGAGCTACAACACATATAAAGGGATGTGGTGGCGCTGCGGGTTAAACCGCAGAAGCCTCTGTTCTGCAAGGTCAGAAGACCAGCCGTCGTAAGATCAAATCCACGCAATGGAGTGAGCTCCCGTCGCTTGTCCCAGCTCCTGCCAACCTAGCAGTTCGAAAGCATGCAAATGCAAGTAGATAAATAGGTACCACCAAGGTGGGAAGGTAACGGTGTTCCGTGTCTAGTTGCACTGGCCACGTGACCACGGAAACGGTCTTCGGACAAACGCTGGCTCTATGACTTGGAAACGGGGATGAGCACCGCACCCTAGAGTCGGACATGACTGGACTAAATGTCAAGGGGAACCTTTACCTTTACCTTTACAACACATATAAGGCAACCTGTGACACCCCCCCCCAAAAAAAACCATTACAAACCCCTTGGGGGTCATGACTAGTTGGGAAACAGTGAGCGCGACCATGAACCAGGACCACACTGAGTCCTCCAGGGAAATCATGCTAAACCCCTGTATCCTGCAAAACACATGGGATGATCTGCTAACTTTAAAATCCACTTTTTAAGCAGTTCAGCCAGCTATTGACAGTTTCTTAAATAAAAAAAGATGCAAGAATGAAAAACATCGCAAATGTCAGATCATAATCAACACAATAGCTTGGTACAACGTCTCCATCGCTGGGGGGCATTTTGACAACTGTTTCTTAAGTACTTTCTCCAACTCTCCTGCCACCTTAGCAGAACTGCATTTGAAATTGTGACAGCGATGTGAAAAATACTTGCTAAATCCATTGTTCTGGTCAATATAGGTGGTCTCCATGTAAGAAACCTGAAGGAGAAATGTTCAGGCCCCATGAGATTTTTCACCATCAGCACAACAACCAAACAAGGAACTCTCACCCCTACATCAAAGATTCTGTAATTTGCCATAACTTCATTCCATAAAACTACCGTCTGTTCTTTTGGAGAAGCAAAGCACACACACACACAACAAATACAGGAGGACTGGAGCCAAGCCATTTTGTGCTTTATAGGTTGGAACTAGCACTTTGAATAGAGCCCGGAAACTGATCAGCAGCCAATAGAGCTGCCGTTACAGGGGGCTTATGTGATCCTTGCAACCAGCCCTAGTAAACAATCTGGCTGCAGTGTTTTGGACACCCTGAAGTTTCCAAGTACTTTCCAAAGGGAGCCCCACATAGAGCATTTTACATGAATACAACTGGGATGTAACTATGGTACGGATATGGAAAGTGCCTATGCATGTGTGCCCCTGTACCCCCGCTGTATTGTGAGTCCTACATGCTTTCAGGCCAAATGCCTGAGCAGAGCTTTAATTAAGAAGCTGGGTGATTGAGAGATCAACCCCTTCTAGTATCTGCCAGACGCATGGCCCTTGCAGTAATTTTTTTCAAGCTCAGAGAGTGGGGGTAGAGAGAGTTAAGCAAGTCCTCCCTCCTGTCTTGCTGCAATGAAAAGGAGCACTTATCCAACAGGTCTTTCATAGCCAAGGAACTACAGAATGGAAGCTTACCTAGTAATCAATACATTCCAGCTGAGAGCGAGAGCTGACATTTTAGATGTCTGATTCCCTTTCATCCCATATGCTACCAGCAAAGCACTGCTTCAAAGGCTGACAGTTGAACAACAAACATTTTCGAATGAGAACTTGGACTGACCATATTGTCGGAGGGTTTTGTTATTGCTTGCAGCCTCGCATGCTGTCTCTAGTAGCTTTGGCTGTGGGCTGGAGTGACTGTCAGTCTATCCAAAACTAATCAATAATTTGCTCCGACTTCAGAATTCAAAGAGAGCCCTTCCTTTCTACTCTGCTTCCCCCCCCCCCCCAATCTCTGTTGTGACATCCAATGACGTGGATGAGAGAGTGTGGGCAATAGTTATCAAATTTGTAGATGACACAAAATTGGATGGAATATCTGGTACCTGGGAAGACAGAAACAAGATTCAAAAAGATCGTGATAGGCTTGAACACTGGGCTGAAAACATGAGAATGAAATTTAACAGGGATAATTACAAAGTTCTACACCTTGGGGGGAAAACGAATGCACAGTGACAAGATGGGGGATCCTCGGCTCAATAATACTATGAATGAGAAAGATCTTGGGATTGTTGTAGATCAAAAGCAGAATATGAGCCAACAGTCTCGTAATGTGCAAAGCAAGGTGAGGCCAATGGAAAACAGGTGAGCGAGGTTTTTTTAAATGAAGCGGTTGAAAAACGCACTCCTAACAAACCTACCGAATCGTTAAGCATTTTTCTGCATTGCCTGAACTGTCTACAAATTGCACGGCACACAGTCTCAGCTTGGTTGTACTGTGAATCCCTGTGAAACTTTTCCCTCATCTTAGAAAAACGCCTTTTCCTTCCCATGAAATTTATCAGATAATTTGTCGGAGTGCAATGCTCCAACTTTGCCTCAAGGTTTTGCTTCAGGAGGAATTTTGCCCTGTCTCTAACACCAACATTTCAGAGACTTCTTTATGTACCAGTTATTGTAAGAGTTAAATATGCTAATTTATCTTGGGTGTAGATAATCACCAATTTTATGGTAATTGCCGAATTTCCATGTTTATTAAACTGGTGCATCATGCATGCTCACTCTATTTGCATTACATTCATAAATTAGAAAAACACATTCTGTGTATTGGCAGTCTAATAAATCTGGGCCATTATCTCTAAAGATCCTCAATTCTCTCACCAGAGATCAAGTATCATTCTCTACAGGAGAACTTGTTACATATCCCAGAGAGAAGCATTTCTTCTATTTATCAAAGCCCTGTAATGCAATTACAACTGATTCTATGCAATGCACAGCAGGCTAAGAGTGCCAAACAATGGCAGCATGGATCTTTTTACTCTAAATTAACAAATTTATGGGATGCAGAGAGAGATTGAGGGGGGGGGGATGGAAAAATAATATTCTCATAGAAATAACCTGTTTTGCATTTCCTGAAAATAAGTGTGAGATAAAGTATGTCCTGTTGTGGAAATGCAGAGATTTCTACAGCTTGCATGGCATTTTGAAGATATAAACTATGCATAAAAGCCTGTACGCCGTTATAAAAAATGTGAAAGGCTAAAAATGAAAGGCACTGAAAACATGCAGAAGCATACTTTAATCCAGGGAGGAAATGCAAACAAAACCATATATATCAAGAAAATGGATATGCATTTCAGTGAGAAGGGAAAAACAAAATCTTGTAATGTCTCAAGAAAACAATGGATGGGAGAAGAAAGCTATTGCATTCAGAGAAATGTCACAAGAATGAGATTCAGCATCTCTTAAAAAAAAAGTAAACCAACTTAGGCGCTATGCTTTGAGGGGATTATGTGAGTCAACTCCTGCATAAATTCAATTGATTCAAATGGGCCTACTCTAACTCCAACTTATGATGATGAAATAAGTCACAACTAAAGTAAGCCCTTTTGAATCAATAGAACTGACAAAGCAGTTGGCTCATGAAATCCCCATTGAATCAGTGGGCCAATTCTAGTTAATTTACTATGCTAAGTAGAGATGGGCACGAACCACTGGTTTGGTGGTTTGTGCCTGTTCGTTTATTGGTCAAACAGATGTTCAGCACTTCCCAGCCCTGCCTTCTCCGGTGACCACCCACTCAGAGACAGCACCCTACCTTCCCAGCCTTGCCTTCTCTGGGCACTGCCTCTGAATGGACGCCTGCCAGAGAAGACAGGGCTGGTAAGCGCCAAACACCTGTTCGGCCAATAAGCGAACCAGCACGAACAGCTGAACTGGTGGTTCATGCCCATCTCTAATGCTAAGCAACAAGATTTTGGCCAAAGTATCTATTGTGGTGTTCCTCTGTTTGAGGGAGAAGAGCAGCTCCTTGATCTGACCCATAATCACTCCAGTATCACCCAAAAAGCCTTGATTGAGTGTGTGTTTTGCATGTTTGTCCAAAGATAGTAAATATTAGAGATGGGGGTATTCGTATTCGTATACGAATATCCCTGCAGAGGGTCCAGCCACATGGGTCCAGCCATGGGTCCAGCCACATGGGGCCAGACAGTCCACTCACCGATCTGCCACAGATGGCGCGATTCTACCAATGGCTCCGCAGCGCGTGATCCGCTCGCCACTCCTGGCAGGAGGCGGGAGGACAAGCCTCGCTGAAAGGTCAAAGAGTGGCGAGCGGATCGCGCGTGCTGCGGAGCCATTGGTAGAATCACGCCGTCCACGTCTGCGTCAGATCGGTGAGTGGACCGTCCGGCCCCATGGGGCTGGACCCTCGTTAACGCCACCTGTGCAGGGATATTCGTATACGAATACCCCCATCTCTAGTAAATATGCCTACTAGAAATTTGTCATAATGGGCTGTCAAGTCACTTCCAACTTGTGGCAACCCTTCTAGGGTTCCTGAGGTATGTGACCATTTTTGAAGAAAAAGGAAGGCAATGGGTTAGGGGAAAATGCTGGATATCTGGCAGCCCTTTGTTTGAATCGTTGGAAGAGATGATTCCACCAACAGCCACCAAGGGTGGAATTTGAAACCTATACTCCTGACTTCTTTTTGTAACTAATTTTAAAGAAACAAACCATGCACAGGCCTCTACCAGGACTTTGAGGGCTCTCATGTTGGTTTTTTCCTGCACTATCCACCATATTCATGCACAGCCTGACGGAGATGAGAATACAGTACAGTTCCTGTATCTGCAGGATCAGTATCCAGTTTCAGTTATCTGTGGTTTGCTGCTGCCATATAGACAACATGTAAGGAGACGGGCCTTGTGACCTTTGTCTCTCCCCGTTGTACACTGCATATAGGGTTTGCTACTATCCACGGTCTCAGGCATTCACAGTAGATCATGGGATGGTTCCCCTGCTGATACGACGGTCCTACTGTACATTGAAAGCTAGTGGTTGTTTTAGTGGTCTAATAAATGTACCACCTACCCTTGTTTTTGTAGCTTTGAAGCCATATGAGATGTTCAAGGAGTGGTTTTACCAATGCAGGAAGAAGAGATTTGAACCCAGTACTCCTGACACTCAGCCCAACATTCTACCCACACCACCAGATTGGCTGTCACCTCTACCGGGCATAGACCACTGAAATCAGCACAATTTCAGTCAATTACAACTACCTTGATAGGAATGGGTCTACTCTATGCATGACTCATTGCAGTTCTAAACCCAGACTTTTTTGTTTGACATCAGAGAAAAGGAGAGTTGAAAATTAATCAGCGGTCACCGTCATTGCTAATACTGAAGCCAAGAATTTGAAAAGACGATGGCCACTTGAGGCTCTTCTCTTCAAGGCCTATTCAGGGCTGAGTGTGCATTACCAACAGCAAAGATGTAATCACAGTAGTGAAGTTGCCATTTCCATGTGAACAGAGAAATTCGTCAAAGGAGGACATGGGTAGGCTGCTGTTGACTTTCAAAGGGCCCTTAAAATAGTAAAGAGGCTCGCAGATAAACCATTTCCATGTTATAAAAATAGTGCCAAACTCAACAGCAAACTGCAGATCTTGGTAATAAGTCACTGAACTATGGGAGCTCTTGGGAAAGGAGGAGTTATATAAATATAAAACTTGTAATTATTATGTTCAGTTTTTAAGAAAGCTAGGTTACGGTTTTCTAAAAATAAGGGTCTGATAAAAACTCTTATGGATCCGTGGTCTCTCTTGTTAATGACTTATTGCAGAGGAATTATATGTATTTGAATTCAAAGGAACATACACTTTAAGTCCCCTAAGATAGATTTTATCTTTGTAAAAACAAGTGGATTTGTATTTTGACTTTAAAAGATTGTAACTTAAGGTTATAGCATTTTTGTACTTGAATTTCGATTTTCTTTGCATCTGTTTCTCATCTTTCTGTTGGTGTTTTATTTAAAAGCTCACAGTTTGACTCAAAGGGACTTTTCGGGGGGGGGGGGTAGGATCTAGCATTAACCAATAGTTCCTTCCAGCCTTTGAATTCAAAGGGAGCCCTGACTCTCTGAGTGCCTTTCTCCTCTCTTGGTGGCAGTTGTTTGTTTGCTCTTGATCTGTTCAGTTGGTTTCTAAGTATGTGTGCAGTAAAGAAAGCAGCAAACACAAGTCTGTAATTTCAAGCAACTGTAAGTAAAGAAATTGTTTTATTTTTCTCTCCTACAAATGTCTCAGAATGAATTATGGAGACTTATTGAGACTTTAAGTGCCAGTTAATGAAAAAGGGATGGACTCTGGGGAACTTGTAGCTATTCTCATCTGTGAGCCTCTGTACTTCTGCATAGCTAAAAGGAATTCTACCAGAGCTTCAAAACTCTGTATCACTTTCTTCCACAAAGCTTGAATTAGAAATGCAGTTCTCTCTTAGCCAATCATATCTTCATAACAGAGCCCATCTGGTGCTTAGAGTGCTGGACTGGGGAGATTGTAACTTCCAGTGAGTCCCCAAATTCATTGGGCAAACCTTGTGCCAGTTATTCCCACTCAGCTTGAATTTCTAAAAAGGCTGTTTTGAGGTCATCAAGTACAAGAATGCAGCTAATAAATAAATGATGGTTCCGTGTAAGCTAGACCTGCTGAATCCATTGCTGAATTGTGGGTCCACTTCCAGAAATCCCACTTATTCAATGGGTCTGTGGTTGTACCGTTTGGACCCAGGCCTAAATAATCAATCCTATCAGGAAACATATTCTGTGTAGTAATCTCCAACCTAAGTCTACTTTAGGGCCAGAATCATATTGGCAACTTACACAGTCAAAGGTGAAATCACATTAAGCCTTGATGGTGAATTGTTGCTAATTAAAAAGGAGCTGGTTGCATTCCTCACTATGTAACCAGTTGAGTGACAGGCCCACAACCAATCATCTCTCCAGTTAGCATTATCTTGTTGCTATGGTTCACACAAGTTCACTTACACATGCATACACTACCAACAGGGTTCTGAAAAGTGAACTGAGGCAGGACATGACCCCAGTGTCCTAAGTTCCTACACCAATATTTCCAAGACCATCACTCCAGCCACTACACTGCGCTGATTTTTGTACTGACACTTTATCATGTTACTATTAATAGTATGTACAGCTGGCTGGATAGCCCAGTGGTTTAGACATCTGGCTGCAGAGCCAGAGGTTGGGAGTTCAATTTCCCACTGTGCATCCCCAGAGGAGAGCCAGCCTGTGTTGAGGGCAAGGTTCCCAAACTTTTTTGCCCCGTAGACCACTTGCTGACGTCTTTGTTTTTCGTAGACCCCCTGCCCCCTGCAAAGCTTTGATACAAGTCTAAACTTGCACCCCCAATTTTTTCTCTCTCTGACGTGGACCCCCTGCAAGTCGAAATCAACCCCTGGGGGTCCATATAGACCACTTTGGGAACCTATCTAGAATTAATTAAGTGCAATTCCTAGAAGCCTTCACCACCAGCTGTGCAGTCTGGGGTTTCTGGGACTTGCAGTCCAAGAACACCTGGGTAACCCAAGGTTGGGAACCACTGGCTTAGAACCAGAAGGCAAGGCAGATGGAGGAGGAAGATACCTTATTGCATTAGTATCTCTTGTCACTAGAGGGAAACAGCAGCATTAAAAGAAACTGCCCCAAGTACTAGAACCCCACAATTGTCATGACGCACATTATATTTGTGTACTGTTTGACCCAAAGCCTGCCTTGTGGATTACTAGACACTCACCCAATTGTGATTTGCACCCACACTGAGACAAACATCAGTACAACAACAAAGGAATCTAGCTGACTAGATGGGCAGGATATAAATGCAATAAATAAAATAAATAAATAAATAATGGAATACGCTGAAGACATTGCAAAGTTCTTTTTTTTTTTTTAGCAACAATAGGCACAAATATGCAAGGTGATAATTGCTGTTCATATAGCAGGAGAAATAGAAGTTTTCCATGCATCTTCTTATTACAATTTCTCTGTCCTCAACAGCTAAATGTGCATAGCTATATCATTGTCACTTTGCAACAACAACCATGCAAGACAAATTGAACCACTGAATGTTATTAAGGTAACTAGGTGGATTAAGCAACTGTACTTAATAAAGTAACTAGGCAACTTTAATATAAGTTCCATACTGATTTACTGATGAAACTTTGCTTCTCTAGTCCCAGGCGGAAGGTAAACATAAGTATTAGGTAAAACACTGGGAAGGGTTGTCTGAAAGCAGGGTTTCTCAAAATGTAGAAGTAACTACTTACAACTACTAGTTACTTGTAATTAATTTCTTTTTCCAGCAACAAAACAATAGCTGCATTATACAGTATTGAAGCTTAAATCTGATTAACAATAACTGTGATGTAACTATAACTTTTCAGTTACTTTCACGGTTGCACAAATGTGACCCCACTGAATGATGGAAGCAGAATAATACAGAATTCAAATGTTGGCTCATGTTGTCCCTCATCCTCTACTGTCGGTATTAGGACATCAATAAGATAGATGTGTCTACTATCAGAGGCCAATGGCTTTTAGAACTGATCTATTTTAAGAAGTAGTTTTTATAAACTATGTTAGCAAAATAAGAAAATTAGGCATTACATTTCATTTATTTATTTATTAGACTTGTATACCACACCAGTTAGTGGTAAACACTACTCTGGGTGGTTTACATCCCAAATGAAACACACATAATATAAATTAAACTAAATCATAAATAAGATACTGACACTTATCCCTGTACAGATAAATAAATAACCCACATATAATAAATCAAGATATTAAAATATAACAACAGGATACGGGTGACACTGCATTTTAAACCATTGAGCCACTCAGCTTGTTGATCGGACGTGAAAACTTGGGCCAAGTAAAGCTTATTGGTCTTTAAAGTGCACCAGAATCTTAATAATTTTAAAGTTATTCGTATACAAAACATATATCCACTTCTAAAACACATGTCTTTGCAGAGTTTGGAAACATGGATTTTTTAGGCTCCATTTAGTTTTCCCCCTGAAGCATAGCCTTCACATAGTTTCATAAGGTAGCCTGACAGCCATTACTACTGCAATAAAGGAATACTATAGAAAGAAAAAAGAAAAAAGAAAACCAAAACAGAATTAGATATTAAAACTGCCAAAACCTATATTCAGCAAATTCAGAAACTACAGACACAGCAGGGGAAAACAGTTTCCCAACAAAACCAACTTTGACTGCAAGATTAAAACACTGCTGGATTTAAAAAAAATCTCCACAGGCCTCCATAAGAAAATCAAACATGTCACCTTCTTAACGCCCAAGAGACAAGGTGTTCCATAACAATGGTGCGGCCACTGAAAAGGCCCTGTTTCCCATTCCAACTGAAGGCTTATAAAGAATGATGAATTTTTGCCCTTCTGACTGCTGTTGAGACTAAAATTCCCAGCATTCCTCACTCTTGGCTATAATGGCTAGAGATGATGGGAGTTGCAGTCATACCTGAAGGGCTACATGTTCCCCACCCCTGATTTATAAGCTGTATCCCACTTGGCCAATGAAATGTTGTGAAGACCTGCTCTAGCCACTATGAACTGCTACCCCATGGAGACTTCCCCCTCCCCAGTTCAAAAATCTTCAGAATGCTTCCAGCATAAGTGAGTTTGAAATTATTGCCTAGCATATCTGCTCCTCAGGAGAAGGAGAAAAAGTGACTTACGTTTTGGAAAATTTGTAAGGAACTATGTAGTCGTTTAAATGGTTAAGACAGTCATAAAAGGCACTCACACAGAAGCCAAAAAATATTATATTTGCATATGAATTCCAGTTTTAAAGTGCAACAAAAGAACAATGAATTCATAATCTTCTTCTTCTTTTTTTAATAGCCTAACTCTGGCTCCCTCCATCCAATTCAGTGAAGACATTATATTTCAACTTTAATCAGCATGAATTTTTTTCTGTGTGAAGTCAGAAGCTCGGTGGAGGAATGTTAACTACTCTGCTGCTTCATAAAATTGCTACACAGAGCTGCACAACACAACATGCATGGCGCTACTAAAATCATTAGGATGGGGTTGGCTGACCACTACCAGAGACCTCCAGTTATGCTCCATCACAATTGTCATGGAAAGAACGGCAAAGAATTTATTCAAGATATGTCCGTCCCTCTGCAGATCCAGTAAGCAATCCAGTCCAATTCCTGTTCTCCTTGCCATCTCTTTATTCAACCTTAGCTAGAAAGAAAGATAAGTAGATGGGCAGAGGGACAGAAAGATATGGCTAGGCGAGTTCACAAGTATATCTATATAGTCTCATTGGCCACTGGAAGAAATTTCCCTTTCTTCTACAATCAACTAAAAAACCCAAACAAATATGAACTACAACCTGGATCACCATGATACTCTGACCACACCAAAGTGCTTGGATGGGAAACCCGTCCTGGGAATATCAAGGATATCCTATGTAGTGCTAGGAAAGAATCCTATTGGGAACCTGGCACAGCCACTATTGTGAGTCAGAGGTGAGGTCCAGATTGGACCACTTGAACCAATGACTGTATTTGGGAGTGGAGCACATACTGTATACAATGTGTTGGTTGGTACATATAAGTTGTATGTGAAATGCTCCACCCATCCATAATTTAGGTTTTATCATTCTTTTAGAGGTTACTGATTGATTTGATTTGACTTTCTTTTAGCGCACTTTTCCCCCTGTTACAGGAAGCCAAAGATTGGCAGTAACTAATTACTTGTATATATACTGCCCAATGAGTTCCAGGCACTACTCTGGACAGTTTACAATCAATAAGAAATCTGAACAATATAATAACTGATCATCAGTAAGAAAATAAAGAAAAATAATCTAATACATCTAACACAGAATCTGAAATCTAAATGTAAACAATGGCAGGACAGACAGATAAATGTGGTTTGGCTCAAGAGAGCTTCTGTAAACAGCCTTGTCTTAAGCATCGCCTTGAAAGCTGGGAAGGAAGGGACCTGGCACAGCTGAAATGGGAGTCCATTTCATAAAGATGGAGCCACAGCCAAGAAGGCTTCGTTTCTTGTGGTTGTCTTCTTGGCCACTCTTGGTGTGGCAACCTGTGAGAGCATGGGCGGTGATGATTGAGCAGCATGGGCTGATGTTCTTAGGAACAGGCTCTCCAATAAGTAACAAGATCCCAAACCATTAAGGGTTTTATAGGTGAAAATCTAAAACTTGAACCTGGACTGGAACAAAACAGAAAGCCAATGCAGGTGAGCTAGGACTCAGGAAATGTGATCACCGCTGACACCATGTCCCTGATTTAAAGGCATTTAATTCATTGGCTACCATCATATCTTGGCCATATGAAGACATTGGTTAAGTGTGTTCACTCAACACTAGGGATGTGTCATTTGGATTTTTTTGGACTACAGATCCCAAAATTCTCCCTTTTAGGAGTTCCACTTGAAAAAAATGCACACCTACAGACACTTAAATGTGGCTCACCTGGAGAAAGTCTTAGCTGGAAGACCCACCCAAGGCCCAATGCTAGTTGGAAGACTCTTGATTGTGTTTTTCCTTTCGTTGATGTTCTTGTTTTTCACCTTTGTTTTGCACAGGAAACTGGCAAATTCTGTGCAGCTCAAGACTCCTTCCAGTTGTGTGAGCAAGATGCCATTTTATACAGGAATTGCAATAACTTTGTACAGGTTCAGGCTTGTTCCAGAAAAACAAATACACACTAAACATCAAAGAAATCCTGTGTGTGTGTGTGTGGGGGGGGGTGTTCTTGGAGAGGGTACTCTTAAAGAAATCTTGATGCAAGGAGAAAATAGTACTCCCCCCCCCCGCCCCATCCTCAGTTTCTCAACAACAAAAAAGACAGGCTGCAAGATTCACATTCACATTCATTAGAGAAGGGTACCAAACCACTGGTTCGTGCTGGTTCATACTTCATCCAAACATGTGTTCAGCGCTTCCCAGCCCCACCTCCTCTGGCCAATGCCCACACAGAGGTAATGCCCAGAGGAGCCAGGGCAGGGAAGCTGAAGGGCTGCCTCTGAGTAGATGCCTGTTAGAGGAGACAGAGTTACATAGGAAGCATGGACACCTCTTTGGATGAAGTATGAACCAACACGAACCAGTGGTTTGGTGTTTCATGCCCATCTCTAATTCACATCCTACAATGAATGGTCCACTGCATGAGGGATGTCTGTTTCTCTACTCTGACTCTGTAGCCAACCACACCTAATATTAAGACGGAGTAACAGAACAGCTCTATAGCCAGTATTATCCAATTTCTCCATACCTTTCCCACCCAAAGGTTTTTCAGACCTGGTGAGAAAGCAAAAGCAAAAAAGCACCAAGAGAGTAAAACAAAACCCAGTGAAATTCAATGAACTGGAAGGAAAATTGCATCAGAACAAAATAATAGCCATAGAAGTGGAAGACTATGATTAGTGCAATAACAGTAAAAGGAATAAAAGAATGAAAGTACAAGATTACACATAAAACACTCCTCATTTAAAGCTCAGGGGAACACGTTTCTTTCTCGTTGGAAATTAATGAATCCCGGAGCCAGATAAATGCTCTAAGCCTCAAATGAGAAAAATCCACAGCAGAAAAGATCCTATATCTTGTTGCCATCTACCGTGGAATGGGGGGGGGTGGGAATCCAAGACAAGAATACTGACCCAAGTCTTCATGAAGCTGGTACATCACAACTATTTCAGCACCATGGTCAGAGTACAGTGAAACTGTATGCAGGAAAAGGGAAGCCCAGAACCACAAATTCCTTTGAAATGTGGTGCTGAAGGAAAGTTTTGTGGATACCCTGAACTGCCAGAAAGACAAACAAGTGGGATCCTGGATCAAATAAAGCCTGAGCTTTTTCTGGAGGCAAAAATGCTGAAGCTCAGGCTGACCTAATTTCAGCACATCATAAGAAGGCAGGATTCTCTGGAAAATACAATAATGCTGGGAAAGATGGAAGGAAGCAGGAAAAGAGGAAGACCAAATATGAGATGGCCTGTCTCCCTAAAAGAAACCACAGGCATGAGTCTACAAGAGGTGAGCAGGGCAGTTGAAGACAGGAACTTTGGAAGATTGCTCATTCACACAGTCACCATAAGTCAGAGGTGACTTGACAGCACATAACAACACCACCAGCATCACATATGTTGCCAAGGCTCTCTTCAGGAGCAAGTCTTGGAAATAGTTAAAGTCCAAAATCCTATTCATTGTGCCCCAAAGTTATGCCCTTTGTGTTACAGGGGTGTACAATCACAATAGGATTTTGGTCAATGAGAAATAACTTGTAATTTGTTTCTTCTTCCAGTAACAAATAAATGTTACTGCTGAAACATGATGAGAAATAACACCATTCATGTAGTGTAGCTTTAATTTGTGACTTACTTTTAAGGTGACTGGGCTGTGGCCTCACTAAATAGTGGAGAAGCGTGATCTCCTGGTTTTAACTACTGCTGCCAGAACAAGTTGAGCTGATAACAAGGGGTGAAGCGAAAGAACAGACCAGTGTGCCAGAGCAGCGATTCCTAACCTTTTATTTACCACAGACCCCCTTTAAATATCATTTTTGCCATGGACCACCAAGACGTGACTCAAGATTTAAAACCCCAAAGAGCATCAAATAATTATTTAAAGTTTCTCATGAAGGATCTTCAAATTTGGAGAGAAGGGAGAAATAAATTAATCTGTTAATGCACACACTCCTATTATAATATTTTTATTGGAATGATTCCATACAAATTAATCACCACCACCACCACACCATCATCATCATCCTGTGGGATTTCTTCAAAAACACCTTTCTCATGCTCATATCTAACATAGCACAGTAAGGTTACCTCATTTTTTATGCCTGTGCTTTCGTCCAATTGCAATGCAAAGTAGGAGGACATGCAAATTCTTTCTAATAGCATGTTCTCACCATGTGGAGAAATATCAAACAGTTATTTTCATAACCGATTTTTACTTTTGTTCGTTTTTAATGGAGGTTGTAGGTTAGAAAAGCCAAGTTTTACACAATGAAGCAATGGAAATTAAGATTTTGTTCTAAGCTTCCTTCCTTCCTTCCTTCCTTCCTTCCTTCCTTCCTTCCTTCCTTCCTTCCTTCCTTCCTTCCTTCCTTCCTTCCTTCCTCCCTCCCTCCCTCCCTCCCTCCCTCCCTCCCTCCCTTTCTTTCTTTCTTTCTTTCTTTCTTTCTTTCTTTCTTTCTTTCTTTCTTTCTTTCTTTCTTTCTTTCTTTCTTTCTTTCTTCCTTCCTTCCTTCCTTCCTTCCTTCCTTCCTTCCTTCCTTCCTTCCTTACCTGCAAAAGATCATAATATTTCTTCAAGCTTTTGTGGACCCCCTGTGAAGACATTGTGGCCTCCTAGGGTCGATGGACCACAGGTTAAGAACCTAGCATTCAATACTGATTTTCAAGGAACTTAAAGAAACTGGACTAGTGTTACTTTTTCAAGAGACACTTATTACAGAAATTAGCTCCTCAGGCAGCCTTGACATGGCAACTTTTACTTTTAAGAAGTAACTTTCTTGGTTGGGTGGGTGGGTTACTGGGTTTATACATCAGTCTTCTGGCCCCAAGAGCACAATAAGAAACTGAAACAACCATAAAAAACAAGGAAAAGGCTGTGAGGTCCTTAAGATTTTACAAATTTAAGAGTGGGTGATACTTTTTATTGGACCACTAAAAAAACCAAACAAATTGCAAATAAAAAAAATGACCTGTAGACAATGAGTCCAAAAAGTTATGGTAGATGTGGTGCTTGAGGCTGCACCCCTCAGCAGACGTTTGAAACCTGAGTCCGAGATCACCACTCACAGACATCTACATTTTTTTCTGCACTATCCATGAAGTGGTGCTTAGCCTAATAAAGTGGAATTTTCTCCATGAAAGCTTGCAATTTGTTTGATTCTTTTAGTAGTCCAATAAAAGGCAGCACCCACTCTTACATTTGTGAAACAACTATGTTCTGTGTGTTTTTTTAAACCCTAACAGCCTTACAAAGTGTAACAGTAACACACACAAAAAAATGGATACCAGCATAGTTGGTTCAGGACTGGTGATATCTAAAATGCATTCAAGGGCAGTCTGAAACGGAGAACACTACAGTAGTCCAGTAGAAGGCATGGATCATTGTGGACAAATCCATCTTTCCTATGGTCCTCCATAGGGAACACTCGCTCTCCCTGACTTTTTAAAGGCAGCCTTTAATGGGCATGGAAGACCAACAGAACAATAGCTTTCTATATTACACTGTGACTTGAAAATGTTGCAAAAACTACAGAGAACAATTAGTGAAGATATAAGTTCTCTCTTTATGGTAGTGCCAGACAATTAAACAGCCTTTCTGAGACTCTAGCAGTGATCCTGCATGTTCCCAGCAATAATATCAGGACCCTACATTTGTGTGGAACAGGCAATTAATGTCCCACACCTGATCGGCTGAGGCGCTCAGTCATGAAAATCCAAAGGCGTCAAGAGAAGATCACTTGATCTAAAATTAGGGGGGGGGGGGGAATAGGTGACAAAAGGGAACAGTGTTCTACTTTCTCTTGGGTGACCTAATTATGGCTTACATTGAAAACGGTGTGAGGCTATGCCTGATAGTTTCCATTCCTCCACTACAAGGTATACACTCTCCTCGTTGCATAAGCTTTTCACCGGCCAGACAAAAAGCAGGACACGAGGCAGCATGGAATAGGGAGGGAAAGGAAGGCTGAGCTACTACTCAGGACCAGTGCTTTTGTAATGCTTTTATCTAACATTTTTAAGTAGCATCATTAATTCTATTTGAATAATTTACTGCTTTTAGCTTTTTAAATTTTATTTTTAACGATGTAATCCACCTTGGGTTCTTTTTTAGGAGACAACAACAACAATAATAATGTGCCATCAAGTCAACTCTGACTTATAGCGTCTTTTTTCAGGGTTTTCCAGGTAGAGAATACTCAGATGTAGAGATGGGCATGAATTGCCGGTTTGGTGGTTCATGCCGGTTTGTTTCTTGGTTGAACAGGTGTTCAGTGGCTCACAGCTCTGCCTCCTTCGGCACGTACCCACTCAGAGGCAGTGTCCGGAGGAGGCTGGATATGGAGGCTGAAGCGCTGCCTCTGATTGGGCACCTGTTGGAGGAGGCGGAGCTGGGAAGCACCTAAATGCCTATTTGGCTCAGAAAGAAGAAGCAGAAACCACTGAACCAGCAATTCATGCCCATCTCTACTCAGAAATGGTTTACCACTCTCTACTTCTGGAGGCACCCTGGGACTGTGCAGCTTGCCCATGGGTACATAGGCTGGCTCTTCTCCCTGGAGGCACAGTGGGGAATCGAACTCCCAACCTCTGGCTCCACAGCCAGATACCTAAGCCTTTGAGCCAGCCTTCCAGCTTATTAGGAAAGGGAGGGCAACCAACCAACCAACCAACCAACCAACCAACCAACCAACCAACCAACCAACCAACCAACCAACCAACCAACCAACCAACCAACCAACCAACCAACCAACCAACCAATATCATAATGCAACACAATCAAAGCCTAGCATCAAACATCAAGCATGAGTAACACATGGACACATCCTTTGCCATTGCCCTCAGTGAAAAAGGAGGCCCTCCATTCCACTCCAATGTCCCCATTTGCCACTGTTCTTCTGATAGGCTGGAGATGCTGCAGCAACATCTAATGCAAAGGAAGAACAACCTCCCTACATGAGGAAGGGCCTGCATTGGCATCCTATCTATCTGTAGGTACATGGCCACTTCCAAAAATCAATGGTTGCTTCCAGGTTTCCTGCCTCCTGCTACCACCATTGCCTCCAAAATTCAGCAGCAATGGTGGCCACTCATACCAACATGTTAATTCTGACTTATGGTGATCCTTTTCAGGGTTTTCCAGGTAGAGAATACTCAGAAGGGGCTTAGCAGTTCCTCCTCCTGGACAGTGCAGCTTGCCCAAGATAACATAGGCTGGCTCCTCTCCCAAGATGCGCAGTGGGGAACCAAATGCCCAACTTCTGGCTCCTCAGCCAATTCCTAACCTACAGAGCTACCCATCCCATAGCCAACTCATCCCACACAGCTCTGCAAATGAGAAGGGTAGTGTTTCCAAGAGGAACAGGAGGAATGGGGTCCTTGTTGGCAAACTGATTGCATTGCTGTACTTCTATCAGCAGAGATGGCATAATGGGGCACAGTCCTTAGAAATAGCCAAGGGGTATAGGCAGCCTCGAAAACAGCATAGTATCGTTTTCTGTTCACCATTTTCCAGAGCCATGCTCGGCTTCAGCCTTCTTACTGGATCGATTCCACTGTTCCAGAGATTTAATTGTAATGTTCTCATGATATTCATTCACAGATAGAGAGTGTGAGCCCCTTTACTGTGCATCTGCCCTTGGTTCCCACAAAAGCAACAGCTTAGCCTTTGAAGAAAAAGAAAAGCCGGTTGAGCAAAAATCCCCACAGGACATCTCCTATCTACTTTTGCTGTTTCACTAGCTATAGCCAGAGTTTAGAAAAGTTGGTAGTAAGCAGTTAGACCGAAGGACAGCTTTATGAGGACTTCACTTCTTACTTGTTGACCAGCTTACTTGGCACATAGAAGCACCAGCATATCATAAATACTGGGAATCTAATGGATGCCCTTTAAATTTCTCAGGTGCTCTATGACGGATGCTACATTAGGATACAAATAATTTTGCCAAATGTTCTCAGGTTGGTAAGAACTTCTTCTTTTTTTTTTCTTTTTTTTTTTTGACAAATCGCACAAAAGCACTGTGGCTGCTGCTTGGATGCACAGGCTTTTAAAGAATCTGAAGCACTGGATAGGTTGTGCACCTCTGTTTGAACAAACAGCCAGTTGCTTTGCAGTCTCTCTCTGCCTTTTGGTTCTCAAAGGAAAAGGACTCTGCTCGTGGCACAGTGATTAAACGGCAGTAGTGCAGTCAAGACTTTGGAACAGCCTGCCATCAGAGATCTGCCTGGCACCCTCGCTGGGTGTTTTTAAGAGCCAATTAAAGACTTGGCTCTTTAGGCGGGCCTTCCCTCCTGTCAATACTTGACTTTTCTTTTTACTTAGTCTTTTGTTTATATTTATCCATCTTGATTAATACTAATTTAAATCGTTGTTTTAACTGTTTTATGAATAATTTTATTGTGAGCCGCCCTGAGTAGACATTGTCTAGAAGGGCGGGATAAAAATCTAATAAATAAATAAATAAATAAATAAATAAATAAATAAATAAATAAGACTCTGCTGAGTTTGGTCCCAATGGGATCAGGTAGCTTGCTCAGCCTTCCATCCCATCGGGACCAAACTCAGGTCCTGAGCAGAGTCTTGCTCGGACGTTACTGATCCAAAATCAGTAAACTGAGTACTTAACTCGTGGGGTGGGGCAATGTGTAGGCTGCATAAATGAACTCCAAACTTCCCAGACTGTTCTTTGAGTGCTATATCTAAGCAGCATACTTTGCTTTTGCACAGAGACATTTAGTGCAAATTAAGGAGAACCTGACAGAGAGTAAAGGAAAACAGATTGTTTCACTGTCTTGTTAGTGGCAAGAAATCTTGTGGGGCTTGGAATTCCCTTGTTGAGCTGTCTTGTGACTTAACAGATGACAGCAAGGGATTTGTGCATATTCTTGGAATGGTGTGGCATAAACCCAGAAGGGCTTTCTTTTCATAGGGCCACCCAGAGCAGATGCCAGCTGTGGTCTGGATTGCAATACTAGGGCCCTAGAGGCCATGCATTGACGTTGGCTTTGGAATAGGCATTAGGAGCCAGTGATTATCTTCTTTTTTTGAATCCGAGACACATTCTTTGACAGGGGCATTGCAGTTAACATTTTTGCTACCATGCCACGGCTCCTGAACAGCCTTCAAGTGAACTCCTATATCTCCTTATTAACCAAATAGCCACCAGCTTATCTAAACATGGTGGCGCTGCAAGTTAAACCGCAGAAGCCTCTGTGCTGCAAGGTCGGAAGACCAGCAGTCGTAAGATCAAATCCACGTGACGGAGTGAGTTCCCGTCGCTTGTCCCAGCTCCTGCCAACCTAGCAGTTCGAAAGAATGTAAAAATGCAAGTAGATAAATAGGTACCACCACGGTGGGAAGGTAACGGCGTTCCGTGTCTAGTCACACTGGCCACGTGACCACGGAAACTGTCTTCGGACAAACGCTGGCTCTACGGCTTGGAAACGGGGATGAGCACCGCCCCCTAGAGTCGGACACGACTGGACTAAATGTCAAGAGGAACCTTTACCTTTACCTTTATCTAAACATGGAATGTGTAGTCATCAATGCCAATTAAAGAATCATTAATTGGGAGGGGGGGTAGAGGCATCTCCTGTGCATGACTACAAGATATATACCATCACCTACACTAAATCATCCTACACAGGGCCATCAATAACCCCACCATATTGTCAAAGCACTCTACAACATGAATATTTTATTAATATACAGATTTTAAAAATGTACATCTATTTATGTCCCATGTTTCCATCCTAAAAATCAATCCAATCCTCCTCAGCCGGCCTTTTCCATTCCTGTGGGGGATGCACAGAAGTTGAAACTCCAGCGCAGAGCATGGAAAATCTCTTTTCTTAGACTACATGGTAGCTGGATTGTTCTGGGAGGTTTTATTCAAAAGTAACCTTTTGAAAAGCCTGAACAAAGGAGTAGCATAGCTGGCTGGATAGCTCAGTGGTTCAGGTTTCTGGCTACAGAGCCAGAGGTTGGGAGTTTGATTCCTCCTGGGAGCAGAGCCAGCCTGGGTGGCCTTGGGCAAGCTGCACAGTCCCAGGGCACCCTTTGAAGGAAGGAAACAGAAAAAAAAACATCTGAGTATTTCCTAGCTAGAAAACCCTGAAAAGGTTTGACTTGATGGTACATAATTGTTATTGTAATGTCTTTATGGCCAAGGAAGGGAAGAGGGGCTTGTCGAATTTCTGGCCTCATGTGACAAAATAACTTGGCTGGCTTTATACACTACAACTTTATGTATGAGTGGTACCATTTGTCTCTCCAGCTCAGGACTGCCCCTGTTTTCATGGCAGCAAGCATTTTGACTGGTTCTTTTAGCTTCATTGGAGGCAGGAATGTTCTAGGATACCAGTGAAGGTTGGTTGATTGTTGGCTTTTTTTTTTTTAACAGAACAGCTGACATTTGCAAGCCTTCTCTCCTTCCACTCAAACATGACCTCCATCCAAGAGAGGCTGGTGACTACTTTTTTTGTCAAGGATGGCAAATCCACTCTGGGTTTTGCTCTGAACTTTAAAGCAGCTCTCCAGCCTATTTTCAGGGTAGGGTTCAGCTATCTGCCAAGAGCTATCTGAAGAGCTATCTGCCAAGTTCAGACTGAAGCCCAAAGGTGATTCCCCATCATCTTGAAATCAGAGCAACCAGTACCGGCTTTCTCCATTTATCTACAACAATGTGATGGTGGGGAGAAAAACCAGTGAATGTAAATAAAGGCTTTCTTCTGAACCCGACAGCATGCACAGCTGCATGAAATACAAATTGATTTCACCCCCATCCCATTACATTTTAAGAAGTAAAGAATGAAAATAAGGAAAACTGGATACTTATATTCCTTCGCGTTCAATAATCCAAACATTCTTAAATATGAATGTTATCTTTGTGCACTCATATAGAAATGATAACTTAAGGTGATCCATCAAACTGTCAACACACACTTTTAGCTCAAATATGCAATATTTCCTGTTCAGGCAGATGAAAATAAGAGGAGTCTGGAACTCTAAAAGCAACCTGAGTTAAGAATTGAACACAAGGGCAAGGGAATTTGGAATTCACCTCAGGCATTCTGCCCCTCAAACAATGAAGGGAAAAGTTGAATCATCTTCCCATCTTTGCCCCTCTGTCACATCAGCTTCTCTGTCCCTCCTTTGCCCCGACCCTCTAGATATCAGAAGGAAAACTTTGCACACAAATCCTGTCCCATGATTCAGACCAGGTCTGGGCCACATGCCATCTATGGCTCCTCCAACTCTCACACACATCTAACCCTTCAACTCATTTTACAGATCTTGCCATCCCACCGTCTACTGGCTTCACTAAAAAAACAAAACAAAAAAGGTCCATATTTTCCAGTGCTACAAAGCCCACACATATCCCAAACAATCTTTCTTGACTTCTCTTCTGGAGAAGAGAAGGAAAAACACTGCGTAGAAGGACCACCAGATAACCTCTTGCATTGTAGAAAGGTCCTGTGGTTGATTGTAAATTTTGGTAGCTATTTTGGTCTGTCTTGGAACTTCAGTGGCCAGTCTTGAGAAGGACAGGAGTAATGATGGTGCAGACGCCATATTTGGTGGTGGGTGTGTTTCAGTACAAACTTGGAACTTCTGTTCTACACTGCATGAAGAAGCTTCACAAACAGATGCTTTCCCCAGTGATGAGATCCGTCTTCCCTACCCCTAGAAGGAGATAAAGCTGGTAATGTGACTATCGGTCTTACCCAAATAAAGGAAAGAGGAGAAGGATTTAAAAAGAAAAAAGAAAAAAAACATTGACAAAAACTTGTAGCATCCTTATGAGTAACAGATTTGTTTCAGTGTGAACATCTATGGAACAAAGTTCACTTCCTCAAACACATGGAGGACTCCTACTATGTCATCTGTACTTACATTTATGCCCATGGTAGGACTCATGACCAGGCGAGGATACAAACAGACAAAATGACAGCATGGTTAACAAATGAATGGGACTATCAAGATCTTAATTTCTTAAAATTAAATGACATCGTTGGGGTGAATATCTGTCTTCCAGGTAGGTTTGGTTGTTTCTAGGGCCAGGTCAGAGTCCTATAATGTCCAGGGAAACAACTACTGTACATTATATACAAGAAATACTGCACTAAACTGTCTTTATTAAAATATACAGTGCAGTAAAAAGAGTTTCTCCTGTATGGAGAATTAGTGCAGGGAAAGAGCCCCAGAGGGAGACCACAGCTGCGATACAAGGAGATCTGCAAGCGGGATCTGAAGGCCTTAGGAATGGACCTCAACAGATGGGAAACCTTGACATCTGAGCGTTCAGCCTGGAGGCAGGCGTTGCATCACGGCCTCTCCCAATTTGAAGAGACCCTTGTTCAGCAGGCTGAGGCCAAGAAGCAGTCCCGAAACCAGCAAAATCAGGGAGCTGGACAGGGGACAGACTGTATTTGTCTTCAGTGTGGAAGGGATGGTCACTCTCGAACTGGCCTTCTCAGCCACACTAGACGCTGTTCCAAGTTCTCTATTCAGAGCACGTTACCATAGTCTCTCGAGACTGAAGGATGCCTAAACTAACTAAACTAAAAAAAAGAGTTTATCTTTATTGAAGCCATTAGTGAAACAGTGGAGTTTGCGTATGTCCCGTACTTCAGACTTCCTCTTTGAAAAGAACAACCTTGTCTGCACTTTACCCCGTGGTAACATGTAAGGAGGGCAGGATGGGGAAGAATGTCTGACTAGGGTGGATCACTAAGGGAATACCACTCACGTTTGCCTCTGCCCGGATCTCCCCTTACTAATGTTCTCTGCAACTGATTGCAGTCAATGTGAGACAAGGACCTGCCTTTACTTATTAAGAACAGGGAACCTCTTTCAATCTGAAGGTCAAGCTCAATTCCAGAGAAGCTTTTTGAAGCTGCATTCCAGTGGAGGCAGAGCCCAAGGAAAACAGATGAAACAAAAAATAATAACGTTTATTTTAGCTTAAAACGTTTCCTGCCACAATGCATCAGGGAAAACATTCTAACCTTTTAGAATAGGTAAAAGCCCGCCCAAAAGCTGGGAAACCAACAAATAACAGTATCATGGGGCCATCCAGGGAAGCCCACATTGGGAAGGCTGGATTTGAGTCACATGTTATATTAAAGCACTGGTGTAACAAAAACAAAGCTTCAGTTAGGCTCATATGAGAATCCCTATCCAGTGGATTCTGGGAATCCGGTGAAATATGCCTCTAAGGTTTCCTTGCTCCACCAGCTTCCAATGCACGATAAGATGTTTTTCCCTTTTAATTTCACTCTGTCTGGCAGATATCCAGGATAAGATCCTTGCCAATTCAAACTTCTCTTCCCTTAGTTTCTGTGAATGGCAATTAATTCGGCGATAGCTAGCTATCTCCTGAGATTCTCAACCTACAGGCAGACATCATGGCAGCTTTTTATTAAATGCTCATCCTCCACCAATCACTTGTAGTTCCATAGCCCTTCCTGAACAAAACTCTACAATGGAATAGCATTTCCATTCAACTTTATTTTGCATTAGTAACTACATGTCACCATGCAGGAGAGACCTTATACAAATCGCATGAAGAACTAAGGTGGCCAAGAGGTCTGGGGGAGGCATCTCTGGACCTTGGAGGGCTTCATCCACAAACCCCATTCCAATCATCTTTTCTTACTTTTTTTTTTAATTGCACTCTCTAGAGGTCAAATTATTTTTTTAAAAATGGGGAAAAAATGGATATGGGGACAGCTGTGCTTGGACTCCTATAAACATAGCAAAATTACACATCCCATCCCAATGATCTCCAATCTAGAGTTCCCAGACATTCTTAGACTGCAATTCCCAGGAGCCTTTACCACCAAGCTGTGCTGGCAAGGGTTTTTGGGAGTTGCAGTCCAAGAATGTCTGGGGACCCAAGGTTGGGAACCACTGCTCTAGAGAACAATAGGGGAGTTTATTAAGGAAAAACAAAAGGAAACAAAAAGACTGCTGAGAGGGCTCAGGGCTGGCCACATTTCGATCCCTGGAGGCTCGTGTTGTCTGACTTTGGTGTAGAACAGTGGTTCCCAATCTTGGGTAACCCAGGTGTTCTTGGACTGCAACTCCCAGAAACCGCAGCCAGCACAGCTAGTGGTGAAGGCTTCTGGGAGTATAAGTCCAAGAACATCTGAAGACCCAAGATTGGGAACCACTGGTGTAGAAAGAAGACGCCTGGCTGACTCAATACATTTTGCTACCTAAAGAACAGAATGGTGTAATCATGCACTCCATTCATAGAAGCTGATGAAGCGAGGAGGTGGCGTTGGCTTCGTTGCTGGATGTCTCTGCTGCACTTGAGGGATCCAGGCGAGCTTAGGGAGTGTAGGACAGCCAGTGCTGTGCACATAAAGATCTGTCTTCCAACAGTCTCCTGCTACTCTATGCCCTCCACAGTCTGCTCCCTGAGGCAGCAGCCTTACTTTGCTCAACGGTAGGGCAGAATCTGCCCCCTGTGCTTTCACGTTCTGGGTGCTGAAACTAATTTCAGAGTACATATGGAAAAGGACAGCTAGATGACAGTGCAGCCACGTTTCGTCGTTGTGTTTACTAGGCAAAACCAAGGCAAAACAGAGTCTCAGAACGCCAAAAGACAAACCAAATGTCCACACAACAAAAATTAATCAGAATAAATCCAGCAGGTTTGGTTACCCTTAGACCTTCCTCCGAGGAATAAATAGTCTGGAAAGATTTTTGAGGAAAAATGTTTTAAGCAAACAACTGATACTTGTCTGAGCCTCCCATCCTATTTTTGCTTAAATCATTCTTTCAGTTGCTTGAATCATATTTTTCAAATATCTCTGCAACACTTGGTGAGAATTGTTTAGGTGAATGGCTGAAATGCCTGTTATTCTTGCGTTCTTGTAACCATTCAACCTTCCTTAAAATGCATTTATAAATTTATAATGGCATACATTCCCTTCCAAAGCAAAACATCCACTCAAATTCTCCACTTGATCTCTCTGTGCTTCAATAAAATTATATATATATGGAACATGGCCTGCAGATCCCTGCAAATCAGTCCGAATGAAAGAGATGTTTTCCATCTCTCTCATTCGGACTGATTTCTCTGCAGGCCACGTTCCAGAAGAACAATTCTAGTCCGCCCTTCTGTTTACACTTCAGTCTACCAGTTGCTAATAAGAATGTAATTTTATTTATTTTTATTTAAAATCTTTTTACCACACCTTTTTCCTTAAAAAGGACCCATGGTGGTGACATCCCGGAAGCAGGACATGCGTACAACTGCATCTTCCCATTCGTTTCCATTAGTAACTCACACTAGTGTTCAGCCCCTAGACGTCCCAGCTGGTATCCACCAGCAACCAGTGTTCATTGATGGAATGTCTTCTAATCACTGAGCAACTATCATGCAATAGTGGTGAGGGGTTTGGGTTTTCTGAACAACAAATACTGCAATTGTCTAGCCTGGGAGTCCTACCTACCTTTTGGGCTTCACCCAACCTTGCTGGTCCTGCTCCAGAGCTAGCTGAGAGCTTTCTTTCCAAGAAGGAAGCTTCTGCAGAGTAAGGTAAAAGTAAAGGTTCCCCTTGACATTTAGTCCAGTCGTGTCCGACTCTAGGGCGCGGTGCTCATCCCCGTCTCCAAGCCATAGAGCCAGCGTTTGTCCGAAGACAGTTTCTGTGGTCACGTGGCCAGCGCGACTAGACACGGAACGCCGTGACCTTCCCACCGAGGTGGTACCTATTTATCTACTCGCATTTACATGCTTTCGAACTGCTAGGTTGGCAGGAGCTGGGACAAGCGACGGGAACTCACTCCGTTGCGTTCTGCAAAGTATCCACTAGCTAAGCTTCAAAACCTTCTAATTTAGGCCTGTCTCCTGGGTGCATCACACTGAAGTGTTTGTAATGTGCCTGCAAGGTAGGTAGAACTCCCAGAAAGGAGAATCATGCTAGTTGTAGTCCAGGAAATCCAAAAATCCCATTTCTATCATGGATCTTCAGCCAGATCTAGGAACATCAGCCATACCTGTTGTTTTTGTTTTTACATGCCATCAAGTTGCTTCCAAATTATGGTGGCCCTGTGATTAAGCAACCCATAGTTTCTCATGAGAGACATAGTCATCCTAGCCTTTGCTGTAGTCTATAGAGCACAGACTGCTCTTCTTCTGAAACTCTTTGGTGTGCTCCGGTAGCCAGTGCATATTTGCAATACGATCTCAAGTGCTGCTTCCTTTTCAAAATCCAGCTTGAACATCAGGCGTTTCTCACTCCATATGTAAACGCCGACCCTACTTGCTAAAAAGCAATCAAACTAAGACAAGAGACAATATTGATTTCACTTGAGCCCACAGTCCATAATATTCCTATCTCCATTATAAACCAGCAATATCATGCTGTTTCTCTGTTCTCACTACCAAACTATAATGTAATAAAAGAAAGAAAAAATACTGCTTTTTCAGAGTAAAGGTCAATTTACATTCTCTAGAATGCCTGGCAGATTTTTTAAAAAATGTTCCACTCATAAAACAAGTCAAAATGCCTCCATATATTTTTCTCCCAGAAAAGGTCAGAATCTGATAATAAATGAACAGTTGGACAGTTTGAGTGTGTAAATTTCACACTTAAAGGTGTGTGATTATTTTAAATGGCTGCTGTGCTGTAATATCTTATATCTGAATATGATTGTTCCGGGCCAGCTAAGACTTTGCAAATTAAGGTCAGGATGAAGCTGTCAAGCAGAATTCAACTCTCATTCTAACTTACTCATTTTTCTCTTTACTTTAAAAATATATATATTCCTCTGATCAAGGTCAGGTCTGCTAACAGACAGTGTATAAGGTAACCATTTAGAGCACTGAAATATACAACAGACTATAACTGCACTAAAGAGATTTTGAAATAACAGTCCCTATGTTAACAGATTAACCGATTCTGTGTGTCTGCCAGCTGTTGGCAAAGCTTTTTGCTGGCTGCCTGTGGCTCTCAGACTTGCAATTTAGTGGGGCTGAAGTCATAAAAACAAAAGAGATTTATTGCTCCAGAAGCTTCAGATGACATTTTAAAATCTATGAAGAGGTGACAATAGAGTTCAAGCAGTTAAAATGCCAGAATCTGAGTCTCATTTTAGCTGCTGAGGCACATAAATGCCCATAAAATTGTTAAAGCTCAGATCAGACTAGATGTATGTCTTTCCTAGAGAGTATTTTATCTGAGCCCCCTTACTGTAGATTGTCTAGTTGCACAGAGAGAAAACTGAGGCTAATATTACTACTCTATTTCAATTTCTTTATTTAACATTGACAATGTTGAAATTGAAATAGAGATTTTGTGTAACTTGGTTCAATCATCAATCCAAATGGAGAACGCAGTCAAGAAATCGGAAGAAGACTGAGATTCAGAAAGGCAGCAATGAAGGAATTTGAAAAGATGATCAAGTGTAAGGACGTGTCATTGGAGACCAAGACCAAGATCATCCACACTCTTGTATTTCCAATCACACTGTACGGTTGTGAAAGCTTGACCGTTAAGAAATCTGACAGGGGAAAAATGATTTATTTCAAATGTGGTGCTAGAAGAGAGCTTTGCAAATACCCTGAAATGCCAAAAAGAAAAACAAGTGGGTCCTAGACCAAATCAACCCTGAACTATCTCTGGAGGCAAAAAAAATGCTGAAGCTGAGGCTGTTCTACTTTGGGCACATTGTGAGAAGACAGGATTCCCTGGAAAAGACAGCAGTGCTGGGAAAGGTAGAAGGCAGCAGGAAAAGAGGAAGGTTAAATATGAGATGGACAGACTTCCTAAAAGAGACCACAGCTTGAGTCTTGAAGAGCTGAGCAGGGCAGCTAAGGACGGGACATTTTGGAGAGCACTGAGTTGGGGGGGGGGGCGACCTGATATCACATAACAACAGCAAATATTACCACCCCATATTTTCCTTCTGCCAGCATTTACTACAGGACCCACATTTCCTCCTTCCATGTTTCCCCCATTCCTTTCAAACTGTGTTATCCCACCAAACCTTGGAAAGTTACTTTAAAGACTAATTACTTCCACCTGCAGCCCCATGCCTCCAGAGTAATTACTGTTATAGTTATAGTTTCAAAAGTAACTCTTTAGTTTTCTGTTCCTGAAAAAGCATGTAAAACTGAATACTACAATCCACTGTGGTACAAAACACACACTCCTCCCTTCCATCTTATTGTCACCTCAATGCCCACAGCAGAGCACCACTCGGCACTTGAACTCTATAAAAACAAAATTAAACAAGAATACAAAAGTAGTGGAGTTATCTCTTGCCAAGTTATAATGGCAATATAATTTAGTTATACTGTTATTGCTACAAAGAAAGTAATTACAAAGTACTAGTCTACAGTGTCGTGTAGTGGAGAGAATGATGGGCTAAGACTCAAGAAACGAGAATTTGAATCCCTGTTTGTGCATAGAAACTCAGGGGAGGGGGTTTGGAACTGGTAAAACCAGTCCTTAAACTTAGGGGAAAGCACAATGAACTTCCAAACCTCTTGAAGTGCAGGACTCTATACTTCTTGAACAGGGGGAACCAAAATCAGAGGAGGGTCAGGGGCTTCCCACCAGTCCTTAATAATGGTGGAAGATGGGATCCACAAGACCTGTGGTTGGAAAGCAACATGCTAGAGCCTCATAATTAGGGGGCTTCCCTAGGAACAAAATGGGACGTGGTGGCGCTGCGGGTTAAACCGCAGAAGCCTCTGTGCTGCAAGGTCAGAAGACCAGCCGTCGTAAGATCGAATCCACGCGACGGAGTGAGCTCCCGTCGCTTGTCCCAGCTCCTGCCAAGCTAGCCGTTCGAAAGCATGTAAAAATGCTTGTCGATAAATAGGTACCACCTCGGTGGGAAGGTAACGGCATTCCGTGTCTAGTCGCGCTGGCCACGTGACCACTGAAACTGTCTTCGGACAAACGCTGGCTCTACGGCTTGGAGACGGGGATGAGCACCGCCCGCTAGAGTCGGACACGACTGGACTAAATGTCAAGGGGAACCTTTACCTTTACCTTGGAACAAAGTGTCTCCATGAAAGCTAATCCTTGTTCATATATATGAATCTATATATCTTTATATCTTTAGTATG
This sequence comes from Intellagama lesueurii, assembly GCA_037013535.1. Lineage (NCBI taxonomy): Eukaryota > Metazoa > Chordata > Lepidosauria > Squamata > Agamidae > Intellagama > Intellagama lesueurii. The sequence continues at coordinate 9,735,659 of JBAJHW010000003.1, forward strand.
TGTATCTGAAGGAGGAATTATTTTATCCCAAATTCAGGGAGCTACAGAAGCAGAGCGGGGGTGAGGGTTGCCCTCTATGAGTCCACCAATATCAATTCTATTTCACCGTAAACAATTCATTTTAACTTTTTTCTTATTTGCACTTCACATCATCAGAACTCATTAATCCCAACTCTAATCAGCCAAACCAGAAATACTGTTAAAGGACGCAAGCAGAGTGAAAGCACAGGTTAGGGTGTTAAAAAGACTCCAACAGCTGGCTAATTAACTGCAAAGCAGGCAAGGTAATTTGGAAAATTACTGAAAGGGGGAGGAAGTAATTTATTCATTCTGTATTTCCACACCTATTCCTATTGAAAGACCTTATCGAGTACTGAGTCATTAAAGCCTTGTTAGATTCCAGCTGACGAGAGAAATATAGGACACATTCAATAACTGAGAAGTCTTTTTAGGAACAGTGTTTTGAAGTCAGAGTGATAGAGATACAGGCACATTCCCCAGTCACAAAGAACTCTTCAATGTTTCCTATAAGCAGTTATTAATCATAAATGGTAAAAAAATAAACCCACACTGGATGCGATTTAAATGCTATTATGCAGAAGTAACCACAAATCCACTCATGAGTTTGCCACGGTCATCTGTCCTTGTTTGCACTATATACTGTATATTGGGGAAGATATAAACTTGCCAGGCCCTACCTGGAGATGGCAAAGGGATTGAACTGGGAATTTCTGCATTCAGAAGGTGTATTTGGCCCTAAAACTATAACTCATGTCTCAAGAGAATGAGGGGTATACAACGGATAACTCCTCAAACTTAGATGCTCATGAAGTTCAGGGCAAGGAATTAAGGTTGTTCTCCTTCTGTGGGTTGTCAGACAGGAAGAAAATTCTCAGGCTGAGTGGCGCTGGGGGAGGAGTAAGTTTGGGTTTCATGTGGGAGATGGTGTGAAGGCCTCAGCACAAAAACGGACCAGAAATGGTGGTAACCACTATAGATGCTACCTGTATTGCCACCTCCAAAAATGTGTTCCCCTTAACTCTGGATTGCCATTTCACCTGGTTAGCTGGGTTTCACCCAGGGATGGAATGGATCCTTGAATCGCGGGACTCACTGTCAAGTTGGACTTCAATTGTACCAGTGACTCAACTCAGATTAGACTCATGGTTTTTTTCCCAATGACTCAGACTCAACATGCAACTTGGAACCCACCCTCCCTCCATTTTTTTCCTAGGGAAAAGAGCTTGTTTTTAACAGGGACTTGGGACTTGGCACCAATGACTCAGACTTGGACTTGGGCCTCAGAAGCCAAGACTTGCCTTCATCCCTGGTTTTACTCACATTTGGACTCATGCAAACAATGCAGCATTACCAGCTGTGAGATGATCCATAATATACAAATGGTGTACTAGATGTCCCACAACTATAAGATTCTAGGAACACAAATGGTCTGCTTAACTTAGCACTGGATGAATATATCTTTCTTCCAAACAGTGCTTAAATGGGCATCTTTGAAGCAAATGGCAGCAGGCCAGGAGAACAAACACAAACACATCAAAACAAACACCTTCCTCTAGTGTACACACTGAAAGATGAGATACATCAGAAGCTCCAAGGACTTTTCCAGAGGAGCTTCTGATGTATCTCATCTTTCAGAGGCTGCCATCAGTACAACAACACTAGGCACACACCCGCAAAAAAAACAATCATAGGCATGCAGCCGCCCCGAGTAGACGTTGTCTAGGGGGGCGGGGTAGAAATCTAAAAACAAATAAAATAAAATAAATAAATAAATGCAGCATGGAGATGAAGAAGCTTCTAAACAAAACAGCCACCTGGGAACAGAACAGCTACAGAGCTAATATATTGCTCATATTATCATTTCTCCATCCCAGACATGGCTTTCAAACAAATTCTTCTTTTCCCATTTACGCTGACAATCCAAATATGCACCCACACGTCTCCACATCACGGCCAGTTCTATCAACTACAAAATTAGTACAACTTATTAACTAATTTTGATGAGCTGGAAGGTGTCCAGAAGAAGGCGGCAAAGACTCCAGATGGTCTGGAAACCAAGTCCTAGGAAGAACCCTTGAGTTGAATACATTTAGCCTAGAGAAAAGAAGACTTGAAGTACGATATGACAGCCCTCTTCAGATCTCTGAAGCGCTGCCATGTGGAAGAGGGAACAGACTTGTTTTCTGCTGCTCAGGAAGGTAAGACACAAACCAATAGATTGAAATTACAAGAAAGGATATTCCAAACACTGAAGGCTACAATCCAGTGGGTAAATCATAAGTAGAGTTTAGGCCCATTGAATCAGTGGGGATTTGGTGAAGCAATTCCTCCATAAGTTCTATTGATTCAATCAAAACTTTACTAGTTTTGATTTACTACTGAATTTCATCTGCTCTTTGACTGTGGAATGGACTGCCATGGACAGTAAGGTGCTCTCATTATTTGAAGGTTTTTAAACAAAGGCTGGTCCATCGCAGGTGACAAGCCATGACGGGGATGCGTAATCTCCAGGCTTAAAAGGAAGGGACCTCCAGATGCAGGGGAGGGGGATCAGGAGACAGGTACAGTGGTGCCTCGCTAGACGATGTTAATCCGTTCCACGAGGATCGCTGTCTAGCGAAAACATCGTCTAGCGAAGCACGTTTTCCCATTGGAATGCATTGAAATCGCTTCAATGCGTTCCAAGGGAAAACGCAGTCGTCTTGCGAAATTTCCCATAGGGAAACCTCGTCTAGCGAGTGAGGGTCCCCATAGGAATGCACTGACAGCTGCACTGACAGCTTTTGACCACTAGTCGGCGCACTCCTATGGGGAAACCTCATCGTCTAGCGAAAATCGCCATAGAGAGACATCGTTTTGCGAAGCGCAGTAGCGCTCGCAAAAAGGCATCGTCTAGCGATTTCCTCGTCCTGCGAGGCAATCGTCTAGCGAGGCACCACTGTATCTCGTTGTCTTGTGTGCTCCCAGGGGCATCTGGTGGGGCCACTATGAGAGACAGGGAGCTGGACTAGAGGGGCCCTTGGCCTGATCCAGCAGGGTTCTTCTGATGTTCTTATGAACATGTGCTACTGAAGAACCTTCCAAATTAGATGTGCTAGATAGTGGCTTTTTTGCATTGCCAGGGTCCTTCCAATATCATAATTCTAAGACTCCACAAACAGGATCTGAGATCTCCCCTTCTTCTGTTCTTTCCCAAAGGGCAGCCCTGGTTTGTGCCCCTGTGAAAAGAAGGGACTAACACAGGTATGAACGAATGCTCCATTTTGCTTACATCCTTACAATTCCACTTTTATGTTTCTTATGTCTCGTTTCCACTTGGACTGCAATTATTTTTTCAGCTGGCACAAAAATTGCACATTTTCCTTTTTCCTCGATATTCACATTTGTGTATGCATATTCATGAAACTTTGTTCAAATGTAAACTTTTCCAAATAATTTATCTCCCCTGCTGACGGAATAAAATGTTACTCTGCTCATTTTCACCCTCAAAAACATCCCCCGATCGTCAGATGATCAGATGATTACTTCCTCAGTGAGAACTAATCGGTAGAGACATTATCCTAAACAAGCAAGTCATTTATTGGATGGACTCCAAGACCAGTGCTCTGCAGGTTGGATAGGTTTTTGCATACTCAAGTTGCTGAGACTGAAAGTTGCCTTTTTTTTTTTCCAGAGAAAACTGAGATATTCTTAGCTGCATCTCCGTGATTTGGAGGTAACGAAATCCCTGTTGATCTAATCAAATACAGGCCACATCCAGCCCGCCTTGCTGTTTTATCCAGCCTGTTCACTTTAGCCCATGTGTGCATGGGGGGGGGGCGGGGCGGAGGGCATGTATGCAGGCGGGCATCCACGCATGTATGCGCGGGGTGGGCAGGGGGGGACCTGTGTGGGTGCGTGTGTGAGTGTGGGTGCACGTGTACGCATGCGCATGTTCCTGTTCGGCCCTCAAAAATGTTGAAAATATCCGGTGTGGCCCTCACGGTCAAAAGTTTGGAGACCCCTGCCCTAAGGTAACCCCCCGCACATACACATACACACCTACTGCTTAAAACCATGCCTGAAAAGGAGGCCAGCTGTAACTGGGCAATCTAGCCTTTTTGTAAAGATGTATCATCTGCTGCGTCTGTGGCACACTTTTGAAAAAATTCCTTTTGTCTTTGCATTCGTCATGATACGGTGATGTCTGTAAGTTTGCACAGACATGTGAGCACAGGCAGACAAGAACACTGCTGCCTGTAGGAATCTATTCTTTAGATAGATAGATAGATAGATAGATAGATAGATAGATAGATAGATAGATAGATAGATAGATAGATAGATAGATAGATAGATAGATAGATAGATAGATAGATAGATAGACAGACAGACAGACAGACAGACAGACAGACAGACAGACAACTCCCAGAATGTACCAGTCAGGATATCTGGTCACCATGCTGGCTGGGACATTTTAGAAGCTGCAATGCAAAAAGGGCAAATAATGTAATTTTTTTTAAAAAACTAACAAAAAAAAAAGAAGCCACCTTATCAATGACAAACAAGAAATGGGACAATGGCGACCAACAGAATAGAGAGAAAAGATGAAGCACAGCATGTTACGGGTACTCAGTCCTCACAAATGTCCGTATACTCTTGAAGGCAGTTTTGAAGAGTTCTGCCTTAGCGATCTGTCTGAATATTTAGAGAGAGGGGGCCTGGCGCACCTCTAATAGCATTTTATTCCGTATGGCATCTGTTACATCATAGATTCCCGTATATACAGTAACTGAATGGGGGGGGGACTGAGTGAGGGGGAAACACAAAAATCAGAAAATTGCATTTTGTGCTCCTGAGAAAAACAGATAGGAGCAAAATCTCAGAGGTCATTTAGCATGCAGAGGAAAAAGAAATTGACTCAATTTCCTTTTGAAAAACTGATATTTGAGTGTCAAAACCTCAGGATGTATATTTAACAGGATTTTGAAATATATCCCCAGAGTCTTATTGATCTGGATGTTTTCTGTTACTGGATTTGGAGTAATAAAGTTACTGAAATCCCACAAGTATAGCTCCACTCTATGCTTCTGCAACCAACAAAATTTTCTCTGCTACCTATGCACAGGCAACATGTATTTTAAAGCAAAGTGTGCTGCTTATATACTGCCCCATACTGCTTAAAGCTCTCTGTGGGTGGTTTACAATTTAATGATGCAGGCTACCTATTCCCCCCCCCCCCCCCCCCCCCGGTGAACTAGGTATTCAGTTTATGGACCTCGGAAAGACAGAAGGTTGAGTCAACCTCGAACTGGCTACCTGAGCCTGGGATTGAACTCAGGTTGTGAGCAGAGCCTTCACTGCAGTATTGCAGTTTAGCCACTGCACCATGAGGCCCTTGACTATGAAACTCTGGGTATGAAGCAGAAGCTGCCCTGAGAATCTTCAAAATGACCCTGTAGAGGGGCATTGATTAAAAAAAAAATAGTAACAGTAGGTACAGAAGATAAAAAGCAAGACTAACATCCAGCTCTATACATTCAAACAGCATTATGTCTGTCACACAGAAGCAGAGCTACATTTTGCCAGAGTAGCCTAATATAAATGTGACAAAAAAAAAACCAACAACAATAAACATGCTGTCAAGTCACTTATGACTAACGGTGGCCCTTTTCAGGGTTTTCCAGATAGAGAATACTCAGACATGACTTATCATTCCCTTCTTCTAGGGACGTCTTGCCCAAGGCCACACAGGCTGGCTCTACACGCAGGAGGCACAGTGGGGAATCGAACTCTCAACCTCTGGCTCCACAGCCAGATATTTATCCAGCCACCTGACAAGGCCTCTAAAAAACGTCCAAGCCTAATATTGAGTTTCCCCTCTTCCTCTGTACCTCCCTTATGATCATGAATAATATCCTTCCTTTGGGCATTTCCCCACCTTCACCTTCCACATCACTGATGGTGGTGAGAAATGTAGTGCTGGCCAGATAGCGACTCAGCCACATGGGAGGAACTATCCAAGCTACTAAAGCCTACTCCCAATATAGGTTCAACACTTTGGATAGCTATTATAAAGTTCAGTCTAAAACCCGGAATGGCCAAAAGCCACCACAGTGTAAGGATAGGAGATAATGGTCCAAAACCTATTTCCAAGTTAGGTTGGCACAACACAAATGGTGTAACCTTTGGAGGTGAATTGCCCCAAGTGAAGAAATTGCTGCAGGTGGAATCTATTGCATACTGAGTGGTTTGATCTCTTAGCTTGGGGCAATTCACCTCTAAAAGTTACCTAATTTGCATAGCTTCACAAGGGAATGTTGCCCACCAACAACATCCAGTAGCCCCCATATCTATCTATCTATCTATCTATCTATCTATCTATCTATCTATCTATCTATCTATCTATCTATCTATCTATCTATCTATCTATCTATCTGTCTGTCTGTTCGTTCATTCATTCCATTTTTAAACCACTCATCTGACCAATGGCCACCCTGGGTGGTGTATAGCAATCCATATGTCTTGAAACATGCAGTTTTGCCTTCACATTTCACTCTTCCCCACTTAGATATGCATGAAACAAATATAAATAAATAAAAGAAGCAAGACTAATAGTAAGGAATCCCTTTCAGATCTCTGTCTTTAAGTCTACTAGAAACCAATGTATACTGGTTTGGTCTTGTTCCCGTTTTGAACATAAATGCAAGGATGGAAAATAATTCCACTGGATAGAACATGCTGAGAAAAAACGGTTGTTGTGTTGTTGTTTTTTGTACCTGTCAGGATTTGCTACAAGAGGAGCACACCTCAACTTTGAGCATCTTCACATCTGCAAAACACATCTGTTTCGTAGAATTAGGGTACACACAAAGCAGTGCAAACATTTCAAAATGTGAATGGCTAAAATAAGCTCAACTGAAAAATAATGCACAAATTGGGGAAAATGTGGACTTCAGGTGAAAGGTTTAAATAAATGTGCATCTTGAGAGAATGCATAAAAATGCACACCATTTCCCACTCCCACACCACCACCAAAACACATAACTAAGGATGCATCTACACTGCACAGTTATAGCAGTTCAATTCCACTTTAACTGCCACGGCTCCATCTTATGAAATGGTAGGTTCTGTAGCTTGGGAGGTGGGGAAACTAAGGATGTGTTCACAAGTGGAAATAGATTGGATTTTGGACTGCTTGTGGAGCAGTTCGGTGCAATCTATTTCCTATCACAGGAGGCACGGCCAATAGCTCTTCAGCCTGACCCTGGTCCATGTCCAGGCTGGACCTTTTGGGGGATGGGCCAGGGCAATTCCCTAACAGATGGAAGGATTGTTTTAAGGTAGATGGCTCCTGGCAAATCAACCCTTTCCAATGCAATCGGTTGCATGCCTTTTCTGCTGTCTGATGGCATCCTTAGCATCCTTTGCCAGAGAACTGTAATGTACTTCCCTGAACTACAAGACAGAAATCTACCCTGTTTCCCTGAAAATAAGACTTAACCTGAAAATAAGCCCTAGTATGATTTTTCAGGATGCTCGTAATATAAGCCCTACCCCAAAAATAAGTCCCAGTTAAGTGAAACTCTGCCTCCACTATTGTGCAGCATTATGCAGCAACCAGAAGATGATATGACTGCATTTGAATAAATGTAGATTGTTGTACATGAAAAAATAAAACATCCCCTGAAAATAAGCTCTAATGCGTTTTTTGGAGCAAAAATTAATATAAGACCCTGTCTTATTTTCGGGGAAACACAGTAAGTACATCACCAAACTATAAATCCCAGCATTCCATAGGATGAAGATATGGCAGTTACGGAGGAATCAAACTGTTATAACTGTTTAGTGCGTACACATGCAAAGGTTTTGCCATTCCTTCGTAAAACAAGGATGTAATGGAAATACAAGAACATTTCAGAGAAATTATTATTATTATTTATTATTATTATTTATTTAATTTATATCCTGCCCATTTAGACTGCCCATTTAGTCTACTCTGGGCAGCTAACAACAGTGTTAAAATAAAATAAAACAACAATATTACTACACTAGAGGATGGCGAAATAAGTTAGAGAAATGAAACAAGTTTGCATTTTTACATTCCTAGGAATTCCCTAAGAACATGAGTTTCTACTTGTTGCAGAATTTTGAATTTTTGGTTAAACTATTTTAGCTGTGCAGCAGAAGTGCAGGGATTCACAATGCAGAATAACTTCCCCAGAGTTGTCCACTCATTTCTCATTAAGCTAGCACTTACAGTCTCAATAACTCACTCTGAGACATTAGTAAGAGAAAGGGGGGGGGGGGAAGGTTTCATTTACTTACAGCTGAATAGATCAAATAGCAAACTGACAAATATGACTGCTTTCAGCAGACTTCAAAAGACTCTAGAGAGGGAAAAAGAACTCAGCAAAGAGGCAAGGCTCTCTTTGAATTCAGAGACAGGAAGGAACTGGATAGATTGGGGCTGAATAGATTGACAGTAGCCCCAGCCCAGAAAAGTCCCTCCCAGCCACACCTACTAGAGGCAGCATGCAAGGTTGTAAAAATTCCAACACGATTTTCCTGCAAAATTGGAGCCATGTGAGCCTATAAAACAGGAGTGGGTAATGTGCCCTCTTTCCAGATGTGTGCCAGCTCTCCAGAAGCTCTAGCTAGTCTAGCCAACAATCTGGAATTCTGGGAGTTGTGGTCCAACAACATCTGGGCTACTCTTGGCTCACCCTAAACTAGAGCATGGCTCCCTTTAAAATGAAAAAAGGGAGCCCTGTTGTTGTGAAAAGTCAATGTATGTAGCTAAGAAAAAATATTGCTTATGTGTATATCCCACTTTTACATGGGATTCTTCATCCAAACTGTGAATCAGTAATATTGTCAGAGTAATATCTTCAATCGTGTTGTGCCTCCTTGCTCTTAGATCATTCACTAGCCCTTAAGAGCAAACAGTAACTAAATCTTTGCAACAGAATAAACTTATAAGGATCACAGCAAAGAGGAAATCAGGTCTGACCTGTCTAATGCCTTCAGCTTTCTAAGGCCTCTAAAGCATCCATAAATGGGATTTGTGCTCCTTCACTCTGAAAAGGGTCAATAGCAAAGCCTGTGAAAAACGGATGGAGCGTGCAGGCTTTCTGGACTGTGACGGGAGAGTTAATGTACAATGCGATGGAACAAGCCTGATGAGATAATTCAATACCAGCTCTAAGAACTTACTGATGGGAGGAAAATATTGAATCAGCCTGCAGTCCTTAAAAGTGAAAAGGGAGGTTTAACAGAAGGAAAGAAAAAACACCCATATTCAGATATTCAGCAACGAACCATTTAATGATTGAGCACACCAGACTTTTAAAAGTCCTTGGAAAACGAGCTATTTAAGAGGCTGAAATGTCATGTCAACCTCAGTGAGGATGCCATTTTTTTAAAAAAAAAAAGTGAACTAGCTTAAGTCACGCTTCTAAAACTTCAAAACTGTACAAAAACTGTGAACTTTAGGAAAAGATATAGACCAATGGCTGAAATTATGTAGCTTAGTGTCACACTAGAGTAAGTCCATTGAATCAGTTGGATTTTTCTGAGTCAAATCTTCCATAGGTTCTACTGATCCAAATGGGCCTAACTCTAGTAGTAACTTAGGTAATGGACACGAACTGCTGATTCAGCAGTTCATGCTGGTTCGTTTCTCAGCCGAACAGGTGTTTGACACTTCAAAGACCCGCCTCTTCTGGCAGGGAGCCACTCAGAGGCAGCAGCTGGTGGAGCCAGGGCAAGGAAGCCGGGGCACTGCCTCCGAGTGGGCGCTTGCCGAAGGAGGCGGGGCTATGAAGCACCAAATACCTGTTCGGCTGTGCAACAAACTGGCACAAACGGCTGAACGGGTGGTTTGTGCCCATCTCTAAATGACTTATATGCTAGCACGACTTATATGCAAATATGCTGCAACCAGAGTAAGCCCATTGGAATCATTGGAATATACAGGGGAGTTGACTCACCAAATCCCCAGTGATTCAGTGCAGCTAACTCTGATGTGAATTACTACAATGGGATTTCAGTCAGTGTGTCTGCACCAGGGATAATTAGGTACAAACACTATATGGGGAAAATATATCACAAATATACCTCTTTTGGAAAGCTGCATGAAATAAATGTCAATTTTAATGCATTTTTTTAAAAAGGGAGCCTGATGCAGAAATTTTACAGAACAGACTTATAACTGAATCATGCTACACCAACAGAATCCGGATATAGACTGATTTCTACACCTCTAAATATAGCACATGTATTTTCTGTGGAGTTAATGAACAATTTGCTCAGCTTTTCATTATAAAGATGGAACAACATTAAGCCTGATGACAGAATCTCTGTAATATAGACATCATGGGCAATGGATAATCCACCAACCATTCTGGCAGGCAACCTGCTGGATAATAAGATCTAAGGTTCATCTACTTCAGTGGTTCCCAGGCTTGGGTCCCCAGATGTTCTTAGACTAAAACTCCTCCTATGTGGATTACTGGGAGTTGTAGTTCAAGAACATCTGGGGAACCAAGGTTTGGAAACACTCTTCTAGTTCAGCCTCCTGTTTCCTATATTGGCCTCTAAGATTGGGTGCAGAACTTCAGACCCTGGGGCTAAAACCAGCTCTCCAGGAATCCCACTCCAGCTCTCTGGGGTTCCCCAGGAAGCCATGTTCCCCTTTCAATTATATCATCATTGGATGGTTTCTCAGTTTTTGTGAGTCCCCTAGCTGCCACCTTTTGTTTCTGTCCATGGAGTTTTCTTGGCAAAGATACTGGAGTGGCTTGCCAGTTCCTGCTCCAGGTGGATCACGTTTAGTCAGAACTCTCCACTATGACCTGTCCATCTTGGGTGTCCCTGCACGGCATAGCCCATAGCTTCTCTGAATTACTCAAGCCCCTTCGCCACGACAAGGCAGCAATCCGTGAAGGCAAGAGGAGAAGGGGACGACAGAGGACGAGATGGTTGGACAGTGTCATCGAAGCTACCAACATGAATTTGACCCAACTCCGGGAGGCAGTGGAAGACAGGAGGGCCTGGCGTGCTCTGGTCCATGGGGTCACGAAGAGTTGGACACGACTTAACAACTAAACAACAACAACAAGTTGCCACCTTAAAAGTCAAATCTTTCTCCTCAGTTTTTATGGGAATGAGAGCTACAAACTACAGCATCTGGAGGGTGAAAGTTTCCCCTCCCTTCCACTCAACAAAGAAACGCTGATGTTGGCACCTTTCAACTGAAGGACAGAAAAGAGAAAACTGAACTCAGTGTCTTAATAGATTCGTCTGCCTCCGGCTACATCACATCAACTCTCATGCTGGTGCAGAGAAGGTGCATGCACCAGCTTCCTGCCTCTTGTGGGAGAGAAGCTGACTGAATCTCAGCTTCCATGAAGTGAGAGAACCTGAAATAGCCAGGGTGATCGTTTCAGATTCAAATGAACCACCTAGATAGGCAACAAAGCAATCCAGAATCCATTCACAGGCCCTCCTCAACAACGGTCTCCTTATTTTACTTTTAAATGCACACCTGACTGCTGTAACCCCACCAATAACACAGAGAGACAAAGAATGGGAGGAGAAACAGAGCTTTAAATACTACAATGCTTGGCGAGGTGGGAGGGAAACATGCATATGGCTTACTAGTGAAGTAAGCATAAATGCATGCACAGTGATTGATGTTGGAGTTTTTCTAACCTCCCATGCTGCCTGTAATTTGTTTGGCTGGGAAGGACCTTTCTGGGCGGGGATGACTGTCAATCTATCCAGCACTAACCAATTGTTCCTTCCCTGCTTCTAAAGTCAAAGAGAGCCTCTCCTCTCTGCTTTGTGTCTCTTTCCCCTCTCTTGAGTCTGTTGAAGTCTGTTGCTGAAAGCAGTCATGTTTGTCAGTTTGCAGATTGATCTGTTCCACTGTAAGTAAATGAAATCTTTTATTCCTTCTCCTACTAATGTCTTAGACTGAATTATTGAGACTGTAAGTGCCAATTAATGAGAAAAGGGATGAACTACTCTCCGGAACTTGAATCTATTCTGATCTGTCAATCCCTGCACTTCTGCCGTGCAAGCTAGAGGGATGTAACCAAAAAATTCAAAATTCTGCAACAACTGGCAGAGCTTACATTTTGCATAATGTTCCATAAACTCAATTTCTCAGTCTCATTTTCGCTCTCAAACTGAGCAGTGGCTTGAGTTTGAAACCATCCTAATTCATTATTGACATTTATAAAACTTCCCGACCAGACTACAAGGATCTCAAAATAACTGTCAATAAAATGCATAGGTCGATAGGAGCAGTAGTCTCACCTAGGCCACAGACCCATTGAATTAACAGCTGAATGCAGCACTTACATAAACCCCACTGAGTTAATGGGCCTGCTCTAAGTGGAACCAGCAGTGGAATGCCAACCACTTTCTAAAATATAGATTCTACCAAAACAAAGCTAAATCCATTAAACATTCCCAAGTGAACATCTGCAGTGCCAGCCAATATTATTCTCTCTTCCAGGCCATATCCCACTTTTCAAAAGCTAAAAGTTTTCCTGAAAAGAAAGGGTCTACACATAGACATGAGGGTAGCTAGAAGTTACTTTTCTGGAATGTAACTCCTAAAATTCCATAGCAAATCTGACCAAAAAAGAATGTTCCCAGGTTCTGGAGTTATTCAAAATTTGTATCTTGCTTGGAAAAAAAAAATCTGCAATTTGAATTGGGCATGCCTTCCCTGCTGAAGGGTGGAACCAGCTTGAAATGGGGTTCACACACACCCATTTTTATCTTCCATTCTCTGATCTGGAGGTGGGCCAATAATTCTGCCAGAAATATCGCTGCTCAAGCTGTAGCCGTTTGCATTTTCTCATTTGGGGGATGGTTCCACCCACCCTCACCGAGATTCAGTAACATACAAATACTGCTGCAAACACAGATCAGAAGGAAGTATGAATACGAGGAGAGAAGGCAAAGTCGATCCCAATCTGGAAGCCATCTTTTTGACCTCAAGGAGAGCCCCCTTTTCCCTGGACATTCTTGACTCTTCCTTTGCTAGGCTTCATTCCAGTCTCTGGGCTAAACCAAATTGATATCCCCAAGTAAACACACTCCGTAGCTGAAATCCAGCAGCAAGTTGGCAGGCACATTGAATCAGCGGGAATTTGGTGAGTCAATACCCATGTCCATTTCATTGATTCAATGAGCCAACTTTGATGCAAGTTACAACTGGATTTCAGCCAATGGTGCTTAAGTGTTGGCTTGACAAGTCCCATTCATTCAGTGGGCCCAGTCCGTCTGGGCCTGACAACTGGATGAAGCTCCCAGAGCTCAACAAGTGAAAAATGTGAGTGGGGAAAGGTTGAGCACTACAGATGGGGATATTTGTATTCATAAACGAATACGAATATCCCCATCCCAGGTGCACCTTAATGCGGGTCCGGCCCTCGGAACTGGCCCGTCCACTCACGCACCACAGCACTGCCAGCCTCCCAGTCTTCCGGCCAATCACAGAAGTAGCTCCGCCGTTTGCTGGCTCAGCTGGCCACTCCAGGCAGGGGGTGGGAGGACAAGTCTCCCCGCATGGCCGCTGAGTGGCCAGAAGAGCAGGGAGAAGGCGGAGCTACTTCCATGATTGGCAAGAGGAGTGGGAGGCTGGCAGCCCGTGAGTGGATGGGCCTGCTATAAGACAGGATAAACGTTTTGAACGATATGTGTGAAGAAGGAAAGAGAAAGGGACAGGGCTCAATCACGCCTCCCAAAAGAACCCCAGTTATACTGATCTGGCCATGTTTTAGATCGTTTCGTAATTTTCCATAACATGGACACACAGCCAACGTCGAATAATTTGCGCCAGCAAGCGGTGACTTTCCCCCTTGCCTGCTGTAATGGTTCAAATAGAAAGAAATGAAACAATGCAGTTAAAAACAATGTGAACAGTCCTGCCGTTATATAGACCATGTGACCACTGGGGGGGGGGACGACACATAACAGTACAACACAGATATGTAAAGAATCGGTAGAAATGGGGTTCTTTTCTTACGTGAGATTCAGCCCATAGACTCAAGGTGTGACAGCACAGCCATAGAGGTCCCATTTTGCACCACTTGTGGTGTGGTCGGGTGAGAGCTAGTTCGTTGTGCTTATATGATGTACTTACTGTCAATAGCACTCTGGCCAGACTCTGATCTGTGCACAAGCTGGACCTTTGTGGTCCAACGGCAGAGCTATTCCTTTTGAGAGCTGGATTGCAGCAATTCCCCAATGGATGGAGGGGCTGCTTTGAGGGAGATTACTCCCAGGAAAGCAACCCTTTCAAGTCCTATCAGATGCAATCCTTTCCTGCCCCTGCAAAAGTGAGCGTAGAATGTATAGAATCACCGGGGGAAACACAAGCTCCTTTTGCTGGAAGACCCAGATGAGATGTTTCTAATTATTTCTTAATAGTCATTGTATAACAAGTGTTAATTTATCGGGAGTGATTCAGTCAGGAGTTATGAAAGAGTTCTGTTAATGATATAAGACACTGTTCTACATTGCAACTGCTGTGATTTTGATGTGAGAGCTGTGAATTGTTATGAGTGCCTTAAAAGAGTTAGCGACCACCGTGTCTCCTTCTCCTACCGGAGGCTGGACATCATCATGGGTCTGTCGATTTGCAATATGAAATAGGCTCCATCCTTTTCAGGGGAATGAACCAGGGAGGGGGGCTCACAAGTCACGACTCGCTCTCAAGTCCCACTTAAGTTGCACCAATGACTCAACTCAGACTCAGCTCGGGGGTTTGGGGGCAGACTTGGACTTGACTCACAACCTGGAACCATTTTTCGGAGTTGCATTTCAAGTCTCTAAGGGATGGGTCTAGCGGCTGCCGCTGCCATCATCCTGAGAAGCCTTCCAGGAGTCGGCTGCTGCCTCGGCCCATGCATGGGCCTCCCAGCTGATAGGCCAGCGCATGTGCAGAGGCAGGGGTCAGCTCCGGGAAGGGAAGTCGGCCGGCTGTCTCTCTGGGCATGCACTAGTCTCCGATGGGCAGCACCGTGCAAGTCTCTCAATCTGACTCCCGAGCCCCAAGCCTCAAGGGATGGGGCAAAAGGACTCAAGGCTCTGACTCCGAGGTTTGATGCTCAGGCCCAAAGACTTGCCAACATTCCTGGAATGAGCTGATCTAACATAAGAAAACTGCCTGTTGAAAATGATCAAGCTCTCATAGGAAATTCCACTTGCAGCATGTGAATGAGATACCCAATGCTTTCCCACCCCTTCTGTCATGCACCATTTCCACATATAGTTTCTTTTGTAATCAGACACACAACACAAGCACAACAGGGCAATCGGACTGCCCAGAGAGATGCAAACAACCCATATGGTGCTTTTATCGTTGAGAGTCCATACAAAAAGAGAGTCGTTACTACAACTTTTATTTTTGTTTGTTTACACAAAAGCACACAAACAGGTCTCACAAAGGAAAAAAAAATATTTCTTCTCTCTGCTACAAATTTAAAGAGGCTTCTAACTTGTGGAAACAAAAGTCTCACCTATCATAAATATCTTGATTCACTGTTTTACACCAGTTAGCTTCCTGTGCCTTCAGAGACTGCAAAAAGTCAAAGAGGACACAGCTGTCTCTGAAGGCATATTAAGATACATGTGATGTTGCATCCCTCACCTAATAAGGCCCATGCTATCCTCCGTTGCAGGCACAGAGGAGAGAGAAAATGTGCCTTTTGGGATTTAGATGCATCATTTTAGCAGTAATTCCTATAATTTGTGGCTGCTGGGATTATATCCCCTTGCAATCATAAATAGCCAGCTGGAAGCAATTATTTCAAGGGATGCTGTGGGTCACTTGTGACTACATCCTCCATATGATCATGAGCAAGAACACAACATGAGGATGGCTGCATCAAAGGGGTGTACATTTTTAGCCAGGAAGAATCACCCCTGTGAAAATAGATCAGAGGTGCACAAAGTAGGACCAGGACTTCCCCAATTCTGATTTTGTGACCCTCTGCACCCCACCCTTCCCCAGTCCCATTCTTCTAGGAAGAGGAGGAGGAGGAAAAGTTACACCACACGGTCTGAAAGGTTTGACAACCAGCAATTCAACTTTTAAATAGATCACAGCCTGCTGTGTAGTTAACACCTCTGAACATTCATTCTTCAAAGCTATAAGTAGACTTCAAACCACATCCAGATTGCCTCTTTTTTTTAAATGGTTTTAGCAATGGCGGAGGTCTGTTCAGGAACCAGAAAGCTGACCACCAGACCTGCCCAAGTTTGTTTCTTTGTTTATTAAATTTGTATACCATGCCATCTAGTGCCATAGCACTTACTCTGGGTGGTTTCCGACAGAAAAATAGATATAAGAAACATCATTCCTCAGAGAGGCGGCCACCACTGAGAAGGTCCAGCTCCTCATTGAAGACTTCCTAGCCTCCATCAGAGCGGCCACCCGCAGCACCAAAGCCTGGGAGGTATGGTAGATCTTAGAGAGAAGTACTCCGACAGGTACCGAGGTCCCAAACTGTTGCCCATCCTTGAGACAGACCAAGGATCTACTGGCAGATTGCTCTTTAATTTAAAGTAGATCATCAAGGGTTTCTGAATCCCAGTTATTCGACTATCACAAAAACACTCCTTCCTAGACTTAGGTGGACTTCTATATTAGGCTGCTAAAATGAAGCAAGGATAGAAGAAATCAGTACTGTGTCTGGAGCTGAAAGAAGCTTGTTTCTGGTACTGGAAACAAACAAATATACCCTCAGAAAGCTCTTGGTTACAGGCATGTTTGCATGTGACTAGTTCATGGACCTCAAAGGGCTAATGCAAAAGAAGTCCCATCAGGAGAGAGAGAATAGATGGCTGGACTGGGACTTGAGAGGTCCAGGGTCAAGTGACCACCGAGTCATGAATCTCATTGGATGATCTATCACTCGCTCTCAGCCTGACCTGCCTCGCAAGGCTGTACAGTGCTTTCAGTAGTTCAGAGCAGTGGTTCCCAACCTTGAGTCCTCAGATGTTCTTGTTCTCCCAGAAATACTGACCAGCAGAGCTAGTGGTGAAGGTTTCTGGGAGTTTTAGTCCAAGAACATCTGAGGACCCAAGGTTGGGAAACACTGCTTTAGAGAGAGAGAGAAAAAACAAGACATAATAGGAACATTATTATCAGCATCAACAAACTAGATTGCTTGAGTGCAAGAACTGCTTTTTCTTGGTGTAAACCATGGATACACATTGGTACATCTGTGGATTTTTCAGCAGCTTTCACATTTATTTCTGCAGCAATATTTCTAAGCGGCCAGGCTATTGTTTGCTCTTAATTTTTCCTATCCCACGCCGCCCCCCCACAACCCCTCAGTGGCTAACAAGTGAGAAATGAAATTATGCTACTTGGTTCAGCATCCTCGTCTCTGCCTGAGAGGTTATACAAACTTGGCACTGTTGTGCTTAAATCCTACAGCCTGGTGTTTGGGGGGTTAAAGCTCTGAACTGGGAATGAGTCTGTTCTGATTCCGACTGAAGACTTGACCTACTTTTCACACACACATACACACATAGCACACTCTGCACAAAGCTCTACCAACATTTTGTCAGAGAAGTCCCCGGTTAATTGTGCATCCCAATGCCAGGTCACTTGTCACTTCCATTACATAAGGCAGAGACCAAGTTTATGCAGCTCTTAAAACAGTACGACTCCATAAAGGGACTGTCACTGGTATAGTGCTTAGAACATGGCTTTCAATAAGTAATTAGTTACAGTTACAAACCCTTCCCCCAAAGTAGTTGACTACTATCATGGCTATAATTCTTTACCTTCACATTTCTCAAAAGTAAGGAAAATTGTTGTTGTTGTTTAGTCGTTAAGTCGTGTCCGACTCTTCGTGACCTCATGGACCAGAGCACGCCAGGCCTTCCTGTCTTCCACTGCCTCCCGGAGTTGGGTCAAATTCATGTTGGTAGCTTCGGTGACACTGTCCAACCATCTCGTTCTCTGTCATCCTCTTCTCCTCTTGCCTTCACACTTTCCCAACATCAGGGTCTTTTCCAGGGAGTCTTCTCTTCTCATGAGATGGCCAAAGTATTGGAGCCTCAGCTTCAGGATCTGTCCTTCCAGTGAGCACTCAGGGTTGATTTCCTTCAAAATGGATAGGTTTGTTCTCTTTGCAGGCCAGGGGACTCTCAAGAGTCTCCTCCAGCACCACAATTCGAAAGCATCAATTCTTCGGCGGTCAGCCTTCTTTATGATCCAGCTCTCACTTCCATACATACAAGGAAAATTACTTTTAATTAATTTCAAAAAATCTGAATGTTAAAATCTGCTGGCCGCTCTCAACCTGACCACATCATCACTGTCTAAGGAAACAGAATTCTTTCACCAGTTCACACCAATTGAACTGAAAGCTGCTTTGGGCAGAAACCTGCCCTCTTCCAAAGCAAGATGGACATTGCTGGTACAATATAAACTACATGATTTTGACACACAAGCCCCATATATCTGTTGGAATTATTTCAACCTCAAGTGTGGCCTTTAGTAGGTTTGGTTGGGGGAGACCTTTCTGGGCTGGGGTGGCTCTTAATCAATCCAGCAGTAACCAATTGTTCCATCCTTGTCTCTGATTTCAAAGAGAGCCATGCCTCTCTGCTTAAGTGTCTTTCTCCCTCTTTTTTCAGACTGCTGTCAGTTAATATTTGTGTGCAGTAATTTGAAGGTAGTCTGCAGGAATCTGCTTGGAAGCAGGCTGTGAGTCTGTTGAAGCCTGTTGTTGTAAGCAGTCATTTTTGTACAGTATGCTGTTCTTGATCTGTTCAGCTGTGAGTAAATGAGACTTTTTATTCTTTCTCTTATCCGTGTCTCAGAGTAAGTTATTGAGACTGCAAGTGCCAGTTGATGAGAGCAAAAAGGAGTGGTCCACTCTGGGAAGATTTGAAGCTAAATCTGTTCTGTAAGTCCCTGCACATCTGCTGCGCAGTTAGAGGAGCTCAGCCAAAATACAAAACTGTGCAACAATAGCTACAATGGGAATGTGGTTGGGCTATGTTCCACTCAGCCCAAGCCAGCAAAGATGAGGAATGGTGGGAGGCATAGCGGAACATCTGAAGGACAAACATTTCATTTTTGGCTTGTGGGGTTTTTGCAGGGGGTTGAAAAATTAGCCCAAATTCACAGATTTCTTCTGAATGGAAAGACTTCAGGTTTTTTAAAATGTGAATGAAAGAGAACGTGAAATAAATTCTCTTTGACAGTTTCATACAAGCTGGAGATAAGGGATACTCCACAGCTTGTAGAAATCATTTCCTGTCAATATTTGATTTTATTTTATTATAATTTCTGTTTTTTCTCCATCTTGAGTATTATTAATATTAATATTATTGTTTTGAATTGTTTTATTTTAATTTTAATTGTTCAAATGTTTTATATTTAATGTTTTATGGAACCCGCCCTGAGTAGCCTTTGTCTAAAAGGGCGGGATAAAAATCGAATAAATAAATAAATTAAAAAAAAATTTCGTGAACCACAGCTTCCTAAATCCCACAGGTAACATGGCTGGGAGTGACGCTGGCCCAAGGATGCTATGAGTTATGGTACAAAAAATGTTTGTTTTCCCATCTCTGAGATTAAATAAATAAACAAGTCCTCTCAAAAGGATCATAAGACATCCACACCATATATTTCTGGCATTAGACTGCATGCTTTTCCCCTTTGCACTCATTCATTAGGGGTTTCTGCTAAGCATGATTGCTTCATAAATTCTTTCTTTAAAATAAGTTTTTATGTGTTGCTAAGAAAACCTTTCAAATACAGGCACCTCTTAATATATTGCTATGTTGCCAATCTAAAGACCTGAGTAATAAAACAAAACACTTCTCCTTTCCGTTCAGAGAGCAAACAAAAAGAAATACATATCAATACTGTTCTCATATCTATGTTAATTCCCTCAAGTTTAGAAGACACCTCACAGCTTCACTCCTCAGATTGTAACTGAGAACAGAATGAATTAAATATCACCTACTGAGCAACATTTTCTTCAGTTTCTCACTCTCCCAAAGGCATGCAAGCTTATTAACAGATGACTAATTCAAGGTCTCTTTCACAGAAATGACTTAGCATCTCTACTTGACATTTCTGAGTCTGCCCAATCTTCATTCTGTGTGCTGAAATATCAAATACACAAGCCACTAACATGTTGGGATCTCTGTCTACACAGCCAACACTGTGCAAATGGTTATGCTACTTGGTTAGGTGTTAGCTGGCATAAGTGGTCGTGAGCCCGTTGGCACAATTAGCCACACAACAGACACCGGGCCAAAGAACACAACTACTTGCATAGTGTTAATTGTGTGTTTGGAAATGCCCAACTGGAGAGAGAAAAGCATAGAAGGGTCTTAGCAGTTGTGGCTCTACAACTAGTACCAAGAGCAAGAAAAGAATATTCACATACTGGATCTTGAAGCACTGACTGTTTTATCTAATGGTCATGATTAAGTTTCTAATGAGCCTGGCTACCTCCTCTCCCCCCTTGTGGGTAAACACTTAGGGCAAAAAAATGCACGACACCCTAGATGTTGCTAAAGTAAAACTGCCACAATCCCTCACTGTGTTCTGACTAGTGTTGATGGGACTTGCAATTCACCAACGTCTCAACGGTCACATATTCCTTACAGTATTTCTGATTTAGGGCCCAACTAGCATTCATATTTCTCTGCCACTATGCCATCTACAGCCAACTCAAGACATCATCATACTTTTGAGAGCTGGTCTTCAGATACAGTAATGCAGCATCAACCGTAATGTTGATCATGAAGGCATTGAAATTCTAAAAGCAACAAGTATTACACAAATTGCTTAAATGCATTAAATGATTGAAAAAAGCTCATAAATAGTAAGGATGTGTCACTGCAGACTAAGCCCAAGGTCATCCAAACATCCCAGTTGCTCTGTACAGATGTGAAAGACAGGCAATGGAGAAAGCTGATGAGGGGAAAACACAATTCATTCGAAATGTGGTGTTGAAGGAGAGATTTATGGATATCAGAAAGACAGATAAGCAGGTTCTAGATCAGATCAAGCTCAGTTCTCACTAAAAGCAAAGAGGACTAAAGTGAGGCTATTATAATCATCATCATCTTAGAACTGGAAGGCACTCTATAGATCATCAAGTCCAGTCCTTGTCAAGACTCAGTAGGGAACTGAACTGCCAACCTCTGGCTCCACAGCCAGAGACCTAAACCACTGAGATACCCAGCAGTTCTGTCTTACATATCATGAAATGACAAGATTCCTTGGAAAAGACAATAAAGCTAGGAAGAGTGGAAGGCATTTAAAAAACAGGAAAACTTACCATGACATATGTTGACTCAGTAAATAATCTGTGACCTTTAATTTGCAAGATCTGACCAGAACATCATTAATTCATAGGGTCACCATGAGTTGGAATTGACTTGATAGCTTGTAACAACAAGTATTATAGAAATTGCTTCAGTGCATTAAATGAACAAATAATTGTTTAATAATTGTTCCACCATCCCATCAAAAACAGGCACTGGCACCAGCTTGGATTGGCATTGCCTGTTCTACCATGTCACAACCCTAATCCAAATTGGTCCCTCATGCATCCTTTTAGCAAGTCAGTCAGACAGTCAGACAGTCAGTCAAGTCAACCAAAGGAGTAGGTACACATCCCTGGATTATCTAGCACGGCTGTAGATGATTGGTGTTCTCAACTGATGTGAGTGGAGATGAATATACTACACATTTTTATGGTTTTTTCCATTTGGGGACATGCAAAAGATTTAATTTGGGATTGTCAACATTCACATATTGAATTTGACATTCATAGTATGTTGTTCAGGGATGGAAAGATACACATCTTTCAAATACAGGAATCACTTTGTGAATTTCATAGCTTCTTATTTTTAAAAAATGAAAAAATAGTAGACTACCTACACTGCCCAAATCAATATTCCTAATATCAAGAAGATTGTATGGTATCCTTCTGCCATGAATATGGAAGCCATCTGGCTGCTGTTTTTAATTTGGTGACGAGCTAAACTGAATCAAAAGGACCCGTGGATGAGATGGTACATTTTCACCAGCAATTGACATTTCAGATTTAGAAGGGGGTTAAACTGGGGGGTGAGGGGCATTCTCTGTATACATTCGTATTCTCAAATGAATCAACCAAGTCACCGAAGCTGGTTGCAGGCTTTGTCTGTGTGACAAGTTCAATTATTGTACCAATATCAATAAGTGCCCAGTAACATAATTAAATGTATACACTATAATGAGCTGGCTGGATAGCTCAGTGGTTTAAGTATCTGACTGTGGAGTTAGCAGTTGGGAGTTTGATTCCCTACTGTTCCTCCTGGGAGAAGAGCCAGCCTGTGTGGTCTTGGGCAAACTGCACAGTCCCAGGGCACCCCCAGAAGAAGAGGAGGGTAAATCACTTCTGAGTACTCTCTACCTGGAAAACTCTGAAAAAGGTCGCCACAAGTCAGAATTGACTTGACCGCACATGACTATTATTTTTATCATGAAATGAATGGGAAATGTTTACAAGGTTCAGAAGGGTCTTAAACCCAGATTACAAAAAAAATGACTTTGTCGATTCTTTAATATGAAGGACTGGGAGTGACAATACACGCACACACACATACACAGAACTATACAAACATACAAAGAGTAACAGACTTGGATGTACATAGTGTACTAAACCAACATGCTGCACCAGATGGCTGCTTAACACTGGAACTTTTATGGAAGACTGTCAACAACTGGCCCAAATTTTGTTCAAATTTTTCAGGGCATAAAGCAACCGCAACCTGGCTTCTTGCTAGTATTGCAAGCTATGGCAGATGGGATCAAAAGGGTTCAAGATGACACCTGCTTTGATAGATTTCAATCACTAATCAGTCTGATCCAATAAGCAGAGAGGCAGCTGTGGATTAATAATAATATTCAGTACAGTTCATGCCATATAAACTGAAATGTTTTCAGTATGAAAATGCCCTGAATACACCTGATCTCATTTGAGTTCAGAAACTAAGCGGAGTTGGTCAGTTTAGATAAGAAGCCATCAAAAAGCAGAAAAGAAGTCCAGGTAGGACTGGAAAAGAGGTCTGTCTGAGTACCAGTCAGAATTGACAGTAGGAAGCTATTTGGACCAAGGGCCAGATCTAATGGAAGGCAGCTTCTTCTATTCTAGTAGAGGCTGGTGATTCCGATTTCATGGGAATAAGGAATCCACGTCAGGTTTTAGTCTGAACTTTAGAGGAGCTATCCAAGGTCTTGAATCTATTTTAGAATAGCTCCAATAAAGTTCAGACTAAAACCCAGAAAGAATTCATCGCCCCTGTGAAATTTGAGTCACTAATCCACTGCTATGTTGCTACTCACAAGCTTTCCTGGCTCAGAGAAGAGTTGCAAATCTTCACTTACTTCATTCTAGAAGGTGGGAAAGAAAATTTTCCACAGTTTTTGTCAGTCAAAAACACTAGAGGGTGGCAGTTTTTTCCCCCCATTTTGGGAATTTTGTAAATTTTTTACAAAAGAGGTGTCCTTGTATTATGCAAAATACACATTTTTATATAAAATGCAAGCCTCAGAATGCATTGGTTTTTTTTCCCTTGGCCACAGAGGCAAAATGGCAGAAGTCACATAAACTAATGAAGGCTAACAAAGAAGATACCATTGGCATGCTTGGTTGCATGACCAGGTGAAAGATTAGGCATGTTACTGTCATCTTGTTAGCCTCATGGCACAGTGGTTAAACTGCAGTATTGCAGTCAAGACCCTGCTCATCACTTGAGTTTGATCCTGATGGGCTCAGATAGCCGGCTTGAGGTTGACTCAGCCTTTCAGCCTTCCATCCTCCCAAGGTCAGTAAATTTAGTATCTCGCTCGCTGGTGAGGGGGATGTGTAGCCTGCATAATTAAACTGAAAACCACTCAGAGAATGCTTTAAGCACCATGGGGCAGTATATAAGAATCACACTTTGCTCTCTTACTCAGCTTCTACGATTAGCTGTTATGACTTCTGTGATGTTGCTTCTATGGGGAAAAGACAATATGATTTTGGTCAAAGGGTTTGTGCACATTATTTTGTTTTGTTTTGTGTGTGTTTGTTTTGAGGGGGTGGCTAATACTGAAAAAAAGTAGCCCTGGATTTTTAAAAATATATTATCACACAATAGCAAATAAATAAATAAATAAAAATAAACTTCCAGTGTTTGGGAGTTTGGCAACTTGTTAGATGGGGTTTCTCATGGTGTCTGTGTGTCCTTCTATACTTGCTGTTTGGTCTTCAAAGAAAAAGGACACTTGTTTTGCACAAATTGCAGAAACCTTAACAAAAACAAGCCCAAAAACACACAGCTCCCTGCCTCACTCTCCTAGCAGACAAGACCTCTCCCAGGGCTTGAATATCCCTTGCCAAAGTGTCTCATTATGTTGAAACAGCCTAGATCAATGACATCAATGAATTTAATGAGTATTATTTCTACATCATGACGACTCTCAGGGAAAAATATGCTCTATAGGCAACTGTCCTATAAAACAACGATCTGGAAGTTGAGTCATGGCAACTCGACTTCTTTCTTGTTAGGTTGAAATGTTTCGCTACTCATCCAAACAGCTTCTTCAGTCTGAGGAGAGTTGGTAGGAGATCCCTGATAGATCCTCCACGTTGGTTTCACTTCCCCCTGGTCTGGATAGGCTCTTTAGAAGAATAAAGGACTGGGGGTGAGGGATAATCCCACTACTTGGATGAGTAGCGAAACGTTTCAACCTAACAAGAAAGAAGTCCAGCTGCCATGACTCCTCTTCCAGATAACCTCACCTGGATGACTGAGAATCTTCACAGATATATCAAACAACTACTATCTCATCAACCTATGTGTGCATCGTATGTTTTATTTAAGTTTTTGTGGCATTCATTCATATGACACAGCACTGACTGAAATAGTTGTTGTTGCTGCTGGATACTCATTTTAACAACCTCAGAAGGATGGAAAGATGAGTCAGTCTTGAGTCAGCTACCTGAACCTGTTGGGACTGAACTCAGGTTGTGAGCAGAGGTCTGACTGCAGTGCTGCAGTTTAACTACAACGCTACAGGGCTTGAATTGTCTCATTTTACACAGTGCAGACTAAAAGAGATCCTAGAAAAAATTGAATGCCACAGAGGTGGGCTTCAGGAGGTAAACTAATGGTGCTTCTGCCAACCACTCTGCTACCTGAAGTGGTGGCCTAATCCTGCCTAACAGCAGGGGCAGCCCTGATAAGACTGGAGCTTTCCATCCGGGTGGCTGGAGCTGTTTGTGATGACTCTTTCTGTATTTCTCCCATCTAATTTGTTTGCTATGGGCATTCATTGAAAACAGATATTCCTCCAACAATTTCTTTCAGATTTGTAAATTTGCAAGAAGAGCCACAGCATACCACAATTCGGCTTCAGCTGGTAACAAATAAGCCAGATGACCCATTCATTCTGAGCTGGCAGCTGCTACTGGCATTGGAGCCGGGAGAGAGAAACAGCTGCTACAGGCAGGCTTATAATTGAGGCATCAGCCCTTTTGACACCAGAAAGAGGAAAGGGACTGATGCCAGAATGCACTTCAAAGGGACATAATGGTAACAAGTGGGTTTTGGGGGAAAAGGAGGAGGGGGAGAGGATACTGCTGTATAAGTTGAAAGCACCAGATTTTTTGCAATGCAACAAAGCTTGAAGGTTTCAAAATAAAGACACACAAGGTGGAGATGAGAAGAGAGCAATCAAGATGGTAGAGGACCTCAGTACAGTACCATGCCTTCTCAGGAGCAAGTGAGAGAGCTGGGTATGCTTAGCCTAGGGAAGATTAAGAGGTAACATGACAGCCATCTTCAAATGATCTGTAGGGCTATCATACGGGCCATAGAACAAGCTTGTTTGCTGTTTCTCCAGAGGATCTAAAACGGTGGGTTCAAATTACAGGAAAGGAAATTCTGAATCAATGTTAGGAAGAACCTCTTGATGGCAAAAGCTATTCAACTGTAGAATGGCTGCCGATCTTGGACAGTAGCGGACCCTCTCCTTTGTTAGAGGCCTTTAAGCATGGGATAGGTGGCCATTTTCGAGGGATGCTTTAGCTGTGGATTTCATGCTTCAAGAAAACTTGACTTGGTGACCTTCTGCAACAGCACCCACCATGTCATATTCCTCAGCTCTTCATACACAGAGTATCCCCTCTGATACTGGAGGTGACACCTAGCCATCCTGACCAGTAGTCAGTGATGCCTTTAATTTCCATGAATTTATTTTAAGAATCCAAATCTTTACATAAGTCATTTGACTTTTTCTCCTCACAAGAGGGTATAGGATGTGTTGTTGTATCTTAGAACTTTTTCTGAAAAATTTGCAGGACTAGTTTTTGTGCAAAAAAATGTATTTTATGCAAAAAGAACCGAGCATTTTGCACAGAACCTTTATATTTTGCACAAATTACAAGGCCTTTTTTTGCAAAATGCAGCTGCTTGGGGGAAAACATTTTGGTGTAATGCTGTTGAGGAGGAAAAGGAAGGGGGGAAGTGTCTGCCTTTCCTCCCTCTTGCAAGAGCAAAAATTCTCAAAAAGGTTGCCTATTTCTTCAGCAGAGTGTCCAGATGTGTTCAGTGCTTTCTTTTTATTCCTTTTTTTGGGGGGGAGATAAGAAAATTTGTAAGTTTTTGCTATATCCTTAATTCATTTAATCCCCTTCTAGGGTTGTCCATCTTGAGGCAATCACTACGTTATAAGAAGAATTTTGTTCTAAAATTTCCTAATGATCAGTTTCAACAGGTTCTAGTATCCTAAAGGAAGGAAGAACAGTTTCACACAAAGTTTCACACCCTGTACATACACACGGTTAGTATGAAACGGATTAGTACAAGAACTGCTGAAAAAGAAAATAATTTTAACACATGCTTTAAAAAAAGCAGATTTAATACACAGAGCAACTCAGCAAAAGAACAGATGGGTCTGATTAGTTAAACATGGAGCCATTTCCAAGAACATTTTGTTTTACCACTAAGTAGTCACAAATGCTGGTTGTTAAATTTGGAACTCTACATGGCTAAATGATACTTCTGTGTGCATTTGTGGACCATCTCCTTTCGAAGTCCATGCGAGGACTTTTTTGTATTGAAATGAAGCAGGACAGGGAGGCGAATCCCTATTGCTCACAATGTCTAATTTGTTCTGGCTAGGATGGAGAATCCATGGACCTTCCAAATGCTGAGCTTCCACTCCCACTAGCCTCAACCACCTTGATGAATTAGCAAGTTGAAGAGAGTTGTATCTGAACATCTGGAGAACCTGTTCCTCACCCATGGCCTAGAGCAGCCATTCTCAACGGCAGCCATATGCCCCCCTGGGGCCCCCTGGCACATTTGAAGAGTGCCACAGACTGAAAAAGTTTCTATTCTGTTTTTCTATTCATCATGTTGTATCCTTGTCTGACAGGCCCTGGAAACTGAGAAGAGCGCCTAAAGAGGACTGTGGCCAAAAAATTGTTGAGAATGGCCGCCCTAGAGCCATAATAACAGTTAACACAGATATACAATGCTGGGATCTTACAAGTTGCAGTCCTACCCCCCCCCCCCCCCCCACTTTAAGCAATCAGATCACTCTGCTTAAAGTAGGGCAAGCCCTACAAATAAAAATGCACAAATAAAGCATCAATGAGTATTTTAAAGGAACAGTACTTTATCAGTCAGACCTCCTCAACCCCTCCAAACAAAACAAAGTGCAAGTGATCATTTGGGCACTTCCTGTTTTGATTTATTAAAGTTTTTTTGCACTTGAAGGAGTAGTACACCTCACAGAGACTCATGGGCAATGGCACACCTATATTTTTGAGGCCCTGAAACTTGAACTATTATGGGGGGCCCTTTGCAACCAGCAACAAGGTCTGGGTAACAACCATGATCTTCTTCACTTGGAGCTGTTCTGCAACTGTTTTTTTTAAAAGTGGAATAAAATCACTTCGGCACACGTGTGCACTCTCTCTTTCTCTCTCTCTCTCTCTCTCTCACACACACACACACACAGAGGGGGGGATTAGTGGCCCTGAAGCTTAAACTTTATTAGTTTCATAATAAATCCACCCCTGCTCACGGGGGTGGGAAATCAGCACCTGCAATTTACCTATTCTGTTCTAATTGTAGCCGAATCAACAACTTCCCTTTTGCTGGCCAGCATACCATCTCATTCCCATAGTAAGTTGGTGGCTACATATCCTGGAACACCATGCCTGCTCTTGATCCATGCCACAAACGTCATGGCCCCAAGTGTAACATTACACAGATTGTATCAGGGCTTGGAAATATTTCCTTTTGGACTACAGAAAATGAATTCTTTATAGTCCGTAACCAGCACAACCACTAATGATGCTGTCTGGGTATTCTGGATATTGTAGTCCAAATAAGTAATTTCTCCAAGTTCTGGTTTACATGAGATTCTGGTGATATTTCGCTGTTTGCTTCCCTTAAAACAGAATGGGGCAAAAAGCTTTTCCTGCACAGCGAATACAATTTGCCAGAGAAATTGAGGGCAGGGGTGTACGATAAATTAGTTCTGGGACAGAACTGGGTCTGTGGATTCCAAACAGTCATTTACATTTTTAATGCAAACGCCTCTTTCATGGTAACCAGCAAAAGTGTTGAGACTGGGTCTGGGTTCTTTGATGAAATATACAGGAGAAGCAGGAAGAGAAGGCGCCGTAATGAGTGTGCGAGTAGAGCTCAGCAAAACCGTCATTACCACCATAAAGCCTGCCTTCCTTGCATTGTCAGGTTTACCCCAATTAGAGTTGGCAGTTTTTGAGTGCCAGAGCAAGGAAAGTCACACTCCTCACATCACCTACAGCGCAGCGCACCGCTCCAGAGACATGGAAGAGGAGGGGAAGTTGCCGAGTCGCTGTGTGGGTGACTTTTGAGAAGTGCTGGAATTCACCTGCTCACACAGCCCTGCGGGGAGGCACATGGGAAAACAGAAGAGGTGGAGGGGAGGGTGAAGAAAAAGGATAAGAAAACAAATGAGGTGGTTGGTAGTTGGAGAAAGAGAGCAGCATGAGAGCAAAGCCAGGAAAAATGCACATGTTGGGGGCTTTTTGTGTATTTTTAAAAAGGTGAACTGGTAATGAACATACAATAACAATAACTATGTGCCATCAAGTCAATTCTGAGTTATGGTCTCAGGGTTTTCCAGGTACAGCATACTCAGAGGTTGCTTACCATTCCCTTCTTCTGGGGGTGCTCTGAGACTGTGTAGCTTGCCCAAGGCCACACAGGCTGGCTCTACTCATACGAGGCACAGTAGGTAATTGAATTCCCAGCGTCTGGCTCCACAGTCAGATATCAAAACCACTGAGCTATCCAGCCAGCTTTTCTGCCTGTCTGATTATTATCAATTGATTCAATATTCCTTGCTTAAAAGTTGTCTTCTGGCTGGCCCAGGGTTCAGTCCCAGGTAGCCGGCTCAAGGGTGACTCAGCCTCCCATCCTTCTGAGGTTGGTCAAATTAGTACCCAGCTCACTGGGGGGAGGTATAGCCTGTATAATTAACCTGTAAGCCACCCAAAGAGTCTTTTAAGTGCTATAGAGCGGTATATAAGCAGCACACTTTGCTTTTTTTTGTTTTGATCAATTGATTCAACTTTACACTGAGCTATCCAGCCTTATATCAAGCTGGGTCATTGGTCCACTGAATCCATTGAAAGCAACCCCTCTTAGGCTGCCAGTCATTAAAGGAAAAGCCTTCCTCAAAAAGAAAGGTCTTTGTTGTGGAAGGACAGCAAAGATGGAGCCAGCCTGGCTTCCCGTGGGAGGGAGTTCCACAGTGTGGGAGCAGCCACCGAGAAGGCCCTCTGCCGTGTCCCCACCAAGAGTTCCTATCAAAGTTGGCAGAATCAAGAGAAAGGCCTTCCCTGATTTACTACACTAAGCAAGAGGATCTGGGGCAGTGTGGAGTGGAATGACTGCCTCAAACTATCAGATACCAATATCCATATCTAGATCTAGAAATACAGATGTAAATATAGATACAGCTGTCTCAAAAAGCAACAGAATGGAACGTTCTGTGATAAATTGGTGAGAAATGAGCTGGATAGATTTGAAGCTGGATCAGGATATAGGGCATATTTATGGCCTTATGTCTCAGGAAGGGACCCTCCAGTTGTGAGCCTAATTTAGCCCATGCGGGTTCCCCATCCTACTAGGACAGCTTCGTCTATCCTTAACTCCAACTGGCAATAATGAAAGTCTGAAAATATTTGGGGCACTAAAATAAGCTCTGGTTTATAGTCCTGGAAGGTTCGGTATGGTGCAGACAATTGTGTGCATAGACTGGCAACGTTGTTGTACTGTGTCAAAAGGGTAAGAGCTATATCCACATAGATTTTTTTTTTCACCCTACGCTGTGCTCCTAGCCTTACCCTCATGCCCCCATAAATACTTCCCACATTCAACCCCTAGACTACAAAGACTTCCCTTCCTTTGCTTTCTGGGTTTATACACAGCCTCTGGGGTTAAAACATCTCTGTTTTAAGGACTCTACTCCAGCACTTCAGATGGATCATTTAAACCCACTGATAGTTAGTGGACTTAGAACAAGGCTAGAACAGGGTTCAGGGACCTTTCAACCAACTACAGATTCTTTGATATCTAAAACAATGAAATACTCTGGCCAGGAAGCAACCACAACATGAACAAATGAGTGAATTAAGCCTAAGAAACTTTCTCAAGGAAAGTTAGGAACTGATATACCAACAACCTTTTTTTTTTAAAGCACTATCTGGCTATCACTGCTATGTTCACAAGAATAAACTCAAAAACTGTTGTAATGTTCCATTGATACATAGTGCTTTCAATTAATATGAATGGCACAGAAGTTTCTAAACAGCTACGTTTCTCTGCAATAGGGATCAGGGCAACCCAAGCTATTTATAACCAACATTCTCAAAATATGTAGTTAAAAAAAAAAACTTTCAACAAAAGTACATTTTCCAAAAACCCACCTAAAACAAGTGTTCTCTCTTCTTTAACTGCCTTAAAAATCTGAGCACCTGTGCTCCAATTTTTCTGAATTTTTACACACCTAATGCATTGAGAGAGCTGTAAAAGGCTGAGAAGCTTGCACCATCTGGATGGAAAAACCCCAAAGTTACAGAAAGCAGAAAACAATCAGGAACTGAAATCCTGTTGCTATAATTTACACTGCATAAGGCTGATGACATTAGCAGCAGAAGTGATTTTTTCAGAAATTTCCAGTTTCTCTCCCAAGGCTCCCGTGAAACCACTTTCATCATTGGGAAACTGTTGTGGGTCACAGAAGTGATTAATTACTTAAAACCGCTGCCACTGGTAAGTGTTCCTAGTTTTGAAGGCTGGAGGTAGATCCACAAGGGTTCAAGGGGCAGGAAATGGGGAGCATACAGCTGTCCACACCTACTCGTGGGCAATGATGCTCAATCTTCAGTCCTCTAGATGTTCCAGACTTCAGCTCCCAGAAGCCCCTGGCCACCATGGTCAATGGTCTGGGATTCTGGGAAGTGAAGCCCAACTCACCAGGAAGTGCATAGGGTAAGAACCTCTGCTTTAGGCATTAGGCTACCAAAATAATTCCAAGTTTTCTCTCAAGTGAAAAGAGTGGTAATCAAGATTGACATTAATTGTTGCGGGTATATGGTTCTTCCTTTTCATTAATCCATTTGTTGGCTAGAATATTGAACAGAGCAAAGAGGCTTTCCTGGACAGAATGAGAACACTTAACAAACATTCAGCTGTAAAATGGAATATTAACAAACATTCAGCTGTAAAATGGAATAATGAGGACTCAAGTGTTCCGGTTATAAGGGAGGCAGGGAAGTGCTGTAGGCATATAAGCTTTGACATTTAATTTGATATACTAATTATATCATATTAGCATTTCACCTTGAACTGATAATAGACCCTTCTGTCAGAAGATCATGTGTGTGTGTATATGTGCCTGTGTGTTTCAAAACATTCTGAACTCTACTGTAAAGTTCATTTTTTGGACTACAAAGCCAAGAAGCATCCCACCAAAGAATAACATTTTCAGACTCCGGTCTAACTCTGTGTTCCTGGGTAGGGAGAAACTATTCAGATCTTCTGGGAAATCCTGATGGGGGTTTTGTATGGTGGTGTCACGAAGGATGAGTCATGGAACATCTCCCGTGGAGAAGGAACTTGCTGTAGGGTTTGACAGTGAAACCTCCCCCCATCACCAACTTGGTCAAGGAATTCTAAAATGTTGTTCACCTTCTTGACATCTTTGATTTTCTGCTTCTCTTGTAATTCCACAGAGGCTTTTCAAAAAAAAACATCAGGAAAAAATTCGACCTCATTTTAGGTGGGGGAGAATCTTGCAGCAATTTGCATCCCAATCAACTATTAGCACCTGCTAATTATGGACCCCATCCTGGAATGGAAAGAGAGATAACTCTTCTTCCTGTCACAAGTCAGTTTCACTCTCAAATCACAAAACCCCAAATGGACTCAGGAACAGATCACCAAATAAGTGGAAGTCCCTTTCAAAATTAACCAACATACTGGTAACTGAGTCGTAGGACAAGCGGAGTCATGATATGCCAGGCTGGAAGGCCATCTCGTCCAGCTTTCTTTTCACAAAATAACCAGTCCAGTT
This sequence comes from Intellagama lesueurii, assembly GCA_037013535.1. Classification (NCBI taxonomy): domain Eukaryota; kingdom Metazoa; phylum Chordata; class Lepidosauria; order Squamata; family Agamidae; genus Intellagama; species Intellagama lesueurii. Next base: position 9,768,339 of record JBAJHW010000003.1, read on the forward strand.
GCCCACAAGAAATCTCCAGGGAGGACAGGACAGTACATAGCCATTTGTTCCACAGCAACTGTAATTCAGAGACATACCATTCGTAATCCTTAAGGCAGCATACAGCCATAGTGTATTTATTTGACCACATTTATATCCCGCGTCTCCCCCAATGAGCTCAAGGCAAAGTACAAGGCTCCTGTCCTCAACACTTTATCTTCATAACAACCATGTCAGATACGGTCAGGCAGAGAGAGAAGACTTGCCCAGGGTCATCCAGTGACTTTCACAGCTGAGTGGGCACTTGAGCCTCTATCTCACAACTTCCTGCCAGTCTCTGAAGTCTTGGTATAACACTTTAACCCCTACACCACAGCGGTGTAACTAGTAGGCATACCCCTCATACAGCTGTCCAATCCTTTTTTTATTATTTTTAGTATATTTAAATAAGCTAAATAAGTTTGCAGTGGTTTAGGTATCTGGCTGTGGTCCCAGAAGTTAGAAGTTCAATTCCCCAGTGGGCCTCTTGAGAGCAGAGCCAGCCTGTGTGGCCTTGGGCAAGCTGCACATTCCCTGGGCGCCCCCAGAAGAAGGGAATAGTAAACCACTTCCGATTATTTTCTACCTAGAAAACCCTGAAAAGGGTTGCTATAAATCAGAATTGACTTGACAGCACATTATTGTTATTAAATAAATTTGCTCGTAGGATGTACACCAACTGTATTACACCATTATAAAAACTCAATAGAATTTTGACCTGTATTCAAGATAAGAATATTTTAATGTACAAGACAAAAAGTTATGTGCTATTTATGTGTTGTTTATATTTGTATTTTTTATAAATCTATATTTGCAATATTTACAGAAATGAAACACTAATGAACATCCAAACTACAACTTAGTTTTATAAAAGAAATAAAAAGAGACCAGCTAATACTCTAAAATCCTCCATGGGTAAATTATTATTTTTTTAAAGCCTCTCTTTCTCTCTCTCTCTCTCTCACACACACACTGCTGAAATCAAGTAACTTGATTAAGTTACTTGTGACTAACAAGTTCAGTGCCCTTTAATGGGCCTACTGGAGGTCAGACTAATGTTCGATTTAGCTCTGCAAATTTTAGCGATTCTTCAATTTTCATTAACTATTATGTAAGGAAGGGGAAAGATGTAACTGCTCTTTTGTTGAGCTACTAAAACTCTTGCAGCAGTTAATAAGTTCCAAATTAACCTTCTTTCATCTAAAATTAACTGGAGGTAATCAAAGCCATTATATAAATGAAATTAAAAAGACACCCAGTATAAGTGGCCAGTTCTTCAAATTTTGCTAAACATTTCTAGATGCAGAAGCTGGGCCAGCATAAGAGCAATAATGGCATAACAAGGCTTAGGTAAAATCTTATTCAAAAAATATATATCTTCCTTCTTTTTTCAGAATTATATTTCTCTTCAGACCAGATAAATATTCTGTCATATTTCATCTTATCCTTCCCACATCACTGTTAAGCTATTTAGGATAATAAATATAAATTTATTCATGTAGAATACCTGATAAAAGTTAAGGGAAAGGAACCATGGTAAATGTTATCAATCAGTTGAACTTGCATTGGGAGTGGGCTGGAAATTCAAGGCAGTTTTCACTGTTAGGACTGCTGAAAACATGAAACTATCCACACCTAGCATGTAATTCCTTTATCAGTAGGCCAAATATTGTTCAATGCATTACTTTTCCTTCTTCAAATCTGCAAACCGAACTCCTGATCAATGATCCTTTTCTCTATCTTTTCATTTTTATACTGGTTCCTCATCCCCTGAACTGTCAAACTTAAAATCACTTGTGATAGTAATTAGGCAAAGTTGGATTAAAGGAAGTAATCATAAAGATCATGAAACTAAAATAAGCTAGTTTACTGATTATTTTGTTCTAATTGTTTTAGTCATCAGCAAGCTAAGAGTCATTCAAAGAGATTCTTAAAATCACAGGAAAATTCAGCAAAACAAACACAGATGAACCTTAAGGAGGGTGGTGCTGCCTTTTCATTTTTGTTAACCACAACCATTTATATTTTGACTTTCTGCTAACAAATGGCACTAAAAGCAGTAAATGTGGTTTTAAAAAACCATATAATGAAAGCACAGAGAACAGTCATGAAGCACAATAAAAAAATCATCAATATAAGGAAAAGTGTGGCCAGAATCCTTTTGGGGTTTTACACCAGAGTAAGAGAAATTGTGTAAGTCATGACAGCAAATTGCAGCTAATTAATCAGGTGGTTATGAACCTGGTTGCATGCCAGTCACATGACTCGGTGTGTGACCAAGCATACAACCAGCAATTTGTCAATTAGGAGCAATTTGCTGCCATGACTTACATGATTTCTCTTAGTCGGGAATAAAATCCTTGTAGGCTTCTGGCTACCATTACCCAGTTACCCAGTTCTCTCAGAAAGAACACAACCTAGATCTCAAAGGTCTGTCAAAATAAAAGAGAACAAGAAGACAGTCCAGTGCAAGTACAACATAGTGAAAGGGGACAAAAACTTTGCAAGTATAGTGTATGAATAAACAATAAACCCAGCATTACTAGAACAAACTCTATAATAGTACCACTCCCTTCTACTCTGGTCTCACCTCACGTGAGTACTATGTCCTGCTCTAGGCACCATATTTTAAGAAAGTTATCAACAATTTGGAATATGCCAAGAGAAAAGTAACTAGATAGTAGAGGGTCTGGAAACCACGTCCTTCAAGGAACATTTGAGGAAACTGGCCATGCTGAGTTTTGAAAAGAGAAGATTGAGAGATGATACGATAACCATCTTCAAATATATGAAGTCTGGTCAACTGGAAGATGGATCAAACTTGTTTTCTGTGGCTTCAGAGGGTGAAATCTGACCCATGGGTTCAAAAAACAAGGAAACATGTTTCAACTAATGATTAGGAGGAATGTCCTGATGATGTTACAAAACTGCCTAAGTTACAAAACTGCCTAAGTCTGTATGACATCCCTGTAAGGTGTGTGTGTGTATATATACGTGTGTATATGTGTGTGTGTGTGTGTGTATACACACACACACACACACACACACACACCCTATACACACACACACACACACACACACACACACACATATATATACACACACGATAGATCGATCGATCGAGTATATTAGAGAGAGAGAGAGAGAATAGAAAATGGCTGGTTAATTTGGAAACACTCACACACACACACACACATACATATATATAGAATAGAAAATGGTCCAAAAAACTTCAATTAAAATATTTATGTAGACATAGAATCGTAGGACCAAATCCTATTCATGTAACTTTGTGTGGGAGAAGCTGATGATGTAGATACCCTAGACTGCCAGAAAGACAAACAAGTGGTTCCTAGATCAAAGCAAGCCTGGACTTGATGAAATCTGGCAGCAAATATGATGAAACTCGGGCTGTCCCATTTGGGCACATCATGAGAAGACAAGACTTACAGTAAAAGACAACAATGCTGGGAAAAGCAAGAAGAACAGAGGAAGACCAAATATGTGATGGAATATAGAGGAAGCCACAGCTTTGAGATTACAAGAGTTAAGCGGGGCTTCTGAAGACAGGCCATTTTGGAGGTCACTCATTCGTAGGATACTTGTTGTTGTTGTTTAGTCGTTAAGTCGTGTCCGACTCTTTGTGACCCCATGGAACAGAGCACACCAGGCCCTCCTGTCTTCCACTGCCTCCCGGAGTTGGGTCAAATTCATGTTGGTCGCTTCGGTGACACTGTCCAACCATCTTGTCCTCTGTGGTCCCCTTTTCCTCTTGCCTTCACTCTTTCCCAACATCAGGGTCTTTTCCAGGGAGTCTTCTCTTCTCATCAGATGGCCAAAGTATTGGAGCCTCAGCTTCAGGATCTGTCCTTCCAGTGAGCACTCTTCAAAATGGATAGGTTTGTTCTCTTTGCAGTCCAGGGGACTCTCAAGAGCCTCCTCCAGCACCACAATTCAAAAGCATCAATTCTTCGGCAGTCAGCCTTCTTTAGGGTCCAGCTCTTACTTCCATACATCGCTACTGGAAAAATCATAGCTTTGACTATGCGGACCTTTGTCGGCAAGGTGATGTCTCTGCTTTTTAGGATGCTGTCTAGGTTTCTCATCGCTTTCCTCCCAAGAAGCAGGCGTCTTTTAATTTCGTGGCTGCTGTCACCATCTGCAGTGATCCTGGAGCCCAAGAAAGTAAAATCTGTCACTGCCTCCATATCTTCCCCTTATATTTGCCAGGAGGTGATGGGACCAGTGGCCGTGATCTTAGTTTTTTTGATGTTGAGCTTCAGACCATTTTTTGCATTTTTCCATTTCTCCTCTTTCACCCTCATTAAGAGGTTCTTTAATTCCTCCTCACTTTCTGCCATCAGAGTGGTATCATCTGCATATCTGAGGTTGTTGATATTTCTTCCGGCAATCTTAATTCCGGCTTGGGATTCCTCCAGTCCTGCCTTTCGCATGATGTATTCTGCATATCAGTTAAATAAGCAGGGGGACAATATACAGCCTTGTCGTACTCCTTTCCCAATTTTGAAACAGTCAGTTGTTCCATATCCAGTTCTAACTGTTGCTTCCTGTCCCACATATAGACTTCTCAGGAGATAGATAAGGTGGTCAGGCACTCCCATTTCTTTAAGGACTTGCCATAGTTTGCTGTGGTCCACACAGTCAAAGGCTTTTGCGTAGTCAATGAAGCAGAAGTAGATGTTTTTCTGGAACTCTCTGGCTTTCTCCATAATCCAGCGCATGTTAGCAATTTGGTCTCTAGTTCCTCTGCCCCTTCGAAATCCAGCTTGTACTTCTGGGAGTTCTCGGTCCACATACTGCTGAAGCCTACCTTGTAGGATTTTGAGCATAACCTTGCTAGCATGTGAAACGAGTGCAATTGTACGGTAGTTGGAGCATTCTTTGGCACTGCCCTTCTTTGGGATTGGAATGTAGACTGATCTTTTCCAATCCTCTGGCCACTGCTGAGTTTTCCAAACTTGCTGGCATATTGAATGTAGCACCTTAACAGCGTCATCTTTTAAGATGTTTGTTTCAGATAGTTCAACTGGAATGCCATCACCTCCACTGGCCTTGTTGTTAGCCATGCTTTCTAAGGCTCACTTGACTTCACTCTCCAGGATGTCTGGCTCAAGGTCAGCAGCCACACTATCTGGGTTGTCCGGGACATCCAGATCTTTCTGGTATAATTCCTCTGTGTATTCTTGCCACCTCTTCTTGATGTCTTCTGCTTCTGTTAAGTCCCTACCATTTTTGTCCTTTATCATGTCCATCTTTGCACAAAATGTTCCTTTAATATCTCCAATTTTCTTGAACAGATCTCTGGATTTTCCCTTTTTATTATTTTCCTCTATATCTTTGCACTGTTCATTTAAGAAGGCCCTCTTGTCTCTCCTTGCTATTCTTTGGAAGTCTGCATTCAATTTTCTGTAACTTTCCCTATCTCCCTTGCATTTTGTTTCCCTTCTCTTCTCTGCTATTTGTAAGGCCTCGTTGGATTGCCACTGTGCTTTCTTGCATTTCCTTTTCTTTGGGATGGTTTTTGTTGCTGCCTCCTGTACAATGTTACGAGCCTCCATCCATACTTCTTCAGGCACTCTGTCCACCAAATCTAGTTCCTTAAATCTGTTCTTCACTTCCACTGTGTATTCATAAGGGATTTGGTTTAGATTATACCTGACTAGCCCAGTGGTTTTTCCTACTCTCTTCAGTTTAAACTTGAGTTTTGCTATAAGAAGCTGATGATCAGAGCCACGATCAGCTCCAGGTCTTGTTTTTGCTGACTGTATAGAGCTTCTCCATCTTTGGCTGCAGAGAACATAATCAATCTGATTTCGGTATTGCCCATCTGGTGATGTCCATGTGTAGAGTTGCCTCTTGTGTTGTTGGAAAAGAGTGTTTGTGAGGACAACTTGGTGGCATATAAAGACAATATTCTAATGACATCTAGGAGTTCATACTTGTTTTCTGAGAACATACTGGGTACGATAAGATCTGTCTGACTCTGGAACAGACTACCTCAGAAGACAGTGGGCTCTGCTTTGATGGAAATGTTGAAACAGAGATTGGATGGCCAACTGTCAGAAATGCTTCAAATGTAGGTATCCTACATCAACAAAGAACTTAATGACCTTTGGCATCTCTTTTAATCCTACATTTCTATGATTCTATGATTGTTTCAAGATACACAGAGTACTTTTGGCCTCAAGTTCATTCTTCTTTCTTTTTAATGAAAAACAACACAGTTCTTTAAGGATGACTTTTAGTGTAAAATGAGAATGGTACATTAAGTAATATGATCAACTCTAGAGGCATCTGCTTCAACATCCAAAGCCACAGAGGAAAACTGCGGTGGAGCTAAGAATAGCACCGTCACACATCTGGTGCAAGAAAACACATGCGCACCCCCTCCCCACCCCCAAGAAAAACAGAATCGTTTTGGAATTTTAAAGAGAGGAATAATGAGTAAAGTCTCATCCGATATGTAGAATGTGTTTCAATGATAGAGGAAAGCAAACACAAGCTTTATGAGCTGAAGCAAAATAACAGCAAGAGACGTTTTGAGGCACTTGAACATTCAGGCCTTTTCAACCAAGGGCACCTCTCCCGAAGTCAACGAGAGGAAACGGATCGTTGCAACAGCTCTTTTGAATTTTAAACAAAATTCTAAAGATTGCATTCAGCGGGGCACCACTGATTTGAAAAACAGCAATTAAAAAGCCTTGAGGGAAATCAAGCTAAGAGGTCAAAAACTGCAAAGCGGGCCAAAAGCTATTTGAGAGAAGCATCACTTTCCATGATGGGCTCTCAGATTCCTTTAAGTTGACATCTGCCTTTGGTTAAATAAGTTTCATAGCTTGCCGAAACAATTAAAAAGCCTGCCAAAGTCGTTTACAACAAAGGTCATAACAGAGAACATAACATAAACTGCATCCTCTTTCCATCACCCCACCACCCTCAACTCTATGACAGAATTATTATCTCTTTTGGCTGTACTGGAATTGAACAGCATACTAGAATGACAGATCTCTTATATCCTATGGCAGAAGTGATGAAAGTCTGAGCCCCATGGTGTTGTTAGACTGCAGTGCATATAGACCCTGTTCACCACAGCCAGTGATGAAAAATGCTGGGATGTGCAGCCTTATGATCTGGAAGACCACCTTTTCCATAATCCTTGCCTTCTTATGTGGGGAAAGGGACCTTCTTCCACCATACTATCACAAGTGTTCGTAACTGACAGATGTAACTAACTCCACCGCAGTAAAATCATGAGAGCTTCATCCCACCAGGGATATACAGTCAACCCTCGACTTACTAACTTAATCCATTCCGGAAGGACGTTCTTAAGTCGAAACGTTCGTAAGTCGAATCAGCATTTCCCATAGGAATGCATTGAAAACCAATTAATCCGTTCCGGCTGTTTTTGGTTCTTAGGTCGAGGGGCGGTTTGTAAGTCAAAGCATTAGTTCCCATAGGAACTAATGCAAAGCCGGTTAATCCGTTCCTACCACTAGGGGCAGAATTTTTTTTCCTTTTAACCTAAGATGACTTAGGTTTTAAAAAAGGAAAGAAAAGAGGGAGGGAAGGAGGGAACAGACACCTTTTCAACAGAACACCTTGAAAGTTCAAATTTCGCGCTTTCCCCACCTCCCGTGCATTTTTTTTTCGGTTCGTAACTCGAAGCAAAGTTCGCAAGTCGAGGCTATATTTTTCTATCAGAGCGGTTCGTAAGTCGAAATGTTCGTAACTAGGGCCCTTCGTAAGTCGAGGGTTGACTGTAGCAGTACAAAGGCTCACAGGGTTGAAGTTCCAGAATGTTTTGATTAACAAGAATGGGGATGGAAAATCATCCTTTCCTCCTTACTCTTGCCCTGGGTGTGGTTGCAATCCTCACAACAGCTGGAGGGGTTGGGGAGAATTGCCACAACAAGTCTGTTGACTTGGAGATCAAAACATTTCTCAATGGTGCTGGAAAAAAGACAAACTCATGGAAAAGCTTCAGCAGGTCAGTGTGCTTCCACATTACACCTACACTCCTAGATTGATTACACAGTTCTAGCAGATAGGTACTCCTTTATTCATTCATGGCGATCGCTTCATCCTACAGAATAGAATGACGCAACAGATAACAAGATCTGTAGATTAGGGAAGTGCTTTGAATTCTCTGTTTTAGATTGCGGGGATCTACTGGAGCTCTCTAGCAAAGAAATCTACCTTCCCAATTTCTACATCCTCTTCATACTGTAGGATGGAGCCATGAATCAAACTGCTTGAAAAATACAGTGTAGACTAGAGTATGGATGAGATTTTTAGAATTAAAGAACTGCTACTCCCATGACTGGGCGAGAACCCTGCAGGCCAAAGTATGGGAGCAAAAGTACTCAAAAGATTGCAGAGTTTTGAATTTTTGAGTAAGTTCCTCCAGCTGCACAGCAAAAGTGCAGAGATTCACAGAATATAATAGTTTCAAGTTCCCCAGAGTAATCCACGCCTTTTCTCATTAACTGGCACTTACAGTCTCAATAACTAACTCACTGTGAGGCAATAATAGTATAAAGAACGAAACGGTTTCATTTCTTACAATTGAACAGATCAAACAGCAAACTGACAAACATGAGTGCTTTCAACAACAGGTCTCAACAGACTCAAGAGAGGTAAAAGAGTTCAAAAGCAGAAGACGACGTTGTAGAGAAGAGAGAGAGTTCATTGAATTAGAGGTGGCCGGGACCAGACTTTCCAGATGGATCTGATGAAAGGAAAACTAAATTCTTTATTGCTGAAGGAGATGAAAGGCTATAATTGCCATGGAGGTAACATATGGAGTCAGCGCATAATTCTGCATCTGATGAAGTGAGTTACAGCCCACAAAAGCCTTAGACAGATAAAGCTTATTGCTCTTTGAGATGTTACATATTTGCTGATTTAGTCTCTGTTTTTGACACTGTGAAATTCAACTGTCCCCATTTGTCTTGGGGGAGTGTAACCCAACTCCTTTGTGGGCACATGGTTCTATGTGTGCACATCTGTACATCATCATCGCAAGCAACAGCCGCTTCCGCCGCCACCATAAAGTCAATTCCTCTCAAGGCATTAAGAATTCCGAGAAAGTTTACCACTGGCTCTTTCTGGTAGTGCTTTGGACTGTGCAGCTTGTCTAAAGCCACACAGGTGGCATGTAAGCCCATCAGCCACACACCCTCGGAGTGATCTCTGCTGGTTCTTCTTCCAGGAGGCACAGGGGGAATTGAACTCCCAGCCACTGGATTCATTGCCAGGCATGACAACCCCTGCCCCATACCAGCTGAGCACACGTAAACCCATCCTATGTGTTGCCTATAGGATTGACAAAGTATCAGCACAAGGACTGTGCAAAAAAGCATTTACAGGAAAGCAATTCTGAGTGGGGGGAAAATTACCGTCTGTGTGTGTGCGTGCATGCTCAGTACACATGTGGGTGTATTCTCAAAACAATCTGCATTTGCCCTCAGTTATCACTTTATTGCCTGGGCAACAGCTTTTTTTAAAGCCTACCTTTTCCCTCTCTCTCTAAAATACTATTCTTAATCTGATTTATCAGTAATATTAATAATCATGTGCTGTCAAGTTAATTCCAGTTTATGGTGACCCTTCCACAGTTGTCTAGATGCACAATACTTGGAAGTGGTTTATTATTCCCTTCTTCTGGGGGCTCTCTGTGACTGTGCAGCTTACCCAAGGCCACACAGGCTGGCTCTTCTCCTACAAGGTATAGAGGAGAATCATACTTCCCTGAATTAGCCAGCCAGCTGCTTTATTCAGTACCATCTCCACTTGTTCTGCTAAGATTCAGCACTGTCAGATTTATTTGTGCCCACTTATCCTTATAATCCTAACTCAAGTTTAGACTACAGTTAGTTGAATACTCCATGGCCGGGGTCCCCAACGCCCAGTCCGTGGCCCGACACCGGGCCGTGGCCTTGGCAGGACCGGGCTGCAGAGACAGATCTCCCGCCCCTCCACACGCATGCACAGCCCACCCACATGGGTGCCCCCCATCCGTGCATGCAGGGCACCCCCCACACATGCCCTGCCCCCCCCCCCCGCACACAGGGGGGTGCCCCGGCCACCCATGCACAGACCCCCCCCCCAACTGGTCCACGGTTTGGAAAAGGTTGGGGACCACTGCTCCATGGTACAAGCTTGCTGGATAGCTCATTTTTTAAGGTATCTGGTTGCGGAGCCAGAAGTTGGGAGTCCAGTTCGCCATTGTGCCTCATATGAGTAGAGCAACCTGTGTGGTCTTGGGTAAGCTTCACAGTCCCAAGGCACCTCCAGAAGAAGGGAATGGTGAACCACTTCTGAGTACGTTCTACCTGGAAAACCCTGAGAAGGGTCGCTATAAGTCAGAATTGACTTGACGGCACATTATTATTATCAGTGGTACAAAACCATCAGCTGCACTAGCCTAGCTGTGCAGAGTTTGGGTTTTGCTTCCTGAAATGTCTGCTATGATTTGATTTTAAATCAGAAAAACTGCTCATTCCTGCTCAGCTGCTTAAGCCACCAAGGAAGTGCCATCCATCTCTGATTGGAAAGCACAGCTAGAGTGAGGAGATGTCAGATTGAGCTGTAACCCCCGAAAGTCTAAGACAGCTGTCTGATCCAATGCAATTAATGACAACATTAGTCCCAGGTCTGATCCGTTGAGATAAGAGGAGAATTGGCAGGGTCTTTACGTCTCTGTGGATTCAATTATATATTTTTTTGGTCCTGACTTAGACCTGCCACCTTTTAAAACAAAACAAACAAACAGGCTGCCATCTTTACCAGCAACATAGCAGGCAGATGCAATGTAATTGTCTGAAGACTGGGAATCACCTGTTGAACTTGGTCAGTTCAGAAGGCAGAGCAGATCAAATAATTTTTTTATAAGAACTTATCAAAATGTATCCCTGCCAAATCAAGGAAAAGATTTTAGAAAAAAAATGAGTGTAGGTGATAATGGATGCATCATATTTGTCCCTCCCTTGTTCTAAATTTTCAGCCATTGGCAAATGCTTCATCACTTTCAAAATGTAGCCTAAAAGGAAGGTGTTAACATCTTAATCTCCTAAGATAAGTCTATACTCCAAATATATACATGAAATAGGAACATGAAGAAATCTCAGTAATTTTCTTGTTCTTGCTGAGACAAGCCACCCGAACATGTCAAGACAGCCTGTGGAGTAGTCATTAGTGGGATCCGCTACCTCCTTTGTGAGAACAAGATAATAAGCCCCTTTTCGGTTTGAAGGTTCTGAATTTTCCCCAACATCTCTTTGTGGAAAAGAAGATTCTTTTTCCTTTACAAGGCTAAGCAAGCATGAGAGACTGGGTAACTGATCTGGCAGACACAAGCAACCCATCCAGGGCTTCTGATTTTTTTAAAAGTTCACACAACAAGGCAGCAGCTAAACTAGTGTTTTCTGAATATATAAATCTCTATATAGATAGTTTTACAAAAGAATAGTTCTTACATGTGGGAAACTTCTGCTTAAAGGTTGTAGCTGCATTCTGTTCCAGTGACATGCATACACTCCTGGCAGGAAGTGGCAGCTGCCAGCAGGCGGGGTAACCCCTTATTCTGCCCTTTCGCTTAGAGGTAGAGCATAAGATCAAAGGGTTATTTTAGCCAATCCTAGTTGCGATTAGGTAACTAGTATCCTATCTGAATTCTAACAACATACTATGTAATCATGCTAAGTAAATAAAAGAGCTCTCAGGGCGTTGCCTGTAGGCTCTGCTGGCTCGGACATCCGCTGTCGACTCCTTTGTTCTCTCTCTAAGGCAATTAGCCTTCCTTTGTTCCGTGATCACCCACACTTACACATGTGTAAACTCTTGTTGAGACTCTTGCCATCTCATGGATGAGGAGAATGCAGTTTCTCATCCTCTCATTTGAGAACAAGAAAAGCAAGGAACTGTATCCCTAATAAGTAAAATTATACTTGTGGTGGTTACACAAAATATGCTGATATACAAAACAGCAAACTGATCCTAATTCTACTGCATGATATTTCAGTCTGAAACAAATTCCCTAATATGCTAAAATGATATCCTGCCAGATCCAATTCAATACCTGATTTATGGTTCAAACTGGTTCACTCCACGAGTCACGGCAAATTCCACAATAGCCTGGCATGCTCATTTTTGAATTGCCATCAAAAGATTGAAAACTAGCATTGCTCTTCACTGCTGAATAACCTCTGTGGGAAACCCATGCAATACACATTTTGAAAAGCTTGTTAGTCATAAGTTATTTAAACCTCATAATTGCCAAACATCAGCCCTGAGATCCTAAGACATTGTATGAGTGCATGTACATTCATAGGTCTTGTGTAAGCTGTTTCACCTTAGCCTGGAACCAGGTCAAGCCAAAAGTGAGCCCATTGTTTCCAAGTTATGCACTGAGCTCAAAAGTGGGCAACTTATGGCTGTCAGTTTGTGGACATCAACTGTAGCCAGTATAGTTAATGGTGAGAGATGTTGTAGTTCAGCAACAGCTGCAGGGACAGGTGTTCCCACCTGTTTTAAAATATATATTTATATATATGTATATATATGTGTGTGTGTGTATTATATATATATAATACAATATATATAACTTTACTTTATTACTTTATTACATTTATAGCCCACCCATCTAGTCATATAGACTACTCTGGGCGGGTAACAACATAACATATAACAATTTACAATTTGAAATGGCAATATATTACTAAAAAACACAATGATCCAAGATGGAAAGAACACAAGAAACAAAAATTCAGACAGTGGATGGAGGGAAGGCTTGCTTGAACAACCAGGTTTTCAATTGGCATTTAAAAATGCCCAGGGAAGGGGCCATGCGAATCTCAGGAGGGAGATTGTTCCAGAGACGAGGAGCCACTGCCGAGAAGGCCCGATTATATATGAGAGAGAGAGTGTGTGTATATGAGAGAGAGAGAGTATATACTCTCTCTCTCATATATAATCGGTGTGTATATATATATATATATATATATATATATATATATACTCTCTCTCACACACACACACGCACAGACACACACATATATAAAAAATCTTAAGCCGCAGTGGCACATTTTAAAAATGAACAGATAAAAAACTGCCTGCATAGTTTTCACCTGAAAATCCACCAATTCTTTTTCCACACCAATTTCAGCATCTGCCAAGCGGGGTGCCAAATTTTGGGAGACATTTTCTCTCAAGTCTGTCCAGAGCAAAGACACTAGTTGCAATAGTTTTCAAGTTAGCCTTTGAGTAATAATAATAATGTGCCATCAAGTCAATTCAAGTGGGGAATCGAACATTCAACTTCTGGCTCTGCAGTCAGATTCCTAACCACTGAGCTATCCAGCCAGCTGAGAAATAATAGTCACATGCCATCAAGTCAATTCAGACTTTCGGGAACATTTTTCAGGGTTTTCCAGGTAGAGAGTACTCAGAAGTAGTTCCCTTCTTCTGGGGGCATCCTTGGACCGTACACTTTGCCCAAGGCTACACACGCTGCCTCTTCAATTCACAGTGGGGAATTGAACTCCCAATTTCTGGCTCCGCAGTCAGAGACCTAAACCACTGAGCTATCCAGCCAGCTAGCCTTTGAGTAATAGCCTTAAATGTATTATCAAAATCCTTCCTTCCATGACACAGGTCCACCTGATGCTATTTGCATGTCAAGATCTCTTCATTTCCACCCCCATCATCGCAGCCAAATTAGTTGTGTGAAGTCAGCCCATGCAAAATGTGTGGCAGTTTTGGCTCAGCTGGCTCAAGCGGCTCCTGTAGGATGAATAAAATAATATGCAACAAAAACTGCTTTGAGAATGTGTGTGGCACAGCACTATGTATTCTTGGTTCTGCTGTATCCAATGGTGTCGTGGACTTAAGATGGGCGGTAACAAAAAAGAAATAAACATTAGGAATGGATATTTATCACCATAGGCTAGGAATTGCTTGGATTGCAGGAGTCACCAGTGAGGATGCACCAAAGAAAATAAATAAGGACCAAGAAATCATAAAGCACATAAGGTGCAGAATGCATATAATAGGAAATCAAAAGTACAACATGTATGGCTGATCACTGAAAAACTTCTTAGCAGAAAAAACTTAGAATTTTCCAAGGTCTTTGGATGCAAAGAATGTTATTATTTACAGCAGTGGTTCCCAACCTTGGGTGCCCAAATGTTTTTGGACTAAAACTCCCAGAGGCCTTCACCACTAACTGTGCTGGCTAGGATTTCTGGGAGTTGTAGTCCAGGAACATCTGGGGACCCAAGACTGGGAACCACTGGTTTAAAGCTATCACACCCACAGATAGGATAGTCATCATAACTTTCAGCCTCGGGTACAAGAAGAACCAGAAGAAAGCAGGTGTTCCTGAGGTCTTTCTCTCAGTCTCTGTTACCGTCTAGGGCGGTTTTTGGTCCTGGGACCCTCTGAGGGAGGCAACATAAAGTGCCAAGCTTGCTGCAAAACACAACAAACAAAACCAAGAATGGCTAGAAGCACATTCCTCTATTGGAAAACTGATGTTTATGGGTATTAATCAGTGTAAGCAAAGTATGTAAGGTGAAAGATGACTCCTAGATGCTTGCAAGAGCTGGAGTTCATGCTTCTCCCTCTCCCTCCCTCCCTCCCTCCCTCTCTTTTGCTAGAAAAGGTGGTACCCTTGGGAGGATTGGTGGACTACAAAACATGCCTTAGAAGGCCACATGTAACCCCAGAGCTACATGTTCCCCACCACGGTATTGTGATCTTCCTCCTTATGTATTGTCTTCAGTGACATATACTGTCAGGGTCATTTGTACGGTACTGTAGCAAGCGCAGGGCAGAGCAGGTAGACCCCTGGCCACCCATGGGATGAGGAAGAATCCCACACAGTTCCCTCATATTCTATCTGACATCATTCAGAATAAAAATGGGGGGAAATATGCTACATTAAGACTTGAAACTAATATACGGTGTCCAAAATCCTATTGCATAAGTTATAAGGTGATGATATCACCGATGGGTAGATTTTCAGTAATTAAAGAATTCTTACTTCAATTCCAAGGTTTGTCCAATTTACATGTTATCAGACTCATTGCATGGGGGCCATGGGGGCCCCAGACAGGAGGAACTCTTTAATTACTGAAAATCTCCCTTGCCATCACCCTTATGCAGGCACAACGTACGCAACAGGATTTTGGCCTGTATCAATAAGACTGAACAGGCACCAAAAGAGAAGACTGACAGCTGAACCCTCAATAAGGCCCAAGAGTTCTTCTGCACAAGCCACCTGTTGAGGCACCATGGGGAGCCTCTAAGTGATGTCACCAGACTGTAGGAGCCAGATTCCACTTCTTAGAAAAATCAGCAATGCAAAGCAAGGGGAGTTCTGTTACTATAGCATATTGTCTCAGCTTTGCCTTTTAAACTTCTTTTTGAAAACTTTGTGACAGTACTCACACTGAATGTGCATGTGTGTGGGCAGATGAATGCCTGCATTATTGTGGTTAGCTCAAAGCACCACTTTAGGACATTGCCATCTGTCTTACCCCTGCTGTGTTGGTTTCTCTTTTCTTGTTGGTTGCAGGAGTGTCACTGCCAAAGTTCAAAATAGCTGTCTCCTGCTTCCCTTTTTCTTATGTTCCCTGGGCTACAGGTGGGCAAATAACTCCACCAGAATTAATTCTGATGGTCTCACATATCCTAAGTCACAGAGGTTTGTATCTCGTCGTTTGCAGGAATAGTTCTTTTCATAGAGATCCAAAAACACAAAAATACTGGCATGAACATAGATGACAATTGGGTTAGAGAATACCAATGTTCTTAGACTACAACCCCCAGAAGCCTTCACCACTAGCTGTGCTGGACAAGATTTCTGAGAGTTGTAGTCCAAGAACATCTGGAGACCCAAGGTTGGAAACCACTGGGTTAGACTATCTCCAAAGGGGGACAAGGTACATTGGGCACTGATCTGTATGCCCTTCTCAGGGCACAGACCAGGTCGGGGGAAGTACTTTTGCAGTGCAAATGACGAATAGTACTTAGGCCTTAGTACTTTCTTTCTCAACTATGAGGATAGTTTTATAAATTATAAATGGAAACAACATTGTAATCCATTTGCATTAGCCAAAATCAGGAGGTACAACTCTGCCCAGAATGGAGCGGATCATGTTAAAACTACATGCCATGTTGCTGTTAAAGATGGAGCCCCTAATTCAGCACCACAAACCATGCAGACATGACTGGACATATGGCAATTCAAAGCTAGACTTTTCAAAAGCAAAAAAGGAGCAGTGTACTGCTTCTATATCGTCCCATAGTGCTTAAAGCATTTTCTTAGCCCAAGGACGGAAGGCTGAGTCAACCCTGAGTTGGCTACCTGAACCCGTCAGAAATCAACACAGATCACGGCCAGAGTCTTGACTGTGGTACTGCAGTTTAACCACTGCACCTCGAGGTTCACAAAGCACTAACTGCTCAGAGACTTGGGCCTGGACGGACAAATGCATCCCTTTTCCTTTCTCCCATATTTGCATATTCTGAAACTTTAAGCTCTTTCCATTCAGAATAAGGAAAAACGTCAACACTTTGTTAAGTTCTTTTCTGAACTGAACCAAAGTCAAATTTGCATCCATCCCCACCATGCACCCCTTTCTTCAAATTACAGGCACACAAAGGTGGTTTATATTAATTTCTGGAATAAGTTATAGCATCAATAGAGAAACACTCATTTCCCTGAACTGTAGAATCCTTCAAGATATGTCTGAAGAAGTATAGCTATCCACAAAACTTCACATTAAAATATAACAGTTAGTCTTTAAGGTACCACAGGTCTTGGGTATTGCTTTAAGTTTATTTTTTATTTTTATGCATTTAGATATATATTAAGTATTATTATCTTTCCTTTGGGTTTTGCCTGAAAAGTTTGCACAGACTAACATGGTTTCCTCTTCTAAATCTAAGATCACTAAGTTTCTAAGTTGGTCAAATTCATATTCCTTTCGGAGAAGGAATGCTTTGCTTTGTATCATGATTACCCATTACTTCTATAGATGGTGAGCACATGACCATAACAGAGGGATAGAAATTACTCTCCATGTACACATATCCCATATTCACGCCAAGAAAGCACAGATCATTTGAGAGTCCAGTTGCAAAATTAACACTGATCAACACTCGTCAGGGTGCCCCTGCAGGGGAAGCTTTAATTGTAACTAACAAAATTAGGTGGCAGATTCTCAGCAACAGATCAGAGATCACCCCCATCCTGGAAATGAGAAACCAGTGGAGTACTAAACAAATATTAGCCCATGGAGCAGAGTAATTTGGCATTCCAACATCAAACCACTGCAGAGAAGAACTGTGAGATGATATAGAATTAGGGAACAAGGGGGAAAGATCTAACTGTTCCTGAAATTATCCTGAAATCTGGTTGTCTTGGCATAAAAAGACTACAACCATGATCATTCAACACCCCCTGGAGAGACCTAGTCTGTCATATGAGACCTAGATGTCAAACAGAGAAGGTCTGTCACTTTTTCTGTAATTTGCACAAATTATAAATGTGATTCGCACACGCACACACACACATACCAACTCCTGATTGCATGAAAAAAGAATCAGCTGCTATCATGAAACAAAATTCTGTTGATAGTTTCAACTAGAGAAGAGAAGACTCCCTGGAAAAGACCCTGATGTTGGGAAAGTGTGAAGGCAAGAGGAGAAGGGGACGACAGAGGACGAGATGGTTGGACAGTGTCGTCGAAGCGACCAACATGAATTTGACCCAACTCCGGGAGGCAGTGGAAGAGAGGAGGGCCTGGCGTGCTCTGGTCCATGGGGTCACGAAGAGTCGGACACGACTTAACGACTAAACAACAACAACAAAAACCTGGATATTTAGGCAGGCATTCTAAAACATCATATCTGCAAGCTCAGCTGAATCTAATTAGCCTATCTGTCCAATGTCCTTCATCTGAAATGTTTTAAATGTTTTAATTGCTTTGAATGTTTTTAAATGTTTTATTTTGATGCATTTTATGTTTTGAGTTTATTGCTTTGTATTTTATTGTTTCTATTCTTTTGTGATATTTATATGCTGTAAACCACCCAGAGTGGCCGTGGCCGGATGAGCGGTATAAAAATGAAAGGAAGGAAGGAAGGAAGGAAGGAAGGAAGGAAGGAAGGAAGGAAGGAAGGAAGGAAGGAAGGAAGGAATTACAGTCTCTAAACAGCTTACTACTAAAACTACTGAATTTGAATTTGAATTTACTTTATTGTCATTGTACTTCCGTACAACGAAATTAAATGCCATCTCCAGTACACATAATAATAAAACACACAAGAACATATCATCTATAACACGAAAACATAGCACATTACACATAAAACACATCCCTCTCATTCACATCCACATCCTTCACATTCAATTTCCCATCGCACAACACATTAATATTGCACTATACAGTGGAATTCAATATAGCTGCAGCTCTGGGATACAAACTGTTTTTCAACCTATTTGTCTTTGTTTTAATTATCCTATACCTCCTACCAGATGGTAACAACTGAAAGAGGGAATGGCCCGGGTGTGATGGATCTTTGAGAATATTTTGGGCTTTCTTAAGACAGCGGGAATTATAGAGAGCTTCCCAAGAGGTAAGAGGGCAGCCAATGATCCTCTGGGCCACTGTAATAATCCTCTGGCGCGTTGTCCTATCTGCCATTGTACAGTTGTCAAACCATATAGCAGAGCAATAGGTTAAAATACTCTCTATGATACATCGGTAGAAGGTCACCAACAGTTTTCTATTCAGTTGTTGTCTCCTGAGAAGACTCAGGTAATATAATCTCTGCTGGGCCCTTTTAACCACTGCTGTAATATGAGCACCCCAGGACAAGTCCTCCTTGATGATAACACCCAGAAACTTAAAACTGGTTGCCCGTTCCACTTGCTCTCCACTTATAAGGATAATAATACATATAGATGAAATTTTGAGGACAGATCATGCTGAAGGATGTTGAAGTGGAAAACTCAAGGGTTGCCTATGTGAGACATTTACATCAATGTGGCTAAGATTCTTACGGACAAGCCCTAAGGCCCTTAGCAAAGTTAAGCAAGATCACTCACGTGTAAAACTAAGCAGGTTTCTTCAACTTCACAAAACTAGAACAGAAGATGAAACGAAACTTCCAACCTCCCTCATATGAAATGATGACATAGCACAGCAGGGAAAGATTTAGAGAAGCAATTCCCTTGGCATTTAAAATTATCCATTTTTTTTTTCAAGAAAGAAAATCTACAAAAGGATAAAGGCCTGAATACAATTTTTAGTCCCAGCTTAGGTAGACTCACTGAATCAATAAGAACCTGGTAAATCAACTCTTATGTAAATTTCATTTATTCAACATGTCTACTGTACTTTGGGCAGCCATATTAACCTTTCTTATTTTGGGAACATCCTTTTCTAAGGAAAATGTGTGTCCCGCACTAATTCCAACCTTGTGGGTCATATCCTGTCTTCTAGGGGTCTCCCACTAAAAATGATGGGAAAAGTTTTTTTTAAAAATATATATATATTTCTTTTACATCAATAGAATATTAGAAGCATATGAGAAAGGGGGAAATATTTATTTATTTAAAATATTTTTACCCTGTGTTTCTCCTTAAAAAGGGCCCAAGGCAGCTTACATCATTACAACACAATATTTAAAAGCTTGAAACAGTAAGTACACAAAGATGAAAAGAATCAAACAAATAACACATTAAAAATAGTAAACAAAAGCAAAACCAAAAACACATTCAAATCAATAAAGCACAACCATCTATTTCTACCTCATTCATGCAGCCTAGTCACTAAGGGAAAGCTTGCCTGAAGAGAAAGGCCATTGCCTGCTTGTGGAAGGACAGCAAAGATAGGGCTACTTTGGCCTCCAGTGGGAGGGAGTTCCAGAGTCTGGGAGCAGCAGCAGAGAAGGCCTTCTCCTGTGTTCCCACCAAATGCACCTGTGAAGGTGGTGGGACTCAGAGAAAAGCCTTTCCTGATTCTCTGAACACCCAGGCTCATACTATTACAATCCCTGATAATGAGTTTCCATGGTCAAGTAAGTGATGATTTGAACCCAGGTCTCCTGAGTCTAAGTCCAAGATCCTATCCACTACACCACACAAGCTTTCACTAACACAATGAGTTTTAACTGACAATCTGAATTTTCTGTTAGCTCTCAACAATACCCTGTTGGTGGCAAAGCCCATCCTGCTCCTTCTCCAGTTACTTGTGAGGACTGTAAATAAGTTCATAGGGGAGAGAAAAAGTCTGATGAAGATGATATAATCATTCCTGCCTAATTAGAAAATGCTCCGAACACCAGCTCCACTGCACCACTGAGATGACTGGATTCTGGTTTCTGAAGGAATACATTCAGCTGTTGTGGGCAGGTGTTGAAGGGACGTGAGGGGGAGACTTCGGGTGGGAGGCTGGAAAAGCAAGCTTAGAATTATTTTATACCTAACCTTTAGATGGTATGTGCACTACACCCTTGTATGATTCCATAAAGAAAGCTTCAGGCTTGGGTTTGCAAGAGCTGAGCTGAGCTGTTGAGGACTGGACATTCTGGAGGTCCCTCATTCATAGGGTCGCCATAAGTCGGAGGTGATCTGACATCAGGTAACAGCAACAACACCGTTGTAATTGTTTGATGTCATGTTAAGCTAAAATGACTAAGCCGAGAGTCTATAATATTTTGGACATATTATGAGAAGACAAGACTCACTGGAAAATACAATAATCTTAGGAACAGTAAAAGACAGTAGGAAAAGAGGAAGGCCTAATATATGAGGGATTGACTCAACAAAGGAAGCCATGGCCTTCAGTTTGCAAGACCTGAGCTGGGCTGTTAATGAGAAGACCCTACTATTAGGCAGGGGGGAAAAACAATGGCCTCAGGTGACAGATGCTGTACATGGCAAGCAGCAGGGAGATGACAGGATGTTGCTGTGAGTAATACTTTATGCATCCACAGCTTGGAAGAATTCTGGGGAATTCTAGGAGTTCTGGTCAAGGCCACACATCCACATATTGCCATTTGCCTCAGGCAGCAAAATGTCTTGAGCCAGCCTTGCATCCTCTGGAGTACTTCATATTCAGGTAAAGAGAATTATCTGCTACAAGACACTAGTGCTATAATTCAGGCAAATTGGATTAGGCATCCTTCAGTCTCGAGAGACTATGGTAACGTGCTCTGAATAGAGGTCTTGGAACAGCTTCTAGTGTGGCTGAGGAGGCCAATACGAGAGTGACCATCCCTTCCACACTGAAGACAAATACAGTCTGTCCCCTGTCCAGCTCCCTGATTTGGCTGGTTTCGGGACTACCTCTTGGCCTCGGCCTGCTGGACAAGGGTCTCTTCAAATTGGGAGAGGCCGTGATGCACCGCCTGCCTCCAGGCTGAGCGCTCAGAGGTCAAGGTTTCCCCACCTGTTGAGGTCCATTCCTAAGGCCTTCAGACCCCGCTTGCAGATATCACGCAAATGCTTCTGACTAAAGTATGAATCCCAGGGTGTCATGGGAAGTAGAGGAGTTAAAGACTTGTCACTGTGGAATGTAAATACACAGTTGGAAACTTTTAAGAGGATCAAAATAGGTGAAGTAGGTTTTAGATAAGCAAAAACACATTCCAAGGACCAGCAAGAAGCAACAGATCACAATAAAAACAAAGCATTTCGTATGGGCCATTCAGGAATCCCAGATAGTTTTGAGATACAGGAGGAACTTCATATCCACAGGGGATCGGTTCCACGATCTAACATGGATGTCTGAAACTGCAGATACAGGTGAACCCTATGTACAACATACAAGGAGGCACAACAAAGGCCAGGAAGGGGCATCCTTTTACGTTGTATATAGGGGCTATGGCAAACTGCAGATAAGTGAAACTGTAGATACTGATCCCACGGATATAGGGGTACTACTATATACACATTTACAGCATTTTAAAAGGCACTGATTTCCACCCTTCATGTACTAAATTTGTTTAAATCATTCAATATTTTGACATGGATCAAAGGAGTTCTTTCCTTTTTTAAAAAAGAGAAAGAAACATGCTTCAAGACAGAGCATACAAATTTGTCTATCCGTCCTGAGGACATTGGCCTAACTTCTCTTGACTAGTGCTGTGCATTTAATTTCCCATGACTAATCATCTGTTTATATTAATATATTCAGCAACAGATGTATAGGTTTCATAACCTAACATATTAATTGCTCCTAGGAAATGAGACAGATCCACTGCTTTGCATCACAGGTAGTGCTCTGACACAGAAATTAGAGAGGTGAGCACTTAATTTTCACCCATCAAGATTATTTGGGAAGACATGCATTGAATGAATTGTGGAGATATATTTTTTTGGCCCCGTGAGACTTTCAGTAAGGGTTCTGTGTTTTTCTTCCTGAAGGAGTGACCTCTAAAATGTCCTGCCCTCCACAGCCCTTCTCAGATCTTGTAAATTCAAGGCTGTGGCTATCTCTTATTTGGTCTCCCTTTTTTCCTGCTGACTTCAACTTTTCCCAGTATTATTGTCTATGATGAGACAGTCCAGTAGGGGCAGGCACCTCTACAGTAATAGAGGTACATACCAGTATGTATAGATAGGGTAAGGATCTGGACCCCAGAAATGCTATAAGGGTCTTTCAGGTTGTCTCTGCAGACTGCAAATCTCTGCCCCCTGGGTGGGTCTGGGAAGGGGGGCAGGGCTTATATATACATTTCTGTCCCTTGTCAAGAAGTACAGCTCTACTCACTTTCAAGCTTAGGAGTAAGGTTACAGTGGCTGGAATTCTACTGGTGTTTCCACAATGGTTTTGTAACTTGCTGTGGCCAGGAGACATCTCAGTTGCACCATGGGGCAAGTGAGCAACTATAGGCCTAAGATGTGCCCCAGCATCAATTAGCCACAATTAGCCCTCGCAAGTTATGCGAACAGCAGCAGTGTTGCTGGGTCAGCATGTTGCCATTCTCTCAAATTTCAGGGCAAAATCTGAGGCCGGGGGTTCCTTTTGATGCCACAACCAGCAACTGTCTTACTTAACAACTGCAAAACCATATGCGTTTGTTTGTGTCTCTGTGTAGAACAGAATAAGAAAGTCAATGCAGATTTCCTTCACTACCTCCAAAATAAATATCTGTGAACACACATACCAACAACTTCGGCCCTAGCGCCAGCTGGGAGTGCCCAGGTACTAAAGCTACCGCACACAAGAAGGCTGAACATTCTCGTCCATCGGTTCCTCTTGCCCTGAAATTTTTCTCCATTCCTGGGGACCTGAAGATTCAAAGGAAACCCCTAAAATGGCAGCTGGCACCAGAGACTTGGCCACCATATGGCTAACAGGAGAAACTGGCAAGACACTGGCTTTTAATATCTCTGCTGTTGATACCCGTCTGTGCTCCCTGCTAAAGGAAATCCTGTGGATCCTCTCCATGGGTACACCAGGGAGGCAAATGTATAACTACCCTAACCAGATGTCACTGGACTATGACTGCCATGATTCCTCTCCAACATTACCTGTGCTCACTAGAACTTATGGGAGTTGTAAGCGAATCACATTTTAGAGGACCATAGTTATCCTTCACAGCTGTCTGGCTTTCACCATCAACCAAACTCTGCTTATGTTCCACAGTATTTGCATGGGTTATAGAGGGACATTCTGTGTCTCAGTTAAATACCTGTTGCCTATAATTTTTTCCCCCTGGAATTTACATTGTGTGCTGTATTAAAAAAACTGTTGCTATATTTGAAGCACATAAAAAATGGGGAAAGCAGCTCATATCTTACAAATAAATTAATATCAACTCAGTCACGTATTCAGACAACCTTAGAGCACCGTTCTCCTGTTGGTGATCATGCTGCTAGCCCACCTTATTGGTTCTACTGTTAGTAATACAGAGATCATGCTGTTACCCTGACTTATTGGACTGTTGTAAAGGTCTCTGAGATAAACTTATGAATCCTGAAGAAGGGAGCATCGTAACTTTTAAAAAAGTCTCCTGCAACAACTTTCGGTGAATGCTTCCACTCCCTGCTACCATTCATAGTTTTAAATGTGTTTTACTTCCGGAAACTCTTAAATAAATAGCACTGAAACTAGAATCAGTTGGATTTAGAGCAGAACCTTCCAAATCAATGGGTCTTAGATCAGATATTGTGTCTTAGCCCATTGATTTTGATCTGTTTATTCGGAAATGATATGCCTACATTCAAATCCAGCCCATAATCTGGAATGGGATATATCTGTAAAACCCACCACTCACATTCAGAATTGCTGGTCTTTTATTAAAAGTCCTACTTGAAATGTTAGCCTTCATGTCTTTGTCTCTAACTTGCTATATTATAAGACAGGGCAGGTTCGTGTTTAGAGCCAACCAATCTTTACTCATCAATTTCAAGATAGCAGTAACAGATTCAACAGCTGTCAAATCTAAATTCACTACTTCTGCCATCATCATCATATGTAAGACTTTTTTAAGTAGGAAAGGTGAATGAAATCATCCACAAACACATGCATGCAGAGACTATATATACTGAGGAAGAGGAATATTCTTCCAAGCTATGAATACAGAGAAGCTCTGTTACAGGTACTGTACTGTAGATGCTGTATCGTTGCACCATCCTTATCCAAACAGCACCTTTAGCCATTCAGATTTGGGGAGTGGGCCACTGGCTTTGCTGACAATTCACACTAAAGTTTCTAAAGTCTTATTGCACTCCATTTCTTTTCTGCTGTTTTCATCTTATGTATTCCCTTGGAAGGGGCTTTGTCCTGAAAGTCAACCTAAGAATAATTTAAAATAAATTTTGTACTATACATAAATTAAGACTATGTGTGGAGGTTCCTCCATAGCCATCCTTGCGAGGCAGAACCAATTTCCAGCAATAGCAGGGCTGGACTATATGACCCTCGAGAATCCCTTCCAACTATATGGTTCTATGATTCTCATGAATTCCAGTAACTCAAAGCTGGTCATTATATGGGAAACCTCTACAGTTAAAACCAAGAACTACCATCCAAAGAGACTTCTTCCAAATTATGCTCTCCCTCCGCTCCATCTTTTATCAACTGCTTAGTGATCCAGTGAACTCTTTCTACCTGCTGGGCTGTTATTCCTCCCCAACCCCCATGCAAGACTGCATTATCCAGCATCTCTGGTCTAACCACAGGCCACAGCGACTCATCAGGAGGGACAAGTCAGTCCACTCTTGCTACTTCAGAGGGTTTAAGGAAGAACAAGCAGTGCTGTCAAACACCAGGGACAGAAATAGCCCTGGACTGATTAAGCAGTCTTCAGTTTCTCCATGCAGTCACTTCCAAGACAAAAAACAGACAGAATTTGAATCATTCCCCCCAAAAATCTCCATTCGCCCTGTTCCGGACCAGAAGGAAAAGATATCCTTGACTGATTTATTTCCAGAACCAGCTATACACAAAAGCTCTGTTACGCAAAGACATTAAAAAACCACAGTCTCAGCATGAACCCAGCCACCCATCTGTAAGTGCTATTCAAAAATAGCTCCGGCAAGAAACGGCAAAAGCAAAGAGTAGTACCGAAACCCATCAGCCATGTCCTACCTTGCATCCAAACATCAACGACAGAGTGTTGTTGGTGCAGGCAACTTTGCAGTGGCAAATCATTGGTGTAACACAGTCAGAAGACTGAACGATACGGCACATTCCTTGAGGGCTGCAGCAGGAGCAGCAAACTGGCGGCTCAGACACAGGCAGCTAACACAGCACATGGAGAAGCGACATCCTTCAGCTCCACCACTCACTTGATTCTCACTTCGTCGCCGATCCGAAGCAGCATCTCAGTCCCCGAGACACCTGTGCCCCAAACTCCACCATCCCCGTCCTCGTTGATCTATCCACGCCGCAGCATCGATCATGAAGTGTCAGGATTTCCCCTTTTTTAACACTGGGGGGAATTAATTTTTAAAAAACCCTCCCCCTTCCCCCCCCCCCCGGTTACATTGAACAAAAATGGAAATGAAGGTGGCACAGCAGGTGCAGGAGCATTAGCATGTAAAAGGATGCCAACGCCTACTTGTAATAATCACACAAGATTGTCATGCTAGCTCAAGTGGGCTGGGGGGGAGAGAGAGAAAGAAATCATGCCATCGGAAGAAAAATACTGCAGCTCCCGATTTGGTAAAAAGCCAGTCGCTTGCTGCAATATATAGTCATTATGGAAAGGAAGAAAAAGAACAGCCTCAGAGAGACAGATACCCACAGGATTGGGGCCCCCCAAGCTCAACCCCAGGCTTGCCACTACCAGCGGCCACAAGGCTCCCTGGGAAGGGAGAGGAACCAGTTTGGGGGGCGGGGTGGGGGGGCAACTCCGAAGCAGCTACAACCCTTCCTCGAACTGAACCATGAGCCTCTTCTGGGAAAGGAGTCCAAGCTGAATATGCCAGGGAGGAAATGACAATTCCACACTGTTGCAAGGAATCTTCCCATTATCCTCACCAGGCAAGGCATGGGTGTCCCCAGGCACCCTTTTCTCAAGGTAGGGTTTGGTGGCCTGCAAGGGACAACAATGGACACACCATGTGAAGCCCGGGGTTCAGAAAAGTCCTTCTTTGGGGTCACAAGCCGAAGAATTCTGAGTACAGCCAGTGCCAAAGTATTCTGGGAACTGCAGTCCAACAAGTTACTTTTCTAAGCTCCGATGACTCTGAAGGTGATAGAGTGAACAGCTCTGTTCACTCTATCACAGGTACAGAGACAATCAATCCATTACGATATAGTGACAGTGATGGGGATGGTAACAGGGAACATATAATTCCCCTGTTACGGCAGCTCCACTGGCTGCCGATCCGTTTCCAGGCACAATTCAAAGTGCTGGTTTTAACGTATAAAGCCCTAAACGACCTGGGTCCAAGCTATCTAAAAGACCACATCTCCTTCTATGAGCCTCCCTGGGCTTCATGATAATCAGGGGAGGCCTTTCTCTCGGTCCCCCCCCCCCACATAGGTGTGCTTGGTGGGGACACGGGAGAGGGCCTTCTCTGTAGCTGCTCCCAGACTCTGGAACTCCCTCCCACTGGAGGCCAGGCTGGCCCCATCTTTGCTGTCCTTCCGCAAGCAGGCAAAGATCCTTCACTTCAGGCCGGCTTTCCCTTCATGACTGGCTGCCTGAGAGGGGGTTGCGAACAGATTGTTGTGCCCTGTTTCTTTTTAAATGTGTTTCTAGCGTTGATTTTGTTTATCTTTTTAAATATAATACTTCTTTTAATGCTTTTAAAATATTTGAATACTTACTCATTTTAGTTTTCAAATATTGTCTTTTCAGTGATATAAGCTGCCTTGGGTCTTTTTTTAGGAGAAAGGCGGGGTAAAAATATTTTAAATAATAATTAAGAGATGGGCAGCCAGTCACAGTGTTGAAAAAAAATCTCAAAACAGCCTGGGTAAAACTGGTCTGAAATGGCCAATCACACCTTCTCGAGGGTGTATAACGGACAATTTCTAGGCAATTAATTTTTTACGAATTAGGAACAGGACTTTGTCAGGGCTGTCGGCCACGTTTTGGTCACTCCCACAGTTACTCACTGGCTGTTTTCAAGGACAAACTGATCTTTTAGTCCAGGGTGATCAAAGTGTAATAATAATAACCTTTGAACTACAGAGCTGGAAGGGACCCTAAGGGATCATCACATCCAGCCCCTGTGAAGGAGGCACAGTGGGGAATCGAACTCCCAACCTCTGGCTCTGCAGGCAGAGACCTAAACCACTCAACCATCCAGCAGATTTTTTTTTCTTTTTAGCTTTCCAGATATTCTTCGGCTGCAATTCCCACCATCTCTGGGCAAAACACAGCCCCTGCAAGGAATGCTGGGACCTGCTGCAACATCTGGAGGGCTCCATTCTGCCTCAGTCTGTTTTGCCAACAGAATTACCGATTTATAGGAAAGGACTCCAAAGTTGAAAGAGGCATGCACTGAGAGCAAAAGGAACGAGCAAAGTCACACAGACACGTTAATCACGAGTTCAATCAGTGTCTTTATAAAAGCCATGACCATCTAGCCTCAGGCTTCTCTCTGTGATAGGCTCTTCCTGGCCTACCTTATACGAGAGGGGTAAGAATATTATCTTTGTTTGTTTTTTAGCTCTTTGGATCGCTCAGTGGTTTAGGTTTCTGACTGCATACCCAGAAGTTGGGAGTTCGATTCTTCACTGTGCCTCCAGAGTGAAGAGCTAGCCTGTGTGGCCTTGGGCCAGCTGCACAGCCCCAGGATGCTCCCAGAAGAAGGGAATGAATTGTAAACCACTTCTGAGTATTCTCTACCTAGAAAAGCCTGGAAAGGGTCACCATAAGTCAGAATTGACTTGACAGCACACACACAGACACACAAGAATTAATTTGTATTTGCCTTTCTTCTTATTTTACTAAACTCATGTGAAAAGCTTTCAATAGGTTTTTGGAAACCTGATGGCACAAGATTATTATTATCAATGTGTGTATGTGTGTGTTCTGTGCCGTCAAGTCAGAACTGACGGATAGCAACGCTAATATGGCTTTCAAGGTCAATCAGATATTTTAAGGAGTGGCTTTACCAGTTCTACTTCCCCAGTGTGTTTCCATGGCCAAGTGGGGAACTGAACCCTGTTCTCCAGAGTTCCAGTTCGTTACTCTATCCGCTACACCACGCTGGAGTTAAGGATGCTAAATGTTATTACTGTAGAGATGGACATGACCTGCTGCTTTGGTGGTTCATGCTGGTTTGTTTCTCAGCCAAACAGGTATTTGGCAGTTCCCAGCTCCGGCAGGCGCCCACTCAGAGGCAGTGGGGTTCCCAGGCTTCCCTGCCTCACTTCCTCCGGACGCTGCCTCTGATAGGGCTGGGAACCCCCAAACACCTGTTCAGCCAAAAACAGACATGAACTGCCAAAGTGGCAGTTCGTGCCCATCTCTATATTACTGCCATCATTTATCTGCTTGCTGTCGTTATCCTGAAATAATGTTTATTTCTAGGCGGGGGGGGGGGGGGGAGCAGAAAAAAATAAACATATAACCAACTCAATGCTTCTTTAAGTACTTATTAAAACAAAGAATAAATGATCTGTTTAGAGGTGTTTCTCTTTTCAAATTGTATTTTATTTTATTTATTTATTACATTTATAGCCCGCCCATCTAGTCATATAGACTACTCTGGGCGGGTAACAACATATCATCTAACAATTTAAAATCATAACAATATATTACTAAATAAACAATGATCCAAGATGGGAGAAAACACAAAATAACAAAAACAACCCTCAATTTTTCCTCTAATGATTTTAGGAAAAAGTGTCGATTTATACATAGAAAAATGCAGTAACTTACTTAAGTTTAAAGAACCTAAAGCTTATAAATATGTTACATTCTATATATACAAAGCCTGGTATCTCTCAGCTTTGTTTTTAATTCTCATTACTTCTTTACAAAGCAAAGCTGACATGTGCCACTAATGAGTAATGATAATGAAATAATGAGTAATCTCATTTCTTTTTAAATGTCGATTATTCTCATCAATCACTGTAGGGCAAGGACAGGTAATGTATGGGCCATCCAGTCTCCCATTGTCCCTTACCACTCACTGGCTATGCTACCAAGGGGTGATGGTAGTTGTAGTCAAACAACAGCTGGAGAGCCATGCATTCTCCACCCCTTTGAGAACAAATTAAACAAATCGCCAAGGGAAGAACATCTGGAGAGCCATTCCTGGCCTGGGCAATAATAACGGAAGGAGAGCTACAGGATACAAGTCTATTAAATGGGAACCTCTAGCAGGACAGATGATTGAAAATAGACATTACAGCATTTGCTGCAATGCCTAAAGGAACATCAGGCTTGACCTATTGCAATATTTATACCTTTTGTAAATGCAGCATCCATTAATTTAAAAAAAAGAATAGATGCAGAATGCAATCCTCTGAGCAGTCTTTAGCATTTCTAGACGTTTTCCACAGTCCTTGAAGCCAGTCAGGTAAGCTACTTTTATCCCCACCATCATCATGATATTTATATTCTGGTTTTGTTTGTTTTTCAAGAAAGGGGAACAAATGGTGGTTTAATAAAAAGAAATATAGATCATTTTGGAAGGCTGGAAGGTCCTTGTAAGTGTGCTGGTAGGGAAATGCGTAAAGGAACATGTTAGTGACATGTAATGGAAGGGGATGGTAATATATAACAGCATGCAGCAGCACTGTACACAATGCAACATGTCATTATCACTCAGTCGGGAACAAGACCACTAATGACTGACTTCCTGAGAGAAAAGCAAGGAGGAAAACGTGCTCCTTTCACCCAATAAGGTTCAAAGCTTTGCCTTCAAACTCAGCTCCCTGAATCCTGACTGGCAAAGAATAATCCATGATAATACATACCCAGAGCACAGTCTGTGGGATGTGAGATGCAGGAGCCACTGAGGCAGGGTGGGAAGAAACAGAGTTCCTTATGTTCCTGGCCTGGTTTTCAAAATGTCCAGCAGATGGTGCTCAGAGCTTTCTATAAACTCTGCATCATCTTTAAATTAAGACAGAGAGGTGTGAGGTTATAGTCCAGTCCTCTCATGGAAGCAGTTTTAAACTCTTGAAACAGGAACAGGTTGGCCGTCTCCAGAGGTAGCTGGTTTCATACCTGCTGAACTCTAGCCTTTAACAAAGGAAGGTTTATCCCATTTCACAAGTTAGGCAGGGCAATTGGTGCATTGTTCTTGAGTCTTTCTCTTTCCTTCCCCTTCCCCTTACTTACAAATTTATTTTGTTTAATTCTTTTAGATCCCATCTTCCTGGTAGAACATGTCAAAGCAGGTAAGACCATGACAGGAAACACACATGGACTTGTTAATAAAGCAATCAATTAAAAAAGCAAAGGTGTGCTGCTTATATAGTACCTTCTCATAGCACTTAAAGCACCCTCTGGGCTCACATCAAAACACCAGCAACAACTTTCAGGCTCTCCAGTTTTAGAAAATAAAACTGCACAATTATACTGGGACAGGCATGTTATCAGGAGCCTCATGGCACATGGTTAAACTGAAGTACTGCAGTGAAGACTCTACTCATACCGAGTTCAATCTTGAGCTTAGCTTGAGGTTCACTCAGCTTTCCATCCTTCTGAGATTGGTAAACTAAGGACCCAGATTGCTAGTGGGTCCAATTTGTAGCCTGCATAATTAAATTATAAACCACACAGAGAGAGCTTTAAGCACTATGGAGTAATACATAAGCAACACACTTTGCTTTCGCTTTATAATGGATAAAGCTGTTAATTTTAATAAGCTGTATGTTATACTTCTGGATAAACACAAATAAAATCAGACCTTAGATAAGTTGGAGTTCCCATCAATAAGCAATCTGAAAAGTACAAGACGTTTTTTAAAAAATTGAACTCCAAAGGGTCCCCCAAAAATATCAGCACTGTCGTCAAAAAAAGGTACTTTTTCTCCACTCTGAGATTCACCCAAGAGGGCATATCAGGCAAAAACTAAAAGAAAGCTAAAAAATTAACATGACTAAAGTGTTGTGGCACCTTAAAGACTAGCTGCTGTATTTGAATGTGAGCTTTTGCGGACAAGTCCACTTCCTCAGACATAAGAGTGGGATTACATGGGAAATATGTATACAATTATACAAGGCCCCAAATCAGAGACTATATTTGGGCAAAAGTTCTTGACCTGGCAGTGATCTTTAAAGTCCCAATTGATATTCCCTTCCCGGGAAGCACTGTTCCGTAAACAGTGGCAATGATTGGTGGCTAAATTAATCCCAGGCTATAGATAACCAGCAGGAACAATATGGTAATGAATATTTCTAATCTCCAATGGTGTTTATGAGGGGGCACTGGTTCAACTTACAAAAAGGGCATTTTCAACCAAACATTATAAAGAATGACCTAACAATCTGGGTTGTTCAATGTTGGGACCAATCAACTCAAAAGGCGGTAGGCTCTCCTTTGTCACAGATTTCTAAGCCCAGCGTCCATGGCCATCCATGGTGGGGGGGGGGGGGAGGTGCTTTAGCAGTGAGTTTCTAACATTCATTGAGATTAAACTGGAAAGTTTCACTCCGATAGAACCAAACTAACCAGAAACTCCTGGTCCCCTTCTAGTCTTCAGATCTTGTGCTGGCTGAAGCCAAGGGCCGCTGGTTGGACAGCTCAGTGAGTTAGGTATCTGGCTGTAAGAGCAAGAAGGTGGGAGTTCACAACCCCACGGTGCATGCCGGAAAAGCCAGTCTGTGTAACCTTTGGCTAGCTGCACAACTCCCAGAAGAAGAGAATGGTAAACTACTTCTGAGGACTCTCTACCTAGAAAACCCTCAAAAAGGGTGTCATAAGTTGGCAGCCCCGTCATTAGTAGAGCTGGCCTTGGACTAGGGATGGGTAAGAATCTAATTTCTCCCAAATTCTGCAGTTTTCTTTATATTTGAAGTATAATAGCAAAAAATATGAGTTTTTAAAACAATAATTATTGAAGGGAAAGTTCTAGATAGATCCATCCAAGCTCAGGGCTTTGAGTTGCTCACGGAGCTACTTTGGCCAGTCACTGTTTCTCTCAGCCTGGGTCTACCTCACCAGGTTGTTGTGAGAATTAAGCAAGGTGGAGGAGGAAACACGTGAGAGTTCAACAGTTAGGAAAGGCACAAAATAGAAGAAACTAATAAATAAAATATATCTAAAAATGTTGTGTTTGGAGTGGTCCACAGTGATATAAGCATTCACAGTTGATAAGGATATTAGGAGGGTGACAATGAAACCTGTCCAATGGGCATCATGAAGTGGACGACTGCACTGGACAACATACAGATACCTTACAGAGGTAAGATAAAACATGGTGGCTGGAATTCTATTTGTGCAAGACCAGGACTTATTCAATGAAGGAACCAGAAAAGATCATCAAGTGTAAGGAGGTGTCACTGGAGAACCAAGACCAAGATCATCCACAATCTCGTATTTCCAATCACCATGTATGGGTGTGAAAGCTGGACAGTTAAGAAAGCTGACAGGGGGAAAAAACTGATTTGTTTGAAATGTGGTGCTGGAGGAGAGCTTTGCACATACCCTGGACTGCCAGCAAAATGAGCAAGTTGGTCCTAGAGCAAATCAAGCCTGAACTATCTCTGGAGGCAAAAAAATCTTGAGGCTATGGCAGTCCTACTTTGGGCACAAAACGAAAAGGCAGGTTTCTCTAGAAAAGATAATAATGCTAAGAAAGCAGGGAGGCAGGAGGAGAAGAGGACACCCAAATATGAGATGGACTGATGCTGAAGGAAGCCATAGGCTTGAGTTTACAGGAGCTGAGCACAGCAGGTGAAGACAAGACATTTTGGAGACCATTCATTCATAGGGTCACCATAAGTCAGAGGCTACTTGACAGCACATAACAAACAACAGGGACTTGTGTCAGTGATTTTTAGACATTGAAGACGTCCTCCCCACCCATTCCAACACTTTCAAAGGTGTACCCAGGTCGAAAGGTATCCTTAGAGTGCCTCAGGAAGGGGGGCGGGGCAGAAATAGGAAACTTTTCTTCATAGATAAACGTCTGTGGCTGATTATGTCATCAGCCTTACATGCGTGAAGCACTGCAGCCAACGTCACAGGGCAACCTTGGGCCAGCCACTCACTTTCTCTTCCCACTGGTTTTTTTTTTAAACTTTGATCAGCTCTAACAATCTGTACTTTTCATTTCTTATTACGTATAGGAGTGGAGTAGTCCAGTTTTCTGCATGTGTCGTACTTAATAAATCCTTGGTCTTCTCTGTACTCTGAATCCAGGACATGCTTAGCGCCTGCAATAAATCCACATTTCTAATGTACCCACTGTTATTTTCATAATTGCTTGTGTTAAATTCCATGGCCATACCAAGAACCAAATACAAAAAGTATTATTATAATAAATAATAATAAATAAATGCAGGGATAACACACAATATATCTGTTTTTGGTTCTCTCTCTCTCTCTCCTCATTATTCTGCTATTTATTTGAATGGATTCTCTTTCAAGATAGTCCTCCTTCACTCACCACTGGTGTAAAATTAGGAAAAAAGAAGAAGTGTAGTTTCCATGACAATCCATTCCATAGTTACATGCCAGCAGCCACTATCATTTAAAAAAGAAAAGAAAAACCATAGGGTTACCTTAAAGGTGGGAGTGCGGTGCCCAAATGGTGAGCCATTTGGCATAGGGATGAAATTACCATATTCTTTTAAGAGAAGACATCCCTCTAGTATGACCCCCCAAAATTGCTTCAATATCAAAGAGGCAAAATTGCTTTTTCTTTTCCTCCTGAAAGAAATGCAATCTTCTTCTTTTTTAATGCCTGAAGACTGTGCGTTAAGAGTTAATCCATTCACAAGTTTCACATTTAAGGCTCTGTTTTGAATGAAGCCATCAGGCAAGGAAAAGCCTCTTTTGCAAATTTTATATCCATGTAGGAGTGGGAGATGGTGGGAAGAGACAGATGTGAACTTACTCCGTGCCCTCTTGGTGCTTTCATTTGTATTCCTGAACAAGGTGGCAGGTTGCTTTGCTTCCCAGTCCATTCCCTACCTATCCAAAACAAGTTTTAAACACTTACACATCACAGCTGGCTCACCTTAAGGCAAAGTTGAGCAACCACGTCAGACCACAGATGCTGGTGGAGAAGGAACACTCACAGAGACATGCACATATCTGGCTGCTTTTCTTGAACTGTTTGCCTCATTCCCCTCTCATGGCAGACAAAACTCTCTCTGCCCTGCAAAACCTGTCCTGTATGTCCTAAACTGGCTTTCTACTCTTCAGTGTTTGGCGGTGGTGAGGGTCTGACTCATCACCTCAAATGCCAATCCTGTCAACTTCTGTACATGGCATAGAGGAGCACTATCTTATGCTTGGCCTCAGGCTGCAAAATGTCTTGGGATGGGCGCCACACAAATCTATAAACAGTTGCTTCTGGTTTACCGCAGTGCAGAGGGACGTGGTGGCGCTGCGGGTTAAACCGCAGAAGCCTCTGTGCTGCAAGGTCAGAAGACCTGCAGTCGTAAGATCGAATCCACGCGACGGAGTGAGCTCCCGTCGCTTGTCCCAGCTCCCGCCAACCTAGCCGTTCGAAAGCATGCAAATGCAAGTAGATTAATAGGTACCACCACGGTGGGAAGGTAACGGCGTTCCATGTCTAGTCGCGCTGGCCACGTGACCATGGAAGATTTGTGTTCGGACAAACGCTGGCTCTACGGCTTGGAGACGGGGATGAGCACCGCGCCCTAGAGTCAGACATGACTGGACAAATTGTCAAGGGGAACCTTTACCTTTACCTTACCGCAGTGCTTACAAGGAAGCATAAAATAGATATCCAGTGTGTTAACCAAATGTTTTCATCATTTGATAAGGGAACAGCAATTCCGTCAAGTTTATGGCTTGTTCTTTTCTAATAATAGTAATAATAACCATGTGTCATCAAGTCAATTCTGACTTATGGTGACCCTTTTCAGGGTTTTCTAGGTAGAGAATACTCAGAAGTAGTTTACCATTCACTTCTTCTGGGCGTGCTCTGGGACTGTGCAGCCTGCCCAAGGTCACACAGGCTGGCTCTTCTGTGATGCACGGTGGGGAATTGAACTCCCAACCTATGGCTCTGCAGCCAGACACCTAACTCACTGCGCTATCAAAATGATGTAACTGGATATAAACAAAACATCTCCCATCTCAATCTTGGCCTATGATTTCTGAGAAAATTGTTTGGCTGGCAGCTTTGGGTCCTTTTGTGGATAGAAAGAGGGGTATTGAATGAGGGAATGAATGAGTGAGTGAGTGAATGAATGAATGAATGAATTTGCTTGCTCTTTACGTAAACATGCAGTTAAAATAATTTTTTTAAAGTCTTGTTAGCCAGCTGTAGATGACATTTGTACATTTCTATGTAGTCAGCATGAATTTATTGGTTTATAAATGTAGTCACACATAAAGCAAAAAGATAATTAAAAAATACCCACTTGAAAATTCTTGCACTTGCATTTCACATGGGAATGTCAGCTAGTTAGAGGGACTTTTCTAATGCAATAAAAAATCAGAAATTTGAACCATTAATCATCCCAGCCAAGAAATTCAGAATTTAATTCAAACTGCACCAAGAGCGTGAACTCAATCTTTCTTAGTGACTGAGAATGAGGAGACCATGATTTAGCCTGCATTGCTGTATGCACCAAATAGCTACACATGCGTACACACACACACACACACACACAGATTTTAAAAGTCTTTATTAAAAGTGATTTTCTGCCACATTTTGATTAAACAGAGTTAATCATCACAATGCGCCAGCCAACATTCTCACACCACATAAGGTTTGAGTACCTAGAGAAGAGGTGGATTTGCTGCCATTATCATTGGATTAACAGTTGTTCACGATTTCCACATCGTA
The DNA here is from genome assembly GCA_037013535.1 of Intellagama lesueurii. Classification (NCBI taxonomy): domain Eukaryota; kingdom Metazoa; phylum Chordata; class Lepidosauria; order Squamata; family Agamidae; genus Intellagama; species Intellagama lesueurii. The sequence continues at coordinate 9,804,808 of JBAJHW010000003.1, forward strand.
GCTGTATCAACATCTATCTAATGCCCACGGCTGCTGTCATTTTTACACATAAATGTTTAAGAGAAGATAATAATATGCAGTCTCTTGGTTTATGGGCTCCTGCAGCACCAGGAGACCTATTAATCAGAGTGATATAAAAATATTAATCTTCCCGGACAAAACCAATACAGGTTAGGATTCCAATCTTGTTTTGTTTCAGAACCTGCAGAGAATTAAATTTACAAGGTAGACCTTGCCATGGGGAAAACTGCAAATAGAGTCCCCATGTACTGTACACTTGCTATGTACTGTTTTGGGTTTTTCATTAGATTAAAAAAAAAGACTTATACAAGGATTATTACAAAAGATCTATTTCTATTTGTCACTGGGATACTTTTTTTGTCCCAGACAAGAAAATGTAGTGGGACACTCACACCCCAAAATAAAATCCCCAGAAGACCATGATGCCAAGATGCAGAAGGGATGTATTCTGATGGTCAGCAGAGTGGCCCTACCAGGAAGAAGGGGGTCACACACTGGAATTTTTGGTGAGTTCAGAAAACATAAGATGTATACATTAAACTCTAGCCCTAATCCTATCTGTTTCAGTGACTGAAACAGCGATGTCTACATTGGCTCAGGCATGTCGTGAGAATGGCTGACGGTCGGATTCCCAAAGATCTCCTGTATGGAGAATTACTGCAGGGAAAGCGCCCCAGAGGGAGACCACAGCTGCGATACAAGGATATCTACAAGCGGGATCTGAAGGCCTTAGGAATGGACCTCAACAGATGGGAAACCTTGACCTCTAAGTGTTGAGCCTGGAGGCAGGCGGTGCAGCACGGCCTCTCCCAATTTTGAAGAGGCACTTGTTCAGCAGGCCGAGGCAAAGAGGCAGTCCCGAAACCAGCAAAATCAAGGAGCTGGACAAGGGACAGATTGTATTTGTCTTCAGTGTGGAAGGGATGGTCACTCTCAAATTGGCCTTCTCAGCCACACTAGACGCTGTTCCAAGTCCTCTATTCAGAGCACGTTACCATAGTCTCTCGAGACTGAAGGATGCCTAAAATCCTATCTGGCTGGTTGGACAGCTCAGTGAGTTACATATCTGGCTGCAGAGCCAGAGGTTGAGAGTTCAGTTCCATACTGTGCATCCCAGAGGAGCACGCCTGTGTGGCCTTGGGCAAACTGCATAGTTCAAGCCCCGCCCCGAAAACATTTGTCATAGGTCAGAATTGACTTGTTGCCACCCAATTATTGTTAATATTAACCCTAACTACAGACTTCAACCAAACCATCATGTCGACCTTCCATACACAGGAGTTCCAGATGGATACAGAAACACCGTACAGTTCATTCAATACAAGTTTTAAAAACAAACCCTGCAAAGCAACCAAATTCTGAAGAAGATAAAAAGCTGCCATACACCTACCTACTCAGACCATTGCTGCATCATTATTGACCCATAGCAGGGGTTTTAGACCAGATCTGGATTTTAGGCCAGATCCTTTCCCTTTCCCACCTGGAGATGCTGAACATTCAGTCCGGACTGTCTACAAGGAAGCAGGAGCTCTACTGCATAGAGCTATAAACTCTTATCTTCACGTCTTAGAAATGGGCACAAACCACTGTTTTGACGTGTTTTGATGGCTCGTTTATCAGCCAAACAGGTGTTTGGTGCTTCAAAGCCCTGTCTCCTCTGGTGGGCACCCACTCAGAGGCAGTGGCTGGAGGAGATGGGGTAGGGAAGCCAGGCCACTGCCTCCAAGTGGGTGCCCACCAAAGGAGGTGGGGCTTTGAAGCACCAAACACTCATTCAGCCAGTAAATGAACCAGCACAAACCACCAAACTGGTAGTTCTTGCCCAAGACTAATGCAGATTGGTGAACGGGTATTCTTCAGATGTGTAAATCTCTGAATTTCAAGATGCATTATGTGGCATAAATATGTCAATGGCAATATAAAGTACAAATTAGGGGAAAGTAGTGTGCAAATATGTGCAAATTTTCATGACCTTCAAATCACTGAGATGCAGACATTGGACAGAATGGATTGGTGGTTGATTTTTGCGGGAAATGATATGGCCTGGTTATAGATGCATTGGTCCACCCAAACTTCATAAATTCGCTAAAAGGCACAAGAAAGGGCAGACTTCAGTTCATTCTGCTCCTTATAGAATCAGATAGAATCCTATTTAAAAAGCACTCTTTCCATGGACCAAAATGCTCTTGTTGCAGACTGAGGGCCACCCTCCATCCAAGAAAAATTCAAAATCAAAGTGTTTCTCCTCCCTGTGTGAACAAGCACAGGGCAAACCTAAGCAGAATGCTACGAGGCATTATAATATGTAAGAGAAAAAGCTGGCATTAGGTGGTTTCTATATTCAGGTCGGTTTTGTTTATCCATAACAGGCGTGAGCTATTTCAGCAGAGCCAAATACCTTTTTCAGATTTGCCCTCGGACCACGGGCCACTCTTCTGAGGGAACTGTAGGGGAAGATATGTGACCAAAGAAGCTAATTTCCATAATTATTACTGTGATTAGGTTCATCTAGATTTTCGGACGGTTCCCTCATTTTGGCGGGAATAAAAGGCGGAGGCGAATTCAAAAAATCAACAGTCTCTACTTTATTGTTTTCTACATCATTTTCAAATAACTTCAACGGGTCTAAACAACTTAACTCCGGTAACGTCTTGTAACTGACGATTTTTGTCTCGGGAGTAATCCAATCACTCCTCACATTGGGGCTGGTCCAAACCGCTCGCGATCGGTCATCCCTCGCAGAGGAGCACTCCTTACTGCGCACACCGTCCCACAGCAAGGATGTCTCGCCCAGTCCCCTTCTGTTGGGGGGAGGTTGTGAGAAGGATTGGGGCGGATCACCTTCCTGCCCCCACCATGGTTGTGTGGGAAAACCACTACCGTCCATTCCAATGGTTTTAGCTTTTCCCTTTCACTTCTCTGCGAATTAGGATCAGGTAACAACCCGCCTTTTGTTTCTGTTCATGGGGTTTTCTTGGCAAAGTTACTGGAGTGGCTTGCCAGTTCCTGCTCCAGGTGGATCGCGTTTAGTCAGAACTCTCCACTATGACCTGTCCGTCTTGGGTGTCCCTGCACGGCATAGCCCATAGCTTCTCTGAATTACTCAAGCCCCTTCGCCACGACAAGGCAGCAATCCGTGAAGGGATTTCCCTGGAAAAGACCCTGATGTTGGGAAAGTGTGAAGGCAAGAGGAGAAGGGGACGACAGAGGATGAGATGGTTGGACAGTGTCATCGAAGCAACCAACATGAATTTGACCCAACTTCGGGAGGCAGTGGAAGACAGGAGGGCCTGGCGTGCTCTGGTCCATGGGGTCACAAAGAGTCAGACACGACTAAACGACTAAACAACAACAACAACAACCCGCCACCTGTCTTTAGGTTTCGGAAGTCCTTCAGTAGGTTACAGACCTTAGGAGAGGCTTCTTCCTCTCTTTCTGTTTGCACCGCGCAATCTCTCCATTCTCTTTTTCCTCTCCTCCGTTTCCAATCTCCTCTCCCGCGCAATTTCTCCCTCTTTTATCACCTCCTCCCACACTATCAAATCTAGCTCCTCCCCTTTCTCCTCCCCTAATTCTTCCACCAGACATACTTCTGTTGCTTTCCTTTCTATTACTGGTTCTTCTTCTATTTTTATAAGTACTTCTTCCACACATTCACAACTCTCTTTTTGCATGTTTTCTCCTGAGGACGGCTCACTAACATGTCTTCCTTCACACGCCCCCCCTGATGAGTGGGCCGTCCTCTCTTCGGTTTCCACGTCCCTGTCTCCCTGTCGGGAAAAATAATCCGCATTAGCGTGGGCACTCCCCTTTTTATACTGTATCTCAAATGTATATGGTTGAAGACTCAGATACCAGCGAGTCAGTCTAGGATTAGTATCTTTCATTCTATTCAACCACTGTAATGGAGCGTGATCAGTAACTAGTATAAAAGGGGCTCCTAATAAGTAGTACCTGAGAGTTTGTATAGCCCATTTGGCTGCCAAAGCTTCTTTCTCAATGGTTGCATATTTTTGTTCTCTAACACTCAACTTTTTACTAAGATACATCACCGGATATTCCACGTTGCCTTTTCTTTGGGTCAACACTGCCCCTATCCCTCTATCTGAAGCATCTGTCTGTACAATAAAAGGTAGATCAAAGTCAGGAGCATATCTACTAGGTAGCTCTGCTAAAATTTTCTTCAACTTCTCAAATGCTTGTTGTTCCTGTGGACCCCAAAACACCTTGTGGGCTTTTCTTTTCCTAGTTAGGTCAGTCAAGGGTGCCGCTATCTCGGCAAAGTTAGGCACGAACTGGCGATAGTATCCTGCCAAGCCTAGAAACCTTTGTACCTCCTTCTTAGTTTGAGGTACCGCCCAAGCTGTCACCTTGTCTACTTTATCCGACACGGGTTGTATTTTTCCTTGTTCAACTTGAAACCCCAAGAATTTTACTCCTTTTCTAGCTATTTTACATTTAGAAGGATTGACGTGTAATCCTGCCTTTCCTAATTCAGTTAATACTTTGCGAAGATGAATCAGATGTTCTTCCCAGCTGTTACTATAAATCAAAATATCATCTATGTAAGCTCCCGCAAAATCCTTCACCGGTTCTAACACCTTATCCATTAACCTCTGGAAGGTCGCTGCTGCGCCATGTAACCCGAATGGCATTCTTGAGAAATGGAACAGTCCTTTGGGTGTTACAAAGGCCGTCTTCTCTTTATCCTCTTCCCTCAAGGGAATTTGCCAGTAACCCTTCGTGAGGTCTAAGGAACTCAAATATTCCGCTTTTCCCAATCTTTCCAGAAGGTCTTCTATTTTAGGCATTGGATAGGCATCAAACTTTGAGACTTCGTTCAACCTTCGAAAGTCTATACACAACCTCACACTACCATCTGGTTTGGGCACAACCACCGGATAGCTCCTCCACGGACTACACGAGGGTTCTATAACTCCCAGCTCTAACATCTCCTCAACCTCCTTATTTATTGTTTCTTTCAAATGGTGTGGCCAATTTCTTCCCCCCGTCCTCACTACAACCTGTGGCAGAGTTTTAATAGGGTGTTGGATCAAATTGGTATATCCTGGTAATCCTGAAAAAACATGTTGGAACTCTTGTTCCAGCTCTTTCATTTGTTGCTGCTGTTCTGTTTCTAACTCCTCCTCCAAAGTAAGCTTGAGATCTTTTTGTAAACACCCCTTTGCTTCTGGCCCAAAACTTTCCTCTCCTACTTCTCCCCATAGGGCTTCCCTTTCTTTCCATTCTTTCAACAAGTTTACATGAAAGATGCCCCTTTTCTTTGTTTTGTCAGGCATCGATATCTCATAATCTACTGGACCTATTTTTTGAAGAACTTCATAAGGTCCTTGCCACTTAGCAAATAATTTAGCATTCTCAGCTGGCATCAATAGTAACACCTTTTGTCCTGGGGCGAACTGTCTAGGTTTAACCTTAGTGTTGTATCTCTTTTTCTGTCCTTGTTGTACTTTCAACATATTTTCTCTAGCTATATCAGCCACTTTCCGCAAATGTTCCCGCATCTCGATTACTTGTTGCACCACTATTTACGACTCATCTTTCCCACTTTCCCACTTCTCTTTTACCAAATCCAGAATCCCTCTCGGGTTCCATCCGTACATCATTTCAAATGGCGAGAAGCCCGTAGAGGCTTGTGGTACCTCTCTAATTGCAAACATTAATGGAGCTATCAATAGATGCCACCTGCGCGGCTTTTCCATTACTAACTTCCGTAACATACTTTTTAATGTCTTATTAAATCTCTCTACCAGTCCATTAGTCTGAGGATGATACACTGCTGTATGGACCGGCTTCACTTCCAACAGGTGCCACATTTCTTTCAAGGTTTGACTCATGAAATTTGCACCTTGATCAGTCAACACCTCCTTTGGAAACCCAAGGCGTGAAAACACCTGCATCAATTCCCTCGCTAACACTTTAGCAGTTGTAGACCTTAAGGGGATGGCTTCTGGGTAGCGAGTGGCATAATCTATGATAACCAATATGTGAGTATGCCCTCCTGCTGATCGTATTAAAGGTTCCACAATGTCTATCCCTACTCTTTGAAAGGGTTGGTCTACCAAGGGCATAGGAATCAATTCTGCACCTGGACCAGGCTTAACTTGTGTTTTTTGACACTCAGGACAAGTCAGACAATATCCACTAATGTCTTTGTCCATTCCAGGCCACCAAAACCTTTGTTTTACCTGCGGTTTCATCTTTCCCTCTGCCAAATGTCCGGCCATCGGAATATCATGGGCTAGTCCCAAAACCTTCTTTCTCCATTTTTGAGGTACTGCCAATTTGCGTCCTCCTTCCTCATCCACCCAGTACAATAAACCTTCACACATTTCCAACCCCTTCTGTCCCCTTACTATAGTTCCCGCCTCTTGAGCTCCGCGAAGAGACTCCTGGAGTGTAGGGTCGTCTTGTTGCCAAACTCTTGTTTGTTCGCGCGACGTTTCCTGAAAAAAATCGCTTTCATCTTCAGTTTCTAAACAGTCCCCCTGCAACCCATCCTTAGTTCCATACATGTGGCGAGTTCCTACCCAGTCTCTCCCCAGTAACATTTCCTGCGATAGTTCAGGTACCACCCCAACCTTCATCCGTCGTGTTTCTTCTCCTACTTTCACTTCGGCCCATGTAGTTTTGTACGTCTTAACATCGCCATGAATACATTTCACTACCATTTTTTCCTCCTGTTTCTCCCCCTTCAAGTCTCGTACCAAGGTCTTGCCACATCCAGTGTCAATCAACGCCTGCTTCTTTTCGCCATTCACCCACGCTTCTACCTCCCAACCTACATGTTCTAGCCCGGTCTTAGTTATCGGTTTCGATAACTAAGACTTTTGGCCGTGAGCCAAAAGAGCCCAAAAAACTCACAACAACCATCAATATCCATTCTGATGAACTACAATCCAAATTCAACATTGCTGTTACTAATCCACAGATATTTCAATGAAAAGAAAGTGAGTCAGCCTGCCAAGAGTTTCCTGACCTCCCCAAGGTTTCTTGCCCCAGCACATGAGCAAGACAAAGAATGCCCCCACCCCACCCCCACATCAATGCTAGGTGTCCACAATTTGCATGAAATGTCTGCACAAAATGAATGTCCTTTCCCTTTGTGAAGGAAAGCAGACAGGCAAAGCAGGCTCAGAAAGACTGTTGATGAAAGATACAATCAATCATAGCAAGCTCCGTTGATAAAAGAGGTGATCAACCCATCCAGTGCTTCCGATTTTGAAAAGTCCATGGAAAAAAGACAACAGCAATTGTAGCTTTGCAACACAATTTGTGCTGTTGATGCAGTTTTTGTGACATACAGAAAAATCACTCCCTCAAATGCAAATTTTTTGATCAAGACTGCCAGAAGGTATCTCCTTATCTCACAAGCAAAAGAAAGAATGGTGCAGTGCTTTTGTTTAGAGACAAACATGGCTCTGCATCTCTGGCCATTTCAATCTGCCCAGGCTGCCGTCCAAGCTCCTTAAGGCCTTACATTGATTCCAGAAAAACCAAGGCGGTGTCTTGGAGTTCATTCTTTTGCAACTGTGCTTTACAGGGGAAGATTAATAATGGCAGGCAAGCTTTCTTTTAAATCAATGTGCCTCCTACTGCCAATTTGTTTCGTATGGGATCCATGGCTAAGTCTGTGGGGAAATCCCACTGGCTCCTCAAAGATCCATTAGAAAACAACAGTGGGATGATCACATTTTGCTCTAGCTGACCACCATTACCTTGGTGGTGTCAGAATGATGGACTGGGACAAGAGAGATGTAGCTTCAAATCCCTGTTTGCCCCCTCCCTCCCTCCCCCCCCCAGAGCTAGATTAACCCACTTTGTAGCACTGCTGTGAAAGCATAATGAGATGTGGTATAAAAATACCTACCTCACCAGGTTGTTGTGAAAATAAAATGGGGGCAGGAACATGCATTCTGCTCCACATCCCTTGAAGGCAGACTGAGATAAAAGGAGCATTGTCATCTCATAACAAACAGAAGTGCAGCTCAGTAGTAGAGTGCATGCTTTGTAGCCGTTCCCGGGTCCAATCCTCAGCATCTCCGGGCACGGCTAGGAGAACCCCTGCCAGCCACAGTACTAGACTAGACAGGCCAATGGTTTAACTCATACAAAACAACGCATAACAACAAAGCTTGCAACAACATAGGAATATTTCCTTTATCACCAACCTAGGAAAGCATGCTACCTGTTGAACTGCTGCCTGCCATGCTATTCTCAGAGAGATGTGTTACACTACTTTTAAAAACTCCAAATAGAGCTTAAGAGGGCCAAAATGTAGCCACCTCAGATGGAAATGCCGGGTGATAGATTCTAGTCACACATAATTAGCTCTGCCACAGAGGGGGGGGGCAGGGAGCAATGTTTATCTACCCATCATCCCCTCTTTCCTGCATTAAACCTCATCAAAGAAATAAGTTTTCAAGTCTCACGGCCAGAATGCTGTGTGTAGCTTTGCTGAGAACTGCATTTTGTTTAGTTAAGGTGAGACTCCCACAAAGAGAACCAGAATTCAGCAGAACACCCCCACCAAGCAAGATGCACACATAAAATAACGGCTCTGTGCTCTGGATGGCAACAAGCCTTACCTGAGGGAAAATTCCTTCTCCCTTTGGCTTCTCCTGCAGTGCAGAAGACTTGTCTGGAGCAAGCTTCCAGGAAAAGCAAAACAGCCAGGCAGGACAAAGCTGGCTCGTGGGCTGTAAGTCTGCTCCTGAGGCATCCATCTTAAGTCCAATGGAAAAGAGGAAGAAAAAAACCCAACTGGGACCAACTCCCTTTTTAAAGCCACAGGATGTCCAATCAGACAGTCAGCAATGCTACCTCTACTACTACTGCTATACCACAAGAAGCAACACTCTTGAAACTGTACCATCCCCCATCGTCCTGCCTCCCCACCACCTCACCATCTCCATTATGGATGCAATACACAAACCACTTAGGCTGGCGTGTGCATTACAAAGCAGATTACTCAGGAACCGAGTTGCTTTCCAGTCAATAGGTCTTGCTTCCAAGTCATGTGCTTGATCAGAGGGCCTGTTTTGAAAAGACCAAGACTGACTGCTCAGTCCAATCCCGCCCCACCTCAAACTCCACCTCCATTGTGCCTTTTCTGTGTTACTTAATGTGGAACATCTGCTCTCCCTCCCTCCCTGGTGGGGTTGCCAACCGCTTGCAGGGGCTGCCCTATAGTTTTGAACAAAAAATTGATCAAAAGTCAACAGGGATGGCATTCCTTGGCTCTGCTTTATCCTACAATTGATTCAATTTTTTTTTTAAAAAAAAAACAACCCTCAGGTTCTTTCTGTTAAATGTATGAAGAAACTGGCACATTTTAATACGTTCTTGTTTGTTGGTTGGTAAATGGGAAAAAAAATGAAATTCTCAACCATCTGCACTGGCCATATTTGATAGGCATAGCTGTTCTGAGTATGGACAAGATTATATAGTTTCTCTCCATCAGGGTGACTGCTAAAGGTGAAGAGCCAGTGGATAGAAAATAGTGGCAACTCTAATTCAATATCTCAGACAAAGCTGGATACACAGGAATTCAAAGCCAGACATTAATGCTTAATGTCTCAAATAACTTTTCTTTAATGAGCAAATTATTCAGCTTCTATTTCCAATGCCTTCCAGTTTTCAAAAATTCAGCCATTTTCTGTTGAATTCATAAAGAAATTTGCTCAAAATTGAATGTTTTTACAAAATGTGAACCCATCTAAGCTGCATGCTAATGCTAAGAGGCAGGCTATTCATCCCCCTCCATCATTCACATGAAGAATGACAATCTGGAATACGGGTGCAACTGATATTCACAGATTTCTTCATCCTCAACAGAAATACTTGTCTGAAACATCCTGTTAAAAAAATTGTGAACTGCTGCAAGATATATATATATCTTTTGCTCCTGCACAAAAATGAAAATACCAGCATTTTTTTCACCTACAGAGTATTACAAAAACACTGGGTTTTGCGCAAAAGAGCCTCATTACTTTATATTAAAAACCTTGTATTTCCCCCCAAAATTATGGTTATTATGCTGAAAATACAACTTTTGCGAATTTTTTGCAGAAAAATGCCAAAATTTGAAAACAAATGCATTAACAACTCTTGTAACTCATTAACAACTCAGCACAAAGAATGCTATTGAAATTTTCCATTTTCACGCATGAGAATGAAATAAGCAAAGATTTACATCCCTAATCTGGAAAATACATCCTTTGGGACTTGAGGAGTCTATGGACATGACCCAGAACGCTGAAAATTTTGGCTTGTCAGAGGCTGCACACTTAAAGAGAATGCCGTTTTCTTCCAAATCTAGGTCTCCACATGAAAGAATGAAGATGGAAAAGGAGGGGCTAGGCTGCTCCCTTCCTTCATGCATCCAGGTGAACCCCCTCCTGAACTCATTTTCTGAACTAATTACTTAGACATTTGTTCATTAATAGCAATCAAAGTGTGTATGTTATATGCAGCTTTCCTCACCTGTACTCTTATAGTGGCTGAAGTCCTGTTCCTTAGCTTAGTAAGTTGGACTAGAGTAGGCCCACTGAATATATGAGGATTTAGTGAGTCAACGTCTCCATAAGTTTCATCATATTGTGCATAATAAGTTGCAACTAGAATAGGCCCAATTGAATCCATGGAACTCATGGAGGAGTTGACTCACCAAATCCCCCCGGCTCTATGGGCCTACTCAAGTGTGACTTACTGGACTAAGCACCAGAATTTCAGTCACTGTTAAGGATAATGGACCCCATGTGCAGAACCATTCAGATGTTTGGGGGAATGGAGCCATCTTGTGCAGAATCAGACTGTACATCACATACACGTTGGTGAGTTTGGAATGCGTAACCATAGTCTGATTTATAGAGTGCCTCACTGAGAGATGGCACAGTGGGGCAACAGGACAGAAATATAATAACTTCTCCAGCTTCCTACACTCTAGCAGTCTACAGATGTTTTGATCCACTCACCAATGGCAAGGAATCGTGGAAATGGGAGTCCCAAATGTCTGGAGGGTACCATGTTAGGATTAGTACACTAGTCATAGTAGTTGGTCAGCCATGGCCCTCCATCAGCCCTGCCTGCTGAACCAATAGTGAGGAATCCCAGGAGTTTCATCTGGAGGGTGGTGCTTTGCTTACCTCTGCACTAGTCAAAGTGGCTGAAGGAGTCACAGGGAAAGGAAAAAGAATGATCTCAGAGGAGTCAAAGGCAAGGTCACCATTTCCAGGCAATTCTCCTTATTAACAGGTTGACTTAATAAGTTGTATCATATGTTGACATCACAGGAGTTAAAAGAATCATTATCTCTGTTTGAAAGAAGCAGACACAGAGATAGTGACACTAAAGCTAAAATGTGCCAGTGCAACCAGAAGTGTATTAGAACACACAACTTGTCTTAAATCTTATCCCTAACTCTCCAAAAAGCTACTACTATTGATTGTTGCCATTTATTCACTCAGTTGACATTCTGCAGCGAGAAATCTAACCAGTATAGCTTTGCTTCTGAGAAGTAACCAGTAACCGCAGGAAAAGAGGCGCTCCCTCTGCTGATTTTCTATTTATAATAAAGACGACAAAAGAGCAGAGGTCTGTAAATAAGAATTTTCAAAATAAGGGTTCAAAGTAAAGAAGGATTTTGGTCACCTACAGGCAGAGTCACCAACTTTTTATTAGCCTTGCACCTGCGCCTAGGAGAACAAGTTGAGCCACAAAGATGAAGCAGCTGAAGCTTTTCATATCCTTCACACCTCCATGCCAGATAAAACTCCATCTGCGACAGTGCTGCAAGTCAGGCTGTCAGTTCGGGAACAAGAGCTGGGCCAATCAAAATGTTGGCAACCCCACAGACTGCTTACTATGAGAGTTTTAATGCTGAGGAATACGTTTCACTTTAAAGCCTGAGTTTGTCATTCTTCCAAGCGGCACATTTTGTCCTCGCTATGTATTGGATTTTGTCTACAGCAATATTGTACATGTAGCAAGTACACACCCCTTTATTCTCATAGGGGAAGGAGCACAAGTTGATTTTTGTTCTAATAAATGCAAGGCTGGCTATTTAACAAATATATTACTTCCTGTCACATGCATCTCAGGAGTTTGCTGACCAATGCACTTGCTCAAATCAAGGAAAAAATAAATAATGAGTAAAGATTCCCAAAATGGGGGCCTGTTTGCCACTCTAATTAAGATGGGACATTTTTCATTTGGTAAGGTAAAACACAGAATTGCTGGTAAAGCACTCTGCTAGAGCTACTGCAATATTTTATGGCTTCTTCTTTCCTTTCAATTTTAATGATATCCCTAGGATCACAGAAAGCTGCCTGATATGTACAAACCTACACATCTTTTCTATAGATACTATACATAAATATTTTTTATATATTTGAAAGACCCAGTGAGGTACAGCAGATAGGACACCTGGATTCGAATTCCCTGCTTGGCCATGAAAACTCACTTGGAGGAGGTAGAACGGCAAAGCTATTCCTTAAATATTTCATTTACCTTGAAAATAGAGATGGGCACAAATAGCTTCGTGCCGGGTCATCATGCATCACTGGTGCAGCACCGTAAGTGCCGCGTGTTCCCTTCTCCCTCCCACCCACAGCCGGCTTCCCCACTCATCATTCACCATATGCTGCTCTCCTCCTGCTCTTTGCGTGACCATCCAGTCACAGCAGGAACTCATGCTTCCCTTCTCTGCCTCCTCCAGCAGCTGGCCACTCAAAGGCAGTGTTGCAGGAATCCTTGCCCCGCCTCCTCGTCTCAGTGGGTGGCCGTTGGGGGAGGTGGAGAAGAGAAGCACAAGCTCCTGCTACGACTGAACAGTTGCACAAAAATCAGAACAGCAGCACGGTCCGGCTGGTGAGTGGGGAAGCCGATCATGGGTAGGTGGGAGAAGGGAACAGACAACGCACAGCAACCCAGCACAAAGTGATTTGTGCCCATTTCTACTAGAAAACCCTACTGAGGTTGCTGCAACTCAGTTCTGACTTTATAGCACTTAAATAACATGCATATTTTGTGTGCATTTTTTGCAAAGAGAAACATAAAGAGAGTTAGGCCCCAAAGACTAAAATAAATCTGTGTGCATTCCAGAAATCAATGCCATGTTTTCTGCATAATAAATACTTTTTTGTTGTTGCACAGAGTGTATCATGCATGTAGAAATGTATACGTTTCTGACCGTACATGTAATCTAGTCCTGGTGAGGAGAGAATAGGTACAAGAGGTTGAACAAAACAAAACGAACCTCGACAATGTCTTACACATTTCTCGATGAAAGTCTATGTGAGCCCTACCTAAAGATTCCAAAAACATGTGTGCTAGCACTGAGCTTTAGCACTCCTCCAGATTTCTTTTCTGGATACTAATATGGTTTTATGTCACAGAAAGAGGGATTTTAGGAAGCTAAAGCTCCATGCAGAAAGCTGAGCAGTGGACTTAAGAATTAACATCCTACTCCTGAGCGTGCATTTACAGACTTTATCTATGAGTCAAAGGAGATCTTATAATACATGCATGGGCCAGCAGCTGCCAATAATATTTCCTTTGTTGTTGTTGTTGTTGTTGTTGTTGTTTCAACTTATATACCACCCATAGTGCTAGAGCCCTCTATGGGTGATTTATAATGCAATTATGCAAGAAACACTTTGCTCCCCCAGTGAGCTGGGTATTCATTTTACTGACTTTGGAAGAATGGAAGGCTGAGTCAACCTTGAGCTGGCTATCTGAATCCATCGGGATCAACTCAGGTCATGAGCATAGGCTTGACTACAGTACTGCAGTTTAACCAATGTCTAAGTATACCATTCACTCCACTATCCCATGGCATCCAGTAGAACTGACTGTTTCAGCCCTAAATCATTGTCTGCCTGTAGAACCAAGGAATGCACCAACATTTGTGGAGTTTGGTTGTTTAGATCCTCTACTGAGAGTGAATGTGGTGTAGTGGCAAAAGTGCTGAACTGGGACTTGGAGTATCCAATTTCAAGTGCCTTCTGGACCATGAAACCGACTTGGCGATCCTAGGCCAATCACTTTCTCTCAGTCTGATCTACCTCACTGATTTGTTTTTTTCTCAGAATAAAATAAGGATCACTTGAGCCAGGTACACCCTCTCAATTCTCAAGGAAAGCCTAGGAAAGAGCTATCATCTCTCCTAGGTGATAAGTCATCCTCACATTTTCACCTTTGTAGAAGGACTTTCCCTGCAGCCCTCCAAAGTAGATTGGAACTTATTCTCGAGATGTGGGTCTGGCATTTGCTGCCTACAACTTCTTGTTATTTGCCCAATTACCTCCCTGCTTCCCTGGGCTGGTGGCTCAACCTCTGGCCTCTGCTGGCTCTTATCCTTCACAGTTATGGAAGCCACTTGCCTCCACAGTACCCAATTCATTTGCCCACAGCAATGCCCTGTGCTGAGTCTTCAGGTGGCTTAGCAGGCTAGTATTGGAGAGGTGGCCCACGTCCTGCCCATGCTTGAGCACTTTCTTGTAGTGCATTCATTCAGCTATGCAAGTAGCTGTTGCACACTGTTGGAAATGCTTCCAGCTTATTGACTTCTTCGGATTGCTAATTTGTCATCACTACTAGTTTTGTCAACAGGTGGGAGAAGTGCCCCTGAGAGGCAGGGGTGATTTCAGGGACACATGCTTCTGAAATAATGCCCACCTGAGTGCCCTCAGCCTCCTCCTCCCCCCAATGTCAGATGTGCATGTACCCGAAGCGGTTTGCACCAACCATAATGCAGCAGCACAGGAGAAATTTGCAGAGAATGGGGGCTGGGGGGGACACACCTTTCCTTGAATATGTTGGAACCACATGGTATGGATATGGAACGCAATGTCTGGTGCTCATCATAAATCTCTTTCCCTACCCAAGGTGACAGTGTCTGTCAGAGTACTAATGTCATCCTTGTCCTTCTCTGGAACATCAGCTGTTTGGGAGAAAAGTGCCTTCTTCACCGTCTTTTTTTTTTTTTTTTTTTTTGGCCCCTTGCCCTGGCTGTCATGAACAAAGACATCACAAGAACATGTCTGAGGTCCACTCATATCTGTCCTACCTTGAACCAGAAGCTTCTCTGCCGCCTCCTTGGTAGACGGACACAGACATTCTGTACCACTGCCTGCTACGCTTTCATAGTGTCATTTGGATATTTCCAAATATATGTGAACAAGGCCCAACAAGGCAGCTGGGTGAGAGATTTTGTTTTTTGGGGGGGGGCTCATAATAGCAGTTGTAGGCTGTCTTTTTCCTCTCCCTCTCCCATCCTTCTCAGGAGAAGCTGCTGCAGTGGGTGCAGGCAGCATTTCTGCAGACTTCCCCAAGCACCTACTACTTCTACGACAACCTCGTCTCATATTGCCTGCAGACTTGACCCAAAGAACAGTCTCTCATTCTGCTACAGCAGGATAGAAACCCTTCCAATGAAAATCACACATGCACACACAGAGACACAAACTTGATTGACTCAATATATCTGCCTATATATATAACAACTTGGCAGATTATCAGAAGAAAAACGAAAGGGGGGACGGGAGGACGGGAATGGAGCCAACCTTATGGAGACCCAAACCTCCTTCCTTACAAAGCCCTCCAAACGCCATTATTCTACGATTCTATGATAATGCCTACACAGTTAGGCCAGAGTGCAAGGAAGCCAAAGTCATTTCATACATCCCTAAATTGTACCGGTTTGGATTCAGCTGGCCAGCTGTCTTGACCTACTTTCACTATATTACTTGCACAGAAGAAGGAACTTCAGTAGAGATGGATTTTTAAATGGATTGTTGTGCTCTATTGTTTTTAAATGTTATTTGTATACTTACTGTTTTTAGCTTTTAAATATTGTCTTTTAACTGTTGCAATCCGTCTTGGATCCTTTTAAGGAGAAAGGCAGGATAAAAATGTTTTTAATTAATTAATTAATTAAATGATAGAGATCACTTCTAATGCAAGCTACACTTTTTTTGCCATTTTTTCCCCTTCCACATAATTATTACAGACATAGGAGCCCTGTTCTCTTTTGCAAATGGTCACTCTTGCGCATATAATTCCTATGTACACTTTTTATTCAGGTTTGCTCATTCGGATGTCTCGGTTGTCCTTTCTTGGACAAAGAAGGGTCTGGCCTAGGACATCTCCATAAACAATTTCAGAACAAAGGTGAAGATTTGAGGGGGGGGGGGGGAGTCCTGATCTTGACTTAGTGTCTATCCCAGCCTTAAAGCAAAGTAGCGTAAATAATTTTAAATATTTGCTGTCTTGAGCTTTTATTCCTAGCAAATGTGAGTTGCATTCAAAGTGCCCTAAAAGTACATAAACATCCTGGGCTATTCATTGTGAACTCTTACATCCTGTCTGGCCTGGACAGAGTTTCTGGGACCACATCCCCAGCGACAAAAGTTAAAGAGCAATTTAATGAGTTCTTGCCTGGCTGCTTCATTAGTGCCTCATTAAGGTTCACTTCCACTGAGAATATCTGGATGCAAAAAAAAAAAAAAAAAAAAAGCAGCTTCCACAATATGCTGAAGCTATTGGACACAGTCTAAATAAACACTTGCTTCTTTCTCCATCTGTTGATGCTGCTGAGAAAAAAAAAGTCACCATAATAGGTCTCCAGTCCACTCATACATTACCAAAAAAGAAGATGGCAGAGGGCCACTGATTTCCACAAAATTTCATATGGTAATTTATAGATGCAGATGCAAAATTAGGTTGCTTTTATTTTTCTGCTTTAAATAGGGTAAGGAAGATGAGGGCCGTGGTGGCATGTGCTCGCTGAGCAGAAGACTGTATATCATAGAATCCTATAGAGGTCTGTCTAGTTTGGGTGAGTTTCATCATCTCCAGCAGAAGTTCTATAGCTCTGCCAGCTCAACAGATGGACACATATCTAAACAACTGAAAGGAGAAATGGGGGAGAGGGATGTTGTTCCACACAGGCCTCAGTTCCTAGGGTTAAGGAACCTGTGGGATGTTCCAGATAATGTTGGATCATCAACTCCCATAATTCCTCCCCAGGCTGGTTGGGGCTGATGTAGTTAGAGCCAAACAAGACGGGTGGCCCAACCCAGCCTGGGGGACTATCCCCCTTTTTCTGTCAGGGATCTTCTACTTAACAATGCACACAGCCAGGGGGGGATCAATAAAGTAAACCTTGTGTTCTCGAAGGCTTTCACGGCCGGGATCCGATGGTTGTGGGTTTTCCAGGCTGTTTGGCCGTGTTCTTAAGGTTTTCTTCCTAATGTTTCACCAGTCTCTGTGGCCAGCATCTTCCAAGGACAGGAGTCAGAACTCTGTCTGCGCTCTGGTGCAGCTTGTTAGATAGTTGAGTATTTATAGCTGTGGGATCAGCTTTTGTCCTTTTCAGAAGATTGGGGGATTATGGTGATCAGCGTGTTTTTTGTTGTGGGTGTATTGTTGTGATAAGGGGGAGAGATTATCTGTCACTGTGATTGATGGGTGTCGTTAGCTGGTCTTTTGAGTGCAGTGATCACTGGTCCTTGTGGCTGGGTAGAGTTCGTTGACCTTTTGCAGGCTGTATTTTTCAGTGCTGGGAGCCAGGCTTTGTTGAGTTAAAGAAAACCTTCTTTACCACAACTCCAGACAGCATGGAATGCCTTTTCTTGCTGCATGGAGGGTGGAGGAGCTGGTTTCTAAAGAGCTCACGAGTCCGCCTGGATTATTATTATTATTTTTAAAAAAGAGGCAATGGGAAGGGACAATCTTATATTTTTAGTCCTAGATCTGATAGTAAATAAATAGGAGACCAGCACTGCATCCAGCTACAATTCCCAGAATACTTGGAGGATGTTATAAGAAGGAAAGCATCTTCTAGAGGCCGCTGAGACCATTAAATGGTGCAGATCCCCATCATTCGACTGGAGATCTGCACTTGATCAACAGCATCTGGAGCCTGCTCAGCTGAGGGCAAAACTACATTCAGCAAACGTTTAGAAGTGCTTCATCAAGCAGTGAAGGACACCTATTTTCCTCAACTATGTATCCTGCATTTGACATGCTTTATTTTATCTCTGTGATATGATTGGTCATTATACCGTGTTTTCCCGAAAATAAGACAGGGTCTTATATTAATTTTTGCTCCAAAAAACACATTAGGGCTTATTTTCAGGGGATGTTTTATTTTACAGTCATGTCATCTTCTGGCTGTTGCACAATGCTGCACAATGGTGGAGGGCGGGGTTTCACTTAACTAGGGCTTATTTTTGGGGTAGGGCTTATATTACGAGCATCCTGAAAAATCGTACTAGGGCTTATTTTCAGGTTAGGTCTTATTTTCAGGGAAACAGGGTAACATAAACATGGAATTAATTTCATCATCATCATGGGGCTTTGGGAACAATATCAAGAACTTTCACACAGTATTATAAGCAGTTGCAGATCTCAGAAATAACACCACCAGAGCTATAAAACCCAGCAATATTAGGAATACTGTGCCGATATTTAACAGATATGTAGGTTTTTGGTTAAAACTTGCATCTGTTATATAATACCAGTCAATGTTTTTATAATTTTGATTGACTGTGTCTGGTGTTTTTGAATAATAATAATAAAATATTTATTTATATTGTGCTCTATGTCAGAGTGCATTCCAATTAAATCAATAATATAGAAACACGTAACACATTTAATCACGCCTTAATATTATGCATATACTGCATATATGAACCTCTATATCAACATAAAACTCCTCAAAATAAGGAACTCTGATAGTCAAAGCATGCATCTCTAAGGAAAAACCACTATAAGACTGGAAATTGCCTAATCAGAGAAAAAAACATATTCCCTTTCACATCAGGATCAACCCTGAGATGATATAAAGTAAAATAATTTTTTCTTGAAATGTCTAGGTGACAGTGGTCCATTTATACATATGGAGGCACATTCTTGCTATTCCTTATGCATCTCACTTATCCCACTGGGAATAAAATTGCACCCTATAATGTACATGTCTTTTTAGTAGTAAATCCCACTGAGTTGTATGGATCTTATTCCCCAGGAAAGTGAACAGAGGTTCACAACTACAATATTGGTTCCATCATTTGCAAGTAGTTTGCCCAGCAAAACCAGGAGTAGATCAAATAAACGAACTCCCAGTTTAATATATGTACTCTTTTTTCTTTCCTTTTCAAGATCTTAATAAAAACATTACATCTTATTTCCCCAAAGAGATAGTTTTTACGATGTAGCTGAAATAATAACCACAAATATCTGTCTGTGTTTATTTCACTGACAACATAAAACTCTGTTTGGAACGATTGCGTTTTCAGCCAGGTGAAGGAGCTAAAGCTACACCAATGATCAGAACCGTGCTTCAATGCAGGTATTCACCCCATGTAATCTGCTGGTTGTTCTTTTGAGACGAATTTTGTTTCAAATTACTCCTCAGTGGAAACTGTTCCTTTGCATGTTTGGAAAGGGGGGAATTTGAAAGAATCTTTCAAATCTGCATGGCAGGTGAGGAGGACTCCTCTTAGCCAGAAGTCTACATGGAAGTAGAAGAAAAATGTACCAGCAAGCTACAGTAGGCAGAATTAGTACGCAGTGGGTGAAATGTTAACTGAATAGCAGGAGGCGCGGGAGATGTAAGCCCTGGTGGGCTTTATGTAACAAATAAAGCCGAAATTGGAAACCCTGTTACAGAAATGCAGAGTACAAGAGCAACCATGTAAACGTTTCCCCCACCCGCTAGAAAGTCCTCATCTCAGCAGTCAGTCAGAATCGGTTGTAAAATGGGACATTTAAGATGCTTTCAGGGCAATAAGGGTGGCCTGTTGAAGAGAAAAAAAGTGGTGTGCCACTTCCCTGGAGTGTGTGGTGTTCCTAAACAGATTCTGGATGAAAATAAAGGTACATGTACAGACATAGGTAGGCATGGGATTTGAGGTTTTTTTGGACTACAAATCCCAAAATTCTTACTTTTGGGAATTTACAAACCCACATCTATAGACACCTAAACATGGCTCGTCTGGGAAAAAAGGCCTATCTCTGAGGCAGTTTCATCTCTGAATAGGAAACTAGGGCAGAGCTAGGCCATAGATACTAAGCCACAAAGCCTTTCCAGCTAGGCCTTTTCTCCAGGTGAGCCACACTGTGGTGTCTGTAGATGTGGGTCTGTTAGGTGGAACTCCCCACATGGAAAATTGTGGGGTTTGTCGTCCAACAAATCCAAACGTCCCACGTCGAACCTTAAATGGCTTGTGCCTTGAGCAGGGGGCATCCCTCACAAATTGTAGAATGAGGTGCCTCTCTTACTTAGTATGGAGCCAACTCTTCATACTGTGCACGTCTACTTATGAGTAAATGCCAGAGAATTCAATGAGACTTTCTCCCAGGCAAGTATACACATGATCAAACGTCAAATCCACGTTTCTTCCCACTTGCATTTCCAAAACGTTCCTGTGCTCAGAATGGGGGGAGAGCGAAAGAGCTGAAAGAAACAAAAATATTCTTTCTTCCAGGGAAATGGAATCTTTTCATTTTAACTCACTTCTCCCTCCATAACCCACTACAGTGATGCCTCGCAAGACGAATGCCTCGCGCAACGAAAAACTCGCAAGACGAAAGCGTTTTGTGATTTTTTTGGTGACTCGCAAGACGATTTTTTCTATGGCCGTGCTTCACAATACGAATTTTTTTTTGCTTTTTTTATTATTAAATTTCAATGCATTCCTATGGGAAACCGCGCTTCGCAAGATGAAAATTTTCGCAATACGACACGACTCGCGGAACGAATTATTTTCATCTTGCGAGGCATCACTGTACATTCTGAGTTATCAAAATTCCAAAGTTCTCCACTTTTAGCAGGAGACAAGGGAAGGAAAAACTAGGGATGGGATTTTCAGTATAAATGAACTCCCAGTTCAATAATTCAGCCAAAACACACACACACCAGCCAATCTGTGTAACTAGGAACCCTCAAACAGACAGGTTGTAGAGTCTTATCATCAGGTCATTCCCATGCCGCTTCTTCAGGCCCTTAATAAAGTACCCCACTGCATTGTAGGAATTGCAAGGATTCTCCATGATGAGCAAAAGTGCCTCTGTTTGAACTCATTCCCTCCTGCACCTCCGTGAGTCTCAGGGAATTCTCACGACACTCACAGTGCAACCAGACATTTTTAAAAGGTTTAAAGAAGTGGTGTGGAAACAGCACTGAGGTAAGAGGGCTGAGCTACCTCCAGACGGATTGATGGCACTCAGTCCCATAATTTGGCCTAGGGGTTCCTGCCAAATTGTGGGACTTGGAGTGGATTAATTCTGAAAATCTCATTCCTAGCAAAAACATTTTGGACCACATTGGCTGAAATCCTGTAGCTTAGTGTAGTAAGTCACACCAGAGTAGACACACTGAATCAGTGGTGGCTTGGTGAGTCATCTCCTCTATAAATTGTACTGATACCAATGGGCCTACTCTAGTGGCATGTTACCAAACTAAAGTCACAACTAAATTAGGCACATTTGAGCCAATGGCACATATGGAGGAGCTGATTCACCAAATCCTCACTGATTCCATGGGCCTACTCTAGTGTGATTATGTTAAGCAATAGCTAGCCATGGACAGCTGAAGACATGCTGCTGTCTAAAGCAAATGACAAGATGTTTCTTCCTCCATTTGATATACGGAATCTGGCTAAATACCATTGTGAGTTGAATGCTAGTAGTGGAATTGTATCGCCCACCCTGATCAGACTAGTTTATGGAAACTGGATAGGGCATGTGGAAGAGACACCTCTGTGCCCACCAAGAGAGGGAAATGGCCACATATCTCAGAAGGAACAGCAAGAGGATGGGTGTTGTTACCACCAAACATTTATTTTTCACCTGAGCTGGATGCCTCACTATGTCTGGATGCCTCACTATGTCTGAGCTGGATGCCTCACTATGTCTAACATAGTGGATGCCTCACTAAACACCACTAGCGTAGCCAGGCCTGCCTACTCTAGTGGTGTTTGTCTTTAGGAATAGAATCAGAGTGGTTCAACTTTCTGAAGTTTACAAATATGGAATCCAGAGAGAAAGAAAAGGTTAAAACAGGGGCTAGAACTGGTCCAGATTTGAGTATGTCCCTAAATACCGTGTTTCCCCGAAAATAAGACAGGGTCTTATATTAATTTTTTTACTCCAAAAACGCATTAGGGCTTATTTTCAGGGGATGTTTTATGTTACAGTCATTTCATCTTCTGGTTGCTGCACAATGCTGCACAATGGTGGAGGGCAGGGTTTCACTTAACTGGGGCATATTTTTGGGGTAGGGCTTATATTACGAGCATCCTGAAAAATCATACTAGGGCTTATTTTCAGGTCTTATTTTCGGGGAAACAGGGTATCCCAAAGCAAGGACCTTTGAACTCTTGAAGCTGAACAAAAGGGTTGAAACAGCTCTCCCAGCTCTTTCAGGGGAAGGTTGCCAAATGATACAGAAAACAAGCCCGCTCTGCTCCTACAGTTTTTAAAAAGTCAGCACGGGAAATCGATTTCAAGGCATTGAGATAAGCAACATCACCTGCTCAGCAAGATGAAACCTGGTAGCCCTACCTCCGCATCAGAGGTTCAGGTACATTGCTGCCTCTGTATTGTTCGGAAAAAGGCCCAACAGGTTCCATTTCCACAAAGGAAGCAACAACATAACACACCCGCACGCACACCCTTGGAAGTGGGAATGAAAGAGACACAAGTCTTATATAAAGCTCAACATCAACCGTTGACATTTTGCTGGGAAAATGGCCCTCGTTATATTTATTATAGTTTCGGCATTTATCTTGGCAGAACTAAATGACTGTCCTTTGCCACCAATCACTTTGCTATTAAAGTCGATCACAAAAGATCTGGTTGTCTCAACAGAAACCATGGGCTGCAATTTGTCACAGTGGCCTCGGTGACATTATTTCTCTGAAACACAGAAATACATGTATGGTTAGAACTGGGTTGAAAGCTGCTCAAAATAAAATCTTGCTGATTTTTGTCAGTGGAGAGGGAAGTTCAGGGTGAGGCTTCAGGGCAGAGGAAACAGAACTCAGAGGCAGATAGTTTACAAATGACAAACTACAGTACTTGTAATTAATTCCCTCTTGACGGTATGAATAAGTCACATTATTCCTGTAAGTTAATAATACATAACCTCACTCCTTCTGTGGTGTAACTGTAACAGTTAGTTCCTTTAAAATTCCAGAATTCATACTGTGACTCATGCTCTTGATTAGGTGTTGAGACCACAACAAGATAGAGAGGAAAACTGTTTTGTATTATAGGCCAGTGGTTTCTAGCATTCAGTTTTTCCCGGCAAAGGTTTACCTACTTAAGAAAATATGGAAAACAAACAATAACTTATATAAAAAGTAACTTTCTTTCCTGTGAATGGCGTTCATTAAAAAAAGGGCTGAGCTTTTTAGTCTTTTCCTCTTTTCTTCTTTTTTTTCCTACCACACGGAGAAGTTCAAAGGGAAACGTATGACTACTGGTTACACCCTTACTTAAGCCTACAGGTCCATAAGAAGATGATGTTAACTCTCATCCACTCAGGTAAGTAGATTTTGTCCTCCCGCATCTACTATCAAAGCCCCACTGAACATACAATATTTTGTAGCATTGTCATCTGAAGACCTATGAGCTGTGTCTCTGAGTCTGATCCACTTATTGGCTATTAACAGATTACACATTTTATTCTCTTTTTTTTCATACAAAATTGGGCTGAGGCAAAAAGGGATGCCATAAATCTACCGCATTTTGTCATCAGGTT
This sequence comes from Intellagama lesueurii, assembly GCA_037013535.1. Taxonomy (NCBI): domain Eukaryota; kingdom Metazoa; phylum Chordata; class Lepidosauria; order Squamata; family Agamidae; genus Intellagama; species Intellagama lesueurii. The sequence continues at coordinate 9,828,620 of JBAJHW010000003.1, forward strand.
ATTATTTTTGGCCAAGACATTTGGACACACACACACACACAAAAAGGTGTCCATGTCCATTTTTGTTGGCAAACTCTAAAGCCATGACACAGAAATGAGATACTCTGTTGTTAGTAAGTTGGTCCGCTTCAGGCGGAGGGTCAAGAGTGGAGAGTTTAGACCAGTGTTTCCCAACCTGGGGGTCCCCACTTGTTCTTGGACTAAAATTCCCAGAAGCCTTTACCACTCACTGTGCTGGCCGGGATTTCTGGGAGTTGTAGTCCAAGAACCTCTGGGGACTCAAGATTGGGAACCACTGGTTTAGACTATGCAACGGGTTCAGGAAATCCAAGACGTAACTGTAGCTCAAACCCTCACTTGATCCCTCAGCACATATAAGGTCCCATAGAGACAACACAGGTCAGAAAATACCCCATAGCTCACAGGCTGCAAAAAATTTTTTAATACAACAGATGGGAGTTTAGGAGACAGAAGGCCTTACATATCTGAACAACAGATATGGGTCCAGTTTTGGTATTATTATTACCCCCACATGTAGTCCTTTTGCTGTTTAGCAAATATAAAACCTAAATGATACTTGGAATTTTTTATTCAAGACTGTCAGTGTGATTCTATGGGGGAAATTGTCTATCTCTTAATTTATTTTTATTTGTTAATTACATTTATACCCTTCAATTCCTCAACTGAGTTCAGGTAGCCTACATGGGACACTTCCTGCCTACTGTTATCCTTATAACAACACTTTGAGGTGGGCCATGCTCAGAGGCTGAGAAAAAGGGACTGGCCTACGGACATCTGATGAATTTCACACCTCAGTGGAAATTTCAGTCTGTATCTCCCAAATTCCAGCCTAACATTTCAACTAATAATAACAATAAACATATGCTCTTAAGTCAGTTCTGATTATGGTGACACAGTGACTCTTTTCAAGGTTTCCCAGGTGGCGAACACACAGAAGTGGTTTACCATTCCCTTCTTCTGTGGTGCTCTGGGATTGTGTGCAGTTTGCCCAAGGCCACATAGGCTGGCTCTTATCTCAGGAGGCATAGTGGGGAATCAAACTCCCAGCCTCTGGTTCCACAGCCAGACACCTAAACCACTCAGCTGTCCAGCCAGCTTTTCAGGCTGCCTGATGACTATAAATGGATTAAATATTTCTTGCTTAAGAACATGTCTTTTGACTGATCAATTGATTCAACTTGAATAAATTTAGGTGCTTGACCACTGTAGAGCCACCACAGCCTCCCTAGATCCTTGACCGGCCTGGCTCATAAAAGTGGCCAGGCCTGTAACAATGGAATGGAGACACTTATTAGACGTATTTGTAAAAAAAACCTAACTTGGCAGCGGACGATATTAACAACTATCGACCCGTTGCCCATGTTCCTTTTCTTAGCAACCTAGTGGAGAGAGTGGTGGCCGATGGGCTACAGGGACTTCTGGAGGAGACCAATACCCTTGACCCATTCCAGTCTGGGTTCAAGCCACATCATGGCACAGAGACGGCATTGGTCATCCTGCAAGGTGACCTTTTGAAGGAGACTGACCGAGACAAAATGTCCTTACTGGTCCTCCTCGACCTATCAGCAGCCTTTGATATCGTCGAACATGGTATCCTCCTGGGGCAGCTCTCTGGGTTGGGGATCGATGGCCTGGCCTTGGCCTGGCTCCGGTCCTTTCTTGAGGACTGTTCTCAGAGAGTACAGCTTGGTGAGATGATGTCCACCTCTTGGACTCTTAATTGTGGAGTCTCTCAGGGGTCGATCATCTCCCCAGTGCTGTTTAATATATATATGAGGCCGCTGGGGAAGGTCATCAGGAGCTTTGGAGCTTCGTGTCATCAATATGCAGATGACACCCAGCTCTATCTCTCCTTCCACCCTTCTGCAGAGGATGCTGTCCCGTCCCTTCAGCACTGACTGGATGCCGTGCTGGGGTGGAAGAGGGATAACGGACTGAGGCTGAACCTGGACAAGATGGAAATCCAGCAGGTGGGTGCCCCTAGTGGATTGAGTGCCTCCCTTTCTTTTTTTGGGGGGGTTATTCTCTCCACTAAGGATGAGGTTCGCAGCTTGGATGTACTGCTGGACCCAGCGCTGTCAATGGAGCCTCAGATAGCGTCTGTGGTCTGCTCCTCCTATTTCCACCAAAGGCGGATTGCCCAGCTGCGTCCCTACCTTGACACCAGGTCCCTCACCACTCTGGTCCATGCATTGGTGGTCTAGAGATTAGACTACTGCAATGGTCTCTATGTGGAGCTGCCCATGAGGCTGCTGTGGAAACTTCAGCAGGTCCAGAACATGGTGGCCAGACTACAGAGTGGTGCAACATATTTCCCCCACCCTGGCCGCCCTGCACTGGTTACCTGTTTGTTTCTATGCCAGCTTCGGTTTGGGCAGAACGCCTCCTCCCAATGCGATCTGCCCGTCCTATACAATCTTCTCAAGCCAGGCGGTTTAGAGTATGTATTGACCCCAAGAGAGGCCCAGAAAGAGAGGACTAGAAACTCCTTCTCGGCGGTCACTGTTCAACTCTGGAATAACCTCCCACCTGAAATTTGCCTGGCCCCTTCACTGGGAATTTTCAAGCGATTGTTAAAAACATGTTTTTTTCAACAGGCCTTCCCAGACCTTATAACACCTTAATACAGTGATTGGTCTTAACACTTATATTATCAGTCCTGCCGTCTTGCTTTTATATTATTGACCATGGAAATAGGCAATTATTGGGAATTATTGTATTTTAATCATTATATTGTTATTATAGTTATTTTGATTGTTGTCTTATTGAATGATAATTGCTTACCGTATGTTTTTATTCTTGTAATTATGTTATGGTTGTATTTTAACTGTTTTTGACCATTGGAACATGCTCTGTATAGAGCGCAATATTAATATTAATATTAATATATTATATATTATACTGTATATTATATTATTTTAATTATTATTAATTACATTGGTCAGTTTTTTTGTTTAATTTTGATTTTATAACTATTACGTTTATTGTTTTGAATTGTTCTTGCTGTCGTATTTGTTTAATATGTAAACCGCCCAGAGTGGCCAAGCGTGAAACATGGGGCCATTTTCTAAGTTTTAAATGGAAGTGAGAGTTAATTACATTCAGTTTTGTTTTCTGTTATATGCAGTAAGAGTGCAGAACTGAAAATACCCTCTGGAAAGAAGTACGTTAAGAGTACCCTTAACTTTCAAGCCCCTCCAATTAGTTTAGAATGGGCACATCATCAAATACTCCAAACCAATCAGCTAAAACTGGATTAATCTTCCGATCACAGTGATTAAAACCCCTGCAATTATGGTTCTCTCTCATCCTTTACAAGAGGCCCCAGCTAATCAACAGATGTTGATTGATCTGCCAATTTAATTGATTAAAACCTGAAGTGCTACTATTTGCAAGATATATATTTGATGGCATATAGTATCTGAGCTCAAGAAGATCCTGCAATGCAGACACTTTATATTCAGAGGGGTCTGTCACCTATCCTTGACATCTTTAGTTTAAAAATGTCTTGAGCCACAGCTGGGGATGGCCCCACCTTCTGAAATTCCTCAGTAAGAGTGGGACTTTCAGATTTTTAAGACTCTTGGTCCCATAATTCACCCAGAATCACTCAGGCAAAATTTTGGGAAAAAGAGAGTAAAAGCAGAAATCAAAAGAGGGCTATGTTTGCATACCATGCGTTTCTGGCTTGAAGAAGAGGGAGACCCCCGAGTGCTTGCTGGGAGTCACTGCAATGTTCCATAAGAAGGGAACTCTTTCTTGTTTGTTTGTTTGTTTAGCTGCCCCATTAAAGCAAGCACTACTCTGAGAGGTGAGCCCCACATAATAAAATATATTCAACAATACGGCGATCTAACAGTGTAGTTCTAAAATTCTAACAAAAAAACCCATTAACATTAAAATTAATAACAGCCAGGAGAATCAGTTGTTGAAAGCAGCTTTGAATAATTCTGTTTTCACCCACTGTCTGAATATACGGAGAGAAAGAGGCAACTGGCATATCCCAGTTTGTAACTTTTTCCAAAGACTTGGAGGGCCACCACTGAAAAGGCCTGGTTCCTTGTTGTCGCTTTTTTTTGGCCTCCTTTGGTGTGGCCACTTTTAGCTTCATGCTAAAACTCTTGCTACCCTTTAAGTTCAATAGTGGAAGCCTCTTGCTTAACTCCCAGCCCCATGGTGCACTGTGGCAATGAGGCCTGGAACTTCCAAGGAGTGTAAGGGCACCATATGCCTCGGGCACTCCAATTTACAATTGTACAAGCTGGAGATCACCCAGGTGCAAACAACAGGGATTTACGCTTGCACAAGGTGTTACTGGATTGCTCCTGAGTAGAGATGGGCACAAACTGGTTTTTCCCAGTTCGTGTTGGTTTGTAAAGGCAGCAGCTCCCCTTCCCCACCTCCTCAGCTGATCAGCCCCTTACCAGGCCCAGCTTGCTGGCTTTTTCCACCTCCTCGGCTAATCTCCCAGTCATGAGCAAGAGCACAGACCTCTCTGGTCCTGCCCTTTTGCCTGAGTGGGAGATCAGCCAAAAAAATGGGGCAGAGAAACCTGAGCTGAGGAAGATCAGTTGAGGAGGTGCAGGAAGCTAGTCCACGGGGTCTGGCGAGGGGATGATTGAGCCACCTTTACGGTTGATGCCCCTCTCTGCTCCTGGGCATGAGCAATGTTACAAGGGGGAGGGAAAATGCACATAGAACAGACTGTTCCATGTGCCGTTTTTCCTCAAACAGGATACTTTCCTCTGCATGTTAAATTTCAAAGCTTTTAAGGAAAAATTGGAAGAGCATTTGTCATTTAACTAACAGCATTTAATAGGTATGCAGCAGAACAATCTAACAAGTGGAATTTAAAAGTTGCTACCACAAGTTTCTGAACATCCCTTTAACAATCATTACGACTCTTGTTCAAGACCTCAGAAATAACCTCTTCCCCTTCGTCTTCCTATTAAACCAGTGGTAAAACGTTGTTTTCCCATGGCTGACATTTACAGATTGTGCCCTTTCTTAGATCATAACTCTGTCTCTCTCTTTTGATGATGTCTTTCAGCTGCACTTTTCTCTCCTTTTAAAGTGTAGCTCCTGCAAAAATGCCTCAAACTATTTCAGAAGGCTTTTTTGTTTTCTTAAAAAAAAAACCTTAGATTTTCAGAATTTGCTAACCATCTGGTCCTATTTGATGGTAATGAGAGTCTTAAAATGCGGCTGTATTTTTGCTCTGCTCCAAAATACCTTCTGCCTGTATTGCTGCATCGTGTTTAATAATGGCTTTTGCATAAGAGTTGCCTCTGAAATGATGATTTTTCTATAGAGGCTTGTTGTCTCCTACTTTAGCTCTCCACCTGCAAAACAGTACACAGCCTCCACTAGGCTAGCTGGCTCCTGAGCTTTGAAGGAATTAATTACAAACCAAATCGGTTCCTTGCAATTAATTCCTTTTCCTAACAATGGAGTTATTTGCAACTAATTCCTTTTCCTAGTAACAGTTTCACATTATAATTTCAAATTAACAACTTAATTGATTGTAGCACATTAGTGCCAATCTCTGATTTACGCCCCCAAACCTTGTACATATAGGTATATTTTTGTCTGATATATTTTTTAAAAGTGGGGGTCAAATGGATGGGTCCAGATAGGAGGCTCCATATCTGTGGTGCCACCATGAGAAAGCTCTGCCCAGAAGCGTTAAGAGAACAAGAAGGGCTTTCTTCGTTGGCTGATCTGCAAAATCAGGTAGGTCAGTACCAGAGTAGACTTTGCATGTATCTTGCTCCAAAGCTGTTTAGAGCTTTGTCTGACATTATGATTATGATCCTTATGATGAAGATGAAGATGATGATGATGATGATCCAAAAACACCAGACACAGTCAAAATCACAAAAACATTGACTGGTATTATATAACAGATACAAGTTTTAACCAAAAACCTAAGTATCTGTTAAATATAATAGCACTAATTTCTTGGATCTTACCTTTCATCACATTTGTTTGGAGTGCTTGTTCTTGTGCAACAAAAATCAAGCTTCAGTTTCTTTCTTACAGGTCCCCAGTTTTAGCTACACCCATGTTGAATTATAATCATGCTTTCCATCAATATTTCTCAGGTGTTGTCCATGTAGTGGTTTATTTTTCCAAGTGTTTAATTTATTTTCAAATTGTTGTTTCTTATATTGAGCCTTTGTTTTTGTTATTTTCAAAATACTTTTGTTGGTTTTGTTGTTGTTTACTATCAAATTTTTTCCAACCTATGGCAACTAGATATAAAGTGACTAGAAGTGGTTCACGAGTTCCTCCTTCTGGTGGCACTCTGGGATCATGCAGTTTCCCCAAGGTTGTACAGGTGGGTGGAGATGTAACCCCATCAGCCCACAATGACTTGGGTGATCGCTGTTCCCCCACCTCCCAGAAGGCACACTGGAGATTTGATCGTCGGGCTCCTGGCTGCAACCCACTAAGCCAATGGAGATATCAGGGGATATACAGAAGCACATTATATACTTTCCATCTGGCTCCTCTCCTCCCAGAACTGCAGCTATCATGACTATTCCGGCTGCATCAGAGTAAGAAGTGAGATAGCAGCATGCTCTCTTTTTAATCACCTGGAGTCAATTAATATTTGGTTCAACTGGAGTCGATGACACTGTCAGGACCATGTTCTGCACTGAATGTGTGGCATGTTAATCTTTCTTTTCCCCCAACATTGTCCCCTGTCATTTCCTCTATCATGTTTTCTGGGAAATATCAGTGTCTCTATTCCAAAACCTCTATCAAGAGTGCCAGAAAAAAAAAATTACCATCCCTGCAAACAAGGAGAATATTACAATTCTTTGTCCTTGCGCCTGATGACAAAATGAGCACTAATTCATATCCCTATTCTCTTACGCTCCTGACTTGGGAATGCTTAAAAATACATGTTCCAACTAAAATAAAACCATGTTTTAGGTCAGTTGTATTCCTGGCCATTTATGGCTTTGAAGTTCTTCACCTTTCCTCTTTACTATATAATATCCTTTCAAATATTCACACACATGCCCACATCTTCCAAGCTAATTAAAGTACACAGAGGACATCAATCTAGCTAGCAGTGAATATTTCCATTTCATGCATTCAAAAGTACGCTTCCCACAAGTTTAATTCCCACACAAGTTACATTTTAAATCCCCTATCAGGCATTCACAAATAGCGTTATGCTAGTCTTACTATTTTATTATATTGTCTTGTATATTGCTGAAAAGCACAAAGCAGGAATTCTCTGTTTTTCCCCCTAAATATCTTTCCTCTCTCCCTAGATTAATTCTTTCTTTCCCATGAAATAGCAGCTGCTTGATAGTGAATCTGCCACTGGAATAACAAAGTGATTGTTAAAGTCAGCTCTGTTCCTGATACCTAGTAATTGGTCTTGCTTCAATGGCCCACCACATTAACTAATGTTTGGCTTATTTACAATGTGCATACATCAAGATTCAGTGGTGTTCTGGGTAGCTTTTTTAACCTAACCACCATGTATAAAGGGGTAATTAAGGGCCAAACAGTGCATTAGTAAGGACTCTTTAAAGTTTTCTGTTTGTTGGTTTACACATTTTAACTGTTGGCAGGGGAACAGTCTTTCCATTTTCCCAAGGGAAATCAACACATTAAAAACCACAATTGCCCACTTCAATGAAGATATATTAGTGTAAATGCATTAACATTTGTGTTTGAAGTATGCTGATTGACATGTCTGGGACTTGTTAGCAAGAACTAACTTGAGTCTCATTTATTTTTGTGGGGCTACTGAATAATATTCAGAACATTGGTAGACAACCTTTCTAGCAAATTGGATATTGTTCTTAAAAACATATGTTGATGCTCATCACAAGTCCTATTGGCAAGTCTTTGATGCCAAGTCCCGAGTCCCAAGCCCGAGTCCATATTAAAAATAATCTTTTTCCCCCAGAAAAAGGGAGGGGTGTGTGGGTTCTGAGTTGCAAGTTGAGTCTGAGTCATTGAAGAAGAAGAAAACAAGTCAAGTCCAAGTTAAGTCACTTGTGTGACTTAAGTCCCACTTGACAGTGAGTCCTGTAACTCAAGTTGTCATCACCACCCTTGTCATCTTGATAATTTGCAACATACATGATTATGATGATGAAGCATCTCTATTTGGAACTATTCATTGGCACATTTGACCGTTTGTAGTGTGTGACAGAACTGATCGGCATCCATGTTTACCTTACAGCGTGAAAGGTGGATTCACACATTTATTTTGGTATGTGTAACAAATGGGTAAGAATTGTGTTTACTGTACTTTTTATACAGATTTTCCAAACTTGTCGAATTTCTTCACATAGAAAAACCTTGAGATTTTAAAAGGGAATCTAATGGGGGAGAAACCAAACTGATTAATTCAGTCATCCAGGCATTGGGCTGTGAGAACTTTCCTTTCCAGAGCATATGTAAGTTTTAAAGGTCCCCACTTCTTCTTACTTGAAATGTTTCTCATCTTCAACACCAGTATAAGATGGGCAGATAAAATATGGGCTTCTGTATGCTGGGAATAATTGTACTTAGTCCATTTGGCTCACTCAGATGGTGGAAACCTTGACTGAGTTCACTTTTATTAACGTTCACTCATATCTTCCTATTCAGGATAGAAAGTTTTTTAAAAATTTAAATAGGTGAGAAAGTAAAACAAATGGATTTTCTTATCTCTCAGATGTACACCACAGGCACATATGTGGGAGGCTGGATCTAAGAACCATTGATACAAGTATTATGTTCTTAATTATTTTACTGCCTAAAAATTAGTTGGGCAGATCAGTTGTACAGGAGGGGCAAAATCATGATTCATCTTCATATCATATTAAGAAAAGCGTTACTCCTACTCCCAGAGCCTGGCTTGATTTGGAACTGTACGTGCATAATGAAGTTCTTTTTCTGTGATAATGGTTAATTATAAAGCAAAATACATACTTTTATTCACACTCCCATTTACGCTGTCAGGAGCAAAACAAGTTAGGGGCTAGAGATGGAAAATCACTCTTCTGGAGTTTTTTGGAGGCCAAAAAAGCAACTGTGTTCAACTTTTATTTTCCTTCTGTGCTAGCGTTATTATAAGAATACAGCTGTGACATTATCCCTGTAATTCAGCCGATTTACTCAGCTGATTTAAAGATCACAAAAATCAATTGATTTCCAGGCATCTGAGGATGAAGTTTTTCCAACGCTCAGGCTAAAAATAAATCTGTTTGTCTTGAAAATGCCCTAAGACTTTTATTGTTCTTCTCAATTGTTGCCGTTGTTACAAATGTTGAAACAAGAGCTTTCAATTATCTTTGAACCAAAAGCATCAACAAATGTGTCTCTGATATTCTCATCTAGAGATCCATCTGTCAATCTATCTCCTACGTTACACAGTACACATGCACCTTCATCTGGTCTCACACAACAGACATCCACACACAACAATTGCTTCCAGAATTAGATGTGCATTAAAAGCCATGTGTAGCCAGTACGGGGGGGGGGGGGGGGGGTACCCAAACCTCACATAATGGTACATGCCAAAATGCAAAACTGGCCACACAAGGTTGCTTCCATTTGTGAGATCTGCATTCATGTTTTTGTGTGCATTTAAATTCTGTGACATAGGAAACATCCTGTCCTTCTCTTACATACTAGTGTCAAATCTCACTTTGTCTTCTCACTTGACTATTTATGTAATGGTCTTTTAAAATAACTACAGGAATAAACATGTTTTCTTTAATAATTGTCACTCAGTGTTTCCCTTCCTCTTTCATTGCCACCAAACTTTATTTCCCTCCCCCTATATGTGTATTTCACTCAGGACCTTATAAAATCTTGCACATAGCCAGCTCTCTGGTATTAAACTCCACACCCCTCAACTAGAATTTATTTAATAAGAGTTAATTGAAATAATAATATTAAAAGTATGTTATTAGGCTTTAAATTCATTCCATGTAATTCCTCATTCTGTCACCGTGTTTCCCAACCGTTTTCAAGTCGCAACCTCTTTTTATAATAGCCAAGTAATCTGCGACCCGCCCACCATATTTGCATAAAAAGGCATTTTTAATGGGGTGAAGTTATCCCTGCTCAGAAAATAGAGGCTTCCTTCTCCTCTAAAGGGTGTGTTTCTCATATATACATATACACGGAAACTTTAATATTCTGCTCCGAAAAGTCAAGGACGAAATTACTGAACAAATGCTACAACGCATATAAAGCAACCTGTTACCCCCCCCCCCCCGAAAATGCTTTTCGACCCCCTTGGGGATCACAACCCCTAGGTTGAGAAACATTGCTCTGTCCTCAAACTCTCAGTTATCTGATTCAAAATTATCCTCTCTCCGATCTCTCTATCCCTTGATTCCTCCAAAAACCTCACCATGCTCCTCTCCCCTAGTTTCTCCCAGCCAATCAAAACCATTCTTACTAACATTCCTTGCCCCTCACTCAACCCCTGCCATCACATACTTCCCAACCTGAAGTATTTTTTTAAAAAAAATGCTTACTATTACCATATAAACAATACATTGAAAGAGAACTGAGAATCTCACATCCTTTCATTCATTCTTCAGGCTTGAAATTCATTTCACACAATTCTCCACACTGTCACCTCCATTCCCCCTCAGATTCCCAGCCATACTTAGCAATATGCCCTTGACATGAACTTCTCTCAAAGACCAGGCTGAAAAGAAGTTACTTGATCTTTGTAAGATTAGACTTCTTGTAAAAGATCACTCTAATATCAAAAATAGCCATTCTGTTTTGTGTGTGTGTGTTTTTCCCCCAAACATGTCTTTGTTAGAGATCAGTTCAATTCAGCTTGAAGCTTCCTGAGACAGGGACCGGTCTTTGTTTTGATTATGCTGTGCCTTGCAACAACCACTGATGAAAATACAATAATATTAATAAAATTACAAATGCCCTATTCTTTAAAAAAAACAGTTTTAAGTATAATCGACTGTCTAATTCACCCTGGACTTTGAGGAGGAAAAGAAAGCAACCCAGTCATACATGATTTCACCTATGGTAATGAAATGTGCCAAATCAGATGATTATTCCACGCACAACTCTGACAGTTCAATCCAATTAATTGAGGTTACTTCAGACACTGTAACTATCAGAAGTGCTAAAGGGCAAACCAAGCATCCCTTCAATGCATTGGAAGCAGCATTTACAAAGGGCAGTTTTGATACGGAATGAAATTTGCAATGTTAACACCAGACAAAAAGAGGGAAAGGGGGGAGGGGCTTATAATTTCCCCTTATCGTATTCGCTAATTAGTCAGTATTCAAGCTATAGCTTGATTGCTTGCCACATTTAGCCTCTCTTTTGCTAAGTTCATGTTTCGTTTGTTTTAGTTTTAGTTTTAGTTGTTGCTTCCATCGTTTCACTAACGTACCAATGATTATCAAATTCAAGCCCACACGTCATGGTAAGGTTGTCTGGAGGTAGCCAACCGCTAAATAATGTCCATCTGTCTTTGTCTCAAGATTGAGCAAAACAGGGCTTTGGTTCGGCAGAATTAGACATTTTCAGTATTTATCGGGGGGGGAGGGCAGCCCAACACTGAATGTTCTCTGGTTGAGAGAGGGATTTGATGACTATTTGAAAGGATTTAACATCAGTGTGCATACTCATAGACTTGAATGGTCTAGCCACACTTAAGTTGGACACAACCCTGCTAAACAGGGACTGACTCAAAACATGGCCTAGGTATTCACACAGAGCCTGGGAAACTTACTTTTTTGTATGACAACATCCTTCAGGTGGCAAGGCTAGCGGCCAATCCAACCCCTTCCATGCAGAGCAAAGAGAAGTTTTCATAGCCCTCTAGCTGTGCAGTTATTGGAGCTTACACTGAACTCTCCCTTTTCACGATCCTTCACCCTCCCTGCCAAATTTCCAGTTCTATGTAAGTAATAAGATATATTTTTGGTACAGATGCGAAGAATACAGTAGGATTCCTGTATCCATGGTTTCACTTATCCATGGTTTACCACAGCCCTTTATACAACAACAGCACCCTTGTGGTCTTTGTCCTACTCTCTTGTATGCTGTATATAGGGTTTCCTCATATCCACGGTTTCAGGAATCCATGGTAGATTGTGGAACCTATCCCCTGAAGATATGGGGGAGGGGTTTCCTACTGTACTCAAATAAGCTCAAAATGCAAGAGCCTGCATTTACGATATTGTGCAAGGATGGGGTGGTCACAGAGTAATGGAACCAATTACCTCAGGAGGTGGTGAGTGCTCCAACGCTGGAGGCATTCAAGAACATATTGGACAACCATCTGTCAGATATAATTTGATTTGGATTCCTGCATTGAGCCTTATAGGCCCCTTCCAACTCCATTACTCTATGATTCTATAAGAACAAAATAGGTAATGCCACTGTTTTTCTGTAAACTGGTGTGTTCTGTACTTTAATGTTTAATTACACTTATTTTGTGCAAAGACAGGTTATTGGCCCATACCCAATGACATACCACTGGATTTAAAAAAAAAAAAAAAACAATTTACTGATAAAGTTACACTGGATGACACTGTTGCACAACAACAGTTGCCAATGGAAGATGGCCAAGTCGTGTACATGTGGATGTCTGCTTCTCTCTGCCTCTTTGTCCAGTTGTGAAGGCTCATAGCCAAAATATGCGCCATTCCATCTCCTATATCATGCAACAGCCTGAGCGGGCTATTAATTATAAGACCTTTTGGAGGTCACTAATCCGTAGAGTTCCCACAAGCCAGAAGTGACTTGCCAGCATATAACAACAATACAATGCAACTTGGAGAACCAGTTTCATGAAACCTCTCTTCTCGCTCTCAATTTTCTCTCTCTTCCCCTTGTACTCCATCTGTTTCAACTACGTGTATAGGGGAAAGGGGAAAAATCATGTTTTAAGGTATGAATGGCTAGTCACCATGGGTGGCCATGTCTGTGTTGTTGGCAATAGTCTTGGGGAAGAATGAGGGGAAAGGAGAATAGGGCAAACAAGGACCTGGCTCCAAAAATATTGAATGGAGATAGATGGGGAAGAAACAAATGTAGAAGCAACATTTTCAGGTTGTTGTTGTTTCAACGTATATACCATTCCATAGTGACTGGAGCACTCTCTTGGTGGTTTACAACATAGTTTTGTAAACAACAACTTGCCCCCCAGTGAGCTGGATACTCCTTGAAAGGATGGAAGTCAACCTTGAGTCAGCTACCTGAGCCTATCAGGACTGAACTTAGGTTATTAACAAAGGCTTGACTGCAGTACTGCAGTTTAACCACTGTGCCACTGGACTCAGATACATGTGCATCCCTCTTCATCTAACTGGTGAGTGGAAGGGATGGAGTAACCCTACTTAAACAACTTCCTCTTCATTGTGCAACCAAAGAAGAGCATTAGCACAACAGGGTATCAACACAGCAAATGTACTAGGTCCATCCTCAAATCAGTTTGGAAAACGAACAGCTGCTTGTGCGCATGGGAATTGCATAATCATAGGGGCACAACCAGATCAAAGTCAAAATCTTTAGTGTCAACCTTCCCAATATAGTAGTTATGTGATAGGCTAAACTGAATGGTTAGGCCCCTGTAGAGTAGTTCATTGAATCAATAGGACCTACATAAGTGTTGATTTTTAGCATTTATTCAATCAGTCTACACAAGTTGGGAGGAGTAACAACTGGATGCAGCCTGGGGTTTTTAAAAATCAAGAGCAAAGCGAGGGCATACTGTTCATTGCCCTGAAAGAAATCTCAAGACTTCGTAATAGAAATGCTACAGTAAATATGAGGCAGAAAAGTTCTTCCTGCGCCCTTCATGAAACAGACAACTCCGCCCTTCATGAAGCAGATGACTCTTTCTCCTCAAAAGCCAATCAATGCAGATCAGGGAAAAGCACCCATTCCTCCGGCACTGGTCGGATTTTTAGTATTCCTAACAGTCATTCAGAGATTTCGCTATCACAAGGCATAAGGCAGCAAAGCACGGGGAAACATCCCGTATGCGCAGCTCATTACAATTCCTCCTCATGCATACTCAGCCACTGGTGGAGCAATGATTAAGGAAACAGGGGTTGCAATCAGGCCTGAGATTTTATATTCAGCTCTAGTGCAATGTACTGACAAGCCACCATATGTGGCTAGTTACCATAGCATTCCCTAAAAGATTGCATAGCAACCATATGCTTCCGAAAAGAGATGCCGTCACCTGAGGGATGCACAGCAAATGCTCTTTAAATATGCATATCAAAACAGTATATATATATATATTTAAAATGGCATGAGCTACTGGAGCAGTGGCAAGATGAACTAGCAACCCAGGACGCGTGCTCACCTCTCATTTTCTCCACAGATTCTTTACATAGGTAAGCCACTCGTGCTCAACATTAAGGTTCCCAGCCACAGGAATTTTTCCATGTGACCCTTTAGTCAGGGATCCAGTTTTGATCCTTTGGAGGACCAAACACAGGTAAGTTTTCAGAAACAAACACACTCATTTTGCCTGATTTCAGAAGCTGAGCAGAGTTGTGCCTGGTAAGGACATGGAAGGAAGCCTACAAAGAAATCTGATGGAGCTAGGAGAGATCCCACTTCCAAAACTAGAGAGCAACTGCCAGTCCGAGATGGCAATACTGGGCTAAATGGACCAATTGTTTGACTCATTCTAGGGGAGCTCCCTAAGTTCCAATGGGCAAAATCCTGTTCATGAAGGCCTAACATAAAGCTACAGCTATGTAAATGGGCTCCGCATTACACCCAGTAACAAAGAATTGTATGATTCAGTTGTGCAACTGGTGATGCATCTCAGGCGTGACCGATTGTCCAGTGGAAGTGTTTCTGCCTCGGTGTTATTGTAGCTACCATGGGCCTAAAGTCAAGTCGTGCCTGCATAGTTATGCAACAGGATTCTGCCCATTGTGTGTGTGTTTGACAAAGCTAACTGGCAATTCCACAGTTAAGCCATAGCATAGCCTGATGCAACTGCGAATCTCTCTCTCTCTCTCTCTCTCTCTTGTTTGGATTTCCTTGAAAAGAGGGGAAACTCTGGCAGGCAGAGTAACTCTGTGTACACTTAAGAGTTCTGGCAGCCATAAACAATTTCTGGATTGCCTGCAGCCACTGCCCTTGCCTTCAGAACACTGTGCAGCCACTAGCTATGCACTGCTGACCTCTAGCAATAGACACCATGGGAGTCAACGGAGGATGAAATTTACTCTCCGTTCCTCAGCTCTGTGTGTCTACCAAACAGATCACTGCAGGCGTTCAGAGAAGCTATGCTTCTTTTTTAAAAAAATAAGGGGAGGGTTAATTGAGCTTAGAATTCAACTAGTGGGCCACATCCCTTTTCAGCAAGGGTGCAGCTATTTTTTTAAAAAAAAAAAAAACCTTGGCTATTTTTATGTTGACGGCATAAAAATGTCTGCTCACCCACCTCCTTAATTTAGAGGGGGAAAATAGCAATAGCCCGTGGAGACATTGATACACTCTTGAAACACAAAACATATAAAAAATTTAAAAAGCTACTTTTTTTTCTGGATCATACTGATTGAGGCACTCTTATTTTTATTCTTATTTTAAAATTTTCTGCATTTTTACAAGAAGGAAATGCCAGAGAGAAATTAGATCCTGTACCTCACTTTTGAGCAGCAGCTAAAATAGAACATGTGTCTAAGTGAACACAAAAAAACTCTGCATTTGTGACCTAATTACTCAGGTCTGACAAGCGATACAAATGGTTAAGCAGACAGACTTGCTTAAGCTTCTAGAACACAGACTTAGCTACCAAAATAAGAGGGTTTGTTTCAAATAAAATGTGGATATATTACTCCCTTCAACAATGCCGAGGTTAGGGGAACTGGACCCCTGTGTAGTTCAAAACCCACGTATAACTCTTATGCCCCCCCAAATGTAACTACAGAGCATAAACAGTTGATTTACACATGCATGCATGCATGCATGCATGCATGCGCATGCACGCACACACTATTTGGGGCAAATAGACCACTTTGATGCCTTCAGAATTGAATTCATAGGGTTCTGGGTGGCCAGGGACACAGTATTTATGGAATATTTATTTACAGAATATTTATTTATGTCTTGGAATATTTATTTATTTAATTATTTATTGGGGAAAAATTGTGTATAGCCAAAACTGTGCTGTTCAAACCTGTGTAATTCAGGAGAGAAGTGTATTTAAAACCTACATTTCAGTTAGAAATGGCCAACACTACACAACACACACTGAAAAGGAAAGTTTATGGCATAACTCTGTACCACATAAGGTTCCCTTCTGACTAGATAGATAATTAATTGCTCTGTTCAACCACAGGTTGGAAAACTCAAGGCCGTTTCACTGTCCAACACACAAGAACCATTTCTTATTGAAACATCAGTGTGCGCTGCTCAAAAACAGCTACAATCTCTTTTCATTGTCTTTTTCTCGCCTCTTTTCAATTGTTTATACTCTTTTCATTGTATTTCTCTATGAGTTTCCCTGCATGTTCTGCAGACACATATGCTGTTATGGTTAGGGTGAGATTACATTTGTTCATTTCAAGCAACTCTGTCTCTAGAAGACGGTCTTCGTTAACTAAGGGTGTTGCATGGAGCAAGAGCTTTGGTTCACAAACTGGGAACATCTTGAAAAGGACAAGATTTTTTGCTTCTTACTCTTTCAAGAACACCCATGTGTGTCTTTTTTTTTAAAAAAAGCATTACAACGGGTTTCCTTGGGAACAGTGATGAACTGCATAACCTAACAACAGGGGGTGTTTTCACCCAGAAATATGACCTAAAAGTATGTTCTGCCTGGATCATGTAGGGTTTTTCAGTCTGCTAACAAGAGAAGAAATGGCAACACAAGTTATTTCTAAGAGAAATGGATATAACAACATGTTGAAGCAATCCCTAACTGAACAGTGGTAGGATGAAGCTCTTGATTCCATGTTATTGGCATGTCATGTTATTCATTCTTCTTAAAACCACCCTTCCAAGCTCTGAAACTGATGACTTGACTTCACATTGAATTTTCCTGTGGCTTTACAAATCCTTGCTTTAAAAGTTCTATGTGGCTCTGTCTTCATCTGTAATCTTTCACCTACAATACAGGATCATTGTTCATGCTTCAAATCTAGGAAGTCCTGGCTTCAGACCCTGCTTGAAGGTATAGTCAGTGGATTCTACAGGCTAGGACTTGAACATGTGTGTGTGTGTGTGTTTTGTGCCGTCAAGTTGGAACCAACTTATAGCAACCCTAATAGGGCTTTCAAAGTAAGTGAGATATTTAGGGAGTAGTTTTGCTATCACCAGCCCAGTGAATTTCTGTGGCCAAGTGGGGATTCGAATGCTGTTCTCCAGAGACCTAGTCTGTCACTCTATTTACTACATCACACTGGGAATCTAATAGCACTTGAATTTGAGACCATATGAAACAATCCAATGGAACTGAGAAGGAAAAGCTTCTGCCTAAATCAGGACCTGAACCTCAGTCCTTTCTCACCCTCTTTTTGAACCTGGGAGCATTAGTCCAATGCCAGTTTTGTTTTCCTGTTTTCCGTTAATTCTAAAAAAGAGAGAGAAAAAGATAAGGGTTCTAAAATTACATCTGCAAATTCATTTTGTTACCTAAGATGCAGTTCACCTAGACTGGAAGCCATTAATTCTGGATGGAAAGTTATTTTCAATTCCATCCTTTAACTATCTCGGGTTGCAACTTTATTCTTTCACTATCTAACTTTTTAAAACTGTATCAAACACAGATTCCCTAGTGGTATAGTGGCTCCCAACCGTGGGTCCCCAAATGTTCCTGGACTACAACTCCCAGAAGCCTTTACCACTAGCTGTGCTGGCCAGGATTTCTGAGAATTGTAGTCCAAGAACATCTGGGGACCCAAGGTTGGGGAGCACTGTGGTTGAGGATGAATTGAGTTACAGCTATCAGGTGGGATACAACTTTCTCCTCTCTACACTTCTCTACACCCTTTGATATGTTGACCAGTAGAACTCTTTAGAGATATTCATCACAAATTGAGCTTAATTCACACAAGGCAAATGCTCTAGAGAACAAGTTTCATGCTCCTTCCTCCTCTACAGTTTCCCACCTTTGTTAATTCAGCCGCCTCTGCAGATCAGTACATGGCATCATTGGCCAGGCTGAGAGTGTGAAGGGGGAGTTGAGTGCATTCCAATTTCTCTTGAGAGCATCCTGGTTAAGAGTATTGTCAGCCAAGAGGTCTTGGCTCATGTACAGAATAGTCTCTGAAGGTGGAGAACCTCTTCCATCTTAAGATCTGAATTCAGCTTCAAAGGTCCTAGGACTTCCAGTATTAGAGAAGGTTAAAGGCAAAAGAACAGGACCTTAAAAATGACCTTAAAGTTCCTACCACCATTAACTACACCTTTTCAACCTTGCAAACCCAACAAACTTCCCATTTGTTGTAACTTTAAAGTCATTTTCATCTCTCCACTGGTCAAGGCAATGGTGATACTCCATGTGTTTAATGCTTTTATTCACTAACATCAGGGATTAAAAACATACTTAAGAAACTGATGGCTGAGAATCAAAGCTAACAAGTCAGCACGGTAGACATACTACCCATCTTCATGCTGTGAAGCTCTGATATTTGTTATTTTGATCACAGGGAATTGTCTCTATTTTCTGAGACAAATCGATTGTTCCTGTGGTGACTAACCCTCATTCCTTGCAGAATGGCCCAGAGGGAACAAGGACAGTTCATGACAATACACCACAAATGCACAGATGACTGAAAAAAAGGGGAAAGGAAAGGGAGGGAAAAAGGATGTAGCACCTTCTCCCTTCTTTACCACCACTTCAGAGTAAAACATGTCATCTTAGATTATGCTCTGTGTAGTCTATGTGAGGCTTCCCCATGTTAGGAACAGAGAGGTACAAACCAGTCCTCAGATCAGTCAAGGCATTGGTGCACATAGCCCTGCCTTGTCAGCCTAGACTAGGAGCATCTCTCCACAGTATTGGAGAGATCTTTTCCTAGATGTACCAGCATATTCCAGATATTACCTGGTGGTCTCCCATCCTAGGCCCAACTCTCCTTAGCTTCTGAAATGAGAGGAGACTGGTGTGATAGGGTGGGCTATATGGGGAAAGGGGAGAATTTTATTTCAGTTTACTTTTTTATAAGGATTCCCCAAAATTAGCCATTTTCTTCATATTAGGAATGGAAAGAAACTGATTAAAAACTTAATGGAAGGAAGGAAGGAAGGAAGGAAGGAAGGAAGGAAGGAAGGAAGGAAGGAAGGAAGGAAGGAAGGAAGGAAGGAAGGAAGGAAGGAAGGAAGGAAGGAAGGAAGAGAATAAATGAGAAACTGAAACTGACAGCTTCGTGAATTTATACCTGGGCTTTTCAGGGCATAGCTTGAATCCCTGTGTACTCAGCCGTCTGGATACTGAATTAAGGTTGCTACTTCCTCCCCTCAAAAGACACTTTATTGTTAACCACTATATAGCAGATACAAGGTGCTCCCTTCCATAGTAGGCTGAACCTCCTAAATTTGGCTCGGTGCAGATGAGTGAAAATTTCATTTCAGCTCATTTTCAAAGAATTTACCAAAATTCATCAATTACATATTTGGGATGAGAAGAACTTGGTTTAACAAACTTGAATGGAAAGTAACGTGCGGTTGACTGATTTTCCCATTACTACATAATTATTGCCTTTTTCAAGGCAGGATTCTCTGGAAAAGGCAATGGTGCTGTGAATAGTGGAAGGCAGCAGGAAAAGGGTTTTAAATGGACTGTTGTGCTCTATGGTTTTAAAAGTGTTTTAATATTGATCTTAGTTACCATTTTAATATAATACTTGTTTAATTCTTTTTTAATATTTGTATACTTACTGTTTTAGCTTTTAAATACTGTTTTAATGATGTAAGCTGCCTTGGGTCCTTTTGGGGAGAAAGGCAGCATATAAATAAATAAATAAATAAATAAATAAATAAATAAATAAATAAATAAATAAATAAATAAATAAATGAATGAATGAATGAATGAATGAATGAATAAATAAATAAATGAATAAATAAATAAATAAATAAATAAATAAAAGAGGAAGACCAAATATGAGATGGACTGACTCCCTAAAGGAACTACAGTCTTGAATTTACAAGAGCTGAGTGGGTCAGTTGAGGAAAGGACATTTTGAAGATTGCTTATTCATATGGTCACCATAATTTGGAGGTGACTTGACAGTATGTAGGAACAACAAACTCAGTGCAGTCAGCTTAATATAGACATGTTGTTGTTGTGTCCTGCCCAGTCATTTCCAACTTATGACAACCTAACAGGGTTTTTGAAATATGTGAAATGTTCAAGGAATGGCTTATAATTGTCCCGCTTCCCCTGAAAGTTTCCATGGCCAAGTGGGAATTTGACTCTGGTCTTACACGCTCTCTCTACTACATCACACTGGTTCTCTACAGAGGCAAACAATCTGTCAAAGCAATGTTGGACAGAGGTGCACCCATAGCTGGCCTACAGAGGCAAGCAAAAGTGGTTTCTTCCCCATCCATCCCCTTCTTTAAAGTTTCATTTTCTTCCAGTTCTTTGAATCGATTGGTTTTACTTTTTTTCTTGCTTTAATATTATTTGTTGCTGTTTCCTCTCAGACCCAACATGGGAGACTCCAACATAGGAAACCGCCTGCAACTCTGATGTTTGACATCCACCTTATGTGACATTTGCAGCCATTTTCCTACCAGAAGGGCCAGATCCCATACAGATTGGAGAAATGTTTCCTGCTTTATAGACCCCAGTCCACCTTTCAATTCCCCCATTTTCTCCAAATGTCATGTGTGACTTTTCAGGCAGTTCCAGACAATATAAAACCGATTTTCATGTTGTTTTTCATTCATTTTAATCCATCTTTGTTCACTCTAGCAACAAATGAAAGTGAACAGGCATATTTGTTTGGTTTTCCAATTTGCTGGGTATGTTTTTAATGAGCGCACCTCAGGAGAACAGTTTGTGATCGCATTGTTTCATCTTTGCGATTGACAAGTCACCCTTCAAAGTTACAAACAGATGGCCCATGAAAGAACCCAAAGTGGATTGACGGCTACTGTGCTAGCAAAAAACAAAACAAAACAAAACAAAAAAAAGCACAACTACATGATTGTTTTTCACTCTGTGCAAGAGTAATGGAGCTGTTTTACATGTGAGCTTAACAAAGTCTTGCAAATAATAATTAAAAATTACCCCAGGAATTAACCAGAAATACGAAAAATAAAAAATAAATAAAAAGATTCTCAATGGGCTCCCATCAAATTAATATCCCACTGTTTTATCACTACATCTTCCAAAGTTTAGTGTGCTTTCTTTTCAAATGAGTCCTAGTTGAGTGTAATTAATGAGGATCTACATGGCCAAATTTAATAATGAAGCTCGAACTTGCATTCCCTAATTGAAGGATTTGGCCAAGGAGATAATGAGATCATGTACTTTGCAAAGTTAATCTTTGTTTTGAATTGTAGATATTTTATGTACATGCATATTGGAAGAGATGAATAATGAGATTCTGTTGTCCAATGCACAAAAGCATGAAATTCCTGAAGGAGAATTTGATGGACAGTGGGGCAGCTGCAATGAAACAACCCAGCACTTTGTTACTTAAAAGTGACTCTGAATAAGGATATCCATAGGTATAAGTTCCATATATCTAGATCTCCAGAACTGTCACACTGATGAACAACTGTGGATGTGCTTGAAAAAACTATGCACATTTGAAAAGTGTGCCTAGAAAAAAAAATCACATTTCCAATATGTATAAAATATGCTGTAGTCCATCCATGGCAGCAATGCACTCCCACCAATAACTGCAATGTAAAACATGTATGAAAACATTCATTTATCTATTTATTTATCTATTAATTTAAAATAATTTTATCCTACCTTTCTTCTAAAAAAGGAACCAAGGTGGCTTACATCATTAAAAAAACAATATTAAAAGCTAAAAACAGTAAATTCTTCCAATATTAAAGAAGAATTAATATCATTATATTTTAAAAAATTAGCTGAAAGCATTACAAAAAAACCAGATTTAGAAGCAACAAAATACAAAGCATCCCATTAAAAAAACCCTCAGGCAGCCAGTCATTAAGGGAAAGCCGGTCTAAAGAGAAAGGTCTTCGCCTGCTTGCAGAAGGAAAGTAAAGATGGGGCCAGTTTGGCCTCCTGTGGGAGAGACTTCCAAAGTCTAAGAGCAGCAACAGAGAAGGCCCTCCCCCATGTCTCCATCAAATGGACCTGTGATGGTGGCAGGACTGAGAGAAAGGTCTCCCCTGATGATCTTAACACCCAACTAGGCTCATAATGGGACACACAGTCCTTGTGATAACTTGGGACCAATGTGTTTTTTCTTCCTTGCAGCTGGGCTACGTAAATAAAAGTGCTCTCAGACTTATGGGCCAGCTATCAGAATTGATTATGAGAATTCACCTGTAAAGAATATGGTTCAGCTGGAGCCAAAGTGTAGCAGAAAAAGGAAAGATTTTTTTTCTTAAAAACCCACTCTAGTAGAAGTGAAAATATATGTCATAAAAATGATCACTGCAAACTCTTCAAGGTAGCTCCTTCAGAGACACATTTATAGACCAGTTCAGATGGCTCATTCACATAACGGATGGAAAGCGTATGCACCAAAATTTTCACTCTCATCGATCTAACGAGCCTCAACTCAACACAACACCTGAAAAATAAAATTTTCAAGTCTCCCTGCTCTTTTTTTCTTATTGAAGTCTCAGTGCCTTAGGTATCTTGCTGTTGAGTCAGAGGTTGGGAGTTCGATTCCCCACTGTGCCTCCTCTGAGCAAAGTCAGCCTGTGTGGCCTTGGGCCAGCTGCACAGTCCCAGGATGCCCTCAGAAGAAGGGAATGATAAGTCATGTCTGAGTATTCCCTCTACCTGGATAACCCTGAAAATAGTTGCTGTAAGTCAGAATTGACTTGACAGCACATTCTTATTCTTATTCAAAAATACCAGGCACAGGCAATCAAAATTATAAAAACATTGACTGGTATTATATAACAGATACAAGTTTTAACCAAAAACGTAAGTATCTGTTAAACATTGGCACAGTATGTGCGCTGTTCCTAATATTGCTGTTTTTTGTAGTTCTGATGGTGTTATTTCTGAGATCTGCAACTATTTATAATACCATGTGAAATGATTTGTTCCCAAAGCTCCAATGACTACAGGGACCACTGAGGTATGTTTCATCCACAAACAAGATGTTTCCATTGCCAGGTCTCTGTATGTTGTTAATTTTTCCAATTCTTTAGCTTCAACTCTGGCATCCACTGGAATTGCAATGTCAATGATCCAGACATTTCTTTGTTCTATTACTACAGTCAACCCTCGACTTACGAACTTAATCCATTCCGGAAGGACGTTCTTAAGTCGAAAAGTTCGTAAGTCGAATCAGCATTTCCCATAGGAATGCATTGAAAACCAATTAATCCGTTCCGGCTGTTTTTGGTTCTTAGGTCGAGGGGCGGTTTGTAAGTCGAAGCATTAGTTCCCATAGGAACTAATGCAAAGCCAGTTAATCCGTTCCTACCACTAGGGGCAGAATTTTTTTTCTTTTTTTTTTCCTTTTAACCTAAGATGACTTAGGTTAAAAAAAAGGAAAGAAAAGAGGGAGGGAAGGAGGGAACAGACACCTTTTCAACAGAACACCTTGAAATTTCAAATTTCGCACTTTCCCCCGCCTCCTGCGCGTTTTTTTCCCGGTTTGTAACTCGAAGCAAAGTTCGCAAGTCGAGGCTATATTTTTCTATCAGAGCGGTTCGTAAGTCGAAATGTTCGTAACTAGGGCCGTTCGTAAGTCGAGGGTTGACTGTACTATGTCTGTTGTGTTATGTTCAAGGTGTCTGTCCGTTTGGATCCAGAAATCCCCACAAGATCTTGACTTCCTCATTTTCTGACACCTTGTCTATCTGATGTTCCCATGGGTTTTTGGAGGCCGGCAAGTTACATTTTTTACATAATGAGCAGTGCACTAATTTTGCTACTATATAATGTCTAATTTTGTAATCTATTTGTGCAGTCTTTGGACTTTCACAGATGAGGTGTGACACAGTTTCATCTTTTTCTTGGCAGAGTCAACATTTACTGTTTACACTAGTTCCTTGAATCCATTTTTATTTAAAATTATTGACATGGGGATTAGTGAGATGTTAAACAGCAGTGGTGACAAAGAATCTCCCTTAGAATATTCCTTTTTTGATGCTAACTTCCTCAATTTCTTCACCATAGGCTGTTAAGACAGTTTTCCATTTTTCCATGTTTTTCTTGAGGAACTTCTGAATATTTTTACTTATTATTTGTGCAATTTATCTTTGCACAAAACTTGTCCTTCCACTGTCAGAGGCAAAGCAAACATAGCAAAGACAGAATTATTGTTTTAAAAAGAGAGAGATGCAAATATTCATGCTAATACTTCTAAACCTTTCAAGTCTGTGCAGTTAAGCAGCAGCCATTGTCATTTTGTGCAATTTTTGTCACTTGCATTAAACCATTATTTGTGTTAAAGTGTTATTCCTGCAATTTTGCGTAAAATGTGCAGAAAAAATGTGTTCGCTCTCCTCTTCTGCTGTCAAGAGCACCACAAAATACTTTAGGAGCCTTGTGATGCACTGCTTAGACTGCAGTACTGCAGTGAAAATTTTGTACATGACCTGAGTTTGATCTTTGGCTCAGGTGGCCAGCTCTAGGTGACTGTTCAACCTTCCATCCTTCCAAGGTTGGTAAACTGAGTATTCAGATTGCTGAGGGGGGGGGGGGGGGGAATGTGCAGTCTGTGTAATTAAACTGTAAACCACACAGAGAGTGTTTTAAGCACTATGGGGGTGGTATATAAGCAGCACACTTTGTTTTGCTTTGCTTTGTCCTCTTGTGGCACAGAAGACCTTAGAATTGCAGAGCTGAAAGGGAACTTATGGATCATCAAGTCCAGCCCCTATCAAGGAAGCACAATGGGAAATCGAACTCCCAACCCTCTGGCTCTGCAGCCAGAGACCTAAACCACTGAATGATTTTGCCGTTCCTTGCCCAGGGGAGGACAGGACAAGCTCACATTCACATGCCATACCCATAGTTCACCCATGCATACACCACTCAATTTCTCAGTGCTAAACCAGAACATTTTTTTCCATCCAGTCACTTCTCCTTCTGCCAGATTTGGACATTTTTAAAGCGCTTTCTCTTGGTCCCACCACCTTCATGGGTGCATTTGGTCGGTACACAGGAGAAGGGCCTTCTCCATCTCTGCTCCTGATTCTCGAACTCCCTCCAGGCTCACTAACCGGATCCCATCACCAACAATAATCCTAACCTTTCTGCATGTTGGAGGTCCTTTACAACCTTACATGCTCCCTGCAGTTTGCTTGACTGGGAAGGTGTTTTTCTGGGCTGGGGTGACTGTCAATCTCTCCAGCACTAACCAATCATTCCTTCCTGCCTCAGAATTCAAAGAGAACCCCGCCTCTCTGCTGAATGTTCTTTTTCCCCCTGTGTGTTGTAGTCAGTTGTTTGTTTTTGTCAGATGTTTGTTACTTTGCTGTTTGTTATTTCCAAACGTGAGCAATGAAACATTTTTATTCTTTCTACGGCGAATGTCTCAGAGTAGGTTGTTGTAAGTGCCAGTTAATAAGAAAAGGGGTGGATTATCTGAGGAACATGAAGTTATCCTCTCTGTGAGTCTCTGCAGTTCTGCTGTGTATAAAAGGAGAATTTTAACAAGAAATTTAAAACTCTGCGACCCTGCAAAGTCTAAGCACAGTGAAATTCACAGTAGGTCAGAAAAATACCCCACTCAGTTTCATGTGGTTCTTATAGCTGCATTGATGAAATTTAAACTCTGCTATGTTCATTCAAACTGGCTTGAAACAGACCAGTCTCCACTTGATCTATTTAAATATAGCATGTCATTTAATTCCTTTCAAAAGTCTGATCTGGCTACTCTAGCAAGAGAGCTCATTTTAAAAAGCAGCCAGAAGGCCCTGACAAGTTCATAGCCTGGTATCACTTGCTTCATGAGCTGAGAAGACAAGCTCAAACGAGTCAAGGAACACAATGTCTGGCAACCAGTACTTATCGAACAGGGCTGGTAGCGCATAAGGACAAACTGCAGTACATCTTTGCAAACAACAAATCCAAATATTTTCTTTCCAAGGAAGATCATAGACAAAAGAACCAGATGTTTCTAGAGCTGTCGTTGGCTGTTGTGGTGTGTGTGTTTTTAAATACCCGTTGTATGTGGGTGTATCAAAGGCACCAAAAGAGCAGGCTCCACCAAGCATTAAGTATTTGTGCCAGGCCCTGATGGTTTTAAAGGGGGGGGGGGGGGGGGGGTAGCAAGGGAAACATAGTGGGAACAGGTGGCCCGAGTTGCTATTCCTGGGAATGTAGGAGTTTACACTTTTTGTCATGGAGAAGCATAGAAACAAGATTTATGATTCCTTATAGCCCTTTTGTGGTGCTGGAGGAGACTCTTGAGAGTCCCCTGGACTGCAAGGAGAACAAACCTATCCATTCTGAAGGAAATCAACCATGAGGTGCTCACTGGGAAGGACAGATCCTGAAGCTGAGGCTCCAATACTTTGGCCATCTGATGAGAAGAGAAGACACCCTGGAAAAGACCCTGATGTTGGGAAAGTGTGAAGGCAAGAGGAGAAGGGGACAACAGAGGACGAGATGGTTGGACAGTGTCATGGAAGCTACCAACATGAATTTGACCAAATTCGGCGGGAGGCAGTGGAAGACAGGAGGGCCTGGCGTGCTCTGGTCCATGGGGGGTCACGAAGAGTCGGGACACGACTTAATGACTAAACAACAACAACAATGTACTGGTGGGAGCACCAGTTCTGTATTCCTAATGTTAGAAAGGTGTTCTCTAATTGCCTTTTTAAGGCCCTCTGATGCTTTGCAATCATATAGCACTTTTTTTTCCTAGGGCACTGCATGATAACTATCACACAACATGCACTGTGTACAATAAAATGTCTCAGGATGTATCTCCTGTTGCTTTGTGTGCTGTCTACCACCTGGGTAACATACGCATGTCTTCAAGTTGCCCACATATTTCCAGTTCCCATCATTTTTCATGACTGATGAAACAAGACTTAAGTTATGGGAGCTCCATTGCAGCCTCAGGAAGACCAAGGAACAATCTCTAGTACAAAGGTCTGGAAATCTTTTGTTAGCAAAAGTAGCCATGATTTCAAGCAGGGGCAGGGAGGCACTTCGACCTGAAATGGGGAAACAAAACTTCTGTGTCTTAAGGTGGCAGTCCGTTGGCAATTGCTGTTGAAACATTGGCTGGCTGCAAAGGCCCAGGCTGTGTTATTAAGGCCAATCTTATGAGGGTTATCCTTCAAAATGTCTGCAAGTCAGGCCAAAACCACAGTCCTATAAACCATCCACCTATCAAATCGAGAACAGAAAGAAGAGCGCAGTCATCAGACAGTCTGGGTTCCAAAAAGTTTGGAGAGGCAGAAATGGTGTCAACAAGATTCAGTTTAGACACTTGTCTTCCATGCCCAGCAGACTGAGAAAGCAGAATTTATAGCTCTCCGAGTGCCTGTCTCACACATTCAGCTGTTTTTTGTTAGTTATCAGGAGCCTGTTTGATCTTGAGACACCATCTTTGTTTGCTGCTCCAAGTACTAGAGCTCTCAGTGTGTGTTTTTGTACAAGTCTCCCCCCCCCCCCCCCGTCGCCCATGTGCAGGACTGTTCTCTGCTCTCTCCTCCTGAGCTTCTGAGAAGGTGCTGCCAGCTCAACCACTGAATTTCCCTTGTGCATGGTCTTCCCTAGCGACGGGTATGAACTGAAATACGAACCGAACAAAAACCCACAAACCAGGCTGTTTTGTGGTTTGGGGTTCAGAGTTTGGTTCAGGGATCCCATTTCGCTGAAATGAAACAAAGCATTGAACTTTTTTTCCACTCAGTGCTTTGTTTTTGGCAACATGGATGACCCACCCCCTTCCCACCATCACCTCCCTACCTGGTTCTCCTACCTCCTCCTCTTTGTCCTCCTCAGCCACTCTCTTTAGAGACAACTTCTCTTTCGTGCAGATGTGCAGACAGCTGGCATGCCTCCCGGAAGGGAAGCTGGGCTGCTGTCTCTAAAAAGGGCAGAGGATGAAGAGGAGGAGGTAGCAGGCTTAGGTAGGGAGGCAGTGGGAAGGGGGCAGGCGGGCGGGCAGCAGAGGGGGTGAAGGTGTTCGGTTCCCCTCCCCCAGGCACAAACCAGGACAAAATGAACCACGAACCAGTTTGTTTTTTCCAGGGTTTGTGGGTTAGCTACGAACCACAAACCACCCCGATTCGTCATTTTCTGAAAACGTCTCAGCCAGGTGAGGCAAGACAGCTATGTTTTCCCACCTCCCCAGGCGAGAGGACAAAGAACAGCATTGGAAGAAGAAAAAGTCTGCTTTTATTGGGTGTGGTGCATTCAGTGGCTGGACAGCTAGTCTTCAAGCAACCAGTAATTCACAGAAGAACACTAAAAATGGGGAGACCTCCTTGGCTCGAATTGATATAAAGGCCAATTTAGAGCTCACAGTTTTGTTTTAGTCTCAAAAAAGATGTTTGCTTCTTCCTCCTTTCACTTCCATTCTCAGTCCTTTCAGAGTGTGTCTACACTACAGAGTCATAGTGATTTGATACCACTTTAACTACCATGGCCCCATCCTCTGGAATCCTGGGATTTGTAGTTTGGTGGGGTCCTTACAAAAACTACCTCCAGGGCTGTCATTCATGGGAGGACACAGAGATTTCTAAGTACCTCACCAAACAACATTTTATAGGATTTGATTGATTGGCACCCTGGCAGTTAAGGGTACCAAGCTGCCACTGCATAGTGTAGACATATAGAACATCTCTTTCTCTCTCTTTTTTTTTAATTGATGAGAATTCCTTTGGGAGACACTATTGTCTTAAATAAATAAGTTAATCTTTCCTGGGGGGGGGGGGGGAGGGAAGAACTGATACATGGTTACATAAAGACTGAAGTGCACATTGTGTGGGAGCTCAGGTTGTCCTAAATATAAAACCAACAGTCATAAAAGCAGGAAGAAAGCTGGTTTTCATATCATCTGAGTGTCCACTGGAAGTACCTTTGAGATAAATGGCTGCCTATGTCATTCCTGTGGGTTTAATTTATTTTGCTAGTTGTAAAGGCTGTTCTTGAATAAGCTTGTGAATAAGAGCTTTTTGACAGTTTTGAGGAGTATTTGAAAATGTATGGGAAAAATGGAATATGTCCCTGATTTTTCCTACAGTTTTCTACATTGCACCTGGTCCTTCCTTCCTTCCTTCCTTCCTTCCTTCCTTCCTTCCTTCCTTCCTTCCTTCCTTCCTTCCTTCCTTCCTTCCTTCCTTCCTTCCTTCCTTCCTTCCTTCCTTCCTTCCTTCCTTCCTTCCTTCCTTCCTTCCTTCCTTCCTTCCTTCCTTCCTTCCTTTCCTGTTATATTAATCTGAATCCACCTACACCGTATACCTGCAGAGCTTCCAAATAATACCTTTTGAACTACAACTCACAGAATTCCTTAGCCAGCATGACCATTGGCTGCATCCTAAGGAATTATAGGGTTTGTACTTGCCATGTTAGCTAGGGGATTCTGGAAGCTTAACTCCAATAAATTAACCTTTCTCGGCACTGAAACTTAAAACATCTATTGCTTATTTGCTAGTTTGAAATCCTCTCCAGAATACTTTGCATTTTGATGATAAGGCTGCTGAAAATTTGCTGCCATACATCCATAATTCCCCCACACATACTACAAAATAAGAATTAAATGCACCACCTATGACCTTTTCTGAACTGGGCAACCATCGCTCTCCAAAGCTAAAAAGAAGCTCACTGTGGATATAACCATACATGTATTGGGCTTATTCTCATTACCATCTCACCACACACAGGCTCCCCTTGTCGTATGTGACTAGGAAAAACATATCATCTTTCATGCCACTACTTAACTAGAGCTGCATTTGCAATTACAGGAAGTGCATGCAGTTTCTCACCCTCCGCTTTTCAACAGATTAAGTTCAAATAAATAGCCGTATTACTAAACGCAAAGCATGCTTGATGAGGGAGATTCCTTGGACAAGAAACTGCTAGGGAATCCATGTGAAACAACAACTTAAGTGTGTATAAGTGGGTAAGTGGACAGAGTATGCTTTTGTATCACATATAGTAACTATTCAGTCAGCAAACCTATTGCTCCTTGTTAAAAGGAGACACCATTTGAAATAGTTACTTTTCCATTCTTTCTCGCAGTAGCTTAAGAAAATGAAATGCCAATTTCGAAAGAGCCCTACACCACTTCCACCAGTGAATCAACTAAAGCTTAAGTTGATTTATCTTCCGACGGTAGCTTCTCATAGTGGGGGCACTCAGGATACATAGTATGGCTAGGATGATATATTTTTAGCTGCTGTCCCGGCCTCACTGTCAGTCCTGCTTCCCGTTCAACCTGCCAGCGTAAGTGTAATGAGTTTAGTGGTTTCACCCGTAGCCTCCAGTGAAGAAGAGGCTGCTGAATAAACCAGCACACATAATTTTGCTAAATTTGGACTGTAAGGGGGCCCCAGCTCTGTGTTACTATGGAAACAGGAACCTTCTTTTCTTTAGAAATATTCCCTTTAGGTCGATACTAATGGCGGTGGGGGGGTGTTGTAGAAAAATCCCCGTTCTTAGAACTTAGGCAGTGCTTCCTTCCTGTTTCTTCCCTCAGGCTTCTGCCAGCAGAAACAAGAGTAAAGGAGGCAAGTTGAGGCATGCCTATGGATGTGTGCATGCACACACACACACTTCATCTATGTAACCCCTCAGATTTGTTGCTGAGATTTTCATTGAGTTACACAGCATTGGGCCACGCTGCGGCGTATTCACCAATAATGTCTATTTTAATTATCAGCTAATGATGCTCTCCATCACTGTCTTCCTTTCTCTTTTCTATTTAAAGGGAAACCTCTGCAACTGTGTGGTAGGGGTGAATGTTTATCATCTTCTGCTGTCTTAATCTGGGAGGGTCTTCTCTAGTTTGCATCCCAAAATCGGGAGTGTGATCGTGCCAAGGGAGAAACCAAGACACTCTAGTCACAGGAGCAGGCTTATTGGCCTTAAAAGATGGATTAGTTGATCATTCCCAAAGAAAGAAAGCATATGGCTTCTTGACAGGTGGATTCCCAGCAGACCTCTGGCACCATTCCCCAAAAGGGCTTACTCTCAAAGACCTGCACAGGTAACAGGCTGTTCCTGCCTCAGGTGAGAATGCAACTAAAAAGTTAACACTGGAGGTTTCTACCCCAATCTGGGAGCTTCAAGAAGGTG
Organism: Intellagama lesueurii; assembly: GCA_037013535.1. NCBI lineage: Eukaryota > Metazoa > Chordata > Lepidosauria > Squamata > Agamidae > Intellagama > Intellagama lesueurii. Next base: position 9,860,010 of record JBAJHW010000003.1, read on the forward strand.
GATGGGGAGTAAAGGAGGGCAGTAGCCAACCCACCCCTTCTGGGGAGGGAAGAGGCTATGTATCAAATATCACGGAATCCTCTTCTGACCAAGGAAGCAAGTCATCATCTTGTTAAGATAAACTTCTCTCAGAACAATAGCTTTTGAAGCTACTCTCATCTGATCAGAAGGCTACATCTAGAGTATGGCTCTTTATAAACTGCCACTGACATGACATTTATGAAGCAGTTCAGGAAGGTATTTTTCCATTGCAAAATTCTCCTTAACCACCAGTGTACTACCATGTTGTCATCTGGCTTTCTCCAGAAATCTATTTATTTATTGTCACTTACTATTAGTTCCAGTTTTATTCCTGCCCTTTCCTCCAATCTACAGCCTGAGGCTCTTGCTTTACTCTGCCCAACGGTAGAGCCAGTCCTAAGTCTGTGTGCTTGAAAGAATACTCTGTCACAATCAGTAGAATTTACTTCTGAGGAAAAACGGGTTTCGGATGGGTGTATTCATTGGAAGCAAGTCTGTATTCCTTTTTCAACAATCTAACATGCAAGACAACGCCTCTTACCCGAGAAAGCCAATTTTCTCTTTCTCAGCCCACTCTTTCCAGTATTTCAGGTCACTTCAGGCATCAGAGTTCACAGGCAATCTCCAGCCACCCTAACCCTTTCCCTTTCCCTCCCGACATTAGCAAAAGGGAAATGTCCTTTTGAATTTTTGTCCCAGGTGTGTAGATGTTGCAAACCATTCCCAGGCCCTGAAACAAAATAAGGGGTTGTAGCAGCAGATTTTCTCCTGCAAACCCACCTCCATAACAACCTTAAACATTGCTATGGTTATTTAAAAGTCCCATGTACAGCAAATTGCCTTTTGAAATTAATTTCAGGGATATTAAGTTTCACTAAGCACATAATTAATTTTTTTTTTTAAATTCAGGGGACTAGTGTCACCATTAATTACCTGACTAGAGCTAGCAGTATTGGGATTTCATATAGCTGCATGAAAAAGGATAGAAACTTGCAAAACAAAAATCAAGGTGCACTAAATGTTTAGCATAAAAGCTCACAGATGTTGAATATTCCCATTGTATGAGAGTAAGAAGTATAAAGTGTCTTTAGGTGTCACTTATGTTCCTGAAAACAGCTTCTGAAAATTCTTTACCTAATTGGTGGACACAAAGAAAATTGGTGGACTCAAAGAAAATAGGAAAGAAGCATTTTGCCAGATTCCTCAAGGAAAAAAGAAGATTTTTTTTAGTTTCTCAGCGATGTGATCTCTTCATCAACAGAGTACTAGAACACCTTTTAGGTCAAGGAGAGAAACACTTAGTTTACATACTTCATCATTGTGTCTGTGTGTCTGTGTGTGAGTGTTTGTGTATGTGTGTATCAAACACAAGGTGCACTAAGTATTAGATAGATAGATAGATAGATAGATAGATAGATAGATAGATAGATAGATAGATAGATAGATAGATAGATAGATAGATAGATAGATAGATAGATAGATAAGAGTGGAGGAGATTAGGTACAGGAGAGAAACACACACACGCATATATAAAATATAAAATCTATAGATATAGATATTAAATAATGTTGCCCATGCTTCAAAAATAGCAAGGCTGCCATGCACAATGAACTCATGATCTGCTCAGCTGGGAAAAACCTGAGACCAGAAAAGATCCCTTGAGAAATCATCAGGAGTGGGCACATATGATATCACATGATATCATGGGGGTGGTCCTTACTCTTCCAATTTCCTTCCAGTATGCCCAACACACAGAGAGATATTTTTACACTAAACCAAAGCGGGGAGAGCTGGGGCCCCTTGAGACTGGGGAAGAGAGAAGGTGTCCAGATCTTAAAGCGACCATTCTCTACACATTTAGCCCTTCTCTTTCTCCAGCATCTCTCATTCTGAGATGTGTCTCCCTGCCTGGAAACCCAGGAAACACAGCAATTCTCTGAGAGTTTGGATAACATCCTGAGGCTTCCACAGCAATCCTCAATGTCACCACCAACACTTCTGAAGCTCTTCCTCTTCCTCTTCGTCCCTCATTGTAATTAATAAGCCAAGCAATAGGGTACAGTTGGGGGGGGAGAAGACATGTCAACTCTAATCGAGCACTAAAGCGGCTGAACGTAAAAGGATTCAAACCCAGACATTTCAGAGTCAACCGTTCAAAGCCCTAGTCCTAGACCAAAGGACCTGGCAGTTTTGGTTTCTCCTACATTGTTTCTTTTGTAAAATACCATTCCCTCCTGATCGTGAAGAAATTGACAGATACTGATAAATTCTGATTAAAATCGACTGGAATAAAATCTCTCTTTATATATATCCCTAATTATGAGGAAATTGGGATGTGGTGGCGCTGCGGGTTAAACTGCAGAAGCCTCTGTGCTGCAAGGTCAGAAGACCAGCCGTCGTAAGATCGAATCCACGCGGCGGAGTGAGCTCCCGTCGCTTGTCCCAGCTCCTGCCAACCTAGCAGTTCGAAAGCATGTAAATGCGAGTAGATAAATAGGTACCACCAAGGTGGGAAGGTAACTGTGTTCCGTGTCTAGTCGCGCTGGCCACGTGACCACAGAAACTGTCTTTGGACAAACGCTGGCTCTACGGCTTGGAGACGGGGATGAGCCCCGCGCCCTAGAGTCGGACACGACTGGACTAAATGCCAAGGGGAACCTTTACCTTTAATTATGAGGAAAGCTTGGGAAAGTTTTTTTCTTCTTCCAGATTTATAACTCCCAGAATTGGGAGCTATAAAAAAAGCTGCTTTCTGTGTTTTACAACTCCCCAGAAAGCAACTTTTCTAAGCTCTCATCTCAAACACTTTTTTTCCAGAGTTAATAAGACTGTAGTTTCAATTTCTTTCTGAAAAAGCAGGTGAACACAGTAGTTTCCTTGAACATCTTTTTTTTTGTTTGCCTTGCAGTGCCAAGTCCACCTTGGACGTGGCGTCTCCATGGACAACCAGATCTGTCAGCCATTCATCATTGTCAAGCTGTGCCCGCTACTTCTCTCGTTTCAAAATGAAAGGACCGCCTTGAAGTCTGGCAGAAAATCCCTGAATCCTTCATATTTTCCCTTACACAACTGCCTTGTATCTGCAAGGAGCAAGACTTCTCCCTGAGAATTTTTTTTCCTCCTTGAGTTATGACCTGCATAGTTATTTCCTCAAACATCTTGCTTGAACAGAATTGACTGTGCTCCTGGCAATACCAATCAAAATGTTTCAGTCTAGTACTTACCCATGCAGTGCACCTTAACTGTTCATTCTCCATATTGAGGGCCAGTGTACTGTAGGGGCTAAAGTGTAAAATCAGGACTTAGGAAATCTAGACTCAAGTTGCCACTGGTCTATAAAACTTTCTGGACAATCTTTCCACAGCCACTGCCTCACCAGGTTGTTTTGAGATGTAAATATAAAATCAGGAGGAAAGCTGCATCCACACCCTGAGCTTACTATTGGAAACGTAGGATATCAATGTAACTAACAGATAATGTACTATATAAATGCAACCAACCAAACAGATAAAGTTTTATGTGAAACACAGGAAATCACACTAGCTTCCCCCTGTCTTTGCCACTTCTCCTCTTGGCTAGCAGAAACATAAAACCTAGGGCAGGGGGTGACTTTGTGCCTCACACATTTCTGCCGAATCTGAGAGGAGACATGGAAGTTATTTGTCGCAGAGTTTTGAATTTCTGGTCGAATTCTTCTAGCTGCGCAACAGAAGTGCAGGGATTCACAGAGCAGAATTAGCTTCACGTTCACCAGAGTATTCCACCCCTTTTTCTCATTAACTGACAGTTACAGTCTCAATAACTCACTCTGAGATATAAGAGAAAGAATAAAAGACTTCATTTACTTACAGTGAGCAGATAAGAGCACACTAAAAAGCATGACTGGTTGCAGCAACAAGCCTCAATAGACAAACAGACAGACAACAGAGACGGGACAGTGGCGGGAGAGAGAGAGCAGAATTCATGGGCAGGAGAGAATGATTGGTTATTGCTGGATAGATTAACAGTCACTCTAGCCCAGAAAGATCCCTCCCAGACACATCTACTAAAGGCAGCATGAGACGTTGCAATAACTCCAACATTACTTAAGGCCACTCCTCCTTCCTCAGTGGCACTGATTTAAGATGCAGCAAATTCAGCAGCAATTACCGTAACTTTATGAACCAGAAGGACACCACAGTGTCCTCCCACACAGTAAGTTGCTGATCAGCATGCCCTGCAGGATTTAGTCAATAAAGAGAGCAGCAAAACAGAGACAGGGGGCAGCTATTGTGATCACGAATTTCACTGGTACACCACAAAGGATGGGATCCTGCAAAAGGGCATTGAAGGGCCACATGTGTCTTAAGGGGTGTGGACAAGAGCAAGCAAGAGGTGTGCGTGCTTAGTCTTCAGGCCAAAACTGGCTTGCCCTAACATGAGGAAAATGTCTCACTTGAGGTCAGTTAATCTCTATTGAGAGTGAAAGTGAGCCTTGTTTAACCCAACACTGTTTTCTCACATCTTAAATTGAAGGTTCAGCGACATTTCTTTTTCTTCCCACCCTCAGAAAACAAGGAGCCCATTTTTTACAACCCATTACGGGAGGTTGGCTGCTCCATCTGTTGTGACAGAGCCTTGTTTGTAGATGGACAAAGTGCTTTCCCTGACAGCTGACTTAAAAGCACGATCAGTTGTTGTTTGTTCTTTAGTCGTTAAGTCGTGTCCGACTCTTCGTGACCCCATGGACCAGAGCACGCCAGGCCCTCCTGTCTTCCACTGCCTCCCGGAGTTTGGTCAAATTCATGTTGGAAAGTGCTTTCCCTGACAGCTGACTTAAAAGCACGATCAGTAGCCCTTGTGAATTTTCCCATGGTAAGAATGGTTTTAACGTGTGTCTCCTTCTGATGTGAAATTTTCAAAGCCTGCTCTGGTGAAGACGCAGAGCTCAGAGACATCCATCTTGTCTGTCCATGGACTCATCAAGCTGTAAGGAAAAGCAGCAGGCAGGCCTCTTCATGTCACTTTGCAGCTGCTCATACAAATCAGAACTCATCACTCCCATACATCACATGGCAGTTCTCTGTGACAGTGGAATATAGCAACACAAGAATATAAGATGAGTCCCACTGGATCAGACCAAAGGCCTTTCTGTTCTAGAATTCTGTTTTCACAATGTCCAGCCATATTCACTTGGGAAGGCCATGAGCAGAACATGGGTAGAATAACACTCTTCCCCCCAGGAATATATATCCATCATGACTTAGGAATCATTGTTGGCCCTAATTTGCAAAAAATGGAAGACATTTGCGTTTTTAGACTATATCTACTCCTGGCTGAGGGGTACTGGGAACTGCAGTTAAAACAGTGGTTCCCAACGTTGGATAACTCGGGTGTTCTTGGACTCAAAAACCCCACCCAGCACATCTAGTGGTGAAGGCTTCTGGGATTTGCAGTCCAAGAACACCTGGCTTACTCAAGGTTGGGAACCACTGTGAAGTTGCCTAGTCCTCTTCTTAAAGTCACACAAGCCGGTGATCACCACTAGTTCCTGCAGGAGCAAATTCCATAGTTCAACAATGTGTTTTATGAAGAAGAAATTTCCTTTGTCCAACTCTTAAGATTCCACTATTCAGCTTTGTGAAATGACCTCATCTTGTTGAAGAGGAAGACAAGCAAGGGGCTGGCTCTTGTCACCTTTACAGTTCTCTGTGTTACACCTCAAGGATAGCTGTAGAAATGCTTATGCCTCCGAAACCGCAACAGTCAGTGAGATCCAGCAATTAATCTTTATTAATTATAATAATCATATGCCATCAAGTCAATTCTGACTTATGACAACTTTTTAAGGGTTTCCAGGTAGGGAATACTCAGAAGTGGTTTACCATTCCCTTCTTTTCAGAATGCTCTGGAACTGTGCAGTTTGCCCAAGGCTACACAGGCTGGCTCTATTCGCAGGAAGCACAGTCGGAAATCAAACTCCTAACCTCTGGCTCCACAGCCAGATACCTAAACTACTGAGCTATCCAGCCAGTTTTACTACAAGTCCTTTAAAAAGCACCATCTTTAGCTTGTCTACTCAAAAGTAAACTTCACTGACCTAAATCTAACTCCTAATCTCAAACTAGAGAATACGCTTCAAATCAACTGCCGAATGGCAAGCCAACACTTATATAACTATAATTGATTCAATGGATCTGGCTCTAGATGAAACTAGCTATTGGATTTAGGACATTGTTTCTAGTGGAGATTATCCTTTTAGCATCCAAGTGTCATGATGCCTAATCAGGTTTCTTTTGTTCTCCCTACTGCTCAGAACAAGCTCAACATTTCTCATTTCTTTGGATGTTTACTCCAGTAATTGGGTGCGGGGGGGGGGAGTTCTACTATTTTCTGCTTTAAGAACTATCATCGAATCATAGAATCATGGAGTTGGAAGGGGTCTATGTGGCCATCGACTCCAACCCCCTGCTCAATGAGGAATCCAAATCAAAGCAGATCTGGCAGAGGGTTTTCCAATTTTCTCTTGAACGCCTCCAGCTATAAACCATAAGCAGATTGGATCACTCAGAGAAAAAGGTCAAGAGATAATACAGGGGTGGCTGAAGCTTTCCAGCTGCTGCCCCCCCCCGCCCCCAGATTACTCATGTGAAATCATATGTCCAGAAACCCACACACAGACATATACTCTAGAGGTGGAAGCAAGGCTGATAGCATTTCCATTTTCTTCCCCACCATTAGAAAAAGAGAAGGAAGGGCAGAGGACACAGTGGGGGTGGTAAATGTTGGAGTTCCTGTAATATTGCATGCTGTCTTTCAAAGGTTTGGATGGGAGTAGCCTTTTCTGGGCTGAAGGGACTGTCGATCTATCCAGCACTCACCAGTAGTTATCTCCTGCCTCTGAATTCAAACAGAGTCTCTCTGCTGAGCCTTTTTCCTCTACCTTTTTCTCTTTTGCAAGCAGTCAGTGAATCTGTAGAAGTCTGTTTCTGAAAGCAGTCATGTTTGTCACGTTCCTGTCTGATCTGTTCACACATGTAACTAAAATTAAAATTTAAAAATTCTTTCCATTATTAATGTCTCAGTGTGAGTTACTGAGACTGTAAGTGCCAGTTAATGAGAAAAGGGGGTGAACTAATTGGGGGAACTTAAAACTGCTCTGCTCTGTGAATCCCTGAACTTCTGCTGCGCACCTAGAGGAATTTAACCAAAATTCAAAACTCTGCAAAAGTAACCACTTAATTGCCAGAAGAAAGAAAGTGGCTACCAAACACTGGCCTCCAGAGTCATCAGAATTTCCTCAGATACTCCCACTTCTGACATAGAACAATCTTCCCCTGATGGAGAGTCTTTTAACCTATTGTTGCCCTCAGTCACGTGAGACCCGTATTCCCCCTCCTCACCTTTGAAAGAAAAAGTGTAAGACAGAACTGCCGTGCTTTCTCTCTCTCTCCTTTACTGTTCGATTTACACTCAGAAACCTGGGCATATACAGTGAGTCAGAGGAGAAATATCAACGGTCTTGTTCTTGGGGGAAACTAAATATAAAACAGTTTTGTATATGGATATGGTGCTATTCCTATCACGCCATATTGAACTTTTGGAAATACATTCTGAGAATATATAGAGGCATACTATGAGGGAAGGAAATTACATGTGGCAAAATATCCATCCTAATCACAATAGCACAGTCCAACTGTCGAAGTGCAAGGATATTTCTGTTCAAGGAGAATTTTAAATCCAGTTTTATCGTGTGAAAAATGTCTCCAGGGCTTCACCTACCAAGACCAGATATGGCCTCTGGGCACCGGCAGAATTGGCAATTAGCAAATCAACCCCAGCTTAGCACCCCTGAGACTGTGTTCAGATTAACAGTATATCCAGACAATGCGTCCAAAGTATTGTGTCAGTTTTATTTGTTCTGGTATGGGGGATGGCATGTAGTTGATTTGCTAATTGGTAATTCTGCTGCTATCCAGTCTTGGAATATAGAGACCTAGTTTTTCACATGACTAAACTGAATTTCAACTCACTGTTTACCGAAATATCCCCTGGCTTAGAAAGATGGGCTATGCTACTTACACTGAACATTTGTAAGAAAAATCAATGATTGAAACGAATATATCAGCACTTGTAATTTAATTCCTCATATTACTCCCCCTGCTCCATATATTTTCAGATGTGTTTCTGCAAGTTCCATGTGGCATTTTGGAAGATTATTTGATCATCTTTCGTCTCATAAACTTGCAGCTACTGATTCTTAAAAGAGATTTTAATTTGCTAGAATACGCCTATGCTGTATGTGTATTTCAGGTGTTTGTTAAGAGGCTGCTCAAAAGAGGAGCTTGTTGTTCATTTGCAAATGAACAAGCTCTTCCTTTCATATTTTTTAAAAATGAACATTTCATCCCTATTGTCTCCATATACGTGCATGCATATGTGCACGTATGTATACTGTATATCTATATTACAAACACACAATCACTATTACTCGGTCCAGGAAATGGATTCCATCAGTGTTTCCGAAGGCTAGGCGGTCCTCTTTTTCTCTAATCCAGGTTGTGTTGGAGAAAAAAATAACAATCTTGCATGCAACCCTAACACTGGATTTCAGTGGGAAGGGGAGTTTTCACAAACTAAGGTGACTGTCTTCTGCCACAAACCAATTAGCATAGTCATTTTTCCTGGGCTCAAGGCAAGCCCATGCTCCCTGTCTATTTGCTTCCATTTGCTTTGTTTGCTCTCTCTCTTCCTCTCTCACCATCAACCAGAGCAGATATGTAAATTTCTGCTTCCTGACCTTCAGAACATGCAGTGGCATGGATTTCTCCCTCTTCCGGAAGGTTGAGAATTTCACCCCACTTTTTATCCTTTTACTCTTCTGCTTGTAACTGAAGATCAACTGTAAGTAAATATGTTTTTTCTTTTCTACTTAAGCTACTTGTAGAGTGATTTTTATTTGCAAATGGCTAGTTTCATTGTGAAAACAATGGAGGTGGAAGCTGGGATTTTTTGGCTATTCTCCTTCAAGGCCCCCCTATGCTGCAGCTGTTTGTGTTTTTGTACTTAATCCTCTGCTATCTGAAAGGAATTGACCAAAGATTCCTCCAATAGGTTGCACCATAAGGATTACTTAGCATAGCCAAAGTGGCTGAATTGAAACTGGTTGTTGGTATTTCACGTGCAAACATTTCTTTCTACACAATCATTATTACTTGATCCAGGGACTGGATTCCACCAGTGTTTCTAAGAAGTAGGCTGTCCAACATCTTTTAATGTCTACCAGTGGCTCATAAGCCATAAAGGTCTCTGCACCTATGTTATTGTTGGAGGAACTTGTTGGCTACTCACAAACACTCAAACCAATTATAGCTTTTTAATATATGGTAATTGGGATGCAGTACACAAAAGGCTGAAGATTTATGAGAGGGTGGAATAGGAACCTGAAATATCATCTGCACACAGAACCACTGAAAACTCCATAACTTCCATGCATACTGTACTGCTATCTGTGATAGAGTTAGTAAAACTTGTTTTGCTTCTTTTTAATGGCTTTGTGTGCTTTCAAAATAGAAACTGGAAGGTTTGGCCAAATGCTAAGCAAAGCAGTGTCTCCAGGCCACATACTAGAAAGACAACCTAGAAGGATACCATGATCAATGCTATGAAAAGTCACTGGGAGGTTCAGCAGAACCAAGAGAAAGACAATTCCACTGTTTAGTTCTTGGCACAGGTCATCCACAAAGGCAACCAAAGCTGCCTCCATCCCATAGGTAGCCCTTAAATCAGACTGTAATGGATCTAGATCAGTGGTTCCCAACTTTGGGTAACTTAGGGGTCCTCGGACTGCAACTCCCAGAAACCCCACCCAGTGCAGCTGGTACTGAAAGCTTCTGGGAACTGCAGTCCAGGAACACCTGGGTTACCCAAGGTTGGGAACCACTAATCTAGATAATAGGCTTTACCCAGGAACCTTCCTGAAGACTTCTGAACTTTCCTGAAGAACATTTGAGAAATATAAAAAAAAATAAGCCTGTGTTACTTTCAGATAGAGGAGGGCTGAAATTTGTCTTGGTATTTTTAGATAACGAGACCATGGGAGAACAGCTTGTGCAGAGAGTTAGCATCAGGTAATAGAAAAGGGCAAATGAAGGTTTACAATATAGAAATGGGCCGGTAGCCATTTATCTGGCTCTGTTGATTTAGAATGGAAGCCTTGCAATGTTTAAGAGAGTTGACCTTTCCAGGCATCCTCTGTAGCTTTGACACAACGTCTGATTCTTCACTGCAATCTTTGGAAAGTCATTCAACATCGGAATAGGCTGGCTCGCTTTAGCTTGTACTTTCTATTCCCTTCTTCTTGAATGCCAAAACTGCAGACCACTCATTCCCTTAAAAACAAACACAAATAAATCCTGGGAAAGGGGAGACGGGGAGACAAGCAAGCAAAGTTGTCTGCTTTAAGTGCCTTTCCAACCACTGATTAAAATTTCATTCAATCCATTACGATTGGCCCTTGCCATGCTTTCGGTGATTAATCTGGCAATTAAATTGATTAAAACTGATTAAAACCCACCACTTAGACCTATGCCAAATGTTGCATACTTTTTATAATATCTGCTTTGAAAGTAGTACACTCAGTGCAATCGACTAGATTAGGCAGAGGAAGCCCAACTTGCTAAATATTTTGGTGCTGATTTGCAGCTGCTTTACCCTCCTTTCTTTGACCTCAGACTCATTTACCCACACAACGCCTTTCATTACCACCGTTTGTGGCAACATCCACGATCCTCCTTATATGAGGATGATGCCTGAGCCATCATCAGGATCTCTGAAGTCATCTCAGCTTGTAGAGTTAAACAGCTGCACGGGCAGATGAGAATTGGGGTCAGTGATGGCAAATGCGAAGAAGAGAAATAAAGCCAAGTTTGGGACTATAATGATGTAATCAGACAAGTGCTGTCAATTGGGAATAATCCATGGATGACCATGGGAACCACTTACAGCCACAAAACAAGATTGGTGGTGGAACATCTGTTCTACTTTACACAAGGTAATCTTCTGTTTGAAGGGTTATCAAATGAGAACCCTGAGGCTCTTCCAAGTACTTGAAGGCCAGTGGGTAATTTTAAGGCATCCTTTATTTGAAGGAGCTAGCTGGACAGCTTGGTGGTTTAGGCATCTGGTTGTAGAGCCAGGTCCCGGGAGTTCGATTATCCACTGTGCCACCTGGGAGAAGAGCCAGCTTGTGTAAGCCATCGGCAAGCTGCATAGTTCAGGGCACTCCAAGAAGAAAGGAATGGTAAAGCATTTTTGAGTATTATCTACCTAGAAAACCCTGGAAAGGGTTGCCATAAGTCTGAATCGACTTGATGGCATGCAAGATTGATTGATTGATTTGAAGGTCTATCAAAGCCTGGTTTAAAAATGAAAAACAAAAGTAGGAGAATTGGCACCTGGAGGGCAAACTGAGCAGCTATACCACTCACCTGATCACAGTCTTTCTCTACTATAGAGGGATGTCATTTTGAAATATATTTCTATTTAACCTTATTTCTGAATGCCCATCTATGCATATAAATCAGCATTTGCAAGTTCTGCCCTCTTTCTCGATGATACTTTTTTTTTTCTGTCTGTCTGTCTATCTGTTTCTTGTGGTGAGTAAGTAGCCAGCCTAGCAAGTAAGTTGTTTCAAAACTTCCTGCTGCTCTTACAAATGAGTAGTGGAAAATGAAGGTGTAATCACAATGGGAGAATGTTCAATTTAAAAAGCAGCTTTGCTAATAAACTGCCACATCTCAATAAGCTGTTTGTAAAGGGAAGTTTGCTTCAGAAGATAACTAGTGGAAGAGTGTGTACTCATTCAAAGAGGGACTACCAAAAGAGGAACCATTTCGTGGGAATTATCAGAAGAATAATGAAGTGAAATATATTATGCAAATTTGTACCCACAAAGACTCTAGAAAGGGAATGGCATTTTGTGTAGAAGTAATGCTGAAATTAAGTTATGCTTTGGTGTTAAATACCATATCGATGCCAAAAATGTTATCAAGTGGGCAACTGAAATTTTTCAAAGCAGCTTAATCAAAACATTCAATTTACTGGATGCTGACATCTAAAATTCTCCTTGGGAACACATTTATACTGTCAAAATATAACTAAGGAAGCATTTTCTAAGACTGACGCATGAACTCAAAGAATTCAAAGACAGCATACCAACCGTGTCCCCATAAAGGGCTTATTTGCATGGAAAGCTTATAGATAATCAGACTTCTTTCACTCAGGAATTCATACCATTATGACATTAATACATCAATTAAGTTTTGTTTCATGGGTTTGAGGCTTGGGTACTGGAGAAAAGCTACATTTTACAATTGGCAAAGTGCAATAGCTAAGCTCATGAGCTGTGAGTCCTCAGTGCGTCTCAGAATTGAACTAGGAAAGAACAATCGTATTTCAGTTCATTTATTACAAAGAGTTTTCTAAACCTTACAAATTTCTCCACATGCAGACTGGAAAAACCTTGAACACAATAATATTCAAATGTAGAAAAAAGCAAAATTGACAGATTTATGAGTCAAGACCCAGCAGTTTGAGTGCTTAACGCTTAAAAGTTTAATCACTGTGGTCACTATCCTGTTGCTAGTCCCAACTAAGAGTAGGCCCACTGAATCAACTGCTGAATAGTATGTCAACACTATGTTCATCTCATTGAGTCAATGGGTCTCCTCTAGTTGTGACCAGCAGAAGGAGGCTGACCTGCATGTTCAACTATGTTAATGATGAATTAGAGTTGAAAAGCTCCTAATCTTTATATATATGCTCCAAAGCAGTTCTCCATAAGAAGAGAATCCTGGCCAGATTGGTGTAATGCATTCTATGTGGGGCTACCTGTGGAAAGTGTCAGGAGACTTCAGCGGGTCCACGACGCAGCAGCCCGACTGCTGACTGGGCTGGTTACAAGGATCACATAACTCCCCTGTTACAACAAAAGCTCCACTGGCTGCCAATTCATTTCCAGGCACAATTCAAAGTGCTGGTTTTAATTTATAAAGCCCTAAAAGGCTTCGGCTCAAGCTACCTCAAAGACTGTGTCTCCCATTACGAAACTGCTTGAGTATTAAGATCACCAGGGAAGGCCTTTATCTCGGTTCCACCACCTTCACAAGTGCACTTGATGGGAACACAAGAAACGGCATCCTCTGTTGCTGCTCCCAGACTCTGGAACTCCCTCCCACTGGAGGCTAGGCAAGGCCCCATCTTTGTTGTCTTTCCAAAAGCAGGCGAACGCCTTTCTCTTCAGGCAAGCTTTCCCTCAGTGACTGACTGCTTTGACTGTGTTTTTAGTATTACTTGTGATTCCCATTTCTCACAGTGGTGTTTGTTTTCTTGTTCCTTTTTAATATAGCCGTATTTAATGGTTTTAACTTTAAAGATTGTGTTTTAATGACGTGCACCACCTTTGCATAGTCATTGTTTTGTTCTTAAATATTGTCTTTCAATGATGTAAGCCGCCTTGGGTCCTTTTCTAAGGAGAAAAGCAGGGTAAAAATATTGTAAATAAAACAAGTAAATAAATAAATAAATAAATAATGCCTACTGGTTTCGGTCAGCGCATATGGATGAAAATGTTTTTTTCATTTAGATTTTCACAAATCTGCCAAAATTTGCAGTGGCTTCCTTGAGACATAAAGAGGTTGAGGACTGAAAAATTGCAGAATGAAAGTGAACGTAGAACTGATAGATTTCCCCATGAACCAACTTATTTGGACAGCTGATTTGCTTCGCCTACAGCCTCTTATGAGAATGGCTGTGATGTTCAGTTGGCTACTAGAGCCACAGGGAGGCTTCTTTGGTGCTGTGCAAAGAAGCCTCCCAGTGGCTGTAGCAGCCACCATAATGTCAGAGATAATTTTACCAAAACTCTCCAGTGTTTCAGGTTTATATTCATCTACCCCTTTCCATGGCCATTCTTATTCTCTGCCATTTACAGCTTTCTGACTCCCCCAGCTGCTCATTCACACAACATGTTATAATGAAAGAATGTTCTGTTGGCAAGACCTGTTTGACAGTGGGATTTTGGATGACAGCAAAAGATGGTGGACGACTAGAGATTTTTAGACAGAAGTTGGAGGTCCATCCATCAGAGATGCTTTAGGTATGGATGTCCTTTATCACTAACTAGGTGGGACTAGACGACCATTAGTATCCCTTCCAGCTGTACAGTTTCATGACACTACATCTGTGGCTTCTGTTTATATTTCTGTGTTTGCTGCTCCAGCTCAACTCATGTAATGAATATCAAAAAGCAAGTGTCACATGGGACTCCATGGGAGGAAATTGTCATCACGAACTTTTAAAAACACCATCCTTATAAACCTTTTGTACTCATTCTACATTGCTTCTTTTCTTGCTCTCAATATATATGGCCCTTCATTTATTTTGGGCAATTCCCCCCCCAAAAAAATTGGGGCCTCAGTCTGTCCTCTGCACTCTGTCTGTACTGAAACCGAAATGCTAATCAGCATGAAGCATGGGCCTCTTTATCCCATGCTGGCCATAACTAGCTGTTTGTAACCACTGCTCCTGTACTCAGTTATCAATTAGCTCCACTCCTTTCCTGTGCTCTGTGTAAACATCATCACATCACTTATGACATCATTCTTTTCAGGAGCAAAATACAAGTTAAGCAGGGTGGTGGGGACAATAATTTATAATTTGCATTCAATAGACATAACCCACATATGCCAATTAAACAACCCAACATTTTCCTGACAGCAAGCTAATTAGGAGAAGTAATTGCCCAAAATGTCATCATTAAAATACTGCCTTCCTTTAAAAACAAATGCTTTTTCGACAGTAAAAAAAAATTACACCGCCAGATTTGACATAATGTCAGAACCTGATGATAGACAGAGGATTAGGACAGTTGCAAGTACATGCTTCTAAAGTGTTGTGTTAGAGCTGCTGGAAAAGTTTGGTAATCTTATCCAAATTATATGGACTTTGCTTGAAATTCGTCAGATAATCTATCTGCAGATACACTGAAGCTATCCTATACCAAGATCTATCATTGGTTGGTTCATCTAACTGAGTATTTCCCAACTTGGGAGACGTGACCTCAAAGGGGTCACGGGTAGCCTTATATGTGTTGTAGCCGTTGCTAAATAATTTTTTCCTTGACTTTTGTGATTGGGATATTAAAGTTTGTGTGTATGTGAGAGAGAAACAGGCCCTTTCTAAGGAGAAAGAAACCTCTACTTTCTGAGAAGGGATGACTTTACCACATTAAAAATGCCTTTTTATGCGAACGTGGCAGAGGGGATCACCAGTTACTTAGCTATTATAAAATGGGGTTGTGACTCAAAATAAAGTAGGGAACCACTGATCTAACCTAATGTTTCATTCTCTGGAGAATCATACTTGACACCATGCTCTCAAATGCAGGTCTTTCCACGCTGTGGTACATTAAATCCTGTAAAGCAGTAGTTCCCAACATTGGGTCGCCAGACGTTCTTGGACTACAATTCCCAGAAATCCTGGCCAGCACAAGGGCTACAACACATACAAGGCAACCCACAGTACAGGCTGTGGTTTCTAGCTTCCCCTTTATTTTGTCACTGCTGCAGGTAGTAAGGATAAGGTGGGTAAATTATGGGAAGTGGGGAGAATTCCATTAGGACTGCAGTTTTCTCCACCATATTAATGTTGGGCAAAATCCTGTTCATGTACACGGCATTATGCCTGCCAACAAGGAATTGCATGATGCAATTGTGCAATCAGTCATATATCCCTAGCACAACCAATTGCACAATGTGTTGGCAGAAGTGGTTCAAGGATCACACTTCTTGTGCAACTACTGCACTTGTGCAACTACTGCAGGCAAAACCTTGACTTTCATATGTCTAGTTCCACAACAGGACTTTTTGCAGTTGATGCATTTCCCCTTAACATGGGCACTTCCGCACAGTTTTTACATCACTAAATTTGGAGAAGCATATGATCTTAAGGATAATTGTCTTTCAGTCTGGTATTAGTCCATGAAAGGAAAGCTGGATGGCCATGTTTAACAATATCAGTGAAATAATATTCTCCAGTGTCTCTATTTGAACATAAGAGGTAGACCAACGTCATACTCCTCATGAATCTCAAGTGAAATATTGACTTAGAGAATGTGAACCTATGGCTGTCTTGATTTTTCTTATTGATTATCTTCTTTCCACTAAAGCTAAAAAAGAAAAGGTGTATATTATATCTCCTATAGCTCAGCAGTTTAGGTATCTGACTGTGGAGCCAGAGGTTGGGAGTTCAATTCCCCAATGTGCCTCTGAGAAGAGTCAGCCTGTGTAGCCCTGGGCAAGCCGCACAGTTCGAAGATGCCCCAGAAGAAGAGAGTGGTAAACCATTTCTGTGTATTCTCTACCTAAAAAACCCTGGAAAGGGTCATTATAAGTCAGAATTGACTTGACAGCACACAGTTATTATTAGCAGCTATTTAAAGGCTACTTAAGAAATATCACTATTTTGGGGAGTGTTGAAATTATAATTATTATTCCTAGAGTGCCTATAGAAATTAAGCATTTTATATAAAACTGTGCTTGGAAATGTTACTTTTTCAGATACTGACCATGGTGGCTTCAGAGATTCTGGGAGCTGTAATCCAAAAAAGTAACTTTTCCAAGTTCTCAACAAGAAATATGAGGGAAAGAAGAGTAGTTGAAAGCAACATCTGAGATCAGTTCCAAAAAGAGAGAGAGATCAAACTGTGCATTTTTTATCAAGTGTTTAAGTACATGAACAGAAGATCCAATTATCAGAAGGCATTTTCTCTGTACTAGCCTGAGCTGATGCACTTGCGTTGGCCATAACCTTTGATGTAAAATGCTGCCTTGACATGAAATGTGCATGGCCTAGTTTAAGGGTGTGAAAAGATTTTTCCTGTCTTTATGGTCAAGAGATCCCGTTGAAGATCTCAAACCTCTTCAGAGAGATCTCACTTCCATTGCAAAACCAAGGCTACAAATGTATTTGTTGTCATTGTTGAGGTTTGGGTAATTAACACAAGATGTATCTTAGCATCTGTGCCCTTTATGAATCTCAGTATGTACAAAGAGAGAGCAATCACGTAATGATCAGGCTGATGAAACTGAAAGGTGCAAATCGTCCATTCAGTTTCTCTTTCCAGAAATCCAAGTACTCAGGAAGACGTTATTATAGTTTTACATTTTGTATACAGTGGTACCTCGACTTACGAACGTCTCCACTTACGAACGATTCAAGTTACGAACGGCTCCGTTCGCAAAAAGTTGCTTCGACTTGCGAACGGAGCCTCGACTTACAAACGAAAAAAGAAGAAAAAAACTTTTCCTGCCCTTTTTTTGACCTAAGTTCACCTTAGGTCAAAAGAAGAAAAAATAAAAAAATTGCCCCCTAGTGGTAGAGTACGGATTAACCGGCTTTGCATTAGTTCCTATGGGAACTAATGCCTCTACCTACGAACAGCGCCTTGACATACAAACGAAAAACAGCAGGTATGGATTAAATGGTTTTCAATGCATTCCTATGGAAAAGTTTGCCTCGACTTACGAACTTTTCGACGTACGAACGCCGTTCCAATACGGATTAAGTTCGTAAGTTGAGGTACCACTGTAATAGTAATGCACCATCAAGTGAATTCCAACTTACTTCGAAACCTTCCAGTATCAGGTATTCAGAAATGGCTTACCAGATCCTCCATTTACAGAAATGGGCAAAAATCAGCTTTATTCTCTCTGAGACTGGTAAGTCTTACCATCTTGTGGTGAGTTGGTATGTGTGTGTTTTCTTAGTTAGTGCATGAGGCCAAACCAAGTCAGAAGTTACATCCCTGCTCTAGCTACATCCTGATAGGACAACTGTCATACTTGTCTATACATCCTTATGGAACACACTGTCACAAGATGTGGTGATAACTACCAATTTACATGGCTTTAAAGGGTGCTTAAAACCATTCTCAGAAAACAGGACTACTTGTGGTTAATTGACATGATGCTGTTTCCAGGATCAGACTTTCCAACCATAGTGGAAATGTTTTTGATGGGATAGGTCTTTGGTCTAATTTGGAAACCAGAATTGATACAAAATTAGACTGCTCAGATGCTGATTGGTACAGAGAGACCAACACAGACCACACAGATCCTGTTGTCAACTGCATAGGTTACCAGGCTGACGACACAGAAAGGCGCAAATGGTCCATCCAGTTTCTCTTTCCAACAATTCACACACTAAGGTAGACATTATCATCGTTTTACATTGTGTATAATAATAATGTTATCAACTACCTAGGTTATCAGATCGTTTCCAAGCTCAATTTATTCGCCATTAACATCCTGAACATCTTGGAGTTAGTAATTACTGTAAGGTAATTATCTCAACCCAGATTAACCTTACCATCAGCCTTTGAGGCCTTGCTTGCTGGCTGTTCTCCGTTTTAAACATGATCAACCAGAAACAGGATGTGTGTGTCAGTGTGTGTGTGTAATTCCACATCTAGTGAATTATCTTTCTGTAGAGAGACCTGTCTCCCTTCTCCCTATATTTATATAGGCTGTGAATAATCTTTTTTTTTTTTTTTTTTTTTTTTTTGCTCAGACAGAGCATATGATGGTGGTTTCATTGCTTTTATACCAGTTTACGTAGAGCATTGGTTCCCAACCTTGGATAACTCAGGTGTTCTTGGATTGCAACTCCCAGAAACTCCTGCCAACACAGCTGATGGAGAAGGCTTCTGGGAACTGCAGTCCAAGAACACTTGGGGTACCCAAGACTGGAAACTATTGACTTACAGCATGAAAAAGTTACTGCACTGGCCATATTGGCTGAGGAAATTCTGGAAACTATAGTCTGAATAGAATAAAATAGAACAGAATAGTTGAAACCATAGATCTGACAAATGGTTTCAGCTGTTCTGTTCTATTCTATTCTGCTTTGATTTGGATTCCTGCACTGAGCAGGGGGTTGGACTTGATGGCCTTATAGGCCCCTTCCAACTCAATTATTCTATGAAATCCAGCAGTAAGTTGCAACTAGACTAGGTGCAGTGAATAAGTGGGGATGTCAGTTCCTTCACTCATTCAGTGGGCCTATTCTAGTCTACTTCCTGGAATTCAACCAACATAATATAATATAATATAATATAATATAATATAATATAATATAATATAATATAATATAATTAATAAAATATAATATAATATAATATAATAATATAATATAATATAATATAATATAATATAATATAATATAATATAATATAATATAATATAATGCCTATACATGATTGGAAATTTAACCAAGTACAACTCTCAACTCCTGCACAGGCACGATTAGAATAAGGCAGCCTTGGGAATGTCCCTATTGCTCACCCTCAGTTCCTGATCTGCAGTGCAAGGACATTCCTCATGAGTTGCTTGACAGAAAAATGGCTGACAGCGGCGATGCACTTAATACTGTTCTGCACTGCTACATCGACAGAAATTAGAAAAAGTACTTTGCTGAAGTACAATCCACCGTACATCCTGGCTGAGGTATTCCAGGAACTGCAATCCAAATTAGTTAACTTTCCCCATCTCTGTTACATAGGAGATGAATAATCAGTGCATATCCCCAATTAATTACACCAGGTCAAGTTCCACAAAATGAGTCAGCTTTTTCTGCTAAGAAACTGTGAACATTCCCTAAGCCTGCCATTGCTTACACGGACGGTGCTAATGTGTTTGTTGGCCCTTGCTGTAGCCATCTGCAGGAATAAACTCCAGTCTCCAAATAAACTCGCCAAATGAAAAGCTTCACATCTGTTATCTGCATTCAAACCATTTCCTCCCTTATGAGAATGCAGTGTAATTTTTCTGGCAAGCCACCATTCGGGAGGCATTGGATGGATGAAAGGTCCTTTTGGGATAAGCGTGTTGCAAGATGTATGAACTTCTCCCCATTCCCAGAGGTTGCTCCCTATGTTTCAGGTTCCCTTCCACCAGACTCTCCCCAGCTTTCCTTTCTTTTTGCCGGGTCATTTCCTACCCACAAGAACTGCAGATCAAACAGGATTAAAATGCCCACTGTGTTTATTTTCTTGACTGCTTCCAAGAGCCAGGTCTTTCATTACATCTGTTTGAAAAAGCTATGCAGCATCTGTTTCAGCCAGTGGTTCCATGTTGGAATTCAATTAGAGATAATGGAAATGTAGGGCATTTTGGAGAAAATTCCAAAATTTCATAAAGGAGACCAGTGCTTGCAATTTGGAGTGGACTGGGGTGTAATACTGAAATGGGACATTTTTCAAAGCTTGGAATGAAATGTGTGTGTTGGGCGGTAATTCACTCCCCCCATCACAGCATTCATTGTTAGCAGTCATTGTGCAGAGTCATTCTTGGGTGGTGAGACAACAGGGGTGCTCACTAGCTGACTCCTCACTGGGAACAGCACACCACTACACCAGTAAGATAGGGTAAAGGTAAAGGTTCCCCTTGACATTTAGTCCAGTCGTGTCCGACTCTAGGGCGCGGTGCTCATCCCCGTTTCCAAGCCATAGAGCCAGCGTTTGTCCGAAGACATTTTCCGTGGTCACGAGGCCAGCGCGACTAGACACGGAACACCGTTACCTTCCCACCGAGGTGGTACCTATTTATCTACTCACATTTTTACATGCTTTCAAACTGCTAGGTTGGCAGGAGCTGGGACAAGCGACGGGAGCTCACTCTGTTGCGTGGATTCAATCTTACGACTGCTGGTCTTCTGACCTTGCAGCACAGAGGCTTCTGCGGTTTAACCCGCAGCGCCACCACGTCCCTATACACCAGTAAGATACATTCCTCCAAATGTCAACCCTGAACCCCTCCTCAATTACTCTTTTCACAGTTTGTGAAAGGTACACAGACAGTTGGAGGAATTAAGGCCCACCTTTATTTCTTCTTAAGCACCCATCCTTGGGAACTGAATTGTGAAAATATTACAGACAACCTTCCAGAATCCTCTGCTGGCAATGACTAGGACCTACATGTTCTTGGGCTTCCAGACTTGTCCTTCCCTACTAGTTCCCTTGGCTCCTCAAAGCCACTTCTGAAAGCACGCCTCCAGAACATGCCTGTGATGTGGTCATGGTTGGCAGGTGAGCAGCACCGAACTCCGAAAGACTTTAAGACCTTGTGGGGAAAAGGAGGCAGGTTCTTGAGATGTTAAGGGTCCTTGTGATGTCATAGCAGTTGTGCAGGCAAGAGTTGGGAGGGGGTCTACAACAGCTTCTTGGTCAGCCGATTGTGGATATGGGTACAAGGCACACCGTGTACCACTCTGTTTTCTAGGAATAGCACGATGGATATATGGAACTGCAGGCTCTCTTCCCACCTCCCTCTCCTCAATGCTGACTTTTTGGTGTACTGACATGTAAACTCCTCTACAATGAGCGAACCCCAGCACCAGTTAGCACTAGGTGAAGATATATGCCCAGACTTTAAAGACACCTCACACACAAATTTATCTTTCTTCTCTACCAGTGATGCTCACCTGATGGTTACATGCCCACTTGTTGACCTGGAGAAGCACAACAACTCCTGAGACGTTGGCCAACACCTTAAATCTCCCAAACCTAGATGTTGTACAGGGCTGATATGACGAACCTTTGGTACTCCAGATATTTTGGTCTGTATCTCTCATGTTATATGATGTACCAACTCAAACCTCTTCCAATGTATGGTGATTCTGAAGGTTTTTTTTAAAAAGGTAGATGAGGTGTTCAAGGAGTTTTACCCTTGCCACCCCCTAGTGAGTTTCCATGGCCACAAATTTGAACCACAGTCTACTGAGTCCTAGTCTGACATCCTAATCATTGCAATACAACGGCTCTCACACCTCTTATTATTCCTTATTGGCTAAGTAAAGTACATAAAGCTGATGGAACTGCAAACCAGAACACCAGGAAGTCCATAGGTTCTCCAGCTCAAGTGCAGAGGTGCAGACAGGTGTGCAGGGATTGAATGAAACACTGTACCTAACTGTATGGCAAAATGGTGGTGAAGATGGAGGAGGCTGTTACACATTTTCCTAGTCCCCCCCCCCCCAAAAAAACTGGTTCATCCAAAGAACCTGAAACCTTCTGATTGGAGGTGGGGAATGTTGGTTCCTACATTGGAAGATGGTGGACACTTCCGGCTTCAAAATCCCATAGTTCTATGATTGATTCTAAGCTAAATCCAAAGACAGCCTGTAGAACTCACACATCTCTAATCATAGTGCAGGAGGTCATGGGTTATAATTTGGGATGAATCACTCTTTACTCTAGAGTAGTGGTCCACAACCTTGGGTCCCCAGATTCCTTGGACTAAAACTCCCAGAATCCTTCACCACTAGTTGTGCTAGCCAGGATTTCTGGGAGTTGTGGGGACTCAAGGTTTGGAACCTCTGCTCTTGAGTATGTATTTATTTTTGTCTGCAATCCTTTTGAAGATCTTGAGGATCTTGTTTCAGGAATGATTGCAACTAGCCACAGAAGTGATCCAATAAATGCTTAGAGAGAAGACAATGAAAAATATGGGCCACCCCAGAACTGTCAGCTTGAGGATATTTCCCTCTGATGTTTAAGGGAACACCTCGAGCTCTCTTTAATCTTGCATTTTCACTTCCTGAGCGGGTACATAAAATTTTTAAAAGGAATGCAGAGTAATTTAACAGCTAGAAGCAGAGGGGAGAAAAATAATTGGCCAAGAAGAGGCAGATGCAATTACCGAGGGTGAGCGGTTTCTTGCCTTGCAGTAGGCCAAGAAAACACACTTATCAGAGGAAGACTGACAGGCCAGCTCAGGAAACAATTCTGCTCACAACGTCTCCTACAGAGCTCTCTCTGACAGTTCTAGTCCAGAAGGGACCTTGAGACAGAGAAAAAGGAATGTTACCCAACCTTAAGTACCTCAGAGGAAGGAGACAGATGGTCAGTCAAGTTACCCTAGCTTCAGTTAACTGCAACGACAGAAGAAATTTATTTTCCACCTCAAAGGAGGTCAAGAACAGGCCCTGAATGTGAGAGGAGATGAATTTTGGTATAGAGATAATAATGCTTGTGATTTTACCAGAAATGGGTATTTCAGTGCTTGCACTGTGTCTATGGAGTATCCTCCCTAAAGAGGCTCACCTGGCATGTTTCTCTTTTTCCAACCAAATTTCACCAGGTATTTTGGGCCAGTTTTTACTGCTTTTAGTCCCCTGCTGCTAGTTTCACTTCACGGCATTATTATATGATGCTGTTACTTTCTTTTTCTTTTTTTTTAATCTTAATTTTCTTAATCTTAATTGTTTCAATGCTGTACTGCTCCTTGATTATATTGGCTGGAATCCAATTGTTAGTTCTATTGATTCAAGGGGCCTTACTCTGATTGGGACTAAAAATTGGATTGTAGGTCTATGTTTTATTTTGTACGCCACCCAGAGAGTTTGGTGATGACTATAACCCCATGGGTAGGCCCTCTGAATTAACTGCTGAACAGCAAGTCAACATTTATGTCAATCCCATGGAGTCAACACATCTATTCTAGATCAGTCTAACAATAGGGTGCTTGCCTAAATGATTTTAAAATGTAGTAAAATAATAAATAAATGAATTTAATATATTTATTTAATAATAATTTGATAATAAATATAATGACAATGTAATCTCCACAGGACAGATGTGGCAGATACGGTAAAGTGATAAACAGTCACGTGACACTTTAATGCAAACCGATTTACTATAGGAAGAGTGGCAAATTCTTAATTAACTAGTTAATAAGCAGCCGCTTGAATCCCTCACTGTGCGCTAGTTATGTGAGCTGTGGCATAATGAGAAATACAAGCAGTGGCGATTTTGTGGTGATTTGTTGCCACAATTTAAACCATTGCACTTAAAACTGGGGTAACTCAACAAGAGGATTATCCCCATTTAGTCTACCCAACAGTTATTTAGTTTGATGATGGTATGTTACACGGTTAATCCACAAAAAGGCGTTTAGTTCACACTGTGACCTGCATTCAGTTAGTGCAATAAAGCGGCAAAGTGAGCTTCTCCTTCCTGTCATACAGAAGAGAGAGAGAGATCACCTCGAGGAGACCTGGATTTTCCTCATCAATTCTAGGATCCAAGGCAGAAACCAGGTTCCAGGATCCAAGAGAGAAGTCAGATTCAAGGATCCAAGACCCCCAGTGGACAAGAAGCAATCCAAGCAAGTGCATGCTTCCTTTCTTGATGGTTTGTACACTACTAGGGTAGGCAGTGGTGTACAAACTGTAAATAAAGAAAGCATGCAAGGCAGTGTACATGGCTCTTCTCCTCATTGTTTTATCCTCACAACAGCCCTGTGAAATAGGTACTGCTTTCTTTCTCTCTATTCCTATCAGAGCGCTGAATAATTTAAAATTATGGATGTATATGAAATATAGGTAAATTTAAAAACAAGTTAAATTGTTAAGATAATTAAGACTATTTTTGACCAGAAGCAGGCTACTTCAATGGCGTTACCTTGGCCATTTGCTAGATCTTCTTTTGTACATGAGGTGGAGCATAAACTGCATGCATGTATGTGCTGCATTGATTGAATTTCTCCACAGTCACAGAAAATTTGTCCTGTATCCAAGTAGCCCCATTTGATAGACAGTGCTGAGAGAAAGTGACTGGCCCAAAGTCATGCAGTGGTCTTGGACCTCCTAAGTCCCAGTCTAACACTCTAAAGGGGTGATTTGCTGCTCCAGAAGGATTCCAGAAGCAATCCACCTTTCCTTCTTTCCTTCCTGCCTGCCTGCCTGGAGGAGCTGGGGAAAAACATTTTTTCATGACAGTGGACAGAAATCTCATGAGGCCATTGCCAGAGAAAGTGTATTTCGAAAGCCACATATGGCCTATCCCAATTTTTAACTATACCCTCTTAAAGACATTCTTGCCTTAAACATTATACAATACTAATAAACCGCATCGTAATAGTTCCTTGCTTCCTGTCAAGACAGGCACTGTTCTGTGAAGAGATCCATGCTATATTGCTGCCCAGAGCTGCAGAACACATCAAGATTTTACTCCTTGACGTTGTAACTTTAATAGACACTTCTGGACTATGTGAAGAATCAATATATCTCCACTGCATTTTAAAAATGTGCAGAGCACACAGCAGGGGCTGTGCTGGAACAGCAGACCAGCTGGTCCTTCAACCTATTGGCGAACAGCATTTCCCCCCTAATGCTGATGTGATGTGCTGTACTCTGCAGTACATGGGAGGAAAGAATTGTATCCATGAGGGAAATCTCTTGCCTTCTCATGGCTCTTATTGACTTCAAAGCAAAGCATGACTGTTCATACTCCTTTCTGATTTTCACATATTCCTCCCATCTATGAAAACAGAGACTCCGTATTACTATATCCCAGTGAGCTTTCTACAGATGAACTAAAGACTTTGAGAAACGGTGTCCTCTGTTTATCAGTTTCATGTTTCCTGCCATTTTCTTTCAACTGCGGATTCCGGTGTTTCTCTGTTACGTTGAGAATATTAATAGAAGAGTTTGGCTCACCTTTATTTGTTTCTTGAAAAAATGTTACTCATAAAATGGTTACGGGGGGATGTTTAACTTATCTTTTCCCCTCCAAAAACAGAGCAACATGCTCTTGCTTACTTCTTTTTTTTTTACATTCAATATCTCGGTGAGGCAAGCTAGGCTGCAAAAGATGTGTGACTGTGGGCCAGTCATAAGGATGTTAATCCTAGCTTGTATCTTTCACATGTGTGAGAATCATAGAGTCGTAGATAACATCTGGAAATCAACATGCTGCCTCTGCCTGCTTTAACTGTATCACAACACTTTTTTACTGAAAGGATCTCTGGCAGAGCCAAAGCTTGGAAATTCCACTTTGTTTGGGACTACCACTACTGGAATCCCCTGGCTGGAACATTTCAGAAGTTGTTTAGTTTCAGAACTCTTGGCCACGCACAGCTTGCCTCTACGGAACAAGGAAGTCATGGGTACTCAATCTGTAACCAATCCTTCCCTGTCTGGAGGAAAAAACATACTGCAACCCACTTCTGATAGTTCTTTCGCCTCTTTTCAAATGAAAAGCCTTGATTGTTGATAATAAAGAAATTGAAAATACTCAAGAATTTGAATAACTTGGTTCAATCATCAAACCAAATGGAGACCATAGCCAAGAAATCAGAAGACTGAGGCTCAGGCAGGCAACAATGAATGAATTAGAAAAGATCATCAAGTGTAAGAATGCGTCACTGGAGACCAAAACCAAGCTCATCCACACTATTGTATTCCTGATTACTATGTATGGATGTGAAAGCTGAACAGTGAAGAAGGCCAGCAGAAAAAAAAATGTTTCATTTGAAATGTGGTGTTGGAGGAAAGCTTTATGGATCCTCTGGACTGCTAAAAAGACAAACAAGTGGATCCTAGATCATATCAAGCCTGAACTATCTCTGGAGGAAAAAAATTTGAAGTTGAGCCTGGCCTACTTTGGGCAAACCATGAGAAGGTAAAATTCACTGGAAAAGATAATGCTGGGAAAAGTTGAAGGCAAGATAGAAAGAGGAAGACCAAATATGAGATGGATTGACTCCCTAAAGGAAGCCACAGCCTTGGGTTTACAAGACCTGAGCAGGGCTGCTGAGGACAGAACCTTTTGGAGGTTACTGAATCAGAGGGTCGCCGTAATTCAGAAAAAGCTCGACAGCATGGAACAACAACAAGAGAAAGAGTTGATAGCCTTTTAGAGAGCACTGAATGCCAGCAAGGGCTGTCCCAAGACATTTTGCTACCTGTGGCAAAAGACAAAAAACCAGAGCAGCACCACAACCTCAGTTTTTGTAAAGCAAGTTCAGTCTATACCCCAATACAGAGATATAATTAGAACTGCTGTTGGGGAGAGGGTGCTGGAAGTGCCATGCTAGCTGTGGTATTCTGGGTACTGCAGTACAAAAAAGCAGTATCTCCCACCTCTTGCTCTATGTCCTCAGTGGAATAGGGTTCTACACACCAAATTAGGAGCAGATTAGCTTAAGTGGTTAGGAATGGTTTGGTGGCATAATGACCTCCCCATTCCTCTGTCTTCTGACGCAGATTATTTCCTAATTCCAACACAGAGGAATGAGGAAATCATGAGGAACAACCAGTAGATATCCACTACTACTTTCTAAAATCCATTATCTGATGGTAGGGCTGGTCCTGGTTCTAGCTACCTAGGTAGTTTGGAATTACTGAAGTCCTACAACTCCTACGTTCAGATCCTTCACTTCCTGAGAGAATATGGTAAATCACACAGTTTTTGCAGAAATTCATTGTCCTAAGCTCAATAGGGACGTGGTGGCACTGCGGGTTAAACCGCAGAAGCCTCTGTGCTGCAGGGTCGGAAGACCAGCAGTCGTAAGATCGAATCCACGCAACGGAGTGAGCTCCCGTCGCTTGTCCCAGCTCCTGCCAACCTAGCAGTTCCGTGTCTAGTCGCGCTGGCCACGTGACCACAGAAACTGTCTTCGGACAAACGCTGGCTCTACGGCTTGGAGACGGGGATCAGCACCGTGCCCTAGAGTCGGACACGACTGGACAAAATGTCAAGGGGAACCTTTACCTTTACCTAAGCAAGCTCAGCAGAAGCACTTTTCTCTAAGAATGGCATTAGGTGTGAAGGAGATCAACACAATCCATGTAAGGTGCTAACACGTGGAATGTTCTATCATGCAATGGTTCTTAACTTCTGGCCTTCCAGATGTTTGTGACTCCAAATTCTAGAAGATCTAGTCTGTATGGCTAATGGTCATATGGGATTATGAGAGCTGACTTCTAAGACATCTGGAATTATTGCTTGTCCTGTAGAGAATATTGGATCACATACAGAGTGATGTATTCAGCTTCTTCTTTCTAAACACATCCTGAACAGAACTGATCTTAGAAAGCACTAAGCATCCAGAAATATCCTTTACTGCCATGAGAACTGGACCCTCTCCAAGATCACGCTGTTCATAATTAAACTCATCTTAGGAACAAGATACATTTTAAAAAGATGTATAGAGGCAGCCATACAGCCAAGCAAAAGAACAATAGCTTTCTGCCATTGTTACAATAGTCACTTGTAACGCAAAGATGCAATGGGCAATTTCATTTCAATCAACTGTGCTGGCTTCTAGCAATCAAACAAGGGAGGGTGGTCTCCAAACCAAATTAACTCTCCTTTGATCATTAAAGGGTTACAAATCTCCCCATAACATTCAACTATATTCCTAAGGATAAATAATTAGTCATTATCCTGCTGCATTTCCTGAAGCATGAATTAGTACGCTGAGGAGCTGTATAATTTCGAGCGAAAGGTGTCCTGCAAAGCAGGATCCTAACTGAAAGGGAAAGTATCCTGAAATGCTTTTCAGAAATATTAAGAGAAGAAGATTGTCACCCCTCCCTTTTTTTGTTTTCCTTCTTCCTGTTTAACAAGTAACTGCTTCGTCAGTCAGTCTCAGGAATACATGAAAGGCCTAGCATTGTAAAGAGTGATCAACAAGATCCTCCATCAATGCATCTTGAACACTGCTGGTCATTTCGTTTGTTTTGAAAGAGAACACCTTTCCCATTTACTTGCCCGAATTCCATCTTTCACTCATGTTATCAAAAGTATAAGAGACTCTACTTTTACAGTTGTAGTTTAAAAAAAAGGGGGGGGGAATGTGGGTTTACCAGGGATGCTGGAGCCCTCATTGGGGCTTTTAAGGGCTCCTGAGGTCAGAGACCCCATGTTGCCCACCCCTGATTTATGGTATGTTTTAAGGACATAAAAGTTGCTGACTTCACTGCTATAGTTGATAAAGATCCTGTGGGTGTAATTTTCATCCTTGCTTGTACTATGTTAATGGATATGTTGCAACCTGTGCAGCCCGTGGATGTGGACAGGATCCTTGCATTCCACCACATGTGTGATGAACCTTGTACTTCCTGGCTCATAAAAATAGACAGAGCTGGACAGGACAAATGGGTAACAGGAGGGGTTAATACTTCCCAGAAGTGAAGTAGAGTTCCAGCATGCCAAAAGGAGGCAATAGTGATTCACATAAATAATACTTCCATTAACAATTGAAAACTAATACTATTGCATATAAATTATACTGTGACTTTAACCATGCATGCAGGGACGATGAGCAGGGGCAACGGGGTGGGGAGAGTAGTGGAGAAACACTACCTCTAGGGTGCCAGAGATGACTCCTAGATGTGATATATCAGGCAAAGAGAAAATAAATAATAGAATCATAGAACAGATGAGTTGGAAGGGGCCTCTAAGGCCATCAAGTCCAACCCCCTGCTCAAAGCAGATCTTACAGATGGTTGTCCAATTTTCTCTTGAATGCCTCCAGTGTTGGAGTGCTCACCACCTCCTGAAGTCATTGGTTCCATTGTTGTACTGCTCTAACGGTTAGGTTTTTCCTACTATTCAGCCTAAATCTGGTTTCCTGTAGCTTGAGCCCATTATTGCATGTCCTGCACTCTGGGATGATCAAGAACAGATCCTGCCTGTTCTTTGTATGAACCTGCCTTTCAAGTATTTGAAAAGTGCTATCATATCTCCCTTCAAAAGAAGACAAAAATGTTGTGGCATTATGAAGATTAATTGCTATATTTTAATATGATCTTTCATGGACAGGTCTACTTCTTCATAAGAGTGGGAATACATGACAAATATACATTTGTACATAGAACCATTGCCAAAAGAGACTGTTTTTTTCTGGACACAAGCTGTTGATTGCACGACATTTCACATCTGGCAATGACCTTTAAGCCCCCTGTTGAAATTCAGTTCCCCTCCTAGGAAGCATTGTTCTGTAAACAATGAGAATGATGGTGGTTAAATTAATTCCAGGCTATAAATAATAAGCAGTAACAATATGGTAATGAGTATCTCTAATCACCAATGGGACTTGTTAGGTGGCACTGGTGGATAAAAACAAAATATAGCTGGGAATTTCAACATATACAATATTTTACATTTGATAATGACCCAAGAAACCTTGGCTTATATTAAGTCCATTGAGATGGGTTTTAAACATATGTCTATATTTTATCTCAGCTGTCTCTCTCTGGATACTTGTCCTGTATTTTTTTCTTCTCCAGAATGGCAACTTTCAGGTCTCATGCAGAGCGTCCATGTAAATTAAAATTATTAGAAGCAGGTTTCCATGTATGGCCATTTGTGGTGTCCAATTTGTGTACGTTAATTCTTTTGCACAGAGATTGTCTTGTTTGTCCTATGTAGAGGGGCACTGTTGGCTTAGATAACATGGCTTAGATAACATTAATTGAGAAACAGATAAAAGTACCCTTGGTGTTGTGTGTGACATTGTTAGGTCTTGTAATCATGTTCTCAGAATAAATGTTGAGGTAGAGTTGGAATCTGGGTTTGTAGCAGGGTTTAGTCTCCATCTCGGTCAAGCCAGCATAGTCAATAGTGAAGACTATGGGAGTTATAGTCCTATAACACCTCGAGGACAGCATTAGGCTGTATCATTGATGCCCACACTCTAATTAGGTTCAGAGAATAACTGAATTATCCACCAAAAAACTACTGCACATCTCCTATAGAACCCATGTGCAGTGTGAATGTTTTCATCATCATCTTAGAACTGCAGAGCTGGAAGGGGCCCTATGAATCATCAAATCCAGCCCCTGTCAAGGAGGCACAGTGGGGAATCAAACTCCCAACCTCTGGCTCCCCAGTCAGATACCTAAACCACTGAGCTAGTTTCCTGAACTTAGGTCCCCAGATGTTCTTTGGACTCTAGAAGTTTCAGTCCAAGAACATCTGGGGACTCCTGTTTTGGAACCCCTTTTCAGAGGGAGAACTCATTTTTCACATACGATACCAGCCTGGCCCTTTAAGCCTCACTGACAGCATGACTGGGCCCACAGCCAGACATTTGGTGGCAAAGGAGCATAATATTAGTCAATGAGAATAATACAGTGGAGAGTAGCCAGAAAATAAATGTATCCAGCCTAATAAGTTTACAGTTATTTAATTGTATTAAAAATTAACGTAACCTATTTTAGCTTGCATTCCTGTTAAATGATGAGGGAGGCAAAATTTCAGTTGGGATCTGAAAAGCCGTCTGCTTCCAAGGAAGCAAGTGGAAATTCCTAGGCAGTGGAACAAGAGTTCCCGAGCAACTGAGGGCGAGGAGGGCTTACATAATGCTTTATTCCCCTGCAAGTTTGGAAACAAGCACTTGACACTGACTCTGCAGACTGAGTTTATTTGCATCGCTTCTAGTATTGGGTCATGTTACTTCTCTGAAGTAATACAGTTGTGATGTAATGCCTGCCTCGCTGGCTTTATATGCGTTGTTGCTATAGCATTGATGGATGAGGTAGTTATTGCAGACAAGTCCCTCTAAATGGGAACAACGCAGCCGTTGTGGTTGAAACAATCTCACGCCGCTAACATCCTTACAGCCCAGTGAAAGGAAACATATTAATAGCCTCTAAGATGTTTTTAAGATCTTACTGTAATATCTTGTAAGGACAAGCCCTGTGTTATTGCTTTTAGAGTGCACTTTCAAGAAAAACCCTCACAGATGGAGACTGCTAGGCCCCCAAGCCCCTGCCTGACAGTCAGTGTGAACTTACAGTGCACCCTCACGAACACTCGTGCCAGAATTTTTAAAAATGTGCAAGAGATCTAATACAATGGGAAGAGGTTATTCTGCAAGCGGACTGTTGTTTGAAGCATTTGCTAAGGATGACCACTGATTCATGTTGTTTGATTTAAAATAGATTGGCAGTTGCCAGGTGTGGTAACTACCCCAAGCAGAAGATGATGTGGGAAGCAAGCCTCCCAGTTTCCCCTACTGAGCTGCTGGCAGTTTGACAGTTTTCGACTGGTAAACAACAGTGCTCTGTATACCACACAATCTATCTTGAAACTGCTAAACTACTCCTATTAGGGGTGTGCCATTTGTGTTTTTTCGAGTACAGAACCCATAGTTCTCCATTCTAGAGGTTCAACCTGACAGAGCCACACTTACAGATACCAAAATGTGGCTTATCTAGGACAAAGGCCTGGCTGGAAGACTTCGTAGGGTAGTATAGGCCTAACTCCATCCTAGCTTCCTGTTAGAAAAGGAAGCAGCCCCAAGGCTTGCTGGAAAGTCTTCCTTTTGTTACAGAAGTTAGGGCAGACAAGGTTTATCTGAGTTTCAAATGAAGCTGAGACTGAAAGAAGCAGGAGACAAAAAATTCACTAATGCATAAAGTCTGCCCTTTCCAGACATAAGGTCATTCCAAATGCAACCAAATGCAAATATTCTCCAGCCGAGATGTTTTCTTGTGGAGTCCAAAAAAACAAACTAGTGAAATATAACTGATTAGAAAAGTTATTTTTTCAACCACAACTCCTAGCAACTCTCAGTTGGCATGGGAGTCAAACTGTAAGCGAGTAATTCTTCCAAGTTCTAAATAATATGACATTGGTAGTGAATCAGTAATTTGCAACTTTAAGTTTAGAGAGTTTAAGTTTGTAGCTTCCTACAAATATTGTTGTGCTTTGAAAATCCAAAGATACACTTCTTCTCTGGCTTCAGGTCAAAGACCATGAGACTACTTTAATATATAAATATGAGGGTATGCAGCAGAATGATGCAAAACCAAAGTCTCATTCTTTACAGTAAGCATTCCAGGATATCTGAGAAAGAGAAACAGTGATAGTACCATTTACAGTTTCCCCTTGAGAAGCATAATATACACTCCAGCTGACAAAACCAAAAGAAAAAAGACAGCTGGATGAACTTTATTTGGAAGCAAAAATGACAAAACCGAAGCTATCGTACTTTGGGTGCAACATGAGAAGGCAAGACTCACTGGAAGACAATAATGCTAGGAAAAGTTGAAGGCAGCAGAAAAAGAGGAAGACCAAATGTGAGATTGATGACTCTATAAAGGAAGCCACAAGCTTAAGTTTGAGAGAGTTGAGCAGGGCTATAGAGGTCAGAGAATTCTGGAGACCATTCATTCATAGAGTGGCCATACGTTCGAGGCAACTTGATGGCACGTAACAACAACCAATGGCAGTATTTATGCCTTTGCTTGTGCAGTGTCACTAAGATGCAGCCAATAGAAACAGTAAGGAGATCTGCTTACAATTTTGGAACATTAACTTTCCATCCACTTGCATTCCTTGCCATGTCTAATTTTTTTTGGCTGAAATCCTGCTGCTTAGCAACTAGAGATGGTGGTATTCGAATACGAATACCCCAGCTAGACATAACTGTCCACTCATATGTGCAGTTCTATTCGTATTCGAATATGAATACCCCCATCTCTATTAGCAACAGTAACTCACTAGAGTAGGCCCATGGAATTAGTGGGGATTTGGTGAGCCAGTTCCTCTGTAAATCCCATTGATTCATATGAACCTACTTTAGTTATCACTTACTAAGTCACAACAAGTTGATTCACTAAATCCCCACAGATTCAGTGGGCCTACTCTAGTGTGACTTACTATGCTAAGCAATAAGATTTCAGCAATTGAGTTATTCAAGCCAAAGGCCATAGCAAGAAGAAGAAGAAGTATACAAGAATTCAATTGAAATATTAATAAATGCATCCATGTGTCACATAATTGCACACACACATGCACACACAGACACATATGCATGATATACAAATCATATCTGCCTATCTCTGTATCTGTAGAAATATACTTTTTTCAGTGTCTTCATACCCAAATAGTCATATTAAAAGCCCATAAATATTCAGTACATCTTTTGGTTTTACCTGCCTGATTGTACAGAAAAGACAGGAGACAGAATAAATGAAATTATGCACACACATTAACTGACCATCCATTGCAATTTAACACCATCAGGCCTATTTAATATTTGTTCTGACATATGATGCTGCAGTTACCACTAAAGTAATTATTCTCATAACTCCGCCATGAAGGGGGAAGTGATCTCTTGAGGTATATCAATCGTCTTATAGTGGAATGAACAATAAGGCATTCTTTTTCTCACTCATACCTGACACACAGACCAAATTCTAGGCTTGAATGAGAATCTCCACCTTCAGGAATTCTATTCAGTCTAACTACTAACATTGTCTGAAAACCTAAAGCAAGTATGGGAAAACTCTAAATGTTGCTGGACTGCAGTTCCCATGATCCCCTCACCATTAGCTGTGCTGGATTGAGCTAATGGGAACTGTAGTCCAACAACATCTGGAAGGCCACATGTTCCCTGATGCCTTCATGAAATACTGTTATCTCTACATAAGAAAAGATATTACTCACCATAGACTCATACAAGAGTTGGAAAGAGTTTGAAGATCACCAACCCCCTGTGGACCAACCCTCTGGCAGTGGAGGAAAGCCACAGGTAAAGCATCCAACAAATAAACACAGAGATAGACAGGGGAAAAGACCACAGCCCCATTATGGCATGATTAGCCATGTCCACTGCACTGATCTCACAACAAGTATTTCTCACAAGATAATCTCTACTGACCTAGCTGGATTGCTCAATGAGTTAAGTTTCTGACTGTAGAGCCACAGTTTAGGAGTTTGATTCCCCACTGTTTCTCATGGGAGAGGAGCTAGCCTGTACAGCCTTATGCAAGCTGCACAGCCCCAGGGCACACCAGAAGAAAGCAATGGTAGACTACACTTGATTACTCTCTACCTAGAAAACCCTGGAAAGGGTTACCATAAGTTGGAATCGACTTGATGGCACACAATTATTATTAACCCCTCATGTACATCCCTTTCATGATATATTTTATGAGGTGTTGAAATAAAGAAGGACCCAAGTCCAATGCTGTGAGGAAAGGATTTATTAATACTTTTAGTAGCTGATGTGTCTTGGAGAGGAACTCTCTCATGAAACTAAATATCTGCAAACATGGCAAGATAATAAGGAAAAATGCTCCTGAATCTACATAACAGGGGCTGTTCTTAACTCTGTTTTATTAGCTGCCACCCGGTTACTACAGAAAAGCTAAAGAGGAATAGGTACATACAGAAGCATAGCCAGAGTTTTCATATCTAGCACTGCTATTTAGCTTTTCCCAGAATTCATTCTCTGAAAGGAAATAGCATTCTTTTTTACCAACGTACTTCCCCTTTGATACGTTGCTAGAAGTTATCATTTCTAGACCTGTAGCCAAGAGCCACATGCTGTACTCTGAATGTGTCACCAATTCCATCCTATGGATTCAATTTGGAACAATCCTAGTAATCAATTATCTCTACTATTACTTATGCGTTTACTATCTCCACAAGGTATGCAGCACTTTGACAGAGTTGGAGAGGCCATAGAGAAGAAGATCATATTTTCACTGTAGTAAAATGGAGGAGCAAGCAATATGTACATACAGGAATGTATTAGGATTGCAGGACACGACAATCTGTTGTGAACAAATAACAACATGGACCAAAATTCCAAACTATGGGCTCAAACTATGACTTTCCTCTGCTCGCAGGAGAAATTTCGATGAAGAAGTGAAAACTGCTGCTCTGAAATTGGTTTGAAATAAGCAATTACATTTGAATGGAGTTGATGTCCCACTTTTGTACTGGAGTGGCCAGTGTCCTTCAGACCAAGCTAGCATGACTGCTAGCTCTTCTTGATATATATTTAAACACTTAACTGATTTTAGCTGATTTTAACTTATGCACAGTGCAATTCTACCTATGCCCACCCAGACACAAGTGAGATCAGTGAGGCTTACTTCAGCTTAGTGGCTCACAGTTTTAAGGACCTAATCTACTCAGTCATTAACTACTCTTTCCCCTTGATACTACAGTATCTCATTCACAGGTGATGGGCTTCCCACAGCTTCCCACTGCAGATCTTCAAAGCATTGAGTCATGCTGCCCCTCAGCATGATTTATGTCTCTGTTGGGAATCTACACTGCCAGTTACCAGCATCAAGCTACATGGCCACACAGGAAGGATGGCTGTCAGGAGTGGAGAATGTGCACCAGTGGAGCATGCACCTGTTTGAGTATAAACTATCTGGGGGAATAAGAGTGCCTCTAAGTCCCACTAGTGGCAACTGTAGAGATGAGGCAAACTTGTCCATTTCACTTTCACCCGTGCAGAGACATAAATCTCTCCTTGTCTCCTTCTTGCACATAAAAACAAGAAGCCGCAACATGTTTCTCTTTATCTGCAAAATGGCAATATATTTACTGGTGGTCTCAACAAGAGCTTTCATAATTATAAGCATAGCTTTTGTACAAAATGTGTACCAAAAAATACCACCTCTGTATTCCAGTAGCCAATCATAATGTCATAGTATAACTATGCATGTTGAACTAGAGCATCTTGCATGTGTGATTAGGAAATGCATTTTCCTATCTCCATATTATAATCCTCTGGTGGTATTATGGCAACATTTAAAATGCTCAATGACCCCATTTTGAACCTCCAGTGAGAAACAGGGGTTGTTTGTTTATTTGTTTGCTACAGTCCTTCAGGACTAATGCTCATAAGCACTGGTTGAAATATAATATAGGCAGGGACAAAGAAAGTTGGGCATACCTCACACCACGAGAGTAGAAAACCTCCTTCCTTCCTAGGTGGCCACTCTCTCTTTCTCTGTCTAAACAATATGATGTAGTTGAAATATGTTGTCCAGCACATGCAAATTTTGCATGCTCAAGTCTTGCAAAATCATAAGTGGGTTGATTCATTAATTCATCCCTAGCCAAAACCACACATCTTGAAGACTTGACCTAAAGCTTCTTCAGCAAAACAGGATTGAGAAGTCCTTAACATCAGTTCATCACTAGCTCAAACCACATATCTTAATGGTTGGACCCAGAACGTCTGAAGCAGATGATTGAAAGGTCCTCAACACAGGGATTCAGTGTTAGAGGAATTAAGACAAGCAGGGAGTAGAAGCAGCACTATAGAAAAAATATTAGTTTCAGCACCATGGACAGCACAAGAGTAGGTTTTGTGATTTACAGTATGTGTGAATACCATCCGTCCAAAATATTTGTCTTACAGTTCAGAACCACTATACCTTGAGCCATTTTATAGCTCATCCAATTCAGTTAGATCTGAATATTTTAAGTATTTGCATATATTAGTATTTTTCAGAACAGTGAAAAAAACATGAAAATGGGGGAAATAATGGGCTCTGACCCAGGATATGGAGGTGAAACTTAGTGCCATCAACTGTCTGATTTTT
Source organism: Intellagama lesueurii (assembly GCA_037013535.1). NCBI lineage: Eukaryota > Metazoa > Chordata > Lepidosauria > Squamata > Agamidae > Intellagama > Intellagama lesueurii. Next base: position 9,897,219 of record JBAJHW010000003.1, read on the forward strand.
AGTGTGCAGGAAAAAATTCATACCAGTATAGTCCCTTCCTCTCCCACTGTTCACTGGGTTCTGTGAAATTTAGACAACTTACATCCTATTCTTAATATTACTGTGATTTATCCTATTCAAATCCTGCATGATGGCACAAATTTCATGCACAAAGGCACTTGGCCAATTGGACTGAGTCATGCAGCTGCATAAAAGAAAAGAAGAAAAATTCTCCAACATACACCCATTTAACCTCCTGAAAATTACAACGCAAATAGCAGTCTCTCTATTCTTTAACACTGCTCTGTCACAAAAAGATAGTCAGTCACAGAGACAAGGGAATTCCCTCCCATGGATAAAGTTTCCAGGCAATGAAGGGCTTTTCATTGGTGCTTGAGCTTTCACTCTCCTTCTGCTTTGGGCTTCTTGGTTCTTCTGTTATAGTATTAATTTAGTTCTCCCAGTAAGAGTTTTTTTTTTAATCAGCTTTTTAAAACCCTGAAAGATCAAGGAAATACAGTATCTGATACTTCAGAGAAACTTGATCCAGTATGAGCCCTACTTGGATCAGTTCAGAAATGGACAAATAGACCCACTTTGCTTCATCTTCTATATAATATATGAATCCAAAGCACATACCTAGTTTGTGAAGAGAGGAAGCCACAGATGTAGTCAAAGCAGATGACAAAAGATACTGAAGGCTGGCATGAATACCTGTTCTGTAAGCTACTTTTTCCTTCTTTCCACAACGACCAATTCACTACAGATGGAGTATCTACAATGTCTGCCATTTTGTACACCAATATTGATTTCCAACAATAAGAGTTGAATTGTTGGCATGACCAATTACAGGTTTTATTGACGGATGAATGGAAAAGCTTGAAAGAATATTACACAGGATTTGGATGCCCCGGACAACCCAGATAGTGTGGCTGCTGACCTTGAGCCAGACATCCTGGAGAGTGAAGTCAAGTGGGCCTTAGAAAGCATGGCTAACAACAAGGCCAGTGGAGGTGATGGCATTCCAGTTGAACTATTTAAAATCTTAAAAGATGACGCTGTTAAGGTGCTACACTCAATATATAAATAATAAATAAATAAATAAATATGCCAGCAAGTTTGGAAAACTCAGCAGTGGCCAGAGGATTGGAAAAGATCAGTCTACATCCTAATCCCAAAGAAGGGCAGTGTCAAAGAATGCTCCAACTACCGTACAATTGCACTCATTTCACACTCTAGCAAGGTTATGCTCAAAATCCTCCAAGGTAGGCTTCAGCAGTATGTGGACTGAGAACTCCCAGAAGTACAAGCTGGATTTTGAAGGGACAGAGGAACTAGAGACCAAATTGCTAACATGCACTGGATTATGGAGAAAGCCAGAAAGTTCCAGAAAAACATCTACTTCTGCTTCATTGACTACGCAAAAGCCTTTGACTGTGTGGACCACAACAAACTATGGCAAGTCCTTAAAGAAATGGGAGTGCCTGACCACCTTATCTATCTCCTGAGAAACCTATACGTGGGACAGGAAGCAACAGTTAGAACTGGATATGGAACAACTGATTGGTTCAAAATTGGGAAAGGAGTACAACAAGGCTGTATATTGTCCCCCTGCTTATTTAACGCATGTGCAGAATACATCATGCGAAAGGCAGGACTGGAGGAATCCCAAACCGGAATTAATATTGCCGGAAGAAATATCAACAACCTCAGATATGCAGATGATACCACTCTGATGGCAGAAAGTGAGGAGGAATTAAAGAACCTCTTAATGAGGGTGAAAGAGGAGAAGTGCAAAAATGCAATAAATGGTCTGAAGCTCAACATCAAAAAAACTAAGATCATGGCCACTGGTCCCATCACCTCCTGGCAAATAGAAGGGGAAGATATGGAGGTAGTGGCAGATTTTACTTTCTTGGGCTCCATGATCACTGCAGATGGTGACAGCAGCCACGAAATTAAAAGACACCTGCTTCTTGGGAGGAAAGCGATGAGAAACCTAGACAGCATCTTAAAAAGCAGAGACATCACCTTGCCGACAAAGGTCCGCATAGTCAAAGCTATGGTTTTTCCAGTAGCAATATATGGAAGTGAGAGCTGGACCATAAAGAAGGCTGACCGCCGAAAAATTTATGCTTTTGAATTGTGGTGCTGGAGGAGGCTCTTGAGAGTCCCCTGGACTGCAAAGAGAACAAACCTATCCATTCTAAAGAAAATCAACCCTGAGTGCTCACTGGAAGGACAGATCCTGAAGCTGAGGCTCCAATACTTTGGCCATCTCATGAGAAGAGAAGACTCCCTGGAAAAGACCCTGATGTTGGGAAAATGTGAAGGCAAGAGAAGAAGGGGATGACAGAGAACGAGATGGCTGGACAGTGTCATCGAAGCTACCAACATGACTTTGACCAAACTCCGGGAGGCAGTGAAGACAGGAGGGCCTGGCATGCTCTGGTCCATGGGGTCACGAAGAGTCGGACACGACTTAACGACTAAACAACAACAGTGAACCATAATATTTGGGGAGATTGCTGCTGCAAGACCTCCATCAAAAATAAATGCAAATAGAAAACATGATGTCTATGCAAATCCTGAAATTCATTCTTCTTGTCAAACACTATTAAGAGTCAAGATCATGGGGACCCAACAGATGCTAAAAGACCAAACCATTTCCTTTGTTCCTTTGGCTGGAAAATATTTATTTGTTTTTAGAGATTCCAAGATACTGTGCAGTCCCACAGTGTTGATTTCAAGAGTCATCCCCAACACTGACATAAAGAAAGGGGAAAAACAGTCAACCAACAGGTAGTCAGGATCATTCTGTGCCAATCTAATTAATAATAATGCCAGTCATTCACATAAACTCAGTAGACTGTATTTTAGAAGGAATGATGGCAGGGGGCACCTTTTAGTAAAACCCTAGTTAATAAGAATTTTTGTGGCTGAAGAATAAAACAGGAATTATTGTATGCATAAGTGGCAATCACTGCCACCTCAATCAACCGCCCCAATGATAAACCAAATATTATGTTTCTCCTTCCAAGGATATAAAATCCTTTCACGGATCAAAATAGACTTGACATCCAGTTTTGTCCAAGTCTACTTCTTTATTTGAGTGAAACACCCTTCTGAAAGTAGCTGGCAGATGGTATGACAGCTATCTTTTATTATTTAAAGGGTTAGCACGTGGAAGCTGACTCGATAGCTCAGTGGTTTAGGTATTTGGCTGCAGAGCCAGATGTTGTGAGTTCAATTCCCCACTGTGCCTCCTGTGAGCAGAGTCAGCCTGTGTGGGCTTGGGCAAGCTGCACTGTCCCAGGATGCCCCCAGAAGAAGGGAATTATAGAATCATAGAATAATACAGTTGGAAGGGGCCTATAAAGCCATTGAGTTCAACCCCCTGCTCAGTGCAGGAATACAAATCAAAGCAGATCTGCCAGGTGGTTGTCTAAATTTCTCTAGAATGCCTCCAGTATTGGAGTACTCACCACCTCTCGAGGCAATTGGTTTTTTCTTGATAGTCTGCCTAAATCAGGCTTCCTGTAACTTGAGCCTATTATTGTGTGTCCTACACTCTGGGATGATCAAGAACAGATCCTGCCCCTCCTCTGTATGATGGTCTTTCAAGTATTTTAAAAGTGCTATCATATCTCCCCTCAGTCTTCCTTTCTCAAGGCTAAACATGCTGAGTTCTCTCAGTCTTTCCTCACAGGGCATGGTTCCCAGCCCCCTGATCATCGTTGTTGCCCTACTTCTGAGTACTCTCTATCTGGAAAACCCTGAAAAGGGTCTCCATAAGTCAGAATTCATTTGATGGCACATGATTATAATTATCATGTGAAAAGTGGAGCAAACTTGTGTTCTGTGGCTTGAACAGGCTACAACCTGATGCAATGGATCTAAATTAAAAGGAAGGAGATTTCAACTAAACATTAAGAAAGGCTTCCTGTCAGTAAGAGCTGTTTGACAATGGTATTGCCTGCTTTGGGAGGTGGTGGGCTTTCCTTTGTTGGAGTTTTTTAAACAGAGGCAAGATGGCCATCCTCCAGGGACCCTTAACTATGGGTTTCTTGCATTGGTCAGGGGTTAGACTTGATGACTGTTTGATTCCCTTTCAGCTCTACAATTTTATGATTCTATGATTCTATGGAATGGCAAGGAAGGATACTGGTTGTGCCCCGTTTTAAGCAAGGATCCAATCCTTCTGATTGGTGTCTGCAAGGGTCTTTGTTCACTGAAATCACATAACCTTAATGATACCATCTTGCACATGTCTGTTTAGGAGTGAGTCCCTTCTCAGTTACTTCTAGGTGTATAGAGGTTAGTAGCCCCAGGCAAGAGAATGTATTCCAATAAGTGTGTATTGGGCAACATCCTAAGGGTAACAAAAGCCGAATCAAACTCATTTGATTTCCCAGATAAAGTTCAGTTCATTCTTCCTCTGCTGAGAATGACCTGAGTTGACATTCACAAATCTGAACATGTTTAGTAAATCTTGTGAGTGCTTTGGTGTGTTCAGGTTTCAAAACAGCTGATTTTGGTGAGAGTGATGAAGTATTTTCATGGTAGGAAATTTCATGATTTAAGCTAAGGATTGGTAACTTGGTACTCGCCAGATGTTTTCGAGCAGTGTTTTTTTTTTTTTAATAATGGTGATTCTCATTATCTTACATCTCACTGGTAACTCTGCCAAAGAACCTAAGTTCCACCATGAAAGAAACAGAAAGGCCACTTTCCCCAAGAACGTATCTCTGTTTACAAGAATTCTATTCTTATATATATATATCTTTTACATAATGTTGGTGGGCAGAGAGAATAGAAAATTAAAAGAAACAGTGTCCAAATTTACTGGCAGGGATGCGCCTTTCATTATTCTTGAACCCCAGAATTCTCCAAGAATTCCTTAGGCAGAAGTCTGAGAGTTCTAGCCCACAAACACACATCTGCACTCACCTATATTTTCACTCACCTGGAACAGGGTGGACCTCAAAGGCTTCTGAAGCCTGTGTTCCCTCTTGTTTAAAAAATGGAAAGAGCCCTGGTGCTTCCTGGGAGGCCTCTGTTTTCACTGGAGGGGTAGCCTCATTGCTTATTAGGCTCTATAGAGATGTGGTCCCAAGGAACTATGCCTCTCATGAAGACCTAGGCTTCTCAGGAAGCAATGGGGCAGTCTCCCTTTTTTGTACATTAACAGCAGGAACCACAGGCCTCAGCAGCCTCAAGACAGGCCTTGTTCAAGGTGAGTGAAATTCAGGTGTGTGTAGGTATCTGAAGAAGGTGTGTCTGTGGGATGGAACTTCCAGGATTATGCTTGGAGAATTCTTGGAGATTTCTGATAGTGGGTGTCAAAAAAGAAAAGAAAGAAAGAAAAGGAAAGAAAATAAAAGAAAAAAGGAAAGAAAAAGAAAAAGAAAGAAAGAAAAAAGAAAATAAGAATGGAATCCCCTTTATTTATTTATTTATGTATTTAACTTATATGCCGCCCACACTACCCAAAGGTCTCTGGGTGGCTTACAACAATTTAAATGTAATAAAAAGATAAAACAATTAAAATACAATTTAAAATACTATGCTCTAAAAGTTGCCATCCGGACCCACAGTTGATGTTATTTCAATTAAAAACCTTCTGGAACAGGAAGGTTTTGACCTGGCGCTGAAACGTCATCAACGTCAGCACCAGACAAATCTCACTCGGGAGGGCTTCCCAGCATCCCAAAGAGTTGCAAACAGGTAGGGTCATCAAGAGATGACCTATCACAGTTGGAGGAAGACATAGGGATTGAGGGGAAGCCTATCCTTAGTGATAATTATGTACACCATGTAGTCATCCTTGTGTCCCACTTGCACCATCATTAGGTGACTTAAAGCATATCTCCCATAATCCCTAAGCACTAGCCGTGTTGGCTAACGAATCCTGGGAATTGTAGTCCAACAAGTAACATTCCCAGGTTCTTCAAAAAATAACACGAAAAATGTTCCTTTCTACATGTAACTATAAGGAATGATGTCAATGAAAGATCCCATAAGTTAAAATACACAGAAAACTTCATGTTAAAAAAGAGCAAATACTCTCATAGAAGATTATGTTCATCTTTAAAAGCTAGTGATTGCAGAAATCTGTCCCAGTGCATTCCAACAGGCCATAAGAGAGGCTGAATTCTGCACTGCAGATCCAATGTTGGATGCATCTTCTTTTCTGTGCCCACTGGTGCAGGAAGCCCAGTATAAAACTAACTATCCCCCGCCCCCTTTTTGGCCAATATATGGGTAATTGCAGCATCCCATGGGTTGGAGTATGGAAGCACCGATGCAATCTGTGATACACCAAACAAGCATCAAGGAATCCCGAAAGAATCACCATTGCCTAGAAAACGCAATCTCCTCCCATGATGATGAGACAAAAGGGAGGGTAAGATGACATCCAAAGCCTTATCAACTAGTTTATCTAGAGCTGCTCCAAGGATGCCAACATATTACACTGATTGGGAATGGTGTACAGAAATATATGAATGAACATTTGGGGAAATGGTGCTCTTTAAGTATATAAAGATAATTTCTGCCATTTCAACTCATTTTGATTTCCACATATAGAATAATACTAAAAGCACCGTAATTATTCAAGTTAACTGTAAAGCAGTGTGAAGTTAAACTGTGGACCTCATAAAAACTTGTGACTATATATTTAGAAACATATTTCTTTTTTGGTTTAGACTATCTTTTCTTATTCTTTTTTGCAAAGTAATAACATTTATTTAAGCATAGCATTTTTTGAAAAAGGAACTACAACAACCCTGACCATTTTGCACACAAAGGCAGCCCACTTAATTTTATATACATTTATTACAACACGGAAATATTTAAAATCAAAGTGATGAAATGAAAATATGGGATCCATAATTTCATTTCATCACTTTGATTTTAAATATTTCCGTGTTGTAATAATTGACAGAAATTTGGTACACGTTGACACTTGGCAGCAATTTTTTAAAAAAAAGTTTTGAAGAAACAATAGATAAATTATTTTGGGAAATGGTGAGTGCTTCAATGCCGGAGGCATTCAAGAGAAAATTAGACAAGCTTCTGCCAGAGATGCTTTGATTTGGATTCCTGAATTGAGTAGGAGCTTGGATGTGGTGACCTTATAGGCCCCTTCCAACTCCATTATTCTATGATTCTATAATTCTATGAAATGCCAAGATATTAACAGTTACCTCTAAACTGCAAAAACAAGTAGATAATTCCAGCAACTGACTAAATATTATCATCATGTCCACCACTATTAATGGAAAGTATTTACCATGCCCTAGTAACTATAGAAGAGCAACAAAGTCTTGGTGAAACACACATTTCTGAAATGTTGTGCTGGAATATGTAAAGTCTAACCACCAAATGTTAACAATCATCACGTTTCTGGCATTGGGAGTAACATGTAGTGCATTCTGCTTACCATATGTGAATCAATGCACTTTTATTTTCAAGGTAAAATCCATTAAAAAGCCACTCAATGAACAAGATGTGTGAAGCCAACACTTTTTCTAAAGTCTCTCATTCATTCAGGGAGACACTATAGTTCAGGCTAACAACTGGCTTTAGCCTTAAAAATAATGAAGAACTACTGTTGCCTCTTTTCCAACTGCACATTCTGGAAGCCATACTTGTAACTCCTTATATCTAAATCAAAATATTGGTAATTACAAACGTTTATATAAAGCCATGGAGAATGAATGCATGAGCATGGATTTATTTACACAAATATATACATGATCTGTATTCATGCATTTATTTATCCACACATATACATAGTCTAAGAATAATTTTGGAGAATGCCCAAGAGTCATTGCACCCAGCAGATGTATAAAAAGTGCACAATCAATAAACAGTTTCAGATGCCACTTAGAAAGCATGTGTATCCCTCAGGTGAATGTCAACAGACACACGTAAATAACTTCAGATGGATTTCCAGAAATAAACATAAATATGCACATCAGTGAATATTGCTGAAGCCACTGAGGTTTTACTCTAAGTTTTCAGACTTCCATGGAAATCTTGGGATTGTCAGTTTAGGACATTTGCTGCAATACATGTATCTCAACCATTCATTGGCAAAAGTCTCATTAACCTCAACGATATGCCTTGACCAGATTTGTCTTCCCATCCAAAAGTAAAGGCAGAGGAATTAAACGTTCTCACAAATGTCAGAATAAACAGCTCAGGACTGGGAGGAAAAGATTCTTTCCTTGTCCAACTTCTCCCTCCTAACCTGAGCTTCTCCTACTCTTTGAGGACAATTTATCTCCCCCACCCCACCACCAACATAATGAGAACACTAATGAGAAGACCTCCCCAATAGGTTGGCAGGAGACTGTAATGCATTTATATGATGCCACCTCATGCCCAATAGACAGCTGCCCCACTCACTCAGCTGGCAGTAGGGCACATTGTCAAGGATCCTTTCGGCTTGGTTCGGCTTCAGCTAAGCAAAGAAGGAATAAATTCGGCAACTTTTATGCTGAAGTTTAGTAGAGATGGGGGGAAGGTTAATGAAACAAAGCCAACACATGTTAATGCAGATGACAACAGCTTCTTGACAGTGACTGGGAAAGGATTACTTAAGCACCGAGATTTGGGGAGGAGGGAGATACACATGTTCCCCACCCCCCATTGCAACATGCTGTTCACATCTCGGACACCGTCTACCATTCGGGCTATCTGCACTTGTGACAAGTTAGGAGCAGCTCAGCGCAAGTGTCTACGCACAGCAGACAGGTCTCTGGTTTTCCAGACAGATCATTAGCAAGACAACAAGCAGCCTCCCATCACTGGAAGGGATGAGGGACCAAAGCCGAATTCATTCTGATCTATTTGCCTGAAACCAAAATAGGCAAGCCAGACAAAAAGCAGAGCGTATCTACTCTTCTTCCTGGCCTAGTGGGAGCTTTCTGAAACAAAACCAGCCCCCACCCCATCCATATTATTCTGCTCTGCAAAAGAGTCAATCCCGAACTGTACACCGGTACACACTGAAGGTCGTTATGCTGCGGACCATTAAAGTACGCTTCTCCCATTAAAGCAGGCAGACACATTAAAACAAAGCACCCACAACCACCTGTAATAACCTGCCTGTTAAGAGCAGCAATTCCAAAGTATCAAGCCACACAAGGTAGACATTTTCTGCAGCTGGCTTAGTTTTTTTGTGTTTCAGTTTTTTGATTTCGGTTTTCAAGGAAAGCAAACACGAACAGTTCTGCCAAATAGCTGTCTCGCCTCCTCTTACCTTCACGTTAGTCCGGAGTGCACAGTAACAGGCAAAAAACATTGCAGTAAACAACGAGCATATGGACCAAGATGCAGCTTCTCTGCTCTGCACAAACCACACACACACACACTCGGGAGATCCTCAGCATGTGTCTCTCTGTCAGTTTCAAAGGGATTGATCTCTGGGCTTTTTCGGCTCCCCCCTGACTACCGAAAAGACATGTCTTGAAGGCACTGAATGAAAGCTCCACGTCTCTCCTTCCTTGTCTATACAACGCATGATGCCCAGCAAATGGCAATTAGGAGAGCTTTCGGCAGCAGCAACTTACGAGACCTCGGTTGCTTTAGCATTCCAGCATTTTTTCAACAACAAAAAAAATCAGTGGAGAGAGAGAGAGAAAAAAAGAAGCCAGTAATGTAGGAGGGGGGACTTCAAGAGGAAGAGGAAGAGGAGGAGGAAGAGAAGGAGGAGGAGGCAGTGGGAGAAAAGGAAGGACTGCTCACCCAGAGGAGGGAAAGGTGAGGATTTAAAACTGCACACCGTCCAAGTGACTTATGTTTGCAAAATGCTTGGAGGATGCTTTTTGTTTTGAAATATTTTACGAACAGAATTCATGTTTCATGTTTGGGGGAAGCTGAGACAAAAAGAAGCCTCGTTTCTATTCTGAGATTCACAGCACTGTCTGCAATGTTTCTGTCTTGCCTTACGAGAGATGCAGCAATCCCTCTTAACGGAGGCAACGTCATCCTCACCCATGACAGATCCAACATGTTCTACTTACACAGACAGGATCTGATCAGGGGCAGCACTGGGCCGTCTTAGAAAGCACTCCTTCGGAGGCCAGTTCACTTCCCTTTGCACTAATCTGTTGTGAAACGGGAGGAGAGGAGAAGGCAGCTACTTATTTGTTCTCTCTCCTCCAGCAAATCGGAGGCAAAGCTGGTGATAAAATAAGGATGAGGAGAGGCTCTGATGGGGAAAGCAAAAGAGATAGCCGAGATAGCAAAGTAAGTTACCAATATCGGTCAGTTCTAAATATCGATGGACTTCATGTGACTAAAAATGACACCAGGACCAGTGATCTATCACAGGTGCTAAATTCATGTCAACGTTGTGCCCAATTATCTGCTGGCATCTAGCATCCTCAATGGATCAGCCTGGAAATGAAAGCCACAACTCAATCAAGTGGCAAAAACCTTCATTCACAAGTACACATGTCATCGGGAAGCCTGTCCCTGTGATGTAAGAGCTGGGTGGGTAGGAGGCTCACATGGGTGAATGCTCCTCCTTGCATTAATCATCATCATCTCTCTCTGCACTTAAATAACTAGGATCCTTAGGAGAAGGTGAAATTGGGTCTCCAATATATGTGCAGGGAATGGCATATTTTCGTAAGTAAAATGAACTTCCAAGTCATGTGTGCTTCCAGCTACAAACTAAAACAGTGTAACTCAGATGCAGGTTTACTACCTTCATCAGAATTGGCGGGGGGGGGGGGGACCAAACAAACAAAAGGTCCCCCTGGACTGCGGTTATGACTGTCATAGCTGTCCATGATGATGATGATGATGATGATGTGCCCACAAGTCAATTCTGACTTATGGCAATCCCTTTCAGGGTTTTCTAGGCAGAGAATATATAGAAGTGGTTTACCCTTCCCTTCCCCCCCCCCCCCCCGGTGTGCCTTGGGACTGTGCAGCTTGCTCAAGTTCACACAAGCTGGTTCTTCTCCCAGGAGGCACAGCAGGGAATTGAACTCCCAACCTCTGGCTCAGATACCTAAATCCCTGAGCTAGCCAGCCATCTCTCCCTACAATTTACAAATTAAAAGACAGTTTCCTGAGTTTAAAAACAAATAAAGGAAAGGAATCCACAGTACAGTGGACCCTCGACTTACAGACGGCTCGACCTGCAGACTTTTCGAGTTACAGACTTCTCTGGCCGCAAAATTTAGGTTCGACTTGCGGCCGGAGAATCGACCTACAGACCGGAAAATCAAACAAAATGGACCAAAAATGGCCGGTTACGGATTAATCGGTTTTCAATGCATTGTAGGTCAATGGAGCCTCGACCTACAGACTTTTCGACCTGCAGCCACTGTTCCAATACGGATTAATTCCGTAAGTCGAGGGTCCACTGTAATTCCAAAACAGGAAACCTACTGCTAACATGGAACCTTTCTTTCCCATTTCAGAAGCCACTGAAGATGCATCGTGTGTTTTTGAAGCTGACTTGAGAAATAAAGCCAGAAAAAGATTTTCCTTACTCTTCACCCGCTGGTATCCCACCCACCGCAGCAGATAAGTGTGCGAGAAGTAGAAGAGGACTGCTCCATACTAACTTTGTCTCTCAGTACCTGAGAAATAGAATAACAAGAATAACATAATAATGTCTTCCAGGGGCTTTAGGTAAAGGTAAAGGTTCCCCTTGACATTTAGTCCAGTCGTGTCCGACTCTAGGGCGCAGTGCTCATCCCTGTTTCCAAGCCGTAGAGCCAGCGTTTGTCCATAGACAGTTTCCGTGGTCACGTAGTCAGCGCGACTAGACACGGAACGCCGTTACCTTCCCACCAAAGTGGTACCTATTTATCTACTCGCATTTTTACATGCTTTCGAACTGCTAGGTTGGCAGGAGGCTTTAGGGTCCTGTTAAACAAGAAGCTGTTGCCTCAATTTTGGCAAATTAGCCAAGGAGCTGAAGCCAGGAAGGAAAAACCCTTTTGTGGATTTAAAGGAGAACTGGCAGGGGAAAATAGAGGTGGTGGGGAGAGAAGAAAAGCAGGCTGTCAAACTTCTCCACCCTGAGAGGTTTCTTCGCTCAGAAAATGTTGTCAAGTCCCAAAGGAGGAGCTATTTTTAGTTCTTTGGTCGTGCCTTTTTTTTAAAGAGATGAGTAAACAAATCGTGTTTAAAGCTAGCTAGTTGCCTACACTCTACCACATCACAGCGACTCAAAATAATTCCATGCTGTCTTTTACAAGAGGCAACCTAAAAGGTAAGTTGTCATCCGGGGATGGCTGAGAGTATCATTTCAAATCTAAAACAACACAAAAATTCAAAAATTTCACAACATTCTCACCCATTTCTTTATAAATGGGGCAGAAAAAAAACATGGGGATTAAAAAATTAAATGTGAAGAAAAATGAAACTGGCAGATTTGCCCATCTTAGAGCCTGAACCCACAAGTAAAAACAAAACAAAACAAAAACCAATTTAAATTGAGCTCAGCATGTTTTACATCGATTTAAATTTGGGCATTTGCACAAGCTACATGCATGCGCTGAGTAATGTGACAGAGGAGCAAGTTTTTCTACTTCTGGAAGGCAATGAATACTGAGCTCTGAAAAGTTTGAATAAGAATCAGTTTGTATTCAATCACCTTTCTGGGGCTGAATTAGAGTTACCACCTCTTTTAATGACCGAGCTCTAATATTTGAAAGCAAAGTAGGGTACCTTGATTTTGACCGCTGAAGAGGAAGAGGAAAAGGAAGAAGAACCTGAGGATTTTTTTGAAATAAACATCAAATGAGAGAGAAATGTATTCAACCCCATAGCACAGAATGGCTTCCTGCAGTGAGAAACTAAATCGCCAGGAGCTTTTATCAAGTTATATACTTGTTGTTTCTATAATATTGTTTCTTTTTAATGATGTAAGCCGTCTTGGGTCTTTTTAGGAGAAAGATTTTAAATACATAAATAAAAACACTTAAAATAAAGAAATGTACTTCAATCATCCTTGCTTGTCCTCACTCCCATTACAATCTCAGTCCTCAGGCAAGGGAAATGATATGGAGAACTTAGTCTGGTATTTGATGTTATGTTTAAATGAGGAAACAGTGAACAAATAGGTTTGCTGTTCTGCTGAACAGCATCTAGTAAAATTCTCACATACTGGCTGAAATCTTGTTGCTTGTTGTTTAATTTGCAGTAGCGCAGAGGGGATTTGATGAATCAATTCCTCTGCATGTCCCATTGATTTAAAAAAGACTACTTGTTGTGCAGCGGTTAAACTGCAATACTGCAGTCAAGACTCTGCTGACAACCTGAGTTTAATCCCAACAGGCTCAGGTAGCTGGTTTAAGGTTGACTCAGGTTTTCATCCTTACAAGGTCAGGAAACTGAGTATCCAGCTTGCTAGGGAGTCGGGCAATATGCACTCTGCATTATTTATTTATTTGTTTGTTTGTTTACTTGTTTGTTTGTTTGTTTAATTTATATCCCACCCATTTAGACCCAAGTCTACTCTAATTAAAAGTTGTAATCTGTCCATAGACTGTTTTAAGCACTATGTAGCGGTATATAAGAAGCACATTTTGCAACTCTACTTGCAATAAGTCACGAGTAGGCCAGTTTAGATTAATGGAATTTATGGTGGAACTGGCTCCTAAATCTCCACTGATTCTATAGGCCTACTCCAATGTGAATTTCTATGCTAAGCAACAGGATTTGAGCCAGGAAGTAACATTCTTGTATAATAAGCATCCTGCTTATTGCACACAATTCCTAAATGGAAGGACTGATACAATAGATTAATTAAAAACCAAAGAAGAAGTGCTTGGAACAAGGGAGTAGAGATGTTGAAGGATGGCTCCAGAGAAATCCTTCCTAGGCCAAACAAAAATGATGGCAGCAAAAAGCATGCACTCCCACCAAGAGGAACAAGGTCCATCTATCAAAACGCTCCTTCACCTGCCTTTTTAAAAACAAAAACAAAAACGTGAATGTTTGGGATTGTTGTTGTTTAGTCGTTAAGTCGTGTCCGACTCTTCGCGACCCCATGGACCAGAGCACGCCAGGCCCTCCTGTCTTCCACTGCCTCCCGGAGTTGGGTCAAATTCATGTTGGTAGCTTCGATGACACTGTCTAACCATCTCGTCCTCTGTCGTCCTCTTCTCCTCTTGCCTTCACACTTTCCCAACATCAGGGTCTTTTCCAGGGAGTCTTTTCTTCTCATGAGATGGCTAAAGTATTGGAGCCTCAGCTTCAGGATCTGTCCTTCCAGTGAGCATTCAGGGTTGATTTCCTTTAGAATGGATAGGTTTGTTCTCCTTGCAGTCCAGGGGACTCTCAAGAGTCTCCTCCAGCACCACAATTCAAAAGCATCAATTCTGTTTGGGATGGCCCACACCTACTCTGAGTTTGGTTTGAAAAAAAGGGGGGGGGGTTGTAAAGGCTTTTTGACCCAGCTTTTAGCTGGTTGTCTGAAAAGAGGAGGTCTGGTACAGTTAAGATGACAGAAAATAACAGAGTCTAACAGATCAAAAAAGAGGGGAGATTTTGTAAAGACAGTGAAGGTGTACTCTAGGAAATTGCTTACATTTCATTCCCATCGAGAGCAGTGGCTTTTGAGAAAATGCTCCATGTATAGAGTTGTTCTAGCCGCTGCTGCCGCTGCTGCCAACTCTTCCATTACACAAAATCAAATCTGATCCTAGAAATCCTTAATCAAGAAATCTCAAAGGTCTCATTGAAAGATCTGCCCACAAAAGTCTTTAACTGCCAAGGTGATTGATGCAGGCTTGGTGTTTTCTCCTTGCACGCTCATAGATTCCAGCGGAAATGATCGCTTTCAGAAGCAGGACTCAGTCTGTTGCACATATCCTGGCTTGATCTTATGGAAAGTCAGATCATTCCTGGTGTGCTTATTGGTAATTTGTATCATGAGCTTTTGGAGAGAGGGCAGGATAAACATGTCATAAATAAAATCCAAAGAGTCATAAGTAAGAACAGCTCTTGGCTAGGGATACACAGAGGTGAGCAAAGTTACTTCTGGAGATGGTAGATCCCAGAATCCTACAACCGTTCAGTGGCCATGCTGGTGGTGGGACTCTGCAAAGTGTTGTTGGAAAAGTTAACATTTCCCATTTCTCTGCATAAACCAGATCCATGCCAGTTTTGGACGTGTTAAATCAGTGGTTCCTAACTTTGGGTAACCCAGGTGTTCTTGGACTGCAACTCCCAGAAACCCTGGCCAACACAGCTAGTGGTGAAGGCTTCTGGGAGTTGCAGTCCAAGAACACCTGCATTACCCAAGGTTGGGAACTAATTTGTTACATAATGTTTGTGCATAGTGTCCAATTTCTACACGATCCTGCACTTGAAAGAAAAAGCACTACATTGCAATTACATTTTTTAAATATATATTGCTCTTCTGGCAATATACATTTTCTGGGCTGTCTGTATGCTTCTTTCTCTAATACATACATTTTGAGCATATCTTTTACCAATACTCTACACAGTTTTTAAGAGCTCAGAGATAATACATTTTTAGACAAAAATTCTCAGGACCCCAAAGCTAACCTAGCCTTTTCACAGAATCATTGAAAAGTAAAGTTGGAAGGAGCCTACAAGGCCATCAAGTCCAACCCCGTGCTCAATGCAGGAATACAATCAAAGCATATCTGCCAGGTGATTATCTAAGTTTTTCTTGAATGCCTCCAGTATTGGAGCACTCACCAGCTCCCGGGGTCACTGGTTCCACTGTCGTACTGCTCTAACAGGAAGTTTTTCCTGATATTCCACCGATATCTGGCTTCCTTTAACTTGAGCCTATTGTTGCGTGTCCTGCACTCTGGGATGATCGAGAACAGATCTTGCCCCTCCTCTGTATGACAGCCTTTCAAATATTTAAAAAGTGCTATCGAGATCACAGCTCAGTCTTCTTTTCTCAAGGCTAAACATGCCCAATTCTTTCAGTCTTTCCTAACAGGGCTTGGTTTCCAGCCCCCTGATCATCCTTGTTGCCCTCCTCTGAACTTGTTCCAATTTCTTAGCATCCTTCTTGAAGTATGGTATCTAGAACTGGACACAATACTCAAGGTGAGGCCTAACCAGTGTTGAATAGAGGGAGACTAGCACCTCACAGGATTTGGAAACCATACTTCTATTAATGCAGCCTAAAATAGCATTTGCCTTAGCCACATCACACTGTTGGTTCATATTTAGCTTGTGATCTACGACAATTCCAAGATCCTTCTCCATCGTTGTTTTACTGAGCCAGGTATCCCCCATCTTATAACTGTGTAATTGGTTTCTTTTTCTGAGGTGCAGTACTTTGCAATTATCCCTGTTGAATTTCATTCTGTTGCTTTCGGCCCAGTGCTCCATCCTATCAAGGCCATTTTGAATTTTGTTTCTGTCTTCTAGGGTATTAGCTATTCCGCCCAATTTGGTATCATCTGCAGATTTGACAAGCATTCCCTGCACTTCCTCATCCAAGTCATTAATAAAAATACTGAAGAGCACCGGGCCCAGGACTGAGCCTTGGGGTACCCCACTTGTTACCTCCTCCCAGTTAGAGAAGGACCCATTAATCATCACCCTCTGAGTACGATTCTGTAGCCAATTGTGTATCCACCTGACACTTGATCTATCCAGTCCACACCTAGTTAGCTTGCTAATCAGGATATCATGGGGCACTTTGTCAAAAGCTTTGCTGAAGTCAAGATATACTAGCTCTACAGCATTCCCTCTGTCTATCAGGGAGCTTACCTGATCAAAAGCCGAAATCAAATTAGTTTGGCAGGATTTGTTCTTGACAAATCCGTGTTGGCTTCTAGTTGTTACTGCATTGTTTTCTAGGTGCTTGCACAATGACCACTTTAGGATCTGTTCCAGAATTTTGCCTGGGATTGATGTCAGGCTGACTGGCCTGTAGTTCCCAGGTTCCTCTTTTTTGCCCTTTTTGAAGTTGGGTCAACATTGGCCTTCCTCCAATCCTCTGGCACCTCACCCATTTCCCATGATTTCAAGAAAATAATGGATAGTGGTTCTGAGAGTTCTTCAGCCAGTTCCTTCAGTACTCTCAGATGCAGTTCATCTGGCCCTGGAGGTCTGAACTCGTTCAAGGTGGTAAGGTATTCCTTGACTATTTGTTTATCAATCTCCAGCTGCAATCCTGCCCCCCCTCCTTGCACTTCCAATTTTTTTGGATGTTCATAGTCTGTCTTATGGGAAAAGACTGAACTAAAATAGAAATTGAGCCCCTCTGCCTTTTCTTTGTCATCTGTTATCATTTTTCCATCTCCATTGTGGAGCTCTGCCACTACGTCTTTTGTTTGTCTTTTGCTACTCACATACCTGAAGAAGGCTTTTTTATTGCTTTTAGTGTCCCTAGCTAACTTCAGCTCATTCTCAGCTTTTGCCCTCCTAATACCATCCCTGCATTTCCTTGTTACTTGCCTGTACTCATCCTTGGTGGCCTGGCCTTCCTTCCACTTCCTGTACATGTCTTTTTTGGTTTTTAGGTCCTCCCTGAGCTTTTTGTGAAGCCACACTGGCCTTTTTTTTGCTACCTCCCCCCTTTTTTTCTTGTTGGAATTGTTTGTAGTTGTGCCTTTAGAATTTCTTCTTTTAGAAGCTCCCACCCTTCTTGGACTCCTTTTCTTGTTAGGGTCTCCTGCCATGGGACCTTCCTTATCCTTGTTCTGAGATTATTAAAATTGGCATTTTTAAAATCCAGCAGATGTGTGTGGCTACACTCTGCTTTCGTTTCCCTTGAAATCAAGAGTTCTAGAAGGACATGGTCACTCTCGTCTAGAGTTCCCCTTATGGCCACTTCCCCCACCAAGTCATCTCTGTTGGTCAGAATCAAGTCAAGGATAACAAATCCTCTAGTTTCTTTCTCCACTTTTTGTAGGAGAAAATTATCAGCCACACAAGCCAGGAATTTCTTGGAAGGGCCATACTTGGCAGAATTTGCCTCCCAACATATATCTGGATAACTGCAATCTCCCATCACTACTACATTGTTTCTCTTTGAAAACCCTGCAATTTGTTTTTCAAAAGTTTTGTCCGCTTCCTCTCTTTGATTGGGCCATCGGTAGTAGACTCCAACTACCAAGTTCCTTTTGTTTTTTGCCCCAACTAGATTGATTCAGATGCTCTCAATGGGACGGCCACTCTCCTCCTCCTATATTTCTGTACAAGAATGTGTATTTTTGACATATACTGCCACTCCACCTCCCTTTTTATTCTCTCTGTTCTTTTTGATCAGTTTATATCCTTCAATTGCTGTATTCCAGTCATGGGAGTCATCCCACCACATTTCAGTTATTCCTATCAAGTCATACTTACCCTCCTGAATTAAAATTTTGAGTTCTTCTTGTTTGTTTCCCATACTCCTGGCATTCGTATACAGACACTGGAGGCTGTGTGATTTGTGGCCTGTTTGTCTTTGTACATTTTTATGAATATTATGATTATTATGATTATGATTATTGTTATGTTTATTATTCTGATTATTGTTGTTAATGTTATTATTGTTGCCCTTTTGATCAGTTTGGTCCATTCCTCTTAATGCATGTAAGGCTTCATTTACCCTTAACTCTGTGCTTGCGTCTCCCTCCCCCTTCCAATTCAGTTTAAAGCCCTCCTGATGAAGTTCTTCTTGCTGTGGGCAAACACATTCTTCCCAGTCCTTGTTAGATGCAAGCCGTCTCTTGCTAGCAGTCCTTCTTCCAGGAAGCTTAGCCCATGGTCCCAAAAACCAAATCCCTTTTGTTGACACCACCTTCGTAGCCAGATTTTAATTAATTTAATGTATAATCCAAGTGCTTCATTTTTGTCCCTCGCTTTCCCCCCCAAATTTCTCTAATATATACATTTTTGTAAACAGCTGTTGAGCCAACAACTGCATTGCTAAATTTTGAGAAGTCCTGAGTCTAAAGAATAACTTGATTCCAGTTGATTTGTAAGTCAAGGGATTGTGAATGAGGTCCATTGGACTTAAAAATGGAGACCAAACAAGGCTAATCAACCTGTTTGCTTGCAGCCAAGAAAATGCCATAAAAAGGTGGCTTGGGAACCAGGTTGTGGGAGGACCATCACCCCAAAATTTCACATCCCTAGCCCGTAACATGAAGTCCCTGTGCGCCCACGCAAAAGTGCCAGGTAAAGAGCCAACGAGCCACCTGTCCACTATAAAAAATGGGGGGGGGGGGAATCTGTGGCCCTCCAGATTTTGTATGGTATCAACTCCCATCAAACCCAACCATGTAGATAATGGTTAGGCATGATGGGAATTATAGTTCACCCACCCCTAGAGAGCAAAGGTTCCCTATCCCTGGTGTAAAACATAGCAAATGCCAATAATTCTGCAAAGCAAAATATTGAACCCTGCACATTTGAAACACACTGTAGTCTCACTAGATTTTAAAAATTAAAAAACAAATCTTCCTCATCATCCAGCAAGTCAATTCTTATTTATGTCAACCCTTTTAGAGATTTTCCAGGTACTAAACACTCAGCAGTGGTTTACCATTCCTTTCTTATGGGGGAACCCTGGGACTGTGCAGTTTGCCCAAGGCTACATAGGCTGGCTGTACTTGAAGGAAGCACATTGGGGAATTGATCTCCCAGCCTCTGGCTCTGCAGCCAGGGACCTAAGCCACTTGAGCTATCCAGCCAGCTTTTAAAAAAAAATTACATTAAATTAAAGTAAGTCAGCAAAAACCAACATGGGCACTTTCAAATCTAAGTGAGCTTCCCATCTCAAATGTAAATGAAAAGGGAGAAAAGAATTTCTCTGCCTTGGCTCAGCTGTTGTTATTGTTGTTTCAAGGCTCTGCTGGCTCCTTGTTCCTGCCCAAAAGGAGTGCCATCTTTTCGAAAGACAAAGAATTGCCCTGACTGGTCAATGGCACGTGGTTCATTATTTTGACTGCCTCTGGCAGGTTAGAATCCACTTCAGGGAACGAATCTGCCAGACTTGCTAGAAATAGCAAAGCAACACAAACCCTCAGGGCTTCTTCCTTTCTGGGACCTAAAAGAGGATGGAGCTACTCTGCAGAAAACATGTGATGGCTACAAAATTAAAGGAAAGGAGAAGGAAAAAGAATGTAGGTTAGGTATAAACCAAATTGGAGGCAAAAAAAAAAAAAAAGGGAAGACAGGCATCACAGCAATACATCTGCCAGTTAATGTGGGACTTACAAGGAATATGGAAATCTCCACAACCCAAATAAGAAATAAACACTAAGACTACACCCAAATGGCAGCTGGCAAATATTTCAGTGCATTGTGACAGTGGATGTCTCTAGATAAAAATATAATAATAGCCATGTACCGCCAAGTCAATTCTGACCTATGGTGACCCTTTTCAGGGTTTTCAGGTAGAGAATATACAGATGTGATTTACCTGCCCTTCTTCTGGAGGTATGCTGGGATTGTGCAACTTACCCAAGGCCACACAGGCTGGCTCTTATCCCAGAAGACACAGTGGGGAACTGAACTCCCAACATCTGGTTCCAGAGCCATATATATGATTCATAGGCCCAGTTGAGGAACAGTGAGATCATCACAAAGCCAGTCAGATCTGAGTATGTGATGACACTACTGATGACAACCAATGTGCAGCCAAGAAACTAGAAAAACAACTGAGACTCAGAAAATGAGATATAAAAGAACTAGAAAAGATCCTTAAATGTAAGGATGTGTCACTGGAAACTAAAGTCATCCATAATATAATATTCCTGATTACCATCTATGGATGTGAAAGCTGGAGCATGCAAACAGTTGTTGGGAATTTTTTTAAAAAGATGATTCATCTGAAGCATGGTACTGGAGGAGAGCTTTATAGATATGATAGACCATTAGAAAGACAAATGATTGGGTTCTAGATCAAATCAAGGCTGATCTCTCCCTAGAAGTTAAAAATGACTATTGCACTTTGGACATTTGAGAAGAGAAGACTCACTGGAAAAGGGAAGAATGCTAAGTGAAGTGGCAGGCAATAAGGAAAGAAAGAGATGGGATGGATTCACTCAATCCATCTCAATCATAAATGAAGGAAATCATGGACTTCACCTTCCATACCTGAGCAGGGCTGTTCATGATGGGACCTTTTGGCGATCATTAATTCCTATGTTAACCATAAGTTAGAAATGACTTAAGGGCACATAACAGCAACAGATACTGTGTATGGATACTTGTAAAGGGCAAGATCCTTCCTTGTACTAGTTCAATACAGGGTCATAGAGGGATCTCCACAAGATTCAACAGAGTGCTACTTTCACACATGTTGCAGTAGTACATTGTGTTGGGATGTATTGCCATGTGCACACTGGAGAATACAGAAACAAGGATCTGTTCTGCCATTTGGGGAATCCCTGCATGCAGGGGCACGGTGGCTGTCCATTTTAAGATCACAATGCATGTCTCTGGAAATATAGATTATTTTGAGGCACAGTGGTTAAACTGCAGTACTGCAGCCAAAACTTTGCTCCCAACCTGGGTTCAATCCCAAGTAGCCAGCTCAAGGTTCACTCAGACTTCCATCCTTCCAAGGTCATTAAAAGCTTGCTTGGGGGGGGGGGCAATGTGTAGCCTACACCATTAAATTTTAAACCTCCCAGAGAGTGCTTTGAGGTCCATGGGGCGGTATATAAGCAGCACACTTTTAAAGGCAGGATTATTATCATTCAAACCACAGGGGTGAAAAAAACTGGATGTCAGCCAGTCAAAGTTGAGCAATGCTTTAATTCTCTCATTAAAGCCAAATGAAAATGTATTCAATTTCGGCTAGATATGTTGCTTTTTTTTTTTAAGTGGTTATACTCTGTTACTGTTCTTAATGGCAGTATTTGTTAGTTGTTGTGACACTCATTTGGTGACACACAGGTTCTCTTATCCCCTGAAAGACTGATCACAGGCTTCCTGGTGAGTGCTGCTTTCCCATGGAGCCAGTTAATGACCAGCCAATTGTTACTTTGCAGCTTTTATCTCTGATGCCATGCAGCAATAGATTAATCAGCACAGCTCTGGCCTATCTCACTGTTGAATAGGTTTACCCATAATTGCATCCAGCCCCCATTTTTAAATGAATCAGGATTTCCCCCTAAAACAATCAAATGAATTAATGATGTGTTTAAGTCAGCTTTTTATACCCACAAACATATTTGCTCTGAAAACACATATTCTAACTCTGCTTTAAAAAAAACTTGCACTGAGTCCTGAGAAGCAATCTTACCCACAAGAATCCCAATGTATCAGCTGAAATCGTCTTGCTTAATGTAAGGAAACATGTAAGTTTTGGTCTCTTCTTTGCTGGTAAAAAAAGATCTCCTGAAACGATTCTTGGCAAGTGTGCACAATGTATGTATAGACACCCTCAAGAATCACAAAAGGGGCTCTTTATTTACCAGTGAGGAATGGACTGAAATTCATGAATTTGCTTATATTATACAACAAGATTTCAGCCATGGAGTATTAGCAGTAGGATTGGGGGTTTAATTAAGGCTAGAGTTATAGTGAAATCTCTTGCCTTTCCTGAACCAACAGAAAAATCCATAAGTGGGCCAAACTATTAACTTCCATTTCCTGGCATCGCTGAAATCCAGCATGGAGTATATTTTTTCACCCACTGTGGCCCAAATCCTCTTGCCTAGTTCCGCTGGAACAATGCAAATGTCATAACCTTTGGAGACAAATCGTCTGAAGTTCAGAATCACTGCAGATATTATTTGCTGCCTACTGACATATGCGACTCAAATGTGCAACTGACAATTAGGGATGTGCATTCAGATTCGGAAATATTCTAACTTCAATGAACAATGTCATATTTGGATAGTGCAAAACATATCCAAATTTGAATTTGATACTTCTGAATTTCTGGAATAATAATTCCTAATATTTGGAGTCCCATTTACTCCTATAGATAAGAAAACAAAAGGCTAGCTTTCTGCTTGCTAGAGGAAGAAGTGAAAGTGAAATCTATTTCTCAGGCATTCTGGAGTGGTTTCTTGAGAAATGGAATTTAAAGACACTAGCACAAGTGTAGTAGGGGAAGAGAACTCAGTGTCTCCCGATTGGGCTTGCCATGGGCCTCCCAAGTGAGCGGGGCTAGGGTAACTGCAAAACCTATAAATGATGCCTGTCTGCATCAATGAGGTATTAGAAGCAGTCACAGACACCAGAAGTTATTTTTTCTACATTGGTTTTTTCCAGTTGAAAGGTGGGCATAGCTGCTTATAAATCCTCTGACCATTTGCTGTTAGGATATGCTCTGGTACAAGCCTGCATGCCAGCAGTTTTCTCTGTGTCCTTTTCTGAACACTCAACTTACATTTGCATTCTCTACATCTCATTGTATATTGTCAATTTAGTATACAATAGTTAGGAATAAGGTTTAGGATTGGTAAATTCGTGTAGTAAATAAACAGGGAAATATTACATTAGGTTAAGGCCCCTTTGGAGTATATCAGGCAGGATTTTGTTATATAGAGACAGATACATTGAAGAGTTTGTGTCTCTGTGCGTACATGTGTGATTTTCATTGGAAGGGTTTGTGTTCTGCTGTAGTAGAATCTTTTTTGGAGTAGCATCTACAGGCAGTTAATGAAACCTAGGTGTAGAAGAAGAGGTAGGCACTTGGGGAAGGCTGCAGGAATTCTGCCTGCACCCACTGTAGCAGTTTCTACTGAGAGGAGTGGGAGAAAGAGATGAAAAAGACAGTCTACAGTTGCTATTATGAGTCCCCCTAACAAAGTCTATCACCCAGCTGCCTTGTTCAGCACTAACAGTATGAAATAACAGCAGGTAGCACTACGTGTGTGTGCGCGCGCGTGTGTATCTCTGCCAAGGAGGTGGCAGAGAATCCTCTGGTTTAAGGCAGCAAAAATATGAGTAAACCTCAGATACGTTCCAGTGCCGTCTTTGTGCAATCCACCCAGGACAAGGGGCCAAAAAGAGAGAGAAGAAGATGGTGAAGAAGGCACTTTTCTCCCAAAGTGTTGCTGTTTTTGTGGTCTGGAAAAAGATTTACGAAGAGCACCAGATATTGCCTTCCATATCCAGAGCATGCAGCTCCATCATATTAAAGGAAGGGTTTACCCCTCAGCCCCCATTCCCAGCAAATCTTTTCTGAGCAAAGCAGCACTGTGGTTGGTGGAAACTCCCCTTCAAGTACGTACATATCTGATGTGGGGAGGAGGAAACTCAGGTGATTCAGGGGGCACTATTTCAGAAGCATGTGACCATGAAATCACCCCCAGTTTCCATTACCCCTCCAGTTGCCAGAACTAGTAGTGATGACCAGTTAGCAATCTCTGTAAGGAACATGCAGTCCAAAATGGAAGCTCCCAAAAAGTCAGTAATTTGGAAGCATTTTCAACAGTGTGCAACAGATACTTGCTTAGCTGAGTGCATGCACTGCAAGAAGGTGCTCAAGCATGGTCAGGATTTGGGCCACCTTTCCAGTAGTAGCATGCTCAGCCACCTGAAGACTCAGCACAAGGCACTGCTGTCAGCAAATGAAGTAGGCACTGTGTGGGCACTGGAGACTTCCATTGGTGTGGCTGCTCCTCTGGGCAGAGAAGGTGGGACATTATGGGTCAAGTAGTCTATGTCCTCTGAAGCATTGAGATGCACCACAGGTCTTTAGCAGGGAGACAGCCATTCTTAAGACAGGTAGCCCCATGTTCCAGGGCTTGGTTGGCATGATGGATGGCATAGTGAGGGAAGAGTCTACATGGATGGAGAATTCCTTAGAGAACAACATTTTTTGACAGATGACAATCAGATTAGAAGAATGGTCTGCTTTCTGTGTCCTAGTAGTCCCTCGTCCATAGTTTTGTGGGCTTTTCCCCCTCCAGTTTTAGAAAGTGCCTAAATTCAACTGGGTAACAGCCAACGCCGGATGCAAAACATCAAAATATACACTCCCACTTTAGAAGCCATGTCTGTTCTTGACCAGATTACTTATTACAAGTGTACAAACACAAACTGATGTGGAGATTCATGAGGCACAAATAGATGCTTCTGCTGCTGAAGATTCTACATTAGGGATATCTCCAGCAGCAGTACTTCCAAAGTAACCTCACAAGTGTCATGTCTGCCTCTTTCCATGTCTCAAAACCTGGCAGGTCACATAGGGCCCAGGAAAGTTCCTGGGACCCATGGATGTCCCCAGGCCATGATGAAGCATCTGTTCCCTCTGGGCTTGGTATTATCACTCTTAGCATCCCCTAAACAGAACCTGATGAGACATTTGCTTGTCCTTCTCCCCAGTGGAACTTGTCTATTATCTCATTTTTCTGGGGAGTCTAGGGTGGGTAGACCTTCTGGTAGGAAAATATATGCAAAGAGGGACATAAAAGGGGCAGACATTTTGTAGGCGCTTTCCAAGCTTTTTGGAATGCAGACAGAATACTAGAAAAAGCTCTAGTCTTTATGAGCAATTGATCATGCCTCATTTACACTTCCAACTGAGTGAAGCAAAGTGCACCACTGGAATATGAAATACTTCAACTACAGGAAGAAACAATAAAGAACTGCCGGATAGCTCAGTGGTTTAAGCATTTGGCTGCAGAACTAAAGGTTGGAAGTTGGATGCCCCACTGTGCCTCCTTGACAGAGGCTGGACTTGATGATCCATGATGTTGATGATGCAAGATTTGGATTGGACCAGATTCCACATTCACATTGCACAGACACCTCCTCTGATATAGCCAGCTTTTACAGGATATCATTTAGAAAAGTTACTTTAAAAAAACAAGTCTCTGGACCTCCCAACCAGCGTGGCTACCAGGCTGGCTGGGGAATCCTACAATGCACAGTCTGAAAGTCACTGTTCTAGCCTTTGTTCCTGAACAACATCAAACTCATTTAAGGGCAGCTCTTGATTCTCTTTCTGCCCATTGTAAATGCATTCCAGCATCAGTGTGCAGCTCTATCCATTTCAATACACATGGGTGTTGTGTCCATTTCAAAGCACATTCTCATCCAATGGGAAGCAGTTCTGGACATGGCTCTGAAGTTGTTCTGTCAGAAATTGGTTCCCAGTAAGTGTGCTCTGGGACAGCCTTCCTTGTTTGGAAACCAATAAAGATAATACAGATGAAGCTGTGATTCCAAGCCCAGGAACTTGGGAACAGAGCTGGAAAATAACTAGTTACAAGTGGCATAGTAACTTCTAACTAGTTACTTATTGGCTAACAAGTATTGCTACTAGTAATTATAAAGTCTGATCTGCTTTGACTTGTGGTTGTATGTTACTGTTTGGTAGTGGTGTGCATAACTGTCTAGTCAATTCTGGAAACTGAATCCCCAAACCACAAATTCACAGTCTACTTTTTAAGTGTAACAAGGAGCACCTAAGTTACTTAGGTGTAATGAGTAATCCCTAGTTACTTTCAAACATTTCTTTTTAAAAATATTTTAGAGGTATTGTGACATACCTTTTTTGTAGGTTTTATGCCATTCTCACACTAATCCTAAGTAGCAATGGAAGTATTCTTTGCTTCATATCAAAACTGACCACTAAGGGGAGCCAAAAAGTATCTCCTTGTATTATTATGGCTAGTAGGCCATGACCATATTATAAATGTACAATGCAACAAATTATTTGCTTGATCAGGCAACCATAATAACTGCAAACTGGTTGCTGAGAAGTAACGAGTGTAAAAGTCCTTAAAGCCAAATGCAGAATTTATCTTGTTATTTACTTATGTGTGACACTATTGAGATTTACACACAGCGGTATTGTTTATGTTTGAGATTCTTCAGTAATCTACAAACTGAGAGCAAAAATAAAAACTCTGGACACAGACGTTCCCTTCACCGAGAGTGTATTTACAAATATACATATGTTGCACCTCAGAACTGGCAAAGTCCACGATTCCAACTGTCAAAGTAACGTGTTGCTCCTCCATACATCAACCCAACACTAAGCTTAGTCAGCACCTTGCTTATATAGTGTTGTCTTATGCAATCATGACAGAGCATATTGAACTCTGCACATGTGCAGCAGAGTCACATGATTTTCTCTCTCTTGGCTCACTGCCAACCTGAGTGACTCAGCCTTTTCTGGTTTCCCACAAACCACCAAGGCAATTCCATATTACATTTTATACAAAATGCCGATATGTACAGTAACAGTTCCTCAAAATTATCAAGCCTGCCTTTCCTTCAATAGCCTGCCTTTCCTTCAATGAGCTAAAGGTTCTTTCCCTTCTTATTTTAACCTCCCAACAACCTGTCAGGATAAAAGACAGTGAAAGGGTCCAGGTCACCTGGTGAGTTTCATGGCTCAATGGGGCTTTCTGGATTTCCCAGCACCCAGTCCAACAGTTAAAACACTATACCGCAATTGTAATTGAACATATTTGTGTATTAGGCTAGGAGATATCTGTTGTAAAGCTACAAGTCGGAAGAAAACAATAGAAACTCTGATAGGCACCACTTTGAAGTTAGCTAGTCTTTAATATCACCAGAGAGCAGCTGAGTAAATAATATACACGTCTCGTAACTGTGCTTATCTGTAGAGGCACTGCTGACATTCTAGCATTAGAATGCAAAGGTTGCTATGCCAGATCCATTTTCTCCTCCATTTCTAAATGCCAGTAAATAACAAAGGCCATCCTTTAAGCAAGGCAGCATCTTTCCTTTGACTGTCATCCATTTGCAGAGATGGGAAATGTTAATATGGTTCACTACTGCATAAGGCCCAGAAGTCCATCTAGAGCAGTGGTTCCCAACCTTGGACTGCAACTCCTAGAAACCCCCTGGTCAGCACAGCTGGCGCTGAAGGCGTCTTGGAATGGCAGTCCAAGAACACCTGAGCTACACAAGATTGGGAACCACTGATGTAGACCAATGGTTCCCAACTGTCAGCCAAAAACAATGTTTTGGACTTTAACTGTCAGAAGCCCCAGCTAGACTGATCGATCATCACGGATTCTGGGATTTGAAAGACAAAGGTTGAGAACCAGTAATCTAAACGATGACCTTCTTTCATTCAGTTGTCAGTTTGATGCCTCCAGTAAGATCTCATCAGCAGATCATCAAACCATTCACCAATAGTTGTGCTGGCCAGGATTTCTGGGAGTTGTAGTCCAAGAACATATGGGAACCCAAGGTTGGGAGCCATTGATCTAAAACATACTGGAAGGATGGAGATGCTTGTCCAGGTGGTGGAAACTCTGGAAGAGCTCAGGAGTACCTGCAACCATGAGCAATCTCTGAGTCCAGGCTCAAAAAGATTGGCAGACTGAACCATAAAAATATATCCCTTTATTTTCTTCTTTTCATTCTTTGCTTGCAAAAGAACTATCCAGACTGCCCTAGCCATCTCAGAAGGAATAAAATATTTAGTTTGTCAAGCGTAAAATCTCTTCCCTTGTTTTTTTAAAAACACACCCCAAAAAAGGTCACTTGGTGTGAAGCTTTTGGAAACTCTGCTTCTCCCTCTCCTCACTCTTCAAAATAAAAGTTTATCACTGGGAAGAAGTGAAAAAATACAGTACACTAACTTAGTTGAGTCTTAATGCAAATGTAGATTGGATGGATAGCTCAGTGATTTAGGCATCTGCCTGTGGAGCCAGAGGTTGGCAGTTTGATTCCCGACTGTGCCTCCCAGAAAAGCCAGCCTGAGTGACCTTCAGCAAGCTACACAGTCCCAGGGTGCCCCCAGAAGAAGGGAATAGTAAACCACTTTTCAGTACTCTCTGCATGGAGAACCCTGAAAAGGGTCACCATAGGTTAGAACTGACTTGATGGCACATGAATATTATTAATACAAATGTGAAAGATGACATCTTTATTAAGCTACTAAAAACAAATCAACTTTTGTGGATTAAAACCCACTTCTTCAGGCATGTGCCAGTATCTTGAGGACAGTGCAAAAAAAGAAAGAATAGGAAAGAGAAATGGATTTTCCAAAAAATTCATGGCAGAAGCTTTTTAGGTATGCTTCTTAAGGTGAGCTCAAGGCTTCTGGCAATTTGCCTCTCTGGGGTGTGGGTTAATGCTCCCATCCTTAAGACTGTTAGTTCAATTTTATATTCACCTACGCCAAAGTAAGTTCCATCATTAAATAGGGCTGACTCTCAAATAAATGTGTACTGGATCACAGCTTAAATCTTTCAAAAATAATGCAACTGATTTTGTTATGCAGTTATAAGTACCGGCACAAAAGCAAGTTAGCCACCCACTGCTTTTACATTCATATAGTTAATATGGAAAGCTGGATGTTTCGAGTGTTTTCAAGTGCACTTTCTCAGTCTTCTAGTCCATAAAGTCAGGGAATGAACTGTTAACTCACAATCATTTTATTAAGTAACATAAAATTCCGGCATGCATTGTTATTTCTGACATTTTTAGAACAACCACAGACACAGGAAGAATAAATTGATGGTATTATTATATTTATTAACTATGCAAAGAGGTAGGTTTTTTCTTGTTTTTGTTTATTTGTCTTGAGTGTGGTTTTTGTTTGTTTGTTTGTTTGTTTTTTGCAACCTGGACATTCTTTCATCAGCAACGGTATTTCCCCCCACTCCTTTCCATGGGAGCGAGAATATACCAGGGATAGGATCTTTGCAAAGTGACATCTTTTCAAGTCACAAGTGGAAATCCGTGTTTATATCTGGATGCACAACCCACTGAAAGTAAGAGCATCTTAGCACTTGGCTGAACATCCACTGGGGCTCATTGTTCGTGGTATTTGTGCAGAATCTGCGAAAAACAATGCTTGAGGAATTAAAAGCATAAATCCAATTTCAGTCCTAAATAGAATAAACCTGATGAAACTTATGAAAGTGATAAACAACATATTCATTTCAAAGGGCAGAATTTGGATTTAAGCTGCAGCTTTGCAGAGTTATGCAAATGACATGACATCCAACGTTGCTGCAGTCACCAAATTTTGCACTTTTAACACCCAACGATAATAATTTAAAAAAAAAAAACAGAAAAAGACAAAAGTTTGCTCTATTTTTCATTTTCAATTGTGCATTTCTCCACAGTTTTAGCCAGCATTTTGCCCTGAATTGTGCCTTTTAATGCATTTTATTTCAAAATGATTATTTCTGGTATGGATTTTTGTGTGGATTTTGTATGCATTTTGGTGCCTTGTAAAAACACACCCAAGAGTTGTATCACAAAATAGAGAGATGTGTGAAAGAGAATGGAAATAATGTTCCATTGGTCTAAGAGGTCTAAATCAGGCTAATTAGTTTAAAAATGAGGAACAAGCAAAATCTTCAAGCATTACACACACACACACACACACACACACACTCCTCCACCCCCACCTTTGACTACTGTTAGCTAACATACCACTATATGTGGTGGCAGTTCACCTAGCAGTCTACTCTGCTCTAGATCTCTCCTCAGGTAATTAGGACTCTGATTCCCTTTGCTAAGATTTTGGCTCGAATCCTATTGCTTAGTCTAGTAAATCACACTAGAGTAAACCCACAGAATCAATGAGAATTTGGTGAGTCAACTCTTCCATAAGTTCCATTGATTCAAATGGGCCTATTCTAACTGTGGCTTACTATGCTAAAGTAAAGGAGCGCTACTTTATTCCGAATTATTCAATGGGTATACTCTAGTGTAATTTACTAGGCTAACATTTCGGTCAATGTAAGACAAATGCCCAATGATTTAATTTTGTTGTTTAGTCGTTTAGTCGTGTCCAACTCTTCGTGACCCCATGAACCAGAGCACGCCAGTCCCTCCTGTCTTCCACTGCCTCCGGAAGTTGGGTCAAATTCATGTTGGTCGCTTCGATGACACTGTCCAACCATCTCATCCTCTGTCGTCCCCTTCTCCTCTTGCCCTCACACTTTCCCAACATCAGGGTCTTTTCCAGGGAGTCTTCTCTTCTCATGAGATGGCCAAAGTATTGGAGCCTCAGCTTCAGGATCTGTCCTTCCAGTGAACACTCAGGGTTGATTTCCTTCAAAATGGATAGGTTTGTTCTCCTTGCAGTCCAGGGGACTCTCAAGAGTCTCCTCCAGCACCACAATTCAAAAGCATCAATTCTTCGGCGGTCAGCCTTCTTTATGGTCCAGCTCTCACTTCAATACATCACTACTGGAAAAACCATAGCTTTGACTATGCGGACCTTTGTCGGCAAGGTGATGTCTCTGCTTTTTAAGATGCTGTCTAGGTTTCTCATCGCTTTCCTCCCAAGAAGCAAGCGTCTTTTAATTTCGTGGCTGCTGTCACCATCTGCAGTGATCGTGGAGCCCAGGAAGGTAAACTCTGTCACTGCCTCCATATCTTCCCCTTCTATTTGCCAGGAGGTGATGGGGCCCGTGGCCATGATCTTAGTTTTTTTGATGTTGAGCTTCAGACCATTTTTTGCACTCTCCTCTTTCACTCTCATTAAGAGGTTCTTTAATTCCTCCTCACTTTCTGCCATCAGAGTGGTATCATCTGCATATCTGAGGTTGTTGATATTTCTTCCGGCAATCTTAATTCCGGCTTGGGATTCATCCAGTCCAAACTTTCGCATGATGTATTCTGCATATAAGTTAAATAAGCAGGGGGACAATATACAGCCTTGTCGTACTCCTTTCCCAATTTTGAACCAATCAGTTGTTCCATATCCAGTTCTAACTGTTGCTTCCTGTCCCACATATAGATTTCTCAGGAGATGGATAAGGTGGTCAGGCACTCCCATTTCTTTAAGAACTTGCCATAGTTTGCTGTGGTCCCACACAGTCAAAGGCTTTTGCGTAGTCAATGAAGCAGAAGTAGATGTTTTTCTGGAACTCTCTGGCTTTCTCCATAATCCAGCGCATGTTAGCAATTTGGTCTCTAGTTCCTCTGCCCCTTCGAAATCCAGCTTGTACTTCTGGGAGTTCTTGGTCCACATACTGCTGAAGCCTACCTTGGAGGATTTTGAGCATAACCTTGCTAGCGTGTGAAATGAGTGCAATTGTACGATAGTTGGAGCATTCTTTAGCACTTCCCTTCTTTGGGATTGGGATGTAGACTGATCTTTTCCAATCCTCTGGCCACTGCTGAGTTTTCCAAACTTGCTGGCATATTGAGTGTAGCACCTGATTTAATGATTTAATGGGTCTACTCTAATGTAATTTAATCTGCTAAGCAATAAGATTTTGACCATTGTAAGACAGACAAAGGAAACTGAATATGAATTTCAGTGCATTCTCTTTAAATTTATATTGAGACTGCACAATCCTAACACTAACGTCCTAACGCCTCTTTGACAGTCATGGCTCCATTCTTCACAATGCTGACAGATACAGTCAGGTGAGATACATAGAATTCTGTGAAAGAGAATTCTGACACTGTGACACTAGAGCCCTCTAGTCCTCACTAAGCTGCAAATTCAAGGATTCTGTAGGATGGAGCCATGACAACAAAATGGGTAAGCTTCCTGGGAGTGTCCCTTCAGGGGGGGTCACCTATTCAGCCAAATGAAATGTAATTAGGAGGACGTGGTCACCTGGAGACATGGCAAGATCCAATATTCGGCAAGGTTTGGAGAGTCCAGTGTTTGCATGACAGGGGTAGGGAACACATGCTTCCACTATCCCATAGATGTTTTAGTCCACAACTTTCATCAAGTCCAGCATATCCAATGGAAAGGGACAGGGTAGACAAAAGTTCTCCTTCTCTGATGTATGGATTTCCTCAGATCCCAGTATGCCTTTTATAGAGTCTAGGTCACTCACTCTCTCACTCACTCACTCCGAGGTTACTGGCACAAAAGCTGTAATTCTTGTCAGTGCAACAGCATCTCCATGGTAACTAATGGAGAAGCTTCTGTGGTATATTCTGGGGTTAAGGTTTCACCTCACAAACCCCTGAAGTGATAATATGTCCACTTGTCCTAGCAGTACAAAACTTTTGTGGAAAAAATAGTGTAGTTGGTTTATTATAAACATATTTTTTTGAAACCTATTACTCTTAGATTAATCTAGACCACAAAGAGTATAGGAAATCTCAGCACATAGGCGTTTTCAAACACAGGCATTAACACAGAAGAGAGTGGGTGTGTAGATTTTGAAGGATTGCCCGCACTTTTTTGCATGCTACACATTCCTTTCAAGAAAATTTTTCAACATAATTCTACCATGACTTCTGGGGCTGCAAGAGGTGGCAAGTTCAACACATTTCTTATCAAGATCAAGTTCATTCCTAGGAGAGCCTTTTCCCCAAACCAGAAAGGGCCATAGTGGGAAACATGTGTGCTGGGGAATCGCCAGCATATGAGGTGTCTATCTTTGTTGTAAGGCTTTCAATAATGATGATGGTGATGATGATGTGCCATCAAGTTAATTCTGATTTATGATGACCCTTTTCAAGGTTTTCAAGGTGGGGAATAAGTGGTTTATCCTGAGACTGTGCAGCTTGCCCGTGACCACACAAGCTGCCTCTACTCACAGGAGGCACAGTGGAAAATCAAACTTTCAACTCCTCCAGCTCCTAAACCATTGAGCTTTTCAGCCCGCTAATAATAATCATGTGCCGTCAAGTCAATTTTGACTTATGGTGACCCTTTCCAGAGTTTTCTTGGCAGACAGCACTCAGAAGTGGCTTATCGTTCACTTTTTCTGGGGGTGGCCAAGGACTGTGTAGCTTGCCCATGGCCACACAGGCTGGCTCATCTGGAATGCACAACAGGGAATTGAACTCCCAAACTCTGGCTCTGCAGTCAGATACCAAACTTGCTGTGTTATCCAGCCAGTTAGGCTTTCAGTAATCATGTTACTATTCCTATTTAATGGGAAATGGTCCAAGTCTGCAGGTTCATCCTCCACCAAAAAGTTTCATGACTGGAGCGAAAACCAAGGAATTTATAGCTCAACCTCTTATGCATGTTCCGTTAACAGTTAAGTCCTGAAAGCTTTTGTCAAGTACGTGAACATACAGAAGCAACAAAGACCAGGGTGGAAACTTACACATTGACAAAGAACACAAAATGTAGTACCAAAAAGCAAGGAAGCAAGAAAATAAAAAAGAAAGAAGGTAAAAGACAATAGTTTTACACATAATTCATATGTGTGTGTTATATGCTGTCAAGTTGGACTAGATCTGCAGTGGTACCTCAGTTTACGAACGCCTTGGTTAACGTAATTTTCAGTTTTACGAATGAAAATCCATTGAAAATAATGCCTCGGTTTATGAATTTTTTTCGCAATATGAAGCAAGTTTCCCCAAGATGCATTGCGCCTGGGAGGTTTATAGCGCCGCCCCCGTGCATGCGTTCCTATGGGAAACCGCATTTCGGTTTGCAGATTTTTCACAATACAAAATGTCCCAGAGAACGCATTAAATTCGTAAACCGAGGTACCACTGTATAACAATCCTAATAGGGTTTTCAAGGCATTCCCTTCCATGAGGGAATGAAGGGCACTGTAGTTTTTGATGGTTCAACATCAGATCCCTTTGACATCCGAAGCGGAGTGAAACAGGGCTGTGTCCTCGCACCAACCCTTTTTGGGATCTTTTTTGCTGTCATGCTGAAGCACGCCTTTGGAACTGCAACAGAAGGTTGCAACAGAAGGTCTCCGGACTAGATCAGACGGAAAGCTCTTTAATCTCTCTAGATTGAGAGCGAAGACCAAAGTCCAGCTGAAATGCATGCGGGACTTCCTCTTCGCCGATGATGCAGCCATTGTTGCCCACTCTGCTCAAGACCTCCAACAACTCATGAATCGTTTTAGCAAGGCCTGCCAAGACTTTGGACTAACAATCAGCCTGAAGAAAACACAAGTCATGGGCCAGGGCGTGGACTCACCTCCCTCTATTACCATCTCCACACAAGAATTGGAGGTTGTTCATGACTTTGTGTACCTTGGCTCAACGATCTCTGACACTCTCTCTCTAGATGTCGAGCTGGATAAACGCATTGGCAAAGCAGCTACCATGTTCTCTAGACTCACAAAGAGAGTTTGGCTCAATAAGAAGCTGACGACATATACCAAGATCCAGGTCTATAGAGCCTGTGTCCTGAGCACACTCCTGTACTGCAGTGAGTCCTGGACCCTTTGTGCACGGCAGGAGAGGAAGCTGAACACCTTCCATATGCGTTGCCTCCGACGCATTTTTGGTATCACATGGCAGGACAAAGTTCCAAATAGAGTAGTCCTAGAACGAGCTGGAATTGTTAGCATGTATACATTACTGAAACAGCGATGTCTACGTTGGCTTGGGCATGTCGTGAGAATGGCTGATGGTCGGATTCCAAAAGATCTCCTGTATGGAGAATTAGTGGAGGGAAATCGCCCCAGAGGGAGACCACAGCTGCGATACAAGGACATCTGCAAGCGGGATCTGAAGGCCTTAGGAATGGACCTCAACAGATGGGAAACCCTGACATCGGAGCGTTCAGCCTGGAGGCAGGCGTTGCATCATGGCCTGTCCCAATTTGAAGAGACCCTTGTCCAGCAGACCGAGGCAAAGAGGCAGTCACGGAAGCAGCCAAATCAGGGAGCTGGACAGGGGACAGATTGTATTTGTCTTCAGTGTGGAAGGGATTGTCACTCTCGAATTGGCCTTCTCAGCCACACTAGACACTGTTCCAAGTCCTCCATACAGAGCACGTTACCATAGTCTTTCGAGACTGAAGGATGCCTAATTTCAAGGCAAGTGAGATATTAAAGAAGTGGTTTTATCACTCCCATCCCCACCCCCTCTGAGTTTCCACAGCTGAGCAGAGATTCAAACTCAGGTCTCCTGAATCCTAGTCCACACCACTCCACTCCATTAAGTATAAAACAGGGATGGGGACTCATGTGTCACAACTTGCTGTCAAGTCTGCCTTAAGTTGCACTAGCAACTTGACTTAGACTCAACTTGGGTTGGTTTGTTTGTTTCAAGACTTGGACTCAATTCATGACTCAAACCCATTTTATCAAGTCGCGTTTCGAGTCCCCATTAGGGATGGGCCTCCTTATTTGCTCCTGCCACTATCCTCAGAAGCAACAGGCCCAGATTCTCTTCCAGGAACCAGCTGCTGCCTCCACACACAAAAATGTTACCCAGTTGATCAGCCATTGCATGCGTTGAGGAAGAGGCTAGCTCTGGGAAGGGAAGTCGGCCCGCTGTCTCTCGCATGCACACATGCCAGCCCGGCTTTCATTCCAGGGATGCTGTCTTCTGTGCATGTGCCTCCCAGCAATTTATGTGCATGTGCGGGCCCATCAATTGGCTTGCTCAGTTCGCTGCCCAGTGTTCAATGGTCAACTTCACAGCCCCTGGTCCCCTTTCTTGTGGGTACCGTTCAACAGGACTTGGACTCTCCAGTGTTTCAACTGGAAGAAAATCATGTGTGCGGCACCTTGAGGACTAACAAATGTACTGTAATGTAAACTGTCAACCCACACGCCTTCCAGTATTATAAATTCCTGACGGATTTTTCACCAGCTGGTTGCATGCTGTATTCAGCTATTCTGGAACAGCCTGTCCTCCATTGATTTTAATGCCAAAAGGATGATTGTTCTTTTGTGTAAAAAATATGCACCCAAAAAAAAAAAATCTCCCACGTAGTTATCTGACACTATCAACAGTTCAAAACATGCTTTAGCAGCTGTAGTTGGAGGAAAAACAGGCTGGATCTAGCACCTCAGCATTAATGTTCGCCTTGGGGGGTGAATAGAGCATGATGCTCCACCCATGGAGCTCTGTGGAATTTCTGGCTTGCCGTAGCACAAGCAGAGATTGTCCCACTAAAAACAATAGGGCTTCTCTTAGTATGAGGTGGTAGGGATTACACAAGAGATTATTTACTAGCAGTAGGAAGGAAGGGAGATGTTCCATGTCTTCATCTACAACAGGGATGTGTAACATCCAGGAGCACCTCTGAGCAAACCTACCAGGACATTTAGGGCTGTAGCACTGCTTTGCAGCTGAAGTTCAGCACCTCTCTCTATCACAGTTTCCAGAGAAAGTAACTGTATTTGTTTTCTGTGGTGTAGGAGGGGAAGAGCATGCCCACCTGCACTATAGAGCCCAGCAGACAGACAGCACAAAACATCTGCTTCCCTTCAAGAAGGGGAGAAGGAACAGGTTCATTCTTGTTGCACTGCCAAATTTCAGCTGCACACTTTTATTGGTGGGCTCAGTGCAGGTGGCTGGGCTTGAAAAACAGTCAGGGGAGCGTTCAGCCCGTGGGACACATGTTGTCCTCCTTTGGTCTACATGTACATGGCAATACATGTTGTCTTCCTTTGGTCTACATGTACATGGCAACCAAAATACATCCATTCTCTGTAATGGAAAGAGGGGGGAATGATAACTGTGATCTTGAGATGTTTAAATTCTTGAAGCAATTGCTTATGTTCCTGTTTCTCATTATGTTCTATGACCAAGCTGCTTCTCTAAAATGGTTGGTCATCTTCAGATAGCCTTGGGCAAAGTTCCCAGGATGATCAACTGAAGTGTCTTGGATAGTACCGTTAAATACATGAATGGGTTATTGGACAAGCACTAGATCATAGTTTCTTAACCCATGGTCTGCAGACTTCTGGGGGTGGGGTGGGGTGGTGGTGGCGCTGCAATGTCCTCACAGGGGGTTCGGAAAGGCTTGAAGAAATGTTATGAACTTTTGCAGTCAAAATAGAAAGAAAGAATGAAAGAATGAAAGAAAGAAAGAAGGCAACAAGAAAAGGAAATGTAGAAGAAAATCTTTTCCTTTGCTTGTTCGTGCAAACCTTGGTATGGAATCATTCCAATAAAAATATTATAACTGTAGTGTATGCATTAGCAGATTAACTTATTTCTCCCTTCTCTCCAAATTTAAAGATCATTCATGAGAAACTTTAAATAAATATTTGATGCACTTTAGGGTTTTAAATCTTGAGTTACGTCTTGGTGGTTAGCAGTAAAAAAAGATATTTAAAGGGGGTCTGCGGTAAAGAAACGGTTAAGAGCCACTGCATTAGATTAATCATCTGACTATGAGAAATGTCTCAATCTTGCCAAAACTACCTAATGAGATTACTGTAATCATATCATTGTAAGAAATGTACCCATCCTGTTAAGGCCAGGAATTTGGGAGATATACGTAAGTCTCAGAAATGTGAACTTCAGTGCAGACCAGCCAGAGAAGGTGCTATGTGATGAGCAGACGCATCAGTCCATGCTCTGTCATTCTCTAAAGCAGTGGTTTCCAACCTTGGGTCTCCAAGTGTTCTTGGACTACAACTCCTGAAGAGTCAGCAGAGCTAGTGGTAAAAGCTTCTGGGAGTTGTAGTTCAAGAACATTTGGAGACCCAAGGTTGGGAACCACTGCTCTAAGGGTTTTCTGTCCACTGTAATCTGGATTGTAAATGCTATGAAGAACGACTAAAAGAACTAGGTATGTTTAGCTTAACGAAGAGAAGACTGAGAGGAGACATGATAGCAGTCTTCCAAGATCTGAAGGGTTGCCACAGGGAAGAGGGCATCGATTTATTCTCCATTGCGCCTGAGAGTAGGACAAGAACCAATGGGTGGAAACTCATCAGATGGAGATCCTACCCGGAAATAAGGAGGAATTTCCTGACGGTGAGAATGATTCAGCAGTGGAACAGCTTGCCTCCCAATATTGTGAGTGTCCCATTGATGGAGGTTTTCAAGAAAAGATTGGACAGCCATCTGTCTGGGATGATATGAGGTCCGGGATGGTATGAGGTCTCCTGCCTTGGGACGGGGTTGGACTAGAAGACCTCCAAGGTCCCTTCC
Organism: Intellagama lesueurii; assembly: GCA_037013535.1. Taxonomy (NCBI): domain Eukaryota; kingdom Metazoa; phylum Chordata; class Lepidosauria; order Squamata; family Agamidae; genus Intellagama; species Intellagama lesueurii. The sequence goes on from JBAJHW010000003.1 coordinate 9,935,874, forward strand.
AACCCTACGACGATTCTATGATTTGTGGTTCATGAATAAAATCTCTGATCTTCAGGTGTTTTTACTGCTTCTACATTCAGACAGGAAAGGGTGATTGCCTCTTGGTAACACACCTACCCAATAAAGACCAGTTACTCCAATGTCAGGGAAGGCAGTAACGTTCCTGTTGGTATTGGTCCAAACTTTATATAAGACAGCCAAGAAGCCCAATTGTAACCACAAAATAGCTTCAGTGCCATGGATAGTTCCTCTTTAATCTGCAGTCCTGGAAGCAAACCCCATAGAACTGAATGGGGCTTGCCTCTGAGTAAACATGCATAGCATTTATTTCAAGGGGAAGAGTGGAGATGAGCCCTAGGAAGTTATCTTGGAAGCAACACTTGAAAATGGTGCTTCCCAACTGGGGAGAATAACTAAGGTACCAGCAGTTTACAGGGGGCAAAGGCAAGAAATGAAGATCTGTTTGGATAAACAGAGAAAGTTGGAATGGATGAGTTTGCTTGTCAAGTGTTTTTTTGGAAACCTCAGTGCTGAAGTGTTTTCGGCCAAAGATGCTGGTACTTAATGGTCTGTGTTTTGGTTTTCAATCTGTGGGAAAAAAAACCACAGACATCTGCTAATGGGTCCAAAGAATACAAAACACTATTTGGATGGCAAACTGATTTGCTTTCCATGTGCAGCCAGAGAAGGAAGATCAGCTGCAAGAGATGATTCATTTTTTTCCTAAGAAAAATAAAAGAAGGAAAGAAAGAAACCAAACAAACACAAAACCAGCAGAGTGAGTTTGCATGACGCACAGCAAAGGCAGGGAGAACTGGTGGAAGGAATGCCAGCCCTTACTCTGCCTGAGTTCTGCATCACAAAGGACTAAAATAAGTACAAACTAAAATAAATGTTTTGACATGTTTTGAGGGGGAGGGGGAATTGTACCCTTTTAAAAATGTGATCTGATCAGAAAAATGATTTAATAATAGTCAGACCACTGTTATTGGTTCACTTCTGAACATCACCGGAGTTAAGTTTTATCTCATTGCAACATGCTCCACAGCTCTTACATAAACAATGGAGGAGTCAGAATAAACCAGTTGTTCAATAGCTAAACCTACATAGTATAGCCTGCAGCCTGAGGTTGTAGAACAGAAGAGGAAAAGATGAATGTGCTAACAATAAGCCACTGCTGGATAGGTCAGTAGAGCCAGAGGTTGGGAGTTCAATTCCCCATTGCGCCTCCTTGACAGGGGCTAGACTCAATAATCCATAGGGTCTCTTCCAGCTCTGCAGTTCTAAGATTATTATTATTAATAAACTTTTGGATAAGCTGGCATTCCCTTAGAACACTGGTTCCCAACCTTGGGTTCCTAGATATTCTTAGACTAAAACTCCCAGAAGCCTCCACCACTAGCTATGTTGGCTAGGATTTCTGGGAGTTTTAGTCCAAAAACATCTGGGGACCCAAGATTAGAAACCACCACTTTAGATAAATAGCCCCACAATATCTCACACCACAAATAAAGCGGACAATTTTGGATGGATACTTTTGCAGAACTCTTAGTGGCTTAGTGGCTGAAACAGCGACGTCTACGTTGGCTCGGGCATGTCGTGAGAATGGCTGACGGTCGGATTCCAAAAGATCTCCTGTATGGAGAATTAGTGGAGGGAAATCGCCCCAGAGGGAGACCACAGCTGCGATACAAGGATATCTGCAAGCGGGATCTGAAGGCCTTAGGAATGGACCTCAACAGATGGGAAACCTTGACATCTGAGCGTTCAGCCTGGAGGCAGGCGGTGCATCATGGCCTCTCCCAATTTGAAGAGACACTTGTCCAGCAGGCCGAGGCAAAGAGGCAGTCCCGAAACCAGCAAAATCAGGGAGCTGGACAGGGGACAGATTATATTTGTCTTCAGTGTGGAAGGGATTGTCACTCTCGAATTGGCCTTCTCAGCCACACTAGACGCTGTTCCAAGTCCTCCATACAGAGCACGTTACCATAGTCTCTTGAGACTGAAGGATGCCTAATCTAGTGGCCCAGCCTTTTATTACCAACAGCAGCCAGCCAAAGTCCTCTTGACTGTGGCCTTTGGCTAGTCGTTATCTTTCCTTGGACTACGTCACAGGGTTGTTGAGATGTTAAAAGGGGGAAGGGGGGAAGAACCAGTTACAGTGGCATGAACTCCATGGACAAAAAAAATGGGAAACAAATAGTGTTGGATCCAAACTTACATCATCCAATGAAGGCCAATTCAATGAAACCATGGGGCTGCAAATTCTCCATTACTTAAATTAAGTCACTTGGCTTTCAACAGATTTTCTCTAAGTATGATTAAATCCCAGCCACACATTTTAGTGTTGTTTTCAATAATCATGTGCCATTAAGTTAATTCTGACTTATGAAGACCTTTTCCATGGTTTTCCAGGTAGAAAGTACTCAGATGTGGTTTACCATCACTGTCCCATCTTCTGGGGGTTCCCTGGGACTGTGCAGCTTGCCCAAGGCCACACAGGCTGGCTTTTCTCCCAGGAGGCCCAATGGGGAATTGAGCTCCAACCTCTGGTTCCTACCAGAGTTCTATCCAGTCGATTCAATTTATTGGCCTTAATGGTAGCACTGTCTTTAAACTTGTCTACTTTAAGGTGTCTTACGAAGGGTGGGGAAAAGGTATCACCAGTAATATGTCTGTGCACGCGCGCACACACACACACTTAATTCACGTCAATTCATGTGCGGTTTCTAATTCTTTTGTTGCCTAAGACTATATCATTGATTAAACGGCTTCTCTCACACACGAGATAGACATACTTGGCCTTCTATAATAAAGTACACCTGAAACTCTACACATTATGGCTAAATCTCTAGTGAGTATGTTAATCAGTAACATTAAAATACTTCTGAATGCAGTATGGTTCCTCTAATATACTTTGCACAAAAATAAGAAATCAGAGCTTTTGTGCTACGACTGTACGCATAATGAGGCAAATATTTCAAAAATCACAACCAATTTTCCCCCCCAAAGTCAAAGATGTTCATTACCTATAATTACCTTATTACAATGTAATAATTTCAGGCTTCCATAAAACACCCATTCATTGCATTGCTTGACGATTACGCAATAAGGGTGGTTGACAGATTTAAAAAGATGTGTCTATGGCAACATGCTCCTATTCGCTGGGATCTTAAACACCAATGTTCACTGCTGAATGTTCAAGTTAAAGAGAAGAGTCATTCCCTCATAGCAAAATCAGAAGACAGACTCAGGTTGTTATGTTCTCACATAAAGCAGGTGGCAATTTGGGAAGACCAAATTATCCCATATTGTGAGAAGCACAAAACAACTGTACAATGAAGACTGCCACATAATATATTCACCAGATCCTATTTCCTTTGGTTTCTTTAACCAAAATGCTTGATATCATGACTATAGAGGATTCCAAATAGCTTTTAAAGAATTTTAACATAACGGCCATCGCATCTTGTGACTGTAAATGCCATAATTTAATCACCTATTCTGTTTGGCAGGCAAGTACACTAAAAAGAAAAAGAAAGCACAACAATAGCTCCATATTTGTGTGTTTTAGAAGAGGTAGCCATGCATATCATGCCAAGATAATAGTAATAAAAATAAAGAAGACAAAACCTAACAGTCTTTAATGTGCTACTTTTTTTATCTTATTTTTTATCTTGATTTTGTTCTTAATGGATGTGTATGTGTGTATTAATTTACAATAACATGCAAACACATTAAAATGTATAGAGAAAACTAATATTTCTGAAAGACAAAACATTATGCTTCAATTTTGTGCTGTGCAGTGGGTGTAGTTGTACTACCTCATTGGGGATCACAGCTCCAGCACTTCTCCTGCAGCCAGTACAGTATCCTCCCAGGGAGATTGGTTCTGTCGTGATTTACTTGAATAAACTAAAGGCAGAGTCCGAGAACCCAGTCCAAGGTCAGAAGCCAGAGAATCAGTCGGAATCAGCAGTAATAATGCTGGAGTCAAGGAATCACAAAGAGAAGTCCAGGTCCAGTCCAAGGGTCAAGATAGCTCCAGGAAAGACCAAGGACAAGTTGCAGGTAAACACAACACTTGTTTCCTGCACTGATTCATCATGGGGAGCCTGCCTTATATGGGGAGTCCATGCCTTTATGTACATTGCTCTCAGCCGGAGTCCTTCGCTAGGATCCTTCAGTCATTACACATTGGTCTCAGCTGAGCCCTTAACTGAAACACTACAGGTATTATACTCCAGATTACTTTCCCCTTTGGGTGGGGGAGGAATCTTATCCCATCTTGCATTCCGTCCAAGGCGGAGGGAGCCAACTCACGCTCTCACTTGCCTGCCTTCCTGATTAGGATGACTTCAGAGCTGCTTGGCTTTCTGTGCCCCAGTCTTTGACTGCTCGCATACGCATGGTGTCAAGTGTGTGTGTGTTGCAGTGTTCTATTGCTGAGCTGAGGAGAAGGAGGAAGGGGCAGGTGTGGGGAAAACAGTAGGAAAGCTGTGGCAGCTACTCCTGCCTCCACATTTCACAAACCACGCAAAAGCTGGCCTCTGGGTGGCAGCTTCTTCCTTTCTTCCCCATAGATTCTGTCTCCACCACCTCCAGTATTTGCAATTACAGGTGGGCACAAACCGCCGGTTTGGTGGTTTATGTTGGTCCATCCGTCCAAAAGGTGTTATACGGTTCCGAGTCCCGCCTTCTCCAGCAGGCGCCCACTCAGAGGCAGTGCCCCGGCTTCCCTGCCTCACCTTCTCCAGGGACTCCTCTGAGTGGGCACCTGCTGGAGAAGGCAGGGCTCTGAGCCACGGAATACCTGTTGGACCGAGAGACAAACCAGCCCAAGCCACTGAATTGACGGCTGAAACTGATCTCTAGTTGCAATTGAGTCATGCATGCTTAGGAAGGAGAGAGAGAAATTATAGATCAACTCTAATGGAGGGACCCGGCAAATCTGAATCTGTAACTAGAGTACTGGTGTTGCACCAGCACTATCATTGAAATGCTCTTTACAAGACACGGCGAAGTCATTCCAAGAGAGTGAAAGAATGCATTAAAGAAATTATCTTCCTTAATTGTTACCTGTGGCTCTCTTACCTTGACTGATAACCACCCCAAAAGGTGCTTTAGAATAGTTTTACAGAAAAAAAAATGTATCTGCCACAATGTAATTGCTACTTTTCAAAAAGTCCCATCTTAAAATTAATGAGTTGTTGTTGTTGTTATGTGCCATCACATTGCCTACGACTTGTGGCAGCGTTATGAATGAGTGATCTCCAAAACATCCTGTCCTCAACAGTCCTGCTCAGCTCTTGCAAACTCAAATCTGTGGCTTTCTTTAGGGAGTCAATCCATCTCATATCTGGTCTTCCTCTTTCCCTGCTGCCTCCCATCTTTCTGAACATTATGATCTTTTCCAGAGAATTCTGCCTTTTCATGATATGCCCAAAGTAGGACAGCCTCAGCCACAACATTTTTGCCTCCAGAGATACTTCAGGATTGCTTTGATTTAGCACCTACGTGTTTGTCTTTTTGGCAGTCCAGAGTACCCACAAAGCTCTCCTCCAGCACCACATTTCAATCAAATCAAGTTTTTTTTTAATGAGTGCCCATGAATTCATGAGTGCCCATCAGCATTTCATACAGCAGCAGCATAAGGAAGCATCTCGTGTAACCTCTGTATTCTTGTATCCGTTACGCCTGCTGGAGAAGATTGCACAATGTTCCTAGAACAACTTGTACTACAATATTTCACATCTCAGGAAGCCGAAGGTCCTCACCTTTATTCACTGCATTGCACTTCTTTGAAAGAGAGAGAACATCCATCACTGTAGTTTATTAGATTTTAATGGACCAGCCTGGGATTTAGTCCGAGCTCTTCCGGAGAAGCAATAATGCCCCATCAGAAAGCTCTTAGGAGCAACTGGATTGGTCAAATCATTAAAAAGGCCACAGCAGTAACTTCAGTTAGCAAATTGTTCAGTACTGTTCAAGGAAATTGAACTAGCACTAACCTCTGTTCAAAGACAGCAATGGGCAAGGGAGGGGGGTTATTTAGTGATTTCTCCCGGGAGAGGTGAAACGTTTAAAATAAAGACGGAGAACTGTTTGCCCATGGACTAGATGTGGCCTCCAGGGGTTGTCCATCTGGCGCCACAGTCATCCCAGAAGAAGAAGAAAAATCAGCAGGCTGTTGCACTAGGATTAGTCTCAAGTAGACATATATAAAATGTAGCTTGTTCTTCTCAGTCTTGGATGTGCCACACAAATCTGTAGAATTGATTTCTACTTTGCATGCCCATACCTGTTGCCTAGAGGTGCTCTCCAGAGTAGATAAGCACAAAACAGAGGAAGCTTTTCTGCTGTTGTCTTGGCAGCAGCATAATTATATTATTTATTAGCTATATCTACATTGCGCCTTGCTTTGCTTGATCTCATCATGGCATGCCAGAAAGCTGTTGCGCTACGGTTTATCTTTGACTAGGCATACTGAACGATAGCTTGCACGCTGAGCTGAATAGATAGCTTAGTAATTTAAGTATCTGGCTGCAGAGCCGGAGATTTGAGTTTGATTCTCCACTGTGTCTTGAAGGAGAAGAACTAACCTGTTTGGCCCTGGCAAACTGCAGAGTCCCAGGGTGTGCCCTGAGAAGGGAACAGTAAACCACTTCTGATTATTTGCTGTCTAAAAAAACCCTGGAAAGGGTCACCATAAGTCATTACTGACTTGATGGCACATGATGATGATGATGATTCAAAAATACCAAACACAGTCAAACAGACTTATAAAAACATTTACTGGTATTATATAACAGATACAAGTTTTAACATGAAACCTAAGTACCTGTTTAATATCAGTGCAGGATGGATGGATGGATGGATGGATGGATGGATGGATGGATGGATGGATGGATGGATGGATGGATGGATGGATGGATGGATGGATGGATGGATGGATGGATGGATGGATGGATGGATGTTGTTACTTTACATGTTGAGTGGGAGGAAAGTTGAGACTAATCACAATTATACCAGGATCCATCAATTTTGTTTGGCTCCACCCTGTCCCACTTTGTGTCGTACCTGCTACTTGTGAGTGGCCCAGAAGCCCCTCCACAACCAAAATTCAGTGGACAAAGGCCGCTCACCTATATCTTAAGAAATTAGTGTCTTATTGCTAGTGTTGAGTCATGGGTCTCTTTCCTTTTAAATATGAATTTTATGGCTGCCAGATTATAATAGCAAACTATCTCCAAAGGTTTGCCAGCTGATGGCTATCATCTGTTTCCCAAAATGCCGTAGATACATCATCATACTGCAGCATTTGGGTAAAGAAATGACAATTGCTACATTACATGCAGAAAAATATATTTATTTATTTATTTATTTATTGCATTTTTACCCCGCCTATCTAGTCGAACGACCACTCTAGGCGGCTACCAACATATATAACAACATGTAAATTATAACAAAAAAAATTTTTTTTTAAACATCAATAGACAAATTATTCAAGAGGAAAAAAGGAAAAAAGAGAAAAAAATATATAAGAAAAAAGGAAATCAAGTATTAACTGGAAGGAAGGCCTGCGTAAACATCCAAGTTTTCAGTTGGTTCTTAAAAATGCCCAGCGAAGGGGCCACACGAATCTCCGGAGGAAGGTTATTCCAGAGGCGAGGAGCCACCGCCGAGAAGGCCCAGTTTCTTGTTTTTTCCTTCCGGGCCTCCCTCGGCGTCAGGCTCCTCAGCCTCACCTCCTGGCTCGATCGGGTGATACGGGTAGTTTTTGGTGGGAGTAGGCATTCCGCCAGGTATCGAGGATAATCATCATCATCCTGGTACTGCATAGCTGGACAGGACCCTATGGGTCATCAAGTCCAAATGTAGGAAAGATTTCTTTTTTGCTAAGAGAAATTACTGAGAACTGTGTGAAATGCTGTGTGTCAATTAACGCTAGTTTGATCAAAATATAATACCGGAGGTTGTAAAAAAAACACTATTTAAGACTTCACAAATCTGGCCCTTTTTAGACATTTCCTGTGAAACACTTATGGAAGAAATCAGTTACCTACAATGGAAACTTATAATGTCAAATCATTGAACTAACATCCTTTGAAGGAACTTGGATTGTTATTTTATTTCTTTGTTACATTTATATTCCACTTGTTCATCAGTGAGCTCAAGTTGGCATACATAGTTGTCCTCTTCCTCACTTTACTCTCACAACATCCCTGTAAGGACAGCCAAGATGTGACTGACCCAAAGTCACCGAGTTTCATGGTGGTGAAGGTACTTTAAATGTAAGCTTCCAAGCCCCAGTCCAACCCTTTAATCCAGCGGTTCCCAACCTTGGGTTCCCAGTTGTTCTTGGACTACAACTCCCAAAAATCCTGGCCAGCAGAGCAAGTGGTGAAGAATTCTGGGAGTTTTAGTCCAAGAACATCTGGGGACCCAAGCTAGAACCACTGCTCTAACCACTAAACAATTCAGGTTCTCAAGATTAAAAAGTGGCCAGTTCAGACTCAATCCATATTTGATTTTGAAACCATCATTCAGTAGACTGAAAGAACTGGGCATGTTTAGCCTTGAGAAAAGAAGACTGAGACATATGATAGCACTTTTCAAATACTTGAAAGGTAGTCATAAAGAGGAGGGGCAGGATCTGTTTTTGATCATTCCAGAGTGCAGGGCACATAATAATGGCCTCAAGCTACAGGAAGCCAAATTTAGACTGGATATCAGGAGAAAGGTCTTAACTGTTAGAACAGTACGAGAATGGAACCAATTACCTTGGGGAGGTGGTGAGTGCTCCCAACGCCAAAGGCATTCAAGAGAAAATTGCTTTGATTTGGATTCCTGCATTGAGTAGGGGCTGGACTCAATGACCTTATAGACCCCTTCAAACTCAATTATTCTATGGTTAGTCTGAGCATCTTCTCTAAACTGCTGACTATTCTCACTGACATAGGTTATCCTCTGTTTTTCTGTCTCAGTCCCAAAGCTAGCAAAAGGATGTGGAAAGCTTTCTTCTCACAATACATCTCCTTAAGTCACCTTTTGGTATTTTGTCTGTAACCTGAAATAGATTAACCTTGAAAGGAAGTACTAAACAGATGGCTTGGATAGAAGAAGGAAAAGGGGAGCAGATCTGGGAATAAATCTGCAGAAGTTTCAAGAGTGTGTGTGTAGCAAGCCAGAAAAAATGGGCAATCGCTTAAGTATCCCCTGCCCCCAGCAACCAGAAGAAGGAGAAAAGAACTTTCCTAAAGTAATCCACTGAGACTAAACTTTTCAATTACCTTCATAATTAATTCAAGGTTATCAATTCTAAGCTCTGTTAACACCTTAAGTAAGGCAGCTCTCCCTTGGAATAAGAAAACAAGAAAGCCTTTCAGAGCTGTGATAGACATAAATGGCTACTAGATAACTCAGTGGTTTAGGTATCGGACTGCAGAATCAGAGGATGGGAGTTCAATTCCCCACTACGCATTCCAGAGGAGCCAGCCTGTGTGGCCTTGGGCAAGCTGCACAGTCCTGGGGCACCACCATAATGGGAAACCACTTTTGAGTACTCTCTACCTTTAAAAAAACCCTGGGAAGGGTCGCCATAAGTCAGAATTGACTTGACAACACACTATTATTATATTAATGAACATGGTTATTTTTTCCTGCTGTTCTTACTTTCCTGTAGCTATCAGAAAGAATCTGCCCATTTTAGAAAACAAGGTCTTGTAGGCTATGCAGAGCTGGAATATTTGTTCACATGCATGAATAATCCACCATGTGGTCCACTTGTATCTATCCACCAGAGATTAACACAAATAGGCAAGCTCTGCCCCTCCACGTCTATTTCCAGTTCAAACATTCAAGCAACATCTGTGCATCCAGGGGTGTTCTATGAAAAACCGAGAGAACCTGGCAGGGAAAGCTGAAAGGATTGTCGTTCAGGAGCAAAGTATGCAAAACATCAATACTTCCTTGAGAACCATCTCATTATCAAACCATGCTGTCACATTGGCAAAGCTGTTTTAACTTTAGGGAAGGCGTTTGCCTTAGCTGATTGACTTGATCATGAAATAATCCCTCTGTGTGAAGTGTTTAGAACAGAACACATGTTACAAGTGGTCTGAGCAGAAGAGGGAGGATTACAACAGGATGATGCAGAACCTGAATGAATATCCTCATCTTTGCTTATCTAGATCTACAGGTAATTTATTAGGCTTCCTTCCTCCTTTTCTCTATGAGGTCACTTCCCACTTTTCCTCCTCCCAGCTTACAAAAAAGAGCAGTTTCCCATGGCTTCTTTGTAATGGCTGAGCTTTTATTTTTTACCAAATCACGAATTTCTGGAGTACTTTTCCTTCCTTCCTTCCTTCCTTCCTTCCTTCCTTCCTTCCTTCCTTCCTTCCTTCCTTCCTTCCTTCCTTCCTTCCTTCCTTCCTTCCTTCCTTCCTTCCCTTCCCTCTTCCCTTCCCTCCTTGCTTGCTTGCTTGCTTGCTTGCATGTTAAAACTATATATAATAAAGAGAAAAAAATCTCATACAAGAAATATCATAAAACCCTGACCCTAGCTAAAACCTAATTTTAAATAATAAACTTAAATATATTTGTACATCTCAGGTAGTAAAGCAATAATAAAAGGTGGTTTTAAATAATAACTACATTCTAAGGATTAGCTGCAGTAAAATGCTTCTTAGGCAATGATGGATCTTTTGCATACTCTGCTGATGAATACATTCCTCTTTGCTTTCCCTGCCAAGTTCTCTTGCTCTGTACTAGTGGGAGTATCAAATGTGTGTTTAGTCGTTAAGTCATGTCCGACTCTTCGTGACCCCATGGACCAGAGCACGCCAGACCCTCCTGTCTTCCACTGCCTCCCGGAGTTGGGTCAAAGTCATGTTGGTCGCTTCGGTGACACTGTCCATCCATCTCGTCCTCTGTCGTCCCCTTCTCCTCTTCCCTTCACACTTTCCCAACATCAGGGTCTTTTCCAGGGAGTCTTCTCTTCTCATGAGATGGCCAAAGAGTGTCAAATACTCTTACATAAAGATTGTAGGAAGCAGTCTTATAGCAAGTGAGACCTCTAATCGACCTAGCTCAATATTGTCTACACAGGCCAGCAGTAGATCTCAAGCCCATACAACTAGCATCTTTCCTAGCCAAAAGACAGCAGGAATTAAACGTGGGTTCAGCTGCAGCTGAAGCATTTCACTCTACCAATGTGTTGCGGCCTTTTCTCCAGAGAACATCGCTATTCTCTACAAGATAATTTGAGGAACACAACACTGTATTTCAGTGACACTATGAACAAAACTAGTAAAAACAAAAATGTACTGTAACTCAGCATTACAGGAGAGAATAGCATCCCAAATAAATTACATAGTGCCATAACACTGTGAAACCTTTGAAAAATCCTGAATTGCCCATCCTGCTAAGAAAAAGCTCATACTTAAAAGGATATGACAAGCCTTGTTTTCAAAGGGTGGGAGAAGCACAGGTAAAATAGCACCGATCCTCAATGAAACATCTTGAACCCCAGACATCTCTTTTGTTTTGTTTTTTTATTTCCCCTTGTGACTAATAAAACCTCTAGCAGCAAGGAAGCAGGTAAAGCAAGCAACAAAACCAGAAGTTATCATCAAATTTCACCTGCAAGTGAGAAAAGAAACCAGATTTGAAGCTGCCAAGCAATTCCAACTAAGATACTGCTCACTGAAGATTAAGAGGAAAGAGGGCCTTGAATCTGTTGTAATTTCTAGAAAAACATCCAACTGAAATGAAAAAAAACCCATCTGGAGTAACCTTTCATGGGACTGCAGTCCACTTTATCTAGTGGATGGAGTACTGGCTAGATGGTACATTAGTATACACATGCTTGGGGAGGAGGTGCTGGAATGGGTAGGGGGATTATAATCAGAGGGAATTTAGTACAAAAACTGTGAACAACACTTGTTATCTGAGGTCATTAACAAACACTAGTTGGCTGGTAATCAGACAACTTAGCATGGATCTACAGTTGACCCCTCAGTAGTGTGTTGAATGTAATGAAAAGCCTTTGTCTCTGTTCAAGCCACAGGACATACACTGGAACCACTTGGTGAATTCTTGTTCAATTGTTCCATACTGGAATTTGTTCTTGAAACTATTTTTATTATGGAAAGGCCATCTTGAAGTCAAAGAAAGAGCTCCTTGGGAGGTTGAAGTGTTTCCCTACTGGTTTTTCTGTTGTCAGGTCTGTGTTTCTTATTTTTTCAACATAAACTTTGGCTTTTTTGCCTTTTGCAGGAATCCTCTGGCCACTGCTGAGTTTTCCAAACTTGCTGGCATATTGAGTGTAGCACCTTAACAGCGTCATCTTTTAAGATTTTAAATAGTTCAACTGGAATGCCATCACCTCCACTGGCCTTCTTGTTAGCCATGCTTTCTAAGGCCCACTTGACTTCACTCTCCAGGATATCTGGCTGGAGATCAGCAACCACACTATCTGGGGTGTCTGTGACATCCAGATCTTTCTGGTATAATTCCTCTGTGTATTCTTGCCACCTCTTCTTGATGTCTTCTGCTTCTGTGAGGTCCCTACCATTTTTGTCCTTTATCATGTCCATCTTTGCACAAAATGTTCCTTTAATATCTCCAATTTTCTTGAACAGATCTCTGGTTTTTCCCTTTCTCTTCTTTTCCTCTATTTCTTTGCACTGTTTATTTAAGAAGGCCCTCTTTTCTCTCCTTGCTATTCTTTGGAAGTCTACATTCCATTTTCTGTAACTTTCCCTATCTCCCTTGCATTTTGTTTCCCTTCTCTTCTCTGCTATTTGTAAGGCCTCGTTGGACAGCCACTTTGCTTTCTTGCATTTCCTTTTTTTGTTGCTGCCTCCTGTACAATGTTACGAGCCTCCATCCATAGTTCTTCAGGCACTCTGTCCACCACCAGTATGATACAACAGATCAATGCAGCTCCCCTGCCCCTACCCTGTTTCCCCGAAAATAAGACCTAACCTGAAAATAAGCCCTAGTATGATTTTTCAGGATGCTCGTAATATAAGCCCTACCCCAAAAATAAGCCCTAGTTAAGTGAAACCCCACCCTCCACCATTGTGCAGCAACCAGAAGAAGATGACATGACTGCATTTGAATAAATGTAGATTGTTGTACATGAAAAAAATAAAACATCCCCTGAAAATAAGCCCTAATGCGTTTTTTGGAGCAAAATTAATATAAGACCCTGTCTTATTTTTGGGAAACCACGGTAGAACCAGTGGTTACTGTCTTCTGCGAGAGACCACACTTTCAGCTGAACTGGGGCTGTAGGCTGTTGTGGATTCAAGAGGACTTTGAAGGGTTCTGACTGAGTGTGCTGTTCACATGTTGTGCATATCTATTGTAGACAGATAATCTTAAACCACAAAGTGCCATCTAAAATAAATATACACAACATGGATAACATGTACATACACAGTGCCATCTTTATATATGCTTCTCATGCATCAGCTCCGCCATTTAACACACTGCTGAGGGGTAGACTAAATGACCCTTAGAATTCCTTCCCTTAGTCCTTCTGTTATTCTGTGACTTTTATGGACTCAGTCACCTTGCATTGAGTTGAGAAGCCAGTTCATGCTGATAAAAAATCTGTGATTTTTATGGACTCAATCACAAACTTTGCATCAGGCCCAGAGATGCCCTTTAGCCCATAAAAGAGTATATGTTTTTTTGTTTTTTAAGCCAGAACCTTAGATACTTGAGTTGGTTTTTGAAATAAAGAAAAAAGAAAAGGGGGACCAAATACACACACACAATACTTCTAGGAACATGTCCATGGAGAACAAAACAATTTTTTACAACTGTGTTATGTGTTCCATGAATGAACAACAATAATTAATAATCGTATGCTGTCAAGTCAATTGTAAGACAATAATATTCTCTTGTTATCACTTTCAGAAGATGGCATTCTGTGGCACACTACCATTGAACCAGAACTTTTAAAAGCTACTTTTTTGGATAAAAAAATACATGAATCCTCTTAGTACCTTGGTCACTGGCCGTGGTGGCTGAGAAGAGGTGGAAGTTGTTATCAAAAAAGTAACTTTTTTGAGCTCCACTGTGGACCTGGAGGTTGCACACAAGCATTATGACTAGACATGGATACTTAGTATTCCTTTCCCTGGGGAAACAAATATGAACTGTGGCACCACAGTTGCTGTGGGCCCAATCCTGCTTCCCAGAACTGGCTGGGCCACTTACTGGGCTCCGTGTGGCACTTGGCCCCATTGTCATGCCAATCGTGGAAGCAGCCTAGCTGGCCCTTCCCTGCCTCCCCGTGCAGCCGACCATGCGGCGCAGAGGTGGGACGCAGAGTCTCCCCACTCAGCCAATGAGTGGTTGGCTGCACAGGGAGGCAGGGAAGGGCCGGCCAGGCTGCTTCTACAATTGGCACAACAACAACAACAATGGAGCCGAGCTCCCCAGGGAAACAAGTATGAAGTGCCCATGTGTAATTATGACTATACTACTCACAGAAGAAGTTATTCCTTTCCCAAGAACCTCAAGACAGTACTAACAGAGAAGAAAGGTTGAGCCCTTTGGGTTCAACCAACTGCCTCAGAGAAGGCTTGCTTCATGGTCAACATACGGCTCATGTGTTCACACTGGTGTTTTCTTCACCTTCCCTGGTTAGGCTGCCCATGGTTTTTCTACTACACAGAGAACAGCCTTTCATTAGAAGAATGGTCTCATTCAAGGACCATTTCATCATAAATGCAGTCTTACAAGTAGACTCGAATGAACAAGGAGCAGCTGAAAAAGACAGAATTGCCTGGCCATCTTTTAGCCCTGTGCTTAAAGTTTGTTGCCAAAGCCAATGTTGTGTAAATACATAGAGTGTAGGACTAGGGTTCAAAAGACAGGAGTTCAAAACCACATTTGGCTTAGGAAACGTCCCATGGAATGTCAACGCAAACCAACTCCTTGACCATCTCCTTATACCTTGAAGACCCTGTTAAGGTCACCATAAGTTTGGGGGGGGGGGAAGGTCACCATAAGTTGGAATTGATGCCACCTAACAAGTTGTGTTCCCCTTTAAATCTTCAAGCAATACTTGCATTGTGTAAGATCTGGGGTACTTTCCAGTCTTACATTAGGATTCTGGTGTATTGAGGGTGGAGTTAAGCATTATTTTTTGTGCTCAGGTTTCATGCACATTCAAATGAAATTGCTGATTCCAGTGAGAATTCCAATCTACTGTCCCGGGGGGCCAATCTATAGACAATCACAGTATTCTATTTCTACTTTGCTGCAGCACCGTTTCCCAAATAACAGCATAGATATTTTTTTTCCCCAGTATATTACATTGGCTGGGACAAAATAGAAATATATTTCAAAGACGTAAAGCAATAGATTTGCAGGGGCATTGGGGAATCGGTGGGTATTGTTTAGTACAGTGCAGGAAACAATATTGCTGAATGCCCCTTGGCAACTCTGTTCTGTGAGAATTCTGCAAAATTCTAGAAGACTAACATGCTGGTTTGTGGGGGCTAAATTTATAGGGATTATTTCTAAACATATATGCACATAAATCAATTAGCAAATTCAAACCTCAAACAAAGCTATGAACACATTTTTTGTTTTCCTTCCTTCCTTCCTTCCTTCCTTCCTTCCTTCCTTCCTTCCTTCCTTCCTTCCTTCCTTCCTTCCCTTCCCTTCCCTTTTTCTTTTTTTTATTGCACTGCATGATTTCTGCCAAGATATAATTTAATAGACATATAAGTGCATAGCTACCAAAGAGCACCAAATAATTGCAGAAGCTCAGTCTATGCTTTATGGACTACAGCAAAGCCTTTTACTGCATAGATCATGAGAAACTATGGCTTGTTCCAAAAGAAATGGAACATCAGCATTTGATTGCATTATGGTCAAGAAACTACTATTGGGACAGAATATGGAGAGACAGAATGGATTTCTATAGACAAAGGGGGTCAGACAAATGTGCATTTTATCTCTTTATCTATTCAATCCATATGCAGAATATAGTCTGGAAAGGCAGAATATATTCAGACAAAGGAGTGAAAATTGGTTGAAGAAACATCAATAATCTAAAATATTCAGATGACACCAAATTAATGGCACAAAGCAGCTATGACTTGAAACAACTTTTAGGGAAAGTGAAAGAAGTGCCAAAGCAGGAATACAGTTGAATGGGTATTGTTTATTCTAGTGCAGGAAACAATATTGTTGAATGCCTCTTGGCAGCTCTGTTCTGTGTGAATTCTGCAAAATTTTAGACGACTAACATGCTGGTTTGTGGGGGCTAAAATATAAGCATTATTTCTAAACATGCACATATATATGCACATAAATCACCTTCATTTGAAGAGAGCTTTGCAAATGCCCTGGACTGCCAAAAAGACAAAGAAGTGGGTCCTAGATCAAATCAAGCCTGAACTATTTCTAGAGGCAAAAATGTTGAAGCTGAGGCTGTCCTACTTTGGGCACATTGTGAGAAGACAAGATTCTCTGGAAAAGACAATAATGCTGGGAAAGGTGAAAAGTAGCAGGAAAAGAGGATGGTGAAATATGAGATGGATTGACTCTCCTAAGGAAGCCATAGGCTTAGGGTTTTTGTTTGTTGGTTTGGTTTACCTGTGTTTTTGTTTAGTTTTCTTAGTATATCCATTGTTCCTGCCTTCATCTCCTTTTCTCTTCTCTTCTTTTCTTTTATTTCAAAGCATACATTTAGTGCTAAAGCACGCAGGTACTTCTTTACAAAATACTAGAATACCACAATACAGTCTAGAAAATCAGGAATCCACCACCCTCTTTGCTTTGCTCTCTTCACATGCAACCAACATCTTCACCATTTCCCCCCCTCTTTCCAACTCCCCTTAATGCCCAGGGATGTTCTGTCACTCCAAAAGCAAGCATCGGTTAAACAATGTAGTGCAAAAGCTCAAAAGCAAAATACGTACTGAGAAACACGGGCAGGCTGACACAGTGAAATAGATGGATAGGTCCAAATATGAAAGTTTGAGAAGGGTGGGTGGGTACCACAAAGGGGAAGGATAATAAAGTGGGCAGGATGAAAAGATGGCCAAGAGAGGAAGGTAACCCATGTTAGGAGCAAGTTTGGATGGACAGGTGGTAATGGAGATGACCCAGTGTATCTCAGTATATCATCCTCATGTTTGGAAGCAGCAACAACACTAGAATTGCCCAGAACAACCCCAGAAAGGCTGTGACCAACTCCACTGTGTAGATGAGCCCCAAACTGGCTGAATAAGTTACTGTTTCACTTTAGGTGGTCCTGGCTTTTTTCAGGTGTTAAGTTTTGGGGGCCCAGGATTTTAAAGAAAAGATCTAGGCCAAAGTCTTGTTACTCCTGTTACTGACTTTTTTTGGAGGAAGAGCAGATGGGCTCTGTTACTTCCTGAAATTGTTGGTTATCAGTTAATTCCTTGCTGTGTTTGTCGGTTTTTCGATGGGGTTCTTTGCTATCGTTGTCATTGTGGCATTTGATGTGTGGATTCCTTTTATTGATGTTCCAGCACTGTATGTTCTCGAGCGCTCTGTATTATTCCCCCACATTGGGTTGTTTCCAGACAGAAAACAAATGATTAATTAAACAATAAATGTAAATGAATAACAATCCTGTAAACATTTACTTAGAATGAAGGCACTGGTCAGCTTTCGGATTTTGCTTAGTACTGTATGCCAGTCCTGATGCAATTAGGAGACAAAACAACAGAAGCATAACAGTGACGAAGTTCTCAGTAGTTACTTTGTTCTCTGGCTCTTACATAATGCCCTTGGAGCCTTATGCATAAGTGATGCTTAGGAGTGTGTGAACAATAGCTGCAAAATTGTAAGTGTAAATTTGCATTTCTTTGGATGCTTCCTCTTTATAACCTTCATGTCACTGACACTCTTATGGGATTTTCCTTTGAATGAGGATGAGCTAATCTTTGTTAGCTACAAGTCTTGGCCTGGAGATGTCCTTGTCTAAAGCCTTGTAGCGATCACCCTGCTTTGGCTCAGGTAGAAGATTATTGGCATGTACCAATGAGAGCTGTTGGGAGGCAGAGCCAGAGAAACTAGAAGGGAGGGGTGAGTCAGAGTCTAGTGAGTTCAGTCAGAGACAGAGTTTGGAGAAGGAGTTTGGGGGTTTGAGGCAGAGAGAGTGTTTAAGGAGTGATTGGTCAGAGTGTGACCTGTATTAATTAAGATAGAAGAGGTTAAAGTAAAATACTTGGTGTAACTTTAAGAATGTGCTTAAGAACTATTCCTAAAACAACTTGTAATCAATAAACCTGTTTCTGTTTAAAAGTTCAGTACTGAATGGACCTTAGTCTTTCATAGGAGATATAGGTTAATAAAGGGATCAACTGGTGGCAGCATGTTAAAGGGCGTGTTGAGATACTCGGGTGAGCCCTGTGTTTGGTGAAACAAGCAGAGGCCACGGGGTGAACGCCACAAGCCTTATATAATTAGCAGTTGTACTTTAAAAGACATCAGCCTGGGAGCGCGGAAAACCATTGTCTTCTGACTGGAGAATCAAACCCACAAGCCATGGTGAAAATTTCTCTTGTCCATGTCATGGCTATCAAAGAGATCTCTCTCTTCCACCACTAGAATCCAGCCTCCTGGAGTTTTTCCAAAATTGGACTTATCCTTCCTACTGAAAGAGGCTTCCCACTCTTAGAATTCATGATTACAATCCCCACACCAAACCTCACCCAAAAGTCCCAAAATATAGGTAGCTGCATTGGTCAACATTAACAAATGGGGAGCAGGGCTTTTGCTAAGCTAATGGATCTTAGTTTCCCATTCAAGACCAAACCAACCCCCAATACTTTCGATTACACCAAGAATTTTTTTTGCCATAATATACTATTCCTAGTACATAATTGTACTGAAGATTGTATTTGTCTTCAGTGTGGAAGGGATTGTCACTCTCGAATTGGCCTTCTCAGCCACACTAGATGCTGTTTCAAGACCTCTATTCAGAGCACGTTACCATAGTCTCTCGAGACTGAAGGATACCTACAGGCAGTACATAAGGTACTATTTCTCTCCCATATACTGTGAGGACTGCACCTAAACTGAAATGAAATAGGGAAGCCTAGGACATCACAGTCCCTGCTACTGAGAAAGTCCTGGGTCTTTGACCCTTCAAGCCCTGGCAGCATTATACCATTCCAGGTTTGAACAAAAAACAAAAGCCCTTTTAAGGCATTAGGATAGGGGTAACCTAGATATGTGAGAAAAAGTAGCAACAGCCCAGATCCCACTCTGCTCACATGTAGCAAGGGGCATTGTTTCCATGCATATGAAAACTCAATGAGGATTCCAGATCCAGGAGACAGGTCTCTCGTTGTCTCGTGTGCTCCCAGAGGCATCTGGTGGGGCCACGGTGAGATACAGGAAGCTGGACTAGATGGGCCCTTGGCCTGATCCAGCAGGGCTCTTCTTATGTTATTACATTCTTATTCCTTTGAGAGACTCCACCCATAAAGGGAATTGTGTGTATCAGATGCTCGCCTCTGCATGAAGAGTGCAACAACAGAGAGCATTCATGTTCCATGTTCTTACATGTTCAGGCTAACTCTATCCAGAATGTCAGTCTATCCAGAATATCTGAATAGAGTTAAGGCCAACCTCCCTTCTCCAACTAGCAGTATGGGGACAATTAAGATAAAAACAATATGGAAAACTGTGACCAGTCATGGGCACCCTCTTGTCTCTCAAGGTAGACTTTACCTTTCCAGGGCTTAAGGACTACTGAGATAATATAAGTGATGACTTAAAAATCTGAACATCAGGAAAATGCTTCGGGATTCTGGAAGGATTATCATCACCAAAAGTATTTAAAAGGCTACATTTTAAGTAACTTCACACACACACACACACACTCCGATGTAGCTATTTGCCCATTCTTTAGCAAATACACAGGGGGAGATCCCAGTCAGAGCAAATCCCATTGTGTCACTGTTCAGCATCGAAGCAAACACCATTTTGTTTAATAAAAGCTTTCCATCAACTGGGCCCGCCAAGCAACTGTTGAGACTTTGTTCCTGTGCATTTACTGTCAGCGAATGACAAAAGATGGCCTGCAAGGTCAAAATGTATAAGGGAAAATGAGTCAAGAGCTGTGTAGCATGACTGGCTAAAATGCTCTGCTGGGACTCATTTTTCAAAGAGGTGGGTGGGTAGGATGGATGCTCTGCATGTAAAAAACATGTGGAGAGGATCTCCGAATTGACAGCTCTCTCCCTCCCTCCCTCCCTCTTTCTCTCTCTCACTTGCCAGCAAATTTCAAATCTTGCTTTCATATTGAAGATAAAATCAGGAGAGCGAATGGTGGGAGAGACAATGACAGTGCTATAAAATACATTTCAACAGTGAACCAGAGGGTGCTAGTTTATTATCACGGCAGGTTATGGCGTTTGAGTACATGATGGGAAGATTGCAGTAAAGCTAGTCAGCTGCCCTTGATGAAGAAGCTGGGCACGGTGGTGGAGAAGAAAAATTAAAGGAAGGGGAAGCAGCCTGTAGTCAAGAGGTTCGCATTTTAACTTCTTAGCTGCCTCTTTGAATAGGGAGTCGTCTGTATGGATTGAGGACAAGTATACAAAGTTTGGGGCGGGGGGGGGGGAGACGTTGTTTCTTTTTTAGGTCCATAACTCTCAGAATTGCTTGGCAAGCATGCTCCCTCACCCTGTTGGTTGGGTTATATGGAATTATAGGCCAAAAAGTAACTTTTCCATGCTGCAAATAAGGGAGTGCCAAGGTTTATTGCCATGATGTGGCAGTCATTCTTATGTCCTCATCTTCCTGTTTCATTGACTACCCATTTGTTGTAGATTAGGGATGGGAAAATTTGTCCGTTTCACTTTCTCCTATATTCAAGTTTTTTTAACATCAATTTTTTTGGGGGGGGGGCAGGGGCATCGAATTTGAAATATTTTGTGAAGTTATGCAAGTTCTCCTCCTGCCCAAAATCTCAGTGATGTCCTGCTGTTACCATTTCCCTTAATTAGCACTTACTCCATGAAGATCTCACCTCTCTCTTCGTTACTTCATCAAGACAAGAATAAATACAGAGGTCTAAATGGCCACTTGAGTTCTCCCTTTTCCTTACCCCATACACATTTAATCCACTCACATGTATGGAGCAAGATAAAGGGTTTTGGGTCAGGAAAACTGAAATGGAGGTGGTAGTGAGAAATAACACAATTGCCTTGGAATGTCTTGGTTTTCTGGCGTGTTTCTTTGGGGCAGATGAACGCGCTTCTGGTTAGACTGGAAGGTATTCATAACTGGTCTAAGCCAAATCAGAGTGAGGGAATTTCTGATCAATTTGGATTATTCTTCTCCATGTACAGTGGATTGGTCCAGCCTTCCCAGTAATAGATTTCAGAATCTTCTTCTCACTGGTGCATGAAATAGAAACTCTAGGCAACCAAAGATACTCCATTAATAGCCTGGAGTGGGAAAGAACAGAAGTATGGAAGCAGAATTTTACAGCATACAGTGGTGCCTCGACTTACGAACGTCCCGACATACGACCATTTCGAGTTACGACCAGCTCTGGCCACAAAATTTTGCTTCTACTTGCGACCGGAGCTTCGAGTTACAACCAGAAAAAGGCAGGGGAAAAAGGCGGGGAATTCAAATTGCTAACCGTTGGTGGTGAAGAGGCTGCTTCTTTGTAGCTCTTTCGCCCCAGTGGTTAGAGTGAGTGCGATCGGAGGAGGCTTCGGACTGCCTGGTAAGGTGCTGCTTTCTACTTTTTAAAAACTGTTCTGGGTGGGTTTTGCAGCATGGTTTTGGACTGGGTGGTGGGATTATGTTTCTATGCTGTGATGGGTCTTGCAGGGTTTGTTTGTTTTTTTTGTGGTTTTTTCCCCATTTCCGATGGGTCTTGGGGGGTTTGTTTGCTTTTGGGGTTTTTTTTCCCCCATTTACAGTGGGTCTTGCAGGGTTTGTTTGCTTTCTGCTTTGCTTTTTTTGCATTTCCGAAGGATCTTGCATGGTTTGTTTGCTTTCTGCTTTGCTTTTTTTTTTTTTTTTTTTTTTTTTGCATTTCCGAAGGGTCTTGCACGGTTTGTTTATTTTTTGCTTTGCTTTTTTTGCATTTCCGAAGGATCTTGCACGGTTTGTTTGCTTTCTGCTTTGCTTTTTTTGCATTTCCGAAGGGTCTTGCACGGTTTGTTTATTTTTTGCTTTGCTTTTTTTGCATTTCCGAAGGATCTTGCACAGTTTGTTTGCTTTCTGCTTTGCTTTTTTTGCATTTCCGAAGGGTCTTGCACGGTTTGTTTATTTTTTGCTTTGCTTTTTTTGCATTTCCGAAGGATCTTGCACAGTTTGTTTGCTTTCTGCTTTGCTTTTTTTGCATTTCCGAAGGGTCTTGCACGGTTTGTTTGCTTCCCCCCCCCCTTCAGCCAGAACGGATTAATTGTGTTTCCGATGGGTCTTGCAGTGTTGTGGTTTTTTTGGGGGGGGTTTGGTGATTTTTTTCTTCGGCGGGAACAGATTAATTGCATTTCAATGCATTCCTATGGGAAATGGTGCTTCGACTTACGACCATTTCGAGTTACGACCGGAGTTCCGGAACCAATTAAGTTCGTAAGTCGAGGCACCACTGTAATGTTGCCCTGACCAGTAGCTTCAATATCTCTTTTCATTTCCCCATTGCTTTCCCTCCACTCTCTTAGATAAGACCTTAATTTATTTCCTCTATCTCCTCTCTACAGCTTCCTCCCTCCCTCCTTTCTCTTTAGTGTCTCTCACCTGCCATCTTTTTCCAAGATAAAAGGGGATTTGGAGCTATTTAACAGTGTGAAAAACACTCTGATGTAAAGTGTCTCAAGTCAGCAGTTCGTCACGAGTTGTTTCTGCTCTGTAGTTATATATTTATATTTGATTAGAGTAAAATACTGGGGGGGGGGGGCATTTTTAAAGGTGCTTTTCAGCATAGAATTAGGTCTCCTCCACTCATTTACGCATGTCTGGCTCTTGTATAAGATAATGGTATTCGCTTCTGATTCGATGTGTGTCTGTTTCAGAGTGCAGTTTTCTGCATGGGTACTCAGAATTATTCTGAACACATGAACAACATGGCAGCACAGGCGGACCCACAATGTTCACACATTTTGTTAAAGCTCTCTCTCTCTCTCTCTCACACACACACACACACACACACAGAGAGAGAGAGAGAGAGAGAGAGAGAGAGAGAGAGAGAGAGAGATTATTTCAGAGGTAGTACCCCCAGTCACAGAAAGGTCAAACACTGTCATTTGTCTTCTAGAGGCATGAGATAACATGTTTCATAGTGCTATCCAGTTGTTGTTATGTGCTGTCAAGTTGCCTCTGACTCGTGACCCTATGAACAAGCAATCTTCAAAATGTCCTGTCCCTAACTGCCTTGCTCAGCTCCTGTAAGCTCAAGACTGTGGTTCCTTTAGGAATTCAGTCCATTTCATATTTGGTCTTCTTCTTTTCCTGCTGTTCTAAACCTTTCCCAGCACTATTGTTTTTTCCAGAGCATCCTGCCTTCTCATGATGTGCCCAAAGTAGGACAGCCTCAGTTTCAATATTTTTGCCTCTGGAGATAGTTCAGGCTTGATTTGATCTAGGACCAACTTGTTCATCTTTCTAGAAGTCCAGAGTATCCACAAAGCTCTCCTTTAGCACCACATTTTTTTTCCTATCAGCTTTCTTTACTATTCAGCTTTCACACATGGAGATCAGAAATACAAGAGTGTGGATGGTCTTGGTCTCCAGTGACACATTCTTACACTTGATTGTCTTTTCTAATTCCTTCATTGCTGCCCTTCCAAGTCTCAGTCTCCTTCTGATTTCTCAGCTGCAATCTCCATTTGGATTTACGGCTGAATGAAGGTAAACAAAATCTTTAATAAATTCAGTTTCTTTATTGTCAACATTAAAGTTGTGTAGTTCTTCTGCAGTCATGATTTTTGTTTTCTCAGTGTTCAACTGCATTCCTGCTTTGGCACTTTCTTCTTTCACTTTCCCTAAAAGTTGTTTCAAGTCAATGCTGTTTTCTGCCAGTAAGATATCATCTGCATCCTTCATCTGAATTTAGTTCATCTTTCCATATGATATGTTCTGAATACAGATTGAACAGGTAAGGGTATAAAATGCACTCTCGTCTTTGACTATAGAAAGCCACACTCTCTCTGCATATTGTCCTAGCAGTAGCTTCTTGTGCACAGTACAAGTTATGATTAGGACAATCAAGTACTGAGGCATGTTCATTTCTTTCACAACAAAAGAGTTTCTAATGATCTATAAAACATAGGCTGATTTTATTCTGAAATTCCTTGGTGCATCCCAGTAGCCAGCAGATATTTGCAATATGATCTCTTTCTTTTCAGAATCCAGCTTGAACATCAGGCGTTTCTCACTCCATATAAAGTAAAAGCCTTTGTTGCAATACTGTGAGCATCACTTTGCTTGCATGGGGAATTAAAGGAATGGTCCTATAGTTACTGCACTCTTTGGAATCCCCTTTCTTGAGGATTGGAATGTATATTGAACATTTCCAGTCTGTGGACCATTATTTTGCTTTCCACATTTGTTGGCATATTCTTGTTAAGATTGTGACAGATTCAGTCTCTGTGGCTTGAAATAGTTCTATCACTTCTACCCCTGGTAATTTATTTCTTCCCAGTGCTTTCAAAGCAGCTTTCACTTCACACTCTAGAACTGCTGGATGGGGTTTTATTAATTTTCCATAATGTATTGCTCTATTCCCCTATTTTTAAATGAACACCTATGGACTTTAGAGCTGAATTTGTAATATACAAAAGAAAAAGAAAGAAAAAGGAAAACAGAAAAGCTTTAGGCAGTAATAGATATCCTATGAAAAGTAAACAAACCCTACGGCTAAGAGTGGCACTAACATGCAGAGGAGACTGACTACCAGAAACACATCCATAAAGAAACACCATCTAATGATGCATATGCACAAATGTGTGGATCAGCATGGAGCAATGCAATACGCAGATCATGCACAGGAACAAACTGTAGCCCAGCTAAACTAAACAAAGCAAACCCTGAGAGTAGGGGTTTTGTCCTGTTTTGACTCTCTTGATACCAAATTCAGCACTGCATCATGTGGACTGCAGGAAAAATACTGAGATGGGTGCAAGGAACATTGAAAAAATACTCAGTGTGGATGGACTCTGAAAGTCTGGTCTAAATCTATCAGGTTTCCCTGGAAAACATGACACATTATTCTGGTATTTAGTGGTGGAACAGTTATTATACTACACATGGGGAAGCCATGGGAGCACTGTGTCTCTCTGTTTAATCTATAAAGCAAAGCATGATGCTTATATGCCACCCCAATACACTTAAAGCACTCTCTGGGCAGTTTACGATTTTATTTTTCAGGCTACACATTGCCCCACCCCACAAGATGGGTACTCAATTTACCAAACTCGGAAGGAGGAAAGGCTGAGTGAACCTCGAGCCAGCTATCTGGGATAGAACCGAGGTCATGAGCAAAGTTTCAGCTGCAGCACTGCAGGTTAACCACTACACCACGCGGCTCCTCCATCTAGAGGAGCAACTGAGAAATTGGAGAAAGATTAGAAGAAGAGACCAAGGAAGCTCTGAATGATGCAGTTTTGGAGGCGAAGCAAGAACTGATAAGTCACAGATGCCCTCCATTGCCTGAATGTGACAGAGAGATCCATAGATATCCGCTAGACATGGGATATTTGTATTGGTATCCCTGGGGATACGAATATGAATATCTGCACCACAGTCCCTCCCCCCCCAACCAGCTGGTCCACTAACCAGTTGCCGTGTAGCACATGTGGCCATCATGGTTTGTGCTACACCAATTTGGGAAGCAACCTAGCCAGCGCTCCCCTGCCTCCCCACACAGTTGACCACTCCAGCAAGGAGGCGGGATGAAGAGTCTCCCGACTCAGCTGATGAGCAGTCATCTGTGCGGGAAGGTGGGGAAGTACCAGCCAGGTTACTTCCAGAACAGGCATGGCATGAACAATGGCAACCATACATACTGTGTGGCAACCACTTAGTGGACCAGCCAGTTCCGGGTGGAGGGACTGGGCTTCCATGTCACCTGTGGTGCCGATATTCGTGTTCGTATCGCCAGGGATACAAATACAAATATCCCCTGTCTAATATCCGCAGGTTGTATCAATTACCCTTGAGGGCCTTACTCGGGGCCCCACAGGATGAGACATTGATTTTGTATTTGTAGCTGTAGAAGAGGTTGCTATGTTAGTCTGTACAAGCATTATAGTTAAAAACAAAAATTAAAAATTAAAAAAAAGAACAAATACAAAAGACATGTGGTGGACAAGTCCACTGCCTCAGACATAAGGCAGATATAACATGGCAAATATTTATATGTGGAATCAAAAATACAGAGATTGCAGCTGGTTGGTAAGAAAGTTGGGTATTTAACACTGGGGTGGCAGCCTCTTTGATATACAGGTATATTCCATTGAAGTTTGTGCTGTAAAGGATATAAGAACCTCTGTCATAAATAACAATGGTAGAATAACATGAATGTTAATGATACTGAGGAAAATGACCTTTTACAGATGCTAATGACCTTTTCTTTATTGGAGGTTTTATACGTAGCTACAACAGTGTAAATTACCCCAGGCAATGGATGATCATAAGAGCAACATGATAATGAGTTAAGACTCTCTAGTTTACCTTTGAAGTTTTTTAGCTAAATCTGTTAAGGAGGAAAATATATCTGGGAGATGCAGTGCAGTATAATTATTCTAGTGTTCATATCTGGTAGTGCCCTAAAAAGCTTTGGCTTATATCAAGTCCATTGAGATGGATGTCTAGCATGTGTATGTATATATTATCTCAGCTGTCTCTCTCTGGAAACTTGCCCTGTAGTTTCTTTTTTCCAGAATGGCCACTTTTACACCATGTGTAGAATGTCCTGGTGAATTAAAATCTTGTGAAACAGGTTTCTGTATGTTTCCAATTGTGGTGTCAGATTTGTGTCCATTAATTCTTTGGCATAGAGATTATCCTGTTTGTCCTATGTAGAGTGCAGATGGTCATTGTTGGCAAAAGACGGAATAAATAATATTTGGAGAGGAGCAGGTAAAAGTACCTTTGATATTGTTTGTGACATTGTTAGGTCCAGTAATCGTGTTGCCAGAATAAATGTGGGGGCAGATCTGGAATCTGGATTTGTAGCAGGGTTTAGTCTCCATCTCTATGTCAGTGTTGTGTAGTCCATTGTGTGTTGGTAGTTGTTTGAGATTGGGGGATTGTCTGTAAGCAGCTATAGGTCTACCAAGGGCTTGGGAAATCACTTATGATGCATGTGAGTGGTCTCAGTTGTGGACTAAAAGTGACAACTAGTGGTGTTTCGTCATTTTCTCTTCTGGATCTTTTCTGCAGTAGGTTACTTCTGGATATCCATCTTGCTTTGTTAATTTGTTCCTTAACCATAGCGGGTGGGCATTGTAGTCCAAGGATCTTGTAGATTTTGTAGATCCTTGAGTTTGGAGTTTCCGTCTTCTATCTTATGTGTGATTGTATCTGAGGGCTTGACTCTAAACAAGGGATTTTGGTGTGTGTTCAGGATGGAAGCAGGAAGTATCCAAGTAGTTGTATTGCTTGGTGGGTTTGGGTATAGCGTGATGCTAAGATGTCCATGTTGTAGTTTTACAGCACTATTAAGAAAAAAAAGACTGTCTGTTTATTCTAACACAAATTTGCCTCAATCCATATTTGGCAGACTGCCTTGTTTTTGTTCTAAAGTTGGCCAACTGGGAGATAGCATAGCCTTGATGCATGTCTGATGTCTCAGGCACCATAGCCTTGAAAGATCTGCATTGCCTGGAGGAATGATCTTATAAGAGATGGAAAGAACAGTACTACTAACTCAAACAGAAGATAGATATGACCTGTAAAGATGGGTCACAGAGGCTAATTTTCACCAAAGGGGGACAATGTCAAACTTCAGAGAGCTTACATGATTGAATGACTGCCCAAGCAAACACATTCCCTCACTCTAAAATCCAGTCAGAAGTGCGGGCAAATGTCACAGGCAGTCACTTTAGCAACTGACGTCTGATGAAGTGGAGTTGTCCACAAAAGCTGGCATTAAAAAGTATAAAAAGTTATTCTTTAAGGTGCCCCATGTTTTTGTCCTTTTTTTTTTTTTGCTTGTCATTTAAAAAAAACATTTTAAAAATAACTTTTTTTTTTACCCTTTACAGTAAATTATTCTGAAAAATCCACAGACACAAAACTCTGCATAAAAAAGTCAAAATAACTATTTTTAACAATTCATTGGAAATCAAATTTCTAACAGACACGTTAAAAGATTTATTCATCTGTATGGCAATTAACTTCCAAGGCTGAGTCATATTACAGTTTCTGCTTACCACAGGTTCCACAAATTTACAGGGCTGGGATGCAGAGTTTAAATAAGTTGTTTTGTTTTGTTTTTTTACAAAAAGTTTCAAGAAAGTCAGCAAGGGTTCCATTTGCAAGGGATGTCAACACAGTATTGTCAATTGACACCCAGTATGATGTAATCGATAGAGTGATGGACTAGGACTCAGGAGATCTGGGTTTGAATTCTTGTTTGGCCCATGAAAACGGGCGGCGGAGTGGAACTGGTAAAACCTGTCCTTAAATATCTCTCACCTTGAGTCAATGGCTCAGAGAATGGAGGAAGGACACCCTGCTGAACAAACCAGGGTTGGCAGGCCTCACAGACCTGTAAACTGCAAATAAAACAGAGTTTATTGAAACTAGGAGAGGGTAATAATCAACTGTCCTTCAACAAATGTAGGGTCCTCAGAACTAGTTAGGTTCATTAGCACAATGTCCGGCTCAAGTAGTCCAGCAGCCCTTTCTTCTGGGGGGAACGTTCTGGGATTGTGCAGCTTGCCCAGGGCCATACAGGTTGGCTTTTATTCAAGGAGGTATAGTGGGGAACTGAACTCCCAACCCCTGGCTCCAGGTGCTTCATTTCAATGAGCTATCAAGCCAGCTTTAGTAGAATGCCTAAAATGTTCACACTAATGGAATATAACAAATATGTCACAAGAAAGCAAAGTGGATGCACTGAAAGCAGTCAGAAGCATATAGAATGTGGGCCCCTTTTCTAGACTGAAATTTGACTGGATCGGTAGCTTGAAACTCTAGAATACATACACCTTCCATACTATCTGGAGGGACAACACAAAAGCTATAAGCCCGAGAAGACTGGTTGATCGATTCTGTTCTCTTCAAATGTTCTCTGTTCTCTTCTGCTGCTTATACAGAATGTATAAGCAGCAGAACAATGCTGAAGTTAATGGGAGGTGACAACAAAGGGGGTCATGAAAATGAATGAACTACTTCTGAACGTGGGGGAAGGGCATATTTGCTCCAAATGAACAAACCAGTTGTCAAAAGGTAAAGGTAAAGGTTCCCCTTGACATTTAGTTCAGTCGTGTCTGACTCTAGGGGGCGGTGCTCATCCCCATTTCCAAGCTGTAGTTGTCAAAAACCTAGCTGCAAATAAAAAATGAATGAATGACAAAAGGATCAACACTTTCAAGGATGAAAAATGGATGGAGTAAACAAACAAAAGGAAA
This sequence comes from Intellagama lesueurii, assembly GCA_037013535.1. Taxonomy (NCBI): domain Eukaryota; kingdom Metazoa; phylum Chordata; class Lepidosauria; order Squamata; family Agamidae; genus Intellagama; species Intellagama lesueurii. The sequence goes on from JBAJHW010000003.1 coordinate 9,965,489, forward strand.
CATTCTTGAATATCCCTAGCAGGAAGTTCAGAGAAGAGTCTTTAGAATTCATATATCAAATGTGGAATCACCACGTTATGTTATTTCTCAGAAAGTAAAAAATTCACAGACAACACTAAATAAGTTGCAAGGTGCAAAATAGCCATGTTTTTCATACTTGAGTCACTAAATTTCTAAATTGTAGTAGAAGGTGGTTCAGGTCCAAATTAAAATTGCTGATTGATTGGATGGATTCCTCTCCTGCTTTTCTCTCAAAAATGAGTTTTTAGGCAGGTCACCATAATACTAACCCAAATCCTGTTCCTTAGCATAGTAAATCACACTGAATCAATGGGAATGTGGTGAGTCAACTCCTCCATAAGTTTAATTCAAATAGCCTCACTCTAACTGCAAGTTATTTTAGCGTAGTTACAGTTAGAGCAAGCCCATTTGAACCCATGAACTTGTGAAGGAATTCATTCACCAAATCCCCATTGGTTCAACATGCCTACTCTAGTGCAACGTATGCACCAAGCAATAGGATTTTGGCCACTGAATAAAAAGTATAATTAAAAGTAAGTTGTACTTAAATCATATTAAAATCAATGGAGCTTTATTCATCAGAATTAACTTTTTACACTGAGTTCAATAGTTTGTTGTTGTTTAGTCGTTAAGTCATGTCCGACTCTTCGTGACCCCATGGACCAGAGCATGCCAGGCCCTTCCGTCTTCCACTGCCTCCCGGAGTTTGGTCAAATTCATGTTGGTAGCTTCGATGACAAGTTCAATAGTTAGAACTACCTTAATCTGGATAACTACCTTAATCTGGATCCAGCAACTTGACATTTCTCTGTCAGGCCTTGTGACAATGGTGGATGGATCAGACTGAATCTCTGCATTCTGCAATTATTCATTCATTCATTCATTCACTCACTCACTCACTCACTCACTCACTCACTCACTCATTCATTCATTCATTCATAGATCTTATAGACCACCTGACTTAGTGAAACACCATTTAGGGCAGTTTACATAATTAAGCAAAGCATACAGCCAAGTAAATAATAAAATAACAAAGGCATAATACCACAAAGTAAACGGAAAGAGTGTCCTAAGATTGACACCAGATAATTACAAATAGTTTTGGGTAAATTACATGGAGCTGAGATGGAGTGAACCCTCAACAAGCTGCCTGTCTCACAAAGAACAAAAAATATATAAAATTTCAAGATAACTTCCTTTTCTGTATAATAAAAATGACAGCAACAGTTGAATTTGGCTTGTGCAAATGGTGAAAAAACCTTCAGTCCAGGGCGAGTATTTTTCATCCCTAACATGATTTCACTAATCTAAACTATCAATTAGGAATACCCTTGTTTAACTCTTGCTTTGCTGTAAACTTGGCTGGCTTTAAAAAATACCTGCTCTTTTTCAGCATCACACCCTCATATTTTATTTTAACTTTGCCTCTCTCCCCTTGTGAACTAGCTTACAAAAATATTTAACAATCACAAATAATTAAAAACATAGTAATGGAGGAAACATTGGCTATACTAAGTTCCAAAAACTGCTTATTTCTAGAGATGTGTGTTTCATATCCATATACGAATAAGAAAGTGTGCCAGCGCAGACGTCCCAGTGATCCATTCCAGCCCCCTGGAACCAGCCCGGTCCACTTACCAGGTTCCACGCTATGCACACATCCATCAACATTGGTGTTGCGCAAATCGAGGCACTGCTGGCGCTTCCCCACCTCTTCCTGCAGCTGAGTGCTCAGCAGCTGAGCAGGGAGACCCTCCTCACTGGAGTGGTCAGCTGCGGGGAGATGTTGATGGGTGCATGCACTGCACAGAGTCCTGTAAGTAGACTGGGCCAGTTCCCAGGGGTGGGAATGGACCACCAGGACACCTATTCTGGCACATTTTGTATTCATACCCCCTGAATACAAATATGAAGCACTCATCTCTACTTATTTAATTTTTTCCAGATTGTGTATGTGTGTATAAGTCAAAACCAACTTATAGTGACTCTAACAGGGCTTTCAAGGTGAGTGAAATATTTAAGGAGTTCTGCTCCCCAAGCTAGTTTCCATGATCGAGTGGGGATTCAAACCCAGGCCTCCAGAGTCTTATTCCATCGCTCTATCCACCCGGCTGGAGAATTTTAGAGTTTTTGTGCATTTTTCACTACTCCTCAACTTTTTGCAAAAAAAAAAAAAAATCATGGAAATTTTCAGTAGTATAGGTACTACTATTTTCCCCTAAAAAATGTACATTTTGACTTTAAAACCTTGCATTTTTCACACACATAAATGTATAAAACACACTTTTGTACGAGATACATATATTTCGCTAAGGCTTCACATCAGTTGACCATTTTTATTAAGGAATAGAAAATCTGCAATTATTCCATCAGTACTAGAGTAGCACCAGTTGTTGCAAAGCTTATTGAAATGATGTATATGAAGCAGTTAAACACTTGTAAATGCTTTAGTATTATTATGAAACAGAATGAAAATGAATTGAGCTCAATTTATGGACAACCCAACAAAATGAAGCTGTTTCATGAGGCTGCATGCCTGCCGTTCCAAATAAATAAATCATACTGAGTGGAGGAGCAGGCAGAGAGTGAGGGAGAAAATGTTCTGATTTATTGGTGCAGATGGGCAGAATAGACATATCCATGCAAAATCCTTTTATCTTTTGAAGTGAAACTGAAGACTCTTCTAAAGGAATTCCTTGATGAATGTAAAAATGGGCACCCAAGAGCATAACAGAGTTGTCTTGACATGGATGGGCATTAATAGTGTGGTGTACTGACTTGTGTCAGACGTTTAGGGCAGTCCTATGCATGTTTACTAGTAGATTCTGACCCAGTTTGTCTTTCTGTAGTAAACGAGATTTCATGAAAAAAAAAAATTCTTTACTGCAATACAGTAAGACCTTTTTTGGCAAAGCGATGGCAATTGTACGTATTTTCTGGACAGATTTTTTTTTTCAGATTTCTTTAAATGTGCAAAAATTAATACAGCAATACCTTTCGGTAAGTTGCACAGGTGATTAAAAAGCTTGGTGAGTTAGGTAATCTGGCTGCAGAGCCAGAGGTTGGGAGTTCGATTCCATACTGTGCCTCCTACACAGCCATCCTGTGCCGTTTTGGGCAAGCAGTACAGTCCCAGGGTGCCCTAAGAAAAAGGTAAATCATGGTATACCTAGAAAATCTTGGAAGAGGTCACCATACATCAGAATTGACTTGATTCCACGCAGTTATTCATTAAAATTATTATCATTGAACTACATTGGGTTGTTTGAATCTTCATGATCTATTAGCTTCTCTGGGCTCACGGTGTGGAAGGGGATGTTTGCTTCATAAAGGGATAAGACATTTTTGTGCAGAAATATTTTTTGTGCAAATTTTAGAAATCAAGTCAGGAAAAAAAATCCTGTCATCTTAGTCACCGTGTTCAATGTGAGATTTCTTACAAAGGTTTCATCATGTTAAGAAGGCCTGTCATGACTACAGTCTTACCAATTGCAAGATTCTCCCCCCCCCCCCCATATCTAGATGGGGAAATATTATTCAGAGATGCCCTATATAAATATATTAGACCTGAGGGCATGTATTTAGTATTATTGCTATAGATGGTAGAGAACTGGACTTGAAGTCTTAATAGGGCTTTTTAAAGTAGACATGTATTAACTAGCGGAAGATATATTCAGTGGAATGAAAAGGAAATGCAGTGAGTGGAAAACACATCAAGTCGAATAAGAATTTTCTGGTCAGGCGAATCTATCACCAAGCATCCTATGATATATCTTTTTCATCACCCTATAATGATCAATTTCCTACTTCATTGCTCAAAAGCCCTATTAAGCAATAAAACTGCATGCAACAAATGGGGTGGAGTCCATTCCTGCTGACTTCTTTCCTGTCCTCTACATGCTTACCTGAACATTTGAGTGGATGTGTATGCATGAACTGAATCATTCAGGAATACTAAAGCCCTTAATGCACCTAAAGATGATTCCCTTGGTTCACTAGACTTATAATTATCTCTCTAGTTGATGCTCAAGACAGCAGATCATTGGCACTAGCTAAAATGGAATGTGGCTAAATCTGATAACGCATTCCCCAGATAAAATGCTTTTTCTAGCTTCTGCAGAAAGCAGAGCTACCGTGTTTCCCCGAAAATAAGACAGGGTCTTATATTAAATTTTGCTCCAAAAATGTGTTAGGGCTTATTTTCAGGGGATGTTTTACTTTTTTCATGTACAGCAATCTGCATTTATTCAAATATAGTCATGTCATCTTCTGGTTGCTGCACAATGGTGGAGGGCGGGGTTTCACTTAACTAGGGCTTATTTTGGGGGTAGGGCTTATATTACGAGCATCCTGAAAAATCATACTAGGGCTTATTTTCAGGTTAGGTCTTATTTTAGGGGAAACAGGATATGTGAACTTAGTTCACCTTCTGCCTACAAATGCAGCTAAACACATAAATAACATTCCCAGTCTCATTACACCCCCATGAGGTAGGCACTGTGATATTACAATAGAAGCATTCACCAGGCAATGCCGAGAAATATTTAATAGGGACATAAACAGCTAAGTCAAGTCACTTCACGGGGTAGCACATAACCCGTGGAAATAGAAGTGGTTTCATAGACAAATGGAAGGGTGCATTGTACTTGGTATCCCTTCTTTTGCTCCTATTCAATTCAGACACTTAAGACTATTTGCAAGCCTTAAATTTAACAAAAGCAACAGAAAAAGGCAGAAAGAACTCACAGGTGTAACAAAACTAACAAAGGTCCTGCAGAACTTTGAAGGCTAACAGTGAGTTTCCTGCAGTCCAGGAAAGTGTATGCCAGATAGAACTTGTTAGTTTTTAAAGTTGCCACAATTCTTCATAGTTCAGAGATCCATACTAAGACAAATACAAGTAGAATTTGTTCTCGAAAAAGAGCATTATAATTTCCTTATCTTTGGTTGAACTACTGGCTGGGTAGTGGTTCTTAGTGGTTTAGATATCTTGCTGCAGAACCAGAAGTTGGGAATTTAGTTCCCCACTGTGCCTTGGCGAGTATAGCCATGTATAGCCAAGCGGCACAGTCCCAAGGTGCCCCCAGATGAAGGGTATGAGAAACCACTTCTGAGTATTCTCTACTTGGAAAACCCTGGAAAGGGTCACCATAAGTCCGAATTGACTTGGTAGCACATGCTTATTATTAGTTGAACTATTTTGCTGGAAACAAGATTAATAGCAAATGATCAAGAAGCAGACACAGCTCCTAATAATTTAGATTTTCCCTCCTTCTCTACCCCCTTCTCCTTGCCTTTTATTTTTACCCAGTCTTCCATCAGTCAAGGCAGCACCTAGCTACGTTCCCATTAGCCCAGGGCTGATAAAATGGAACTTGATATTCCTGGAAGGCCAGTACAATCATAGACTCATATAATTGTCAGGCTAGAAAAGATCCCGAGGGTCACTGAGTCAACTCTCTGCCACATCAGGAAATGCTGTAAGGAGCATAACATCAGAGCTTGGTAAAGCTCCTTTTTCAAACAAGAGCTCCCATTATCCCTCAGCCAGCGTTCAATTCATATGCTGGCTTTGCTGCTCTTTACAAATCATCAAAGATCAACTGTTCCCACAACTGTAACATTTAGTCAGCATCTGACATTTACGCTTCTGTGAGCTACTTTGAAACTGTGGATGGCTTCAGTCATTTGCTAATCACCTAGAAAGGCTTTTTTCTCTCTCTCATAAAGATATTAGCAAAAGCAATGACTGGATGTTTTGCTTCATCTCTCCGGTTCTATAGGGTTTAGAGACTTCCTTTTTTAAATATGAGAAAGCTTAGAATCCAGGCCTTGGTGTGCCTTAAAATATGAGTAAAATCTATCCAGCTGGTTAATGTTGCAATGGGTCCAATTCAATGCACTAGGTATGACCCCAAGTCAGGGATGGCCCTTCTCGTGGGCCACTGACCTTGAAGGCACGTTTGCTGAGGATTCAAGAGAGGGCCTTTTCAGTGGCAGCTCCCAAACTGTGGAACTTCCAAGGAGGATTAAATGGGCTCTCTCCAGTAGCCAAAGACTCATCTCTTCAGAAAAGCTTTTGCTGACCAAACTGCTGGGATTCAAGTATTATGACCCTCAAAAGTCTGCTGGAATTGCCTCGGCCAGCCTTCGGGGGTGAGGGGGTAGCTAAACAAAATTCCAGTGCTTTTAGCTGACCCATAATGCCTTGGAGCATCTGTGAATCTTTAAGAAACATCAGAGAATGCCAAGACTGCAAGATGGAAAGAAAGAACAACCCACCTCTTAAAATGGATGGAACCCCAGGAATGTGTAGCTCCTGGCCACACAGATAACTGGATTACTTGGAACTCACTTCAGAGGCAATGGGCTGGAGTTGACAGCACCAAAGTGAACCTTAAAAAATGGGGGCTTTTGCACCCTTGCAGTCCTTTGTGAGTGCATAGAAAAAACATGTCAGACCCACGTCAATGGACTCTATGTCAGTCGACATGTACCAAGGAAGATTCAATATTATCCACCTCAAATGCCCATTATTGGGTGAAAAAATTATCTGACATACTTATCTAAGCTTACAATTTTATTTTTGAAAACCAGGTTGTATTTTATGTATGCTTACATACTGGCTATTGCCTAATTTTTAAACTGCATTCTATTAATTGTTATTTGGTGCTTTGATCTGAATAAACAAGGACCATTTCATCGATATCCTTTAAACAGCTGGGGAAAGTAACACCAGTACAAGGTGATATTTTATTTTATTTATATACCACCCCATTAGTGCCGAACCACTGTTCTGGGCAGTTTACAAGCAATTAAAAACCAAAACAAACAAACAATGGACACTAAAATATAACACAAATAGTGGTGATAGACATAAAATCCAATGGCACCAACAATTTTTCCCAATAAAGCAGACCAACTGGGAAGCAAAGGTGTGTGCAAATGTGAACTGCTCATACATCTGGCTTACTACGTTTGGTACAGAGAATGTGCAACCATTCAAATGCTGGGAGGCAGCTCCAATAATGTTGCCAGGTTAACAGATTTCAGGGCATATAACACAGGGACATGACACCTTTGTGATGTCACACAGAGTGGGGGGCAAGGAAAGTTTGGGAGTGGAGCTAAAGCTGCTTCTGGGCCAGCTGTTTATGGCAGTGAGTTTGAGGGAAATCTCTATTGGTGGGCCTAGAATACAAGTAAAACCCAGTTAAGCACATAATACGGCAACCCAGAGCTTGGGAGAAACAATTTGGGGGCAGCTGCACAGGCAGCAAAATGAACTCAAACAGCGACAATAATACTAATCCAGTGATTTGGGGGGGGGGGGGGACTTCTCTGAAACTTCAGTCCGCACCCTGAGACCTGGCAATGTTACCAATCAACTATAACCAGGATGTCCGATGGTCTACCAAATTAAGCCCTCTCAAATGTTTTGAGGAACATGTTAGATTGAAAACTGTGATGGAAGTAAAATCTGAAGCAAAGGAGTAATTGATCAGTTGCCACAAGATTAGCAGTGTTTATATTCTTTAAGACAACATATGCTGGTCAATAACTTCTAGTACTGCAGCATTGTTCAAACTGCTAGATAGCTCAGTGGTTTCAGCCTCTGGCTGCAGAGCCAGAGGTTCGGAATTCATTTCCCCCACTGTGCCTCCTTGACAAGGGTTGGACTTGATGATCCATCGGAGTCCCTTCTAGCTCTACAGTCCTGAGACTATAAAATAATCTAGTAAATGAATGAAAGGCCTCTGTTGCCCTCCTTCTTTTGTCTTGCAGCAGTGAGCCTGAATTAATGGGGTCTGAAAGCTCTACGAAAAGGCCATTTTGGCATATTAGCAGCATAACTACTGAACTTTTGTTCTAATAATAGAGTTTTGATGGCTCCTTTGAGAAAACATAAATAGCCCTTACTTGCATTCAGGGGCAGACACCAAGAAGGGGTGGATCCAAACGAGAACGGGAAAAGGGTCTGGAACAATCTTGAAGAACTTTGGCATTTCTGAGGACCGTTTCTGAACTTCCTCCCCTCTGGACCATGGTAATGCTGTATCCTCTATTTATTTATTTTTTGCTTGTGTGTTGCTTTTTTTCTTTCCAAAGTTGCAAGTACAGTTCTAGTTTTAAGGAGGGAAAAACATGGGGACAACACCCTTTCAGTAAAGCAAGGCTTCGTGTCTTACTTCAGAGGAGAATAACCACTTCTGGAGATGTCAAGGAACAGCCCTTCCCCAAAGCAGTGATGAGTCTGGGGGAAAGTTCCAAGCGCTGTAAAAATGGGACTGGTAGATTGCATGCAGCAGATGAGCCATCTCTTTTTCATTATAATTTGAGATCCTTCAGGTACAGACCCTCTGTTGACTAGCTGACACAGTTGTGGTGAGCACTAAGGATGAAATTTTTCAGACTAGAAATCCCATACTTTTCCATTCCAGGAGTTCTACCTGACAGAAAGACCTGCCATAGCTGGAATGGCTTTTTTCCAGTTTGGAATGATTGCTCAGCTACGGCATTAATTGGACAGGAAATCCCTAACAACACTGGTACATGCACTCGTAATCTCAAGAATCGATTACTGTAATGCTCTCTACGTGGGGCAGCCCCTGAAGACAGTACAAAAACTTCAACAGATCCAAAACATGGTGGCCAGGCTGATTATAGGAGGGGGGCTGTAAGTAAATTTGATCATATTACCCCAACCCTGGCCCACCTGCATTGGCTCCCTGTCAGTTTCCATGGCCAATTCAAGGTGCTGGCTTTGACACACATGGCCCTAAATGGTTCGGGACCTTGATACTTGTCAGAATGTCTCCTCCAGAAAAAATTACCCATATTACTTGTTCCTCCCAGACTTTGCTGCTGAGGGTGGCCATTCTGAGAGAGGTAGCTAAGTCTCAATGAGGAAACGGGCCTTTTTGGTGGTGGCCCCATCGTATGGAACAAACTGCCATTAGAGGTGCTGCACACACCCCTCTCTCCTAGTATGCAAAAAAATAGTTAAGGCAGAACTCTTCAAAACTGTCCTCAAGAATATACTGCCATAAGCAGGGATTGAGTACCTGGCTGTAACAGGAATTTCTCTCTCTCTTTTTTTTGATGGTTGTCATAGTGCCAGTTTTTGGTTTCTCTTTGATAGGGTTGTTTCTTCTTTGTTAACAGTTTTCATGCTTTTTATGCTGTCTGTTTTTTTGTCGGGGGGCAGGGTTTGCTTGCTTGTTTGTTCTTTTGTGTTCACTGCCTGGAGTAGTGTTCGCCACTAATCAGGTGGTATAGAAATTCAAATAATAATAATAATAATAATTCAGAAGAAGCTCTGCCAGAGGGCCAAATTACACATCATCTTAATCATACTTATTAAGAAGTGTGATTTGCTCAAAAAGTGCAGTTTGAAGTAAACAACACCCTTGCAGACAAACAGCAGCTTAAGAGGGAAAATTGGTAGGACCTGAGGTCAAGCCCTGATGCAGACCAGGTATATTATTCTGCTTTGGGCTCTTGCAGCTGCCTTTCCATCAAAATAAACCCTCTATTATCAAGCATACTTGGTATTTTGATTTTGTTTTTTTTAAGTACCCTGTTTCCCCGAAAATAAGACCTAACCTGAAAATAAGCCCTAGTATGTTTTTTTCAGGTTGCTCGTAATATAAGCCCTACCTCAAAAATAAGCCCTAGTTAAGTGAAACCCTGCCCTCCACCATTGTGCAGCAACCAGGAGAAGATGACATGACTGTATTTGAATAAATGTAGATTGTTGTACGTGAGCAAAATAAAACATCCCCTGAAAATAAGCCCTAATGCGTTTTTTGGAGCAAAAATGTCTTAATTTTGGGGAAACACGGTATGATTAATGTAGCCTGTAATTTGCCCCAGAAGACTGGGGAAATGGCATCAAGGTAATGTTGTTACTTGGAGGTAATCTTGTTACTTGCAAGTATTATTCCACAGATGTTTTATTGGTCTGGTGTACATTTGCTGTTTTGTTTGACATGATAAATTGCATAAATGTGATAACACTCCTGCTTTACTCAAGTGATTTTGAGGCTGTGGCTTCTGTAATGGAAGGAGATGCGATTTCTCTATTTGTCATGGCTTACGGCCAACACAAACACAGTTGTTCAGGCAGAGACGGTGGGTGTCTGCAGCAGTAGGACCAGCAAAGCCAGCAAAGGCAATTGCCTTCTAGACTCACTGGCAGTTTAGAGCTCCTGTATAGAAGCACAGAGAGCAATACAGGCTTGCAAAGAACATGGTTGCAGAATGTTTGGGGAAGGGAGTTCCAATCCCAAATGTGGGACAAAAACATCGTCTTCCCCTCCCCAGTTATCTTTTCCTTTTGCTTTGTGCTGTGAAAGTTTGATGTCATTGGATGCCATTTTTTTTCTCAGATTAACTTTATCATCCTTATTAATGGTTGGCAAATAAACATGGATCAGGGGACAGGGTGTTGCCATGACAGAACAAAGAAGACACTCAAACTCCAGAACAAGGCGCTAGGGCTTTTCCATTAAAATTATTAACACAGCAAAGATCTTGAAAACTGTTTCAAACATCCTAATGCCTCTGGCTTCATTCTCATAATTAAAACACACATACACAATGTTAAATGCAAAATCAAATTTATCCAAACAGTTGGGTTTTTGAAACATATAGAGTCACCAGCAGTTGAATTGTCTACCTGTTCACTTTGGTCACCAGTGCTATAGTTGCATCCGACACTACTGATCCAAAACCATGTCTTCCAAAATCCCATCTCTCTACAATTTCATGATGACACTAAAGCATTAGCACTCCCTGATCTCAGAGCTTCAGTTATTTACACTTACAAACACGTGTGTGTGCTTTTCTGGATTTTTAACAACTAAAAACCATGGTGTGATTATGTCAGTCTCTCATCGGCCACACCAGGCTAGAGCCATCCCTTCTCAGAAAGTAGAGGCTGCTCTCTTCCTGCAAAGGACCTGTTTCTCGTACATACACAAACCTGCCAACTTGAACATCCTGCTCTGAAAGGTCAAGGAAGAAATTATTTAACAAGGGCTACATATAAGGTGTCCGCAACCCCCCAGAAAACACTTTGGGACCACCTGGGAGTCGCAACCTCCAGGCTGGGAAACACTGAACTACAAAAAGCATAATATTGCATCCATCACACAGCCAATACATTCCCAACTTCTACTTGAAATAAATCTATAATTAGTTTTATTGCATGCTCTCAGATTCTACCATAAGGACAACCACAGTTTGGTGGTATTATGTGGTCCTGTAGACACTGCAGGGCTATAACTCCTGTGGACCTAACAAATATCACCAAAGGATACACAACTAGCTAACCGTATGCGGAGGCTGTCCTGTTATCACCTGTAAGATGCTGGGATTTTAAAACTAGTAACAATAGCAGTGAGGCCTATGTGATTTCTCTCTGGCTGATGGGAGCTGAAGCCCGGGAACATCTGGAGAGCCCCATGCCTCCCACCGCTCACAGCACTGTCCGAATTGGTCTCCTCCACGTTTTCTTTGCTCATGATCAAAGTGCACTGTGGCTATGTTACTGTGCTGTTTAATTAGTTTATTTTTTTATTGCCCGTTGCTTGATTATAATTGTTAGCTGCCTTAGGGGTCCCATTCTAGGAACCCAAAACTAGGTTATGTTCCTTTTTAAAAAGTCAAATATTTTCTTAGACTGCTTCTTTCTGTATTTCCAGCCAAAAGTACACAATTTGTTCAGGATTTATGATTCTCCACAATGTTTCCCTGTCATTTTTTTTCTGTCTCCTTCTGTTACGGCTTTGTCAACAAATTGCACGCTAAACCTGCATTGTTGTGTTACTGAGAAATTCTATTATTTATTACTGGAATTAACCTCATCCATGGTTGACCACTGGAAGACCACTGTACTTTTTCACATTTGTCCTAGCGTAAAAGGGGAACTGAATCCATGGGAGCACAAGCAAACAAAACTTTGATGATTAATAGCTTCTGCTAAGTATTGAGCAGTCCTTCACCCTCCTGAGTATTTCAGGGCCAACGCAAATACAGATTTTTCTACATATGTCCCATCGAAGTAAGGGGTAGCTGTGTGGCCCAAACAAAATAAAATACAAATGAAAAAATAGGTGATACCTTTATAGACCACTAAAAAATCATCACACAATTCACAAATTTTCCTGGCTTCTCACGATGGGCCCAAAGTAGGACAACAACCTCAGTTTCAGCATTTGTGCAAAAGCCATCTAACTAGCTATCACATTTTAAGGAAGGTAATTCTATAGTCCAACCTGCTTCTATATCCACCTGTTCTATATCCAGTTCTATATCCACCTGGAGCAGGAACTGGCAAGCCACTCCAGTATCTTTGCCAAGAAAACCCCATGAACAGAAACAAAAGGCTAAAAGATATGACGCTGGAAGATGGGCCCCTCAGGTCGGAAGGCGTCCAACATGCTACTGAGGAAGAGCGGAGGACAAGGACAAGTAGCTCCAGAGCTAATGAAGCTGTTGGGCCAAAGCCGAAAGGACGCTCAGCTGTGGACGCGCCTGGAAGTGAAAGGAAAGTCCGATGCTGCAAAGAAGAATACTGCATAGGAACCTGGAATGTAAGATCTATGAACCTTGGTAAGTTGGATGTGGTCAAACAGGAGATGGCAAGAATAAACATTGACATCCTGGGCGTCACTGAACTAAAATAGACGGGAATGGGTGAATTCAATTCAGATGATTACCATATCTACTATTGTGGGCAAGAATCCCGTAGAAGAAATGGAGTAGCCCTCATAGTCAACAAAAGAGTGGGGAAAGCTGTACTGGGATACAATCTCAAAAATGATAGAATGATTTCAATACGAATCCAAGGCAGACCTCTCAACATCACAGTAATCCAAGTTTATGCACCAACCACCGATGCTGAAGAGGCTGAAATTGACCAATTCTATGAAGACCTACAACACCTTCTAGAACTGACACCAAAGAAAGATGTTCTTCTCATTATAGGGGACTGGAATGCTAAAGTAGGGAGTCAAGAGATAAAAGGAACAACAGGTAAGTTTGGCCTTGGAGTTCAGAACGAAGCAGGGCAAAGGCTAATAGAGTTCTGTCAAGAGAACAAGCTGGTCATCACAAACACTCTTTTCCAACAACACAAGAGGCGACTCTACACATGGACATCACCAAATGGGCAATACCGAAATCAGATTAATTATATTCTCTGCAGCCAAAGATGGAGAAGCTCTATACAGTCAGCAAAAACAAGACCTGGAGCTGATTGTGGCTGGATTATGGAGAAAGCCAGAGAGTTCCAGAAAAACATCTACTTCTGCTTCATTGACTACGCAAAAGCCTTTGACTGTGTGGACCACAGCAAACTATGGCAAGTTCTTAAAGAAATGGGAGTGCCTGACCACCTTATCCATCTCCTGAGAAATCTATATGTGGGACAGGAAGCAACAGTTAGAACTGGACATGGAACAACTGATTGGTTCAAAATTGGGAAAGGAGTACGACAAGGCTGTATATTGTCCCCCTGCTTATTTAACTTATATGCAGAATACATCATGCGGAAGGCTGGACTGGATGAATCCCAAGCCGGAATTAAGATTGCCGGAAGAAATATCAACAACCTCCAATATGCAGATGATACCACTCTGATGGCAGAAAGTGAGGAGGAATTAAAGAACCTCTTAATGAGAGTGAAAGAGGAGAGCGCAAAAAATGGTCTGAAGCTCAATATCAAAAAAACTAAGATCATGGCCACGGGCCCCATCACCTCCTGGCAAATAGAAGGAGAAGATATGGAGGCAGTGACAGAGTTTACCTTCCTGGGCTCCACGATCACTGCAGATGGTGACAGCAGCCACGGAATTAAAAGACGCTTGCTTCTTGGGAGGAAAGCGATGAGAAACCTAGACAGCATCTTAAAAAGCAGAGACATCACCTTGCCGACAAAGGTCCGCACAGTCAAAGCTATGGTTTTTCCAGTAGCGATGTATGGAAGTGAGAGCTGGACCATAAAGAAGGCTGACCGCCGAAGAATTGATGCTTTTGAATTGTGGTGCTGGAGGAGACTCTTGAGAGTCCCCTGGACTGCAAGGAGAACAAACCTATCCATTTTGAAGGAAATCAACCCTGAGTGTTCACTGGAAGGACAGATCCTGAAGCTGAGGCTCCAATACTTTGGCCATCTCATGAGAAGAGAAGACTCCCTGGAAAAGACCCTGATGTTGGCAAAGTGTGAAGGCAAGAGGAGAAGGGGACGACAGAGGACGAGATGGTTGGACAGTGTCATCGAAGCAACCAACATGAATTTGACCCAACTTCCGGAGGCAGTGGAAGACAGGAGGGCCTGGCGTGCTCTGGTCCATGGGGTCACGAAGAGTCGGACACGACTAAACGACTAAACAACAACAAATTCTATAGTTCGAACATGCACGGTGCAGGGAAGTCCTGCCTTTTGCTTGTCCTTCCCCTTCTCCCAAAGGATTTCCCAATAGTTTTATTAACTAGAGAAAGCATAATATTGCATCCGTCATACACTCCAAACTTCTACTTGAAATAAATCTCATATTATTCAGGGTGCCATCCCTGAAAGAGGTGAGGGGGATGGCATGCCAAAATAGGGCCTTCTTGGCTGTTGCCCCCCAACTTTAGAATGCCCTCCCTATAGAGATCCGCCTGGCTCCAACACTTTTGGCTTTTCGGCGCCAGGCAAAGACCTTTCTGTTTAGCCAGCATTTTAATTAAATATTATCCTTTAGCTGGTCATATGAGCAGCAGGATTTATTAATATTAATGTTTTAATGACTGTTTTTAATACAGTGGACCCTCGACATACAGACGGCTCGACCTGCAGACTTTTCGAGTTACAGACCTCTCTGGCCGCAAAATTTAGGTTCGACTTGCGGCCGGAGAATCGACCTACAGACCGGAAAATCAAACAAAATGGACCAAAAACAGCCGGTTACGGATTAATCGGTTTTCAATGCATTGTAGGTCAATGGAGCCTCGACCTACAGACTTTTCGACCTGCAGCCACCGTTCCAATACGGATTAATTCCGTAAGTCGAGGGTCCACTGTATAGGGTATTATTATAATATTGCCTATTTTTAATGGTTTTAATGTTTTTAAAGTTTTAATATTGTTGTACGCCGCTCAGAGTACTGAGTAAAGGCGTGGCTAAAAAAATCTTGTAAATAAATAAAAATTATTTAGTTTTATTGCATGCTCTCAGGTTCTAGCATTATGAGAGAGGGAGATTTCTGTGCACCATTTTTCTTACACTAATGCCACCTTCAACTTTCAGAACCCAAAAGTGACTCTCTAGTACCTCTGCCTCCTTCTGAAACCCTGCTAATTTTGGGGAATGGGGTGGGGGGAGAATCATAAAATATTTGAGTTGGAAGAGATATATAAGGCCATGGAGTCCAACCACCTGCTCAGTGCACGGATCCAAATCAAAGCAGATCTGACAGAGGGTTGTCCAATTTTCTCTTGAATGCCTCCAGCAATGGAGCTCTCACCACCTCCTGAGGTCATTGGTTCCATTGTCGTACTGCTCTAACCGTTCAGAAGTTTACTCAGTTCAGATTTACTCAGCCTAAATCTGGCTTCCTATAGACTGAGCCCAGAAATTGACTCCAAAAGTCTCCTTCTGCTCTCTAGCAGGCATGTGGAAGGATTTTGCCACTTTTAAAAATGTTTATTCTTAATGTACTAGCTTTAATTATTTAACTTGTTAAAAGGGTGCTCAATGATGGTAATGATGAGATATGAGAATGCCTAAAAAATAGAAAGGGGTATGTGATGCTGGTTAAGTTTGGGCACTACCAAGATAAGTGTTGCAGGTGTGTGGATTATGAAGTGTGAGGAACAGAAAGACACAGGCATGAACAGACTGGAGAGAGGGTGAAAAGGGAGCAAAATGAGAGAAAGGAAACACAAAAGCGGTCTGGAAGCTTTCATGAGGGAAGAAAAGGGAGAGGTGAAACACCATCAAAAGGAGGGTTATTCTCCATTTCTGGCTTGTCTTTCATAAAATCTTTTTCTTTCTTTCTAGGAAGCTGTGGAGAAGAGGGATCTCCTGAAAGCAACCATATTTTTTAAGCTCCCACAACATGATTTCATCCCAGTACAGCTCCCATTACTCTTGAGGCAGCATGGGGATAATGAGAAACATTGTCCATTGTTTCCAAAGAGAAGCACGGTTAGGAAAGGCTACTTTGATTATATATATAAATGGTATGGAGGGAACCATACCATATATAAATGGTATGGAGGGAACAAATGTCAGAGAAGACCTAAGGGCATATAATTTGGGAAGTCTAATGGGTTTTTTTCTTAAATCAACACATGAAGTGGATAGACTTCTAATTCTAGATTCAGTGTTCCCCCCCCCACTAGGTATGAGAATTTCTAAAGTCTGCTGATTTCTCCCCCAACCCCCAAATAATCCCTTAATATGAAAACCAATGCTCAGTGAATCATTTGTGTAAAAAATAAAAAATAAAAATTTAAATTGACCATGGAGGGCCTATGGGATTTTTGGACCACAAAAATCACTAGGGAATCCACATGTGGGCTATAGGATGTATTTTGACCATCGCTGATGTAAGAGAACTCAGGGATGCGACAGAATTTTGCTCATTCCTTTTTCTATGAAAATGACAGATGTCACTTTTTCCTGGGCTGAGACCAAATTGAACACATTGCTTTAAAGGTAGATGTTTCCAGTTTATTGGAAATGTATATCCATCTCTGTTCATCTTTTTATTCAATTAATTTCAATAGGAAAGAAAAAAAACTCTGATATGAAAGTCAATTAGTGCAATCACTAAATTAGCCCATAAGTTTTGAATTAATTCACAGAAATTAATTTAGCTGTTAAAAGCTAATCCGTTTAAATCATGTAAGTTGTTCAAGAAATGTACAATAAATAACTGCTCCTAAAATTTAAAAGATCTTTATCCAACGGACCAGGAAGAAAATAATGCTTCTTTTTTGTTGCTGTTAAACCACTGCTTCAATTCAAAGTAATTCATTTACTGAAGAGAGGTTGAATAAAAATCAGTTCATTGGACCAGAGTTAATATCAAATAACTTGAGCGTTCGTTAGTCATAGTCCTTTAAGACTGAAAAGTGTGTCACCAAAGCAACAATTCTATCACTTTAAGTAATCAAACATCACTTTATTCAGAGTAAATCATGAAATATTAGCGCTGATGACTTAAATTCCTGGACTCTGTCTATTTTAGAATTAGATCAGTGCTTTAAGACTAGGATTTTTTTGGGGAGGGCCATTTTAGAGGGTGTGGGGGACTATATTCTCCTTGGAGATTTGGGGAAGGGGAATTCCCCCCCCCCCAAATTTAATTGGGCTCCTCAGTGCCCGAGTGTTCTTTGTGGTTCTTTCTTTCAAAAGAAAAGACAAAGACCTTTTCATTCAGGGAGATGAAAGAGCCTTCTAACAGCATTGTGTGCAGTGTGAGATCCTTTAAAAAAAATAAAAGACAGAGGAAACTGGGCCCCCCCCCCAAAAAAACCCAGCTACTTGTATCCTTAAGGCAAGAAGCATGTCCCATAATATTTTCTAGAACCAAAGCACTATTCATCACACAAAAAGTAAAAACTGGCCAGTCACTGCACTGTATGATGAAAGGGATGGCATGGTGTTGTGGTATCCTCATTAACTTTGTTCTATTTCTTTTTAATATCTCACTTTCTTCTAGTAAACTCAAGCCTGGCTCTCTTCCTCCTCAGAACAAGCTTGTGAAGTCAGCCAAGCTGAGAGACTGTGACTGGCCCAAGATGACCCACTGGGTTTCGTGGCTGAGTAGGGATTCAAACACAGGTCTCCCAACTTCTTGTCCAATGCTAAAACCATGCCGTCATACTGGCTCTTGTTCCAGATAATGCAATTATTTCAAATGAATTACTTCCAAGTGCCTCTCAATGCAAGACTGTGGCGAGAATCCTAGTCCATATTTACTCCAGCATAATTTTCTCCGGTGCATTGCTACACGTTAAGAAGTCAGCACAGGTATTCCATCTTGCACACCAAGTCACGTGACTGATGTGTAATAGGAAATGTTTATGCCCTCTTCTGAAGTTGCAGCTATGCACCATGAAAAGTTATACCAATGGAGCTGCATTGCTAGAGAGGCCTGGAATTCAATGACTAGAAACCGGGCCTTCTCGGCGGTAGCTCCACAATTGTGGAATGCTCTCCTGCCCGAAATTTGCCTAGCGCCTCCACTGGGAACTTTCAAGAAATTATTTAAAACATTCCGTTTTAGACAGGCCTTCCCAGAGTCTATTCTACCTTGATCCAACTTACTGTTCAACCCCACCATCTTTTCCTTTCCCTTTTTTATGTTAATGTTTATTGATATTATTTTTATTTGCTTAATTTGTATTCATTAATTTATACGTTGTTTCGTTATTGTACTGTCTGTTTTATTGTCCCATGTGAACCACCCAGAGTGGCCTGGGTTGCCAGATGGGCGGTATACAAATCAAATAAATAAATAAATAAATAAATACACTGGCAGGGAGAACGAACCGAATGCGAGTCTGCATGTGCAAATGATGAGAAATCCTGTCTCTTCCACCTCCAACCCAGCCACTCCTTCTAAGAATCAGGTGTGGCAAGCCCTACAAGATGTCTGACAGAAGCTGAGGGAGACTGTGCTCCACACAGTTAATTTTCCCAGTTCACATTCTATCTCAGCTTATTATAGGAATGTATGCAGCAGCAAGGAGAAATCTCACCCATTCCCCTAGCATAGAAGAAAGAAGACTGAGAGGAGATATTATAGAATTTTCAAATATTTGAAAGGTTATAATAGGGAGGAGGATCTGTTCTCAATTATTCTGTAAGCATATCCACAATTTGCAAAAAAAAAATGCCTCTGTGCAAAACTGGTATCCTTTTCTACCACATCTGGTAGAAAATAAGCAGAGGAAGGCAGGCTGGTTCCTCAGAAGGATCCAAACAACTCAGCTCTTCTTATTCTTAAAAGTCCATGAGGCAAAGCAGCAGCTATCATACTTCTGTGCAGTTTGTGGGTTTTACACCAATATTGTTCTCACATATACAAACACTCTCACAAGAGTTTTTGCATATGTGAGACCAAAAATAAATACCCACACACAAGACCAAGAATAAATATCCACACACGTACACACCCCTGCAGATGAGGAGAAAAATATTGCAATTTCTCTTTCTGGTCTGTGGGAAAGATGCAAGCAAAGATTTCTGTCATCAGAGGCAGCTGATTGTAGAGACAGTATATACTGCTGTTAGCCATGGCTTTCCATCCCACTTAAAACTGTTATGATTTTACGAAAGTACCACATAAATTATGTGATTATGCTCAAGGGTGCCTCTGTTGGCAGCAGGCAATTCCTTGACCTGGCAAAATTATTACATGCCAAAGCAAGCACAGAACCTGAGGATCTGAATGGAATTCGTGTCCTTTGTTTCAATCAGATGAAAACCTAGTGTGGTTTGCAAATTTGTGACGGGCCGTTTGTCTCAGCACAACTTTTCCAACTCCAACATTTGTTCTGCATTTTATTTGATTTCCCAACTTGATTTCCCTTCTGTTTCCTCATTATGCTTTATCAACGGTCCAAACCCAAGCATCCTTTTTTTTAGTGCTCTTGCTATAAGACTGCCAAGGTGAAGAGACAAGAACAGCTTGTGACATCTATAGGTCCTCCTCCACTTGACAGTGAGAGAAGTGGAGGAAAAGATGCAATCACACACTCACACACACACACACAGAGAGAGCTTGCAGCTACCAATGGAGCACGTGGTGAAAGGTTAACAAAGAGAAAGAGAAAAAAATTAGCAACTCATTGCAAGAAGCTCAAGGGGAACTTGTAGTGAATAATATCCATAATGTAGTGTCTCTTCCTAGAATAAATTCTACCCCACTGTGGTCGCTATGTGAAAAATATTCAGCTTTCTTTTTTATGTTGTTCAGAGTCCCATCAACACTCTCATTCTGTCCAAGTTCCATGTCGGACTGGAGGACCCATTTTCCTCTTTCCTGCATGGCAATCTCCGAGTATTTCAGTACACACTTTCCTTACACAGAATTCTGCATACTTTTTCATTGACTAAAGCATATTTGTTGGATTTTCCACAAACACTACATATTATTCTTTTAAGTCATTTACCTGTATTTGCATATAACTGTTTTTTTTAATTTGATGCTCATTTTATTCTCCCAGTGACAAGAAATGTCCAGAAGAAATTTACATACTTTCATTACCTGGCATATACCACATGGTAAAACAAAAACAATAATAATTGCATGCCATCAAGTTGATTACAACTTATCGTGACTCTTTCCAGAGTTTTCCAGAGAGAGAATACTCATAAATGTTATACCTTTCCCTTCTTCTGGGGATGCCCTGGGACTGTGTAACTTGCCCATTACCACACAAGCTGGCTCTTCTCTCAGTAGGAACTGTGGGGAATCGAACTCCCAACATTTGGCTCTGTAGCCAGATACCTAAACCATTGACCTATCCTTCAGTAGCTTGAGTTAAGTACACACTAAAACCTGGAGAGGTGCACTACTTCTGCAAAATGAGAATCACCACCTTCCATAACAAACCAGAGGGTTGAGGGGACATGTAAAGCTAGCATTTTGCAGCCAGTAGCAAATCTTTGTCAATAAAGCTGTTCCCCATGCTACTAAAGTAGCTCATCCATCTGTAATGAAGAGTGGAACTATAGTTCCCATAATGCTGCACAACCCCAGATACACAGTTCTCAGACCTGCTGAAGTCTACTTCAGTTACTCTCCTCTCTATTCCCAGACAGAAAACATCTCATACGGAACAATGTAAATTCCACCTTACATTGGCCTTCATATTTATTCTCTTTGCTTGTGAGTGTCAATTTCACACCATTCAAAATACCATAAAAACAGGCTGCCCTTGAGCACTCATCCTTACGAGTAGCATTTCTTGCCTTTTGTCCTACAAGAATAAGTTCCATAAAAGTTCATTTTGCTTCTCTCAGAACAGTTCTCTTAACTGCATCTTCTGAAATAAATATATTAATGAAGGTTTTTTCATATCTTTTTCCCTAACCGTTCTCAGTCTTGTCGCAAGCCACCTTAAAGAGGGATGAAACCGGCATGAAAATCCAGAGCAAATCTACACATCAAACTCAACAACAGTATGCTGTTTTTTCCTTTAACCATGCTACACAGACTGGGGGCATTCCAGTTTTCACCCTTACTGCTGTGCAGATATGCATCTGTTATCTCTGTCTGTATCTCTATATGTCTATACCTATAACTTCTATCTATCTATCTATCTATCTATCTATCTATCTATCTATCTATCTATCTATCTATCTATCTATCTATCTATCTATCTATCTATCTATCTATCGTTGCTAATATTGCATGCCATCAAGTCAGGCTTTTTACGAATTGGCCTAATGAGCATCTCCTTGAGCACTCGGGAAACCCTGCCCTCAAGGAGAGACCCATTAATAATAGTCGTGGCCTATTCCGTTGTTATTGGCCTGAGCACTTTTATGAGCCAGGCCGGGCAAGGATCTAGGGAGGTTACAGTGGCCCTGCAGCGATCAAGCAACCTGTCGATCTCTACTGACATTACAGCCTGAAATTGTGTTAAGCTCACCGGGCAAGCCAGTGCAGTGGACGTCTCAGCTTGATCTACTGGAGAAGAAAGATAGTCAAGGTCCCAGCGGATGGTCTTCATTTTATGTTTTTAAAAGGGCACAAATTGGTCACAGGAAATACTACTGCAAGGCCTATCACTGTGACCAATCCCGGATAAATCGCTTACTATGCAAAAAGGTTTGGTCTGATGATCCTGAGCTTCATTTATCCGGGTAGCAAAACATGTTCTCCTTGTGGCTACGTATGTAGCACTCCAGATGTTGCTCTGTTGCAACTCCTTGCATTGGTTCTTCTGGCAAGGATTAATGGGAAATGGAGTCCAACAACTTATGGATGGCCACACACTCCAACTCTACATTAGTGTTGGATGCCACCTTAGGTTGCCTTGTACTCCTTGGTGAAAGGACGGAGCCTCAACATTTGTTGTTTAGTCGTTAAGTCATGTCCGACTCTTCGTCACCCCATGGACCAGAGCACGCCAGGCCCTCCTGTCTTCCACTGCCTCCCGGAGTTTGGTCAAATTCATGTTGGCAGCTTCGATGACACTATCCAACCACCTCGTCCTCTGTCGTCCCCTTCTCCTCTTGCCTTCACACTTTCCCAACATCAGGGTCTTTTCCAGGGAGTCTTCTCTTCTCATGAGATGGCCAAAGTATTGGAGCCTCAGCTTCAGGATCTGTCCTTCCAGTGAGCACTCATGGTTGATTTCCTTCAGAACGGATAGGTTTGTTCTCTTTGCAGTCCAGGGGACTCTCAAGAGTCTCCTCCAGCACCACAATTCAAAAGCATCAATTCTTCGGCGGTCAGCCTTCTTTATGGTCCAGCTCTCACTTCCATACATCACTACTGGAAAAACCATAGCTTTGACTATGCGGACCTTTGTCGGCAAGGTGATGTCTCTGCTTTTTAAGATGCTGTCGAGGTTTGTCATCGCTTTCCTCCCAAGAAGCAGGCGTCTTTTAATTTCGTGGCTGCTTTCACCATCTGCACTGATCATGGAGCCCAAGCAAGTAAAATCTGTCACTGCCTCAACATTACACTGGATCAATTGCTTTTTAACACAGGCTTATTCAAAATATAATAAACTGTCTTGGTATATTTCATGCAGAGATGTATTCGTGTGAAACAAGCTTTGGTGACTGAATTATGATGTTGAGCATCCGTCTGCTGACTTGTCAGCAGTGAACCTGGCACTGAAAATCCAAGAGAGATCACACTATGTTAGGATGCTCTTGCTGTACTACTATTACAATCAGTCCCCAGGTTTTACTTTTATAAAATATTGATTCATAGCAACGCTCATCTGTCATGAAGTAATAACTTATTGGTAGAAAGTACAGGAATCAACACCTGTTGTTTTCTTGGTAAAGAAATCCATGGGGAGGCAGGAGGAGAAGCAATGGCAGGGGAAGAAGGACAGACTGACTGAAGCCTAATCACTCAAAGCTCAGACAAGGACACAAACACCCAATGCAGTCACACACACACATTCAGTGAAATTAAAGGACCCAGTACGGCACCCACCTTAACCTAGGTGGCATACAGAGCAGAAAGGCGGTGCACAAGACAATATCGTACCCTCCCCACATTCTCCGTGATTGGAGAATGCAGATGAGATCCTTTGTTTTCATTGAAAGGAAGTGAAGCTTTCTGAGAGTGAAGTCCAGTTCTTTCCCTGTTTTTCATCCTCTCACACAATTTCAATGTAGTAATACTAATTAGGGTTGGAAGTTTCTGGACTACCTATACCATAATTATTCACTTTGGGAGTTCTGCCTACCTTAAAGATACCTGAATGTTGCTCGCCTGGGAGAAAAGGCCTAACCTGGAAGGCTCAGGTAGTCCCACTCCAGCCAAGCATCCTGTTCCTGCCCCACTGCTAGCTGGGAGTTTTCTTTCTCAGCAGAAAGCTAGGCCAGCTAAGCCTCAAAGCCTTCCAATTTAGACCTTTCTCCCAGGTGAGCCACATCTAGGTATCTATAAGAAAAGCAGAACTCCCAGATTCGAGAATTATGGTATTTTTTACTCCAGAAAGTCCAAAAATCACATCCATTGTCATGAAATTTCATATGCATCCCAAGAAAAAAAGAAATGCAATACCAAAACAAACAAACAAACACAACACCCTGAATGAAATCAAGTTGGAACTTAGAGTGAACAATGAGTGCTTCCTGGCAATGAAAATTTGTCAACTGCATCAGTCTGCTTCAAGAAACTGAATTCTTTCCCTCAAAGAAGTATCTCTAACCAACCTTTCTCTCCACCCCAGCTTTCCAGTATCACTGAGGTTTTGCCCATTTCTATCACTCCTGAGTGGACATCAAAGCTCCAAGACATAGTCACAGTGATGTTCTTTTATCATGATACGACAGTGGAACCAGTTACCTTGGGAGTTGGTGAGTGCTCCAACACTGGAGGCATTCAAGAAAAACTTAGATAATCACCTGGAAGATCTGCTTTGATTGTATTCCTGCATTGAGCAGGGGGTTGGACTTGATGGCCTTGTAGGCCCCTTCCAACTTCACTTTTCTATGATTCTATGATTAAAGTTAACTACAGATCACAAATAGTGCTCTAAGCTATTCTGAAGTCTATAGAGTTTGGTAAACCTCATACTATGCAGATACATACGTATCTCATTGCATCTGCCTAACTGAGCAATTATTGAGCTCAACTATTTATCTTGGTTATCGCCACGCTTCTTAACTCCTTGACTTGGAATAATATTTGCAGCTCACAATGCTCACCTCAAATATGATACACACATAATGATTCATCAAGCTCAGATTACTAAATTGATGTGCATTTTTAAAAATATATATCTTATTTGTAGTTTAATCTGTATATGCCACCCACCAGCTTATTTCAAAGGATCTGTTCCTATGACTTTGATCTCTTCTTTTCTCAAAGTTCAGACTAGTCGCGCTGAGACAGAGTGGTGACATGGCATAACCTTCTGAGGGAAAGGTAGGTGTTACTAGAAGTAAGGATTTGTGGATTTTGACTGCTCTCCAAAAACAGATTTACTGCATCTTCTTGACAGGTTCATTTTAAGAGTCCCGTGAAAACATTTTAGGTTGTTATAACACTGTCATGAGCCCAGTTGGTTTTTAAAATTGGTGTAATCTCTAGCAACCTGCCTTTTAAACCCGATTTAGGGAGAGGGAATTGGTGATGGAAAACATGAATGAGATGTCATGTTAGTTTAATGTTCTCCATATATGTATCTTTTGACAGGCTCCTGTTTGTATAACCCATTTTTCTCCACTTGTGTGATTATCTGAATAGCAAAGATCCCCAATTATTCGAGCAGTGCAATCAGAAGATTCAAGCTGGTCTATTTGTTGCTTAAGTTCTTTTCTCGTATATGTTTGTCCCTGGACCAATCCCAGCCCTTTCTCTGGCAATGAGAACAAAGTTGCTCAGTTCACATTTTGGTACCAACACAATTATCCCCCCCTTTTTTTTTTTGCGCTTATCTACATTTTACAATACAATTCAAAATTATATCAGAAAAAGACATATATGGTGTTCATATAAAATGCATACCTTAGGGAAAACAACATATAAAAAGTCCTCTCCTAGGAAAATTATTTGCAAAACATATGCATTAGGAGGAAATGCATAAATATGAGCACCAAAATATATACAAAAGTTAGCACTGACTTTAGCAGTAATCTGAAAGCTTCATTATTGAGGTGAAGCAAACATCTGCATGAAAAATATATACATAATTGAAAGTGGAACAGATGGTAAAAATCACCCATGCCCAAGGTCTTTACCGTTGCTCATCCATTATAACATTTGCTACAATGCAGATTATTCAAGAAACAGAATCTATTTGGTTGGCAACCAACTCTTCTAACACTCAGAGCTGTCGATATTCCTGAAGGCTCCCATGTGACAAAACCCAACCAAATCCAATGTTCCAGTATGTAGACAAAGAAGAAGGCTGCAGAGTGGGTGGATGCAAATTAAGTTTTTCAATTAATAAACAAATTTAATAATCAACCTTCATACTGCCATTGTCTGGAAACATATTTCTCTTCATTTTCAAATGTGCATCCTATAAAATGGGACTTGTATATTCCTATTTTTCTTCCCGACAAGCATACAACACCATTATATCTGGATATTAAACACTTCCATCATACAAATAGGGAAACATCATTGGATGAGTGGAATGCCAGCATGATAGCAACCATTAAAGAGAACTTTGAAGAAAGTACAAAGGAGACAGAAGGATACCTTTCACAATATGATTGAAGGGCTTCTGGATCCCATTCACAAATGTAGAATATTCATGACATTATTACAGCAGTTCGATATCATGTTAGCTCCCCAGGCTCCACCCTGTTGAATTCTGGGGTTTGCAGTTTAGCAGCCTCCTGAACATTCTCGGCTTTAGTTCAAGGGAACTCACTAAATCTCCCTGGTGTTGACTTCATCAGACTACAGATCCCGGAATTCATTAGGATTCAACCATGACCATTTGTTGTTTAGTCGTTAAGTCGTGTCGGACTCTTCATGACCCCATGGACTAGAGCACGCCAGGCCCTCCTGTCTTCCACTGCCTCCCGGAGTTTGGTCAAAGTCATGTTGGTAGCTTCGATGACACTGTCCAGCCATCTCGTCCTCTGAAGTCCCCTTCTTCTCTTGCCTTCACACTTTCCCAACATCAGGGTCTTTTCCAGGGAGTCTTCTCTTCTCATGAGAAGGCCAAAGTATTGGAGCCTCAGTTTCAGGATCTGTCCTTCCAGTGAGCACTCAGGGTTGATTTCCTTTAGAATGGATAGGTTTGTTCTCCTTGCAGTCCAGGGGACTCTCAAGAGTCTCCTCCAGCACCACAATTCAAAAGCATCAATTCTTCGGCGGTCAGCCTTCTTTATGGTCCAACTCTCACTTCCATACATCTCGGTCCACATACTGCTGAAGCCTACCTTGTAGGATTTTGAGCATAACCTTGCTAGCATGTGAAACGAGTGCAATTGTACGGTAGTTGGAGCATTCTTTGGCACTGCCCTTCTTTGGGATTGGGATGTAGACTGATCTTTTCCAATCCTCTGGCCACTGCTGAGTTTTCCAAACTTGCTGGCATATTGAGTGTAGCACCTTAAGAGCGTCATCTTTTAAGATTTTAAATAGTTCAACTGGAATGCCATCACCTCCACTGGCCTTGTTGTTAGCCATGCTTTCTAAGGCCCACTTGACTTCACTCTCCAGGATGTCTGGCTCAAGGTCAGCAACTACATTATCTGGGTTGTCTGGGGCATCCAAATCTTTCTGGTATAATTCCTCTGTGTATTCTTGCCACCCCTTCTTGATGTCTTCTCCTTCTGTTAGGTCCCTACCATTTTTGTCCTTTATCATGTCCATCTTTGCACAAAAGGTTCCTTTAATAGCTCCAATTTTCTTGAACAGATCTCTGGTTTTTCCCTTTCTATTATTTTCCTCTATTTCTTTGCACTGTTCGTTTAAGAAGGCCCTCTTGTCTCTCCTTGCTATTCTTTGGAAGTCCGCATTCCATTTTCTGTAACTTTCCCTATCTCCCTTGCATTTTGTTTCCCTTCTCTTCTCTGCTATTTGTAAGGCCTCGTTGGACAGCCACTTTGCTTTCTTGCATTTCCTTTTCTTTGGGATGGTTTTTGTTGCTGCCTCCTGTACAATGTTACGAGCCTCCATCCATAGTTCTTCAGGCACTCTGCCCACCAAATCTAGTTCCTTAAATCTGTTCTTCACTTCCACTGTGTATTCATAAGGGATTTGGTCTAGATTATACCTGACTAGCCCAGTGGTTTTTCCTACTTTCTTCAGTTTAAGCTTGAGTTTTGCTATAAGAAGCTGATGATCAGAGCCACAATCAGCTCCAGGTCTTGTTTTTGCTGACTGTATAGAGCTTCTCCATCTTTGGCTGCAGAGAACATAATCAATCTGATTTCGGTATTGCCCATCTGGTGATGTCCATGTGTAGAGTCGCCTCTTGTGTTGGTGGAAAAGAGTGTTTGTGATGACCAGCTTGTTCTCTTGACAAAACTCTATTAGCCTTTGCCCTGCTTCATTTTGAACTCCAAGGCCAAACTCACCTGTTGTTCCTTTTATCTCTTGACTCCCTACTTTAGCATTCCAGTCCCCTATAATGAGAAGAACATCTTTCTTTGGTGTCAGTTCTAGAAGGTGTTGTAAGTCTTCATAGAATTGGTCAATTTCAGCCTCTTCAGCATCGGTGGTTGGTGCATAAACTTGGATGACCGTGATGTTGAAAGGTCTGCCTTGGATTCGTATTGAAATCATTCTATCATTTTTGAGATTTTATCCCAGTACAGCTTTTCCCACTCTTTTGTTGACTATGAGGGCTACTCCATTTCTTCTACGGGATTCTTGCCCACAATAGTAAATATGATAATCGTCTGAATTGAATTCGCCCATTCCCGTCCATTTTAGTTCACTGATGCCCAGGATGTCAGTGTTTATTCTTGCCATCTCCTGTTTGACCACAGGCGCAGTGGCCTCGTGGCACAGTGGTTAAACTGCTGTACTGCAGCTAAAAAAACTGTGCTCACGACCCGGGGTTCAATCCCAGGCAGCCAGCTCAAGGTTGACTCAGCCTTCTATCCTTCTGAGGTCAGTAAAATGAGTACCCAGCTCGCTGGGGGGGGGGGCAATGTGTAGCCTGCATAATTAACTTGTAAACCGCCCAGAGAGTGCTTGAAGCGCTATGGGGCGGTATATAAGCAACACGCTTTGCTAAATAAATAAAATATCAATATCAAAGCACAAAGAAAGGGTAAATTTGCATTCAAATGCAAACAAACAAATTTCAACACCTCCCTCCCCAGCACCACCTGTTGCAGTCACTCTTCCTGGATGAATTTGTAAATTAGAACACAGTAACCATGTCGAGTTTGTGCTCCTCCAAAATTTGCATTGCAGTCTTTAGCTGAAAAGTTGTCTGCAAAATTGCCTTCCAAAATACACATGTTCAGAAAGTGACATGCAACAATGTGCATATTAGGTGAAACTGCATGTAAAATGAAAACATTGATGGAACTGTGTACGAAAATAATTGCCAGTTATTTTAAGAAAACCTGCAGACTGATACAGAAATAGCAGAGAACACACTTATGATTGAACACACAAGAAACTAACATGGACCTGAAATAGGTTGATTGATTCCCTCCCTGTGTATTCAAAGCATTTATAAAGTATGCATACTTGACATTTACTGAACACTCAAAAATCTTGATTTGGAATATGGGTTCAGCATTTACTGAACTTCAGTGTCAGAGCTCTGTTTCCAATAAATTCTTCTCCGCTTCAGGCAAGATTCAATCCTAAGCAGTGCTTTAAAGATATTTGAACTCTAAATGTTATCTTTTATGAGCTAAATATTATCAGAGGATTTTTCTTGATTGGGCAACCATCTCTCATTCCCTCAATTCAGAGCTGTATCATCTAAAATTGCCTCCTGTTAGAAGTCCTGTTGGTTGGAAAGCATACATAGGTTGCCAAATGAATGCATATTCCAGGGTAGGTATAACATTGCATCTGAATCTTTTGTAGACCAGTAGAAGATCAATAGAATAATCATAGCTGGCTGGATAGCTCTGTGCTTTAGATGGGAGTTTGATTCTCCACCTTGCCTTCTCTGAAGTAGAGCCAGCCTGTGTGGCCTTCGGCAAGCTGGAGAGTCCCAGGGCACTCCCAGAAGAAGGATATGGGAAACCACTTCCAAGTATTCTCTACCTGTAAAACCCTGAAAAGGGTCACCAGAAGGCAGAATTGACATGCTGGCACATGATTCAAAAATGTAATAATCACAATTCCTTGCCATCAAGTCAATTCTGACTTATGGTGACCCTTTCCAGTATTTTCCAGGTATAGACTACTCAGAAACAGTTCACCATTCCCTTCTTCTGGGGATACTCTGGGGTTGTGCAGCTTGCCCAAGGCTACACTGGTGTTTTCTTTTCAGGAAATCAAACTCCTGACCCCCCTGGCTTTACAGCCAGTCATCAAATTAAATACATCCAGCCTAGATTATTTTAATTGTACATTTCTAAATGATTATGGGTTTCTAACTCTGCTCCCCCATTTTGGTAGGCTTTTGGTGGAACACCCCTAACCCTGAAATGTGTTTCTTGGGAAAAATTCTAAACAGCATGCAACAACCTATGTTAGGCAGATTTGTCAGTAACACTTTGTAGAATGCAGACCCATCTCTTTAAGAGACAGGCTTAAGTAGCACCTCCAATGCTTTGTGAGTGTGGTGTGATTTCCTTTGAGCTCCAGCCAGAAACAGGTTTGGGAGAAGACAATCTGTTTTGTACAGTCTAAGGCTTTATTTTGCTCTTGACTGTCTGCTCTGAATTGTTTCTTTATACAATGGCTTCAGAAACATCTCTTAAGTTATTCAGTAAAGACAAATATTTTTGTCCAACATTGATGGATGTCTGTGTTTCCCTGTGTTTCAAAAAGCAGAGAAAGTTCCATAGAGAAGAACCATCTACTGTCAAGAAAAAAGGTATAGTTGACAGTATACTCCTGGAAAAGACCCTGATGTTGGGAAAGTGTGAAGGCAAGAGGAGAAGGGGACGACAGAGGACGAGATGGTTGGACAGGGTCACCGAAGCTACCAACATGACTTTGACCAAACTCCAGGAGGCAGTGGAAGACAGGAGGGCCTGGCATGCTCTGGTCCATGGGGTCACGAAGAGTCGGACACGACTTAACGACTAAACAACAACAACAAATACTCCAAAAAGCAAAGAAATTCAGACCACAGATCACACAGGGACACACCAATTCACTCTGTTTGTACCTTAACCTCCACCCCCAAGTAAACACAAGAAGTAAACTCTACTCTTTGATTCTCATTTTTTTAAAAAAGAACCTATCTGCTTATTTAGGATTAAACCAATTAAATACAAGTAAACTTACTCTAAATGTGTAACTGCACTGAAAACTTGCAGTTTGTATATGTTGGCTTTGTTTCATTCCAGCACTTTCCCATTACTAGCAGAATGCTATGTAGGGAGTGGGGTGGTGAGTGAGGTTAGGTAAAGGTAAAGGTAAAGGTTCCCCTTGACAAATGTCCAGTCGTGTCCGACTCTAGGGCGCGGTGCTCATCCCCGTTTCCAAGCCATAGAGCCAGCATTTGTCCGAAGACAGTTTCTGTGGTCACGTGGCCAGCGCGACTAGACACGGAACGCCGTTACCTTCCCACCAAAGTGGTACCTATTTATCTACTCGCATTTTTACATGCTTTCAAACTGCTAGGTTGGCAGGAGCTGGGACAAGTGACGGGAGCTCACTCCGTTGCGTGGATTCGATGTTACGACGGCTGTTCAGAGGCTTCTGCGGTTTAACCCTCAGCGCCACCACGTCAAGAGTCATGTGAGATTACAGTGAAGTATTTACTTAAAGTGAAGATTAAAGTAGAAAATCTGTGCATCAAAGCCTCCACATTTGAATAAAGAGAGGTTGATTCATGTTCTGGATGTCTTTGCTCTTTAGATTAAGGGTGTGCTTACAAATTTTCTCAATCTCTGTTATTTTTCCGAGGCTTACCTTGCCAGGACATCCCACTGACACTTCCCCCCCCCCCCTTGGCATCAGTGATATTTCCAAGCTTTCCACACAAAAAACCCCACCATAATCTCATTTTCTTTTTTATTTATTACTTGCATTTCTCCCATTCCATATAGGAAAATGCCAATTTCTGCAAAATGAAATGTTCTTTCTGGTGAATCCCCATGCACAGTAAAAAAAATAAAAAATAAAAGCCATTCTGGACAGGAATTTTAACATTCCTGCACAGTTTTGTGTCTTCCCCCTTTCCCGCTGAATCATGTGAAGGAAAGATGCCACCCTATACAGGAATTGTAGTAATCCTGCACAGTGTGGTATTACTACTTACAAAGAAAATGAGCAGAAAACTTCCAAGAAATCTCAAGAGATTTGCTAGAAGTAGGGGGATGGGGGTGTGCTCTCTCATATAGACATTTCAATGTGAAGGCAAAATGTAATGTGTTTTCCTCAGTTTCTTCCTGAAAGCAACAGGCTGGCAGATCTGTGTCCCTATTGTCTAGCATCAGCTTTACATTTTTGCTTTAAACATATTTTCTCTTCTCTTTGGCAAAACATGAGTGTTCAACAGAAATGGGAAGCCATGAGAACCACATCTAAAAGGTGTGGAGTAGGGAAGAATCCAGTCTAGTGAAGGACCAATAAACCCAACAGCATCAATGTTTGATATGATCCTGCCATTGTTTTAAGACCTGTGGCTGAATCTCTAACTACTGGCTCACCATTAAGAGCAATTAGACTGGCAGGTATGATGGACAGACCTTCCCTGCAGTCGACCCCAATACTCACAGCTCTCCCTGCCAGATTTTAAAAGCCTACCACATTAAAATGGGTTTGATTGATGTTTTTGTTAAATAACCTGGCTAAGGGTGCTGGAAGTTATGGTATAACAATAAATGGAGGGACAGAGTCCCCTATTCCCGCATGCCCTACTGCCTCTCACACTGTCAACCCTCTGGTTTCAATATCATGTCTTTGAGCGCCTGAAGTAGGTAACCAAAAATTGATCACAGATATATTTTTTTTCCCCTTACTTGTTCCCTACAATGCAGAGAGGTATACAGACAGGCTGTCTCTAGCAGGTGGTTGTTGAACTCTGCTGGAAATTTTCCAGAGAATTAAGCAATCGGCATATGGCTACCAAAGCACAAACAAAATTCTAACATGTCTTCTGGGTACAGGCCCCATTGTCTTTCTGAGTGGTAACAGCATTACTGTTTGACAGCATTTGGCTTGCTTGAAGCACACTGAGAACTTAATTGTGTGTTTTGGAGGAGGTGCCGTTAACTCGGCGCCTGCCGCCATGAAGGCTGCTCTAAGAATTAGAAAAAAGGAAGCTGGGCCAGCCTGTTCCTAAAACAAGAGGTTTTGGCACCTCCTCTGGCAGCCAATTGACCAGACTGCTGAAGAATGAGAGAAAGACTGTAGACCCTCTTGAGAGGCCCCTCTAGCCATGTGGTTCAATGGTCAAAGTACTGGAACCGGAACACATGAAGCCACCTCCTTGTGAGTCAGACTTTTGGCCCACCTTGTTGGAAGGGACTGGGTGCAACTCAGCTTACACTTGAGAAGATGAGTATCTTTGCATAGAGAAGAGGATGTCCTCTAGATTCCTAGACCTGTGCTGACCTTCCTTCGACTGGAGATTGCTATTCCTAAATTTACTGATGTCATTTCTTCTTTCTCACTCCTGTCTTGTTTCTCGAAGGAGAAGACATATTGGGTTTGTTTTTTTTGTTTGTTTGTTTGTTCTCTGGAGATGACAGGGGCAGTCATAGCTCCTTCATCTCCAACTTAGTTAGACGGAACGAGAACTTCTATCATCTTTCCTACCCCAAGCGTTCTTGTGTTCTTAGAAAGAAGTGTGGATTTCCTCATGAAGCGGGGAAGTGTGCCCAGGTAATCATTCAGACTCTCAAAGGGCTTCATCCACGCTCTCCACTACCACTGCATAGAGACTGTCCAGCACACATGGCCCAGTACTGTCAATTCGGACTGGAAGCCAGGATAGTTTCCAAATGCCACCTGGAGATTTCTGATATTCCCTGGTGAGTTCCTGTCTAAAAGTATCAACCATGCACAATCTGTCTTTGCTTCTAAGATCTGATGGGATTAGATGTGACGACGATGGAATGGTGGCATTGCTGAAATATTGTAAATAGAGGTTCCGGTCTGCATTGGCTGATGAAATTCTGTGGCTTAGGTCTTTGTCAAAGTACGGAGGAGAAGAGTCATTGTACACAGCCTTGGGCACTTTGAAAGAAACACTGCTGATGTAGTTCATAAAGAAACAAATTAATAAAAATTCTTCTCCTGCACTGTCAGCTAGTAGCCATTCAATGAGTCTGAAGAACCTCGTGATATTAAAATCTTTCTTGTTCATCTTGTTCTTCATTTTTCTTCTCATGCCATCTCTTTGTGGGCTTGAGCAGAGGGACTGCCTCATTATTACTGATATGTAAGCCGCTCAGAGAGCCTCTCCAGCTGGAGAGAAGGTTATAAGTGCCATAAATAAGTAAATAAATAAAATCAGAGATATTTATTATGTCATAAACGTCTATAGAGCCCAGTCCACATCATGCTTCTCAAGAATCCGAGAAAGATTACTGATAATAAAGCCATTAAGCTTCTAAAGTGCTATAAAACTACTTGTTGGTTTTGCCAAGAATTTATAGCTGCTAACAACTCTGGTGGAATTTAAAGCTATTTACAATGATAAAACAACTGCCTTGGATCTTGTCTCTTTCTGTCAACGTAAACCTATGCATGCTTCCTCACAAAGAAGTACTGTAGAATTCCACACAGCTCACTTGTAAATATATGTGCAGAGCACATTAGCCTCTATAATCTACCAGTTTGGGCCAGATCATATATAACAACCCTTTGTCTGTTCTTATTATCTCTCAGTAGGCATCAAAGGAAGAAAATATACTTCACTGCTTAAGCCTTTTTTTGTCTGGTACTTTATGGATCTATTTTCACCATACCACTATTATATACTAATAATAGTAATCATTATCATCTTAGAACTGCAGAGCTGGAAGGGACCCTGAGGATTTTCAAGTCCAGCCTCTCTCAAGGAGGCACGACAGGGAATCGAACTCCCAAGCTTTGGCTCCCCAGTCAGATACCTAAACCACTGAGCTACACCAGAGAGTCTCACCCTTTGGCCTTCCTGATAATTTTGGACTTCAGTTCCCAGAATCCTTGAGCATTGGCCATGCTGGCTGGATGATCATCATCATCATCATCTTAGAACTGCAGAACTGGAAGAGATCCTATGGATCTGGGAAGTCCAAAATGTCTGGAGGGTCAAAGGTTGAGAACCATCGCTCTCCCTCCTGACCGTGGGTGACCTCATCAAATTCCATGGCCAAGATTCTACTTACCTTTCATTGAATAAAAAGCTGCACCAGAGGACTGGTGTTGCTGCTATGCACATGGCAGTTTCCACTCAGAAGGCTTTCGTTGCACAACAACAGGTTTCAGCAAGATTGAGTTGCTTGGTAAAAGGTAAAGGTAAAGGTTCCCCTTGACATTTAGTCCAGTCGTGTCCGACTCTAGGGGGCAGTGCTCATCCCCGTTTCCAAGCCATAGAGCCAGCGTTTGTCCGAAGACAGTTTCCATGGTCACGTGGCCAGCGTGACTAGACACGGAACGCCGTGACCTTCCCACCGAGGTGGTACCTATTTATCTACTTGCATTTGCATGCTTTCGAACTGCTAGGTTGGCAGGAGCTGGGACAAGCGACGGGAGCTCACTCCGTCACGTGGATTCGATCTTACGACTGCTGGTCTTCTGACCCTGCAGCACAGAGGCTTCTGTGGTTTAACCCGCAGCGCCACCACGTCCCTTTTGAGTTGCTTGGGATAAGCTGAACTGGAACAGGAAGGGCTCTTATGTCCTTCTTGTTTCAAACGATCGAATGGTCAGTCTGAACCTGAAGATACTTTATTGCTTAGGTCAGTGTTTTTCATCATGATAACTTCTTTATCCTCAACCAGCATGGCCAGAGGGGCTTGAACTGATAGGATGCCACATCTGAGGGACACCCAATAGTCTGTAGTTTGGTGGTTTGCCATATAATTCAGCCACAGCAAAACCCAGTACTATTTGGTTCAAATCCAAGTCCCACTCTGATCTCCCAGAATCACACTTCGCCCTTCCACCTCTATCCCGACAACTCTGCTAGCAAAATCACTCCTTCTCTCATCACTCTGATCATCTGATGCTTCTTCTAAAAATTATCACACAAGCTCTGTTCAGATGTTAACATTCAGGTGTGTACACCACACAAGCAGGAGAGCACTCAAGCCCTCCCGCCTTTGCTCTTCGATGCATGGATGGTGATGAGTCTGAACAGCAAAGCCTCCGCTATCTGTGGGGGCTCTTGATGTGAAATGGAATCCTGATTTTCATTTGGAGAGCTTTCACAGGAGAACAGCTGCTGTTGCTGTACACATGGCATTTCTACCAAGAAAAATCTCCCTTGCACAGCAAGATACAGGAACATAATAAATTTCAGCAATATTAAATTGATTAGGACAGGTTAAACTGGAATTGTGGAGGTTCTCCCATCGGGTGAATAATTTACAAACAAAGAACTTGGTCATCAGTTGCTGGGGAATATAAGACAGAGGGAGCAGTTGTATTAATGTTTCAAAGACAACGGACTGGCCTTTGTAAACACAGTGTTAGGTTAGATGAGCCTTGGATCTGATCCAGCACCATCCAATTTTTGCTTGCCTGCCACTGCTGCTACTTTTCAAATATTAATATGTAGAGGGAGGCAGAACAGAGCCAAGTTGCAACTCAGTTCAACTCACCCTAAATGGCCAGATACTCTAAATATTATGAAATCCCCCCAAGGGGCTTCCCAAAGTAACACATTGAAGTATTGAGTATGTGTTACTCACTAAAGTAAGACCCCTTCTATCTGCAGGAACCATATCTGCAGTTTTACTTATCCACAGTTTGCTGCAATGCTCTATCCAACATACAAGGGTGCCCCCTTTTGGCCTTTCTTCCTCCCCCTTGTAGCCTTTCTCCTGCCCCCTTGTATGTTGTACATAGGGTTCCCTCACATTCGCAGTTTCAGGCATCCACGACAAATCATGCCACTAATCCTTCGCAGATACAGGCATCCCACTGTACTCAGAAAAATGGCAACTTCAGTAGTATGGTTGTTAAAACAACTAAAGAGGACAGACATTGTCACCTGTTACTTTTTTAAAAAGTAACAAGTGATGTTACTTTTAATGTGATGCTTCCAAGCTCTGATTTTTGCCAAACTTTTTAAAATCCAATCATTTTTTTACAGCTGAAAACGTATGACTTCATCATCTCTCCACTTTAGAACAAGCTAAATTGCTTGATGGAATGCTAATACATAAGTGATGTGATTGACGGTAGAGATGAAACAGACCTTGGGAATAGCTCAGCCAGAACAAGGCAGAATGAGATGGAATATATCCAAAGTAACCAATTAAGAGTTCCTTAGGAATTCTTCTTGCCCTCACATTTTCCACTCCCAACCTGCCCGCCCCAAAGGATCCTGATAATTTTCTCTCTTCCTTAGGACATTACATAATCTCAGGCAGTGTCTGACTTTTATTGTTGTATTGCTCCTTTAGTTGCCATGGTGACAAGAAAAAAGATTTTAACGAAGGGCTTTCTCCCTAACACCACCATCAGTTGCTTTTGAACTGAATATACATGGGGACCGATAGATGCCAAACGCTAAGCTGTTTTGTCCCCGTTCCAAGACTCACTGAGCTGTCGAATATGAGAGATTTTTTTTTAAATTTGGCAGTTATTGTCCTAATCTTAATTGATTGCTTAAGTGTTTGAAATCAGTCTTGTGTTCCTGCATTTTAGGAGATCTTGCGGTTGTTTAAATAATGCAGATAAAAAGCCTGATTGTTGGCGGGGGAACCTTTTGAATTAGAACTACAAGCTTCAGTTGTTTAACTCGGCATGAGGATCAGCTAAAGCTTTATTCCTCTGTACAGCAAGGGCCCATTTTAATCCATAGGTCTGAGAGGTAAGGGGCAGAATATCTGGTTAAGAACACAAGAACACAAGAGCCATGCTAGATCAGATGGCGTTCTGTTCATACAATGGCCAACCCATCTGCCTACGGAACCCCCTTGTTCGTGATCCACAGAAACTGATACGCAGAGGAATTTTGCCTCTGAATCTGAAAGAACTGTGCAGCTTTCAAGACTAATAGCCATCGATAAATTCATGCTCCATGGATGTGTATCTAATCCCCTTCTAAAGCTGTTCTGGTTCTGCTCTTGTGATATCGTCTCCATTCCTCCTTCTCCCACAACGTGCACAATGTTGTGCAATGCTGTCACGCCACTGCATATCCCTTACCTACCATTTTTATAAGCTATCAAGTCTCAAGTCTCAAACATTACGACCTTACTTCATAGAGGAAAAGCTTGAGTCTTCTGATTATTATTATTTTTGCTTTTTTCTTTCTGATGTGTTACTACTGTGTGATGGGAGTTGATTTTGTCATCTTATGATAATAATAATGAGAAGAAGAAAGAGAAAGAGAATTGTGTGCCGTCAAGTTAGTTCTGACTTATGGAGACCCTTTTCAGGGTTTTCCTGGTACAGAGTATTTGGTTTCCCATCCCTATGTAGCCTTGGGACTGTGCAGGTTGCTCAAGGGTACATAGGCTGGCTCTTCTTGGATGCATAGTGGAGAATCAAACTCCCAACCTCTGGCTCCGCAGCCAGATACCTAACTCATTGTTGTTGTTGTTGTTTAGTCGTTAAGTCGTGTCCTACTCTCCGACCCATGAACCAGAGCACGCCAGGCCCTCCTGTCTTCCACTGCCTCCCAGAGTTGGGTCAAATTCATGTTGGTAGCTTCGGTGACACTGTCCAACCATCTTGTCCTCTGTCGTCCCCTTCTCCTCTTGTCTTCACACTTTCCTAAGATCAGGGTCTTTTCCAGGGAGTCTTCTCTTCTCATGAGATGGCCAAAGTATTGGATCCTCAGCTTCAGGATCTGTCCTTCCACTGAGCACTCAGGGTTGATTTCCTTCAGAATGGATAGGTTTGTTCTCTTTGCAGTCCAGGGGACTCTCAAGAGTCTCCTCCAGCACCACAATTCGAAAGCATCAATTCTTCGGCGGTCAGCCTTCTTTATGGTCCAGCTCTCACTTCCATACATCGCTACTGGAAAAACCATAGCTTTGACTATGCGGACCTTTATCAGCAAGGTGATGTCTCTGCTTTTTAAGATGCTGTCTAGGTTTGTCATCGCTTTCCTCCCAAGAAGCAGGCGTCTTTTAATTTCGTGGCTGCTGTCACCATCTGCAGTAATCAGGGAGCCCAGGAAAGTAAAATCTGTCACTGCCTCCATATATTCCCTAACTTATAGGCAATGCTAAACAAGACCAAGACTAGATTTATGGTGATCATCAAAAAAGAAGACACCAAATGGGGAAAAGAGGAGGCCGAGACAGAATGTTACACAGTTCCTGTATCAACCAGTTGTGACAGATATAGACTTATTTAACATAAGTCTCAATTCTCCTGGAACACATCTAACAGCCATCATTCCCATAATTTTTTTTAAAATTATTATTATGAAAAAAAAAATTCAGGGCTACAAAAAAGGCAGAAAACTTCTATTTTTCTTTTATTTTTATATTTAGCTCAAGATTAATCCAGAATGTCACTCAAATTAAGAACATTTAAATCTATATCTATGTCTATATATCTTTTTTGTAAAAGTACAGGTTATTTTCCTGGATGCCTCCTGAATCTTTAGAACTGCCACAGCTGGGGAATTGATTGAATATTGATTAAAAATAAGAAGGACTTATTTTCTGTACCAGTCTATGAATCATCTGCAGGAGAGTTCACACATCTATGACGCATGACTAAGGTACAATTCTGAAACGGCCAAACGGGCCAGCCTGACATAAAGTAGAGACATAGCATAGGAAGTCAGATGTAATAGGCACTACGCTTTGGACTCTAGAACAACAACACATATGAGTTTTGAAAAATGGATGCAGTTAACAGTATTTGTGTGATTATACCTGAATGCAGCTATTTGCATGATTACACTATTTGCACTTGGTATTATTTGACATGCCTTAAAGACATATGAGTTTTTTTAACAGAATAACATTTCTAATGTCTCCATTCATTGCTTTTTTACATATTCGGCTCTCTAAGACGTTGCTCCCCTTTTCAATGATTTACTGAACATTCTTTTGATACATGCAATCCAAAAAGAAAAGAAGAAATTGTTTTGAAAGAAGACTTTCCTTTGGGAAATGTTCCTCTTTGAAATCTATAGTATGCAAACCTGACCTTGATTCTGACCTTCGATTGTTACATCCCAAACTTTGCATTGCACAAGACTGTTTTCCTCCCCTGTCTTCTTACAACTTTTTGAGTAAATCGCCCTGTAGGGATTTTTGGCTGCTGCTTCTTTTTTTTCCCCCCCTCTATCAGAAAGAAGAAACTTAACAAAGTCCCCAGAGTATTGTATCTATCTCAGATTGAAGAGGATTGCCGTTGAATCCCATTTAATGGCCATCCCAGCTGTTACAGGTTCTCTAATTTGTTCAGCAACAGTGACCTGATGGCTCAGCCTTCTAAGAAGATGCTAACACAGAAAATAATCAATACAGGCAGTCTTCAGCCAATGTAGGGCAGTGAACTAGAAACGCTTGGGGCTAATTTGGAGCGGCTCATTTCAAATAGGTAAGCATCTGTTGTAACTAGGGCATGCCCAAGACATTTTGCCACCTGAGGCAAAATGGCAAACATGTCCCTAACCCCCCCCCCCCACATCCTTCCCAAGGTGCCTAGAGACTTTGATCAGCCAAATCATTCTGGCATCAGAAACAGAAAAACCATGGGGGATCCGTGGCAATAAAAATCCAGTAATGAAAACATGAATAAATAAATAACTTGTTGCCCCTTTGTGATGTCAAATGTTGCCTGAGACCAGCGCTTCACTCTCCCTAATGACAGGGCCAGCTCTGATCTTAACTGGTCTCCTAATTTAACTCTATAAAGGCGGAAGGAAAAAGAGGAAGACTAAATATGAGATGGGAAGCCATAGCCTTGAGTTTGCAAGACCCAAGCAGGGCCGTTAATGACAAGACCTTTTGGATGAATTTAGGAGGTCATCGTAAGTCAGAAGCAACTTGATGACACATAAGAACAACGAAACAAGGTCTAAGGGTTTCCACTTTGTTTTAAATGAGAACAGTCTGCAGACCACGTAAAACAGACAAAGGGACTACATCAGGCTTATACGTATGCCATATGGTTCCCACTCTTGGGTTTAATTTACTTCCTAAGAATGGCAAAAGTACAGCATTAAAGCTTCCAAGTCTTTTACAGATTCACTGAAGAGGGACATTTTAGACTTTGCAAACCAAGTAAAGTCTTCTCTATCTGGTGATGTTTCCCAGTAGGTCTAGAAAAGGTATCGTTCTGGTAGCAGCCATACAACACAAAAGGAGTTGACCAGGAGCTATTCCTAGAAAATGGTGCTATCTGGTTTCAACTGTAATATAACAGCTAACAATATATAGACTACGAACTACAGGATCCTCTGTCTAAATCTCATGCAAGTTACTTCTTTCTTGGCCTCAGTCCTCCATCTGCAATACGAATATTGATGTATCATGATGGGCTGTTTAAAAATATGCTTATTGGTTTACCACATGTTGATACGCGGCCTTTCTTCCAAAATGCATTCAAGATTCCCTATTTTTATTGTCACAACAACCCTGTAAGGCAGACCAAACTGAGAGATATTGGCCAGCCCAAAAGTCACATAAAGAGTTTCATTGTCCAGCAGGGATTTGAATCTGGCTCTCTCTACTCCGGCATTCAAACCACTGTGGTATATGCTTTCAGTACAATGCCTCCAATGGGCACGATGGTTTCCAGAATATTTCTCTTCAATCTGTTGGAAGCAGTGAGTCAGTTGAGATCTGTTGCTGAAAGCAGTCATGTTTGTCAGTTTGCTGTTGGATCTGTTCAATTGTAAGCAATGAAGCCTTTTATTCTTTCTACTACTAATGTCTCAGAGTGAGTTACTGAGCCTATAAGTGCCAGTTAAGGGGAAAGGGGTGGGCAATCTGGCGAACTTGAAGCTATCCTGCTCTGTGAATCTCTGCACTTCTGCTATGCAGCTAAAGGAATTTAACAAATATTTTAAACAAAACAACATCCACTGCAGTATTTCATAAAGCTTTTTAAAAACCTACTCTGTAGGACCAGTAAGATCTCTGTAATCAGTTTCTGGGCAGCTCTGAGGGCTGCAGAGAGGATGCGAAGAGGATTACAGTTTTGTTATGCTGGCACTACAGCACCACTGTTTTGAATGAGAGCCATTGCTCTAGTTGGTTTCATTGTGATTTCATAGTTGGAGGATTTCTGCCTGTTACTCCCATTTTTGTACGAGTGTTTTCTTATTAGTTTAGATCTAAAACTCAATCTAAATAATACAAATATAGCCCCACTTAGTATGAACATAGTAACACTTCTGGAAAGAAGAGCCATGAGACATTAACTTCCTTGAATTCTTTTCCTTGCAAACCTCTGAATGTAGCAATAGGAAGACTGTTTAGGCGCTTAGTATCTATCTCTATGAGGCCCTAAAATATTATTAGGTATTGAGGGCCGCAATGGATTTAATTTTCTATGTGCATGGAGCAGTCAAAGAACTCAGTAAAAGCCCTTCAGCTCAGCTGGGCCTTTAAAACTACCCTGATGAAGTGAAACAGGCAGGCACCATAAAGAGCAGCAGGCAGAATTCCTAATATGGTACAATCTGGAACTTCCATTACTCTGGCGAAGTCAGCTGTCTTAATACATTTGTCTTCTCTCAACCAAAAGTCTCCGGTGTGGCTGCTCTCAGAAGTTATGTTTCTGGACCACAACTCCCAGAATCCAACATGGGCACTGGAGATGAGAGATTCTGGGGAGTTCCAGCCTCTTTTCACAGCTCTGTCTATTGTTACATGATATTTGTCCAGGATCCGATTTCCAGGGTTTTGTCCCTTACACAGGGCTGTGCAGATAGAGAACGCTCCACCTCACTAGCGGACAGTCTGGAAAGGAAGAATGGCCAGCATGAAAAAAAAACATGTATCCACGTTCCTCTTCCATTTAAAATGCTCCCTCCTGAATTTTGATTTCCACTTTTAAAAAAAGAAATAAATTCAAGTTTCATTATCTGCCTTTGCAAGTAACATCTAGCTCTCCTCTAGGGGGACTATCAATGAATCCGCACATTCATGGAAAGAATATCTGTTGAGACTCCACTGTTGAAATATCACAGCCCGGCCCAACTGTATTAAATGTCTGCTGCTTTAAAGATAGAGTGTTTAAAGGTTTAAAGAAGAGTATATGCCTTCCCTTCCCAGGAGGCTCTTGAGCATCAGCCGCCGAGCAACAAATAACAACCGTAGGAGACTGTGCTGGCATGCTCTGGCACGTTGTGTTAGTTCAGGAAGAACAAATTGGGCCTGTTCGCTGCACGACTGAAGAGCAATATGTCTGCAAGATGATAAGAATGCTCCGGCTTTGGAAAAGACCAAGATAAAGGCCAGAGCTGCATAACTTGGTTAAGATGACAATCGTGGAAACTGTGGGATTAAGAGCCACAACCCTCCTGCATATTTTAGAGACTCTTCAGCAAAAGGGGGGCACTCGGTGAAATATGTTACAACCAGGGACTGATGGAAGGCGATAATTCAAAATTCTGCTTTTGGAAAGCTCCATAATTAAAGAGGAGGCAGTCCTGAAGGAACAATCATTCCTGATAAACTCCGAATACTATTCTGGATTTTTGCCTGGATGCCTCTAAGTAATGGTGATAGAAGACTTAAACCTCCAGTTACAATGCACAGACCTGATGAACGGGTGAAAACTAAATGCTCAAAAAATAGGTGGACCAGTTGTGTGATTTAGTTTAAAGGGATTTTATTTGTTCACACAACTGCACCCAGAAAAACAACACCAGGGCACCCAGTTTCATAACAGAATTTTGTACCTTGTAAACTTTTGAGGAGAACATAGGAAAGCTTTTTGAATAGGTGCCTGTTTAACATGTTTGCTCTGCAAAGTTCCAGCATACATTGATGTTACTACACCAAATTAGATAGCAATAAATAGTTTATGTTTCACATACTGTATGTCTGCCACTGAAAATTTTTACTGCTCTACATAAGCAATTATCCCAAAGACTCTCTGTAGAGTGTGTAAAAGGAACAGGAGAGTAGGAGTATGATTCTTCTTGTAAAAAAGATGTTTGCCTATCTGATGCCAAGCAGACTTCCTACACGGGGGGAAAAAAAACCTCACTCAATTTTCCACCATATATTTATTTGATCTTTGGTGCCACGACAATCTCAAAATGTTTAAATCCAGCAAGAAATAGACAACTGTTGAGTACCATTTGAGTTCACCACTAAATCTCAACAGCACACTTCCTGTTGTACAAATTAAAATCATAATATTGGGCTCGCTGTCTATTTTAAGGTCCTTAAAGGCCCTTGACTTAGCTCTCAATATTGACTGCCATTAGACCTCCTCCTTTCTGTTCTGAGCAGCTGTGGCAGAGTTGTATCGTGACACTCAGTAATTCAGGATGGCCTCCGTTCATACAAAATAATATAACGTTGTTTGTCCTTCGTTCTCCTCTACATCCTAAAACCCAATACCGGGTTTCTATATTCCCCCCCACCGCCCAATCTTACCATCTCAGAGGCTGCTTGCTTGGTTTAATAGAACCTCCATGCCCAGAAGCATTGTATGAACAGATATCAGTTGCTGGTAGAGTTGTTTACCCCTGCCCATGGAAAGGCCTTTCGGGTACCCTCCCAACCATTTTCATG
Organism: Intellagama lesueurii; assembly: GCA_037013535.1. NCBI lineage: Eukaryota > Metazoa > Chordata > Lepidosauria > Squamata > Agamidae > Intellagama > Intellagama lesueurii. The sequence continues at coordinate 10,009,660 of JBAJHW010000003.1, forward strand.
TTGTGACTCCCTTTTATAATAGCCAAGTAAGTAGTGATCCTCCTGCCACGTTGGCATAAAAAGGCATTTTTAATGGGGTGAAGTCATCCCTTCTCAGAAAGTAGAGGTTTCTTTCTCCCCCCCAAAGGGCCGGTTTCTCATACATTCAGATACATACAAACTTTAATATCCCACTCTGAAAGGTCAAGGAAGGATTTAATAAAGGCTACAACACATACAAGGCGATGTGTGACACCCCCCCCCCCGAGAACATATTGTGACCCCTTGGGTGTCACAACTCCCAGGTTGGGAAACAGTGCTCCCAAAAGTCCAGGGAGCACTTTTGCCATGTTTCTACCTCTTCTGAACTGTTCTGTGTGAGTTCTAGTTTTGAAACCCACTACTTAAAGCAGTTTGGGTCATTGGAGGGGTGTGTGTGTGTGAAGAAACTGAACAGAATAGTGCTTAACCCCACAACCTGGCTTTCCATTTAATCCGTGATTTGGGGGGGGGGGGAGTTTGGTTCTCAACAATGCCAGTATCCTTTGGCCTTAAGGTGGCACGGTGAAAATAAAATGGCTTCCCTTACAGCCACTGTCTTTTGAGCATTTTGTCTCGGGGGGGGGGGGAGAGATTGATTGATTGATTGATTGATTCATTCATTCATTCATTCATCTTCTATACTGCCCATCTGGCTAGCAGGCCACTCTGGGCAGTTATAAAAGAGACTTAGTAAAAGAGACTTTTATGATGTACAATTCTAAACTCACTTCATGCTTGAGAGAATTTTTATACACCTGCTAGTGTAAAACTATAAAACACACACTTGGTTTGTGTGTATCTCTTTTTAAATGCATCTAATTTGCAAACACATTATATTTGGCCTGTCGGAGGATACTGGTAAATGCAACCGAGAGCTAAAATTAGTATTTGAAATTTCATAGCACATCTCTTAGAATGAGGGGTGAAAAAGATTGGCCAACCTATTTATGTTCAGAAGGCAGTAGCCAGAATCCCATTAGTTTTCACATAATTAACATGTTGCAGTTAATTGCAGCTAACAGACAAGGTGCAGAAGGCATCGCAGTTGTACCATTGAGACAGTCCCAGACATCTTGTCAATTAGTCACAATTAGCTTTGGCAAGTTAGGGAAACCTTATGCAGATACCAGTACAGTACTAGAATCCAGTGTGCTAGAATCACTCATGGCCACCAGCAGACTATGATTCCAAAACAAGTATGCCACAGAAATTCTCCAGCCTCTTTGTGGGCAGACATAGTGGAAAATCCATTTCTTCCAGAATTCTACAAGGAAATGAGAAATTCTCCACCATGTATTTAGATCTAGGGCTCCCAATGAACAGTAGTTGTTAAACAACTTCATGTTTCTCAAAGGAAAAGGACCATTTTGCATCCTCCACAATGCTCCATGTCTAGAGCTGTACTAGGACACTGTGATGCTGGCAGAAGCGAGGCAGACCAACCCAAAAATGGAAAGACATTTTGGAAATATTTCTGAAAAGTTGCTTTCTTTTTCTTTGGGAGCAAGAATGATAAAAATTCCAGAGAAGTTTCTCAAAGGAAAGGTCTTCTGAGAGATTTTGGCTTGATATAGTAGGACCTCCATATCCACGGGATCAGTATCTGCAGTTTCATTTATCCACAGTCTGAAAATATTTAAAATATTAAAAGAAAAATCCCAGAAATATGTATTTCTATGATGTAGTTACCAGATGCCACTAGAGGGGGTCAGAGACCATACTATGCATAGGGTTTGCTATAGAAATATGTATTTCCATTATGTCATTACCAGAATTGGCCACTAGAGGGAGCCAAAGACCATGCTATGTATGGTGTTCACTATTATCCATGATTTTCAGCACTGGGGGGGGGGGGGGAGACTTGGAACCAATCTCCCACAAATATGGGGACATACTGTACATGTCATTTTTCAGGGCTCAGCATTTTCACCATGCTTTGCAAATGCTATATTTTTGCAGGTTCCTTGTAGAGCTACTCTTTGTCTCTAGTGCAGACAGGAAATCACTGACTTGATAATCCTTATGGCCTATGCTATTTTTTAAAATCTAATAAATGCATTTCATGAGACATCCTCAGAAATGTATTGTTTAGTTCTTGCCCTTGTTTGATTGTCCAGTGTTTGACAAAAGGGTCTAAAATATTTCAAGAAACAAATGAATAATACTGTCTTGCTTCTCATGATAATGCAGAGGTCATGCTGAAAAAAAACAACACTTTATTCTTGAAGTTATTTCCTGTTTCTGCATGGTTTGCAAAAGCAGCCCAACACGCCAACACCTAAGCACTTACATTGGTGCAGACATTTTGAATATTGCATCCTTGCCGAGTCATGTCTCATTAAATCACCTCAAGGCATAACACAATGTGAAACTTTACAAATAAAAACCTTCCTCTTGGATCAAAGCCTAATCTTCCATTAATTGCTGATTTGGATTACTTTGTGCAAGAGTGGGCAAAAAAAAAAAATCCAAAAGGCTGTCAAACACTGACATTTTAGTGAGTGTTTATAGTGAGAAGAGGATATGTAGCAAATTATGGAAGCTCTGGAAGGCCACAGCTCTAGAAAGAAGAGACAAATACATCTTAAGTGGCTTCTTGCGCCTTCTGACACACAATAAAATGTTCCCCATATTACTTATACATGGATTCTTGACATATTATATATAATCAGAGACTAAAATCCAATGTAGTGTAAGGATTAGAGTTTTCATCTAAGACTTCAGAGCCTGAGCCTCTCTCAGCCTGACCTTACCTCACAGGGCTGTTGTGAAGACTAAACACGGAAGTGTAACTCCACCCACCCCCTTTCTATTCTTTCTGAACAATTTATATCCTTCAAGTGCTGTATTCCAATCATGGGAGTCATCCCAACAAGTTTTAGTTATCCCTATCATGTCATATTTACCTTCCTGAACTAAGATTTCAAGTTCTTCTTGTTTGTTTCCCATACTCCTGGCCAATGCTCCCTCTAATTTTCCAGAGCATTGAGCCCTACCGCCTTGCATGTGGGGTTCTGGCTGCGACCAGAAGCAAATGGGCAGCAACACTAACTTGGCTGCACAGCAGCACTGCATGCCCACACCGCTTAGAGGGAAACGTTGCTCCTGGCTTTCATATATCAACACCGAAGATTGTGTGACTTGTGGCCTGTTTTCCTTCCTACATTTTAATGAAGATTATTATTGGGCCGTATTATAGGTGCTCAGTCTGTTCCTCCTTTTGTACATCCACCTTCATCTGTCTTTACCACTGAGCTTGTGTCTCCCTCCCCTTCCAATTCAGTTTAAAGCCTTCCTGATGAAGTTCTTCATGCTGTGATGAAACACATTCTTCCCAGTCCACACGAGATGCAATCCATCACTTGCCAGCAGTCCATCTTCCAGGAAGCAAAGTTTGTGGTCCCAAAATCCACATCCCCCACAGTGGCACCACCTTCATAGTCAGTTGTTCAACTGGAGTATTTTATTTTTCCTTTCTGTTCCTCTTCTGTATAGTGGTAGGATGGACAAGAAGACTATCTGGGCTCCCAAATCCTTGAGTTTCCTTCCCAGAACTTTAAAGTCTGGTATGATTTCGTTGTTGTTGTTGTTACTTATATACTTTCCCACAGTGCTAGAGAACTCTCTGGATGGTTTACAATGCAGGGAACACTCCCCCCCCCCATCAAGCTGGGTACTCATTTTATAGAGGATGGAAGGCTGAGCCAACCTTGAGCTGGTTACCTGAAGCCACTGGGATTGAACTCAGGTTGTGAGCAGAGGCTTGACTGCAGTACTGCAGTCTAACCACTGTACCATAGGGCACTGTTCCTCTTGGCTGTGTCATCTGTTCCCATGTGGATGAGAAGAAAGGGATATTCATCCATGGGTTTTACTAGCTATGATAATCCTTACATTATGTCCCTGATCCATCCTCCAGGGAGACAGCATACTGGTGCATTGATCTTCCCAGCATATTTTGGTTTCAGTCTCATGTAATAAGAAGTCTCCTACTACAACTACTCTTCTGTTTGTGGATTATGGATTCAGCCTATTTCATGTCCTCCTGTATGTCTTCCTCTGCATGCTGCCTGCCAAACTCCTCATCAAGGCTATGAGTCTGGGCTAAGAAGGGGTGTATCTGGCATAATTATTCCTCTCTCCCTCCCCTGCTCTGCCCGTTTTTGGCTCTTTTGCTGGTTGATATCGGCAAGCACAGCAGTTGTGCTGGCACATCCACTTATGCCTGCAGACCTGAGATTAAGTGGCATGGGGGGGTTGTACTGGCACAAAAGCACAAGAGACTCCTGCCCATTTCAATTGCCATATCTGTAAATTTGAATTCAGTGTAGGCCGAGGAAATGCAACTATTGACATCGAGTGCATGCATTCCATTACTGCACCCATTATTCATCATATGGCCCAATGCCCTTCCACTTATTGACTGAAATCCTGTTGTGCAGCTCCTCCTGCACACTAGGAACGATATCACCCTTAGTGGCCAATTAGCCCTAAGTTGCATGCCCCAAATCACCAAAGTGTTCCTTTGGTGATTCCTTGTACAGCTTGCAATGAATTTGCATGCCTTCTGAAATCACCAAAGGAAGTCTTGAATCAGCACCAATTTGCTGCCACTACCGATGTCATTCCTGTTGTGCAGGCAGAGATAGGTAACAGGATTTCAGCCAATGCCTCATAAAAGGAGTGGTGTATTTTGGAGGCAAAGGCACCTGCTCCATTGGAATTCTGCCAGTTCTGCCTGCATAATCTGAAAGTTTAAACCAGTTAAAGGCCTTGTGTAGTTGTGCACTAAAGTTTAAAAGGTTTGGTGAAGCAAATTTGTTTTACCTAAAACAAGGTTACCGCAGGGAGCACTTTGAATGCTGAATCAGACGAGCATCTTGATTTGCATCCCACTCAAGGAGCCAGCCACTCTTCATTAAGGCAAGAAGAAGACTTGACATTTTCTAACAAAGGCAAGGAGTATGTTTGTGTAATGCGGCACAAAATAAATGCCCACTGCTTCCCCGCCCTCACCACACTCAAAGTAATGCTTATAGCAAGACAGGACTAACTGTACTCGCCCATCGAGATCAACACGGCTTAGTCAAAGTGTTTATACTCCAGTGAGTACCCTACTGGAATCCATTCATGAATCAAAGAAACTATAGCTGAAACTAGTGCTTTTCCAGTTGAGGAGAATCTCAGAAGGCTCAACAATGTATTTTAATTAAAGCCTCAGTATCTTTTCTTTTTCCCTTCAGGACCTTTTGACTGGTGGCAGCTTTGGATGAACACAATGTGCAGCTCATCTGAATAGGGAGATTTGTAAATATCCCTTAAATCTTAACTTGTTCTGCCTTAACTGCCTGGCAGGACTATATCAATCTTTTGTATTAGTGTTAGGAATGCTCAGAAGCCAAAACTTTCAGGCACACTATTGATTTGGACAACTTTATCCATAACCTCAAAAACAATTGCGTATCAGCAGAAACCCAGCATTCACTCTGAAGTACGTTTCATCATTTTAATCAAGCTTGCGGTACTGGATGGGAGGGGAGCAACTGAATCCTCCACCCCTGCACCTACAGAATTACAAATTGTTCAAGATATTCTATAGTTTGGTTTAATTATTGAATGAAAATCAGATTGTTTGTGACAAAGAAATCAGAAAATTAGACTTGGAAGAACAGCTATGACAGAACTAGACAAGATTGTTAAGAGTAAAGGATTTATCACTGGAGACCAAAGCAAAGATAAGCCATACTATGATATTCCTACTTACTGTGTACATATGAAAACTGAACAATGAAAAATCTGATGGGGGAAAAAACAATTCATTTCAGATACAGTACTGTAGGAGAGCTTTACAGATACAATGGACCACCAGAAACACAACTAAGTAGGTGCCAGATCAAGTCAAGCACAAACACTCACTAGTAGTTTAAAATGTGGAGATTCTTGCTTCCTTTGAGGCTTTAGCTATGAATTTCAAGTCTAGTTTAGACTCTTAACTCAGATGAATTCTAAATTTCACAGATCAAGCATTAAAGTTTTATAGACGTGTAAAGTATTTTGAGAACTGCTATAAAACCAGTAGGCACTAGTTTTACCACTAGCTGTCTGAAATGTTGAGACAGCTGTGATGTATTAGTCCTGCTTATGAAACAAGAGGAGATAATTTAGTCTCCTGCAGGTCTTCTTTCCCAGTTCTGGCAAAAGATTCAAAGCAAATAAGAAAACCCAGAAGGACAACAGGACTGAAATGCCAAAAGTTAAATATTTGCAATTAGCCAAGAAACTGAAAAAGGATATGAATTTTTGCAGAATTTTAAACTACGCTATTTTAAAACCCTGGTGCCTTAATTTTCTTGTAGATTCTATGCAGAATTTATTTTCAGAAACTCCAGGTTTTTTTAAGCTTTGCCCTTTCCTCATTATGTCTGGAATACCCTGCCAGAAAACCAGCACGGTGCCCCCTCCCTTTCATTCACATCATAACTGAAAAGCTACATCTCCCATGGAGCCTTTGGCTTAACTTTTGTGATTTATTCTCTCAGTGAAACTGAGCTTCAGGACTGAAGGGCAGGTTCCCATTTTTTTAGGACTGGCCAATTCAGAGGCTTCATGCTCCCTGCCAATCACGGGCATTGATGCTGCCATGCCTCTCTTTTTAGGCTCTAAGACAGTGGTTCCCAACCTTGGGTCCCCAGACGTTCTTGGGCTAAGACTAGCCCAGGATTTCTGAGAGCTGTACTCTAAGGCTTTAGTCTGGGACGGACCCTCGTGGGCTTCATGCAGCCTCCTGCCTCCCACAGGCTCCAGACCGCCATTGTCCTTAAATAACAATTAGTTCCAAATAGCAAATGGTGCCTTCTATGGGGTACAATTAGAAATTGTGTCCTATTTTCACCCCCTTGCCTCAGATCTATTTTAGAGCCCAATGCATCAGAACGGCTAATCAAACCCCAAGAGATCAAGATTAGCCCCACTAAAGCAGTGACAGTGGAAGGAAGCAGTCCCCTGAAGTTATGGGAGATACAGCCTTTGGACCTTTGGAAGTTGCCTTAAAGCATTCATATAATTTTGCCAGAACTCTGTCATGCTGGCTATATGATTCTGGGAGTTATAAGAGAGAAAGAGTAATTCTTCTACGCTCTTGAGGTTGCATCTCTTACACTTCAGACATGCAAATGTTTACTGGTGGTGGATCCCATCCCATAGAGTGAAACGTCTGATTCAGGCCAATGCCGATCAACTACCAGATTTTGGCCCAGAGAAGGGTCATGCAAATTGCTCTAAATAAGTCATATGAAAGCGTCTGACTCTTGATGGAAACAAACTCTAGCAACCACGCAAGAGCGAGAGCTGTCAGTGTAGGGGCTAAAATAAAAAGAGGCAGATGGTGAATTGCCTGGAGCCATAAATGTAGGTGTCTTGATTGTAACACAAAGCTGCAGGAGTGCAGGAACACAGCAACAAGAAGAAACAGAAAAATTAAGGATGGACGAAAGCGTAGACATCCTCATTGATATTAAAAGCAGTGTTCCTGTTTACTCAAAACAAATCCTATTGACTTCAATTAGGTTTCCTCCTTGTGACCATACAATTGCAGACCCAAGGAAAAATAACAATATTCGGAAGCCCCATTTTAATGCAGTACAGTTTCCACATAAGGGCAAAGTATATTTTAACTATGCAGTATAGGGAATTTATTAGACAACAGGGTTTGAAGGTGAAACGGGTTTTGAGTTTGGGAACAGAAAGTAATACATCAAATACTTTCTGCTAAGTAGACTTTTTTATTTTATTTTATGGTTCCGGCCCAATTCAAAAGAAACATAACCTTCAGGAAGAGTATATTGTGCTAAAAAAGCAGACCCATGTATTTATCTTGGAATTGAGAAAGAGATAGAGATTTGGAAAAGGCGTGCGAGTTGTGGTGTGAAAGTCACATGGGAAGAAGGTGCTTTAAAAGTGTAATAGCTTCAAAAGCTCCAAGATGTACCACGGTTTCATTAAACTGTTAAATCACTGTAACTTACAAAAACGCGAAGCCGCTTGCCAAGAAGCGTAAAACATGCAAGCTTGCAATTCAACCTCGCAGTGAGGGTGTGCTGTTAGTTCTCCAACCAACAGCGCCAGGCATAAACCACAGGGCTGTCTATAATTCACAGTGACCGCTCAGCAAGAAATGTTCCATTGGCTAGAGCTCACATTTCTTGCTTTTTTTTGGGTTAGCTTCTTTAGAGTAGTTGGGGGGGAGAGGGGAAGAAATTTAAACACCCTGCATTGGCTCTCGCAATTGTCAACTGGTAGCTAAAGCCATTTCTTGGTAGTAGCTTAACTACAATTTGTGTCATTTTTCAAGCGTACAAAATTTTTGTGACCATTTGTACATCCCCACCAGTTCAAGTGAAGACGCCTTAGGTAAAGGTAAAGGTTCCCCTTGACATTTAGTCCAGTCGTGTCCGACTCTAGGGCGTGGTGCTCATCCCCGTTTCCAAGCCATAGAGCCAGCGTTTGTCCGAAGACCGTTTCCGTGGTCACGTGGCCAGCGCGACTAGACACGGAACGCCGTGACCTTCCCACCGAGGTGGTACCTATTTATCTACTCGCATTTTTACATGCTTTCGAACTGCTAGGTTGGCAGGAGCTGGGACAAGCGACGGGAGCTCACTCCATCGCATGGATTCGATCTTATGATCTGCTGGTCTTCTGACCTTGCAGCACAGAGGCTTCTGCGGTTTAACCCGCAGTCCCACCACGAAGACGCCTTAGCATTAAGCACATTGGTTACCTTATGCTGTGCAGGGCTGACCCAACTTTGGCATTCAGAAGCTTTTGGCCAACAACCACCAGCCCTTCCCAGGATAGCTCATTGGGAGTTTTTGCAACCTCGCATGCTGCCTTTAGTAGGTTTGTCTAGGAGGGACCTTTCTGGGCTGGGGAGACTGTCAAGCTATCCAGCACTAACCAATGGTTCCCTCCTATCTCTGAATTCAAAAAGAGCCCCAGTTCGTTACCCAATGTTTTTTATCCCCTCTGTACTCTGTTGGAAGCAGTGAGTCTGTTGAACATGAAGTCATGTTTGCCCGTTTGCTGTTGGATCTGCTCAACTGTAAGTAATGAAACCTTTTATTCCTTCTCTTACTAATGCCTCAGAGTGAGTTACTGAGACTGTAAGTGCCAGCTTGATGAGAAAAAGGAATGGACTAATCCAGGGAATTTGAAGCTGTTCTGCTCTGTCGATCCCTACACTTTTGCTGCACAGCTAAATGAAATTTTAGCAAAGAAAGGGAAGCTTGATAGAGAAACAGCACACCAGGTGTTACTACAGCCCTAGGCAGCATAAGGAATAGTGAGGGATGATCCAGTCTAATAATTCTGGAGGGCCACATATTATATTGTAAAAAGGTTAACACTTATTATTGGGTTGTATAACATTATACAATATTCTCTCTCCTTCTCTTTCTCTCTCTCTCTCTCTCTCTGTCTCTTTCTCACATACAATTAATTATTTAGTAATTTTATATTCCCCTTTTCCTCATGACAGTCCAGCGCAGCTAATAGTTCACATGCAAAGTTAGATCACAGACATAAAAAACCACAAATATAAAATAATAAATCACACAGTTGTTCTGTGTACATGTGAACTTGCACACATACTCTCTTCCATTGTTAGATGATACACTTTTTATAACATAGGGAGGTGTATTATAAAGAGTTATGTATTACACGGAGTTGTAGATTTATTATTGAGAACTGCTGTTGCCTGGACGACGCAGTGCTGCATAAAGACTGGGAAGGCCTGGGTTCAAATCCTTCCTTAGCCAGGGAAACTCACAGGGAAGGGATTGAGTAGCAATGGCAAAACCAATCCCTGAACATCCCACGTATTTCAGAAACCCTATTAGGGTCAAAGCAACCTAACAGCAAGATTTAATATAGAAAAAGGTTTTCCCCTACCCTCTCCCTCTTCACCACAGAAAGGAATTAATGTCTAGAAAGCATTATAGCGCCACCCCTTTGTGAGGTATTATCAGGGAAGAAACATGAGTTTAAAAATAACACAGAAATGAAGAGCTGCGAGGCCACAGCATTAATCTGCCAGCTCATCAGACTGTACAGCCAGCATTTATCCTGCTAGGTCCACATAGATGTATAGCATTTGCAGTGACAACGGTATCACTTCTGGGCATGAATCTTGGTTTGCCGTTGAGAACTGTCATGTCATACTCCAACACTGAGAAATAACCAACCTTTGAAATAAAGCTAAACATTACTCGGGGCACTGAAACTAGTAATACGTCTTGTGCTTGATCTCCACTCGTTCCCGTGGGTGAACGATTTGATTACCTCACCACAGGGGCAGCCCTTGGTCAGCAAATTTCCCAGACGACACAAATTCGTTGGGAAACTCTTTCTAGCTGTTACATAACCAAGAGCCTGCTCAGAAGACAGTCCCATGTTTCACAGTTAACACACTCCCTGTGCAGAGATCTCCTTCAGGGATATTTTATAATGGTAGTGCTGCAAAAACGGCGGTAGGAAGGAAAAGTCTGCAGGCCTAGCACCGTCCTTTGGCAATTAATTTGAGCTAATTTGAGTCAAGAGTTCCCCGTTTCGAAATGAGTTTAAACAAGGACATCACACAGAAAGCCGGGCCTGTGATGGCCTCTGCCGCAGATGGCAAGCCTCACAGGTTTTAGGGGCCCAAACAACTGGCCAATACCTTTCTGGCAGTCCAGACGTGAAATACTTGTTTTCTTCTTCAGCTTCTCCTTGCAAGTCTGAGTTGTGGCAATAGAATAATTCAAAGTTTGTTCTCACAGAAACAATTTTGCCTTATCTCCCCAGGCATGCCCAGCAGAGCTTAGCATAATCCTCAAAACTATAGAAACGTTACTACTGTAACTGCAAAAAGAGTTTGATAGAAGAAGACTTGGCATCTACAATATTTGCAGATACGATTTTAGTTGTGTGCATTTCCTGGCTCAGAAAAATACAGTACTTCTCAGAGTTTGCCTCTAGTCTGAGGTCAGCACTTCTGGCGCCAAGCGCTTTGCCAGCTCACAACACAGAACCAGTTTCTGTACACGTGTAGAGTGCTATATTAAACATTAATTCTGTTTCCCCAACCCTATACAAGCTGTGAACCACAATGACATCCAAGCTCTGGACAAGAAGAAGTATTTACACTAGGAAAGGCTAACCAAATTCCCACCCACCAATCCCAAGAGATAGGCAGTCAATGCCAGGGATGCTCCCACGCTTGAGAATAGAAAGAGAGAAAAACAGGAGGGGCCCCAAAGATTGTTGGAACCAATACAGTGAAGGTTTCAAACCCTAGGAGGTAATAACATAAGCAAAGACTTCTTACACACTTTGCTCACCATCCCTTCTGAAGGATATTTTCATGATCTCTTCTGAGGAAAGCGAGAAAATCACGATCCTTCCCTCAAAGATGCTTCAGTGTTCAGTGCAAATATTGTACTTGCTGTGAGGGAGTTCACCATTACTAGCTGTGACAGAAACAGCCAGCCAGCTGGGCCCTGGGATATGTTCCGCCTTGAAAACGGCCATAGTCCCTTGCAATAAAGGTGTGATAAAATGTGTGTCCATGCTTAGCAAGGAAACAGAAAAGGCTATTGAGTTGCATAAAGCAGAAATATTCAGCATGTTCATGTTACAGTTCTCTCTTGGGTCTAGAGGTAAGGTGAACATGTTGTGGCTTAAAGGCTGCATGGAGCACCCCAAGGCCATTTTGCGGGGTGGGTAGAAACCCACAGTTTTTCCTCCTTTGAGTGACATCCAGGAATGGCAGCTTTTCTATTAGGCGGGGGGGGGGGGGTCACCTCATCTGGCCAAGCATCAAGACCTTCTCCAAAAAAAAAAAAAACCACACACACTCAGAAGTGGTTGTTCAGGCACTTCTTATTTTGAACTGGGGGGCCCTTGCCCACTGTGAGAATTTTTTAGGTCTAGTACTGTGTTTCCCAACCTTTTTCAAGGTTGCGACCCCCTTTTATAATAGTCAAGTAACCTGAAACCTCCTGCCATATTTGCATAAAAAGGCATTTTTAATGGGGTTAAGAAAACACGCTGAAAATAGAAAGAGAAGATGACCATCGGTCCAGGACATCTAACAGCGACCACCCACTCTGACAGGATTGGTACATCTGCTTTGTCAATCAGCCATCATGGCAGCACCCCTGGGCACGTCATAAGTCCTCACCTCCGTTTATGAACATTCCCAACCAGAATCCTTTTGAACATTGCAGTGCAGCCATATTGAAATAAATAAGTGTTGAAAACCTTTGCAGAGAAATTTCCTATAAAACTAATTGCAACTAAAAGTAACTGTGGTGACCTAACCCACCCCAAAAACACTTTGTGACCTCCTTGGGGGTCATGACCCACAGACTGGAAACCCATGGTCTAGCACAAGCTGTGACTGGTATGCCCCCCTACCCCTGCCAGAGTTGCCCACCCTTGGCCCAGAATAACGGCTGTTGGCACCTGTCTTCTGATATAGTGACGCATTAATGCAGAAGTTTGCCACCGGTGCGTATGAATCTTTAAGCGTGTGTTCTGGCTTTCATCTCCCATCAGAACCACCCAATGGGGCAAAAGTTAGGAATTATGGGCATCATGGCCAAAAATATCCAGCCGTTCTGAATTGTGTGGCTGTTTACTGGAGTATACTCCAAAGTTAAGAGAGCTGATATGCCCATTCATTCCACATATCAATCCCAGCCCTACCTATAATCCAATTAATACAGTTTATTCTCACACTTTCATTATTTTTTTCATTATTTTTTCTCTGCAGTGTTTTCTTAATTTTTAATTAAATCGAAGAGGAAAGAAATACAAAGCAAAACAATAACAATACAAAAAATACAAACCTAGAAAAACCGTAATAAACACAAAACCAAAATAAACTGTACAATTACTCAAACAGTGCACCCCTCCACTGGGACCATTTAGAGATATATTAAGTCAATTTTTTTGAATTTGCAAATTTCCCGTCCAAAACTGCATTGGATCGTGTGAAGGTATACAGTCCTTACCTTTTTTAGTACATAATCAGTAAACACTCCCAAACTATCACTAAAAATACTCTTATTCATCAAATCCTTTTTACCTTAATACACAAGTTAACTTATCATTAATAAGGATATTCCATACTTCCTTATATGAATCATTCAATTGAAAATCATGCTTTACTTTCCAGTTACTTAGTCTTGCCGCTTTTAATAAATTTGTTATTCATTCTTTTACTATCCAATCCCATTGTTACCTACCAAATATTGATAAAAGTGCTATTCTGGGACATACCTCTACATTTAACCTCTCTCTTGTGTTCAAAAGAGTGACCCTGTGGACAGGAAGTGAAATCTCAATTAAATGCCTGTGATAAGATAACCTTCTCAGTCACACCTGAGAGCAGCCGTAGCAGATACACGTCTGTCCTCCAACAAACACATCAGTCTCCTATATCTGAGGCAGAATCCTCATTCGGTCTAATAGTAGTGCTGACCCTGCATCAGAGTAGAGTCACTCCAGAGAACAGGGCTGGTGCAATGGAATCGACCAGAGGAGTGGTTATGATAGGGATACAGGAAGTGCACAAGGACTTTCTGTTCTTTAAAACAGAGGACTGATGAGTAACATACAACTGCGGTATCCACGTGGGATTGGTTCCAAACCCCCACCCACGGATGCAGGAAAGCGTGGATATAGACACCCTATATATAGCATAGTCTCTGGTTCCCTCTAGTGACCAGTTCTGGTAATACATCTTGGAAACGCATATTTCTTGAGTGTTTAATATTTTCAGACAGCAGATAAGGGAAGCTGTGGGTACTGATCTCATGGATACAGCAGTCCTACTGTACTGTGAAGAAACAAATACTTATATACTTTCCCATCAGCAGCTCTTTCTACAGAAATAATGGAATGTATCCTTTGCTGAAACCAAAGTACATTGGAACAAGCCATAGTAAAAAAAAAAAAAAAAGACAGTAAAATCAGGCATCAGAACATTAGCAGATCTTCTACCTAGGCTGCACATGCAGAATACCAATTATACAGACTAATCTCACTAGGGCAAAGTTCCTTTCTGACCCCGAAGCCAACCATCTTCATTACAGCAAAAGAAGCAAGTGATGAACAGTATCATTCCTGACATTCGTCAAACAAACCCAATGGTAAGAGAGCCATACTTCTGCTTGCTATTCATTTGTAATGAGCAAACATGATGTGGGATGCAAACATGATGTATTTTTTGAAAATATGCATACAATTGCAGAGTCTGACACCATCACAATACCGAGGAGAATTCATTGCTCCTGCGTTAATTCTCAACTCAGACAAGGAAATAACAAAAATGAAAAAGAGCCCTTTATTCTCAATATATTTTGATAACACAGAGGATAATACATACATCATCATTTTCAAGAATTTTTTGTCAGACTCACAATAGACAGGGAGGGAATAAGCAAACAAGCAAACAACCCCAAATGGAATTTCCAGTTCAAAAATCCAGACATGGCAGAAATAAGAAATGGTATCTATCATAATCCACAGGGAAAAATGATACTGTCCAAGAGTTTTTCAAGCACGGTACAATATCCCTGGGGACTTGGTTTGCATGATCAAAGTGCCTGCCAATGTTTTTTCTGACTTATATAGTGACTCAGATGCTATCCTGAATCAACAAACCTTATTTATTGATTTCCATGGACAATATCATGTTCGATTTATCAGGTGCAGAATGGTAATTGTGGGAGCGGATTTTCTCTGTTTTCCAGGGATGTCCACCTTGCACTCAGCTACACAATCAGTTGTGTCATCAATGTGAGGCTGGGCATGTGATGGAAACCGTAGGCAAGGGGGGGGGGGAATCAGTTCTGCAACTGTCATTTCGTGTTTGGTAAATTAAGCAGAATCCTGGCCCCATAAAAGTATGCACAGTATCGTAGGCTGATGGAGCAGTCCTTTTCAAGAAACTGAGATGTAAGAGCATCCAATCATGCCTTAAGACTCTTTTCTTTTATATCTTAGGTCAGTTTGTACTGCAGGTTACACTGTATATTGCCTCCATCTCTGTACAACAGATGACAAATATTACTGTAGCATTTTCAGCATCTTGTTCAACAGGCAAGGCAAGGACCTCACGTGGTTACCAAAAAGCCTAGAAGCCTTTTGTTTTTCTCTGTTTGCTCAGTATTTGCACTCCAGTGAAAACACCATGAAGGATCTACATCAAGGAAGTGGAAACACTGCTCACAGGGATCCAATCTTAAGGACTGCAGGAATACATAGAATCTTAGGGGCCATGGGAAGCAGCCAATACTCCCTTCTAAAGTTTCGGACCATAGGAGAAGACAATTTGGCCCCTCGGTAAAAGAAATCAAGACTGTGGAAGGCCCACAGGAAGGTCTTTCTCTCACCCAATTCTCTCTCACTCTCTCAATTCTCTCACACACATCATCCCCTCTTTCCCCCCGTTACTGGATCACCAATAAAATGGAGTTTTCCCCTCTCACTAATTCTTCTCAATGAGAAGGCAAGGGAAAGAAACCCATGTGCTATCTCCAACCAGAAATCAGAGATACAGTCATGGCCAAAATATTGGCACCCTTGCAATTCTCTCAGAAAATTGTTGCAGTTGCAAATGTTTTGGTACTCACGTGTTCATTTCTTTGGTTTGCGTTGGAACACAAAAACACAGAGAAGAAAAGTCAAATCTGATACAATCCCACACAGCAACCCAAAAATGCACTGGCCAAAGTTATTGGCACCCTTAACTTAATATTTGGTAACACCCCTTTTGGAAAAAATAACTGAAATCGATTGCTTCCTATAACCATGAATGAGTTTCTTACACAGATTTGAAGGATGCCTTCTCCCAACTGCTGTTTTGAGATCTCTCCACAGGTGTTCTATGGGATTCAGATCTGGACTCATTGCTGGCCATTTCAGAACTCTCCAGCGCTTTGTTTGTAACCATTTCTGAGTGCTTTTTGAAGTGTGTTTCGGGTCATTGTCCTGCTGGAAGACCCATGACCTCTGGTGGAGACGCAGCTTTCTGACACTGGCCACTACATTGTGCCCCAAAATTATTTGGTAATCATCAGATTTCATGATACCGTTCACTCAGTCAAGACATGCAGTGCCAGAAGCAGCAAAGCAACCCCAAAACATCTTTGAACCTCCACCATGTTTGACTGTAGGGACTGTGTTCTTTTCTTTGAATGCCTCATTTCTTTTTCTGTAAACAGTGCCATGATGTCCTTGACCAAAAAGCTCTCCTTTTGTCTCATCTGTCCACAGTACGTTCTCCCAGAAGGATTGTGGTTTTGTCACATAAGTTTTGGCATACGCCAGTCTTGCTTTTTTATGCCTTTGTGTCAGCAGTGGTGTCCTCCTGGGTTTCCTACCATAGCGTCCCTTTTCATTCAGATGGCGATGGATAGTGCGAGCTGACGCTGTTGTACCCTGTGTCTGCAGATCAGCTTTAATTTGTTGGGAAGTTAATCTGGGTTCTGTATCCACCATTCAAACAACCCTTTGTTGTAATTTTTCAGTAATTTTGCTCTTCCGTCCAAGTCCAGGGAAGTTAGCTACAGTGCCATGGGCTGTAAACCTCTTGATGATATTGCGCACAGTGGAGACAGGAACATTAAGATCTCTGGAGATGGACTTGTAGCCTTGAGATTGTCGATGTTTTTCCACAATTTTTTCTCTCAAGTCCACAGACAACTCTTTACACTTCATTCTTTTCTCCATGCTCAGTGTCACACACAACACAAAGGTTGAGTCAACTTTTCTCCATCTTAACTGGCTGCAAGTGTGATTACTATATTGCCCACACCTCTTACTTGCGACAGGTGTGTCTAAATACAAATTAAAGGAGCATCACATGCTTGAAAAGCAATTATTTCTTACAATTTAGACAGGGTGCCAATAATTTTGGCCAGTGCATTTTTGGGTTGCTGTGTGGGATTGTATCAGATTTGACTTTTCTTCTCTGTGTTTTTGTGTTGTTCCAACGCAAACCAAAGAAATGAACATGTGAGTACCAAAACATTTGCAACTGCAACAATTTTCTGAGAGAAGGGTTGCATTTTCTGACCGAATTGCAAGGGTGCCAATATTTTTGGCCATGACTGTATTGTATAGATTGCCCTATCCTGCTTGTTCTCCCTTATAGAGGGATGCCTCTCACGAGCCTCACAGGAGCTTCTGTCACAGAAGCAGCAGGTGCAGCAAAACTGAGTCCCAGATCTAAAGAACTTTCATAATATCCTGGTTCTGATAAAAAAAGGCTTTCTTTCTTCACTCACTTATAAGAGGAAATCTTTAAATGCCCTTTTTCTGGCCACATGGGTCTGTCTGGACAAGGAGAATATTATAATATTGATTTTAGGATTTCTGCAGCCCAACCATATGCACATTTAGTGAATTCAGTGAGATGCATTCCCAGATTAAGTGTCCCAGTTGCAAAAAGTTCTGATTCAAATTCCATCATCTGACATGTGGAGAAATTCAGCTGGTAAAAGCAACACGAACCATGACCACAGAAAAGAGTCTACACATCATCCTTCAACAACACTGGGGTTAGGGCTGCCAGACCCCTGTGTAGCTCAAAATCCGTGTATCACTCTTATGCCCCCCCAAAACATAACTACAAAGCATAAACAGTTGATTAACACAGAGAGAGTTCCCCCAAACCATGTCAGTCTCCTGGCATGCCCCAATACCCTCCCCAGCCACCCTGTGGAGCTGCCTGGGTCTCCACTATCAGACTATGGGCACTGCCAATGAAAGGCCCCTAGGTAAGCCCAAGACCCACCTTTCTGAGGCCACTTCCTGAAGATAAACAGCAGCACAGAATTTATTTATTTATTTATTCATTAATTCATTCATTCATTGGGTAAAAAAAAACATGTATAACCAAAACCGTGCTGCCAGATCCATGCAATTCAAGGGAGAAGTGTATTTCTCTTTCTGTGAGTTTTACAGTAGCTATCACCAACAAGCCATTTCCCATCCCCTTGCTAACTCACTAGCATTCCACATGCATTTACTTTCTGGAAGCAGTAAACATCCAAAGTAGGATACAGAATCACAACCAGAACACAACTGTAAAAGTTAAGCTCGAAAAGAAGGTCACCCAGATGAGACAGTGCCATCCTTTGGTCCTTCCATCAGAATATTATCAAACAATCTGATATTATACTCTTGAGCTCATCTCCAGTAAGCACACCTTTTCAGTTCAAAACTTTGCACACAAAGAAAAGGCTCAGACTTACAGTAGGATGCTGGATCGGTAACCATCCTGGCGATTCAACAGAACATTTGTGGGCTGGGCATCTGGTGTGACTTTGCTGCATGCAAGGAAACAATACAGAGGCGAGTTAGATAAGCTGTGCATTGCCATACATAAGTTATTTGAAATCTGACTTAGATGGAGCCATCTTCGTGAAGCAACTGGAATTCAGTCATGTGACAAAGTTCATATGACTCCTAATTTAATCAAACCCTGAGATTCACCAGAGCTTGGAAAAATTACCTTTTTGACTGCAACTGCCATAATCACTAGACAGCACCGGCCACACGGACTAGGGATTATGGAAGCTATTATTAGTGTTTTATTTGCAACCTCACATACTATCTGAAGTTTGTGTGACTTGGAGGGACTTTTCTGGGCTGGGGTGATTGTCTTCTAACACTAACCAATTGTTCCTTAGAGCCTTTGATTTCAAAGAGAGCCCTGCCTCTCTGCTAAGTGCTATTTCCCTCTGTTGGAGACAGTTGTTTTACTGTTGTTCTGTTCAGTTGGTTGCCAGTAGATGTGCAGTAAAGAAAGCAACATACTCAAACCTGGAATTTCAAGCCACTGCAACTAAAGAAATGGGTTTTTTTTTAAAAAACTCTTTCTACTACAAATGTCTCAGAGTGAATTATTGAGACTTTTAAGTTATTGTATGTCTACTACAAAGAAGCCAGTTAATGAGAAAGGGGTGGACTCTGAGGAACTTGTAGCTATTTTCCTCTGTGGATCTCTATACTTCTGCTATGTAGCAAAAAGGAATTTTAGCAAAAATTCAAAACTATGCAACAGTTACAGTTAAAAAGTCTCTTTACAATCAAAAAAGTTATAGCAGTTTAATACCACTTTAAGTGTCATAGCTTTATCCTAGGGAATCCTGAGATTTGTACTCTGATGAAGTACCTAGAATTCTCTGCTAGATAATTCTAGTGCACTCTCTTGAACTACAGCTGAGAATTCTAAGTACCTTTAAAAACTTCCATTACCCTGGATACAACTACCATTCTAGCTTTAATTGACTTTTTAACCTAGTACGACACTTAAATTTAATTTCACGGTTTGATGACATCAAAACAGCTATGTCGCTTCCATGCTTCTTCTCTGACCCCATAGAAGGGGCCCTATGTGCATCGTGCCAGGAAGGGAAGAGGCCTAAATAGACCTAGCTATTTATTTATTTAAAATAGTTTTACCCTGCCTTAAAAAGTACCCAAAACGGCTTAGATCATTAAAATGCCATATTTAAAAGCCAAAAACAGCAAGTATATAGATATTAAGAAGATATCATTATAAAAACTGGGAAGAGGAAGTAAACCAACAACTTTCAATCTTTGTTTACTGAATCTGCCATTTCCACCTGACAACAGTGTCTATCTATAAGAACAGCAGCCGTGACCTCTGGCGAGACATTTGGATTTTCTACTTTGTCTTTTTCAATCCTCACTCTCCTTTTTATTTGTTTTAATACTCTAATCTTGAATAAGAGTTCTGGAGAACTTGAACGTTTATATTTTTAAATATCCATAACTGAGCAATGATAGCGTGAGTCTCGTGGTTCTAAGAGGCTTCAGCACACCCTTACATTCATTCTCTTTAAAATTAATTTTCCAATCATTCTCTAAGACTTCACCCAGAGGCAATGCTCCCTTTTCAGCACCAACTTCTCCACTCTGAACCATTACATCTCAGTTGTAAGTATTTCCAACTTAGCTTTCTAAGAAGAAAATCTGTTGGGAACAAAAATGCAAATTACATATCAATAAAATTATTTCATACTCACCCACGCCCTTCCTGTGAGCTCCTATGTTATGCTATCCTCACAATTGATAATATGTGATAATCTGGAGCCCATGAGACAGGAGGGTTAATTTAAATTCTGGCTTCCTATAGGGAAGGTCTTTGAGCAGATCATTTCCCTTGCTATTTGTTGTGATTGAATTATATCTGTCCAAAGACTCGAGGCCAGCTGGAATTAACAAAAATCAAGGCCAAGTTCAGGTTCAGTAAATTGCAAAAGCTCGATGTAATTCACTTTGGTGTATTAATTACTCCATAAGCTATCCTGAATGGCCAAAGAAAAGAGATATGAATATTTTGAGCAGAGAAGTGAACTCTTGGGTCAAACCCTGCTGTTGAGTAAAGATTCAACGACTAAACCAGGAGTGGGTGGAAGATGGATCTATGCCTCTCCTTATGGTTTGCAGCAGATCAACAAAGATTTCGGACTCCTAATTACTGAGCTGTAGCGCACACATGATACTACTGAGATGAAGAAAGGTCAGAGTAGAAATGTAAATCTTTGCTTGTCCCCTTTGCCCATGAAGTCAAGGAACTGGACTTCTTACCAGTGAGGAGAGCAGACTTTTTCTGGGCGCTATCAACAAGGTTTTGTGCAACTTCTAAAAACCTGCACAACTGTGCAAAACTGCAATGGTCTCTCCTTTGTTTCACAGATTTATTCAAAATTAGCAGATCCAGTCCTGCCTTGGGTGTGAGCTTTGCTTCTCAAAGGAAAAACGGGGGGGGGGGGGGAGAGCACTAGTTTTGCTAAGAGGAATTTTGTACACATTGCCTAGAAAGAGTTCCTTGTCTCACTCACCTGCTGGAGGGTTTGAAAATTCCTCATTGAAGCAGAGATGGGGAGTAAAGTCACGGGAGTCGTTGTCAAGTCGGACTTAAGTCGCACTGGTGACTCGACTCAGACTCAACTTGGTTTTTTCCCCCCAATGACTTGGACTGAGCTCACAACTCAGAACCCATCCTCCCATCCCTTTTTTCTGGGGGAAAAAACTTATTTTCAATAGGGACTCAGACTTAGGACTTGGTACCAAAGACTCAGACTAGGGATTCGGACCAACATCCCTGCACTGAAGTCCCACCACAAGACAACTTCAGCTCACAATGGCAAGGGATTTACTGAATGTTATCCATATGCCTAGCTCGGGTGCCTCCCAGGTAACCACGAGTCAATTATTCTGTAGGAGGATTGGGAGCATCATAGCGCTTGTTCTCAGATCAAAGAAAAAAATTCCTTGGCTTATAATTCTTTGATTATTCATATATGTAAGGAGTTGGGAGCCTTTTCCAGCCCTGGGGCTAAATACCAATTTGGAGAAGGTTAGGGGCTGCATTCTGACGATGGGCAAGGGATTTTTTTTATTATTATTATTTCAAAGCACAGCTCAGTTACATGCAACAGCTTCTTGGACTGCAACGCACGTCTCAGTTGCATGTGACAACTTTATTCCTATGTGGTAGGAGTCGCGGTGAACAGGACCTCCAAAGATTATACTAAAACATGGGCTTGCTTGTACACTTCAAGGTAGTCATTCAAGTAATTTAACCATCAGAATGAATATAGAGTTAGGAAAGATGAGAGAGCAAGTATGCATCCTCCACACCTAAGCATACTGTTCTTAATATTGGGTATAAGAAAAATTGCACTTGTTTTATGTACAGTTCAAATCTAGGGTCAACAGCAGTTGTTTGTATCATAATGTGCCAACTCTCTCCACTGTGCGATTGATTTAAGCTTTCACAACATGCACAATACCCAGGCTAGATGCAAGTACTTTAAAACTGCAGACCAGCAGATCAAGTAAGAACTGGTTCATTCCCCCATGGATTCTAGTAATACATTTGTCACAAGCTGAAATGTGTTAACACTATATAAAATCACACAACTGTAAAACTGGGAGGTATCCCAAGGGTTCCGGGTAAGGTCTGACCAAAGCGAAATAAAACAATACTCTTTTCTTGATCTTGACATTATACATTTGTTCATGCATCCTAGTACTGCATTTGCTTTTTTCCCCCCTTTTCTTTCCCTGCTGCTGCATCACATTGTTGCCTCGTGTTTAGCTTGTGGTCTCTGGAGACCTCAGGTCATATTCACACATACTCCTGCCAAGCCAGCTGTCACTCAGCCTAGATTTCTGGATCCGATTTTTCCCACCCCAAATGCAAAAGTTTACATTTTTCCCTGTGGAAACTCATTTTGCTTGGTTTGGCTCCGTTCTCAATTTAATGCTTTAATGTTGCTCACTGCTAGTCCCTGCATTTCATATCTAAACCTGCAAAGCTGCTTAAAAAGAAGCCTGGGAAAAGGAACATGGTGCTATTAAACAAGTGCTATGAACATGCTGTTTAGAAAAAGCTAGGGAAACCATTTAGCTTATTATGTGAAGGAGTTATTACTTCCTGAAATGGCATGGGTGAACACAGCAAGAGAATTATGCAGCGGAATCCAAGCACAACAAAAATCACATGTACTAAGAAGACAACATTGTAACATTGTTCTTGACAATTATAAGTTTTTATTATAATTCTTGCAACTTAATAAATAGAACCTGCATGCTGTCAGATTACTTCAGTCTGGAGTTTGAAAAAGTTGCTTTCTGGACTATGCTAACTTTTTGAAAGCAACTTATAAAAAATTAAATTGTAATGCAACTTTTAAAAATTAACTTTTAAAAGTTAGTTTTCCTGGCTCTTTCGGGGCCAAATCCTTGATTTAATTCTGTATCCTAACTGACCTTGCCAGGATTGATCAAGAGTATGAATAATTTGCTTCTTTGCACAAATGATTCACACTCTTGATTGGTCACTACAAGGTCACTTATGGGTCAGCTTTGTGCTACCTGGAGTGCATCGTGTCCAGACACAGTGGCTGAAACTGTGGTGGTCAATTGACTAAATGGGTGGGATATAAATACAATAAATAAATTAATTAATTAAACCCTGTTGTGCAGCTCCATGTTCCCAAAGGGAATGATGACATCAGCAGTAGCACACTGATACTGATTAAAAGTTTATTTTGGTGATTTCAGGGTGCATGGCACTCATGCACAATGCGACAAAGTCATGTGCTCCCCACCATCGCCAGACGAAGCCTTTAATCAGCAGCAATCTGTCATTCCCTGATGATGATGTCATTCCCATTGTGCACAGGGAGTTGGACAAGAGGATTTCCACCAGGGAAATACATGTATTTCAACCTCCACACTCCCTCTGTTCTCAATTTTTTTTTACCTAGAACTGCCACTCTCCAGGTATACCATCACATCATTCTAAACACACCTGATCTCATGTGACTTCAGAATCTAAGCAGAGATGAGCCCGTTTCGTACTCAGAGGGAAGACTACCTGAGTGTTCCAGTCCAGCAACACAGAAACATATACTGCCAGACCGTTAGTACCTATGGCCCAGTACAATACTGTGTTTCCCCGAAAATAAGACAGGGTCTTATATTAATTTTTGCTCCAAAAAACACATTAGGGCTTATTTTCAGGGGATGCTTTATTTTTTTCATGTACAACAATCTACATTTATTCAAATACAGTGATGTCATCATCTTCTGGTTGCTGCACAATGGTGGAGGGCGGGGTTTCACTTCACTGGGGCTTATTTTTGGGGTCGGGCTTATATTACGAGCATCCTGAAAAATCATACTAGGGCTTATTTTCAGGTTAGGTCTTATTTTCAGGGAAACAGGGTAGGCCCTCCCTATACATGAGATCAGTATCCACCGATTCACTTATCCACTGTCTGAAAATACTAAATAAACCCCTCCAGAAATACAGATTTATATGCATTTCCAGGGTGTATTTGCCAGAACTGGCCACTACTAGCTGGCAACCGCTCTCCAGTACTACAGGTGGGATTCTTTCTGAGCCCCAGTAATCCAATCCTTATAACCACTACATCACACTGGCTCTCACATACAGAGCCTGTGCTGGGGGAACAGTCAGGGAATTAAGAAAGAACAAATCGTAGTCTGCCCAGGTCAGCTACCTCATTCTGCTGGATTCCAGTCCTACTTCCAAAGCCCATTCAAGCACACACACAAATCCCAATCTTGGTTTGAGACTGAAAACAGATCAACAGCATGTTGCAGGCAACTGTACCCTCGCAGGTGAGTTCATCAGGATCTCCCCATGCTTACAAGCCCTATTTGCCACAGTAACGATGTACATATTTATATATGCACGCACAATGTCCTGTATGACCACAATGCACTTTGCATGGGACCGCCCTTGGAGAGTGGTTCAGCAGGGAGCCCAAAATACAGGTGTCAAAACTTTGACTGGATCCAAGGAGATAAAACGTATCATTTAATTCTAATTTAATGAAGTGACAACATGGTACTAGCTGTATAACCGACAGGACCACTAGGTAAAGAGACGAGAGGCTGGAGAGGAGAGGAAGAATAAAAATTGGATTAATTTTTTGGAAAAGCAGAACAGGTTATCTGTGATCTTTATAATCATGAATAAAGAAAAAAATCAATTTATTTCAAAGGTGTGTTTGGGAGAGACCTGGACTGCCAGAAAAACAACTTAATAGGTTGTAGATCATATCAAGCCTGAATTCTCTCTGCTAGCTAAAATGACTGAAATATACTTTGAGCATATCATAAAATAGCAAGACCCACTGGAATAGACAATAAAAAACACTTGCAGAAAGGTGAAGGCAGTGGGAGATGAGGAAGGCTGAACATGAGACAGGTTGACTCAGTAGAAAATGACATGGCTTTTGTTTGGCAAGACCTGAGCAGAGCTTGAATGATAGGACCTTCCGGAAGTCACTAATTCAGAGTCACTGTAGCTCAGAAGTATGTCACAA
The DNA here is from genome assembly GCA_037013535.1 of Intellagama lesueurii. Taxonomy (NCBI): domain Eukaryota; kingdom Metazoa; phylum Chordata; class Lepidosauria; order Squamata; family Agamidae; genus Intellagama; species Intellagama lesueurii. The sequence goes on from JBAJHW010000003.1 coordinate 10,034,628, forward strand.
TAACAACTGAGTCCTTTTCCACTTATTGTTCTGGGTGCCTTGAATACAAGAATTTAGAGATTTTTTTCAGTAGTAAACAAATAAACAAGTATGCAGATGTTCTGGTGGAGTTTGCTGGTGTGATCCAGGAGGTAAAGAAGATAAAAGACAGCAGCTGTAAGATTTAGTTATACCTCCCAATGTCTGATAAAATATAAGCCAAAATCCTATTAGTTATGTCCGTCAGCATAATGCAGTCAGTGTAAATCTCAGGAGCGAACTGCCACAAATTAATAAGACAGTGTAGGCATCCTGTTTGCTGTTTCATAATAGGATTCCAGCTGGTAGGTCTGAAATGCATTTATGAATTATATTCCCAGTAAGATCACTTTCTCAAAATGAATCATAGACAGCATGGCCAGAAATGATTGCTTGTGTGTGTGAGAGAGAGAGAGACAGAGACAGAGTACTCAGAGAAGTGGTTTTCCACTCCCTTCTTCTGGTGGCACTCTGGGACTGTGTAGCTTGCCCAAGGCCATCTAGGGTGGCTCTTTTCTCAAGGAGGCACAGGGGGAAACAAACACCTAGCCTCTGCAACACCTAGGTTGACTGAGCTATACGGCCAGCGCATTTTAAAGAATACTTCAGCATTATTTGGCTACACTCTATCTCATGTGACTTCAAACTATGTGCAAGTTAATCTGATGACCTCTTGTCCATCATATTTTGGGCCAGCCCTGGCACACTTCAGTAGGCAGAATGAGCCTGGATGAACCAAGGTATTCTTCACTGTAGGTGTGCTCTTTTGGACTGATACCAACCACGTTATTCTCGTTCAGATAACCAATCTGTGTCTGAATTGTACCAAACCACTGGCTCATGTTGCAGAATGCATTCCTCTTTCATAGAGAGGAAACAAACTCCTTACACGTAGAACAGCAGCCTGTCAGGAAAATGACTTAGACTTTTTCTCCAAGACATTTAGATTTCAATGTCTGAAATCCTATTGCTTAGAGTATTAACTTGCACTAGAGTAAGCCCACTGAATGTGTGGGCAAGTCCTCTATAAGTTCCATTGATTCAAATGGAACTACTCTAATTGCACTTTACTTTAGTATAGTAAATCACAACTAGAGTAGGCCCATTTGAATCAATGAAACTTATGGAGGAGTTGACTCACCAAATCCCCAGTGATTCAACAGACTTATTTTGCTGATGCTTACTACGCTAAGCAACAGGACTTTAGCAATTGACTTCCTCTTTTCCTGATGCCCTCAACCTCTGGCAGCCTTATTGTCTTTCCCAGAGAACTCTGCCTTCTCATGATGTGCCCAAAGCAGGACAGCCTCAATTTCAACATTTTTGCTCCCAGAGATAATTCACTCACTTCAGAGATAATTCACATAATACAGATTTGCTCTAGGACTCACTTGTTAGTCTGGTGGTCCAGGGTACAGTATCTGTAAAGCTGTCCTCTGGTGTCAGAACAGGACTCAGAAGACTTTGGTTCAAGTTCCCACTCTGTTGTGGAAACTCACTGGGATTCGGTAATGGTAAAACCCCTCCTTCAGTAGCTCACTCAACTGTACCCGAGAACTGATTTGATGGCACATCACATCAGTGGAAGTCAGTAAGATCACAAAGATGTCACACGCCAAAGATGGAAAAGGCTGTGCAAAGGATCCAGGGAGGGAACAGCTAGGAAAAACATCTGCTATCTTGTCTCTCAATTCACTTCATGATTTAAAGCAGGCATGGCCAACTTGTAGAGGTCCAAGGGATGTATGTAGAAAAAGTCCCCTCTAGAGCCAAAAAGTGAGTGAGTGAGTGAGAGAGACATCAAGTTGGCCCTTTCAGGGTTGTCCAGGCAGACAATACCCAGAAGTGATTTCCCGTTCACTTCTTCTGGGGGCAACCCTGAGACTGTGCAGCTTGCCCAAAGCCACCCAGGCTGGCTCTACTTGCAGGAGGCACAGTGAGGAATCAAACTCCCAACCTTTGGCTCTATAGCCAGGTACTTAAACCACTGAGCTATCCAGCCAGTTCCTCCTTACATGAGCTAGAATGCATGAGGGTTATTTGATTGAAGAAGTGGACATGAAGAAAGACTCAACAGCTACATCTGGGCTGCACACAACCTATAGGGAGCACTGTGGCACACTCCAGTCATCTGGGCTACCATATCATCAAGTCCAATCCAACGTTTGTAGAAGTTATTGTTTGGGGCTACAACTCCCATATTCTTCCACCGATCATGCTGGCTGGAGGATTGTGGGGGCTGTATTTCAGAAGAAGCCATGCTTCCAAACTCTGCCCTGATCTGGGGCTGTAAGAAGCTTGTCACAAAGAAAGACTGCATTGGGCTCAATTGCATCCAGCCGAGCGGCACCCTTACTATGTACACCAAACACGGCAGCTGCACACCACAACACTCATTAAATTCAGGAGCAGACGTCCACCTATTCATGTGCCTCTTTCTCATTTTCGAACTTATATGATGCACCACTCCAATGCTAAACAGTATTAAAGCCCTAATGGGGTCTGACCAAGCAGTTAATTGCAGGTTTTCTCCCTTAGTTTACGGCGCTTTTCATTGATTTTCTAAAACAAATCACCTTTTTGTCTTTCAGAGCTAAAGCTGCCCCCCTAAAGACATCTCTCCAAGATCAACGAGTGATAAGTTAATGGAATTTTATCGGAAATTCATTCGCACTAAACAAGGTCAATGCTTGGAAGAAACGAGGTGCCACTTCGAAATGAAGATCAAAGTAATCTATTCTTACTGCTACCATAGAGACCAACAGGAGGGGGAATGAAGAGATTTAGCAAGCTTAATTCCTGCAGAAATTTAAAATTAACTACATGGGAGAAAGGGGCAATTACCATATTTTTTGAGGACTGAAGGAGGAGGACAGGGGCTTTTGACAAGGTATAATTACAACATGTTCCACATACAGAGTGTATAGACAATCTTCAGAATTTCCCTAAGGTTTCTTGAAAGTTTCTCTTTTTTTATGTAAAAGATTTTGCAGATATGTGCATTCATATTCTCAGACTCTGAAACAAATCAACTAGCAACTACTACAATTTTATGAGAATTTAACACAGGGCTACCATGTTCAGCCACAGAGGTTTATGTTCCAAATTCTAGATTGGCAGCAATAGGTACAAAAACCTGTATATTTCAGTAAAACAAATTGGGCCAGTTAAGGTCCAAATTGGTGCAGAGTTTTGAATGTTTGGTTAAATTCCTCTAGCTGTACAGCAGAAATGCAGGGATTCACAGAACAGAATAGCTTTATGTTCCCCAGAGTAATGTGCCCCTTTCTCATCATCTAGCATTTACCATCTCAATAATTCACTCTGAAACATTAGAAGGAGAAAGAGCTCATTACTTACAGTTGAACACATCAAACAGCACACTGACAAACTTGATTGCTTTCAGCAACAGACGACAACACACAAAAGAGAGGGAAAGAGGCACAAAAAAGAGAGGTGGGACTCTCTTTGAATCCAGAAGCAGAAGGGAACTATTGGTTACTGCTAGATGGTCACCCGGGCCCAGAAAGGTCCCTCCCAGCCACACCTACTAGAGACAGCATGCAAAGCTGCAAAAAAACCAACACAAATTGCACATTACATGTAACTCCACTAGTGTAGTTATTCAACAGAATAATGGCTGTTGTCTTCAGATGACAATAAAGAAAGGGAAAACAGAATCGCCCACATCAAAGACTTTTTTTCCCACTTCTAACAGCAGCAGCAACATCACATCAACAGCTTCACATTATTAATGTCTGGGTTTGAATTCTTGTCTATCCCATCACGTTTGTAATATTGGGTTAGTGTTGCCACCTTTTTTATCCCACAACTCTGTTCTTCTTTAACATCGGTATGAGAGAGAGCTACATCACACTCTTCTTCTCCATGTTGACAAGGGGTGTACCGATAGAAATATGTTGGAGAAAGTGGTTGAGAATTTGATTCAGTTTTGATATGAGCCTTCCAAGACTCGCTCAGGTCTTCATAAATCTGAGTGGAAGAAACTGTGGTTGAAAAACATCAAAGAGGAGAAAACAAAACTGGCAGATCCATCCATCATCCAAACCAAACAAACAGACTGCTGAGACTTTAATGTGAGGGGCTGCACTTTTTCACTTCTTCCTAATTTGTTTTTTAAGAGTTTTAAACTGTGCATCTTAGTGATCTTTTTAAGTATGACCAGCCAGTATCCTATTCAATATTTACATGGGCTGAACTCCAACTGCAGAAGTGTGTGTCTGGTTGCACATGACCAGATCATCATGGCTGACTCCACAGTTGGTGCTCCATACATCTGTATGGACACTATGTGTTTAATAATAGCATTTTAATATTATAGTTTGTTGGGTTTGTACATTTATCTACAATGTTGAATTATTTTGGAAAACACCCTGGGATCTCGTACTGCAAGAAAGGCAGGTCATAAATGAAATTCATAGAGTAAGAAAATAAGAAAAAGTGCTAGTGGAAAGATACGCTAAACTAAATACCATCTGAGGTTTCTTCCAGGGAGATGTTCTTTTTATGCCTGTTCAAATTGGCACACAGAGCTATGCCTACATGCAGCAGCTGAGGCACAGGTCCCACATGTGTACTTTGGGACCCAAATGGGATTGCACAAATGTAACAGAAAAACTCTTGCCTGATTAAGGAAAATCATCACGAGAGCCCTTATTTCCGAATTCCATCCTGAATTGATATCTCATTCTCTTCTTCATTTTAGGATGACAGCCATGATGGTTTTTAAACTGCTAAGTAAATTCCATTTCCCCTTCCCCCCCCCCCCCCGCTTTACTAACCTAACTTAGGTAAAGGTTCCCCTTGACATTTAGTCCAGTCGTGTCCGACTCTAGGGCGCGGTGCTCGTCCCCGTTTCCAAGCCATAGAGCCAGCGTTTGTCCGAAGATAGTTTCCATGGTCATGTGGCCAGCGCGACTAGACACGGAACACCGTGACCTTCCCACTGAGGTGGTACCTATTTATCTACTTGCATTTTTACATGCTTTCGAACTGCTAGGTTGGCAGGAGTAACCTAACTTAGGGCATACTTAAAGTTTTGCAAGAATTTCCTGTAAGGGATAAGAGACTAAGCTACAAGTCAAGAAGATCCAAGTGTGAAGTCCCTCCCTATCCACAAAGAAATGACCTGAACTCACAACGTCAGTGGTTCCCACACTTGGGTCCCCAGGTGTACTTGGACTAAAACTCCCAGAAGCCTTCCCCACGAGCTGTGCTGGCCAGGATTTCTGCACTGGGTCGATTTAGGCAAGTCTTTTTAAGCCTCATCCCTCAAGCTGCACTATATATGTGGATAACAATACTACTTTTCAAATCCATTGTAATGATTAAAAGATAATTGTACACTATTTTTGAAAAGCTGGGTGGATAGCTCAGTGGTTTAGGTATCCAGCTATGGAGATGGGATTCCCCACTGTGCCTCTGAGTAGAGCCAGCCTGTGTGACCTTGGGCAAGCTGCACAGTCCCAGGATGACCTCAGAAGATGGGAATGGTCAGCCACTTGTGAGTCCTCTGTGCCTAGAAAACTATGAAAAGGGTTGCCATGTCAGAATTGACTTGATGGCACATTATTATTATTAGAAGTATGCATGACATTGCCAATGCTTTAAGTTTCTTTTAACTTGCAGGATAGCTCAGTGGTTTAGGTCTCTGGCTGGGGAGCCAGACATGGGGAGTTTGATTCCCCCACTGTGCCTTCTGGGAGAAAAGCCAGCCTGGGTGGCCTTGGGCAAGCTGCACAGTCCCAGGGCACCCCCTGGGAAGGGTAAATCAGGGTATTCTCTAGCTAGAAAACCCTTTAAAAGGCTGCCATAAGTCAGAACTGACTTGATGGCATACGGTTATTATTATTACCTTTGAAAAGCCTTCAGAAACTTTGAATTGCAGAATATGGAACTGTGAGAATAACCACATTCCACCTTTTTTACAAGGATTTTTACTGGTTTGTTTCCAAGTACATTGCACTGGGGTGGCATTAACTTCCAAATACCTGAGTGATCTGCTAGAGAATATTTTGCTTGACTTTGTAACTTTGCTTTTATGACTTATTTCAGCCATTCTGAATTCCAAACACGGGCACACATTTGCCAGGTGGAAGCAGAAGAAGGGCACAGAGCAGAAGAGCAGCTTTAACCTGCCTCTTAGTAGCTCGACAGGTAGCACATAAAACAATATAACCAAACAGCTGGCTGTAAGGAGGGTCTATAAGTTTCTCAGAAGAAAGAGAAGGGGCAACTCTAAATTAGTACTAACATGGTTGGGTACATGGATGTTTGAACCCTCATGTTTATGAATTAAGCACCCAGATGTGGGCCTGGATGGATACATCCATCATTTTCAGTTTCTTCTGCCTTTTGACTTCTGTTTTGGCCAAAATTCTCTCAGCTAGCTATACTGGTGTAGGTCCACTGGCCCAACCGCAGGAGCAAATTGCTGCTAGTTACAGAATCATTAGTTGTATCTCTCATAATGCTTCCATACACACAACCAGCATGCAGCAAGGGATACAGGCAGCAACTCCTCAATCAACAGCAATTCGCTGCTACAAGTTACGCCACTGCAATCACAAAAGTATAATTCACTGGTAGGATTCTGGCCATCCAGTTAGTTCCATTCTGAATGTAAAGACATTTAAGAAAGTGTACAAATGCCTACTAAAACAGAGTTCTCAGTCATCTAATAGAAGAGATAGCAGGCCCAGCAGCATTTCACGCTGCAGTACATAGCTGTATCTCCAAGTATTACAAATGAAAAGAAGCACAATGTAATCTAATACCTCTATGCACCAATGCATGGATGCCACACAAGTAGAAGCAGAGCTTGGAAGGTTAAAAATGAAGGAATATAATGAAATACTGAAGTCATCCATAACTGAGCAGCAGAAGGATTATGCTTTTCAGGTCACACCCTTATTCTACTACTGTTGTGCACAGCTTCACCATGTAATTATACTCATTTGTCTTTAATGTAGCTTCCTAATTTCTGCTTAATGATAACCAGGGGAAAAAAATCTATTTGCAGCCTACACATCGTTTGGTCTACACATTTCAGAAACGGATGTGGCTCTGACACTTATTTCAGGCTTTTAGAGAATGCAGGCCCAGTCAAGAAGACCCACATCTAACATTAGTTTGTGAATTTTAATAGATATAACAGATGTTACTTATTTCGTTCATCCCTGTGTTAGAGCCCCCTGGCCATGGAACATTTGCAGCTTCTGAGTACAATTGTTAAGACCTTAACAAGATCAAAGCTGAAGTGGCGGTTTCAATCAGCCTCAATAAGTTTATATTGTAGGGATGTGTTTCCTGTAAAGGAGATGATGGAACCTGAACGTTTTGCTAAATTTCTCCTTTCTTTTTCTCTTTTTTGAAGGAATGTGGAATTACTCTTACATGCAGGAGTTGTTCACTAGCTGACCTTTGAGTTCTGTGTATAATTAATGGGTACAAGTCCTAACATCTCAAGGTTGTGTAGGACATGCTTATGTACAAAATTCCTTCAATGAAACAAGTACTAACCATCTGATATGCTATGCATAACTGTGGAATCTCTTATCAGTGGAGCCACCATCATGACCTTTCAGGTAACTATATAGCTGAGGGATCATTAGAGAACATATTATCTCTTTTATTACTCCTTCTTAATCTCCATCCTCCTGGCAGTAAGATTTTTTAAAAAGTCTTTGTCTCATAATCAAGACAAAGAATTCACGGTCCAAAATGGACGGCCACCAATTCAAGGGCAAACTTGAACATACATAAGACATTCATTCACTTAGCAATTGTATGATATATTTTTTAAAACTACATTGCAGGCACAGAGGGTCTAATTTGGACTGGGATCCTGGTGCTGAGGAAGGGGGTTAAATCTTCATCTCCATTTACAGTCTTCTGGGTCTGCTATTTCCCTCCCCTACTATAGCATTATAAACAGAAGTACAAAGAACCAGCATCCAGAGACACTCAACCAGATAGCTAGGCTAAACCCACACACCAAAATTGTATCCTTAACTTTTAGTTCAAGTTCAGTGTATATTCTGTTTTTAAACTTTCACATGTAGGTCATAAGGTAAACTTCAGGAGCAGATTAGAGTAATTAGGTTTCACCAGCCAGAAACATGCCCATTAAGAGTGGTTATACTGAGTGAGATTTTGAGATCTGTCTGGCTCCCTCGCTGGGTGTTTTTAAGAGCAAACTTAAGACCTGGCTCTTTAGGCAGGCTTTCCCTCCTGTCATCACTTGAATTTTCTTTTCTTTTCCCCATCTTGTGCCACATTACTATTGTTGTTTTTTTACTTTATTATATTGTTTTTATTCCATTTTTTATTGTTAGCCGCCCAGAGTAGACTTCGGTCTAGATGGGCGGGGTATAAATCTAATAAATCAATAAATAAATTGAGCCCCTTGCTATAACAGCCCTTAATCCATCCTTCCTGTTCACTCCATTGCAATGACTAGAAATGGCTACCAATGAAGGTGAAAGAAGAAAGTGGAAAAACAGGATTGCAGTTGAACATTAAGACAAAAATCACAAGTACATATTTGTTACAGATGACAAATATGTACTCGTGACAAAAACTACAAATTGTTAAAGATTTCCTATACCTTGCATAAATTATCAATCCAAAGGGAGACTGCAGCCAAGAAATCAGAAGAAGACTGAGACTTGGAAGAACAACTATGAAGAAACTCAAAAAGATCCTTAACTACCGTATAAGGTTGCACCACAGGACGGCAAGATCATTCATACTATGGTATTCCCAAATACTATGTACAGATGTGAAAAGGGTACAAAAACAACAAATGCTGACAAGGAAAAAAATCCATTCATTGACCATGAACTGCCAAAAATCAACCCTGAACTCTCCCTAGAAGCTGAAAGGCTATTGTCATGAGAAGACAAGACTTACTGGAAAAGACAATGATGCTAGGAAAAGCTGAAGGCAGACAGAAAAGAAGGAGGCTGAATACACAATGGACTGACTCCATAAGGAAACCATAGTGTTGAGTTTGCATGACCTTAATTATAGGACTCAACCCTGAGTGCTCACTGGAAGGACAGATCCTGAAGCTGAGGCTCCAATACTTTGGCCATCTCATGAGAAGAGAAGACTCCCTGGAAAAGACCCTGATGTTGGGAAAGTGTGAAGGCAAGAGGAGAAGGGGACGACAGAGGACAAGATGGTTGGACAGTGTCATCGAAGCTACCAACATGAATTTAACCAAACTCCGGGAGGCAGTGGAAGACAGGAGGGCCTGGCGTGCTCTGGTCCATGGGGTCACGAAGAGTCAGACATGACTTAACGACTAAACAACAACAACAAATTATAGGACTTTTTGGACAACATTTTCATCTAGGGTCACCCTAAGTGGGAAGTAATTTGATGGCACCTAACATTGTACACTCCCCTGATTTTAAAAATGCTCATTTCTAGTAAGCTCAGCTGGCCTAGATATCCACTCATTGGGCTATCAATAAGACAGCACAATAGTTCAGACTAGGGCTGTGTGAGAGACTAGGGCCCCTGATCAATTCAGAGCCCAGTTCAGTGTTTCTGACTAGATCCTGGCTTAAGACAAGCTGTGTTTGTTCAAAACAGACCAACCAAACTGCTGGTGCTTAACATTAAAAAGGTATCCCTGCAGTTTTTAAAATGCCTCCCAGGGGACAGCTGGAGACAAGAGCTGGAGAGCATCTGGCTACGAATGAATTATCCCTGGAGTTGAGACTGAAAAGGTTTTTAATTGTCAGAGGGGGACAGTTTAGAAAATGGTTCAGAACTAAAGAAAAGACAATAATAGCCGGTCAAAGAGGTCAAAAGGTTATGAGAGCAAATAAACCTGGCAGAAACCTTGGGACAACATCTGTGATCATGCTAGAAGCCTCCAACCAACAAGGGGAGAGCCAAAGAGGTCAGTTTTAAGAAGCAAAGCAAAGTCTGCTGCTTAAATACTGCACTCTTATAGACCACATTCTGTGGGTGGTTTACAACTTATTTACACAGCTACACATTGCCCCCCCCCCAACATGCCCCATGAGCTGGGTACTAAATTTACTGACCTCTGAAGGAATGATGGAAGGCTGAGTCAGCTTTGAGCCAGCTACCGGAATCTGCTGGGATCAAATGCAAGTCATGAGCAGAGTCTTGACTGCAGTACTGCAGTTCAGTTACTGCACCATGAGGCCCACGTAAAATCGAACACAGACAGACTGGCTACAGTGGAAAACTTGAGGGGTTACAGTCATTGCCGGACAGGGAATCTATAGCAGAAAGAGGTAACTTTGGTTGGTTCAGGAATCAATTTGCTTCCCTAAGACAAACGCATCCCATCCCCTCTAAAATTTGATGGAAAACCTGTTACACAGCATTTAAAGCAAGCAAAATGCTTTAATTTCCTTCTGGCTGCTACCAAAAATTGGTAGCAGAGTTTTACTGGAAGGGCCTCATTTCCATCTATGCCCTACAGGAAGGAGAGAAAAGAGTATACTAAGAGCAGTGTCACTGTATATCAGAGTCTGAAATATTTTTTTTAAAGGAGCTCATTGCAGTAGTCATTACTTTGCAACATCCAGATGATTACTGTAGCTCCCACTTGCCTGTTCACAAAGTAATATGTTGTACTACACATTATTACAGGGTTATATCATCCTTACCAGGATTTTAAAAGCAGGAAAATATTCTCTGATCCCTCTAGTGGCCAATTCTGATATTGCACCTTTAAAATATTTGCAAATATAGATTTTTTAAAAAGCAATAGAATCCTGTTGATGATTTACACTCGCAAAAAAGAAATCAAATAAATCTTTGAGGCAAATTGCCATCCATTAATTAAGTGATGGTTGCATCCCTGTGCATGTGCCTCAGCTGTGTGTGTGCTTTGTTCCTGTGTAGCAATTTGCCCGCAACACTGACACAATTTCCATTATGCAGATATAAATTGCCCATAGGATTCTGGCTAGTATTTCTAGACAGGATGGTTTTTAAGGGGGCATTAAAATTCCTGTTAAAATTAAAGGGAGAATGAAATCCAGGAAGTGTGGAAAGGAGAAGGTGTTACACTTGCGGGTGATTTCCATTAAAACTCACATACGGTGTGTCAAGGATAATTTCCACACTGAGGCAGAACAAGCCCTATGATAATCAGCAGCCATATTTGACAGGTGTGCAAAATGCTGAGTCATGCAGTATGTGTATTAAATGAAGTAGTGTCTGGGGTGATGCAATGTCCTCAATGATTGGCTATATGTAAATGTGCATGTGTATAACTGTGTGGACATGTGGAGAAGATGTAGGATCTCTTCTGATGAATGTCATGCTGCTGGTTTGTACTGCTAAAACTTCTGTATATATTGTAAATATACTTGGTGTTGGAAGAAGCTGTCTTTGTCTGTGTGATTCAACTGGACTGCCTGGACTGGGACAAAACTCTGCTAATTTACACCCCAACACGGTGTCCTAGAACGTGTGGGCATGGAATGGAAGAGAAGGGAGGAAAAGCAAAAGCAAAGCATATTGCTTATATAACACCCCATAGTGCTTAAAGCACTCTCTGGACGGTTTATAATTATGCAGGTTACACATTCCAATAGAAACTGAATTGAGTCTCAGAGACATCCAGGGTCTACTGTGAGATCTAAGGGTTGTTCAGCTGATTGCAAACAGTAGCAGTAACCAAAATACTGTCTATCTAGGCATGTAAAACCTTGCTTTTCTCATCCATACACTTAACCGCCCAGAGTAGACTTTTGGTCTAGATGGGTGGGATAGAAATCCAATAAATAAATAAATAAAATAAGGAACTGCAACATGGTGAGGTATTTTCTGGTGTTCTCAACAACAGAGGAGAATGAGAAGAAGAAGTATTTTTGCACGTCTTAAGCGAATTGTTAACAATTCTGTATAAAAAAGCAAAGTGTGCTGCTTATATATCACCCTATAGTGCTTAAAGCACTCTCTGGGCAGTTTATAATTTTTTAAAAAAATTATACAGGCCACACATTGCCCCTACTCCCCCAGTGAGCTGGGTATTCATTTTACTGACCTCAGAAGGATGGAAGGTTGAGTCAACCTCGAGCCGGCTGTCAGTATCAAACACTGACCATGAGTTGAGTTTTGGCTGCAGTACTACAGTTAAACCACTGCGCCACCAGGCTGAATATACCTTGGCTCAAACATCAATCCAAATGGAGACCATGGCCAAGAAGTCAGAAGACGGCTGAGACTAGAAGGGCAGCAATGAAGGAATTAGAAGAGATCAAGTGTAAGCCTGTGTCCCTGAGACCAAAATCAAAATCATCCGAGGCACCCCAGGAGAAGGGAATGGTAAACCACTTATATGTATTCTCTACCCGGAAAACCCTGAAAAGAGTCACCGTTAAGTCAGAATTGACTTGATGCCACATGATTATATTAAGCAGCCCACATAGCATTGCACACCAAGTCACATGCCTGGTGTGCAACAACCAATACCTTTGCTGACTTCTTCTTTGGCAGCAATTCACTGCTGAAATTTGCATCGATCAAGCTACGTCAACAGGCAGAAGTATCAGCATTCTGGCCAATAGCAGAATGCAGTTATATAAATCTATTGTCCTACCACATTTGGAATACTGTGCACAGCTTTGGTCACTGCACCTGAAAAATGCAGAGCTGAAAGGTGTAGAAAGGTTGTTATAACCAGAATGATCAGGAAGCTGGACCAATTTCCCCAATGAGGAAAATCTGGAATCTTACAGTTTGTGTTTTTTAAAAGGGCAAGCAAGCGAAAAGGGGAATCATACAGAGCAGAGATGGGGGCTTTGTGCTTTTTATGAAGCATGAAGCGCCACTGCCCAGGTGTTCTTAATTCCTCTCCTCCCTCCACTCAGCCACCCGGTCCACTTACCAGGCTCCATACGCAGCCCGGGGCCTTCTGCGTCACAGTGCACCAAGCAACGTTGGAGCCAGACTGGACCGTCCCCACCTCCCCATGTCTAGTTCCTATAAGTCGGTTCTGACTTGACAGCAAAGAACACACATAAATTGTGTAGTGTGTGAAGAAAGCAGTTAGGGCGTAAGAAGTTTCTCCTTCTTATCCAAGAATACAGGGCCATCCAAGGAGATTAAAGGGCAAGCAATATAGGACAGAGAAAAGGAAATATGTGTTCATAGCCAGCACAATTACACTTACACTATGAAATTTGCCACCGTGTGGGCAAAGCCAATGATGGGATGGCTTTAGGAGATTAGCACAAATTCATGGACCATAAAGCTATCAGCAGCTGCTAATTTTGATGGCTATATATTACCTGTGATATCAAAGGCAAAATCAAAAGCAACCAATTGAGAATGTTCCTAGTATAAAAGAGAATGCGAGCAGGGGATGGCACGGTTCTCACTGCATCACCCAGTTGTGAAGCCGGGGAGCCAGGAGTTCGATTTCCCCTCTCCTAAGAGAGGGGCCAGCAGAGATCACCAGAACATGTGCAGCTGATGGGGTTACATGATGTCCCTGCTTTTCTGGACTTGGTCAAGTGGCAGAGTCACAGAGCACCACCAGAAGCAGAGACTGATATACCACTTCTGAACACGTTATACCTGAGAAGGCTTACCCTACGTTCAGCTTGACTCCATGTTGCATGACAGCTAGAAAAGTCTCTCCTCTGACCAGTAACACTCTTCTTATGTTCTCATCAGCACTGTTAATCAATTCAGGTACATGCCAGCTGAGACTTTATCTCAAGGGAAGGCAACTTCCAAAGACCCCCCGGACTTGGGAAGGCCACACCTCTCCCAGGCTCCACCCACTCTGAAAACATTTTTCTTTTTCAAACTGGAATAGTCCCTCACACTCTCCGGTGGCCAAACAGATGTACAAGAAAATGGAAGATAGTAAGGCATGCTGTTATTGATGATGATGGTGTTGTTATGTGTGGTCAAGTTGCCTCTGGTTTGACTTATGGCAGTCCTCTGAATGAGCAACCTCCAAAATGTCCTGTCCCCAACTGCCCTGCTCAGATCTTGTAAACGCCAGGCTGTGGTTTCCAACATGGAGTCAACTCATCTCATATCTAGGTTTCCTCTTTTCCTGCTCGCTTCAGCCTTTCCTAGCATTATTGTCTTTTTCCAGAGAATCGTGCCTTCTCGTGATGTGCCCAACGTAGGACAGCCTCAGTCTCATCATTTTTGTCTCCAGAGATAGTTCAGACTTGACTAAGCAAAACCTATTTCCCAAAACTGTTTCCCACACCTCCACCAGGAAGTTACAAGAGGATTTCTGAGTCAATTTTTTTAAAAATTAAAAACATTTGGGGGGGGGGGGGCTAGGAGGCCATGAGTCCACAAGGCACAAAGAGCCATATTTGGACACTGGGAGCCACATGCAGCCTTGGTGCTACACTTTCCCATCCTTTGTACTGTCTAGATAAAAGTACTATTTCTACAAGGATCTGCACTCCAGAAACTTGCTTTGATTGCTGCCATTTATTGCATACGGGTCTATCCTTGAAGACAGTTCAGAAATGTTAGGTGATCCAAAACTGAGCACCAGACCCTTAACTGGAACTAGCCAATATAATGGCAATATGCAATTGTGTTTTTTTTTCCATTCCCACTGGCAACCCACTCTGCTTTGGGGCCCTATATCAAAGACTATATATTTTACACACATGCATACATACAAACACCTACATCTTATGATCTAATTCAGAGCCCTTCTTCAGCTTCTCTTCGCCTGATGAAGTGCCACTCAACAGATGGCTACCAGAGAGAAGAGAGAGAAAAAGAAAGAGAGAGACCTTTCAGCAGCTGTGTTTCAGTGGCAACATGCCTTCTATAAAGAGGCTCACCTGGCATGTATATTATAGTCTCATCAGAACCTAGTAAATTTGTGAGTGAGGTATAGGTTCGCTCGGCTGGTATCACTCTATTCTTTGAGACTTCAGGTCTGGGGAAAGGCCCTTGTGAAGCACATGGTTTTAATGCAGAAGGCGTCAGGTGTGACCCTTCACATGTCTATGAAGGGCAAGAAAAACTCTTGTCGCCAATTTTTCTCTCTGTTCCCAATGAATTTAGGTGCTGGGCCCTTTGGCAAGTGCTGGGTAAATAAAATTGGTCCCTGGGCCTCCTGAAATTGCCCTTCCAGATATCTGTGGATTAAAACTCCCAAAAGCCTTCGCTACTAGCTGTGTTCGCCATGGAAAAATCTAGATAGAACCAAGGCCTTTTAGTCTCTCTACTTCTGCTATACTAACGGTTTGTCGCAGGAGGTGTCAGTTTGCTTTATTTTGTTTTACTATTTTAATTGCTTTTATCTTTATGATATAAAATGACATGGTTCAGAGAAGGTACAGGTATCCATATATTTTTAAACAAATAAATAACATCTGAAAGGGAGGCATCTGTGGAGATAATTTTCAAGCTGTTTCAACATCCAGATCTCAGCCTGCTGCCAGAAAGAACTGGAAAATAATTCATGGATGTTGAAATCTATCCATGGCTCTTATGACAGCTAAGTAGAATTTCTATGCAGGGAAGCAACATGCGTCAGATGAAGGGGCAAAAGCATGGAAAAAATGTTGCACGGTAGAACCTTGGATCCTCACGTGTTCTTGGACTACAAGTCCCAGAAGCCTTTACCACTAGCTATGCTAGCCAGGATTTCTGAGAGTTTTAGTCCAGGAACATTTGGGGACCCAGGGACTGACAACCAGTGCTGTAGAATATTGTTTTTAATTAGTCCTCTTTCAATGTTAATGACTGCCAAACACCACTACACTCCTAGTCAGTGGAATAAGGGTCCAGACACTTTGTCATCCCACAATGAGAATAGTTTCCCTTTTCTTTACACCAAAAATCCAAGCCATACAGGACAGATACACTTCTCTGAAAAGCTAAGGAAAGACTCCTAGAAGCACTAATGATATAATTTCCAGTAATGACCAACAGACCTGTAGCCCTAGAACACTCTAGCAGGGCTTGCATTACGATGTAAACAAAGACTTGTCCAAGAAACAAGTTTGGAAGTAGGGAATAACTGGCCACAACCCATGTTCGGTTCCAAGACGCAAGCACTTTCTAACTCTGAAAACTGCAAGGAAATACTACTACAGTAATTTGGTAAGAAAGTGCAATACAATGTGTTACATATTTAGAATCAGCAACAGTAATGACCTGGCTTTCTCTCAAATTAACAAGTGGTTGTAACATGCTACTTTTCCATAGTAATGTCCAAGGTCTGCTAAGAATGTGTATAGCTCAGTGGTTTAGGTCTCTGGCTGCAGAGACAAAGGTTGAGATTTCAATTCCCCACTGTGCCTCCCTGACAGAGGTTGGACTCAGTAATCCGTAGGGGTCCCTTCCAGCTCTGCAGTTCTAAGATGATGGTGATGATTTCCAAAACCTTCGCTTATGAACTTCCCCTAGAACTGGCTACTGTTAGAAATGTGTTGACGCTGTTATGGGCTGTCAAGTCACATCCAACTTATGGTGACCTTAACTAGGTTTCAATGGTAAGTGAGATATCTAAGGAATGGTTTTACCAGTGCCACTCTGTTGCCATGGTTGAGCAAGGATTTGAAACCCAATCTCCTGAGTCCTAGTCTGCCACTCTATCCACTACACCACAGCATCTCTCCCTGGCTAGAAATGCAAGGTTTGCTAAATGGACATTTGATCTGATGCATGGAAGTGTTTTACATAGCAATGAGGGCTAATAGCCATCAACATAGACCTAACCTAAGAGAAATGTATTGGCTCTTTCATAAAGTCCATCTATACTGGTAGACATCACATCACCACAGGAAACTCTCAGGTCCAGCTGAAAACATTTTATTGCCTATGATGGAGCAGCAAATGCCCCTCACTGCCAATATCAACATGCACTGTATCAAAACCAGCCAATTTATTTTGGTAAATGAGGCAGAAAATCCCATAAGCACCTCTCCCCATCCCTGATAGTAAAAAATGTCATCGTAATAAAGTAAACAATGAGCAATTTTCTGTTCTTTTATAACATCCAAAAATCTGATGCCTGTAGCAGCCACCTGACCCTTCTTAAGGACAGGATTGGGGCTGGTAGCTGGTTTATACTGATTTAGTGGTGGCGCTACGGGTTAAACCGCAGAAGCCTCTGTGCTGCAAGGTCAGAAGACCAGCAGTCGTAAGATCGAATCCACATGACGGAGTGAGCTCCCGTCGCTTGTCCCAGCTCCTGCCAACCTAGCAGTTCAAAAGCATGTAAAAAATGCGAGTAGATAAATAGGTACCACCACGGTGGGAAGGTAACGGCGTTCCATGTCTAGTCGCGCTGGCCACGTGACCACGGAAACTGTCTTCGGACAAACGCTAGCTCTATGGCTTGGAAACGGGGATGAGCACCACCCCCTAGAGTCGGACACGACTGGACTAAATGTCAAGGGGAACCTTTACCTTTACCTAGTACCTGACTGGTCCATGTAGGCAGGTTGACGATGACTGGCAGCAGATTTACCAGGTTTCAGATAGAAGTTTTTCCAATTCTACTAGGAGAAACCTGAACTTGCGGTGTATAAAGTATGTGATGTGAACTGTATCTAAGTGTCATCCTGAAACACATCTATCAGTTGAGTTTGGAAATTATAGGCTACCATTTATTATTTTATTTTATTTTATTTTTGCTAAAAATAGAAACTGATGTCCATTTGGTACTGAAGGTGCTCAGCGCTGTCCTAGATTGAGCTCCTTTAATCGCCACAGGATGAGGAAACATTCAACAGATTCAGTTTCTTCTGTTAAAAAGAGAACAATGCCACAGGCTTGGAAAACTATAATTCCCAAAGACCCTTACGCTTGGGCCTTTGGATTACTGAACCTTTTTTTGCTTAATGAAGGACCAAGAAACATCCCTTCTCCCTCAACACACTCCCTCAAGCAGATTTGGGAGCAAGAGATGGAGGTAGTCACCTCAGAATGGCTCGAGCTTTTCTACTCTTCTGGCTGAAATTCAAAAGGGCTTCAGTTCAAACCACATTAAGTTCCTTATTTCTCCCAAAGAGACATTAAAAAAAAAAAAAAACTCAACCATGTCACTGCTATCCAACAATATGACTTCAATGGGACACTCATAGAATTTCTCTGTAGTTCTTCAGAAAACTTAAAAGAGCAGACACAGTGCCCTTGTGGACCCAAATGTGAGTCCTTGTCAATCCAAATACATCCTCAAACACCCAGGGGCCCCCTCCCACATATACATCAGATTTATTTATTTTTTTAAAGAGGGTCTCAGAAAGTTCTTTTGTGCCTTCAAGGAAGCATAGGAAGAAATCTGTCATGCACTGAACCGTCGCAGAACTCTTGGTGTGCCCCACCACACAAAACTGTTTTAAAATGTTTTAAAGGCTTCTTTTGGCCATTAGAGAGCATAAAGGACTTCCCAGTTTTTTAAAAAATCAATTTTTGTAAAAATTTATTTAGGGAAGGGGGGATTGCATAGCAGTAGGTTCAGGGATAGGGTGTACACAATCTCCAGACTTCTGGAGATTGTCCAACCTGAGGCAAATAAAAACAGTAATTAGTAGGCAAGTGGCAAATTTGAGGTATGTCAGTCATCATGACAATTCACACACCCGAAGAAGCAGCTGTAAATTCAGTCAGCTACATTAATCCCCATCAATAAACCAGTTCTAACAGGGTTTTTTTCTCCACAAGAAGCAGTCCTGGTGCAGAGTTATTGAATCTTTTAGTTCTCCTTTCAAGAGCAAGACACTCTGAAATATTCTGCATTAAAACATTCCTGCTCTTGAAGGAATATATTGCTGCTCATGTGGGGGGGACGACATATATATAGGCTGAAAACATGTCGCTTAGCAGAGTAAGGCAAAGCTAGAGCAGGCCCACTGAATCATTGGATTTTGGTTCTGTAAATTCCACTGATTCAGTGGGTCTACTCTAACAGCAGTTAACCAAGCTACACAATAGAATTTTAGCCATATTTTCTCTCTCATTATTGGGAGGATTGCACCTAAACTTAAAGATCAGGAGAATTTGAAGGTCATAGCAGAAGACCACCCTGTCCTACCTAATACAAAAAAAAAAAAAGTCCTGGGATTCAGAAACTGTGGACTTTGGATCTGCTACACAATGTGTTGTTGAGGATGGCTTGAAGCTGGCTGCTGAGAAATGGGCTTTGAACAGATGGGATGCTGGGTTCTTTTTATCATTACACTTTTCAGCGGCTTTTGATTCAATTCTGTTTTAATATTACAATTTGTCTAATAGTATCCTAACATTATAACTTTTTTGTGTTTCTATCTATACTTGTTTCCAGTGTGGTGTAGTGGATAGAGTGACAGACCAGGCCTCTGGAGAACAAGATTCCAATCCCCACTCGGCCATGGAAACTGGAGGAGAGGAACTGGTAAAACCACTCCCTACCTATCTCACTTACCTGGAAAACCCTATAAGGGTTGCTATAAGTCGGTTCCAACTTGACCGCACATAAAAACAGCCATCTGTACTTGTACTGTACCAAGTTTTGCAAGAATGTATATTATGTGGCATCAAGTCCATTCTGAGTTACGGATTCCAAGGTGTGTGAGATGTTTAAGGACTGGTTTTACCAGTCCTGCTGCCACTACTACTACCGCCCCTGTGACTCATCAGAGATTTGAATCTAGGGCTCCTGAGCCCTAGTCTGATGCTCTGTCCATTGCACTAAACTGGCTAAGAGAACAGCAGAATGTAAAGCAAGCAAGCAAGCAAATAAATAAATAAATAAACACAGACCACCACAGATCTGTCCAAAACTGAGACCCTCTTTGCAATGCGTAAACACCTGCTTTCCATCTTCCCCTATATTCTCTACATCATTATCATTATCTTATCTTTTCTTTTTCTTTCCCCCCTCCCTCAATTCTCTATACCTTAAGCAAATGTAAAAGAAAAACAAAAACAAACAGCAATTGCACTCCTGCAATCATCCACCTGAGGTCATGGCATGCCATCCCCATCACCACCATCGCCAAGGACCAGTGCCACAGAACTCCTTACATTCTGGGATGTCACAGAACTCAGGCCAGTGGCATTATATAACCATCACTGGAAAGAAGCATACTCAGGCAGAACTCTCCTTGCTCCTTTTTGCTGCAGTAGTTTCTACTGCCAAAGAGGCAAGCCACTATTTAGCTTTGAGGTAGACTTGTCTCCTTCACAGCAAAAACTGCTGCAGAGGAAAGAGTAAGCAGAACTCTGGACACACACGTTATGTTCTCAGCCCTTACACACATGTCATCTTAATAGCTGGGCCACAGTAGCTGAAACCCAGGAAGCTGCTTGTAGACTGTTGGAATATGACCCTATCGTCTAATCCAAATAGGGGATGTTATGGAAGAATCCATCTGGGGAAACATCATTGGCTAATAGGGAGAATTTCTTTTTCTTTCTTTCTTTCTTTCTTTCTTTCTTTCTTTCTTTCTTTCTTTCTTTGGTAAACTGCCCTGAGAACATCATCATCATCATCATCAATACAAGGCATAGTCTTTGACTGGTATTATATAACAGATACAAGTTTTAACCAAAAACCTAAGTATCCGTTTATCAGTGTAATACGTATACTGTTCCTAATATTGCTATTTTTTTGCACCTTTAATAGTGTTATTTCAGAGATCTGGAGTTGATATAATGTTTTATAAAATTCCATGGCATGGTTCACAATGCTTCAATGACGACAGGGACCACTGAAATGTGTTTCCTCCACAAGTGAGTTATTTGTATTACTAGGTCTCCGTATTTTGTTAATTTTTCCAATTCTTTTTCTTCAACTATGGCATCTTCTGGAATTGCAAGGTCAATTTTGTTAGGTAGTAGTAGTATTCTTCTTCAGGAACAGAGAGAAGTCAGTAAGGACTGGAGCCCTCTCAAAGGAGAGAGCAGGTGATGATGATGATGATGATGATGTCATTGATGTATGTGACACTTGCATAGCACACAAGAAACAGTTCCCTGCCCCCAAGCAGCTCCAAATCTAAAATCTGACACAGGCAAATTCCAATCTAAAATTTGATGCAGTCTTCCAAGGCAGACATGAAGGAGGAAGACCAAATATAAGATGGATTGACTCAACAAAGGAAGCCACAGCTGTTTGTTTAGAAGGGTTGAGGAAGGCTGTTGAGGGACAGGTCATTCTGGAGGTTGCTCATACAGAGCGAGAAAGATCTTGGAATCGTCGTGGACCACAAGCTGAAAATGAGCCAACAGTGTGGTGAGGCTACAAAAAAGGCAAATGCTATTTAAGACTGCATTAACAGAGGTATAGTCTCCAAACCCTGCAAGGTTCCTCTCTATTCGACACAGGTTAGGCCTCATCTTGAGTACTGTGTCCAGTTTAGAACACAGCACTTCAAGAAGGATGCTGACAAATTGGGGCAAGTTCAGAGGAGGGCAACAAGGATGTTCAGGGCACTGGAAACCAAGTCCTATGAGGAAAGGCTAAAAGAACTGGGCATGTTTAGCCTTGAGAAAAGAAGATCAAGGGGTGATACAATAACTTGAAAGGCTGTCATGCAGAGGAGGGGCAGGATCTGTTCTCAATCATCCCAGAGTGCAGGACACGCAACAATGGGCTCAGGTTACAGGAAGCCAGTTGAATATCAGGAAAAACTTTCTAACTGTTAGAGCAGTACAACAATGGAACCAATTATCTTGAGAGGTGGTGAGTGCTCCAACACTGGAGGCATTCAAGAGGAATTTAGACAACCACCTGGCAGATATGCTTTCATTTGTATTCCTGCATTGAGCAAAGGGTTGGACTCATAGGCCTCTTTCAACTTCAATATTCTATGATTCTATGATAGTGTCACCATAATTTGGAGGCGATTTGGTAGTATGTGAGAAAGAAACAATGAACCAAAGCATCCAAGTGAAGCCTCGTCCCTGTTCTGAGCAACTCAAATCAAAATGCTCCTTCTGCTGGCAGTGGAAGGATGAGTAAATATTTCATTTCATTTCACTTCTGATCAGAATGGACCAAAAACTGCAACATTCAAAAGTAGGAAAAAGTAAATCTGGCAGATTTGCCCATTCCTGTGACAGGGATGGGTGAGAACTTCATTTAAGTTCAGTCATCAGACTTTACAAAACAAACAAAAATGCAAAATTGAGATCTGGGAGTGAGTAAAACTGACAGATCTACTCATTCTGAATTACAGGCCTACATTCTCTTTCCATTGCTTCATCTCTACTCTCTTTACCCTGCTTTATTGCCAGTTTGGGGCTGCTTGCAAGGGGCCATGTGGTATCTTTTTGTTCCCACCCCCCCCCCCTTAGGAAGTTAGGATTTATTTTCTTTTTTTTCTTTTCTTTTTTTCTTTCTTTTTCTTTTTTGCATGCATGCATGCATCATAAAAATACAGCGGAGCCCTACCATACCAGGTCAATGCCATCTTTGAGCTTATAAGAACAACCCATCCAGATGCCTCCAGATTGCTTAGAGACAGAACATTAAAATATTAACCTTGCCCTGTTGTTCTGCAACTAGCTGGATAGCTCCGTGGTTTAGGTATCTAGCTGCGGAGACAGAAGTTGGCAGTTCTATTCCCTGTGGTGCCTCCAGGGAGAAAAGCCAGTCTGGGTAGCCTTGGGCAAGCTACACAGTCCCAGGACACCCTCAGAAGAAGGGGCTGGTAAACCACTTCTGAGTATTCTCTGTCTCCAATGGGTTGAGATATGTTAGAACTGACATGATGGCATATGGTTTACTATTATTATTATTCTGTACTCCAGGATACTACATCTAAATGAGGAGGATCTACATGGAAAGGGTGGCTGCAATTGACAAGTCCAACCCCCATGATTTCTCTTTCTTTTTTTATTTACTTATTGCTAGTGGGTCGTTTCTGCATGTGTCAATAAATTCCACATGCCAATTCTGCCTTCCGCAGAGATGTACTACCGCTTAATCCACACTCTTTCGGAAGGCCCCCTGTGAGAAATATATTCTGTAGTCACCTCCTTCCCCTTCCAAGCCATAACTCCCACTAAGAAAGTCATATGAACCTACTGAAACTTTGGATTCTCCAATCAGAAACCCAGTCTTTTCAAAACTTTTTATGATTGGCTTTTAAAGTGGGGGAGGGAAAAAAAAACCCCAAAGGGCTTAAAATGCTCAGAGTTTCAAAAGGAAAAACCAGTGAGCAGCAGTTAACTCATGTTCATTTTTAAAAAAAAAAACCCACGGTGGTGTGTGCATACCCAATAATATCTTTTCCAAATGTCCTTTAGTACCTGGGTTATTAATAGATGCAAGCAAAAGCTAAGATCTCTCACACAGTCACACACAGAGACACGCACAGAATGCAGGCCTTTTCTTGCTAAGAGGCAATTAATACATTATTTAGGAATGGGATGCTGCAGAAACTAGAGGGTGTAGCAATCAGGCAAAGGGAAGCAAATCCCCAGCAAAGCAAAGCGGAGCTGGGCTTAGCGACCACTTCATCTCGCACCCTGAGATCCGAGAGCATCTCTTCCCTCTGTTTTAATTACAAGAGCAGAATGAACGACAAACGGCAACGGCTTCCCCGGGTCCTACCTTGGTCGTGACAATGCACAGGCAATCCATCCCGAAAAGCAGTCCAGGAGTACGTGGTGGAAATCCTCGAGCAAATCCGCAAGGGGCAAGGGAAGGATTTCACAAGGCATCAAAAGAAGAGCGTGCACAGAAGCGGAGCCTCGAATCTCTCGGCACAGACTGCTGTCTTTTCTTTTCTCTCCCCCCACTCGGAGTCTTCCTAACAGGGCCGGCATGAGAAGTCCTCCTCCACATCACTTAAAGGCAGTCAAGATGCTCCCAGGGATCTGTGGTCCCCCTAGAAAGCATCTCCAGCAAAACTTCCAGGTGGCTTCTCTGCTTTGATTGCTGCATTGTTCAGCCCGCAATCAGAAATACTCTCCGAGGCAAGCCGTCCTCACAGTGAAGAGGAGAGCCAGAACACACACCGGAGAGAGACTAGAAAGCATTGCAAATCATCTCTGCTACCACAATTCTCATCAGCTGTTTCAGTAAAACCCTCTCAGGAAGACTCTTTCTCTGTGTCCTTTCTCCTTCTTTATCTCTCAGACACACTCGTCTGGACCTTTTTTATAAGGAAAGAAGGGGAAAAAACTCCCTTAATTTTTGCAAATTCTGGATGACCACAATGTACACAACTGCTGGGCCAATCAATCAAAGGAGAATCGGCGCACAGCCAAAGCAGTAGTACTGGGTTGTTAAGCTCATTATTTAGAAGTACACATGTTGCCAGAATACTGCAGCGTGTAATGCAGTTTGTTTGTTTTTTTTACCTTGCCAAAATCTCTCATAGATTCCCTAAAGCAGATTTATAGCCAGAAATGGAATGGAAAAAGAGAGGGCTGGCTTTTTTTTTTTTTTTTTCCTTTTTAAAGAGAAAGCTAAAATGTAGCATGCTTCATTGATGCCATATGGTTTTCAGCCATGGTCTCTTTATGCCAAGGAGAAACTAAGAATTCTGTGTCACACTGTTCCTGGCTGAAGACAGTGCTTGTGCGGTACATTTCTTTGGGTGTAAAGACATGACACCATCTCCAGGAGAAGAGGCCTGTGCTGTGATACCAGTTGAAGAGAGAAAGGAAAAGATGTAGGAGGAAGACATTGTGTCATGAAAAGTCCCAGTTAATATCCTTATGAATGGTTTTAGCATGTTATTACACCAATTAAAAATAATAATTTTCCAAGCTTGCAAAATATACCCATTAAAAAAAAACTTTCCATGCTTTGAAATAAAATAATAATAATAATAATTAATAATTAATAATAATAATACAACTGTGTCACACCTCATCTGTGAATGTCCAAAGACTGCACAAACAGATTACAAAATTAGACATTATGCAAAAAATATAACTTGCTGGCCTCCAAAAACCCGTGGGAACATCAGATAGAGAAGGTGTCAGAAAATGAGGAAGTCAAGATCTTGTGGGATTTCCGAATCCAAACGGACAGAGACCTTGAACATAACACACCAGACATAGTAGTAATAGAGCAAAGAAAAGTCTGGATCATTGGCATTGCAATTCCAGGGGATGCCAGAGTTGAAAATAAAGAATTGGGAAAACTAACAGAATACAGAGTCCTGGCAATTGAAAAATCTCGCCTCTGGAAGAAACGCGCTTCAGTGGTCCCCGTAGTCATTGGGGCTTTGGGAACAATATCAAGAAATTTCACACAGTATTATAAGCAGTTGCAGATCTCAGAAATCACACCACCAGAGCTACAAAAAATGGCAATATTAGGAACAGCATACATACAGTGGTGCCTCGACTTACGAACGCCCCTACCTACGAACATTTCGACTTACAAACAGCTCCGCTCGCAAAATTTTGCTTCGACTTGCGAGCGGAGCTTCGACGTACGAACGGAAAAAGGCAGGGGGAAAAGGCGGGAAATTCAAACCGTTGCCTCCGCCGCTGCCGGGAGGCGAGCCGCCGGACCATGCCGGCCGGGCTCTGCCTCCTGTCCCCGCTGCCTCTGCCGCTGCGGGAGGCGAGCTCTGCCTCCCATCCCCTCTGCCTCCCATCCCCTCTGCCTCCTGTCCCTGCTGCATGGGCCGGCGGCTCGCCTCCCGGCAGCGGCGACGGCAGAGGCAGCGGGGTAAGGTGCTGCTTTTTGCTTTTTTAAAACTGTTCTGTTTTTACAGTACAGTATTTTAATTTGGGGGGGGGGTATTTTTTTTCAAAATGCTGGAACGGATTAATTGCGTTCCCATGCATTTCAATGGGAAATGGTGCTTCGACTTACGAGCATTTCCACTTACGAACATCTTCTGGGATGGATTAAGTTTGTAAGTCAAGGCACCACTGTACTGAGTTGATATTTAACAGATACTTAGGTTTTTGGTTAAAACTTGTACCTGTTATATAATACCAGTCAATGTTTTTATAATGTTGACTGTGCCTGGTATTTTTTAATGATGATGATGATGATGATGATGATGATGATGATGATGATGATGATGATGATGATGATAATAATAATAATAATAATAATAATAATAATAATAATAATAATAATAATAATAATAAATGAGCCATCAAGTCAATTCTGAGTTATGGCAACCCTTTCTAGGGTTTTCTAGGCAGAGAATACACAGTAGTGGTTTCCTATTTCCCTTCTTCTGGGGGAACCCGGGGACTGTGCAGTTTGCCCAAGGCCACACAAGCTGGCTCATCTCCCAGGAGACACAGGGGAAGATCGAATTCCCAATCTCTCTAACTCACTGAGCTTTCCAGCCACTATGTATTATATCTACTGTTTAAAAATAGCTTTCTAAGCTCTGAAGACAAGTTACTAACTGGGACCAGCAGGAAGGAAGGAAGGGTTGCAACATAGGTCGCTTCTGTTCACTAATCCAGTCAGCCAGCCATACTTTTTATTTATGATATTTCATTGCCTCTCTCCTCCTGTCCACCCCTGATCTCCTTCTTCTCTAGACAAGGAACATTTTCTGGGCACTGGGCATGCTCCTCGGCAAATCTTACCTGCCTTTAGTTCTCATTAGAGAAATTCAAGGCAGAGAGTAATTAACACGATCCTAGCTGTAGTTGCTTATGATGGCCCGCAAACATTATTAAAACAAAGAAGAACCAGATTAAATATTTTTTAAAAAAACAGATCAATCATTACAATCATCAAAATAATTAAAAGCAATTCAAATAAGTGCCACATTCAGTAGAACAGTTTAAAAAGCCTGGTGAAGAGAAGTGTCTTCACACACGTCCTAATAGCAGCACGAATAGGAACAGATCCTCACTCTGAAGAGGCAGGTTTTGCCCCTTGAAGGGTCCCAGCTTGCAAAGTTGCCAGCTTGGGAAGAAAAAAAGAAAACGCACATGTATCACATCTCTCACTCTGGCCACAGCAAACTAACAGGGCTTAGGAAGTGGTGGCTCCTTGCCAGGAAAATTCCTGTCCCCCAATACATTTAGGGTTTCTTTGTTCAAAGTTAAATGGATATGAAACAAATAACTTTGAGTGTTCATGTGATAAGCAAGTGTAAGAAAATGCAATAAAAAATTGGGATAAATCTGCCATCTGCTACACTGTCTGAGCATGTCTGTGTATAGACACACAAGTTAAAGGATAATGTAACAAGTTAAATTATGCCCACCAGGGTATTTTTTGGTACCCCGCGAGTGTTATGCCACACCTGCTACCAAAACTGGAAGGAAAAAAAACTATGCCTCCTATATTCCCAAAACACATTTCTTTTGTTAAGCCTCCTCAACACAGTTATAAATGTCATTCTTATACTGCCACTAGTGCCCAAACTAAATTGGCTTTTGCTTGCTTCCTTTCTCCAGACAGGAAACCCTGTGTAGGACACTCTGTTCCACCATCGCATAGCATTCTATGGTATGGGAGGACACTCCCACACCACGTAAGCTATAAAGGTACCACAACTGCTACTGTATTTCAACTACAACCCCAGCAGTGGCCTGGACTAGTGGAGCCATCATAAAAATTTAGTGGCAACTGCAGCAGCTGTTCCAGACATGGGCAGAGTGCAGCATCCAATCAGTTCCAGAGGATCCCAAGCAGTCCCCCACAACCCTTTGCTTACTTACTTGCTTATTACATCCATACCCTGCCTTTCCACTATAAGATAATGCTCAAGGTGACAAACTTTTTAAAAGAATAAAACCAGAGTAAATCACAGTCGGTTAAAAAAATTAATAAAATCATATAAACCTGCCCACCGTGAGGCCTTTAAAACAAGCAAAATACATAATTTACCTGGGAGTCAATCTCATAGAATTCCATGGGACCTACATCTGAGTAGACACTGCATGACTGCATGGTCCCTTTTCTTCTGGGGACCAAATCCAAGCACTTAAAAGAAGAAACCTGAAACCTGGTCAATTTGATAATCATCATCTGCTCTCCTTCTGTCCCTGATTGTGTGCTATTAGCAAATTTGCCTATTCTATGCCATGAACAGTAGTTTAACTTTTTTAACAGAAATTCAAACTATTTCATCTCTTTTATTTTCTGCATGCTACCATTTGCCTAATATAAAAACTAAAGAAAGTACAATGAATATTTCTATTTATACAGTCCTTTTGGAACAACACAGTTAATAACTTTCTATCAAATAAATTTTTTTAACCTGTTTTCCGTAATAAACAGCAAAAACACCTTTTCTTTTTCCTTGCTATTTTCCCCATATATACTATTACTCGAAATTTAGTAGGACTTACTCTCAAGTAGGAGAACGCATAAAGTTGCAAATTTCTAGAGTCCCTTCCAGCTCTGCAGTTCTAAGATTATGATCATGCTGATGATGGACAGCACTGCGTGTCTATCAAGAAGTCAGATTCATGGAATTCAAAGGGACTTACTCTCCATCTGCATGTGTAGGATTGTGACGTCCATCACTTCAATCTGAGTTTATCACACTTTCGTAAGAAGTATTGCTATATTAAAATCACCATGTTCCCTCCTCCCCTCCAGTTTTATTCCACCTCCACAAACCTTTAATACACACCTTTTTTGCAGCCATGCTGTTGTGCAGTTTGTCTTTGAGCAGCCATACATGATGCATGCTGAGAAAGAAAGAAAGAAAGAAAGAAAGAAAGAAAGAAAGAAAGAAAGAAAGAAAGAAAGAAAGAAAGAAAGAAAGAAAGAAAGAAAGAAAGAAAGAAAGAAAGAAAGAAAGAAAGAAAGAAAGAAAGAAAGAAAAATCCCTCTTCTGAATCAGGAAAACTCTCCCTAGTTATGAAGAAAGAGAGATGTAACTGTGGAAATCCTGCCTGAAGAATGAGGGAAAGCAATGCCCACGAATCATTTGAAGACCATGAGAAGAGGAACTGTCTAGGCTTCCGTATACCACAATCCAGGCTTTCCACATAATACAGAACTCATTCCCTACTTCCCTTTTTCCCTTGGAATCTGATGTTTTCATTCCGGTTGAGCTCTGTTTCCAGTACGTTTCCAGAAGGGGATGTTTAAAAAGTCATCCTCTTTCTGTAAATTATTCAGGTTACAACCCCAATATTGTTGTGGTATCTCCAGAGGCAGACGGTGGAGACAACCACACGCCATTACTTTTGCTAAGAGGCTATTTTGGCTACCAGGGATCTAAAGCAATTGTGTAAAAATCCATAGCATCCGAGATACTTCCAGACAGCAATAAAGAAAGCAAACAAGAGAACTCTACCCACAGACTTTTAATGGCTTATGCACATGGAACTGTAAAAAAAGAAAAAGAATCTCACGAGGGTGGGGAAAAGTCTGCAGGACTCTGGATAACTTTGAAACCTCAGGAAAAAAAAACTATTGCTCTCTTGCTCTCTCTCTGTCCCCCCAGCTCTCTCTCTCTCTCTCACACACACACACACACACACACACATACAAATTACTAGAAGTATAAATTTTGCAGAGGATATGTGTACAAGAAGCATCAGCACTGGAAATAACCACACAGGTATCTCACAACCAGGACAGTGGACAAAGATGGAGAAATGTCTCTTTAAAAAGCCGCCACAACAACTCTTGAACCACAGTCCTGCTTGATCTTAAAGCCTATGCTCTGCATACAGAAAGTACTCATTTCAATCCCTAGTGCATTCAAGAAGGACTCACCTGTAATTCTAGCAAGCTGTTCCAGGGCTGGCTGACGATTCCAGGTTCAAGGGGTGGGGAATCCACTTACGGTTTTACTCTGAACTTCACAGCACTTTAGACAGCTTCTGTAAGGTTCAGACCAAAACCCAGAGTACTGTCCTCACCAATCCAGAGTCACGGCTACCCTAAGCTGTTGCCAGACAGTGTAAAATAATACTGACTGAGATGGACCCATGATCTTATGATCCTATTTTCTCTTTTGTTCACCTCTCTGCCCCACTTATTGTGAAGCACAGCTGGTATAATCACCCAGTAAGAGAAGAGGACCTCTTTCCCATATATGGGGGGCAGGGGGTGGGGGAAACTTTAGGGCACAGAGTTCTTTGATGTGGGTCTGACATGACTTGTTTTTCTCTGCACTCACCAAGGGCTGGATGGGTGCAAAAGTCTCGTTTTCTTATGCTCGCTGGTTCTGCCAATCCCAGCTTATTAAATGATTTCCAAGTAACCCAACTGTCCCATGTGGCCAGGAGCTAGACTTCCCTGGGGTTCCATCCATTTTAAGATGTTTGTTTTCTTTACTTCCAATCTCCAGTGTTCCTTCAAGATTCACAAGATTCACAGATGATGTGCAAAAATGTTTCCTCAATTTTAATTTGTGATGGGCAGGGTGTAGGTGCCAGATGCTTTGAGCCTTTCACTATGAGCTGCTACTAGAGATGGGCACGAAACGAACCATGAACCAAACACATCTGGACTGGTTTGTGGTTTGTTTCACAACCTAGTTTGGGGGAATCCTGTTTTGCTGAAGCAAAATAAAATGCTGAACTTTGGTGTTTCATTTGCTTCGGCGAAAGGAGATGTCCTCCCACCCCCTTCCCATTGCCCCCATCACCTCCGCCTCAGTGCTCCTGTCTCCACTGCTGCGGAGGTCATCCTCAAAGGCAGCAGCCCCAGATTCCCTGCAAGAAGCCTGCTGCTGCCTCTGAGCATGCACCCTGCAGCAGAGGTGGAGGCAGCAGGAGCGGGTGGACACCCCCCCAGCACAAACCAGAAAAACAAATCATGAACCAGTTCATTTTTCTGTGGGTTCATAGTGATTTATGGTTAGCCACAAGCCATGGACCATCATGAACCATCGGTTTTCTGGTTCGTGCCCATCTCTAGCTGCTACCCCTCTCTGTATATCACTGGGTGCAATGCCTGCTTGGCAACTGATTTTACCAATAGGGGTTGGCTTCAGACATCCAGCAGTGATTCTACAGTTTTCATTGAGTCTATCTGTTTTGCATGGGCTGAACTAGGCTGGTATATTTCCTTGCAGAGTAGGATAAGGCTAAGGCTGTAGTTGTTAGTATTTGTGGTTGTGTGCCCCAACTGGTTCCTGATAGGTTTTGAAGAATAATGTTCCTTGCACAGACCTTTTGCTTAGTATTTTGGCATTGTTTTTATCTTGCATTAACTTGTTCAACATGTTACATCATTTTCTTTTCAAGAGAACAAAGCTTAGCTCCTACTTAGAAATGATTCAGCCAGATAAAGCTCTCTGCTTGGTTCACATACTGGAGAGTTTCCACTGGGATTCGCAGAGGAGGGAAAGGTGGCAGAGAGATCTCAATTGACATTCTAAAGTCCTCAGAGTATGCCAACACAATGGCTGTGCTACACTTCTAGGCTATCACTCAGGTCCTTCACCGAGACAATGGATTGATGACATTGTCACTTAATACAGAGAGTGGAGGAAAGGAAGTCGTGGGAGGAAAAGGATCTTGTTCTTGGATGTCTCGCAATTGAGATGGCCATGAAACATCAGAGAGGCCCTTGATAATGTGGGTTCGGATAGAAGGAAAGATTCTGGGGTCATGTTAGCCCAATCCATTTGCTGTTGCCGCTGTCAAGATCTATGCAGTTAAATGAGTGGAGCTTTTATAACGGTAAATAGATCCATGGATCTCATTCATTTGAAACAGGTTGAAACATTTAAAGCCAATTGGAAGAAAGTATTTAATTTGGAGCCACAAGCATCTTAAGGAGAAGCTGCCGAAGTGGCTTTTGTTTATAACAAGTAACACCTAAGTTACTAAGATGTAGTAACACCCATTTTCAAAAGTTACTTTTGAAAGGCATTTTAGTGGCATTTGACAGGATTTTTTTTCAGGTTTTTATGCCATTCTCTTATCAATCTTAAGAGACAAGGGAAGTATTCTTTGCTTTTGTCTTTTAAAAATAATTCCATGGTGCAACATCAGAACTGACTACTAGAGGGAACCAGAGCGTATTATTCTGCCAGGGAGGCACTAATTACACAACTTTGTTTGTAATTGCTGTAAGGGTATGAGCAACTTGTCTGCCAAGGACTAATGGGTAGCTCAGTGAGTTCCTTTTAACATATAATGTTCTATGCTTTGCTTTGAGGACAGCTGGGTCCCTAAGCTTGGAGTTGGCAGCCTTCTAGAAGGGAGGGGGGGCAAACACACAGAGAAAAAAAATCATGTAATAGAGCATTAAGGAAGAGAACTGCATTCTCTGGAGGCTTGTAGAGAGATGATTCCCTCCACACAAAAAAGGGGGGACTCTGGGAGTTGAAAAGCCTTTTGTGGCATACAAAAGAGCCCTGTGTGGCATACTTGGCTAGCTACTTGTGGCCTGCTTCCCACCACTACATTAATAATCATCATCATGTGCTGTCCCATCAATTTTAATTTATGGCAAACCTTTCCAGGATTTTTTAGGCACAGAACACTCAGCAGTAGTTTCTCATTCCCATTCATCTGAGGGTGTCCTGGGACTGTGCAGTTTGCCCAAGGCCACATAGGCTGGCTCTTCTCCCTGGAAGCCCAATTGGGAATTGAACTGCCAACCTCTTGTTTCCGCAGCCAGATATCTAACTCACAGAGCTCTCCAGCCAGCTGGATCACCAGAACATTATACCATCCAGAACGAAGTGGATGGAATTTCAACAGGTTGGATTGCTGGTGGCATCAGTATTACTATTGCTGTCGGGCAGCAGGCAGGTGGGCCACAGGTGGGACACCAGTATCCCCCACATGTTTCTATCATCCATGCCTCTTTTGCTGTAAATGCAGCTTGCTCTCTCATCCAGCGACAAAGATGCAGAAATAAATAGCAAGGATGATTTTAGTAGAAGAGATAAACTTTTTTTGCCATTGAAACCAATGGGACTTAACAGCAGTGCAATATCCCCTCTGTGTGTGTCTGTGTGTGTGTGTGTACATCTGTGTGCATAAGGCCACTTCCTCAGCTCCTTTCTCTCTGTCTGTCTTAAACTGGATGGATCAGAGCTCTTCCCCATTTTCTACATACCCTTGCAATTTCTACTCAACCACGTAGGCAAAAATTATATATCATTAGGCTGTTTTAAGTTTTCTCTCTCTGGCCAACTCAGTAACCACCAATCAGAAAATCCCTTCAAAATTTCATGGAAGAAACAGATCATACTTGGAAGTTGAACCAGGTTTTCAGTAAGCTGTAAACAGTACTCTCTGCCTTTCCATAAGCAGACATTCCCTAAGAAAAGAGCAAAAACAAGAAAGAGAGAACACTGGGTCTATTTTGGTGACACACACACACCCTGCAAACTTGACCCCATTCCTTTAGCTTTGGAGGGTGTGTGAAAAGGGTAACATACCTGTACTCTGGAGTGATAGACTGTCCCCCACCCTCTGTGTGGATTCCACTCCCGCTCTCCACACACATGCACACATAAACCTAGTGATTTTTACTCAATTTTACTTTACCACTTTTAAAATACATCTCCAATTGTTTCAGCTCCATTTTTTAAAAGAAAGATCAGCTTTTTTTTATCCTGGAAACCCTGAAGTTATCACATAGCCAATAGTAGAGAGAGAGAGACTTAACACAAAATGGCCTCGACCTGAGAGGTTTCACTTGTCCTCAGTGACTTTTCAATATAGCCAAATGTAGTTGGTAATTCCAGTTGGTGCTGGAGGAGACTCTTGAGAGTCCCCTGGACTGCCAAGAGAACAAACCTATCTATTTTGAAGGAAATCAACCCTGAGTGCTCACTGGAAGGACAGATCCTGAAGCTGAGGCTCCAATACTTTGGCCATCTCATGAGAAGAGAAGACTCCCTGGAAAAGACCCTGATGTTGGGAAAGTGTGAAGGCAAGAGGAGAAGGGGACCACAGAGGACGAGATGGTTGGAGAGTGTCATCGAAGCGACCAACATGAATCTGACCAAACTCCGGGAGGCAGTGGAAGACAGGAGGGCCTGGCGTGCTCTGGTCCATGGGGTCACAAAGAGTCGGACACGACTTAACGACTAAACAACAACAAAGTTGGTAACATGATAATCTTAGTGGTTGGAATCTAGTGGTATAATCTGCACTATGTAAGGGTCTCATCAGCCACAGAAATTTTATAGAAATTTAAAAATTTCAGTCCCCCCCCCCAACATCTCAAGACTCCCTTTGTCTCAGGAAGTCTTTAATCTTTATTTTATCTATTTATTTGAAATATTTTTACCCCACGTTTAAAAAGGACCCAAGGCAGCTTGCATCATTGAAAGACAATATTTAAAAGCTAAAAACGGTAAATATTTGTATATTTGCCGAGTGCATTGGTGCAATCAAACAAAGAGGTCTGTCACAGAAACATAAACTTCCAAACCGTTCAAACAAACAAACAAAAAATCACTCCCCTGAGGGTAAGACTAAATGAGAATGGTAGGAGTGAAAAAGGCTAATTTGCATATTTAATTTGTTGTTGTTGTTAAATTCTATTTCTTATTTCTCAGCATTACTAATGAATGGTGATAGACTAAGGGGTCAAGCTTAAAAATTAGGAGTCAGGTACTAAGAATCTCCAGGTTGGCATCTTTGCAAATTACTGATTTTTAAATTCCAGGAAATAAATCAGCAGCCACTGGAAACTGTATTAAATTTGTAACCAACGATTTTGGAATAACTCCAGTTATAATTATTATGATTATGGTTAGGATTATAATTCTGATTCCAATGATGATTAACACAGTGGTTATATACTTTTAAAGATGGCTACAATGGTTTCTTTTGCTTTTTGAGGATTTCACTAAAAAAAAAAGCACGAGTTATATGAAAAAGCTCCCTTGTAACTTCTAGTGACCCACATTTTTCAGTATGGAATATACTGTATGGAGGAAAGCAGCTGGTAGTGGTCTCAGAACATGACAAAATCAACCCCAAGAGGGCATAAGGAGATTCTCCAGGGATTTTTTAATTATTATTTTTGAGGTGTGGGATCACTGGAGGACGTAGGCATGCTAGGTGGTACAAAAATGCCCCCCGTAATCTGCATGTCTCCACTGTTGCCCATCCATGCTTTAACCTGATTTTTCTTAGCATTAAGACTGGGCTGAGTTGTACTGAAGACATTTCACGCTGTTTTTATTATTTCAGTCTAGCTAGTTGTTGTTTTTAAGCGGCAGGACACCTCTGTGAGAAACCAGTAATAGAAAACATCGTATTTAACCTTTCAAGAAAAGAGTATCGAAGTAAGTATATGAAAGCAGTATTTGAATTCAGCATTTTACATTCAAAAATTATGAACATGCACAAACCCAGAAAAGAAATCATAGTCCTTTCAGCTAGAGTTGCATCCACTGTAAAAGTGAACAGTACATCAAAAGAGATCAAAACACAGCCAGATCTGTCCTCTTGCTCTGACCCCTTTCAGTTAAACGTATGCATCAATGGGAATTAGGAAAGAAGCCATGTTAATGTTCGGGAACAATAATATAATCAACAGCAGTTAGGCTACCAGCCAACTGGAGGAATCCTAGTCAATTCCCAGTACATAATCAATTAGATTTGTTATATCAGTTTGTATATAATGATAGCAAAAGTTCTACAGGGGAAAAAAATCTTCGCTTTTTGAGGATGCATTTGATTTGATGTCTCATAGCAGCTGCACAGCACATTCTAAACTCAAAGGTATGCTGGTTGTTATGGGTCAGGAATGGGCAGAAGCCTCTTGTGTGGACACAAAAATATCTCTTTCTCTTCTCCTTTTGAGAGGCATAGAACACACACACACACACACACACACACACCCCACAGCATGCACAGAACTACTAGAGGATTGTCATCAAAGATGCCATTAACACACACAGTGCCTCAAGTTCTCCCACAACGCAGCAATATTCCTGGTCTGGAGCAATTCGCACAACTCATCAAACAGCACAAATTTTGTGAGTTCCACAATTCCGGACAACAATGGGCAATTTTGGCACAAAGCATTATTCTCTTCAATGCAAGTACTCTTTCTGAAGTGCCAGAAATTTCCTTGTCATCCTCACAAGAAACTCTTTGCTTTTGTAGGCAAGGAGGGGAAGATTGGAGTTTTACATCCCTAACCAAGAAGCCATTTGGGACAAACAAAGGTGTCAATATGGGCAAGAAATGGGCAGATTTTCAGGGGGATGGGCCCACCCAAAAATGCTCCAAACATCAATGAAATACCTGCGTATCAAAGACGCTATCACCAGAATGTTAAACTCCCACTGACTTTCTTACAAACCAACCATGACCTCTGTATTTTGATATCTATATTTTGATGCCATGTGTAAATATTTGCCATGTTATATCTCTTTCTTTTATGTCTGACGAAGTGGACTTGTCCACGAAAGTTCACATTAAAACCTTCTACTTACCCCCCAGAACTACCATTTTCTGCAAATAGTGGGTCAGGTTTCGCTATTCACAGTTTTCTGCTTGGAAAATAGCCCAATACAATTAGATATTTCTTTTATAGATCACCTGTTATCAACCACCTTATGTTTTATATAACTATTATGGCCCATAATGATACAGCTGCTTTTCCTTTATTTCCTCTTGGTACAAAAGCAATTAGTGGCAGTTGAATTATGCACGCTGCACCAGTTCCTATAGCAGGACAGAAAACTGAAACTGCAAAGCAATAAAAAATATATACAAGGTGCTTATAAGACCTCACTTCTTTCCAATGTAGTTATCCCCTCTGAAGCAACCTGATGCTCTCCAGATTTCATTTTAATTTCTATCCGTTTCGCCAGTAAAAGAAAGCTGACAGCCTTATTTAAAAAGCACCATGCATACATTTTAAATAGCTACCCAACCTTATAAAGCAAGGAGCTGTTTTTCTAATAGCGCATCATTAACATGCAAGAGGCCTTACGTTTAAAAAATGAACTGACAAATAGTTCTCTTGGTAAGTGATGCAAAGCAGAAGGTCTGGAAAATCCAACTTAGGGCCTGTTCACACTGTGAAACTTGGTGTGATCCGGCTGGTGTTTAAAAGGTCCTTATTTTCAGTGCAATCTATTTTAATTCTTAGTTTCAATCCGTGAAGGCAGAACAAAGAGCTATTTTGCATCTCAAGGAATCATCCCAAAAAGATTGCATGCCCTAGTCCCATGCCAGAAAGATATGGGCCAGCTCTTAAAAGGGAAGGATGGGTCATTTTAAGTAGAAACACAAACGGAGGAGGTCTTTTTTCCTGTGCCAAACAGTCCTATCAGGTAGTCATATATCATAACTATATGCCAGAGTAGACAAGCTCTTGATTTCTGCCATTCTTTAAAAGGATCAGAACTGAGAAATTTAAGCACTTTCCATCTGTTTCTCCAGCTGTAATGCTGTCCCCCTCAGAACGCCCATAGGGCATCCCACACCCCGGAGTTGACCTACATGGCTGGGAGACACACATCTGGCACTAAGATGTAGTGTAATGCAGAATTATTTTATCCTGCTCTGGGTTTTAATATATGAAATTCACAATCCTACTGGTCTTTGTGTTAGGTTTGCATAATACGCCATGACCAATTGCCCCTAACTCATGACATGCTTGGCTGTATCTCAGTTGTGTGCCCAAATGCACATATAAAATCCAGCATGGATTTCATCAATTAACTGTAGCTAGCCATGGGAATTTATGCAAACCATATATGAACACTGACAGAATTCTGACCAAAAATGATTTTGCATATTTGAACCCTTTTATTGTAATGTGAAGTTTTAAAAAATTATACGTTGTGTAGATTTATGATATTTCAGAAGCCTTTTTTTTTAAAGCGGGGATACACTTTTTTCCTAAACAAAGAAGACTAATCAATCCAATACTTGACCAAACTAGACTTTCTTTTAGCAAATGTATTTTTCCCACGGCACCTTTGACAAGATGATCAGGATATGGGGAAGATTTAAAAACAGGGAGAGCCAGGAAAGATAAATTATGAATCCTTTCTCATATCTATCAATTCAACTCTTCAATGTCACCACTTCACCCATTCCCCTAAATCAGATTATCTTTTGGTCTGAGATCCCTATCTGGGAGAGGATAAATTTGAAAGGGCAAGAAAAAGAATAGAAGGTAGGAGATTAGATTAGGCATCCTTCAGTCTCAAGAGACTATGGTAACGTGCTCTGAACAGAGGTCTTGGAACAGCGTCTAGTGTGGCTGAGAAGGCCAATTCGAGAGTGACCATCCCTTCCACACTGAAGACAAATACAATCTGTCCCCTGTCCAGCTCCCTGGTTTTGCTGGTTTCGGGACTGCCTCTTGGCCTCGGCCTGCTGGACAAGGGTCTCTTCAAATTGGGAGAGGCCATGATGCACCGCCTGCCTCCAGGCTGAACGCTCAGATGTCAAGGTTTCCCATCTGTTGAGGTCCATTCCTAAGGCCTTCAGATCCCGCTTGCAGATATCCTTGTATCGCAGCTGTGGTCTCCCTCTGGGGCGATTTCCCTGCACTAATTCTCCATACAGGAGATCTTTTGGAATCCGACCATCAGCCATTCTCACGACATGCCCAAGCCAACGTAGACATCGCTGTTTCAGTAATGTATACATGCTAAAAATTCCAGCTCGTTCCAGGACTACTCTATTTGGAACTTTGTCCTACCAGGTGATGCCAAAAATGCATCGGAGACAACGCATACGGAACGTGTTCAGCTTCCTCTCCTGCCATGCACAAAGGGTCGAGGACTTACTGCAGTACAGGAGTGTACTCAGGACACAGGCTCTATAGACCTGGATCTTGGTATATGCCGTCAGCTTCTTATTAAGCCATACTCTATTTCAGGTAGGAGGAGAGCTTACCAAATTCTAATACACCGTTTTTCTTATTTAATCCCCTCCCCCCCCATCCCCGTGTATCTCTGTCTCTGTTTCTCTCACACACAC
Organism: Intellagama lesueurii; assembly: GCA_037013535.1. Taxonomy (NCBI): domain Eukaryota; kingdom Metazoa; phylum Chordata; class Lepidosauria; order Squamata; family Agamidae; genus Intellagama; species Intellagama lesueurii. The sequence goes on from JBAJHW010000003.1 coordinate 10,073,442, forward strand.
AAACAGTCTGGTGGCAGGAAAATTTTAAGGATGCTTTCTAAGATACAAATCACAATTTTATCACCCTTGGAGCCCTGCCCCGCCCCAAAATCTATTTCTCTGCTGCCTGATATTTTGCAGATGGGAACACAAGACAGGGCCTTCCTACTAGTGGCACCTAGTCCTAGACAATGTCATTCTATTTCTTTCCAAGCAATGTTCTCTTGCCTCCTACACTCATACACATGAGTTTAGATTGCAAGTTTACACTAATAAGTAAGAGTTTAGATTGCAAGTAAAGACATTGTTGTACAGAAGGAATTGGAGATGCCAGACAACTGATTATTTTTTATGTAATACTCTCTGGGATCTATGGGGCTATAGGCTTTACATGCATATTGCAAATATATATAGTACAGCTCTAGTTGTAAAAACTGGAAAGCTCCAAAATAAAATACGATTGAGGTGGTGAGTTCCTACATGAACCCCACTGAACTCAATCCAACTTATTTCTGAATTGGTATATATATATATGATCTCAGTGTAATAAATGTAAGTATATTTAAAATACAGTCAATTACAGGGTTTCTAAGGAAAAAAATCTGAAATATTCGAATTGGCATAGACTTTGTTTTATACAGATATTTTTTTCAACTGCACTCACAAGGTGAACAAATCCCCTCCTTATGACATGACGGAAAAGTTGCCTAGCTTAAAGTTCTAAATATTTTATCAAAAGGGAAGAGGTTAGAGCTGAAATAAAAGTGTCAGAAATTAAAACTAAGGATGTAAATGTTATGTATTACGTGCCATCAAGTCGGAACCCACTTAGAGCAACCCTAATAGAGCTTTCATGGCAAGTGAGATGTTTAAGGAGTGGTTTTATCTGTTACCCACACACATACCCAGTGAATTTCTACAACCAAACAGGTATTTGGACCCAGGTTTCCTGAGTCCTAGCCCATCACTCTATCCATTACATCACACTGAGTATCAGAAGAATGTCAGTAGTTACTGAAAAATGAAATCTCTGAATGCTTTAATTGTATTCCTGCGTTGAGCAGGGGATTGGACTTGTTGGCCTTGAAGACCCCTTCCAACTTCACTTTTCTATGATTCTAAGATCCAATTTTTGCAAGAAATGTCTGCACTCTGCTTAACTAGCAGGTCAGGGGGGAAATGAGACTGCTACACTTTTCATTCTTCATATAGAATCACAAAAACATAGAACTGTAAAATCTGGAAGGGACCCAAAGGCTCTCTGTGTCCAGCCCTGAGTGAAGCTTAGAAATTCATAGATAAAGCATCCATGACAGATGACAATCCAATCTGTTGCAGAGTTTTGAATTTCTGGTTTTTTTTAAAAAAAATTTTGTTACACAGCAGAAGTACAGAGATTCACAGAAGAGAATAGCTTCATGTTCCCCATAGTCCACCCCTTTCTCATTAACTGGCACTTGCAGTCTCAATAACTCACTGAGACATTAGTAGAAATAAATAAATAAATAAATAAATAGAATAAAAATGTTTCATTACAGTCATGAACAGATCAACAGCAACCTAACAAACACACACACTGCTTCCAACAGACTAAAAAGAGGGAAAGGGAAGCAGACACAGCAGATAAGTGGGGCTCCTCTTTGAATATCGAGGTAGGAAAGAAACGCTTGGTTAGTGCTGGATAGATTGACCATCACCCCAGCCCAGAAAGGTCCCTTCCAGCCAAACCTACTAAAGGCAGTATGCAAAGCTGAAAAAACTCGAACACAGTCTTTGTTTAGAAAACACCTCCTGAGGCAGTTCATTCCATTAGCAAATGGCTCATACAGTACTTTCAGGAAGTTATTTGTGATGTTTAATATTCTAGCTTTCTGCAGACTATATTCTTGACATGCTAGCTTTCTACAAGTCATGCGGGGGTTGCCTGTTTGCTTGCTTTTGGACAATATTTCCCTCTGTATTGTGAAAGTGTTGAATGCCAGGATGATTATCTTTTGTGCTTTTGCACATTTATGTTGGCTTGAAAGGAAAAATAACAGCTTACATTTTCCGGAGTAGTATTGCTTTAAAAAGGGGGTGGGGGGGTATAGTATAACATTTCAGAAACCAAAGAACTATTCCAACCCCAATCAGCTTCAATTTTATTTCCTTTTTAATTTCCAACTTGAGAATGTTGAAAGGGGTAATCCACTTTTTTTTTCCTTTTACTTCAAGGGCAGCTGCGGAGGGAATGAAACAATCGGGATCTGAAAAGCTTCCGTAACCATTTACACTCATATGCAAAAACTAAGAATATTGTCACCACTAAGTTTTAAACCTGAAAAAAATGGTGCTTGATTTATCATAATGGAAACCATGACACTCTTAACTTTGTCCCAGCCAGTTGGAACGCTATTATTTATTACAAAGGAGAACTGTAACAAAGAAAATTAACAATGTTAAGACATTTCTCCATTCACCTTCGCTGCTGAGCTGCATACAGCTACAACTATCATTACTTTGTCAATACAAAACTAATCTAGCCTCCCAAAAGTATTCAGTCTTCTGTTCCAGTAACCTGGAAACTAAGTCATAATTTGCTGCTAGAAGAAAACGAAAAGAGCAACTGCAAAATAATACTGCCTTGTAAATTAATTTTTTCACCAAGGGACGCCAACATTTAATCTGACAAGAGTCCCTGTACCTTGAAGAATTCTATTAAGAAAGGGCTTATAACTTGTTCTCTCCATAGGTGGCTCATAACAGAAGCAGCAGTTGTTCCTTTTCCAACAAAATTTTGGGGTGCGGCACCCATAGACACATCCTTTATTACGATCAACAGATCAACCCTTCTTGTTGTTGTTTCAGCTTATATGCTCCCCATAGTGCTACAGCACTCTCTGGATGGTTTACAACATAATTATGCACACAACACTTTTCCCCCCAGCAAGTTGGGTGCTCATTTTACCAACCGCAAATGGATGGAAGTGTGAGTCAAGCATGAGTCGGCTATCTGAACCCGTCAGGATTGAACACCGATCATGAGCAGAGTCTTGACTGCAGTACTGCAGTTTAACCACTGTGTCAGAGGGCTCTCCTATCAGTCTGCAGCAGCCCCAGCTTCCTCTTCTCCAATTTTTCAGTAATCTAGGGGCCTGCCATTATCACCACCTCTTCTGATGGTTCTACAAGTTTCTAGTCCTGAGTACAGGGATTAATTCTGAAAACAGAGAACATTCCAGACATCTTCCCTTGCCAGATCTAAGCAGAAACAATTTGAGAAGCAGTGTATGCTTTCTGGAGTTTCAAAATGTGTAAAGTGGGACATGGATAATGAAAAGAAATCCATGAAATTTGTCTAATCCCCTTTGAAAGCCATCAAAATCCATGCCTGCCAGAACAATTTCTGGAATCAAGCAGTATAAAACAGTACTTATTAATTCTAATTAATCTTATTAATGACTAATTAATTAACTGCTAGGTGTTATATTTGTTGCAACAAAAATTAATGGATTATGCATTGGGTGAAAAAGTCCTAGATTTATTGGTAATAAATTTCACCGAATGGCTCTGCATTCCAGCTAAAATGGGAAAGAGAGGAAGAACTCCGTCCACATTTTCTCCACATTGCAGATGATTTTATACCATTCCATCACCAGTCCTATAAATTCTGCCCCATATTTTTTTGGTGTGTGTGTGTGTCAGTTTCTAGTTTTCCTGATGACCTTTTTCTCATTTCTGAGCCTAGAACTCTACAAGAGTCATCACCTCAAAGATCCTGTGCAGTTGGCAGAACTCCAAGATTGTTCTTTCCCCACCTTGTTACATCATCAAGCCTATAAAGAACACAGCCAAGGATCTTACCTTTGTAGCTTTATCTATGGAATGGTTATCAGAAGACTGGTTCCTTTTATCCTGATTTTCGTGTGTTGCCCCTCTACCTGGTTCATTCGAAGCTGCCGCCTAGAAAATAAGAAGGATAATGGTCCAATAAAGCAAACAATATTCACCAAAATTTGACATCTGAGCGTTCAGCCTGGAGGCAGGCGGTGCATCACGGCCTCTCCCATTTTGAAGAGACACTTGTCCAGCAGGCCGAGGCAAAGAGGCAGTCCCGAAACCAGCAAAACCAGGGAGCTGGACAGGGGACAGACTGTATTTGTCTTCAGCATGGAAGGGATGGTCACTCTCGAATTGGCCTTCTCAGCCACACTAGACGCTGTTCCAAGTCCTCTATTCAGAGCACGTTACCATAGTCTCTCGAGACTGAAGGATGTCTAATCAATTCACCAAAATTGTATTTTGTGTGTGTTTTTGTGTGTGTTCTGTACTGTCAAGTCATAGCCAGCTTATAGCAACTCTAATAGAACTTTCAAGGTAAGGTAAGTGAGATATTTATGGAATGGTTTTACCAGTTCCATTCCCCCAGTCAGTTTCCATGGCTGAGTTGGGATTCGAACCCTGTGCTCCAGAGTCCTAGTCCTGTTGAGAATTTTGATTATAACGTGTATTCTCATAACATCAGTAGAGTAAGGAGATATTGGTTAGCAGAGATACTTATGACACTATGACACTGAGAGAGTAAAACCAACAACTTAGTCTATTTACATATATACATAGAGAATAGACATTCCTCTGGCAGCGTAACATGACATGAAGCAACACACAGCATAGGAAAAAGGGATCTGACTTACAGCGGATAAAGACGTTCATTTTACACATGACTTATGTACAGTTCTGTGACCAATCAGAAAATACATTACTTCATTTTCTGTTACACAAAGTTTCATCATGTACCACAGCTGTACAACATTAAGTCTTAATCCTTGATACCACACCTGAATACAATCTATAGATGACTCAGGTAAAATCAGCCATTTTACATTTAACTATACAACATTAATATTTAATACATTTTCATATCAAAATCTCAACAAGTCACTCTATCCACTGCAACTCCTAGTCCACCACCTCTATCCACTAGTGGTAATACCACACTAGGAATCCATTGTGGTATTACCACTAGAATTATTCTTTGTTTGCTTATTTGTTCCAAAAATTGGTATCTACTCCTTCAGTGGTCATACAGGCTTCTGCAGATTATACAGGCTTGCATTAGGCTGTCAGACCAATTTTTGTAGAAATTATCAACACCAGGAATGGATTTACTAGTCTGGAGTTGGATGGTGAGCAGAGTCTTGACTGCACTACTGCAATTTAACTACTGTGTCATGGGGCTCTCTTGCCAGGAATGGATTTACTGGTCTGGCAAGTTTTCTGTCTGGTTTGGTTTGTTCCCTGATGCAGCAAAATAAAATAAGAGTTTTATAGAATCTTAAAGATTAAAAAGCTTTTTTTAGCAGAAACCTTTGTGAGCACAACCTGTCACTTCAGATGCAGAAAGGGGGCTGCAGTCCACAAACGTTTCTGCCAGAAAGAGGTTTCGTGGATTATCTTGGCCTTTGTCTCCAGTAACACATCCTTACTCTTGATGATTTCATCTACTTCCTTCACAACTGCCCTTCCGAGTCTCAAGGCCTAATCACACAAAACATTGAATTGTTTCTTTCTCCTCTCTTTTTTATATCAATACATTTGTATGTATAGTCATGTGGTATATATATCTCTGGGCCCATTCACATGGCTATCAGTTCAATCAGTAAATTTCTTGCTATTTGTATGTGTTCTGTAGGCTTCACGTGTCATTTCAAATAAATTGATTTATTTTCCATCCTTCTTTCTGGGTCCCCGCTACCCTAAAATTTTATTTTAAAAAATAATAATTTAAGCACATATCACTAAAACAGCATATATATGTCATTTTCCGGTCACTTCCAACTGTTAGTCAATGTGCCACCTGGTGGGATATGTCACTAGATAAATGCAGGCCAGCATTAAAAGGGTCTTGAATTGTTGTTGAAAAGCTAGGGGAAAAATTAACGATCATCCAGATAAAAGCATTGACAATGGGTACAGTAGGGAAGACATCAGCTAAGTGTTCCATCGGTAAACTGTTGTGGAGAAAAAGTATGAAAGAAACAGTAAGCAATTTATTACAGTACTTGGCATTTTTTAAAATTAAAAAAAATGGTACAAGCCTGGTGGCCATGCAGTGGCCATGGCACCCCCAAACCCAACCTGTTCACAAAGCAAATAAATTGACAGCAATGTTCACACACGCCGAAATGATAAGGATTGAAACGATACAGGGATCGGATCATTTTTAAAAAGCCATGCCAGCAAGGTGGGAAAAAAACAATTGGCTGGCCAAATGAACCAATGTTATCTGTGCATTGTGTGAATGGAAATTTATAATATGATTTCAATAACAGCAGAATCAATATAACTGGGGTTCTTTTGGTACATGTGACTGCACCCTCAGTCTTCTTCTGATTTCTGCAACCTCGATTTGGATTGATATCTGATCCAAGTATTACAAAATCTTTAACCATTTTGATTTCTTCACTGTCAGCATTAAAGAAAAGTAATTCTTCTGCAATCATCCTATCTATGGGAGTAGTGGCACTCAGTTTTGCATTATAAATCTCTAGTAAACCTGTTCTAGAATACCAGTGGAAGATGGGATATAGCACACTACATAAATGGGAAATAATAACTGATTAACTACAGTTCTACTTTTGTCCTTATGTTTCACTTTCTGGAATGTTTGACTCCTGCAAACTGATGGATTAGTGCCACTCATTTAGCTGCTACTTGTAGAATCTGCTGCTCCGTCAGAGGCACCAAGAAATCTTGGATCAGTCTTGCCTGTTGTAAAACATTTGTCCAGGGAAACTCCTGTAGTGTGAAATCTGCTAATGGTTTAAATGACTTTGCCATTGCAAATAGCTTTTTTGTAAATTCAATCGATATTATGTTTAATACATGGATGAAGAAAATTGCTGAATCCCTTTAAGTGGGATTTTTTTCCAGTGTCTGTAATGAAAATGTGACAAAAACAAAAAAATAACATCTTCTGATGATATACAGAGCTTTATATATACTAAAAGCTCATAAAATGTCAGCATGTGCTAGCAATATATTAACAAGGCTCACCAAGACATAGCCTTGCTTTATCACAGCCCCCTCTGTTGATTAAATCAAGATTTCCCACACCTCACATTAGTGCAGATATTTGGAACCCTCTTATATTTTTCATTTCTATGCAAGGAGATCAAAAACATACTCTTAAGACAAGACATAAATTTTTCTTCTTCTTTTTTTTAACTCCAAAGTATGTAATAAAGATATCTTCCAAAAGAAATAAAACAATGGAGAACAACATTATGATTAGGTCTGTGCATGCATCCCTGGTCCGACGTAGAAGCTAATTTAGCACTTTGGAATGTATCCCAGTTTCATCTAGAGCAATTTGGTTTGCATCTGACTTAAGCTGCTGAAATCCAGTAGTAAGGCACAACTAGAGTAGGCCCATTGAACTAGAGAATTTGCAAACTTTAGTCCAAGAAACACTGTCTGGATAGCTCAATGGTTTCGGTATCTGGCTGAGGAGCCAGAGGTTGGGAGTTTGATTCCCCCCTGTACATCCAAAAAAGAGAACCTATGTAGCCTTGGGCAGGCTTCATAGTCCCAGGGCGTCCCCTGAGAAGGCAATAGTAAGCCAATTCTGAGTACTCACTACCTGAAAAATCCTGGAAATGGTCACCATAAGTCAGAATAAACTTATCGACTTGAAGGCACACACAGAAAGAGTGAGAGAGTTAGACTCTGTTAGATATAAATTTGTCCTGGGTGACCATAAGTCAGACAGCTATGCTGGGCATAAGATAAATTCCCAAATCCATACCTTCATTAGGTCAACTAAAAGCCAAAACCAAAATTATTCTAGGCCTCTGAGACAACAGTTCTGTCCTTCAAGCATGAGGTTTTAAAAAGCAAGGTTTGAGGTTATTTTATTATTTTATTTTATTTTTATTTGTATACCACCCATCTAGCAAATTGCTACTCTGGGTGGTATACAACAGAAATGAAAAACAGAATTTATATAAAACTGTGAGACTGGAGGCGAGAGCAGTACTCCTCTCTCAGGAGTGCCGTCCCTCTCCCTCACCGTGGAAAAGGAGGTCCAAACCATGCCCGTCTCTCCCCCCAAGAAAACGGAGCAGCTGGAGACAGACCCGGGAAAAGTAGAGAAGGGAATATGAAAGTTGGCAGTTAGAAGAACCGGGGAAGAAACGGCGGGAATAGAGCAGAAGCCGAGGGTGGAGATAGAGGCGGGGGTAGCTGATATAAGGAGGAGGGAGGAACAGTTGCCGCCAGGCTGGGAGTGGGTCTGGATGGAAGATCCCTGGACCGGAGCGTGGGAAAGGAGGAGGGTCCCGAAGGAGGAGGCAGACTATCGGAGGCGGAGGGAGATACCACCTCGCCCCTCGTATTGGGGAGAGGCAGAGGCCAGGGAGTGGAGAAGGAAGCTGAGAGAGGAGAAGGAGAAAGTAGAAAGAAGAGAAAGACTTGAATGGAGGGTGAGAGAAATGAGGATGAGGGGATACCAGGAGGACCCTGGCAGACATTCTCACCCAGCCGAGACCCCTTATGGATGGGGTGACGACACAATCCCCCTGTTGGAAGGTGAGGCAGGATCTGGACTGGCCGGGACCTTGGAACTCGGGTGAAGGAAACCCCTTTAGAAATGAAGATGGGAAGCCCCTTGCTGACCCGTTTTTGGAAGGAGATAAACGCTGAACTAATTTTGCAGACACCAGTTATTTGTTAAATGCACCAATAAATGTTACACCTGTTTCAAAATCATATAAATCTGCTGATTTATTTGAACTAAGAAAGGAGCCAGGAGTGGAACCCTCACAAAAACATAAATTATATAAAAATTAACTACTACACCCTTAAAGCCATTTCTTCGGATGCTTTCTTAAGATGTAATGGAGAAGCTGCAGACACTAAAATAGGGATGGTCTGATGCTAGATCTCACCCTCAATAGGCTTGCTGAGAACAAGGAAGGCCAAGAAAAGCAATACACAGTGAATCTCAATGTTGAAAATACAGACAGCCCATTGAAATTCCAAGCTGTGCTTTCTCAAATGGTGTGCAATGCTCTGTCCAATATCCTTCTCTTTCGGAAATGTTTGTACTGCATCCTTGATGAAGAATTGCAATTCCTATGCTATATCATTCAGTATATTGATTGCATCCATAATTTTAAATTGTGCAACACTCTGAGACAAATAAAGAAAGGAAGATTGGTTGCAATATGCAATAAACAAATTATCACCATTGACAATGTGTTTTTAAAAAGATCAGTAGCAGGCCTAAGCCGGCATCAATTAAGAATGTGCATATCATTTACTGCAGTAATGTATTTTTTTTTATGGGTCTCTAGCAAATGTTTTGATCCTTAACAGGCTTAAAACAGTCCTTGCTGGAAGGACAGCCCATCCTGGTGTCAAGAGGAATCCGTCAATGAATCTATCATCCTGATAATCAAAGGCTCCCAGGAATGTGTGGTGTTGGCAGATATTGACTTTTATTAAATTAACAGCTTTGAAAATAAATGTTATAGCAGTTCATTAAACCATTTAATGAGCTACAGGGGAACAAGCAAAACAAATAGTTGCACACATCCAAGTCACTAATTTCACAGTATGTTAATGTAAATTAATTAATTTAGCAGATATACAGCGACCACGAAGCCTCCTGCGATGAACGGGGGGAGGAGAAAATACAGATGCTAGAAAAGGGTGTTGCATGCTTGCAGATAAGCTACCATGCTGGAAATGGGGAGAAAATAAGCTTGCTTTGTTTCTATATCTCATCCTTTCACAGCTTGGCACCCTCCAAATATGTTGGATTCTAACACCAGTCGGCATGGCCAAATGGATAGCAGCATGACATGAAGTTGGAAGTAAGCTTATCTATTTAACTTGTGCTATTTGTGGGCTAGCTAGCTGAATAGCTCAGTGATTTAGGTATCTGACTACAGAACCAAAGGTTGAAGGTTCAATTCCTCACTGTGCGTCCTGTGAATAGAGCCAACCTATGTGGCCATGGACAAGCTGCACAGTCCCAGGATGACCCCAGAAGCAGGAGATGGTAAACCACATCTGTGTATTCTCCACCTGGAAAACCCTGAAAAAGGTTGCCATAATTCAGAATTTATGCGATAGCACATGATGATGAGTATTATTTGTGTTGCTGATCTATAACAAAAAAGAAAAGAAAAACAAAAATAAAACTATTGTAGCATATTACAGGCAAACAGATTTATTGCACTGTGAAATAACAATATTCTGCTAGTCTTTAATTTCCCACAATACTTTTCCTTCCATTTCTGTTTGAATTTTGTTCTACCTGCTGTAAGAGATGAACACAACTATCTCTTTGGAAGAATTTCAGGAGACTTATAGAATAAAAGCAGTTTAAAATAACTATAAAAATAACATTAAAATAAATTAAACTACATAAGATGAAAACAGATCAATTAAAAGCAAGAAGAGGTTGTTATTGTTTTTTAAAGCACTAATGTTAAAACAATATTTTGTTTCAACATAATTTTAAATGCCAGGGAAAATAAAAATATTTTTACTTGATTCTTTCTTAACTTAGTCTTAGAGCATTGCACAATTTAAAATCATGGACACATATGGAATACAGGCAAAATGAAGAGGGGGGAAAAAACAATGAAAATGTCAAGATAATCGGCCTGTTTTTGACCAGAAGCAGTCAGAGCTTGAGATGTGCACAGAAACTTTTCCTCTACTTCAGCCATCGTTCAGAGGATCGACGTCCATGAAGTGGGTGAGTTTTATGCTGTTTCAGTGTAACACTTCTGGAAGTGAAGGATTTGCTGGCTGCATGTTGTTCCCCAGGAGACGCCCAGGGGAAAGACGCAAGAGAATCAGTTGCAATTTTGCAAGTCTCGATCTGAACATGAGAGAAACTGGGACACTACACTGCTGCACAATATCATGCCCACGTGGCCAGCAGGAAGAAAGATGCCAAGCTTTACACAGCAAAGGTAAAGGTTCCCCTTGACATTTAGTCCAGTCGTGTCCGACTCTAGGGCGCGGTGCTCATCCCCGTTTCCAAGCCATAGAGCCAGCGTTTTTGTCCGAAGACAGTTTCCGTGGTCACGTGGCCAGCGCGACTAGACACGGAACGCCGTGACCTTCCCACCGAGGTGGTACCTATTTATCGACTTGTATTTGCATTCTTTCGAACGGCTAGGTTGGCAGCAGGTGGGACAAGCCGCGGGAGCTCACTCCGTCGCGTGGATTCGATCTTACGACGGCTGGTCTTCTGACCCTGCAGCACAGAGGCTTCTGCGGTTTAACCCACAGCGCCACCACGTCCCTCTTACACAGCAAAGGGCAGCCTAAATGTGGACAACATCAATGGCAGCAGTCAAGTTGGCCTATCTAAGATTATAACTTTATACCTTCTTCTGGCCATTCACAAAGCGACACCAAGCAAGGGAAAATCCTAGAAACTGACTCATTGTTCAACCAGCTAACCACCTCTTAACCAAACACATATCTCATGGCTGTTTTCAATAAGTGTGAATGGTTGTGAGCACAAGAGGGTATCTCCTGTATCCTCAACATGAGACATTGCAAAATTTAAAGACTGAACTCATTCACAAGAAGCATCAAACATCAGATCTCAGATTAAACATCAGATTAAAAACTAAGGTAAAAACTTTGGCTGCCTGTATGTGACCCTTGTGTCTTCACTCATCAGGACCAAATGTTTGGGAGGAAATGGGAGTACAATGAGCTGGTAGAGCTCAGCGGATGGAGCACCTGACTGCAGAACGAGGTAAGATGTTTCGGTAACCACTGTGACTCCCAGGAGAGGGGCCACCTGAGATCATCCCCTGTTGTGGCCTTGGGCAGACGACACAGTAGTGCCAATGGGCCACCCTCAAGAGAGGCTGGTGATCCTCTTGTGAGAAGTTTATACCTACAACATGCATAATTATTAACGAGAGCACAGGGGGTCCTTTTTAATAGGACCACAGTGGGGAAGGTTAAACATGTCCATGAACTGCAGATTGCCAACATCATACTAATATTAAACAGAACCTCATGTTCCTAAAGAAAACATGTGGTTTCTAGAAGTAGGCAGCTGAATCAAAGTCTTTGTGGGAAATGTGGAGTTGGAAGGGAGAGAAGAAGGGAGGAACTCCAAAGAGGCAGATCCATGCATTCCCACTAACAAGGGAAGAAGGAATGAATCTTTTGAGGGAGCGGGAGATCGCTGGATAGTAGTGGATACTGGAGCTGAAAAAGGAAAGGTCATGGGCTTCGAGTTATTAGGATAAGAAAGCACAAGGTGCACAGGCTTAACTACTGCAGCAACCCAAGTTCTCCCACTGCTTTAGGCTGGGAGTTATCTGCCATCAATGCTGTCACCCTGTCACCATAACCACTAGTGCTCTTGTCCAACCTCCGGAGTGAGACATAGGGTGGCCACTGACCACATCCATTGTCTGGTGGCACTGCCCACAGAGCAGGCCAGGCCAAAAGGTGTAGTGTTCAAAGGAGTCATAGGACATCTGGCATACAGTACCTCACACTGACAAAGGTTTCAGCACCAGGCACTATATGCACAGTGCCTTATGACCTGTTCTGCTGGCAACAGGTGATCTTCCAAGGTACTCTACCCACAATGCTTTGCTGTGACAATACCTCAGGCATTGGGGCCTCAGCATGTCTGCAGTGCCACGTAACTGGCCATTTCCATCTATAACTCTCTCTGGAGCCGTGAGGGATGGCTTGGTGGAGTGGTGGCTGCAGGGATGTAATCCTCTGTATTTGGTTCTCCGATACTTAAGGAGAATGCCACAGCCTGCCTAATGGGAGGGCCAGCCCTGGCTTAACTAAAAGATCCACTGATCCCATGAGAAAGAGATATTATTAGATAAATTCCTAAACATTCAAAGGAACAGAGGAGAAAATTCAATGCACAGACATAACTTAATGGGTATTCTCTTAGGGCTGTCATCATAAACTGAATTATATTTAAGTTAAAGGAGAAATCAGCAGTAAAGGATAATTTCCAGAACCCAGTACTACCATTACCAAGCTGTGGAGTAAGTCCACATTTACAAGGCTATAAATGATGCCCAAACACATACACTCTCTCTTAAATACTAAGAAAGCAAATTCGTAAATGAGCCTGATCAACTGTAAACAAAATAAAGGTGGAAAAGAGCAATGAAATGTATTAAGCATGACTAATGATTGTAGACTGAATACTATGTGAGCAATATTCTCATTAAGAAATACATTGCCTCATTTTCTTTCCTGGATTATTCTTTCTGTGCCTGGACACATATATCACTGCTGACAGCCATAACAACACACTTGTTCTCCAGTCTTATTTTTCATCACACCATTTATTTTTACCTTTCAAGGCAGTAATTTGATTTCTATGATAGTATCGTTCCCGAGTTACTTTGTGCATGCTTGCTTAATGCTGTGTGCTTCAAGCAGATAAGTAGGTCTATGTGCCTTGTACCATTTACTTTGTCATGACTGGATTTTCAGCCCGGCACTTTCAACAGCAGCCTGCCAGAAACCCACATGGTTCAGCGGCACATTAATGCAAGCAGAAGGAACAAGCCCATCAAAGTCATGCAACCTCACCCTGGACTTGGATTGTCGGGGGGGGGGGGGGGACAGATTAAATCAGAAAAGAGGATGTTGGAGAAAATAATGGTAAACAGCTCCGTGTGATGTACCTGGGAGAAAAGCCTACATTGGAAGGTTTTAGCTAGACCAGGCTCTGCCCAAGCTTCTTCTCCCTGCCCCAGTATTAGCGGGTATTAGTATTGTACTTTGGCCTGGCTTTTCTCAGGTCTTACCAGGGTGAACCTCTGAAGGTATACCTATCATGCAGGCCATGGGAGAACCAAGTATATTCTGATGTAAAATGGATCCACTGGTGAACCTATGCAATTCAGATGGATCCTTTTCATCAAGTAGGTAGCCCACTGGATTTTGCTATGTAAGAAAGATCCCCTAGATAATATACTTAAGATCCCAGTAAGAATCTGGAAGTTGAGTCGTGGCAACTGGACTTCTTTCTTGTTAGGTTGAAACGTTTCGCTACTCATCCAAGTAGCTTCTTCAGACTGACTCAACTTGACTCAACTTCCAGATAGCCTCACCTGGACGACTGAGAATCTTCACAGATATATCCCAGTAAGAAATTAGAAGTAATGGGTTTGTTCCAATCTACGAAGGGTACATGGTCTGTAGTGGATAAGGAACCTCAAGCTCTCAAGCCAAATCTAGTCTCCTAGGGATAACCAGATTATCCTCTCTGCCCCTTGCATGATACCGGTTGATGCCTCTTCTAATGCTTAATAGCTAGGTTTGAGCTAAAAGAAGTAGATATTTTTCATCTCACCCCTTAACCTTTGGCTCTTCCCCCAGGAGTTCTTTGGAGCTTGAATTTGGGCTTCAGGTTCAAAATGGTTCCCCCACCTTTGGTGCACAGAATTCACGCAAGGAGCCCTTCCATTATTATTGCAAATGTCTTTTTTTTCCTGCATAATCATTAAGTTTTACAAAAATTACACAATTTTAATGAAAAAGATTCAACTGCACACCCTCCCCCTCCCCTACCATCCCCAGAAGGCTGGAGATGCTTCCAGTTTGGCTTTCAACATAGAACAGATTGTTCAGCTTGTGTTGTTCTATGAAATAAATCTCTAATAATTCAAAAATAGAATTAGAACATGGATTAGATAAGTGAGTTGACCCTCAAAGAGCTGAACTCATTGGAAATCTTACGGGAAAGGATGGGGCTTGTGCCAGTAGAGATTTTGGGGGATGAAAGCAACAACCAGTTGAAATCATTTGAACATGAGCTGGAAGACAGGTCCTTGAAGGAACCATACGGAAAAATCTGAAATAATTTAGGCAAATCCAGTGCTCATGCTGCCAGGAGACTGCAGGAACTGTGGTCCAGAAAGTAATGGTTCCAGGTTCAGAGTCATCTGCTTAAATTACCTTGGATGAATCTGCTGGAATGAATTCTACAAAGAGTGAGCCCTATCAAACATTATCCACCAATGTGAAAAACAGAGATATTCAGGGTAATCTTGTTTTCAGTGTCAGCAGCAGACAGCTCTTCAACCAAACCTTTGAAGGGACCCCACCTGTGGCAACAGGTTTAGCAGAGTGGATTCCAAAGATCAGAACCAGTTTTTCTCCATCCCTACAAAGACACAGCTCCTATTCTGGATTTCCACACATATAGATGTAGATGAACTGCTACACTATCAGCCTCATTAGACAGAATGTTAATTGCAAATTACAATGAACATGTCTATATATGAAATAAGAAATAAAATAAACATCAGCAGTGGGGAAGTGGGAAGGAGTGAATCAGGATCAGGTTGAAATGAGGTGGTAAAGTTAATCCTTGCCATTTTTATTATAGACCAGATGAAACTCCCCCAAGCACCCAATGCTGCTGTTTTTCTGGGGAAGGAAGCTTCCTTTAGCACCAATAAAATGTTTGGTTCTCTTATAACAAGCTGGCTTTTAGCTAGATCAATGTGTTGATTCTTGTAAGTCAATGTGGCATTCGTGTGTTCTTTGTGATGAAGTGAATTTACGTCTTCTTTTTCAGTCTGCCCTTTCATGTAGAAAGTGCTGTTAAAAAAATGATCAAAACAATACAATTCTGTGGGCTCCAAATTCTAGCAAGGCTGAGAGCTTCATGACTGAGCAGAAAAGAGAGCATGACACCCTCAAGCAGTTATTGTTATGCAGTTTCTTTTTCTGGCAGAAACACAAGCTTGCATTTCTTGAGCCGTAAATGAAAGAATGTGAGTAGTAAGAGACCAAAGTTCATTGGTAGAACATGTTTTTTGTACATGACATCTGTACATAAAAAGTCTCAGAGTTGGTTTTTTGGGATCTTCCATATAAAAGAATTACGTAGCAAACAAAGGAAAAGGCCACAGCTCAGAAATACTAGCTCCCAAAATCTCCCAGTCAGGTATAAACTTTGAGAACTCACACTTATCTGATGGACACTGATTGGCAGGAGATTCATCAGAGCCTGGAAACGTTACCTTTTTTTTTTTTTAGTATGGCTCCTAAGATCTCTTGGCCAGCACAGTCAGCAGCTGTATTGCCTGGGAGCCACATTCTCAGAATTAACTTTTCAAAGTTCTGTGATAGCTTCATTCATTCATTCATTCATTCATTCTCAGAATTAACTTTTCAAAGTTCTGTGATAGCTTCATTCATTCATTCATTCGTTCATTTTTATACTGCCCGAATTGGTGACATGCACCACTCTGGGCAGTTAGCAATATATGAACTACCCTCACGCCAGCCCCGAGATCAAATAAAACCCCAAAATACACAACAACAAATGCCAAAATTAAATTTAAAGCCAAACAAATATATGGCAGTAGGCCAGTGATATTAAACAACGGGGACCATAAATCAGAGAGGACCTTTGTCCACATGTCCTTCTTACAAGTTTCCTTGCAACATCTGTACAGCTGTTGTGGGGAAACGATACTGGAGCTCTTTTCTTCTATTTTGCTATTGTTGAAACACCTTCCTCACATATACATTATCACCAGCAAGAATACAATTATACATGTTGTGCCAATGTGTGTCCCAGCAGGATTCTGACAGGACAAAATTAGTAGCAGGAGATGGCGGCAGGGGGCAGAATAGCAGTGGTTTATTCATTGCTCCTAATAATACCCATGCTTCCAACAGCTTGCAAAAACCAACTAACGTTTAGCCTGGCTTTCCCATTTAAAAAATGACTTGTCTATTTAGAGCTATTGTTTGGAAAGCAACTATAAGCTTGATAGGATCTGGGCACTTAGCTTGCATAAGATTTTCTCTTTAAAAAAATAAATCCAAGTCATTTGTCTTACTTATGCAACTATCACCTCTGATCATTTACTGAATCTAAGCCGCTACGCCTGAGAATTCACTGCTGTCAACTTCCCAAGGATGGCATGTTCTACCAAATTTGGATGAATAAAGAATGTGTTATATGAGTCTGCTTCAGCCTGCCATGTTTTTTTAACAAGACTTTGAAGAGTCTATTTATCCTGCAGTATTGATTCTGAAGTAGTGGGAGACAGTGATGGGTCAGGATGCTGTGATGCCTAGGGACCTCTGGGAGCTGTAGTCCCTCCCTACCACCCAGCATCTAGTGTCTCATGGGACAAGCTCACCTTGCCTCATAATAATATGCATCATAATATATAATGCATATTCTCCTAGTTTGGGAGAAACTGGAATTATTTTTAATATGGCAATTTTCCTGTAACACTCACTCCAATTTCTCCTTCCACACTTGTCACAAGGGGTCTAACAAGGGATCTTCTCTAAGTTCTTGGGGGTTTATAAACAATAGCCATTTTTCTCATTCAAAACAGCAAAATGAGATTCCAATAGATACATAAGGAGAAATAGGGGAAGCATGATAATCTGACCAAAATATTCCAGCTATGTAGTATTGCCAGCTAGCTGGCTGGAGAGCTCAGAGGTTTAGGTATCTAGCTGTGGAGTCAGGAAGTTGATTCCTCACTATGGCTCCTTGGAGAAGAGCAAGCCTGTGTAGCTTTGGGCAAGCTGCACAATTCATTTCTAAGTATTATCTACCTAGAAAACCCTGGAAAGGGTCGACTTGCAATTAGTACTAGTAGTAGTGGTAGTTTTGTCAACTATCTTCTTACTGAATTACTATTATTGTTGTTCAATAATAACTATTTAATATATATAGGTAAAGGTAAAGGTTCCCCTTGACATTTAGTCAAGCCATAGAGCCAGCGTTTGTCCGAAGACAGTTTCCGTGGTCACGTGGCCATCGCGACTAGACACAGAACGCTGTTACCTTCCCACCAAGGTGGTACCTATTTATCTACTTGCCTTTTTACATGCTTTCGAACTGCTAGGTTGGCAGGAGCTGGGACAAGCGACTGGAGCTCACTCCGTCGCGTGGATTCGATCTTACGACTGCTGGTCTTCTGCCCTTACAGCACTGAGGCTTCTGCGGTTTAACCCGCAGCGCCACCACGTCCCTGTATTTAATATGTATACTGATATAGTTATTATAGTCCAATAATAGTTATTCGATTATGATAATTCTAGTATTATTTTTGTTCAGCCATGCAGAACCATGGGGCAGGAGTTCAAATCCCCACTGTGTCTTCCAGAAATGGGGCCAGTTGAGATTACCCAGAGCATGTGTGGCTGATGGGGTTACATGCCCTGCCACCTGTGTGGCCTGGGGCAAGCTGCACAGTCCTACAGCACCACCCAAAGGAGGGTCTGGCAAACCACACCTGAGAGTTTTATACCTAGAAACCCTGGACATAAGGCAGAAAGGACTTGATGGCACACGAGTTATTTATTGTTTGTTCAAAGGTAGAAGAAGCTGGTCATGCTCATTGAATAACCCATGACTCAATAATTCTTACAGCAGTCTTCTTTTTTCTTTTTTTTTCATATCACTGGCTTATTCCCTGTACATAATAATCAATTGCATGAGATGACTGAGAGGAAATAGTTTCAAAAAACACATTTCTGTGCAGGTTGTAACTGCATTAGCCAGCCTCTCTTATTGTTTGGAGCGCCATATGATAATGCTACTACTATCCCAATGTGATGATTCAACTCAAATTCATCCTGAAATAATATAAAAAATGACATTGATCCAATGCATGGCGTCAGGGTCCAATGAAAACAGCTATAAAATAAAGTTTAATCTTCATGTTTGGATTAACAGTTAAAAATTAGAGCAGGGGTCGTCTGCTACCAGTGAAGAAAAGCTCATAAAAAGTTAATCCAATTTAACAAATATTTGGAAGGCTTAAATTGGAGCTTGGACAACAAGCACTCGATGGGCCTCGGGTGCTCTCCCTGTAACTCAGCACTTCTGCCCTCCTAAAGTGCCACACACTAACATTTTAGAAATTTTTTTAAAGACTCAAATGTCCCCTTGTGGATTCTAGGGGGCATGGGGACAGGTTTGCTGTTTTGAGGGCCCCCAAGAACCTCTTGGACTCCTTAAGTCCCAGAAAACATTTTGTTTAAAAATATAAATATACAACTGGACACCAGAGGGAGGGAGGAGGCATTTCTAGTTAAAAACAAACTTCTTCTTGTTGCTGCTGCTGCTATTGTTGTTCCTCCAGGTAGTTTTGCTCCAGGTAGTTACCACTAAATATTTAAGATTTAGGCAGGGTTGGGTCTTTAAAAAAAAAAAAAAAAAGGGCTGGAAACAGGTGTCATTTTTCATATAACTGACGTAAATAACTTGTTAAAAATTACAAACTAATTAAATTGCTAATTGGTTTATGGCACTGTCTTACTTTACAAACAATTTGCTAATTGTTAGGTAAAGGTAAAGGTTCCCCTTGACATTTAGTCCAGTCGTGTCCAACTTGAGGGCGCGGTGCTCATCCCCGTTTCCAAGCCATAGAGCCAGCGTTTGTCCGAAGACAGTTTCCGTGGTCACGTGGCCAGCGCGACTAGACACGGAACGCTGTTACCTTCCCACCGTGGTGGTACCTATTTTCTACTTGCATTTGCATGCTTTCGAACGGCTAGGTTGGCAGGAGCTGGGACAAGCGACGGGAGCTCACTTCGTCGCGTGGATTCAATCTTACGACTGCTGGTCTTCTGACCTTGCAGCACAGAGGCTTCTGCGGTTTAACCCGCAGCGCCACCACATCCCTTGCTAATTGTTAGTTTCTTGTAAAGCACGCTGTAATTTGTGTTTATGTTGGAAGACAAGGCGCACATTCTTTGAAATAATCGCATGCAGCCATTTTGGAATCAGCCTTGAGGGAGTAAGTAGCTGCCTTACACCAGTTCACATCACTGGTCCATCTTGTGCAGCATTGTCTATGCTGAGTGGCAAGAGTTCCCTAGGGCTATGGACAAGTGTCTCATCATTTCCAGGATATAGCAGGCACTGAACCAGCCCTTCTGTGTGCCATGCAAGTGCTCTACCACTAAGGCTGACAGGTCAACAAAATCATAATCTTTCACCAGTCTCTGTGGCCAGCATCTTCAGAGGACAGGAGCTAGAATTCTGTCTGTGTTCTGGTGTAGTGTGTGGGATTGTTGAGTATTTGTAGCTGTGGGATCAGGGTTTTTGTTCTTTTCAGGAGATTGGGTGTTTCCTGTGATCAGGGTGTTTTTTTTGTTATGGGTGTTTTGTTGTGATAAGGGGGGGAATGATCTGTCACTATGTTGAAAAGAACAAAAACCCTGATCCCACAGCTACAAATACTCAACAATCCCACACACTATACCAGAACACAGACAGAATTCTAGCTCCTGTCCTCTGAAGATGCCAGCCACAGAGACTGGCGAAACATTAGGAAGAAAACCTCCAGAACACAGCCAAACCGCCCAAAAACCCACAACAACCATTGGATCCCGCCATGAAAGCCTTCAAGAACACAAAATCATAATCCTTTTAATTTTAGGGCCAAAACATAGGTCCAGGGAGAGATCCTTGTGATGTCACAGAAACAGAGCAGACAAGAGTCAGGAACAAAGGAAGCTCAATACACATACAAAGACCTGAGAAGGAATGGGTTTTTCAGACTGTAAGGACTTCCAGCTCCAGAATTTGCCTATAATCTCCCAGGCAGAATTCAGTGATTGGGAGAGAAGAAAGCAGAAGGAAAAGTGATGCCTTTCTGCCTTCATATTATACTTTACTTCTATGTGAAGCAGAAGTGAATGTGCCCTCAGTCACACTGCTTCCTGAGAATCACCCCAGTGGTCTATGACTAGGATAGTCTTGCTACACAGTAGATTCTATAGGGGGGCATTACTGAATTACCCTATTCAAGTGGTTTCCAGCCTTAGCTCCACAGATGTTCTTGGACCGCAACTCCAAGAAATCCTGGACAGTACAGCTAGTGGAGAAGGCTTCTGGGAAATTTAGTCCAGGAACATCTGGGGATCCAAGGTTAGAACCACTGCCCTACCCACTGGGGTGACTGGAGGAGCACTCCCTTGTGTTTCACAGCTGACAGACATGGAGATTTTGCTTTACTTTGCAACACCCAATCAGGGATTTCAAGTGTGGTGTGTAGTGGATAGAGTGACAGAATAGGAATCTGGATAACATGGTTTGAATCCCCACTTGGCCATGAAAATTCACTGGGGAAGTGGAACTGGTAAAACCATTCCTTAAGTATCTCGCTTACCTTGAAAGCCCTGTTAGGGTTGCTATAAGTTGGTTCTGACTTGATGGCACATAACTACATCAAGAAGCAGGGTTGTGAATAATAGGACTTTTCAGAATCAAATGTGACTTAACAGGATGTAAGAACAACACCACAAAGCTGGCAGGGTGGCAATGAAGAAATACTGGGAGGGGTAAAATCTAGAGAGCAGTAAAATCATTAGAAGCCGATGGCTATAAAATATCAATTTTAGCTATCAAGGAATGCATTGTGTTCAAGGGTTGACTTAAGATTTTTCGGAAGATGATCTTATACAGCTATAAAACCAACATCAATGTTGTTTGCACAGTCTCTGCAACACTAAGATAACAGCTAGGAAAATCTCATCTATATGATAACGAATGTCAGATACGGAGAATGCCTGATCCATACTGGAGGAAATGGGGAATGCATGCTAAAGTAAGTTATCTATAAGACTGATTGTGCTAAATGTACTTCATGTCACATAAGGGAGATTGGAAGACCTCTGCTCATGATGTGCAAGGAACATCTGGCAGATATTCCAGATAGAACAAAATACAATTCAGGCCATTTGAAGTGAGAACATGCTGGCAACGCTTACAGACTCTTTTTGCTGGCCCTCAAGCCTAATAATCACAGAAGGAACATCAAGGAGGCAATATGGATTTAACTGCTCAAACCAGGTATCAATACAAAGGAGGACATAAAAGAGGCAATAGTGTTTATTGTTGTTGTTGTTTAGTCGTTAAGTCGTGTCCGACTCTTCATGACCCCATGGACCAGAGCACGCCAGGCCCTCCTGTCTTCCACTGCCTCCCGGAGTTTGGTCAAATTCATGTTGGTAGCTTCGATGACCCTGTCCAACCATCTCGTCCTCTGTCGTCCCCTTCTCCTCTTGCCCTCACACTTTCCCAACATCAGGGTCTTTTCCAGGGAGTCTTCTCTTCTCATGAGATGGCCAAAGTATTGGAGCCTCAGCTTCAGGATCTGTCCTTCCAGTGAGCACTCAGGGTTGATTTCCTTCAAAATGGATAGGTTTGTTCTCTTTGCAGTCCAGGGGACTCTCAAGAGTCTCCTCCAGCACCACAATTCAAAAGCATCAATTCTTCGGCAGTCAGCCTTCTTTATGATCCAGCTCTCACTTCCATACATCACTACTGGAAAAACCATAGCTTTGACTATGCGGACCTTTGTCGGCAAGGTGATGTCTCTGCTTTTTAAGATGCTGTCTAGTAGTGTTTATTAGTGGAATCTAAATAGGGATGTGCCCTGAATTAAATCTAGATCTCTCTGTTATGAGTCTGGTGATGCATTCCCTGCTTGGTGGCTGAAGCTGACCTCTAAACATTGAAACGTTTGACTTGTTTTAACCTATTAAACTTCAGGCATAATTTCATTGCTGAATATTGTATGCATAATATCATTAACATATCATGCTGCACCACCAACACATTATAGATACATTGCATTGCCAACATATCGCACCCCATAAATATTAAATATTGTTATTATTCAGTAAATAAATAGTAACAAATAAATAATTCTCCTGCAATAAGAAACAGAGAGTCTTCCAGGTTCTAAGCATTTAGAGTAACCATCTAATTTTGAATTGGTCTGTAGTGGAACTCGACTCTCCAAAATTGACATGGAGACAGAGGTCTTGAATATCTCCAGGTTCTCCAGACAAGCAGCTGATGTGAAATAGATGAGAGGTTTGACTACTTTTCAAGGCAGAGAAATTCTTAAATGAAGGGTTTTATTACTTCAGGCTTTTAACAAGTCAGAAGATGAGCTAAGGACAACAAAGTAATTGCAATGTTTGTAATAACTGGGTGCAGACCAATGGATAGACAAGCCTAAAAAAAAAAAGAAGCAACAGAAGCCAGTGTTTTGACATAACTGTAGTTTGCCCACATTACTGAATGCTGTCCTAAATATTTGAAAAACACAAGTCACAAAAATTCAATTAACTTTACAAACAGATCAGACAGACTCTGGAAGGAAAAGCTCTACCAAGAACTGTTAGTCATCAAGACAAGCCCTACCATTTTACAGGGTGAAACAGCTGCCTCGCAGGACAGATATGGTGGTGGGGAAGGGATAACATTCACAGGAAGGTGTTGGCCACCTGGGTGTGCTGTGTTTGATTCAGCTCTCCCTTATTGCTTCACATGTTCTTGGGTTTTAGATTAAACACAGGAGGAATGAGCTAGCCCTGCCCTCTTCCCTTGCATGTTTCTGTTGCTCTCCTCATGTAGTGATTGACTTTCTCAAGAGCTGTCTTCTATGTATGGAGTTTCTTCACACAATCCAAAACAATGAGAAACTGTTGTTCTGAAACCTACCGAAAGCTTACACCCATAAAGGAGACTCTCTTCTTGAGAAAGTCAATTCCTCCTCCCCCCCCATGATGAAAACAATGAAGATATGATGATGATGATGCGCCGCCAAGTCAATTCTGACTTTTGGAGACCCTTTTCATGGTTTTCTAGGTAGATAGTACAGTACTCAGAAGGCATCTACCATTCCCTTCTTCTGAGGGTACTCTGGGACCGTGCAGCTTGCCAAGACCACACAGGGGGGAATCCAACTCCTAACCTCTGGCTCCTCAGCCAGATATCTAAACCACTGAGCTATTCAGCCAGAAGAGAAGACGGGCTGGTGCAATCCCTTTCCTCCTACATTATTTAATAGACAGCACTAAAAATGGCTTCTGTGAAACAGGCAACCAGTGAAGTGGTTAACAATCATTGCTACAACGGCTTTTCCTTCAGTGTGACCAAATATATTCCATAACCACCTTCTCTAAGCAAGGACTCCAGGAGAATTAGCAGTCTATTCATGTTATGGTACAAGCACCACCAGGCCTACTGGTTCCAGCCTCGTATTGAAGAGTGACAGTGATTAGTTCCTTTCTTTCCCCTTAATTTTCTCCCTGAATAAAAGGGCAAGAACATTACTGACTAAAAATACATAGCTTCGGAACTCAGGCTAATGAAAATAGAGTTTAAAAGTGGAACCAAGTGGAATCTCTTTTAATAAAAGTACGTATACCTGAATAGAAGCCCGGTAACTCCGAGGAGAAGTTATTACTTTTAGTGCCAAAGAAAATTATTTTT
This sequence comes from Intellagama lesueurii, assembly GCA_037013535.1. NCBI lineage: Eukaryota > Metazoa > Chordata > Lepidosauria > Squamata > Agamidae > Intellagama > Intellagama lesueurii. Next base: position 10,097,719 of record JBAJHW010000003.1, read on the forward strand.
GATTCAAGGATGAGAAACCTTGTTTCTCAAAAGTTAAAACATTAATTTGTATTTTGTCTGCTGCACATAGTTGGGAGGGGGACTTTTATTTTTGAGACCTATGATGATCATTTTCAAAACATTATTTTAGTCGAGAAATAAAAGGATAGCAATATTACATTTATCTTCAATCTCTACCTCAAGAGATGGGGGGGGTGGAAAAACTCCTTCTGAAAACATTATTGGAACTAAAGAAATTTCTTTATGAATGAATCCGTGTTGTATTTCAGAGCTACTGTAGGAAATTGAGAATCAGGCGGATTTCTTTGAGAGGAAGGCCGATTGAAAGACAGGGCTACTGAAGGTGAGGCAAGTGGGGGAAAAGCAGCAAGGTGAAATTGAATACAACCTAGTTCTACCCCCTAGAATTGTACCTCCAATGTAGGATTTTAAAAAGAAAAAACTCAATGAAGCAATCACCTCAGGGAAGTTTCTCTGAGCTGCTGCTTTTTCAACAGATAAGGAGAATCAAGTGGGAAGATGGCCTTATCCCTCAGCTGCACATATGTAAGAAAGGACAAATCTGTATATTTGTTTTCTCTTCAGTTCTGACTGCTTCAGTCTTCAATCCATTCTGTCCAGTTCCTCCATCAGTTTTCTGATAGGCATTTTTACATTGATATACATTTCTTTCTAGAATTTCACCCTCACATAATACATGTAAAAGAAGACCATATTTCTAATTACAATGTATGGCTGTGAAAGCTGGACAGTGAAAATAACTGATAGGAAAAAAATCAACCCATTTGATAATTAAGTCACATTTTTTGATTGGGTAACCTCCCTGATAGACAGAGGGAATTCTGTAGACATTTTATCTTGACTTCAGCAAAGCTTTTGACAAAGTGCTCCATGATAATCTGATCAGCAAGCTAACTAGGTGTGGGTTGGATAGATCAAGTGTCAGGTGGATACACAATTGACTACAGAATTGTACTCAGAGGGTGATGATTAATGGCTCCTTCTCCAACTGGAGAGAAGGTTACAAGTGGGGTACCCCAGGGCTGAGTCCTGGGTCCAGTGCTCTTCAACATTTTTATTAATGACCTGGGTCAGGGAATGCTAATCAAATTTTCATATGACACAGAATTGGGTGGAATAGCTAATACCCTGGAAGACAGAAGCAAAATTCAAAATGATCTTGATAGGCTGGAGCACTGGGCTGAAAACAACAAAATGAAATTCAACAGGGATAAGTGCAAAGTATTGTACCTCAGAAAAAGAAACCAAATGCACAGTTACAAGATGGGGAATACCTGGCTCAGCAATACGTACTACAAGCGAGAAGGATCTTGGAATTGTCATAGATCACGTGCTGAATATGAGCCAACAGTGTGATGTGGCTACAAAAAAGACAAATGCTAAAGGATCTCTTCTCGATCATTCCAGAGTGCAGGACATGCAACAATGGGCACAAGTTACAGGAAGTCAGGTTTTGGTTGAATATCAGGAAAAACTTCCAAACTGTTAGAGCAGTATGGCAATGGAACCAATTACCTTGAAAGGTGGTGAGTGCTCCAACACTGGAGTTATTCAAGAGAAATTTAGACCAATACTTGACAGATCTCCTTTGATTTGTATTCCTGTATTGAGCAGGGGGTTGGACTAGACCACCTTATAGGCCCTTCCAGCTTCTTTATACTATGATTCTAAGTGGGTTGTAGATCAAAGCAACTCTAAGCTCTAGAAGCAAAAATAGCAAAACTGAGGTTGTACTTTGGATACATTGTGAAAAGACAAGGCTTGCTGGAAAAAACAAACATGCTGGGAAAATTTGAATGTGGCCGGAAAAGAGGAAGACCAAATATAAGATATTTGAAATATAAAAGAAGCCATGGCCTTCAGTTTGCAAGAGTTTAGTAGGGCCATTAATGGCCATTTGGAGATCACTGGTTCATAGGGCCAGCATAAGTGAGATGCAACCTGATAGCACATAACAACACAATGCATTTTTATACCTTGTTACCAACGTACACATTTTTAATGCAGTACTAGGCTGTATCTCAGCATAAGCACAGTGTCTGGATCAATGGAAATAACAATAGTCCTGTATTCTGCTTTGGTCAGGCATCACCTGGAACACTGTGGTTTGGTGAACCACAGTTTAAAAATGATGTTGACAAGCTGGAAAATGTTCAGAGGAAAACAACCAAGATCATAAAGGTCTGGAAATGTCCAAGGGACATTTATATGTATATGTATATGTATATGTATATGTTTAGCCTGGAGTAGACTGAGAGGCAATATCATTTTTGTTGTTTAGTCGTTAAGTCGTGTCCGACTCTTCGTGACCCCATGGACCAGAGCACGCCAAGCCCTCCTGTCTTCCACTGCCTCCCGGAGTTGGGTCAAATTCATATTGGTTGCTTCGATGACACTGTCCAACCATCTCGTCCTCTGTCGTCCCCTTCTCCTCTTGCCTTCACACTTTCCCAACATCAGGGTCTTTTCCAGGGAGTCTTCTCTTCTCATGAGATGGCCAAAGTACTGGAGCCTCAGCTTCAGGATCTGTCCTTCCAGTGAGCACTCAGGGTTGATTTCCTTTAGAATGGATAGGTTTGTTATCCTTGCAGTCCAGGGGACTCTCAAGAGTCTCCTCCAGCACCACAATTCAAAAGCATCAATTCTTCAGCGGTCAGCCTTCTTTATGGTCCAGCTCTCACTTCCATACATCGCTACTGGAAAAACCATAGCTTTGACTATGCGGACTTTTGTCGGCAAGGTGATGTCTCTGCTTTTTAAGATGCTGTCTAGGTTTGTCATCGCTTTCCTCCCAAGAAGCAGGTGTCTTTTAATTTCGTGGTTGCTGTCCCCATCTGCAGTGATCCTGGAGCCCAAGAAAGTAAAATCTGTCACTGCCTCCATATCTTCCCCTTCTATTTGCCAGGAGGTGATGGGACCAGTGGCCATGATCTTAGTTTTTTTTTATGCTGAGCTTCAGACCATTTTTTGCACTCTCCTCTTTCACCCTCATTAAGAGGTTCTTTAATTCCTCCTCACTTTCTGCCATCAGAGTGGTATCATCTGCATATCTGAGGTTGTTGATATTTCTTCCGGCAATCTTAATTCCGGTTTGGGATTCCTCCAGGCAATATCATAGTCACCTTCAAATATTTGAGGGGCTTTTGTGTGGAGGACAGGACAGCCTTTTTTCTGTAGGTCCAGAGAGTAGGACCCTAAGTATTAGAATCAAATTACCAGAATGAAAATTTTACTTAAACTTCAGGAGGAGTTGCCTGACAGTACGAGCTGTTTGACAGTGGAATGGCCTACTTTGGAAAGTGGTGGACTTTCCTTCATTGGAGGTTTTAGTACAGAGCCTAGATGGCCACCTCTCAGTCATGCTTTAGTTATGGATTTCCTGCTTTGGTTGGGGCTTGGGACTGATGTCTCTTGGCGCCTCTTCCAGCTCTACAATTCTGTGATTTTGTGTACTTCTCCATATGGAAAGACTGCTTGGCCTGATGAGCCCGTGTGAGTCTGAGCAACAGCCAGGTAACTTGAGATACTAGAGGTCAGATCACACATGAAGGGAAAAGCATATTTTCTCCTCCTACAGCTTAATTGCTCTGGAGATTACAAGTCTTTCAGCAGGAACAAAAACAAAACAAAGCAAGTTTTTTCCCATCTTGAATACTATCAAATTGATTTCGTTGTGAGCTTTCTTGGGTTACAATTCACTTCTTCAGAACTACGGAGTGCAGCCTCTAAGCCAGCCTGCAAAAATTCACCTTGGAATTAATGGGTTGGCCACGCTTTAATGGTGCCCCAATACTTTTGTTTTTATTGTTCCTGAAATAGATTAACAAAGCTACCCCCCTGAAAATAAATATTTCAGTGGTATGTACTGGTTGACGGATGACAAAACAAAAGGAAAGCTGATTTGCCAAATGCAGATTAAGGCAGGGTATATTAGTAATAAACAGTATTTTCCCCTATAAAGTGTATTGTTTCTATATATGGAATCAGTGTCACATCTAGTGATATCCTATGCTCATAACTGGAAAGGAATAAAATGCTTTTCCTGTGACAATGCAATTCCTTTGTAGCTTTCATATATGACTGCAAATGAAGCATGTGTACTACTCTCAAGCAAAGCCAGCTAGTTGCCCAAATGAGGTAGTGAGAAAAGCTCACATTAGGACAATCAAATGTCATTTATCACTTTTGCAGTCCCTGCTTCTACATGCAGAGCTGTTTATTTCATCTAGTTTCACCTTGAGTCTGAGAACCAGTGTTCATTGTGATTCATGTTCTCAACTCCTTAGCCACAGTTCTTTCCAATATATTTATTTATGAGCAAAGCATTAATTAAACCACCGTACCTCTTGGGTTTTGTGCTGACTTTCATTGTCTGTGACCAGAGACTGCGTCTTCTCCCATTTCTCTGCCACCTGATTTGCTTCTTCTATCTTTTGCTGGCATGTTTTCTCGGAGTTCAGCAGCGTCACTTCATAAAATTCTTGAATATCTGTGGGTAAATAAGAAATAACATTTTAAAAAAACCCAAATTGACTATTTGATAAAGTAGATAGCGAGGTTATGGCTTGTTTACTTAAAATTAGCATGCACTATGCGCTTGTTTAAAAATTTTATTGTATTCAGAGAGGCAGACGGGATCCTTTCTAGCAGGAAAGTACTGACAAACAAATTACCATCCGATAATGCTGGGACTTTTTAAAAAGAGAGAGAACAATTTTCCTTTTAAAATATTGCATTAATCTTTTCATAAATATTACATGAATATATGAATAATGCATGGCTAATCACTACTGAATGAAGACTCAGAGTAAACATACTAACTGGAAGAGATTCCTGCACAACAATATTTCATTCTTCTGACTCCTTCCTGCCACTAAACAACTCCTGATTTTAGACTGAGGCAATGTCATAGGGGCACTGGTTCAACATAGGGGCACCCCTCCCCCACACACCCCTTGGATCCATGAGTCACTTACTCATGGGCATTGTTATAGAAATTGCAACTGGCCCTGCAAGGAAACTCAAAATACTAGCGAATGATTTGGCTAGTCCAGTGGTTCCAAACCTTGAGTCCCCAGATGTTCTTGGACTAAAACTCCCAGAAGCCTTCCCCACTAGCTGTGCTGGCCAGGATTTCTGGGAGCTGCAGTCTAAGAACATCTGGAGACCCAAGATTAGGAACTACTAGGCTAGTGGTTTCAAGCCAGAGTATTGATAATCAATATTCTGAAGTGAGCATAGCTCAGTGATAGATCAAATCTATGGATACAAAAAGTTCTAGGTTTAATATTTAGCATCTCCATGGCCCAGAATCCTATTGCATGTTTGCATGTACCCAGTGTACATGTACAATGAGCAAGGGATTTGCTGCAGGTAATTGCAGCTAATTGACAAGGTGCCAAATACATGCCCAGTACAGAATCAGGCACATTACCAGCACCTCATCAATCTGGCATAGCAAGTTCCTTGATTGCTCATGCATGTGTGTAAATATCCAATAGAATTCTGTCTCCTATAGGCTTGAGAGTCAAGTGTCAGCCAATCTCCAGAGGTCCAGTGGCTCTACACACCCACCCTTGGATCTTGGAAGGCTACGCTCACTTCCATGACCCTCCCTTCTCCCCCACCCTTTTCTAATTGAAAAAGCCCCCTTACATCCTCCAGTGGCCAAAAATTTGGAAAAGTGTGTTACATTCCTCGGATGTTTGAGAACCCTCAAAGCATGGGCAAATTGTCCACATACCCCATAAAGGAGACAAGGAGACTTTCTGAGCTGTTTTTTCCCCAATTTTAAAAAAATATTGGGTCATGGGAGTCTTGGCGACAATATTTACCTCACTGGGGGCTGCATGAGACCTATTCGCTACATGTCTCCCACCCCCATGTAGATAATCCTAGCTACATTTGGATGCCTTAACCAGGAAACCTGGTTTAATAAGCTGCAATATGAATCAGCTGCATGCTCATGTATATATATGTATCTATGTCCATGTAAACTAGGAGGGATATGTGGAATTAATGTTGGGATACAGTCTTAAGGTAAAATTAATTCTATTCCCCTCACCCCACCACTTGCCACTTTGCCTAATGCCACATAGTGACCCGAGGTGTTATACCTTATTGCTATAAATCTAAATGGCCACATCTTTTTGGAGGAGGGTGACCAAATACACACATGAAAAAATGTGTAGGTTACAAATATTTTTCCTCTACTGGATCATTACATGCTGTGAACTTCAGTGTGGACTATCAGAGCCTTCGACATCACATCAGGGGTTATTCTGACCTGTTGACATTTCAAGCACTAACGTTTTCATAGATCCAATAGTGGTATTATGTAATCCTGCTTCATCAACACTGTTTCTGGGGAGCACCTAGTCCTGCCCCCTTAAGCCTCACTTTTCCATACAATCAGAGAGGAGTCTAAAGAGGAGAGGTCCCTTCCTGTATGTATGTATGCTTGCTTGCTTTTGTTGCTACAAAGGACTCAGCACTTTTGTTTCTGTGAGAAAATGAATGTCAGCCATTTCTTTAACAGACCTAGTAACCACTGTGCCTCACCTCCCTTTTATGATTATTGTGTGGATAAGGAAGAGGGGAAGTGAGCCATGTACCCAGCCTTGAACTGAATAAAAACTAATAAATAAACTCAGACCATTTTCAGCCTTGTAAGAGTCACTAATAATTTATGATTACAGAAGTATGTGTATACACTGGCTGAAATTCAGTAATAAGTTGCAACTAGAGTAGGCACTCTCAGTCAGTAAAACTTAGAAAGGAGCTGACTCACCAAATCCCCACTGGTTCAACACGCCTATTATACTGGTGACTTACTACAGTACTGGGTTTCAGCCAATGGATTAATATATGTGTAGACAACATTATGTCTAATTGTGTGTTATATTTTGGTTCATATTCTCTTCTCTTTGCATGATTCTCTTTGCATGATTTCATAATCAGTAATAATGTCATTTCACAAAAATTAAAATAGAAAATAAATTAATCTGAGTGTCAGCTTTCTCATCTTGCCAAAATTTTATTGGATCTACTTTTAATAGATGACTACATCTATGAAAGATTTTAAATATATACACAGAAGCTCAGCAAACATCAACCTGGCTAATTCTAGCCAATTTATGTGATGTCTTTATAAGATGTCTTACTTTCACATGACACAAGCAAAGCTCCTCATCGTTAGACATAAAAATATTTACCACAATTCCAGAGTTATCTATAGCTTCATGCTCCTTTATCAACAATCAGTGGTAACTTCAAATCGACTCATCCTTTGGAGGATGCTAAAGTGGATGGGAAACTCTCATCCAAAAATGAAGCAAACAAAATTTCTATGCTAGCTGGAGTATTATGGGAGTTATAGTGATGTTGGCTAACTTAGGCAGAGGCTTTTCCTGTCTTTGGAAAGGGTGAGAAGGTTGTTTGGTTCAAGGTTTTGACAAAACAATTTCCAATATTCGTAATTACTTTCATATATACAATGGAACATAGTTGAGAGTTTGTTCTTCTTAGGAAGAAAAGAGAAAGTGGCAAATTCATGCGTTCAAGTAGAATGCTTGGTTCTTAAAAATCTGGGTTTGAATCCCTGTGTCTGCTGCTATCTTTGTGGTGCTGAATTAGGTTTCCCAACATTTTTGCCTAAGATCTTCTTCACCTTTAATAGAAGGCAGGTACCACTATGTGGGATTTTGGAACTCCACTTTTTCTTTGACTTTAAGAAAAAAGTGTTTCTCCTTGCTTTCAGACATAGGCAGACATAAGCAGAGATAGATTATCAGCCATAAGGCCTACACATAACCATAGATAAGGTTACAGCCTATACTCCATTAATTGAGATTAGGGCTATGCACCAAATTTGAGCAAATCACAAATTCTATAGCCTGATTCGGCTCAATTTGCACAATGTCCAGATTGAATCAGAATGGTTAAGTTCAGCTCCAATGTGAAGCAAAGCAAGTTTACTAATGCAAGTTTAGAATTCACTTTGGATACAGGTTATAAATAGAATAGGTTACAAATAGAATTAGATGGAGCATAAATCCATTCATCCTATTAGTGTTGTTCTCCAGCTAGGACTGAACAGTTTGTTGTTGTTGTTTACTTAACTTGTCTGGGGAATCCTCAGAGGGCTGACTGACAATTTAGACTTTATTTTGTGGGAAGAGAGTGGAAGGACTCCTTTCACTGAGCCAGTAGTTCTGAGAAACCATAAGGCTAGCTTGGAACTTCATTCCATAAAATGTATTCCAAAAATGTCCTGTATCTTCTCCATGCTGGGAATTGCTGTAGCTGCTGAGTTTGATCCACACAGCCAGCTGAAAATTACGTCCAGTTTGACAAAATCTTATAAATGGGTTAGAATTACTTAACAAACATCCCAAATTCACAAGTTTCTTAGTTAATGGGAAAATGAATGCTTCAGCCATCCTTGTCACTGTCATTACTTGTTTATTATAAACTGGACACAGAGAAGGTCAAAAGCAAGCAATAGTGCCAAAGTACCAAAGCAGCATCTGTTCAGAACTTCAAAATCAGAGTCAAACCAGACATTATCAGGAATAATGTCTCTGTGTCATTTAACCATCTGGCCTCAGTAGCCAGATGGGCAGTATATAAATCAAATAAATAAATTAGTTATCATAGAGTCCAAGTTTTGATGTAATGCTAAACCACCATTTAGAACTATGTGTACAAGATGCAGGTTCATGCATGCTCCAGCCTCTGTCTTCCTCTCCTGCAGTTCATTCTCAGCTAACTGTGGCTTGTTCTTTACATGTGAACCAGGAATTGTTATTAGTGTCAACTATAGTTTATCTAAACAAGCCAGGATTATTAAGCATGGCTTGAAGTTGTGTTCATTTGAACAAATCCAAGTTTGTCCAGGTTTAGATGTCATGACAAATTATGGCTGAGATCCAGTTGTGCAAAGTTATGCCATACAAGGCTGATGACATCATCAGCCACGGTCTCTTATCACTAATAAAAAGTTTCCAATTCCCCATCAACACCAGGTTCCTGTTGTGGTGCACCAGATAAAAATGTTTCTGTCAGGAACCTACAAAGCAGACTGAGCTACAGTCTCCCTCAGTAGATCACCCCTTATTTGTTATTTGTGGAAATATTAACGATACATTACTGAGCTTAACTAGTTAATTTACTTCATTATTAACTGGCTGGCTGCATTGCTGACAGAACACTTCGCCCTGACTGTTCACTTCTGACTCCATAACGAACATTAGCAGAACATTAACCCTGACTAGAAAAAAGGCGGGGAAAAGATTCTGAGGTAGAGAGGGAACGATTGGCTGTTATTGAGTTGATTAAAATTCATTGGCAGCTCCCTCACAGCCAAAACCTTTCGAAGGCATCAGATTGCTATATTCCAACAGTTTTGAAGCTCCCTTTTGACCTGAAGAAAATTTGGGTGGGGAGGTGGGTCCCCTCAGGTTGGACTGTGGGTCTCTTATGTTCAAAAGCTCACAACTGTCTCAGTCGTATTCATAGTAAAATTATACAAATCCTACATACTTAAACTGAAAATAATCCAGTTGCAGGTCATGTCTTGACACTGTCACAGCCTGTGACATTTCTTTGTTGCTTCACTCTAATTGTACCCAGAGCTACATGTTTAATTGGGAAGAGTCTTTGCTAAGCAAGGTTAAGGCATTAATATTTTGCCCTCGGTTTAAATATTACATTGCCATGGATCCCTGAGGGCCCTTTTTGTTTTTGGTCCTGCTGTTTTAGGTTAAGCCTGTGTGCACCAGTGCTTGTACAATTCTTGTACAACGCTTGTTTATTCTGGAGCAGAAAATAAAACCAGGAAGTTGCGAGGTCAAAGTAATAATGCCCTGCAGGGTGAGCTTTCATGGGTTGCTTGCAATCCACTTCTTCAAACCCTAATACGTCTAAAATGTCTGAAGCAGATTGTAATTCGTAAAGGTTGAAATAGATTTGGCCTGTCCTAAAGATGTCACAATACTTTTGTTTCCTTGTTTTCTCTTTCTTTGCTGAAACGACTCACACAGATACCTCTCTGAAAACAAATACAATGAAGTGACTATAAAAAAAAAAGAGCAAACAATTCTCCTCCTTTCTTTTTACAATTATGCCGGTAGTGCTGCATCTGATAAGTGCTATGTCACTTTGGATATACGTTATATATATATCCTTGAACCAGACTGTTACTGGTTCAAGGTCACCTGCAAAGTTACATGTCTTTGTAGTGCAGATTTGAACCCAGGTATCATGATTAGTTATCCAGTACTCTAACCACTGTGTTGCATTCTGTTCTACTGGGGCAGAGGCAAAAAAAAAAAACTGTAAATGTGAGGGGGAAAACCATCTTTGCTGAAATTGGCATCCCGAGGGGATGAAGGGAAGGAGTGGTCCTGGTGGAAATTGCCAATTTCAGCAAAGATGGTTTTCCCCCTCACATTTACAGTTTTGTTTTGTTTTTTTGCCTCTGCCCCAGTAGAACTAATGCAACACAGTGGTTAGAGTACTGGATGACTAATCATGATACCTGGGTTCAAATCTGCACTACAAAGACATGTAACTTTGCAGGTGACTTTGAACCAGTAACAGTCTCTCAACCTGACCTACCTCATGGAGTTGTTATACTGATCAAGTGAGGTAAAGAGAGCCATGTATGCAATTTAGAATGATATTTATTTATGTATTTATTATTTATTTATTTATATGTAACCTTTCCCCATTTAAAAAAAAGTTTACATACAGATATACCTGCGCACATGAAATATATACAATGTATCTATAACAATGAATCAACGTCAAAATGCATGTATCTGTATGTTTATATATCTATACAAGTCATATGAGTCTATGTCAAAAATATATCTATATGTCTATAGATCTATATAGCTTGCTCAGTGATTTAGGTTTCTGGCTGCACAGCCAGAGGTTGGTAGTTTAATTCCTCATTCTGATCCTGGGACTTTGCAGCTTGCCGAAGAGTAGAGCCAGCCTGTGTAGCCTTGGGCAAGCTGCAAAGTCCCAGGGCACCCCCAGAAGAAGGGAATGGGGGAAAAAATTCTGAGTATTCTCTACCTGGAAAACCCTGAAAAGAGTTACCATAACTCAGAACTGATTTGACAGCACATTATGAATATTATTTTATATATCTGTGTGTATGACTGTCTCTTTACCACACATTTGAGGTAAATGTCATCGTTGCAAATAATGATGCAAATGATGAAAAAATGCACTGTTTGATCCCAAAATAGCAACTCCTCTTTGCATACACCTATCTAACTACACAACTATGTCTAGGGTTCTTGCCAGACGACACCCCTTTGGTTTATTTAGGGGGACATCATCTGGAACTGTCAAAACTGCTAGAACTGAGATGCATTATTTTCTCTCCCTTCTGCCTGTTCTCAATATCCACAAAAGCCCGCTAAGCCTGTCAAAGACAGAAGGTTGTGTTTGATGAGAGTTCATGTTGAAAGATTCACATTGGCTACTAACAACCCTTCTATCTAGCCTACAAACAGTAGGGGCTCTCTCTCTCTCTCTCTCTTTCTCTCTCTCTCTCTCTCTCTGTGTCACACATAACACAGAGCAGTTTGAAGGCAGGCTAATTTCTCTTCCAGCATTTACCTCTCCTTATGCGGCCAAATAAATTCCACTCCCATCTGCATCTCATTTTCTGAGACCGCATATAATGCAAATTCCAACAGCCTCTGTTATGAGTTGTCCCTCAGACACGATTGCCCCCATTTGCCTCTCTTGTCTTTAAAGCGGCCAAGTGCCCTATTTTACAGAGAACGCAGTTCTCTATTTGACAGCATGTCAGCCACAGAAACTGGAGGAAGTAACATGTGGAGCAATCTTACTTGTTGCTCTAACCAGGGAGATTGTGCGTTTCCTGATCATGCCCCCTAATGGTAATATGCAGCCATCACAAAAGTCTAGGATAGTCAGCCGTTCGCTTATTATCCTAAAGCATTACTTGGAAAGAGATGTTTTAGATCATGTGGAATCATTTTTCTCTCTTTCCTTTTTTTTTAAGAGTGTGTGTGAGATGGGAGGTTAGGGAAATTTATAAGCTCCTGTGTGGAAGGAAGCAATTAAAAGGAAAGTAAGAGCCTTTTTTAGACTTAAATTAGTGCTTGATCTGTGCTGCTTCCTGGAATACTAATATGAACTGCCAAACAACTTGTATATGAGGGGAGGAGGTGTTTAAAGGAAGGGGGGAAGTGAATTTTTATTTTAAAAATATGGCTAATTTTTGGCAGCAGAGAGGTAGATTTCAGTATGCGAGGAAACATTCATTACTTTTTTTAAAAAATTAAAAGCCCACAAAACACACATCCAAAATTCCAAATCCCCACATATTAGCAAAGGGACTTTTTATCAAAAGGGCAACTCAATAAATTACTAGTTACTCCTTTGCACTGCAAACAGCTGATCTGGAGGGGTCCTGTAACAAATGGCACAGCTAATTATGTTTCTTTAGTCATATTTGAATCTCTGGTTCATCCTTTGCCTGACGGACATTTGACCCAAGTCTATCTTTTTTATTTATTTATTTCTAAAGAAAAAACAATCCATCATGTTACAAGTAATAAATACAAAGCTTAACATAGTAAACTGTCATCTTACTTGTTATATAATTTATCTGTTGACCAATTGCTATTCCCCACATTTCTCAAAATCACATTTACACCATTCCCCGTCTCATCTTAAAGAAATATCGACCAACAATCTAAATGCTCCAAATTGTTTTCCAAACCACGTGTCTCGAGATTTATTTTATTGGCATATTTTAATAAAGGCTTCCAGTTTTCAATGAATTGACTGTGCCTTATTTTTCCTCTATATAGTCTAACTTTATTAGTCATTTTTCCATCAACATTGTATGCCATATCTTATTTGTAAATGCTTGTAATGAGAGATCTTGAGCGTTTTTCCAATTTCTAGCGATCTCAGATCTTGCGGTGCCTATAAGATTTGCAACTAATTCTTTATTTTCAAGTTTATCATTTCTCCCTGTAAATAATGAAAATAACAATAATGTTTCATTCATATCTATTTTTTTGATTGGTCAGCATCTCTATCCATCTAATTACCTCATGCCAGAATGCTTCTATTTTGGGGCAAGAAATCCACATATGTTCCAAAGTTCCTTTTTGTCCACAGTTCCTCCACATTTATCCGATATATCTTTATTAATTCTATGTAACTTTGTAGGATATAAATGCCACCGATGCACTACCTTCAGAACCATTTCTTTCACATTTGCTAATATAGATTTATATGGGTATTTATTCCATATTACTGTCCAGATTTCCTTGGGTATATTAATATTTAAATTTGTTTCCCACACTGTCTATCTTAACAACAAAAACCAGAAGAGAGAGCACAGGTGCATCTTGAAGGTGCCCAACCACAGCTAACGACTGGACAGCCATTGAGCAGCCCCACCTGATTAACAGATTTATTCTTCCCCACAATGACTTGCATTTTTATTTACCTTACAGAAATCATTCCCAGTTTTGGAATAAATGTGTTCTAAATATACATCTAAATTAGCATAGATTATGCACATTTAATATAACTCACTATCTTTTTTTTAACTTGTTTTTCAGGGGTATATAAATAATGTTGCATCCGAGAATGTTTATGTGTGTTACTAGACAGGTTATATTTGAAGATCTATCCTTCCCACCAGCATCTTGAGCAGTTAAAGAGGAACTGAATGCTTTACTGAAAGTGTGTATTTCATGTTCAGGTCTGGGCACTGTGCAGTGCAAAGCCTGCTGGGTCACATACTGCACCTGCACAGTATATTTTGAATGGCTGTCCGGGACAGTTTTGCTTTTCTAGCACATCTTCAATCATTCAAACAAAATACTTTAGCTTTTAACTGATGTAAAACAACTAGCGTAAACACTGGTGATGAATTGCCACAAGTTAATATAGGCATGTGCCCACTTGGCACACAACGCAAAAAGACTACACTAACTTCTTAACTTGCAGATATTCACCAATAATATGTATCCCAATTTCATCACACCTGTGTAAAAACTCAATATTGTTTTGCCCTATAGGTGTTAAAATATACAGTGAATTATTAATCCAACATTTCTTCTGTAACAATTGTCTTATACCTTGCTAAGTCTTTTATTAGGGTGTTCTATTAACACTTGCATCTTAAAAAGCAGAGACATCACCTTGCCGACAAAGGTCCGCATAGTCAAAGCTATGGTTTTTCCAGTAGCAATATATGGAAGTGAGAGCTGGACCATAAAGAAGGCTGACCGCCGAAGAATTGATGCTTTTGAATTGTTGGTGCTGGAGGAGACTCTTGAGAGTCCCCTGGACTGCAAGGAGAACAAACCTATCCATTCTGAAGGAAATCAACCCTGAGGGCTCACTGGAAGGACAGATCCTGAAGCTGAGGGTCCAATACTTTGGCCATCTCATGAGAAGAGAAGACTCCCTGGAAAAGACCCTGATGTTGGGAAAGTGTGAAGGCAAGAGGAGAAGGGGACGACAGAAGACGAGATGGTTGGACAGTGTCATTGAAGCTACCAACATGAATTTGACCAAACTCCGGGAGGCAGTGGAAGACAGAAGGGCCTGGCGTGCTTTGGTCCATGGGTTCACGAAGAGTCGGACACGACTTAACGACTAAACAACAACAACAACAATTAACTGAACTTCATTGATAATCTGCTGTCATGAGTTTTGAAAACATTTTGCTGCAAGAATCACTCATAGCTGGTTTGCTTCTTATTATATACTGAGGTTCCAGGATGATGACTGAAGTGCCAGTTGTGGTGGCTGAGTTCCATCTTACTCATCCTGAAGACTTGGACAATTAGCATGGAAAGAATATGCCAGCCACTTGCTATTAGATCCTCATTCACCCTAGTTAGTACACATTTTCAGAAGGAAACTGGCCAGTTAGATGACTGAAGATACAAATACTTCTCCGCTAGAGGGCTATATCCCTATTTCTTTAGAAGCAAAGAAGCTGTAACATGATTGAGAATTGTCATTGGATATATCCGCACCCTAGATTTTTTTTCAGCTTGTTTCCATGGTCCCCTTTCTAGTCATGACTGCACACGTGAACAGCAGAATATATGACCTGAATCAATCAAAGATTTTCATTTTCGATGCTAAATGATGGCACAGTATAGTCTGGAAGTCACTATGTGACTTTTAAAATGGTAAACAATAGTGATGCACACAAAAAAAGAATATATTTGAATAATATTTTTCAAACCAACCCCAAATTGCCTTTTGTGGTTAATTTTTGGCAGAGTTTGGCCTGAGGAAAATTGAGTGAGAATTTAATTAAAAATAATAATCTTTTCTTTTTATAATGCAGCAGATGAAAATGGTTTTATCTGCAGGAACCTACCGAGCAGATTGAACTACAGTCTTCCTTAGCAGACCACCCCTTATTTATTAGTTTATCTCAACTGGCACTTATTTCTATAGTAAATTAGAAAGAATAAAAGGTTTCATTTTACTCAGAGTTCTTCTTATATAAAAACAAACATATTTTGTGGAAATGTTAACTTGTTACATTACTGAGTTAAATGCTTAATTTACAACATTATTAACTAACTGACTGGTTACATTGCTGACAGAACACTTCACTATAACTGTTCATTACTGACTCCATAACTAACATTAGAAGAATACTAACTGAACCCTGACTGGAAAAAAGGCAGGAAAAAATAATCTGTGGTAGAGAGGGAACCAATTGGCCACTACTGAGTTCATTAATATTCACTGCAACTCCTTCCCCACTGCTATCCAAAACCGCTCAAGGGCATCATATGAGGGTGAGGGTGCAATATATCCAACATCAGGTTCATCTCCTTTTGTCTGCAGCTGTGTCTTCATTCAATGTTGTTGTAGGTTTGAGACCTACATAAAAATCACATTAATTTTGGTAGATAATGGAAATATGACACCCTTCTGGAATGAAAGTATTGTATTCTCCAAAAGGAAGAAGCCAATATCAGCCTTGAAACGGAGCGTGTCATTTGTTATTATTTTCACTTTCAAAAACAACAACACATAACCCCAACTTATTTCCTATATCCACAGGAGATTACATAAACATTCTAATGAGGGGGGGGGATAAGAGATTGTTAATACTTTTGAAACACTACAGAAGAGATAAATGGATGGAGAGTCAAAGAGGGATAATGCAGATGGTTAGAGAGATTGGTGTACCACTTGCCGAGGACAGCTGAAAGGTGCCAGATAATAAAGCATTGCCCTTTTGTGATGCCTTTCATTGCCAGAATCTTATTGTAAACCACAAGAAGCTGAAAAGCAGGATTTTGCACCTTGTAAACAGCACTGTAAGCAGAGCTATCAGGTAGTCAAGCCAGATTCAACATTAATAGCAGAGAGCAGGCTTTGAATCTCATGCAAAGAACAATGCAAGGGACATCATGTACAAATTCAGAACCTCACACTAGTCTAGAATGCAGCTGCCTAGTTCTTAAAGAGCATTACAGATACTTAAAAATGATGCATGAAATGAAGTCTCCATGCTGCCTGAGTGATTCTGGGAACTGTCGCCCAAAATGGTTGCTTTCTCAAGTTTTATAACCAAGACTCCCTGGTACCTTCGTGAAGACCATTCGTTGTAGACCAATCAAGGGCACGAGGAGATGAGTTGCTAAAAGCAGCTTTCAGCACAAATAATTCCTGCTGACCCTGGCAATCAAACACATGCCCTTTCATAGTTCCAGAGGGAAATCTCCCCTTTCTATCTCAGAATATTATCCTCAATCAACCCCTGACAACTAACAGAACCTATCCACTACACATCACATCTGAGGGAGTCTTCAGAAGGTGCAAGTTCAACACACCCAACAGCATCGCTTCTTTAATTTGGCTATCCCAGCCACAACGATCTGGATGGAAAACACTGCAACAAAATTAACGAAATTGTCACAGTCCCTTTCTGATGTTACCCCCTGTTTCACTAGGAGGAAAATTGTAAAAGTGTGCTGCTTATATACCGCCCCATAGTGCTTCAAGCACTCTCTGGGCGGTTTACAAGTTAATTATGCAGGCTACACATTGCCCCCCCCCCCCCCCAGCAAGCTGGGTACTCATTTTACCGACCTCGGAAGGATAGAAGGCTGAGTCAACCTTGAGCCGGCTACCTGGAATTGAACCCCAGGTCGTGAGCACAGTTTTGGCTGCAGTACAGCAGTTTAACCACTGCGCCACTATGTTTAGTGGAGTCATGTGCATCCTGGAGAAACAGATAGTGCGGCATCAGTTTCACAGATCTGGTGTTGGATATCCAAAACAATAAATGATACAGACAGAGTATGAGGCATTCAAGAAACCTATGGAACAGAATGGAATAGAAAGAGGAGGAGAAGGACAAAATAAAGAAATAAAGACAATAGCACAGAAATCTATGAAGGATATTGTTTCTATTGCTGTTTGTTTGTTTGTTTGTTTGTTTGTTTGTTTGTTTGTTTGTTTGTTTGTTAGATTTATATACCGCCCATCTAGAACATGTCTACTCTGGGCGGTTTATTATTTTCTATTGTTGTTTTGTGGACAACCTGGACTGCCAGACAGACAAATAAGTGGCTCCTAGACCAAATCAAGCCTGAACTATCTCTGGAGGAAAAAAAATGTTGAAACTGAGGCTGTCCAGATCATTCTGAGGTCTGACAGATCGTTAAATTAAAACGCCTCCTAATTTCCATGGTTTAAGAAATCAAGAGTCTTCGTTTGGATCTCTGCCACACTTCCCCATTCTGACAGAAATATAGGTTTAATATTATTTTTGAATAATAAAACCTGACCTTTCTCAACGTTTCCTCCAGCAAAAAGCCAGCCCTAAGATTAATATGATTTTTTTTCCTGCCTGTCAACAGCCAAAGACGAAAATAAATCATGTCAGGAAATTTGAAATCATTTCATTACTTAAAATTAACAGGAAAGATTTAAAGCATAGTCTTATATGCCTGAGCAAAATTACTACTCATTCATCATTTCCCCTAATAAATTACTGAGGGGCAGGCAAACAGAATAGTTTTCTTACAATAATAGGGGTAGAAGGAGCATCTCTGCTCCTCAGTCATTAAATATCTTCATAGTGAGGAACACAAACATGCGCCTACATTGCTGACACAGGTGAGGTGCTTGCTGTCTAACAATAATTATCTAAATACTCTTCTAATTCATTGGAATTCATCAGAATCAAAACAGAACTGCCAGTGTCATGTTCACAATAATTAAATCTGCAAAACATTAGCTCTGTAAAGACAGCAATATTTAGCGTAAGGCACAGATGAGCGATTTTGGGGGCTTGGGAACCATTTTCCTTCAGGATCTCAGACCCTGAGGTAGACCAGCCACTTTTGGTGAAAGGTTGCTTCTGATCTTCCTTCCTTCCTTCCTTCCTTCCTTCCTTCCTTCCTTCCTTCCTTCCTTCCTTCCTTCCTTCCTCTTTCTTTCTTTCTTTCTTTCTTTCTTTCTTTCTTTCTTTCTTTCTTTCTTTCTTTCTTTCTACAGGGGGGTTAACAGGCTAAGTGATTTCAACCCCAGGCCTTTGTGTGTCATTAAAGAAGCCATGTGGTGTAGCTGCTGAAGCTAATTAGATGTGTATGGCAGACCATCCATTCTTCCCTCTGAATTCCATGACGAGAGAGCCAGAAGATTAAAATACGAAAAAAATAAGTGTGAGTTGAATTATGGTGTGATGACGAAAGATCAAGACTCCCCCCCAAAAAAACTTCCATGGCTGCATTTAGACCTTTTGGAAAGACAATGGCTCCATTAGGACATCACACTAAACCAGAATCTGACAACTTGGCTTCACAAAACAGGTCAGATTACATATCCTTTAGCCCCTGCCCAGCATCAGCACGCAGCCTGCAGTGGTGCTCGCTAGAGGTGATGGGAGTTGTAGTCCAACATGCCGCATGGGTTCCAGACTGGAGGATGTTGCCCTAAAAGCAGTAGTTGAATGTATTAAAAATGAACTGCAGCTAGCTTTGTTTGTCCACTACTCTTTCTTCCTCCCATGAAGCTACTAGATCAGTGGTTCCCAGATGTTCTTGACCAACATAGCTAGTGGTGAAGTCTTCTGGGAGTTTTAGTCCAAGAACATCTGGAGACCCACAGTTGGGAACCACTGTACTAGATGGAGACTGGAAGCTTTTCATCAGCCACTATTTATTTTATTTTATTTCATTTCATTTCATTTCTATGCCACCTTTCTCTCAGTTACAGGAGCCATTCACACCAGTTAAAAATACATTTAAAAACAAACAAACAACAATGGAACCCATGACCTTGGGAGGTGCTGAGCGCTCCAACACTGGAGGCATTCAAGAGAAAATTGGACAACTATCTTCTTTGGATTCCTGCCTTGAGCAGGGGGTTGGACCCAATGGCCTTATAGGCACCTTCCAACTCAGTTATTTTATGATTCTATGATTCTATGAAATAATAACAGCAGAAAAACAGACAGGCAACAGCGAAACAACAAAAAGCTAATGTGTGGTTTGCCCAAAATGCAGGAGAATAAAATAGCTTGAATATGGCAATCTAGATGCTACCTAGTAAGGGATAGTTTGACAAGTTACAAGAATTGCTAATTGTGGACAATATATCTACATAACTTGCACTCTGATTTAAAGGGGGATTTAGTGAGGAAATGGTTCCACTGCTGTCAGGACTCATCCTAGGATAATAGCCACCTAGGCCAGCAGTGCTTTGTCTTTCCCTACCCATGGTCAGCTAGCAGCAGCACCTAGAGGGTTTACAGAACTTTTTACAACTGGGGTGTCCAGGGTGCTGCTGCTGCTGTTACATCAGAGGAGGACCCATGCCTGTGTATGCAAGGCTGTGCCCCATAGATTTTTGCCCTGTCCTCAGATTAGCAGCATGGAGCATAAAAAGCCTAGATTTGCTTTGTAATGTACACCATCATCCTTTGAAATATCTTATTTATGGGCCTAGTGTAGGCATCCTTCAGTCTCGAGAGACTATGGTAACGTGCTCCGTATGGAGGACTTGGAACAGCGTCTAGTGTGGCTGAGAAGGCCAATCCGAGAGTGACCATCCCTTCCACACTGAAGACAAATACAATCTGTCCCCTGTCCAGCTCCCTGATTTTGCTGCTTTCGGGACTGCCTCTTCGCCTCGGCCTGCTGGACAAGTGTCTCTTCAAAATGGGAGAGGCCATGATGCACCGCCTGCCTCCAGGCTGAACGCTCAGATGTCAGGGTTTCCCATCTGTTGAGGTCCATTCCTAAGCCCTTCAGATCCCGCTTGCAGATATCCGTGTATTGCAGCTGTGGTCTCCCTCTGGGGCGATTTCCCTGCACTCATTTTCCATACAGGAGATCTTTTGGAATCCAACTGTCAGCCATTCTCACGACATGCCCAAGCGAACATAGACGTCGCTGTTTCAGTAATGTATACATGCTAAAAATTCCAGCTGATTCTGGGACCACATATTTGTAATTTGTATTGAAACAACCCTACCATCAGGGAAAAAAAAGTTACAGAAACTTGCTTTTTGCCATACAAGTTCATTACATTAAAAGAAAGAGACCTGAATCTGGCCTAGCATCTTTTTTTAGCTTAGCTTGTTGGCCCTGAGGGTTACCATCCAACTTGCCAATTTCTAAAGCCAGTCTTACTTTTCCTTATAGGTTAACTCCAGAGATAAGGGATAAAAGGCCTACAGGATTGGGTCCTATGGTTATATTATGCTATTGACACTAAGAATGCATTTTGTTTGTAATTTAAGGCTGTGGTCATACTGGTCATTTGAATCAATTTCTGTTCAGGCTTTTTAAAAATCAGGCTCAGGTCACATGGTCTTTAAACCACTGGCTGCGTTCACATCCACTGAATGGAAATCAATTTATTTCTGGTGATTTAAACCAGTTTTGGCATCTACACTGCTGCAATCAACTCACTTCCCTTCTGTTTTAGGAGCACGCTGTTCTTAAAGGTTTTGATTTTATTTATTTTTTAAAGTACATCGATAAATTGAGTGTCTAGGAGGTGCCACCTGGTGTCATAATAGTGGCTGGAAACCATGGGGGAAGCACTGGAGAGGTGACCCCAGCCGATTAATAATGAAAAAAAATGAGAACTGGGGGGGTGGAGGGCTCCAGCTCCTTTGCAGGGCAATGCTCCTGGCACAGGCGCGCCCACTCTGAATCCACTGGTCTTCTCCTGCTCTGCTAGGCCTCCTTGACCGGCCGAAAGGAGAGAACAGGATAGATGGTTGTAATGCTGAATGCCATGGTTATTTATTTCAAAAGGAGCAAAGAAAACTGATTCTATGGTTGTTGTGGGTTTTCCGGGCTGTTTGGCTGTGTTCTGAAGGTTTTTCTTCCTAATGTTTCGCCAGTCTCTGTGGCCAGCATCTTCAGAGGACAGGAGTTAGAACTCTGTCTGTGTTCTGGTGTAGAGTGCTGAAGTACAGAACACAGACAGAGTTTTAACTCCTGTCCTCTGAAGATGCTGGCCACAGAGACTGGCGAAACGTTAGGAAGAAAAACCTTCAGAACACTGCCAAACAGCCCAGAAAACCCACAACAACCATTGGACCCCGGCCATGAAAGCCTAAGAGAAAACTGATTCTTCTTCCCCAAGCCTTTGGAAATGTTTTGATGCGTAGAGTAACTTCCCTGACAAAGAGGGAAGCCAATCTCAAAGAAACAGCAAGATCCTGACCTCTAAGGGGTTTTATGAGCTAATTTGACATTTTGGGGATGGGTAGGTATGTGCCTGTGTGTTTGTGTTGGATGGGAAGAGCTCATTCTCTTTTGATGGAAATTCTACCCTCTTTCCCAAAAGGAAGATCTGGGTGTGCAGAACAATTTTACACTAAGTGGCAAGTGAGAGGTCTTCGTTTATCAACAACTTGCCTTGTCAATCTGGAAAAGACTACAGCCCTGAAGCGTCGAAGATTTCCGCACACTTTAAGCACGTGAGCCATGAATTTTTAGCACAAAAGGCCACAAAGCAGACAGAGGAGCAAAACTGTCAACTGTCAGTTTAGGATTTTGAAAAGCTGTTGAACAGACTGGGTTGTTGTTATTCATACAGCAGAATTAGACTGTGGGATAGTCAACTCTCTGTAACTGATATGCACTAAAAATTGATGGAAGCTTTCTACTCACATAATATGAGCTGGTGAATGGCCTGGGAAGGCATTAATCTGATTAGCAGTTTTTAGGTGTCTAGAAGTATATGTATCTGGCTGGATAGCTCAGTGATTCAGGTGTCTCGGTGCGGAGCCACAAGCTGAGAGTTCAATTCCCCACTGTGCATCCCAGAAGAGCCAGCCTGTGTGTTCTTGGGCAAACTGCACAGTTGCAGGACACCTCCAGAAGAGAACAGTAGTACATCATTTCTGACTATTCTCTACTTTGAAAACCCTGAAAAGACTCTCCATAAGTCAGAATTAACTTGACAGCATGTATTGTTGTTGTTGTTGTTATTGTAAGTATATGTGGTATGAGTATGTGAAGACTGGAGTCAGTCTTTACAATCTGGTGAACCCTGGGACTTTCATTCTGTATATATGGATCATGTTTGATTCTTAATAAAGCTGCATTAAGACATCACATATTACTTCCACACACCAGGGAGGGGGATTCGAGTCGTAGGACTTGCTGTCAAGTCAGACTTAATTTTTTTTTAATTTAAATTTTATTTCTGAAGAAAAGACAATCCATCATGTTACAAGTAATAAATACAAAGCTTAACATAGTAAACTGTCAACTTACTTGTACAGTGGTGCCTCGCAAGACGAATGCCTCGCAAGACAAAAAACTCACAAGACGAAAGGGTCTTGAGAGATTTTTTGGTGCCTCGCAAGTGAGCAACCAGCAGGGAGCCGGCAGCCATTTTGTGTTAGTCTCCCTCCTGGCCCCCCTCTCCCCGCCTCTCAGCTGATCGGCGCTGGGTCTGAGAGGCTTTTTCCCTGCTAGGCAAGCCTCCGGAAGCCTGTTAGACCCAGCACCGATCAGCTGAGAGGCGGGGGAGAGGGGGGGGTAGCTGATCGGCGCTGGGTCTAACAGGCTTCCGGAGGCTTGCCTAGCAGGGAAAAAGCCTCTCAGACCCAGCGCCGATCAGCTGAGAGGCGGGGAGAGGGGGCCAGGAGGGAGACTAACACAAAATGGCTGCCGGCTCCCTGCTGGTTGCTCGCTGTTTGGCACTCTTTTTCCGGCTGTTCTGGGGCTACAAACGCACTGTGAGGAGCTGGACTCAGTCTACTCTACCTGGTAAGTGACTTTTTGGTGACTTTTTTTTGGTTTCTGACTTTTTTTTCCCCATAGGAACGCATTAATTAAATTTCAATGCATTCCTATGGGAAAACGCGCTTCGCAAGATGAAATTTTCGCTAGACGGCATTAACCGTGGAACGGATTAATTTCGTCTTGCGAGGCACCACTGTATTCTCGAAGGCTTTCACGGCCAGGATCTGATGGTTGTTGTGGGTTTTTTTGGGCTCTTTGGCCGTGTTCTGAAGGTTGTTCTTCCTTCAGAACATGGCCAAAGAGCCCGAAAAACCCACAACAACCGTGTCATCTTACTTGTTATATAATTTAACTGTTGACCAATTGCTATTCCCCACAATTCTCAAAATCACATTTACACCATTCCCCGTCTCATCTTAAAGAAATATCGACCAACAATCTAAATGCTCCAAATTGTTTTCCAAACCACGTGTCTCGAGATTTATTTTATTGGCATATTTTAATAAAGGCTTCCAGTTTTCAGTGAATTGACTGTGCCTTATTTCTCCTCTATATAGTCTAACTTTATTAATCATTTTTTCCATCAACATTGTATGCCATATCTTATTTGTAAATGCTTGTAATGAGAGATCTTGAGCGTTTTTCCAATTTCTAGCGATCTCAGATCTTGTGGTGCCTATAAGATTTGCAACTAATTCTTTATTTTCAAGTTTCTCATTTCCCCCTGTAAATAATGAAAATAACAATAATGTTTCATTCATATCTGTTTTTTGACTGGTCAGTGTCTCTATCCATCTACGTAATTACCTCATGCCAGAATGCTTCTATTTTGGGGCATGAAATCCACATATGTTCCAAAGTTCCTTTTTGTCCACAGTTCCTCCAGCATTTATCCGATATATCTTTATTAATTCTATGTAACTTTGTAGGATATAAATGCCACCGATGCACTACCTTCAGAACCATTTCTTTCACATTTGCTGATATAGATTTCTATGGGTATTTATTCCATATTCCTGTCCAGATTTCCTCGGGTATATTGATATTTAAATTTGTTTCCCACACTGTTTTCGGTCCTCCGCCTTTTCCATATTCTTTCTCTATAATACTTTTATATATTAGTTAGGTTAGTCCTCTCTTTTTATTTTTATCTTTTTGGATACAATGTTGTTCAAATTCAGTTAATATTCTTAGAGAGCCAGGTTTTTGTTGTAAGTGAATAGCGAAACTTCTTATTTGTTTTATTTGTAGCCAATTGGTTTTCATTTGCTTTGCTTTCTCTTCTATTTGCCTAATAGTGATTGGTTCCCCTGAATCGAATAAGTCAGTAATTCTATATATTCCAATTTGTTTCCACTCCTTAAATTGTGCATATTTCTCTTGAGACTTAAAATCTGGGTGATCCAAAAGGGGACATAAAGGGGATATTGGCTGGGCCAAAGTTTTACTATGTTTTCGCCATATCCTTAATGTTTCAGAAATGAATGGGTTCTGTATTTGTTCTCCTTTTCTAATTATTTTAGTGGTATAAATATGCTTATTTACTATGTCCATTTTCGTTTCACCTTCCATTTCCACCCAATTAGGATTCTTGCAAGTCTCAAGTCGGACTTAATTGACACTGGCGACTCGACTCAAACTTGACTCACTTATTTTTCAATGACTTGGACTTGACCTGTGACTCGGATCCCATCCACTCCTTCCCTTTTTTCCTGGGGAAAAAAGCTTGTTTTTAATACGGACTCAGACTTGGACTTGGGCTTTGTACCAAAGACTCAGACTTGGTACTCAGACCCAAAGACTTGCCAACATCCCAGCCACACACAAAGACTCTCTGTGCCTGATGGGGGAATCTACCTGCTTTTTGGGGGGTGAATATAGAGCAGAGATGGGTAGCTTCAGATGGCAGAGCAACAGGCCCACCTATGCCCATCCCAGAATTTAGACGGCTGCACCTGCTCCCATACCCTCTGCACCTCCAAAATATGTTTCTTTTAATTATACTGACATTACGCAGTCAGTGTAAAACTCAGGAACGAATTGCCACTACTTAAGAAGCTATTGCATGTGTTTGCTAGTCCATGCCAAGCTGCAGGACTCAAGTCTTCCCATGTTCCCTCCTGAGCTGTCTAACCTAGCCCGCTGCACTCAGAAGTAGAAAATACTTTCTTTTTCCCACTGTTGAAGGAAGACTGGACTACAAGTACTCTGTATGTAGAATCAATATGGGTGCCATCTTGACTTCACCTCAAGGAGCCAAATATTTCCAGCCAGATCCAATTACAAAGCATTTCCCACCCTTTATAGCTTTCCCAGGAACAAGCTGCAGTGATTTCCAAACTTGGGTCCTCAGATGTTCTTGGACAACAACTCCCAGAAGCCTTCACTTCTAGCTGAGCTGGCCAGGGTTTCTGGGAGTTGTAGTCCAAGAACGTCTGAGGACCCAAGGATGGGAACCACTGCTCTAAAGCCTCAGTTAGGGACAGACTACGCCAGTGGTTCCCAACTTTGGGTCCCCAGGTGTTCTTGGAGTACAACTCCCAGAAATCCTGGCTAGCACAGCTAGTGATGAAGGCTTCTGGGAGTTCTAGACCACGAACATCTGGGGATCCAAGGTTGGGAACCATTGAGATATTAAATGGGCAGCTGAACATGAACTGTTGAATTGAGTCCTGAACCTTTGTACCTATGTTCATGCTAATAACTGATATTTAAAGGAGTCTGTAATGAACCAAACCATAGAATACACAACAAACAGAGAACACAGGTCATCCAAGCTAAGATAACTATCATTCAGACCAACAATAATAGAATAATAGACACAGAGGATCCAGAATGTCTTGAGAAACATCTTCCTTTCTTAATGGCCTAGATGTCGGTTGAGATATAAAGTGGCATGTTAGTGGGTCAGACTCTTCCTCCATCCTGCTGGCACCAACTCTCCAATGTTTTATGCATTCCCTGTAATGCAGTGCTTGGAAAAGGTACATGGATAGACTACAGCTCCCATAATATTCCCACAGTCCTGCACCATAATCCATGGTGGTTGTGGGACTCGGAGTTGTCACCCAAAAAAGTAACTTTTCTAATCTTGGTTGCAACCTAATCACTCTTTTTGAAGGTGGCAGGGACTGAGTTGAGACCTTCTGTATATAAAACATGTGCTGTACTTCAGAGCTACCCTCCTGCCAATTTGTATTTCTTAAAATCACAGAGGATGGAGATATAAATACCTTTTAACTATGATAGTTCAATGGAATTTCCATGTTCAGCAGCAGTATATCTCTCTAAATACCTGACTGTAGAGGCAACCAATGGCAGAAGGCTATTTCATTCGTGTCTGGCCTCTCATCTTTTTAGAAGTCACCAGCAGCACTTCCTAAAGTTTCTTTTCTAAAAAAATTCAAATCTGAGAACCATCCCAGTGGTTCTAGTCAAAAAAACTAAAGTAACTGGTACAAGTTCTGCAACTGGGCAGCTACAGTTGGAAACGATGACATGAACCAGTAGGATCTTCATGAAAGGTGAGCAAAAGAAGAAAATATGTCACAATGTTAATGTTCCAGTAATGATCATAATTCAAAAACATGATAGCAGGGGATACTTTATAATTTTGACAGCACTCAAATACGTTTTTGATACTTCAGCACAAGATTGCTTATAAATTATGATTTTCCCCACATAATAAATGCCACACGAGTTACAAGCTGTGAAGACTCTCCATTAAATATACACCAATGGTGTTTTGGTTCTGCCCAGTTGAACAGGATTAATGTTTCATTTACACAACATTCTTTGATTCTTCTCCTATGCAGTTCATTCATTATAAGGCTGCAGCTCAGGAAGGAAAAAATCTCAGACCTCTAGTGGGCAAGAAGAATGTTAGAACAGCCTTCTCATCATCCTTCATCGGCAAAACACAGAAATGATCCATTATGAGAGCCATGTATGGTGTAGGCTAACAATATTATTCATTTCATTAAGATACATTCAATCTTTTTTCAAGTGCTCACTAAACTGCTGGATAAATTGAGTATCTGCTTGCAGATACTCGCTGTAATCTTTAAAAGAACTACAAGATGGTGCTGTTTTCATCTTCCATTCTCAGAAGTGTAGCAGAGAGAAAATCAGGGATGGGATTTTTTTGGAATACAGATCCCATGCTTCTCCATGGTGGTAGTTCTACCTGACAGACACCTTAAAGACACCTTTATTTGGTTCACCTGGGAGAAAGACCTCAGCTGGAAGTCTTGTGGCCAAGCTAGGGCTAGCTCTGCCTAGCTGTCTGTTCAAAAAGAAAATTCCCAGCCAGCACAGGTGCAGGAAGCTTGGCAGAACTGGGTCTCAAAGACTTCCAGGTGAGTCGCATTTAGACATCTGTCAGTTAGAACTTCCACAAAGGAGAATTTGTAGTCCAAAAAAATTCCATCTCAAGAGGGTTTGTGGGGGAGCATAGTTCTAGGACTGCTTTCAGAACAGGAGTAATGATGTCATTTGCTCCACCCTTGGGACGAATGACAAACCTACTTTGGTTTGTCAACCCAATGACGTGATGAAAAGGCTTCCATGTTTTGCTGTTATTTGTAACAAACATAAAAGTTGTTCATAAAAGGAAAATAAGCAGAGAATGGATATGGATCTTCTCTTCTCTAGACCACCGCCTAAGGATGAGTCAGCAGTGTGCTGCAGCTGCCAAGAAAGCCAACACAGTCCTAGGCTGCATCAATAGGGGGATAGCATCAAGATCACAGGAAGTGATAGTATCAGTCTATACCGTGCTGGTGAGGCCACGCTTGCGACCTGGCAGAGAGGCTTGTCATCCTGCCTCCTGCCAGGAGTGGATAATCTATTGCAGACAACGGCATGATAGGAAGGCTCCATCAAGCTTGCATCAGCAGCGGAATGGCGAGTGGACAGTCCGGCCCCATGTGGCTGGACCCTCGTTATTTCCACCTGTATTCGAATACGAATACCCCCATC
Source organism: Intellagama lesueurii (assembly GCA_037013535.1). Lineage (NCBI taxonomy): Eukaryota > Metazoa > Chordata > Lepidosauria > Squamata > Agamidae > Intellagama > Intellagama lesueurii. The sequence continues at coordinate 10,125,996 of JBAJHW010000003.1, forward strand.
TCTAATGAGGATCCTACTTAACATTAGCAGTGTGTATAGTTAGCAACATTCCTTGGCAGGGTAGTTAGTTTTTTTTCATGAAAAGCTCACAGCTGCATTCCATCTGGCATAAAATCCAGACACTGTTGCTCATTTCTATGCCAGGATGGGCAACCTCTAGAGATCTGGGGCCTACTCATGCCCATCCCTGAATCTGGGGACCAAATATGGTCAATGGACCATATGTTGCACACCCCTATTGTATGCCTTTAAACTAAGCACCGCTGAGGTTAGTAGAGATTCATCTCAGATGATCCGATACAAGATTACATACATCTTTCAAACCCACTTGCGAGGCCCGCTTCACTTTTACCCACCAGGATATTTTGAAAATATATTGAGTATTTTCTGACCATTTAAAAATGCAAATTTATTGAGGGTCGCAGTAAGTGTGTAGTTAGACTCAGGATCAGACACAACTCAAAGTGTCCCCACACCACAGCTGGTCTACTAAACAGACCAGTTCAACTAGAAGTCCCCTTTACAATTATCAGAAGAATGATCCTTCTTGCTGAGTTGTGGTTTGATGTTGTTAATTGTTTGCTCAACAGTACCATGTTAAATTATGCTCATTATAGGTAGGAGCCTTTCTCTGAGTTAAGATGGCTCATTCCCTTCCAACAGCTGCTAATTAATCCATCCTCTCTAACTTGTGATTCCATTCATGTTAATGATGGCTAATGTGAACGTCACCTGTTGGAGCAACCAAGTTTAATGAGCTTGTGTTAGTTTATCACCACTGTGACTGAATGCCACTGATGGATTGGTAACTGTTGTTTTTTTTAAATCTTTGCTTCCTTGGTCTTTCAAAAATTGCTGAAATCACAGTTCTAATCTGTGCTTCTTTCCTTACTAACAAAGCTGTTATAGTGGGAATCCTTATGGGAAATGAAAAGTAAGCATCTCAATTAAGCCAGGTAAAAGGACCAATAAAGGCTCTCCTAATAAGAAGATTCATGATTGTTGTTATTAGACTTCGGTCTCAGCTGGCACCCAACTCAATAGTTGTCTTCCAGTACACACCACTTCTTGTTTCTACAACCAGAAAGGGTAGCCCCTGAACTGTAGCGATATTTAGAATAATTGTATTCTCCAGGATATCTCACAAAGGTTTCTCCAGGGTTGCCAGAATTGAATGCAGAGCCCCATTTAAACAGAGTCACCAATCGGTGGTGTTTTTTAAACAGTACTAATTCGTCAACAACCACAGCAAAGGAAGGGTCAAGACGTGGAACCACCTGGGTGGATCTTGGCGTGGGGTTCCTAAATAAATGAAAACAAGTGGGGGAGAGGAGCATAGAAAGAACAACACAAACTTTAGGCTTATTTTGTATTTATACGCAGAGGACAGCATGATACAGCTCAGCTTGTGACTTTTGAGAAGATATAACAGAATCTGGCAACTGAGATTGAAGGAAGAGAAACTTGCTATTTATTTTTATTCAAGAAATTCATTCAAAATAGTGCAAGAGGAAAAAGAGGTCTCTAAATTTTGTTACAGAAGCCCCTAGAGTTACCTTCCACATACAAAAGTCTAATTTGGGGTGGGGGAGGTCTGTTACTGGAGTCTACGCCTTCCTAACTAGGTAGATTTTACAGAGTTTTGAGCTGGTAAATTCTCTTTTTGCAACACAGCAGAAATAGATTCACAGAGGAGAATAGCTACAAAGTTCCCTAGAGTCCACCCCTTTCTTATTAACTGACATTTAATCATCATCATCAGGGACCCAATGGATCATTAAATCCAGCCCCTGTCAAGGAGGCACAGTGGGGAATCAAACTCCCAGTCTCTGGCTCTGCAGCCAGATATCTAAACCACTAAGCTATCCAGCAATTAAAGTCTCAATAACTCATTCTGAGAGAGGAGAAAGAATAAAAAAAAAATTTTTTTTACTTACAGCTGCTTGAAATTACAGACTTGTGTATACCACTTTCCTTCCTGCAGACATACTAGCAACCCACTAAACAGATCAACAGCAATAAACAAGTGGGTGGCACCAACCAACAAATAGAGGGACAGAACACTCAGCAGAGAAGCGAGATTCTCTCTCAATTCAAAAGCTGGAAAGAACTATGGGTTTATGCTGGATAGATGGAACCCTTACCTATTTAGCCCAGCAACAACAGAAGAAACGTGATTGGCTGGAAGGAGTCAGAAGGCGAACCAAACCAGAGGTGCCAACAGGTGAGATATAAACATTATTTATTTATTTATTTATTTATTTTATTTGTAACAAGGAGAGCTGGTTCTGTCCTAGACAAGTTGACACCTCTTATTAATGTAACTTCAAGCTTAAGAATGTGCCTTTTAACTATTGTGCTATTTAAATAAAGAACTTACTTTTAGGCTTCAATTGAAAACTGCTTGGCTCTAATGATTAGGGCTTAAGGAAAGGGCACTTTAAACGTGATTAGCCAGGATAGGGCTGGTCACATCACCCCAACCCACAAACTATTTATTTATTTATTTATTTTATTAAACTTATATACCGCCCATCTAGAACGTGTCTACTCTGGGCAGTTTACACAACTACAGACAGCATGCAAGGTTGTAAATTTAAAAAAAAAATGGGTGAGGAAGAAAAAGCTGGAAATAATGACAGCGGAGGAAGGAGAAGCCTAGGAGAAGCAGTCTGATTGATATAAGAGGAAATAAACATACATAGGCTATTTTCTCTGCCCAGCACCCCAGCCCTTGCTTTCTTCCACCAAGAAAGAACCAATCTCAAAAGAAATGTCTACATTTTTATTGATATAGGTCCAAGGTCTTTGGGAGAAAAATTTGCAAGGGTACTTTCAAAAACAGGCAACTTCTCTTGTGATTCTCCTTACTACTTGGGGAAGGAGTCTTTTGAAATGTGTTGGATCTGTCAGCAAAATAGATACATGTCTTCTCAAAGGGACTCTCCCCTGTTTTTTTCTCCATACAGAATTGGCCATAGAGAACACAAACACAGTTTTTAAAAAATAAAAATAGAAGCTCTAAAGGTTCGGGTAACACAGAAGATCCTTTAAGAGTTTATGCCTGTGCACAAACTTCAATTCTCCAGGCAGGGATAATCTTCCTATATTCAACCATCCTCTGATCATTTCTATATTAAGACTACTGCAATGTATTGTAGTATGAGCCTGCCCTTGAAGACAGACTTGCACTTTATAATTCCACAGTGGGACTGACTGTTGGGAAGATATTTTGACAGGCAGTTAGCACTTGCCTACGCTGCAGATGTTTCGCAGTTATTGTTTTAACTCATAAAGCAATAAAAAGCTTGAGAAAGCAAATAACTAAACCAGTGGTTCTGAACCTTGAGTGAGCCAGGTGTCCTTGGAGTGAAATTCCCAGAAGTCTTCACCACCAGCTGTGCTGGCTGAGGTTTCTGGGAGTTGTAGTCCAAGAACAGCTGGAGGCCCAAGGTTGGGACCACTGACCTAAAGCAGTGGTTCTTAACCTTGGGTTACTCAGGTGTTTTTGGACTGTAACTCCCAGAAGCCTTCACCACTGGCTGGGGTTTCTGGGAGTTGCAGTTCAAAAACACCTGAGTTCCCCACGGTTAAGAACCACTGACCTAAAGGACCACCTCTTCTAACATCAATTGGTCAGTGCATATGATCAGCTGAGGTAAGAATGATTTTGGTGGCAGAAATCTCCTGGCATGTGGTCTGTTCTACCCAGCAAAATCTCTTTTTATATTCTGTTGCACACACTTATCTTTGAGTAGCTCCCCTTGAATTCGCTTGGGCTTTATTTTGAGTAGACACTTTTAAAGTGTTTTGTTTGCTTTTGACTGCTGTTTCACTGTTGTTTTACAACTAAATTGTGTTTTCTGTTATTATACTTCATTGCTTTTATACGTCTGTCAGTTGTCTAATATTTGATGAAGGATAGGTTCTTTTAAAAAAGAAAAGTAGTAAATAAACTCCACAAATAAAACATAATACACAGATTCCAGGGTTTTGGGACTTAGGGATTGTTACAAGGGTGTGGGTGTGTTTTGGTCTGGTCTCTGAGTGTTCTTTGTGAATTTCGTTGTATGTGTGTACAGTGTATATACGTTCAATGACAATAAATTGAAATTGTACCACTAAGTTGACTGACCGTTCTGTTCTGAGCACGATTCAGAATGTTCTGTCTGTTTGAAAAAAACAGAAATAGAAATTCTGTGCTTTAAAAAAGGGGGAGTGAATAGGGCTAAGAGATATTACTGTTGATTTTATTAATATTCATCAGCAGATGGTAGTAGTAATTTTTATTAGCATTCATCTGAGATGCCCAGTACTGGTGTAGCAGATAGAGTTATGGACTAGGGCCCATGAGACATGGGTTCGAATCCCTACTCAGCCATGAAAACTCACTGAGGATGTGGAGCTGGTAAAACCTCTTGTTGAATATCTCATTACCTTGAAAGCTGTATTAGGGCTCCTATAAGGTGATTCCAACTTGACAGCACATAACACACAGATTCTAGGTTTTGGTTCCATTTAGATTTTGGTATCCTGGGAGAAGCGCCACAAAAGAAGCACATAAACAAAACAGATGCATTCTTATTTATGGATCTGCAGCCTGGGGGAAAAATCAATTTGCTCCATGTTTGATATGAGGAAGGCATAAGAACCCTAGTTGAATAACTGGCAATTTTTAAGAAAGATTAAGGGATTGTGACAGAGAGGTATGAAAGATGGCTTGTATTTGAAGATTTAGTGGCCAAAAAACAACCCACAAGGACAATAAAGAGGGTGGTTCTCAGGAGACCTCTTTTTGGCTGAGATATTTTTGATGGCTTTTAAATGGCATCAGGTTTGGCCATTTACACAGCTGCAGGTCTCTCTGAGAACACTGTGAACACATGGATGCAGCTGCTGATGGTAAGCAGCTGTTATGCATCTCAAGAGAGATGAGGAATTAAGCTCCATACAGAGCCACCTGGTGTTCCCACTTTTTAAGAATGGCCGTGATAGTATTGGGCAGAGGGAGAGGTTAATGATTTCCTTTTTGTTGATTTGGTGTCTTGCCAGGTCTCCACTTTCTAGTGAATCAAAGGACTAAACTATATACTTCCATTAAACAGGGGCAGGAAAAATTAATTTCTTTTGCATTTTGAAGAGAGACTTCGAATCCAATTAGACATTAACGGGAACGTGTGTTTCCAATGATCAACCTGTTTTCCTACCTGAAACAGAATTTCATATGTATACATGCCTACCCGATTCAGCAATCACAACATAAATGGAAGTGACATCCTTGACAAGAATCACACACTATAACAAACAAGTTATCTCTCACTTCTCAAGGAACACATCTGCAAAATAAATGAGATGAACGAATTTTCTGGGTTGATCCTGAGGGAAACTGAAACAGACATAAATTCACCCAGCCCTAATATTAAATGTCAGTCTGCGCTTTTTGTTTTTCGTTTGGAACAGCAGCCATTTAAAAACAGGAGCTCCCAGTCCAGACTGAGGGCACAGCCCTGTCAGGATTGGAGCCATCTCTTCCTGTAATCCCACATCCTTGATTCTATGCTGAACCTGCTATTTGCTCTGGGAGAGAAGCTGCTCTTGGACCAAATAGTACACAGCTTCTCCATGATGGCTGCCAGCACATCTTGCAAGCCTCAAAGCCTGCTCTAGGGGCTTCTGTTAAAAAGTTTAACAGCTTTCAACCTGCTCTATCTCCAAAAAGGTTTCCTAATAGAATCAACTGGAGGCTTCTTTGTTTTGTGTACTGCCCACTTCTAGAGTGCTGGTTCCTACTCAATAGTTCCATGCTCACCCCTCAAGCCGGTGCACTCTATCTGTATAAACACCAAATAATCCTAGCAAAGGGTGCATCACATACTTGGGTTTTTTGTGGTGTACAATAACCTGCTTTGAAATCCATACCCTGTTTTTATTCCATTTTTCCTCCAAGGATCTCAGGACAGACAACAGGGTTTCTACTCTTTCCATCTTCACAAGCTTGGGAGTCAAGAAAGGGTGAATAGTCTAGGATCACTTTTTTGAGTTTTCCAAGCAGCAGCATTGAGAGGTGACACTTTTCAGTGGAATCATGATGGAATTCCCCACCCCTTTCCCATAGATATTCAGTTTTAAACATGCACTTTACAGACTGTAATGCATTTAATATCACATCCTAAGTATTTAACCTTTTTTCCCCAGACTAAAAAAGGTGTATATTATTTATTCAAGCATAGAACTACAACATTAGTCAAAGAGCATACCAAAAAGATATTCCAATCATGTTCCTTCCGATCTGATAGAAAGCAAAGCAAATGCTATTATAGCAATAATAATCTTTCTCATTAGTAGAAAAGGAGAAGGAAGCCACATCAAGGGAATTTCCATCTGTCACCTGCCTGTCTAATACATATTTAGTTGCCAAACCTTTTTTTAAAAAAATTATAATACTTTTGAAAGAAGGCTTGTGTTAGCAAAGTTTTGTTTGTAACTGTAACAGGGGAGCGCTGACTGAGCGAAACAAGCAGCCCCTTGTGTTTTGAATGACACAGTGGCTTCTGATCAGATTAATATCCTGTTTCCCTCAAGCTCTCATGCCTTACTCCATGGTCTTCCATTCCAAGCACAATCAGAAAGTAAATTAAGCCACTTACAGTGAACCAAAACTTCCCGTGTTTCCATGGAAATCTTGAGAAGTCAGAGCCTCGGAGTGAACCAGACTGCCAAACATGAATGCCTTTTGTTGCTGGCGTGTCTAATCCCCCTCCAACCAAGAGCTGCCTCCAGTATGCGCCCCATCGCTCTCAGTAACTTTCTACCCTGCGGAGCTTGCCCTCATGACAGCTGACATCCAGTTCCACTTTACAGACTCACTGAGATCTTTAGTAGAAAGGCAGAACTCCTTTCTACCAAAGGTTCCTAGATATGAACCATGCATGCTAACATTTGCGGTTGTTTACATAAAGGGACGTGGTGGTGCTGCGGGTTAAACCGCAGAAGCCTCTGTGCTGCAAGGTCAGAAGACCAGCAGTCGTAAGATCAAATCCACGCGATGGAGTGAGCTCCCGTCGCTTGTCCCAGTTCCTGCCAACCTAGCAGTTCGAAAGCATGCAAATGCGAGTAGATAAATAGGTACCACCTTGGTGGGAAGGTAACGGCGTTCCGTGTCTAGTCGCGCTGGCCACGTGACCACGGAAACTGTCTACGGACAAACGCTGGCTCTACGGCTTGGAGACGGGGATGAGCACCACCCCCTAGAGTCGGACACGACTGGACTAAATGTCAAGGGGAACCTTTACCTTTACATAACTACCACCTTCCTTTGGACCATCACAAACAGTTTTCAGGACATTGATAAATTAGACTATGAGAACTGCCTTTTCAGATCCAACTCTGAGTCTGTCTTTTCTAATGGCCTTGGGAACCTTAGACTCTTGAGGTAACCCTGACTGTCCCTTGATGACAGGCCCTATCATGTCACTTCCTAATGACACCATAATTTGGTGGTTTCAATACTCCTGCATAGGTTTTCCACCACATTTTGAAGGGCTGGTGATGGAAATGTCTCTCCCTGACTGAGTTACTGGTACTAAGAACTTCAAGCTAAAATACACTGATATTTGTGGTCCCAACACTGAAGGTCCCTGAAATTGATTTTGGCCTTTAACCTGAATGTTTTCCAACTCCTTTTAACTACATGCAGCAATTTTCTTTCACATGCTAACTTTTGGAAATTCAAAAGCAAGAGAGGACAGAACTGTTGCAGTTTTGAATTTTGGGTAAAATTCCTTTTGCTACGCAGTAGAAGTACAAAGGAGAATAGCTACAAGTTCCCCAGAGTCCTCCCTTTTCTCATTAACTAGCACTTGAAGTGCCAGTAACTCATTCTGAGACATTTCTAGGAGAAAGAATACAACGCATTTCATTATTTACAGTTGCTTGAAATTACAGATATTGTGTACACTGCTTTCTTCACTGCACACATATGTAGTAAGCAACTGAAGAGATCAACAGCAAGCAAACAATGCTGCTATCAACTGGGGGGAAAGAGGAAAAAGAACACTTAGCAGAGAGGTGGGGTTCTCTTTGAAATCAAAGGCTAGAAGGAATGGTTGGTTAATGCTGGATAGACAGTCCATCATGCCAGCCCAGAAAAGTCCCTCCCAATCATGCAGACTACAGATGGCATGCAACATTGCAAACACAACTCCAAAATGGGCAACAGCCTTCTGCTTTCTGTTCCCATTGTCTGGTATGCAGTTATACACTGCCCTTTTACATAACGGCTCTATTTAGCCATCATAGATAATGGCAGGTGATGGACCTGTGTGCTATTAATTTGTCTAATGTTTTTACATCAAGTCCATATCTGTGTGTGGAATAGCAAGATGTGTCTTTTCTGAAGACTTTTTGCTGAGCATCTTTATATTTTAACGTACATTGGATGCTGTGTTTTGGTTTTAAATCACAGATGGGTACTGCCTTTATTCAGCCACTAAAGTATCATCACAGTGGTCAGGTTTTGAGTCCTGCAGGACTCCTCATCAGGCTGTGCATTACAGAACTTGGTTTGGGGTACAGTTCCCAGGTTTCTGGGTGCTGGCTGCACAGAATTGCTATATTTCTCAAGGTCTTCATGGTGGCAAACTGTGACTAATTAACAAGGAGACGGCCATATGCCTGGTCCCACATCAGTGACAACCTACCTTTTAAAATAAACTTTCCAAGCTCTTAATACCCTTACTTTGGTTGCTGGACTGTTGGCAAACAGCTATTGGCAGCAGTTGGCTGAATAAAAGAATGCTGAGAATAATCTCCTTTTTAAGCGGAGGCAACGCTTCAAGGAGTCCAAGATCTGATATTTAGAGGACTGGTATTTAGAGCTCAGATGAGATTCAGCAAATTTCCCCAATAGTCTAGAATGTGCTATTTCAAGACTCAAATAAGAAAAGCTAATACAGCAAATATGACTGATGGTGGTTTGATATTGCTAAAGGGGAAAGTCAAATGATTTCACAGCTGCTAGGCTGGCCCTGTACTATTTACTAATGAGGAACTAGAAATATTATTTTTCACTCCATCCCAGCCCAAATTTCATGGCCTCAGACAGCTGGCAATTGCAGGTCCGAGGGCCAAATCCTTTTGATGTTGGCCTGGGGATATTTTAAATGCATTGCTCCTGTCACAAGGCCAGACTTAATTGTCAGCCGAAGGACCAAAATGTAGAGTTTGTAAATGAGGCATGAAGTAAAATTCAGTGCATTAAAACAATATTCACATGTTTATTGTGATTATTCTCCTAGTCACGAGGAGGGAGCAAAGATCTGTGCCCAGCACATAAATCTGAACGACTCAACAAGTTTTTGTATTGATATATTTTTAAACTGTGTTTCTTTCAATTAATATGAGATGTCCTTCTGTTTTTATTGTCTATCATGCACTGTCACATTGCATCTGACTTATAATGACACAATAGAGCTTTTAAGGTGAATGAGATAGTTTTACCCTCAAATTTCCATGGCTCATTGGAAACCATCTCTCGTACATCCCGGTTCAGCACTCTGTTTGCTACACTGCACTGGCTACCAGAATTTTTATTAGCACTTCTTGAAAATCACATTGTGGGCTGCAGAAAGCATTGTGTGTTGTGGTCCATATTAAGAAAACACTGGCAAAGTTACTGCCCCATGTGGCTTTGGAGCAAGGAAATCATTGCTATGATTGCTGTTGTTGTGAAGTGCCGTTACGTTTCTTCTGACTTAGAGCGACCCTAATAGGCTTTTCAAAGTTTGTGAGATATTCAAAGTAGGGATGGGATTTTTGTAATTCTAGGACTTCCAGTATCAGAAGTCAAGCATGTTTCTGAGACTAGAAGAGGAGAAACTAGAAAGCAAAAGAGAGGTCTTCTTACTGTCTTTATCTGCTTCACTACATGTGCTTTAGCTGGAATGCAGAAGGGAGCAATCCCTTCAGTTACATTGCTTGTAGGGAGTCACCTCACAGCTCATTGAGAGGCTGCCCATATAGAATCTAATGAGTGATTGTCAGGGCTCTTTTTCAGCAGATGTGAATGGTAATGAGCAGAAGATGGTATCCTATAGACCATCTTGATTGCTGCCATTGGTATTTTCAACATTCAGGGTGCTCTCTGCTCTCTGAAGCCTGGCATCCTTTTTCCTGCTGGCAGTGTGGGCACAATATTGTGCAGCAATATAGGGTCATTTTGTGGATGAGGAAGAAAAGCTATATCGGACCAAAAGCTATGCATGTTTTCTAACATATGTCCCTTTGCCTTTAAAAAATTTAAAAAAAAGGGGTGGGAGTGGTTGGAGAATGGCACTGGAAATCAAGGTCAAAATCTTCTGTACTATGTGAAAGCAAGACAATGAAGAAAGACAGGGACAAAAATCAACATATTTGAAATGTGGTGTTGGAGGAGAGCCATTCAGATACAAAAGACAGGCAGAAAAATGGCTTCCTATGGAGCAGTGAGGTGATTCGCGGCAAGCAGTCAACATCTGCTTTTACCCTTCAAAGCAGGAATGGACAACCTGTAGCTTTAAGGTTGGATGGGGCCTCTGGCAGAGTCTCTTGCAGTCCTCAGACTAATTTCAATAGCCCTCTGCAGCTGCTCAGTGCAAGTTTCTCTGAAGGTTATCTGTCCTTCTGTGTTTCCAAAACTGTCCAAAGAGAAAGCAGGACGTTCACCTGCATGATGCACGACTTGGTTGGTTCTCAGAAGCAGGCCTGGTACTTCTGCTATCTGTCTAGGATCCTTGGAAAAGGGAGGTATAGAAACAAAAATAGATGAGGAAGAAGAGAGTTTTGAAGCTATCTAGTCCAGTCTCTTGGTCAGTACAAGATTTGCAACCCAGGACACAACTACCGTGTTTCCCCGAAAATAAGACAGGGTCTTATATTAATTTTTGCTCAAAAAAAATGTATTAGGGCTTATTTTAGGGGGATGTTTTATTTTTTTCAAGAACAACAATCTACATTTATTCAATCACCACCATTTATTTTATTTATTATTATTAATTTATTCCCGTTCTCCTTCCCCTTCTTTAAATGTACCTGGTGCCACTTCCTCCAGGGGTGCCACTGCCGCTGCCAGGAGGCACCACGGTGGTGGCTCGGGTTCCTCCAGTGGCGGTGCCACGGCTGAGGCTCCCATTGGGGCTGGCGGGCGCTGGGTTTGTTTTGTGGGAAACAACGGCAGCAGTGAAGGGGGAGGCGTTGGTGTGGAATGGGGCGGGGTCCCGAAGCCGGCGAGCCCAGTTGAGGAAAGGGCGGTGGAGGCGGCTTCAACACGTGGCCCTGCCAGCAGCACCGAAGAGGTTGCCGAACAAGAGGAGGGTTAAAAGAGTTACAGTAGGAGAAAGAGGGGAGGGGGGAAATAAAGGCAGGGTGGGGGGCTGGCTGGCGGGTGGGGGCCGGAGTGCCGAAATTGCCCCTCCTCCAACCTTGTGCTTTGTTAGCCTTGCCTGGGCGCACATTGGAGGGGGGGAGCGCACACTCTGCAGAGGCGTGAGCTCCAAGAGCCATTGGGAACTTAGCAGCCAAGGAGCAAGTTCCTGTCAGCGTGCAGCTCCTTCCTCCCTGGCTGCCCAGCCCCTCTGCGAGCGAGGGAAGTGGGAGAGGAGGGGAAGAAGTTTTAAGTCTCTCTGGAGGGCTTGGGAGGATCCCGGTGAGTCCCTGGTGGAAGGCAGGGTTTCACTTAACTAGGGCTTATTTTCGGGGTAGGGCTTATATTACAATCATCTTGAAAAATCATACTAGGGCTTATTTTCGGGGAAACACGGTACTTCATCCAAGTCATATTGTCATACACTGTTTGCTTAAACATCAAAGGAGCACTGATCATTTCCTGTGATAAAAGTGTTCCACTACAGACCACTTGTACTGTTAGGAAGTTTCAGTCTGCTTCCCTACAGTTGCCCCCCATTGGCACCATTCCTGCTGGGAAGGGGAGAGAAAGGGGTGGCAGATTTAACAGGAGTAGGCTCACCTACTTGAAGCTCTAGACCTATATCCATCTGCTTGAGGGGTAGTTCACAAATTACAGAGAGAGGGGGCGGAGGGAGAGAGAACTTGGCAGTCCCGAGAACCTTGATGTCTGAAACAGCCAAGATTTGGCTGTCCAGAATGGCCTTCAGAGTAAGGTATTGTGGGTGGGGTGCCTCAGGAGGTTGCAGTACAGTTGATTTCCCAAGTCACCCAGCCCACAACTTCTGGTTTGGAGGAAACACCCACCAAAGCCAGGTATTTGTGTGGCCAAAGGTGCTTTTCACAGTCTGCTCACCTCTGTCTTGGTCTCAGTGTGAGATAGAGAGTATACAGTATGTTGGCATTGCCAGGTAGAGATGGGTCTTTTGTGTTTTAACAAATGGGGAGGGGGGGGAGGCTATTTTTTTTTCATGTTGTGTTCTTTTGTTGATTCCCAAAGGAGAGCCTCTGAAACAAATGATTCATATTTATGACAGAGAAGTACACAATTTTTTTTTTGCATGCTTCCTCTTTTGTTTAACCTTTCTTTCACTCTTTGTCTGACAAATAGCCTGGGAAATTTTTCATCCAATAGTACTGCAAGGGCTGCTGTTCACAGCCAATCAGAAGGTCTGAGGCAGCAAGAACTCTGAATTTGTAAAAGGGCCTGATTCATAGTAACTCAGTGAAGAGTGCTCTTTAGAGATGGGCACGAACCGCCATTCTATGGTTTGGTGTGGTTTGGCAATTTGGCCAAACAGCTTCTTCTGTGGGCTCACTGGCTTCTCAGCCCTGCCTCCTCTGGAGTGCACCCACTCAGAGGCAGTGGTGCGGCCTCCTAGCCCTGCCTCCTCTGGCAGCTGCCTCTGTCTGGGCGCCTGCTGGAGGAGGCAGGGCGGGAAGTCAGGGTGCCCACAGAAGAAGCTATGTGGCCGAACCGCCAAACTGTGCTGAACCACAGAATGGCCCATCTTTAGTGCTCTTTCTTTGTTTCAGTTGTTCCTTGTGGATGTGCAAACGTCTGGTATGCTCCATCTTGTATTGTGCTGCCTCTGTGGTTCCATCTTTTTCCTTTTTTTGCCTTTTCCCTTGTTTGTTTGTTGTTGTTTTTTTGGCAGGGTGGAGATTTTCCCCCATTTCTTTGTATTACTTTTGCTGCCACTGCCAGGCAGTCTACCTGTGCCAGCATGCCTCCTTGAGGTTATTTTTGAATCCCCACCCCAATTTCTTTGGGGATTCCCCCTCCTCCGCCTTTTGATCCTTTCTTTTCTAGGATTGTTTGTGCCATTTGCTGCTGCCTGCTGGCTTCAAAGAAGGGGAAACAAGGCATCAAGTGGTAGTGGGGAGAAAAATATCCCCATATACCAGTACTTTTGCTTTGGGAAGGGGGCTTTGGTTGATTTTTTTTTCTTGATTTCTTGTTTATTCTGTTAAATTTGTAAATGCCAGTGGATTTTGATGGGAGGCAATTCTTTGTGTTGTTGGTGGTGACTGCTTTGTGTGGGATTCCTTGCCTTTTTTTCTATTCAGCTGCCCAGACCCAGAAAGTCTGTTGTGTTTGACTAGGTGACACTTCCACTAAAGACATGTTGTTGTTTTCTATTTTCTATATTTGGGGGTGGGGGTGGGGTGCTTTGTTGCTTTTAGAATTTGTTGGTGGGTAAATAAGGTAATTTTTGCTGTGTGCACAGGACTGGTGATGAGCGGCACCTTGCCTTGAGAAGCATCTTTCTGTGGCCTTTGGTGATGGGCAGCACTGCGGGATGGGCACTGCCAGAGGCTTTCTACAGTGTTTGTTTGTTTGTTTGTTTGTTTCATATCTCGCCCTCTTAGTGCAAGAGCATTATTCTGGGCAGTTTAACAAATAAAATCCAAACACATTAAAAGCACTCACAACGTAAGAAACCGGATGGTGCCAAAACAGTTTACAACGTAGCAGGAAAGGAGATTGAAAAAAAAATAACATAAAATAAAATTTAAAAAATAGAAATAAGAAAAGATATATCAACCCAGATTAGTATGCAAGGCCTCCCTAAAAAGAAAGATCTTAAGTTTTCTTCTGAATGTCACAAGGGAGGGAGCCAGGTGTAGCTCCTCTGGAAGCTGATTCCATAAAGATGGGGCCACTGCAGAGAAGGCCCTGCCTCTAGTAGTGGACTTTCGGGCCTCGCACGGGGTAGCCACCCAGAGGAGCCTGGTCTGGGAGGATCTGATGGGGTGGGAAGATGACATTGGGGTGAGATGCTCTGACAAGTAACGTGGTTCCAAACTGTGGAACATTTTATACGTAAAAGTTAACTAGTACCTTCACTGGCCTGATGATTATTTCTCTTTGTCATGTACCATCGCCTGCTTCTGAAGTAGATTGAGTCTCTGTTGTCCTGCCTTTCTGTTTTTTTGCAGTAGTTTCTAAGGGTTCTGTAGGTTTTCGAAGTGCCAAAAAACACCAATGGGAAACTCAAACTGAAATAACCCAAGTGAGCTTTTCTGCTCTTGTTAAGCGAAAGGACCAGTATGTGAAAATGTGAAAGCAGAAGGAAAATGAAAGAGGCATTCATAAAAGAACTCAAAATGAAAAGAAACATTAAAACACACACACCACCATTTATAGCACTCCCGATGGGACAGGCAACAAAATGGCCAGGAAAGCTTGGGCCACAGCTGCTCAGGAGTAGGCAGTTCTTCAGTAGCCTCTGTATGTCAGTGATATATACAGCTCAGAGGATCGTCTTATCTGATTTCATAAGCTTTCTTCTCACAAAAGAAGAAGAAGGAGAGGGAAAAGTTGTTCCTTTCACAACAGCATTGCATTTTTCTCAGATCAAAAAGAAAAGAACTGGCGGTAGGCAGATGTACTATGGACAGTTTTCGAAGATCCTGTGCCATCAACAGCTGAAAAACAGGGAAGGGGCATAACAGAAGCAAAGACATGAAGTACACCTAGAAAAGAAAGGTGAATGGAACAGGGCTGTTAAATAGGTCACCAAAACCCCAAACAATAGAAAATTTAAAAGGATGTCAGCACCTCCCATTGCGCTGACTATAATTCCCACAAATTTCTACTTTGAGCACAGGTCTGCCATACTTGACACCTCGGAAACAAATGCTGTTCAGCTGTGTTTCTGCTTGCTACTTCATAAATCACGCCCTGTTCTATTCCATCGTCACTTTTTAAAGAAAGGAACATATAATCAGAGTAATTACCAAACAGGAAAAGGCTGGCGGTAGTTCATTTTCCCTTGAGTGAATTATATGGCATAACCCAAGGGAGGATGAATCAACCTCTCTTTTGCAGGAAGGAATGGTTACAGGACTACAAGATGGGAAGGATTCATATGGAGGCACAAAACCAATCAATTAATTTCAATAAATATTTCCACATTTGCAGACAGTGGCGCTGCAACTTTGGGACGCAACCGTAGCTACACGTGAATCTTTATCACGCAGTGCGATGCGCATCATGTTCAAGTTTGCATTGTGCATTGTTCACTGCACAAAAAGAACTCCCCCGCCCCCAGAAACATTCTAGTCAGTGATGTAAGTTTCATGGATCTCTTGTGCAAATTAAGTCACTGACATATACCATATCCAGTTAAGGCTCACATGCATCCATTGGTTCATCCATCTTGACAACTGTCCTAGCTCTGTTTCTGGGGTTCAAAAATACTGGTTTGTTTAGCTGCTGTTGAAAATAAATCACTGGTCTAGAGAGAAATTTGATCACTCCAGCAAGGCATTGCTTATTAACTCCTCAGAGCTCTAGTCATTTCAGGACTTCATTGAGATGACATGTACTTGGATTTTGTTTTCATCTGTCGTTCTTTGGTATGGTCAGTCTACACAGTGCTTCATAGATCAGCCTAGATATAACAAATCTCCTTATACTCCAGCAGGCTCCCTGTTGCATGCCCATTCTCACACTGGCTTTGAGGTTGACCATGCCATTGGTTGTGCAACAAAAAATCTACCAGGGCATGGGAGTACTTATACAAGTGGTTCCCAATGTTGGGTCCCCAGATGTTCTTGGACTAAAATTCCCAGAAGTCTTCACCATTACCTATCCTGACCAGAATATCTGGGAGTTGTAGTTCAAGAACATCTAGGGGGCCAAGATTGGGAGCTACTGACTTATATGATTGTCCCACTCTTTGTTTAGGCAATAAGATACTAGCTTGACAAGAGCAGCCATGAGTGTTGCAGGGGGGGGAACCCTATAGCTTTATGCAGTACTTTAAAGACCAGCTTTTATGGACTAGAGGTTCCATTAGAGGTATATAATGAAGTAGATGCTATTATTCGGGAATAGTTTTAGCCTTGGTGGCAGTGAGCTGATCTACACCTTTTCTGTATTCCCTGTTGCAGGAATTATCATTGTATGGTTTAGTCCAGGGTCACTCAAGAGGCAGCTCATCAGGAAGCCTCCTAGAACTTCTGATACGCATATAACAAGGCACACAGAGAATGTGTACCTTGTGCATCTTGTTTTAAATTGATTCCTTGGCAGTAAAACATGCTTTCTTTTGCAGCAGTGTTGGTCAGGGGATTAGGAATTAATATTGGGGATGTCCCTATGGGTTCAAGAAAGCCTATGTGGTCAACCTGAACTCCCAGACGTTGATTGCCTGTACTTTAGTTACAAGATGGCAGTGGGTTTAGTATCTGGATGAAATCTGGAATTCTCTCCTCTTATATGAGTTCTCATTTGACTTAAAACTATACATCCTCTAAGGCTTCCTTGACAAGCACTGTCTCAAATGTTCTGTACGTCTCTGCCAACCCTGTTATCCTCCCTTCTTCCCCATGGACCACCCATGGAAACATCTGTGATGCAAGGAAATAATGTGTCAAAATAGAAAACCTAGAATGCTGGCAGGAAGGGATGAGACGTCAACAGATAACCATGTAGTCAAAGCAAGGTGATTTGCATCAATTGTGTGGGAGGAACAAGCCCAGAGGAAACTCAGCAAAACTTTTTCTTCTTCTCTGGGATGTGAGGAATGGGACAAGAGCTGCATGTAGGCAGAGAAGAAGGAACTAGATTTGCTCTAAAGCAGGAAACAGGATACTTTTATTTCTGAAAGAATGAACTGGTGAAATGAACTTGATACATAAATCCCATCTGATTAGGTCAACTGGATTCACAGAAGACTTTGGCAAAGTCACACCTTTTTTTATCATAACTCTCAGAGTTCCCTAGCCAACAAAAGTTTTTTTTTTAAAGGTAATATTGTCAAGCTATGGGCCAAAGCTTAGTGGTGCCGCACATGGAGACATTTGCTGGTTCAGCCTGCACTTGAAATGGCCTCAGGTAACAGAAAGTCGGACACGACTTAACGACTAAACAACAACAACAAACAGAAATGGTAATGGGCACCGCTGGATGGCATCAACTAATGGTTTGGTGATGACTGTAAAATTCAGGGGTTAGCTAGACAGCTAAATTGGAGTGGGTTAATTGCTTAAGGTCACATAGAGGTATGGAACGCCACTTGGTGTGATCCTATTTGGCCCACCTCCCTTTAAAGAGAAAGAAAAAAGAAAGAAAACAAAAAAGAAATGCCCCTTTCTGTTTCATTTTTTACATTTTCCCCTCAATGAAGGAATACAAATCAAAACAGAGCCGCCCCGAGTAGACATTGTCTAGGGGGGCGGGGTAGAAATCTAAAAATAAATAAATAAATAAAATAAAGATCTGACAGATGGTTGTCCAATTTTCTTTTGAATGCCTCCAGTGTTGGAGAAGTCCCCACCACCCAAGAGATAATTGGTTCCTTTGTCATATGGCTCTAACAGTTTAAAAGTTTTGAGAAGGACAGTTAAAAAGTTATTCAGCCTAAATCTGGCTTCCTGTAGCTTGAGTCCATTATTACTAACGCCGAGGGAGGCCCGGAAGGAAAGAACGAGGAACCGGGCCTTCTCGGCAGTGGCCCCTCGCCTCTGGAACAACTTGCCCGTAGAGATCCACCTGGCTCCCTCTCTGGGTGTCTTTAGAAATAAACTTAAGACATAGCTATTTAGGCAGGCTTTCCCTCCTGCTGTATTTTAATATTTACATTTTTACATCTTGGATTTTGCATGTTCATTGTTTCTATTGTTTTTAAGTTCTGTAATGCCGCCCAGAGTAGACTATCTGTCTAGATGGGTGGGGTATAAATCTAATAAAATAAATAAATAAATATGTGTCCTGCACTCTGGGATGATGGAGAAGAGACCTGCCCCTCCTATGTACGACAATCTTTCAAACATTTGAGAAGTGTTATCATATCTCCCCTCAGTCTTCTTTTCTCAAGGCTAAGCATGCCCAGTTCTTTCAGCCTTTCCTCAGAGGGCCTGATTTCCAATCCTCTGATCATCCTTGTTGCCCTCCTCTGAACTTGCTCCCGTTTGTTGGCATCCTTCTTAAATTGTAGTGTCCAGAACCAGACACAGTACTCTGAAGCCTAACCAGTATTACCTATTCTTGCCTTTGAATTGTGTACAAGAACCACAGTTTTTTCTTCTTCTTTTGTTATATTTGGATGCTGTCTCTCACAGTTATTTTCAGATAGAGTTCTTGTGAAAAATTATGCCACAGAAAGTATTTCTCAGCTGATAATAAACCACAGTCCAGGTTGAATACATTACTTTCATCAATATTGTTAAGCATTTGCTCTCCCTCAGTTCCCATTCCATCCTGCAAATGGGGCATTCAATCTTTAACCACTAATGAAATTACAGGTTTTTTCCCTTGACTGAAATCCCGCTGTTTAGTGGAGTAGGACCATTGAATCTGTGGAGATTTGGTGAGTCAACTCTTCCATGGGTTCCACCATTTTGAAAGGGCCTATTCTAGTTGTGACTTACTTTAGTGTAATAAGTTTGAACTAGAGGAGAACTATTTAAATCAGTGAGGTCCATGGAGGAGCTAACTCACCAAATTCCCACTGATTCAATAATCTAGTTCCAATTTACTAATTTAAGCAACAGGATTTCTGCCCTTTGTGTTTTGGTTACACCAGTACTGTTTATTTCTGATAACACTACACATTTATTTATTTATTATATAATGTGTTTCATAGTTATCAAGCAATAAAATATAAATCCAAAAGCCAGCAAAACTACTGCAGTTTTCAGCTATCAATTGACTTATTATTACTGCACCTTTTTTGTCTTTACAACGTGCCTATACTGTAAGCCCATAAATGTCCTTCACAGAAAAAAATGGGCTTTTATTTCTACCTTATTGAGTCTTAGGCTCTTTTATAGAGCAATCAGCAGGATGTAATATATGGAAGTTAGAGAATCATTGATGTGGAGGAAGGGGGACAATCCAAAACCCAGAGGTAGCAAATGACTCTACTATGATAAACTATACCTTCACAAAACAGACAGATTTTTGAGTAAGTGGGAGATAGTGAATCCTATTTCACAGGTGGTGAATCTGCTCCTTGATTTAGTTCGAACTTTAAAGGAGCTATACAAGGTAATGCACCTATGTGCAGGATAGGGTTCAGAACCATGGACAGCTCCCGATAATTTCAGATTAAGGAAGGAGAACCAGATTGATTGCTCCTGTGAAACTGGAATTGCCAACCTCCATTGTTTCACATTGCCCAGAACCCTTCATTAGCCTAGATGATTTTTAAATTGGGCAAGAGGAAAACCCAAAAACTTTTCAAGATGTCTTAAACCATAAGAATAATTAGATGCCATCAAGTCAACTCTGACACCTGGTGACCCTTTCCACAGTTTTATAGGAATAGAGTACACAGAAGTGGTTCACCGGTCCCTTCTTCTGAGGGTGCTCTGGGACTGTGCAGCTTGCCCAAGGCTACACAGGCTGGCTCTTCTCAAAGGAGGCACAGTGGGGAATCAAAACTGCCAGCCTCTGGCTCCAGATACCCAATTCACTGAGCTATCCAGCCAGCCTTTTAAGCCTTAGCGTTCTGCAATTAAACTAAGTCCCAGAATGGACAATAAATTCTTGATAAGACATAGGGCTATCCAGATGTCACCTGACTTCAGGCAAAGCTCACCGGGAAGGAGATAGTGTAGAGACTCCCTTTGCAAATGCAAGGACAACAGGAACTCATGCAGGTGCACTTAGGTGTAGATGAAACACCTAGGTTTCCTTAGCAGCCTTAGCCAAGACAGATTTTTGTCACCGCTGAAAATGTCTGCAGGGGGGGGGGGGGGGAAGCCCATTAAAGTAGGGTGTTTTTTTTTTTAAGGATTAGCAGCAACTTATTAATTAAGTTGTCATGCTATCTGTTGCTTATGTATGCCAGCTTGTAAACAAGTTTGCTCTTTAAAAAAAAAAGATATGTGCCAGTCTTTGATCAGTCATCCTATTAGGAACACAGCTGCACCCTCCTGGACAGCTGCATTGCGGCTGCTTGCATTCTTCCTTCTCGAAACATTAAAATAAAAGGAATCCGTTTTTGTTTTTTTCAAAAATGGCGCACGTTTTCGAGTATCCAGGTTTTTACCCACTTACAAGTATTTGCTTCCTTATTTTATCTTGCAACATCGTTTTCTCCCTATTCCATACACGTTCTCCAGGGCAAGAGGTTAATCGCCTTATTTTCTCTCTTCTGGAATTATATTTTGGAAAGGTTTGGACGGTTTGTTCTGAGCCCTACCCAGCTTCGCTCCTAATATCTGAAAACCCGTATTACATTTCGTACTGAGGGAAAGTGACATTTGAGGCTAAAAAGCTCCATCCCGAGAGACTGGGCCTGTTCCAAATTGTTATGCCATGCACACTCTCCCACACAAACAATGTACACAATGTACACAGAAGGTTACACAGATTTTAATGAGGCTTCAGGTGGAAGAAATCAAACACGCTGTAACAAATGCATGTAATATTGATCTATTATACAGAAGGCAGGATGCTTCCCTGGGTACATTCAATCTCAGAACTCCCACAAAAGCTTTAAACTAAAATACTGAAATGTGTGTTGGGGGGAGAACATATAACAGGTGCATCCAGGTTTAATCGTGCTGGGAGCACAGCTGCTGAAAATAACAGGGTAAATAAGTTGTGTCTCCTTTGAGTCTCACCAATTTCTGTGGGTCTGTTCTAAGCAAGATTGCAATTCTGGATCTATCAGAGTGTAAATAAGGGGTCAACTAAAGACAGCTCATTCACTAGGGCAAGTTGGGCACTGCCCACCTCAAGTTCTATACTCAGCCAGCCCATTTTGCCTCTTTATCACACAAACACACATAGGTATGAGAGAAAAATGATAACAGGACATTGTTGTTTCCTGACCTGTTTCTCTCTGTGTGTCTATGAATACCTACTTGTGCCCAGTATGAAGTATTCCACCCACCACCACTGGGACCAACAGAGAATGCAATCCACCTGAGTGGCCAAGATGGCTGAGAGCAGGATAAGCCAGTACTAGTAGTATGGAGAAATGGCTTCAGTTTTCCATCTCATTGTTACAGGGGTAAGAAGACAAGCTATTGGCTGCCCTTCCTTCCTTCCTTCCTTCCTTCCTTCCTTCCTTCCTTCCTTCCTTCCTTCCTTCCTTCCAAATTGCAGTCCAAGCAAAGAAGGCCACCATGTAGGTACATCTCTATCACTGGTTTGCTGATTATTTTCCAGTGTTGATCATAAACTTGTCATTTGCTGTGCTTCATTTCATTCGGTCTTATCCCCAACATCAGAATCAGTTTGCATATACTCTGTGGCTTGAATATGGTGTTCCATACATCTGTAATATGTGCCATCAGGTCAGAACTGACTTATAGCAACCCTAATATGGCTTTCAAGGTGAGATATTTTTAGGAGTGGCTTTACAAGTTCCACACTCCCAATAAGTTTCCATGTTGAGTGGGGATTCGAACCCTTTACTCCCAGGTCCTAGTCCACCACTCTAGCCATTACGCCACGCCAGGTATCATGTATGCATCAGTTTATCTATGCATGTTTCTCTGTGGGGCATTGCCCAGATTAAGTTCTATGCTCAGTCAACTTGCCTTTCCTCCTTATCACAATGCACACACACACAAACACACACTCGTGTGTGTGTGTGTGTGTGTGTGTGTGTGTGTGTGTGTGTGTGTGTGTGTGTGTGTGTGTGTGTGTGTGTGTGTGTGAGAGAGAGAGAGAGAGAGAGAGAGACTCCCCAACCTCTGGCTCCAGGTACCCACCTCACTGAGCTATTCAGTCAGCCCTTTCAGCCTTAGAGATCTGCAATTAAACTGAGTCCCAGCACAGCCTATCCAAAGGCAATGGTAGGTGATATCGTGATTAGACTACTAATATGCCAAATATTTATGATAACCAGTCCATTGAAGGTTTATGGCCAAAGTCGTCATTTCCTGTACCCTGTTTCATTTTCTAACACACCTTTAATTAGTGTATATATATGTCTGTTGCTGCAAGCATCCGTGTATCCATGCATCTAAAGAAGTAGGCTGCACCCACAAAAACCTCATGCTCCATGAAGCTAGTTGTAAAAATGCCCAAAGACTCTGTGTTGCTGTTTCTTGGGGGGGGGGGCGGGAGCGGTGGAGGGGAAATGAAGAAGATCATCCAAAGTGGTGCGATCTTCAGTAACAGAAAGGTCAAACCAGACCTGAAGTATGTTTTGCAGCTTAATCTGAAGCCAGCAGGTTTTGCATGTGAGCCCACGAAAGTGTGCAGTTCGGTCCTGAGACCATCTTTGGGTAAACCTCCATCATGTAAGACATTGTAAACGCCTTTAAATAAGACCCTTCCAGTTTCATGCAAACTAAAATGAGGCCTTACCGTTCTTCTTTTTCCAAGAGGTCAGTGCTGAAAAGACGTTATTTGCTTTTCCACCAGCAAAACAAGTATGCAAAGTACTTATCCAGCACAGTCTTTGACTGCAGCAGTTTGATACCACGCTAACTGTCATGGTTCCTGCCAAATCTTGTGGAATCCAACCATCTCCTAAGCTGGATATTTCATAGATGAATAGGTAGGTAAAGGTAAGGTTCCCCTTGACGTTTAGTCCAGTCGTGTCCGACTCTAGGGGGTGGTGCTCATCCCCGTCTCCAAGCTGTAGAGCCAGCGTTTGTCCGTAGACAGTTTCCGTGGTCACGTGGCCAGCGCGACTAGACACAGAACGCCGTTACCTTCCCACCGAGGTGGTACCTATTTATCTACTCGCATTTTTACATGCTTTCGAACTGCTAGGTTGGCAGAATAGGTAGATGCACACATAAACACGCATGTACACAAATGAATGCATGTACGTAACTCTTCCAAATCTCATACACCAACAAAGCACCGATTCAAGACTCAAAATTAAAGAAAAATTTCCAAAATTGCCTCACTCCAACAGTCAAGGAATCAGTCTCAGGCACATACAGTTCATGACCAAGAAAGTGCCTCCCAAATTTGTGGGTAAGCCCCCGTGTTCAGTCCACAAGTAACTCAAGGTCTCAAAATGCTACTATTTATCAGAATTATTACTGCACGCAAGTGTAGTGATGATATTTTGCTGGCACAGTAAAACAACATTCTACAAGGCAAGTCTGAAAATAGGTGCACCCCAAACAAAAAAAACTGTAACTTTTAAACCAGGCTTGGCATCAGCATCAAATTTGGCACCCAGTACGAATAGACAATCTAGGACTGAGAAGACCACATTCCTCACCCAAACACAAAGCAACTGTCATGGCTGTTATTCGACAAGTGAGAATGATGGTGAATACAACAGGGTATCCTGAAGACCTGTGTCCTGAGCACACTCCTGTACCACAGTGAGTCCTGGACCCTTTGTGCACGGCAGGAGAGGAAGCTGAACACATTCCATATGCGTTGTCTCCAACGCATTTTTGGTATCACCTGGCAGGACAAAGTTCCAAATAGAGTAGTCCTAGAACGAGCTGGAATTTTTTGCATGTATACATTACTGAAACACGTTGGCTCGGACATGTTGTGAGAATGGCTGACGGTCGGATTCCAAAAGATCTCCTGTATGGAGAATTAGTGCAGGGAAATCGCCCCAGAGGGAGACCACAGCTGCGATACAAGGATATCTGCAAGCGGGATCTGAAGGCCTTAGGAATGGACCTCAACAGATGGGAAACCTTGACCTCTGAGAGTTCAGCCTGGAGGCAGGCGGTGCATCATGGCCTCTCCCAATTTGAAGAGACCCTTGTCCAGCAGGCCGAGGTGAAAAGGCAGTCCCGAAAGCAGCAAAATCAGGGAGCTGGACAGGGGACAGATTGTATTTGTCTTCAGTGTGGAAGGGATTGTCACTCTCGAATTGGCCTTCTCAGCCACACTAGATGCTGTTCCAAGTCCTCCATACAGAGCACGTTACCATAGTCTCTTGAGACTGAAGGATGCCTACTAATCCTGAAGACCAGTGGTTCCCAGCTGGTGGTAAAGGTTTCTGGAAATTGCGGTCTAAGAACACCTGGGTTACCAAGGTTGAGAATCACTGCTGTAGACCATATTGACTGCTGCCATTGGTGTTGTCAACATTCAGGCTGCCCTTTGCTATGTAAAGCTTGGCATCCGTTTTCCTGCTGGCTACACAGGCACAATATTGTTCAGCAATATTAGGCCATTCCCTGGTGTTTTGAATCGTGGACACAGAAGCACAGTATTCCATATTCATAAACCAGAGGTGATGTTTTTTTAAGAATTGAATCTTCTCTTGCTCAGTACAAGATGCAACAGTCATTCCCATAGGTAAAGTCTTAAAGCCTTAAAAATAAAATACAAGGAAAATATAAATACATAATGCCCCTGTGAAGAATTTATCTTTCCCTCCAGCCCACATAAATTGAAAATCTGTTACCAAAATCAATATGATAAGGACTTAAATTCCTGCTCCCTGGGAAGCACAAAAAACCCTCTTTTTTCCACCTCTCTCTTTCTCAATCTCCCTCTCTCTCCCCTAAAAATCAAAAGCAGTGCTTCTTTCTTAACTGCTCCCCACCTGCTACATAAAACCAATTACTCTGCAGGGGTTACATCTGCAAGGTCATGGACCTGATTCCTCATTCAAATATGGCTTTGTGTATATTATTTTATTCTGCATTGATCTTACTTAGCATTACTTTCCTGTTGCTCCATCTTGCCCAGGAACCTTGTTTGTCTGCCTCCCTGCACAGACAGGAGAGAATCTGCATACAGTACTTTGGAGTGCATGTGATTTCCCAGGATTGCTGCATATTCTTAATGCACTAGAGTGGTTAAAAAGGAAAAAAAGTGTGCGGACAACCTCTGCAGACAGAGTGCCACTGACTGTTTTATTGGATTTCAAAGCAGGTATGGTTAATGGCGGGCTCATGGCATAATCCGTCACTACAAACAATGTGTTAAATATGAATTCTTGTTTATGTATCATTCTGGGTTCTATCACATGAAGGGTAGAGCTTCTAGGTAAATATGCCTGGGCACAGGCTTTTGCATAACAGGTTACCTTCCAAGATGAAGACCAGCTAGTAAATCCAGTTGATTGGCAAGAGCGGCCAAAATCCTTTTGCATAGCACCATGGACATTTGACATTGACAGTTGCGTATGGATCCATTGTTGTTGCTGCTGCTGCTGTTGTTGTTATGTGCCATCAAGTCGCTTCAAACTCATGGCAACCCTATGAAAGAGCGACCTTCAAAAGGTCCTGTCTTCAACTGCACCCTTCACCTCTGGTAGACTCATGCCTGTGGTTTCCTTTAGGGAGTCAGTCCATCACATAGTTGGTCTTCCTCATTTCCTGCTGCCTTTCACCTGTCCCGAAATTATTGTCTTTTCCAGAGAATCCAGCCTTCTCATGATGAGCCCAAACTGGGTCAGCCTCAGCTTCAACACTTTTGCCTCCAGAGATTGTTCAGTCCTGATTGGTCTAGGACTCACTTTCTGGCAGTCCAAGGTATCCACAAAGCTCACCATACATGGAGCAATTCACCTCCCAAAATTACTCTGTTTGTACTGTGCCAGTGCAACTAGTTAAAAGAGGATTTTGGCCACTAGAAGATGACAGGCTATCTGAGACCTGAGAATGGGGTGCCACTTCTCCTGCAACCCTGCTACCTCTTCCCTCAATCCCCTGGCTTTATGTTTCCTTCTTCAGAGTGAGACATGGACAAGCTGAAATATATCCAGAAGAAGGCAACAATAATAACAGAGGATCTGGAAACTAAGCCTTATGACAATCAGTTGAGAGATTTGGTATTTTTAGCTGAAGAAGTAAAGACTTGAGAAATGCTATTTTATTTATTTGTTTAATTTCTATCCCACCTTTCTCCCTGTTGAGGATCTTAAAGTAGTTTACAAATGTTTCCAAAAAAAACCCAACAACACTAACATCAAAACAATTACAAATATGAAAGTCACAGTATTAAAAAAAAAATGTTTGTTACTAAAAGACACAAAGTAAAACTCTGCTAAAAGCAGTTAAAAACCACACTCTTTCAAAAAGATAAAGGAACAGTTCTCCCCTTTAAGATCGTTTCCTCAGAAAGACTTGCCTGAAAAGAAAGGTATTTGCTTGGTAACAGAAGGACAAAACAGATGGGACCAGCCTGGTCTCTTGTGGAAGGGAGGTCCGTAGCTTCAGAGCAGCCACCAAAAAGGCCCTCTCCCATGTCCACACCAAGCATGTCTGTGAGGCTAGTGGGACTGAGAGGAAGGCCTTTCCAGAAGAGCTTAAAATTTGGAGAGGCAACCCCTTCACCTCCATGCAATTCCTGTGTGAATTCTTCGGACCATATAAAAAACACCCAGTTCCACTTTTGTGGGTCGCAAGGATTCCCTGCAGCTTGCAAAGGTGCCTCTATACACTCTCTATGGAGGCAGCCTCTGACAGAACATATTCCCCCATGCACCTTTGCAAGCCACAGGAAACCCACATGGCTCCCACAATGCAGCAGGGCATTTTTCTAATGGTTTGAAGAAGCACATGGGAACAGCATGGAGGTGGAGGAGGTGTTCTCTCTCCAGCCAGTTTGAGGGCTCCAGAGCCCATAATTCAGCCCTAGGGGCTTCACTCCAAATTATGGGGCTGGGAGTATTTGAGTTCCTAAAATCCCATCACTAGATCTCGATCTGCCTCACAAGGGGCCGAACGCTGCAGCCAGTTGCCTTGTATTCCAGAATGACTTCCTTACTTCACAAGCATTGTCTTTAAACAATTGCTGCTCTTAGTACATGTTTCTCACAAGTAATAAAAAGGACGGAAGAAGATGACTCTGCTGTGGTATATACGCCATCCTGGCAAAGCAACACAAAGCGCAGGTTTCATGAGCTCAGTACTGCTGTTTCATAGGCATTATTAAAGTCTAACGGCAGCTAGGAAAATGCAGCTTTCTTTCGAAGGCATAAATCAGCTCAGCATCTTGGAATCGAACCATTTCTCTCCCCAGGAACATTCGCTTCAGCAAAAGATCAAAAACAAGGTGATTATGGGTGCGATAGTGCGATTGCTATTTGCAACGCATGAAAGCATGTTGTTGAGGAAGCTGCTTAGAAAAAGGACATCCGTCACTGAATCGAAGGACAAAAAAAAGGACGGTGACTGGCATAAAAATTTCACATGCAAATTTATATGTACAGGTACAAAACCAGAAGTAACTTATATAGAATTACAACGCATCTTAGTAGAGTAGGAAAGACAGGGACCAGGTGTGGCTGCTGAGTCTCCTCTCTGGTGGATACACAGATACACCTCTGATGCCTTTTCTTGGGGTTCTTTATTATCAATCGGACTTAGCACTTTCAAAAGGAGGATCATCCCCAGCACCTTTCAAATGAAGGACTGTCCTCCCTGAAAGAGGACATCATTCCACTCTCTGCGTTGTTTTGGAGAAGAAGACTCTCTGGCAGTGATTGGTTGAGCCACCTGGATGTCAGAGCAATGGGGTAAAAGTAGAGGGCGTCTGGCTGCCACAGGGTGATCTGTACCTATATTGTAAAAAAGCAGGAGCACAACAGGCCGATGGATCTCAGAAAGCTACACAAGGCCTGGGATGCAGGAAGTGGGAGGTAGATTTCAGGGTGTTCCATGAAGTCTCAGAGGATTGCCGTTTCCCCAGGTTTCCAGGCAGGAAGAAAACTGCACACCTCTTGTTGAGGGACTTGGTTTTCCTATGCAACTTGCAAAGCCCTTCCTACCGGTAGCTGCTCAGAAACTTCTAGAGTATAAGATGGTGTAATTCAGGAAAACACCAGAAACGAACCTCCACAATTTATGAGTATATAATAAATTGCATATGTACTAAATATTTTGCACTCCCCATTTGAGATGGGGAAACAGGGTCTTTTATCTATAATGAATACTTTGGGTAGTAGTACCGTGTTTCCCCGAAAATAAGACAGGGTCTTATATTAATTTTTGCTCCAAAAAACGCATTAGGGCTTATTTTCAGGGGATGTTTTATTTTACAGTCATGTCATCTTCTGGCTGCTACACAATGGTGGAGGGCGTGGTTTCACTCAACTAGGGCTTATTTGGGGGGTAGGGCTTATATTACGAGAATCCTGAAAAATCGTACTAGGGCTTATTTTCAGGTTAGGTCTTATTTTCGGGGAAACAGGGTAGTAGTCGTCGTCGTCGTCGTCATCATCAAAGTCCTATTGGTTATGCCCATAAGTGTAACATAAATGGCATAGACAAGTTACAGGACCTAGAGATTATCAGTGGTGTGCCAAAGTTGTGTGCCAATGACTCAGCACACAACACGTCTGCTGTGACTTCACAACATAAAGAAATTTGCTTTTAAAAGTTGCGTCACTTGTGTTATGCTAGCAATAAGATTTTGGCTAATATTTTATAGCGTTTTCATGTTCACCTATAGATAATATTCATATGCACCCTCTTGCTGGATTCCTCACAGAAATCTGTAAGGGCTTGGTTTAACTTGGATTCCTGCACCTTTCAACTTCATTATTCTAAGATTCTATGAGTCAGAGGAGCTGCTAGCTTCGTAATTAGAAGGGGATAAAACATTTTTCTTCCAAAGATATAATCCTTCCAGAATGGATGTTGTTTGTACAATCAACTTGTCCGTGAAGCCCATGCTCATGTCCCATTGGCAAACCACAAAACAAAAGCAGGCTAATTTGAACTTGCCGAGCTGAAAAACTCATGCTAGGATAAACTAACAAATACAACCTCTTATGGGATCATATCTGCTCATGATAAGCCCCCTTGTGTTGACACAAAATCATTTTAGTCTGAACAGTCTTCCACAACCTTGACCCTCCCCACCACAAATATTTGGACTACAACTTCCACCATCAGGAGAGGCCTTTCTCATGGTCCCACCACCTTCACAGGTACATCTGATGGGGACACTGGAGAGGGCCTTCACTGTTGCTGCTCCCAGACTGTGGAACTCCCTCCCACAGGAGGCCAGGCTAGACCCATTTTTGCTGTCTTTCCACAAGCAGGTAAAGACCTTTCTCTTCAGGCAGACCTTCCCTCATACCCACCTGTATGGGATTGCTAGATGGATTGTTATGTATTACTGCTTTGACTGGATTTTTAGTACTACTTGTGTTTTCCATTTCTCAGAGTGGCATTTATTTATTTTCTTTTTAGTATTTGCAGTATTTATGTTACACTTTTTAGTTCTTAGCTTTAAATGTTGTCTTTTAATGATGTTAACCACCATTGTATACTCATTGTTTTCAACTTTAAATATTGTTTTTCAATGTTGTAAGCTACCTTGGGTCCTTTTCAAGGACAAAGGCAGGGTAAAAATATTTTGAATTCATCCGTCCCTCCCTCCCTGTCATTTTCCCATGTTGGGTGGGCCTGGCTCATTTTTCAACTAGTTACCTGCTTCTACGCCAAACAATTGTTCTGGCTGTTCTTCAAGAAGCTCACTAGATATTTACTGCTTGGGGTACAAAGCAATTTGAATGCCTAGAAAAAATCCTCTGTGGAAATATCTATATCCAAGACATCAGGCCCTTTGATAAAACCTCTGCTTGCAGTAAATAATGGAGAGTAGCTCATTCATCCAGGTGAGCAAGCATATGTATGTGTGTACTGGCCTTTTATCTGACTCCTGGTATGTATAGAGAGGGGTGGGTTTTGAGTTTCCTTTCAATACAAAGAATGGAGGTCTTCCTTCCTTCTCCCCATCTCCATGAAAAACCTTCCCTGTCTCAGGTGGCCACTATTCTGCAGAACACAAGGATAATGATTTATAAATTCCTGTATTAGAGTGGAAACCAGCATAGCTGGCATCATTTGCTGCTCTGTGAGCCTTGTGATGGAACGACAAATGGTAATTCAGGAAGGTGAGGGGTGCAACCTGACAGATACTCCAATACAAAAGTCACAGACAATATGATGCTGTAAATAATTAGTGAACTTATTGAAAAACAGCCATGACAGTTGCTTTATGTTTGGGTGAGATGTGGTTAACTGATGAAAAAGGAGTCAGATTCTGGGATTTTCGATTTCTTGATGTCTTGTTAGGAATGGTAGTGAGCACAAAAGGGGATCCTGTAGACCATCTTGACTGCTGACATGGGTGTCATCAACATTCAGGCTGACCTTTGCTATGTAAAACTTGGTATCTTTTTTTCCTGCCGGCATTGCAGGCATAATATTCCAAAGCAATTATCAGAGCATTTTCAATCACGGACACAGAAGCGACTACATTGCTTTTCTTAGGATTTCTTTGACAAAAGATTACAACGTTGCCTCATACTGAGCCAGACTGACAGAGATTCTGCAGAATTTCAAACAAGATTCTTCCCCAGCCCCCTACCTTTGGATACTTGGTTTTCCTTGATGCTCTCTTTTCAATTGTTAACCAGCCCTGACACTACTTAGAATCCAAAATCAGATGTGTACAGAGCAATGTGGCAGATTGGAGTGATATGGTATAGAGTCAGACAGCCATGAGGATCATTAGAACCAATAAAGTGAAATTAAACCACAAATCTAAGGAAATAAATTGGTACAAAACTTTTTAATGTGTTTCATTGAATATGTTACTAACATTTGAATATGCAGTGAATATGCTTGTTTTAAATGCAAGTATATTCAACACTGATAATTCCACTTTACAAAATGAATTACAGTAACAAGGAAGGACAAGATAAATATAATTCGTGAAAGAACAATGGCTTTCCTTTTTAAAAAAAATTGCTTAGGGACTTTCTTCTCCTTCACAGAAACTAATTGCTTTTAATTATAAATGTGTCACGGTACATTTTGACAACAATAGATATTCCTGATTAACATCACAATCCTGACCCTAGAAACATTTCCTTGTGAATAAGAAGTCTTGAATGGGATTTCTTTCCCCCCACCCCAGGCACTGTGTCTGTGTTCACCCAAAATATGTGTTAAACTTTTAAAAATTACCCATTGGCCCTTAAGAAGAAGTGCACGAAAATTTGTGATTTCTTCAAAATATATATTACACTCTGTATAGATTGTATTTGTCTTCAGTGTGGAAGGGATTGTCACTCTCGAATTGGCCTTCTCAGCCACACTAGACACTGTTCCAAGTCCTCCATACAGAGCACATAGTCTCTTGAGACTGAAGGATGCCTACAATAATATTACACTCTAAAGACAGCATTTTAATATTGTGTGTAATATATTCTACACAATAGGGTATGAAATCCCTATTATGCTTGAAACCCCAGTTGCAAAAAGCTTATTTAACCTAGATATTGTTGAAGTCTTCATATGCAGCTCTCTGGCCCATGAATGTCGTGAGAATGGCTGACGGTTGGATTCCAAAAGATCTCCTGTATGAAGAATTAGTGCAGGGAAATCGCCCCAGAGGGAGACCACAGCTGCGATACAAGGATATCTGCAAACGGGATCTGAAGGCCTTAGGAATGGACCTCAACAGATGGGAAACCTTGACATCTGAGCGTTCAGCCTGGAGGCAGGCAGTGCAGCATGGCCTCTCCCATTTTGAAGAGACACTTGCTCAGCAGGCCAAGGCAAAGAGGCAGTCCCGAAACCAGCAAAATCAAGGAGCTGGACAAGGGACAGATTGTATTTGTCTTCAGTGTGGAAGGGATGGTCACTCTCAAATTGGCCTTCTCAGCCACACTAGATGCTGTTCCAAGACCTCTATTCAGAGCACGTTACCATAGTCTCTCGAGACTGAAGGATGCCTACACTAGGCCCATAAATAAGATATTTCAAAGGATGATGGTGTACATTACAAAGCAAATCTAGGCTTTTTATGCTCCATGCTGCTAATCTGAGGACAGGGCATACCAACACAGGAGAACTGGAAGGCAGGATGGGTTTGCTTAACCTTTTCATACTGATTCTTGGCTGCATCTGCTTTTCACCATTTTTCCTGAGCTGGGCAGAGGGAGAAGGGTCTGACGTTTGCAGAGGAAAATCAACAGAGAGGAGAAGGATTAAGCAACCCCTGATTGTTGTCGCTGTGCTTTGTTTAGCTGTGTTTGTGAGCTGGCATGTAACATTGGCTCACAAAGATTCAGTGGCCAGGTTTAACTGTGAGAATGAGGCACTGTTTTGTTACTGAAAGGTTTTGGTGTGAACATTCTGAACACAAACATCCAAAAGAGTACAATTTTTTTCCGTACAACTCAGTGGAGAGAACTGGTGCTTCAGTGCTTCCATCTGAGTAACTGTGTTCAGGCAAGAGTCACCACACAGTTGTGACTTAATGACTTAAACCATTTTGTGTGGGCTGCATCTCTAACCAAGGATCCAGGTCCTTGCTTACTTTAAACTTCAAACATATGATCCATGTTTAACATTCTCCCATGTATGCTTGCCTACCTTCTGCTCACCTGCCTAAAATAATAATAATAGAATTAATAATATTATTGTTAAAATACTGTTTTAAAATGTTCAGAGCTTGGAATTTTTTTAGTGGGGGGAAATTGTGGCTCCTGAAATTACAAAGCACCTCAACAGAGAAACAAAGACAATGCCTGAGTGACCCATGTGCCTGAAGCTCCCAGACTCCCCCAGCTAGCATGGCCAACCATGAGGAATTCTGGGAGTTTTAGCATTTCCAAGCATTTCTGGAATCTAAAAAACATGAAGTAACATGGACTTTACAAAGACTGGACAGTGTGACATGGTAGGACTCGTTGTCTTTCCTCCAGAAGACCCTAGGACAATGATTCCCAGCCTTGGGTCCCCAGATACTCTTGGACTACAACTCCAGAAATCCTGGCCAGCATAGCTAGTGGTGAAAGCTTCTGGGAGTTGTAGTCCAAGAACATCTGGGGACCCAAGGTTGGGAACCGCTGCCCTAGGTGATCATGTCACAACTATTTTGGGCTGCTGTCTCTATCCTTCAGTATAGATCCTTCAAACACTCAATGGAGAAGATGCCATCTTTCAGAGCAGTTACATCTATCAGGAAGTTGACAGCAGTTGTAGTGGTGAGACCAAACCTGTCAAAAAAGAGGATATAAGATACATGTTTCAAGTGTGGAAATATGACATAATTTTTTTTCCAGAAGAAAGCACAATTGGTAAGTACTGTATCAATGCTATTCAAAAAGTCTACTTTGAAAGGACACTGGAAGCACATCAGGTATTAATTCATATTTTTGAAAGGTGTTGGGAGGCCGTCCTCTGAATCAATTGTTTAAGAATTTGGTGACCTAATTTGTCTAAGAAAACAGGGTTTTCCATCATTCCCCTGGATTTATACGTTCCAATGATGACGACGACGATGACAACAATATCAACAGCCTTAGAAGTGCCGTGCTGAATACTCCAGGTGAGGTCTGACCAAAGCAGAATAGAGTGGTACTATCACTTCCCTTTATCTAGACACTATACTCCTATTGATGCAACCAAGAATTGCATTGGCTTTCTTGGCAGCTGCATCACACTGCTGACTCATGTTCAGCTTGTGGTCTACCAAGACTCCTAGATCCCTTTCACAGGTACTGTTGTTGAGCCAGGTGTCTTCCATCCTATATCTGTGCAGTTCATTTTTTCTGCCTAGGTGTAGGACCTTTCATTTCTCCCTGTTGAAATTCATTTTGTTAGTTTTGGCCCAGGACTCTAATCTGTCAAGGTCATTTTGAATTTTAATCCTGTCCTCTGGGGAATTAGCAACCCCGGCCAATTTGGTATCATTTGCAAATTTAATCAACATACTCTCTATTCCTTCATCCAAGTCATTGATAAAGATGTTGAACAACACAGGACCCAGAACAGAACCTTGGGGCACCCCACTAGTCACCTCTTTCCAGGACGAAGGGGAGCCATTTGTGATCACCCTTTGGGTTCGGTCAGTCATGTTGAGATTTTGATATGAAAATGTATTAAATATTAATGTTGTTAAATGTAAAATGGCTGATTTTACCTGAGTCACTGTACTGATTGTATTCAGGTGTGGGTATCAAGGATTAAGACTTAATGTTGTACAGCTGTGTACATGATGAAACTTTGTGTAACAGAAAATGAAGTAATGTATTTTCTGATTGGTCACAGAACTGTACATAAGTCATGTGTAAAATGAACGTCTTTATCTGCTGTAAGTCAGATCCCTTTTTCCTATGCTGTGTGTTGCTTCATGTCATGTTATGCTGCCAGAGGAATGTCTATTCTCTATGTATATATGTAAATAGACTAAGTTGTTGGTTTTACTCTCTCAGTGTCATAGTGTCATAAGTATCTCTGCTAACCAATATCTCCTTACTCTGCTGATGTTATGAGAATACACGTTATAATCAAAATTCTCAAAATTCAATTACAAATCTACCTAACAGTAGCACTATCTATCCCACATTCTACTAGCTTCTTTGCAAGAGGAAACATTTTCCCTTATAGTCTAGGTTTCAATCAATTGGGGGGGGGGGGATATTTTGTTTCCTTGAATCAATCACACATTAATGCATAAGCATATTCTCAAGGTTTGGGCAGATTACTTTTGTGGAGGCACAGCTTCCCAAATCCACTATCCAATATGACCCCTTGCTATATCATAAAATAGCCCAGAAAGTAAACCGCCCAGAGTGGCCTTAGTAGCCAGATGGGCAGTATAAAAATCAAACAAATAAATAAAACACACCATGAAATCCTAAGACTAGCATAACGTTTACCTCCATATATCCCTCAAAAAAGAGGGAACATAATAATAGTCTACCTGGTCACAGTAATGGGGAAATGCATGAGGTGGAGTTTATAAAAGCTCTCTTTCATGTTTAAAGTCCTACATAAATGATAAATATGATATAAATGAGAAGTCTGAATAATGCTAGTCAGCAAAGGCAGATGGGACTGCAGCATCCGCCTGCAGAGATCTGCACATTAGTCCCAGTGGGATGCTAACAGAACACTTAGTTTTGGTAGTTTTCCCAAGCAGAATTAAAATGGGAAGGCAGCCACCTGGATTCCAGGCTAAAGACTCGTCTCAGTTGGAGGGGTTTACAGCATAAAGGAAAAGAGAGCCGTTTCTTCACAGCACAGGAGATTGGAATGAGCCTCAGGGTGGAGGTGATGAAAACAAAGGACAGGGCAAAAGAAATATCGGCACCTAATATGTTGAAGACACCTAAAACATCCCGCCTAATTAAGACAAGATAGAAGGGGACTGGGCACACGAAGAGTCCTCTATGCTGGGCACTTATGCCCCATGGTGTAGTGGAGCCAGAGTTTGCATGGCCAAAGCCTTGGGACCTTTTCAGTAACAGGGACTATGGCATCACCTGCCACCTCCTTCAGAAGTCCCTGCTCACTCTGAGTTTAGCTGCAGCTCTCACAGTAGCTGGGAGATCTTCCCAGGGCATCTGGTCCCAAGCTATCCCTCATGTTGCAAAGCAGTTGGGCACTATTTGGTCTTGAATGGGCAAGTAAGACCCATCAACTGTGTACAACTCCTGCTCCTCATTTACTGATATGGATTGATCCAGCTACTTGCATTTTGGGCTCTTGTTATGCAAGGTAGAATGATGCAGACTAAGCATCTACACTCCTAACTTACCACTGGTTATATCTGTTGGACATTTTAAAACCTTGCATGCTGCCTGTAGAAAGTGTGGCTGGGAGGGACTTTTCTGGGCTCGGGTGATGGTCAATCTATCCAGCACTATTTCTTCCCTCCTGCCTCTCAATTCAAAGAGAGCCCCAACTCTCTGCTCAATGCTTTTCCTCTCTCAAGAGACTGTTGAAGTCTATTCGTTGAAAGCAGTCATGTTTGTCAGTTTGCTGTTTGATCTGTTCAATTGTAAGTAACAAAACCTTTCATTGTTTCTACTACTAATGCCTCAGAGTGAGTTACTGAGATCTTAAGTACCAGTTAATGAGAAAAGGGACAGACTATTCTAGGGTACTTGAAACTATTCTGCTGTGAATCCCTGCACATCTGTTGCACAGCTAGAGGAATTTAACCAAAAATTCAAAATTCTGCAACGATATCAGAGTTTGATTCCACTTTGAGTGTCATGGCTTCATTCAATAGCATCTTGAGGAAGGTGTAGTTTGGAGAGGTGCTTAGAATTACAGAGCTTGTGGGCAAAGAATTCTATCTATGAATCCCAAAATTCTATAGGATGGTGGGGCTAAGCTGGGTCAATGACAGGAGTGTTGATCTACCACAGAGGTGTATACATGCTCCTGGCCAGCTTTTCAGGAGCTGGATGAATGCCAAAGTCTGAACCCAGACTATTTTTTGTTACTAAAACTCTCAGAATCCCCTAGCCAGCATGTTGGGTACAGGAAAAGGGTTATTTCCCAAGAATTAGAGAGGCTTAGGGCTTATCTGAAGTTCTCTTCCATCGCACCTACACTGTTCCCACCAAGCTATAATCTAAAGCAGTCCCATCTGGAAAGAGGTTTACCGCCTCATCTGTTGTTCTCTATGGGCTAGCCCTGCCTGGCAGTGGTGAGATAAATCTAGCGAGAAATCTGTACCCACTTACATCTACCCACTTACTCACCCTCTCTATAGGGAGTAGAAAGAAGTGATCTGCCTCAGTGAATAAAAGTTATGCTCCCTTTGCATCAGATTTGGTTAAAGAAATACATAAACTAATGTGTATATTCCTAATTCATGAGCCTTTTCTTTTGAAGAATAGGGGAAAGAACCTTCACATAAAAATATATAATCATAAACATATATAATAAAAATATAATTAATAAAATTAATAATTAAAAGACATTCACATTCCAGGAAATAGCTAATCAGTAATCTCTGAGTGACACTTAAACCCTTCCCTTCATCAGTTAGGACCCAAAGAACGATTACTGTTAGTCCCACTTTCCCAAGGGAGATTTCCAGGTTTGGACTAAAAAAAAATTGGCCACCTCAGGCAAAAGTGTAAAATGTGACATTTTACACCATCCCCAGTTCTGGCCACAAAGCCAGACAGGCCATTGGGTTTTATTGCAACTAGAGATGGGCGTGAACATGAAAAACGATGGTTTGTGGTTCATGGCTACCCATGAACCACAAACTATCACAACCCCCCGCATACACACACAAACACACAAAAAAACCGAACCAGTTTGTGATTCATTTTTCAGATTCGTGCCAGATTATTTCCGGAACAACAGTCCCTCTTATCATATAGCAAACTGCTTTTGTATCTGAGGTGATTTTTAAAGCATAGGCAAACCACAGTTTGAGACCAGAGAATCTTCACTCTGAAATTTGGGGGTGAAGAACCCTGTGCTGTTCAGGCGTCAATCTATTCCAGTTCCAAGGGCAATTTGTTATGTGGCTTTATTGGTGTGTCCATGTATGGATGTGAAAGCTGGACAGTTAAGAAAGCTGACAGGAAAAGAATCAATTCGTTTGAAACGCAGTGCTGGAGTAGAGCTTTGTGGACTGCCTGGACTGCCAGAAAGATGGATTTTAGATCAAATCAAGACTGAACTATCTCTGGAGGCAAAAATGTTGACATTGAGGCTGTCCTACTTTGGCACATCATGAGAAGGCAGGATTCTCTGGAAAATACAGCCATGCTAGGAAAGGTTGAAGGCAGCAGGAAAAGAGGAAAACCAAATACAAGATGGATTGATTCCCTAAAGGAAGCCACTAGCTGATGTTTACAAGAGCTGAGCAGGGTTGTTGAGGACAGGACATTTTGGAGATTGCTCATTCATAGGGCCACCATAAGTCCGAGGCGACTTGATGGCACAGAACAACAATTAAGGGTGGGTGGGTGCTCTCTACTACAATACCAAGAAAGCAACCATATCCAAATATAGAGGCCTGCCTCAAGCAGCTGGTTAAAAGCTCCAGTAACCAAGTTCTCACAAATGGTGTGAGCTATACTCCCACCTAGTTTTATAGCATTTCATTTGAAGTGAGTTTCCTTTTTTTATTGGGAAAAAAAACAGAATGTGTTGTTGACTGATATGGT
The DNA here is from genome assembly GCA_037013535.1 of Intellagama lesueurii. NCBI lineage: Eukaryota > Metazoa > Chordata > Lepidosauria > Squamata > Agamidae > Intellagama > Intellagama lesueurii. Next base: position 10,164,245 of record JBAJHW010000003.1, read on the forward strand.
GAGTGATTACACCAGTCAGAAGGGGAAGGAAACAATTGCCGCTTTGTAGCAATATTGACCTTCACAGTGTGCTTCCACCATCCACCACCAACAGTTCTTATAACAGCCACGTCAAAGGATAAACTTGTGTCTTTCGGATAAAAAAGCAATTCCATGAATCACACACCTATGAGACAAGTACAAGATCAGGAAATCTGTCATTTCACCAGGTAGGGGGTTGTTCAAGATAATGATCTAATGTTTTTTATTCATTTATTTGATATGAAAAATCTGTTTCTTAATCAAAGATTCTACGGTGTACTAGCTTGGCCCTAAGTCAGATCTTGTGTTGATCTTTTCTTTGAGATTTAGTAAATGCCAATGGCCCAGTACGTGGAATAGTTACTATTTGTTAGTTGCATTTCCACCCTTTCCTTCCTCAGAGGAAGTTCAGAAAACAGATGTTTTTGGAAAAGTTACTCTTTGATGTTTCAGTTTCCAGAATTCCCCATGCTACATGGCCATGTGGGCTGCTGTATTTAGCAAAAGTAACTTTTCACAGCTGTGTGCACATCTAGTTGTGGTCAAACTGAACACATTGCTTAAAAGCATTCCACACCCCAGTGGTCAAGGGCGTGTTTATGAATAGTGTTTTGAACACACTTGAAACGTGAACTTTTTATGTGCACTTTTCAAACATTTTAGCCTGCAGACATCAGAGTGAAAATTGTATATCTGTTGGAGTTTTTCAACCTCATGTGCTGGATGTAGTTTGTTTGACTGGGAGGGATCTTTTTGGGCTGGGGTGGCTATCTATCCAGCACTCACCAATTGTTCCTTCCTACCTCTCTGCCTAGAGTTCCTTTCCCTCTCTTAAGTCTGTTTGTTGCTGTTGATCTATTCACAATTGTAAGGAATAAAACATTTTTATTCTTTCTCTTACAAATGTTTCAGAGTAAGTTATTGAGATGTGCCAGTTAATGAGAAAAGCATGGACTATCTGGAAAACTTGAAGCTTGACTCTTTAATGAGTCTCTGTACATCTACTGTGTAGCAGAAGAAATTTTACCAATAATTCAAAACTCTGCAACAATATCCGGTCTATGGACCATCTGGGAAGTATAACCCAGGCCAAGTCTTCAAGAAAATTCCACTGGAGCAGAGCATCCCAAGTTCAGAGCTACATTTCAACTGCACAGACCAAAAACTTGGGGGTGAATCTACTGGGGAGTGTTAGGAAAATAAATGGCAAACTTCCTGGCCCCATTCACTTTCATTGTCTCTTTTTCTGTAATGATAAACATTATATTTCTTTTCGGGGGGGAAAACATGGTCCTCCTCTTTGGGGAATGGCTTGCAGCTGTGCCTCATGGCAGGGTGGGAGATGGTTGCTAAATACAGCTCCGGAAGACTCACTTTCAGTCTACGTATACTACATCAAGCCAAACAGATCAGTTGATTGACTCAGAGTGTATTACCATACGTGGTTATAGCAGTTGATCTAGATGGCTCAACCATGTTTCCCTGAACTACAGCTCCAGAGTTTCTAGCAAAGAATTGTAAGTACTCAACAAGCTAAAAATCCTAGCATTCTTTTGGATGTAGCCTTGACTGTTACAGTGGTATCAGACCGCTGTAACTGTGTAGTGTCACTAGACCAGTGGTTCCCAACCGTGAGTCCCCAGATGTTCTTGGACTAAAATTCTCAGAAGCCTTCACCACTAGCTGTGCTGGCCAGGATTTCTGGGAGTTGTACTCCAAGAACATCTGGGGAACCAAGGTGGGGAACCACTGCTCTAAGCTCTCAGAATAAATTGGCTTCCAAGATTAACTCATGACAAATACATCAGCAAGCATGACAAATGAACAGAGACTTGAGCCTTAGCTTCCTAATCCAGTAAACCACATGCAAAATATTGTTTTGATAAGAAATGCCCTTGTGAAGGCAGGACAGACGAGCTAAGAAGTTAAGACAGTTGTCCACTAAAAGATGCAGAATATATGCTAGGTGATTTTTATTAGTTCATTAATTTGTTGAGGTTGCAGAATACAACATTTCTTAGTACAGAATGAAAAAGTCAGCGCTACCCGGATTCCAACTTGCATTGATTGCCCTAATTGGGAGACTGAGTCCAAACACAAAGGGGGGGGGGGACTATACTCAGAAGAGCTTATTATGTCTCCATTAGCAAAAAAATGTGCACTTCCTTAGGGAACTCCACTTCATACTTTGGAAATGCACCATATCATCAGGGACTTTTAAAAAATAAAATAAAATAATACCTTCCATCGATGGTCCTCTAGTAATGGCTTGCAATAAGGGCCCTGTTACTTCAGCTCCCAAAAGATTCGAGTGGTCAAACTAATTTGCTGTTTCAGTTTTCCTTTTTCTGCTTCTCCTTTCCAGGAATCTAGGAAAAAGGCATCAGCATTAATGCTTTGTATATTTTAAAGATCCCTTTAGCCCTTTTCCCAGGGCTGACTCTCAAGGACCTTCTATTCTATGTAGAAAACCCAACTGGACAGGTAGCTGAACCATACAACAAAAGTGGTTGTAGGGATGGAAATCCACCCCACACAATGGACACAACAGGCTCATTTAAGGGATGTAGGGCAGGCTCTATGACATGAGCAGTTTGCTCCTCCAAGGGAGAAGAGCAGTCATTGGGCACAGGAGAAACATCTGGGGAAATTGTCTTTACTGTCCCCCTTCCCCTGCCAGCATCAGCCACCTGGGTGGCTGACTCACTCTGTCTAACGATAGGGCCATCCCTTCTCTTTTACTCTATGCAAATGACTAGCTTTGGTTTGTCACCAACACAGCAGGTTCTCTTGTACCCCAGTGACAAGCTTCTCCATTCCAACCATAGAACCTCATAGCTGTTTCCGGAGACACACATGATGTACTGGATCAGGAGCTCCTGTGCCTCTGGAGATACAGATGTGCCTCCCTGTGTCGTTGCATGCCGTCCAGGCGCTATGCCACACCCCTCGGAGAGCATAACTCTCAGACTGCATGCCATTTCACTGGAGCTTCTAAACAATACTGTGGTCCTTGGTTTGTAAGGGCCATTGAGCAAGCCACAGATAAATAGATGGTGATGATGATGATGACGATAAATCTTGTATTGTAAGTTTTAATGGGAAACAAAAAAAGGAAAAAAGAAACACTTACCAGGGTTAAATAGATGGAAGGACTTCCACGTTGACGACTCATCACGCAGGTAAGACCAGAAGATCCAACATCCCTTTGTCTGTAGCACGTCAAGGCAGTAAATGCTGCTAGAAGAAGTGTCAGCTGTTGCTTTGATATTGCTCTGCAGGAATTGTGGGATTTGTATCAACGTGCAAGCTGTCATTCATGGAACACATTTCCACGGTTGGACCCTTTCATATACATATGTTCCGCTCTGTACACCTGTTCTGCGGCGTATCGTATTTGCATCTCATGCTGAAACATTCTTGTACTTTTAACTCTTTGTTATGTTGCAGTTTGTCAGTGGGTTTATTTGTAGTTCACTTGTTTATTCTAGTTTGATGCGTGCAGATGTTGGATAACCCACAGAGTCCAACACAGCAACACAGATATTCTTAAGTTCCAGGAAACTAATTCAGGGATCTGAAAAACCGGTGAACTTTGGACCTGGCCCTACAAAGAGGCTTTTGCTGTTGATCCAAAGGGTAAAAAAATGCATTTATCTGACTAACGGTATATCTATAGTAGAGAATGAAGACCTTGCTCCGTTTCTGGTTATTTTAACTACATATGATCAACACGGCCTCTACAGGTCAATACTAAACAGATTAATGATCTGATGAACAATAGCCATAGTATACATTTATAGTGGCATGATGGCACTTTAACAGCTGCCATCCTGAGGTTTGTGGTTTGCAGAAGTACCTATATATTCTCTGCTAGACGTAAGGGGAGTACACTAGGGCTCTCAAGCCAAGAATTCTAACAGTCAAGTCCCATGTTAAGCCTGAAATGTCAAACATGCAGACAAAGTCTGTATCTCCCAGTAAACCATTCACAATTTGCCAAATATGTACTCAGGCAAACTTGTCTTAGGAGAAACAAACAACCTTTTCCAACTTAAGGGAGGACTCTTTCTAGATATGGAACCAGTACCTTGTCTAGTGAGATCTTCATTAACTCACAAATGCGGTTATTCTAGAGGCATTTTGACAGGAATGTCTGAAGTGCTATGGTTCTCCTCTTATCAAGCCTGTGTGGCACAGGAAGTATTGTTTTATTTCCTCTTTTGCATGTTTGTGTATTTGCAAGGTGCAATATCAGAACTGGCCACTAGATGACACCAGAGAGTATATTCTTGTATTTTTCTGCACAGGCAAGGAGAATGCCACCCATTAATGATGTGTAAGGCATCACAACTCTAAGAAGCATCTTCTTCTCATCGTTGTTCTGTGCCGTCAAGTCGGAACCAACTTAGGGCAGCCCTAAGAGGGCTTTCAAGGTAAGTGAGACGTTTAAGGAGTGGTTTTACCAGTTCCACTCCCCCAGTGAGTTTCCATGGCTGAGTGAGGATTCTTAGTCTATCACTCTACCCACTACCACACTGGGTCTCAAGGTGCATCTGGCTGCCCAAAACTAACAAGTAATATAATTAATTTCTTCTGAAAAAATAATGTTAGAGAAACTCAGGTATGAGCTGTGTGGGTCTAACACCCTCCCCTGCCCCTCCCCTTCCTCCAGGATTGTTCAAACAATCTGCTAAATGTACAGATTAGTAGAACAGCAATTCCAGAGGGAGGGAGGGAGGATCCATCTGTCATAGCAGTTCTCATCTTAGAAAAATAGGAAATGGCTCTTTATAACTAGTTTACTTAGACTTTTTAAAAAAACCTATCGTCTGATTAATTGGAGCACCTTTTTAGTTGATTAAACTATTTTAAAGAGAACAATTGATAAAATGCATCACAACCCGACGATATTGAAAACCGTCGATTTTGTCCCATCTGTCAACATATAATGTACAGCTTACTTTGATGATATACATTTTTGTTATTAATGAGACATTCTATTATTCTTCCTTTTAAAAAAATATACTGTGAGTCTCAGCATTGCTCTGTTCTTTTCCTTCTGTAAATAGCCACACTCTAAGCATCAGTAGAGAATGAAGACAAATGGCCAATTTCATTAAGCGTGCTCTTGTATTTATAATGTAGAAATATCAATAAAATAGGTGGAGAAAAAAAATCAGAGAGAGCGAAAGAGCATTTGTGCCTTCTAAAGGAGTTGAAGAACATGGCTGAGCAAGAGGAAATAACTTCTGACAATCCTGCGTATTATTGGTATTAGAAGATAAACAAGAAACCAAGCCCTATGAGGAAAGACTGAAAGAACTGGGCATAAGAAAAGAAGACTGAAAGGAGATACTGTATTATAGCATTTTCCAAATATTTGAAAGGTAGTCATACAGAGGAGGGGCAGGATCTGCTCTCAGTCATCCCTGAGTGCAGGACATGTAATAATGAGCTCAAGCTCCAGGAAGCCAGATTTAGCCTGAATACAAGGAAAAAACTTCTTAACTGTTAGAGAAGTACAACAATTGAATCAATTACTTTGGGAGGTGGTGAGTGTGCCAACGCTGGAGGCATTCAAGAGAAAATTGGACAAGATCTGCTTTGATTTAGATTCTTTCATTGAGTACACTCAGTGGCCTTACAGGCTCCTTCCTACTCAATTATTCTATAATTCTATGACAATTACAATGTTTTCTTTCCCCCTTTACTGTTCAAAGCCCAGTGAAAAATTCTGGAACAGCCTCCAAATGAAATTTCCCCCAATTTGGCAGGGAGAGCAATGATGGGAAGGAAATGCATGTGTAAAACTGTGGCAATCAGGAGTAAAAGCTTTTCTGACGTTACAAGATGACAATTACAGTGAAGTTAGCAAGAACAGTGCAGCATAACTGCTCGGGCCTATTCAGGCAACCTCATGAGTCATATCCCATCATTTTTTCTGTAAAGTACTTGAACATTTAGAAAGAAGCTGCTCAATTTTAACGTCTTTCTCAAGTTCTTCTGTGCTGCTGAATTAGATAATTTAAGTAGTTGCCACTGGCCACCCCTGCTACCACTTCTCATTTTAGCTCTATGGAAGACATCATCATACCCTCCACTGTGACGCAAGTGAAGAGATGAGAGTGATGCTTGTACCAGCTCTATTAGGAATGTAAATCCTCCTTTGACTTATTCTAGATGGCAAAGAAAAAGGACATTTTATTCCTTGCCTACAAATTATACCACTCTTGCTTCTCCCCTTGTATTCACATGGATTATTTTGTGTGTGTGTGTCTGTGCGTGCATGCGCGTGCACACAAAAGTGGGGGAACCCAATCCCTAGGTTCATGGAATGTAAACAATTTAAAGCCTGTAGATGCTTAACACTCAGCCAGCCCTTCTGTGCTTACCCTGTGATGGTGTTTTGCTTTCCAAGGGGAACAGATTCCAGTTCTGCACATAACTCATGCAAACTACAGAGGCCTTACAGGGAGAAAATCCCAGTTCTTTGACTTGTTCACAGATGGAGTTGAAGAATCTCATGGGGGCACCACTTTGAGGTGTCTTGTCAAGCTGAGACAGTCTAAATCTATGAGGAGAAGGAATTTTACTAGTATTCTTGATACCTCTGATTTTTGCCCTATGATCATTGCTCACTCCACTGCTAAAGTCTCAAGATCTTTCCCGGCTTGTGCCCTCCAAATGTTATGGATTACACATCCCATTAGTCCCACTCAGTATGCCCAATATCCAAGGGTGATGGGGTTGTGGTGCAAAACACCTGGAAGTCACAAAGTTAGAGAAAGCTGCTGCACTCTGACTGTTAAATGGTGTAGTTGCATTTGGGTTACCTCCATCAGTTTAAGAAGCTACTAGACACTGTCCACATTTGCACATAACTCATTGCTCATAAAAGATATAAAACCTGAAAACAACCTGTAAAAATGGCTCTAAAATACCATTGATAACTAACTCAGAAAAGTAATTAGAAAACTGTTACTCATTATACCAATAAAGTAACTTTGTTCTCACTCATTAGATAACTCTTGAAATGCCAGTTCATCATGCCCTGATTGTTTGGCTTTTTAAAAAAATAACTGGTTGAAAGAAATGGTTTCATGGAACCATGATTTTAACACAAGCTACCATAAAAAAGATGAAAACATTTGAAATGTGGATGATAATAATAATAATAATAATAATAATAATAATAATAATACTAATAATAATAATAATAATAATAACTATCATCATCATCTTAGAACTGCAGGGCTGGAAGGGACCCTGTGCATCAAGTCTAGCGTCTGTCAAGGAGGCACAGTGGGGGAATCGAACTCCCAACCTCTGGCTCCACAGCTACAGACCTAAACCACCAAGCTATCCAGCAGTTCTTTTATCACACCTTTCTTGGATGAACAGGGTGACCAACAAAGAAATACTAAATTAAGGCCACTAAATCATAAAACTCATCAAATGGCAGAAAGCTAGAATATTTCAGTCTCGTAATCAGAAGCAGAAAATACAGGACTTTATAGCAACTCATTCAAGGTAAACTAAACAGGAAAAATGTATCAGAAAGAGATCATCTTGGTTGATAAACCTTAACGAATGTTTGGATCCAACACAACACCACTGTTTATAGCCGTCGTATTCAAGGTTGGAATAGTCGTGGTAACGTGAAACCTCCAGTAGAAAGAAAAGTAGCTGTGTTGCTTGTAGCACATTACACCAAAGCTCTGATCAAAAGTTGCACAACCTTGTTTTCAATGATGGCTTGATATGTCCATGGAACAGGAACTGTGGGTTTCCTCACAGCTTAAGTCAGTCTCAGTGACCAAGGGCGTGATCGCATAGGGAAGCAGGCTGCATTTTGGACCATTTGTGGAGTTGTCTGGTGGAATCTTTTTCCCAACGATCACACAACATATGGGGAATTGCACTCCAACCCAACCCCAATCCATGCCCAAACTTTTTTGGTTCACTTGTAGGGCTAGTACTTTTGGGGGCCACGTTGGAGTGATTCCTCAGCAGACTGAAGGGCTGCTAAAAAAGGGAGATCACTTCCTGCAAAGGAAGTGCAATCGGACATGCCCCTTTTCTGCCATCTGATCGCACCCTAAGCCAGCTTCACTGACTACAGTATGGGGTTTGCTTCACTGAAACTAACCATAGTTAACGCTAATCACAGTTTGTCATTCTGGACCCATCTGCCACAGCAGACAAAATGCTTATGTCTTAACCCTTCCGTGGTGATGTACAATGTTACCTCTAATTGTCATCCTGGCTGTGCAGAAGCCTTGCCCGTATGCCCATGGGGGCGGGGGGGGTGTTTCATCCGAAACCCGGAAGTAAACAGCCATTGACTCCGGCTGCCACTGCACAGTGGTGACGGATCTCTACATGCCTGCGCACCTTAGAGGGAACGTCAGTCACGTACCACAAGAGGATACCAGCCCAAGCTTTTAACAAGGTATTCCAAAAGTATAAAAATAAGGAGCCAACAGGATATTAAGGGAAGATAACAAACAATGAGGGGCAGTTCCAGAATGATATCCAACATTTACAAAGACAAGTAACAAACAGTTGACAATTTTTTAATTATGCAGGCTACACATTGCCCATTGCCCCGTGCAAGCTAGGTATTCAATTTACTGACCTCAGAAGGATGGAAGGCTGAGTGAACCTCAAGCTGGCTACCAGGGCTTGAACCCAGCTCATGAGTTTTGGCTGCAGTACTGCTGTTTAACCACTGCACCATGAGGCTCCTTGAAGTAGCCATTCTCAACCTCTTTTTTTGCCATCGCCCTTTTAGGTCCCAGCACCCCCTGTCAAACAAGGAAAGCCTTTGATTATGTGCAAACAAGGATGCAACACAAACAGATGACTCTGTGCCCCCCCCTTCAAATGTGCCACAGCCCCTCAGGGGGGCTATATGGCACAGTTGAGTATGGCTGCTTTAAAGGATGGGTGGGCAAAGTGTAGCCCTGAAGAATTGTTTTGTGCACCCCAGCTTTCCTTGGGTGTGAAATGCAGCCCCTGGAACCCTTCATAAATGGTGATTTACCTTCTAAATAGGCTACAGCCCTCATTTGGAATGTTTAAAACTCCCTGAAACCATTTTATTCAAAATCAGGAGTGAACTCCTGGATGCCTCCAGTTTCATGTTTGCTGGTGGTGGTCGTTAGTTTTGTCGTTTTGCATCTTGGGCTGCCTGTGGGGCCAAGACTTGGCCTCCAGACCCCACCCCCCAAAGTTGATCCCTCCACCTCAAAAGAAAGCCACCTCACATACAGAATTAAAACTCGGTCCTCTTCCAACACCACTGGCGCTGTGATTTGTCTCCCCACCTGGAGACCTGGCAAAACGCAGCGACTCCCTAAGACATCCACCAGTGTCCTGAGACCTGATGACCGAGGAATTTGCAGGGACAAACCCGCCAGCAGGCAGAGATACAAGATGGAAGTGGAGCAAGGAGTAGCTGGAAGCCCTGGATGACATCCACAAGGCCCATCCATTGATTCTCTCCCCTTTTAACCCACTCATGGCTTCCCTGCAGCCTTATGAAAACAACAGCTAAGGGACCCCGGTAGAAGTGAAGGCTCACCATGCCTTGTCTTCTTTTCTTGTTATCCAAGCATTATTTATAACTCATAATTCTACCCTGATTGTAATCTGGGTTTTATAAATAAAACTTCTCCCTCTTCAACCTCTTCCTCCTCCTCTGGTGACAAAAATTAAAGCATCTGCCCTTTCAAAAGCCTGCTCCAGAGTTGCACGGCTCAAAACAGCTGCACAGTACTGGGGGAAGAAAAACAAACGATTGGTTGCTTTTCCTTTACAGCCGCCTTGAAAACAAGGTTAGAAGCAGCTGGTGAGGTTTTTGTGAATGGCAAGTGCTGATGAGACCAAGACATCAATCAGTCCAGGCTGGCTTACAATTGGACTGCTTCTCCTCCACTCCATGCTGGAAGGGCTGGTAAATAATCAGGGTTTTTCATTCACATTACAAACACGCCTCAAACATTCTTCAGCTCTCTGCTAATGAGCTGCAACCAATAGCGCTTGAGTTTACAGTATTTACAAGTTCATCTGCAGGGGGAGCTTAATTGGTGTCATCCTTCATCAGGGCTTATATTAGAAGAAAGGAATAATTATGGTATTGTCATGACAAAACCAGCTTCTGCTTCTTCTGGGCCAGCATCAAAGGTCTGGAACATCCACAGAGGGGCAAGCAAAGAAATTAAAGGTACTGGACAAAGGAACGTGACAAGAAAGCACAGGGACCAGAACCCACATTGCTTCTGCTATTTCTCTGCTGTGAAAATGCCAGTCAGCTCTACGTTACAAAGACATGGCAGCCAGGCTTTCAAAAGATGGGATACAGGTAGAATATATGCTTTGGATGCCTGCAATGTGAGGCAGTTGGAGAAAATGAGCCTCGGAAGGACTTCCAACTCTATAATTCTACAATCCCATGTATCGCTCCTAGGGTTGTCAGATAAACATCAGTCCATTTCTTTGATCCTCTGGACATCACAGAGTTGGGGTGCTTTTGATGTCACGGAGGCAGGGCAGCTAAGGGTTTGGGGGCAGCCACTTGATGGCTGAAATAGGCATAAAGGAATTTCACTCAGTGGACACGGAATCTGTAAATTCAGCGAAGAATATGACAACTTTGAGGGGGAAACTGTGTGCGTGTGTGTGCACGCACCTGTTCATGCATGTGCACGTTTGTGTGTAACCAAAATTCACCCAGAATCTACAGCAGTTGTCTAGGGACCACTCCTGCTCAGGGCTCACATCCCATGTTCTCTTCCCGAAACTACATAGGTCATGTGAGTTTTCCAGGCCCCACAATGTGGCTTCCAGATGTGTGTAACAAGAAGGCTCAAAAGTCAAGACTCCGGTGATCCACTCCCTACCTAGCTCTGAATGGCAGGATGGGAACAAGTATGTGCATCCTCTGTGTCTCTCTCTGATCCCCTTCCCTCACTCCTGGGTTTTGGCACACTTGTGTTACACTAGTACAACACACTTTCACATTGAGCATATGAGCCCTAGTGCCATCTGGCAATGAGTAGAGATGGAGATCCAGAATTTGAAGTCACCTCTCACACACAAAAGCATCTTTCTCTTCTGTTGAGACCCATTGCCTTGCCTGAAGTGGAGAACAATAGGAATTCCTTGAGACTTCATCCATGAGACCAGGTAACCCTAGTAGTTCTATCGTTAGTGTAAGATACTAGTCCTCATGAATGATGCTGGAGGCTGAATCCCATTTCTTCGAGATGACAACAAAACCCAGTATTGGAAATCGTGACCATCTGCTTTTTCAACTTCAGCACACTTTTTCTTGGCAAGAAGCACTGGGTTGCATTTGCTCATAAAAAATGCTATCAAGACATTTCCTGGGATGTTCAACCAGCCTGTTAGGTCTTGTAAAGTACCGCTGAGTATTTTATCCAAAGACAAATGCACTTCCTTGCGCTCTCCGATGTTCCGTGCAAGGCAGTCATGGATCCTATTTTACAAAGGACAGTTAAAGGGCAGGTCTCTGTTTGACGCATCCTTTATTTTGGGATCATACATGGCTGCATGATCCTCCCTGCTGCTGAACAGTAAAGGAGCGCCACACCCAGCTCTCTTCCAAATGGCCCAAGCATCCCAAGTGCCTCCACCCATCACTGGCAGCCATTTCTTCCCATACCCCTCCTGGTGTATTGGCTCGCTGACAATGTGCAAGTGATATGTACAGCATATGTACCAATAATCACAATAACCATGTGCCATCAAGTCAGTTATGACTTATGGTGACTCTTTTCAAGGTTTTCCAGGTAGAGAATACTCAGAAGTGGCTTGCCCTTCCCTTCTTATGGGGACGCCCTGGGACTGTGCAGCTGGCCCAAGACCACACAGGCTGGCTCTACTCACAGGAGCATGGTGGGGGATTGAACTGCCAACCTTTGGCTCCACAGCCAGATGCCTAACTCACTGAGCTATCCAGCCAGCTACATGTACCAGTAGCAACTGGGAATGGGTGAAAACAGGAACCTTTTTCAACCCACCTCACACACTCAACCCAAACTTTTTCCTGTTGTGGTGCCACTGCCTGGAGATCTGTCATCTTGCCCAGGGACATGCAGAATAAATATACTGGTACTGGGCAGGATCCCTGGGAGGAGAGGTCTCCCAGCTTCCTCCTACTCCTCCTTCTTCCAGGAAGAAGCCATAGGATCTCCCCCATAACTCTGAGTCCTCCCACTCCATGTGTATATATTTCGGTGGGTATGGCCGTTTGCATATACATGACTGAGCACATGATTCACCTTCCTTTGCCAGCTAACATGAGGTGCGGCTCTTGAGAGCTAAAAGGTTGCGTACCCCTGCTCTGTTTGAAGCGTACTATGCCTGCCTGGATAGCTCAGTGAGTTTGGCAGCCGGCTGTGGGAAAGAAGATTACTGTCTTTACCAAACAGAAATCTCAATTCCTGTTAAATGGTGCCACCTGGTGACATAAACTATAATACAGTTTTTTAATTTATTGCCAAAATAATATCTTCTCCTCCCCTGAAAGAATCCTGAAAATGATGTGCCCCCCTCAAAATCACGTTGTTCAAATTTTTACAAGCAGAAGTTATTATTTTTCTGAGAAAATGAAACTTGGAAAGTTACCTGCAGTTGCCACAGCTCCAAGAGCAGGATAGAAAATATTTGTTTGGGGGAAACTAAAACTTCCACTAAAACCTTTTGAGAGTCCCCTGGACTGCAAGGAGATCAAACCTATCCATTCTGAAGGAAATCAACCCTGAGTGCTCACTGGAAGGACAGATCCTGAAGCTGAGGCTCCAATACTTTGGCCATCTCATGAGAAGAGAAGACTCCCTGGAAAAGACCCTGATGTTGGGAAAGTGTGAAGGCAAGAGAAGAGGATGACAGAGGACGAGATGGTTGGACAGTGTCATCGAAGCGACCAACATGAATCTGACCAAACTCCAGGAGGCAGTGGAAGACAGGAGGGCCTGGCGTGCTCTGGTCCATGGGGTCACGAAGAGTCGGACACGACTTAATGACTAAACAACAACAACAAACAACAACAAAACTTCCATAATCCCCAGGCAGCATGCTGTCTGGGGAGCATGGAGTCTATAGTCTAAAATGGCTTGTCCCATATTTGCCAGGAAGTAGTTACGTGGGACGTGGTGGCGCTGCGGGTTAAACCGCAGAAGCCTCTGGGCTGCAAGGTCAGAAGACCAGCCATCGTAAGATCGAATCCACGTGACGGAGGGAGCTCCCCTCGCTTGTCCCAGCTCCTGCCAACCTAGCTGTTCAAAAGCATGCAAATGCGAGTCGATAAATAGCTACCACCTCGGTGGGAAGGTAACGGCGTTCCGTGTCTAGTCGTGCTGGCCACGTGACCACGGAAACTGTCTACGGACAAACGCTGGCTCTACAGCTTGGAGACGGGGATGAGCACCACCCCCTAGAGTCGGACACGACTGGACTAAACGTCAAGGGGAACCTTTACCTTTACCTAGTTACATTATAAATGCAATGTTTAAAAAACACTTGCTTATCGTTTCTCCAAAGCAACGGCAATCTTATTTTAAATAAACATTTAAATTCTACACGCAGACGGCCTGGTTTACAAAATCCTGTCCTCCCATGACCACCTCTTCTAACCTCCACACAGTATGAGGTAGTACTTGAATCATGTAGCATCTGCCCAAGTGAGGCTACAACTCCATAAGTGCACTGCAGAAGCAACTAAATGTTAGTTACATCATAAAAGGTGTGACATTATCCTTCATTAAGTTACTTTCATAAAGTAACATGGCTGCAACTCCACTATTTGAAAAACAATTTAGAAATAACTCACTAATTATGCATAGTTGCTTTCAAGCTCTGATAATACGAAAGAGACACAGAGGTGATTTTTAAGACAATTTTCAAAAATAAGCAGCCTGTTTCTGAAATATCAGGGGATGGTTCTTCGGCCCTCCCATGTTTAAAAGGGAGACCGTTTTTGTTACCATGTGAAGTTGGGGAGCATATTTGCAAACGAGGGCTAGCTGGAGTTTCCTTTTAAAGCACATGGTTTCTACAGCCATGTTTCCCTATTAACATAAATGCAAAGAGGGAGGTACTGGAGGGGCCAAAAAGGAAAGCAGCACATATGGGGCGTAATCCTTCCAGCCAGCAGCCATTTGCGTTCCTGCCAGGCTCGGGCACCAGAAATCAGCCCAGCAGAGCACAAACAACCTTCAAAGGGGAAAAAAGGTGGATAAAGGAGGGTTAAGCACAAATCCCGCAGGGTGTATTTTGCTGCCTACCCATCAACAATGCTATTTTCCCCACCCGTTCTGGGTTGCCCTATGACTGGCTGGATGGTTTTTACCTCCTTTGCGGACCCATTTGCCCAGATTCTCTCTGCTAAGCCCACCTCCAGAATTAGCTGGCACAGCAACAGTTCTAGAGTGGCCACCAACCTTCGCCTGACCCTCCTCTGTCATATCACAAGGGTCCACCCCTTGATCTCTAGTCTGGGCCCTGAAATCCCTGGGATTGTGATGTTGGTGGCCTGGCAGTTCTAACCACTGCCTCTTTGCCATTGCTGCTGCTGACACATTCATAGGAGATTCAAGGATGCTACTGGAAATGGCCAACACACAAAGAAAGCGGTTGTTTGGTCCTTAGGAGCAATCCTTTCCTAGCTGGAATGGAAGGAGATAACGCTTTCCGAAAGAACACCAAAGGGACTTGGTGGTTCAGATGCCCACCCTGACAACCCTTTCTCTACCAGAGAGAGCCACCATCGTTGCCACAAAATCTCAGTGGCAAGCACAGTTGCAGCAGGAGTACAACCCCAGTGGAAAGGGTCAAACCCCTGATGCCAGGAAGATGCCCACCCACTTGACATTGCAGTTAAGTAAAGCTGCCACTTGCTAAGCGGCTGTCTATGTTCCTCCAGAGACTTTCCTGACAATCTGAGTCCATAATCCTGTAAGTGCTTCAAGCTAATGTGAATTGGCAGAAAACAGATTCAGTCTTGAGGTGTTGCGTGTGTTTTTCTCTCTCTCAACAGAAAATCTTTGCTGATGGGATTCTATTTGACAGGTAGGAGAATCTCATCGTTAGAGGCCCAAAAGTGTGCCTCTTTCAACTAAAGTGACCAATGTTTGCTGGATCATTGGCTTGGATATAATGCCATCAGCAGAGCGGTTTCTTTGCTCCACAGAAAAAGAATAGAAACCTGTCATAAGAAGAAAGAAGAAATTAAACCTGAGTGCAGTTTCTGAAACTGTGGCTTAAGTTGTCTCCTTTCATGGCTTATAGTGAAAGTTTTGGAATGTTTCAATAAGTGATATTCATGAAAAGCTCCATTTTCTAGCAAACTGCACCTCTAGCCAGAGCTTAGAAGAGTTATCATTTTGGACTACAACTGGCCGTGCCAACTGGGAGATTCTGGGATTTGTAGTCCAAAACAGTAACTTGTCCAAGCTGTGCTTATAGGACAAAAAGCTGAATCAACAAGAGATCACCACTATATACTTATGAGGAAATATCTACATGTTTGCTCATGCCACACTCCCAAGCAGAGATGGGCAAAAAACCGGTTCATCCCAGTTTGTCCTGGTTCGTCCCAGATCATAAAGGCAGCAACACAGGTGCTGCTGTTCACTTCCCCCCGCCTCCTCAGACAATTCAGCCACTCACCAGGCCCAGCTTTCTTGTTTTATCCGCCTCCTCTGCTAATCTCCCAGTCACCGGCAAGAGCACAGACTTCTCTGCCCCGCCCTTTCGTCTGAGGTCGCAGATCAGCCAAGAGGGCGGGGCAGAGAAGCCCGAGCTGCTGCCAGAACTGGAAGATCAGTTGAGGAGGTGCATGAAGCTGGCAAGCTGAGCCTGGCGAGGGGCTGAGCCAGAAGAGGTGGGGGGGGGGGCATTTACGAACTGGGGCAAAGTGGGATGAACCAGTTCGTGCTGATCTCTACTCCCAAGTTTGACCCTCAAGCTTTGACAAAGAAGACCTGAGAAGACATCCCCAATTGGCCGTAAAATTCATCAGGCTGCTTTGAGGTGGCCAGTCTTTACTTTTCTTTTCTTCTTTTCTTTTTTCAGTTTGGCCTACCTCACGGAACTGTTGTGTGGCTAGGATGGAATGTCCTTACCTACGGCATCATCACAAGAGGAAAGCGTCCTGCTACCAGATGCTGGCTATGTAGGCCATAGCATGTTTTATCTTCCCCCCCCCCCACACACAAATACCCAAGATTTACAAATGGTACTACCTCTCTCTCTCTCTCTCTCTCAAATTCTGTTGCTGCTGCTAACTAGAAAAGCAAAAGGGCATTTCTCTTTGTTTTAGCTGTTAGTGGAATTGTTGGTCAGAATGCTATTTATTGTTTGTTTGTTTAAAACATTGATCGCCCCAAACAATTTAAAACATGAAATCTTGAAAGCAGTTTATAATTAAACCATTTAAAAACACATGAAATTAAAATGTTAAAACCCTCTTGTATTAAAACCTGTGCAAGCCAAGATCCTCAAGCCCCAAAGGCTGGAATAAATAAACATATTTTGACTCGGTGGCAAAATGTTGCTATTGTCAAGGCCACTCAAGCCTGCTAGGGGAAGGCATTCCACAATTGTGGTGCTACCACCAAAAAAGCTCTTCCCTGCGTCTCCATATCATGTACAGTTTTCAGTGGTGGGATGTAGAGGAGGGCCTCACCAGTGGATCTTAGTGAGGTTATATAGGGTGAGGCGTTCCTTCAAAGCCATTTAGGGCTTTCTAGGTCGTCATCAACACCATGAACTTGGACTGGAAGAGTATTTACACTAGTGTAAAAGTAATTAGCATAAATCTCAGTGACAGATAGCCAAGAAGTGAGCTACTAGTAGGCATCCTTCAGTCTCGAGAGACTATGGTAACGTGCTCTGAATAGAGGTCTTGGAACAGCGTCTAGTGTGGCTGAGAAGGCCAATTCGAGAGTGACAATCCCTTCCACACTGAAGATTTAGGGGGATAATACAATCTGTCCCCTGTCCAGCTCCCTGATTTTGCTGCTTTCGGGACTGCCTCTTTGCCTCGGCCTGCTGGACAAGGGTCTCTTCAAATTGGGAGAGGCCGTGATACACCGCCTGCCTCCAGGCTGAACGCTCACATCTCAAGGTTTCCCATCTGTTCCCATTCCTAAGGCCTTCAGATCCCGCTTGCAGATCTCCTTGTATCGCAGCTGTGGTTTCCCTCTCGGGCGCTTTCCCTGCACTAATTCTCCATACAGGAGATCTTTTGGAATCTGACCGTCAGCCATTCTCACAACATGCCCGAGCCAACGTAGACGTCGCTGTTTCAGTAATGTATACATGCTGAAAATTCCAGCTCGTTCCAGGACTACTCTATTTGGAACTTTGTCCTGCCAGGTGATACCAAAAATGCATTGGAGACAACGCATATGGAACGTGTTCAGCTTCCTCTCCTGCCGTGCACAAAGGGTCCAGGACTCACTGCAGTACAGAAGTGTACTCAGGACACAGGCTCTATATAATAAGTGAGCAGTGGTTCAGATATCTGGCTGCAGAGCCAGAGATTGGGGGTTCGACTCTCCACTATTGCTTCCTTGATATGGCTGGACTCAATGATCCATAGGGTCCCTTCCAGCTCTGCAGTTCTAAGATATATGACTTCTTAACCTGTAGCAATTATGCCAATTGCAGGTGTAACTAGCAGGAGTTTAGTCACCAATTAATTGTTTTGATATTGATTGTTTGTTATGTACATGTTAGGAAATCGGTCTAACTTTCAATTATTGATTATAAGTTGGTTTGAGTGATTTTTTAAAGGTTTTGTTGTTCAGTTTATATATAGTTACGCTGTTAGTCACCTTGAGTGGGGCTTTTTTAAGTGAAAAACCAGAACAGATATGTACTAAACAGACAAACACACACATTTTCTTTAAAATGTATAGTGAAGCACATTATTTATATAATCCCACTTTCAAGCTTATTGTACATAGAGATGTGGTGCCCAAACTAAGCAGCTGATTGTTTTATCAAATCTTAATGCTACAAATGCATTAATCAGTTGTGAATCTGCAAGAAGATTCACCCAATTCTTTTTCCCCCCTCTTAGAAATAGAAATAGGAAAGGCAAAACAATATTTTGGAACATATTGACAATAACAAGGGAGATGTTGTTAATTGGAGCCACTTTCATATTTTTGACGTATGTACTCTCATCAGCTTTGTAAATTAGGAGCCCAGTTTTGAGGTTGTCAGATAATTAAAGGATTCCAGACTAATTAATCGTTTGCCATATAACCTATCAATTATGTAGATTAGCCTATTACAAAAACCACAATGTGTCTTTTTGCCCTCTCAATAGTGGAAGTTTTCAGCTTCATCACCAAATGCTGACACTCTTTAGTCAAGCCATCTTGAATATCTTTCCTCATGCCCTTTTAGAGTAATACTCCAGAGAAAAAGCAACTTCCAAAAAGAGCAAGTGTGCCTTCGTTAGCCCTTCCCTCATTAAGACTAGCCGATTGATCAACGAATTATTTATTTACTTACATTATTTCCATCCCACCCACCCATCTGCCACAAAATGTATGTCAAAACAAAGTCACAAAATGGCACTAGGGGTTGTTTCTAGGCATGAGAAAAAACGCCAGCCCAAGGCATAGTGCTGCCTGAGGCAAAGCAACTGATGGTGCCTTTATCCATTCCATGCACAGATGGATTGTCCCTATATCAACGCTGGTAATGAGACAGGCTCCTCCAGGGCATCTGAGGGCAACTGGCCAGTTTGGCAACATACCAGGACAGGTTATCTGCCTGGCGAGAAGGAAATGACTCAGAAGGAACAGCTGGGAGTCTGCTTCTGCTGTTGTTGCTTCACTCTGCCTAACAGAAGGGTCGACCCTCTGTGACAGCCAGATCCATATGGCCCAGTCCCATACCACACAAGCACCATCTGTAGAAAGTAACGTGCGGTTCTTAGCCCATACAGTTCCTGTTTCTCAATTTATAACTAATTAGACTTAAAGCATGCATTTCAAGTGCACAAAGCATCCCATCTACATTATGTAGTTGCAATCCTTACACAAGCCCTGTTAGGAAAGGGTAGGCACCATCCCTGTGTTATGGACTACAACTTCCATGATTCCTGATCATTGGTCATGCTGGCTGGAGCTGATGGGAGTTATAGCTCAAAATATCTGGAGGATGTTGGGTTTCAGAGCTCTGATAGGCTACACCATGTGCTGTGATACATGACAAAAGAAACAGCACCCAATTTATTAAAATAGTGGCAGTGGGGTTTTCAGTTCAAGCTATTAAATAGGATTGCCAGCTTTTTTTTAAAAAAAAAAAGACTGGCCCCTTCATATCTGTTCTTCTTCAGCAGTAATGGAGGGCTCTTCCAACTGGAGCATCTGATGACCAAGGGTTTGTCCCAAGAGGTTTCTGGCCCCACCCTGCAGCAAGACATACGTTGGACCTGATTTTTGTGCCCAAAGGGATGATGGTGTCTTGAATGTAGAGGAACGCTATGTCGGTGGTTCCCAACCTTTTTTTCAAGTTACAGATCCCTTTTACATAGCCAAGTAACCTGTGACACACACACCACCATGTTTGCATTAAAAGGCATTTCTAATAGGGTAAAGACATCCCTTCTCAGAAAGTAGAGGCCTCTTCCCCCCACAAAGGGTCTGTTTCTCATACGTACACATACACACTGACCTCAATATCCTGCTCTGAAAGGTCAAGGAAGAAATTAATTAACAAGAGCTACAACACATTTGTAAAATGTAAAAATGCGAGTAGGTAAATAGGTACCACCACGGTGGGAAGGTAACAGCGTTCCGTGTCTAGTCGTGCTGGCCACATGACCACGGAAACTGTCTTCGGACAAACGCTAGCTCTACGGCTTGGAAACAGGGATGAGCACCGCCCCCTAGAGTCGGACACGACTGGACTAAATGTCAAGGGGAACCTTTACCTTTACAACACATTTAAGGCAACACTTTGCAACCCCCTTGGGAGTCACAACCCCAGATTGGGAAACACTGTTCTATGCAGTTCTATTATCGTAGACAAGCCATTGCCTGGTAGAGTTTAGACCCACTGGGACTCAAAGCCTCTGCATTGGGGGGTGGGGGGGAGCAATTAAGAATGCCCATCTCAGGAGAGACTGCTAGATCAGTTTCCTGACAGCTCTTGGGAAGTTTCATGTTCTCTAGGCAGGTGATTTTGCTGAAGCTCTGGTCAACTTTTGGAATGAGGAACTGGCCATGGTAGTGGACACAGTACTTTCTAAGTAATCTCTTTCATTTTGGATTCTCTCTTTATATGGTTTTTTGAGGTACAAAGTATTCAAAAGTAATTTACCATTGCCACCTTCTGTGCAGTACTAACAAGAGTTTGTTTGCATTTCTCTGGCATTGGCTGTGAAAGATCCTTCACCAGTGTCACCCTTCTCCGCTGCTGCCGCCTAGAAGTTGCTTTACAAGTGTTTTGCCACTGTTGTCACTACTGGAACTATCAATTCTGTTCTGCTGATGTGACTACCATCTTGAAGAAGGTGGATGACTCTTAATCTAGTGTTTCAGGTTTGACCAGTCTAGCTTGGGCGATCCTGGTAGGCATCTGGGCTCATAACAGTCTAGCTTCTAGTGCAAGTACAAAAGCAGGATTCCAACTGAATGTTAAGAAGTCAAAGATCATGAGTATGGAAGAACTTTAATGTTGACTTTTAGAATCCTTGAAATTGTCAAAAAATTTCTATAGCTCTGTCCAATCATAGAATCACAGAATCATAGAATAGTGAAGTTGGAAGGGGCTTATAAGGCCATCAAGTCCAACTCCCCTGCTCAAGGCAGGAATACAGATCAAAGGACATCTGCCAGGTGGTTGTCTAAGTTTCTCTTGAATGCCTCCAGTGTTGGAGCACTCACTAATTTCCAAGGCAACTGGTTCCACTGTCGTACTGCTCTAACAGTTAGGAAGTTTTTCCTGATATTCAATTGAAATCTGGCTTCCTTTAACTTGAGCCCATTGTTGCATGTCCTGCACTCTGGGATGATCGAGAACAGATCCTGCCCCTCCTCTGTATGACAGCCTTTCAAATATTTGAAAAGTGTTATCATATCACCCCTGAGTCTTCTTTTCTCAAGGCTGAACATTCCCAATCATCACTTGAAATAAAGTTGCAGCCCAAAAATTAGAAAACTCTTGGTTACACAAGACGTCACATGACAGGAGGCCTGCTAGAACAGGATGGACAGTTGTGTGTTTTCCCTTCCATTCTGCATTTAAGCAACAAGATACTTGTCAGGGGCTTTTAAGGAAGTGCTATACTTTTTTTATCACTAATGTGTAAATATTTTATCTCTGAGGTTTTAAATTATTTTACTTTATTCTATTTATAACTTGAAATGGGTTTAATTATGTTTTAATATTTATAACGTATTTCTTAAATTGTACTAAGTTGTTAAAATTCTGGTCTAAGCTGCCTGACATCTCAGTTTCTCAGACACAGGTAGGATGTTAACAAAACAAGCCAACACGACATAAAATAAATTCCGTACCCCTCCTTCTCCCTTAGTGCTAAAGGAACACAGAACTGACCAGGATTTGCCTCCAAATTTCTCTTTTTAAAAAACCACTTCCTTTCCTTTTAAGGAATTTTTCAGATACCCAATGTCCATGCTGTACCTTCTCTGGTGGATTTTTTTATTGACAGTAAACATAAATGATTATTTCAGAAGGAAAGAAAAGTAACAGAAAGACGCACGGGGGGGGGGAAACACTGGAGGAACTGAGTAAAGGAAATGTCGTATGGATGGTGGCAGAGATACTAATAATATTGGTGCAGAAGTGGGTACTGAAGAAGGACAAATGCTTCAATAGGAAGAGCCCCCAGTCTTTAAAAAAAACAAGTCACCCATAGCATAGCCCCTTCTTTTAAGAGTTCTGGCTGCCCTTAAAAAGGACCTGAGCAAAGCAGGGAGGGTTTTGTGGTCAGCTGGCATCTGTTTATATAAAAACAGCTGGGAAACACGGCCTTACATCTCCCTCTGTTGAGATAAAAGAAGTAATGATCAACTGCTCAGGCTTCCAATTACAAGTCTGATGAGAAATTGTGTTTTTTAAAATGATGAAAGGCACACCAATTAAGTATATGCCCCTTGTAATTGCCAGGAAGGAACAAAAGATCATGCTTTTGAAATATATCAGCAAACAGAAAAGGAGTAAAAAAAAGATCTGATGGCATCACTAGATAGCAGGGAGGGGGATCTGCATTGAGCTAATGTGAGTTTATTCATTACTGTATCTTACAAAAACTAAAAGGCCTACAACTAATTATGGGAAGAGCTTTTTCGTGTTAAGTAGGGCACCTACATTTCTGTGATTACTTGTCCCTTTGGATTATCTCTGCTAGGAGATATTAAAATATTACTGTAGCTATCCAAGGCTCTCTCGTTACCTCCCTCCCTTGATCATATGGTATTATTTTCTGTATTTAAAATAGTGTATTGAGAAGAACATATCAATAAATACATATTAGTTTTACAATTAAACACACCAGCACACGCATAAACGCCAAGTAGCCATTATGGAGATGTAAAAAAGCCATTGGCTTCTTTCCATGGATGAGCTGCAGCTAGCTGCACATTAATTTTTTATACCCAGATCAAAAGCATGTGAGAAAATGTAAGGATTGTCTTCCCGGCTCAATTAAAAAGTGTCCATCAGGAGGGAGCTAGTGTAGAAGAGAGGTTGGAGCTTCAAACAAAAGCAAGGAAGAACTGGGTTCGAATCACCAGTCAGCAAATGAAGTTCAATGGGTGGCCATGGTGACAAGGGCTTTAGTTACATCCTGGCTGGATTACTGTAACAGACTCTATGTGGGGCTGCCGATGGAAAGTGTCTGGATTGGAAAGTGCCAGATTGCTAACTGGGGCTGGCCACAGAGATCCCATAACTCCCCTGTTATAGCAGCTCCACTGGCTGCTGATCCACTTCTGGGCAGAATTCAACGTGTAGTTCCAACCTATAAAGACCTGGGCCCAAGCTATCTCAAGGACCGCCTCTCCCTTTATGAGCCTTCTTGAGTGTTAAGATCATCAGGAGAGGCCTTTCTCTCAGTCCTGCCACCTTCACAGGCGCGTTTGGTGGGGACACAGGACAGGGCCTTCTCTGTGGCTGCTCCCAGACTTTGGAACTCCCTCCCACAAGAGACCAGACTGGCCCCATCTTTGCTGTCCTTCCGCAAGCAGGCAAAGACTTTTCTCTTCAGGCAAGCTTTCCCTGAGCGATTGGCTGCCTGAGTGTGGGCTTTTTAATGGATTGTTGTACTTCACTGCTTTGAATAGGTGTTGGTATTCCTTATGTTTTTTAATATGGTATTCGTTTGATTCTTTTTAGTATTTGCGTACTCACTGTGTTAGCTTTAAATACTGTCTTTTAATGATATAAGCTACCTTTATCAGGAGAAAGGCAGGATAAATAAATAAATAAATGCCTCTAACAGCCTAACCTTTTTTTTATCCAGGACCAGCTCTGCCATTAGACAAGGAGCAGAATCCTACCAGCTATTATAAAGCATAACTGTTCTGTGGGTGGAGTGCTCTGTGACTGCTCCAGTGACCTTTGATTTGCAGTTACACAAACCAGAGTTTGTCCCATTGAAAACAACGGGGCTTGTGCATATGTTAGGAGTATAGAATACATCCTAATATATTTGATGGGAAAAAAGCCACCATGTGTGCAGTGGTCTATTGTGTGTGCAAAAAACACAAACAGGATTGTAGCGGGCAGAAGAGAAACCTACAGTCCTCTGGCCAGATACAGCTCCAGAGGTGCTGGGGGTGACCACAAAGCATGGTGACATTGCCCCACACCCCAGGGGCACAAAGAGACTTTTCAAGCCAGTTTTCCACCTACACCAGTTTTCAGATGCGGGGGACAGGGTGCTCAGAGGCAGCGTTGTTGGAGAGTACTGGATAATGCACTGAAGCTTCACGTTGCCTTTTTGTTGTTGTTGTTTAGTCATTAAGTCGTGTCCGACTCTTCGTGACCCCATGGACCAGAGCACGCCAGGCCCTCCTGTCTTCCACTGCCTCCTGGAGCTTGGTCAAATCACATTGCCTACCACTGTCTTAAACCCTCCATTACTGCCAACAGAAAATTGTTTACCTCTTTTTCTTAGCCAAATGGCAAGCATTTCCCGAGGGGCTGCTGCTGGGGAGTGAAAATCTGACGGCAGTGGATTAGGTCCACTATATCTCTGTGCCTATGTGTGTGAGAGAGGAGGGGGTTCTGGATAATTGTATTGCAGGCCACATGCTAGCAGCCGGGGGGGGGGAGTCTGCCCATTTTGGGGTACAGCCCTCCTCTCTGCTAGCATGTGGCTCCCATGTGGTTCTCAGAAAAAAAAGATTCCTTATTTCATTCTAGGTGAGGCAGAATGACTCGCCTCCTTCAGGCAGCAGGAAACAGGGGCAAAGGTCTGGAGGAGCAACCCGTACATGAACCACACTGCTTGCCCTGTGGCCTCCCTAAGCTGGCCTGCTACCCTCAAGTGTGGTAGCAGCAGCCAGCACCGAATTGAGGCTTCAGTGCCAATAGGAACAGCCTCTCAACGTGGAAAAGGCAAGAGAACCAGTCTTTTTGGTCTTGGGCTCAGGCAGCGAAACACTTTGGGCCCACCCAGATCACGGCGTTCTTGCGAAGATACAATGGAGAAAGAGAAAGACCACGCGTGCCACTAGGAACTTTGTCAGGAAAGGGTTGTAAATATAGAAGACAACCTTTTAAAAAAAACCCTAAATGCCTTGTGTGATATATAAGAGTGGCCACCAAAAAATAGAATGAAAGAGGATCTCAATTTCCATAAAACGGGACAGGCTCAATCATATGTTGTTCTTTGACGTCATGTCTTCACATTTTAATTCTGCTCCCATTGTTTTAAAAAAAGATTCTCATTTTGCATCTGTACATGTAAATTGAGATTTAGTGTCATACAGTATGATGGACAGAGGGTCAGACTAAGTCTCAGGTACAAACGGGTTCAAATCCCCATTTGGCCATGGACACTCCTTGGGGTTTACCAACGGTAAACCACTGCTTGAAGGTCTCAAGAACCTTAAAAACTCTATCAGAATCTCCATACGTCAGAAACAACTTGACAGCACCTAACCATGGCACTAATACATTGGTGGCCTAATATAAATCAACACTCTTCTAATTAGCCTTGCTCTTCAAAGGCACCTAGAGAATTGCCTTTGATAAATATGATTGATACATGCACTAAAGAATATTACCTGAAGACTTTTACCACAAGATGTCACTCTAAACCATCAGTATTCACAAGAAAGCATCTGCTCTATAATATGTAGGAGTACAAGTCCATGCAGTAGGCTGAGGAAGGGAATAATAAGTACTGATGGTGCGGATAAAGGCACCCCAATTTCAGGCACATCCCTGCCAAGGACTATGTGCGTGTGTGAGAGAGAAAGCATAACTTGGAACCATTAGCTTTTTAGCCTGTAATTCCCAGAATCGCTCAGGGGGAAGAAAAAAAAACGTTTCTAAGCTCTGAGAGAGAGAGAGAGATCATTGGCACAGAATAACGCCTCAAATCGTAGCTATGAATTTACAAGTGGCTCACCAAGAAAGTCTTATTTCTGTGACTGAGGTGGCTTTAAAGGCTGGTTGCCTATCTCTGGCAGTTTCCAGCTGTCACTGAAGCTCATGAGCTCAGTGCAAAAGTCTCTGTGGGGGCGTTGCGTTTGCTTCTCTTCCAACCCTGGTCTGCCCTACACCTACACAAGGAACTCCCCTCTGGTCTCAGGCTTTGGCTCCAAAATATGAGGGAATGGGATGTTCGTGATCAGTTAATCCTCTGAGGCAGGTGTCCCTGCCAGACCTCAGCTGGGGTTTTCATGATGGCCCCAAAGCAGGGCTCCTCAAAATGCCTCCTGTTGGGATACTTGTGCGGAGTTGTATGTGCATGGAATGCCAGGACCCTGTGGGTGGGAATTCCAGCCTTGCCTGTCAAAGGATGGAGGTCCAGACAAGATAGATGGCTGATTTCCACTGAGCTGTGGCCACTACTACTGACTGACCTGGCCTGTAGGTCTGGAAGGTATGACAGCAGCGGCCAAAGTCTCAGGGAATGACTATGCTTCCTTCGGTTCTCCTGGTGAAGAGGACATGTCTCAGGGCCATCACGTGGTGCATCACCTCCTGGTGATGCAGGAGGAGAATATTGGATCTATGTGCATTTCAACCAGCTTTAAAGCTGGTGCATCGTTCCCAGGTAGCAGCAAAGTTTACTGGCTTAGTAGGAAGGATATGATTACATAGAATGTGCTTGTGCAACATCAGCATAGAAGAAATAAAATAAAATGTAAAAAAAAAAATACCAGAAGGAAAGGCAACTACCATGTTTCCCCAAAAATAAGACAGGGTCTTATATTTTTGTTCCAAAAAACGCATTAGGGCTTATTTTCAGGGGATGTTTTATTTTTTTTCATGTACAACCATCTACATTTATTCAAATACAGTCATGTCATCTTCTTCTGGTTGCTGCACAGTGGTGGAGGGCGGGGTTTCACTTCACTGGACTTTATTTTTGGGGTAGGGCTTATATTACGAGCATCCTGAAAAATCATACTAGGGCTTATTTTCAGGTTAGGTCTTATTTTCGGGGAAACAGGTAGGAACAGAGCTCATGGGTGGACAGACCTGGTTCTATGATGCCGTTTACAGCAAGACAGGAAACAAACTCCAGCATCATAACATGGGAGCCTTCTTGCTGCAGAAACCCTGCCAGCACCACCGCAGGGCCTCCAACATCACATGTGCCTTGGGTTCCATAAACCCTCCAGGTGGGCCTGCCCAACAGCACTCTGGGAATCAAGGCTGGCTCTACCTTTAAGGCAAAGGGGGGGGGGCAAAATGTCTTGAGCCAGCCCTGCTAAGAAAATAAATAGCCCACTTTTATGGAGAGACAAAATGGATATGAAACTTTTGAAATATGCAATATCAATGCCAAATGTACAGTAAGGGAAGTAGAACAGAGGCAGAAAAACTGTACCAGGTAATGTGATAAACTCATCTTAATTGCCTGGTCATTTTAAATTGCTTTATTAATCTAATTAAATGAGCTATGTAATTTATTCATTTCCCGTCCCCTCCAACAGTTTATGTTGTTTAGCTGTTTTTACAGTCCGAGAAGTTTAAAGTACTATCTTGTATGCCGCATAATATTGTAAGACGAAAAGTCATCATAATATTTTTCATTTTAACAAATATTTTGGTTTTGGTTGGCCTATAACTCTGCTCTCGATCAACCAAGTAATGTTTCCAGGATATGGAGGGTCTGTGTGGAAAACCTATTAAGCAAGTGAGCAAAATCCAGGCTTTTGAAATCCATACTTGAACCCTAGAAAAACAAACCAGCATCTTTACTGCAGAGAGAATAAGAGCACTCAACCAACAGAGGTGGACAATTGGACCATCTACCTCAATAGTATCTTGATGGATTGGCAAAAGATCTCCAGCAGAAGCAGATTTGACCTGGCAAACTTCTGCATCCAAAGGGTATGTTCTACCAATAATCCATTGACTTTCCCATATTCTTGTGTTTCCAGTCTGTATCAAAATAACTTACATAACAACCTGTCTCAGGTGGTGCGTTTCCCCTTTTTGATGAAAAGAAGTTCCCATTCTATTGAGCTGCACACCAGGTTTCTTATTTATCACAACTTACGTATGATCTGCCTTACATTTCTTGCTTCTTTGGTGCCTTGGTCTGAAATGTGCCATCAGCAACATTTCAAGGATTATCTAAAAATATTACTTGATGACTTCTTCCTTTTCTATTCTCACATGACTAGCCAAAAAAGAAGACTCATGTTTGACTAAAAGCAGTAATAAAGGCTGACCAAAATTTTGCATGGAGGTCGTAAATCACTATCTTCTGCAGTCCTGCGATTAATTTGAGCCATCTCATTCTATATTGAACACTCGATGGGTTTGCACCAGGCAGAGTTAAGGGCTTCAAAATCCCATTGATTTAAAAGTGCTGAAACCTATTTCGAACTGAAATCATCAGAGCAATCATCAGTACAATTCTACACATGTCCCCACAAACATAAGCCCCACTGAATTCAATGGCCATGACCTTCAGGAAAGGACACTGAGGGTTACAACCCTTCAATGCATTTAAGAAAAAACAAAACCACAGAATAAAACAGAAGCAAAAAAAAAAATTGTGGCACTTTAAAGACTAACTACTAAAATATAGTGCATATATAACTACTTAAACATAATGTAGAATAAGTACTAAAGTCCCAGGGTGCCCCCAGAAGAAGGGAATGGTAAACCTCTTCTGTGTATTCTCTACCTAGAAAACCATAAAAAGGGTCACCCTAAGTTGGAATCGAATGGGACGTGGTGGCGCTGCGGGTTAAACCGCAGAAGCCTCTGTACTGCAAGGTCAGAAGACCAGCCATCGTAAGATCGAATCCACACGACGGAGTGAGCTCCCGTCGCTTGTCCCAGCTCCCGCCAACCTAGCAGTTCGAAAGCATGTAAAAATGCAAGTAGATAAATAGGTACCACCACGGTGGGAAGGTAACGGCATTCCGTGTCTAGTCACGTGACCACGGAAGATTGTCTTCGGACAACACTAGCTCTATGGGTTGGAAACGGAGATGAGCACCGCCCCCTAGAGTCGGACACGACTGGACAAATCGTCAAGGGGAACCTTTACCTTTACCTTTAAGTTGGAATCGACTTGACGGCACGCACGCACACACAACTCAAATAGAGCAGTTAGTCTTTAAGGTGCCACAACATCTTTTTTTGTGCTTTTATTTTGTTTTATGTTTCTTGTTGAAATGCTTGCACAGATGAACACAGCTGCCCCTTCAAAAACCTTTCCAGTGCTTAACTCCGGCTAGCTTGTGTTCTCCCTTGTCCAACCTCAACCTATTTCTTGTGTTATGTGGACACAAGAATCACGTACACCAAACCAGACCCTGGAAAATGTATTTTTTCTCAACAAAACAAAACAAAACACATGTCACTGGCTCTCACAGACTGGATGGGGTGCCTTGGAGTTTCTGGGGGTTGTTTTTGTTTTGCTTTGTCTGGTTTGGTGTACACGATTCTTCCGTGGTTTGGGATGAAAAATGATTAACGAAGTCTACTAGAGCCAGTGACATTGCTAGCTGGCAGATTCTGGGAATCTTCACACACATCCACACCCAGAAGTAACTTCTCCAACCTTTGTATTAGACAGAAGGCATCTCACAGGCTATGCTATGGGAATAAGTAAGAGAAATCCAGAGACAGAAATGCATGGGGATGGTATTGTAGTGATCCTGTTGTCCAGACATGGTATGATCCTTGAAGGAACATGGGAACAATACATATAGGCACTATGAAAGACAGCGAATGTCTTGCTCCTTTCTATTTCTATTTTTCAAGCACCTGTAAGCCCTCCCTAGTACATTCTAGTCTCTAGCAAAAACCAAAGGAACATTCAAGTGGGCGTTTTTCAACATCTTCTTGACATGTTTTTCATAAGCTACTCAGGGATCTGCAAGAGGAATGTCTCCCTGATGAGGCAGAAGTTGTCTGCGCACCTGGTGAAAACTCATTTTTAAAACGGATCACGCAGCCTGAGATATTTTGGAGGCATGCAACTAACTGTCAGAGGAGAAGAGGGGAGAGAGGCCGTCGTGCATCAAGTTACACCGTTGTGAGAATCTGGCTTCGGGGATTAAAAAAGAAAAGGCCGATGCAATCTTTCAAATGAGATGAAAGCTGCCTTTGCATGCCACATCGTGCTGCTTGATAACTTGACAGATTTGGAAGGTAAGAATGACTCTGATTTGAGATTATGAAGCAAGTGGGTGGTAACCTATGGCCCTCCAGATGTTGTTGCCATAAGACAACATTGCACTCATGGGGTAATATATAAATCAAATTAAATCATCAATCAATAAACCACATTTCCCATCATTCCTAGCCAGCACAGCCTATGCAGAGGATTGATGGGAGTTGTAGCCCAACATCATTTGAAACAGATTATAACCATTTTCCTTCTGGGAGGTTTACAGTTAACAGAATTCTCCCCATTCCCATCGTCAGGAGCTATGGCACTTCATGGCAGAATCCTTCCTTCCTTGTTTATCTGACCATCCTATCTCTCTCTAGGTGTCATTCACACTCACACACACGCCGACAATACTAGAATTCAATATGGAAGACAGCCGTGGAACAGGACGAAAAGTAGAGCAGTGGCAGAGGCTTCAAGAGAAACATCAGATTTTTTTGTAGAAAGAACTGACAAGGGTAATGGCTGTTCTGGGAGATACCTCTGAAAATAAGAGGACCAAAAGGTGATGGGGGCAGGGATCATTTGAGAAACAAGAATTATTTCTTTATGGCCCCTCGTGCCTCCTCTCTCCATAGTGGTACCCAGGGTCTTCTGTAGCACAGCTTGGAAAAGTTACTTTTTGGTCCTCACATTGGTCCTCAACGTGGCAGTAGCTGGGAGGATTCAAGGGGGAGCAATCCAAAAAAGTAACTTTTCCAAGCTCGTTCTGTATGAATAAATCTGTGGTAGGAGACACACATGAATGGACATGTGTGTCTCCTACCACCGATGGAGTTTTGACAGTCTCTTTATTTCCATACTGGCTGGATAGCTCAGTGGTTTAGGTATCTGGCTGTGGAGCCAGAGGTTGGGAGTTCACTGTGCATCCCAGAAGATCCAGCCAGTGTGGCCTTGGGCAAGCTGCATGGTCTCAGGGTGTTCGCAGACAAAGGGAACGGTAAACCACTTCTGAAACCTTGGAAAAGAGGTCCATAAGTCGGAATTGACTTGATAGTACAGGATTATTATTTGATTTTATTTCCATACTAGGTTATTGGTACAGATTTAAAATATCTTGATTTTCCTGCTGTATTTGGTATTTCCACATTGTTTTGCCATTGTTCTGTATTACTGTAGTAAGGCTGCCTGAGGCCGATTAAGGCAAGGCAGGGATTTTTTTAAAAAAAAACTTAAATAAATGGAGCCATTTCCAAGTAGTAACAGTAATGTTAACATTTCCTGAGTGTGGATCCTTACTTATACAAAACTGGCATCGACCATTCACAGAAGCCATGCTCAGAGGAAATGTAAGATGGAGATTTGAAAGCCCCCCCCCCCCAGACTGCAAGTCCAGGGATCCCTCAGTGACCATGCTAGCTATGGGATCCTGGGACTGTTCTAATCTGGGCCTTACATTTTCAGAACAAACCCCATTCCCCACCAAAGAAAAAATCCAATAAGAAGAAAAGAAGGTTGACCCCAAAGCAGAGCAATATAAATTAAGCATGCTGACTTCCTGCTGGCTGAACAACACAGGAAAAACTAGAGAAAGTAGAATGGAATTTGCTGGAAAGGGTCTAGCAGGCTGACTGGTTGGAAGTCTGAACAAGAACACTCTATACTGCAACATTTTGTTACAGGTACCACTTGTTTCCTCTAGTTCCATAGTGGTATACACCAATCTTATCCAACCAAGCATCCTTCAGACCTGCTTGACTACAACTCACATCAAGCTTAGCCCACAGGACTGGATTAGGCATCCTTCAGTCTCGAGAGACTATGGTAACGTGCTCTGAATAGAGGACTTGAAACAGCGTCTAGTGTGGCTGAGAAGGCCATTTCGAGAGTGACAAGCTCTTCCACACTGAAGACAAATACAATCTGTCTCCTGTTCAGCTCCCTGATTTTGCTGGTTTCGGGACTGCCTCTTTGTCTCGGCCTGCTGGACAAGTGTCCTTTCAAATTGGGAGAGGCCAGGCTGCACCGCTCAGAGGTCAAGGTTTCCCATCTGTTGAGGTCTATTCCTAAGGCCTTCAGATCCCGCTTGCAGATCTCCTTGTATCGCAGCTGTGGTCTCCCTCTGGGGCAATTTCCCTGCACTAATTCTCCACACAGGAGATCTTTTGGAATCCGACCATCAGCCATTCTCACGACATGCCCAAGCCCACACAGTCATCTATTCTGCTGGCTATGGATAATGGGATTTGCAGTCCAGCACCCAATTGGGAAATGTTGCTATACCGATTTTTTGTTTGCATAGTCATCATTATGCAACCCTACTACTAAAAGACTGATCAAGTGTTTCAGTGGGTTAAAACCACATGGTTAACTTGCCTCGTAAACTGGCTATTAGTGAAACTGCACTGTCAGCCCCCCCCAAAAAAAGTATCATTGTAGGCATCCTTCAGTCTCGAGAGACTATGGTAACGTGCTTTGTATGGAGGACGTGGAACAGCGTCTAGTGTGGCTGAGAAGGCCAATTCGAGAGTGACAATCCCTTCCACACTGAAGACAAATACAATATGTCCCTTGTCCAGCTCCCTGGTTTTGCTTCGACGATGTATGCGAAGCTGAAGTGTCCTCTCCAGAGCACGAAGCCTGGGTAAAATAATATGGAGGTTAGGCTGTTACCCAAGCAGCAAATCCCCCCTCTCCACATCGTTGAAATAGTCCAATGGAAAGGCAAGAGCCAATACAACTGGTTCCAGCGACGTCACAGGAGTTGCCAGAACGACACGAACTGCCTCCAGGACTCCGGCTCCGGATTTTGCCTCGAGGTTAACTCCTGAAGCCTTTTCCATTGGTGGATATAGCCACAAAGCAGTGGAGGTTTGAAGTCAGAGTTTTCCTTCTCCTAGATGGGCTGCCTTCCAAGGCTGACGAGCCCCACCTACCCGGCAAAACAAAAAGTATCACAGCTTCTATTTTCTTTAGATTTTGTGTGTGAAAATAATCCATATATAAAATCATCCTATATTAACAGTATATGTCTGATTTGTGCTAGGAAACAATCACACACCAGGAAAAGCTAAAGAAGTCCATTCTCGGTTCACAGTCACACTGTTGGTGTTCCAGTTTCAAAATGCAAGGATGGTTACAAAAAAGCACGAGAGAACATCCCTGGCATGTATTTTGAAAGGAGCCAAGAGATGTGTCATTCTTTCGAGGCTGGGTTTATCTGTGTTTTAGAAAAACCTACAGAGATTAGATTTTAGCTAATACTGCATAAGATGATTACAGCTGTTTGAAGCGCATTAATTCCTGCTCAAAATAAAAAATGATGTCTTAAAGGGATGGTTTCACAGAAATGCGCACACACGCACCCGCCCGCATGGGTGTGTGCATACACACACAGAGCCTTCCTCCTACCCATCCCTTTACCTTCTCCTCCTTCCCCACCAGAGCACCCTAAGCTGAAACACCAGGCATTTCTCTTAATGATAAACGGGCACAAGCCAAGAGGCAGCTGGGAAATGGGTGGACAGCGAGGCAGTCTGTAGCCCATATTATGCCAGACCGTACACCCTCCTAGACAGCTGGCGTGGCAGAAGAGCTTAGCATCTGCTCTGCAAATCAGGAAATCCTCCGTCTGACTCTCACCCCCAAATCCATTTGGGCATTACTGACGCCCATGTTGTGAATCTGCACAGAGGGAAGCCCCTAGCTCTGCTCCCTCCATCATCCTTTTGTTTTCCTAAGCAATGAGTCTGAAGGAGGGGCATCTCCTGCTTGCGGAAAGGCTTTACACACAAATAAAACCTCTAGATTTTTCCTTGTGTGTAGAGCAGTGGAAGCTGCGGACCAGCTTCACATTTTTATCTAAACTTTAAAGGAGCTGTCTAATATGCTGAACCAGTTTAGGAATTAGGTCAGCTCCTTGAATACCTCATATAAATTTTGGATGAAACCCTGAAGAGGATTCACCTCTCCCATGACTTTGGAGTCAACAGCCTCCACCAGTGGAAAGCCTATACATGGGCAGGAACCTTTTCTCTTCGGACTGGTTCATGAAAAAGAAGGCTTCTTCAGCTTTTATCACTTCCGGTTACTGAATTTCGTTGCACAAGAAAATAAAACACATTCACAAAGAAGATCCTTCTTTTCCCTGAGACATTAGTTTTCTACATGCAAGGAGGCATCTAGGGAGGCCTGTATGTCTGTCTGCACATAAGGTTATTGGCATACCACATGCATCTACTGTACCTCTTTCTCCCCAGTCGTCTACCATTAATCTTACAAAAAAATTATAAGAAATTTATCATAATAAAATCTGATTTCTTCAGTGTACCAGACATTCACTGTGAAACAGATCTAGGTTGGAGTGGGATGTTTTATTGAAAAACTGCTGAGTGAATGCAAATTTCCAACTTCTCATGGCATCTATCATGCATCGTAGTAAAAGGTCTGCAGATAAACCATCAACCAATAACAGCATTGCGAACCTCTGAGCTGTTGATTTCAATTATTCATACATTTCTGCAAGCGAGACCTCATTCATCTTTATTATACTTACAGCCACCCGAGTAATGAGCTCTGATTCCTGGACAGGAGAAATGGGACCAGGTCGTAAAAGCTGACACAGCTGAGAAGCCAACGTACTGAAATAAAAGATCTTAGATGCACAAGAATCCTGGGATCACACACCGTTGAGTGAATAGCATTCCTATGCCTGTGTGTGTGTAGTTGATGCAAGAAGGATGGTACACTCCAAGCCCTTATCTGTCACCAATACAAAAAGCCAAGTAGACTGCTAAGGAAAAGAAGTGTCCTTCTCTGCCCACCTTACTGACACGTAACAGACCCTTTGGGAACCTCTTCACCAGCCATTGCATTACAATTATCCCTAAACCTACTGTTTAACTTTTCACCTAAGCATGCATATATACATCTGTCAATCTGACGTAACGCCTCACCTCCATGATGACTTCGGCAATATCCGCAAATGTTTATGCCCTAATATATTTTCTCTGCTTTAAGGTGCCATTAGATTCATTAGTTCTTTTGTCTGCTGTTTATTTTGCCATCATGGCTATTGTGCACATATTTTGTTATTGCCAGGGTTTAACTTTTCTTGTGGTTTTTCAATTTTATCACCGAATGCAAACCTTGTGAGGAGGCAGGACATTTAAAAGGGCTCTACATCAACATTTGCATACGATCTACTCTATGGCAATCTAATTTGGATCAGTGCATATAATCTTGATGTAGAGACATTACAAGTCACCTTTCTACATCACATTTTGGATGTTCCCAACTGTGTAGGATACACAGCTATGTATCTGGAATCTGGAGTAGGCTGATTGGAAACTAGAGCATGGATCCAGACTATAACATTCTGGCTACATCTTCACTTTTTTAGCCAAGCATCCTGGCTATGTGCATTTTATGTTAATGAATTCCCATACTACTGTTCACTTTTGGTCCGTTGTAAAATTAGATCCATTGGCATTTTTCTTGACTCCAGTCTAATGCTTGGATGACAACAAGCATTTAGAGGATTGTCCCAGAGACTATATGGTACTGAGAGACAAGAGCTGTTTTCTGTAGCAAACAGAACCTGCTCGCCTCTTACAAATTGTGTGTTGCCAATATGTGGGTCATCTGCAACTTATTTAACAACTCTTAGAACATCCTAGGCTTGTAGAGCATTTATGCTTGCTAGAGTCAATGTTCTACCCTCGACATTGCTCCAGAGTAGATGTTTTGGGAATTCCCTATCAAGAGAGATATCGTCCGTGCATGGCTGGGGCTCCTGAATGTTTGTCTCATGTCCTTCTACACTGTAAGTTCTATAAACAAATATGGTATGGTTTAATTTGTTCCCACTTGCAAAGATTCCAAGGCTATCCTGATAAGTGGTTGGTTATGTATTGCTTGTCGGACAGAAATCCTTATGTTACTGCTCAAGTTGCTAACTTTTTCCTTGCTGTAATAATAAGAAGGGCCTACTTATTGGAAAATGCTTAGTAAGGAAGAAACAACTACTTTCTGTGTTCTTTGCATTCTGTGTAGGTCGGCTGATATGCATCTAAAGAGGTCGTATGACTGTAATAAGCTTATTATATAGCAAACAATATATAAATAAACATTTATATAGAAAGTGAGGAAGTCAGAAAATCAATAAGCATGGAAAATGTGTGATGTTTTAATGTTGGCTTCTCTAAGCCAGGGCTCTCCAGATGTGTTGGCTTATGACTGGTTGACTGCAGGCTGAGGGGAATGTGCTCTGACACATCTGGAGTTACCAGGTCACGGAAGGCCATTTTAATAAATAAAGATGCATGACACAGCCTACTAAAGGTGGTCCTAAACAGATGTCAAACTCAGGATCATTTTAAAAAATGAATTACGTAATGAAACCCGATTACGGATTATGTAACAGCATCATCTCACAATGATGAATATGTGATGGACAGTCATTTTTGGATATCAGCTGATCCAAGCCATCAACAGAGCAAAGCAATTTTCTAATGAGAGATTATGTACCTTTTACCATTCCAAAACCTCCTTAATAAAAATTTTAAAAAGCACCCTGGAAATGAAGAAAAACCATCCCAACAAAAGTGCACCGGGAATCAATGTGTATGAAATTACTTCCCCCCAAGATACAGTTCAAGTTTGTTTATAGCAAAACAACAGGTGAAATTACCGTATCTTGTTTTTAAAGCAGAAATATGATTATACGTTTTCAATTTCCAAAGTGTCATTACAACAAGCAGTTTCTAATTGACCCTAGTGCATGACCACACAGATGTATATCTTGAGTTAACGCAAATTTCTCTATATGGCACCTTGGCATTTAAATCGCTGTTGACCTACGCACACTGTTGTTGTTCCCCTCAGAGAGAAGATTGAGGTGCCAGTGTAGCCTCTGCAATAAAGACTACATACCCCAGAATCCTCAGCAGGAAATGGACCCTTTACACATCATTTCCACTAAGGAGAAACACCCCCCCTCCCGGGATATCAGATTCACACCAGTTATTCCAGAGCTTGGAAAAAAAAAAATTTTTTTTAAGACTACAACTTCCAGAATCATTAGGCAGCATTGCTGCTGCCCCAAATAATTTACTCAAGCTATGTTTCATTCTGTGAGTTTTCTCCCCCATTCACTGTCGGGAAACAGCACTCCCTCAAGTCTACAAGAGCATCTATAGCCTGTACCCATTCATTCCCCAAATTCAGTTATTTGACCTTAATGGAGGGTTGTTGTTGTTTTTTCCCTCAGGGGCTTTGTTTTTCAAAAATTCAATGGGTTTTCAGGGCAAGCAAGAATGCTAGCTTACATCCATGCAGAGAAGACCTTTTCCTATCTATGAAGAGGCCACATTTGATGGCACGGTATCTCCCTCAGCCACCATCAGCACAGACCATTCATTCAGCCTTCTTCTGGGAGAGGCAAGACAAGACACAGGAGACCAATGATAAGATGTCCCACCACGATAACAACTTGATAAACAACAGCAGTGGGGCACAAAGCTGGACCAGGACTGAAAACAAACAGGGGAAATAAGAGTGAACTCTCTCCCTTCTGCTGTTTTACAAGAAACACGTGCCCAAACATTTTCACCATCAAAAAAAATCACCCTGTTAAGGAAATTGATGGCAACCTTTAATGAAGCAAAGAGCCGTTGATGGGGCGCTTTCACAAGAAAAATAGCAAATCTTGGAATTACAGCCACCCCAATTAGGACAGTTAGTAAATCAAACTTGGAACCATAATATTTAGCATGTTCATAAACATTCCCACTTGGTAAGAGGTGCTGATTAGAGATGGGCACGAAGCACTTTGTCACACTTCGTACGAAGCTGTCAGCGCGGCACTACAGGTGCCGTGCTGCTGGGGTCCTTCTCCTCCAGTGGAGCTTCCGATCCGGGCAGGAGCTTGGCTGGCCTGTCCCCGCCTCCTCCGGCAGCCAACCATTCTGATAAGGAGGCAGGACAGGGATTCTCCCTGCACAACCAATGAGTGGTCGGCTGCCGGAGGAGGCAGGGAAGGGCCATCTGAGGTCCTGCCCAGATTGGAGCACCGCTGGAGAAGAAGGACCCCAGTGGCATGCAAAGAATGGTGAGCGGGGGCAGCTGGATGGTGAGGGTGGAAGATAGGCCAGCATGGCATCTGTGCGTACAAAGCGCTTCATGCCCATCCCTAGTGTTGATTGATCTTTCACAAAATCAGTCCATGAGCACAATCTAGGAATCATATGTTTTAACATCCCAGTCATAGTAGCTATGAACAAACAGCATTTGCCAGACTTACATACCTAGGAGCGCCTGGAACAAGCTGCTTTTAAAGATGCCCATCACTTTCTTGATGGCCCTTTTCAGCTGTTGCTCTTCTGGCTTTTTTAGCTTCTTGCAGTAATCTTCCAGGAGTGCTAAAGCTCGGTCTGTATCTAAAAGAAACAGCATTATTTAAAGAAAATTGTTTATCATTTTGAAAAGTAGAGACACACAACAGGGAGAGCCACAGCATTGTAAACAGAGCAAGAGACACCGAAAAAGCGAAAAAGCTAGTACTATAACCAGGTTATCTAAAAGCAGAGCTTGGAAATTGTATGTTAAATTTAACACATTAATGGTAAAATCGTTGCTTTTGCATTAAAATGAGGTCAAGCAAGATGATGCATTTAAAGAGTAATGTATTGGAAATGATTCCTTAAGCTCCTAACTTTACTTTCAAAACGACAGCGAGAATCCAAGGAAATATTTATGCCTGCAAAAGGGCACTGGCATAATTCAGAGAGTCAAACAGCCACTAATTAACAAATTCCCATTGAATTCCTAGTAGTTCACCAGTTGCCTTCCTGGGCCCATAAATAGGAATTGTGGTTGGGGATTCGTTAGGTAGTCGCTGTTTGCTGCTCCTAGATAGGTTAATTCCTTTACACAGGCATAAATATTCATTTGGTTTTATAAGATTTGATACATGCCTCCTGCTTAATGCATGCATCATTGTTTTAAATTTAACATGCTGTTGCCAAGTTGTGCCTAAGGAAAGGGATGATAGTGCAGGCCTGCAGCTGTTAAGAACTGCTGCTTTAATTTGATTCCTTCCCTCTTCCCTCTTCTTTTCTCCTCTGCCCTCCTCATCTCTCCTTCCTTTTGTGTTGTGTCTTTTCTGTTCTATGCCTGTTCATGATCTCACAGAAGACACGCCGGTACTGCTTTTGATCGAAGAAAAGTTTTTAAAATGTGTCACATAAATAATAAAGCATGCGAGTTGCTTGCAGAGATCCCTAACTTAAGTCACCAGATAGAAAGATTTAGGTAACAAGGCTGAGAAAGAGTCATAGCTAAGATTCCAGCAATCCATAGCCCTAATAATAAGCCAATCACCCAAAGGAGAGTAAGGTCTGTTTTACATATACATGATTCCCTGACTAGATTATCACCTTTACTTCTTACTTCATCCCTATTCATTCAGATTCCAGCCTTTTTATTAGTCGGTTGAAAGTGGCTTGAGTAAGGTCTTTAAAAAAGCAGCAGAAATGTGATCTAGCAATCTGTGCATTATCAGCAGCATAAGACTGAGAAACAACCCATACACATTTAAAACTATATACATTTAAATTTAAAGGCACTCTTTTATTGCCACATTTTGGTCTGGAAGTTGGAAGCATGAGTCCCACAAAAGCATTTGTTGTCTTGCTTTTGAGGTGGGAAGAGAATTCTCAACAGATGGTCAAGACGGAAGAAGTTGCCAAGAATTCCTCACCTCTCTAGGACAATTTCCAAAGGCCACTCACTGCAAGTGGATCAAGCGGCAGTCATCGCTCCACAGCATGACAAAGCAAATCTACTAGATTCCGCCAGGATTTTCCTTCGTCCATGCCCTGATCTCTGGGCAGAAGGGCAGTGTTTTTCCAGTCCCATTTTAAACTGCATGCACCATTTGCATTCCCCCCCCCCCTTTAAAGCAATTTGATTCCCTTTTCAGGCTTCTTCCTCATGACTGACTAGTAGCCAATGACGGGAATGTTGCCAGAGATTTCTAAGAGCCGGGATTTCAATGCCAAGTTGCGAAGCTGCAGAGTTGCAAACTGAAGAGAGATGAGCCATTGGTTCAGCACCAAAGGTCAGTCTGGAATTGAATCAATGGACTGAAGTCTTTCCGATAGACATATGGCTATTTTAAGACAGCAGGCATTCAATAAATAAAGAGTGGTGCTGGAGACGCCAAGGCACAATTAATGGCATTAACTTGCATTAGCCATGTCACTATACTAGCTGCATGAGATTTCACAGACCTGAATTATCTCCAGTAGCATCAAACCCAACCTTATGTTTAATGGAGGGACACAACTCCATATTTACTCTGCTTTAAATGAATTTATACCACCCTCTTTAAGTACTTTTAAGATCTATATTATTTTTTAAAAATTAAAAACCTGGAATTGTTGGTGGTGTGTTTTTGTTTTGTTTTTTTACCTCTGAACCATTAGCCCATAATCCCAAATATTAAAATCTTTGACCTCACTAGAGTTTGGAAATAACATGTTACAAGTAACACCATGACCTTCAAGAGGTTTGATTTTGGGAGGAAGTTGCCGTTTTTAAAGAGAACATGACAACTAGTAACATTGCAAACATTTCATGTAATAGGCAATGTTTACCTGCTGTTCTGAACATGGCAGGGGCATTTTGAAGGTTGGGATGGGAGTTTTTTTTTGAAATTTTTGTATTGTAGAATTATTGTATTTTCATAAGTGATTAAAGGTCAATCCAGTATGAACTTCATAGTAATCATAACCATGTGCCGTCAAGCTAATTCTGACTTCTGATGATAATTTTTCAGGGTTTTCCAGATAGTGGTTGACCATTCCCTTCCTCGGGGGCACCCTTGGACTGTGAAGCTCGTCCAGGATCATATAGATCATCCCAGGAAGAACTATGCAGAACTATGTAAAGACACCTCTACAGTTGGAGATAACAACATCAGCGGGAGGAGTGGGAAGCTTTACCTGACACCTAGGCCAAAGATTTCCCGCATGTCTTCTATATGGTGGCTAGAATTTTAAAGTCTGGCCTCTGCAATTCTAGATTCGACATGCTAACAGGCAGGCAGCTTCAGTCTAAGCGGTCCATATTTTGGTGGCAATGGTCTTAGACTGGAGGCAAATTTGATCTCGAATTCTCAACCACTGTTGGAGGATGGGAAAGTTAGGAGATCAAACAGGCTCTCACAGTTCAGCAGCAGTAAACGACCATCCAAGCTCATTTAAAAACAATGATATGTTTTATTGCAAAGTCTGGTTTCCATCCTATTTTTAACAATTTGGTTGGATCCTGACTTTGTCATGCTTCATCATGCTTGTGTCATGCTAACTGAAATGAGTCTGTGCCAAGCATAACTATCTCTAGATTCTACTCAATGTACAGTAACACTGCAGTATCCACGGGGGGATTGGTTCCAAGCCCCCTCCCTGCAGAAAAATGTGGAAGTATTGAACACTATACATTGAGTGGTCTCTGGCTCCCTCTAGTGACCAGTTCTGGTAAATATTTTCAGGCAGTGGATAAGTGAATCAGTGGATAGTGATCCCGCAGATTGGAAGGTCCTACTGTATAGGCTTTTTCCCCAGTCATCACTGCTGCTAGGGCTTAAGTAGGGATAAGGACAGTCAGAATTAGAATGGTCATGCATTTTACTTTACAGAGGAGAATACTCTGCTTGACTTCCTCTATTTGAAGAGTTGTCCAGTCCAAACCAAGCATAAGGATTAAATGATAAGAGGGGGTTGCCCATCTACAGTCAACAGCTGGACAACAGACATTATGGTGAGAGGTACTGTATTGCTGCTGATATTATTTCCTACTTTTTTCTACAACTTTACACATACTGTACATTAGCACATGCAAATATGCAGTCTCTTTTCTTTTTGGTGATGCATTCCCCTTTTGAGAAGAGTGGATTCCCTAAGCCATGATGGGAGATGATGCTGAAGGGTCAGAGCTTGAAAGACATCTGGCTACTCCAGAAGGGGCCCAGCACAGAGCTGGGCAGATCTGAAGCAGAGCAGAAACTAATAATTATGAGGGTCAAATTGTATGTTACAGGTAGTCCATCTTTAGAAGCTAAAATGCATTAATGTTCCAGATACACTGTTCAAATGACTGAGCAACTGCACTACCAAAGATTCTTCGATCCAGAAAGATCAGTCACAACAAAGGTAGCTGCTTTGTGAACTATGGGAGGTGTGAAAAACTCCCACCGTGACACCCCCCACATCTTTCAGCAATTGTAGGACCCTTTTTCTAATGACAGGTTATCTGTAAAGTTTTGCTTTATCCTGGAGTTTCCCTTAGTTATTAAACTCAAATACTGATTACTAAACAGGATGCTATTGCACTGATCAGACCAGAACATGAGAAGAGGCCAGCTAGATCAAACCAAAATGCTACGTAGTTAAATTCTACAATATAACTCAGTATTAGATGAAGAAATACTTCCCTTCATTTGTCAGCATTTAGTTTCAGTGAATGAGCTCACTGGTTTCTAGAAATGGATAATGTCCATATTAGGCCCAACCAACACAGAGAAATGTGTTTCGTCACATTTTGATTGTTCTTAATAACTATATTGCCCAAACATGGATCCTCTTTTCACCCTGTCACGATTCCTTTTGAGCTGTAATAATTAACACGTGACTATGCTTAAAGCAGTGGTTCTCAAACTGGAGTCCCCAGATGTTCTTGGGCTGCAATTCCCAGAAGCCAGGATTTCTAGGAGTTGCAGTCCAAGAACATCTGGGGACCCAAGTTTGGGAGCCACTGGTTTACAGTAATTGTGTGCTGTCAAATCAATTCTGAGGTATGGTGACTCTTTTCAGGGTTTTCCAGGTAGAGAATACTCAGAAGTAGTTTCCCATTCTCTTCTTCTGGGGGTGCTCAGGGACTGGGCAACTTGGCCAAGGCCAGTCAGGCTGGCTCTACTTCACAGAAGGCCCCGGGGGGGAATCAAACTCCCAATCTCTGGCTCTTCAGTCAGAGACCTAAACCACTGAGCTATCCAGCCAGCTGTGATTATATAGAGGTCCATCTTATAGAATGTGATGAGTCTGACTTCATATGGCAGAGGATCCGCTCTAGGTTCTACTCTGAACATTGCAGGAGCTCTCCAAATCGCTAACCCTATTCCTAGAATATGCCCCCGGTTTCCTTACCTACCATGTTTTGAAGACAATAGCTCTGTTAAAGGCAGAAGATTCAGCCACACTGTTCTCTTTTTTTCTGGTTGATGACCCTCTTCGTCCAAGACTCACATTTCTTTTTCGGTGTTTGGGCTTTT
The DNA here is from genome assembly GCA_037013535.1 of Intellagama lesueurii. Lineage (NCBI taxonomy): Eukaryota > Metazoa > Chordata > Lepidosauria > Squamata > Agamidae > Intellagama > Intellagama lesueurii. The sequence continues at coordinate 10,207,441 of JBAJHW010000003.1, forward strand.
GAGAATCCTACCCTATCATTTGGAGAGAATGGAGAAGTAGCTCATTTCCCCAGTTATTTTTAGGGCACAGCTGGCTACAAATCCAGCTATTCTTAGGACTCAGACCTCTTTGTCCAAGTGCAGAATGGGCATCTCTGCTCTTCTGTCTAATTTAAAAGTAACCAAGTCGATTGGCTAGAGAGTGAAGCCCAAGCTGTAAAAATAGCACATATGTATCATGTTTAAAGACCAGAAATTCTTGAAACTAAGTGGGGGGATCTAAGAAGCAGAGGATGTAACAAGTGGGGGCTAGATCGAATCAAGCCTGAAAATGTTGAAGCGGAGGCTGTCCTACTTTGGGCACATCATGAGAAGACAGGATTCTCTGGAAAAGACAATAATCCTGGGAGAGGTAGAAGACAGCAGGAAAAGAGGAAGGCCAAATACAAGATGGATTAACTTCCTAGAGGAAGCCACAGGCTTGAGTTTAACATTGCTGAGCAGGGCAGCTGGGGTAAAAATCTTCTAAACAAACAAATGAATAAAACATGTTGTGTTTTGGTCAACAACTCCCATGAGCCCCAAACAGTATGGGCAGAAGCAAGAGCTTTTAAGAGGCACATCCAAAATATCAAAAGACTAAATGTTCCTGGAGTCCACCCTGCAGGGGTATACAGAGCCATGGTTTTCATTCTGATGTTCATATAACCCTTTCCACCCACCTTCATAGAATCATCGAATAATTGAGTTGGAAGGCCATTGGGTCCAACCCCCTGCTCACGGTTGTCTTCATCATTTTCCTGAAATGTTTGAGTCCCATGGATTGAACACATGCACATACATATTACACATACATGTGCACAGGTTCCCACATCTTGTTTAATTCTCTCTTCCTGGAATCAATCTAGGCCTGCCGATTTCTTTAAACAACAACAACAGCTGTGCTGCTGAGCTCTTAACAGCAGTACAAAACCAAGAAATTCAAGATGCAAAACTTTCCGGCTCCACCCTATGGCCAGTCTCCCTGCTCCATGATAGAGCAAGGAGGTTCACCCCCTATGATGATGCTTGTCAGGATGCTGTTAGAAGCTGCAGAGAGCAGGGTTTCAGAAGTTGCAAAGAAGATGGCAAGTCTCAGCCAAGGAAAGGCAAGGAAGCCTAACAGCCTAATGGAGCCCGCACAAACTGTAACTCAGAACACCCCACGGCATTAGATCGTTTTAATCTGATTATTTAAAATTCAAGCTAATGAGGTGGAAATGCTATCTGGGTTTTTGTGCAGATTAAGCGCCGATCCAGTTTAAACAGAAAGAAACACAATGCATTATCAATATGAGTTTATTCATGTGTTGAGGTTTGCGTACTTTTAATCATCCCTCTGCGATCTCACATTTAATTATCTGAATACGCTAGTGCTTCAGCATCCTTAACAGGGGGAACATTTTGCTTTTCACGCACGCACTTTTCCAAATTCAGTTCCCATCCTGTCCAGCTGCGAGAAGCAGCAGGCGCTGAGAAAGAGTTGGACCATCTGCTCTCAGACAAGGGAGAGCAGAAGGCTGAATGGTACAGATTCCTGATCCGGTGTGGCAATGAGATGGAATTGTTGGATTTTCAAGGCAATCACCACACCAGAGTTTGCACTTAGTTCAACACCTAGATAGCTTATGACTGGAGCAGAATAGAACCCTTTTCAAGTGTTTCCTTCATGGATAAACTCACCATGCTATGAGGTGAGGTCTTGATCCCTTCACTGCTTATATACACAAGGAAAGAGACACAGCAGATAAGATTCCTGCTTGGATGTCGGCTCTCCATGTGAGCAAGAGACTTGATTTTCCTGACTTCTCCTGAAACCCAGTTTTTGCACCTGCAAAGATCCTGTACATGACCCTGAGCAGGACCCCTCCTCAGCAGGACACATTGCTTTAAGCATGTAGAATCGTAGAATCATGAACTTGGAAGGGGCCTATAAGGCCATCAAGACCAACCCCCTGCTCAGTACGGGAATACAAATCAAAGGATATCTGCCAGGCGGTTGTCTAAATTTCTCTTGAATGCCTCCAGCATTGGACAGGGAAGGGGCGTGACACTTCCCTCAAAGCATGGTGAGTCTATGCGTGGAGATCATGCCTCAATAGGGTTCATCTCTGCTGAAAATCCAGTCCCCCTTAGGGTCCTCTCTCCACTACCTCATCACCTGCAGCGGCCATCCCATCAGGCAGCAACCAGAGAGTAAAAAGAGAAACAGGGCCAGCAACATTTGGTGCCTTCTCTCCGTAAAGTATCTTCTGTAAGAAACTGTAATTAAGAACTGGTATCTGAGTTTGTTTGGGTCTTTCCCCCAACTTCATCCCACCCTCCCCTTTCATGTTGTGTCTTTTTTGATAACAAAGAGCAACACAGGTATTACACATTGGTCAGTTCAGCTGCCCATCAGCCTTGGATCCTCTGAAATGAAACCTGCTGTTCCAGATTTTCAACCTCCAAAGGATCAAAGGAAAATGTGGTACTTCAGAGAACTCCTGATCTGATTTGATTATTGCTTTGGGCATTCTCAATTCTCATTGGATTTGTTCAAAAATAGACACAAAAAAACACCCCCCCATTTCACTTCATTTTCTGAATAAATTACAGATCCAAAGCACATCTCCAATATGACATTAAAAAAAATCAATATTTTAAAACTGGGAAAGGCAATCCCAGTCCCAAATTGGAACTTTTCTTCATTACTAGGTTTAGAGTGCCATTCAAGAAGGAGAACCTCTAAATCTCACGAAATTTGTGAGCTCCTGGGAAAAAGCTTTGTATATAAACATTTGCCTTATGGTTGTTGTTGTTTAGTAGTTAAGTCGTGTCCGACTCTTCGTGACCCCATGGACCAGAGCATGCCAGGCCCTCCTGTCTTCCACTGCCTCCTGGAGTTGGGTCAAATTCATGTTGGTCGCTTCGATGACACTGTCCAACCATCTTGTCCTCTGTCGTCCCCTTCTCCTCTTGCCTTCACACTTTCCTGACATCAGGGTCTTTTCCAGGGAGTCTTCTCTTCTCGTGAGGTGGCCAAAGTATTGGAGACTCAGCTTCAGGATCTGTCCTTCCAGTGAGCACTCAGGGTTGATTTCCTTCAAAATGGATAGGTTTGTTCTCTTTGCAGTCCAGGGGACTCTCAAGAGTCTCCTCCAGCACCACAATTCAAAAGCATCAATTCTTCAGTGGTCAGCCTTCTTTATGGTCCAGCTCTCACTTCCATACATTGCTACTGGAAAAACCATAGCTTTGACTATGCGGACCTTTGTCGGCAAGGTGATGTCTCTGCTTTTTAAGATGCTGTCGAGGTTTGTCATCGCTTTCCTCCCAAGAAGCAGATGTCTTTTAATTTCGTGGCTGCTGTCACCATCTGCAGTGATCATGGAGCCCAAGAAAGTAAAATCTGTCACTGCCTCCATATCTTCCCCTTCTATTTGCCAGGAGGTGATGGGACCAGTGGCCATGATCTTAGTTTTTTGGATGTTGAGCTTCAGACCATTTTTGGCGCTCTCCTCTTTCACCCTCATTAAGAGGTTCTTTAATTCCTCCTCACTTTCTGCCATCAGAGTGGTATCATCCGCATATCTGAGGTTGTTGATATTTCTTCCGGCAATCTTGATTCCGGCTTGGGATTCCTCCAGTCCTGCCTTTTGGATGATGTAGTCTGCATATGTATTCTGCAGAATACATATTACATATGTATTCTGCCTTATGGTATCAGTGGGCTATTTAATACATGCCATCATCATGGATTGCAAAGCTGCAGACTGGTTTAGTCCTAGGAAAGAGATGGGGTCATCTATGAGGTGGTATCCCACCAAGACGATTAACCAACCAGAAATACCGAGGCGTCTTTAACCTAGCAATGAAAATCCTTTGTTCAGGCTTTGAGTGCAGAGAACAAAAGGATTTGTGGCTAAGACCCATTGCAGCGAGTCTTCTTAGGAATCACTGTATTAAGGCATCTAAAGGAATTAAGTTTATTTTTCATTCATTTTGGGCTGATAACCGTTAAAATACTTGAAATTGATTTTTGTATTGTTGGGGTTATGTGCCATCAAATTCACTTAAGGTGACCCTATTATTTCTTTTAAAATCCTATCATTTACAGTCCTGTTCAGGTCTTATAGACTTAAGCCAAGGGGTTCTCAAGATATTCAGGAATAGATTACCACTGCCTTCTGCACAATACTAACAAGAGTTAGACTGTCACTACCACCATCTATGAAATATCTTCTGCCATTGTTGCCGTCTACTACAGCTGCTGCCCAGTAGCTGCCCTTCAAGAATTTCTCCAGCTCCATCATCACCGTTGGAACTATTGATCCTCTTTCTGCTGATGCAGCTGTTAGTTCCTGAGGAGACTGGATGCATTTTAGTCTGGTCTCTCAGCTTTGACCTTGGGTGACTCTGCTAGAACTCCAGACTCGACACAGAGTCCAGACTCCTGAAAGAATTGTGCTCTCCTTTCCTGACACATTCAGATACCCTCACTGCACTAAGGTGTGCATCCAAGAAGGGGGATTTTGGCATAAGGACCAAAAAGTTAAAGCCCAGGACCCTGACAGCTTGGTAGACACAGATGAGAAGGAATTGCATGCAGGTGGATGAACAATTTAGCAGAGTTGGGAAAGAGCCCTGTAGGACTGGAGTCCAGCTATCTGAAAGATCATCTTCTTCTATAAGTGTCCATCCTGGTATTGAGACATGGTGGAGGGGTCCTTGTCATGGTACCCCAACCTTCAGAGGCCCATCTCTGTTGCCACTCTAGGACTCTGGAACTCTTTGATGAGAGAGGCTAGGGTCGCTTCCCCTCCACTGTTCTCTGTCCAGCAGGTGAAGACCTTCTTATTTAAGCAGATCTTCTAACTACAGGATTTTAACTGATATGCTAGTTCTCTCTTTTGCTCTCCATGTTTTTCCAAGGTAAGCTATTAATAGTATTTTAGGTAACAGTTTCTTAAGTGTTTTAATTTTAATTGAAATTTAATCATATAATAAGCATAATTCTATTTTAATATTTGTAACCTACTGTGTTTTCTGTTGGAGTTATTTCAACCTTGTATGCTGTTTCTGGTGGGTTTGGCTGGGAGGGACCTTTCTGGGCTGGTATGACTGTCAATCAATCCAGTATCAATTGTTCCTTCCCTGCCTCTGATTGTGATTGTCACACCTCTCTGCTTAAGAGTTTCCACCACCCCCTCTCTTTTAGTCTGCAGTTAGAATGTACTCTGCAGGAATCTGCTGCAAGCAGGCTGTGAGTCTGTTGAGGTCTGTTGTTGTAAGCAATTATTTTTTGTACCGTATGCTGTTTTTGATCTATTCAACTGTGAGTAAATGGAACCTTTTATTCTTTCTTTTACCAATGTTTCCGAGTGAGTTATTGAGACGGTAAGTGCCAGTTGATTGGACAAGAAGGGGTTGTCTATTCTGGGGACACTTGAAGCTAATTCTGCTCTGTAAGTCCTGCATTTCTGCTGCACAGCTAGAGTTTAACCAAAATTCAAACCCTGCAATTCTCGTGGAGCCAGGTGAAGCCTTAGCACTGATTCGGTATTGTTTAGGGGGGGAAATATCCTGGTGGATGAAGGTTAAGGTACCATGGATGGCCACACCCTGTTCCTCCATACTCTGGAATTGCTGCAGCATATTCTGAAATATTCTGTAGCCCTCCAACATCCAAGAACAGAGATGTACAGCCTCTGGACCTTCCTCCCATCAATATTTCATGGTCTGCTAGAGCCCATGTTCAGTACTGGTGTTCCCAGTGGTGATGAAATTATTAAAATCTCCTTTAGATATATTGTGGAAAAGTTACTTTTTTTGACTAAAAATCTATCTCCCAGCCAGCATGCAAACTGGAGTTACCAAAAAAGCTTGATTTAAGGCTGCTTTTTCATACACACCTACTTGAGGATAAATCTCTTTTTTTAATCAACAGATACACTTCCAAGTAAAACTACACAGGGCCGTGCTACAAACTGTACACCCAGTTGTTTATGCTACCTTCTTTGTAATCTCTCACTGTCTCTCCAACAAAGGAGTTATTTTCATGTGGGATGAATTGTGCTGTTTTGAGCCACAGGCTCAGTCTAGTCTGAGATCACTGCTCTCTTAAGCAGCATCATTGTCATTAAGGGGACTTTTTTCCCCAGTCATCCAGTTATCCAACTGACCAAACTATAAGCCCCAGATTTTAGTGCAATTGTTTATAACCATGATCCCAATGGGAATTATACAACAATGGTAGCTGTCACCGCCTCCGAGAGGCTCAGCCTTTCACGTGGCTTACGAAAAAATCAAGAAATCATCAATAATGCCCAACTTCTGTAACACGGGCTTGTTAAATCTGCAAGAAGATACAAAAACCCATTATCAAGCAAGGGATTATTACCATGAAAATACATATAATGGAGCCAAAATGCATCATCTTTCAAAACGCCTTTGGACCACCTGATGGTTGCCCATCTGGTACACTTGTAAATATCTGCTTTGCAAGACCAAAAAAAAGACAAAAGCAGACAAATCTAGGCAGCATTTGATTGCCCATAAAACAAAATAAACTTCAACACATCTTCAGCCAGAGGAACTGTAAATTCAAAGTATTTTTTCTACCCCAAACACACACTGCCCTTCCTTTTCTTGTTACAAGAGAAACTAGATTTGTTTACCTGACTTGTCAACCTACTGGCATTAAAACCATAATTTTCTGGAGCATCCTGTTATTAAATATAAGCATACACTCATCACACATTTGTCTCTTTCTTTTAGAATTACATTACGAGGCAGATGCCAAATTACAGAAGCTGTCCCACTTTCTCCTACACATAAGTTTACATTATATAATTTAAAACAACATTTCTGATTAATTTAAAGTCCACATAAGGAACAGGCTTGCATTACTAAACTCTATTGACTTTGAACCAGAAAAGTTGTGGATTGAAACCAAAGATATTATCAGGGAAGAATGCAAAAAGACAATTCTTGTAGTAAAAAGAAAAGAAAAAACTGGGATAAATTATGGAAGTGATGCTCAAGATGTTGCAATGAAACCTTTTGTCTTATATGGAGCGAGTAATATCTGATGTTTGAGCTGAATTCCAAAACGGAAGAGGAACTTGAAATCATATTGCATATATCTGCTGGCTACTGGAGCACACAAAAGAATTTCAGACCAATCTATGCCTTATGGATTATTGCAAAACCTTTGACTGTGCAGATCATGAGAAACTAGGGGGTGTTCTGAAAGAAATGGGTGTGCTTCAGCACTTCTTGTGTGATCTCAGAGGGCAACAGATCCTATGTACGAATTATTCGGAACTTGAAGCAATTCCCCACCAAAAGCTATGCCATTTGGATTACACCAGCAGAACTAGGCAAGAGGATTTTGGCCATCGTATTTCTTCAAAGCTTCCCTACCCCCCACCCCCCACCCCGCCAGCTTTGCTCTAGGTATTGTAGGCTTCAACTAGGAAAACAAAACACAACTTCCTAATTCGTGTTCTCATACCATTTCCTGATATAAATCTGGGGTGGGGAGAAGAGGATTTAAATTTAGTTTGGCTTGCAAGGGTTAATGCAGTCACAAGAGTGAGCAGCTTACCTTTCACAGGCTTTAGCTAGAGCCTGACCACAGCTGCACCGTCCTTAAGAGGTCCACCCACCCACCCCATTTCAAGACACAGCTCGATTTCGCCAGTAAAAGTTCTGTTGTGGGCAGATCTCAGCCCCTCTCCAACAATCTTGAACCTCAGATGCCTTAATAGGCAGCCTTTCCCCATTTGTGCACCTTTTTCACTTGAATCACATGAAATTATGGGTTGAGATGGATGATGAGCTCAATTCTGGAAGAACAGGGTAACCTAGAAAAAGAAACGGGGGGGGGGGGGGACCCAACCCAGTTTTCCTGCCCTTTCCTGACGTAATTCTGAGCCCTCAAGCATAGGCCTGATCTTATAGGTCTTGCAATGCTTCAGAGGGGCATTCATATTTAGAACCTTAATATATCTGCAGTAGGTACCCTTTGTAAAGTTGGAGGGGGGAGGGGAATGTTTTTAATACCCTGGCCGATTGAACCTGATTCAGATGGTTGCACAGAGACCTCGGGGAATCGCCGAGAATATTATAGTTTACAAGGTAGGGTATTTTAAAGCTATGATGAACTATTTGCAGCTGGTTGGACAGCTCAGTGGTTTTGGTACCTGGCTGAGGAGCCAGAGGTAAATTCCCCATTATACCTCCAGATAGAAAAGCCAGCCTGGGTGGCCTTGGGCAAGCTGCACAGTTCCAGGATGTACCAGAAGAAGGGAAGGGTAAACCACTTCTGAGTAATCTCTACCTAGAAAACTCTGAAAAGGGTTGTCATGAGTCAGAATTTATTTGACGGCACATCATTATTATTATATTATCTATTTGCTACTTTAAGCCCCACCTTTCCTCCCTTAAAATGGCACAGATGGCTAACCCTTCCTCCCCATTTTATCCTCATGCAAACTGGGCTGAGTTAGGCTGAGAGTAGAGATGGGCACAGCCTGGCTTCCCTGCCCTGCCTCCTCTGGGTACTGCCTCTGAGTGGGCGCCCACCAGAGGAGGCGGGGCTTTGAATCGCGAAACACCTGTTCGGCCGCTAAACGAACTGGCACAAACTGCCGAACTGGTGGTTCGTGCCCATTTCTATGAGAGAGTATAACTTGCCAAAGGACAGGCAGTGAGATTCACAGTCAAGTAGAAATCAGAACCCAGGCCTCCCCAGGCCTGGCTCTTAATGTTGTTCTCACACTTGGAGGCTTCTACGTTGGGTCTAAAGTTCCTAAGATTTCCTCTAACCCTTAAGTTGTGCCCTAAAGAGAATAAGAAGCCAGTGCAGATAATCAGCATAATTTGTTCACAGTGGCCTCTTCCTACCTCTTCCCCCACTTTATTTCTTTGAAGATCCAAACCCAATTTAAAATTTCCGGGAAAAGATATTTCAGCTCGAAAAGCCTCTTGTGTCATTTATGAGGACGTTGGGGAAATTCTCCCATATTTTGAAGGACTGCCATAGCCCAAACATTTTTAATTTTACAAAAATTTGGCCACTAGAGGACAACTCACATGAGCGGGTGCAGCCCTCCAAGGTTGAGGGCATGGGTGTATACAGCCCCCAGACCTCAGGAGATCACCCATCCTTGGATTAGATTATTATGGATAACAGTTATTTGCATCTCGAAACAAAGAATCATCATCATCATCAAGTCAATTGTCAAGTCAATTCTGACATATGGCAACCCTTTTCAGGGTTTTCTAGGTAAAGAGTATTTAGAGGTAGTCTACCATTCCCTGCATCCTGGGACTGTGCAGGTTGCCCAAGGCCACATAGGGTGGATCTTCTCCCTGGAGGCACAGTGAGGAATCGAACTCCCAACCCCTGGCTCCATAGTCAAATACCTAACTCACTCAGCCATCTAGTCAGTTATAGACATATTAAGAACAGACACATTAAAACTAACAAAAGAGTCAAAACCTTACATGAGAGATGGTAACTGGCTTGTTTTGATATATACTAGAGATGGGGGTATTTGTATTCGTATATGAATACGAATATCCCCGCACAGGTGGAAATAACGAGGGTCCAGCCCATTGGGGCCGGATTGTCCACTCACAATTTCACCGCTGCCACCAGCTCCGCGGAGGCTTTCTATCGCACTTCTCCGCAATGGATTAGCCACTTTCCGACCTAGCAGAGAGGCTTGTCATCCCGCCTCCTGCCAGGAGTGGGTAATCGATTGCGGACAACGGCGCGATAGGAAGGTCCAACGAGCTCGTGTCAGTGGTGAAATTGTGAGTGGACAGTCCGGCCCCAATGGGCTGGACCCTCGTTATTTCCACCTGTGCGGAGATATTCGTATACGAATACCCCCATCTCTAATATATACTAATGCCTTAGATAGAAGATTCCCAATGCTTTTCAAAGTTACACTAATTCTTCTTCAGGAAAAGCATATTCAGTGGCCAAAATCCTATTGTGCAACTACAGACATGCAACTTGAGATGGCAGGTACAGCAGCTGCCCTAGTGCCAAAGCATAAGTACTAACCTTGAAGCACTTCCATTGGCACATTGCATGACTGGCCACAGTGAAGACACACGACTAACTGCACAATTCCGACATGTACACATTTTTAATTCTCACAAAATCAAGCAGCTAATTGCTCTCTCATGTTAAACTATTGATCAGTGTTGTCAAGTCAGACGAATCTGCATAAGGACCCAAATGTTCAGTGCTTACACAAGCAAAAAGAAGTGTGTGTGACAGCCTCAAATCAGAGCTCCATCTGTACCCTGCTATTCCTGCTGAGTTCTTTCTCAAGCTGGCTGCCTAGTTCAGTTTGGTTCACTTCTCAGTTCACGTCAGCAGCTCCACATGTTGTTCCCTTCTAAATTTGGGACAAACTCTCCTCTAACGGTGAGTGAATGGGGAAGGCTTTGCCCCCACATCATGACAGAGCTGGTATATTACAAAGCATAGCTAAAGCCTAGCATAATCACTGTTTCTGGCACCAATGTTAGAAATGTTAGCCTTGTAAGAATACTTATCCTGTGGTTTAATTCCAAGTAAAACAAGTCACAGACAACAGACACAGCAGCACAGCACCAATGTGTTCAAGCTCTACTGGACACATTTTCCCAAGCAGCCACAGAGCAATAATCAAAAGTACTAACTACTCTGCAGAGTGGACAATGTTAATACCACCAGCAGGAAAAGCACAGCATATCCCGAAACAAAGGTGATCTGCTTTTGTGATACACCTCCTCAGATTTTAGCTGCAACAACACAATATATCCATTGTGCATCTCTTAACAGCAATAAAAATGATCCATGGTTGCTTCCCTTTTTACGGGCCACACATAAATGATGACATGGAATGTGTGAAACAATCTTATATGCCCAGGATGGGAATGCCAGTCCACCAACTTAAGTCTGTCTTCTCTGAGACATGGAAGGTCTCCAGAGTCTCTGAAAGGGACCGTTCCCAAACGTGATTCATACAACTAGAGAGTCCAGGTATCAGACTTGGCCGGGACCTTCTACATGCAACCCTGATATTTACTGCTGAGCCCTCCACCCTTTTCTCCACTTCTGCTGTTCACTTGTAATGTCTGTGAGTTGGCATTTGGAAAGCCTAGCTATGAGCAGTGAAAAAGAGAGACAAAGGGTCTGCAAAATTCATCACAGCCACTATTAAGTGTTTTCTTCCCTCCTCCCTTTCTTTATTAGTATTTCCAAAACAAAATATTTCAGGTACAATGTCATTATTATTACATTGCAATATAATTATTAAGCAGAGTTATAAAAAGGCCACCATTGGTTTCCTTCATCTGGAAAACAAAAGTAGAGGGCATGATAAATGATAGCATGATGGCTTACCCCCGCCTTCCTCTTTTATTGGTAATTTCTATAGGAAGAGAAGAGGAAACCTCAAGAGAGCATTGTTTCACATAAAACAGATTACCCAAATAATGTCACACTCTAAGGCATGGTTGGGAAATCTATTGTCCTCCAGATGTTCTAGCATGGCAACTCCTATCCTCCTCCTCTGTTAGTTATGTTGGCTGTGGCTCCTGAGAGCTGCAGCCCAACAATACCCGAAGGACCATAGGTTCCCCATTCCTGTTCTAATGTAACAAACAAAAACAAAATAACTCCTATTCAAACGGAACAGGCTAGATTCCCTACAGATGCTGTGAAAAGAGGCAGGGCTTAGGTTTAGGCTCAGAACCTAACATCAGTAGGATATTGTTTCACTCTCTGACATCCAAGGGAAGGGCAGCCATTCATTCTTGGAAGTAAACTGTCAAGCACTGAGAATACTATCATGGGCTAGAGATAAACTGCTCTCTGTGCCAAGAATTGCTCTCAGAGAGGTAGGAGGATTTGTCTCATGCGCAGAACAAAGATGCATGACATGATAGACACCACATCGGATCCTTCCAATAGCCAAGTCATTCTTCCATAGGAAGACTTGGCCATGGACACAATATCTGTAATAATAATATTATTAATAATAATAACCATAACATTGTATGCATACTTTTGTGAAGTGGAGCTGGTTCCAAAAAATACTGGTAACTTAGAGCAATACAAGTTGCAAATGCTTTTATAATACTATATAAAATACGAAACATCATTTAAATCACATTGCTTTTATCAGCAGTTTTATGGGAAGCAGATCCTGAGTCATCATCTTTCATTTTGTTTATCTACCAGATGACAGCTACAAGATAACAGAAATATGACTGTACTTTTTAGAAGTACCCCTCTAAAATAATGGTAATATCTCTGAAAGGTTTTATTATCTCAGTATAAACTATTGGCTTTGACAATTACACATTGATTATTTTGTAAATTATGCTGTATACTTTGAAACCGTTTCATAAACCCTAAATGTATAATAAATTACTGCAAAGAATTCTTGATTTTGTGAGGGTTTTTAAAAAATGTTTTTGCTGGGATTACTAGAACTCTCCTTCCTATTCATCAGGTCCTGGTGCTACAAAAGCCAGCAAGGTTTTTAAGAACCCAAAATCTGCAATAAAAATGTGTCCTAAGAGACTCTCAAACAATTTTGATTGATGGTGGAAAAAAGTCTGTTTGCATACAAACAAAAATGCATGAAATGCTTTTCTTTCACCTCTCAACAGAAAAAGAAACAACAATTTCATTCTCCCATTCAAATGCCTTTAATGGAAATTTGCCATGTATGTGAAATCCAGTTTATTTTAAAAACAAGACAAAAAATGAGATAGGAAGCTTCATAGCCCACCTTTCTTCTTGACCGGCATTCTCGTTGTTAGTTCTGGCACTGGACACAAGCACTTATTTACCGGTATCAACAGAGTCCCGCTGGGATTGTCTTGTGAGGTCAGAAATTTGCCATCCGATTCAAAATGCTTACATAGTTCAGTCCAGAAAGAGTGCTCTATATCTTCATTTTCCACATTGGCACTCACAGCTTTTCCCAGTTTAAAACTTCCAATACCACCCGTAAAACAGCAAGAGGGAGGGGGAAAGTTTAGAGTTTGCCAGAAGAGTTGTCAAAATCTGCAAAATACTTCCCGATCTATAAAAATATACAAGAGAAAACACCTGTCAGCCTACAAAATTGTATAAGAATCCCTCGTGACAGGAAAGGTTTTGTCTGTTATAGAAGTTAAGTGAATGTAGAAATATAATTAAGGCACAGTCCCAAGTGTCGGCAGTTCTAATAATCCAGTTCAACACACTCCAGCACCACTGAAGCTGAACATCAATTCTCAAATAATCCAAGCAAAACTTCTGAGGAAGACAAATCCAGTTCAAAGGGACTTTTTGTTGCAATCTCAGGTGACTTTTATCAGTTAGGTACAGCACAGGATGCACACGGTGGTCTTCTGCGCATTCGAAGAAAAATGTTCCAGGTTTCACTCAGTTACTCAAACAGTAATCACTTTCATTTTTATTTTCTCCACCCAGCGTTCTAGCCTTTAATGTCTCTCTGATCCTCACTTGCATTAAGCCCAAGAGGATTGAAAGCAATCCCTTGACATGGAATTATTAAAGTGACAGTGCTATTCACAGGGCAGACTGTTGTGCATTGGAATCACTTGACTTTTCCGCCGTTCACTCTCTGTTCAGGAGCAGCTGCCTAATGAGAACGAGGCAAAGTTCAGACAAAGATTCCCCAAATGTTTTTCAGAGAGGCTAGAATATTAATGAAACACAAAGAAAGCCATGAAGTCAATCCACAGTTTCCATACTCATTCGTGCAGCTGGTCGGCCTCACCATAACCTCATATTTGCCCCTTTTTTCCTCCTGGGAAGAGAAAACAATACAATGACATAGTTTTCTTTCCTTTTCACAGCAGTGGAAATAAAAGAACAAAGTGCAAATTTAGTCTCCAAATGTTTTGCTTTAGGCACATGATGTGAAGTCTCTGTACAAGTAACCCATAACCCTGAATTGCAAATATCTTTTTTAAAGGGTAAAAACTGTTTAGGAGTTTTATTGCTCCCCTTGAACTGTTTGCAAACAGAGTCAAACTTTCCTGTTCCAGACAAATGCATGTTTCTTTATAAAGTCAAAATATTATAATACATTGATAGTTTTATTGTTATTTCATAAAGGAAAGGGAGATTACTTTAGGACAGGGAACTGGTAACATTCCGGCTAATGAGGTGTTGGGATTCTCATCAGTCCTAGGCAGCACTGCCAATAGTGAAAGATGATGGGAGGTGCAATCTCATAACATTTGGAGAGCCATAAGTTGCCAGCCTTCAGCTTCGGACAAAGAGGGACCGCAGGAAAAATATTTTTGTAAAGAACAAAGTATTGAGAGTGAAGAAGACAAGTGCAGACTGTACCTTTAGATGGCTCTGCTAAGCAAGGTAAGGAATGTGCTAAAGAGCAGCAGAGAGCCCTCGAAATACGGATTCTGAGGAAACAGTGGTTAAGTCGAAACACAAAGTCAGTGGGAAGGCCAGACCAAAGTCCAGCACACAGAATGGGAAAAAGTTTGGTGGAAGGGTTAGGAACAATGACGGGACTGCATGCATAAAATCAGATTTATGAAATGACTGATTGAGAGGGAGTGTCTTAAGGGAGTACAGTGGTCTCAAGAGTGGAAATTCTGGGTATAATTGAAAGGCTGTGCCATGGACTGGAGTCGCTCTCCATCTTAACATTTGAGAAATGGGAACACTCGGATGAGAAAGGAATTGAGAAAGCTGTCCAGTCAAACAGCAGGCAATTAATCTGGCTACAGGAAGCAGAGGAAGTACAGAACAGAGATGTACAAGGAGAAAGCACACATATATACTGGGAGGCTGAATGAAGGATAGAGTAGTCAAGATATTAGTAGATGGCATTCCAAAACACAAGGAGAGAGGGATGTGAAGAACAGAGTAGAGATGGATATGAAGGGTAGGAGAAGAGCTGCATCAATAGAAGGTTCACGGGGCTAGCTAAACCTACAGGGTACTAGACATGGGATAACATTGGAACTCAAGTATAATACAGGAGGCTGAGGGCTCCTAAACCACGTAAGGGAGGTGCTAGGGGGTAAACAAAATAAGAATTGTGTATATATAAATAATGTTGTAAGCCGCCCAGAGACCTCTGGGTAGTGTGGGCGGCATATAAGTTAAATAAATAATAATAATAATAATAATAAGTGTAGTGCATGTGTCAGCAACTGCCAGGTTTGTATTCTTCAATCGTGTCCCCTGCTACATTCTCTTCAGTTCTTGGCAAAAAGTATCATCTGGAAGGAGGAGATGTAGCAACAAGTGGAGGGGGGCAAGAATAAAGCACAGGTCCAAGAAAGATGACTCTCTCTCTCTCTCTCTTTGCTAGGAACAGTTTTTGAGGATGAAGTTAGGGTCTTGAGAGCTGTGTTGAGGCAGGAGAGCAAGCAGATGAGCCAACCAAGTGGACCGGTTAGAGAAGCTGGGGAGAGGCCAAAGGCTTACAGAAGGGCATGAGGGTGGAGATCCATGACCAGGCAGGATTTCCAGGCAGGAGGAGAAAACACCACTGAAGTGTAGGGGAGGGACGGGAGGAGAAAACTGCTGCTGTGGATGAACAATCAGCAAGCTGGACTAATGGTAGGCAAGGAAAAAAGGAACCTCACAAACAAGAGCAGAAAAGAGATGGGTGAAAAGTCCATTGGGGGTGGGGGTGGGGGTGGGTGGGAGAGGGGCAGGAAGGTCCACTTGATGCCCTAGCGATTGGGGGGGGGGGGGCATCAATGGGGCAGGCAGAAGAAGAGAGACCCAGTTTAAGATTAAGCTATACAACCGAAGGGGAATTTTCTGAAGCCACACACAGAGTGAAAGGAAAACAAGGAAGGAAGGAAGGAAGGAAGGAAGGAAGGAAGGAAGGAAGGAAGGAAGGAGAGGGATGAGGAGAAGAGAGGGATGGGGGGAGGGATGAGGAGAAGGAAGGAAGGAAGGAAGGAAGGAAGGAAGGAAGGAAGGAAGGAAGCAGCAGAGATGTGGGTGGGAAGGGCTGGCAGAAAAGGACAGTAAACTACTTTAAATCGTTGGCTGCCTATAAACCCTGGGCTATATAGCGGGCAGCTAATAAATCATCAGCCAAGGGCTTGGGGGACCAGCAAGAGGAGGAGGGGGACCCACCCATTTTTAAAAAAAAGAGGGGGGAGAGGCTCTCGAAGAGGATGCGGGGCCCCAGCAAGACGAGCAGGGCAGCATGCATAAATAAGGAAACAAATAAATAAAAGCAAGCAAGCAAATATAAAGTAATTCTGCTGCGAGGAGGTGCTCGTGTGGGTCGCCTGAAAGACGGCCAACTCGCGATATATTGAGGCGACTGTCTCGGATGGGGGCGCAGCGGGAAAGGGCCGGGCCGGGCCAGGTGGGAAGAGGTAGACGCGTGTCAGGGTCCGGCGTTCACACGAGCCGGGGGGAGGGGCACCCTTCGCCGGCCAGTTGGGCGGCGGGGGAAGAGGGAGCGAGGGTTCGACTCGACCCGTCCCAAGAGGAGGGAGAGCAAGAGCCGAAAGCCGGGGGGGGGGGGGGGAGGAAGAGAGAGAAATCCCGCCTGAGCCGCTTCCCACAGACCGACGTCCCCGCTCCCTCCGTCCCATCCGCGCCCGGGTCGAGAGTCGAGGCGATTACCCCGCGGGCTGTTGCGCCCCCATCGAGGGGCTGCCGCTGTCAGGGAGGGAGGGAGGGAGCCAAGCCAGTCAGTCAGCCCGAGACGGCCTGCTTCTTGCCGCCGCCGCCGCCGCCGCCGCCGCCGCCGCCGCTGCTGCTCCGCCACGGCCGCCTCAGCTCCTCCATCCCCGCGGAGGGGCCGTCGCTCTCTCCGCCCTCCCTCCCGCCCCGCCTTCCCTTAGCAACGCTTGGCAACCAGCGCGGGCCCACCCGTTTTCCGATGACGGACGGCTCGGGCGGAGCGGAAGTGCGGCGAGGAAGAGGCGCGCCCGCCCCCGCGCTCGGAGGAGCCAACCAGCCACGCGCGTGCTGGAGGGGGGGGGGGAAAAGGCCAATCAGGAGCCGCGGTACGGGGGTGCGTGCGCTGTCCGGCGAAGCCAAAATGGCGTGCCTGTAGCCTGGAGGAAGGGTGGGCGTCGGCGTGTCGGGAACCGGGTCGCTTGGCGGGAAGCGTGGAAGACGGCGGGGGCCAGCGGTTCTCTTGAGGGGGAGCGTCTTCGGATGGGAGAGGCTGGGCCAAAATCGCAGGGAAAGGAGAACATCCCGGTGAGAGCCTTCGTCGAAAGTATGGAGGGGAAGGGAGCGAGGGAGGGACTCGGGCGCGCCTGGATCGCTGGCTTTCAAGGTTATCGTTGAGGCGAGAAAATGGCCAGGGAGAGAAATCTCGGGGAGGGAGCCTTGGTGGGGGTGGGGGGTGGTGGGGTTTCCTCAAGGAAATGCTGTAATGTATTCTTTTTTGTTTTTGAATTTTTTTTTATTAAAGAAAAATAAGTATTTTTTGCTGTAATGTATTCCTAGTATATGTTGTTTGAGGAGATGGACTTGATCCACGAAAGCGCCCATTGTGTGTGTGTGTGTGTGTATGTGTGTGTATATATGTGTGTGTGTGTGTGTGTAATAATCTTTAAGGTGCCGCCGCGTTTTTGTCTTTTCTATTTGTTCACTTTTATTTTTATTAATTTTTTTTATTAATTTTTTGGTTTGTTTTAATGGCGAGGCTTGCATCGACGAACACAGCTACAAGCTACTCCCGTCTACAAAGGACGCCTTCTGGCAGAGAAGCAAGGGAGCCAGATTTCAAAAATTGACAACCACATCCGTAGGAAGTGTCCTTCTGGAAGGAGTAGCCATGTTAAGTCCGAGGCTTAGAGCTGACTTACTGTACCCCGTCCTAGCTTAAAGCAGGTTACTTTCCCATGCCTTTAGCCTTTGCAAATTCAGTGTTTCTTAGCAGCACGTAGTAAATTTTTTTATTATGTGAAGGCAGCACTGGTAAATTGTTGGTGTTTGTTCACACATGCATGCAAACATCATATGTGCATGCAAATGTAAAAACTTACCTGCAGAACCTTATGTTTTGCACCATACAGAATAGAAGATAAGCTGCCTTTTGCTTTGCCACCTGAAATGCTCAAATTTGTTTAAGATAGGTTTTAGCTAGGGACAGGGTTTTGTTCTGTTTTATGGTATTTATTGCTAGGTATTTGATTTCATTTATTATAATGTGATTGTGAACCACCCAGAGTACATGACCTATGGAGTCGTATACAAGCTAAAACAATAAATAAGATAGCCCTACTCCCTGGCATTGCTGGACAAAGGTTGATGAGCAGTCTTCTCTATGTGCATGTTGTTACACACTCCACTTGTGTTCAAAACTCTGTGCCCAGGGTTCACAATCTCTGGGACACCTATACCTTCACTTATAGTCCCTTGTTCCATGCACTGTAACACATATAATTTTTGCTTATGCCCTTGAGAAGTAACCTCATTGACCAGTATTCTCTTGGATTTACCTGCAAGTCGTTTTCTACCTTTTCCAGAGTGCCTGTCTCATGCTTGATTGTGTACTAATTATACAACCTATTTCACAGTGGACATTTAGGGGCGGGGGGGGGGGGGAAGAAAGCTGGCAATTGGCATTCAGTACATAATGAATCAAACAGGATGCTGGATGTTGTTTCTTATGCTGGCAGTGCTTATCAGGAGTTGGACAAGGTCTGAGGAGGTGTGGGTTCAAATCCTTGCTTGGCCATGGAAACTTGCAGGGAGGTGGTATTGGTAAAAACCATGTCTTAAATATCTCTCACACCTTCTTGCTCTAGAACAGAGGCTGGGAGCCTGTGGCTCTCCAGATGTGGTCTACAGGTCTCAATTTCTGGCAATTAGCCATAATGGTTCGGACTGATGAGAGTTGAAAAGTCAAAATACATTGAGGGCTAGAAGAATTTATGTGCACGTAGGCATTTCTTTAACAGTATTTGTATACAGGTCAAGACACTAAGCACAGAGTTCTTTAGCTTTTAGTCAGATCTAAATTCTTCCTGTTGTTTTGATGAAATGTCTGGACCTTTATGCTTAACTTAGAAATATGACTGGGAACGGAGAGATTAAAATATAAAATTACTGGCTCAATTTTGTGTTGCCTTCATTAAAAACCATGGGCTGCAAATCTTTGTAGATGCTGTCATGGTATACTCTGCTGATCTGGATAGTTTTAAAAGAAGAGTGTGACAGAATATTAGTGAGTGGGGTGCACATGCAGATGCCCACAGGCATCTGATGAGCCACAATATGCTGGATTAGATCTCTAGGCTGAATAAGGAAAACCCTTACTAAATTCTTGAGGAATTTTTTCAGAAAAGAGCTATATTTCAGGACGTAATTTAGGGGGACAAGACTTATGTCATTCTTGGGCCAAACTTAATGTCCCATGATATTTCCAAGCTGGACCTCCTATTTTACAGTGTAAATGTATAATGTACGTACCTACCGTATTTTTCTGTCTATAAGACACTACTTTTTCCTAAAATAATTACCCTAAAAATTGAGGGGCGTCTTTTACACAGAAGTAAACTGAGATAGCTGAGGAGAGAACAAAACGGCACATACCTTGCCTCTGTAAACTGGCTTCTTTCAGCCACGAGGCTTAGTTTCCTACAGTCAGAAGACTTTGCTTCCTCCAATCACAAGCCTTATGGAACTGACATCAGCTGATCCTGAACAAACCAATTGGAACACACCTCATTGGAGGTGGAGCCTGTAGGCTGAAGATTCAACAGAGACAAAATGTCCGATGTTCTGAGCCCAGAGGCTGAATCCTCAAGGCTAGGTTTTCTTAATTTTTGGGTTAGAAATTTTTTTGGGGGGGGGGGGGGGGTTCTTATAAGTGGGGGCATGTTATAAACGGAAAAATACGGTATTTAAGTGACTACAACTGGGTACTCTTTTTTTGGTATTTCAAAGGCCTTTGGGAACAGTCGTTTTCACTTTAAGGGGTCAGGGAGGCCAGGTCCCCAAAACAAACAGGAAGTACACCTTTGTGTTACTTCCTGCTGTCTTAAGTAAAACAAATAGCCAAACCCAACCATTTCTGGGCCAAGCCCCCTAAGATCAACCACTCTTTCTCATATATATATGAGAGTCTCTCTCTCTCTCTCTCTCTCTATATATATATATATATAGTGAGCTCTCATATATATATATATAGGGAATCCAACCTGCACTCTACCTCTCAGAGAGTGCTGGTTGGATTCCCTACATACAGCTTACCTATGGACTGGGGTGTTGGCAAGGAGGAGGGGGATGATGCCCTTGAGGCTGCAGGTGTGGCCATGGCAGGAATTAGACTTGAAGAGGGAGAGACAGGAAAGGCATGCTGTTTGGTGGATGCTGTGGATTGGGAGGAGTGTGAGGCTCAGGAAGTACTGCCACCACTGGAGAAGTTAAAGGCTGGGTGGGAGATGGGCCGCAGACATGATCCTAAGACTAGCTGCTCGTGCCACTAGAGGAAGCTGCTGGATCTGTCGGTACCAGGCAAGCATCATGAGGCCTGATGGCTCCATAACCAGCGGCAGGCTCGCCATTGGTGGAGGAAGAACCCAGGGCAAGCTGCCTCACCAGAGAATCCCCAGTCAGCCCCCTTCCTGGTTCTGAGGTCAGCCTCCTGCTCCTCCCCACCTTGCTATGTGGGTGACACCAGACAGGTCTGCATAAAGTTCTTCCTTCCATCTCGGGAGAGCTATGAGGCAGGACTCCATTCCTACCAGTAAGAGGCATTACAGAGGTACTGACCCAAACACTGATAGAGTGAAGTCAATTTCCCTAGCGCCCTGAATTACCCATTTTATGTTTGACTCCATTTTATGTTGGCCTTTTAAAAGTTCTGTTGCTTAATAAAAGAGCCTGTTTCAGCAGTTACTCTCAGTGTTGTCATGACAAGGGTATATGTGGGAAAACTGAAATATGCAATAGTTACTTTCATAACAAACGTAAATTTTTTTACCCTTTTGGCAATATGAGATTAATTTATTATTTACCATTTAAAACTTCACTGTCATATTTATGATGTATAAGACTATAAAAGCTTTGCACAAGCAAAACTATGAATATGACCTATAAACTACCCTTCCTGATTATACCTTAGCATTTCTCCTTTTCTTAGCCAAGAAATAGGGGAAAAAAGAAAAAAAACATTTTGTACAGTACTAAAGTTGATACAATATTATTTGGACAGAAACAGTATTGACTACTGTGACTGCATCCACCAACCCAGAACAAAGATCAGTAGAATCAGCAATGCAGTGCTGTTCACACACCTTATGTTGGTGTTTTTGGAGTGGAAGGATCAGCTGGCAGGTGATATTGTCGCTTAGGTGACACAGTCTTCCAGAGGATGCTACTCTGCAGGTAAATTTAAGTACTTTTGCCCAGCTCTTCCTGGAAGAATTTACAGTATGTTATGCAGGCAGGTCACAACAAAGTACAAAAGAATGCCTTCAGATCACTCCTGTTTTCCAGCTGTCTTTTTGCCTGAGTGGCAGTGATAATCAGGGCATTTGATTTTAATGGCTTCAGAAACTCTTGTGCCTGGGTCACTAATGTTCCTATTTCAGTAAGTTATAATTGTTTCAAATTTATTCTGTCTAGTATTCTTTCCTGTGCGCACTCAACACATGCTTATCTGTAATAATAATTTCCACATATTTCTTTCCCAATGATCCAGGGGCTAAAAATGATAAGAGAAAGTTTTCATGGATCTAGCTTTAAAAACATACTTAATGATGCAAGAAGACAGGAAGCTGAAGATTTGGAGAAGAAGTTTGAGCAGCTTCCCAATGCAGATAAGTGAGTGACACTTTGCAAAGATTTGAATTTCAGCATTATTTATTCTTCCGTTTCCATTTCCAAACCATTCATAAAATTGCAAAATGGGGCATGTTGTAAATAGTTTATCCACAAGGATAAGTATTAGAACTCTTGAGACATATTCCATAGAAACACAGCAAACTTCTGCCCAAACTCACAGTATGGCTTTGAATACACACCTGTTTTATCTCGGTTCATAAAAATGAGTGTTGTTGCTCAGAGAGGGGATCACAAAGCATTTTGTGTGGTAAGTGCTATTAAAATCTGCCAGTAAAGTCTTAAAGTCACTATCCAGGTATGTTTAATATACTAAACCTGTAGTTGTTGTGCCCTTCACATAATGCTTGAATCAGGGAGCAGGAGGGACTGCCAAAATGAGTTGAAGTAAAGGCTGCCTTCTTGTGTGAGAGAGGCGATTTCTGCAACCTTGGGAGGGACAATTGCATCTAGTATTTTTGAGGATCCTCTCAGAACTAGTCAATCCTGTCTTATTTTGGGCAAACTCTTAGTTTTGGCAGCTTGACTCTAGATGCTTTTGAGGAAGTAAATTATCAAGAACTGTTTAAATCTAGCTTGGGCTTAAGTATGACACTGAAAATGCTTTGGTTGCTGTGATGGATGACATTTGTTTGGGGAAAGACAAGTGGCAACATTTAGTTATTACTGGCACTGTTAGATCTCTGAGGTTTTTGATGCCACTGACCATTGTTCCTTTCTGGGTCAACTGTCGGATGTGTGTTGAAGGCATGGTGACATATGCTATGCTTCCACCGGATTGATTTCAGAGAGCTGCATTCATTAATTTTTCTTGTCCCCTTCCCCCAATACTTACTTGAGCGGGAGGAATTCAAGAGCTACATGGAAAGCTACCTTATACTGAAACAGGCCACTAGTTCATTTAGCCAGTAATGTCAGCTTTGACTGGCAATACTTTTCTTCATTGTCAAGGAAGATTATTTTTTGGCCTCTAGCTGGAGTCTCAAGTACAAGCCCAACCTTGCTCACTTTTAAAAATCAGATGAGGTTGGGAACATTCAGAGTGTTTAGTATAAGACTCATAAGGATCTGCTACCCTATATACTTGTTAGCATTGAATGTAATATATATATATATGTTGTCATATAACGATGCTGAATGAGGTAATCGGGAAAATGAATGAAGTGACATCAGCACGCCAATGACACCCATGTCAACTTCTCTTTGTTAGACTAGCTGTGCTAGAGTCGGGAAGGATGGGATGGGGGCTAGTAAACTGAATCCTGATTATAGATCTTGAAGGTAAGTGGATTTCATGTTACAGACCTTGGGTATGCAACCTGTCTTAAAGGACAGTTGTGTATCTTGGGAGTACTCCTGGATCCACCATTGCTAATCAAATTTCAAATGGCTAGGAGTAGATCTTCTGATTCAGTTGGCTTCAGAGGTACGTAGGTCAGCCACAGTAGTTTATGTTCTGGTAACTTCTCAGATTTATATAATGCATAAAACATGTAACTGTCCTTAATGACAATACCAAGGCTTTGGCTAGCATTAATACCTTAGGCACATGTCAGTCAGAGCGCACATTAGTGATTTGTGGAACTTGAATAGCCATGCTAATAGATATGCAACTGGTCCCAACTCAAAGCTTTTTAATTTGAGGCATTTCAGATAGCTTTCATTACAGCTGCTACTTTTCATTATGTTTTGTAGTAGCTGGTATTTGAAGCCTTTCTATTGTTTGAGTGACACTGGCACACTGCCCTGGTATTGCTAAAAAAAAGCAGTGTGGGAATGTTGTAACAAAATAAAAATTAAGTCTGATAACTAGGCAGAATCTTAAATGTCTTTTCTTTCCAACAGGTATGTATTTCGACATGGACCTGTCATCCTTTCAGTAAATTCATCTTTCTGTGGCTTGCTATCAAATACTTTATTCAGGCGTGTCCTGCATATTACCCAGGCTCGTATTTCATCCACTTTACCAATGGTGTTTATACCACTCATCTCAACTATGGTAACATATGAAGCTGTCATACGGCAGCCTTTAATGGAAGGTATGTTTTTTTGCATCCATCCAAATCCTCTTTCAGATGTCTGTAATAATAATCCATCATGCTATACTTGATAGTTCAGTGCCAGCAACCTGATGTGGTTTTGATTGCAACTCCCAATCCCCATTCAGCTATGCTGACATAGGGCTAATGCAAATCAGAGGCCAACACATGACACTTGAGTACCTACTCCTGAAGGATTAATAAAAGTACTAATATCAATACTTGTCCTAGTCCTTTTAGCATCCCAGATCTACTTTGTTGCAGAATTGACACTGGAATTTTATGACACTATCCCTTGAAGAATTACAAACAACTGTTTCAACCACTTGCAATGTAGTTTTTTAATAAGCAAAAAAAAAAAAAAAAAGCTGAGACAAAAATTGTCCAAATAAAGGTATTGCATTTTCTCATTGCCATCCTTTATCTCAGGCATTGTGATGTACTGTCATGTTTTGGTGAGCCACAACATGAAGAAATAGACGTAGCATATTCCTTTTGGCAGCAACATGGCCCAAAAGGGCACTGAAATTCTCAGTCAGTTCAGGACACACATTTTAATAGTATTGATAACTTGGAATATATATACCGTATTGACTCGAGTATAAGCCGACCTGAATATAAGCAGAGGCACCCAATTTTACCACAAAAAACTGGGAAAACTTATTGACTCGAGTATAAGCCGAGGGTGGAAAATGCAGCAGCTACTGGTAAATTTCCAAAATAGAAATAGATACTAGAGGGGTGCTAGTTTGATGGGGCATGGAGCGGTTAACACTGTGTCTCACAGCTCAGAAAGATCCAACAGTAGATACTGCCCTTCTGAGCTGCGAGATACACTTCACTGCCTGCGGAGGGAAGACTCATACCAGATGCTGCGCTTATCTACTGCTGCGTAACAAGATGGAGGGAGACAGAGAATGGAGGAGGAAGGTGGGCACATAGAATATGCAGAAGGAGGAGGATGGGAGTGTCCTGGAAGCGGACACTCCCGTAAAGATCTTTAAGAGACATAGCTGACAGGGAAGAAGGGGGTGAATGGGCTTCCCTGGGCTTGTAAACAAAGATGCCCTCACTGTGACCTCTGTTCAGAGTGGTCTTTCAAATACTGACATGCTGCCGGGAAAAAGTTTCCTTCATTTGGACATAGACTTCTATTATCCTCCAAGCACGGTGTCTGCCTGCAGAGTCTGAAAAATGCAGTGTACTTAACCCGGGTCATCAGACCACCCACAGAGGCTGCAGGCGCCCATAGATGAGTGGGGGAGTCCGGAGAACACCCGCACTGCAGGGGAGAACATGTAATTTTGACACTGACTCGAGTATAAGCCAAGGGGGTGCTTTTTCAGCAAAAAAATTGTGCTGAAAAACTCAGCTTATACTCAAGTATATACGGTAATTCCTATGGAGTCAGAAAATATGCCAGAAGTTACTAAATTCAGTTTTTATTGTCTGCCTAGATAGGAGCTGAAATGGCCACAGTAGCTTATCTCCAAACTAATGTATTTATTCTAAGTTGGCTACTAATTGAGTTATCATTACTACTACCTTTTTCAGTACTTCTTTCCAAAACAGCTGAAATTTTTGATGAATCAATATTTACAAAATAAAATCGGGGCACACCTTGTTCTTCTGATCTCAGCATGCTGCTCTTACAACTACAGAACAGCAACCTAAGGGCTTCCAAACACTCAACCTTGATGTTGCCCACTTTACCTACTAGAAGATGCTGTATGGACCATACTTTCTTTGCAAGGGTAACACTTTTGAAATTCTCCTGCTGGCCAAGGAACAATTAACTCCTCATATTTGAGGAGGAGCTATACTACTTTGGTCCTCTGAATTCCAAAAGGCAGTAGATATGCCCAATCTATCATCTTTTATTTGTTGGTGCATTCCTCTGTCCTCGTAGGGCAGATTTAGTCATCTTGAGGAAACACAAGAAACAATGGAAGTGATACGTATCATGGCAGTACTTCTACAGCAGATACTTATTTTAACATTTTATCCATATTAGGAAATGTAATGTTAAAATACTGTCATTTTAGCCTGCAATAATGAAGTTGCAGTTTAATTTTCATAATGCTATGGATGGTTAAAGTTCCACTCGAAAATGATTTTAAGCCACAAATGCTTACCCTAACCCACTTCTGTCTGTTCCTTTTTCTTTTACAGGTGACCTAAATTGTTCAATTTGCGCTTTTACCCGAGGCGGCTTAACTGGAGCTGTTGTTGGTTTTTTGCATCCTGTTCTTATAGCTTTACCGCTGAATGCATCTCTTGCGGCAAGGTATGTTTTAATCAGGTACTTAAAGTAACCAATATTGCATCCTTGAACTACCTTAGTCAACTCAAATTGTTGAATTGTAATTGTTTCAGTTTATTCATAAAACTAGAGAGTAGAAAAGAGGCATGCTATAGCTACATCCTTCAGTCTTCAGTGCAAAAAAAGTTAAGCCTCCAGCTGTTTGAAAGCTTTTTGGGGGGTGGGGTGGGAAGCGGAGTAATCAGGGGTGGGAACTGTTTATTTGTGACCATGAATTTACCAAAATAATAAATTGGCATGGCATGGCTGTGTGTAACTGAGGGCAAAGAACCTGAACAGACTTTACAGCATTACATAATCTTGCTTGGTGTTACACCATCCATTTTCATATATGCATGCACACATACTATGTAAGAACTTAGGGGTCAGTACAGAAGTGCTATGGACAGTTGAATAATGTTTAACTATGCATGAAAATAGACTGAGGGCCACAGGTTTCCTGCCCCAGTTGAAAATAAATGGCTGTAATCTAAAATGCAAATGAAAGAGGGTTGTTTTTTTTTAAAGTATTACAGTAGGACTACAGTATCTGTGAGGATCGGTTCCAGGCCCACCCCCCATGCCAGAAAACACAGATATAGAAACCTTATATATAGCATAGTCTGTGGTTCCCTCTAGCAGGCAAAGAGCTTTCTCTTCAGGCAAGCTTTCCCTGAATGAATGTCTGCTGAGTAGGATTTTTTAAATAGTTGTACCTTACTGCATTGTACGGGCCTTGGGTGTTGCTTATGTTTTTTGGTATTGTACTTATTGACCCTTTTAGTATTATATATACATTGTTGCTAACTTAAATATTATCTTTTATTTGTTGTAAGCCACCTTGGGTCTTTTTTTGAGAAAGGCAGGTTAAAAATATTTTAAATAAATAAATAGTGGCCAGTTCTGGTAATACACATTGGAAACATATTTTTTGGGGAGGGAGTTATTTAATATTTTCAGGAAGCAGATAAGTGAAATTGCGGGTACTGATCCCGCAGATACAACAGCCCTACTGTATGTCAACTGTGGCATTTTTATTTGCAAAAATCTACAACATCAGCCTGTAGAGTTAATCCAGTATATTCTGTAAAAAATCAGATCTCTAGATTACAGAACACAGAATACTCTTTTGCTTCTTGTCTTTTATCAAACAACTCAAATTAGTCCTCTTTTACCACTATTATGTTATGGTTACACTTATGCTTTAACTAGCAACCATGCACCTAATTCTTCAGCTACAATATTAACGTCAAAACTTCTTTACATATCCTAAGTCCATCTTTCAGCAGTCAGCACACTAACAGTTCAAGATTTTTTTTTTTGTAGTTAGCATACTACTATGCAGCAGAGCACAGCAGCCACAATTTTAAAATTGTAATATTTTATACTACTTATTCTTCCTGATTTTAGGTATAATACATCCCCCATGCCAAGTAAAGAAAACATGCTGAAATACTGGAAGGGAGTTTGTTATCCAGTTCTGAAAAAGATGAGATTCGCTATTCTTCTGCAGTTTGCACTTGGTGCATATCTGGGCGCACGACATCATGCAATATATCTGAAGATGCTGAAGATGCCTGGACTTAAAGATCCTGAAGAACTGGGTGATTAAAATTTCTGCAGTAATTTTTGTGGGTTTTTGTTTTTTTCCTTTTCCTCATTTACCTTGTTTGTTGATGTCTTAACAATATTAGTCTATGCCATCTGTAACAATTTCAGGTCAGTTAGGTGACTACTTAACTAGACCTAGGAATGGTTGACACATTCATTTGTGAATTTGGCTAACCAAAAGAACTACTGGATAGCTGTGTGGTTTAGGTATCTGGCTGTGGAGCCAAAGTTTGGGCGTTTGATTCCTTACTGTGCCTCGACAGGGGCACAGAGGCTGCACTCAATGATCCATAGACTCCCTTTCTAGCTCTGCAGTTCTAAAGAGGAGGAGGATGAGACCAAAACCCATTGTTCCCAACCACCCACATGCAGACAGGAATGAAGTTACTAGTCTCTCATGATGGACTTTTGGGTCAAATGTACCAGAATAACTAATGGCAAAAACTAATGGCTGAAATCCTATTGCAGCAGCAAATTTCCATCAATTAAAGGTGATTCTAGAGTGCACGCAACCTGTACACATGCGATTAAGATAGCTCTAAACAAGAATGTTATCACCTAAATCAATCTCCAAAGATTTTCACAACCAGTAAGTTCCTTGCCTTTCAGAGCTTTGTTTTCCATTTATTTTTACTTTGAATAATTGACTGTAAAAGTCTGTACTTATCACTTGTCATTAAATAACTGAAATATTCTAAACATGCATTTCAGGTATTTTATGATTTTTTAATCTTTATCCATTTGCCTTAGTACTTCCAGGGTCACCCTTGTTATCCAAGAAATTGCCATCCTGCAATAAATCCACATTTCAAATGGTCCTGTTTTTTCAAGAGTAGCCTGTGTTAAAAGCAAGAGGAATAAAAATCTTTGATATAATTTTAAAATTTAGATTGGATTTTCTGTTTAAATAGTTTTCTAAGTGATATGTGGTGACGGTTTTAAATTAAAATGTGTTCTTCCGCAAAGATCTCATTAAGGAATAAGAGTTATAAATTATAATTCAGTGATTGAAATTCTGTTGCTTAAGTGTAAGTAGGCCACACTACAGTAGGCCCACTGAATCAATGGGGACTGGGTAAGTGAACTCCAGAAGTTCCATGGATTTGGTGAGCCTGCTCTAGTTATGACTTACCATGCCAAGCAACAGGATTTCAGCCTTTGTGTATTAAATCTCATCTGACTTTACAGCAAAACCTAATACAAGTTTTAATGGCATTTATGGCATGATAGATTTAAAGAGTGATATACTATTATTACCTCCAGTAAGTTTCCACGATCAAGCAGAAATCCAAGTTTCCAAAGCCTTAATCCATCGCTCTGTCTAATGCATCAAATTCCTTCTGAATCTATACAGTTTTATATATAAGGTCTTTCTTGGATTGGGCCTCAATTTTACAGGGTGCCACAGGCTTCAAATGACTTTTTCCCCCTTTCTCTCCAAGTACTCAGTGTAGTGATGGAATTTTTCAAGATTCCAGGACTCCCAGTCATGTAATTTGGTGGGAACTCCTCCAGGCTGAATTGTGGGACTGGGAGTCCTCAAACCAGCAGGAAGCTCAGTAGCCCTTCATCTCTATGCCATTCCTACAGTGCTTCTTCAACTGTTCGGAAAAGTGCCCCACTGCACTGCTGGAGTTGTGAAGATTTGCTGCGACTTCTAAAGGTACATGGGGCAACAAGTCCAGATGAGTGCATGGAGACAATCTCCACTGGGACTCATTCACCCATATACCTCTGTAAGTTGCAGGGAATCCTCACTGTATAGCAGGGTATTTTTCTAATGGTTCAGATAAGTATCATGGGAACAGCATGGAGCTCACAGGGCTGCTCTGTTTCCTGCTGGTATGAATCAGTTCTTGAATTCCAAAAATCCCACCCCCGGTTCTCAATCCTAGTACTCAATCTAGAATACCATAAAAAATTGTAGTTTTCAAACTGGATTTGTGCCTGCATAGGGAAATAACAGACCTAAAGAACTGCAATTTACACAGTTATGCTGCATATGGCTGATGACATCATCAGCCATGGCAGTTTTGTTTGGAAATAAAACATTTCTGACACCACCACTGCCAAGGCTCCCACAGAATCTCTTTCATCACTGGGGGCCACAGGATGGGATGACTTTACCAGTGGCGGTGATGTTAGGTCATTAACTGCTCCTCTCATCCTGTGGCCACCAACAGCTTTCCCAGAACCAAAAAGATTCCACAGAGGCCCAAACTTATTTTTCAAACATTACTTGTTAATTCATTAACTTCACTGAATACCTGTGCAGACCATCTAAACTGTCAGCTAGAAGTGCTATATTGTCTCTATTCTGCTTGTTAATTATAGCTCCATCAGCAGCAAGTGCTCTAAAAATGTTTTTGGACTACAAACTATACATGGTTCTCTAGACATCATTAACTGCCTTACACAGTTACAATAGTAATTTATAGAAGGCAAATTCAGTTGTAACTAATGATTTGTCTCTACAGTAAGTCTAACCTATCACTCCCCCTCTATTTACACAGTAAGGGACAACATTTAAAGCCCCACACTAAATACCAGAAACTGAGTGTATCAAACAGAAACTTTACATGGCCTTTCCTCATGTCTCTCCTACTTAAGAGTATTAACTGCTACAAACCAGTTTCTACAGAAGCAACATTCACTCCTCAAACCAGTAACTGAAATCTATCAATTGAGTAGCAATAGCAAGATTTACATTATGCCTGATTATAAAGGCAGTAGTCATAATTATACTAAAAGATGATTTCCTAGTTTGCAATGGGGAATAACTATATACCTCTTCCAATGGAAGAAAATACATGTTATCCACTGGGATCAACAATTTTAACCATCAGATTGAGCAGAAGTTTGTCCACAACCACCTTCCAAAGCATCAGAATGGAAGCAAGAACCCCCAAAACATGCCAGTAGGAACTGAACAAAGTGGGTGCAGAATGCTAATTTGTTCTTGCTAGGAGGAAGACTAAAGGGAATAAGATGGAGTTGGTGGAAGATTAAACAGAAACACTCCATGCTTTAAAATTTTATTTTGGAATTTGCCTCCCTTGGGGAAAAAAATGACTCCAAAGATCTTCTGGTCAAGTACCCTTTTACAAGTGCCTAATTTTACATCACAATCTTGTGTATCTCAACTGAAGAATGGTAATTTCATTTCCTAAACAAACAAACTATGTAACAGCAACAATGCAACTCAAAACTGATCCATTGTAAACAAACAGGTCTCGCAGACTCCCAAGAATCTAGTTTTTACAGCAGAAAAATTACAAAGAATTGAATCTGTTTCCCTATAAGCTGTATATTCATTTCATACAGCACACGGAGAAATGAAATTCTGCATACAATTGGTGAAGAACTGCTTTCCTATAACCTGCAGAAATCTACCCCAAATGTGCTTGCTGGACAACAGCACTTTATGATGGATGCCAAGCAGCTCCCATCCAATATCAACACTACACATTTCATTCTGAACAGCTCGCATCCAAATATGTCAACAAATGTGGCTCTGGGAGACACGCTGAGTCACTCGCCATTGTAATGCTGTTAAGGATCTCAGTGACAACAGACGGCAACACAGGAGTCCACTAAATTAGCAATGCCCTGCACCAAGACTTCCTCTTCTATGTGCTCTTCAGACATTTATACTGACCATCAACCTGA
This sequence comes from Intellagama lesueurii, assembly GCA_037013535.1. Taxonomy (NCBI): domain Eukaryota; kingdom Metazoa; phylum Chordata; class Lepidosauria; order Squamata; family Agamidae; genus Intellagama; species Intellagama lesueurii. The sequence continues at coordinate 10,238,906 of JBAJHW010000003.1, forward strand.
TCCTAAGGGCCAAAGGAAAGAATATGATTGCAGAATCCTACAGGAAGACCTCTTCACCATCATCTAAGATAGTGGTGTCACACGCCTCCAATAGCAGGAAAAAGGTTCTCATTTAAAATAAAAACCTTTCTGAAACAATGTGATGGGGAAGTCTTGGGAGGCTGCATTTTATACACACTGATTTAAAGGGTTTTTTGTATAGTTATGGCCTTCTCCCTATCACTCAAAGTCAACTCAGCACCCTTAAGAAATTCCTCTATCCTTCCCAATGTGTAACAGAGGATCTCACCAAAATAATTTCAAATTCTCAGCTGTGATAAGTAGAATTTACTGATATCTACCTATATCCTCTCTTGCCTCTGGAGCACCCCGCACCACTGGCTATGCTGGGCAGAGCTACTGGAAGCTTCAGTCCGACTCAGTACCCAATACTGACTTAAAACATGCCCTTACAAAATACCTAGAAAATGACAAGCAAAGAAATAACTTTTTGGCAGCACCAGTCCACTGTTTTTCAGAGCAGTAAACATCAAGTTAATCTTACCTACAATTAATGCAAAATCTCTTTTTTTCCTGCATTTGAAAACCAGTTCACAAAAGTAAAAGAAAGACTTCTAGTTTTAGTTAAATAGTAGCAGACTGATGGTAACTCAGTATCCATTTTGTTGGGACGCCAATCTGAGACATGGCTCTCCACAATTAGTTTGATGCCATCTCTCCAGGCAGGTGTAAGATGCAGAAAAATGATTCCCCCCACGATACTACTAAGCTGTTTAAAAGGAAAATAAGAGAAAGAGATTAATTTGCAGTGTTACAGTGTACAGACATTTACACATTTGTGAAAGTGAAAAAGAAAGTAGAACAGAATATTCAATGGGTCTACTCTAGTTATCACTACCAACTGAATTCAAGCCAACATGTGGGTGTGAAAAGAATATGAATGCATTTTAGAAGCTGAAGTATTTGAAATGCTACTATTAATATACTGTTTTAGATCATGCTTGCCAAACTCTTTTGCTGGATCTGCACCTAAACATTTAAGTAAGGATGAGTTGCGGCAAACATGTAGTTTTGTCCATTCATTCATTCCCCGATTCAACAGTCATAGAAAGATAAGAGATATTCTGGCCACAAGTGCACAAGAGGCTTATCTACAAGCTTTCCTATGCAGCCCACAATGATTAAGCCAGGTGCAAGACTACCAGAAATATGTATGACTTTCTTTCAAAAGACAGTATGACTTGGATTACCAATTTTTCTGTTCAAGACTGTCCTAACAATTGGTCTTAACAAGTACACTGATGAACAACATTTTAAGGGCACTGAACTTAAAGCTCGTCATGTATGTATACGTAAACTAAAACGAAAAAGGTTGTAACATATGTTCCTTGCAAAAAAATCCAGAGCTGGTAATACTTTTTGGATCTTAAGGATACACGGAAAAGGAAAGGAAGGGGGTGGAGGGAGAAACCAGACAGTAGGATACTTCTGGCTTAGTGCAGCAGATCTCGAGAGTGATGAGACAAGAAATCATCACAACCAGTTCTTGCAATGTCTCTGTGTACTTCTAATCCAAGCCAAACAGAAGCTATATACTGCAAAACAAGGCCACATAGACTATACTAGATGACTGACAATCCTTTGTGCGCAGAGATACAGAAAGACAATTGATCCCAGACACTTGAGTTGAAATCTGGTATTTCAAGCTGACTGAAATAGTCTGCATCTTAGGACTCAGACCCTGATACTGCAAGAACTGGTGAGAATGTTTTTTGGATATTTTTCTTTCTGCAACACCCAGCTTGAGATCACTGGACTTAAAAGCTCATCTATTTCTTATTTTTTAATGGTCCAATTCAAAGAGTGGTATTATCTACTCTTATATAGTCCATTTTGCTTCAGCTGCATAAAACATACAATCAACCAAATACAGAGCTTTGAAAAGACCCTGCAGGGGGCAAAATTGTAGAGTTGAACTGTATTACACATTCAACCAGAAAAATTACTTGGTGACCTTGGATATAATCTACATCACTGGGTTTGTTGCAAGGAAAAATGTTTACCACAGGATAAGAAGAAACACATAGAAGTTAATCGTAGAGCGAGGTCACAGTGCTGCAAATAAAGAACAATAGTTTTATCAGCATCCTGTTTCTAATAGCTGAGTTTTTAAAAACAGCCAACCTAGGAAACACGTTGATATGATATAAACAGGAAAAATACTGCAGGTTGTTCAGTTCATAATCTGCTTACCTATCAAACTCAGCAATACATAAGATAATTTTAAATAACTAACAAGAACGAATGCCTTGTACAAAATACAGCTGTTGGCTTTTCCCTACTTTTTTTCATCTGCCAAAATCATTTTCATGAAGGGATTATTCAAGTTGCTGTGATTAACTGAAGAGATGCCGGGCACATATTAGTTCAATGCCTAGTTACACACCTAATTACGCACTCTGACACCAAGTCAATTATCCACAGCAACTTGCAGAATCCCTCTGAAAACAGCTGTAGGATTTTGGCCATCAATTATCAATTGGACTATCTCAATATTATTGCAGCATTTTAATTATCACTGTTCCGCATGCACAACTAAATGAGAACTGGTAACATCTTAATAGCCTAAGGAAAGATGGGGCAGGAACAGACAGCAATTCGTTTCATACAATGGAAGGCTGTGAATTTTTTCCTTGCTACTTGTTAAAATAACTATGTGCAGTGTGTAATTTTAACCTGGGTGACAAAAGGAGTTGTGTAAAAATGCTGTAAATCTATCAGGAATACCTAACACAGCCAAAATATTTCTGACCATATAATGCACTAATTCCTAAATCATAGAAAGAGCAAAGGGTGTGTGGCAAGAAATTCCAAATGGGTCACAAGACAAGGATATTTTTTATTACAAATCACTTTTTTTTTTGTTAAAATAGGGTTGGGATGGTAAAGGAGAAGTGAAGAGGTGTAAAAGCTTCTCAAAAATTAAAAAGGGCATATCCTGAACTCTGAGAACTGCTATTATAAATAACACTATGAACAGCAGTATCATTCTATCACCAACCAGAGCAAGATACCAGCATTTATAATGCTTCTAAACAAAGTCAGTCCTGCTTAAATACCGAATGAACCATTCTGCAAATAAGGCATAACTAACAGCTGTTTTTAAAATAAACATTCAAGTTAAATTAAGTGACTTAAGAAAAAAAACATCCTTTGAGTCTGTAAATTGAAGATAAATACATCTCTTTTTTTATTAGGACATTGTGTTCTTTTAAGTATGACAGAACTAGTTACATAGAAACATTCATACATTTTTCAAGTACTGTTAAGATTATTCTGTTCAAGGCTTCCACTTCAAGAAATATTTAAGAATATTCCACCAACTAATAAGCAAGAAGGAGGGGGGGGGGTTGCAATTCTATTTGGCTTTAAAATGTGCCAATAGGCACTAAAATCCCTGCATTCAGATTTCTGGGTTTTTTTTCTTAGCAGGTGTGTCACTTGCCATGCTGAGCATAGTAACAGCTCTGTGTGTATTTAAATACAACAGCTTATTCTTCAATGGGCACTGACACACAAGGTGGATAAAATACCCAGAATATTTTTTTATCCAATAAATTTGTTTCAAACATACAAAAGAAAAGGGGAGGAAATTTTCCACTTCCACAATAATGTCACATCAACAAAGTGTCTATGGTGAAAAGTAACTGTAAAAATGCACCAACTGCAGAAAATATGAAGTAAGTGTAGCAAACAATGATCAGTCTACTAAAGAAAAACTAGCAATATAAAGTAGTATAGGATAAAAGAGACAATAAGCTGTAGAAAGGCATAGTTACTGGAGGGGCCACATAAAGAACCTATTACGATTAAAAACTGAAAAACATAACACAGAGTAAGAAGAGAAACTCAAAATCCTTGGTATATATGTGCGCATGTGTTATGTATCAGGTATATATAAAGACTGATAATTCAGAGAGGCAAGTATGTGTGTAACATTACAATGTAAACACCCATACCCAAGGAAAAAATAGCGGATTAGGATTTGCTTTTAGTTGCACTCCTAAATTTATCACAGAAATCTTGTTATTGAGTTAAGACCAATGGTCTTTGATACCTCAAATGAATGTTGAAATGACAGTCAATCACACAATAATACAAGAGCCCACTGATTAACACAAAAGCAAGTGCTTTTTTTACACTGTCACTTTTCACATTACTACCATATTAACTTTCTTGACAGGTTAGATTAGTTATTCAACTGATTCACATTATTCTGTCTTGCTGTTCTTTTAATATGAAATAGAGGAAATGCCCTGTTACCTTCCCCCCTTTTTCTCATACTACCTTTTAAAATAAAGCAGGAAGTGTGGCCAGCAGCTGGTCCCGTCTCTTCTGCCCCATGACAGCTGTATCCACTTCAGCATAAAGAAAAACAAGGATGCTAAATACACATATACTTTATCAAACAGCAAGATTTCACAAAGAATTGCATCATGTTGCAAATACATGAACTTAAACTGATTCTGAGAAGAGATTACATATTTTTATACAGAGCAAAAAAGACTCATTTACCTCTATTTCAAAACAAATCATAAGAAAGGAAAAGCCTCCTTTAGAGGATACAATATATATTGCCAGATTCAACATTCTTTGTGAAACCTCACTTTACATTTACTTTTGCAACCCTTGCTTCCCCAATTTACAGAAATTCAAATATTAAACACTTCAACACAAAAGAAAATGCTGATGCAGGGAAATCATGGAACTGGTTCAAAACCAATTAAATAACAAACTTTTCTTAACGTTCAACACGGACAGTTGTATAAGCACTAAGAAGGATCATTAGCTCACTTCTATTTTTTTCATTTAATTGTGAAAAGTTAAAACTGGCATTCCAATTTTCTTTTATTACAGTTTGATTAAATGTAGTGACCAGTTTAAGAGACTTAGAGCAGATGTAACTGACAAAATTTCATTGGCTAAAATGTTCCAACCCCCTCCCCTTTTGGACAACAAATTTAATTAAAGTTTAATGTGTTCTTTGAACTACCATCTTTAAGCTTCTTATAGCTGTGCAGTGAAAGAACTCTGACTTTGTCTCACTGACAAAATCTGTGTAAATACAGTTGGGAAACGCCTACTTCCACATTACACAATTCTTATTGTATAATTTATCCCAAACGGGTAAAACAGAAAGGACCCAACATTTTAAGTCAGGAACTTAGTATCCTTACTTAGCCATACGGCCCTCCCTCTTGCTAATCTGGGAAGCTAGTAGTTAACAAAAAATTTCTGTAACTCCAAAAGCTTTATACCAATGGACAAAGCTGAAATGTATAGGGGCTTATTTATGTCTTTAAACATAAATTCTCATCATCTAAGAAACAGATTTTTGCTCTTTCTTTTTCCACAATATATTGCCAAAATGTATATTTTGGTAAAAAAAAAAAACGGTCTGAAATATGTACTCCCAATGTGTAGAGGGGCTACATTCACCTGGTATTTTGAAGTTATTTTTCATGTTAGAAATAAAGAACGGCAAAGAAAGACTATACTGAGTAACCATTACTTGCAAATTGCTCAGGTAGGATTAAGTGATTCTAAAAATTTCAAAATGGCTCAGGGACTTCTGGACATTTCTAATGACTAGTCCAGGACAATTTTAAAAAACCCTCAGACTAAGCATCAAAGCAAAATTGTCTGATACCATATTATGGGAATATGATGGATCCTTACCAGGTTGCGAAGTGGAAAACGACTTTTCTTTTAACCCCTACACAACGGAGCCTGGCAGGGCAAGCACCTAAAAGAGAAACTGTCAGAGAAGTTTAATAGTAATGTATAACAGATGTGTTATAATTTCACATGCACGTTTTAACTGCCTCCTGTGTGATACTACTGCTTTGTTCTTAAATCTGTCCAGTGAAGTTGTTGACATTTATGCATTTTCAATTTCCCAGGAAAGGAACACTGGATTTCATTTGCTAGACAACATTATTTGTCCCCAGCTGTTCTTGCCAGTTTTTTTTTTAAAAAACAAACAGGTAGTCTCCAACTGTGCCGCCTAAATGTCATTTTCAGAGATGTTTCCACCTTTGTTGCCTTAAAAGCAAGTCTCATGTTACAACACTGTGACATACTCTTTACAGCCCAAACTGGCAAATCATGGTGATCCTTTGTTCACAAGCATGTGAAAGTTTGCATTTTTTTTTTTTACCCTCTGCCGGGAAAAGAAGGGCAGGAGCCATGTGCCAGTTTCCTGACTGACCCCATTTCAGCTTTTCCTCTCCCAACTACCTTTCCTTCCTTCCTTCCTTCTTTCCCCCATCCTCTGACTGCCTTTTCCACTAGCACTCCCCTGGATGACCGCAGGCCAGCCACCCAGAGAGAAAATAATTCTGTGTAGGAGCGAAGAAGCGAAATACTTGACCCTACATTTTGGCGGCGAAGGAGGGAGAAGCAGCTGGAATGGCTGCCAAGGCGGAGCTTGCGGCCCGCCTGGCGCACACAGAGCAGAATTCGACCGAAACCTGGTCCCGATCCACGTGCAGGCAAATGCCGCCGCCGGCGGAGGAAATCGCCCTTTTCTCCTCCTCTTCTTCCTCCTCCTCTGGGGCGGGCAGGGCGTAATCGTGGTCGCTGCTGCTGCTGCTGCTGCTGGAACTGCTGCTCCTCTCCCAAGACAACCGAGACTCCGCGGGGGCCGAAGAAGTCCGCGAGGGCGCCCGGGACGGATCCTCAAACAGGCTGGTGCTGATCCTCAGCCCTACTCTCCCGGCTCGGTCCCCGGCCAAGTGGCTCAGGAGCCGGCCCAGGGCGCTCTGGTTGGCCAGCACGGCGCGCAGGTAGCTGGTCTCCCGCTCCAGGTCGCGCAGGCGCCGGCAAAGGCCCCGGTTGCGGTCGCGCAGGTGCCGGTTCTCGGCGGCCAGGCCTTGCAGGCGGGTCTCCAGGCCCAGCACGTACTGCTTCTTCTTCTGGCGGTTCAGCCGAGCAGCGGCCGCCGCCTTCAGCCGATTGCTTCCCGGCCGCCGGGACGACTTGGAGCCCGGCAAGGGCGGCGGCGGCGACTCCGAGGCGGCCGTGGGGCTCAGGCTCCCGCTTCCTCCTCCTTCTTCACTCCGGTCCCACTCCGGGCGGGTTTCGGCCACCGCCGCCTCCAGCCAGTCGTCCAACTCGAGCCCCGGCGGGAAAAGCAGCTCCCCGCCATCGTCCGGCTCGTCGAGGAAACCGGCCGCCGCCGCCGCTTCTTCCTCATGGCGCGGCTCGGCCTCGTTGCCCGCCTCCCCGGGGCTGTCCCTGTCGGAGGGCGCCTCGCGAGGAAGCGAGCAGGCCGCCGCCGTCACCCGAGGGCTCCCCTCTCTCGACGAGGTGGCCAGCAGCTGGGCCAGGCTGTGGCGCATAATGGCGGCCGGCTAGGAAGCAAGGCCCGGCCCGGCCCGCCACCGCCGCCGCTTCACAACCTGGTCTCCTCCCTCAGTCCCCCGCCAGTCCGAGTCGTGCCGACAACGAGGGGAGCCGTGAACGGGAGCCGACGCTTCGCCAAGCTCACCTCAGGTCGCTTGCTTCAGCCCCAGAGAGAAAGCCACGGGGTCGCTGAGGGAGGGAAGAGAGAGAGAGAAACAACGACCACCGCCACCCTGCGCCTTAATGGCGGCCAAGCCGGTCCCTCGCCCTTCGGCGCCTGCGCACTGGCGCGGAGGCGGTGGTTTGACGGACCAAAATGGCGGACGCGCTCTACCTGAAACGCCCTCCCTCCCAATCTCTGCAAAGGCCAAAGCGGGTCTTCTTGCATTGAAAGAAGCGGGCTCCTCAGCTCTGCTTTGTTTATCATTCTTTCCCCGGCCCAGCTCAGCTAACATGTCCGGTCATGAGGGGTGCAGGCATGATGGGAGCTGTAGTTCAAAACAGCAGGAGGTTTTTGGGAAGGGGGCAGTGGCTGTCCAGATATTGCTGGACTCTGACTCCCATCATCCCTCAACTTGGGTGGTGGTGGTGGTTGTAGGTGTTCCCAGTCTTAACAACAGGCAAAGAGTCACAAGCTGCCCAGTAGTAGACTAGATAAAAAAAAGGTTGACCCGGTTAATAGTTAGAATTAAAAAGGAAGGAATTGTTCAGGTTCAGCACAGTTTCAGACATGTTGCCTTTTAAATACAATTTTTGTTGTTAAGTCGTGTCCGACTCTTCGTGACCGCATGGACCAGAGCACGCCAAGCCCTCCTGACTTCCACTGCCTCCCGGAGTTGGGTCAAATTCATGTTGGTAGCTTCGATGACACTGTCCATCCATCTCGTCCTCTGTCGTCCCCTTCTCCTCTTGCCTTCACACTTTCCCAACATCAGGGTCTTTTCCAGGGAGTCTTCTCTTCTCATGAGATAGCCAAAGTATTGGAGCCTCAGCTTCAGGATCTGTCCTTCCAGTGAGCACTCAGGGTTGATTTCCTTCAAAATGGATAGGTTTGTTCTCCTTGCAGTCCAGGGGACTCTCAAGAGTCTCCTCCAGCACCACAATTCAAAATACAATACAATAGTATTGTTAAATACAATATGTCGTTCTTTTTAGCCACTGAAAAATATATGCAGCAATCTTGTAGACATTTGAAGGATAAGATCTGCTGAACCCTTTTGGTATGACTTCAGCCATTATTCCTTCAATTATGGAAGGAATTCTAACTTTTCAGTAAGCATGTTTATTAGGATTTCGTAATAATGTATTTCTGATTGAAAGAGCGAGAGGTTTTAATAGAAGTACAGCCCATCAGAGGCTCTTTGAATTGAAGAAATGTCTCTGGAATCTTTGTTGTAAAATGGTAGATTTAAATAAGTCCATCAGTTTTTATAATAAAAAAAATAATCCATCTATTCATATAAAAGGAGTTTTTAAAGAGTGCAATGTAAATTCTGGGATATTTTCTCACCCAGTTGGAATTCCAGTGTACTCAAAGTCAGCAATAGGGGATTGGATTACAGTTTTGGTTAAATTTATACTAGTACTTAATTTCAGTTCATAAGAGCGTAAGAACATAAGAAGAGCCCTGCTGGATCAGGCCAAGGGCCCCTCTAGACCAGCTCCCTGTATTTCACTGTGGCCCCCACCAGATGCCTCTGGGAGCACACGAGACAACGAGATACCTGTCTCCTGATCCCCCTCCCCTGCATCTGGCATTTGGAGGGACCTTCCTTTTAAGCCTGGAGATGATACATCCCCATCATGGCTTGTCACCTGCAATGGACTTTTCCTCCAGAAATCTGTCCAATCCCCTTTTCAAGGCATCTAGGCCAGATGCTATCACCACATCTTGTGGCAAGGAGTTCCACAGATTAACAACACACTTGGGTAAATAAATATTTTCTTTTGTCTGTTCTCTCTCCCAACACTCAATTGGAGTGGATGTCCCCTGGTTCTGGTATTGCATGAGACAGAAAAGAGCTTCCCTTTATCCATCCCCTGCATAATTTTATACATCTCAGTCATGTTCCCCCTCAGGCACCTTTTCTCAAGACTAAAGAGCCCCAAACGCTGTAGTTCGATGATACGTGTTGCACATCTTTGGATCAGCTCTTCTGCTGACACATTTTTTCTTTCCAAATTTTATAGAAAGTCCTTGATGAAGTGGCACAAACTCATACACACACAAACATACGCACTCATTTATGTTTCAGGTTTTAATGATGTCATTTGAAGAAGTTCATTTTGTTAAAAAAAAAAACCAACCCTTTAAAAAGCTAGAAAGAACTTCCTGCCCTACTTGAAATCATTTAAAAACCAGTCATAATCAGGGTTTACCAATAGTAAGTACCATTCGTGTCATTAGGATTCACTTCAAATTAAGTGTGTGTGGGATTCCTGCCTTTATGTGCAAACCTCTTTTATTGCATTAACTTTCAATAAATCATAGACAATTACTATTAAGAAGAATGAGCGTAATGACATGCTGAAGCTTTCCATAACTAAGCAGTCGCTTGGTGGTGCTATGATTCATTGGCAAGCTCTGATCCCGACTGCAGCTTTGTGTGGTCAGAGAGCATGTGACCACATTTGAAAACAATGATGTTTCAAGTTTAACTTTGGCATGCTAACTACATTGTGAATGTTTGGCATCTGTTGGTCTTACCAAGTAAGTTTTGATTGTTGCTCTGTAAATGTTATTTGCAGGGGAAGCAATTTGATAGCCAGGGCAGGACCTTTCTGGATAAGTAAATGGACTACAGCCTGGAATTTTATAGATAAAACAGGCCCCTACAGTAGTAATAGGCAATCTTTGGCCCTCAATATGTTTTTGGCCTACAACTCTCACAGTTCCTGACCTTGCTGTATGGGGCTGAGAACAGTTCTAGTCCAAATAATTTCTCCTTCTGCCACGAGGTATGATGGATGGCCTTACAGAATTTTAAAAAAAAATCAAAAGGAACTGCTTCACTTGTTCCTGGAAGCCAATAAACAGTCAGTGTAACTCCTTCAGAACAAATCTTTTTCTGTTTCACTGGACATTAATTCGTTAATTAATTCATTCATTCATTCAATCATTCATTCAATCATTCATTCATTCGTCTTATTTATAAGCCACCTTTCTCCCAATAAGGTTACCTTGTTTTTGTTTTGATTTTCAGTCCGTTTTACCAGGAATACTTGCTATTTTGGTTGCTAGAGGAGATATGCTAAACAATCTCAAGATGCCCTCAAACAAATAAATATTGGAAATTACAACTTTTATTTTAATTTGTTTTAACTGTGCAATGTTTCTCTGAGCCGAGACATCAACCCAGGAATCCTGATGACAAAAGCACGGCTGCCTTTCTAACCCAGAGCACAGGATGTGGGAATTGGTAGTTGCAATTAAAAAGTATCTAGTAAACCATTTTATTTTCTTCTTTTGAAGGCTGTTAAAAATTTCTGCTAACCGCAAAGCTCAGTGGATGGCAAAAATACATTATGCCATGAAATGGCGTAGTTTGGCATTTAATTCTTTCTCTTTAGTAAGCAACTCCATGCTGTGCTTCTTGTAAGCTTCAAAATGCATCTGGAGCTCTGTGTATGCTAGCTGTGCTCCGTGTATCTGCCGTTGGAGGTCCCGAACCCGGAGGTTACTGTCCACGGCTGCAGTCTCTGTTTCGAAGCGCAGCTCAGCAGCCTGTTTGGCTTTCTCCATATCTTCTGCCTTCTTCTCTAGCTGCAGCATCTCCCACTGCCTTTCCTGCAGGGCTTTGCCTCGATCCATGGCCAGGTTGAGTAACTCTTCTTTCTCCTTGGTCAGCTTCTCAAGCTTGGCTTGCAGGCTGCCGTCTGCTTCTCTCAGCTGCTTTTCTGCTTCTTCCAGTTGCTCAGTAACATGGCAGCATTTTTCCTGTAAGATATCCAGTTGGCTTCTCAGTGCTTTTGTCTCCTCAGCGTGAGCTTTGGCTTGCTCGCTTTGGGCCTCCAGAAGCTCCTTCTCCCGCTCGTGAGCACGCCGGCTATCTTGTTTGCAACTTTCCTTCAAGGAGGCCATTTCCTTGGAAAGTTTCTTAAACTGTACCACAAGCTGAGCCAGCTCTGCTTCTTTCTCTTTCAAAGGTCGACTAAAGAGACTTTGGTTCTCAAGACGCAGGTGCTGGTTGTCTTCTCTCAGCTGCATGTTCTGCCGCTTGTGCTCATCCTTGAAATGGATCATTTCCTCATGGTTGGCAGCCAGGTCCATGAAGCGCTCTTCTAGCTGCTGGATGCGCCGTGTCTGAGTCTCTAGTCTTAGAGCATCTGCCATCCTCATCTCCTCTAGCTCCACATTGAGCTGCTCCAGGGCCTTGCAACGCAAGAGCTGATCATCTGCTCGCTTCTTCAGGATACAAATCAGTTGAGACTGCTCATGGATGCGTGAACGCAACAATGCCTTCTCCCCTTTTTCCCCTTCAGAGAGGCCCTGCAGCTTCTCCAGAGTCTCAAAGGGTTCTCCCAAGGTCCATTCTGTACTTCCTTCCCCATCTTTTGGGATTGGGTACGGAAAGGCCATCCCTGGATTCTTCTCATCCTGAGGCATATCAAGGATCTGTTCTTTCTTGATGCTCTCAACACAGCTGATCACCTTTTGGTAACCTTCAAAAACTCCAAACTGCTCTACAGCTGATTCAGTGGCCAAAGTGACCGTTGATACGAATGTTCCAAGAATTCTGTGATATCACAAGCCAAGGAGGCTTGGACTTTCTAGAACTAACCTACTCTTGAAACCATGTCACATCACTTTGGCACTAGATGTGAGAAATGTGGATGTGTACTCGTCATTGAATTGATGCCAGACATCAATCTAGCCAAGAAGGGGGGAAAAACAAACAGAATGTATTATTCATGCTTGCCAAATCAGTTCTGAGTTTGGATCAATTCTGAGTAACATTTCATTTGCAAAGTTGAGCACGTATTAATCTTCTTGCATTGGTGCTTTTAGATAAATTCTTTGAATGGAAGTAGTGATAGTCCTTTACCTCTTATTTCTTTAACATATTCAAGGCCTAAATCTAATGATAATCTGGAATACATCTGAATAGGCACTTCAGAGCCATTTATGCTGTAAAAGACCTGCTCCTCATTTGTTAATCCAGTTGCCTAAATTTCTGGACACTCCCTGACAGGTGGGGTCAAGGTTCTTGGTGTGTGGGGGGGGGGGGACAGTTATGATGAACACCTGTACTTCCAAATTTACCACAACTCCACTGTGGATGGGTCATATTAAAAATATTCAAGGGAGATCTCTCCTGATGTCTGGACCAGCTTTATTTATTGCTAGGCAAAGCTAGGCAACTGCTTCAGCTGGCAGAGGCCCTGCCCCCCCCCCCCCAGCCCATACCTTTTGAGCCCACGGGCCACTATTGCTAGAGCATTGTGTAATGTATGGCCTTAGACCCACAGACTCTCGCAATATCATCATTCTTGTTCACAAATTAAGAAACCTTATGAGTGCTTTCTGAGTAACACAAGGCTGAATTGAAAAGCCTTTGTGCCTCCTTTTAATTTTCTAAAGTACAAACGGTGTGTCCAAGTACTGATCAATGTAACTCATAGTTATGGAGTTGCACTCCCCCTGCTCCTGGATTCGTCTGTGGGCCTGGATTCCCAGGCTTTGGCAGTGGCCAGGAGTGCGTTTCCACAATAAAAATTAGCGCACCAGTTAGACCCCTTCCTGGAGAGGTCTGATCTGGCCATGGTAACACATTTCTTAATGACATCCCATCCAGATTACTGGAACACACTTTACGTTGGGGCCATCTCTGGAAAGTGTCTGTTTCCGGGCGCAATTGAAAGTGCTGGTTCTAACCGATAAAGCCCTAAATGGCTTGGGGCCAAGCTGTCTCAAGGACCGCCTCTCCCTTTATGAGCCTGCTCAAGGGTTAAGATCATCGTGGGAAGCCTTTCTCTTGATTCTGCTACCTTCACAGGCGCATTTGGTGGGGACACGAGAGAGGGCCTTCTCGGTGGCTGCTCCCAGACTTTGGAACTCCTTCCCACAGGAGGCCAGACTAGCCCCATCTTTGCTGTCCTTCCGCAGGCAGGCAAAGACCTTTCTCTTTTGGCAGGCTTTCCTTGACTGGCTTCCTGAGTGTGGTTTTTTTTTTTTAATGGATTATTGTGCCTTATTGCTTTGAATGTGTCTTGCTATTGCTTTTGCTTACCTTTTTTTTTAGTATTGTATTTGTTCGATCCTTTTTAGCATCTGTAGACTCACAGCTGTTAGCTTTAAATTCGATCTTTTAATGATTTAAGACGCCTTGGGCCCTTTTAAAGGGAAAAAATGGGGTTAAAATACATTAAATGAATAGATAGATCAACATCTATACAGATACAATAAAATATGCATTGTTGTGTACAATGATGACATGTTACTATTTGTGTTTTGGAGAACATATATCACTAAATAAAGGCTATCCAAAGGACCGCTATTTTTTTCTATATGAATTTCTTCGATTTTTGAGATTTTTGGAGGGAGGGAAGTGCTTTCTCTCAGTATCACCACTCTTGCAGGCGCTTCTGGTGAGGGGATACCGGAGAGGGCCTTTTGGTGGCTGCTCCATGTGAGGGGAAGTTAGTTCACTCCCTGTGCCTCTTCCATCAGCTGACAAAAAAACTCTTCTCATTTCACACACGCTTTTGGTAATTGAAGGGCCTAGTGCAGTGCACTTTATTCTTTTGTGGTGTATGTGTTTTTAAATGCATGTGTGTGGTTTTAAAGTGCTTTTAAATGAGTCGCTTTTTCATACCAGTGCATGTTCAATTTTATTCTATTATAATCTATTGTGATTTTAGTTGTGTATTGTTTCTTAGTCATTATAAGTCACCTTGGATTCCTAGGAAAAGGGCAAGATTGAAATCGATCAAACAAACAGTAAAAGATAGGCATAAATCTTTTTGCTATACTATCAATTTTCAGGACCAAACACTGCAATGGCGAAAAAGAAAAGTGTGATGACTAAATCTACTGCTGTTTTCGAAATCAATAGAAGAGTCCGTGTTCAGAAACACCAGACTCTTTCTATATATTACTGGTGCAGGAAGGCTTTCTTCCAGGTTTCTCAGCTGAAGGAAGAAGGGGCAGGATGAAATCTTGGCTGAATGAACAAAAGATGTCTTTTTAAAATTGTCTAAAATTATCTTTTTCATTGTTTAAAAGAATTTATTAAAGTAATAATGCTCTCATAATAAAATAAAAATTTGTAAATTAGAGTGAAGGCAATATGCATAAATCACAGGGAGCTATTTTTTGGTTGTTGGTAAAAAAAGCCTTCAAAAATCTGTATTAGTACAATACCTCTATGTAATACCTGTAAGTAAATTCAAGGTAATGGAAACTGCATACTTTTAAGATCTCCAGATCTCTTTTCATGTTTTGCAGGCAATGCCAAAATGTTTGGTACCTTTGAGGACTGGATACCAGCATGTATTTCTATTTTCTTTTTTTTATTATCATTTGTAGGACGCCTTTATCCTGATGAAGGGCCCCAAGGCGGCTTACAAGTTTAAAACAGGTAAAACTAAAAACATAATAAATTATACATTAAAAAGCAATTAAAAAGCATTAAAAGCAATTAAAAAGCAAATTATAATAAAAATTTAAAATATATTAAGTGATTAAAAACATTTATAACTTTAAAAGCAGGCCTATTTAGCTAAAAACCAACACCCAGGGTCTCAGTCATGGTTTTCCAAAGCCTCCTAGAAAGGTGCATCTTCAAATGAATCATATTAGTGTTGCAGAGATGTGATTCTGGCAGACCTTTGCTTCTGAGCAATCCCATTTGCAAAGAAAACCTTTGATTCCCTTCTGGTGACCAATCAGAAAATGAATCAAGTAAATTTGCAAACTGTAGGAGGTGTGAAGAACTCCCACTGTGACAATCAGATGTGTTTCAGCATATTAACTTCTTCTAATTACATGCTATCTGTAATGTAAAATACGGCCGTGAGTTGTCCTAATAAATACATATTCTAAAATAAGGTATTAATTTATTATTACAATGTTACTAAAGAAATGGCATCCAGTTTCAGATTAACTAATTCTGGACTGCTGTTTCACTTTTTCTCCATGGATTTTGCCATTTCAAAATATCCCCATAAAATTAATATCTATGTTTAGCAATAATGATGGATACGCTCAGGCACAAACACACATTTCCCTAAAAGCCATAAAATGTTTCCTTACCCGTTTTGTTCTTTGACTCCCTCGGTCTGACACTCCTCTGGAGTTGCGTCTCCATGGCAATAAGGACTAAAACAGACTCAAGCCATTCCTTCCAGGGCTTCAGCCCTTGTCGCTCTTGCTTGGGAACATGAAACCAACTGGAAAGGGACCAAACGGGGAACGAGGCCTCTTCAAAGTTTGCCAACCTGACAATGATTCCACCCGAGCTAAGGAATTGGCACTCTATAACAGGTTAGCTTGCTGTAACGGCTTAAAACGGCCTTTTCCTCTGCTCCTCACCACCGGGAAGACTAAAAATAAGCAGTGAAGCCGGTTCACAACTCCAGAAGGCTATGACTGCCCCAGATAGTGCATGAGAGCTTTAATGTAAATGGCTAACCGTGCAGACCTGTTGAGGTTTACTTGGGAGTAAGTCCCATTGTGTTCAGTGGGTGTTTTTCATTAATGGACAGGGCTTGGAAGTCATGTATCACACAAGCAATTTGATCTGTTGCTTTGTGGGTAACAAGGTTGCTAATGTCTTACACAGTATGGTTGTGTTTCCAGCAACTTGTTTCGGCTTTTCCAATTGCATCTGGAAAAGATACACCGTTCTGGGGAAGAGAAAAGGGCAAGAAACTTTTTTGCACAGGCTTTTAATCCAGTGGTGCTGCTTATATATTATAAGTCCCACCATTTAAAAAACAGTCATTCTAAGCCACATCTGTAAATTGTATTCGTTGCAAACAATGTGCTATTGATGCATGTTTTCCTCTAGCTCTGTGTTGATGAACCTGTGTTGATTTGTGCAGGCAAATTGTAATTTGATGCTGCACCGAATTGATCAGACTTTACTGACTTTACATGATGCATTGTTCTGGTTGCAGTAGAGTAATACAGCTCATCTCACCCACTAAAATACGTACACGTATGTGATGTGTGTGAACTAACCATGACAGGATTTAAAATGTAATGGCCAGCATCTTATTGGTGTTTGCATAACTTGCTGTGACTAATTGATGAGGAGCCACAACGTATCTCGGTCACCTGCCTGATCGGGCAGTTGAGATGTCTCTCAGCATCTCATCAATTATTGCAAATTAGCCACATGAAGTTACAAAAACCTTACCCAAATACTAACAGGATTCCTGCCAATGTGTATAGCTCTTGCAAAACCTCCTTACATGAACCTATCACCTGCACAGCTTTAGTATTATTGATCTCTTGGTTTTATTTTTTACAATTATATCCACTTCTCCTGCAAGAAATTAAATTGAATATAGTCTCCCCCTGACTTTTTAATCGTATAGGTTCCGGTCTGGTCAGTTACAAATGAATGATGATCCCAAGGCATTTGCCCTGGAATATGTAACTATACAGAAAACACCAACTTGGTAATTTAAAGTTGGTAAAACGTTATCCCTCTGGAGACACATTTCTTCAAAGCTACCACATGTGTGCAGTCCATTTGCAAATGCAGTCTGCAATAAAAAACTAATTAGCAACTTGGAATCTGTGGTGACTTTTCTGCAAGACTAAACAAATGTCTAATGCTTCTTAAGGAAGCTCTGTTTCTAAGCCTGCATACTAAATAATAGTCATAATAGTTCTCAAGATGGCGGACCGGTAGCTGGTCGGGAGCGTTTTTCCCCGCCGCTTCGGTCTGGCTTTTCTTTTCTTTTTCTTTTTTTCCCTTTTCTCTCTCAGTTTCTTTTTGTTTGTTTGCTCACCGTTTCTGCCTCTGTTGGTTGCCATCTGCTTCGAGGCTGGTCAGAGGTTGTTTGAGGCGAGTCGGAGGATGGGGGAGAGGGGCGGCTTGGTTGTCTGGCTCTGCGGGGCGGAGCTCGGCATCGCGGGGTTCGGCTGGAGCCTGCTTTCGCGTGGCGGGGCTTGGGGAGCCTGACTCTACGGGGGACCTGTAGGGCTTGGTGGGCCTGGCGCTGGGGCTTTGAGAGACGTAGCCCAGCGTGGAGGGGCCCGGAAGAACTTGCCGGCTCAGAGGTTTGCTGGAGAAGCCCACCGGAGGGATTGAAAACCGCCTGCAGGAAAAGCTTGGAGGAGATCTCAGCGGAGCTTGGTGAGCCTGAGGGATTGAGGAGCACCGAAAGGCTTGCCGAAGGGCTTGGTGAAGTCTCGGTGCTGGCTCGCTGTGGGACTCTACTGGGGGCTCGTTGCGGGGCCCCATTTGGAACTGGGAGGCCACACTGATGTCAACTGCCAGGGGAATCCTTTTCCCTGCCTTATCTCCTGGCATGCCCAGCAAAGGATTTTTCATCTGTCCCCCCGTTGCGGAGAATGGCAATGCTAGTGCCATTCTTCCAGCAATTCTCCTGCTATTTCCACCTCTCCTTCCAATATTGGACCATCCTTTGCCTTTGACTGCTTGGCTCGCAAACTCTGCCCCCATACATTTGAACTTATCTCCAACAACCTCCTTGAGAAAAACAAGACCTACAGCCAGAGGGCAGCGGGACAGGACAAACTCTGAGTGGGGAAAATTTTGGGCTTATTCCTTGTATATTTTTATTTTGTTTTGTTTTATTTATCTTATCTTAGTTTCCTTTATTCTGTTTCCTTTATTTTATTTATTTTTTGAAACAAATGTATATTTTTCTATCTGAATTGCTTAATTTGATAATTGATAATTGTTTAATTTAAAAGTGTATTATTATTTAATGTTTGGATCAATTTTGTTAATTTTGTTATCATTGTTTAATTGTATTAATTTAGTGTATTCTTTGTTTTCTCTTTTTTCCTTGACATGGAGTGGAAGGTTTGCCCCCCCCCAAGCGGGGGTTCTTTGAACATCCAAGTGATAACGGTTAGAGGGAGATATGGCGATGGCACAGTTCCCACTCGTTTTAGAAGAACGGTGAACAGATGCTTGAAAGCTGTTCACTGTTCTGCCACTGTGACCACCTGCCAGTCTCGAGGTAGTCAGATCAGCCGGCCCTCCACTCTAAATCTGGTACAGTGGTGCCTCGCTAGACGATTGCCTCGCAGGACGAGGAAATCGCTAGACGATGGCTTTTTGCGATCGCTAATGCGATCGCAAAACGATGGTCTCCTATGGGCGATTTTCGCTAGACGACGAGGTTTCCCCATTGGAATGCATTGACTAGCGGTCAATAGCTGTCAGTGCATTCCAACAGGGACCCGCGCTCGCTAGACAAGGTTTCCCTATGGACGATCTTCACAAGACGACGACTTTTCCCTTGGAACGCATTGAAGAGATTTCAATGCATTCCAATGGGGAAACGTGCTTCGCTAGACGATGTTTTCGCAAGACAGCGATTTCCGCGGAACGGATTAACATCGTCTAGCGAGGCACCACTGTACTGTTGAATGCCAGGTCTGTGGCCAACAAATCCCAGATTATTAAAGATCTTATTCTTGAGGTGGATGCAGACCTGGCGTGCGAAACTTGGATGGGCGGGGAAGGGGGAGTTCCCTTGACCCTTGCCTGTCCTCCTGGTTATGCTGTCCAGCACCAGGGTAGACTGGAGGGGCGGGGGGGGAGTAGCCATTGTTTATAGAAATACTCTGGAGGTTATTAGGCGCTCTACAGTGGTGAAGCCGGGTCTGGAGGCCCTCCACGTGTCGATTGGGGCCAGGGATGGTATTGGGATCTTGCTGGGTTACCGCGCTCCCCGCGACCCAGCCACTTCCTTACCAGAGCTGGCGGACTTTGTCTCCGCGGCACTGTTGGAGTCCCCAAGGCTTCTGGTCTTGGGTGACTTCGACATCCATGCGGAGGCAGAGGTTTCCAGTCCAGCTCTTGAGTTCTTGGAAACCATGGCTTCCTTGGACATGTCCCAACATGTCAACGGCCCTACCCATGTGGGCGGTCACACGCTAGACCTGGTGCTCTCCACTGAGCGGAGTGAGTGTGGTCTGATGGTGACTGACCTAGTGTCAGTTCCCTTGTCATGGTCGGATCACCACCTAATAAAATGTAACCTCTCAGTGGCTCTCCCTCCCCACAGGGAGCATGAACCTATTTTAATGGTCCGCCCTCGAAGGCTACTGGATCCATTACAATTCCAGGATTCCATGAGAGAGATTCCAGCTGATCTGACTGGCGCTCCTGTCGAGGCTCTGGTTGACGGCTGGCTTGCTGCCGCCACCAGGGCTGTAGACACGATCGCTCCTAAACGCCCTCTCCGGTGCAGAGTTCGGCCAGCGTCCTGGTTTAACCAGGAGCTGCGGGCTATGAAGCGAAATAGGAGAAGGCTAGAGTGCAATTGGAGACGGGACCCGACGGACTATAATAAGAAAGCTGTCAGGATCGCAACTAACCACTACCTAGCTAAGGTGAGGGCTGCTAGTCGATCGCACTTCGCTAACTGGATAAGCAAAGCTTCAAATCAGCAGGCGGAACTTTTCCGTACAGTTTGCGATCTATCCGGAATTGGTCTAAGTGATGGGCCTCCTACTAATATCTCACCTGACCAATTTGCAGCATTTTTAAAATCTAAAGTGGAGGCCATCCGCCGGGACCTCTCTCCTTTTTTGAATACAGTGGATCGAGCAGAGCACCGTCTTGCCCGGTGAGACTTGAATTCTTTCAGCCTGTGACACCAGATATGATGGACAAAGTGCTTGATCGCTGTCGGGCCACCACTTCCTCTCTTGACCCTTGCCCGGCCTGGCTAATCAAAGCAGCCAGGCCTATAACAATTGAATGGGCCACAGCAATAATTAATGGGTCTCTCCAGGAGAGCAAGGTCCCCCTTGCCCTCAAGGAGACACCCATTAGGCCCATTAGGAAGAAACCAAATTTGGCGGCGGACGACATTGGCAATTATAGGCCCGTCGCCAATGTTTCCTTCCTTAGTAAAGTGGTGGAGAGGGTGGTGGCTGACCAGCTTCAGGCTCTTTTGGATGAAACCAATGCCCTGGATCCGTTCCAGTCGGGCTTCAGGCCGCACCATGGCACAGAAATGGCACTGGTCGCCCTGTTGGATGACCTGTTGAGGGAGGCTGACGGGGGCAAAATGTCCTTGTTGGTCCTCCTCAATATCTCAGCTGCCTTTGATACCGTCGACCACGGTATCCTCCTGGGGAGGCTCTCCGAGTTGGGAATTGGTGGCCTGGCGCTTGCCTGGCTCCGTTCCTTCTTGGAATGGAGAGAGAGTACAGCCCTCAGAGAGTACAGCTTGGAGAGAGTGTCTCAGCCCCGTGGAGTCTCAACTGTGGGGTTCCGCAGGGCTCGATCATCTCCCCAATGCTGTTTAACATCTATATGAGGCCGCTGGGTGGGGTCATCAGGGGGTGTGGGGCTTTGTGCCATCAGTATGCTGATGACACTCAGCTCTACATCTCCTTTTCACCTACCTCAGTGGATGCCGTTCTGTCCCTTCAGCGCTGTCTGGAGGCTGTACTGCAATGGATGCAGGAGAATGGGTTGAGGCTGAACCCAGACAAGACGGAGGTCCTGAGGGTGGGTGGCCCCTCCATTGGTGGTTTGGGAAACTCCCTCTCTTTTGGGGGGGTGACTCTCACCACGAAGAGTGAGGTTCGCAGCTTGGGGGTCCATCTGGATCCGGCGCTCACCATGGAAACCCAGGTGGCGTCAGTGGTCCGCTCTGCCTATTTCCATCTGTGGCGGATTGCCCAGCTGCGTCCCTATCTTGAAGGTGGGGCCCTCACCACTCTCATCCATGCGCTTGTAATCTCGAGATTAGACCACTGTAATGCGCTCTACGTGGGGCTACCTTTGAGATTGATGCGGAAGCTTCAAATGGTGCAGAATGCGGCGGCCAGACTCCTTAGTGGGACGATAAAACATCAGCATATTTCTCCCACTCTGGCCGCCTTGCATTGGAGCCAATTCGTTTCCGCATTGATTTCAAAGTGTTAATGATGACTTATAAAGCCCTAAACTGTTTAGGACCTCGATACCTGGCGGAACGCCTTCTCCCACCTAGATCTACCCGAATCACTTGCTATAGCCAGGAAAGACGGCTGAGGGGCCTAACGCCGAGGGAGGCCCGGAAAGAAAGAACAAGAAACCAGGCCTTCTCGGCAGTGGCCCCTCGACTCTGGAACGATCTTCCGTCAGAGATCCGCCTGGCACCCTCGCTGGGTGTTTTTAAGAGCCAACTAAAGACCTGGCTCTTTAGGCAGGCCTTCCCTCCTGTCAATACTTGATTTTCTTTTCTCCATCTTCAATGATACCAATATTATTGATTTAAATTGTTGTTCTAATTGTTTTTATGATTTTTAATGTAAGCCGCCCAGAGTAGACGTTGTCTAGATGGGCGGGATATAAATTTAATAAATAAATAAATAAATAATGTATCATCAAGTCAATTCTAACTTATGGCAACCCTTTTTAGACCCTTGTCTTAGGAAGTGGTTTTGTCCAGGAAAGTTCATATTAAAATACAGTGGTGCCTCGCTAGACGATTGCCTCGCAGGACGAGGAAATCGCTAGACGATGGCTTTTTGCGATCGCTAATGCGATCGCAAAACGATGGTCTCCTATGGGCGATTTTCGCTAGACGACGAGTTTTCCCCATTGGAATGCATTGACTAGCGGTCAGTAGCTGTCAGTGCATTCCAACGGGGACCCGCGCTCGCTAGACGAGGTTTCCCTATGGACGATCTTCGCAAGACGACGACTTTTCCCTTGAAACGCATTGAAGAGATTTCAATGCATTCCAAAGGGGAAACGTGCTTCGCTAGACGATGTTTTCGCAAGACAGCGATTTCCGCGGAACGGATTAACATCGTCTAGCGAGGCACCACTGTATAGCAGTTAGTCTTTAAGGTGTCACAACATTTTTCTTTATTTTTTCTTTTGTTCTATCCATAGTGTTATAAAAAAAGGGATAATAGTGGCAGTAATCAGTGAAAACCTATGCTACCGTGTTTCCCCGAAAATAAGACAGGGTCTTATATTAATTTTTGCTCAAAAAAACACATTAGGGCTTATTTTCAGGGGATGTTTTATTTTTTTCATGTACAACAATCTACATTTGTTCAAATACAGCCATGTTATCTTCTTCTGGTTGCTGCACAATGGTGGAGGGCGGGGTTTCACTTAACTGGGGCTTATTTTTGGGGTAGGGCTTATATTACGAGCATCCTGAAAAATCATACTAGGGCTTATTTTCAGGTTAGGTCTTATTTTCGGGGAAACAGGGTAAATAGAGGTGTTTATTCTCCAAAGCAGCCACTCTCAACTTTTTTTGGTCACAGCCATAAACACAATATGAAAGAAATATAGGCCAAATCAGGAGTGTGTAAGTCCCATAAACAAACCTTATATATATAAAGTGGTGTGTGAAGAATTGTTTCCAGTATTCATGAGGCATCTTTGTCTTGATGAAAAGGACCCCTTTGGTTTTCTAGGTTCATCACTTCACTATCCACACAACAGTGTGGATAACTTCTAAATTCAGAACGACTATTTGTGAATACTACATGTGAGAACACCCATGGATAAGAATGAATCATCATGTGAATCCTTGCCTCTGTGTATGATATTGAGCAGGGTGGTTGTGACAAGGGTGCTCATTGGAATGTACTTCAAACGTCCCCTTTTTAATCTGATTCCCCCTTTTCTGTGTGATCTGTTGCTGCTACCAGACCAGGGTGACGACAAAGGAATAGTTTATCTTAAGCAACTTTTCTGTTTGCATGTTGTCTTTATTTAATTTTGAGCCTTTGACTCTTTCCCATGTTTAATAATGGACAAACTGCTAACATATGGACTAACATTTTATTTAGTGGCCCAGCAGACCAGCCTTAGCTCTTCTCTGAAACTTAACAGACCTCTGTCTGAGTCCCAGCCTTCCTTCTCTTCTTCCATCCCTCAATCAACCAGCATACTGTTCTGTTCTTCCTCAACACCACCACCCACACTCCCAGCATCCTTTGACCATACTGGCTCATCTGGAGAGTAAAGAATTTTATTTTATTTTTTGCAATCTTGCGCATTGCACTCATAAATAACCCCCCTTCATTCAGTGTGTCTTACTTACATGGGAGTGTGTATAGAACTAGAGTCTTGCAATGCAATTTATTTTACTGCATGCTAAACAGCTTTTCTTCCTTTGCTTTTTTTCCAGGTGTACTTATCTACAGCCCAACTCCTTGTTCAAATAATTGTGTGCCTAAGTGGGCAGTTGGGATGGCTTTGATGGTTGGTTCCACCGCTGATAAAATAAAGTGATGGGAAAACTTTCAGCAGGGCAGTAGCATGTCACTTTATTATCACCCTATTCAGTTTTAATGCAAGGGTGAGCCACTGTGGTCCACAGTTACTACAACTCCCATAATCTCTCATCATTGACTACGATGGCTGGGGCTGATGGAAACTAGAAGCACAAAACATCCAGCAGTCCTGCCTCTGCAATGGCCCCTCCACTCCCCCATCTTCCCAAGTTGAGTGAAGTGTTCTATCGTTAAAGTGTAATCACATTCAACTCAATACACTTAAACACTGCTCCACTGGATCGGAGCGCTCCTACAGGAGGTTCTAAGTGACATGGAGAAGGGCCAATGCAGTCATCTGAACATGTTTTCCCTGTCAATGAGGAGAGGAGGGGAGTAACAGGGCAAGAAGCACATGCTTAGCTCCCTCTGCAGATTCAAAACTGAATGCCTGAATAGGGCTTAGATGTGGTGAGGGCTCCAAAGCTGGAGACATTCAAGAGAACATTGGACAACCATCTATCAGATCTACTTTGATTTGGATGCCTGCACTGAGCAGGGGGTTGGACTCAATGACCTTATAGGGCCCCCTCTAACCCCATTATTCTACGATTCTATGTGTTGGGCCAGTGGTGATGAAAACAAGACACAGAAGTGGCTGGTTCTAGTTGCAGCTACTGTCTCTGCTGTAGTGCCTAACCCCAGCCATGTACTGCTATAAACTCTCCCATTATGTGTCTGCTCATGTGTAGAATTCCACAGGTTTGCATTGATCATGGATTTTCCCAATCCCAGTATCAGAAATCTTTAAGAAGACATAGATACATACATCAATGATTTTCAGCTTCAAGTACACATAATTAGAACTACAGAATAATGCTGTGTTGCCAAGCACATTGTATGGGAACTGAAGGGGTAGTGGAAAAGTGAAGGAAGCTTAGCTTATTTAGTGAAATCATTTTCCTTGTTAATGTATTATTCCAGGGAGCCACACCAAGTCACTGTACATAATATTTTAATATATTTTATTTTAACTTTTTACTTGAATCTTTTGAGAAAGGCTAAGGAGCTTAAATTAAAAACAGTACCTATGAGGAGGAGAAAGTTAATGTGCCTTATTAAGGAGAACAGTGTTCACTAAGGAGAACAGTATAAAATTGTATTACAGATACCCTCTCTGTTGAAATTACACAGGAAGAAATTTGCCCCTTAAAAGATCATCTCTGTATAGCTGCTTGGTAATTCTCTCCACTCAAAAAACACCCACAAGCAATAAAATCTGGAAGTGACCAATTGCAGTGATCCTATTTTGCCATTTTGACTATTGTCAGCATCCTGAGTGGCAGAGTGTCTTCCACCCACGTGTTTGGAAAATTGATCATCCTCTCCCATAAGTTAATTTCATCAAACGTAGAGTCCATCCAGTCTACTGGCGTACCGTAGCTTTTACCTAAGAAAGTGTTTAAAGAAATAAAATGAATACCTTTTATTTTTCATGGCAGTAACTGCAAAGTACAGTAAAATCTCCTTTAAAGCAATTTGACAGTGCGTTTATGATACTCATTGCATGTCTTTAGAATAAGCGTTCCATCTCTGTGTGTCTGTTATTATTTATTTATTTAGCTTGTATACCACACTAATTAGGGACGTGGTGGCGCTGCGGGTTAAACCGCTGAAGCCTCTGTGCTGCAAGATCAGAAGACCAGCCGTCGTAAGATCGAAACCACGCAACGTAAGATCGAATCCACGCGACGGAGTGAGCTCCCGTCACTTGTCCCAGCTCCTGCCAAGCTAGCCGTTCGAAAGCATGTAAATGCGAGTAGATAAATAGGTACCACCTCGGTGGGAAGGTAACGGCGTTCCGTGTCCAGGCGCGCTGGCCACGTGACCACGGAAACTGTCTACGGACAAAACGCTGGCTCTACGGCTTGGAGACGGGGATGAGCACCACCCCCTAGAGTCGGACACGACTGGACTAAATGTCAAGGGGAACCTTTACCACACTAATTAGTGATAAACACTACTTTGGGTGATTTACAATCATAGCATGCAATCTTTCTTAAATACATTAATATGCATCGAGCACGCTTTGTTTTGCGACTGATCATTGGAAGATAACACAAGCTTAATTTGCAAGTCTGATTGTCAAGAGATTATCTCTGATGAATTCCCACTGCAGCAGGGGAAAATGGGGCTGGTCTAAGAAAATATTCATTTCCCTTAATGGCCAAAATCCTGATTCAGAAGTTATTCCTGAGTCAGGGAGAGATTTTCAGTAAAGACTTCTTCCTTCTGTCCTGTGGGTTGTTCAATGTCCAAGTAATCAGTCTCATTGTGTGGAAACTGTGGGAGCCAGGGGACACAAGTGGGAAGTTTTTAATTTCTGAAAATCACCACCAGCAGTTGCTGTTGCTGTCAAGGAAGAGATTTTTGGTACATAAAAACTTCCCACAGTTGTCACGGCTTCCACATGATGGAATGGATTACTAATGAGACAAGCAAGCCATCGTTCAAATGGAGGGAGTCTGTGATTTTTCCCTCTGCCAGTCACGTCTTCAACATTCCGTAAGTGTAATTCATGTAACAGGATTTTGGCCAAAGTTTTGTTCAACCCAGTCTCTCTGTGTGCGAGTCTCAATTCAATCAGAAAATAACCTACAGTTTATATGACTTCAGCTACCTGCTTTTGTTGTCCTCATTTGGCTCCATTGTTACAATAAACAAATCCACCCCCCCCCCAACTCCTCCTGGAAATACCACTCAATTTAAAAAAAAACATAGTAAGCCATGTGTAAACCATATTTTGCATTTCTATATATTCCCTTTAGCTGTACAAAGTTTTTTAAAAAATTAGAGTTCTTATTTGAAATCCATAACGTTTTCTTTATGGTTTCTGAACTAAGACAGGTGGACTAGGATGGTAGCAAAAATCCACTCAGCAAAAAATACCTGTTCCAAGTCCTATCCTGAGTCCTCCCAGGAAGTGATTGGCCAGTTTGTTGTGATCCCAGACAGTGAGTTCTACACACGCTTCTTTCAAGTCTTCAGGCCTGAAGCCATCATAGACCATAGTGTGGTTGAATATCGGATTTGTGGTCTTTGCTACAGCTCTTGTTTTCTGACGGCTTTTCCTACTTGTATCTGGAAGAATGGTACTTTAAGACAAAAAGGAAGAAAAATCATTGTGAAAATATCTTTGTATGTCATAGTTTGCAACAGCACAACGCAAGAGTAACGAAGCTGTTAAGTGTTAATCTTACTATCATTTTTGGTGAAAGTAAGTTGAGAAATTCTCAAGTCACAATAAGCCATGATTTGTGTTAACTATGGTTTGTTGCTTAAGCCATGAATTGCCTAGCAGGTCTAAACAATCTGGGTTGTGTTCCTCTGTTGTGTTTCTCTCCCACCCGCCTTTTCAGCTTCTGCTTCAGGGTGGGCAGCTGAAGAAACAAACCAGAGGCAAACCACAGTTATAAACTCAGAAATCATGACAAGCAGGTTTGAACAAATCAGAGTTCATTAGCTGAAAACAAACCATGGATTTCAACTGTGGTTTCTGGCTGGTGAACAAACCATGGCTTGTTAGCAGAGATGAGTTTGCACATCATAAACCAATATTCAGTAAACTACTCCATGGCTTATAATGACCTACAAACACAGTCACTGTCTCTGCGTCAAAGAAACATGCAGCACATAGCTGGAAGGCTGCAACACACCTGGACCTGAGACATTCCTCCCTCTCATTATTGTGTAAAGCTTGTGCTCCGTTCCTTGCGGTGCGGGGCAACTTGAAGACTTGACAACACTGAGCAAAAAAAATGCAATCCCACAATCACCAGCTCTCCAAGGCCACTAGAACTGAGAATCAGGGGCACTCAACAAGAACAGAACTCGGGGAACAGATCTCCTTTGGACTACAACCCTCAGCATCTTCTAGCCACCATGGCCAGTGGCTCTGTGAGAAAACTCAACAAAATAAGTTTTCCAAGCTCTGATGATGACTGCAGACCGTAATATTTCCCAGTTTGAACATATGAAGTCCTTAAGATGAGTGGACACATATACTAGTCAGTTAGATTCAGCTTTAGATACACATGATCACAGTCAACAAATACGCAAATAATACCTGTCAGGTGCATCACTAGTTGGCTTCGGGAAACAAGACCAGTGGAATAATAAAGTGTTTTATTTATTTATTTATTTATTTTATTTATTTCAATTTATTTATTTTCATGTGTTACTCAAAGGGGCTGCACAAAACAACTGTACATCAATTTTAAATATAATTTAAAGTAAATAATTAACCGTAATTTGCATATGAGTTTATCTTTAACAATTCTAATTGGATGCGAATGCACATCCAGCCAGAAAGATACCTCCAGATGTTGCATAGGTACAATTAAGTGTAAAGGATTTAAAACACACAAACACAGAGAGGCCATATTTAGCCTGCAAGATCAGTTCTCCGCTCTTACCATTTAACGAAGGAGTTGAGCTTGTTGGTTCTGAGAATTGGAAGGTCGTTGCATTCTTTCACCCAGATATGGACTTCTCCAGTGGCCGGGGTCTTTTTACCTGTGAAAAAGATTCCCCACCCCACTCCCCATTAGGAGTATAGCATGGATGTTCTGTTCAAACATATATTGCAGTTCCTTTCCTGTTTTACCATCAATAAGATGTATGGTCCTAGCTAGATAGCTCAGTGGTTTGTGTATCTGGCTGCAGAGCCAGAGGTTAAGAGTTCAATCAGAAAGAAGGCAGGAGGGTCAGCAACAAAAACACAGGGCGGTTGAAAAGGGAAGAGGCTGATAGCTGCAACTTTCGTAACGTGGCAGGGCAATTGCACAATAAAAGTCTTGCCTTGAAGCACTCAGAATGGTGGCCTTTAATGTGAATATCACATTTTCTTCACTAGCCACAAACAGGAGGCTGCCTAGTTATCACAGCCATATCTAAGGACCACAGCACTATCTTCAAAGGTCACATCACATCTGACAGTAAAGCATACCATGACAGTGAGCTTTCTAATATCAGCTGCCTCCACTGGCTGGTACATTATAGAATTGCAGCAGTTAAACAGTATTCATGATCCAATTTTGTGGATTTTCTCAAGAATGAGCTGGCACGTTTGTAACCAAACCAACTTGGGGGTCTTCTAACACAATCTTGGCTCATCCTCACAAGCATCAGCAACTTTTCATGCTAATTTGGGCACCTGTATCAACCCCTCAGAAGAACTGTAGAAGCTTCTGTTCCTCAGTTTCAACAAACCATGACCTATGCCGTTTCATCTGAATCTGGAATACTATAATTTGCCTACCAGCCACAACAGAAAGCCCTGTCTTGGTCTTGATGGTTGTACGGGCAAACCTGTTTCTGTGAATCACAGCCTGCCATATCTGAACATGCCGCAAACCAGGAAAAGAAACTTCTAATCTCTACAGGCAAAGTAAAGAAGGAGGAAGCTCACGAGCTTAAACTTTCTGCACTTGTGTTAAGCCATGAGACTTAATCTTTAGAATTCATGAATTCATGAATTCATTCATTCTTACTAAGGCAGAGATTAATTTTATTTTATTTATTTATTTATTTATTTATTCGATTTCTATCCCGCCCTTTTAGACAAAGTCTACTCCAGGCGGGTTCCACCAAACATTATAATTAAAACAGTTAAAAACAATTCAAAACAATAATGATTAGTAATGCTCAAGATGGGAAAACAGAAAATTATGATAAAAATAAGAATAAATCAGGGTGGGTGAGTAGAACACCATATAAGACCAATTGAATAGATGGGTAACAGGAATACTTACCCCCAGCAGGCTGTGGGACATACTGGAGAGCTATCTTTATTTCCCCTCTGTTCTCTGCTTCGAGAGAAGCCAGTGGAGTCTAAACAAGTCATTAAAAAATTTTTTACTGACTATGAGAAGGCTAATGCATGCAATTATTGATTGTATATTTCCACAAATAGTATGCCAGAAAAAAGCACAGGCAATGGATATTATTGTTGTTTCACTAAAGAAATAATAACATATTTCAGATAAAAGCTGTACTATTAGCACACCTACCTATACCCTCCCATTCCAAAATAATCACCATTAAGGTCAATGGCTACTATAAAATAGAAGCATTTGAAATTTGACAAATTATATTTTGATTGATTGATTGATTGATTGATTGAGTACCATTGCTAGGCTGCCTTTCTCCCAATGAGGGGACTCAAGGCAGCTCACAACATTAAAACAAGTAGAATAAAATACAATAAATTATACAATAAAAAAAGGAATTGAACCATAAAAATTATTTAAAATACAATAAATTATTAAAAACATTAAAAACTTTAAAAACAAACTTACTAATGCAGGCCTCAATTATTAAAAGCCTGTTTGAAAAGATGGGTCTTCAGCTGTCGGCGGAACAATAAAAGGAAGGGGGGCAGCCTGATCTCCCGAGGGAGAGCATTCCACAATCTAGGAGCTGCCACCGAGAAGGCCCTCTCCCGTGTCCCCATCAGCTGTGCTTGTGCTGGCAATGGGACCAAGAGGAGGGTCTCCTCTGCTGATCTTAATCGCCAGGAAGGCGCATATAGGGAGATACGGTCCTTCAGGTAGCCTGGACCCAAGCCTTAGAGGGCTTTAGGGGTAATAACCAGCACTTTGAATTGGGTCGTAAAGAATTTCTTCGAGTAGCCAATAAAGAAGTGCCAAGGTGAATGAATAAAGATCAAGAAATTATAAAACACATAAAATTCGAAAGGCTGGAATACTTCAGTCATGTAATGAGTAATGAAAAGTACAGATTGCTACAGCCGATCATTCAAGAGGAGGCAAACATAAAAAGTAGTGCAGAAAGGATAACTTATTGGCTGAAAAACCCAGGAGACTAGTTTGAATGCAGCACAGTATCACTGTTTAGAGCGGCTACCAATCTGCTGCCCTCCAGGTATGTTGGATGACAATGCCCACCATCACCAGCAAGCAATCTCGCTAGAGATGATGGGAGATGTAGGCCCAGTCATCTAGAGCAGAGGTCCCCAACCCCCGGTCCGCGGCCTGGTGCCGGTCCATGGCCTGAGCCGGACCGGGCCACGGAGACAGACCTCCTGCCCCCCCCCGCACGCACTCACCCCGCACAGCTGATTTGCGCATGCGTATGCGCTCCAGCACGCCTGTGCGAGTGCCGCCGTTTGCACATGCGCACCCACGTGAATGCCGCGCCGCCGTTTGTGCATGTGCACCCACACAAGCGCCGCCGCTTGCGCATGCGCGCGCGCTCGTTCACACAAGAGTGTGCGCGTTCGCGCAGGCTCCACGAGCGCGGGGGGTGCCCCGCCTTCCCCAGCCGGTCCATGGGGTGAAAAAGGTTGGGGACCCCTGATCTAGAGGACACCAGCTTAGGGAGACTGTAAGTGATGTATCATGTGGAACACCATCTCAAGAAAACTATTTCCACCAGTGAGAAAGAAAAGGAGGCACGGTTCCCAAGAAAGCATCCACCAATTTTATGAATTGTAGGGACTTAAACTGATATCCTCTTTTTAAAAAAGAAAAATACTACTATCTGATTGACATTCAGCCCCCTTTTAAAGCATTTTTTGATGGAGCAAATATTGGAACCTGGGTGCACATTCCCGATGGCGAATTACAAATTCTTCACCCTGGGCAATGTTACTCATTTTAGTTCCAACCACTTGAGGTATGAAAGCAATGTTCTTTAGTAGAGGGATCATTTTTACTGTTCAAGGTATGACTCAGGGTTGGTGATAATCTTCTTACAGTCCTTTGGGAAGGGGGACGGGAGGAGAACGGAACTCGATCCCTTCTAAGGGCATCTGATCCAGCCAAAGCCATTCACTCACTCTTGGTTTAAGGGGGTACCAGATCATCTGTTTGTTCTGCTTGTCATTCCAGTCCCAGCTTCCCAAGTCAAGCTCCACTTCACCCAAGAAACTGTTGCGCCCAAAAGTGTCATTGTGCCATACAGAAATATTCAGTCTCTGCGTTGCCAAGAGCTCCTTGTCAACTTTGTACTTAACGGGGGGAGGGGGGAAAAAAAAGACAAATTAGCATTTAAGAACATTACCTACAATGCAAACATACAATCAGCTTTAAAGAAGGTTGTAAGTGTCCTTTGCTTCCCAAAGAGATGGTGAGCACCCTAAGTTGCAAAAGCTGTGTTCCTCCTGATGGCTCCAACAGAGCAGGGAGGCAGGGAATTGGATTCGCTTTACCAGCTTCATTGCAGAACAATGAACCTCTACAACGTTTATCAAACTACAGTAGGACCCCCCCCCCCCATCTCTGTCGGGATCAGTAATGCTTTGTACTTCAGTAAACCCTGAGTTTCCCCCAAGTCTCCCAATAACTCTGCACCCTTATGTGTGGGGATGATGCTGTTTTGGTTGCATAGGCAACGTCATATCCCAAACTTTAAAAACAGAGTCAATAGAGCAAATTACCCGCAAGATCTCATTAAAGACAGGATTCAATGTTTTCTTCTTCACAGACGTTTTTCTTTTGCCCAGTTTGTATTTCTCTGGTAGCAAGTAACTCTTCACATACCTAAGGGAGGGAGGGAGGGAAGGAAGAAAGGAAAGGTTTAACAATCAACCTGGTAAAATAAGCTCAAGAACAAACCAGAGATCTTTACCTTTATTGGAACCTGAAACAGAATTCTGCTTCATAGAAAAACAGGACTTTGGGGACAAAATCCTATTGAACTTCCACTCAGCAGGAAGTGTTGCCAGCAGAGGGTAATTCCAAAAGGGTTCTAGCCAGCATTTGTTAAACTGATACATTGGATTCCCACTTTTGAAACGTAACTCCACAATGCCTTCATTGCAAAAGCATAATTGGCAACCTTTTGGTCCTAAAAGAGGACCAAGAAGTGCAAATATTCCAAGCCATGCTGCAAAGAGGCTCGAGACTGTCGCCTCGAGAGGACCAACATCAACTCCCACAGACATTTACCACCAATGTTTGGACTCTGGTGTACAATTTTTCTCTATTGTCCACAAAGGGGTTGTGCTCAGCCTGAAGATGTGGAATTTTCTCCACGAAAGCTTGCAAACTGTTTAAGTTTTCAGTGATCCAACAAAAGTAACACCTGCTCTTACATTTCTGTAATGTGCTTTTAATTGTAATGTATTGTATTTCTGTTTCCACTGCATTTTATGGTATTTTGTATTTTGTTCTGCGCTTTTTAATTTATTGTTGTCGTTTTATTTTGTTAGTTTATTGTTTGGTCTAGTCGTTGTAAACCGCCCAGAGTGGCCTTGGCTGCCAGATGGGTGGTATGTATGTATGTATGTTAAATAAACAAACAAACAAACAAATAATATTGGGGAGCCATACGGCCTTTTCCTTCTTCCTTCTGGACTATATAAGATTGCAAAAGAAAGGTCACCTATTCATTAGGCTAATTGTAATGCTTTACTTCCAAAGTCTGAGGAAACTACTATGCCACTGGGTGACTCCTTGGTCAATCTGGAGAGCCATCACCAAATCTTAGCCCTCATCAGAGCTGTAACCAAGGTGGGTTGACCAAGCCTTTTGCTGAAGGCACCAAAATTTAGAGACCACAATAATTTGCAGTTGGGAGGGTGCCAGTTGCCTCCAGCAGCTCCTCCTTAGACAGAAGGGAACACAAAACAGGCAGAATCAAGATAGTTGTCATGTGTCCACTTGAAGGCTTTCTTCATTGTTCCCCTATTGATTCCCACGTATTCCAATTTCATGGGTCACCCAAGCTCAACCAAGAGAACTCTGTAGTCCCAGGAGGCAAAATTGCTAATTAGGGCTCTGGCCTTGGTGCCATATTATGAGAATTGTGTCTGAAAGGTCACTTCCACTTTGTGAACAGAACAACACAGCTGTTTTGGGACAGAAGTCTGAGGCACCTCCCCGCTACACTTACGGATCTGAGCGCTGCTTCTTCACATCTGCAACTGCCAAGTCCTTCCCCTGGGCAATAAAAATGTGGAGTTCTTTCAGCTGCTCCACGTAATCAATGGCAAACTGGATATTTCCCTTAACATCTATGTTGCCAAAATCTCCACTGTAGACGCTCATCACGCTAGTGCTCACCTGTGGATGTGACCAAAAAGAGAAAGAGAGAGATTGAGAGAGAGCATAAGAGCTTCCTTGCTTCCTGAGAACTTCTTTTAAAGATTGAACATAGACTTAAGAACAGGATAGAAATTCACCTTAAATTAAATTACTCATGCTTCTTTTCAAACCCCAGGAGGAAATCATTAACAGGATCACATGCAAGGAATGATTTCACAGAGTGGATTGAAAAGCAATTTTCCATCAATTAGCTCTCGCTCTCTCAGAGACCTACTAACAGGCTTCTGTACCAGTGGCCAGTGGCCCGACAAGGGGTTTCACATTGCCACTTTGGGGTGATGTGTGACATTCCACCCACACACCTCACTTGGACCACGGGTCACCTCAGGGCTTCCCCATGTACCTGTTGTTTGTATACAAAAACAACTTGGAAATTTGTCCTAAAACTGACTGGTACCATTTTGGAACCAAATGACTGGAATCCATCATTAGTACACTAGGACCCTCGTATCCATGGGATCAGTATCCATGGTTTCACTTATCCAAGGTCTGAAAATATTTAAAATATTAAGAGAAAAACTCAGAAATATGTATTTTAACTATGTAATTACCACAACTGTCCACTAGAGGGAACCAGAAACAATGCAGTATATAGGGATTGCTATTATCTGTGGGTTTTGACATTTGCAATGGGAGGAACTGATTTCCCGTGGATACCATGGTCCTATTGTATTACATTCAGCATTTTCCGTATACCAACTGCTTTACCATGTCACCTCAATTATCTTCAAACAATGCTATGAAAGATGTCACTATTGGTTCCAATTTACAGATTTTTAAAAAAGCAACATGGAATCACAGCAGCTCATGTTCACACCTGCTTAGCAGGTTCATGCATGAGAAAGGAGTTAAACTCTGCTCTGTAAATATCAGCTGCTGGCTCTTATGGATGGATGGCATGAAGCCTGGACAGGACAGGAACTCTACACCAGAACAGAGGTATTCTTCCAATCTTATTTTCATAGGACACCCAGCCTCTGGAGACCGAGAAAGAGCTAGTTTTGTGAATTCTGGCACCCTGCAACAAACCATGGTTTCCAATATTGCTGTCACAAGGTATGATTTTTATTCTAGATAGCTCTCAAAGGAAAGTTAAGCCCAGAGTTGACACTGTGTCTGAATTAAGCAAAAAGAGAGAGCTCTGTGTGTTATCAAACAATAATATTACATGGTTGTTGTGGGTTTTTTGGGCTCTTTGGCCGTGTTCTGAAGGTTGTTCTTCCTAACGTTTCGCCAGTCTCAATCTTCAGAGGACAGGAGTCAGAACTCTGTCTGTGCTCTGGTGCAGTTTGTTTGGATCGTTGAGTATTTATAGCTGTGGGATCAGCTTTTGTCCTTTTCAGGAGATGGGTGATTATGGTGATCAGTGTGTTTTTTGTTGTGGGTGTATTGTTGTGATAAGGGGGAGAGATGATCTGTCACTGTGATTGATGGGTGTCGTTAGCTAGTCTTTTGTGTGCAGTGATCACTGGTCCTTGTGGCTGGGTAGAGTTCGTTGACCTTTTGCAGGCTGTATTTTTCAGTGCTGGGAGCCAGACTTTGTTGAGTTTTAAACTTTCTTCTTTTTTGTTGAAGCTCTGCTGGCGTTTGTGGATTTCAGTGGCTTCCCTGTGCAATCTAACATAATGATTGCTGGTGTTGTCCACTGCACCAGAGCACAGACAGAGTTCTGACTCCTGTCCTCTGAAGATGCCGGCCACAGAGACTGGAGAAACGTTAGGAAGAACAACCTTCAGAACACGGCCAAAGAGCCCGAAAAACCCACAACAACCATTAGATCCCGGCCATGAAAGCCTTTGAGAATACAATAATATTACATGTTTGACTAAGTTGTCCTCCACCCTAAAAAGATCTCTCCTGGCCCTCCAATACTCCCTTCAACTGCCGCTGAATCTGCAATTGTGGCAGCAGGAACTAAGTTATATTCTTCCTTCCTTCAAACCAAAATACCAGCAACAAAGGACGTGCATACTTCCAATAACACTGTCCCAGCAAGATTCTTGGAGGCTACTAACAGGCCTTCAGACAAGACACACAAGAGGTACATGTGCCTTGTTTCAGATGGAATTATTAAACTATTTCCATCCGCCAGGTTTTACAAGTATCATGGCACTAATTAGCCTTGCTGGGATTCCATACTGCTGGTATTTCATATAGGCTGAAATCCTCTTGCATTGTGAAGCCTCAAGTTAAGAAACCACCCTTGACATTGTCTGTTGGTACTGAGTCACACACACACACACACACAACATATAATGTGTACGAAGGTTTCTCAACTTGAGGCACATCACCTCTAAAAGTTACTACACCGTTTGCGTTACGCCAGCGTTAATTATGCCACAGGATTTGGGCCATAGAAACTAAAACTTGGTTTTGCAAATTTGATGGCAGGGGGCGTTAACTCTATGAGATGAAAAAGGAGGAGCTTAACGTTATTTCTAAAACATGACCTTCAGCATTTGCTGCTGGAAAGGTACCAGTTGTCTCCAGCAGCTCCTCCCTAGACAGAAGAAAACATGAAACGGGGGGGCTTAGCATGGAATCAATAATCGCTGCCTTGTATTCACATCCAGGTTTGTCACATATTCAGATCGAGAGTAACATCAGTAAATTTAGCATATTACTTCCGAGCTTTGCTCATTTGTTAGGGGCCCAGGATTGGTTGTAACTTCTGGTTTAGAATACCTGCAGTGGAAAAGGCAGGCACATCATTTTACAGAAAACAATGCTTAGGAACAGTACTCAGAACTACCTGGTGCCCTAAAAATTCAGCAGAATAGAAAGGGTCAAATGAGACGTTAATTGAGACAGGAGAGTAGTAAGGTGCTTTAAAATACACATGTGTATGCTGCAGTTTATTTACAGACATTTATAATGGCACCATGCATCTAAATATCAAACAGAAGCTCTGTTACAAAGGTCTGCAGAGGTTTACAGGCACATGAATATTAGCAAAAGCA
The DNA here is from genome assembly GCA_037013535.1 of Intellagama lesueurii. Taxonomy (NCBI): domain Eukaryota; kingdom Metazoa; phylum Chordata; class Lepidosauria; order Squamata; family Agamidae; genus Intellagama; species Intellagama lesueurii. Next base: position 10,275,799 of record JBAJHW010000003.1, read on the forward strand.
GTGTGATTAACTGAAGCTTTCATTTACATACAGAAGACAAGGAGGCCAAGCCAGAAGAGCCGCTAAGGTTGGTTAGCGAACTGGGGCTCTTCTTAATCCTGCCAAGTGGGTAACTGCTGTCTGATGCTGAATCTGTCTCTCTGTCATCGCTCTACAAGATATTTCACAAACAGAAAAATAAAAGGCTGTGCAGGGGTTCAAAAAACAATAATAAAGTTTGCCATGCAGCACAGCTAATGAAAACCTTTAGTAGCATGCATAGTTTACATGCGCAAGTTTAGCTGTACTTAAAAAGGAGAGACACAAAGAAATTAAGTGATAAATGCTGAAGTTGCTTGTTTGGTTTTATTTGTTCTTGAAATAAACTTCATCTGTTTTAATTCCACCTGAAACACTTCAGTTTCACCAATTATTTCAGGCAACAGACTAATAAATGACATTTTCAAAACCTTGGCCAGTATCCTGCTGAATAGCCCTGCCTGCCCAATGGCAATGTCACTGGCAGTAGTAGATTGCCAATAATTAAAGAGTTCCTTTTCAGGGTACACATGAATTCATTAACATTAGGCACAAGTTGAGCAGCCCAAAACTGGATAAAGGAACTCTTTAGTTGGCAACAACCTGCCACCACTGGTAATTTAACTCCCACTCTGCAGGCAGAGGTCTACAACAGGATTAGAGATGGAAATGAACCATGATTCGGAGGTTCAGCGTGGTGCCTGCACAGGTGTTCCATGGCACACACTTCCCTCCCCCACCTCCTCTGGGCGGTCACCCACTCAGGAGCACATTTCCCTCTGCCTCCTCAGCCAGGGCAGGGAAGCCCATGTTGCTGCAAGTGAGTGAAGGATTGCCTGAAGGAGGTGGAGGAGGAAAGCATGCCCCTGAAGGTGAGCGGGTGATCCCCCAGAGGAGGTGGGGGAAGGAAGCAGGCAGTGCCCATGGAACACCTGTACGGGTGACGCACCAAACCAGGCCAAACCATCGAACCACAGTTTATGCCCGTCTCTAAATAGGATACTAGCCCATGTGTTCTTTTTTGGTCACCATCTGGGCCTACATAAATAAATTTAGTTGCTGGTATTTTAAAAAGGAATCTATATCACAAAGCTGTCATTGAAAAATGGAAAAAAAAGTCCAGATTTATTTTGCTTTTTTCTCCCTAAATCCAACTGTTAGTCCCAGTTAAGGTAGGCTCACTGACACAATGCTAGGCCAGCACTTATATAGATCCCATTCATTCAATTAATGTACTCTCTTTTGGAATAGCCATTAGAGTGAGACTACAGCTTTTGGGAAGCCAAAAGAACAGCTGTCAGTTATTTACAAGCCCTGAGTTATAAACTCTTTCTTTCAACATTCCATGTCAACTAGAAGCCAGTAAGCATTAACTTGGCCATGCAAAGTCTATTTGTGCTGGTCAGGTGTGTAAACTGCCGGTAGGGTTCATTTGCTCGGGGCAGCCAGATGGGCACAACCTGATGCAATGAACTTTATGGAACAAGAAGAACAGAGTTAAGTTAAATTTTAGGGACATCTTCTTATCTACCTACTATGTTCAATCCAGCAACTGGCTAAAATGTCCTGAAAGATCCTGAAGCTTTTCCAGAGATAATTTTGAAAAAAATCTGCCTCAATTCAGTGGCCAAATCACTGACAAAGAGTAGACCACAGGATCAAAGGAACTTACATATGGGTTAACTTAACAAACCCTATTCATCCAATGGGTCTACTGTATCTGGGACCAACAACTGGATTTAGCCCAGTCTATTTTGCCTCACAGAATGGTTTTCTAATACAATAGGACCCCCTATCCGCGGGACCAGTATCTGCTGATTCATTTATCCACAGTCTGAAAATATTAAAAATATTAAAATAAAAATTCTAGAAATATATATTTCTAAAGATGAATTTACTAAAACTGGTCACTAGAAGGAGCCAGAGACCATGCTATGTCTAGTGCTCACTATTAAAATAGTGTTTGCTATAATCCATGTTTTTCAGCAACTGCCGGGGGGGGGGGGGCTTGGGACCAATCCTCAACGGATAGGTGGGTCCTACTGTATATGCCCTGTGTGGTCACTGCCAGCAGTTACATCCAATAGCCCTTGCATACGGCTTTCTTTCTTTCAATCCTGTGCATACATTTCTTTGGCTATGTTAACCTAGGTTGATTACGTGATCAACAACTAATTAGACAGCCCATTCAGAATTCTGACTTCATTCATTCTTTGATTCAGGTTTCTGCAAGAGACCAATTTAAGGGGGGGGGGGAATGACCCAGTAGCCAAAGTAGTTTTAAAAGCTGTATAACATCAAACAAAGGAAAGCTGCAGAGGCCAGCGCCGAGTATAAACAAAAAGGATCTCTTTTAGTTCAGCTGCCCTGGAGATCACACCTCTCAATCACAGATCTTCCCCATGCTTGCTTCATTGTTCAAGGTTGAACTGAGGTTTAATTTTCATAGAAAAAACCAAGACAGCAAGAAGCAGGCCAAGTAGACTGAGGATGATCTCGAACCCGGATAAAATCAGATGCTGGATTACATCAACCAAATCCATAATTTACACTGTATTACAATGTGAATGAGCCATAACTCAAATTTGCAACAATATCCCGGTACAGGAAAACATGGATTCATGATCAAACTGCATGTTTGGTCACATGCTCAAGCCAGTGCTCCCTTATTCTCTCCCACTTTTCCAACAATCAAGCTGGAGATACTAGAGGCATGCTTTAATATATTTTTTTTCAACAAAAATGTGTTTGTCAGGGAATTTTTATTCAAATGTTCTACCGGTGGCCAATACTGATGCTGCTGGGAGTAAAATACAGAGTTTCCATGATGTTAGATAGCCAGTAAGTTATTCACAAGATCTGTTGGTGACCTTTGGTACTAACAATTCTCAACACCATAGCTGCTGCACAGGCCTTCTTAACATGCCCAGCTTGGGGAAGATATTATGATTGCTTGTCAGGCTCTGAAGACCTCTACTCATCCACCTGCAAAAATCTACAGGCTATTCCAGACTTCGTTTTAGATTCTAGAATTCACACCAAAGCTTGGCGAATGGGGGAGGGAAGGAGGATGCTTGGTCCCATGGAAGCACCTTCAGATTAAAACTGAGAAGCTCCTTCCACAGCTTGGTTTCTCTCTCTTCTCACAGATAGGTAAAGGTAAAGGTTCCCCTTGACATTTAGTCCAGTCGTGTCCGACTCTAGGGTGCGGTGCTCATCCCCGTTTCCAAGCCATAGAGCCAGCGTTTTTGTCCGAAAACAGTTTCCGTGGTCACGTGGCCAGCGCGACTAGGCACGGAATACCTTCCCACCAAGGTGGTCCCTATTTATCAACTCGCATTTGCATGCTTTCGAACTGCTAGGTTGGCAGGAGCTGGGACAAGCGACGGGAGCTCACTCCGTCGCGTGGATTCGATCTTACGACGGCTGGTCTTCTGACCTTGCAGCACAGCGGCTTCTGCGGTTTAACCCGCAGCACCACCACGTCCCTACTCTCACAGATAGGAGAAGGTCTTTTGGCCAGTAACCTCAGGGCTTTTTGCTTCTTGTCTGCTTCCCTGCCAGTTTCATGGTGGTGGTTCTACATATAAAGCCCTAAATGGTTCGGGACCTCGGGACCTGGCAGAACACCTTCTTCCAGTGAGAACTGCCCCTCCTCCTCACTCCTCCCAGGCTGGATGTCTGAGGATGCTGAACCTGAGAGAGGCCCAAAAGGAGAAAACTAGGAACTGGGCCTTCTTGGCGGTCGCTCCCCAACTCTGGAATCAATGTCCTCCAGATATCTGCCTGGCCCCTTCACTGGCAATTTTAAAAGAAGCTTTTAAAACCCGGGCTGTTTCGACAGGCATTTTATTGAGTCACCAATGGAACCTGGTGAAACTATTAGCTAAGAAGAGCGCAATGCCACCATTTTAAATGCTTAAATGTTTTAATGTTGTTGCATTTGATTAATCATTTATTATGTTGCATTTGTTTTTATACTAGTATCGATGCTTTATGGTTAGATGTTTCATTTATTGTTTTGCCTTTTGTTTGGATGTAAACTGCCCAGAGTGGCCTCTGGTTTAGAAGGGTGGTACAATTAATTAATTAATATTTAGCAGGAAAAAAAACCGGCTTGTTAATTTGCAAAGATCAACCCACAAGATGCACTGATGGCTCTTCTTTCGTCATCAGGAAGTACGCGGAGAACCACAGGCTGATAAGATGTGACGGACCAGTAAGTAACCAAGTCTCAATAGCTATCCCAAGAACCACAAACCAAAATCCCTGAGATTAACATCACCATCTCACTCTCCCGGAAGAAGTTTCCATATGTTCCAATTCTTGTATGTTGCTGAGTCGTTGTACGTTACAGCTTCTCTCTTGAGCAAGTCGGCCCTCTTTTAAAGCAAATCAACATTTTAACATTTTTTTTTCTAAAGAAATGCAAAGTAAGAACTTGCCTCCTCCTGCACAAACACCGGGACTGATTTGCTCATCTGTTTGATTTTTTCTGGACGTGAGAACTGGCTATCAGGAAAAGAAGGTGCTGTGGAAACTGAAAAGCAGCAAATCATGTTTAAAGAACTAATTAGGTTCTTGTATAGGAAGAAAAGGTTTTAAAATACACACAGTTATTGGCATGCAGAAGAAACTTCAACGTACAAGGTGCACTTACAGCAATGCACGCTACAGGAAAGCCGAAACCGGATTTGTCATAATGACCTGTGCATACTTTTTGAAGGTATCCTTTCCAGGATACCTTACTCGTCTCTCCAGGATATCCTTACTCGTCTCTCCAACATAAGGTGTGTGTTGTATGTTACTATTCCTGACAAAAGGCAGAGGTGGGAAGTTTTTGGACTACAGTTCCCAGAATCCTACAGTAGCATGGTCAGTTTCCCATCTCTGGATACAGATGCAGATGAGGCTTGCAAAAGGTACCTTGTGTATACAATATCCACAAACAAAATATGTGAGGGTCTATAGCTGAAGAGCCTTTGTTATGTTCCAGGGGATCCTTTTTCTAGACAAGGTGTAATGCAGTGGTTCCCCAGATGTTCTTCGACTGCAACTCCCAGAAATCCTGGCCAGCACAGCTCGTGGCGAAGGCTTCTGAGAATTTTAGTCCAAGAACATCTGGGGACCCAAGGTTAGGAATCACTGGTCTAATGACTCTAATGGATGAAAGCCCCTACAATCAATACCGTTAAGGAAGTTTGCATCCAGGATTAACACGCTGTCCAACATCTCACAGTCACCCCCGGAACATTTGACCCCATACTGTGACTTTCCAAGTACCAGTTCTAGGAAATCTGTGGTGGTGGATTCTCAATATGCAACACCTTACAGTGCTAGCATTATTGCCTGTGTAGCACCTGTCTGAACTCGTCGGGCACTAGTCCTTCTCAAAATGCACACGGCATTTATGTTTATACTCTTTTAAAAAAAATCTTATAATAAGGTGGAAAGAAAAGAGGGATCTTTTTCTCATAAAATGGAATGTCCAGGGGGGGAGGGGGTGTGTCTCCAAGGACCATCTGCAGGGCAGAGAAACACTGCATTCAGCGTGCGGTCAGAGGAGGAAGCAGCCTGTCTTTTGGGCTGCTTATGACACCGACTGGTGCAAGCTATTTCAGGAGTGATTCCTTGTGGACAGAAGGGTTGCTTTAAGGGAGATTGCTCCTTTCTTGACATCTGATCGCACCCTAAGCCAGAGGTGTAGCAAAGGCAACTATTGCCACTGACTCCAAATTAATGGACCCAGCTTCTTCTGCAAACTCCCAATGCATCTCTGTCCAAAGATCCAGAGCTTTTAAAATGGTGCCTTGCAGATAAAGGACTGGTTTGTCCACTTAGACGACTACGTTGCCACTCAGGATGAAGAGTCTTTTTCTTGATTTTCCAACACCCTCCTTTGTATGCTAGCTCCCCTGTCATGGTCTGTACCACCTTTAAGGTTCACACTTCAGGAACCACAAAAAGGGGTTCCAAACTGGAGAACATTTGTGCACGATCCTTTTCCGTAACAGTTTGGTGCATCATGAATCTGGCTACAAATATCAAATAGAACCATACCTCACATGTAATATGTAGGAAATCTCTCAGCAATGCAAAGTTAGCAATAGTTTTTAGTATACAACAAACGCTGTAGCAGACAAAGACTACAGCCCTCTTACTAGTTAGTCAATATTGTCAGCAGCAGCAGCAGCAACAACAACAAATGAAGTGTGAAGCCACAAAACATTTCAGCAGCTACATGCAGGAAGGGTCTTATTACTCACTTCCTGGAACATTCTCATTTGTCTCATCTGGGGGATCTGCTTTCTGGTCTGGTCAAAATTGTAACAGCAAAGAACAACACACTGTCACTCAACAGTGCAGATAACTGGATATGTTTTAAGCACAGATGAATCAAATACTTTGCATGTGACATTCCAAGCAGCTTCCCTCTCTCTCCCTTGCCTTCAGAATCACTGCATATTTTGCTTCCGTAAAACTCTGTCAATCCTTTTGCTTTACATAGGCCAGACGATTCTGCCAAAGATAGCAAGACCATTCAAACCCCAGCTTCAATTCCCCACTGGCAATGTTTGTACATGTGGTGTGATCCTACATGGCTTATATTGGCACAGCTTTCCACTCAGCGGAAGCTCCACAGGATACTGGCCATAGATTTTAATGAAAGGTGAGAAGGTCTGCCAAGAGCCATGTAGATTGCAGGACCTAATTTAACCCAGTCAACATTTATTTGACTCTGGGAGTGAACCAAACCCAGTTTTGGGTGGACACTCCCCTTTGTAGTCTGCCTGTCACATGTCTTTACAGTAACTCCAATAGCGTTTCTTCACATTGTGAAGTTAATTTGACTTATGACAGAGCACCTAGGCCATATTTTTCTCCAAGGGTCATACAATAAAAGAAAGGCTACTGGGGAAAAATCCAGCTGCATAGTTATCAAATAGCAGAGGCTACACACTAAATAGGGCAGGCAGCTGGTCAATCTGTCATAGTCAAATATTTCATGTCAAGAATGTCACTGCCTATGTCAGGAGTGAGCAATCTCTGAGGGTCTTGGGATCACATGCCCCTTCCTTGGACCGTGGAGGGCAGGAGCACCCCCTCCCAACATGATAGCCTTGCCCCTCCCCTCCAGTGTTGCTCCAGAATCAGAGATCCTGTTCTCCAAAGGCCTGCACGGAAGAGGGGGGGGGGAATTTGCATTTAAACATAATTCCCGTCCCCTGGCCATGGATGACACTTTTAAAGGGTTCCTAGAAACAGGAAGTGAGCAGGGATTTACAGTTTTGGAATGAATTGACAGAGTGCCCTTTGTGATTTAACACAGTATGATTTTGGAACTTTTGTCCCTACAGTTTTGGGTGGTTGGAGCATGTGGTGGAGGGAGTATGGGACCATGTGCCATATTTTGCCCTGCCTTTGGCATACACGTTCTCTATTTTTAATTTGATTGGCCAGAATCCTATTGTCGATTTACACTTGCATAAGACATGCCAGTCTTGGTGGCAAACCCCTGTTCATAAACTGGTCGGGCTCCCGCACGATTGTGTTAATTGGGCTCATATGCAAGATTGAAACCAGTGTCTCATGAATGAATGGCAATTTGCTGCAAGACTCAGGCAAACTCCCTTATGCAAATGTAAATCAACAATAGGATCCTGTCCATTATAAGATCATTTGTTCGCTAAATGCTTTGCTGTTATTGATAACAAAAAAGAGCTCTAATTTCTTGCATGCATTCCTGCAAGCTTTAATCCTGCTGAAAGCTGGATCAAGCAGGCTTAACTTGTGATGGGATTGCAACCAATATGGCTACCAAACTATCTTCATTTATAGCGCCATCAAAGAAAGACAGAGAGACATTATTGACAAGACTAAATCAGGCCATACTCAGTTACCTAAAAAGTTAAATATTAGCTTTCATAGAACACAGACAGAGAAGTCTTTTGCTGGGAAGAATTCACACACATACACATACTACTAAAGCAGATGGTTACACTCATGCAGCCACAAATAAAATAGTTACCATCTTCAGCACTAAGCATATAGTCTTCCTTTGGAAGGTTTATTTTTCTTATATCTGTGCAGGAGGGAAAATTGTGACATAATTAGACATTTCAGCTGTTCAAAAAGTTATTGCGGGTTCTCAATAGGTGCCTCCAGTGGGAAAAAGAAGCAAAAGTTTGCAAGCAACACCAAGTTCAAATGATAGATGATGTCTTTGCTATAAAACATTCTAGTGGAAGGTAATATAACCCTAAATAAATAAAAATAAAAGTAGTTATGTTTTCATTTCTAGTATAGTTTCTCCGGCAGCTTATCAAAATCGTTAGGAACAACAAGTTGTCTAAACATCAAAGGTATTTTTCATATAAAATATAAAATTCTATAAAATTTATAGTATTTAATATGCTTTTTGTCAAATTGTCGATATCAACATTTTCGTAAACTATTTGGTAAGACAAGAGAAGTCTGGGTTGCTTTAAAGAGTTAACTGAGTTAGCACAACCTCCCATTTAAAAAGTAATAACAGTATTCAAAAAAGCAAAGTGTGCTGTTTATATACCTCCTCATCGTACTTAAAGCACTATCTGGGAGGTTTACAATTTAATTATGCAGGCTACACATGGTCCCCATCCCCCATCAAACTGGTACTCATTTTACTGACATTGAATGGGTGGAAGGCTGAGTGAACCTTGAGCCAGCTACCTGGGATTGAACCCGGGTCGTGAGCAGAGTTTTGGCTGCAGTATTGCAGTTTAATCACTGCGCCACAAGGCTCCTATATTTGATATTTAACATGTAATGTGTTACGTGTTGTACAAACTACTCATTATTTTACAAGTAATATGAATTCCTATGCATTACTTTTTTCATTAAAAATCCTTAAAAATCAAAAATGGCCCAAACTCTTTCAAAAACAAGTTCCTTCGTACATTCAAAAAGGAGCAATGTTACTTTGTGTTACGCTATTTCTTTAAAAAGGAAAAGGGGAATGTTATGCTTTCATTAGCCCGGAGGTAATATGTTACCGGCAATGTTGTTATGTTCAATGTGCAGTAAAATCTAAAGCAATAAGCAGAAGTAGCCAGATAAAGCTGTATTTAGTAGCTGTGCTCAACTCACCAACAGCTGGAGACAGACAATACGTTTAAGAACACTGAAAGAGAACCATCTTTTCTTACAGGACCCACTTACATGTCCACTTCTTTTGCCCCAGCATAGCCTCTGGTCAAACAGGTAAACCTGTTTACCAGAGGCAAAAGTAAGACAAGCACATATGGGCAGAGATTCATGTTTGAAACCATTTTCAAAATTCTGGAGGAAAAAAAAATTATCTACCTCCAGCTATTGATACACAGAAAGTAGCTGTTACTGCCTAAAATCTACCCCTTAGGTTAGTGGTTCCCAGATTTGGGTCCCCAGATGTTCTGCAACTCCCAGAAATCCTGGCTAGCACAGCTAGCGGGGAAGGCTTCTGGGAGTTGCAGTCCAAGAACGTCTCGGGACCCAAGGTTGGGAACCCCTGCTTTAGCTCTTTTCTATCTGCATCTCAGTCGGTATTACTAAAAGCCTAATTAATCCAAAACAGCTTATCAGGGCATTACTGCTTCACAGAGCACATGTTAAGGGAAATAAAACCTGAGATCCTAGAAGCATATCTCTCAGAATGCTCCAAAGCGTGGGCAGGTAGTGAGCTGTTCCAGAAACCCATGAACAACTTCATATGACTGGTTCAACCCAGAAATGTTCAATTATTAATTTTTTAAAAAATGTAGTTTTGAGTGTTAAATTCTTCCAAGGGAGATTTTAATTACTTCTTGATAATGGAGGGCAGTTTGGAGATGATTTTAAAAAAGAAGAAGAAACACCTTCAAGGACACAGAAAATGTCAGGCAAACATTTTCGCTCACTTGATGTGGCTGATGGAATGTCCTCTAGACTTTTGGAAGGAATTTGCCTATTTGAACTCCTTTTCAAAGCCTCCATAACTGCGCTTGGCTCTTCTTCTGAACCTGTTTGAAGACAAAACACATGAACACTGCACAACGCACAGACATATCTCTCATGCAAGTATAGGCTCATTATCTAATTCACCCAGCTTAAAAAAAAAAAAACAACACACCACCTAAACATTATGAGAAACATGGCAAAAATGACATTATGGAAGTTGCTTCCGATACCACGATAATTCCTGCAATTTCAATGCCATGTCCTAAATATGGCGTTATACTGAATGCTGTCCTGCCTCACATCATTGTTCACTTTTAGTGAGGGCATGAGCCAGTTGAATAGCTCAGTGAATTAGGTATCTGGCTGTGGAGCCAGAGGTTGGGAGTTCAATTCCCTACTGTGCCAAAACACTGAGACAAAAGCCAGCCTGTGTAGCCTTGGGCAAGCTGCACAGCCCCAGGATGCCCCCAGAAGATTGGAATGGTAAACCACAACTACATTTTTTTTCTTACAAAACGTTTTTTTAATTGAAAAAGAAAACATTCAGTGGCCAAAAACATCTTACAATTTAAAACATGCAAAAACCTACACACCCTCATCTCTTAAAGCAGTGTTCTTAACACTGCAATTCCCAGAAGCCTTCACCACTAGGGGATTCTGGGAGTTGCAGTCCAAGAACACCGGGGTTAACCAAGGTTGGGAACCACTGTCCTAGAGGAGAGAAGGAACGGTGTCAAGCAAACCTTTTCTTTCAAAAAAATATATATTGAAAAATATTTTTCTAACTTGTTAGGGGATGAGGCCCATGGGGCCTCATGCAGCTCACAGGCCATTCCCACTCCTGTGTTAAAGCGTGTGTTAAATAATTAAGCCACCGTGCACGGTGTTACGCTCCTTGAGGCGTCTGGTGCAGCAGTGGTCCTGTCCCCCCCCCCTCCAATATAAAGGCAGGAGAAGGCTCGTTCCAGGAAAAGAGTAAGGATGCTTAGAGGCAGGGAGACTCCAAAAGAATCTCCAGCCACAAGAAAGAATAATTTGTTTTGTCCTGACCGAGGATACTTCTAAACTGTACTTTTATCATAGCTTGGGTATGCCCCATGCACTGAAGTTTACATGTATATATGTATGCATAGACAAAGAGAGAGAGTGAGAGAACCAGGAAAGAATTCAAAATTGCTCACGTGTTCTACTTCTTTGGATCCCCACAAAATAACTGCTGTTTTCATCGGAAAGATCTGATCCAAAACTCCTGGCATCTTCATCCTCTTTGTTCTTGCCATCAGCATTTTGGGTACCAAGATGTAGCTCCACTTGACTTACTCTGAGAGGGATTTGCTCTTCTGCACGTGGGCTGCTTGAGCTTTGGGATCTATGGAGCACGTCAGTAGTACCGGCTTCGTTTGCATCACCTAAGGATGCAGTAGTTACCTCTGCTCCCCCCTCTCTTTCATATTCTCTCTCTCTCTCATCTGTCTTAGAGCAACTAGGAGAATCCTTTCCTCTTTCTGGATGTGCAGCTTCAGCCGACGATGTGTTGACCTGAACAGTCTTTTGGAAAACCGTAATTCTTTCAGGGACTCCCTCTACAATTTGGTCATCTTGTTTAAAAGGCTTTCCCTTGAGCGGTGTTTTAACTTCAGTATGAAACTCATTTGATGCATTGGCAGCTGAAGCTAGCATTTTTACAGAGGAGTTTTGCTTTTTTAATTGAGATGCGGAGTCATCCAGAACTTCTGGGTGGTCTTCCATGGACACTTGCAAAGAAGCATCAGAGCTTTCCCTAATTAGCTTTCCTAAGTTAGAGTTGAATACCGTATTATCTTTTGCTGGGGCGGTCGATTTTATTACTGTTTCTTTTGCTTCTTGAGGAAATTCCTTGATGCTTTCTGGGACATCTAAAGATGCCAGTTGAATAGACTGCATCCAGGCAGCATCTTCAAGTAGTTTCTGCAAGCCAGAATTAAATTCTGTTTGCTTCTCTTTGGATGGAGAAGCAGTTTTGTTTACAGTTTCACTAATTTCTTGACCTTCTTCCTGTTGGTCAAATACCTCTACCCTCCAAATTGACTTACTCTCTATTTGCGTTCTGTTGTTATTAGCCCTGCTTTCCTGGTTGGTTGGTAGAATTTCAGACTCTTCCTTAAGCAGTTTTTGGAAGCTGGCTTTGAGTTCATCCTGCCTCGGATTGGAAGGAAGACTTGTCTTTTCTATCATTTCAATTATCTCTGGAAGATGTGGTGCTACTTTTTCATAAATGGAGTTCACATTCTGATCAGTCTGTAGTGGTGTCTCTGTAACTCCAGAGTCCTCTTTTAGGAATTTGCTTAAACTGGCTTTAAATGCGGCAGGTTCATATGAATTTGCTTTAATAGCTTTCACCACTGTCTCTGCCACATCTTTAGGTTGCTCATCACTGGAAATTGCATATCCTCCAGCTTTTAAATTGTTCTGGCTTTTAAATGGTAGTGTTACAGTCACCTCTTCACCCAGTTCATTTTCCACTGTAGACAATACACGGCCACTGTCTTCATTTGCATTTGCGTCGCTCGTGGTCTCTCTCAAAGAACTGGCCCCTTGGAGAGAAGCAAGAACAGTCTGACCAGCAAAAGAAGACTCACGTTGACTCTCTCCAGAACTATCCTTGCAGTGCATTTTTAGAACATTTTCAGTTGTGGGCAAAACACACGGCATTGTGGAGGATGCATTCAGAAGCCAAGCTATTTTGGCATTCATATCACTACATTTCTTTTTGGATGGGACATTAACTCCTGTCACTGTCTCAAAAACCTCTGTGGCTGGAGAGTTTGCTTTGTTCTGAGCGGCAAAAACAGCATCAGGCAGCACCAGTTTTACAGATGGAATCTGGAAGACATCTTCCTGAGAAGCTGGGTCATCTAATGGTCTGTGGCCTTCCTCCATGTCTGGAGCTTTCCCAGGTCCTGAATGAGATTTTCCTGTTGCTCTAGACAAACTCTCTGCGCCTGTGTTAAATCCAGCACGAGGGTCTCTGGATGTGGTATGTTTGTTTATAGTTATAGCTTCTTCTGTTTCTTCAGGCTCCGCAGGGCCTTTCTGTTGACCGCTGGGATACGAATCATGGCTGCGCTTCATCACTTGATCAAAGAAACGCCTTTGTTCTGACAGCGAAACTGCTTGTCCAGAAACATCCTCCACGACAGAATGTTTTGGAGAGGTTTTTGCATCTGAGGGTCCCTTCAGTTGATTCTCCGAGCCCACGTCAAGAGCCCTGGTGTCAACTTTTGATGGGGCCAAACTGCTGTCTGCAGCCTCTGCAACCTCACTGGCCGAAACTCCTACTTGTCTATCTGCAGGGACCCCCTGATGCTGCTGAGCTTGGTCATCCAAGGGCATTTGCGCCTGTGGTGCTAACCCTCGCGATGGTACCCCTTTCTCATCAGCTGGTGGGGAAACTAGCAAGAACTCCTGAGATGCATCAATCAATAGCTTCCGCAAGTCACTGCTAAATGAATTAAGTTGTCTTCGTGATGGGACCTCTGATTTCTCTATAGACTCTTCCACTGGAAGCACATTTCCCCCCTCTAAGTAGTGGTCTTTTGGTAGGACAAATTCTAAACTTTCCTTTGGAGCAGCATCCACTGACGGAGAGGGCACTGGTGGCCCTGCTTCTTTTGAGATGGTGCTGGTGGTTTCCAAGAGATTTTGAGTTGAAACCTTGGCATTTGGTTTGTCCACTTTTTCTTCTCGGGCAATCTGTTTTTCCTGTTCGTCTTCCAAAACAGCCTGGCTAGTTCTCACTTCAACTTCTTTTAACATTTCTGGTTCTTCCTTATAATTCCTTGCTCTGCCATTTCCACTCCTGGGAACTGTTACCATCACCTTGTTATATTCATCGGTCCTGCTCTGTGGTTTCACTCCCACATCCCAAAAGCTTCTCAGACTTTGAAACTGTGATGGGCTGAGCATTTGAGCCTTGGCATCCTCATCTAATTTTTCCTTTAAAGAATGAATCTGAAAGTGGGACTTTTGTTTCTGAGCAGAAGTTGTCTTCTCTTTCTCTGAAACAACTGGTTGGAAATATTCTCCCTCTTTTGTGCTGGGTCTCAGGCGAAAGTTCACGCCATCTGAATGTTCTGAAAATTCATTCTTTTGGTCACCTGGAAATATTTTGCCTGAACTGTCAATAGGATAGCTTTGTTTAGATTTGTCAATCAACCTTGGAGTACTTCTCCCTGAAGACAATTTACTGCCATCGTCATCTGGTTCAGATTCATCCTCATTTAATACCACTTTTCTGAAAGTAACTAAATTATATTTGCCTTGTTCGTTATCAGATTCAGCTGTAACATATCCTGAAGATCCCTCCACTGGTTTTACTCTGTGGGATTCCTTGTTAGAGTTCAGTATTGTGTTACTAGCTGAGGTGTTCTTATTTAATAGATCTCCCTTACTTTCAAGCTTGGGGGTCTCCTCTCTTTCCCACAAAGCCCTGATGTCCTTGACTCTCTTCTTATTCTCTAGAGATGACTGCTTGATTTCTTGGTGCTGCAAGTTAGGATTTCCTCTGTCGGAAAATTGTGTATTTTCCTCAGATTCCGATGGTTTACCTCCAAGTTCTTCAAAAGATTTTCCAGATTGAGGTTCAAAGCTTCCTTCCTCCAAAAGCGACTTAACATCTCGCTCCCCATCAGTGTATGCCTGTGTACTATTTTCCCTTTTCATTACTTTACCAAAAGAAGCATCAGTACTTTTAAAAAACAGGCTGGGTTTCTTATCTTCAAAAGCCTTCTGTTCCCCAACCGAAGGATTTTCACCATCCATTTGAGTATTGGCTCCCACTGCAGTTTCAGCTTTGTTGACACCTTGATGAACTACTTGCAGTTGCGTGTTCACGCTCGCAGGAAGGGTCTGCCCATCATCTTCAGAGGCTGCAGCGTCTTCTGTTCTGCTCTGACTGCTGACTGGTTGTTCCACTACCAACAGGCTGCTTGGACTTTCATTCTTTGCAAACAACGACAGTTCTGGTTCTTTGTGGAACAGAGATTCTTTGTTGGTTGGCTCTTTTCTTTCACGTGCAGGAGAATCCAGATTTAAACCATGTGTACCCAAGTCGCTATTTTCTCTTGCCTTGAGCATATCCGTCTCCGCCAAAGGGCTTAGCAAAACTGGTTCTTTACTAACAGTATTGGAAGTTCTCTTAAACCAGTCTAGTACTTTAGATATGGATTCATCGGCTGCCTTCTCGATCTCAGCAGCATGTTTATCAGGTTTGGAATTGGTTTTAGCCCTTTGACCCTCAACAAGAGCAGGCTTACCTTGTTCAAGGTCTGCAGAGCCAGCTTTTGGTGCCTGAGGCTCTTCCACCGTAGCCAAAGGCAACTGTGGGCCTGTAAAAGACAGAGTCATTTTTCCCCGTGAAACTCATGCTGTCACCCAATTAAAAAAGCTTAGTCTATCAAACCAGTTTTAATGAACTAAATCTGCACAGATTTGCAAACAACCATTTGAAGGGGAAATATATACTGTATAGAGAGAGGAAGTGCATTAATGGCACAACAGCAGCTATCTCCATAGAAGTATTCTTTCCTGTATGGGAGTGAGTGGGGAATGTCTCTAAAAAAGGGGTTTCCAACTTTGGGTCTCCAGATGTTCTTGGACTGAAACTCCCAGAAATCCTGGCCAGCACAGCTAATGGTGAAGGCTTCTGGCAGCTGCAGTGCAAGAACGTCTGGGGACCCAAGTTTGGCAACCAATGCCCTACGACATCATCTTCTAGTGACCTTTCCCACTTCATTCTCATACGGAAGAGAATGCCTCCATACCTTTACTAGAGAAGTCATTTTTTAAAGGGACTGCCTGGTTGAAAAGATTTTTTTTCATCAACCAATTAAGGAGTTGGGACGCCTAGGTGAAATGTAAACTTTCTAAATAGCATGATCCAAAACGACGACAACAACAACAACAACAACAACAACAACAGTGAACCAGTGGTGATGGATACAGACCTTAAAGAAATGAGTTGGTAGGAGGAGGAAATGGACTGTTTGTGCTTTGAGCTGATGAACCAAAGGCAGAACACTCCTTCTGTCCAACATGTTTTATCACATAGATAGAACCCATGTATGAAGGAGACAGGTCTCAAGATGCTGTAATGTTCATCATTAAAATAAGCATAAGCATCACTTCACAGCATCTTGAGATAAGTCTCTTTTATATCTGGATTCTATGTGGATGTTCTCCAGGGTTTGCATCCTCTGGATGTTCAGGCACCAACATGACTGTCCAGCAAAGACCAGTGCAAACAGTGCTGGTGAAACAGACTAAGCCATGTAAGATAATCCATCATGGATCAAAAACTTCCTGGGTTTTTTGTTTTGTTTTGCTGCCCACGGAAAACTGCTGTGACAAATTTTTCTGTTTTAGGAGGGTAAGCATTGGTGGAGTCTGGCCAGCATTCAAGAAGCCACAAGAAGTCATTGATAAGCTGCGTTCATCATGGGTCAAAGACTATGAAGGCCTGATCTAAACAGGAGACCAGCCAGATACCTGTTTTAAGACGTACTCCTGCATGCCAACCTCTGACAGGTTTGCCATATGAAGGTCTAGAAAGACATCTAAGAGACAAACTAGACCACACGCCTACCATATTTTTAGAAGCAGGATATAATGAATTAGTAACAGGCATCTATTTGTCATAACACAGAAAATTAGGAAAGGGCTGTGTGGTTGTTAGGATTACACAAATACAAAGGTAGGGTGATCCTTTTATTGAACCAAAAAGAAAAAAAAATCAAATAAATTGCAAGCTTTCATGGAGAAAATTCCACATCATCAGGCTGGGCACCACACCTTCACGGACAGCGCAGAAAAACTGTAGACTACAGTCCCAAAAATTCAGTCATTAGAAGGTAAAATTAATTGGCAAGTCTCATTTCTGAGGCATGTACCTCTAAGTTAAGCCCACCGTTGGAAGGGAAACTGGTTAGTTGGAGAAAACATGCATTCCTCTTAATGTCTAACTTGACCCTAACTATTCTCAGTCTTAAGACAAGAAGATGCTACTGCTTTCATGCGTTGGTCTAAAAATGGATGTAAAGAAACCACCACGACACCCAACTTTTAAATAGAGTTGTTGGACAAGATCATCCTAGACACCATACCTCTAATTAACTGCTTACTCTGATAAAAAAAAGCTCCTCCTTCCATTCTTTGCTATTTTTACCCTCCTCATTACAATGGTCATACAATTGCCTGTTCCACTGCCATGCAACAAACCGGTCTTATAAAACAAGAACATAAGCACCAAGTCCATCTCCTCCTGCTCAAAAATTAAAATTTAAAAAATCCAGGGCGGAGAATGCTCATCTGCTGGTAATCGACGTGTCAGAATTGAAACACCACAGAGCCATTTGGAAGTGGAATGAAGTGTTGCAGTATTTCCTACTAATAAAACATTCTAATCTGGGTTGGGAAACCTGAGACTGGAATGCTGATTTTGGCCTTTCTGGGGCCCCCAACCAGGGCTCTTGGTTTTCCCATCTCTCCTCCTATATTGCATGAGACTACCAGTTAGTCTTTTCCAGGCTTCTGTATAGTCTCTCCCCCCCCCCCCCCCCCCTTCTAAAAGGATAATATTCTTCAGGTTACTTTACTGGCAATAAAAGATTTCAGTCAAAATATGCTGGTCGTTTTGGTCCTGCCCTTTGGGCTGTGGACCCGCCCACCACTGGAAGTGTGGTCACCAGAACATCTCTACTTTTGTTTTAAGACAACAACATGTGATTGTGGGTCCGCATAAGAGATCTCACCCGCCCGGCCAGGTCTCGAAGAGGCTGCGGAGAACACTATGTGTAAGCCTTGCGCCACGACAGCTGCCCTGTCTTAGTAACATTCAGTAGGACCATGATATATGCAAGGGATTGGTTCCAACCCGCCTTGTGGATGCTCGATCATATTTTCAAAACACAGATTAGTATTTCCTAACACAGAAGACGGCAAAGAGAAAGAACTCCAAAAAGCACCTCTGTTTCTCTTACAGTGACCCAGAAAAAGAGGGAACAATATGGGTTCCTTTAGATGTTAATGGCCAACCCTTTCCAGTTCTGGTTTGGAGGCAAGCCCTCCAAAATGCTTTCCTAATATGGAAGAAGAAGCAAATCTTGGTTTACCCTGAACAGGGAACAAGGGAAAGAGTGGAAGGTCTTCTTCAACCCTGAGAATTACTTTCAAAGAAATAAAATGGCACAAAAAAACTAAATAAATCAACTAGACCTTGGATGCTTCCTCAGCTATGGTTACTTACCAATTACACGAAATGCAAGTTTTCCCTCAGTAAACATTTAGCAGTTAATTATCCCAATGGAAATTTGATTCAAGTCATTTATAGCTCAAGAAGGAATAGAATTCAGCCTAAATGACAAATTAATCAGGAAATAGGTGAGGTGGCGGTGATGATGGTAGTGAGTTAGAAAAGAAACAAATACTTGACATCTGAAATAATCCAGGTTAAGGTGAGTAAAGCAACAGCACTGTTCCCCATGGAAGACTGATGGACAGGGCTACTTAAGACGCTCAATTTTGCTAACTCTTAGCTCATCGGACTACCCTTGGCTTCTTACCAGTTGTGTTTTCTGAGGCGGCCTCTGACTCAGGGCTCAACCGTTCTGCTTTAACCTGAGGGGGTTTCTCAGCAATCTGCTCTTCCCCAACATTGGGGGAGATCTTGATTGAAGCTTCATGTGAAGGCAGAGGTTCCACAAAGGGGCTTTTCATTGGTGGCAAGGTGTCCGACTGCACATCTGCTCTGCTGTTAGCTACCTCAGAGCTTGGCGCTGTTTCGTCTTCTTGGGACACTCCTCTGTGTTCAGTATTACCATTTGGAGATAAAAGAGACTGAGGAGGCTTTGCTGGCAGAGATTGCCCATTCTGAGGGGCGTCTGAGCCCCCAGTATGGTTATCGTTGCTCTTACTATAATCAGAGTCTAACAGATTAAACTCTCCAGATTCCTTACCCTCGTGCATCTCAAGGCTCGGTAGACGTCCTTTCCCACTTACGTTGGAGGAGAACCTGACCTGTTTAAGTCTTTCAAGTGAGTTTTGAGAGAATCCTTCCAGATCCCCTGGAGGAGGGGAGTTTTTCTCCGCAACTCCTTCAAGGATGGTTGAAGTTGGCAACCCACTTTTACTCGGTTGATCCAAGTTTTGGTTCAGACGGAGCACTTCAGAATCTGTGGAACTTGAGCTCGAACTGCGCTTCAGGATCCCCCTGGGTGGAGTCCCATAGCCGTTAGCCTGCTTTATCCTTCCAGGCGCTTTGGGGAAAGAATCTTCGCTCTTCAGACTGACATCCGATGTCTTGTGGATGTTCTTCCTAGCTTTGGGTACAGGAGGCTTCCCTGCCTGTCTCTGCAACTCATTCGGTTCTACGGGAGTCTGCTCTGACTTGTGTACCCTGTCGTGATTTGTTAAGGTTACCCTGGGCTGGTTTTCTATTGAAGACGAATGTGGGTCTGCAAGACAAGACGTGCATGTAAAGAGAAGAGTAAACACATACGAGACATAAGGACTCACCAGATGCAAACAAACAAACAAGCATGCAACTGAGCAAAAGCATGATGCAGCTTGGAGGAGGAATCGCACAAGCTTGCTTGTTAGGGATGCAACACAACCAAAAATGAGTGGTGTAAGGTTCTTTGTCGCCGTTATCTACCCGTGCAGCAAAATGGGGACCACCCTTTGTGCTGTGTATTGGGAGTGTGTGCACTTCTTCTGTTATACCTTGCCTATAGCAAAAAAAGGGCAAAAGCCCAGGACACAGAAAGAGCTCAACCCACTCTGTGCTATGATAATTTTCTCTTCGAGTGTGTGGGAAATGTTACACAAGGAAGTGTTTTACCAGATGGGATTGCCCCAGTACATCATCTTAAGTGGTACGATTCATTTCAACCCTGGTAGAACTCTACCCACCTCAGACATCTGCATGCTTAGAATAAGGCAATTTAAAGCAGAGGGGATTTGATTTAAATCATGATTTAAATCAAAAACTTGTCTGTGTTTTTTTTTTTCCATTTAAATCATGATTTAAATTGATTTTTTTTTTTAAAAAAAACTCCTTGATTTTTATCCACACTGATTTAAAGTTCTCTAAAGCAATTGCTTCAAAATACAGGAAAGCCAGATGCTTTCGAGCTGCACTGGAAACATTAAAGGCAGCTTTTTGAATAAGAGACTGCAGTCCTAGAAGTCAGCAGGAATTGTGATAGCGTAGAGTTGCCAGATGTTCCTTCGTCTCTATATTTCAATGGTTCCCAAACTTGGGTCCCCAAACGTTCTTGGACTGCAACTCCCAGAAGCCCTTGCCAGCATAGCTAGTAGTGAAGGCTTTTGGGAGTTGCAGTCCTAGAATATCTGGGGAGCCAAGGTTGGGAGCCACTACTATATTTCAACTATGGTTGTCCATGGGTTCCCCAATTCGGTTTGCAAGTCAGTTCAGGGCTTCCAAACATCCTGATTCAACCAGGGGTAGTTTGTGCCCCCATTTGATTTGATTTCTGCCCTAGGTCCAAACTGACGTGTAAAGTCAATGCATTAGAAAACCAAAAAGACTACAGAGTTCTTCGTTTGTTTGCTTTCCACTGATGTACATGAAGCTTGGGGGCATGATAGATCCCAAACAGAGGAATATGCCTACCAAATTTCAGACAGCTAGATGTTTTGTATACTAGACACCTTTAAAGATTGAAAACTAACTTGAAATTAAAATTATAGTAGGCTGTGATTTATGCCCATTCCTATTCGATTTGTGCTCTGAATCTGAACTAATTTGCCAATGTGCTTCACTTCACTCTGGAACCAAATCTGGAGATTCCATTTTGATTCACACAGTTATTTTTGAATCGCATCTAATTTGGTTCAAAATTTATGTTTTGGCCGAATCTGGCACACAGCCCTAATTCAGAACTACGAAGCATGTTATGACCTTTCAATCTGCTTTGATTTCCACAAATCCTTCCATGTAGCTCAGTTGCACAAACAAAGCTGAACTTTGCCATCAATACTGTTAGTGTTAAATGCCATCATCCTCATCAACATAAGGAGAGATCAACGTAGGAAAGATCCTCACATACGATGAATTCTTTCATCATAGAGACATACAAGACACATTCCAAATCACATCTAATTCCACCATCATTAGTTGTTCTGCATTGTGCGCATGTTCGAATCCTGTTTCATTGCCATTCTAGACAGCACAATTATTCTTGCTGCTCATTTGCAACTTTTAGCATGCCAAAGGAAAAGACTGATAGCAGGGGGGGAATGCAGCTCAGTGTTTCTGGGAAACTCCTTTGGACATGGATTTGTTGACATGTCATCAAAAATGGCAACTAAAGAAGGGTTTATTGCATTTGTTCCAAGTTTGCAATGACTATGGAAAAGAACACAGAATATTTTGGAAACAGAAAATGTTCACCTTTTTCTCCTGATTCTGATAAATTTGCCATTCCATATTCAGGCTGTTCACTTCTTGCCTTATCTTCTGAAACTACTGAGTCATTAAATGGATTTTTTCTTTGCTGGAATAAATGATGTTAACATATTAAAGCAATCAAACCACATGGAGAGAGAGAGAAAAGGGAAAAAACAGTACAGAAAAAACTTGACAAGTTCCACTCAAAATGCTTCTCCTAAAATACCCTTAAGAAGTAACGAGAAAGCATCTAGAAACTTATGATTCAATACACGATTATCAGCTGCTCATTGCTCTTTCAATAAACACTAGGTGCATGAGAGAAGCTATCCGGTCTTTCTCACTTCTATAAGATATGATATCCTTTTTATGGACTGGATGACTTCCTTGGATGAGAAACATGGATCACAAAGGCCATGTGAAA
This sequence comes from Intellagama lesueurii, assembly GCA_037013535.1. Classification (NCBI taxonomy): domain Eukaryota; kingdom Metazoa; phylum Chordata; class Lepidosauria; order Squamata; family Agamidae; genus Intellagama; species Intellagama lesueurii. Next base: position 10,297,644 of record JBAJHW010000003.1, read on the forward strand.
AATTCTGGAAATATATTTTATAAAATATGAAATGCTACCAAAACAAACAAACCTTAGCGGGGACACAAAGAAAACTTGAAGCTGAACCCAGTTTAATAACCTCAATTGATTGTTTTGACTTGTTTTTCATATTTTGTCTTACTCTTTGTTTTTAATACTGCATTTAATGTTACTACTGTACAGTTTGAGGAATTAAAACCAATTTTTAAAAAGATATCCAAGCAATCCAGTCTAACCAGAATTTCTAGACTGCAATATCTCACAATAGTTTAGCTTTCAGCTTTAAAAAAAAGTTGTTTGCCTTGGTATGCACATGTCAAAATACTTTTCAGCGAAGGTACAAAAAAAAAATTACCAAAATATATTTCTTGATCCAGCAAGGCCATCATCAAAGCACTCTTGACTTGGTTAGATAACTCTCTCCCTTTGAATTAAATGAGCACTTTCAATAACATAGCAGGGATAGGGGCTGCTAAAACAGATAAACAGACTGGTTTGAAACCAGTTCCTGCTTTTTATCCATCCACATTCTCATTGTGTTATAACAACTGTTAGTCTAAAACAATCTGACATCTAAAATAGGTATTTTCCTCCACATAAACCAGGATATTCAGTCACTCAGCACCAGGCATGAGGCCTTCTCTGACGGGGGAGAGGGGCACATCTTCATTGGATAGCAAAGGGTGGATTCACAGGTCTGTGTTCATAATTCACACTGATGTATATTTTTTGCATGTCTTCACTGAATGGCAAAGGATAGACTCACAAATGTGGGCTCATCGTCCACATTTAACTGCAGATCAAGTAATGACGTGCATCGGTGAACGAGTCCTCGTGGTTAATCATCACAGATGGAACTTTCCTATGATCCAAGCCAACTCAAAGCACAAGGATTGCCAAAAGACAAATCTCGCCATCTGCTTAAAATCAGCAACCAAGTGTGGCACATGGACCTGTGAATTCAGCCGAAGACTCCATGGCAGCCAAATCGTAAGCAAAGTGCTTGGTGTTAAAAAAACAACAAGATGCAGGCCGGTGTCTTTGGGCAGACCTAGGCACTGTCTCAGCAAACATGTAGTCTTAAATTCTTGCTTGCTGAGATAACGCAGGGGAAAACGTTGCGGAAAACGGATGTGCTTGGCTGCTCCTGCAATCTGCACGGAGACTGTTCTTCCTTGGCTTTCAATTTTTTACAGGGCCGGCCCTGCTGTTAGGAAAAGTGAAAAAGCTGCCCCAAGCAGCAAACTTCCAAGAGCAGATGAATTCACCCCAAACCCTGCATTCCAGAGTGTGCTTCATGTGGTTCCCATTGTTGGCAGTGTTACAGATGTTGGCTCTGAGGCACCCTTGTTATTTGGTTATCCGGACACATCACTGGTACTGCAGCTTAGGCTGTCCTATGACAGCCCATCAACAATGCCTGGCTCTAAGGCAGTCATTCCCAACCTTGGGTCCCCAGATGTTGACCAATTGCTCTGCTGGTCAAGATTTCTGGGAGTTGTAGTCATAGAGTTGGAAGAGACCACTGAGGCCATCCAGTCCAACCCCCCGCCATGCGGGAACATCCATCAAAATACTCCCAACAGATGGCCATCCAGCCTCTGCTTAAAAACCTCCAAAGAAGGAGACTCCACCACCCTTTGAGGCAGCCTATTCCACTGCCAGACAGCTCTGACCGTCAGGAAGTTCTTCCTAATGTTCAGATGGAATCTCTTTTCCTGTAGTTTGAAACCACTGCTCCATGTCCTAGTCTCTGGAGCCCTGGAAAACAAACCTGTCCCCTCTTCAACATGACATCCTTTCAAATATTTAAACATGGCTATCATGTCCCCTCTCAACCTTCTTTTTGTAAGGCTAAACATTCCCAACTCCCTAAGCCGCTCCTCGTAGGACATGGCTTCCAGACCTTTAACCATTTTAGTCGCCCTCCTCTGGACACGTTCCAGGTTGTCAACAAGAACATCTGGGGACCCTAAGCTGGGAACCACGGAGACAGAAGCCTCCAGTAGCTTTAGCTTCCAACTGCCATCATGGCTGCAGATTCCGAGAGAGAGTGAGAGAGAAAGGGGGCTGGGGACAAGGAAGGGAATCAGGGAGCAGGGAAGGGAGAGAATAAAATGGCACCAACAGAGGGAGAGAGGAGTGACATAAAAAATAATAATTTCACTTCCCCTGACCCTCCCCAGATGATCAGGAGAAGTGCTCAAGTGACAGCTGATCAGGCTACAAGGGGTTGTTTGTTGTTTGGATGGGAGGAGCAGCCCAATGGCACATTGTTTCTCCCCTCCAACCTCACCAGACCCTTCACAGCTCAATCCACCCCACCCCCAAAACGGCCAGTCTGGACAGACCCTTGGCAAGCATCTGGATGCAAGTCCAGACATGGATCAAGGGATACAATGCGATCTTCTCTTCCTCTCTTGCCAAATGCTTCCATACAGCATTTGATTTCACTGAGAATGAGCCTACCTTAGAAGGGGAGACAGACGGCTTCTGTGTATCTTCCTGTGGCTTTTCCAGGGTGTTAGAGTTTGTACTGAATATGACAGGACTATAAAAGGAAAAAGAAAAACAAGAACTTGTTTGTCCATTATTCGAAGCCTCTCTCTCTGTCAAACACCTAAACCAGATGAAAGATCAAAGATTCGCAACAAGGAATTCTAAGTCTCTGAATTGTTGTGAAGTACTAAACCCAGTTCAATAAGGGGGTGACTATTTCAGATTCAGCCATGATTCCCTTTAAAACACAGCACCCATTCATCCATGAGTTCTCCAGTCCACCTGCTTCTTCAAATAATCGCTCACCCCCTCAGACATATTTTTAGAGAATACCTTTCAGGTATTCATCAGGAAGTGAACATCTTTACCAGTAAATACTAACTAGTCTGTGGGCCCTAGTCAACGTGCTGGTGATAATCTGGGAAACCAGAAATGAGTTGGCACTTGAAGGATTGTTTCTTGCAGTCCCATTTTAGTCCAATCCCAAAAATCACATGGGGAAGTTCTCGTCTGCGTCTGATGTAAGGTGGAAGTGGAAACAAGGCCTTCTCAGTGACTGCACCAGGATAATGTTACAGGACACACTGAGGGCCTTCTTTTTAACCGTCTTTCAGCAGTTTGTTAAGATATTTTTATTCTGACATGATTTACATAAATGTTATCTTTTCTCTGTGGGGTCTGCCTGGATCAAATGTTGACTTTATTTCATACCATTGCGATTCAAAATAACGGTAGGGCAGCCCGCTCCAATGTACAGGCACAAAAACGGTGAGCCAGAGATCTCTGTGGACATCATCCCGTTGTTTTCTTTTCTGTGCATGGAAGCTAAATTGCAGGAGTCACCACGGTTATTTGAAGACACACTGGGCAGGCAACTGGCACCTTGACAATTAGCCTTAACGAGTTCCATAATTTCTCTTTCATGCATGGGGGGAAAAAATCAGTAGAACTATGACCTGTATAAATTTATAAAAATAGCCGTTCGCACTCTAGTTGTGTTTGAAAAGAAGGGAACACACCTATTACCCGGGTGTGGTCTTGAATCATAGTCTACTTTTAGAAGATGCAAAATGGCAGCATTGTAGATAAGGAGGAAAAGGAAATTCAACAGGTCCAGCAGTCTCATCTGTCGCTATCAGCTATAATAATATATTGTGGGGAAATTAATTTCTATCTGGAAGAACGACTGAAATATCTTTAATTATCCTTTCCACCAAGAGGAATAATTAGTCATCTGTATTTACACCAGCAAGTGATTTTTGTGGCTCAAAGTGCAATTTAGCACAGCATGTGATTCCATATAAAGAGCACCATGGCTGAAAGGCAGAACTGGACATTATTTAAACATGCTTTTGCAATTTCCCAGCATAACTAATGCTCCTAAAAAGAGACAAAACCATTTGATATCTTAGTTATACTATGAGCAGGGAGGACTCACTGGAAAAGACAGTATTGCTATGAAAAGCTGAAGGCAACAGGAAAAGAGGAAGACCAAATATAAGAGGGGTTGACTCCAAAAATGAAGCCACAGGCTTGAGTTTGTAAGGCTTGAACAGAGTTTTTGGAGCCACTGATTCCTAGGAACACTGTACCTTGGAAACAACTTCACAGCGCGTAACAAAAGCAGAAAGGAAGCAGGGTTGCCTGCAGAGCTTGGAAAAGTTATTTTTCTTGTCTATCGGTCCCATTATAGCCAGCATAGAAGTAGACCTCTTACTCTCCACCAAACCGTAGGTGAACACTACTTCAAGGAACTGCACAGTTCAAAAAAAGGACAACCCTTCCCTCCTGTTAAACAAGGGTGCTCCTCCTTTTATGTACATTGGGTTGCAACGTACATTCTTTCCAACCTGAAATATCTACAGAGGTGGGTGTAGCAACATATCCAGCTCCATAAACTTCCAAAGCTAACATTTGCTTTTTTTTAAAAAAGAAGGAAAAATGACTTTAGCATACTGACCTAACAAAGCAGTTAAGTCACCATTAAGGAAGAATGAAAATGATATTATTTTCAGTCAAATTGTATGTTACAGATAACCTGCCGTTAGAGCTGAAATCATGTTTTTAATTGGGAAATATGATTCGGGCAGGCGTTGGTGGGTTCAAGAAATCAGACTAGCAAACACAGCCCACAAGTAAATCCCAAAGACCAATCACAAAAGCAAGTGTATTTGAAAACTACAATAGGCAAGCAAAACTGCCACTACGGTAATAAGATGCTTTCAGTAGTTAAGGAATTCCATGCCCAATGACAGGTTATCTGTAATGTTTAACTTGGCCCAACAATAGTGATGTCATCTAGCTTGCAAAGGGGCTAAATCTCTCACCTCTCTTTAGCTAAGAGAAGAATCTCCCTTTTCCATAACGACTGCCGGTAATCCCCTTCCCAGTTTCAGCGAGCACTTCCAGCAACCTAACTTCATCCAGACCACAGAAGGCTGCTGGGGAGAGCGGGATTCCCCTGGCAATGGTTTCCAACCCCAGTTTACATGATCTACCGAATGCCTCTGTGACAACATTACTTTTTCCAAGGAAACTTACTTATAAAAACATTAGAAGTTAAACAGAATGCAATAAATCACAATTTTGTAGCAGATCACTTTCTTCATCTGATCAGCATATTTGAAAGAGAGAGAGAAAGAGGGAGGGAGGGAGGGAGGAAGAGTTATCAGCAAATTTGTTTGGATTTCAGACCTCTGACTAGATTTCGACTCCCCTTCCCTCTCTTCCAATAATTCTGGTGGTGCAAGAACTTCCTTATTGACATTATTCACCCAGCTGTTCTTTCGCTTCTCTGACTTTCTTTGACTCAGCTCTGATAAAACAAAACAGAGATGATCACAAAACAGGGGAAAGGTTATCTTTCATTTTCTCGGTGCCTCCCGAAAACACAGAGATGAAAATCATCAACATTGTAAACTTCCGTCTCTGTCCCGCAGTGACGCCTGTAAGCCAGATCTGAAAATGGAGAGCCTGTTTCCCACTGTCACGATAAACCAGCAGAGGGATAGAGTCTTTTTGATTCAGGCTAAAAGCACGAATCCAAAAGCTTTGTGTCAGTACATACGTCCTCACGCCGCGCCGCCACCGCCGTCTGTCCAACAAGGTCAATCACGGGTGGTGGGCGGGCAGTGGGGAGGCCATCGGGAAAGTGACGAGGGTGGTGGGGGACACAATTGGGCAGGCAATGGGGGGGACACGATTGGGCAGGGGTCAGCTCTTTGCAAGCATGGTGCTTTCGTTTTTAAAAATTCCTGCTATCTGGTATAGCGCTATATCAGATAGCAGGGTTTTGGTTTTTTTTAAAAAGGGGGGCAGGGATATACACACATCTAAGGCCTATTCCAATGAAAAACTCACTCCCCTGGCACAGTAGTCCGCACATGCACGTGCCTTGTAGGTACACTAAAAACTAAATCTGGGTTGTTTTCAGCAGAAACCGGGTTTTATTGTCAGTGGGATTGAGCTCGGAGACAGATAACCCAGCCCACTGAAAAATCCTAGAACTGAGATGCCACCACACATTCTGGCACCTTGCCCAAAAACAGAGTATGGGAAGATCGGCAGGAAAAGACCCACCACAGTGGGGTTTAAGAAAAGCATTCTCTCTTTAATTTTTTTTTTTAAAGGCAAAATAGAATTTTTCCTTCTTTTGAAAAGGCATCCACCATTGTGCCCTTCAGCTCCTCTCCCCACCTCCCAGCTGCTTTTATCAGGCAGGAAGGGCAAGGGCTTGGTACACAGATGGTGGGTTACACCATTCTGAAGGAACCTTCCACACGTGTGCTCCACCTATGGAAAAGTATCCCTTATAACCAATTAAGTGGGAGGTCAAAGTTTCATCCACTGGGCTTGTATCAACAAAACTCCCCGATGACTTGCTTTAGAGAAGTAACCGTAGCATACCTGCTGTTAAGGGCTTCCTCCTCATTGATGCTCTGATAATGTCGGCTCCATGGATTTTCTCTCGATGCCTCTTCGATTTGGCTTCATAAAACCATTGCCCACTCATGTTCTTTATCTGGCTGTCATCTTTAACTTTTTCAGGTAAATGCCTAGAAAAAGCGGTGAGATTATTCTGCTTTTATGCAGCAAATAATACCTTGGAATACTGGCAGATAACATATGGACAAAAAAGTTAAAGTTCTGACAGAAAGGGAGTATATCAAAAGATTGCGAAAAATCTTAAAATCAAAATTGAATGGTGGAAATACAGTCAAAGCCATAAACATATGAACACGCAGTTCCAGTCATTAGATACCCAGCTGGAATAATAGAGTGGACCCAAAATAAATTAGCAGAATTGGATTGAAAACCACAGAAATTAATGAACATGCATCATACATCCAGAAAGTGATGTGGACAGATTATATTTACCATGAAAAATTGGAGACCGTGGATGACTGCAAATACAGCAGGTAGTAGAGTTGGGAAAAAGAAGCCTAAATGATTATATTAGTACAAGTAGAGAAAAACTACTTAAGGTGGTGAAAAGGCAGAATATTTTGAAAACAACAGAAACAAAGGCTCAATATAAGAAACAACAATTTCAAAATAAATTAAACAATTGGAAAAGTAAAGCCCTACATGGACAACATCTGAGAAACATTGATGGAAGGCATGACAATAACTCATCATGGGCATGGCTAAAACTAGGGACCGTTAAGAAAGAAACTGAAAGCTTCATTTTTCTTGCACAACAGCAAGCGCTCCAAACCAATTTGTTGAAAGATAAGATCCAAGGAATTAGTGCTAGCAGCAAATGTCAACTCTGCCAAGAAAAAGATGAAACTGTGTCACATGTCATCTGTGAATGTCCAAAGATTGCACAAACAGATTACAAAATTAGACATGATACAGTTGCAAACTTAGTTCACTGGTCATTATGCAAAAAATATAACTTGCTAGCCTCCAAAACCCCCTGGGAACATCTGAAAGAGAAGGTGTCAGAAACTGACAAAGTCAAGATCTTGTGAGATTTGCAGTCCAAACTGATAGACACTTTAAACACAACACACCAGACATAGTAGTAACAGAATGAAGAAATGTCTGGATCACTGACATTGCAATTCAAAGGAATGCCAGAATTGAAAATAAAGAATTGGAAAAACCACAAAATACAGAGACCTGTCAATTTAAATTTCTTGCTTGTGGATGTAACAGACCTCAGTGGTCCCCATCATCATCACGGCTTTGGGAACAATATCAAGAAATTTCACACAGTATTATAATCAGCTGCAGATATCAGAAATAACCCCCTCAGAGCTACAAAAAAATGGCAATATTAGGAACAGCATACATGCTGTGACTATATTTAACAGATACTTAGGTTTTTAGTTAAAACTTGTATCTGTTATATAATATTTTTATAATTTTGATTGACTGTGCCTGGTATTTTTAATCATCATGATCATCACCACCACCACCACCACCATCATCATCATAAGCCATCAAGTCAATTCTGACTTATGGCAACCCCTTTCAGGTTTTTTCCAGGTAGAGAGTACTCAGAAGTGGTTTACCATTCCTTTCTTCTGGGGGTGCCATGGGATTGTGCAGCTTGCCCAAGGCCACACAGGCTGGCTCTTTTCCACAGTGGGAAATCAAACTCTTAATCTCTGGCTTCGCAGCCACTGAGAAACCACTGAGTTATCCAGCCAGATGCAAATAAATATATTGTTATGAAAACATTCAGACCCAGAGTTGGTCCTCATGCCTATTGCACTAATACAGACCTCCTCTACCTGGCACCCACCAGATGTGTTACACTACAACTCCCATTACCCATGACCACTGATGGGGTGCCTGTCTAGAAATACCCAAAACCTAAAATATTATTTTTTAAAAAATACCAAGAGAGAAATGAGCCTATGTGCCAACATTTTATAGTTGGAAATAGGGGGATAAAGACAGTAATATAAGGAAAAAAGGCAGTAGGAAAAGAAGAAGTCTTAACATGAGATTGGTTGACTCAATAAAAGAACCCACGGCCTTAAGTTTGCAAGACCCAACCAAGACCTGAAAGGTCCTTTTGGAAGACACCAATTCACTGGGCTGCCATAAGTTGGAAGTGATTTGACAGCACATAACAAAAATGCAACACAGGGATGTAATGATAATAATCTTAGAACTGCAGAGCTGGAAGGGACCCAATGGATCATTGAATCTAGCCACTGTCAAGGAGACACCATAGGAGACACAGTGGAGAATCGAACTCTCAACCTCTGGCTCCACAGCCAGAGATCTGAACCACTGAGCTATCCACCCATTCTACTCCAGCTCTGTGTGAGCAAAAACAGGTCTCTCGCACATTGCTGGAGGGCCATTGACTTCCTTCTTTTTCCTAAAGCTTGAGATGCACTGCCCTGGGAAGCACACAAACATGCAACCTACAGATATGTACGTAACACCAAACCCCCTTACAAACACGTTCTTTTCACAATCCAGGAGAAATGGTTTCTTCTTGCAGTTCAGACCATTTAACCTCCCAACTCTCCTTCTGCCCAGCAGATGAAACTGCCATAACCTTGACTCTTTCCTTCTCAAGCTCTCTTGCTTACCTACACAGGCCTCCTGATAAAAGCAGAAGGACTTACAATTTTACCCCCATACCAAGCAGGGGAGTAAGGGGAGCAACGCCTAGAAAGAAACCAGACAGAAGGGATGGCCGCAGCACGCTCTTCCATTGTCATCGTTTCCTTGGGTTGCTAAGTCTGCACACACAGCTCTCAGCTGAAGCCCCCGGCCCCCAAAGACTTGAGGGCTCAGACGTACTGGGTCAACAGAGGCTCTGGGAACAGAATAATCACTTTTCTAAGTATTTACCTCTCAAAAATAAGTGCATTCTCAACCCATCAGACCCTCCCCACCTATAAGAGGGCAAGATCACTTGAATAATGTGACAGATCATAAGGGAGCCAGAATTCCAGCTGTAACACAATGCATGACTTTGTCTTCCTCTATGATGGTCCTTCAGCCCATCTCAAGAACAAAGAAGATTTGAAATATCATGCAATATCATCCCACACAAATAAATAAATAAAGCCTAAGCATTTGGTTCTGCCTTTTAAACCATCGTATTTCCTTATTTTTAATCAATGGCTGCTTTATGAAGGACACCTTTGGCCCTAATCAAATGGAGTGCGGTGCCTTGTTGCTTCTGAATCTACTTTTGGTGTTGATTTTGTTTTTATCATTTTTTGTGTGGTATTTGTTTGATTGTTTTCCTAATATTTGTATATGTACTGTTTTTCAGCTTTTAAATATTATCTTTTTTTAAGGGTGTAAGCCACCTTGGATCCTTTTTTTAAGGAGAAAGGTGGGGTAAAATTATTTCAAATAAAATAAAATAAATAAATGGCACAATAAACCAGGATTACTACAAATGGGCAAGTTTATTTATTTTATTTTTCCGGCTTTTACCCCGTCCATCTAGATTCAACGAATCTACTCTGGGCGGCTTACAGTCTGAGCAATATAAAACAAAAATTAAAACAACAATATCAACAACATAGAGATAGGCAAAGTCCAAGACGGTAAGACATAGGGAACTAAGAAATGGAAGGGGGGAAGGCCTGCCTGAAGAACCAAGTCTTCAGCTTGTTCTTGAAAACTCCCAGCGAGGGTGCCAGGCGAATCTCAGGAGGTAAGATGTTCCAGAGGCGAGGGGCCACCGCCGAGAAGGCCCGGTTTCTAGTTCTCTCCTTCCGGGCCTCTCTTGGGGTCAAGCCCCTCAGCCGCCCAGCCTGGCTAGATCGAGTGACATGAGTAGAGCTAGGTGGGAGCAGGCGCTCTGTCAGGTATTGAGGTCCTAAACCGTTAAGGGGTTTATGTATATGTAAGTTTGCTACTGAATGTTCTTCCGTGGCTCTTGCTTGGCTCAGCCTGCCCGTGGTAGCAGTTAACCACACCAGAGAGCCCCCATCCATGGTGTGTGTTTGCCCTTATGGCTGAGCTGGGATTTCTATCCTGTTCCCCACCTCACAGGGCAGAGGTCTAGTCTATGAACAACATGACAAGCCAAGGAACCCTTGTCTTCCTGCCCTTTTGTGCACATGAACCACATCGGCTCACACTGGCCAAATAGTCTTGCATGAAAACCCCAAGGCACACCGTCACTGTGCAGAAATTGAGCAATGAACAGCTCTAAGGAGGTCAGTTCTCTGACTGCTCAATGTTCTTGCTGGCTGGTGAACTGATAAGGCCAGTGACACCTGAGCACTCTTAGTCATTGCAGTGCTGACCCCTTTCTTCTAACTTAGTGATGCAGAAGGTTGTGAGGAAATCCTGTAACCATTCAAAGGCTCATCCGTGCTTCAAGATACTGTGGCGGCAGGGCCAACCCACAGGGCCAAAACTCTGATGATCTTTGTTGTTGTTGTTTAGTCGTTAAGTCGTGTCCGACTCTTCGTGACCCCATGGACCAGAGCACGCCAGGCCCTCCTGTCTTCTACTGCCTCCTGGAGTCTGGTCAAATTCATGTTGGTAGCTTCGATGACACTGTCCAACCATCTCGTCCTCTGACGTCCCCTTCTCCTCTTGCCCTCACACTTTCCCAACATCAGGGTCTTTTCCAGGGAGATTTCTCTTCTCATGAGATGGCCAAAGTATTAGAGCCTCAGCTTCAGGATCTGTCCTTCCAGTGAGCACTCAGGGTTGATTTCCTTCAGAACGGATAGGTTTGTTCTCCTTGCAGTCCAGGGGACTCTCAAGAGTCTCCTCCAGCACCACAATTCAAAAGCCTCAATTCTTCGGCGGTCAGCCTTCTTTATGGTCCACCTCTCACTTCCCTACATCGCTACTGGAAAAACCATAGCTTTGACTATGCGGACCTTTGTCGGCAAGGTGATGTCTCTGCTTTTTAAGATGCTGTCTAGGTTTCTCATCGCTTTCCTCCCAAGAAGCAGGCGTCTTTTAATTTCGTGGCTGCTGTCACCATCTGCAGTGATCATGGAGCCCAAGAAAGTAAAATCTGTCACTGATGATCTACCTGCCACTAATTCCTAGAGAACATGGCACTGAAGCCAAGAAGATTTATTCGCCTTCATATATCCTGGTAGGGTTGCCAACCCATAGCCCAGAAACATCTTAAGAGGGTTGTTACTCTGGCAAAAGAGCAATAACAAACAACAAATTGGGAAATACGCTAGCTACATGTTGTAGCACAGAAGGGGCAACTCAAGTGGCACATCACAGATTTTGGAATCCAGATGGTCCACAGCAGCAATAGTTATAGATCAGAATCCAACCAACCTGAAATTCTGACGGAGAAGGTTCTAGTCAGGATCCACAATAATCCACAACTAGACGGGCCAAGGGTCTGATTTAGAATTAATACCTTAGGTGAGTAGAACCCAGAAGAAAAGCTGAACTCTCCCCAGGCATGGTAAACATTTCTGATCTCTTTCCCAAAGGCGCATCCTGGAATTTCCATCCTGGGCTCTGCCAGAATTTTTATTTCTATGGTTGTTAGCTCCAGGGCCTGAGAAGGTTTTGAAATCCCAGTTTTTCTTGGCTTGCTATGGGAAAACGAAAACTTATTTAATAGAAATGGTACTCACTCAGATTATTACGCATCTGATTCAATGTGTTTCGTTCCAGATACTTCTGAGCTGACTCAGTGAAAGTGTGGTGCAGGTGGGCATATAAAAACTGAGTCACTTAGGTACAAATTACAGGCAGCATTACAGACATTTGCAGTGCTTCTGACAGTATATTCTTTTATATTAACTGTAGCTTTTCCATAAATGAGCCACGTCTTACTGAGTGTTGACTGCCTGCATTTGATTTTAATGTGTCCACACACATCCTACCTCAGTCACACTGAGTTCCTAAATTCAAAGCGACTTTTTAGAAGTAATTTGTTCCTGTTACTTGTTACCCTGTTTCAAAGCAAGCTGTTGTTAGTTGTTACAGTGTTGAAATGCGAACTCATTATGTGTTGCTTCTTGTACTGCTTTATACTTCTTTAAAATTGTATTTTCGAAGCCTTTTGTATTCTCGAAGCACAGAGGTACTGGACAACACCAGCAATCATTATGTTAGACTGCACAGGGAAGCCATTGAAATCCACAAACATCAGCACAGTTTCAACAAAAAAGAAGAAAGTCTAAAACGCAACAAAGCCTGGCTCCCAGCACTGAAAAATACAGCCTGCAAAAAGGTCAACGAACTCTACCCAGCCACAAGGACCGGTGATCACTGCACACAAAAGACTAGCAAACAACAGCCATCAATCACAATGACAGATCATCTGGCCCCCTTATCACAACAATACACCCATAACGAAAAACACCCTGATCACCATAATCACCCTGATCCCACAGCTACAAATACTCAACTATCCCAAACACTACACGAAAACACAGACAGAGTTCTAATTCCTGTCCTCTGAAGATGCCAGCCACAGAGACTGGCAAAACGTTAGGAAGAAAAACCTTCGGAACACGGCCAAACAACCCGAAAAACCATTCTTTAAAATTACTTGCTGTTTCCTTAATCCTGGGATTGATAAGACAAAGTCATACACTTGAGGGGGGAAAATCTCCTTTCAAAATGCCTTAAAATGCCCTTAGAAAGGGGCTATCTAACTAAAATGCTGCTCATGACATCATATGATTCATCATCATCATGACAATGTGCCATCAAGACAATTAGAAGTTATGATGACCGTTTTTCAGGGTCTTCTACGTAGAGAACACTCAGGAGTGGTTTACCATTCCCTACTTCTAGGGTGCCCTGGGAACACCGTACAGCTTGCCCAAGGCCACACAGGCTGGCTCTTCTCCCTGGAGGTACAAGTGGGGAATCAAACTTCCAACCCCAGATACCTAAACCACTGAACTATCCAGCTATCCATACTTGTTGCATATCTTTTAAAATGTAGTTCCATGACACACAAAACTATTTAGCTACAGATAACTATGCTACTTTTAACGGCAATGTTCTGCCCTAGTGACAACCAGATTGTTGCCATGGTCTCACCCCAGGATAAACAAATAAAGACATTTTAGACACTACAAGTGATGCAGGAAGCAGCAGCCAGAAAGTAGGTTCATGGTTCAATATCAGAGCATTACAGTACACCGGTTTTCTATCATTCCTTGGCTGCCTATTAGTTCACAAGTCTAATGAAGTTTGTTAAGGATCACAAAGCACAGTGACAGCAATTTGGGGTGTTACCTAAAGCAGTGATGAAAGCCTTCATCTCTTTTGACAAAACGTGTGTTGCTTATATACCTCCCCACAGCACTTAAAGTGCTCTCTGGGCAGTTTATGATTTAATTATGCAGGCTACACACCGCCTTCCACCCCCACAGCAAGCTGGGTCCTCAAATTACCGACCTCAGAAGGATGGAAAGCTGAGTGAACCTTGAGCCTACGATTGAACCTGGGCCATGAACAGAGTTTTGTCTGCAATACTGCAATTTTATCACTGCCCCACGAGGCTCCCTACAAAGATACACACACCTTTCTGCAGTCTGAATGGATAAAATTTGGAAACATTTAAAAATCTCATCTGACATTTGCATGCAGGAACAGGCATTCTACCTGGGAGGCACAAATTCTATAAATATCAGAGCTTGCTCACATAATCATTTATTGCAACAGCCTTTTAAACAAACTGATGGCTGAAGTGACATGAAGTCAAATCCAAAAGACAAATATTGGTTTTAAATATAATTCACACCCTATCAGGTAGACACAAAGCCACATGCACCACCCTTGAGGATGTTAACTCCTTGTGGTGGTGCAGTGGTTAAACTGCTATACTGCAGTCAAAACTCTGCTCATGACCTGAGTTCAATCCCCAGGTAGTGAGCTTGAGACTGACTCAGCCTTCCATCCTTCCTAGGTCAGTAAACTGAGTACCTAGCTTGCTGGTGGGGCAATTTGTAGCCTGCATAATTAAACTGTAAACTGTGCTTTAAGTTGTATAGGGTGGTATGTAAGCAGTGCACTTTAACTTATGTTTTCCCATTCTCATGATCCCATTGCAAGGGATACTCTATGGTCTTCCTGTTATGTTAGATGGCAACAGTATTGTAATCTTACAATGCTGTGTGGAGTAAGCACAGATGTGCCACACAAGTGCATTTTTAGGACTTAGCAAATATTACAAACAAAAATTGTAACTGCACAGGAGATCAGTGTGTGTGAGGTGTTAAATAAAACAGAAAGATAATAGCATGACTAAAATTGCACATGTTCATAAAAGGCAAGTGCACCGAGACCCATATCGGCCTCCATCTCCTAAAAGTGGGGAGTGAGAAGGGTTGACAATATATTCTTTCATGTCAATTGTAGGTTCAACTGAACAGAGTGAGAGATTAAGACTCAGAAGGAGATCCCCCTTTCCGGGTCCCATTTTTCTTCCCATCTTTGGACAACACTTTTGCATTGTCAGGGATTGTCAGGGATTGTCAGGGTGACAAATCTGGATTTAACGGACACAGATTTGCTGTTAATCTGGACCTATCCTGCAGGGTCACAAAGCTCTATTATGCAAAAGAAGGAGAAGGAGAAGGAGACAAAGAAGAAGGAGAATAAGAAAAAGGAGAAGAAGAAGGAGAAGGAGAAAAAGAAGGAGAAGGAGAAGAAGGAGAAGAACAAGGAGAAGAAGAAGGAGAAGGAGAAGGAGAAGAAGAAGGAGAAGATATTCAAATGAAATTTGGAATTGACAGATGTGCAGCTCTGTCTGTACACTATGGCAAGATCCAAAACCTAGATGGAATAGAGTTTTAAAATGGCAATATTATAAAATCTCTATCAAAGGATGAAAATTATAAATACCTTGGAATACTAGAAGCAGATAACATCCTGCACACAAAAGTTAAAGATCTGACAGAAAGAGTATGCATCAAAAGACTGCGGAAAATCTTAAAATCAAAATTGAATGGTGGAAGTACAATCAAAGTCATAAACATATGGGCAGTTCCAGTAATTAGATATCTAGCTGGAACAACAGATTGGACCAAAAATGAATTAGAAGAATGGGATCGAAAAACATGGAAACAAATGAACATGCATCATGCACTACATCCAAAAAGTGATGTGGACAGATTACATTTATCATGAAAAATTGGAGGTCATGGATTACTACACACAGAGAAGGTAGTGGAGGAGGAAAAAAGAAGCCTAAATTATTATATCAGTACAAGCAGAGAAAAATTACTTAAGGCAGTGAAAATGGAGAATATTTTGAAAACAACAGAAACAAAGGCCCAGTATAAGAAACAACAATTTGAAAATAAATTTAACAGTTGGAAAAGTAAAGAAATACAACACCTGAGAAATATTGATAGAAGGCATGATCATAATTCAACATGGGCATGGCTAAAACTGGGGACCCATAAGAAAGAAACTGAAAGCTTAATTTTGCTGCACAAGAACAAGCACTCCAAACAAATGTGATGAAAGCAAAGATCCAAGGAATTAGTGCTAACGCCAAATGTCAACTCTGCCAAGAAAAAGATGAAACTCTGTCACACCTCATCTGTGAATGTCCAAAGATTGTACAAACAGATTACAAAATTAGACAGTTGCAAACTTAGTGCACTAGTCATTATGCAAAAAAATATAACTTGCCAGCCTCCAAAACCCCCTGGGAACATCAGATACAGAAGGTGTCTGAAAGTGAGGAAGTCAAGATCTTGTGAGATTTCCTGATCCAAACTGACAGACACTTTAAACATATCACACCAGACATAGTAGTAATAGAATGAAGAAATGTCTTGATCATTAATGTTGCAATTCCGGGGGATGCCAGAGTCGAAAATAAAGAATTGGAAAAACCACAAAATACAGAGACCTGTTGAATATTTAACAGATACTTAGGTTTTTAGTTAAAACTTTTATCTGTTATATAACGTTTTTATGTAACATTTTCATCATCCCCCCCCCAAAAAAAAACCCAATCCTCACTGGAGGGTCCTGGCTAAGGATAGGAACAAGTGGCTAAGGAAGATCTTAAGGCCAGCATTCATTTTCAGTCTTGGCTGCATGTACTGCAGTGATCCTGGTAGTGACGTTCTAAACAGCTCAGAAAGGAAGGATGGTGGGAGTAGAGTGGAGGCTATAATTAGAAGATAAAAATATTTCTTAAAGTAGTGGTTTTCAGTCTTTCACATCTGAAGTGTCGCCAACTACTCTATTAATGCACCTGAGTCACTGCTATCATAATAGATCACATTTCCTCAAGAAATTATCTTTTTGCAGCATGTGTCATAAATGAGCATAAATGATAAATGTTGTTGTTTAGTCGTTAAGTCGTGTCCGACTCTTCGTGACCCCATGGACCAGAGCACGCCAGGCCCTCCTGTCTTCCACTGCCTCCCGGAGTTGGGTCAAATTCATGTTGGTCGCTTCGATGACCCTGTCCAACCATCTCGTCCTCTGTCGTCCCCTTCTCCTCTTGCCTTCACACTTTCCCAACATCAGGGTCTTTTCCAGGGAGTCTTCTCTTCTCATGAGATGGCCAAAGTATTGGAGCCTCAGCTTCAGGATCTGTCCTTCCAGTGAGCACTCAGGGTTGATTTCTTTCAGAATGGATACGTTTGATCTCCTTGCAGTCCAGGGGACTCTCAAGAGTCTCCTCCAGCACCACAATTCAAAAGCATCAATTCTTCGTCGGTCAGCCTTCTTTATGGTCCAGCTCTCACTTCCATACATCGCTACTGGAAATGATAAATACAAAGCTGCAAAGCTGGTGGACAGGAGAAACTGGGGAGCAGAAGAAACACAGAGGGTCCAAAGCTACTACTAGCATGCCAAAAGGTCACCGGTGGGTAATCCATTGAAACCGGGTTGTTAAGAGATTGCACATTATAACAGCAGAAGGACATGATGGTCGACAAAAAGTGACATCTTAGCAATTAATATGAAAATCCTGTGTGCTGCCTTGAGTACTTCTATGTCCCCCCCGGTGGTACAGGTACCATTGTCTTTACTCAAAACTGAACTGCTTTACTCAAAACACAAATTTACAGGTAATATCTCTATTTTCCCTGTCTAACCAAGTAGGAGGTAGAACAGTCTGTTGTCTGCAGCATGTTGAGCCTGTATGAGTTCAATAAAAACTCATGCAACACTACGTGGCAGGTCACATCCCTAAAGGCTGAGGCAGATCTTGGAAATTTCATCATCATTATAATCATCTTAGAACTGCAGAGCTGGAAGGGACCCATTGGATCATCAAGTCCAGCCCCTGTTAAAGAGGCACAGTGGGGAACTGAACTCCCAACCTCTGGCTCCACAGGCAGACATTTAAGCCACTGCAGTATACCAATACAGGAAATTAATTTGTTTATGTTAAAATATTAAAAATTCTGAAATTATTTGCATTAGTCATTATGCATCAGTTACACATTTAAAAAAAATCAATCCAAATGACTAAAATTAGCCAATAATGTCTGCAAACTCTCCAGATCATCTTCCCAAGCAACCAACTAACGTAAAACACTAAGTGCTTTTTTTAAAATAAAAAGATATTAAGAGTTTGAAGTGATGAATTTCAAAATGCTGTTGAGAAAATAAAAGAAATGAGGAGTATGGAAGTTGTTTTCAATGAATTATTTCCAAGTTCTAGTCTAATGTACACACATTTCATTTGTGGAAAGCGGTACCCCAAAATACTGACTGTGCATAAAGCAATCCTCCGTTCCCCACTGAAATCATTAAAAGAGTCTCAGCTGACAGGGTAATTAGCAGACTTTTGATCCTAAGAGAGATGCAAAAATTCCAAACCACATTGCAGAGAGGTTAGAGCCCGCAGCCTCAAGAGGACCAATATCAGCTCTTAAAGACATGTACCATCCATTTTGGGACTCTCGTGTACATTTTTTCTGCACTATCCATGTGGTTGTTGTGGAATTTTCTCCACGAAAGCTTGCAAACTGCTTGATTTTTCAGGGGCTCAATAAAAGGTATCACCCACTCTTGCATTTGTGGAATCTTGAGGGCCACACGGCCTTCTAATTTTTCTCAGCTGAGTGTGTGGACTTCCTTCCCTGAGAAAAACTGTGCCAGTTTGTGAGTGAAACCATACTTTTCTGTGTGTGAAACCATACTTCTTGCTGCATTTGACTTGATGTGATGTCAGCCTTACCAGTAGATTCTTCAGGGCTTTTGTGTGTAGAGTGGGAGAGTATTCTAAAACCACGATTCCCTAACCAGGCCACACCGGTGAGCCACAAAAAAGTCATCTAGGTGGGAACCAGAGTTCTCCTAACTAGAGATAGTCACGAACCCCAGGTTCAGCGTCTCCTCTAGCGGGCCCCCAATTAGAGGCAACACTGGATCGGCTGCTGCCACTGAGTGGGCATGCACCGGAGAAGGCGGGGCTAGGAAGCGCCAAACACTTGTTTGGACAAAAAATAAACCGGTACGAACCACCGAACCAGAGGTTTGTGCCCATCTCTACTCCTAACAGTGACTCACAACTCACTGTTCCTCAGTTTTCATGTTCCCTTGCTGTTTCTTAATAACCTTACTGGAAAATATATTTAGAGCCTTTTAGTAGTAACATGTGGGCATTCAGTGTTTCTCCTCATTCCCTGTTCCCTCTGCCCACCATACTTACTGTAAATGATAGATATAATAACAGAATGCCCATAAATATGTATGACTCTATACTCTGTTATTATCTGATTCATCTATATTACGGTGGGATTCTTTGACAGAGCTTTTGCTGCGGGAAATAGGAATGAAAGATTGATAAATAAAATTTAGTATAAGCTGACTCCCCACAACTGCTCTACAATTTAGCATTCATCATCAGGATGACTGGGAAAAAAATATATAAATACACACACACACACACAGGTCAAACTTAAGAAATAGGGAAGAAGGGGTTTTGAGCCTCAGTGCAGGTCATGGACAGATCCAAGGAGCGACAGAACTTAAAGTCTCCTGATCTGAATGTTGTTTATGCACTACTAGACCACAGGAATGTGCCATCACTCATTCTTGTGCCTGAGAAGACAAACTTTCATTCTGCCAGCCCTTATTTAGGAACCACCTGACAATTCCCTAGAATTTGTGATACACTGAAGTGACTGTGCTTATTTGTATTCTCCTCCCCAACCTTGCCACTAATATAATATAATGGTGTCCCAGTCCAGTTAAGTATTTTTTTTAAAGTAATCTAAATAAACATAAATTGTTGGGGCAGTATTTAGGGTACACTGGAGGGCAGGAACGTCTGCCCCGCCCCCATGTTGAACTCCATCAACCACCATCCTTGGCAATCGGCTATTTGAGGAAGCCTAGGGCCCCCCCAAATAATTGGCTTAGGGGACCACATGTAGTCCATGGACTTGCATGATGTTCACCTATATTATAAAATGATGACTTGACCTGCAAAACAATTCAAGTAGAAGAACAGAAGAGCAAGGGTGTTGAGGGTAGGACATTTTTAGGGGTCACTCATTCATAGGGTTCCCATCAGGCAGAGTCAACTTGATGGCCCATAACAACAACCATTCTCTTCAGCCGGACTCCTACTGTGGGCACATCATGAGCAGGCAAGTCTCTCTGGCAAAAATTAATGCTGGGGAAGGTTAAAGGCAGAAGGAAATGAGGAAGACCAAATATGAGATGGACTGACTCCCTAAAGGAAGCCACAGGCTTGAGTTTGCAAGAGCTGAACGGGGTTGTTGAGGACAGGACATTTTGGAGGTCACTTTTCATAGGGAAGACAAAACTGTTGTGGCACCCAACTGCTATATTTTAATGTGCGCTTTCATGGACATGTCCACTTCCTCAGACTGCCTATGCTAGCACAGACTAACATGCCTACCTCTTCTAAAACTCATTCATGGGGTCGTCATAAGTCAGAGGCCACTTGATGGCCCAGAACTATAGCAGAAGAACAGCCAAAGGTTTAAGTCTTTCAGCTAAGCAAGAGACACTCACTGCCTTCTTCCCAAGTTCTCAGAAGCCTGACATAACTTTTAAAAGTTAACATCCCATCCTGAATCATCCTGCAAGATTCTGGGAAGAGGTTTCCATCTCTGCTGGAACCTGAACACAAGGGCTTTCCAAAATTTGCAGACAGAGATACCTCCTGAATTTGACAACCATCATCAAAGCACCCAAAGTCGCTGCAAGTAGAATAGAAAGTCTTTAGATTTTCCCACTCATTCCATCCCACACTGACCACAAGAAGCAGGACCTCAGATCTGACTGTGTCAGAAGAGGATGAATCAGAGAAGGAGGGAAGAAAACAGGAGCAAGGAAAACCCTCTTTCCCCACACAGGGTATCTTGACTAATTATTGACTCCTACTATTAAACACAGTGTGAGCCAACGTGGAATAGTGAACAGAGTAACAGATTAGGGCTCTGGAGACCTAGGTATGAATCCCCACTTGGCCATGGAAACTTACTGGAGGGAGTGGTAATGATAAAAATCACTCCTTAAGCATCTCACATACCTCAAAAATCCTATTAGGGACACCATAAGTTGGATGCAACTGGACAGCACAGAATAAAAACAGGACACAAGTGATTGGAATTCAGCATCAGTTACTGGACCCACATTAGGGACATGAACAGAAATGCCAGCTGTAGGATAAATACCAGCTTTCTCAGTTTACAGGACCAAAGAAGAAGAAAGGAAGAGGGGAATTTTTAAAAAATAATGGCCTTGCTTGCTGTTTTAAGGGTTTCTGCCAGAAAGGAAGGTCTGGAAGACCAGTGGAGTAGTTTTCCTAATGTAAACATGACCACAACATTTGACTCCTACAGACTACATGGTGCCAGTGGTGAAGGCCCCACGGTGCCAGTTTATTTTTATCATGTGCTTTTTGTGTGCTAAGGATCCCTGCACTGCAATTTCTTAGAACCACCTAACCAAAGCATGTTTCAAAGTCTGGAAACTGAATCCACATCCAGTGCCCACTGGCAAGCCCAGGCCACCACCACAACCGATCCAAACCAAAGATGAGATATTTTGCTACTATCTTTGAGAAGGGATTATATATGGGAATGTTTTTGCAAAAGATGAAGTGTGGTTAGGACATACGAAGGTGACTCAGCATATATAAAGGTCTCAAGTCTTCTGACTGTTAGAGATTAGGAAAACTTTGGGTTCTATGTATCCTACTTGGAGGAAGGGTGGAGAAAGCATTTCCCTTGCTTGGGCATTCTGATGAAACAGGCATCGGCCAGAATCCTGTTGTGACATTATGCCTGCATATCTGTTGCTGCACAAGCAGTTGCTCTTCCTTAGGCCCCATAGAAGAGTAGTATGCTAAACACAACTGTGTAACCGCTTGCAGAAGGTTGTGTGATAAAACAGCTTTCTATGAGTGAACATAAGTGCAATCCCCAAAGGGCAATAACTTGCTCAATAGTGTGTTCCAGTGCAACTTCATGAGCAAAGATTCACACCTGCAAACATGGAATAAGATCTTGGCTAATGTTTCTAAATAAACCAATGGCATTGGCCTGTGACCTATTGCCTAAATGTGGACCAGAAGGGAAGTCACTTATGTGCCCCAACAGCAATGGCAGGCTCCCTGTCATGTGACCAGCAACATGGCAGATCTCATACAGTAGTACCTCGGTTTACGTACACCTCAGTTTACGTAATTTCCGGTTTACGAACGGAAATCCGTTCAAAATAATGCCTCGGTTTATGGTTTTTTTTTCCAGTTTCCTTTGGTTTGTGAAGGAAGTTTCCCCGCACCTGGAGGTTTGTAGCTCTGCCACCGTTGTAAGGCAATCCGCGTTTTGGTTTACGAAATTTCCACATTACGTAATGTTCCGGAGAATGTATTAATTTCGTAAACCGAGGTACTACTGTATAACCAATGGAGACTGGGCAGCGGTTAGGAACCTTGCCAGAGCGCAGGAGATATCTATGCAATTTACTTGAAATTGAGAAAATTACACTCACACAATCACTACTCCTGTTTGCAGGCTGTAAGGCATTTCTCCATATGCTAACAGTGGATTAAAATATAGGGTGCTTACCAAGAGTCGCAATCCTATGCTATGCTCCCCGGAAATAATGAGAAGGATTGCTGGTCTATCCTAATTTCAATGATGTAGAATTCAAAACCTTTATTTATAGCATGCCTACAATATGAACATATAAGAATTGTTCCTGCACAAACAGCAATTCATAATTTTACAAAATGTGGAAGCTAGAAAGGGTACTCCAGAAAGCAGGAAGCTCCGTGAACCTCAAAAATAGTTTGTAACATGGAACAATATGACCAGTGTGGTGTCGTGAATAGGGTGATGGAGTAGGACACTGGAGAACAGGGTTCGAATCCCTGCTTGGCCACAGAAACTGACTCGGAGAGTGGAACTGGTAAAACGACTCCTTAAATATCTCATTTACTTTGAAAGCCCTATGAGGGTTGCTATAAGTTGGTTCTGACTTAGCACAAAACACACATATGCAACAATAACAACAAGTAATGAATCACTTCTGGGAGTAAGGATGCCCCTTCATCCATATTTTAATGTTTACTTTAACAAATCTGCATTGGTGTTAAGTATTCTTTACTTCCAATGTACAGGTTTCTCAGGATCCTTGGGAGATGGTTAATTACTTCCTATTCAAGGGCCTGTGAGAATGACAACATTTCTCAGAAAAGCTGAAGACAGCAGGAAACGAGGAAGACCAAGTAAGAGATGGCCTTGAATCTTCCCAGATTTGATGAGACCTTCTCAAAGTTACTAATTTATAGGATCATCCTAAATCAAAAGTGACTTGTTAGCACACAAGAACATACACATTAATTTCAAGTACTGTGTTAACATGCCATTGTTTGTAAAATAATGAGTGATAACAATAGTAACACTTATCAACTTTTAAAAAGTAATAATAAGTGTGATGGTGTTAGGATTTTGCCCAGCTTTCCAAACTCTGAATACACACGTACACAATGTGAAAGTTTATGTGTATCAATGGGGTGGGTGGGGGGGAAAGGACATGAAAGAACACACATTTGTCCGGGTTACCTGTAGAACGGAACACTCTGTATTCTCACCTGACTCTCTCCTCTTCAGCTCTCTTAAGGTCTGCATCCCGCTGGAGCACCTTCAAGATCGCCTCTTGCTCCTCATCCGTAAGAAAGCTCAGGTCAATCATCTTGGTAGATGTCCTCAAACAAACAAAAAACCCCAAAGACCCTCAGAAGTCTTTATGAAGAATGTACGTGCACTGTGTGTGTATATATTAAGCGTTACAGCGCAAACAGCATTTTTCAAAAAGCTTTGAATTATGCCTTCTTGTTTCAACAAAGAGATGCACTTCTCCAGCCAAGTTTCTTGACAGGACTCTTCTGCATTCCTGGATCATTCACATCACATGCACCACTTTACAGGGGAGTCTTGCTTCATGCTTCGATAATTCATTGGATCAGCCCCATGTTCCAGTCTGGTGTACCACCTAGAAGACAACGAAGAGGGGAGAAATATTGAGTTCTTGCCTTCTCAACGAAGGGAGCAAAGCTGGTTGGCGGTGGGGAAGGAAGAATAACAGGGTGCTATAATATTGTCAGTTTTCAAACCCGACATCAACTTGCAAGTTTATTAATCTGATGTTCAGATGTGAGTGAGAAGGAGAGAACAGGAGTATTTAACAACTCAGGTTCTGTTCCTCAAGTGCTGGCTATATCTCAGTAGATTCTAGCAGGGAGACTGAAAAGAGGGATGGGCTGAAACAAAGGAAAATATATTCAATTTTTAAAGTCAGATGTATTAGACTAAATCCAACCTTTAGTCCCAAACAGAGCAGACTCTTTGAACCTATGGGACTGACAGAAGTGTTGATTTATTAAATTCCACTGATTCAATGGATGTAGCCCATTATTATATTTACCAGGGATGTTGGCAAGTCTTTGGTACTGAGTCCCAAATCGCAAGTCTGAGTCCCTACTGAAAACAAGCTTCCCCCCCCCCCAGAAAAAAGAAAGCGTGGGTACACTCCGATTTGTGAGTTGAGTTCGAGTTGTTGAAAAAAAACCCAAGTCGAGTCACGGGTGCGACTTAAGTCCAACTTGAAAGTGAGTCCCACGACTTGAGTCCCCATGCCTAACATTTACATTACATCCTTCCTGCCTAGGAATTCAAGGTGGCATGAGCAGAATGTGCATGCTTTATTGTCTCAGCTGCGAGACAGGCTAGTCTGAAAGAGCATGAACAGCCCCAGTCACCCACTAAGCTTCAACGTTAAGTGGGAACTGGAATATTTAGGAGTAATCCATTCTTTCTAGAACAGAGTTTGGGAAACACAAGGGGTTTTCTACCTACTTTTTTTTTTTTTACTTACTACAGAATTCCTCAGCCAGCATGGTTTCTAGATGGAATAGTTAAACAAAGCAAAACAAAAACAACAACAACAGTCTTCTCTGTTCTAGGGCAGTGGTTCCCAACTTTGCGTCCCCAGATGTTCTTGGACTACAATTCCCAGAAATCCTGGCCAGCGCAGCTAGTGGCGAAGGTTTCTGGGGTTTTAATCTGGCAACCCAGGGTTGGGAATCACTGTTCTAGAGTGTTATAGGCGCTAAACCTCAGAGAAAGATAGCAGCTTACTTAGGATCCTTTGTGGCACTGAGGTGAAGAACCAAACAGGGGATTTTACCAGATAAGATCATCATCATCATCTTAGAACTGCAGAGCTGGAAGGGACCCCTAAGGATCATCAAGTCCAGCCCCTGTCAAGGAGGCCCAGCGGGGAATTGAACTCCCAACCTCCGGCTTCGCAGACAGAGACCTAAAGTACTGAGCTATCCAGATCTCTGAAAAGATTATCCAAATTGCCAATACTGTCTCTTAATCTAACCCACCTCAAGAAGATGACAAGCCAATGTCACATATACTTTCCTGAGCTCTTTGGAGCTAAAAAAAATCATGCTACAATGGCAGAACTTTAAGGTCATGTGGGCTACCAGTGTTTTAGCAACAGCTGACAGAAAGAACAGACATGTTTGCACTTCACCTTGTCTATTCTACATCACAGATCAAAGCCTTCAAAAGCAAGGAAGCCATAAACAATGCTTCGTTTATAAATAAGCACACAATTAAGCACACCAAGTTAGCGGTCCTCACCTCCTTAATACACCACATCCTTTTTGGTTTCAGCAGTGCTAACCAAAGGACCTGCTAACTTAAGCACTTGCGGTGATGCATACTTGTTGACAGAACAGCAGACATCTGCCTCGGTGGTTTGATATATCCATCAGGGCCTCACCCTGCCTCTAAACCCATTTCCCGTTCCTACTCTTCCTTCCATGTAGGGAACAAACAGCCCTACATCAGCTTCCCAGGGACTAAATGACTCTGCCACAGCTCAGAGCTTCAAAGCAACATGTTAAATATGCTATCATGACCTGCTAATTATATTTTATTTTTTTACCCATAAGGAGGAACAACATTACACTTTTCCCTTCAACGTGGTTAGGGGTACCAGACCCCCATGCAGTTCAAAATCTGTGTGTAACTCTTATGCCCCCCCCCAAAAAAAACACATCTACAAAGCATAAATAGTTGATAAACACACACATACAGAACAGAGGGGTTTATTGTATTAACTGTGCAGCATTCTCCAAACCCCTCCAAGCTGCCACATGGAAGATTCACTGTGCCCAGAAAGGGGTCTGGCGAGGCCACCACTATAGGACTAAGGTCTGCTTCATGGTCACCTTGGTAAGTCTGAGACCCACCTTGTTTGTTTATTTTAAAAAAATCCATGTATAACCAAAACCATTCTGCTCAAACACATGCAATTCAAAGGAGAAATGTATTGTACTCTTAACTCCTAATGGAATTGCTGCTCACGTCACTATGTAAGAAGTAATGTTCACTTGGTACTGTGAAATGTTATGAAGGGGTAATTTGAGGGACCTGGGAGTATTTCTGTATTTTAAAACTTTTTTTAAAACAAGAAGTAAGATATTATTAGGGTGGTACTTGCAAAAAAAATATTATGAGCAACAAATTACGTCTTTCAAAAGTCACACTAATGTGTTAGCTCTCTCAACAAAGCTTCCATATTCTGCTATGTATATTTACACATTTCCCAGATATATGATGTTTGCAGTGGATTTTAATTGTCGCTCACTTTGGGGAGCTCACAAGTTCAACCGTTTCCCCCCAAAAGAACTATGAGAAAAAGCAAGACCCTTCTGACTTCAGGTAAACCAGAGACTCTGTGATTAAGCAGAAACGATTGCTTTAACATGTTGATGAGCGATTGACTTCCATAACTGACCTCACCATCACAAGATTTATAGTAACAAGTACTTTGAAAATTTTACGAATTTACGAATAAACGAGGGGGGAACATTTTTGAATAAGGGATTGGAACTCAGGTCTCCCGGGTCCCAAGTCAGATACTTTATCTACCACACTGCCTCTCCTTTATCATTATTTTTACCCTCTTAATACAGAGATAGTGATGATATATAGTTGACAGACAATACTTTCTTTAGGGTCATCTGCCCCATTGACAAAAGACCTGACAAACTGGCCAGAATCCTCCTTAAGCAGTTGTAAATATGCCGGTTTTTACGCCAGGCAACAAGGATTGTGCAATTTGATTATGCCATCAGTCATGCGGTTCCTGCCACAACTGACTGCACAATGCCCCTGAAGCAGCACTTCCATCTTGGTGTGATTAGAGCTACCGCTCCAGTAGCGTCAAGTTATGCAAGTACAGCTACTCAACAGGTTGTCAAGTGTTTGGCCCCGGCTAGCTTACCCTGCCTGCCTAATTTCCAGCCTTTATATCCTAGTTTACCTCTGGAAAAGCTCTCTGCACATTTCCACCATCGGGAAATACAGTGCAAGATGATC
This sequence comes from Intellagama lesueurii, assembly GCA_037013535.1. Taxonomy (NCBI): domain Eukaryota; kingdom Metazoa; phylum Chordata; class Lepidosauria; order Squamata; family Agamidae; genus Intellagama; species Intellagama lesueurii. The sequence continues at coordinate 10,324,955 of JBAJHW010000003.1, forward strand.
CGTGTCCTCAGATTTAGACCTGGGGAGATCAGATCTAAAAAGATGAAAGATAGGATAAAAAGAATGAGGTTGGGGTTGGGAAGGGAAACTGAGGCATATGCTGTCACAAGAAAATTAAGCATAAACCTCTTAATATTATGACCCTAAGCAGCCTGATAGTACAATGAAGACCATGGACGACAGACAGCTAGGAAGGGGGTAAAGCAGACGAAACTTTGGTAAAGGATCTGTGATTATCCTATAAACTCTTTTCACAGCTTCTTTTCAAGCTGCAAAACAAGTCTTGATGGTAGCTCAGTTGGTCCGCCTTCTTTCAACAGTGAGGGATGATGGGAGTTGTAGTGCAAGAATGTCAGGAATGACCAGTACAGTATTCCCCTGCTTCTCATGTAACGAGACAAGCGAGTTGGATAACATGGCTTTAAAGTTGTTCCAGACAGGCACATTCTGCAGCAGCCAGAGCAGATGATCAATGCATCATGCGTTGATCCAAAATTCTGTGATAGCATCTTGTTGTCCAAAGGCAAGGCCCATAAAAAATATCACATAACTAACCGAGACTAAGGTGATCACATTATACGCTGATTAGTCAAAGAACTTAACAAGACTGTCCTCCTTTTTGTTGTTTCTTTTGCTATGTTTCTCCTGGCTTATTATTTTCTGCATGACTTATTATTGAAGCTTGTTCCAGACCAGAACAGGAAAAACCTCTGTCATAGCTACTAGAACATTTGATTTGAATGTCATACTTACTTAATAAGAAGCCCAAAAAACCTGGGGCGCGTGTGCTCGCCTCACACGCAAATCCCATTTATTCAGTTCAAAAGATAATGATTTTGAACCCATCCTGCAGTTTATCTCACACGCCACAGAAAAGATGGTGCTGTCCGAGAAATCTCGTTTGCTCTGTGTCACAAAGAATTCCATATACTGTTCTGGGTTAGAGCCCGAAAAACATAAGCTACAGCTTATATGTAAGCCAACCTATTTTTTAAAAGCAGGAATTTTGGGTTGGGTACCAGAACTGTGTTTGAATAAAGGTGTGTGCATGTCTGGAACAACAAAGTTTAAGAGTGATCATAGGTGAAAATGCTGTTACTGTGTAGTGCAGAGGTGGGTAATTTTCAGGGGTCCATGTGCCGCCACCCCCCCCCATCCCATGGATCTATGAAGGCTGTACCTGTTTTTTTGACCCCTCACCAAAGAAGTTTCTTTATTCATTTGATTTTACAGAATGAGGCTAATTTAACTTTTTAAAATCTTCCTTGAGCCCTTTTGTGGCCAATTTCATTTCATTTAATTAAAATGTAATTGAGGGTGGGGGGCAGGGATGCTAGGCAACCTCAAAAGGGAGCAAGAGAACTTTTTTTTGAGACAAACAGCTAGTTTTCAAAAGGAAAAATAAATAAATTAGAGGTGAGGATTCTGGGGAAATCCATAAGGTCCCCTGGGGCTTTGGGTTTGTTTTAGCATTTTTCTATTTTCTTTACAAAGTTAAATATAGGAGAAGCTGAAACTAGCAGACTTGTTCACCAATGCCCATGGTTCTGAGTGCTCCACTCCTTAAAATGTGGGTTTAAATCAATGTTTATTCAACCATGTTAGTACTACATTATGACTGCCAACTCCTTTTCTCTGTCAGGTTCCTCAGATATAACATGCAGGAACGCAATGGAATATGTTGTCTCAGAGGATGGTGGACTCTCTTTCAATGAAGCTTTTTATCGAGAGATCGGATAGCCACTTCTTAAGGATGTTTTTAGCTACAGATTACCTGCTTCAAGGGATCCTCTCTCGCTCTACAGTTTTATGACTCTAAGAATAACTTCATGAGTGCTAGTGTGATGCATTGGTCAGAATATTGAGATAGGGCTCAGGAGACAAGGGTCTAAACCTTCACTCAGCCATTAATCTCACTGAGTGACTTCAGGTCACTCACTTGTGCAGGATTTTCTTAGTGAAGGGAGACAAGAGACCTAAAGACCAAGGACCAAACACACACAAGATGGGCAGCTTTGCAATTAGAAGCGGATCTGACTTAAATGGTAAAGCATGTGTGATTATCTTGTAAAATCTTTTCACAGCTTCAGAAGCTGCAAAACAGCTTGATTTTGTTGGGTGACTGGTTATCGGGAGGGAACAACAGGATCTGTTGTCTTTGCAAACATGACAGGTTTGAAGGTGCCCGTCTGGAGGTCTAATACGAAGGGATCGCCACCTCACTTTGAAGCTGCCCGCCTGTTTTGACTCCAAAAGAAAGAGGTCTTGTTGGTAGTGGCAGAATGAGCATTACACCCACAACGGTGTGCAGTTTTTCTGTCCTGTCCCCAGACTACACCAGGCAATGCTTTCTAGGGCCTGCACTGGCATCATTAGTTTTGAAAATCATAATTTGGAGGGCAAGTATCACTGCTGCAGATGTTCTTGGACTACACCTCCCATCGAGCCAAGCCAGCATAGCCAATGACATGGATAAATGGAAACCTCAGCCCAGTAACATGGGGGGGGGGGAGTTTGTACCTGCCCTCAATCCATAGCTCAAGGCACTTTTGCTACCCTGTTATAGCCCCCATTAAAAAAAACTCCCCAAAAAACACCACTGCCCTGTTTGTCTCGGTTTTCAAAAAGCAAAAAGCATAACCTGTGTAGCAACGGGTTAAAAAAAAAACCCACGCAAAACCAAATACAGCAGGAGTAACCTCAGATAACATCAAGGGATTATTATGGCCATGCTTTGTGAGCCAGTGAGAAGGCCAATTTTGGGTCGAGAAACATCTAATAAGCATTTTGCATTCCACGTTCTGTGGTCACTGATTTTGACATCAACATTCCACGGGCGCCCTACAGCTCAAGTCATCCAGACTAAAAACCTCACTGGAAATCCACGTCGCTGGGGATTTGCAGAGTGCTGGGAATGTGTGCTAGCAAGCAGAAAAGCAAAAAGAGGCTTTCAGAGTGCCTTCCCTAAAACAATCACAAAAGTTTTTTGTCCCAGACTGTAACCTCTCCCTGTTGCAGCCTTTCACAACTGGGTGCCCTCCACCTGGAAGACCACCAGCCAGAGGCAGGCCAGGCTACTTCCATGACTCTTGAGTCCTCCACACTTCCTTAAAAGAGGGTATAAAGGCTACCAATCAACCTTCTCTCTATTGCTCCCATTTAATAAGCTTAGAACTGCAAAACTGAAAAGAACTCTATGGATCATTAAGCCCAGACCCTGTCAAAGAGGACCCGTGGGGGAATCGAACTCCCAACAGCTAGAGACATAAACCACTGAGCTATCCAGCAGTTCTTGCTTCAACTCCACCCAGCCATTGCTGTACTACCTTCCACATTCCTGCTTAACCTTTACAAGTTGAAAGCAACTTGACAGCACATGACAATATGAAAACCCCGGCTGTTTCCCACCTCTAGACGACCTCGGTTTCCCACTATTGGTACCTGTACCACTAGTTAAGAATAGCAGCTGTAAAGCATACCCAACCAGGCAACAAAATTTTGCCTATTTATTGGCTTTCCATGGACGAAGACTGACTTTTGGTACATGCATCCTACAGTTTCATCAGCTTGACGTGAGCATCATGTTTAGTGGGAAAGCAATCATTTAGATAAATAAATAAATGGCCATCAATACTTTGTTACTTCATCAACTCTTGGTTCAAAGGTTGCCAAGGAAGAACGACCAAACTAGTGCAGAAATCTCAGAGAATTCTGCTCAAGAATTCTACGAAGGAGCCAGTAAACAGTTAACATATTGTTGGGTACTCTTCTTGTCATAAAGGAGAAAAGTTCATTTTAAAAACAAATGCTATTGCTTCTCCCTCGAGATGGTGTGTTTTTTTCCTCCCTGAAAAATCAATTTTAACAGTTTTTGCATAACGATAGCCCAAGAACAGAAGAGCCTACAGAGAAAATTCTGGCAAGGAAGGGGGGTTCTAGACAGCCAGAGGTTAGCTCTACCAGCTAAATGTCATTGTAAATGTCACTCCTCTTTCCTTCTTCAATAGATCTTTCTGTGGCGGGGGAGAGGGGAAAAACAAGATAGAAGAATGGGAATCAGGTGCCTGAATCACATGAAAGATGCTGAAAACACAGCAGAGCAAGGGCACAAGGAAATATGAACATCCCCAGGAATGTTCAGGCAAAGGAATGATTGAAAAAGCAAAGGAGAAGATGAGGCTGCAATGCTAAGCATACTTAATAAATAATAGAATAGAATATTCATGGGCCATCAACTCAAATCTGACTTACGGTGACCCTTTCCAGGGTTTTCCAGGTAGAGAAGATTCAGAAGTGGCTTACCATTCCCTTCTTCTTTGGGGGGCACCCTGGGACTGTGCAGCTTTTGCCCAAGGCTACACAGGCTGGCTCTTCTTATAGGAGGCCCAGTGGGGAATCAAACTCCCAACTTCTGGCTCCACAGCCAGATACCTAAACCACTGAGCTATCCAGCCAGTTCTTAATAAAGAGTAAAACCCACTGGATTCCATATGACGATGTAAAAAGTAACTCAGGAATCGCAGTCCAAAAAAGTAGCTTCTCCAAACTCCACTGACATATACATGCTTCAGATAGCACTGTAAGAATGTGAGAGTTTGGCGTTCACAAGAACCTCATTTCTGAGTTGCTACCACAACACGGCTTCATTGCATGCCAAATATCTAGAAGTCAGGATTTTAACAGGTTGTACACATGAGTAATGGATACCACAGGCCACCAGAAAAGACAAATACTGTAAGTGGGTTCCAGATTCAATGAAGCCTAAACTTTTGTAGTAAACAAGGCCAGCTTAACTAAACTAAACAGTTGTGGGCATGGTATGGAAAAGACAAAACTCACTAAAAATGAAGTAACGTTGGGAGAAATAAAAAGTACAAGGAAACACTAAGACACAACATGAGATGGATTCACACAAAGGAAGCAATCACCTTCAGTTTGCGAGACTTGGGCAGAGCTGCTACTGACACAACCTTTTGGAGATCAGCAATTCATGTTGTCACATGCCATCAAATTGTTTCCAATGGATGATGATGACTTGACCAGTTATTGACTTCCAAAAGGCCCTACCGTTAACAGCTCTGCTCAGGTCTTGTAAACAAAAACATTGCTTCATTTTTTGACTCAATCTATCTCTTGTTAGATCTTCCTCTTTCCCTACTGCCTTCCACTGTCTTTCCTAGTGAGCCTTGTCTTCTCATGGTATACCTGAATCATTAATTCACAGGATCGTGATAAGCCACAAAAGACTTGCAGGCACATAGCACATAAATACAAGATGATGAAGAGGGCTGTGCCTGAGCCTTGAGGAAAGAATGCTACATCCTATTTTACATCCGATAGACTAAACAAAGGCAATCCTTTAAAATGAAAAGCCCAGCCTTTCTTCTCAGTGAGGTCACAGACTTGGACCCATCTCCTTGCCAGAAACTTCAGGCAGCCAAACACGCCTCGTGGTTTGGAAACTACTGTTGAAGTTGACTGACATTTCCCGTCCATGTGCAAAATGTCGCAGCTGAGTTATAGAGATAAAGAAGGAGGAAGCTTAGAGCTGTGATAATAGGAATTTCTCTAGAAGATGATGGGTTTATCATCTATGATAAAGCTTTTTTTAAAAAGGTGGAGATTCTGTTTTCTCTCTCCCACTGTACTGTTATTTCTCAAAGAGCAACTGCAAGGCAAGCATTCAGAGAAATATAGATTTCCTGCTCACTCCCCAGAATCCTTGGGCCTGTCCAGACTGGTTGTTTTGGTGCAGACTGGATCAGAGTACAAAGGGTCTGTTGAGGTTGGAGACAGGAGCAATGTGCCATTTGGCATGCTCCTCCCACCCAAACAGCAAACAACCCCTTGCAGCCCAATCAGCTGTCAATTAAGCACTTCCCCTGATCCTCTGTGGAGGGTCAGGGGAAGTGAAATTATTTTTTTACATCACTCCTCTCTCCTTCTGTCAGTGACATTCTATTTTCTCCCTTCTCTCTCCCTGCTTCCCTTCCCTCATTCTCCCCTCACTTTATCTTTCTTCCCTCAGAATCTGCAGCCACAATGGCAGAGGCTGCTATCTCCAGGCTAAACAACAAGCATGCCAAAACATATGTGTGCCCTACTACTGGACCAGAAAGGTACACAACAGCTCTTAAAGGGGAAAGATGGCTCATTCTAAGTAGAAACACTTGCGGACAAAAAACCACTTGTTTTCCAATCCAAACTGTGCCATCAACGATCCATACATCATATCTACCTGCCAGTGTGGACAGGCCCTTACTGCCAAAAAGGCATTTGCACACTGTAAATAGGCATGTTGACCAGGTTTTTCTTAGGACTCATGAAAGGTGTTGTTCTTGCATCCATTCCACCTCCCATAGATTGCTTTCTCCCAAGAATAAGAATCTTTCCAACAGGTTCAAAGCATCACTGTAGAATTCACATGCATGTTACTTATAAAAGAGAGGACAACTACACAGCCCTAGACAGGCTCCATCTGAGCAGATATGCTCTCTCACACAGCACTGCATGATTTCTACAGCTCACCTAAGACTGTTTCTGAGGGGTTAGCCCAACTCACTCACCAAATCAGCTTTCACTGGAATTTCTTTAGGCTATGCTGAAACAGACACACCCACAGGCAGCAAAGCCTGGTATTTGGCTGTGTCATGGTTATAATATGGAGTCCCAACCTGTGGGTCACGACTCCCAAGGAGGTTGCAAAAGGTTCGGGGGGGGGGGTTGTTGTCAAGCTCCATTACTGCAACCCTTCCTCAAGAAAGACAACCTGTGGAGGCGGCTATCGGAAACATGACGGTACTGCCGGTCTGCTTTGAGGGTCTGGGCCAAGGAGGAGGCCAGAGGTGGAGTAAGAGACATGGCAGCCGCTCAGTAGGAGCACAGAACACCAAGCTCATCAGCAAAGGGTGAGGAGAGAGCCACACAGAGCTCTGACTGGAAGTGCCAAGGCTGTTCTAGAAAGCACAGCCCGAAGAGGGGGGCTGTGTATTCTTAGGTGAGGTGGGGAAGGTGCAAAACAAAATGAGGTTGGAATTTCAGTTCTCCACTGTGCATTCCAGAGGAGCCAGCCTGGGTGACCTTGGGCCAGCTGCACAGTCCCAGGGCACCCCTAGAAGAAGGGAGTGAGAAACCACTTCTGAGTACTCTCTACCTAGAAAACCCCGAAAAGAGTTATTATAAGTCAGAATTGACTTGACAGAACATGATGATGATGATGATGATGATGATGATGATGAAGAAGAAGAAGAAGCTACTTTGGACTAGTGACCGTTTAGCTGGACTTAAAGGATGGTTCAAGTTATTCCTTATTGTACCTACTATGAATTTACAATGCATACCCAGTGTGGTGTAAAGCAGTGGTCCCCAACCTTGGGCCTTCAGATGTTCTTGGACTACAATTCCCAGAAGCCTTCACCACCACCACTGCTGGCCAGGATTTCTGGGAGCTGAAGTCCAAGAACATTTGGAGGCCCAAGGTTGGGGACCACTGGTGTAAAGGACAGAGTGAAGGATCAGAACTCAGGAAGCCTGGGTTCAAATCCCCACTCAGCTATGGAGACTCACTGGAGTGGTGATGGTAAAGTCACTCCTTAAATATCTCACTGATCTTGAAAGCCCTATTAGGGTCGCTATGTCAGTTCCGACTCGATAGCACATAACAACACAACAACAACATCCTTGGCTAAGTCAAGCCGGTGTGGGGTAATGGATAGAGGGTCAGACTAGGATTCAGATGCTCTGGTTTCCAATCCCTTCTCAGCCATGGAAACTCACTAGGGGATGAAAGCGGTAAAGCACTCCTTGAACATCTCATATATCTTGAAATTAGAGATAGGGGTATTCGTATATGAATACCTCCGGACAGGTGGAGATAACAAAGACGGTCCACTCACCAATGCGCCAATGCTGCGGAGTCCACACTGACGTCCTATCGCTCCAGAGATCGAGATCGCTGAGCCACTCCTGGCAGGAGGCGGGATGATAAGCCTCTCTGCCAGGTCGAAGAGTGGGATCTCCCGAGTGATAGGACGGTAGCGTGGACTCCACGGCATTAGCGCATCGGTGAGTGGACCGCCCTCGTTATCTCCACCTGTCCGGAGGTATTCGTATACGAATACCCCCATCTCTACTTGAAATCCTTATTAGGGTCAACATCATTTGGAAACCCATAACAACTACCATCATCTTTGTGAAGCCTGAGCAGCTAGATAAATTAAAGTTAAGTTCTTTTCAAGGAGATTTTGCAGAAGACACGTAGTGAAGAATATACAAAAAAACAAACAAACAAACAAACAAAACAGATATCCTGTTCCACCTCAAAGGCTGGAGCTATCAAGAACCTTTGTATGAATAATAATACATACAAGTTTGCTTTCAGAACTGATTGAGCAGGAAGGGAGCCTTAATTTGTGATCCTATATATACATACTGGGAACTAGACCCTGCGGACTTCAGCTGGGTTAAATCCTGGGGAGATAAGGATAGGCTTGCACCGTTAAATTTACAAACACACATGGATTTTCAGAAATGAGCTACAGATAAGACTATGATCGACGAAGCATTTGGCTAGACTTACAATTCACACCCCTGTTGCTACCTATAGCTTTAACAGCAGTATAGTCTTCTGTATAGACACATAATAATGGGCTCAAGCTACAGGGAGCCAGATTTAGCTGAATATTGGGAAAAACTTCTTAACTGTTAGAGCAGTACGACAATGGAATCAATGACCTCAGGAGGCATTGAGCTCCAAGAAAAAAATGGACAACCTTCTGTCAGATCTGCTTCAATTTGTATTCCTGCATTGAGCAGAGGGTTGGACTTACAGGCCCCTTCCAACTCAATTATTCTATGATTCTATAATTCCAAACAGATCCCTTCTCTTCATCAATTCATTCTTTTTTTTTTAATTTCCTCTAGGATGGAGATATGCCTAAGAAAAGAAAGTGCTTCCAGCCTGCAGCAATTTAAAATATGCATTTCGAACCAATGTCTCACAACTCAATATTTCTAGGCTTTCATCTAAGAACAACTGGCCCTATATTTTTCATGTTTTTTGACAAGGAAGTCTTGTCCCCATGGCTTTTTAGTGACTGCCAAGTTTCAGACTGGAACAAATTACTATCATGTTATTCCAAGTGTATTATGTGTTTTGTTGTATAAGACCAAAATTCAGCCTTATGATTTCCTTGCTGGTAGAAACCCTTCACATACTCACTTATCACAACTGCAACAACCTATGCTAAGAAATGTCCCCGTACTTGTGAATTTCACAACACATAGTCCCAGGAAGACAGGAATAGTAAACCATTTCTGAGTACTGTCTACCTAGAAAACCCTGGAAAGGGATACCGTAAATGGAAATTGACTTGATGGCACAGAATTATACTTTTAGAGGCTTACCCTGTGTTTTTGAAGAAGTTACTCACTAACCACTGTGCCATGTTTTCATCTAGTTTTGCAACTCCAGCAAATAAGGGATGACAATCACATTGTCCCAAGGCTGTTTTTTCACCAGCTAGCCTTCCTTCACCCACATGTTTTCTGGTAAAAAACAAGCTAGATGGTCACCCTTAGAGGTTGGAGTGGTGTTTCATCATGGAATAGGTCACAAGACCTCCCCATCTCCCAAACTTTTCCTATGGTTAAAATAGGATTTAAACAAAACAGAAGTGGACTTTTTCCTTTTCCTGGGCTTTTGCTCTGGAGCTTGGTACATTCTCCAGACTCCAGAAACTTGCCAGTCCCAATATAGTGAGAGAGATCAATGCTATAAGCATCAAAGAAAGACATCAGTTGAAGAGGGATGTGTATGTATGTATAAGTACAGTATCCCTGCAGAGACAGCACAAGAACTGACTACTCTGCCTCTGTTCCTGTGAGGTAGACAAACTTAGGCAAACCCACAACACACAAACACACCTCCAAAACCAATGAAACAAGGGGCCCAACTTTGCAGCTGCACACAAACTCTGGAGTCGTTGTTGTGAGTCACCCTCATATCAACTAGGGAGTTTCATCCTCAGATGCTCTAGATTCACTGGGCTCAAATCATGTTGCTTGTGGTGAAGGGGTTTGAGTGTGTCAGCGAAGCTGAGAGCAATGCCATTATGAGCCTGGACTCCTAGCAGTGTCACCCAAGGTGGAATGGTCACAGCTGAGACACCAGACTAAGATGTATCCACCCTCTTCAAGGCAGCTAATGCTGGAAGATGAGACTCCCAGGTCGGAAAGGGCTCAATCAGCAACTGGGGAAGAGCAAAGGACAAGTAAAAATAGCTCTGTATTCTCAAAGGCTTTCACGGCCGGGATCCGATGGTTGTTGTAGGTTTGTCGGGCTGTTTGGCCGTGTTCTTGAGGTTTTTTCTTCCTAACGTTTCACCAGTCTCTGTGGCCGGCATCTTCAGAGGACAGGAGTTAGAACTTAGACTGGCAAAACGTTAGGAAGAAAAACCTCCAGAACATGGCCAAACAGCCCGAAAAACCTACAACAACCAAAAATAGCTCTGCTGCTAATGACAGTACCAGAGTAAAGCCAAAAGGATGTCTAGTGGCTTATGTGCACAGGAGTGAAAGGAAAGTTCGAAGTTGAACAGCACATACAATTGGATGGTTTAAAGTGATTAGACACACACACACACACACACACACACACACACACACACACACACACACACACACACACACACACACACACACACAAGAGAGAGAGAGAACCAGTCTGTGTGGCCTTGGACAAGCTGAACAGTCCCAGGGCACACCCAGAAGAAAGGAATGGTTAACCACATCTGAGTGTTCTCTACCTAGAAAACCCCCTTTTACCTGGAAAACACCAGAAAAAGGTTGCCATAAGTCAGCATTGACTTGATGGCACATTATTATTATTTGAAGATGGCAGTAGTTCATATGTGCGTCCCAAACTTCGTAACTGAAGCCTCTGTAGGGAACTCCCTTAATTCCTCCCTCAGATGCTCAGGAAATATATTTATGACACGTATTACAAAAAGCCATTAAGACACCCAGCAGTGATACATTTAAGAGATGCAAGACCATTCAATATTTCAGGCCCTAAAGCAACCACGAGATGAATGAAGACTTACAACTGGGATATGCTGATTAATTTCCTGGCAGTTATACAGGCAGAAATTCTCCACCATGCATATAAGTATGAACCCGCCGTTAATTCGTGGCACCCAATCATTTCACCTGGGAAGAACCAAGCCATTTCTGCATGCGGCAACCTGTAATTTCTGCACACTAACTCAAGAAATACGCTACAACTGCTCCAGGCCAGTATTTCCTCATACAGGTCGATTCTTGCAGAAAAAAACAAGCTGAGGGTAGTTGCTTCTGGCATTCCCCGTTCAGCCTGTTATTATGGCAAATGCCATAAGTTTTGAACTGTGACTCTAACTCATCCTGTTCGCTGAAAAATCACCGGGCAGTCTGTTTCTGTGTGCTGTTTCATCTTGGCCAGTTTTTGGTGGACCAAAAACTTACACAGACTTTGAGTCGGTGGCACTATGTTTCTACAGCTCTTATCGCTGCCTTGATAAACTCTCCAGTCTGTATCGATAACATTATAGCTTGAACTTTTCTGGATGAAAAAGTTCAAGCTTTTTCAAGAGCCACGGGGCTCTTCGCTGTTTTTGTGTGTTGTCCATTTTTGCCTTCCTCAATCCAGAGCCCCCCAGATGTACTAGAGTACAACTTCCAAAATCTCCATGGTGGCTGAGGACGATGGGAGTTATAGTCTAGCACTCTCGAGGGCTCTACTTTAGAAAAAACAGCTGCTATGACTTTTGATGGAGCAAAGGAAGGAGACAAAGACACATACTCAATTATATACCCACCCTCACTTCGAAAACTGAACTAGTTTTCTATTCTGTTTCCAAGACAGACACAGGTTTCTTCCTGGATATGTGAAGTGTATAATTTCCCTATCTCCCTTGCATTTTGTTTCCCTTCTCTTCTCTGCTATTTGTAAGGCCTCGTTGGACAGCCACTTTGCTTTCTTGCATTTCCTTTTCTTTGGGATGGTTTTTGTTGCTGCCTCCTGTACAATGTTACGAGCCTCCATCCATAGTTCTTCAGGCACTCTGTCCACCAAATCGAGTTCCTTAAATCTGTTCTTCACTTCCACTGTGTATTCATAAGGGATTTGGTTTAGATTATACCTGAGTAGCCCAGTGGTGTTTCCTACTTTCTTCAGTTTAAGCTTGAGTTTTGCTATAAGATTGTGGCTGATGATCAGAGCCACCATCAGCTCCAGGTCTTGTTTTTGCTGACTGTATAGAGCTTCTCCATCTTTGGCTGCAGAGAACATAATCAATCTGGTTTCGGTATTGCCCATCTGGTGATGTCCATGTGTAGAGTCGCCTCTTGTGTTGTTGGAAAAGAGTGTTTGTGATGACCAGCTTGTTCTCTTGACAAAACTCTATTAGCCTTTGCCCTGCTTCGTTTTGACCTCCAAGGCCAAACTTACCTGTTGTTCCTTTTATCTCTTGACTCCCTACTTTAGCATTCCAGTCCCCTATAATGACAAGAACATCTTTCTTTGGTGTCAGTTCTAGAAGGTGTTGTAAGTCTTCATAGAATTGGTCAATTTCAGCATCTTCAGCATTGGTGGTTGGTGCATAAACTTGGATTACTGTGATGTTGAAAGGTCTGCCTTGGATTCATATTGAAATCATTCTATCATTTTTGAGATTGTATCCCAATACAGCTTTTCCCACTCTTTTGTTGACTATGAGGGCTACTCCATTTCTTCTACGGGATTCTTGCCCATAATAGTAGATACGATAATCGTCTGAATTGAATTCACCCATTCCCGTCCATTTTAGTTCGCTGAAGCCCAGGATGTCAATGTTGATTCTTGCCATCTCCTGTTTGACCACATCCAGCTTACCAAGGTTCATAGATCTTACATTCCAGGTTTCTATGCAATATTTTTCTTTGCAGCATTGGACTTTCCTTTCACTTCCAGGCACGTCCGCAGCTGAGCGTCCTTTCGGCTTTGGCCCAACCACTTCATTAGCTCTGGAGCTACTTGTCCTTGTCCTCCGCTCTTCCTCAGTAGCATGTTGGACACCTTCCGACCTGAGGGGCTCATCTTCCAGCGTCATATCTTTTAGCCTTTTGTTTCTGTCCATGGAGTTTTCTTGGCAAAGATACTGGAGTGGCTTGCCAGTTCCTGCTCCAGGTGGATCGCGTTTAGTCAGAACTCTCCACTATGACCTGTCCGTCTTGGGTGTCCCTGCACAGCATAGTCCATAGCTTCTCTGAATTACTCAAGCCCCTTCGCCACGACAAGGCAGCAATCCGTGAAGGAGGTCTTTGGTTCTACCAACTCCTTTAACTATTCCTTATAGGATGTGGTTTCCAGACTCTTTTCCTTCTTGGTCTCCCCTTGTTGGACACAATCCAGATTTTCTGCCACACTACAATCAAGCCACATTGCCCACCACAACAGCATGCTATGAACTGAGGGAAAGCTCAGTGGTTTAGGTCTCTGGCTGCAGAGGTTGGGAGTTCGATTCCCCATGGTGCCTTCTTGATAGGGGCTTGACTCAATGATCTGCAGTGGTCCCCAACCTTTCTGACACCGCGGACCAGTTGGGGGGGCACCCCCCACACTCCTGCGCATGCACGAAGGGGCGGCACTCGCACACATGCACGAAGGGTGGTCGCGGGGCACGCACACTCGTGCACATGCACAAAGGGGCTGTGCGCGTGGGCGTGCGGGGGGGAGTGTATGCAGGGGGGCAAAAGATCTGTCTCCACGGACCAGTCCAGCCAAGGCCACGGACCGGCACCGGGCCGCGGACCAGGGGTTGGGGACCCCTGATCTTTAGGGTCCCTTTCAGCCCTGCAGTTCTAAGATTATTATTATTATTATTATCATGAGCCTACAAGAAAAGGAAGAGCTATCCCTCTCTCAGACTTTTCCTTTCTTTTACTACCTTTGGTGCAATTGGGAAATCAAAACCCATTTTTAAAACATACACTTATTTTATGAAAGGGTAAAATCCAACAGAGCAAGTTACCATGTCTGGGTGCAGCCAGATGACTCCTTGTTGAAGGAATGAAGAAGTCCAAGACCAGCTGGGTTACCCAAGGTTAGGAGCCACTGGTCTGGACGACGATTTGCAGGATTGAACGAGTTACTAAACTAATGGCACCAGCCATCAATCCTCTAAACCATCTAAAAAAATTAGAGGGAGCGCTTGGAAAAGCATCAGCTTTTGGAAGTTGGAGAAAATATTGCTTGAACAGCTTACAATGAAGCAGAAGTATCTGATTAGCTAAGGAAGCTCATTAAAATGATTTGGTGCCAATGAGTCAAGTTTCTCAGCCCTAAAATAAGTAGATTAACTCCAGTCTTGCAAAAAGTGAACTCCTTCCACCCAATCAAGTCCTACGGGTCTTAATTACAGGTCTGAGAAATTGGTAAGTCTTACTTTCTAAAAACAAAGTTTCTTGCATTGTTTCAAGCACTCCGTCACCTGGGTCTTTAACCCCTGGGTTTGCCACAGGCATGATAAAACAGCCCAGTTGGTGGTACTCCTGGATGAACAGACAGATCTCACAAGGTTGCCCTGGTTTCATTGGCTTAAGTGGCAGTCAGAGTTTTGATTAGGTACTGCTCTGCAACCCACCTGAGTGGTGGCTTACAATCTGGTCATCTGGATAATGTCAGCCTAGTCTTGTTCAGATCACATATTTGGCACCTGCTGTTCACTTCTGCATGCAGTGGGATCAGTGCAGTCAGATCTCTCATGTGCAATGAGATCAGGAACGTAATCACAACGATCAATGAAATTTGACTACGCAATCTATCCCCTATTTCAGGAGTTAAAATCACATGCCCCTCCTTTGACAGACATTTTTGCAACCCCTGTCCCCTCATAATTTTTTTTAAAAGGAAGAACTGCACCTCCAGAAGTATCTGGGGGGGTATGATTTCCCTCTAAAACATGGGCACAGTGTGCTCACACCATATTCCAGTCCTCAAACCTGTATTCTAAAGAAACCAGTAGTGCTGCTGCAGTCCTTGGTGAATCTGAAAGTTGTATGTACGTATGTATAGTCATGTGAAAAAGAAAGTACACCCTCTTTGAATTTTATGTTTTTACATATCAAGACATAATAAAAATCATCTGGTCTTTAGCAGGTCTGAAAATTAGTAAATACAACCTCAATGCTTGACAGTTGATATGAAGTATTTGTGCTGATATGCTGTGTTTGTTTTTTGCCAGACATGGCACTGTGCATTATGGCCAAACATCTCCACTTTTGTCTCGTCTGTCCAAAGGACAATGTTCCAAAAGTCTTGTGGTTTGCCCAGATGCAACCTAAGCAAACCTAAGCCATGCTGTCATGTTCTTTTTTAGAGAGAAGAGGCTTTCTCCTGGCAACCCTCCCAAACAAACCATATTTGTTCAGTCTTTTTCTAGTTGTACTGCCATGAACTTTAACATTTCACATACGAACTGAGGCCTGTAGAATCTGAGACATAACTCTTGGGGTTTTTGCAATTTCTCTGAGCATTGTACAGTCTGGCCTTGGGGTGAATTTGCTTGGATGTCCACTACTGGGAAGATTGGCAACTGTCTTGAATGTTTTCCACTTGTGAATAATTTTCCTCACTGTAGAATGATGGACTTTAAATTGTTTGTAAATGGGCTTATAACCCTTCCCAGATTTATGGGCGGCAACAATGGCTTCTCTATGATAATTGCTGATGGGTTTCCTCCTTGGCATTGTATTAACACACACCTGAATACTCCAGACCAGCAAACTGATAAAAATTCAATTTTTATAGACGTGGTCACACTTGCTGATGATCAATTAGTTAAGGGCATTAGAACTAGAATAATGAAAATAATCAATAACCACAATTACAGGTCTCACACATGAACCTAAGATGTTGCCAAAGGCCTCCTTAAACAGTTCTGTCTTCAATAGTCTTCTAAAAAAGAGAGAAGGCCTGGCTAATTTCTAATGGATGTTTGTTCCACAAAGACAGTTGAGACTGGTAGGGAATGGCCCCTGGATTTTCTGGGGTTGCTCACTATTGCCCTTCTAGATTTGGATCCTACATCCAAATGAATGAAGAATCTCCAATAGAGGAACTACATTTTATGCCTGATGGGATTGTAGGCAGATTTCCACAAGCACAGGACATTCCTGATCTCATTGCACATACCAGATTTCAGTGCAGGAGGGGATGCATCCTTCAAACAAGCCACAGCCATTTATTGCCAGGAAGACCCAACCCAACGGCAAGTAGCTTCTTTGATTAGTACCATGTTGACATGGTATTTCCCTTAGGACCGGACTATACCCAGCAGCCAATGAAAACTTAACAGCAGCGGCAGCAATAACAGTACAATGTCAAGCCAATTCCATTTTATGACTATCCTTCCCAGGCTTTTTAATGTATAAAGCACCGATTTACCTGTTGCTTCTTCTGGGGGCACCCTGGGACAGCACAGTTTACCCACACCCACACAGGCTGGCTCTTTTCCCAAATGGGCAGTGAGGAACTGAACTCCTGACCCTTGGGCCCAGCAGCCAGGTCCTCAAGACTCAGCATTTAGGTTTGTTTCTGTGAGCCTGTATGTTTAGCTTAACGAACGTATGTTTAGCTTAATGAAGAGAAGACTGAGGGGAGACCTGATAGCAGTCTTCCAAGATCTGAAGGGTTGCCACAGGGAAGAGGGCATCGATTTATACTCCATTGCGCCTGAGAGTAGGACAAGAACCAATGGGTGGAAACTCATCAGATGGAGATCCAACCTGGAAATAAGGAGGAATTTCCTGACAGTGAGAACCATTAAGCAGTGGAACAGCTTGCCTCCCGATGTTGTGGGTGCCCCATCGCTGGAGGTTTTCAAGAAAAGACTGGACAGCCATCTGTCCGGGATGGTATGAGGTCTCCTGCCTTGGGCAGGGGGTTGGAGTAGAAGACCTCCAAGGTCCCTTCCAACCCTACGACGATTCTATGATTCTATGACTTTTTATAAAGAGCTGCATATGCTAAGTAGGGATTAAACTTGCCACATTCAAATCCAATTGTATATTGGCCAAAGTGCTGCTTTTATTATTATTAGTTTTTAGTGACTTAATAAGCTGCCTTTTGTCACAGTTCTGGAAGAAAGGTAGGATATAAATAGAATAAATAAATGAAATTATTGACCCTTAAGAACTTGGTTCTAGCCACCTGAGGGACTGCCTCTTCTAGTTATTAACCCGTCCGCTCACTAAAGTCTGCAGATCAAGGCTTCCTTTTCTGTCACCTGCACAGGGACATTTCACGGCAAAGAGAAAGATGGTCTTCTATCTTGTGGCACCTGGCTTTTGCAATTCCATCCCTGGTAAAGACCGGCAGGCACGGACCTTATTACAAATTTGCCAGCAGCTCTTAAAAGGGTTATTTGTTTAATCAAGAATGTATTGATTTTAATATCTAAGTGCAATTTTTGGATTTAATCTGGAGGAGGCTAGGCTTGCCTCATCTTTGCTGTCCTTCTTCAAGGAGGTGAAGACCTTAGGGCTTATTTTCAGGGGATGTTTTATTTTTTTCATGTACAACAATCTACATTTATTCAAATACAGTCATGTCCTCTTCTTCTGGTTGCTGCACAATGGTGGAGGGTGGGGTTTCACTTAACTGGGGCCTATTTTTGGGGTAGGGCTTATATTACAAGCATCTTGAAAAATCATACTAGGGCTTAATTTCAGGTTAGGTCTTATTTTCGGGGAAACAGGGTACATCTTTGTATTTGCACTTTGCTTAATAAATGAGTATCCTTCCTCCCAACTTTGTTAATGAAGTGCACTTTTGAAACATTTTAAGTAAATAAAAAGAAAACATAGCATGAGCAACTGTTGATTCAGGGGGGAAAATTACACCCATAGAAGCACAACACTATTTATTTCACTACCCAGTTTGTCTGAGGCTTGGATCATCGTGTACACATCATGCCACTCACATAAAACCAAGCTGTAGTGTATGCAATTTCATACCTTTGCCTACAGAATATGGAACTTTAGCCCCTGGGGCAACATTGCATGTCAGAAACAAACCAAGGCATAATTGCCTCAGTGGAACAGAAGGCAGATAGATTACTGTTCTAAGTGCCAAAAACCTAACAGGAGCCGGGGAACAATGGACTCTCTTGATTTCATTTTTCTGTCTGGTTTCTTGGTTAACTTCCCTTTCTTTCTATAAATGTTAGCTGTGCCACAATCCGATGGAGGAAAAGCTCTCTCCACGCCCATGCTGTAAAAAGGACCAAGATTTCCATGTACTAGAAAGAGGAGAAAGAGAGGAGAGAGATAAGACAGCCACAAAAACAATCGGAAAAACAGATTAATCTTTCAGCTCATTGCCAGAAGGCTAAAATGAGGCTTGTCACCATAGCTAGATCATGCCCTCTGAAGAATTTCTGGTATTGTTGCTTTCGACATCCGTACTTTTACTAGAATATGATGCAAACAACACCAACTGTTTGGATTTTTTATAGAGCCTTTGAAACAGGTAAAAGGAGATAACTTTTATTGGAATGTTATGTTTCTCAGAACATGAAGGCATGTGACCTGCATAGATGACAGGTGGCAGAGTTCCCAAGAGGGACACATACACTGCCACATCGCTAGCTGTGCAAATATCTCCCAAGCACCTCTACACAGGGATTTGTTGTTTAGTCGTTAAGTCGTGTCCGACTCTTCGTGACCCCATGGACCAGAGCACGCCAGGCCCTCCTGTCTTCCACTGCCTCCCGGAGTTTGGTCAAACTACACAGGGATACACCCTTGCAACCGGCAGGCGATCGATGCACAAAACACACAGACAGTGCAAGAACTTATCTTATCAAAAGAGGTGGCAAGACAGGAAGCGCAAGTCAAGGGCTTCCAGGACTGAAAGTGAGATGCATATTTCTCTCCTTCAGATGGGCTCCAGAAGCAAAAATAATTTTCATTTCCTCTTTTACCATTTCCTCTGAACAACCAAAAGGAGCCTGAAAGACCATCGTTCTTTGGTACCACTATGGCTGGTACCACTATGGTAGTCAAAACCATGATTCTTGCATGAAATGCCCTCATTGGTCAAAGGACCTTCACAAGTGTTCCAAAGCAACATTTAGCCTAAAAAGAGATTATCATCCTTTGGACGTATCATGAAAAGAGAAGACACACGGGAAAAGACAATCATGCTGGGAAAAGCTGAAGGCAGCAGGAAAAGAGGAAGGCCAAACATGAGATGGAGTGACTCAATCAAGGAATTCACAGCCTTTAGTTTGCAAGACCTGAGCAAGGCTGTTAACAACAGGCCTTTTGAGGATCATTGATGTGTAGGTCAGAATAAGTCAGAAGTGAATTGAGAGCACATCATATCAACAGCAGTATTCAGAAGCATGCAATCCACTAAAACAGGGCTTCCACATGAGACAGTAAGATCAAGATTTACATCTCTTCAGGTTGAACATGGTATTTTCCCCCTCCTTCATGAGAGGCTTGGGTTGGCATTTTCATTCTACTCTCTGTTTGGTTCTTGCCCATCAGTTTTCCTATAACTGCTGGACAGCTCAGGGGTTGGGTTGAGGTCTCTGGCTGCACAGCCAGAGATCTGGAGTTTGATTCCCCACTGAGTCAGTCCACTTGACAGGAGCTGGACTTGATGATCCACAAGATCCCTTCCAGCTCTGCCATTCTAAGAT
This sequence comes from Intellagama lesueurii, assembly GCA_037013535.1. Taxonomy (NCBI): domain Eukaryota; kingdom Metazoa; phylum Chordata; class Lepidosauria; order Squamata; family Agamidae; genus Intellagama; species Intellagama lesueurii. The sequence goes on from JBAJHW010000003.1 coordinate 10,344,682, forward strand.
CTAAGTGACAAAACATTCAACTTGTCTGCCTTTCTGTGGCCAAACTCCACTTGCTTTCCCTTTGTTTAACTGTCTCTGTGCTGTTCTTGACTATGAATATCAGCAACAGCAGCTCCTGGAAGATTTAAACTTAAACATATTAGGTTCAAAGTCTGCTCTCTAATCCACCTTTCTTTTCCAACAAGAAAAAACATAAGACGGTGGCTAGCAAAATAAATAAACAATCCCAAAAAGAGCAAAACATGTTAAAGGAAAGTATCTTTTCCCATCCATGCAGAGCAGCAGGTCTCAAAAAGACAAACATACAAACCCTAAACCAATACTGGAAAGCTCTTGAATCAAGCTGCCAGGCACTTGGAGCTAATTCTGTATGAAAAGACGCATTTGAAGGCAAATAGCAGCCAGGTAGGACAGGTGGGCAACTCCGGTGGATTTAGGGGCAATTTTCTGCCCCAGGAATCCTCTGGGGCTGTTGGGACTTCCAAAAATGCAAACACCAAGCAAAGAGAAAACCCACAAGGGGCCAGAAGTCCACTTCTAGTCTTAAAAAGTGAATATTTGTGGGGGTGTTTAAAAGCATGAGAGACAACACCCAAAAAAGCTGTGGTCAACCACAATTTCCTGTGCATACACTAGTATTCATAGTTTTAAATTTTGTAGATTATCTCTCTTTTTTTATTCAAGCCAGTCACTGAAAAAGTGAAACAACTGAGAGTACAGGCAAAACAGGGACCATGCTTCCCAGATACAAGACTAGTGAGCTATGTAAAGGAGAGAGACACAAGGCATCATTAATAAAGAAGAGGGTGGATTTCATCCCAGCCAGGCATCCGGGCTATACATAAACTCTGAAAGAAAGAAAAAAGACAACAATATACCAGACTATCTCCTTTGGATGAAACCTGGAAAACCACTATGGCGTACTGCTGAATTCCAGCCATACCTGTGTTCCTCAAGGTGTCATTAACACCACAAGTATTACTGGACTAGACTCCCTGATGCATGATCAACAGTCATGCTAGCTGATGAGGCTGATGGGGCCCAGAGTCCCTCATCTAGGAGTATATGGGCTTCCCCACAGGCCTCCAAAAAACCCCTGAAAAGATCCAATTTCTAAATACAGCAAGAATAAGGAAGTACCTCATTACTCACATCTCTACCGTTCACGTACGACTGAGGGTGCACAAGCGTGTACCTGAATCCATCCAGATCCTTCCGGAAAAAAGAATTTCCCCTCCTTGTTTCCTTAAGTTCCTTCCCATCAGATGAAATCACCAATGAAATATGCAGTGCAGAAAATGGCACCATAACAATGCACCTCTTGCTTATTCACTGACCTGCCTTCATTTATAACAGGCACATATTTCACCTGAATTGGTACCAGTCTGCTTCCTCTTCTCTCCAACTTTGTCACCATTTCCTTATTGTAAGACAAGTTCTGTTTAGTTTTGTTCTGCATGAAAGACGCGACGCTACAGAAGTTTAACACTGAAAAGGATCCCAAAGGACACCAAATAACTTTGGGTTCAAGGTTGGCGAGGATATGGGTAGAGAGCTTTTCTGTTGCTGCTCCCAGACTTTGGAACTCCCTCCCACAGGAGGCTAGCCTAGCTCCATTCTTGCTATCCACCCACAAGCAGATGACGACCTCCCTCTTCAGGCAAGCTTTCCATGAGTGACTGGCTGCCTAAGTGGGGTTGCACCTTACTGCTTTGAAAGTGAGTTGGTATTGCTTTTGTTTACAGTTTGTTAGTGTGGTCTTTGTCTGATCCTCTTTTCTTTTTTTTTTTTGCTACTGTATAGTCACAGTTGTTAGCTTCAAATATTGTCTTGTAATGATATAAGCCACCTTGGGCCCTTTTTAAAGAGAAAGGCAGGGCAAAACACTTTAAATAAATAAATACAAGATCTAGAGGCCTTAGGAGACTACCAAAGTTAGATGCAAACCATCTCAGTTTCACTCTCCTCACCATTTACCTACCCCAAACCCTCTTTGATGTCAAGTGACCTGCCTCCATCTGATGACTTGGCCACTCTACATCCTTTCACCAGTGGTAATTTAATATTAAAAGCTTGTTGCCCTCCAGATGTTGCAGCTTCCAAAAGCACGAACCAGCAGAGCCAGTGATCATGGTTTAAAACATCTGGAGGGCAACAATTGTCCACCCTGGCCTAGAATACAAAGTTAATAGTTAATAGTATAGGCTGAAAGAAATCTCATATGCACACTGACATAGAAGTACTTGAACTCAACGGGGCAGACTTTCAGGCAACACATGCCAAGTCCCAAACATAGTACAACACACAGAAGACAAAAGTAATCTTCCTCCTTCTGTTATAATCAGACACTTGCGAAAGAATCTCAAGATACAAAACACTTTAGTAGTTAGGGAATTTTAATTAAACAGGGGCTTTCATCCCCAAAACAAGGAGGACGGCCATCAAAGCATATAAAACTCATTACTGCTACATTCATATTTCAAGCAGTGTGCTTATTTCAATTCTCTGCCTCAGTCACAATCATTGCTGGCTAATTAATCCAGAATAAAATGTAAAGAGCCATTTTATGTTCATGTTTTACCAGAGGGGGCAAAAGGCAACCGTCATCTCATCTGCCTCGTCTATTTTTGAATGGCAAAAGAAGAATTGTGTGCCTTCAAGTCAATTCTGACTTAGGGTGACCCTTTTTCAGGGTTTCCCAGGGAGAGAATGTACTCAGAAGTGGTCTGCCATTCCCTTCTTCTGGGGGCTTCCCTTGGACTCTGCAGCTTGCCCAAGGCCACACAGGCTGGCTTTTCCTCACAGGAGGCACAGTGGAGAACTGAACACCCAACCTCTGGCTCCACAGCGAGAGACCGAAACCACTGAGCTAAAAGAAACAGAACCCAAATTGCACATTTATTTTTCACCAGCCATAAAAACCTCAGCAACACCCTCCGGACAGTAGCAAAACAGACGTGTGTATATATATATATTTTCTCAGGAGTGGTGCTAATGCACAGGCTAAGTCCCTTCACAAACTGTGCTTTAAATAAAACTTTGTGATCAGTTTTTATTTAAAGAAGGGTTTGGGGAACGGACTGGATTCGAGTCCTTGGATTTGTGGAGATGCCCCGGGATTCCAAACGTGGACCAATCAGCACCTTCCAACCTACCTCACAGGGTTGCTGTGAAGATATTCCCTCTTGAGCAGGAACCCTTCCAGGTAGGAAAGGCAGGTGAGGAAGATCCAAAAGGGAAATTCTGGCGCGCATGTGTTCGGTGCCAAGCCGTCGCTTCGGGCGACCCGATCCAGTTAACTCGCTCCAAAAAGTCCCTTCATGAACCACCCTACTCAGGTCTCTCTACACAAGCCGTGGCCGCCTTCACGGAACCACATTACAACAGAACAGCCTGCAATTTGTTTTATGATTGGTTGTGAAAGACGCACAAAGATCTTGAAGCCCCCCCTCCCCCAAGCCCTCCCCTCCGGATAGCCACAGGCACAAAACGTTCCCAAGAGACCAGGACCAAGATTCGAACCTGCAACCTTGCGGGCTGGTCGGGTCCCCCTCTCCCGAAGGAGTCCGCCACTTCCACTCCCCGCCCGTCCCGCGCCCTTCGCGGAACACACCTGGGCGCTCCCTGAGGACTAGGCGAGGCTGCCCCCGCGCCCTTCGCCTCCTGCCTGCCTGAAGCCGGTTCGGGCGAAGAGGAGAGAGAGAGAGAGAGACCAAAAAGGAAGCCCCGGAAGCCCCTCCGGTCCTTTTGCTTACCTGCCTGCCTGCGCTTCCTCCGGTCCCGCTCCCCAAAAGTTGGGAGGCGCTTCAAGCTTGAGGAAGGAGACGCGACGTTACCTTCGCAGCCACTCTGCACCAGCAGCCGCCCTCCAGCGCCTGGAGGCGAGGAACGCCCAAGGTGCGCGCCCTGGCCGGCGCTCCGGGCTCCGCGCCGCTTCCGCTCTGCGCCAATAGGAGGGCAGCCGGGCTTGAAAGGGTTCCCCCCCCCGGGCCTTCTGCCACCCCCACCCTCCAGCCCTCCCTCTCCCAACCACCCTTCGCCCTCCTTTGCTCTGTGCTGCCCCAGGATCCGACGTTTAGGGGTACGCTTAACCAGACCCAAGGGGGGGGGGGGTCCTAGGTCCAGTCCAGCCTCAACTTTCTCTGGAGGCGGAAATGTTGAAGCTGGGACGGTCCTCCTTTGGGCACATCCTGAGAAAGGCAGGATTCTCTGGAAATAAGGCTGGGAAAGGTGGAAGGCAGCAGGGACGGAGGAAGACCAAATACCAGATGGACTGACTCCTGAAAGGAAGCCACCGGCTTGAGTTTGCAAGAGCTGAGCGGGACCGTTGAGGACAGGACATTTTGAAGATCGCTCCTTCCGGAGGGTGAGGGCTGAAGCCTCTGTGCTGCAAGGTCAGAAGACCGGCAGTCGTAAGATCGAAGCCACGCGACGGAGTGAGCCCCCCCCCCCCCCGTCGCTTGTCCCAGCTCCCGCCAACCTAGCGGTTTTGAAAGCAGGCAAAATGCAAAAATGCGAGTAGATAAATAGGTACCACCTCGGTGGGAAGGTAAACGGCGTTCCGTGTCTAGTTGCGCTGGCCACGTGACCACGGAGGATTGTCTGCGGACGAACGCTAGTTCTATGGGTTGGAAATGGAGATGAGCACCGCCGCCTAGAGTCGGACACGACTGGACAAATTGTCAAGGGGAACCTTTACCTTTTTTTTTTTTTTAGCTCAACCTGCAGTTTCTTTCACTGTAGTTTTCAAGGGAAGCATTTGTATTTTTATTTACTTGTTCAAATTCCTGTTTCTCATCCATCAGACACTCAGCATTGTCTGCTCACACTATGACCATGTTCAGTCCCCCTTACACTGGTTAGTTCGTCACCCCATTTCCTATTACGGTATTTCTATTCTGTTTAGTCCTGCCTTTCTGTTTTGTTTTGTTTCTTAAAGCCAAGCCTTTCTGACTTGTCTTTGAGATACCACAAAGTCCAAACACATTAGAAAAGGGGGAAATACTTTTGGATTTACAGACTGACTACCTCAATTCCGTATGGCCCAGAAGACAGCACTTTATTTATTTACTTATTTATGTTGTATCATTTGTAAGCCACCTTTCTCCCGGGTAGGGGACCCAAGGCGACTCACAATGTTAAAACAAGTAACCCTAAAACCACAATGCATTACAGATTAAAAAGCAGTTAAGCTACAACAATAATTAAAAACCCATTAAGTAATTAAAAGCATTTAAAACTTTAAGAACAAGCTTTGGAAAGCAAGCAAAACAAAAAAACAAAAACCACAGCATCCAGGGATTCAGCCATAATTATTAAAAGCCTACCTGAAAAGGTGGGTGTTCAACTGCTGTCGGAAGGATAAAAGGGAAGAGACCAACTTAACACATGACATCATTCACCATTTATTTGGAATAACCGGTCCTCTAGGTTCTATAACTGCCATAACTGATCAGCGGAACAGAGGAAAGCAGAAGCTAAAACATTTTGCTGAAATATTTGTTAGTCACTCTTCTAAGTATGCCAACCAAACATATAACATACCTCCATGTACAATACTTCTATCTCCGTCATGGTTCACCCAAGGATCCTGGTTGGTTTCGGCCCTTAATCTCTCTGCTCCTGCTCTATTTTTGTTGGCACTGGGTCTCCTATTAGAGAACTGCTCATTATTTATTTATCCCATTAAAATAAGACACAACAGAATTACTTCAGGTCGTTTGGATTTTTTTAAAAAAAAATACTTCTGTCATTGACTCAAGGAATTGTGTATCTTTAATCACTCGTTCTAGCCAAGAAGGACGGCTGAGGGGCCTAACCCCGAGGGAGGCCCAGAGAGAAAGAACAAGAAACCGGGCCTTTTCGGCAGTGGCCCCTCGCCTCTGGAACAATCTCCCCCCTGAAATTTGTCTGGCTCCCTCGTTGGGTGTTTTTAAGAGCCAACTTAAGATCTGGCTTTTTAGGCAGGCTTTTCCTCCTGTCATCTCCTGATTAGTTTTGCCATCTTGAATTATATTATTACTGTTGTCTTTATTTTATTATATTGTTTTTACTTTTATCCATTATTGTTAGCTGCCCAGAGTAGACTTCGGTCTAGATGGGCGGGGTATGTATGTATGTATGTATGTATGTATGTATGTATGTATGTATGTATGTATGTATGTATGTATGTATGTATGTATTAATTACTTGTAGGACCGGCAGAAATCTCATGGGGCTGCATTCTTCATCACAGGGTGATGTTGTTTCCCTGACTGACTAAATTCATATTTTGGAAATAGTTTCCTTACCCACGGCTGATTCCGTGTGTGAAGCAGGAAGAGAACACCATCAATTCAACTGTCATTCCTTCCTATGATGTCAGGAACAGCATTTGTATGCAGAGGTAGCCAACTCTCTGGTGAAGTATGAACATCCAGAGGTATGACGTTTTTGCAGACTTTTTGAATAATCTGGGTATATGACATAGCTCGCATGCTATATTTGGGTTTTCTCCCATGCAGCTGTTAAAAGCACAGGAGTCTTGACGGAGAAAAAGTTGGCAGCCCAATTCACATATGGCACTGGGCATAGAAGCAGTGTTTCCTTCTTGAGCTCTGGCATGTAACATTTTATTTTACATGCGTTGGCAGCTGGCCTACAACTTCTAGGAGGTCCATGACAGCAAAGTGCCAAAGAGCAAAAGTTATTAATAAGTGTATTTAAGAACAAAGAGTGTAGTTAATTTCTATTTGTTTTAGAAGAGACCTCCTGCATTTCTTTCTCTAGCTAGTTAATGCCATCCTCATGGGACAGTGGAATGTGGTCATGCTAGTGTTACGGAGCGGAAAGGCAGAGTTTGTAGATAGCACGTATATGTGATGGTTTTGACCACGTGAGGAGGATATTGTTAGTGAAGAGATAAGAAATGGCTGGCTGGCAGTTAAGTTTCTCCAGTCCTGAAGCATTTTTTATTTAATTTCTCTGGACAGAGGATGCCCATAAACTGTACTGTAATGGCCGTCTTGAGATGGTGAGAACTGCTGGATAGCTCAGTGGCTTAGGTCTCTGGCTGTGTTGGGAGTTCGATTCCCCGCTGTGCCTCCTTGGCAGGGGCTGGACTCTTCCAGCTCTGCAGTTCTAAAAATTATTATTACGAGAATCAACTGTTACAGTTCCAGGTGGCAGATGGGGCCACACTGTGGAATTCTGGCATGCTCTTCCTTGTCAACGTGGGATGGAGCATCATAGAAGGCGGGTGCTTTCAAAAGGCAGGCATGCAATTACTCTGCCTGTTCTTTGCCCATTTTCTTTAAATCAGAAAAAAAGGTGGAAGAAACTATTAAGAAATGCAGGAAGGATATACATATATGGAAGACTCACCACTGAGAGCCTTCACCACTCTGGTCCATGCGATTGTAGTCTCGAGATTAGACTACTGTAATGCGCTCTACGTGGGGCTACCTTTGAGATGGATGTGGAAGCTTCAAATGGTGCAGAATGCGGTGGCCAGACTTCTTACTGGGGTGAGAAAACATCAACATATCTCCCCCACTCTGGCGGCCTTGCATTGGCTACCTGTTCGTTTCTGCATTGATTTCAAAGTATTAATGATGACATATAAAGCCCTAAACGGTTTAGGACCTTGATATCTAGCGGAACGCCTCCTCCCACGTACATCTACCCGTATCACTCGCTCTAGCCAGGAGGGGCGGCTGAGGGGCCTAACACCGAGGGAGGCCCGGAGAGAAAGAACAAGAAAGCGGGCCTTCTCGGCAGTGGCCCCTCGGCTGTGGAACAGTCTCCCCCCAGAAATTTGTCTGGCTCCCTAGCTGGGCATTTTTAAGAGCCAACTTAAGACCTGGCTCTTCAGACAGGCCTTCCCTCCTGTTGATACCTAACTTATTTCGCCATCCTCTAGTGTATTAATATTGTTGTTTTATTTTATTTTAATATTGTTGTTAGCCGCCCAGAGTAGACTTCGGTCTAAATGGGCGGGATATAAATAAATTAAATAAATAAGACATCTGATTCTGAGTGTACTTCCCTGAATGAGGAAGGGCTTTGGACAATAGAGACTTCATTTTGAAATACCTGCACAATTAGAAAGCAAACAGAGCAGGTGGGAACAGACCCTTTCCCCCCAAAGAGACACTGCCAGGGCTGAAAAATGGAACACAGGTTTCACCCCAGTGTGGCTGTTCCTCCCTGCTTCTTCTGTTTTTGGAAAACAGATTTTGTTAATGACGTACCATATATGCCCATGTACAGGTGAAGTAAAAGAACAAACGTAGCATGGCTCTTTCAGGACCAAGAGTTTTATTGCAGTAGGAGCTAAAGTATAATTCATACTGTAATAAATTTGCTGGCTTTAAAAGTGTCACAGAGCGCTTTGTCATTTAACTGCCGCAGACAAAGGGTTCTTCCAGACAGGATCATTTGCACGGCCTCTTACTGCCTCTTTGGTAAGCACTCCAGGACAAGGTTGTACTTAAAGAGTGTGTTGTGTGTCTAGCTGTAAAGTAAAATTAGGGAGATTTCCTGTTAAACAAGGAGAAATGAAATGACAAATATGGTTGTTATCGCTATTATTTCTGTACCTGACAAAACATCAGACACGACGATCAGAGAATTAATTAATTTAATTATTTATATTCTTGTTTTTCTTTCCCAAAGACAGGAACTTCAAGGGAGCTAATGATGGAAAAAAACACGAAACAAGATAATCTACAGGCCTTATAACAAAATAAAATCTTCCACAACCATAGAAGCTTGGGTGTAAATACTATAGCAAAATCCCACAAGCCACCGCATAGTGCGTCGTTAGAGTCATGGACCAGCTGAAATGAAACACAGGCTTTATCAGCATCTCAAAACATTTACTCAAAAGGCATAATCATCTCTGTTTTTTGGAAATTATCCTTTTTTGTTCTTTTGTTTCTTGGATTTTATTTTATTTTATTTTTTTGCTTTTTGGAAGCTAGGAACACATAAACATAAATGTTGGGAAACCAAACATCTCTTTATTGAGAAAAATAAAAAATCATCATAAATAAGCAAACAGTCAAGAGACACATAACACCTTACTCAATGTACAAAGCAGACCAGCTTGTCCTCTCCAGTTCTAGCTGGACCTCTAAGAAAACCATAACTACTCAAAAAGGAGAAGCAGTTGCTATTTCAGTCTGTATATTAAAAAGACAGGGCTTCTATATTACAAGGTGCTATTCATAAATCCATAAGGTGTTGTGTCTGTGAAGTTTTCCCTCTCAATATACATTCAAGAATCAGACGTGTTCACCAGAAGCTCGTCTTCCCCAAATGAAGAAAGTGGAAATTAATCATCAAGAGGTACAGATTGTAGTGACAATTTGGAGAACCCATCCTTGAGGGGGGGGAAAAACTAGAAGAACAGCCAATTTGTAAGACCTATTCATTAGCCATGGGAAAGGTATAAAAATTGCAGTGCAGATTATCTGTTTGACAGTTTTCAGTTTTCAGAACTTGTCATTATGCCACATACTAGTAAGAAAGGAGCAAGCACCTTGCTAATAGACTATTTTGGTATAATTTCTCTTCTTATATCATAGAGTAATTAGATTCTCTGTACTTATAAAACTTGTACTGTATTTATAAGACCTCTTTTATGGTATCGTAAACCTATTAATCTTACCTAGCATTTAAGGAATCTTTATTTTAATTCGCATTCTTCTATATTCTATTTGAAGTTTACTGCCCAGTCATAAGTGACGACAGCTGCTGGAAGATTTGAATAAAACCTGATCTCAGCCTAGCTTATGGCTGATGAATGCAGCAGCTTTATCTTCATGGGACCTGCTAGATAATTTGCTACATCCTGTCTGTTATGTTTTGAGTCTATACACAAAGACTTTTTTCTCTTTTATTACCTGCATAGTGCTTATAGCATTTCAGAAACAATAAGATTGTCAAATAATATTGGTAATAAGAACTTAATCCACATAAACACGTATAAAACTGGGGTTGCCGGTGTTTTCTGGCCTTTAAGAGTAGAAATGTACCGTATGACACTTTCCTTCTTTGTTTTCCATGGTGCGAATTTTTTTCCCCCATTTCTGGGTGCTGTGGATTTTTTTTTCCTGCTGCGGTTTATTTGGTGGCAGTTCCTCAGATAAACTGAGCAATGGGACAGTTTTGAAAACAGCACTTAAAGCTGTCACTTCTAGATCTGTGATTGCACCCCAAAACGAAGAAGGAGCCTTAAGAAGAAGAATGTGAAATGGCTAAGTTTGTTACCACAATGGCCAGTGTATGTTTACAGATACTTTTTTTCCAGCCTTCTTGTTCTAATAAGTTAGTAGGAATGGCTTAAGAAAATAAATGCTCCATTCTTCATGATCTCTGGTTCAGTCAAAAAGCCTGGGATTATCAAATGGGAAGTTGAAGCTGAAATCTGACACCATTCAAACCTCTTATCTTTGCATTCATCTTTCTTGAGAAAAAATAAACCCTACACACGAGTCCTCCTTTATAAGCCTAATACCTTCATGACACAGAGATGACTTGATTTTGTAGCAAAGTATCTAGGACGGGGTGAGCTTCCACTGCCTACGGGTCACATGTAACTTCTCTGTTTTTTGCACCACTTCAATCCCTCTCATCAGCACTGCTGAAGCTTCTGCCACGGCTACCACAAAAATCCCAGAAGTTGTGCTGGAAAACCAGGCACACCGTGGTGCTCGTGATTTCGTTCACAGTGAAATTGTGCTGTTGGGGGGCGGTTGGACAGCTCACGACTCTTCGTTTAGTTCTCAAGCATGTGTTCAGACTCTACGGCAGAGCGCTGCGGAAGCTTTTGGCCTTACAGATATTATTAGATTATTATTATTATTATTATTTATTTCATTTATACCCCGCCTATCTGGTCTTGCGACCACTCTAGGCGGCTTCCAAACAACATAAAACAACAGATAAAATCACAAAATTATTACAAAAACAATTTCCATAACAATTATAAAACAAAAAATAAAGATAAATAGAAAAGGTAAAAAGATCAGGTATTGACTGGAGGGAAGGCCTGTATAAACATCCATGTTTTTAATTGATTTTTAAAGATACCCAGCGTAGGGGCGGCACGAATCTCCGGAGGAAGATTATTCCAGAGGCAAGGAGCCACCGCCGAGAAGGCCCGATTTCTTGTTCTTTCCCTACGGGCCTCCCTCGGCGTCAAGCTCCTCAGCCTCACCTCCTGACTCGCACGGGTGATCCGGGTAGACCTTGGTAGGAGTAGGCGTTCCGCCAAATATCGAGGTCCTAAACCGTTTAGGGCCTTATAAGTAAGCATTAAAACTTTGAAGTCAATGCGGAACCGAATGGGCAGCCAATGCAATGCGGCCAGAATAGGAGAGATATGCTGGTATTTTCTCACTCCACTAAGGAGTCTGGCCGCCGCATTCTGCACCACCTGAAGTTTCCGCATCAACCTCAAAGGCAGCCCCACGTAGAGCGCGTTACAGTGGTCTAATCTTGAGATTACGAGCGCATGCACCAAGGTAGTGAGCGCCCCGATATCAAGGTAGGGCCGCAGCCGGGCAATCCGCCAAAGATGGAAAAAGGCAGAGCGGACTACCGACGCCACCTGCGTTTCCATGGTGAGCGCCGGGTCCAGATGGATCCCCAAGCTGCGAACCCCACTCTTAGCAGCCAAGGCCACCCCCCCAAGCGAGAGAGAGTCATCCAAGCCGCCAACCACAGGGGCACCCACCCTCAGAACCTCCGTCTTGTCCGGGTTCAGCCTCAGCCCATTTTCCTGCATCCATTGCAATACAGTCCCCAGGCAGCGCTGAAGGGACAGGACGGCATCACCTGCAGTTGGTAAAAAGGAGATGTAGAGCTGGGTGTCATCAGCATATTGATGACACGATGCTCCACACCCCCTGATGACCCGACCCAGCGGCCTCATATAGATATTAAACAGCATTGGGGAGATAATCGACCCCTGTGGAACCCCACAATTGAGACTCCACGGGGCCGAGACACTCTCCCCAAGCTGTACTCTCTGGGGACGGTTCTCCAAGAAGGAACGGAGCCAGGCAAACGCCAAGCCACCAATTCCCAACTCAGAGAGCCTCCCCAGGAGGATACCGTGGTCGACGGTATCAAAGGCCGCCGAGATGTCGAGGAGGACCAACAGAGATATTTTACCCGTCAGCCTCCGTCAACAGGTCATCGTACAGGGCGACCAATGCCGTCTCTGTACCGTGGCGCGGCCTGAAGCCCGACTGAAATGGATCCAGGGCATCTGTTTCATCCAAAAGAGCCTGAAGCTGGTCAGCCACCACCCTCTCGACCACTTTGCTAATGAAAGAAACATTGGCGACGGGCCTATAATTGCCAATTTCGTCCGCCGCCATATTAGGTTTCTTTCTTATGGGCCTAATGAGTGTCTCCTTGAGGGCAGATGGGAACCTGCCCTCAAGGAAAGACCCATTTATTATTGCAGTGGCCCATTCAGTTGTGATCGGCCTGGCTGCTTTGATTAGCCAGGCCGGGCAAGGGTCAAGGGAGGAAATGGTGGCCCAACAGCGATCAAGCACTTTGTCCACAGTATCTGGCGTCACAGGCTGAAAGAGATCAAGAATCACCGGGCAAGACGGAGCGCTGGACATCTCAGCTCGACTCACTGTATTCAAAAAAGGAGAGAGCTCCCGGCGGATGGCCTCCACTTTAGATTTAAAAAATACTGCAAATTGGTCCGGTGAAAAACTAGGGGGAGGCCCATCACTCAGACCAACTCCGGAAAGGTCGCGCACTATACGGAATAACTCCGCCTGCTGGTTTGAAGCTTCGCTTATCCGGTTAGCGAAGTATGTACGACAAGCAGCCTTTACCTTAGACAGGTAGAGGTTAGTTGCGACCCTGACAGCTATCCAATTATGTTCCGTCGGGTTCTTCCTCCACCTACGCTCTAGCCTTCTCCTAATCCGTTTCATCGCTCGGAGGTCCTGGTTAAACCAAGACACAGGCCGAGCTCTGCGTTGGAGAGGGCGTTTAGGCACGATCGTGTCTATAGCCCTAGCGGCAGCGGTAAACCAGCTGTCAACCAGAACCTCGACAGGAGCGCCAGCCAGGTCAGCCGTAACACCTCTCATGGCATCCTGGAATCCAATAGGATCCAGTAGCCTTCGAGGGCGGACCATAAAAATAGGTCCCTGCTCCCTGCGAGGGGGGAGTGCCACTGAGAGGTTACATTTTATTAGGTGGTGATCTGACCATGACAAAGGGACCGACTCAAGGTCAGTCACCATCAGACCACACTCACTCCAATTGGTGGAAAAGACCAGGTCCAGCATGTGACCACCCACGTGGGTGGGGCCGTTGACATGTTGGGACATGTTCAAGGAAGCCATGGTTTCCAAGAACTCAAGAGCTGGCCCTGAGACCTCTGCCTCCGCGCGTATGTTGAAGTCACCCAAAACCAAAAGCCTCGGGGACCCCAACACCGCCGCGGAGATAAAGTCCGCCAGCTCTGGAAGGGAAGTGGCTGGGTCGCGGGGAGCGCGGTAACCCAGCAAAATCTCAATACCATCCCTGGCCCCAATCGACACGTGGAGGGCCTCAAGACCCGACCTTACCACCGAGGAGCGCCTAGTAACCTCCAAGATGGATTTATAAACAATGGCTACTCCCCCCCCCCGCCCCTCCAGTCTACCCTGGTGCAGGACGGCATAACCGGGCAGGCAGGCCAGCGCTAGGGGAGGACCCCCCTCACCACCAATCCATGTCTCGGTTATGCATGCCAGGTCTGCATCCTTCTCCAGAATAAGATCACAAATCATCTGGAGCTTATTGGATACAGACCTGGCATTCAACAGCACCAGTTTTAGAGTGGAGGGCTTCCATCTTTCCCAGCTATACAGATAAAAGGTGAGGGATGCTGAAAACATTAGTTTGTCAGCATCTGGAAGACTACACATTTCTCATCCCTACGCTATGACATCAGCATATGAATGGCAAACCTTTTTTAAAAGAGACCATATCTTGGTCAGAAAGAAAGCTTAAGAGCACAGGTAGACAGGGAAAGTTTTGGAGGATTTTTTAAGCTTCAGCTCTTACAGGCTTCTCATACTTATTTTACTTTCAATGCACAACCTATTTAAGGTATTCAGTTTCTAATAATAATCATGTGCCATCAAGTATGGTGACCCTTTTCAGGGTTTTCTAGGTCAAGAATACTCAGAAGTGGTTCACCACTCCCTTCTTGTGGGGGCACCCTGGGACTCTGTAGCTTGCCCAAGGCCACACAGGCTGGTTCTACTCACAAGAGGTCAGTCAAATGCTCAATCTCTGGCTCCACAGCCAGAAACTTAAACCACTGAGCTATCTATTCAGTCTCTAATTGTCCTTAATTTCAGAAGATCTCTGTCCTACCGTTCAAAATTCAGAGACTGAGAGAGATGCCATGAATATAGGGACTATTGTAGAGGAATGGATGGATCCTGATAAGAGTACTGTACCTTTAGAAATATGATATTCTTGCAATATTTTATTTCTTTGAGGTGCAACTTAGGGCTGGCCAGTCCTGCACAAACAAATTTGTTTTACGGCAAATGTATTGGAATATTGGAGCTTCTCGGTAGCTAAAATTCAGTGAAGTTTATTCTAACCAACTTGCCAGAAATTTGAGGGCTTGCATAGAATTCTCATTCTGTCTATCCATTCACATTGCTTGGCAGATGTACCTTATAAAACTGATTACTTTCATACAGTGAAGTTAAGCAGCTTACCTCAATAGTAATACTGATTATATGCAATTAAAGTTAAATGGACCAAAACAAAAGTAAATACGTTAGCTTTCATAGTAAGAGAAATAAATCAGACTTGGAACCAGAAGTTTTTCTACTTCTTCTAATATGGAAAGCTGAGAGGCCAAGCACTGGGGCCTGTAATCAGCTCAAAACTAGAAGTGGTTATTTTATGCCCCAAAGTCTGTCCATTTTCCAGTTCTCTTCCTCCTTCATGGGTTGTATGTTATATCTGATGCATCATGCTTTGGTCAATAAATGTTGTAACCAGGTGTCTTGAGCCAGTTTGTTCTGAGTCATCTGTTTGCCAAGCTAAGTCCAATCCATCTATCACCTGGTTAACAGGTGACAAACCCAGCCATGGAGTTGTGGTTCTCCCATTTGTGATGTAATAAGAAACTTTTTCTCATGTTTTGTCTGTTGGGGGACTCTGTTCACTTCAGATAATGATGTAAACAATTCTAACCCACCCATTCATTTCAGGCAGAGCGTTGCCCCAGCTTGTAAAGCCTCGCTGTTGTTCCACACAAACTGGGTGTCGATGTGCATGGGTCAGGACCGGCCCTACCATTAGGCACAGTGAGACAACAGCCTCTGGTGGCAGAGGCTGAGAGACAACAGCAGTGGTCTCTTAGCCATTGCTGTTGAGCCCCTCTGCTATTCCCCTCACATGGAAGAAAGAGCAGAGTGTACCACACAGCCTGTCCTGTACCTCCTTAACTAGTGCCTTCCCCTCCGGCATGTGGGAGGATTCAGCCCCATTGCCAGTACTGAAGTCAGTTATCAGTCCTGCTGGATTTTGCATGTGAAATAGAAAGGAAAGGGGTTGCTCTGTTGTTAATATTCAATAGTCACATCCCAGCTTATATTCAGAGGTTCTATGGTGAGGTACAAACTGTTTTCTGCTGGCCAGGTTTGAAGGGGCTGTTCCTATCTTAGTGAGTCCCATTAAAGCAGAAGCGGGCCAAGAGTAGTCTGTGGGCAGCACGCAGCTCCTCACAGGCTACATTTCCAGATGCTACCGGTATCCACCCTGCCAAATATGAATTGGCCAGTGATTTGGCCTTCTGCTCCTGGAAGCGTCCAAAGGTTATGGTTTCCATGTAAACCCTGCTAATCCTGCTCCCAAGTAAACAAAACTAGACAAGGACATCTGGCTACTTCCTGTTTCCTTATTTTTCCGGATCTTTTAATTTTATTTTCATGAAAGAAGACAATGTTTCATTTCATCATGGACAACCTATTGGTGTTCACAGAGTATGCTAAAGCCCACCTCTGTCCTAGAACTATGATTAGCAACTACTTGGGGAGGGAGTAGCTTGCAGAATAGCTCAGTGTGTTAGGTATCTGGCTGCAGAACCAGAGGCTGGGAGTTCAATTCCCTACTGTGCTTCTTTCAAGAAGTCAACCTGTGTAGCCTTGGGCAAGCTGCCACAGTCCCAGGGCACCCCCAGAAGAAGGAAATGGTGAACCATTTCTGAATATTCTCTGCCTGGGAAATCCTGAAAAGGGTCTTTATTAGAGGTGAGCACAAAGCACTTTGTACAGCTTTGTATGAAGGTGCCAGCCCATCTTCCAACCCCCCTGGCTGGCTGGGCCACTCACCAGACTTTGTGCGCCACCAGGGTCCTTCTCCGGTGGCACTCCAATCCGTGCAGGAGCTCAACAGGCCCTTCCCCGCCTCCTCTGGCAGCTGACCACTCATTGGCTGCATAGGGAGAATCTCCATCCCACCTCCTCATTGCTGCCTAAGGAGGTGGAGAAGTGTCAGCCGAGCTCCTGCCTGGATTGCAGCACCGCTGGAGAAGAAGGTCCACGGCAACGCATGAAGTCCGGTGAGTGGCTCAGCCGGTTGGGGGGGTGGGAGATGGGCCAGTGCAACACTACAGCTGTACAAAGCGCTTCATGCCCGTCAGTAGTCTTCGTAAGTCAGAACTGACTTGATAGCACATGATTATTATTTTATTGGGAAGGAGTATATTGTGAATTGGGGAAAGGATTAAAAGCCCAGGAATACATTTCTCCTTGGGGGAGAAATGTATTTGAAGAATTCAGAGGGATCCTTGCATTGACTGACCTCCCCAACACAAAATCAAAACTGGAAGGACATGTCTAGACACCTCCAGTTTTGATTTCTTGTATCTTTCAAATATAAAAAAGGATTTATTTTTTTTTGAAAGCTTCTTATCATTTCTTGACCCGATGTGGCCAGTGGGAGAGGGTTGCAAATTTGGTCCCCATCTGTGCCAAAGTTACCCACTTCTAGCATAAAGTTTGCATATTTATATATATTTATAAAGTGTGTTTAAATTATTTCTAAATTAGCTTCTTTTCTCAACAGAAGCGAATTTGGAAATAATTGCTATATTCTAAGTGGAAATAGGTAAAGGTTCCCCTTGACATTTAGTCCAGTCATGTCCGACTCTAGGGGGCGGTGCTTATCCATGTTTCCAAGCCGTAGAGCCAGTGTTTGTCCGAAGACAGTTTCCGTGGTCACGTGGCCAGCGCGACTTGACACGGAATGCCGTTACCTTCCCACCGAGGTGGTACCTATTTATCTACTCGCATTTGCATGCTTTCGAACAGCTAGGTTGGCAGGAGCTGGGACAAGCGACGGGAGCTCACTCCGTTGCGTGGATTCGATCTTACGACTGCTGGTCTTCCGACCCTGCAGCACAGAGGCTTCTGCGGTTTAACCCGCTGCGCCACCACGTCCCTAAGTGGAAATACAATCTCCAAAATGCCTTTTGCTACCGCTGCCAGTGTAATGCCTTTGGCATGACATCCACCTGTGAACTGAACGTAAGCTAAGCTGCTGCAAGTTGAGAAGGTATTTCCTGCCACAGACCAATCACATGACCTGGTGTACAACAGGTAATGCCTACACGGACTCCTTAACCTGCGCCAATTTACTGCTCAGGTTTAGCAAGCATAGGACAAAGAATTTAAGTCTCTGCCTCTCGGTGTATGTATACACTGGGAACCCTAACCAGCTGGTCCCTTCTGTGCCTCTTCAAGAAGTTGCCCAGTGCTACGTAAGTGTTGATGGGCAACTTCAAACCTCCTCTTCTTTTCCTTTTTATAGTTCTTTATTTGTTAAACTGGACTTTAACTGGATAGCCCTTGAAACAGGGGACTGTCCTATATAAAATAGGGCATATGGGGCTAAATCCAACACCCAACCTAAAGTAGATCCATTGCAATGAAGTCAGTCAGTCAGTCAGTCAGTCAGTCCCTGTCCGTCCGTCCGTCCATCCATTCATCTATAATATTTATACCACATGTAAAAACATAAAGTATTACATTATTTCAAAAGGATTGTTACAGAACTAATAGGCTGGGTTCTTTTTAAGAAGAAAGGCGGGATAAAAATATTTTAAATAAACATAGTTAACATATAGTTTAAAAAACACATTAAAAACACATTTTAGAACCCTCTTAGGCAGCCAGTTACTAAGAGAAACTTTGCCTGTTTGGAATCTAATAGTCACAACTAAAGTCCAATTGATTTCTAATGAAGTATGCAGGTTTTAGTTCGGTAGAGCTAACACAAATAAACACACAATTGTTTGTATGAAGCTGTCTTATACCTGAGTCAGAGCACTGGTCCATCCCAGTGGCTCTCAACCTTGGGTCCCCAGATGTTCTTGAACTACAGCTCCCAGAAATCCTGGCCAGAACAGCTAGTGGTGAAGGCTTCTGGGAGTTTTAGTCCCAAGAACATCTAGGGAAGCCAAGGTTGGGAACCATTGATCTAGCTCAATAATCAGATACAAGTGGATTAGGATGATTGCTTTTCATGGGATTAGGGACCAAACAAAAGCTTCAGGTTAGCTGGAGTGAGTCCCAAATCACTCAGCTGCCTGCCTACCTATCTCAACTGCAGCATATGTCAAGTAAGTGACAATGAGATCCAGCATAAAAGCACTCTCTTGCCTTTTCCACAAGATCCCACAGCTATTAGAAAGTGAGCAGTGTCAACAAGAGTACTCCTTCTTTAGCAAAGTGCTATTCACCTTTGGCAAATATTGAGATTGTAGGAGGGGATCCTTGTAGAGAATGTGGTAGCACCGGTCAACCTGCAAAGCAGATGATGAAAAAAAAAAAAAAAGCAACAGACAGTTTAATGAATGACTCAGATTGTGCCACCTAGAATCTCTGCTATTTTTCACCAAACAAAGGAGAATGATAATAAAGCCTCAAAAAAAAATTGCTTGAGGCTGCTTTGGGGCACACAAATATGCACTCTGTTCCATCTAGATTCCTTTTCACAAACTACCTAAACCTGGTTTTATTGATCCACACACCAACCTATTGTTGTCTGTGTTGTAGTTTCTATGTATTGAAGTGTGTCTTTACCATTTTCTGGGGTCTATGTGGAGGTTATGAGGGGGGGACACCATGTTTTGGGTTATAGAAGGGATATCGATCTATAAAGTGTTGTTCTGAATCACCTTGATGCAGAAGAACACCTTGAGGCTGCTTCACCTAGCAACGTCTATAGCAGCAGGGTAGGGGATGAGAGGCCTAACCAGGGCCAAATCAAGGCATTTTGCTGTCTGAGGCAGAGCAGCCTCCCACTCACCAAAATCAAGGGGCATAGTACCCAAAGCCTATCAAGTTATTTTGCCTCATGTGGCAATTCCCTCAGACACCCCATATGTTGAAAATTCAGTTATTATCAATTGAAGAACTAAAGAACTATTGTCCTTTCATTATGCCACTGCTTGAGATGGCTGCCAACTTCTGCCTAATGTACAGCTGACCTTGGCCCAGCCCCATCTCAGCCCATGGAAACCTGGCATCGTACTGAACGTTTGTAAAGATTCACTAGAATTGGGTGCTGGAAAGATTGTTGTTAGCAACAAAATGGCAGTATCAAACCTGCCCTAAATGTTTATGTGCAAGATTTGGACTGTTGTCTGCTAAGCATCAAGCATGGGGTTGGTAGGTCAGGAATGTCCAATTTCATAAGAAATCATTCTTAGAGAGTGCTTATAAATGGCTTCTTCTCAAACTTGGAGATGGCAACAAACGGGGTATTCCAAGGCTCAGTCCATGGTTCGGTGCTCTTCAACATTTTTATTCATGATTTGGATGGGGAGATGCAGGGAATACTTACCAAGTTTGCAGATGACACAAAATTGGTTGGAATAGCTAGTACCCTGGAAAACAGAAACAAAATTCAAAAAGATCTTTATAGACTCAAGCACTGGGCTGAAAACCACAGAATGACATTTAACAGGCATCAGTGCAAAATTCTACACCTAGGGGAAAAAAACAAAGGCACAGTTATATAATGGGAGAGAGAGTCCTTGGCTCAGTAATGCTACATGTGAGAAGGATCCCTCTATTCAGCACTGGTCTATTCAGCACCTTGTTATGGACACCACACTTTAAGAAGGATGCAGATAAACTGGAAGGTGTTCAGAGGAGAGCAACAAGGATGATCAGGGGACTGGAAACCAAGCCCTATGAGGAAAGACTGAAAGAGCTTGGCAGATTAACCATGAGAAAAGAAGACTGCAGGGGAGATATAATACCGTGTTTCCCCGAAAATAAGACAGGGTCTTATATTAATTTTTGCTCCAAAAAATGCATTAGGGCTTATTTTCAGGGGATGTTTTATTTTACAGTCATGTCATCTTCTGGTTGCTGCACAATGGTGGAGGGCAGGGTTTCACTTAACTAGGGCTTATTTTTTGGGGTAGGCTTATATTACGAGCATCCTGAAAAATCATACTAGGGCTTATTTTCAGGTTAGGTCTTATTTTCGGGGAAACAGGGTAGCACTCCTCAAAGACTTGAAAGATTGTCAAACATAGGAGGGGCAGGATCTGTTCTCGATCATCCCAGAGTGCAAGACACATAACAGAGGAAGTTAGATTTTGGTTGAATATCAGGAAAAACTTTCTAAGTGTTTGATCAGTGCAACAATGAACCCAGTTACCTCAAGAGGTAGTTAGTACTCCAATGCTAGAAGCATTCAAGGGAAAATTAGTCAACCATCTGTCACATATACTTTGATTTTTGAATTCCTGCATTATGCAGGCGGTTGGACTCAATGGCCTTATATGCCCCTTCCAACTTCATTATACTGTAATTCTACGATAAAAATGTCCACTTAAAAAGTGTCTTATTGTAATATGCAGCTTTGGCCCTTGGTCTCACAGCTGCCATGTTTGTTCCATGGTCACTCGGTTGGCTTTATTGCCCTTGGAAGGAAAGTATCTGTGAAGATTCTCTGTCATCCAGGTGAGGCTATCTGGAAGTTGAGCCAGTTGCCAGCCGGAAGTCCAGTTGGCAACTGGACTTCTTTCTTATTAGGTTGAAACGTTTCGCTACTCATCCAAGTAGCTTCTTCAGTCTGAGGAGAGTCTGAGGGATCTCCTGCCAACTCTCCTCAGACTGAAGAAGCTACTTGGATGAGTAGTGAAACGTTTCAACCTAATAAGAAAGAAGTCCAGTTGCTTGGAAGGAAAGATTCTACTGGCTTTTCTCCCAATTCCCCTTTCCCAACTGTCTTGAAAGATAAATAGGCATACTTGGAGGGAAGAATATAGCCCAAAGCCTTGATGAGCACAAGAGAAACCAGCAGTCTTGGAGCATCTCTAAGATTAAACAGTTTTTATTTTTCATATATTTTTATGTGTTCCGTGCTTGGACACACAAAAATGTATGAAAAATAAAAACGAATTAGTCTTACAAGTGCTACAAACTTTCTGGTTTCTCCTGTGCTATGATAGAGTAAGATCACCAGCCTGGATGTCAGTCCTCTTATGGGCACTGAACATGCAGAAATTATATTCTCACTAATCACACGCCAGATTGTACTGCTTAGCATGTACACTTTACTTGGTTTAATTAGCTGATTAACAGTGAGGATCAGTTTCTGTTTATGCAGAAAAATTAGTTTTGGAGATTGACTTTTTAGGAAGCTGTTTTTGCTTCTATTGTGATATTCTAACCAGGGGGAATAAAATAAATTAATATCTGACAACCAAGGGCTATTATAGATGTTAAAATTTGTATGTTACATTTTATTTAATATTTCCTTCAACATCTCAAAAGGATATTTTATAGACTGCCACTTAAAACAGTAACAACCCGTTCTTGCTCCTATCTTCCATCAGGGCTTGACATGTACCAATGGAATTTCAATCTCTTCCTTCTCGCCAACCAAATAAAATCTTTGTCTGCATTATTGGCAAGACTACAGCTGGTAAGAAAGTGCTCTGATCATCCTTTGTTCTGGCTTTTACTGTGTGTTTATATTTGATCAACTGATTGTTATGAGACTTTTGCTCCTCATAAGCTGCTTTAAATGCATTTCACAACTAAAATAAATAAAAATCAGATTATATACATATATAAACAAAAACTTTTTTTACTTGTTAGTAAACAACCCTATAAAATATAGGTATATATTTATATTTCATCCTAACAGTGGTTTTAAGAGCTCTTCTCCCTAAGTGCTTCTGCGATGCACAAAGATTCGTCTTTTATTTTGTTCGTGAAGTTGCAGTAGTTCCCAAATTGAGACACAAGAGGGAGATAATCTCTCACGAAAGCTTGTTTAGGGCAACATTTTTTTATTCATAGAGGGAAGGAAAACAGGAAGGATCAACTGTTGGGGAAAATGGGCAGTTTGTTTATGGTCGGCCATCTTGGTGTTGTTACCATAGTAACTGGGAGAATGTGCAGCTGGAACTGACCAGAAGGCAGCAACTGGTAGTTGGTTCTCATCCCCATATCCCAAACAGGACAAAGCTTTGGTAAGGTGCTGTTAGCCCCCAATGGGGTCCCCAGGAAGGGAGAAGTAGGGGTGATATTAAGGTTGGGACCATATTGGTGGAAAAGGACATTTTTGAAACTGGGCCAACTAAACAGATGGTGATTAAAAGGTTGGATTTTTGCAAAAACAAAAACGCACAAACCAACAAATCTACTTTGTTTGCCTCTAAAATAATTGAAGACAAAACATTGCACAGATTTGGGTCCCAAAAGAGCAAATAAATCCATATAATTTAATTTTGAAGGGAAATGATACCTTGAAATTGGCAGGCAGAGTTCTTATACTTTTATGAACCCTGTAAAAATGGAGAAGGACTTTGTTTTCCTCTGATCTGACTTTTCTCACCTCAGGTAACAAACTCAGATCATTTAAATATGTACATATTTTGTCTACCAAAATTCTGTCCGCTTGGTCAGGTGTTTTTTTTTAAAGGCTTTCAGAACTAGAAGGCTGGAAAACATAATTGATTTTGTGTTAACTACGCTAAGTGCCAGAAAGTTTATCATGGTTGCTTGAAAACAGGCTACTTACATGGGTATAATAAGACTCATTTTGTTTACCACCTGAAATAAAACTAAGGGATAACTGGCTAAATAATAAGGATAGAATAGGAAATACTAGAGATATGGTATAGGATATAGAGCTGATTACAGTCTACATAGCTTATCAGATGTACAACCTTGTCTATTGTGATATCATTTTATTGTGCATTTTAATGTATATGTATATCTTCATGGTTTTAATGGCCAGTGACTATAATAAACTTTAACCTTACCTTACATAAGTAAATTCCAGCTCTTCTTAAGCATTCATCATTAAAATCTGTTAGATTTCCATGCATAAAAAGTAATCTTGGCAGTGCCTCCCACACTGTGGAAGCTGTAAGTAAGCAAAACTTGTACCTACCGGGTTGATTTCTTGGCTATGAAGAACTTAGAGCTTGATTTTTTTGGTATTTCTGTGTTTTTTCTGGAAGGGTTAAGTACTGGCTTTAACTATTTTTGTTCACACAGGGACATTAAACAATAAAGAGTATTGTTTTTATGACTGCCAGTTTTTAGATGGGCTAGATGCTGAATTTTATTCCTGTCTTGTCAACCAATTCTGTATTTGAATCAGTTGATTATTTGGCTGCCATTTCAAACCACTTGCCCAAATGGTTACAACAAAATTGGCAGTGTTATGCATTCATGGCCATTCCTTTTAAGGATACTCTGCACCATTAACCTCCCCTCTAATGTTCTGTGGTCTTTGTCCCAACAGCTGATCAACATGTGTCCACTGAGTATGTGCTATCTCACATAATGGCACTCTGACACTCCTGTTTTGTTTTGTTTTGGTTTTTTTGCTCAACCCCATTTGTGTTACTGAGAAGAGGAGGGGTAGTTTTGCCAAGTTTTGAGGGCTCTCGGCACCCACACATCCAAAAGATATTTTAATTTATTAAAATATTTTTGGCCACTAGGAGGCACAAGGGTTCCTCAGTTAAAAAACTCCCTCTTTTGTATAAGAAAAACAGGGGAAATGGATGTGGCTATTTTCTCTTTTCCCTGGAAAAGACCCTGATGTTGGGAAAGTGTGAAGGCAAGAGGAGAAGGGGACGACAGAGGACGAGATGGTTGGACAGTGTCACTGAAGCTACCAACACGAATTTGACCCAACTCCGGGAGGCAGTGGAGGACAGGAGGGCCTGGCGTGCTCTGGTCCATGGGGTCACGAAGAGTCGGACACGACTTAACGACTAAACAACAACAACAACAACAAATTTTCTCTTTTAGAAAAAGTGTAAGGTATCTTGGCAATTTAATAAACAGAAAAGAGATCTTTCAGGGAAAACTATCTTTAATAGTTTTTTTTTTCAAAATGTGTTTAATAATTGTATAACAGATAGCAAAAGAGCATAAAAATAAATAGCAGTGAGTTTAATTCTCAATCCCACAGATTAAAATTCATTACATCTATTAAAAAAATAACACATATTGGTTTGGGAAAATAAATCTCTCGGTATTACCATTCCATATGTATACTGTTTTACATTAAATTGTTTGTAATATTCTTTTATTGTTTCGTTATATTTTTATGAGATTGTTGTTAATTTCTGATGTTTTTGTGTACTGCCCTGGTGTGTCTTAGAAAGGCAGGACAGAAATATTTTAAATGGATCATTCAGATGAAGATGAGTGATCTCTGTGTTTGCTTCTAGATCTTTCACTCTACAAAAATATAAACCATGGCAAAAGAAAAGAAGAAGAAGGAGAAGAAGAAGAAAAAGGGATCCTCACAGCAGTCCAAGGACCCTCGCACTTATTTTCCGGAAGCTCTATTAGCTTATCAGTATGTATGACATAAAGTAAATTCAGAGTCTCATTGTAGGACTCTCTGGCAGTCTGTGGGCTCTTCTGTCTTATGATCATTTTTTGCCCACCACACTTCTCCTCTATCCCATTTACCTTGTTAATGAAAACCGATTAGAGATTTTATCATGTCACTCAGTATAAAAAGTACAAACTGGATAGGATCCTATTGGTGTTCACTTAATGTTTGCGTAATTTGTCACAGCTAATTGTGTGGCTAATCAATGAGGTGCTGGAGAATATCTAGGCTGTGGAATCAGGTGCGTGACTGGCAGGCAGTCGAAATGTGTGCTAGTACTGTACCTCATCAGTTAGTTGCAATTAGCCATGACAAGTAACACAAACCTTATGCATACACTAATAGGATTCTGGGCATAAATTAATAAACCGGATTACAGTAGATACAGACGGATGCAGAACTGTGTTAGGTCAAATGGCTTTTTTAGCCTTCTGTTCCTGAAGCGGGACCTGTACTTTGATGTGATCTTTTTCCAGGTTCTAGATGACCAACCATGCCCTTCTCTGGGATATTCCACTACCACCCATTTTCCGTTTGCCCTACTCTCCACAGTCAGAATTCCATGCCAAGGCACTATGCTTAATCCTCACTGAACTGTTCTTTATGACATGCGGCAATGTAGGGATAGTTTCTCTTCTTGATTTTTTAAAAAGATGTTTTTGTGCTTCTACATATGTAAGGTTCTCCTGTTCTGTGGATATAGCCCTCTTATATGAAGACAGTTCTGCATAAAGGTCTACATTTGGATAATGAATTTACCAGTAGCATATTAAATAGCCCTTGAAATATCTTCCTCCTCACGTCCTCTTCCATTGTCCATTTAGTAAAGCCTCCCATATGGAATGACTTGTGTTCCTTTATCTATTGATGTGCTAATTGAGAGTAATTATTGTCTGAAGAGTAGGATAAAAAAAAAATAAACAAGTAAACAGAATCATATTTTCAAATCTGTTGTTCCTTTGAAGGACTGAGTGTAGTTTCTGTTGATAGCATGGTAAACTATTCTCTGTCTTTAAATGATCTTCAGAATTCAGATAAAAGAAGAAGTAATTGATGAGCTTCTGCGTGACATAAAGCAACTGGAAGTGAAAAATGACAGAAACAAAGAAAAAGTAAGCAGAAAAAAAATTACTTATCTTTGGCTTAGAGAAGGTCCAGAGCTGAGGGCTAATGGATGCTACAGTGAGTTTATAATTATAAGAGGGGATTCCTAAAGTGCTAAGAGCATATGATTGTCACAGCAGGAACCTTGTTTTGAATAAGCCTTCATTGTGTTGTTTTGTATTTGGGCATAGGAAGGGCATAGGAAGCACAGGCTTCATGTGCAAGTGTGATTGTCAAGTCACACAGGCCTGTCTGAATTGTGTCTCTGAAACACTGATGGGTTTCCGTTTTTAATGATGGGCTTTCTGTAACACATAGTGCCTAACTACATAGGTGTTTGTCTCTCTGCTTGGTCTGTGCGGGATGGGCTGGTTCATTCCTTTGGCTGACAACCAGATGATATAAGTGCTGCCGCGAACCATCCAGTTCCCAGAGCACTCCTATCAGCACCTTTCTCGCTCCCTTTTAGGGGCTACTGGTTTGTTTGTTTTTTAGGTGCAGGTAGGATCACTCTGTTTTGGTTCAATTTCAGCATGTGTGATAGCTGGGATTGAACCAAAGTGGCTCCCCTCCAACACATGTGGAAACAGGGGCCCTGCTTAAAAATATTGCATGGTAGGTGATGAGAAACAGTGTTAGTTCTTGTTTTGTGGGCCCTCACCCTCCTCACTGGCCTTCAGCGCTATCTCTTCATTTCTCCTCTCTTTGGGCACAATCCACACAGCTCTCCACAGGAGAGAGGAGAAGGGAAGACTATTGGGGGTGACCAGGTGCCACCAGCCACGGCTCATGAAATGGGATGAGGGCACCATCCATCCTAGACACAGGCCACCTTTGAATCCCAATCAGCTTGTGCCAAGGATGGATGTCTTTGCATGAGGAGGTTGGAGAGAGACCTCCTCAGGTTTCCTAGACTCTTCTTTACCTGTTTGGACCCAGGCTGACCTTCCTTTGACCTAAACCATTTCTTTTAGGATTCTCACATTTTCTGTCTTGAGCATCTCTCAAAGAGGAGGCATTTTGTCTTTGTTCCCAAGAGACGGGGGTAGCCATGGTTTCCTGCCACTCCACTTTAGTTAGCTAGGATTCCCGTCGTCTTTCCTAAATGGATTTCCTCTTTCAGAATCAGCACCTGAAGGAAGAACAGATTGGTCATATCCGGGCACTCCTCACCAGCCTGAAAGAACAGGAAAAGGAACTGGAGAAAATTGAAGTCGTTACTCGGGATGATGTAGAGAAAGCAATGAAGGACAAATGGCAATATGTTAAGGACCAAGAGAAGCTTATTAAAGGTGAGTTGTAAAACCCAGACTAATTATGGTTGGCTGCTTTTACTGGATGTGGAATTCTCGCATAAAATGTGGGTGGCTTTAAAATGCTTTTAAGGGCTCATTTCCACAGTGTATTGTGAAGACACGTGAAGAGGTCCCCCTCTTCTCTCCTCTGTTTGAAAAGGCAGAGGATTTTATTAAAATATGATTTTTAAAAATAACAGCAATTCTTTAGGCAATCGATAACTTGCCTCGTTTTAATTGCTGTGTGTGGGAAGCAGTGCTAATCAGGACCTGGATTTATATAGGAACTTAATATTCAAGATCGCTCCCTTTAGCTTTGATGGTGTGTCATTAAAACAAAAATTCTTATGGGCATTTTAGTCACCTTTTTTCCTTAACCTGAAATCATCACCCTAAAGGATTTTTTTTCTTTTTCAGAAGAAACTTTATTCAGTAGTATTTTTTTTAAAAGCAAAGGATATTACTAATAATATGATTTTACCACTCCCCCCCCCTGCCCCCCCAACAAGACATGCGCTCCCAGATACATTATATTGAGCAGAAACTTCTACTGAAGCAGGCTGAGGTGGATTACTGGCTGGCGTACAAGAATGTAGGGAGTTCTGAACATGCAAAACAGATCGAGTCCCTGGAACAAGACATCAAGAAGTTGAAAGAAGATCTGGAGGAGATGACAGGTGAGCTGTTATTCTTACTGCCGCTTAAACTAGGGGCCTACTCAGTAGTTACATCCTAAACTGCAAATAAGAAGGAGTGACTCTTGGGTTGCTACCTCTGCCAGTCTGGTTTATTATCAAATGCATGTAGGTGACCATCTTACCATATTTTTTCTTCTCTCTTACAAGCCTTAGCAAATAGTAGCTGGCAGTACCAACATACACTGTGGTTGTCAAGGCCCCGTAGACTCAATGCCAACTATTGTCTTGAGGCTTCAGATAAGAGCCATTCAGGTGTTCTATTCATTTTTTCTTCTGAGCCTTGACTGGCCTTGATCAACATCTCTGTCTCACTAGCTAAATGCTTCATTGCAAGTTTAAGATGTATTCAATAATATTTAGTTTGTTCTGTATTCCCTCTAGGCAGGATGGATAAGAATGCAAAATAGAAACCGTACATAATTCAAAGAAAGAGAATAAAAGCATGAATTCCATTATTGTGTTGAACTATATTTGTGTGACTTTTATAATTGGTGTTACATGGTACAAAAACTTCAGAAAAAAACAGTGTTACTGTTAAGAACTTTAAAATAATTAACATTCACCATGCCTATATAAAGAATCTGTATTTAGATGCATCTGTATTTGTGAAATGCTTTGACATGTTCTGTTTTATTCCCTCCATTTCTCCCCCACTGAAGAATATTTTAGGGTTGCTCTTGAAGAAACAAAGGAAAAAATAGACAAATACACTCTGAAACAAATGGAACAAAAGAAGGAGTGGGCCACTGAGGTATTGTTTCTTCTCTTTTCTGTTTCTGTTTTATTCTCCTCCTGGGCATGATCCAGCCAAAGTAGAGCTTGTAGCTTTAAATTTCCCTTCCACTTTACATTTCCCAGTATCATTAAGTGGCTTACTTAGCCTCTTCATGATATTGGGAAATTCAATACGTTCTCTGCTCCTCCATGGAGAGGGGTGGCAGAGGAAGGAAGCAAAAGGTTTTTTAAAGTGTTAGGATAGTGCTGATGCACTATACCATGCAGAATCTTTTTTTAATTGAAAACTTCATCCCGGAAGGAGGAGGAGAGAGAAGGGGGCAAGGAGGGTTTTTTGTTGTTGTCTTAAGGGAGGTGGGCCAAATAGGGTTGCTTGAGGTGTGTGTGCCATTTGGATGTAAGGATTGTATCAAATGGCATACTGGACCTCTTAGATTAGGCATCCTTCAGTCTCGATAGACTATGGTATCGTGCTCTGTATGGAGGACTTGGAACAGCGTCGTGTGGCTGAGAAGGCCAATTCGAGAGTGACAATCCCTTCCACACTGAAGACAAATACAATCTGTCCCCTTTCCAGCTACCTGATTTTGCTGCTTTCGTGACTGCCTCTTTGCCTCGGCCTGCTGGACAAGGGTCTCTTCGAATTGGGAGAGGCCGTGATGCACCGCCTGCCTCCAGGCTGAGTGCTCAGAGGTCAAGGTTTCCCATCTGTTGAGGTCCATTCCTAAGGCCTTCAAACCCCTCTTGCAGATATCCTTGTATCGCAGCTGTGGTCTCCCTCTGGGGTGATTTCCCTGCACTAATTCTCCATACAGGAGATATTTTGGAATCCGACCATCAGCCATTCTCACAACTGGACCTCTACTGAACCTTAAACAACCCTTTTTAGCCCACTCCAGCTTGCTTCAGTTGAGCCATGTGGACAAGTCTCCCTTAATTCTTGGGGAAGGGGAATTTCTGGGTGAGGACAACCAATGGGGCTGGCACTCAAGTGTGGACAGGATTGTATCCCCAGTCATGTACTTAATTCTTCAGATGGAACAAGTGAGTTTAAAAGCCCTGGCTAAATCATTTCCATATACTTATACGTAAGTGTATTTATGATATTCCCTAGAAATGTATAGAAATGACTTCCTCATTTGTTTTCTGATGTATTTTCCCAATTACTACACTGCCTTGTTATTTTGACATGGGCTTTTTAAAAACAATAAACTGTTGTATAGTGATTAGAGAGTTGGACTGGAATTGGAGAGATCACAATTTGTGTGTACTTGATTGTGTAACTCATTGGTTCCTGTTGGGCCAGTCCCTTTATTTCAGCCTGAACTGCTTCACAGACTTGTTGATAGAAACTGGAACAGGAAAGCCATTTACTCATTGGTGGAAAGACAGTATATAAATGTAGCAAATTAAGAAGGAATTATGCAAAGGAGGGACGTGGTGGCGCTGTGGGTTAAACCGCAGAAGCCTCTGGGCTGCAAGGTCTGTAGATCTTCAGCTGTAAGATCGAATCCACGCGACGGAGTGAGCACCCGTCGCTTGTCCCAGCTCCCGCCAACCTAGCGGTTCGAAAGCATGCAAATGCGAGTAGATAAATAGGGACCACCTCGGTGGGAAGGTAACAGCGTTCCGTGTCTAAGTCGCACTTAGTGTGACCACGGAAGATTGTCTTCGGACAAACGCTGGCTCTATGGCTTGGAAACGGGGATGAGCACCGCCCCCTAGAGTCGAACACAACTGGACAAAAAATTTCAAGGGGAACCTTTACCTTTACCTTTATGCAAATATAGTTGTATGAACAACAGAGCTAATCAATAAAAGCATCATGGGAGAGAGAGGAAGACGCTCAACGATATACTCTAAAAATCTAGCTGCTTCGCAAAATAAATGTTTTAATCTGCTTCCTGATTCTTAGAAATGACTTTCATGTTCTCCTCAGAGAACTCTGCCTGCCTCTTAGAACAGAGATAGGCCAAAGGTAGCCATTTTGAAAGAGGTAGCCTTGTTAGTTTTTTTGGGGATATGTAAGAAAAATAAGCAGAAAAGATTTGTGGCACCTTGAAGACTAACATATTTATTTCAGTGTGAGCTTTCGTGGATTACAATCCAGTGGCTAAAATCCTGTTACTTAGTGTAGCAAGTTGCACAAAAGTCGTCCCACTGAATCAATGGGGATTTGGTGAGCCAACGCCTCTATAAGTTCACTTGATTCAAGAGGACCTTCTCTAGTTGTGACTTACTGCCCTAAAATAAAATTGCAACTTGAGTAGGCCATTTGAATCAATAGAACTTGTGGAAGAGTTGATTCACCAATCCCCATGAATTCAATGGGCTACTATAATGCAACTTACTACATTAAGCACTGGCCTTAGTAACACACAGCAGGTAGCATTATTTTAATACTATTAATACTGTCATTGTCATTTTGAAAGACCTGATACCAATGTTGAAAACAAGTTCTTGGTCTGAGCCAAGGGTCTTCTGTTCCTGAAGTATAAACTTCCCTTGAGCCACTTTTGCACCTGATTCCAGTGGGAGGATGTAAGAGTTTAGTAAGAAGCAAAGTTGATTGCAAAGCCTAGTATTTGCCCAGAGCTGAGATGCTTATAGGCCTCTTAAGAGAGCTTAGGTAGGTCTTGGGATAGCATTTTGCATACGGTAGCCTCCACCATATTAAATATCTCAACAACTGAGATCTGTTTTAACTTCTCCCAAAGCCTAGTTGATGTGAAGTGACTGTGTGGCCTGGAGCCTGCCCTCTGGTTGAAACATAGGGATTCCATCAATAAGTGAGATATGAGTTAGTCCAGTTTATAGATCAAGGAAGGGGAATGTCCAGTTTGTACACTTGACTCAGGGCACAGAGATACCAAAGATTTTTAGAACCCAAGAAGATTTTGTGGTGAAACAAGCTTGTGTGTGTGTGCTTTTCTCCCCCCCCCCCAAAAAAATCAAATAATATTACTAGCAAAAAAACATGCATAAAAGTTGTTATAATCAATTGAGTAAGAATGTGATTCGATGGGCATTTATCCAGCTGTTTGGACCACTGCAGAGATGGGCTGGTGCACTCTTAAAGGTGATCAGATGATGTCTCTGCTGGAGCGAACCAACCCACCACCAGAGCATTCTTACCCACAATTTTCTGGCCCCTGTCAAGGGGCACCTACTTTTTGGTGTGGGTAGGATTGCTCTACATTAGTTCATCTCCAGCATGTATGACTGCTGAGAACAGACCAAAGGATGCCTTCCTCTTTCAATTTGTCAGTATTGTGAAGCGGCTTAAGAAGTATTTCATGATGCTGTATAGGCAAATTGAATACTTCCTCAGCTCCATAGAAGGAGAGGGTTTTTTGTTTGTTTTTCTTGACTGGCTCTTTAAGAGAAAAGCAAACAAAAATCCCCCTTCTTCCACCCTCCTATCATTTCCTGCTTCTGACAGTGGGCTGGTGGGGACCAAACAGGGTCATTGCAACTCTGTATGACATTTGAATGTGGAGGTCACACCACTTTGGCCTGCCTCAAAATGGGTGTATAGATAAGCCCTAAGTCTTTCCATGAATCAGTATCTAATGCAGGAGAAGTGTCTTCTTCATTTCAGTTGACAAAGTCTATACATGGGTACCAATTTTTGTAAAACATGCTATTATTACTTCCTCGTAAGATATGCACTTCAGCAGTTAGTTTTCCCCCATAAAATTTACATATCAGATTTTGGCAACTTTCCCCTTGAGCCAGTGTTGGCAAGCCAAGGGAGGAAGCTAACTGGATATTTTTTAATTTGTTCTTTACCCCATTAAATGAGTTTTAATTTGCACCCTTGGTAGATTTTGCATAGAACAAGATTTCTGGTGTCCATGGTTGAAAATTGTCTCACTGAGGCAAATTAGTAATAAGTACATGTAACGTCCCCCACTCATTGCCCTTAGCTATGCCCAGTGCTGGGAAGTTCTCGCTGAGACTCTTCCCAAATTGGAATTTGGCCCTGCATGGAAAAGGGTTCTCCAGGCTGGCGGCAGACATTCCATAGATAGCCGCGGATTGTTGTCTTCGGACGGATATTTAACACAAGCCAGATGGGACACATTGTAGTCTAGTACTTCCATTGTTTTTTAAAAGCAGTTTTATGTGGCATGTCATTGTAAGCTGCTGTGGGTAGCTACTGGAAAACTGGTGGACATAAAATGTAAGTAAATAAATAAAAGCGAAGAATGGGAGTTTTTGTTCAGAGTTTCTGATGTCCTCCTGTGGGTATCCTGTCTAGACTCCCGCCTCTCACTTCCTTCAACACATTGGCTCCAACTTGAACTGTAATGTAATTTGACTTTATTTGATTTTATTTCCTCAGAATGCTGTTAAGCACATTGACAAGATCAGCCGCAGAGAGATCAAAGAATACGAGTGGCTGAAAGATGAGGTAAGAGCAGCAGGAAGCCG
Source organism: Intellagama lesueurii (assembly GCA_037013535.1). NCBI lineage: Eukaryota > Metazoa > Chordata > Lepidosauria > Squamata > Agamidae > Intellagama > Intellagama lesueurii. Next base: position 10,377,881 of record JBAJHW010000003.1, read on the forward strand.
TGATCTTGGTCTCGCAAGCAGCGTTCACCATGTATTAAAGACAGATCTCACACCTTGTACCTTGGCTTCCTGGTGATGTTAGGATCAATACCAGGCAGGCATTGGGTTGGTAAATCTACTATGAGAATTTAATACAAAATGCCTAACTGATCCAGACTTTTGTTAGAGGATCCACACACCTAATTTAGTTTTGATTGATACTAATAAGGAAAGTTTTTAATGTGTTAAGTTAAACATTAAGGCCAGGATCCTGTTGAGACTTCTCTGAGCAGAGAACACCATCAGCAGAGTAAGGTGGGATCGTTCCCATTTATGTGAACGGTGGTGGTGGTGGTGATGCATTCTATGGCGAAAGCCCCAGTTCTGCTCGGAGAAGGTGATGCAGAATAACTTTCTTGCATAGATGTGGTGACTGTTAAACTGCAGGCATTATGTAGTCTGATACGTGAGTGGTTTGACGGCATAGGATCCTGGCCTAAGTTAATTAGTTTTAAAAGAGATCCCAGGATAAAATGGCCTTTAGTGTTTTGCTTGGCACTGTTCTTCCTGGTGGCATTTCATTGGCTTCCCCACCTGGCACTCTGCAGGTGTCTTGGCTTACGAATCCCACAGTTCGGTTCCTGTCTTTTGATGGTAGGATCTGCACACACATCGAAGTGTGCCAGGCTGGAAAATCCTGCCCTAAAACATTTTTCCATTCTAAACTTTTCAGTTAAACTTTGTCACTGATCTGCCTCTTGCTTCCCTCCTCTCAGCAACACTTATATCATTCCTTTCTAACACTGTGGACGCTTTGTCTGGGTTGAAAAAGAATAAAAGATTAATGAAGATTATTCTATTTAGAGGACTTTAATCCAGGGCAATATTGAAATGCACCAATAAGTGGCTACAGAAATCAGGGAGTAAATCAAGAGTGCAAAACCCTTAGTCAAATATTTTGAGTGCCTCTGAGCATATGCAAGACACTTTTTCTGTATGACAGAATAACTGCATCTTCTGCCTCGCCATCTACTTAGCAACAAGAATCATTAGCTTCTCCTGACTGTGACTCAGGCTTCCCATGTCTCCGCAGCTGTTTGCTTCGTTGGCAAAACAGATTGGCTAAAGCTATTAAAGTTGTGGGTAAATGTGACATTGATTAGAACCTACTTAACTTAAACTCACAGTTTTAGCGTGGTCTGGCTGTCATAAGGGCAAGTGTAAATAGATCAGCTTCATCAGTTAAAGAAAGATTACATTTATACCAAGTTCTGCTGCCACCTGGGGAGTAGCACCCTGTTTGGGCAGCTGTCATGTTTAGGATGGTAGATGGAGCCTGCAGGGTAGCAAAATGGTGCATCACTTAGAAGAGCCCCAGCACTTTCTCCTTAGCTCATCCGAGGCCTTTCAAACCTCTGGGATAAGGTTGTTTCTTCTGGAAACTTCTTCTCCTTTTCTGAAAAATGGGAAGCTCTCCTCCTTCTCTCTAGGAGTCCATGTTGGCACAATGCTCAGATTGTGGAGTTTTCAGAGGAGGGTGTGCTGTCCAAGACTGGGAAGTAGGCTCAGAGGCTGCTCCTGTTGGCGTGGGTTTATGAGTCTCAATCTTGGGAGGGTTCTCAGAATCTCTAGTGGCATTTAGTCCTAGTGTCCCCTCTGCACAGGTGCTTTAACTTCTGAGTCTTCATGTATACCATTCCTGAATTCCTGGCTCATAAGGGCTGCTGAAACGAAGCTTTGCAAATTTGCATAGCCCAGTGACCAGCGTTGGACTTTTGCTGATGGATACCCTGAACTATTTATTCTAGGGAAAAGCCTTTTCCAGCAGTGCTGGCGTTTATCCCAGTATCTTCAGCAGAACACATCTTTGATGTGAAGGACCACGAAGAGGCACTCCCTGTGGGTGCGGACTGGATGTGACTAGATGGACAAATGGTCTGGCCCGGTGCAAGGCAGCCGTGCATGTTTCTAGGTGGATTTCAGTTTTGAGTTCCCTCTTTCATGGCAGGTGGCAGCTTACCGAAGGGAAGTGAACAATTTGGAAGCTTCTGTGCATAAACTGGAGGAGGAGAACATCTATCTCATCAACAAACTGTTTGAACGTAGACTACAGTTTCTCAATGTGCCAAGGTAAAGGGACTTCTACATGTTGGGTGTTTCGGAGCAGGTCCTTTTCAGCTCTGTCCAGAAATGTGGAGGAGGTGGCCCCTTCTGTAATCCAGTTTCCTGGTAACAGCAAATCTTCAAGACCCTGGCCAGATACAAGAGTATCTGTTTCATTAACGTGAAAAAGACCAGTCTTCAGATTAGTGTTGCTGGAGACACAGAAGTTTATAAAAATGAAGTGCACTGACATGAACATTACTGAAGAAATGTGGGGTTAGATCGAATTGGAGAAGGATAAGAAATGTGGAAAAATATGAAAACATAATCAGGGCAAGGGAATACATGCTGAGAAGAACTGAAGAAGAAGCAATAGAGCTAGGAGTGCAAAACACCTGGGAATTCAAACTTTTTCAAAAGCATGTTTCTAGGCCTTATGGAGGCAGAGATGTATTTGAGACTGTGTATGCAGAACCTGGTGAATCAAAGAAAGCCCTTGCACCTTAAGTAGAATCAGGCCCATCATGACCATGTGCTGCCAAATCAGTTCTGACTTACGGCAACGTTTTTCAGGGCTTTCCAGGTAGAAAGTACTCAGGAGGGGTTTACCATTCCTTTCTTCAGGGGGAGGGGCTGTGACGGTGCAGCTTGCCCAAGACCACCCGGGCTGGCTGTTCTCCCTGGAGGCACAGCGGGGAATCGAACTCCCAGCCTCTGGCTCTGCTGCCAGATACCTAAACATCTAAAGTATATAAAACAGTAGACATCGTAGGATAAATTGGGAAAGATAATAAGGGAAAAACTCACAAATGGTGCAATACCTTCTGTGTGCAAGTTCAGCCAGTAATTAAAATGTATATGTGGACTTTCAGGTTACACATAAACGTTATTCAGGCATGAAACTAGTAAGAATCCACGAGATGTGGGGGAAAGTAGAGGTTTTTTTTTCTAGAGTCACACAGCATTGGCACAGAAGGGACAGAATTAGCAAATCAAGCTGTATTCTTTCTGATTAAAATGAAACAAATGCCCCACTGATTCTGTTCTCATAATCACCAGTTTGGCTGAGAAGCTCTTGTGCTAAACTGTTTAGAATAGCTAGTAATTGCTCTTGGCAAGAGAATAAAATTTTTAGCCATCCACTATTGTATAACCATCCAATTGTGGAACAAGAAACATTTTCAGGGGTAAATCATCTGTTAAATTATCTGATAGACTGTTTTACTCGCTTCCTTGCCCTTTTAATCTGTGACAGATTTTTAAAAAGATAAATAGTGCTTTTCTCTACTACTTTTCAAATGATTAGGGTGCTAGTTTTAGTAATGCTTTACCTAACACGTTTAATATAATGTTATTAATTCATTTAATATTTGAATAATTCACTGTTTTTAGCTTTAATATTGTGTTTTAATGGTGTAAGCCACCTTGGGTCCTTTCTTAGGAGAAAGGTGGTGTAAAAATATTTTAAGTAACTAACTAAATATGTTTGAATCTCAGGCTAAACAAAAACTAAGTTGATTTTCTACCCAGCCCCAAAGCATGTGGCTGCAAGTAATCTAACTGACTAAATCATCTTGCTTTCATTTTTATATTCCTGTGGCCAGTTATACTTTTCTAAGTGGGAAACATTGTGATAACCATGGTACAAAAGCACATTCTGGGTAGTTTACATTTCAACCTATTTTCTCAGAAAAATTCAGTGGGATAAACTCCTCAAAAAATGTGCCAAGGATTGCAGTGCATGTTCACGTCTTGCCAGTGAAATTTGAAAGCTCTTGAGATTGAGTAACTTAAAATGATAATATGGTGCACCGCATTATCATTTTAAGTTATTAAAATGTTTGCATTATTCCCCAGTTTCAAGGGGTCTAGATTTCTTCAGGGGGACTGGATGTTACTCACCCTCATCTAAAGTGTTTAGCGAAAACCATATTGGTGGGAGTCAGGGAGACCAGCCTTGCATTTTGGTCTTATGCTACTTTGTAGAAAACAAAGGAACACCAGCCACCAGGGTGTTTCTGACTTCCTGACAAACGTGCCAGAGGTAACTAGAAGTTCCCTTGTGTATTGTCTGTGTGAGCACATGCTTTGCATTTAGCAGGTCCCACATTCAACGTCAAGCATCTCTGAATAGCACCAGGAAGCATGTTTTGCCTGAAAACCTAGTGTCAACAACTTAGGGATGGGGGGAAACAACGAATTTCCTATATGCTGGCTGAAATCTATTAGTTAGTCTCAACTAGAGTAGGCTCATTGAATCCATGGAACTTACAGAGGAGCTGGGTTGCCAGATGCCCAGATTCAGTGGGCCTACTCCTGTTGTAACTTACTGCTGGATTTCAGCCACTCTTTTGTTCCCATTGGCAAGGGAAGACAGAGACATAAAGGCTCTCCCGGTTACCCATGTCTTGAATGAGAGAGCATGGAAGGAAGGTACAGCCTTTGGAATAGTTTTGCACTGGGGGGCAGAATCCGTACATGCCTGAAGCAATGCTTCTTGTAAGCATCCCAAGGAAAACAGTGGTGCATTTCCACTGGCCGGGAACCTAACAGACATGAGGGCAAAGCTCAGGAATCATTCCAGTGGTAGGTCAGCGAGTACTGATTTGCCAATATAAACAGGCATTCTAAAAAGAGGCCAGTCTTCTCATACTCAAGGGGAAATAACATTGCAAACCTCTTGATGATACTTTTTCTTCTAATTTTTTCTAGAAAATTATTTCTTACCCAGGGAGCTGGCCTACAGGTTTCTGGAAAAGATCTACCAATGCTGGGACTTAGTGACTACGAAGGTAATTATACTTCCTGCTGAGATCTGTATTAAAATAACCATGTTACTACTGGGGTATACAAGGCTCCTGATGAGCCTTCCACTAGTTTGTGTGCTCTAACCTTGAGTCAGATTTTCTGCCCAGGAAGCTTCACGGACTTTGAATCAGGCCCAAACTGAGGGGGAGACCCTTGGCTCATATGTTGATGCTGGACTACAATTCCCATCAGCCCTGACCATTGATTGCAGTGGGTGGTGCTGAGGGGTATTACTCACCCAGCACCACATGGAGGGCCCCAAGTCCTCCATCTTTTGCCTTTTGTGATGGTGGGAAGGCCAATGACTAACTCAGTGCTGAACCGGAGTTTGGATTACCCTGTTTATTTGATGAATATATCTACAACGTCTGTGTTCTTTTGCATTATGTGATCATGGACATGTGATTGTGCAAATACTCATGCAGCTTTGGCAAGCTCCCCTTTGCAAGGTTGATCTGGCATTGCTTGTGAGATTGGTTATCCAGCTGGTGGTGTTATTGGTCTCTCTGCCAAAGCAGGGAAACACTCAAAAAGATGTAATACTGACCAATAGGCTCCCCCACAAGTGTTCAAACATATAAAAATGTGTAATTATTAATACAAGAGAACATCATTAAAGAACAGGGTTATAATCATTTACAGTAGGACCCCTGTATCCGTGGAGAACAGTTTGTAGCCCCCCGTGGATTCCAATAAAACGCAGATTGCAGCAAACATTATACATAGCATGACACTGACTCTCTCTAGTGGCCAGTTCAGTTATGTTAACTTTATGTTTAGAAATACTTATTTCTGGGATTTTTCTTTTAATATTTTCAGACTGTGGATAAGTAAATCAGCAGATACTGATCCAACAGATAAGGGGGTCCTATTGTATTTTTAAAGAAATACAATGACATTCTAAGAGATTTTAATTGTTGTTTTTAAGTTGTTTGTGCACAATATATTGTGAGCCACCCTGAGTAGACCCCTGTCTAGAAGGGCGGGATAAAAATCCAATAATAAATGATAATAAAAAATAAATTCAATAAGGACTTTAAAGGCAGTCCTTGAAATTACACATGTGGACATCCCAAGTTGTTATTTATGGAATTTATATCCCATTTTTCCTCCAGTGAGCTCAAGGCAGCACACATGGCTCTCCTGGTCAAAAATAGTTCGATTGTCTTGACATTTTAACTTGTTTTTTTAATTTTGCTTATATTTCATGTTTGCCATGATTTTGAATCGTTCAGTGTCCTGATACAAATAAAGAAAATAAATGGTTGTTGTGGGTTTTTCGGGCTGTTTGGCCGTGTTCTGGAGGTTTTTCTTCCTAACGTTTCGCCAGCCTCTGTGGCCGGCATCTTCAGAGGACAGGAGCTAGAATTCTGTCTGTGTTCTGGTGTAGTGTGTGGGATTTTTGAGTGTTTGTAGCTGTGGGATCATGGTTTTTGTTCTTTTCAGGAGATTGGGTGTTTCCTGTGATCAGGGTGTTTTTTGTTATGGGTGTTTTGTTGTGATGGGGGGGATAATGTGTCACTGTGATTGATGGGTGTCGTTGGCTAGTCTTTTGTGTGCTGTGATCACCGGTCGTTGTGGCTGGGTAGAGTTCATTGACCTTTTTGCAGGCTGTATTTTTCAGTGCTGGGAGCCAGACTTTGTTGATTTTTAGACTTTCTTCTTTTTTGTTGAAGCTGTGCTGGTGTTTGTGGATTTCAATGGCTTCCCTGTGTAGTCAAACATAATGATTGCTGGTGTTGTCCAGTACTTCAGTATTTTGAAATAGAATTTCATGTCCCGCTTGTTTCAGGTCGTGTTCAGCTACTGCCGATTTTTCCGGTGGTTTTAGTCTGCAGTGTCTCTCATGCTCTTTGATTCTGAAACCACAACCACCATTGGATGCCGGCCGTGAAAGCCTTCAGGAACAGAAAGAAAATAAAGATTAGTTTCATTATCCTAAGGGAACACAGACAAGAGGAGCTAAACTCCCAAAGGCTTTTCATACCATCCACAGTTCTTCCCCTTTCCCAAAAAGAGAGATTGAAAAGAAAGTGCCTTGGGCAGCAGGTTGTGAGCTAGGCTGGGGAAAGACATGGCTTCCCTCACTCTTGTGGAACTTTTGTTTTTGATGTGATAAACTAGGCGTCCTTGGATTTTAGAGGTGAACAGGGCAGAGGCATCCTGCTGTCTATACAGTAAACTTAAGGAAACAAATTGAACGGCAGCAGCAATTATGTTTAGTGTGGCCCTCAGTTAACCCAGATTCCACAGATCACTAGAGAAGGTGCATGTTTGGAGAAAAGCTACGCTAGGAAATTTCAAGGCACTCTACAAAATGTTGTCCCTGGCCTTTGCTTGCTGAGACACTTGATTGCAGATGTCCTGAGGCCCGCCCTGTTGTGTTCTACCTTACAAAGTTGTTCCAAAGGCTAACATAGTGATTTCAGAGTGAAATATGTTTGCCACACCCTACCTGAGGTCAAGCAGAACCCGGACACAGATACAGGCCTTCTCCTCGTTTCTCTCTTCCTGCTTCTGAGATTTGACCATCATTGTCCACACATACTTTTTGAAGCCCACATGTGCAATCATCGAGTTTCTGTTTCCAAGAAATGTAAAGTTTCCAAATAACTGTGAACATGGTCCTTTCCCTGTTCTGCAGTTTCTAGAGATCCTATGGAAGGAACGCTGTGCAAACTCAATCAGTTGGCATGTCCCTGTGGAATCTAATCATATTTGTGTAAGATTGGGTCTTTGGCACTTTCTCAAGAGTCTTTTAACTTCTTGGTTTAATTCAATTTCCTTTAAAGACCACAATTTATAGCTTTAGAGCAGAGCTCTGTTATCGGTTCCATTAATAACTACTCTAAAGCAGTGGTTCCCAACCTTGGGTCCCCAGATATTCCTGGACTAGAACTCCCAGAGGTCTTCACTACTAGCTGTGCTGGCCAGGATTTCTGGGAATTGTAGTCCAACGAACATCTGGGGACCCAAGGTTAGGAACCATTGCTCTAAAGTCTGCAGTGCCTCTTTCATGGAAGCCAGCTTGCAATTTTCATTGTCTTCCACTGCTTAGTAAGAAGAAAGGTGGCAGAAAAGCCATGGCTGTTACTTTGTAGAAGCTCCTTCTGCCATTTTGATTGGGTTCTGCCCCATCTACTGACTTCTTAACTCATCGCTCCTGTATTTTTATTTTCTTTACTGGTTTGCTCATGTCTGTTTTATTAGCTACTTTGGTATCTTTGACGTGTAAGCAGGGAAGTGATTTATAAACAATAAAGGAAATCCATACAGTGCAATCCCTGTTGACAGTGCTTTCGGTTTATAGAATCGACAGGACAGGAAAGGGGAAATAACTCTCCATTTTGAATAAGCGTGGAGTCCAAAGGCATGAAGCAAAAGGAGGAAAAGCAGGACTAGTCAGGGATGGATATGGATAAATATAGTTTGTAAACACAAGCAGAGAATTAGTCCAGCTGGCAGTGGGAATTAACGGGGTTCGTCCATGATCAAAGCTACGATGAATATTTTCCAGTTAAGTAGCCAACTTCATTTAGGAAACAGTGGTCCTGCACATCTGCATCTTCCCCCTTTGATTTTTCATTATTGAGGCAAGCTTGGACAGATAGACATAAGAGGGGATTTCCAAGCAAGGGAGACCAGTGCGCCAAGCAGCACCCAGTAGAATTTCCCAACAAAGTATTAATTTCCCTCTCAAGGCGGACAAGCAGAAGATGACAACCTCGCCTCAGCATCTGAACTTGTCCTTACTGTGGAGGAGAAACAAAGCGAAGAAAGTAAGAAGAATTTGGAAGAGGAGGAAAACGAAGATGATGTGGTCTACCTGCGCAGACATTCAGGCAGACCATTTCTTCCCCCCATCTTGTACGAAGACAGAAATTATTTCAAGGTGAATTGCTCTTTGTTTCATTCATTACCATGGATTTGGGGGTATAAAGGATAGAATAATATGTATATTATTTCTGGTGACCAAAGACACAAATGTTGCTCTGCCCCTTTTCTTTTGCGTACTATGATGCGCTGAACGGCATAACAAGAGCGTATTTGTGGTCAGGAGTATATGGGAATTATCAGAGAAATCTTATTATTTCCCCCTCCCGCAAGAACAATGTTTAGGTTTGCTCCTGATAAGCAGAAGCCAAGAGATCAGAAAATTCAGAATAGATTAGTAGCTCCCCTGGAATGGAGAAAGTTCTCACTCAGATACATCTGCTTATGTAGGCAGTTCCACTCTCAGACATTTGCAAAGGTGTGGCAATTACACGGGCTATTGCCAAATTGGTTGTTAGGGCTATGATTTATTTCAGTTTATATAATAGCCTATTTTCACTTTTTTTTTTTGGTAACCTGCCTTTCAGCCAAGGAGGTCAAACTTCACCTGTCACATGATATCCTTACACCCAAGATTAGGAAGCAGGTTAGACTAAGGGCAGGAATAGATATTATAGGAGGTCCAGCACTGGAGCTGAAAATATATTACTGTTGAAGGCATTTCATTTGGGCAGGCCTTCCATTAAACCTCAGTAGAATCTTGTCCTTAAATCTGGACAGCCAATCACTGAATGAAACAGAATGAATCTGCAGACTCAGGAGTGGTGTTGACAAACACAATCAGCTGGTAAAGATTTTATCTTCTAGTGAAAAGTTGCCTATAATGTCTGTTTCTGCCCTGTCACTAATTAGCCTAGAATCAATCAGGGTGAATGGAGAGGTGAATTAGAGTTCCCATTACTGGTTGAACAGACTTAACCATTGCAGTACTATGCAAGTTTTTTTAAAAAATCTAGCCTATACCAATATGCTAAGTTGTCTTCCATGAGGAAAGATTCCAACATTTGTAAAACATGAGCACAGGAAATGAATGGCAGCTTATCAAGAGCATTTGTTACTGAATACTACAATCATCCATTTCTGTGTTCAACTCCAGGAATACAAGGATCTGGGACCTTTGGAGGTGAAATTAATGAGTGTAGTGGGCCAAACCATGCCAGTTCATGAAGATATCAAAGAAATGCCAAGCAAAACCCAACTTGAAGAGAAATACGATCCTGGTAGGTCTGCCCACCACATCACCTATCGGATGATCAAATCTGTATTCCCTTAATAAGAAACAAAGACACAAGAGTTCTTAGAAGAAAAATATATTGTAGTTTGTAGAGACTCTTTTTGTGTTTGTGACATTTATAGTTGAATTACTTAATAAAAATATTTAAACCAACTGTGTTGGCAAGGATATGTACATTACATGTCCTGCATTCCCATGACTTATATGCTGCATGTGATTTTGCTGGGTGGAAGGGGAAAGACTGACGTTTCTCTTATCTCTCTTCATAACTCACTCCACAGACATAGATATGAAAGAGGGTTTTTCAAGGGAGAAGAGGAAGTGTTTACAGGAGATACGGGTTACAGCTAAGACCACAGTAGCACTGGTGGACTAATAGAGGGTTCAAACTACGTACGAAATGGGCAGCGATGGGGAACCACGAGTTGCAACTTGCTATCAAGTCTGACTTAGGGTGAACTGGTGACTTGAATTGACCCAGGTATTTTGGTGGCGGACTCAAGACCATTGTGGGACACATGATACCCGTTGACTATCATTAGACATGGAAAAACAACTATCTCTAATGCTTTTGCTTCTGGCAGAACTGAATTGGGTGATCTTCAGTCATAAGTAACTTCTTCTGAGAAACTGTAGCCTGCCAAATTGCAGACGGCTGCAGTTTTCATTTGATTTTTGTTTTCTTTCACAAAGAGGAGTAAGGATGACACACAATAAACATGCTCTTACAGAAACACCCTGAAAAAATCCAGAATAAGTTCAGGGTTTGTTTGTTTTTGCGGGAGGGGGACTAAAAACCGATTTGTTTCCCTCCACCTGTTCCTTCTTTTTTGAATGTGCATCCTGCCTTTCCACCAAAAAGGCGATGTAGGCTGACAGTAGTAAAATCCAGTTAAAAATTAAATCTTGATCAAAATTTAAGATAAAAGCAAATCCACTAAAAAAAAAAGCACAATTAAACATAAGAGCCACCATGCAAGCATTTAAAGCTTTTTCAACAACAGACTGTGGCCAAATCGCACTAGAGTGCGTGCATTTAATCAATGGGATTTGGTGAGCCAACCCCTCTGTATATTCATTTGATCTAAACAGGCCTACTTGGTGATTTACTATGCTGAAGTAAATTGCAATCAGAGTAGGCCCATTTGAATCAACAAAACTTACACAGGTAATTCACCAGATCCCCACTGATACTTTACTGTGATCTGGTACTTTAAGCAGTAAGATTTTGACTAGTGCCAAAGGGGCTATCTGAAAAAATTGTGATTACGTGCTTCTAGCATAGAAATGCCAATACGGAAGTGACCTGCAAATTTCAGACAGATAAGCACAGTGGCTTTTGAGCACAGTCTTTACAGCCCATCCCAAAATAATATTTGCTTAGCACTCACCCAACATTTTTTTGTGAAGAAATTTGCTGTGCTATGCTTTATAAAGTTGCAGCCACTGCTGCCAGGTACCATCTGTAGAAGGAAAATGAAAGTGGCTGAATTCAGGTGGTAGGGACTTGATGGAACGCTACTTACCAGCTAGGAAGTGTGGGTCAGTAGCATCATCCACAGTTGTTGTGGGTCTCGTCACACCATCACAAAATGGACACAGGAAGAATTTGATAAATTCATTCTATACCTGCACCTCCACCCCTGAAAACTGGAAGTAAAAACTGGAAGTAAAAAAGCTGGCAAAGTCGTTGCCCTGAGAGCAGGGGTGCGCAATACACAGCCCCTCAGCACTTTAACAGAGGACGAGATGGCTGGACAGTGTCATGGAAGCTACCAACATGAATTTGACCCAACTCCGGGAGGCAGTGGAAGACAGGAGGGCCTGGCGTGCTCTGGTCCATGGGGTCACGAAGAGTCGGACACGACTTAATGACTAAACAACAACAGAGGGGGCAAAGGAAATTTTTCAGTAGAAAAAAAATTGTAAGGAAAAAAACTGGGACAAGAATTGTGGTGAGGGTTGGCCCTCTAAAATTGAAAGATGGGTGCCTGCAGCTCATTGACCTGTCCATTTATGAAGATACATTGGCTGAAATTCAGTAGTAAGCTCACAGAATCAATGAAACTTAAGAGGGTTTGATGCCCAAAATCGCCACTATTTAGTGGGCCTACTCTTTTTGTAACTTACTACTGGATTCCAGGCATTATGTCCTTCACATTCTCCCAGCAAAACTTTCTAAAGTGCGAATTCATTTCGTTTGATTCAGAGGAACTCATGCTTCATTTTGGCCATCCCAAATCTTTCTCAATTGGCCTGAATCCATAAAGGTTTGGGGCTTTGCTTGAGTATGTGTAGTATAGTTATTTATTTATTTGATACTTTGCCCCACCTTTCTCCTTTAAAAGGACCCAAGGCAGCTTACATCATTGAAAGACAGGAGATTCACCTGCTTGGGCCACTGGGCACTTGAGAAATATGATCTATCCTGTTCTGAAACTTCACATGGACCTGTTTTCTTTTCATGACCAAAAGCAGTCACACAATGAAGGAAATATATAACAGGTGTTAATTTTTCCTTGGGTTTCCTAGCTGGAAGACAAGTTACTAGAAGTTTAAACCGCACTTATGCACACCAGAAGTCAAACAGTTCATTTTGAAGGAATGCAGTAGGACCAGAGAGGTTTAAACCAGTGCCCAATGTATCCCATTCTTAAGAGCCCCCAAGATCCTGTGTCCTAGGGTCATAAAAAGAACTGATAGTTTTCAGCTCATCCCCCTGCTTTTTTCTTATGCTAAGCATAAGAAAGCATAAGAAGCCATATCAGATGTTAAGACAAATTAGAAGAAATTGGTATGGATGGGATCAACAGGGAAGAGAAGGAAGTCTTAGCCAGAAGCAATTGACTAGTTTTAAGGAGCAACTACTGTTGGGAAGCATGTGCATGATTTAAAACAGGACAGAGACATGGGGTATATACACCAAGTCAGAAATCTTTGGGGGGGGGGGGGTCCTTGCCATGTCCCAAAATTTCATCCTTTCTTAGCTCTCCAGTACTAGAAGGACTTTTTCTATCTAAAGTTCAACACAAAACCCTTGCAGACACCAGGCTGTGGCCTCCTTTACTGAATCAATCCACCTCTTATTTGGTCCTTCTGTTTTCTGCTGCCTTCAACTTTTCCCAGCATTATTTTCTTTTCCAATGAGTCTTGTCTTCTCATGATGTGCCTAAAGTACAGCAGCTATTTCAATAACTATGACACATTTTATTTTACAGCAATGTGAAAAATGGGGGGCCCACACCAGTTGACCACTGCAGATCTCCATAACATAACAAAAGTTCTGTGGAAGCTGCATTTTATTTGAAAATCCACCTTTTTTTTTTGCTAACGTACATTTTAAGATTTTAAACAAAAATAGAATCTGCGGAGACAATGCAGCAAGTATGCGTAATTCATTTACAGAATTGCTTTCATGCCTTTGACTATCCTTCTTAAGGCCCCAGATGCCACCCAAATTGGTTATGATGTATTTACACAAAGCACCGATCAACAGTGCTGCTTCAAATTCTGCAGAAAACTAAAAGGATTCCTACAAACTGAGACCTACACACTGGGAAGCTCTCCTGCATAAGCCCCCTTGAATTGAAGACTGTGCCTGAGAACTTCATGGTGGATTACGCTGTTAATAAAGATGCTACTTCCCTTCTAAGATTTTATTTTGTTTCATGGTACATGATCATGGAGATGGCACTAGCCAAAATTAAGTAGGGGAGGAAAGGACAAGGCGTTTTTCACTTAGTATCTCAGACGTTATACATGTATGGGGGGGGAGAAATTTACACAGACAAGAAGGAAAGTCTCAAAAGTGAAAGCAATTCCTCACATTCATTTTGGAAAGGCCGTACGTCAAGTGTAAGATAAATGACATGCCAAGCACAAAGCAAGGTAGGTTCTTTCCAGAAGCACTAACACCTGGTCCAGAAATACTGGGCTCCTCCCAATCAGTCAGCTGTCTCCCCCCCCCCTTGCCACAATTCTTAATGGAACAGATGGTTTAATATACTGACACCTCTACGTCCCATGGAATGTTGACAACGGGTGCTTTCAGACCTTTGAACATACTTGGTGCTCCATGTGGATGGGTGCGCAATGGGTGAAGATGCAATTTGAATCAGCATCATTCTTGTGAATGAAAATGGGAAGAAAGGGGGGGGGGAAGAACCCCCAAAGGGAGAGATACCGTATATACTCACACTCCCTCCCTCCCAAAGGAGGCTTTCTGATACATTGTTACTTAAACTGATAATCATAAATAAATATGAACAATAATACATAAAGGAATGTCTATGCCAACGGAATATATAATTCTTTCTTTTAAAAAGTTAAACTTTTCCATTATTGAGTCTAACATTTGTGATGACTGAAGAGAGGGAACTGGAGAATTAGATAGTTAGGATTTGATCCCCCTAGATAAAGAGTCATTGGAGTTAATGGTAAAAGGACGCCCTGCTCTTCATTCCAAACTGCAGTTCCAGGTACACGTTTCACCCTTCATAGGAAGAAAAAAAAAAGGAGGCTTCTTTTTGTGTGTTTTCACAATCGAGGTTACGGTGAGAGTTACTGACATGTTAAGTCACTGGACGTGGGGTAGGGTGGAAGGGGAGAAATAAAAGACCCCACACCAGAACTGCGGCAATTCTTGGCTTTATACTGAGTGCAGAAGGGCGCTGAGCCTTCTCTTGGTTGGTGCTCGTACTGCAGTTGTGGGCCTTGTGCGATTTTAGTGGATCATTCTGATAAGGAAGAGTTCAAGATGTGTTGTTTCTGATTTGGCTGGAATGAAGGGTTGTTGAGCACGTGTCTTTCTGAAACTCTTCTCACCACAATCCATCTGGCACGGTTACATGAACTGTATCTGGGAGAGAGAGAAAAAGGGATCAGCCTTATCCCAAAGAAAGTTCACTTCTGCTCCCCTCATGTCTCTAGGGAAACTATATTCTATTATCTATAAGCTGAAACTTAAAATAAAGCTGCAAGTGACTGACAAGAAACATAGTGACATCAGTACCTATTCAACAAAAAATAGACAAGTTTTTTCAAACAATTTAAGTCATGCAAACTGTATAGGTGAATGCAACACCAAGTGAATTATTTGGCCCCATTCAACACATTTGGAGGGCACAGTGTGGATGTGGCAGCTGCTGCATTTCTGTCATCCTCTACCCTGATGAGGAATTCAAAACGTCTGCTGTAACTCATGAAAACTGCAAACAGGGAATGGGAATTTATGATCACATGCAAAATGAAACTGGACACAGGATCATAGACCAGTTCTGCTGACAATTGACTTTTGTGTGCAGAAAACATCCATGAGGAACCAACAGAAGGGTATTTTTGCTAGGGATTTTAACACTAAATTAAAGCCTCTGTCTTAAAATCTTGGGAGCTTTAAAACTACCAGACTGCAAGCAATATTACTCTCTGAGGGCACAAATGAAAGAAGAAAAGCGGTGTTTCTGGAGAATGACAATTCTAATAAATTGAAATGATTTAGGTGACTATAGTCTCTTCTTGTATAACGCGCTCAGTTGCAAGACTATGAAGAATGTGCAGAACCTGTTATTTCACAAGGAAAAACACTTTGGGAGACATGGTATATTTAAGGTGGAAGGACAGCTCTGAGAAGGGGAGAATACAGAACCACAACAGTCAAATGCTCGTTTGGTTCCGATTCCTCATCTCTCTCTCTCTCTCTCACACACACGGACATACACGAACTGGTGCCTCTATCATTTTCAACAAGTATAGGTTTTCCAAATTTTTCTCTGTCATTATAAGGGCCAGAAACTTTCTTGAACACAGAAAAAAAAATCCCTTTATGTTCCTTAAGTGCCTGAGTTTCACATTAAAAGATATGGTTTATACATGGCCAAAGACTCACAACATGCATATTTTATAGAGCCCCCCCCCCCCACTAAATGTGTTATTTTAATATCATAATATTTCTAAAGAGGTGCTCATGTTTATCCAGAAGCGTTCAACACATTTTGAGGCAGGATCCAATTTGCCAAGGGCCCCCGGCCGGAGTTAACATGCAATACCTAAATAGTCCTACAAGAAATCCTGGAGGGAGAGCTCTCCAAAAGGATCCTTTCCTGAAGCTGCTCTGTGAGGACTCTGAGTGGATGGGCTGGATGCTGCAGACAGCTGGGAGAAACCATGGCAGAGAGGGAGAGAGAAAAAGAAGGCCTCAATGAGAGAAATATGAAGGCAGAAAATGCAATGGTAGAGGAGGCAGCTTGGAGGTAGGTTGTCAGGGCTGAAATGGACTGATTAAAAAAAAAAAGGCTGTGTGCAAAGTTGAAGCCTACTCCAATGACAGGGAAGATTCAGAAGTTGGAAAGCTGCCCACAGCAAAGGAGAATTCCAGGGCAATCAACAGAAACCACCACCACCACCTTAAGTCAGTCACCAGCATATGAACCCAAGAGATACAAGTGATGAACCCCATGAGATACCACCACATGTCTATCTGCAGACAGCAGAGGCCAGAACAGAGAGGCTTTTGACATCTGGGCCTCATACAGTACTTAATACTATTTACACTTGAAGGACTGCCAGCCTCTAGCATTAGGTGCCAGTTGTTGCATAAGCAGCAGAGACCTGAACCCGGCTATGGCACAGAGCCATAGTATATTCCTAATTGTAGGCCAGAAGCAAATCTACCTCATGGCATGAGAGAAAGAATGATTGGGATTCCAGTGAAACAACCTCTCACTGTGATTTTGGCCTGCCAAAACAGTTGATTTTGTTCTGGCTACTGAATTTTGTACCCTGCAGACTTTTGCTGTCCCTGATTTCAGGCCACATGGCACAGAATTATCTTGAATGCCATTGGAAACCGTTCCAGCTTCCTTCAACATGATCTGGCAAAAGAGCAGATGCCTCCAATACTCCTCACAAGCTCTGCTTTCTGGGTCTTATCCTGAGAAGTCCTTATTGCTGGCAACAAGGACTTATCCCCACTGCGGAATCAACATGCCAGCAAAGCACCGTTTGGATGACCACCTCTCATCCTGCAGCACAGCCTAATTTAGTTATTCACCTGGATATCAGCTGGACTGTGTGATACCTTCCACTGTGGGATGTGTAGAGAGAACAGGACAGGCATCCAGCTATGATGGCAAGACTGATTGTGCCTTCAAAATTAGTGAGAAACTGGAGTTCAGCGGTAGAGTATGTACTTTACAAGAACAGTGTCTAAGCTTAATCAGTGGTGTCTCTAGTTAAAAAGATCAGGTGGCACTTGGTGGAGAAGATGTCAGTTTTTGACCCCAAAGAGCTGCCATTGGTCAGAATGGACAAGAACCCTCTTGATGGTTTACCCATCTGACCTGATATACAGCAGTTTTCTGTAAGGCAGAATTTTTGATACTTCCACCCTGGCCTAAACCTACCACTCTCCATTCAAGTTTATTCAGAGATAATGTAGGTCTGAGGTATGGGCAATAGGCAATCCCTGACCCATTTTTCGGCATTCATCCGAGACCGCCCAGAAAAAAAGGAAGGCAACAGACAATCATCACCACAAACCACAGCTTCTCTGTTGCTTAAACAGAGCACCTTCCAATCAGTTTGTTTAGTCCTACAGTTCTCCGGTTCTAAAAGAGGTTACAACTTTTAATTCTCAGTATGCCAATAATCACAATTAAAGAAGGAAGTCTTCTATCTCTGTGCTTACTTCCTAAAATGGGTGTTCCAGAAATAACAATCAGTCCAATCCACAAACTACCAAGTAAATATGGAAACTGTAGACTTCCTTGTTTCAATAAGATTCTTCAGGCAAAGAACAGTTAACCCCGTGAGAACTTAATAAATAATACATGAATGCAACCAGTAATGAAATTACAGTAAATTAATCATTATAATTTATGAAAATTACTTAGCCATGGCCCTCACTTTGGCCACACCCCTATGGGGTCATGCCTCAGAGTAATAGCAAATGGGAAGAACGGCCCTCAAGCCCCGCCCTGTCTTAGAGGCTTTTATTTTGATAGCTCTTTAACCATCATGGATAGGTCCTCAGGTATCCTGAGATCTATAATTAGGTAACATCATCAGAAACCTACCCTAGAGAGGTTTAGTGCCTTGCATTGAGCTACACTACAAGAGCATTCTAGCAGAAAATTCCAAATACCACACCAAATTACAAATCCTAGGAGAAGGCCATAACAATTAAAGTGGTATCACACTGCTAGAACTGTGTAGTGCAGACACACTACTATTACTAGGAGCCTTGTGGTGCAGTGGTTAAACTGCAGTACTGCAGTTCATGAGCCGAGTTCAATCCCAATGGGCTCAGGTAGTCGTTTCAAGGCTGACTCAGCCTTCCATCCTTCCGAACTTGGCAAACTGAGGACTCAACTTGCGGGGGGGGGGGGGGGGAATGTATAACCTGCACAATTAACTTGTAAACCACCCAGGGAGTGCGATAAGTGCTATGGAGTGGTATAAGCAGCACATTTCACTGTGTTCAGCAATGCTTACTCCAAAGTATATTCAGCCTTAAGGTCAGGAGTCCAAGGAACTTCCTCCCTTAAAATCTCTCAAACTGAGTTGCTACATTGTTTTTGGTTTGTTTGTTTGCTGAATTCACTGTTCCCTGAAGGATTTCCTTACCCACCACATGTCAAGTGAGTTGTTCTTCCTTCCCCTGGCCAACCACATATGGCATTGTGCAGCAGCCCCTTAAGAGGCAGATTATTCTGTATACTTACAGATCATTCGAAAACGTGCTACCTGTTTATACCCCTATAACCTTAGACGTGAGAATTATCAAATTTATTCAGGGCTCAAGTTCTGATAAAAAGTTCTTAGGTCTTCTAGTTTATTATTAAAAGAAAGAAGGCAGGAGAAGAAAATATTTTGAGATGGAGTGAAGGAAACCTTTTGTTTGGTGGTTTCTCTTGGAAACAACTGAATCTTGTTTGTAACTACCCAGGAACAGCTGTATTAAAATGCCCTGTTTAAGCTGCATGCAAGTACTGTATTCTTTACTGCTCTGATGTCACCTCGCCCCTTTTGTATCTTGTTTCATGTCTTCTCTTTTCAACACAGGAAGACTTCACTCTGGTGCAACTACTGTGGTGAATTAATGTCAAATGTCTCCCACAGAGAAACCATAGGCACAAGGCACAACCCAGTGGCAAGGAGTTTCCAGGTGACTACACCAGCTATGAGGTCTAACAACTACTGTAGCCAACCTTCCAGTCCTCTCTGTCATCTTTCCTGTAACAGAATGCTGCCTCTTAAGACTAGGCAGCCTCAACTACAGTCTGCTGGAAACATCATGCAAACGAAAGCTTCTTCACGGGTTCCAATGCGATCGGGGTGCAAAATTTTAATTCATGGAACGAAGAGGGCGACCTAAATCAAGAATCAAATGTTCTCCTTCGTGTCCTCTGTGAATAGACACTAATGGGTTAATCTGCGCCTGAGCAGAGCAGCCTTCGGAAACTTCCACAGCTTTAAGCACTTAGTGCTGGGACCTCCCCTACACCTGGCTATATAACTCCGCCCCCGGCCCAGTGCTTCAGTTCTTTTTTTGACCGCCGCTGTAGCAGCAGCTTCGTTTGGAACTTCGCAAGTAGAAATAATTCTATTCCTTATCTTTGACCTTCCCTTGTTCTTTCTTCTGTAACAAGTTGTTTCTTTTGCCTGGGGGATAAAGTACTAGCCAGCATTCGCTGTTCTTTGTAGAGGCTTTACAAAGCCGGCTTTGCAGCCCTTAGGGCTTTTCTTTTGTAGAAATACGGTCTCTTTTACCTTCTTTATAAGGCTAACCCCAGGCTTAAGAGCAACGGCTTTCTGTCTGTTTGCAATTTCCTCTTCCTAGCAGGATAGAAGAGGACAGCTTCTGAGCTTTGCCCTTGAGAGAAGAATGGGCACCCTGCAGCTCCGGCCGCCTTCCCCACCTGTCAGTGATTCTCCTGACTGAGGTACAGCCTCTCCAGAGTTTGGCATAGAACAGCCCTCTTGTTTCAAGGGACTCGTTCTTACAGCTGTTTCGCAGTGAGCTGGGCTTCTGCAGCCTTAGGATTGCCCTTGGAAGAAGAAGGGCCTCCATAACTCCTGCTCCCCGCTCGTCAGTGGGGTACAGCCTCTTCGGAGGTTGGAACGGAACAGTCCTCTTGTTTCAAGGGGCTCGTTCATACAGCTGTTTAACCTGCAGTGAGTTGGGCATCTGCAGCCCTGCCCTTGGAGAAGAACGGGCCTCCTGCAGCACCGGTCGCCTTCCCCGCCTGTCAGTGATTCTCCTGACATGGGGCAAAGCCTCTGCGTATGATTGGCGCACGACAGCCCTCCTCCGTCGGCGCGTTCATGCCAATTCCAGACAGAGCTGCACGCTGAGGCTGTAGATGTTCCGGCGACATGCGGTAAGCCTTGGGGATAGTATGGGCCCCTTCAGCTCCCACGGCTAGCCCTACGTGTCAGTGATATGCCTGACTGGGGTGACCCTTGGGTGGTTTGGCGTGAAACGGCCCTCATTTATCAAGGGGCTTGTTCACGCGGCTGCTATTTCCAAAATCAGTTAGGTGCCAAGGCAAGGGCTTTCTGGCAGCATTTGACAGCCCTAGCTTTGCCTTTGAAAAGGGGGGGGGGCTGCAACTCCCACCGCTAGCCCTGCTAGTCGGTGATATCCCTGGCTGGGGTAGCACCTGTTTGGTGGCTGATAATTTGGCACAAAACAGCCCTCTTTATCAATGGGCTGGTTCATGTAGTAGCCTGCGGCCCCGCCTCAGCTGCCGGTGCCCGCATAGGCTCATAGGAAAAGGACTCACAGGAGTCCACCCAAGAACCCTGCCGCTGTCGGGTAGACCTGGGTAATTTTCCTCAGGTAGGTCCTATCACGCTGACAAGGTTGTGTAGGACCAGTCCCTTTTATCCAGTATAGGAGCTATGAGCTCTCTGCCACCACCGCCATCCCGCTCCACCTGGCATCGTTCTGAGCCATGGGCTATGGAGTGCTTTGCGCCTCCACATACACTTCACAGGTGTAGTGCTCCCTTGAACTCGGCTCTGGCAGCACAATGTTCGCAGGTTCGACCGAACCTGCTGTTAACCCGTTCGGCCTTCTCCATTCTGACAACTGTGTTGAGCCTGAGCTTGGTCAGGCTCATGCTAGGACAGTCTTCTCCCCTGTTCGTCAGGAGGGCTTACCTTATTCAGGATTGGGACTCACATGAGTCACAGGGGGGAGGAAGATTTTCCAACCAATCTTCCTACACCCCTCTCAGTTGTCACAGATGGTCACACTCCTTTACTGTTAACAGATGAAGAGTTCTTTGGTCGGCGTTATTTGTTTTTGGCCGCCATGTAGCCACTTACTCCTCTGCCATGGGGGCTTATCATCACCACTTATGGAGTTTGGCGCTGCCCACTCTGCAGGTAGCTCCTGTGCACCTTTACAGTTCAGGCCTCCCACATCACTAGGAGGCACTGTTGCAGGTGCGTCACGAGCGCACTGCTGCTCGATACGCCTTAAAACCAGCATCTAAACAACTGACGGGTCAGGACCTGCCGTTGTTGGTGTAGGGTTTTTCTTTAGTCAGAAAACTGTTGTTATTCTTGATAACCTGCTCAAGCTCTAGACGGCGGCACAGTTATTTGCGGCGTAACAACCGCAAGAGCCTGACGATGGTCCTATCAGCCTAGGGCATCCCGGGAACGTCAATGGCCTCAACCCCAAAGTTACCAGCCGCCGCCCCTAGACATGTGGGCAGGCAGTGCCCTGACCGACAGGATTGCAGGCAGGACCGCAAGACTGAGCGGTCTCTTTACTTCTCTGTTGTTGACCAGTCAGTCCGTTTGGCTCCTTGTCTTCCCAGCTATGCCACTGAATTCGATGTACCCCCTGTCACAGCCCGTGTTATGGCTGCCTCCACCCCTAACCCCCCCCCCCCAAAAAAACAAGGATGGAGGCCTCTGGCCTGTCCTTGGGGTTGGAGGCCTGAATTCTTTTATTACTCTGCGTAGTTTCCATACGGCTTCCTTGGACTCACTTATTCACTGGTACGTCCAGGGGGTTGGTTTATCGTAAGATGCTCACTTTCATGCGGGCATCTGGTTAGACCGTCATCGCTTTCTCAGGGTTTCACTTGGGGAAATCACTGTTTATCCATGGTTGGTTAACTGGCTCCTGGTCGCGGGGTCCAAGTCACAGGCTGGTAAGCACACGTCCTTGACACTGCCCCTTTCGTCAGCGTTAGGACTATAGGTCAACATAGTGAAGTTGACTTTGCCACCTACACACTGTGTAAACTGTATTAATGTGACTTTGGATGCTCTCTTGAAGCAGGCTTTTTCCCCTAACATCAAGTCTGTGACAATGCATAATTTGTTATGCTCCTTTTTTCTTCAGGCGCTTGGTTCCCTGCCCTACAGGTCCAGCGACTCCTGGGGCTGATGACATCTACTGCAGCTGTGGGACAGCTTGCTCGACTGAGGATGCGGTCCCTTTAAGCCTGGTTTCTCTCACTTTTTCAGATATCTTGCGACCACCCATCCACATTGCTACAGGTGACTCCGGAACTCGCTGCATAACTGGACTGGTGGAGACCCCCCGCCCCCACACCCTACAGATAGGCCGACCCTTTGGTCTCTTGACCCAGTTGGTTCGGTCAGTGATGGATACCAGCCCGCCAGACTGTGGGGGGCTTGTCTACGCCACCACGTGGCCCTTCGCCGCTGGTTCATGATAGTAGCCAGCCTGCATATCATTGTGCTGGAGCTCCTGGCACTCACCAAGGCCTTTTAGGCCTCCGAGTCCCTGCTCCGGGGTCAAGTGGTCCAGGTCGCATTAGGCAATGCCACTGCAGTTTATTATATAAACAAGCACAGCGGCACTCACTCGTTACGCCTTCTTTTTCACACCATCGACCTTTCGGCCACATTTATCCAGTGGCTGTACATTTGGCAGGCGAGAACACTTCCATGGCAGTCCATCTCAGCAGACTACAGTCCTGCTCTCACGAGCGGGCTCTCGACGATACCATCTTTCATTGCCTCTGTCGTTGGTGGGGGACTCCAGGCATGGATGCTTTCACATCTTGAACGAACAAGAACTGTGCCATGTTCAGCTCCGGAGCTGGTGTCGGCCGCGCCTCCCTAACCAATTGGTCATGGGGCCTCCTTTACAAGTTCAACCTTTCCCCCTTCTTCAAAGGCCTGTTGTTCAAGTCCACCATGAGTGTGCGACCGTCATGCTTGGTCGCCTCGCTAGCCATGGTTCTCGATCCTGCTCCCGGGACCTGCAGAATACATCACGCTGCACCTGGTCCCTCACCTACTGCCTCGGGACAGGGGTCGGGTGTTTCATCCGGACCTCGGGTTCCCCTACCTGTCGACTTGGAGTCTTCCCTGACAGTAATGGACGTGCTCCATCATGCTTGCACACCTTCTACCACCTTGACCTACTCCTTTCATGGGTAGGCGTTCTGTCCCTTTGCGTCAAGACAACTTGACTCTGGATGCACTCCTTCGGTTTCTCCTTCACTGGTTTGCCTGGGACTGGCCCGTTCTACCTGCACACTATTTCTCCGCGGCCCGGAGAATATGCGCCCTGCCTATAGACCACTGACACCTCAGTGGTCTCTCCAGTTAATTCTTTGGCAACCCTCCAGGCTGCCTTGCTCCTGGCATTATCCTTAGCTTGCAGGGCTGGAGGACTGGCTACACTAAGAGCCGGTCCTCCTTTCCTGCAAGGTAACCTTACGGCCAGGCCTTACCTTCTTGCCTAAGGTATTTTCTGCCTTCCATTTGAACCAGCCAGCTGTCCTTCCTGGTTTCTTTCCCACACCATGTTCGCTGCTTGAGACAGCTCTGCACGCTCTAGATGTGAAGCGTGTTCTGTCTCACGATGTCTCTCTGTCACCTTTGCTGGTTCTCCTTCGGAGCACCGGCTTCCTCTCAGACCATGTCTATCTGGATGGTCCAGACCATCCGCCTTCCTTATGATTTGGCAGAGACTCTTCTTCCAAAATCAGTGAGAGCTCACTCTACTAGAGCTGTGGCATCCTCAATGGCCTTTCTCTGTCACATGGACGTCGCGGATGTCTGCCACGCTGCCACATGTGCCACTCCGTCTCCCTTCATCTCACCCTACCGCCTGGTTGTCCGGCCGAAGGCTCAGGCTGCAGTAGCGCGAGCTGTCCTGGCTTCTGCACTTTCGTGACGTCCCTCCTCCTGGTTACTCAGCTTGCCAGTCACCCATTAGTGTGTATTCACAGAGGACACGAAGGAGAAAAGAGGTTACCTACCTGTAACTCTGGTTCTTCGAGTAGTCCTCTGTGAATTCACACGTCCCGCCCTCCTCCCCACTGTCCGTCACGTGTGCCATGGCATATTGGGCAGCGGCGGTCGGTTCCTTAAGAACTGAAGCACTGGGCCGGGGGCGGAGTTATATAGCCAGGTGTAGGGGAGGTCCCAGCACTAAGTGCTTAAAGCTGTGGAAGTTTCCGAAGGCTGCTCTGCTCAGGCGCAGATTAACCCATTAGTGTGAATTCACAGAGGACTACTCGAAGAACCAGAGTTACAGGTAGGTAACCTCTTTTCTTTCTAGCATTCTGCATTTGGAGATGAGCAAGTGGAATATGGAAGCAAAGAAGGAGGCGTTATTTGCATTAGATGGTTATGAAGGGAGGGGACAGGGAGCCAGGTGCCATGAATAACCTCTTTCAATTCCATGGAAGTCACCCACCCTAGTTAGTTTTGCAACACATTTGGTTCACGTTATGTGGAAAGCTCTCCCACTCACACAGCTTAACGAGCAAAGGACCTGCCCACACCAAGAAGTGATCAAGAAGGAGAGACTCTTCCGGAACCCCACAGCAGGCACATGGTGCACAATACATCTAGTGTGGAGGAACAGGAGTGGCTTAAAGGCCAAAGGCTGCCAATGCTCATGGCACCAAACAAATCCCCACAACGGGCCTTTGTTTCCTTCCCAAGAAACACTAATAAATCTGACATCAGCAAAATAAAACTGAGCTCCAGGTGGAATAACAAATTGCTCCATCCAGCGGCAAACTCAGCAAGCACTTGAAGGAGGAGTGTGCTTCCAACAGCATGTGGTGATTCCCACAGGAAATGTATTCTTTCCCCCTTTAAGTATACAGTCAAGATATATCCAGATATTCAGAAGCCACATAGGGCTACACCAGAGGCTATACTGACTGAATGCTTCCTGGCTATCATGAAGGATTCTTACATTTTTTCTTCAGTGTGTTTAGATGCAGTGCTTTCAACTGCTTTAAGACACTAAAGGCTCTCCAGCTGTACCTGTACCAATATAGCTGGATAGAGCATGGAAAGATTTATCACGAGACAACCCAACTTAGTCCAGAAATGCCCCAAGAAAGCACAGTTCACACATTCTTAACAGGATGATAGAGCAAAATATTCTCGGATTCAGCGAAGCCAAGGCAAAATCAGTGTGCATCAACTGCATTTGCCAAACAGGAACATTCTACAAACATCCAAGGCACAACACAAGAAAGCAGACTTGCTTTCATTGTGTCTGGACAGAGGCATCAATTTCTTTGCTGCTTTCCACCTGGAACGCCCTTTTCGGGAATATATTCTTCAGATGTTTGTATTAAATTAATGGCTTTCAGATGGTCTTCCATAAATTGCCATTGAGCGCAGTTCACTATGAGGCCCATATTTAATCCAAGGATGTTAACGAAGAAATTTCTTTATACAAACAGTATGTTAAGTAGACGTTCTGCAGTAAAACCTAGCATATGGTGTTCGCCGAGCTATGAAACTCAATGGATGACTCCCAGCCTGGCCTATCTGACAGGAGCCTCATGGTGCAGTGGCTAAATTGCAGTGCTGCAGTCAAGCTCACAACCTGAATTCAATCCTGATGGGCTCAGATAGCTGGCTCAAGTTTGACTCAGCCTTTCATCCTTCTGAGGGTGGTAAACTGAGTACGCAGTTTGCTGGGGGGGGGGGGGCAATGTATAGCCTCCATGATTAAATTATAAACCACCCAGAGAATGTTTTAAGAGCCATCAGGCAGCAAATAAGCAGCACACTTTGCTTTGCTATCTCTCTGGGTTGTTTTAAGGATCAAGGGGAGAGGAGGAAAGCTATATATGATGACTTGACTGAAACATATATACATACATAAATGAAAAGTTTATGCCTGTTGTTTATGGGTTGATCTAAGTCAGGGGTCAGGGAACTTTTTTACCTTTTACCCCCCAAAAAATTTATATACGCCGACATTACCCCCTTGATTTGAAAGGAAGGAAATCATACATTATTTGAATTCAAAATATTCAAAATAGGCTGTGTACCGAACTAGCAGGATATATCATCAGTATCAATGGCTGCCAGGCTATGTACCAAACTAGCAGGATGCATCAAATTTAATAAAAATGTGCACTATTTTTGCTGGAACACATTGCACTCCAGCCATGGGGTGGTATAGGCAGTAGTAAGGTGTCCAATGTGCCTAACAAGTTGCATTAAATTTTTGCTAGCTCGCAGAGGATTTAATCATCATCAATGGCTGCCAGAGTGGTGCTAGCAATGACATGCTTGCTAGAGACAGCCAACGCAGAGTTGGGGGGGGGGGGGGCTTTTCCTACCACTTTAATCATTCTGTGTGTGGTGTGCAAAAAGGAACAAACCAGGCTAAAGGTCATGTCACCCACCCTGGTGCCACAGCCCAATATCAAAGGACCAGTGCGCTATTTTTTTTATCATCATCAATGGAAAACTCAGCAGTGGCCAGAGGATTGGAAAAGATTAGTCTACATCCCAATCCCAAAGAAGGGCAGTGCCAAAGAATGCTCCAACTACCGTACAATTGCACTCATTTCACACGCTAGCAAGGTTATGCTCAAAATCCTCCAAGGCAGGCTTCAGCAGGATGTGACCGAGAACTCCCAGAAGTGCAAGCTGGATTTCGAAGGGGCAGAGGAACTAGAGACCAAATTGCTAACATGCGCTGGATTATGGAGAAAGCCAGAGAGTTCCAGAAAAACATCTACTTCTGCTTCATTGACTACGCAAAAGCATGGCAGAAAGTGAGAAGGAATTAAAGAACCTCTTAAT
Organism: Intellagama lesueurii; assembly: GCA_037013535.1. Taxonomy (NCBI): domain Eukaryota; kingdom Metazoa; phylum Chordata; class Lepidosauria; order Squamata; family Agamidae; genus Intellagama; species Intellagama lesueurii. Next base: position 10,404,909 of record JBAJHW010000003.1, read on the forward strand.
GAGGGTGAAAGAGAAGAGCGCCAAAAATGGTCTGAAGCTCAACATCAAAAAAACCAAGATCATGGCCACTGGTCCCATCACCTCCTGGCAAATAGAAGGAAGATATGGAGGCAGTGACAGATTTTACTTTCTTGGGCTCCATGATCACTGCAGATGGTGACAGCAGCCATGAAATTCAAAGACGCCTGCTTCTTGGGAGGAAAGCGATGACAAGCCTAGACAGCATCTTAAAAAGCCACCCCTTTCCCCCCCCCGCCTTAATTCAAGCCTTCTGTTTTGCTTTCCTGTTCCTTTTTTCATAGTTTTGAGTCAGTCTCTCTCTCTCTCACTCACACACACACACACCCTCCCTCCATTTTCTCCATATATTTAAACAAGGTTGATGAAGCCACCCTTTTTCCCCGCCTTAATTCAAGCCTTGCCTGTTCCTTTTTTCATAGTTTTGAGTCAGTCTCTCACTCACACACACACACACCCTCCCTCCCTCCTTCCATTTTCTCCATATATTTAAACAAGGTTGATGAAGCCACCCTTTTTCCCTGCCTTAATTCAAGCCTTGCCTGTTCCTTTTTTCATAGTTTTGAGTCAGTCTCTCTCACTCACTCACACACACACACACCCTCCCTCCCTCCATTTTCTCCATACATTTTCTCCATACATTTAAATAAGCTTGATGAAGCCATCGGTCTCTCGCACCTTCTTTCCCTCGTTAACTGGATCCTTTCCCTCCTCCTGCTTGCTTGCAGTCATCTCCAGGGGAAGCAGTAATTCACAAGCCCCGGATTGATTGACTGCCCCGCCCCTTCTACAGCTGTAACCAATCAAGCAGGCTTATCTCCAATCTCTGAAAGAACGGAGGATTTACAAGTGCCCTGCTGCAACCAAGGAAGTAACAGGGAGAGGTGGCTTACAATTTGAGGTTTGGCTGCAGGGGGTGGGGGTGGGAGGGAGGGAGGGGGGTAGTGCTCTGCTCATTACCCCCAGGATTTTCACTTTTACCCCATTTGGGGTAATTTACCCCTGTTCCCCGACCACTGATCTAAGTTCTGGATGTTTGCATAACATTAAAGCAAAAAAACAAACAACAACAACACTATACAGCTGGAAAACAAGGGCTGCATTGTAGTTTTGCAAACTCCCAGGAATGTTCTCAGCAGAATTCTGATGGGAAGCCACCACCACCACCAGCACACCATAAATGTGTGGTGCATCTTGCTCATCCCTCTCAGTTCAAGTCCACCAAAGAACAAGGGGAGATGGGTTGATTGTGTCACTACACTGATGACCACTTAAAGAATGAGTTACAGATAAGCAGCCTGTTCTTTGTTGTGGCCCTTGTGCAACATATAACTGGGTGACTGGAAAGCTTCTTTATCATAGGTGGAAAGGACAACTCTGGAGCAAGCACAGTAAGATTCATGTATGTGAATCACAGAGACCATGATGAAGAGCAAGGTGCCGAATGATCTTTGCTTAGTATCAAGTTTTTTTTATAATTATAGCACATGAGGAAGGAGCAAATATGCCTAAACCGGTGCAGACAGTTATAAAAACATATCCCACAAGACACTCAACTGTCTTCACTCCTGGCAAAGAACTTCAGTATCGGTAATGATTGATGGGTGCTGGGCATGGGCATTTGTTTCTGTCGGATCTCTCAATGGCATGCAAGTGAAGGAGTGGACGTGGGTGAACAAACTGAAACAGTCCAGACAAGACAACAGGTCTCTTGGCTAGCAGAATATATTAACTAGAACCAGGACTACAACTTGCTCTGGATGGATTTGCTCTCCATCTGAAGAAGGAAGTTCACAGCTTGAGGGTGGCTCTTGGGCCCAGCATGCCTCCCAGAACTTCAGAATCCTGCTTTTGTGAATCCTGCTTTTTGTCCATGTTCAGCTAGTCCATTACTGCCCCTTTTCCTAGGGAAGGCAAATTTGGCCACACCTTTTCATCACACTACTCTAGTGTGCTATAGGTGGGAATGTCCTACAAAAGCATTCAAAAGTTGAATGGACACTATGAACATGTATTGAGTTTGGGATCCGGTGTCTCTCTCTCTCTCTCTCTCTCTCACACACACACACACACCAGGGATGACAGTTTGGTAAGTCTATGGAGACAAGGTCTTTCTTTAGCAAAACTTTGACTAGGCAACTCCAAAGGAAACTATGCTAGTTCCATCTTTACTGAGCTTCCAACAGACAGATCAAACAGTATTATTTTCTGAGGACTTTGGCTATCAAATTGCTTTTCATACGTTTATAGAGAATGTTTTATTCTGGGCTTTATAAAACACTTTCATTTTACATTACTCCGGAACTCCTGGTGGGCAAATCATAATTTACAAATAATTTTAATCCATTAAAGTAAAGATACAATGGGAAAGCCAACGTAAGAATTTATTAGAATAGAAACCCACAGAGTATCAGCAGGACTCTGTCAGAAGTCTTATTGCAATCATCTGTTGAAAAAAAAAAAAGATCATGTGAACCCCTGATCTATCAAGGTTGTAATTCTATCAAAAACAAGATTAATTTGGTATGCCTTGTTTTTTTACGAGCCCACTTTGGCTTTCTGTAATCACAGCCTTCTTCTCCAAGTGGTCACATATCAGCTGTTCAATTAGCTGTTCTAAACCCTCTCTTCAATCCATGCAGACCAATCAGTAATTGCCCAACGCCTCTATTTTGCTCTTTTTGAAGATGATGACGACATTTGCCTGCCTCCTGGGGCTTCGCCTGTTCTCAAAAAATCCTCAAAGACAACAGACAGAGGCTCTGAAATTACATGAGTACAATATTCTACAATGCACAAATGCACTGAGAAGCCACGAGTGCTCACTCCTTTTCAGCATTATACAAGCAGCCAAACAGCTGCAGGAGCATCTGCAGTACCTACTACACAGCAAGCCCACATTTGTGTTAAAAAAACAAACCAACCCACAACTTAGCACACCCCTAAAAATGTTTATCTCAGACTCCATCACTCTTCAATCTCATCTCTCCTGTTTGATAAAATACTAGAACATGCCCACTAGAATACAGCGTCACTACGACAGACTCACTGTTCTCAGCTATTTTCAATACAGCACATTAGCAACTACTGCCATTTCCTCTTTATGCTGCTATTCTCCCTCCCATGGTTTTTGATTTCTGAACCATCAATTCCTCTATTAAGAGGCTTCCTTTCTCAAAATATGTTTCACCATGCTCTCATTTTGGGATTACTCGCACCTCAATTCCTTGATGTTCTTTGACAGTTTGATGGGAGAATTGGGTTACTGGTTGCAGGAAAAAAAACACAGGAGTCTTATGGCACTTTAAAGAATAGCATAGTTTATCTGGCATAAAGTTTTGTGGATTGAAGTTCATTCTATCAAAAGAATCTGAAGTGAGCGGCAAGCCACAAAAATGCATGTGATATAGAACTCATTTGCCTTTAAGGTGTCACAAAAATCTTTTCGGTTTTTGATATTTTGTCAGTCCACATCTTCGTTATTCCACCTTGACCTTTTTACTCGAATGGTAACTTTCTGTGCAGCAGGATGCTTAATGTTTGAAACAGAATGAGGACACTACCAGACAGCACAATGAAATACACATTGTTTCTTAAAAACCCTGTAAAATAAACACTATTCTTGTAGACAGTTTGTACCATCAGAAAATTGTGGCTTTATAGCAGAGTTTGATACCTACTTGGGCTCCCGATACAGGACCAAAAGGATTTGGTGGTCTCATGACAGGTTGGCTGTATATTAAGGTTGGTTGTGTCATTACCGGTACTCCTCCCATTTGGGATGGCTAAAAATCCAAAAAAGGCACAAAGTTAATATCACATTCCTCTCTTTAAAGGACCACAGAGACAAAAATACAACTGTCGCTGGAAAATATTTCTAAAAATCCCATTTCATTAGTGCAAGGACTGAAAAAAAAAATTAATGAAACATCGAAACAGCTTAAGATCTAAAAGGTAAAGGTTCCCCTTGACATTTAGTCCAGTCGTATCGAACTCTAGGGCGCGGTGCTCATCCCCGTTTCCAAGCCGTAGAGCCAGCGTTTGTCCGAAGACAGTTTCCGTGGTCACGTGGCCAGCGCGACTAGACACGGAACGCCGTGACCTTCCCACCGAGGTGGTCCCTATTTATCGACTCGCATTTTTACATGCTTTCAAACGGCTAGGTTGGCAGGAGCTGGGACAAGCGACGGGAGCTCACTCCGTGGTGTGGATTCGATCTTACGACTGCTGGTCTTCCGACCCTGCAGCACAGAGGCTTCTGCGGTTTAACCCACAGTGCCACCACATCCCTTTTAGGATCTAAAACCACCTGCAAAATAGCCCCTGAAACACACGTCTTGAGCTCGGTACCTCTTCCCATTTATTTTCCATTTCCGAAGTGAGGGTCTGCTCCATGCTGTCACACAAAGTGAAGTGAAAAATGAATTATGCAAAGTTCAGACACACAGGTGCCTTCAATTTATGCACTCTAGCATCAAGATAATAATTTCATGCAGGAGGCCCATCTAAATTAAAGTTGTTAGCGCTGACCACTTGAGATTATATTTCAAATCAATGCTGGTGCTACCTTCACATTCAAAGTAATTCTATGTTAAGAATACAAACGCAAGTATAGGAAATACCTTTATAGACCACTAAAAAATATCACCATACAATCCACAAGCTTTGGTGGATCAGGGTCACCCACTTTGTTCGGCGTGTACCAGTTTGAAGAATTTAAAGTCCAAAAGTTCTTCTTGGCAAGGTGGATTTCGCCAGACATGCCTTTCTTAGATATAAATCAGGAAAGCTGCAGGCTGCGCATTAGAACTGTTGTTTTAAAGTTACAGCTGAGGCAGCTGTGAAATTGGAGATCACACCTCAGTTCTTCAACAAAGAGGCACAGGCACACACTCACCTTCCCATTTGGCCTTTCTTTGAAACTCCCATGTTTCTGCTTGGCTAAGGAGGTGAGGGAATACAGAAAAACACAAATCCTCTGTCTGGAAATGGGAGCGATAACTTATGCTGGCTGCATTACAGCTTTTGTTTTAAAGTTACAGCTGAGGCAGCTGTGGATTGGATATCACACCTCAGTTCTTCAAACAAAGAAATTTAAAGAAAATTCTCACTTTAACAAAATCTACAATTTAGATTGTAAATACAAGTAAAATATTTTAATAAGGAAGCAATGACAATCTCAGTATATCCCACCTGGAAATTAACATCTTCATAAAATAGAAGGATTTGGATATCTTAGATCTTAGAACTGCAGAGCTGGAAGGGACTCTATGATCATTGAGTCCAGCCTCTGTCAAGGAGGCCCAGTGGGGAATCGAACTCCCAATCTCTGGCTCCACAGCCAGAGACCTATACCATTTTCATGCTTTTCACTATGTCAAAACTATCAAATGGTATCAAACTTCTACGCTGTGTACTGAAGGCAGTATGTGAAGCAAGCACTTCCCTGTAAGGTACTCCACATTCAGCCTGGAAAGGCAACATTCTGCGCTTCCACAATCACGTTTCCAATGGTTGTTCCTGCTATTTTAATTGGTTTTTAACTGCCGCTGTCTTCCTTAATCTGTATTTATGATCTTAATCTGCATTTATGATCTATTTTGTTTTCATATGATGCAAGCCACTTTAAGTGCACTTAGATTATAAATACAAATTACAGAATAAGAAGACTCCCTGGAAAAGACCCTGATGTTGGGAAAGTGTGAGGGCAAGAGGAGAAGGGGACGACAGAGGACGAGATGGTTGGACAGTGTCATCGAAGTGACCAACATGAATTTGACCAAACTCCGGGAGGCAGTGGAAGACAGGAGGGCCTGGCGTGCTCTGGTCCATGGGGTCACGAAGAGTCGGACACAACTTAACGACTAAACAACAACAACAACAGAATAAGGGAGATAAAAACCAATAAAAATAGCAGCAACAACCATTAGAGACCCAAGCAAACAAATTTAAACCTTGTCCAAACAAAAAGGACTTAAATAGTTAGTGAAAAACAGCAGAGATGAGCCACATGAACCTCCTGAGGAAGGAAGCAGGTGGCCAAATGGACTGCCTAGAAGGCAGTGGATCATAGTTGAGATGTGGCCACACAGAAGGTTCAGTCATAATCAGGATAGTCATAGAATCTCTGTCTCTCAGGTCTTTGGGAGTGGTCAGGATGTGTATAAAGCAAACTAGCCTCCACAGAACACAGAGCATTTCATCTTTAGGCAAGGTAATAGATACCACCATGAAACCAGTAATGCCTTCACTAAATCTGAAACACAAGCGACCTTGCTCTGCACACTTTGAGTGGGGAAGAGAGGGCACATTTCCCAGGAAAGCTCATCTTGCCCTTCCCATTAAGTGAACCCAAGGATTCCTGGAACACAGCTTAAAGGAAACGTAACAAAGGGTGAGGCAGTGGAAGAAACAATGCTGAAAAGCAGTAGCTTTCCCTTGGCAGTATGAATTTTGCAAAGGAGGAACAGGGCAGGGCTGAAACTGTCCTCCTTTTCTCTGCCTTGTTAGGGAACTTCCTCTTCCCCGTATGCATCAAATGGAGAGAGAGAGGTGAGACCAGAAACCAAAGCAAACTACTCTGTTTATCATTTAAAATGAAGAAAAATGACTACTGACCATTCCATACCCCATCATTCCTGTTGGCGTCGTAGCAGGATAGGCCATGACAGGTGGTGCCTAAGGGGAAAGGGGATGCTATTAAATTGCATACCAGAAGAAAAGGTTACAAGAAATCTAACTGAGGGCCAATCTCTTAATTAGCAAGAGAGTTAGAAATTGGCCACCAAGCTATTTATCAGAAAACTCCCATTACTATCTTTGCAATTAAAGGTATTAGCAATTAAGCTTAACTCAGATGAAAATGACTGAGGTTGTAACACTACAGCTACTGCCCAACTTGATCCATAAAAAAATATGGTGACATATCCTCAAACCCAAAGCGTGCTGCTTTGCTAGGTTCATCCTGCCACTTGTATTATGCTGTATTAGCAACCTAAACCAGCTTCTGAACTCAAGTACTGTTAACTTTCTGCCAAGCCTGTTTATAAATACTAAGCCTGATAAGAGGTAATTCACACATCGACAAAGGTGAATGATCAAGAGCAGTCCATGCAATAGCATGAAGCTATACAGGTGCACATATGATTAGTGCCTGAATGGAAGACAAATGGGTATCCATGTATACTTCTCCGTATTTTTTTTTAAAGAAAGGGTAGAATCATAGAATAACTGAGTTGGAAGATGGGGGTCTCTCAGGTCACCAAGTCCAACCTACTGAACGGGTAGGCTGATAATTTGTCTAGATTGCCATGATAAATGTTAATGTTCATTGATATTAACAGGGAGTGTCAGTCAATGGGATTATTTCATTTCATAAAAGACTTCATTAATTTTAGAATGTCTTAACCAAGGTGGGGAATCTCACAATAAAATGCAGATTACAAATATTTACATAAATGTTAAGAATATGGTTAAATGAGAAAATGGCCAATTTAAAGTTGAAATCGCAATCTTCAAACAACTTTTGTGGTGACGAACTTTCTCACACCAGCAGATAAAAGCGCCAGTTAGGGTCTTGCAAGCTTCTCTTTGCTAAATGCTGCTTTACAGTAAGCAGGTAAATTGTGGAGTATTATTCCCTCCTACTCCATATGACTAAAACAATCTGCAGCTTCATCAGAAATCACACTTCTAATTAATGCATCTTACTAAAATACATAATTGGAAACTCCATCCAAAATTCTGGTTTTGATGCTCTCTTGCATCATATTATACAGGATTGCAGAAATCTCTACAAAATATGGCAACCCAGAGAAAAGTGTAACTGCACAACATACACTGAGAATGTGTTCTATGTAAATCACAGCATTTCCTTGAAAGATGTGATCCTCTGAAAACTAAATTGCCCTAGGTGGTAAACCTTTGGTACTCCAGATGTTTTAGACTAATACTCTCAGAATCCCCAACCTATATTGCTGTTGTAGCCCAAAACATCCGGAGTACCAAAAGTTCACCTTCTCTGCCCTAGAAAGAATAAAGGAGAAAAGAACCAGACAGCTTTACAAACATGTTTGCTCCTGTGAATTGCAGTTATCTACCACATAATGGAATCCAACTTGCCACTGGCTGCCATGGTTAATGAAATGATGCAGCAATTATTATTCAGACAGCTGAATAAGCAAATTATGCAAATGCATATATAAGGCCATACAATTGCTTGACTTTTAAGTGATTAAGGCTGGTTTAGGATTTTCCCCACAGTGAAACAAATACAGGGAAAGACCAACAGCAAAATGAAAGTTGAAATAAATTGACTTGAAGTCTTATAATAAGAAGAGCTAAAGAATTAAAATCTTTAAGACTGTTGATGCAAAGCTATTCAGTCACAATATTCATAATCAAAGCAGATTGGGTAGACCATGCACAAGATAATGAACTGTAAAAAAAAAGGGGGGGAGGGGACATCCCATCATCAGTTAAGAAACTTACCTTAAATATATATTTGGAATATATTAAACCCATTAGTGACTTCATTCTTTAGCTCTCATATTGCACTTTATGCACAATTAAGTTTAACTGGCCATGTGCTGAGTTATCTTTTTATCACTATTAATGTTGCTTCTTATAATGAATGAGACAGCATACTTTTTAGAAGGGTAATTTATATATTATGAATGTGATTCAGAACATAATCAAATGGTTAAGGATTTCTAATCCATTTACCATTTGGGGACATATTGGTCTCTCCCTATTTGAAACCAAGTCTACAAGTAGCAGAGTGTGAAGTTGAACAGAAGCCTGTGAGGTTTCATGCAATTATTCACACACAGAGATGCCTTTTTTATTTACTTTATTCAAATGTATTAAAAAAGGCAATAAAGACACACACACCAGCTAACTGGCAGCAAATGGCAGAGTTAAAGCAAGAAAAAAAATCAGTATTTTCCATGCCATCATTGGCATCAAGAAACCTGCAGGATCTGGATATGCTAGTAGTTGCTCAAGATTTCCATCATGCCTGAAGATCTTAACATAAGAAAAGGGTGGAGTAGCAGGATTATGAGATTCTGCTGTAGTTGTTAATATCAGCATGCCAGTTTCTTGCAAAAAAAAAAAAAAAAAAAAAAGGCTACAGGTTTTGTTCACTTACGTATTGTGGAAAATGCATGCCATTCTGTTTTTCCCCGGAAGAACAATTACATAATGCAATAACACTGGATTAGAAACGATTACTTACACAACAGAATATACACAGAGCATTTTAGTCACAAGAGCACTTAACAATCCTGAAAATATAAATTCTTATAATCCAAAGCCATTTATACGATGCTTCTAGTAAAAAAGAACACAGCCAAGGTTGACGAGCTGACAATGCAACCTATGCACTTCTTTTAGCATCTTTTGTGTGGGCACGTTTTTCAGAAATACTAGAATTTCTCATTTAAAGGCAAAGCATTCACAAGGGAAACAGACAACAAACAGGGGTAGGGAGAAGATGAAGCAAGTAAATTTAATTAAATTAAATTTAAGTTCATGAAAACCTTTCAGGAATTCTTTGATTTGGATACATGGGTGCATGGACTTTCTTTTCAGGCAGAGCTTTTCTCAAAGGTGGAACACTCCCCATATTCAATTCTCTCCACAAGGGTCTGGTTTTCAATGTACAGTGATTCGAGGAAGCTTTTACATGTACCATTCCCAAATTCCTAAAGGGAAGTAGTCCCATCCAAGAGGAGCTATGTCACATGACTTACTCGGTTCTTAAGGGCAAAATGATTAAATATTTTATTTAGAAGTATTAATCTTTGTACAGGATAAATTAAAGCAGAAACAGACATGACCACAGGACTGTGGGAATATCAACCATATTTTCCTCATAATTTGACGCTGACATCTGGAGCCTTTATAGGAAGGAGCAACATGTGGCAAGAGATGCTTAAACTCTTCCTCTCATCTGCTCCCTTTCCTCTGCAAGTAGTGGTCAACCAATTTTTATTTTTTTTACAGGTAATTAAAACATTTTCCTCTAAAAGCTGAGGAGTGGGACTACAGGAAAGAATCAGCAAATATAGGAAGAAGCTACCTCCCCTACTCTGTAACCCTCCCTCCATGAGTTCTGCAAATTTGCAGCTGGAGGTGCGTTCAGTTCTGGTTTCTAAACACAAAATTAGCAACAAAAAGCAGACCACAATAGCCAGCAGTTAGCATAGTTAATTCACACAAATTTATAGGCACTTTGAGGAAGCTACCCCAGTCTTCTTTCAAGTGAGAGGTTGATCATGTGCTGTAAGAGAGCCCGTGGATTGCTGGTTTTAATTTTTAAAAAACCTGACATACACTGACCAATATTTTTTAAAAGGAGTATAACTGCTACTGCTACTAGGTTACTTTAGTCTCTAACAATGTATTCCCTGGTTCTCTGTTTTGCCCAACAAAATTCTTGATGATCTCCCATACTTTTACAAGGTACTTTAAATGGCTGGAGTTATAACTTTGGGACTGACAGAATGGCTTACCATGGTCGGAGCATTCCACGCTGTCGTAGGGGCAACTTTGGGTTGCCAGTTGGAGCCTCCTGTTAGTTTCTTTTCTCCTGGCTGTGTCCAATTCACATCACTTCAAACAAACATTTAACACATTAGAACCCCACCATTCTCTTCTATCTGTTTTTTCTCGCAGACATGTTAAAAAGCATATTGGGCATAAAAGAAAAGGGTAAACATCAAGTTTCCTCATCCTGTATTTCTGCAAGTCTCAACCACTTAAAGAAACCTGATCAAACCTTCAAAAAGAGCCAGATTTAAAAAAAACACACACATACATAACTGAAATCGGACAAATATCACTTCTGCACTGTCTAGTCGCTGGCTCACCACTGGCTTAAGGCTCACAATAAAGGAACAAGGTCTGAGCTACAGAAGCAAGAAGAGGAGACAAGGGAGAAGTAGCATTTCCTACAAAAGAGGGACTTTCTTTTGCAGTGCACTGCTCATGACAAGATGGGGGTGATCAAGTGTTTCCTTATTTACAACTTCATTCATTCAGAAAGCAAGTAGTCCCACACCCTGGGAGGTTTGCTATCACCCTCAGAAAAAGAAACTTTCAAGAAGCAGTCGGCATTTTCCTGCAGCTGCCACGTGTTTAACCAAGGAACACGGCAACCTGCATTGCCATATAATATTGCTGTGCTACAATCTACTGAACTGTGGAATACTCACTTTTTAGTTGTTCCATTTCCAATGCCCAAATCTGTCACAAAACAAGAAAATAATTGGAAGCCATCCATTTATTTTGGAAACAGCAGCATTGAAACAGTGTTTCCACAAAAAATACTTACTGCCCACAAGATTGGCTAAAGATGAATCCAGATCATCCAAGACCAACTTGTTAGGTGGTGCTTTGGAGGCTGGAAGACTCTGGTTTTGAGAAGCCACTGTTGGTTTTAGGAGTCCACCTAATTCATCAAATCCTTTAAAAAACATAAGAAGCATAACACCCAATTTTCAGGCATTTCAAGACATGTACTTTAAGATCTAAAACTGAGTGTCGCATAACTCTAAAATTAGTTGTGATCAAACTGCTAGTAGCTTAGGGGGAAAAAAAATCATCCTGCTCTCCTTTTAGGTCAAAATGTGGGACAACATTGATTCTTCTGCAGTGCAAGGCATTGCCATGTATTTGGCATACAGGCTCTGGAACAACAGAAAAAACATTAGTCTGCTGCAGTAAAACATCTTACAGTCACTGCAGCATATGTATGTACGTATGTATGTACCGTATTTTTCTGTGTATAAGACATTACTTTTTCCTAAAATCATTACACTAAAAATTGAGGGACGTCTTTTAAACAGAAGTAAGCTGAGAACATGGAGAGAACAAAACGGCCTGTACCTTGCCTCTGTAAACAGGCTTCCTTCAGTCACGAGGCTTAGCCACCTCCAATCAGGAGGCTTAGCTTCCTCCAATCATGAGCCTTATGGAACTGACGTCATGTACATATGTATGGCCCCATAGTGCTCAAGCACTCTCTGTATGATATATAACATTATTACGCAAGGAACACTTCGCCCCCAGTGAGCTGGGTACTCCTTTTATTTAACTCAGGAGGATGGAAGGCTGACTCATCCTCAAGCCAGCTACCTGAGCCTGTTGGAACTGAACTCAGGTCATGAGCAGAGGCTTGAAGTACTGCAGTTTAACCTTGCACCACAGGGAACTGCTTTATCAAACATGCAAATTGTTTCAGGGATCCCATAAAGTAGTTCATAAAAACGTGTTCCAAAATGAATCTATTGAGTTACTTTAGGTATGCCTAGTGAGATTTCCCCCTTTTTGCATAGTGTTAAACAATGGCTACTTAAAGGACTTACCACCAGAATCCACTGGCACATTTGAAGTTTTGTTTCCAAACACAGACTCAAAGTCAACATTAAGGCCGGCTGGGGGCTGTGATGGAGCAACAGGAGATGGTGTAAACCCTACAGAGAGACATTAAAAGAATAAGCTTATTTATATGCAGTACATGAAGTCTCAGCTTTCGTAAGAGTACTAGTTCTGTAGCTATGAAAGGATGATAGGCAGACAGGGGAGAGGTACACAAGAACTGCATGTCACGCTATCATGGAGGAAAGGTCCATGACACAGGAAGCGATGCATTCAGGTCTGCATGTTGCATATAGTAGTGGGTAGCATAGTACTGGGGGCGAGGGATAGCAGGCCAAATGATGCAGTCTCCAAAACTAGAATTCTACAAGGCTATTTAGGGAATGGACTGGAAATGAGAGACTTAATGTACAAAGGCCAGAATCCTGCAAAACAAGACGGACTGCTCCAGAGAAATTCTATCACTGCTATACCACCTGGGAACTAATTCCTGGAGCAGCAGCATCTCCCTGAATTTCCAGTTTGGATTTGTGACCTGCCAAACTGCTAACTCTGCCCCTGGGAAGTGTTCAAAATTTATCACACTCCAATTATAATCTTTCTACTACTACCCCAACCCAGACTCTGTTTTTCTGCATTAAGTCCTCAAAGACAAGTCAGCCATGAGCCAAGCATATATTTTAAATTCTATTTCCAACCAGCATCTGTGTTAATCATCCTACTTTCCCCCTTTTTGCAAAACATATTATTGCTAAAACCATACACTTTAAAGAAATAAAACATTCTAGCTGTAGTACTACATAAACAGTTATGACCACTTTGGCCTCACAAATGAATAAGAAAAAAAGATCAATTGAAACATAATTACTACACCCCCCTTTGTTTTTACAGAGAGTGCTAGAATTACACACACAGTGCCATGCAGATTATTGAAAACTACTGTGCTGCTAAAATGCAAAGCACAGTGACTGTTCCAGAAGGCTTTTCTTAATCAAATCAATTTGATACAGCAATAAAAATTATACATGTGAAGTCAACAAAGCATGAGAATGAAAGAAGGAGCAAATACAACTGCAGTACACAGCTAGTGCTTCCTCGAATTATTAGTGTATGTATCTTTTCTTATGCACGTGGCATAAGAAAGAATACTAAAATAACTTCAGGATGGAGCATTTTTTCCTGCAAAAAGAATATTTATAAAACATTGAGGCTTTTTAGCTTAAAAACACAACAGAAGCTCACAGCAATGAACAGGCAGGTCAAAAGAACATCAAAACCAAATACTGTACATCAGATCCTAGGAATTGATCAACGAAATGTACTGGTGCTGATTCATAACAGAAAGAAGTACTTCATACAAAATGTAATAGAATTTACATTAGTGGCCACTAGAACAGAGAGATTACTGGTAGGGAGCCAAACTGAAACATATCAAACTGTCAGAAACTAAATGTGGTGCTGACTATAAGAAGGTACAACACAAGCGAAGACGGATGTATCTACTGTGCCTTGTTCGTGAGCTCTGCCAAGAGCATGAGGTATGACTCTGATCAGATTTAAATGGTTCCATTCTTAAGACGGATGTTAAACTGGTTAAACTAGTACTGGGGTACAGCCTATTTCAGCTACATACGTGTTCAGGCCCACAAAGAAAAAGTGATCTGGGAGGATCATCAAAATCATGCAGGCAGCTTCCCCCACAGTTCAGTTTGGAAGCAGCAGCAATCCGAACAAAGAAATCAAGTAACAACAAAATCAGAATCAGAAAGTATTATGCCACCCTGGAGACTGAGAAATTTATTTCACTGTCAGCATTCATGGCTTATACACCATTTCTTCAGATAAAGGACTAACAGGCTAAAACAGTTTCCTATCTATAAACTGCTAAAGAAATAGAATGCATGTGAAAGGTTTCCTACCAATGCATAATAGAGGTTATCTTAAATGGGACAACAAACAATGTTTGTTGTGCTTTTCTACTGAATTCTAAGAAATAAGACAAACACAATGACTTTACATTATTTACAATGAAAGCTTCAAGTAAACTAATCGTGGCATTTTTGGTGGTTCAGAAGAGCATGACTAACATTTGTGTTACGAAAAAGGAAAGGGCTAGTGTGGTCCTGAAGATTACACAAATGCAAGAGTAGGCAATATCTTTTATTAGACCACTAAAAACAAAACATCAATTTCTGGACAATGCTTTTGCACCAACCATGAAGGGGGTGTGCTTTGAGCCTGAGGAAGTGGATTTCATCCATGAAAGCTTGCTATTTGTTTTACTTTTAGTGCTCCAATAAAGGGTATCACCTACTCTTGCTCTGTAGCTAACATGACCAAAAGGTGAGGTGCAAAACAAGTTCATTTTAAAATGTCAGCATCTGCAACCTTTGGGTAAGAAAATGCTAAGCTATTTCTGACAACTATTTAAAATGATTTGATGTTACAAACTGGGAACTCTCATAGCCAGCAGCATTTAGAGGGCCACAGATTCTTTACTCCTGGTTCTAACACACTTTATTTTATTTTTAAAGTATCAACCAGTGATGGAAAATTCACACAACCAAACCACCTGCTTCCGGTCCCTTAGCTATGACTGAGAGATCAGCATTCTTTATTTCTGTGGGCATTTCAGCTGTACCCACCTGCTTTCTGAAGGTAATATCTGCCATTTAGGAGTTCTGAAATTGACATGACTATGTGTTTCTAACCAAGTCTGCACAGTGAACTGAAGTTTCTGGGCTCTGAAAAGGTTGTACCTACCTCCAAATAGACCAGCTACAGATGAGGGCTCACTGCAGAAATGGGAAGCATTAGGATAAGCTTGTGGACCACAAAAAGAATCTGATAAAGGCATACGAAGCAGAAGAGCAAAGAAGGAATGTTACAGAAAGAAAGAAATAAACATGACATGCTCTATTTGTTTAACCGAGTATTTGGAAACTAAAGACTAAAGCTACTACACACACGTACATACACAGAGGCAATCTAATGACAGCATCTAAGAAGGAGAAAAATGTACTAAGGACAGGAGGGATCCAATGCCATGTTTTACACCTCTGAATGTGTGGATAAGTGTAAAACTCCAAGGCATTTATATTATACCTGAAGTAAAGTGACAGAGCTGCACAGTGGATGAGTACTGAGTTGTCAGAAAGGGATTTGATTCAGTAAATGGGTTGAAGCGATCTAAAGAACCAGAAAAAGTTTGGCTGAAGGTCATATGCATGACATGGTAATCTCTGGGTCAGACTGCACTACGTCTAGTGTGGGATCAAAATATGAACTTTCAGGAAATCAAGAGTACCTGTTTGCTACCCTGCAAGCTGCATGTGATAACAGCTGATTGTAAAGCCTGTCGAAAGCTTCCCTAAAGTGGCTCATTTGGATTCCAAACACGGTATCTGACATGACTACAGCAAAGCCTTAAGCATTTTTAGGATGAGAAATTTCCTAGGGGTCTTAATTATTGGACTTCCTGATCTAGATACAGTAGGACTGCCATATTCATAAGTTCAGTATTGATCTGCTACCTGAAAAGATTAAATAAAAAACCAAGAAATACACTTTTCCAAGGTGTATTACCAGAATTCACCACTAGAAGGAATCAGAGACTGTGCAATATATAGGATTTGTTATAGCCACTGTTTTGAGCATCTCGACAGGGGAGAAGTTGGAACTGATCCCCCCTCATGGATACCGCAGTCCTACTGTAAATCAATAACTGTAAATTGGGGTAGGAAAGAATACAAAGCCCTCCCTCCATCCCGCATTGCTCTCAGTAAGTGAGGCTAGGTAACCTTCAAAACCTGGGCTGTAAATTTAAACTAGGCCATGCAATAAGATAAAAGCTCATCTTTTTTTTTTCCTGTCCAAAATCCTAAATTTTCCCAAGGTAATCCAATTAATTTAGAGAAAGGGAAAAGCCAGTCAGATGGTACTTTACCAACAAACATCTCATGAGTTGGTGTCCTAGAAGTGAAAGTGGGGAGGACATCAGAGGAGACAGAGAGATGATCACTAGATTTTGTGAGGAAAGGATTTAGGCTTGGAATGGCATCGTCAACAGCATCAGCAGTAGAATTGAAAGGATCTGTGTGGCCCAAGGTAAGGCAGAAAGCAGAAGGAGGAGGAACCAAGTTAGCTGTGCTTTATCAATTAGGAACAGCATAAGCAGGTCAAGAAGTCAATTTTAAGAATATCAGTTAGCATCCTAAATGCACAAAGTGGTCACTTTATTGGTCCTAGCAAATGTGACATCCTACTCTAAATGAAATGTTGTGTAGAACCAATAGCCATTCTTCTGTTCACGACATTACAGATATGGCCTGGGGAAAAAAAGCTCTTCTCTTAATACTATAAGTGAGAACTAGACATTTGCTTACAACCTACTGCATAGCACCTCTTGACAGTTCTGTAGCTACTGTGCCTCCAATTTGAGAATATCCTCCCCACACCCTACTTTCCTCAAAGCTTGTCTTTAACCGCTTGTCATGACCATACAATTCCATTTTAATATCTTTTCACCATCCAGGTTTTTCACTGCTACAGCATAACAGCTTGATTTTCTCACTATTGTTGTAAAACCTGCTGTGTGGATCTGCTAATTCTTAGAAAACAGAAAATTATCTCTGCCATGGCTGTTCATACACCACGAGGTACTGAATGAGAAAACTGAGCATCAATAACTCAAGGACAGTAATCCCAGTAGTGCTGGAAGGGGTTGGCAACATTGCATTCACTTCCATGGACTGCAATGTCTCGGCTTTGATCCCGTTGGGTTCTGGTATGCTGTTGGATTAGAAACTGCAAACATGTGGAGTCGTTTAGTTACTGTATTTTACATGTCCAACGTACTAGTAGAGGACATCTAACATTCACATAGTTTGTAAAAAAGCACACTTCATATAACTGCAAAGCTCCTTATGTCATGTGACTTTTTAGGATTACTGTCCACTTCATCAGATGCATAAAGTATTATCCAAGGTTGTCGATGAAATATATGCCTGGTAGGAGATATTTAAAACCTCTCCTTTGTGGCTGCCTTAAAAAAATAACCATGAGTCATGTTTTTGGCATTCCATACTCCTAGGATTGTGTCCAAACATTTAAGGACAGAAAGAGTCTTAGTTGCCCATAAACAATAGTACGAATGGACACAAACACTATTATGCCTATAATTCCCTTGTCTACCCTGTGAACAGCCAACAAAGGTTTTTGGCAGCACTCTTTCCTTACACATCTCAGCTCTTCACTTCTATGACAGGAAGGAAATTACTTTATTTTTAGTATTAACTGGAATTACTTCATCTATGCATTTCATTTATGAAACGTTTACGTGAATGAAGGAATTTCTTTACAGCCTCTTGTTATTTGCATTGAGCAACAGGGAAGGCTCCAACTGACAGAAGAATCAATGGATGGACTCAATACTGCTGTCTGTGCTCAGCATTGGTCACTGGATGTACGGTCCCAGTTAAAAAACAACTGTCAATTACAGCTACCGGGGGAACATCTCACTAGTACAAATTTATCCAGTAGCAACGAGAGCAAAAGCCTAGTGGTTTATTATCTTCTCAAATAAAAATTCAGCAGGTTCATGGCCTTCATAAGGAACATTTTCTTCTACATTCTAAATGCATTTGCTATTAACAACTTCAGCAAGCACACTGTCAAAATCTTAATACTTCTGCTCCAGCCACCAAACACACACACAAACACACACACTAATAGCAAACATAAAAACACGCCTGTCATCTTACTAAGACATAAGACATTTTGTGAAAGAAAGAATGCTAGGTTCCTGTAACAACAGAGAAGATTCAATGATCCTGCTAGCTGCATTTTAACATCTAGTGAGCGACGGAGGGGGGTGGGAAGATAATATCTCTAAGTTGTTGCCAGGCCCTCCAGTGAATCCATCATTATCTTACATAAGCAGTGTAGTAATAACACTATATTTGGACCTTGTACCTTTCATGCAAAGGGATGTGCATGTGAAAGACTCTAGAAGTCATTGGCGAGACATAGAAATAAAATTTGATCACTTAGCTTTTCACCAAACCCTCCTCCATTTCAACTTTCTTGCTACTGAAGTATTTCTTAATATTTTATCACCAATGTTGTTTTAAGCGGACATACGCATAAAAAAAAGTTTGCTAAGATTCTGAGTTCTTTTCTTAAGAACCAACTTTTCCAGCCTGTGATATCTTCTGCCAATTACATGACTCTGCAGGAAGAACAATGGGGTTAATCTACCTGTTACTAGGCATGGGATTTTCAGAATTTATGGATTAAAATGCTCCAAAGCCTGCAGGAATTCCTCCAGCCAGACCTGGAGAGGTGGGAGCTTTAATCAAGAAATCAAAGTCCTGACAGGTGTTCTAAAATTCTTAAGATAACTAATTCAGACTCCAGGAGTCATTTTTGTCCTATAGATAAGACAGGTGAAATGGGTGGGTGGAGCTACAAGGATTATGGATCTGGCTGGTTTTTTATCCCCAGGCTTCTAGTGCAGAGTTTAATAAACAGAGACTACCGCACCCGTAATCTCTTGCAAATCCCAGAGTTTAGCCCTGCCCATCCATCTCTCTTTTCTGCATAGGAAAAAAATGGCTGCCAGAGTCTAGCCGAAAGACATGAAGACACCTCTCAGGACTTTGATTTCTTGATTAAAGCCCCCCAACTGTCTGGCTGAGGAATTCCTGCAGACTGCTGAGAGCAGTAGTCCACAAATTCCAAAAATCCCAGTCCTACCTGTTACTGCACAACAGGCTTGCAGAATTGTTAATGACAACAGTTAGTGATACTGAAAGAGTGAATTTATGAAAAGATGGATCCACTGTAGAAAATCATGACATAGGTCTTTAATAATCCTTGTGTGAGAACAATTTATGAAGTATGGATAAAAAGGAGAAACATTTTTATCTCTATAGAGATAAATTTTAATCTCTGTCCTTTAACCAGATAAATGAGAAACTGGACTCCTACAAGGCTAGGGGCTCTTTCAGAGATGCTATGAACACACCGTTGAGAAAACATATTACAATTTGTTCCTCAAGAAATATGTTTGTCAACAGGTAAAGGTTCCCCTTGACAATTTGTCCAGTCGTGTCCAACTCTAGGGCGCGGTGCTCATCCCCGTTTCCAAGCCGTAGAGCCAGCGTTTGTCCGAAGACAATCTTCCGTGGTCACGTGGCCAGCGCGACTAGACACGGAACGCCGTTCCCTTCCCACCGAGGTGGTACCTTATTTATCGACTTGCATTTTTATATGCTTTCGAACTGCTAGGTTGGCAGGAGCTGGGACAAGCGACGGGAGCTCACTCCATCGCGTGGATTCGATCTTACGACTGCAGGTCTTCTGACCTTGCAGCACAGAGGCTTCTGCGGTTTAACCTGCAGCGCCACCACGTCTCTTTGTTTGTCAACAAAGTATATAGAATACTCATTGTATATTTTTTCATTACAAGTGGGAGAAAGATCTGGAGGAAAATATACTGGATAGATATC
The DNA here is from genome assembly GCA_037013535.1 of Intellagama lesueurii. Classification (NCBI taxonomy): domain Eukaryota; kingdom Metazoa; phylum Chordata; class Lepidosauria; order Squamata; family Agamidae; genus Intellagama; species Intellagama lesueurii. The sequence continues at coordinate 10,424,822 of JBAJHW010000003.1, forward strand.
CTGGGATTGGACAGGAAAGAATACAGCAGAATAGCAAATAGGCACATTGAGTTGCATTTTATATCGACAGTATTAACACCATGCAAAATTAAGGCAACACATTGATTACAAAATGATATGACAATGATGTAGTCAATTAGGCACTGCTTATTTATTTTAGAGAAATGTAAGCAGATTCCTTGGAATTCAATACTATCAAGGCTATAAAATCACCTACTGATTTTTTTGAAGATACTACTGAAAACATATGACCATGAAATGACTGCTCACTGCTACTACAACTCTTATTTGGAGTGGGGAAATCACTGCCTTTATGTATTAGTTCTTTCAAATTTGGGATACAGCAATAGTAAACTGATTCTTGAGAATAAATGGCCAGAATTCTATTACTTATGTCCATCAGTGCAAATCTCTGCGGCAAACTGCTGCACGTTAATAAGCCAGAGCTTATATTTCTTGCCACATGGCAAGTCGTGTGCACTAAGAAACACAAGACTCAACTTCTTAGAGTAGCAGCAATTTCCCACAACGATTTATGCTCCTTGACTTTCACTGGTGGGCAAAAGCAATAGATCAGTGTTGAGCAGATCCATTCATTTTGGGACTGTGAAGAGATACTGCCTTAAAATGTTAAAACCACCTGAATCAAAGGACGTGATGAATTAAAAATGCAGTTATCTCTCAGTTTGCTTCTTAATTAACATGGGTGGAAATTAAAGGTAAGGTTGTCTCACTACACTGACAGCAATAGTAGTTAGAAATATATTTATCTGTTCACTTGCTAGGAAGTGTTGGCCATTAGATGCTAATGGTAGGATTTCTTATCTCTGTATATTGCAGAAAAGCTGCCAGAAACACTTAATAGTATTCTTCTGAAGCCATTACCTCCAAAGCCTAAGCTGCTGGGGAAAGCAAGAGGAAACCATCTTACTTCATTCTAAACAAAGAATGAACATGTACGCAGAAACTGCTGTTAAGACTGCCTCCTTATCCTTTAAATCATGTCATCTTTGTAACACTTTCCAATAAATTTCTTTTAGCCTGCATATCAAGGTGGCAGACAAAGATGGGGAAAAACATTGCAACTATGAAATGTACAGTATCAGTATTAATATTAGTAGTAGTTTTAAAAAGAAAAGTTTTGAAGAATGGCAAATAGCAAGTTCACATTTAAGAAGGTTTGTATTTTTCTTTCTAAGGGCATACTGCAGATTTTGTGGCAACATGGAGCCACATCCATTGCAGGAAGGGAGGGGTCAGGAGGACAAAGACAACATATGGTCCCAGCTCCCATGCTGAAATCGCAACACACTTTTAAAAAAGAAGTCTCTATTGAGTAAGATTTACTTCCTTCCTCCGTATCAACTCTTCTGAAATCACTGAACCAGAACTCATTGATACCTTGAAAAATCATTTATTTCAAACTCTAGCCAGTGCAAGAAATCTAGTGCTCTAGTACGCCTGATAGGTAGCCACTCAGCCTTTGTTTAAAAGCCTCAATGTATGAGAGACCATTATATTCTAAAGAAGTCTGAACAACTACATTTCTGACCTGGTTCACATGAGTCTTCACAGTGTGTTCTGAACCAGATTGTGTTCTGAACTAGAGAAAAGGTGTGGTCTTCATTCTCTCTCCTTTAACAATTATTATTTTTTCTGTTTTCTATTTAGTGAAAAAATGCTGAAATCCTCTTCCATATTTTCTTGTTACTATTTAGGGCAGTGATTTCCAACCTTGAGTAACCCAAGTGTTCTTGAACTGCAACTCCCAGAAGTCTTCACCACTAGCTTGTACTGGCCGGGGTTTCTGGGTGTTGCAGACGAAGAACATCTGGATTACCTAAGGTTGGGAACCGTTGATTTAGAAGAAAGAAGCAAATTTTAATTTGATCGTCTGGACACAACTTTTCTTTCTTTACAATACTTTTTGGCCATATAATGGTAATTGAAGCCTCACAAGAAAATAACATTATTATCATAAAAATACCACTATGACTGGTGCTAAAGAGGTAAGTGAATATGAAGCTACAGAAAAGATGATGACTTACTTCCGATCCTCCATTCTCTAGTTGGAATAATTATCTGGCTCTGACATTTAGAAAAGTTTCATCAAGTAAAATAGCAAGGAAGCAGAGCTCAGAATGAAACCTTACAAATGGGAGGAGCAGAACTCACAAAGGGGATTTGAATTTCTTACCTCCCCAGGTGCCTCCTACTTGTGGTGCAGAGGACATAGGATGCAAAGATGAATTAAAGGGTGGCTGCAAATCAAGAAGATCATTTGGCAGCTTTGATGTACTATAGAAAGAGATGAAAGCAATTATCAGAGATCCAAGTAATATTGACACACTTTCAATTCATTTATCTCGTTCAAAATAGTTACCACAAATTGATCACAGAGACAGAGGCACTGAGTACAAAATACAGCTTTCTGTATTCAAGGCAGGACCTGAAGATGCACTTTAGGCAAACCCAAAGACATATGTGGAAGGACATCATACCTACATTTCAAACAGATACATCTATATTTTTATGTCTTTTGTTTAAAATCTACATTTTAAGCAGTATCCAGAAATGTACCAGATTGTACTAAATGACAGAATGACTCGCAGATTGAATTAGTCTAACTCAAAGTGAGTCATGACACTCATTGGGTGATCCTAAACCAATCACTCTATTCCCCCCTGTCCCCCACCACCCTGTGAGGCAGAACAGAATGACAGAAGAAGGAAGGGTTCTCATATACTGAAAAAAAAAAATCCTACAGATTTGGAGGTGATAAGAGTCCTTCCTGGTAACTCATAAGTATTCTGAGCAGTTATATGGTATACAATGCATAGCTAATCCTATTACTAAACTAAATAATTATTTTTAAAAACCATTTTATAGCACAGTCTCAAATTCACGACGCACAGTTGGCTAGAAGTAATATTTTCCAACCAGCAGCAATACTGAAAGGCATAGCTGTCGCTGTACTGGCTTCTCTTCTGTTTCCAGGGCCACATCAAAGTGTTGGTATTAACCCCTCAAGTCTTAAGGGGTTTCGAACCAAGTTAGCTGAAGCATCGTTTCTTCCCACTCTAACATCATCTAAACTGTCCCTTCTCCAGGCATCTTGATAAATAAGGTCCAGTAGCTAAAAGAGACAGGGCCTTTTAAGCATTGGCACCCTTGTTAAGGAACACCCTCCAAAGAGGTTTACCTAGCACCTACACTGCAGTCTTTTCAGCAGCAAGTGAGTATCTCCTTACTCTTCTAGGCTTTTCTATCTTAAAATAATTTTACTACTTTTTTTGCATCTTATGCACTGATGTTATTCTCTGCTCTCAATTTTCTTCTGCTGCACTTTTATTATTTTTTCAGAGTTTATTCTCATATTGTATTTCACTTTTTTTTTACCACTTCCAAGAACTTGGGATCAAGTGGTTATAAACCTTGAAAATAAATGCTAAATTATACATAACTAACAATGACTACCTGTTTGAAGAACTAGGTGTGGAGAAAATGTCAATGGCTGGTGTAGTCATTATGCTTCCTGCTGCATTAGACACAGGGGAGGAGGCGGTTGTTAAAGAGGACTGAGGTTTTTTTGCAAGTTCTTTTAGACGCTGTTCCTATCGGAACACAAGAAAGCAAGAAACAAAGTATTTTACATGGTTACTAAGATTAAGTAGACAAACCCTTCAAGCAAGTTTCAATATAAGCGATTTTTCAGTGATAAGCAATGCAACTGAACCTCACCAAATATTTACACATGGCAATTGTGAAGAAAAACTGATACATGCAAAAGAAAAAGAACACAGGAACTTACAGTAGGGAGCAATGTATTTCTTCATTTAGCTCAATATTTACAGTGCTTTTATTTTTATTTTTAATTTTTAACAAAAACATTAACATCTAATAAGCAATTAACAAACATCTACGAAACAACTGCCCACTGGGACCAATTGAGAGGTGCATGGAGCCCCATTCCTCTTCCAAAATTGTAATGACTCTTGCGAAGGGGCTTTTCCCTTCCCCTTCAATAGTACAAAATCAATGAATTCTACCCACATGTCTGTACATTCATCCTTACTTAGCACCGCCTTCTTAATTTTAACATTAAAATGCCTCCTTTGGCCGAGAACCGTTCTGCGAGTGGCTCTGATCTGTGAAATTTTTGCCTCTGGCCAAATCATAAAAACAAAAATGAAAAACCAAAGTGGGTCACTCATGGCCCAGAGAACCCTTCCCTTCCCTCTCAGTACAAGTTCTATTATTACATCCCTTCAAAAGGGTGCGACAAATTACAAATGAATACGTATTGCTACAATTCTTGCATTACTTCACTAGGTCCTGGTAGTGTATCTTTCAGTTTCTAAAGCACAAAAAAAACCTCAAGACTACAAGCCTCAAAACTAGAAATGTTAGTTTTCCCTAATTTTATACATACCCCAACTCCTGGGTGGTGGGAGACTTTTGTCTTCCCAAATTATTTGCAGCAAAGTGTGTAAATGAAGGAGAACATCCCTATTAGATGAATCTGTTCTCTTTTATGCCCAGCCCATCTTAAATACCCCAAACAGCAAAACATAGACACAGAATCCAATCTGAATGAAGAAAATAAATTATGCCCACCTTTAAAGCTTTTAAACGGGCTTGCTCTTCCTCTAGCGCTGCCTGCTTTTCTCTTTCATCTACTTTGGTGAGTGACAGGCCAGTGCTTGCCAGGGAAGAGACTGCGTTGGAAAGAGTAGTAGCCCTAGGAAAAGTTGACAGGAGGAAACCTGGCCATTAGCTAGATGACACGCAAGAAGAAGATGCTCAGCAGTGCTTTGCTTTTTATTCAAAGCTTTAAACACATAAGATACACTTCTTCCATGGACTGTTGGGCATAAACAAAACGCAGAGCTTCATACACCTTTGAAGAAATTTTCACTACCTAAAAACTGGTTCACATTAGAGGGGATCTTTTGTTTAAAGCTATTGAGGGGTAAGGAGGAGAAGTACTGTATTTATTGCAGAATAAATGCTCCGACTCAAAACTGCTAATTAGTTTCTATTACCATTTGTCTGTTTGGACACCAGCTGGAAACGGTAAGAATCCAACAATGCTGCACATGATTCTGGCCACCTATGTTCAAGATTCTCCACATCACAACGAAATCATGCCCCGTTGGCATGACCTTCCCAAAGACTGCAGGGCGATTATGGAGAATAATTCTGCTAAGGTGGGATCTCAATTTACTCACATTTAGAGACAATGTAATAATAACCAACACAACCTCCTTCGATTTCAGTGGGTTATTCCTGCATATGACAAAGTCTGGATCCAAATCGTAGGCACTAGTCTAGCCTAGACAACATCATATGCTTTCCTTACTCTTCTTGTTTAATACTATTTAGTTTGGAAGTAGAGTCTTGAAGTTTGGACTCAAAGTCTAGAACTTAGACTTTCAAGATAAATATATGTAATCAACATCTCCCATTTCTGGCTCATTAAGTTGAGAAAGACAGAACTGGAGACTATTACAGTCTTCAGCATTGCTCTAGGTTTGGTTTACATGGATAAGCCATTGGCTTGTGTTTACACTGGAATGGAATAAGGAAGAGCCAGGAGCTTGGAACAATGGCCACAGGAGCATAGGCAAGGGCTGGATACTTGGTAAGTAAACAAGAAGACAGCAGTACAGTCAGCACAGCCGCACCAGTCATTTTAGAATCACAAATCTTAGTGCAGACAAAAATCAGAATTATCTGTGTGCAAAGCATGACATTTTACTGAAACAGGCAAAGTGTGAGGACTTCTACGAATCCAATCAAAAACTGCCTCGTACCTCCCTTCACCAAAACCCAAGATCCCTATAAATTTTCAGTAACCTCCAAGGAAAGGCTAGAGTAGGAAGAATGAAGTCCCTCTTTCAACCAGGGCTTTGCAAAAGCAGTTTATTTCTTGTCAAAGTGTGTACCTACCACCAAGCTTTATTATGTGCAGGGAATTCTGACCCGAAAGGAAGTGTCTAAATGTCAGTGTTCTACCAGATGTCCAAAGCAGTGCAGTCAAGGAAAGCAGTCAAACTCAATGTTATTATTATCTGAAATCCCTAACCGAGATAAAGGAAACAAAGTCAGCAGGGCCAATTACAAGCACAGGATTCAACACGTGCCTGCTTGCAGCAGTAGAATCTTTGATTTTCTTTCCTTCCAGGGAGGCCAAGTGCTGCTCCAATGCATCAAGAAGGCTGCTTGGTGCCTACAAAACATGAGTAGCCCTTCAGAAATTCAGAACAAATAGTGTAACATCTCTCGTCCACCCATTTCACTGACACAAGGACTTGTGAATCCAGTGATAAATGCTTAAATACAGTCAGCAGTTCTTAATAGCACAACACTCAAATGTATTAATACTGAATATGGTACAAACATCTCTATTGTTTCAACAGACAAGACTGCTCATTTTAAAAGCCATCCTCCAAGAGAAAGGCACAAGGTAAAACGGCACATTTATGAATGAACAATTACTACATTCCATGTTATGCATGACTGACAACAGCTACCACTTTAAACCATATAAACATGTTAATGCACTATTCTTTGCCATTGTGGCCTGGTATTTTATAGCCATCTATGGAGATCTATTAGTATACTTAAAAATCAAAAGGATGTGAATGCTTACAGACAGACGAACCTCTCTCACAGAATTTACATTAATTTAAACATGGAAATCTGCTGTATTGCTATAAAGGGATAATTCTTAACAAGGATCCCCAGCTATGAATCAGAGCAAGTGAGAACTGTTTGCACTGAAATCAAGGACAATAATAGCAGATTCAAGACTATTTTATATTTAAAAACCCTCCACCCAATAACATGGTGACAACCAATTAAAGCATGAGTGATTTATATCAAAGTCTTCAGATTATGAAAGCTCGAAATAAACAAGCATGACAATGCGTAAAGCCATCTACCTGAGAAAGATCTGGTATGTCTCCTCTGTCTATCCCCACTTGCTGTAATAACAAATAGATTTAATAAGATATAGGCCTTAAACATGTTTGACTAAAGACATGATGAAGAAAGCACATTGAAGGTAACATGAAGAATAAGACTGTAGAACCAGACGATTCATAGAACTCAGACTATGTAGAGATGTATGATAAGGAAAGAAATTGCAGATTAAAGTATAAGTTATTATTTTAAGGGTTGAAGTGAACAATACACATTTGTAATGCCCACGACAGCCAGTGCCAGGGTACAGCCAGTCAGGTCAGTTTCTTCAATGGCATTGTCAAAACAGGTAGGGATTTCCCCAAATCTGCAGTCTTTTTTTTTTTCTCGGCACGATTCATAAAAATAACCTGTAGATAAGAAAATCTTCTGAGGAATTAATATGATCAAAATCAATTGTCACAACATTAACTAAAAATGGGCTGTGATTAATAAGATGGTTTATTTCAACAAAGGCATCTTCAGAGCAATATTACTAAAGCAGGTTCCCTCGAGAGCCAGACCCTGAAAGCAGGGCTATATTTTGGACCTGCAATCCTGGCAGAGTGACACAGTTCCATGCCTTTTAACAGCAACATGAAACACTCAGAGATTTGGCTTGTAGTGTCAACCAACATGTGAGTGGCACTTGGATTTCTCTTCTTTTGTGCTGCAGGCAAGGTGATGGCTGACCTGAATCAGTGCCTAGGCACCCTAATAAACTGCATAAAGGTCAACAAGCTCAAATGCAGTCCGTACAAAATGGAGACACTTTCTCCCATATGTACCTCTCCAATCGTTAAGAACCTGTTAGGAGACGCCACTTGAACTGCACTTATCACATGATGTGAACAGACGGCCGCTAGGAAGAGAGCCTTTTCAGGTGCATATCCCAATAATGGAAGAGCCTTTCTATGGATCTTTATCCACATCCATTATCTTTTCAGTGCCAGGTAAAGACTGCTGAATTCATCCAGGTCTTTTAAATTACTGCAGGTTGGGGTTGGCCAGGGCCCTTCTTTTAAATTTGTGTTTTGAGTGTTTTAATATTTGCCACTATTTTTGTGCTATATTTTAATGTTCTATTTGTCTTCTCCATTCTCTTCGGAATAATGTGTTATGGGGAAGTAATAAATAAATGTAAACATGTTTCATGATAATACAATCTCCTCAGCAATGTGTGTCACTGATGCTGGCAAGCAGCTGCCTTCAGGGAAGCATTGCAACAACCTGCGTCTACACCAATACTTCCTTTTCCCCATGTGAATGGGCCTGTAGCATACTTTACAATACACATTCTAGTTTAATAAGTTTAATCACTATTTTAATGTTTATTACTCATAGAAATCTCATGAACAGTCAATAAAGGTAGCAGCAAAATTTTTAGTAAGACCACCGTGTTTTACCTCCGCAACTTTGAGAAACTCAGAAATCCTTGTCATTCTGGTGAGAAACTTCTTGTATATGTCAAGGCCTTCTTTACATTGATTCTTTTTCATATCAAAGTATTTTTCTAAACAAGACAATTGAAAAAATGGCAGTAATCACAATAGGGTTCTTTCTGTTTAAGTATATAACAATAACACATGCTGAAGCAGTTAAGAGAGGCTAAGGATGCCTGCTGTGGTGCAGGAGGAGACTCTTGAGAGTCCCCTGGACTGCAAAGAGAACAAACCTATCCATTTTGAAGGAAATCAACCCTGAGTGCTCACTGGAAGGACAGATCCTGAAGCTGAGGCTCCAATACTTTGGCCATCTCATGAGAAGAGAAGACTCCCTGGAAAAGACCCTGATGTTGGGAAAGAGTGAAGGCAAGAGGAGAAGAGGATGACAGAGGACGTGATGGTAGGACAGTGTCACCGAAGCGACCAACATGAATCTGACCAAACTCCGGGAGGCAATGGAAGACAGGAGGGCCTGGCGTGCTCTGGTCCATGGGGTCACGAAGAGCCGGACACGACTTAACGACTAAACAACAACAACAAGGATGCCTGCAATTCTCCCCTCAGTCTTCTTTTCTCAAGGCTTCCTAGCAATTCTTTGCTACTTGTCTGTACTATTCTTTAGTGGCCTCATCTTCCTTCCACTTCCTATATATGTGCCTTTTTGTTTATTTGTTTTTGTTTTGTTTTCAGGTCCTCACTGAGCTTTTTGTGAAGCGATATTGGTCTTTTTTGCTTTCTTCCACTTTTTAAAAAAAGTTTTGGAATTGTTTACAGTTGTGCCTTTAGAATTCCCTTCTTAAGAAACTCTCACCCATCTTGGACTCCTTTTCCTGTTAGGATCTCTTGCATGGGACCTTATCTATCACTGTTCTGAGTTTATTAAAATTGGCTTTCCTAAAGTAGGTAGACTGACATCCATTAGATCTCAGTCACATAAAACTTAACTCTCTTAGATTCCTGAATCAGACTCACTTTGTCTTCTTGAAATCTGGATTCAATTCAACATATCTGGGATGGGCCATATTCAACAAACAAGAATGTCTGGCTACAGTGCCCTACTCTAGAGGTTTGGCAGCTATCCAGAACCAAATGGAGAAAATCCCACAAACTTAGATTTATGACAACAATCATGAAGACAGTATGCTAAAAGTTATGTCTCCTCACAAAATTGTCACCTTTCTAAAAGAGAATGTAAAAACAAAATTGTCAGCTTTGCAGTTGGTTGCGTGGTAGTTGGACACAGAGAAAAGTATAGTTCAAAGAAGCCACTGTTCATACCAAAAATATTCTAGAAAAGTTTGTATTTATGTCTATTTTTGTTTATATGTAAAGAGAAGCAGCTGTTTTAAAAGGCAGTGTAAAATGTGTTTCGCAGTAAGTCGAAATGAAGATCAGTGCCATGCTTACTAAATACAAGGAAGAGATGTGAAAAAGGAAGTATTTACCCAATAGGTTAATAATCCCTTCATTATATGCTGCAAAGAGTCTAATGGCATCTTTGAAGAGAAGCATGAAGGCAGCATTAATTACGCCATTTGTAAGTTCATTGCTGTTGACCTGCCAAGAACAAGAAAGAACGTTAAATGAACAAGAAGAATTCCACAGCTATCTTCTGTGTTGGTACTCAGTATAAAGAGCTTTTTTGCCATCTGACATAGTGCACTACATGTTTGTGACACTAAAGCCTGTCAAGAAAAAAGGAAAAATAATTTTTTGGCTTTGAGAATCCTGGCCAATGACACATACCTAAAAACAACCCCCCATACACTCCGTACAAAATGCCAAGAAAGACATGCAAAGACTACTATAGTGCTTGAACATACAACTCCTGGGTAGGTTTTATAAACCTCCTTTATGTAATTAGCAGCTGTTATTTAGATACTTTTCTCACTGAGCTGCAGCATTTTTTAAACAGGCCATGAAGAGAACACAGGATGTTTACAGAAAAGTGTAAAAACCACACAGAGAATATACTAGCTCATTTCTAGTGTTCCACGACCCTACTTCCAAAGGACGATACTCCACCATACCATGCTCTCAGTTCAGCTGGTAGTTGGAGAGGAGAAGCAAACCTCTCCTCCACCTATCTAAGTTATGCTGAACTTCTGAAGAGTCAATGTCATCCTGGGGAAGATTTCTTTCCCACTTCATCAAGATTCAAGCTGGAGAAAAGGCTGGGGTTTGTCATTTGCCCTGTAATGGTAAAGATACCAGGAGCACCCTGCTGTCTGGCACTAACTAAAACCAGCATTTCCTTAAAAATCTGTATTAGAGAAGCTGAGGATGACCACTTGGGCAAAAAGGCAAGCTAGGTATTCAGAGTCTCTCAGCTCCTAAGACTACAACAGGACCCACTCTCTTCTTCACTTCCAAGCTTGAAGGAGGAGAAAGATGGGTGGACATCATTTCCCACAGTGGCTCTGAAGGCTCTCAAAAACCCAGTGTAATCACACAAACCATATACACTGCATTTTCCTCATTTGCCCATGGGCACTTGGGAATAAGCCTCATTGAACACAGTAAAATCTATGGCCCGGGAGACACGTAGAGAATTCAGATAAACAGGAGAGGATAAGTCCTGCCAATCAAAGTCTGGCTTGTCTATCAAGGCTCACAGATGGAACGCTGTTCAATTCAGACATCATGTGAAAGCACACTTAAGGAAACCTAAGCAGCTCTAATTCATGGTTTCCATGTTCACTTGGAAGCTCAAACCACTGCCAGGGTTCTAAGCAATGGTACCTGAAATCATGTCTTAATAAGATGTCTCAACTGAATCCAAACCACTGTCCTGACTCAATTAAAATTTTGCCTATACCCTCAACCCATCCTACAGATAAAACTTACATTGAAATCAAGAAGTGCATCCATTTGATTTTGTATGATGGGTACAGTTTTTAAGAGTTTCTCTGTATTCATTGTCCTCATGACTCCATCAGCCCTAAGAGAAATAAGATTGGAAAAAAATTTAGCAGACCAAACATATTTAATAACAGCCACTAGTACAATGGACACAGAGCCTGAACAGAGATGATTCCCGCACAAATTCGTCAAGCAAGTCCTGCTTTTACCCTCCTTTCCATTATCAACTTATCAGACCACTAGGGACCCATAAGAGCCTCATGCTCAGACCTCCTTCTTAAATTAGTTAAGTTAAATACAATGGGCAAAATCCTCTTGCATAAAGTTACACCAAGCAAGTCAGATGATGTCATAATCTGGAGACAGTAACATTTAATTTAAACAAACTGAAAGTTTCCTATTTCCCCCTCCCCATTTCAGATTCCAGAGCTCTGTAGGGCTCCTTTCTGCCTTGGGGAAGCCTTTGGATGGGGTGGAAGCCTCTGATTGGCAAAATCACCATCACATCATGGCCAATGGGATCAGTACTGTCAGCAGTAATCTGACAGTGATTTTTTCACTATTAAAGGCACTCTCCTTAAAACTCCCAAAGACTTCCCAAGGGCAAAAGGGAGCATTGGAAGCCTTGGAACCTGAAAAACGGGGAGGAAGATTCCTATTCATTTAAATTAAATCTGCCCTTTGCCAAATAATGACATAGTCTATCTAGGTTGTGAAGTGTAACTTTATGTCAACAGGACTTTGTCTCAATATCTGGAGAGAGCTGGACAAGATTGTGCTCTTTTGTGCTTCTGGACTACAATTCCCAGAATTATTATTATTTTTTAAAGTTACCCTGGTGCTTCCTGGGAGTTCTTCTTTGGAAGGCAGGTTCTACAGAGTCTAATGGGTGGTGAGACTATGATTCCCAGGGAGTGTGTTGGCAGCTTTTTTTTTTTAACTAATACAGCAATAGGAAACAAAGGCTCAAGAAGCCAATGGTACAGGTAAATAACTCAAAAGGCCCCTCTCTGGGGGAGGAGAGTGACACCCACAGGTGTGCAAATATGGGCCTGTGGGATGCAATTCCAGGAATTCTTGAACAATTCTAGGAATTGGCAGTCCAAAACTAGGAAAGAGCACACTATTAGAGCTAGATAACGGTACAGGTTTATACAGGATTTTCACTACACTTAATTACCCATTATACTATTCACGAGAAGCTGGAAGTGTGAAAAAATTATGGCTTACTGCAACTGTTAACAAGGTGAAGGGGTGGAGTTCAGTGGCCAGGCACATGTTTTATATGCAGAAAGTCCCAGGGTTAGTCCCTAGCATTTTCAGGCAGGGCTGGAACAGACCAAATCTGAAAACTTCAGCATCATGCCCCTCAGAGTGTAGACAATACCGAAACAGACAGAAACATCTGCTGACTCAGTATGTTTCTGTGTGCAGGGACATTAGGCACACAGATCATACCCAATCACTGCAGTTTTAAGTTTCTGTTTGATAAAGACAAGGTGAATGAAACAAAACATGAACACAACGATCTTGAGCTCAGCCAGCAACTCTAACAAATCTAAGCAGATATTCATGTACCCAAAGAACATCAAATTTGGACTTCAGGAAGAATGGAGAGGCCTCTTATTAAAAAGTACAAAATGTAAACATTAATTGACCACCCACAGCTATCTTTCAACAAAATCAAGAGCCACAACTGAAAGTTAAATGATATCCTAGGAAAATGAAATCCTAAGAAAAGCACCTGCAAACTTAACTTGAGAAGATCCTAATACGTTTTGCAAAGTTCCTAACTGTTTTGTAGAATTTAGAAGTGTGATATGATTGATTTAATACAATGTCGTTTTAGACTTATTTGGAGAATAATATACAGAAAACCAGGAGAATTCTATTGTTAATTCTGGTTTTCAAAACAAGAGCTATCAACTTTCTGTTCTCAAGAACACAGAAGTTAGAAACTAAGAAACAGATTGCTGCATGATATATATCCTGTCTTAAAGCAAATCACACAGAAATAATTTCATGTATGGAAATTCTCACTGTTAAAACATTTGTGGTGTGGCTGGCTAGCAGCTTTTATACCAAAGGTCTTCAAGCCAGTTTATAAACGGTCTTGTAATGAGAAGAACCTTTAACATAATAGCATTTTGTAATCTACACATAGCAGAGTTTTCCTGATTCAAACATTCAATGCTTTTTGCTTTATTTTTCTTGCATTTGTTTGCAGGGGGCTGCCAGCCAGCCAGCCACACCCCCCCCCTGACCACTGTTTTACCACAGTAGCAATTCCCTTAGCCCTATCAAGTACGGGGGATTGTTTTCAGACCAACACTGTGGTCAAAATACAAAAACAGAAGTTAAGAAGACTGCCTTTAAGCTGAGTGGAAAGGACGTTTTCAGTTGTCTTGTGTACATCAAGTTATCATCTAAAAACTAGTTTAGCCATACTGTATTGCAAAGATAAGGGCATACCCTCTTTTAAGTGACAGACCTCAATATCATAGTTGTGTCCATGGCTATTGGTGACAACAGCTATATTCAAAGGAAGTACACCACTGAAAATATGCTGCTACAAATCAACTACAGATATGCATGGTTGCACTCAAGTCCTGCTGGTAGACTTTCTGGGAACATCAGGTTAGCCTTATTTTATTTTTAAGTGACATTTTTATTCTACCAGGAGTGTCATTATGACCTTGAGGCAGCACACATGGATTCCCCTCTTCTCCCACTTATCTTCACAACAACTCTGAGGCAGGATCAGTCTGAAACTGTGTAATTAACCTGAAGTCACCTGAGGAATTTCACGGCTCACTTGAACCTTAATATTCCATACTCCATGCATGCACAATTACCCTTATTAAAGAGGACTGGGTTATCATCTAGCATAAATAAAGTGCAGTGGGATGTATATTTGAAAAGTATTTGTAAGCTGCATTTTAAAAAAGTCCTCCTGTAAACTAGGTGCATGAGAATCAGGATGCAATCTTCGGCTCATAAATTTCAGTTGAATTTTATGTATTTTAAAATTTTTAGCATTTAGAACAGAAGCTATGAACAAACTATATTTTCAAAGTTATTGGTTTCAGGCAATGCAATCCTTACCCTCTTTTTACTTTAGTGAAGTCAAAAGCTACTTGTCTGTAAGAAACTGCTTTTTCATTCAAATATCTGCTATACCTCCTGATAAAGGTGGACATATCATACCCTAATAGAAGAAAATAGAAAAGCAGTTAATTTCCTTATTTTGCATAAAAGTGCTTGACTTTATAAGAGGTACATATTATATTCAAAGAAAAATTGATTGGTTTCCAATGCTGACATGTGGGCGTTAAGGGTTTTGCTGTTGTCCCACCACATCTCCTTTGTGAAGGTCATTTCCTGAGAGAACAAAAGTTCCTGTGAAAGTACCTACGGTAGTTCTTGACTCTTGAGTTTTGGTATCTTACCTGCAATCCATGACTGAAACTCTGTTGTTTTTAATAAGTCACACTGAGTAGGCCCACTGAATCAGTGGGGATTTGGTGAGTAAACTCCTCCATAAGTTCCATTGATTCAAATGGGCCTACTCTAGTTGTGACTTACTACACTGAAGTTGCAACCAGAGTAGCCCCCTTTGAATCAACGGATCTTACTGAGGAGTTATCTCACCCAGTCAGCACTGATTCAATGGGCTTACTCTACTGTGATTTACTATGCTAAGCAATATGAATCGAGCCCATATGATGCATGGCTGGATCTGTTTGGTGCATTTCACCCTGCCTTTCTGGGCTCTGTTACTCTGAGGAAGGTATGGTTTACCTTGTTCTGGGGCTTGTTTCACACACTGAGTTGCTTTCCACAGGAACTTTGACTGAGCTGTTTGGACATGAATTTTGCTAAGCCCCACCCCTCCTTCACAATAAATCACAACTAACTAGGATGGCATTTTTGTTCCTGGATAAGTCTTAAGTATGAAATGGCACAAATCTCCCTGTTGTAGGAAAAAAACCAAGCAGGATCGGTTTCTATGGACTGGTTTAGCTAGGCTGAACATATACTAAAACAATACCTCTGCCCTCTCCAGATGTTAGTTCCGTTACATTCTCATGGGTAGACAGAGCAATCTTACCACTCAAATGCAGCTTATTCCACAAGATGCCAATCACAGAGTTTGAAGCAAGTGGAGAACTGAAGGATTTACATACCTAAAATTCTATTGACCTGCTTTATCTGATCCATAACCTCAAACTCTCTTTAGCCTTGACAGTAAACACTGCCAAATATCCTTTACTCATTTTTCTATAAAGGAGTTGTGGGCCTTGCACTGGTCAGAAATAATTTTGGGTTTCAATTGGGCTGCTGTCTTTTCACAACAGAGACTCAAAGTGTATTGCTATCTATGGCCTTTTCCCCCAGGAAAACTAGGGGACTTTCAGGGCGAACTCAAACACCTGATGAGCTCTGGTACTCTCTCTACAACTTTCTTCCCTTCACATCTCATGACAGCATGCCAACTACATAGCTCTACCATTAAGCTGCTGCCCCCACTGCCCAGTGATTTCTGCAACATCATGCCTTACAAAGTTTTTTGTTGTTGTTTTTTTAACCCTGAAATCTAGCACAGATATGTTTGTACCTCTTTTTGGTGGTTTAAGCTAAAAGGCATCACCCCAGTGTAGATTCTGGAACTTCTTGGAATAATAACCTAAGGAAATGATGTTGCTGTAAGACACCTTGTACAATGTTATGATTTAGTTGAAAAAAAGAAGAAGTTTACCTTGCAACCCACTTTTGTCCAAGAAATTGCTCAAATTAAACAAAGTGTTTCTGGAAGCCAGATACTGGATAAAACGCTAGAAGAGATAACATGGCAATTACTTGACTAGAGTTGTACATCTTCAAGTTTTTAAAAATCACAAACAATGAAAAAGCTGATTCATCATCATCACCATATTAGAACTGCAGACCTGGAAGGGACCTTACAGATCATCGAGTCCAGCCCCCGTTAAGAAGGCAAAGTGGAGAATCAAACTCCCAACCTTTTGCTCATCAGCCAGAGACTTAAACCTCATGGAGGCTAACATTCCTGTAATGTTATGGCTGCTTGAAAAGCCCTCCATTCAGATCTGTTCATGAATTGCCACTTTTAAAGTCCATTCCCATCTCAAAAAGATGACAGCATGTAATATTTTGCTATGTGCTGTCCCACAGCCAGTTTCAGTAGTGTATTCTTTGTGCTTCTACTTAGCAGGAAATAAAAATCACTGTGGCTAAACCTATGGACTCTACTTAGGTAGCTCAAGGCTGTGGAATGATCCCTCTGCCAATCTTATGCTTCCATTTCCTTACTGACTTTTTAGAAGGCTCTCTATGGCATTCATTTGACCTTGCACTTCGTTTGGCATAATCTTCCTTGCTTGTTTTTAATGCAGTGTATTTGTTTCGATAGCTACTGTACATTAACTTCAGCTGTGGAAAAGCAACAGATAATATTTTGGGGGGAAACTGAAACATTATCTCAAACCCTAGTTATAGAAGCTAGATAAAGATGGTGTGGAATCCAATTAGTGTGCATCTCAAAGTACAAGACGCCAATTCGATACATAATATTTGTACAGCTTTCTGTTTAAGATGGACCAAAAGTTTCTAACTGCTCAACTTTCAGAGACTACAGGCGACTAAGAGTAAAATCTAACACCACTGTATCCCCTAATAAGACCTATTTCTTTCTCTGCAGCATCTCTTCCCCATTACATCCTGAAGCAACAAAGAGATCAAGACTCTTTGCCTTCCCCCGTTTCCCCTTTCCCACCATTTATTTTTAACAACTTGCTTGATGAAGAGTTTGATTTCTTTAAAACGTACACACATTTCAGTGCCTTTTTCGGTTGGACTAATAAAGGTAATGTTTCAGTACTGATTTTGCTGTTTGCCTGGAGTAAGCCAAAATGCTATCCCTGCTTGGCTAGTGTTAAGTGAATGTCTCTATGGCCAGAATCCTATTAACACTAGTATAAGTGTACCTGTGTAAACTACAGCAGTGAACTGCCAGCTGTTTGATTTGGCATAGAACCAGAAATGAGTGTCAACTCGTTAGTTCCAATTCACCACTGCAGTTTACACAATTAAACAGGCATCAGCATAAATGCCCGGTTGAATTCTGAACTACACATTTTCATGGGGGGGGGGAAAAACTTTGTATGTTACTAGGGTCTTGTCTTGGGATGTGTACTTAGAAGATCTCTATTTTGTTTAGCTCATGAACCATAACCTTTAAACTGATGTATCATGGTTGCATTCAGCAGAGAAACAACAAAAGCAAAACACACTTGTTGCCACAATGTCTGCATTTGCCCACTCCTAGTTTCTACTGCTAAAAATGAGTATGATATACAGTATGTAGCTGAGAAAAATGAAAAAACAACCAGCTCCTATGCCCATTGCATAGTTTCAGTTTCTCAATGCTCAACCCATCGTTTAATCAAAATAAACAAAGGCTTGGTGATGATGTCTGAATGAAGCCAGTACTGCCCAACTTGTTATTTGCATAACCTTCTTTATTAAACTGTTTAACTGGAAAGGTGCATGTACCTTATGTATGTATGCATGTACAGCACAATGAAGAAGGGAGGATGGCCACAGGCTACTCCCTCTATTTCCTCAGACCCTCAGGGATGGAGGTTAGTTTAAATTGGGACACTTGCCATGCCTACAAAATCCTCCTCAAAGACCTTTACATAAATGCTATGATATATTTTGGTTTGATCTGAAGCTTGTGAACAGTAAGAAATCTTAAAGGCTCAACTGGTCAGCACAGTAACAAGTGAACCTGACCATGAATACTAACATTGGGCCAGGGGGAGGGGAGATAAATAAAGTTCTTGTTTTGTTTATTTTGGTCTAAACCTAACATAACGCTGAAGGAAGTATAAAGATTTTGACTCTTCCCCCCTGTAGCTGCCTGAAGTCCAAACAGGTTTTGTAGCCTTTCAGAACAGGGTTTTTTGTATTGTGGATATTGCGGGGAGGTGGGGCTGTTACGCCTCCCACATCCACTGAACTCAGCTCTTGCACAAGCTAAGAAATGCTGTTGGATGCAACCCTTGTCTGGACAGTTGCCATTTCGACCTGAGATACAGAAGAATTATAAATGCTCAAGGCTGGTGAGTCAATAACAAACCTCTCGGATTACAAATGCCAGCAGATGGGTTGCTAACCCAACTTGTTCAGGTAATTGAACAGATAGGTATTTTAATCTACAAATACTTTGACCGTGGGTAAGAAACCAAAACCATATGAATGTTCCTGCATGCTTTAAATCACCAATGTACTCAACAGGATTACACGTGCTGAAGGAAAGTCACTTTAGACACCTAACTACTCAACAATTTAATCATCTGTAAATGGTGCACACTTCAAATGACCCATTCATTTAAAAGCCTCAGGCAGCCCACACCTTCCTTTTCCTCAGTGATCAAGTGCCATCAATACCAAAGACATGAAGTACTTATTATAAATAAAACTTTCATGCTTAAGACAGCATGAAGTAAGGAACAGTTTGAAGAATAACATCCTGGATATTTTTAAAATGAGGATGTGACACTATTGTTCTGTAATTATACGACACTATCTCTCTCCTGCTCTCTCTCAAGCCTGAGCTCTCTTTACAGGTGAAATTGAGGCTGTTATACTTTGGGCACACTATGAGAACACAAGACTTGTCAGAAAAGAGAATAATGCTAGAAAAAGTTGAATGCAGTAGGAAAAGGGGAAGACCAAACATGAGAGGGTCTGGAGGAAGCAATAGGTTTGCAAGAGACGAAAGGACAGTTAATAATAGAACATTTTGGAGGTCACTGTAGTTTGGAGGTGGAGCACATAACAACAAACCACTCCTTTCTAACAGGGAAGATCGTGGTCCTGTAACATAACTTACTACAAAAAACATCAGACCAGCGAAATAAAAAGGGGTTTATCCTGCTCCCAGAATATAGTCCTCCATGTGAATGACAATAATTATATGCCATCAAATCAATTCCAACTTCTGGTGACCATTTCCAGGGTTTTCTAGGTATAGAATACTCAGAAGTGGTCTACCAATCACTTCTTCTGGGGGATTTCTCTGGGACTGCGCAGCTTGTGCGAGGCTACACATGGTGGATCCTCTCACGGCACACACAGTGGGGATTTGAACTCCGATCTCTAGCTGTGCAGCCAGATACTCAACTCACTGAGCTACCAGCCAGAACGTGCTCATTACAGCAGTGCATAATTCCACAGTTTCATTAGTAGTATAATTTTAGTTATTGCAGCATTGTAAACCACCCTGGAAGCATTTTTTTTTTCTTGAAGGGTGACCCATAAATATTTAATCAAGAGAACATAGCTTTTATGGAAGCTGGAAGTCAAATTAGATTGTGGGAAAGGCAGAAAATAACATCATCTCTCAGAAGTAATTATAATTGGTTCCAATATGTGACATGGAAACGTAAAAGACTACACGAGGCATGCGATTACAGTTTTGTTAGCACAAAGACATATTACAAGTGTAATCCACATCAACATTTTCGCGTAAAATGAAAAACTGCTAACATCAGAACTGGAGGGCAAGGGGCAAAAGAGAGTAAGAATTACATTGAGACTTATAGGCCAGAATCCTACTGGTGTTTATGTGAGGAGTGTACAATTTGCTACTAGGGCTGGGACTTCAAGGTGAACCCAAAAGGGAAGGACAAAACCCCAAGAAAGAAGCTCTTTCTTTTAGGCTCGTTCCAACAGAGAACCTCTGAAATCCAATACTTTTGGTTTCCTGAAAGCGAGGATCCCAATAATAATGGATTTTCATTGGATTTCCTCCATTCGACCCATTTATGTAAAATCATCTCCCATTAATACTCCTCAAAATAGCCTGCCCCTGTCTTTCCCTTCTCTCTCCTGCCCTGGCCTTACTGCCGTTGCTACCACACACCTCTTGGTTTAGCCAGTCCTAGTCGTTGCCCCCTTTCCTTCTGCCTCAACACCACCACCATTCTGTCAGCTCTCCCTCCTTCCCCTCCCTCACTATTGCACATCTCTTGGCCCTACTAGCCCAGTCCTTTCCCTCCTTCTTTGCTTTGCTGCAGCACAAACCCCTAGCCTTCCAGCCCCACTCTTTCCCTTTCCTCTCTTTTGTCTACCACTGCCAGGCTTTTTTAGACCAATACCAGAACCCCAAACATGGAAAATCCTAACTGAAAGAACCAGAAGAGGTTGGATGCTTTGGGGTTTACTGAAAGGGCCAGTACCCGAATAACACAAAAACTAAGCACCATACCCAGAAAACCCTAAACGAATGAAACATGTAAGTTTTCTCTATGTACACGCCTACCTCTCACAGCTAACTGACAAGATGTGTTTCTATATCTCAGTCATGTGCCTGATTACATGTCCAACTGTACAACTAAGATTGATCCCAGAACTGTCAATCAGGAGTGACAAGTTATACAAACCTCACATGAATATCAATAGGATTGCATCCACTAAATGTTAAATAACAATTTCCTCAGAGTTTTAAATAATGAATAAAATTCTTCCCAAGATCCACTACATACTAAAGGAGCTGTCCTGTGCAGTGCCTCTGAATTTTCTTGCTCTAGTCCTCAGCCTGATGATCTGCTCCCCATAACTGAAAGCTTGTATCTGAAGGGTGTAGGTGCCTGCATGTGCATGACCAGCTTCCGTTCCTGACATATCCAGTTTTAGGAAGGATCTCTGATAAAAGGGCTGGGAACTGTCTATTTTGAGATTCCGAAGAAAAGATGCTGCCAGAGAAATTAAGTAACAAAAGTTAGAAGCTCCAGTTATCTGATCTGGTATAAGGCAGTTTTCTGCTTTCAGGTATCTAACTTAAGGTCATGTTGGAAGAAGCCTCTGGAGTCAGGTGAGGAATAACCAAAATAAAAGGAAGCGATAGTAGATAACGCGAAAGTCACTGGCCATACAGGCAAGGTTCTGTAGCTCCTGTTCACAAACTTTAACTGAAGATTTATTTCTTTTGTTTAAGGCAGCTGCCAAGTGGTTTGTTTTCATTAGATTCAGAGGAAACATACTTTGCTAACAACTGTGCTGGCAGGGAACTGACAGCCTTATTCTATGGCAGTAGACAACAATGGGGGCCAGCAACAAAACTATTCCTGGACTAATTTAATCACCATACAAATTATTGTTGCTATGCTTTATTATATATGACATATCTTTGTCCCAATAAACCTTAATATTATTTTAATGATTTCTAACATATTTCTTATTTCAGTTATTCTTCCAGTGACCTCTTTCTAATTTCTCCATACTTTAGTTCTGTAACTGCCAAAAATTGCTCAACACAATTTTAACACAGAGCCCTAGCTGTTTAAGCTTAGACTAATATCACAAATGCTTAGCCTGGGGTGGGCAACTAGGGCCCCAGGCATTGTTAGTCTGCAGGTTCCTGAATTTGCGAAACTGGCTAGGGTTTATTCGGCACCCCATGGGTGGTTAAAGTTGCCCACTTACCCCTTAAGTCTGTGGCATGTAAATGGTCTTAAATCTTATAGATAGGCATGCCCTGTGTTTTGCCACAGAACAAGTATTAGTTAGGTTTTCTCTTCAACCTTTGCATTCTCAACCTGTTGTTAAATACCACCCATTGTCCCTGATGAAGAACAACATCCAAATGACAACAGGAAAGCTAATTCTCTAAAATATTAATGATCAATAACCAGTCCAGTAATCAGTTACCTCATTTCCGTACACCATTAGATGATGAGTTGTGATGAGTGACTTGAATACCACTACCCAGCTACTGTTTGTTGTCCTTTCAAACAAGCTATCCGCCAACTGTGGGATATTTACGTTCATCTCATTTGTGCACTGTATTAAATCTGTAACATAAAGAAATACTAATTGATATTTCAGACAGCAACATTCAGTGGGGGAGGAACAATTTATTCAGGCATTCTGTGAACTAGAGATTTCTATAGGACAAGTCATGTTAGTCATTTATGAACAAGAAAGAGAGAACACTCTTTCCATCTCTTACATATACCTTCTGATAATGTAGGACAATTCTGAAGCCCAACATTAACTGTGTATTCAAGCTCGAATAAGACCCCCATTCCCAACATCAGGTGGTCACACATTCCCCTTCAGACAATATGCTGTAGAAATGGTTCCTATGGAAGGCAACTTGGGAGAGACCAAGAAGGTTTGTACAGTATTGAGTGTTAGAATGAGATAAGAATGGAAAAGTCTGAAATACCAAAGCTGTTCGGGGAACAGGGTTACCTCAGGAGATAAAGCAGGGAATGAAAAAGTAACATTAAAAAAAATTAAACATGAATTTCTATTCATGCACAACATGCTAAAATGAAACAATGAAACTGATAAGTAGTGAGGTGCAGGTCCAACCAAAAGGACACAATTCTTATATAGTCCATAATTATTTTATAGAAATCATTGACATCATTCTTAAAATAGTTTTTTTAAACTTATGTTAAAAAAAATGCAAGACATCTATAAAAACAGATTATAATATATAATAAGACACTTATATTGGGACTTATATGTGATGCAAACTGAAAGTGATCATATTTCTGCAAAATAATCCACCAAGACCAAACAGAAGAGGCTTTTATCAATGTTCCAAACAAGACTGGGGATCTGTGGTTCTCTAGATGACACCGGATTAATTTCCGCTGGATCTAGCCTGAACAATGGTGAAGTATAATGGAAGCAGCAGTGTATTAATTTCGGGGGGGGGGGGGTGCAGGGCGGTCAGAGATTTCCAACCCTGTCATTAACTTAGCTTGAAAACTCTGCCAAGAACCTGCCACAAAGAATGGCATCCTGTATGAACCTATAAGTCAATTTTATGGGGATGCAGAACTTTGTGAAAGGATTCTTAAAACCTTAATCATCGAAAAGGTTCATACACATAATGATACTTATTAAAGCAAATACTCTGATTCCAATTTCCAAGCAAGTACCTGTGTTAGTTTGTCTCAGTACGCTGGGAAAAAGGGGAGGGAGCAAAATATTGTGCCATTTTAAGATTCATTTCAGTGTGAACTTTTGCGCATCAAAATCTACTTCTTCAGGCATAGAGAGTATAAATACATGTCTCCTATATTTATTACATGGTGATGAGACTTAAGTCCAGGTGAAGATAGAGATAATGTTTTTTTAACACAGGAATGGGACAATTATGTTGATAATTAGCAGGTCCTAGCCAGGGTGACAAGCTAGGAAGATTTGGCTGTTTCTAGGCCAATTAGATCTTTAAAATCAGCAACCTGGCCTTCCCCAATATGGGGCAGGTAGAGCAGTTCAGTGCCACTCATGTTCCATAATGCCATCCCCACCAAAGACACTGGGCACAATGGAAGTGACAGCACTGGCCAAGCTCTAGCAGCCCCACAATTTTCCCAGAGTGCTTCTAGGGCTGCAAGGGATTCCACAGGGCCTCCAAGGCATTTTGGCAAACACGGGGGGGGGGGGGGGGGAGAGACTAAGGTTAGGCCCAGATTTGTGTCACAGCATATTTATTTTATTTATTTATTTATTCAGCTTTTACCCCGCCCATCTAGATTCAAACGAATCTACTCTGGGCGGCTTACAGTCCAAGCAATATAAAACAAGAATTAAAACAGACAATATCCAAACAAAAAAGAAAAGTAAGCAAAGTCCAAGATGAGAAAACACAGGGAACTAAGTGATGGAAGGGGGGAAGGCCTGCCTGAAGACCCAAGTCTTCAGCTTGTTCTTAAAAACTCCCAGCGAGGGTGCCAGGCGAATCTCAGGAGGCAAGATGTTCCAGAGGCGAAGGGCCACTGCCGAGCAGGACCAGTTTCTTGTTCTCTCCTTCCGGGCCTCTCTCGGGGTCAAGCCCCTCAGCCACCCAGCCTGGCTAGATCGAGTGACACGAGTAGAGCATACCAAGCTGCTCTAGAAAGAACACAGAAACCCTTCCTTCAGGAAACTAGCATGCAACTGGAGAAAAGCCTGTGAACCAAACGAGGACACAGGCAGACTTGTAACATGCAATGGAGCAATTAGAAAGCAGGAGAGGCATTTGTGTCAATGCATAATGGACAGTATACATATAGACAGCAGATGATCCGGGAGAGCGCTGACTGCCAGATAGCAAATGAGTAGATGGAGATTCGGGCTGGAATTAATTTGAAGAACTTTGGTATACTGATTTTAGGCCATCTAACTGTTAATTCTTAAATTCAATTTATTTGAGAGGGAATTATTTTAAAATGACTTGGGGAACTGACCTGCCCTTATTCCAGTGTGAGCTTTCGCAGATTAGAAACTTGCACTGAAATAAAGTTGTCAGTTTTCAAAGTGTCTCTTTTTGTTGCTTTTATTTTTATTATATAGACTGGAACAGACTACTGTGGCCAGTTCTTTGAAAATTGGTCTCATTTTTTAATTTCACTTCAAAATTTTGTACCAGCAATTAAATATGAAGCTAGACACTGAAATTTTCAAATATTTCAATGGGTCCAAAAAATCTGGGGATCCCCTCCCGTATCCAGACAATCAAAACAAAGCCAGTGTAACTGATTCTGTTAATTTTGGGCCAACAGTACTTTCTAACCTGATTTCAACTACAACCTCACTGCATGACATCACCAAGAGTTGGATGGAAACCAAAATCCCTGTCCTCCAGAAAAGAAAGCAGTTGTGTCAGACACAAAAGAAGCTGTATTTAAGAACATTTACATTCATGCAACATCACAGAATACACGACGCATGAACAGTGTCCCAAATCCTCTTATCTAGTTTTATTCTAGTGTAGCACAAGTGACTTAACTGTTATAATTGCTCCAAGAAATCATTGTAGAAATTATCAGTTGCATGTCGAGTGATATGACTCCACATGCAGCTGATCTCTATGAGTATTTCTTAACTTGGAGTCCATTTCCTCCAAAAATTATACCACCTGCATATCTACACCAAAGAATTTGGCCAGTGCCAAAGCAAAATGTACTTTTATGAACGCTGCTTTGTGGTAGTCCTTCACTACAGAAAACTTTCAGGTAGTGCTATATTAATACAACCATTAATTGCCACCATTCTGCAAAAAGACGAGAGAAGAAAAAAGAAATTTGAACTTAGTATTACCTGTCCTACTAGAGCTTAACTAGAAACTATTTTTCCAAATTTATTTTCTTTTTAAAGAACCCTTTCAGGAGACATGATTCTCACTTCATTTCAGGGACTTGATTCTTTTGAGACTAAGGAATATCTAGGCCAAATATTTTACGCAAGGGAAACTCCAAGTTAGGAGACAGTGCAGCTGAAGGGAAGAAATATTTAGCCATTTTAGAGGCATCTAATGAGAAACAAAAAGATGTGGATTCAATGAGCTACAGAGACAGCATGCAAGCCATCTCCACGAAGTGCCCATACATTTGAGAGCCTCATTCAGCATGTTTATTTTCAGACAAATTGTACCAGCAGAAGACAAGCAAGGATGGTGTCCAATTCTTATGCTCCTTGCCCCTAGTGGAGAAGTGTGAATAACCAAACTGGCACATCCTACAATTCTGAACGCACAGCCCTCTCCAATTCTGCAAAATGAAACATTCCTCTTGTAATACAAATCACATGAACCCAGTGACATATCCAATTTCACCTGATATATTGTCTTGCAAAGAAAATTAAAATCTTTGTGGGATCTCAATATTTTTTTCCAACCGTTTTCCAAACAGCACAAAGGTTCAATTCACCTCTTAAAAATTACATAAAATGAAACTCATCCACATGCCCCCCCCCCACACAGGTAAAGGTTCCCCTTGGCATTTAGTCCAGTCGTGTCCAACTTTAGGGGGCGGTGCTCATCCCCGTTTCCAAGCCGTAGAGCCAGCGTTTGTCCGTAGACAGTTTCCGTGGTCACGTGGCCAGTGCGACTAGACGCGGAACGCCGTTACCTTCCCACCGTGGTGATACCTACCCTGTTTCCCCGAAAATAAGACCTAACCTGAAAATAAGCCCTAGTATGATTTTTCAGGATGCTCGTAATATAAGCCATACCCCAAAAATAAGCCCCAGTGAAGTGAAACCCCGCCCTCCACTATTGTGCAGCAACCAGAAGAAGATGACATGACTGTAATTGAATAAATGTAGATTGCTGTACATGAAAAAAATAGGACATCCCCTGAAAATAAGCCCTAATGCATTTTTGGAGCAAAAATTAATATAAGACCCTGTCTTATTTTCGGGGAAACAGGGTATTTATCTACTTGCATTTTTACATGCTTTCGAACTGCTAGGTTGGCAGGAGCTGGGACAAGCGACAGGAGCTCACTCCGTCGCGTGGATTCAATCTTACGACTGCTGGTCTTCCGACCTTGCAGCACAGGGGCTTCTCCCACAGCGCCACCACGTCCCATGTGAAATGGCTTTGTTCTACCTATAGCTGCTGAAACCCACAAGAAGAAGGAAAATGGTGATACAGAAAGAAAAGCCAGCTAAGGGCTTTGACCATTTGCAAGAATAAAACTCATCTATGCTAAGACTTTCTTCAAAGTTAGAGATTTCTGTTTGGCAGCCATAGAGATACTTAAGTGATTTAGCAGATTAAAAATGTTAATGCAGCATTACAGCCATATAAGCTATTCATATCGCCAAGTTTTATTTTAATGCTTTTAATGTTAGCCCAGGGAGAAGGAGGCAGCGAGGCAGAAATATACCAAACAGTCTAAAGAAAAAAGTCAGCCTTTCCTTTTATTTTTGCCCGATGCTTCTATAAATGGAGTCTTTTAGAAATAAAAGCCTTAGAAATGCTCACTGGTGAGGTATTTTCACTATTTCCTTAACCAGCCCAAATAATTTCCTGTCTCCACCTTTCATGACTAAATGTTAGCTTCCAGTTGCTGTCAACTAAAGTAATCTGCAATAAATCGAACTAGTGTTTAGCTTAATAAAAGACACACTATAAGTTTTGCCCAAGAGGCTATGAGCACTTAGCTCCCAAAGATCTTTCAAATTTTGGTGGTACACAGTTTCACATACGTAGGTTTGAAATGAAGTTTTGTAAAACAGGTAAGGTAAAGTGAAACTCTTTGCGTTTATCTCAGTTTGCAGCTCATTCACACTAAACAGAAGCATTTTGCAAATAAAACACACCAAAACTTTTAGATTTGTGCCCAGTGGTTGCATTTTTTTAAAAAATTTTTTACAGAAGCCTTTATTTTAAACAGTCTCTAAGCGAACGGATTACATTTCAACAGTAAGGCTTGATGGACACTTTATGATTTCAACAAAAAAGGAAGAATTTCACACTTGTTCAGAAAACAGGGATTCCATGACTTCCAAACATGAAGACGCTCTGTAGTACTGAAAACCAATTACATAAAATCTCAAGGTGATATTTCTATTATGCACAGCGTGGCCCAGCCACCTAAACTGCCACCCCTGTATAAAAAGCTCCTCTCCATCCATAACACATAGTATATCATACTATACCTATGTTCCAACAGGTAAAGTGTTTCCCTTCAGTCAAGGATACAGAAGCAGCTGGTCACAGAAGGGCAAAGTACAGTAACACTCTAATACAGTTACAAATATATATTTTGGAGGATAAACTGAATTGGATGCATTTTTTGGAGGTAGTTATCTGACATCGGGTGCCATTTTGGCCTTACTTCAAACATATTTTAATTCATGTAGTATCTATAAACTCCAGTAAAGCTTTCATGCAATGGTCAAAATGCTAAAATCAGGATTTGCTTTATTTCTTGACCAGGCTCTCAAAGCTGCACTATCAATAGGTTATCAAGCATGAAGGAATAGGAATGTTCATTACGTGAACAAAGCCCATGCTGGCACCTACCAATTTAAGGTACACCAAAGCATTCTGGCAAGAATGACAGACAATACGCATTGTTTTCTTAAACATAACAGAATTGGCATAAAGACCTGCAGTATTTTGTACAGATATATTTGTGATATGTTGTCATGTGTCGTCTAGTTGCTTCTGATGGGCAGAAACTATGAATTAGTGACCTCCAGAAAATCCTATCATTACCAGTCCCACTCAGCTCTTGCAAACTAAAGTGATACCATAAGCTTTTAATCAACAAAGGCTCAACATGTCTAGAAAGCACAACGTACTACAACCATTTGGGACAACTCCAGAGCTAGTGGTAACAAGGTTAGTACAGGTGCTGAAGGGAATAACCAAAAGCACAGTAACTGAGTGCTGCTTTCCCTCAGGTTGTTAGGTTTTTCGTTCTAATTCCTCATTCATTCCGCCTGCCCACCAATGCTTTCCTTTAGGAGATGGAGAAGAGGAATCAAATTGTGTAAGGAGCAACTGATAGTTAAGTTCAACAATAGCAAATGCTCCTTGGAACAGCCCTTTAGCTGCTTACACCTCAAGTGTCTCACTCCCTTGGCAAGACGCAGCATCCCAAAGGTCCCTGGCCTAGCCTGACAGGAATTCTCCTGAATCACTGATGTGCTATAACAGTAACGGATCAACATCACAGACCTGCCTTGGGCATTTCACTAGAAGTAATATGAAATGCATATAAACCTAATCTTGAGCATACTGTGGAAACATTAAAAATTAATCTGCAAATATGAAGCAAAATCAGAAAACTGATTCTTAGTGATGGTAGACTGAAGCTAGAATTCAAACTTCACAATTAGCTATAGCTCTCCTGTCTTGCAACTTTGGGTTTTACCGACATTCACACCATTTGTGCAGCAATATTCTGCCTGTCAAATGCACTGTATTACCCCAGTAAAATCATAATCCTGCTCTTGATTTTCATTGAATGCCATGGAAACACACATCAGCAATTCTGTATTAGGAGCCATTTACGGATTAACAAGTAGGAGGCACAATCGGACTTTTCTCACGGGGACATGCCTAAGTGTACAAGCCATTCTTCTGAACTAAAAAATCCAAGTACTGTGAACCACTTCTATTTTTATCAGAAGCTTCTATGGCATCAAAACAAATAAACACTTGATGAGTATGCATTATCTTCAGATACAAAAGTAATGTTGCCGTCAAATGTTTTATGTGCTATCAAGTTGAAACTGACTTATAGGGACCCTAATAGGTCTTTCAAAGTATGTGAAAAAATTACGGAAAGGTTTTACAAGTTCCACTCCCCTGGTGAGTTTCCATAGCTGAGCAGGGATTGGAACCCTAGTCTGTCACTCTACCCATTACACCACAATGTGTACTCAGAATGTGTCTAGCTCAGTCAAATGCATAGATTAGCAGAAGAGAGACAAAAAAGCCTGTTAAAAATACACAATATCCTAAACCCACTCGTCCCATCTGGAGTAGACCCACTGAATCAGATTCACACAAGTGCTGCTTTTTTATTGTTGTTATTGTTGTTGTTGTTGTTATTAACAATAACAACAACAATGTGCCGTCAAATCAATTCCAACTTATGGCGACTCTTTCCAGAATTTTCTAGGTAGAGAACACACAAAAGCGGTTTATCGTTCTCTTCTTCTGGGGGTACTCTGGGACTATGCAACTTGCCCAAGGGCACACAGACTAGCTCTTTTCCCAGGAGGCACAGTGGGAAATGGACTCCCAATCTCTGGCTCCGCAGCCAGATATCTAAGCCACTGAGCTATCCAGCAACTGATTCAATGGATCAACTGTAGTGGACGGAATTCACTATATTTGGCATCTAAATTTAATCATGTCAAATTCTTCCAGCAATCTAACAATTATTATTATTATTATTATTATTATTATTATTATTATTATTATTATTATTATTATTATTATTATTATTATTATTATTATTATTATTATTATTATTATTTATTTCATTTATACCCCGCCTATCTGGTCTTGCGACCACTCTAGGCAGCTTCCAAACAACATAAAACAACAGATAAAATCACAAAATTATTACAAAAACAATTTCCATAACAATTATAAAACAAAAAATAAAGATAAACAGAAAAGATAAAAAGATCAAGTATTGACTGGAGGGAAGGCCTGTATAAACATCCATGTTTTTAATTGATTTTTAAAGATACCCAGCGTAGGGGCGGCACGAATCTCCGGAGGAAGATTATTCCAGAGAAGTAAGTACTACCAAAATCAACAAGGAAATGCTAGGCAGAAACCCAGTCACAGGTAATAGCTAGCTCCTCAACTTTGCACCCAAACTGAAATGCATGCTGGGTGGAAACCCCTGAAGAAACACCTCCAATTAGTGAAATTATTTTAAACCTTTAAAAATTTGATTTGGGCAATAATCTGAATAGCAGAACTATACTGGCAGAAAGCAAAGTGTGTAATACAATAAAAAAAAGGGCGAGGGACCTTAGTCAGCCTTTCTCAGTCTACCATTGCCTTTCCATCTGGCCCTTTGAACTATATGGCCCCTGTTATTTGGTTTCACCTTGATTTTATCTGGACATTGCCTCAACTTTGTGGTGGATAATTAGCCAGCCAAGAAGCTTAAGGATACAACTAACTGTTCAAAGGGCAGCACCATCAGAAGTAATTACAAACATATTTCACCACTCCACCTACCAAGATGGTAGATATTTGTAGGAGTGCTGTACTTTAAACAGTAAACATACGTTGGGTGCTACTTAATGGCACATAACAGTTAGGGGTTAACAAGCTGGTCGCATCTTTGCTATCCTTCTGCAAGCAGGCAAAGGCCTTTCTCTTCAGGCAAGCTTTACTTTATGATTGCCTGAGTTGTGTGGGTTTTTTTAATGGATTGTTATGTGTTACGCTTTGAAAGTGTTTTTGGTCTTGCTTTCTTTAATATTTTTTAGTGGTACTTGCTTGATTCTTTTTATTATTTGTGTACTTACTGTTTTTAGCTTTAAATATTGTCTTTTAATGACATAAACTGCCTTAGGTCCTTTTTAAGGAGAAAAGGGTGGTTAACTGTTTCATACAAATAATAAAAACGAGCAGATGTTAAACTGTTTTTGGGGCTGTTAACTAAGTTTGCTTAGGAAAGGAACATTTTCTCAGTTGTGCATGAACCTCCTGTCTCAACCTCTCTACCCCACAGAGAAGATTGTTTATTATATCAGTTTCTTTATCAATGCTGCCTTTTAGGGCTTGTGCTAAACAGGCTTAGGTACTTGCCACTTAAAATGGAATAGGGAAAGCATCTTTCACCATGTGAAAGGATTTCTCAACTTCATGTTTCCTTTAGAAAAAGGACATGGTCAGTAACTCAAGTAGTGGGGAAGAGCTACGAGCAGGTTGTTTATAGAAACATAATCCTATTGGTTACTTATATCAGCATAAGTACAGTGGTAAAAACTGCAGTAGTGAATTGCAGGTAGCTAACAAGCCACTCCCCTTCACAGATTGCTGTCTTGTCGTGGCGAAGGGGCTTGAGTAATTCAGAGAAGCTATGGGCTAGGCCGTGCAGGGACACCCAAGACGGACAGGTCATAGTGGAGAGTTCTGACTAAACGCGATCCACCTGGAGCAGGAACTGGCAAGCCAAGTTCCATTTTTGCCAAGAAAACTCCATGGACAGAAACAAAAGGCTAAAAGATACGACGCTGGAAGATGAGCCCCTCAGGTCGGAAGGCGTCCAACATGCTACTGAGGAAGAGCGGAGGACAAGTACAAGTAGCTCCAGAGCTAATGAAGTGGTTGGGCCAAAGCCGAAAGGACGCTCAGCTGCAGACGCGCCTGGAAGTGAAAGGAAAGTCCGATGCTGCAAAGAAAAATACTGCATAGGAACCTGGAATGTAAGATCTATGAACCTTGGTAAGCTGGATGTGGTCAAACAGGAGATGGCAAGAATCAACATTGACATCCTGGGCATCAGTGAACTAAAATGGATGGGAATGGGCAAATTCAATTCAGACAATTATCATATCTACTATTGTGGGCAAGAATCCCGTAGAAGAAATGGAGTAGCCCTCATAGTCAACAAAAGAGTGGGAAAAGCTGTACTGGGATACAATCTCAAAAATGATAGAATGATTTCAATACGAATCCAAGGCAGACCTTTCAACATCACAGTCATCCAAGTTTATGCACCAACCACCAATGCTGAAGAGGCTGAAATTGACCAATTCTATGAAGACTTACAACACCTTCTAGAACTGACACCAAAGAAAGATGTTCCTCTCATTCTAAGGGACTGGAATGCTCAAGAGATAAAAGGAACAACAGGTAAGTTTGGCCTTGGAGTTCAAAACGAAGCAGGGCAAAGGCTAATAGAGTTTTGTCAAGAGAACAAGCTGGTCATCACAAACACTCTTTTCCAACAACACAAGAGGCGACTCTACACATGGACATCACCAGATGGGCAATACCGAAATCAGATTGATTATGTTCTCTGCAGCCAAAGATGGAGAAGCTCTATACAGTCAACAAAAACAAGACCTGGAGCTGATGGTGGCTCTGATCATCAGCTTCTTATAGCAAAACTCAAGCTGAAACTGAAGAAACTAGGAAAAACCACTGGGCTAGTCAGGTATAATCTAAACCAAATCCCTTATGAATACACAGTGGAAGTGAAGAACAGATTTAAGATTTAAGGAACTAGATTTGGTGGACAGAGTGCCTGAAGAACTATGGTTGGAGGCTCGTGACATTGTACAGGAGGCAGCAACAAAAACCATCCCAAAGAAAAGGAAATGCAAGAAAGCAAAGTGGCTGTCCAACGAGGCCTTACAAACAGCAGAGAAGAGAAGGGAAACAAAATGCAAGGGAGATAGGAAAAGTTACAGAAAACTGAATGCAGAGTTCCAAAGAATATCAAGGAGAGACAAGAGGGCCTTCTTAAATGAACAGTGCAAAGAATTAAAGGAAAATAATAGAAAGGGGAAAACCCGAGATCTGTTCAAGAAAATTGGAGATATTAAAGGAACATTTCGTGCAAAGATGGACATGATAAAGGACAAAAATGGTAGGGACCTAACAGAAGCAGAAGACATCAAGAAGAGGTGGCAGGAATACACAGAGGAATTATACCAGAAAGATCTGGATGTCCCGGACAACCCAGATAGTGTGGTTGCTGACCTTGAGCCGGACATCCTGGAGAGTGAAGTCAAGTGGGCCTTAGAAAGCATGGCTAACAACAAGGCCAGTGGAGGTGATGGCATTCCAGTTGAACTATTTAAAACCTTAAAAGATGACGCTGTTAAGGTGCTACATTCAATATGCCAGCAAGTTTGGAAAACTCAGCAGTGGCCAGAGGATTGGAAAAGATCAGTCTACATCCCAATCCCAAAGAAGGGCAGGGCCAAAGAATGCTCCAACTACCGAACAATTGTACTCATTTCACACGCTAGCAAGGTTATGCTCAAAATCCTACAAGGTAGGCTTCAGCAGTATGTGGACCGAGAACTCCCAGAAGTACAAGCTGGATTTCGAAGGGGCAGAGGAACTAGAGACCAAATTGTTAACATGCGCTGGATTATGGAGAAAGCCAGAGAGTTCCAGAAAAACATCTACTTCTGCTTCATTAACTACGCAAAAGCCTTTAACTGTGTGGACCACAGCAAACTATGGCAAGTTCTTAAAGAAATGGGAGTGCCTGACCACCTTATCTATCTCCTGAGAAATCTCTATGTGGGACAGGAAGCAACAGTTAGAACTGGATATGGAACAACTGATTGGTCCAAAATTGGGAAAGGAGTACGACAAGGCTGTATGTTGTCTCCCTGCTTATTTAACTTATATGCAGAATACATCATGCGAAAGGCTGGACTGGATGAATCCCAAGACGGAATTAAGTTTGCCG
The DNA here is from genome assembly GCA_037013535.1 of Intellagama lesueurii. NCBI lineage: Eukaryota > Metazoa > Chordata > Lepidosauria > Squamata > Agamidae > Intellagama > Intellagama lesueurii. The sequence continues at coordinate 10,458,831 of JBAJHW010000003.1, forward strand.
GAAGAAATATCAACAACCTCATATATGTGGATGATACCACTCTGATGGCAGAAAGTGAGGAGGAATTAAAGAACCTCTTAATGAGGGTGAAAGAGGAGAGCGCAAAAAATGGTCTGAAGCTCAACATCAAAAAAACTAAGATCATGGCCACTGGTCCCATCACCTCCTGGCAAATAGAAGGGGAAGATATGGAGGCAGTGACAGATTTTACTTTCTTGGGCTCCATGATCACTGCAGATGGTGACAGCAGCCACGAAATTAAAAGACTCCTGCTTCTTGGGAGGAAAGCGATGACAAACCTAGACAGCATCTTAAAAAGCAGAGGCATCACCTTGCCGACAAAGGTCCGCATAGTCAAAGCTATAGTTTTTCAAGTAGCGAGGCTTCAATACTTTGGCCATCTCATGAGAAGAGAAGACTCTCTCTCTTCCGTCTCGCCCCAGTAAGGTGGCTTTCTATAGGTCTTCCTCCTCCATTCCTTCTCAGCATACTCCCTTGGGACTTTAAACTCCGTCCACTCCCCTGTCCAGGGGTCCTCCTGTACTCTCCCCACCCAGTCCTTTTTTTTCTCTCCTCCTCCTCTTCCTCCACCCAACACGCTTCTCCTTCTTCAGTTTGCAACTGCCCCCTTCCCCCTTTCCTTTTATCTCCTCTCCCTTTCCTGCCAAAATGACACCCTCTGGTGGTTCCTTCTCCTCTTGTCGTTTCTGCCCCTGTTCTTCCAAATAGAGTCTCTTTAGGTTGTCCTCCAGGGTGGACACCCGTCCCTCAGAGTCTTCAGCCGAGGAGGCAGACGGTACACTCAGAGGAGTGTCCCTTGGGGTACGCTCAGCCTCACAGTATCCTAAAAAGTAGGGTTTGGTCCTCATCATCAGGCCTGTAATGTCCCTGAAAAGGCAAAAAATAAAATAAAATAAAGTATTTGTAGATTTTCCTCTCAAATATCTCAGCATCTTTCACCAATAGTACTGAGATGTGAACATCAGTATAGTGAGAAGGTTTAAGGAGCTTAAAAGCATATGGAGAGCTGAGACAAACAGCAACCAGTGTGGACACAGGGCTTCTTGCAGTATACACAATGATGTCTTTTTGAGAGTCCATAAATCCACAGTGACCCAAGACCAGCAGCTATTGTCAAAATTGTTAAATTGAACTTCCAACATTCAATTAAATATGCCCTGAATACAAGTTGATGGAGATTGTTGCCTTCCTACTGCGTTTGGTTCATGTACCAGATGGTTCCCCAATTAAGGAAAGGGAAAGCCATTCATTAGGCTTAGAGTCCTTTTTGGTTTTTCTTTCATTTATTGCACTTCCCAGACTCACAGAAGGGGACAAGCCACAACGCAGAAGTCCTCCCATCTGTGGGGTAAGCAGGGGTTCCATTCATCTTAGATGAATGAGGGAGGGAGAGATGATGGCAGCTACTAATTCAAGGTAATATAAAAGTAAGCTTCCTCCATCAGCTTTTCATAGATGCTGGCCAGGGAATAAAATGTATATAAGTTGTATATGTAAGCTAATGTGGTACAGTGGATAGAATGATGGACTAAGACACAAGAAAACTGGGCTCAAATCCCTGCTTGGGCATGGAAACTCGCTGGGAAAATGGCACACACTATATATACTTAGATTTCCCAGTATTATGTCTATAAGCAATTGAAAGAAATAAACGGAAGTGATAACTTGAGCAGACATTCAATATCTCTTTCTCAAGAAAATGAGTCAAAGATCCTGCAGAAGATGGTAGAAGCAAGTTTAATTGCACAAAGTTCATGCTACAGGATAGTATTACATCTGCGTGCCTGCCAACATGAATGTCTGATATTGTAAGTTTTATCTCTACTCGTAACAAAATAAACTTCAAGTACTGAACATCTGCAGTACAAGTGTAATACTGCTGATCACATGGCTACAGAAACCATGTGAGCTAGAAAGTAATGATTTTAAAATGTTTAAAATTTCATAGTAGGGAGCTCCTTGTTAAAATAAGGAGAACAAGGAGGCTAGCAGCTGCCCAGAACATATTACCATATTTCTTTAGACGAGTAAAGACAATACAGTGCAATGGCAGCTGTCAGGAGCTGTGTAAGTCTGTGGGGATGCTGGTGCATTGTTACCAATCAAGATACAACTTCTCAAAATAACAGTTATAAATGTAGTTATAAATGTATTTGACACAAAAAAATATTGCACATCACACAAGAATTTGCTGCATTCATTTTTGGTCCCACACTGAAGGCTGATCAAGTTTGACTTACTCAGGCATGACAATTATGCACATATGGTAAATTTTAGAGATTAACCACTTATCAAAAGAACTCAAGGCAACACTTTCATTACAGATTATGAACCAATACGTTAAAAAATAAAGAAACAAATAGAGACTGCAGCTTATTATTTCCACAACTTCTGTGTAAGCAAGGGATACACAGACAATGGGACTTAAACCGTTTTTGCAGGTGTCTCCCATCAAATTCAATATACATATGGTGGGAATGGAATTTTGGCATTTTGCTAACACAACTGAAGAACGGAAGTAACAGAGCTGTGCACGTTCCTAAAATGCTTGTACTTCTCAGATTACACTTGGGTAAATCCTTTCTAGATGGAAGAAAAACAACATTCCCAGGAGCTAAGTAGCAGAAGATAGACTTTGACATCAAAAGTCTTAAACCAAAATACCAGGAAGCTTTAGATGGCAGAACATGCACCTGATCAAAGTTTACTTCTCTTCCTGTTATTAAGAGAAAAGGAATACAAGTCTTAGTGTTAATTATAAGCCTTTGGTTGTTGAATCTTAGATCCTGCACAATTCCAGCAGGCAGATGTTATAAACACACGCAAGTTGTTCATTATGTGAGAACATTAATTCAATGTTTGCCTTGAGAGTCTTCTTTTCACTCACATTTCAAACACGAAAGTGTTTGTCCTTCCAGTGGCAAGATTTCTGCTTCAGGTACAAAGGCTCCCGTGTTCATTCCCCAGATAAGCCCCATCTGGGGAAGCATAAATACCAAGGAAAAGAGGGGACACAACTTTTGTAAAACAAAACTGGAAGACTGTACTGGAAGACTGTACATAGACTGTCTAAATAAGATACAGGAAGCTCATGTTCAAATTCTCAGTTGGTCAGGGAAACTCACCAGGTGGGTCACACCCATTAGTTCATCTCTCACACTAATTTGCCTTAGAAATCAGTGGAAGCAGGAAAAGAAAAGAACCAGGTAGACTACCTTGAGCTCTTTGGGCAGGAGGGTTTGTTTAAAAGTGGTACATCACACTGGTGTAATGAAGAACTGACCATCACGAACCAATCTTTTTAAATAAATGCTTGGAAGCGTCATCTTCCTCTTTTCGTCTGCACAAATATAAAAGCTTGCTAGTACAAAATACTAAATGGCTCAGAACAGTCAACTTCAACATGACTTTTCAGCACTCATTTTGAAACTGGCACAAACATCTAGCCATAGTTTTTGGAACGTTTGTATTTTTTCTGCACCACTGACGGAAAGGTGGTGTCCCACCTCATGAAAGTCCATATGCTTTTTTTAAAAATGATTTTTAGTGATCTTATAAATGTATCACTTACTCTCACCTTTGGAGAATGTACTTGCCCTTTTTTCAAGCCAGATTGATGCCCCTGGGTCAGCCTTCCCTGGTTAGTGCCCTCCAAGTATATTCCTGGCAAACCCCAACTGAAAGCAAAGCGTGACTGTGATAGACCCCACCACATCTGTTCTCAGCACTAGATATCCACAGTGACTTCAAAAATAAGAGGTCCAATTTAGCTACAGTGGCTGTGAATCATGAACAGGCTATCCTCCATCTATTTGCACTAACTTTCATTTGTGTAACCAGAAGGGAAGCATAGCCATGATAACATAACAGCTCAGTGCTCCTTACTCCTGCAAAATATAGACAAATTAAGCAGAAGTCAAGATTGTCAGCTCATTACAACTTCTGTTTTGACTTTTTCTCAGGTCTGCAATTCTCCAGAACAGATGTGAAAAGAAATTCTCAAAACATATTTGTTGTTGTTTCAACTTACATTTATATTCACATTTTACTAACTCAAAAGGGCTACATTGCTGTGATAAGCATATTTGTACCAAATTTTAACAATTTCTTTTTGCCTTATACTCCATTAGTTTCCCTTTTCTCTGTGTATCTTGTGAACTACCATAGATCTTTGAATGCAATCTAATTCTGTCTAATTGATGGAACAGGATCTGTCTGAGAACTTACTTCCCCCTATCCTCCCCCCTGAAAATCTGCTCTGGTGAATTAAGGATGAAAGACAGGACAGGAAAGTTGTATTGTATGAGTGTAAGTCTTGTCATACAATATCATTTCCACTTGCATCTATTCACTTACCATCCCCTCCCTCTCCCAATGCACCTGGTTCTCTCCAGGCTATAATGCAACTTCAGTCTCAGGAGTCCTACACAGGTCTTTGCTGCATCCCCATCTACTTGCCTGTCTTTCTTTGCCCTAGCAGTGTCTTTCTCCATCCCCAATCATCATGTTACACTATCAGCAACCACACCAATTTTAGTTCATTATGAACATCCCAGCACCTTATTCCTCTTCTCCTTCCCAAACTCTGTTAATATAAGACTGTCCACCTCAGCAGTTTAAATGTACAAAGGTGAGTCATATAGTATAACTGCAGCAGCTGGAGAGAACATCATCTACTACACACATATGAACGCAGAAAGGACAAGCAACCCTCAGTTTTCTTCCAGTGGTAAAAGGCCCACATGCATCACAATTACCATTAACAAGGGGGTAGATGGCCACAACGGTTGTCTGGCATTTCCCCAGGAGATCACACATAGGTAGAATGGCAAGTGTTTGCTCATCAGCCTCATGTTAGCTATGTCAGCTCTAAAGATCCATTTAAACTCAAGTATATTCTAGAATTGTATAAAGAAAATATGCAAAGGCTTTATAAGCCTTTTATAGCTGTTTTTCATCCTTTGAAAGGCTGCCCTGAAATTAAGTTAAGGGTATATGAAACGTAGCCAAGTGTCTACAGATAATTCCACTGGAAGTTGGATGAGACTGTCTTCCAGTCCTCAATAATTATAGAGACAGGCCAGTATGGAAAAATATTTAGTTTTTCAATTGCCAGAGCAGACACTGGATACATGCTTACTCTACTGAATAATTCCATCAGGTTTTAACATTTTCCTTTCAGGCTGTGTTAAGAAGACGGAAAATGCAACAACACTCTAAATGCTGCAATTAAGACCTTAGATTCACCATATTAAGCCAAAATACATTTCTGTTCTAAGATTACCCTACTGATATTTTGAAGAAACATCACAAAATCTTACTGTAGTGACACTCCATGACGGCATAACATCAACCCTAGTTTGACATCTCAGTGACTCAGGCACAAGATAGAATTATAGGAAATACTAAAGAAATATGTTCTATATACACTAATTTGGCATCTCTTCCAAATCTTTACAAGCCACATTTCTGAATTGCTCGGTTAAGCAGCCAAACTTCATGTTCTGTAGACTTGTTCTGAAACAAAATCTATCAATTCTCTTACATAAGGTCAGTGGGTCTAGTCCATGTTGTAGCTCCTTGCAGAGGGAAGCAAGAGGGGAAAATGGTCCCACCTACCCACAGAAATGCCACAATTAATCTACATGAAGCAGGATCAGGACTCTTCTAGTTGTCAGGTAGATTTGGATTTATTTATCATTTTCCAATTATAAGGCAGATTTATAAATAGTTGTGAATGCTGCCGCTCTCACCCAAGGTGAGGCTGGCAGGGAGCCCTTTGTCTGTCAAGGTCTCCATAAATTCCAAACTCCTGGAACTGCTTGGACTTGACTTTATTATATTTGAGGAATGGGGTACAAGAAACGGACAGGCGCCAACAGCACCCCATCCCACCCAGTCCACTGAGGGGTTAAGCTGGCTCCAATAGCCCCCTAGCCAAGCCAGTCTCTACTGGCCCCAAATTCCTGTCACTGGGGTTGAGCTACTCAATTTCTGTTGATGGCATCAGGTCTTAAGCACAGTCCTGAGCCACACCACACCCTTCAATGAGGGTTTGTATTTCCGCCTGCTCAGTGTTGCTTGAATTTCCAAGGCCTCTGCTGCTGTCACTTCTGGCATTCCTCCTGATGCTTGCATCTCCGGTGCTTCTGTTGGGTTGTAGTGTGGGCCAGGTGGCCCACTGGTTGCTGAGGTTTCCACAGGGTGGAAGCTGGAGGTGCCAAACTGAACATCAGAATTCCACTGCTGCACCATCTTCCTTTAGCCATGGGGAACTCCACCCAGACCCCTGCCCAGAGGACTGTATTAGCAAGTAGTCCACCTCTCCAAAGGTGCAGAAGATGGGGTCCAGCTCCTCCTCTGCTTCTTCACACAATTTCATTCCATCTGTAAATCTGGTGGTGGTGGTTCCCTCTTCCTCCTCCTCCTTTCATCATCAGTGTTGACAGCTGGGGGGACCTATCATCTTGTGCTCCTTTCCACCCCTGGAGCCTGCCTTTCCCTGAGTTCTTTTAGGACCAAGGCGCCATAGTCTCCATCAGGTCCTCCAGGAGGTGAGGGTGGATGGCCTGCTAGGGGTGCCAGAAGCAACCACCTCACAATAATAGATTTCAAGATGCATGATGCACCTTCTCCTTTACAGCCTTCCACATGCAATACAATGTGCTACAGATTGCTGGGAAGTAGAGATGGGATATTCATATTCATAAAGATACAAATATCAGCGCCAGTCGGTCCATTTACTGCTCACTATGCACAGCCACCATCATTTGCATTGCACCAATCATAGAAGTAGCCTGGCCGGTGCCTCCCCAACCAGCCAACCACTCTGGTGAGGATATGGGATGATGAGTCTCTCCGCTCAGCCGCTGAGCAGTTGGCTGTGCACAGAGGCACTGGCTGGGCTACTTTCGCAATTGGCGCAGTAAGTGGACCAGTCAGGTCTGGGAGGAGGGTCCGGTTTCCCCAGGCACCTGTGGTGCTGATATTCGTTTTTGTATCCTCAGGGATGCGAGTACAAATATCCCATCTCTACTGGGAATGCCTTCAAAGCAGTTTTTCAGATGGCTGCAATAGGAAGCAGAGGAAAAGAAAATCCCTGCACTGGCAATAATGTCACAACGGATCTGACCAACAGCTGTCAGCTTGGAACCACTGCACAACTGCCTTATCAGGTTTACGTGAAACAAAATTAAGCTGCTTTATACAGAGCTAGCTGTTTGGCCCATCTACTCAGTTGAGATTTGCTCTGGCTTTTTTTTTTTAATTTTATTAGCCAATACACTTGCTAAACAGCAATTTAGGCCTTGGACCTAACAGTTGGCACAATAGCCATATCCCCACAAAATGGCTACCCATTCCACCTACTCATTGCAGTCTTTTCTGCTAAAAATTGTGACACCTAAAGAGGCCAAAAGAGCTAATGGCAGGAACCATGCGCATGGCGTATTCCCTTTGGTATAACCTTCCCACAGAGGTTAGTCGGGTTCCATCCCTATCAATCTTCAATAACTAAATTAAAACTGAACTGTAAAGCTAACTTTTACTAGTATTTTAACTAACTGACCTGGGATGTTCAAATTTGTTTAATTTATTTAAATGCAAGTTTTATTGATTCAGCTAGAGACAACGTTTTTACTTATTTATAACATTTTGTGAGTTTGTTTGTATGACTATAATTATGTTTTGATGGGATGTCAACTGCCCAGAGACTGTTTGGGCAGTACAGAAGTTAAAAATAATAATAATAAATAAATAAATTGTGCTGTTTTTTTGTGTGTTTTTTTACTTCTTTAACAAAAATTAATGAAGTGGTTTGTACTATAAAGATTGCTACAATGGACTTTTGTAAACTGAAAAAATGGTTTAACCAAAAAAGGGGGTTTTTTAGACTGAAAAAACAAACCTCTGCCCTCTAAAAAACAAGGGTGATGAGTACCTTAGTGCTACAGGCTATTCAAAACATGTCCCTAGAAAGCTCAAGCAATTTTTTTTAGTATTTTTATTTAAAGTAATAAATTCGGGGATGTTTGAGCAAGGGTGGTAAGAGGCCACAAAAGCTGCTGTGCTGTAGAGGCACAGACCAACAGCTGGCATTTATCAACCAAGCTTTCACTGAAGAATTTCTTGCTGCAGCTAAATAGTGTGGGGTGAATGGCCTCTTCCTAATGAAAAACGCTGCAAGAGTTCAAATGCTACATACACTCCCAGGAAAAGCTCTCAGAAATAATATCAAGGGTACATCTTGGTAATGTGGATGGCTAAACTGATAGAAAAATATGCCAATTACTCCCAGTGTTCAGTACCAGTCTGGACACTGAGTATCCATACCTCACTATTTTGTCTTATCTATACTAATACAGCAAGACTGCAATCCTGTGCACACATCTCAGAGGAAGTTCCCATTAAACTCAACAAGATTTAACCCAAGGTAAATATGTAAAGGAAATACGCTACATAGCATGCAACTACCAATCTTGCCAAATAAAATTGTTCAATCACTGGGACTAACATCCCTTATTCATGATCCTCCTTTTTCCCTTGTGGTAAGCAACCCTTGCTAATACACATATATGCCCTTCTAAAAATCACAAGGCTTGACATGGAAACCAAACAATACATTGTACCTTACTTCAATTTATCTCTTGCAGCAAGCATTGTTTACCAGATAGCAGGCAGTGTCTTAGAAACTCCAAATTAGTTGTACTGAAGAATTTCCTTTGGCTAGCTTCACTCTTTTTTTCATTATGTGTTAAGTATAGACACACAGAAATGCAGAGGCCTATTTTTCAAACTGTGCAGGAAGCTTACCAGATTAACAGCAAACTAAAGGTCACCAAAGCAATGTCATTTGAAAATGAAAACATTCCCTATTTATCTTAATTCCACAAGGCAATGGAGACACTGCATTTGTGGAAAACTGCATTAGAACCTACCAGTTACTCAAGGACCTGGGAGTTACTAAGCCATATCATTTAATCAGGAACACTAAAATGATATCTATCTAGATATCTGTGGGTTTGAAGAGCATCCCAGAAAACAAACTTGACATTTAAGGAACACTTCCCAAACCTGGCAATTTAACTCTCAAGTATATTTTACTAGGAGTGCTTCCCACCCAGCTGAACAACATGCACTGCAGATTTTAAGGGCAGTTGGGGCTTCACAGCAGGTTGCCTGCAAGACGGGTTCATAATTTCCTTTACTTATATCTATAAATACTGTCTGCCTCACCTGTAGAGGTCAGATGTAGCTTCCTGTGTAAGCAGGGTTTTTTTGTTTGTTTGCACACCATACTTTTTATTTCAAAGCCAAATTCAAAACACAGACAGACTTTAGAATTTAGAATTATTTATATTGTTCATGTTAAAAGCAAGACACTGAGTGTTAAGAGAAAGCATGTTTGTACAGGTAGTATCTAGCATTGCACACAGGTAATGCATAATGGATGGGTTGGGTAATGCTGTGGGTGACAAATAAAGCTTTGAATTTCATAGAGTGGGTCTGTGTATAATATTCCATGAATTATATCAAACTACAAGTGTTTCAAATGACAACTTAAAACTTATAGTATCACTATGTATTGCTGTTTATATTTCACTCCATTCTGAATAAACTACAAATAGCTTCTTTTAAGCCAATGGCATAGGTAGACCTAGTATAGTTGAACACAGAGATACAACAGTTCAACAAACAAGGAAGTTTACTCTCTTAATTAATGTGAAGATAAACTTTCAATATAAGATGTTATCTTATTAAAGATACAATATATTGTTTAGGTTTTAGAAAATATCATCTTTAGTAAAAGATGACACAATCCTGTAAGTCTCCTATGTAAATCCTCCTATTGTTGTCACAAGCATATGGAAGCTCTTCTACACTAATTACTGGTCAACATTGATTTCCCCCAGGTATTTAGAAGAACCACAAACCTTTGTATAGTTTTCTAGAAAGATATTTTGATTTGCTTCTGAAAAAGGAGATCTCATCACTTCCAACAATAGTATGGCAGTGACTCTGCCTATCAAGATTCAGCAAGTCACTGAATGTGTCACAGCTGGCATGGTCACATTTCAGGGACTTGGTACATAGACACTTAAGTGAAGAAAATGTTTACAGCCAGTACACTTCTTATGAACCAGTGATTACTGGCAAGGCTTTTCTCAGTTGGCTGCAAAGCAGAAACAGCAGCTTACGGTCACTTAAACTTCCACTCTGGCATCATCTTGAAACAAAATTCTGGCAATGTAATTAGGCTAAGCATACCGCAAACGTATACCAAAATACTAGCTATTTGGGATAGCACTAGACAGGTAAACACTCCAAGCTTAGGCAAAAATTAAATACATAAATAAAAAAAATCAAACTATAATTTCAAGGAAGAATTATACTAGTAAGCTTACAAAACAGCATGCCTTGCTCCACAGTAGCATCTTAATCATATCCAAGTAGCGATAAGAACCATGCTAAACTCAAATCATCTGCTAATTCATCAAATAGAAAAACCAGGAATCCACAATAAGTATTAAGAATTTATCACATTGCACATTGAAGAGACTTTGCTATCATGAAACAAATATAATTCACAAAGTTGTCATCTATTTGGAGAGGATTATATTAGTTCATGAAATACGGTGCTTTGGTATTTTTCGTTTTCCTAACCGTAGAAGAATTACTATTCAATATTAGGCAAGGGCATCATTGATAGGATGGCACAATCTGAAAACTCTGCTCTAGAAGACCCCAAGCAATTAGTAACCTATTTAACTAAAAATCCATAGGCTTCAGTGTAAAAGGTCATGTATTCATGTACCCATGCTAGTTAATGCTTAACTTTAATTTTACAAAAGAAGTGACTATAGAAGACAAAGCTACCAACCTGCTCACTCAAGTGACAAAACTGTACACTGTTGTGATTACTTTTATTCTGTATACTGCGCAAGTTGCATGGCATCTAACTTTTTATGAACAGTAAACCTCTACTATTTGGGGTCTCATACACAAAGAATACTTTAAATAAAATGGCCACCACAGAAAAAATATCCGGTTTTGACATTATGTGTTTTAACACTGAGATGCTTTTCCAGGAACTAGTTACATACAAACAGACATGGGCACTTTGTATTTGTATTCTGGGGATATGAATGCAAACCAGTCCCATACCCTCCCCCAGAACCAGCCAGGTCCACTTACTGGGCTCGGCATGGCGCTCCTCCGTCGTCAGTGTGCCAATCACGAAAGGAGCCCAGCCGGTTCTTCCCTGCCTTCTTGCACAGCCAATCAGCTGAGTGACAAGATTCCTCGTCCTGCCCTCCCTGCTGCAGTGGTACACTGTGCGGGGAGACAGTGAAGCACCAGCCATGATCCTTCCACAACAGGTGCAACAACAACAGAGGAGCACTGTGCCACGCAGAGCCTGGAGAGTGGACCTGGCAGGTTTTGGGAGAGGGAGCTGGGCCTGTGGTGTTGCAGTTGCTATTCGCATCCCCAGGATACGAATAAAAAGTGCCCATTTCTATGTACCAATATCCAGATCGGGGATGGGGAATGTGTAACTGTCCAGATATTACTGGATCAAAGCTCCTAATATTTCTTGCTGCTGGGTAGGGCTGATGAGAGCTACATTAGCAATGGCAAAACCTCTACCTGAAGTCTCCATATTTGACAGTGTGAACAACTAAGTATTCCTTGTCTTTCGAGTTGCATACTAAATACCTATGCATATCTCAAATTAGAATTAAAGCACAAATCCTCTGAAATATGAGAAATAAGCATCTCTGGATGCAAAAGTTAGTATGATTCTAAAGTAACAAAGGGTAATCTTGTTTACTTTAGAACACTTTGTGAGCTTCATCATGGACTGTAAAACAACCTTTTCCTTGCCCCAAGTCCCAAGCAGGGTGAATAAAAATCAATAATGTTTTAAAATCAAATTGATTTAAATCACGATTTACATTTTAAAAATTGATTTAAATAATCAAAAATATGATTTAAAAAAAATGTAAATCATGATTTAAATCAATTTGATTTAAGTCAAATCCACCCTGCAAGCTAAGTAGCTGTTTATCCTATTCTATGTATGGGAATTAGAAACTCTTAGCAAAAATACTTTAACTCTAAACTACTTAAAAGACATGAAGCAATAAATAATTTCATTGTAGATGCCCTTACATAATGCATAAAATCTCAATGCCTTCACATATGGTAGGGATCAGATAAATTACAGTGAAAAGTGGCAAAAAAATATGAATATATAAAATTCAAAAATAAATCTTTGAGAGTTTGGGATCCACTTGTCCTGGTTCATCATGATGCCTACAATTAAGAAAGATGCATTGTGCTCTGGCCTGATCTTATGATTAGTTGCATGCTCTCAAATTGGAACTGACTTATGAGATATTTAAGGAGTGGTTTTACCAGTTCCACTCCCCTAGTAATGACAGAAATATTTTAAAGATACATAAAAATACTTTAGAAATAAGATGTTCAACTAAATACAGTCTGTGTTTCAAACCTATATAGTATTCTGAAGCCACCCATATTTACTCATTAAAGCAGCTGAGCACACCTGTAATCTAGTATAAATTAGAGCAAGAACCAGTTCTATAGCAGTTGTACGTTTTTCTTTAACATAAGATGACCTCAACTCAGGTACTGAAGTATGGAAGAATTAATTAAAACCATGGAAGAAATATAGGAATCAATACCTGGAATTGCTCAAAAGGTTACAGACACCAACGTTGGAATGAAGGTTGATTGTCTTCTAAATAGAACTTTCTCAAAAAAAAAAAAAAGTTAAGCATAGGAAATTGACATATTTGGGCATCATGAAAGAAGGATCTGCAGAATTATGGCTTATCATTGGCAACTAGCCATTGGATTTTTAAAACATAACAAATCTCCTCTCTTTTTCCCAGGTACAAATGAGTATCATATGAAAAGCCAGAAAACTGCCATTCAGCCAGAAATAGGGTGGGGTAGAGAGTTTAAACATGCCTTGTTAACCCAAAAGGGTACATTCTGGATACTAGAAAACAATGCAAGAAATATTGATCTGCTGGCATGGAATTATGGTTTCTGAGATGATCCAGGTTAAAATTTCTATCTCAGCCATATATGTATTATATGCATTTAAATACTTAAACATTTGTCTCATCAGAACATACTAGGTAGCTTAAACAGGTTCTAAAACTAGAAAAATCACACTGCACAAATGCCTTTGTCACTGACATATGTGCACTTACAAGGCTCAGGTTTGATTATGTATTGTTGTTGTTTAGTCGTTAAGTCGTGTCCAACTCTTTGTGACCCCATGGACCAGAGCACGCCAGGCCCTCCTGTCTTCCACTGCCTTCCGGAGTTTGGTCAGTCATGTTGGTAGCTTCGATGACTGTCCAACCATCTCGTCCTCTGTCGTCCCCTTCTCCTCTTGCCTTCACACTTTCCCAGCATCAGGGTCTTTTCCAGGGAGTCTTCTCTTCTCATGAGATGGCCAAAGTATTGGAGCCTCAGCTTCAGGATCTGTCCTTCCAGTGAGCACTCAGGGTTGATTTCCTTTAGAATGGATAGGTTTGTTCTCCTTGCAGTCCAGGGGACTCTCAAGAGCCTCCTCCAGCACCACAATTCAAAAGCATCAATTCTTCAGCGGTCAGCCTTCTTTATGGTCCAGCTCTCACTTCCATACATCGCTACTGGAAAAACCATAGCTTTGACTATATGGACTTTTGTCGGCAAGGTGATGTCTCTGCTTTTTAAGATGCTGTCTAGGTTTGTCATCGCTTTCCTCCCAAGAAGCAGGCGTCTTTTAATTTCGTGGCTGCTGTCACCATCTGCAGTGATCATGGAGCTCAAGAAAGTAAAATCTGTCACTGCCTCCATATCTTCTTATGTATTAGAGGATGTTAACTGATCAATAAATAACAGAACAAGATTTGTACTGCTAGAATATTAAGAGCCACCAAATATTGATTACAGAAATTTCCAGACATAACAGTTTTTGCTAAGCATGACACTGGAAATCTACTTCTATTCTAGCTGTAGCCTTTTTACTATGCTCTGTGAACTATTTTAAAATAATATATAAGGAGGGGAGTATGCCAATTCCCATCAGCACACTCTCCTCCTTGCATTTTTACAGTAAGTACAGTGCAAAATGTCTTAATAGAGCCTACTAAACATGGTTAAACTGCATGTTGCAAAATCTTAACATATAAGATTTGCAAAAGAAATAATCTAGTACTGGAAGTAAATAGAGAGTAATTTTCTCATTGGAATGCATACTGATGTTCTTTTCATCATTAACAAAGTATCAAATATTTAGAACAGGGGTCTCCCAACTACAGCCCACCTTGCCCTTTTATCCAGCCTGTTTCCTTCAGCCCGTGCGCACAGGATGTGTGTGTCAGGCATGCAGGTGGGGGTGCGTGCATGCATGCATGCACACGTGAGAGCAGGTGCAGGCGCATGTGTACGTTCCTGTTCCTTTGGCCCTCAAAGATGTTGGAAATATCCGGTGTGGCCCTCAAGGTCAAAAGTTTGGAAACACCGGTTTAGAACAACACAAAGCAGTGATTTACATTATTTATAAGTCTCAAAATTGCTAGCTGATCTGCAGAAATATTGTCAACAGATCAGAATGATATGAGAAAGGTAGTTCTCTACATGCTGCAAGCACCAAACTTAAGAGCATTCAGAGGAAATTTCCTATAAGGCAAAGCTACATAACAGCACATTATCATAATCTGTGTGTGCACTATAACAGCAAAGTAGATTTGTCTGTGTACATTTAGGCAATAAACAGAGATAGGACTCTAGGGGTGCACCCTTTGCCCTGTCAGACATCCATGACCATACAACCTCACAGTTCTTTTATTAACTGTGAGCCTCTACATGCCTGGTAAAAGCGGGTAACTTGTGGCCCACTGTACCATACTAAAGTAATACTAAAGGTATGCCTCACAGTCTACCAAAAACCATGCCAAGGACACCTTTGTTCAAAGTAGGTTCTCTCGCAACAAGCCATGGTGACTTTTGGGCTCAATCACCCCACTTCTAGCAATACATGGAAGTTGCAGTTAGCATGTGCAATTTAGGTGTACTCCTGAATTCATCTCTGAACCTGGATGCTCAGGTTTCAGTAGTGGCCAGAAGTGTCTTTACACAGTTAAAACTAGTACACCAGCTGTACCCGTTCCTGGAGAGGACTGACCTGGGTATAGTAACACATGCCTTAGTTAGATCTCAGCTGGATTACTGTAACACGCTCTATGTGGGACTTCCTTTGGAAAGTGCTCGGAAACGTCAGCCGGTCCAAAATGCTGCAGCCCGATTGTTAACTGGGGCTTGTCACAGGGATAACATAACCCCCCTGTTACAGCACTGACTGCCAATCCATTTCCGGGCACAATTCGAGGTGTTGGTTCTACCTTATAAAGCCCTATCCAAGCATCTCGAGAACCGTATCTCCCTCTATGAGCCTGCCTAGGTATATCAGAGGAGGAGCTTCTGTCCCACGATCCTCATGGGTGCATTTGGTAGAGAAAGGGGAGAGAGCCTTCTCTGTTGCTGCTCCTAAACTCTGGAACTTACTCCCATGGAAGGCCAGGTTAGCTCCATCTTTGCGGTCACTTTGCTCTTCAGACAGACTTTTCTTTAATGACCGACTGTCTATGAGAGGCTTTAAAACAACATGGTTTGCATTTTGTTGCTTCGAAATCTGTTTTTGTAATGTTTTACCTAACATTCTTAATGTAATGTTATTAATTTGTTTAATATTTTAATAATTCACTGCTTTTAGCTTTAATATTGTGTTTTAATTATGTAACCTGCCTTAGGTCCTTTCTTAGGAAAAAGGTGAGGTAAAAATATTTTACATAAATTAAATAAATACCTCCTCCTCAGCTAATGTACCCTTCACCAAACTGGCACCCTCCAGATGTAAATTCCATGATTCAATGGGCCTACTCTACTTGCAACTTACCACTGGGTTTTAGCCACTATGTACTAATGAGGCAATGAGGTTATAGCACAGAAATCTTGTTGCCAGAGCTTACACAAATCAGTGCACCAAATTTGCAGAACAATTTAGTTATGTGCATTCTTAGAAACATCAAGCTTTATTCAAACAGGAAACTGATTCTCATAATAACCTGTCAGGTATCAATAAATCCACTACTCAAATGGATTTCCCTTGGGTGACAAACAGGACTGGTTTGGAATCACACCATCAGCAGGCAATATTTGTATTATATGCAGATTGCTTCATAGCTTGCAATAGATTCAAAGTGACAGATAAGGAACATGCTTAAGTTTGGTGTCAAAGTTACAATTATATAACATGTTTGCCACTACAAGCAAGAGATACATATTATTTCAGGTTTCCCCATACTATTGACACCTATGAAAGCATCCTGGCAAACCTATAAATATTGTCACAACAGACTTTTAATCCGGGATAATTATACCTCAGGAACTTTCTTCCTAACACAGTACACTCTCCACCAAGTCATACTGAGCCCAATACCAAAGCTACCTTAATTATATTACCAAGAATATAAGATTTTACATGATGCTATGTTTTCATGAAACAGTACATTCCCCCATAATGCTTTTACTGTAATATAAACTGCCATGTATTAATCAACTGAGATTGTATGTGTGTGAAGTGTGAATGTGAAGTGTGAGTGAGGGTATGTATTCCAGCTCAGCTGCTGGAATACATACCCTCACTCACACTTCACATTCTAGTTCAGCTGTATCTCTCTGTATGTTGCTTTCAAAGTACTGCTTTGTTCTAGACAGCAAAGTACTGTCCTTCTGCATTGGCACTGGCAATTCAGCCTAGAAACTGATTAAGCGTAGGTTCTACTGTGAGAAAGGCCTAACAATTCTCACCTGGCAGAACATCAATCAGAAATGGACACAAGAATATTTAAGACATCTTTCAGCATGAGGTCTGTGCAGACTGATTCTCAGGCATACATGTCATACCAAATAGTAAAACACTATGGTTGAAATCCTATAGCTTATCATAGTAAATCACACAAGAGTCCACTGAATCAGTGGGGATTTGGTGAGTTAACTCTTTCATAAATTCCATTCATTCAAAAGGGCCTATTTTAGTGGTGACTTCACCACAATAAATCACAACTAGAGTAAGTCCATTTGAATCAATGGAGCTTTCAGAGGAGTTGATTCACCAAATCCCCACTGATTCTATGGGCCTACTCAAGTGACTAACCAAGCTAAGAAACAGTCCCAGAGTTCTAAAATCCCTTCACACAGAATATCTAAACTCATTCTAAACATGCTTAACATTAGCATTTACAATTCTGCATAAGAAATATCAGATCCAGCACATGAAAAAAAATGACCTTTAAAAGCTTCAGAGCAAGTATTTGTAGCAATTTTAGTGGCAAAGTTTGTGAGGTCTGAAGTTATACAAGCCCTCTACATTTCAGCAACAGTATCCAAATTATACAATTCAAATCTAGGCCAAGCAATACACAGTCCTGCAGAAGCAGTACCATCATGTCAGAGTGACTGCCTCTGTCAGAACCCTGAGACATAGATAAACTAAGCATATATTGTGCATGCATTCTACATTTTTATTCCATTATCTATTAACAATGTATTGAACTGGAGAAAGAAAAATAAGGTGCTTAGTATTATGAAAGGTTGAAATAGAGGAATGTTTCAATCCCACAATTCCAGAGGCAGCAGAACATATGGTAAAAGGCATTACAGGAAAGCTGCACTACCGCTGGTACCAAATGACTGTTGTCAATTTAGGGATTAGCCATTCAGTATCCACACTCTGCCAACAGAAAGGAAGTAGATCAATCACAGGAAATAACATTGTTTGGTAGTTTTTGAAGTCTACAGCATTCTAATCCCAGATGTTTCTCCTTCAACTTCATGATCTCAGCACTCTTGGAAAGAGTGCTAAAGTTTATTATCTGGGTGCAAGAAAAACTTGCAAGATCCAACTTGCTCATCCAAGTCAAGGTGGGCTTCGTATTTCATGCTAAAGATCTAGAGTCTTCCCTGTTGTGAAAGAAATACATGCATAGCTGTAAGATAGAGAACTGCAAACACTGTCTCTTTTTACTGAATGAACAATGGAGTCTAGAAGTTCATCCAGCTTAATTCTACCATGAGAAAGACCCAATAAAACTAATTCCTGCCCTGAAGTGGATCAGCAATGGACATAGGAATATTTAGGACACCCTTCAGTGCATGAACCAACTACCAGAGACACCATAAGACAGACACCAAGAAGAAGTGAACTCAGAATCCAAGCCTTCACTTATGTAACAAATAGCCTAGGAGTCCTTTCTACCAATGCTATTCATGAATGGAAATTTTTAAAAAAAGGCTTTTGGGGGGAAGTTGAAGGGCAACCAAAAAGCCATTCACTTAAATTCCCTACTGGAAGTTAGATATATTTCACCAGCCTGCCACAAATCACCCTAAACAAATCAGACCACAGTGTACCAGAAGCAAAGTACAACTGCATCATATTCATGAGCCAGCAGCATGAAAGAGCTCCCAAGTACTCAAGCTAGCCAAGCCACATGCTTCACTCACCAAGTCACTGAACGATCACATATTGATGAAAATTCCTACCTGACACCACATATGGTGGTCAGGTCTTCCATACAAATAAGATCCATCTGCTACGCCCTCTCAATAGGAATATTCTGGCATGCAACACAAGGTCATTATTCCAATGGTAAGTGAGTTCTTCAGTAGCTCCAGTGGATATTGCAAACACACAAGAGTAAACTCAACCATTTATCCTCTACCGCCACATCACAAGGGATCAAATAAGCTAACTCCTTGCAGTGCAGAAGTAGAGACCAGCTCTAGAAACATGTCTATAATGCAATCAGCTGGAATTCTCTGGCTGCATAAGAGCAGTGTTCAAAGCAGATGAAAAGACTTATGCTTTCTTTTCTTACAAATCACAGAAAAGGTTCCTAGAGGAATTTTTCAAAATACATTTTCTGCACCTGCTACTTAGATATATGTGAAATAGTATTGTTAAGCCAAGTATCAAATACTGCATTAGCAAGTCAGTTTGCCTGAAACTCTCTCTACTAGTCCAGCAGACTCTGCTGTTGATAGCAAATTCAGCTGTGTGTTCTATAAATATTCTAGAACTGTGCCAAGGGTATCTAAATATTGTACCTAGAATATTAGCACAAAAGTAGTCCCTTTCATAACAATCTGTTTCAGACTCAGTTGTTAAAATTTTTGGAAGAAACAGGAAATTAAAAGGAAATTGATGAAGGAAGGAAACAACATACAAGTTGCAGTTAATTCCACATTTGAGCTTTACTCTAACTTGAATGTTAAAAGCTACTTGTTGCATTTTTGAGAATTAAAGCTAAGGTTCTCAGAATGCTAAGCTCTACACAGTATGGGATTCCACCTGAAAGACAAAACATATTCAGTCCTGACTATCAGAATTAAAAGCTACTGCCTTTTGATGCTCCTCAAAGTCATTCATTAAAAACTTATACCTTTAAGACTATTAGGAACTCCCTACTATTAAGATTCCCTTCCAACCCTTTTATTTCTGTACTGGTTACAGTACCAGAAGTCCTCATAGCTACTTTCACCATGCACACATTACAGGTTTCTGCACTGAATTACAATCCAGCATCATTATAAGAAGAACACAGTACCTCAAAGTAGCAGCTAAGGGATGGGAAGCAAAGGAGGATGAAAAAGATGCTTGCAGGGCAGCCCTTTAAAATTTCTATAGATAAACTTTTTTCTTCAAGCACCACTGCACATTAAAGGTTATAAAATATTAATGCCGATATAGTCCCAAATTAGTAGAGATTCTTCAAGGATGGAACACTAAACCCAAACTAAAGTTACACTGCCTCCACAATGGGTCACAGATCTAAAACAGACACATTACTGGACACACAAATATTCAAGGCTCATATGGTAGCCAAGTATTAGACTAACAATTCCAGATTTTAACAAGAGATGCCAAGATGAGCATCTTGATGTTTCACATTCTGAAATAATCATTTTCCAAGTCCCACAAAAAGAGCACAGCAGATTTAGGTTTACAACTACAGACAAGGTCATTCATGTAGATATCGACACCCAAAAGAAAGGTGGGCTTAGGCCAGTGATGGCGAACCTATGGCACGTGTGCCACAGCTGGCACACAGAACCCTCTCTGTGGGCACACGAGCCATAAGTCGCCATTGAGAAATACTTACCCGTCCTCCGATCCTGGATTTTGACACTCCCCTCTGCTGGTGCAGTGGTCCACCAGCAGAGGGGTGCAATGGTGACCATTACCAGTCTAGCCCAATGGGGGATTGGAGGACCAGTAAGTATTTCTTTGTTAATACCGCCCATAGGAAAAAAACACACCAAGCATTTAACCCTTGCAGTGCAGGAGCAGTTGTTTTTTCTAAACTAAAACCTCAGCATTCAGGTTTTAATCGCAGTATTGGCACTTTGAAATAAATAAGTTGATTTTGTGTTGCAGTTTGGGCACTCGGGCTCAAAAAGGTTCACCATCACTGGCTTAGGCTAACAGATATACGCTACACAAAACAGACAGATGAATGCTGAGAAATTTTTGTGAGGGTGGGATAAATGAGAAAAGGACCTTTACCTTCCAAAACATTCTTTAATATCCTTTATTACATAACTGTCTCAAAGATATAACTGTGTTTTAAATCTACCTTAATATCTCAAAATCTTTTTGCAATTACACAAGCCTGACTCAAGGGATGCAAAGTTCAAAGCCTTCCATGCTTTGCTAAAGGCAACATCAATAAACAGTGTCAACCTCTTTTCTTGAGTAACATTTGCTGAAGATGAGTAGCCAAGTTCAAGACACAGCAAAAAAAAGTGGTACATTATTGTCACTGGCGCCATAAACCAAATAGCAGACAAGAATTAATTTCAGCAGGAAGCTAACTTTATTTAAAAAGTACAAAATCAGGAGCAAGAGGCCAATGTTATGGAATAGATGCAGCATACAAACAGTGAAGCTGCCATTCAGAAATAAATGGTAATGGACAATTTGGTGTCACTCTCAAAAATTATACCTGTGGCTGTTGGTACTGCAACCTTGAACTGGCTTTATTAATAAGCTAGTGAGCAATTTCAAAGAGCACACTTCATTTTTGAAACTATTTTGTTTCTTGTGTACTAATGAAGCTGGTTAGACAAAACACTCGGTTTGATGTAACAGTAGTCCATTTCAATCAAATGGTAGCCTTTACTAACTACTGTAAACCCTTGAGTTTTTTCAACATGTCAAAAACAGTACCAGTTTCCCTTGTTGAACATCTGGAATTTAAGAACATCTGGAATTGAAAAACGCAGATCAATCAAACATTCTTAATTGTTTGATGGGAACTACAAAAGTAAACATTAGATAGCCAGCATACAGAAATCAAAGGAGCAGTGAGATAGCAACCAAAAGATCATGGGAATATTTAGGTGAGTAAGGAAGGAAGGAGTAAATATTCTTTTGGAATAGAATATTGTCTTAAAACTGGAAATATTTTTTTTCACAAAGAGGCCCTGGTTCAGACCAAAGGTCCAGGATCCTAAGAGAAAGCCATCTATTCCTTGGCCAACCCCCAAGGACCAATGTTCTCCACGTTCGTCAAAAAAACAACCCTTTCGACAGGCATTTAAACCAGTAGCCAGGGAACACCAAAGTTTTGAGTGTATAGGAGACGGTGGAGGAAGACAACTGGAGGAAAAGAAGTTTCACAGGAAGAGAGGCAATGAACACAAAAATAAACTGAGTTGGGGAGAGAAAGAAAATAAGAAAAGGAGAGTCAAGTGGAGTTGTATGTAAAAAAAAACAAGAACGGGAAAAGAACGTTCTTGCCAAGGCAAGAACGCATTTTAAGAAACAGTTACTAATGTAGTTACCAAAGGGGTTGGAAGGGAAACGGGGAGAAAAAAGGAATTCCGGACATGGGAAAACACCACATTTTCTTGCAATTAAAGGACCTCATAGATAAAATAAAACCGGGGGGGGGGGGAGAGAAGAGAGAGAGAGATTACAGAATGGGGTTGGATGGAGGGGGGGGGGAGAGAGAAGAGGAGGACGATAACGGGCAAACGGTCTGCCCCGGACTCACAGTCGAGATGCTTCTTCTTGGGGCCCATCACCTCGTGCGTGGTGGCCTTGCAGACCGTCTTGGAAACGGCCGAGCCGGTCACGCTGTGCTGCGCCGCCGTGATGCGGTCGGTCAGGCTCTGGCCAGACATGGTGCCAAGACACGCCGAGCGCTCACGAAGACGGCGGCGGCGGCGGCCGCTGGTTCCTGGGCTCTGGGGCCGGGATAGGAAGAAGAGGAGAAGGAGGGGAGAAGGAAGAAGGGAGGGAAGGAAGGAGGGAGGGAGGGAGAGAAGGAGAGAGGGAGGGCGGTCCCGGCGCTGGACCCGACAACGCCGCCGCCACCACCACCAAGGCTGAAGACGCTCTGCGCTCCGCCTTCCGGAAGGGCCGGGCCTGTCACCCGGGAAGGGGCGGCCTCCTTATCCTCCTTCCCCGCCCAGTCGCTGCCGCGGCCTCCTGGCTCGCATCCGCCACTCGGGAGCCACCACCAGAGCGTCCCCTTCCTTCCTTCCGTCCTTCCACCCTCTCTCTGCCTCTCGCTCTCCCTCACACACACATTCACACTGGGTCACTGCAGGAAAATGGCGGCCAGCGAAGCCTCTCAGGACCTTTCAGGACCGCCAGGGTCACGTGACGGGTACCATTTCTCCCCCCTTCCTCTCTTAAACTCTCCTTTCGTTCACAGCCGACCCACGTGACCTGCTGTCTCCCGCCCACCCCACTCCCCTCCGCCACGTGACGTGACGTCGCCGCCAATCTTCTTCTCCGTCCCTCGCTTGGCTTTGCCCCGCCCTTCCTCTCTTTCACCGAGCGCTCTCTCTCTCTCTCTCCCTCCCTCCCTCCACGTAACAAGGAGGACGGCGGTGATGAAATCGACTGGGAGTGGCCACGTGACTTTTGTCCTTTCCGCCTCCACCCAACGTGTCCCCGGCGCCTTCCTGGTGCCGCGTTACGTCATCGCGCCACGCCCCCCCCTCCCTGGGTGGGAAAGAGGGACTTTTGGGAAATCTCACCTGACCTGTATCGTCGCCCCAAAGTCGAAGTGGTGGAAATACGTGCTTGGCTTCAGGAGCCCATTAAATAAATAAATAAATAAATAAATAAATAATTTTTATTTCAAATAAAAAAAAATAAAAACAATGTCCAGCCTGGTCCATGAGGGAACCCAAAAATAAAAGCGGGAGTCATCGAAGAACAACGTGTATTTGCATCAACCAAAATGCCTCCAAACATGTGAAAACCAGTGTTCTGCAAATGTGTTTCTTCAGTTGGTAGGCTTCTCTGGCGACATCGGATGAAGCGCTTGGAGAAACTGCTCACTGTGGCACATTCTGTGTATTTGCACAAATTACAGACCTGTGAGAAATCAAGACCAAAACACAGCAACGCAGCTTCAAAGTTTTGGGACAATATGGCATTGGGGTTTTTTGTTTTTTTTTGTATCCTGTCACTGCCAAGACTGCATACTGAGTTTTCAAAAATAACACTTGTAAAGACTGGGTTTTGCACCACACACAGCGAGGATTTAAGTGGCTAGATAGAAAAACATCTATCTTCTTGACCTTAAACTTCACAAAGTTATTTCAAAGAAGAATTGTTATGTTGAATAGTTCCTCTTACATATATCTTTCACAAAGCTGATGAAAAGGAAATGGTAAAACCTTGGAGATGAAATGAATAATGTTTTTTAATGAAACAGTAAATATGGCCAATGCAGTTCAATATGAGCTTCTTTAGCAGAATGAGAATAGAGATTTCCTATTAAGATTGACTATTGTTAACAGATTGGCCACCCATTCTAATTCTTCAAATTCTATCCTAACAGCATCCTCTTGTCATTGTTGGTTTTTTTTTTACTTGTATACTGCCCCATAGTGCTAGAGCACCCTCTGGATGGAATACAACATAATTATGCAATTAACACTTTGGGCCCCCTCAGAGCTGGATACACATTTTACAGACTTGAGAAGGATGGAAGGCTGAATCAACCTTGAGCAGGCTACCTGAACCGTTCAAGATCAAAATCAGGTTCTGAGCAGAGGCTTGACTGTAGTACTGCAGTTTAACCACGGCTCCACAGGGCTCTGAAGGTCGAGATTATACAAAGCCCCTACAAAGTTGGGGCGGGGTGCCTTGCCTCTGGAGAGAAAATAGGCATTATTGCTTTTGTTAGTACAATACAAAAAAGGGGGAAAATAGAGATGGGCATGAACCTCAGTTCGGAGGTTCGTGCCAGGTCGTCGGACTAGCACCACAGGGCGCCACACTTTCCTTTCCACCGCCGGGATTCTCCACTCACCAGCTGGTGCACACTGCTCTTCTCCTCCTCTTTGGGCATTCAACCCATCCCAGCAGGAGTGCAGGCTTCCCTCCTCTGCCTCTTCCAGCAACCACCCACTCAGATAAAGAGGCAGGGCAGGGATTCCTGCAGCACTGCCTTTGAGGTTAATTTTTGACTTTACTGCATAAAGTAACAGATGGATGCATGGATGGAAATAAATGAATAAATAAATCACCGTTTGACACTATGTATTCTGTCACACTGGTTCTCATACACTGTGTGGGACTTGGCTAAGTTTTTAAACCAGCATTTCAAACATCATAAACTGAGACTTATAGCTCTAGGACACTGTGCCTGTCTAAACCTCCACATTAATATTATTAAAAACAGAAACACCCACCACATGGCAAAGATTATATCCATGTGGTAACCCTAGGTATCCAAGTGGAGGCTTGTTGGGTATGAATCATCCCAGTGGAAATTAATGGATCATGTGTTGTAATAGAGAAGCAAAATGTGCTGCTTAGATACCGCCTTGTAGCGCTTATCTCTCTGGGCGGTTTACAATTTAATTATGCAGGCTACACATTGCGCCTATCCCCAGCAAGCTGGGTACTCAGTTTACCAACTTTTAGAAGGATGGAAGGCTGAGTCAATCTTGAGCTAGCTACCTGGGGTAGAACCCCAGTTGTGAGCAGAGTTTTGGCTGCACTGCAGTTTAACCACTGCACCATGATGGAGAGAGGTGCAAGTGGAAGTATTTGTGGAATGTGAAAGAGGAAGAAACTTCACTGCTTATGGTTAAAAGTTCCACAGAGTATGAAACCATTCAACATATGATGGCAGGACACCTGACAAAGTTCTTGGCTACCCTTAGATACATGGCCAAGACCCCAGGATATGCAAAGGTTCTACAGTAGCACATGGGTTGAGAATCTTCCCTTTGCTTGTTCCCTTGCTTAGTTCTAATCTGCAAGCTCAAAAACCTGTCATTATTATCTATTATACTCAGCTGCTCTCACCACAAGCACACCCATTTCCAGATGCCTTTGTTGGCTTTCAGTCATCTTCTGCATCTTATTATGCTCTTTCTTTTCCCCCTGCTAGGCCCCATAAATTCTGCAGTAAGCTTGTTCTTGCAATTATGTCCATGAGTAGTGTCACGCTAAAGCAGGAGCGGGCAGACTGCAGACTTTGGCCTAATTTCAAAAGCTTTCTGCAAGTGAAATAGTGAAATAAGTCGAGCTGGCTGGCAAGAGGGATCTGCATGTCTCTGGGCCACTTCCAGGATGAAGAAGGAAAGGAGGTAGGGAAAGGAAGTAGGGGAGACAACGGAACATGACACTGAGCATACCTATCTCATCTGACTGGCTGCTAAGCAGGGCCAGATCTGGTTAGTACTTGAACAGGAGACTATCAGTAAATACCAGAGATTTCTAGCAAAGAAGAAGAAGGAATGTGTTCTTGAAGGCTTTCACGGCCGGGATCCGATGGTTGTTGTGGGTTTTTCGGGCTGTTTGGCTGTGTTCTGGAGGAAGAAAAACCTCCAGAACATGGCCAAACAGCCCAAACACCCACAACAACCAATAAGAAGGAACCGCCCAGAGTAGACCTTTGGTCTTGATGGGCAGGATAGAAATCCAATAAATAAATAAATAAATAAATGAACCCTGCCTGAAAATGCGGTGGGCTGTTTGCAGTCAACTGTGATGAGATTGGGCTCGATGGGCTGAAGGTGCAGTTTGGTATAAAGTAAAGCTTCCTACATTCTTATGTAAAGAGAAAAAGGTTCATATTATGGTCTGTTCTCACCTATCAATGGAATGATATGAGTGGCTAAAAATGAGGAGAAGTTTCTGGGAGATCTTCTTTCTCACAGACCAAAACATTTGGTCTGGTTTTGGGTACTAAGGCGTGTTAGTCTGCCCAGGGCATGGGGTGTGCATGGAATTTATTGCCCAATCTCAGGCAGAAAACTACATTGTGCCAGCCTTGAATTCCACCACTGACAATATGACACATTGGCCATGCTACAAAACTCTTCTTTCAGCAGATAATATTATGCCCTGAAGCACTTGGAACACTTGAAACAGATTGTATAAATGTTAAGTATTATTGATGGTTGATAGTAGCCTGGAAAATAGCGACCTCATTTTTTGAAGATACAAAAATCATGTCAGAATGTTACTGTACTGCCATCAATGATTTGTTGGCCATTTTGAAGCCTGGAATGGCAACATAGCTTCTATTAAATGTTTAATACATAGACTGAGCTTTTTAAAAAAAATTATATTGATCCAACTTTAATTGGCAAGTTAAGTTGGTTGATTGTTACCTGTTGCTAGTGCGTTATTAAGCTGTCATTTGGTCCTCCTCCCTTTAAGGTTAAGTGGAAAGTCAGGCATGATGAGAAGACAACATGGAAGATGCAAATGATGCATTTATTTCTTCAACAAAGTTGCAGGCAGCATATATGGCTCTCCTCCTAAAACAGTAGTAGATTCACAGCAGCAAACCACTGCACAGAAAAGGAAACAGAGGTAAATTAATGTCAAGGGTGCAAAGGGGACTGAAAGCAGTGGGGAGGGGGTTGGAAAAATTAACACAGAGAAAATCAGAGGCAAGCCCTCTCCCTCCAATTTCTCTCACACCTCCTGGATGCCAGGTGAATCAATGGGAGAGTTTTATTCTTTCTGTGCAAAGTTTGAATAACCTTTACACAGAGTTTATCATTCAAGCAAATTTATGTCATTGGGTATTATTGCTAAAGTGCTGCATTTATTTTTTTGAAATGCCGTGAAGAATTAACAAAACAAAATGAAACTACATGTAGAAGAAAACTGCCTTATTTCGAGACATTTCCCACAGGTCTATGTCTACAGCAGAGGCTCTGCTTATAGGTGCCTGCTGATTGAGAAATGATATGTAGATCTGCAGGCTAGGCTGGACAGCTTGCTGAGTTAGGTATCTGGCTGCAGAGTCAGAGGCTGGGAGTTCAATTCCCCACTGTGCATCCCAGAAGAGCCAGCCTGGGTAGCCTTGGGCAAGCTGCACAGTCCTCGGAGATCTCCAGAAGAAGGGGGTGATAAACCACTTATCTCTACCTAGAAATCCCTGAAAATGCCACTATAAGTCAGAATTGACTTGACAGCACACAATTATTGGAGACACAGCTGCTTTCATTATGACACTAGACTTCAGAAACATAGTTTTTTGGGATTATAACTCCCAAGGATTCTCAGAGTTGTATCCCAGAAAAGTAATATCTCCAGGTTCTGGGATGGTGCCAAAGAGAGGCATTTGCATGTCCCCAACTTTGTCTTTTTGGAGACAGGTAAATACAACTTAAGAATCAGATAACTTCAGTTATTCATTTTATGGGTTGTCGCATCACTCTTGCCATTTCAATTAACATGTAGGATTCACTGTTTCAGTTTGAATTCCATTCAAGTGAATTGAATTAAGAGAATTACATTCACTTAATTTTTGTCTTGTGTTAGCCACTCTTATAGTATTGATGTGTCACAAAGGCAGGAGGTAAACATCTTAAATGATACATAAACCAGGGGCAGAGGAAGCCACATTCCTCAAGACTCTTAGGTACGTCAGAGTGGTAGACAGACACTTGTAAATTGCTGGCTTTTTAATGGTCCCCTGTAGGTAGATGCTATCTTTGCACCTCCATGCACAAACATTAGTGTGTGCATTAATATTTTATCTCCATGTGGCAGGAAATCCTACTTACAGATTTTTGCACATCAAAACATTTTAAAGCTGCAGCAAGAGCAGGCCAGGATGACTTATTTTCTGATAGGCAGCCACCCTGTATCCTTGTCTGGAAATCCACAGTGTTAAAAGATATAAGAAAAACATAACTGTTGTATGGTGTTAAGCTATCACTGTTCAAAACAAATCTCCTCACTTGCAGTGTATTAAGTGGCAGCCACTGCAAGGTGTATTTAAAAGTCACAGAGATGAACATCTGCGCATGTGCACTGCCAATAGAATGTACTCTCCTTCTGTAACTCCTATAGAGAATCTGGTTTCGCTCATCAAGTCCCGAAATCTTCAGGAATGGGCTATGCTTGCAAAGTTTCAATTTTTAAGAGAGAGAGAACTGGAGAGAAAAAGAAATTGGTGGTAATCTGTAGCCTTTCCCAAAAGTAGAACTGAATCTTCTTTTCTTTTCTTTTCTTTTTACAGATGCCACTTTTCACAACAAAAATTTGCAAGAAGATCCGTAGGATCCTTGGAAACTAGATTTTATTTACCTATGCTTTCAGACTGTAAAATCTTACCAGCTGCACTGGCTCCCACTGTGCCCGGGATCAATGTTCCTGATTATTATGGCATTTTGTTCCTTTTACCAGCTGTTTCAGCTCAAGTAATTCAGAGACTGCTAGTTCTCCAGAGAGTAATGTCACATAGTTAGCCACAAATCTCTCAGTCTTTCAAATTACAAGCCCTCTCTTTATTCTACAAAGCAATTGTCTGTACAAAACATTTGTCTCCAGTGACACATCCTTGTTCTGCTTCTGATTGATTCCAGCAAATCTTAAAACCCAAGCAATAAGTGCTTAAGTACAGGGAAACACTCAACACATTTATTTATTTATTTATTTATTTATTTGACTTGTATACCGCCCATCTAGAACATGTCGACTCTGGGTGGTTATAAAAAAAATAACCACACATACACAAAAAACCACAGATCTAATAAATGAAAACATAAATACATTAAAAGATGGGGCCCAATGTTACTACAAGAGTCAAAACAACAACAACAACAAAACAACACTAAGTGATGGCTGTTGGGAAGGTTTGCCTGTAGAGCCAGGTCTCTAGTTTGCTCTTGAAGGCCCTCATTTCCCTATATATAGGGAGGGTTGGTGTTGACTGGCCAGGTATGCGTCTGTGACTTGTTTTAAACAGTTAAAAACAGGGCTGCTGACTGTATTCCTTATTCTTGTTGGCATAGCTGAAGTCTTGCTAGCACAGTCCTGGACCACGTCAGAAGTACAATGTGTCCCCCCCCCCCCTTTTTTTTTTTTTTTTTTTTTGTGGGAAAGGGAAAAGAGAAAGAATGCAATACTTGGCAGATGAAAGAAACTGTAACCAAAACAACATTTTAAAATAGAACACACATAGCCAAATATGTTTGTTTTATCGCGCTTAAGCCAAGCATTGAACAGTACTGTTGCATTAGATGTGATGGAGCATGAAATACACACTAAACTCCTTTAATAATCTTGTACGAGTATCAGATAAGACTTATCTGTAGTCTAGAACTCTGTTTCCACATTGGCAAACTGATGCTTCTGGAAAGCTCACAGGTAGAGCATCTAGAATTCAGGATTCATACTGCTACATAGTTATAGAGAAAGCTATTATTTCCCCAGCCAGTCATCTCCCCACAACAGAAGCAGTAGCTTGAAGGAAAACATCTGGATCCTGCAAAACAACGGATGAGTAACAACAATGTAGTCATTGCACTTCAGAGTGTATTGTTAGAAGGAGCCAGAAATAATGTGTTGCCAGCGATCCTGTGTGATGTATCCATAGCTGGACTTGATGAGTTCAGAATATGGGAGGGCGGGGGGAGCGTGGAAGTAAACACTTGCTTTGTGGAACTGAAGATGGCAAGGGAGCCCACCGTTCTGTGGTGGAATGCACAGATACCTTCACATACAGAAAGTCCTGAGTTCATTCATTCAGATCCCCAGTTAAAAGGATTTTGGGTAGCCAGGTAGCCAAAGCTCTGATAAAGAGCCCTGACTGGAACGCAATCAGAGTAGATCATATTGGGGAGGATTAGTGGAAATGTATAGAAATACCAACATCGCCAGCCAGTATAGTCATTGCTTTTACTCTGACAGCAGGGTAGAGATGCTTGTTGGATGTGGAAGGACAAAGTGTCTTCTAACGCCTTTGTGAACCAGCTGAGGTTAAGAAGTGGGGATACACGTATCAACGTAATCTGGTCCCTGGCTCAAGCACTTGAGTGCAACTGGCACCCATCCTGGAAGGGACTAGAACATAAAGATTAGATCAGAATCTGCTAATTAACATTGGTTTGCTCTACTGTGAAGGAACAGGTAAAGAAGACGGGCTCAGAAGTGGGCAACTCTACCTAACAGTACAAAGAATGGTTGACATTTAATAGCCTGATCCTGTACACACCCATTCAGGAATAAGCTGTGTATGGTCTTTCTCTCTTTGGATGCAATGAAAAGGGGCACCTCTGATTGCACCAGAAAGGGTTGCTTTAATGGGAGCAGCTCCCTCGAAGTGACTCTTCTGTCTGCCAGGGAATCACTCCAGCCCAGCCCCAAAAAGCAGTAGCTTCATGGATTGGGGTTGGGCTAGAACACAATTCCCTGTACACTGTGTGAGCACCAGGAAACAGACCACCCCAGATAACTCTACAAGCAGTCCAAAATATGATCTGTTTCCCTATGCAATCACACCCTTTGTCTCCAGACAGAAAGACAAATAGATCTTACAGGGTCCAGGCTGGTTACAACATGAATTTAAAAGAGATGCAGCTAAAAATGCAATAATATTAAAATACAATTTAAAAAGTTGTGGTTATGTATGTTTCACATCACTTGTGGGTGCAAAATCTGGACAAGAAAGAAAAATGACAGGAAAAAATTGGATTCATTTGATATGCGGTGCTGGAGGAAAGCTTGATACCCTGGACTGCCAGAAAGACAAACAAGTGGGCCCTAGAGCAAAACAAACCTGAACTATCTCTAGAGGCAAAAATGATGAAACTGAGTCCGTCTTCCTTTGGGCACATCATGAGGACACAGGATTCTCTGGATAAGACAATAATGCTGGGAAAGGTGGAAGGCAGCAGGAAAAGAGGAAGACCAAATAGGAGATGGACTGACTCCCTAAAGGAAGCCACAAACGTGAGTCTACAGCAGCTGAGCAGGGCTGTTGAGGAAAGAACATTCTGGAGATTGCTCATTCATAGGGTCACCATACGTCAGAGGTGACTTAATGGCACATAACAACAATGAATTAATAAGTAGTAGTTAAATAAATAAATATGCATAGCATTGCAGTTTACTGACACCTCCCATAGATGTAACAATGTGTATTTTCAAATAAATGCTTGAGGTCCTTTTTCTGCTGCTTATTGCATATGAGCCTGTGAATGCATAAACACTTATCCAAATTGACCCTGCTACCCAGGAACTTTGCCGTCGACCTCAGAGCTGGGCTGATTTTGGCTGCTTCCTCAGGTTTCCCCTGAAATTTCCATTTTATATATTTTTCAATGAAGTACAGAAATTGGATGAAACTTTGATTCTGCAGGCTGAAGACAATGAAACACTTAGAAGCAGCTTGCATAATTAAAATGGTATGTTGTTAGTCCAAGGATCTCATGAGCTTTTCACATGGCATTCTGGGTGGCCCGTCGGCAGATCAAGAAAGCGACTGAACAAATTAGCCCAGCCTCTTTATCTTGGGTCTTGTGTCTCACTGAAAGATGATATATATACAAATTCCCATGTGTTAATTCATGCTTTTATTCTGGACAATTAGGAAAATAATGTTCCTTTTCTCCCGACTCATACTGGACAATAATATTTTTCCTTCCCTCTCCCTGGCTTGGCTGTCGGGCTTGTGTTTGTTTAGAGATAGAGCCCTTAAGTTTGCTGTAATGAAAAGACAACCCAGTCAGGGGTGCCAACTTCAAAGTCAGAAAGTGTAGGAAGCTGCCTTATGTTGAATCAGTTCATGGGTCCATCCAGTTCAGTGTTATTGACACTGACCGGCAGCCCTTCTCCAGGAGTTCAGGCTGGAATCTTTTGTCAGAGTTTCAATTGCAACCTCGCATGCTGTCTGTGATTTGTGTGACTGGGAGGGACCTTTCTGGGCGGGAATGATTGTCTGTCTATCCAGCACTAACCAATTGTTCCTTCCAACCTTTGATTTCAAAGGGAGCCCTGCCTCTCTGCTGAGTGTTTCTTTCCCTCTCTTTAGGCTGTTGGTAGGTTGTTGTTTGTTTTCTGTGGATACGTATGTACGCAGAAAGAAAGCAGCATATAAACGTTGTAATTTCAAGCAACTGTAAGTAATGTTTTTTTTTATTCTTTCTCTTACAAATGTCTCTTGGTGAGTTATTAAGACTTTAAGTGTCGGTTAATGAGAAAGGGGTGGACTCTGGGGAACCTGAAGCAATTATCCTCTGTGGATCTCTGTAATTCTACTGCATAGCCTTTCTGGTTCTAATTGCCCTGGAACCTTCTGTGTGTAAGCCCAGACTCTACCACTGAGCCATGCCACTTTTCTCTTCTGCATTTGTTCTGGCAGGGTTGAAATTTGTGCAGACATAGTGCTACACATTGGCTGTAAAAATGAGAGATGGGGCACCCTAGGTGAGCAATCACTCCCTCTTTGGTGCTCTTTTCTTTTGTCATCATGACCATGTCATTTTATGTAAACTTTTTATTTTCTTCATGATTTTATTCACAAGCCAACTGGAGCTGAGCTTTTGAGGAAGCGCTTTTCAATCATTCATAATTCAGATACAAGCTAGCTTTATGTGCGCTTTCATGAGTGAACAAGAAAAATGACCCCCAAAGGGAATAACAAATATGTTCACATGATTTTATTTTTGCTTCTGGGGAGGAGCGGGGGAAATGTCACTGCTTTCTCACAGTTTGACATCAAAGAGACTGGGGCAATATATGAAAGAAGCTAATAATAGCCATCAGCCACGGCCACAAAAACCTGGAACTGAGTGTATCCTTATAACTAACTATTGGGGACAGAATTACGCAACTTTCACCCAGCAATCAGATGGTACATTTGGCAGAGAGGGTGGGTAACTCCATCTTTCCGTATTAAAGAAAAGCCCGTAAAATAATGACAAAATCCTGCAGCAATAATGGCTTCAGGGGATCAAGGGAACAGATTTTTGTTTTTTGAAAAACAGAACTGTCTGTACTTTCGTTATGCGGTAATCCATTGTGACTTCCAAATGCAAGACTGATCTATCTGTGCCCAAAAGCCATAGAGTGTGACTCTATGCCCACAATAACCCTGTGAGGTAGAGCAGGCTGATGCAGAGTGAGTAGCCCAAGGTCGCCCAGTGAGTTTCAAGGCACAGTGGGTTTGAAACCTGGATTCTCTAAATTCCTAGTCTAATCATCCAAGCATTACATCACATGAGCTGTTTCACCATTACTTAAAGATGACTCTGGACAAAGCCCAACAGTAAGCCTCAACAAGAGGAGCCCCATTGAATGAAAGGGGATTTAGTGAATCCACACCCATGTAAGTTCCATTTCTTCAAAGGGCCTATTCTAGACACAACTTACTACTGGATTTCAGCCTCTGTGTTTCAAAGTTACAACTCATGGGGAAAATTCCACATTAAGATAATCAGGGGAGGCATTTCTCTTGGGCCCACCATCTTCACAGGTGTGTCTGATGGGGACACAGGACAGGACCTTCTCTGTTGCTGCTCCCAGACTTTGGAACTCCCTCCCACAGGAGGCCAGGCTGGCCCCATCTTGGCTGACCTTCCCCAAGCAGCTGAAGACCTTTCTTTTCGGGCAAGCTTTTCCTCAGTGACTGACTGCTTTGACTGTGTTTTTAGTATTGCTTGTTTCCCATTTCTCAGAGTGGTATTTGTTTCCTTTAAATATTTCTATACTTAAGTGTTTTTAGCTTTAATTATTGCCTTTTAATAATGTACGCCACCTTCGTATACTCAATGTTTTGTTCTTAAATATTGTCTTCCAATTATTTGGGTCCTTTTCTAAGGAGAAAGGCGGGGTGAAAATATTGTATATAAACAAATGAATGAATACATTATCCACATGATGCCTCGTTTTATGAAATTCTACCATTTCCCTGCTTACTTGCCTTTTTCCTAGACTGAGAACAGTGCTGATTATTCAAACTTTACTTGGGGAGTTGATGGTTATGGTTACCCTTCTTCCACTGTTGTCTCATTTGCCTACACTATTCCTTTTGATGGCGTGGGCACTGAGTGAAGGTGGGTCAGAAAGAGGAAAGGCCATGGAAGGCAACTTACTCTAGCCCCCAGCCCTCCATGATGCAACTAGCACGGCTCTAAAATTGTGTCTGGTTTAGCCAGTGCTTGGAAAAATTACATATTTGGACTATATGTGTTTTTACATCTGTAAAAGCTTCCTTGAATCCCTTTACCATGAAAAAGGTATGGTAAAAATTATTAAAGTAAATAAATGAATACCGTATTTTTCCGTGTATAAGACGCCCCCCCATGTATAAGATGCCCCCCACTTTTCTAACCCAAAATTTCTTTCTTTACAAGAAAGTGGAGGGGAAAGGCAGGGATCCCTCCTTACTTTCGTATATAAAACGACCCTCATTTTTTCCTCTAATTATTTTAGGAAAAAGTGTAGTTTTATATACGGAAAAATACGGTAAATGTCAAACCCCAAACCCTCCCCCCCAAGTAAAGTTTCCACCGAAAGGAAGGAAGATAGGAAAGAAGGCTGGGCCAAACATGTGTTTAACATCCACACACATTATGAAATGCAAATAGCAGGCCAAGGCAACAGGGCTGATAGCTATTATTAAGTGCTTGTATTGCCTCAAGTGAAGAGAAATATTTTAGCCAATGAACGCCTGCTACTCCTGTTTGCCTTCATTGAAATGTGAATGTAGACAAACGTCAGGGTGGGAGGGGGAATTTTATTGGCAGTGACTGGGTGCAACTGAGAATGTGATCACATGGGGGAATCAGGATGCATTTGGGACCACTTGTGGAATGCTCGCATGAGGTACAGGGAAAGGGGCTCCCGTCCAACCCTGATCTGTGCCCAAGCTGGAGCTTTTTGGTCCAGCTGTAGGGCTCTTATTTTTGGGCCCCCGGCTGGAGCGATTCCCCAGCAGATGGAAGAGTTGCTTTAAAGGAGATTACTCACGGCAAAATGACTCTTTCTGGTGTGATCTGGTGCACGCCTTTCCAGCTCCCTGGTTGCATCCACAGTTTACACTCCATAAGATACATGCCTGGGTAAGGAGAAGAGTAGAAAGGGAGCATCTCCTCAGTTTCTCTACAGTGTCCCTCACCTGCTCGGACCTGTGCTGACCTTCCTTCAACTTCTTGTTGGCTATTCTTAGAGTTGTTTCCTTTCCGCAAAAGAGACTCTCATCTTGCCTTCATTCTCTAGTTGAAAAGGGAAGTCACGGCTCCCGACATCTCCCACTTTCAGTTAGCTAGAACTAAGACATCCATCACCTTTCCTATTCCAAGTGTATTTCTCTGATAAAAACAACCCTTGCTATTTTCTTAGAAAGAACTGTGGACACGATTCCTTTACAAAGAGTGTAAGTACTCGGGCCTGCATTTCAAAGTGCTAAACCCACACACCAATGTTGCAGCTGTGTGCTTACTCTGCAACAAATTTCACATGTGAAGCTGAGCCCTGTATGCCCGCTTTTCCTTCAAAACACAAGTGGCCAGCTGAAGCAAGCTTTTAAAAAGTGTGAATATAATAGGTAGTCTTTTTGACTATTTAGATTAGGATCGACAGGATCCCTAGGTTTTACAGCCTGGTAATCCTGAAGAGAAGTGCTACCACAAATTGCCTCAAACAAGGCATTAAAACTTTCTGGAATTTCCTTGGGAGAATCTTGGAGATTATCTCAATTCTTAATTTAGCTTCAGATCAGCTGCTGTCACCAGTAAAATATACTGTGCAACATTCATCGTTAGCTAGCAGAGATCTTTAATATTTCCGCAGCCAGATAAACTATTCTCCAGTTCCCTTCCTTTGCACTTTTGTGTAATTCTGCTGGCATACAGCACATGGAATGTCTGCTATGCTTCCTTCCACAAAAACAGCTGCATTCCAGCACTGGGCAAAATGTTCTAAACATAAAGAGACACACTAATAACCTTGGGTTCCTGTTTGTACTTAGTAAGAATTGCAAGCACGGCAGCAGCATAAGGCTACCAAATCCAGATTCCTGTAAGTTAACCAATGGGACAAAAGAGGGGGGGGGGAATCTATTCAGCACAGCTCTTCCCACGAATACAATAACTGAAAATCAGATTAAATTCTTCGTTTGGTTAAGTTGGTTCAGCCACATCTTCGCCCAGAAAGTAAATCCCATCCTGTTTAAAAAGGCTGAGGCAGAGGTCAGGAATATACTGTACCTCAGAAAATCCTTTTATCTTCCAGCTTCTGTAAGGACGGCTACTCAACTCAGAGGCAACAGGGAAATCTGAAGAGAT
Source organism: Intellagama lesueurii (assembly GCA_037013535.1). Classification (NCBI taxonomy): domain Eukaryota; kingdom Metazoa; phylum Chordata; class Lepidosauria; order Squamata; family Agamidae; genus Intellagama; species Intellagama lesueurii. The sequence continues at coordinate 10,495,509 of JBAJHW010000003.1, forward strand.
GGAGGATGACAGTATAATCCCTACTGCTAAGAAAGTCCTGGGGCTTTCACCCCGCAAGTCCTGGGTCTACTAAACCACTGCCTATTTAAAGAGGCATGCAAAGAAAACCTCAGTACTAGCAGCTCTGCCAGATATTCTATTTGATGGGAATATTTTTGTTTGTTTTTAATACAATTTTTATTAATGTATTCTCGAAGGCTTTCACGGCTGGGATGAGATGGTTGTCGTGTTCTGACTCCTGTCCTCTGAAGATCCCGGCCACAGAGACTGGTGAAACGTTAGGAAGAAAAACCTTCAGAACACAGCCAAACAGCCCGGAAAACCTACAACAACCAATTTTTATTAATTTCCAAACAATAAACAAGAATATAAACACACTAACAACAATAAACAACAATAAACACACTAACAAATCAAATTAACAAAACCACAATTATCACCCCCGTGCAACTCCCCACCCTCAGGACCAGTTAACATTTATATTTCTTACCACCATATTTCTCTCCAAAAATACTGTACATTGATTCTTCTTCAGCTGTATATATACTCTTTGTGTTCCTGAAACACACATACCAACAATAAATTCCATATATCCTTAAAATCATTACATTTCAATATTCCCTTTCTAACCTTCGTTTCACAAGTTAATTTATCATTAATAGCCATGTTCCACATGTCTTCATGCCATTCTTCCATATTAAATTGGTTATTATTTTTCCAATTCTTTGCAAATATCAGCCTTCCCACAGTAACTATAATAATAATTAGTTCCTTTTCCTCTTTCTTTAATTAATTAATTATTAACCATATTCAACAAAGCGATGAGACATTTGTACATGAATGTCCATTATTTCTGTAGGGAATATTCTTACTTTTGAGCAGGAACCATTAGATAAAGTTGAGGTGGGATCACCTCCTCAGAGGCCAGTTCCAAGACAATCTTGGGTCTAGGGCAGGACTAGCTCGCTGGATAGCTCAGTGGTTTAGGTACCTGTCTGTGGAGCCAGAAGTTGGCAGTTCGATTCCCTGCTGTGCTTCTTAGGGGAAGAGCCAGCCCATGTGGCCTTGGGCAAGCTGCACAATGCCAGGATGCCCTCAGAAGAAGAGAATGGTAATCCACTTCTGTGTTTCCTCTACCTGGAAAACCCTGGAAAGAGTGGCCATAACTCAGAATCAATTTGATGGCATGCAATTACTATTATAGGGCAGGACAAGCAAGCAAGGAAAAGTTGTTCAGTTAAGCAGTTATGTTTCTTCAAACCCAGGTTGCACTATGTTCTAGGATATTTTACTAAATGCAGTTAGCTGTAGACCATAATATATGTGTAGTGATGCTTCTCATATGCAAAAATCAAAGCCTTAGGATAGAGTCCAAATGCAGACAGCAGCGTTGATGCAACATACTAGTTCTAGTCGTTTTCATCTCCACCAGGAACAGGTCTTTTGCAAAGCTAATGCCTCTCTGCTTTGGGATATTTAAGCTGCCTAGTCCTCTGGGGGCAGCTGAATAATACTAAAATATGAGCAAAGTGAAGGATGTCCTTCCTAGCTTAGTGGCTTCCTCCAACACTAACAGTAGAATAGATGCCAGTTCTACCACTCAGATTAATTTTTCCACCCACCTTGAGCCAACTTTGCATGTCCTCATTCTGGCCACAGAACCATATTAGCAATTCCTTCTTTCTGAAAGAGAACTGCAAAAAGAAGCCAAGCCCAGAATCCTAAATATACATTCTTAGAAGTCTAACTGAATGAGACTTGAATTAAATGGAAATGGAAAGAGCACACACAGAGAGAGAAATCTGCCAGTTTTTTACTCTGTACAAATTCAAAGGCACAATCTTCTTTATAACAACAGGAGGGTTGTTTGAAAGCACAAAAGCAGGAAGCTTCCATGCCTTTCAAAAAAAAAAAACAAAAAACCCACCGCACCACATATATACACATATGGCAAACAGATAAATTGACGTAATTTCGGTTGGCCATACAGCATCAGGGATATGGGAGTTTCTTCTTGTGTACATTTATACGGTTCTTATGTGAACAGTAGGTTTCTTCCGGTAGTTAATAGCCACCAGCCATCCCAGCTAAGTAAGGAAGCAATTAGCTACTCAGATACCCAGAGAGAGAGAGAGAGAGAGAGAACACTATTCAGTCCACCCCTCCACTCCTTGAATGCTAGTTATCTGGACTAGAAGTGTCCATAATTAGTGCTAGGATGGTTGCCATCTCCATATGGCCTACATGTGTTTTTCCATACTGCATCTGGCTAGGTTGTGCTTAGGAAACACCCTCAGTGGGAGAATACTCTGAAATCAATGATTTTGTTCTCGCTCAGCCATTTCTTTTATTAACAACAGTTATGTTCCAGCATTATCCAAATTCTTTAGAACCACAGGAATTGGTGGAGCTCAGACTCCTATTAGATTCCTGCCACAATGAATTATACGTTTCTATGTACAGAGGCGAAACATTACATAAGGATGTTGCTTTGTTCTTATTTCTCTGCAAAAGTTTCTCAGATAATGAAGACTTTGATCCTCTTCTTTCTCATTCACTTCAATATATATCCCCAATTCTTCTGCACATGTTCTTTAGTTTGTGTATAGATCCTAAAATTGCAGGTCTTTTTCTTTCTTTCTTTCTTTCTTTCTTTCTTTCTTTCTTTCTTTCTTTCTTTCTTTCTTTCTTTCTTTCTTTCTTTCTGTGTCCGTTCTAGCTCTGCCTCTCACTTCTGTCTTGTCTTTCTTTCTGTGCCTCTGTTTGGAGTTTTAGAAATTAAACTAGCTAGACCAGAGGCTACTTGCTCTCTGATCCAATCAATGTTGTTATTTAATGTGTTTGCATGGGACTAGCAAAAAAGGCAATATGAATGCTTCGAAAACCTAGATAGATAGATAGATAGATAGATAGATAGATAGATAGATAGATAGATAGATAGATAGATAGATAGATAGATAGATAGATAGAGTAGAAGAGGTAGCCATGTTAGTCTGTACAAACATTGTAGGTAAAAACAAAATACATAAAAAATAAAAATTATAAAAGAACAAATAAAAAAAGACAAAAACATGGTGCCACCTTAAAGACTAACTGTTAATGTGAGCTTCTATGGACAAATCCATTTCCTCAGACATAATAAGAGAGATATATAACAAAATATAGAGATCATGGTTGGTTGGTATTTTGATGCCATGTACAAATATTTGCCATGACATATTGTACCTCTCTCTTATTATGTCTGAGGAAGTGGATTTGTCCACGAAAGCTCACATTAAAATATAACAGTTAGTCTTTAAGGTGCCACCAAGTTTTTACCTTTTTTTCCCCTTTTATTTCTTTTTAATTTTGTTTTTACATGTAAATAATATATAGATATATAGATATATAATAGATACACTAACTGTAAACTGTCAGCCGATAAAGGCAGCATGCAAGGTTGAAGTAGCTCCAACATTTTCTGCCTTATAAAGACCCATATGGGGTTGAAAGCTGGCTTATGTTTGAGATCTTTCAGTGATCTAGTAAAGTTTCACCCATCCTTGCCTGCAGAGGTTATAGTAGATGGTGGCTTCTGATGTTAACAATTTGAATTTGGAAAGGCTATTGCATTCCTCCAAACTTCAACAACTTCTCAGAAGCTGACCAGCCTACCTAGGTGGCAGCAGGACAACTCCCGTGTAAGTCTGGCTCTTGCTGTGAGGCAGTGTCTCATATCCTTCCAAACAGAGTGGTAACTCGTTTTATCCTGCTTCTGTTTAATTTTGTTGCAAAAGAAACAATAAAAATTCTGCGGCTACAATCACCAGCTTCTCCCAGTAGCACTTATATCTATTATGACAGTCCGTAGGTGTTACAGTATGCCGTCAGGGTGTTAAAAAAGGAAACATAATGCATGATTTTGGATTTAAATAAAAAAGGATCACCAGATGTTTCCAAGATTACTCATGGAAGATGAGAGGGGAAAAAAATAATGATTCCTGTTTAAGACATATATTTCTGCCCTTCCTTTTTAGCCCAAGGGCTTCCTTCCTGCAAAACTTAGGCAGCCTCTAATAAAAGTGGGAACTTCACTGCTGAATTCTAAACAAGCGTTTCAGAAATAGGAGTGGAACGATTCCTATAGAAGAGTTTAAAAACACCCCGCGTGTGTATATATTTTAAAAGCAGGGAAGTAGGAGGGCAGGCAGGTAACAACGGTTCAATTCCAAGCAGCAAACACTGGCTTGCTTACTGGGGGATTCTAGAAATTATTGTTAAAATAAACAAATAATTAAACACAAAGGTTTCCAGACTGAAAACAGAAGCTGCCCTCCTTACATGCTGCTACAATGTTTTCCTTTTCCCAGGGAAGCGAGGCTGCAGCCAGCTCTGACCCTGTCACCGGCCAGAGTTAGGCCACTGCTTCAGGCAACAGATTTTAGATTATTACGAAAAGGCAACCAATTGTGAAATAAGTACCTTGCTATTGGGTTAGATCCAGATTCACTGCTTGCAGAGGGTCTACTCTTAAGTATAACTAACTCCGAATCCAAATCATAGTATTTATATGGACAAGGAGGTGATGTGATACTTGCAGAATTTTCAGATGCTGCCATACTTTCATTAGCCTTACAAAAAAGGAAGGAAGGAAGGAGCTGATGATGGAAGGAAGGAAGGAAGGAGCTGATGAAGGAAGGAAAGAAGGAAGGAAAGAAGGAAAGAAGGAAGGAAGGAAGGAGCTGATGATGGAAGGAAGGAAGGAAGGAGCTGATGATGGAAGGAAGGAAGGAAGGAAGGAAGGAGCTGATGAAGGAAGGAAGGAAGGAAGGAAGGAAGGAAGGAAGGAGTTGATGATGGATGGAAGGAAGGAAGGAGCTGATGAAGGAAGGAAAGAAGGAAGGAAAGAAGGAAAGAAGGAAGGAAGGAAGGAGCTGATGAAGGAAGGAAAGAAGGAAGGAAAGAAGGAAAGAAGGAAGGAAGGAAGGAGCTGATGATGGAAGGAAGGAAGGAAGGAGCTGATGATGGAAGGAAGGAAGGAAGGAAGGAGCTGATGAAGGAAGGAAGGAAGGAAGGAAGGAAGGAAGGAGTTGATGATGGATGGAAGGAAGGAAGGAGCTGATGAAGGAAGGAAAGAAGGAAGGAAAGAAGGAAAGAAGGAAGGAAGGAAGGAGCTGATGATGGAAGGAAGGAAGGAAGGAAGGAAGGAGCTGATGATGGATGGAAGGAAGGAAGGAAGGAAGGAGCTGATGAAGGAAGGAAGGAAGGAAGGAAGGAAGGAAGGAAGGAAGGAAGGAAGGAAGGAAGGAAGGAAGGAAGGAAGGAAGGAAGGAAGAAGCCTTGCGGTCCCTGTCCCTGAACAAGGGTGACTGATACTTTTTATTATTGTTATTTTGATCCATCAAGTCACCCCCAATTCATGGCAACCCCATGAATGAATGATTTCCAAAATGTCCTGTCCTCAACTGCCCTGCTCAGCTCTTGTAACTCACCCTGTGGTTTCCTTTAAGATTGGGTCTTGCTATTTTCCTGATGCATTCAGCTTTTCCCAGCATTATTGTCTTTTCCAGATAATCCTGCCTTCTCATTATGTGAGATTGATAATCTCAGTTTCAACATTTTTGCCTCCAGAGATAGTTCAGGCTTGATTTGACCTAGAACCCACTTGTTCATCTTTCTGGCAGTCCAGCGTATCTGTAAAGCTCTCCTCCAGCACTGCCTTTCAAATGAATCCATTTTTTTTCTTTATTACCTGTCCAGCTTTCACACCCATACATGGTGACTGAAAATAAGATAATGTGGATGATCTTGGTCTTGATCTCCAGTGGACCGAGATCTACAGGATGTATAGTACATCGTATATGGTAAATAAATTATTCTGATATGCAAGAAGAGCTCTGTATTGTTACTGTAAGGGTGCCTTTTAAAAAAAGCTGTAACAGCCTCCACAGAGATAGCCATGTTACTCTACTGAGGCAAAACTATATTCACTAAGTGTTACTGGCAGGTGTAGGTGTGTGTGAATGTGAATTATGTATTCAATTATTTTTTAACCTGAATGCACCTGAACGATGGGAACATTTCAAGAATGCTGTTTATAACACCGCCTTGTCCACATTTGGCAAGAAAACCAAAAAGATGGCAGACTGGTTCGAAGCCCATTCGAAGGAGTTGAGGCCAGCCATCGAGGAAAAGCGGAGAGCTCTAGCAGCATACAAAGCCTGTCCTAGTGAGTACAACTTGCAGGCTCTTTGAGTTGCTCGTAGCAAAGTCCAATAGGCTACCAGGAGATGTTCTAACAATTATTGGCTTCAGCTCTGCTCTCAGATACAGATAGCAGTGGACACAGGTAACATGAAGGGAATGTATGACAGTATCAAGCAGGCTTTAGGTCCAATACAGAAGAAATCTGCTCCCTTGAAGTCTGCTACAGGCATGATCATCCAGGACCGAGCACAGCAGATGGAACGCTGGGTGCAGCACTACTCTGAGCTATATTCCAGAGAGAATGTAGTAACCGAAGAGGCATTAAATAACATCGAGTGCCTGCCTGTCTTGGAAGAGTTGGACAGCAAACCAACTTTAGCAGAAATAAAAGTGGCCTTGGATTCCCTCGCCTCTGGCAAGGCACCTGGGAAGGATAACATCCCTGCTGAAGTGCTGTAAAGAGATCATCACCACCGAGCTGTATGAAATCTTTTGTCTTTGCTGAAGGGAAGGTGGAGTACCACAGGACATGAAGGATGCAAACATCATCACATTGTATAAGAACAAAGGAGACAGGGACGACTGCAATAACTACCGTGGCATCTCTCTTCTCAGCGTTGCAGGAAAGCTGCTTGCTATCCAGAATCCAGAATCACACTGTGGAGTTTGAGCTCATAGATCCACCACTGACATTGTATTTTCCCTCAGACAGTTGCAGGAGAAATGTAGGGAACAACGACAGCCACGCTTTGTGGCCTTCATAGATCTTACAAAGGCCTTTGATTTGGTTAGCAGGGACGGCCTTTTTAAAATCCTTCCCAAGATTGGATGTCCACCTCGACTCCTTAACATCATCAGGTCCTTTCATGAGGAAATGAAGGGCACTGTAGTTTTTGATGGCTCAACATCAGATCCCTTTGACATCCAAAGCAGAGTGAAACAGGGCTGTGTCCTTGCGCCGACTCTGTTTGGGATCTTTTTGCTGTCATGCTGAAGTACGCTTTTGGAACTGCAACAGAAGGTGTCTATCTCCGGACTAGATCAGATGGAAAGCTCTTTAATCTCTCTAGACTGAGAGTGAATACCAAAGTCCAGCAGAAATGCATGCGTGACTTCCTCTTCGCCGATGATGCAGCTGTTGTTGCCCATTCTGCTGATGACCTCCAACAACTCATGAATCGTTTTAGCAAGTCCTGCCAAGACTTTGAATTAACAATCAGCCTGAAGAAAACACAAGTCATGGGCCAGGGCGTGGACTCACCTCCCTCTATTACCATCTCCACACAAGAATTGGAGGTTGTTCATGACTTTGTGTACCTTGGCTCAACAATCTCTGACACTCTCTCCCTAGATGTCGAGCTGGATAAACGCATTGGCAAAGCAGCTCCCATGTTCTCTAGACTCACAAAGAGAGTATGGCTTAATAAGAAGCTGACGGCATATACCAAGATCCAGGTCTATAGAGCCTGTGTCCTGAGCACACTCCTGTACTGCAGTGAGTCCTGGACCCTTTGTGCACGGCAGGAGAGGAAGCTGAACACGTTCCATATGCGTTGTCTCCGACGCATTTTTGGTATCACCTGGCAGGACAAAGTTCCAAATAGAGTAGTCCTGGAACGAGCTGGAATTTTTAGCATATATACATTACTGAAACAGCGACGTCTATGTTGGCTCGGGCATGTCGTGAGAATGGCTGATGGTCGGATTCCAAAAGATCTCCTGCGTGGAGAATTAGTGCAGGGAAATCGCCCCAGAGGGAGACCACAGCTGAGATACAAGGATATCTGCCAGCGGGATCTGAAGGCCTGAGGAATGGACCTCAACAGATGGGAAACCTTGACCTCTGAGCATTCAGCCTGGAGGCAGGCGATGCATCATGGCCTCTCCCATTTTGAAGAGACACTTGTCCAGCAGGCCGAGGCAAAGAGGCAGTCCCGAAACCAGCAAAATCAGGGAGCTGGACAGGGGACAGGTTGTATTTGTCTTCAGTGTGGAAGGGATTGTCACTCTCGAATTGGCCTTCTCAGCCACACTAGACGCTGTTCCAAGTCCTCTATTCAGAGCACGTTACCATAGTCTCTCGAGACTGAAGGATCATAATCTAAATTTTTTTCACCTGTTCCTTGGTGATAAAGGGTTTTAGGGTAGCCTACAAATATTGGTTGCATTACAAGGGGATAAGCCTTAAGCTTCTCATCTGAAAGACATAACACAGAAGGAAAAGGGAATGGGTTAGGAGGAGGAAAAATGAAGTCTTAACAGTTCTTAAATTTATAATTGCTCTTCTGCTACCAGCTAGGATGGAAGCATATTTAGGCATCTTGGTGGTATGGGTACAGGCTAAGTGCCAGCTGGGGATAGCAAATCAATAGCTCTATTTTTATGTCTATGTGCTCTGCTTGATGAAATAGTTCACAAATGGAGGGATTTGCAGGGAGAGCCGGGACCAAAAGTGAGAAAAAGCATGGAATCAAATAGCAGTGAAATGTGAAAGGTTTATCAGGCAAAAACAAAATAAAAAATAAAGATGCTGTTTGTTGCACCTTAAAGACTAACTGCTATATATTAATGGGAGCTTTTGTGGAGAAGTCCATTTTGTCAGGCAGGAAAAGTAGTCTGTGACAATGCAGTTCCTGCCCATTAGATCTTGATAGTTTTAGAAAAGGTAGCCGGGTTAATTTGTGTTATCAGGCAATAAATAAATAAATAAATAAATAGAAAGACAAAAATGTTGTGGCACTGGAAAGACTAACTGCTATATTTTAATATGACTTGCTTTGGTAGAGAAGCCCACTTTCTCAGATATAAGAGTGGGATTACATGAGAAGCACTTATACACATTTCATGACCGTGGTCTCTATATATGGAACTGTCACAAACTGTGTATTTTCAATGAAAAAAAAGAGAGATTTGGGAATCTTTGGTAGCTGATTGTTCCTACATTTTCATGCCAAGGAAAAGCCGTGATAACAATTTCTGCCAAATCCCATGCATTGAGTCTGATGGGATTTAAATTAATTCATCCGTTTCTTCAGGGCTCACCCTGAAGAAGAACATTTGTTTTTGGTTGTTGTGGGTTTTCCGGGCTGTTTGGCCGTGTTCTTAAATAAAACATTGTTTTTTATTTGTCATTTGATTAGGCCAACTCGCAAGTGAAGAAGGACCCTTTTTTTTTGCATCTTAATTTCTCAGGGAGAAAAATCCCCGGCCCCGCGCGCCCTCTCACGGCAACCAGCCACGCCGACCCTTCTAATCGGCCCCACCCACAACCGCCATGGCCTCTTTAAGAAGCCAGGTCTTCTTCTTCTTCTTCTTCTTCTTCTTCTTTTTTGCAGCAGTGTGGCTTGCTGGGTTGCTTTCACGACGGTAGGAGGAAGGGCAGAATGGCCGGCTGCGCTTTACGCCTCCGCGTTCGCCCGGGAGGGCGAGCTGGGAGGGCGGGCGCGGAAGGAGGGGAAGCTTGTTTCCTGTCTTCCGCGCTTTCCGGCCGCCGGCAAGGCCGTGGGGGGCGGGGAAGATGTCTGAGCGGAGGCGAGGAGGTGGCGGCGGCGGGAGCGGGAGCGGAAGAGGCGGCGGGAGCGGCGAGGCGGGAACGGAGATGCCGGCGAAGAAGCAGAAGCTGAGCAGCGACGAGAACAGCAACCCCGGCGACCTCTCGGGGGACGAGAATGTGAGTCCGGGGGGGGGGGGGAGAGGAGGAGGAAGAGGAAGGAGGGACCCCCTTCCCTCTCTGTCTGGGGAGGCTCTCCATAGGGTTGCTTCTGGGATTCCTCACCCCGACCCCTTTCCCTTGATTGTGGGAAGGGTGAGGCTCTGAACTGGTGGGTGGCTGGTTTTAGGGGGGAAAAAGGAGAAAAGAGGTCCCTGCATGGAGAAAGCTAACATGTCAGGGAAGAGGTTGAATTAGAACTCGTCTTTTTTACCCACCTGGCATCCAGGCTTCCCTGAGGGAGCAGACTTCCTTGCAGGCACTCTGCATGCAATTATAATTTTAAGAACTGTGGTCTTCCTTTTTCCTCCTCCTAAGTTAACCCGTCACCTTTTATATCTTTTGGATGAGAACCCTAAGGCTTATACGCACAGGCCTCCCTCTGCATCCGGAAAGGGGGGTACATGGAGAAAAGGCTGGCCTGGAATCCTTGTCTCTCAAATTTAGGCTTATGTGTCAAGGGGATGACAGTGATGATTTTCTTTTTATGACAACCCTATGAATTAATCATCACAAACACTCTTTTCCAACAACACAAGAGGCGACTCTACACATGGACATCACCAGATGGGCAATACCGAAATCAGATTGATTATGTTCTCTGCAGCCAAAGATGGAGAAGCTCTATACAGTCAGCAAAAACAAGACCTGGAGCTGATTGTGGTTCTGATCATCAGCTTCTCATAGCAAAATTCAAGCTTAAACTGAAGAGAGTAGGAAAAACCACTGGGTTAGTCAGGTATAATCTAAACCAAATCCCTTATGAGTACACAGTGGAAGGGAAGAACAGATTTAAGGAACTCGATTTGGTGGACAGAGTGCCTGAAGAACTATGGATGGAGGCTCGTAACATTGTACAGGAGGCAGCAACAAAAACCATCCCAAAGAAAAGGAAATGCAAGAAAGCAAAGTGGCTGTCCAGCGAGGCCTTACAAATAGCAGAGAAGAGAAGGGAAACAAAATGCAAGGGAGATAGGGAAATATACAGAAAATGGAATGCAGACTTCCAAAGAATAGCAAGGAGAGACAAGAGGGCCTTCTTAAATGAACAGTGCAAAGAAATAGAGGAAAATAATAGAAAAGGGAAAACCAGAGATCTGTTCAGGAAAATTGGAGATATTAAAGGAACATTTTGTGCAAAGATGGACATGATAAAGGACAAAAATGGGAGGGACCTAACAGAAGCAGAAGACATCAAGAAGAGGTGGCAAGAATACACAGAGGAATTATACCAGAAGGATTTGGATATCCCGGACAACCCAGATAATGTGGTTGCTGACCTTGAGCCAGACATCCTGGAGAGTGAAGTCAAGTGGGCCTTAGAAAGCTTGGCTAACAATAAGGCCAGTGGAGGTGATGGCATTCCAGTCAAACTATTTAAAATCTTAAAAGATGACGCTGTTAAGGTGCTGCACTCAATATGCCAGCAAGTTTGGAAAACTCAGCAGTGGCCAGAGGATTGGAAAAGATCAGTCTACATCCCAATCCCAAAGAAGGGCAGTGCCAAAGAATGCTCCAACTACCGTACAATTGCACTCATTTCACACGCTAGCAAGGTTATGCTCAAAATCCTACAAGGTAGGCTTCAGCAGTATGTGGACCGAGAACTCCCAGAAGTACAAGCTGGATTTCGAAGGGGCAGAGGAACTAGACACCAAATTGCTAACATGCGCTGGATTATGGAGAAAGCCAGAGAGTTCCAGAAAAACATCTACTTCTGCTTCATTGACTACACAAAAGCCTTTGACTGTGTCGACTACAGCAAACTATGGCAAGTTCTTAAAGAAATGGGAGTGCCTGACCTCCTTATCTATCTCCTGAGAAACCTATACGTGGGACAGGAAGCAACAGTTAGAACTGGATATGGAACAACTGATTGGTTCAAAATTGGGAAAGGAGTACGACAAGGCTGTATATTGTCCCCCGGCTTATTTAACTTATATGCAGAATACATCATGCGAAAGGCTGGACTGGAGGAATCCCAAACCGGAATTAAGATTGCCGGAAGAAATATCAACAACCTCAGGTATGCAGATGATACCACTCTGATGGCAGAAAGTGAGGAGGAATTAAAGAACCTCTTAATGAGGGTGAAAGAGGAGAGTGCAAAAAACGGTCTGAAGCTCAACATAAAAAAAACTAAGATCATGGCCACTGGTCCCATCACCTCCTGGCAAATAGAAGGGGAAGATATGGAGGCAGTGACAGATTTTACTTTCTTGGGCTCCATGATCACTGCAGATGGTGACAACAGCCACGAAATTAAAAGACCCCTGCTTCTTGGGAGGAAAGCGATGACAAAACCTCGACAGCATCTTAAAAAGCAGAGACATCACCTTGCCAACAAAAGTCCACATAGTCAAAGCTATGGTTTTTCCTGTAGTGATGTATGGAAGTGAGAGCTGGACCATAAAGAAGGCTGACCGCCAAAGAATTGATGCTTTTGAATTGTGGTGCTGGAGGAGGCTCTTGAGAGTCCCCTGGATTGCAAGGAGAACAAACCTATCCATTTTGAAGGAAATCAACCCTGAGTGCTCACTGGAAGGACAGATCCTGAAGCTGAGGCTCCAGTACTTTGGCCATCTCATGAGAAGAGAAGACTCCCTGGAAAAGACCCTGATGTTGGGAAAGTGTGAAGGCAAGAGGAGAAGGGGACGACAGAGGACAAGATGGTTGGACGGTGTCATCGAAGCAACCAACATGAATTTGACCCAACTCCGGGAGGCAGTAGAAGACAGGAGGGCCTGGCGTGCTCTGGTCCATGGGGTCACGAAGAGTCGGACACGACTAAACGACTAAACAACAAAAATAAATTAATGACTCGTCAAAGATCCTGTTCTTACCAGTCCTACTCAAGTCTTGTAACCTAAACGCTATGGTTTCCCTTATTGAATCTCATGTTTGGTCATCTTGTTTTCCCACTATCTTCCATTTTTCCTAGAATTTACTATTCCACCCCCCAACCAACCCTCCTTTCTCAGACTTCTAGTTTAGCCATTTTCTTTGCAGTCAAAAGGTGCACAGAGGAAGGATATATTATGCCCCAGCATTGCCATTGTAGTGCAAATAGTAGGAGGGGCGTCCTGATCCCATAATGTTGTCCAGTACAGCACTTTGATATTTCTTTGGTAATATGATATACTAAAAACACAATTCTGGATGCATCTATCATTTGTACATAATCCCAGAAAGGTAGGTATGTGAGTTGCTTGCTGGCAGAAAAGCAATAACCTTGGTGAACTTGTAAAAGCTCTTATATGTATTGTGACATAATCAAGAACTAACTGGAGCCCACCTTTGCAAGGAAGAAGCTGTTACACATAATAAGGCCAATAATAAGGTCAAGAAAAGCTGAAAGATAGTGTAACACTTCTAAGTTCTGTGAAGCTATTTGCTTACTATTGCTGAATCTTGCAAACGTAATTTCGCAAAACAAGTCATTTCTTATTTGCATTCATATAACACAAAAAATGAGCAACTATAACAACAAAATACAACAGTTTGTTCACCCAAGTCCTAGACGACAGCACCAATTCAGAAGTTGCTTGTAGAATTTGCAAAGTTCAGTTGTCTGTTTGATTTCAAAGTCAGACAAAAAACCAAGATATTGTCATCAGTACTTGTGACTGCCACATTTTCTAATTTTTTTCTCAGTCTTTAGATAACCTTTCCATAAAACTATACTGTACTATATTTTTGATGGTAAAAATAGGAACTTGAAATTGACAGAACTCATAGAAGTCTGAACTGTCTAGACCAGTGGTCCCCAACCTTTTCCCAACTGCGGACCGGTTGGGGGGTGCGTGGCGCGCCTTCAGTGGGGTTGGAGCTCACGCGTGTGCACACATCGCGCTCGGGGGCGCTTGCGTGCATACGCATAGAGGGCGGAATGCACTCATGTGCATGCGCGCGACGGTGCTGGCGGGGGGGGGTAGGAGATCTGTGTCCGCAGCCTGGTCCTAGATAGGCCGCGGACTGCTGCCGGGTCGCGGACCGGGGGTTGGGGACCTCTGGTCTAGACCATGGTTGTTGAATACTCTCTTAGATGGCATTGAACATGTTTCTCTCACCATTTTTGAGTAGGTGGGAGACATTCCTGTATCTTAGCAGATGTACTTTGCAGCCCAACTAAATCTGTCTTGTTTGTTTTGAAAACCAACCTGTTTTATGTTTTCAGGATGATGCTGTTAGTATAGAGAGTGGTACTAACACTGAACGCCCCGACACTCCTACAAATACTCCCAATGCGCCAGGAAGGAAAAGCTGGGGAAAAGGAAAATGGAAGTCGAAAAAATGCAAATATTCCTTCAAATGTGTAAACAGCCTCAAGGTATTTACTAATAACAGACGTTTCAGAGTCTGCTGTTGGGTGAAAACAAAAAGCCTACACCAGAATGATATATTTCTTTTCCTGACAGATATTATTAACAATAGTAATGGAGTGTCTGGTAAGCTGTGATCCTTCTGGACCATCCTATCCATTATTCTCTTTGAAACAACAGGCAGGGGTTTAGATGTCCACCAGCAGGCCTATTGTGGAGCTATCACCATCATCTTTTATTTGGGATCATACTGCCTCTAGGCTGAAGGAGCTGCTGTGTTCTGAGTGAGACTGTTGATCCAGCTAGCTGAGTGCTGTGTGCCCTGGCTGGCAGCAGCTTTTTAAAGCCTTAAATAAAGGTCTTTCCCAGCCATATCTGAAGATACTGGGGATGGAATCTGGGCATGTTTATATACACAAGATTTATTATTTGTGACATTTCTTATCCCGCCTTTCAGAGTGGTACACAAAGTTCTCTTCCTCCCCAGTTTATTCTGATAAAGGTAAGACTGAAAGAGTAACCAGAGTAGTTTCTTCTGGTGAGATTCAAGGCTCAGTGGGGATTTGAACTGGGGTCTTCTGAGTCCTAGATCAACTCTCCAAAAACTACCTTATGTTGGCTGTTAAAACGTCTGCTCTGCCACAAAGCCGTGGTCCATGTACCTGTCACAGCAAATGGATGGAGAGAGAAGACAGTCCCCTATGTGTCTACTCTTTTCCTATTTTGTTTTTCAAAAAATGCCAAACTACTGTTGGCAACTTGATCACATCCCACCTGTATGAGGCAACAATCAGGAATAGTTTTTTCTTCTTCTTTAAATGACTACTATATTAATGTCAGTATAATGCTTCTCATTGTGGGGGAGTGAGTAAGGGAACGTATTGATATATCCTGCATGTACTAGACTTAGACATCACCAGTTTTATACTGTAGTCACTGAGTCATACTGACTCTCTTGCATTGCATTACACTTGGGGCCCTTTCAGTTGTGTGATCTTGGCAAGTGTTGCTTTCACAAATAGCTTATGAACTCCCAATTCTAACAGCTAATTTGTCTAGGTGGAATTTGTTTAGATGGGAAGGTAATGGTAGTAATTTCCCCCGGACAATATTATGTGTTTTTACTTTTTCACATGTAAGGAAAGGGATGCATTTAATGTTTTGCACGCAAGCCATTTAGTGTGGAACCCTTTCCTGTGAATGACATAGAGAAGATGCCAAAAACCTGTGGAATCATGTTGTGTGTTCACACATCCATTGCACTGAATTACTGGCTGTTGCCAAGGGGAGTTTGGAAATTGTTCCGTGTGATGACACTACAACATGTCACTGCTCCAAATTGTGACAGAGAGAGGAAGGTCACATTTTCAGAAGCATCCCATGTTTTCCAGAATGCAATTGTACCCTGAAAAAAAGAATACTCATGGAATGCTATAAATATGTGCATTTATGTTCTTGCAAAAAGACTGCACAAATGTTGCGGTTTGAATTTACCTCCATTTTGCTTTTTTCCTTTTCAGGAAGATCATGGTCAGCCGCTGTTTGGGGTCCAGTTTAACTGGCACAGCAAGGAAGGCGACCCCTTGGTATTTGCCACTGTTGGCAGCAACAGAGTGAGTAGCGTGTACAAAACAGTGTTTCCTGTGGTTCCTTCTTTATTTGCTTTATAATTCCCAAGTTTGGGTCACCAGATGGTGTTTGACTTCAGTTTCCAGAAGCCCAAGCCAGCACGCTAATGGTCTGGGATTCTGGAGTAGGAGTTGAGCAACGTCTTTTGAGTCTCAAAACTTAAAGCCACTGAAGTATTTTATTACTCCTACCCTGCCATAAAGCTGGGCAGCGCTTCTGATCCCAAAAGCTGGATCTTGCAATTTGTAATGTAGTACAAACTTAGTGATTGTTGATCGTAGTAATTATACACGTCTATTTGAACTGAGTTAGGTTTCTGGCTTGTAGAGCCAGGGGTTGGGAGTTCAGTACCCCAGTGGGCTTTCCAGAAAGAGCCAGCCTGTGTGGCCTTGGGCAAGCTGCACAGCTCCCAGAAGAAGGAAATGGTAAACCACTTCTTTGCCTAGAAGACCCTGAAAGGAGTCATCATGAGTTAGAATTGACTTGATGGCACATTACTATAATAATGTGGTCAGGGGCATATGCTGTTTTCTGTAGGTGAGAATTCTAACTGAAGACAGTGACTTAGCTGAATAGGAAAGCTTATTTAAACAACTCAAAAAGGACATTTTGAAGCTGTTCAAACAGCATGACTCCTTTTAGTAACTACATGTTAGCAAAAATGCCCATGTCTTGTATTTAGACTCCAGGTAGGCATCCTTCAGTCTTGAGAGATTATGGTAACGTGCTCTGAATAGAGGTCTTGGAACAGCATCTAGTGTGGCTGAGAAGGCCAATTCGAGAGTGACCATCCCTTCCACACTGAAGACAAATACAATCTGTCCCCTGTCCAGCTCCCTGATTTTGCTGGTTTTGGGACTGCC
This sequence comes from Intellagama lesueurii, assembly GCA_037013535.1. Lineage (NCBI taxonomy): Eukaryota > Metazoa > Chordata > Lepidosauria > Squamata > Agamidae > Intellagama > Intellagama lesueurii. The sequence goes on from JBAJHW010000003.1 coordinate 10,512,218, forward strand.
TCTTTGCCTCGGCCTGCTGGACAAGTGCCTCTTCAAATTGGGATAGGCCATGGTGCACCGCCTGCCTCCAGGCTGAACGCTCAGAGGTCAAGGTTTCCCATCTGTTGAGGTCCATTCCTCAGGCCTTCAGATCCCGCTGGCAGATATCCTTGTATTGCAGCTGTGGTCTCCCTTTGGGGCGCTTTCCCTGCACTAATTCTCCATACAGGAGATCTTTTGGAATCCGACCGTCAGCCATTCTCATGACATGCCCGAGCCAACGTAGACGTTGCTATTTCAGTAATGTATACATGCTAAAAATTCCAGCTCGTTCCAGGACTACTCTGTTTGGAACTTTGTCCTGCCAGGTGATGCCAAAAATGCATCGGAGACAACACATATGGAACATGTTCAGCTTCCTCTCCTGCCGTGCACAAAGGGTCCAGGACTCATTGCAGTACAAGAGTGTACTCAGGACACAGGTTCTATAGACCTGGATCTTGGTATATGATTTAGACTCCATGCTTGCAGTAAATAAAATCAGGGAACTATAAAGATCTAAAGCAGTAGTTCCTAACCTTGATGAACCCAAGTGTTCTTGGACTGCTACTCCTAGAAACACCAGCCAGCACAGCCAGTGGGAAAGACTTCTGGGAGTTGCAGTCCAAGAACCCCTGGGTTAACCAAGGCTGAGAACCACTGATCCAAAGCTTACTGCTGATGCCTCCTGTGGCAGCAGTGGAGAATCTGTGGCTTTCCAGATGTTGATGAACTACAAATCTGAATATCCCTCACCGTTGGCCGAGGGTGTTGGGGATTGAAGTCTCATAACTTCTAATGGTTCACATATTCCCCAGTTGTACTCTAGGCAACTCAACTCTGTCAACAGCAGCGTAGTGTAATAATGCAAGATGAATGGGCAAGAGAATTTAAGCAAATTAATGTTCTGATAATATACTATGGATGTACATAATTAGCTCCATTTTTATCCTCTCCCACCCATCGTCCCTCTGCAGAAGAGAAAGTTAACTTGGGCAGTAGAGATTGATTTTAATATACTATGTGGAAGAGTTTGGTCATGGCTATTAGGAACATTAATCTCTTGTGCTTTGTCTACCTCCAGGTTACGCTCTATGAATGCCATTCCCAGGGAGAAATACGGTTATTGCAGTCCTACGTAGATGCCGATGTATCCTTGATCATATTTCTGCGACTGCTGTCATAGATAGATGAAAATGTCAACATAGTGTGTCGCTGCTCTACGATGGGCATAATTAGAAAAGTAATCAAAAATAAAAACAGCAGTACCATACTATATAAATCAGTGGTGTGCCCACATTTGGAATATTGTGTACAGTTTTGTTCAGTGCAGCTGAGAAAGGATATTGTTGACCTGGAAAATGTGCAGAAAATGGTGGCCTAAATGATTAAAGGGTTCGAGTAAGCAGCCTCTCTAGGAAGGATGTAACAGTTTGTGCTCTTTACATCGATTACAAGGTGAGCAAGGTGGGACATGATAAAGGTGTTCGGTTAAGCTTAGTTTCTTTAAGTTGGCCTTAGCACTTTCTAACTTGCAGAAGAAGCTGTGTGCAAATGGATCTCCCTGTCAGTCCTGCTGCTATGTTCAGGCCATAGTTCCTCCCCCTGATGTGCTTCAGAGCCAAGAGAGTGAACGCATCGGCAGTAGGAAGTATAAACACAACGTCTGAGGATATTGGGAAAAATTGTAGTCGAGGAAAGTGGGCTTAACAAAAAGTTACTGCCAAGTTCCCTGTTTTTGGGATCTTGGTGTCTGTAATTGGAACATGAAAAAAAATCTGTGTGCTAATAGTTTTTATGCCCACGTTGTATCCTTTGATGAGTTTAATATTTGCTGCTGACCCTGAGTTTTACCCATTCAGCTGACCCTTAACGGTAGCCTTTGAGTCTCCCAGCTTTGTCTGGGTCTCCCTGGTGTTACAGAGTCTGCATCTGAACTCCAGTATTTTCATGGCTTACCAGTCCTTCATCCTTCTTCTTTTTTGTTTTTGTGGCTCATGATAATACTTCCAAAGAGTAAACTATGCTTTCCCTGTAAGTAACATTGTTCTAAATGACACATTTTTTGGTCAACCACCAATGGATTTTCCAAAGTAATACATTAAGTTTTATATAAATATTTGATGGGCAGTTGGTAACCACACAGTATGTCCAGTCCTTAGTGGCACACTTCAGGCAGATGAAAACTTCTATACTTGCGCGTGGACCTATGACAGCAACACGAGCCATCCCCTTTTGGCTGTGGCTGGATCTAGAGGCATTATTAGGATAATTAATCCAATTACCATGCAGTGCATAAAGGTGAGTTGAAACAAGGTGTAAATACTATGTGCAAAAATGTTTGTCTGATTTTTTTTTCAATGTCAAACACATAAGGATAGTGTGGAGGGAATAATCAGAGGTCTAAATTCTGTTGTAGCACTACGTGGGCCATGGGAATGCAATCAATGAACTGAAGTTTCACCCTCGGGATCCTAATCTTCTCTTGTCTGTAAGCAAAGGTATGAGAATGGCCACTTTTCAAATGCTCGGGAATGCTTCTGTTAGAGTAAAAAGGAAAAGGTGGAAAAGCAAAGCACAAAACACAATAAACCTCAAATAGATGATGGGTAGACAGTGTATCACTACCCAATATGTTTCCATAGAAACCATTTTCAATTCATGTAATAGTATTTGCTCACACCCTTTTCCCTAATCTTGTATGATCCTCTCTTCTTCAACCACTCTCTGGCTCAGTTTGGGCATAATCCTGAATCCTAGTTTAGCATTACATGGATCAGCTCGCATAAGAGTTGGGAACTTCCTATTTCCTCCTCTGTCACTTGGAAGCATCCACTTCCATTTTAAAAAATTTTTTTTTCTTAAACTACAACATAAACATAAAATACATAAACCAAAATACGTACAAATTGACTGTGTTCCCCACCACCCTAGTCGGGACCTCTTGCAGTAATCCTCTTCTTCCTCTATCCTTATTCTTCTTCTTTCATTGTCCTCTTCTCCAGAACTGCATTGATTCTTGATTTGGAGCTTTCCCTTTTCCTCTTGTTAGCACATATTCAAGAAATCTGCCCCATATATCATAGAAATTATTCTTTTTCATCTCTCCTTTCTTAACCTTTAAGTTACAAGTCAACTTATCATTTATAGCAATGTTCCATATTTCATTATACCATTCTTCTATTTGAAATTCAGACTTTGATTTCCAATTCCTAGCTATTATTAATCTAGCTGCTGTTAATAAATTGGTAATCAATTCTCTAGTCATCTTATCATATTCCACATTCTCAAATATTGATAACAGAGCTATCTCAGGATTAAATTCTATATCTTTTTCACATATGTCATTTAGTTCTTTAAAGATTAGTTTCCAAAATCTTTGTACTTTTTCGCATTCCCACCACATATGAAAGTATGTACCTATTTCCTTCTCACATTTCGAACAGACATTCAGATAACTAGCGTTAATGTTATTCAATTTTGTCGGTGTCAAATACCATCTTAAACCCAATTTGAAAATTTTTTCTCTTATTCTCACCGATATAAATCGTAAAACCCTCATTTTCCACATCTTCCTCCATTCTTCATCATTTATTCTTTTTCCTAAGTCTTGTTCCCACACTAACTTCAATCCTTCTTTCTCAGTCTCTTCTTCTTCTAGATCAAGCAGGAATCTATAAATTTTACTCACTGCACCCTTTACTGAATCGGTCATCTGAATATCTTCATATGATAATAGAAATTGTTCATACTTTGTATATTCTCTACCTTTATTATACTTCTTTACCTATTCATTAGTCCATCTTTCTAATTGCATATAATTCAACCATGAATTATTTTGAAGGATTTGTTTCATTTGATCTTTCGATCTCATTTTATACAACCAGTCTTTTAATCTAATCACTTTTTTTTCTTTAAATAGTTTTGCATAAACTTTCATATTGGCAGGAAAATTCTCTATTTCAGTCATTAATCCTAACGGAGAGTTAGACGGACATAAATTCTTTCTATACTTGTACCAGACGTTTAACATAGTCTTTAAAAAAGTGTTTTATATTTAATGTTTTATGGAACCCGCCCTGAGTAGACTCTGTCTAAAAGGGCGGGATAAAAATCGAATAAATAAAAATAAATAAATAAAAACGGGTTATTAATTTCGCTTATTTTATATTTCTTAATCATACCAAATAGATGTTTTTCAATATCCAACTGTAATTCTGATGATTCCATTTTCCACCAAATTAACCTTTCCACTTCCATTTTTAAATTAAGTGTGGTTTGTTATTGGGTCCAGTAAGCACAAACTGTAATTAAATTATAGTTCATCGAAACAAGACAGAATCAGATGTTTCTGATCCTGCCTTATGTCAAGAAACAAGGGGTTAATAAAAGATTTGCACACTCCGGATTACATTAGGGCAGAAAACATCTACAGGGCACTAGGTTGCCTATCCCTCATTTAAACCAACTAGAGTTCTCAGTTTGGATGTTGTGAGAAACTGGTTGGTTTAAATACTTCCTGTCTCTTTGCAGTGCTGCTGGAAGAAAGTTCATGAACTTTAGGCGCTTCCAGTCTTGGAACTTCAGCACAGATGGGCAAAGTGTGACCTTCATATATTTTTGAATTGCAACTCTTGATCTCCTTGAGATCAGAAACCTGTATGTGTTGCCTGTGTAGTTGTGCAAAGTATCATATATGCCAATTTCTTTCTCTCTTAGTAACAGTTAGCTAGCATGACTCTACTTAAGAATCAAACAAACCAAAAGCTACAAGAATCACATTTTTGAACACAAATGTTATCTCCCAGTTTGTTTCTATACAAATTTTGCTCACATTCACCACTGTAACAAATTAAAAAGTTATTTTGTTCAAGCTGGAAGAGGCATACACTGATGAATGCCTTCTAAATGTAATAGGAACCTTGTGGTGCAGTGGTTAAATTGCTGTACTCCAGCCAAAACTCTGCTCATGACCCAGGTTCAATCCCGGGTAGCCAGCTTAAGGTTCACTCAGCCTTCCATCCTTCTGAGGTTGGTAAATTGAGGACCCAGCCTGCTGGGAGGGCAATGTGTAGCTTGCATAATTAAATTATAAACCACACAGAGTCCTTTAAGCACTATGGGGTGGTATTTAAACACTTTAATAGCTGACATCCTGTCAGGCCAGTGCTCTGTTTATCACAGCTGGCCGGCGGTCTGGAGCCTAGCTGTATAGATCCTGCCATATGACCTGTCCAGTGTTTAGGGACAAGTAAATCCTTTTGTTGTCTGTTGTTGGATTTCAGCCCAGCCTCACAAGAATGCATCAAGAATTGCTTAAGATAATGCTTCATTACTTCCTAGATAATTGATATATTTCAAGATGATGTACAGAACTAAGAAAACCTTGACCAGGTTTTCGGTACTACGAAGCTAGTAGCTCACTGTAATTGAAATTTCTAAATATTGTTGCTATCTCCCATATATTTTATGCACGTTTGTGGTTGAACTGTCTACTTCAGTGGTTCCCAACCTTTGGTCCCCAGACGTTCTTGGACTAAAACTCCCAGAAGTCTTCACCGCTAGTGGTGCTGGCCAGGATTTCTGGGAGCTGCAGGCCAACAACATGTCAGGACCCAGAGTTGAGAACCACTGAACTCTAGTTAATCAGAATGTGCACTTCTTCTAGATGGCTGCTAATATTAATTGTGAGATGTACGGCTGACACAGCCTAACCTCTGTTTTTGACTAGATCATGCACTGAGATTATGGAATATTCAGACGGACACTTTGGTTGCAATATTTGGAGGTGTTGAAGGTCACAGAGATGAAGTTTTAAGTGCAGTAAGTGGAAGATCCTTAATTAGTTGTAGAACGGTGTCTTCTCTGCCCATGCTTCCTTTCTTCTTACGTTCTTCTTTGCCAGACACGTTCACAGTTGCTTGTTGGACTGGAATATGGAAGCAAGGTATGTTCTACAAAACATATGCCAAGGATATATGCTTAATAATGTAATTGAATTAACTTAGTGCTTTCAAATGAGACTTTTGTTGTGCAGTTACCATGCGTCTTTCATCCATAGTTTTGCCAAAGGTAAATATGACATTGCCTTCTCTTTGTAGACCTCTTTGTTGTTCCCACTGTTTATGCTCTCCTCCCACAGAAGAATCTGCTAAGGAGATAAAGACAGAAAAATTGCCCAGTAGTTTTTTATTGGTAATATTTGGATCCCTCCATTTGGCAGCACCCTGTGGAAGTGGGGTTAAAGTTATCTTTGCAGCTACTGTACTGATTTCATTTTACTGTTGACACAAACATAAGCTACTACAATGTGTGTGTCTAGGATTATGACCTCCTTGGTGAGAAAATCATGTCTTGTGGCATGGATCACTCCCTGAAACTCTGGCGGATCAATTCAAAGAGAATGATAAACGCTATCAAGGAGTCCTATGAATACAATCCCAGTAAAACCAACAGGTAAGGGCAGTCCTGATCGTAATTTGATGCATCTCCCCGGACATTCTTAACGTGTTCACCAAAATCACATAAGCACCATTTAAAACTTGACTGCTAGATCAATCTCAAAGTGGGATCACCTCTACATTGGCTTATGAATTCTTTTCCCCCCTAGCTACAGGCCTCGGTAATGCAGTCCTATAGATGTTCGCTCAGAAGTATGTCTCACTGAATCCATTGGAGTTTTCAGTTCCTTGGGTACAGGTCTAAAGCATAGATACCACTCTTCTGTTTTGTCCATTTGTGCAGGATAGGTTTTACAACTCTGCTTATCTGTGGAATTTATCGTTTTTTTAAATGATACATTCTAAATACAAAACTTTATAGAATGATATTAGCATAAAAAATTCAGAAATATCTAATCCCAACTTCATATGCTGGTTGGGGGAAGCTCTTAAACCAGGGGTCTCAAACATGCGGCCCGCGGGCCATTTGCGGCCTGCCGGATGATAGTTTGTGGCCCCCGCCTTGCCTGCCCCCCCTGAAGCGCCCACGCGTCCTCTGCTGTCAAGAATAAAAAAAAGCCTCGCCTCGCTCGCCGGCTCTCTCCCAAGACAGCGCCTCTTGCACCCTCCATCCGGAACTGCAGCCTGCCAGCCAGCCCGCCTGTCTGCCGGCTGGCAGGCTGCAGTTCCAGATGGAGGATGCAAGAGGCACTGTCTTGGGGGAGAGCCAGCGAGCAAGGCGCGCTGCCGGCCCTTTTCCCCGAGCGCCCGAGCCAAGCCGCCAACAGCAGCTGCCGCCGCCGCAGCCTCTTCCAGGGAAGCGGCTCTCTGGCTCTCTTTCTCTCTCGGTACCCCCAGCACCAGCCCGGCCAGTGGCCGTCTCAGCGCCCGGCGGTGCTTCCTCCTCCTCCTCTTCGTCCTGCTTCAGCCGCCTCGGCTCTGGTGGCTGCCTGGGCTCGCCTCGCAAAGTTTGCTCCTCTGTCGTGGTGGGGGTAGCTGCTGCTGCTGAGTGCACCTTTTTTGAGGGGGGCTCTCAGAGGAAGGTTGCCGGACCTCCGTGTGTGTGTGTTTGTGTGCGTGCACCTGTGGGGGCCCCCGCCCCATTCTGTTTAATTTCACGGGTACCGGTGGGGGCTTTTCTCCTTTGGCAAGGCGAATTCTGTGAGGGTTTTTAAAAATTTTTATGTCGTGCCCTCCTCCCCCCAGCTAGGCGGTTGCCGGCACTCCCTCCCTTCTCCGCTTCTTTGTCCTGCTGGTGGTGGTGGTGGTGGTGGTGAAGAAGGAGCCGGAGGGGGTCGTGGCCGGGCGACGAGGGCTCGCGTGCCCCCTCCTCCTCCTCGGAGCCCCAGCCGGGCTAAGGAAACTCCCGGGCGGCTTCCTCGGGCTCTTGCTCCGCTTGGCAGAAAATCTGATGCGGCCCAGCCTCACCCAGACTCTGCCTCCAGCGGCCCCCAGGTAAATTGAGTTTGAGACCCCTGTCTTAAACCATGACCTCCTGGTTCACGGGGGACTGTATAGAAATGAGACATGCACCTACTCTCTCCCTCCTTTCCTGGCTTCAGTGACCTAGCTTTATTTAGTTATGAACAAAGATAGGTCACTGAAGCTGGGGGAGCTTGTAGGTACAGTACATGACTTATTTTTGGACTCAGAAACCATACGTTCTTATGTCCGAACTGAGCCAACTCCCCAACAACAGTTCTCTGGCCATCCATCCACTCAAAAGCATTTGCCTTTTCTCCCTGCGCCACCAACATCATCCTTTTGTTAACTGGATATGTTAATTCTTTTCTCTGCAGGCCATTTGTCTCTCAGAAGATCCACTTCCCTGACTTCTCTACCAGAGATATACACAGGAATTATGTAGATTGTGTGAGATGGCTGGGAGACCTCATTCTTTCCAAGGTCAGAATGGCTTCAGTTTTAAAACCATTTTCATGTATATATTTTGGTTCCAATTGCTAGAAGACTGACAAGCTTTTCAATTCATGGACTATGAAAGCAGGGAATGCAGTGGGGTGGCGTTTTCCTTTGAGTTGAGCAAGAATTTTGTATTGGATGAGATTCGCACGCTCTCTCTCAACAATAAAATACAATTGATTGGTGTGATGAACAGTCTGTATCCTATGAATATCAGTCTTGATAAATGAGAATGGTTTGTGGCTTATGTTGCAATATCTTTCCTTCTCTCTACAGTCCTGTGAAAATGCCATTGTGTGCTGGAAGCCTGGCAAAATGGAAGATGATATAGACAAAATTAAGCCCAGTGAGTCGAATGTGACTATTTTGGGAAGATTTGATTACAGTCAGTGTGATATTTGGTATATGAGATTTTCCATGGATTTCTGGCAAAAGGTAAGGACAAAGGTGAAGTATGTAAGTTTAGGATGTTGAGAGTTTATAAGGTCAGCCTAGTGCATGGATGGTGTTCAGAGAGGCATGGAGACAGCATGGGAGGTGTGGACATTGGAGGTGAGGAGCCTCTGTCCTTATAGATGGTGTTGGACTGTAGCTCTTATCATCCTAGACCAGGGGTCTCCAAACTTTTCACACAGAGGGCCACATAATATATTTTTGATATTTTTGAGGGCTGAAGGAACACGCGCTTGCTTGCACACTTGCCCGCAGTGTCACCCACCCGCCAGCCCGCACTCCTGCCCGCCCACGCGCACGAGCCAGATAAAAAGGCCAGGCGGGCTGGATGTGGCCCACAGGCCGTACTTTGGAGACCCCTGTCCTAGATTATTGGCTGTGCAGGTTGGTAGTGACGGGTGATGGAATCAGTTGGCATCTAAAAGAGTCCCTGCCTCAAGAGAGAGAGGTAGGAGAGATATACAGGAAGACCTGGCTCTATACTGTCACTCTTTCAGCTTTGTGTGCTTAGGATTGCCCACAGTCCTTGTTACTGTGTGTCCTGTTTCACCTTTTGAGTATAGAAGTATGCATGCGTGCATATGGGAGGGAGTGAGACAAATGGACAAAAGCTGATCTTGTAAGGATGCTGATAATCTTCAGCAAAGCATCCGGCTGGTGAAACCTAAATATCTTACAGAAGGCAACATAATTTTATATAAACTCTTTTAGTTTACTAGTAGTTTCTTAAATCACTTATCTTTGACAAATGAGGTGGGTAGGTACAGATGTTCTGGATGGGAGGAGGTAGTAATGGGAAAATGAGGAAAAATTATCCTATATAAGGATTTGCCCCCAGTGGAATTTGTGCAGATAATGTGTGTTCAAATACATTTCTGCAACAAATTGTATTAGAAACTTGGATTTTCAAGCATGAAGCCTAAGATATTTTAAGTTCAGGTTCTGTGTATGATCTCAAGGAAGAACATCCTTGACCACAGGCCATTTGATAGTAAACCAACAATTTGGCTTAAGTATAAGGCATTTTTTGAGCTCTGGGCATATGGCTGTGACTTATGCGCTCCCTTCACCTCATGTGTGGCCGCAGAAGGAGACTGAAAGCTCTCCATGGCTTACTGTTGGAACCCAGAGCTGGATATCTGTAGGGCAAGGTAGCAACATGGTTTGAAGCTGATTTGTTTGAACAGCTTAAGTAATTGTAAACCATAATTAGCTGAATTTCTTATCACGCAGATGCTGCCAGTCTCTTTGTAAGTGTGGTAATGGAGGGAGCTCATAAGGAAGGAGCTCATAGCCCAAAGACTCATCTGAATAAGGCCGTTGTCTATAAAAACAATGTGCAGTCCAGATCAATCCTTCTTTTTCAGTCTTTGCCTTGTATAACTGCTAAAACACAGTGGCCAGAATCCTGTTGGTTAGTTATGACAACATAAGTGGAATCGTGTAAATCGCAATGGTGATTTGCTACTACTTAGTAAGTTGTTGCTTACGTCCCTTGGCATGTAACCCACCAGAAGGATACTGCCAGTGTATGTCATGACTAGGTAACTTGATACGTGGACTAGAAGCTTTAGCTGGCCAACCTTGTTTATTTGGCTTGTCTGTTTAGAGCAAGAGTGAGGGATCATTGGCCCTCCATAAACTGCTGAACAACAGTGCCCGTTATTTATTATCACTGGCCACACTGGCTGGAACTGCCAGGAGCTGCAGTCCAAGAACATCTTGAGGCCACAGGTTCCCTAGAGCAGTGGTCCCCAACCTTTTTTGAATTGCGGACCGGTTGGGGGGGCGGGGCACCCCTGCGCTCGCAGAGGGGTGCGCTTGCACACATACGCAGAGCGTGCTCACGGAGGGGTGCGACATGCTTACACACATGCGCGAAGGGGCGGAGCAGCCATGCGTGTGGGTGGCGGGAGTGCGAGCGGTTGGGGGGAGATCTGTCTCCACGGCCTGGTCCTGCCATGGCCACGGACCGGCACCAGGCCGCGGACCGGGGGTTGGGGATCCCTGCCCTAGAGCAAGTTGTAATCTTGAAACTGTTTCTTTGAAAAAACTAAAGGAAGTACAGATTGTTGCAGGACCTCTGTACATCTTGTGTTTTCCAGATGCTAGCTCTGGGCAATCAGGTTGGCAAGCTTTATGTCTGGGACTTAGAAGTAGAAGATCCTCATAAGGCCAAGTGAGTATTTTGAATGCTTGTTCCACACTTTGTCTCTTCTAAGTACTAGAGAAGAGACAGGCATGGGTCTTTATATCACTGTAATTTGAGAAGTTGAAGGGAGTAAAATACACTTCTCCCTTCAACAATGCTGGGGTTAGAGGGGCTGGACCCCCGTGTATTACTCTTACACCCCCCAAAATGTAACTACAAAGCAGAAACAGTTGATTAAAACACACAAACGCACACATACAGGTCTTTCCCAACCCACATCCGCTTTCTGGCATGCTCCAGTTACCCTCCCTGGCTGCCACGTGGAGGCCCCATGCCAGGAGAGGGGGCCAGCCAGCTGGCCGGGCCACCACCATTGCCAACGGGGGGCGGGGGGGGCTTGGTAAGTCCAAGACCCACCTTTCTCAGGCCACTTCTCGGAGATGAATAGCAGCACAATATTTAGTTATTTATTTGACTTTTATGGGCCCCCTATCTGGCTGCAAGACCACGCTGGGTGGTTTGCAATGTAATAAAACAATAACACACACAAACACAAAATCAAACATAAATGGTTATACAGAAATCAAAATTGCAATATACCATCACTAATACCCTGTTTCCCTGAAAATAAGACATAACCTGAAAATAAGCCCTAGTATGATTTTTCAGGATGCTCGTAATATAAGCCCTTCCCCAAAATAAGCCACAGTTAAGTGAAACCCCGCCCTCCACCCTGGTGCAGCAACCAGAAGATGACATGACTGTAAAATGAAGCATCCCCTGAAAATAAGCCCTATTGCGTTTTTTGAAGCAAAAATTAATACAAGACCCTGCCTTATTTTCGGGGAAACACGGTAACTAAAAAACAACATAAACATAAATACCATTAATTTAACAGGCTAGATGGTGGAGCAGAAATAAACAGTGAGACTGCCACTGTGTTATCACGATGTAGTCTCTGAAAAAGCCTGTCTGAAAAGCCATGTCATTTGAAGGTTCCCAGTGAAGGGAAGGGCCAGGTGGATGTTGGGTAGAAGTTTGTTTCAAAGGTGGGAGGCAAATGTCGAGAAGGCCTGGTTTGTAGTCATCTTTCTCCGAGCCTCTCTCAGGGTCAATAATCTCAACCGCTCCGCCTGGGAAGATTGAGTAGTTCAATACTTATTGAATAGTGATTGACTGGGGGGGAAAAAAACTGTATATAAGCAAAACTGCACTGTTCAGACTTCTTAAGGGAGAAGTGTATATATTATTTGTAAGCATTTTGAGCTTTCAGTATTTGAATTACCATTTTCTGCATTTTGTTCTGGCAGGGCAGGCAGTAAAACAGGTGGATCACATGTGAACCAAAACCAAAAGACACACCCACAGATTAACTGGGATAAAGTTAACTTTTATGTTAATATAAGGAGAGTAACACATTGACTTTTGAGATGAAAATTGCCATGAGGGAACACTCCCTCTCATTCACCAGCAAATGAGTTTTTCCAGAATTTGAACCATTCACTTAGGCCTTATTCTCTGTGAAGTGACGGACCTGTCCAAAGGCCTTTTGTTGCTTCCTTCCTCTTACTATGTGTGTTAACTTTTCATTGCTTGTTGGATCCTGTTGTTTCCTCCTCTTCCCATCTATCTTTAACTCAGTGGTTTATGTATCTGACTGGGGAAACAGAAACTGGGAGTTTGATTCCCCACTGTGCCTCCTTGACAGGGGCTGGATTTCAGCTCTGCAGTTTTATGATGATGATTATGGTGATGATAAACCCATGGGAACATCAGGTAGAGAAGGTGTGAGAAAATGAGGAAGTCAATATCTTGTGGGATGTCTGGATCCAAACTGATAGATACCTTGAACGTAACACACCAGACATAGTAGTAATAGAATGAAGAAATGTTTGGATCTTTGACATTGCAATTCCAGGGGATGCCAGAGTTGAAAATAAAGAACTGGAAAAACTAACAAAATACAGAGACCTGGCAATTGAAACATCTTGCTTGTGGATTAAACACACTAGTGGTCCCCATAGTCATAGGGCTTTGGGAACAATATCAAGAAATTTCACACAGTACTATAAGCAGTTGCAGATCTCAAATAACACCATCAGAGCTACAAAAAATGGCATTAATAGTAACAGCATACATACTGTGCCAATATTTAATAGATACTTAGGTTTTTGGTTAAAACTTGTATCTGTTATATACATACTAGCCAATGTTTTTATAATTTTGATTGACTGTGCCTGGTATTTTTGAATAATAATTATTATTATTACATCTCATATTTCACCCTTTATTCCCACTGACCTTTGCCAACTGAACCTTGTTTCCAGTTTCCATGCCAAAAAGATGTATCCTCTTCCTTTGTTCTTGTATCTCTATTTTAAATACAGTACTAAATCCTCCCTGGTGTCCATACTCTCTTGAAGATCCTCTTTACAACTTAATGCTAAATGACTTTTTATTTATTTGACTTGTATACTGCACAAATTAGTGATAAATGTTACAAACATCACATATAATCAAGTAAAACAACCATCAATTGATGGAAAACTGAACAATGATGAACAGTCTAAAAATAGTCCATAGTATGTTAAGAGGTAAACATACTTGTTTTGAGTATCCTCTTGAATGCTGTAAGGGAGGAGGCCAGGAGTAGCTCTACTGGGAGCCCATTCCGAAAGGATGGGGCCATGACTGAGAAGGCCCTGTTTCTGGTTCATGAATTCCTAGCCTCCCTCAAGAGTGGCAATCCAGAGGACCGTGGCCTGAGAGGAACGGGTGGCATGGGTGGATGTTTTTAGGGAAAGACGCTCCGACAGGTACTGAGGTCTCAAACCTTTGATGTCATAACAATGTTACTGATGTGAATGAAAACAAAACCCCAAATGTGATGCTGAATCTCTTTCCGTAGGTGTACCACACTTACTCATCCAAAGTGTGCTGCTGCGATTCGACAAACCAGCTTTAGCCGAGATAGCAGCATCCTTATTGCTGTGTGTGATGATGCCAGTATCTGGCGCTGGGATAGACTCCGATAACTGACTTCTGAGAACACAGCGTTGCTTTTTGTGTGTCAGAATAATCAGCTAAACTGCTAGCACTCTGACTGCTTTCACAGTAGTTTCCCCTGCTTCCGTGACCAGTTGAACTTCATAAAGTTTACATTTTGTTCCAGTAGTCCTGTCCTGTTCAGCAATGGCTGCTTTTTAATAAAAAATATTTTTGTAAATTTGGTCTATTGCCTGTTTTACTTCTGTATTTGCAAGCTGTAAAGTTCTTCTGTACTACACGTGTATGCTTGCTCTTTGTGTTGTGAGGCTTGTATATGTTGAACCACAAGCAAAGACATGGGTGTGCATGTTTTGTTGTTTTGGATGCAGAAGAAAGGCTTCTGCTTCCTGAAAATATTTGTTTTGGTTGTCAATGTGTGGAGTTCTTATGGCTGTGAAAACCTGCTTGAAGGGGATGAGCCAGTGCTACTAAAAATCTGAGACAGTGACTGAACACAGTTTGCAACAGCTGGGGCAGAGTTTCACTTCTCGCCCTTGTTGTTGATTAGCAAAGGCAAGATAATATAAAATAAAACAATTTAAATTAGTATCTTTTGTACAGGTTCCTGCAGTTTGTCCGCACTTGTATTATAGGATGTTGCATGCACTTCATGACATGCAGGTACACACTGTAATCCCAACGGTGCGCAGCCAGAAAATCCGAACGGTGGCAGTTGCTTAGCTTGATTGCCACACTGTTTAAACTTCCTGGTTGTAGAGTGTTTGCATTTAGGACGGCATCTGTATGTCACACAAAAGTCCCAGAATACAGGCACAGACAAAGCTGCAGCTCTTGGCCCAGTTTCTGTTTTCCGAAAACCTCTACAAGCAATCTGGTAGGAGTGATCTGTTCCTTCCCTAGTAGCCCACTCAGTAGGAGGCAAGGAGGAGAGGGAAAAGGGGCCCTTGCCTTTTAACTATTTTCAACCATGTTAAAAATAGATTGAAAAAATTAAAAATGAAAAAAGAATAGGCAGAAAATCAACGGAAAGGACAAGTGAATAAGCAGCCAGCAATGTCTTACAGATACCAGAATTTGAAATAAAACATCCAGCAGTTAAAATGCCCTATAAGGGGAAAGATAAGCTTTCAAGACTGGAGGTGGTGGTGGGAGTATGATTCCCACAACATTAGTAGCACCACTGAAAAAAGTCTTCCCTTTGCTCTACTAACTTCATTTCTAATGGTGGAACACACAGATTTTAGAGTCTTTCAAATGCTTTTATCTGTGTTTGCTTGAGATGTAATCAGAAAAAAAATATAAAAATCATTAAATCTAGTAAGTCACACAAAAAGTGAGTGGAATTTGTCCTTATTTTTCAAATCTTCAGATAGTTTGCTCAGAACTCAGTTTCTCAGACAATAACATATTTCCTTAAAATAATAATCATGCGCGGTCAAGTCAATTCTGACTTATGGTGACCCTTTTCAGTTTTCCAAGTAGAATATACTCAGAAATGAAACATTTCCTTCTTTTTTTGGGGGGGAGGGGGAACCCTGGGACTGTGCAGCTTGCCCAAGGCCACGCAGGCTGGCTCTACTCGCAGGAGACACAATGGGGACTCGAACTCCCAACCAGATACATGAGCTATCTAGCCAGCTATTATTCCCTTACTTGGTGTCTAATAACAAATAAGAGCATATTGAACTGGCAATAGTTACCCATCCATCAGCTAGTTCCATCATCTTTGATGAAGCTTTCCTTTATTATGAGGTCTTAGGAATGGACCTCAACAGACGGGAAACCCTGACATCTGAGCATTCAGCTTGGAGGCAGGTGGTGCATCATGGCCTCTCCCAATTTGAAGAGACCCTTGTCCAGCAGGCCGAGGCGAAGAGGCAGTCCCGAAACCAGCAAAAACAGGGAGCTGGACAGGGGACAGACTGTATTTGTCTTCAGTGTGGAAGGGATTGTCACTCTCGAATTGGCCTTCTCAGCCACACTAGACGCTGTTCCAAGTCCTCCATACAGAGCACATTACCATAGTCTCTCGAGACTGAAAGATGCCTAATCTAATCCTTTAGTATGAAGCTTTCCTTTACATTTATTTGGAATCTTCCGTAGGCATGAAGCTGTAAAAAGGGGGTAGCTAAGCCACTACCAGCATATGGTATGATCCCAATACTGAAAGATCACCACAGGTTACCATTTGTTTTCTGCAATCAATGCAGAATTTTAGCCTTCAGAATTCTAAACAGCCTAAGGCAGCTTTCCCAATATATAGTAGATGATAACTGCTGTCATCCCAATGCAGACTGAAATGTCAGGGGATTGACAATTTAGTAAATCTTGGAGGCACTGGTGGTGGGTTGGTGAGGCAGACCTTCAGATTTTGCTGTCTGTGGGACTGCCTGTCTCAGTGCAAGTCTGCCCGGTTAAGATTCTTATATTGCACCATGGAAATATTACAACACAAATACAAGACAAAACCAAAGTGTAGTTCCCATTTAGGATAAGAATTACATAAAACCTGAAGAAATGCCTTTAGAAGTAAATTCTGGAAGGAAATAGGTGTTCCTAGTTACAGCTAATTAATGTAGGTATTACACATTACATCTGAAGAACTGCTGGATAGCTCAGTTTTTTTAGGTGTCTGGGAGTTCAATTCCTCACTGTGCCTCTTTGACGGGCTGGATTTGATTATCCACTGGTCCCTTCCAGCTCTGCAGTTTTAAGATGATGATGATGAAAATAACTTTCCAGCTCCTAACAAGAGAGGGAGCCTTGTGACAGCCAAAACTGCTCACAACCCGAGGTTCAATCCAAGGTAGCCCAAGGTTGGTAAAATGAGTACCCAGCTTGCTGGGGGGGGGGGGGGACAATGTGTAGCCTGCATAATTAACTTGTAAACTGCCCAGAGTGTGCTTTGAGCGCTATGGGGCAGTCTATAAGCAGCACACTTTGCTTTTTTTTTTTTTTTTTTTTGCTAACAAAAGAGAAAAAAAAACACACATGGTCCTAATCACCATCATCTTCGAACTGCAGAGCTGGAAGGGACCCTATGGATCATCAAGTCTAGACTCAAGGAGGCACAGGGGGGAACATAACTCCCAGCCTCTGGCTCTTCTCTGTTAAAGAAGACGTATCCCAATTCACTAGCTGGGGGCTGGAAAAAAGAACAGAATGAACCATAGTAACAAAACTATAAGCTTTATTAGTTTTGAAAGCTGGAGAATCATTAAAGTGGTTTGCCCCTGAATACAGGCACTCCTCACTTAATAACCAAGGTTGTTAAGTGAATTGGTCGATAAGTGAGGAGCTTAAAGGCGGATATCTTGTGGTGCGTCATGGCACCGTATTTTTCAATAGATATCACACGACACCACACTAGAACACAGTACTGTAATTCTATCCATACAAAAAGCAGACGACACACCACAACACAATAATATAAATCCGGCGTAATCGTTTTTATTTCTTCTGAATAGGAATAGGAATAAAGGAAACGCCAACTTGGTAACTTTGTTTTAATTTGCATCTCTTACATGTTACAGAGCATAAAAATACAATCAGCCAAAATTAGAAAAATGATGTACAGGACCAAAAAATTAGTCATTGATTCCTTCAAAGCGTGGCAGTGGTTTGAAGTCATCATCGGAGTTATCATCAGGAGATGTGGACGGCCCGGGTAAGCGAGATGACAGTGATGAGATGGAAGTACTTCTAGGGGCAGAGATCCTGTGTGTAGCTTTCGAGAAACATCTTGTTATTGTGGTCTGTTTTGTAAGTTTCTTTTGTTCTTCATAAATTTCACGATAGCATCGTAAAAGTTCATTCATTTGCTGTTCCACTCTTGTGAACCGTTCGACATTCGGATCCATACCCTCTAGTTCTAACAGAGCCGCATTCACTTTCGAGAACACACCAGCTAATCCTTTTACAGTGAACTTCTTTTGTACTTCCACTTTTTCCTCTTCTTCTGCTTCTTCTAAGCGCTGTTGCGCTTCCAACTCTATTAAATCTTCGTTAGTTAGCTCTCCCTCAACATATTCCACTAATTCTTCAATATCTTCCACTTCAACATCTAAATTAAGAACATTAGCAAGATCCACAATTGTTTTATGTACGACATCAATATGCTCGTCTTTGTCAAACACTTCGGAATTATTCACAAAACATTTTAAGCATTTTTCCCATATTCCTTGCATACACTGTTCTGTCACTTCTTCCCAAGCTGATTCAATGTTCTTTATGCAGTGTAAAATGTTGTATGATTTCCAAAAATCATGAAGGGTTATTTCATCACTTTCTGTTGCTGCTACAGCTTTGGAAAACGTTGTGCGCAAATAGTATGCTTTGAACTTTGCTATAACCCCTTGATCCATTGGTTGTAGGATAGCAGTTGTGTTTTTAGGCAGATACACTACCTTTACATTTGGGTGTAGATCATCAAGGTGCTGGGGGTAGCCTGGAGCATTATCAAGCAGGAGGATAATTTTAAAGGGAATGCCCTTTTCTAGACAATAATGCTTGACCGAGGGTATGAAGCAGTTGATGAACCAATCTTCAAATAAAGCTTGCGTCATCCGTGCCTTTTTATTTGAACGATAGTAAACAGGCAGGGTGTGCTTATTAACCTGCATCAATGCATGTGGGTTCTCGGAGCGATAGATGAGAAAAGGCTTCAACTTGAAGCCAGCGACATTTCCTCCCAACAACAAGGTGACCCTGTCATTAAAAGCCTTGAAACCGGGCATTGCTTCATCTTCTTTGTGTATGTAGGACCTTTCAGGCATTTTTTTCCAAAAAAGCTCAGTTTTATCCACATTGAAGATCTGTTCCGGGTGGTATCTGCCTTCCTCAATAATTTTATCAAATTGGTCAACAAACTTTTCTGCGGCGTCTATGTCCACGCTTGCCGCCTCACTGCTGACACTCCGATTATGCAGGTTGAATCTTCGACGGAACCGTTGAAACCATCCATGGCTTGCTGTAAATGTTTCCGTTGATTCTTCCCCTTCGCGTGCCTTCAGTGTTCCAAAGATACTGCGTGCCTTGGCTTGAATTATTAAAAGGCTCATCGGCATTCTTTTTCGTATCTGGTCATCAAACCAGATTGCCAGTAATTTTTCCATTTCATGGATGAGACCTTTTCGCTGCCTAGTTATTATGGCTTTAAATCCTACGGATGCTTTTACTGCCTCTTTAACTCTGTTTTTATCTTTCAAGATTGTTGAAACGGTTGAATGTGCCAGCTCCAAATCACGTGCTATCTCTTTCACCTTTTTACCAGCTTCATATTCGTTTATTATCTTCATTTTCATCTCAAGATCTATAGCCTTCCTTCGAATTTTGGCGCTTCCTCTGGGTGAAGTCATGTTCTTCCTTTTCGCCGACATCTTGTTGTCCAGTACAATAAAGTACTGTACAGTACAAATTTATATATTAAAAATATGTAGTCTTGTGTTTATTGCTGGAGAACTGGTTGTAACTCTGAGCAGTCGTAAAACAGGTAGGTCGTTAAGTGAGGAGTGCCTGTAACAAAATAGTTACTCTTTTATAGCTTTAAGTGATCATTCCAAAGTACAAACTGTCAAATACAAGAATGCATAATATAAACAACAGTATGCAACTACTGCAAGGATAGCTTCTCCATTCAGGAAATGTTTTTATCTGTTATAATGCCTCCATTTGATCTTTTTTATTTATTTATTTATTTATTTATTTATTTATTTATTTATTTATTTATTTATTGCACTTATATGCCGCCCATCTAGACATAGTCTACTCTGGGCGGCTCACAACATACAAGATAAAAACATCTTGATCTGACCCAGCAACACAATTTTCCAGATTCACTTTCATGCCCAAGTATAGCATCATTTCCTCATTCCACATTCTTTCTCTTCCCCATCATAGCCAGATACTAAAACTACTTCGCTAAACAGCAGTTTTCTACACAAACTAAAGACAAGAACGGGTGCTACTTTCATTAGATTACTAAAATGACAGAGGCTAGCTTTAAAAAAACACACATATGAAACAAAACACAATATAACAATCAACATTTACCCAAAATACAAAATAAAAAACTTGATGCATCTCATCACTAGGACCAACATGTATACTTCTGATATAATAATTATTCAATTGCCCCCATTCTCTCTAAAATTGTAATGTCTCTTGTGTAGGTAACTGATCTTTCCATTTTATTCATACTCTATAAAATCTCCCCATATATCTTTAAATATATTCTTATTCAGTACCCCAGATATCACACAACAAATGTACAATACATAGCTGCCTTGGCTGTAACTTTAAAACAACAACTCAAATGCTGGCTGCCTCTTTCCTGACTTACATCTGAGAAAGATGTGCCTGGTCAAATCCATCTTGCCATGAACTTTTGGACTTTACATCCAAGAGCAACTTTCCTGTCTGATGAAATGGACTTGTTCATGAAAGCTCAGATTAAAAAAATATAAAAGTTAGTCTTTAAGGTGCCACCGGATTTTTGTCTTTTAAAAAAACTTTTATTTTGTTTTCGCCTATAATTTCCTGACAAAATCCCTCTTGCCATGAACTCTTGGACTTTTAAGTTCTTCACACTGGTACATGTCTGACATAGTGGATGATCCTGACCCACAAAAGCTTGTGTGCTGTATGATGATTTTTTAGCGGTCTATAAAACACATTGTAAACGGGTTTTAACATTGATCTTAGCTACCATTTAATACTTGTTTAATTCTTTGTATACTTACTGTTTTAGCTTTTAAATACTGTTTTTATGATGTAAGCCGCCTTGGGTCCTTTTTTTGGGAGAAAGGCGGCCTACAAATATTTGAAATAAATATAAAGGTACTGTCTACTCTTGCATTTGTATTTTATTTTGTGTTGACCACACAGGCTCTCTTTTATGTCAAATGAATCCCGTCCATCTGGACTCCTTGAGAATTTCTGCCCATAAAATCTCATCTAGTATTTCCTCAAGCTTACTGGAAAATAGCAGTTTTCCTGAAGTCCAGAGGCTACCTTTTATTAAGATTTTGCCTCCCCCCCCTAAAAAAAAATAATCCCAAGAGTGTGTCATCCCTTAGAGTCAAAATGTTCCTACCTCATGCATCCCTTCTTCCTAGCAAATCCATCTCCTGCCAGGTCTTTCTCTTCGACTCGATCTGCAAAGAAATCTAACTGGGTGGCAGGAGTAATTCATGGCAAGCCCGACAGTCCAGCGTTGCTGCCCTTTTTTGCACGTCTGAAGAAGAAAATGTCCGTGCAAAATCCCACAGCGTGCACAGTCACACACACCAGCAGAAGCCCAAGAAACACCGCCTCCCTTTTCTCCCCACCCCAGAGGAACAAGGAAGACTACGACCTCCACCATTGCATTGCTGTGAAATTTTCCTAAATTATAACGTAAAAATAATCATCATTAGCAAGCAGCCACCTGAGCTGCGGAGTTGCTCCTGACCTGGCACGCCCACGGGAAGAATCCCTGCATTTTTCACTGTAAGAGTGGAAATGCCATCAGAGCCAAACGAGGAGATGCCAGAGTCGGACACCCTCTCTCTTCATCCTTATCTCCATGCCCACAACCAGTGTCCAAAAACCTCTCCTGCCTTCGGATAACGCCAAAGACTACATTTCCCATCAGACCTTTCGGCAGCCGCCGCTCCCCATTCGCTTACCGAAGAGCCTTGCGCGCTGCATGCTGGGAGATAGAGGTTGTTGTTTTTTTTAAAGGAGGCTGCCAAGGGGTCATAGTGTAGTCTTCTGCTTCCGCTTGCCCCGGATGTGTTTTCTTTGGGGGGCGGGGGAGGGGGGCTGTCACGAAGGGGCGCTCGCTTAAGCGGGTTTCGCATTTCTAGACAGGCCCCGCTCCGGAGGTGCCGCTGCCCCCGCCGCCATGTTTGGCTGTTTAGTTGCAGGGAGGCTGGTAAGTTGGGGGAGGCCAGAGTGGGCGGGGTCTCTCCGCCCTGGGTTTCTATGGAGACCACAGAGAGGGGTTGTGGGAGGGGGGGCGACAGGGAGAGAGGAGGGCCCTTGGGGTTTCCATGGTGAGCGGTGTGGGGCTGCCTGGCTGCCTTCATATAATGCAAGGGGGGGCAATTAATTTCTATGGGGGGGGCACATGAAAAATCTGAACTGTGTTCGGGGGCCGAACCAACTTTCATGTTTGAACCAACAGTGATGTTATGATTGTTTTTATTTTAAACTTGTTAATCTTCACAAATACTAAAGAGTTTTTTTGCGGTATGTTAAAGATAAGCAACTGATCAACTTTAGACAAAAAGCTATACAGTAAATGGTTTTGATGTCGGGCCTTATGTGGCCCTCGGGCCGCACTTTGCCCGGGTCTGATATAATGCAACTCTTCATGCTTTCGATTGACTTTCCCCCCCTATTCAGTCTCCCAGCCCTTGCCTATAACCCTCCATGCAAACTGACCTCAGCTCGGATTTGGCATAGTCGAAGCAGAGGTATTAGAATTATTATTTTTTTTCAGGAGATGAACTGGAATAGCAAAGTACCCTCCCCGCTTTCTCCTTGGAAAAGGGCCCCAAGGATTCGCAGATGAAAGGGCTTAACAGGACTGGCAAATAAACAAGAGGAGGTTCATCGGGAGGTTCTTTATTTTATTAATTTAAAATATTTTTACTCTGCCTTTCTCCTTGAAAAGGACCCAAGGCGGCTTACCAACAATGAAAGACAGTATTTAAACTCGAAAAGAATGAGTACTCAACAGGGTTTAACATCATTGAAAGACAAATATTTAAAACTATGAACAGATAATAAAGAGGCAATTTACATCAATATCACGCAATATTAAGGCAAAGATCAGTAAATATACAGTTTTTTAAACTCTGAGAAATGGAAAACAGAAAAGTAGAAAACACAAGTAGTACTAAAAATCCAGTCAAACCAGTAATGTGGAACAATCTGTGTAAAAATCACACACAGGTAAGTGGTTACAGAGGGAAGCCTTGCTGAAGGTGGTCTGTTTGCAAAAGGACAGCCAAGATGGGGCCAGGCTGGTCTCTTGTGGGAGTTAGTTCCAAAGTCTGGGAGCAGCAACAGAGAAGGTCCTGTCCTGTGTCCCCAACAGACATGCCTGTGAAGGTGGTGGGACTGAGAGAAAGGCCTCTCCTGATGATCTTAACACTCGAGAAGGCTCATCAAGGGAGATGCGGTCCTTGAGATAGCTTGGACCCAAGTCGTTTAGGGCTTTATAGGTTAAGACCAGTGCTTTGAATTGTGCCCGGTAACTGATCGGCAGCCAATGGAGCTGTTGTTGTAACACGGGAGTTATGTGATCCCTGTAACCAGCCCCAGTCAGCAATCTGACTGCCGCATTTTGGACCCATTGAAGTTTCCTGACATTTTCCATCGGCAGCCCCACCTAGAGCACATTACAGTAATCCAGCTGGGATTTAGGTACTTGTTAAAAGTAGAGTCAGGACCTGTAGAAATCTATAAAAAGCGACAAGTCATGTTGTGACTTGTTCAGTGTAACTATTACTTAAACTGCAGTTAGCAAATCTCTGTGCTTCCCTAAAGGCTAAGGCAGGGATGGCCTTTTGAGCCACTTATGAAACTAATCATAGAAAGCTGAATTCCTTGATTCCCAGACCTCCATCTCTCATACAGGTCATTCATGGCATCTTTAAACAATTTTGTTTTAAAAAAACATTAGATGTTTTTTAAGTCCACCATCACAATATATTAGAGAGGTGGGCACTAAACATAGGATCTTTTCAGTGGTGGCCTCAAATCTTTGGAACTTCTAAAAGGATATATACAGTATTATACAGTATATGACCTCTTCTTTATAGTTTTTGTTTTTAAGTGGTTTTATGAAACTTGCGTAATCATTGTTTTAAAATGTAACTGAGGCATAGTGGGAATCCAACTCCCAAGCTCTGTCTCCACAGCCAGATAGCTAAACCACTGAGCAGTTAAGATAAAATATTTAAAATAAAAGTATTGTTTAAAAAATCTACAGCAAACAAGCAGTATTTTGAAAAAGGCATCCAAACCTGTTTGAGAAAGGATGGCAGCTTGTTCTCAAATCAAAAATTTTTATTGTTGATTTTTCTCAGTGCAAATGTGACCACTCGTTAAATTGACTAAAATATGTGTACTTTATTGAGTAACAGTCTTGAATCATCTGACATTTGCTATGTAAAACTTGTTTAAACAAGTTATTTAGTACAGTGTCAACTGTGAGATGAACAGGTACATCAATTTACTGTTCTTTTCTTTACTGTATTTAATTACTGAATCCTTATAGGGAAAGTAAGGTTGCTACGGCACCACCTGTGATGTCTGTTCAAGCAAGGTCCAGGGTCTCTCCATTTAGACACTCTCAGTTGGCCTGCCTTGTAGCACTGTAGTGAGCATGAAACAAAGGTTGTATTTACCTCCACCCATCCTGACTTTTCCTCACAAGGATAAAGCAAGGGTTGTATGCTCCTCTTATGAGACCAGCATACTCGCATAATGAGGAATGAGGAAGAGAATCATGTACGCCACCTTGACCTTGTTGGGAAAAAGGCAAGATATACATGTAACTAATAAATAATATTCTTCTGCACAGAGTTATTTTTTTCTGCAGAGTGAAGACGGTATTGATAGTCCAAATTCACATTTTGTTCCATGTTTTTGCTTTAATAGGTGCAGACAGTTGCACAGCAAGTGGCAGAAGACAAATTTGTGTTTGACTTGGCTGACTACGAAAGCATCAACCATGTCGTGGTCTTCATGCTGGGGACCATTCCCTTTCCGGAGGGCATGGGTGGATCCGTCTACTTCTGCTATCCTGATGAAAATGGGGCGGCAGTGTGGCAGCTGCTGGGGTTTGTCACAAATGAAAAACCAAGTGCCATCTTCAAAATTTCAGGCCTAAAGTCTGGTAAGATGAGTAAACAATGCTGTTGGAAGCTAGGAAGGGGTTACTGTAAAGCTGAGTTCATCCTTTGTGATAGTTTGTTTAGAAGCACAACATAACTATGTTCCCCATTTTTTACTGGTGGGACCAAATGAATGGTTCTTTAACCACCTCCTCTCTGAACAGTTGTTACCAGCCTTTGGTTACTCTGAGTGTGACCCCTGAAACTTTTCCCTGTGGCCCAACTAACCACCTGGGTGGGTGGAGCATTGACTCCTACGTTTGCACAGGTGTATATGTCCTTGTGTGCATGTTTGGTTGTTGAACGCACAAATGACACTGGATACAGCTCTCAAGACCAAAGAGGTTGTGTTCCCCTAAAGGGAAAACACTAATCACAGGTTGGATCTAAAGCAGAAAGAATTTTGTTGGTGTCTTAGTTAGTGTTGCTGCTCCTTCAGTCCTTGCAGTTGAAAAAACTGTCATCTGCACAGCCTCTGTACAATCCAGAAGGGATGTAGCTAGGAAACACCTCTTCATTCTCAAAGGTTACTCCTTTGGGGCCTCTCAGAACCAATGGCAAAATCTTTACGCAACCTAATAAGCCTGGGAAAAAGAATAGGTGAAATTGCTCTTTAGGGAGAGTCCTCCAAGCATATACTGCCATATGTGTTCTGACATTACATGTTACAGTGGAGAAGACGACAGCTGCATGATGATTCTAGCCTTTACTGACACCCTTTGATGTGTTAAATTCCCATTCATTCAAGAGTCTGGCAGCAAAAGAAGGCCACACATAATCTCCTTGCAGTTGAACACATGACTGTTCCTGACAGCTGGTTTGATTTGTGCTGTTCACTATGTTCTTTTAATTGCTAGAAATCATTCTTCTGCAACAGTATGCTTTTTAAAAAAATGGTTGCTGTATGGCTTTGTCTTGCATTTTGCCATACTGTCAGGGTAGATGCTGTTGCCGTTCCAGAGTCTGGTGTAAATCTGGGTTGGAACCGAAGTGAGCTGGTGTTGGGACAAGGGCTGATGCATTAGGCCATCTTTGATGTCTCTTTTAGGGAAAGGCAGCCAACATCCGTTCGGAGCCATGAATCTCCCCCAAATGCCATCTGTAGCTCAGATCGGGATTTCTGTAGAGCTGCTGGAACTCTTGGCACAGCAAACCCCTGTAGCAAGTGCTGCTGTATCGTCGGTCAATTCCTTCACAGAGGTAATTGGGAAGGCATTTGGATGCCACTAATTACTAGCACAGCAACATCTTCATTAATAGACCTTGACATATTGAACATGATCCAATGAGACAAAACTGGTACATGAACGGCGTTTTCTTTCATTAGACAAGCACTTGTTGAACTATGTCCTAAGGAATCTTGGGAGTTCTTAGAGAGGGATGGTAGCAATGGACTGACTCTGCTGAATGGCAGCTATTCATTTATATTGATCTATGTTTGAGGTGTGTAGCTTTAAAGAAATGGTTGGGTTTGTTCTGAGCAGAATGTGAAAATTTTACCTTTTTTTGGAGTAGAACTACCTGATTCTCACAGCCGTTCTGTTTTAAGAAAAGGAAGAGAAGAGTTTCCAAGATCTGGTTCTAAAGCACAGTCTGTTTACACAAGAGTGAGGTATAACACTGAGGAATGCTCAGCGGTGTTTATGGATTCCTTGTCAGATGGGAAGGGTACTTGTGGAAACCCATAGCAGTGGAGTATCTGGTGATCTAAGAGAGAGTTTACTAGTTCCTTTCAAGGTGCAGGATGTAGCCATCTCTTCAATTCATCTGCAGTTAGTAGCTTGGATCCTGAACTAAGTGAGTGGAAGAAGGTTGCTGGGAGCAAAGTTTCTTGTCCCTTCTTCCAACTGGACCCTGGAAAGCCTTTCTGGGTGATGGGAATGGGGCTTCTGATCAATTTGAGAGGGAGCACAGAAAGTAATGGAGAGGGGCAGAATCTGGGATTCTGTGTTGCCTCATATCCATCCTGCATTATTCTTGAAACTCCCCTCGGCACAACAGAGAGGCTTGGACTCAGTGGAGGTTGGTGGCAGCTGTAATCTAGAGGAGACAGGAAACATGCCTTACATTTTACATAGTCAATGTGTATATCCCATTGGTCAGAATCCAGTTGGGTTCACACAGCTGAAGCAGGCAGTTGTGCAAGCGAACCCATCTGCACTGCTGATTGTCTCCCTATGTTTCCTTGGTTCAGGCAAGCCGCTGCACCCTTTTGGTTGCATAGCAGCTGGCAAACCAGCAAGAAAAAACTGCTGTACAATGTGTGAGATTTTTCCTGGTAGAATTTTAGCCATTATGTTGCAAGGTGCATCCAACTGTGTTTTCACAGCAACTGAGACTGGGGATGTAATCCTCTTTTGTCACGTGACAGTGCGTTTAAATGGATTTTAAAGAAAATATTTAATATTTTTGGAAATTCAGACTGCATCCAACACAAATACCATTTTACTAACAGATTATTCGCCACAAAAACCCTTCACAGAATGAAATGGATTTTTACTTGTAATTATATCATTCCCAGACATTTGTGGTATGAGCTTAGTAGATTTTTAAAGATCTGTCTTAGAGCAAGTGGTTGTCTCTGTAATGAGATGCTATTCTTTTTTTATTGTTTTTAGTTTTGTATATTTTTCTCTGTAAGATGTCTATGTCCTTTTTTAGAAAAAGATCTCTGAGAGATGTAGTAAATATAACAACAATAATATTACACTAAAAATAAAGCCATTGCAGCAAGTCAGCATATTTTTATATGTGCTCAGCTTAATTCAAGAAGAATACTGAACATCATAGAAACGTTTCTGGTTTAGCTTCTTCTTTGATTTCCTGACTGTGCCTTTTTCATTAGTATGTGATACCAGAGGCCTTTAAATTTAAACCATATATAGCAATGATGATGATTGTGTGCCATCAAGTTGATTCCAACGTATGTTGACCTTTTCCAGTTTTCTAGCTAGAGGATACACAGAAGTGGTATACCATTCCTTTCTTTTGGTGGGGGCGGTGCCCTATGACTGTACAGCTTACCCAAGGCCATACAGGCTGGCTCTTTCCCCTGAAGATGCAGTGGGGAATCAAATTCCCAACTTCTGCCTCCACAGCCAGATACCTAAACTACTAAGCTATCCCACAAGCTTTTAAAACCATATATAGAATATTTTTATTATTCCCAAACTAAAATTGTCATTTCTAACATGATGGTTAAAATCTATTTGAAAATGAGCACATAAACTCATCACTTCTTCACTGCTTTGACATCTGGTGGCTGTTTGCAAATTACAGCAGTGTAAAAGGTCTGTTTGGGAGAGACTCCTTTCTAGACCAGAAGCACTCACACTGTGGTGGTGGGGCTTCTCTTCCTTGCCTTTTTTTCTCGTTGTGTTTGTTTCCATCTCCTTGCTGACATCTGGGTGCAGTTTCCTGATGTCCTGAGCTTTTACTGAAACTAGCCATGAAGGGACAGTGTCAGAAGGGTCAGCTTACCACCATTATACAGAACCTAGGGAGGCTCATAATTGTTCTAATATTCTGCTGATTATATCCAGTAGTTGTGTAAGCAGAAGGCAGTTTACACAAACATTTTTTCCCTTCCTCTCCTTAACCACTGCAGCCCCTGTAACCGTCCCAAAACCTGCTCAATAAGAGTGTGAGGGCTCTGTCAAAGGGGACTGTACTGTGATGGGGACCTTGTGGTGTCTTTGCATGTTTTTATTCAGATCATATTTACATATGAAAAGATTGTTTCACCTTCAGAATAGTGTTCTCTGCAATGGCTTAAAGTGTTTGGAAGAATTGCCAATAGAGATTACTGTATTTTCATCGAATTATTGACTGTTTTTTGTTGTTGTCTACTTTGTATTTCAGTTCACTCAAAAGATGCTAGACAACTTTTATAACTTCGCTTCATCTTTTGCTGTCACTCAGGCCCAAATGACACCCAACCCTTCAGAAGCTTTTATTCCTGCCAACGTAGTTCTGAAATGGTAAGGGGTAAATGTGTCTTTAACGTATGAGGTCTTGGTAGGACTAATACCTGTAGCAATAATATTTAAGTTCTCGCTAACTGTAAGAAAATAGCATGAACTGAACATATGAATATTAGTCAAGGATCTGAATATATCAGTCAAATATATTTCAATATATTAGCTGACCATTAGTCTAATATGTGAACACATGTATCTAGCGTTAGTAAAATATACATGGTATATGACTAGTAGTGCAGTCCCATATTTCTCTTGTCAACAGCCATTCAGTTATGTGTGGCAACTATGATTTATCACCAGTTGAGCAGGCACATAAGCTCCAAAAAAAAAGATACAGGGTTTTTGGTGTATTTTGGCCACAGTAAAGCACAGGGCCAGACTTACCATTAGGCTCATTGAATAAAGCACCATGTGTCCCAGCACCTTGTACGACCACGAAAGAAACCAGCAGAGATGGCTGAGGTTTCTGAGTCAAGGCAATGGCTCTCTGCCCCATCAGCTCCTTTTCTTAAATAGTGTGGTGCTGCTGGTGGGGCTCACAACATAATCATGGTGGGAGAGATGGTCTCTCTCTCTCTCCCCTGTTTCACAGCACATGGATCTTCAGACACCCTCTCTCCCATCATGCCTGAGTTCCAAGAACCCACCTCCCTGTTACCATCATTCAAGAAAAGAAGATGGCAGTACAGAGTGTGATTCCGTTGACTTGAGAAGCCCAGCTGTTTCCACTTGTTTCTTCTCTTGTGTCAATGTGCTGGGACGAGAGGTTTTTTAAAAGGCATTCATTATATGTGGGGGGGGGCACATGATGGTGGTTTGGCAGCGGGGAGGCACCACTTTGCTTCCCAATGCAGGCCGTGGGCAAGCTTGGGCTGCCCCTGATTAGATATAGGTGGGCCAGCATATTAATAAACATTTTGATGGGCTAGTACCTTTTGCAGTCTTATTTGGAAGGCTTTCATATACACAAATGTATAGAGAGAGTCATTGAAACTGCCCTCCAAAACTGCCACAGAATCTCTGGTTGATCCCCGCTGTGACTGTCTGCCTCTTGGTAAGACGTACTGTACATGGCTATAGTGAGAGCATAAAACGATTGAGGGTTGGTTTGTTTTTAGCACCTTTGTTTGTTGTGAGTAGAGCTGCACTGTGTCGCTGATTGATAGATTTTAAATAATTTTCTTCAGCTAAAACAAGACTGCCAGCTAGTCAAGAAATTTAAAATAGTTTACATTGTATTAAAAACCAGTTGCAAAAAGTACAGATGATGTTTGTCTGAGAAGCATTCTCTCCTGGGGGAGGAGGACTGCCTCTTAATACACAGGGATAAAATGGAGAAACAAATCAACCATCTGTGCCAGGGGAGAGGCTGTCAGACCGTCAGATGTGGTGGAGACTATGCCTCCTGTACTATTTTGCAGTTGGTCAGGTTGTCTGGGGCTAATTGGAACTGAAGTCCAAGATTCCCCATCCCTATGTCGTTCTTATGTTTCTTGGAGGCAGGGCAGAATATTAGTAAGTCAGCAAACATCATGCAGTTATCTTGCTTACCTTGCTTATCAAGAGACACTTGCATATGGTCTTGGTATGAATAGGGATCTTATTTATAACAATCTGCAAAGGAGAAAATTGCTATAGAACTGTATTCTTTCTTTAAGCACTCTAAACTATCAATCTTTCTGATTTTAGAAGATCAATGTGGCCTGGCCTGGTTAGTACTTTGATTGGAAAACACTTGGGAATACTAGGGATTTCGAGGCAGAACTAGGAAAAAGTCCTGCTAGAAACCATGGAAAGCTGCTGCCAAAAAAAAAAACTGGGAAAGATGGACCAAGTGTTTGACTCCATATGAGGCAGCTTTTTCTTTTTGTAGCAGACAAACAAGAGCACCTTGTGTCATTTGAAGTTCATGGTGACCAGCACAGCTGTTTGAGGGAAAAAGCATCCTTAGCAGAAAACTCTGTGGATCCTCTCTTTACATGCAAAGGGAAAGGATTTGTGCTAATTTCTAAAGGAATAATAGAATTACAGAACTAGAAGGGGCTGTCAGGAACGCGTCTCCTTAGAGCAGGCATTCCACTCGGGAAAGGAGCCAAACTGTAGTTCCCAGCCTCCACCACCTCTGAAACCTAGACTGGGTGAGGTCTAGGAGGTGCGTGTGTGGGCAACGATGGGCAAACTTCTGACCCTAGATTTCCTTTTGCTCACTTCTTTGAGCTTAAAACTCTTAGCTGTGTCCTTTGGTCCTTGCACACCAGCCTTACCAGGTAGAACACCCAAAAACAAAAATAGCAAATAAAGCCCTTGTGGCCAAGGCACTTTGTTTAGGCACTCTCCCCCTTGCCCCCAAGAATCACACTTGGGTAAAATATAGGATATTTATTCAAAAATAGTAAAAAGTTATAACAGAGAAAGTATAAAAATTACAATTGTACTGGTTAAATGCAAAGCATCTAGGCATTAAATAAGCTTCTGCAAGCCTTTCCCATAAAACAATAAAATACTTACTAGCTAATGATTTTACTACTTAATTACTGGCTGTTCTAAGTTACCATAACTAAGTCTCCAATCCGTCATCGAAGGCTGTAAACCTTCCCCCCATCTTCTTCTCCTTCTCCAACTTAACGCTTACACACCCACGACCTTTTTTAACCCCCCTTTCTTCCATAACTTAAATCAAAGTCTCTGTCCCATGATGGTATCCAATCAGCACACAGTCCTCTGTCTGCCACTCCACGCCCATCCTGTAACTTTCCACAGCTCCTCTTCATCCCAGGCTGGTACGCCGGTACGCCATTAGCAAGGAATGTTTTGGTTATCAGTCCTGAGAAACGGCCTTGGCTCATCTTCACAGGAACAAACAGTCTCCAGGCACGATGAAACACCTGCAAGTCCTGGGAAATAAGTACTACAAAACCCATATCCTCACAGGGGCCCCTTCAGATCCTAAAAATTTGATTCTGACAGATTCGCATTTTTAGGCTAACTTATAGACTTCTATTATATAAAATACTTATGGTTACATATATGAGTATAATATTACTATGCAGTACACTAGCTTAAGCTAGAAGGACTCTATTTAGCAGCAGGTATACAATTCTGGCTTTGGTAGTTAATGCATGTAAGACTAATAACCTGTGGAAGAGAAAACAAAGAGAAACATGTTAGTACAAATACTGGAAACAATTCTGCTTAGAATCAGGAAACCATTTCTCCTCACTTCTCCACTCCATAATACATCCTGGATAAACCATCTGCCACCACATTTCTTCTTCCAGGAATGTGCTGAATCTTGAAGTCAAAATCTTGCAGAGACAAACTCCAATGAAGTAGACGCTGATTGTTATCTTTAGATCTCTGTAAGAACTTCAGTGCAGAGTGATCAGTTTGAAGCACAAATTTGCTGCCAATTAGAAAATATCTCGATTTCTGAAGAGACCAAATTATTCCTAGACATTATTTTTCCGGTACTGAATAAGCTCTTTCTCTGGGCAACAATTTCTGAGGCTTCGGTTTGCACTACAAAAGACTTCTGCAAATCTGGTGCCATCAACACAGGTGCTTCTGCCAATTTAAGTTTCAAAGTATCAAAAGCTGTTTGATATTCTGGAGTCCAAACAATTTTGATTGGCATCCTCTTTCTGGTCAATTCAGTAAGTGGAGTAGCAATGTGGCTGAAATTTGGTATGAAAGCTCTATAGTAAGACACAAGTCCCAAAAAAGATTGAACTTGCTTCTTATTTTCAGGAATAGGCCACTCTTGCACACTTTTCACTTTAGCTTGTTGGGGCTCTATTTCTCCATGGCCCACTAGATGGCCTAAATATGTAACTTTTCCCTTTACCCGCTGGCATTTGGAAGCTTTAATGGTCAAACCAGCTTCCTGCAATCTCTGAAGCACAATTTCGAGGTGAGCCAAATGACTGTCAAAATCATCACTGAAAATAGCCACATCATCAAGATAAGCAGATGCGAAAGGTAATCCAGCCAAGATCTTATCCATTAATCTCTGGAATGTCGCCGGAGCCCCTCGTAACCCGAATGCCATTCTGGAAAATTCGAAAGTCCCGCAATGACACACAAAAGCGGTTTTTTCACAATCTTCAGAGCGTACGGGGAGTTGCCAATAACCTTTACTTAGATTGATGACTGATAAGAAATGGCTCTTTGCCAGCTTTTGAATTGGATCATCAGATCTTGGCATTGGGTAATTGCCAGGTTCTGTCAAAGCAATTGAGCTTTCTGTAGTCGACACAAAACCTAATTTCCTCCTGGATTTCTCCCTGAGGGGTCTTTTTTGCGACCAAAACAACAGGACTTGACCAAGGGCTATTTTGAAGGTCTGATGACATTTAATTTCAACATAGCCTCTATCTCTTTCTCAGTTAGTTCAGCATGTGTCCCAACAGCTCTATAAGGCGATGAATGCACAGGTGGATGGTCTTTGGTATTAATTTAATGCTGAATCAAGGAAGTAAAACCAGGCTCATTAGAAAAAATAGCTTGGTACTTTTGAATCAGGGCTAAAAGCCTCTCTTGTTGAGTTTTAGGTACCTCTGAGTCAAAATGCACATCCTCCCAGGTACCAGCATTCTGAAATTCTGACAACATGTCCACAATTCCATCCTCTTCTGACTCCTTGACAGCATTATACTTCAGCACAACAACAGATCTCTCAGTGTAACGCTTAAGGCTGTTAGCATGATACACCTGTGGTTTCCTTTCTCTGTCAGACATCTGGACCACATACTTAACATTTCCCATCTTCTGAATGACTTTGCCAGGGCCTTGCCAATTAATTTGAAGTTTTCCTGTTTTTAAAGGATTTAAAACCAGCACTTGATCTCCCACATTGAATTCTCTATGCCTGGCTTTTGCATCATGGTAAAACGTCTGTTGCTTCTGAGCAGATTCAATGTTCTCTTTAGCTATGCTCTGAATCTGGCTCAGTCTCTTTTGCAGCTCATAAACATATTGGGCTACTGGCATAGAAGACTCCTGAATGACACCTTCCCAATCCTCTTTGAGCAAATCAAGTGGGTTTCTGAGGTTTTTAGAAAAAATAACCTCACTTGGGCTAAATCCTTGCAGTGAAGATTGTGGTGCAGTACTATATGCACACAAAACATAATGCAAAGCCTCAGACCAAGAACGTCCATGCTCCAATGCATAGGCCTTAATCATTTTTTGCAAAGTCTGCTGCACCCTTTCCACCAATTCATATAACTGTGGGTGATAGGCAATACTAAAATTTTGCTGTATGTCTCCCAGCTCACCAATTTGCTTCATCAGCTCTGAACGAAAACTGCTAGCCTGATCTGAAATCAACACAGAAGGCAAACCAATCCTGGTAACCACTTCCAAAAAAGCTTTTGCAACTTGGGTAGCCGAAATACAAGACAAAGGCTCCGCTTCCACCCATTTACTTGCAGGACAAATGAAACAAACAACATATTTTCCCCCCGTCTTACTAGGTGGTAAAGGACCCACAATGTCCATCTGCAAAGTATGAAAGGGTGTCCCAATTACAGGCATGGCTTGCATCTGTGCCTTAGTGGTGTCTGTTGCATGTCCCACTCTCTGACAAACTGGACAACTCACACAAAAATTTCTCACACTCTTAGAGACAGTAGGCCAGTAGAAATGATCACTCACCCTCTGCAAAGTTTTCTTGATTCCCAAGTGTCCAGAAAAAATTGAATCATGTGCATACTCTAATATTCTTTCCCTATAAACTTGAGGAACAACTAACTGGCATCTTGGGGCTATATCCAGTCTAGAATCTATAGCTGACAATCTGTACAACAGTCCATTTTCACCCCAACAAAATTGAACTTGCTTGGCTTTAGTTAAAGGCAAATTAGCATCAGCTTGATCTCTCAAAGTTTGCAAAGTAGAATCAGTCTTTTGAGCCTCCCGAAATTCAGCAGATGCCCTTAATGCATGAAGCTCCTGTATACAGTTAGAAAGTCCACCTGGAGCCATTTGCTTCTCCTCTCCTGGCTGTTTTACAGCTTCAGTTAATTGCTCTGATTGTAAATCTGACACAGCCTCCTGTTGTAAATCAGGTTGGCTTTGAGAGCGGGGTGCTGGCTCTTCAACATCAAGAAACTGATCCTGTCCATGAAACTCAAACTGTGGCCGGACCTCAGTTAGCCTCGCCTGGCTGCGTGTTTTTACACCAAAAATGTGTTTTTTCTGCTCTCGCCGCGCTTCATAAAGAAAGTCATTCCCCAGTAAAAAATGGGGTTCACGAGACTGATGAACCAATATAATTCTCTCGCCTTCCCAACCATCATAACGCAGTCTGACTTTGGCAATAGGCACATACTGCTTTTCCCCAGTATCACGATGGTCATAATGCTGAATGGGAAATTTATCCCCCTCAATTATTTGCTTTTTCTCAAGTAAACAACTCGAAATCGAAGAAATGTCTGCGCCCATATCCACCAGAGCAATTATGTTAATTTCTTGATTCCCCTTTAAGATAGTCACTAACTTACGGTTCTGATGCGCTGCCCAGGCGGTTTCTTGGGGAGAGATGACGGCCTCTGGATTCACTACCTTAAAGTCTTGTGGCTCTCTCCTTGGCTTAGAGGCTGCAGTTCCAAAAATAGAAGCAGACCAGCCCTCCTTTGGCGGGTTGTAAATCTGAGCCATGGCTGGCACACTTCGGCCTCTTCTGATTCCAGTTGCCGCTTCCCTGTTAACTCCTTGCATGCCAGCTGTTGATACATCTGGGGCTGCATAGTAAAATTCCTCTCCTGATGAACTTCCCTCCATGAAGAAATCCGGGTCCAACACTGGGTCTTCCTCTCTGCTGGGTTGTCCTGCCTCGGCTGTAGGGGCTTGACTGATGACTTTAATCTTCAGCTGTAGTTGGGGAGCATCAGGCTTGGCAGACTTACTCTTTAGTTTAACTCCAGTTAAACGTGGGCAAAATCTCATAATATGTCCTTGGGCCCCACAGTGGTAGCATACAAAAGGAGTGCTAGCTGCCACAGGTTTTGAAATAGTTCCTGGGGCGGCCGTAGGACGTGCTGGGGTGTAATTAGGTTTCTGGGGAGATTTATAAAAGTCTGGCGTCTTGGGGCTCCCTTCCTTCTTCTCTTTAAAGGTGCTCCCTGGCTTAACGAAGCCTGTGCTCTTCACTCCCCCTATTCCGTACCCCCCCCTTTGCTTAAAAGCCCACAGCTGATCTGCGGCTAGAGCCAGTTCTGTACAAGTATGGATTTGTTTCTTTAAAAGAGTCACTTGGAGTTCTGTTGGCAATAAATGTATAAATTGCTCGCAAACCATCAGTTCTGAGAGCGCCTCGACAGTGTTAGCCTGTGTTGCGTCTCTCCAGTTTGCAAACTCCCTTTTCAGTCTAGCTGCCAAGCTGGAAAAGCTCTCTTTTTTCTCTTTCCCTTGCCAACGAATGCTCCTAAATCTGGCTCTAAGACCTTCTGGGGTGTAACCAAACCTCCCTTTGATCTGAGCAATAAAGGCTTGCCAGGTAATATCCACATCTAGCTCTGCTATATAGTCAGCCAAATGTCCAGTGACGTGTGTTCTCAACAACTTGGGCCACTGAGCACGTGGAATCTGGAGGTCTTCACAAGACTTTTGAAAATTAGTTAGGAAAGCCAAAATGTCCTGAGGTTCATGATAGGTCGGCAAGAGTCTCCAGTCTACTTTTAAAACCTCTGTCTTTTTCTCGGCCTGCTCCTTAGCGAACTCCTTGGCCTCTCTAACCCATTCCTTCGCTTTTTGTTCGGCGTGCCGCTCAGCTTTCTCGATCTCCTTGCTCCTCAGCAGCTCCCGTTTCCCCCTCTGATGGGCCTCCTGGTCTCTCATCCACCTCGCCAGGATGGACAGAAATTCCTGCTTCACCAGCTCTAGGCTCCCAATCGGCTGTGAGGGGGTGCCCTGTTCCGTCTTGGGCCGGTCACCTCGTCCCATGGCACCGACAGCTCCCTCCAAGTCACTTGGTAATCCTTCGGTTAACTCCACGGGATGCAAAAGGCCATCATCCCTGACCAAATAGTCCGTTTGGTCCTTAGCCAGGGTACCATCCCCAATGTCATCTTGTGGGTCACAGTAATCATCAACCTCTGCCCTCCTCATTTTGCTGTCCTAACTGATTACGCAAAATAACAAACCGGGAAAGCTTGTATTATGCTCATCAACCCAGAAACAGTACAATTGCAAAAAAGCAAAACTTTTCCTTTCTACCACGCTTGCTTTAAAATGCAAACCATGGCAAGCCAAAAAAAATACCCAGGGTGAGTGCTCAATGTATCCCGGTGCTGCCAACCATGTCAGGAACGCGTCTCCTTAGAGCAGGCATTCCACTCGAGGAAGGAGCCAAACGGTAGTTCCCAGCCTCCACCACCTATGAAACCTAGACTGGGTGAGGTCTAGAAGGTGCGTGTGTGGGCAACGATGGGCAAGCTTCTGACCCTAGATTTCCCTTTGCTCACTTCTTTGAGCTTAAAACTCTTAGCTGTGTCCTTTGGTCCTTGCACCACCAGCCTTACCAGGTAGAACACCCAAAAACCAAAAATAGCAAATAAAGCCCTTGTGGCCAAGGCCCTTTGTTTAGGCACTCTCCCCCTTGCCCCCAAGAATCACACTTGGGTAAAATACAGAATATTTATTCAAAAATAGTAAAAAGTTATAACAGAGAAAGTATAAAAATTACAATTGTACTGGTTAAATGCAAAGCATCTAGGCATTAAATAAGCTTCTGCAAGCCTTTCCCATAAAACAATAAAATACTTACTAGCTAATGATTTTACTACTTAATTACTGGCTATTCTAAGTTACCATAACTAAGTCTCCAATCCGTCATCGAAGGCTGTAAACCTGCCCTCCATCTCCTTCTCCTTCTCCAACTTAACGCTTACACACCCACGCCTTTTTTTAACCCCCCTTTCTTCCATAACTTAAATCAAAGTCTCTGTCCCATGATGGTATCCAATCAGCACACAGTCCTCTGTCTGCCACTCCACGCCCATCCTGTATCTTTCCACAGCTCCTCTTCATTCCAGGCTGGTACACCGGTAGGCCATTAGCAAGGAATGTTTTGGTTCTCAGTCCTGAGAAACGGCCTTGGCTCATCTTCACAGGAACAAACAATCTCCAGGCACGATGAAACACCTGCAAGTCCTGGGAAATAAGTACTACAAAACCCATATCCTCACAGGGGCTCCAAGAGTCATCAAGCCCAGCTCTCTGCAGGAGCACAAAATCCACCGATAAAGCTACCCTGACAGGTGGCTGTCCAATCTTTGTTAAAAACCTCCAGTGAGGGAGAATCCACTATTTCCCAAGGCTGTCTGTTCCACTGTTGAACAGCTCTTACTGTCAGGAATTTCTTTCTAATGTTTAGTTGAAATTACCTCTTGTAGATTAGATTAGATCAGATCAAGTTTAATACGGTTACCTCTTGTAATTTAGGCCCATAACTCTGAGTCCTATCCTGTAGAGCTGGAGAAAATGAGCTTGTGCCATCTTTTGCATAACAGCCCTTTAAATCTTTGTAGGAGGAGCACATATTACGAAAATCAAATTAAAAAAATAGTATCACTCTAATCTGCTTTGGTCAGACTTCATGTGGAATACTGTAGCCAGTTCTGGCATCACAGTTTATGAACAATATTGAGAAGCTGGAACATGTCCAGAGGAGGGAAGCTGGCGTGATAAAAGGTCTGGAAACCAAGTGTTGTTGAAGAAGTTAAGCATATTTATCCTAGAAAAGACATAGAGGTGACAAAATAGTCATCTGGAAAGTGCAGCCGAGGGAATAGATGGCTACAGTGGCTTTCATATGACATCACATTTTATTTATGTTAATCTTCCCTCTTCATTTTTTTTCCAGGTATGAGAATTTCCAAAGAAGACTAACTCAGAATCCTTTCTTTTGGAAAACATAATCTTGAGTCAAGTTTTTTGAAATGCACTCTAACACCAGGCCACAACTTAAAGTTACAGGAAGGTCAGCCTTATAAAGAAGATTTCAATGGATAAATTAAAAGTGTGAGAAGAAGAGTTGGGGGGGCGGGGTTGCCATTGCAGCTTTTGTAATATTTGGGGGATATTGTTTGGAAATAAAGCCCTAAAAATAACATTGTGGTTTTTTAAAAACTCAGATATCTTGATCTATATTCCATCCAAACAACTTATGAAATGCACACATAACTTTATCAGTGGGTTCATAAACAACAAGGTCAATTTCTTTGTTGTTGTTGTTAATACTGTGCATAACAAACCCTATGCACAACCAAGGGGCCATACAGGTCCATTAGCAGCTTTTGTTTTGACAGCTGTCATGTTGAACAGATGTTTGCTGCTGGTCGGCCGGGTATTCCAATTCTGCCCTACCTGCTGCAGGTACTTTGTGGCACAGCATTTACATTTCTGCATGTTAGAACTTGTAGACCAGAGGGCCAAGGTCTGCACCTGCTGACCTCAGACCTTGAGAGCTGCACTCACTCACACGCACCGTCCTCTCCCTAAACTTTTATTTCAAAAAGTGGTGGTGTGTTTTAACTGGAGAAGTCAGTCCCCTGGCACCCTCTGGGCAACAACCAACATTGGTGGGTGGAGGGGCCAGAGATGTTGAGCAAAACATGGTAAAATTGCTTACTATAGACTAGAGGACAAAGGGGACTGAGCAAAAGTAGTATTTTGAAAGAAATCTAGAGCTGGGACAGGCTGATTGTGGCACAGAAGCCGTACTTTGCCTACTCTATCTCAGATGCTGTGCTTCCTTACACCTGAGGCTTGGCCTCGCTTGAGAAGGAATGGTTCTCTGGTGGAGGCTGGGTTGCCCTAAAGCAGAGGCGGGCAACGTAATGTTTATCTTCTGCAGCTGCTGTTGGCTGTAGCCAGAGTAGACAGTCTTTCCTTTATTCATATCAGAGCATTGCACAATTCAGAATTATGAACACACGTGAAATATAAGCAAAATCAAAAACCAATTAAAATGTCAAGACAATTGGACTGTTTTTGACCGTTTGTCCGTGGTGGGTAGGTCCATGAAGTGTCTGGATTTGGTGCTGTTCCAGTGCAAGGCTTCTGGAAGTGAAGGATTTGCCAACTGCGTGCCACTGTCCAGGGGGATGCCCAAGTGTACTCCCCAAAATTTTCCCACTCTTTGGGGAGGCTCCTCCTGTTGTCCCCCCATGATGAGGGGTCCTGATGATCACTGCAATCCAAAACAGCTTGGACATGATGAGGTAAAAATAATATAGTGACCTGTAAGTCTCTTTTCAACAACCTGTAACATGTAGGGAGTCCATGACCAACGAAAGGCACCCCCTG
This sequence comes from Intellagama lesueurii, assembly GCA_037013535.1. Classification (NCBI taxonomy): domain Eukaryota; kingdom Metazoa; phylum Chordata; class Lepidosauria; order Squamata; family Agamidae; genus Intellagama; species Intellagama lesueurii. The sequence goes on from JBAJHW010000003.1 coordinate 10,552,389, forward strand.
AAATTGCTTGACCCATGAGCTCTCCCTGTTGTAATGAAGCGACATCTCGAAAATAGTAGAAATGGAGACAATTTTTTGTGTCCTAAAGTAATGCTTTCTAGTTATTTTCAAAAAAGATAGTTAAAGGGCATTGTAAGACATTTTTGAGGCCCCGGCTTCCTTTGGTGAGTCAGTCCACTTCATATTAGTTTGTTAGTTCTTTTGTATTCATGAGCTAACTTTTAGCCCACTGGCCACTGAGCTCAAGGCATCCTGCAGGCATCTCCACCTCCCTACTTTTATTGTCACAGGCCAGGCTGAGAGCCAGAGATGACCTGAGGTGAGAATTTGAATCTGGATCTCCAGAGTCCCAATAATGGCAATATTTAAGTGATAACAATGACATTAAGTGACCCTTTCCCTAAATTTGGAGAGAGGATACCTAAGCCCGCCTCGGATGTATCTTATTTGCTGTTGCTCCTGCCAATCACCGACCTCTCTTCAGTAGCGAGAGAATGTGATGGGGGCAATTCCTGCAAAGGTGGGAGGGGGCACTTCTGTTGTGACGTCAGCCATAGCAACAGTTCGGGGAGACCGCGTCCTAGCAACGGCCCCGCCTCTCCCCTTCCTGGCCCCTCCCCTTCGCGGGGAGAATGCTCTCCCGTTTGCGAAGTTCGTCCTCTTTTTCTCTCTTGCCTTTTAAGAAACCGGTTATTTTTCCTCTGATGAAGAACCGGGCAGAGAAAGAACATGGAGGCGAGCTTTGGAAATCTGTGCTTTAAAGTCAAATGAGCAGAAAAGGGGGGTCTGGAAAAGTGCATGACACCCACTTTCCCTCGCAGCGACGGACCTCCAAAGGGCACCGCAGTCTACCTGGCTTTTCCCTTGCTTTCTGCTTTGGTCAAGTTGGTGGGAAGGACGTGAAAATGCTGGACAGCATCCACGCGGCCATCCTAGAGGGTGGCAGGAAAGTGTTTCTAACGCTTCCCAAACTCACTTCGGAGGGTAAGCTGTCTTTGGTTATTTTGCTTGCGGCACTTTCAAAGTCCCGCGGAGAATTGCACCTCTGGAGAAGTTTCATGTTTGGATCATCTTTCCGCAAAGCTCTCAAGCCAGTTTTCCAAGCCTTCCTCCCATGGAGGAGCGGAGGAAATTTTTCATTTCCCAATATTGTGAAGTGGCTAAGCTGCCTCCTTAAGCCACTTAAGGATATCAGAAAATTGAAAACAAAGGGAAATTTAAAGCAGCAAGTTCTGCTTTGGTTTGATCACGGCAATCGTACGTGCTGGAAACAAACCAACACGGACTGATTCTACCCACACTCAGAAAAGTACAGTATCAGAACCGCTCTAGTGATGGGCTGATTCATGCTGGCATTTATGTTGTCTGTCCTCAGGAAAAAGAGTGAACCAACCTGTCCCTACAACCAATCAGCATGACAACTGCCTGTGTAGTCACCCCCTTATCTGCACGTATACATGGATTTAAGCATCTCTCATCTAGGAAATGATGATAATAATTTTAGAACTGCAGAGCTGAAAGGGACCGTATGGATCACTGAGTCCAGTCCCTGTCACGAAGGCAGAGTGGGGGAACCAAGCTCCTAACCAGATGCCTAAACCACCAGCAGTTCAATGAAGAAGTTGCTGAAAATGCTCAGTGTGTGATCTTCCCGCAGTAACATTTTACAGGACTAAGGTTATTATATAATAAATATGCAATGTTTTTTCACATTTCAGAGATCCTTAGTATTTGGGCCACTGTTTCTGAATTTGTGGGAAAGCAGCTCTCCATGAATAAGGTGGGATCCTGCACAGTTTATTTCTTCTGCTGGAATTGTCATGTTATGAATGATTCAGCCCCTTTTTCATCTTGGTAAAGACAGCTTCATTCTGGCTCTACTTTTATTTGTTTGTTTATAATAATAATAAAAATAAACCTGTGTGGTCAAGTCAATTCTGACTTATGGTGCCCTTTTTCAGAGTTTTCTAGGTAGAGAATATTCAGAAGTAGTTTAACTATTCCCTCTTTCTGGGGGCGCCCTGGAACTGTGCAGCTTGACCAAAGCCACACAGGCTGGCTCTACTTGCAGGAGGAAGAGTGGGGAATCGAACTCCCAATCTCTGGCTCCGCAGCCAGATACTTTATTTATAACCTGCCCTATATCACAAAAGCTCGGAGTAGGTCACAGAGCTGTATAAAATAACTGTAAAACGTAAGATATTTAAAACAATTTAAAGTCAAGCCATTTAAAAGACAAAGTTAAAACATTAAAACCATTGCACTAAAATCTGTGCATGCTTTGATCCTCAACCCCAAAGAGTCTAAAATACAAGTATGTCTTGACTTCGAAGTGATGCCAATCAGATCTCCAAGGGGAGAGCATTCCACAGTTGGAATGCTACATCAGAAAAAGCCCACCCCCATGTCTCCATATATTGAATGTTCTCAATGGTGAGACACAGAGGAGGCCCTCCTTAGCAGATCTTAGTGATTGCGCAGGTTTATAGAGAGAAGGGCACTCCTTAAAATGAATCAACTACTACACTTTTCTTGTGTTCCTAAGTTTATATATATGGGGGCATCCGTCCTATGGGGAAAAAACACATTCAGTGCTATATATACTGAAAATTTGTGTGTGGTTGTTTAGTGTGTTGTTCCAGTATATGCAACATTGAATGTATTTTTTTCCCCAACCTAAACTCGTGACAATGATCCCCATGGGGTGATGCCCCACTGGTTGAGAATCATGATTATGAGGACTACTGTTGTTACTCCATATAAGCGATCAGGGACAGGATAGTGGCTTTTCTGCTGATTTTGAGTCTGATATAATAACTGAAACGGGAGCTTCCAGTTTGTAGCTTGTGACCTTGGCCAGGACACATCTCCAGCTTTTGCCTTCTTTTTCAGGGGGTCTTGATACCAGGACTGGGGACCTTTTCCTTTCTGAGACAGAAGCTTCAAGTTGGCCATAACAAGCATACCCTCCTGCAACGGCCTGTCTTCCTTCTGTCGGAGAAACTGGCACAGATTCATGGGCTGAAATTTAACAAAATACACACTCCGGGTAAGAAATTGGTTTGCAGTGCAATGCTTTATCTTGTACCAGGGTGTGCAAGTTATGTGCTAAGCAACAAGTGTACTCTAGTAAAGAAAACGTACTCTTCAAAAGGCAGGCTGGAGCTGTGATGTAATGTTGTTATAACGCTGGCAAAAGAAAAGGGGGAAAAAGAGAGATGGGGAGGTGAAATATTGTTGCACTATAGCCAAGCCATGTCTTTCTGCTCTTGTGTTTGAGGAAGTGGATTTTGATCCTCCAACGCTGACACTGAAATAAAATTGTTAGTGTTTACAATACTTTGCCTGTCTCCTCCTTTTTCTTTTTTAGCCAGTGTGCTAAGACAGAGTGATGCAGCTGCTTCTTTAAATATTGTTACTACGACAATAACAGAGCTGTGGAAATGGAGATCAGTCTTGGAATATATGAAACTGGGTTTGTTTGTTTTTTAGTGAGTCTGACAGCCTAGTTTTGGGCAGACAGATGGCAGCAATTCAAATTTTCAGAGAGGAATCTTTGAAGCAATGGATAATGCACTGGGCATAACATTTTAAGACAGGCAGAGAGTGCCATTGTTGGCCTCAAAACACAGAACGATGGAATTACAGCGCTGGAAGCGATCCAACCCTCTGCCGTTGAAGGAAAATCACAGTGAAAGCATCTCTGTCTAGCCTCTGTTCAAAAGTCACCACCTTCTGAGATAGTCTGTTCCACTGTCACAGTTCTTCCCATCAGGAAAAACTTTGTTACATTTAGTGAAAATTCCTTTCTTATAATTTGAACCAGCTCGTTCTTCATTCTATTCCCTGAAACAGCCAGAAAGAAGTTGGATCTGTTGTACATATGGCTGGCCTTAAGATATCTGAGAAAAATAATCAGAAAAAGGCCATGTGGTCCCCTTTCTCAAAAACAAAAACAAAACAAAACCCAATACAAATGCAGGAACAGGCAATATCTTTTATTGGACCACTAAAAAAGCTTTCAAGGATAATACATCTTCATCTGACTGTGCACCAAGATCTGATGTATAGTTCAGAAAAATTATTTATCACAGTCCCAAAGTTTCATGCCATGGTGTTGTTCGTGCTAGGCACGTTTTCTTAAGATGAGTTGAGAGACAATATGCAATCACAGTCAGATTAGCTGGTGGGTGTTTTCTTAAGCATGCAGTACTGCTTGGCTGGTGTGAGAAGTTCATTTTGTTCTCCAGTGGGCAGCCATTCAAGGGATATTCTTTACAGTTCAGAAAAAAATCAGAAAAGGCCATGTGATGCCCCCTTAAAAACAATACAAATGCAGGAGCACGCAATACGTTTATTGGACCACTAAAAATGTCTGAGAAGGCTGTTTGTATCACTTCTCAGTCTTCCATCAGGCTAAACGTGCCCAATTCACTCATCCTTTGGCTCCTAGATGCGTCACCATCTGAGTTGGCGTCTTCTGGACACATTCCAGCTTTTCAATGCATTGATATCACTCCTACCCACTAAAAATCACAGCACTCAAAATGGCTCACGGACATCAATAAGGTAGATTAAAAACAAATTAGAAAGCAACTGAACAGTAAAACAACTAAAATCACAATCAGGAAAGACTGAGAGTCTATTGTATTTACGCCATGTGTATAAGGGCAATCATGCAAATGATTTTCACATTTTCACGCTGTCAGGCGTGTGACTAATTGTGCATAAAAAGCACTACTGAACGGACAATGGACAGCCTGCAGAATAGCATCCATTGTCTTGTGCAGTGATCCTTATGATCTTGATGAGTCCAACAGGACACTGATCAAAGCATTTAAAATAATCACTTGTCAGTAAAATAGTTTAAAAGGCCATTTGTAAGAGGCACGCTCTTCCTAAAAGCCATGAGAGTGAGAAATGATTGTAACTGATGTGGGAGCAACACCAGGAGAAAACCCTTGTTTATGTGCTCTTCAAGCCGTCTTCCACAGCGCTGGTGGTTGTTGTGTCGTGCTTTTGAGCCTGTCCTCATGGGCATAGTTATGGTATATTGTTCTGTGATGGCACTGTTTGGCACAGAAAAAAAAACGACCTTGTCTGCTTGTGTTTCTACTTAAAATGAGCTATCCTTCCCCTTTAAGAGCTGGCCCGTATCTTTCTGGCACTGGGCTGGGACATGCAATCTTTTTGGACGGTTCATTGAGATGCGAAATAGCTCTTTGTTCAGCCTTCCCTGACTGGTACCAAGAGTTACAATAGATTGCACTGAAGATAAGGACCTTTTAAGCACTGGCCAGATCGCACAAAATATCACAGCGTGGACAGGCTCTTTGTTGCTGTGCTGGATCTGGCTCTGACCAACATTGGCCAACATTAGCATATCCCCAACAAATGGGTGTACAATACCCAGAATGCTTTTGCAATTAGTTTTAAGATGGTTTGCTTTAATTGGAGGAGGATAATGCTTTAGAAAAAAATTGAATTAAAAATATAGACAGTCCTGGGTAAAAGGCTGATGCATCTTATTTATTTAATTATTTTAAAAATTATGCCTTTGTACCTTGCCAAGGCAGCATTTGACTGGCTTCTATGTATATTTTGTAAGGCCAGTTGCAAAACCTCTGACGTGTTGGCATGTTAGCAAAGCAGCCAAACCGTACTCTCCAAGGCCATATGCTTTGAAGGGGAGGGATGCTGCTTTATAGCTTATGCAAACACCAGCCAGTCAGCATTGTACAAGTTCAGTGTCCAGTTAAATTGGAAAGAACAGCCTCCCCTTTCCCAGCTCAATCTATGTATGTATCAGAAACGCTTTGAGGGCATTTCCGTAGTCAGCCGGTGGTGTAATTGGTGTAATGTATCTCTAAACACAAATGAGACAAAGCATTTTGGTTGAAGTGGGTGTCCCTGGGATATAGGGGTGAATAGCCAGAATCCTATTGGTGATTTATGCTTGTGTAAATAAAATCACACAAATCTTGGCAGCAAATTGTCATTCATCAATGAGGTGCTGGTCGTGTGCCTGATTATATGATCAGGCACATGCTCAGAAATGCAACCAGCACCTTGTTAATTGGTGGCAACTGGCCACCAAATTTTTTTAATGTACTTTGTCATTTTACTCCTTGGGATGCATTGCTTTCCATATAAACAATTTCTTCCTTTAATTTTCCCCTTCTCTACTAGGTGATATCCCAATTGTTCACCTGAATTTCATTGTGTTATCTCTGGAGGGCCCCTTTAACAGGGAGGTTGTGGAGGGATGTGTCCGAGAGACGCTCCTCTCTTTCTCACGGTCTATAGCCACCAAGCAGACAGTCGAGTTCACCTTTAAAGGAATCGGTGTTCTGGTGATCCGGGACAATAAAGTGAAAATGAAGTTTTATAAAGACTTCCTACAGACCATGGATGGGAGTGGGAACCTCCTGAAAGCTCTTTCAAATGTAAGTTTGTAGTTTCCTTTTGGAACTAGATGTTGCTATTTTGACGTTATTTTTTATCTTCCATTGTAATAATGCTTGGGTTTAAACCATTAGCTGGCTGGACAGCTCAGTGAGTTAAGTTTCCACTTAACTCACTGTGGAGCCAGAGGATGGGGATTTGATTCCCCACGGTGCATCTAAAAAGAGCCAGCCTGGGTGGCCTTGGGCAAGCTGCAGAGTCTCCAGGCACCCCCAGAAGAAGGAAATGGGAAACCACTTCTGTTTACTCTCTATCTAGAAAAGCCTAGAAAGGGTCACCATAAGTCATAATTGACTGGATGGCACACAATTATTTTATTAAAACAGTTAGTTGTATGAACCTTATTTGAATGAGTCAGGCTGCTTTGCTCTGGAGGTTTTGTAGTCAAATGTTTATGCCAGGCACTGAGCTGAATATCCTGGGACATTTATTACTGTGTTCAAGAAATTGATCACTATTAGAGCTGCAATAAATTAGCTGATTAAATGTATTAACTGATTAAAATACAAGTACAGTGCAATCTAGAAATACATACTAATGAGTTTGATAGGAGACATTCCCAAGTAAGGGTGTATGGGATTGCATCTTATATCTATTTACCTAGAAATATTTACTTCAGTGGGGTTTATTGGTATGTGCTCCCTTGTCCGATTCTTGGCAACCTTATAAATAAATAACCTCCAGAGGTTCCTGGAGGTGGTGTTCAAATCCCCACTTGGCCATAGAAACTTACTGGTGGGTTGCAGTAGTAAAACCACTTCGTAAGCATCTGAGAGAACTTGGAAGTCCTATTAAGCTGATCATAAATTAGATGTCGCCTGATGGCTCATATCAAAATCAACAATAGGTCTTCTCATTAATAGTCCTACTCAGGTCTTCCAGGCTTAAGGCTGTGGCTTTCTTGACTGAGTCATACCATCTCATGTTTCATCTTCCTCTTTTCCAGCTGCCTTCAACTTGTCTTGGCATTAATGTTTTTTCCAGTGAGTCCTGTCTTTTTGTGCAATAAACTTTAGACTTCTAATTAGGCTTGATTTCATCCAGCACCCATTGATTTAACTTTCTGGTGGTCTGTGATATCTATAAATGCCCTTCCATCACCACATTTTTAATTAATCGATTATTTTCCTGTCAGATATTTTCACTGTCCAACTTTTACACCCATACATGGTAACTGGCAATATCACAGTGTGGATGATCTTCCAGTGATAAATTCTTGCGCTTAAGAATCTTTTCTAGTTCCTTCATAGCTGTGCTTCTCAGTCCTTTTCTGATTTCTCGCCTGCAGTCTCCGTTTGGATTCTTTGCCAATTTCAATTTCTTCATTATGAACATTTACATTGTGTTAATGTAAATGAGTGTTTTCTTCTTAATATTCAAATGTAATCCTGCTTTTCGGCTTTCTTCTTTAATCTTCTTCTGTGGTTGTTTCAAGTCATTACTGTTTCTTTCGGTAATACAATGTCGTCTTCAAATCTTACATAGTTGATGTTTTTCCACCAGTTTTCACTTCTCCTTTATCTGATGCTGAAGTAGGCTAAAGTCCACACATGCTTATGGCAAGTAAAACTCTGAAAAAGTAATGTTTTCAAGCTCTGACAATTAAGAAACTCAATGGCCTGTGTTGGGCCATGTGAAGTTTCTGGGTGGTTTTCAAAAGCAGTTCCATGTATAATGCACTGCAGTCATTCAAAAAAATGTCTTCCATATTTCCTTAACCCACTTTCCCTCTTATAATGAAAACTCCAGGTACTGCGTGTTTCATTGGTTTTCAGAGAACTTGTGCCTAGGTTGTGTTAGTTTTTTAATTTGTCAAATGCCCAAAGTGACTCCATCATTTTCTGCTGTAGAGGCCTGGGACTGGGGACTCAGTGTTATCAGCCAGAGAAAGCTCCACTCCACCTTCACGCTCCTGTAATGTTGTCATGTTCCCAAGGTGAGTGTGTCAATCTGGCGTGTGCGTTGATTGCCCCTTTTGTAAATGAGGTTCTTTCCTCTGAAGGCTGCCTAGAAAATTAAGCCAGCTCAGAAGCAAGGCTGAATACAGACACAAGGCTACCAGCGAGGACTTAGGAGGACGGCTAATGGTGTAGAAGTGGCAGGTTTCGGTCTGTTCAGAGGCAGGAATGTCCTGTGATCTCATGCATTTCTTCAGAAAAAGATTGTTTTGGTAGAACAATCTTTCTCAACAGCTGTAAATCACTGTTTTTATTCTCCCACAATCCCCCAGAGAGATGCCATTGTGGGACATTTTGGGATGGTGGACAGGGCTTCGAAACTGGCCTAAGATACGTGACGTTGGACATGGGTCCTGCTGAGGAGTTCCCGCAACAATCCAACCATGCTGAGCCTGAATTGTCTAGTAATACCAGTGCTGGGGAAAGTTCTAGAGCAGTGGTTCCCCCATCTTGGGTCCTCAGGTGTTCATGGACTGCAACACCTAGAAATCCTGGCCAGCACAGCTAGTGATGAAGGCTTCTGGGAGTTTTAGTCCAAGAACACCTGGGGACCCAAAGTTGGGAACCGAATCTAGAAATTAGAAAAGCAGAGTGTTTCTGGACTAGAGTTCCCAGAATCCCAAGGGCCTTCTGCTATATGGGGAACTCTGGCAGCTATAGGAAGAGAAGAGAAGAGAAGAGAAGAACATATCCAAGCTCTCTTGGCAGTGCTGCTCTTCCAGTTAAACTTCGGTCAGGCTTCAATGCATTAGAACAGGAATTGGCACTGCATGTGTCCTGGACCTCATGGGGATCTCCAGGGGCCCAAACTGTGATTCTTGGCACTCCACTCCCAAAATTTATATTAAGAAAACCCTCATTTTGTTCAGAAAATCCCTTGCATTTTCTAGAGGGCATGGGAGACCATTCTACCATATTTTGGTCCTGCCCGGCATCTCTGCCCCACTCCCCTGCTTTGTTTATATATATATATATATATATATAAACAATTTTTTAGCAGGGGAGTCCCACGTGTTAGAGCATCCAGACCCACCTGTTGCAGGCCAGAGTTTTAATCAGACATGCCAGAGATGAGACCAGCAATCTTCTCCATCAAAGGCCTGTGCTGCTATGCCATGGACAGCCTTTGAGACAATATCAGGCATTGGGCCCTTTCCCCCAGTTGTACATTGTTCCTCTTCAGATTATGTGCTTTAGAGGAGACTGGAGAGCACAGGATGTACAACAAGGTTTTAAGATAGTAGAAGAAGGTATCTAGTGCCCTATTGTTTAGATACACTCAAGCATGTGTGGTTAAACTGCTGTACTGCAGCCAAAACTCTGCTCATGACCTGGGGCTCCATCCCAGGTATAGCAGGCTCAAGGTTCACTTAGCCTTCCGTCCTTCCAAGGTTGGTAAATTGAGTACACAGCTTGTGCTGGGGGCAGGGGATGTGTAGCCTAATTAACTTGTAAACCACCCAGAGAGTGTTTTAATCACTATGGGGCGGTATACAAGCAGCACACTTAGCTTTTGCTCTGCATGTAAGGAAACGTTCCTGCATGCTTCCCTGTCCATGGGTTGGATGTAGCTTCTGAATAGGATGTGTTGTTGGGTTGCAACGCCTGTCCTCCCCCACAGCTGGCTTGCTAGAGTTGCGGGGAGTTGCAACACCATCTGGAGAACCACACGTTCCCCTCCCAGCGATACCGAATGAGAAATGTGTTGCCTGAAACATCTCCTTTCTGTGGAATGAATTTTCACCCCCTTTCTGTAGGATTGAAACGAAGGACATGGAAACGATTGCTGAGGAAGAGGAAAAGCCCGGCGAAGAAAAAGAGCACACGGGTAGAGAGAACAGCAGGAAAGGTTGGGCGATGTTTGTAAGCTGGCACCTTGGCATTTTTTCAGTATGTTATCTGCAGAACTATTTCCCGAGAGGTGTTTGTTTGGATTTATCAGGGACCACTGCTTGTGGTCCTCATCAGAGCTAACTATTGGGCAGGATATAAGATGCTAAGAAGGAACAAGTAGAAGTTGGGAAAAAAGTTCATGCGCCGCACAGTATGTGATTTGCCACCCTGCATTTTCCAGCTGCCCTCAGGTGAGGGGGAAGGCCCTGCCCTCTCACCAGTGATGAAATAAAATTGAGTTGCCAGCCCAATATCATGTATGGGACACCATCTTCTTCTTTCCCTCAGGCAGCCAAATGGGCTAGCTCAGCCCAGTTTCCTCCCTACCCATCAATGGTGGTCAGCATGTTCGACTCAACGCAGGAAACCTGGCTCTAAATCCCCACTAGACCCTGAAACGTACTAGTGATCTTGGGTCAGCCACCTTCTTTTTGACTTAGCCTGACCTCCATGACAAGGTGGTGGTGAGGAGAAAGTAGGAGTAGCAAAGAAAGACACACAGACGATCTTGAGCTCACTGGAGCAAGTAGAGATAGAAATGAAACTAATAATAGTAATGATAATCATGTGGAGGAGGAGGAGGAGGATGACAACAAAGATGATAGTGATAAGAGATGAGGGAATAAAATATACTTCTTTTTCTCCACCCAGGTTTACTTCACTGCTTTACAAGCATAAGATATTTGTAGAGCAGTGTGCAGAAGTTGACAATTCTGTAGACATCTATGTCTGACATTTTAAAGCTGGCTGGATAGCTCAGTGGTTTAGGTATCTGTCTCTGGAGCTGCAGGTTGTGAGTTCAATTCCCTACTGTGCCTCTTGGGAGTAGAGCCGGCCTATGTGGCCTTGGGCAAGCTGCACAGTCCCAGGGCCTCCTCAGAAGAAGGGAAGGGTAAAACACTTCTGAGTACAGTACTTACTACCCTGAAAAGGATCACCCCAAGTCAGATTTGACTCAACAGTACATTATGATTCCATTTTAAAAGATAAATGCCTGAGGTGTAGACTTATTTGGAAACTAAACTGACCAAACTGCAGTGGGACTTCCGAGATAAAGAGGTAGTGTTAGCTTTATTTCTGCACCCATGATAAGTACACCTAGGTCTACCAAGCACCCCTGGACATTATGTGAAATTCAAAATGGGGAATCTCGTTCTGGTGACACCTGCTATAAGGGCATGACAAATATAACCACAATTGGCACAGGGTGAATTGAAAGAAGACAAAATCAGAACTGTAACTCAGACAGAGCTGCAACAGGCAGACCTCTTGGTTAGAAGTGTGTTTGGGCCTTGAGGAACCCCATATTCGTCTATTTATGTGTTCTTTATGACATGTTAGCAGTTTCCCCATAATATAGCTTGCTAAAAGTATTCTTTTTGGAGTTCAACCCTTTAGAATCTGGGATTTGTAGTCCTCACAAGTAACTACTGTGTGTGCTACAAGACAGCTAGGAAGGGTTGGATGACCATGTATGTTTTTCAGGCATCTTGGAGACGCTATGTTTGGACTACAGATCCAGAATCTCCAGCCAGCATGGAGATAAGCCATGTTGGCTGGGAAACCTGGAAGCTGTAGTCCAAAAGTCACAATTTCAAGCTTCAGTTATTCAAAACTAGCTTTGAGGTCTCTTTATTGATGGCTTCCAGTCATGGTGTGGATTTCTCAAGCGGCCTCTGCTCTTCTTTGCCCAGAAACACCTTCCCCGAAGCGCCTCCTCTCTCGCCAGGTGATTACTCCGGCCAAAGTCACAGGAGTCTGTCTGACTGATGAGCTGGAGAAGACTTTTAAGCCCAAAGTCACAGGAGTTAATCAGACCGAAGAACAGGAGAAGAACTTGAAGACCAAAGTTGCAGGAGTCAGTCCAACAGAAGATCTTGAGAAAAACCTTAAGCACAAGCCACACCCTGTGAGGTGAGAGTTTGATTCAGGAGGCAAGATTTTTCTGACTCTTGGTCATATGAATGTGTGACTGTGACTTGTGCAACCCTTAATGCATCTAGTCTAGCATGGTCTACATAAATATCCGGCAAAGTGCAGCCTGATGCAATGACCCCAGAGTAGTTTTGTGTTTCCCTCTTGGTACACCTCCCAGGTGTGATTTATGGTGGGTTTTGAACCGTTGTAGAGTGCTGGTGAGTAGCTTCTGACTTGTGTTGACTCTATGAACGAGTGACCTCCAAAATGTCCTGCCTTTAACCACCCTGCTCAGCTGTTTCAAACTGGAAGCCATGGTTCCTTTATGGAGTCAGTCCATCTCGTATTTTGTCTTCCTCTTGTCCTGTTGCTTTCAACTTTTCCTAGCTTTATTGTTGAACCATATCTAGATGTTTTTCTGGTGGCTTGTAAGATCGTTGTCTCATTCACAGAGGGCAGAAGAAGTAAGAGCTCCTGCCAAACATGAAAATCAAAACCAGAAGTGCTTAGGTCACTTCTGATTTTATATTTTTTCCTCCCTGATAAATAACAATAGCAACAATAATGTGGGCAGCCAGGATGGTAAACTGGCTGGAAAGGAAGACCTGGGAAGAATTTTTGAGGGAGCTGAGTACTTTTAGCCTGGAGAAGAGAAGGCTGAGCTGATATCTTTAAATATTTGAAACGCTGCCCACATGGAAGATGGAGGAAGGTTTTTTTTCTGCTTTTCCGATACGCAACAACCGGTGGGACCAGAATCTGTAGGTTCAAAACAGAGATTGGCACAAACTGAACCGCGAACCAGAAAAAACGATGAAGTGTCTGGTTTGTAGTTCGGTTCAAGACCAATTGGCATTTTGGGAGAGCTCAGAACAAGATATGGTTACTCAGGAACATCTACCGCCTGCTCCAACTGTGTGAGGATTAAACCTAAGCTCAGGAGAGCCAGGTGGAAGGATGAGATGGGGAGACGATGTGACCATTCTTTTTAATAAAAAGAAAAATACTTGAGTTTTGCCTTCAAGTCTCTACATCAAGTCACTACATCATCTCCATTTTGTGAAAGCTGGAGTGTGAGGTGCAGTTAGGTGGCTCCTAAGGCTTCTCCGGTTGGCTGAATAGCTCAGTGAGTTAGGGAACTGGCTGCGGAGCCAGAGGTTGGAGTTCAGGTCCCCATAGTGCATTCCAGAACAGCCAGCCTGTTTGACCTTGGGCAAGTTGCACAGTCCTAGAAGAAGGGAACGGTAAACCACTTCTGAGTACTCTCTACCAAGAAAACTCTGGAAAGGATCACCCTAACTCAGAATTGACTTGATGGCACACGTCTGTTGTTATAAAGGCTTCTCCCATCATCACACTTCTCTGTTCTATCTACTGTTATGACACCTGAGCAAAAAGCATTGTTGAAGCATGCTGAGATCCTCTTTCTGGAGGGGAGTAAATTCTATCCCTCCCTCCCAAGTGATGAGAAACCATTGGGTTTTGAGAAGCTCAGGTGTCTTCTTGGCTGGTCAGCTTTTAAATGTTTTAAGGGTTTGTCTGAGGTGTGTGGGAGACCAACCATTGCTGAAAAGTATATCTGGAGAATATTGACTTTCAGGAAGTATTAAACATGCAGGAGTGCCTTTGTGTTTCATTGGAAGGGATCCTGGGGGGAAATTGGAGGAGATCAAACCAGAGACCTCCTCCATGATTAGTGCGCTGCAGGGGGTCTGGGTAGATGCAGTAGCCTTCTCTTTGCAAGGAAAGGTGATGATAATCGGGCATACAAACAGAAACATGATAGATGAACATGCAGGTGGAATTACAACATACCCCTTAGTATTCTGAATACTTTTGAGCCCTCTTCAGGTGATGAGAGACTCCAGGGGTAGCAGGACAGGGTTTAGTTTCCTTTGCCTGAAAGGGTCCTGGAGACCAGCAGTGTCTCTGTAATATTTGCTTCATATACTTAAAAATTGGCAGCAGGTCCAGCCCTGCCATTAGGCAGAGTGAGACCGTCCACTGTGATGCCATGAGAGGACAGCAACAGGTTGAAGGAAAGGAGATGCCGTTGTCATACAGCTTGCCTCCTGTCAGCCAGCCATTCTGAACCTAGTAGGCTGAATCAGGATTCTATAATTCTCATAACAAACCTTATAAGGTAATGTTAAAGAACGGTTTCCAAATCGGTGGCCTCCTTCCAATGTGCCGAGGGACCTAGGGCCCTCCTTGAAAATGGAAGCGATCCTGCTGCTGTCAGGTGACGTGGAATAGACGGTCTCCAGTCAGATGGAAGAAGGAGTCAACCGCCAGCCCAGGAAACTCCTGGGCATGGATGAGGTACATGGTCTTGCTCTTTGCCTCCTGCACCAAAATATCGTGGGTTGGCCTTGACAGGCAGAACATACTGAGAGTTGTAGGCACTCCTGCATAATCGGCATTCAGGTCTCTGAGAAAGCCCTTGTGACTCATAGGAAATATCAACTCCTACTAACTCCATTTTGTCTTCTGTAGGCCACCAACGCCTGCTCATGAAGCCCCCAAAACAGAACAGGAAGCCAGCCCCACCCCGATTGCTGTCCCCAGATCCCGGACTCCATCTCCAGTTTGCCAAGAGCACGGTAGGGCAGGACAGGTATAATATGCTGTTATTCTTCATTTTCCATGCTTCGTTTTTTGAGTTGTATCTGCTTATGGATAACTCTGGCTGGGAGCATATGAGGCACTGGTTAGCAACAGGTGGCCCACAGCCCATTTTTGGTTTGGGCATGGATGACTTTGGCCCACCAGTCTCCTAGGTTTTTCTGTTGGGTGATTGATGACTTTTGGTCCAGCCCACGGCCTTGTTGGAAAAGGTGGAAGCATGCTGAAACAGCCTAGTGGTCTTGCCCATGCTTCCTCATGTCGCCAGCCTGCTTCACAGGGCTCATGGCTTCCCCATGTCAGACTCCTGGAGTTTCAAGAGACCAGTCCTCTGTTGAAGAATTATATTTGTTTTTATTAAGAAAATAAAGTAGTTTCATTAGAATACAGTTGTAGCATTAAAAAGGCGTAAGCATTGGCATATCCATCTGTTACAATGATTAAATAAGCTTACTCTCTCTAAGGTAAAATAATAAACAGCTAAGACTACGCTAAGGAATCATCTTGCTCTCACGACATGTTTGCACCTAGAAGCTGGGTGATTCCTCCCCCTTCTTCTACTTCAAAAAGCAAACCTCTCTCCTCTCACATTCCACAACATCCCCCCACCAACGAACGAAACAAACACGTACTGTACATGAACAACCATTTTTCTACATGCTTTTTACCATCCTCCTTATGACACTTCGAAGGTGTTAACCAATTAAGTCCAAGTGGATGTAATACAGTTCAACGCCCAGATTTCACATGAGAAGATTCCAAACCAGGTGGCTTATCTTTTCCCCAGTTAAACGGTATGTTGTTTTGTCTCCACCTGGGCTTCTCCGACCTTGCATCCTTATCTCTGGACCAGGCAAAGCAGGCAAAGCAACTCTGCACAACAGTCTCACAACAGTCTCATAACATGCCATTGCTTTTAAATTCATCTTATACAGAACCTAACAGACTCCATCTTTGTATGACTACAAGTCCCAGTTTCCTTCAATTTCATCACAAAGGCAAACATAACAACCCTATGCAGGGCTGTTCCAGTACATTTCGCTGCCTGAAGCAAGGGAAAAGATGGTGTACCTTCCCTCATTTTACATAAGGGAGCTGCCAGTTGAATCTTACTCCAATATGAGCAATTGGGGGGTAGGACTCTAATGGAAGGAAACTAGCTTATAAAGCGTTAGCCAGGGCATGCAACACAGATAGCTTTGTTTTCCAGCAGAAGCGAACGGTCCAAACTCGGAAAGAACAGCTAAAGGATCGAAGTTTCTGATTCCCTGCAGTTGCTGCCTGAGGGAATTACTTCAAATCGCCTCACTTTTTGGTGTGAATTGGCCTGGTTTGGACTGGCTGAACATATACACAGTCTAAAACGCAGCTATACTTCAGTGATTTTACTTTTCTGGAGTTTGTGTTGACAGGTTTCCACAGAAAAGCTGTTTATTTATTGCATTGATCCTCTTCAGCGGGGGAAAAAGGCTCCCAGAACAGCTTACAGTTTAGACGAGAAGGTTTAGCCTGTTTCCAGTCAGAAATGTAGGGCACCACCCAAGAGGAATAGGGGAAAAGGAAGAAAAATATGGTCCGTGTATACAGCTGTTGGAGGAAGTGAGATGATGATGGTGCATCAGACTGCTTTTCTTTTCTTTTCTTTCTGTGGCCAGAGCCATGGAATAGCTGTTTTTAGGGAAAGGTAAGGACAAAAAGGACGTGGTGGCGCTGCGGGTTAAACCGCAGAAGCCTCTGTGCTGTAAGATCTATAGATCTGCAGCTGTAAGATCGAATCCACACGACGGAGTGAGCACCCGTCGCTTGTCCCAGCTCCCGCCAACCTAGCGGTTCGAAAGCATGCAAATGCAAGTAGATAAATAGGGACCACCTCGGTGGGAAGGTAACAGCGTTCCGTGTCTAAGTCGCACTGGCCATGTGACCACGGAAGATTGTCTTCGGACAAACGCTGGCTCTATGGCTTGGAAACGGGGATGAGCACCGCCCCCTAGAGTCGAACACGACTGGACAAATTGTCAAGGGGAACCTTTACCTTTACCTTTAAGGACAAAAATGTGAATACTAGGGAAAATAACAGGGAGAAAATATATACAGAATATTAAGAAAAATAGCTTGTGAACAATCCACATATGGGGGAAGAACGGACAAAAATGTGCTGTTGTTAGAGAAATGTGCATGAAAATGCATACAATTCTTCATGGCGATGTTGGTAAGCAAAGCTCCAAATGGATGTGGAAATGAGTTAAAACAAATGGAAAATGAAAAACTGAGCAAAACCAAACTTGATGCATTTTCCCATTTCCTGCTAACCAGAGAGGCCTAGGCTGCTTGTGTTCACTATCATGGTTGATTTTGAGACTGAGAAAATCAAAGACTAAATAATCAAAACAAGCCCAGTTTTCTACTAAGTCATGTATGCTGTGTCTCATCTTCCACACACCTCCAGGAAATGTGTTACCTGTGCCTGCAGCGTGCTCAGAGGAATGTTCCGATGTACATGAGTGAGGAACAGAGGAGGAAGGAGAAGGAAGAAGACCGGATTCTGACTCAGTATCAGGCCATGAAAGATCAAGATGCCCTTCGGAAGCAGCTGGTATTGGCATAAACAAATCCCTGCTTTTCTTTTCTTTTTTTAAAATGGATTTTTTTTTAAAAAACAATAGGATCAGTGCTTGTTTTACTCAGACTGATTTTATCCTGATTATCATTTGTTTACAGAGGTGTAAATAAATGAGCTGTCAGTGTATTGTCACAACCTGCCCCTTTGGAAATGCAATTTGTTCAAAGGTAGCTTGGTCTTGAATGGGCAAGTAGGAGCCATTAACTTTGCAAAATTCCTGTTTCCAGGGGAAACAGAAATGAGCAGAACTCATTTCTTGATATGGATCAATCCAGCTGTCTGCATTTTTGGGCTGAGTCATGGTATGGTGTGGGGAGACTGTCTATGGGTAGTGTCATGGTAAGCACATATATTTCCAAAGCTTTCACTACATCGCTGTGTGCATGGCATTTCTGGAACCATAGGTTTCTAATAGGTTTCCTATTAGAATGGCCACATGTCCTCTTTCAGGGAAGCCAGTCCGGAATTTGGATGTCTCTCAAAGGACCGTCTTCCTACTGCAGCTTTTCTCCATTTGAAGGGTTCTCTGGCCCAAACCTGATTTACAGACAGGGGGCAGGATGGTTTTGTGGATTATGGTCATGGAGCTACAGTTGATTAAGCGGTTGTGCCTGCTTAGCAAGGTGCCTGTTGTGTGTTTCACCAGGAACCTTACCAAACAACCACAACCACTTCCACAAATTTCACTCGGTGCACAATAATTCACAACAGAACACTGGCCAAAGAGCAACAATGAGGGAAATTTGCGTTCCTAAAAATTCGCTCACACAGGGAGCATTTAGCAGATGGAGTAGCAGTTCGAAGGTTCATTCCAGGTTTCTCCACTTAAGTGAAATGCATTGCAATTCTGTTTAAATTGTAAAAACCCTTGATTGATTGATTGATTGATTGATTGATTGATTGATTGATTGATTGATTGATTGGCAACCTTTCTGCCGATCGGGAGACTCAAGGCACTTCACAGCATTTTTTTTTAAAAATTAAAAAAATAATAAATTGTACATTAAAAACAATTAAACTATAGTAGTAATTAAAATACACTGAATTATTAAAAACATTTAAAACTTTAAAAATAAACTTAACTAAAAAACAGAATAGAAATTCCTTTCTATATTCGTGCATCTGGATGTATAAATTAGCACATGCTATTGTATGCAAACTAGAGATGGGCACGAACTGCCAGTTTGGCGGTTCGTAATGCTTCGTTCTTTAGACACACAGGTGTTCTGCAGACGTCCTGGCTTCCCCCCCCCTGACCTCCCCTGGTGGGCACCTACTCAGAGGCAGTGCCCAAGGCTTCCTTGCCCTGCGTCCTCCTTCTCTGAGTGGGTGCCCACCAGAGGAAGCAGGAGGAGACGTCAGGGCGCCCATGGAACACCTGTGTGTCCAAAGAATGAACCTTTACGAACCACCAAACTGGCAGTTCGTGCCCATCTCTAATGCAAACAGGTCTTTTTTTTGTCCTTCTTTTTGCTGGTATCTTAAGGGGCTTCCTCCCCCCCCCCCCCTTATCGACTTCTGTTATCTTCTCCCTTTGTCTCACATGCATCTAACTGTCTTTTCCACTGCAGATGCGAGCCATGACAAACAGGGAGCAGAACCAGAAAATTGCCGCTTTTAACTTGGGCGTTGCTGAAGCCAAAAGAGACCAGAAGAATGAAAAAGCTGCAGAAACCTACGTAAGGATGCAATTACATGGTCAAATACATAGAATTTGATGCAAAGGCCAATTTGAATCGGTCAAGCCCTTTTTTGGCCACAAAGGCTTTTTTCCCCTCTGCTGCTGGGGGCGCTTCTATTTTTTCAAACCGGAACAATTCAAACAGAGTTTTGCCTGTGTAGTTAGTTGTGATACATTCTTGTATGATGGGGGCATGTCAGTAGGTGGTGTTTCGGTGACATACACAGTTGGGACATGATGTTCAGGCCTGGGGTTCAGGCCCACACATTCTTTCCTCTTCCCCAATTGTCCTCTGAATTTGTAATTATTTTAAAAAATGCTCACATACTGTATATGAGATTTTCCACTAGTTCACCCTACCGCCTTATCACTGGGTCCTCGTTATTATTATTTCCAGTATTTAGGTCCCATAAAAGGATCAGCAGAGGTGGGACCAGAGGAAGGAAGTAAATTAGAGGGGCTGTGAGCTGGAATGAGACTTATATGAAGGCTGAACTCCCAAATCAATCCACAGCCCCTGTGTGACCACTGACTATGTTTTCAAACATAACCCAGGCTGCGAATCAAATTGCAGCAAAGCCAAATCACTCCTATTTGGCTTTTCAGTGTAGTCGCACCTTTAGACTATATTCTTTGCAATATGATTTGTTGTTGTTGTTTAGTCGTTTAGTCATGTCCGACTCTTCGTGACCCCATGGACCAGAGCACGCCAGGCCCTCCTGTCTTCCACTGCCTCCCGGAGTTTGGTCAGATTCATGTTCATAGCTTCAATGACACTGTCCATCCATCTCGTCCTCCGTCGTCCCCTTCTCCTCTCGCCCTCACACTTTCCCAACATCAGGGTCTTTTCCAGGGAGTCTTCTCTTCTCATGAGATGGCCAAAGTATTGGAGCCTCAGCTTCAAGATCTGTCCTTCCAGTGAGCACTCAGGGTTGATTTCCTTTAGAATGGATAGGTTTGTTCTCCTTGTAGTCCAGGGGACTCTCAAGAGCCTCCTCCAGCACCACAATTCAAAAGCATCAATTCTTCGGCGGTCAGCTTTCTTTATGGTCCAGCTCTCGCTTCCATACATCACTACTGGAAAAACCATAGCTTTGACTATGATGATAGTTTGCTTATAATTAATAAAGTAGGTTGATCCTTCAAGTTTTATCCAGAAAATTTTGGACCGATATCAAGGAGGGGGTAGGCTCTATGAACCAATACTCTGGTTTCTCTTCAGCTTGTATAAATCTTTCACCTTTCACAATCCCTTCTCTATTGGCCATACTGGGTAGGGCCTCTTGGACATCTGGACATCCATAATCCTGTTTTAGACATAATACACTAAGGCCCACACTCATGGGAAATGAATAATAATTATGTGCTATCAAGTCAATTCTGACTTACGGCAGTCCTTTCCAGGGGCTTCCAGATATAGAGTACTAAAAAAAATGGTTTACTGTCCCCTTCTTCTGGGGGTTCTCTGGGACTGTGCAGCTTGCCCAAGGCTATACAGGCTGGCTTTTCTCCTGGGAGGTACAGGGAAGAATCAAAACCTTAATGGCTAACACACTGAACCATATCCAGCCAGCTAGCTGCTCATGAAAGAATCTCTCCTAAATAACTGTGTGGCTTCACCTCAAGGTGAAAAGATCTCAAATCCTACATGCCCTTTAGGCTCAGGGAGCTTTTCCACACAGTTGCTGTGTGAACGGGATTCTTGTCAATGCAAAATGCAGCTACTGGGGTAATGTCCCTTTTTTAAAAACCAGATAAAGCTCTGAGAGGTAACACAGGACGTGAAATGAAGGGGGACTTTGCTAGAGCAGGGTGTGTGTGTGGAGAAAATGGGGTGTGAGGGCCACATACGACACACACACACACACACAGGTGTTTTTTTTCTAAAACTTTCCTGCGGGAGATTTTTGCATTCAGCAAGTCCAACCCCCCTGCCCTTCAAAAACAAGAACAGGCTGCAAACCGCATGAAACTGGAAGTGGACGTCTAGTCACTTCTGATTCAGCTTTATTTTATTTTATTTTATTTTTTAATTTGAGTTTTGAGGTGTGATGCAGCCTGTGGTGTGGGGTCTTGGGAGCAGGAAATTGATCCATAGAGGACGGCAACTTGTGTCGTAGGGGCATAGAGAATGGAGACCCAGTTATCTCTGCTGTGCTAGGACTGTGTCACTTTGGAAAAGCCTGGTCTAAAACAGCTCTTTCGCTGGGCTCTGGAGGTGGTTCCCCCCTCCCCCCCCCAAGATTTTTACAGGGACGTGGTGGCGCTGCGGGTTAAACCGCAAAAGCCTCTGTGCTGCAAGGTCGGAAGACCAGCCGTCGTAAGATCGAATCCATGCAACGGAGTGAGCTCCCGTCGCTTGTCCCAGCTCCTGCCAACCTAGCCGTTCGAAAGCATGTACAAATGGGTGTAGATAAATAGGTACCACCATGGTGGGAAGGTAACGGCGTTCCGTGTCTAGTCGCACTGGCCACGTGACCACGGAAACTGTCTACAGACAAACGCTGGCTTGGAAACGGGGATGAGCACCGCCCCCTAGAGTCGGACACAACTGGACTAAATGTCAAAGGAAACCTTTACCTTTAATGAACAAATCTGGTGCCTCTTTCCTGCATAGGGTTCCTACATTTTTGAGAAGAGGCCACCAAGTTCCACCCCTCATGAAAAGCAAGAGGCTTACGCCCAACAGCTGGACAAACAAGTTGAGGACCGGGTGACGAGGGAGAAGAAGCAAAAACAGGACCAGGACCTCCTTGACCGCCTGGAGCATGTGCAGCTGGCAGAAGAGTAAGTCTTCAAGGAGGAATCGTGCAACCTCTCATGCTGCCTTTAGTAGGTTTGGCTGGGGTGACTGTTAACCACTCACAACACAAACCAATCATTCCTTATCTGCCTGATTCAAAGAGAGCCATGCCTCCCTACTAAAAGCTCTTTTCCCTCTCCTGAATCTGTTGGAAGCCGTGAGTCTGTTGAGACCTGTGCTGAAAGCAGTCATGTTTGTTCTTAGTTTCCTTTTTTTATCAGTTCAACTGTAAGTAATGAAACGTTTTTATTCTTTCTACGATTAATGTTTCAGAGTGAGTGAGTGAGACTGTAAGTGCCAGTGAATGAGGAAAAGGGGTGGACTAATCTGAGGAACTTGAAGGTATTCTGACAGTCTGCCTCAATTTAAACAAAAATTCAAAACTCCGCAACAGAAAAAGCCCTGTTTTACGATATTTCCCCTGCAAGCTTTACTTCAATAGTGGGCAAAATATTTCCCCCAGCACTGCCCCTGTGCTCCTCATCATCCAAACAATTAAATAGTGTAAAAAAATGTCCCTCATGTTTTCTAGGAAATGTGCAGGTAACTCCACTACCTTTTTCTTTTTACAGGTCTCTGAAGTCTGGTCAGTGATGGAGGGGGGAGGAGATATCAGGGTTTTGTTGAGGTTTACAAACCACCCACCCACCCATCCACCAACCAACCTGAAACCATGAGTGTTGTTAAATCTGGCCATTCTTTCATTGAATCCAACCTTCTCCAGTGTGGCTTTTTCCATATGTTTTTGGACCGTAACTCCCATCAGTTTGAAGTCCAGTTAAGGAGTCCGGGCTTGTATTTCTGACTTCACACCAGCTCTGCGACTTGAGATCCAACAAGAAATACAGCACCGACTTCTTAACTTGCAGCTGCTCACTACAACAAACTACACAGTTTGACTAAACACCGGTTGACAGACGTAGTAAGATTCTGGCCAGTGAATTATATTTTGCAGCAAATGAGGTGATAACAGCCTTAATTTCCACCCCTGCAAGCGTTAATAACTATTTCAAAATTTGGCACAATGAGTCCTATTTACTTGTTATTCTAAAATCTTAATTTCATGAACATTAACAAAAATAAATAGTGTGCACTCCCTCAAAAGTCAAATCTACATCCTGCTGCCAAATGGACAGGGCCAAAACCTAATCCTTATAGCACAAAAAATGAAAAAAAAATCACTTTGGAGGCTATTAAAGCTTTGTTGAGCATACTTAGAAACTTTGGGTGTGTTTTCTTTTGACCCAGATGTTTCTCTGCCCACAGTAAGTTCCAGAATTTTATCCCCTCAGCAGCTGGCAGCTGTGGAGTAACAGCGACCGCGGGAGTTGTCAACAAGAAGTAGATCGTCCTCAGCCACGTTTGGCTAAATCTTAGTCATGTTTCTTTTTCTAGGTTAGCAGCCCAGAGAGCGAAATATCTGAAGGACAAGATGGAAGAAATGCAATGTTATAAGAGGGCATTAGACACCCAGGTAAAATGGAGGGCTGAAAACAAACAAACAAACAAAAAAACCCAATAAAGCCTAGCTAAAAATGCAGTCCTGCATATATCTGTTTAGAAGTAAGTTGCACTAATTTCAGTGGAGTTTACTTCATCTTAAGTGCATATTTCAGATGAACTAAGTGAATCAAAGCTTCAGTGGCAAAGTTTTAATTTGATAATTTGTTTAGTTCTTTTTTTAATATTTTAGCTTTTAACTTTGTTTCTTTTAATACAGTAAACCACTTTGGATTCTTTAGGAGAAAGGTGGTGTATAAATATTTTAAATAAATAGTAATAATGATAATAAATATATGTGTGGATGGTGCTGAAGTCCCTGCTAATCAGAAAGTCCAGGGGCTTCAACCCTGTGAACTCCAGCTCCACTACATCACTAATACATACACAAATGGAGACCATGTATGGCTTCCCACATCATATATAAAAGTATAGGGAAAATTTTTTGGATCTTGACTTTTTTTCCAATGCTCCAAAATGCAAATAGAATAAGTTTGACTGCATAAGTGCAATGAGAAATGCTGTGGAGAAGTACCTGATGGTAGTTCCACAATAGGTATATAATGACAATCTGTTTGTGTTTGCACTTCGGAGAAACAATAATAAAAAGAGAGACTTTATAACTGTATCTACACACTGATTAGATTAGACCACTGAAAAAATCACAAAGAAATGCTAGCTTTCAGCCCTCATCAGGTGAGGCACCACTTCTCTGTGGATGGTACAGAAAAAAATACAAGAGTTCCAAAAAATCATAGCTAGGCTTATGCCAGGCCTCCAAATGAGGGCTGTAATGTCAAGCCAAGAGTGATGGTTTTAAATTAGAGATGGGCACGAATCAATTTGTGCTGCTTCATTTTATGAAGCTTGCTGCGCGGCCCCGCCCCCCTTGGCCAGTTGCTTCACCCACAAGCCTCTGCAAAATCCTGGGGTCCTCCTCTGTCACTGGCTGCCCAGTCTGGGTAGGATCCAGGGTTTCCCTTCCTCGCCTCCTCTGGCAGCCGTCCATTTAGAGGAAGAGACAGGACAAGGATTCTCTCTGTGCAGCTGTTGAGCGGACAGCTGCTGGAGGAGATGGGGAAGGGAAGCCCAGACTCCTGCCTCGACTGGGCAGCCCGTGATGGAGGAGGCCACCAGCGGTTACGCAGAGGCTCGTGAGTGGGGTGGCTGTCCGGGGGGGCATGGCACATGTGGGGCCATGTGGCAAGCTTCATACGAAGCAGCACAAATCGATTCGTGCCCATCTCTATTTTGAACTCCACTCTTTTGCAATGTCAATTGAGTTGTCCCAAACATGCCAGAGAGATGGCTGCCAGCCACTCAGCACTCCCGCCTCCTCTTTTTCGTGGTCTTGTATTGAAACAGAAGTCCTGTTTTGGCTGGGAATTAAGGTGACACAAGAATGTGGCAAACCTTTTACCAGAGAAGTTGGAATAAAATTTAGTTTACTTACTAGGTAAGCCAATTACAGCTAAATTAACAGTATTACATAGTGCTTGAAGGAAGATGTTGCCCTCAGTTTACAGTCTTGTTGGCCTGCTGTTAAGTCAGTGTTCATGGTGCCCTGGGTATCGTTATTAGCCCAACTCAAAGGGGGAAAGACTTTGTGGTCCTTGTATGTGTTCCAAAGTCAAGGGTACACAAATCCTCTATTTAATAGTGGTTCCCAACCCCGGAGGTTCTTGGACTCAAACTCCCAGAAGCCTTCACCACTAGCTGATTTCTGGAAGTTGTAGTCCAAGAATATCTGGGGACCCAAAGTTGGGAACCACTGTTGTATTAGACCACTAAAAAAAAATTCACAAGCCAGTGCGAGTTTTCAGCTCCTAAATATACAAAGTAAACCAGACGTGTTGATCAAACCAAAGACTATGCGGACAAAAGTCATTGTGCATAAAAGCGCTCTTAGAATGATCAAAGCTGAAGTTAAATTTTGCATAAATTACAATTTGGAAGAAGGAGTGTTTCCAAATGATACGTTATGCCTGCTTTTGGCAGGAACAGGTGACAAAGCAATCCTGAAAACAAAAGAGTTAACGAGCAAAGGGTTCATTTCTTAATGAAGTTTCCTCCCCTCATTTGGACACAGATAAAGATGGGTGTGGCTCCGTTACCAGAGTACGTGCCTGATTCAGCCGAGGTGATCTTTGGGAAGAATGACATGACCAATGAAAAAATGGAGGAAAGAAGGAAACGAGCCCAGGAATATTCCAAATATCAGCTGGAGGCAGCTGCGGAGCGCAAGCGGGCCGCTCTCCTCGGCCAGCTGGTGGACCAGAGGAAGGCAGCAGACATGATTCAGAGGGCGAGGAAACAGTAAGGATTGCTCTACTGGTTTTCTTTGCAACGGATCACAGGGTTGGGCTGCGTGGGGAGGGCATTATTTCAGAATTGGACCACACAAGGAGAGGTTTTCTGTATAAACCAGGTGGGCCACCTCAGGGGACCCACTGTGACCCCCCCAGGTGCCGGCTGGCCATGTCTTCTTTGTTTTTTTTTTTTTTTAAAAAGAGTGCCTTTTAAATGTTTAAAACCAGTCCAGCAGGGAGTGAGATAACATTTAATGGACCAGCCGGTCTCCTTTGGAGGTGCAATTTGTAATTCTGAAGGAAAACATAGCCATTTGGGGGAGGATTATTGGAGGAACGGCAACCCTCCAGCATCTGTGGGAGGCAAAAAAAAAAAAAAAAAAAAATGGACCACAGGCCCTTAGAGGGTGCTGAGCCTTTATATTATCCAGCTAGCAAATGCCTTCATTAGGCCGGCCCAAAGCGCATGAAAGTGTGTGAAGGCTTTCAAGATCGTTGAATCTTATCTTCAGGCAAGCTGTGATAAAAACCAGGAGAAGAAAAAGGAAGTGGGGGCAGGCAGGGGGCGATCCTCCCCTGTATTTCTGTTATTTTGAGATGTGGTGAAGAGGAAAGAGCCACATCTTCTCAGGTGGTGCTCTTAGTTTTCATCCAACGTAGCCACCGGGCTTGCCTGAAGCAGGAAAGGGAGCAAAATTTGATTTACAGTTTTGAAAATACAAAAGTGTGCTATATACTCAGAGCTACATTTCATCTGATATTTGCCCCAGACCGACAGTTTTCATGGCCAAAAGCCAACCACCATTCCATTTGTTATTTGTTTATTTATTTGTTACATGTCTATTCCACCAACTCACATTGGCCTACGTGGCTTTTCTCCTCCCGCATTTCATCTCATTCAAACTCAGGCCTCCCAAGTCCTTGATGGGCAATCTAACCAATACACCACCCTGCCTCCCAAGCTAGTTCCATTGTCCGATTCTCAGTCTTTCAGTTCCAGGATAAGCGCACTGGGTTGGAAGTGGACAGAGTCTGAATGGCTTCTCTTGGCTTGTTTAGGTGGATGGCTGAAAAAGGAGCCCGGTTTGAGAAGATCTTCCAGATGAATTTAGCCCTTCAAGAGGACTGGCGGAAGAGTGCCAGGATGAAAAAGCAGAGGGATTACGAAGAGCAGCTCTTTCAGCGGTAATTATTAGCCGAGATCAGGAAAAGGCTGCATGGTCGTAGAAACAATACAAATGCAGGAAGAGGTGATCCCTTTCATCGACCATTAAGAATATAAAAGAAAAAAACAAACTGCAAGCTTTCGATGATAAATCATCTTCTTCTAGGCTGTGCATCAAGTTCTTGTGGGTAGTTCCAAACTTACAATATATGCTGTTATTAATGTCCCAAATTCACATGTCGGATGGTGTTGAGGC
This sequence comes from Intellagama lesueurii, assembly GCA_037013535.1. NCBI lineage: Eukaryota > Metazoa > Chordata > Lepidosauria > Squamata > Agamidae > Intellagama > Intellagama lesueurii. Next base: position 10,579,581 of record JBAJHW010000003.1, read on the forward strand.
CAGGTTCGCTTCTTAGATGGAGATGGCTGCAGTATACAAGTTGGTTTCCAGCTCCTCCTCAGCCAGCAGTTTGGAATTTATGACCCATTTCTTAAAGGACATCCTTTAAGTTTGGAACTACCCACAAGAATTTGATGCACAGCCTTGAAGAAGATGATTTATCATCAAAAGCTCACTTTTTTATATATATTCTTAATGGTCGATGAAAGGGATCACCTCTTCCTGCATTTGTAATGATTTGCTAGGGACCCCAAATTATATTCTTTGCTTCTCCAGGCCTGTCTTGGAAATGGGAACCAAGATGATAAGCAGGTAGTACTTCCAAAGCAGAACTGAAAACAAATACTTGCATGGTAGCTATGTCATGGTGCTCAGTTGATGAAGACTGGGGAGTCCCTTTATCCCTGCATCCCCAAGACTGAGGAATTACGTATCTCTAAAGCCTGCATTTGTGTGCTTCTTCTATGTCCAGTTCATACACGGTTCTGTTGTGGTTTACCTGTTTTCCCCAAGATCTAAATCGAATCTGTAATGCCTCTTTAGTGAAAATTCATCTAGGCCTGTATGACTTTATTCATGACTTTGAAACTGGCACAGTGACATAGCAGGGGCTTCAAAGAATAATCAAGAGGCTGAACCCGGACAAGACGGAGGTTCTGAGGGTGGGTGCCCCTGTGGTTGGCGGCTTGGATGACTCTCTCTCGTTTGGGGGGGTGGCCTTGGCCGCTAAGAGTGGGGTTCGTAGCTTGGGGATCCATCTGGACCCGGCGCTCACCATGGAAACGCAGGTGGCGTCGGTAGTCCGCTCCGCCTTTTTCCATCTTTGGCGGATTGCCCGGCTGCGGCCCTACCTTGATATGGGGGCGCTCACTACCTTGGTGCATGCGCTCGTAATCTCAAGATTAGACCACTGTAATGCGCTCTACATGGGGCTGCCTTTGAGGTTGATGCGGAAACTTCAGGTGGTGCAGAATGCGGCGGCCAGACTCCTTAGTGGAGTGAGAAAATACCAGCATATCTCTCCTATTCTGGCCGCATTGCATTGGCTGCCCATTCGCTTCCGCATTGACTTCAAAGTTTTAATGCTTACTTATAAGGCCCTAAACGGTTTAGGACCTCGATATTTGGCGGAACGCCTACTCCCACCAAGGTCTACCCGGATCACCCGTGCGAGTCAGGAGGTGAGGCTGAGGAGCTTGACGCTGAGGGAGGCCCGTAGGGAAAGAACAAGAAATCGGGCCTTCTCGGCGGTGGCTCCTCGCCTCTGGAATAATCTTCCTCCGGAGATTCATGCCGCCCCTACGCTGGGTATCTTTAAAAATCAATTAAAAACATGGATGTTTATACAGGCCTTCCCTCCAGTCAATACCTGATCTTTTTATCTTTTCTATTTATCTTTATTTTTTGTTTTATAATTGTTATGGAAATTGTTTTTGTAATAATTTTGTGATTTTATCTGTTGTTTTATGTTGTTTGGAAGCCGCCTAGAGTGGTCGCAAGACCAGATAGGCGGGGTATAAATGAAATAAATAAGAAGAAGAAGAAGAAGAAGAAGAAGAAGAAGAAGAAGAAGAAGTAGTAAAGTGGGGCTAATTGGATACCGGACAAATTTTCTGTGACTGTGGAGAAGTTCAATCCGTGCAGCACGTATGTGCATGCAATGTATGCCCCACCATGTGTACAAAAGAAGGTCTAGCAAATGGCCAAGATAACACTGTTGAAGTAGTCCACGTTGGGTCAAAAACAGTCTAATTATCATAATATTTTAATTTGTATTTCATATATTTATGTCCATAATTTTAAATGGATATAAATAAAGAAAGAGAGGAAGAAAACAGCCTTGGGAGGTGTATGTGCATGTAGCCTAGGCAAATGTCTTGCCTGTTTAAAAATATGCAATTCTACTGAGTTACACTGGGCGCTTCTAGGCTGGAGGACAGGCAGGTGACCATCTTCTCTCCTCCAAGGGCTCACATTGCTGTTGATATATTCTTATTTCCTTTGACTGCAGTGCCGGCGACAAACTCTTTCTGCTTGACCAGTGTGCGAGGTTTCGTCGTTGCTACCAGTGCAAGAGAGGCCTGAACCACTGCAGCGAAGTCAGTACATGGACAGACACAAAATATGTCCCTGGATCCCGGTTAATTGTTTGAATCAAGTGGATCAACTCATTTCTTCAATCACCTCTCTTTTATCTCGAGAAAGCGTTTTGCTAATTATAAAATAAGAGATACCTTATTGTGCTGGTGGGCTTCTGATTGAGTTTTTGCCCCTTTTCTTGCTTTCTAGCTACAGGGTTTTGTACTCTTAAATTTGGTATGTTTTGTTGAGAATTATGTTGAATTAAAAAATATGCAAGTGCTCCCAACACAGCTGTTTGCTTTGGTACTCAGTACGTAGGCACCCTATGTTTGAGGGAGACTATGTATATGGGCTTCACTACAGGAGACACTGATCATGTTGTTCTTTATGATATTTTCTCCCCAGCAGCATTGGTGTTTTTTTTCCTGTGCAATTAAACATGCAAGGGAAGCCATTGTTTACGTTCCAGCTACTGTTCTGACAGTCCCGGTGCTGCTTTTAACATGCTTTCACAATTACACCATCTTTACCACTTGAGGGAGCATTGCTTCTAGACATGAAGTAAGTGTGACATCTTGTGAGGCCCTCTGTGGATGGGCGATTGATATCATAATGCAGGTTTGTCGAATCTACCTTGTTGCTTTGTGAAACTGGCTGCAAAATTGTGCTCAATGGGGTAATGACAGGCAGGTTGAGTTAAGGAGCAAAATACTTTGGGCATGAGATCAGACTTCTGTTCTCAGTTCCAGCACATGGCCAAGAGTCCTGCCATGTGAAAACCTACTCACCGGGGTCTATCCATGTTTTCTCCATTTCAGAAGCATAAAAAGGAAAAGGAAAAAAAGGTGTGTTGCTTATATCCCTCCCCATAGCACTTAAAGCACTCTCTAGGCATTTTACAATTAATTATGCAGGCTACACATTCCCCCAACCCCAGCATGCTGGGTACTCAATTGATCAACCTTGGAAGGCTGGATCAACCTTGAGTTGGCTACCTGCGCCCATCAGGATCAAACTCAGGTCGTGAGCAGAGTCTTGGCTGCAGTACTGCAGTTTAACCACTGCACCATGAGGCTCTAATTATTTTGAAATGATAATGAAAAAGAAGAAACATTAAACTTTTTTTAAAAAAACTATAACAAACCAGATAGATAGACAGATATAAAGATACAAGAACTGAGTTTGGAAAATCACAGTTATCAAGCCCAGTTCTTATTCATGCCTAGCTTTGAGATGGCAGCTTTTCAGTGAAGAAGTGGAGAATGCTATTTTATTATTAGTTCAAAAGTTGGACAAGTCTTCCTGTTCTGCAGAACAAATTAGAGCAGAATGCTATTTTCATATCTTAACTATTGGCTAATTCCCCCAGAGATAAAATTTAATGTCCCTGAGGTGCATCATGGATCAGCTCTCCTGGCAGTACAAATTTGGGTTTTTTTTACACAGGAATTGTTTTGAGTCTTCTCCATTTCTCCAGGACAACGTGGCTTTTTGTGCATTGTAAAAAAAACACAAAAAACAACGGTATGAGAATTTGCTGAAAAACTGACCCGAGCTGGCTATTATTTTGCAAAAATTAAAAAGAAATCTCGAACTGCTGCGCCTTCACTATGAGCCCAGGAACTAATCTGGGAGGGAGTCGGCCAGCTGGAGATGTTGAGATGGAATAAAAAAATGACTTGAAAAGTGAATTGGCGTTTCTATGTGTGTGAAAGGAGAAGGACCATCCAGTGTCTGACACAAAGTCAGAGGTGAAAAGAGAAATGTGTTAATTAGGCACAACTTCAGCTGCCTGTGCCAGCTGGACGCAGAATGGCATTAAGGGGCACTGTGTGGAAAAGACTATTACATAAATGAGTTGAATAGTAGGCAGAACAATGGATTTTGTGTGGGTGGGCCTTAGGTTTATCTACTGTAATTACACCCTAACCCAACCCTTCCTTCCTCACAAGAACTCCTTAGATTGTGAAAGTTTTTAAAAGTTCCTAACAACTGTGAAGGTAGTCCGTGGGGTGTGTGTGTGTGTGTGTGTGTGTTTACCATGTCTAATGTGGATTTGGGATGTCTCTATTCAGAACATGCGTTGCAGCTGCCTGCCTGTTTTGCTTCCATTTCACAAAGCTGTCTGCCCCCAGTTTGCATGAGGTAATCATGGCACATCCACAGTCACTCCCCGCTCCCAGTTGTTCCTGCCCCTTTGCTTTATGAGGGTGGGGTTGGCCAACCCCAACATTTGCCCAACGTTCCATGTGTCCAGGACTTGATTTTCCAGGAAGTGTATGCCCCACTAGTGGAAATATAATCAAAATGTCAAAGTGACAAATGGCAGCTGCCAATAGTGGGTGAAGCCAGGGGCAAAAGTGAGTACCACTGGAACCTCGTATCCATGGGGGATTGTTTCCAAGCCCCCCACTGGCAGATACTGAAAAAATGTGTAGAGTGAACCCTATGTACTGTATCTGTAAGGGGAACAACCGAGGCTGACTGGCAATGATGATGCTCTGCCAAGGCAGAGGGAGTGTGTTCAAGATGCTGGAAATCTAAGCAAAATGGTGGCAAGTTACTAATATAGCATATTCTCTGGTTCCCTCTAGTGGCCATTTCTGGTAATTAGATCATATAAACACATATTTCTGCATTTTTTAATTCAATATTTTTAATATTTTCAGACTGTGGAAAAGTGAAACTGTAGATACTGATCCCACAGATACGAGGGTCCTAATGTATTCCTACACACACACACACACACACACAGGCAGAAGGGTGAGCAAGCATGCAACGCCCAACCACCCTGTGAAGGAAAGCAGGAGGAGGCAAGTGAGCCGTCCTCACCGACAGAACCATCAAAAGAGGAAAGAGGAGTCAGTAAGGGTGATATAGGAGAGACGGAAAGAACCTTAGTAGAGGAGAAAAGGAGTGTAGAGGTTTGCCTGGTAGAGGAAGGAGAAGGAAGCAAAGGGGAGGAGCTGAAACTCTCTATGTGGGAGGAGGATATAAAAGAAGGGGGAGAGAGGAGGTTCGGGAGTAGACTGGAAAAAGGGAAAGGAGAATAAAGCTGAGGTGGAGAAGGAAAAGAACGACTTAGAATATGAGAAAGCGCAGGATCTTTTGAAGGATTTTCCAAATCTAAGAGTTGGAGGCCTGTTGCCTGACCCAGAGACAAAAAGGGAAGGAGAGACCACCTTCGAAACGCAAGAATGGACAGTCATTGTCTTTCCATGGGGGCAAGGTCGCGGGAGGAAAGTGATACGCCCAGATTCAACCTACAATACCCCACCGAAGGAGGGCGATTGGGCATGTCACCCATGCTGTGGAACGGTTTGCGCGATGCGGAGTGCTCCCCTACGCAAGATTATGGATCGAGAGCGGTTTGGTCCAGCCCAGCAGTGAATCATCCCCGCATACAGGAACAATCAATGTTGTCAAGTTATGGACAGATGCCAGATCTGTCATGTTTTGACCCTGTTGGTGTTACGGCTGAAACCCCACAAATTAATGAAGTTGAAATTGAGAATAGTTTAAAAAAGTCTCCGTCCCTTCTTCCCGCCAAAACAGAGGAACTGCCACAACTTTCAAAAGAACCCAATCACACACCCACATCTAGAGAAGCTTTGATGCAGATACTGACACCCCCCCCCCCTTCCACCTGATTCATTTACTTACTCTGCTGAAGAGCAGAAAAATATACATTGCCTCCATATTAGAAATCAGGGCTGTAATTAGGAACAGGCAACTGGAGCTATGCCTGAAGGTGCTAAATCTGGAGGCTCCAGATGCTGCTCTGTTCTGTGTTCAACCTTGGATGAGCTAAAGGCGGAGGCAGCCAAACAGCCCAAGCTTGCCCCGTCACCTGCAATGGAAAGCAAAGCCATGCCTCCAATAATGAGCCACTCCCTACAGAACCCCTTGAATGCCTGGGGTGGAACCTCTCGCGCCACCAGAGATACAAAAGGAGACAGCCACTGTGCTTCTGGAATCAAGGAGATTACTTTCTGCGCAAGATGCCAGCTTATTTTCTTGAATGCTGGTTCCAAGGAAAGGTTCTCAGAACGAAAGCATGATTTTACACCCAGTCTCTGAGGCGATCTGTTTCAGAATGCAGTCAACCTCTGAGACTTATTCTCCCCATCATGGTTCCAGCATGCAAGAACAGGAGCTGGCCCTGTGGCTATTGAGAGAGAATGCTCCTTGATTTAGGAAATGTGGTGGCTGCTTCCTCTTGGTGCTCTGGAAGCTTTGGGCTTTACCCAGGCATGCATAGTGTTGCAATTGGAGTGGCTCGGCAATGAAGAGGTAGCAATGGCATTTTGCATCACACCACCGGTGATGGGTGACCTTGAGCTTGCCTATATATCGCTTGTCTTGGCATATGCCACAGGTTTCCAAGCTTGGTGTGGGTGTCAAAATTGCTCCTTATAGCTTTGTTAGGAATATCCCCATCTGCTCTTGGTTCTGCCCGTATTGGGTTTTCGAAGCTGAGAGGTTGACCCATCCACTCACATTCTTAAAGCAGAACTAGACATTTTCAATAAAATTTTGGAGCCTTCAAGAATACAAAATTTGGGAAATTACGGAAACATGTCTCTAAAAAAAAAAAAGAGGGCATGAATAATAAAAAAAACAGGAAGAAAGATGTATCAGGTAGGAGAGCAGCTGGCCTAAAGCCATCTCCTAGTAAATTTTGTTGTTTAGTCGTTAAGTCGTGTCTGACTCTTCGTGACCCCATGGACCAGAGCACGCCAGGCCCTCCTGTCTTCCACTTCCTCCCGGAGTTGGGTCAAATTCATGTTGGTAGCTTCGATGACACTGTCCAACCATCTCGTGGTTGGCTTTTGCGTAGTCAATGAAGCAGAAGTAGATGTTTTTCTGGAACTCTCTGGTTTTCTCCATAATCCAGCGCATGTTAGCAATGTGGTCTCTAGTTCCTCTGCCCCTTCGAAATCCAGCTTGTACTTGGGAGTTCTCCGTCCACATAGTGCTGAAGCCTGCCTTGGAGGATTTTGAGCATAACCTTGCTAGCGTGTGAAATGAGTGCAATTGTACGGTAGTTGGAGCATTCTTTGGCACTGCCCTTCTTTGGGATTGGGATGTAGACTGATCTTTTCCAATCCTCTGGCCACTGTTGAGTTTTCCAAACTTGCTGGCATATTGAATGTAGCACCTTAACAGCATCATCTTTTAAGATTTTAAATAGTTCAACTGGAATGCCATCACCTCCACTGGCCTTGTTGTTAGCCATGCTTTCTAAGGCCCACTAGTAAATACCCAGTAAATAGTAAATACCCAGGGTATTTACTATTATTAATAGTAAATATCCTAGTAAATACCCAGGGAAAAGGAGATTTAGAGCAGGATCTTTCCCTGTGAACTCTCTGTGTTTCAAAAGCTCTCAGTTACATCTTTCAAGCTCAGTCAAGAACTGCTTTTCTGCATTGCTGAAGTTCAGTGAAAATGTTGGGATTAGACATGAACGGAAGGCAGTAGATCAAATGGAGAGAAAAGATTAGCTGAGCTTCTCTATTTATATGGAAATCATTTTATTCTGAGTTTGGATAACCAGCTTCAAGAAAGGCCCATTCATAAGTGCTAGACTCTTGGCATGAGTCATGGACACAACTGACTTTTTGAAACCAGACTTTTAATATATTTATAAATTTGTACACACATACTTTCGCTCTCTCTGACATACTTAAGTGCTTGGTTTTGTCACATCATGAAAACACTGCACCAAAAGTTGCTGATAGGGTGCTTTTTGACAATTTATAAATAAACAGCCAAAACATTCATTTTGTCCAAGATTTTTAAAAGTTGATGCGTTCTAGGAATGTAACTGTAGGATTATATAAACAGCTCAACCTAAGGCATCTACCAGATCATTACCTGGAGGAACAGAAGTAGGAAGAATACTTGTTGACTAAAGATGTCTTATGATGTCTTATACAGTTCAAAAAAAAATTGGGAAAGGACCACATGGTCCCCAAAACAATACAAATGCAGGAACAGGTGATACTTTTATTGGAGCACTAAAAAAATATAACAAAACAAAAAACAAATAGCAAGCTTTCGATGATATTTCATCTTCTTCAGGCTGTGCACCAAGTTCTTGTGGGTAGCTCCAAAATTACATGTTTTTATTAAAGTCCCAAAGTCTCATGGTCATTGTTCGGAGCCAGGTGTAGCTTCTTAGATGGAAAAAGCAGACTGCAACTATTTGGAATCAAAGTGTGTTTCTCTCTCTCTGTGTATGAGCGAAACAGGGTTGTATGAACTCAGCAGTAGTATCGTCTGCCTTGTTGCCTGAAGCAGTACACTATACCACTGCTGCTCCTTAAACTACCACTGCAACGTGCGATCATAAGAACCATCATGTGCCATCAAATCAATTCTGACTTACAGGAGCCCTTTTCAGGGTTCTCCAAATAGAGAATACAGAGAAATAGTTTACCATTCCCGAAGGCTTTCACGGCCGGGATCCGATGGTTGTAGGTTTTTCGGGCTGTTCAGAACACGGCCAAACAGCCCAAAAAACCTACAACAACCATCAGTTTACCATTCCCTTCTTCTGGAGGGTGCCCTGGGCCTGCATAGTTTGCCCAAAGGGACACAGGCTGGCTGTACTCGCAGGAGACACCCAACCTCTGACTCCACAGCCAGATACCTAAACCACTGAGCTATCCAGCCAGCTGCAACCCTGGATAACTGCTTGTTAGTCCTGTGGCTCACTTAATGAAGCTGCCCACTGGCCAATGCTCGAAGGAAGAATGTGTACTGCATTACATCCCAAATTCAAAATCTTCATTTGGTAATGAAGCCGAATTCCTGAAAGTTGAAGCTGATATTTTCTCTCATGATTTCTGGTGCAGAAGGTTTAGCGAGAGGGCTCAGGGCCTCCAACACTTTTTTAAAAAAAGGTCCTGCAACCTCTCCTGAATAGGACAAAAAGCTGATCCCACAGCTATAAATACTCAACTATCCCACAAACTGCACCAGAGCACAGACAAAGTTCTGACTCCTGTCCTCTGAAGATGCCAGCCACAGAGACTGGTGAAATGTTAGGAAGAAAAACCTTAAGAACACGGCCAAATAGCCCGAAAAACCTACAACAACCATCCTGCAACCTCTGTTACACAGCATAGGCAATGTCTGCTGGTACAGAAGTAAAAACCTGCCACACACTGTAAACTGCTTAATAGCTGCATCACTAGTTTATTGTTAAAGCTGCAAGATCAGAGACAGTAAACAGTTGTTATTATTTTAAAGCAATGCTAGAGATGAGATGAAAAACAGTAAGATTTGGGTTTTTGACTTACCAATAATTTTATTTCTGTTGAAGTAAAACTGGGGTAGTGGTGGCAGGAATTCATTCCAAGTGTATTTACTAGGATAATACTTTCAGAAACACATGGAAGGTGTTTAAGAACAATTCAGCACCTTTCATACACACAGCAAGCAAGATGGGAGCTACTTTCATGTGGTTTCAGACAAGAAACAAAACAAAAAAAAATTGAAAAAAGAGACATTCGGAAGACTAACTGCTATATTTTAAGGTGAGCTTTCATAGATCAAGTTCACTTCCTCAGACATAAGAGTGAGACTCTATGGCTATCATTTATACACGGCCCCGTGACATGGTGGAAATACAGAAGGACAATGGGTTGCTTAGTATAGTAGGCACACGTAAATTTTGTGTCAATGTGGTATTTCACATTGTGTTTTATGTATTGTTCTTACATGGATGCCATGTTGTGCGTGAATATAGCCACTGTGTGGGCAGGCCAATTGTCTGCACCTTTGCCATGTGGTTGGATTTGCCCCTTCTGTGAATTTGCGGTATATGTACACACGCACATCACAGCTGCAAGAAACAAAACCATGGGGTAGTTTCCCCGAATATGTGAAGGGAGCAAATAGGATTGTCTCACACAATCGATGAAGGAAGCCTTCTTTCATGACATCAAGAGACAGATTTCAGCAAATAAAAAAAATTAGGTAAATTACAACTTTAGTACAATAAACATCTGCTGTACATTTTGAGAATTCCACAATGGAAAATGATCAGGCTACAAAGTCAGTCATAAAAACTAACACAAAGCCGGGAACAGCTTCTTGCTTGTCATGTTAAATATCACAAGTCCTGTGTGTTTGTTCTTATAATCCACATCCTAATTCAAACATGATGCCTGGTTTTAAATCAAGGCAACAGCATCACGAAGCAAAGCTTTGTTTGAAAACAGGTCAACTGAAGGTGACAGGTTTGCTTGTTCACAGTCCAGCGTCTGTAGAAAATTACTGACTATTTGAAGTATTGATTTAAAAGACACACAGTAAACAACTAAAGATCATACAAGACCTCAGTAATTCTGACATGTGGACTGGCGAGATGTAGTTTAGTTGGCAATTATGAGTCACCATGGGTGTCTTTTCCAGCCTTGTGTTAGAAACAGATGTCCACTTACATTTCGTTTAGAAAATCACTGCAAGTTTACTTGAGGGCAAGTGAACGCTCTTTTTTAAACTTTGTTATCACTTACATGCTTTTGTTATGGACACAGACCTGTAATGTTCAAAAGATCCAACCCAACATAATGAAATACATGCACCGTGGAGAACTGTTTCTGCCATTTCTGAGTCTAAGTCCAGCTGAGAATGGGAATTATAGAAAGTGGAAGAAATATTTCCCATTGCCCCGTTCTGTTCTCCACATACTTATTTGTGCAGTGCTCTTTATAAATACACAGAATGCAAATTTCTACTCCAGATCTCTGTTAGAACTAATCATCATACTGTCAGAGTATTGAGAATTTTATAGGCCTGAACAGGTCCAGACTGTAATATTAATAAGCTGCCATGATGATCACCTGTGTAAGTGCTGAGTCATAGTGACTATGAAGAAGATGATGCAACATCTGTGGATGATGCAACACTTGTCGTGATTGGACAGAAGCATCTGCTTAAGAATATATAAGTGAACAATGTGATTGTAAATGTATCTTCTTCTCCTTCCTATATGCTGCTATCCTCTCTGCACTTGCCTCTATATTGTTGCCATGCCGAAGGTCTGCTACTTTGTATATTTGTATATTTGTAAATACACGTGTCTTTGAAAAAGAAGCGTGTGTGTATTTTTCCTTCAAACAGAACTCTGCACATTACCAGCAAGAAGCTGACAGAGGTTATGGGCCCAGAAAAGTGATCTGCGCAAGCTGGTGAGTACCCGTGGGTAATAAATCACTAGATGAAGGAATAAAGTGATTTAGAAGATTTAGAAGAAAGCAGTTCGTCTGTTGTTAGCCCAGGAGGAGAAAGAAAACAGAGAACTGAAAGAGCAGACAGCATGGCGTATAATGCAACAGGCATGGGAGGATTTTCATTAACCAGGCTGAATGACAGCAATTATCAAACGTGGGCTGTCAAAGCCGAAATGCTGCGGAGGAGGGAAGGACTTTGGCAGTTAGTGAGCAACCCCCCAGCGCAGTTTGACGAGGAACAGGAACGTGATCATGAACGGGCTCTTAGTACCTTAGTGCTTTGTGTTGAAGATAATCAATTAATTCATATTCAAGGACTGACTACAGCGAAAGCAGTCTGGGATCGTCTCAAAAATATTTACATTAGAGAAACGGCAGGAACGAAGATATCTTTAACAAGAAGACTCTACAAATGTAAATTACTGCCTGGTGAGAGTGTATCAAAACATTTACATATAATGAAAGGACTTTTCAATGAATTACAGCAAATGAATGTACAGTTTTCGGAACTACATAAAGTTTTTGTGATTTTGAGCAGCTTACCAAGTGAATTTGATATGCTGGTGACGAGCCTTGAGACTTTACCTGACACGCAACTGACTTTAGAGTACATCACGAGCCGTCTGCTGCAGGAACAACAACGTAAGGAGGAAAGGTCCGACAATGGTGAGAAAAACCACATGAGAGATGACCGGACAAGCTGGAGACGTAATCCAGATGACAACGTAAAGCAAAGAGTAGATAGAGAACAACGTGGGCGTGCCATGGCTGTAAAACATTGCTTCGGTTGCGGATCTCAATGACACTTAATAAAGGATTGTAAACAAGCTAAAAATAAAAAAACAAAGACAGACAGTTTTTAAAAGCAGAGATGAAAAAGGAGCTTTTTACAGATGCACCGACGAAGACAGAAGAGGGATTTCTCTTGTGAAAACAACAAGAGATAAAAATAAAGTTGCCAAGGTCGTTCAGAGAGCTTCTTGGATTGTGGACAGCGGTGCAGTGACTCATTTAACTAATGAAATAGATTTATTTTCTTTTCTAGGAAAATCGGAGCAGAATAGCGTCAGCTTGGCGAACGGAGATAAGACGGAAGTTTCTGGTGAGGGAACTGTTTATATACCATGTTTAAATGAAGAGCTTGAAAATGTACTTTATGTTCCCAAACTTGATTGTAATATTTTAAGCGTTTCTGCTTTGGATAAGCAAGGTTTTGCAGTTATATTTGAGAAGGGTGAATGTAAAATTAAGAAAAATAACTGTGTTGTAGCAAGTGCAAAACAAGAAGACAGTTTATATTTCTTAAAGAACAAAACACAAAGAGACACACACGTTGTTAGCAGTAACACACCACAACATAATAACTGTGTGCATTTACTACATAGAAGGCTTGGCCATGTAAACTTTAAAACATTACAAAAAATGGAAACAATAGCCAGAAATGTTCAATTAAAAGATTGTCAAAATTACTTAGATTGTGATGTATGTAAACTAGCAAAATCTCAGGTGGCACCCAAAGGAAAAATAAGTTTTAGACAAACAAAAAGGCCCTTTGAACTAGTACATGCTGACTTAATAGGGCCATTTGCACCCTCTTTAGGAGGGGCAAGATATGTTTTAGTGTTGGTGGATGATTATTCCAGATATTCTTTTTGCTATGTGTTGAAAGCTAAAACAGAAGTGTTTAATAGCTTCAAAAGCTGGGTGAGATTTATTGAACGACGTTTTGACCACAAGGTGGCGCAGTTGCAAACGGATAGAGGTTCTGAGTTTATGAACAGTAAACTTCAGAATTGGTTAGAAAGTACTGGAATAAGCCACAGAAAAACCAGCCCTTACTCTCCATTTCAGAATGGTGTAGCTGAAAGAAGGAATGGTGTGCTCCAGACTATGAAAGATGCCTTACTAGCAGATGCAAAAATGGGTCATGGTTTTTGGGCAGAGTCTTTACAGACTTCGAATTATTTAATTAACAGAATTTGGTCATCAGCAATTGATCAGACACCCTATTATATGTTATATGGCAAGGAGCCATCATTAAAGCATTTAAGAGTTTTTGGGTGTACTGCGTGGGTACATATTCCAAAACAATTAAGAAGAAAGGGTAAAGCCAAAGCAAAGAAAATGAGATTTCTTGGTTATGAACCAGGTTCAAAGGCATATAGGTTTCTAGAGGGAAGTAGAAACATTGTAATTTCAAGATCAGCAAGTTTCAATGAACACGAAAATTGGGATAGAATTCACGCTAATTCACAAGTTTTTATCCCAATATCTGATACAAAAAGGAACCAGTTTAGACAGACACAAACAGAGAAAGAGGAAACTGGAGAAGACACAAGTGAATCCACAACTGATGATGAAGGAGAAGAAGAAGAACAAGGTGGTGAGTCAGGGAGTGAACCAGAGCCACAAGATCCCAGGAGATCAGAGAGGGCAAACAAGGGAATTCCACCCAAAAGGTTTGGAGTGGGGGAAGTTAGAGTTTGCCATGTATACCAGGAACCAAGAAATTTTGAGGAAGTGATGGCACTTCCTAATTTAGAAAAAAGAAAGTGGCAAGATGCCATGGAAGAAGAAATGAGGTCCATGGAAGAACATAAAGTATTTACTGAGACCAAGTTGCCTGCAGAACACAAAGTAATAGGTAGCAAATGGGTATTCAAAAGAAAGTTACAAAATGATGGAGAGTTTAGATATAAGGCAAGATTAGTAGCCCAAGGTTTTACACAGAAGAAAAATATTCATTATGACGAAGTTTTTTCTCCCACAGTGAGAGCTGAAACAATGAGAGTAGCATTAGCTCTAGCAGCTACAAGAAATTATTTAATTCAACATTATGATATTACCACCGCTTACCTGAATGCTGATTTAAAAGAAGAATTATATATGGCCAAAGCACCAGGCTTTGAGGGTTCAAAACCAGAATTGGTTTACAAATTAAACAAGGCCATTTATGGACTGAAACAATCAGCCCGAAATTGGAATCAGTGTTTACATACAGTTTTGATAAAATTGGGATACAAAAACAGTCTAGCAGATCCTTGCCGTTACACTAAAGAAATTGGAAAAGAATTAAATGTGTTATTAGCATATGTGGATGATATCTGCTTTATGACTAAAAATCAGAAACAAGTGGAATTATTTGAAAAACAATTAAAGAAGGAGTTTAAATTGAAAAGTTTAGGACCAATACAAAATTATTTAGGAATACAAATACAGACAACAAACCAAGGTTTTGTATTGAGTCAAAAATTAAAAATTAAACAAATGTTAGAGAAATATTGTATGCAAGAATGCAAAAGTGTAAGTACTCCCATGGTTGTAGATTTTCAGAAATGTGATGAAAATAGTAAGGATTTTGAAGACCAAGAATTATATCATTCTGCAATAGGAAGTTTAATGTATTTGGCAAACTGGACACGTCCAGATATAGCTGCTCCAGTAAACATTTTAAGCAGACATGTATCAAAACCTAGCATAAAACATTGGCAAGGGGTAAAAAGAATTTTCAGATACCTGAAAGGAACATGTGATTATCATTTAATGATAAAACCTTCAAAGGAATTAAAATTAACTGCTTTTGTTGACAGCGATTGGGCCAATGATGAGGTTGACAGAAAATCAATGTCTGGTTTCGTGATAATGTTTGGAAATACTTTGGTTGGATGGAAATCCAGAAAACAAAATTCTGTAGCTACATCAACTGCAGAGGCAGAATTTGCAGCATTGTCAGAGTTATGCTCGGAAATAATTTGGTATAAACAATTGATAAAGGATTTGAAAATTGATACATGTGATGCAATAAAGGTGTTAGAAGATAATACCACGTTCATACATATGGCCTTAACAGAAAGAGTAAAAAATAGAAGTAAACATGTGGATATCAAATACCACAATGTAAGAGAAGCAATAAAAGAAAAATTAATTGAATTGCAATATTGTAAAACAGAGGAAAATATTGCAGATATCTTAACAAAACCTTTAAATGCTCAAAAGCATAGTGAAATAATCAAAGAAATGGGATTATGTTATGTTCAGACATAAAAATTAGGAGGGGTGTCAGAGTATTGAGAATTTTATAGGCCTGAACAGGTCCAGACTGTAATATTAATAAGCTGCCATGATGATCACCTGTGCAAGTGCTGAGTCATAGTGACTATGAAGAAGATGATGCAACGTCTGTGGATGATGCAACACTTGTCGTGATTGGACAGAAGCATCTGCTTAAGAATATATAAGTGAACAATGTGATTGTAAATGTATCTTCTTCTCCTTCCTATATTCTGCTATCCTCTCTGCACTTGCCTCTATATTGTTGCCACGCCGAAGGTCTGCTACTTTGTATATTTGTAAATACACGTGTCTTTGAAAAAAGAAGCGTGTGTGTATTTTTCCTTCAAACAGAACTCTGCACATTACCAGCAAGAAGCTGACACATACTTCTCAACCAAGATCACTTGCTAAGGTAGTATGAACAGCTGGTAACTGGCCCACATGTAAAAAGAGAGAAAATATCTGGTGATTCCCTAGAGGGAGAAAATAAGACTATTTTTGGGAGGGGGGCAGAGAGGAAGCCAACCGGGAAAGGAGCAGCTATGCTCCGCCCCCCTGCACCATCTTTAAAAACAAAAAGCTGGACAGTTAAGGAAGTTGACAGGAAAAAAAAATCTGATTTGTTTGAAACGTGGTGCTGGAGGAGAGCTTTGCAGATTGCCAGAAAGACAAACAAGTGGGTCTTGGATGAAATCAAGCCTGAACTATCTCTGGAGGCAAAAATGTTGAAACCGAGGCTGTCCTCCTTTGGGCACATCACGAGAAGACAGGATTCTCTGGAAAAGACAATAATGCTGGGAAAGGCGGAAGGCAGCAGGGAAAGAGGAAGGCCAAATACGAGATGGACGGACTCCCTAAAGGAAGCCACAGGCTTGAGTTTGTAACAGTTGAGCAAGGTGACTGAGGACAGGACATTTTGGAGAGTGCTTATTCTTAGGGTCGCCGTGAGTTGGAAGTGACTTGATGGCACGTAACAACAAATTATTTGACAAATGGTAAAAAAACAACTTGCTCTTGGCAGGTGACTGTTCTTCCTCAGTGCCCCACTGGACATTGTTTTTCCTAACAATGCCTCTGGAACACTATTACGCAGTGACGTAGCACTGTTCCTAGTGAGACTGAGTGTGGGGACAGGAGTGTGGGGACAGGGCAGCCATCCGGATACTGATAGCAAGGCTACTCTCTGTTTGCAGCGGTGGCTAAATTTACATTTTAAACAATGCTAAACAAAACAAGCCCAAGGACACATCTGCCACTGGTGATCCAAATTATATCCTCCACCATAACAAACTAATTTTTTCTTCTTCTAAATTCTGGGTTACTTTCTACAACTTTCACAAGAGATTATATAAGACCGAACATCAGTTGCTGAGAATCAAGAACCGGAAGCAAACTACTACCTTCATATTTATTGTTTTGACTTATATACCACCTCTCAGTGCTAGAGGATTCTCTAGGCGGTTCACAACATAATTATGCAAGAAACACTTTGTCCCCCAGAGAGCTGGGTACTTGCTTTACCGAATTTGGAAGGATGGAAGGCTGAGTCAAGCTTGAGTCGGCTACCTGAACCCGATGGGATCAAACTCAGGTCGTGAGTAGAGTCTTGGTGGCAGGACTGCAGTTTAACTACTAAGCCATAGGGGTTGCTGCTTTATTTACTGCACATCTACTGCTCCCTTCTTATGAGTTTCCTGGAGACTTCTGATCAGCCACCATTCAAAAATATGATCTACCTTTGGTTTGACTCAGTAGAGTTTTTATGATGTTCTTAGTGTATCGGAGCTTGACAATGAGCTTTTAATAAAGAATAATTGGTGGAATTATGAAGGTTCTCGTCTAGTCTGCATTGGGATATGCTACTTACCCGTGCAATTTTGCAAAGAACTCTTTCCCCACCTTGATTAGAAGATACTATCACATGTACAGCCCCCAGTTTCAGACAGCATAGTCACAGCCAAACCATATCATGTCATTATGCTGATCATGTAGCCCAGTGTGAAGACCATGTATTGCTTTCTCTTGTTTTCAGGCTTAGGGAACTCAATTTTAAAAAACCCACATTCTTCTCAAGATATTGCCACTAGAGATGGGCATGAATCGTTTTGTGCCGGGTCGTCACGAGTTGTTGTTGTGGCTCCACAGGTGGCACACATTCTCTCCCCACCCCCCCGGCCAGCTCCCCGACTCATCAGCCGGCATGTGCTGCTTGTCTCCTCCTTTTCACACGGCTGTCCAATCACAGCAGGAGTGCATGCTTCCCTCCTCTGCCAGCCGGCCACTCAGACAAGGAGGCGGGGCAGGGATTCCTGCAGTGCTGCTTTTGAGTGGGCAGCTGCTGGAGGAGGCAGGGGAGGGAAGCATGCACGGAAATTGGACGGTCACGCGAAAAGAAGGAGATAAGCAGCGCATGCCGGCTGATGAGTGGGGGAGCCAGCTGGGTTGTGTGGGAAGGGAATGATTTGTGATGACCCGGCACAAAGCAATTTGTGCTTATCTCTAATTGCCACTGGCCATGAATACATACACACACCAACTTATTCCAATACCTTTAAAAGCTACTTGAACAAGCAGATAATGTGGACCTTGATCGCTCGCTCATTGATGTTGCTCAAAGTTCAGTCTAAGAGGCAGCTATAGGGGCTGGTTTGAAAACTGGCATCCAGAACAGTGCTTTCCCTAAATGTGCTGCTTGAACTTGCTAAAGCTTTTTCCTTTCAGGGAACTGCTCTCTAAAGCAGGTCCTGTGGTTTGCTTCTTTCTATTTTTGCCACTAAAAGGGAGACTAGAGTGCTAAGGGTAAAGTAAATGGTGTTCCAGTGTCTAAAACACACACTTTGAAGCAGCTTTTCATGTTTTATTATCAGTTCATTCCCGTTTACCTCAGAGAAAAGTAAGGACAAAGCTTAATGAAACCGTCTGAAAATATCTTTTAAAAAAACCTCTAAAAGGAGTGCTTTGAATGCTTGAGTGTTTTCCCCACAGACCAGGCCTGACACAGTTCATGGGTTTGACATAGACTTTCTAGGTGGTTCTCATGCTGCTGACATTTAATGCATAGCCCAAATGCTGTGAGTTTAATAGAATTCCCAGTGATTTTTGCTAATGCTCTCATACAAGAACTGAACTTTGAAAAGACAGAGATCTAGAGGATTTTTCAATAATGGTGTAGTGGGAATTCTATCATGCCTGTTAAGGGCTACCTTTGCAACCACACTGCAGTGGGTTGACCGATAGTAGTGTACGTGTTGAAATGTTCTCCCACAGGCATTGAGTATTTTCCCTGCCCACCACACAGTGGTGCCAAAATGGACGTGGACCTGAAGTCAAGGGACTGCACAGCCCCACTGCCATGCCAAAACCCACTGTGTCCAAAAAAGGTGGAAGCTGTCGTAAGAACCTTTGAGTTCGTATCCTGTCACTGAGGAATCGTGGCTGGAATGCTTGGTTCTGTGCGTGATTTCCTCTTCCCTGTTGTTTGCACAAGGAGAACCCAATAATCAAGCAGAAATCCTTGTTGTTATGATCGGGGGAAATCTCTGGCTTGCATCGCTGCAAGCTGGAGGTCCCTGGGAGCAAAATGAAGCACTCTGCCCGCAGAGCCCTTTTGCCGGCACATTGACCGAGAGGATTCTAGCCCTAGTAAGCAACCACACACTCTGCTCACTACAGCCTGGGAAAGCGTTTGCATTCACATCGTTACTTCTGCATTAAAGAGAAGGACAAGTGAACCGGGGCAACCTTTTGAAAATTACATTTTGAAAGCAAAGTTTTTTTTAGTCGTTTCAAAACTTTAGTTTTTGGATGTTTGCCCTCCTGTTTAAGACAGAAACCACGTTTTGAATTGCCTCCAGAAGGAAAGAGCATTATTTCTAAGCTCTGCCTCCGGCTGGCGGAAAAGTACAAAAGCCACTCTGACAGCAGTGGAGCACCGGCCGCAGGGCCAGTAGCTTGTTTATGGCCTCAGGCCCCAAATATGGCAGACTTTGCTGGAGCTCAGCTTGAGCTGGGCTGAGGAGGGGTGGTGGGATGATTATTCAAGGGGAGTGAGGAAATTTTGGTAGACAGTAACTCTAGTATAGACCCCTTTTCATAAGCAGGCTGAGGTTGCTTAAGCGAAGAGCAGCAGAATGGAACCTTTCCAGATCCCACCGAGGCACCTTTGTTCATTTGGCTAAGGGTGCAAATTGTCCCATTGTCTTTGTTCTGTTTCCGGCTCAGATATGTTTCTAAGCACGAAAGGAAGCAGGGGAAGGAAAGATGGGTGCTTCTTCACCGCCATTCATAGCTGATGACTCTATAAACCTAAAGACACATTTCTACCAAAAGATGGTAGAAATGCGGGCATCTTAAGGATCAGTTTCTCTTCAGAACCCACCCACGTTCCTTCCCAGAAAAAGAAATTTAAATATTTTGAGTCTGCATGGCTTCCTGCGGCCACTGGTAATTATCTATAACAAAGGAATCATAGTCAGGGCTATATACGAGGGACTTCACGAAGGCTTCCTTGTCTTCTGGTTCTGGGTACCAGGAGGCCAAACTGTGCTTGTAGGCATAGTCAACGACCTAGAAGCAAAAGAGAGAAGGAAGATGTACTGAACAGAAGAAGACTGGATTAGGGCTACATGACTGAGCCTCAACTAGCAGGCATGTTGAGGGTTAGGGTAGGATTTCCAATTAGTAATGCAGGGCTTCAGTACCGCACCCTGGGTTTTCTTCCTCACCCAGGATGAGCAAAAGATGTCAGGATTTGTTCCTTTAAGTGAACAAGGGGTTAAATTTAATATTGTAGTGAGAATGCAAAGTCATGCCTGTAAATGTCAAGTCAATGGATGACTGATGGCATGCAGCTGGAACAAGCTTAGGTAATGCTTGTTAACCACGTTCAGCTGCTATGTCTGCAGTGATAGGCTGCTCTCACTATTTAAGCAAGAGAGTGAGAACAGCACTT
Organism: Intellagama lesueurii; assembly: GCA_037013535.1. Taxonomy (NCBI): domain Eukaryota; kingdom Metazoa; phylum Chordata; class Lepidosauria; order Squamata; family Agamidae; genus Intellagama; species Intellagama lesueurii. The sequence continues at coordinate 10,599,915 of JBAJHW010000003.1, forward strand.
TGCCACTCAGTTGTGAGTCTGGTGGTCATTACTTCTGTGAATGTTATGTTACTCTGAGAGATCTATGCACAAGCCTATGTATATAATGCCATGTATATATGTCTGACCAATGCTAATATATCAAGTCTAATATATTATGCTTTAAGTCTTATCAGAACTCTCTCCGTGTTTTTCCTTATAAGTCCGCATCTTTGTTCTGCCTATAAAGGAGAGGATTTGAAGCTACCAGATAAGAGACTCTGTGTAACTTGTTATCTTGGGCTCCAAGGTTTGTTTTCCCTAACAGAGTGCTCTTGGAAGTTTCATTATCCAAATCTGACTCCAAGCTTCTGGAGAGGCAAACGCCACATCTGCCTTTGGAGTTGGACCCACCCCAACAAAAGTAATATTACTGCATGCATGTGTATTGTGAGCACAGTTCCTTGTTCACTGGTCAAGACAATTTGCAAACAAAGGCACAAAACGATGGACAATAGGGTGGGGCACAGGAGCATTCACTCTGACAGATGTTTTAGATTTTAGTTATCAAAGGTCCTAGCCCTCATGGTAGAGGGTTAGAGGTTAGGGTGGTTGTAATCCAAAACTTCCTTGAAGTGCTAAAAATGATATCCATTTCCCTTGTGACACAGCCGTGTGCAAGAGGAGAAGGGTTTGGCCAGGAGTTCCAACAGAGCTCTCTGCCTTTCTCTTCTTGGTGATTCCTTGTGGGTGTATCGTGGTGTGATGTGTATTACTCAGTACAGGAGGCCCATACATGCCTATTCTATTCATCTGAACGGGTTGGTTTAGTCAAACTTGAAGCAGACCTACAAAAAGGTATGATATGGGAGTCAGTCATGGCTGGTTGAAGTTCCCATTCATTCTACTCCAAATCTGGAGTCAGTTCACATTTTATATTTATTCCACTGGGTATGTAGTACATGGGGTATGGAGTGGTGGTTCCCAAATTTGGGATGTCCCGCGGTGATCGGACTGAACTTTCAGGATCCCTGACCATTATCCAGGCTGGCTGAAGCCAACAAAATCTGAGGACCCAACTTGGAGGAACTGGCAGAAAGGAAAAACAAAAGCAAAATCAAGCGTGCTGCTTAGATACCTCCTCCATAGCGCTTAAAGCACTCTCTGGGCGGTTTACAATTTAATGAGGCAGGCTACACATTGCCCTCCCCCACACCCCAGTGAGCTGGGTTCTCAATTGACTGACCTTGGAAGGATGGAAGGCTGAGTCAACTTTGAGCCGGCTACCTGATGGATCAAACTCAACTCATGAGTAGAGTCTGAGCTCCAGTACTGCAGTTTAACCACCGCACCACGAGGCTCCTCTAACGATTTTACCAAGCACTGCACTGATTTCCTTCTGCAGGTGCGAACATACCTGGTAGTGTGCGATTGTGCCCTTTAGGTTTACCCGGTAACTCACATCTTTAGTTTTAGAAGGCAGGAGACACAGAACTTTGTTTTCAAGAAAATTATTTCACCATTCTCACCAGAATCAAAACATGATGCTACTTACTGTGACAGCAATTTTAAAGGAGACATCTCGAATGGAGCTCAGAGGGGGATACAGCCTTCCTTCAGCAAGATTCTTCTCTGTCACTTCGGCTGCAATTGACTATGTGGGGGTGGGGGAGGAGAAGAGAGCTTCAGGTTAAGAAATGGTTTTTAACAACCATTTCTAGATTTGTTTTCCTTTTCACTGTGTCCACAGCAACACCATTACCTTGTCAGTACAATAAATGCACTCTTTCTAAAGGCAAGCTTTTCCTAGAAATTTGACATAATTCAGGGAAGGCTCTTATTTCATCTGGCAACAATATTGCTGGTGGCAGCCATCTGAAGGGGTCCGGGGCTTTGCTGAGTCCTTATCTAGAAGCACTGCATCCTTAACATGTAAATACTATTTGCTTATTTTAACACAGAGCCAGAGTTTGATTCCCCACTGTGCCAAGGAGAAGAGTCAGCCTGTGTGGCCAAGGGCAAGCTGCACAGTCCCAGGGCGCCTGCAGAAGAAGGGAACAGGAAACTACTTCTGAGTATTCTCTGCCTCTGCTCCCAGACTCTGGAACTCCCTCCCACTGGAGGCCAGGCTGGCCTCATCTTTGTTGTCCTCCACAGGCAGGCAAAGACCTTTCTCTGCGGGCAAGCTTTTCCTTAATGACTGGTGGTCTGAGAAGGGTTTTAAATGGACTGTTGTACTCCGGTGTTTGAAATGTGTTTTCATATTGATCTTATTTACCGCTTTAATATAGTACTTGTTTAATTCTTTTTAAATATTTATATACTTACTTTTTTAGCTTTTAAATACAGTGGTGCCTCGCAAGACGAATGCCTCGCGGGACGAAAAACTCGCAAGACGAACGGGTCTTGTGAGTTTTTTGGTGCGATATTTTTCGTCTTGCGAGGCGGGTTTCCCATAGGAATGCATTGAAATTTAATTAATGCGTTCCTATGGGGGAAAAAAAGTCAGAAACCAAAAAAAAGTCAGAAAAAAGTCACTTACCAGGTACAGTAGACCCAGCCCCGCTCCTCACAGTGCCTTGGTAGCCCCGGAACAGCCGGACTCTGTGTGAGCAGAGCGCCGAACAGCTGAGAGTCGGCAACCAGCAGAGAGGCGGCAGCCATTTTGAGAGGCAGCAGCCATGTGGTCACCTCTCAAAATGGCTGCCGCCTCTCCAAAATGGCTGCTGCCTCTCTGCTGGTTGCCGACTCTCAGCTGTTCGGCGCTCTGTTCACACAGAGTCCGGCTGTTCCGGGGCCACCAAGGCACTGTGAGGAGCGGGGCTGGGTCTACTGTACCTGGTAAGGGACTTTTTTCTGACTTTTTTTTGGTTTCTGACTTTCCCCCCCCCATAGGAACGCATTAATTAAATTTCAATGCATTCCTATGGGAAACCGCTTTTCGCAAGACGAAAATTTCGCAAGACGGCGCTACTCGCGGAACGAATTACTTTCGTCTTGCGAGGCACCACTGTACTGTTTTAGTCATGTAAGCCGCCTTGGATCCTTTTGGGGAGAAAGGCAGCATAGAAATATTTTAAATAAATACCTGGAAAAACTTGAAAAGGGTTGCCACAAGCCAGAATTGACTTGATGGCACATGATTATTATGATTATATTTATGATTACTAATGTATGGAAAGGCTATTAGCCACCAAGGTAGCCTTTGAGCCCAAAGTAGAAGGAAGGGAGCTTTGGGAAGACACTCCAACTGGCAGCAGGGGGCAGGTGGGTGCATTTCCCTAAAATATTCATTCCACCTTCATTGTGTCAGGGATGCAAGGAGATGCCAGACCTCTGCTGTGGTAAGAAAGATGTCCTCGGAAATGTGGCGAACTCCACAGGCGATAACTCCCAGAGCCACTCCTGGGAAAATGTAAGCGTTGTTCCCTTGGCCGGGGAAGAAGGTCTGTCCGTTGGGCAGGGTCACCTTGGGAAACGGGCTGCCGCTTGCAAAGATACCTCGCCCCTGTGAGCAGAACAAGAAGGGGGCGGAAGGTGCAGAAGAGAAGGTTCATTGCCATCCAGGAACTTCCGTCAGATTGCATGGAACGTGAAAAAGAAAGGAACATTGGGCAGGGTACCTCTCTTGAGGATGTCCTCCTCCGCCACAGGAAAAGGAAGGCTTACCCCAAAGCAGGCAGCCTTTGTGGGAGCAAAATGGCAGGGAAGCCACAAGAGGGAGTGCCTTACCTCTGTCAAGTGGTAGCACTGCTCGGCTGTGCACTCTGCTTTGCTTGTGGGGTTACTGAGGGCAAACACGATTGGCCTCTCGTTGAAGGTTCCCATGTCCTTCAAAATCTGATCACTGAAGGCTCCAGCCACAGCAGCCACACCTACAACCGTGAGGTGACAACCAGCGAGAGAAAGAAGAATTCGTAAACGGTTTTGGAAGATGACGTCACTGTCTCTCCCCTTAGGCTACTCACTGGGCTGTTGCATCGCCCCAAAACTGTTCTAGCTTCTTGCAATAAGGAACGGATACAAGTATGTAATAAGTGAATAGCAATTATCTAGACTGGAGGGCGGGAAAAGACCGACATGCTAGATCTTTGTCCGACCGCACCCCCTCTCTTCCAAGATCAGTTTCTTAAAAAAAAGAAACATAAAATGCTCTTATATCTCATCCTGGCCTTTTCTCTTTTGAACTGTGTCTGCTACTGGGTTCATTGTTTTCTCTAACAGTGAAGCCAGCCTGGTGATAACAAAAGCAAAACAGAAATATATATTTATATCTAAACTCCACAAAATTATTTCAGGGTGAACTTCTGTGGACTTACCAGTTTAGAAATAAAATAGGACTGTCCTTCAATAAAAGAGTGGCTTCTACATCTTTGCTGATTAAAAGAATAGAATACACATAACATGGAAGCATCTGACCAGAGCTTGTTTGCTTCCAAGATGTTCAAAATGCTGATAATCTGGCAATGTGTTTTTTCCCCTTGAAAAAACAACCCACTTATAGAGTGTTTCGGAATAAACGTTCTTTTCTGGGGCGGACAGCCAAGTCTCAAATCTGATCCCTCCAGCACTATATGGTATAGCACCCAATGGTCTCGGGTGAGTGAGGAAGAAAAAAAGGGGTAACCTGCCTTCCTTTCCTGTTCCTGAAAGCCCCTGTGCCAGGTTTGAACAGTGCTGCAATGTTTCTGTTCCAGGTTAGCTAGAATCCTGAACAAGAGAACTCAACCTAAGGGGTAAGAAACATTTGGCAACTTTTAGCTACAGGTGGGAGGAAAGCGATGACAAACCTAGACAGCATCTTAAAAAGCAGAGACATCACCTTGCCGACAAAGGTCCGCATAGTCAAAGCTATGGTTTTTCCAGTAGTGATGTATGGAAGTGAGAGCTGGACCATAAAGAAGGCTGACTGCCGAAGAATTGATGCTTTTGAACTGTGGTGCTGGAGGAGACTCTTGAGAGTCCCCTGGACTGCAAGGAGATCAAACCTATCCGTTCTGAAGGAAATCAACCCTGAGTGCTCACTGGAAGGACAGATCCTGAAGCTGAGGCTCCAATACTTTGGCCATCTCATGAGAAGAGAAGAGTCCCTGGAAAAGACCCTGATGTTGGCAAAGTGTGAAGGCAAGAGGAGAAGGGGACGACAGAGGACGAGATGGTTGGACAGTGTCATCAAAGCTACCAACATGAATTTGACCCAACTCCGGGAGGCAGTGGAAGACAGGAGGGCCTGGCGTGCTCTGGTCCATGGGGTCACGAAGAGTCGGACACGAACGACTAAACAACAACAACAAAGCTACAGGTTCCATTTAATAGAAGTCTGAGATGAGGTTTCAGATTATTTTTGAATCATTTTTAGGCATGTTATGCTTTAGAATAATAGATCTCAAGATGTGAGAGTGAAAAATATTCTACATGTACAAATCAAACCCTTGTTTTCCAGCCAGCTCCTGACAATAAGTCCAGTAACTTAAATGAGATGTGATGGTGGCTGTTCAAAAGCCACTGCACAAGTCACTATGTTAAGATCTGCAGTTCTTCATTGCTTAGTCTGGTGCCTTTCTGTTATCAGGCAGCAATGCCTGCAGATACTTATTCAAACTCCTTCCTTTTGCCCTGTTGTCTCTTGGTGGTAGTTGCACCCATGGAATACTGCCTTTCTTCTTGGAAGAATAAGAAACCTGCCATTACAGTGAACTGGAAATTCACACCATGCCAACACTTCCAGAAGGTGAGGATTAAAACAAAGAAGAAGGAGCAGAGGGGAAATGAAGGGACATGAGATGTCAGCATCTAAAGGAAAACAAGACTGATAGTTACCAATGATGGCTGTTGGTTTTACAGTCTGCACCACTTCCTCCAGGGTCTTCACACTGGGATGATCATGAGCAAACATCTCCTTTTCATGATTCAGGTGGCTCCTGCCCTATGAGATGAACAAACGCCATAGTGGGTAAAAAGAAGACTGAAAATAAAATCTGTTTTCCTAGATATGTGCTTGAGACCTCCACCTGTGCTTGAAGTGTTTATGAATTGCCTCTCCAAATGTGAAAAAATTACATTGTCTCTCCTGGAAGTTCAACAAGGCCCAAGACTATTAAATGAAAGATGTACAAGATAATCACGCATTGTACTGATGTCTGAAGAATGTGGTCAAAGTAAAAATAAGGGAAAAGGTATTCAAAACTGAAACACCGTTTTTATACTTATTGGATATACCATTCTCTCAGTTTCATTCTGTCTTTAAAAAATACATCCCAAATCCTTAGAGTTCAGGACATGGAGTAATATATCTAAATTAAGCAATGTTAATGCTAATATAATAAAACAACTTATGCACAGAGGCGTTTGAGAATTATAGTCTAGCTTTCTAAAGTGTGAAGGGCAGAAGACAGGAATGAAACTCATGAGTTCCTCATCTACATTATGAGCTCAGTTTCGCAACTCACCTTACAAACACATATACCAGGGAGTCAACTTCTGCACTGTCAATTTAAATTGATGTGCATGTATATGTGTGCCTGTGGATGCATGTGCATGTTAATGACGGCATGGACGCTATCCAACAGGTGCCTTTTCTTATTCACACTGAACCATTTTAAACATTTGCAAAACAGCTTCATCTTTTCTATAGTTTGTAGAAAGATGTGTTTTTTCATGTTAATTTGGTTCCATTTACTCTTGACGTGGCAGTCAGCCATGATCAATATTCATTTTCAATAGGATTAAAAGCATTTTCTCTTCTTACAGTCTTATGTCTGGCTTTTTAGGATAACAACAATACACTGAAATACCTTGACAATGAGTCCCTTTGAATCCACCATCCAGATTTTTTTGACAGCTTCTTCTCTTGATATTCCTTCCTTCTCCAAAGCCATAACGATCAGATGAGCTATACCCATAGCAGCCTACAAACACAGACAAAAGAGAAATGTAGTCATTTCCTCTGCGGAAGGATAGAAGGAACCATTTTACACTGAATTAAATTGTTGGAACATTCAGCCCAGTACTCCATATTCTGAATAACAACAGTTCTGCACTGTCTGTGTCTTGCTATAGGAGATTAATTACTGGGGATTTTTTTTGGGAACTGACCTAGGATTTATACAAGGAAAACATAGCCTTCCCTATGGCTCCATGATTCATGAAGGAGAAAAATACCCCTTATCCTTTCCCAAAATTGATGATGGAAGGAAGACTGAAGAAGAAGACTGTGAAACAAGAGGTAATGAAAAACTGCAGAAAAATGTTTTTCGGACTCCCTCTCCCAGAATTGTCCAAGAATTCCAGTCCAAAGACCCACACCTACATTTCATTCACCTGGAGAACGGCCTTCCTCCAAGGCTTCTTAGGCCTTGCTTCCTGTTGTTAATTTACAAAAGAGGAAGCTACCATGGTGCTTCCTGGAAGTTGTAGTTCTTCAGGAGATCCCCACTGTAGAGCCTAAAGTGCAATGAGATTACAACTCCCAGGAAGAAAAACGTAGTAGCATTCTTTTTTGTACATTAAAAACTGGAAACAAGGCCCGAGACAGCTGTGTAGAGTTGCACATGGGCACAATGCTCCAGGTGAGCAAAATGTAAGTGTCTAAAGATGTGGGTCTATGGGCTGGAATGCCCAGAATTCTGCCTAGCGAATTCTGGAAGAATTCTGCAAGTTGAAGTCCCAAAAGCACACCAAACACATCCCTGGAGAATGCACAATCTAAGCTAGAGGCACTCTGGAACTGTGCCGTTTGTCCAAGGCTACACAGGCTGGCTTTTGTCCCACAAAGCACAAGGGGGAATCAAACTATCAACCTCTGGTTCTGCTGCCAGGTAACTAAATCATGAAACTATCTAGAAGGTTATTTTAACGAGCAGCAGGGATATCTGGACCCAACGATCTCTAAATACCAGGGAACTCCACTAGATCCCTGGATACCTCATGCTACCCCTACTCAGATTTCTGCCACCAATCCATGGTTTCATTAAAATCAACAACAGATGAGACATGAGTCTGGATTCAGTGCCCATTAAAATAAATTCCTCAAAGAACAGAGGCATCATTTATTTCAGCACCTAGACAAAACAGAAGCCAGTGAAAGGGTCAATAGCTGGAAACAGCCATGATGGATCTGTTCTCATTCTCTACAAAACTCTGCAGGGGCTTCACTTCTTTGGAGATTTGGCACAAATACAGGCTCATTTCCCAAGAAATAAATACAAGGGTCGGTCTGGTCAGTTTCCCTCACACTTTGTAAGTAGAGATGGGGGTATTCGTACACGAATATCACCTGTGCAGGTGATATTCGTATATGACTCTTGGCAGGAGGCGGGAGGACAAGCCTCGCTGCAAGGTCGAAGAGTGGCTCGCAGATCGCGCACTGCGGAGGCATTGGTAGAATTGCGCTGTCCGTGTCTGTGGCGGATCGGTGAGTGGACCGTCCAGCCCCATGGGGCTGGACCCTCATTAATGCCACCTGTGCAGGGATATTCGTATACGAATACCCCCATCTCTATTTGTAAACTCTTCCAGGCTGGCCTGCAGAGTTAACAGCAGTGGGACTATTCCTGCCCAACGACTTCGAGTAACTCCACTGCTTTTACATTTCTCACCTATTATAATATATATATTGATAAGAAAAGAACAGAAAATAAAAGAATGGAACACTGTGATTTTTGTTGGCCTTCCCTCACCCCAGGATACGACCTACCTCTCCAGCTCCTTGGAAGACAAACTTGTGGTCAGAAAGCTTGTTCTTTGTGATCCTTAAGGCAGCAAGAATTCCAGCTACTGCTACGGAAGCAGTTCCTGCAAAAGAAGCAGATGATTCTGGGAAGGCTGTATGTTCACCAATTATTATTATTATTATTATTATTATTATTATTATTATTATTATTATTATTATTATTATTATTATTATTATTATTAATTGAATTTATATCCCGCCCATCTAGTCAATAGACACTCTATCTACTATACCAAAGAAGTCTGATGCAAAGATTTGACGACAGATGCAACTACACAGAGAGGGAAATGGGAATTAACTCGGTTTTCTCCCATATAAGTGGCCACACAGGTAAAGGAAGAAAAAAGCCTTTTACTTGCAGTTCCATTTGAAGCACCTGTAGGTGGTGCAGTTCAAAGGAACTGCCTTAAGAAGGCTTTCCTTCCTCCATCACTCATTTCCTCATCTTATTTTGCTGCCAGAGGGATCTTGCTAAAGTGTAATAAATAAATATACTGGAAATCTGCTGGAGGAGAAGGTGCTAAAAAAGAGAAGTGTCTTGGGAGAGAGGGGTGAGTACAGGCACTGCTTGTGTGTGCTTGCGTATGTGCATGTGAACACTCTCCTCACTCTCTCTTTTAAGGCAAGTGGAAAGGCTCTTTGTCAAAGTACTGCTTTGTGTATGTGCATGCGTGATCGCTTGGTCTTTCCTTTCTATATCAACTCAAAGTGATGACATGCTTTGAACAAAAGCAAAAGAATACCACTTTTAAAAGCAGAAAGGTCTCTGGTACGAAGGAAAAACTACAGATTGGGGGTGTGGGACTCTTGGCTAATTAGCATTTCTTGCTGCATCATGTGATCAATGGGAAAAAAGGTAAATCAGCATTTTACCCTATGTTCTCAGGCTCTCAGTATCAGACTCTTTGGTCTGCTTGTTATATCCCAGGCGAGCTAGTAGAATTAAGACTATTTGTATGTCATCAGACATTTGGAATAACTCTAGCTTATTCCTGGATAATGAAAGGTTGGGTGTGAACCTATTCTTATGACTCCCCTACTATTCTAACAAAAGCTGTGTTTTTAAAATAAAAAAATATCCAAAAAACAAACCTTGCGCTCTCAAGTGGCCTAATGTTTTGAAAAACTGTAGGTAGGTGGGGGACCTAAAAATCTAGCAAAAGTGACTCTCAGCCCTCCGAAGGACATTAGCTGACCTTTAAACTAGAATATTAGAGGTTGGGCATTCAGTTCCCCACTGTGCCTCCTGAAAGTAGAGCCAGCCTGTTTGTGTCCTTTAAGCTGTCTCAAAAATCATATCAGGTGAAATCCAAAATCCTTTGGATTTGGCCTGATAAGCTTGCACAGACTAACACGGCTACCTCTTCCAAAACTTCAAAAATCAAAGTGCATCTCAAAAATCTCATAGCTGTTGTACACACTTCTGTCCTTTAGGGGGAGCCAAGGATTAATTCTTCATCCTCATCTGAGCAATTGGCTGCATATTTAGCTAACAGAAAACTCTAGCGCCTTTAAAAACACATTCTTATAAAGATTGGATGGGGAGGGCACAAAGAGAAGAGGATGCTTATGACTTGGCCTGTTCTCTAATGTGGTTTTAAGAAGCCTCATGGCCCTGAGAGACAGGGTGAGCCATTCTTCATCATCCTGCGTGCCGATTACCAACAGAATGGAAAGTTGCAAGACTTTGGTGCAACGGCCATAAGTTCCCCCTCTTAATATGCTTCTAATCCTCCATCATCTCCACAAATGGTTCTTCTGCATGCCAGTTACTCAAAGCACACCAACATTTATTTGTCTTGGATGCAAAAGGATTGTTTATCACAAGGATTAGGTTTTGCTGATTAAAAAAAGGGGTGGTGGTGGTGGAGGGGAAGACTCTCAAGAGTCCCCAGCTGCTTTGCATAAACTGTTGGCCGAGAAATGTTTGTTTGATCCCAAAGGGTTGCTCATTAAAGAAAGAAAGAAAGAAAAAAGGAAAATAGAAATCATCATATACTACTACAGAGATTCTGCTTTCCAAGTTCCAGTTTTCAGCAAAACTTTCCTAAGTTAATAAAGAATAGTTACACTGGTAACGGCCTCACCCTTCCCATCTCTACTGGTAAGTAATCTGCTTTAATTTCAGTGGGACTTATTTTCAAGTATGTTCAGGGCTGCAGAGTTAATCTTGTTTGGAAAAAGTGGAAAATAATTTGAATTAAAGCCTTCTCGAATACATGGACATTAATTGCCTCTGGACAATTCTTTCCATTACAGTTAATGTGCCATTGTCCACAAGTCAGCCTTTTTTTTTTAACCCTTTAATTGTTCCCTTGAGCAGTTTGGAATGAGATATTCTGCGGTCAATACAAACTGCCCTGTGACTAGGCTCTGATGTTAATTCCAACAGGATTTTCTTAGGACACCCATTTCTAACACACAATTCTTCCATTCTACTGTGAAACTGTAAATACTTTTTAAAAAAAACAATTGTGCTGCTTATCTACTCCCCCGTAGCGCTTAAAGCACTCTCTGGGTGGTTTGCAATTTGAATTATGCAGGTTACACATTGACTAGGGGAAACCTTGTCAATTTTACAGATGCTCTGCCTGTTTCTTGTGGGAGGTGTAGTTTTCTGAGGGGATGCCTTCTATAGAGCCTAATGGGCAGCAAGACTACACTTCCCATAAAGACCTAGGCCTGCCAGGAAGCACTGGGGCAGTACCCTTTTTGTACATGATGTAGGCTTGGGACAGCCTGGGAGACAGGGTCTTTTCCAGGTGAGTGGAATATAGGGGCATGTAGATGTATGTAATCATGGGCAGGAACTGCCTGAGTTCTGTGTGTGGAATTCTTGTGGAATTCTGGGATTTGGAGTCCAAACTCGAAACAAAACAAAACAAAATCACACACCACTTAGATTAAATTCCTACACTCAGAAGCTCATAAGAACATACAACAGATTTGAGGAATGTGCAACGATCCAGATGCTGTTGGACATCAGCATCTTATCAGCCTTAACAAATCTAGGCAATGGTAAGGGATGCTGTTGCCAAGCTTAGAGTGTGGAAAAGTTCCTTTTTTGGGGTGCCGGCTGCCAAGAATTCTTTTAGCAAGCATGATCATAAAGACTGAAAGATTTGTGAGATGGAATCCTTAAAAGGTAAGATTTCCGGGCTCTGTCCGGCCCTGGCTTTTGGAGAATGTGACGGACAGAGGAAACACAGAGGGAATTTACACAAGACGGCATCCACCATGTTCTAGGCTGTCTCCCCAATGGACATTTGTATCTCTTACCCTGAATGTCATCGTTGAATGTACAGTATTTGTTGCGGTATTTGTTGAGAAGACGGAAGGCGTTTGCATTGGCAAAGTCTTCAAACTGAACAAGGCAATTCATTCCATACCTGTGGAGTTGAAATGGAAGACCAGGAGAGTTAAAAAGCAAACATCACTCTTTGTGCAAGACCTGCTAAGAAGAGTTTCTCAGCTTTTCACTTTCCTCTTTACAAAAACAAAAGTGTCTTCCCTACTCCTGCTTTAAGAAACGCTTATTTTCAACTAGCTGTGTATTTTTGTTCAACAGGTTCTGCTGAATTTTTAAGGGCTGCAATTATGCTGCTTCTTTCCAATGCATCATCTATTTGTTTTTTGTTTTTTAAAGCAAAAGATTATTATCATATTGTTTTGCTTAATTACTCTGTTGCAGGCTGACCTGGAAGTGTGTTGAAGGGGAGCAGAGAAATATATAAAGAAGACACTTTTTAAAAAAAGGTCTGTCCTATTAACACCAGAGGAGAAAAAGTGTTTTGAAGAGTAACTTAGTGGAAGTCACACCTTTCTGTTTAAAGCAAGATGGACAATTTCCAAGGGATGAAGGAGTCACATGCCATGCAAGGATGGCATAACCCATGATTACTCAACTGAATCTGCTGTTGCATCACCCAATTTCAGGAGCACGGTGGTGTCAGTCATGATTTAACTTGAAGACCAAATTCATGGAAGTGGACACCTTGTTTTAATGTCAAATTGTAGCTTGGCTCCTTACCAGCACACTGAAGCTTAGTGCTACAGCAGCAAATTCAATGGTGTAAAAAAAAGAAAAAGAAAAAAGGAGAGCATATATGTGGCTCACATCCCACGTTTCCTTCCCCAGCTGTAACCAAAGCAATGCAATCAACCTTGAAAGACAGTTTTTCTACACAAGCTGCTTTTTCCTTACTACGAAAGCTATCAAAAACATGGCATGCTTTCAATTCATGTGGGGTTACTCAGAAGTCCAACAGACCCATCTAAAATCCGATGTGTATTGAGTTTTAATGTGAAAGGAAACACCCTAAAGAACAGCTATAGCTCAGTGGCTATAGTGAGAGTTGGGCCATAAAGAAGGCTGACCGCCGAAGAATTGATGCTTTTGAATTGTGGTGCTGGAGGAGACTCTTGAGTCCACTGGACTGCAAAGAGATCAAACCTATCCGTTCTGAAGGAAATCAACTCTGAGTGCTCACTGGAAGGACAGATCCTGAAGCTGAGGCTCCAATACTTTGGCCATCTCATGAGAAGAGAAGACTCCCTGGAAAAGACCCTGATGTTGGGAATGTGTGAAGGCAAGAGGAGAAGGGGACGACAGAGGACGAGATGGTTGCACAGTGTCATCGAAGCTACCAACATGAATTCGACCCACCTCCGAGAGGCAGTGGAAGACAGGAGGGCCTGGCGTGCTCTGGTCCATGGGGTCATGAAGAGTCGGACACGACTTAATGACTAAACAACAACAAAAGCTCAGTGGCAAATCACACCCTTTGCACAGAATCACAGGCTGAAATCCTCTTGCTTAGCATAATAAGATGCAGCTAAAGTAGGCCCAATGAATCCGTGGAACTTACAAAGGACTTAACTCACCAAATCCCCAGTGATTCAACGGGCCTACTCTAGTTGTGACTTACTATGCTAAGCAATGGGATTTCAGCCATAGGATTATAGAACAGTTGTGCTGGAAGGGACCTCAAAGGTCATGGAGTCCTGCAGGAAATCCACAAGGAAAGCATCCCGGATGAGCGACCATCCAACCTCTGCTTAAAACTCTCAAATGAAGTAGAGTCCGCCACCCTTGGAGCCAGCAGGTTCCCTTGACCAATGACTCTTACTGTTAGAACAGTGTCCCCATGCCAAAGATCTCACGTTTGACCCATGTATTTCCAGGAAGAGCAACGAAAGACTCTTGCCTGTAACTCTGGACAGCCATTGTCATTCAGAGAGCTACATGAGCTAATGATCTAACTCTGTGCAAAGCAGATTCCTATGTTCTTATATCCCATGATCCTCTGCAATCAATTCTGTGGCAGAGTCTAAGCTGCCACATCACATTGACGTGGCAGATGTTCTCCAAGACTCGAAAGACTGAAAACCACTACTTGAACTTTACAAGAAAAATATCTTGAGAGAAAAGTCTCCAACTTTAGCATTTCAGTGCTTGTTTGCTGCTTTCAAAGCAGGGATAACATTAACCGTCTGTTCTCGAATGCACCTGAACAAGCAACAGAAGGAGCATATGGAACTGCTGAACGAGCCATTAGCTTGTTCAGTGGCCAACTAATGTTTTGATAAAAAGAAAAGAAGACTTCATGACTTCAGTATATGAAAAGTAAAATATTGCCTTTGGGATCCCAAGCACTGCAAGGAAATGTTGGCGCAGAAAAATCTCCCAATCCAATGAGAGGCACTCTGGCATTTTTTTCCTGAGAAATCTCATGCACTGAAGACTCTAAACCAGAAACTGATACCGGTGAAACCTTGCTTTGTTTACACACAGACCACTGAAAGCTCCATTCATCACAGCTTTAAAAGGTCCCTGGTCTTTATCAGGCTCTTTCAGTGGGTTTTTTTTTCTGTTGTCCATATTTGTTAAACATTATTCATAGTGCTAAGAAGTATCTGTCAGCAGGAAAACAATGGAAGGGGCATTTATGGCTTCCCTCTGTGGATCCAGACAAGTAACTCAGTCATGTTTCATCAGCTTCCTTGCTTTGAAGAAAACAGGGTTCGCCTCCTGTAAATGTCATCAAGTTTAGTCTTCAGAAGGGTGTCGGTATTTTCAAGAGCTTCCTGCAAGTCATGCCTTTTGTGGCTGCTGACAAAACAGCATCAAATTCCTTCCTGGCTGCCATAATAACAGCCGTATTCCACAGAGGTCTTCAACTAAAAAGCTGTGTTCTACAAAAGCATCACAGACCTACCTAAAGTAGGTCACTCACACTCCACCGTCACATCCCCTTTCTTTTGTGAAAGGACAAGTGAGGAGGAGGAGAAAAAGAAGCAAACAGTGCAAAGGTTAAAATATGCCCCATGGTGCAGAAGGTGTGGGGGGTAACAGCAGATTCCAGATTCCGAATCAGTGCAAATAATTGGTCAAAACCAGCACATCCGATGAGTTGTTATGGCCAAGTAGCTTCATGTTGCTAGCTATTTGTTGTGGGGAGGGGAAAAGGTGCATATTTCCTAAAACATGGAGGCTCATGCATACAGAATCTACAACGGCTCAGTCACGTGTGTTCTGGGTTCAGATACTGAGGAGCAAGTTGCAACCTACTATTTGTGTGATCCAAATCGGCCCTACCATTAGGCAAAGAGAGGCAGCCACCTCAGGCAGATAATTCAGGGTGTCATGAAAGGGCACTATACTCTCATTTACTTGATGCATCATTACTAGATTTTTACTGTCTGAAAAGGGGTACACGTTCTGCTTTACGTGCCAAAAGAAAAGCTCAAAAATGCTAACGCTCTAAACGACTTGAGATCTGAGGGGATGCCTGTCTCTGCATATACCTACTGGAGCATCTATTTATTTATTTATTTAAAATATTTTTACACCGCCTCTCTCCTTACAGGGAACCAAGGTGGCCTACAACAATGAAAAGACAATATTTGAAAGCTAAAAACAGTAAGTATACAGATATTAAAAAAAGAATGAAACAAGCATTACATTAGTATAATCAATACTAAAAACACGTTTAAAAACAACGGAGCACGGCAATCCATTAAAAACACCCCTCTCAAGATCTGTTGATGTGGCTTAGCCTGTGTCTAACTCTTCGAAAGCAACCCATGATGTCGAAATGTGGGAAGAGTCTTCCCTTCTCCCTGATGCCTGCTACTGATGTTGGCCTCATTTCAGCACCAGTGAAAAACTTTGCTCTTAACTCAAACATTTGCCACCTAGCAGCCATGGCTTCTCCTTCACGGATTGCTGCCTTGTCGTGGCGAAGGGGCTTGAGTAATTCAGAGAAGCTATGAGCTATGCCGTGCAGGGACACCCAAGACGGACAGGTCATAGTGGAGAGTTCTGACTAAACGCGATCCACCTGGAGCAGGAACTGGCAAGCCACTCCAGTATCTTTGCCAAGAAAACTCAATGGACAGAAACAAAAGGCTAAAAGATACGATGCTGGAAGATGAGCCCCTCAGGTCGGAAGGCGTCCAACATGCTACTGAGGAAGAGCGGAGGACAAGGACAAGTAGCTCCAGTGCTAATGAAGTGGTTGGGCCAAAGCTGAAAAGATGCTCAGCTGCGGACGCGCCTGGAAGCGAAAGGAAAGTCCGATGCTGCAAAGAAAAATACTGCATAGGAACCTGGAATGTAAGATCTATGAACCTTGGTAAGTTGGATGTGGTCAAAGAGGAGATGGCAAGAATCAACATTGACATCCTGGGCGTCAGTGAACTAAAATGGACGGGAATGGGCGAATTCAATTCAGACGATTATCATATCTACTATTGTGGGCAAGAATCCCGTAGAAGATATGGAGTAGCCCTCATAGTCAACAAAAGAGTGGGAAAAGCTGTATTGGGATACAATCTCAAAAATGATAGAATGATTTCAATACGAATCCAAGGCAGACCTTTCAACATCACAGTAATCCAAGTTTATGCACCAACCACCCATGCTGAAGAGGCTGAAATTGACCAATTCTATGAAGACTTACAACACCTTCTAAAACTGACACCAAAGAAAGATGTTCTTCTCATTATAGGGGATTGGAATGCTAAAGTAGGGAGTCAAGAGATAAAAGGAACAACAGGTAAGTTTGGCCTTGGAGTTCAAAACGAAGCAGGGCAAAGGCTAATAGAGTTTTGTCAAGAGAACAAGCTGGTCATCACAAACACTCTTTTCCAACAACACAAGAGGTGACTCTACACATGGACATCACCAGATGGGCAATACCGAAATCAGATTGATTATGTTCTCCGCAGCCAAAGATGGAGAAGCTCTATACAGCAAAAACAAGACCTGGAGCTGATTGTGGCTCTGATCATCAGCTTCTTATAGCAAAACTCAAACTTAAACTGAAGAAAGTAGGAAAAACCACTGGGCTACTCAGGTATAATCTAAACCAAATCCCTTATGAATACACAGTGGAAGTGAAGAACAGATTTAAGGAACTCGATTAGGTGGACAGAGTGCCTGAAGAACTATGGATGGAGGCTCGTAAGATTGTACAGGAGGCAGCAACAAAAACCATCCCAAAGAAAAGAAAGCAAAGTGGCTGTCCAACGAGGCCTTACAAATAGCAGAGAAGAGAAGGGAAACAAAATGCAAGGGAGATAGGGAAAGTTACAGAAAATGGAATGCAGACTTCCAAAGAATAGCAAGGAGAGACAAGAGGGCCTTCTTAAATGAACAGTGCAAAGAAAGAGAGGAAAATAATAGAAAGGGAAAAACCAGAGATCTGTTCAAGAAAATTGGAGATATTAAGGGAACATTTCGTGCAATGATGGACATGATAAAGGACAAAAATAGTAGGGACCTAACAGAAGCAGAAGACATCAAGAAGAGGTGGCAAGAATACACAGAGGAATTATACCAGAAAGATCTGGATGTCCCGGACAACCCAGATAGTGTGGTTGCTGACCTTGAGCCAGACGTCCTGGAGAGTGAAGTCAAGTGACGGCTAACAACAAGGCCAGTGGAGGTGATGGCATTCCAGTTGAACTATTTAAAATCTTAAAAGATGACGCTGTTAAGGTGCTACACTCAATATGCCAGCAAGTTTGGAAACTCAGCAGTGGCCAGAGGATTGGAAAAGATCCCAATCCCAAAGAAGGGCAGTGCCAAAGAATGCTCCAACTACCGTACAATTGCACTCATTTCACACGCTAGCAAGGTTATGCTCAAAATCCTCCAAGGTAGGCTTCAGCAGTATGTGGACCGAGAACTCCCGGAAGTACAAGCTGGATTTCGAAGGGGCAGAGACCAAATTGCTAACATGCGCTGGATTATGGAGAAAGCCAGAGAGTTCCAGAAAAACATCTACTTCTGCTTCATTGACTACGCAAAAGCCTTTGACTGTGTGGACCACAGCAAACTATGGCAAGTCCTTAAAGAAATGGGAGTGCCTGACCACCTTACCTATCTCCTGAGAAATCTCTATGTGGGACAGGAAGCAACAGTTAGAACTGGATATGGAACAACTGATTGGTTCAAAATTGGGAAAGGAGTACGACAAGGGTGTATATTGTCTCCCTGCTTATTTAACTTATATGCAGAATACATCATGCGGAAGGCTGGACTGGAGGAATCCCAAGCCGGAATTAAGATTGCCGGAAGAAATATCAACAACCTCAGATATGCAGATGATACCACTCTGATGGCAGAAAGTGAGGAGGAATTAAAGAACCTCTTAATGAGAGTGAAAGAGGAGAGCGCCAAAAATGGTCTGAAGCTCAACATCAAAAAAACTAAGATCATGGCCACGGGCCCCATCACCTCCTGGCAAATAGAAGGGGAAGATATGGAGGCAGTGACAGAGTTTACCTTCCTGGGCTCCATGATCACTGCAGATGGTGACAGCAGCCATGAAATTAAAAGACGCCTGCTTCTTGGGAGGAAAGCGATGACAAACCTAGACAGCATCTTAAAAAGCAGAGACATCACCTTGCCGACAAAGGTCCGCATAGTCAAAGCGATGGTTTTTTCAGTAGTGATGTATGGAAGTGAGAGCTGGACCATAAAGAAGGCTGACCGCCAAAGAATTGATGCTTTTGAACTGTGGTGCTGGAGGAGGCTCTTGAGAGTCCCCTGGACGGCAAGGAGAACAAACCTATCCATTTTGAAGGAAATCAACCCTGAGTGTTCACTGGAAGGACAGATCCTGAAGCTGAGGGTCCAATACTTTGGCCATCTCATGAGAAGAGAAGAGTCCCTGGAAAAGACCCTGATGTTGGGAAAGTGTGAAGGCAAGAGGAGAAGGGGACGACAGAGGACGAGATGGTTGGACAGTGTCATCGAAGCGACCAACATGAATTTGACCCAACTCCGGGAGGCAGTGGAAGACAGGAGGGCCTGGCGTGCTCTGGTCCATGGGGTCACGAAGAGTCGGGCACGACTTAACGACTAAACAACAACAACTATCGTAGCACCATTGAGAGTGTCCTAACCTATGGCATTCTCGTATGGTTTGGGAGCAGCTCTGTAGTGGACAAAAAAGCTCTACAGAGAACCATTAAAATTGCCCAGAATATCATCGGGCTCCAGCTATCAACCCTGGATGACATCTTCACATTCTGCTGTCTGAGGAAGTCACACAACATCTTTAGAGATTTTTTCCCATCCTGCTCACAACTTCTTTGAACTGTTGCTGTCTCGCAGAAGATACAGAACAATTAAGACTCGGACCACACGTTTTCTGAATAGTTTTTATCCCAGAGCTATAATTGCACTTAATAATGAACTTAAAGACCATCAGTAGTGAACAGTTGGACAGTGTTACTTAGCCTGCGGTGCAGATGTTTGTGTTCTTAGTGGGGGATTTTTAGTGGGTGGGGAGTGTTTGGGGATTTTTTATGTGTGTGCATGTGGGTCTGGTCTCTGGGTGTCTGTGTGAATTTCGTTGTACGTGTATACTATGCATATACTTACAATGACAATAAATTTAATAAATAAATAATCCTCTTTGTAATAGATAGGAGCCTGTCATAGAGAGGGGGAGAAAATTTTGTGAGGACCACAGTATAAATCTAGAGGGTTAACCTCACTCCACCCCCCAACCCCCAATTCCATAGTCCTGATTGAGTTCCCCTCTAGCTGCTATTTAACAAAGGAACACCAAGATGTATAAAACATGAGCACACATTGAATGCATCATGTCCTTTGGCCCAAGGGTTCCTAGTTCTGAAGCTGCTGACGCATCTGCAAAAAGCAAAACAAAACATTCAGCACTTTGTGGCAGCTTCTGTTGTGAATCTCTTTTTTTCTCTCCTGGAATTTCTATTATAAGGCTTCAAAGAATCCAAACACATGAAATCTTTTAAAAATATTGCTCTTCTGCCAACATTGCCAGAATCCATGCAAATTAATCAGGGCCGACCCCGTCACAAACATTTGCTCTAAAGGCGCTTATTAACTCTTTGCTAACCAGGCCTTGATATTTATGGAGGGTGTATCCCAAACCAACATTCCTGGTGGCAGATGCTTGTTTTAAAAGACGGAGAGGACTGCCGTCCAAGTTCTGCCTCTTCACTGAAGCTTGTAAAGGAAGAAGAACAGCTTGGGTTTGCCTGATGGATTTGGCAGAAAGAATGAATAATATGGAAAGCACGCAGGCGTGTGCATATATATATATAGGGAGGAAATAGTATACATTCTCAGCAGATAATACAAAAATCAGAAAGAGAGAAAGGACATGATGAAAGGACATGATGAAGAAACCAAAATGTCACCTAAAACTCATCAAAAGTATTGATAGAAACATGCATTGATAACACATGGCTACCGTTCTTCCTGCCATCTCACAGTCGAAGGAAAGTCACATGGCTACATGCTCTCTCTCATTCATAACAGAAGTTCCTGCTGGTAGAAACCTAGCAAATCAGGAAAAGTAACTGCAACGAAGCGTGGTCCCTAAAGCTTCTGTCTATTGTTATCATTTTCAGAGCTTGGAACTTTTACTGAATAATCATTGAATAATAGAATAATGGAGTTGGAAGGGACCATTGAGTTCAATTCCCTGCTCAATGCAGGAATCCAAATAAAAGCAAATCTGACAGATGGTTGTCCAGTTTTGTCTTGGATGCTTCCAGTGTTGGAGTGCTCATCACCTCCTGAGGTTATTGGTTTCATTGTTGTACTGCTTAACAGTTAAGAATGTTTTCCTGGTATTCAGCCTATATCTGGCTTCCTGCAACTTGAGCCCATTATTATGTGTCCTGCACTCTAGAATTGATTGAGAGCAGATCCTGTTACTCCAGATGAGACCTAACCAGTGCCAAATAGAGAGGAACTGGTACTTCACGGGATTTGGAGACTATACTTATATTAATGCAGTCTAAAACAGCTTGCCTTTTCAGCAACTTGATCATACTGTTGGCTCCTATTCAGCATGTGATCCACAGTAATTCCAAGATCCTTCTTGCATGTAGTATTAATTCCCTTCAGATCAGTTTGTACAAGCCTACCCCAAGGTGGGCGGTTCACTGTTTGGGATTACACGTCCCAGGATCCCCAAGCCCAACTATAGGATTCTGGGAGTTGTATTCCACAAGAGTAACATTTTCAAGCTGTTTGTTTTTTTGCACAAGGAAGAACTTTGCACATCAGGCCGTGATTTTGGAACTTCTATGTTTTTTCCTACACCATCCACAGCTACGCAGCGCCCATCCTGATGAAGGCCTGTAGGAAGTCAAAAGCTAACTTATGTTCGTGATTTTTTAATGGTCTAATAAAGGTATTACACCCCATTTTCCTTTGGGCTGTAATTTTCATGGCTCAGAGAAGATCAAATACTGGATGTCCCAAGATCTGATCCAACACTTTAAACATTATACTATGCTATCCTGATTTTCTCACCTTTCTGATGCTCAGGGGTCTACAGCAGACCGCATGTAGTGCCTAGAAAATGTCACAAACAACAACAAAACCCCACAAAATAAAAGCAATGGTATCACCAAACCACTTACTTTGGGATATATGTGCAAAGCAGCTGGATTAACTTTGTGGCTGCGTTTAGGAAAGTTACACTTTTGGACTATGGGTCTAAGGATCTCTAGCCTGCATGACGAATCTATGGGGGATTCTGGGAGTTGCAATGAAAAATGTAACTTTCCTAAGCTCTAGGTTAAGGATTCTCTCTTATAGCATAGAGCATCAGAAACGTCTATCACAAAGGCAGTCCCTTGACTTATGATCCCGTTAAGGAGAACAGGTATTCTACCTGCCCCTCCTGTTCATCACATCATAATGTATCCAGAATTGCCACTTAGCTGGAGAGAAGGGGCCAACTTCACAGTGGGACTTTACAAACAAATTAATTCAGCTGCGTGGTGGAAAATTCCCAAGCACAGCAAGAAAATATCAGTCTGCACCTCCAGTACTGGAAAAACCCTGACGCTGAATCAAGAGAATGGTGATTTGTCTGTGATTTAATCGTTTGTGAATCTTACATATGCAGCTCATGAATGCATAGCTTCATGGAATTCTTATTACATCATGTCCCAGCACAAAATGAGGGCTGATGACAGAGAGCAGCAATGGAGAAGTTCTCGAGGCACTGAATGGCTGTTTTTGTTTGAAACTTCAGAATCGTTTGACTCCAACGTACCTTCCAAAACATGGATTCACACTATATATGAGGATTCAAAGGTACTGTATCTGTACAATTCAAGGCTGAATCTACTGCCAAGTTTAAGTTATCCAAAGCAGTGATGCTCAACCTTGGGTTAGAGGGCACTTCTGCCTGAAAAAGTATTATTATTTCATTCAGGGTGCAACTAGAGAAGGTGCAGTTAGACCAGTGGTTCCCAACCTTGTGTAATCCAGGTGTTCTTGCATTGCAACTCCCAGAATCCCCAGTCAGCACACCTAGTGGTGAAGCCTTCTGGGAGTTGCAGTCCAAGAACACCTGGGTTACCCAAGGTTGGGAACTACTGACTTAGACAAACCGAGTTGATTAGGATATATTCCTAATATATTCCATCTAGACTTCGGTCTAGATGGGTGGGGTATAAATTTAATAAATAAATAAATAAATATTCCACGTTTCCTATGGTAATTAAATCACTGTTGTCATTCACACAGATTGTAGAGATCTGAGCTGCAGTGTGGACTTTTGTCCCCAAATTGCCTAGGATAATGTTAAATTATTCTGGGCAATTTTGGGGCAAAAAGTCCACACTGCACCTCAAATCTCTACGATTCTCACCGGGATCACAGGTCATCCACACTCCTCTGTCATTAACACCTCCCTCTTTCCTGCTTCTCTTGAAGCAACACTATACTAGAAAAGCACAATTAGAACGAAGTTCAGCAGAGTGACAAGAGGTGTTAACTTGCCAGGGACATTCCTGCTGTACTGGTATATCCTTTAGTGAGATGTGGTATGCCAGGACAGGAAGAACAATTTTTAAATTGTGCTCTTCCAGTATAGCGCTATGTCAGAAGCACTGCAGTTTTATAAGTTGCTATATCAATTTAGCTTTACATCACTTGCCTTTTTTTAAAAAAAAGACGCTCCACCACCAACGTCATCCTGAGACATACCTGCCACTGCTATTTGAACTGGTACATGTGATCACACACAAGACAGGACAGGACATGACAAAATGATTCAGCAATGGGAGCAGAATCATTGCAGAAAACACTAGTCTCTGATAGCTGAACAAAAAGCAATAAACACTCAAAATAAAAGATTGGGCTGTACATCGTGCAGTCAACAGAAAATGCATCAAATTTAAATATACCAACTCCAGCACAAACTTCAGGGTAAACTGCAATGTACTTACACCCTAAGTTAGCAAATTAAATGCCACTTTATTAATATTTGTTAGTTTAATAATACAGTGGTACAATACCTTGACTTACGAACGTCTTGACTTGCGACCAATTCGAGTTACGACCAGCTCCGGTCGCAAAATTTTGCTTTGACTTGCGACCGGCGCTTTGAGATACAACCGGAAAAAAGGATCCCTCCCTCCCTGCCATTTTTTTAACCTTAGAGGTCATCTTAGGTTAAAAAAAGAGTCTCCCTCTAGTGCAGGGGTCCCCAACCTTGGGCCTCCAGATGTTCTTGGACTTCAGCTCCCAGAAATCCTGGCCAGCAGAGGTGGTGGTGAAGGCTTCTGGGAGTTGCAGTCCAAGAACATCTGGAGGCCCAAGGTTGGGGACCCCTGCTCTAGTGGACAGATTAACCGCTTTTGCATTAGTTCCTATGGGAACTAATGCTTTGAGATACAACCAGCGCCTTGCGATACAACCAAAAACGGCCAGAACGGATTAATCGCGTTTCAATGTATTCCTATGGGAAATGGTGCTTTGAGTTACGACCAACTTGAGTTACGACCATCATCTCGGAACGAATTAAGTTCGCAACTCAAGGTACCACTGTATTCTAATTTTCTTTCAATGAGTTCTAGACAGCATAAATGGCTATCTTCCACTCTCTATTTTACCCTCTCAATACCTCTCTGAAGTAGCACAAGCTGAGATAGAGGGGCTGGTCCAAGATTTTCAGGGACCAGTCCTTCTCTCTCAGCTGCAGCTACTTCCATGGCTCAACAGGAAGTTAGACTATAAATTCCATCATGCCTGATCACTGGCTGGGTTAGCAGGGAATGAAGAATGCTGTAGTCCAGCAACATCTGGGGGACCAAAGTTTGGGAACCAAAGATCTGAAGGTACACTCCAACATTTCCCTTCTGTCTACTTGGCCTTTTAATATTAATGCACTGAAATATCTAGAAAATAAAAAATATTTAGGAGGATATCTTTTAAAAAAGAATCTAGTAATCAAATGTATTTGGATAAGGTTTTGACATTGTAACTCATCAGTCAGAATTTCACAAAGAACCACACAAAATTCTATCAATTAGCAGGATCTAATTAATTTCTAGAATTCCCTAAATACAACAAAAAGTGATGACTTTTTATTTTTAAATAAAAGCTGTGGGTATGTTGGCTGAGGATGATGGGAACTGTGGTCCAGAGGCACCAGGCTGAATGGAGTACTTTGGATTCAGGTAAGAGGGTACTAGCTGGCTTGATAGCTCAGTAGTTTAGGTATCTGGCAGCGGAGCCAGAGGTTGGGAGTTCGATTCCCCACTGTGCCTTCCAGGAAAAGTGCCAGCCTGTGTAGCCCTGGGCCAGCTGCACGGTCCCAGGATGCCCCCAGAAGAAGAGTATGGTAATACTTCTGAGTATTCTCTACCTGGAAATCCCTGGAAAGAATGCAGTAAGTCAGAGTTTTTTCTGACTGAGCTATGCTTACTTCAAAATAAGTGAAGCTTGGAAAAGTTACTTCAGGGAACTAAACACAGAGAACCTCCTACTTAGCAATGCCAGTGACCATGATGCTTGGAGCGATTCTGCCAGCTACAGTTTTTAAAAGTGATATTTCTAAGCTGTGAAAAAAAAAAAGTATCTTTATAAGCCTGTAGGCATGCACGAGATTGGAGTGTAAGAGTAAAATCTTAGGCATGGCTACTGATAAGTAAGTCTTGTTATGTTCAACGAGACAAATTTCCAGGTTAATGCACATAGGGCAGTTATCTAAGGCTGTAATTTTAATCATACCTGCACTGGAGTAAGTCTTAGTGAAAACGGTAAGATTTACTTCTGAATAAACATGTATGAAGTGCTGGGCCAGCTCAGTGAGTCGGATTGTCTGGCTGCGGACCCAGGTGCCAGGGGTTCAAATCCCCACTGTGCTTCCTGTGACAGGTGCCAGCCGAGTCCACCTGCCGGAGAGATGGGGCTGATGGGGTTACATGTCCTGACTCCCAGGTGGCCGTGGGCATGTTGAAGGTTCCTAGAGTGCCATCCAAAAGAGGGACTGATACTTCAGACCTAGAAATCCCTGGGAAAGGTGCTATGAATCAGAACTGATGAGGATCATGCTGTAAATTAGCTCTACAGATGCCATGAAGAAAGCAGAAAGGGCATTTCTGTTTCAAGTATATCACTCATGAGTTTTGGTACTAAGTTAGCATGCTTTTTTTCCCCATTTGGCAGTCCAATCCCAATGTATATCAGCAAAGGAGACCAGCACTTGTGATAGTACAAACTTTTGTCTCATGGCATGGAATCTCATAAACTCTTCCTGAATTAAAATGGTCCGTGAAGTTTCTCCTCATGATCTCTTGATCTGGAAAGGGCTGTAAGTTGTGGAAGAAGATCTAAAAATGTTTACCCACCATCTCATTCAGAATAGACATTTCTTCACCAAGTAAGGATCAGAGGCGATTCCAAAATGAGGAAGAGTCTTTCCTTTCTCTAACATTTCCAGTTATGTTTATAATTGCCACACCAATTGTGAATCAAATCCAGTGGAATCCGCCCATCACTAGTTCAGAAAGCAACTTTGGATTAGTTCAAAAGTTCAAACCTGGTTGCTCATCGCTAGTTCATGAAGCAACTTGATAGCACATAGCAATAAAGTTCAAACAGGTTTTGGAAGGAACAGGGCCTTTCCAGTGGTGATCTGAAATTCTGCACTGTCTGCCTGATACAGGTAGAGCAGTTTGCTTCCTTGTTTGCTTGTTTTTGTTTTTCCAAAAAAAGTGTAAGGCTGGTTTGTTCATCTGTTTTTTTAAAATAGACTTTTGGAAACTTACTTGTTTTACATATTCAGCTTTGAGAGAATTGCTTGTTTATCACCTCATATGGCACTGCTCCTCAAAAATCCATCTACTGCTCTCTCTTGAGACCAAGTGGATAATTAAACAAATACACTGGAATTCTGGAAAACCAGAACGGCTGCTTGAGGTTACTCAGAAATGACAACATCACAACAATGATTCTCCACTCAGTTCCCCTTCCCACATCCTGCTGCTTCGCCATGCTTCTCTGCCTTGGTGGGAAGATTCCTAACACTACAGCTCACATGAGCATGTAAAAGCCCACACAATCCTAATTCTAGATCTGTTCTTAAGCTTTTCAAGGCAAAAGATTTTGTGCAATTAGTGTGAAGAAATAACAGCAACCTTGAGAGATCTGTGTCACACCACCTTCTAGCTCTACAAGTACTATATTCCTATCGGGACAAATAAAATGATTTTAAAGCTAGAAGGGTACAGGTCTCCCGGTGTTGCCATGCACATCAGACGGGTTCAAAAGTAAGCACAACTACTTCCCTAACAATGGGAAACAGAATCTTTTCTTTCTGGAACAATCTAAGTGTGGGAATGTAGCTGCTATGCAGGTACTGTAGATGCTGAAGAGGGAGGATGAGACATGTGGTACCTGGCTCGACAGTAGTACCTGTGAGAGGGATTTAGGTGTCCTGGTGGACCACCACCTAAGGATGAGTCAGCAGTGTGTTGCAGCTGCCAAGAAAGTCAACGCAGCCCTAGGCTGCATCAACAGGGGGATAGCATCAAGATCACAGGAAGTGATAGAACCACTCTATACCACGCTGGTGAGGCCACACGTGGAGTGCTGTGTCCAGTTCTGGTCACCACAATACAAAAAAGACGCTGAGGCCTTGGAAGGGGGGCAGAGAAGAGCAACAAAGATGATAAGGCGACTGGAGGCTAAATCCTATGAAGAATGACTAAAAGAACTAGGTATGTTTAGGTTAATGAAGAGAAGACTGAGGGTAGACATGATAGCAATCTTCCAATATCTGAAGGGTTGCCACAGGGAAGAGGGCATTGATTTATTCTCCATTGTGTCTGAGGGTAGAACCAAGGGGTGGAAACTCATCAGAGGGAGATCCAACCTGGAAATAAGGAGGTATTTCCTGACGGTGAGAACCATTAAGCAGTGGAACAGCTTGCCTCCCAATGTTGTGGGTGCCCCATCGCTGGAGGTTTTCAAAAGAAGATTGGACAGCCATCTGTCTGGGATGGTATGAGGTCTCCTGCCTTGGGCTGAAGAGAACTAGAAGACCTCCAAGGTCCTTTCCAACCTTACGATGATTCTATGATTCCCTTTTCTTTCCAGTGCTGAAATTTGCCATCAGCTCAAAGTGTATACTAAGATGATGGTGAGGGTTGAATTATGACTCATGGTGGATAGAAGAATCAGGATTTCCTTTCTGGCTCATATTTTTACAAAGCGATGGGGGAATCTGCTTTATGCAAGCCAAGTTTTTCCTGTTATCTTTTATTTGTGGTTAGTAATAAAAGGGTAATTAAAAACTTAGAAAAAGGTTGTATCGCATTGACCCTTTGGTTTGCACCACAGGTACCTGTTGCATGGAACCAGTTATCACTATGAAGCCAGAAAGTGGTTGCCTGACACCGGGGGGGGGGGGGGGGGGGGGGAATCTCACGTACCCTATAGAAAATCTGACACTGGAAGCACCACTTCATATTGTGGAGCAGCTACATAGGAAATTGATGGAGATATGTGAATAAGCATAGCCTGCTCTAGCTGGATCATCCCTGTCACACACAGTTAGGGCCAACCAATGCCAGCTGGTAGGAAAGATTCTGACAAATTATTCCTTACTATGATTTTATGTGTATTTTGGTTATGACTGTAAGCTTCTTTGGAAAAAAAGAGAGAGAAAAAAACACGTTACCTTCACTTAGAAAACTAGTATGTCAGGAAAAGTATTCTAGGCTAATCTTCTCCATCAGATACTAGATTTCTGGGGGTGGGAAATATTTATTTAGTTTGGTATGGAGGGACATTGAATAAGGCAAGTTTTCCCCATCTCAAGAGTCCATGTGAGCAGCAGTATTAACTCCGAGCCCCCTAAGTTTGTTATCCCCACACAATCTATGCCAATTTTGTGTAGTAGCTTTGTAGCATTGTGTGGCGCAAACTCAGAGTTTTGCAATATCACCACCCAAGCTGTGTAAATGACAGATCGAAGCAGGAATACACTGAGAATACATTGAGAACACATTGAAGCAGGAAATTGTTGCAGTGTCCCACCAGATTTCTACGGATATAAATAATCTTGACCCAAGAGTGTTCATGTACAAAGGGTCTCAGACCACCCATGGGGAAACTCATTTAATGGATCTTCTCTGTGTGAATTCAGGTTGCAAACTGAATGTTTATGTGCTCAGTTCTGAACCCCTCTAAAGCAAAGTAGCGAAGGGACGCACGCACAAAATTCCACTCACTTGTTCGCAACAGCTTGCATAAATTCATCAAGTAGGTCATCGTATGGCTTCCCACGGACCCTCTTGTGCTTCAGACCAATGTAGAGCGGATCGTTCAGAAGGGCCTAGGACGGAGCAAGAGAAAACAAACTATGTCTGTCTGCCCATTGCTTTCTCCCACGCTGCAAGGCAGAGATTTGTATTCATGGAGTTACCAGCATGTCTGATGCTTATCTCCATTTCATGCTGTTAAACCTAAACAAGGTTAGCACACTAGGTCACTTATTTTCTCTATCATTAATCTCTCTTTGCCAAACCCAAGGAAAACACTAAGATTCTCTGAAATATGAGAGGTTTCTCCTGTAGCTTGGAAGGTTGCTTTGAAAAAGCAATTCATCTTCATTACATGTTGGGGGTGTTCGAAAAGTAATTTGTGGTTGTTATTTGTCACAGTGTTCAAAATGTAACTCGTTACATTACTTCTTGTGTTGCTCATTACTTCTCCATCACAATCGATAAGCGAACGGTAGGAAACCTGAAAAATCCTTGTCAATGTGCTAAAATATGCTCTTCACAGGTTATTTTTAAAAAGGAATCAGAAAATGTTATTCATTTCACTAATAGTGGCTTTGTTCCTACTAGCTACATAGCTTTTGAAATGCAGCTTAATCACGCTCTTTACCAAAATAAACAGACACCTATGTAATTACACAATGTCCTCTGTAACTCGTCACAGGTTGTTGATTGTGCCTTGCTTCCGAGCTCTGGTTTATTGCTTACTCTGGTTTATCCATTACAGCATAACCATGAGGTCATCAGGACTTCCTTTCTCCACCGCCATTCCCAGTATACAATGGTGAGAGTGTTGATATAAAAACTGCCTTCCTGGACCAGACCAACCTTTGGTCACATGGAGGGCTTACCCCAGAACAGGATCAAAATCCAATTGTTAGTGCTAATTGCTGATGTAAGGGTTGATTTACCACCCAGCAACTGATTCAATGGGTCTACTCTAATTGGGACAAGCAAATTCAGTGAGGCTTAGGTCTCTGAAACACAACGAACTGTTAAGAAGATGGTATTTATATATTATTTACATTTATTTTCTACTATTCCCCAGACTGCCAGAAAGATAAACAAGTGCATCCTAGATCAAATCAAGCCTGAACTATCTCTGGAGGCAAAAACGTTGAAGCTGAGGTTGTCCTATTTTGGGCACATCATGAGAAGATAAGATTCTCTAGAAAAGACAAAAGACGAAAGGCAGCAGGAAAAGAGGAAGACAGGCTTGAGTTTACAAGAGCTGAGCAGGATAGTTGAAGATGGGACCTTTTGGAAATTGCTCATTCATTGGGCCACCATGAATCAGAGGTGACTTGACGACACAGCAACAATAATTCGTTCATTTTGCTCAAGGTGGCTTGCACTCCTCTCCTTTCCCATGCTTTATCCTCACAACAATCTTGGGAGGTAGCTCAAGCTGAGCAAAAGTACTAGCCCACAGGTACCCAGAGAGGTTCATCTCTCAGTGAGGGTAAGAACTTGGAATTCTCATTCCCTGCCTAACACTCCTAACTACTATACTAGTTTTGGAGATATGTTAACCTGATGGTAAACAGCATGTCGATGCTTTAGACCAGCTGTCTTATCTTGCCGTTCCAAGTCAAATAGACACAGACGATGTTGTTGGCTGCATTATGGCTTTCCATCTCTGTTGAACCATGTTGATGCCAAACTGGAGCGTCCAGATAAATCAATGACTCACAGGAAAGGCTACCTCCAGAAGGGCCAATTTAGTCTGGTGGGAAACAGGATCCTGGACTGAATGACGGAAATAGAAATAGGTGTGTGGAATGGCAGGATGACTCACCGAGCTTGGTGACTAAGTGAAAAGGGATTCTGTTTTCACCCTGCAAGGAACTGGTGGCTCAATGAACTCTATTGAAGAAGGGCGGGTGGGTGTCCCATCAAATGACCTATTGTTTCCCAGTGAGACAGGGTAGGCACGTTTTACCCTCTCGCCTCATTTTTTTATTGTTTCTTGTTTTTCAAGGCTGCAAGCGTGCAGCTGTGCTCTTTCACCAGGAAACATCCACAGCAGATCCTCTGGATTGTGACTCAAATTCTTCTCCGTTGTGCCATAATCACATCCATAGCAGAAAAAGGCAACATTTTATTGCAGTATTTTCTGCACAGGCAAAGTCTAAGGAAAATGCCCACTGTCTCCCATTTCACCGGAAGGAAAACAAGGGGATGGTCCCCAAACAAGAGCAGCCCTCTGGGGGACCATTGTCAGGGCCAGGCCAAAAGGTTTTGGTTTTTGCCCAAAGTGAGCTAGGTTTGCCACCACCATCACCATCATTTTGATGGAATTGAACCCAGGTCTTCCAAGCAATTCATCACCTGCTCTTCCTCCCAAGAAAAGCCAGTGTGTTGTAGTGGACAGAGTGTCCTAGGAAGACTTGGAAGATCTGGGTTCAATTCCTTGGCTCTGCCATGGAAACTCAGTGGGTGTGTGGAACTGGTCAAACCAGTTGTTGTTGTTGTTGTTGTTTTTTAATTGAATTTCTACCCCACCCATCTAGACCAAAGGTCTACTTTGGGCGGCAATACCCCACTTACCTTGAAAGCCCTATTAAGGGTCAATATAAGTCATTTCTGACTTGACGGCACATAACATAACAAACTCTTCAAATGTCTATAGGACTGCAGTATGCATCCTTCAGAAGTGAAAAAAGAACCATCTATTTAAAAGGAAACACACATGAAACTATACTGAACTTGAACAATACTTTCAGTTTCATTTCTTCCTAATGAATAACACACTCAACATTTTTTTATCTAGTCTAGTTCTGGGCAACTTGTGGCTCTCCAAAAGTTGTTAGAATGGGAACGCTTATCAACCCTAGTTGTTACATGCTGTCAAGTTACCTCTGAATTACGGTGACCCTATGAATGAATGATCTGAACAGCCATGCTCAGCTCCTGTAAATTCAAGACTGTGGTTGCATTTAGGGAGTCAGTCTATCTCGTATTTGGTCTTTCTCTTTTCCTGCTGCCTTCAACTTTTCCTACTATTATTGTCTTTTCCAACAAGTCTTGCCTTCTCATGATGTGTGCTCAAAGTATGACAGGCTGAGTTTCATCATTTCCCCCCTGCAGGGATTCTTCAGGCTTGATTTGGTCTAGGACCCATTTATATGTCTTTCTGGTACTCTAGGATATTCGCAAAGCTCTTCTCCGGCACCATATTTCAAATGAATCTTTTTTCCCCCCATTTCATCCTAGTTACCACAGCCCAAGCTCAGCAATGATGGGAGTCAGAGCTCAACAATATCTGGAAGGGCACAGCAGCTTTCCTAAGCCTGGTTCCCCCAAGATGTTTTGAACTATGTGAGGATGAATGGGGGAAAGAAGAGGCATTATGCTCTCCTGTGCTCATTGGATGAACTGCTGGATAGGTCTCTGGCTGCAGAGAGAGAGGCTGGGAGTTCGATTCCCCTTTGTGCCTCCTTGACAGGGGCTGGACTGGATGATCCACAGGGTCCCTTCCAGCTCTGCAGTTCTCCGATTATTGTTATTGTTATATTCATAAAGGGTGGGATGTAAGTGTAAGAAACTATTGATCTAAACAGGGATACACTTCTAGGAAACTTTGGATTGCAACCAAGGCACCATGTATGCCATAACACTCTATCTTGTCACCTGATATTTGAAAATAATTTTCAAATTATTAATTGAAATTAATAATACATTAACACAATGGGGTATTAATACAATGGGGATGTATTTTTTGTTTTGTTTTAAAAGAACATTTTGTTAACTAAATGCTGAAGAGTCAGGACATAAGTACTGGCTAACGAGAAAATAAAGCAAATATAAAAATGCTGCAGATGTCTCTCCTGGCATGAGCTAAAACTGCTGGACAGAATCCCTTTTGAATCATAAGGCAGAAAACTGCTCACAGATGCAGTCTTCTCGCATTATTATCACAAGCGTTAGAGTCCGCGATCTGACAAAGCGCTGAAATTAATTAGGCTCAAACCACCCACTGGGGGATTCTCTCTTTGTTGAAATGCCATCGATTCCAAACCAGCATGGGGACGTGATGCCTTCCTTGTGATTATCCCAGGAAAAGTAAAATATGCATCTAAGCTGGGCAGGATCTTTTTCGCTCGCCTGATCCTGCTGAAAGATGCAGCTGACCCCTTCGACGCCTGCTGGCTTAAAAACTTGTTTTGCTTTTCAGCCAGGAGAACAGGAGGATGTCCAGCATTCATCAGCTGCCACAAGGCCTGCTGAACATTTTAAACACCACGTCCGTGCACAAGCTGACAAGAACTCCCTGCTGTGTTATAACTGCTGCTTGAGCCTGCGGGTGGATTCAGACAGGTATCCAGAATGTTTGGAGTTCGTGATGCTGTAGATTTCAATCAAACTTGTTAAACAGCATCCCTGGCTAATAACTTAACTTTTTGCTTATGTACGCCTCTGATAGAGGGATGTGGTGGCACTGCGGGTTAAACCGCAGAAGCCTCTGTGCTGCAAGGTCAGAAGACCAGCCGTCGTAAGATCGAATCCATGCGACGGAGTGAGCTCCCGTCGCTTGTCCCAGCTCCTGCCAACCTAGCAGTTCGAAAGCATGTAAAAATGCGAGTCGATAAATAGGTACCACCTCGGTGGGAAGGTAACGGCGTTCCGTGTCTAGTCGCGCTGGCCACGTGACCACGGAAACTGTCTTCGGACAAACGCTGGCTCTATGGCTTGGAGACGGGGATGAGCACTGTGCCCTAGAGTCGGACACGACTGGACTAAATGTCAAGGGGAACCTTTACCTTTATGCCTCTGATACTGGAGGTTCTATTTGCAGTAAAGATACTTTTTGATTCCCATAGGCTTACTTTCCTGATCATGTCATTCAGAATTAGACATGCTGTGGGCATCTTCCTGCAGTTCACCTGGTCTTGACTGTGGTGAATTGCAATCTACTTAGATTCGGTGGTGGCTGTTGATCAGACGCAGGGTGTGATCAGAAGGCAGGAAAGGAGCACATCTTGATTGTGTTGGACAGGGTCACTTGGTCAGGAGCAATCTCCCTTTAAGGGACCCTTTCATTCATGCAGAATGCCCCCCCGAGAAAGAGCAGCCCTGCTGCTGGAGCAAAAAAGGTCTAGCTTGGGCACGGATCAGCGTCAGGCTGGTTCACAATCTCCTGTGCATTGTGGGATTTCTGGGACATGGCTTGCAGCAGACTGTGTCATGAGCAGCTCAGAATGTGAGCTATTTCCCCATTAGATCACACTCAGCATTTTGAAACATGTTTTTCTACATCTAGAGGATAGAAAAGTGGCTCAGAGTCAAGGTCTTCTTTACAGAGAGATCCAAATTTTGCTGCTTTCTTCCTACATTCATCACTGGAGTGCTCGGTTCTCCCAGGATTTTAAGTGAGCTGAAACATTTATTTATCTATTGATTACATTTAGATACCACTCATCTAGTGACGAGCCACTACTTATTATTTCTGTTTCGTTTGACCTTAGTCTTTCGCTACTTTCTAGCAGTTGCCTTATTCCTTACGGTTTTTAATTTTTAATTTTAAAATGCCTTGTATTCAGACTGTTTTTGTAGCCCCTCACTTATAATGTAGGCAATTTATTTAAAATGAAAATGGTATGAATAATCACTTTCATAGAATCATAGAATCACAGAGTTGGAAGAGACCACAGGGGCCATCGGGTCCAACCCCCCGCCATGCAGGAACTCCATCAAAGCACTCCCGACCGATGGCCATCTAGCCTCTGCTTAAAAACCTCCAAAGAAGGAGACTCCACCACACTCCGAGGCAGCCTATTCCACTGCCGACCAGCTCTGGCGGTCAGGAAGTTCTTCCTGAGATTCAGGTGGAATCTCTTTTCAAACTCTGCAATTCCATGACAAACTTTGCAATTCCATGACCAAGAGAGAGTTTCAATGATTTATGAAATCTAAATCTCAAAACTATGAAGACCAAAAAAAAAACCAAACTACAGAAGAGTGTGCAAGTTTCCTGGTGTTCCAGAATTAGGTGATCCAAAAACAGTGGGCTATGAAACAGTCCAAAAATGAGGAGAGACATCGTGGCTACAAGATCCAAAAAATTTATTGTAGCATCCGGTTTTGCAGTCCACTTTTATCAGATACATCTGTGCATTCACTAAAGCAGCCTCTAATAATAATAATAATTGTCTGTTATCAAATCAACTCTGACTTGGAGATCCTTTCCAGGGTTTTCCAGGCAAAGAATACTCAGAAGTGGTTTACCCTTCCCTTCTTTTGAGGTTGCCCTGGGACTGTGCAGCTTGCCCAGGTTCACACAGGCTGGCTCTTCTCCTGGGAGGCCCAGTGGGGGAACTGAACTCTCAACCTCTGGCTCTGTAGCCAGAGACATAAGCCACTGAACTATCCAACCAGCCTCTAGTTCACAAAAAACAGGTGCTATAGTATATTTCTTAATATTGAAGAGGCCACAGCTTTATTCTGTTTGATGCAAAAGACTACAAAGACTGTTGGAAATTGTCCTAAATCAATGAACAAGACTCGTTTTGAAACACCACCCACACTTCTCAAGTAACAGTATAGCATTACAAGAAAGAAAGTAAGTGATAGATAAGGAAGTAGACTCACCTCGTTGTCTGTGCCAACATCAAGAAGGACAGGTAGGCACTGCTGTGGGTGGACGCCACCGCAAGCAGTGTAGAGAGCAAGTTTCCCGACTGGGATACCCATGCCATAGCTACCTAGATCTCCCAGACCCAGAATTCTTTCTCCATCGGTCACCACAATAGCCTGGAAATGAACAGAGGAAGAAGGATTTGACACGGCGTTGCAAGAAACTTTGATCAGCCAGGGTGAACATCAGATTCATAGCACACTAGGGTCATTTTGGAAACATGTCCACCACTTTCAAAGCCAGGCTCTGAAAAACTGCTGCTGCATTTTTGCAAGCAGTGACAAGCGCTGATTGGCCAGCGCCCGTGTTGTCAACCGATGCAACTCCTACACCAATACACGAGGTTTTTTGTTTGTTTGTTTGTTTCTTGTTCTGTTCTTCTTCTTCTTTCAGACAGAAGAAACTCGGGAACTGTTTAGGAATGAATATACCAGTGAATAAATACGAATGCAGTCTTTTAAAAATAAACTCAGTAAAATCCACTTGCCTCATAACGGAAGAAACAAAACTAACAGCTGCTCAATGTAGGAAGAGGGTAGTTTTGTTATGCCAGTGGCGAAGATGGGAAATAGCCAGGCTCACACTGCAGATGAAGAAACTTCTGTGTCATCTCAATAAATATGACATCTCTATTCAGGCTCAGCAGGACACCCTCCATAATACACCCTCCTGAACCAGGGACTCTGGCAGTAGCACTCATTCCCTTATTCATTAGCAAGGGTGGGGGCAAAATACAGTCCTCCCAACATTGCCTAGACTGCAGCTTTCAGCAGTTTTCACATTGGGCTACTGTGGCTTGGGCAGCTTGCCCTTATAGTCCAATAATACATGGGGGGTTGGGCTTTGCTCACCCTACTTTAGCTCATCAGGACTGCTTGAAGAGAGAAAGAATGGCTGTGTGGCAAAAGGCTGTGTGGCATCTTTTCAACACCAAAGGACCAGGTGACCAGAGGAACCAACAGGGGGCTCTACATAACATTCAGGACTAGCTACTATTCTGTTCTTAATAAGCTGACAATTTTGAACTGACTCTGTGCTTGCTTTACCAAACCCAAAGGTGAATATCATACAATTTTAGACCACAAAGTAGATGACTTCACTCTCCTGATTGTTTTACTGCTCAATCCTTCTTTACCGTCAAGGAAGGAAGGTTGTGTGCCCATCTGTTTCCTTGCTAAAGGGAAATGTACGATAGCCACAGCCTGGTTAGCATGAAGAACCTTGTGACAAGCGGTTGTGTTATCCAAACTTCCAAGAGATTATGTTGGGAATGGGGAATGCATCTGCTGCTGGTCAAATAGCTTTGCAAGGCTTTTAAAATTATGCAGAATCCTACCAAACCTAACGCAGATGTTGGGATGTACACATTTGGTTAGATTCATAGGCTAAAATCCTGTTGCTTAGTGCAGGAAGTTGCACGAGGATAGGCCCATTGAATCAGTGGGGATTTGGTGAGTCAACTCCTTTGTAAGTTCCATGGATTCATATGGGCCTACTCTGCTTATGACTTACTACACTAAGCAGTAAGATTTCAGCCAATGTGTCTAATTCATAGCTGTTGTATACTGTAGCACAGCACTCAGTAACACCTGAAAATAAGCAGGCTAAGTGACTGTCAAAACTAAAGATGTGACGATATTTGTTTTTCAACAGATGGGTTCAAAGTGGGAATTACCAGTCTTGGTAGTTCCGTTTCTGTCACCTCTGCTTCTTGAACAGGCATGATAGGTTTTTGTATTGCTTTGAGAAATAAG
Source organism: Intellagama lesueurii (assembly GCA_037013535.1). Lineage (NCBI taxonomy): Eukaryota > Metazoa > Chordata > Lepidosauria > Squamata > Agamidae > Intellagama > Intellagama lesueurii. The sequence goes on from JBAJHW010000003.1 coordinate 10,637,092, forward strand.
TTGCACACATCATTTTCCCAGATTACTTTAAATTTAGAGGAAAACTATTATCTCACCAGCCAGAAACTGCGTAAATAAGGACATAGGTAGACAGGAAATCAGCAAAGCAAAAAAAGGACTCTGAAATCCATTCTGCATGCCCCTTAAGAGCAAAAAGCAACAAGCAGCAATTATCATTTGAAGGAAGCAATTTTATTTGCTTACATTCATACATTTTTGGCCGGCAGCAAATGTAACTTCAGCCATTATTGCCCGCAGGAAGGACAAACTACAGTTCTAAAGAGCTTTAATTCATTTTTCCCTTCGCTTCTAAGTGGTATAATTTAGCTCTTCTAACCCTTCTGCCTCTGGTAGAGGTTTCTTTTATAATTCAGTAACTGGTATAGCCTATGGAGAAAAAAATTACAACAATCTGGAGCCTGGTTAACAAAAGAGAAATTGTTCTCTGGAGTGTTTTTTTTAAAACCTCTTCTTTCTTTACAAAAGAAGCAATCTATTAGTAGTTTTTGCTGCAGTTAACCAGAAGTGATTTTCCAGAGTTAAATTAAGGCTACAAGAGCTGATATCTGGTTGGACAGTCAGTGGTTTAGGTCTCTGGCTGTGGACCCAGAGGTTGGGAGTTCAGTTCCCCACTGTGTGTCCATCCCAAAAGAGCCAGCCTGTGTTTTTTCAGAGGGTGAGAATTGGGGCCGGGGGGCGCAGGATGGCAAGGGATTGCATTTGGACCTTTGGTGCCCCATGTAGCCACTTGCCCACTCCTGCTCAAAGCAGCTGGTTCTGTGAGTCCAGCCTAAGAAGCTAAGCCACTTTAAGAAGTTAATTTTATTTGCTTATCCTAGCAAAAGGTTTATCAGCTCCACATGTTCAGATTAGCTTGCTTTTCCCATTTGGGGGCTCCCCAACAGCCCTGATTTTTATTCCCAGACTGCCCCCAAATGTATTTATTTATTTATTTTTAAAATCAGGCCACTACAATGTGTGAGTCAGATTTTCTTTTTTAAACATCGCACTTTCCTCATTTTTAGTCAAAGAAAAGCCATCATAGAAACTTTTATGGCACATATGTAAAGCTGAACTGAGTGACAGAAAGAAAGAAAGAAAGAAAGAAAGAAAGAAAGAAAGAAAGAAAGAAAGAAAGAAAGAAAGAAAGAAAGAAAGAAAGAAAGAGATTTAACTGATTTTTATTCAATGTATCAGACCTATTTTTTTAAAAAAATAAAAAATTAAGCACGCAAATCAACCTCTTAGGTCATGTCCCTTCAACAGTTAAGAAAAACTTCCTAGCTGTCAGAGCAGTAAGACAATGGAATTAATTATCTCGGGAGGTGGCAAGTACTCCAACCCTGGAGGCATTTAAGAGAAAACTAGACAACCATCCGTCAGATCTGCTTTGCTTTGGATTCCTGCATCGAGCAGGGGGGTTGGAGTCGATGGCCACATAGGCCCCTTCCAACCATTATCCTATGATATTGTGATCTTTAGACCCACCCTATTAGGAGTGCGGCTTAGCTATTAGGTGTGGGGCTTTGGCGACTGAGAAATATGGAAAAAAGGTTCTTGGACCCTCTGAAATTGATTTCTGACCCGATTTGCCTCTGTGCACTTTCGAACTAGACTTTCGCCCCGATGGTAATAGGAAATGAGTCAGGAACTTAGCAAGAGTGGGACAACAGAAAACAATGGACCTCACACTTTGATGTTAAATTTTGACAAAGCCCGAAGTAAATTCAATTGGATGCGCACAATTCTTCCCATGCCATCCGTTGTTCTATGAGAACAAAACCCCAAATGAACCACAAGATTGCTCTTAGCTTGATTTGCCTGGTCTCCTAAATGCTCTCATTGAATTTCACAAGCTTCTAATTTGCAAAAGTTCAGAGGAATCATTACTTGCAGAGTACTCCAATGAGCTGAGCTGGCAGTCATGCCAGTAGACTAGGCAAGGGTGGAAGCTGGTGTCCTTTCCAGAGAACACAATGGACTGGTAGCAGTCTGGAAGTGCTTAATTTGGAATATGCTAAGGGCCAGGGAGCAATTTTGTCTGGAACGCATCCTCCTGGAAGAATCCATGTGGGCCTCCAATTGCTCCCTAATGCTCACAGACAGTCTCTCCATTATCCTTTCATGTTTGCAAAATACTTGCCATTGTGATGGGTGGGAGGAGGAGAAAGGACCCCAAACGTTGCAACAATTCCCGTCGGTTGTGCCGCACCTCCATATTTCCAGGGCCACCAGAGCTCTTGAGAATGGAACAATTCCACTTTCAAAAGCTCTACGTGGCTCTGGCTGAACGGCACTTATCTGTCTGTGTCCTCTGGATTTTTCATCCAGGTTACAAGGACCAACACTTCAAGGCAAAAGCTTATTTCCTCCTCTCACAGCTGTACTTCTCCGAGCACACAGATCATTCGCTTTCATGTGCCAGAGTCACCAAACATGCAAACAACTGACACTTTCCAAAACAGAAGCAAGTTAATATGTGGAATGCAGGCACAGCAGCCTCATGTTAGAATAAATAGATAGCATTTTCTTCTTAAAGGCGCACTGCTTCTAGATATGGAATCAGAGTCTCACTGAGTAAAGATCCAAAAAGACAGAACCCACGAGCTGCCTTTTGGGTATGCAGTATAATAGCAAATCTACCACTGAGCCTTGACAGTGAGGGCCACTTAGAAGGTGATAAAACCTATCCTTCTAGAGAAATCTAACTTGCAGCATGTGGCAGAAACCAGTTGATGGGATAAATAAATTTTCTTTACTTCTTAAGGGAGGTTTGCTTCTGATTGCAAAGCTGGTGTGTCATACATTTTGGCACTAAGACTGCATTCTGTAACAAAACACTAGCTAGTCAGAGCACTAGTCAGGTTCTCCTCTGGGAAATGTTCCACACCTGATATCTAGTTCACCATCTGCATGTTTTGTAATCCTTTTTTTCAAAGCTGGGTTTTATTCCATTAAAACTTCCATTATCTGTTACCTTTATGTTTTCTTCAGGCCATGAATTCAGCATCGTTGCAATATGTCCTTTGTCATGAATGGTAATGAACAGCCCACTGGGAGGAAAAATACATATATATCAGGCACAATAAACAACTAGATACGAACTAGAATATGAAAAAGATGCAATTATTAAGTAGTTATAATACTGTTTGGGAGAGAGAGAGGGAGGGAGAAAGGAAAAGAAGGAATATCTTGGTGTGCACAAATGTGAATTCAGAGCATCATCTATACAATTGTAAAATCTGATCTTGCAGACTTACCATGTTAGATTAGATTAGGCATCCTTCAGTCTCGAGAGACTATGGTAACGTGCTCTGTATGGAGGTCTTGGAACAGCGTCTAGTGTGGCTGAGAAGGCCAATTCGAGAGTGACAATCCCTTCCACACTGAAGGCAAATACAATCCGTCCCCTGTCCAGCTCCCTGATTTTGCTGGTTTTGGGACTGCCTCTTTGCCTCAGCCTGCTGGACAAGGGTCTCTTCAAATTGGGAGAGGCTGTGATGCACCGCCTGCCTCCAGGCTGAACGCTCAGATGTCAAAGTTTCCCATCTGTTGAGGTCCATTCCTAAGGCCTTCAGATCCTGCTTGCAGATATCCTTGTATCGCAGCTGTGGTCTCCCTCTGGGGCCGATTTCCCTCCACTAATTCTCCATGCAGGAGATCTTTTCGAATCCGACCATCAGCCATTCTCATGACATGCCCGAGCCAACGCAGACGTCGCTGTTTCAGTAATGTATACATGCTAAAAATTCCAGCTCGTTCTAGGACTACTCTATTTGGAACTTTGTCCTGCCAGGTGATACAAAAATGCGTCGGAGACAACGCATATGGAACGTGTTTAGCTTCCTCTCCTGCCGTGCACAAAGGGTCCAGGACTCACTGGAGTACAGGAGTGTACTCAGGACACAGGCTCTATAGACCTGGATCTTGGTATATGCCGTCAGCTTCTTATCAATCCATACTCTCTTTGTGAGTCTAGAGAATGCTCCCGTTCAGACGGGAAATATACTTACCATGTATAAATGTAAGAAAAAAAATCACTTCTAAGGATACACGGTGACCAATACAACCCTAGTTACTCAGATTTTCAAACACAAAATAGAGGACCTGCATCCCTCCAAAGTGGGACAAAGGCACTGATTTGCATAACATTGCATATATATTAGTGCATATATGCAGATAGTAACATAGTAATAGTAATAGTAATCTTAGAACTTCAGAACTGGAACGAACCCTATGGATAATCAATTCTAGCCCTTGTTAGGAAGGCCCAGTGTTATGTTACCTTGGCCAGTATCCTTTTACTAATAATAATATAATCATCATCATCTTAGAACTGCAGAGCTGGAAGGGATCCTATGGATCATCAAGTTCAGCCCCTGTGAAGGAAGCACAGTGGAGAACTGAACTCCCAATCTCTGGCTCTGCAGTCAAAGACCTAAACCACTGAGCTATCCAGCAGTTCATGTTTGTGAAGTTGTGAAAGCAGCAAAAGCTATTTAGAGAAGTTCCTGTCATGTGCCAGTCACACAACCAGGCACAAGACCAGTAAGTACCCCTTGAGATCGCTGTACCTGCTTCCACAGCTTCTATTTTGCAGGGGATAATCCAAACTGGATCCTGGCCTCGAACGTAAAGCAGACTCAGACGGAACTGTCTGACAAACAGCCAACACCTTCAAAATGGAGAACACTTTGCCTCAATTAGTTGACCTGCTTGTACACTCTAGTTTTACATTCAGTGTTTGAAAAACGGTGTTAATATACAGTATCTCAGGGTGTGGCTAGAAGGACATGATGTTTTTGCAGAGGAGAAGCAGATTTGTGTGCATTTATGGCTCAGCTATGAAGCCACCTGCATCTGCAGAATGTCAACAAGAAGAAAAGAAAAATACCAGTCCAGATTGAGTGCAGTTCTTTCTGAGGGAACTGTGCTGGTCAAGTGCAGCATCTGAGCGAGAAGGCATGATAGCAAGATGTGTGACCTCAGCTTCAAAATCCAACATTTTCTCCCACCCACCGCACACATTTTGATGCTCTTCAGACTTGTCGCAGTGCTCTTGAGTTTATATGTTGTGGCTGAGAGTTTACGAGAGGGACCATTGTCATCTTTACAACCTGCTTGCTCCCGTTCAGATGGGAAATCAACAATTCTAGGGGCCACATATAGCCCTTGGCGCGTTCTCATGTGGACCTTGGCCTAATTTCAAAAGCCCTTTGCAAGCAAACAGTTGAGGTCTCTGCAAGAGTCTTCACCCAAGCAAAGAAAAGGGAGAGACAGAGAAGGGGAGAAAAGGAAGGGGAAGGCAGAGAGAGAGAGAGAGAGAGAGAGAGAGAGAGAGAGAGAGAGAGAATTTGTCTCCACATTTCGCTCTTGTTGAGCCCATCTTTCTAAACAGAATGAGGACAAAAAATACACGAAGAATGTTGTGTCCCGTGGCATGATTCTCCTCCAAGGTCTCTGTCTTGCCCTCTGTTTCCCTGAAGAAAGCTCCTGAGCCCTCCTGGTCTTCCTCTTCTATCCCGGCCGCTGCTGGGTGCTGTCTCACCCTCGCAGGTGCCCTTCATCAGTCAGCTCACTCATAGCCACCTATTGTTCCTCACAGAATCATAGAATCGTGAAGTTGGAAGGGGCCTATAAGGCTATCAAGTCCAACCCCCTGCTTGATGCAGGAATACAAATCAAAGGGTATCTGCCAGGTACGTAGGTGGTTGTCTAAGTTCCTCTTGAATGCCTCCAGTGCTGGAGGACTCACCACCTCTCGAGGTCATTGGTTCCACCGTCCCAGGATGCAAGGTTCATCCTTGTCTACTGGGAGCTTTGGCCTTAGACGGCTTGCCCAGGATGCTGGTGGCGACTCCCTCACAACCAGGAAGCCAATTTCTCCTTCTGCTAAACTACATTTACTCAGCAGTAGGCAAGCAGATGTGAAGGCAAGAGGAGAAGGGGACGTCAGAGGACGAGATGGTTGGACAGTGTCATCGAAGCTACCAACATGAATTTGACCAAACTCCGGGAGGCAGTGGAAGACAGGAGGGCCTGGCGTGCTCTGGTCCATGGGGTCACGAAGAGTTGGACACGACTAAACGACTAAACAACAACAAGGCAAGCAGAAATACTCTAGTTTTCTGTCAAAAGGCTCATAATTCCATGCTGGCCAGGATTTATGAGAGATTAATTCCAAAACAACTTTGTTGTTGTTTAGTCGTTAAGTCGTGTCCGACTCTTCATGACCCCATGGACCAGAGCACGCCAGGCCCTCCTGTCTTCTACTGCCTCCCGGAGTTGGGTCAGATTCATGTTCGTAGCTTCGATGACACTGTCCAACCATCTCGTCCTCTGTCGTCCCCTTCTCCTCTTGCCTTCACACTTTCCCAACATCAGGGTCTTTTCCAGGGAGTCTTCTCTTCTCATGAGATGGCCAAAGTATTGGAGCCTCAGCTTCAGGATCTGTCCTTCCAGTGAGCACTCAGGGTTGATTTCAGGGTTGATTTCAGGGTTGAACCCAAAACAACTAGAGAGGATCAAAGATTTCCCATTCACACCATATATACTTTTATATCTACAACATTTAAAGGGCATTAGTTGCCTACCCCCACATTAACAATTTGATAATAGTCAACTATAGTTCAGGGATATGTTCGTAGAATCACAGAATAATGAAGTTGGAAGAGGCCTACAAGGCCATCGAGTCCAACCCCCTGTTCAATGTAAGAATCCAAATCAAAGCAGATCTGGCAGATGGTTGTCCAATTTTCTCTTGAATGCTTCCAGCGTTGGGGCACTCACCACCTCCTGAGGTAATTGGTTCCATTGTTGTACTGCTCTAAAAGTTAGGAAGTTTTCCCTGATATTCAGCCTAAATCTGGCTTTCTGTAGCTTGAGTCCATTGTTATGTGTCCTGCACTGTGGGATGATCGAGAACATGTTCAATGGAGCCATAAGGAGGAGGGAGGGAGAGTTTTATCTTAAGAAAAATTTCTTCTCCTAAGCTATATGTATCAGTAGATATATCAGACATCCCTTCTCATTCTGTAGCAACGAAAGGGATGTGCCAGCACTTGTGGGGTGGGAAAAATAGTCTTTCTTTCCATTTTCTGTGGTTGAGTTACTAATTGAGCCCTGGATGACTGCTTCTTCTTCTTCTTTAACATGCATGTTTCCTGCAGTCACACAATGTCACATCCGACTTAGCATTAATTCTTAGGAAAACCTGGCTGGCTCCTAAGTCCTAAAACAAATATTTCAAAACTGTCCTCTCTGACATTAACTATGATATTATTGGTTGTTGTGGGTTTTTCAGGCTCTTTGGCCGTGTTCCAAAGGTTGTTCTTCCTAAAGAGTTTTTTGTCACAGAGCACAGACAGAGTTCTGACTCCTGTCCTCTGAAGATGCCAGTCACAGAGACTGGCGAAACGTTAGGAAGAACAACCTTCAGAACATGGCCAAAGAGCCCGAAAAACCCACAACAACCATCAGATCCCGGCCGTGAAAGCCTTCGAGAATAAATATGATATTATTCTTTATCACTTCTGCCCTTTCTCTCCTTAGTGCTTCAGATTTTTGCTCAGCAGTACATAAGAAATAAGTTTGGACAAAGGCGTCTTGGTTTATTTCCAGAAGCAAAACTCAAAAATCTTATGTGTAGTGAGGTATGGGGCTCTGGAGACCCTTTCTGAGGAGCCATCCACACCCATCCATTATTTCTTCAGATATTCTTTTTGCAGTTGCCATGGCAACTGCATTAGGCTCTGACATCTCCAAACCAAACATTCCCAAATTGTTTAGTTTTTCAGGGAAAGCTCTCCAGCTAACACGTTGCCCAACAAAGAACAGAGAGCTGAGCTCTTGTTTCAGCCTGCACTTCATTTCTCCAAGCAAAAAACATAATTTGCCATCTGATGGGTCTAAATAACTTCAGTGACTAATTACCACCTTTAATAGTTTTCTTTATTGCATGTATGTGCAAAGACTTGGCTAATTGCTACCAAGTTTGTAAAAACAAAACACAGAATAGCTGAGGGTGGTTGTTTTTGACTTCCTGGCTTGGCCAAATGCTAATGGTAATTAAAGATGCTTGTGCATCACAGACTGGAACTTCTAGTAAAAGATCTCAATCATTTGTTACAGGGTTAGATTTCTCTTGAAATTGTCCATATGCACAAAGCAGAAAAAGCCTCTTTCCTTTGCCAATTAAACAAGTGTTTGTTAACACAATGAGGTTTCTCAACTCCCGCGTGAGAATGAAATAGGTTGCTTTTTTACTTTAACTGAAGCTACAACTGCATTATTTTATATCCAGTGTTGAAATTCAGTTCCAGATGATGCAATTTCCAAAGCCCTATGATGAAACTTTGGGCTCATCCACCCAACGATGTTACCTCTGCTCACTCTAGGTCATTTTGTTGGTTTTTGTACCAGATTTGAACAGATCATCCTGGCATTGGCTGAGGTCACCCGGAGCAAATGTGGCTCATGGGTTATGTACTCTGCTACTTGTGCAGCTTTGGGAAAGCTGCGGTTCCACTGAGAGACTGATTAGCCACTTCTGAGTACTCTATACTAGAGATGGGGGTATTTGTATACGAATACTCCTGCACAGGTAGACATAACAAGGGTCTGGCCTCCTGGGGCAGGACCGTCCACTCACCCGTCTGCTGCTGCCGCTGGCTCCACGCTCCCTTCCAATCGCTCCGGAGATTGCGGTTGACTAGCCACTCCTGGCAGAAGGAGGGAAGACGAGCCTCCCTGCCAGGTTGATGAGTGGCTAGTTGACTGTGAGCTCTGAAGCAATTGAAAGGGAGAGCGGAGCCGCCGCCACCAGCAGACGCGTGAGTGGATGGTCTGGCTCCAGGGGGCCGGGAAAAGCCCAACCATGCATGCAACAGGTGGTTGTATATGTGGGCCTAGTGAAGAGGATTCCAGTGTCTCCACTTACTAATTTGATACGCCTGTGGGGTTTTAAAAATATATTTATACCATGTTACAACCTTAGTTGTAAACAATTGGAGCTGTCAACATTTGTTTCAGCGACACAGAAAGTTGGAGGTTTGAGGTCCAGTACTGAGGGAACAGACCTACACATTCTTTCCTCTTCCCTGATCATTCTCCAATGTTTTTTAATTATTTTTTTTAAAAAATTCTTACTTATATGAGATTAGTGTTAGATCACCCTATCACCTTATTGCTGGGCCATTGTTATTAGTCTTTCCTGTATTTATGTCCCCGTCACTCGGCAGAGGTGGGACCAGAGGAAGGAAGGGTTGACAGAGGTGGGACCAGAGGAAGGAAGGAAAGAAGGACAGGTTGTGGGCTGGAATGCAAATCACATTGCATCCATTATGAAGGGTGAACTTCCAAATTAACCTGCAGTCCCTGCATGAGCACTGACTGTCATTTCAAATATAATAAAAGCTGTGAATCAAATCACAGCAAAGTCAAATTGCTCAGATTCAGCTTTCCAGTGTAGTCACACCCTACTATATATTAAGGACCAGCGCCTTAATATTTTATTTAATCCTACATACAAAATGGCATTGCTGTCTTAAGAACATAAGAAGAGCCCTGCTGGATCAGGCCAAGGACCCATCTAGTCCAGCTTCATGTATCTCACAGTGGCCCCACCAGATGCCTCTGGAAGCACACGAGACAACTAGAGACCTGTCTCGTGATCCCCCTCCCCTGCATCTCGCATTTGGAGGGACCTTCCTTTTAAGCCTGGAGATTATACATCCCCATCATGGCTTGTAACCTGAGATGGACTTTTCCTCCAGGAATCTCTCCAGTCCCCTTTTCAAGGCCTCTAGGCCAGATACCATGACCACATCCTGTGGCAAGGAGTTCCACAGATTAACAACACACTGAGTAAAGAAACTTATACCATGTTTCTGTATACCATGTTTCTCACTCTCCCAACACTCCATTGGAGTGGATGTCCCCTCGTTCTGGTATTGCGTGAGAGGGAAAAGAGCTTCCCCCTATCCACTTTATCCATCCCCTGCATAATTTTATACATCTCAATCATGCCCCCCCCCCCCGGCACCTTTTCTCTAGACTAAGGAACCCCAAACGCTGTAGCCTTTCCTCATAAGGGAGGTGACCCAGCCCAGTCATCATTTTACTCGCTCTCTTCTGCACCTTTTCCAGTTCCACAATATCTTTTTTGAGGTGCGGCGACCAGAACTGGTCGCAATAACTCCAGATGCGGCCTTACCAGTGTTGTTCTACTTCTTGGTTACAGAGTGTGTGGTGTAGTACGTGACATGATAATCTCTAGCCATATAATACTTGTTTAATTCTTTTTTAAAATATTTATATACTTACTGTTTTGGTTTTAAATACTGTTTTAATAATGTAAGACACCTTGGGTCCTTTTGGGGAGAAAGGTTGGATAGAAATATTTTAAATGAACGAACAAACAAACAAACAAACAAAATGAGTGCTAAGACTAAATGAGATACTTCTTCATCCTGGTGTTCTGAAGACTGTGATTCTTTTCCCTGTGCACAGAGGATCTGGAGGACGCTAAAGTGGGGAGGTCTAAACTGGAGGCTATGGGAAAATACACACAGTTCCATATCTCTAACAACATCTAGTTCTTTTCCTTAAGAAACAGAATAAGGGAAGAACCTAAAACTTGCCTTTCTGGATCAGACTCAAGGTTGCTCTGCAACAAGAGATCAGCACAACAGTTGTATCCTTATCTAATTGAGATATAACTGGAAAGAATATACAGCCTGATACAGAAAAATCTCCAAAACATAAATTTCAAACACATGACGAGCACTTACGGCCTGTCACTGAATGAATTTGTCTTATCTTCTTGAAACATCCTGTTGCATTGCACCAGGCAAATCAGGTTTAAAGGATGCATAGGCCCTTGCAATTTGTGTTTCCAAGCCCATGTCAAATCCTGACTGCAAAGCCAATTCTGATTAGAGTTAATACAGACATAATCACTCCACCACAGTTACAGTAAATTATGGGCTATGGATGTAAAATCTTGCTTGAGAAACCAGAGATTTTGCTCCTCACTTGGGAGACAGAGAGGCATTGTATATCAGTCTCAAATTAATTTTCCCCCCTGTGCTAGAATAATTTTTGTGTGCAAACTGCACGGGTTGAACCTGAAAGCTCCTGTCTCGCAGCTTACACATGTACAGGTTTAGAAGCTAAGGATGGGTTATTTGCACCTATCATTTTCTCCAATCATATTTCTATGATCAGGGAAGTTATTAATTAATTTATTTAAAAACCTTTTTACCCCACCTCTCCTTAAGAAGGACCTTAGGCAGCTTTAGATCATTAAACAACAATATTTAAAGCTAAGAACAGTAAGTATACAAATACTAAAAAGGATCGCAGCACACTAAAAGATGGAAAACAAAAGCAACACCCCAAAACATATTCAAAGCAGTAAGGCACAACCATCTAATTAAGAATCGCACTCAGGCAGCTAGTCATTAAGGGAAAGTTTGCCTGAAGAGAAAGGTCTTTGTCTGCTTGGGGAAGGCCAGCCAAGAGGGGGTCTGGTCTCTTGTGGGAGGGAGTTCCAAAGTCTGGGAGCAGCCACAGAGAAGGCCCTTTCCCGTGTCCTCACCAAATGCACCTGTGAAGGTAGTGGGACTGAGAGACAGGCCTCTCCTGATCATCTGTTCTAGTTTCACAGAGGGGTCACTGCATCTATACTGAAATGCGTATGCTTGATTTAAGAGCTAGCTGTTCTCACATACCTTCCTTAAACTAATTTCAATAACAGAAAAAGGGAAAGCATAATGCTAAAAGCAGTGATTGTCTTTATTGGCAAAAATGCCCAAGTGGTTTGAAAGACTTGTTTTTTTAAGAAACAGAAAGCTGTTAGATATGAGGAAGCCATTTTTTAAGGTATTTACTGTGATTTTTGTGTTTATGGGAAAAGGAGCCAAAATTCCTTTCCCTATTTTTTTTTCCATTTCCCCTCATAAAAATGGCTTCCCTTCTTTACGTACATCTGTTTTCTGTATAACTCCAGCCACAAAAATTGCTATTTCTTTCAAGAAGCTAAAGAACGCTTGCCAAATGTCTACCCCTAACTTAAAACAAAAAAACACCACCCTGTCATAACATTAAAATTGCAAAGTGAGGTGGTAAAACAGACAATGCTGCCATGTGGCTACACTTCCACAGTAACAGCAAATCCCATATCTGGCATACCCCTTCCTTTATCCTGTCACACCCACCCCATCCCCAATGCCTTGCATAACTCAGACATTAGTACAGCAGTTCCCAAAGTGTTCCAAAGATGTCCAAACCATGTTTGATTTCAAGAATCTGCCATATTCCGCCCCCAAACCTCTTTTACCACCATCCACCCCGCCTTTTAACTATATAAATAATTTTAATTTTAATTTTTAATATATATAGTAATATAACATTAAAAATAAACACAAAAACTTAATAGAAGTTTAAATTAGAATTAAGCATCAGTCATTTTCCTTGAGAAATTCTAAATTCTGATAATGATGTCTATCACAGAAATGTGTTTAAGCTGATAATATTGTGGCAAATCTTGACCGTTAATGATCTCCACAAAGTTCTTTTCGTTAACAGCTCAGCTCTTGGAAACCTAACCATGTGGCTTCCTTTATTAAGTCAATCCATCTCATAATTGGTTGTCTTCTTTTTGTATAGTCGTCCATTTCTCCAAGCAGAATTGTCATTTCCAGTTTAACGTGTCCTTCCTTCCTTCCTTCCTTCCTTCCTTCCTTCCTTCCTTCCTTCCTTCCTTCCTTCCTTCCTTCCTTCCTTCCTTCCTTCCTTCCTTCCTTCCTTCCTTCCTTCCTTCCTTCCTTTTGGAAAAGCTAACAAGTATGTTTCATACAGATTTTAAGCATTTGGAAAATATGTGCATCTTACAGTGTTTATCTGTTGTCATCCAAGAAACTACAGTTTAACCACATTTCTTTGTGGCTTAGTTTTGTACGACAAAATGAATTACTTTTCACCATGATTCTGCAGAGTTGACACAAATAGCATCCATGCTCTGGTGCAGCGTGCGGCCTTATTTTTATAGTTTGTTTTCAATTATATCATTTGACAAAGTGCAGACTCCCTTGAAACATGTATCAATTTGTCTTGTGTTCTCAGTGAACTTCTTCCACACCCATTTTGCAAACATTTGGTGTCAACTGCAGTCCAACAGATACACACACATGTAAACAAAGACGATGGAATGAGGACAGGGAGAAGAGATATACCAAGCAAACAGACACCCATATTGTCCAATAACCAGGTATGGAGACCATGGGTGGAATCTGCTCTGGAAATAGGGGCAGATCATACTCGAAAAGGCTTGAACTTTTGTAGAAGTTGTAGAAGTTCTACACTTGTAGAAGGCTTCTGATATTTGGTGAAGGATTCCACGCAAACATATTGAAGTCTAGCCACCACCATAGGTTACCTACACTTGTTCTCATCGATAGGAATGCACCACAATATTCAGAACAATAGATCAGGGTGGACAACATGCATCCCTCCAGATGCTGTTGGACTGTAACTCACATTGTCCCTCATCATTGGTTGTGTTTGCCATCCAGCAACATCTGGAGGTCACCAGTTGCGCGCCTTTGCTCTTTATATGTTAGCTAGTGTGGTGCATTAGATTTATTGGGGAGACTCAGCTTCAGCTCACTCAACCAAGAAGCCGATTTCAGATCAATCGGGTTCTCTTGGCCTAAGCCACACTTATCTTACAGGATCGTAAAGCTGAAAGTTGGGATTTCTAGAGGCTTGTGTAGATATTCCTTGTCACAGCTGAGATTCAGCATTAATGAGAGAGAGCCCTACATATATGGGGCAGCTTCTTACAGTCAAGGACTGTGACCAGTTGAGGATTTCCAAATGCAAAGAAGACCTGTATGCACGTAAGAACTGGATGAATATCTCAGTGAGTTAGGTACCTGGCGGCGGAGACAGAGGTTGGGAGTTCAATTCCCCACTGTGCCTCTTAGGAGGAGCCAGCCTGTGTAGCCCTGGGCAAACAGCACAATCCCAGGGCAGCCCTACAAGAAGGGAATGGTAGACAGAAGTGGAGTACTCTATACCTGGGAAACACTGGGAAGGTTGCCATAAGCTGGAATTGCCTTGATGACACACAGTCATTATTTTTATGCATACAAGCCTTTTTCTCCTTAATGAGAAACAGGCAGCTGCCAGAAAGTCCTAGTTATCTAGCCCATCAACAGACCACTCAACTCTTCTAGCTGCAAGGCCTTTGACTGTCCTCAACCAGCTTGTTTGTGTTTATTTGCCAATTTTGCCTTGTTCTCTTCTCTCACTTACTTAGTCTTTGCCAAGTCTACTTTGCCACCAAGCACCAGGAAAGCTGCCTTTTCTATTTTCTTTTGGATTAGCATTCCTCATGGTGGCTGGAGGATTCTGGGATTTGTAGTCCAAAAAAGTGACTATTTCGAGTTCTTCCTTACTTAGGAAAAAAGGTATTTTGGCTCAGAAATCATACCTCCCATGCCCTTATAGCTTTTATGTCCAAGGCTGCACAACACAAGAATGATGGCGGGTTTGGAGCTGGCAGAGGAGTTAGCTAATGTGAGAAATCTCAGTGACATTTTGTGGCTACATTTAGGGACTCTTCTGTACTTGATCGTAAAAGAAGTACAGTTCTGGAACAAAAGCGCTCTTGTCTTGTTGCTGCAGGGGATGAAGCACAAGAATTTCCCCCCAGCTCGTTGTTAAACAAACACAAACACAATCCAAGCTGTTTGACAACTGCATCATGTAATCAAGGATCGCCTTTTTCCTCCTCTTGGGAGACCACCCATAGCATGAGGTGTACCAATTTACAAAATGTACATTTATTTCTGATTAAGGTTCAGTGGGTTTGTGGGGGCAGGGGAAGGAACAGAAAGATGGGGTAAGGAGAATTTTAAAAATAGCTCCCCTGACTCACCGAGGTCTCCTGAAAGCTAGCCCATACTGCTGACAGGCCAAACCAACGGTAGGAGTGTAGACGATGGGCATGAATCTCTCAATGTCTGATGTGAGAACTCGGTAGAAGAGCTTCTCATTTCGGTCTTGAAGGGTCATCAAGATGATATATCTGGGGGAATAATTGGAAAATAAGTGAGGGGGAGATGAAAGGTGTTGTTGATGCCAAGTGTCACATTTCAGCTGATTCTCTGCAAGATTTGGAAAACTTTCAGGCCTCTTAATCAGTACTTCTCAATATTTTCATTAAGGGTGCTGAGTACTTTGCTGATTGTGATTGTGCCAATGCTCTGATTACATGGAAGTATGGAAAAGCACTTACGTTTCCTCTGAATGAGCTTCCCCTGCTCTCAATCTTTCTCTACCTCTCTTTTAAAAACAAGGTTCTAGTTTTATAGTTGCACAACACTCTTTCAAAGCAGACTTCCCCAACCAGGAGCCTTCCGGATTGTTGAACAACAAGACCAGTCCCACACAGCAGCCATACCATCTGGAGATGATGGGTGCTGTAGCATCATTTTTCTGCAGGATACCCAATTGAGAAGGATTACTTCAAAGGTTGTGAGCAATGTCCATGGAAATACATCAGGCTTGAGGTTAAGGCATACTAGGGTGGGTTAGCAGTAACCCATACATATCTACTCAGAAGTCCTCTAGAGTTTGATGCAGTTTACTTCCAGACACACCCAGGACTGCAGCTTATGATATACAGGGGAAAAGGGCTAGTGCAAACCTTGGAGAAGTTACTTTTTAGAACTACAATTACCTATACAATAATTCAAAAAAGCAACTTTTCTGGCCTCTGCTTCAGTGCCATGAAGAAGCTCCTTGATGCTCCACAATCCTGAGAAAACATGAAGGCCAGAATTCTGCTGAGGAAATATAGCTTGGAAGGGTAGTTGTGCAGGTGGTTCTCACTTTGGAAAGGCTGTCCTTTGCATGATCGGTTGTGTACTTGTTGCAAAATTGGACAAACAACCATTGGCACCACTAACTGTGTGAAGGTCAATCTGCTAGGGCAGTGGTTCCCAGCCTTGGTTCCCCAGATGTTCTTGGACTAAAACTCCCAGAAGCCTTCACCAGTAGCTTTGCCATCCAGGATTTCTGGGAGTTGTAGTTCAAGAACATCTGGGGAACCCAGGTTGGGAACCACTGTGCTGGGGGTATTGCATTAGCTGTCTAGCTGAATAAACTCCTCAGAAGTGTAAAGGTGGCAGAATTAATTGTATAAAACAAGGGGTCTTCATTGTATTTAAACTGTTTTTGTGTTCCTTCAAAAGATCATTTAGAAAAAATGTTTGCTTATGTATCATATTCGTCCTCTCCCCAGTATTGGGTGGTAGTGGAATACCACTCAATTCCAAAAAATCTCCCATCAAAGTACCACTTCTGTTGCCGAGGGTGGAATTTTAGGATGCTGATGCTACAGAGGGATGTCAAGAATCTGATGCACATATGCATATATGCTTTTAGGGGTTGTTTTGTCAGATTTGGCAGGACAACTCTCTCTTTCTCTATATGAAGGAGATGTATCAGGAGCTACCCAAGCAATCCTGAGAAGACTGCCTGTTCATAAAGCATATATCTGAGCTGGAGGTAAAGATAATACAGAGGACATGTGGGTGTACAGATTCACTGCTACCCTTCATGCATAGAAGCGTCTTGTACAACAAACTGCATGGTGTTGTGTCATTTCATTCCAAACTTCTCCAGCATCACAAGAGGCAGCCAACAAGAGTCAATCAGAGTCTTGCTTTCTGTGAATATTCCACAATGGTCAGCTTCAGTCACAGATTTCACAGTCTCCTTCCCCCACCCCATTCCATCCTCCAGCTTTCATCTGCTTACTTGTCTAGATCATTGGATTTGGTCTCATAGCTTCTGAGGACACGGAGAACTTGAACGTCTTGGCTCAAGAAGCAAGGAGGAAGCAGGCCATGAATTCCCAACTGCTGCCTCTCTTCAAGGGTAAAAGCCATTCCCTAGGAAGGAAGAGCAGGCAGGTGCATTAAAGCAACAGACTAGGTCGGTTCTCTTAATAGAAAGAGGTATAATTAGATTTCCACTTCGGTGGATGTTCTTCAGGATGCACTAAAAGGGAGTACATTTGTTCACCTTCCCCCCCATATCCTCCCAACAACTCAGTGCCAAATGACACATTAAAGACAAAACATCATTAGAAGCTGAAATTCCGTTCCTGCGTCAGAAGGATTCTGGCCCACTTTGAGCTACCGTATTTCCAAGCCAAGTCTATACTTGTCTACTCCATGACCAATCGCAAAACAAAACAAGTTAATTTGCAAACCACAGAACAAATATTCTTATCCAATAAGATGCAGTTCAGTGGCAGGAAAAGTAAGGTCCTGCACGTAGGCAGGAGAAACCAGATGCACAGGTACAGGACAGGTGGTACCTGGCTCGACAGTAGTACCTGTGAGAGGGATTTAGGTGTCCTGGTGGACCACCGCCTAAGGATGAGTCAGCAGTGTGTTGCAGCTGCCAAGAAAGCCAACACAGTCCTAGGCTGCATCAACAGGGGGATAACATCAAGATAACGGGAAGTGAGAGTATCACTCTATACCACGCTTGTGAGGCCGCACTTGGAGTGCTGTGTCCAGTTCTGGTCACCACAATACAAAAAAGATGCTGAGGCCCTGGAAAGGGGGCAGAGAATAGCAACAAAGATGATAAGGGGACTGGAGAATGACTAAAAGAACTAGGTATGTTTAGCTTAACGAAGAGAAGACTGAGGGGAGACATGATAGCAGTCTTCCAATATCTGAAGGGCTGCCACAGGGAAGAGGGCATAGATTTATTCTCCATTGCGCCTGAGAGTAGGACAAGAACCAATGGGTGAAAACTCATCAGAGGGAGATCCAACCCTGATGTTGTGGGTGCCCCATCGCTGGAGGTTTTCAAGAAAAGATTGGACAGCCATCTGTCCGGGATGGTATGAGGTCTGGGATGGTATGAGGTCCGGGACAGTATGAGGTCTCCTGCCTTGGGCAGGGGGTTGGACTAGAAGACCTCCAAGGTCCCTTCCAACCCTACGACGATTCTATGAAATGAAAAGCTCAACATTTTAGGATTTCTCTCTCCTAATGACGAGTAGTAAGTTCATTCGGGCATACTTCGGGCACATCACGAGAATCATCCACAAGTTGTGAGTTACAACCTCTGAGCCGGCAGCTCATAATAGCTGTTGTGATCTCACCACGGGTTATGATGGCCAATAAAATCAGAAACAAGAAATTCTGAGGTAGAACAGAAGACATTTTAAAAACTCATGTTATAAATCATTCACAAGTTCTTCCACAGAAAAGAACTCAAAAGCCAATATTTTAATAAAAGTATTTTTGTCCAGTCCTTGATAACATGTTACCACATGCTGAATTGTTTGTTATGATGTGGAAGCCAAGAGTCATGTCAACCCTTGGAGACCCTTCGAACGAGACCTTTTTAAAAAACATAATGTGTATGTTTCATTTCTTGATTCTCCCAAATGCAATAACCGACATGAAAACAATATTATTTCTGGCACAACCGTTGCACATCTTAATTAAAAAGCAGTTAAATATACAATCATAATTTTTTAATCCATTAATAAATTTAAAAGCTTTTAAAAAATTAAAAACAGATTTAGAAAAACAACAATATACAATATATATTCTTCTTTTCATGGCTCCTTTTCTTTTTTTTTCACAGCAAAGCTGACCTACAGACCTACTGGATTAGGAGGCATTTTACACAAAAGACTTGTTCAATGACAGCACTTTTCAAATATTTAAAAGGTTGTCATACAGAGAAGGGGCAGGATTTGTTCTCAATCATCCCAGAGTGCAGGACATGTAATAATAGGCTCAAACAACAGGAAGCCAGATTTAGGCTGAATATAAGGAAAAACGTCTTCACTGTTAGAGCAGTACAACAATGGAACCAATTAATTCGGGAGGTGGTGAGTGCTACAGTGCTGGAGATGTTCAAGAGAAAATTGGAAAACCATCTGTCAGGCCTGCTTTGACTTGGATTCCTGCCCTGGACAGGGGGTTGGACTTGATGGTCTTAGAGGCTCCTTCCAAATCAAGTATTCTATGATTCTAAGGGGCATTTTCCACTGCAGACATACAGGATTAAGGAATTGTTCTGTTCTCCTGGGACTCCTGAGATGTGTAATAATTGCTTGAAACACTGTCACTATTGCTAGGTTAGGCTACCAATGAGCCCAATATTTTATTTATTTATTTATTTATTTATTGGATTTCTATCCCGCCCATCTAGACCAAAGGTCTACTCTAGCAAGGCTATCAGGACACAATCTGGCTAGAGCAGCCTGCCTAAAAAAAACAACAAAAAAACTTGGAGCGAGTCTGTCTGGGGAGGCAGAAGGTCTTATCATAGTCTTCCTGTTCAACTACCCACATGGCTGAACCATCCTTTCAGAAGTCAAATGAAACAATGGCTGAAATCCAATAGTAAGTAACAATTAGAGCAGGCCCACTGAACCAGTGGGGATATGGTGACTTAACTCCTCCATATGTTCCAGTGATTCAACGGGTCCACCCTAGTTGCAGCCTACTACTAGATTTCAGCCACAATATGATACAAAACTTGCTCCATGTTGGCATAAGAGCCTGGACTTGGATTTCAGTAGAGACGGTAAAGATTTGGGTGTGCTGTTATGTAGTGGTAGCTGGTGAAGTGGTTCTGTATAAGGAAACACTGGACACTGTTGAAGGGAGACTGAGGAACCCTTTGGAAACAGCAGTAGAGGTAGCGGGAGCCCAGTCAGCTTCATCCGAGAACAGGTCTGCTGATTGGTTGGCCCCTTCTACTAATATCAAGCAGGGCACAATGCAAGCGGATGGCCAATCAGCAACCTCATGTCCGCACACTGCTGACTTGTACAAAAGTTCATAGACTTCAAGTAGAAGTTTTCCTGGCCACGCTGCTTGACATTCTTTGGCAGTGGTTTATTTTATTCCTAACGGACAAGGCTCTGATCCCAGTTCTCTGAGTTCCAAAAATCTTAGGCCCTGGAACTGGAGTGGCCGCTGCAGCCAAAGGAAATATCATGAAAGAATCAGTTTTCCTGTGATGGTTTCCTGATGAAGCCTCTCAGTCCTGCAAATGCTGATGAGGAGGTTTTTTTGTGAATCAGAAGAGAATGGGAGCAAATCCTGCAGGATGAACTTTGCTCCCCTTTGACCTTGCAATTCAAATAAAAACTCAGTAAGAACTGCAGATGATGCGGCTCAGGCAGCCAAGGGCGTGGCCCATCTCCTAGTAACGGGAAAAAAACATTGCATTTTTGGGAGAATTTTGTATCAAGGCGGAAGCAAATAACCTGACAGTAAAACAGGAAGTAAATTCATGGCAGTCTGGCTCCCAATTTCAAACATACGAGTTACCTCACTGACATCAAACCTGCGTGTCTGCTAATCATATCTCAGCACCTCCAAATTTTACTTTTTAGGTGTAAAAGAATGGAAATTATCTACCTTCAAAAATTATCTGCCTTCAACCATTCTGCTGCTATCTGACTGGCAGGAACGAAACCTAGCGCGAATGTATCACACAGAGCCACAGCAGGCAACCTCACATTCTTCTGCCTCAAGGCAATCAAATAATCTAATTGTATAAGAGAATTGAACTACCTACATCCAACAGAAGTTCTTTAGAACAGGGGAGAGCAAGGCACATGACATCAAGCAGCCGTCCACCCTCTTCTCGGCATGTGTATTCTCCCTTTTTGACACTGAGATGTAGTTTTGATTCTTAGCAGCCTCTAGTAATTTCATCAATTCGTCAACCCAATCCTAATTCAGACTGTCTTAGTAGTGGAGTTTAGGATGCCGTGGAGGGGCTCCTAAACCGGCAGAAAAGAAAACTTCAAGCAGGGGTGGAGGGCAGGTCCATTCCTGGACACCCCGGTTAAAATAATGGATTGCTCTGTGAAAGAGCATAAATCTCTCCCAGAGCAGAGACAGGATGAAGATGGGTCTGGGATCCATTGGATCCCACAGTCCACCTTTTTACCTGAGAAATCTAAGGACTGGATCCCTTTACTATATCAGCCTGGGACTTATGTAACATATACTAACTTCTGCACAACTGCTTTCAGTGCAGAATTATTATTATTATTATTATCATCACCAATATAGAATACAAAGGAAAACAGCTCTCCCCACCTCACTTCCTGGTGAGTATGAGCTGGCAGGGCTTGGGAAATGGAAGTGCTCTCTCCCCAAACCCCTTTTCTTTCTAAGAGAATGCAGTTAGAGAATAATTTCCTTACAAAGAAGGACTGAGAGCTGTTGAGGATACTGCGATTACCACCATTAAAACTTCAATTTTTAAATTTTTTTAATTGAAGGAGTATACCGGATACCTTGCAGTTGTGGCCAGGTATATATTGGGACCACAAAACACAGCATCCACACCAGAATCAAAGAACATGAAAGACATTGCAAACTAAAACAACTGGAAAAATCGGCAGTAGCTGAACATGCCCTGAAACAAGCTGGACATGAAATCCTATTTCAAAATACAGAAGTACTGGACAACACCAGCAATCATTATGTTAGACTACACAGGGAAGCCATTGAAATCCACAAACACCAGCTCAGCTTCAACAACAACAACAACAAAAAGTAAAAGTCAACAAAGCCTGGCTCCCAGCACTGAAAAATACAGCCTACAAAAAGGTCAACGAATTCTACCCAGCCACAAGGACCAGTGATCACTGCACACAAAAGACTAGCTAACGACACTCATCAATCACAGTGACAGATCATCTCCCCCCTTATCACAACAATACACCCATAACAAAAAACACCCTGATCACCATAATCACCCAATCTCATGAAAAGGACAAAAAGCTGATCCCACAGCTACAAATACTCAACTATCCCACACACTACACCAGAACACAGACAAGAGTTCTAACTCCTGTCCTCTGAAGATGCCAGCCACAGAGACTGGCGAAACATTAGGAAGAAAAACCTCCAGAACACAGCCAAACAGCCAGAAAACCTACAACAACCATTTAAAAAAAATATTTAACTATTTTTATTTACATTATAAATATAGATTTTAATGAAAAATAACAATAAAATGAACGCCTAATTTTTCAGTTTCTTAGAAAATAAGTAGCTTGCTGGATAGCTCAGTGAGGTAGGTATCTGGCCATGGTGCCAGAGACTGGGAGTTTGATTGCCCACTGTGCGTCCCAGAAGGGCCAACCTGTGTAGCCTTGGGCAAGCTGGACGGTCCCAGGATGCTCCCAGAAGAAGGGAATGATGCACTGCTTCTGAGTATTCTCTACCTAGAAAACTCTGAAAAGGGTTGCCATAAGTCAGAATTGACTTGATAGCACACACTTACTTATTAGAAAACATTGAGGATAAAACTTTAAAACCTACTTGCTCTTCTTAAAAGTGGGACATAGCAACAACAACAAAAGTGATACAGTACATTCTTTTCGAAAGTTCAAGCCTGCACAGCCTAACGCTTTCTTCTCCAGCACCTTAAGGACCACACCCCAGCATTTGTTGCCTGAAGCAACTACTTCACTCAGACTGAGAGTAAGACTTCTGCTGTTCCTCCTTTAATTCAGTCTCATGTGATTTCAGGCCAACAACATATGACCCTTGTCCCATGTGTATTCACAACATCACGACACTCATTCATTCCTCCTGCCCCCTGTGGTCCACCACCATTTGAAATAATTATTTTGGTGTACAAATCTTTTTTTTGCTGGTTTTCAAAAGGCAGACGGCTGGCTTGCCAAAATGTCTATGCGGAGTGGGTCTTGCAAATGTTTGGGCCTGTAAGAGCTGACCAAGGTTGTCGTTGTTGTTAGAAGCTTGCTGTGGGCATTTGCACCTCTACTTTTGGCTCCCTTACTTGATGGCAGAGGTTCATCGGGGTTACCAGGAGCTGTGTCCTGACAGAAGGTGATCTAGCACTGAACTGGCTCTCTGCTTCAGTGCTGTACGTATCCTGCACTTCTGCTTGCCAGGATCCAGCAAGAATCCATGACTGTTCAGTAAAGTTTACACATGCTTCCCTGGGTTGGAATGCTGAGAGAAGACTACAACTGAAATTTTTGGGAAATACCACAGGACTAAACTCCATCCTCCAGAACTACGAAAAAATAAATGAATAGTTTGGCAAAGTGGGACAATCCAGGAAGTCAAAGGGGAAAAAAAAAAACCAGTACAAGTATTATAGAAAGAACATCATTTCAACATTGGGATACTATCAAGGCAGCATCCAGAACAAATGATGACAAAAATGCCCTGCTGGGAAGAGCCCACAGGGGCTATCAACCATGATCATTCTGTGGAACATCCATGTGCAGAGGCAGTGCATCTTTGAACCTCAGTTCCTGAGGAACAAGCATAGGAAAAGATGGCTTCATCCACAACTGTGGACCTCCAAGGAAACTCCTGGAGGGTTCTGTGTTGCATGTGCAATATCTGTCCAGTTGGTTTTTGCTCTGTCCTCTTTGGTCCTGATCCTACATATCATGGGTATGCAACTCCTGGAAAGGTTAGCTATGAGAAATACAGTCCTCAGACCGAATAAGATTTCTTACTCCTAAAAAACATGCATACCCTATTTATTGGTTTTGTTTCTCTCTTAGTAACTTAGCATGGCTCACCTCCTTGTCACACCACCTTCTCAATGACCCTGTAAGGTTGATCAAGAACAGGACGGCCCTGAGGACAACCAATGAGTTTCATGGCTTAAGTCCTAGTCTAACTCACAAGTTCTGGTCCAACGTTCTAACCACGGCAACCCGCTGTAGAGAGGCATCTTGTCTGATCCAGCAGGACACTTTTTATGCCCTTATAAATGGAAACATCTCAAATGCACCCCACCAGAAGCTTTAAATTTCTAAGACCTAACCCCTGGACCAAAGGATAGCTTTAATCTGCCCACAAGAAAAGATCAGATTGGACATGAGTAGACAACTTTTTTCACATTCCCAAAACAGCACTTTCAGCTGTGTTGTAAGCTGACAAAAGAGCTAGTGTACTGCTCTGTTCTCCATCCTGATAAAAGGGAAATGTATTCCAGGTCAGTCACAGCAACAACAAAAAGTGACCCTTTTGTTTCTCCTGATGCCAGCCAAATTACATGAAGAGTGAGCTGTTGAAAACAACTTCCCTTAAAAAAAAAACCCACAATGCCACTCTTTCAGTACCTTTCTCCTTTTTTCCAGCTGTTCATTTGCAGTTCAGAAGTGAAATTCTTGATGACATCTATAGACAAGCATGGACAATGGCCTCCAAGGGGGCTTTTGCTCACTTCAAATGTAAATTCAAGCTTGCTGTCCATTTGGCACCTCTGAAACCACAAGCAATTTTTTCTTTCTTTCCTTCTTTCTCCTTCTAACATTTAGGCAAAGCTCATAGAACCCAGCCAGCTTCTAACCACAGATACACACTGTACTCTTTTGTCAGTGGAACCAGGATTTGGCTGGAACCAAAGCAGTCCTTTGCCAGGGACCCTGCTGGTTGATTCATTCTGCACCACAGCTTCTGTTTTACAGAAGAGACCTCCATTCAGCGCCGTATCAACAGAAGAACACAGATGGGTTCTTTACTCCACAGCACACAAAACATTGAGAGCTGAATAACAAGGACACACACTCATCAAGGATCAGTCTGCTTATTTATGAACCGCCTGCTGTAAAGCTGAAAAGGCTCTCAATATGCTTCACATATCAATTAAAACGACAACAAGGCAGTCCTCGCTTTCAAGATCACAGCCTATATTTTCCAAAAAGCTACAACAATAATCTCAGAACTGGAAGGGACCCTATGGATCATGGCGTTCGGAATCGAACTCCCAAGCTTTGGCTCCCCAGCCAGATACCTAAACCACTGAACTATCTAGCAGTTCACACAAGGGAAAAAGGATATGGAGAAAGAAATGAGGAAAGTTAGGAACAAGTTCCATCTTGATTAATAAGGTTCTTTAGCAGGGTGGACTGACTATGGGTTGGCAAAGAGAAGGCAAACCCAGTCACACTTAATAGAATTCTCAGTTCAGAAGCAGAAAACTAGCAAAACTAGATTCTGAGAGGCAAACGTCTAAGAGGCGTATGCTTTTGCTTGTCTCATTCTCCCATACAAGAATGGGAAATCGCAGAATTTTTCTTCTTGCCTGTGAGAAGGTGGAAGATAAATTCTGCCCTTCTAGATTTGCAAACAATATTCTTTACATAAATTGTGTAAACAGCACAGCTTAACTACATCGGCTGCCTTTCTTTAAAAATCAGAAGAATCCAGTGGGTTGTTTTCATCTTCTTGATCAATCAGGCAGCACTCCTGAGCTTGATCACTGTTCCTGCTTGGCTTCACAAAGGAAGAAGACATGAGTTTCATGCAGTGGCATTTCACACAAATGGCGGGAACCACGATAAGGAAAAATGTGCTTCTGGGTTTAGTGTACCCTTGGCATGTGACAATGGCCAAGACAGGCTGTTGCATTGAGAATGACTAATTTAGAATGTGATCCGAGGGGAAATAGATTGCAATTTGGACTACTTGTGGAGCAGTCCACTATGATCTACTTCCCAGTGATCCCATGATCTAGGAGGAAATGTGCTCCAGTCTGATCCCTAAAAGCTTAACCTTTTGGGTCCAACCATAGGAATTCTACTTTTGAGGGCTGGGCTGGAGTGATTTCCTGGCAGACTGAAGGGCGACTTTAAGGGAGATTGCTTCTATTAAAGTGACCCTTTCTGGCCAATCAGACGCGGTCCTTTGTAGCTGTCCAAGTGCATCCCAATTTCTTCAGATGCCTGTCCTGCATGAGGCATCTGGTTGGTCACTCCAAGAAACTAGACAAAATAGGCTTTTGAGCTGGTCCAATATAGATCTTTTTATGTTTATAGTACCCATGGGCCTAATTCTGATGACTAACATAGGCTTTTCAAATAGTTGCAAGACAGACTGGATTTTTTTTTAAAAAAAGGAGGAGCTCTAGGAAAGGATGACAGAAAAATATCTTGGAAATATCCTGACATCAAGCAGAAAAAAGTTGTTTTTTTAAAAAAATGATTCATATTATTTATAAAAACAACAACCATGCAGGAGGGAGGTGAGCAGTTATCAACTATAGCCGCAGATCTTATATACATTGTAAGGAAGCTCACAGATCCACAAACATCTGCCTACCTGGATTAAAGAAGAAAAGACCAGGCAGGGGGGTTTGTAGGTAATAAAGAGACTTGAACTCAGGATCAGCTCTACTCAACTACAAGTTCTTATTCTGGCCCCTTCTACAAGACCAGAATCTTTTTTTTAAAAAAATGACTGGGACAAAGGAGATGCCATATGGAAGAACTACGATATTTACATCACACCATTCTCCAGTGAGATGAAAGCAACTTCCAAGGTTTCCCTCTGTCCCCCAAAACAGTCCTGAGAGGTTAATAACTGGTTCAAGAGTATCCAACCAGTTTTTATGGGCCAGTACAGACTAGAATCTGAATCTCTAGATTTAGGGACTAGAACCACTGCCACACTCTAAACCAGGTATAGGCAATATGGGAGCACCCTGGGAATGATTCCCACCCCCCCCTTAAGGACTATACTGATCCTTTCCACTTTTTAACAAATGCTTCTAATCTTTTGAAAACAATGTTGTGGGCAAAATAAGGTGTGAGCAGGAGGTACACATTCTTTAGAGAAGAACTGTGCCCGCCCCCCTTTTGGTGCAGGAAGCAGAAAATCCTCTAAACATAATACCACCAAAAAGCACTACATTAGTCTAAAGCAGGCATGAAGGACTGCAATTTTGATCAGATAGTAGCACAGAGAGGCAAGGCTTAAACTCTCCCCCATGCAGTTTTACAAATGCAAATGTCTTCTAATTTAATTCACTTGGAAATAGGAAAAAACGAAAGGGTACTTCTATTTGGTTTGTATGCGTCCGAGCTAAGAGACTGATTCTTTGGACATGAGAACTGGAAAGCAGATGGGAGAAACTGCACGACTGAAGGAGGAAGGGTCAAACTCTCCTTCCCAGGGAGCTGCGACTCAGATCAAAATCAAAACCCTCTCTTTTCTGCTTTGCAGTTAACAGTAACAAGCAAGGGTCAGGTATCCGGTCACTGATCACACGGCCTGTTTTGGCTCTTAGCAGTCCTAGCATGACCAGTCTACCGTGGAGAAAGGAGTGTGCAGGACGGGAATTAGAGGCAAAAGGACTGCCCAGTGCATTCAGATCAGCAGATAAGGCACGTGGAATTTCAGGCTCTCGGGCTTGACAAGGCATTGCCCCAACAATGCCAAGTCATGGCCTCCAAATCAAGAGCACTACGTTTGGGTCGGACGTCTGGAGGCAGGAAGACGGGGAACTGCCTTCTCCTTGTCCTGTGTAAAGTCCCGTTTGCTCTGAAAGCGCTACGTACAACGTGGTGGCCAGAATCCCACTGGGCTGAAGCTACTTGACAAGATATCACGGCAAATCTCAGTCATAGGCTGGATCACTTCTGAAAACACAGGTCCTTGCCTCCAAAAGGGTGCTCTCTCTCTCTCTCTCTGTCCCGTCAAGTCAGTTCTGACTTATGGCCACCAATTCCTGGGTTTCCTAGGCAGCAAATACTCAGAAGTGGTTTCCCATTCCCTTCTTCTGGGGATGCCCTGGGACTGTGCAGCTTGCCCAAGGCTACCCAGGCTGGGTCTACTATTTAACACTTTCCTAATATGACTCTTGAGAGTCCCCTGGACTGCAAGGAGATCAAACCTATCAATTTTGAAGGAAATCAAGCCTGAGTGCTCACTGGAAGGACAGATCCTGAAGCTGAGGCTCCAATCCTTTGGCCATCTCATGAGAAGAGAAGACTCCGTGGAAAAGACCCTGGGAAAGTGTGAAGGCAAGAGGAGAAGGGGACGACAGAGGATGAGATGGTTGGACAGTGTCATCGAAGCGACCAACATGAATTTGACCAAACTCCGGGAGGCAGTGGAAGACAGGAGGGCCTGGCGTGCTCTGGTCCATGGGGTCATGAAGAGTCGGACACGACTTAACGACTAAACAACAACAAAATATAAGTGAAATCTGTGCCACTTCTCTGTCCCCAACCTCTACCCACAAAGGGGTTCATGGCTGGTTCTCGCCTCTTTTTATCAGATTTTTCTTACAGTTTAGAAAATCACGTATTTGAATGGGGGAGTCTATTCTATGTTTAACTAAAATAAAAAAAAAACCAAAACCTCGGGGCCTTAATTGCATCCACATGTAAGCAGAAATGAGGGGGAAAGCATCTCTTCATAGCACCATTCACATTATTTTCTTTATATCCAGCATGTTTCGTGCATGACTCAGGCATGATAACTTACTACAAATGAACTCTTCTGTTTGAAAGGTTTCATATTTTCCAACATCTTTATTCATTACCCTGTTCTTTTCACCTCCTCCACACATAAATTGTTCCATTTTGTTCACAACACACTGAATGGCTGTCTGTTCACCTGCAAAAGAGTAACCAATTCATGCCTTTATGTAAAAGCTCATCTCGCTTGCTCTTGGCAGATTACTTATTCCTCACTCCAGAAGGTTAAGAACAAACTCAAAGAACATTCCACTAGTTTTATTTCTACAGCATTCCTCAATATCCCAGACCCCATATTTGTTGCTGTTGCTATGTGCTGCTGTCAAGTTGCTTCTGACTCATGGTGACCCTATGAATGAGCAATCTCCGGAATGTCCCGTCCTCAGCAGTCCTACTCAGTTCTTGCAATTTCAAACCTGTGGCTTCCTTTAGGAGATCAATCCATCTCCTATTTGGTTTTCCTTTTTTCATGCTGCCTTCCACCTTTCCCAGTATTATTCTCTTTTCCACAGAATCCTGCCTTCTCATGATGTGCGTGAAGTAGGACAGCCTCAGCTTCACCATTTTTGCCTCCACAGATTGTCCAGGCTTGATCTGCTCTAGGACCTACTTGTTCATCTTTCTGGCAGTCCAGGGCATCCACAAAACTCTCCTCCAGCACCACATTTCAAATGAATCAATTTTTTCCTGCCAGCTTTCTTTACTGTCCAGCTTTCACACCTATACGTGGTGATCAGAATTACAAGAGTGTGTATGATCTTGATCATCAGTGACATATTCTTACACTTTATGATATATTATATATTTGATGACTCTGAATTTAAAACTAGCTACTTATCTGCTACCTCTCCTGATTTCTCTTTTACCTTATTCCTCATCATATTAGCACATGGCTTCTGTACAAAACTAGAGCTGTTCCACGCTATATTTTCTTAATGCAATAATTTAAAATACATACTTTATTTATTTAGGTTTGAAATGATTTTTACAAATTAATTATAGAATATCAATATTGTAGCCCCCTGTAGCCACAGTAGTCATGATCTACTGTGGATACCTGAAACTGCAGATATATGAACCCTATATATATAGGGTTCATATATCTGCATATATAACATACAAGGTGGTGGGACAAAGGTCACAAGGGGGTGCTCCTGTATGTTGTATATAGGGCTTTGGTAAACCTTGAGAAACTGAATATGTGGATACCGGTTCTGCGGATACGGTGGTCCTACTGTACATCTCACCTCAGTGGAGAAGACTGTGAAGAGGTGGCCTGTGTGCCTTCTGAGCCTGACATCCCCATGTTTATTCTAGATTTGTGACTTCAAGGCCTCGGCTTTCCTTCCTTATGATTCTTTATCTTAAATCAAACTTGCACAGAGGGTATATTGAGCGAGAAGACTGTCCTGTGGCACCTCTTTCGAACAGTCAGCTGGTCTCTGCAGAAGAACAGACTTGTCCACCCTACTTCACATTTGGAGAGAAATGATGGAGGGTCAGGGCTCACACACTCTCCTTCTTGCATAATTAAAGTATAATTACAGAACACTGAAAAGGCCAGAAAGACAAAAGAATGTATGAAATGAACTCATCTCCTCAAGTCCTTCACTCATCTTGTCCAAAAGAGTTTATTCTGATGGTTTGCAGTCCTTCAAGACTTTTCCTAATCCTTGGCTTGGTCTTTGACCTCTAAAAAGGAATATCCAAATTTCAACACGGGAGCTTTTGTGTGTTACGTGTATGTCCTCTATCCAGGCTATGGGGCTCT
This sequence comes from Intellagama lesueurii, assembly GCA_037013535.1. Lineage (NCBI taxonomy): Eukaryota > Metazoa > Chordata > Lepidosauria > Squamata > Agamidae > Intellagama > Intellagama lesueurii. The sequence continues at coordinate 10,667,199 of JBAJHW010000003.1, forward strand.
GTAAGCCACAAGAGAGTGAAACAGCCACCTCGTACTGTATGCTGATTATTTCATTTATTTTTCCTTTTAGCAGACTGACGGAAGCAGTGTGCAGTGAAACCCACGGAAGTAGGGAGAAATGTTTTTAATTAAAAAATTCTAGTTGGGAGTGGGGGGCACATTCATTTGTTAAAGGAGAAAAAAATTTGTAGGTCCCTCACTTACTTTGTCTACTCTCCCATTCCACAAATGGATATACTTCTGAAATTCTGCCCTCTCTATAAAAAATGGCAGGAAAGAAGAATTTAGTGAAAGCCAAGGGCGAGGCTTACCCATCACTATAACAACTCCAGGTTTCTGAGCACCTGCATTCAAGTGGTATCCTGGTTAAAGAACGATGAGGATAACAATGTTTGCTCTTCTATTGACGGGGAAATTGGGCTAGATAACATGTTGACTTTGCAATTTTACGATTCTGTAAAGACGGTAAAGAGAATTACACTAAAGACGGGAAGAATCCTTCCAAAATTACTCATTCTTGACAAGGTGGGCTAAAGTGCTGCTTCCAGTGAGATTGCTCTCAGCACAAGAACAAGACGAGAGCTTGCCCTACCCACGTCAAGATTTTCTGGAAGTTGTGAAATATGTCTCTGTACAAAACCCCTTTCTTTTCCCTTTGTGAAGCAAAGCACACACAGGGAGTAGCTCAGAAAGACTGCCTCATTGATCAAAAAGACAGAAACTACCCATCTACTTACTGCTTCTGTTTTTGAAATGCACGAGACACAGCAGCAGCTATCGTAGTTCTACGTAATTTGCACCGAAATCATTCTTACAGTTGCAAATACTTTCATCAGGACCAGCAGAAAACAGATCTCTATCTCACAGACAAGACGGGAAAAACTCTTACTCTCAGGCACAACAATGAGACATGCGAGGATGACACCATCAGTGTGCATAATGCTTTCCAAGGATTTTAAAGGGGATTTCTCCTGCCCCAATAAGGTTGAAAGTTAAGCATTTGACAGAAGAGGAGTAGAGGGAAGAGGGTGAGATGAAAGCATGTCTGAGTGAGGCTTGGAAAACTTCTGCCTGAAATCCTACGTAGCTGCTGTTGGTCAAGAGTTGGCAATACAGAATTAAATGGGCCGAGAGTCTGATTCAGGGCAGAAACAGAAACAATGTCAGCTATCCAACTGTGATAACTGCCTTAGGAAGTAAAGGACAGCTCATTTTTCACAGCTTCGTAAGTTCTAAATTAGCTTGAAAATTTGTGATGATTGGTTTCATCAAGAGGTAAACACACCAGCTTTCATTTCCACGTTGATTGTGCAAATACGGCAGCTCTGAAGAATGCACCCCTGGACTCGGCACATTTTATCACCTTCCAGTTACAAACCTTCCATCTTCCCAGCTTCTGCTCTCAGCATACGGCAGCTCCCTCCCCTCCCAAGCCTAAGGGAGAAATGTCAAAGACCACAGAATGGTTGGGCAAACGGAGAGCTTGCATGCAGCCTCTGTGTTGAAAAATATGGGTCACAGGGTGTTGTTGGCTTTAATGAGGAAGTCAAACTAGATTCCGATTGATAAAAGACGGTGTTGGCCCTCTGGGTTAATTTTTCAAAGCATTCCTGCTTGCCTCTCCCAGGGGATGTCCGTGTTTAGATCTTACAAAGCAGATGAAAAATGTGAGGAAGTGTTTGCTCGGGTGTATCTCCTGGATGAAAAGATGTTATTAATACAACCTGCTGCCATCATTGCTAGGAAATACGAAGCAGGGAAGTGAGATTTCCAGGGCTGTTTTAACACTCTTGTGAAATCCTCTGAACACAAATTGCACCTGCACATAATTACAACCTCCAGTGTGCTCATGTGCTGTTTCAACAGTGAAGTATCCATGTGCTGTTCCTCTATTTCAGTTTTTGCCAGGGGAATAAATCGAGATCAGCCGCTGAAAGAATCTCATTTCCAAAGTACAGCTAGTAGCTCAATAGAAAACAGACATAAATAACAACAACACATCTGTTCAATGCCTTGAAGCAGACGAGAACAATTCCCTTCCAACTTTTTTTTTTCTGTTTAAAAAATGCCCATCACCGGTCACTGGGGGACAGAACAGATCACAAAGCAAATTCTGGATCAGCGGCACAGCTGGAAAAAATTTACCCCTTTGGATGACCGTTCTCAGAATTGCTACTGCCCATGCTTGCTAGGTGACCTGTGAATTCTAGACCGAATTGGTGCTATCTACTCTGGGTTCTCATGTATCGCATGGAGTTGCAAACTTCAACGTATAGGCTGTTATATAAAAAAAGTCAGAAGTATTTGAAATGTGGATGGACCAAAGGATGCTAAGAATTTTTTGGACTGAGAAAGAGTAAAGCAAATAAATCAAATGCGTAAAATGCAGAAAGCTAGAATACTCCAGATGCATAGCAGGAAGCAAAAAAAACACAGGTTGTTTCAGCTGATCATTCAAGGTGAAAATAAAAGGAAAAAATAGTACAGAAAAGCAGAACATTTTGGCTGAAAAAAATCTTAGAGACTAGTTTGGATTCAGCATGAAGTCATTGTTCAGGGCTGTCACAGCAAAAAAATCAGAAAATGATGACACTGTGAAACTTCCTGTAGGAGGAGAAGTCTAAACTAGTAACTGTTTCCCATTCATTGAAGAACTGTATTCTAAGAGAGAAGGTCCACATTCTGCCAGATCAGTCACCATTTACCTGGGAGTATTAAAAATGCAATTCCCTTCTTGTATTCTGAAGTGGTATATTCCAGGAAATACTCCACTGCCAGTCTGTACATATCTGGGTCTCAGCAATATGTTTAGAAGAGAAACTAGTCCCCACATCATCATTGCTTTCACTATGTGCAGAGTACGGGTGTGACTAGATGGCTGAATTATCCTGACCTGGATCACTCTTCACTGTGCTAAGCAGAGTCGTTTGAGGTGCAGTATGTCATCTGGGGTGATCTTTGCATCTGCATGCAAGGACTGATCACACCACACCTGGAGCAATCTTGTTTAGCAGGATCAAGATCTTCTTGCTCTTTAAAGGGAAAGATTTATCAAGATGGTTAAACAGCTGGCAGGCTGTATCTTCTGTGAAGCCCCTTAACAATTCTGAGAAATGGAAAGCTTCTGCTCCACTTGCCTTTGGAGGGCAAGGAAGAGGAAGTTTTGCATTTCTTTGAAATTGTTGCTAACGTATCAGCAATGCTTTGAAAGGTTTTTTTTATAGCCCTGTCAAAGCATCACTGATGTGCAGTGTCAATTAACGATTGTTATAAAGATGTGGATAGCTTTATCTCCCTTCTCATGCAAAGGAGAGTGAAACTGAAGCTTGCCATTTCTCAAGATTGTTAAGCAGCTTTAGCAAAGGGACAGATACCCAGCCTGTCACTTTGGTTCAATCCCTGCAATCACACATGCTGGAATTGAACCAAAATAGTACAATCCCACAGTACAGTAGCCCAGAAACGGACCCATAAAGGTACAGATAGGCATAAATCAGGGTGAACTGGTTCATGATAGTGTGCACATTGTGTAGCTGCCAGAAAAAAGAGCAAACCAATCACAGAACAAATGCTGACCCTTTTCAGGGTTTTCCAGGAAGAGAATACTCAGAAGTGCCTTACTGTTCCCTTCTTCTGGAGGCATCCTGGGACTACGTGGCTTGCCCACAGGCCAGCTCTTCTGGGATGCAAAGTAGGGAATTGAACTTCCAACCTCTGGCTCATCAGCCAGATACCTAAACCACTAAGCTATCCAGACAGCTCTGTTCTTCATAGATTCTTTGAATTTTTATAGAGTTAGATACAAAAATGGAGGAAGACCATCAGCCTTGCAAATTAAGGCTATGTTTGCTTTTCAATTGCCAAGCTCAAAAGAAGGAAGCTGACATGCAAGGTAGGGAGGTGAAGAAAATAATATGTTATGACAAATAGATATCTTTCATCTTTTGAGGGAGCACTTCTTCTAAATATATGCTAAAGTTTCATCTAGTTTGTCTCCCACCTCTGAGCAAGCTGATGTCCTAAATTTCATCTGCTATCTTGAAAACATAAGTCAGACAGCTGTCTCCTGCATATTTCTGTGAAAGCAAGATGCAATGAACCACTTTGAACTTTGGTGATGATAGTGTACCATCAAGTCAGTTCTGACTTATGACAACACTCACCAGGATTTTCTAGCTATAAAGTAATCAGAACTGATTTACTGGTCCCTTCTTCTGGGGCCACCCTGGGACTGTGCAGTTTGCCCAAAGCTACTCAGGCTGGATCTTCTCCCAGGAGACACAGTGGGGAATCAATCTCCCAACCTCTGGCTCCCTAGCTAGGTATCCAATTCACGAAGACAGGCAAACTGAGCACACTTTTGAGTAAACTTGCATAGGATTCTACAGTAAACATTTAATACCAAAAAGAAAACATGATGTAACATAGTATTATTTTAAAAACATCAGTATATTATATGATCCATTTTTGCACCCGTGCCATGGCTGGTGCCAGTGGGCAGAATGAGAAGCCCACAGGCTGGCCATGAGTGATAAATGTATTTATTACAACTATATTCCACCCTCCTTTTGAGATGCAGCATAATGTAAATGCAAAAAATCTCACTCCACTTTCCATCTTATAGTCACAAATATCATGTGAAGCAGGTGAGGGAGCAAATGAGTGACGGGCTCCGTGTCAGGTATGGAGGGTTGTGATTTGAACCCTGGTCTCTGCAGTTGCAATGTGCTCTAGCAGCACTAAGGAGGGGACTTGATAATTCAGCACTTCAGGATTAGAAGACCAGGTTGGGGTTAGGCAGTGAGGTGTGGTGGATGGAATGTTGTAGTTTGGGAGATCCAAATTCAAGTCTCCACTAACCCACAAAATCATTACTTGAAATCAAGCCTGGCCTACCTCATAAGAATGTTGTGTGGATAAAGTGGAGAATAGGAGAGCTGTGTATGACACAGTAAAGGAACTCATTAAAGGAAAAGCAGGCTGTAAAATTACAAACAAGCACATTGCTTAAATACAACAAGTAAATGAGATTACGTAAATGTAACAAGTAAATAAATCACTAAGTGGAGTGCAAGGAGTCCCTTCTTGGGGGGTAAAAAAGCTGAGGAGAGAGAAAAAATGCCAACCAGGTTTTAATACCGGTCCCAGATATTTTTCACATCTCCTTTACTGCTGCAGATATGAAGGAAGGCACCAACTTCACAGTCTTCTCATGCCCTTGAGGGTATTGCTGAGAAAAGTCTAGTAGCCTCTTTAGAAATAATTTGTTAAAGGTTACAGTGACAGCATGGGGAAAGTATGACAAATTTAGCTCAGAAAGAAGGATCTGAACCAGAATGGGGCTCTTTCAGGATCAATTAAGAACCCAGCCAATTGTACGAATCTTAATTGAGCATATCATCAAATGAAAGGATACGGGGGGCGGGGGGGGGGGGAGAATGCCATATTTTCCTCAGAAACCATTGCTTCTCTTAGCAATACTCAGGAGTGAGTGCCGATCTTCCTGGAACCAAATCTATGCCTCTTACAAATAAGAGGGAGGTAACAACGTTCTTGGAAAAATCATAGTGTTTACAGGAGCAGATCTCCCAATGGTTCTAGAGCAGAACTCTCAGGAGCCCTAAATGACAGATCCAGTTGTAAGGGATAATCGGAATTGTAGTCAATTAATATGTGAAAGGCCACGAGGTGCCTACCCTTGGTCTACAGACATATATAGAAATATTGCAGGGAAACAGACCAAGAGACCGCACTCCTATGACTTCAGAAACATCTCTGGAATGGAGAGTACCTGTTTGAGGTGTCAGAATATCCTAGAAGAGGCTATAACTGGCTGGTTGGAACACTGATTTGTTGTTAAACCTTAGGGGCAGGATTTTACTATGTGTATAAGGCAACAGCACAAGCTATCTGCAAGTCTGTCCTTTCATAGTCAGTTATGTGACCCTGTTCTTATGTTTTGCCTCTGTTTTTTCTCTTCCTTCTCTTCTTCCGTCACTCTTTTCCCGTCTCAACAGCCTTTCTGCAAAAAGAGGGCCTGTAGGCAGCTTCATATGAGACCTCCTTCTGCAGGGCAAGGGAACTTTTCAAACAGGTCAAAAAGAGAGAGAAGAGTCTTATAAGGGGGTGGGAGGAGATGAAGTAGAGGGGAAAACTTAACAAATGGATATGGAGACAAAGAAAAAGACTGGCGAGATAGAAAAAGCGGGGGTGGGGAAAAGGAGCAGAGGGAACAAGAAAAAGTGGGATGGGGAACTAAAGATTTGCTACACTTCTACACTTGTAAAACTGGGTTCCTCTGCTCATGAGGTGCTTTAAGAAAGTTCAGTTCAGTTATCTTAGAACTGCAGAACTGGAAGGAACTGACAGGTTACTCACCTGTAATTGTAGTTCTTTGAGTGGACCTCTGTGATTCACACTGTGGGTGATCCGCGCCTGCGCGGAGCCTCTTCGGAATATTCTAGAGCTTCTGCGGTAGCAAAAAACACATTAGAATAGACCCCTCCCCCTCCGTATAAGTACCTTGGCACCAGGACTCTCCCTTCAGTTGTGTCAACCACCGCAAGGAGAAAAATACTGCATGGCGTGACAGAGGGGAGGTCAGGTGTGATGTGTGAATCACAGAGGTCCACTCGAAGAACTACAATTACAGGTGAGTAATCTGCCATTCTTCTTCGTGGCCTCTGTGAATCACACTGTGGGTGACTAGCAAGCTGTCTTACCCGGAGGCAGGGTGTCACGCCAAGGTGGAAGCCAAAACAGCACGTCCGAATGCCGCATCAGACTTCTGTCTAACATCCAGTCTATAATGCCGGACAAAGGTAGATGGTTGTGCCCATGTAGTCAAGGCGCAGATGTCGGGGAGAGGTACACCATGTAGGAACGCTGTAGAGGTCGCCAATGCCCTAGTGGAATGAGGGCGAATAGCTTGAAGGACCGGTTGTTGAGTAAGCTGGTATGCAAGTCGAATAGTAGAGGCAACCCAGCGAGAAATTGTCTGAGAAGTGATTTGTAGGCCTTTGTTAGGAAGTTGATGACTGACAAAAAGGCGTGGGGAACATTGAAAAGGTTGTGTACGCGACAAATAAAAGGAGAGGGCCCTCCTGACGTCCAAACTATGAAGGAGTCGTTCGTGGGTTGTGGATGGTGATGGAAAGAAGGATGGGAGGACTAGTGGTTGAGAGAGATGAAATTGAGACACCACTTTAGGAAGGAAGGAGACATCAAGAAACAGTTTTACTTTATCAGGATAGAATTGTATATAAGGATAATCATGGCGTAGGGCCGCAAGGTCGCTTGCTTGGCGAGCAGAAGTAATTGCAACGAGAAAGACCGTTTTGAAGGTAAGTAAGTGGGGATCTGCTGAGGCTAGTGGTTCAAAGGGAGGTTTAGTGAGTTGTCGCAAGACTAGGGTCAAGGACCATTGTGGAGAAGGCAGATGAACGTCTGGGTAGGCGTGTGACAATCCCTTGAGAAAGCACTTGAGCGTGGGATGTCTGAAAAACCGAGCCGCTGGAGAGGTCGGTGGTTGGTAAGAGACGATTGCCGAGAGATAGACTCTAATAGACGAGAGAGAAAGGCCAGTAGTAGATTTGAGATGGAGCAAAAATTGGAGGACCGTGGAGAGAGATGGGTTGCCAGCAGGAAGGGAAACGGCTGTAGTAAAAGATTGAAATTTTTCCCCATTTATACAGGTAAGCTTTTCTGGTTGAGGGCTTCTTTGCTTGATGGAGGACATCCATCAAGGAGGGAGAATCCTCCATGCTGCCAGGTGCAGAGCAGGTAAGTCGGGATGAAGGATCTGGGAGTTGTTCTGCGTTAGAAGGTGTGGCAGGCAGGGGAGGTGATAGATGTCGGAGGACAGGTGGTGTAGCACTGGGAACCAAGGCTGTCTCGGCCACCAAGGAGCGATGAGGATGGTGTTGGGTTTGTCCTGCTGTATTTGGACAATTACCGTGTGGAGGAGCGGAAATGGTGGGAAAAGGTATGTGAGGGTCTTGGGCCAGCGGACAACGAACGTGTCTCCTTGGGAGTGTTTGCCGATCCCAGCACGGGAGCAATAGTGTTTGCATTTCCGATTGTTGTGGGAGGCAAAAAGGTCCAGAGTCGGTTTGCCCCATTTTTTGCACAGGCGGCGAAAAATTGTTTGATCTAATTCCCACTCGTGGGGTTGTGAGTTTGTGCGGCTGAGAGAGTCGGCTAGGTTGTTGTCCTGGCCTGCAATGTGCAGAGCTGTGAGGCATATGTGGTGTGAGAGGCACCATTCCCATAGGTCGACCGCCAAATAGAGGAGGCTTGGAGAGTGTGTGCCACCTTGTTTGAGAATGTAGTACATGGTTGTGGTGTTGTCGGTGGCAATCTGGACCACCTTGCCAGTTAGAACGTTCCTGAATGCTTTGCATGCCTTTATCACCGCTAATAGTTCTAACTCATTTATGTGGAGGGAACGTTCTCTGCGGGACCAACTGGTGTGGATTTTGAGAGCCGCAATGCACCCTCCCCCCCCCCCCCAGCCAGTAAGGCTGGTGTCGGTTGCGACCTGTATTTGAGGACGTGGTTGCTGGAAAGGGCGTCCCATTGAGAGATTTGGAACGAAGTGCCACCATTGGAGTTGTGAGGCGAGGTCGGGAGTAACTCTTAAAAGAGTGTTGGGAGGATCTGTTAGTGGGTCGAAAAGGGCGAGAAACCACGATTGTAGAGACCTCATCTTCAGGCATACGTGTTGTACGACCGAGGTCATGGAAGCCATGGTGCCCAATACATGTTGGACGAGGATGGCAGGAACCAAGGCATGGGGGGGGGGTGAAGCCTTGGAGGAGGGAGATAAGGTTTTGTTGTTTGTCGAGTGGGAGGAATGTGCGAGCTCGGGTGGAGTCTATGGAAGCCCCGATATAATGAATAACCCTTGTAGGGCTCATTTTGGATTTTTGCATGTTGACTGTGAGACCGAGATCACGAAGAAGGGATAAGGTGAAAAGGGTGTCCCGGCGAGCTTTGCGGCGGGAACGAGCTACAAGGAGCCAGTCGTCTATGTATGGGAAGACGAGGATCTTTTGAAGTCTGAGAAAGGCAGCCACTGGGGCCATCCACTTGGTGAAGACTCTTGGAGCTGTTGCAAGTCCGAAAGGAAGTATTTTGAATTGTTAGGCCTGGGGCCCAAGTTGGAATCGGAGAAACTGTCTGTGGGAAGGGTGGATGGAGATGTGGAAGTGTGCATCTCGTAGATCTATGACTGTGAACCAGTCGTTTTTTCTGAGAAGAGGTAGAACAGATTCAAGGGTTACCATATGGAATTTTGTGGTGATGACATATTGATTGAGTTCTCTGAGGTCTAAGATAGGTTGTAAACCTCCGTCCTTTTTGGGGACAGTGAAATAACGAGAGAGAAAATTGTTGTTGTTTTGTTGTATAGGTTCTATTGCATCTTTGATGAGTAAATTTTTTATCTCTTCTTGTAGAGTTTGGGACAGTGGAGTGACGATGTGATGTGACGGAGGGAGTTGATGGAAATGGATGTGGTGTCCGTTTTGGACGATGGACAGAACCCAAGTGTTGGTGGTGATGGATTGCCAGGCAGGTGAGTGTTTCCATAGGAAGGGAGGTTGATTTGCGATCTCGGTCAGGAAAACGTAAAACATGATGTTTGGGTTTGCGGTCATTGCGCCTTTGGATAGGTTGTTGGCGGTGTTTCTGTTTGTATTGTTAAGTATGGTGTGTAGAAGGTCTGATGTTGGGGTTTGTGTTGGAACCTCTGGTAGGAATTGTAAGGTTGCCTCCATTGGTTACATTGGGGGCGCTGTTGGTAAGTGGGATAGACGCCCCATCTTTTGGCAGCAGAACCTTTCTTCTGAATGTTTTCTAAGATGTCATCAGTTTCAGCATTAAAGAGACCGGTGCCATCAAATGGGAGGTCTTCAATACGTGCTCGGGCATCTTCAGCGAGGCCGGCTGTTCTTAGCCAGGAGAAGCATCTGAGCGCAACAGAGGTAGCCATGGATTTAGCCGTGGCATCTACCGTGTGCTTGTGGCCATGTTATCACAAAGGAAGCATTGATATGCCCCCATAGCTCCTTGATAGTTAGCTACTCTCATAGTAAAAGCCGCTGATGAGTAAAGCCACCTGCCCATAGAGTTGATTCTTTGACTGTCTTTGTTAGGTGGGATAAGAGACTGTCGATGTCGAGATCGAGATTGTGAGGCCTCGACAAATATCGAATTTGAGGTCAGCTGTTTTTGGAGAAAGAGTGCTCCTTGGTCGTGTATCCGGTAGAGATTATAAATTCATTTTGAAACTGTGTGAGAGGAGGCTGGTTTAGTCCAAGATCGCTGAGCAGTGCTAAGAAGAGATGGTAGCATGGAAATATGGATTGGGGTAGTTGTGTCCTTAGACATGGGATCATAAAGGTGATCCGCTGGTTTGGTTGTGGGGCGATGGATTTGAAGATCCAAGGACTTAGCCATGCGAATCATGAGTTGAGCGTAAGTTTGACAATCCTCTGCTGGGGATGGAGGATCTACATCTGCGAGGTCGGAATCTGGTGATGTGAGAAGCACAGATGGAGTTTGCGGTCAAGAACCATGTTCTGAGATTTTGGGATCGAGTCTGGGGTCGATAGAACATCGATCGACCTCAGTGTCGAGAGGCTGTTGGTCATAGTAATGTTGACGGTGGTCTGCCACTGAAGAGGGTGGCATGTCCATGGACATTTGTCGACGTCGAGAGTTGTCGACTGGTATCGATGTCGAAGGTGCGTCCATGGACGGAGGTAAACAAGTTGGAACCTCGGTGTCAAAGTCTACGTCTCGATATTGACGGACTGCACGTCTAGGTTGGTGCCGCTGTTGAGGGCTAGCAACCGAGAAAGATTGAAGTGGGGCGTCCATGGACCAAGATGGATATCGAGAGTCGTCAATATCGGAACCAGTGTCTCTATGGTGTCGAAAAGGCGGCTGAGGCCGATTCGGTAGACGCATGGGTAGGTCTGTAGAGTAAATAGAGGCTGGGGATGCCGAGCGAGAGGAGTGGTCTCCATCATTTCGAGCTGGAAAATATGTGGTCACCGGGGCTGCGAATGCTTTGCGGGTGGAAGCGTGTTTCTCGACTGCCCTGATTTTTGCAGGTGGTTGATGAACAGATGATTCTGCAATGGCTTTTTCCATGGCTTTAGCTTGTGAAGTGGTTTTACACAGAGGTTAAGCCATAGGTTTTGCCGGTTGCACGGACTGTTCCCAGAGATGGAGTCTTAGCCGAGATAGGCGAGAACGGAGGACTCCTCGTTTAAAATTTTTGCAATGAGGGCACGAGGAGGTTTGATGCGCCTCGCCTAGACAAAAAAGGCACTTCGCGTGACCATCCGATAGCGGGATCTTATTATCGCAAATCACACAGTGCTTGAACGGGCCCAAAGGACCCATGAACAATTAAGAAAAGAAAAAGAAAAGACGAGAGTGTGTGTGTGCGCGATGGCCGGAGGAAAAAACTAAAAACAGTTCATAATATGTATCTTTGTATTAATAATAAAGAAAAATAGAAACATTTTTAAAATTAGCAGTAAAAGGAACTTGTTTCGCTTTCAGACTCACAGAAGATAGAAGTACGAGGCTCTTCAACGCGGCGGTTGAAAGAAACTGAAGGGAGAGTCCTGGCGCCAAGGTACTTATACGGAGGGGGAGGGGTCTGTTCTAATGTGTTTTTTGCTACCGCAGAAGCTCTAGAATATTCTGAAGAGGCTCCGCGCAGGCGCGGATCACTCACAGTGTGATTCACAGAGGCTACGAAGAAGAACCTATAAATCATCAAGTCCAGCCCCTGTCAAGGAGGCACAGTGGGGAATCAAACTCCCAATGTCTGGCTCTGCAGCCAGGTATCTAAACCACTGAGCTACCCAGCAGTTCATGTCAAAGTTGACTCAGTCAAAGTTGACTTGCTACAAGTGGAATGAAGAAGGAAAAAGTATGTAAGGAAAGGAAAATTCTTTTCTTCAAATTTGGGAATGACTAAGAATAAAACTACTCCACCCATCAATTTCTCTAGTTCTGTTTCAGAGAGCTTTTTTTTTTTTAATCCCCTCTGGGCTGTCTTCAAACCACAGAGGTGTGGCTGGCTGTTCCATGCTGCTGGGTATCACAAGGTTCCTTTATGAGCGCCTCCCATTATGAGGACCTCCCAAGGAGGAGCAAGGAAAGAGTGTGAGAGGATGAGCCACGTGAAGTTCAAGAGCATGCAGCTAGAGTTCTCTGGAATAAGTTGCCACCAATGTGATGCCTTGGCATGTGCGGAGAGATGGCATCAGCAGAAAAGAAACAAACAGAATTTTCCCCATGTGCCACATATGAATAAAGGCATAACATTACACCCAATAAACTGTTGCAACACCCTTCTTAAATGGATTTGCAGAACAGTGCCCTATTGCCAAATCCAAATGTACATCATGGAACAATGCCCCCCCTGAAAAAACTTTTGTGCATTTTAATGCTCCTTTAAATTTGCTTTCTTATGATAAATTTAACTTGCAATGTGAAGTTAAAGAAGGGACTGTTTAATAAGGACATTTTGTTGATATGTGGGGAGAATTTATTAAGTTTGTATTTTAAAAGGGAAGGGTTCTATACCTTCATGAGAATCAATGCAGTTTTGGAAGGGGAACAGGGCTCCATAAACATGGAAAATCGCGTATGTCTCCAGATGGTCCCAGTGGGAGGAGGGGTACCTTTGTATTAGTGGGTTTTTTTTCCTGATTTGCGTTATTATGCTTTCACACTATGGTAATTTTCATCAACTATTTGGCCATTTCATCAACTATTTGGCCATGCTGTATATACATATATCATTATACATGATATATGTATATACTTTCTTGCTGGGTTGTGCAAAATATATTTAACCATGACATTTTAGTTGGTTAATCTATGGTTTTCACAAACCAGAGTTTGCTTCCAAACTTGAGTTTGCCTCCAAGCGGACAGATTTGGAAAACTGGTTTGCATCCAGTCAGACAGCAAAGTAAAGTAAAGCAAAGCAAAGCACTCTCTGGGCAGTTTACAATTTAATTATGCAAGCTACACATTGCTCCCCTCTCAAGCTAGTTGGGTACTCAGTTTACTGACCTTAGAAGGACATAAGTCAACCTTGAGCCAGCTACCTGAGCCTGTTGTGATCAAATTTAGGTAATGAGCAGAGTCTTGACTGCAGTACTGCAGTTTAACCACTGCGCTGCAAGGTTCTCTAAGGTCACTTTGAATGATGTTGGCCCCAACTTATAAAAATCAGAATCATTCCTTAACACAGGTAAGCCATTAGGCAGAAGACAAAAGCAAGCTTGATTCTTTCCATCCAAAACTTGATGAGAAAAAAAAATTACACAGGACCTATGGGACATCAATGCAACAGCAGCCAATGCAAATTGTTGATGTATTATGTAGCAAGGGTCAATGTTTGTCTTTAAAAATAATTGCATTCCCCACCCAACCCTGAGAGGCATCTCTCAAGATTACTAAAGAAACAACTTTTCAATAAACACTCAGCTGGGAAGCAGAGTGAAGGCCCTTTCCAAGCTATAGCTCAACTTCAGCAATTTGGAACTCAGCATCTACCAAAACTCTGGCCCACAGTAGGATCACCTAATAAGGCTGAAATATGTCCTGGTTCTTTAGCACACAAAAATAGCAGACACTTCTAAAAGGCTTCGAACAACTGTGCTGCTCACAGTCCTCCATAATGGGAGAAATTCCTTCCCCAAGTAAATCACAAGATTGTGATTGTTTTGAAACCAGCAATTCGTATGACAGTTACCTGCTGTCATTAATCTAAGGGAGGTACTGAGTCACTCATGGTGGAAGAACATAATTAACTGGTTAGATATTGGAAGATGACCAACTTTAAAATACTTCTTTTTCAAGTTGACGGGAATGGGAAGTTCAGCTGCTAGGCAGATTCTGAATATGCCACTTTGTGCCTGGTCAAAGTGGCATGGATCAAAGCCAAGTGGTGGGTGGAGTTTGTCTGATGATTCACTTTTTCCAACCTGGTTGCTTTATTTATGAGAATTCATAAGCTACTTACAGCTGAAGATTTCAAACTGGTATGCAATAATAAATCAAATTTACAACACAAAACAATACATAAAATTTGGATCAATTCATATTATCCATCAAAACAGAAGGTAAAACTGAACTACTCTGGGAAACCTTGCAAAAATAGGTAACTGGTAAAACTGGGATAATTGGCAGATGTCTGACATCAGAGGAAAGAGTGTTTGACACTGCTGGTGACACAGAATCATCATCATTATCAGCAAATTGCAGAGCTGGAAAGGACCACTGTACACGGAGCCCTGAAAGACTAAAAGGAGACTTGAATGTCTGGTCAGGACGAGAGAGGGCAGAATGATGAAGAGACGGTGTGGAATTTCTGAAGAGGTAAGAGGAAAATCCAAAAGTCATACTTCCACCCTCTCTTCCCAAACCTTAAGAACATGTAATGAACCATGTGTGCAAACAGACCTTAGAAAAGTTAGTTTCCACTACAACTTTTAGAACCTTCTCAGCAGGATGTTTAGAGCACATGTTTCCAACCTGAATTCCCAGATGTTGCTGGATCACAACTTCTTGAATGGCTTACCATGGTTGGGATTTCTGGGAGCTGATGTCCAAGAACATCTAAAGACTCATGTTGAAGAACCAGGGCTTTAGAAGTTCAAGTACCTGCTCTACATCTTCCCCAGTTTTCAGGGCCATGTGAGGAAAATGCTGAAGATTAACTTGACTCTGACTGTGGTTTTCCACGCTATTGATCACTCTGGCCAAACCATCTTAAGTGCTGCCGAACTCCTAGATCACTATTTCTTACTATATCTGTAGACTCTTACAGATCTGCTATGGTACTTCCAGGCCCAGCCAACAGGGAACACGGGACCATCTGGAAGTGGTTGGACTGAAAGTCCCACAATTCTTCATCTTGCCCATGCTGGCTAAAGCTGATGACAGTTGTAGTTCTAGAAACGTTGAGAGTTTCATGGCTCAGTGGAAGCCAGAATATCGACTTCCCAAGTCCTGGTACAGCACTCTAACCCATACAGGGCTTTTGTGAGCATAAAAAGAGAAGGAGGAACCATTTTTGATACCTTGAGGTAATTGGAGGAAAGGTAGGACATAAGTGGTCATCAATAAATTGATCGATCAATCCATCTATCAGATCTTTGTCAACCAGTAAAAAGAGTTTTAAAATAATTAAATCTAGACAGGTTGCCTAAGACTAATAAAGTAGGGCCTGAATTCAACTACAGCATTGAATAAATAGTATTTTTTTTAAAACAAGCATTGACCCGCTATTCAGCAGCTGATTCAATGTACCTTCTTTAGAAAGGATTAGCAATTGGATTTAGGCCACGGTCTCCCGTGTGAGCATGAAAGGGGAATGTGACTTCTACAACCGTGCCTGCCACTTTCCATTCTTGTAAATGCTTATGTTGGAAATGCTCAGCATTTCTTTCGCTTAAAGAAAGAAGATTAAAAAGAGATGCCTTTTCAGATTACCCAGAAAGTTTGTAATTGAGTTAATTTCACATGTTAACCAATGAAATGCTGCACTTTTTATAATCAGCTACTATTAAACAACTGTGAAACTGATCAATCCAGGGCAGGATTAATCTTTACCCAAAACGGTACAAATATAAACAAATACTTTGGAGAAATCCCTCTTCTCAAACTCAATAGATCCTCTGAATAGGTACAGTATATGCACAGGACTGTTGTGATACAAACTT
Organism: Intellagama lesueurii; assembly: GCA_037013535.1. Lineage (NCBI taxonomy): Eukaryota > Metazoa > Chordata > Lepidosauria > Squamata > Agamidae > Intellagama > Intellagama lesueurii. The sequence continues at coordinate 10,682,963 of JBAJHW010000003.1, forward strand.
AGAAGCCCTACTGTAGTTACCTGGATAGAGAGTACAATCTGGTACACAAAGGTTAAAATGATTAAATGTAGATGGCAATCTAGATAGCGATCTCCCCCAGTCTGGTACATTCCAGTAAAGTCCAGATGTTTCGGGTGGCAAATCCCACAAGCCTCAGTTAACAAACTCATTGGTGAATAATTTTGTTCAGAGTACCTAAAGAGCAGTAGCTGGCTGGATAGCCCAATGGTTTAGGTATCTGGATAGGGAACCAGAGGTTGGGAGTTCGATTCTTCATTGTGCCTCCAGGTAGAAGAGCCAGCCTGGTTAGCCTTGGGCCAGCTGCAAAGTCCCAGGGTGCCCCCAGAAGAACAGAATAGTAAACCACTTCTGAGTATTCTCTACTTGGAAAACCCTGGAATGGATTGCCGTAAGTCAGAACTGACTTGATGGCACATCAACATCACCATTAAAGAGCATTGGGAAAACCCAATACAGTATATTTATCTGAAAATAAGTCACACTCAAGTGACTTGGATTAATTTTTTTAGAACACAATGTTTGAGATTACACTGGAACATTTTGAACCAGAGAGCTTGAAAAAGTTACATTTTTAGACTAGAACTCCCCTATCTCCCAGTCAGAATAGCCATTGTCACTGTAATTTTTCCAAGTTCTTTTCTTACTTAATCATTTTGAACATCTGGGCCCTTTAAGTTTTAATAGACTGCTTTCAGACCCACAATGGGAGAGGGAGAACGGGTTCTTGAGATGCCTTTCTAATGTACTGGCTACAAAGAAACTCATCAAGGTTTCTTGGATTAATGTATATTTTTGGTGGTTCCCTCATACACAACGATGACTGATCTTCTAAAAAATCCCAAACACAATTAAGCTGATGTAGCGAAAAGTGACTTCAGTGCTAAGTCAGGAAAACAAACCAAAAATAATATGTTTAAGCAATCCTGTTGCAAAACAGTGTTACTCATTCCAGAACTTGGCGCTTTCTCCCACTGTTAAAACAGATGCCTAATAATAGATATAGCTGTGATTTCTACACTCTTGGCAAAGAGGATCAAGTCCAAGGATACCCCTATTGTCTAGAGCCCAGTGAACTCTAGTGTGGAGTAATGGGTAAAAGTCTCACCAACCAACCCTATACATGCTGAAGGTGGGTCGTAGCTCAGTGACAACACATGTTTTGAGTGCAAAAGGTCCCCAGTTCAGTGTCCCGGCAAGGCTATCAGTAAGTGTTGACAATACCAGAGTTGACAGATCAAGGGTGTGACTCAGTGAGAAAAACCGGGCAGGGGTTTTATCATGCTCCAGGCTGGCTTATAGATCTGGGATATATCACTAGATGTCCCATCATCCAAATGACACACATCTTACTCTGATATAACATTTGTGACATTCCATGAGGACGTGGTAGCTTTCCATGCCACAAAAAGACCTATCCGGATCTGTGGTTAGAAAGGTATGTGAGTTGTTTCACAAGCTTTTTGAAACATCTATGCATTAGTGAAGAAAAGGTTTCAGTGAACGGTTGCAAGGAATCAGCAACAAAGTGATGGCCATGATGTGGATTCTGGAATTCACCTTGAGCCCAGCACAGATACTCTTGTTTTTAGTAAGGAAAAAGGCATCTCAGTGAAGAGTTACAGGCGGGTATGGGATCTGAAATCTGTACAGCAATTGACTTTCCCGGCCTCCCAACGTATCTGCATGTCAAAATAACCTCTGCTCTGACTGCCAAGCTGGGTCACAGTGCAGATTTTGAATCCTGTCAACTTTTCATGCTTGTTTCACTAGTCGGGAAAAAAGGGTAAGAAGCCTATAATGATTCATCCCATCTGACAGATGTACCTATGAATTTTCTGCCTCTTTCCTCCTCAATATATACATAACTTGTTTTTTATTACATTAAGTCACTTCCTGTTTATAGTGACTCTTAATGGGATTTTCATGCTGGTGGGACAGCTCAGTGAGTTAGGTGCCTGAGTGCAGAGCCAGAGGTTGGGAGCTCAATTCCCCACTGTGCCTCCTGCAGGTAGAGTCAGCCTATGTGGCCTTGGGCCAGCTGCACAGTCCCAGGGTGCTCCCAGAAGGAGGGAACAGTAAACTGCTTCTGAGTACTCTCTACCTAGAAAACCCTGGAAAAGGTCACCATAGGTCAGAATCAGCTTGATGACATGCTATCATTATTAGCTGGCTGAATAGCTCAGAGGTTTAGGTATCTGGCTACGGAGCTAGAGGTTGGGAATTCGATTCCCCACTGTGCCTCCTGTGAGTAGAGCCAGCCTGTGTGACCTTGGGCAAGCTGCACAGTCCCAGGATGACCTCAGAAGATGGGAATAGTAAACCACTTCTGAGTACAGTACTCTCTACCCAGAAAACCCTGAAAAGGGTCACCATAAGTCAGAATTCACTTGGCAGCACACAATTATTATTATTAATTGGGTTTTCAAGATGTGTTCAATGAACAGTTCCCCACTGTCAGCTCCCCAGTAGCTTCCCATGGCCAAATGGGATTTGAACTCATGTCTTCCTAATTCTCATTTGACTCTCTATTCATTACCTCACATTGGCTCTCAAATATACTGTTTGTTATATCTGAAATACTATTCTACAGTAGTGTACAAAAGGATTTCCTTTTTTAAAAAAGTTAAAGAATTAAAGCAAAGGTTAAACAACTATCAGTTAAAACATGTGAACAAGAGACTCAAATGTGGAATAGCTCATACCCTGGAAGACAGTAACTAAATTCAAAATCATAAACCTGGGAAAACTGGGCAGAAAACAGCAGTGTCTCGTAACAGCAACAGTGTCTCGTAACTCCTTCCTCTTACTTCCACAACCTTGTGAGGTATGTTTGACTGAGAAAGAAGGAGACCACTCATGCTGCGCTTCAGGGTTAGGTAGCAATTCGAACCTGGGCCTTCCTGGTCACAATCCAGGACTCTTATCACTAGACTACACAAATGTTAATATTGGTAAGCCACCATCACCCTAGGCATTTCATTGGGGGAAATGATGATATCTTTTATAGTAAATGTTCGCACATGAAAAACAGCTGCAAATCAGCAGCTTGTTCAACACAGACTATAACAGGGAAAAGGAATGATCAGATAACACAACAGAAAAGAACAGGATGTTCCTATTCTTAATAAATGTCTTCCTCCTATATAAGAGATGGGGTGGGAAAACAAGGAGACAAAACAAGAGACTTGGAAGAAGAACAATATAAAAGGCGGGTCATCCCGGGGAGGGAAATGTGAACATTAGAAGAACAAAGTCTTGAATTAGCTACTGGCTGCTGTCTCACTTCACAAACAGCTTCAGGAATGAACAACATTTATTATTTGCATCTGAGCTACTTGTGATTTTTCCAGAACAAGATGGAAATATTAAGACTCAAAAAATAATAAAGGAGAAGATCGATCGATCGATCGATCGATCGATCGATCGATCTATCTATCTATCTATCTATCTATCTATCTATCTATCTATCTATCTATCTATCTATCTATCTATCTATCTATCTATCTATCTATCTATCTATCTATCTATCTATCTATCTATCTATCTATCTATTCCATTTCAATTCATGACGATCCTAACAGAGTTTTCAAGGTGTAAGATATTTAAGGAATAATTTTACACTGTTTCCCATGTAGTGAGTTTCCATACGTCAGTAAGGACTTGAACTCAGGCCCCCGAGTCCTACTCTGACATTCTAACCATCACATCGGTTCCCAGCAGAACTATTGATTCCTGCACTTACATCTATACTTACCAATATTGTCAATTTACCTTTTAACTGTCACAGCCAATCCCCCTCCCTTTCACCTCATATTTAACATCCCTAAATACCCAGTTTTTCCTCCCTCACTGCTCCATATACATAAACACCCACTGCATGCTGGTTCAGCCATCACTCCTAATCTTCCTCTCATGTTTTAGCAGTGGTTCCCAATCTTGGGAGTTCTTAGACTAAAACTCCCAGAAGCCTTCACCACTAACTGTGCTGGCCAGAATTTCTAGGTATTGTAGTTCAAGAACATATGGGGACCCAAGGTTGGTAACCACTGTGTTTTAGAAGAAGGATAAGGAACCGGTCACTTGCTTGTCAGGTGCATCTCAAAGCAGTTCTCCAGCCATCCTACAACTTTTTTTGTGGTTATCACAAATCTCAAGGCCATTCATTCATTCGTTTGTTTGTTTTTTCATTCGTTGGACCATTGAGTCTGGTCCCTTCATGAAGGCACAGTGGGGAATTGAACTCCCAACCTCTGGCTCTGCAGTCAAATACCTAACTGGAACGACAACAATTATGATGGCACCCTAGCTTCCAAGACACGATGCAACCAGTTCCAACAGTCTTGGGTCATTCTTGAGCATTTTTGAGAATGCCAGTGTGTTGCATCATTGGGTACTGTTCTGTTGTGCTGCTGTTGACGTCAAGGGTTCTGGTGGCCAAGAAAATCCTTTGTTCCATAAATTATGAACATCGTTGCATGCAGTCTTTGATGCAACCAGTTCCTTTCAAAATTAATATTGTACACATTAATGAGTCACACCATTCTACTGGCAAAAAGAAAAAGAAACCCCAACAAATGTGGATCCACTGAGATTTATAGGTTTTATTTTAAAAACACTGTCAAAAGCCTTAGAATCCTAAACAGACTGAAAGGCAGTAACACAGAGTTCCACTAAAGGAACAAAATCCTACATGGGGCAACCACTGTCGCAATTAACTCTGGCTGTACACAGCAAAGACTGCATGCAACAATGCTCATAATTTAGGGAACAAAGGATCTCCTTGGCCACCAGTACCCTTGATGTCAACAGCACCACAACAGAACAGTACCCAATGATACAACACACTAGCATTCTGAAAATGCTTAAGAATGATCTAAGACTGTTTATAGCCTCTTTAGCACAACTGTAAATGTTAACCTTTTTCTCTCCCTGCTTTCCCCGAACCCTTTCCCATTGAGACACAGCAATAACCCTAGACCTAATTAGCCACAAACGAGAACACCCACCACATGTCCCATGCCATTCCCATAACTCCACAGTTGGCAACTGGCCTATAAAGGTGAGCAGCTTGATTCACATCCCACATAAGCCAGTCACAGACAAAAGGTTCATTAACACCTTCCTTCCAAGGCCAAATAGCAATGGGTCTCTCTCTGACGTGTCCCTTGATGTACCCCTTAGCTGCCCATACCCCATGAATTGGCTCACACACAGACTCTGCTGTTACTTCCCCCTGGAAAGGACATATCGTGTCATTTTGTCCTTTATCTGCAGAGATGTAAAGAATGATTCCCTACATGCTTCGTTCTTGTGCTTTAGGCTGCCTTGACTCAATAAGACACTCTGAGAAGGAATTTTCAAGCCTTGTAAGATTCATGTCCTACAGCAGAGAAACAAGAGACACTATCTGGTCTCATTAGACAAGGAAAATAATTCTGTAGTTTCTCCTTCTTAAAGGTGAGAACAACACAAACAAGGAATTATGTCCCTATTTCTTTCACCAGCAAAATGTAGCCCAAGGTGGACCCACTCCTATCAAAATCAGCAAGGAAGCCTGTTCCAGGGGGTTTCATGGAGAGTATCACCTGACTTGTTCTGGCCTATTAGAGCAAAGATAATCTTTTTGCTGTTTTCGTGCAGTTCCCTTCTTGGCCACAATCCGGCAGTGGAGCACATGTTGCCTTTCAAGATAGTTTACAAGTTCAAGGCTCACTGGCATCTCACATCCTGATATGAAGGATCACGCCAGCAGCTAGATATTGCCTTTGATGCCAAATTAGCCTTCAGACAGCCTGTTGACTATATATCCTTTCCTGTATTCTGTTCCAAGAATACAGGAAACCTCCTCCTCTACACAATGCTGGTCTACCTGAAATACACCCATAAGAAAAGTCTCATTGACAGCATTAGAAGCGTCAGCATTAGAAGGACTGAGGCTTCTGGAGTCTCAACAATTGTTCGATTTTGGCATTATTTGGAAATGCACTTGTAAATAATGGTACATATTGTTTGCACTCACAGAGGAAAGCTGTCTGCTTGACAGCCAGCACATAATATGACAGATCTCATACAGAGACTCAGGATATTTCAGTTAAATAAAACAACCCTGCTAAATGGTAATTTATACTACTAAGCATCGCATTACTAGTTCTGTAAGTGTGGTGTAGTGGACAGAGGGACGGAGTAGGACTCAGGAGGCTTGGTTTCAAATCCTTGCTCACTGGAGGTATGGAACTGGTAAACAACTTCTTAAAAATCTCCCTTACCACAAAAGCCCTGTTCAGGTCTCTATAAGTTGTTTAGGACTTGATGGGCCATAACAAACAATGAGTGTCGGTAATTACTTAGCCAAATGCCTTCATATAATTATGTAATCACCCAAACATCTTCTGAAAATCTGATGCACAGGGTGTGACTTCCAAACCATTATTATTTGGTTAATGTCACTACATTAACATTGGCAATCAGACTACAGTTTTCTCTTCTGTCGCTATAAAAGCATGCTCTTGGGCAGGGAGGCAACACATAGACGCGGATCATGCTGTGTAATAAACTGCCAGAGACTTTAATTTAAAATTCTAGTCCTCATGGTGTCCAAGTTCCAAGTACCAATGCTGCCTCTACAGTGAAACCTGCCCTTAAGAATGTCCCTACTTAAGAACGATCCAACTTAAGAACAGCTCCGTTCGCTAAATTTTGCTTCTACTTGAGAACGGAGCTCCAAGCTAAGAACGGGAAAAAAAACTTTCCTGCCCTTTTTTTAACCTTAGGTCATCTTAGGTTAAAAAAAATTTCTCCCCCTAGTGGTACGGATTAACCAGCTTTGCATTAGTTCCTATGGGAACTAATGCTTCAACGTACGAACGCGCCTCTACATAAGAACAAAAAACAGCCGGAACGGATTAATCGGTTTTCAGTGCATTCCTATGGGAAATTTTGCTTCAACTTACGAACGTTTCAACTTAAGAACACCATTCCAATACGGATTAAGTTCGTAAGTAGAGGTTCCACTGTACTCCCAAGTGGCATCAGGCACGAAGATCTGAATCTTTTGAGCCACATAAAGAGAACCAGAAAGGAGCTGTTCTCTGTGGAGACAGAGAAACTCAGGTCCTCACATCAAGAAACACACAACCTTCCATATCTAACCAGTGTTAACTAAGAGGAATTTATTGAGGAAAAGTAAGATTATTGAAAATCTGGGATGCAAAATATGTCACAGAGCACAATACAACCTGAGTTCAGTATATCCATTCTTCATTCCTAGGCTGTAGATATAGTTTACTTTCTGGAACATATTTTACCAAACTATCTGGAAAAAGGACTATAATTTTGGTGTGATGATGACAGCAGCAGCTGCTATTTACATTTATGTTATGCCTTTCCTTTGGAAAGCTTGAGGCAGACTAGATAGCTCTTTCCCATCTTCCTTATCCTCACAAAATCCTCCATTCATTTCTGTAGCAGTAAAAATAATCTGAAAATCATTTGGGATTTAAGTTAAAACCCTGGAGACAGTTTTGTTCTTCAACACGTTCACACACATACTACAAAGGACTCCGTCCGGTAACTTACAGTATTTTGCTAACCATATATCCCCTATTTCCTTCAAGAGAGCAAAAATGGAGCTCAAGAGAGCTTTCCACCTCCAGACTTTATCTAAACAACATCCGGGTGAGGTAGCTATGGCTGAAACAAAGTGAGTAGTTTAAGACAGGTCTCAAAAAGTTATACAGCTGAGTAACAGGACCTCCCAAATTCCAGTCTGACCCTCTGATGACCAGCACCAAAATCTGAATCTTTTGAGCTATGCAAAAACTGGCACTGATGGTTAACATATCTGATTTTTTTTCGTAAACCATAAAATGTATTTAAAAAGCCCCATAATCCTCAGCCCCAATCACCATGGCTACAAAACCCATCAGCATACTAGCATGTCCCTGATTCAACAGGCAAGGTTCACTTTCATGGGACTGATCCTTTTGTCTTCCAGGTCATCGTTCCAGCTCGTCCCCTAAAAGTAGAAGCCCTACAGATGGACCAAAACGTCCAGCTTGGATTCGGGTCAGGTTGGACTGCATTTCCCTGCCCATTGTGTGATCACCAGGAGGTAGACTGCACTAGACCACCTCACAAGCGGTCCAAATTGTCATCCATTTCACCATGCGATCACACCCTTAGACACTCCATTCTGAAAAGTCCTCTCAACTAGCAGGCCTATCCTTGGTTCGCGGATTTCTCTTAGTGAACATGGCATCCTATGGTTGGATACCCAGGGTGGTGCAGACTAGGATACAGACAGACTAGGATACAGGAAGCTGGGTTCAGATCCCCACACAGTCATGGAATATGTCTCTCTCTCTCTCTCTCTCTGTGTGTGTGTAACTGGAAAACCACTCCTTAAACATCTCACTTACCTTGGAAGCCCTATTAGGAATGGTGTAAGTCAGTTATAACTTAACAGCACATAACACACATAAATATTTTATTGTCAGTCACAACTAGAATTGATTCAATTGGATCTATATAAGTGTTTTGACTTACCATTCAGCAGTTGATTCAGTGGGCCTACTCTCAGCTGGGACTAGCAATAGGGCACTGGTCCTAACATTTATCTATGTGCTACGTTTATACCTCATCTTTCTACCAAAGAATTTGAGGTGACATGTACGGCTCACCTCTTCCCCACTTTAACTCCACAAAAACACTCTGATGTAACTCAAGATGCAAGAATGTTACTGGCCCGGGGTCATCCAGTATATTTCACGGCTGAGTGGGGATTTGAACCAGTGTCTCCCAGGTTTTTAGCACAACATTTAAATCATTGCACCCCTGTCTGGTTCTTCTTCTAATCTTTCTGGTCCTGAATCCCTAACAGACTCTGGGAATACAATTCCTTGTTTATGGCGTGTAGTCTTCTGGTCCTATGGCTCAGTCCAAGGGCCAGCTCTACTATTAGGCAAAGTGAGGTGGTTACCTCAAGCAGCACATGCCAGGCAGTGTGAAGGTGACACCAGTGGTCACTCCTTTGCACTTTCCCTGGACGGAAAGATAGAGCCATTACAAGCTGAAAAACAGTAGGCTGATCAAATAACAAATTTATCAAACAAATTAAGTAAGTAAGTAAGTAAGTAAGTAAGTAAGTAAGTAAGTAAGTAAGTAAACCTTAATTCCTTGATAACTGATGGCACGTTAACAATTGTTGTCACAACATGGTTTTGCAAAGCTACATGGCTATTCATGTAGCTGAATGAGGAGCTACTGATTCCTATAAGCAAGCACAGATGGCAAATGAGTTCCATGTAGAACTCTTTTGACCTACAATCCTAGCCAAATTTACGAGGGAAGTTACAACGAAAGTGACTTCCAAGAAAAATGGGACTGGAATGGTAACCACAAGGAGCACATGGACCTGAAACCCATGCCTGTTGTATGAAATGGATCAACTGGAAAGTGGAATCTCCCATGATGTTGCATAAACAGTTCCATCAACTGCTGAATCAGCGGTACCACAGCTCACAAGGGCCTCGTCATTGGTTTACACTTTTGGTTTACTGCTCCTCAAGCAGCTGAGTCATTACCCAACATCTGATGAAGCGTAAAGGCAGCTGCTCAGGTCTCATTTCAGCCAAGAATTTTAAGAGATTGACACATTACTCATGAATTAGTCTCTTCCATGGAGAGATACAAGATGAACCTTCTTCACTGCCTTGGGTGATTTTTCGAAGCTAGATATCACGCAGCTGCCAGCCTGTGGGAGTATGGACAGTTGCCCCAGATTTCCAGCTGTCTGTGATGTGTAGGTGCCAACTTTAAGAACTAGTGCCTATAAAGAGGACTTGTATATACAGCCAGAACATTTTTTTTTGATAGAAACGTTATAAAAGAGCGAAGGCTGTGAAAGATCATAAGGCATGTCTCATGACATGATAATGGTGGATCACAAGTTGGGCATGTTTCAAGGTCATAATAACCCTGGGCTGTATTCTAGAAGACCAGCATGCTGGTTCACACTGTTTAATCCAGACATCATGCCAAACAAATGGGCATCACAGTCAACAAGGTAAAGGTAAAGGTAAAAGTTCCCCTTGACATTTAGTCCAGTCGTGTCCGACTCTAGGGCGCGGTGCTCATCCCCGTTTCCAAGCCATAGAGCCAGTGTTTGTCCGAAGACAGTTTCCGTGGTCAGGTGGCCAGCGCGACTAGACACGGAACGCCATGACCTTCCCACCGAGGTGATACCTATTTATCTACTCGCATTTTTACATGCTTTCGAACTGCTAGGTTGGCAGGAGCTGGGACAAGCGACGGGACCTCACTCTGTCGCGTGGATTCAATCTTACGACTGCTGGTCTTCCGACCTTGCAGCACAGAGGCTTCTGTGGTTTAACCCGCAGCGCCACAGTCAGCAAACCATACATCAAATTAAAACAGCACCATGAATGTAGGCATTAATTCCACCCATCCTCACAGAACCTACAACGATAAAAAATCTGGGAAATGGAGAGGAGCAAATGAGGTTAGAAGTAACTGGAAGTTTACATCTGGCTCTCTAAAAGTGTTTTCTTGACTTCTAAAAGGTCCAAAGGGAGCTCTGCACCTCATTTAAACTGAAAATTATCTTTTTCTCATCCCCCTGCCCAGATCTGGGGGTGCAGGATCTGGGAGGAGCTTGTGGGTCACTTGAGTCCCACATCTGTAATGAAGATCTGTGGTTTGTTTGGCTACTCCTACACTGATTATTTATTTATTTAATTTATTTATTTATTTATTTGACTTATATACCGCCCATCTGGCAGCCAAGGCCACTCTGGGCGGTTTACAACAACTAGACAAAAACAATAAAATAACAAAATAAGACAAAATTGATAAACTAAAAAGTGCAAAACAAAATACCATAAAATACAGTGGAAGACATAGTGAAATACAGTACAGTACAGTACATGTAAAAGCATAAAAACATGGCAGTATGTTGAATGTTACATTATCGGAGGCACTGTTGCATCAGGCTGTTATTTGTTCAGGAAAGGCCTGTCTTAACAGCCAGGTTTTTAATAGCTTTTTAAAAGTGCTACAGTATTTTATTTTATTTTCTGGTTACAGTGATGGGGCTGTAGATGCTGCAGTGAAGGTGGGTGACACTGATGTCTTGGTCTCTCTCTCTCTCTTTGTGTGTGTGTGTGTGTGTGTGTGTGTGTGAGAGAGAGAGAGAGAGAGAGAGAGAGAGAGAGAGAAAGAGAGAGAGAGAGAGAGAGAATCTGTTCTGAATTTTAATCCAAACTTTAAAGGAGCTCTCCAAGGTGACTCTATTCCGGCACCTTGAGTAGCTTCTGTAAAACAAAACAAAAAACTCCATCGTATTGATATCACTGGGAAGCTGGCTTTGTTTACCTCTCCTGAACAAACTGGAATTCTAATTCCCTGTTGTTGTGATGTACGCATCATCCTTATTATTCCAGCTGCCGTGTGGGGTCTGGAATAATCACCATGATCTAAAAAGTCTCCTTGAACTGTCTCATAAGGTTCCAATAACAGAGTGGTCAACTTTTTCCATTCTGAAGACCATTCTCCTCTCTAGACTAAGACCTTCAGTTTCCCAAGAAATCCCAAGGTTCGCCAACTACAGCGAAGTCCAAAACAGTGGTTCACGGGGCAGACTTTGAGAACTCAGGCTCGGAAAGAACACATGACATTTAACATGTTAACATTAAAATTGTTACTTTTGTGTCGAACAGGAGGCATGGATTTAATCTTCCAAAAACAATGGTTTGAAAGTAACCTTAAAAGATTACACATATTACTTTCAGAATGTTATTCTTTTTTTAAAAAAACACAAAATTTTATTATTTTTTCAATCTATCTACATTCCATTCATGCTTGTTAAACATCGTGTTACATGGGTTGCTTATAATTATTTGTTTTTTGCGTCATGGTGTCCTCTTAGTGGTCTCTTCAAAATCTATACATTTTTTAAACATTTAAATCGTTCATGTGTGTATTTTAGTATATAATATTGGCTAGTATCATAATATTGCTCTCAGAGTACACAATGTTCTCAAAATCTTCTAGAAACATACCTAATAAAAGTAATTCTGGTTCCAAATCTATATAATTTTGAGGTGATTTAACCGACAAACTTTGTATTTTATACCAATAATAACTGAGTAGGTTCCTAACACGTAATAGATGTTATCTAAAACATTTTATACAGATTTTCTTTATGTAATTGTTTAGCCATTTCTATCTCCACATTTTCTATCATCTCTATATCAATATCATATCTAATGTATATTCATTAAGTACTATTTGTTTTGCCCCATCCTTATATTTGGCTTCAATTTACCTTAAAAACCACCATGTTATGCCTTTACCCTGATTAATGATCCCTTATTTCAGTTTAATTCCCTTTTTTAATATATAAGATATGCCCCTTTACAATTCCAGAAGTTAAGTATATACATGCTTTCAACGTTGAGGGCCACCTTAATATTTTTCCCTTTTTCATCTTTCTAAGTAACTCCTTCTCTTATTTGTCTTTTCCCAATTCTTGTTTCTATCTCCCTAAACATTCTGCCATCTCTTGTGTCATCTGAAAACATTTTATACACTTGATCTATCTCCAATAGATCTTCCAGGCTATTTATAATTAATTCTGCTGATTTTCTCCCCTTATCTTCCTTTAACACAGATAAAATTCTCCTCGGCTCTAGGGTTAGAATTAAATCTCCTAAATTTTTCCCTCTGATTTCCTCCAGCCCTTCTTTTGGTTGGCATACATCGTCCTCCACCCTCACATTTCCTTGTTCATTGTTCCCTGTCTCCTGTTGAATATAGTCCTTCTTTAGTTGCTCCTTGAATGATTTCACCTCTTCGTTATGGGATCTCACTATTTCTAAGATTGCTTGAAGGGTTGATTTTGTTTCATCCCAAAATTTCCCTTGTTGTAGCATTATGTCCCAAGATGCCAAGTACTTGTATTTCAAGTAAAAGATGTCCAGTAGCTTACAGCAGTCAGCCCAGTGCCATCAATAATTGCTTCAATAAGTCCACTTTAGTAAGTTGATCACCTTTAGGGTTAATTTGAATCCAGTCTCTGACGTAAGTTGACAGCCCCGTTCACTCGATGTTTGTATTAGACTTTCCAAAGTTAATTGTCTATGTTTTAGTCAAAAAAAAGGAAAGTCAAAACAGAGTTCCAAGTTTGAGTATTCAAGGTCATGTTCTGGGCTTTTTGTCAACATTGTAGATAGCCATAACAGTTTAACTCCCAGCGTTGTTTGGCTAAAATAATTTTAAGAGGAAAATTTCTGAAGTTTAATGCCAAAGTAATACCAAACTTCCTTCCTTGAAGTATAATTAAGTGTTTAATTAATGTCCAATTTATTTTCTTTGCGCCTCTTTGCGTCTCTTTCCCCTTCTCCAGATCCACCGCTGCTCAATTTAGTGGTGGGGCTAAGAGACACATTTTTTCTGTTAAAGGAATTATTCCGTCCAGGGATAGTCATAGAGCAGCATAATTAAGATTTCGTATCTCACTCAGTGATAACAACGATGTTAAATTGGCTGATTTATCGCTTCTTCTTTTGCCGGCTGCCGACGACTTGCAAGCAAGCTAATTCAGCTGCTTGTTTCTGCCCGCTGGTTGATTGGGGAGTTTCCTGGATCAAACGTGGGTAACCGCCGTCCCCCCCATGATCAACAGGCTTCTCCTCCATTTCACCACCTCTTTAGCCCCCTAGGGGGGTCCCAAACAGGTCAGAATTCAGCCCAGGGGATGGAGCTCCGTCCTCCTGCTGCTGTCTCGTCGCAGCGTCAAGCCGGAAGTCAGAATGTTATTCTTTGAGTGCATTAGTTTGAGTGCCCAACTGTTGATGCAAAATGAACCATTTTAATGTCAACACACCAAACCTTACATGTCCCCTCCAAGCTCTGCTTACATCTATGGAATATAGTGCATCTGAGTGCAAGTTCAGTATAGGATTTATTTTTCAATATTTAATCTGAGCTTTTAATCTTTTGCCCAAAACTGCTTTCCTGGTCCCCTCCCCCAGCTTTCTTCTTTTCTGCAGCCTGATTTTGGGGGAGGATTTCTTTATTTATTTACTTATTGCTATTGAAAAAGTGGGGATCCAGCCTTTGCTGATCTACCACAAAGCACTCAGATCTTTTGTGATACTTTCTGCCAAACCCTGCTCTAAAAACTGTGCTGGGAAGTGGAAGAGCGTTCTGATGCTCCCAACAAACCAATAATAATGTGGTGATGTCTAGCAATAAGCATTGGACAGTTGAGGAGGGTACGTACTAATATGTGTGTGTACATCATGTGCCATCAAATTGGAACCAACTTCTAGCCACCTTAATAGGGCTTTCAAGGTAATTGAAAGATTTAAGGAATGTTTACCAGTCCCACCCACCCCCAGGGAGTTTCCATGGCTGAGTGGGCATTCGAATCCAGATCCCATGAATCCTAGTCCATTACTCTATCCACTACACCAGTGGTTCCCACCCTTGACTTCCCAGATGGATGACCACTTCCAGAAATCCTGGCCAGCACAGCTAGTGGTGAAGGCTTCTGGTGGTTTTAGTCCAAGAATATATGGGGACGCAAAGTTGGGAACTACTGTGCTACTGGATTCCAGCAAATATCTTCCCAAAGAGCACGAGAGCATTCTTTTCCAGTAGTTGGGAGAGTAACACACATTGCTATCAGCAATGTAAGAGAACCCTACAGGTGAGGAGAGCTGGATGCTGCTACAAGAGCATGATTTCTAAGTAGCCTTCACAATGAACCCTTGGTGATAGAACTAATTTCCTCAATGTCACTCTGAGCCATCTTGTGTCTTGGAAACCATCAGTCAGCCCATAGCCAGAAATGCGATGACAACATCAAACAGCAAAGAACACAGTGATAACGGCCTTCCTCCATTTACTTGGTTCAGCCTCTCTCAACTCAATGCAAGCCAGTTTTGCTACAGACTGGTGGTCCCCAAGCTAAAACTCTCAGAAGCCTTTGCCACTAGCTGTGCTGGCCAGGATTTCTGGCAGTTCTAGTCCAAGAACATCTGGAGACCCAAGACTGGGAACCACTGATCTGTAGCAAAACCAGGGATGGGGACTGTATTTGCAGGACTTGCTGTCAAGTTGGACTTAAGTCGCACTGGTGACTCGACTTGGACTTGACTCAAACTTGGCTTGGGTCAATGACTTAGACTCAACACATGACTCAGATCCCATCCACCTCTCCCTTTTTCTCGGGGGGGGGAAAGCTTATTTTTAAGAGGGACTCTGACTCAGGGTTTGAGACAACGGACTTGGTACCAATGACTTGACACAGACTTGGGACTCACCCAAAGACTTGCTAGCATCCCTGAGCAAACCTGGGTTGCATCCTGGCCAGCAGAGCTAGACGTCAAGGCTTCTGGGAGCTTTAGTCCAAGAACTTCTGGGGATCCAAGGTTGGGAACCACTGCACTACACTCAGAATAAATGTTGCAGTGTGTGGTTCTCCTCTACAAGATTCCAGCCAACCTGGCTTGACTTTTTCCAGAAGATGCTCTTCTATTTCCTTTCACCACACTATTCCTCCAAAAGCTGATTAGAATTCCATACCCACTGAGCATGCTCAAACCTCTGTGAGCTGCTTTCAGTCCTCCTCCCTCAGGGCTCCTAGTACTTCCCTGGCACGTAGGGACGATGTTATTTGGAAAACATTCTTCTTTTTTCTAATTCCAATTCTACTAGACATCACCATGGCTATTCTGACTTTGGATGCAGCTACTCTAAAAATAGAAGGGGAAGATATGGAGGCAGTGACAGATTTTACTTTCTTGGGCTCCATGATCACTGCAGATGGGGACAGCAGCCACGAAATTAAAAGACGCCTGCTTCTTGGGAGGAAAGCGATGACAAACCTAGATAGCATCTTAAAAAGCAGAGACATCACCTTGCCGACAAAGGTCCGCATAGTCAAAGCTATGGTTTTTCCAGTAGCGATGTATGGAAGTGAGAGCTGGACCATAAAGAAGGCTGACCGCCGAAGAATTGATGCTTTTGAATTGTGGTGCTGGAGGAGGCTCTTGAGAGTCCCCTGGACTGCAAGGAG
Organism: Intellagama lesueurii; assembly: GCA_037013535.1. Taxonomy (NCBI): domain Eukaryota; kingdom Metazoa; phylum Chordata; class Lepidosauria; order Squamata; family Agamidae; genus Intellagama; species Intellagama lesueurii. The sequence continues at coordinate 10,699,086 of JBAJHW010000003.1, forward strand.
AACAAACCTATCCATTTTGAAGGAAATCAACCCTGAGTGCTCACTGGAAGGACAGATCCTGAAGCTGAGTCTCCAATACTTTGGCCATCTCATGAGAAGAGAAGACTCCCTGGAAAAGACCCTGATGTTGGGAAAGAGTGAAGGCAAGAGGAGAAGGGGACGACAGAGGACGAGATGGTTGGACAGTGTCATTGAAGCTACCAACATGAATTTAACCAAATTCCGGGAGGCAGTGGAAGACAGGAGGGCCTGGCGTGCTCTGGTCCATGGGGTCACAAAGAGTCGGACACGACTTAACGACTAAACAACAACAACTCTAAAAATAACGCTGTGGTACACCCAAAACCAGCCTGCAGGGTTCTTTATCCAGTAAATTCCTTTCCTTCTCTTCCCATTTTATTTTACTCTGAATGATCAACTGAAGCAACCTGTACTTTTCATTTCTCATTAGGTGACAGAAGAATTCTGGCCGTCTGCATGTGTTTTGCAATTTCTTGGTGTTTACTCATTGGCCTTAGCACTTCTCGATCGGTCACCATCTTGAGGCAAGGATGCAAAATATACACCAAAAAATTGTATTTCGCACAGTGCATACAAAAGCACCCCAAAAGGGAAGAGAATATAGTATTAAAATGTGGAAGATCTTTTTTATTTTTTTTACAATATTGGAAACATTTTTCTATTCCTTGAAAGTGGAACAGGTCAGTACATATTTGATTATACCCGAGATAAAATTCAGTAACATCGCCAGGGTTTGGTTCCAATTTAAATGCACACAGGATCCCGTCTGCAGCCACCCTTTGCTAATCTTTTACCATTAAATTTCCAGCAAAGAGAACAGATCTCCTATTGTGTGCCATCTATAACAACTCAATCCATGCTTAAGCATGTGTTCGAAACCCTCAGCATTGACCCACTCTGTCTAAAACCCTCTTTGAAATGCCATATCTATCTATCAGGAGCCGTGCCAGCGGCTTAGAAAGGAAACCTCTTTATGGATCATTTAGTCCAATTTAATAAGTTGCACAATGAAGTCATTTTTATTCGTCAGCTGAGGTGATAAAAATTGTTCACCACAACAATGAATGTGGTTGGCAGGAACGAATTCATCTCTTAATTGAGCTGACACTTCCTTTTTGACTACATCCAAGTCATAATGGCTGAGATCTTAAGACAAGTTCTGCTAAGGACATTCATGGATCAAAAATTATCCCACCCTCCCCTCTTTGTCCCCCTTCCTAGCCCACATTGTTTAGGAAGGGCCTCTGAACAGCTGCCAGGAAAAAAAATGTGATATGAATTTTTCCTTCCATAAAGGTCCTTATTCATTTTAGGACTCAGGCCATTATCATTCAGATGCTATTGAAAATGAGATTTGAGCTTCAATGATCTGCCACTATTCCTGAAAATGTGGTGGACAGATCTTAAAAACAGACTTCAAAATGTATGGGCACTATTTTGGTTGCAATCACTGAACCCTAAGAAGATACTAAACGCTAAGAGCCTATAAAGGCAAAACAAAATGTTTAATTATTAAGGTTTTTGCTGTATTTGTGAAAGTTGACTCAGGGAGCTTCAGATTCCATAATCCTATAAACGCTGGCCATGGTGGTGGACAGATTCTGTGATTAACAGTCGGAACAAGTAAAATTTCCCAAGCTGATTTGCTCTCTGGTGTAATATATGAACACTAGTACTGTACAGGTTCCCAGTGTGGTATAGTGGATAGAGTGACAGACCTGGACTCTGAAGACTAGGGTTCGAATCCTCACTTGGGCATGGAAACTCACTAGAGGTGTGGGACTGGTAAAACCACTCCTTAAATCTCTCATTTACCTTGAAAGCCCTATTAGGGTCACTATAAGTTGGTTCTGACTTGATGGCACATAACAAACTAAAAGTGGCACAGACTTGTGGTATTGACTGCAATTCTCAGAAAAGCTACCTAGGAATTCTGGGAATTGTAGCCCCCCAAAAAATCTACACCCCTCTGATGAATACCATCAGAAATGCTACCACAAGTCCCTAAGCGTCTTCACTCATATTCACTCAACGTAGACTGAAAAAGTTCATTTTTTTCCTCCTCTGTCTTCCAGAATCTCCAGTATCACTATGGCCATGCAGACTGGGGATATCTGGGAATTATAGTCCAAACCCTGCTGCACAAGAAGCCTAATCCACTGTCATGTGAAGTGCTGCACTGAGGCAGGAAAACCAGATGCACAAATATAGAATAGATAAAAGCTGGCTTAGAAGTGGTATATGTAAGTATCTAGGGGTCTTGGTAGATCAGGCACGATGGTCCTTTCCAGGATTTTTTTTTTTTTTGGTATAAAATACACAGAAGTGGTTCAGCATTCCCTTCTTCTGGGGGCATCTTGGGACTATGCAGTTTGCCCAAGGTTACACAGGCTGGCTCATCTCTCAGAAGGCAAAATGTCTCTAGAACACTAATAAATTTCAGTTTCTAATAGTGCTTTATGCGTGACTAGAGATGGGCACGAACCGGTTCGTCCCAGTTCATAAAGGCAGCAACACAGGTGCTGCTGTTCACTTCCCCCGCCTCCTCAGCCAATTCAACCACTCACCAGGCCCAGCTTTCTTGTTTTTTCCGCCTCCTTGGCTAATCTCCCAGTCACAAGCAAGAGCACAGACTTCTCTGCCCCACCCTTTCGTCTGAGTGGCAGATCAGCCAAGGGGGCGGGGCAGAGAAGCCTGAGCTGCTGCCGGGACTGGGAGATCAGTTGAGGAGGTGCAGGAAGCTATCACGCTGGGCCCGGTGAGGGACTGATTGAACCAGAGGAGGCGGGGGAGGGGAGCAGCAGCACCTGTGCTGCCACCAAACTGGGACAAACTGGGACGGACCGGTTTGTGCTCATCGCTATGTGTAACATATGGTTTGGCTTTTAATTCAGATTTGCACATCTGCTAAGAAGGCCAAACTCTGTAGTTCTCCTGAAGTGGATAACCGATTTCTTGGCATTCATATAGGAATGCATTCAACGGGATTTTTAAAAAAAGAAAAACAGTTATTTGCATTTCAGTACTAGCTGATGAACTGTATTGAGTTTATGCATAAAAGCATCAATCAATATCTTTCATCTCGGGCTGCCTTCATTTGGTTGTATGTAGATTGGCAGTTTTTAAACTGGTTACCTGGAGCAGAGTTCTGTCACACCAGCAAAACATACAATGCAGAATTGGAGCTCCACACTGCATTCTGAGATAGTACCAGATCTCAAAAAAAGTTACTTTTTGGACTACAGCTCTCCTAATCCTCCAGCCAACAGATACAGTGGCTGTCACCCCAAAAGCAGTATTTTTGATCTAGATATCAGTAGGCAGAAAACTTGCAATGAGAGACCCATTCGAAAGAGCTGACAAACCATTGTTGTGCCAATACTCGTGTTCTAAAAATAAAATAAAATTGCTGATTCTTGAATTGTACATCTGCAAGGCTTACAGTAATACTTCTCCAAAAAGCAGGAAAAGCTAAGCTTCAAAAGTCTATAAATCATTCCTTATTCCACCAGCAGTGCTAGCCTTTTAAATAATCTCACAAAAGTCACTGGTGTGCAACTAATAATTACTAGGCTACTGGGTACTGGAAAAAGGAAAGACAGTCTAGTGTTTAACCCCCCCATAAACTAATATGGGACATCTTAGTCTCCTACAGTCTACGTTTACTGCAGAACCTATACAGAACTAGACTTTTAAAAGGCTGGCATTCCACACTATGTTACCTGAATGGTTGCAAATCATGAAGTCTCCATTTGACTGATGAGTTGGTCAAGATACAGAAAATAATTAACAATTTCAGGTTTCTTCACTATCAAAATTAAAGTTATGTAATTCTTTTGCACTCATGAATTTTGTCTTCTCAGTGTTCAAGCATTCATATTTTCTTTTTGAATCTTCATCAGTAGTTACTTCAAATTCTTTCTGACAAACTATAAAGCTCCAGCAGACAACATATATTTGCAGTGGGATCTTCAGTTTATTTTTTCTGAATCCAGCTTGATCATCTGACATTTCTCACTTCATCTACGGTGAAATACTTTGTTGCAAAATCTGGATCATCACTTCACTGCATGGAAAATTAATGCAACGGTCCTATTGCTATTGTTTGTGTCTCTTTTTAAAGGTTTGGAATTAAATCAAATCCACCCTGCACTGGTGAATACAGTACTTTTTTTGTTCTTTTTGTTGTTGTTTTTCGGTATTGGCTGAAAAGTTGCATTTAGGATGCTAACCCTGTTTCTGTCATTTTTTATTTTTGTTTCTTGTTTGTTAACAATTTTAAGGGTGTCATCAGTCATCTGTTGACTTCTTTTCTTCTGATTACAGGAATACCCTTTTTCATTCTTCCCTTATAATTTCTCTGCTCTCAATCCAAAGTTCTTCTCATTTTCGGTCAATTAACTTTAGTAGCCAGTGTGGCGTAGTGGATAGACTGATGGACTAGGACACAGGAGGCCTGGGTTCAAATCCCTGTTCAGCCATGGAAACTCACTGGGGGAACAGACCCGGTAAAACCTTTCCTTAAATATCTCACTTACCTTGAAAGCTCTGTTAGGGTCACTATAATTCGGTTCCGACTTGACAACACATGACAATAGCAACAACTTTAGTAACAAAAATCATTCTGATTTAGTCCTTGAATTCCTCAGGAATGTCGTTTAAATTATACCGTGGCTCTATGATTGTTTTAGTGGTCTTCTTCAGTTTTATCTTAATTTTTTATATTAGCACTTCATAGTCTGTACCACAATCTATGGCTCAATTTTAATGAGTTGATAATACTTTGTCATCTTCTGCTTCTGATTATATAGTATGTTTGACTCTCATATTGGCCATCCAATAATGTCCACATGTGAGATTGTGTAGTAGGTTGCCTGCAGCATGCATTTGCAATAGACAAATCACTGACTTCACAGAGTCAGTCTCCTGCTTTGTTCATGACTCCTAGGAAAAAATTTTCAGCAATGTTTGATGATTCTGCTTTATTGTCTTCTTTTGCATTCCAGTTACACAAGATTATCAGCATATTCTTTTTTTCATGTGTGGTCAACTTCCTCCTGGGTCCTTGCACAGAAGCTTTCAATTTCTTCTTGTTGTGTATTTTTACTTGGAACATTAAATGTCATAAAATAAACAATATTTTTTAAATGTTTCTAGTCAAAGTAAAGCAAAATTGAATCTGTTACAGTTGCCAGTCTTATTTGCTAAACCCTATCACTAATCTCTCTCATGAGAAGAGAAGACTCCCTGGAAAAGACCCTGATGTTGGGAAAGTGTGAAGGCAAGAGGAGAAGGGGACGACAGAGGACGAGATGGGTGGACAGTGTCATCGAAGCGACCAACATGAATTTGACCCAACTCCGGGAGGCAGTGGAAGACAGGAGGGCCTGGCGTGCTCTGGTCCATGGGGTCACGAAGAGTCGGACATGACTTAACAACTAAACAACAACAACAACATCACTAATCTCAGCCACGGTAGATTGACTAAATCAACTGCTGAATGGTAAATCAGTCAACACTGATTAGGTAGGTCAAACGGATTCAATAAGACTACTTTAGCTGGATCTCCAACAGATCTTGGTCTTGGTTGGACTTGAATCCAACAATTTCAGTCATGGTTAAAAGCACAGAAGGACAGCCAAGACAGAAATGGTGACCTCAACCGATAATTTCTGAAACACTTTGTGCTATGTTAGTAGTGTACACTTTAAAACATGACTTAAACTGACTCCGTGTCAATGGCTCACTGTTTCCAAAACAGGCTGGAAAAATGTTGGAACCGATGGAGGTAGGGGAGAACAATAGCAACAAACAAGCTATTTAATCAGGAATACATCAAATCGTTACTGGAAGAAAGGTACCAAAGTAATGAATCTGATAGCTCGGTGGGGTAGAATGTCTGCAGAGCCCCTGTGCCTCCCAGGAAGAGGGTCCAGGAGAGATCACCCAGAACTATGTGTGGTTGATGGATTACTTGGGAAGGCAGCATGGCCTCCGAGTGCCACCAGAAGGAGATAATGGCAAGCACCTGTATATTATGAGGATTGTATACTTAGAAAAGTCTGCTGGGGTTTCTGTAAGCCAGAAACTACTTGATGGCAGAGGATGCTGCTGCTGCTGCATGCTGTGATCAGAATCAGCAATAGAAGCTAGAGGAAGAGGTAGCCGGCAGCCCCATCCTAAACACATTTACTTATAAGTACAATTCCAGTACAATTCAGTGCAAATTATTTCTAAGGAAAAATGCATATCATTGCAGGTTTAGGTTATTCTGATTACTTTCGGTACAAGTCCCTGAAATCGTTCAGACCTGTGGCCCACAGACGTTCACTGCAAATATAAAGAAGCCAAAGGAAAACAACATCCTCATATCCTTTTCAGGATTTGCCAGGTAGAGACTCCTCAGAAGTGGTTTAAAACCCTGCCCTTCCTCTGAGGATGCCCTGGAACTGGGCAACTTGCCCAAGGCCACCCAGGCTGGCTCTATTGACAGGAGGCCGTCTAGTGGGGAATCGAACTCCCAACCTTTGGCGCTGCGGCCAGAGACCTAACTCCCTGAGCCAGCCATCCAGCAGCACCTCATATTAACAAGCAGCAACTTCATGCCCCAATGTCCTTGATTTCCCAGAAGCCAGCATAAATGAGCAACAGGATTCTAGCCACTGTCAGAAAAAGGAACAGCCCTCAATTTTGGGAGCATTTTAAAGGTGTCTCCTAAATAGTCCACAAGCTAAATGAATAAATAAGGTCATGCTTCTGGTTGGGCTGCAGAGAGGTTTGCGCGTCTAACCTTGTTGAGCTGGGGGTTCCTCGTGACGTCATAGCCCCTCTTTTTGATCCCGGCGCCTTTAGAAGGGGAAGGGTAGGTGTCCCCTGAATGGAAGGAGCGTCGGCTTCGGGGGATCCTGAACACTGGGCGTGGCATGGGCGTGGGCCCGATCCACCGAAGAAGGAGACTCCCGCGGATCATCGTCCCCAGCATCATGGACTGCAGGGCCGGCGGGGCGGAGCTCTTCACCTGCGCTGTCCTTCAGACAAGATGGGAAAAGAGGGACCTTTATTGAGCCACGCTCATGGACGATGGGCTATGAGGATGCCGGGGGGGGGGGGGAGGGGATTTTTGTAGGGTTCAAACCCCCAAACCCACTCGATCCTTTCCCCCCCCCCTTTCCCTACCTCCCCAGGTATAGCGGGGAAAGCACGGCTTACTTGCGTCCCGCGTTCTGGCTTTCCCCCCCCCACCAGATCAGGGTTCCTGGCGAGGGAGCGCGGCGACCCCGGGAAAAACGAAAGCAAGCCCCAGGAAGCAGATCAAGTAACGGCTTCGCTGGCCAGGGACTGGCTGCGGCGGAGGAGACGCCGGCGCCTCCGCCTCCTTGCTCCCGCCCGCCCTCCCTCCGTGCCTCTCGCACCGGTGAAGAAACGGCTGATCCGTGAAGGAAGGGTAACGGTTTGGTCGTTCCGGGAGCGTTACGCCTCCATTTGCCCTGGAGAGAGAGAGAGAGAGAGAGAGAGACTGGCCTTGGGATTCACATCGGGGGGGGGGGGGGTGACCTTCAAGCTCCAAAGAGAAAGTGGAGCGCAGTGATTGCCAATATTGTCCTTGGGACGTTATATTTCAAAGGGAGCTCGTTTCGTTACTCATGGCCCCTGGGGTTTTGTTTTTTGTTTTTTTTTTTGCAAATCACGCCTTTTAAAGTTAGGGCTACATTTCATGGCAGAAAGCGTCATTTCGCAGCTACCAACAAGATGTTCTTGTTTAGTCGTTAAGTCGCGTCCGACTCTTCGTGACCCCATGGACCAGAGCACGCCAGGCCCTCCTGTCTTCCACTGCCTCCCGGAGTTGGGTCAAATTCATCTTGGTCGCTTCGATGACACTGTCCAACCGTCTCATCCTCTGACGTCCCCTTCTCCTCTTGCCTTCACACTTTCCCAACATCAGGGTCTTTTCCAGGGAGTCTTCTCTTCTCATGAGATGGCCAAAGTATTGGAGCCTCAGCTTCAGGATTTGTCCTTCCAGTGAGCACTCAGGGTTGAACCAACAAGATAAGAAAGTACTGTACTATATGGGGAAATACTCTTGGGTTCCCTCTAGGGGTGAATTCTGATATTGCAATAGAAAGATTTTTAAAAATTTGGAAGATACAAATACTTCCCCTGCCACTTAGGATAGGTGAGAGGATGGCTTAAAACATGGAAGGTTCTTGTAAAAAAATATCTTTAAAATGCCTAAACATGGCCTTAAAGGTAATGCTTGAACGTAACTATGTGTTACTCATCATACCTCAGTAACTAGGTATTGCTTGTGACATTCTAAAAGTAACTAGTTGCAGGTAGCTACGTTACTTGTAACTGTTGCTTCTCAGTTTTGGTTGGCAAAGACTTTTAAGTGAAATTGCTATGCTAAGCTATGTGTCCAGATTTGTTTGCCATTTTGATTTGCCTATAAAAGTATCCGCATAATATGGATTTCAATATATGCTAGATAAGCACTAAAATATTCAGTTCATAGCCACAACCACCGAAGTGCCTCTCAAGAATTTGGAAATTTTATGGACGATGATTCCCCAAATCCCCATGCCAGTTATATTTTTCCAGGGGAGGGGAAGCAGCTCAGTGGTGAGAAGACTCCCTGGAAAAGACCCTGATGTTGGGAAAATGTGAAGGCAAGAGGAGAAGGGGACGACAGAGGACGAGATGGTTGGACAGTGTCACCGAAGCTATCAACATGAATTTGACCCAACTCTGCGAGGCAGTGGAAGACAGGAGGGCCTGGCGTGTTCATGGGGTCACGAAGAGTCGGACACGACTTAACGACTAAACAACAACAACAATCATATGTCCCTCAGTCTTCTTTTTTCAAGGCTAAACATGCCCAGTTTTTTCAGTCTTTCCTCATAGGGCTTGGTTTCCAGTCCCTTGATCATCCTTGCTGCCCTCTTAAGAACTTGTTCCAGTTTGTCAGCATCCTTCTTAAAGATCGGTGTCCAGAACTGGACATAGCATTCAAGATGAGGCCTAACCAGTACCAAATTTTACTTGAGTTTGATGTCAGGCTGGCCAGTCTGTAGTTCCCAGGTTCTTCCTTTTTGCCCTTTTTGAAGATAGGGACAATTTTAGCCCTCTTCCAAAGATCCTGCACTTCACCCATCCTCCATGATTTTAAGAAAATAACAGATAGTGGTTATGAGGGTTCTTCCACCAGTTCCTTCAATATTCTTGGATGCAGTTTATCTGCCCCTGGAACTGGTTCAAAATCTTCCTTGACCATTCGTTTATCAATCTCCAGCTGCAGTCTTGTCCCTTCCACTTGCACTTCACATTTGCCTGGAGGGTCACAGGCTGTTTTTTGGGGAAAGACTGAGCAATAGTAGGAATTGAGTACTTCTGCCTTTTCTTTGTCATCTGTTACCCTTTTTTCCATCCCTGTTGAATAGCTGAGCTACAATTTCTTTTCTAAGTCTTTTGTTGGGAGAATGTTGTTTTGTTGCTTTTAGGATCTCTTGCTAACTTCAGCTCATTCTCAGCTTTTGCCTTCCTAACACCATTCCTGCAATCTTTGCTACTTGTCTGTATTTTTCCTTTGTGACCTGGCCTTCCTTTCACGTCCTATATATGTCCTTTTCATTTTCAGGTCCTGTCTGAGCTTTCTGTGAAGCCATTTTGGTCATTTTTGCTGTCCTCTGCCTTTTTTCTTGTTGGAATTGTTTGTAGTTGTGCCTTTATAATTTCTTTTTAAAGAAACTCCCACCTATCTTGGACTCCTTTTCCTGTTAGGATCTCCTGCCATGGGACCATACTTACCATTGTTCTGATTTTATTAAAATTATTTTTCCTAAAATACAGCATACGTGTGCAGCTACACCTGCTTTTGTTTCCTTTGAAATCAAGAACTCAAGCAGAACATGAGTTCCTCTTATTGCCATTTTCCCCACCAAGTCATCTCTATTGGTTAGAATCAAGTAGAGATGGGCACAAACTGTTGGTTTGTCAGTTCGTGCCCATTCCTCCTTTGGACAAAAGGGTGTTCAGTGCTTCCCAACCCTCCCTCCTCTGGCAGGCACCCAATCGGAGGCAGTGCCTCGGCTTCCCTGGCCTGCCTACTCTGGGCATTGCCTCTGAGTGGGTGCCCATTGAAGGAGGCGGGGCTGGGAAGCGCCGAACACCTGTTCATCTGAAGGATGAACCGGCATGACCCACCGAACCTGTGGTTTGTGCCCATCTCTAGAATCAAGTCAAGGGTAGCTAATCCTCTAGTTTTTCCTCCACTTTTTGTAAAAGGAAATTATCAACCACATAAGCCAGGAATTTCTTGGAAGGTCTTGTTTGCCAGAATTTGCTTCCCAACAGATATCAGATAACTGAAATCTCCCAATACTGCTATAATGTGTTTCTTTTAAATTTTTGCCATATGTTTCTCAAAGTTTTCATCTACACCTTCTCTTTGAATGAGCAGTCCGTAGTAGACTCCAACCATGATGTTCCTTTTATTTTTTGCCCCTATTACAGTATATTCATCCAGATGCTCTCGATGGGACAACCAAGCTCATCTTCTTGTATTTCTGTGCAGGAATACATATTTTTGACATATTCTGCAACTCTATCTTTCTATTTTTTCTTTTTGAACAGTTTATATTCTTTGATTGCTGTATTCTAGTCATGGGAGTCATCTCACCAAGTTTCTGTTATCTCTAGCAAGTCATATTTACATTCCTGATGTGTCCTGACACGGGTTCTCTAATTGTATCCCTTTGATTTGTTCCTAATCAAAGAAACAAGATGTACATGTTTAAAAATACAGTTGCAGTGTGAATGCAGTTATCATTCACCATATGGGCTAATTATAATACCACTGTCAAGCACTGAACAGATTTTATTTACATGTTTATTATGTCGGTATCCTGTCTTTCCTCCAGAAAGCTTAATATGGTATACATTGTTCTCCCTCTCACCCACTTTACTAGGACAATAACCATATAAGGTAGGCTGGTGCCGAGAGAGAGCAGCAGGCCCAAGGTTGAACTCAGTGAATTTCATGGCCCAGTAAGGATTTGAACTCGGCTCTTACTGGTCCTAATGTAACACTCTATGCACTACACGACACAGTCTTTCCTGGATATGGAAGTTTCAGTTAGGCAGGTGGCACTGATCGATAAAGTAGGATTGGCAATGCAACATTTTGGTGTCTCTTCACTGTTTCAAGAGAGCTTTCCTATCAAGTCTAGTCTACTAGGATATTTATACAAGTCTGAGCAGATCAGGCAAAAACAAAAGAAAAATGAAGAAGATTAAAAATGTGGTGGCACCTTAAAGACTAACTGCTATATTTTAATGTGAGCTTTTGTGGACAAGTCCACTTCCTCAGACCTAAATAATATCAGGTCTGTTAAAACATAGCAGTTAGTCTTTAAGGTGCCATAACGTTTTATCTTCTTTATTTTTTCTTTTGATTTTGGCTGTTATGCTAGCATAGATTAACACGGCTACCTCTTCTAAAACTGAGCAGATAAGTTTACTTCTCCAACTTACTTTCCTTTCTTTTCTTTTTTAAAAAAATACATATCCTGGTTTTCCTTCAACTAGCTCAAGGTGACATGCATGACGCTCCTCGTCCCATTTTATCTCACAACAACCTGGCCAAGTAGAACAAGCTGGGAGGAAATGTGATGGAAACCAGGTCACATGCTGAGCATCTTGGCTTGCCGGAGGACTGCAAGGAGGAAAGGCAGGAACATGCCAGGGAAAAGTCCCCACATTGTTTTCCCCTGTGGTAATTAAACAAGGAGGGAGGGTCCAGTTGGATTTTCTACCAGAATGCCTTGAATTGTCTTGGTTGTCTTGTTGAGCAGGGCAAGGAAATATGTTTTTTGAGTGTGGCCCTGCCCTCCTGGGCCTGCCAAGAGCCATTTTGCATCCATGTGGGCCTCGGATTAAGCCTGTCGTGCTGTCAACTGCCTGCCACACTTCTTTCATTTTTTACACGAGGCCTGAAGGCATAACGATGACAACTTCTGACAACCCGGAACAACAAATTGGCCCAATTAAAACTAATTAGCAGGCTCAGCGAAAAGTATAGATGAGGCCTAACCAAGCGGCAAAATGAGCAGCCAACCTTTCCCCTTACCTCCTTCTGAGGGACAAAAGCCTTTTATATACAAATTATTTTAGACATTACGAATGGAGGAGGAGCCCTCTTGGATTCCCAAAGCTTTTCTGTTCACATTCTGTTCACAAATTGACCAACCAAATGAACAAGGGAAGCTCATAAGCAACTCATGATGAGTACACAACCATCATCTTGGGCACACAGATGTTCCCTCCAAGTGATGCATGGTGACACGTTTCCTCTGATCCTGGTGCAGAGCTTGGAAGTAACTAGTTACAAGTAATGTTATGTGTAACTAATTACAACTTATGTTTTTGCATGTAACTAATTTCTTTAGGAGACAATGAGCAATTTATCTGTCATTACAATATTTTTGAACGTGTAGGGGTAAACCTAAGTTATTTAGAAATAACATGTAAAGCCTTGTTACTTTAGAGCATTTTAGAGTCATTTTAACTGGAATTTATTTTATCATCCCTTATCATCTCGTATTAAAGCTGGCTGGATGGCTCAGTGGTTTAGATATCTGGCTGCGGAGCCAGAGATTGGGAGTTCCTCACTGTGCTTCCTGCAAATAGAGTCAACCTGTGTGGCCTTGGGCAGGCTGCACAGTGCCAGGATGCCCTCAGAAGAAAGGAATGGTAAAGCACATTTGAGTACTTTCTACCTGGAAAACCCTGGAAAGGGTCACAATAAGTCAGAATTGATTTGATGGCATATGGTTATTATTTTTATCATCTCTTAACATCCTTGAGTGGCAAGGGAAATATTCTTTAAAGTTGTCTTTTGTCGTTGTCTAAATATTTCCAAAATGCAGTATCAGAAATACCCTCCAGATGGCACCAGAGAGTATTTCCCTGAATTTTCCTGCTCTGTTGGTGATGACAGTGTGCCATATTAATAATCCCCAACACTAATTACTTAATAGACAAGAGCAACTATAACGATAAAGGCAATCTAGCTGCGAAGAAGTGATTGGAACTCTAGTGAATTCCTTTTAAAAGGTAAGAGTCTAAGCTTCTTATCAAAGGGAACACAATATATGCAAAATTCCCCTTCTAGGTAGGTGCTTGCATGTTGTGAATGTCCCTTCCAAGGGATGATGGACTGCCTCCTCCCTGTCACCATATATTTTAACAGAAATGGGGAAAAGTTACTTTATGGAGTACAGTTGTCCAAAAACTGCTGGATAGCTCAGTGGTTTAGGTAGAGTTTGGGAGTTCGATTCCCCACTGTGCCTCCTCGATAGGGTCTGGACTCAGTGAGCCATAGGGTCCCTTCCAGCTTTGCAGTTCTAAGATTATTATTATTATTATTATTAAAAAGCAAGTTTTCATACCTTTGCTTTTCAAATTTCAATCCTAACTGTAGGGGCTATCTTGTCTTAAAAATAACAGCAATAACAGCTATCTATTAGCCACTTGAGAGCTTTCCAGATGTACATCAGGGTACAAATTTTGTAATTCTGTTCTATAAATCTTTCTTTCTTCTTTGCCCCCTTTGCTCAGTGTAAGAAATCTAGAGCTGGGAAATTCTTAGTATATTGTTGTCCAGCCTCTTCCTGAAGACTTCTATGTAGGGATAGGAGGTGAGCGAAGCCAGCTTTGCAGGACAGTTAATCTGCTTCAGGTTTTACTTTGCACTTGACAGTTGCTCTTCAAGATGCAGAATCCTATTGCCAAAATTAGTTCAGGACCAATAGATGCTTGTAAACGCAGTCAAAAACCCTCAGCAAGATTTATCACTACTGCCAAAACAGTCACCAGAGTCAATATAGCTGAATGACACATACCCCTCCTCTTGTTCATTGATTCAATTGTCAAGCTGCCTTTGTCTTTAAGATCTTCATCCTAATGTTGAGCTGGAATAGAGTAATAGCACATGCAGCAATGTCAACAGGATGAGTGTGGAGGCAAGAGGAGGATAGGCAGATAACCTTTTCACTACTTGTCCTTTCTTGATCTATGTTTAGTTTGCTACTCTTAGACTCATTCCGCCCTACTTCTTCCTCTAAGGCCACTTTCTCTTTCCCCCTCACTTTGCTAGATTGGGGCCAATTATATAGCTTTTTCATTATGACTTAGCAGACCTGTGAGTTTCAGGAATTTACAAAAGCATGTTTAGGGCTTGTCGCGATTTGACCCTTTTGGATTCCACACCTCTGGATCCTATGTGGCGTTGGACCCACTCGTGCCTTGGTCTGTCCACCTAGACTCAGACCTCAGAGCACACCAGGGCAAAACTGAACTCTTTCCTTTTTTTCCACTGCTGCCACCAGGAGATCCCTAGATCCCCATAACTCCTTTAGAAAGAATCAGGTCCACTCTTTAATGAAATAGAAAGATCTTTAGTTTATTTGCTTATTTGTTTCAGTATTTTAATATTCAGTTCTATTCCTTCTCCCTTCCAGTCACTGGTCAATCACTTCTCAGATCTCCTACTATATTTTCATCAGTCTAATCACAATCACATAAATCTCTGTACTCTCTAATCAAACTCCTTCCAAAACTCTGATCTGATCTTTCCCCCCTCAGGCTCTGCCTCTTATCCTCTGCCTCTTGGCTCCGCCTCTTAGCAACATAAATATGCATGACTCACTCTAACTAAACCTGAGCCATGACCACATTTAAAGGAGAACGCTACAGACCTCCCCCCTTACTTAGGTTTGTTTGGGAGGGGAAACACATTTTTCCTCCTGAACAAACAGGTGCAATTGCTTAAACTTTTTTTTTCTCATAACATTTTAACTTTCACATTTTTACTAAATATCAACCAAATACTTTACCTTATCATTTAATCATCAATACCATACTTTACCTTTTCATCTACTAATCAATAATATACATTACCTTATCATTTAATAATCAATACAATACTTTACCTTATCATCTACTAATCAATAATATACCTTACCTTATCATTTTACAGAATTTACAACCATACAGAAATCACGATCATGAACTTTTACATAAATAATTAACTGTGAATTATAGTCCATTTCAGTTTATAATAAAAGTCCTGGTATCATTCATCTAGCCTCCTGGAAAGCACATGTGCGACAACGTTGTGGGCTTTCGAGGCAAGAACTGAGTCTCTGTTGCAAAGGCAAAATTTGCAAAGTCCAAGTCTCTCACTTTCCCGTCGTAGTCTGGCGCACCATGGACTGGTCCGGTTGTGGTCATCTCCTTCAGTTGGACACACCTCGGCTGGCACTCACGAGTCCCTCTGTTGACCACTGGCTCCTTCCTCCGCACCCTTTTCCATCGACTGGCGGTCATCGGCCACTCGGTTGTCCACAGGATGTCATCTGCTGGTCGTTTTATAGTGACGTCATCTTTAAGTCTGGCTCGGGGCTTCACTTGCTCAGCTAGGGAAAGGGTAGGCAGTTCCCTCTTCTCCTCCCGAACATCTTTAGATGCATCCCTCTTTAAGGCATCAGGGCCTTCCTCCTTCTGTATCACATAATTGACATTGTTCAATTTTGTCACTACTTTATAGGGATCCTCCCAAGCTAATTGTAGCTTGTGACCTTTGACTGGCCTAAGCAAAAGAACTTCATTTTCAGGCCCAAAAGTTCTTTCACGGGCTTTCTTGTCATACCAGGTCTTCTGCTTAGTCTGGGCAGCCCTTAAGTTCTTTCTGGCTTTGGTCCTGTCCTGCCCAGTCCCTCGTCTCTGACAGACATCACATGTTTTGCAAAACCAAGTAATCTGTTTGCCCATACCTGGCCAAAAGAAGTTCTGGCCAACCCGTCTTTTGGTTCTGGTGATCCCCATGTGAGCTCCAAATAAACTGCCGTGAGCTTGATTAATGATTTTCTCCCTGTATTTACTAGGGACCACTAATTGCTTTCGGGGTTCCCCTTTTCCTCGGTATGGAGTAGCTAACGTTTCCCTGTACAGAAGGTCTTTGGTTAAGCTAAAGCTCTCAGGGCACTCAGGAGACAGTACAGTGGGAGTCCTGGCAGCTTCAAAGCAAACTCCCAAGCTAATGTCCTCCTTCTGCTCCTGGGCAAAATTGTTATTTGTTTTGGGATTCTGTAGTAGCATGAGTTCTGTCTCAGCCCTATCATCAAGCTGGGTTGCCACGGTAACCGCTCCTAGGCCTCTCTCTGCTACAGTATCGGTTTGAGCTGCAGAGGGTGAGTTTTGACCCCCCTTTGAGCGGGTAAGCACTAACGCACTCTTGACATGCTCTATTAAATCCCAACCAAGGAGAAAAGCTGCTGGTATTTCATCTGACACAGCTACTTGCCACTTTCCAGACCAATTCTGGTATTCTACTGGTATCTCAGCCACTTTTAAAACTACGGTTTCCTTCCCAATTCCCTTTAAAGACATTTCTTTGCCAGGAATAATGTCATCCTGGGCTACTAAATCGGAATGGACAATGGAGATTTGAGATCCTGTATCTCTTATTGCAATGTACTTCTTTCCTTTCACAACTATCTCTTCACCTGCGTTTCTGAGAAGGGTCTGGTCATTGCTGATATAGAAACAATGGACTACTTGGGCTATAGGAATATCTTCCTCCTCATGGTCAGTAGAAGTGGTGGTGGTTATGGGATCAGGTCTCTGTCTACTATTTTCCTCCCCTGATTCCACTTGCTTGACACAATACACCTTTTTGGTTAGAGAATCATTTCTCTCCAAGTTGGGGTATGGTTGCCTACACTGGAATTGTAAGTGGCCTGGTTGCCCACAGTTAAAACATTTAAAATTCCTTTTGTCATTCTGAGGTACTTTGGCGAACCGTGCCTCAGGGTTTGATGTTTTTGGCGGGCTAGCCCTTGGCAACTTTGGGGAAGTCCCGCCCTGACCTTCTCTCTCAGGATTCCTGCTGAGGTAATTTTTATTAAAAGGCTTTTTATAGTTATTGTCCCAGTTTGGTTTATTTACTCTCAGCTCTGAAAATCTAGGGTTCCTGTAAGCATTAATCAAATCAGTTTGTTCTCCCGCTTCCCATAAATTTTTAGGATTCTTGTCCCTTACTAAATACCGTAGTTCTCCAGGTAATAGGGAGTAAAACTGTTCTAGCCCAATTAAATCCTTCAACTGTTCTAAAGAAGTGATCTCCTCTCTTTCAATCCACTTATCCAGAGTCTGCGCCAATCTAGCTCCCAACTGAGAGTACGATTCATCCTGCTTTTTAGAGAGAGAGCGAAATTTCCGCCTCAGGTGTTCAGAGTTCAGACAAAATCTTGAATAAACCATCTTTTTATATGCCTCAAAATCTCTTGCCTTCTCGGGATTCATCTGGGCATATATTTCTGCCAGATCTCCGCTAACCTGCGCTCTTAAAACCATCATTCTATCTTCATTTCTGATTTCAAAGTCATTGCAGGTGCGTTCAAAAGCAATGAGGAAGGATTCAGGACAGTCCCCTCTTTTGTACTGGGGAAACTTCTTCAAATCTATCTTTGACAGGATTCCACCTCCCCCACTGTTGTTATTATTAAGGTTATTATTTAGAGCAGAAATCTCTAATTGTCTCATCTGTAGTTGAAAATTCATTTCCTTTTCTCTTAATTCTAGTTGTTTAGCTTCTGACTCAGCCTTGATTTCCAGGTCCCTTCTTCTCTCTTCCTGCTCAAATTGTCTGGCCTCCTGCTCAGCTCTGAGCTGTAGTTCCTTAAATTTAAATTCCCGTTCCAGTTTCCATCTCTCAAATTCTTGAGGGCTTAATTCCTTATGTCCCTCTGAGGTAACCTCAACGCCTATTTCCTTTTGTTCTCCCTCCAATTCCTGAGGTAACTCTTCAGACTCAGGACTCCCCCTTGTGGCGCGTTTGTGAGGCATCTTTTCTTTCTGGGTGATTAGAGCAGCGTTCACAAAATTTTAAAAGGACCTGTTTTTCTTATTTTACTTCCAGTTACTGATATAAATTTATTTCAAGCCTTTTCTTTTAGTACTTTCCCTCAGATCTGCTATGACCTGGCTTCTGCCTTATCCACAGCGCTCTCCTATCTCAGAGCCTGGGATTTTACAGTAAGCCCTATGATCCTCAGATCCTGAGGTAAACTCAGAAATTCCCTCTCAGAGAATTCAAGCCTTTTCCTTAGGTTCTCTCCCTCAGATCTGCTATGACCTGGCTTCTGCCTTATCCACAGCGCTCTCCTATCTCAGAGCCTGGGATTTCACAGCAAGCCCTCTGATCCTCAGATCCTGAGGTAAAACTCAGAAATTTTCTCACAGAGTCGTTCCCTATCTTAGACCCCCCTGATCTGGGTTCTGAGGCCCCGCTACTAAGCTTTTCCCAAAAGCTCTAGCAGGAACCAAACCTCATTGCCACAGATCCTGTCTAAAAGGTACCCTTGACTCAATAAACTCTTTTATAAAGGCTTCACTGGATTACTTCAATAGGCTTCACTGGATTATTTCAATAGGCTTCACTGGATTACTTCGTATCCCACCGCTGCCACCAATGTCGCGATTTGACCCTTTTGGATTCCACACCTCTGGATCCTATGTGGCGTTGGACCCACTCGTGCCTTGGTCTGTCCACCTAGACTCAGACCTCAGAGCACACCAGGGCAAAACTGAACTCTTTCCTTTTTTTCCACTGCTGCCACCAGGAGATCCCTAGATCCCCATAACTCCTTTAGAAAGAATCAGGTCCACTCTTTAATGAAATAGAAAGATCTTTAGTTTATTTGCTTATTTGTTTCAGTATTTTAATATTCAGTTCTATTCCTTCTCCCTTCCAGTCACTGGTCAATCACTTCTCAGATCTCCTACTATATTTTCATCAGTCTAATCACAATCACATAAATCTCTGTACTCTCTAATCAAACTCCTTCCAAAACTCTGATCTGATCTTTCCCCCCTCAGGCTCTGCCTCTTATCCTCTGCCTCTTGGCTCCGCCTCTTAGCAACATAAATATGCATGACTCACTCTAACTAAACCTGAGCCATGACCACATTTAAAGGAGAACGCTACAGGGCTGTTCCTCTGCATTATCCCACAATGGATTTCCTGAAGCAAGAAAGCAATATTTTCTATATTTACTCAACCACGAGCTTCCACAGTAGTTTTTCCTGTTCAATAACCATACATTCGTTACTATCCTGCTGTACTCTTTTCATATAAAACACCAAAATTCTTCCAAAATCTGCCCTTCTGTAACTTGAGACCATTACATGTAGATGGAAATGGCAGCCGGCAGCTGGTGAGAAGGACCTGTCTCTCCCAAAGGCCCTGGGAAGCCAATACCAATCAGAGGGGGGGGGGGGATGATGGACTAGATGAGAAGCAGGGAATGCTTTTCAGCCTTGGCCGGATTCAAGTTTTGGAAGGGTCTCAGGAGATGGGTGTGGTTTAGCAGTCGTGATGCTAAGTGGACTCATATTTAAGAGGATGGTGGGACAGATATTCTTCTCATACATTGGGATGTTCTCCCACCAAGTACAACTAAACTGTTTGCCTGTCTGATCAGGAATAAGGCCCAGTACAAGCTTCCTACCTGGAAAACTCAGTTTAATTCTATAATTCATAGCAGTTGCGCCATCAAAACGATTCTGACTAATGACGACCCTTTTCAGGGTTTTCTAGGCAGAGAGTACTCAGAAGTGGTATACCATTCCCTTCTTCCCCTGGGAACACTGGGCAGCTTGCCCAAGGCTACACAGGTTGGCTTTTCATCAGGGAGGCACAGTGTGGAATCAAACTTCCAACTTCTGCCTCTGCAATCAGTCACCTAACTCAATGATTAATCTAGTCTAGTCTAGTCAATTTATATACTGCCTCATTAATTCAAGCACTACTCTGGGTGGTTTACAAGATTAATACTCAAAATCCTCAAAACCCACAATGACAAAGCATACCTTCAAAAACTGTATGGTGATATACAGACAGTAGTTATATCATCAATACAAATAGCCCTATAAAATCTAGAATTAGGAAAAAGAATTGACAACATCCAGGAAATTCAACTAGAGAGGGGCACAAACCGAACCACCAATCAGAAAAATCCGCAAATCCTAGAAGGTGAGCCAGTCCGCACCAGGTAGGGAGGCAATGGGGCCAGTCATATAACAAGATTGACATTGTAACTAGCAAGATTGAAGTTATTTTATGAGTTAATGAGTAGCCTTTTTGGTTTTTTTCAAGTTACTTTTTACAAGGGTATTTCAGAGGGATTCGAAAAGAATTTTTTCAGGTTTTATCCCGTTCTCTTCTCAATCTTAAATCCACCTCCCAGAGATAATGGAAAGTAACAAGGAGTGCAGCAAGCAACCTAACTAACCATAAGAGGTAGCTTTTGAGGACTGTAATAGTAATGGAAATGAATTACTTTTAAGTAGTAAGTTTTCAAGCACTGGTAGAATGTTCTAATGGCATAATGTGTTTGTGCAAGAAAGGTGTCTCGTGGAGAGAAAAGGAGAGGGGAGAGAGCTTTCTGATTCCTAGCCCGACCCTTTTAAACTCCCCCAGATGTTGTGCTTTTAGGTTACAGCAGCTCTCGAGGGCCAAGAATCCTAAGCCTGAACTCAGCATTTGGCAGAACAGCTGCCTCAGGAAGAGAAAAAGCTGATAAAATTATGAGCAAATTTGCTTTTTCTGTTTGCTCGTTAGGAGGAGCGGAAGGGAGGTTGATGAGGGATTGATTTGTAGTAATTGCTTCCTACACCCAAATCCAAAAGAGCGACAACAGGATTACAGACTCACAGAGCCCACTGCATTATTGACAGGGTAGGGTTGCCAACTGATCAGATAAGACACTGACCTGTCATGTTCCAGTGCTGTTAACCATGACCTGATATTCAGGAAACAAGGAAGGAAGGTTTTCATAGCCTGGAGGCCAGCAAATGTTTGTATATCAAGTGGGTATTAAAAGCAAAGGACCCAGAACCCTTAAAAAGAAATGAGCTGGCAACCCTCTGCCTATTTTCTCTGAGCAAAACCTTTGTTTTGTTTTCATTAATAGGGGTACTTAAAGTTGAGCAAAGGGATTTGGGTCCCTTTCTGCCAGCTGACTCACAGAGTACACCTGGCTTGCTTGGTGGAAATGAGCCCCTGAACGGATGCCAAAGCAACATGACACAGAGGTCAACTCCCAAGTTCAACAGCCTCCCACAAAACAAACCAAAGCTTAGCCTTGCTGCTGACCTATCCCCTTAAGAACAAACAGGGGAGATTATGCAGGAGGTCTCCACGGATGAGCAAACTGGCAGTTTGTTGGCACAGCTGGAGAAGTGACTTCTCTCCATATCCCCTTGGATAATCTTTCTGCACTCAGCCAGATTATCTTTTTCAGATAATTGCTTTTCTTTGATGGCAAACCACCCTGAGAACTGTTTGCTATTGGACAACCCGTAAATCTCCACGATAAATAAATAAATACCGCCTGCCCCCGTAGCTAAAGTGAGCTAATGGAAAAGAGGATATAAACAGAAATGTAAACGCAGAACTTAGGAAAGTTATTTTACTTTGGATTGCAGCTACCAGAATTCTCCAGTCAGCTGAGCAAGTAGCCATACTGGCTAGTGGCCATGATGGCTGGGGAAGTCTGAGAGCTGGGGTCTATCCAAGCTATGGAACATTGCTTTTTTGACCATAATCTATTTCTTCAAGAGTTCTCCTTGCCCCAAGAAACTCTGGTACATTGACTGAAATCCTGTTGATTGGCTTAGTAAGTTTTGCAACTAGAGTAGGCCCCTTGAATCAATGAGGATTAGGTGAGTCAACGCCTCCAAAAATGCTAACAGGATTTCAGCTTGTGTATAGGAGAGAGGACTATTGTCAAAACCTATCAGAAACTCTCTTAGTGGGATTTGCTATCGGGAATCTCTTTCCCCACTGTGCCATGTAAGGCAGCAGGAAAAGAGGAAGACCAAATACAAGATGGATTGACTCCCTGAAGGGGGAGGCTTGGTTATTCAAGAGCTGAGCAGGGCAGTTGAGGACAGGACATTTTGGAAATTGCTCATTCATAGGGTCTCCATGAGTCAGAGGTGACTTGACAGCATATAACAACAGCAGCAGCAGTAACAACAGCATTCTGCTGGTATACGTTTCAACAGAGAATGGTTCCTTCTTAAACTGGAAAGAGGTAACAAGTGGGGTACCACAAGGCTCAGTCCTGGGCCCAGTGCTCTTCAAGATTTTTATTAATAACTTGTATGAGGGGGAGCAGGGAATACTTACCTAATTTGTAGATGACACATCATTGGGTGGAATAGGTAATACCTAGGAGGACAGGAAAATAATTCAAAAAGATCTTGATAGGCTTGAGCACTGGGCTGAAAACAACAGAATGAAATTGAACAGGGATAAGTGCAAAGTTCTACAGCTAAGGGGAAAAAGCCAAATGTAGACTTACAAGATGGGGGATACTTGACTCAGTAATACTGCATGTGAGAAGGATCTTTGAACTCTTGTAGATCAAAAGCTGAATATGAGCCAAGAGTGTAATGTGGATGCAAAAAAAAAAAAAAGGGGGGGGGGAAATGCTATTTTAAGATGCATTAACAGAAGTATAGTCTCCAACTTTTGTGAGGTACTAATTTTCCCTCTATTCAGTACTGGTTAGGCCTCATCTTGGTACTGTGTCCAGTTCTGACACTGCATTTTAAGAAAGATGGTGACAGAGGAGAGCAACAAAGCTGGTTAGGGAACTGAAAACCAAGCCCTATGAGGAAAGACTGAAAGAACTGGGCATTTTAGCCTTGAGATAAGAAGACTGAGGGGAGATATGATAGAACTTTTAAAATAATTGAAAGGTAGTCATATAGAGGAGGTACAAGATCTGTTCTCAGTCATCCCAGAGTGCAGGACAGATAATCATAGGCTTAAGCTACAGGAAGCCAGATTTTCACTGAATATCAGGGAAAACTTCTTAACTGTTAGAGCAGTACAACAATGGAACCAATTACCTCAGGCGGTGGTGAGTGCTGTAACGCTGGAAGCATTCAAGAGAAAATTGGACCACTCTCTGTCAGATCTGCTTTTATTTCGATTCCTGCCTTGAGTAGGGGGGTTGGACACTATGGCCTTATAGGTCCCTTCCAACTCTATTATTCTATGAATCTATGAATGAATGGTCCCTAGTTAAGAAGTTGGTGTAGGTGTTTTCATGTGAGTGATATGCAACACCAAATGCACATTCTGACCTCTTAAGTAGTGGCAGTTCTCTATCAAGATTTATGTCAATGGAATTGTGCTGGCAGGAGTACATCATAGGATTCTTGCTAATAGTTTCAACACAGATAGAGACAACCTTTACAGAAGAGAAGGAATAAAATGGAGCATGGTTGAACCTAAGCAGACCCTTGAAGGAAGTAAAATGATCTTCTCCAAGTAATCTTCCTTGCCCCTAGTTCAAAAAGACCTAGATGGCTTAGTCCAATCCAACCCTTTTCTCCTCTGGTCTTTATGGTACACTGTCGTATTGTGGTTTCCTAGATCATTTCCCCCTCCTCCTTTGTATCTCCATGGATGTGTGATTCCTTTTTCTTCAACCTGTCATTAAAACTGCACATTCAAAAATGTACATAAACACCTTATTTAAAAAATAAAAAGGGGAGTGGTTTGATAGTATAACATGCCCATGGTGACAGTCTGCACACTGGGAAAAAGCGCTGCTGTTGGGATGTATATTGCTAGCAGGGGTCACACCTGGTTGCAGCTAACTCACAACAAATACACTTTCTCTGGTTTATTATGTAGTTCCCGACTAGTTACAGTTTAAAAAGTTTTTAAACTTTTAAAAGTTACAGTTATTCGGCAAAATAGGTGGTATTATCCCTGATTAAGTTACTGTTGCAATGTGACTAAGTAATATCTTTGTTAAAAGGGAAAAGAAGCATTTAGGAGTTGAGATAAGAAATTACTTTTTTTGGATAGAGGCTACATTGTTCCAATATACTTTCCCAATAAGAACTTTCCCAATGTTTGAATACAATTAACCGATGGTTTGTAACAAATTAATTCCAAGACTTCTACTGGTGCTTGTTCCAAGGCATGTTTACTCAGAAGTAAGCCTTATTAATTTCAGTGGGATTACACCCCAGGGAGGTGGTATATAGGTTTGCAAGCTCAGTAGTAACTACCATGTATTCACCTTTTATTTAAAAAGTACATTATTGGAGGTCATAAATGTCCTCAGATTTTTTTAATTTCAAAGGAATCTTGAAATCCTGCCCTATGTATTCAGTTTCTTGAGAAAACTGGAAGACACTGGACGTCTTGTGATCTGAAGAAGTTTTGCTCCAGCGGGAAACCTATGACACACAGAGATTAAGGCACGTGTCCAAGGTCACAGATGAAATGAACATCCAGATGAGGAATAGTTGGGAACAACTTCTCTCTCCCCTTCTCTTACTTATGTCATTGAACTTCCTCATCCAGAACTGACCTCGTGAATATCTTTGCTTGATAAGCCCTTGTCTTGATGTTTGCCAAAGTATCCATCATACAGACAGAAAACATCTGTAAGGATTAAGCAAAATGTTTTGGATAGACTCACAGACCCAGTTCCTGGCTCTGTATTCATATTATATTAAAAATACATTAAAGGAGACTGTAGGGTAAAGTGTGTTGCCTATATACTGCCCCATAGTGCTTAAAACACTCTCTGGGTGGTTTGCAATCTAATTATGGAGGCTACACATTGCTCCCCCCCCCCCCCCCAACAAGCTGGATACTCAATTTACCAACTTCAGAAGGATTGAAGGCTGAGTCAACCTTGAGCCAGCTACCTGAATCCACTGGGATCAAACGCTGGTTCATGAGCAGAGTTTTGACTGCAGTACTGCACTAGGAGTTTTAGATCGCCTGCTAAATATCCCCTGATAAGGGCCTGGTAGAAATAACGGCATTCTCCGGTCTCAAAACATTGCAACAATAGCTCTAACTGTATGACAGAGATAGCAGGACTGATGCAGAAATGAAATCCTTAGAAGCAGGAATTCCTTAAGTCTTGAAAGACCAGTGATTGTCATGGTAGGCATTTTCTTGTCTTCCTCATTTTTAAAAGAAAACCAAGGTATATAAAGCTCTGAAAATTCTAAGTCTCTAACCACCACACCATGCAGGTCCCCATTTTGCATGTCCCTGAACTAGATGTCATCATCATCATCATCATCATCAGTGCACGACAGATGGGAGAGTGCACATTAGCCATATAGTTGCCTGTCTACAGCCTGAAAAGGTATAGGCCAAGAATTCAAAGGGCACTTTACAGTATGTTGCATACTTTGCTGTTTGTTGAGACTTTACTAATTTGTTTAGACTACATCAGTCTTGACTGTCTTTGTGGGAACAAGTTTATCTTACCCAGTCAGAACCTATTTTAACTTATCCCTACTTACGACGACACATTAAGATTTTCCAGTCCTACAATTTATTACTGGGCATTCTCAAAGCTACCTTTTAACCTAACAAAACAGTTGTCCATGTTTCTGTTGATTGCTGAATTTTTGTGTCTCAGCAGAGTTCATATTCCTAGCTCTGCTTCGGAGTTAAACATGCTGTAGGTAGCGGATGGCTGTGTGTATCAAAGCCTGCTTAATCTCTAGAGATTAAAAGTTCTTTTCAATCAAAGTTTTGTTCCAGTTCCAATTTATTTTCTTCTTCGGTTTGGTCCTGTGGCATTTCCTAAGTCACAAGTTGTGGCCTTTCCTAAGCCACAAATAACACAGCTGCTTTTATTTATAAAAATTCTGTAGCATTTTTACTGTCAAAGTGTTCATGAGTCGATGACTGAAATCCTGTTACAGAGCTCCACATGAGCAACAGTGATGATGACATCATCTGAAACAAACTGCCACCAATTAAAGGCTTTCTTTGGGGGTCTGGAGGTGCACATGATTTCACTGCATTGTGTACAAGTTGCATGCACCCAAAATTGCCTTTAATCAGTGGCGATTTGGTGCTGCGGATGATGTCATCCCCATTGTGGAAGCAGAGCTATGCAACAGGATTCCAGTCAGTGGATGGAAAAGAAATGGGAGCACCTGGGGGAATGACAACTGCCATAAATTCCCCTGCCAGCACAGGCTGGGAGATTCTAGCAATTGTAGACTAAAAAAGGTAACACTTCCCATCTGTGGTAATCTCTGTAGTGAAGCTAGATGTTCAGCACTAAATGCCACATTCTTCCAGGGTGTGATCAAGATGAAATTTGCAAGGGAGAAATGGCAGAATGTATCTTAGCAATTACTGAGAACCCTTTCTACCACTCAGGCTGGATCACAGTTGATCAAACTGGGAAAACAGGCAAGCAGAGATGCTGGGTTAAAGAGGGAAAGTTCATTAGTGCTGTGATGGAGCAGATGTTTGGCATGAAAAAGGTCTCAGATGGAGTCCTCCACCTTCTCCAGGCAGGGCTGGGTAAACTCTTGTCTGAAACACTATTTTATTTATTTATTTATTTATTTATTGGATTTCTATCCCGTCCATCTAGACGAAAGGTCTACACTAGAGAGAGGTTGCACGTCAGTGCTGGCAATGTTAGGTTAAATGGACCAATGGTCTAACTTGGTGCAGCCTTTTACATGCAATAATCCATAGGGGACCCAAGATAGCTCACAACTGATAAAACTATAAAACAAACAGTTTTGGAATACTATACAAATATTATATTAAAGACAATTAAACCTATATTAAAATTACTAGAAGACAGGAGGGCCTGGCGTGCTCTGGTCCATGGGGTCATGAAGAGACAGACACGACTTAACGATTAAACAACAACAAGATTACTAACCAAAATTAAAAACCATTTTAAAATCTGTAAATTAAAAACGAGCATTCATGAGACAAGCACTGTGTTAGCAGAAATCTCCATGTATCATGTATCACACCGTATATGTCTTTATATGATAGATGTTTTTACAATGTGTGTGATAAGCTTTGGGCTTTGCGCTGTAAGAATCCCCGTGCATCATGTATCACCCCATGTTTGTTTTTCCTCTTGTTGCTGCCAGATTCCTCCATAATATTAATTATCTTTGTATGTTTGTGGTTGGTTTCTTCATATTTGATTTGCTGTTGTCATGTGTCTAGAAGCAAAAATGATGAAACTGAGGCTGTTGAGCAATCATGAGGAAACAAGATTCTCTGGGAAAGACAATAATGCTGGGAAATGTTGAAGGCAACAGGAAAAGGAGAAGACTGAGTATGAAATGGACTGACTCCCTAAAGGAACCACAGGCTTCAGTTTGCAAGAAATTAGCAGAGCTGTTAATGCTTAGACATTTCGGAGAACTTATTTGATGTTGTTGCTTCTGTTTTTGTTATGTGCCATCAAGTCACCTCTGACACACGGCAACCTTATGAATGACTGATCTCCCAAATGTCCTGTCCTCAACTGCCCTGCTCAGCTCCTGTAAACTCAAACCTGTGGTTTCTTTTAACGAGAGTCCATCTCGTATTTGGTCTTCCTCTTTTCCTACTGCCTTCTGTCTTTCCACCATTATTGTCTTTTCAAGAGAATCTTGCCTTTTCAGGATGTCTCCAGAGTCGGACAGCCTCAGCGTCAACATTTTTGCTTCCAGAGATAGTTTGGGCTTGTTTTGATAACATAGTCTTTGATAACTTACTCATTTTTACATGCACAGCAATATGTGCTTGAAAGCTTTTTTTTCTTGTAGCACAAGCGGTTCCTTTGAAATGGTGGCAAGTGATCTACTTGGTAAATAGACTTGCCTCCCTCTTCTTGATGTGCCCTGCCCACAGCTGGCAAACTGTCATCAAGACTTATAGAAGTTATATTTTTGAACTACAGCTCCCAGAATCCACCAGTCAAAAGGACCTATGGACCATTGAGACTGTGGGAGTTGTAGTTCGAATAGGTAATGTTCCTAAGCTCTCACTATTCAGCAGTGACCTTTGTGACAGCTACACTACTGCTGGGCAAAGAGATTAGGCTTGCAAACAGAAGATTAAGATTGAGAACAAGAAAATTAAGACTGAACGCCAGGATTGAATGTCAGTGCTCCCTCTTTTGAGATAAGAATTGTCCTAGCACACATGCCTTGTATTTCATCTGAAATTCTTGCCGGAACTTCACATTCAGCAGCATTTACAGGATGCCAAATCAACACACTTTGTCTCTTCTGATGCCACCTGCTAAGCACGGTCAGACCTGGTAAGTATATGAATGGGAGACTCAGGAAATAATCACCTGCTGGTAGAACCCAGAAAGAGGCATGCCTGCAAACCTGGAGGCCTGCTGGTGGTGGAAGTTAAGAAGAGTGGTTGATAAGGATCACAGACCCAGCTCAGAAAGGCAGCTTCCTGTTTTCCTAAGTCCTATCATTTTTGCTCAACAGCTTGTTTTACCAGCTGTTTTAACTACTGTCACCTTCTTAGATCTGAACTGGGACTCAGAAGGGGTGGTGCACAGGAAGGGCTGAGCGCTCTCCTCCCTCCTGCTGTCTCTCATTTGCTCCTGCTTTATACAGGGATGTGGTGGCGCTGTGGGTTAAACCGCAGAAGCCTCTGTGCTGCAAGGTCAGAAGACCAGCCATCGTAAGATCGAATCCACACGACGGAGTGAGCCCCGGTCGCTTGTCCCAGCTCCTGCCAACCTACCAGTTCGAAAGCATGTAAAAATGCGAGTCAATAAATAGGTACCACCTCAGTGGGAAGGTAACGGCGTTCCGTGTCTAGTCGCGCTGGCCACGTGACCACGGAAACTGTCTTCGGACAAACACTGGCTCTGCGGCTTGGAGACGGGGATGAGCACCGCGCCCTAGAGTCGGACACGGCTGGACTAAATGTCAAGGGGAACCTTTACCTTTACCTATACAGCAAAAAAAATTCTGATGTTTGCAACTGAATATCTAGCTACCTCCTTTGATTCGTTAATAAACACAGAACAGTAGCACAGGAATTTACAAAGGGCGACTGGAGAGGGAGAGAGCAGAAGTTGGCTCTGTCAGCAGGCACCATTGAATCTCTAAAGGCCTAAAAAGAGATCAAGGCTTTTAGTGTATTATATACACAGTACTTATAACTCAGCATTCCATAAGAGTTTATGAATATAAAATCGTTGTCTCCCTTGGCAGACTCTGACTTCTACTCCACAAGAATCTCTTCACATTACTGTGACAGCCGAGTTGATCTGACCTACTGCTGATCACCGTAGTTAGGCTCTGCTAATTATTAGCTTGATAGTCACTTTCAGTCACTTTCCTGTGTTAATTAATCATTGTCACTTTGTCTTTTATCTATATCACCACCTAGACATAAATTTCACTACCATTGGGATAAATAAAGGGGGCATGTTTTCTTGTGTTTGGAGAGGTGGGTTTTGATCCATGAAAATTCACACTGGCATTCATAGAATAATGGAGTTGGAAGGAGCCTATGAGGCCATTGAGTCCAACCGCCTGCTCAATGCAGGAATCCTAATCAAAGTAGATCTGACAAAGGGTTGTCCAATTTTCTCTTGAATGTCTCCAGTGTTAGAGTGCTCACCACCTCCCGAGGTCATTTGTTTCCATTGTTGTACTGCTCTAACAGTTAAGAAGTTTTTCAGCCTAAATCTTGATTCCTGTAACTTGAGTGCATTGTTTTATGTCCTGCACTCTGGGATGACTGAGACCAGATCCTGCCCCTCCTCTGTATACCTTTCAAGTATTTGGAAAGTGCTATCCTTTCTCCCATCAGTCTTCTTATCTCAAGGGTAAACATGTCCAGTTCTTCCAGTCTTTCCTCCTAGGGCTTGGGTTCTAGTCCCTTGATCATCCTTGTTGCTCTCCTCTGAACTTGCCCCGGTTTGTTGACATCCTTCTTAATGTGTGGTGTCCAGAACTGGACACAATACTCTAGAATGATGAGGCCTAACCAGTGCTGAATAGAGGGGGACTAGTACCTCATGGGATTTGGAGACTATATTTCTCTTAATGCATCCTAAAATCACATTTGACTTTTTTGCAATCAGATGTGCAGTTC
The DNA here is from genome assembly GCA_037013535.1 of Intellagama lesueurii. Lineage (NCBI taxonomy): Eukaryota > Metazoa > Chordata > Lepidosauria > Squamata > Agamidae > Intellagama > Intellagama lesueurii. Next base: position 10,729,111 of record JBAJHW010000003.1, read on the forward strand.
TGTGAAATCTTAGTCTTTCAAGTTCCACTATCTTCTGCTTTTTTCCTTTCCTTTTCTTTTGCCAACATGCTAAGACAGACTATGTGACTGTAACAATCATTATTAGTGCTGGCTGTCTCTTGCATCCTGCAGAGTATTGAATGTAAATGAATTTATTTATTTATTTATTTATTTAGTATGAGCTTTCTAACATGGCAGTCTGTTTGTCTTTGGCCTGTGAATGGCACGGCTCTCTTTGTGGTTTCTAGAGGCCCAGGTCAGTGCAAACTTTCCATTCCACTTCGTTTCTTGGCATCGGGACAACCTACAATGTCAGAAGTTCAGAGACAGGGGGTCAAGATAAGAACCTGATAAAGAGAACAAACAAAAGAAAAGTGTGAAGTAGCTTGGAAAGTTAGGCTGAAAAGGTTTCCAAATGATATGATCTCTCCTAGGCTTGGGAGGTTGTTCACTTTTCAAGAGATAAAGGGTAAACCGCTACAGATACAACTTTCATCAATAACCATGTGCATCAGAGCAATTCTGACTTATGGCAACCCTTTTCATGGATTTTCAGGTAGAGAATACACAGAAGTAGTTTACCATTCCTTTCTTCTGGGGGCTCCCTGGGACTGAGCAGCTTGCCCAAGGCCATACAGGCTGGCTCTTCTCCCCGAAGGCACAGTGGGGAATCGAACTCCTAACCTCCGGCTCTGTAGCCAGATACCTAAACCACTGAGCAATCCAGTCAACCTTCATCACATGTGCCTTCCGCCAAAGATTAGCAGAGAAGAAAACCTTTAGAAGCTCTGACCTAGGGCAATATCAGACATTGTGAGAAAGATTATTTTGTCATTCTGTTATTTTTTTTTTTTTTGAAATTTTTTTTTCCCTTTATTTTAAATTTAAACAAAAACATATAACATACAAACTAAAATACAATTTAACTGTGTTCCCCACCACCATATGCGGGACCTCTTGCCATAATCTTCCTCTTCCTTATTCTTCTTCTTCTTCTTCCTCTTCTTCTATTGTCCTCTTCTCCAAAACTGCATTGATTCTTGATTTGGAGCTTTCCCTTTTCCTCTTATTAATACATATTCCAAAAATCTCCCCCATATATCATAAAAGTTATTTTTTTTCAACTCTCCTTTCTTAACCTTTAAGTTACAAGTTAATTTATCATTTATTGCTATATTCCATATTTCTTTATACCATTCTTCAATTTGCAATTCGACTTTTGATTTCCATTGCCTAGCTATAATCAATCTAGCTGCTGTTAATAAGTTGGTTATCAATTCTTTAGTCATTTTGTCATATTCCACATTCTCAAATATTGATAACAAAGCAATCTCAGCATTAAATTCTATATCTTTTTCACATATATAGCTTAATTCTTTAAAAATTTGTTTCCAAAATCTTTGCACTTTTTCACATTCCCACCACATATGAAAGTATGTACCAATTTCCTTCTCACATTTCCAACAGACATTCGGATGATTGGCATTAATTTTATTTAATTTTGACGGTGTTAAATACCATCTTAAACTAAGTTTAAAAAAATTTTCCTTTATTCTTACTGACATAAATCTTAACACCCTCATTTTCCATATCATCCTCCATTCTTCTTCATTTATTCTTTTCCCAATATCTTGCTCCCACACTATTTTTAATCCTTCTTTCTCACTTTCCTCTTCCTCTAAATTAAGAAGAAGTAAGTAAATTTTGCTCACAGTACCTTTCACTGAGTCAGTCATCCGAATGTCCTCTTCATTCTCTTAGTTTTTAAAGGAAAAAAAATCTTGAGATTCAGGTTATTTCCATATCAAATTCTAGCCTTCTGTCTATTGTGGAATAATTGTAAATGTTTGATGACTGAGATAAAGGTGTTGTTGTTTTTTAACAGATGGCACTATCATCAAGTACAGCTGAGTAGACATCCCAGGAAGCAGACTTTGAATACCATGAAAGAACAGCAAATTGTTAATTATTTAACATGTTAACATTCTACTTGCATTTTTATTGCCAGGTATGAGGAAACATGTCAGAGAGATTTTTCTGTCCCATGTGCCAAAATAACTTGGCTGCCACTTATTTGGAAAGCCGTACAGTTTTTCCATTCAGAAAATCCATGACACAGAAATTGTAGAAACCAAAATTAAGCGTGGGCTGAAGAAAAAACAAGACTGTAAATTGCAGGAAAGCAGCCAAACAGGCCTACTTCGTCCCCTGAGCAGATAGCAGTTCTCTGAGTAAACAGAAAACAAGTTCCAATAGATACTGAAAGTTTAATTTAGAAGTTCAATGGTTTCCAGTGCATTTCAAGCCTAGATTCTGCAGGGGAGATGGGGGACTGGTTTGGGGAACTTGATCACAACTGTTTGAAGTTTCTTGGTGTGACTGAGTACCATAAACTCAGGGCCAGTGGAAAGACATTTAGCTGCCTGAGACATATCGAAAGGAACTCCCACCTACCCAGGATAAATTTCATTGTACCCCAAGACATGATGGCAAATCAGACCAAAATTGCCACAAGCACCTCTTTACATCTCTGTGAGTAAAAATACAGCAACTGCAAATGAAATAAGTAAAACAATTAATTCCCTTTCACAACACCCCAAAACTGCTTCTGGAGGCAGGTGGTTCAGTCTGCCTAACGGTAGGGCTGGTCAGAGCTGGGAAAAGTTTTGTTTTGAAAGATGACAGCTCCAAGACTCTGCTAGTGAAAAGTACATTTTCTGGGCTCTGATTCAGCACTCTGTTGGTGTTGACACTAACAGCTCAGCCTATAGCAAATCATTGTCAACAACAACAGCATCACCACCATCATCTCTGTAGTGGTTGTTCTGTGCTGTGAAGTCAGAACCAATGTATAGTGAGTCTAACAGGGCTTACAAGGTAATTGAGATATTTAAGGAGTGGTTTTACCAGTTCCATTCCCCCAGTGAGTTTCCATGGCTGAGCGTGGATTCAAACCCTGTTCTCCAGACTCCTAATGTGTCACTCTATCCACTACACCACACTGCAAAAGTCCAGTGTCCATTAAAGTACTACATAAGCCTTACAATAACCATAAAAGATGGAGGCAGTATCATTATTCCCCTTTCCTTGAGAGCAAACTGAGGCTCAGAGACAGAGATTTCCCTGTCTTGTTACTTTATGACCCCCTGGCTCATAGCTTACATTTCCAGCCAAACAATTTACTAAATGAGCTTCAGGGCTACAGGATTCCAGAAGGGAACCAGCATTGAACAGTAGAAACCATGCTGTATTGAGAACTAAGGCAATCTGGATTCAAATTCTTGCTCGGCCCAGAAGCTAGTTGAATGGTTACATGCAAGTCATTGGCCTAAATCCTATCACTAGGAATGGTATATAGCTCTGTAGGTTGGAGAATTTAGATGAAGGGCCAGGGGCCAGGAGTTCAAATCCCCACTCTGCCTTGTTGTTGTTGTTTAGTCGTTAAGTTGTGTCCGACTCTTCGTGACCCCATGGACCAGAGCACGCCAGGCCCTCCTGTCTTCCACTGCCTCCCGGAGTTGGGTCAAATTCATGTTGGTAGCTTCGATGACACTGTCCAGCCATCTTGTCCTCTGTCGTCCCCTTCTCCTCTTGCCTTCACACTTTCCCAACATCAGGGTCTTTTCCAGGGAGTCTTCTCTTCTCATGAGATGGCCAAAGTATTGGAGCCTCAGCTTCAGGATCTGTCCTTCCAGTGAGCACTCAGGGTTGATTTCCTTCAAAATGGATAGGTTTGATCTCCTTGCAGTCCAGGGGACTCTCAAGAGTCTCCTCCAGCACCACAATTCGAAAGCATCAATTCTTCGGCGGTCAGCCTTCTTTATGGTCCACTCTGCCTTACATAATTACAAACATTATATTAAAGCTAACAACAGTGAATATACAGATACTAAAAAAGATCAGATAAATACCATACTAAAAAGTATAAGCAACAGCAAAACGCATTCAATGCAGTAAGGTACAGGAATCCATTTAAAAACTCCACCCAGGCAACCAGTTACTCATGGAAAGCTTGAATGCCCTTCGCTTGCTTGAGGAAGGACAGCAAAGATGGGGCCTCCAGTGGGAGGGAGTTCCAGAGTCTGGGAGAAGCAAAAGAGAAGGTCCTTTCCTGTGTACCCAACCCAATGCACCGGTGAAGGTGGCAAGACCAAAAGGCCTCTCCTGATGATCTTAACATTTGAGTAGGTTCATAAGGGGAGATGGGGTCCTTGATATAGCTTGGCCCCAAGCCATTTAGGGTTTTATAGATTTAAACCAAAACTTTGAATTGTGCCTGGAAATGGATCGGCAGCCAGTGGAGCTGCTGTAACAGGGGTTTGTGGGATCCCTGTAACCAGCTCCAGTCAGCAATCACATTGAAAAGTAGGGTTTTAAAAGATCTGCCCTGCCCCCTTTGACAGTTAGCAGTTAATTTTCCTCTTTTAAACAGATAGAAAACTGAGTGTTCTTGGCGATTTTCTTCTTTCCTGAGAGCCTGGAGTGGATGGGGTACAGTGATGGTGATCTCTTTTGTCCATTTTGGATCCGATGTGAACCCGCCTGAGTCATCGCTGAGTAATAGCTGAACATGTTGGGAAGTTCACCCGGGAAGTTGTGTGTAGGTGGTCAATATCCATCCAGCTCCAAATTCTGTGGTAATACTTAATGCTCCCATCCCTGCAGATTGGCTGAGGGGGTAAGGAAACAGCATGTTCTTTCTCAGTTCTACTGGCTCTTCTGTGACCCTTTGGCAAATGTGACCGATTATAAACACGACAGCTCATTCATTCTCTTTCTCAGAAGATGGCTATCTTTTTACATTGTGGGGGAAAAAAGGTTGGGAAAGAGACAGAAAGACAAAGAGAAAATAGGGATTTAAAAAGAACCTGGGGCCCCCCCATTAGCATTGGCATGATATATCTCAGATTTATGCAGAGATAGACCCAAAAACACAAAGAAAAAGAAAAGAAAGAGCAAAGACAGTATTCCGATGTCTCTTCCTCAGGAAACCCTGATGGTTTCATTGTTTGAAATCAACAGCAGGGGGGAAAAAGGGGACCCTTTGCCACTTTTCTGGCGTGACACAATTAAATGCTGTCTCAGCATTTCCTTTTTGAGAGGGGGGGGGGAAAGCAGGATATTTTTTCACGGCTGTGGGAAGTAAACAGAATAGTTCTGGCCACAGATTTAGTATGCTTCATGCTTCCTAGAATGGAGAGATGGGGGATTTTTACTGGAGTCGCTCCAAGATTTGTTAGACTCAATCATGGAAACCACTGTGGGCAAAATGAAGCAGCTATCAATGCCATTTGGAAAGAATGTGTGGCATTGAATGTTTCTCTCCTTACCCCCAGCTAGCCAGAACTGGGGCCACAATCAAATAGTTTGGTTTGTTGGAAGTGACTATGTACCACACAGCTGACATGGAACAAGATCTATGTCTTTGCATGGAGAGAAAGAGAGGGTGACGGCTTCGGCTTTTTGAGATAACTGGACTGCTTTTTACTTCTTCTGACCTGTGCTGACTTTCCTTAGAGCTGCTGATGTCATTGCCTTTCCTATTCACATTATCTGTCTTCAATTTCTTTCCGTAATTATAGAGAAGACATTTTGCTTTTGTTCTTGTGAGACGGGGGGGGGGGGGGAGCCATGGCCCCTGCATCTCCAACTTAAGGTCTATCCAGAGAAGATGTGTTGCTTGGATTGATTTATGTGGGTTCAAACCATCCCCCCTTTTCCCCCATTGATCCAGATTTACTCACTCCAAGTTTTCATTCCTGTAGTCAGTTATCCTTCAAAGTACTTGAGATTGAGTTTCTACATCATTGCACATGCATTCCCTTTCTTCTGCCTCCTCTTCTCTGTCCCTTCCCCATTCTCTACCCTATCTCCCTTGACATTGCCTGAAAATCCATATGAGAGAGACTCAGCATACTGAAAACAAAACAAAACAACAACAATCTGTCTTCCCCACCCCCAATATCATTGTGGTTGATTTGAAAAGTAAGCTGTGCTCATTTGGAACAGTCAAAGAGTCATTTTCACCCCTTCCCATCATGACTGATCACAGCCCATGTCAGCGGCTCTTAGTTTGGTGTGGAAGCTTCCATTTTATGGTGCTGGATTCTTCCTAATATAGAGAATAGTCTACACAGTTTTAGAGATAGTTTAGAACTGTTAGTTCTCTCTCTTTTTTTTCCTTGCAGGATAAAACTGTGTGTTCCTGCCAAGCATGAAGCAGAGGGCAAGAGGCAGTAGTGCTGGAGAGAACATTCCCAACTCCCCCCCCCCCCGCCCTTTAGAGAGTCAGCAAAATGCAGCCCAGTTCTATGTAGAGAACACTACTGTGTGTATAACAACACAGTTGATGTCAGGGGAGTTGTAAATACACATTCCCCAAAGGTCCTGGGCTTGTTTGAACAAAGGAACAGACAAGTATAACAGATCTGGAAGGACCCAGGCTATAATTGAAAACCCATTTCTTAAGTGAAGCGAAATAACCGTGAAATAGAAAAAGAACTGGAAGGGTTTAATTAAAGACTGCAGTAACATCATATTGATATGTTAAACTAATCCAAATCAACAGGCAACTGAATCCCGTCTTAAACAGGGGCAAATATAAAGAGTAGATAAGCTCTTAGTTAACTTGAATTAGGATTCCTATTAGCCATCACAATGTATTTCTCAGAGAAATACTAGATTTTTTTTTATGTTCTTAGAAGTGTGGATGTGATTTCTTTCTGTGGAGGTGCTGAGTGTGTGAGGAAATTGAGTGAGGCTTTATCAATTAAAATAAACTTAGTCTAATTAATTACATAGCAGATAAGAATTGCTGGACAGCTCAGGGGTTGAGGTTTCTGGCTGCGGAGCCAGAGGTTGGGAGTTCGATTCCCCCACTGGGCCTCCTTGACAGGGGCTGGGCTTGATGATCCATAGGGCCCCTTCCAGCTCTGCAGTTCTAAGATGATGATGAAAATGGTTCAGGCAGGAACCTGCAGAGCAGATTGGCTTCAAGTCTCCCTCAGTAGATCATCCCCTTATTGGTTAGTTTATCTCAACTGGCACTTACTGTCTCAATACATTCACTCAGAGGCTCTCATAATGAGAAGTGATAAAAAGTTTTGTTTACTTACAGCTTTTCATCAATAAGAGCAAACATCATATTGTGTAAAATGGTATCTTGTCACATCACTGAGCTTAATTGGGTAACTAGCTTCATTATTGATTAACGGACTGTTTACATAGCTGAAAGAACACTTCAAAGTCATAGTCAGCAGACAAGATGGCTCATTCTGCATAAATATTAATCTGCTTATGAAATAGAGCAGTGGTTCTCAACCCTGGGTAACCCAAGTGTTCTTGGACTGCAGTTCCCAGAAGCCTTCACCACCAACTGTGCTGCCTGGGGTTTCTGGGAGCTGCAGTCCTGGGTTATCCAAGGTTGGGAACCACTGAAATAGAGAAAACTTGTATTTACTGAATATGACATCTACTCAACATCCACAGGAAGACTGCCTTGAAAATATTACCCCCACTCCCACGCCCGGTGAACTAGAAATCTGCACTCATAACAGTCCATCAAATGAATTATTTTGATACGTATCCAAAAGAACATCCAGATATTCAGCCGCATGGCAGCCAGCCTTTTGCACATGCATCAGGTATGGATTCTGATGTGGTAGACCAAGCTTGGTCTATACATGCAGTGGACTGAGATGCGTGAAATGACAGAGGTATGAGGTGCTGTCAGATATGCAGATGATACCACTCTGATGGCAGAACGTGAGGAGAAATTAAAGAACCTCTTAATGAGGGTGAAAGAGGAGAGTGCAAAAAATGGTCTGAAGCTCAACATAAAAAAAACTAAGATCATGGCCACTGGTCCCATCACCTCCTGGCAAATAGAAGGGAAAGATATGGAGGCAGTGACAGATTTTACCTTCCTGGGCTCCATGATCACTGCAGATGGTGAAAGCAGCTACGAAATTAAAAGATGCCTGCTTCTTGGGAGGAAAGCGATGACAAACCTAGACAGCATCTTAAAAAGCAGAGACATCACCTTGCCGACAAAGGTCCGCATAGTCAAAGCTATGGTTTTGCCATTAGCCATGTATGGAAGTGAGAGCTGGACCATAAAGAAGGCTGACCGCTGAAGAATTGATGCTTTTGAATTGTGGTGCTGGAGAAGACCCTTGAGAGTCCCCTGGACTGCAAGGAGATCAAACCTATCCATTCTGAAGGAAATCAACCCTGAGTGCTCACTGGAAGGACAGATCCTGAAGCTGAGGCTCCAATACTTTGGCCATCTCATGAGAAGAGAAGACTCCCTGGAAAAGACCCTGATGTTGGGAAAGTGTGAAGGCAAGAGGAGAAGGGGACGACAGAGGACGAGATGGTTGGACAGTGTCATCGAAGCGACCAACATGAATTTGACCCAACTCCTGGAGGCAGTGGAAGACAGGAGGGCCTGGCGTGCTCTGGTCCATGGGGTCACGAAGAGTCGGACACGACTAAACGACTAAACAACAAATGAGGGGCTGGGATGGACATTCACCTTTTAGACTGGAGGTAGGAGAGAAGATATTTACTGCTTATATTTTAAAATATTTCATCCAAATCTTCCGACAAAGAGAAATACCGCATAGCAGGAAACCAAAGTTGTTTAAAACCTTTCTCCATGATATACTAAGCTATTTCTGTTGGTTTTTAAAAACTTGGCAGGAGTTTGTTTGCTTTTCTAATCTGGAGAAAACATTTTTTAATGCATAAACAGACACCCACAACGAAGTGATACAGTTCAGTCTAACCAGAGTTTGGCTATAACATGCTTAAGTAACCTTGTTGCCTGGAACATCTCCCATTTTATGGAAATCAATAACAAGGGCATAATGACAGCATAGTTAGGAAGTAATGTAATGAGGGTTTTATGTGTGTGCACATCTGTATAACAACTAATGTTCCTACATCACTTTTTTGGTTACTTTTAAAGGATTTTATGGCATGAAGTATTTTGAGCAGAATTTTCCAGGTTTTCTGCCATTCTTTCATCGATCCTAAAAGTTTAGGGTCAGTGCCTTCTCGGTAATTAAGATCACCAGAGGAGGCCCTCCTCTCGGCCCCATTGCCAGCGCAGGCACTTTTGATGGGGCTATGAGACAGGGCCTTCTCGGTGGCAGCTCCCAGGCTATGGAACGCTCTCCCTCGGGAGATCAGAATGGCCCCTTCCCTTTTATCCTTTCGAAAAAAGCTAAAGACCCATCTCTTCAGCCAGGCTTTTAACAATTATAACTGAATCCCTGAACCCCATTTCAGTAGATCATTTTAATCTATTTTATGTTTTCATGTTTTAATCTTTTAATTGTATTTTAAATAATATATTGTTTAATTTATCTTTTAATATTTAACTTATTGTGTTTTTAAACTATGTGAATCTTAAATATCTTTTATTAAAATATTTAATAAAAGATTTAATAAAAGATTTAATAAAAGATTAAATATTTTTTATTAAAAAAATCTTAATGTTGTGAGCTACTTTGGGTCCCTTGTTGGGAGAAATACGGCATATAAATAAAACTAATAATAATAATAAAACTAATAATAATATTTTGTAAGCACAACCTTCTTACCTCTCATGAACTGAGCGCTCAGTCAGATGGGCATCTGTCCCGTGGTTTGGTGCACTGTGAGGATGGGTCGGTTCACTCTTTTTTTCAATGATCAGACCATGTAATTGCTGGAGAGAACCAAACTGACCCCAGAAGACTCCTTCCCACACCTTCTGAGCTCTTGTCAAAAGCTTCTACTTTTCTCATAACAGGTAGGTTCATTCTAGTTTGGTCCATTTCCAACGTGTGTGATTGATGGATTGATTATATTTTTATCCTGCTTTTCTCCTTAAAAGGACCCAAGGCGGCTTACATAATTAAAAAACAGTATTTAAAAGCCAAAAAGGGTAAGTATGCAAATATTACAAAAGAATTAAACAAGTATTCTATTAAAATAGTAAATAAAATCAATATTAAATGCACACAGCACATTTAAAATCCCCTCAGACCACCAGTCATTAAGGAAAAGCCTGCCTGAAGAGAAAGGTCTTTTCCTGCTTGGAGAAGGACAGCAAGGATGGGGCCAGGCTGGCCTCCAGTGGGAGGGAGTTCCAGAGTCTGGGGGCAGTGGCAGAGAAGGCCCTCTCCCATGTCTCCACCAAGTGTACCTGTGAGTGTGGTGGAACTGAAAGAAAGGCTTCCCCTGATGATCAGAGCGCCCGGGCAGGCTCATAGACAGAATGCCGTCTTTTAGATAGCTTGGACCTAAGTCGTTTAGGGCTTTATAGGGCTTTGAATTGTGCCCAGAAATGGATCGGCAGCCAGTGGAGCTGCTGTAACAGGGGAGCTATATATTCCCTGTAACCAGTCCCAGTTAACAATCTGGCTGCGGCATTTTGGACCCTTTGGAGTTTCCGAACACTTTCCAAAGGCCGCCTCACATGGAGCACATTACAGTAATCCAGCTGAGATGTAACCAGAGCATGTGTCACTGTGGCCAGATCAGACCTCTTGAGAAATGGTGTCAGGATCTGGGTGGTGGCAGGGCTTCCCCTGCACCACCGCCTTGGCAGCTGCAAGATCGGGGCCAGCTTGGTCCTAGGAAGAGCCAGCCTTTGCAGGATCAAGTCCTGCCAGGGCAGCAGCTGCCAGGGTTCTCATGAGGTCCACCTGGGAGTCCTGAGGGAAGGCCTACTTAAGGATTGACTCTTCCTCCCAGAAGCTGCCTCAGCAACATAGGTCTTTGGCTGTGCTGTTTTTGTTCTGGCTCAGTGGTCCCTCTCCTGTGGCCCAGTGCTCTGGTTTCTGCTCCTAACCTGGCTAGTTGGTCCGTGTGTGAGAGTTTGGGCTTGGCACTCTGTGCTGTTGGTTGGGTCCTGGTGCCCTTGCCCCTGCTGTTGAAGACAACCATGCACAACCTGGCCCCTGACAAACGGTCACAGCAAGTGCCCTAGTTTTAACTATGCAAAGGCACTCTTGGCCACTGCTGAAACCTGGGCATCCAGGCTCAGAGATGAATCAATGAACCCCCAAGCTGTGTGCCTGTGTTTTCAGAGGGAGTGATTGCTGGGAATGGACCAAGATGCAAGCCATCAGCTGTCAAGGGGCCTTCTGCTGTCAATTTCCAGTATTGTGAAGAGGCTTAAAAAGCAAGCCACTTCAGGATGTCAGCAAATTGAACACTTCCCCTGTTCCTCAGCGGAGGGATAGGGGAAGTGAGATTATTATTATTATTTTACTCTGCTAGACCATTGCTGATGTACTACATCACCTGGATTAAATTTAAAAAAAAGACTTTTCTTTGCCCTGTCCGAAGTGCTGATTGAAAAACTGCTTGCTGCTGAAAGAGATTGCCAATATCCTGAAGTTATATTATTATTAAGCTGGAAACTGACAGCAGAAGGAGCTGAATTAAGCAGGGTCACTTGAAGTCCATATGCCACTTGGATGCAAGGATCACACCAAATAGCATATTGCACCTCCACCTGACCTGACCTCAAGTGACCCTATTTACACTGTGCCAGCCTGCTCCAAAAGGGGTCGTTTGGATGAGCCAAGAGTCTGGAAGCAAAATGATTCGTTATATGCCCTCATGTCACTTCTGGCAATCCTAGAATTAATGGCTTCAAAAATTCCTCTCCTTAACAGTCCTACTCAAGCCTTGCAGGAGGTGGAGGGCTGTGGTTTCCTTGATTGAGTCAATCATCTCATGTCCAGTTCTCTTCTTTTCCTATTGCCTTCAACTTTTCCAGGCTTTACTGTCTTTGCCAGTAAATTGTGCAATAGCCTCTGTTTAGTCATTTTATTTCCTCATGAAATTTCGGGCTTTATTTGGTCTAGAATTCAAGTATTCCTCTTTCTGGCACTCCATGGCATGTGTGAAATTCTTCTCCAACACCACTTTTCAAAAGAGTTAAGGAAACCATTAACAAGTGTGTAGTTGTTTCAAAAGACGCTTGTCCTGTCTTGTCTGCATTATCAGTGAATAGGTCAACCTACCATTGCTCAGATACTTCTCGGAGACATACATTAGTCATGCATCACAATAGAAAAGTGATTGTATAGTTAAGTATGTCTAGACACCATGGGTGGGGAATAATTGTTTTTTAAAATATACATTTGGCATGGAAACGCCTTGTATCTTGACATGTTCATCTATAATGCTTTGTAAAGTATTTATTGCAAAGAACTCATTTTACATATTTTTAGAGCTAGAATGCATTGAGGATACAAGTCAGTGAATATTTCTGCAACACCAGACAATTTTATTATTTAGCTTCTCTGTAGTATGTTTAATGCAAAATACACCAATTGATTGATCATTCATTTTGTGAAGGTCCCTCCTTTCCAGTCGTGATGGGTTCCCAAAGCCGCTTACACTACTGTCAATCCAATTCAAAAACACAAAACATGTTAAAGATACATGAGCAGGTCTTCTGGATGCTGACAGATGAATGTATGGTTTGAGTTCCAGCCTTTTTATTTCTTGAAAAAGGAACTGTAGAAATGCTCCTGGCCTATTAAATAGTAAAGATGTTAATCTACTTAAAGCACAAAGCAAAACAAAGAGTGCTGCTTATATGCCACCCCATAGCGCTTAGAGCACTCTCTGGGTGATTTACAATTTAATTTTGCAGGCTACACAATGCTGCCCTTCAGCAAGCTGGGTACTAAATTTACCAACCTTGGAACGATGGAAGGATGAGTGAACCTTGAGCCGGCTACCTGGGATTGAACCCAGGTCATGAGCAGAGTGTTGACTGCAGTACTGCAGTTTAACCACTGTGCCATGAGGCTGCTTTAGCAGGCCTTTTGTTGACATGTCCCAGACAGTAAGTTAACAATATGTCATTTCTACCCTCTCACCATCCTCGTGATGTCAGCCAGGATCCTTGCTATTTCAGCAACTGTTTCAGGACAGCCTGCTGGATGTTTCCTGTGAGATGTACCTAGGGGGATCAACTGTTCCCAAGGTCTGACTTGAGGCCTATCACATTGACCAATACCTTGACGGTATGCATGGGACTCATTCAACATGCTTCCTGGTTTTCATCCCTGCTGAGGGCTAGACAACATTCCACAGATATATCGGTCTGATACAGTTTTAACGGTCATGGCCACACCCTACAAAACCCCCAGATTGTTTGTTTGGTAAGGTACTTAGAATTGACTATCTTAGCTCAGGGAAGTGCTCTGTACGACAGAATTCTAAGTACCACTGTGTTGTTCTGTGCCATCAAGTCAGTTCCAACTTAGGGTCACCCTAGTAAAGATTTCCAAGGTATGTGAGATATTTAAGGAGTGCATTTACTACTGCCACCCTCCATCACTTGAGTTTCAGTGGCTGAGCACTGATTTGGACTCGGGTCTCCTGAGTCCTAATCTATCCACTACATGATGCTGTTTCAAGAGAAACTACATCAAACTACAAATTTCAAGGTTTTGGTAGCCATGGGGTATCACGATGATATAACTATGTAGTTCGGACATCCTCTTTGGCCAATTTTTTTTTAAAAAGGGGATCAAACTTGCCAGGCACCTGGGAGGCAGACATACACTGCAATTTCCAAGAAGAACCTGGAAAAGTGAACTGTGTTGGTCTACAAAACCTAGCACTCCCTAGCCAGCCTGGAGGGGAATACTGGGTATTGTAGTACACAGAAAAACTTTCCCATTTGAGGTATGAACCAGAGCTTTTATGGATGGGATTGCGAGGAAAAAGCATATTTCCACCACGATCTACAGGGAAAAGCAACGGTTAGCATTCCCATTTTTTGCCCCAAGCTAGGATTCATGTGGATCAAGCTGAAAAGCGAGGGATGATGGATGAATGGAGGCTTGTATGAATCATTCGTGGTCAGAAACATCTCCCCTTGTGTCTCCCCTGGCCAGTAAGTGGCCAGGCTGTTCTCCTTGTGAGAGGAAATGGGATCATTTAGCCACTCACCCCTGCTGGCGTCCTCCAGTGTTTTTCTTTCTGCTCTCCAGGTCTCACATTAGCAACAGATATGATTATTATAAAATCTCCTTGGGAACACAAGAGAAAACGTATTGCATTTCTTGGCTGTGGCTGCATTTGATAATTTTAACCCACATCGAGACCACAGGATTTCCCACATGCTGCCTAAAATCTGCCATGGGATAAGTCCTATTTTAACTGGAAACCAGTGTGACGTGCCCCTCCCCTGTGTTGCCACAATAAATAAGATTTAGATGAAAGATACCTCAAGCACGTGTGCACTCCCACAGACACATATGTAGCTTGCTAGGCGTGGGCAGGACAAAGTCTCCTCCAGGTCTCATTGCTTGGGGATATTTGCTCTAAAAAGTAGCATCTGAACACTGAATTTCAGATTTATTTATTATTTATTTATTACTTTGATTTCTATACCGGCCCATAAGTGCCGAAGCACAATTCTGGGGCGGTTTACAAATGGTTGAAACAAACTACACAGAACAAAATACATTATAAATAGCAGATGAAAACTGGCGACTTGTGGCCTTCTGGATGTTGCTCGAATATCATCTCCATCATCACCCAGCAGCACTTTGTAAGGGTACCATTTTCCCATTCTTGGCATTGTAACAACAGATTATTAACATGTGGAGTTCACAAGATGTGGTGGTTGGCCATCACCTTAAGATGATGGATGTAATCAGTTTCCTTAGAATGAAGAATGTATTGGGATTTTTACAACCTCACATGCTGCCTGCAGTTTGTTTGACTGGGAGGGACTTTTCTGGGCTGGGTTGACTGTCAATTTGTCCAGCCCTAATCAATGTTTCCCTCCTGCCTCTGAATTCAAAGAGAGCCTCACCTTTCTATTGATTTTTCCTTTCCCTCTCTTTACTCTGTTGAAGTCAGTTGAGTTTTTTCTTTGCTGTTGATCTGTTCACAACTGTAAGTAAACAAATATTTTTAAATTCTTTATCCAATAAATGTCTCAGAGTGAGTTATTGAGACTATAGTAACTCCAAACCAACAACAAACCACATCCTTAAGACACCAAAAGTTTTATTCAAGCTGATGGTGTTTGCACAGACATTTTGAACTGTTGGATAGCTCAGTGCTTTAGGCATCTGGTTGGGAGTTTGATTCTCCACTGGGCCTCCTTGACACTCAATGATCCACCGGGTCCCTTCCAGCTCTGCACTTCTAAGATTATATTATATTGTGAACTTCTATGTGATTCTCTTATCAATTTGAAGTTTTTAAAAACCCAGAAAAGGAATTGGCAATGCGATGAGGAATTCAATTTGTTGCATTTTCTTTTATATGCAATAGAGTGAATTATTCTTTGAATACAATGAGTAATAGAAACATACTACTTTTAAAAAGTAACTTCCCAAGTTCTAGGACCCATGTAGTTAATTTCCTGCTGGAGTTTTTGCAACTTTGCATACTGCCTCTAATAGGTGTGAGAGACCTTTCTGGGCTAGGGTGACTGACAATCTATTTAGCACTAACCAAGTATTCTCTTTTCCCTCTGATTTCAAAGAGCCCCACACCTGTCTTCTAAGAGCTTTTTCCCTCTCTGATTTCTGTTGGAACCAATCAGGTAATCTCTTGAGGTGTGTTGTTGAAAGCAGTCAACTGTATTTGTTAGTTTTGCTGTAGATCTCTTCAATTGTAAGTAATGATTTTTTTTGTTCTTTCTCCCACTAACATCTCAGAGTAAGTTACTGAGACTGTAAGTGCCAGTTGATGACAAAAAGGGGTGGACTAATCTGGGTAACTTGAAGCTATTATTTCCTGTAAATCCCTGCTCTTCTGCTGCACAGCTAGAAAGGAGGTCAACCAAAAATTCAAAACTCTGTAACATTTCCCAGAATAGCCAGGAGCATAAAGTGTCTCATTTAGTCTCCGGTGCCCCAACATTAAACTTCGCTTATTTTATCGGGCCTTATGCATACTGGATTGTGGCCAGAAATATCTTTGTTATGAATCACATCAGCCAAAAAGTTCAGGGAATGTCTATACAGTGGAATGATTTTTCTCTCATGCACTGGTTCATAAAATGCTTATGCCTATAATTGGTTGTTTTCCCATGCAAATATTTTAATGAGTTAAGCCCTTAGTGACCAAGAAGATACATATTTTAAATGTTTGCTCCATATGTAAGGATGTCTAATTTAGAAAAATGTTAAGACTCTCAAATTTTACAGGCTGGGAACTGCCATCTTTTCATTTCAGAATGAAATGATTGGGGGCAGACTTCGAACATGTTATTTTTGAGGACAATAACTTCCTCCAGGCAATGTTAGCTGGTTCTACGTTCTGTAGTCGTTGAAGGAGCATTTCTAAACTCTGAACCAAGCCAGATGGGACAGAACAGGATTGATGATACCAGGACTTAGAAAAGTTACTTTTTTAGAGTGCAATTCCCCAGATGCCATGCTGGTTAGGGAATTCCGGAACTGTGGTCTGAAAAGGAACCTTTCTGAGCTCTGGACAGTGTTCCTTTTAACCTAGAACAGTTTCTTGGCTGGACTTGCTCGTTATTTTGAGAAATTTGGAGATTTTCTCCCTGTGGATTGGGAACGAGTTTTCTCCCATGCAGTCTTGCGTGGTTTTTTTTTGCAAAGGATGTTTACTATAATTTTTTGTATGTTTTTTATGTGTCTGTCTGCGTGTATACACGCATGTGTCTGCTGCAAACTGGCTTTATTAGTCAACAGTGCAGCTGATCCCCAAGGCAACATGCAGTCAAGAGCCCAGTGATGGGACTGGGCCCCAGAGGAAAAACATGTTCCAAGAAGAGCATCCATAGTGCATCTATAAACACCGGGGTATCCAGGAAAATCCAGCCTTTAGCAGCAGGATATCCCAGGCACTCCAGGAAACCAAGCCAAAACCAACATTCCTATCAACAGTCTGTTGAATGCAGTTTCCTCTCTCCCACCTGGGTAACTGAACCAGACAGGGAGACAAGATGGGGAAGGTCATGACAGGATTGTCTGACAGGTATCCCAGGGGCTGGCAAGCTTAGAAAGCAACAAACAAAAAGCACGGTGTCTCCCAAGACATTCATCAGGTTGAAGTGGAGCAATGTCTGGCTTACATATTCCTGCCCAATCCAAGACAAGGAACACGGGATCTAAAGCAAGCCAAGTTATTTTCGTACGTGAAGCAGAAAATTCCACAAGTGTGTCTTCCTGTCCTAGCAATAAAAATAAGAAATAACTAATAAATTGTTGTCCTGTTATAACATGAAAGACTCTTAACTGAATCAGATGCTTTTTGATGTCTAATGGTAGAGCCGGCCCAGGCATCTCCTGGCAGGATGAAAATTCTGATGCAACTCCTGCTGGAATTTCCCAAAAAGATTTGCTAAAAAGCCCCAGCAGACTGCAAAGGTGGGCCGCTTAGTGTATACCCAGCGTTGGCCCTTTAATTTGGAACCATGAAACAATGGCCTCAAGTGGCAAATGCCAGCTATATGCAAATCAAAGCAACGGCAAGCTATTGGAGATTGCAGTTGTAGGCCATGCAATTTATCCTTCTTCTCTTTAACTAGCCAGCAACTCTCAAGTTCTGTGTGACAAGCAGTCCTGTGACCCATATTCCAGCTGGCTTCCATGTCTGGAATTTTGGGGAGGTTCTGTCTTTCATGAAGCAAAATGTCTTGGACCAGCCCAGATGTAGACAGTGAAACTTCCCCTGGCTTATATTATCTCCATCTCCCTCCAAAATTCCCTCAGGCTTGGGGATATATGAGCTAGTGTCCTTGTGAATCAGAAAGCAATACAACTCCTAGAGTCAGGCAAAGCTGGACAGTAAAGAAAGCCTGAAGGAAAAAATTGATTTGCTTGAAATGTGGTGCTGGAGGAGAGTTTTGTGGATACCCTGGACGGCCAGAAAGACAAGCAAGTGGGTCCTAGATCAGATCAAGCTGCCAACCAACCAACCAACCAACCAACCAACCAACCAACCAACCAACCAACCAACCAACCAACCATCTCTGGATGCAAAAACATTGAAACGGGCTGGCCTACTTTGTGCACATCATGAGAAGACAGGATTCTCTGGAAAAGACAATAATGCTGAGAAAGTCGGAAGGCACCAGGAAAAGAGGAAGACACAAAACGAGATGGATTGACTCCCTAAAGGAAGCCACGGGCTTGAGTTTGCAGGAGCTGAGCCTTGCTGTTGAGGAGAGGACATTCTGGAGATTGCTCATCCATAAGGCTGCCATAACCTGGAGGCAACCTGACGAGACATAACAACAACATGCATGATAAAGAAAAAGCCGGCTCTGCCCTGCAGCTCACACTCTTCTGCTGCAGCTGAAGGAAGAACTGGTGGGAACTAACCTCAAATAAGAAGGCACATTTGAGAAGCTGTGGCGTAACCACAAAATGAATAGATTCTATGGAATCTTCCCGCCACTACCCTCAAGTAGTGGTGGCCAACCATGGCTTTGAATAAGCAGCCAACCACAGAATAAGCAGCCAACCATTTCTTCCTGGTTTGTAGCAAGTCCAAGCACAGCCTCGCTGGTCTCTGGGCAAGATGAGCTAAGGGATTAAAAACAGGAAAAGTTGGGGATGAGGGGCTACATCTCTGCTACTTCAGCATGACGGTTGGTGGAGGGATTCTGGCTATTGTTATTTTTAAAAAGCAACTTTTCCCACCTCTGCAATGGCCACAGAGGGTATTGCTACATTATGGTCAAAATAAGGAGAATTGTTTTATTTTATTTTATTTTAAATATTTCAGCTCTGGGTTCCGTGGCATAGGCTATTTATGCTGCAGAAATCTCTGCTAGGCTTTAGTCACACATTTTCCATTTCTAAGGTGTGGTTAAGTTGGATTTTTTTAAAAACTGGCCGGGACAAATATGTAAACAGATGAGACCCTCTGGAAAACCAGCAGCCAGAATGCAGAATAAGGTTTTGTTCCAGTGGTTTCTCAAACATTCCTGGAACATGGAAACCCCAATTCCTGCCATCTCCTGAACCTCAGAGAGTGGCTTCTTTTGTTCATGATTACTTCTCATAGAAGGGAGAGTATATAAATCTGGAATGAATTAGAGTGAACTTTTAGCAAATTGTAAAAAATAAAATAAAAGAAAAGTATTACAAGACAAGATGACCTTGTATGTGTTACTGGCTAGAATTCAGTTAAATCACTGCTTTTGTCATAATAAATTACAGCCTAATCTCTAAAATAAATAAATTGTAAGGTCTCCATGGAATCTGATGAATGGGTCATCTAGCTACCATGTTTCCCCGAAAATAAGACAGGATCTTATATTAATTTTTGCTCCAAAAAACGCATTAGGGCTTATTTTCAGGGGATGTTTTATTTTTTTCATGTACAACAATCTACATTTATTCAAATACAGTCATGTCATCTTCTGGTTGCTGCACAATGGTGGAGGGAGGGGTTTCACGTAACTAGGGCTTATTTTGGGGGTAGGGCTTATATTACGAGCATCCTGAAAAATCATACTAGGGCTTATTTTCAGGTTAGGTCTTATTTTCGGGGAAACACGGTAACTGTTGTACTATGAGATTATTCTGTAGGAGACCATACGTAACACAAGATAACATACATGGTAAAAAACAATATTTTTTTTCATTGGTAGATTTGTTGATGTTTGACTGCTCCCCCCATTTAAAAATGGCTCCCTGTATGTAGAAATGAAGCATTTAAGGGAGATGGTGGTTCTGGAGTGCCTGATGTGGACGGACTCCCCAACATACATGTTTTCTAGCTCTAAAAAGCCACAGAAGAGCATTCGAATTTGCAACTCAGCTCAACTCGCCTTTCCAGTTAAAGCAGTGTGATCTAGGATGAGCTAACCAACAGTGTGATCCTGTGTATGTCATGTCAAATTCCATGGGACTTATTTCAGAGTGAATGTGTATAGGATGGCTACTCAAAACAAATAAATTTGCTGCACGGCTACAACCCAAAATGGAAGTTATTTCCAAAATAATTTTGAACATTTTAATTGTGCCTCTTTATTTCTGCAAAAGAGCATATTTTGAACCCACACCACTGGCAGTATGTTCTTTCATGGTGTCTGTCTGAGGGTGCAGCTAAGATAACTCAGGTCAAATAAAAGCAAAGAGAAACCATGAAGTGGCTGGGAGTAGAACTCTCTGTAGAAGAACCATTTTCTTTGATGAACTGTGTTAGTTGTGCTCTTTCCAGCCCCATGATGTTTTGTGTCATCAAGTTGTTTCTGACTTATAGGAACCCTAGGATTAATAACAGCCCAGCTTAGATGTTGCAAATGGAAGACTGTGGTTTCCCTTATTGAGTCAATCCATCTCACGTTAGGTCTTCCTCTTCCCCTACCACTTTCCACGTTTCCTAATATTATTGCCTTTTTCAGTAAGTCTTGGTATGTCCAAAGTACAATGGTCTCTGTTTACTCATTTTAGCTTCTAGTGAGAGTTCAAGCTTGATTTGAACCCATTCTTGAAACCCTATCTCCGATGGTTCATGGTATTGACAAAGCTCTCTTCTAACACCAATTTTGAATGAATTGCTTTTCCTGTCAGCTTTCTTCACTGTCCAGCTTTAACATCCTTATTTCGCGAATGGGAACCCTATATTATGGATGATCTTGACCTTAGTCTCCTTAAATTTGCAGACTTTTTCTAATTCCCTCATAGCTGTTCCTCCAAGTCTCCTCCTTCTGATTTCTTGGCTGCAGTCTCTGTTTGGATTGATGGTCGAGCCGGGGTTCAGAAGACCTTTTAAGAAATTTGATTTCTTCATAATTAATGTTTAAATAAATATTATTTTCTCTAATCATGTTTTCATCTTCCCAGTAGACAGCTGTAATCCAGCTTTTGTGCTTTCTTCTGTAAACTTCATCAGCCGTTGTTTCAAGTTATTGGCTGTTTTCTGCCAGTCACATGGTGTCATTTTAAGTTATTGATATTTCTTCCACCAATTTTCAGTGCTCCTTCATCTGAACCTAATACAGCTTTATGGATTATATATTGTGCCTATAGATTGAGCAATGAGGGAAATAAAATGCCAGCTTGTCTGATATCTTTCCTAATAGGAAACCATTCTGTTTCTTTGTGTTGTAACAGCAGTCCTTGGTCCAGAAGATTGCTTATGTATCAGGACAATGGAATGTCATGGCACACCCTTTTCATTTAAAATTATCCATGGTTTTGCATGATGCATGCAATCCTAGGCTTTACTGTAACCTGTAAAAGACAAACTGTCTTTCTTTGGTCTCCTCCTACAGTCAGTACATCTTCGTAATACGGTCTCTAGTGCCTCTTCCTTTTCTGAATGCAGCTTGAACATCTTGCATTTCTCACACGAGACACATGATCTCTTTACATTATTATTAAATGCTATTAAAGGAGTATTATTAAAAAGGGGATTGAAAATAAAACAGCCAACATTATAATGCCATTGTACAAAATGCTGGTAAGGCTGCACCTGGAGTATTGTGTACAGTTCTGGTCGCTGCACCTCAAAAAAGACATAGTGGAACTGGAAAAGGTGCAGAAGAGAGTGACTAAAATGATGACTGGGCTGGAGCACCTCCCTTATGAGGAAAGGCTACAGCGTTTGGGGCTTTTTAGTCTGGAGAAAAGGCGCCTGAGGGGGGGGGGACATGATTGAGATGTATAAAATGATGCAGGGGATGGATAAAGTGGATAGGGGGAAGCTCTTTTCCCTCTCACACAATACCAGAACCAGGGGACATCCACTCCAATGGAGTGTTGGGAGAGTGAGAGCAGATAAAAGAAAATATTTCTTTACCCAGCGTGTTGTTAGTCTGTGGAACTCCTTGCCACAGGATGTGGTGATGGCATTTGACCTAGATGCCTTTAAAAGGGGATGGGACAGATTCCTGGAGGAAAAGTCCATCGCAAGTGACAAGCCATGATGGGGATGTATCATCTCCAGGCTTCAAAGGAAGGTCCCTCCAAATGCCAGATGCAGGGGATGGGGATCAGGAGAGAGGTCTCTCGTTGTCTCATGTGCTCCCAGAGACATCTGGTGGGGCCACGGTGAGATCCAGGAAGCTGGACTAGATCGGCCCTTGGCCTGATCCAGCAGGGCTCTTATGATGTTCTTATGAGTTATTAAATGAATTACAAAAATAATAATAATAAAGGAATACAAGTCCCACTGTTTGTATAATTTTGTTGTTTATAAAAATGAGACCTATTGAGCTAATAACATGAAACATAGCTAAAATCCTTCCACTGTTGGCCCCTCCTTCTGGCACTGATGTGAGCAATAAAGCAGCCATGCCTCAATTGACAGGAGGTTTCCCCTAGCAATGTAACAACGTCCAAAGGCTTCATAAGGCATTTGAAGAGTAAGACAAGGTAGACCATCTTTGCTTGGTCCATCTTTGTTCCATCTTTTCCATCTGGATTTGGGTCTGAAAGACCAAAGCAAAGTCCTGGCACACGGAGGGCAACTTGTAAGCAAATACAATTGGTGACATCATCCAACATCATTCATGATCAGAAGGCATGAATGTCAGGGCATCAGCCTTAGCTTCCAATTTCCTGAGTCTGGGAAAGTTGAACTCCCATGAAACACTCTTTACTCTATTCATCAACTGTCAGGTTTATTAAAAAATAATTGTAGTATCAAGAAATTCTTTTCGTTGACGCCTGCACTGTGTGTGTGTGTGTCTGTGTGAGAGTGCATGCATATACATTTTTAATACGTATTTCCTTCCAGTCTGTTTCCCAAGCATAAAAGAAAAGTAGGAAACTTCAGCAGATGACTGTATGCCTTTGTCATTTGGCTGAGGTGCAATTAGCAGTTGGAGAGTTGGGGTCAGGTCGATGCTACCCACAACCCTCTGGGCTAAGCTGGGGCACCAAAATGTTTTTCTCTCTGTCCTATCCATTCACTTTCCAGCTGGTGGTACAACCAGCTGCTGAAGACAGACACTCAAAGCATTGACTGTAAACTGCCAACAGATTTCTAGAGACACAAGGCTCTTGAGAGAATAAAGCTCCTACGAGTATATCTGTCAGGAATAGGAAGAAAGGGAGGAAAAGGAGAATCAGTAAACACAGCAGACCTATAGTCTAAAATTCTGTGCTAAGAGAAGCTAAAAATACGCTCTCAGGCAGAAGAGGTCTATCATAAATGAGTGCTTAGTAAAAACCAAAACAACATTCATTTTTGTTCATTCACTGAATGAAATAGTAAATTAATATTTGTACCTCATCTTTCCGATCCAAGAAGCTTATCAAAACATACATGGATCTTTCCAACCAAATGTTTTCCTCCCAACCTTGTGAGGTGGGACAGGCTGAAAAGTCACCCCATAGGGCAGGAAGCTGGAAGTTGAACCCGAGTCTCTCCCTGCTGAAGTCTAATGTTTGAACCACTACACTAACCCTTTTGCCAAAGAGCTTATAAATCCTTCAACTTTCTATTGATTAATCAGAAGAACAGGGGAACTTAAGAAGCAGTTTTAATACTAGTCATATTATTGAGCCTTCTCACCCCACTGTCTAAGACGGGCCAACTGGGCCCCAGGAACATTTTTGTGGCCCCAAACACCACTCAGAGCTCCCCACACTTAAAAAGTAAACTGACTTCCCTCCCCTGTTTTTGCACTGGGGCCTTGGGGGTATCTTCTGTCCCCCATAACCAAAATTGGAGATGTGGGTCCAGACACTGCCTATTTACATTTTTTTAAAATCAACCATTTCCATGTTCAGTGAGATCTGTGGTAGAGACCTCTATGTATTCTATAAACTGGGTTCCCAAGCATTCCAGAGCTATTCACCTGTGGTCTGAGATGTCTGGTTGAGCTCTTTCAAAATGTTGTTCTCTAAGCTCCCCGCTTCAGAACACAAGGAGATCCATGCTAGATCACATGAAAGGCCAATGCTCTCTAACTAACCATCTCATACTAACCATCTCCTTGTATGGGAAGCCCACAAGCATGACATGAGTGCCACAGCTTCCTGCTCAAGCTCCCAACATTACAGGGTGCAATCCTGCTTAGCCAAGATGGCTGAGAGCCAGTTAAGCTGATGCTAAGCCAACTGAAGTTGTGCCAAACCCGAATCTCTCCCAGGTTGGAAATTACTTAGGACTTCCATTGTGCTGGCCTAACTAGATGTTTGGACCTGGCCTAACTTAGCCCCTTCCTAACTTTGCCCTCTCCTCACTCCTTTTTTTGGTTTTTCTGCTGGCTGATCTTTTCTGCTGATGCACTCATAGTTTGTGGGGTTCCCATAGGAGCCTCGATGGTTAGTATGCAGACAGTAGTTGCAGTGGCAGATGTCTGAGATCAGGTTTGTGATGGCAGAAGGGCAGTTTGCCCACACAAGAGGCATCTTCCCATTCCACAACAGCTGGTGCATCTTTGAATTAGGATTCCACTGATACAGAGGCATATTGTATCTGGTCAGTGATGGAAAATATATATCCATAATGATTAGAGCCACTAACTTTCCAGTCATCCATGAATTTAGCAAATCCATTTCTCAAGCAGTCCAGGTTGGCAGTCATTGTTGTTTCTGGAGGCAGTGAACTCCACAGTTTAATGATGACCTATGTGAAGAAGTTCTTCATCTGTCCTCAACCTCCCATCATTTATCTGGAAGTTGAGTGATGGCAACTGGACTTCTTTCTTGTTAGGTTGAAACGTTTTGCTACTCATCCGAGTAGCTTCTTCAGTCTGAGGAAAGTTGGTAGGAGATCCCTGATGTATCCTCCACTTTGGTTTCACTTCCCCCTGGTCTGAATAGGAGGACAGAAGGACAAAGGACTGGGGGGTGAGGGATAATCCCACTTCTACAGTCCTTCTCCACCCATTGTCATGGGTCATTAACAGTAGTTAACAGTGGTCTTTCTGGTGTGTGTGGTCCTAATATTTCTGGGGATGGATGAGGATATATCAGGGATCTCCTACCAACTCTCCTCAGACTGAAGAAGCTACTTGGATGAGTAGCGAAATGTTTCAACAACAAGAAAGAAGTCCAGTTGCCATCACTCAACTTCCAGATAACCTCACCTGGATGACTGAGAATCTTCACAGATATACTCCCACCATTTACCTCTGAACTTTACAGGAGCAGGTCCAAAGTGCTGGACCCCATATCCCTGAACACGTTCAGTACCTTGGAGAGCACCTGCAAAATTGCCCCACTTGATGCTCATACCATATCCAGATGACCCACTCCTGCCTGCCTCCTTAGCAGAGGCAGAAGATCAGGATCCTACCTGTGTTCCCCTCCCTTTGTCTGTGTGTATGAATCTCCATTTTTGCCTCTGATTCCACCAGTTTCTTCTGGCTCCACCCATCTGTGACATAAATGTCTCCTACCAACAATGAGCATCAGTCCCTACTGCATTTTGTAAGGTTTGACATTTCCACTTCTTCTTCTGTTGCTCTCAATTCACATCTCTTTGGCAGTAGATCCCACTGATTTTAGTGCTCCTAAAATCAGTGGAGTCTACTGCCACTGGGGAAGTTCTGTGGCCATCATTCAAGTGGCAGCAAAAATAACAGTCATAAAATGAAACAGTGAAAGAAGAGGACAAAATGAATATAATTTCAACATATGATTAATGCCATGAGTCTGAATTTGATGAATGCCTGAGAACATGAATCAAATAACGAATGATGGCAGTGAATTATGGAACTCCGAAATGAACATTGTTACACATACAGTTAAAGGCATTCTTGCTCTTAGAAAGCATTAGAGGATGCAGCAGAAATTAATGGTGTGTCAGGGCAGGACTGGCCTTATTGCTTGCTAATAAACAGCAATCATGGGAAGATTTTCTTAAAGGGAGCTAATGGCCCCGGGCATTTCCTGCACCTGGCAACCTACTTGAAAGATGGGATCTAAAACCAGTATTATCTACGGTCTTTCCAAGGAACCCTTTACAGAGACTCTCCCCCACTTTAACTAGGGGCATGGCTGCGCCATCTACTCTCTATGTATTTGTGTGTATTTGGGATTGGCTTGAATTTGGGTTGTTGGCAATTTGACTGGGATGGTGGGGTGACAGATCAGGATCTGGTATTAGTTTGGAGGCTTATTTACATGATGGTCAACCTCCCAGAGCAGTGCTTTTCACTACATCGGGAGGTATACAAATTGCAGTAATAAATACATCTCAATAAATAAACAGACTGGAGTGGGAGAAGCACACACGGAAAGAAGTGGGTGGTGGAGTGGCCAGATAAAATATTTTAGTGAACAGAGTCCTCAACCTGCAAGGCAGCCAGAGGATGATTCTGCTTTTGAAGGTCTCTTCCATCTAAAAGGGCTGTTCAGCCCAAGTTTGATTTAAGGATAAAGAAACAGAAGGGAGGTGTTTGGGAAGGGGCAGCTGCCCACCCACGGTGAATAGGAACTGGGTAGCAGACTCAGCCGGCACACGTCACCTGGGTCACAGTGTTTCCCCATTAGGGTGACAGGTCTTGCAAATCTATTTAAAAACAATGTCTAATTTTGAATGGGTACATATAGACCGTCTATCCAGCTTAGTATAGTAGATAGAATGACAGACCAGGACTCTGGAGAGCAGGATTTAATTTCCCTGCTCAACCATGGAAACTCACTGGAGGAGTGGAACTGGCA
This sequence comes from Intellagama lesueurii, assembly GCA_037013535.1. NCBI lineage: Eukaryota > Metazoa > Chordata > Lepidosauria > Squamata > Agamidae > Intellagama > Intellagama lesueurii. The sequence continues at coordinate 10,755,705 of JBAJHW010000003.1, forward strand.
AAACCACTCCTTAAATACCTCACTGACCTTGAAAGCCCTGTCAGGGTTGCTATAAGTTGGTTCCAACTTGATGGCACAGAAGAGCAACAAACATATAGACTTTTTTAGGCATCCTTCAGTCTCGAGAGACTATGGTAACGTGCTCTGAATAGAGGACTTGGAACAGCGTCTAGCGTGGCTGAGGAGGCCAATTCGAGAGTGACGATCCCTTCCACATATAGACTAGTGAATGCAATTTTATGCAGATCACATGCACACACCCTTTGGGAGGTGAGCTGGCATTAACTATATTAGGGTTCACGTTTTCTGAGATAAAGATGTAGACTCTTACAAAGATGCAGCACATCTGTTTCCTCTATTATGTGCTGTCAGGTTGGAACCAACATATAGCGACCCTAATAGGGATTTCCTGTGAGGGAGATGAGGCCACTGTCATTTATGACTGCAACTTGGATATCTAGAGAACTTCTCAAAAGACAGACAATTGCTTTGTGGTTGGGTGAGAAGTGGAGTCAGCTTCTAGGATTTCCCCCTGCTTGGTGTCTCTTTGTGAATGGTAGTGAGCACAAGAAGGTATCTTGTAGACCATCTTGACTGCTGACATGGGTGTCATCAACATTCAGGTTGCCCTTGTAAAGTCTGGGATCCTTTTTCCTGCTGGCAAGGCAGGCATGAGTTTGTGCAGCAATATTGGGCCATTTCCTGGTGTTTTGTATCGTAGATACAGAAACACAATATCCCACATCCATAAATGTGAATTGTATTGTGTGTTTTTTGGGGAGGGGGAGCAATTGAATTTTCATATTTTCTTTTTAGAAAGAGTGTCATTTTCTCCCCACTTTGTCCTCCATAATGTATCAGCTTCACCAGCTTGGCTCTCTTGCTCCAGATTGCCTTGTGTCATATTCTTTTGTTAGCTTTGACTCCTGGATCAAACTTCAGCTGGCTCAGCTATGAAAGTTCCATGGCCCGTATTAATGTTTAACTGAAACAAGCCTTAAATCGTAAGTGGAAAGAATTCAGCCAGTCCCAGTTCTTCGGGCCACCTCCTCGTTAGTTTTGCGTAACAAACACTTGAGACCCAGTTGGCTTGCCAGAAGTGATTAGTGTGTGTTCAGACTGATGTCTTTCTCGTGACAGTTGTGCATTGCGTTAACTGTGGTGGTTCCACAGGCTTGTATTTGTGAACCATCACTTCAGACACCACAGGTCATTTACTGTGGCTTCCTGGGGTCTTTACACACACATCCATCTTGCCGTCCCAGGCAAACAGCAAAACAGGCTGGTTGAGCTTTTGGTGGAGTGTTGTTTTTAAATTGAGGAACAGATTGTAGTAAATTAACAAATATTATTTTTGAAGAGGTCCTGGCCTCAGGGACAGATCTACTATGAAACTGATGAAGCTTAAGTTTCAGGGACCCTAATCCTGGAGGCACCTCAGAAGCAACTTTAGTCCATATTTTTTTAAAAATTGTAGTGATCTCTCATGGAACAACCTTATTGAAGAAGATAACAGTGGTTACTCAGACCTTGTGGCTGGTTGTGGAGAGGGCCCCATAACAGTTCAAGCTTCAGGGCCTCAAAAATGTAGGCCCACCACTGCCAGTCCTTAATCCATTTGCAAAAGAGCCTCATGGCGCATTGGTTAAACGGCTCTAGTGCACCAAAACTGTGCTCACGACCCAGGGTTCAATCCCAGATAGCCGACTCGAGGTTCGCTCAGCCTTCCATCCTTCTGAAGTCGGCAAAACGAATACCCAGCTTGCTGGGGCTGCAATGTGTAGCCTGCATAATTAACTTGGAAACAGCCCAAAGAGTGCTTTAAGAGTTGTGGAGCCAATATAGAAACAGTACCCTTTGTTTTTTGTTTTTTTAGCCCCAAGCATCAACAGTTGGATCAACAGGTAAGTCAACGCTTATATAATGGGTCTACTCTAGATGGCGCTAAAAATTGTATTTACACCCATATCATAAAAAACCCCACCACGTAATGGAGATACACTTCTGTGCAACTGAAAAGGCATTCCTAAGAACCAGGGCAGTAACTCAGACACCTGCTAAGTGTCGTAGGACTGGGGCTGGGGTGTGGTGGATAGCGATGCTTCTTTTCTTACCCCAGATGGCAGGATAGGTTGCAGCAGCATGGGGAAATGGGCACAAGGGCATCCCGGTAAATTGTCCAAGAATCCAGATTAAACCGAGATAACCAGGTAATATGGAAATCTAGAGTCAGGAAAATACTTTTCAGGGGTGAGGGTGACCAGGCAGTATGTGAGAGATTCTGAAAGTTGTGCTCCAGAAAAGTAACTTTTCCCATCTTTGCATCTATTGCTTAACATCATCATCATCTTTGAACTGCAAGAGCTGGAAGGGGCCCTATGGATCATCGAGTCCAGCCCCTGTCAAGGAAGCACAGTGGGGAATCGAACCCCCAACCTCTGGCTCTGAAGCCAGATGTCTAATCTGCTAAGCTAGCCAGCACTTCAGTCTCATTGAAAGTAACATGCTTCTCAAGCTAGGCTGTCCTTGGATTTGCTACAAGCCAGAATGGATCATGTAGTCACCTGCTTACTGAAAACCAGGTGGCTGGAATGGGGAGGCCCCATAGGGTCTGATTCCATTGCTCCTTCTAATATTCACTCAAAAAGAATCTATTCTCTGAATTTGTGGTGCTGCCTTCTGTATGTCTACCCTCAAGGTATTTGAAAGGTGGCCATCATGACCTCCTCAGAACTTATGAAAAGTACCAGGTTCTGCAGTGATGATTCTGGCATCCCCTGTCACCCATATACCATGAGGCTTGACTCGCTTTGTTCATTGTCCCCCCCCCCCCCCCCGCAACCCATCATGACTTTCCAAGGCTTTTCATTCTTCCTTTCACCATGGTTTATTGCCTTGTTCTGGAGTTTAGTGCTACCATGCTTCCAGTTTGAACACATCATGCCTGCAATCACAGCCTCCTCCTCCTCAGAAATTTTCATTTATTCAGTCAGCACCCCAAGAAAAGCTCCAGGAGGAAAAAGCTCCAGCGGTGAAGTGGATTTCTTAAAGATTTGTTCAAGTGTTTAAAAAAGATTTCCTAAAGAAAGTGGTTTCCTTAGGGAGAAGAGAAGTAGCTTTTAAATGGGAAGTCTGGATATAAGTCCTGATAAAGCCCACACTCTTTCATGACCAAGTGAGAGAAAAATGGATGGCATGTTTGCTCCATCTGAAAAAAAGGCCTCAATCAGTCTTCTGTTCCCCCAAGCTAAACACCCAGTTTCCTTCGACCTTTCTTCATAACATTTGCTTTCCATTCCTCTGATCATCAACTTGGTCTCTGCACTCTTTCCAGTATGTAAACATCTTTCTTAATGAGGGCCCAGATCCATTTATTTTTGGGTTCACTGACTTTGAAAAAGTGCCATTGTCTCACATGCGTTATTTGGACTTCATTTTGGCAGAGAGGTATAGGTGGGGAAATTCTGCAATATGCTTTTGGCACGGAATATGATGATGTTTCATCAGGAATCTCTTGGCTGCTTTCACCTCCCTTTGGCAGTAAATAAAGGATCCTGGCTCATTTGGCAGGGCCAGGTAACAGTGTTTGTTCATTGTGATGGTTTCTTTAGATTACAGCAATGACTTGTTTTTGTCAGGAGCTTTTTTACTGGCCATAAAAATTATCTGACAAGAGTGACATGTTTTATTTCCCAGTGGATAAATATTCTGGTCAAGTACATTCTTCTCTCTTTTTAATGTGGGAAAAAAAAGAGAACAACAGCAGTAACAACGAAGTGAGGTGTTTCATGCGGCAGGTATTTAAGGAATTTGGGTCACTGAGAACAGCATGTCTTGTGGTGCCATAAAGATTAACAGATTTATTGTGATATTAACCTTAGGGCATTTGACCCCACTTATGCATGAGATCTTCAGTCACAAGAACAGAGCTTGGAAACATTACTTTTATAGGGAAAAAAAACCCCCAGAATCCCAGTCAACCATACTGGTTGGGAGGTTCTGGAAGTTATAATCTAAAACAGTGACATTTCCGGCTTTCAGTAAGATATATATAAGTCTTTGAAATGCTGCCACATATGCTTTTGTGCTGCTACAGGCTCATGGTTGGAATAGGGTATCAACACATATAATAAGTGACCTGGACTTGTGGGGAAAGTAGTAGCTGGAATCATAGAATCATGAAGTCGGAAGGGGCCTATAAGGCCATCGAGTCCAACGCCCTGCTCAATGCAAGAAGACAAATCAAAGGAGATCTGCCAAATGGTTGTCCAAATTTCTCTTGAATGCCTCCAGTGTTGGAGCACTCACCGCCTCTTGAGGTAATTGGTTCCATTGCTGTACTGCTCTAACAGTTAGGAAGTTTTTCCTCATACTCACCCTAAATCTGGCTTCCTGTAACTTGAGCCCATTGTTACGTGTCCTGCATTCTGGAATGATGAAGAACAGATCTTGCCCCTCTGTATGACAGCCTTTCAAGTATTTGAAAAGTGCTAGAGGTGTGTTCCTGTTTGCTCCAGTTCACTTCCTGTTTGTTCCTACTCATAGCTAGAGGAAGACAGCAACATGTGGCTTCTCCACTGTGGCTGTAAGAGGACTTTGCACACATTGGGGTCAGTTCCGGGTTTTTTTGGAAAAAGGCCTTATCTTGTTCTATCCACAGAGGGTTTTTCTTTTCATTTTTTGTTTTACTGTACCAATCTCTAGAGCAGAGGTCTCCAAACTTTTTACAGTGAGGGCAACACTGGATATTTTCAGTTTTTCAGGGCCGAAGGAACAGGAACGTGTGTGTGTGTTCGTGCTGCCACATGCATGCACTCACACACCTACCCGCCCCCCGCATGCACACATGGATGCACGCATGCACGCACGCCCCACCTGCCTGCATGGACACCTGCCCACATGCATGTCCACTGCCCTCCCCCACACACATGGGCTGAAGGGAACGGGCCGGACAAAATGGGAATGTGGGCCAGATGTGGTCCGCAGGCCATAGTTTGGAGACCCCTGCTCTAGAGCAGTAGTTCCCAACCTTGGGTGACCCAGGTGTTCTTGGACTACAACTCCCAGAAACCCCAGCCAGCATGGTTGGTGGTGAAGGCTTCTGGGAAGTGCAGTCCAAAGACACCTGGTTTAGCCAAGGTTGGGAACCACTGCTCTAGAGTAAGCATTTCTCTTCAGTAGTCATAAGCTCAGTCACAGGCTGCTGTCCTCTACTAGTACATATATCAATGGGAAAATGTGCCCCCTACCATCCTTTCTAGCCATCAGGCTTATGGGGAGGCAGCGTCCTGCTTTTCCTAATACCAATGTCATCTGATACCACTGCTAACCTTCTGGAACATTTCTGTAAGGTAATTCATGACAGACATGAGACCAAATTTGCAGCCAGCTTCATTTCATGCTTATGCCAAAGTCCTCAGCTTCCTTCCAAAGTAAGGTGTCAAGAGGAAATTCAGGACAGGGCAGCCTGCATGACTAGCTACACCTACTGAAACTTCCTCTTCCACATAACTATGAAAAGGTACAAGAAGTCTGCCTCCATTTCACCTCATCGCCTCATGTTAATGCCATCCTGAGGCCAGAAGAGTCCATCTTGAAGGTTCTAGAATCTCTGAGCAACCCTGAAATATGGTCCTTCAGATTTCCCTGAGAAGGTAGATGATGTCAGAAGTTGTCTGGGCTTTGGCGTCCTACATAATTATCTTGATATCCCACTGGAACTGTAGGTTGGAGCATTCCTGTACAACAAAGGATAACTTGATCTTGGAGGGACTTCATCCATCCAGACCGACCATTGACTTTTCTCACCAGCTGGAAGTTCACCTGGATAATTACCGTTGTTTGTTTTTTTGGCCTTATGACTCACTTTTGTTTTTAAAGAGATGATTACAAAGTACTGTAAATATGGGTGAGGGCTATATCCAGGCTTCCGGACAGTTCTGTCCTTCCATTCAAAAAAATGGGTTGACCTGAGGGAATAGATCTTCCATGCTTTAAATAAGCCACTCAATCTTCCTGTATTCTTCTTTGAACAAGAACCTGTGTCCTGTTAGCCAGAGGACTAACCTTATCATTTTTCATAGCCGTGTGCAGAGTTTATTAGCACTGAGGGTGGCTGGCACTTGTTGACGCCTCATAATATCTTATTGGCTCTTTTACTGGCCTCGTTTTCTTCCCATTTAAGCAGTCCTCATATCAGTCTCCTTTTCAGTGAAAGAGATAACACCCAATGTAGTCATTCTATACATGATCTGGCATAGGCTAATCTCACAATATCTTGCTGCCTTATCATGTGGGAAGAAACTAGGCAGCCCTATGGCTTACCTTACAAAGTGCAGTCTATTTGAGGAACTGTCAGAGGACATTCCAATGTTTGAAGGACTGCCAAGTCCACGTCCGGTTGTTTTAAAGGTAAAAAAATCATGTGAAGATTTGGATGAGGGTGAAGAGGAGATGCTTCTCAAATTTGCAGATGACACTAAACTGGGAGGGGTGGCTAATACCTTAGAAGAAAAATAATCAGGATTTGGAGAGACCTTAACAGACTGGAGAACTGGGTCAAAACAACCAAAATGAGTTTCGACAGAGAAAAATATAAAGTTCTGCAGTTAGGCAGGACAAATCAGATGCACAAAACAGGAGACAGTTGGCTTAATGTTTGTTTGTTTGTTATACCGCCCATCTAGTGACCAGACACTACTCTGGGTGGCTAAAAGCAATAGAAAACACCCACCTATACACACACACACACACACACACACACACACACACACACACACACACACACACACACACACACACACACACACACACACACACACACCCCTTATGCATTGGTGGGTGTTATATATATGCTTATGCATAATAGTATAATAGTATATAATAGTATGTGCAAAAAGGATCTAGGGTTCTTAGTAGACCTCAAGCAAAGCATGAGTCAACAGTGTGATACAGCAGCAAAGAAAGCTAATGTGATTCTCAGCTGCATCAACAGAAGTATAGTATCCAAATCAAGGAAAGTAATAGCACCACTCTATTCTGCATTTGTCAGGCCTCTTTTCAAATACTGTGTCCAGTTCTGGGCATCGCAGTTTAAGAACATATCAAGAACATGTCTGAGCTGGACTGTGTCAATAACAGGATGACCAGGTGATAAAGGGTTTGACAACTGGGCCCTACAAAAAGCGATTGAGGTAGATGGGCATGTTTAGTCTTGTGAAGAGAAGACTGAGAGTTGATATGACCGTAGGCTTCAAATATTTGAAGGGAAAGATGGAGTTAATTTGTTTCTGTCGTTCCAGAGGGTAGGTCTCAAAGGAATGGATTTAAATTACAGGAAAGATTCCAGTTTAACATTAGGAAGACCTTCCTAGTAGCAAGACCGGTTTTAAGAATGGAATTGACTGCCTCTTAAGGTGATGGATTTGCCAGCATGGAAGGTGTTTAAGCAGAGGTTGAGTGGCCACCTATTGGGGTGCTTTACGTTAGGGTTTCCTGCTTTGGTAGGGGCTGGATTCCATAATTTTAAAAGTTGCTAGTCTACAGTGAGCACCTGGACAGCAGACACATGGGTTGCCTGGTCACAGCTTTCCATATAATAGTGGGATGCCTTGTATCTCAATTATAGGCCAACGTCCTTTTGACTTTTACTGCACATGGAAGGGCAGTTGCACAAGCAGTTATGGGTTTTCTCAGCTCTTGGTTAGTTGCACAGCTGGGTGTGACTGGGCACATAGTAAATGGTAAGGAAAATAGCTGACACATATTACAGTATTGTCCTTTCACAATCATAATCTACATAATCTACATAATCTAATAGGATTCAGGCCATTGACATTATATCTAAATTTCCCAGAACTTGCAAGTAAGACATTGTAAGTATCATTAACTGAAGGGTATAATCATTGTAGCATTCACCCTTATTATGTTAAATAAGTCATGCATTATTCATGTGTTATGCTGATGTGGTGGAGAGGCGGAGCCGAGAGAGAGATTAAAAGGCGGAGCCTGAGAGTGAAGTCAAGAGAAGTCAGTCAGAGTCAGGAGAGCAGGGAGAGTCAGAGCAGAGTGGAGAGAGAGTTAGAGAGAGAGAGAGAGAGATAGTTGGGAGATCTGAGGTGTGATTAGTCAGAAGAGTGAATAGTAACCTGTATATCAAATAGAAGATTGTTATTGATGCTTGATTAACCTGAAGAAGATACTTATGAATTATTATAGAAACACCTGTAATCAATAAACCTGTTTTATTTAAATGACAGTGATGAATGGACCTTTATCTTTCTGAAGCAAAGTACGTTGATTTAGTGATCAACTGGTGGCAGCGTGAGTAAAGGAGTTTGGTTTGCCTTCATGTGCTCTGTGGTTGGAAGATAACCAGGGGCAACCAGGGGCAAACGTCACAATCATAGTCCCGGAGGGAGAGAAGGAGGAAGAAGAGGATAAACAATATCTGGTAGTGTTGTTACCTTTTCTGAGTAATTGTTACCTTTCTGTCTTCTTTTTGTCTTTTTTATTTTTGGAGTAACGATGATGCACCTCCTCTTTACTGACTATACCTAAATGATCATGAAAAGGCAAGACTCACTGGAAAAGACAATAATGCTAGGAAAAGTTGTATGCAGCAGCAAAAAAGGAAAACTGAGAATGGATTGATCCTATAAAGGAAGATTCAGCCTTGAATTTACAAGAGTTGAGCAGGGCTGTTGAGGATAGGGGTATTTTTGAGATCACTCATTCATAGAGTTGCCATAAGCCAAGGAGACTTGACAGCACATAACATGGGGCCACTGTAAGAGTGCATGTTTTTCGAGTGCCATCAAGCCAAGGTACATTTGGGTGGGCTCCATCAGCACCTTGTCTGCCCACTCAAGAGATCTCATCCTTGCATCTAATAGGGTCTTCCAAATGTTGACCACCAATTTGTGTATAAAAAGATTTGATCTAAAAGTATAGAAGGTTTTATATCAAAAAATTGCTGGCTAGCTCAGTAGATTAGGCATCTGTCTCAGGAGCTAGAGGTTGGGAGTTGGATTCCTTACTGTGCCTCCTTGACAGGGGCTGGACTTGATGATCCGTAGGCTCCCTTCCAGCTCTGCAGTTCCTGCTTTACATCCTGTGTGTAGAGATGGGCACGAACCACCAAACCAGCAGTCCTAGCTGGTTCGTCCTTTGGCCGAACAGGTGTTTGGCACTTCCCAGCCCCGCCTCCTCCAATGGGTATCCACTCTGAAGCAGTACCTGGAGAAGGCGGGGCAGGGAAGCCAGGATGCTGCCTCTGAGTGGGTGCCCACCGGAGGAGGCGGGACTGGAAAGCACTGAGCACCTGTTCAGCCAAAGGACGAACTGACACAAACTGCTGGTTCGGCAGTTCATGCCCATCTCTACTTACGTGCAAAGTACATTCAAATGCCTTTGTGTTGAGCTGGAGAGCTCTGGTGCTTCATTGAGAATGAAGAGTGAATTGGTTGCCAAGGCATCCTCTAATGCTGCCCACCTTGAGATTGTTTCCTTGCTCAGATGCCTGAGTAAACAGCAACTTTCTGAGACTCCAGCCAGTGGACTAAGATCTAGAACCCTTTACTGGCATGCTTTCCCTTCATATGTACTTATTCATTGTTGGGTCCTTATAATGTCCCCTTTGCTGTTGCAGGGAAGGCCAGGGCCTGAATTAGGGCCTCTTGAAGTATCCGTCTTAGAATCTTCTCATTCTTCCCAAGTTCTGGGTCATACTCAGATTCTGGTTCCCTAAACTTCCGGTTCTGCAAGGGTGGGTAACTCTTACAATTGTATAATGGCATGTTCTCTGGTTTTATCTGGTTTGTGTATTTTTAACACACTAGTGAGATGTTGCTAATGCCATAGCAGAAAGATGGCACGCTGGGCAAATCCATCTATCAATAAATACGTGTCTGCATTATAATTCCCTGCTGGAAATGAATCAATATGCCTATCCAGGCATGCAGAAAACCAACAAACTGCCAGCTTTGATGCCAGGCTCACTTGAATGTACTGTGTACCAAGTGTGCTCCTACTGGATTCAACCCTCTTGGCACCGAAGGGGCACCTGAGAAATGAACAGCAACTATGTACTTTCCAGGAAAACACAGGTAGATAAACTGGATCAAAACAAGTTAGAATATTGTCTCTATGTTGTGATCATGTCTAGTTCTACAAGTGAGATGTGGAACAGAATGTATGTCCTTGCCTTCCGCTCCTGTTCAGAGTTCCAGCCAGCTAGCCTAGTCTGGAATACTCTGTGCAACCTACCACATCACATTTCATTTTTCTGTTCAAACTGACAGCCAACATTCTGTGAGTTTTGAGTATGCTCGGTCCCCATGATATTGTTTTGGTGGTATTTGCTGGCTAAATTCCGATCTTGAAAGACACAAGTTACAAGTCATGTAGTTACCTGTAACTGTTTACTTTTGGGTAACAAGTAATGTAATGAATAGTTACAACATGATTTTTAGCTGGAAGAGTAACCAGCCTTGTTGTTGTTGTTTAGTCATTAAGTCGTGTCCGACTCTTCGTGACCCCATGGACCAGAGCACGCCAGGCCCTCCTGTCTTCCACTGCCTCCCGGAGTTTGGTCAAATTCATGCTGGTAGCTTCAGTGACCCTGTCCAATCATCTCGTCCTCTGTCGTCCCCTTCTCCTCTTGCCTTCACACTTCCCCAACATCAGGGTCTTTTCCAGGGAGTCTTCTCTTCTCATGAGATGGCCAAAGTATTGGAGCCTCAGCTTCAGGATCATAAACCATCCTTAGTCACATGTTATACAGATTACTACAAGGAAGAAAACAATTAGTACCGTAGTCACCACTATCCAGTTAAACCCTCTAAACAGCAGCTTGCAGTATCAACATTAAAAACAATGAAAAACAGCTAAAGGCAGCAAACAAACGTATAAACAATAGTGACACAACGGCTAAGGATTACAACAGCAATCAGGCATGGCTGCGTGGAATATATTGTGCTCACAGCAGAATTCAGCATTCCATAAACCAACTCAAAAAATAGGGTTGTCCCAAACAAAAGCTTATAACTGTGAAACTGGATTATGGATCAGCACCAAATTTCATATTCACCCTTGTTGAAAACCAGCCCTGACAATTGCTTTGTGTTTGGGTGAGAAGTGGTTAACTGATGAAAAAAGGAGCCAGCTTCTGGGAATTTCCCTTGTGTGGTGTTACTTTGTGAATGGTAGTGAGCCTAAGAGGGTATCCTGTAGACCATCTTGACTGCCGACACTGGTGTTGTCAACATTCTGGCTGCCCTTTACCATGTAAAGCTTGGCATCCTTGTTCCTTTTGGCAATGGGGGCATGATATTGTGCCGCAATATTGGGCTATTTTCTGGCCTTTTGAATTGTGGGTACAAAAGCACAGTATTCCACGTTCATAAACCAGAGGGTTGTGTTTTTTTTAAAAAGAATTTAATTCTCCTTTGTGGATATGACTTGCAGTGGCATGCAACTTTCTCATGTGGGAAGGTGCCCTCAGACTCTTGGCTCACAGCAAGAGTCGATATATTAATGTGTTTGAAAAATGTTTGATTTTGCCATCTGTCTTATACAGTATAATCCATCATTGAAGCCCCGGCACAGATGAATGTTTACATTGGCCAGCATCCTACTTATCTCACAGTAAAGAGTAAACCCACTGAATCAACTGGTGAACAATAAGTCAATACTCATGTAAAGCCCACTGAGTCAATGTGCCTACTCTAGCTGGGATTAGCAATAGGAAACTTTACTCACTTTTAACCGGTGAAGAGTTTGGTGTAATTCAAAATGCTTGCATATTGAATCAGCACCAGAGGTTTCCCCTGCTGAAAAATATTTATTTTCTTGTTTGGTATCTTTTGCTTTGTATCCTTTGATCTAGCAAAATTATGTGTTCCTGGATGAAATCAAAGGAAGTAGGACTGAGGTTCAAAGACGTGTTTGTTTACTTTATAAGTCACGTGGCTCTTGTTAGCTATAATAGGCTACAGAAACAAAAACATCAAATGTGGCCTTTCCCTAAATCTGTTGATAATTTCTTTTGTTTCATAGAGTGTGAATTATTTTGCACTCAGTAACGAAAAAAAAATTCACTCTCCTCTCCATATGCTCAGAAAGACACGGACACTGATGTAGGTTAAGATGCATGTTTTCTTAACCTATAGACTGATTAATGAACACCCCAATGACTGCTGGATAGCTCAGTGGTTTAGGTAAGTGGTGACGGAGCAAGAAGTTGGGAGTTTGATTCCCCACTTGTGCCTCCTTGACAGGAGCTGGACTCCATGATCCATAAGGTCTCTTCCAGCTCTGCAGTTCCAAGATTACAAAGGTGCATTTTACAGAAAAAGACTGGCAGACAGCCCAGTTCCATAGATCTGCCATTTAAAAAGCAGAGGTAGCTGTCCTGATAGCAAAAACTAATTCCCAAATCTTTTGTTCTGGGAGAGGGGAGTGAGATAACTTTGTCAGACCAAGTTTTTTTTTCCTGTGCACAATATTCCTTTATGCATGCTATAGGTAAATTTTATCCAAATGTTTTTGTTTGCTATGTGCCGTCAAGTTGCATCTGACTTACAGAGACCTTAATCGGGTTTTCAAGGTACAGTACATTGATATTTAAGGAGTGGTTTTGCCAATGTAGTGGTTTAATAGCTCAGTGTATCTGGCTGTGGAGCCAGAGGTTGGGAGTTTGATTCCCCACTGTGCCTCCTATGAGCAGAGCCAGCCTGTGTAGCCCTGGGCAAGCTGCTCAGCCCCAGGGCGCCCCCAGAAGAAGGGAATGGTAAACCACCTCTGAGTATTCTCTACCTGGAAAACCCTGAAAAGGGTTGCCATAAGTCAAAATTGATATGATGGCACATGGTGATTATTATTATCATTATTATTATTTACCAATGCCAGCAAACAGTGAGTTTCCAGCAGGGATTCTAACACTGTGATGTCATATAGAAGGGCAGACTGCCGGATGATGAAGGACACCATACACTTGGGGCAGAGACTGATAGTGACTATAGAATCTATAGGCTGGGGGTGGGAATGGCCTGCTGTTGAAGGTGCTCACCTCTACCATAGACTCTGGACTGCTGGACTTAAATAGAGAGGCAGACATCTGAGTTCCAATGGCCACAAAGTTTCCCCGATGGCCTCAAGGCAGAAGCTGAAAGTAGGGCTGTAGCTTGGTGGAAAAAATATCTCTTCGGTAATACAAAAACACATGGAAGCTTGGTAACTTTTGCAGTGTTTTCATTGATCCTGAAAAGAAAAGCAAGTGTCCAACTGTGAAAAAAAGAAACCTGGAACATGAAAATTCCAGGGTCAGTTCCTGAGAGCCTCAGATAAGGCTGGGACAGACTCCTGTCTCTCAGACCCTGGAGAGCAGCTGCCAGCCAGTGTAGAAACTATTAAGTTAAATGGGTCAAGGGACTGATTGGTCTAAGGCAACCTCTCCACCAGGATGATGAAGACCACCTCATGGAACCCACCTGCTCAGGTGGGCAGATGTAAGAGCATAAATCCTTCCACCCAGAAAAAGGCCCACGCTTGGTCATCCTAAACGTTTTTCATTTAAAATGATTTAACTTAGTGTAGGGAGGAATAAATCCAATAATAAATTGATCCTTAGTGATCTATCAGATCAACCAAGAGCTGATCTAGATTTACCTCCTGCCAGTTTTGGACAGTGAGCGGCAATAACTGTTCAGGAATTTTTAAGGTAAACAGTTCGGACAGCAGGCATAATTCCTGATTTCCCAATTGGACAGCATCCCGCAGCTCCTCAAACACATCATCGAGAGGTCAGCCCAGAAAGCACAGTTGCACACAGAATACTACGACAGAGCTATTCGCACAACTAAAAAGGGGTCCAAAAAAAAAACCCCTTCGACTCAATGGAGAGAGACTTAAAATAAATAACATCCCCAAGGGGTGTTCAAAAAGAAACAAGTCCTCAAAGAAAAGTGTGAGTGTGCCCTGCCCTTACAATAATGTTGTGCAGTCGGGAAGTTTGGAATCAATTTGCATCCTGCTAAACCCCGAGTAACTGGAGGAGTACATTGCAAAGTCCTTGTGCCTTGAATCTGAATAGGTCCCCAGCCTTACAGGCCCTTGACCAATGTCACTCCCTACCCGATATGTCACCCTGTGGTGGCTCTTCATCCACTTGGAGGCGTCCTGAAAGTCAGGAGGGTTGGAAGCCACAAAGCCAGGTGAAGCCGACAAGGCGACCTTCTGCCTGCTTACTCCGAAGGGAGTGAGTCCCTTGGCACACCGTGTGGGGCTTCCCGAGGCAGGCTTCGCCTTCACGACCTCCGGTGCCTTCCCCGTGTGGACGCTGGGAAGCAAACCAAGACATTCCAAGGGCACTGATTCATCCCTTGGTTTCCTTTCTTTCCGGAATGCCCCCGATCCTGACGCTGTGGATTTCGGAGCGGTCTTCGATTTGCGTTCCTTTTTGCCGACCGCGTGGCACAGAAGTGGGTGCAAACTTTGCGCGTCCATGGGATTGGGGGGGGGGGGCGCAGAAGCACATCCAACCCTTCCTCCCCAGATCACCGCTCCAGAAGCTGCCCTGCCCTTCCCCTGAAGAGCTTCGCCTTTGAGATCGGGGGGGGGGGGGTCTGGGGAAAAAGGCTTGGGCTTTTTTTTTTGGTCACCTCCCTCCCTAAATCACTTTAGGGAAGAATTCCCCGTAACTTTTTAAAAATTGCAAATCTCTTCCCCCCCCCCCCCCCCCCCGGAGAAGTAGAGATGGGGCAGAAAAGTTTGGCTGGTCTTTGTGAAGGGAGGGAGGGAGGGAGGGAGGGAGGGAAAGAGGGAGGGGCGGCCGGGTTCCCCAAAGGGGGGGGGCGCTTGCGGGAGTGGGGGCGGGGGAGAGAAGGGGAGGGGCCACAGAGTGGCCGAAAAAAAAAAAAAAGGGGGTGGCTTGGGAGCGCGACCCATGGCGCCTGCGCCGCAGGACCGGCTGCTGCTTTGCCCGGAACGTTTGCACGGCTCCCTCGCCGCTTGCCCCCATCGGCTCGCCTGCGCGCCCGGGCGAGTGCGCCAAAGTTTGTCCGTTCGTTTGTTTGGGGGGTGTGTGTGAGAAAGAGGGGGAGCTCCGGGGCGTTTTCCAGCTGCTCACCCTGCAAACCTTACTTGGGTATTTTTTTTTTTTAATTTGGATTCGGATCGGTGCCCTGGAGAAGAGAGGAGGAGAGCCGCCTGCCCCACAGGCTAGCCGTCGGGGCGCATAGGGCATCGCTGCCGGTCGTGGGGCCAGTGGGGGAAAGACAAACAAACCAAACAAACAAAAAAAAAAACCCAACGTTTCCAGCCCCAGAGCGGCAGCCGCCGTTCTCACCATCAGCCGCGAAAACCTGGAAGGCATGGGACCGAAAGCCTTGTTCACCTGTCTGATGATGATGCTGATGCTGATTAAGTTTTAAAAGTTTGCTTTCGGGGCAAAGAGCTAAACTTGCTGATGGTGGAGAGGTAAGTTCGTCGGGTAGTTCCAGACCGACGCGGCCGCTCTGGCAGGGTTACTCGCGAGGAAGCCCGCACTGGGCACAGCCGGACAGAACTCCCCAGTTAAGCAGGCGTGGGTGCTTTTGCACGGCAAAAGGCGAACGCTTCTAGGAGAGCGGCGGAAGGACAACAAAGCCCATGTTTGCGGGTCGGAGGGTAGAAATCTGCGTGAGTCTGTCGGGAGGGCACCGCTGTTCGGTGGGTGGGTGGATGGGGGCTCCTCCTAAGTTAGGGATGCTGGTCTATATTGTTTTCCGTTTTGGTGGGAAAACATTATTTCCCTTTTCAGAGTAAGTAGGCTTTTCCGAGTGTTTGGAAAGTTACTTTTTTTGGATTGCGAAAAGGTTGCAGTTGCAATAATAATAATAATAATAATAATAATAATAATAATAATAATAATAATAATAATAATTTCCAGGCCGCTGGCAGGATTCAGGAAAGCTACTTTTCATGGCATCCCTCAGTTTTTGGATCTCTGGCCTTTAACTGGAGTCAACCCAAGGGATTTAGATCAAGTCCCTCTCAAACGCTCCGCACCCATTGAGTTAAACTTTCATCGAGAATTGAACTCAATGGGTATTGCAAGTGGGCAGAGAAAGAGCTGCCCCTCCCAAAACTTTTCCGCCCACCTGAACTTTAATCATCTTTGTCCCTTTAAGCGTACAGGACACCAGCTGGACCGATATCTAGTGCAGGTCCGAGGCAATAATAACCTCTCCTGATCGGTTTCCCTTCTTCGGTGTTGAACTACAGGTTCCATAATCCCCCAGTCACTGGGCTGGCTGGGGATGATGAGCCTTGTACTCCAATGCCAGGGGTGGACAAGGCTGCAGGATACTGCCTGACACTTTGAACCTCTTTTCTTTCTCTCCCTGCTCCAAATTAATTAATGATGAATTAGGTCTATCCCGCTTCCCACCGGTGAGCGCAAGCCCTTGTCCTCCCCCTCCCTATTTTACCTTCACAACAACCCTGTGAGGTAGGTCAGGGTGAGTCAGAACAACTGACCCCTGGTGGCTCTATCTCAGTGGAGACGGGTGTGTAGATTTCCCACGTCTCAGCCCAATACCCTAACCACCACACCATGCTGTTATGTCCCCTCTCTTTGGATTCTCCCAGATTCCACAGATGTGGATTCTATTTAAATTGGTTTGTAGAAATGACTTCATAGAAGTTGATCTTTGAAGAATATTCCCCTCTTAATCTCTTGGATGTAGGGGGGAATTTTATGAAGGTGCCTCTAAGGAAATAACTTCTGTGTAGTATGTGAAATGAGCACATCTCTGTCTTTTTTTGCATCATTAACATATGTTTCTGCCAGCCACGGCATACTGTACCTCTGTCAAAACTGAAACTTGCAAAACTTTGCCAGGAGATACACATTTTTCCCCCTTTTACCAGATCTGATCTCTGTAACGGGAAAAGAAAGCCATTGGTGAAACAAGCCCAATTTCTTATTAAAAGCACCTTTAGAACCAGCATTAAAGAAGGAATTTGGTATCAAATAATTGGCATTAAGAATATGATCCCAGCCAAGATCAAAGCAGCCTCCCAGTACTTGTGACATGAGGGCTGGGCACATGATTTCCTTTGATCCTCTTTTAGGAGCTAAGGGTGTGAGCTGAGAAGTTCTTGGGTCAAATCCCGTTGCAGCCCAAAACTCACTATATGGCCTCAGTAAAGGCTGGGTTTCCTCTGTTTCTATTCTGGCCTAGTTTACTAAATTATTGTGAAAAATCTGCCTGCTGTAGCAGGTTGGACTTAAAGAGTACTGCATAGCTGGTAGAGAGAGGTCAGACAGAAGATGGTGCCCACCAATAAATCTCCCAGTTTATCGCCAAGATTCAAAACACAGGGTGAACCTTCCAGCTGTGGCTTAGCAAGCATAAGAAGCACCTGGCACACTTTAAATATGTAGTGTGAATCTAAATGTTATTAAACAACTCACTAAACGCGCTTGGAATGCCTTAGTCTAAAGGCAGGGTAACCGTAAGCATAGTAGAAAGAATTTTATGTCAATGGTATGGCCTGTAATTTGCTTGGGCAAGGTCTCCTGGTATCTCCAGTTAAGGCTAGGAATAACTTCTGCTTGAATCCCCAGATCGCTGCTGCCAGTCCGTGCTGACAATATTAGGGTACTGAGATATGGCCAGCTGCCTGTGTTCCTGGTTTTGATGCATCACATTGTCTGCATGACTCTCCAGTTAAAAGGATCATCAGCAGATAATGGGAAGATATCTCGCTACCCTGAAAGTTGCTGCCATTTGGAGTAGACCATGTGGAGAAATAATCTGAGTTGGGGTTACACAGCGTATTCTAACCCAGAGAAGCATAAATGGAGGTTTGCACAGCAGTTCCTGGAGTAGGGGACTGGACACATACATGGCACATGCTAGGGAATTGTTTGTTAGCTGTGGTGTCCTGGGATCTATCTGCACCCTGATGTTTCTGCTTCACATTTGATGTCTTTCTTGCAGTATTACTGGGTTCTTGCCAAGCAACCATTCCTGGAAAATTAACTCTAGGTCTTTTCCATCTAACAGTAGAAACTGACAAGGCAGCAGCTTTGCAATTAGAAGTGGAACTTGCTTAAGAAGGCATGGAGATATGATTATTCTCTAGCTGTAATTGTGCACTTTTGCAAGTTGTAGGTTAGCTAGCTTTTGTTTAGAGATTTGACACTGCAAGATAAATACCAGGCTTCATTGGTGTGAGTATTATGAAAACATGGCAGATGTGAACAATATTCCTCTGCAGCTATAATGTTTTATCACCTTCTAATTGTGAAGCTGCCATCTCTTCTGTTTCCACCTTAAATTGAGCATGGTATCCACTTTGTTACTCCAGCTATACTCTGATGTTCTTTCTTGCTAGAAGTTGCTAGAAGTTGCTAGCCACTTGCTAGAAGTGCTGAGGAAATTCTCCACCTACGATACATTCAAGCTGTGTGTTTGATCAGCTACACCATGTCCTAAATACTACACTTCAGATGAAACATAAATATGAAGAAATAGGAAGTACAGGCTAGGACCTCCTGTTCCTCCGTATTATTGTCAGCTCTGAAACACCTCTTAAACTCCAAGTTCTGTGTCTCAGGAATTGCTGAGGAGGCAAACCTGTTTCTAAAAACTAGCAGTTCAGAATTCAGAGTGCACAGAGGCTCTTGTAACTGCATGATCTTTTAAAGGAAACAATTCCCTGCATATAAACAACTAGTTGCCAAGCAGAACAGTTCAAATCCAGCTTCTTCCCTGATACACTAGATTTCTGTATGCATGGATTTTTAAAATGCTTTCTGTTTGTGGCAATACCACACATTCAATCACAGGCGCTGTAGTCGAGAAACAGATCTAGCACTTCAGTTGCTGTTTGTGCGAAAGAGCACATCTGCAGCATGTAAACTGGACTGGCAATGATAGGATCAGTTTGAAGTTTCATTACAAACACTGAAATTCTCTGGCGTGCTGTTATCGAATGCAAGAGCACCATTCCACTGGCAGTCTTAATTGTTGCTTGCCCTTCGTTTTATTTGGAAACTTTCAAAGGGTAGTATATAAAGCTATTTCTTTCGAAAGAAATTAATGTTTAACTTCTTATCTACTTATTGGTGAACACACCCAGTTTATGCTCCCCTGGGTCTCCCCCTGCCTCAGTTCCTTCTGGCCCAAAATAGCAGGATGTTTCTTTGTTCTTAGATTCTGATTGAAGACTACAGAAGCCACACTGATTAAAAGCAAATGTCCGACTAAAGTAACTCATTCTTTAATGAGGTAATGAAAGCCCTACCCATGGCTGGGTGGCCAGGAGACTTGCAAATCCAATGATGGAGTGGCTGTGTGTACAGCTCATGTGAAAACAGCTGATTCACATCACACTTGCTATGCTGGGTAACACCCAGGAGATATTTGCTCTTTCCACCAGCTGTAAAAAAAAAAGTTTCATTTATTGCAAAGTAATCGGGCTGCAGCATTCTGTAAGTCTTTGGAAGTCTCTTGGAATGTGTATCAAGAAAGCAAGACCTGTTAGTTTCAAATAGTCCCTTTGTGACAGGGATTATTGCCTGCATGTGCAACGCCACTCAATTTGGATATGCTCTTATATGGCCCCAGCTGAAGAAACGGGGGCCATATAAGAGCATGCACATATTGGGGGCTGTTGCTTTCATATGGCTGGAATTATTGGATTATAATTCTTGTTAAGTAAACATGAGCACAAAGACCTTCAAAAATAGTCTTTAACCATTTTGACTGCAAGTACGCAAAGGTGTCTAAAGCCCTCGTCACAGGCAGGCAGAAGAATTATATTGCCATGGTGAGATTGAACAGCTTGTGCCGTGTAAAAGCTTCCCAGGCTGCAAAGTGGATCTTAGGTAAAGGTAAAGGTTCCCCTTGACATTTAGTCCAGTCGTGTCCGACTCTAGAGCGCGGTGCTCATCCCCGTTTCCAAGCCGCAGAGCCAGCGTTTGTCCGAAGACAGTTTCTGTGGTCACGTGGCCAGCGCGACTAGACACGGAACGCCATTACCTTCCCACCCTGGTGGTACCTATTTATCTACTCGCATTTTTTACATGCTTTCAAACTGCTAGGTTGGCAGGAGCTGGGACAAGCGACGGGAGCTCACTCCGTCGCGTGGATTCGATCTTACGACTGCTGGTCTTCTGACCTTGCAGCACAGAGGCTTCTGCGGTTTAACCCGCAGCGCCACCACGTCCCTTAAGCGGATCTTAGTTCCCTGAAATAGCTTCCTAAGCCTTAAACAGTCCTTTGTCTCTTATCCTCACCAACCCTAGCTGACCACCTTTTGTCCGCCATTTTGTTTTTCTGTAGTTTCAGCGCCATCCAGTTTATTGGTTAGCTCTTGTTTTGGGTTCAAATAGTTCTAGTTTTATTTTGGTTGTTTTGTTTATTATTGTAAACTGGCCAGAGTAGTGCTTCGCCACTAATGGGGAGCAGTTTACAAATTTAATCAATCAATCAATCAACCAATCACTGGTCAGTAGTTAGAAATAAGAGAAGAAGCCTGTAGGCTGAGTGGAGAATCTTTGTGGGTCTAGAGTTCCTAATCGTTCTCCTAGACCTTTAGAAGTGTGTCTGATTCAAAACAACCACATAAACCCTGCTCACACATTAGCAGAGCTCAGAATGTTGCATTATGAAAGGAATTTGCTGCACTCCTCATTACTGCTTGGCATTTCCTTATCTTTAGTCTGATTACACAAGTCTTTCATTGCCAGTAGTACCAGGGCAGGAAAATACTGAGAAATACTAGCTGGTTCCCTCTAGTGGCCAATTCTGATAATGCACCTCAGAAATATAAATCTGTAAAAGCTTAAGTGAAGAATGCTGTCAATTTATTTATACACAACGTTTTCCATAATGAATTTTACTCAAAGTGGTTCACAAAAGCAAAACTGATTGCAATAGGAATTATACACTTGTACCATAACACGTATTTACTAATTATATGTTATCAAGTGGGTTCTGGGTTATGGAGACCTTCTCCAGGGTTTCTTGGGTACAAAGGACTCAGTGGATGTGAGCCCACATGAAGAAAAAAAAGGAGCAACCCTGTGGTGCTGCCTCCCCCCCCACACAAAAAAAAGAGAAATTTCTAATTTTGGTACCCTCTAAATTTTGCTGTCCTGGGGCAATGGCCCCATTGCCCCACCCTAGTTAATGCTGTGATCTCCCTCTAGGGAGAAGGCAAGTGGGGCTGTGGGGGGAGTCTGGAAAAGTTCTGGCCCTGCTGGTTAGGGGATTCTGGGAAATAGTGTTTCAGAACGAATAGCGTTTCTAAGTGTTGGCTGAATGGAAGACAACTTGTGCGAACTGTTTTTGGCCATGGCAGAGGCTAATGATTGGGAAGGGGAAAATCTCATGATTGATGCCATCCGTGTACCTTTCAGGAGAGTCTGGTGAGATAACGACCGTGCTGTTAAAGAGCAGCTTCTACACTACTGAGGGAATATTTAAAGGGGAGAATTTAACTATCCATCCATACTCACCATAAAAACATTTAAAAGTTTGTGTTGTTTGTGAGGAGGCAACACATCATTAATTGTAAAAACTGAATGAAAGGTGGGGTTCTAATCTAATTATTCTGCCAGTGGAACATGTGGTTTAATTTGTTAACAGCCAATACAGTTGACCAAGGATTCCCAACCTTGGGTCCCCAAGTGTTCTTGGACTATAACTCCCAGAATCCTTCACCACTAGCTGTGTTGGCTAGAATTTCTGGGAGTTGTAATCCGAGGACATCTGGGGACTCAAGATTGGGAACCACTGATGTAGGTAAATGACTACTTGGCTGCTCATCTATGAATTTTTCCTACATTATGAGACATGGAACTTTCCCAAAAGTTATTTATTTCCCTTTGTCCACACATTACAACTTAAGGTGTGTATGGACCGATGGGGCTAGTAATCTCTCTCTCTCTCTCTTTTAACTGTAGATTTAAAGTGTTCAACTATGATCAGGGTGCCTTTAGATAAGGTTCCCATAAATGACACCACTGACCTTATGAATTTACGTGCTGAACTATCATGCCCTTTCGCAGCCTAGTGCCACCTAAATGTATAAGACTACAACCTCCATTATCCCTGGTAGCACAGTGATAGTGGTTGGGGTGGGGAATTGGAGTTATAACCCAGTACATTAGGAGAGTGTCAGCTTGTTGGTGGTTTATCACATGCTGTTTGCTCAAGAGGCTCAGGGTAGCAAACATGGCCCCCCTTATCTTACATGGACATCAGCTCTATAAAGGTAGGTCAGCTGAGAGATGATGGCTGACCTGAGATGGTGAAAGAAGCCCAGTGACAACATGAAATGTGGGAACACAAGAAATTGTTTTTAATCAGACTGTTGATCCATGGTGCCTAGATTTAGGCTTGCAAACTAAGCACACTCCAGGTGTTTCCCACTCTAGCTCTCCTAAGCCTCCAGCCAGCATGGTCAATGGTTAGGGATTCTGGAATCTCTTTTCCAAAAAACTTGGTAGTTACCAGGTTGCCTATCCCTGATCTAACCAATAAGTGCTAACAGTTTTCTGAAATTTCTCATCTTTTTCCAGCACTTTGTTGCATAATTCTTTTTTGCTTGAAATTCAGCCCCAGACTTGACTTCCACTGTCCAGCCTAATATTTGGTCCTCTTCACCAGCTTGGAGCTTAATATATTGTAGCACTTCTCAGTGTGAGGTAGCCACCTTTTGGAACAAACACAAATCATAGAATCATGGAGCTGGAAGGGGCTTATAAAACCAGTGAGTCCAACCCCCTGCTCAATTCAGGAATATAAATCAAAGGATATATGTCAAGTGGTTGTCTAAGTTTCTCTTGCATGCCTCCAAGTGTTGGAGCACTCACCACCTCCTGAGGTCGTTGGTTCCATTGTCATACTGCTCTAACAGTTAAGAAGTTTCAAAAATATATTCAGCCGAAATCTGGCTTCCCGGAGCTTGAGCCCAAAGACCAAAGAATTGTGACCTCTTTAAGGCTTACAAGTTAATTTAGTGTGAGCTTTTGTGGATGCAGTCCCTTATGGCTTCAGTCCATGGGAGGCTGAGGAAATGGATTGCAATCACACTGTGTTAGCCTTAAAGATGTCACCTTGCTTTGTTTGTGTTATTATGCTATAGGTCATAATGATGGGCACCAATATTATCAGAGATGATGATGATTATGATGATGGAAGTCGTGGACGAGTGCAAATACAGCAGGTAGTAGAGGAGGGGAAAAAAGCCTAAATGATCATTTAAGTACAAGTGGAGAAAAATTACGGCGGTGAAAATGGAGAATATTTTGAAAACAACAGAAACAAAGGCTCAATATAAGAAACAACAATTTGAAAATAAATTAAACAGCTGGAAAAATAAACCACTACGTGGACAACACCTGAGAAATATTGATGGAAAGCATGATCATAGTTCAACATGGGCATTGCGAAAACTGGGGACCCTTAAGAGAGAAACCGAAGGTTTGATTTTTGCTGCACAAGAACAAGCACTCCAAACCAACGTTATGAAAGCTAAGATTCAAGGCATTAGTGCTAACAGCAAATGTTGACTATGCCGAGAAAAGGATGAAACTGTGTCACACCTCATCTGCGAATGTCCAAAGATTGCACAGACAGATCACAAAGTTAGACGTGATAGAGTGGCAAAGTTAGTGCACTGGTCATTATGCAAAAAATATAACTTGCCAGCCTCCAAAAACCCATGGGAACATCAGGTAGAGAAGGTGTCAGAAAATGAGGAAGTCAAGATCTTGTGGGATTTCCGGATACAAACTGATAGACACCTTGAACATAACACTCCAGACATAGTAGTAATAGAATGAAGAAATGTCTGGATCATTGGCATAACAATTCCAGTGGATGCCAGAGTTGAAAATAAAGAATTGGAAAAACTAACAAAATACAGAGATCTGGCAATCGAAATATCTCGCCTCTGGAAGAAACACACTTCAGTGGTCCCTGTAGTCATTGGGGCTTTGGGAACAGTATCAAGAAATTTCACACAGTACTATAAGCAGTTGCAGATCTCAGAAATAACACCCTCAGAGCTACAGAAACCAGCAATATTATGAACAGCACACATACTGTGCCGATATTTAACAGATACTTAGGTTTTTGGTTAAAACTTGTGTCTGTTATAGAATGCCAGTCAATGTTTTTATAATTTTGATTGACTGTGCCTGGCATTTTTGGGTAATAATAATTATAATAATGGATCCCAAAACATGCTCCTTTCGTGGTGGGGAATCCAAATTGTTTTTTGAAAGGAGAGAGGGAAAAAGAGGGAAAGCAGGTGAACAAGTGATTCCTAAAGTAACTGCCAACTAGTGACAAAAATAACACAGCGATCCCATTGCTTTTGCGTGTGAGTGCATTGTAGCCGATGTGCCCAAATACCTGTTGCCTCTCTGGTATTTTTTTGGCCAGATGCCCCGGGCTGGGCACTCTGGCTGTCACCTTCAGTTTTTCCAGCCTGTCTCCTCTCTTAAGCCTCAAATTAGCAGGGATTTGCGGAGGAGCAGGCTGTAGATGCTCTGCACTTTCCATCCCCGATGGACTGAGTCTTAATGTATGTGTAGCTCCGGTTTGAAACGGGTGCCAAGGGTTCTCCTAATCTGTCCGGTCCCCTTTAGCCCCCTTGACTGTGTTTTTAACCTGCTGTCTCACAGCCAAGGAAAGCTGTTCAGATATTTTGGCAAGGACGGAAACTGTACTTGGATTTCACGTTTTGTAATTTGTTTTAATTGTTTCTGGCTTTTTGCCCTACGGGGGGAAAAAATTGTCTTCATTGCAACATGTAATGGAGACTTTTCTTTTCACCCAAGGGTTTCCCCCCTCTTCCTGCATGTTACGGGACTCATTTCTCATTAGCAGGTCTCAATGAACACCTCCTAAATAGTGACATTCTAAAAAATTATAGCAGTTTCACCTAGATTCTGTTTTTTAAAAGGTAGTTCATGGTCTTTTCTTTCATATGCTCTTGGAAAAAGAACCCCTGCTTTTTCCATGCCATATTCCTGAAATGGGGAAAGAACTGTTTGTATTTCTTCCAGATGGAGAGACAGCACACGCCCACGGGGTCCCCCATCAACGAAGGACCTAGTATTTTATTGCAGTCAAATACCGTCAAATATTCCATCTGGTCAGGAACACTGTAGTGCAATGATACCTAAATTGGGTGCCCCAGGGAAACAATTCTGCTTAATGTGACCTGCATCAAAATGTTGACGGCTCCACAATTTTCCTGTTCACTGAACTCGCCACAGCTTTCCTGTGATCCTTCCTTCCCTTTCCCCTTCCCCAGTTTTGTTTCTTTATTACATTTGTAGCCCACATTTCCTTCAGCGAGCTGAAGGCAGAGTGTATGGCTCCTTTCCTCTCCCCCTAGGCCAGAATGACCCGAGAGAGTTTTATCACCAGATGGATATTTAAACTCAGATCCCCAAAGTCCCAAATCAATATTCTAAATACGACATTGCACCAGCTGTGCACCCTATTCTTGTTTTTATTATGTGCTGTCAAGTCACCTCCGACTTATGGAGACCTTATGAATGACAGTTATCTAAAATGACCTCTCTTCAACAGCCCTGCTCAGCACTTGTAAACTCAAGTCTGTGGCTTCCTTTAGGGAGTCAGTCCATTTGGTATTTGGGCTTCCTCTTTTCCTGCTGCCTTCTACTTTTCCCAGCATGGCTGTCTTTTCCAGAGAATCCTGCTTTCTCATGGTGTGCCCAGAGTAGAACAGCCTCAGTTTTGACATTTTTGCCTCCAGAGGTCGTTCAGGCTTGATTTGCTCCACTAGTCCATCTTTCTGGCACTCCCAAGATTCGTCTTTCTGGCTGTCCAGAGGCGGCTCCCAGAGGAAGCAGGGCAAGGAAGCCAGGATGCTGCCTCCAAAGGGACACCTGCCCGAGTGGGCGGGGCACCAACTGCCAAACACCTGCTGCAGTAGAAAACAAACTGGCACGAACTGTTGAACTGGTGGTTCGTGCTCATCTCTAGTCCAGACGGTGGAATTCTGGGAGTTGTAGTCAAAAGAGATCAAGTTTCCAAGCTCTGGTGCCTGGACACAAAGGGACACAACTCCCCTCCACTCCCCTGCCCCCAGATGTGAAGCAGCTGGAGGTGGAAAATATCAGTGGAGCACTTTGTCAACACCTGGAGGACAAACCTTGCTTTGCACAGCTGTGGACACCCTCTGCAGGGGCTAGTTGTATTCTGTTCCTCTGAGACATTTCAGGAATGATGCTAAGCGGCTTTAGCCGTTATTGGTTTAACCTCAGCCTGGTTTAAATAATGCATAAGCTACGTCTAATGGCCCTGATTTGTTTGGATAACCCTGATAGGCAGTGGGCAACTTTTCCTTTCTGTCTTTCCTCCAGGCAACAGTTTGGCTCCAGCCTGGCTGGTCATTCAAGATTTTTCACAATAGTGCACTGATGCTTGCTGTTCTGTATTGCTGAATCTCTCTCTCTTTTTTCTTTCTCTCTTTCTCTGCCTGTTTTATTTATTTATTTATTTATTTATTGAATAGCCTGCCTGTATTGCAAGATCTTGGGGAGGGGGAAGGGGGGGGGAATTACCCAGCGGTATAAAATGATTTTAAATATTTTGTGCAGATCCATAAAATATGGAGATAAAATATGGCTTTATAAAAAGTAATTTGAGATATGATTAGAAATGAACGGTGCTTGGTTTAGTTTTGTAACGTTTCTAATTTCCTGTGCAAGGTGGGGACCAGTGTGTCTACACTAGACAGTTATAAAGGTTCAATACCCCTTTAACGGGGGTACCTGTTACCCCTTTAACAGGATGTCATCACCATCCTCAGGAATTTAGTTTTGTTGTTTGGTGAAGCGCTTAGAACCCTCAGCTGCAGCTTTAGAGATCTCCAATAGCAGATCCGACATCTTTCCCCAAACTAGAATCCCTAGAATTCCATACGATGGAGGCAAGGTAGTTAAAGTGGTATCAAACTGCAGTGACAACTTTGTTTTTCTATATAAATCTGAAAGTGTAGGAGTGCATGCCATTCGCCCTGCAAGTGAAAGATGCCCCTTGATGTCAGAAGCAGAATAAATAAGATCATGGCTTATTTTGAGTCCATTGAGATGGGCTTTAAACATATGTATATATTTTATCTCAGCTGCCCCCCTCTGGACAAGATCTAAACAAGATCATGTCTCTCTTGCTGTTCCTTTGTTTCTACCACATGGCGCGTTTTGTCATTGCGTGTCCAAGGGAAGCTGTTTGAGCCAGTGGGCTGCCATGCAGCTTTCCTCAGCATGGCGCTCGCCCCCTGGATCTTTTGCAATGCAGGTCCCATGATCCCCAGTTGGAATGGCCAACGAGGACTGTGGAAGTTGTGGTTGAATAAATATGGAGACATCAGGTTGGGGGCATGGACAGTGTGTTGGAACATGTCTGCACCAGACAGCTGATTTTGGAAGCTAAGCAGTGTGGAGCCTGGTCAGGAGATGTGTGCATGAGAGATGACCAAGGAATATAAACCATCTCCAGGAACAGCGAGGAAATAATCCTGCCTGAAATCTTGGATAGCTACTGCCAGTCAGAGGTGACAGTGCTCAGTTAAATGAATCCACAGTGTGATTCCGTATATGGCAGTTTCTTATATTACCATGTTCCCAAATCTGGGTTTAAATCCCTGCCAAGCAGTGACCTTGGGCTGGACTGTCTGTCTCAGCCCAAACTGTTGTCAATAATGTCGTTGTAAAAATTTAGGGACTGGGTCACACTGAATCAGAAAAAAAAAAATGCATTGAGCCCAGTGTGTTTTAGTTGGGTTTCTTCTTCAGTCCTGCTGTTTGAAGAGGCTTTTCTAGAGACACTGGATGTTCAGCCTCTTGTTCAGTCCAGGCTCTGACACGTAGGATGTGACATCTTTGATCTAGGATTGTCCAGTCTAATGTGAAGAAAAGCCTGACACCAGGTCCCATGTCAGAAAGCTCTTGCTGTTAAGATGTTCATCCCAATGCTGTGCCTCAATCAGCTTTCCTGCAGTTCATTCCAGTGCTGGCTGGTGACTCCAGTTTTGTTCCACTCCAAGGTTTAGATGGATTTTTAGAGGTGCTGGGCTGTTTTGAAGGTGTGCTTCAGCACCTTGGAGAGTTCCTGGGAAAGGGCCAAGCCAACATGTAGGACAGGTATACTTCCCCTGCAGGGATGGAGCGACCGACCACCTCTGATGGATCAGCAGAGAAGTAGTCTGTCTCATCTTGTGTATGGTCATCCTTTAGATATTTGAAGGCCACTATGTCATGTTCCAGCTGCCTGGATAGCTCAGTGGTTTAGGTATCTGGCTTGGGGAACCAGAGGCTGGGAGTTCAATTCCCCACTGTGCATCCTGGGAGAAAAGAGCCTGCCTGTGTAGTCAGGGGCCAACTGCACAGTCCCAGGTTGCCCCCAGAAGAAGGGAATGGTAAGCCACTTCTGAGTATTCTCTACCTGGAAACCCCTGGAAAGAGTCACCATAAGTTGGAGTTGACTTGAAGACACACAATTATTATTACTATTATTGCTACTATTGTTATTTATTTATTTATTTATTTATTTATTTTTACCCTGCCCATCTAATGGCTGAGCCACTGCAGGCAGCTTACAACAAAAATAACACAAGCATAATATAAAAGTCAATAGTAGGTATCAATGTAACATTGAACAAAAGAGAAGCTATTCCTAAAATTAACTATATTATTATTATTATTATTATTCAAAAACGCCAGGCACAGTCACTCAAAATTATAAAAACATTGACTGGTATTATATAACAGATACATAATTTTGTAATCTATGCAATCTTTGGACATTCACAGATGAGGTGTGACACAGTTTCATTGTTGTTGTTGATGATGATGTTCTACTTTCATCTCTTCTCTCAGTTAAACATAGCCACTTCTTCCAACCATTCTCATACAGCTTGGTTTCCAGATCTCTCATCATCATGGTTGTCCTTCTCTGGATACTGTCCATCTTATCAATGTCCTTCTTAGACAGCTCAGGATCCAGAACTAGGTGAAAAAAAACAGGATGGCTTCTATGTGTGAAGACCTCTCAGTTTTTGCCATTCTTGCTGATGACGGGGATCATGACAACAGTTTCTTATTTTATAGACGAGGAACTCAACATGAGAAAATGAGATTGCCAGAGTTGCCTTAAGAGAATCTGCATTTCTGAACAAATAATAATTCTCTCTTCCCACATTAGAGGAATTAAAGTTCTCCACACCCCACTAACCTAAAATTCCTGTAATACTGGCAGTTAGAATGGTGGAAAGCTGATGGTTAATTTTTCCCAAGGGTTCTGCTCATTTAGCAAGGTACTATTTTAACTGCTCATTGATCTGGCTGCATAGCTCAGTAACTTACCTGGTTCTAGAGCCAGAGGTTGGAGGTTTGATTCCCCACTGTGTCAGAGCCAGCCTGTGTGGCCTTGGGCAACCTGCACATTCCCAGGGCGCCCCCAGAAGATGGTAAACTACTTCTGAGTCTTTTCTACCTGAAAAACCCTGGAAAGGGTTGCCATAACTAAGAATTGCTTTGCCGGCACATTATTATTATTTTAACTGCACATTGATCGTTTACGCACTGATAATCATGAGAATTGTTCATGCCTTCCACAGGTCGATGTTCACCATGCTGGGTCTACCTACTCTTCTCTTGCTCCTGGGGGCTGTCAATGGTGCTATACCTTCCCGTGCTCACTGGAAGCCAACTTGGCCGACCTACAAGGTCCCAGTCATCGTGCCACAGTTGACTATAAATTTAGACAAACCACAGTTTGATGCAGAAGCCAAGCTAGAAGTGGTGTCGCCTTGTGGCCCATCCTGCCACAAGCGTTCTCCACTGCCAACCTACGAGGAGGTGAAGGACTATTTGTCCTATGAGACTCTGTACTCCAATGGTTCACGCACAGAGACGGAAGTTGGCATTTACATCATTACCGGCAGCAACAGCGGGGCACAAAGCCGGTCTCGGACCAAGAGACAGATCTACGGATACGACACGAGGTTTAGCATTTTTGGCAAGGACTTCCTGCTGAACTATCCCTTCTCCACTTCCGTGAAGTTGTCCACGGGCTGCACCGGCACATTAGTGGCTGAGAAGCACGTCCTGACAGCCGCTCACTGCATTCATGATGGCAAAAGTTACGTCAAGGGAGCCAAGAAACTAAGGGTGGGGTTCCTGAGGCCCAAACTGAAAGATGGTAGCAAAGGGGCAAACGTCAGCAGCTCCCCAGAGCCAGAGAGAATGAAATTCCAATGGATCCGTGTCAAACGGACCCATGTCCCCAAAGGATGGCTCAAAGGGAATGCCAATGACATTGGCATGGATTATGACTATGCCCTGTTGGAGCTGAAGAAGCCTCACAAGCGAAAGTTCATGAAAATAGGAGTCAGCCCATCTGCCAGGCAGTTACCTGGCGGGAGGATCCATTTCTCAGGCTACGACAATGATCGGCCCGGGAACCTGGTTTACCGTTTCTGCGATGTCAGAGACGAGACGTACGATCTCTTATATCAGCAATGCGATGCCCAGCCAGGGGCCAGTGGTTCCGGAGTTTATGTCAGGATGTGGAAGAGGCAGCACCACAAATGGGAACGTAAAATTATTGGGATTTTTTCCGGACACCAGTGGGTGGACACCAATGGGTCCCCCCAGGACTTCAACGTGGCCGTCCGCATCACCCCCCTCAAATACGCACAGATCTGTTACTGGATCACAGGCAACTATCAGGAGTGTAGAGAAGGCTAAAGACCATGTACATCCCAGCAAGGTCATGGCTGCTTATTTGGGGGGCAAGGCGGGGGTGGGTGGGAAGGAAAGCCAGACTCTTCTATATTGCCAATCTGTGTGCGGTTCTCTTTTAAAAATACTTGGATGCAGGAATTAACAGGGATGTCAGCAGTATTTATGAAGGTAATTTGTGTTAACTAATAAATACAGCTAGAAATGTGTATTTGGCAAAGAGAGGTGGACAAGCCCTAGATACAGGAGAGTTCTGGATCTGGGAGAACCATGTCCTTCCTCCACCACTCAACAAGCTTCTCAGTTCTTTGTCATGGCTGTAGCCTTCTTCCTTTTGCATATTTTCTGTCTTACAACATTTCTGCATTGGCACAAAATCTACAGGATCGGAACTGCCTTAAATGCCTTCATTAACCTTTTGCAACTTTCCTGGGGTGGACGGTGCTACTTGACCGGCCCTCTGACATGATGCACAGTGTTGGTAGAGTCTTCACCGTGGCAAGTGTGGTCATGTGGCATTCCTCAATGCCACATCCAGAGTTTTTACAAGAGTATTCATTCCTACATTCCCATTCCGAGCAACGAAACTCATCGCCGGGATGGGCAGAGCTTGGAAAAGCTGTTTCTTGGGCTACAACTCTCAGAATTCTCTAGTCAACATGGAATTCTGGAAGCTCTAATTCAGAAATGTAGCTTTTCCAATTTTGGACCTGTTATGTGTAGCAGTGGGGTTTTTGTGTGTGGTGCTCTTAGGAGCACGAATGTAAGAGAAGCAAATCCCTCAACTGGTGCTCGAAGATAGGGGGTAACAGTAAAGATACCACTTTCTGAATGTATTTAATAATGTGAGCTATATCATAAGAAGGCTTCTATTCTAAAATATGTTCCATTTTAGCCACTGTGTGAGCTGTTTCAAGCAGCTCTTATATTTAGAGGTGGACATGTGCCATGATCCCGTGGGAGTGCAAAATATGTGCAAAAAGTGTAATTAACTCCTGAATTTAGTTTCTTAAGGATCTCAGGTTAATATCAAGTTGATCAAGTACACTATACATAAAAAAGTACTCATCTTGTTTTGTTCATACGCACAACCTTTTCCTCAGAAAACTGAAACCTCTTCTGCTTTACACCCACAACTGTTTTTTCAGATTATAGTTTAGATCGCCTTATTGTCAATCACAAATCTACTCCGTCCCCTTAAATTTGGAGCTGCGCTGTGCTGAGCACTAATGGGTCGGTGCTGGGGCTCTTTTTGTAGAGCTGGCCAGAGACAGCACTGGCCCCTCTCAATCACAAACACACCTGACCCAGCCTCGAAACAGCTTTCTAGGGTAAAAATAATCTGTATAATCTACAACTTTATTGTACAGTGCAGTTGTTGAGGAGGGAAGTCTGTCTAATGGGGGAATGGACCTGAGCCCTCAGCAGGAAATGATGCATGGCTCCCATTTCCACATAGGGCGGAGTGCAAGCTTTAAGAGAAAGTGCATTTGTAATCCATAGAGCCACAGGTACAGATTGCATAAAAATATGTGGCCTGTGGCTCCTGATATCTCAGAAGTGAGTGGAATTGCTAGAGGACATTTCAGTGATCAAAGACCAAGGTTTTTCAGCCCCCTCTTATAGCTTCTTGTCCTTTCCTACAGTGGGGAGAATAAATATTGCAAATAAAGAAAGAGGACAAATCTTTCTGTAATTTGTACAGTTTGTAAAATCTGATTGCTTTTTCTTTTTGGATGAAGAATTCTGAATCCTATTTAGCCCTTGTCGCCTTGAGTATGCTTTCTAGGTTTAGATGGCATTTGCAAAATGGAAGAAGACATCAAGAAGGAACTCAGAACCTGCACAACTGAAGTTCTAAGAGCAAACCTTTGCTTTCTTCATTTCTTCCCTCCACCATTTATTGATAAAGATGTTGCCATGCCTTAGTGGTAGAGTATCTGCTTGGCCGTCTAAATATTCCAGGCCGAGATACTGCCACTCTTTGTAAAAGATCTCCTTGAGCTGGTTTTTCAAACACATTCTGAAGAAGAGAATGTGTTACTGGGGGCAGAGCTTGGACTTGTTAATCAGGGGAGGTGAGAACAGATTCCAGACTCCCAGCCACCATGACCAATCTGCAGGTTATTGTCAACAATCAATCAATCAATCAAACAAACAAACAAAAAACCCAGGCCAAATCATCTTACTTAGGTACACTGACATAGCGCAAACAGTGTAACTTTGGTGGTGAATTGCTCCAAGTTAAGAAATCACTAGACACATTACAGTTGCATTTATTACTCAGTGCGCAACTGGTAATGTCTACGGTTTTTTCTTAACTTGAGACAATTCGCCTCTAGAGGTTACATCATTTGTGTAGCTATGCAAGAGGATTTTGGCCTCTGACTTGAGGGGCCAGTAAATTGAGTCAAAAAAGGCAGGCTTTAGATGTACTAACAAAAGATAGTGTGGTGGGAATATCTGTGGAGGAGAGGAAAGGATGAGACAGGAACTCTACTCCAGCCACATTGAGATTGAGATTATGTGTCCAGTGTTGGTTCAGACGAAAATAAATGTTCCTTGTTCCATTGTCAGTGTTGCACTGGAGCCAAAACTCATGGGATCAAAGTCCTGTAACTTTTTGATGAAGAGAAATCTATTCCCTCTGGCCTTAGTTGCCTAGACCTCACTTTAGGCTGTAGAGAGGATAGCAGTTTTCTGGATTATTGTTGTGAGCCGTCTCTATTTTAATGCAACGTATTTTGAGGGCAGTTTGGTCCTGAATGGGCAATAAAAACCCATTAAACGTGCAAAAGACCTGCTCCTGGTGCAGATGAACACAGCAAGAACTGGTGAGTTTATATTGAGCAACACAGCAGCCTGCAGTTTTGGACTCTTCGTGCAGACGTAGTCATGATGAATGGCTGTGTTTCAGATTTATCGCTATCCTTTTATTAGCAGTGTCGGGTTGAAGGGGCTATTGTAATGAAAAAGCGGCTGAGTTGCATTTCTTTTCTTTTTTTAAAAAAAAAATCACATAGAAGAGATACTGCAAAGTAACACATGCCTAGAATGATTTTAGAAGTAAGTTAACTTGAGTGGAAACCTCCCAAATGTTTTCAGCTTTGAGTGGTGTTGCAGAATTTTGGTTATGATTCTCTAGCTGTGCAGCACAAGTGCAGGGACTTACAGAGCAACATTAGCTTCAAGTGCACGTCTCCTTTTTATCTCCTCATCTGGCACATACAGTCTCAATCAGTTACTCTGAGACATTGGTAAGAATAAAGGGTTTTCTTTACTCACAGTTGGCCAGATGGGGAAAAAACAGCATACTGTAAAAAAAAAAAAAGACTACTTAGAGCAGCATGCTTCAACAAACTCATAGCCTGCTTCCAGTGTACCCTGCAAACTACATTCTAACTGCACTACCTGCTAACAAAGTGGAAAATACAAGCAGAGAGGCAGGGCTCTCTTTCAAATCAGAGGCAGGGAAAGAACAATTGGTCACTGATGGATTGATTTTAGTGAAAGATTCCTCCCAGCCAAACCTAAGCAGCATGCGAGGTTGAAATAACTCCAACAATGGGTAGGTATACTTGACTTATTATGCTTGTTATTTCATCCTTTGTCATCCTAACATTCCATCTTCTTGTCCCTAAGTTTTCCATCATTTCCAGACACTCAGAGAACAGATAAAAGTGTTAAAGAGAAAATCTGCAGGCTATTCCTTAAAATCAAGGATAGGAGTCAAGAGGAGTGCTTGAGATGCCACCAAGGAAGATAACCAAGCCTCATCCACCAATTTCAGCTCCTTTACCTTTTCTTTACATGACCTAGGAGAGTCATAGACATTGGACCTGTGTCTTGTAATGTGTAAGATCAGACTGGCAATATATATGTTTGCAGGAGAATGAGTGCTCATCAAGAAAAGCTTTGAAGTTGCTGGTTGCAGCATCTGTCACATCTTCAGTAGAGTACATTGTAGCTGATTGGGCCTCCCCAAAGAGGATATCTGGAGTGGATTCCGTATCTGGAACTAGCTCAGTCCAGTGCATTGTACTGTTCATGGTAAGAAGGAGGTGTTTCCTAGAATGCGTAGCATAGTGGCCTCCATGTACTGATGTAGCCATGCCAATGCTCTGTCACCAAAGAGCAACATTCGGAAAAGTTATTTCTTTGTAACAGTTCCAAAGGAGAAGTTAGGAAAAGTTAATACAACTTCCCAAATTCTTTTATTACAGTCAGAATAACTTTTCAGAGCTGCAATCTATTTGTCATGCCAGCTGTAGTTGTTGGTAATTGTGTTTTGCAAACATGTCAGTCCACGGTCTCTGATTGTGCTCTTCCAACCAATCAGAAACCATAGTTTGTCCAGTTAGACATGACACCAAACTGAGGTTAAGCTTCCTTAATCATGATATAATGGTAGAATATTTGACTTGAACTAAATTCACAGAAGGCACACATACTCTTCTGATAAAGCTGTTTTCTTTCCCACCTCAGTTGCATTCCAGCTGTTAGTACCAGTCACAAAAACCTCTCTGTCTTCTTACAGCTTGGCAGGGTATGAAAAATAAAATCCCCACCTGCTCTTCTGAATGTGCCAGAGTACTTGGAGGAGAAGAGAAGAGCCTTTTCTTTGCACACATTTCACATGGAAAGTGTGAGACATTACAAGAGAACTCACGCTGAACCCTGAGTGTCTCGGTCCCAAGAAAAGCCAATTCTGCGTATTGTCTCCAGGTTGCAGAATGGAGCTTTCGATGTTGCCAAATTTGCATATTCTATGCAGGTTGCAGAATTAAGTGTTTGAGGTTGCAAATCATGGGTGTGAATATCCCCTGGAAGGTTCAAAGGGGAATTCGTGAGCTAAAACGTTATTTTCAAAAATATTTTTTTAATTGGGATGCAAATAAGGGTGGAGGGTGGGGTTCTACTGGGCCGCATTTGGGCCAGCTAATGGGTCTGCATCAACCCTGCAGTCTTTCCTGAATGGTAAGCCAGCACTTAGGCAAATCCCATTGATTCAATGAGTCTATTCTAGCTGGGACTCCCAATTGGTCCCAAATCTTGCACTCAGCATGGACACTGGGAAAGTCTTGGAAATATACCCCACCAAGTAATTTTTTAAAGGTCTGCATTTCCACTCCCTCCACCCTACTGCCCAGGTTGTTGATACAACCTCTCAAATGGTTCCCTCTCTCCCTGCCTCCCTCTCTTTTGGTAGTTTTTATGTTGTGTGTTTGGAAGCCAGAAGTACTCCCTGCTTCTATTCAAATAGCTTTCAGGTATAGTTTTCAGACATAATAGGAAACACACACCCCCAAACACACACACAGGAGAATTTCTTCTGGTGCATTGTGCCTTATAAAACCACTAATACAGTAATTTCAAAAGGAAATACAAGAAAAACTCCATGTATTTGCCACACACACGGAGAGAGAGAAAGAGAGATGATATGCACCACCATTATTTGTAGTTATCTGTCTTACTTTTGAATGTATGGCATCAAACTAAGGGCGTTCATGAAACTTCAGATGCAGAGGATGTTGTATATATTTATATGTGTTTCACAGAATTGAAAGCATTCATTATAATTCTACTTATTTTGTATTTGGATGTTCAAATACAGCGCTGTTTTATCAATTTCTGCATCAATTCTTCTTTGTCCATGTTTGGTCCTTTTCTGTTTTCTGTTTTTATAGCATGCTGTTTTGCAAATGTACTGCTCTTTTGCCTCATTCCAGCAAAGAATGAGATGTACAAGCAGCATCTTTTATAAAGAAAACTGATCCATAGGAAAATATGTGTAAAAATGATACCTTTAGAAACCAAGACACATTTCCATCTGAGAAGAAAGAATGTCTTGCAACCTGGTATAGAAATATACAGGATGAGAAAGTGGGCGAGGTTGCGTCAAATAGAACAAAAATAAAACCGGCAGATGTTCACATTCTTGCTGCATCTCTCTGGAGCAAAGATTGTGCCAATGAGAGTGAACACGGTCTCCCTCCAGATGACTCTACCAGCATGTACATTTTATCTCTTTGAGTAGTGTAGCAGGTGGATTGGGCCACATAAAACTATACAAAGGTGAGAGAGGGGAAAAAGGAAGCAGCTGTTATTCCTGAGGACAGAGATCCAGAAAGTTACTTTTTAGTGACTACAGTTTCCAGAATGCCCCAGTAAACATTGCTCTATGGGAAAACACCTTTCCCCAACTTGCTGAGCTAAGCCTTGTTCGGGCCATGATATTTAATCTAGGGGTTCAGCAGCAAAATGCTCTAATCCACATTAACGTCAGCCCAACTTCTCAAATTTCAAAATCTGCTTCTGCCAAACACAGGTTGGATCTCTACCAACACAACAGAACACGTAGGGGTGGGTTTGGCCTATCCCACAATCCCAGGGAGCTGTGGGCAAATTAAATTAAATTAATTTGAAAAACTTAAAAAGTCCCAGCTCTGTGGAACACTTTTCCATAGATTAAAAATATCCCTGCACACAGAGATCTAGATAGATCACAACTTAGCTTTTCCTGTGTATAATCTGAACCGATACATAGCCTAGGCATGGATTTTCAGGTAATGTAGACCCTGATGTCTAGGTTCTCTAAGAAAAACAGTGAGAAAAGTTGTGCTGAGAGATTGAAAGACCTTAAATTCTAAAAAGCACGAATCCTCCCCTCCAGTTCTTCCACCACCTCGAATTCTCCCCTCCTCTCTGTTTATGGCTCTGGAGGCAGCATTGAAATGTTTCAGCCTCAGCGCCTCTTTGCCAGCAAATACAATGCATAGTTGAAATTCTTCTCTGTGTTGCTACTTATTCGCACTTCTTGGTGGACGGCCAGCCTTACATACACAACACTGTCCTTGAGGAGGGAGGCCTTCAAGGAATGGAAAACGGTCCGCAAGACAGCTGGGTAGGAACAACCATGAAAGGTTATTGTGCTGCTGAATCTGGAGAGGGGAAGGCGGATCCAAGGAAGAAATAAGTGCTTCCACTCAACTGGGTGGATTTGCCTGCTTATGTTGTTAGCTTGCTTCTGGAGAAACTATGCCAGTTCTGTCCATCTTTATTTCTTTTCAATCTACACAACATCTCTGTATTTATTTTTTTAAGACATTCACAAGAGAAGCCCCCCCCTTGCCAAGCAGCATACAGTTATGCATAAATATACAAAGGCCAGAATCTTGCTGGTGATTTACACTTCCATAACTTGAATTGCTCCTACCTAGTCAGATGTTGGTCATGTTACTAGTTGTACACTGGTGGCTCAGTTGGGCACATGCCTGTTATCATGACCGGCACCTTGTTTGTTGTTGTTTAGACGTTAAGTCGTGTCCGACTCTTCGTGACTCCATGGACCAGAGCACGCCAGGCCCTCCCGTCTTCCACTGCCTCCCGGAGTTGGGTCAAATTCATGTTGATAGCTTCGATGACACTGTCCAACCATCTCGTCCTCTGTCATCCCCTTCTCCTCTTGCCTTCACACTTTCCCAACATCAGGGTCTTTTCCAGGGAGTCTTCTCTCCTCATGAGATGGCCAAAGTATTGGAGCCTCAGCTTCAGGATCTCTCCTTCCAGTGAGCACTCAGAGTTGATTTCCTTCAGAACGGATAGGTTTGATCTCCTTGCAGTCCAGGGGACTCTCAAGAGTCTCCTCCAGCACCACAATTCAAAAGCATAAATTCTTCGGCGGTCAGCCTTCTTTATGGTCCAGCTCTCACTTCCATACATCACTACTGAAAAAACCATAGCTTTGACTATGCGGACCTTTGTCGGCAAGGTGATGCCTCTGCTTTTTAAGATGCTGTCTAGGTTTCTCATCGCTTTCCTCCCAAGAAGCAGGCGTCTTTTAATTTTGTGGCTGCTGTCACCATCTGCAGTGATCATGGAGCCCAGGAAAGTAAAATCTGTCACTACCTCCATATCTTCCCCTTCTATTTGCCAGGAGGTGATGGGACCAGTGGCCATGATCTTAGTTTTTTTGATGTTGAGCTTGAGACCATTTTTTGCACTCTCCTCTTTCACCCTCATTAAGAGGTTCTTTAATTCCTCCTCACTTTCTGCCATCAGAGTGGTATCATCTGCATATCTGAGGTTGTTGATATTTCTTCCGGCAATCTTAATTCCGGTTTGGGATTCCTCCAGTCCAGCCTTTTGCATGATGTATTCTGCATATAAGTTAAATAGGTTTTGCTATAAGAAGCTGATGATCAGAGCCACAATCAGCTCCAGGTCTTGTTTTTGCTGACTGTATAGAGTGTCTCCATCTTTGGCTGCAGAGAACATAATCAATCTGATTTCAGTATTGCCCATCTGGTGATGTCCATGTGTAGAGTCGCCTCTTGTGTTGTTGGAAAAGAGTGTTTGTGATGACCAGCTTGTTCTCTTGACAAAACTCTATTAGCCTTTGCCCTGCTTCGTTTTGAACTCCAAGGCCAAACTTACCTGTTGTTCCTTTTATCTCTTGACTCCCTACTTTAGCATTCCAGTCCCCTATAATGACAAGAACATCTTTCTTTGGTGTCAGTTCTAGAAGGTGTTGTAAGTCTTCATAGAATTAGTCAATTTCAGCCTCTTCAGCATCGGTGGTTGGTGCATAATATTGGATGACTGTGATGTTGAAAGGTCTGCCTTGGATTCGTATTGAAATCATTCTCTCATTTTTGAGATTGTATCCCAGTACAGCTTTTCCCACTCTTTTGTTGACTATGAGGGCTACTCCATTTCTTCTACGGGATTCTTGACCACAATAGTAGATATGGTAATCGTCTGAATTGAATTTGCCCATTCCCGTCCATTTTAGTTCACTGACGCCCAGGATGTCAATGTTGATTCTTACCATCTCCTGTTTGACCACATCCAGCTTACCAAGGTTCATAGATCTTACATTCCAGGTTCCTATGCAGTATTTTTCTTTGCAGCATCGGACTTTCCTTTCACTTCCAGGCACGTCCACAGCTGAGCGTCCTTTCGGCTTTGGCCCAACCACTTCCTTAGCTCTGGAGCTACTTGTACTTGTCCTCCGCTCTTCCTCAGTAGCATGTTGGACGCCTTCCGACCTGAGGGGCTCATCTTCCAGCGTCATATCTTTTAGCCTTTTGTTTCTGTTCATGGGGTTTTCTTGGCAAAGATACTGGAGTGACTTGCCAGTTCCTGCTCCAGGTGGATCGCGTTTAGTCAGAACTCTCCACTATGACCTGTCTGTCTTGGGTGTCCCTGCACGGCATAGCCCACAGCTTCTCTGAATTACTCAAGCCCCTTCGCCACGACAAGGCAGCAATCCGTGAAGGCACCTTGTTAGTGAGTGGCAATTCATTAAGAGGAGTTACTGAGTTTAAATTATACTTGCATAAATCACCAGCAGGATTCTAGCCAAAGCCAATTAAAAAGAAATTTGTATGTGTTTGTGACTGTACATGTGTGTGTACATAAACACATATGCACATGCATACACACACATGCATGCAATCACCAGTATGTAATTCAACAGTAACAAAATTATTCTATCTAATGGGAAGATTGTTGGAAAAGAACCTTCCTATTACAGAACAACAACAAGGGAGGGCTCTCTGAAGCCTTTGGGGGGAGAGCATTTTAGAGCATCAGGGCCCAGAGCAGAAATGGCTTCTGGCTCATCTGGCTTCTTTCTTAGAAAGTGGTTCCCAACCTTGGATAATCCAGGTGTTCTTTCCCTGCCAGTGGTGCTGGCTGGGGTTTCTGGGAGTTGCAGTCCAAGAACATCTAGGTTACCCAAGGGTGGGAACCACTGGTCTAAGATGAATATGAAGGAGCGCCTCTCTTACAGATCGTAGCAGAACTGGCCCAACCATAAAGTTGAGTGAGACGTCTCCCTCAGGTGACAGGTGCTGGGAGCAGGCACTATGTCCAATTGTTACAAGAACAGACCTTTGTGTGACAGGCGGACAGGCTCTGCACCCCTAATCTAGCCTGTTTCAAGGAACATCATTGCACTATTGTGTAAGATCAGAAGTGTAATGGGAAATTTCACTGAGAACACATTTATCCAGTGGTTCCTGACTGCCATGCCACCAGCTAGCTTATGGAAAGCCATTCGTATGGAAAGATATTGCACTTACGCATCCTGGCTTGATGAGCTTAAGAACCTCTCATTCTGAGACGAGCTTATCTTATCGTGGTGATAACATGATGACTTGGTCAAAGAAGGCATTTGTCCCACTTGGCGCATACCTTTCTTCCTTGCCTTCATGCTGAAGCGGGTGACTGCCTACTGTTCTCCATTCCTCGGGGCCCTATATTCCAGAAGGAAGGGAGCCAAGCATCTCCTCCCTTTGGTAGTCCATTCTCCCCTGGGGCCAGAGAGTGCGCTGTGCACCCAGAGTTTTGTCTATGCCTTTTGGGATCGTGTCCGTTGTGTGATGGAAAGCCAGGTATCAAGAACGTTTATGCTTGGCTTCTTTTGCTATACCATATTATGTGGCATCTTTGTTGAAAAATATATATAAAATAAACATCCTATCATATTTGTAGCTTTTATATCTCAACTGGAATGGACAAGCTCTTCCTGTTTCCTGAGGAACGTGGCTGTGCTTTATGCTGATTGGCTGGCCTTTGTAATACTCAGGAAGCTATTTCTTCCTCTGTGACCCGAGCCAGTGTTTTGATTTCAGGGATGGGGTTATGGTTAAGAACGCTGATTTGTTTGTGTTCTTCACACCCCACCCTCCAAAATCTGACTGATTCAAGATTAACTGGGTAAACATACCAGGCAGTTGGAACTGTAGGTGTGGAAACCCAGAAGCTTATGCGGATCAGTCATATATAACTGCAAGTACGGAATCAGAGGAGATAGGAAACAGAGCTTGTCCCACTTAAAAATGCACACAAATACCTGTAAAGAGGCACATCTCTATAGTACCGTGTTTCCCCAAAAATAAGACCTAACCTGAAAATAAGACCTAGTATGATTTTTCAGGATGCTCGTAATATAAGCCCTACCCCCAAAATAAGCCCTAGTTAAGTGAAACCCCGCCCTCCACCATTGTGCAGCAACCAGAAGATGACATGACTGTATTTGAAAAAATGTAGATTGTTGTACATGAAAAAAATAAAACATCCCCTGAAAATAAGCCCTACTGCATTTTTTGGAGCAAGAATTAATATAAGACCCTGTCTTATTTTCGGGGAGACACGGTAAGAACAGGTGAGAATATTCAAAGCTGTTTTTAATGAGAATTTTCCTAACTTAGCCAGCATCTCTCTATTCGGATGAAAAGAGATCTACAGAATCAAATCTGGGAGAATTGAAAATCACAGATTCATCCATCCAAACCAAAGGCTTTGAGTGCTCAGCT
Organism: Intellagama lesueurii; assembly: GCA_037013535.1. Classification (NCBI taxonomy): domain Eukaryota; kingdom Metazoa; phylum Chordata; class Lepidosauria; order Squamata; family Agamidae; genus Intellagama; species Intellagama lesueurii. Next base: position 10,797,816 of record JBAJHW010000003.1, read on the forward strand.
TTTAAAAGCCAGGCTTTGAATCCCTGTGCATACCCGCATGTGAGTGTTGAATTAGGCTTGCCAACTTTTTTTTTCCTGTGAGGTTCCTCTTGCTTAAATTATAGGTGGCCAGTAGGTGCAACAGAGTACTACCACGCTAGGAACAGCTGGACTTACTGAATTTGATCAACACAAATAGGAGACAATTCAATTTCAGCTTGTTTTGGAAGATTTTCCCAGAATTCCCAAATGTCATCATACTCAGGAGGAACTTGAGTTTTCAGGAAATTGAATGCAGGAGAATGTTGTGCAGTCAATTGTGTGGTTGGATAAGTGGTCAATTGCACAGTTTGTTGTTTAGTCAACTGTGTCACTAATGTTGCAAAGAGGATCATATAAGAACATGTTCCTGTGAACTTCTCCAAGCATAATGTTCACTTTACCAAGTATAATAGGACTTCAGTCATTGATTTCCCTTTCCCAAACTCTGAGAAATGTAGTACCCCTTAAGCATACCTATATCTGTCCAATATCCTTTTTATAGGCACAAAAATCTGATTTTTTTGAGGGCACAGTCAAGGATTTGAGAAGTTTTGAGGAGCTGCATAGAATGACAGGAGCAGAGAAGATGCTAATATTTCATAAACAACCACTGAAAGAGTTGAGGCATGACAAGGAGCTGCTCTGAGATCTTATTGATAGAATCCTATTCAGTTTTTTGAAAGCACAGAACTTTCTTTTGCAAACAGAACATTTGGAAACAGGAGGATGGTTACCATCGCAAGTGTGAAGGAAGGGGATGAGCTGATTCTTCTCCGTTAATTATTAAAATGCCTCTCAGCTTCAAGGCACACCAAGTAATTGAGCTTGCTCCTGCAGGCTGGTTTCATTGAGTGGGCAAACAAACAAAAGGTTATTAACCAGCTGGAATGCTGCACTTGGTTAACAAAGGACAAATACATAAATTGGTTTTATTTAAGAAAACCCAACTATTAATTGTAATGGACAGAAAGACAACTAAATGGGAATTTTCCCTAGGGGCAAAAATGATGAAGCTGAGGCTATTGTACTTTGGGCACATCATGGCAAGACAAGACTCATTGGAAAAGACAATAATGCTGGGAAACGGTGATGGCAACAGGAAAAGAGGAAAACCAAATATGAGATGGATTGACTCAATAAAGGAAGCCATGGGTGTGAGTTTGCAAAAGCTGAGCAGACCTGTTGATGGTAAAATCTTTAGAAAGTCACCAATTCATAGGGTCACCATAAATCAAAAGTTACTTCAATGGCACTCAACAATAGACACTTGTTAACTGTGGCCTTTAGTTAATAATTAACAAGTCACTAAACAGTTGGTAACTCCACTGATTGATTTACATTTAAGGAAACCATGGCTTTCATGGCCTCTGAAAGTCAAATAAACACACACATGATATTGAGATAAACTGTGTTACAGGATCAGTAGATTGTTCTCTGTGTATCAAAGCTGAGTTTGGGCTCTTGTTAAAATGTTTGTTGAAGAGAAATGGCAAATAAACTACATGACAGATTGGGAGTTTGTCTTTCAGAGTGTGAGAGGCTGGAAGTGTTTCAGATGCACAGCTGTGAAAGGGAAGCATTACGTGGGTGACAGACAGGCAGTGGGAAGATGCAAAAGATGGCACTCGTTATAGGGTTTCAGTGGGAAAATTATCAGAAAAATGTCAGGTCAAAACCCATGAAAACACCAGAGAGCCTGATTCTTCATAAAAGTAGAGTGAGACTGAGAAACATTGCTGTCTGAAGTAGAATGAAAATGGAGCCCCTTTTGGCAATTGCCAGTATTTTAACAAAAACTAGCTACAGTTTTAGACATTGAAGTCAGACTTAATCCATTTCTAATAGCCAGACATTGGAAAAGTTAGTTTTTTAATGACAACTGACCATGGTGAAAACTAAGATGCCAGCCTCAATGGAGCCCTTCATAAGAGTTGGAAAAGTGACCATTTTGGACTACAAATCCCAGAACACTGCAGGCTGCCCGGCTTTTGGGTGTGCAAGTAGGATTTTGGGAGTTATCCAAAAAAGTTACTTTTCCAAGGTGTGGCCTCTCCTACCTGTTGCCACCTGAAATAGGTGATGGTAAACCTTCACTGCGGGTTAAACCGCAGAAGCCTCTGTGCTGCAAGGTCGGAAGACCAGCAGTCATAAGATCGAATCTACGCGATGGAGTGAGCTCCCGTTGCTTGTCCCAGCTCCTGCCAACCTAGCGGTTCGAAAGCATGCAAATGCAAGTAGATAAATAGGTACCACCTCGGTGGGAAGGTAATGGCGTTCCGTGTCTAGTCACGCTGGCCACGTGACCACGGAAACTGTCTTCGGACAAACGCTGGCTCTACGGCTTGGAAACAGGGATGAGCACCGCGCCCTAGAGTCGGGCATGAATGGACTAAATGTCAAGGGGAACCTTTACCTTTACCTAATCCTTCACTTGGCTTCATGGCAGGACCAACACTGCTCTAAAGAGCCCTGTGCAAAGGGTCTCGTTTGTGCTACTCAGATAACGTGAGAAGGAGTGGCCTCCCCTCATTTCTCTGCTGGGGAGAGAATGCCACTGAACTCCCCCATTACTACACCCCTTCAGCAGAAGCCGCCCCCTGGGAATGATAGGAGTCACCCAGAATCTTCCGTTAGACAGGAAATCTTCCCCTCTCCTGTCAAAATCTGACAGTGTTGCCATGAGTGTGCAAATACAGGAGATAGTTTGTTTAACATGTGCAAGTTCTGCTTACACTGATAATCCTCTGTCTGGCATCTGGATTAATGGGGATCAGCACAGCCTTTCGATGGAGTTCAAGTGCCCAGGGGTTCTAATTAAGGGCCTAATCACACCTGACAAAAGAACCTCAGTTATACCAATTCTTCCCATACCTCTGTTGTAGTCATACATTTATTTTTGCAGTTATGTGGTATGTATATATACAGGTGGGAGCATTCCCATTGTTTTTAACCAGCTCGTTGGGAGGCCATGTGTAGCCTAGTTAACTTGTAAACTGCCTGGAGAGTGTTTTAAGTGCTATGGGGAGGTATATAAGCAGCACACTTTTAACTGTATCAATTCATTTTCTCTACTATTTCTTGGGGCAATCAGTCCCCACTTGACTTAAAAAAATAATAATTACCCAAGGTGGTATATTGATACAGAAATACAGCATTATAACGCTTTCATCCTCGTCCCCTTTTCCCTTCCCTCCTCCCTCCATATCTCTCCCTCTCAGTTCTTGGTGAAGCTTCTCTCCTCCTCCCCTTTTCCTTTCTGTCCACCCCACATATCTTCTCCCTTCTGCATCAGAAGGAGGAAGTGGGTTTTGAAAGGCTTGCAAAGTATTGTGAAAAGCAGGGTTAAATAAATGCAATGCTTCTTTCTTTACAATTCAAAACAAAGAAATCTGAAGTTCTCTTTCACCCACAAAGGAGAAGGGGAAGGTTGTCTCCTTCTGAGCAGTGTATTCATGTTATTTTTTTGTGGTGATGGTGGCAGCGGCGATGGTGCCAGCAGGTCCTAATACTGATTTGTCGATATACCTTTACCTTTTCTCTCTAAAGGATACAAGCACAGTGTCCATAAACTGGCCACTGTGCCCAGAAACCCTACCCCTTTGCAAAGGAAATAAATCGACAGCAACCTTCACACTGGCTGAAACAATAAGGAATAAAGCAATTCATCATTGGTACAAAATAAAACAGCCCTTCCAGCACTGGAAATAAACCACGGGACAGAAAATGAGTCGATCTTGGCCCTGCATCGTGTGCTCAGAAACTTATGAAATGATTTTTTAAAAATGTCATATTGGTATAACTGGGGTTCTTTTGCTAGGTGTGATCAGGCCCTAACAGTCACTCTTAAAACGGGCATTTGCAGTTGGGAGCAACTCATGGGAACCCAAAGATCACATCATCATACATCCCTCTAAAAGTAAACTCAGTTGGTGCATGCCAATAGAAATGGAGGTGAAGCCAACGCATCCCATTTCTCCACCCTTTTAATTGTAGGGCTGCCAGATCAGCATCATGCCAACAGTGTCAAGATCTGAGACCAATGGGCAGGTCCATGTGATATCACAGAGGAGGGCCTTTGTGATGTCAAGGAAGCAGAGCATGCAAATATTGGGAAAGGAGAAGGCACAGGAGAGCAGATACCCAAACCCCTTTGCACTGAGCCAGTGAGCTTTGGCAACAAGTGGAATTGGGAGAAGCAGGAAGGCATGGACGCCCCAACTTTAAAGCTACCTGAAGCATACAAGCAAATGTTCTTTCTGTCCCGTGATGCTAACCCTGAGACTTGTCTCCTCACTTGGAGACCTGGAGAACATTAGCAGTTGCCTGAGACTGCAACCTGTGATGTGAGCTCTGGCAGCCCTACTTCCCTGTGATCTTCTGTGGGTTAGATAAGAGGATCTGGAATGTTTTTTCAAAAAGCAGAACAGGAAAAAAACACTTAGCTCCCACAATCATTCCTCATTAACCTTATCTCAGCCTTCTCCATCCCAGCCTTTTAAGCTCTCTTGTTCTTTAGGTACTTGAGTCTTTAATGGCTTCTCTCTTGACAAAAAGGTCCGGCTCTGAGCGTATTTATATCCTGGTTCACCTTAATCGCCTTAAAAGGTTATTAATTTTCTCTCAGCCCCCATTGTCCTTTTTGTCTGCAATTAAGAGTCTTTTTTCTAGGAACTGAAAACAATGTTTCTATTTTACCTCAGATCGTTTGCTTTGTCTGTAAAGGGCACATTGATCATCCATTTCCCCCCAATGCTTTTGTGAGCTTCATGGTAGACAACATTCAGTGATGCTTTTCCTTGGAATGGAGCAAGAAAAAAATCCACCGCCTGTTGGATTTCTGTTCCTTCCTCAGAAAAAAAAGACAAAGACTCTCGTGGCATCAAGTTATATTTAGGGAAAAGTTTTCATAGACTGCAGCCAGTTGCTTCCTGTCCCACATATAGATTTCTCAGGAGATAGATAAGGTGATCAGACGCTCCCATTTCTTTAAGGATTTGCCATAGTTTGCTGTGGTCCACACAGTCAAAGGCTTTTGCGTAGTCAATGAAGCAGAAGTAGATGTTTTTCTGGAACTCTCTGGCTTTCTCCATAATCCAGCGCATGTTAGCAATTTGGTCTCGAGTTCCTCTGCCCCTTCGAAATCCAGCTTGTACTTCTGGGAGTTCTCGGTCCACATACTGCTGAAGCCTACCTTGGAGGATTTTGAGCATAACCTTGCTAGCGTGTGAAATGAATGCAATTGTACGGTAGTTGGAGCATTCTTTGACACTGCCCTTCTTTGGGATTGGGATGTAGACTGATCTTTTCCAATCCTCTGGCCACTGCTGAGTTTTCCAAACTTGCTGGCATATTGAGTGTAGCACCTTAACAACGTCATCTTAACAACGTCATCTTTTAAGATTTTAAATAGTTCAACTGGAATGCCATCACCTCCACTGGCCTTGTTGTTAGCCATGCTTTCTAAGGCCCACTTGACTTCACTCTCCAAGATGTCTGGCTCAAGGTCAGCAACTACACTATCTGGGTTGTCCGGGACATCCGGATCTTTCTGGTATAATTTCTCTGTGTATTCTTGCCACCTCTTCTTGATGTCTTCTGCTTCTGTGAAGTCCCTACCATTTTTGTCCTTTATCATATCCGTCTTTGCACAAAATGATCCTATAATATCTCCAATTTTCTTGAGCAGGTCTCTGGTTTTCCCCTTTCTATTATTTTCCTCTATATCTTTGCACTGTTCATTTAAGAAGGCCCTCTTGTCTCTCCTTGCTATTTTTTGGAAGTCTGCATTCCATTTTCTGTACCTTTCCCTATCTCCCTTGCATTTTGTTTCCCTTCTCTTCTTTGTAAGGCCTCGTTGGACAGCCACTTTGCTTTCTTGCATTTCCTTTTCTTTGGGATGGTTTTTGTTGCTGCCTCCTGTACAATGTTACGAGCCTCCATCCATAGTTCTTCAGGCACTCTGTCCACCAAATCTAGTTCCTTAAATCTGTTCTTCACTTCCACTGTGTATTCATAAGGGATTTGGTTTAGATTATACCTGACTAGCCCAGTGGTTTTTCCTACTTTCTTCAGTTTAAGCTTGAATTTTGCTATAAGAAGCTGATGATCAGAGCCACAATCAGCTCCAGGCCTTGTTTTTGCTGACTGCATAGGATATAATCAATCTGATTTCGGTATTGCCCATCTGGTGATGTCCATGTGTAGAGTCGCCTCTTGTGTTGTTGGGAAAGAGTGTTTGTGATGACCAGCTTGTTCTCTTGACAAAACTCTATTAGCCTTTGCCCTGCTTCATTTTGAACTCCAAGGCCAAACTTACCTGTTGTTCCTTTTATCTCTTGACTCCCTACTTTAGCATTTCAATCCCCTATAATGAGAAGAACATCTTTCTTTGGTGTCAGTTCTAGAAGGTGTTGTAAGTCTTCATAGAATTGGTCAATTTCAGCCTCTTCAGCATCAGTGGTTGGTGCATAAATTTGGACGACTGTGATGTTGAAAGGTCTGCCTTGGATTCATGTTGAAATCATTCTATCATTTTTGAGATTGTATCCCAGTACAGCTTTTCCCACTCTTTTGTTGACTATGAGGGCTACTCCATTTCTTCTACGGGATTCTTGACCACAATAGTAGATATGATAATCGTCTAAATTTAATTCGCCCATTCCCGTCTATTTTAGTTCACTGACGCCCAGGATGTCAATGTTGATTCTTGCCATCTCCTGTTTGACCACATCCAGCTTACCAAGGTTCATAGATCTTACATTCCAGGTTCCTATGCAGTATTTTTCTTTGTAGCATCGGACTTTCCTTTCACTTCCAGGCGCGTCCACAGCTGAGCGTCCTTTCGGCTTTGGCCCAACCACTTCATTAGCTATGGAGCTACTTGTCCTTGTCCTCCGCTCTTCCTCAGTAGCATGTTGGACACCTTCCAACCTGAGGGGCTCATCTTCCAGCATCATATCTTTTAGCCTTTTGTTTCTGTCCATGGAGTTTTCTTGGCAAAGATACTGGAGTGGCTTGCCAGTTCCTCCTCCAGGTGGATCGCGTTTAGTCAGAACTCTCCACTATGACCTGTCCGTCTTGGGTGTCCCTGCACGGCATAGCCCATAGCTTCTCTGAATTACTCAAGCCCCTTCACCACAAAAAGGCAGCAATCCGTGAAGGGGGCTATTATAATAGCATTCACACTATAATCTGCATTTTTTCGGCAACTGCAGGGGGGAGAGCGTCAAACCAATCCCCTGTGGATATGGCTGTTCTGCTGTATTATAATGCATCTCTCATTATCCACAATGAACATTTTATTTAGCACCAAAAGGAAAAAAGCAAAATATCACAATTGGAGAACTCAGAACGCAGACATGAATGATCCATTTGTATGAATAATGCCAATTCCAGTACGAATTTCAGAAATAAAGTTGTACTCATCTATGACAGCTGCACTAGGTGCTGGGGCATTGGGAATATTACATATTTACTGTGCCATGAACCATGACAGTGTTTTAATGTATAGGAAATGGACTATAAAAATGTATAGGAAATGGACTAGAAAATGCATAGTTTTATGGAATGGACCTGTAACTCAGTTACACAGTACATGCTTTGGATTTAGACTGTATCATGCACAATCCCCTTCATCTCTAGCTAGGAAGATCTCCAGTTGTGGATCTAGGGGAAAACCTCCATCAGCATGAGACATTGGAGAGACATTACCAGATAGAAAACCACTGGGGCAGGTGGACTTATGGTAGATGGCCTCAGCACTTGGAAAAGTTACAATTTTGAAATACAACCGGCCTTGTTGGCTACTTATCAATGCTTGGAAAAAGTAAATTTTCCAAGCATTGACTTGGTTCAGTATCAAGCAATGTCCGAAGCACAGTAGAAGGGACACCTCTTGGCCAAGACATATCAGTACACGGAAAGTCTCCAGTAGAAGCTATTGATGCACTTTGTATTTACATTTATATCTTGCTTGCTTGCTTTATGCTGGTGGTCTACACCAGGGATGCCCAACCCCCGGTCCGTGGCCCGGCGCCGGTCTGTGGCCTGGGCTGGACCAGGCCGCGGAGACAGATCTCCCAACCCCCCGCATGTACTCCTCCCCACACAGCCCCTTCACGCATGTGTGCAAGCATGCTCTCCCACCCTTCGTGCATGTGCGCAAGTGCCCCTGAGCACCCCACCCTTCGCACATGCGCACAAGTGTGCATGCACCCACGCGAGCACCCGCCCACTCCTTCATGCATGCACATGAGTGCGCACGAGCACGCGCCCGCCCCTTCGCACATGCACGCGAGCGCGGGGGTGCCCCGCCTTCCCCAACTGGTTTGTGGTGTTAAAAAAGGTTGGGGACCACTGGTCTACACTATTGTCCTTGTTTCCACTTTAATGTCACAACGGCCTTGTGGAGTAGGTCGGGTTGAGGCATAGGGACTGACCAATGTTTACTCAGTGAGCTTTGTTGACTCAGAAGGGATAGAAATGGGATCACCAAAATCCCAGTCTGCTTCTCTACACCACAGCCCTATCACAACACAAACCAATGGATCAAGGAGCCAATGCAAAATACTGCATGGGCACATGAAGCAGCCTGCATCATTTTTCTGCCTGTAGAGAGTTATGGCACATACTCTCTTTAGAATCTTTTTCATAGTATTGTATTTTATAATGGGTTCTTGGTTTGAGTGTATGTGTGTGTTTGCATATTTTTTGCTCTTCAAGACCCAGTCTCCTTAATGAGGGATATGTTCTCCATGTATTATGATAAGACAGGGATGTGGCCCCTATGCATACTGACCTGGACATGAGCACCAATGAAGGGATTGGTGGGGCTTAAATTCTCAGTATGTATGTACAAGATTATCTGGGGAATAAGAATTCTTGACAATCAAAACTTGACTATCTGAAGTACTTTATTATGCTTTGCATAATGCTTTTTGGAGATTGCTCATTCATAGGGTTGCCATAAATCAAGGGCAATTTGACAGCACATAAGAACAACAGCCAGGAGGTGGTGTGTGTGCGTGCTTTGCATATATTGAGACCAGCAACAAAGGTCGTAAGATGTATCTGATTTTTATAGAGAGATCAGTAGGATTTCTTCGGGCTCCCTCTGGTGGCCACCTGGACTTGACTTTTTGTCCAGCTCATGAAACCTTCCTGCTAAGTGAGCATCCAGGGAGATGTAGGATCAAACCACACATTAAGAGAAGTGTGCATTTCCTGATGGTACGTTTTCCCTTCTGGAACACAGTTTCTCCAAGTTTTGGTGCCTGAGCAATCAGATTTGCATTTACTTCCTGGTTATTGCAAAACAAAAGTATATAAGTTGAAACATTTGAAATGAGCCAAGCTCATACTGGAGTGGAATTGGGTCCCCCCCCCCCCTTTTAGGTAGTTCCACTTTTAATGACATGCTAGCTATATCATTTAGTTTGGGCCTTAGATTTCTGTATACATATGATAGACACGCAGCTAGAAATGTTAAAGAGGTAGGTAGATATGATAGATCTAGAAATGATAAAGATGACAGAGAAGCTAAATAATGTAAAGATAGGAGTGTGTATATGTGTGTGGGTGTCAGTATACTGATATGCAAAATGGTCAAAATCTGATTGCTTGTGTATGCCAGCATAAGTTCAATGGTGTAAATTGCCAGCAATTCACAAGTTGATACTTTGGGTTGAATTCTTCCGCAGTTTCTTTATTACTGATTGAAATACTATAGATGTTTACCGTTGATGTTAATATTACTGCATGCTATTGAAGGTTGCAAACCTGTATAGTCTGATTGCAGCCCTATTTATAACCCGGAGAAAAAAGATCTATTGAACTCAAAGGGGGTGAATAGACTTGAACATGGTTGTGCTGCAAACCAGTCAGAGTTTTATGGCCAATATATTAGTACAGCATTGCAAATTTGTTATAAAAATAGCAGCAGGCTCTGAAAATACATAGAGAGGTGTCAAAGCAGATCTGACAGATGGTTGTCTATTTTTTTCTTGAATGCTCACCACCTCCCAAGGTAATTGGTTCCATTGTTGTACTGCTCTAACAGTTAGGAAGCTTTTCCTGATATTCAGCCTAAATCTGCAACTTGACCCATTATTATGTGTACTGCACGCAGGGATGACTGAGAACAGATTCTACCCCCTTCTCTGTATGACAATATTTCAAGTATTTGAAAAGTGCTATCCTATCTCCCCTCAGTCTTATTTTCTCAAGGCAAAACATTTCCAGTTCTTCTCAATATTTCCTAATAGGGCTTGGTTTCCAGCTCCCTGATCATCCTTGTTGTTCTCCTCTGAACTTGCCTCTAGTTTATTGGCATCCTTAAAGTGTGGTGTCCAGAACATAATGTCATCTGAGAAGGAAGGAAGGAAGGAAGGAAGGAAGGAAGGAAGGAAGGAAGGAAGGAAGAAAGAAAGAAAGAAAGAAAGAAAGAAAGAAAGAAAGAAAGAAAGAAAGAAAGAAAGAAAGAAAGGAAGGAAGGAAGGAAGGAAGGAAGGAAGGAAGGAAGAAGAAAGAAAGAAAGAAAGAAAGGAAGAAAGGAAGGAAGGAAGGAAGGAAGGAAGGAAGGAAGGAGAAAGAAAGAAAGAAAGAAAGAAAGGAAGGAAGGAAGGAAGGAAGGAAGGAAGAAAGGAAGGAAGGAAGGAAGGAAGGAAGGAAGGAAGGAAGAAAGAAAGAAAGAAAAGAAGAAGAAAGAAAGAAAGAAAGAAAGAAAGAAAGAAAGAAGGAAGGAAGGAAGGAAGGAAGGAAGGAAGGAAGGAAGGAAGAAAGAAAGAAAGAAAGAAAGAAAGAAAGAAAGAAAGAAAGAAAGAAAGAAAGAACTGGACACAGTACTCAAGATGAGGCCTAACCAGTGCCAAATAGAGCAGGACTAGTTCCTTACTGCATTTGGAGACTATACTTCTGTTACTGCACCCTAAAATAGCATTGACCTTTCTTTTAGCTACATCCCACTGTTGGCTCACATTAAGCTTGAGATCTACACGAATTCCAAGATTCTCGCATAATTCCAAGATACTCAGCCTGTATCCCCCATCTTGTAACTCTGCGTTTGTTTTTTAATTTTTTTATTTATATAAAAAGAAAAAAAAATGCAAACAAAACCACATCTAAAAAAACTTTATAACACAAAACCACATAAATAATACACTTATACATAACGTGCTCCCCTCCCCCATTTGCGGAGTCCTCTTCCTCTTCCGAAACAGTGACCATAAGGTTTGAAAGGTATGCTTTGAAATAGCTGAAGAAGGAACAAAATTTAGCATCAAGATGAAATTAGCGATATTTTTTGCAACAGCATTTTTCTCTGTGTAACTGAGACTATTAGCTTAGTTTGCAGAGAAGAAGAAAAATGCAACTTAAACCAACAGGGATACTTTAGACAAGGCTTCCTCAACCTTTCCAGATGCTGCTACTCTCACCATCTTGCCACCTAATGCTTTCTAAAAATGATATGAATTGCAGTCAAATAGATCTGGACTGTGTGTGCCATCTATTTGACTACAATTTGACTACTATTTGAGGAAGATGATTCTAAAAAACATCCGTTGCAATGATTTGATAGGTTTCTTTCTAATCAATCAATCATGTGCAATCAGGTTGAGTTCTGACGTATGACCACCCTCTCCAGATTTTCTAGATGTACTGTTCAGAAGTGGTTCATCAGTCAGGTGACAACCAGGCAGCCTCCCAAGGCCACAGAAGCCGAAGGACATGTATCCCCATCAGTTAGATAGTTGGGTGATCTCAACTGGCCCATCTTCCAGGAGGTAGAGTGGGGATCGCAAATCATGCCCCTTGGCTCTACACAACCAGGCATTCCAACCTACTGAGCTACACTAGCACTAAGTTCTCTCCTACACAGCTGACTTCCAGAATTAACCCCCATCCCTAGCTAGAAGGAAAAATACTTCTTGAACCAACTAGGCATGGTACTGAGTATTGAGCTCAGTTCTGCAACCCATTAACAGAGTTTTGGCTACAATGAGGAATCCAAACAGCTATCCAATTTTGGTGGCTATGTGTCCTCACTTAGTGGACAGTCCTCTATTTGAATGGGTGCCAGAGCATAGTCCTTTGTTTGAAGGACTGAGTAATCCCAGCTTGATTTAGAGGAGAGAAAAAGGCTAGGGACACTGATATTGCCCATTGGACGTGACACTATGACAGCTCCTCTAGTCACCATCTTCCAGATTAAGTTGACAGGTATTACAGTTCTGTTCAAATTAGATATATAATTTCTGATTTGGATCTGTACCTATAAATTGTTGTCATTACGTGCCATCAAGCTGTTTCCAACTTACAGCAATTCTGACTTATTGAGCTCTAGAAGGTCTTACTGATAATAGCACTGCTCAGATCCTGCAAACTCAAGGTCCTGGCTTCCTTTATTGAGTAAATCCATATCATATTTGGTCTTCCTCTTTTCCTGCTGCCTTCAGCCTTTCCTGGCATTACTGTCTTCTCCAGTGAATCTTGTCTTCTCTTGAAGAAAGTAGGGGAGCCTCAGCTTAGTCATTTTGCTTCTAGAGAGAGTTCAGGCTTGATTTGATCCTGGACCTACTATTTGTCTTTCTGGTGGTCCATGGAGTCTGTAAAGTTTTCTTCTAACCACATTGCAAATTAATTAATTTTTTTTCTGTTGGTTTTCTTCACTGTCCAGTTTTCACATCTATACATAACCATCAGGAACACCATGGTAACAAATAAATTAGCATATGGATTTATATGCAAATTGTGCCCTTGTTTTGTCTTCTTGTTGGGTGATGTACAAGTCATCACCCCATGAATAATTCATTTTGACAAGAGAAAGACAAAGCACAGTCTTTGAAAACATGTTTATCTACAAATGTACATGTTGATTTTTTCCCCATGTTGGCTAACCTTGAAGTCCTATCCCTAGTCACGATTAGCAGTGTATTGGGATGCCTGTTTGCAGGACCAGGGTTCGAATCCCCACTCTGCCTTCTGGGAGAGGAACCAGCTGAAATTACCCAGAGTGTTTGGGGTTGATGGGGTTTAAAGTCCTGCCAGCTATATAGCCTTAGCCAACCAGCAGGATCCCAGAGAATCACCAGAAGGAAGGACTGGTAAATCACTTGACTCCTTTATATCTACAAAACTCTATGTGGGTCAGTCCTGTTAAGCTGGAAAAAAAAAACTGGTGGCACATAATTATTGATAAAGTATGAGGAAGACGCTGTAAGCACCCAACGTGGTTGTGACTCTTCCACGAATATAAGCACAGATGCAAGCATAACACAACAAGATGTGAATGCACCAAAGTTCTTTCTAAGGCATCGCCATTCAGCACCTAGCAGCAACCGAGACCAAATTGTTTTTTAACTAGTCCCCATGAAGAGGATTGTATGTGACTTCCAGAAGTCCACACTCATCTCAGGTCAGACGATACAAAAAGCATCCTGTCATGTTAGAATCGTCCTCTAACACAGCATGGCCGCCAACTTATTAGCATGTTTAAGGCTATATAAACAGTATGGGTCCTACTGAATTCTAGGGAGAATTGCTATTCTTCCCTGGGTTTCAAGTTAGAAAAAAGATCTCAGGGCCAATAGCACTAGAAGGAGAGGGTCTACTGGTTGAGTTTTAATGAGTCCATCTATTACCGGCTGGTCCAAAGGCAAACTGGCTCAATAAGATGTTTCTACATTTGTTGTGGACACAAAAAATCTAGGAGACAAAGCAGGGGAGTAGATAGGAAAAAGATTTGGGTCACTGGCATGTTGTGCCCAGTTTTGGACCCCATTCTAAGGTTTCTTGTGCCACCTCTGTGGCATCACAAAAACCCACCCACAATCTTAGGCTTTGGCTGACAACCCTACTATCAGCTTTTCAAGAAACCTGCTATCCCAACATCTATTCAAAACTGGAAAAACAAGAGCAAGCATTGTCAAGCATCTTATAGTCAACATTATTTATTGGTGGCACAAGCTGTATTTGGCATGATGCAGTGTTCAGATTGTATGGCTTCAGTCGATTTGCACATTTGCCAACGCATGGCCCTCCACATTTCGTTTGGACTTCTACTCACATGATTCCTCGTCACTGGATGTGTACATTCCAACAATATCTGCTGGGCAACATTACTCCCAACCCAATTTAAAGGGATTCTCCACCTCTCCAAACAGAATAGGAAACACTGTGAAAAAATATCCCACCCTTTCTGAAGTCTTCAGTATGTCACGTACAATCTGTGCAAGCCTGCCAGGCCTTTTAAAATGTCCCAGTATTTTCTGCTGCACAATAGAGTTTCGGTCCCTCTGGATGGAACAGCTGGTGATACTGTCTGGAAACTCCATTCAGAGGGTTAATTTTTTTAAAGAATAAGAAGAACACGGGGATAGGCAGATGCTCCATTTGAATTGTCAGGAAAAAGATCTCATAGCCAGTAGGGCTGAATAAAAAAAAAATAAAGCCTGAATTTTGTCTGTTTTGCATTTCTGGTCAAGATCCTTGATGTGAGAGTGTACACTGACCACCACATGAAAATTTCAACTCAATTAATTTGAATTGGCTGTCTTGTATTAATGCCTTTTGTTCTTCCTTGTTTTGTTTTCACAGAGCGCATGGTCAGTACCAAATCTATCTGAGCCATTCCATCACTTGAAAATGGATTTCATTCTTCCAGAGCTTGGTAAAATTACTTTTTTGGGTCTATAATACTTATATTTTCTGGGGGGATTCTGGGGACCATAGTATAAACAGAAGGCATTTTCCAAAGTTCTCGATTTTCCTCTGCATGCAGGGCTTTTTATCACAAAGGGCCCTTTAGGAAGGTATCCAGGAGAAAGAGGTAAGGATAATGGCAGCCTCCTGAATCTGTTCTAGCTGGATAGTCAAGAGACCCACTGGGCTGTCTACCACCATTGCAATATTGCAAAGCTCCAGCATCTCTGGCAGATGGCCATTCAAACTCTGTTCAGGTACCTTCAGAAAACAAGAGCCCACCAACTTCTGTTGCAGTCCATTTTACAGTGGGACCCTCTCATCCGCTGATTCACTTATCCACAATCTGAAAATATTGAAAGAAAAATCTGGAAAAAATATATATATTTAAAAGGTAAATTTACTAGAACTGGCCTCTAGAAGGAGCCAGAGACCTTGCTATATATAGCATTTGCTATTATAATAGCATTCACTATAATCTGTGTTTTTCAGCATCCGTGGCAGGGCTTCGCAGATATGGACGTGCAAGTCCTTAAAGAAATGGGAGTGCCTGACCACCTTATCTATCTCCTGAGAAATCTCTATGTGGGACAGGAAGCAACAGTTAGAACTGGATATGGAACAACTGATTGGTTCAAAATTGGGAAAGGAGTACGACAAGGCTGTAAATTGTCTCCCTGCTTATTTAACTTATATGCAGAATACATCATGCGAAAGGCAGGACTGGAGGATTCCCAAGCCAGAATCAAAATTGCCGGAAGAAATATCAACAACCTCAGATATGCAGGTGATACCACTCTGATGGCAGAAAGTGAGGAGGAATTAAAGAACCTCTTAATAAGGGTGAAAGAGGAGAGTGCCAAAAATGGTCTGAAGCTCAACATCAAAAAAACTAAGATCATGGCCACTGGTTCCATCACCTCCTGGCAAATAGAAGGGGAAGATATGGAGGCAGTGACAGATTTTACTTTCTTGGGCTCCATGATCACTGCAGATGGTGACAGCAGCCATGAAATTAAAAGACGCCTGCTTCTTGGGAGGAAAGCGATGACAAACCTAGACAGCATCTTAAAAAGCAGAGACATCACCTTGCCGACAAAGGTCCGCATAGTCAAAGCTGTGGTTTTTCCAGTAGTGTTGTATGGAAGTGAGAGCTGGACCATAAAGAAGGCTGACCGCCGAAGAATTGATGCTTTTGAATTGTGGTGCTGGAGGAGACTCTTGAGAGTCCCCTGGACCGCAAGGAGATCATACATATCCATTCTGAAGGAAATCAACCCTGAGTGCTCACTGGAAGGACAGATCCTGAAGCTGAGGCTCCAATTCTTTGGCCATCTCATGAGAAGAGAAGACTCCCTGGAAAAGACCCTGATGTTGGGAAAGTGTGAAGGCAAGAGGAGAAGGAGATGACAGAGGACGAGATGGTTGGACAGTGTCATCGAAGCTACCAACATGAATTTGACCCAACTCCGGGAGGCAGTGGAAGACAGGAGGGCCTGGCGTGCTCTGGTCCATGGCATCATGAAGAGTCGGACACGACTTAACGACTAAACAACAACTGTATGTCAAACATCTCTTACCATCTTCCTTATTTTTTGTTGGAATCTTCCTTCTTGGAATTTGAATCCTTTAGTTTGGGTCCTATTCTCTGGACCAGCAAGAAACATGTTTTCTTAATTTTCCATGCAAGAACCTTGAAACATCTGAAGATGGCTTTCATAACCACTTCTCAGCTTATTCCCGCTCCTGCCAAAAGTAAAAACAAGTACAAAATGTGGTCCAAATCCTCTTATGCAGTTACATTCGCATACCATGCACAGTGGAACTTTTAGAGATGCACTGTCCCACATTATGAAATCACCATAGACCTTATCAGTTGCATGCTGAGTTGTGTGACTCATCATGCAATGGATAATCTCTACAATGATTTCTTGACTTAGAGCAATTCACCTCCAAAGATTAAGTAATTTGTTTTTATTTATTAGATCTTTTTAAATAAGTTGCCTGGAGTCTTAATCCTGAGAGAAAGGCAAGATAAGAATAAATTCAGTCCAACTCATCTCAACTAGACTAGGCTACACTGAATTGAACTGAACAAAAGTAGAACAGGCTTTTATTAGAAGCAAACCTACAAATTCGAAAGGATAATGCGTGATACTGGCTTATCCATAAGAAGAGCCTCATGGCGCAGTGGTGGAACTGTAGTACTGCAGTCAAGACTGCTCATGACCTGAGTTTGATACCAATGGGCTCAGGTAGCTGGCTCAAGGTTCACTCAGCCTTCCATCTTTCTGGCAAACTGAGTACCCAGCTTGCTGTGTAGGCTGCATAATTACAAATTGTAAACAACTCAAAGAGTGCACGAAGTACTATGGGGTAGTATATAAGCAGCACACTGTGCCAGTTTGGCTTTAGGTATCAAGTGACTAGGAGCAATCCTGCTCCTGACTGCAGCAGGTTTTAGTCATTAGATTTTTGAATTTGTGGCTTTAATCAAGAAAGTACTGATGGGTGTTTTCAATTTCTAACAGCTGGTGATTTCAGACTCGGGCAGCGATTTTCAACCTATGGAGAAGACAGGGGAAATGGGTGAGCAGGGCTAAGCTCTGTGATAGCCACAAGGAATTATGGGTCTGGTAGTTTTTTAGAGGCACCCTGCACAGACCCCTAATGGACAAACACTACCAAGCCCATAATTCCTTGCAGCTCCCATACAACTTAGTTCCGCTCATCCATTTCCTTTGTTTTCTCCACAGGATGCAAATGGCGGCCAGAGCCTGAAATCACCAGCTGTTAGAACATGAAAACACCTGTCAGCATTTTGATTGCTTGATTAAAGCCCCCAGAATTGAGCTTCCTGGTACCAGGAGTCTGATTTGGAGTACTCCAGGAAGCTGTGACTCATCAATGCCCCATTCAAAAAAAAAAGGGCTAGTCCATCAATGTCAATATGGGTGGAGTACAAACAAACAAACAAACACAAATAAATAAATACAAATAAATAAATAAACAAACAAACAAAGAAATTAGTTAGTTAGTTAGTTAGTTAGTTAGTCTGTATACGAGTAACTTTTTGTCAGAAAGTTCCACACATCTTCTGACCAAGTTGATTCCGTAGAAAGATTTACTTCTTTCCCACAAATGTCCAAACATTCTTTCTGAAATTTCTGGAGAAGGATGGCCTTTTCTGTCTCTTTCATTTACCAGCATGAATTGTCCCAGGCTGGGCCACTGATCATGATAACACCATTACACTTGCTCTTCTGATCTGCTCTGGTCCAGTCTTCTGACAGGTACCACCTGAGTAGATTTACAGCACCCGGTGCAGATATATTTCAAGAAACACAGGTAAGCACTCCCAGAGATTATGACGGTGATGATGATGATAACAGTGGCACTGAAGGCTGGTGATACTGTGTCTTCTAATACAGAGTGTAGCCCGCTTGTTGCAGAGAAGGTAGGCAGTTCTGTATTCTCCCCTAGCAACAAAAAAGAAACACAGACATGGTTTTAGACTAGCAGTTCTTAAACTGTGCTGCAGTGAGCATCCAGAGAAAATGGGGGACATCTTAAGGGAACTCTTGAGAACTTGATCCAGTGAGTTTCAAACCTGAGACCCCAAGTATTGCTAGATTACGGGCAGGGATGGGGACTCACGTTGTGACACTCACTGTCAAGTTGGACTTATATTGAACTGGCGACTCTACTTGGGGTTTTTTCAATGATTCAGACTTGACTCGTGACTCAGAACCCACCCACCCTTCCTTTTTTCTGGGGAGAAAAGCTTGTTTTTAATAGGGACTCTGGAAATGGTACCGAAGACTCGGAATCAGACTTGGGACTTAGACCCAAAGATTTGCCAACATCCCTGACTACAGAAGCCCTTGCTGTCAGCCACACCACCTAGGACTTCTGTAAGGGGTAGTCCAAGATCATCTAGGGACACAAATTCTGGATCCCTGCTGCAACGGCTCAACAGATTTGGAGGTTTCTACAGGCTTTGAAGTGATGACAGCACTGTTGCAAGGCAAAGTCAGAAGAATCTGGAAAAACATGGAACCTCTTCAGACCACATCAATACATGCCAGACATCCAGTGAATTTGTTTATTACTTTTTTTAATTAAAAGATATTTACCTCACCTTTCTCCTTAAAATCACCCAAGGAGGCGTACATCATTAAAAGACAATATAAAAGCTAACAACCATCATGGAATCACAGAATCATTGAATAATTAAGTTGGAAGGGGCATATAAGGCCATCAAGTCCAACCCCCACTCAATGCAGGAATCTAAGTCAAAGCAGATCTGATGGATGGTTGTCCAATTGTCTCTTGAATGCTTCCAGTGTTGGAGCACTCACCACCTCCCACAGTCATTGGTTCCATTGTCATACTATCATGGGGCACTTTGTCAAAAGCTTTGCTGAACTCAAGATATATTAACGTGAATATACATACATACATACATACATACATACATACATACATACATACATACATAGTGAGAATACAAATACTAAAAAGGATCAAACAAATACTATACAAAAAATATAAGCAACACCAAAACATATTCAAAGCGGTATGGTACAACAATCCATTTTAAAAACAGCACGCAGGCAGCCAGTCACTGAGGGAAAGCTTGCCTGAAGAGAAAGGTCTTCGCCTGCTTGCGAAAGGGCAGTAAAGATGGGGCCAGCTTGGCCTCTTGTGGGAGGGAGTTCCAAAGTCTGGGAGCAGCCTCCCAGAAGGCCCTCTCCCGTGTGTCCACCAAATGCACCACTGAAGGTGGTGGGCCCGAGAGAAAGGCTTCTCTTGATCTTAACACTTGAACAGGCTCATAAAAGGAGATGCGGTCCTTGAGATAGCTTGGGTCTAAGTCGTTTAGCTTTTTTTTTAAAAAAAACATCTTTTTACATCCCTCTCAAAACAAGCCTTAAGATTCCTTTAGGAATCTTACAGTAATGATGGATAATCTTCCCTGAAAGGTAAGTCTGTTAGTACTGCACATCTAAAGAGGAATGCTGGGTGTGAAGCAACTCTGAATCTTTGCATGAGAATGGCACAAATGGGGCAGGAGTGTGTCTTCTTTTAACGTTGCACAGTGTCTTTCCTTGAATCGGGGAATGATAGTACCTAAAAGCTTGCTCTGTGCAGCAGCATCAGAAGGCAACCTGATGCTCTCCAGATATTTTGAGTGAGAGCTTCCACAATCCCAGATTATTGGCCATGCTGGCTGAGATTTATGGGAGCTATTATCCAAAACATTTTGACAGCATACCACTGACATAAACTGAGTGCATAACCCCTATGAAATATTGGTTCAGTCCAAGGGGGGTGGGGACTAGGAAACAGCAGGGATGTAAGAGATTTGAATTAGAAAGAGCAGGAGAACAGAACAGACAACAGCTGCTGTCGCCTCTTAAACTGTAAAGGTCTTTGCCAACTTCGGTGATGTTTTTTTTGAAGATTCCACCTGTGGAGCTGATTCTTCTATGTATTAGGCACCCAACTCAGTTAAGGAAGATGTCTTGCATTTTTATCTAAATTTGAATTCAAAGGGGCACTTGAAGTTTGCAATTCTGCAAGCAACTTCTGTATTGGTGCTGTTGCTTAGGACTTGGGTGCACAAATCGTAGCATTTTGTTGTTGTTATAATGGCTCGTGTTGTCTGTTATATAACTGTGAATAACAAAAGACTGATTTTCTGAAATTGTGTTTACAAGGTTCATCAATAGATATCTAAGTAAACAAATAGCCCAATAGAACTTAAAAGTGTTACAAGTGCACTAGAAAAATCCCCAGAATCCCCTGAAATAAAAGGAATTACATGGGTTGTTTGGCAAATAGATCAATGGGAAAAGGTCCCTCAAAGGGAGGATGTTTGAAAAGCACTGCTTTTAAACACAATATGTAGAAATATTGCAGCAAAATGGAGTACGAAGTGACTGCCATTCCTCTTTCCAACCTATCTCCTGCAGCTTGGAACAGTTATTGTTCTGGGTGACAACTCCCAGACTCCCCTCTGCAGCCAGGATGGAGAAAAGTAACTGTTCTCAGCATTGCTGTCATCTCTTGTAGGAGATAATAGGGCAGGCAGAAAGGAACCTTATTAGGATAATTTGCAATGCATAAGCATCAGCAGGGAATTGTATGCAGCAGCCGTAATAGAATCTGCCCTGAACTGTATCCCCAGGGCTCAAAAAATCCTGCGCACAGAGTGCCCTTATTAAACTGGGAAGATCGCCCGCTTCCAGCATTAGACCTGTGATAAAAGTTCAAAAGGGGTTGACATTCACTGTTATTGCTATTGTTTATTTGTACGTACTGCCAGAGAAAAATTAAGACCTTGTTGATGTTTGGTAACAGAAGAGGTGGAGAACTGGCAGCTTTTAAAGCAACCTATAAATGGGAAGTAGAGAGCAACAGAAAACTCAAAGGAGAGGAACAGATATAAGGATTCAGGACAGAGAAAAAGGAATTAACAAGGAATAAAAGGATTTAAATACTCATGTAGAGAATTTTCTGCTACCCCTCCATATGTTTCTTATAAGGAGCCTCTGGCTGGAGACCACCTATGGGGCTTCCTCCCCACCCATAAAGCTTGTCTCCTTTCCAAGTGAAACATCCTTTCTTCGGAGGCAGAAGAGATTTCTTATCTCCAGTCAGCAGCTGAGCAGAGATAAGAGTTTTACTTTGCTACACAAGTACATCGACCAGGGCTTAAATGGACCTGTCATTTTTACCAGGTGAGAAAAGTGTGTGATTTTTGAGATAATGTTAAGATATCTGAATTTTCTTGGACCACTATCCAGTCCAGGAGTGACCGATCTGAGCAAGATCAGATGACATTTGACAGATTTGCCTGCAGCTCAAAGGCTGTGCTTCCAAAGGGGATGGGTATGGCCGAAGAGTCTGATTGGCATATTTATTTAATTTATTTAAAAATATGAATGCAATAGCTATGTACTGCAAATGTTTCAACAGTGCGTTCTTTTGTTAACTGAAAAGCAGGTTTATTTTTAGAAATAGTCACCACCTTTAAAATTATTTTAAGAACTTTTCTGAGAGAGTACAAAAGGACTCTTTGAGCAAACATTTCTGATGGTATGTTTGAATAAGCTGAGAAAATGGAGGCCGGAGGCAGCATGAGTTCCAGAGGCTACACGTTGCCTGCTTCTAACCAGACCTCAGTGATGTGTTTTACCCAGGCTGATAATCAGATACAGCTCCCTCCCTCATCAATCAAGGCTTAACCTAAAAAAGGACAGAAAATTATGTTGCAGAGTTTTGAATTTCTGGTTGACCCTTTGCTACACAATAGAAGTACAGAGATTTACACAGGAGGGTAGCTTCAAGTTCCCCAGAACCACTTCTTTCTCACTAACTGGCACTTACCATCTCAATAACTCTGAGTCATTTGTTGGAGAAAGAATAAAACCCTTTCATTACTTATAGATCAGCAGCCAAGAAACTGATTTCCAACAGACTAAAGAGAGGGAAAGGAACACTTAACAGAGAGGTGGGGCTCTTTGAATTCAGAAGTGGGAGGGAATGATTGATTAGTTCTAGATAGATTAACAGTCTCCCCAGCCCAGAAAAGTCCCTCCCAGTCACTCATACCACAGACAACATGCGAGGTTATAAAAACTTCAACAAACTCTAACCTCTCCCTGAACTTGTTCAGTGTAACTGTAGTGTTCATTCAACAGGTTAATGTTGGTAAATGCTCCATGCTTAGCTGACTGCCTATAAGCTTCAAGACACAAATGGCAAATATTTGCATGCCTGCTTCTGCCTGGAATTGAAAGCAGAAAAAGACAAGTTGAAGTACATTAAAGACAACACTACGCAACCATGGGTAAATGAGGTGACTACATAGACATTTGTTCTGCTGTTTGGCCTGCTGTGGGGATAGGCTGGTTTGCTCCTTTGCCAGCAACCAGAAGACATAAGTGTTGGCACAAACTAGCTTATTCCCAAAGCATTCCTACCTGCACCTTTCTGGATCCCTGTAAGGTCTACTGTTTTTAAGGTGTGGGTAGGATTGCTCTGCTTTGGTTCATTTCCAGAATGTGCAATGGCTGGGATTGAACCAAAGCAGAGCTTGCTGCTTTTAATTTCCTTTCTGCTTTCAATTTCCCAATATTGTGAAGTGGCTTAATAAAACAGCTTAGCCACCTCATGATATTGGGGAATTAAAAAAATTCTATACTCCTCCATGGAGAGATAAGAGGCAAGAAAGAAGCACACTTGATTACAAATATGAATAAACCACTCAATAAACTTTTTCATACAGCATTTTTTAAAAAAGTACAACATAAATCACAGGAACAGGTTAGAAAATAAACTATTGGTACATTTTTGAGTCATTAGGTGCTTTGTGGGGGGAAGGATCCCTTCAAAATAAATTATCCATTGCAGGCAGAGATGTTCTTTTCCTCTCCTCTCAAAGTAAGAAGCACAATTAACATGTATATTGTTCAAATTCTCATTGACCACACTTAAGAAAAATCTGACTGCTAACATAAACTATTACAGCTGAATGGTGACAAAGCTTCTCGCTCTTCACTTTCATTTTTATTGCCTTCTATAAAAAGGAAAAGCGTTCAGCAGAATAGCAAGAGCCCATCATGACACAAAAGCCCATAATGGCTTAAGAGTCACCCTTGTAGCTTGCAGTAGAATTTTAGAGTGCAACTCCAGCCACGTCTTCTCCAACACGGCAAAAACAAGTGTTGTTCTATTAAAAAATAAATCGGCAGAGATTTGTCTTCTGTTAACTTACTAAAATGTAGTCAGATATACTCGGATCCTTCTGAGGTTGACCCAACCACTTTAAGAGTCTTTTTCACAGTGGCTGACAGAAAACGGAGATATTAAAAGGGTGTGCAGTTGGGTGAGTCAAAATTTAGGTCCTACTAAATGAATATGAATTAACAGGTGGGTACATTATTGGACTGCTGTATAACACTGGTACAAATTATCTAATTCCCTTTATAGTATTTAAATGTTTTATGGCTCTTCCTTCCTCTCAGTCTTTCAATGTGACAAAAACTTTTTTTAGATATTATCCTTTATATAAGATGGGGTGGCCGTCAAGTAGCCCTCTCGGTGTGTGCGAAATGTGGGCCCCTAGCACTCTTCATTTTCGCATTTTAAATATATATATATATATTTATTTTTACTCAGAAGTTCCCTTGTGTTTGTTTGCCCTGTTTTGAGGGGTCCCAAAATCTTGGAAATCTCCACCTCTCTTATTTATTTTTAATTGACCAGTAGAGGGAGCAAGGGGCATCTTCAATTAGAAAAACGTTTCTTCTAAGAAAAAATGGTGGAGGGGTCATGGGAGTGGGTGTAGCCATCTTGGGTCTAAGGTTGGGAGTTCTGTGGAATTCTGGAGATTGACCAAGCCTAATGTAAGCTCTACACATCAGAAGGGGACTGAATTGAGGGCATGATACTAATTCTACCCACTACTACATATGGATGATAACTCCCTGAAAAGGACTACAGTGGTACCTTGACTTGCGAACTTAATCCGTTCCGGGATGGCGTTCGTAGGTCGAAAAGTTCGTAAGTCGAAGCACCATTTCCCGTAGGAATGCATTGAAAACCATTTAATGCGTTCCGAGGGAAGAAAAAAAGGCAAAAAGGCAGGGGGAAAGGGCTAGAAATTCGAATTTCCTGCCCTTTTCCCCTGTCTTTTTGCCTTCGGAGGTCTCAAAGGGCTTCCTCCGATGTCGGAAAAAGCAGAACCTTACCTCCACTGCCGCGCCTTCGGCGGCGCTTACTCGCGCGTAGACCCACACTTTCCGCGGCGCTTACTCACGAGTAGACCCGCCGCCGCGATCGGACCCCCAGGAGGTCTCCAAGGGCTTTCCCCCCGACATCGGAGGGAGCCCTTGCAGACCTCCCAAGGCAAAAAGGCAGGGGGGAAGGGTGGGAAATTCGAATTGGGGGAAAGCTCAAACACTGCAAGTCCCACGCTGGGACTGCAAAAAACCAAAACCAAAAACAAACCAATCCAAAAATAAACATTGGAGCGAGTCCCACGCTGGGACTGCAAAAACAAAAACAAAAACAAACAAACAAACAAAAAAAAACCAGAAAAGAAAACAACACAGAAACATAACCCCCCCAGCCCAAACCTACCCTCCAAAACCCACCCAGATCAACTTTTTTAAAAGGAAAAAGCAGAACCTTACCTCCACTGCCGCGCCTTCGGCGGCGCTTACTCACGAGCAGACCCGCGCTTTCCGCGGCGCTTACTCACGGGTTTTGTTGTTGTTGTTTAGTCGTTAAGTCATGTCTGACTCTTCGTGACCCCATGGACCAGAGCACGCCAGGCCCTCCTGTCTTCCACTGCCTCCCGGAGTTGGGTCAAATTCATGTTGGTAGCTTCGATGACACTGTCCAACCATCTCATCCTCTGACGTCCCCTTCTCCTCTTGCCTTCACACTTTCCCAACATCAGGGTCTTTTCCAGGGAGTCTTCTCTTCTCATGAGATGGCCAAAGTATTGAAGCCTCAGCTTCAGGATCTGTCCTTCCAGTGAGCACTCAGGGTTGATTTCCTTCAGAATGGATAGGTTTGTTCTCTTTGCAGTCCAGGGGACTCTCAAGAGCCTCCTCCAGCACCACAATTCAAAAGCATCAATTCTTCGGCAGTCAGCCTTCTTTATGGTCCAGCTCTCACTTCCATACGTCGCTACTGGAAAAACCATAGCTTTGACTATGCGGAACTTTGTCGGCAAGGTGATGTCTCTGCTTTTTAAGATGTTGTCTAGGTTTGTCATCACTTTCCTCCCAAGAAGCAGGCGTCTTTTAATTTCATGGCTGCTGTCACCATCTGCAGTGATCATGGAGCCCAAGAAAGTAAAATCCGTCACTGCCTCCATATCTTCCCCTTCTATTTGCCAGGAGGTGATGGGACCAGTGGCCATGATCTTAGTTTTTTTGATGTTGAGCTTCAGACCATTTTTTGCACTCTCCTCTTTCACCCTCATTAAGAGGTTTTTTAATTCCTCCTCACTTTCTGCCATCAGAGTGGTGGCAGGAGTACAGGATAGTAAATGGGATCCTGAAGATCTCATGGAAATCCTTTATAGTGAACAGTGTGCAGACAGAGGTCCTACAAATTCAGAAGGCGCCAGGAACAGCTACCATGCTTGTCCTCAGTAATTTCCTTATGTGTATAGTTCAAGTACGGGAAGAACAAAATTAATGAAATCAATTAAATAATATAAAAAACAATACAAAATATATTATTTTGAAGTAGGGAGGAGTTACAGAACAATAAAAACAAGCAAAGGACCATAAGATAGATGATATGTGGTAAAGGTTTGTGTCAATAAAAATATTGTATGTTTATATGGTGCCCAGTGGGAGATGACAAAGCAGTAGCTATCTGTCTGTCTACCAACCTGCCTCTTATCTTCCTCTCTTCCACAAAGGAACTGAGAATAGATCACAGCATTGATAACTCTGCCCACCCTCTGTTGTTCTTTCATGTTTCAACTCTCTGGGTGGTTTACAATATAATTATGCAAACAACAACTTGCCCTCACTCCAGTAAGCTGGGTACCAACCTTGGAAGGATGGAAGCCTGAATCAACCTTAAGCCAGCTACCTGAACCTGTTGGGATCAAACTCAGGGTATGAGCAGAGGCTTGACTGCAGTACTGTAGTTTCATCACTGCGCCATGGGACTCTGATGTTATGTGAAACTAAAAGACACCGGCCAGCTAAAACACCAAAGACAAAGCACCACAGTGACTGTAAAAGAAGAAAACAACCTTCTCTAACAGCTGGTGGCCATTGATTACATTGGGATACAACTTGGCTGGACTTTTGTGTCCTCCTTGCCCCATGGTCCAAATTCATCCAGTCAACTTCAGGTCTGAGTGGGAATTTGAACCCTGAGCTTTTCAACTCCAAACTCTAGATAGCCAATGGGATGTAGTGCTTAGGTAGACTAGGACTTGAGGGATCCAGGGTCAGCAATGAAACTCACCA
This sequence comes from Intellagama lesueurii, assembly GCA_037013535.1. Taxonomy (NCBI): domain Eukaryota; kingdom Metazoa; phylum Chordata; class Lepidosauria; order Squamata; family Agamidae; genus Intellagama; species Intellagama lesueurii. Next base: position 10,824,548 of record JBAJHW010000003.1, read on the forward strand.
TGTGACCTTGATCTACTCAATCTGCCAGTTTCACCTGCCTTGCAGGGATTTTATGAAGGTAGATTAAGGAAGCAGAGAGCTACGTACGTCACTTTGAGCTTATTGGAGGGAAGGTGGAGTGCAAATTTAATGAATGAATAAAGTTCACTATCATATAACCACAATAGCGTACTGGCTCTCACAGAACTTCCTTTTCTATTGGGAATCTGCAGATCAGGGATCATAATCTTGTATACCTGAAATCCAGTCAATGGTAGTCTACAAGTCAGTCCTATTGTGCTCACCTGGGCTGAGCAGCCATATACAGAAAATCTTCTTCTGGTTAGCAGGCATAATACAGTATAGTTTTACTGATGGAGCAGAGTTTTTTCCGCTTATCTCCATTAGGCCATTTCTCTTTCAATATTTTATTAAGACCTGTGGATTTTTAAATATTGTTTTAAAAGGTTACACTGGAAAGCAGGCAAAATGTGTTGGAATAATTGTACCCTCATATGTTGCCTTTAATAGGTTTTGGTTGGGAGGGACCTTTCTGGACTGGGTGACTACCAATCAACCCAGTAGCAGCCAATTGTTCCCTCTCTGCCTCATAATTTTGAAGACAGCCACACCTTTTTAGTCAAGCCTTTTTGTCCTGCTCTTTTTATTAATTAATTAATTAATATTAATTGTTGTTCACAAGGCCAGTAACAAAGTCATTCTGACCTCATTGAAATGTAACTCCCAAAAGTTACTCTATGAGAAATCCATGTGCCAATTAATTGGACTTCAGCTTGTTCTCTGGATCCCTGTCAACATCAAAACTGTTTACAAGAATTGCAAACTCCTGGCAGTGCTCAACTGACATGCTACTATAATGAGATTGTGTGCTCTCTCTGGGTGCTGAAGCTGGCCACCATCATGGCACTTCTCCAACTATCTCTCGCTATGGGGGTTGAGTTGTTTATTAAGGTCTAGTCAGTCTCTGATGTTACTAATCTAAGAAATCCACCTTCTTCCTCTCCCACATTTATCCTTGATATTCCCTTCACAGATGTACTGCAGTATTATATTAGTCATGATGAATTGTTTACCCAAGATATGAGACATGGTGTTTCTTAATAATCAATTCTGTTTCCTTTTGTTTTCCTATCCAATGAGATACCTCTTCATTCTTTATTCTATCAAGCCATGAGATGTGAAGGGTTCTTCTGTATGCCTGTTTTTCAAAACCATTTATTGTATTGAGAATCTTCTTCTTAATAGTCCAAACCTCACATCAATATAGGAGGATTGATGCTATGTAACACTTTAACATCCTCAGTATGATAAGAGATATGGATCTGTTTGTTACACATTTGCTTCAACTTCATATCAGTAATGGAAATGCAGCAAATAATAATAAAGAATGCCAAACCTTAAATTTCCTTAGCAAATTTAAATAGCTCAGTCATCATTAGCCCTTGATATCAAATGCTCTTTTTCTCTTCAAGTACTTTTTTTTATACTGAAGAATTATTTATTTATTTATAATATTTTTACCTCGCCTTTCTCCTTGAAAAGGACCCAAGGCGGCTTACAACAATGAAAGACAATATTTAAAGTTGACAACAATGAGTATACAACATCATTAAAAGACGATATTTAAAAACGAGGAATAATGACTAAGGAGGCATCTTACATCATTCACAGGCAAGATTAAGGCAAAGATTAATAAGTATACAAAAATTTAAAAAATGTCACTCTGAGAAATGAAAAACACAAATAGTACTAAAATTCCAGTCAAAGTAGAATGGATTTTTTATAATGAGTTATGCATTGCAGAAATTTCCCTGATAAAAATACATCTACAGGGGAAAGCAGGCAGCAGGTTTTGAAATTTTAATCTTACTGCTGATGACAAGAAATGGAACTGTGAAATTTGGGTCATGCTTTATTCCCCGCAGCAGGAATGTGCACCGTGCTCAGGGGTTGTTTTTCTTCTATTTCACAAGCTGCTATGATAATTATGTAGCAATATACAGCTTTCTGTGGCATCATATTATCAGCTAAGAAAAAGATATTGTCACTCTGATTTCATTCCAGACTGAATCCACTGCTAGTCCTTCCTAAAGCAGACTCTCTGAAGTCAAGGGGACTTAAGCTAGTTGTGACCAACACTTTAAAAATCGGAACAGATCCTACATTGAATCTTAGCCTACAAAAGAATCCTACTTCAAACCTTGGAATGTTGCTAGCAGTCAATGTTGACAATAATGTACTATTAGTCTGTTGGATTGTACTTGTATATTGCTTGTATTTATTAATTTTTATTGTATGTTTTGTTGTACACTGCTCGGATGGATGGATGGATGGATGGATGGATGGATGGATGGATGGATGGATGGATGGATGGATGGATGGATGGATAGATAGATAGATGCTCTGACTAAATGTAGCTTCCAGTTATCTATAGAAATTCATCTTCCTATATAATTTTGCTATGCTACCTAGCAGACTTACCTCTTTCACAAGTAGGCCGTTAATAACAGACATTAAATTGTACCACCATAAGGGAAATGAAGAAAACAGAAAGCTGTGGATTCAGATACTCTTGAAGAAAACACTTATCTGCAGTTCTTGCAATTAAAGTAAATACACTGTGATTTCAATGCTGCATCTGCATCCAGTGGGAGCACTACCACTAAAAGGAGCAGCAGACAAAGCCTTTGGAAGAAAATAGCTTGGTACATCTGGAAGTTATTATGATTCTCCTAATAGTCATAGTACCGAATCTAGCCTGAAGGATGGTTCTTAAGAGCAGGCAGGCTGATATATTAATAGATACACACCATCCAATCATATGATGCACAGAGCTGAAACTGAAACACCAAATATTCACCGGGTGTGTATGGAACATTTCAGTCCTCTGATGCAGATGTTTAGATGTCTCCCATTTCTTTCTGAGTCCTTCAATACTGAAGTTTACCATATTGAGTATAGTCAATAAAAGTGTTTTGTTTTGTTCCCAAAAAGATATCTTGTGGTCTCTTGCAGCAAAACAAACCAAGTTTCTAACAGCACATTAAAGACTAAGGTTGAAACTTAGTGGTTATTTTCAGCTTGAGTAAACCCACTGAATTAATTGCTGACTAGTGAGTCAACACAAGCATTGATTTACCGGCTCTACTTTTCATCGGACTACCAATTGGATTAAGACTGGAGAAATTTTGCTTTTACACACTACAGTCCATTTCTTCAGATGTACAGAGTCCACGTTCAGTAGACATACCTGAGGTGTGGGAATACGAAATGTAATAAGAATACAAACAGTACAACATGGTAATTTGAATAGCAGTTGTGGAGAATGACCAAAGGTCAAAAACTGCTTGGGGGGAGGGGGATTTGCCAATGTTGTGGTTGCCAGTCAGCTTATCCACATACAATTGTGAGAAGCGAGAATTGGCTGCATTTTGCCCAGCAATGGTTTATTCAGAAAAAAAGTCCCAGGGATTTCAACAGGCTTCATTCCTAGGTAATTGCAGGGGAGTTTTGGTTCCATCATACTGGCTGAAATCCTGTTGCTCAGAATTGTAAGTCTCACCACAGTAGGCCCATTGATTCAATGGGGACTTAGTGAGTCAACTCTTACATAAGTCCCATTGATTCAAATGGGCCAAATCTGGTTGTGTCTTACTTCAGTAAGATCTCCTGTATGGAGAATTAGTGCAGGGAAAGCGCCCCAGAGGGAGACCACAGCTGCAATACAAGGATATCTGCAAGTGGGATCTGAAGGCCTTAGGAATGGACCTCAACAGATGGGAAACTTTGACCTCTGAGCGTTCAGCCTGGAGGCAGGCGGTGCATCATGGCCTCTCCCATTTTGAAGAGACACTTGTCCAGCAGGCTGAGGCAAAAAGGCAGTCCTGAAACCAGCAAAATCAGGGAGCTGGACAGGGGACAGATTGTATTTGTCTTCACTGTGGAAGGGATTGTCACTCTCAAATTGGCCTTCTCAGCCACACTAGATGCTGTTCCAAGTCCTCCATACAGAGCATGTTACCATAGTCTCTCGAGACTGAAGGATGCCTAATCTAATCTAATCTTACTTCAGTATAGTAAATTGCAACTAGAGTATGCCTGTTGAAGTCAATTAAAATTATGGAGGAGTTAACTCACCAAATCCCCACTGATTCAGTGGGTTTGCCCTAGTGCAACTTACTACACTAAGCAACAGGATTTCAGCCAAAAGGTAACACTAACCTTGGAAGCAAGGGGAGCACCTGCTTTTTTCTTCAGTTAACCTAGCAATCCAAATTCTGCACAGACGCCGCACAACCAAATAGAGCTACTCACAGCAATGGTATAAGTAAAGTTTATTAATATTATCAGAGCAAGATAAAGAGTAACACTGACGTACCAGTATCATTCGTATGCACAAGAATGGCTACCTCATTGCAATCCATTGAAAGGCAGCCCTGGACATAAGTATGTTCATGCACTGTAGTCTTGAAGGCATTGCTAACAGTTTGTTATTAATAAATAAAATAATAACAATAAAAGTATGTATTTTTACATTATGGAGATGAGCCTCTACAGTGGTGATGCTGGGATGGACTTTGGCATCTTCTGTGTGTACAGCTCGTAATTTACCACCAAGCTGCAGTCCTGCCTCAAAGTTTGAAACCGTCTTATATTGAATTACTTGCAGTGGAGGCTTGTGGTTCTGATTTCAGTGGGTTAAAGCTCAGACTCCAGGTTTTAGTCTGAGCTTTAAAAGGTACTGAACCCATTTTGAGGGGGGAATTCAGCACTTGGGTTAGCTCCTGTAAAGTCTGAATTTACAGGATCCGATGCAGATGTGCTGTTCCATTAACACCATCACAGCTATCAGCCTCCACTGGTTATACCACTGTTATGTCTTGTTTCATGATGTCTCCTCTGATTGGCAGTAGCTCTTCAGGCTCTCAGATGGAGTTTGGAACCTGGGACATCCTTTTTGAAAGCATATGTTCTGCTACAAAACTGGGGATGGTGGTGTACAGCAGTTATTCAATGTTTATTGAACGTTGAGGTCTGGAATTCCTGATTACTGGGGCTTCTGATTGGGGCTTCAAATCACAGATTTGAAGTACATTGTTGCGGTCACGAAATGAGAAGGCTGATAGGTTAGGTGATCACCAGATAATTAGGATAGCAATTAGTTTTAGAGAGAGAAGTTAAAGAAGTCAGTCACACACAGAGATGTCTGCCAGCAGAGTCCTCCATGCCTACTACGGTCCAATTCTGGGCAACGCCTCCAGGAGGACTCCCATTTATTAATGGTACAGATTGTTGATAGTATACAGATAGTTGACAGTGTTCAGATAGGGCAGTGGTTACATAATGCCAATTAGATTGGTCAAAGAAAGGCTTTGAAGTTAGCTTTCTATCTCTATGAGAAAGAGGAAGAATGGGTAGCCACGCCTCCTCTCAGAAGCAGCTGCATCTTGCTAGGAGGGTATGCCCTTACTACTACAACAGTGTGGCTTAGTAACCTTGAGGATGGCCCTCACACAGTACATGAAGCATCAAATCACTCTTACCACTCTCACAGTGAGCATAATGACAGCTATATCTCATGGGTTACATTTCTTCGCCCTTCTGCCTATCTTTCACAGTTTCCACCTTTCAGAAAAGAAATATAACATTCCAAATTCTTTTTAAACAACTCTTCAGAAATCTTTTTTCAATATTTGTGTAATTATTCCAGTCACATACAGCAAATAAATTCTTTTTATGCATCTCTCTCTATCGTACTTGGGTGTCTCCCAGCTAGCTTAAGCCATTTCTTTTAAGGCTACTTAGGACTCTTCCAGACAGGATATTTGTACCGCCGTTTGTTCTGGGTTCTGCACTGTTCTTACTGGGATTTTTTTTCCCTGATGTCCAAACAACTCTACCTTATCTCAGTTTATATTACTGCTACAGCCCCAGGTTTTCAGACTATTTTCACCCTGCTTGATTTATTTGTTTGTTTGTTTTTTGTTCCAGGGGGTATGGCACTTTCCACGAATTTCAGTGGTGATACATGATCAGAAGAAAGTCCAAGAAATTCTCAGCATCATATGATAAATCTGCATTTATTTTTTTCTCCCTCCCTCTCTCTCTTTGGGACATTTTTAAAATATGCCTGCTACCGCCTTGATTTTTTTTAAAAAAAACAAACATTAAAGGAGTTGTGGATCTTCTCAAGGTTATGTATTTCTATAAATTGTTTCGACCACCATTTCCTTGTTTTCTTTGCAGACCTCTTTCTGGATCAAAAGAAGAGTCTAAGCAATATAACTGAACTTTAGACTCAAACTCAATATCATGTTGATCCAGTTATCTGCAGAGATATCCTCTCCCAAATGGTGAGAGATGTCTGTCATAGCATGTGATTATCCTCACCCACAAATCTTTTTTGTATGTGTGACTTTTCACTGGAAGGTAAACATGTGCTTAATTTGCAAGTCTGATTGCTCAGGCACAAATCTCTGAAGAAATCCCACCGTGGATTAATCACAGTAAAACACATTCTCAATAACTTCTAATTTGACCCTAATGCAGTAATGGACTGTGGATCTGATTGCATCTGCATCAGAAACAGAGAAGCAAACCAGCGTATGCATGCTGATCGTCCTTGGTGGAGAAGTATGTCAGTTTTCACAAACAATATGTCTGATTTTGATGGTACTGTCTATAGAAAGATGTGGCTTTAGGTGCTAACCTCAGATTGAAAGAATTGCAGAGACCTTGACACTAGTTTATAAAAGGATGAGAAAACAGAAGCCACAGGTGCAAAATACAAAGACTGCAGTTACTCCGTTCAGAGTAGACTTCTGTCTAGATGGGCACTATAAATCAAATAAATAAATAAATAAATAAATAATTCTTTAATTTAATCTTAAATGCTGTTGATTTTAAAAGGTATTGCATTTAATTCTACTGAATATGTAAAGGACATATAAAGATAACAGTGCTATTCTCTTTTACGTACATCACGCTGTTAGCAAAACTAAACAGGAAGTTAATGGTCCAAGTGTGCATGAATGGCATGGACTCAGAACTAATATTCATAGGGTAGAAGGACAAGGTTCACTGCCCCACTATGTTTTGCTAGAGCATTCAGACCCCTAGTATAAATGATAACACTAAACGCCCAAATAAAGTATGTTATAGTATATGAAAAGGAACAAAAAGCTCCCTCTAACAGTACAGTGATTGGTCTGAACTACTGTATGTTTTGGAAGACTTGCAGGACAGTATGGATTATTTTCAGAGAATAAAAAGTTGGATGATATATGTAGGAAGCAATTAGAGGGGAGGGTCAAATGTGGATGCACACCACCGAAGTATTTTCTCTCAAGAATCAATTTCACATATCCTGTAATCATATTCTTATTTAGCCTTTTAAATGACTTAAGGGTATTTCTACCCTTATGTGGCTGGAATAACTGATAGTGGAACGGGATGAAATAGCAGAAAGATGTATTTGACACAGGTGAGATGTATGAATGGGCAACTGAATGGATATAAAGACAAGTTGGCATTATATTTAGTGAATCAAATGTAAAACTTATGCACAAAAACCTGATCTCATGGTTGCCAGTAGTAGTGAGATAAGATGTTACAAGAGACTGGAAAACATGGGCAAATCCTTCAGTTTGTTCTTGGTTGCAATAAGCATGGTTGGCGGTGATGCTAGACAAACTGATTAACTAAAGTAGGAGCAGCAAGGCAAAACAGCAGTATGTAGGATTCAGGGTGAAACCTGAACAGCGATTTCCATTTAATGTTTACATGGCAGGACATAAGCAAATGAGAAATAGGAAGCAACAACAAGATTTGAAATTTTGGACTGATGTATTATTAAAAAAGAAAGTATAAAACAAAATGGAAAACAGATGGTAAGAACATTTCACAACATGGCTCACAAGCATAAAAAAACTGCCTTTCAATAGGGATGGTAAATAACCCAATTTCTGTATAATTGTGTTGTGAACACATTCTTTGTATACTCATTGCAAAATAATGTAATATAACTGTTGAAAAGAATAAAAGATGGGGTGAGCTAAATGTTAACATTTTTATGTTAGACCGAATGTTAAAAGAAATTTGTGTTCCTTAAGGCTAATCCATTCTCCAGCCTACAACAGGGTGCCTCAGCAATCAGACTACCAGCTAAGCCTGTGTTTACCTTCCAATTTTTGTTGTTGTTTAGTCGTTAAGTCATGTCCGACTCTTCGTGACCCCATGGACCAGAGCACGCCAGGCCCTCCTGACTTCCACTGCCTCCCGGAGTTGGGTCAAATTCATGTTGGTAGCTTCGATGACAGTGTCCAACCATCTCGTCCTCTGTCGTCCCCTTCTCCTCTTGCCTTCACACTTTACCAACATCAGGGTCTTTTCCAGGGAGTCTTCTCTTCTCATGAGATGGCCAAAGTATTGGAGCCTCAGCTTCAGGATCTGTCCTTCCAATCGCCAATTATAAAACAAATCATGCCAAATCATAGAATCATAACATAAATGAGTTAGGTGGGGCCTCTAAGGCCATTGAACCCAACCCCCTGCTCAATGTAGGAATCCAGATCAAAGCAGATCTGACAGATGCTTGTCCAATTTTCTCTTGAATGCCTTCAGCTCTGGAGCACTCACCTCGCAAGGTAACTGGGACTCTAGATGAGGCCTAACCAGTGCTGAATAGAGGGGGATTTGGAGACTATACTTCTGTTAATGCATCCTAAAATCGCATTTGCCTTTTTTTGTGTAGCCACATCACACTGTTGGCTCATATTCAGCTTTTGATCTACAACAATTCCAAGATCCTTCTCACTTGTAATATTACTGAGCCAAGTATCCCCCATCTTGTAACTGTGCACTTGAGGTTTTTTCCCCCCTAGGTGTAGAACTTTGCACTTATCCCTGTTGAATTTCATTCTGCTGTTTTGCAAGATATGTAGTTGTGGGAAATTGTTGTTTTGCAAGACATGTAGTTTAGGGAAATCATAGGCTTGGACAAACAGCCCATTTTCATCCTTTAAAAGAGCATCTGTTCTGAAAGCACAAATGCATCATCTGGTTCTACCTTGAATACACAGACTGCTGTTTTTCCTTAAGTCATAAGGCTTCTTTCTGTTCTGTTACTTTAGCAGTGAGTACTTCCTTTTCCCAGGGAGTCAATAATACGGACTTGCGAAGAAGCATTATGAAACTATATTCTTAGCCAAAGACTTTAAATTATAGGTCCTTTTGAGAAATCAATTTCCCTCAACAATCGGCGCTGTCTGTCAACACCTGTTGAGCTATAATAATGGCCTCCAGCCAAAGAATAGTTCCTTATGATAATAAGCTCTCAATCTAGGATTTTTGACCAAACAAGTGGGAGAAGAAGGAGCAGAATCATATTTGTGGCTTAGGATCATGTAAACTGCAGTTTTTAAATTAACTGAACCCTAGCCGAAGCCAATATACGCTTTACTACCTGCTTCCTTTTAATGTTGGTTTTCACAATGACCTTTTTTTTTCTATGTCAAGATGAAATGGAATTTAAACTAATTAATAAAAATAAACATTTAAGTCCTGTTGTTGCATAGTGGCTGAGAAACTGATGAGAAAAATATTGTTAAAATCATGTCTCTAGGTAAAGTGTGCTGCTTATAAATTACCCCATAGCACTTAAAACACTCTCTGGGTGGTTTACAATTTAATTATACAGGCTAAGCATTACCCCACTCCTCAGTGAGTTTGGTACTCACCTTATTGACCTTGGAAGGATGGAAGGCTGAGTGAACCTTGAGCTAGCTACCTGAATCCATTCCGATCAAACTCAAGTCATGAGCAGAGTCTTGACTGCAATACTATAATTTGACCACTGTGCCCCAAAGCTCCTACCATGAACTGACTAATTAGCCTTAGCCAAGCATGCACACCTTCATTTCCTCGCCTCATCTGCAGCATGCATCATTATAATGCTGACATGTCTTATAATGGAGAAGGAAAACTTCTGGTATGAAGATAATCCTGATCTAGGCTGCAGAGTATCCTGTCTCTTCCCAGCTAAAAGGGAGAGACACCATTCTGTTCTACGTTTAGAGCAGCATGCCAAAGGAGCCACATACTTAGCAGACATTACCAGGAGTCTACTGAGTCCTTGAGGTAGGATGGTTCCTAGTGGCACCTTCTCAGTAAACATTGCTCCTTGTCTATGTTTCCCCAGAAAAGAAAGACGAGAAATGAAGCTTGGTTTCCAGCCAAAGTATCAGTTGGGCTCCTGATTTCATTCAGTCTATTTAGAATTTGGGGCAAGCTGTGGGTGCCCACCAGCTGAATGCCACCAGCACCTGCTTTCAAAGGTTGTTCTAGGAAGTACAACTGGATGATGCAAAAAGATTTTGAATATTTGCAACTACGAAAAGGTGAGGAGTTCTATATTTTAGTAGTGAGCTGCTTCAAGGCAAGGTAGTTCAGGGCAGATGTAGTTCTTAACAAAGTTAATATTTTCCTTCCAAGCATAAAACACACAGTTCTAGTCTAGGCATTTCAACTCAGTGTAACAATTCAAATATTCTCTGCAGTTACGTACTGAGGAAGTGGCATAGGTCTGTGGGAACCATGACAGGCTGCATGTGGTTGTAGGTTAGAACAACTTACTTTTTCTGAGTGCAATTTTCTGATATAAATTGCCTCCCCTGTATAGCTTCCTTGAACAGTTTTACATTTGGAAATCTGGGAATTGGTGTTTGGGTCCCGGGAGTTGGGTATAGTATTGTTTTTACATACCATTTCAGAAGGCTAGGATGGCCACAAACTTTACAGATGTTTTGTTATACTTAAATGGGGAAGACATATTTTTGGGCTACAAAGATGGTTTTGAAAAATAGGTGTTTCTGCAAAATCTATTTTAGGAAACCCTATTGTCAGTTAACAATCACGTTAGAAAACAGGAACACTTATGAGCAGGCACCAGAGAAACTGTACAAAATTAAAATAACAGCTACTCAAATTATTCTACCTAACCTCAAACCACTTCTATTGTGCTAACTGTGATGTAACCAGCATGATGTTCATGACATTCAGCCAACATACATTATTATTCATCTACAAAAGAACAGGTTTAATCTAGAGTGGCAGAAGCTTCTGGCTCTTAAATTAAGGTGTCAATGGTTCAGTTTAGATCAGTGGTTCCCAACCTTGGGTAAACCAGGTCTTCTTGGACTGCAGTTCCCAGAAGCCTTCACCACTAGCTGTGCTGGCTGGGGTTTCTGGGAGCTGTCATCCAAGAACACCTGGGTTACCCAAAGTTGGGAACTACTGAGTTAGATCATTATTCATTGAATCAGCTTTTCCTGTTTTAAGTGAGTTATTAGTTTAGAATTTCTGCGTAGAGGAGAGACTTGAAGATAATTTTCAGGCAGGGTAGTTCATGTTTAAATTACATATGTGATTCAGGCTTTCATCTGAAATGCTAGAGGAATTTTATACAGGCTCTTGATATTTGCTGTCATTCTCTCTTGGTTCTCTTCCTGAAGGTGACCTGAGTGGCATTTGCTTAAATAATCACCGTTATTCTATCAGCGTTTTCCTGATGGATGTCAATCTCATAACGCTTCTTCACAAGTCTCAATGCAAATCTCCATGGGAAAGTGAAGTAGTCAGTGCTAAAGCAAAAGAACAGAAAGAAGCCCCATGGCTAAAGCAAGAACAACATTCTGTGGGATTCAGACTGCTCCATCTACTCCACAACCCTAAATGAAATCAGGAGCCCACCTGATGCTTTTCACCTCTGCTTCCCACATGGGGAAACATGGACAAGTAGTAAACCCTACTGAGAGGGTGCTTCTAGGAATGGTCTGGACCTGAGAACTACAGCGGACTCCTGGAAATGACAGCTGAGTATATGGTTTTCTTGGCATGCTGCTCTACAAACTGAATGGGATGATGCTTCTCCTTTTCACCTTGGGAAGGGCAGGACCCTTTGTAGGCTGGTTCTGGATCCTCTTCACACCAGAGGTTCTCCTCCTCCACTGTAAGACAAGTCAGTGTTATGATGCCCCAAGCTGCAGATGGGGAAGAAGTCAAAATGTGCATGTGATGGGGAGCAGGGAGGCTTAGCTATGGCCACCTCATGAGTTTATGGGAGACACTAGCTTTGAATCAGGCCTTCCTAATCAGTTTCTTAGCCACCGTTCAATACCAGGTCTCAAATGTTTATTTTTATTAATTAGCTTATTAATAAATAATAAGCTAATTAATTAATTAGCTTAATTAACTAATTAAGCTAATTTCTCCATTCCACCCTGAATGAAGAAAAGAGGTCACTATGACTTACACAATACTCAGCTAAGGCGTCATAATATTCAACATGAAAAACAAGCAGATAATAAAGGATATATCATTTTCAGCCAGGGTTCAGAGGATTTGAGATCTGCAGTTTACATGCACTTCTTAAGCCAAATCTGATTCTGTTCCTCCCCCCCCCCACCTAGTTTAGTCAAAACGCCTGGACCAAGAGCTTATTATCATAAAGAACAATTCTCCATCTGGAGGCTGTGATAATAGCCTTGTTGGTTGTTGAGGGTAGGTTGATTTCTCAGCAGCACCTACAAATTTAAGTACTAGGCTAAGGTGTATCACAAACATGCACTGCCCTTATATACGAAAAATGCCCCATATATATAATGTTTCATTAGATGGTAAGCTTTTCCACTGGCTCACCCTTTTTCTACTCCTGTTTTTCAATTAGCGTATGAATGATATGCTAAAGGTCATACCCAATGAGCTAATTTCATCAGGTGAGCTTGATACATCATTTTAAGTTGTTCTCTCTTTTTTTCAAACTGCAGTTCAAAATTTGTATTAAAGTGAAATAAAATCCCATGGGGGAGAGGAGGCAAGTGTTGAAATACCCCTGCAGTGGGAGCACCTGTCAAGTATCAAAATTGGTTGGCTGGTTCAATTCTAGGTGTGTGGCATCTCCATAGGGATGCTGCACAGCCTAGCAAAGCCCACAGGATCCTGAGGTTTTTCCATTCCGCTGTGTTCTACTGCCCTTTCAGACTTATCAGGCTACTGATACCACACTGGATCTCCAAAATACTTTCTAAGCAGGGCTGGTATCTTGCTTGCTGATCGAGGAAGGTCAAGACACTTTGCTGCCTGAGCAGGAAATGTCCCTCCTCCATTTAATAATAATAGGAATGATTACAGATGGGCACGAACCGCCGTTTCAGTGGTTCGTGCTGGTTTGGCAGATGGCCGAACAGGTGTTCTGTGGTTTGGACCCCACCCCCTCTGGCGGGCGCCCACTCAGATGCAGTACCCTGGCTTCCCTGCCCCACCTCCTCCAGGCACTGCCTCTGAGTGGGCGCCCACCAGAGGGGGCAGGGTGTTGAATCACGGAACACCTGTTTGGCCATTGGCCGAACTGGCACAAACTGCTGAACCAGTGGTTTGTGCCCATCTCTAGAAATAATAATAATCTTAGAACTGCAGAGCTGGAAGGGACCTTATGGATCATTGAGTCCAGCCCTTGTCAAGGAAGCAAAGCAGAGAATTGAACTTCCAACCTCTGGCTCTGCAGCCAGAGACTTAAACCACTGAGCTCAAAGACAGCTATATTTTTCTGTCATACGAAACAGAAAAACTCAGAAGTTCCTCTCTTGGTCTTGGTGGTAAAAATAGAATAACACATTAAATAAATGACAATTTGCTGCTCTTTCATGATACCCCACATCTGTTGCCAGATGTAACTTCCTCATTCTCCCTAACAATAAGGGCTGACTTTGCTGAGGAACCAACATAAAATGTGTTAAATTTCTAAGATTACAGGAACATTTTAAGAAGTCTGAAAAAAACAACAACCCTCCTTTCCTACTGTAAAGATTTCTGGCCAACTTGCAAATGTCAAGAACAGAAATCAATTGCTATATATTCTGCTTTAATTAACACCACCTCCACCTGTTTCTGGCGTGCTGGTCATGTCACCAAGCAGCATGAATGGCGTAGGGGTGGGAAGAGAGGGGACAGATTTACCACAGGAGCAGCTCATGGACAGAGTGGAGAATAGGGAAACATTTTTTGGGGGGGTGCCCTCTCCCCAAACCCGGTCAAACGCAATATATTCTTCCATGCAATCCTGTCCATTCACTTCTGTTCAGATGAGTGAGCTGAAAGCTTTGGATGGAACCAGGGTGGGTTTGATTTAAATCAGATCGGCTTCAATCCCAATTTAAATGTTAAAAATCCGATTTTATTTTACAATTTAAAGCAAATAAATAATTAAATTGTGATTTAAATTGATTTGATTTTTTAAAAAAAAAACATTTTTATCCACCCTGAAAATGACACAAAAACAGTCTTTGAAAATTTAGTCATTGAAATGGGAAACTTTTCTCCCTGTTGTTTTTTTTGTTTTAATATGGAGCGCCTGAAAAGTTAGTTTTGAAGTGGGTTCTGGGAATTATATTTAAAAATATAACATTTTTTTTTTTTAGCTCTGTCAATATATTTTAGTGAAATTGTGATGTAGCTGTTGGTGAGCCACTCATGGATTGACAGCCTGGCTCACCTCACAGGGTTGTCGTGAGAAAAGCCACATCCTTTGCCTTGACTTCTCTATGGAGGTTAGTAGAGAGAGAGGCTGCTTTTATCCTGTTTTAAGCCTCACTCCTACACTTCACACATACTCATGTTGGCTACACATGGCAGAAGCTTAAGGATGCTAGGCTGGGTAAGGTTGGTTTACACCTTCTAATCCTTGCCTAAAATTAAACATTTTCTTAATATCCGACCTTCTGGGGAAAAAAAAAATCAGATTTCTTTCTGGAGTTATTTCGATCTGTAGCAAACATATACAAAGATGAGTCACAGAGACTACCTTAGATGTGCCCACACAATTAAGGCCAACCAGTATGGGCCACCTGGACAGGTAAATGAACCAAACTGGTTTGCTTAATTCAAAGTGCAATGGGGTAGCCAGATGCAAAAAGTGGAAGGAATTTGGTGCCTCCTTCTCTCACCTGTGCATGACAAGTTTCATCTCTTTTTCTACCCAGCTACCAAAAAAAGGCAGGGGGATTGGACCTGTTCTACTTTCATTCTGGCCATCCCAGGCGTCAAAAGCCCAGAGCTCTTTTTCCCAGAAAGAATTTAATTCTACAATGTGGAAAAACTGCTTCTTTGGACCATAACTCCCTATGGATTCTGGGAATTGTAGTCCAAAAAAAGCATCTCACATCTCTGGACTTGCTAAAGACAGTCTGAGCTTCTTTTTGGGCTCCTCACATTGCAAGAAGCTGTTGTCAACTTTTTAACCACACCCCATAATTGCTCCTTTACTCTTGGTAGCAATTTGCAAGGTTGCACATATCTCATCACTGTGAACAAAATCTTCTTGCTAATTTCTGCAACACAGGCTCCTGTCGAAGGTGGAGGAGCAGTCTGCTGGGCCATACACTTCCACTTCAACCGTCGGCAGCCACTTAGCCTTTTCTTCCTCTGGTTTCCTCTACTTGAGGTGTTCAGAGGAAAAGAAAGGTCTGACAACCATCTGGAAGATTTGGATTTGAAGCAACGGGGATGAGAGAAAGAGAAAAGACTTTGGCTGAAATTCCCTTTTGCACACAGAAGGGTGACAGTGTCAGGAAGTGTCAAGGCATTGAACCAGGGATGTGGCACAGCAGAAGACTGGGAAGCTGTACCTTTCATAGGTATATGGAAGCAGGGGTTTTCAGCCCGTGCACCTTTCCATGCATGGAGGAGGAGGAAAATATGCATGTGCTGAAACTCCTGCTTCCATATACCTATGAAAGGAATAGCAATCCCAGTCTTCCAATGTACATCAGACACCCTGGTAAAAAAAGAATACATTTCCTGAGGACTTTTCAGTGCTTTTATGCTAAATTGTTCTTCTGGCTTATTAACTGCTTATGACTTTATGGCACCCGGACAGGTTTCCTGAAATATGTGGAATGATCAAGGAATGCTGAGTTTCCAGGATCAAATGGGGATTAGAACTCAGGTTATCTGACTCCTACCTAGACTGACACTCCATCCACTACAGCACCACGTTTGTTTGTTTATTCATTTAAAATATTTTTAACCCGTCTTTCTCCTTAAAAAAGACCCAAAGCAGCTTGCAACAATTAAAAAAACAGTATTTAAGATTAGTAACAGGGAGTACACAATATTAAAAGGACCAATGAACACAATACCAAAATACATAAGCAACACTGAAACACATTCAACGCAGTAAGGTACAACAATCTATTTGTTCACGGACTATTGGTAAATGCCAAAAGCAGACATTGTGTGAACTGCTTCCTCTGCTGGGACCTATTCCAGGAAAATTTCTTTTGAAAGCTTGTCAGAGGGTGTCCCATTGGGGGGAAAAAAATTGTCTGCCTGTCTACCTTGGGCTGCATGCCAAACACACACTTACTAGCCTCATTTGTGAAACGGAATTTAATTCTGCAATGTCTCTTTCTGTCTTTTTTGCTGTGTTTTTCATTTTATTTTGTTGTTTATTGATTTGATTAATTGTGGTTTCGTATTTTTCTTTCTCATTCACCGCCCACAGTAGCAGGTTGTGACTAAGTGGATCGCTCGATAGATCAATCGATCGATCGATCAATCAATCAATCAAGATGTTTGTACTGATAATGCTGCTGCTGCTGCTGCTGCTAATCATCTTTATATTGGTCTCAGTAGCAAAAACAAGGATGTCACACCACTATTGTTACTTTTATTACTGTAGCATTTGAAAAAGGTTACAAGATCAGTGGTAAGGTGGATACTTTGCACGGAAATTATCCCGAGTTCGATCCCGTCGTAAAGGGGTGGCAAACCTTTGGGACTCCAGGGGTTTGGGGCGATAACTCCCACAGTCCTTTCCCACTGACTGCAGATTCTGGGAGTTGTAGTCCAAAGCATCTGGAGTGCCAAAGGTTTGCCAACCCTGCCTGGGGACAACTCCCCGACTAACCCGACCCCACTGGAAAGCTGCTGCCAGCCCGTGTTGGCAACATGGGGTCTGCTAGACAGACCTGTGGCCTGATAAAGCAGTGGCTCCCAATCTTTTTTTTGGAGTCGTGAGCCTCTTTTATAATAGCCAAGTGACCTGCTACACCCCCCCTCCCTGCCATGTTTGCATAAAAAGGCATTTTCAGTGAAACCAAGTCATCCCTTCCCAGAAAGTAGAGGCTTCTTTCTCCCCCACAGGACCTGATTCTCATACATGCACATGAACGGTGATGTCTTGCTCGGAAAGGTCAAGGAAGAAATTATTTAACAAGGGCCACAGTAAGGTAACCCCTGAAACCCCCCCCCCAAAGAAAACACTTCAGGACACGATCCCCACGTTGGGAAACTGCAATCAAGGACTCTCCCTGCATCAGGCTTAGGATCCCTCTAATAACACGCCTTGACAAAGAAGCCACTTCCCCGAGGAGTAGGAGAGAAGTCTTTCCAATGCAACCAATCCACCCAGCCAGGCTTCCCTGCAAGTCCGCTTCGAGAGGCTTTGCAAAGGGACCGAGACGGTTGCCAAGGCTCTCGCCCGGGCAGCTGCTCCTTCTGGCCGAAGATGCCCCGCCGCAAAAGCTCCCCCCCCCCGCCACCCCCCCCACCCCCCACCCCCGGGCCCCGAGCCGACTCACCTCGCACGGCGGCGGAAGGGAGCAGGAGCAACAACAGGAGCAGCGGCCGCGGGAGCGGTCCCGGGGGTCTCCCCGCTTCGCCCGCCTCCTTCGGCATGATGTCGCCCGCTCAAGGCAAGGGCTGCCGCTGAGGCGAGAGAGGGAGAGAGAGAGAAAGAGAGGGCGGCTGGCGACCCGGCTTCCAAAAGGCGAGCCACCCCACGCGCGGCAGGACCCACGCGGTGGCGCTTGCCGGCGCGCGCCCTCTTTCTCCCGCCAGCCGGCACCGGGGCGGGGAGTTTACGCGCTGAGGGGAGGCGTGTGTGGCGCTGGTGCCGGGGTCTCCGGCGGAGAGGAGAGCGCGGGAGGGGCGGCCCGGAAGCCTCGAGAAGCCCCCCCCCGCCGACCCTCCCCCGTCCCTGCGCGCCCCCCCCCCCCCGCCCCTCCGCTGGCTTTCGGCAGGCTTTGGTCCCCCTGCCCTCGGCCCGGGTAGGGGTTAGGGGGCTCTCTCCCTCGCTCTCTCTTCGGCTGAGGGGGACAGGCAGCAGGGGTGGGGGGCGTTTCCTCGCCCTCCCCGCAACCTCTCGGGGTCTTCCGCCCGCCAAGGTTGCTGCAGTTGGAGGGGGGGGGGAGAGAGAGAGAGAGGAAGAGGGGAGGGCCGCCAAAGGGACGGAGCAGCCTGAGGCATCGCTAGAAAAGGAGGATCCGAGGGGGTTAGCAACACAGGGCTAGGACCAGTCTAGTCCAGCCTTGCCAACTCTGCCTGGCAGCTGATCTCCAGGGCTTCGGGCAGGATTCTTTCCTAGCCCCCATCTGGAGGTGATGAAAATCGAACCCAGACCCTGTTGTACAACTCAGCTACATCCCTCACCTGGTTTTCCCTCGTGATCTGTGGTTGAATCGCTAACCAAGCCTGGTCCTGTCAGCGCCAGTTTAGCTTCCCAGTTCAAGCAAGTCATTTGTTCTCTATGTATGGCGGTCAAGGACCAGGGCCAGCTCTACCCTTAGGCAGAGGGAGGGGATAAGTCAAGGCTGCAGGGTTCTGAATGTCACTGAACTGCTTCAAATTGCTAGTGACTTAATAGAAGATTGGTGTTTAAATCTTTCTTTCTTATTTGCAGGAAAGAGGGGGGGGGGGAGCATCTGAAAGATTTTCATGATCACTGGTGTGGTGCAGAGATTAGATGAAGCCTTTCTTGGACTAGCTCCATCTCTTCCCATTAAATAAATAAATAAATAAATAAATAACGGTCTGCCGTCCTGTGTTAAAAAATGCCCTGCCTAGGACTTCTAGATAACTTTGTCATCATTCTACCATCTGTGCAGAGCCTGGATGGGAAGTCAAAGCTAAAACACACTGACCTTTAAAAAGCGCAAATCACAGGGTATGAAAAGGCAGTAAACAGATTCTGACAAGCTGCTGGATCCTGCCACTCCCCTAACCTCTTCTGGCCTGATCACATCCCTGATCAATGAGGGTCAACTAGTCCCAGATCCTCTCAATTTCCTCTAGCATTGCTAATAAAACCCATCAGGGATGTGCTGGTTTGGGTGGGGGGGGGGGTGGACTCCAACTCCCAGAACTCACCCAGATTCCCCAGGAAGAATTCTGTGAAGTCCTACCAACAGACACACACCTACATTTCCTTCACTGGAACAGGGCTGATCTTCCAGGCCGTTTTGGGCCTACTTCCTGTAAAGAAAGGAAACGGCGCCAGTGTTTCCTGGGAGGCATTGTATTTTTGCCCATTGAGATTTTATAGGGCACCTCCAAAGAACTACACACTTGGCAAAGACCTACTGCTCCCCATGATTTCAGGAAGGCGTTCAATAGATAAAATTGTTCAGTTCGCAGCCTTTGCCGAATGCTGGACATGTCTCGCTCTGTCTCAACAGGCGGTTTTACTCCATGATGAAGGACTCGCTGATACCTTTCCGAGTGTTAATGGATCTATATTTGAGCATGATGGTCACTCGTGGTTCAGGAGAGGGATCCTCCAGCAAATTGGCATTAATAAAGAAGTATCTGAGAACTGCAATGACCCATGAAAGACTAAGTGCTCTGTGCCTACTGCATGTAGAGAGCAGGGTTCCAAAGAAGATACAGTCTGATGGGTTTATTAAAGATTTTTCAGATGTCAAGTGTAGAACGCCTTTTGGTAGATATTCTAACTTGGTGAAACTACTGTACTTAGTTTAGATAAACTTAAAACTTCTGCATTGACAGGTTCAGATTTGGTTGTGTAAATTGTTGAGTTAGCCATTGTTATCCATGGAAACTTAAGAGTACATAGCACCAGAGCCATGTTCTTTGTCATTTTTCTTACCTAGAAATCTCCTTGGAGTTTTGCTGGCATGTGTTTAAATGTATACATATATTTACTTCAGATATATAATTCATTTAAGCTTTCTATGTAAGTATAATTTCCAGTGACATGCAATAAGTGGACTTTGATGTGTCAATTTGGTGATTTGCAGTGTATTTTAATTTGTCTCAAGATGCTCATATCTTCCAGTAAGGGAACGTTATCCATACATGACTTTTTGGGTAGATTCACCTGCCCAAACTGTAGTGGAACAAAACATAAAGTCAAAGAAATAATGGCAAACATAATATCACCAGGATCTAGACTAGCAGTGACCAACCTTTGATTTCAAGAAACCCTCTTGCCTCCCCTTCTCCTTTACTGTCATCAAGACCTATTAGAACAATGCATTCTATTTGTAATATAAAATTTAAAATAAACACAAACTGTACTGACTGGAATCCTACTGGCAATTTTTGCTAATTGATTAATTCAATACTCAGAAGTGGTGTCCCATTTCCTTAGGCCCTGGAGACACTCTGAGGCCCAAGGCCACTATAGCAGCTAGATTGTTTGAAGGGACATTTTTTGGAACCCATGTGACTGGTTCTGAAAGAACTGCTTCCGACTGGAGTTTAAGATGATGACGCGGGTGGATGGGTGTGTGTGTGTGTGGGGGGGAGACTTTCAGATTCCTAAGTGACCTAGGAGCCAGGTATTTGAAGGAACATATCTCCCTATACACATCTGCCAGATCATGGCCTCCAACTGAGAACAGGATGCTATGTGGGAAAACATAAGAGTCATTTATCTGCTGTAGCACTTCTGCTGTGAAGTTTATGGCTTTAGAGGGTTGACCAGTATCAGCACTGAACTCTTTTTAGTACCCAAGTAAAACATGGCTACTCACCAGAAACATTGGGGTTCAATAACCTTCATCTCAATAGTTTATGGGTTTTCCTTTAAAAAAAATGTACATGGCTTTAATGATTTTGAATTATTTTAAATGGTTTTATTTATACATATATAATTTTATATGTTTTAAATTGGTAAAAGGTAAAGGTAAAGGTTCCCCTTGACATTTAGTCCAGTCGTGTCCGACTCTAGGGGGCGGTGCTCATCCCCGTTTCCAAGCCATAGAGCCAGCGTTTGTCCGAAGACAGTTTCTGTGGTCACGTGGCCAGCGCGACTAGACACGGAACGCCGTTACCTTCCCACCGTGGTGGTACCTATTTATCTACTCGCATTTACATGCTTTCGAACTGCTAGGTTGGCAGGAGCCGGGACAGGCGACGGGCTCACTCCGTTGCGTGGATTCGATCTTACGACTGCTTGGTCTTCTGACCTTGCAGCACAGAGGCTTCTGCGGTTTAACCCACAGCGCCACCACGTCCCTTTTAAATTGGTAAATTGTCTTATATTGTACCCTGCCCTCACATCTCAAGATGCAGAGTGCAGTATAACATTCTAAATAAATAAATAGATCAAATTATGTGGGAGAAGACAATCCTTTAAGGATCAAAAAGCAGAGATGTCATATTGCCTGAAACAAATACACTATATAATGTCACACACAAAAAAACCCTTCTCTTCAGATCATTCACAATAGCTTCCGTTCTTTAGCAGTGACCTTGTTCTTTGAGTTAGAATCATAGAACGATAGATTTCCTGGCTATCGCACAAAATTAACTAACGATAGCATCAGTAAATTTCAGTAATCTACAAGTACAGTAAAATGATTTCACCTCAAGAAGGTAGCTCTTACACAACAGGAATTCACATTTTATTATTTTTTAGTCAGACTTTGTTAAGATTTCAGTGGCTGATACGTGGGCAGAGAGCCACCATGTTGCTTCAAGAGGAATGAAAGTAGAATATCACCAGCTCATCAGCATGGAGAGGAAACATCTGTTGTTCATCTAAGACAGAGAAAAGTAGAAAAATGCAAAACTATCATTAGACATAAATAATCAAACTGAGCATGCTACAGGAGAAAGAAGAGTTTTTCTCAAGATAGCATCTGCTCATCTGAACCTCAAAGCACCGAGAGTTTGGCTTTAATCAAATGTAAACCTTATGGACTGGGTCTAACCAGTGGGTGGAGAAATCCTTGGAAGTGTCTGTGTTTGTAAAATCTTGATTTAGAAAGGCAGAAAACTGGAGAGGAAAGTTGCGCTTAATCCCTTGGAGCAGAAATTAAGTCATTCACACCTTGATTTAGGTAACAGAATTTCAATCTGTGTGCGAAGGGATGCAGAACAGGTTGTGCTAATATTGAATAGAGGAAGAATGCAGTTAAAATGCAAAACAAAATCAACTTGACCCTTTCAAAGGAGAATTAGCTTTAAAGCCCAATTGAAAAGAACTTAAAACTCTACTTAAAAGCATATTGCTAAGAAGAGGTAGCACCATTTTGTGACAAACCTCATTCTCAACAGTTGCTAAAAGCAAATTAAATGGAGAACATTTCTTCCGACTTAATTTGCTTTTTAAATATGAAAAGCAAATTAAGCCAGAAGAAATAATTCTGTAAACAGATCACAAGGGGGAACAGGGCTCTTTCACCTAATTATTTACAACTCTTAATAGTTTCTGTGTCCCATTCAAACATTCCCTCAGTCTCTTTGGTCTGTTGTCACTAAACCTGTTCAGAAACAAAATAGTTCTCTCTTGATTATAAGCAGCACACTTTGATTAATCAGTGGACCAAAAGTATAAGTTATTTTCATTCTTCACAGGAAGGAGAGAAGAACAGAACAGTGGAAAATAAATAATGAGATAAATATTCTTTGGTCTTGGACATATGGAGTGGTCCCAATGAGACACCATTACCATATAACATAATGTGGGGAAAAATAAAGACAATGTCAAAATATAAAGTAGCAGATACTCACAGGAAACAATTTAAGATTACTGGGTATTGGTATTATTTTATGGACCAGTGTCTTTAGAAAAATCACTTCTTTATAGAGTTTTAACTGGTTTTTTTCAAGAGTCAGTTATTGGAGATGCCTTGTCTTTAAAGACTCCTCCTTAATTCCAATTAAAATGGATAATGCCTGTCATTATCATTGACATTTGCACCTAGATCTTAATCTTAGAACTGCAGGGCTGGAAGGCACCCTATGGATCATTGAGTCCAACCCCTGTCAAGGAGGGACAGTGGGGAATCGAACTGCCAACCTCTGGCTCTGCAGACCTAAACCACTGAACTATCCTCATTAGATACTTGCAGCCCCCTGACACCAAACAGCGTCATGCGATCTAAACCAATAGCATCTGTTAGACAAGATGCAGTGTGTTTTTCTCTCCCAGCCTCCCTGAGCAGAACCCAGAAATAGCTGTTATATCCAGGTTTCTCATAGGCACCCAATTAGCCATGGCATGTCCAGAAAATTAACCAACAAAGCCATTGGTCTAATCCAGCATAGCTCTTTGCAGTTCTAGATGGCCCTCTTCCCACTTCCACAGCTCCATTCCTTTTCCTAGTTCTGTAAATCCACTTCAGCTCCTGATTTCCTGCAAGAAAATGGGTCTGAAATGGCACCTCAACAAAAGGGACTCTACATGGAAGCCACAGACCTGATTCCTTACTTCTCACCTGTGTTTACAGCCTCCATAGTTACAGGAAAGAGATGGAAGGAGGGGGAAGGTTATAAAACTCTCCTTATTGCACGTGGCAAAATATGAGGGTTTAAAACACCCAAACAGGCTTATTTTTACCAAGCCCTTTGCTTAATCTCTAGAATCATTTCTGGTGAAAAAAATTATCCCTTTTCCTTTCCTTTCCTTTTTTGTATTTGTGAATGCCTTAATCCTCTCCCCCCGCCCTTACCAAAAGATATGAGTTGCTGTCATGGTCATTTTTGGGGGTTATGTTACCACCCCAGAGCCTGTGATATTTCAGTATCTGATTGGGAAGCTCCTCTTCTCTGTAGTTTCCTGTCTGTTGTATGCAACCACCTGAACAACACTAAGGATCACTGTGGTAAATTCACACACTAAACCTGCTGAAGTATATTTTGATTTGCTCACAATGTCTTGTGGAGCAATGATGGGTTTCACCTCCCTCACATGTATATATTTAATCCAAAGAATAAACACCCACTTGGCTTTTAGACAAGCGGTGGAGCATGAAATATTGTAGAAAAAAATAGGAAGCATAAGCAAGATCAACTGGAGGTGAAGTGTAGACAGCCTCACAGTTAGGTGGAAAATGGAAATTGTCTCAGGTAGGAGATGCTGAGAACCTCTGGTAGCCAGCCCCTAATCCCTTACCTCCTGTACCGTCAGCACTTGGTCCTTTGGAAGCAGTGAGAGGTGCGGCAGTCTAAGATCTTTTGCCCCCTGAAGAAGAGCAGCAAATGATGTCTCCCATGCAACCATGACAAGGCACATGAGGTTCAAAAGTGCTCATGTTGCTTTGATACATTAGACCGAAAATCTAACAAGTGCCTTTTCCCATCTGGAGCAATAACAAGCCAACCAGTGAAACAGCTAATTGTTTTCCATACTTTCCATGACACATAAAACAGCCGCAGAAATGGTAGAATGCCAGGTTTGGAAGCTAACAATGCCTTGCAAAAGAATTTATTTCATGCCTGACAGTTGAACATGATTACCCATTTTAAAGAAGCCCCTAAAAAGGAGAGAATCAAAGGGCTTTGAAATAACTGGGTTGAAGATAACAAGTTTTTTGTTGTCTTTTTGTGATTCATTGTTGTCTTTGTTTCTGGGACCGAAAAAAATAAAATAAAATGGGTACAGGCTTGTGACACCCTCATTTTCTTGTCAAAGATCCCTGCTCACAGGGCTGCTTCAAGACATTTGACTGCCTGAGGGGAAGAAAGAGATGTCCAAAAGAGCCAACATGGCTGGTTCTTCCATCTTTCTTTCCTCAGCAGTAACGATGGGAGAACAAGGCAAGTTGTGCTAAAATGCTGCTGCCTCTCAGCATCTCCTTTGTTGTTGTTGTTTTGTCATTAAGTCGTGTCCGACTCTTCGTGACCCCATGGACCAGAGCACGCCAGGCCCTCCTGTCTTCCACTGCCTCCCGGAGTTGGGTCAAATTCATGTTGGTAGCTTCGATGACACTGTCCAACCATCTCGTCCTCTGTCGTCCCCTTCTCCTCTTGCCTTCACATTTTCCCAACATCAGGGTCTTTTCCAGGGAGTCTTCTCTTCTCATGAGATGGCCAAAGTATTGGAGCCTCAGCTTCAGGATCTGTCCTTCCAGTGAGCACTCAGGGTTGATTTCCTGCAAAATGGATAGGTTTGTTCTCTTTGCAGTCCAGGGGACTCTCAAGAGTCTCCTCCAGCACCACAATTCAAAAGCATCAATTCTTCGGCGGTCAGCCTTCTTTATCGGAGTTCGATTGAGAGCATATTATCCTACTGTCTCTGTGTATGGTTCGCGAGCTGCACAGTGGCAGAAAAAAAGGCAATTCAGAGGGTGATTAAGACGGCCCAGAACATCATTGGCTGTTCACTCCCCTCTTTGGAAGAATTGTATAAGAACAGATGTAAGAGGAAGATATCCAACATACTGAGTGACTCCTCTCATCCGGGATATCAACTCTTTAAACTATTACCATCGAGAAGGAGATTCAGGGTATTGAAAGCAAGGACAAGCAGATTCAAGAACAGCTTTTACCCAAGTGCAGTACTGAGTTTAAATGCAGGGTCATAAGTGTCTGGTGGAAATTTAAATTGCGGAGAGTAACGGGGTATTTATATCTGTATGGAGAGTGTGGTGTATATATATATATATATATATATATATTTTTTTTGTAGTGGTGTTGTCCAGTTTTTACCTTGGGAAGAGCACCTCATTTCGTTGCACCCACTTGTGAGTGTAATGACAAATAAATTTCTTATGTCTTATGTCTTATGTCTTATGGTCCAGCTCTCACTTCCATACATCGCTACTGGAAAAACCACAGCTTTGACTATGGGGACCTTTGTCGGCAAGGTGATGTCTCTGCTTTTTAAGATGCTGTCTAGGTTTCTCATCGCTTTCCTCCCAAGAAGCAGGCGTCTTTTAATTTCATGGCTGCTGCAGTGATCATGGAGCCCAAGAAAGTAAAATCTGTCACTGCCTCCATATCTTCCCCTTCTATTTGCCAGCAGGTGATGGGACCAGTGGCCATGATCTTAGTTTTTTTTTTATGCTGAGCTTCAGACCATTTTTTGCAATCTCCTCTTTCACCCTCATTAAGAGGTTCTTTAATTCCTCCTCACTTTCTGCCATCAGAGTGGTATCATCTGCATATCTGAGGTTGTTGATATTTCTTCTGGCAATCTTAATTCCGGCTTGGAAGTCCTCCTCTCCAGCCTTTCGCATGATGTATTCTGCATACGTATAAGTTAAATAAGCAGGGGGACAATATACAGCCTTGTCGTACTCCTTTCCCAATTTTGAACCAATCAGTTGTTCCATATCCAGTTCTAACTGTTGCTTCCTGTCCCACATATAGATTTCTCAGGAGGTAGATAAGGTGGTCAGGCACTCCCATTTCTTTAAGGACTTGCCATAGTTTGCTGTGGTCCACACAGTCAAAGGCTTTTGCGTAGTCAATGAAGCAGAAGTAGATGTTTTTCTGGAACTCTCTGGTTTTCTCCATAATCCAGCGCATGTTAGCAATTTGTTCTCTAGTTCCTCTGCCCCTTCGAAATCCAGCTTGTACTTCCGGGAGTTCTCGGTCCACATTCTGCTGAAGCCTGCCTTGGAGGATTTTGAGCATAAGCTTGCTAGCGTGTGAAATGAGTGCAATTGTACGGTAGTTGGAGCATTCTTTGGCACTGCCCTTCTTTGGGATTGGGATGTAGAATGGTTTTTTCCAATCCTCTGGCCACTGCTGAGTTTTCCAAACTTGCTGGCATATTGAGTGTAGCACCTTAACAGCGTCAGCTTTTAAGATTTTAAATAGTTCCACTGGAATGCCATCACCTCCACTGACCTTGCTGTTAGCCATGCTTTCTAAGGCCCACTTGACTTCACTCTCCAGGATGTCTGGCTCAAGGTCACCAACCACAGTATCTGGGTTGTCCGGGACATACAGATCTTTCTGGTATAATTCCTCTGTGTATTCTTGCCACCTCTTCTTGATGTCTTCTGCTTTTGTGAGGTCCCTACCTTTTTTCTCCTTTATCATGTCCATCTTTGCACAAAAGGTTCCTTTAATAGCTCCAGTTTTCTTGAACAGATCTCTGGTTTTACCCTTTCTATTATTTTCCTCTCTTTCTTTGCACTGTTCATTTAAGAAGGCCCTCTTGTCTCTCCTTGCTATTCTTTGGAAGGCTGCATTCCATTTTCTGTAACTTTCCCTATCTCCCTTGCATTTTGTTTCCCTTCTCTTCTCTGCTATTTGTAAGGTCTCGTTGGACAGCCACTTTGCTTTCTTGCATTTCCTTTTCTTTGGGATGGTTTTTGTTGCTGCCTCCTGTACAATGTTACGAGCCTCCATCCAGAGTTCTTCAGGCACTCTGTCCACCAAATCTAGTTCCTTAAATCTGTTCTTCAATTCCACTGTGTATTCATAAGGGATTTGGTTTAGATTATATCTGACTAGCCCAGTGGTTTTTCCTACTTTCTTCAGTTTAAGCTTGAGTTTTGCTATAAGATTGTGGCTGATGATCAGAGCCACAATCAGCTCCAGGTCTTGTTTTTGCTGACTGTATAGAGCTTCTCCATCTTTGGCTGCAGAGAACATAATCAATCTGATTTCGGTATTGCCCATCTGGTGATGTCCATGTGTAGAGTCTCCTCTTGTGTTGTTGGAAAAGAGTGTTTGTGATGACCAGCTTGTTCTCTTGACAAAACTCTATTAGCCTTTGCCCTGCTTCGTTTTGAACTCCAAGGCCAAACTTACCTGTTGTTCCTTTTATCTCTTGACTCCCTACTTTAGCATTCCAGTCCCCTATAATGACAAGAACATCTTTCTTTGGTGTCAGTTCTAGAAGGTGTTGTAAGTCTTCATAGAATTGGTCAGTTTCAGCCTCTTCAGCATTGGTGGTTGGTGCATAAACCTGGATTACTGTGATGTTGAAAGGTCTGCCTTGGATTCGTATTGAAATCATTTTTGAGATTGTATCCCAGTACAGCTTTTCACACTCCTTTGTTGACTATGAGGGCTACTCCATTTCTTCTACGGGATTCTTGCCCACAATAGTAGATATGGTAATCATCTGAATTGAATTCGCCCATTCCCATCCATTTTAGTTCACTGATGCCCAGGATGTCAATGTTTATTCTTGCCATCTCCTGTTTGACCACATCCAACTTACCAAGGTTCATAAATCTTACATTCCAGGTTCCTATGCAGTATTTTTCTTTACAGCATCAGACTTTCCTTTCACTTCCAGGCACGTCCGCAGCTGAGTGTCCTTTCGGCTTTGGCCCAACCACTTCCTTAGCTCTGGAGCTACTTGTACTTGTCCTCTGCTCTTCCTCAGTAGCATGTTGGACACCTTCCGACCTGAGGGGCTCATCTTCCAGCGTCATATCTTTTAGCTTTTTGTTTCTGTCCATGGAGTTTTCTTGGCAAGGATACTGGAGTGGCTTGCCAGTTCCTGCTCCAGGTGGATCGCGTTTAGTCAGAACTCTCCACTATGACCTGTCCGTCTTGGGTGTCCCTGCACGGCATAGCCCATAGCTTCTCTGAATTACTCAAGCCCCTTTGCCACGACAAGGCAGCAATCTGTGAAGAGGACCAGAGGTTCTATGTTTTATAGACTACAGCAAAACCTTTGACTGTGGAGATCATGAGAAACTATGGGTTGTTCTGAAAGAAAGGGCAGCAATGAAGGGCAGCAATGAAGAAATTAGAAAAGATCATCAAGTGTATGGATGTGTCCCTGGAGACCAAGATCATCCACACTCTTGTATTTCCAATCACCATGTATGGATATGAAAGCTGACAAGGAAAATAAATAATCGTTTGAAATATGGTGCTGGAGGAGAGTTTTGTGGATACCCTGGATGGCCAGAAAGACAAACAAGTGGATCCTAGAGCAAATCAAGCCTAAACTATTCCCAGTAAACAAATTGCCAGAGAAGAAAGTTTAAAAAAAAACAACAACCCACCAATGACCCCATATTCTCCACCAGTTTGGGCAATCTGCAGCCTCTTTTACACACTTTTAAACAAAAGGGGAAAAATACTTTGGAGAAGAATGACTCATGACTAAGCACCACATGTCGCTTGGTTCCTCAAAATAAACTCTAGCAGATGTAGCTATAGACTATATTGGAACAACTAGCATGCGATTGTAAGAGACAGGAAAGGAAATGAACCTTTTTTCCCCCAAGGCAATTTGCTCTTTCCCCCCCAAGCCATTAAGAATCCAGGCATTGAGAGACAATGGTTCTCCTTGGGGATGCTCCTTAGCAGAAGCATCAATGAATCAATTCCTTTCCTTCCAATGTGAGTGATACATAAATTATAGCCTTGAAGGGCCATGTCTCACCTGATTAGTCTTTGCTGAGCCCTTGAGGGTGGTACACCCCACTGGAGCAAACAGCTCCAAATAAGTGGAATTGCTGATTGAGGAATACATTGGGTAATGAGAAAGGCTTTAAAGACCCCACCAGACACACCCGTGTGGATAGTGGGACTGAGAGAAAGGCCTTCTCCGATTATCTCTCAACCCCGGGGCAAGCTGATAAAGGGAGATGTGTAAGAAAACTGGACGAAAACTCTCTATTACATTTTTGAGGGAGACAAATCTATAATGAGAGAAATTACTTATGAATCTCTGTTCTGGCAAGAAGTGCCTATACTGTCTTGATTATGTATATATTTTCACCTACAGATCTTCCTTCCTTCCTTCCTTCCTTCCTTCCTTCCTTCCTTCCTTCCTTCCTTCCTTCCTTCCTTCCTTCCTTCCTTCCTTCCTTCCTTCCTTCCTTCCTTCCTTCCCCCCCTCCCCATTAAAGAGAAACATGTTTAAACTTTGTGAGCATTATTTTCTCCTACTTTTGCACAGCAACGTTCTTGGTTCTTGTCCTCCTGCCAACATCTCTGTCCTTGATACCAACTAACAAGTTGGCATTTGTCAAGCAGATTATTAAGTTTGAAGCCTCCAAAGCCTGTTTCCCAGAGCAACAGAGACCTGTGAGTTTGTGAGTGGGAGCTTATCAACAAGGTAAATAAACAGGGGCAGTTTATTTATTTATTGTATTTATTTCATAAGCATATAAACCACTCAATTAGTGCTATGCTAGTCCCCATTTTGTGGGGGATTAGTAGGGAGTCAAGAGAGGATGGGGCTGTGTCTGTTGACTTGAGGCTGATAATTCACCTGAGCTTCTTGGAAGTATATGTGTTTATGGCTGTTTGATTACAACCATGTGCTCTGTGCCAAGCACATGGTGCTGGTGAAAGGGCTACAGCTAAGATGGAGTGAATGAGTGCTTAGAGGAAGTGAGCCAGTGATTGGGTTGGGGCTAGCAGCTGCCATGTCTATGGCTGCACTCAGAGATCTTGCAAAGGTTGTGAACAGGGGTTTATGAATAGCATGAGCATGTTGTGAGAGCTTTTAGTGGGGGACCTTGAGGGGGAGACCAGGACCACTGTTGCAGCATCTGCACAGGACAAGAGAGATGGATATTGAAGGTGCTTTGCAGTGGCCTGCAACACCTTTGCTTTTCTAGTTTTCCTGCCTGAGGATATAGAAACCTAAACCTGCAGCACACACAAGTTGTTTGCAGGCTACTAGAAGAGACAGTGGAGCAGCCTGGGGCCTGCTGATCCACACTTTGGCTCCTCAGGGAAAATGAAACTGTTCTGGATAGAGCTGAGCAGACTCTCACGGAAGAGTGACAGAGAAGGGTTGCACCTAAGAAGGAAGAAAACTACTGAGCGCAGAAGGGCAAGCTCAAGGAATGTGACACAGAAAAGCAGGACTATTAGGATCTGTGTTTTATCCT
The DNA here is from genome assembly GCA_037013535.1 of Intellagama lesueurii. Taxonomy (NCBI): domain Eukaryota; kingdom Metazoa; phylum Chordata; class Lepidosauria; order Squamata; family Agamidae; genus Intellagama; species Intellagama lesueurii. The sequence goes on from JBAJHW010000003.1 coordinate 10,855,399, forward strand.
TGGCGTTGCACTAGGGCTATCAACAAGGACAGTGAGTCTGAGCCCCTAGAAAAAGGACAGTGGTTGCAAGTCCTCACTGTAGACAGCGATTCTGAGCTGCTGATTTCACCTAGCACCTCCTTAAAGGTCCACTGGTGGTGGTGTGCTGCAGAAGGTTTGGATGAGGCCCTCTGGGATTAGATTACCAAACATTTGAAGAGAAAGTATATAGTGGTAACGGGAGGCTTCAGTTCTCCGGATCTCTGCTGAAAGTCCATTAGCAGCCAAAGAAGGAAGATGCCAAGAAATGTCTTATTTGCCTTATTACTAATGACTTCATCTTCCTTCTGGCCCTTAACTATGGGGAAGAACTAGTTGGTGATGGGGAAATAGTGGAAACTGGGGATGGAAGTGACCATGTCTTCTTGGGATTTGCTATACTGATGAAAGCGAAAGCTGAGATAAAACACACTTTCTGGACTTCAAGAAAGAAGATTTCAAAGAGCTTAAGAAAACTTCAGCTGCTGGCTGGATAGCTCAGTGAGTTAGGAATTTGGCTGTGGAGCCAGAGGTCGGAAGTTCAGTTCCCCATGGTGCATCCCAAAAGAGCCAGCCTGGGCAAGCTGCACAGTTCAAGGGCACCCTCAGAAGAAAAAGAATGGTCAACCACTTCTGAGTATTTTCTACCTGGAAAACCCTGAAAAGGGTCACCATAAACCAGAATGGACTTGATGACACACAGTTATTTATTAACAGTATGATGGATGTTCTGCAGTGACATCTAATGGGCATTTTGTACCCAGTGTGGTGTAGTGGATAGAGTGATGGACTAGGACTCTGGAGACCAGGGTTCTCCAGGACTCTGGGACTCCAGGACTTCTCTAGGACTCTGGAGACCAGGGTTCAAATCCCTGCTCAGCCACAGAAACTCACCGGAGGACTGGAATATCTCACTTACCTTAAAAGCCCTATTAGGGTTTCTGTAAGTCAGTTCCAAGTTGACTGTACACAACTAAGAAAACAGTGGGTGCGATCTCATGGTCAGACATATTCTGAGTAGGGAGTACATGATGGATGGGAGTTTCTTAAAGGTGAGATACTAAAGGTGGCCTATAAATAAAACAATCAAAAGTTCATTCAATTTTCTTTCCTATGGGAAAGAAAAGTGGAAAACATCTGAAGAAACCAGGGGTGTGTATCTGTGTGGATAAGAGCTTTCCGAGGAGCTAAGATTTAAAAGGGACATGCATAAGAAAAGGAGGTGATGCAAAATCTCAGATTGAACTCAGACTTGCAAGAGAGGTTGGAATTAATAAAAATGGGTTTTCCAGCTATGCTTAGAGCAGGGACTTGGCAGATGTGTAGGCCAGATGAAGAAATATTGAAGTATGATAGAGAGAAGGCGGAATGACTAAACATGTACTTTGCCTCTCTCGGGTAGAAATATTTTAGTAAATAAATAAATTCGGCACATGAAATTTTAGTAAACAAATAAATTTGGCAAATGGAACAAAAAAGCTAGGACAGCCCCACCATCTATCCAGCTCTGACTTCTCTCCTTGACCCTGAATCCTTGCTCTTGGTTCTGGCTCAGTCCAGACACACAACACTTTCTGTACTGTTCTATTGATCAATAAGGATGTAATAGTTTCTCTCTGGTGTGAGTAATATCCCATCAATTCAGTACATTTTCACTGTGTTCACTCTATCTTTCAGACATGACATTTCAGGGGAGAAGCAGTGCTATTAAATCTAACATAATTACAGTGGTTAATAATTAACATTTGGACTGAAACAACTGGAAACAGCAATAACATTTGGCGCATAGCTTGCTCTCCTGTGCTCCAAATCATAATGGGTTGTTTTTGGTCTGTTCTGTTTACGGCATGTATTTAATTCCAGTTCAAGCCTGTCTTTTGTATTCCCCTAAAACGTTATGGAGCCATCAGCCAAAACCTCAGTCACCAAGCCAACCATTATCCTATGAATGTGTCAACATGCAAGCCAAGCCAGAATGCCAACCTGTATGTAATGGTATGTAATTTTTCATAAAACCATAGACTTGTAGAGTTGGGTGACCTCCCAGGGATCACCTAGCCAGTGCAGGAAATTGACAGCTAAAGTGCCCCCAACCAGTTGGCCACCCAAAGGAGGAGCCATCCTTTTAACCTTTCCAGCAGTTCGTTCCAATGCGAAATGGCTTTTGTGGTTCAGACATTATTTCCTATGTTTACTTAGAACCTCCTTTCTTTGTATATGCGATTCTACCCTCTGGAGCAGTGGGGGGTGGGGAACTTGCTTCATCACTCTTGTGATGACCCTTCAGATACCTGAAGATGAAACTCTACATCTTCCCTTCTCAAGGGTAAAAACAGACCACTCCAGTTATTCAGGAGTATTCTGTGTTATTGAATTGTGGTGCTGGAGGAGACTCTTGAGAGCCCCCTGGACTGCAAAGAGAACAAACCTATCCATTTTGAAAGAAATCAACCCTTAGTGCTCACTGGAAGGACAGATCCTGAAACTGAGGCTCCAATACTTTGGCCATCTCATGAGAAGAGAAGACTCCCTGGAAAAGACCCTGATGTTGGGAAAGTGTGAAGGCAAGAGGAGAAGGGGACGACAGAGGATGAGATGGTTGGACAGTGTCACCGAAGCTACCAACATGACTTTGACCAAACTCCGGGAGGCAGTGGAAGACAGGAGGGCCTGGCGTGCTCTGGTCCATGGGGTCACGAAGAGTCAGACACGACTTAATGACTAAACAACAACAAATTGTGTGTTAGCTGCCCCACAATCCTTTGTAACACCACCAAGAGTGCTGGGAGAAACCTGTCACATTGCACAGTTCTCTGGAGAGTTAGGTGCTTTGCATTGACCTGGCGAACATAACCACAGTTAAATTTATGTGGTGCTTCTTTTGAGTATTCAAGGTGCTTGCATACTGTCTGACATAACAATACCAGAGTTTTTTAACCTTGCCAGCAATGCCCCTTAATAGTTTCAGAACTCAGGCTCACACAAGCTCTGTTCCTCATGCTCGAGTCTATTGTTTCTCACACAAGAACCCCAAATATATGCTGTCATCACTCGGGAGGTAGGTGGGGTGGGTGGGTGAGCAATGAGCTCATTTGAAATATGAGCTCTACTCATAAATGTCCCTATATGACATTTAAAAAGAAATGAACAAAGAATGTCTTAGCACCTTAAAGACAAGCCAGCTTTATTTGACATCAACATTCCTCAACTCTGGCCACCTCACCAGATGTTTCTGCTGCTACAAATGAAAATGGATTCTGCCCCTGGAAATTTTATAAAAATAGTGATATTACACAATTAAGTAAGTGTGTGTGTGTGTGTGTATATATATATATATATATATATATATATATATATATATTATAACTTCAAAGAGGGCTGTTTTTTACACCAAATTTTCCAAGAACTAACCATCGTTAGAGAGCTTGACTATATTGAAAATAAAATCTCACTAATAGGCTTGTCAGTGGAATCACTCGTCTCCCTGCCCCACAAGGGAGCATTTCAGCTGATTAAACGCAGGATATTAGATATCGAATTCCAGGATCTCCTAAATGCAGCAAATAAGACCTGTTCTCCCCTAAGCCACCTGATTCCTGATTCTATTACAATCGCCCCTGGCCAGATTTAATGTAATGCCTTCAGCAGTATTATCTGGCAGGTTTCAGGGTATTCCTTACAATGAGAGGAACTGCTCTGGTGAATTGGGAGGAATTGAGTTGCTTGTACACATGTGTTTATATTCCCCTCGCTATTCTGAACCTTGCGCTTTATCTGGGCCCAATATTGCTTAAGGTAAGAGGATGGTCAGATATAGACAGAATGTGTTCTCTGTTAAACGACAGGGTGGAAGACAGGGTGGAGAAAGTAGCATGTTTCATAGCACACATAGTGAACATGCCAAAATAGCACAGTTTGAACCGGCACTCCCTCCTTGAGCCAGGTTTAAGGATCTTCTGATGTAATAATTGGGTTAATTATGACAATAAAAGTTTTTTTTATTATTATTATTATTATTATTATTAAGTACACAGGATAGGGTGGAGAGTGTGCCTTGTGGCATAAATAGCAAAACTACATTGAATCTAAACAAACTTTGATATTGTACTAGAAAGTTGCAATCAAGTTTTACTGAATGTAGTTTTCGTCTAGGTATATATACATACGCATTGTAGATATTACTATTATTTTCTTTTAATTTCATTATACCACTGGTTTCATAGGTACACCACCCAGAATAGTGTTGTGCACTAATGGGGTTGTATATAAATGACAGATGGGTGTAGTGTGTGTGTGTGTGTGTGTGTGTGTGTGTGTGTGTGTGTGTGTGATATCTGACTCAGTTAAAACATATCATTTTTAAGACTGTTTTGTCTGCTCTAATTGCAGGGCTCGTTTGGAATAAGCTTGTAAGTTGTTGTCTATTTCTTGTCACTGCAATCATCTTAGACAGCTACAATGATTTGTAGCTCACCATAATTCCTCCTTTGACGTTTCCCTTTATGTCCCTGATGTTTACATTTTTGCTATTTTTAACTATTCTTCTCTCCAAAAGAACCAAGTTTTGTGATGATGGATAGAAATGGATTGACTTATGGTGCAGATGACGGTCAAAGCCAGCTGAAGTTGAACAAAGAATTCACTTTAATGCCAATCTGACAGATGCTGAACTTTAGCAAGTGACATTTTACTGGTCTGGACATCAACAAGAAAATGTTCCCTTGCTAAATGTCTCAGTGTAGGCTGATGGTGTCATCGTATAAGCTCTGTAGAGTTGTAGTATCACAACTACTAAGTGACTACTACATGACAGCGATAGCTACTAACATACATCCCAGGCTATTATTTCATGTTGGGAAGGGTAACTATGGAGGAACTAGAAAAGGTCAATTGAGAGTAAAGATGTATTACTTAACACTTAGACAAAGATAATCCATGCTATAATATTCCTGATTGCTATGCACAGATATGAAAGGAGGGTAGTGAAGGAAGCTGATGGGGGCAGGGGGTGAGAATCAATTCATTTGGAATTTGGAATGTGATGTTGGAGGAAAGCTTCATGGATATCATGGATACTCAGAAAGACAAACAGGTGGGTCCTAGATCAATTCAAGCCTGAATTCTTTCAAGAAGCAAAAACGAATCAGCTCAAGTTATTATCATTTGAGCCCCTCATGGGCCTTTTGACAGTCACTAATTCATTCAGACAAAAGTGACATCATGTAATGGCGATGTATAGAGAATAAATCATTCTGTGTGCCTCAGATCCACAAATGCCCTCAGAAGACTTCTTCTGTGGGAGAAATCTTCATGGGGGTTGTATGTCATCTGTTTGTAGTTTTGATCGTGCTGGCCGAAAATAGATAAACACCTTGCAGAGTCACCTGATGTTTACGAAGAGAAAGAGGGAAACAACAGCACTGTCCACGCAACATCTGAGATGTTTCCACAGCAAATAGGACCCTGCTGGTGAGGTAGGGACTTCTCTTGGCTTTGACTGCATGTGCTGGTCAACCTAACTGTACCATCTTCACCTGCTTATTATTCCATTTGACTGCTGATGTCATCACTACACCAGCTGAGGCTCTTCTCTGAATCTCAAACTAGATGATATGGTGTGAGTGGGTGAACGTGGGCACTCAGGAAAGTTCTGCCTCCCTGTCCCAGTGGCCTCCATGGGTGTCTGGCAAAGCTATCTGGTGTTGTAAGGCAAGAAGAGAATCTGGTTTCAGGATGTAAATATTATAGTGTGTGCTGTATTTCAAATTAAAAGTCTGATGCGTTTCAGCTCAGCCTTTTCAGCCTTCTTCAATGGTTATATTACAAGGAATAAAACAGATAAACATTTATAACATCATTTTTTTCTAGGGACTTTTAAGCATTTAAGCAGTGGTTGTACAATATGATAAACTGTATGCAATGCTTACAATATTGTCCCTAGGAAAAAATGATGTTATAAAGGTTTTTTTTCTGTTTTATTTCATGTAATATAGCCATATTATGGAAAAGACCCTGATGTTGGGAAAGTGTGAAGGCAAGAGGAGAAGGGGATGACAGAGGACGAGATGGATGGACAGTGTCATCGAAGCTACCAACATGAATTTGACCCAACTCCGGGAGGCAGTGGAAGACAGGAGGGCCTGGCGTGCTCTGGTCCATGGGGTCACGAAGAGTCGGACATGACTTAACGACTAAACAACAACAACAACAAATATAGCCATTGAAGAAGGCTGAAAAGGCTAAGCCGACAAGTGTCGGGCTTTTAATATGGAATAAAGTGCACACTATAATTTTTAGATCCTGGGACCGGAGTCTTTTCCTGCCTTACAGCTTTGGTGGATGTACGTGATCCTTTGTGTTATTGTTATCAAGTACCTGGTGGGTGCAGGCTGGACCCCTTCTCTCAGGGCTTACTTGGAGTGAATTCTCCATTGAAACCAGGAGGCTGGAAAGACCCAGAGCAGCAGAAAGATTTTAAAAAAGGTGGGTGAAAGCCTGTCAAGAGAATTTCCTGCCAAGAGGTGAATAAAAGGGAGATCGAGGCAGAACTGAGAGCAGTTGGTGGGAATAAGGAGGAAGGGGGTGAAGCCTAGGGCTGGGTGGATCCCCAGAGTGGACTGAGGAAGTGTTGGACCCAGCTTGTATGCTGGCTTTGCAGCTTCAAGAGGCAGCTCTCCCTTGGGCTCTGTCCTCCTCTGTTCACTGCTAAAGGGGCTCCCAAATGAGGAGCATGGCAAAACCAAGATTAGACCAAGGGTCATGACTGAGGCAAGCAGGAGAAGTCTTGCAGAGCTAAAAAAAACCCTAACCTTGACCCAGCAGCTTCGTTTGCACTGTGAGTAACAATTCAAATGCCTGCATTAGCTGAAATCAGAGAGAAGGACACTGAAGGTCTGGAAGCCTTAACTCTTATTATATGGGCTCTGTGGGTGCAGGGTTTGGTGAAGATAACCTTCTCCCACCCGCTGGAAGGAGACTTTATAAACTCAGGCTAATTCCTCTATGGATAATGTGGTGAAGGGAACTGTCTGGTGGAGAATGGGAGTAGATAGTTCTAATAAATGTTTGTTAGTTGGCTGAATACTCATTCTGGGTTTCCATCAATATTACAAATGCCATCAGGGTATTGCTTGTGGTCTCCATTACTTCAGAAGAAGCATACCCCTTCACATATGGTTAGCACATCTTTAGAAGCGGAGCTTTGCAAATAAAGAAAAGGCATCTGCTTGTCCAGTCAAGGAGCCTGCCTCACTCCATTTTAATTTTTTTAATTTTTTTTGGAAAAAATAGCATATGAACCGCTGCTGTAAGACATTTCTTATCCAGGTGGGATAAGATTATTCAGTTAAGATTATGGTCACTTAAATTCTTTGTTGATGTCTTACCTATGGCTCCAGCAGGTAGGATCTGAACAGGTGGATTCAAACTTCAGGAAAGGAGATTTTGACTAAACATTCGCAAGAACTTCTTGACAGGAAGAGCTGTTTGATGGAGTAGACTGCCTTAGAAGGCAGTGGACTTTATTGGAAGCTGGTTTGTTTGTGTGTGTGTTTAAAAGTAGAGGTTAGATAGCCATTTGCCAAGGATACTTTCCAACATTACAAGAGATGGACTAGATCATCCTTGGGATTCCCTTTATGATTTCCTTGTGTAACCCAGTAAAAAAGCTGTCTAAGTTGGACATTTTCATCTCAGGTGGATAACTGGCAAAGAACATCAAAGTCACTGCCTAGTTACTAATTTTATATTGAGTGTTGCACTGACCACAGGGTCGCTTTCAAGAACTGCTCAACTGTATGATTGTTCAGCCCTAATTACCTTTCTTTGCTGTTCATAGACTGCTGTGCCATGTTCTCTTTTGCTTCTTTCCATAACGAAGCTTATTAAAAATGGCCTTGACGACAGGGTGTAGGGGTTTCTTTAGTGTGTAGGTAGATACAACATGTTCATTTGGAAGCTAATAGAGATCAGCTCATGAGAAATGAGATGGCTCTAATAGTGAAGCATCAGGGTTTAATTTATCCATTTCCAACCTTACAATTTTTTCATAGTTGCATGAAAATTGAAAGAAAATATCCAAATACATGATAAGAAATAAACAAACAAAACACCTGCTGGATGGGATGGGGGCAATACAGTAGGAGCCTCTTTTCCGCAGGTTCAGTATGTGCTGATTCATTTATCCACAGTCTGAAAATGTTAAAAGTATTAAAAGAAAAATCCTGGAAATATATATATTCCTAGAGGTGAAGTTACTAGAATTGGCCACTAGAGGAAGCTAGGGACCATGCTATGTAAAGCCCTTGCTAGAGAAATATATTTCCACTACATCATTACGAGAACTGGCCGATCGAGGGAGTCAGAGACCCTGCTATGTATAGCATTCGCTATTAAAATAATGTTCACTATAATCTGTGTTTTTCAGTATCTGCAGGGAACCAATCCCCTGAGCATACGGGGGTCCTACTGTATTCCTAATCATGTGCTGTTGGGATCAAGCATAGTGGTGAAATTATTGTGTAGCAAAAGCAGAGTGTTAGAAGCAGCTTTACTTAGTGGAAGTATTATCACTTTGGTCATGTTTGCCTGTTTCATAGGTCACAACTGGCTCATGTAACTAGAAAACTTTATAAGCTTTAAATGATACCTAATTCATTTCTATATTTAGAACCAGATATAAACATAGATTCATACAAACATGCATAGTTTGTAAAGTAGCTGACTGGGTATTTTCTTAAAGAGCAACCCCCACTCCAAATAACCGATGGCCTTCCCCATCATATGTGATGAAGAGCCTTGCATTACATCACCCGTGATATTTTTGTGGAGAAAAAAAAGAGGCAAAGAATAAGAGAATAGCATCCACCCTTGAAAGGTAAAGGTAAAGGTTCCCCTTGACATTTAGTCCAGTCGTGTCCGACTCTAGGGTGCGGTGCTCATCCCCGTCTCCAAGCTGTAGAGCCAGCGTTTGTCCGTAGACAGTTTCCGTGGTCACGTGGCCAGCGCGACTAGACACGGAACGCCGTTACCTTCCCACCTTGAAAAGTTCCATTCAAAATATCATTTTTCAAAGTAATGTGGTGGGAGGGAGGCAATGAGGAGAAAGCAAAGCAAAGTGTGCTGCTTATATACCACCCCATAGCGCTTAAAGCACTCTCTGGGCAGTTTACAATTTAATTATGCAGGCTACACATTGCCTTCCACCCCCCACTGTGAGCTGGTTACTTAATTCGCTAACCTCGGAAGGATGGAAGGTTGAGTCATCTTTGAGCCAGTTACCTGAGCCCATTGGGATCGAACTCAGGTTGTGAGCAGAGAGGCTTGACTGCAGTGCTGCATTGTTGAACCGAAACATTAAGAGCTGTTTATAACTCGTTGGCCAACAATCCTATCGGTTTGCATCTCCTGGAATAAGGCAGTTGTTGCATGACTTGGTGTGTAACAGTACCCAGACCTCTGAAGGACAGCAATTTGTCCGTGAAACCCATGACAAGTGCATGGCGCTGCTATAAAACTCAATAGGATTTTCATTGTCGTGTTGCTTTTGAAATGTAACCTTGTTAACTTAGTGAGCAACAAAAAAGCAAGACGCTACAGGCAATGTAATTACTTGTAACACATTCTTTCCAGGGTGTGTGGGCATCTATCTATCTCCCCAGAAGGGTGATTGTGTGACTGGTTCCGGCATATAAAATCAAGGGTGCTGTAGCATCTTTAACGATAAGAATTGAGTATAGCATAAAGCTTTTGTAGAACACTTTATTATGTTCATTGGGTGTCACCCCAAATTGGGAGGCAGGGTTGTCACACATGGATGAGATGAATTAATTGCTGGAAAAAAGAGCGAACCAAACCGTGCTTGCAGTAGACAAAGCATCAGGACAAATGCCCATCTGACCAAACTCTGAATTTCTCCATCCTAATATCAGGTCTTCTCACGTTTTGCTGCTCTCCACTTAGTACAATAGCTTCAGTTTAGTCATTTTCGCTTCTAGACAGAGTTGAGGCATTTCTTTGTCCTTCTGGTTTTTGTTGTTGTTTAGTCGTTAAGTCGTGTCCGACTCTTCGTGACCCCATGGACCAGAGCACGCCAGGCCCTCCTGTCTTCCACTGCCTCCCGGAGTTGGGTCAAATTCATGTCGGTAGCTTCGATGACCCTGTCCAACCATCTCATCCTCTGTCGTCCCCTTCTCCTCTTGCCTTCACACTTTCCCAACATCAGGGTCTTTTCCTGGGAGTCTTCTCTTCTCATGAGATGGCCAAAGTATTGGAGCATCAGCTTCAGGATCTGTCCTTCCAGTGAGCACTCAGGGTTGATTTCCTTCAGAATGGATAGGTTTGTTCTCTTTGCAGTCCAGGGGACTCTCAGGAGTCTCCTCCAGCACCACAGTTCAAAAGCATCAATTCTTCGGCGGTCAGCCTTCTTTATGGTCCAGCTCTCACTTCCATACATCGCTACTGGAAAAACCATAGCTTGGACTATGCGCACCTTTGTCGGCAAGGTGATGTTTCTGCTTTTTAAGATGCTGTCTAGGTTTGTCATCGCTTTCCTCCCAAGAAGCAGGTGTCTTTTAATTTCGTGGCTGCTGTCACCATCTGCAGTGATCATGGAGCCCAAGAAAGTAAAATCTGTCACTGCCTCCATATCTTCCCCTTCTATTTGCCAGGAGGTTATGGGACCAGTGGCCATGATCTTAGTTTTTTTGATGTTGAGCTTCAGACCATTCTTTGCGCTCTCCTCTTTCACCTTCATTAAGAGGTTCTTTAATTCCTCCTCACTTTCTGCCATCAGAGTGGTATCACCTGCATATCTGAGGTTGTTGATATTTCTTCCGGCAATCTTAATTCTGGTTTGGGATTCATCCAGTCCTGCCTTTCGCATGATGTGTGCTGCATATAAGTTAAATAAGCAGGGAGACAATATACAGCCTTGTCGTACTCCTTTCCCAATTTTGAACCAATCAGTTGTTCCATATCCAGTTCTAACTGATGCTTCCTGTCCCACATAGAGATTTCTCAGGAGATAGATAAGGTGGTCAGGCACTCCCATTTAGCCTGTATTATCCATAAAGCTTTCCTCCAATACCATATTTTGAATGGATCCATTTCCTCCACCTGCCCCGCCAAGTCAGTTTTCTTCACTGTCCAGCTTGTTCACATCCATACATAGCAATGAAGAATGGTATGGATGATCTTGGTCTCCAGCAACAAACTCTTACCCTTCAGGATATTTTCTAGTTCTTCCATGACTGTGTTTTCAAGCTAGGTACATTACTGACAATAAACAAAATATTACAAAAACACTGTATGTTTCCAATTTTCCCTTCTCCAGTGAGCACCCAAATCTGACCAACATCAATCTTCAGTTTTTGTTTTTTACATCATGGGGAGGTGAGAAACATGCAACAACATGCTTCCTGCATTGCACACAAATCTGCAATCAGGCTTGGCATGAGAAATCCTTGTAGGACACGAGGGGTCTTGGCCATCTTGACCATGCATGGGAGCCTTGCAGAAGTCAGCCACTCATCATGGTTTGCCAGAATTAACCTTTGGCCGGGGCTGTATCAACCCATGGTTGGGGCCCTAGGCTTTCAGGTATTTTGGGCCCCCTCCGGCAATTCAGTCTTTGACCCCAGTACAGCTGTCAGCCTGACCCTTGTTAGCGTAGGTCCTAGACCACAGCACAAAACCCTATATCCATTTTGAGGGCTCCTGAAGAATTCTATTCACAATTCTTTATTTATTTTTATTGCGCGAGTAGAACTCTTCAGGAAAGCACATTTTGGATTATAATTGTTCAATGTGGTAATATTTTGAAGTGACTGTCCCTGTGGGGCCCCTAGGCTTTGGCGTACTCAGCCTTGCCTTTGGCGTGTACATTCATGATGAAAGATGCACCATTTGCTGTTGACTCAGATTAAAATACCTTCACCGCATTTCATCAAAATTATGAACTCTTGTTTGCTCAGCTTTAGAAAAAAAGCCATATTTTGCATCCACACAGATTCATTTCCTTTCCCGTGCTCCAAAGAGATGGTGCGTAAATCCCATTGTCATCATGACACAGCTTTAAGCCTTTGATTTGTATATTTTGCCAGTGGGTGCCGAATCCTCCCCTTTTTATGTCCGCTATCTTTCTTTTGTGCGCTCCTCATGCTGGCCATAAGGGCCAGGGGATTCAGCGAAGTGCAATCCAAAAACGGATGTTTCCATGTTCTGTGGAGAATTAGCTTCAGACCTAGTGACCCACTTACACTCTGAGATCACCACTGCTGGTCTTGCTTCTGCACCTGCTTGTAAGAGCAATTCAAGTTAATGGCACAGAGAGAGAGAGAGAGAGAGAGAGAGAGAGAGAGAGAGAAGAGAGAGAGAGAGAAATAGCGTTTTCTAGGTAGTGCTCTCCTTCATTGGAACTCATCCTTTAAATTTCTGCAAGACCCCATAACTGCAGGTCTTAAAATCATCTGGAAGACTCACTTGTTTACCTTGCTCTGTAACTGAATTGTGAGCCAGGGTGGTGTAGTGGATGGAGTGACAGAGACTTGTTTGAATCTCTGCTGGGCCACGAAAACCCACTGGGGTGTGTATGGCGATGTTAAAACCACTCTTTAAGTATCTCAGTTTGAAAATCCTGTTAAGGTCACCATAAATCAGATGCAACTTGATGGCAAACATCAAAAACATAACTGGGTTAGACTGCAAATTTCACTGAGAAGGCCAAAAGTCAACTGAGCTGATACTAGGCCAGCTGAATTCAAACCTTCCTGGCCCAGGAAGGTTGGATATTATTACTGAGGACTGTGCAACCCTCATTGTAGTCAGACCTTGCGATTCAAGATTTCAGTTGAGAAAAAGAGATAAGCTGGTGGGAACAGCTGTTCCCATGGAGAAGGAGAAGGCCCTTACCGCCTTGGTTTAGGTCAGTGTTTCTCAACCTGGTGTTTTCTTGGGGGTCATGGGTAGCCTTATATGCGCTGGGTCCTTTTTTGGGAGAAAGGCAGGATAAAAAGATTTTTTTAAAAAATTTAAAATATTCAGGAAACTGTTCTATATTGTATCGGAGAGGATGCCAGAAAACTGGTACTTATACTTTCATATGTGGTGGGAACGTGAAAGCATGATGAAATTTCGGCAAATGGCATTTACGGAAATAAAATAAATAATCAAGCAAAATGTAAAAGTATGTCCTAAAGTAGCACTTTTATCAATATTTGATAAGGAGGAATACAATTGGGCCACTAGAAAATTAATCTATAACTTGTTAACAGCACGTAGATTAATGATAGCTAAGTACTGGAAAATAAAACATGGTTTTCAATTAAAGAAATGGTATAAAGAAGTATGGAACATAGCTATTAATGATAAATTAATGTGTAATCATAGAAAAGTGAAGTTGGAAGGGGCCTACAAGGCCATCAAGTCTAACCCCCTGCTCAGTGCAGGAATACAATCAAAGCATATCTGCCAGGTAATTATCTAAGTTTTTCTTGCATGCCACCAGTGTTGGAGCACTAACCATATCCCAAGGTAACTGGTTCCACTGTCATACTGCTCTAAAAGGAAGTTTTTTCTGATATTCAGCCTAAATCTGGCTTCCTGTAGCTTGAGCCAATTGTTACGTGTCCTGCACTCTGGGATGATCGAGAATAGGTTCTACACCTCCTCTGTATGACCACTTTTCAAGTATTTGAAAAGTGCTATCATATCACCCCTCAGTCTTCTTTTCTCAAGGCTAAACATACCCAATTCTTTCAGCCTTTCCTCATAGGACTTGGTTTCCAGCCCCCTGATCATCCTTGTTGCCCTCCTCTGAACTTGTTCTAATTTGTCAGCATCTTTCTTGAAGTGTGGTGTCCAGAACTGGACACAATACTCAAGGTGATGCCTAACCAGTGCTGAATAGACCAGCACCTCGCAGGATTTGAAAACTATACTTCTATTAATGCACCCTAAAATAGCATTTGCCTTTTTTGTAGCCACATCACACTGTTGGCTCATATTTCGCTTGTGATCTACGACAATTCCAAGATCCTTCTCATTCGTTGTTTTGCTGAGCCAGGTATCCCCCATTTTGTAACTGTTATATCAAAGCCTAGAAAGGATTGTTAAAAAGACATAGTTCTGCAGATATTTAGGGAGATTTTATTGATCACGTATTAATAAAGGGAAAGGGAAGTGCATCATCACCAGAAACGTTGCAATTTTGGATGGGAAACGGGAATCTTTGAAGGAGAGAGAATTGGTTTTATCTCCAATGGTCCCAGTGGGGAGGAAGCACAGTGTTATAATTTTGAAGTCTTGTGTATAAAATTGTTTCTTACTTGGTTTTTTTTTCTCCTGTTTTTTAATTACTGTTTTTCAATTTCCTTAAGTTTGGAATGTGTAGTGTAATGTATGTCTATTAATAAATGTTTTTTAATATATATATATATATTAAATAAATTTAAATAAATTGCAGTCCTTGTTCAATAATTTCTTCCTTGACCTTTCAGAAGGGGATGTTGAAGTTCGTGTATATGTGTAGGTATGAGAAACAGGCCTTTTGGGAGAGGAAGACACCTCTACTTTCTGAGGAGAGATGACTTCACCCCCATTAAAAATGCCTTTTTTATGCAAACATGGCAGGTGGGGGTTGCAGGTTACTTGGCTGTTATAAAAGGGGATTGCTACTCCAAAAAGGTTGGGAACCATTAGTTGCGGCAGTAGAATTTCTCTATGTTTGTGCAATGGGACACTGAAAGGGTGAATCTGTGTAGTGATCTTCTGTATTTATTATTTATTTATTTATTTAACTTATATGCCGCCCACACTACCCAAAGGTCTCTGGGCGGCTTACAACATTTAAAATACAATAAAAAGACAAAACAATTTAAAATTAAATTAAAATATATACTCTAAAAATTGCCATCGGACCCACAGCTGATATTATTTCAATTAAAAGCCTTCTGGAACAGGAAGGTTTTGACCTGGCGCCGAGTCTGCAGTGATATTTGTATCTAGCTTGTACTTTATTTTAGGGCTTTGAAGTCTGTACACCTGGAACTGTTTCCTTTGTGTTGTGGATAATAAATATATCAGAGACCTGGCCTAGTTTGCTTCAAGGAAGCAATTGAAGGCTTCCGTTTTCCTACAAGTAACTCCCATTTTGGCAGTATATGTTTCCAGTGCCAAAGGGGATTATTTTAGCCTCCATTTTGGGCCGTGTTTCTATTACTGTTGTTTCTGTTTTGTTATGGGGTCGGGGAAGAATCACATTTTTGTAAAGGTCACGATTTTGGTCTGGGGATAAGAGTGGGACCAAGTGGAAGGGAAAACATGACATGACACCTGGTGTCCAAGCAACTTTAAAGCTCCAGACAATTCATTTCAAGGTGTTAATTATTCTTCTCTGTATGTTAAGAGAGCTTTCCAAGAAACCATGAGAACTTCCCAGAAAATCCATTAGAACATTCGGGGTGTCTCAATCTCTTTGAGTCTGCAATGATAAATCTTTGTTTTTTCCAATCAGAGAAACATAATAGTCCTCCTTTGGTTGTTGTGGGTTTTCCGGGCTGTTTGGCCGTGTTCTGAAGGTTGTTCTTCCTAACATTTCGCCAGTCTCTGTGGCTGGCATCTTCAGAGGACAGGAGTCAGAACTCTGTCTGTGCTCTGGTCCTCCTTTAACAGGTTCTTGTTCCTGGCCTTTGAATCAACAGTTTTCAGAAGTCTCCCTTACTTCTGCTGGCCAATAGCGCTACCTGCTGGACATGTGTAACACATGTTGTGTAACACATTTGAAAAGTTGCTCAGATTTTAAAGAGTCAAGAGGAAGGCTAGAGAATGACCCCATGGCATAATACATCCGGCTGGATTTCACGTTGTTGCTACTTTTCTACCAAGATGCTTTTTACCTCTCTTACAAATGACTGACTCTTCCTAGGTGAGACTTGGGTGATAAATTCGAGTCTTTCATAAATGGTGCATCGTTGTCTCTCTGCATAGTTGGACAATAACATGCTCCATCTACACCTCTCCCCTTTATATCATGGAGAACAGATCTCTTGATGGTTCACCATGATAGCATCGACTTACTTCTCACAAACTGCTGACGAGGAGGTGAACCTGTTCTGGGGCTGTATCAGCACAGATGTAATTGAATATTCTGATGTGTGTCTTCTGTCCCTCTGTCTCTACATAAGCCCCGTCTGTCTGTTACAGATGGGTGTGTACTCAGCATCTGCCCAGAGCCATAACTTGGGAGGAGTAACTGGAGCTCTGAGTTTAGAAGGCAGAAAAATGTGGAAGGGCAGAAACCTTTCCTTGGTATTTACTGCTGAAAGGGGATGAATCCACCTGGCTGGAGTCCATGTTCGACTCCAGCCACTTCTGCCCAAGGCAGAAGGGGGAAAAGGGGAGGGTCAAGTTCCACATAGAACCAAAATGGACACTGCACATTGAGGCCAGTTATTCTCCCCATTCCCATCTATCTACCTAGGTATGTCACATGATCCAAGCATAACCAATAGGGCAGAAAAGCCAGGCACTGATTAAATGCCATTTTAAAGTTAAGATAGTTTTTAATGTTTACCTGCATTTAGCTATTCAATTGTTTTTTTAATTAGTATGTAATTTAATTTAGTGTTTAACTTATTATATTTTAAATTCTGTTCTTTTAATATTATGAACCACCATGGGTCCCCTTATCGAGAGAAAGGCAGTCTATAAATAACACAAACAAATAAAATAATATTTCTACTTGCATCTCTGGTTCTACCTCCCCTAGGCTCTCGAATGAGTTGGAACTTTGGGAACCCCTTGGTTCCCAGTGCATGCTGGAAGCGACCACATGGATGACCGAGATTCCTGGCCTTCAGACTCTTCCCTTTCATGTTTCATCATCGAAGTTGCAAGCTGATGGAACTTAGAACAGAGACAGCAGGATTGCTGTGTTTCACTTCCTCACATTTTTAATATACACATTCCTACAATAATCAGACAAGGCGATACACATATAAAAAGGCATATATACAAAAACCTATATGAATACACATACACATATATGAAAACATTGTGTCATGTCTTTAATAATATAATGAAGGGACAGGGGCTCGTCATCATGAGGTAGGCAATCATTTTATCAACTTCGGAAGCATAGAAGGCTGAATCAACCTTGAGTCTGCTACCTGAACCCATTGGGATTGAACTCAGGTAATGAGCAGAGAACTCAGGTAATGAACCCCTTCACGGATTGCTGCCTTTTCGTGGCAAAGGGGCTTGAGTAATTCAGAGAAGCTATGGGCTATGCCGTGCAGGGACACCCAAGATGGACAGGTCATAGTGGAGAGTTCTGACTAAACAATCCACCTGGAGCAGGAACTGGCAAGCCACTCCAGTATCTTTGCCAAGAAAACTCCATGGACAGAAACAAAAGGCTAAAAGATACGATGCTGGAAGATGAGCCCCTCAGGTCGGAAGGCGTTCAACATGCTACTGAGGAAGAGTGGAGGACAAGTACAAGTAGCTTCAGAGCTAATGAAGTGGTTGGGCCAAAGCCGAAAGGACGCTCAGCTGCGGACGTGCCTGGAAGTGAAAGGAAAGTCCGATGCTGCAAAGAAAAATACTGCATAAGAACCTGGAATGTAAGATCTATGAACCTTGGTAAGCTGGATGTGGTCAAACAGGAGATGGCAAGAATAAACATTGACATCCTGGGCGTCAGTGAACTAAAATGGACGGGAATGGGCAAATTCAATTCAGACGATTATCATATCTACTATTGTGGGCAAGAATCCCGTAGAAGAAATGGAGTCGCCCTCATAGTCAACAAAAGAGTGGGAAAAGCTGTATTGGGATACAATCTCAAAAATGATAGAATGATTTCAATACGAATCCAAGGCAGACCTTTCAACATCACAGTCATCCAAGTTTATGCACCAACCACTGATGCTGAAGAGGCTGAAATTGACCAATTCTATGAAGACTTACAACAGCTTCTAGAACTGACACCAAAGAAAGATGTTCTTCTCATTATAGGGGACTGGAATGCTAAAGTAGGGAGTCAAGAGATAAAAGAAACAACAGGTAAGTTTGGCCTTGGAGTTCAAAACGAAGCAGGGCAAAGGCTAATAGAGTTTTGTCAAGAGAACAAGCTGGTCATCACAAACACTCTTTTCCAACAACACAAGAGGAGACTCTACACATGGACATCACCAGATGGGCAATACCAAAATCAAATTGATTATATTCTCTACAGCCAAAGATGGAGAAGCTCTATACAGTCAGCAAAAACAAGACCTGGAGCTGATTGTGGCTCTGATCATCAGCCACAATCTTATAGCAAAACTCAAGCTTAAACTGAAGAAAGTAGGAAAAACCACTGGGCTAAACCAAATCCCTTATGAATACACAGTGGAAGTGAAGAACAGATTTCAGGAACTAGATTTGGTGGACAGAGTGCCTGAAGAACTCTGGATGGAGGCTCGTAACATTTTACAGGAAGCAGCAACAAAAACCATCCCAAAGAAAAGGAAATGCCAGAAAGCAAAGTGGCTGTCCAACGAGACCTTACAAATAGCAGAGAAGAGAAGGGAAACAAAATGCAAGGGAGATAGGGAAAGTTACAGAAAATTGAATGCTAACTTCCAAAGAATAGCAAGGAGAGACAAGAGGGCCTTCTTAAATGAACAGTGCAAAGAAATAGAGGAAAATAATAGAAAGGGAAAAACCAGAGATCTGTTCAAGAAAATTGGAGATATTAAAGGAACCTTTTGTGCAAAGATGGACATGATAAAGGACAAAAATGGTAGGGACCTCACAGAAGCAGAAGAGATCAAGAAGAGGTGGCAAGAATACACAGAGGAACTATACCAGAAAGATCTGGATGTCCCAGACAACCCAGATAGTGTGGTTGCTGACCTTGAGCCAGACATCCTGGAGAGTGAGTCAAGTGGGCCTTAGAAAGCATTGCTAACAACAAGGCCAGTGGAGGTGATGGCATTCCAGTTGAACTATTTAAAATCTTAAAAGCTGACGCTGTTAAGGTGCTACACTCAATATGCCAACAAGTTTGGAAAACTCAGCAGTGGCCAGAGGATTGGAAAAGATCAGTCCACATCCCAATCCCAAAGAAGGGCAGTGCCAAAGAATGCTCCAAGTACCGTACAATTGCATTCATTTCACACGCTAGCAAGGTTATGCTCAAAATCCTACAAGGTAGGCTTCAGCAGTATGTGGACCGAGAACTCCCAGAAGTACAAGCTGGATTTCGAAGGGGCAGAGGAACTAGAGACCAAATTGCTAACATGCACTGGATTATGGAGAAAGCCAGAGAGTTCCAGAAAAACATCTACTTCTGCTTCATTGACTACGCAAAAGCCTTTGACTGTGTGGACCACAGCAAACTATGGCAAGTTCTTAAAGAAATGGGAGTGCCTGACCACCTTATCTATCTCCTGAGAAATCTATATGTGGGACAGGAAGCAACAGTTAGAACTGGATATGGAACAACTGATTGGTTCAAAATTGGGAAAGGAGTATGACAAGGCTGTATATTGTCTCCCTGCTTATTTAACTTATACGTATGCAGAACACATCATGCGAATGGCTGGAGAGGAGGACTTCCAAGCCGGAATTAGGATTGCCAGAAGAAATCTCAACAACCTCAGATATGCAGATGATACCACTCTGATGGCAGAAAGTGAGGAGGAATTAAAGAACCTCTTAATGAGGGTGAAAGAGGAGAGTGCCAAAAATGGTCTGAAGCTCAACATAAAAAAAAACTAAGATCATGGCCACTGGTCCCATCACCTCCTGGCAAATAGAAGGGGAAGATATGGAGGCAGTGACAGATTTTACTTTCTTGGGCTCCATGATCACTGCAGACGGTGACAGCAGCCACGAAATTAAAAGACACCTGCTTCTTGGGAGGAATGTGATGACAAACCTAGACAGCATCTTAAAAAGCAGAGACATCACTTTGCCGACAAAGGTCCACATAGTCAAAGCTATGGTTTTTCCAGTAGCGATGTATGGAAGTGAGAGCTGGACCATAAAGAAGGCTGACCACCAAAGAACTGATGCTTTTGAATTGTGGTGCTGGAGGAGACTCTTGAGAGTCCCCTGGACTGCAAGGAAAACAAACCTATCAATTTTGAAGGAAATCAACCCTGAGTGCTCACTGGAAGGACAGATCCTGAAGCTGAGGCTCCAATACTTTGGCCATCTCATGAGAAGAGAAGACTCCCTGGAAAAGACCCTGATGTTGGGAAAGTGTGAGGGCAAGAGGAGAAGGGGACGACAGAGGACGAGATGGTTGGACGGTGTCATCGAAGCTACCAACATGAATTTGACCAAACTCCGGGAGGCAGTGGAAGACAGGAGGGCCTGGCGTGCTCTGGTCCATGGGGTCATGAAGAGTCGGACACGACTTAACGAGTAAACAACAACAATGAGCAGAGGCTTGACTGCAGTACTGTAGTTTAACCAGTGAGCCACAGGACTTTATGGTTCCCTTGATTCATACTTCTTACATTCCATGTTCCAATTGTATGTGTTGTGCAGCATCGAACTTTCCTTTTACTTCTCTGTGTGTCAGCCACTAGATGTCCTTTGGGCTTTAATTTAGTTGCACCATTAGCAACAGAGCTATTAATATTTGATCTTTGCTTGTCCCCAGTATCTGATTGAGTGCTTTCTCACCTGGGAGTCTCATCTTCCAGCACCATCTCCAGTTTCATTTTGGACTGTTTCCTCATAGAGTTTTCATGGGAAGGAAAGTTCTGCAGTGGTTTATCATTACCAATTTTTGCGCAGTGCTAACAAAAGTTGAGCGTCACCACCGTTGCCTCTTCCACCAGTGCCACTTTCAGCTACTGCTGCCACAGTACCTGCCTTGAAGAGGGTGGATGCATCTTAGTCTGGTGTCTCAGCTGTGACCATTATGCCTTGGGTGATCCTGCTAGGAGTCCACGCTCACAATGGAGTCTGGCTCACACCCCCTACTTAGGTCATTCAGCAAAGCAATTACAGCAGAACAACAGTCATGATGATGCTTTTGTGCTTCCCCCTGAACCCTTTGGGCTTTACTGGTACAAGTCAGGAAAATCATGTACATCCTTTCAACAGGGGCTTGAAGGCTTGCCAGAGATTCCAATTAACCTCCAGTTAATAGACGAAAGTCTAAGGCCACTGGCTGACCAGTGGATTGAAAGAGTGCAAGGGATTACCATGGTAATCCGGTGCAGGAAATCTCCATATGAAAGCAAAGAGCTCCCTGTTAAATCCCAAAAGCTACAACAAAGCCACCTTTGATGCTTTTTCATGTAGAGCCTTTTTGTTCCTGTTTAATGTGATGGCAAGACTATGAAATCAAGGTAATCTTTCAGATAGGGAAGGATACCCCCACAATGCTTTGGTCCTGCAAAGAAAGACTGTGGAGTCTCGCTCTACTCCCACCCTGCCCCACCACCCCGTCTCTACTGTGTAAAAAGTCCGTTGTGACAGAGAAAAACAGGTTGGCGTGTTCTCATCACGGAGGAGCTGGCCTCTGAACCAACCTTGGTATGGAGCACTATCACGTACCTCAATTGTGCCACCCGTTGGGTGGCAGTCATTTCACATGACACTGGGAGAAGCCAACAGCTTCAGACCAAGGAGCTCGACCACCAAGCCTGAGGAGGTTTGAGGAACTAAATCACTTCTAAACCTCACCTCACCTTGGACAACAGCTCTGGCAGTAGTGTAGCAACCAAAGGCCGAAAGTAAAGGATGCTACCTGGGTTTTGGTATAGAAAACTGCAGGTATGACGGTGGCCATCACACTTGGATGTACAACCAAGACTTGAAAGGCGAGGGGTGGTTCAGGGGTGATTTAGTTGCTCAAAACTTTACAGACTTCTTGGTCAAGCTCCCATCCACCCAAAGTCACTGAAAGCAGCTGAAGGAAATAGTGGTGGCTCTTCCCAAAACTGATCCAGAGGCTGCCCCCTTCCTGATGCCAGAGGGGATAACATCTCTAGGAGATTACTTTGTTGTTGTTTAGTCGTTAAGTCGTGTCCAACTCTTTGTGACCCCATGGACCAGAGCACGCCAGGCCCTCCTGTCTTCCACTGCCTCCCAGAGTTGGGTCAAATTCATGTTGGTCGCTTCGATGACACTGTCCAACCATCTCATCCTCTGTCGTCCCCTTCTCCTCTTGCCTTCACACTTTCCCAACATCAGGGTCTTTTCCAGGGAGTCTTCTCTTCTCATGAGATGGCCAAAGTATTGGAGCCTCAGCTTCAGGATCTGTCCTTCCAGTGAGCACTCAGGGTTGATTTCCTTCAGAACGGATAGGTTTGTTCTCTTTGCAGTCCAGGGGACTCTCAAGAGTCTCCTCCAGCACCACAATTCAAAAGCATCAATTCTTCGGCAGTCAGCCTTCTTTATGGTCCAGCTTTCACTTCCATACATTGAGATTACTAAAGATTACTAAAGAGTTACAAAGAAGGCAAGCTTTTGAGTTCCTCAGAACTATTCTTCAAACATACAGTTCCGGAGGCCTCGAAATGCCACTGTAGTGGGGTGGATTATCCCCTCGCAGGTCAACAACAAACAGTTGCTAATTGTCTGAATGGGAGCCTGTCTTGACACCCCATACACACCACCCTCTTAGAGAGAAACAAGGCACCATGTCTATGTTAAGAACTGTTCTCTCATGGGGCAGAGGGAGGCTGTTGCCTACCAGGGGTCAGAGGCTTAGAGGGCCAGGGAACAAGTAGAATCAGAGTACTAAAGGATAACAGCTGTCTTGGAACAGAGCACCAATTCACGTAAGAGGTAATCTGAATCTGTAGCAAGGCAATAGGTAGAGAGATGGAGGTGCTTCTCCCTTTTCCAGGTCCACGCTAAGCTGCTACTTTCAGGCTTCCTTCCCTGTCTCTCTGAGGCTACTTCTGTCACTTACATCTACTTCTAGGTGCAGACGTCTCTGTCAGAAAACCTGCAGAGATGGAAGTCATCTGCGGGGATTTCTGTAAAGAAGTGTGTTTGTTTTATGTGCTGTCAATTCCACCCCCCCCCCGCACTACACCTGACTCATGGCGACCCTATGATGAGCGATCTCCAAAATGTCCTGTCCTCAACAGCCATGCTCAGCTCCTGCAAACACAAGCCTGTGGCTTTCTTTAGGGAGTCTGTCCATCTCGTGTTTGGTCTTCCTCTTTTCCTGCTGCCTTCAACTCTTCCCAGTATTATTGTCTTCTCCAGAGAATCCTGCCCTCTCATGATGTGCCCAAAGTAGGGCAGTCTCAGATCTTGGACCCACTAGTTTTCCTTTCCGGCAGTCCAGGGTACCCACAAAGCTCTCCCCCAGCACCACATTTCCAATGAATCCATTTTTTTCCTGTCAGCTTTCTTAACTGTCCAGCTTTCTCACCCATACATGGTGATTGGAAATACAAGAGTGTGGATGATCTTGGTCTTGGTCTCCAGTGACATATCCTTACACTTGATGATCTTTTAGAGATCCTTTTTTCCTCCTTCAGTATCAGTAAATGGATTAGTATACATGAGGCTTCCTTTTTGGCTTAATCACCATTCTCCATAGTGATTGCTACTAGTATTCAATCCAAAAGTATAAGAGGTTATAGCTGTATTTAGATCATGAAAAATCAAGCATTAAACACAAGCTTTCATGAATAAAAATTCACTTCCTCAGGCTCGGAGTAGAAAAATTATGAATGAAAGTCCCATGATGGTCATGGCAAAGATGATCGGCCAGGCATGTTGCTTAAGTTGAGTTGAGGGCTGGTTTCAACCAGTTTGGTGGAGGGTGTTTTTAAATGCCTCACTCCTTGTCCAATTTGGTTGGAATTTTCCACTCAGCCTTCAGGATAGGGGGGTAGCCACCGCACTGGTGAGGCCGCACTTGGGAATGCTGTGTCCAGTTCTAGTCACCACAATACAAAAAAGACGCTGAGGCCTTGGAAGGGGTGCAGAGAAGAGCAACAAAGATGATAAGGGGACTGGAGGCTAAATCCTATGAAGAACGACTAAAAGAACTAGGTATGTTTAGCTTAACGAAGAGAAGACTGAGGGGAGACATGATAGCTGTCTTCCAAGATCTGACGGGTTGCCACAGGGAAGAGGGCATCGATTTATTCTCCATTGCGCCTGAGGGTAGGACAAGAACCAATGGGTGGAAACTCGTCAGAGGGAGATCCAACCTAGAAATAAGGAGGAATTTCCTGACGGTGAGAACCATTAAGCAGTGGAACAGCTTGCCTCCCGATGTTGTGGGTGCCCCATCGCTGGAGGTTTTCAAGAAAAGACTGGACAGCCATCTGTCCGGGATGGTATGAGGTCTCCTGCCTTGGGCATGGGGTTAGACTAGAAGACCTCCAAGGTCCCTTCCAACCCTACGACGATTCTGTGATATGAGCCCCTGAATGTACCTCCCCTTGCCTGTTTGGAAGGTTTCGTTATTGGTGGTGCTGGAGAGAAAGCTCGGCATAAGCTCTCTGCAGTAAAATGCTAAATAGTTCTGATAGGTTGATTGCCTTGCCTATGTAAAATGGGAGGGGGGACCATTTTAATTTATCATATCATTTGTTTCCTGCAGCAAAATGTGTCAGGCAGTACTCGTCAATGTAATAATAATTTATTAGGAACCAGGGGGCAGAATCATACGTATTTTGCCTCAGCGGGAGCGTGTGGTTTCTTTATTTTTACAAGATGCTAGCAAGGGGGCTCCAGTGACGTCTTTCAGAGGGTGCCTCCCTCCTTTCACAGTGGTTTGTCTGCAACACACTCCCAAAAGAGAAATATGAAAGCTCTTGTCTTGTCCTGCTCCTCCTAGGCTTGTAAACAAATTTTAAAACCTTTCCCCTTTTCTCCTTTCTTGCAAGAAAATGCAGGGTTAGAGTGTGCGTGTGTGTTTCCTTTTAAGTGAGATCCCATCTCTGTCTCTGCTGGAAGACTGACCACTCCTTTCTTACATCTTAGTTTCCATCAGCAGAAGTCATCTGTATTGTTTCAGTAGGACCCCCCCAGCGGCATCCACTTGCAGTTGCTTAACCCTAAAGTGTCTCTCATTTTCTGGCCCGGCTGAACATCATGCCTCCAGATGAAGGACATCAACTCCTTCCTTCCTTCCTTCCTTCCTTCCTTCCTTCCTTCCTTCCTTCCTTCCTTCCTTCCTTCCTTCCTTCCTTCCTTCCTTCCTTCCTTCCTTCCTTCCTCAGATGACATCATGGCTATTTTACCTGTGAATGCAGCCGCTCTAAACAATGATGGGGTGGCATGGCTCAACCAGTATTTAAAGTTTTTCACCAGTAAGTTCTTCTCATTCTTCCATGGCTTTTTGCTTTCCTTTGACCTTGAATGCTGAGCTGTAGCAAGCTGTGCATTTTGTTTCTCTGACCAAAATTTCCTAGCTTTGTGCATTTCAGACAGTGGTTCCCAACCTTGAATCCCCAGATGTTCTTGGACTACAACTCCCAGAATTCCTGGTCAGCACAGGCAGTGGAGAAGTCTTCTGGGAGTTTTAGTCCAAGGACATCTGGGGACCCAAGGTTGGGAACCACTGATATGATATGTGTGGCTGTTGCTTGTGTTTTATTCATTTGTTTTTGTTTTTCGTTGTTGGTCACCTTCTTTATGCATGAAATGCTTAGGAATCCACCTTGGAAATGTGGCTGCCTTTTTCATAAAGACCAGGATTCCATGCCACACAGCAAGATGGAGAATACATGTACGTCCTTAATGTGAGACTTAGATTGTAATTGTATACTACATTCTTCACCTTACATGCAGGACATGTAATAATGGGCTCAAGCTACAGGAAACCAGATTTTGGCTGAATATCAGGAAAAAGTTCTTAACTGTTAGAGCAGTACAGCAATGGAACCAATGATCTCAGGAGGTGGTGAGTGCTCCCAACACTGGAGCATTCAAGAGAAAACTGGACAACCCTTTGTCAGATCTGCTTTGACTTGGTTTCCTGTCTTGAGCAGGGAGTTGGACTCAATGGCCTTATACGCCTCTTCCAACTCCATGATTCCATGATTGATTCTAACAAAACTGCCCTGTAATGTCTCTGTCCTAATTCTAAGGGTTCTGATTCACATGGAATCTCCCTCAGGGGTAGCAGAGGCTCTCCTGTCCAAATTTATCACCCTCCGTGCATTCAGGAGGATGGAAGTGGCCTCAGAGGGGGCAGGGCTATAGCACATCCCTGGAACACATAGTGTTGTTGTTGTTTAGTCGTTAAGTCGTGTCCGACTCTTCGTGACCCCATGGACCAGAGCATGCCAGGCCCTCCTGTCTTCCACTGCCTCCCGGAGTTGGGTCAAATTCATGTTGGTCGCTTCGATGACACTGTCCAGCCATCTCGTCCTCTGTCGTCCCCTTCTCCTCTTGCCTTCACTCTTTCCCAACATCTGGGTCTTTTCCAGGGAGTCTTCTCTTCTCATGAGATGGCCAAAGTATTGGAGCCTCAGCTTCAGGATCTGTCCTTCCAGTGAGCACTCAGGGTTGATTTCCTTCAAAATGGATAGGTTTGTTCTCTTTGCAGTCCAGGGGACTCTCAAGAGTCTCCTCCAGCACCACAATTCAAAAGCATCAATTCTTCGGCGGTCAGCCTTCGTTATGGTCCAGCTCTCACTTCCATACATCACTACTGGAAAAACCATAGCTTTGACTATGCGGACCTTTGTCGGCAAGGTGATGTCTCTGCTTTTTAAGATGCTGTCTAGGTTTGTCATCGCTTTCCTCCCAAGAAGCAGGCGTCTTTTGATTTCGTGGCTGCTGTCACCATCTGCAGTGATCATGGAGCCCAGGAAAGTAAACACATAGTGAGACTTCCCAAATATGAATGTCTACACAGTGTGATGAAACTGGGATGATAACAGCAGAAGAGGACCAGAGGGCTTTGACCCTCTGACCCTCCTAAGGAGGCAGGCAGGAATGGCCTGGGAACTTGAACCGGCGAGTGTGGGCAGTGACCTCTGGCCCCGATGCACTAGCCAGTCTGTTCTGCCTCTACACACTCACCACCTTCTGCAGCATGCATCTAACATTTGTGAGTAATAACTGAGACCACCGTTAGATGTCACTAATTTCTTGCTCTATACAACAAAACTGAGCACTTGGAAGTAGGGGCTTGGCTGCATGTGCACTGCAGTTTCTATGGAAAAGGCTGAGTGTCAGGTAGTTTAAGCACTCAAGGAAAGCCAACAATGTGTTCCAGCATCTCATTCTGGCAAGAAATGTGGTTGCTGCCCAAATTCTCCCCAAACACAAGGCTGGGTGATGCCTTTAATAGCCCATTAAAATCTCAGTCATCAGTTCAGATGGAGACTTGCAGGCAAGAAATCAGAAGAAGATGGAGACGCGGATGGGTCCCTAGGAAGGCACGAGCAAGATGGTTAATGGTTAATGACAGGGCAGTTTGAAAGTCACTCATTCATTGCTGTTGTTATGTGCCATCAAGTTGCCACTGACGTACAGAGCCCCTATGAATCAGTGATCTCCAAAATGTCCTGTCCTCAACTGCCCTGCTCAGCTCTTGTAAACTCAAGCCTTTGGCTTCCTTTAGGGAGTTAATGCATCTCGTTTTTAGTCTTCCTCTTTTCCTGCTGCCTTCAACTTTTCCCAGCATTATTGTTTTTTTTCCAGAGAATCCATCTTCTCATGATGTGCCCAAGAGAGGACAACCTCTGTTTCAACACTGGGTCTCATTGTCTTTAATAAATGTTACTTTTGCTGTTGTCTTGCACTGGTTTTATGTGGTGTGTATGCAGTGCCAGGTCTACAGAGCCTGTGTCCTGAGGACACTCCTGTACTGCAGTGAGTCCTGAACCCTTCGTGCAGGAGAAGAAGCTGAACACGTTCCATATGCATTGTCTCCGACGCATTTTTGGCATCACCTGGCAGGACAAAGTTCCAAATAGAGTAGTCCTAGAACGAGCTGGAATTTTTAGCATGTATACATGACTGAAACAGCGACGTCTACGTTGGCTCGGGCATGTCGTGAGAATGGCTGATGGTCGGATTCCAAAAGATCTCCTGCGTGGAGAATTAGTGCAGGGAAATCGCCCCAGAGGGAGACCACAGCTGAGATACAAGGATATCTGCAAGCGGGATCTAAAGGCCTTAGGAATGGACCTCAACAGATGGGAAACCTTGACATCTGAGCATTCAGCCTGGAGGCAGGCGGTGCAGCATGGCCTCTCCCATTTTGAAGAGACACTTGTTCAGCAGGCCGAGGCAAAGAGGCAGTCCCGAAACCAGCAAAATCAGGGAGCTGAACAGGGGACAGATTGTATTTGTCTTCACTGTGGAAGGGATGGTCACTCTCGAATTGGCCTTCTCAGCCACACTAGACGCTGTTCCAAGACCTCTATTCAGAGCACGTTACCATAATCTCTCGAGACTGAAGGATGCCTACAAGATGCAGTGCCTGTTTATGTGGAGGGTTGTTTTACTCTGTTTTTAAAAATTGCAATTCTCTGTCATTGCTAAAAATGTGGGATGTAAAAATATCATCATAATCTAACAAGAATTCTGATTACGAAGTATCAAAATGTAACCAGAATAAACACATTTAAAATGATTAACCCACCCAATGGAAATATTCCAGAGCTGGTATTTAAATCATTGTATTTAAATATTGCCAATCTTGCTCCTTGTCCACTGCTGCTTACACTGTCCTTACAACCACATGGACTTTCTACAATGGAACGGGATGGGGGCCCCAGGCAGAGTGGATGGCATCATGTACTTGAGGTAGCATCTCCAGGATCACATCTTGAAACACACACACCCTCAGGTATCTTGAGAACCAGTGTGGCCTTGTGATTCAAATATTAGATGAAGGTTTGGGAAATCTGGGTTCAAGTCCCCAATGAGCCATTAAAACTCATGAGGTGGCCTTGGCTGCCTATTCTTTTTCAGCCTGGCCCACCTCACAGGAAGGTTGTGAGGTAAAGTGGAAAGGGGGTGGGTGGGGATAACTGTTTATGGCACCTTTTGAGGTCATTTTGGGAAAGATGGGATATAAATGTAATGATTATTCCTGACAGACTTGGAAATGAGGACAGGCAGGACTTTAGCCCTATTAAGGCACTAAGTGTCAACATGTGTGAGCTTGAAGGGTGGCGGTGATGTGTGGAGACTGTTAAACCCTGCCTGGTGTGACCCCACCCAAAAGTTACAGAGACCTTCAAAATAAGGAAGAGTTGGTGATGCAGGAACACTGTAAACACATTCACTTGAACATGCTTTTGTTGTTGTTTAGTCGTTAAGTCGTGTCCGACTCTTCGTGACCCCATGGACCAGAGCACGCCAGGCCCTCCTGTCTTCCACTGCCTCCCGGAGTTTGGTCAAATTCACGTTGGTAGCTTCGGTGACACTGTCCAACCATCTCGTCCTCTGTCGTCCCCTTCTCCTCTTGCCTTCACACTTTCCCAACATCAGGGTCTTTTCCAGGGAGTCTTCTCTTCTCATGAGATGGCCAAAGTATTGGAGCCTCAGCTTCAGGATCTGTCTTTCCAGTGAGCACTCAGGCTTGATGAACATGCTTACACAAGCCAAGTAAAACTTCATGCTGAGTATACAGCAGTTTCTGTGACTCTTCAGGTGAAGCGGCAACGTGAAGGTGGCAGGATTTTATGTGCGCTCCATTCCCACCACAGTCTGAGCCCTTCCAAGTTTCATCTCTGACTAGGGCTTGAGTTAGGCCAACTGGTCTACTGTCATGGCAGTGCAAATTTCAGAGCATGACTGAGATCTTCCACAGGCAGGGGCAGAAGAAGGCCGGTATTAGCCCACGACAACCCATTCTTCAAAGATGCTCTGCTCTACTCAGCAACTTCGCTCCAAGGGCAAATTTTCACGCCAAATTTCAGGAAGGACGTGTCTCTTCCTTAATATAAACTTCAGGAAATGGGAGTAGCTGCCAGGAAATTAGCTAAAGGCCAACATAAATACGAGAAGGCCAGGCTCTCTCTTAACAGGCGGAACACCCTGTGACTTTGAATGCCGAATGGTAGAAGCTGTTGATCTAAGTCAAAGGAAGGTGGCCAAAACTTGAACTCAAGCCATCGAAGTTTTGATGAGACCAGATTTTTATGGGCCACATTGGCCAGAAATATAAGACCATGGCGAGTTTGTACTACGTGATGTCCAGAACTTAGAAATATTACTTATGTGGACTACAACCTCCAGAAGCCCTGAGCTAGCCTGGCCACTGGATGCAGAATTACTGAATACCAGCAATTCTCTATTACAGTGGTTCCCAACCTTGGTCCCCAGATGTTCTTGGACTGCAACTCCCAGAAATCCTGGCCTGCCCAGCTAGTGGTGAAGTATTCTGGGAGTTGCAGTCCAAGAACATCTGGGGACCCAAGGTTGAGAGCAGCAGGCATCCTTCAGTCTCAAGAGACTATTGTAACATCCTCGGAACAGCGTCTAGTGTGGCTGAGAAGGCCAATTCGAGAGTGACCATCCCTTCCACACTGAAGACAAATACAATCTGTCCCCTGTTCAGCTCCCTGGTTTTGCTGGTTTCGGGACTGCCTCTTTGCCTCGGCCTGCTGGACAAGGGTCTCTTCATATTGGGAGAGGCCATGCTGCACCGCCTGCCTTCAGGCTGAACGCTCAGAGGTCAAGGTTTCCCATCTGTTGAGGTCCATTCCTAAGGCCTTCAAATCCCACTTGCATATATCCTTGTATCGCAGCTGTGAGAACCACTGATCTATTTACACCTACTGTGAGCTGGTAAAAGGGATCATGATGCCACTGATGAGAGCCAGAGTGTGGTGCAGTCAAGTTAAGAGCATCAGCCTTGGACTCAGGGAGATCTAGCCTCAAGTCGTAGCACTTAGCCACAAAACTCCCAGCATGGCCCTGTCACGTTCTCTCAAGCTGGCCTATTTTAAAAGGGTTGTTGGGACAACAAGATGGAGAGGAGGAGAGACATGCACTGCCTTGTGCTTATGCACAGAAAGGTGGAACCAGCAAACAGAAACACACTGATGCCAACACTATGTAAACCCCATCAATAACTTTAGGAGGTACAAGATGTAGTTTAAAACATCAGCAGGGAGAGGAAGCCCTAACGTCTTAATACCAGAACAAAGAACTTACCCATCCAGTCCAGTTCCCTCTGTGCCTCTGTCTCTCTTTCCCACACAATGGTTTGTGATAGGGTGCTTAAGACTCAAAGCTATATATATGCCTTTTGCCGCTAACTAGCTCTTGATACCCAGTATGCACACAGGGATACCCAGTGTGGTGTAGTGGATAGAGTGACAGACGTGGACCCTGGAGAACAGAGTTTGAGTCCCCATTTAGCCATGGAAACTCACTGGGGAGAGTAGAACCGGTAAAGCCACTCCTTGAGTATCTCACTTACCTTGAAAACTGCATTAGGGTTGCTGTAAGTCAGTTCCAGCTTGACAGAACTTAACAACAGCTCTTGATTGTGATTTTCTTTTTTCTTGCCAAGAGGTCAACTTCGGGCATTCAGTCCAGAGAAAGTACCCTCACGGGCTTGGGAACTTCAACCCTTGTGCCTTGGTCCAGACCAGGAACAAATCAGCTATTTTTAACTCTGCCAACTGCTCTCTTTTGAAACAATTGGGCTCCCTGTTCTGATGGCAGGCATGGGGACCCACTGCAGATCAGGACCATAGGAGGAGGCAACCGTCAAAAGCCTACACCCTGCCGCCCCTGGAAAGTCCTGATGTAGACCAGGTGCCCTGGGGAGCTTGAGTCAAGAACTGCCCTGCACCACCACCCCCCAACACACAAAGGAAACACAGACCACAGATACAGCAGCATGTTATGTAAAATACACAGTTTAGTCATTAAGAGTGCAAAAGCCAGGAAAAGATCAATCATGTTTTACTCCCGCTGTGATGTGGCTTTAGGAAAGGCAGCTGATAAAATAGGTACTCCCCCCCTCCCCCGCAACAGGGTGGAGGTATTTCAAACTTTTAAAAGCAGAAGTTAATGCACAAGTCAGTGCGTTGGGACTACGCTTCCCAGAATTCCACAGGCAGGGGGATTCTGGGAGAGACAGTCCAAACATGCCAAACCCCATGACAATCTACAGAGCTGTAGGAGCAGACGTTGCTGCAGTACGTGGGGTCTGATCACCCCCGAGATCCTCTTTTGAGTCTGTGGTATCACAGGTTTTTTTTACAACAGAGGCATCCAATCATTGGCCCGGCAGCTGTTTTGACCTACAACACCCATTCACTAGGAGTTTGTGAAAGATGTGATGTAGTCAAAAACTGTAGAGGCACAGTTCCCCATTTGTCATATGGGGAACCATCCATGATAGTTATTATCCATGATGATATACGGTAAGAATGTGTATGTGTGATCATCCAGATGTTAGGCTTCATACCTATCATCCATCATTAACTAAGCATGGTGGGATCTGTAGTACAATTATCACACATTTTCCAGCCCTAAGGACATTGCTTTTGAGAGCTGAGCTCTCCCCAATTCTTACTATATTTTATGACAATGGAAAAGAACCGTCCCCATGTGACATGTTTTAATAAAACAAAAATTTATTTTGATACAAAAATTAAATAGCAAAGTCTTGGTTTTGTACAATGATAAATTAGAAATTTACAATAAACATACTCTTCTGTACAATCACCAGCAAAGAAAGGGCGGGGAATCAGTGTCTGTTTACCTTAGGATATTTTTTTTTTCCTTTTTGGCAAGGGAGGGGGGGTATCCGTGACACCCGACCCAACTTAAGTAACAGGAAGACCAGTACCTGCCTGTCAAAGGGCTTAAGGAATCTGTTGGGTCAAAACAATTTACTGCTGCAGTTGTAAGGGAACAAGTGAGAAGTGGTGAGAATTGTTCCGGAATAGAAGTTTATATAATGAAGAAAAGAAGGCGAGAGAGACGGTGTTCCAAGTCCTTGTCGTTTCACTTTGGACACAAAATCAGCCACATTTCGCAACACCAAAATCTGTCCATCTAGCTGTACAGTTTAGGTCTGGTCTATGCATCCACTTAAAATAGATGGTACCACTTCAGAGCCCAGGTAGGGCTTCCTGTTTTTTAACAATGCTGTAGCAACCAGAACGAGCACAAGGGAATGAATTGGCATAGATGCTTTATCTATTATCTACAGTTTATTTATTTATGCTTTAAACGACAGGAATCTCTTTTCACTTGGGAAGGGGTGTTCGGTATTGATGTGCCTCCCTGTGGTTTGAAATGGTACAGACTGCCTTGGGATCTCAAGATTCTGGCCCCGTTTTCCTCTGACATGGCTCATGGACTACGCCAGGCCAGCTGAACTCAACAAGCAACCCCCTTGAAGGTTTTCCAGCAAATCAAGGTACCCAAGACAGCCTTTCGCAATCCAGTGCCACTCAATGGTTTTGAGAGCTGGGGATGATAGGAGTTGTAATCCACTCTATGGAATGCAATGGGTTGGAAAAAGTACTGTCAAAAATGATACAACAGTGACAAAGCACCTCTAGCCTGTGGTGCTTCAGAAACCAGGATGGAGAGCTTCTTGCCCGCTTCATCACAAACCATCTATGTTCTAGCCTAGCCTTCCCCTAAGAAGCGCACTCCAGCTCTGATGGAAACCTGACCTAGCATGCCTGTCTTTGAGGCCCACATAGAGAAAACAAATCATAAGAACATCAGAAGAGCCCTGCTGGATCAGGCCAAGGGCCCCTCTAGACCAGCTCCCTGTACAGTGGTGCCTTGACTTACGAACGCCCCGAAGTACGAACATTTCGACTTACGAACAGCTCCGGTCGCAAAATTTTGCTTTGACTTGCGAACGGAGCTTTGACTTAACGAACAAAAAAAAAAAAAAAAAACCACGCGGGGAAAGCAGGAAATGGACTTTGGACTGCCTGGTACTGTAATTTTAAAATGTAAAAATTGGTTTAAAAGGTGCTTGGTTTGGTTTAAAGCTGCTTGGTTTTAAAGGTGTTCTGTTTAAAAGGTGTTCGTTCCCTCCCTCCCTCCTTTCCTGACCTTTTTTTTAACCTAAGTCATCTTAGGTTAAAAAAAAAAATTCTCCCCCTAGTGGTAGAGGACGGATTAACCGGTTTTGCATTAGTTCCTATGGGAACGAATGCTTTGACTTACAAACGGCGCCTCTACATACGAACAAAAAACAGCCGGAACGGATTAATCAGTTTTCAGTGCATTCCTATGAGAAATGCTGATTTGACTTACGAACTTTTCGACTTACGAACATCTTCTGGGACGGATTAAGTTCGTAAATCGAGGCACCACTGTGTCTCACAGTGACCCCACCAGATGCCTCTGGGAGCACACGAGACAACTAGATATAACTGTCTCCTGATCCCCCTCCCCTGCATCTGGCATTTGGAGGTCCCTTCCTTCTAAGGCTGGAGATGATACATCCCCATCATGGCTTGTCACTTGCGATGCACTTTTCCTCCAGAAATCTGTCAAATCCCCTTTTCAAGGCATCTAGGCCAAATGCCATCATGCTATTAAGGCCGTTGGGTACCCCCAACCACAAAACAATGAGACACGTTTACATGGATTATTGTAATTCTGCTCTTCTATAAATATCTAAGGCTGGATAGCTCTGTGGCTTAGGTGTCTGGCAGCAGAGCCAGAGGATGGGAGTTCAATTCCCCACTGGGCCTCCTGCGAAGTACAGCCAGCCTGTGTGGCCTTGGGCAAGCTGCACCGTCCCAGGGTAGCTGCAAAAGAAGGGGATGGTAAACTACTTCTGAGTATTTTCTACCTGGAAAATCTTGAAAAGAGTCACCCTAAGTCAGAATTGACTTGAAGGCACATGATTATTATTATAGAACTCTAACGGCGAGTGCTCACACCCTGAATGCTGATGCCAAGTAAGAATTTTATAGCCATCAGAACTGCCCCCCACCCCCCAGACAGGGTCGCTTAACATCCAAACTTAGCCACTGGCTCTTTTTTAAAAAATTCCCCTGTCCCCCTTTGGATCTTTAAAAACACAGGGAAGGGACTGCCATTTCAGCTGAATAATAATAGTAATAATAATATTAATAATAATAATTTCCTGATAAAGACAAAAAAGGCACTCCAGTTTTTGGTCTGGAAGGAGTCAGCTGCACCCCTATCTCATGGCTGGAGAATGTTCTCTTAATTGTAATTGACACACAAATTATGCAACTGATCTGTGTGAATGCAAAGCTGCCAAGGAACGCAACATTTCAGTGCAGCCCAGACTGGCGTCAATACAGATGCAATCACATAGAGTGAAATATATTAAGCCTTAATTGCTTAATGCAATGGGTCTCTGGGGAAGGCCGGATTAGTTTACGTGGTGGGGAGGGAGAGGGGGAAGAGTGAAAGAAAGAGAGGAAAGGAAAGGAAAAGCAGAGAACAAAACTGACTTTGAATAAGCCAATGGTCAAAAAAGACCTTTTGTTCCCTTTGCCTCATTAGCCTTCAGACACTGCCGAGGGAAAGGGGACTATAAAAATAAAAATAAAAATTCTTAGAAGTGGGGGGTTGTAGCAGGGAAGAGTCTGGAAAATGGCAAAGTCACGTAGGCAGGCTGGTAAAACAAACCATGGAACATTTAGAGAGAAGTGGAGTGGGGGGAGATGAGATCCTTCTGTAGGCTAAAGACAGGTTTCCGTTTCATATTTATTTATGGCTGCTTCTGCTAAGATAAAGGCCAGTGAAATCAGCCAGAAATTCTGTACTCTCACAGAAATCCCCACTGAAACCAGAGGGAGCTTTGCAAGAGGGTGCATAAGTTTTCTAGTAGCTGACACTGCGCAAATCCCATTAAAAGAAACAGCAAAATCTCTGCTCGCAGGGTTTCAATGGATTGAGCTGTATCTATAAAATGCTGGGCACATACAACATTAGATACAGCCTGATCAAGACTGGTATATCTTTACATAGTAGGTGTGGAGTTACACATTGAATGCCTCCAAAGATATATTGTTTTTTTAAATCCCTAAAGGTTCCCTTGACATTTAGTCCAGTCGTGTCCGACTCTAGGGCGCGGTGCTCATCCCCGTTTCCAAGCCATAGAGCCAGCGTTTGTCCGAAGACAGTTTCCGTGGTCACGTGGCCAGCGCGACTAGACACGGAACGCCGTTACCTTCCCACCAAGGTGGTACCTATTTATCTACTTGCATTTGCATGCTTTCGAACTGCTAGGTTGGCAGGAGCTGGGACAAGCGACAGGAGCTCACTCCGTTGCGTGGATTCGATCTTACGACTGCTGGTCTTCTGACCCTGCAGCACAGAGGCTTCTGCGGTTTAACCCGCAGCACCACCACGTCCCTTTTAAATCCCTGCATTTAGATAAACAGCACATGGTAAGATTCACCCTGATGTACTAGTCTTCTACATGCAGGTATAAGCCGCTGTGGTTTTAAGCTACACAAGGAAGCATTCAATGTCCCAGTTGCCATTTGACATGATTGTACCACAAAGCTTTTCCAAACATGACGGAGCAGTTCTCTGAAACGTTGAAGGCATTTATTTCAAAGAACTGAATTTCTGGGAAGCTAAGACTGAACTGCATGCACATGGAAAAGTGCATGGATAGCTTCTCCCATTAATGAGCTAGGAATCTAGCATTATAATTAATTCAGCTCTGCAGGCATTTGCTTCTGTTGGCAGACTTTTCTTACAAGAATGGCTTGTAACAGGCCTTCTCCTCAAGAAATACCTATGTGCCTAGTTCACCCTGAGAAAACCCTGGCAGTAGCTGTGCGCGGGAGCACAAAAGGAGCCCACCACAGTACAGCTGTGGAGCCAGTAAGTTTAGAGAAGGCTGGAGCCAGAATAATGCATACATCTTGGTTCCCACTGAAGTCGGAGGAGCTAAGTCACAAAAAATAACTTGTGTTCATTTCAGTGGTGACATGTAGGCAAAGTGGCCTGGATCCAACCTGTTGACTTCACAGCCTGTGTTTAACAGATTCAAGAGAACACAAGTTCAATATTTCTGTGTGTTTCTCAAAGTGGCTTTCCCCTTAAAACAAAAAGAAGAAGATGCAGGGGTTTCATGAGTTTTACCAAGCCAGTGGTTTACCGTTCAAGCTTGATGTGGCCACCATGTGGCCAGCAGGTTACTTTGCCCAATCTTTTTGCGAACCACATTGCCCAAAAAAGAATTGCATCGCCAACATCTGCTCTCCTTCTTTTGTTTCCTTCTGGACACTCGGGTCCTGCAGTGGTCCACCCATGGTCCAAGCTCCTATCAGGACTCCTATGTTTACCTTTCTGAGATTTGACACCCTGACATGGCAATCTCAAGAAAAGATATGGAGGAAACAGATAGAGTGGAGGGAGAGGAATTTACACCACGTGGAGATGAGACTTTAGGTAAATCTACTCAGCTTGGTTTCTATAGACTATTTTTTTTAACACAGTACATCGGCTAAAATTATCTCCAGCTTCGACTGTAGGAAATCTGTCTTTCTACTTCTATTTTCCACCTTCCAGAGGAGCCCATGTGTTTTGCCTAAGGATGAAGACAGAACAGATGGATCATTTATTCTGAAAAATACGAGTGCACCATTTTGTGATTTCTTTATCCCAGCAGCCCAAGGGAAGAGTCCTGGGTGCAACTGGGACCATCACAGTATGTTGCTAACCCTCAGTTGAAGTTCTCTTAAATCCTCTCACTTTCTGTGACTAAAATCAGGCTTCAACAGTCACCTTTCCCCTCTTCCACCTCCTTGCTTGGTTTACTATCTATCCACATGGAAGAACTCTGCAGCATCCATTAGCTTGCACATCCCTTCCTGCAATGTTGTTTGGCCTACTCAGAAGCATTGTCCTAATATAGCTTTGGAACCAAGAGTGAATGGAAGCTTCTGACCCTTCCAAGTGACAGGCCTCGGTGTAATGAGATCCCAAGTCCCCAGAAGCTGAGAAATCTGCCCTCGGAATTCTTTCCTTCACGACATGAGGAGACACTGCTAAAAATATGACCTGGAAGAGGGTGAGAAGGAGGGAGGGAGACAGGGAGAGAAGGCACGTTGTGTGTTATTAGGAGGTGCAAAGTTCCACAACTCCTTGAGACACAAGGATGCGGCTTTCCAACAGAAGTCCAACAGGTTCTGAGTTTTGTTTTCACAGCTTTTTGAAGCCCACAGGGGCTCTACGGGTTCTTCTGCAGAAGCTCTGTTCTGCTCTGTGTAGCACAAGGACTTATTTCCTTTCATGCAGGCCTTCTCTACCCAATCTCCTCACATTCTGCAAAAACACAACCATTCTGCGCCGTTCCTTCCCCAGGCACAATGGACAATCATGACGTTCCACGCGCCACCTACTCATCTCAGATCAGACACAGAGAAAAAGACACCTTGACCAACAGCTTTGCCTAGTCTTTGTTTATACCACGGTCTCGTTCCCTTTCCCGGGCTTCACCCAGCCATCCACTCTTTTCTCCCCACGCTTTACCCTCCCCGAGTTCACCAGTCGGTTGGAGCACTTCTGCCACGTGTGCAATGTTTTGGCCGACCAGATCCACATGCCCGACGTGATGCCCACCAGCAGGCACATGAAGATCTTCAGCATCTCCACGGCCATGTTGGAATCATCGGCGGAGTAACGGAAGATCGTCCAGTTGGAGATTTCGTAGAAATAACAAGCGATGACGCAGGTGGCTGGGACGGTGTACAGCACCGAGAAGACCCCAATCTTCACCATCAGCCTCTCCAACTTGTCCGTTTTGGTCCCATCCTTTTGAAGGTTGGACCGGATTTTAAATAAGGCCACCAAGCCGGCTGCGATGAACAGGGTACCTATCACCAAGTAAGTGAAAAGCGGAGCCACCACAAAGCCCGTCAGCGCGTCCAGGTTCTGGTTGCCGACGTAGCATAATCCGGTCAGCTCATCTGCATCCACCAGCCTCATAATCAAGATGACAATGGTCTTGACCGCTGGGATAGCCCAGGCGGCGATATGGAAATAGGAGCTGTGCATCTCAATGGCCTCGTGGCCCCATTTGAGTCCAGCTGCCAGAAACCACGTCAGTGTCAAGATCACCCACCAGATGGAGCTCGCCATCCCAAAAAAATACATCAGCAAGAAAATTATAGCACATCCGGTGTTCTTGAGGCCCTCTTGGATGAGGACAGGTTCTGCCGCCTCTTCAAAATCGCAGGATATCCTTTCCCGGCCCACGGTCAGCCGGACAATATAAGCAATGCTATAAATATTGTAGCACATGCTCAGAAATATAATGGGGCGCTCAGGGTAGGAAAACCGAGAGGAGTCAATCAGAAAGGTCAGGACCGTGAAGGCAGTGGATATGAAGCAGAGGCTGGCCCACACAGCCATCCAGATATCCGTGAATGCTTTGGCCGACCGGCTGTAGAGACCGGCGTCGTAGCCGCACTTCAGAATGCAACTGAGGCTTCGTTTGACCCAAATGTATTGCTCTGAGTTCGAGCCGAGGCCATGGCACTCTTCGCCCGGGTGCACGGGGGCTTTGCTGTGGAGCGGCACTTCCTCATCGCCAGGGCCTTCCATGCACATGTGGTTGTGGTCATTCTGAGGTGGGAACTTGCTGCAGTTCAAGCTCTCCGGCCAGGAGAAGCCAAATTCTTTCAGGACCGGCTCGCATCTCCGTTTGACGGAAAGGCACATGCCCCCACAAGGTCCGATCGGGATGTCGATCTTCTCCGTACACATGGGGACGTAGACGGAACACAGGAAAAACTGGAGAAGAAAAGATGACAAGGAAGAGTTCAGTCAAACATGCACCATGCTCTCTTAAGCTATGTGGCAACGCATATCAAGGGAAGGCTATATCCAAATCTTGGCAGTACATAGGCTCTCCGTTCTTTGCTTTTAAAAAAAATCAACACTCAGGGGATTCGGGATTTTCAAAGATAGCCACCTTGGCTTAAGGGATGGGATATAAAATCCACAAAATACAAAATGCTGTGATACCTTTATTATTAAGATATCACCAAAGAATGTGCCAGCTTTCAAGCTTTCCAGAACTCTTCATCAGTCTAGCACCTGCTGCAGAGTTCTGGGGATCTCTAAAGCACGCACACTTTTTTCCTGGTGTTTTAGCTCCCCCTAATAATAATAAAAAAAGGCTTTGCCCTGTTGACATGATTGCTCACAGCAAGACAGAGTGATGGAGGAGGAGTCAGGAGGCCTGGGTTTGAATCCCCACTCAGCCATGGAAACTCAGTGGGGGAGTGGAACTGTTAAAACCATTCCTTAAATATCTCGCTGACCTTGAAAGCCCTATTAAGGTTGCTATAATCTGTTCTGATTTAATGGTGCATCAAAAACAACAACAACAAAGCAGGACATTGTTCTTGAAAGCTGAATAGGAGAGTGTTTTTATATGCATGAACTCAAAATTCAAAATGTGATGCCGGAGGATAAATTCAAATAAAGGCACAACAACATCATGCGCACACTGGCTTTATTCCATCAATACTAGTGAATACACCATCACTTTATAAATTCTCCAAAACTTCAGTTCTTACAATTACCAGGGGTCAGTTGATATATGCATTACGAAGTTTTTCCTAGGCTTTGCTACTTGCTTTAGATGTAGGAATCATATATTGTTCCCCTTGCATTAGTGTTCCAAATCTACATTTATGATATTAATATGATCAAGAGGAAAAGTTTATTTAGAACAAGACAAGATGCACCCTCCCCCCATGTTGTTAGGCTGCAATTACCATCAGCCTTGGTCGTGGGCACCAGCTCTGGAGGATGGTGGGAACTGCAGATGAACAACATAGAAATGATCACACATTGACCAGTTTAGACTGATTTTCTCCCCAATGTGCTATTTTTCTACATGCAAGGAGTTCTTTTTCATATGCTTGCATGCAGAAACACACACACGAAGAGTATTCAGAATGGGGGCACCCCAAATTCAACATGGAATGGAAGGATCCAGCAAAATTATGGAATCTATAAATCTCAGAACTGCAGAGCTGGAAGGGACCCTATGGACCATCAAATTCAACCCCTGTCAAGGAGGCACAGTAGAGAATCAAACTCCCAACCTCTGGCTCCGCAGATACCTAAACCACTGAGCTATCCGGAAGTGTTCCTGACTACCTTTAAACCAGCATAGAAAAGTTACTTTTTGAACTTCAGCTCCTCAAATTCTCACAGCCAGGATGGCCACTTCTAGCAGCTTCTAGCAGCTGTCATCCAAAAATGTAATATTTCCAATCTCTGTGTTGAACCTATTACAAGAATGAAGTGCATGCATCATAAAGTCTCACATACTTAACCTGAAATAGTTCTTGGATTCTTTTAGGCTG
This sequence comes from Intellagama lesueurii, assembly GCA_037013535.1. Lineage (NCBI taxonomy): Eukaryota > Metazoa > Chordata > Lepidosauria > Squamata > Agamidae > Intellagama > Intellagama lesueurii. The sequence goes on from JBAJHW010000003.1 coordinate 10,896,681, forward strand.
GCATCAAACCGGGATCAATTCAGAGCCAAAGAATTGCAAAACCATTATGATTAAATTCTTGCTTAATGCCAAAAGGCACCATAAAGGTTTTTCAGACAAACACAGCTCCTGTTGTATTCATTTTTGCATAGCATGATCCTACATATGTTCACTTAGAAGTAGATCCTACTATTCTGGGGTGGGTGGGGGGGGGGGGTTACTTCCTCGTAAATATGTTTTGGATTCCAGAAAAGCCAAATCAAGGAAGCGTTAACAAGGGATTAAAGTGAAATATATTTTTTTAAAACAGCCATATACTACTAAACCAGAGAAGAGTTTTTTCAAAATTCTGAAGGTGTGGTGATTGCTAGAAATAAATGTGCGAAGGGATTTACAGTCTAGCTGTCCCCATTTTACAAACAGGAACTGAAGCTGAGAAGAAGTCACTTGCCCAAACCCATAAAATGAATCACTGAGCAAAGGTCACATTTGAAGCCAGCAGCCAAATTGTCTATCCTAGAACCACAAAGAAGTGATAATTTGGTCTCTGTATCAAATCACATAAATTAGCAACTCCACTTGGTAGGTATTTCAAAGAGAAAATATCAGGCCATTAATGAGCCACCCACTCCACCTGTCAGTAGCAAATAATTAACGAGTGGCTCATTATTGGAGCTCTGAAGGCAAAAATGTCTAAAAACTGAGGCTGTCCTAATTTGGGCACATCCCTAATTTGGGAAGACAGGAGTCTCTGGAAAAGGCAATAATGCTGGGAAAAGTGGAAAGCAGCAGGAAAAGAGGAAGACCAAATATGAGAAAGGCTAACTCCCTAAAAGAAGCCACGAGCTTTAGTTTACAAGAGCTGAGCAGCGCAGTTAAGGATAGGACATTTTGGAGATCGCTCATTCATAGGGTCACCATAAGTCAGAGGCAACATCGGGACACAACAACAACATTATTGGTGTGATTTTTTTTTTAAAAAAAAACTTTTTTAGGCAAGTAGGCAAAGATGCTTCAGAGAAGTGCTTCTGTCTCTCTTTTAAGACCACACATTACAGATGTGGGCTAGTAAAAGTGTCAATAGCTAGCAATCTATTTCCAGTGGCATACACATACAGCCATAGAGAGAGAAAGAATACAAATAATTTTATTTGCCATCCACAAAGCTTGAAAGCTGTACAGTTGCCCATTTCTGTAGAACATTCCATCTTCAGAGCCTCTTTCCAACTGGGGTGAAAATAACTGGCATAGTTGAGACGTGGCTCTCTTCCTCGTCTTTTTGTTTGCTAACTCCAATTCGGAGCAGTACTCTCCAGTCCAAATTTCTAAGCTGCCAGAAGGGAGGGAGAACTTGATGCTCTGAAACCATTTCCCCCTCTGCCTCCCCTCCCAGTGTTTTGGTTCGTCGTGCCAAGCCAACTTCTCTGGACTTCATGTGTAAATTTACCTCAAGAGTTGATTTATTTTAAAATATGTCTTACCCTGCCTTTCTCCTTAAAATGGACCCAAGGCCGCTTACATCCTTAAAGCCAAAAACAATGAGTATACAACAGTGGTTTACATCATTAAAAGACCATATTTAAAGCTACGAACAATGAGTAGAAAGAGGCAGCGTGAATCATTAAAAGACAGTATCAAAGCGAAAACAATAAGTATGAAAATACTAAAGAGGAACAAACAAATACCACTCTGAGGGATGGTGAACACAAGGAAGGACTAAAGACCCAGTCAGAGCCGTAATGCATAACAATACATCTAAGGGTCACTCCTGTAGCCAGCCATGTGGCTACTCACTCATGTAGACAGTCATTGAGGGAAGGCTTGATGAGCACCGCGCCCTAGAGTCGGACACGACTGGACTAAATGTCAAGGGGAACCTTTACCTTTACCTTTTCCTGAAGAATTGGAGGGGAGCCAAGGTGGCAAAGAGAGAGGAAGAAGTAAGTAAAGTTTTGAAAACTGCCTTCGGGCCATGCAAGAAATCTCAGGCCCCTCCTGATGCTTTCGTAACCCGATTTCTTATCTAAAGATCCACACAAATGGAAAAGTTTGCTCAGGGCTACTTCCTTCAGAAGCCCTTTGGGTTTTCCCTTATCAAGACTGAGAAAAACGATGATGCTGTGACATTTTCACAACATTTGTCCTCCTCCTCCTCCTCATTATTTGTGCACTAGGGTGGGATGGAGGAGACCTGCGTCCAAAATCTCCGTTTCTCACAAAGCTCAGTGACCCTGGGCCATTCACAGACTCTGTCTAGCCTCCTTCGCAAGGGTGTTGTGCGCATAAAACGGAGTGGTGGGGAGTTCCACACACACTGCTTTCAATTGCTTGGAGGAAGGCCATGATGATATAGATCTGATTAACTCTTCTGCTTAAACATGCACACACAGAGCTACGCAAATATATTTCTGCAACTCTGACTTTATAGACCTGACCTGTGAGTCTTCCATTAGTCATGAACGTCCCAGGGTAGTTTAACCTTAAACGGGAAGAAACCACAACATTGGGGTAGAATTTCAAGCCAGGAAGAGAGGCTTCAAAAGGCACCTGCTATTCTCTTCACCTTGGAAGGCGAGAATTTACAAGAGTGTTTTTAAAGCCCAAAGCTTCTGCAAACCATCTGATTGCAACCTTCCTTATCTGCACTTCCCACCCCACCCCAAAAATGTATAAGTAAGTCCAAGGTGTGATTGCTTCTTTTATGTTCTTCAGCTGAAGCCTTTTTCCTCTGCTCTGAATGTCAGCCACCATCCACTGCATTTTTGTGCCAGGTGGTGCCAAGGCTGAGGGTGGTTAAGACTGAGGGTGGACTGCAACAAGTTAGGTTTTTTAAAACTGCACTGTGGCAGGACTCCCTGATCCCTCTGTGAGGTTCTACGGAGCAGTTGGGGGAGAATGCCGTGGGCTGTGGCATGAACGTGCAATCTCCCTACAATGGGTAACTTAGTGAAGTGCTTAGAATTCTCTGCTGTTACCTTATATACCAACAGGTTGCTGAAAACTTACGGTGACCTAATCAAGGTTTTGAGGCACATAAGACGTTCAAGGAGTGGCTCGCCACTGCTCCCTACAGTAAATTTCCCTAGCCATTCAGGGATTTGAATCCAGACCTCCGACTGTCCAACTGCGACACTACACTGGTTCTCACTCACAGGGGTTACTCAACTCACAACAGCTGTCAGGGGCTTTGGAGAGTCCGAATTATCCAAATTGCTCAGTTTGAGAACATCTAGCAATAAGAGGTTGGGCACGTTCCCAAATGGGGCCTGGGGCTGGGTCCTTGGAACCATCATGGTACTGGTTCCGATGACCAGTCCCATAAACCAGGCACTCAGCTCCAGAGCCTGGGGAAGTTTTGGATTGGGTGCTGGGTGGGATGTTCTGGAAGGCGCCGTCCTCCCCCTGCCCCCCTCCCCCCCCAAAAAGAAACTGCCACCCTGCATAGCAAAGAACTGGGGAGGAGAAAGAAAGATGCCAAGGAGAAGCCAAAACAAGATGGCATGAGGGGAAAGCGTTTCGACACACAAACAGAAACCTGACTCTGATCGGCAGCTGGACCTGGGTGTTCCTCATGGAGTTGGATCTCCATTCAGCCCCCCCCCCCCATCACCCATTTGAACCAGCTGAGATGGGAGCTTTTTCTCTTTCCCTGCAGCCTCTGCCAGCGTCAGACTCCGACACACCTGATCCCCGCAAAGCCTCCTGTCTGGAAACACCCACAAGTGGATTAGGTTTCTCTTTGGTCCCAAATGGATGTGTTTTGCAACTATGGAGGACTCACCGCTTCCTCATCCCCATGTTGGTGCGAAGCCAGCATGGTTGGTTACAGGGTGTTGCAGGGGAGTCAAGGCTGAAACTGAGCTGACAGGGTGAGAGCCCTCTCAATCCCACGACTATTTCCCCCCCCCCCCCGTTTTTTCATCTTCTATATGGAAGATGTCAAATAGGACAAGACAAGTAACTTTAATTTATGGGCAGCAAGTGTTGCCCTTAACAAACAGATGTAAGACCAGCCAAGAGTTCTGTGACTCCCTGTAAGATAATGAATTTTATTCAAATATTTGCCTTTGTGGACTGTGGCTCGCTTCTTCAGATACAAGTGGACTACCATAAATGAAAGCTTATGCCAGACAGAACTTGCTAGTCTAAGATGCCCCAAGATGTTCTAGTTTTGTGACGCCTCCATGTCTCCAGCCAAGAAATACAACCCAAGGTAGATACCAGCTCTTCTGGCATCGAGGATCGTTATCAACTAGACGGCCAGTCCAGCAGGCACTAATTCCAAGCAGCCTTGAACCCGGGCCAGCCCTTAATCCACAAGTAGAGACACCGGATCACAATCTTGGCTGGGACACTTTATCTTCTCTCTCCACACTACTTGGGGAGCTGGTCAGTTGTGTGCAAAAGGCACTCTTTGCATGCCCTGGAGACTTTCTTCCTTTCCTTATGGCTACCAATCTATGCCCATTAGAAAAACCAAGACTTCCTGGGTTCTGCTCAGTTTACTTCCGAGTAAGTTTGTGCTTGGGCTTACTCTGTTGACTTGGAACTCAGCACCATTCAGTTTGGGCACCAGCCAGGCGTCTACAGACCTTTCCAGCCTTGACATTAAACCCCATCGAGTCCAACGGGAGTGACTCCTGGGCCAAAGAGCTCTCGATCGGAAGTGGGGGGGGAGGAGAGCACAGAGTCCAACAGGACCTGTTCTCGAATGAACGCGGGTAGGCTGGAGAGAAAGGAGCCTTGCCGTAACACCCCCCCCCCCCGCCCGGGGCAATTACGAAAAAAGAAGAGAAAAAGGAAAAGCAAGAGAAAAGAACGCATCCGAGTTGTTTCATAGGAAGAGAACGAATAACGCAAAATCCAACATCCACCGCCGGGCAATACTTGCACCAGGGCCACCTGCTCAAGCACAACATATGCAAGCTTTCGAGTTCTCTAGAACTCTTCGTCAGACCACCTGGAAACATCACGAGGAGTCACAAGAAGGCGCGGAAATCTAAATTTATGGCTAGTTGTGGTTCGCCAGGGTTAGATCCTGGGCGGCGGCGGCGGGGGGGAGCAGAGAGAGGGAGGCACCAGGAGCGAGGGCGGCAGCACCCACCTGCAGCTGACTGGAGCAGCCGTACTGGATGAGGGGGGTGAAGGTGGTGAGCTGGAGCTCGGCGTCCGTCTGCAGGTCGTGCCCGACCAAGTTGGGCATCTTGGTGAGGTTGTAGCCCAGGTTCTGGCACATGGAGATGCGGATGGCATCGCAGCGGCGCTCCTCCTCGTCGCCGAAGCCGCGCGCGCCCTGCAGGGCCGTGACCACCAGCAGCAGCAGCAGCGGGCGCAAGAGTCGCGCCACCAGCCCCGGCCGCCCGAGCCGGCGGGCAGGGCTTTCCCCCGGTTCCGGGGCCATCGCCCCGCAGCAGGCTGCCCGCCGCTTCCGCCTCCGCCGGCCTCCAGCCCCGCCGGAGCAAGAACGCGGAGCAGCCAAGCCGGGCAGCCAGGCGCGCTCTCCCGCTCCCGCTCCCGAGGCGGCGAGGTCCCAGCCAGCCAGCCAGCCAGCCGCGAGCGAGCTGCCCCCGTGCGCCCTCCAAACGCGCGTCCGGCTCCGCCGCTGGCGCCGCGCGCTCTGACACCGCCGGGCGAGAGGCGGCCCCCGGCTAGGCGAGAAAGGGGAGGCGCCGCGGCCAATGGCGAAGGGGCGGGAGGAGCCCCAACCGGCCCCGCGTTGAGGGGAGAGAGAAGAGGGGCCGGGCTTGGAAACGGAGGGCGACTCGCCTCCGAGGAGTGGAAGGCGAGAGAGCGCGCGCTTTTGGAGAGACGGCGGCCCCCCAAAGCGCTTCGCTGGTTTCAACGTCGCTTCCCCCCCCCCCCCACACACACAGACTTTGCGACTAGCCCTTTGGGTGCCCGGGGTCGTCTCCCCACCCCGCTCAGCCACGAGGCATGGGCACCGTGGCCCGCCACAAAAAAAAATAAAAAAATACATTTAAAAAAAAAGAAAGGAAAGGAAAAAAACGCAATGGCACTAAAAAAAGAAAGCTTATATTTTAAAATGAAATAAAATAGAGTAAGTGACTAGGACCAGGAGGTGTGGCCATCTTTTTCTGTAGCATTGATCCGTAGGTTCACTTCTAGGTATCAGGGTCTTCTGAATTTCGGGGGGCCCGGGGGGGGGGCAAAGCCCCAAGTGCTGTGCCCTCGTTACGGCTCTTAGGCAGAGTGAAGAGTTAGCAAAGGACAGTAAAACAGGGATTGAAGAGGGAGGACGTTCCTTTTTGAGACTAAACCTAGAAGGATTCCACTATCCACAGGGACATTACTGCACCTCAGGCAGCAAAATCTTTGGGGCCACCCCAGGCCTTCCTGAGTTGAAGTATAATTCATCTTGAACGCGGCCAGACAGCCCGAAAAACCTACAACAACCATCGGATCCTGGCCATGAAAGCCTTCGAGAATAGAATTCATCTGCCTGCTCTGTGGGTTTTTTGTTAATTAATGAAGTGTGGACCTGCATCGTTCTCTGATTTCTTCAACTCCTCCCTGCCCTTTTGGGCTGGATAGTGTTGGGAGTACAGCTTTATATCAAGTGAGGTAGATGTCCAGTCGTGGGCAAACTCCTTATCTAACTCATTCTTGCAGTAAAAGGAGTGCCAGCAGTTCTGAAGGTCTGCAAACTGGTTTCCACATCCTATCTGAAAATGGTGAGATGTTGGGCACGTTCCCAAATGGGGCCTGGGGCTGGGTCCTTGGAACCATCATGGTACTGGTTCCAATGACCAGCCCCATAAACCAGGCAATCAGCTCCAGAGACATCTGCACTGCCCCGGTCCTCTCATCGCTCCCATGCACCACCCCGGGGACTTTAAAAGCAGGTTAGCTCATCACGTTATCATTTGTTTAGGGGAACTTTAAGGCACTGACGGCTGGTGGCTCCAGTTTCATGGGAAGCACTGCCTCTGCTTTGGATTTCAGTCTGAACTTTAGCAGAGCGATCCAAGATGCTAAACCCATTTGAGGGAGAGGCTCAGCATCAGGGGTAACTCATATAAACGACATCAGATCTGCCGCTCCTGGGGGACTGGCACCCCCAGCAGCTTCCATTTCTTAAGGGGGGAAGCACAGTAACACCACCCATACACAGAGAACTCTACACGGCAACATGAGTCAAAGATAAAGTAAAGTTGTTCAGTGCATTACAATGCATCCTATGGTAATGGGGTATTCTGGGTGCTTGGAAAGCAGGTGGTATCAATCTTTTTTCTTATGCTTTTTCTGTGCAATTTGATGGAATGGGCTAGATGTTTTTTGGGGGGCTGTCCCTGCCACAATGCGCCTACCATAGATTTGGGGCTGGCATGTGGCTCTTGGACCCATAGAAGTGGCCTGTCCCAAAACATCTGAGTATTCCGCCAACTCAGAGTGCCTAGGTGTTTCCATTATCAGGGCGTTGTTACACCATCATCTGTCACACCCAGAAGCTTTCCTGCTCCCCCCAAGCTGAGCAACAATCCTTCTAGTAGGTGAGGACAAATGGATTTTTACAGCAGCAAGATATTGTTGTGAGCTGCCTCTGTTGTAATACGGTCAAAGTGTTTTCAGTTTGCTTTGCTCTGAATGGGCAACTGAGACCTTCAACACAGGATGCTATGAAAAGGATGAAAGCATTTGGAATATGGATTTATTGCCATGTATTAGAAATTGATCAGTGAAGAAGGGTTAAGAACGTTTTTAATGCAGAAAGCGGGAATGTTTCTGTCACATAATGGGAAATTCAAAGTGTAGATGGTTATAAGTGAGCATTCATGGGAAAATAAATAGGAAAAGAAATGTAGGAAGGAGAAGGACCTCAGAATAGTCAAAATAGCCATGATGCTCTCTAACCACAGACAGGAGAGGGATGAGAAACAGAAGCAGCAGCTTAACAAATACTCCTATAATCTATAATCTTGGAACTGCAGAGCTGGAAAGGACCCTAGGATCATCAAGTCGACCTGGCGTCAAGGAAGCCCAGTGGGAAATCAAACTCCCAACCTCTGGCTCCATAGCCAGAAGCCTAAACCACTGAGCTATCCAGCAGTTCTCCTGATAGAGATGGAAACTGACATATCTGATTGGGTGATAGAAGCCAACACTTGAGGACTCTGCTGATGGAGTTTTAAAGGGTTCCTGCCCTTTAAAATTTTCCATGAAACTACTGGCTGATAGTTACCTTTGCAAGAAAGTCTGGAGACATTTGTGTTACACATGCGGGTGTTGGGTTAAGAAAATCTGCAGATACTGACAAAGCTTAGTTCATCTGGTTTTATTCCCTTCTGTTTGCACTCAACTCTTCTTGTTTTTAAAACAAACAATGTTTCAGGCTTGTTCTGGCTGCCCTAAGAAACCTTAAGGATGTAAGAACAGCTGTGATGGGGAGGACAAAGACCTGTTAGAGGCAGCGTTCTGTTTGCACAGTGGCCCAACAGATGCCTCTAGGAGGCCCAGAGGCAAGGCTTCACTGATGATAGCAACACCCTCCTGCTCTAGTATCAATCTGGAGCCAATAAACTGTATGGTTATGAGCCTTAAACTGTTTGGGGCCTCAGTACATGGCAGAACACCTATGTCTAATAGGAACTGCCCATCCATCTCAGGCTGGACCACTGAGGGGGTTAACCCTGAGGGAGGCCCAAAAGGAGAAACAAGGAACTTGGCCTTCCATTGGAAATTCATTGGGACCCCCACCCTCTGGTGACTTTTATGAAATACCTGAAAACCTTCTATTTTTTGGAAAAGCCTTTCAAAACATTCCATCTGAATAGCGGCAGAAAGTTTCAGCCCATAATTTTTAATTGCCACTTGTTTTTAAACGTAATGCCAATCTAACTTTGACTTCACTTTAATTATGCTGGGAGGTATAGAAAATGAACGAACGAACAAATGAACGAACAAATAGTACTCCTTGATAGCCTTATCTTGTATGCATTTGTCTATCTCTTTCTCAACCTGTCCAGGTTGGTGGCCATCATCCCATCCTATGGAAGCAAATTTCACAGTATAATCACTCCACTGAATGATCCTAGGATCTGTATTATGAGAGAGAAAGAGAACCCTATCAGCTTTTCCCACACCACATTGCCTATCTCTGTGTTTCCCGAACCATATTTACTATCTCCAAACCATATTACTGGACGGAAGACTATGATTATTTCCTGGTGAGAGAAAGCAGAGTTTAGAACAAGCATGTTACAGGCAACGCTATTAGCTCTAATGTGTTTTTTGAGTATTCGGGGCATAACGATGTCTTCATGGTATTGTGGAGAGAAAATAAGCATTTGTATAACCTTTACCCATGCTTTTCTTGTTTTGCTTTGGAGGCAGCTTAAGGAGATACCTCTTCCAAATTTGTCTTGCTCTTTTAAAGGGATTTCCCCCACCTACCCCCCCAAAAAAGGGGGGGGGAGGAAGCCAAAACACAAGGAGGAGGCAACAAGGAGCATAATACTCTGTATATTGTTTTCAGTGTTAACAGCAACAAGTTACTGGTGGGTGGAGGGGCTTTTAGAAAAAAATTGTATGAGGATTTTTTTTTTAAAGTAACTTTCAATGCTTTGTGAAGAAAAGGCACTCAATGGCCAAAATCCTGTTGCTTAGTGTAGTAAATCATTCTAGAATAGGCCCATTGATTCAATTGGGTTTTAGTGAGTCAATTTCTCCACAAGTTCCATTACATTCAATAACCAGATTTGGGCTAGTATTTGATTAGAAAGATGTATGCATGTATGAATGAATGTATGAATGAATGAATGAATGAATGAATGAATGAAGTATTTTTTATATTGTCCATAGGACCAATGTACACTCTGGGGTGGTTCACAGCAATAACAGTGACATAGAAGAAAACATAACATAATTTCTGCAGTAAAATTAAACTAAATTATCATAACGTATTAAAAACACATTAAAACGGGCAGCAATTAGTTATAAGAGGCTGGTACTCTCAGTGGTTCTTTAACTGGCAAGTTCTGAAAAGCCTGCCGGAATAAAAATGTTTTAAGAGACTTGTTGAAAGACAGCGGGGAGGGGGCCAGGCAGATTTCAGATGGCAATTCATTTCACAGATGGGGCGCCACTGCGGAGAAGGCCTCGTTCCTTCTTCTCTCCCTCCTGGCCTCCATTGGGTTTTGCGCCCTCAGTCATCCTGCCTGGGAAGCGCAAGTAGGCCAGGCAGCAACTTTTTGGGGGTAGGTGTTCTGCCATGTACTGAGGTCCCAAACCTTTTAGGGCTTTATAGGTCAAGACCATCATCTTGAAGCTGATACAGAAAGAGACTGGTAGCCAGTGCAGGACGGCCAGGATCGGGGAGATATGACGGTATTGATTAACTCCCCACACGAATATACTGAATAGATATCACCTGTTCCCCACATAGTTAGCATTAAGAAGCTCGTCAGAAAGCATGTTTTCTAAGCAAGGCTTGAACCCTTGTTTGCCTTTTTAGAATTAAATAAATAAAACATTCCCTCCACAGAAAGATGCCCTTTGTCCTTTCAGTCGGCAACCTGCGCTAACATGTCTACTGTCTCCTTGCTTTCAGAAAATGTCCCTTCCTATCTCTCCTGACTGAGGGTACAATCCTGTTGCCCCATGCACAGACCGACAACTCTCAAAAGTGGTGCCCAGTGAGCTCAATGAGGTTCACTCGCCCTTCAGAAGATAAGAAACTACTCTGAATGTTAAGGAACTACTTATTGCTAGGATTTCTCCCCATTAGTCAGGCTTCCAAAAGAACAGCTGATTGCTGCCTATTGTTTTATAGTAGTCTATTGACGCAAAACCAACAAAGATTCTTGCGGCTTCTTAAAAGCTAACACTTTCCTTATAGCATGAGTTTTTGTAGACCGTAGTCATTGGGTTTATAGCCTATTGCTAGTTTTAAGAAAGTCTTTGTTCTTTAAGCCCAGGATTCATAAAGAACAGATCCTCTCTCCCGTCTTCACTGCCTCTTTTGCACCATTCCTAATCCTCCATATGCCATGCGAGGGGGCAGTTTCCTTGATAAGACCCATTGACAATTTAGATAAGAGAGAATTGCACCCATTAATTATTTGACGGCTTGTGTCTGATAAGATTTGGACTCATAGAAAAGACCTATTGTTCTCCCTCCTAAATAACGTACATAGTAGTGGCTTTAAAGAGATGTACAAACTCTTGAGAGTCCCCTGGACTGCAAGGAGAACAAACCTATCCATTTTGAAGGAAATCAACCTTGAGTGCTTACTGGAAGGACAGATCCTGAAGCTGAGGCTCCAATACTTTGGCCATCTCATGAGAAGAGAAGACTCCCTGGAAAAGACCCTGATGCTGGGAAAGTGTGAAGGCAAGAGGAGAAGGGGACGACAGAGGACGAGATGGATGGACAGTGTCATCGAAGCAACCAACATGAATTTGACCCAACTCCGGGAGGCAGTGGAAGAGAGGAGGGCCTGGCGTGCTCTGGTCCATGGGGTCACAAAGGGTCGGACACGACTAAACGACTAAACAACAACAACAAACTCACAACCAATGTTCATGCAGTGCACGTGAAGTTCCCCCAACTTTAGCTTGGTGGATGTAGGAGAAAAAGCCAAATATGCAGAGGATACATCCTGGATATGTTCCATTCCATTCAACGTCAGGATTCTTAAGACGGTCCTTTCCAAGAAGACTGGATAGTTCAATGGTTTAGGTCTCCAGCGGCAGAGTCAGAGGTTGGGGAGACGATTCCCCACTGTGCCTCCCTGTCAAGGGCTGGACTCAATGATCCATTCCAGCTCTGCAGTTCTAAGATTATTATAAGACCAGATACATAGGGAGTTGCACTCAGCTTTAGTGGTTTTAGAAATGGAGTCCTTGCTGCTAGGCATCACTAGATGTGGTTTAGTACCTGCACACCTAGGTCGTTCATTCAGCCTACAATCTCAAGCTTGGGACTGAGTCTAAATGCAGACCTCCCAGCCGCAATAGCTGGCCTAATTTGGAGACTTTTCAGGTTTCTTCCTCAATTCTTTGCTTTTTTGAACCACGTGGCCCAGAGGGCCACATATGCACGTCCCTGAATTGTTCCTGCAACCCTTTATCCCCCCCCACCTTACACAAACAGATGCCATATTTACTCAGCAATCCATAGGGTTCCTTCCAGCTCTGTCGTTCTAAGAATGATTGATGTAGCTGGAAACCCCCTTTTGCCCTCTAGTGGCCTTTTTTTATATAGAAAAAAAAAGGTGTGCGGGTACCCCTCCACATGTTGGGGTGCTAAAAAGTGGCAACATTGCCCCAGAGGGCACAATACAACTTTTTGAATGATCCCCTCATAGCTGAGGTTAGGGTTGCTGGTCAGACTCAAGGGTGCTGAGGGCAAATTTGAGCCCCCCCGGTGGTTGCATGTGATCTACTCATGTTCTAATCCAGTGAAGACATCTGGAGAACTTAAAAGCTTGCACACTCTTGTGAAATTTTGATTGGTCCTAATGAAAGTATTGTGCCAATTTGTAGGTTTTAAAAAATCTCTTCTCCTCTGGTCAGTCACAGCTGTCTTTGTCGTCTTCTGGTTTGTGCATCCTGTCTCCCAAAGCTAGCTAGGGAAGGAGTTTCAACCTAACCTGCATTTGGAGGCTACCAGACTGGGGAAAGCTATATTAGGTACTGTAGGTTAGAAAAGGACCAGGCAAACATTGCTTGGAACTAAAACTCCTGTAATTATTTACCGTTGGCCATGCTGTCTGAGGCTTTCAGAAACTGAAGTTCAGAACATCTGCAGGGCCAAAGGTTGTCCAGCCCTGGCATAGAGGATTGATAAGGGAGCTTAATGTGACTTGAGTCTATGGAGTGGCCATTAGTTATTGGCCTATTGTTGTTGTTTAGTCATTTAGTCATGTCCGACTCTTCCTGACCCTATGGACCAGAGCACGCCAGGCCCTCCTGTCTTCCACTGCCTCCCGGAGTTGGGTCAAATTCATGTTGGTCGCTTCGATGACACTGTCCAACCATCTCGTCCTCTGTCGTCCCCTTCTCCTCTTGCCTTCACACTTTCCCAACATCAGGGTCTTTTCCAGGGAGTCTTCTCTTCTCATGAGATGGCCAAAGTATTGGAGCCTCAGCTTCAGGATCTGTCCTTCCAGTGAGCACTCAGGGTTGATATTGGCCTGTACTGGTGATTTAATGCTGACAATGAAGAAATAGAAATTGTTCAAGATTTTGTAGAAGGCAGTTCAATTATCAATCAAAATGGAGATTTCAGCCAAGAAATCAGAGGAAGACGGAGACTCAGAAGGGCAGCCATTGCTCTGTGTGGATGTGAAAGCTAGACAGTGAAGAAAGCTGACAGGAAAATAGACGATTCCTTCAAAATCTGGTGCTGGAAGGAAGCCTGATGAATACAATGGGCCACCAGAACGACATAGAGGTGGATTCTAGATCATATGATGTCTGAACTCTCAGCAGAAGCTAAAAATAGTGAAAAAGAGGCTTTTGTATTCTGGACATAAGCCACAACTCACTGGAAAAGACGATGCTAGGAAAAGCGAAAGGCAGTAAGAAAAGAAGACAACCAAATACAAGATGGATTGACTCAATAAAGGAAGTCGTGACCTCTAGTTTACAAGACCTGAGCAGGACTGTTAATAACAGGACCTTCTGGAGGTAATAATTCATAGAGTCACTATAAGTTGGAAATGACTTGAAAGCACATAGTAACAACAACACTGATAATTAGAGATTGTGGTTCAACCTGAAGTTGGCATGGAATATGAAATCTACTTTACTATTTCTGTCGCTGCTGAAAGGGATGGTTGGCAGAGGGGACCTCAGCTTTCTGCATGAATCACACCCTCCAGGAGTCCCAAAATGCCCCCAAACATATTGTCTGTACCATAGGTGGTGGTTATAGCAGTGGCTCCCAACCTTGGGTCCTCAGATGTTCTTGGACTAAAACTCCCAGAAACCTTCACCGCCAGCTGTGCTGGCCAGGATTTCTGGGAGTTGTAGTCCAAGAACATCTGGGGACCCAAGGTGGGCAACTACAGATTTACAGGCTTTATAAAAAGTCCTGCTCCAGCCTAAAATAAGTTTTGGGGCAGAATGGTGTGAAATACCCATTTACTTCTCTTAAAGAATGTGATTGCAGTCTCCAGGTTTTTTTTTTTTTTTTTTTTGGAAGGGCTTGGGGGCCAGAGAGGTGTGAGAACTTCAATGTAAGACCAAGTCAAACATTCAATATGATTGTATGCATGTCTGGTCAGAAAGGTAAGTCCCACTGAGCTCAATAGGATTTGCTTTTAGGCAAGGAGGTACATTGATAGATTAATGGACTAGGACTCATAAGACCTAGGTTTGGTTCCCCGGCTCTACCACGGAAACTCACTGGAGGGAGTGGAACAGATAAAGCCACTCCTTAAATACCTCACTTATCTTGAGAAGCCTATTAGGGTCACTGTAAGTCGGTGCTGACCTGACAGCTCATAACAACAACAAGAACGATGGAGGTACACAGAAGTGAAGCCAACATCTTGGTACTTCGTTTTAACTAAGAGGAAACCTGAGGAGTGCAACTTGGTCTTTCGTTGCTAAGGGCCAATTTGCATCACACCTTGTTCCCAAACTGAGCTTTTTTGTGTGTGTACGTACGACCTACTGCTGCTGCTACTATTTGCACTAGGAAGGGCAAAGTCTGCTCTGGATCTTGAGAGCTGTCTCTGTTCTCCGTTTTTGGATTCTCTTGAGCAGAACTTGTGCCACGTTGTAGAAGTGCATTTTTATGTATTAGGTTTTCAGGAGCAAATTGTTGCATTGGTGCGCCTTCTGTGGGGTCATCGTCCTTCCTTACCTCCATCACCATTGGAATCTTAATTGTGATGTAGTAAGCTTGGATCATGTAGTACATTTTTCAGAGCACCTTTGACTGGCTGAGTCCTTGATCTTCTAGGATTGAAATGGCTTCTCCTAGGATCTCAACACTTGTGGTGGGATCTAAAGTCTTGGCTAGAGGGCTGATGAAGCCCACCACTGTTAGAGCTGCTGTTCACAGGGCTGTTGGTCTAACTGGTGCAAGCCAGCAGCCTGTGGAGATGATGGTGAAGGAAGCAGTGTGCTGTTCCCAGAAAATGCCACCTAATATTCTGTGGATTCCCCCTTCGCACTGATGGTTGGCTAAAATAAAACGTTAAAATGGCCTATGGGCAGCTTGTGTTTTCAAAACAGGGGCCGAGGGGGAGCAGCAGCAAACCGAACCAATAATCTCAGCTGGAAAAGATAGCAAATACCTCTTGCATATATTAACAGGGTTTCCATAATACAGATAAGCACAGGCATAATTGGTTCCTTAAATAGATCAAAGTAAGAAAATGCAAGGAGGGTGAGGCCAAGCTGCTTGGTATCAGTGGCAAGGAAATGTTGCGCATACAGATGCCTGCGGCACATTTAATGAACACAGGCTCCTGTTGTAATATCAGGGAGATTACAGATAACACCCTAAAGGGCCCGCTAGAGTAACAGAGTTGGATGGGGAGGCTGATTGATTACTGCTTATAAATACCCTCTTAAAGCCTGTCCTCTCCCTGTGTGCCAACATCTACATTTGTATCTAATCTGCAGATAGAGACATACGCACATCTACATCATAATTATTTTTATATGATACTGTACAGTACGTGCTGAATGGGTGCCCAAGAGAACATTTTTATTTTCTGGGCAGCCCATAATAGCAATGCTCGTGGGCTCCATAGAGAGCTGTTACTGCACCAGCATGGGCTGCTACACCAAGTGAAAGGACTGTTGCGTGTTTAGGGGTACCTTGAACGGTAGAAGTTGTTTTCCCATGTTAAGGGTTCAAGAGTTATGCCAAAGGCCAACTCTGATGATCCATCATGGTTTTGAGATGGTCCCTGTGGAGGTACCAGGTAACTGGAAAGGATTGATTCAGCTTTGCAGAGGAAATCCATGGGTCGTTTGTTGTGCCATCAGGTCAGAACTGACTTATAGTGACCCTAAGTAGGGTTCTCAAGGTACGTGAGGTTTTTAAGAAGTGGTTTTAGTAGTTCCCCTCCCCTAGTAAGTTTTCATGGCGGAACTGGGGAATCCAACCCAGGTCTCCTGAGTCCTGCTCAGGTTCCTCTATCCAAAAAGATTCATAAGAAGAGAAGATATGGAGCTGCCAATCAACAGATAAACAATTGAATGACAGATAAAACAATGACACAGATCTTTACATTGAGCAAGTCACAGTCCTTTGTATTGGGGTCTCTCTCTCTCTCTCTCTCTCTCTCACACACACACACACACACACACACACACAGAGTTCCAACTTATGGCAATCCTAACAAGGTTTTTGAAGCATATGAGATGTTCAAAGATGGGTTACCGTTGCCACCCCTGTGAGTTTCCATGTCCAACTGAGGTGTTGAAACTAGTTCTTCTGGCTCCTGTTGGACAAGCTGTCCACTAGACCACAGTGGTTCTTACTTATTATACAGTGGTTCTTGCATATTGGCTGATGCAAATTTTCTGCTAATCTGTGACTTTCCTTTCCTTCTGTTGTTGTTCTTTGTTTTTTTTATGATGAAGATGATGAAGAAGAATTAAGTGGACATTCTGCCCAAAGGCAGGCAGAGCTGAAAGAGGAATCAATGGATAAATGTAGGATATTAGCATAGGTGGAACAGGGTAGAAAGTATTTTTGTTCTCCCCAAAAAACAAAAACAAAACAAAAAACCACAAAGCAAAACAACACAAGCCAAGAAAGATTGCCTGTGTTTTCTAACGAAGATCTCAGTGTGAAATGTTTGCTTTTTCAGACTAGCAGAACATTTTACAAATTAATGTTTAACTCTCTTGCAGCACGGAGAGGGACCTCTGTGGCAGGATCGGCGTTCCCTTCAGTAAAATGTTTATTATTTATTTGATTTCTCTCTTGCTTTTTTCCCTTAGTGGGGAGATGCAATGTAACGTAAGGTTTGCATTTGTTGAGGGGGTACATATGCAGTAGTCCAGCTGTACTAATGTTAAAGTCCTGTATTTCTTGGTTGATATCTAGCTTTCTTTTCATAACTTCTTCTTAGGCATCCTTCAGTCTCGAGAGACTATGGTAACATGCTCTGTATGGAGGACTTGGAACAGCATCTAGTGTGGCTGAGAAGGCCAATTCGAGAGTGACAATCCCTTCCACACTGAAGACAAATACAATCTGTCCCCTGTCCAGCTCCCTGATTTTGCTGCTTCCGGGACTGCCTCTTTGCCTCGGCCTGCTGGACAAGGGTCTCTTCAAATTGGGAGAGGCCGTGATGCACCGCCTGCCTCCAGGCTGAACGCTCCGATGTCAGGGTTTCCCATCTGTTGAGGTCCATTCCTAAGGCCTTCAGATCCCGCTTGCAGATATCCTTGTATCGCAGCTGTGGTCTCCCTCTGGGGCGATTTCCCTGCACTAATTCTCCATACAGGAGATCTTTTGGAATCCGACCATCAGCCATTCTCACAACATGCCCAAGCCAACATAGACGTCGCTGTTTCAGTAATGTATTCATACCTGAGGGTCATTAAAAAAAAAAAAAAGCAAAGCATACTGCTTATATACCACCCCATAGTGCTTAAAGCACTTAGTGGTTTACAAGTTAATTATGCAGGCCACACATTGCTTCCCCCAGCAAGCTGGGTACTCATTTTACCAATCTCAGAAGGATGGAAGGCTGAGTGAACCTTGAGCCGGCTACCTGGGATTGAACCCTAAATTGTGAGCTCAGTTTTGTCTCCAGTACAGCAGTTTAAACACTGTGCCATGAAGCTCTTAACAGAAAAAAAATGTTGTCTCTAGGGAATACAATAATTTTCTGTGGCATAGATGTGCCACTTTGTGTTTTGAGATAACAGCTTCTATAATTCTCCACACTTCTGGTTCTGCAGCCTTTCCAGTCCAACACATTTTGGTGCCTGACGCCAAGAGCAGGTTGGGCCTCCTGCCCCATTACACCTTCAGAAGCTGTTATTCAGGGGAGAATCCTCTCTTGGTTCCCCCACCATCACAGATATGCTTGGTGAGACCATAAGACAGAACCTTTTCAGTGGCTATTTCCAGATGGTGGAACTCCTGTTCACAGAAGGCTAGTCTAGAACCCGTGCCGTGTCCTTATTTTCTAGGCAAGCTTCTGGCAATGGAATAGGCTGAAAGAAATTAGCTTTTAAAGGGAATAATGTACTCCCCCCCCCCAATGTTTTGGGTCTTTAACATGTTTTTATTCCATTCAAGTCTTTTGTTATTATATGTTTAGTCAGAGTTGAATATTATAACTTAGGTATATTTTTTAAAAAGTCATTTTTGTAATGTTGAGGTCTCTGCATTAAGAAGGCAAGGTATAAATGATACAACTGAAAAATCTTTAGGTCTCCATGCAATTTTCACATGTCATCTCTCTCTCATCTTGAGTGGGGAGGGCGGGGGATGGCCTGGCCCCAGGGCCTCACATAAGCCAAGAAGGCCTTTTGAGACCAACCTAGAGATTCCCCCCCCCCCCCCACATCCCTGGGAAAATATTTTTGGCAAAAAATGGAGAATTGTGCTTCCAGAAGTCTTGGGGGGCCCCCGCAATTATATTGTTATACGGCACTCTTCCAGATTTGGTTGCCAGGGGGTGGGAGGGCAAATAACATTGTTTTAAAAACAGAAATTTTTAAAACATCTAGTCATGTTGAACTTTGTTAAACAAGTGGACATTATTTCTGAAGGAAGGGCAGAAAACGGGGTGGTCACCTCCCCCCTCAGACCCTGCCTAGGTTGTCCACCTCAATTTCAAATGTCAGCTTCGATCACTGTAAGTTACTGTACTTTGTAACTTAGAGATAGATCGGGTGGCCAGATGCAAAAGAAGATAACGCTGAGGTTTTGTACCACGTGAATTGACTGACTGACTGACCGATTGATTGATTGATTCATTCATTCATTCATTTATTCATTCATTTGTATATTTCTATACCTCTGACCTAGTGTCCAACACTACTCTAAGCGGTTTACATATAAAAACCAATAACCCAAACATCAACAAATAACAAACAAACAAACAAAATTTTTTAAGAACACAAATACAGTAACTAAACAAACCCCAAGTGATAACGGACTATGGGGGCACCTACAGAAACAACTTACAAGAAGTTGCCCTTAAAAGCTTCCTCAAACATTTGAGTCTTAGGCATCCTCGTAAATGATGGAAAGGAGAAGACCTGACCAGCTTCCACCTGGAGCCCATTCCATAAAGTGGGAGCCACAGCCAAGTGTCCTTTACATGTCAAGCCACAGCCACAAAAATGATCTGTACCTTTGTGGCACAGATAATAAAAGCACAGGAGCCCTGTCCTCTTTTGCATCTGGCCACCTTAGTTAGAAATAAATTGTGGGACAAACTGTGCTTTTTAAGTCTCATTTTTGCACTGGTCTGTTGATCAAAGCTATGGGAGCAGGGCTGGACAGAAAAAGCTGGTGACCGTGCACAGAATTCCCCATCAAATAAGAACAGAGAGCTTGCTGAAATTTGATTTCTATGTTGGGCATAACATTCTACAGTTCCGCAAATGGAGATTCTACCAGTCTCACCGGCAAGATCAGCTCACCAGCACGGCTGTGAGCAAGGGGAATGTCCTGGATTCTTTTATTTTGATTTTTAAATTCCGTCTCCAAAGGGTTTTGCTTTTTCCGCTGAAAAGAAAGAATGGCCTTCCGGATACTTTTATATTCTACAGTGGGTTGGAATGGAGCTCTTCCCACCTTGAGGCCAAGAAAAAGTGAGGGAGCTTTGGGAAGAGGAAATGATTTAATGCTTTTGCTATGCAGATAATGACCCACACAGGAGATGCTTTCTGGCAGGATCAACTGGCGCATGATGGAGGAAAGCAACCGGCGGGAGGCTGAGCTTGCATGGAGGGCCGCCGTCCTTCCTCTCCACAGCTGAAGAAGCTCAATGTTGGATTAGGTTGCATAGGTTCACACAGACTCCTTCTTCAAAGGATTGTAATCCTAACCCCACTTACCTGTAGGGTTGCCAAATTCCTTTGCTATCCCTAGCTCCCATTCCTTTGGCAGCCCTTTGATCTGTGGATGTCAGCAGGTGATAATGTGGAAGCCTCTGCCGTAGAAAAATGTCCTCTACAGATTTAGAAGCGTAGGCAGCAGTGGCAGCTGGTGCCCATCCTGGTTGTTGGGGTGGAAGGCACAGCAGTCAATGGTGGGCAGAGCCAGGGGTGAACGAGAGACCCGGAGGAGGAAAGAAGTAGGCATGTGAGCATGTTCACACACACATAGGCACCAGCATTTATTCAGACATTGCCTTACCATCACCCATTCATTCACTCTATGACTTAGTTGAGAAGCTATAAAATAGACCCCGGTCCGAATTCTGTTGCTTAGCATAGTAAATTGCACTGGAGTAGACCCACTGAATCAATGGTGTCAACTCTCCATACGTTTTATTGATTCAAACGGACCTGCTTTAACTGCAATTTACTATGCTGAAATAAGTCACGTTCAAGTAGGTTCATTTGAATCAATGAAACGTACGGAGGAGTTGACTTTCCACCTCCCTGTTGATTCAATGGGCTTCCTCTAATGTGATTTACTGTGCCAAGCAACTGGATTTTCATTCCTGCCTCCAGGAATGAAATTAGAAAAGTTCTTATCCTGTTGCTGCTGTTGATTCCCTGTGTGCCTGTCTTCCATGCTGGACATTGAATTTATCTAAACTCATTTTTGTTTTCTCCCTTTTGCTCCCTGCTTGTGTCACCCACCCACTCACTCACTCACTCAACAACAACAACGACAACATACACACACACATGTAAGGCTGGAAGTTTAGCAAAAGGGGGACATGGACAGGGTCTCTGGTAAGGCCCAGGCTGGAGTGGGTGGGTCAGGATTACCATAAACCTGAGGCGGGCAGGACCCAGTTTGCTGTAATAGACAAACTGCCATCTGTAGAAAGCTGTCACTGGCAGTTGAACATTTAACACTGGCAGATGGATCAGGTCCCCAGACGGCAGGTTAGTGTGGGGGGCTTCGGACTGGCTATGTGGCACATGCAGCTCTACGTTCTAGGGCAGTGGTTCTTGGACAACAGCCCCCAGAAGCCTTCCCCACTAGCTGCGCCTTGGGTCCTTAGATGTTTTTGGACTACAGCTCCCAGGATTTCTGGGAGTTGTAGACCAAGAACATCTGGGGACCAAGGTTGGGAACCACTGTTCTCTAGGGAGGGAGAGGGTGCAGGAGAAAAAACCTCCAGCATCTGCTCCCTGAAGGGGTTATCTCACTCTGCCTCTGGTAGGTCCAGGACTGTCTCTCCTGACCTCAATTTCTGTAGACTGTTGTAACTGACATTCCAAGCCAACCCTGATCTGGGCTGAAATGGAACCTTTTTGGATTTCTGCTTTTGGGGGCTGGTCTGGAGTGATTTTCTGGCAGAAGGAAGGGTCACTTTCAGGAAGATTGGTCTGGGCAAAGCTACTGTTTCTGGTGCAATCAGGTATGTGCCTCTGCAGCCATCTGATCACATCCCTCCTTGGGCTTATTGAAAGTAACAAGAGGGATTATTTCCCTTCTGCATAAACATCCATAAGCGATAGTGGTAAAGGATCACCTTATACATTGGTGATGGAGAAGCTTAGGTCTACCAGGTGTTTTGGAATACAACTCCCATCTTCCCTTTTCATCTGCCGTGCTGATTGGGATTGCTGGGAGTTATGCATCAAAAGATTTTTTTGACCTAGAGCAGTGCTTCCCAACCTTGGGTGACCCAGGTGTTCTTGGACTACAGTTCCCAGAAGCCTTCACCACCAGCTGTGCTGATCGGGGTTTCTGTGAGTTGCAGTCCAAGAACACCCCTGGGTCACCCAAGGTTGGGAACCACTGACCTAGAGGACCAAAGATTTTTCATCCCTGCACCTGTTGACCCATCTTGATAGGTCAACAGGTTTCTACACTGAATGGCCTAGGCTCAATGACACCATTTTAATTTTTGAGTGGAGGGCAAGATTCTCAATGGTCTAGTATTTGAATCTGATATATTTCAGAACAAAACTGAGGAATGCATGTGTTGGGGGATGGTGATAAAAAAAAGCAATGCAAGGCCAGGAGTATTTATTCCAGGACAGATCCATTTTTTACCTAGGATTGTCAGGTCTCAGGGCAGTAGATGAAGTTACAGGGAAATGCTGTGGTTCTTCAGGTCTCTGGGCAAAAGTTAGATCTCAAGGCAAGCTGGGTTGGCGGAGACGATAGTTTAATATTTGGGTGAGAGAAGTGATTCTAAAATCCGGACAGACATCTCCACACATTCCCAGATTGTGCTAGAGCTCACTGTCTGGACACCAAGATGTTGGGCTGTGTGTGTTGTGCCTAACCAACTTTGGCACAATAAAAACAGTAAAAAAAAAAAAATCAGGAGCAAAGGGAGGGGACGAGGGAAAGAACCAGTGAATATACAGTGTTGTATTGTTTTGATGGTATCTTTTGTTGATTTTCATTGTTTTTAATGTATTTCACCTTTTACAGTATTTTTACAGTATTTTTACAGTAGTTTTACAGTATGGTTGGTTATACATTTTCATGATTTTTAGCTGATGTACTTTTATTTATTTTTTATTCTTTCAAGAAGTTTGTAAACTGCCTTGAGCTCTATCTCTTAGTGGAAATGTGGGGTACAAATGTTAATAATAATAAGAATAAGAATTAGGAATTGGGGAAATAGGGCAATATTAGGAACAGCATATATACTATATCAATATTTAACAGATACTTAGGTTTTTGGTTAAAACTTGTATTTGTTGTATAATACCAGTCAATTTTTTAAATATATTTTTGATTGACTGTGCCTGGTATTTTTAATAACAACAACAACAACAACAACAACAACAACAACAACAACAACACTACTACTACTACTACTACTACTACTAATAATAATAATAATAATAATAATAATAATGTGCCATCAAGTCAAGTCTGACTTATGGCAACCCTTTTCAGGGTTTTTCAGGTAGAGAATATTCAGAAATGGTTTCTCATTCCTTTCTTTTGGGGGCAACCCTGGGTCTGTGCAGCTTCCCCAAAGCCACACTGGTTGGCTCACCTCCCGAGAGGTACAGTGGGGAATTGAACTCCCAACCTAACTCACTGAACTATCCAGCCAGGGCGAAAAGAAGGGGCGTTTAACGGATCCTCTGATACATTTTATGCAGACCCAACCTCTCCCTTAGCCAGCATGAGGCCACCATCTGAAGCAGCAAATCTGGAGTGTCACAAAAAGACCGGAGGCGGTGAATTATTTAATTGCTATTATTTTCGTTTTACAGCCAAGGAGTAAGAGAGATGCTTGTGATGAGACTTTTCTGTTTCAGCTGCCAAAATAACTTCACTGGTTTTGGGTGAGGGACAAGAGATTAGTTCAAGCTCCCCGTCAGGACGTCTTTTATAATTCATAAGGTAGTTTATCTGGCTTCATTTATAGGACAGATAGATTAATGCCAGTACATTGAGGGACGGCGGAGAAATGAAAGCGGATAGAAGGGAGTACTCATACCAAAAGGCTGTTTCTCCTCACAATGAGAAGGGCGGCTCTTTCTCTCCCTCCCTTTTAACTAGCCCTACTCCTGTAACCCAACAACATTGTAGAAATTAAACAGGGAAACCTTTCAGATAAGGGGCTTGAAAAGATTTTCACCTGCTTAGTGTCTGCCTGTCAAGTTGGTATTAGAAACACGAGACCAGGACCTGTAAAAACAGAACAAAAAGATAGCAGCTAGACATTAAAAAGAGAGAGAAAGAGGACCTGTTAAATGGCCTCACATGGAGATATCCCAGGATAATTACCTCCAACCCAGAGTTCTCAAGATTGGACTACAACTCCCATCAGTCCCAGCCACCTGGTTGGGGGCTTCTGGGAGCTGTAGTACAATACATCTGGAGGGCACTAAGTTGCAGAATGCTGTTTTTGAATCCTTTCAGAAGTGATAACTTCTGTGATTAGTAAAGTAGGCTGTTCTGATACAGCTGGAAAATGTCTTTAGCCAAGTACTGTACATTAACAGGACTAACAGAAGGCATGATATTGCTGTTAAGATTCTTGCTTCACTTCAGTTGTGATTCTTAGATATTTTTTTTTAAATCCCATGATTGATTTCCTTCCCTCCTTCCCTCCCTCTCCTGCCACTGCTTTTTGAGAATGGTAAAACCCAATTCCCTTGCAAATTACTCTCTCGTTCTATTATGGTCATAGATCTCTCCTAAACAGCTCGACTTTCTAATGTGAAAATCTGCCTTTCTGTGATATGCCTTGTTTGGGTGGAAATATCATTCTGAATTGCCAGAGGAGTCTTGAAATTTAGAAACAGTAGTTGAAGCTTGTTCAGACATTTTATTCTGCTTTCAGAAGTCAGATTCTTATGCCATGGCATTTGTAGAAAAGAATTCCTGACCTATAAAGGATTTTGACACTCATCTGTTTCATCTTGGGTTAAACAGATATAAACAAAATGCTGTTGCAGAGTTTTGAATTTCTGATAAAATTCCCTTTGCTACGCAGTAGAAGTACAGAGCTCCCAAGAGAATAGCTACAGGTTCTCCAGAGTCCATCCTTATCTCATCAAGTGGCACTTAAAGTCTCAATAACTCTGTCCGAGACATTTGTAGGAGAAAGAACATTTCTCTACATACAGTTGCTTGAAATTACAGATTTGTGTATGCTGCTTTCTTTAGTGCATTCATATTAACAACCAACCAAACAGATCAGCAGCACACAAACAACTGTTTCTAACAGACTCAAAAGAGGGACAACGCACTCAGCAGAGAGTGAAATCAAAGACTGGAAGGAACAATTGGTTAGTGCTGAATAGATAGACACCCCAGCCCAGAAAAGTCCCTCCCCATCAGACAAACTACAGGCTGCATGCAAGGTTGCTAATAAAACTTCAACGATAACTTGTACATATACACTTATTAGCTGCAGTGATTTCTATAGGAGATGTCAAGAAGGTACTAGGAAGATGCATTTCAACTAGAAATTGTCTGAGGATTATAGGATCATAGATTCATAGAATAATTGAGTTGGAAGAGGCCTATAAGGCCATCAAGTCCAATTCCCTGCTCAATGCAGGAGTACAACTCAAAGCAGATATGACAGGTCGTTGTCCAATTTTCTCTTGAATGCCTCTAACGTTAGAGCACTCACCACCTCCCAAGGTAGTTGGTTCCATTCTCATACTGCTCTAACAGTTAAGAGTTTTCCCCCCTGATATTCAGTCTAAATATGTCTTCCTGTAGCTTGAGCCCATTATGTGTCTTGCACTTCTTGGACAACATAATTATAATTACGTTGAAGTGGGAGAATGTAACAAGTGGAGTACCAATGATAATTATAATTGAAATGATAACTCAGAACAGATCCTGCTCCTCCTCTGTATGACAGCCTTTTAAATATTTGAAAAGTTCTATCATATCAACCTTTAGTCTTCTTTTCTCAAAGCTAAACATGCCCAGTTCTCTCAGCCTTTCCTCATAAGGCTTGGTTTCCAGTCCCCTAATCATCCTTGTTGCGCTCCTCTGAACTTGATCCAGGTTGCATCCTTCTTAAAATGTGGTCCAGAACTGGACACAATACTAGATGAGGCCTAATGCTGATTAGAGAGGAACTAGTACCTCACGGGATTTGGAGACTATATGCTGCCTAAAATAGCATTTGCCTTTTTTGAAGCCACATCACACTGTTGGCTCATATTCAGCCTCTGATCTACAACAATTTCAAGATCCTTCTCGCTTGTAGTTTTGCTGAGCCAAGTATCCCCCATCTTGTAACTGTGCAGTTGGTTTCTTTTCCCTAGGTGTAGAATTTAGATATAGAACCACTTATCACTGTTAAATTTCATTGTGTTGTTTTCAGCCCAGTGCTCAAGCCTATCAAGATCTTTTTGAATTTTATTCCTGTCTTGCAGGGTATTAGCTATTCCACCCAATTTTGTGTAATTTGCAAATTCTCTGCACTCCCTCATCCAAGTCATTAATAAAAATGTTGAAGAGCATCAGGCCCAGGACTGAGCCTTGTGGTACCCCACTTGTTACATTCTCCCAGTTTGAGAAGGAGCCATTGATAAGCGTTCTCTAAATACGATTCTGTAACCAGCTGTGTATTCACCAGACAGTTGTTGAGCTAGGCCAACAATTATGAATTCACAATCTCTTGTATCTATTTGCTTAAATTTAAAATTGCACTGTCGTTGTGTCTTTAATAGCCATTTTGCCTTGAAGAGTAGAAGAGAAGGAAAAGTAAGTTTTGCCTGGTCTAGCCAAAGAGAGAAAGAGAGAGAGAGAGAGGTGGGGGAATTGAAGAAGTTAAATTCTGAATTTTTTGTTCATTAAAGACATAGGTGAAGGGTTTGTTTTTTAAAAGTTCACCACTCATTGACCTGTGTCTATTTACCAACTAGGTTCTGTGCCTTAGAGGTGTGAAAAATTTCCCAGGGGACTGGAACAACCCCCGCCTGTGTTAGAAGACTTACAGCTTCTAGTCTTTCCCTATGAGTTAATATAAACCATGCAGCAACCGAGCATAACTCATGAATTTGCATGCTTTCCCTGTTGGTTGCAAAGGGTTGCTTTCGAAAAGCCTGCTTTAAATTCACAGGTATGCACTGCTCATTTTTAATGAAACAAAACTGCCTTTCAAGCCAGTGGAACCAGCTCGCTGAGCTGGATTTTACGGCTGCTCTGCACCACTGGAGCAGCGCAAAGCACCTGGAGCAGTATACTCGTTTCCCTGAGGTTGATTCATGCACAGACAACCACGGTGCTATTTCAGGAGAACGCTTGCTTGCAACTCAATCTGCACTCCTGGTTTCCAAACGAACACAACCTTTTGGCTGAAGACCAATGCCCAGCGAGCAGGGTTAGGTAGCACAGGGCTTCTCAAATGCCGGACGGCTGAAAGTGTTTTGATTCTAGAATCCCTGGCCCTGTACCATGTTGGCTGAGGCTCCTGGGAGTTGAAGTGCAAAAAACATCTGGCCAGCCAAAGTTTGAGGCCCCCCGTTTTAGTGCATTTAAAGTTTACAGGGATTGAAGTGCCA
Organism: Intellagama lesueurii; assembly: GCA_037013535.1. NCBI lineage: Eukaryota > Metazoa > Chordata > Lepidosauria > Squamata > Agamidae > Intellagama > Intellagama lesueurii. The sequence continues at coordinate 10,923,753 of JBAJHW010000003.1, forward strand.
GTACTTTAGCTTTGCAGAGATGATGATGTCATTTGCCACCTTGCCCAGCCTTTTCTGTTCCTTCTGAACTTAGCTGTAATTCTCAGCAGCTGACGAGTATGTTGTGTAAGTAACTATATATTGTTCTTGCCTTTGTTATTGTGGTTATGTGCCATCACGTTGCCTCCAATTTATGGAGACCTTATGAATGAGTGGCCTCCAAAATGTCCTGTCCTCAACAGCTTTGTCCAGCTCTTATAAACTCAAGCCTGTGGAGTCCCTTCAGGGAGTCAATCCATCTCATACTTAGTCTTCCTCTTTTCCTGCTGCCTTCCACCTTTCCCAGCATGATTGTCTTTTCCAGAGAATCCTGCCTTCTCACGATGTGCCCAAAGTAGGACAGCCTCAGTTTCGTCCTTTTTGCCTCCAGAGATTGTCCCTGGTGAAATGCAAAGTATACTGCAATGGTTTGGCTTTGGAAGAGCAATGAAGATCCATTAGCTTTATTTATTTATTTATTTATTTATTTATTTATTTATTTATTTATTTATTTATTAGATTTCTACCCCGCCCCCCTAGACAGCGTCTACTCGGGGCGGTTTACAAATATCATAAAATATCATTAAAACATCATAACATTAAACAATTAAATCAATAATATGGTGTATTCAAGATGGGGAATGATAGAAAACAAGAAGTTAGAATTCAAGAATTGACAGAAGGGAAGGCCTGCCTAAAGAGCCAAGTCTTTAAATGGCTCTTAAAAACACCCAGCGAGGGTGCCAGGCGGATCTCTGTTGGAAGGCTGTTCCATAGTCGAGGGGCCACTGCCGAGAAGGCCCGGTTTCTTGTTCTTTCTTTCCGGACCTCTCTCGGCGTTAGGCCCCTCAACCGTCCCTCCTGGCTGTGCCGAGTAATTCGGGTAGATCTAGGTGGGAGACCTGCTTCCTGGCAGAGAAGAAAACTGCTGGGACTAGTGTTTTGATTGGGATCAACACAGCTGCCAGGATTTCAGGATTCTTTTTTAGAATTTGGTGGGCCTAGCTACTGGGACTATAATGATGATGGCCTGCACTTCCAAATTTACCATCAACCACTGAAAGCAAGTAGGGTTCACTTATCACATAGACTTCCCCCAAGCTGCGTCCAAGGGATCTAGTGACTGGAAGCTGTGCTATAAGGGGGTCAAACTAGCCCAGACAGCTCTACTATGAGTGAATTCATGGTTTATTTGTGTGTGTGTGCCCATTGTCCATCCAGCTACCCATCCATCCTTCCCAGCAGCTACTACCTGACATTTCCAGCTGGAGGTTCCAGGAATTTAACCTTGAACGCTTAGAGGCAAAGCATGTGTTCCAGTCTTCATCACTCGCCCTCCAATGCATTCTTTTCAATGTCTGCTGCAGTGAACCTGGTTGCCACTATGGTTGCAAATGCAACTTCATATGCACTGCACCATATTAGGGGAAGGGACCCTTTTTCCAGTTTAAGGGCCTAACCTGGCTTTTTGGGGTGTCGATCTGAATTCGAAAGGCTCCCCCAGTTTTTCTTCTTTCTTCAGAAAGCAGACAGATGCAATTAGCTTTACGAGAGACCTGCTTCCTGATAGAGAAGAAAACTGCTGGGACTAGGTTTATTTTAAAATCTGGATGAGCACTGCTACCAGCATGTTGGGATCCTTGTAGCCAAGAAGCCCTATTTGCTGCCCACTTGGCCTCCCAAGTGAGGAAAAGCTCCAGATGGTGCTTTGGGAGGGGAACCAGTGACATTAGGATTTGTGGTTATTTCTATGACAGCACGGTTGTGACTAAACTCCTGGGCATCATCCATCCCATAGGACATCAGGAATCTGGCCTGCCATACTAACCAGTTCCACCTACCTTAATTTGAAGAGGGGAATCTGGCCTACCACATTAACCATGTTCCCCTCACTTGTAAGGTTTGAGTCATGCTCCTTGCTTTCATCCGCGGAGGTTCCTGGGAGCAGAGATTTGTCCATTTCTGTCTAAAGATTCAGCTCTTCTCTTCCTCTCTCCCTCCTCCCGTAACTCTTTCTTAAGGACAAAAGACATTCACCAAACCAAGTGCCTGACTTCCTATCACATGAATATCATGCACTGGGCAGTGACCTAGAATGGGGCTGAGTATGCCTCAGGTTTTTGGTGCAGTGCAGAGGCAACTTGCTTCTATTTTCTGGACTTATTTGAACTCCCATGTGGTTCAAATTCTTTTATTTTGTTCATTCTATCCATTTCTCAAGGACCGCATCTCCCTTTATGAGCCTGCTCGAGCCTAAGATCATCAGGAGAGGCCTTCCTCTCAGTCCCGCCACCTTCTCTGTTGCCGTTCGCAGACTTTGGAACTCCCTCCCACTGGAGGCTAGGCTAGTCCAGTCTGGAAAATCTGGATCCTTTCTGGGACAATGGCTGACAAGAGCAAAGAAAAAGGTTTGTGTTGGTGAGTTATTTTTAACCATATAGACCATTTAGTTTGTAAGCTGCCTTGAGCGCTATCTTTTAGTGGAAAGGTGGGATATAAATATAATAAATAAATAGATCATGGGTGGGCATCATGTGGTTTCTGCTTGTCTGGGGGCACTTTTCTAACTAACCTTTAAAAATGCAACAAAACAAAATGACTTTCCTTTTTTAAATTTTTGGCTCTCAATGATCTGTGTTTGCTTCTTGCAGACTTCCCGAAGGCTCTGTTTATTCCTCCAAATGAAAAAGGAATAGAAAATTGAAGTGTCTGTTTGGATATTACCTGTTTTTTTGTTTTTTAAAGGCTGTAAACAGCCATTTCCAGGCCCAGTATGGCCCAGTGTGGGAAGCAGAGGCAAAAAAATTGGCTGCCAATTCCCCTGACGATTACCAATCCTTATCTAAACACATGACAGACATCTACTTTATTCTACTTCTGTGATGATGGCTCAGAAATGCATGTTTTGTTTAATTAAGTTGTGCCCAGGGAAGAAGCCCTTTATTATTATGTTGCCTTTATGTTACTTTTTTTTTTAAGGGATGTGTTGCATTCTTTTCTCCTTAAGGTGCAATAAATGTCAATCACTTATTAGATAAAAATCCAGCCTGCCCATTGCCCTTTCTGCCCTGCATACATACCAGAGATTTTCTCCAGTTAAGAAACGGGTGCGTGGGCGGGCTGAGCATTTAGGGCTTAGGTTCTTCTTTATTGGAGTCTCCTGGCCATAGGGAGAGAAACATTTTTCCCATAAGAGGCATGCCTTTCCTGTCTCTTACGGAGAGAGGAAAGAAAGGCTTCTGGGAGCTTGACTGCCAAGCAAGTGAGGCCTATATGTCTTTGCTTGCCAGACTTATTCTCCAGAGCTGTCCAAGACCCAAATATCTAGTTCTATGGGGTTCCCAAGCCTATGGGGTTGGGGTGCCCTAGGGAACTGCTTGGGCTGCTGGCACTGCCTTCAACAAAGCTTGTCCTCCTAGCTTTCCCTCTCAGTCTGAGAGGCTGGTTACGAGGCCCAAGAAACAGCGATGTTGGCAAGTCTTTCGGTCCAAGTCCCAAGACCAAGTCTGAGTCCCCATTAAAAAGCTTTTTTCCCCCAGAAAAAAGGGAGCAGGTGGGTGGGTGGGTTCCGAGCCATGAGTCGAGTCTGAGTCATTGGAGAAAAAAACATCCCAGTTGAGTCGCCAGGGCGACATAAGTCTGACTTGACAGCGAATCCTGTGACTCAGGTCTCTACGCTTGCCAAGAAGCATGTTGGTGAGGCAAGGATGGATGGAGAAGGTGGCAGCGGTGATGATAATGATGGGGTTGGTGTAACTTCTCCACCACCCTCCAGAGCTGGGACATCTTGGCCCACCAGTGTCAAACTAACATACGTCTGCATGTGGTTTAGCATACAATGTAGTTCTTAGTCTTATTTGTTGTGTTCTGTCAAGTTGTTTCCAAACTATGATGATCCTAATAGGATGTAGGATGACCTACGTGAATGGTTTACCATTGCCACCTCCACATGAGTTTAAGTGGCCAAGTAGGGATTTGAACTCAGATCTCCTGAGTCCTGGTCTGGCACTCCATCCAGTGCACCATATTGATCCTTTTTTACTCTTATTTCCTGATTTTAGCAGCACTTTGCTTTTTCACGGCACTCTTCAGTTTTGTAAAACCGTTTGACAGAAAAGCAGCATCTCTTAACGTTATATCGTCATTGTTTGTGTTGATACATGCTAGAACCCCCAATAATCTCACATTTTTTGAGGAGAGTTTTATTTATATCAGTTGACTGCCAAAACATGTTGTTAAGCCTGCCCAGGAAAATGGCGATCAATATTGTGGTGTATGTGAATTTAAATGTTTGTTTTTAATATTTCTCACAGGAATGTTTAACGAACTCTTCAGGGAGATATTTCTGCCGCCAAAATAATATGGGAAGTAGTAACTTAGGTCCTACAGGGTGGAGCCACTGCCAGTTCTGTAGTTACTTTGGCCCCAAAAACACATCTCTGGGGTAATATTGATTTATTTCTTTTTTTAAAAGAAGCCTGGGAACATTGTACATACAAACACTGAGGAACTGGGATTTGTACACTGAGTTTTGTTCAGGACATAAATTGTGTTATTTATCAGGTCAAAGTCCTAAGCAGACATGTCAAAACTGAGTCATGAAGATGCACAAGGAGAGCTAGTTCCCAGCTCCATGATAGCCATTTTGGTTTTGATCCACATGTGGAAGGAGAGTTTCTGGAGTATCAGCATTCAGAATCAAAAAGCCTACATGCTCTGTGTGGAGAGAAATAAAATTCTTACCATGGTCTGAAGCTGGCATGCTTCATTTCCTCACGTTTCAATTATCGTCATCGTCATCTTAGAGCTAGAAAAGACCCTATGAATCATGTGTCAAGGAGGCACGCACAGTGGGGAATCGAACGCCTGACCTCTGCTTCCCTAGCCAGAGACCTAAACCACTGAGTAGCAGTTTACTTATTTGTAAAACACTTATAAACACCTAAAGTTGTGGCCCTATTTTTTTTACCATGATGGTCACAAAAATGAAGGTCTGGGGTGTACCAGTTATAAGTGGGAGCTCATGGCAAACATGAGCTCCCACTTATAGGGACGTGGGTGGCGCTGTGGGTTAAACCGCAGAAGCCTCTGTGCTGCAGGGTCAGAAGACCAGCAGTCGTAAGATCGAATCCACGCAACGGAGTGAGCTCCCGTCGCTTGTCCCAGCTCCTGCCAACCTAGCAGTTCGAAAGCATGCAAATGTGAGTAGATAAATAGGTACCACCTCAGTGGGAAGGTAACAGCGTTCCGTGTCTAGTCGCGCTGGCCACTTGACCACGGAAACTGTCTTCGGACAAAACGCTGGCTCTACGGCTTGGAAACGGGGATGAGCACCACCCCCTAGAGTCGGACACGACTGGACTAAATGTCAAGGGGAACCTTTACCTTACCATGGCAAACAAAATTAAATAAATTATTTAGAAATCATTATCATTTCAGAACTGCAGAGCTGGAAGGGACCCTATGGATCATCAAGTCCAGCCCCTGCCAAGGAGGCACAAGGAGGAATTGAACTCCTAACCTTTGGCTCCACAGCCAGATACCTAAACCATTGAGCTATGTAGCAGTTCTTTACAGAGAATGAGATATCTGAGTTAGCATATTTTTGCCTGTCCATTCCCCTGACATCTCCTTTTGTCAGTACTTACTCATTCCTATGCAGTGGCTTGCTTGTTATCTCACTCAATCACAGGTTTACCATCTGAGTCAGAATGAACAGGAAATTGTTGTTGTTGGGTGTGCCGTCAAATTGCTTTTGACATATGGCAACCCTATTAATTAGTGATCTTCAAAAGATCCTGTCATTTACAGCCGTGCTCAGATCTTACAAACTCAAGGCTGCGGCTTCTTTTTTACTGAGTCCCCACGAGACTGGGGGTTTGTTAAGCTGAAATTTACAGCTTAACATAGAACGTAAACTTACAGCTTAACATGCAACATACAACTTTAACATATGGAGTAAAATGATGGGATTTTTAAAAAGAGAGAATTATGCAACCTAGCCTTCATTCATTCATTTGTATCCCACTATTCTGTCCCAAATGCCTGAAGTAACTAAGTAGAATTATGCAAAAACAGACAATTATAAATCATTACATCAGCAGTGAAATACACAATAAAATATCAACCCAGTGTTGGATAACATACAAATAAACCAACTAAAAGTGTAACCCTCACCAATCAAGATGGCTGATGGCCAGCTGAGATGACACTTTGCCACTTCAAGCTATGTTGAATCTAAATGCTTCTCAGGCTCCGGATACTGGAAATCACTTAGGTCTAATTTTGTAGTGATTGATTCCCTGGTCTGAGAAAGCTTAACTCAGCTCCTCCTTTCTTTCAACCCCTTTGTGGGGGCTCTTCCGCTGGCAGATATTAACCAGCAGAGCTGTTCTGGCAGATCCTTCTGCTGGCAAATCTAAGAGATCAGCCAGCGGAAGGGAGATCTGCGGGAGCAAACCATATACACCAGCATATGGAGATTTTAACTGACAAAATTGTCTCCTCTCTCAGTTCCTTTCCCGTCTCTCTCTTGGGGGGATACAAAACACCAGCCTTCCTTAAAGCCCCACATCTACTAACAGATGATATTGCTCAGCCTTTCTCGAAAATCAGCAGATGGAGTGAGACAAGCCAGATGGAAAACGCTTCGTCCCCTGACATCAGTCTCTCTGCCAGCATCCTTCCCTCAGGTGTCAGGAAAGGTGAGAGAGAATGGAAAATAAAGGATTATAATTGCTGTGAGAATAAGGCAGAATCCACCTAGAGGGCTGTGTGGCTAGTTAATAGTGTCATATAATCTAAGACTTACCTGCTAGTGTAACCTTAGAAAGCAGAGGCCTGTCCTGTGATAATCAACATTCTTAGGATGAATGGCCTTGTCAGTCAGAATCAGAGCTTAGAAGTTATTTGTAATAATGTTATTTTTCTAATAATGAAACCATCACCAAGTTACATCAGGTTATTTATTTATTTATTCATTTATTTTATATACTTGATTCAGATCATATAAGTAGGACTCAAGCCTCCTTGAGTTTTAAAACCAGACCAGTTTTAAAAAGTGGTGATAAAAACAAGAAATGTTATAGTAGATGTAAATTAGCTATGAGCACATGATGATCCAAATGCTGAAGCTGCCACAGCAATCAACAAGGTGCTGGTTATGTGGAAATCATTTGCATCACTGTGGAAGCTTCCCCAGTTGGAGTTCCATGCACGTCAATGCTGAACAGGATACTAATGTTACAGTTTAGCTTCCTTAAGAACCATTTCAAGCACACGGATGTAAAATGTTCCCTGCTGTTAAAAGCCCCTTCTTCAGCACCAGTCAGTTCCCAAAACTCACCTGTCATGTTGTGAAAGATAGTGTTGTTTGATGGTTGTTGTAGGTTTTTCGGGCTGTCTGGCCATGTTCTGGAGGTTTTTCTTCCTAACGTTTCGCCAGTCTTTGTGGCCGGCATCTTCAGAGGACAGGAGTCAGAACTCTGTCTGTGCTCTGGTGCAGTTTGTTTGCATAGTTGAGTATTTACAGCTGTGGGATCACCACAATCACCCATCTCCTGAAAAGGACAAAAGCTGATCCCACAGTTATAAATACTCAACTATCCAAACAAACTGCACCAGAGCACAGACAGAGTTCTGACTGGCGAAACGTTAGGAAGAAAAACCTCAAGAACACAGCCAGACAGCCCGAAAAAACTACAACAACCATCGGATCCCGGCCGTGAAAGCCTTCGAGAATACATAGTGTTGTTCCTTTGCATGCAAATACAATTTTAAAAATTACTTTTAGAGAATTGGTATACCCTCACAATGTTAGCCACTTAACTTGTTTTTCTTCTGCACAATGTGGACTGTGGGGCTAGGGCAGAAGAATATATTTCTAAGTGGTGTTTCTGTATTGACTCCCCCCCCCCACACCCTCACTGGGTTCCCAGTATGGTGAAGTGTATAGAATGATGGATTCGGACTCTGGAGAACAGGGTTCGAATCCATGCTCAACTATGGAAACTCACTGGGGGAGTGGAAGTGGCAAAACCGCTCCTTAAATATCTCACGTACCTATTTGTTATTATTATTATATTTGGGTCGCTATAAGTCATTTCTGACTTGATGGCATAAAATACACACACATACCCATCTTAGTTATCTGATTTACTGGTCTCCCATGAATGGAACAAGTTATGTGACTCCAAAGGAGTGTTTTTGTGCTCCGGTGTGGATCGTTATCATCACTACCATCACCATAACTACTCTAGCTACATGCAATGGGAAGGAGGATTTGGGATGCTCTCAGAATTTGCTGCCCTTCCAAATTGGTGAAGTGGTCTACCAACTCTGTTTGACTTCTTAGTAGGTCATTCCATCCATGCTTTGTTGGCATGCCTGTTTGTGCAGTGGCCTTTGAGTAAAATACATGGCTCCTCCTAGGTTTTCCTAGCCCTCACCTCCCAAACCTGTACATTCTTGTGCATTTCAATCAACATCAAACTGTGCTTTTTGTTTCTTTTTTTTTTTTAAGTAGAAACGGTATTTGACTTGTAATTATTCAAGTTTTAAAATGATTGCTGGTCTTGGGTATTGTTGCTGGGATTTAGGATGGGTCTGGGCATTCTGTTATACCATTAACTTATTAATATAAATGTTCCTTTATCTTACAGTTTTTGTTTGTTGTTTAGTCGTTTAGTCGTGTCCGACTCTTCGTGACCCCATGGACCAGAGCATGCCAGGCCCTCCTGTCTTCCACTGCCTCCCGGAGTTGGGTCAAATTCATGTTGGTAGCTTTGATGACACTGTCCAACCATCTCGTCCTCTGTCGTCCCCTTCTCCTCTTGCCTTCACACTTTCCCAACATCAGGGTCTTTTCCAGGGAGTCTTCTCTTCTCATGAGATGGCCAAAGTATTGGAGCCTCAGCTTCAGGATCTGTCCTTCCAGCGAGCACTCAGGGTTGATTTCCTTTAGAATGGATAGGTTTGTTCTCCTTGCAGTCCAGGGGACTCTTACAGTATTTGTATGTATTTATTTTAAAACTCATGTTAAGGTATTTAGGTGTGTTCTGTCCCTTTTTTTTCAGACTAAAAGTAATTAAAGTAAGTATTTTTGTTACATTTGAGAAATGGGAACCTAATGAATTACTAATGGTAACTAGTTACTTTTGCAGTGCTATAACTGTAACACAATATATTTTATATTCTGCCCTATTGCTGAATGGACAAAATATGTTTGAAGTTGTGAATTTAGGATGGCTTTAGTGTTTTCCTCTTCCACCAAACCATTTTACCAAATCAATGAATTCCACGAACCAATTGCTCATTTATATAAAGAAGGGCTTCCTTATTTATGAATAGCATCTCTTGTATTTATATGATCCCATAGATCTTCTGCTACATGGAAGAGGAATAAGGGGAGATAAATAAAGAATAGAGTAAATTAATTAGTTCTTTGGGTTGCTTAATCATATTTAAATAAGGGGTGGCAGCAGTATTTCACCAGTTTTCAGAAGCAGAAAAGAAATTGTGATTAACGGGTAGAGAAGACACAGGGAAGCCATTGCCATATCTCTGTAAGACAGGGTGCACATTTATTGCTGGAAAAAATCCAGTTTTCTACAAAACTACAGGATATTGCTGTGAATAACAATTCACCCCTTGTTTGTTTGTTTTGGAAAAATGACATATGGAAAATGGGAGCAGGGCCAGTGAATTCCCTTACCTTGAAACATCAGGAGACACAAGGGTATTTTGAGATCATATTCTACTTTTAAAAGGGAGAGAAAAGAACAAATAATATATAGAGTCACATGCCATAAGGAACTGCCTTCCAACAATGTGAAAGGTCTTCAGTGCTAAATGCTGTATCATGGTGGAAAGTCAGAGCAGAGGCTGACATGCTGTACTCAACGAGTTCCTGAATACTGGCATTGCTGCCATGACACACTTTTGTATGTGTGTTCACACAGGCCTTTGGTGTTTCCCTCTACCTACTGAGCAGGCTCTCAGTAGTTGGCTCCTTTGTCCCCATGAGCATGTTCAACTCTGGTTCTGGAGATGAAAACCACCTGTCATTGGAAGAGAAGGGTCTAACTCAGAGCTTGGAAAAGTTGTATGTTTGGACTCTAGTTCTGTTGCTGAGAGAGAGATGTTTCTAACTCAGAAAGTAGAGCTTCAGCAAGAGAGGTGCCAGGCTTAAAACTGGTAGAGAGGAAGCCTTCTACTCAAGCCACAGGTCACCCCTTGTTGCAAAGAAATAGGAATGTCCTAGTACGAGGGGGTAGCTCCTGGTGTCCCATTGGGCTGTCCACTCTCACCCTGTACCCCCTAGAGGGCTCAAAAGAAACTGTGACGCCTGGGCCTCAGGAGGGCGCAGAAACCCCAGGTGGAGAAGAGGAGGAGGGGGATGATATCATCTACCTGCTTGAGGACATGGGGGGTGGGTGGGTCCCGGGAACAGGAATAAAGGAGGGAAGAAAAGGGAGAAGGCACCTGCATGACTTAACATCCATGCAGGATATGAAGGCAAGGAGTGAGAACAGGCAGAAGAGGAGCCAGACCTATGTCTTCTGTGCTGTTGGGGACATGGGTTACAGATCATTGCAGAACCCCTGGATTGGGTAGAGGTCCCTGTTACCAAGGGAGAGGATGTGGTTGAGGAGCACCCAGCCCACTGACATGTCACCTCTCCTGCCATTTACTTCATGGAGACCTTGGTGTCTAACGGGGCACCTGGCTTCCACTGCCACTCAACCAAAGTGATGGAGGCACAAGTGCCAAAAGGAACACCAGAGGCAACAGCAGGAGGGCCCAGGGACCTTTGGGGTGGCTTCAGCTGTGCTGAAGACGCCGACATCTTCCTAACCCGCGTGATGGAAACTTGATACATTAGACTTGATGGGAGGGGTAGTGAAGCTAACTCAGACTCCTGATGGACTGGTGGAATGGGAGTGCATCTGGCACTCCATCTCTTCTTGTACCCCATTCCCCAACTTTAATAAAACTGAGTTCAAGCAGCTCTAGGAGTTTGGCATTTAAGGAGACCATGACCAAGGAGGAACTCCCTGCAACCCTCATCTTGGGTGGGGGACACAGTACTCACAACCTAGGCACAGTGATTTATTTATTCAATGACATTTCTAAACCATTTTTCCGGTACAAACTAGTACAAATAAGATCAAACAGAAAAATGGGAGATACATTCAACCTTAAAACCACTGAAGTAGGTGCAGTCTATTAAAAGGATAGTTAAGGGTAAATAAATATTAAGTGGCTTTATTTGGTGACGGATTGTTCAGAAGCTGTGAACCTAGCTAGATGGATAGCTCAGTGAGTTGGAACAGCTGGCTGGGATCAGGAGTTGGATTCCTCACTGTGCCTACTAAGAGAAGAGCCAGATTGTGTGGTTTCGCGCACACACCCCACACCGGAATAAAGGAATGATAAATCACTTCTCAGTGCTCTGTACCTTGAAAACCATGGAAAGGGTTGCTATAAGTCAGAATCAACTTGATGGTGCTGTTATTCTATTATAAACATTTGCTTGGCAGAAACACACAGTGCGCTCAGTGGGAGCTACTTCTAAGTAGGTCCATGCTGTCTTGCAATGCTAAAATTGCAATCCTATATACCAGGAGTAAGGAACTTTTGTATGGCAATTCCCAGATTTGGCTCACTAGTTGGGCTTAATTTGCCCCCCCCCCCAGGTATGCTCTTATTAGTGCTTATTTCCAAATGGCTGTTACTGTTCTCATTGCAAGGCATAACTTCAAAACCTCTTGGACCTCACTTGCCCTCACTTGATTAAATCAAGCAAGATATTCCATCAAATTTGTCTAAGTTCCTGAGCCTCACCAATGCAAATTGATTGAATGGGTTGACGAGGGCTCTGTGTGTCTCTGTGAATGGAACTGCACTAAGTGAACGATGTCAATTGTGGGGTGTAGGAACCTGCCCTAGGCTCAGATCATTGCTTCATCAAGCCTAGACTGGCAGCTGGTCATCACATTTTCAGGTAAGATTTTTTCCTAACTCTACCAGCAGAACCCTGGTATTCCTTAGTAAGGTAAAGGTTCCCCTTGACATTTAGTCCAGTCGTGTCCGACTCTAGGGCGCAGTGCTCATCCCCGTCTCCAAGCCATAGAGCCAGCGTTTGTCCGTAGACAGTTTCCGTGGTCACGTGGCCAGCACGACTAGACACGGAACGCCGTTACCTTCCCACCATGGTGGTACCTATTTATCTACTCGCATTTACATGCTTTCGAACTGCTAGGTTGGCAGGAGCTGGGACAAGCGACAGGAGCTCACTCCGTCGCGTGGATTCGATCTTATGACTGCTGGTTTTCTGACCTTGCAGCACAGAGGCTTCTGCGGTTTAACCTGCAGCACCACCACGTCCCCTGTAGTAGTTACATTCCTTAGTAGTTCTCATCCAATTCTGGATGACCCTCCTTAGCTTCTGACGTCCCCTGAGATGAAATGTGTTCAGGGCAATATAGTGCTGAATTTGTGCTCGGATTTTCTTCGGAGGTTTCCTGCCAATCTCTTGGAGCAAACCATCAAGGGTATAAACAATTTCCTTTCGGAGTCTGAAAGTGATAAACCTTCCACCTCCTGAAACAGGGAACAACATTATAGAGGTGCAACAGAACTTGAAAACACTTCTTGGCCACATCTGCCATAAGACTGGGCTTTGTAATGAATTCTAACTTTCATCGGATAGAGTCTTTTCCCATTTGTTATCCAAAGTGCTTCATCATCTATAGTTCTGAGGAGCTACTATAGGTCAACGAAAGAGAAGATGCTTGGGCATGAACTAGGATGGCCAGATGCGACAGGAAAGTGCTCCTGTATTTTTAATATTTTTGTTAAATATTTTGTGAAAGAGGGGACTTCAGCTTCTGTTGCAAGGCAAGTATTTAAGGTAAAAGGATCTCTGTGCCCTTCTGTTCACCTGGGAGAAAAGGCCTCAACTGTACAGCTTTGAGGTTTAGTAGGGCCTAGCTTCACCCAAGCTTCCTGTTATCGGCCCAGGGCTAGCTGGGAGCTTTCTTTCAGAACAGGAAACTAGGCTGAGCTGAGCCTCATAGCCTTCCAGAGGAGACCTCTTCTCCCAGCTGAGCCACATTTTGCGGTCTGTAAGATGTGTGCAAGTCAGACAGAACTCCCAGAATGGGGAATTACTGGATTTGTAGTCTAGGAAATCGGAAGACCCTGTCCCTAGTGATTACTATGGATTACAATCTCCTAAAATACACTCTGAAGGTGGAGGTTGATCCCTACCGTACTGACCTGGCAGAAGATTAAGAGGAGCAGGTAACCATTAACCTCTGCCATGCACAATGTAGATGAAGGTGGATAAGGACATAATGTCCAAGGCAATGGTTTGAGGAAAGCACAGTGCCAAGTGTTAATAATCTGCAAAGCATTCCTTGATTTTTTTTTAAAAAAAATATTCTAGAGTCGTTTTTGTTGCAGCAGCTTCCAAAAACTAAAGGTAATGGTTTCCTTTGACAATTTAAGTCCAGTTGTGTCTAATTCTAGGGGCCGGTGCTCATCCCCTTTTGTAAATTTAAGAGCTGGTGTCTGCCCGTAGACACTTTCTGTGGTCACGTGGCTGGCGTGCCTAGACAGGAAATGCCATTACCTTCCCTTTTCATCTACTTGCATTTGCATGCTTTAAAACTGCTAGGTTGGCAGGAGCTGGGACAAGCATTGGGCGCTCATCCCATTGCACGGATTCGAACTGCTGGCCTTTTGATCAACAGCCCAGCGGTTTAACCTGCAGCGCCACCTGTGTTCCCTTCCAAAAACTAAGTCACATTTATTTACGTACACTATTTGTTGCTGTTATGCTGAAATAAATAATCTTCCAAAAACCAAGCCACATTTATTTATTTCAGCATTACAACAAAAATAATGTACAGTGCATTTAGACTTACTGATTTATGCAATGTTATTGTTCTGGATGTCCCGGACAACCCAGAGAGTGTGGTTGCTGACCTTGAGCCAGATATCCTGGAGAGTGAAGTCAAGTGGGCCTTGGAAAGCATGGCTAACGACAAGGCCAGTGGAGGTGATGGCATTCCAGTCGAACTATTTAAAATCTTAAAAGATGACGCTGTTAAGGTGCTCACTGGAAGGACAGATCCTGAAGCTGAGGCTCCAATCCTTTGGCCATCTCATGAGAAGAGAAGACTCCCTGGAAAAGCCCCTGATGTTGGGAAAGTGTGAAGGCAAGAGGAGAAGGGGACGTCAGAGGACGAGATGGTTGGACAGTGTCATCGAAGCGACCAACATGAATTTGACCCAACTCCAGGAGGCAGTGGAAGACAGGAGGGCCTGGCGTGCTCTGGTCCATGGGGTCACGAAGAGTCGGACACGACTTAACGACTAAACAACAACAAATTGTTCTGCATAAGTTTTTGTGGAGCATAATCTGCATCTCAAGAAGTGAACTGCAATCCTCAAAACCTCAGAGAAAGAGGGATACTCAGTGGGTTCCCAGAGCCCACGCCACAGAGCGAGGAAAAGCAGGGTGGGTGGGAAATGCTCACACTTGCCCCAGTTGCCAAAATGGCTCATTACAGCTACCTCAAAGGCCCACTTCTTGAGAGGCACCCACTTCTAAAGCTCTGCTCCAGCTGCCAATTCCCTGTCAAGAAGCCACCCAACTTCCACTCCCCCAGGTGAGTTTTCAGGGCTGAGCTGGGATTTGAACCCAAGCCTCCTGAGTCCTAAGCCCATCACTCTATCCCCTAGGACTCTGCAGAACGGCAACCGGGCAACACAGGACTCTTCTTCTGTGTGGCTGCAAGATGAAGCGTTCCGTCTTCCAGGGACCCACAGGGCTCTTTTTTTACTCCCGCTGCTGCTGCTTTTGCACGGTGCACGCGAGGCTTTGCACGCTCAGCTGGAACCCACCGGGGGTCGCGGCTAGTTGCCCCCCCCCCCGCCTCCTCTTCCCTCCAGGACACCGAGTGCCCAGGTGTCCTTAAAGCTGGCGGTGTTGATGACCCGGCGGGCGACGCTGGTCCGGAGAGCAGCGCCCCGCCCCCTCCTCCTCCTCCTCCTCCCCCTCCCGTCCCTGCCACGGCCCTGATGAGAGCCGCCTCCCGATTGGCTGGATCCGCCTCACGCCAGCCGCGCCGGCAAAAGGAGGCGAAGGATGCAGCGGGAGGGGATCGGCAGAGAGGAGCCGGCCCTCGGGAGGCGGGGAAGGGGGCGTGGCTGACCGCGAGTAACCTCGGCGGCTCGAGCCGCCCCCGCGCGACCTTTCCTCGCCATTGGCCCGCCCGCTCCTCCGGCCCCCCGCCCGCCCGCCGGGAGCGCTTCCCTCCCCCCCCCTCCGCGCGCCCTCCCCGCCAGAACCAAGATGGCGGCGTGGAGCAAGTCCATCCCCCACAACTGCTACGAGATCGGGCACACTTGGCACCCCCACTGCGGGCGAGCCTTCCTGCACATCACCCAGGGAGCGCTGGCCGAGTCCCTCCGCATCTATGGGACCCTTTACCTGGTGAGAGAGAGAGAGAGAGAGAGAGAGAGAGGTGGGGGTGGGAGGAGGTGTTCCCCCCTCCCCATAGCTTTCTTCCCCACAGCTTTGGGGTGGGGGGTGAGGTGGAGGGGGGCTTTGGGGGGGGTTTGTGAGGAAGGGGGTCCCTGGAGTGAGTGGGAAGGTAGGGGCTTCTGGATGGAGGCATGGGGGGGTGGGTGGTCTGTGGGGCATGATTGGAAGGGGATGATGATGGGGATGATGATGGCGAATGATGGGAAGGGCACCAAAAGGTGAGGGTGAAAGGAGGCAGTTGGTTTGGGGGGGGTAAGGGGCTGGGTCAGAAGGGCCTGAGATGCAAGAAAAGGGGGTGTAGAGAAGGCCTGGCATATACATTGGCATAGGTTCATGTCTTAACGTTTCCCATCAGGTCTTCGTACAGAAATTAATTTGAGGCCGTAAGGGTTTTTGAGTCAATGAATACTTGCTTGTGTGTTCTCTTTTGATGTGGCGTCTTCCCAAGATGGGGTTTCCAGGTGGGCTTCCCATCCAGGTGCTATTGAGACCTGTGTCAGCTTAGTTTAGGCAGGGCAGCTCATCCAGAGTGAGGAAAAAAAGGTAACCTTTATGGGCTACAACTCCTAGGACTTCATAGCAAGCACAGGAGTTGATGTTGGCAGCCGTATGCACGGTCAAGTGGTTTCCAATCTGTGGTGAACCTAATAGGGTTTTTGAGATACGGTGAGATGTTCAAGCTGGGGTCTACCTTTGCCATCCTTCAGTGACTTTCCACAGCCCAAGAGGCATTCGAACTCAGGTCTCCTGATCCTAGTCATACACTCTGTGCACTGCCATAAAATGATGGTTTCCAAGCCCTTCATGCATTAGATGCTTTTCATATGTATGTCCATATGTTAGCAGATTATGATTGTAAAATATTACGGTGAGGAAAGCATTACATGTGCACTGCCCAGAATAGTGCTGTACTCTAATGGAATGGTATATAAATCTCAGAAACAAAAATAATGATAATAATAATATGTAAGAGGAATTTGAGTTAAGGAAGGTGGGTCTGGACTTTGGTAGAACACATAGGTTGTAGGATAGAAGGTGGTAATGAAAGGTATGGAATGGACTGTGTATCCCAACTATTGCCTGAGCTTTCTATATGAGCAGTCCTAGCTGATGAGGACTTTTGCCCTTTAGTCAAGGTCTAGCCACACACTCCTGATTCCTTTTTCTGTACCAGTTGCCTTGGTGGGATAAGTATTCCTGCTGCTGTTCCAACTCATCTCTTAAAAGAGTGGCAGGGAGAAAAAAGCAGCAAGTTTCATTGTAAGGGATCAGTGCAGGACTCCAAGACTTTGCTGCCAGTTTGGGAAGTGTGAAGTGTGTGTGCAAATTCATGCAAATTTTTCAGGGCTGGGGTATTTGTTTGGTAGTCATTTGCTTTCAAACAATGTTGAAAGCTTTCATTTTGTGTTACTGTATATGTAAGCTCTTCAGCTGCCAATTCACTGTTATCTCAGTACATGTCCAGATTTTAGTTTCAGATGAGGACTCTTTGTTCTGTTCATTAGTTACTCAGATCTGTGCAAGTTTTGGCTTTGATCCGTCCAAGAAAGATGTGTTGTGATGCAGCAAAATGGGTTAGAATGGGAATTGAGAAAAAATAGGGAACATCGGAAAGCTGACTTATACCAGATCAGAGCATTGATCCAGAAGTCTCAATATTATTTCTGTTATTTACTCTGACTGGTAACAGGTGTCTAGGTTCTGTTTTTATTAGGCTGTTTTTGTAGCCCTAGCCCCATCACACTAATGAAAAGTGTTTTTTTCCACCCTTAAAAGTAGGTGGCTTTTGGTACTCGAATCTTCAAGGTACAGTGTTTCTACTTTAGGTATGTTGCAGTGCCCCTTTGCAGTATCTAATAGAAAGACAAACACACACAAATAAAACTAAACCACAAAACCTAATAATCTTCTTTGATTTTCTTTCTGTCTTTCACATACTTGATAGGCTGTGTGACCCTTGGATTGTTCCAGGGCAGAAAATTGGTCTGCAGACCCACTGTTGCCCACTCTTGTGTTAAGCCAAAGGTTCTGCAACTGTACCTAAAATATGGTCAGGTTATAGCCTCTCCAACTGAAAATTGTTGCTTCCTATTCAGACTTATTCACAGAGCAGATTTGCGGTGAGTGGGTTATGTGCATTTGGCATCACAAGCTTGAGATGGCTATCACAAACTTCAGGTACATTATCACCAACATTGCTTTCTCAGTTATTAGCCTGGTGAACTGAAATTTAATGCAATATGTGGTGATAGATAGATATGAGAGTCCCAAAATTGGTGGAAAACATTACATGTTTTATATAGAAGATCCCAGATGTTCAATTCTTGGCATCTCTGTTTAGACGGATGTGTACTGTGTTGGGAAGACATTGCTTGAGAACTTGTAGAGCCATTGCCAATTAGCTCTGCCGGCATTACTTTCTATAATCTGTGGTTTGTATGTTCTGTATTGTGCTTTTGTAAGCTGAACCTGTATGTACATGTTAGTCATAACAACATGGATTTGACAGTTAAAATATATTTGCACGTCAGCTTTTGTGTGCATAGTTGATGGCTTAGCAGTATTTAATTACCCTGCAAATATTACCTTCTAATCTGAAACAACACAGACATGAACAGAGTTTATTTGGAGTAAAGAATTTATTGTTCATATTAGGGGTAGAAAACTTGGTTCCATACAAATACTTTGGACTATAGAGCCCATAAAACCTGACTATTGGTTGTGCTGGCTGACCCTTAGGAATGTTGCAGTCCAAATATCAGCTCCTTTCTCCTGAGACTTCAGTTCTATGAATATTTGCATGCAGGAAATTCCATTCAACTTGATAGGACATAGAATCATGGAATTGTTGAGTTGGAAGGGACCTTGAGGCCATTTTATCTACCCTTCCAGTCATGGATGGCTACTGAGTCTCTGTTTGAAAACTTCCAACCAAGGGCAGTCCACTGCCTTTACCAAGGTAGTTTGTTCCACTAGAAAATAGCTCTTAGAGTCAGGTACTTATAAGAAAAGCAACATATCTCTGGATGTGTTCTTCTTCTTCTAATTAGTATTAGGCATCCTTCAGTCTCGAAAGACTATGGTAACGTGCTCTGTATGGAGGACTTGGAACAGCGTCTAGTGTGGCTGAGAAGGCCAATTCGAGAGTGACAATCCCTTCCACACTGAAGACAAATACAATCTGTCCCCTGTCCAGCTCCCTGATTTTGCTGCTTCCGTGACTGCCTCTTTGCCTCGGTCTGCTGGACAAGGGTCTCTTCAAAATGGGAGAGGCCATGATGCAATGCCTGCCTCCAGGCTGAATGCTCAGATGTCAGGGTTTCCCATCTGTTGAGGTCCATTCCTAAGGCCTTCAGATCCCGCTTGCAGATGTCCTTGTATCGCAGCTGTGGTCTCCCTCTGGGGCGATTTCCCTGCACTAATTCTCCATACAGGAGATCTTTTGGAATCCGACCATCAGCCATTCTCACGACATGCCCAAGCCAACGTAGACGTCGTATTATTCTTCTAATAAACTTTAGGATATAGAGAGTAGTCTCAAGGTCTGTGTAACTCAAGGATCACGGGGCAATCAGAAAACCTTTTTTACCTTTGTGATTTTCTGGAAGAGTGCAAAATAGTCTGCATTTTCAGTCCTTTCCTATATCTTTGTGGGAACTTTTAGTGACTGACAATGTTTATCAGAAATGGAAGTGGAGAGAAGTGAATTACTGTCAAAATCTGTATATTTTGTTTCCTCTCCTTAGATTGAAATATGCAACATACATTTGTCTGCAGTCTTTCTACTGCAGCTAACCTCAGTGTGTTCCTATTTGTGAATTACTGAGAGAAAAGGAATTAACAGGGTTAGAGATTTGTGGATGTGGAAAGAAGAAGGAAGTAGTGGAGATGCATAGGTCTACAGATCTATTGATCTACAGAGAAAAATGGGGAATGCTATGGGATGTAAAAGACTGCTTAGTGATCTGTGGGTGGAGCAGTGGAAAGCAGGGAACCAAAGGAAGTCCAGAAGGATTATAAAGTGTGCTGTGGGTTGAAAGGAACAGCATAAACAGAATGTTATGGAGTTGTAAATGAGATGGGTAGATAGAAATATCTGGGGGAAAGACTGCTTGTGAAGAGTATGTAAATGTTAGAATGTGCCTTATCCTGTACCGGTCTGTGTAGCTACATACTCTCAACTTTGAGTGCCTTTCCAGTGTTTCAGGCAAGGTTTTTTCTTAGCCTTATGTGACGTTCTCTAGTATTTACTGGTGGTCTCTCATCAAAGTACTAAACAAATGCAACCCTGTTTGGCTTGGGAAATGACATGAGATCAGGTGTGTTCAGGGTGGTGTGGTGGTGAGTCTTCCTCATTCACAGTTTTGCCAAGAGGGAGAATGTCAGTTGAGTGAAGAGACACTCAAGTATCTTGTCCTGTTGACAAGGTTTGGGTCAACCGGTGAGACAGTTTTCTGTGCCTTGGATTTGAACAGTGGAGAGGTGGCTCTTGTGCAGCTATGTATGTAGGTGACCTATTTCTTTTATCATTGAACCTAGAATGTTAAGGGAAGCTTTACCCAGGGAAATGTTATTGTGTCCAAGCTGACCTTGTACAGTACCTCAAAGTGGAAGCCAGCTTTGTTCTTTGGAACTGTGGCTCCTATTCCAAGAGTTCTATTTGTACTTTGCCAGCCAGGGATTGAAAAACTTAATTGTTCCTTCCATGACCTGAGAAATAGAAGATCCAGGAGCACTCAGAAAGTTTGGGGTGATATTTTGAAAGGTCTTTCTGTTTCGTTGTATATGTGTTCATGATGAACATGAGTTAATAAGGTGAAAGATTTCTGTCAGTATATATGCCAGCAGCAGCAATGTATGCAGTCTGACCAGTTTTGCAAAACCTAAATTTGAGTGGAAGACGAATCAAAGAGAATCCTACCTCCGTGTTCCAATATGTGACAAGAAGTTAGGTTTTTGTTTTAACTTTTTCATCTTGCTGTCCAGTTGGTTACTTTTCTTCTGAAATGTAAGATTGTCAGGTGTAGCCACGCTAACTTTGAAGGCTGGAGCATGAAAAGCTGTTGGTTTGTTGAGATTTTGAGAAGCAGGGAAGGAATAAGCAGACAGTTATAACAATGAAGAGACAGAAGAGGTAGAGTCCCCTATAGATTTGTATTGGTGCATGTATTTGCTTGCACTTTGTCCGTAAAAGATCTGGAGTGAGAGGATACATTTTCAGAAGACAGCAAATACTTCAGAAAGGTTGCAAGTCAGTCTGACTGTGAACAACTCCAAATAATTTATCTGAACCTGGAGTTAAAGTCCAAGTTTTTTGAACTCTGGCCAGCATAACCTGTGGGATTCTGGGAATCCAAGCAACAACTTCCAGTCTCTACTTTGAGCTGGACAAATGGCAAGTGTGGCAGTGTATAGGAAATAGCGTACTCCGAGCCAAAATATTTCCAACTTCCATGTATGAACTGATGGCAGCTAAACTGGTGGTGAACTGGTTCTCTACAAAAGAGATCCTATACTCGGTGTGCAGTGACAGTGTAAAATTAACATTAAGATTTAAAATTTTGATATGTAAATCACATAGAATAGTACTTTGCACTAATGGGGCGGTAAACAAACAAACAAACTTATGTTTCTGAGATAAGCACATTTCTGCACTGATTAACAGACGGGACTCTACCTCTTAGTCCCAAATCTGAACTTAAAACTATGGTTAATTAAGAAACCAAGGTATTAAACTCCTGTTGTATGAAGAAATCAAAAGCATAATAGGTTTTTAAATTTTGAATTTTAAAAAAAGACTGATTTATGTAGGTTTATAAAAAATACGTAAACTTTTCTAAAATAGAAAATACTAATTCTTAAAAAATTAATATGCTAATATTTAATAACCAGAAGTTAAGCATGTTAGGCCTACAAGTATAGCTCTAATGAGAATCAATCCAATAAATAAATTGGTGAAAATCCTGAGGCATAGCTATTCCTGTGTAATTTGACATTACATAGGCCATTGTGAAATTTGCACCAAGGCAGAAGTCTTATCCAGCAAGCAGTTCTGCAGGCTCAGTTGAACGGTTCATTGTATGCTCAGTTGCATGTGCTCCATATCTGCGCTCACTAATGCTTATATTTGCAATTGTATTTGAAGCTTTTATTTGCCATTTCCCACACAGTTTTGGGGTCCACTGATACCATTAATGTTGAAGCTTCCATTAAATGGTTTGGTAGACTGGTATTTGTTAGATTTAAAGGAGCAGTGGTGGGAAGTGGGTGGAATTTACGCCCGTTAGTGTCAAACCCACGCATAATGAGCTTGTTCTATCCTGTCCTCCCCTGTGGCGTTTGAAATAAAGATGGGTGTGTGTATGGGAGAGAGTGGAAGGCAAGAATTTAGTATTAACAGTAGCAAACTTTATAAGGCTCTTCCACTCATCAGGTGGTGCACAAAGCATATTAAAAGGTAACATATAAAAATATAAATTCCCTACAGCATTAGTAGCATAGTGTTAGAATTGCAGGGTTGATGATGATACCAAGAAACTGTTCCAGGAATCATCTCTTAGCTGCAAAATATGACTTTGGAGTTGTGCCTGAGAGGAAAGCTAGCACTGTGGTGCTAGTTTCTTCTTGTTCTAATTTCTCTTTTCTCTTTGAATTTGTAGGAAACCTTACTTAAATACACTGAAATACTGTCAAGGCCAAAATCTTTTCTCTGAGTATAGACAGTCATCTTTAATTATGGATGAGAATTGCGGTGTACGTATCAGGTTTTAAACATCTGGTAAAGCAATACATCAGGATTGAGCTTCCTTTATTCAAATGCCTGGCATCTGTTGAGCAATAACTTCATTTTACTGTGCTTTACTGTTTTCATAAACATGCTTACTAGATAGAATTCAGGAATAAATAGCGAGTTGGATCTAGTTTTATGTGTATGCCACTTTCCCACTTCCTGTATCTGTTGGCAGCACTTCCAGCCCTCTGAAAATGCTACATAACAGGAGATCCTTAACAGGTGATCTGTAGTGTTTGTGGGTGGGGAAAGTATCCAGTATTAGGTGGAGGCATCTTCTCTAAGCAGACCCCTTCTGGTAGCCGAACACAAATCCTAAATCCAGTCCTCTTACCTTTTTGGTAAAGTTAGCAATTGTTTTCCTGGCTCAACAACAAAAATCTCTTCTGGAGGAGGTACTAAAGTTATTTTTAGCAGATGTCAAATAACACATGTACTTGCAGCTGGGATGAACAGCTGTGTTTGGGTTTGACTCAACATGGTGTGTTTAAATGTGCACATAAGTGGTGGCCAAATCCTGTTGGATATTTACGCATGCACAAGAAGAATTGTGGAATTTTGCAGTGGCAGATTGTGGCCAGATGCATCATAGGGTGTGTGGCAGATATGCATACAATACCTTGTTATTTAGCTGCGACAACACACTTCTTAAATAATTGACTTGGATTATGACTACTTTATCAATATCGGTCTCTTCATCTGGGGGTATTACAGAGCAGGCTGAGCCTTTATTCCTCTGATCTTATCTCGGCCTTCATTGTAACATTGTGACAAGATTGACTGTTAGCTTACTGTAAGAAAAACAAAAGATTAGCAGGATAAGAGAGGCCATTGTGGAAACTTCAGAGCAAACTATGTTTTGAGCACTAAACTTGCATGCTATAGGAAAAAAAAATGTGTTGCGTTTTCCCTCTCCCATGTTTCAAGCTGTAACATTTTTATAGAGAGCATAAATGCATTTGATGTGGCTTTTATGTCTGCTGCAAAGTTTATAACCAGAAACCAAGCCACTTTGAAGTTCTGTTTACTGTTCAAACATGTATGTGTGTGCATACATATATTTTTTCTAGTCAGTACTTATGCGTGGGAATATCATCTCTCTCTCTTTATATAAGTGGGTTGTTTGGGAGGGCAGGATTGACCTCAGTGATTTTTGCTAGCAATTGACCTCCATCCATCTGGAACAACCCACTTATATAAAAGAGAAGGAGATGATATTCTGATTCATATTCTCATGCATGGGAATGCTGGCAGGATTGAAGTGTAATGCTAGCAATAATCACTGAGCTCAGTCCTATCTGTTTACTCTCACCCTCCCATTCCCAGGTAAATTTCACTGGCTTAAGTCCAGTCCAACTAGAGTAAACCTGTTGAATAAATGGGGCTTGATAAATTAATATTTCTGTAAGACCCATTGTTTCATTGGATCTACTCTAGCCCATGCAAATCAGTGGGGATTGCTTCCAAGTATGCACCTGCAGAAATAATCCTGGTGAGTGAGCCAACTCTATTAATGATATTTATGGACTGTTGAACTGATTGTTATCTTTAACATGTGTACATTTAAATAAATACCAAGTGTAGGATTTTGGGGGGAAGTGTTAAGTACACTCCCTTGCCTGCAAACACACATAATTGCAGTGTTACAAGATTAAAAAGTTTGTTCTTTTTAATCCATTATATCTTGGGAAATTGTAGCAAAAGGTAATTGAAATTTCATATGCCTGTACTCTATTGAGAAGGACTGTGTGTGTAAAAACAGTTGCACAGAGTTTCCCCCCTCTTAGCTTGCTGTCCAATGTGCGGCTGAGAAAGCAACTGTGTCCTAGACTTGAGGAAGCAGAAGAGTGTGACAGATGAACAACAATATGAGTAGGCTGGTTTATCTGATTGCCTACAATACCTTGTTAGTTACCTGGTTTATGTGATCAGTACAAGAGGCATCTGACCTTAATAGGAGTTTCAAGATGATTCTTCAGTTTGGAACACAATGTTCAAACGTAATCATTGGCAGAAAGCTTGTTGGGTGGGATCTGCCCACACAACGGGAATGGCATCATCAACAGTGGCAGATGACTGCTGATTAAAGGCTTTCTTTTGCGATTTCTGGGTGCATGTGACTCTCGTGCATTGTGTATGAACTGTGCTCACCCTGGAATCACAAAAGGAAGCCAATGACTTTATTGCCTTTGTGCACACTAGGATTTTATCCATTGGATGTTATGTTCAAGCAAGTTGCCAACCTTTTCAAATTTCTTAATAGTTCTGCAGTTTTGTTTGCTCATTTCACACATAAAGTTCTACAAATAACTTTTTTTTTTGGTCTTATGGCTGCTATAATCCTGGAGCAGATTACATTGTCTGCATATCTTTCTTTTAATGCTTACCCCATTCTCAGTATACTGCTTACCTCATGGCATTTTGTCGTAAACAAGGGAGAAGAGTCTGAGCTCACTGGATGAATAGGAGGGGAAAAATGTAATAGATAAATAAGCCAACTTGAATGGACACATCTCTTTCAGATTGCTGCAATTCTGCGAAAGCGAAAACTTGACTATTATTTGCACAAACTGCTCCCTGAAATCCTGCAATCAACATCCTTTCTCACAGCAAATGGAAGTCTGTATATTGCATTTTTCTGCATTTTAAGGTTGGTTAACTTCATCTACATTTTTGTCAAAAATAGAGGATAGCGACATGTTCTGTTTCATAATTTATGTTCAAAATGTACGATTACTGTTTCACTTTGAGATTCACAAATCTCAAAATGCAACTGTATCATCATCATTTATTTATTTATTTATTGCAACTCCATCCCATCCTTGGGACATATTTGCTGAGGTGAGCAGTGTAATGTTTGCATATTTACACTGTTCTGGATATGTCAGGCAAAAACTGTTTCCTATTTGGTAGCTAAAATGTGCTTGCTCACTTTCCATCGAGGGGATCCTGTGGAACAGTGTAAACAAGCCTATTTTTTTTTTCCAAATGAGAAATATCTTTTAATTGCACACATCAGCAACTTACACAAAATCTCCTCCGAAATACTGTTAAGTGTTTTGTTTTTCTCTCCAGAGTATTGTGAGCTTGAAAAGCTTTTTTACAAAGTTCTAAATTGCTTCTCATTTAGCATTTTGGCATACTAGCTATTAGCTATTAACATGTGGAATGAAGGACTGTCACATAAGAGCAGTGGGAAAGGTGTTCATAGTACAATTGTTCTGTTTATATCTTCCCTTTCATGGATTAAGAGATCTTCTGTAACTCCCTAATTATGGACCTCTCAAAAATGATGTGCAAATGAATTTAGATGGTACAAGAGGGCACTGGCCCTTTTGCAAGTGCTGGGGAAATAAAATCGGTCCCTAGACCTGCTGAAATTGCCCTTCCAGATATTCTTGGACTAAAACTCCCAGAAGCGTTCACTACTAGCTGTTTGCCAGGATTTCTGGCAGTTGTAGTCCAAGAACATTTGGGGACCCAAGATTGGAAAGCACTGTTCTAGAGCATAGAGGGGAATGAAAGAGGTTTAATTCAGGAAAACGTATCCCTCTGCTGTCAGGAGTTGGAGCACTGCTTAGGTAACAATTGAGTTTTCTTCTTCAGAGCCAATGGCTGTCTCTCTTCCAGCTGAAGAAGTGAATCTGGGGAAAATTCCTGGAGGCTAGGTACTGATGAAGGAAGGAACTTGCCGTAAGCTTTTCAGTGTCACATAGGAAAACCATGTAAAGAAGTTCAGAAAAAGTTCCTTGCCTTTAAACATTTTTAAAACTGCTTCCTTCTGAATCTCTGCTGGTAATTTATGACCTAAAAGTAGGGAAAACCAATTATTGTAGGTTCCTTACTTGGTTTATCTGGAGACCCTCTTTCTAGTCCTGGCCTGCCAGGCAGGTGGTGGGAAATCTGAAGTGGAGAACTGCTACTCTAAAATAGGGGGGGAAAAGCATGCCAATTTAATGTTACAACATTCAATCAGTGCATTCACAGTAGTTTTACTTATTTATTGGTTTTTCTAACCAACACCCATGCAAAAGACTCAGAGTAGGTATACATACAGAACATCCAAATGAAAAACAGGCTGTTCAGAAGTTTAATCTTAGCCACTGAATGCTTCGCTCAGTTGGTTGAAGTGGTTTGCAGTTGAGGGGAGGGGATAATCATAGTTATGGCACAGACATCTGGAATATTGTGCTGTGGGTTCTTGTTTATACCTCATGAGAAGGGTTATAAAGGATTTCTAGAAGGCAGTGTTGATATTCTAAGAAATTGTCCAGGAGGAGATGTACACACTGCACAAGCTGTCTAGTTCTTTTACTGTTCAAACCAGTATTTCCCAACTGCACTTTGTTTACTGGGTGCTAATGAACTTTTTTTGGCACAGCTGAATCAGCCTGCAGCTTGTTGTGGGTTATTAGATTTATCTTATTATTGTTAAAATGTATGTTGTATTTTGTATCAAAGCTACACAACTTATCTACCTCCTGGCATGTTACAGCTATTAATTTTGTGAGGTCCTCTGATGTACTTGTTAAGAAGATCAGGAGATAGCAGTGGGTTGCTTTTGGCCTGATACAGCGCATAAAAACAAGCATGTGTACCACATTTACCCCACTGTAAATGGAAGCGAAGTGATTGCAGTCCAGTGAGTCTTGCGCTGAAAGAAGGAAGACTGAGCAGTTTATGTTGCTCAGTTCTCTCCCCTGTGGCCTCTCACACTGTTCTAAAGTGTCTCTCAGCCCTCTGGTGCAGATTGTTGAGAGACACAGGGGGTTCTAGGGGAAAAAGATGTATTGGCAAAATATTCTCCCAATAGAAGTGTCATTTACTCATGGTAACACTGGATCCAACTCACTGTATTTGAACAAATGTACTCTGTATTTATGTGAAGTCTTTGAACCCCAATGATGCTTGATTTTGCTACAGTACAGGAAATACATTCTATATTTTAATTTTTCAGGAGGATCCTGGGAAAATTCTATTTTTGGACTTCTGGGTTTGGTGCTGCTTTACCAGCTTCTTATGTGGCTATTCTTATTGAAAGGAAGAGCAGGTATGTGTGTTCATCTATTCTTCACCTGCCTCCTCTGCTTTGCTATGGATAAGAGTCATTCATATTAGAGGATGCAGGAAAACAAATAATAAATTAGGAATTTACACTGAGGACCTGTAGAGTATACCAAAACATGATTATTGAGCTTGTGTTGGCAGTTATACCTGAGATAAAATTAAGCCAGTATAAGTCTTTGAAAATAGCTAGTACTTCCAAAGAGATTGTATTCTGTATAGCTTGTGATACGGTTCTTAGTGCACCCTGAACAGGGACAATTAGGGAACTTTTATAGGTCATGCTCATCCTCCACCATTTTCTGTCTGCCTTGCCACTTAATCTCCCTGTGCTTGTCTATGGTAGGTTTGGATCCCTGCTGCTCAAAAGGGGAAGGGCTAGAGATGTGTATTCATATCCCTTGCTATTGCCCCCAAGCATTACTGTGAAGCTGGGCTTTGTATGTCTGTTTCAGGAGCAAGAGAAAGGCAGTTCTGTAGATGTTGCATGTATGTCTCTCAGGCAGTTTATCCACACTATGCAGTTATAGTGGTTTGATTCAAGTTAAACTGTCATGGCTCCATCTTTCAGATGGCTGGGATTGTAGTTAGAATTCTCAGCAAGAGAGCTCAAGTATACTTCCATAAATTTAAGAATTCTGATTCATCAGTAAACTACACTTTCCAGGATTCTTGAGAAGAGAGCTATGCATTTTAAATAGTGTCAAATTACTTTAACTGTGATGTTGATAACTCTTGTCTTGTAACTGAGGGCCACTGGCTGTAAGTGAATTACAGAATGAAGGTCATGTCATTTTCTGAATGTGCACATTCAGGTCATGTGCACAGCTTTCATAGTGCCACTTTGTTATAATTGAGTGAAGTGTTTTGGAGTCACTTTCCATGGATGGTATCCTGCTTCTGGCAATCATCATGATAGCACAGTAACAATGCTTCCTTGTCTTGGCGGCTGTTGTTGACTTGGCATGAGCAACCAGGCAAATGTGAAGTTAAAAAGCTGTCCTACTGCACTTCTTCATCTGGGTTTCCCCTGCATGATTTTTTTTTTCAATTCTTGGCCAAATAATCATACCCCTCTCAGGAATTCTTTGCCAGAATAGATTGTGTAATGGTAACTGAGCTTGTGCAAAATCTGCATCGAGCTGCAGAGAAATCCTTGTCTGAGAGATTTACGAGAGGCAAATGCAGCATGTAGTTAAATGAGAATATTAACTTCTGCAACATACTGTGATCACCACCAACTTACATAGTTTTTCTAGGTCATGGAGGGGGACAGAATTAGGCAAGTTCATGGAGAATAGAGAGGGGCCCTAACTGAGTAGAAGAGCACCAGTTTTGCATGAAAGAGTACCAAGATTTATTCTCAGGTGGGGCTACGAAAGAATTCTGCCTGATACCATGGTGAACTACTGCCGTTTGCTGTTGACTGTGCTGATCTAGGTGTACCAAGGGTTTGACTCAGTATGTTGCTACAATATAAGGTTTTCCATATCTAGTGCTCATGCTGGCTGGGTGCTACCTCTAGTCTTAAAAGCAGCATGCCCCTAAATTCCAGTTGTTAGCAAACATCAGCGGGCTGTTGCCCTGAAGTCAAGTCTGTAAGTTTTCGAGTATCATCTGGTCATTTACCGTGAGAAACAGGATGCAAGGAATGGGTAGGTCTTTTGTCTATCCAGTGCAGCTTTTCCTATGTTCTTAGATCTAGGCATTAGTTCACTTTCTGATTTACCTTCATCCTTGAGTTTAAATGCTAGCTTTATGCTTTTTTTTTTTTTTTTAAAAAGAATGTTTGCATAGTTGCTAATTCTGAAGAATTCAGATTCGTTCACAGAAAGTGGAAGCAAAGGTTTGTTGTGATGTATTTTTTAAAAATGACAAGATGGTGAACGTGTTCAAAATAGCCTTAAGCTTATTTGATTACAGCATTAGTGTTGATTAGAGATGGGGGTATTCGTATACGAATACGAATATCCCCGCACAGGTGGCGTTAACGAGGGTCTAGCCCCATGGGGACGGACAGTCCACTCACCAATCCACTGCAGACGTGGACGGCGTGATTCTACCAGTGGCTCCGCAGCGCGCAATCTGCAAGCCACTCTTCGACCTTGTAGCGAGGCTTGTCCTCCTGCCAGGAGTGGCGAGCAGATCACGTGCTGCGGAGCCACTGGTAGAATCGCGCAGTCCACATCCGTGGCAGATCGATGAGTGGACTGTCCAGCCCCATGGGGCTGGACCCTCATTAACACCACCTGTGCGGGGATATTCGTATTCGTATATGAATACCCCCATCTCTAGTGTTGATCAGTACACTTATATACGGATTAGACCAGAGTTTCTACTTCCTAGAGATAGCTCAGTATTCTGACTGGCAGAGTCAAAAGACACCCACACTACTGCTTTTTTTTTTAATGCTGCAGGTGGGGAGACCTTGTGCAGAATCTTGTTTCAGAGCCAGGGCTTTTAATTAAAATCCTCAAATAAAGGATTTATTTGCCCATTTTGCTTCCGTGATTTGATACACAATGCTGCCTGCCCATACATGCCCCTGGTCCAGAGATTTTGACAGTACCCGTCATCTCTGACTCCTGTTGCTCTGTTTGACCTCTGCACATATCCGAAGCATCTGCCTGCCCTTCTCTGGTCACCTGCTTCTCCTGAGGCTCTTAAAGATGTCCTCAGGAATGAAGCCCTTCCTTTCCCCTCCTGCTGTGCTCATGTTGTTCTCAGTCCTGGTTGCTCTTTACAACTGAAGGAGTCACTAGAGAGGGTGAAAGGGATTAGGGAGAACAGGTGCAGTATTCATGAACTGCTGTTAGGGCCCTTGAAAGGAAACAGGCCTGGCAAGAAGCTGGCATAGAGAGATGCCAAGAATTAGAGAAGGAAAATGGGCAGGCTGTTGATGCTCCATCCCCTCTCTCCCAGCCTTCCTGGTCCTCTGTATTCATGCTTTCTTGGTCTGCGCTATTTGGCTCTCAAAACACGTGCATACAAGTAGGGAGTCCCTGCAGAATTTGCTATGGGGTTGACCTTTTGGAAATCCCTACTATCATGTCCTTTCAGGATGAAAGGAATCTGCATTGTCCTGCAGATTCTTTCTCTCCTCTTTGCCCAGAGAGAACAGGTTAGCTGCCACCCCTTTGAGTGAGGACTTCCAGTTCCTGTGCTGTCTGTCTTCAGCCCACACAACCAAACCCATGCCCTTGCTCAGGATTAGTGCTTGAAGGAAGAGTGCATAAGGAGCCTCGGGTCACAACAGTTGAACTGTGGTGTTGCATCCAAAACTCTGCTCACGACTCTGCTTCAACCCCAGGTTTGAGGTTCAGTTAGCCTTCCATCTTTCCAAGGTTGGTAAATAGAGAACCCAGCTTGTGTGGTGGGGAGGGGGTTTGGTGGCAGCAGTGTGTAGCCTGCATAATTAAATTGTGAACCACTCAGATAGTGCTTTAGGTGCTATGGGGTGGTATATAAGCAGCACACTATGCTTTGCTTTGCTTTATGTGTATGTGGGTGAGTGTTGTTATTGTTGTTTGACTTCTGTACTGCCCCAGTAGTGCTAGGGCAGTCTCTGGGCAGTTTACAACATAATTATGAAAGGAATATTGTGCCCCTCAGTGAGCTAGGTACTTATTTTTCAAACCTTGGAAGGATGGAAGGCTGAGTCAGTCTTAAGCTGGCTACCTGAATTCATCAAGATCAAACTCAGGTCTTGAGCAGAGGCTTGACTGCAGTACTGCAGTTTAACCACTGCACCACGAGGCTAATTTCTGCCTCACACCCCCCCCCCCCCCGGCTATTTGGAGACGATTGGACAAAGCAAAGTGTCTATATCATTCTCTGCCATCTCCTCCCCATTTGCACGTCTGGTGCATGAGATCTACTTTACTTTTTATGTAAAGCAGATGGACTGTATTTGTTGACACTCTTGGAATATGCAGCAAGGTTTATGCCCTAAGTCTGTGGCAATTCACCATGTTCAAGGTTCCTTCTAAGGTGTGGGCTACGCACATATTGTACATCACATATGACTCTGCCCCCCTCCGCGCAGCCTTCCTCCTCCTCCACACACCAGTAGCAACGGTTTTCAGCCCCTTTGGTTCCGTTCACGACTGAACCTCTTGTGGAGGAGGAATCGCATGCGTGCAGGGGCAAAGTCGAATGCGAGAGGGGCAGAGCCCCCGCCCGGCAGAGTTGAAAATTAGAGGAAACGTTAAACATGTCTGTACTACAGTTTTACCTGGAGCGTAGTCAGAAGCAGAAGCAGGAAAATTTGGGTTTTTTGGGTTACCCTTCCTAGAATGTGTCATCCAGTATAGTCTTTTTAGTATAACAAAGTAGCACTTCCAAGAGAATTCTTAGTATACTCACAAAATTACAGTTTCAAGAATTGTTTAGGGGGAAAGCTGTGCCAGTAAAAGTAGGTAAGATTTGAGAACGGCACCAAGAGGAGGTGACTGGCAGATTGCTCCTAGCAGGCTATAAGGTAAAGGTAAAGGTTCCCCTTGACATTTAGTCCAGTCGTGTCCGACTCTAGGGGGCGGTGCTCATCCCTGTTTCCAAGCCATAGAGCCAGCATTTGTCCGTAGACAGTTTCTGTGGTCACGTGGCCAGCGCGACTAGACACGGAACGCCGTTACCTTCCCACTGTGGTGGTACCTATTTATCTACTCACATTTTTACATGCTTTCGAACTGCTAGGTTGGCAGGAGCTGGGACAAGCGACGGGAGCTCACTCCGTCGCGTGGATTCGATCTTACGACTGCTTGGTCTTCTGACCTTGCAGCACAGAGGCTTCTGCAGTTTAACCCACAGCACCACCACATCCCTAGCAGGCTATACCTTCTGCCAGAAGACAGGGCTAGTTTAAGAAGCTGAGGAGCACTTCCCCAGACGAATTGCAAGTTGACTTGTATTCAGGATAGAACTTTACCCCCTTACATCTTGGCCGGAGGAATGTAAGGACAGGAAAGAAGTTTTCTTATTTGACATTCCTCCTTACTTGCGCAAAAGTATCAGGGCAGCTTCTTTTTTGCTTGGGTACTTTGACTGTGTTTCTGGAGCCATAAGGAAAGGAGAATAGAGCTGGCCACCTTTCCCCCTGAGCCAGAGATGACTGGACTTGCATCCAGTCCGAGTAGCTTTTCTGCCTCACTCCTCCACTTGGCTTCCTGGAGTGTACCAGAGAAAAAGAATAGGCTGCTGTTGAGTGGACCGTGCCCATCAAGAGATATCGTTATACCTTGTCATTTCAATGGCTTTTCTTTGACTCTTAGTAGTGTTTTTTCCCCTTCCTTTCCATAATTATTATTTTGTTTTTGTTTTCTTTCCCCTATTTTGTATCCATGGATTACCTCTTGTTTCTGATATATTCCTACTTTCCAGTGCATCTAAGCAACCTGCTTGGCTGTACTTTTTTTTTTTTAAGTTATAAATAGGTCTTCACAGTTAACAATATCTTTGACAAGTATCTTTGATCAACTACTATTAAAGTTTGTTTGAAGCTAACTGAAGGGAAAATTCCATCAGCTGTTAAAACTAATTCTTGAAGAGGATATTGCTCCTGTTTGCCCCTCTTTTCTAATGGCTGAAACCTATTTAACATTCTACCATCTGTGACTGCTTTCCAG
The DNA here is from genome assembly GCA_037013535.1 of Intellagama lesueurii. Taxonomy (NCBI): domain Eukaryota; kingdom Metazoa; phylum Chordata; class Lepidosauria; order Squamata; family Agamidae; genus Intellagama; species Intellagama lesueurii. Next base: position 10,956,805 of record JBAJHW010000003.1, read on the forward strand.
ATGGTGAGTTGATAGAGTTTCTTTAAGTTAGACACTATCAGTCCAATTGGCATTTGTGTTTCATTTCAGAAGTAGAATTGGGCTGACTTTTTGCAACTCTGCCAAGGACAATGTGAACTTCATTTTATTGCACGTCTAAAACTGGGTGGTGGTGGTGTTAGTTGCTTGGCAAAATTACTCTAGATGTTAAGAATGAGCTAAATCTTGGCAACAGATTTTCACACAGTTTTCTAAGAAACATTAAAAGAACAGGATCAGTTAACACCTCTTCCCTACTCCTCTAGATTAGATTAGGCATCCTTCCTCTAAATGATTTTAGTTTTGGGATGGTATCCCATAAGATGGTTGCCTATTGGCCAGCTGTGTATAATTATCTCTCAGTTAGAAACTCCGTATGGCAAGCCAGTTTATATCAATCAGTTATTACGGGATACACCCCCTACCCTACGTTTGCCTTCACTCCCCTCATCTTTTGGGATCAGAAGCAGTGATTGTAACTTGAGGAATAAACACAATGTTTTTCTCTGTAGTTTGGTTCTGGTTCTGGTAAGGTGGAAAAAGTGAATCATTTGTGGTCAAGCTACTTATGGTGTAATATAACCATTCACTTTATTGTTTCTCTACTGTGGTATTGATCACTTTGGAAAATAGATGTGAGACATCTGTTCCCATTTCCAGAGCTGGGTGAGAAATAAGTTTGTATGGTTAAATGAGATTTTTCCTCTCACTTCAGAGTGGCTTGCAAGGAAATACAGGCACTTATATATGTGTCCATGATTGTATTGAAGTCTGTTGTGAGAGAGCAGATTTATAAGCTTTTTTTTTTTTCCAAAGTAGCCACAGATAAGTCTGATTTCAGTTCTGGATTTCAGAAACATTATTCTACCATGTTAGCTGATGCTTTGGAGATTCCATCCTCTCTTCTGGGGACATAGATGACTGCCACAACTAAATTTGTTTTTTTCTAAAACTCTAGAAGGTTCCTCTCTTTGTGGCCTAAAATGAAATTTTGACTTTGCATTCAATGAAATCTGCTCAAGGACAGGCAGGAGCCCTCTTGTCTAGCAGGAAAAGATCCAGGGACATTCCTAGGCTGGTAGTCTCTCCCAGGGATTCATTAACTGTATGGGGAATTAATTGTTGAAGCAAAGTCTTTGTAGGTGGTGCTGGATAAATGCAGTTGGCCTCAGCTGTAGAAGAAGTTTATTGATTTCTGCCCTGCTGCACTGCTCCGTCATCTGTTGTGGCAAAAATGTTAATCCTTTTTGAAAATATTTTAAAGATTATTTTTAATCCAGATTTTAATATTGGTTAGTGATTAATTTGGCCATCTCATGAGAAGAGAAGACTCCCTGGAAAAGACCCTGATGTTGGGAAAGTGTGAAGGCAAGAGGAGAAGGGGACAACAGAGGACGAGATGGTTGGACAGTGTCATCGAAGCGACCAATATGAATTTGACCCAACTCCGGGAGGCAGTGGAAGACAGGAGGGCCTGGCGTGCTCTGGTCCATGGGGTCACGAAGAGTCGGACACGACTTAACGACTAAACAAAAACAAACTCTGCTCTGAAAGAGGAACCATCTTCTCACCCTCGGACTGAACAGAAACCTTTTTTCAAGGACGATTCCTGCTGCGACACATATGTATGGAAGTGAGAGCTGGACCATAAAGAAGTCTGACCGCCGAAGAATTGATGCTTTTGAATTGTGGTGCTGGAGGAGACTCTTGAGTCCCCTGGACTGCAAAGAGAACAAACCTATCCATTTTGAAGGAAATCAACCCTGAGTGCTCACTGGAAGGACAGATCCTGAAGCTGAGGCTCCCATACTTTGGCCATCTCATGAGAAGAGAAGACTCCCTGGAAAAGACCCTGATGTTGGAAAAGTGTGAAGGCAAGAGGAGAAGGGGACAACGGAGGACGAGATGGTTGGACAGTGTCATCGAAGCGACCAACATGACTTTGACCCAACTCCGGGAGGCAGTGGAAGACAGGAGGGCCTGGTGTGCTCTGGTCCCTGGGGTCATGAAGAGTCGGACACAACTAAACGACTAAACAACAAAAGTGATTAATTGTGTTTTGATATAGTTCTGTATGGCATTTTAAACCTTTTATTACTGTGCACTTTTAATAGTTGTGAGCCGTCTTGGGTCCCCTGTGAGGAGAACGATGGTGTATAAATAATATAAATACATACATAAATAAAATGGCAAAGAGTCTTCTGGTACTTGAAAGAGTAGTGAATGTTATTTGATATATGCGTTTGTGGATTGCAACCTGTTTTATCTGACTCTTGCCTTCTTGCATCTACAGTCCACGAAAGCTTCTGCCAAACAGCACTTGTTATTTTTCAAGATGCCTCAAGACTCTTTTATTGTTTCCACAGTCTCAGCTGGAATGTCTTAGAATTAGGACTGCTTGGATCCATCCCTGTTGTTTGTAGTCAACTGGAAAGGGATGTGGCATTTAGGAATTTTCATTTGACATTTTCATGAATGAAATCCAAAAGAGGCAAAGGTTATCCCTGCTTTGGGAAAGAATTGGCGCAACTCCAGCATTGCTTTCTTTTCTCCCCCTCAGTGACAAAATGCTGCCTTTAAACTGCATTAAAACTACTTCATTGAATAAAGAGTTATAGTTGAAAGATTTTCTTTTCTTTTTTTAAAACACTTTTTAATTATAAATTACAACATAAAATACATAAACCAAAATACAAATCGATTGTGTTCCCCACCACCCTAGTTGGGACGTCTTGCAGTAGTCTTCTTCTTCTTCCTTTATTGTCCTCTTGTCCAGAACTGAATTGATTCCTGATTTGGAACTTTCCCTTTTCCTTTGGTTAGCACATATTCAATAAATCTGCCCCATATATCATAAAAAATATATTTTTAAAATCTCTCCTTTCTTAACCTTTAAATTACAAGTTTTAATACCAAATATTAAAAATTATTATATGGCTAATCAGTTGAGGTTTATTGGGGAAATTATATATAACCCAGAAAGGTTAATTTGGTGGAAAATGGAATCATCAGAAATACAGGTTGATATTGAAAAACATCTGTTCGGAATAATTAAAAAATATAAAATAAGCGAAATCAATAACCGCTTTTTAAAAACTATGTTAAATGTGTGGTATAAGTATAAAAAAAATTTATATTCATCTAACTCTCCATTAAGATTAGTGACTGAAATAGAGAATTTCCGTGCCAATATGAAAGTCTGTTTATAATTATTTAAAGAAAAAAAAGTGATTATATTAAAAGATTGGTTGGATAAAATGAGATCGAAAGATAAAATGAAACAAATTTTTCAAAATAAGAATATATCATGGTTGGATTATATACAATTAGAAAGATGGACTAATAAATGGGTAAATAAGTACAATAAAGGTAAAGAATGTACAAAGTATGAGCAGTTTCTATTATCATATGAAGATATTCAGATGAATGAGTCAGTGAAGGGTGTAGTAAGTAAAATGTATAATACGACTTCTGCTAGATTTAGAAGAAGAAGAGTTCGAGAATGAAGGATTGAAGCTAGTGTGGGAACAAGATTTAGGAAAAAGAATAAATGGTGAAGAATGGATGAAGGTATGGAAAATGAAGGTTTTATGATTTATGTCAGTGAGAATAAAAGAAAAATTTTTAAAACTAAGTTTAAGATCATATTTGACACCGATAAAACTTGACTCTAATTATCTGAATATCTGGTGGAAATGTGAGAAGGAAATTGGTACATACTTTCATATGTGGTGGGAATGTGAAAAAGTACAAAGATTTTGGAAATTAATCTTTAAGGAATTAACTGATATATGTGAAAGAGATATAGAATTTAATCCTGAGATAGCTTTGTTATCAATATTCGTAAATGTGGAATATGATATGATGACTAGAGAGTTGATTACCAATTTATTAACAGCAGCCAGATTAATAATAGCCAGGAATTGGAAATCAAAACTTGAATTTCAAATGGAAGAATGGTATAATGAAATATGGAATATTGCTATAAATGATAAATTAACTTGTAATTTAAAGGTTAAGAAAGGAAAGATTTTCTTAAGTTCTGCCTACAACTTAAGTTTTGCTTTTGGAGTATTTCTTATTTGTAACTTTTTATAGTGTGTAAGAATTTTTGATGGCAATCACACCTGCAGCGTTTCACAAGTTATAAGAATGGATTTCTGCTTAAGAATTTGCACTAAAGATGTGGATATTTGTATTCGTAAATGAATACGGATATCCCCATCTCAGGTGTGTGTAATACGGGTCAGGCCCTTGGTACTCACGCTTCACCATGCCACCAGTCTCCCACTCTTCTTGTCAGTTGCACAAGTAGCTCCACTGTTTCCCTGCTCAGCTAGCCACTCCAGGCAAGGGGGCAGGAGGACAAATCTCCCTGCACGGCTGCTGAGTGGCTAGTCGAACAGGGAGACGGCAGAGCTACTTCCACATTTGGCAAGAAGCTGGCAGTCCAGTGAAGCGTGAGTGGATGGGCCAGTTCTGAGGGCCAAACCCGTATTAAGCTCACCTGGGATGGAGATATTCATATTCGTTTATGAATATGAATGTCCCCATCTCTAATTTGCACCTATAGTTTTTCATAGTTGTAAGACTGATTTCTGCATAACTGAACTGTGCTTGTAACGTCTCCAAAGGTTACATCATTTTCAACAACTTTGAAGTATTTTTATGCTTATGGAATAAAGAAGCAATGTAGATCAATAAAGCTTGTAGAAATAGGCAAGCTGATGTTGCTGAATTTTTGCAGCAGTGGAGCAGCTCATTTTACCTTGATACCTAGAGAAATTTTGATATGATTGGAAATGTTGGCTGGTTCATACTGGAATTAACCCTTTTAGGGATAAATGCCAGCTGTGATGAACAAAGGCTTCTGATTTTCCATAAAGTTCTGTAGGGCTCTTAGGATGTTGTTCAAGCATCAGATTTTCTGACCTGACAATAGTGACTTAGGTAAGCCCTACATTCAAGAGTTGGGTGCTGGTTTCTCTTAACACTTTTATAAATGAAAAAAATATATTTTAAACTGCTACTAAGCACCATCATTTATCAGCCCTCTCCAAGCAAACCCCATTGCATGTTGTATAACAGAAAAGTGTTACTGATGTTTGAAGAAAGGCAATTAGATTTTTCTACAAGCTAATTGTTGTATTATTTGTCTAATGAGTCTTAACCACTGCTGCTTTCTTTATTGTAAAGCCACTATGAATTCCAGTAAGGCAGCCTAATTACAATTAATCAGAATAAACTTATCAGGGTTTTTTTTTGTGGGGGCAATATTCTTCTGCTCCTTCAAGTGTTCTCTAGGCAGAATTAGTGTTTATTTAGTGGCTATTAACTCTATAGTGGCGCCTGTCTCATGGCTGTAGAGAAGGCTGCGTCGTTGGTGCCATTATGAAGTCCTAAGTTGAGCTTGTATAATTTAGCTATAAAAATAAACCTTAGGCTACATGTAACACCTTTTAGTTCAGGAGCTTGGGATTGGAGACAGGGTCGGAGAAGATATCATGAAGTGCACATGGCAGAGTTACAAAAGCTTTAAGTATATGTTTAGGATCAGTTTTCCTACTTTGGAATTTCAGCAATGTAAATTTTCTGTAGGTTGGCTTTCCAGGTGCATGAAAAAAACATTTTCTTTACAGAGATGGATTGTGTGGCAGACAATTACTAGTGATTATGGCATGCTGCCCATTAAATATACCATAGTATATGTGCTGTGAGTTAAAAACCACAAGATTGCTGTGGGTTTTGTGGATTTGACAACTTAAATGCAAATTTTACACAGGGTAAATGATGTTTTAAATTAATGTTTGTGGCTGCATGGTGTAGTTAAACTTTTCTACTAATTCCATAAAAAGATCCTGTTCTCCAGAGCTTTCAGACAACAGTTATTCTGCTTCGGAATGGATTTCTTTAAGTTCATAAGTTAGTACTATGGGTAAAATAAGTTTACTCCCACCCCCATTGTGTATTGTGTCTCCTGTTTCTGAAAGTGTATGGGAAAGATGTTTGTTTCCAGTCAAAGTGTCCTACCTATTGCATAGGAATTTTCTTGTGAACGGATGTCAGCCTGCAATAAACCTTGTAATTCTTTGGTTCATGTTAGCTGTGACCTCCATTACTTGGTATAGAAATCATTGTGACTGTGTTTATCACTAGTAAAGTAAGGGAGGAGGGGGATTCAGGCAGGAGAGAGGGGGAAGTAAGAGGTCACATGCAACCTGCTCCCTCTGGCTGTGAAAAAAGAGGGAGAGATGAAGCAAAGGAGGCCCATCACACCGGTTCTGCCAAGAGGACCAGCTTATCTTTAGCTCTTCCACACATAATAGTGGCCTTTCCTTCAGGCTGCAGCAGAGGGATTGAAGGACAGCCACCTTTGGCTTCTTGTCTCTGTCTCCCCCATTTTTTTTAATCAATTCAGCTAGTCATTTAAAGAGCACTGTAACTTTAAAAAAGGGTTAGTCCATTTGTTTTTACCACCCTCCTCTCTCCAAGTCCAGTTTACATTGTAAGTCTGAAGGCAAGTTCTGGAAAGTGAGGTAAAATGCTTTAAATGAGCGAATAAACTATTTACAGAATTTGATTTCTGATATGTGGTTAAAATAGCAGAGATAACTCCCCCCCTCGTAGAGCACTGTTATTATATGAGAAAGATAAGTTGGGTATGCAATGGCATCCTTCAGTCTCGAGAGACTATGGTAACGTGCTCTGAATAGAGGACTTGGAACAGCATCTAGTGTGGCTGAGAAGGCCAGTTCAAGAGTGACAATCCCTTCCACACTCAAGACAAATACAATCTGTCCCCTGTCCAGCTACCCGATTTTGCTGCTTTCGGGACTGCCTCTTTGCCTCGGCCTGCTGAACAAGTGTCTCTTCAAATTGGGAGAGGCCAGTTGGGTACCACAAGGGGTACTACCTAGAGCCAAAATAAGTGAGTTTACAGGATTACATGGAAACCCCTCTTTTCCATGTACATGTGCCTTGCTATCCCTCTGTCCACTTTGGCTTTTTCCTGTGCCTCCCCCCCCCCCCCCCCCGCAGCACAGGTCTGAATTGGTTACTTACAAAGGGCTGGAATGGACTCACAAGCTCAAAGATGCCTTTATAATTATGGCATTGTGGGCTCTGCGCAAGTGATCAAAAACACAGAATTCAGTATAAGATAGAAAAATTCACAACTTAAATACGAGATTTTTAATGTGTATCTTGGATCTCGTGTCAAGAAGATTTTCTAGTATTTAGGGAATGAAATAATTCTGGGACAATATAGCTTTGGAGGTGAGAAAATATTATGATTCATTGCAAAAGGGGAACCAGTGGTGAGAGGAAAAGGATAGTTAAAGGCTCTGCTTTGAATGAACTCGAGAATCAGTTTTAAGTTTTTGAAACCCTATTTTTTCACTTTTCAGAGGGAAACACAATAGATGCCAAGATTTTACTGAAAACAAGCCTGGGGAGCTTAACATCAGCTTTGCTTGCCTTTGAAACTCTCCCACACAATGTGTGGAAGAGTGAAAGCCTTTGACGGCCGAAGCAGTTTTCATAAAGGTCCTGGGAATTTTTAAATGAATGCTCGTGTACCAGAGATGTAGGAGTTCCTTGTCTCATCTTCAAAGTGTTCAAATTCTTCATTGTTGTTGTAAAGGTGGAGGGGGGGGGGGGAAAGATTAATATATATATAAGGGAATATATATGTCCTCAAATGTCCTCTTATCTTAATGGTCAGATTCTGACAATGTATATCCTTCCAAAGAGATCTCTGTTCAGCCTTGCATCTTGGGTGCTGGACTGCTGTGTACAAAATAGGTTAATTGGAAATGTGTTTCAAATGGCGTTTCAATACTGTAAATGAAATTAGGTAAAGGTTCCCCTTGACAAATGTCCAGTTGTGTCCGACTCTAGGGCGCAGTGCTCATCCCTGTTTCCAAGCCGCAGAGCCAGCGTTTGTCCGAAGACAGTTTCCGTGGTCACGTGGCCAGCGTGACTAGACACGGAACGTCATGACCTTCCCACCGAGGTGGTACCTATTTATCGACTCACATTTTTACATGCTTTCGAACTGCTAGGTTGGCAGGAGCTGGGACAAGCGACGGGAGCTCACTCCGTTGCGTGGATTCGATCTTACGACTGCTGGTCTTCTGACCTTGCAGCACAGAGGTTTCTGCGGTTTAACCCGCAGTGCCACCACGTCCTACCTGAATGAAATTAACATCCAATTAAAAACAAATGGATGAAGGACTGTGAATGAGCTTGGAAAAGTTAAATTTTTTAGAACTCCTAGGTTCTCCTTCTCCTGCTGAGGGAAGAGATTCTGCAAGTCATACCCCAGCAAAATAGCGTTTTCAGGCCCTAAACTCAGAGTCCTTTCAGAGTTCAGGACTGCCAGACTGTTCCAGACTTCTCTTCTTATCTGCCATCCTGTTGTTGTATTGCTTACTCTGAATATTTGAAGGGGGTCAGTGGAGGTAATTCCATGTTGATTGAAACATTTCGCTACAATAATATAAAATGTTCATCCTGGTGAGGTTATCTGGAAGTTGAGTCATGGCAACTGGACTTCTTTCTTATTAGGTTGAAACGTTTCGCTACAACTATGACTGAGAATCTTCACAGATATACAGTGGTACCTCGACTTACGAACATCTCCACTTGCGAACGATTCGAGTTATGAACGGCTCCGGAGTTATGAACAAAAAGTTGCTTCGACTTGCGAACGGAGCCTCGACTTACGAACCAACCCCCCCCCCCCAAAAAACGTTTCCTGCCCTTTTTTTGACCTAAGTTCACATTAGGTCAAAAGAAGAAATTTTTTTTAAAAATCACCCCCTAGTGGTAGATACGAATTAACCGGCTTTGCATTAGTTCCTATGGGAACTAATGCTTCGACTTAAGAACAACGCCTCGACTTAAGAACGAAAAACAGCCGGTACGGATTAAATGGTTTTCAATGCATTCCAATGGAAAAGTTTGCCTCGACTTACGAACTTTTCGACGTACGAACACCGTTCCAATACGGATTAAGTTCGTAAGTCGAGGGTACCACTGTATTGCTACACATTTTGGGGCACAACTCTGAAGTTGGTGCGATAATATGAAAGGACAGCAAGAAAAGTGGCAGACTACAGGGACCACATGCACTTCAACCTGAGATGCAGACAATTTTATTTTATGTAGTGACCTGTTTCAACCTAGTAAGAAAGAAGTCCAGTTGCTATGACTCAATTTCCAGATAAGCTGATGGAGTTCCTGCATGGCCGGGGGTTGGACTCGATGGCCCCTGTGGTCTCTTCCAACTCTGTGATTCTATGATTCTAACCTCACCTGGATGACTGAGAATCTTCACAGATATATTCCATGTTGATTGTACAGTCAACCCTCGACTTACGAACTTAATCCGTTCCGGAAGGACGTTCTTAAGTCGAAAAGTTCGTAAGTTGAATCAGCATTTCCCATAGGAATGCATTGAAAACCAATTAATCCGTTCCGGCTGTTTTTGGTTCTTAGGTCGAGGGGCGGTTTGTAAGTCGAAGCATTAGTTCCCATAGGAACTAATGCAAATCCGGTTAATCCGTTCCTACCACTAGGGGCAGAAATTTTGTTTCTTTTTTTTCCTTTTAACCTAAGATGACTTAGGTTAAAAAAAAAGGAAAGAAAAGAGGGAGGGAAGGAGGGAACAGACACCTTTTCAACAGAACACCTTGAAAGTTCAAATTTCGCGCTTTCCCCGCCTCCCGCGCGTTTTTTTTCCAGTTCATAACTCGAAGCAAAGTTCACAACTCGAGGCTATATTTTTCTATCAGAGCGGTTCGTAAGTCGAAATGTTCGTAACTAGGGCCGTTCGTAAGTCGAGGGTTGACTGTAGTCAGTGATGGTTACAGAGAGGGCATATAACTCATTTTCGCTCAGCCATGGAAACTGACTGGGGGAGTGGACTTGGTAAAACCACTCCTTAAACATCTCACTTACCTTGAAAGCCCTCTTAGGGACGCTGTAAGTCAGTTCTGACTTGATGGCACAGAACAACAACAAGATAAAAAAGGTTTGTCTAAAGCTCGGAACCATTCCTTTTTTAAAAAAGCAATGTTTTTTTTACAATAACTCATTCCTGATTGTGAATAACAAGTAAATCTGCTGTGTTACTGCTTTTTTGTGTGTGGTTATTTTAACAAAAAATAAAATAAAAATTAATCAAGCACATTCTCCGCCCCAAAATAACATTGCTGAAATAACAAGAAAATATTGCTTGTTATGCAAACATTCTAGGAATAATGCTGTTGCCATTAGAATTTTTTTAAAAAAATAATGATGTTATCCCTTTTTACTTGAGATAATATGATGTACACACAGAGTACATCATAGTTCTTGCCTTATTTCGAACACCTTACTTTCATATTCTGGATGTGTCTTGTGAGCGCACACTCTCAGGCAGGAAAACTAATTCTTGCACTGTCTTTCTCTAGACCAGAGTGGCAGGTTAGCTTTTACAGTGAGTTTTGCATGATTTGTGTATAGGGAACCAATGCTACATGAATACCTTGGAGAGCACAGAAAACAGGTGTGTTGATTGTAAAATAGTGTCCAAAATCTGTATATTAAGATAAATAATTTATTAGGGAAAAGGGGGGGGGAGGGGAAAAAAAAACTCTTTCCCTTTTTTTTGCTGGCCTAATAAAGCTGTTATACTCCCTCTTCAATGTGTACCTTAACATCATGACGGCAGTTGAGTTTATAAGGGAATCTAAGAGCAGTGCCATCGGGTGGTGAGATTCATTTACAGGTTTGGATTTGTAACATGACTACCCATGAGCAGGGTCATCCATGGTCGAAGCAATTAGAAAGAGCAAAGAAAAAGTGTCAATAGCACAATTGCTAATGAAGCCATTAGATTAAAGCTGAAAGGACATTTGGTTTCTCACATGCAGAGATGTGAAAGAAAAGTGGGAAGAGGGTGCCTATGGAGCATAGATTGTTTCCTCCAAGGAAATTTTGAGAAGATGTGTAACCATAACAGTGGGACACAGGAAATGAAATTATTGTTACATGCATCTGAAGAAGTAGGGTACAGTCAATGAAAGGTAATGCCAAATGAAATGTGTTAGTTTTTCGGATGCCATAGGACTGTTTCTTTTTCATCATCAAGTGGATATTGGTTGAAGAAGCTGAAAGGACCTCAGTGGACAAATTTTAGAAAACAAATTTTAATCTATTTTATTCAGTTATGCAAAATTGCTAGGATTTTTTAATATATATATCATCTTTAAGATACAGTACATTAAAGTAATCCTGGTGTCCTTTTAAAATCTCTGGATAGAATATAACAGTTTAAAAACTATTTTATGAAGTAACCGTGTTGCTTAATCCTCAGCTTTGTCTACTCTGTGGACAAGTGTGTTTTTCAAGTGAACAAAAGCCTTAAATGGTTCTCCTGCCAGTATCCCACTGCAGTATTTAGTCTACGTTACTCAGGCATTTTGGACGTCTGAAAAGGTGACTGCTGTTGCTAACTGGAAATCCATAAAGCATATGTCATGTTAGATACCTGCTTTCATAACAGTTTATGTTTGGATTCTTCATTGGATTCTTCAGTACTGGGTCATCCATATATATAATTTCACTGCTCAAGTCTTGTGTGTGTGGTATCTCTTATTTTGAAAGCTTATCTTTTCTTGTTTTCTAGTGAACTTTTGCACTGGTCTTTCACTATCAGACTTTAGCTGAAAGTAGGAAGTAGGTGGGTGTGAGTGATTAAACATAACTTAAACATTGACTGCAATGCTTTGTTATTTCAGACTTCCCTCTCACCCCCGTTCTAGATCTGGAGCTCTGGACTGTTCAGTTAGGCAGCTGTTTGGGAGATAAATGGGTGCTTTCGTACTTTGATTGTGGGGTTGAACAATTTGTGTGTTTGACTTAGCTATGCAGGATCAGTCATATTTTTTCTTTTTAATTTTTTAAGGAAAAAAAATCTTTCTTTGCACTTGCAGATCAGATTCTTCCTTCTGAAGAAGAACTGTTGTGAACAATTTTATGCAACCGTGTCTGTGTTCCAAAAGTGATGCTTATGTTAGCTGTGTTTCCTGTTAGGGTCAGTTAATATGGGAATTTATCCCTGCCTGTAGCATGCATAAATTATGAACAGACTATATGTATTTTCATTAGCTGAAATGTATTAAACTAAAAGCAGGCAATGTTCCTAGGGATATAAAGGATGGTGGTTATATATTTAAGCATGAAATTTGGGGGCACTAGACAGGTAGGTGTGGATTCTGGTGATGATACATATTGATCTCTTCAAGAAAATGTCAAGCATAGCATCATAGCTTCTTTCTGCCTAACCCAGGCATTTACTTTTGGTCTAGGCAACGCAACAGCATCTTTTGCCCATGGATCTTTAAGTAATCCATTGGGAGGGCAGATTCTATATGCTGAGCAGTCAATTGCTTATGTCAGTGGTTCCCAACTTTGGGTAACCCAGGTGTTCTCGGAATACAACTCCCAGAAACCCTGGCCAGCACAGCCAGTGGTGAAGACTTCTTGGAATTTTAGTCCAAGAACTCCTGGGGACCCAAGGATGGTAACCACTGGTTTCTGTGATACAACTCTATATAAAGTGGGAGATATAGATTATTAATTATTGGGCATGTTACATATTGCATGTGGTAGGGGTTTTACCAAGTTGTGATGCTCAACAATGAAACTTTGGTGTCCATTGTCTGTTGTAGGGAAGTTGGATTGACCTGTATTTTTGTCATACATAAGAAAACAAGAGTCAGTGTGATGTAGTGGTTAGAGTGACTGACCTGGACACCATTCCTTGAACATCTGCAATACTTTGAAAACTTTATTAGGGTTGCCATAAGTCGGAAGTAACTTGATGGCACATAATAGCAATAAATAAGAAAATACACTGTTAATTAAACATCAAAGACTAATGGACAATCTGGGGGATCTTTCTGTACATAATGTCTAAAACCTAGAGCTAGTTTATGAAGGGATTTGAGCCTCTGACTTGCACTGAGAAGATGAAAGCTTTGATTCTTGGCCAGTGGCTATCTTAAGGCTTTGATTCTTGGCCAGTGGCTATCTTGCATTCTAAATGCAGATGGACTCGAACCGCCGAACCGGCAGTTCATGCCATTTCATTTATCAGCCAAACAGGTGTTCGGTGCTTAAAAGCCCTGCATCCTCCAGTGGGCACCCACTCAGAGGCAGTGGCCTGGCTTCCCAGCCCTGCCTCTTCTGGACACTGCCTCTGAGTGACTGCCTGCCGGAGGAGGTGGGCTTTGAAGCACTGAACACCTGTTTGGCTAATAAATGAACTGCCAAACTGCCGGTTCGTAAAAGTAAAGGTTCCCCTTGACATTTAGTCCAGTCATGTCCGACTCTAGGGCGCGGTGCTCATCCCTGTTTCGAAGCCGTAGAGCCAGCGTTTGTCCGTAGACAGTTTCCGTAGTCACGTGGCCAGCGCGACTAGACACGGAACGCCGTTACCTTCCCACCGAGGTGGTACCTATTTATCGACTCGCATTTGCATGCTTTCGAACTGCTAGGTTGGCAGGAGCTGGGACAAGCGACGGGAGCTCACTCCGTTGCGTGGATTCGATCTTACGACTGCTGGTCTTCCAACCCTGCAGCACAGAGGCTTCTGCGGTTTAACCCACAGCGCCACCACGTCCCTTCATACCCATCTCTAATTCTAAATTAGTCTAAATTAGCTGGTTCATACCCATCTCTAATTCTAAATTGTGTATTCTTTGTGTAGTCTCCTGAAGGCCTCAAAGGAAGCCCAAAATGCAAACATAGGAGATGTGTAGCTTTAAGATTTGGTATATTGTGCTTTTGACAGATGATCAGGCTACTGATTAGTTCCATAACAAAATGACATTGGTATTTTACTCCTTTGACTATTGAGATTAATCTTTATTCTAGACCTGTACTGAAATTGCTGCACTGAGTGTATGCAAAATGATAATGTAGTTCAGTCCATCATTTTTATTTGTGAAACTCAGTATGACATATTAATTTCATATATTATTATTATTTTTGTCTTTAGGAGAGGACTTCTTACCATTTACATGGCTAATTTGGTGAGTAATTGCATTGTAAAATATATGTATAATAACATGGAATTATTTGAAAAGTGTCTTTAGTCTTTTAATTTCTGTTACCGTAGAACCGATTCAAACCATTCAGCTACTGCTATCTTGATTTCACCACTGAATTCAGGTGTGATGAAGGTTGTAAACTGTATGACTTGAAGTAAAAATCTTATTCTGATTAAATCTAATGTTGCAGAAAAATAAACTGCTTTACTTCCTGATAGTTCACTTTCTTGTTCAAATATTTTTTCCCTATAAGATCCTGTACTGCCTTTTTTAAATTTTTAAATTTTTTACAGAATAGCAAATACAGAGATCCAGTTTCCGGGCTGAATCACATGATCAGCTAACAGTGTAGTGGGAACTGGACTGCTCAGACCGTAGGATTTACTTTAATTATTATTTGTTATTTTTTACATCAGCTGGCTGGATAGCTCAATGAGTTAGGTATCTGGCTGTGGAGCTAGAGACTGGGAGTTCGATTCCCAACTACAGTATGTCTGCTGAAAGTAGAGCCAACCTGTGTATCAGTGGGCAAGGTGCACAGTCCCAGAGTGCCCCAGAAGAAGGGAATGGTAAAATACTTTTGAGTACTCTCTACATAGAAAACCTTGGAAAGGGTTGCTATAAGTTAGAACTTACTTGATGGCACACAATTATTATTCTTTCTGCTCTTCCTTTTGTCCTCAATTTAGAACTAGTGATTGACATGAAAAAAATCCTTAAAAACAGCTATTAAAATTTTTAAAAAGCATGGAACAGACATTAGATATCAAATAAAAATAGGTAGCAGAGTTAGCTATAAGAAATCAAATGCCCAGCAAATCAAAGGCATCTAGAAAGGATAGGTTTCAGTCTACATTAAAATTATGTGTGCAGTATCATCAAAGTATGATGCTTTACACCTTTCCAAGGGAAGTTATAGTTCAATACTTAATATGGGGGAGGGGTGGGGAAACAGAGGTAGCTTGGTGGAAATTGATAAATAGGGAGGTAATACATTGTTATTTCAATTGCGTGCAGTGAGCCTGAGCTGCAGCTATAGTTATCTTTGGTCATGGGAACAGGTGATTGCTTCAAAGGTTTCATGGAAAAACTGACTTTTTGAGGAGGAATTTGAAGGTGTCATCATGTGAGTCTGTGTGAGAGAAGGCAAGACCATGGCAGCTTTTAAAATTGAACAAAGTTGTTCTGGATTTGAGAGCAGTCAGGAAACTGGTATGATGATTTTTGGAGGAACATTGTGTAATGAGAACAATGAATAGAAATTAGGAATTATTCCATTTGGAATAAACTACTGGCCCCTTTAGCCTTATGTTTGATTCATTTTAAATATTTGTCCAAGTGAGTATGAACTGATCATGGGTAGGTTTAGGATGTTTATTAAAAACAGCTTCCTAAATGGAAAGTCTTACAGACACCAGATCAGCAGCAAGGTATATTTTAGTAATCTGTGGTCAGGCGTGAGAAACACAGTGCAAAGGTTCCTGTACTCACTGAGGATTTCTTTCTGAACTATAGAATTATCATCATAGGGTCTGTGATTGAGGATACTGAGCTAGAGTTCTCTCATCACTGAACTATCATGGGTGATCTCATGCTCTTTCATACGTACAATTCTGAAAAAAATCTTTTTTTTAAAAAATCAGCATTTCCATAAGGACACCAAAAAAATTAAATGCAGATCTTCTATAGTACTGCAGGACTTTAATTTTGACATGCAGGTTTAGTAACACAATGCTTGACCTAGCTGAAAGCAGTACAAAAAGATGCATGCAAAGTAATAACTATATTTAATGTAGCTGAGAATGTGGGCTACGCAATCTGAACCAGTTGCAATCAATGAATCAACATTTCTGTAATACCAAGAAACCAAGAGTGATCGTAGCTGGTCCGAAGGCTACACCAACGAGCACAAGTTTTTGCAGGTCTATTTTGGATTGCACGTGTTGAAGGCAAGACATTTCTAAGATGGTAAAACGGGATGTATTGGTAACATATATGTATGTATAAGACGATCCCTCTAAAGATATATCGGGATCAAAGAGAACCCCAGGATTCCAGCTGGAGGGTGAAAGTGAAATGTGATCACCACAGTTATTTCTGTCTAATAAGGTAGGAGAGGAGGGCCTGTAAATAAGAACATGCTTAGGTTTCTTGAAAATAAGAGGCACAGAATATTAGCGGAAGTGCTTTGAAGCAAGAATAAGATATTCTTAATACTGTGTAGGATACTGGAGACTTCAGCAGAAGGAAAATCAGTGTGTATATGAGAGTAGCAATTCAGAAAATATCACATGACTGCAACTGTAATCAGTGGAATAATTAGTAATAGGCAAAGTGCTCTTTTTAATTTTCATTTTGTTTCTGAAATTTATATACTGTTTCCTAGCTGTAGTTCCTAGTTAGCAAGAACACATGAAAAAGTAAACTGCAATTGTATAACACAGTTGAAAAAACAAACAAACTGGAAATAAAAAAATTAAAGTAGGATTAGAAAATAAAATACCAGTTCCTTAGCCAGTGGTAAATAGGCCTGCGTAGGTTAGATCAGGGTTCAGCAGGACAGATTCCTATTGAGAGAGAATAACTTTGCTAGTTTTCTGAAGATAGTGGAGTGGTGGCCAAGTGGGCCTCTCTGGGAAGGGAATTTCACAAACCAGTTATAATAAAAATCTTGGAACTGCAGAGCTGGAAGCGACCCTATGGATCATCAAGTCCAGCCTCTGTCAAGGAGGCACAAGTGGGGAATCGAACTCCCAACCTCTGACTCCGCAGCCAGATGCTTAAGCCACTGAGCTATCCAACAGTTGTTACCTCTGAGAAGGCTTTACATCTTGGGAGAGGGGCAAAAAGCTGAATTCCTCGTGTAGAGGGAAGTGTAGGACTCTTTCAATGCATTTGCCCATCTTACCTTGAGTTTAGTGAATGCTGTAGCAGGTTTTTGTTTTTGACAGATACCATTTCAAGTCCTTGGAGTGCATACATTTGCAGTGGTATCTGTGTGGGGCAGAACCCTATATAATAATCTGGTTATAAAATTCAATCCTACCTTTTTCTTGACTCCCCTTCCTCTAGTGCAGTTACCTCTCACTTCAGGTTCTCTAGCCAGATCTGTGATATGTCAGGATTTTCCACACTTTTAAAGAAGTAAAGGAAAAATAAAAATGAGACAGATTTCTTCAAACTGCCTTCTGAATAGTAGAGGGAGGCTTGGAAAAGTAACACAGTTTTCCTTTTTCTTCGCCTAAGACTCTTGGCACAGTTTGAATGTAATCCTAAACCATAATTAAGTGTTATGTGAATATATTTGCTCTTGTGAATAGGTTCCTGCTCCTCCTATCCCCATATTGTCTTCTAGTTTGCATTAGAGGACCAGTTTCTTCATAATTAAACTAACTGCATTTTTTTTTATCATGTCTGAACCGGGAGTCCCTAACCTTTTGGGTCTGGTGGACAGCTTTGTAATTTGAGAAAGCATTATGAGTAGTGTCACAAAAGGGGTGCCGTGAGAGTTCCCCATTCATCCAGCATGGTGATGAGTGTGTATCCAGACATGAAATATCAGATGAGGTTAAACGTTGAGTAACTTGCTTAAGAATCTGAATATAAGGTCTGCGTCCTACAATTTAAAGTAGTTTCATTATATCCATAGCTTTGTCCTACTTACTGAACACTCATTTCATGGAAAGGCAAGCCAATTATTTGACATTT
This sequence comes from Intellagama lesueurii, assembly GCA_037013535.1. Classification (NCBI taxonomy): domain Eukaryota; kingdom Metazoa; phylum Chordata; class Lepidosauria; order Squamata; family Agamidae; genus Intellagama; species Intellagama lesueurii. The sequence goes on from JBAJHW010000003.1 coordinate 10,974,633, forward strand.
TAATCAGAAGATACCCCACAGCAAACCATATATAAACACACGAGGAGACACTTTCCCTCTTTTAGGTTTCTGTCTCAGTCCGTCTCCTTTGGAACACCCTAAGCTCCGAAGAATTGATGCTTTTGAAGTGTGGTGCTGGAGGAGACTCTTGAGAGTCCCCTGGACTGCAAAGAGAACAAACCTATCCATTTTGAAAGAAATCAACCCTGAGTGCTCACTGGAAGGACAGATCCTGAAGCTGAGGCTCCAATACTTTGGCCATCTCATGAGAAGAGAAGACTCCCTGGAAAAAACCCTGATGTTGGGAAAGAGTGAAGGCAAGAGGAGAAGGGGACGACAGAGATGGTTGGACAGTGTCATCGGAGCTACCAACATGAATTTGACCCAACTTCGGGAGGCAGTGGAAGACAGGAGGGCCTGGCGTGCTCTGGTCCATGGGGTCACAAAGAGTCGGACATGACTTAAAGACTAAACAACAACAACAACAAAGCTTCTCCACTTCCAGTCTGTCCATAGACAGACTGCCACAGCTTGCAGGCAGTCGCAAGGGTGGTATGACCGTTGGGGTAGGCAAGGTGTAGCTCCACTGAAGTTATTGTCCTGAAACTCTCGTGGCCCTTCACTATTGTCTGTACAGTCTAGGGCCATGGAAGTTGCAGCCCAGCAATATTCAGAGAGCCATCTGTTTCCCAAGTGAAAAATGGTAGAAGATGCTGACTGTTTTACAGATGAGTTGATATGTTCCTCTGGGCTGTTTGAATATGATAACATACTGCATTAAAGACTTGATTTAGTTTGTCTCCTGTTTCTTAAGAATATAGCTTGTGGGTCATTGCCATCTGAGAATGACTTTATTACCTGAAGGGAGAAAGAACAACAGAGGTTTTCTAATAGTAAACCTACTTATCCTTCTTATTGCTACTCAATTCAAATCTGTAATATAGGAAACGATATACGTATTACAGTTTTTAAAAAGACATTGTAAATCTTCATACTGCCTTCAATTCTAAAGTAGATTGTGGTTCTTGATTAAAGGCAGTGTGTTATGCTGCTTTCAGAGTTTTGCACAGGTGAGAGTGGTGAGAGGGGTTATTTGATAATTGAAGGAAATTTCTTAAATTCAGTCAATATAGGCAAGCCGTAAATGAGAGCAGCTTAATGTGTTTTAAGATTCCTAGAATATTTTAATGGCTGAAATTATGTTGCTTAGTGTAGTAAGTCACACTAGGTTAAACTCATTGAATCAGTGGGGATTTGGTGAGTCAACTCCTGTGTAAGTTCCATTGATTCAAAAGGGGTCTTATCTAGTTGCAGGTTGCTACGTTAAAGTAAGCCACAACTAGAGTAAGCCCTTTAAAAGATACTGCTAGATGGTGGTTTAGGTATCTGACTGGGGAGCCAGAGGTTGGGAGTTCAATTCCCCACTGTGCCTCCTTGACAGGGGCTGGACTCAGGGATCCATAGGGTCCCTTCCAGCTCTGCAGTTCAAAGGTTATTATTATTAAATCAATGGAACTTATGGAGTTCACTCACCAAATCTCCACTGGGCCTTTTCTAGGGCGACTTACTACACTAAGCAACTGGAATTCAGCCTGTGTATTTTTTTTCACCTTAGAAAATTATTTTGATCACTGCTTTATTCATATGCAAATTTTAAGTAAATTAAAAGTGTTAATTTAAAAGAAAATAGAAGGTGTTGATTTGAATCACAGATCTTTTGTGATCAAGGAACAGTGGTCAATTTTCTGGGCCTGGAGGACTGTACTGGACCCTTGTTAACTATAGGAGGCTGTACTGCTGTTGTGGTGGGTGCATTTCTTTCAATAATTTTCTTGGAAAACTCATGCAACGTTTGGAAAACATAGCCTGTTCTGTGATGCTGCTGTCTATCTGTCGTGTGCCATTTTGAAAGTCTGTCTTTTGAATGGTTTTTCATTCTTATTTTAATGTTTTATTATTTTTCTTTTAAACTATATGTACGCCACTGACCTGCTATCAGTCTTCAAAAAGTTAAAATCTGCTTGCAAAAAGGACAGACTCAAGTGCTTTTCAAACGGAAGCTTACAAATGGCCACAGCATTCCACCAGCAAGAAAACAAGCAAATCTGTATGCACTTTATGGGGATCATGAGAGGGAAGAAGAGTTTATGAAGTTAGAATAGCATCTCTGCATAAGTAATAAATAGTGACTAAAAACAGCCCTGAGCACTGCACTTTTGTATGGTCCAGCTTAACAGTATTTGATTTGTAAGTTGCAGGAAATAGGATCTTGACCAGTGACAAATAAATTTCCATTTTTTGCTTTTTATAGATAGCCAGAACATTGATTTAGGGTATCAAGACACAGAAGAAATTCTATATTAAGCCATTGTAGGTCTGTACAGAAGTAATGCAGTCTTTCCCATGTATTAGCCGTCGAGGACCAAAGATTCTCCACCTCTGCAAAGTTACTGGGTGGGCAATGGGTTTCTTTGTGGGCTTACCCAAATCTGCTGTCAAACATAGAGCCCCCCCACATTTTTTTTGCCTTATTGATGGCTAAGGATATGATTATGATTGGCATAATTTTTGTACAATACTAACCTGAGTTTATCTTTAGTGGACTTAAGTTTGTTTTGTGATCTCAATTCACCAAAACGTATGTTGCTGTTAAAGAGTAGGAGCATAGAAGGAGGAAGATCCTGATGTCTATCTGTGCTGTTTTCATAATAAGTAACAGGACATGTTAGTGTCTTATAACATGTGCCACTGATGGCATTCATGGAACTTTGCACAGGACGTTCAGAGGAAGATTCATGTTTAGATCTTTCTACATATTGAAAAGGACCATTCTTCTGAATTGCACAGACTCCCAGTATCTGATTACAAGGTGTCTTTGCTATATTGAGTCTTTGCTTCCTCTGGCACAGTGAATATTTCAGTGCTGCAAAATTTGCTTTCTTTTATTCCTTCCACCTTTTCCACCCCAGTGAATATGGATGCTTTGCTGGTTACATGGTAGAGATGATATATCTCTCTTTGTTTATAGAGTTCACAAATAGTAATGAAAAAGTGTGGCTGTGCAGTGGAAAAGAATAAAGGGGTTTAGGTAATGTCTAATTTGACAGTAGCTGAAATCCAACAAATCTTTGCTGAGTAAAGGTTTCGTTTGTGATTTTGGGGTGCATGTGAATGCATCACTTTCTGTATGAGTTGTGTGCACCCTGAAATTGTCAAAGGAAGCCTTTAATCACTGACAATTTGCTTTTACCGATGGCATCATTCCCATTGTAGACATGGAACAGCGCAACAGGATTTCACCCGGCGCTTAGAGTTTCTTGAATGAGAAATACAAAAAGGTGCCTATGAAATGAGCAACAGTTGAAAAAGAGTTGGATAAAAATGATAAGATGATTTGAAGGCAAACAAAGCATTTTAACTTAATATAAACGTAAAATGAGTCTGTATTAAATCAGATAAAGCAAACAATGTTTTAATTGTCCCTGAAAGAGGTAAGTAGGCTTATTGATCCATGGCTCAGACAGAATCTATTTTAGTCCTTCAACTTTTTCTGTTTCTGCTCTATGGTGGTGGGTTGGGTAAGCAACTGGAGAAAAATAATGCTTGCTCTGTTTAGCTTCCTTCAAGTCTCCTTTGGAATTTTTTGCAAGGAACTGTGTTGAACACTCAATAATTGTTCTTTCATTAAAAATGAAATGCATATGTTTTTAAGCGATCACGGCAATCATGTTTTACGTTTCCTTGAAAGTGTTCAGTTCACTTCCCCAAAATGCATTCTACCCTTTGAAAACTGATGCCCTCAGTAGTTAATTGTGTATATGTTAAACATCTCATATTTTGTGGTATAAGCAGTTTTGAATATAGGATGAATACAGTCCCAAATTGATACCCTTAAGAAAGTTATATGAAACATCAGCAAAAAAAAAAAAGTGATAATCCAGAGTTTTTTGAGGCTTGTAATATAAGCTAATTTGATTAACAGCGCATAGTATAATCGAGTTACAGAAAATGAATAGCATTCATATTGACTTCTCAAAGGCCAAAGTCTAAGGTCGCTGCTGCCACTCCAGTAAATCTTTTTGAGACAAGTTTTAAAATTAGGAGTTATGTGAACTCTTAACATTGCTGATGTCTTCACTTTTTAAAATCATACAGTAATAATGTTAGACCCTGGCAGCTGGCATACTTGTGGATTGACATGGCTAATTGGCTTTGGCATGCTAGCCCCAGGAAACCTCATCCATCACTTCAGCCCAGAAATTCTGGCAGGAGCCAGAGAAAGCACTCAGAGTTTTATCTCTTCTTGGCCTTTTATGCAATGTGGCCTTGCCACTCTTTAACTCTCCTAGAAAACTCTCCAGAATCTTGATATGAAATACTTGTTTTCTGGAGTTCCTGAAGAGGCAGGCCTATCTCAGTGTGTTAGCAAAAGTAAAGTGGAAAAAAGAGAAGATGAAAAAAGAAAATAAACTAAAAACGAGGACAAAACACTATGACACTCTGAAGACTATCAAAATCCACTCCTTTATAAACATAAATAAGTTGTACCTAAGTGTATATTTGTATGTCCCTATGCTACATAAATGTGGAATTTATTCTATGATGCAGAGGGATGAAAAAGAAACACAGAAATGAGATTTTTCCTAGATATAAATGCTTCTTTTCACATAGCAGTGGCTTTTTCAAGAAATAAAATGTTTTATGTCTTCATTGCCTGACGTACCAGATTGTAGGTTGAGAATGTACAGTTTGGGTAGAAGTAGATTGGAAACATGGGCAGGTAAGACTTCATTCCATTTCTGCCCTATTAGGTTGCTTGTAACATTTTTAGTGCTGCAACCAGGACTGCCTTACCTTGCTGTGGATGGATTGTAATGGAACTACTTGGCTTCAGGATCATTTTTGATCATGGAGCACCTCTGTGCAGAGCACTTGAATGGTCAAAGAGAATGCAGAACTCTATCTATGCCCAGAATGCCACATATTCCACGATCAACCAAGTTTTTGCTCTGTGCATTCCCATTGGTGACTCCAGATACAGCTTAGAGCATCTAATGCAAATACAGTAATTATACAAAACCATCTTGGAACAGGTGTTTCCATGTGCACTTTCACTGTTAGTGTGTTTGAGCTGAATTCCCAGGATTCCAAACTCTAAATTTAAGAAAACCCTGTTCATGTTTACTGTTTCTTATTGGCCAGAATCCTGTTGTTGTTTGCATAAGGTTTGTGTAACTTGCTGTAACTCTTTGTGGCTAATTGATGAGATGTTGGGGCTTATTTCAATCACATGTCTACTCATGTGTCTGGTGCTGCAACAGGAGTGTGCCAGGCACCTGGTCAATGACCCATGGCACATTACACAAACCTAATGCTAACACCGGTGGGATTCTGGTAGTATGCCTTTTACCTTTGTATTTTTGCTTGTGGACGGTGGCATATAAATTCTCAAAAGACATGAATAAATGTTTAAAACTTTTGGAAGTAAAAAAATGTGTGGCCATGCTAAGATGAGTCTTCTGGGAGATGCAATTAGAAAAGTAAACTTTCTCAAGCTGCATTTATGAGTGAAAAGTGCCTTTGATATTAATAAAGAAAAACTATCTTATATTATCTTGGTTTTGTGAAATTGAAAACTGAAATGACAGGGGAATAGTTTTATATCTAATGTAAGTTTTAAAATGGCTGGAACCAAGATATATTATGTAAACAGCTACTGACTTAGTATAAGGGGGAGGTGAACCCGTTGGAATCTTGTCTAAGTGACATACTCCTTGTGCCCTAATTAATATTAGAAAGTGGAGAAGGCAGACTCTAGGAAAGCCTATAAATGTCTATCTTGATGGAAGGCAGTTCAGCTTGCAAGTGATGTTGGTGTTGCACAAAGCCAAAGATAAGAATTCCTCCTCAGGGTTGATTAGTCAGTATAACTGTTCAGAGAAACCTTCCTTAACCTGATGCTCTCCAGATGTTTTGGATTCTAATTTTTGCACTGCATCAATTGGACAGGCTGCCTTGGGCTGATGGCCATTGTAGTCCAATATATTTGGAAGGTACCATGTCTTGGTTTGTTCTGTAGAAATTCCTGATTTCTATAACGGCCTTTAGAATATCTGCATTTCCAGCTCCAGAGTGTCTACACAGGGAAGTGAAATACCTTACTTGCTTGAAGGGTCCAACCATAAACACAAAAAATACCCTAGACGTGTACTCCAGACAAATACTTAAAAAGTTAGGGCAGTTGTTTTTTTTTTTAAAGTTGAAGACCATTTCTCTTTTTCTTAGCACAGAACGTTTTTAAGGTATTTAGGAGTCAGGTACTGAATTACATCTCAGACTGTGTGAACTTTGCTATCTGAGGTGCATCAGATAGATTCAAATATTTCAAAGGATATTATAAGTCCCTCCCCCCCCCCCCTTACTCAGAAAAGAGTGATGGCATAGATAAAATTGCACAGGAGATGGTTGTATAGGAGGGCCTGTATTTTTTGTTGTTGTTTAGTCGTTAAGTCATGTCCGATATGGGACCAGTGGCCATATCTGAGGTTGTTGATATTTCTTCCGGCAATCTTAATTCCGGCTTGGGATTCCTCCAGTCCTGCCTTTCGCATGATGTATTCTGCATATAAGTTAAATAAGCAGGGAGACAATATACAGCCTTGTCGTACTCCTTTCCCAATTTTGAACCAATCATTTGTTCCATATCCAGTTCTAACTGTTGCTTCCTGTCCCACATATAGATTTCTCAGGAGATAGATAAGGTGGTCAGGCACTCCCATTTCTTTAAGAACTTGCCATAGTTTGCTGTAGTCGACACAGTCAAAGGCTTTTGCGTAGTCAATGAAGCAGAAGTAGACGTTTTTCTGGAACTCTCTGGCTTTCTCCATAATCCAGCGCATGTTAGCAATTTGGTCTCTAGTTCCTCTGCCCCTTCGAAATCCAGCTTGTACTTCTGGGAGTTCTCGGTCCACATACTGCTGAAGCCTACCTTGGAGGATTTTGAGCATAACCTTGCTAGCGTGTGAAATGAGTGCAATTGTACGGTAGTTGGAGCATTCTTTGACACTGCCCTTTTTTGGGATTGGGATGTAGACTGATCTTTTCCAATCCTCTGGCCACTGCTGAGTTTTCCAAACTTGCTGGCATATTGAGTGTAGTACCTTAACAGCGTCATCTTTTAAGATTTTAAATAGTTTAACTGGAATGCCATCACCGCCACTGGCCTTGTTGTTAGCCATGCTTTCTAAGGCCCACTTGACTTCACTCTCCGGGATGTCTGGCTCAAGGTCAGCAGCCACACTATCTGGGTTGTCCGGGACATCCAGATCTTTCTGGTATAATTCCTCTGTGTATTCTTGCCACCTCTTCTTGATGTCTTCTGCTTCTGTTAGGTCCCTACCATTTTTGTCCTTTATCATGTCAATCTTTGCACAAAATGTTCCTTTAATATCTCCAGTTTTCTTGAACAGATCTCTGGTTTTTCCCTTTCTATTATTTTCCTCTATTTCTTTGCCCTCTTGTCTCTCCTTGCTATTCTTTGGAAGTCAGCATTCAATTTTCTGTAACTTTCCCTATCTCCCTTGCATTTTGTTTCCCTTCTCTTCTCTGCTATTTGTAAGGCCTCGTTGGACAGCCACTTGGCTTTCTTGCATTTCCTTTTCTTTGGGATGGTTTTTGTTGCTGCTTCCTGTACAATGTTACGAGCCTCCGTCCATAGTTCTTCAGGCACTCTGTCCACCAAATCTAGTTCCTTAAATCTGTTCTTCACTTCCACTGTGTATTCATAAGGGATTTGGTTTAGATTATTCCTGACTAGCCCAGTGGTTTTTCCTACTTTCTTCAGTTTAAGCTTGAGTTTTGCTATAAGAAGCTGATGATCAGAGCCACAATCAGCTCCAGGTCTTGTTTTTGCTGACTATATAGCGCTTCTCCATCTTTGGCTGCAGAGAATATAATCAATCTGATTTTGGTATTGCCCATCTGGTGATGTCCATGTGTAGAGTCGCCTCTTGTGTTGTTGGAAAAGAGTGTTTGTGATGAGCAGCTTGTTCTCTTGACAAAACTCTATTAGCCTTTGCCCTGCTTCGTTTTGAACTCCAAGGCCAAACTTACCTGTTGTTCCTTTTATCCCTTGACTCCCTACTTTAGCATTCCAGTCCCCTAGAATGAGAAGAACATCTTTCTTTGGTGCCAGTTCTAGAAAGTGTTGTAAGTCTTCATAGAATTGGTCAATTTCAGCCTCTTCACCATCGGTGGTTGGTGCATAAACTTGGATGACTGTGATGTTGAAAGGTCTGCCTTGGATTCGTATTGAAATCATTCTATCATTTTTGAGATTGTATCCCAATACAGCTTTTCCCACTCTTTTGTTGACTATGAGGGCGACTCCATTTCTTCTACGGGATTCTTGCCCACAGTAGTAGATATGATAAGCGTCTGAATTGAATTCGCCCATTCCCGTCCATTTTAGTTCACCGATGCCCAGGATATCAATGTTTATTCTTGCCATCTCCTGTTTGACCACATCCAGCTTACCAAGGTTCATAGATCTTACATTCCAGGTTCCTATGCAGTATTTTTCTTTGCAGCATCGGACTTTCCTTTCACTTCCAGGCACGTCCGCAGCTGAGCGTCCTTTCGGGTTTGGCCCAACCACTTCATTAGCTCTGGAGCTACTTGTACTTGCCCTCCGCTCTTCCTCAGTAGCATGTTGGATGCCTTCCGACCTGAGGGGCTCATCTTCCGGCGTCATATCTTTTAGCCTTTTGTTTCTGTTCATGGAGTTTTCTTGGCAAAGATACTGGAGTGGCTTGCCAGTTCCTGCTCCAGGTGGATCGCGTTTAGTCAGAACTCTCCACTATGACCTGTCCGTCTTGGGTGTCCCTGCACGGCCTAGCCCATAGCTTCTCTGAATTACTTAAGCCCCTTCGCCACGAAAAGACAGCAATCCATGAAGGGGCCTGTATTTTACAGACTTTTAAAAAGCACTCAACTCTTTTTTTCCCCTCCTGCAAGTAAACTGAATCAGCTTATAAGATGAATATAAACTGTTTATACATGCAAGGAAGGGGTTCCTTCTGCTCATTGCTCCAGATCCTTTGAACATTTAATTGAATGAAAGACCAAATACTGAATACTTTCACCATAAACTTTTTTTGGGTTGGGGGCGGGGGATATAAAATGGTTACCTGTTTTGATTTTGAGGCTGCTTCACCTTTTAAACTTTGGAAAACTTTTTTTGTTTTGTCTTGTTTTGGATCCTGTCATGAGAGGGTTTAAATAAAGTTGATGAACAAGTTATTGCCACCCTGAATTAGCAATGCTTGGATCTCTGTCATGGATTTTTGTAAGTAAAATATTCAATAGGTCAGAGCAGCCACCTAAAATTATCATCAGCGGTTGAAATTGTTTGGCACTACATGTGTTTTTGCTGTCCAACTCTGGCTGAAGCTTTTAATACAGGATTTACTTATGATGGACATGTTTTTTTTCTTAAACACATGTGATACTATTTCTAAGTATTTTCCTAAGTGGTATGCTTAAAAAAAACACTACACACTTTCATGGGCACAGAATGGAGGTGCTTAGTGACTGAAGAATGTTAGTTGCAAATCCCAAAGCACAGTTTGGAATTCCTGTTTCAGTTTAATATCCTACACTAGTATTTAGAGATAATTTGAACACTGAAAACCAGTAAGCAAGTATGATATGGCAGCAAAAGCTTTACTGAAACCCAACAAATTTAAAATCCTGACTATTGAGGTCTGACATTTGAGGGCAGATGTTGCCCAAGCTTGCTATCTGATCCATGTATGGTACCAGTCGTTCTGTGAAATAGCACAGAAAAAAAGACATGCTCACCTGAGAGAAAAGGTGGTGGTAGATTAAATGAATTCTTTAAAATGGGAAGGTTGTAGCCTTTGAAGTTATGACATGGAAAGGAATAGTTTTGCAATGGCTTCCATTCTGCAGATGTAACATAGCTAGGGATACTCAGACACAAGTATTAGTCAAAATCATATTGGTTGCACTTGCTGGGGTTGTGCAGTTATCTTAAATCTTGGCAATGAATTGCCCTGAGCTAAGGAATCAGCATAGGCATTTTTTATGTGTGTTGATGTAGTGCACAGAAGCTGATACCTAAGCTAACATCTTAACTTGCAGCAAATCATTGCCACGATTTTCACTGTGTCATTCTCATGCAAAAACTCAATAGGATTTTGGGCATTATGTTTATTATTATTTCAGTAATGAGACATGGCATGCAATGTTTGGGGTAAAGGTGAAAACAAGACAGAGCTTCACGGCACCTTAAGAGATGAATAGGTTTATTTGGTGTAAGCTTTTGTGGACTCAAGCCCACTTTGAGTTAGCAGGTGAGCGGGCTTCATGCTATGAAGTCTGAGGTGCACCCTTGCGAAGTCACTGAGGCAAGGGCAGACAAATATTGGGAAGGAAGCAATATTTGGGCCATAGCCCCATGCTTCGAGGCCCCCTTACACCCTAAAACAACCCTTTCCCTCCTCCAGTGTGATTTGTCCTGAGCTTTGTTTCCTTGTCATGAGCCCTGCAGAAGAATAGCACTTCTTTGGAAGGTGACCTGAGCCCTGGCATTTCTTAAGATACTATAGTCCGTGAAGGCTTATACCAAATAAAACTTGCTAGTCCTCAAGGTGCCACAGGACCTCTTGTTGTTTTTGCTGGAATAACAGGGGTCCCCTCCCCTGAAAATTCAAGGTAAGGCAAAGCAGATGTTAAGAACAGGAAGTAAGAAAAAAAATGAGGTATATGTGGAGGGTAAGGAGGCTGAAACATACTGCATTGCCTCTTAATCTTCGCTCTGAGGCTAGTCCTTTCTCAGCTGTGACCACTGAAAAGATTACCTGGGTATGCAGAATTGAGGAGATCCAGCTAGTAAAAACATGCCTGAGATATCTGCAAATAGCCTGGCCTTCTAAGCTTATACATCTATTTTCCTATTTAGTTGCCCCTAAAGACATACATCTTGTCTTGAGCCCTTTGACAACATAGCTCCATGACTATTTTTCCCCAAGATAAAATTGCTGTTAGGCATCCTAAACCTTTGACTAAGAGATACTGTAAATCAAAATAAATACATAAGAAACGGGGGAAATTTGTTAAGTATTTCTGTCTTTTCTCAGTAGTACTGCCTGTCTTTAATAGATCTCTTAATCTTCCAATTACTATAAAGCTTTGAGAGAGTCTGGTTACTTTTTCATCAAAGGGTTAACTAATTTTCTTCTGAGGAGATCCAGTTAGGGGCTATTACAATGGTTTATTGCTTCAGGGCAGTGAAACTTAGATGTTCAGTTGGTTGGGTAATTTTTTTTTTCCAAAGAAGGTTCAGAAATGAGGCAGCACTCTATTTAGCTGACAGTATTTCAGTGACTTTAAAAAACTGAGCTTATTCCTGTGTTTTCGATGAGAACGAGTCTTTTAACATGTGGCTTCAATTCATATTTTAATCAGAATGTGGAAGTAATTACAGTGACATTTGAAACTGAAGTAGCAATAAAAAAATTATCACAAACAAGACAGCAGACACAAATTATTTTGTGTTTATTAATGGGTGGCCCTTTGGAAACTTTCCCCCATAGCTAATTGGTTCCAGATATTTGAAAACTGAAATTGCTTTGACTGATATTCGTGCCTATATATATACCTTGAGCTGCCTCAATGGGGATGAAGTTGTTAACTATTAATGTCTTATCTTCAAAGATTTTGTGGCAGGTAATCAGACTAGTGGGATTCCCAGAGACAACTCTGAAATCAAATCCATGTACTTAACTGTTCTGGTCTTGTAAATTATCTGCCCTCTTCCTAAGATTTTACAGCTAATAAGGGCTGTAGAGTTACTTTTGAGCTAGTTGCAAAGGACTGATTAAAAAGGCTTGTGAAGTTAGATATTCTATGTTCTACTATATGACATGGAATCATGGACTTAAGCTACGATGGAAAAAAATAGATGTATTAGAAATATAGAGTTACTGCAGGATGATAAGAATTTCTTGGATTGAGAGGCTGAACAACCAAGTACTAGAGCAAAAAAAAACAAATCATAAAACACATAGACTGGAACTCTGTTGTATATTAATGGGAGCACAAGTTTTAGAAGTGACTTGCCATAACTTCTGGATGGCTCAGTTGTTTAGATATCTGGGTGTGGAGCCAGAGGTTGGGAGTTTGATTCCAACTATGTCTCCTTGACAGGGACTGGACTTGATGATCCGTAGAGTCCCCTCCAGCTCTGCAGTTCTAAGTTTATGATTAATTAAAGACATCGCTATTACCAACAGCAATCGTTCTCAGTCCTTTTAAAGGAAGGACACATAGTGTTTGAACTCAGGTTATGCAGCTAGGACTGTGATGATTTTGCAAAGCAGATCTTTTTCAGTTTGAAGATAGACTCTGAATTAGCCTGTGTTTTGAATTTTGTATTGATGAAAATATATTTTTCCATTATCATTGGTGGTTTTGGGTGCATGGAATAGAAATTTTGTGGCACTGTGGCTCTGACTGCTGTAAGCCTACACACTACTAGTACTGTTGGAAAACTATGCGTCCCAGTGCTAAGATGCATTTAAACGATTTATGGGTGAAATAAACATCTGCTGCTGAGATGAGCTAGTGCAGGAAGCTAGTTAGAGGGGAATGGAGGTAGTGGAGTGCCGAAACACCTTATATGTTTTATAAGAACAGGGATACAATTGTTTCCTGGTATTCACCTAGACAGGCTAGCAGTTCATTTACAATGTACTTAACAACAGCACTGTGCTAGTAAAACAACACTTACTGAGAAGTGTTGGATTGTTTCCAGCCTTGCTCTTTTTTTCTCTCTCTCCTAGTGACAAATTAATCTGGTACAATTTTTACTTCTAATCACACAAAGAATTCTGCCCCCAGGCCTTGTTTAAAAGCCTGTTAAAATGTGTGGTTTGGAGTATCAGGATAATGCTTTGCATTGTGGTTAATTAGCACAAACGAAGCGACAGGAGTGCCAGTTTATAAAATATACATATTTTAATTGCTGTAAAGCACACTGAGGGATTCATTCATTCCTGAATTATTAGCTCCACGGGCGCCAGCCTCGGAGGCTCTGCAGCCTCTGGAATCCAGTAATGATTTGTCTTTGCATTGCTGTGACACCAGTATGTTGGGGAAGTAGAGCAGCCATTGAATTTGAAAACATTTGGTCATGCCTCTTGTCTGTTTTTCATCTGGCAGGGGAGGCTGATGTGTGGAGAACTGAAAAAGAGAAGGTTTGGTTGTGTTTGACTTCAACATAATTGGAAACGAATAGATCCAATTTTTGGAGCTCAGAAGTTGGGATGGAAAGGAAAGAGACCTTAGGTTCAAAAATCCTATTTGGCATTATGCCTGAAAACATGGCCGTGGCTAAATGGGGGTTAGGAAGGAGGTGCACATAGAAGGCATGACCTCGCAACTCTCCCCTCCCCCAGTAGTCATGCAGGTCTTTACAAAATGATCTTAAAGATCTGTAGAGTAGCCTGTTATGTGTCTAGCTGAATGTAGAATCATAGAATCGTAGAATAATGGAGTTGGAAGGGACCTATAAGGCCATTGAGTCCAACTCCCTGCTCAATGCAGGAATACAAATAAAAGCAGATCTGACAGATGGTTGTCCAATTTTTTCTTGAAAGCTTCCAGCGTTGGGGTGCTCACCACCTCCCAAGGTCATCGGTTCCATTGTCGTACTGCTCTTAACAGTTAAGAAATACTTATAGAGCCTCTGCGATCCTGTGACTGGGAGCCCTGGTAAGACAGGACTTCTGATTACAGGAGCTCTGGAAGCATGGTCAGCCAAACAGGCTTACAGGCATCTCTGTGCATCTTCACGCAGAATGTCTGGGAGTCTGAGTGACATCAGTGTCTGAATGGGGAGAGGTGGGGTGCAAGACTTAAGTGCACTGCAGCGTCTCCACCATATTTTCAGGTATAAACCCTGAGCACGGCTGGAATCTTTATCTAAATCTAGGCTGGGGTGGACTACCTCTGATGATTTGGGGTCTAAAGTTGTGCCCCCTAGCCCCTTTTGTGGACTGCAGTAGGCTGTGAAATAGTTACTGTTTTCCTTTAAGAAAAAGAAGTGGGCTGTACATTTAATTTTTAAAAAAATAAATTGTGTCCCCCCCCCCCCCCCAATGTGTGGGCTTCAGAGATACCCTTCGTGCAAAACCTGGCACTGGTGAAGTCTCCCAGAAGCAGAAATATGTTTCTTTTGGGCAACCCTCTCTCCCCTTTTAATGGAGTGGCCATGGGAGCTGCAAAATCTCTTTGGGTCTGTGTGTTTCTCATGGCCCATGTGTTACTCAGCTCTTATTTGGATGTATTACAGTGGTGCCTTGACTTACGAACTTAATCAGTTCCGGAAGATGGTCGTAACTCGAAATGGTCGTAACTCGAAATGGTCGTAAGTCGAAGCACCATTTCCCATTGAAATGCACTGAAATGCAATTAATCCGTTCCGTCCGAAGAAAAAAATCACCAACCCCCCCCCCAAAAAAACAACAACAACAAACAAACTGCAAGACCAATCGGAAATGCGATTAATCCGTTCCGGCCGAAGGGGGGGGGGGGGAAGAAAAGCAAGCGAAGCATGCAAGACACATCGGAAATGGGGGAAAAGCAAAGCAGAAAGCAAGCGAAGCATGCAAGACACATCGGAAATGGGAGAAAACCCCCCCCAAAAGCAAACAAACCCCCCAAGACCCATCGGAAATGGGGGAAAAAATACCAAAAAACAAACATACCCCCCAAGACCCATCGGAAATGGGGGAAAAATACCAAAGAACAAACAACCCCCCCCCCCAAAGACCCATCGGAAATGGGGGGAAAAAAACCAAAAAACAAACAAACCCCCCAAGACCCATCACAGCACAGAAACATAACCCCCCCCCAGCCCAAAACCACGCTGCAAAACCCACCCAGAACAGTTTTTAAAAAGCAAAAAGCAGCACCTTACCTTACCAGGCAGTCTGAAGCCTCCTCCGATTGCACTCACTCTAACCGTTGGGGCAAAAGAGCTACAAAGAAGCAGCCTCTTCGCCACCAACGGTTAGCAATTTGAATTTCCCGTCTTTTTCCCCTGCCTTTTTTTGATCGTAACTTGAAGCTCCGGCTGCAAGTCGAAGCAAAATTTTGCGGCCTGAGCTGGTCGTAACTCGAAATGATCATAAGTCGGGACGTTCGTAAGTCGAGGCACCACTGTATTGTCACATCTGGTCTAAGCTGATCAAAAGTCTCTTATAGTGGGGTGTGAAGCCTGGTGCTCTGCAGACTACAGCCTCTCCCATCAGCTCCAGCCATTCTATACAATGATAATGAAGTATGGGAGTTGTAGTGCATCACATCCTGTAGGCTTCCATCTGCTTCTCCTTGATGATGTTATGCTATAGCACTGTGTTTGTGAATTATTAAAGCAGACTAGCCTTTCAGATCTGTTGGCATTTACTTACTTACTTACTTACTTACTTACTTACTTACTTACTTACTTACTTACTTACTTACTTACTTACTTACTTACTTACAGTACTTACAGTACTTACAGTACTTACTTACAGTACTTACTTACTTACTATTCCACACCATCTAGTGGTTTGTCACTACTTTGGGTGGTTTCCAACATAAGCGTAAACATGGGGGGGGGGGAAATCACACCCTGCAGCACAATAATATAAAAGAGCAACTCTCTGAAGAAGACACAAGATGGCAGTCACAGACATAAAAAACAATAAACATATATGAATAAATAAAAATCGAAAAGCAACAATTACAAAGGTAGGACATCCTGAAGTGCCTCTCTGAAAAGCAAAGTTTTTATATGCCTTCTAAATGTTAGGAGGGAATGGGCCTGGCACACCTTCACAAGTAGGACATTCCACAAAGAGATGACCACCACTGAGAAGGCCTGGCAGCTGGTTGTGGACTTCCTGGCCTCCCTCGGGTTGGCCACCTGCAGCATCAAAGCCTGGTAGGTTCAAGTGGTATAAGTGGTAGATCTCAGGGAGAGCGGTAATGAGGTCCCAAACTGTTTAGAGCTTTATATGTCAGCATTAGTAGCTTGAATTTGGCACGGAAGCATACAAGCAGCTGGTGCAGATGAGCCAGGAATGGGGATATATGAATGTATCTCAAGATCCCCAAGACAAATCTGGTCACCGTGTTTTGCACCTGTTGAAGCTTCTGTTCCATCTTCAAGGGTAGCCTCACATTGCAATAGTCAATCTTCGAGATTAACAATACATGAACCAGAGTTAACAAGGACTTCCTGTCTAAGTAGGACCACAGATGTGCAATCTGCCTGAATAGGAAAAAGGCAGACCTCGCCACGGCTGAGATCTGTTTTTCCATCAAGAGGGCTGAATACAGAGGCACACCCCAATTTACAAACCTGGCCCTTCAGGAGGAATGTTAACCCCATCCAGAGCAGGCAAAAGGCCCCCTAACTGCTAAGGGGTCCCTTCCTAGCAACAAGATCTCCATCTTGTCAGGGAACCAGAACTGTCTCAGTCCTCCTGTGGTGTGGCCTAAACCTGGATTGAAATAGATTAAGACTAGAGATGGGCATGAATTGCTTTGTGCCAGGTTGTCCTAATTTGTTGGTGCGGCATACCAGGTGCTGCACGTTCCCTTCTTCCACCCCTGGGCCAGTTCCCCAATTCACAAGCTGGTGGGCACTGCTTGTTCCCTCCTTGTCGCACAATCTTCCAGTCCTGGCAGGAGCACAGACTTCCCTTCTCTGCCTCCTCCAGCAGTTGGCCACTTGGACAAGGAGGTGGGGCAAAGATTGTTTGCTGTTGCCGCACTGTTTTTGAGTGACCAGCTGCTGGAGGAGGCACGGAAGGGAAGTCTGCCAGGACTGGAAGATCATGCAATGAGGAGGAAACAAGCAGTGTGTGCTGGCTTGTGAGTTGGAGAGCTGGCTGGGGTGGTGAGGGGAAGGGAATGCACAGCACCTGGGATGCTGCACCAGTGACTTAGGACAACCTGGCATGAAGCGATTTGTGCCCATCTCTAATGAAGATTATTGGTGTCCTCCAAGAATGTCTGCAGCTGGCCAGTCACCACCCTCTCACTCAGTTTTCCCATGAACGGTATATTGGTGAGAGGACAAAAGCTGTTTAAGTGCAATTGTTCTCAGGCAACACAGGCTGAAATTGATCTAGTACAACTGGACAAGGCAACACGTTGATTAGTTTCTTAAAGTGCTCATTACTGTTCCTGTCTTCTGCTACCTTAAAATACGGTGTGATGCCGTCATATAATGTCCCTTTTAGGTTCTCTCCTTGTCACTTTCGGAAATAGCCTACTACTAGCCATGCCTGTCTCTCTTGTTTTTCTTTCTCTGCTAAAAGTAATGCTATGGATGCATCAATGTCTTTTCTTTGTTTGGGCAGTTCCTTTTTGACATATTTTAACAATTACACCATGGAGTGTTAATCTTACTCTAGACAGGCCAAAAGACATGTTTGCTGTGAATCCTTCACATGCAATTTTTTTTTAAGTCAAAAATTTGAAAGACCATCCTTCGTCATTTTTATTTGCTTTGGACTTAGGGAAATAATTTATGATAATTATAGGTTCTGTGGTTCAGAGCTGGAATATAAAGTCGTGTATTAGTAGGAATTAAACATGGAATTGCTTCCTGGTTTGTTCAGCTAGTCAGTGGCACAAACATATCATAGAATCATAGAGTCATAGAAAAGTGAAATTGAAAGTGGCCTACAAGACCATCAAGTTCAACCCCCTGCTCAATGCAGGAATACAATCAAAGCAGATCTGCCAGGTGATGATCTAAGTTTTTCTTGAATGCCTCCAGTGTTGGAGCCCTCACCAACTCCCGAGGTAACTGGTTCCACTGTCGTACTGCTCTAACAGTTAGGACGTTTTTCCTGATATTCAACCGAAATCTGGCTTTTGTTAACTTGAGCCCATTGTTGTGTGTCCTGCACTCTGGGATGATGGAGAACAGATCTTGCCCCTCCTCTGTATGACAGCCTTTCAAATACAGTAATTGAAAAGTGCTATCATATCACCCCTTAGTCTTCTTTTCTCAAGGCTAAACATGCCCAATTCTTTCAGCCTTTCCTCATAAGGCTTGGTTTCCAGCCCCCTGATCCTCCTTGTTGACCTCCTCTGAACTTGTTCCAATTTGTTACCTTCTATATACCTTCTATTTGATTTTGTAAGATTTGTTTCAAAGCCTGGGCACTGCTACGCTAGTCAGAAAGATGTTATGGAAGAGAAAGTTTGTCACTTGTGCTTGTATTATGTTTAAATCTCTGTTCTGTGAAACGTATTTCCACTGAGAGACACACAGAGAGAGTGTTTATAAAATAACTTTTAGTTGTGTCAGAAAGTTCTGTAAGCTTGAAAGTTTTTCCTGGAAATGCCCATCTTAATACCCAAAGTCCATTGTTTTGTGTCTTGCTGTGTAGCCATTGTGCTTTCTTGTGGAAAACGCTTCATTTTAAAAACAGAAAAATCACCTTTACAATGCATGCCTGATGTTTTAAACCTTTTCACCCAATTAATTGTCGGTCTTTGGTTCCATTCTGACGATACTCCAAAAGTAAATATTGCACCAACTAGTTCTATATCAGATTATGTTTATCCTTCATCAGAAATGGGGACTAATTGGCCGTCAGTCTAGACAGAATGCAGGGGTAGCTTCAAGAAAAGTGAAATAGGTTACTGCTTGTTCTGTTTCTGATTAGTTTGGATGGATTGAATGGGGTATATGTACTGGAACAAAAAAGCTTTGTTTGTCATGCGAGTTAGATGCAATTGGCAATATTTATTGTTTATTGCTGACTAGTGATAAATCGCTGGCAGCCAGGGCAGGATACATTTTTTACTTTTTCCATTATATATAAATCATTGAACTCAATTAATAATGTACATGAAAATCCACCAGGTCAGTCTCAGTGACTTCACCATACTTGCCTTTGAAAATATAAAAGATGATATAAATTTTCTGAGTCACATAATGCATGCGCTGAATCTGAAGTAGCTCAAAGTATATCTTAGTGAGCACTGAGGTTCATGCTGGGGCTAAAACAGGGGGCTGGAAACCAAGCACTATGTGGAAAGAATTGGGCATGTTCAGCCTTGAGAAAAGAAGACAGAGGGGTGATATGATAACACTTTTCAAATACTTGAAAGGCTGTCATGCGGAGGAGAGGCAGGATCTGTTCTCGATCATCCCAGAGTTCAGGACATGCAACAATGGGCTCAAGTTACAGGAATCCAGATTTCAGCTGAATATCAAGAAAAACTTCCTAACTGTTAGAGCAGTACAGTACCTTGAGAGGTAATGAATGCTCCAACACTGGAGGCATTCAAGAGAAACTTAGACAACCACCTGGCAGATATCATTTGATTTGTATTCCTGCATCGAGCAGGAGGTTGGACTTGATGGCCTTATAGGCCCCGTCCAACTTCACTATTCTATGTGTGTGGTGTACTGGATAGAGCGATGTACTAGGACACTGGAGACCAGAGTTTGAATCCCCACTTGGCCATGAAAGCTCACTGGGAGAGTGAAACTGGTAAAACCAGTCCTTGAATATCTCACTTATTTTGAAAGCCCTATTAGGGTCTCTTTAAGTAGGTTCCAACTTGATGGTACATAACAATAATACAGTAATTAATGACCTCCAAAAAGACTTTTATTATTGACAGCTCCACTTGGGCATACCTAAGGCAGTGGTCAACTTTATTGTTTGATTTTCCTCTTTTCCTGTTGCTTTCCCTTTTTCCTAGCATTATTGTTTTTTGTGACTGTTGTCTTCTCATTATGGGTGTAAAATTATTTTAGCCTTGCTATAGTCATTTAAGCTGCTAGTGATAGTGCAGGCTTGATATGATCTTGTTATGCAATGTAAAACTGATTCTGAATTATGACAATACTAATAGGATGTTTAAAGTACTGTATGTGAGATATTCAAGGAGCGTTGCCACCTCCCAGTGATTTTCTATGGCTGAGCAGAGAGCTGAATCCAGATCTCCTGAGGCTTAGTTTTGTCCACTTTATCACACTGGTTCTCTGATTTGATCTAGAACATGCTTATTGGTCTTTCTGGTGATTCATGGTATCTATAAAATTCTCCTCTATAACTGCATTTCAAAAGAATCAAAACAGTGTCCAGAACTCCTCTTTATTCATTGACCTCCTTTTCTGTCCTTACATAGCAATCAGGAATACCATAGGAGGGATGATTTTGGCCTATGGAAATACATTTTTACATTGAAGGATCTTTTCTAGCTTCCTCATAGCTGTCTTTCCAAGTCCCCGTTTAATTCTCATTTCTTGGCAGCAGTTTCCATTTTATTTGATGATTGAACCAGTAATATTCCTCTACCGTATCTGAGTTTGACTGATGCTAAATTCGAAGCAAGGACTTGAGGAGAATTTCATGCTGAGTGGCATCTATTTGTAGGGCTATATCTGTTTGTCCTTTTATGTGACTATAGGGTAGCTGAGCAATACATATGTATATGCTCGTATAGGACCACTTTGCACAGCAAGATATTTAACCAATGAGGAGCAATGGCCTCTGATGCTGACATGTCATTTTAGAACCAGATCTTATTCCAGATGATGAAATAACAAAGTTATCTGAACGTCTTCAACCCTTCTTGATATTTAGCATCTCAGAAGGATTCTGAAATTGTCTATTGTTGGGGAATCATCTATATTGATTGTCAGTTTTAACTTGCAGCCTGTGAATTGAAACAGAACCTTCAGTTCATTCTGTTCTTTTGCAGGATTGCTCCATATACATTATCTAGCCCCTTAACTCACATTTTTCAGATATGATAGAGACAAATTATTAGATAGTATATTTATCTTCCTGTGTTGTCACCTCCTTGTTCATTCTTCTTTCCTGTTGACAACATCTGCTTTTTTTTATCAGGAAAAAAAGCTTTGATTTTCCTTCTCTGCTCTCCCTTACTTTCCACTTCCAGTTTAGTTGTCAAATCCTGCCACTTTTTTCCAGAGTCCAGAAAAGGAACTTTTTTTTGGCTGCAAGTCCCAGAACCACCAGCCAGTATGGCTGCTGACAGAGGTCATGCCACCAGTGATTGGGGAATTCTGGGAGCTGTAGTGAAAAAATTAACTTTGTAAAACTTTTCTTTACAACATCACAAGAACACAACCTTTCTTACCTCTCTGCCCCTGCCTCTTGTTCATGCCCTGCCTACCTTCTCTTCTGATGTTCCTTAATGGGCTGATATCCATCCAGTGTACTTACTTTAAGCACAATAAGTTGCAGCTAGAGTAGGCCCATTAGAATCAATTGAGCTTATAGTGGAATTAACTCGCCAAATACCTACTGATTCAATGGGCCTACTGTAGTGTGATTTACTTTGTTAAGCAACAGAATTTTGATCATAGTCTTCTAAGAAACGTAGGCTCTCTTCAGTGACTTTACCAGTTTTCCACTGTTGCACCTTGTACTCCCTCCTAGAACCTGCTTGTACATCCCACCTGGCTTCGTTAATTCTGTCCTCATACCCCACTTTTTCTGGGGTGGGGGCTTAAATCTTTACTGTAATTAAGCCAAAGTACATTCTTTTACTTACTTACCCATGTTTTTCTCTGTGTCTGTTTTAGATTGCAACCAATATGGGATAGAGCTATGATGTTGACAAGTCTTTGGGTACAAGTCCCAAGTCTGAGTCTTTGGTACCAAGTCCTGAGTCCCAAGTCTGAGTCCCCATTAAAAACAAGCTCTTTTCCCCAGAAAGAAGGGAGGGGTGGATGGGTACCGAGACTCAGGTTGAGTCTGAGTCATTGAAAAAAACAAACAAACCCAAGTCAAGTCACTGGTGCAACTTAAGTCTGACTTGACAGGAAGTCCCGCGACTCGAGTCTCCATCCGTGGAATAAAGACCCTTTTTTGTTGAGTGCTGTACACACAGGTAGTACAAAATAGTCACTTATGCCTTTCTTTTTTTAAAAAAAACACAGTTCTTTATAAAGTGTCATGTACATAGACTTATTCTATGTATTCTATAAATAGCCTTATTCTGTGTCTTTTAGTTTTAAAAATCAGTGTAAGCCAAGTCTGGTTAAATTGCATGCTCTTCTGGAAACTCAGTTTTTTAATCCTCAAAGGGTCTCATAGTTTATTCTGTATTAAAGACCTTACAGTTTAATTCCAAAAGGTGTTCTTCCTTGCTCCAGAAATGGAACTCTTTACTGAACACCTAGCAGACTGCAAGCCTATACATCTTACCTTCTAAAACTGTTCATTAGATTTTCTCGGGCAGTTCTTTGTGGCTTCAGCATGACCTTGCTTTACCAAAAGAAAAAAGAAAAGAAAAAGGGGAAAAAAGGGCAACATTTCCTATCTCCAAATTAAAATCTTTTTTTAAAAAAAAATATATACAAATAATGCAGCTAGAGATTTTCATGAGTTTGCAAGTTCTTGATTGAATTCATGCCATGCATGATAGAAAGCTGATATGAACTAAATTATTGACATGCTATCTTGCAAAATAATTGGCGTGCTATTCAAATGGTATGAGGAAACATAATATCATAGCCTGCTGTCATGTTGCATCTGGTGTGTGTGCGTGATGAAATAATATGCATTTCTGGGGGCGGTGGGGGGATATGCACATATTTCCGTTGGATATATTTTCTACTTATTTCTCTGATTAATTGAGCTCTGAAAGTTTGTTTTGTGGCAAATATGTTGGCCTTTAAGGTGCTACAGAATCGTTGTTGCTTTAATTCTGTGGTATTTTATGTTGGGATGGTTAGAGTTGTTTGCTGGTGGTCTGGCTGCTGTCCAGCCTATGGAAGCAGAAGCAATTGCCCAAGTGCCTTTTAATATCACTTTAAATATCTGCCTTTTCCCATTTGGGAGGCCTGTTTGCAGTTGCTGGGGTGGTGTGGTAGAATAAATCCTACTCTCCATAAGAAAGAAAGAAATAAGGAGCAAGATGTAGAAGCATTTGTTATGCATCATCACAAGCCCCAAATACATTGCTGTCCTCCTGTGGCCATGAGTTAAGCACTCTGCAGTTCTATTAACTTCACTTAAATTAAGAGTGGAAAATGAGTGGCAGGCCAAATATTGTTGGGCAGCAAATCCTGTCATAGCCAGGGGAGTTACAATACAACATTCTTTTTTTCCTGATATAAACAAGCATTAACTAGTAAAATCAAGGAGATTTAAAACTTTAAAGGAGATTTAGAGGAGATTTAAAACAGCTTAACTTTGGCTGTATTGCAATTCTTCTTCTGAAGCATTTTCTGTTTTCCACCAATTATCAAAATTAGGTTAGTTTTGGGTTTTTTTTTTTGTTTTTCCCAGTTTTACATGGATCTGACAACAACAACAACAACAACAACAACAACAACATCTCACCTCTGGAAGAAACACACTTCAGTGGTTATTGGGGCTTTGGGAACAATATCAAAAAACTTCACACAGTACTATAAGCAGTAGCAGATCTCAGAAATCACACCATCAGAGCTACAAAAACCCAGCAATATTAGGAACAGCATACATACTACACCGATATTTAACAGATACTTAGGTTTTTGGTTAAAACTTGTATCTGTTATATAATAGCAGTCAGTGTTTTTATAATGTTGCCTGTGCCTGGTGTTTCATGATGATGATGATGATTTGCTGTCAAGTCAATTCTGACTTAGGTGATGCCTTTCAGTATTTTCCTGGTAGGGAATACTCAGAAGTGGTTTACCATTCCCTTTTAGGGGCATCCTGGGACTGTGCAGTTTGGCCAAGGCTGCACAGGCTGGCTCTACTCACTGGAGGCACAGTGGGGAATCAAACTCCCAAAAGTTTGGGAGTTAGGTCTCCGCAGAGACCTAAGCCACTGAGCTATCTAGCCAGCTTAATCATGTGCTATCAAGTCAATTCTGAGTTGTGATAACCCTTTTCAGTGTTTTACTGGTAGGGAATACTCAGAAGTGGTTTACCATTCCCTTTTAGGGGCACCCTGGAACTGCGTGGCTTGTCCAAGGCCACACAGGCTGGCTCTTCTCCCTGCAGGCAAAGTGGAAAAACAAACTCCTAACCTCTGGCTCTGCAGCCAGAAACCTAAACCACTGAGCTATCTAACCAACTCCCTTATTGATCTTTAGATCATATGATACTCTTAGGATTTCCAACAGACTGGTTTGCTGCTCACAATAGCACTCTGGTATACCACCGTATCTGTGTCACTCCCTCAATCCCTGCTATATAGACTAATCAATCATTTCTATGACCCTTTAGACATTTAGTCTATTCAACAACAATGTACTATTCAGTCATGAAAGATAGGTTTTGAGTCAAAAGTGATCACATTGTTTTTATTATTTGCAGGGAAACTGCCACTTATAAAATGCATTTTGTTTGAGAAAATTCTTTTTTTTAGCTTCAATGTGGGTATATGAAGATAATTTATATTCTGTAGCTAGACAAGTGTATATTTATATAGTATATTTATATATATGCAGGCTTAAACATACACTCTTATCCTCAGGGTACTCTTTCTCCATATGAAATAGGGCTGTGTTGATCATTCTATCCATTTATTCCCTTGTATAATAACAGCAGCATGTTGTGAGACCACTCTTTTCCTGTAAGCTAAATTGTCATACGCCTTGTTATGCAGGAAGCAGCTGATCTGCCTTGCCTCATGTTGCCAGGATCAGAAACGGGCAAAATCTGTTTCCTTCTAGCCTGTGTCACTTTCCTGCATGATAACTCATAAGTCTCTGTGTGAGTTTCTTTCTTTCTTTTCTTTTCTTGCAGTTTTTTTAAAATCACAAAATTGCTTTTGAATATGGATTTATAAATATCATTTCTTTGAAAAAAGCTTTCTGAATACCTTTTGATAACATTGCTTTGTGTCGAAGGATGTTTCAGAATACTTGGGAAGCATGGAGGCTTTGGGAGGTCCTCAGATACCTTATTCTGCACTTCCACCAATCCATTGCTTCCACTTTCGTACCACATGGGATCTGAGATGTGTTCAGACCACTGTCCTTTGAGCTAATGACTGCAGTTCTTCTAATTCCGTGGTTCCCAACCTTGGGTTCTCAGATGTTCTTGGACTACAACTTTCAGAAATCCTGGCCAGCACAGCTAGTGGTGAAGGCTTTGGGGAGTTTTAGTCCAAGAATGTCTAGGGACCCAAGGTTGGAAACCACTGCTCTGAGGGATCAGACCATCAAAACAGATGTGAGAGTGCTGTTCTTCTTCATGGTCTCTGTGAATGCTCACAAATTGGTTAATTCTGCGCCTGCACAGGACTTCTCATAACTTTCTAGAGATTTACGTCATGCGTTTGACAGCATGCTTCCCCCTAGTGTGCATGATCCGCCCATCTGCAGAGCCCCTCAGTTCCTTTTTGCTGCCGCTGAGGTTAGACTCCTCTCGACACTGGAGCTATGCTTTTTTCCGCCTTTTCGCCTTTTGTGAGGCCACTTTCTCAGTGTACCACATGTCTCTGTAGGGAGTTCTTCTGTTCCATCTCATCTCATCATATCCCGAGTACCCTGTATAAGTAAAATGTATTTATTTAAAGCTAAGGACCAGAATCCTGATACTTACATATTCTGGAGAAAGTCAAACCAGTCGCATGACTTAGTATGTGATGAGAAATACAAGCTTTGACACCTTTACTAGTGGGAATTTGCTACTACGATTTACACCACTTAACTTGATGCTGGCATACATAATTAACAGGATTCTGGCCATGAAGACTTTGTTTTTATCAAACACAGATTTTTAAAGCTGTTTCAGGCTTGCACTGAGACAGAGCTGTGATGCAGTATTTTTCTTGTTATGTTCCTCAGTTGTAAAGGTTCCCCTTGACATTTAGTCTAGTCGTGTCCGACTCTAGGGCGCGGTGCTCATCCCCGTCTCCAAGCGTAGAGCCAGCGTTTGTCCGTAGACAGTTTCCGTGGTCACGTGGCCAGCGCGACTAGACACGGAACGCCGTTACCTTCTCACCGTGGTGGTACCTATTTATCTACTTGCATTTACATGCTTTCGAACTGCTAGGTTGGCAGGAGCTGGGACAAGCGACGGGAGCTCACTCCGTTGCATGGATTCGATCTTACGACGGCTGGTCTTCTGACCTTGCAGCACAGAGGCTTCTGCGGTTTAACCCGCAGCGCCACCACGTCCCTTCCTCAGTTGTACACACTGTCAAAATATGAGAGAGATTTTGAGCTAAATGTGTTCAAGTTTGTGAAAGTGTTCAAAGAAAGTGATGTACGTGTGTAACAGAATTTACATTTAATTTAAAAAGGATCAGTAATTCTTAATATTCCTACTTCTTAATTTTTTTTATTTTCAGTTTCTTTTCCAAAACAACTTTGAGAAATCTTGCTTACTCTTCCAGTATTTTTTTTTCTTGCAGTCATTAGAGATTTCTGTTAATACAATCAACTTAGACTTCCTACCCTGTTTGTCTTTATTAATTACATAACTCCTTAAATAGTCAGCTGCCCTTGTATACATTAAAAATAACCACAATTCTTCTATTGAGAAGCTTTGTGTATGGTGATGGGCTTTTCCCTCCGCAACTCTTATTTAAGTAGGAAACTATGTATAGTTCTAATCTTCTTAGCAGCACTCAACACATGTGATGGTGTGATCCTCTCAAGAAATCTTTGGCCCTGCATTCACAAATGCTGAGAATTTCTCTCTTTTTTGCCTAAGGAGCTTTGACAATGGCTTTTAGCTGTGTGAGTACAAGTATATTAAAGGAGATCCCTTACAAGCAAGAGAAGAATGAAAGTCACACACACCACTGGCTTTCAATGGAAACAAAAGGAGCTTAGCAGTATTGACAGAACATTCTGTTTGGCTGAAACATCCTTAAAATGTTGCTGGAAAGAACCGATGAATGAAATCAGTTCTGAAGAACACAAAACGATGAATGAGATTCTCACCCCTTTCATCTTCAAGAGGGTGAAGAAGAATTAGGTCCTGGAGTTGGTATAGTCTTCTTGTGGGTGTGTAAATGAGCTAATAAATTGAAGGCTGTGAGTAGGCAGTAGTATCTTTGATACTAAAAAGTTAGAAGTACAAAGAAATAAAATTGCTTATAGATCTGCAGAAACATGGGATGTGAGTAGTGCTGAGTACATTAAACACACATACAAGCTGTGCTTTGATAGGAATAAGCATCAATGGACATTGCATTATATTTTTAAATCCATGTCACAATCCTTTTTCAAAGCATTGAATCCACTGCACTCCTATTATGGTGAGATGGGTCTTTTTGTAACTCTTGGCTCTTTTTCAGTCTTTACTAAAATGGCAAGCACTTGGCTCACCTACTGTTTTCTATCTATACTTCTAAAATGCTACATAATGTTAGAGGTTTTGGGAAAAAAGAATTATTCAGTGGCTGTGTCATTTTCATACAGTCGTATTCACTGGACAGTTTTATATTCTCTTTAAGAGGTTTTGTAGAGGAGTGAGAAAGATCTTTTGAAATCATGAACAACATTTATACGACTGTTAAAACACATGCCCCTACTTTTATTATAATAAATGCATTTATTATTTTATTTTATTGAAATAAATAGTAACAATATTTTGTTGTGGCATTAATTTAATAATGCCATTTCAAAATAAGGATGTATGGGGTTGTGGTAGTCAGTTGTTGTGCATCATCACGTTAAGAGTTGACCCATTGGAATCAATGGAACTTGAGTTATTTTCGATGAATTTGTTCCCTTAATTTCAGCAGATCTGTTGTAGGTAAGACTAATATTGGGTATAAATACAAGCTTCAACCATGGTGTGTACTAAAAAAAAATCCTTCACTTAGTGCTCTCTCACTGACTTTTTGAAATAACATTTTCTTTTTCCACGCAGGCCACGGAAACTCTGTTTCGCATGGGAGTTTCAAGAGGAACAATTACTCCTTTAAGACACGGAGAGGTAAAATGATGTTTGTTTGTTTTTCATGTGTGGGATGTGTAGTTTTAAAGAGAACTTCATGCATTGTTGGGTAAAATAAACACTAGTTACCAGGGCTGTGGGGGGGGGGGGGATCAGCACCATCAGAGTTTCAGTAATGATACCAGAGGTGAGTGCTTCTATAACCAAAACAACATTCCATGGAGAGTAGGTATCATCAGGCTTGGACCTACCAAGGTTTGTGAAACTGTAGAGAATCATTGTTCTTAAGTGTTGCTATGTGTGTCAAGTTGCTTCCCACTTATGAAGACCTTATGAATTAAGGACCTCCCAGAGGTTCTGTTATTAGTAGCCCTACTGGAGTCTTGCAAACTAAAGACTGTGGGTTTTTTGTGTGGAATTAATCCAACTTATGCTAAGTCTTCCTTTTTTCTTCTCACTTTCACCTTTTCCTAGAATTATAGTCTTTTCCAGTGAGTTTTGTCTTCTCGTGATATGTCCAATCTATGACAATCTCAATTTAGTGATTTTAGCTCTTGGTGAGAGTTCAGGGTTGATTTGATCCAAGACCCACTTATTAGTCTTTCGGATGGTCTGTACATTTCAAGAGAGTTAATTCTTTTCCTGACAGCTTTCTTCTTGGTCCAGCTTTAATATCTAAACATAGTAATCAGGAATATTATAATGTGGAGGATTATGGCCTTGGTTTCCTGCTGCACATCCTTATATTTGAGAACACATTCTACTTCCTTGAATGCAATTGGAGGGGGGGTATTTCCCCCCTGCTCCAAACAGCCCAATAGGGACTGAGTGGGAGGGGAATGTAATGGTTTGTTTTGAAAGCAAGCACGGCTGATTGGTTGGACTTCTGAACTTGATGACTGCACCCTGCAACATTTTGTTGCAGGTCCCACTTATATAATAACTCCTTTATGTGACATGACTGTATTTATAGTATTGGAGATTTTCATCAGAGAGGCAAAGTAGAGGGCAGAATTAATACGCTGTGGAAGAGGTGAAACTTACTGTTGAGAATCTTGACTACCACTTGAAAACAATTTGAAGCTGTTTCTGAGTTCTGTTTAAAGCTGTTTTCAGTGCTGTAATACTGTTCATAGTGACAGTATTGCAGCACTTAGCCAGCATGATATGAGTGTAAGACTAACAGTGAGAGATTTACTGGAATCGAAGTGGAGAAGAAAAGAAACTAGGTGTTTCCTGCTCATTGAAACTTGACACAGGATAAGATGTTGTTTTGCCACTAGAATATGTATCTTGAAAATAGACCTCCAGGTCTCTTATGTCTCAGCTTCTGTCCTTTCTATCACCTCCCCTACCTTGATCTGCCTGTTATTTAATTTGTTGACTTGTCTGTATTTTCTCATGTTCATACATTATTGTCTCTTTGTAATCCCTTGAAAAGGGAAGGAAATATCCCAATCCGTAATTTCCAAAGCAAAAACAAAAATAAAGCACTAAATTTTCCTTAAAATGCTGTCAATAGACTTATCACTGTTCAAGTGAGGTTCCAACTGTGTGTATTTACTTCTGTCCAGAGTGGCTACAACAGAGCTTGGCAGCTCATGGCCGCTGAGATGTTGGTGCACTCAACTTTTCTCCTCAGCTCTACCTATTGTTATCCGTTGGTGAATTGTCATGGAAGTTGTCCTTTCTACATATCTGGACATTTAGAGATTCCCAACCCTGGGAAGATATAGCACTTTTGTGGGAGAAAGAGACAGTTGAAAGTTTGTTAACGTAGATTGTAAACCTGAGTGGCAGAACGTTGGCTTTAAATAATGTACAGCCCCTAGTAAGTAATTTCTGAACTCTCATGGAGTAGCAACGTGGGCATAATGGAACATTACATCCATAGTAGCTGAAGTCGCACCAAGGCGGAGATGCTGTTCGTGAGACACAGGTGCTCTGCGCAACATGCAGGAAGGATTTCGAAGCTAAAGCAAGCCAAATAAATATATCTCCTCCCCGCCACACTGCCCTTTCCTGCTTTGTCTCTTTCCTCAGTCTGCCAGTCGGTTCTCCTGCAAAGCTAATTAGAAATGGGGTGAGGAGTAGCAGAGAACATTGCAGTATTTTTGCCAGGTATTTTTTCTCTCAGCTTCTCACTATTCTAAATACTCCTAAGAGGGAAGTTTCTAAAAGGTGCACTGCCAGCTGTCCCTCTTGCTCTCCCAGTGTGGTCCCCTGGCAGAGGCATACTCAGGGCAAGAGTGTATCCCCCCCCCCAACAAACTGCTTCCTTTCCTGCCCCTCCCCAGCTCAGCTCCAGATCCCACAAGAATCAGTTCCCCTTAAAATATTTACACAGACGTAACCTTACTGTGGTGGCACTGAGGGTTAAACCGCAGAAGCCTCTGTGCTACAAGGTCAGAAGACCAGCAGTTGTAAGATCGAATCCACACGACGGAGTGAGCTCCTGTCGCTTGTCCCGGCTCCTGCCAACCTAGCAGTTCGAAAGCATGTAAAAATGCGAGTAGATAAATAGGTACCACCTCGGTGGGAAGGTAACGGCATTCCGTGTCTAGTTGCTCTGGCCACGTGACCACGGAAACTGTCTACGGACAAACGCTGGCTCTACGGCTTGGAGACGGGGATGAGCACCGCGCCCTAGAGTCGGACATGACTGGACTAAATGTCAAGGGGAACCTTTACCTTTACCTAACCTTACTGTACGCCGGGATAAACAGGATTCATGATGATAATGAAGTTTAATAATGTAGTTTTTGAAGTTGCAGCCGTGTTTCTCTGTGCAAGCATTTCAACAAGAAACACAAAACAAAACAAAAGCAAAAGAGGGAGATGTTTTGGCACTGTAAGACATGTATTCAGTTCTTTCGAAGCTTGGTTCTGTAAACAGCAACAGAGTTTACCAGAAAGGGACTTAAATCATTACTAGATGTGAAATGCAGCCCAACACCACTGTGCCTTTATCTTAGAGCTTTGCGTGAATGTTTTACCATGTAGTCTTTGTATTCTGCCTCTTAATGTCTGATGAACCATGTTCTACGAAAGCTTACAATAAAATATAGCAGTTTGTCTTTAAAGTGCCACAACATCCTTTTTTTGGCATTTGTTTTGTTTTGTGTTTCTTGTTAATAATTTAAAATTCTTTCTATAGGAAGTGGTGTTTGGAGCTGCTTGAAGGCAGAGAAAAGCAAGACTAATCTTGAATTCATAACAGATCTCCATGTTCTGCTATAGCAAACAGATTATAAAATACTATTCAAACTGAAATTCACTGAGGACTCTTCAGGGTTGGCTTCTTTCCAGGCTCAGATGGATTTACAGTTTATAATGCTGAATGTTTGAGGGAAACCTTTTCCCTCACTTCCTGCTTTCAGCCTTTCTACATGCCAGAAGATTCATCTCCCCAGCTTCTCTGGCTATGAATGCAGTTTTCTTTTGTCAGCCTCCACATAAGAAATCATATTTTTGTGCTGAAAGCTCTGTTATTTGCTGTTTACATATGGATTACAGAATTATTGACAAGATTTTGGCACAGGGCTTGGGAGTGTTCTCGCCAAATGTCATTCATCCAAGTGAGACAGATAATTCTTGGAACAGTTTTCCTGTTCAGCAACATCTACAGGGTTGTGAAAAATTACCTCAGGACTTGTTATGGCCATGAAGTTGACTGATCTCCAAAAAAGTCTAATAGTACCAAGGGAGGTAATGAAATTCAAGAATATAATTGCCTTCAGGACTGAGCACATTTTGCTCCTTGTGGCTGAAGTTATTTCCATCAAGACTCGCTTTTGGAAAATGTGGAGGTTCAGAGGTCATCCATTTTTTTATTTAGCTCTTAGGCACTCCAGTGATGTCTGACTTCTTTTTTTAAAATTTTGTAAAGATTTGTCAGACTTGAACATAACTTAAGAGCACTAGGGATTTACTTTTAAGAACAGTGGCCTCTGGGTTTTTTTTTTTTTTTTTAGTTATGGCTTTTCTCTTAGTTTTTCACTTAAAAAAAAAAGAGATTTTGCAGTTATGCTTTAAGGAACATCACCAAGAGACCATGAAAAATGTTAGAGATCTGCTGAAGTTCTCTTGAAGCCGATCAGACTTGCAAGAAATTAATTATGAAGGAGCCATATTTCATGTTTCAGAATGGATATACATCTGAATGAGCATTTTGGGAATAATGATTTGCGGGATGAAATCAACTTAGGTCCCATTTCCATGTTGTCCCAAATGGTATCATTCTCAAGAAAGTTCTTGGAGCGAATGACTCTATTTGCAGGTTGCTAAGCAACAGTCTTCTTATTTATTAATTTAGCAAAAGGGGCTCCCCTGTTTTGTTCCAGGTTCAGTCAGGGGTTTGAAGTTAAAAATAAAAACATAAATAGAAATCTTGTATCTTAGGCAATTTTTGTTCCCTAACTCCCAATTAAGTTGCAAGAAAAGGCAATGCTTTTGCCATAAATGAGTGGGTGTTTCGGTCTTGCTAAACAGTAAGGACAGTGTCAGCAGATTTCCAGTTTATTGGCTGCTGAAAGGCAATGTGAAACTAGAGTTATAAGATATGTGTATCCCTGAAGAAAAGTATAGCCGGCTGTGGACAAGGAGCAATAGCTGGTTGCTGTGGTAAGAAGGGGTTTGTTTTCCCAAAACATTGTGAAACTGGCCTTTAGATGCTTCTCAGAATCTCTCCTTTCTCTTGGGGCAAACTGCCAGCTTAATTACCAGGACCAGCTTATACACCTTTGCATGGTAGCCTGCTAGCGTCAAAAAAACATCTCAAAATGCCACCCTTTTCAGCATTCGGTTGAGATAGGTTTGGCTTGGATCCAGACTACTACAGAAAGCTGAATGTCAAGGCTTTCTTTCTGTTCATCTCTGTTCTAATGAATGCTCTTATAGCTTTGTGACTTCTACCCAGATTGTATTGCTTGGGATAGCCAAACAACTGGGATATGTCCAGGATTGAAGCAATAGCTTAGTGGCTGCCTAGCAAACATTTTGAGTGAACGTCTGGCATGCCCTTGGAGCACCTCTCTGATTGGTGTGAGAGCTCATAACGTGCTTCCTGGTAGGGTTAGTTTAGTACTTTTCTTAATTATAATCATAACAACTCTCATCTTGTAAATATCTCTCCCCATCATAGGTTGGAAGTAAACAGGTTAATTTGAGGGCTGTAGTGTGTTTGAATATAATGGCTCCCTTATTGATCACACTCACCCTCTTCATTATTTCTGAAGTTGTGGAGGGACCCAGGCTAAAGGAAATGCAGGGGCAGCCTTGTTAAATGAAGTGGGGTGGGCAAAGTGCAGATGTGATACTTTGCTGCTCTCCTCAGTTTAATTAAATATTGCTGCTCTTCAGTTTGGATAAGTATTGCTGCCCCTAGAGGCAAACCACAAGCCCACTGCAGCCTACTTTTTCTACGTTTAATGTACTTTGAAAGTTTTAAGTTTGCTTTTGATTTGCCTCATTGTCGCTTTCTCTCAAACCATCCATATTCAAGAAAAGAGCATTGTATGTTTGTCTTCCAAGAAATTGCTTCCCTGAATACCAGCGTGCTATGGTCTTTGAAACAGTGGCTGAAATCCTATTGCCAGAAGTTCTGCCATGTAAGCCTGATAATGTAATCAGTATGGCAGTTTTTCAGAAATTAAAGACTTCCTTCCACTCCTGTGGCCACCAACAGATCTCCCACGATGAACGGGATCCCAAGGAAGCATTGGAAAGTTTAATTTCTGAAAAATTGCCTTGTCTGTGATGTCACCAGCCTTTTGTAGCATGTGTTGTGCAACAGGATTCCAGTCATGTTTTCTTTCTTTGCCTATGTCTGGTTCTGAGGTGTTCAAGACTTTGCATTCTTAAAACAAACAAACATCGCTCCCTTGAACTTTAGTAACTAATTACCAAGAATTCCAGCAACTTCAGGGAACTGCTAGTTCTTTACATATTTGAACTTTTGCTAAAGTGAGAAGTTAAAACAATTCAAAAGTTGAAATAATCATAACTATGTTTTAAAAAGTTGCTTCTGAGTTAGGGCAAGTTAAGAGGGTTTTCCAGGAATAACACACTCAGAATTAGTCTACCAGTCCCTCCTTCTGATGATGCTCTGGGATCGTGCAGCTTGCCCAGGGCCACATATGTGACAAGGCACTGAGGTCCACCATCAGTACATATCCAGTTGTCTTTCACTGCTACGTCTTCAAGGATCTGAACTCCTGGCTCCTATACCCACTTAGTTATATCTGCTACTTAGGAAGGTTGTAAATGAGTCCTTTAGGATTTTCTAAAGCTTGTCAGTGACGCTTAGCCTTAGGACCCACAAGGTTGTAGAAATTTAGGATGCTATCTAAATCAGACACAACTTGGTGCATCTATATGTCACTTTTTGCATGCTCTGATGGGAGTGTGGAAGATTCTTCAATTCTCATTATATCCATATATGTGATATTTAATGAACAAAGGGTTTCTAGATATGAACAACCAGCATAAGACAGTGGCATATGGCCAAGCTGTATTGGAAAGTAACTTCACAGAGGGGAAAGTATATGTGCATGGATGCCCATTAAGTGTGGTGAAGACAGGTTTGTTTTTTTTAAAAAATGTGTATTTGTGTTTCTGTGTAGTGGTGCCTCGCAAGACGAAAGTAATTCGTTCCGCGAGTAGCGCCATCTTGCGAAATTTTCGTCTTGCGAAAAGCGGCTTCCCATAGGAATGCATTGCAATGCATTCCTATGGGAAACCTCGCAAGACGAACAATTTATTTCCGTCTTGCGAGGCATCGGTCTTGCGAAAAAGAAACCGTCTTGCGAAGCACGGCCATAGAAGAAGCCGTCTTGCGAGTCACCGAAGCAATCGCAAAACGCTTTCGTTTTGCGAGTTTTTCGTCGGGCGAGGCATTCGTCTTGCGAGGTAACACTGTACTAGTGTAGAATAAGAGTATGTAAGTGAAATTTTGTTTCGAATGGAGGAAATAGAAGCAAGTATTAAACTTCAATCATTTCATCTGAATCACCACTTGTTGCTTCCTTCTGGTCTTCCCTGGATTTTAAAGCATGGATAGAGTATAGGTGACCAGTTTAGAGGCGTGCATTAACAGTTAACAGCTCCATAACCCGAACATGCACAACACAAAACACTACCCTATGAAACTCATGGGTTGAAAGCTGGTAGTAAGCCTCAATTAGAGTAGGCCCATTGGATCAGTGGAACTAATGGAATTGATTTTCCAAATCCCCACTGATTCAATGGACCTACTCTAGTTGCAACTTACAACCGGATTTTAGCCACTGGGTGACTTGGGGCTTCAAACTGAACCCTTCAAAAGGAATAACATACGTACTTTAATTTTATGGGTATAAGATACTTTTCAGAGGTCCTTGGAGGTAGAATTGTAAGTAGAAATCTGTCAAATAACATTTGATTTTATTATGTGTAAAACCTATTACTTCATTTAAATACCTGTATTTAGATATCTATAAAATGACAATATTAGAGTATTGAAATCTAGCGTCTTTCTTTTTAATGCATATGCAGTATAAACAAGGATGGTGTGCTCATTTTTTAAAAACAAAGCGCCTCTTCTTTAAGTGAGTTTATTCTTGACACTGTTGAATTACCGTGGTCTCATTTTTAGCTCTTGAGCCTCAGTAGCATAATGATTTCTCTGTTTAATAAAATGTATAGTGTGGGAGAGAGAAATAGATTTCATCAACTGCTTCCTTTCAGACCGAAAAAGGAGTGAAAGTCACTCTAAAGCTGAATCTGATTTAATTAATATTGTTTTCAGCACACTCTTTTTTCTCTCTCCTTATTTTGTATGGTTTTAGCTGGAGGGCATGCCAAGCCCCAGTCACAGGCATATTATAGAGCAAAACAGTGATGTGATCCTCGACATCTGATCTCTTCACCCCCTCCTTCATATCACAAAGATGTCATTATTATTGTGGGTTCAAAAGTTCCGTTCTCACGGATAGCTTGATCATCTCTGGTTTCCATCCCTGTTGTCTGAATGCTTTGTTGCTATCACATTCCTTTGTGGAGAAGATAACACATTTACCTTCTACAATTCACTCTAAAATTCTTAATTCTAATATATACATTCATTATTTGTTATAGTGAGAGTATCATTTCACCATTCTGTGTTTTATGGTGTGGCTAAATATATGGGTTTTTGTTCTCCTCTGCTCTCTCTCTCTCTTTTTTTTTTTTGGTGAACTGTCTGTTTAAGAGTATCATCCTATGGGATGAGATGCCTTGCAGTTGATGATGTAAAATCTGACATTTGTGGGAAGCTGAGAACTTTATAAAGATTTCCTGGAATACTTGAGTGTGAGAAATAATACTTTTCTGAAATTCTGTAACCCTGTAATTCTGCTAACTTGTATGCTTGAAGAAAGTTAACTCTTGGCAAAATGAAACTTAAGTGTAAGTTAATGCTGTGTTCACCCCCTCCCCATTACATCATGAAGGTCTGTGACAATGCCAGTCATGCTTATTAGACTGCAGATCAATCTTTTTCTAAGGCTAGAAAAACGCAAACAGATCCAAAAATAGGTAGGATTTTTATTATTTTACCCAGTGAATATTACAATATCTGCAGTGACTCAAATCACTCCTATTATTAAGATTTCAGTGGCATCTGTAAGTTTTCATTATATTCTGAAAGTTTGTACTGTATTGATGTAAAAACTATCCCTGTAAAACAGAGATAGGATATTTCACTTTGTGGTAGTTCAGAAAGATACCTTAAGAAAGAAATAACTGAAGAGAAACCCAGAATTGAAGTTAGCGAAATAAAAACCATAGACACTTTGGTGTCCATGTTACACTTTTAGATTTAACATTATTGGATTTTAATGGAACTTTTGTGACTGCACAATCTTCCAGCTTCACAGTGTGTGTAAAAATATTCTGTTAGGCAAAACTGGACTCTCTGTATCTTTTCTGCATGAAGCACAATATTGATGTAAAAACTGTACTCTCAGCATCTTTACGTTGAGGTCTCCTGCGTCCTAACTCTTCTTGGAGATTTATAGTCTCCCAAAGAAGAGCACACCATTTGTGAGAGCAGAAGGTTTGCAAACACTAAAACCACACAAATGCTGTGTTGAGGCATAAATCAGGAAATTACTGAGTGCTGAGAATAGTAAAGATGTGCTGATGCACATCATACTTTTGATTTTTTTTAGTGTGTTTCCATGAAAGATGTGCATTTTCCAGAATACATGATTCTGTCACAAACACTATCATTACTATTGTTAGTAACACCAAAACCAGGAGTAAAAGGTTGTAGTGAGGTCAGTATTTGACTTTTGAAGTGTCTCCCCTCCCTCCACCCTGTTTCCTGTTGTTCAAATGTAATGCGCACAATGAAGGCAGAAATAAAAGTTCTTCTTGTTTAGTAGGAGCAAAATCCCATTGTTTTATGAGATTGTGTAAGGGTAATTGCATAAGTTAACGTTATATGTTTCCTGAGCTATCTCTTGTGCACCTGAGCAATTGCAAGAACCACTGGGATAGTCACCCTTATGCACACTGTGTTTTGTAATAGAATTCTGCTCGTAGTGTTAAGAGTTGCCATGCAGATGTGCTGACATGCATTCTTTTTTAAAAAAAATCATTTTCATTGCAAACAAAGCACACACAAATAGAAAACCCGAAAAATCAACAGGTTGTAAACCTTTATTTGCTAAGAGGAATGAATCTTTGCTTCCTCTGTTATATTTGTTTTTCGTTTGCAACTTTAACAGTGTGTGTAGTTGGCATTCCGCTTATCCAGCAAAGCCTAGGAATAACGAGAAATTAACGAGCAGATGTGGAATTGCAACGCTTTGTGAGTTTAGAGAATTGGAACTCCTGGTTACTTCTCCCTGGGAGCAATTGTTGAAAGTATTTCCTGGAACCACTGAAAACCTGTAGCCATATCTATGGATAGGATATGGTGGGAATACTGCCTCACAGATCTGTTGCAATGATCCGAAACGTTAAGTTGGAAACAAATACATTTGAGTGCTGTGGGGATGATTTAAGCTTGTGATGAACGTGGACATCTGTAAGTACTTTACAGATCTGCGAGTAATTATTTGGCACTTCCCAGAAAAAGGGGAGGTGAGGTTCTGTACACGTTGTCAGTGTACATAGGAAATTGCCTGATACTGAGTCACCCCAGTTGGCCATCTTTCTCAGCACTGTCTGCACTGAGAGTCTCTGTAGAGTTTCAGGCAGGACTCTTTCTCTGGTTCTTCTTGGAGAGAGATGCCAGGAATTGAATCCAGGACATTTTCCTGTGAAAAATAGGTGCTCTAGTACAGAGCTATGGCCCTTCCATTGTAGCAGTGAGGTGGCCAACTTTGACAGGAAGCAAAACATCTGATTTAGGTGTCCTGGTGGACCACTGCCTAAGGATGAGTCAGCAGTGTGCTGCAGCAGCCAAGAAAGCCAACATAGTCCTAGGCTGCATCAACAGGGGGATAGCATCAAGATCACGGGAAGTGATAGAACCACTCTATACCACGCTGGTGAGGCCACACGTGGAGTGCTGTGTCCAGTTCTGGTCACCACAATACAAAAAAGACACTGAGGCCCTGGAAGGGGTGCAGAGAAGAGCAACAAAGATGATAAGGGGACTGGATGCTAAATCCTATTAAGAATGATTAAAAGAACTAGGTATGTTTAGCTTAACAAAGAAAAGACTGAGGGTAGACATGATAGCAATCTTCCAAGATCTGAAGAGTTGCCACAGGGAAGAGGGCATCGATTTATTCTCCATTGCGCCTGAGGGTAGGACAAGAAACAGCAGGTGGAAACTCGTCAGAGGGAGATCCAATCTGGAAATAAGGAGTAATTTCCTGACAGTGAGAACCATTAAGCAGTGGAACAGCTTGCCTCCCAATGTTGTGGGTGCCCCATCGCTGGAGGTTTGGACAGCCATCTGTCCGGGATGGCATGAGGTCTGGGATGGTATGAGGTCTCCTGCCTTGGGCATGGGGTTGGACTAGAAGACCTCAAAGTTCCCTTCCAACCCTACGGCGATTCTATGATTCCTCATGAAAGCTGAGTGGCAAAGCCTAGGATAGGTTGGGAACAGAGTCTTGATGGAACACAGCAGAAGCAGTAGCAAAAGCTGGAAAAAAGCTGCACTCTTGTGCAGCGATAATATTGTTGAATTGCAACTCTCAGCATTCGTCACCAGTGGCTTTTCAGGCTAAGGCTATTGGGAGCTGCAGCCCAGAAACATTGGAGGGTTGTACTTTGTCCATCCTTGCTTTAGATCAGTGGTTCCCAATCTTGGGTCCCCAGATATTCTTGGACTAAAACCCCCAGAAGCCTTCACCACTAGCTGTGCTAGCCAGGATTTCTGGGACTTGTAGTCCAAAAACATCTGGGAACCCAAGATTGGGAACCACTGCTTTAGATGGTCTCTTGCTTGTGCTTCTGTGTTTTTATGTGTGTCATGTGTACACACATATATTAAGTATTTCCTGAGCACTTTCTTTGTTTCTTTCCTTGTTAGTATCATCCAAAGTTTCTGATGACATGGGGGTAGCCAACTTGTATTATTGTCTACTTAAATTTTTGTAGAGGAATACCGCTCCCCCATACTTTAGAGCCTTAAGAGAAGGAAAAACTTAATGCTTTACAAATGTTATGTCCATCTTTGTTTATATTTCACTTTAGACTGTCAAGTGCCAAACCACTAAGTGTGTTACATGCCAAACCACTAACTATGTTTTAAACTTGGTAAAGTGAAATCTTGTTCTGTAGAATGGTACCACTGAAAATGTACAGAAAACCATGTGGCTTTGTGTGAATGTCCCCTTATCACGTACTACAGGTTTTTGCTGAATTATGGCCCTGAGTGTTATATTACAAAGCTGATGTTGGATCATTTGGCTCCCCCAACCTTCACTCATTTAGCTGCAATTCATGTATTTTTGTGGAAAGTAAATGGAAATTAACAAGAAATCAATAATAAATGCCCATTGCTCTATATTCCACAATATAGTAAGTAGACTTGCTCTTTGATTTTCTTTTCTCCATTTGTTTTTTTTGGGGGGGAGGGGCAGAAAAAAGTACTTTCTCTTTCATTTTTATTTCAAGGAGTACATCTGGCTTGATAATTGCTAGAGACATGTGGTATTAATTAGTCTCTATATAGAAGCTCCAGTTATAGCAGTGAATCTGTCTTTCCATTCACAACACAAAAATAGAAATTTAACTATGGCTGGGGTTTTGTGCCTGCCTGCCTATGCTATGTGTGTGTGTGTGTGTGTGTGTATGTGTGTGTAGCAGGCTCCTTGTGTTCAAGCTACTGAGAAGGGAGCTGCTTTGTGGTTGCTGCCAGATTTTTGAAGCGTGCAGAAGGAGATTTACTTGTTATTCCCTCCCCCTCCATAACTAGTTGCAGGTGACTATGTTCCTCATAACATGTTACCTCCAAGCTGTGATGTCTTTATGTTGAGATGGATGTAGCTTGTAGTTCATCCTTTGCCCAGATGGCAAAATGTTTTTGAGTCATCCACCTCTGTAAGAAGAGGTCTGCTTCTCATTCTAGATCACCAACTCTTAGTTCTCCCTTGATGGAGAGAACTACCCTGTTTTCCCGAAAATAAGACCTAACATGAAAATAAGCCCTAGTATGATTTTTCAGGATGATCGTAACATAAGCCCTACCCCAAAAATAAGCCCCATTGAAGTGAAACCCCGCCCTCCACCCTTGTGCAGCAACCAAAAGAAGATGACATGACTGTATTTGAATAAATGTAGATTGTTGTACATGAAAAAAATAAAACATCCCCTGAAAATAAGCCCTAATGCGTTTTTTTGGAGCAAAACTTAATGTACGACCCTGTCTTATTTTCGGGGAAACACGGTAGGATTTTGGTATGTATAGGTAGGAAATGTGGGGTGAAACATTGTATTGAGTAGATCATGCAGTTACTGCATTATGAATTTGAGAACAAAGCAGTTCAGAAATTTTAGCTCCATTTACACATGCTTTCTGTATGATTGGGACATACATTTTGCTTCTTTTAGAAATTTGAGCATAATTAAAATAATGCAAGACCTTTTTTGGTGAAGCTTTTGCATAGTATTGTATGCTGTAGAGAGAATTCAGGTGTTTCAGATTCTTGGCTACTGCTTCTATACATAAAACAAAGGAGCTCTCCTTTTCCCTTAGTCAATGCTCGGGTTCTCCAAGCACCAGAGTCTTTTGCTTGACATGAGGCTATGGAGAATAATGGGATTTTGCAGAAAAAATGGGAGGACATTTTAATAAACAGTTGTTTCCTTGGGAGCTGGAGATCAAGTTGCCTACAGTACCTGAGTGAAAGCAAAAGGAAGAGAACACTTGCAAATTTCCATCTTGGTATTGCAGCGTTCCTAGGAACACAGAAGGCTGCCATATATTGAGTATTTAGACAATTTAGCACAGCATTTCCATTCTGGTTGGCAGGGGTTCAGGCCTGATAGTTTTCTAGCCCTGTCTGAAAATCCTTAGTACACTGGTAGTCAATCAGTTCTGACTAACCAGATCTAGCTCTGCTTAGCTTTGCAGTCAGTTGGGATTGGGTATGTTCAGGGCAGGGATGTTGGCAAGTATTTGGGTCTGAGTTCCAAGTCTGAGTCTAACTCTTTGGTAAAGGTAAAGGTAAAGGTTCCCCTTGACAATTTGTCCAGTCGTGTCCGACTCTAGGGGGCGGTGCTCATCTCCGTTTCCAACCCATAGAGCTAGCGTTTTGTCCGAAGACAATCTTCCGTGGTCACGTGGCCAGCGCGACTAGACACGGAACGCCGTTATCTTCCCACCGTGGTGGTACCTATTTATCTACTTGCATTTGCATGCTTTCGAACTGCTAGGTTGGCGGGAGCTGGGACTAGCGACGGGAGCTCACTCTGTTGCGTGGATTCGATCTTATGACGGCTGGTCTTCTGACCTTGCAGCACAGAGGCTTCTGCGGTTTAACCCGCAGCGCCACCACGTCCCTTAACTCTTTGGTACCAAGTCCCAAGTCCAGACTTTCCCTAGCCCTTTCTTCTTATGATGGGATTGAACCCTGAGACCTTCTGTGTGTGAAACATTCTCTAGCATGGAGCCAAAACCCCTTCCATATCCCCCTGCCTGGAGTTGGAAAAAAGAAACAGCTTAACAGGCACAAAAAAGAGCTTGAGGCCCACCTTCCTTCCTTCCCTTTCCCTTTTCCCCTTTTCCCCTTTTCCCCTTTTCCCCTTTTCCCCTTTTCCCCTTTCCCCCTTTCCCCTTTCCCCTTTCCCCTTTCCCCTTTCCCCTTTCCCCTTTCCCCTTTCCCCTTTCCCCTTTCCCCTTTCCCCTTTCCCCTTCCTTCCTTCCTTCCTTCCTTCCTTCCTTCCTTCCTTCCTTCCTTCCTTCCTTCCTTCCTTCCTTCCTTCCTTCCTTCCTTCCTTCCTTCCTTCCTTCCTTCCTTCCTTCCTTCCTTCCTTCCTTCCTTCCTTCCTTCCTTCCTTCCTTCCTTCCTTCCTTCCTTCCTTCCTTCCTTCCTCAGTTACAGTTGCTTTGCAACAACATAAATTAAGATTTACACCTTCCACTGTGGTTCAAAGCACACACATCCCGCCCCAGCTGCTAGGTCCAATTTCTTACTTCTTCTGTGAGACTTTCATTGTGCTTGCAGCTAGAAGCTATGGAGATGCTGATCCTTCCCTCACTGTTGGAATCTCGACCTATGTAGGAGGAATCCCTACTCTGTCTCCTCTCTCTGTATCTTTGTAGCTCCTCTTCAAAACTGGTAGAACACTGGTAAGAGGAAGATTTGTTAGCTTCTGGCATTCGTGCTTGAGGAACCAGAGAGAGCTGGGCTCTTATGTCTTCCGTATAATGTGAGAAGACACATTATATTGCCTGCTCCTCTCATAGCATCTGGGTTGACTTGATTCCTAAAGCCCATTTTTATTCTACTTCCTTCTATATGTTTACATGCTTCATTGCACACTAAGGAGTCCAAGGAGTTGTGAAAGTGGAAATATACCCTGGGTATGGTTCCCCCACTTTTAAAAATCACAGATGTATCCACATAAAACCAAATAGGTACAAATGTGACTGAGAAATTGCAACACTGAGGAACATCAGTGTCCTTGCTGTATGATGATTTCTGGAGAAATTCTGCAGGTTTATTATCTGTCATCTGGATATGTTGTTTGCCTCACTAGTTCTGCTAACTGGTTGGCTGAGATATATTTTGCAGTTTGGGAGCTTTGAAACTGACACAAACATCCAGAAAGCTGGAGCAGCTTACATATCTGCTTAAATATACCAGTTCTCTTTCCTGCACTTGCTGTTTTCCCCAGAATCAAGCATGTGAGTTTACTGTATGTACTGTGGCTCCTTGGAATTCTTACTTGCCTTCTCCATCCTAGTGTCTTCAAGATCTATGTCTCTTAACTTCTCTTGGGACTAATAAAAAATAATACTAAGTTACCATTAAGTCAATTCTGATTTACAGTAACCCTTTCCAGGCTTTTCCAAGTAGAGAATACTGAGAAGTGGTTTACTACTTCCTTCTGGGAGTGCCCTGGGATTGTGCAGTTTACCCAAGGTCACACAGACTGGTTCTATTCGCAGGAGGCACAGTGGGGGGATCAAACTTCCAATGTCTGGCTCCACAGCCAGATACCTAAATCACTAAGCTATCCTGCCAGCTTTGTCTTGGGACTACAGTGCATAATATTTGGAGGGATCAAGGTTTAGGCAGGGGGCTTCCTTGTATGTTTTATTTATATTCCTTATATGTTTTATATGCTGTCATG
Organism: Intellagama lesueurii; assembly: GCA_037013535.1. Lineage (NCBI taxonomy): Eukaryota > Metazoa > Chordata > Lepidosauria > Squamata > Agamidae > Intellagama > Intellagama lesueurii. The sequence continues at coordinate 11,018,351 of JBAJHW010000003.1, forward strand.
GTCCAATTCTATAATTTATGTCCATCAACATTTGGTTTTTGAATGTTCAGGGATGTTCTTGGTGACCCCCCACCTTTTTTTTTTTTTTTTTACAATACTAAGGAACTCTCATATTAAGTTAATATACTTGTGTTCTTTCTCACTTTGTAGCACTGTCTGCACACAGTTGCTATCAACAGTTGCCAAACTTCAAATCTCAATTTAATTTAGCCACGCTCATCTTGTGACTTCCCCTTTCATCAGTATCAATTCAGCATGTAATCATTAATGCCGAAAGTGGGCCTCTAATGAGTAGGTTGGCCTATCACCTCTCATTGTTGTATGATTGAGTTAATTATTCCTAAATGACCATTAAGGGATGGGCGGCTTATCCTGAATTGAATAGCCCCATTGATGGCAATTTCATGCCTTTCTCTGGTATCTTGTTCCATTGTCTCATGCTCCATAGCAGTAAATTTCCTGTTGTTTCACATAATTGCATTTAAGCAGGACTCTGGAAAGTTTGCATGGTAGATAACTCATAGAAAATTGGCATTAAAAATATAAATATAATGGGAGAAAATATCATCGCAATGATATCACATACAAAGTGGGGTAGCCAGGACTTTTCTGTTGAGTTCGTTGACTGTTGTAACATTCAGCAGGAGAAAGGAACCCATTATAGCTGAAAAGGCAGTTGTGTACTGGGTAAATATGGACCTAAATGCAGTTAGTTGTCCTAGCTAGAGTAGATCCAATGGATCATTTGCAGAGTGGTGTGCAAACACTGAACATAAATCCCACTGATTCAATGTACCTACTTCTCTTGGGATGTCTTCTCAAGATTCTGCAGCTTAGGGAACTGTTCCTAGCATAATAGCAATGGTCAATAAGACCATGCCATTCTGCATCATCTATTTTATGCCACAGTACAAAGAAATGTAATACAGTGGTGCCTCGCTAGACGATGTTAATCCGTTCCATGAAGATCGCTGTCTAGCGAAAACATCGTCTAGCGAAGCACGTTTTCCCATTGGAATGCATTGAAATCTCTTCAATGCGTTCCAAGGGAAAACTCAGTTGTCTAGCGAAAATCTCCCATAGGGAAACATCGTCTAGCGAGTGCGGGTCCCCGTCGGAATGCACTGACAGCTTTTGACCACTAGTCGGCGCATTCCTATGGGGAAACCTCATCGTCTAGCGAAAATTCCCCATAGGAGACCATCGTTTTGCGAAGCGCAGTAGCGATCGCAAAAAGGCATCGTCTAGCGATTTCCTCGTCCTGCGAGGCAATCGTCTAGCGAGGCACCACTGTGTTTGCTAATAATGTGACTAGATTTTAAACCAAAAATTCTCAGTGAATTTTTGGAATAAGAAGGAATATCTGTCATCTAGTAGGTAGCATATTTCATCCTAATTAACTTTTATTGGACATTCTGCTCCCCAGTGTACTCCGTGAACAATGAGAAGAATCAGATTATTATTTTTAAAATTAAAAACCTTGTAGGTACATAGATAACCTTAAAACTGTTGGTTGAAGGACAGTGCTGTATAAATATTTATAATATAAATAAATATTTGTAATAAGCTGGACTCCAGATGTGGTTAGGATCTGGTCCTCTGGAAGTGTAAGAACCTGTGCTATGCTCTTTGTACTTCAGTGGGACTTCTTCCTTAGTAGTTGCATCACTTTTGTATAATTGTTGTGGACAAAGCATTGTTCTGACTGAATTGATATGTTAACCTGAAAAGATTGTGGTTGGATGTGTACTTAAAAGAAAACTTTGTTGTTGTTTAGTCATTAAGTCGTGTCCGACTCTTCGTGACCCCATGGACCAGAGCACGCCAGGCCCTCCTGTCTTCTACTGCCTCCCGGAGTTGGGTCAGATTCATGTTGGTAGCTTCGATGACACTGTCCAACCATCTCGTCCTCTGACGTCCCCTTCTCCTCTTGCCTTCACACTTTCCCAACATCAGGGTCTTTTCCAGGGAGTCTTCTCTTCTCATGAGATGGCCAAAGTATTGGAGCCTCAGCTTCAGGATCTGTCCTTCCAGTGAGCACTCAGGGTTGATTTCTTTCAAAATGGATAGGTTTGTTCTCTTTGCAGTCCAGGGGACTCTCAAGAGTCTCCTCCAGCACCACAATTCAAAAGCATCAATTCTTCGGCGGTCAGCTTTCTTTATGGTCCAGCTCTCACTTCCATACATCGTTACTGGAAAAACCATAGCTTTGACTATGCGGACCTTTGTCGGCAAGGTGATGTCTCTGCTTTTTAAGATGCTGTCTAGGTTTGTCATCGCTTTCCTCCCAAGAAGCAGGCGTCTTTTAATTTCGTGGCTGCTGTCCCCATCTGCAGTGATCATGGAGCCCAAGAAAGTAAAATCTGTCACTGCCTCCATATCTTCCCCTTCTATTTGCCAGGAGGTGATGAGACCAGTGGCCAGAAAACAGTATGGTTTTAAACTACCAGTAGAATAGAGTGTTGGTCAAGTATTGTGTAATGCAGTTAAAGTCAGATGTTCAGAGAATGAATTGAATGTTCATGAATGTGGAATTGTTGAGAATTTTGTCAGACTGATTAGCTGTTGATGCACCCTTTTGTGTTTCATGCAGTTCTTTAGTAGGGGAAATTGTGTATTGGAAGTGCAGAAGATGGAATTTTGATCTAAGTAGTCCGTTTACCTTCTAGTTGTTGTGTTTCTTGTGGAACTACCATGTTTGGCAAACCCCCCACCATCCTTTGCTAAATGTATGAAAGTTTTTTTTGGTTTTTTTTTTTGGCATTGCAGCTCCCAGAATGGTCTGTCAGCATGGCCATAGTCCCCCCCCCCCCCCAAATAATTTTTCCAAGCTCTGTCTTCTGGAATGGAATGCTGCACTATCCAATCTCTGGTTATAGGTTGAGTGCAATCGGGATACTGGGTCAGTGTGGTACAGGACTCGGAAATATAATGCTAAGGTTGAGGAGGCTTAGATTCTGATCACAACTCCCATCAGCCTAGCCAGCATAGCCAATGATCAGGATGATGAGTAGTCTAACAACATCTGGAGGACCAAAGATCTCTACTCCTGACTGTGAGTTCTTTAAGAAATGGTAAGTATAAATGAAGTTAGTAAAAACAGGCCTCTTGGCCTTTGGTCTGAGTGGGAGATACATCTTCACCCAGTAGGCCTTGCTGGTCGCTTGTGGAGGCTGCAATTAATCAGTTGTGAGCAATATCCCCTCTAATTTTTGTCCCTGCTGTGCAGGAGCCCCACTCTGTGAGCACACCTGCACAGGGGGTCCAGCCAAAACCAGAACTAAACAGGTACAGCACCAACTGCTGGCGTGCATTCCTGATGGAGCTGCGCACACATGTGTGTGCAGCTTAGAGGGAACGTAAGTTGTGAGGGGACAACACTGCATGTGATCAGAAATGTCCTCTCTTTGTGGCAACTAAAATTGTCTTTCTACTTAACAGTTCAAACTCACAGCTTTATTATTTGATTTTGGATAAACCATTTGTTGCAGTGACTTAGTAGTGCTCAGTTAAATATGATCATTGCCTTCTAATGAAGCCATTGTGGTATAATGGATAGACTGATGGACTAGGACTCGGAAGACCTGGGTTCAAATCCCCACTCAGCCATGGAAACTCACTGGGGTGGTGATGGTAATACCATTCCTTAAATATCTCACATGCTTTGAAAACTCAGTTAAGGTAATTGTTAAGTCATATGTGACTTGATGGCGCATAACAAACAAACAAAATATCGCCCTCCAAGTAGTATAAATGCAACATAATAGGCCCAAATGTATTATTTGTATTTGGCCACAAAGAGTTTTGTGGTGTCTTGAAGACTAGTGAGTTTTATTTGGCACAATAAGTTTTTGTGGACTTCAATTCACCTCTTCAGATCTTTCAGTGGACTGGAGTCCACCGAAGCTTGTGCCAAATACAGCATGTTCGTCCTCAAGGGGCTGCAAGACTCTTCCTTGTCACATGCTGTGTGGTGTTTCATTCTTTAGTGCATCTGCCATCCAGAACTATCTGCTTAGATACACCTCTATTTATACTCGAATGTGGACTTTTAAAAATATATTCATTTGTTTAAAACATTCTTTAAAAAACTGCTTGAAGGATTGCTTTTCCCTATATGAGCCTCCCCGGCTTTTAAGATCTTTTGGGGAGACCCTTCTCGCTTTCCCACCACTCTCTGAGATGTGTTTGACAAGGAAACGCGAGCGTGCCTTTCCAGTGGCTGCTCCCAGGCTGTGGAATTCACACACTCCTTGGAAGCTAGGTTGACCCCAGTCCTCTTGTCCTTCTGGCAAAGACCTTCCTTTTAAGGCAGGTCGTTACTTGTCTTAGACAAGTAGGGGCCATTATGAAATGCAATATACAGTGAACTGAGCTGGATCTAACCTAAAAAGCTCAATACAAAATCCATACCTTTGTAGGCCAGCCAGGAAGGCATTAAAAATACGCAGAGATACATAGAAACGTACAAGTGTTTGAATATATTATTTCTTCAGGCTCAGATATTTAAAAGTAGGCAGAGAAGGCTGATCTTACGTCCTTGTTGTCTGCACATTTTTTTGAGGATGTAATGATTTTGTATGGGAGAGATGCTACAGACAAAGAAATAGGTCTCATTGGGTGATACAGTGGTAACAGATTTCACCCAGGATACCCCATTAGACTCATCAAGAGCTGCCAAAGTAATAAACTCTTAACTTCCCCATTCTGGAAAATAGAACCACCACCACCCATAGCTATACCTGCCCTTTCTGGGCCCGTGGGCTCCTTGGTCAGTAGAAAAGAAAAAGCCACCGGGTAGTTTAGTTTAAATGGTGTAAAAGGGAAAGAAAGTCAATATTATGTGTGTGTCTGTGAGAAAGAGAGAGACACAGAGAGAGAATGAGTGTATGAAATTTAAAATAAAAAACATTTGGTGTTCTTATAAGCCTAATGACATAATAGTATAATAGCCTTAGGCCAAATGGGCTCCAATGTTCTACCTTTAAAATTACCTGCTCATGACATAAAGATAATTTTGTGTGAAAAGACTGCGGTTCTCTCAGCTCTTTCCAGTAATGTGATAGCTCCAAATATCAATTTATATCTTACATTGATGCAAAGTGATGAAGTATGTCACCATCAGCATGTGTTACCTGATCTGGCCATCCAACTTCTGGCTGTTTTCAGGCAATACGCCGCCTGTCCGGGCTATTCTGGTTTTTTGACTCAGTTGTTTTCACTTTGGGTAATTATTCCCTTTGGCCCATAAACATTAAGGTCCTCCTGAGGTCAGGTTATACTTCAGTTTTTTTTTGTTTTGTTTTTTTAAAGCACATATGAGGAGCTGTATGATGTTTCCTGTTTCCTCCAAATGTTTTGGAGCTTGGTGATTTTAACTGTGCTTATTGTGCAGACTTGTAAAAATAAGGAGCAAAGTTCAGAATTTATCTTTGGGCTCAGATTGGAGTTTTTGGACAGTTCGCTTTACATTCTCCATTGTTTTCAGTCCTTTCTGAAAGATGTGGGGAAAGGATTTTTGTTTTCCTTACAGGTTTTGCCCATTTCCTTTTGGCACATGTTTTCTTTCAGTGTTTTCAATCAAGCTAGGTTTGCAAGCCTGTTTCTAGTTAGAGAGCACCTCAGTTCAATAGTGTGAAGAGGAAATTAGAACAGCTTGGGAATAATATTGTTGGTTAATTGCTGCTGAGAGCCCACATAGGCTGGGTAAAACATTTTATTTAGTCAAACACATCTGTTCTGAGGGGTTTTTTATACAACTTTAGCCCACAGAACTAAAGAATATGTCTTGTACTCTATGGGATTGTTGTTTTCTAGCACAGAGACTCAACAATTAGGAGAAACATATGGTGTAGGCTTTGGCTAGACAATACAGGTAATGTATTGTTAGGAACATGTCTACTACATAATATTGTATATCATGTAACTTGTCTCTGAACCTCTGCAATGTAAAAGTCTATGGGGATAATGATTCTTTTGTCCAGAATAGGGAGGAATACACAATGAGCACAGCAGCTTTGACGGTTGTTTTGCAATTTGAGCCTTACATGCAGAATAAACTTATGCCCCAGGTCATTGGTCTGCACGCTGGGGCACCCAGTTGTTGTTGGGTCATAGCTCACCAAATCCATGACCATTGGTTGTATGGGCTGGGATTTCAAGTCTTTAAAGTCTGCAAACATCTGAGAATTCATGTTAATTACTGGTGGCCTACAGGCTGATACTGTGGCAAGAATGAGTGCTTCAGGGTGTACTTCCTGTAGTGCTACTGCTAACCAGAGAAGAGCATACCAGCCTCTTTGCAAAAGAACAGATGGACATAAATTTGACATTAGAAGCAGAAGCAAAAACTGGCGGTGAAACACTCAGTCTCTAAGGATAACCTGTCTCTGATGACAAAGTGATTGCCCCTGGAAAAGAGAATTTGAAGTCAGAGTCCAATGGGACAGAGGTGAAAAAGAATTCTTCAAGAAGTTCAGTTATATCTCTTGTGGTCTACATGCCCATCTTGCTATGTATGTTGACTGATGCATCTATGCTAGGTTGTCCATTACTGCTTTTCACCCACTGCATTGTGGTTTCTCTGGGCCCTACTGTTCACAGTCTCGTACTCACAATATGCCTCTGCCATGCAGAGGAGTGGGGATATTTTGTGGGTCTGACTAACTGGATTACTGCAGCACATTTTGCTTTACTGTCTGCAAAATCTAATGCCAAATGAACCTTATCTTTAAGGTGCTATTAGCCTGTCTGTAATTGGGAAACTGTGAATTACTTGCAAGCAGTAGATTTCTGAGTTGTTGCATACCTGTATACTGTTTGCACTTAATTGTCATATAATATCCACATTTCCCCATAGTGCTTAATTTTAAATGTTGTTCTAAGTGACTTGAACATCCAGAAAGTTGCCTTTTCATATGCTGCAAAATGACAGACAGTCTTAAGCAAGTTTTTTTTTTCCAGGGAACTCCAGTAATTAACAATCCAACAAAATTTCCATTGGGCCAAATGAGAGATTTTGCCTTTAAAATGATTTTAAAATAAAATGAAGAGTCTGATCAGACCACCTATTTCAGATAAACTCTGAAGTATAAGAAAATAGAAAGAAGGTTTGCACAATATCAAGTCCATTGAAAACAGGATGAAGTCAGACAGCTATTCCTTTAAACTAATTCACCAGGCTATTTGAGATGCATTTGTGTGGAGTTTCTGGGATTACCAATGACTGTTGAATTCTCAGAGAACAAGGTACTTCACTGAGTAACAAGGGTTTCATATATATATTTCATATATATATATTTTAAAGAGTTTTTTTTAAGGAATTCCCTGCAGCTCTCTGAAGTGTTCAGTTAAGTGACCATCACAGGTTCTCTCTGCTTCAGCTTTAATGTTGTTGTGACTTGTTCTCTTTCCCTGGTAGAGGCAGCCCCAAACTCCAAACTCAGAACTAGAGACTGTTCTACTTTAAATATAATGTTTTTATTCAACAAAACTGGGAACTTCTCTACAACTACTTCAGAAGGCTCCACTTCAGGTTCAGCACTTGGAATTTGAACCAAACCATTTTCACGAACAGTACACACCTTGGTACCTAGCGTAGGCGGCTGTCCCATAGCTCTCCTCCTCAGACTCCTGGCAAAAGGGTTGATGTGGAACGGCGCACAGGCTGCTGCAGCAAGGCTGTGGAGCCCAACTCCCTCCATGTTCTCTCCCTCTGTTCCTCCGAGGTCTTCCCATCTTTGCAGATTGCGTCTGGTCTTTAGTCCCCTTTTCCTGAGGAGGTTGCCATCCTCCTCATGGGGATTGACCCCACTCCTGATACCCTCTCTCTCTTTCAAAAAGCCTGCACTGCCTTCTCTCCCTTTCCCCTCAGAAGGAAGGCTTATGGTGAGGATGATGGCATCTTTGCCTTTCCATCTCTTCTTTTGGTACCCATAACTGTACCAGCTCCCCAGTCGGTGGGTTTTCCTTTGTGATCCACTCCCTGCTTTCAGACAACTCTGGAGGTTGAGGCTTTCCCCCTGTATCCTTTTTCCTTTCCCCTTAGTTAATGTTTCCTTGTTCCTACTCCCCACATGAGGGACATCTGTTTGTATTTCTTGGCTACCTTCAGTGATGGACTCTTCCTTCCTTCCTTCTTCTTCCACTGCTACATCTCACTCTTCTCCTCCTCATCCCTCTCTTCCCCTTTTATCCGTTTGTCCTTCAGGCTCCTCCACCTCTGTCAGTTATTCTTTTCCCTGGCTTTCTGTTGAGCCTGGGTTGTTGGGAGAATCTAGGCCTCCATCTCCATGCTGACATCTATTGGGGAACGAGAAGTCTCCTATCCTTCTGTTTCTAAGGGAAGAGGGAAAGGACATGCTGACAGGGAGACGTGTCGCCCTACCTTCCTTCTCAGAATTGGATTAACTTTTTTTTTTAGAGAAGAATCCATACTAACGACGAACACAAGGGGGGAAAATCATATTTGTTTTATTAGTGAAGTTGCTACAAGATGACGATTTTGATAAAGCATACCTTTCTTTCTTGGCAACAGCCTTGTTTTCGTTTGACATAATCACACGGTACTTGTATGCTTTGGCTAGTTAAAAAAGGCTTTTCATGTACGTGCTTGAAACGGAATTTTTTTTTCATTTTTTTTTTTAGGAGAAGGAAGGTTTGAGACTTGGTTGCATAGGATGTGGACTTAGGGTTGTGTTTTACAGGGAAGTCTGTGGAGAGTTCACAGGAAATAGACCAGAAATATAATTATGCAAAAGCTGCAGACTTATTTAGAGCTTCCTGTTCACTGATGAAAGACACAAAATTTGAACTTCAATTACCAGACCGAAATGTGCAAGAGGGCTATGTTAGTTCCTGAGCTTTCTGAACCTGAAATTGCAACCATGCTAAAATGATAGCATAATTAAAGATGGTATTATTCAATGCCATGCCGCCATGGGAACAATATGAGAGTAACTGTAGTTGGCCTAAAAGACTATCTTTGTTCTGGCCCGCCAGAGGACAAAAAGAGGGCAGCGCTTTAGAAAAACGTCTTATTGTAATGGCCAAGCCTCTAGAATTACAGCACTGAAATTAAGCAATTCGCTTTTTTAAAGGTGAGACTACTGGGAGTTTGAGCACTATCAATTTGAATTGTAAAGTACAGGTAGAACAAAACCTGATCTTTCCCAGATGTGATGCATTAAAACCTAGCCTTCATTTATTGGTAGGGTGGCCACTAACACATAATCAAAAAGGTGGATAAAATAGGACACTGATCTGCACAAAACTGTATCTGCTAATTTATATGTACAGGTACAAACTTAGAAGTGATTTTTATAGATAACAGGTGTGCCCACTGGGCGTGCTGTCCAGGTGCTCACGATGGATGTCTTCTGCTATCCCTTCAAATGGAGGACTGTGCTCTCTAAAGAAAGACATTTGTCTTTCCTGTTTGTCAGTCAGAATGGTGGATAACAGACTTTCCCCCCAAACCGTGTATAATACGTTGTAAAATCCATCTTGATTTTTTGGCATGTTGATTCAGAAAACCAAGCTACCACATGGTGAGTTTGAACATCTGGATAGGCTCAAAATTTGCTTTAAAAAGTGTTAAGAGCTAGTTCCTTACAATTTTTTCACATTTCAAGGACTACTGCTCATTTACAACTGTTGCACATTGAGATTTATAAGAAATTACTATAATATTTCCTGGATCCATTCATCCTAAAATCTTTTGTACTTAATTTGTTTAAAAAATGCAAATACCTAGAACAGTATTAGCATTACTCTGTTATAAAATTAATTTTGAACTTCTGATTTTATTGTTACAGTAAATTTAAAAAATGGAAAGAGGCATGTTAGAAAGATTTTTTAATACTGAGGAGAGTATAATGCCACTATAACTAACCACCTGTTCTTATAAAATATCCAGACTTAGAATTAACAAGTTACAATTGATGAGTTGTTGTTGTTTAGTCGTTAAGTTGTGTCCGACTCTTCGTGACCCCATGGACCAGAGCACGCCAGGCCCTCCTGTCTTCCACTGCCTCCCGGAGTTGGGTCAAATTCATGCTGGTAGCTTTGATGACACTGTCCAGCCATCTTGTCCTCTGTCGTCCCCTTCTCCTCTTGCCTTCACACTTTCCCAACATCAGTGATTTACTTATGCTTAATTCATTTCTCCAGTAAATATAACTACATTACGTTGCAGTTGTAATTAGAGATGGGGATATTCGTATTCGTAAACAAATACGAATATCCCCCTCCGAGGTACATCTAATGCGGGTCTGGCCCTTGGAACCAGCCCATTCACTCACACACCAACCTCCCTCTCTTCTCACCATTGTGGAAGTAGCTCTACTGTCTCCCTGCTCTTCTAGCCACTCAGCAGCCGTGTGGGGAGACTTTCCTCCTGCCCCCTGCCTGGGGTGGCCAGCGGAGCCAAGAGACGATGGAGCGATTGGCGAGAAGAGTGGGAGGCTGGTGGCACGTGAGTGGACGGGCCGGTTCCAAGGGCCAGACTCACGTTAGGAGCACCTGGGATGGGGATATTTCGTATGAATATCCCCATATCTAGTTGTAATTCAAAAGGGACAACTTCTTTTACAGTCTAACTTTGTAGTTACTTTTATAGTTGTAGTGATGGTTGTGTTGCTTTCCAAACTTTGAGACTGTCATATGTTAAGTTCACAATATTGGCAGAAACAAAGGCATAATTCCTTCTTCCCTCATGTTGGCTTCATGCACTTGTTTATTATCCATGTGTGCATGTTTCCACCACTTGCTCTGCTTTTCTCATAAATAATTGTGGTAATTGTAGACTGAGGCCCAAGAGCAGACAATAAGTGACAGAGAAGTGAGAAAGCAGCAAACTGTGAAGAAACTATAGGGAAATCTCCACACATTAGTAGAAATAGAAACAATCTTAAATTTCAAGTTAAAAGAATGAATTTGGAAACCACTTTGTATTGACCTATCTATCCAAAATTAGTCACAGATAGCTGCATGATTATCTTATAATAGAGAAAGTTGCAACTCCATGTTTGGATGCAGTGTCTTTGACATTTAATGAATTTAAGTGGATTATAGTCTTGTGAAGCTCCATGGCATCAACTTTTACCATACCTCTTTTTTTTCCTAGCGAGATTGATCTGGAGGGGATTACTTTTGGAAACCCCCAAATGGCAGTAATTCCTAAACAAAACTTTGGAGTGGTAGGCATTGTGTTACCCAGTTCTAAACTTTGTTGTTCAAAACATGGTGAAACAGAGTGACCAATTATGCTTCTTCAACCAAAAGGAAAGTTATTGCTAAAAGTAAAAGGAAGAGCAGAGTGTTCCATAAAAGTTGAATGTGCTAATCTTAAATATAGTTGCAAATTTAGAAATAATCATAATGAAGAGTATGAGCTGCTGACTTGTGGGCCTTCAAAATCTGTTGATTCAAGGCGTCCTGCAACCCTTTGTAACGGTTCTTTACTTCCAAGTTTCTCCATCAGAAATATACATACCACTGGGACACAAGAATAGGGGGGGGGGGTGTGGGGGAGTTTCTAACCATTTATTCTTCCTTGATTCCCCTAGCCTCCTGGGGCTATCTTCTACCCTGACTGTCAAGGGTTATCCATCTGTGACCTTCTACATGCTAGTAGTAATTTTGAAAACACTGTGTTCCCTGTAATCCTCCTATTTCTCCTGCACACCAGTTGAACTATAAATAGGGAAACATATATGTCTTTCTTGGAAAAGAGTGTTTCCTCCTTTCATTGTGAAACTTAGGTTCTTTGATAATGTAAGATACATTATGTTGAGAACCACTGCTTTATTTTTTTTAAAACAGGGATCAGGTATCCCTTCAAACAGAGGATGTCTTCAAGTACAGTCTTCTGAAGCAGTCTTCTGTTTGAAGAATGATTTGGTCATAATATGGCTTAAAAATAGATAAATATTACAAAATCTGGCTAGAAGGAAGATCATAGGTCTTGAATTTGATTGCCAAGAGTTAGCACCAGGATAGCACCCTTTAAACAGAAGATTGCCCTCTGTAAATTGCCCTCTCTTGGTCGCACCACCCTCTCAGGTGGGTTTGTGAGAACAGGAGACAGGACCTTCACCATGGCTTCTCCAGAGCTGCGGAACTGTCTCCTACTGGAAGCCAGGCTAACTCCCTCTTGGCTGTCTTTTTGCAAGCAGGCAAAGATCTTTCTTCTTAAGGCCAGCATGTGTCCATTATGTGTATGCCTATGAAGGTTTTTATTTAAAAGGTTGATAATGTCTTTTTATGTTTTTAATACACTTTTCAAATTATATAAGCTGAATTTTAATATGATGCCTGTTTAATTGCTTTTTAATATTGTATAATTAATTACATATTAGCTATTATATTATGTTTTAATATTGTAAGCCACTTGGGGTCCTGTTCCGGAGAAAGGTGGATATAAATAATAAATTGAATGATGAATGAATGGCTACTCTGCGCTCACAGACATGTACAGCTTAGTCAGAAATGTGACGGAAAAAACACATTGGGGGCAGAAGTTGAAGGTCTGGGTAGCTGGGGAGGTGCCCTCAAGTTGCTTCTTCTCTAACCAGACTCACAAGGAGAAAGATTTGGACTTTCTTCCTATTCTGTAAGATTTCAGAACCAAAACTTGACACTGAGGGGTGTTTCCCTGTGATTCCCCAGTGGGTGTACCCTTTGTGTAACAGCTGCAAACTAGTAAAGCAAAGTGTGCTGCCTATATACTGCCCCATAATGCTTAAAGAACTCTCTACTTGAGTCTGGGATAGGTCACGAGCCGAGTCTTCGCTATAGTACTGCAGTTTGACCACAACACTATAAGGCTCCAAGTACTCCCTTATAATAGTAAAACTTCGAGCCATTAATTAATTAAGTGATTGAAGATCATGCACAGATAATAAGATTTGTTTCTTCATGCAACATGGAGTTAAACTTTGGCATTCATTGCCACAAGATGTACTGATAGCCGCTATCTTGGATTATTTTTTAAAAAGAGACCAAATAAATTCATAGAGGGATAAAGCTGTTGGTGGATATTAGTAGGAATGGACCTCAACAGATGGGAAACATTGACATCTGAGCTTTCAGCCTGGAGGCAGGCGGTGCAGCATGGCCTCTCCCAATTTGAAGATACAGTTGTCCAGCAGGCCGAGGCGAAGAGGCAGTCCCGAAAGCAGCAAAATCAGGGAGCCGGACAGGGGACAGACTGTATTTGTCTTCAGTGTGGAAGGGATTGTCACTCTCGAATTGGCCTTCTCATCCACGTTGTTCCAAGATCTCTATTCAGAGTAAGTTACCATAGTCTCTGGAGACTGAAGGATGCCTACTACTACTGGATATTAGTAGTGAAGGCTCTATAATACATTAGTGGCAGAACATAACTCCTATTAGTACTATTGCTGGGGGATACAAGTAGGAGAATCATAGGGAATTCATGTTGTTCTTGTGAGCTTCTTGTGAGCATCTTAACCTGTGTTGGGACAAAATGTTGTCCAAGAAGGCCCACTGGATTGATCCAGTAAGACTCTTCTTATTGTCATCAAGAGTGTCAGACCTATCTCTCTTGTGTAGTCTCCTAGGGAGTCAGGAAAAGGACATATTATCCTGCTCACAGTCCAGTGCCCACCAGTTAAAACTTGTTTTTTGTTGTGCAGGAACAGCAAAGCTGAATTTCCATCCTGTTGGGTACTTAGCTGACTCTTTGCCGTCCCTGCTTGTAGAAGACAGCAGATGGGGCAGTAGGCTGATTTGTAGTGTGTGTGTGTGGAGGATTTGTTCGGGGTTTTTTGTTTACTGTGACTTGGTTCAAAATGTTTTGTGCTGTAAGTTTAAAGGTAGGAAAGAAAATACAAGTAAAAGGCAGAAGTGTTGATCTTTATTGTTCCTTATGTGTTGTGGTGTATCAGGCAGGCTTCTTTGTGATTGTGGCCCTCTTCCCCCACCCGGCACGCCGAAGAAAATGTAGAATAGGTTATGATTGGAACTTTTTGTCCAAAGTTCAATTGTTCTAACTTTTTAATTTTAACAAAATTATCTTATTTAATAGTTCTTCTAAATAGCCAGATCGTTACATGAGGGGTCTGTGTCTTTTAATGCAGCTATAACAAAACTTAATTTTTCATTCCCCACAAGAAAATATCTTTTCATTTTATCTTTAAACAATTATTTTGATTCGATGAGTTTCCAAATGCAATCAGCAAGTATAAAATGTTAATTGCTCCGAGGCCTCATTACCCCCAGGAGTTAATTTTATCATATGGTGACAGCTAACGTCAGCTGTACATAGTGGAGTTTCCTGTCCTGGGAAATGTGAGAGGTATTTTAGATTTGTGCTTACTGTGCATTTTGCTTTTTCCTCCCTCCCTCTTCTCCTTACATGTTTTCAGGAAGCTGCTACTTAACAAAAATTGCATGGACTTTGTGGCTTGATAGAAAAATCTGGTTTATGTTACAAAGCAGGCTTACATGAAATGATTGCAAAGTTATTCTGTATGTCTGCTGGTAAAAATCACATCATGCTTCCCAACTACTGTATGAAAGTGTATTTGTCAGCAGTTGGAAATAAGAGAGATTCTTTGTTTCTACATCATGAATATCTGTAGTTCAGACTTAATTTAACATAAATCCATCATCAAGAAGGGAATAAGAGAGAAACACATCGAGAAAGGGACAGGCAAACTTTCAGGCCTTGAGCAGAGACATGTTTAACTCTCAGTGCACTATCTAGATGTGAAATGGGGCACAGAGAGTGGAAGGGGTTGGATTTTAAGTGCATTGAGCAGTGTTTTGCATTCAGAGATGAGCTTCAGCGCCTGCAAGTAACTTCTGATTCATTCATTAGAATGATCTCCTAATGAAAATGTTTACTTATTTATTTATCTAAATGGTTAACGATAAAAATCGCTAAACAATCTACACAGCAATTAAATAAGGTCAGTTTTAAAATCACATTTAAGTGTACTGAACATTGTATGGAATCTAAGGTTGATAAAAACGTACAGTAGAGGGCAAAAATACGAACAGGACCATCCGTACTAGGTATGGACATAACTGTCACTTTCTTACAGATTAGAAATTTGAGAGTTTTCATTAATTATGATTGAAAACAAACTGAAATGAATTCCTCACATATCCCTGACTGTTATCCATCTTAAAAAGGCTGTGTGTATACATTATGCAGTGTTAGGAAAAGTAGTGGGAATAAATTGTGTTAATAGTTGCTTGCTCTTGACACTGTATCCAGAACACCATAAATGCAAATGAGAAGACAATATAACAGCGGTTTGGGGGCCTTTCTTTTGATCTCACCACCCTCCTAGACATGGCTAATGAGTACACGGGAGAGAGGCTTTTTGGTAGCTGCTTCCAGACTTTGGAACTCCCTCCCAGGGCAGACCAGGCTGCCCCCCTTTATTTATTTATTTATTTATTTATTTATTTATTTAACTTATATGCCGCCCACACTACCCAAAGGTCTCTGGGCGGCTTACAACAATTAAAATACAGTAAATTAAATAATTTAAATTAATACAGTAAATTAAAATACTTTGCTGTCTTTCTGTCAGCAGGCAAGAATCTTTCTGTCCAGGCAGAACTTTGGCCAGTAATTGCCTACCAACAAAGAGGTTTTAGTGTAGGAATATTGTACATATTCTAACCCTTCAAATGTGATGGGGAAAGGTTTAATTTTTTTAATCAGTTGTTTTGAAGTCTAGTTTTTTTTTTTTAATATTGCAGTTTATTGCATTTTAAGTATATTTGCCTTTCAATTTTTTTGCAATTTTCTTTGAATTCCTTTATTGGGAGAAAGTTGAGGTGTCACTGAAAATGAATAAATAAATTAGCTTGTTTTTTGTTTTGTTGTATCCCTTCATAATTTTAGTAACCAGAATACCACATTCCATATCTATCATCAGTGATATTATTTGCCTTCTTGATGTAACTATCGGTTCATCTGGGGCAGGCAACTAAGCCGCAAACTCTCCCTGTCCCACTCTGCTGTTGCCTGACATTACTACTGGCCCTGCTATACTGTCCCTCTGGCACTGAAATTTCAGAGTACTCCATCCTCTGGCTTCAGTGGCAAGTTTCTTTTTACGTTGATGGAGGGCAGAAGTTCTTTTTGTTAATGGAAATACTCTTACTGTGATAAATTGGCATGCAGTATTTCCAGGAGTTCTTCATTGGCCATTCTGTCCAATATACAGAGGGCTAAATCCAAACTTAACCCTTATAAGTTCCATTAATTGAACGGGTCTACTCTAGTTGGATTGAATTTCTTGCTCTAAATGAACAAAGAGCTATTCCTTTGGGCCAGAAATGCGGGGGGGGGGGGACCCTATCAAATTAATAGCAATCAATCTCACATGGACCTGAGTTTTTTTTTAAAGTAGCTGTGATTGAGCTGACAGCAATCAGTGCAGTCTGGGAACTATTACGTTTTTTTAAAGATTTTGCAGTTACATTAAGTCAAAGGGAGGGCAAATACAATCAAGTTAGCCATGGTAGGTGTTGTTTGAGACTCCTTAATTTTGGAGTCTGGTTACTATCCAAACAACTCCAACCCTGTTCTTGTGGTCTGTGATGTCACTGGACCCCTTTGTTGGAACAGTTAAGTCCTCTCTGTTGTTGTCCTAGAGTAATTTAAAAGTATTTGTTACACCATTTATTCTCACAATGAAAAGAACAATATATTTTAACCTTGTGAAAAGGACTTCTCTGATCCTGGCCATTCCTCCTTTGCATGTATTAATATATCATTCATAACAAGAGTTGTTTATTTTAACGAATTCATGCTATTACATTTCCTTCTTTAGTGCTTTGATTCAAGATCATTGGAGCGTAAGTGAAATCTTTTTGTGCAGAAAGATTTGCCGTAATTATAGCTTAAAGCCCCCTTTCGCTATCTTTGCACACTTTTCCATCAACAATGCATGCACATAAGTTGCAATGCTATCTCAGAGGAACACAGTTTGAAGTTCCTTTAATTATTCCAACCATTCGTAGCTGTAAGAAAAGTTGATGACACAAATGCAGCCCAATGCACATGGCCTCTCCATTTACCCTTCATACTAGTAGCACATAGTGCCATCTCTTCATAAGTTCCATAGTAAGACTCTCCCCCTGCCTCCTCCTAAATAGTCTTTGATGTGGAAGAGCTCATGCAGTGCCACGGTGAAGACTGGCACACTAATCTTCTAAAACACTGCAGACTTAGAAATTACTCGAAGGTCTAGCCTCTAGTCTGTTGTACCAAAAAGAATGAAGAGTCTTGTAGCACCTTAAATAATAAGACGTTTTATTTGGCATAAGCTCTCAGCAGATTGCACCCCACTATTTCAGATATTTCTGCAGAAGTGCCTCTGAAGAAATAGGCTGTAGTCAATGGAGAGTTATGTCAAATACAACCTCTTTGTGTTTAAGGTTCTGCAAGACTCTTCATTGTTTTCATTGTTCTAGATTTTTCCACAATACCTACTTGGTTGCAGGATGTCGCATTTCAGTCAGTCTTCTCTTTCATTCAGTTTCTTCTGTCCACTATAACAGCTTAATTTTGTCACTTATTCTCCCTTAGAGTCTGTCTTATCTTCATACTTGAAACCCAACATCTTTTCCTTGCCAATGCCTTCCAGTTCCCTATCTGCACTTCGGGATTATGTGATTTTACATCGGTTTAGCTATACACTTGGAAATGCTTACTCAAGTAACAGCGGATTTCTGTGACTTCTGTGGCAAATTGGCTTACTTGGAACTCTGATTCGACCCCCCCCCCAATATGTCTTTGACCAGGTTAAATGTCCCAGAAGGTGTAAGCACAGAAGGCCTCAATTTAGTAGTACATACGTTGCTCTTGTGAGGTGCCATCTAGTCACTCCAAATGAGTGATCTCTTTTTGTCTTCTTAATGTTCAACTGCAGTCCTGCTTTGGCATGTTCTTCTTTCACTTTCACTAACAGTCGTTTCAGGTCATTGCTTCTTTCTGTCCGTATGATGATGTCCTATAAATGGCTGTAATATAAATGAGAGTTAAATCTTGAGTATGCGCTTGCAAGAGATTATACACCACTCAACTCAAGGCTCTGTAAACCAAATGAAATTGTGTTTTTATTCCACTTGTCTCCCTCTTCATAAAATCAGCTGTGCAACAACAACAGAAAAATCCCCAGGGTAAGAGTGGCCCTCACAATTCTTCATGGCTTTAATATTTGGTCAAGGCAAGGAAAAGATGAAAACAGATTCAATTCTGGGGAGCATTGTGCTTTCTGCAGCCATGGCACATAGTGGGTCTCTATTAGGATTCATTATTAGTCCAATTTTCTGTCCCTCTTTTATGAACGTCACAGAGTGGGAGCCTCAAATCAATACCAGAATTTGGAATGGTTACCATTTTGGATTACATTTCCCCGAATCCCCCAGCCCCACTTTGCTAGGCTTGATTCAAAACTCACTTTTGCATTCAATCCTGCCAAGAAAGCTAAACCCAAATAAGAATCATTTTCTTTGACTGACTTTTTATTTTTATTTATGTATTTATTTATTTGCTCTTTATCCTCTGTCCATGTGTTCTGATAGTCATCATTCACAAAAACTACTTGTATGAAAAACTGTAACACACTAGCAAAAGACCTGATTAGATCTCAAGTCTTCCGTCACTGTGGACATCAAACTATTTTCAGATAAAATTCTACAAAGCACAAGCTATAGACAATCTTCGGGGGGGGGGGGGGAACTATTTCCAAAACACTGAAAGGTCAGCCTAGCTGTGTCTAAATAGCAAATGTTGCCTCCGCCGGCCCCCCAAATGGAATGAGAGGCATAAGCAGGTTCCCAGCATGGCAGAACAACTCAATAACTTCACACTGAGATGATGATTAGGAGTGAAGTGGAGTCATATGGTCACACGTAATCCCTTTGCAACGCTCAGGCACTCAAACTGAAACTCCCCAGCTCTTTCAGCTTTTTGTAGCCAGGCACTGACAATAAAAATAGGTCTAATTGGTGTGAAGGGTGATGCAAAGAACTCCCCTGCCAAACTGTGTTTTTCAGGATTCTTACAAATGGATTAAAAGTCGTGCCTTTAAGAATTAGGGTTAACAGGGAGAGAGGGAGTAACAGACTTGACCAAAACACAGAAACAGGGGAGGGGAGGGGGGTGAACACAAATTCATTTAACCTAATGCTTTAATGGGAAATGCCCTTGAGGAGAGCAGGTGGTTCCTGGTACCTATTGTTTGGCAGTCTGGGGAGCTGCCCTATGCTTGCATTCCTTCCCTCTCATGAAATCAGGACAGCAGTGTCAGGAGCGTAGCTGGTGCAAAGTGTTTGCTATAAAAACTTAGAGAATCAACATTTAAAACAGGTCACAAGATCATCTATTTCAACCAGAATCCCAGACATATGATCTCTGACAAATTAAGTCATTATTGGAAATGGTCTAGTACCAACCACAAATGTTAAGTGAGCAAAGTGATTCTATGGTTGCATCTTTGCTTTGTAGCCCTTTAATTATTTTAGCAAGTTTTATTTGGCATGTGCTTTTGTAGTTTACCATGAAAATAATCTCACACTGTCTACCAAAGTTTATGTCAAATTAAACTTGTTTGGCGTAAATCCAGCTGGTACCAGCTATTAGAGACCCACTGAATCAGTTGCTGAAGGATAAAATCAACACTTGTGGAAATCACAGCAGCTCAATGAATCTGCTCAAGTTGAAACTACCAACTGTAGTCAGACCACAGACATTAAAGCATTATACTGCAATTTTTTTTCTTATAGTGGACCAACATTGCTATTCCCCTGAAACTCCTTAAAATGTTAGTTTCAGAAACATTCCTTCCAAAAAGCTGGTCAAATGAAGCAATATCACCACAATCAGTGTGTTTTATGTACTGTGTTGATTCAGCAGTTCAGTACAGAAAACAGATGTAACTGTATATATGCATGTGTCATAACACTAATATAAAACTGTGCCATAGCCCCTTCTTCAATGCACACCTTAACATGGTAAGAGGGTTTTGAGTATGTCAGTGAAGCGAAGAGTGATGCTGTCAGAAAGCCATACTCACAGCTGAGACACCAGGCTAAAACACCTCCACCCTCTTCGGGAGTAATGGCTGCATCAACAGAAGACAAGAGTTAGTTCCAGCAATGGTGAGGGTGGAAAAACGTCTGGAGGGCAGCTACTGGGCAGCAGCAGTAGCTGAAAATGATGCTGACAAAGGATCTTTCACAGATAGTGACGGTGACACACACACTAACTTTTGTTAGTACTGTGCAGAAGAAGACAATGGTAAATCATTGCAGACAAAAATCATACAGAAGAATTACACAACTTTAATGCTGACAATGAAGAAATTGATTTTTTTTCTGTACCTTGTTTCGGTCATCAGTCCAAATAGAGACTTCAGTCAAAAAAGCAGAAGAAAACTAAAACTCGAAAGGTCAGCAATGAAGGAATTAAAAAAGATCATCAAATATAAGAATGTGTCACTGGATACCAAGATCATCCACACTCTTGTCTTTCCGATCACCATGTATGGGTGTGAAAGCTGGACAGTTAAGAAAGCTCACAGGGAAAAAATGGATTCATTTGAAAGGCAGTGCTGGAGGAGAGCTTTACAGATACGCTGAACTGCCAGAAAGATGAACAAGTGGGTCCTAGATCAAATCAATCCTGAACTGTCTCTGGAGGCAAACATGTTGAAATTGAGGCTGACCTACTTTGGAGATGTTATGAGAAGGCAGGATTCTCTGGGAAAGACAATAATGCTGGGAAAGTTGAAGGCAGCAGGAAAAGAGGAAGACCAAATACGAGATGGATTGACTTCCTAAATGAAGCCAAAGGCTTGAGTTTGCAAGAGCAGATTGCTCATTCATCAAGTCACCATAAATCAGAGGCAGCTTGGCAACACATAACAACAATATTACAACTGTTCTGTCCATCCCCCTGTCAATTTACAAACGGCTGTTGTACTGTACAAATTGATGGGATGCTTACATAGTTATCTAACTTGAAGCTTCTTTGGAAACTTTTTTGTCGGAATATTCAGTGTGAGAGAAAGAAAGGCAGGGCACCAACGGTGGAACGAAACATAAATTGTGAATATAGTTAGGTTTCAGAGAGTTGTCTGGTGTAAAAGGAGAACCCTTCTGACCGCTTGCAAGTAAACCTGTCAGCACTCAGCATGCAGATCCTAGACACAGATGGTGCTGCAGGCTGGTCATGAGAAACAGGGTGGACAGGCAACACTGCCACAGCATGAGTGAATGAAAGGTATGCGAATGCTATGTGATGTGCATGTATGTGAATATTTTTCGGTGGTGTGAGTGGATGATTATGTGTGAATTTTGTGTGTGAGAGGGTGCAGCTGCACTTGATCCATGGAAGGTATTATGCTCAACTACTTCTCTCATCCACAAATTTACTACAGTACACAGTTCTTGGTCTGAGTGTGTAAAATAGTTCATAATACAGTCTGATAGCATCACAGTGTACCATACTTGGCTCCTGTTGGAAAGAGGACAGTAATGTGGGATTTTCTGCTTGCACATGTGTGCCAGTATGCAGGTGGAGCAAAATGTTACACAAGGAGCTAATGTTTGCACAAGGAGATATTGGGTAGTTCCTTGCACAAGGGCTTTGCCTCGTATTTCACTCCAACACAGTCACAACCATTGACATAAGTGTGCTCTGTAAACTGGAGCATATTGATATCTGCTGTCATGGCCTTTTAGGGTTTGTATTTAAGTCTGTCAAGTTGCTCCCAACTTGTTGCAACTCTAATAGGGTTTTCGAGGTGTGTGAGATGTTCAAGGAGTGATTTATCATTGCCAGCCCAGTAAGTTTCTATGACCTGGCTGGGTCTCCTGATTCCTAGTCTGATGTTCTGTCTATTGCACCACACTGACTGTGTTTCCCCGAAGGTAATCTGAAATGTGAATATGCCTCAAAATGCTGCAGAAAGCAAGAAGACAAGCAAAAGGCAACAAAGCAAGCTTTTCAATCATTCTGTTATCCTTAATTTTATTTATCTTTATCTGAACCACAGACAACAGATTAAAAGGCCATGAAGATAGGCAGCTAAATATTTACAAAGAATGGATGTAGTACTTAAGCATGTATATAGAGTTTGCAAACCATGAAATCTAGGGATTTAATTAGGTTTTTCTTTTTCTTTTTCTCTCTCACACTCCTCCTCCAAGGACAGGTGTTCTCCATTTTGGCCCCATCATGTTCTGTAATTGCCAGTTTTAATAATTTCACTGTGATCAGACAACACTGCTTTAACAAGAATCTATATAATCTCTTGTTTAATATCATGTATTAGTCATCCTTTTGATCTTATCTCTCCACAGTTTCCTTGGGGCTTGTTGGCAGAAATGTTCAAGAGTATCTTAACAGCTGTGGTGCTGTAGGTGTAGCTATCCTTCTTGGCTGAGAGCCCAATATGGGTTTGACAAATTGTTTTATTCCTTTCCCATAAAACGTGAATTTAGTAGGCACAGCACTGATGGATTGCTATCGAATTACTTGCTTAAGGCCTGGAAAGTGACGACGGTTATTTACCAGAGCTTGAAAAGTTCCATAGAAACTTTGGGTTATCCTCCATATAGTTTTCTATCTGGTATGTATATGTCAGTTCAATGGAAACCTCGAAAGACATCTATGCTAATGCTTTTCACTGACCATGAAAAATAAAAAGGGGAAAACATGACCGGCGTATAGCCACACAGTGGCTAAATACGTTTATTATATTTGCAACATTAGTGACTAGAGATGAGATATTCGTATTCGTATCCTGAGGGATACAGATATGAATATCAGCATCACAGGTGCGTGGGAAAACCGGACCCTTCCCCCAGGACCAGCTGGTCCACGTACCGCTCGCCACATGGTGGTCATGATTCGCGGCGCGCCAGTCGCGAAAGTAGCCTGGCTAGTGCTTCCCTACCTCTCCACACAGCCAACTGCTCAGCAACTGAGCAGGGGGGACTCATCATCCCACGTCCTTGCTAGAGTGGTCGGCTATGTGGAGAGGTGGGGAAATGCTGGCTGGGCTACTTCGGTGATGGGCGTGGCACAAACCGCAACAGCTATGCACGGTGAGTGGTAGGTGGAGTGGCTGGTTCTTGGGGGGGGGGGGGGAGTGTCCAGGTTTCCCAGGCAGCTGTCATGCCAATATTCGTATTCATATCCCTCAGAATATGAATACGAATGTCCCATCTCTATAAGTGACCATGAAAGTAGCTGTATCATACATTGATTGTATGATACTTTCCCAGTGGGTGGGCACTTGTCATATCCTGGCAAAACAACTTTACTTCTCTGTATTCAAAAAGCGAAATGTTTGTCCAGGTCTTCAGTTATGACATCTGATGAGTCGGTGGCCTGAGAAAAAGGATATTTAGTGCTTATGGGATAATATTTCACATTACGTTGCTCAAAGGGTAGCTGAATATAAAGTTCATAATGCTAGCAAATTGCTTTGTTAAAAACTGCGTGGAAATCTTTGATGACCGTGACAAAAATAGACATAAAATCTAGTACAGAAACCACTCGAACCACCCAAGCTACTTGGATTTAAGCCAGTTTCCCTTTCTTTCCAGTCTCCTGAGCTGAGAAGTTGGGGAGAAAGGAGCTACTCAAGATCTCCTTCTCCTGCTGGCTTTACTTTTTAACTTTAAAGGAGTCACAGAGGAGGAATCCTTAATTTGTTTTATTTCTGCAATTTTTGTGCATCTGTTTTATTTTTATATCTGAAATATAAGTAAACATGAGTGAATTTCCTGTTGAAATGAGTAGAAAATGCATACATACCTGTAAACTTGGCCAGAACTTAGTTTGGTTTTCCAGTAGCTGCATTCTGCTGTGAATATTTCCTATTCCCTAACCTATTACTTTAAAAAAGACCAATTAAAGTATTATAAGAGTGAACATGATGAAGGTCAGACCAGCCTTTCAAGCAAAGGTCAAGAAGCTCTGGTGAATTGTCTCTTGAGTATCTCCTTTCCCTCCGCATACTATGGAACACTATGTGAAATACTGGATACTAGCCTGAATGTTGATCTTAAGAAGTCCAAGGAAGCTTCACGATTCTTACAGGGCAAACGCCTGCTAGCTGTAGGCAGCAGGCGTACCAAACATTTGCTATAATTCTGTCGCAGTTAAAAAGTTTCAGGCTAGCAGAGAAGGTGATAAAGTGGAAAGTACTTAAGAATTTTGACTTGTGTACAAACACATTTCATATGCATATCTCTGCTCGGCTCTTTGAAAGTTAGACCAAATGCATTTTAGATTCTAGTCCTGCCTATCGTGTACTTTTCCTGTTCTTTTTATACTGTCCGGAGGATAGAAAGAACCACGTCTATAAGTTTTTTGTTGTTGTTGTTTAGTCGTTAAGTCGTGTCCGACTCTTCGTGACCCCATGGACCAGAGCACGCCAGGCCCTCCTGTCTTCCACTGCCTCCCGGAGTTGGGTCAAATTCACGTTGGTAGCTTTGATGACACTGTCCAACCATCTCGTCCTCTGTCGTCCCCGTCTCCTCTTGCCTTCACACTTTCGCAGCATCAGGGTCTTTTCCAGGGAGTCTTCTCTTCTCATGAGATGGCCAAAGTATTGGAGCCTCAGCTTCAGGATCTGTCCTTCCAGAGACCCTCTAATCAAACTGTTTTGAAGATGGAGTCTACCAGGCCCTACTGGCAAGAGCTGCACCATTCAGTGGCTGAACCTTTCCTGTTGAGAATATGAGTATGATAGTATGGAACAGAGGGAGTATTTTAAAGCTCTCCTGATGTAGCTGTTTTGCAACTCCCATCACACCTAGCCAGGATTGCCAGTGATGGGGGATGATGAGAATTTCATTTCCACAATATATGGGGGCCACTTGTGTCCTGTCCATACATTAGGGAAAGATCTGTGCATAGGGAATTCCTTGTAGATCAGGAGACTTGGGGGTGGGATGGGGAATGCAGTGTATGGGCCCTACAGAGTAATTTTGGGGGGTACCAGGATTTTTTTGCGGGGTACCAGGACCTCTACTGATCACCCCCTGGACGAAAATGGTAAATTTCCATAAAGGAGTGGCAATTTGGCATAAAATAAGGTACAGCATAAAGTGAGGACTTCATCTGTTCTTCTCTCTTGCTTGTACTCAGAGGTAGTAAACAACATTTTTATCCTGCATTTCTTTTGTTTTCCCCAATTGCTTGCTTGAAAACTATGGGGCAGCCCCTATCCCTTTCTCTTGCCGTCTCTTTTTTTAAAAGCCCATCACTGAGGTGAACCAACCCTGTTAGTGATATCCAAAACAGCTGTTCCATGATAAACCCAGGGCAGCTGCCAAACAGTGTGTGTAAAAAAATAATCAGCAGCCTCATGTTCCTAAAATTTGAGCTTGCATTTGCCACCTTTTCTGCAGGACGGCAATTGGCCAGCATTAACATTCCTTCATGTTGCATGTTAAAAAGCACACATCTTAAGCAGCTAATAATGTGATTCAAAAGCATGTAAGTGTTTTTGTTTATAGCTGAAATGTTTAGGTTGAAGCTTCCACTACTGTTTTGGAAACCAGTCATGCTATCAATTCAGGCTGAAACCTGTGCAGCGGGGTTTCTGAGGTCCCTGTCAGGTATTTTGGTGGAGGTGCTGACAAGGTCAGCTTCCCACAATATTAGGCCAGCAAACAAATAGTTTGAAATAACTTTGTATCTTCCCACATCTACAAGTTGCTGAGACTGGAAAAAATAAAAGGAGTACACAGATCTTCCCAGACCAGGCGCCTTCCATATACAGTATATCAGAGAAGTGAGTATACCCCCTCACATTTCATAAATATTTTAGTATATCTTTTCAGGTGACAACACTGAAGAAATGACACTTGGCTACAATGTAAAGCACTGAGTATACAGCTTGTATAACAGTGTAAATGTGCTGTCCCCTCAAAATAACACAACACACAGCCATTAACGTCTAGACTGCTGGCAACAAAAGTGAGTACACCTCTAAGTGACAATGTCCAAATTGGGCCCCAAGTGTCAATATTTTGTGTGGCCACCATTATTTTGCAGCACTGCCTTAACCCTCTTGGGCACAGAGTTCACCAGAGCTTCACAGGTTGCCACTGGAGTCCTCTTCCACTCCTCCATGAGGACATCACAGAGCTGGTGGATGTTAGAGACCTTGCGCACCTCCACCTTCCATTTCAGTATGCTCCACAGATGCTCAATAGGGTTTAGGTCTGGAGACATGCTTGGCCAGTCCCTCACCTTTACCCTCAGCTTCTTTAGCAAGGCAGTGGTCATTTTGGAGGTGTGTTTGGGGTCATATCATGTT
The DNA here is from genome assembly GCA_037013535.1 of Intellagama lesueurii. NCBI lineage: Eukaryota > Metazoa > Chordata > Lepidosauria > Squamata > Agamidae > Intellagama > Intellagama lesueurii. The sequence goes on from JBAJHW010000003.1 coordinate 11,044,687, forward strand.
GGAATACTGCCCTGTGGCGCAGTCTCCGAAGGGAGGGGATCATGCTCTGCTTCAGTATGTCACAGTACATGTTGGCATTCAGGGTTCCCTCAATGAACTGAAGCTCCCCAGTGCCAGCAGCACTCATGCAGCCCTAGACCATGACACTCCCACCACGATGCTTGACTGTAGGCACGACACACTTGTCTTTGTACTCCTCACCTGGTTGCCGCCACACACGCTTGACACCATCTGAACCAAATAAGTTTATCTTGGTCTCACCGGACCACAGGACATGGTTCCAGAAATTCATGTCCTTAGTCTGCTTGTCTGCAGCAAACCGTATGCAGGCTTTCTTGTGCATCATCTTTAGAAGAGGCTTCCTTCTGGGATGATAGCCCTGGAGACCAATTTGATGCAGTGTGCGGCGTATGGTCTGAGCACTGACAGGCTGACCCCCCACCCCTTCAACCTCTGCAGCAATGCTGGCAGCACTCATACGTCTATTTCCCAAAGGCAACCTCTGGATATGATGGTGAGCACGGGCACTCAACTTCTTTGGTCGACCATGGCGAGGCCTGTTCTGAGTGGAACCTGTCCTATTAAACCGCTGGATGGTCTTGGCCACCGTGCTGCAGCTCAGTTTCAGGGTTTTGGCAATCTTCTTATAGCCTAGGCCATCTTTATGGAGAGCAACAATTCGTTTTTTCAGATCCTCAGATAGTTCTTTACCATGAGGTGCCATGTGGAACTTCCAGTGACCAGTCTGAGAGAGTGAGAGCGATAACACCTGCTCCCCCTTCACACCTGAGACTTGTGACACTAACAGGTCTCATGACACCAGGGAGAGAAAACAGCTACTTGGGCCCAGTTTGGATATTGTCACTTAGGGGTGTACTCACTTTTGTTGCCAGTGGTTTAGACATGAATGGCTGTGTGTTGCATTATTTTGAGGGGACAGCACATTTACACTGTTATACAAGCTGTATACTCAGTGTTTTACATTGTAGCCAAGTGTCATTTCTTCAGTGTTGTCACATGAAAAGATATACAGTGGTGCCTCGACTTACGAACGTCCCGACATACGACCATTTCGAGTTACGACCAGCTCAGGCCGCAAAATTTTGCTTCTACTTGCAACCGGAGCTTCAAGTTACAACCAGAAAAAGGCAGGGGGAAAAGACGGGGATTTCAAATTGCTAAGCGTTGGTAGGCGAAGAGGCTGCTTCTTTGTAGCTCTTTCGCCCCAGCAGTTAGAGAGTGTGCAATCGGAGGAGGTTTCGGACTGCCTGGTAAGGTGCTGCTTTCTACTTTTTAAAAACTGTTCTGGGTGGGTTTTGCAGTGTGGTTTTGGGCTGGGTGGTGGGATTATGTTTCTATGCTGTGATGGGTCTTGCAAGGTTTGTGGTTTTTTTGGGTTTTTTTCCCATTTCCAATGGGTCTTGGGGGGTTTGTTTGCTTTTGGGGTTTTTTTCCCCCATTTCCAGTGGGTCTTGCAGGGTTTGTTTGCTTTCTGCTTTGCTTTTTTTGCATTTCCGAAGGGTCTTGCATGGTTTGCTTTCTGCTTTGCTTTTTTTGCATTTCCGAAGGGTCTTGCACGGTTTGTTTGCTTTTCTTTTCTTTTTTCCCTTCGGCCGGAACGGATTAATCGCGTTTCCGATGGGTTTTGCAGTGTTTTGTGTTTTTTTTGGTGATTTTTTTCTTCGGCCGGAACGGATTAGTTGCATTTCAATGCATTCCTATGGGAAATGGTGCTTCGACTTACGACCATTTCAAGTTACGACCGGAGTTCCAGAACCAATCAAGTTTGTAAGTCGAGGCACCACTGTACTAAAATATTTATGGAATGTGAGAGGGTGTACTCACTTCTCTGATATACTGTATTTTGAACTATAACTTCCATTATCTCTTACCATTGGCCATGCTGTGTGGGGCTGATGTGGGAGTTGCAGGCATCACTTTATGAAAGTTTTCAGTATATTGTGGTGCTTTATAGAAGGCAGTGGGCTGTTTCCTTCATTCCAGCAACAAGGAAGATTCTGGTTGGTGTGGTGTTTAGTGCCCCAGCTTCATTGCTTCGATGGTGCCATGATGTTAGTGGCTGATGTATAATTCTCCTACTTTGGATAGCCCTACTCTTCAAATAGGCGCGTGTATAGAGAAGCCTACCCAGTACCAACCCAGTTTGGTGTAGTAGATAGGGTGATGACCTAAAACTCAGGAGACCTGACCTCCAATCTCTGGTCAGCCATGGAAATGCCTTAAAGAAAGCACGGGCTTGTGTTTGCAAGAGTTGTGGAGGACAAGACATTTTGGAGATCATTCATTCACAGGGCTGCCATAAACTGGAGGCCAGTTGAAGTTGCGTAACAACAACAACAAGAGGAGCAGATTGTCAGCTGCTAGCAGTATGTGGAGGAGCTAGACAAAGCAAAGTGTTCTTATATTCAAGAGAAAACAGAAAAGCCGCAAAGCCATTTCCTTAAGCTCGATCACAGCTTTATAATTTGTGTTTATTTAGTATTATTTCATAAAGCAACATTATGTTTAAGCAAGCTCCAGATTCCAAAGTCTGGAATACATGACTGATGGCTAAAACAGCTATGATTGACAACTAAAAACTGTGCTCCTAGAAAATTTAACTGGCTTATGACAAATGTTTGTACCGTTGCCTCAGGTCTTTGTTGAGAGAGGACTTTGCTAAAAAGCAGCAATTAGTTCATCTTTAAATCATTTCGTTTTATTTCTGTTTTGATGAGATAAGTAGTAGCTGATGCCTCTAGACACACATTTGCTGATGTGTGAACTGTAAGCTAATGCTCTTGATTGTGTAATAGAAACAGTGTAGCAACAATTAATGATATAAAAATAACTTCAAGTATATATTACTCTTTCTGGATACTTTTAGTCTTTCTACTGGGTACAGGTATTTGCAGTCTTTCTGCTGGATACAGCTATTTGTACAGCTGGAAGATTTCAAGATCTGTATGTTTCAGCGCTTGGTTTGTTGACCTTCTGACATCAATCAACTGTGAATGGTTCATGGCAAGAAAAAAATTGGAGTAAAATTCCAGCAGGGTCCAGGATAATTTACTGCTCTTGTTTCCACCGAATGCACATACAATTTTGTATGCCATAAAATATCTTTGTCTTTTTTCAAAGAACTTCCAATTTTTTTAATTTTTAATTTTTGGTCTTTGAAATAAAAAAATCTAATTCAATGCTTAGTGTCGATATTTTAGCCTGTTTCCTTTTTAAGGCCAACTTAGTGAATTATGTCTTGATATGTCTTCTGAGTTTAGGGCTGCAACATATTTGAATGTTATAAGAAAATTTTTTGCATAGCTAAATACTCCCTTAATTAGAATATGCATGGTTCCTCACAAGCAAGAATTTTGTTTGCTTCATAGTTTGATAGGAATTTAAAAATTTTTCATATCAGCATGCAAACTAGAATACAGCTATTTTTTGTTATTTGTACTTCTTGGAATTTTGCAGTGCAGGTCTTCGAACAAACCATGTGCACAAAAATATATGTATTAAAAGAAGATAAATACAAAAATGTGTATGGGGTGTAGGGGACATATTAACATACAAAACAGCACAGTAAGAGGACAAACAAGCCAGCATTATGATAAGTACAACTGATTACAAAAATGCTTATATTAGGCAAATTCTGTCCAAAATAGTACATATTGGAAAAATATTCATGAATGTTTATAAATTATAATCCTTTTTTAAAAAGTGCAAACTGATTCAGAAATGGGATGGAGTGGACTGAAGTCTAGAAAACTGAGAAGCTAAACAAAATCAGAATTCACTGATTTGTCTGTCCTCGGTAGAGTTGATTAGATATTGCTAATGGAAATTTGATGGCAGAAATTTGATGGCAGAAAGTGAGGAGGAATTAAAGAACCTCTTAATAAGGGTGAAAGAGGAGAGCGCAAAAATGGTCTGAAGCTCAACATCAAAAAAACTAAGATCATGGCCACTGGTCCCATAACCTCCTGGCAAATAGAAGGGGAAGATATGGAGGCAGTGACAGATTTTACTTTCTTGGGCTCCATGATCACTGCAGATGGTGACAGCAGCCACGAAATTAAAAGACACCTGCTTCTTGGGAGGAAAGCGATGACAAACCTAGACAGCATCTTAAAAAGCAGAGACATCACCTTGCCGACAAAGGTCCGCATAGTCAAAGCTATGGTTTTTCCAGTAGTGATGTATGGAAGCGAGAGCTGGACCATAAAGAAGGCTGACCGCCGAAGAATTGATGCTTTTGAGTTGTGGTGCTGGAGGAGGCTCTTGAGAGTCCCCTGGACTGCAAAGAGAACAAACCTATCCATTCTAAAGGAAATCAACCCTGAGTGCTCACTGGAAGGAGAGATCCTGGTGCTCCAATACTTTGGCCATCTCATGAGAAGAGAAGACTCCCTGGAAAAGACCCTGATGTTGGGAAGGTGTGAGGGCAAGAGGAGAAGGGGACGACAGAGGATGAGATGGTTGGACAGTGTCATCGAAGCTACCAACATGAATTTGACCCAACTCCAGGAGGCAATGGAAGACAGGAGGGCCTGGTGTGCTCTGGTCCATGGGGTCACGAAGAGTCGGACACGACTAAACAACAACAATGGAAATTTGAAGTATGGTTTCCCACACTGAATTAGACAGTGAGAGGAGAATGTGAAATATGGTTCCACAGGGCACAACATAACTCAGCACTATATAGCCCTGTCTCCCTGTTACAGTTATGCGGTGATCTGTCCATGCAGCAAAGACAAAAGGAGGCCAAATTATTGTCCAAAACTAAAATACACTATCTGGAAAAATAACAACTTGGGAGTAAACATTTGGGGGAAGAGGCTGTGTTTTCTAACTCTGAATAGAATGTGCAAGGATGTGTTCCATTTCTCTTCCCTTTCTACTGATAAAGTAGATCTGATTAGTGGCCTTGCAGAGGAGAGCGTTGACTACATCAGAGGTGGGGTCACTCTTTCAGCCAAGGAACCAAATTCACTTTCATAGGTGTTCTTAAGGACCCTGTGATGGGTTGAGCTAAACGCAAGAAAGTGGTGCCAAAAATATCAGCATATTTATTTTAAAATTCTTAGTGCCTTCGGCAGTAGAAATGGATTTTTCCTGTGTTGCCCCCAAGAGACCCTGATAAGTCATTTAAAACTAACCTTATGTAGCTATGTGAGAAACTTCCTGCAGCTTCGTTTAATTATGAGCTATGTTTAAAACTCTCACAAAGAATTAAAACTCTCCATTCCCCACCCCAACTTTGACTTCTAACTTGTCCTAGAGCAAGGTTGTCTTCAGGACTGTGTGGCTGTTACGGTGTGCTATAACATCTGAGCCAGACACCCAGGCAAGACAAGTTTGTTTTGTAGAGTTGGTAAACATCAAAGGTTAGATTTAGAGCATTATTTACCTAGGGGTAACGTAGAACGTTGTAAAGGTGCCCTAAAACTTCATCTTCCTTTTTGTAGACTGTGAAATGAATACTGACAATTGGGAATGCTGTTCGGGGGTGCTGGGTAGGAGGAACGGCAACTTGAAAACCAACAAACTCTATTTTTGCCTTTACAAAGGAGTGCAGTGAGCTTAGCTTGAATCCAGTCTTTATCTAATCATGTGCTCCCAAGTTGGCTGTTAATGATCAAAAAGCCCTTGTAGCAATTTGAACTGCTGCCAACATCACCCATGGCTGGAAAAATAAAATAATTAACTTGGACAAACTCATGAGGATGCAACTGTAGCGGCATATCTGTGCCGAAATTAGGCATGGACTTATGCCAGTAGGTAGCAGGAAAAGCACGTGGAGGGAACAGCAGGAAGTCATAAGCACCATTTATATGTTGGGTGTAGTTTCATTAAGTGCTGAAGTAAGAGTTGGGCTATTATCAGGATGCTTCTGTAGTTGTTGCTTAACCCAGATCCCAGTGATTGCCTCTGTTATAGTTTGTGGTGGGGTTCTGGTGGGAATGGCAGAAGTCCAAACATTTTACCCTAGAGACTTAAAGAGTTCCTGGTAATGAGATGTTCACATAAGATTCTATCTTTAATTCTGTTTCTTTCTAAGGGCGAGTGACCATCATTTCTCCTTCTAGCGACAAAAATACTACTTTTTTTGTCGTTATGTCCAATCAGGTTACTTCTGCTTTATGGAGACCTTATGAATGGATGACATGTTCAGTTTCATCACAGTTGTCTGTTATAGAGATATTAAAATTCCCTAATAATTATTAAAATGATCTGAGTCCCCAAACCGAGTTTTCTTTTCTTGTGTAACATCCTTAAAAATAGACTAAAGTCTGTCTAATTTAATTCCTTGGCTAAATTATTTAAGCTTCCTGCAGCAAAACATCAATTTAGACTTGCTTGTTAATATTTTCTCTTTACATGATGTTCTTTTCCCTCTTTGTAGGTTCTTCTGTTCTGCATTACAGCTGCCCTGTTTATGTTCTTTTTCAGGTATGTTTTTCTACATTTTTCTTTATATTTAGGTGTTGTTTGAAACAGAATGTGGACTGTTTTTGTTGTTTTCTTGTGAAATCGAAAGCTGTTAATACTAATTCTCAATAAGGTTTTTGTAGAGTAACTCCTTTATATTATACAAATACAACGGAATTATACAGAACCACTTCTAAAGGTTCAGCTCATGAAATACTTAGGGAGTATTCTGCGAGGCATAATTTATATTATACATTATACTTCTATTGTAAGTATTTCAAATTGTGTTTATCTTTTTCCATACCTACTTTTAAAACATTAATTATGTTAATATTATAATTATATTCCCGTATGTCCTTCATCCAAAGCATTTGCAAAGCTCTGGTCTGTGCATTTTTTTGACTGTAATTACTTTTCCTGCTTAGCACTGTCTAGTGGAAGTAGTGTTGGATCATCATATGTTTACAATTCAGTACTGACCAGGTTCAGTCCTGTTGAATTAATTCTTGTTTTCTACCCACATTTTATTTATTTCACTTTTTAAAAAAATAACAGTGTCAGAGAGATTCTTAAACAACTGTTTAATGTCCTACAGAGAGTCTTAGAGAGGATTTGTGTTGGTTCATGCCACAGCTAAAGAACCTAACTTGATTTAAATCAGTGTAAGATCTCAGTTTGGTACTTGCCAAACTAGATCTCAAGGGAGTGACTGTAATTCAGGTCCAACTTTTAGGGTCTAAGGCTACACAGAATAAAAGGCCTGTGGACCTGTGGATTGGAATGGCATATAGATACATGGCCTATGGACTGGACTGCCAACCCGTGGACCAACCTACCTATTGATTGGAATTGAGGGAATCTTTCATTTGTTTTATAGCAGCATGATTGGCTGTTTCCTCTATATGATGCAAAAGCTCAGGCTGAAACTCTTTTTGCCTATACAAAAAGAGTTTCTCTCAGCCTGAGCTTTTGCATTATGGAATGAGCAACAACAAAAAATAAAAAAAACCCGCAGATACATGATTGCTGAGACAACAAGACCTTGGCCAAGCTGAAAGACAAAGAAACAGTACGGAAAGGCTACACAGTTGGATATTTTCAATGACTCTACGACCAGAGTGTACCCTGATACAAGGCTAGACAAAGATATGATTTACTCTGGGAACAAAGAAAGGTGGTGCAAGGCATTTTTTCTCCCAGTTGGCCACCTACCAATAGAGAACTGAATTTTAGGGGTGAAGGTTAAGAACCCAATAAGAATGCAGAAAAATTAGGGCTGTCAGTGGAACAAAAAGTAATTGCTGCTTGGGAGAAAAAAAGTCTCACACTCACACTAACATACTCACACTCATTCATAGGCACATGCTTTTCGGTTCACTTTTTCTTGTGTCATTTTTACTTTTGCAGATTTTGACTGCTTTAGGACCTCGTTAACTTTAATTTTGAGAAGCTTCAGTTTTCACAGTGGGTTAGAACCTTCTGGAAGGCTCTGCACTTCCCTTTTGTTGTGATTCTTTTTGCAAAGAGCTAGGTTTTCTTAGCTTAGATTTGCACCCTATGGGCTGCTCTGAACTTTGTTTCTCATACTTTTTCTTTTACTTGTTCCCTCTACACACACACACACATCCTAACACCACTGCCGCCGCCACCACCGGTGAGGTCCAGACTGCACGACCTTCTTTTACATTTCTTCTTCTGATAGTCCCATCTGAATTTAATTTTCCTCGATCAATATTCCTGCACATTCCCCTGATACTTTCTGTGGCTTCATGCCCAGGATGTGTCCTGATAAGATCATCAGGAACCTCTTCTTTGGAATAGGTAGTTATATGTCTTCCTTTCTCAGTTTCTAGGCCAGTGGTTCCCAAACTTGGGTCTCCAGCTGTTCTTGGACTAAAACTCCCAGAAGCCTTCACCGTTAGCTGTGCTGGCCAGGATTTCTGGAAGTTGCAGTCGAAGAACATCTGGGGACCCAAGGTTGGGAAGCACTGCTCTAGACCAAAGACTGCTGAACTGCTGGGAACATACTGAGCTTTAACAGAGGGTGTGTGGACGTTTAGGAGCAAATGAAATGTTTTATGAAGGACTAACGGTGGCTGATTTTGCATTTTATGACTTCATTTAGTACTTTAATCCAGATTGTTCTGCATTACACTTTTCATTTCATCATTGTATTATATTCTGTTAGAAATTCATTGATTTTCTTCTGATTGCTTTAATATTGTGCCTTCATTCTCTTTTGTCTGTTGTGTTTTAAATAAATCTTCAAATTAATTGCATGTGTGAATAGTCTCAGATTATCTCCGATTACACCCTCTCACCCAATGGTGCAAATAAAGAATCTTAGTTTCACATATTATAAAGAAAAGAGTTAAATAAAATAAAGCTAACACCATATGTATCTGTATACTACTCCCTGTTGTTTCCCAAGGCAACCTACTGTTACTAGCTCCAAGAAGAGAGTTAAAAATATGCCTGATATTGGGAAATACTGTGATAATGTACATGAGGAATATGCATATTATTTTCCCCTTCGAGTCTCTTACAAGAATGGAATTTTACAAAGGCATCCATGTCAGTTTTCTACACTAGTTACTCAGAGTTATTTTCCATGGGGTGGTTGGGAGGAGAAGAAACCCTGCCAAGCAATTGAAAGAATGTAAAGGCAGATAAATAAAGTGATGATTGGATTATTTGCCTAGCTTAAGATCCATTCCTACGTCTCTCATACAACAGTTTACAGAAGTCATTTCATTTCATTAATGCTGCAAAACATTTCCATGCATGCAAAATATATTGTTGTGAGGTCAGGTGTGGCTACTAAAAACTTGGCTGGTTTTGGTGCCGTGCAGAGGAGACACTTTGGAATTGTACTTGTGGCGACACAAGTAATTTTTTTTAATTGGAAAAAAAGGTTTTCTGTCAATCAGAAAACTCGATGCAGGGAGCTGATTGGTTGTTTTGCTTTTCAACTTCTATCTTTCCAACCTTCTTTAATGTCTGGTGATAGCATAGCGCCTTGGGGGTTCAGAAGCAATATTTCTTGAGAGGATAGTGTGGGGGAGATGGTAGTCATGTAGATGGCAGTCACTGGGATCTGTTTTAAAGCAGATCAACACAGATAAATCACTGAAATGCCGTTCTTGTGGTGGTGGGGAAGGGGGCTTACAAGTGTGCTGATTTGGGTTTGAGAGTTCCAGTTCCCCAAAACATTAAAGAGCACACCTCATAGGTCACCCTGATAAGAAAATGTAAAAAAAAAATGCAGAGAATTGTGTATGATAATGAATTGGATTACTTTTCTTTTCCAGGACTATCTCAGTATTTTGGAGCAGTAGCTATGAGTAGTCCTGAACACAATTACAGTATATATCTAAACATTTGTTCTACATAGTTCCTGTGTTTATGAAAATAAATTTATTTTTATTTATTGTGAATTAGTTAAATTCTCCTGCTTGCTTTTGGAGCAAGTAGTGTCAATAATAAAAGAAATGTCACACTGAAGGGCACAGATATTAGTATCCATGTTGTTACTGCATGGTCTGTAGACAGTAGTTGCATATCGAGATGCATGTATGGGATTTTTGGAAGGGTGGTACCCAATGCAATTTCTCTTGCACAAACCCATGTAATGTGTAAAAGATAAAGTAGTTGCTGTCATCATTGCAGCCCTGGATTCTAAATTTTAAAAAATAAAAATAAAGTAGATCTTATTTCATAATCTTAAAGCCATGGAAATGTTATGTATTTATTTTAAATATTTTTACCCCACCTTTCTCCTTAAAAGGACCCAAGGCAGCTTACATCATTGAAAGACAATACTAAAGCTAATAACAGTGAGTGTACACATTCAAAGCAGTAAGGTACAACAGTCCATTAAAAAAACCCACTCAGGTAGCTGGTCACTCAGGGAAAGCTTGCCTGAAAAGGAAAAGGAAGAGCTAACAACAGGGAGTATGCAAATACTAAAAAGGATCAAACAAATATCGTACTAAAAAACAAATATCGTACTAAGCACAACCAAAACACATTCAAGGTAGTAAGGTACAACTGTCCATTGAAAACTCCCACTCAGGTAGCCAGTCACTGAGGGAAAGCTTGCCTGAAAAGAAAGGTCTTCACCTGCTTGCAGAAGGACAGCAAAGATGTGGCCAGCCTGGGTTCCTATGGGAGGGAGTTCCAAAGTCTAGGAGCAGAAACGGAGAAGGCCCTCTTCCATGTCCCCACCAAACACACCAAGAGAAAGTCACCTCCCGATGATCTGAACACTTGGAGCAGGCTCATAGAGGGAGATGTTAGAAGATACTGAGCTTTCAGATTCTAAACTCTGGGGGAAACTATGCAATGATATTGTGAGCTGTTATGATGCAGACAAGAATTGTAGGTAGCTGTGTTGGTCAATTTGGAGAAGAAAACTTGTAACAGAAGAATACCTTTATTAAGATCAACAAGAATGTCACATAGTCATGAGGAAGCGATCAAATTCTCCAGACTTTTAATCAGGCTGGGCATTAAGAGCGTGTGAAGAAGGAAGTAGAACAGGGTGTTAATGCCTTAACATTTTTTTCTGGTTTCTGCTTAGATAGATATCCTCCTTCAGAAATTCCCATGAGTTTGGAAGGGGAAGGCAAGCTGTTAGAATTTTGATGACAAAACTAGTGTCTGCTCAGCTGTTCAGGTAGTTGAAACTGAACAAATTGATTTCAGCTTCTTCTTCTAAATGTACTCATGGGATATGTGAAGAGGAAAAGCAGTCATAATTCTGTCTAGCTCTTCTTTGGGTAGTTTATTTCTGACTTGGCATCATTCACGATGATCACATTGTTTTGTGGCTGACCTTTTCTCTAAGACAGCTCTCTTTTTGTGTTAACTTGGCTGTGGTGATACAGTCTAAATGTTTTGCTCAGGCATTTTTTTTAAACATCTTCCTTAACCTATTTGTGCCATAAGCAATCTATCAAATGGTCTAAAATTTAAGCGCGCGCGCGTGCGCGCGCGCACACACACACACACACACAAAACTGAAAATGATCCAAGCAATTATTCATCTTACTTATTGTTAACCTTTTGCATGTCATCTAATCTTGTGATGTTAAAAAGCAATAAGGTACTCTTTATTTATGTGATTAATCTGTATTTATGTGACTTTATATTCTACCATAGGCATAATGTATGGCATTTTTAAAATGTATAGAAACCCACTGGCACTTCTTTATCTGTAAAGGCATTTTGAGGCCACTTAGAGTGGAAAGCCAATCTAAACAAGGAAATTGCCCATGAAATGCCTCAGTGGTTTGGCTGTGTAATCTCACACAGTGGAGGGACTGGGAAATCAAATGTTTAAATAATCTGTTGTATAAAAAACACTCTAAATAAAGAAAACCAGCACTCTGGGGAGAAGGTTCTTGGTTAGTCTTTCACTGGACATTCTGCTTCCTGTGTGTATAATCTATTTTATATGGGGCAGAGGGGAGTGACTGTCACATTCAGAAGTCCCCCTGGAATATTCAACTATATAATCTAGAAAGGGTTGTATCACACAGTTTGGCTGCTTCTTTGCTTTGAGTTCTGTGGGGTGGTTCCTTGAGTGTGTAGTTGAGATTCAGATATTCCAAGTACAATCTGCAGTTTGCAATAAAATTCAGTGGTTGTGACCAAGTTGTATTTGATCCAAACTAATTACCCTGAAGAGGAAAAGGTGACGTCACACTGCTCTTCCTTGGAGATAATCTGGAACTACTGTATCCTGAGTCAGAGTCTTTGTCCATCAAGTCCAATATTGTTGACACTGAGTGACAGCAGCTCTCGGGGGTTTCAGACAAGGGTTTTCTTCACACCTACTTGTGTATGGCAGGGTCTGAACCCCGGGCCTTGTACAAGCAAAGTGTGTGCTCTACAGCTGAGACACAGTTCTGTTCTGGGGAGGGAAGATTCTTTCATCTCCATTTCCTGAGCTACGTTAATTGAAGACATCGCAAGAGGCAATAATGACACCACAGTATGAGGCAAAGAGATCTTCAGGGACTGTAAGCTGCTTCTACAGAGGAGAGGGAAGGTTGGCTGGAGTGATAGAAGCAACAGGAGTCCTGGAGTCACTGAAATGGGACTGCTTAGAGGAAAGAATGAGAGAAACATCTGCAATATGAAATATTTACCTATTGGGAACTAAGCAGGGGTTGTGGCTGTCAGCCATATGGAACTTTTGTGCGTCTCTCATAGGCTTTCATTTCATCTTCCCTCTTGTGTTGCACTTACAGATCATGCCCTGCCTTCTCTATGACCTCCCCTTTATCTTGTTTTTTTAAATTTGTCCTTGTTCCTAGCTTTCCTCACATTCCATTGTTGAATATATTATCATACAGACGCTGCACCTTAACAAACAAGACTAGTTGTTTTGAACAAATTCACTGCTTATTAGTAGCTGGCTGTGTGATATATAATGGACCAAACACACTAAGTGATCTAGCCTCACTGTCACAGAAAAGCTGTCCAATAAGGAGACCAGTTTCCCCTTCCCAGCACTGGTCTCTGTATTCCCAAAACCTACTACAAAGGGCTGAGAAAGCCACCTAAGCTTGTTTTGAGGTTGCAGGAATAACAGAGATGAAAGAAAGTCATGCCATACTGGACCACCACAGTGTTGGCTATAGTTTCCCCATCTGTGATCTCTATGGCAGATGGCCATGAGGCAGATGGGGATGGTAGCCAGTTTTTCACAGGGAACAGTAATCAAAATTGCTCATCGGAATTTTGAATTTTCACATTGAATGCGATGATCAGTTGTCAGGTAGCTAGCCAGTCCATAATCCCCTATATTTTGAATCCACCAAAGGTCTTGGATTGTAATGCTGGAGAGTGAGTGTTGAGATCCTCGAGGAGACAACTTGGCTTGTACGCTCTTAGTTGGCCGAACATAACTGAGAGTTGTGCTCCACTGTCATAAGTATCTGATGGCCAGTATTACAAGAGCTAACATTTTCTAAGGCTGTAATATGTTCATTTAGAAGAAAGCTCTTGCCTAGTCATTTGATATGTCATTTAGAAATGTCTTATAACGAGCTGGGGATGAATTGCTCTTAAATTTGTTGGAATTCTATTGTGCCAGTTTTCCACAGAATGTATTTAATGTGCAGGCATCGTTTTCCCCAGTCCTTTTGGAATCAGTTGTTTTAGGATTCAGTATTAAGGAGATGCTTTTCTTTGCCTGTAGTAATTCAGTTAAAATAAAAATGCAACAGTGTGGGCAGATTTCAAAAACACTAGTTTGTTAACAGAAAGTCTTATAGTAAGAATATTTTGTGTCTTGCTTCATCACTTTCGACAGTCTAAGAACACGGAGTTAGCTAGAAATGTAGTAAGGTGTGTACTATATAGGCTAGTAGAAGTCCATGCAGACCTAACATTTTTGGCTGTTCATGACACATACCTAAGTATGAGCCTCTTGCAGCATACCTTTGACAAAATCCAGCAATTTTCTTGAAATTGTACTGACAATAGCCCGGTTTGGTTGCCATGGTGATTAATCCTTAGTTGTGATTCACAATGGACATGTCCTAATTCATCTCTTCTAAACTGGAAAGGAAAGTGTAAAGCTAGGGTTGCAAGCAGAAACTAGTTATTAAGGATGTAAGAAGTTTCAGTCCATTTATTTCAAGCAAACTGACAAAAAAGAGAGAAACAAACAAACCTCCACTGTGATCTTAGAGCATATTTGTAAATAAATCACATAGATTTCAGTTTTGCTCTTTCTTGTATATACATTGAATTGCAATCCAAGATGAGAAGGCTCTCCCCGAAGCTCGTACAAAGGAGCCTGTTAGCTTCAGTGATTGTTTGAAAGATCAAAGTCTAAATCCACTTCTGCAGAGATGAATGTGAGAAATCTCAGAATGATTTGTGCCAATTTAACTACTGCATTTTGTTTTGTTTTGTTTTTCTGGTGTTATTCTTGATTATATAAGAACTCTTTGAAATCCCTAATGGAACTTGAGATAGAGGGCCCATTTCAGAAAATTTTTGATGTTCTGAATAATTTTTTTAGCAGTGATGTTTTCTTTTTGGAAAAGGGTTTATGAAATATGGCCCTATGAAGTTTTGATAGGACTTAATTAGCAGGACTTTGAGGACAGGAAATTTTGGAGACATTATGGAGTTGCCATAATTTGAAGGCGACTTGACGGCACACAACAACAACAATGAGCAGTGATTTAGGTAACAAAATCTTTCATCTTCCTTTTTTTTCAAAACAGACCACACCCAGATATAAAAAAGTTTCCCCTCTTTTATTGTTTTCTTTAAACACCTATGCTTGTTGAGAACAAAATCCTCTAGACTCATACTTTTAAAAACCTAGGGCTAAGTTCACTTGCTATTCCTAATTCAAGTAGACCTGTTGAATGAATAGGTCTTACATAATTGTAGAGTTACCAAGGTCCTATTGTTCCAGTAGTTCTATTGTCATTGGAACTAATAATTGGATTTAGCTCCTGGTTTCCCATTCTTGTAGTGGCAGTTTAATCATTCAGAATACTTCACCCTTGGGACTGGTACAATGACCAAACACTCCAATTTTCTTAAGACTTAATCCAAGTTAGTAATTCCAACTAGGGTAGACCCAATGAATCAGTGGGATTTACCTGAATGTTGTCTCATCATTCAGCAATTCGTTCAATGGTTGTTCGCTGGTTGGGTCTTGCAATTGGATTTTGACCTTAGTTTTCACAACTGGCTGACAACTAGCTTTTCTTAATCATGAAATTTCCTCTAGCCTGCAGTAGTGGGTATGAGTCAGTGACTATATCTTTTTAATTAGTGTGAAAGAATCCACCACCGGTTGTGTCAGATGCCTTCACAATGAGGTACTGCATTAATGTCACTCCTCCAAGAGTAAACTGATTGTCTGGTGTATGAACTGGGTGCCAAAATGGGTTTCAAGGGAAGGAAGGATAAGATCATGTTTGGTGGGAATGGGTGAACCTTACAAGTTTGCAGGCTGTTTATGTACACTTTAAGGATTCTCTGACTGTGTCTCAAACACAGACATCATGGAATTTTTTTAAAAAAGGGGGGGAGTAATATTAATAAGAGTTGAAAACCACTTATTTAAAATGAAAAGAAAGTTGTTTTTTATAATATGAAAAGGGGGTGGTAAAACGTAACAACAGTATCAGCATTAGAAAGTAACTCATTTTTAAAATGTTATATTCTTGTTACATTTTGTAATTACAAGCTGGAATAATAATTATTTTTTTCATCTGTTAATAGCCATGGTTGTAATTTACCACTTTTCAATGGAACAAGAACAAGTGTCATTCCTGGTGTGAGGGTGTGAGCAGGGATGAAGGAGGGTCACACAGGAACTGAAGTGGGAGAAAAGTAGCTGTGGGAAGAGAGAGGCCAAGGAAATGTGAACACATGTGCATTCCCTCTCTTTCTTTTTCAGCCCAGACCTGGATTATGTGCTGCTGCAGGCCCCCAGGCTTCCGCCCCCATCATTCACACCCTCTCCTGAACCAAGGGTGGGCCACCAAAATGAACCGTGACGCACACTTTGCCCTTTTTGAACTTCAAGCTGTTGCAACAGCTTACAGTCTCCGTCTTGGGATGTTATTCTATTTCAGATACCGATACAGAAACAGTTGGAATGATTATTATTTTTTTCGACTGTTTTCTAGCCCTATTCAGGAGGTATTCAACCTGGCACTGTAAACAAACATAGACGGAAGTGCTTGGCTCTGTCCTTCTCTGTTGTCACACTGTCCATGATTTTAGCTCTGGGTGTGGCAAAGAAAGTTTCCTCCTGGTGTGTGGAGATGACACATGAGCAGGAATTTTCTCTTGTTCATACCTGGTGCTGAAACCGTGGCAAACATGGCAACAGGGGAGTGTAGGCTGGATGCCATCTCCTAAGAGTGTTCATAGTGTAAGGTAGCATGATGCCTGAATAGGACTTGTTTCCCATTGCCTAGCCTAATGAAGGGGTCTTGCTGGACTCATATGCTTGCCTGTGTTTGATATTTCAGTGACCCAGTAAAGGTATCGCACACCCTTGTTTTTGGAATCCATGCAATAATCATATTTTCCCTTTTTCTTTGTCCTGAAATAAACACCTCTTCTCCCATCTATTTGTTCTAAATCACTCCTAGTTATAGGCTGAGCAGAACAGGACTATGAGAAAGTGAAGAGGCAACACAAGCTGCGGGGTCTAAGCTCAAGAAAGAGCATGTGTGAGCAAGTGAGAGCACATGCAAGATGGTGAGATAGAGTACTTATGAGAAAAGAGAGAGTGCATGGATGGATGTAGCTGTGCTAATTTGCTAATCTATTACTGGCAGATTTTAGGATGGTTACAAAAGACATCTAAATGGCACATTTACTTGTTCATTGTGTTTTTTTTTCTTTTGTGCCTATATGCTGCCATATAATGAAACGTTCTCGGAACGGCTCATAAAATAATGAAGGTTAAAAATGGCAGAAACCTTTTCTGTATGGAATCTCATCGGACCAGGAATTTTAACTGATCATGGTCTGAATTGGTAGATCTTTTAAAGATGGATGCTCCATATTCAAAACATTCTTCATAAATGAGCCCACACAAGCCTGTGATCTTTCTAGTGATTATCCAGATTACTGAACACCAGCAGAGAAAAAAGAGAACCGAGATGTACCATACAAAAGGCTACCTGCAGGGCAAGAAAAATGCACTTATAAGGCCCCAGTGATGAAGGACATTTCTTTCCTCACTTTTCTCTAGATTTTAGCCAAGAATAATTGATTTTCCCATTGCAGGCATAATATTTAACAATTTAATAGTGGGTGTTTGTTGCTGTTTATATGTTTTCCCATGAGCTGGGCGGGGGATTAGCCAAAAGGCAGAATGAAGTGGCCACCTCAGGCAGCAGATGCTGGGAGAGAGAGGTGAAGACCAGAGATACTGACTGGGAGGACAAAATGGTCGGTTAGCTGTGGCCTGCCTTGTACCTCTTAACTACCGTGTTGCTCTTTGGTACAGCAGAGGTTGCAGCCCCATCACCAGTATTGGAGAAAGATGTTGTATCAGTTTACTTGGCTTCACTTGTAGAAAGAGACGGGGAATCTCCCCCCCCCCCCTTTGCCTCAAGTAGCAGAGGGTCTTGGCTGGTTCTGCCTGTGCCTACTCTGTTGAATTGAGGATGACAGATTCAGATTCTTCCATTCTTCAGTGACTAGTTACAAAATGGGGAAAAGTTGCAAAAATTTGAAATAGGCTTTAACATTGGGTATGTTTAATTTGGCTTTTATAGGAAATAACTGACTTGATTTGAAAATTAGAAGGGTGGATTAAGATCAGATCATGTTGGTCTAACACCAGTTGTCAGTCTCAACTAGAGTAGATCCGCAGAGTAAAGGGGACTTTCTTAAGTGTAGACAGCACAGGTTGTATTCATTCATAGGGTTAGAAGTTAGAAGTAACCATTCCATTGTATGATATGGTAGGATGTATTAGGGGTAAAGTGAAGGAGTGTTGAATTCCTCTAACAGTCTTTAATATCACTAATTACTGCTGTGCATGACTGCCAATGAATGAGATTATTTTTGTCCCCTAAAAGAAATAAGGCTTGTGTAATATTACTCAAAGAATAGTGTTTAATCTAATCTAACCTAACCCGTTTAGGTTTGAATTGTTTTGCCATGGAACACTGTACCCTTCTCAGGAAGAGTCAAGGTTAGAAGTTGTTTATTTAGTAGAGTGGTCTGAAAGACCAGCTGCTGATTTTTCTTGTGATTTTTAAAGGTGAACCTGTTTGCTTTAGCCCAGCTCCATGTCAGTTCAGCCTTTTTTTTTTTTAACCCCGATGTTTAAAAACAACAACACAGTAAGCTTTCAGTCCAGTAAATGCAATTTGTGAACTGAATATTGTAGAAAAATTCAGGTCCATGAGCATCTGCTTCCATATTACATTCATTCTTGTTCAGTTTTTCTGAGTATAAATTCTTGAGTTCTGCTAGAACTTTCGTGACTTTGATTATAAGAGGTTAAAAAAAATGACAACTTCTCACCCATCAGCGTGACACTCTGAAATGAAAGAATGTTAATAGATTTCTATGGTTGACTTGAGTCACTAGTGGAATTTTGTTCCTTGCGGAAGTCCACAATGGGGCTTAATGAGGATTGATGTCAATTAGTATAATGAAGAAATTAAGACAGAAGGATTTTTTTCTTCTAAAACCCCCACATGAAATATCAGATTTTCTGAGCTGAAAAATATGTTTTGGAAGTATGGGGAGAAAGGAAGTGTCATTACAGAAGCAGTTTCTAACAATGTGTTTAACATTAGTATCTCTATTAAGCCTGCCACCGAGCAATGGCTTTGCTCTGAACACAAATTACTGAATTGAAAGAGTGCTGTGTTTTATGAATGAAGAAAGACTTTTTTAAAAGTACCTATTCATTAAATTAGTGGAGTTGGAGTTTGATTTCAGCTTATGTTGTCTTGTGGGGCTATTATAAAATCATTGTGTGTGATAATATAATGAAGAAGGTGGATATGGCCAGTCAGACTCTGAAATAGTAGCAAGCAAGAATTGGTATTCTGTCACTATCTAGATGATAAACTGCAAGCTTCACTAATTATATCAGCATATGAGTATTTACACAACCTCTGTATTGGTATCAAGGTGATATTAATGATGCACAAACATTCCTATTCATTAGTATGTTTAACAATTCTAATTGATGCCCAGTGTAGCATGCTCTCTTCTTCTGTGGTGGATGTACACACAGAAAAGGCACTGTAAGCTCATACATGCATGCTTAGACACAAGATTTTACCTGGGGTCACCATTTTTCAGGGTCTGTAGCACATCTCTCCTTTGTCATCCTGACCATGGCTTCCTAATAATCACTTAACAGTGAAAGTGAGAGCTGGACCATAAAGAAAGCTGACCGCCGAAGAATTGATGCTTTTGAATTGTGGTGCTGGAGGAGGCTCTTGAGAGTCCCCTGGACTGCAAGGAGAACAAACCTATCCATTCTAAAGGAAATCAACCCTGAGTGCTCACTGGAAGGACAGATCCTGAAGCTGAGGCTCCAATACTTTGGCCATCTCATGAGAAGAGAAGACTCCCTGGAAAAGACCCTGATGTTAGGAAAGTGTGAAGGCAGGAGGAGAAGGGGACGACAGAGGACGAGATGGTTGGACAGTGTCATCGAAGCTACCAACATGAATTTGACCAAACTCCAGGAGTCAGTGGAAGACAGGAGGGCCTGGCATTCTCTGGTCCATGGGGTCACGAAGAGTCAGACACGACTAAACGACTTTAAAAAAAAAAAAAAAAAAAAAAAAAGAACGAACCCCCCATTTTATCAGATTGCAGCTTTATCCAGCAGTGGTGAGAAATCCTACAAGTTACAGACCATCACCCTCTGGAGGGGCACTCTTTGCTTATCCCTGATTTAAAGGAAGTAAATATACCCCATCATACAGACAGCTGCTTTGTTAGTAACTTGTTGAAGTAGGTGAATTGGACATAGCAAACCAGAGGGACCTCTTAACCCTTGATAGATAGTGACAGGAACTAAAGGTAGCCATGTTTGTGGTAGTTTTCAGGTTTCAAACACTAGTTCTCTAAGGAGAAAGGAGGAGGAGAAAAACCTCTAAATCAGTGGTTCCCAGTCTTGGGTAACCCATGTGTTCCTGGACTGCAACTCCCAGAAACCCCCACCCACACAGCTGGTGGTAGAGGGTTCTGGGAATTGCAGTCCAAGTACACCTAGGTTATCCAAGGTTGGGAACCACTGCTCTAAATAGTAACTGGAAACTTTTCTGCATTACCTTTTCATGGCATTTCTCCGTAGTGGGAGTATAGTCTCTCCAAGAAGAAGTGGAGGCCTTCCTGAAAATATATGACTACTACAGAAATGCCACATGAATTCAAAATATATTCTACAATAATTACTGTAGTCTCAGTGGATGAAATTTAATCCCTCCTGGAATGCCATTAGCTGTGCCAGTGAGAGGTACATTTGATATTGTTGAGCCAGGACCCATTTTCTGCTAGCGTTTTATTATACAAACTCTAATTTAATAAGCTTCCACTTTCTCTATTGAAGTTCAGTGTCATGCAGCTGATGTTTGCAGGATTTTCCTTATTGCAAATAACTGCTACTGTGCATTTATTACAGAATAAGAAAAGAGGAAGGATGGAGAAATGGAAGCATAAGATGTTGTAGTTCTGGATCCATCTGACTTAAATTTGTGAAAAATAAAACAGAGAAGAAGTTTCTTTCCGCTTGGGTCCATGTTTTAGATTAAGTCAGTAAATAATAGTTATTGCAGCTTGTTGATCGATACGCTTGGATCTCTTTCAAAGGCTGCTGTTATGTTCCTTAGCTCCATACGTCTGTTCTGATGAAACTCTCACAAGACAAATATAGGTTGTGTATGAGATCAGACTTGCAGTGTTGGAAAGAACTTGAAAAACATCTGGTCCCACTCTTCTGCTTTATGGTCAAAGTGCTGGAGTCCAGCAGGCCCATCATAACTGCCTTTTGCACCCTTCTCTTTGAGCTGAGTTGACAGGGGATAGGCTTTGTAATGGAGAGTGAATGGAGAAGGATTATGGGAAGAGCTTTCCCAGAAGAAACAGCATTGTGGGATATGACTATGCCCCCTTTCTTCCATTCCTAGTAGCAGGTTTTGGTCTGGAGAAGTGGGGGAATAGAGATTTTGCCCACTGCTTCAGCCAGAAAGCTTGGATATCTGCACAACCCATTTATGGGACTGTGTCTCTTGATGACACAAGGAAATTTCAAGTGTGTGGGGGAGTATTTATCATGCTTCCGTGGGAGGAAACGGGGAAGAGAATCCGTTTCTACATGAATTATTTGATACGTTCCTTTTTCAGTTTCATTCGAGGCAAGAAAATTCTTACAACATACAATCAGCAGTGATGCTAGGAGAGCTTGGTTTCAGTGTTTCCTAGTTAATGTGTTTTGGCACATAAATAAAATGGCTGTAATGTTAAGTATTACAATTGTCATACATCATTACAACTGGCATACACACACACACACACACACACACATACTTTATTAAATACTAAGTACATATGTATCACTCTCAGCATTAACGAGAAATCCATGCTCCATGGACAAGGAAGAAGGAAAGTTGCAAACCAGCCTGTCTGGAAGGTGGGGTGGGAGAATGATTTAATGCACTCCTCTTCTCATGCCAAAAGGTTTGATGCTGCCACCTAGGGATTGGAAGCTTGCTCTGCATTTGTATTGTTTTGAGGGCTACGCAGCCTTCTCCTGATTTTTCTCTGTGCAAGTGGCATTTTTATCACAATCCTATCCTTGCTTTTGAGTTTCAGTATCCCATGAAGCTGGAGGAGAGAATAAGGTCAGATAAGAGGCCTGTCAAAGCCAAGGGGGAAAGTATGAAATATAAATGCTATGCAGAAATAATTTGCAGGATCTTTAACACCAGCGATTTAGCTATTTCCCTTTTTGGGCAGCCAGTCAGTTTGACTGAATTACTCAAGCCTCCTATCTTCGCCCTTTGATCAAAGCTAAAGTTTGGCTCTCTCTTCCTTTGGTTTTGTGTGAGCATTTTGGAGATAGGCACTTAATAAATCTAGCTTTCTTCTTGGTTTTAATTGTTTTTTTTTTTTTATTGCATGAGATTCAGTGGTGGTGAGAATACTAGAGAATAAGATCCCTGCCTTGCAGGCAAGCAAAGCAGAGCTCACAGCGGCCCCTGCCAGCCAACCGTTTCTCTCCCCCAACCCCACCCAAGCCATTATCAGTTTATAGTGGAGGTTCCCTTTCAGATAGGTGACTGACTATCTGAACTGGGAAGGTGTTTACCTGCAAGGTGAGCTAATTGTAACCTGAGAAGCTTTTAAGGGCTAAAGTTTCAGGCTGTCTCTGTCTAGAGCCATCCCTGGAGGAAGCATAAGTGAGTCTCCTCAGTTTCCTTTTTAGGTCCCCTCTTGTCAATCACAAAGCCCTTTTGTCCTCTTAATGCATTGATGTGACTGGCCTTTGGCTGTTAATCATGTTCCTGTCATCCTCACATGCAAAATAAAAGAGGGGGTAAATAGCTCTAGTAGTTCTCAGGCCTCGGGAGAAGAAGTTGCTTGGGGCTACACAGCAGACCTCTGTCTCCCAGCTGCCTGGAATGCACTTTTCTGTAGTGATTGGATCACCAACAATTGATGTACATTACCTCTGAGTTTTCAGCTGCTGCGGCATTGCTGTGAACAAGGCTGAAGTTATAAGGATGATGATGGGAAAGCAATTGAGCTTTACAGATTTGATTTCTTTCCTCCTTGCATAGGAGCACCACAGTTTGAAAGTGGAAGACTTTATGCAAGAGACTTCCATGCAGTTTGTTATGTTCTCCTTCAAAGTATTAGGCTTTCCATAAATCAGAAGTTATTAGTTTCCTCCTCCTCGCATCCTAAGTATTTAGGATTAGAAATGGGCAGTTACCGCAGTTCAGTGCAGTTCGGCCAATCAGGCCCACGGGTGTTGCGTTGATTCCCTGGATTTCATGCTTTGCTTCCTCCTGTGGGCACCCCGTCAGAAGCAGAGTGTGAAATCCAGGGTGCCCACACAACACTGATGGGTCAAGTTGGCCAAACTTCATGGAACTGTGGTAGTCCCTCTAATTCAGTACTGTGGACACTAACTTGCAGCAGCTTTCCAGGGTTTCAAGTGGGATTCTTTCTTGCCCTATCTGGAATCATACAGGTATGCAGATTTATGGTTTTGGACTGTACCTCCCAGAATTCCCTTGGGAGTATAGCTGCATGGGGAATTCTAGGAGATGTAGTCCATGAACACAAATCTGCACATTGCTACTGGGGTTTGAACCTGAGACTTTTCACATGCACAGCATGTTCTCTACCATAGAGTTTCGGCCTCTTCCTAAACAGGACAACATAGGAGTGCTCTAAATTTTGCCTTTATCTAATGAGTTGGATCCGGATATAGTCCTCTGAGTAGAACCATTGAAATCGGTGGACAGAATCCTATAAGGATTTTATTCTAGGCTAGATGCAATCATGTAAGTTGAAGCATCAAATAGCAACTCTTTAACAAGGTGCTAGTTTAATTATAGTTTGCTGTCCTGATGTACATTATTTCACTTACTCTGGAATAAAATCCTAGTAAGATTCTAGTCAGCGAAATCTAATATGGACCTAATTTTGTATTAATTTTGTTGGGTCTGTCTGCTCTAAGCGTGACTAAATCTGTATCTAGCCAATGTCAAAACTGATTTTGAAAGCATTATTATATTTAGAAAATACAATAAATCAGCACAATTAATCCCTGCAACCAACATTATTTTAGAATTCTGGAAGGAACAATACTATATTATTTCTGATGCTATGGAGACATGAACATATTGGGGAAGGTACTGAGTCTGTAAAAGTGCATGGAAATTTGCCATGTCTGTATCATAGTCTGGGCACAGATGGTTGAGTCTACTAACTGTTTTATTTTTTGCTTAATTCTTCCCTTGTGTAATCCAGCAAGCCACTTTGCTGAACTCCCTTTCTTAGGGCAGGATGAATGTATATACATTTACCTTGACTTCAGGATTATTTTTAATCTCCTAACAGCAGAGTCTGGAAAACCACTCTTGAAGTTACGGCACCACTACTGAATTTCTTGTTATGCTTAGCTGCTTCATTGATCCTAGGAAATTTCAAAGATGAGTGGTAGGCTCTCAACCTGATATATAAACAAACAAATGGAAATGTAGGCAGCTTGAATTCATCTGACTCTGAACCTACATGGACCTTGTCATTATTGACAGTGTTATATTTTTGGTGGTTCAGAAATTGTCTGGCATGTTCGTTAAAGAGACATCTAGTGAGTCAATCCAAAGCCCAGGGGAGGGGATGAACTTTTTCCATATGTGAAAAACACTAGATGGGTCCTGCTGGGCTGAATAACAGGAAATTGTTTCACATCAACATTTTTTTTAAAAAAAAGTCTTTTCTTTCTTTTCGAACCTGTTGCAATGAAGCCGTACACTGTACAATTGCAGACGGGATTGATGTAGAACTTGTTACTTCCTTCTTAAAATTTTGGCAGTATTAGTTATTACCTCAAATCGTTTGCACGCACCTTCCTGTGACTTCCATCTGCCCTTACTTTAAGCTTGGGCAACCTTTCAAGGCACTTTTCTGGAAGAATTGTTCCTTCTTCATTCCCCTTTCTGTTCTGCCACCTAGTCTCCGAACCCAAGGACTTTGAATCTTGTAAAAATCCTAAATTCTGGGAGGAATTTAAAGTCCAGTGGTGTAGTGGGTCCAGAGCTGGCAGGGTCACAGCAGCCAAATGATGAACATGGATGATGATGTCATCTGCCAGCACACTCAAACTTCCCTTTTCCTTCTGAGCTGCACTGCAGTCTTCATAATAGCAGGCCAATTAGGAAGGAGGGATGATTTTTTTAAAGTGGCGATATACTATTGTGAGCTATCCCTGTTGTCATGCAAACTGTTTGGCGGCAGCTGGATTGTGGTTGGGTAGTTAAAGCCTGCTAGGTTTACAAAAGACATTTGTAGAGATTTTTTTAAAAAATTGTAGAATTGATTATTTGACCAAGGTTAAATATTTATTTGTGCTGAGAAAATCCGAGAAGGTTGAGCTAGTGGTCTTAGCTATCTGGAGACATATTCTGCCCATTGCTTTTTAAAATGTAGTCTCATAAACACCAAGCTCAAGTTCAACATGCCACATTCTGCACTGTTCTTTAGCAGATTGGTGTTCTAAATCTCCCAGATGATTCAGATAATTTGGTATTATGCTATGTACTCTTTTCCATGTACACACAGAGAAATGGCACAGCATTGCTGCCTGAATTTTTTGTCTCTCTTTGAGGGGTACAGTCATAAGAACTCTCAGAATGAACATCTGCACTTCAAAATACGCTGCTATATTTCTGGTTTTTCTCTTCTACATCACAATTCAGTGTAGTTGTCATTGGGCAGAAATGGGCAGAAAAAACACAACTTGAATGCTGGTTCTCATGATATACTTTCTAAGTGATGTAGTATTTGGTCACAGTTTGCATTATAGCATGCAATGTCTTGTGCTACATTCACTTCACTGTTTAAGCCACATCTTTTCTTCTGTGAAAATGATTGTCAGAATAAAATACTTTGTAATTATTGGTCTGAAAATGTCTGATTCAAATCTGTTTTCATTCACCCACCCAGCTGTTGCCATGTTTAAATGTTCCATTTCTTGCTTCATGATTACCTTGAGCCATTGATGGACACTCTCAGTATGATTCTGTAACCTTGTATCCACCTGACACTTGTTCTGTCCAGCCCACACCTCGTTAACTTGCTAATTAGAACATCATGGGGGCACTTTGTCAAAGACTTTGCTGAAGTCAAGATGTATTATGTCTTCAACATTCCCACCATCTACCTGTGAGGTTACCTGGTCAAAAAAAATGAGATAAGATTAGTCTGGCAAGATTTGCTCTTGAAAAATCCATGTTGGTTTCTAGTTATTACTTCATTGTTTTCAAGGGGTTTGCAGAGTGACTGCTTTATAATCTGTTCCAGAATTTTCCCTGGGATTGGTGTCAGGCTGACTGGTCTCTAGTTCTCAGGCTCCTCCTTTTTGCTCTTTTTGAAAATAGGGACAACGTTACCCCTCCTCCAATTATCCGGAACATTACTCATCCTCCATGATTTTGGCATCCTTTTTCTTGCTGGCATTGTGGGCACAGTATTGTTGTGCACCAATATTGGGCCATTTCCTGGCATTTTGAATGCCAGGAAATGGCCCCACATTCATAAACTGAAGGGTGTTTTGTGTGTTTGTTTGTTTGTTTTTGAAAATTTGAATAGTGGGGGAAAATTTGCGCTAGTGGGGGAACATGAGACAGGGCCTCTAACTGTGCTCTGGGTTCTTGAAAGGAAGAGGAGGAGTTTGCCGATAAAGCAAGAAACTGTACTTTAAGCATCCTGCTGCTTCTTTTTATTGTTTCAGTTGTAGAGTCCAGTTTTGTGTTTTGGTTGTGTAAGAATTGGCTATGCGACTGTGGAAGAAGGTTCATATTGGGAGTCCCTCCTGTCAGCCTTTCTGTAGCTTCTTCTTTTTTTTCCAAGCAGGAAAGAAGGAATATGTGTCTCTCTTGCCAGCAGTTTCACAAAAATAGAGACCAGACTGTTGACTTTAAAGACACAGCTAAACAACAGTAGAAAGCCTGGTTTCTAGATTACATTTTAAATTTCATTTCCATAGCCACTTGATTAAGTTATATGTGTTTCGTAACGTCTGAGGCTTTTCTTCAAAGCCCAGCTTGAGTCCCCTGTTGGCGTGCCGTTCGAAGGTGGAAATGAGATCTCTCTACAAGATATGTGAATGCTGGGACTATCCTAAACATTGGCTGGTTTATACAGGCAGCACCGTCAAGCGCTTATTGTAGCCTGCTTTGCTATTGCCATGGATAAGAAAGCAATTTCTTTTGTGTGAAAAAAAAAGGAAAATATTTACTTTGCAAGGATGCCAGCTCATATATTCCTGGATGTTATGCAGACCACCCAGGCCCCAAAGGCCCCTGGTTTATTCCTCTGAGGTCTAAATAGATCCAGCGAAAGCTTGCGGTCTTTGTTTTGAATCTGGAAGTGCTAGACATAGTTTTCACTCCCTTTCCTGAATGTTCTTTGAAAGGAGTTGGGTGGGAGGGTGGGTGGGTGGATTCAAACACTGCAAGGTGAAACGATCCACATTTGTCAGAATTGGTGGCAATCCTCTCTACTGCTTCTCAGAACCTGTGCAGCCTCCTGTCTTGCACTTGGGTGTGGAGTTAGGACTTCTGCTTTCAGCGCTTTGTTTAAAATTATGTTTGCTGCTTGGTGACGCTCTATGACATTTGAGTCGTTTGTTGAGGAACTGAGGTGGATATCTTGAATTAGAAGTTCAGCTAGGTGGGCGTGTGCAAAATGTCTCATGGGCCAGCATAAGGGAAGAGTTGCCAGGGTTGTCTACGGCTTTCAAGGATCTCTGGGCAATTAAGTCTTCTCTTGGTCTCTTGACTATGCTGGTATAGGTTTGCCTGATTCACGACACTGGGACAGTGCAGACAGCTGGAGGCACCATATTCCTTTCCTGCCTTGCTCCTAACACAGTGCGGCGCTTTAGGACTCTGTAGAGTATCTAAAATGGCAGCTCTAGGATGCAGCCTCTTTAAAAAGATGGCACAAGGCAGGTGTCAAAAATGGGTCCCAGGTAGCTGCCCTAGCATGCTGTGCTGGAAAGAGAAGTACCTTGGCCGGGTTCTTTATAATTAGTTGAGCTAGCAAGACAAAGAAGAGACTCACTGAGGATAAAAGCACCAGACTGTGTTTTACTCTGGTAACCTCCTTTGTCATCAAACAGGGTTTACTTTAAGCCTATTCAGGCATTGCTGAATCTGGAGATTTGAGCATGTTTAGAGAGGAGTGCTTAGCCCCATCCCTGCTAGGCTTAACATGATAATTGCCCATTTTGAAGAGGAGAGGTTTCTGTTCCGACAGAAAGATCTGGGTTCTTACCCTTGTGTAGAGCTTAGACATGCACAGACATCTCTTCTCTTCAGGTTGGCCTCCATCATCCCATGGAAATAATTGTGATAAGAAGGGGCATGGCCAGGTGTTCTGCTCGAAGCAGGTGCAGGAAACCAGGTATGGTAGTAATGAATAGGGTTTTTCTTGCCATACGACTGTTTTCAGTTTTAGAAATAATAATTTAAATGGTTAAATTGTGAGACTGTATATCCAGTATACATGTTGACTATTTACTCCTGCATTGATTATTACACAAGATGCTGTGTACCAAATGTTGAGGTTATTATTTGTCTTTTATGTTGTTTCTTGTAACTTTTGTGGTTTTATTTGTGTAGTGTATGTGCATTGTAAGGCACCTTAAATTAGATGGAGAAGCAACATCTTAGAATTCATTAGGGCAAATCTGTCATGTTTTTGAAATCAAGTAAGGCTACATATAAGTTTCACTGACTGATACTACACAGTAGGTTTCATGTATCTCACTGAAATATCAACATCAACAGCTGTGTTGTTGATGGTCTTGTTCTGATACTTGACTTGATTTTTAATTTACACTGAACAAGTATTTGTCTTACCTTTCTTTGAGGCATTCTAAAATATTTTCTCAAAATGTATGGAGAATGAAACCTCTTGGTATTAAATCGTATGTTCCTTTTTAAAAATAATTTATAAGATGTTTTTCTATAATTTGTAAGCTTTAAAATTGTTTTTCATAATCAGTTTATGTATTTATTTATGTATGTATTTATTTATTTATTTATTAGGTGTCCAGAAGGAATCAGATAATCTGGGGAAATATGCCATTTAAAAGAAATTTAAAAATATTTGAAAGCAGCTTATTTTTGTTTTAAAAGGCCTTATATTTTCTATAGGTGTTATTTATTTATTTATTTATTTGTGTCAGAGTGTTGCATTATACAGAAAGATAGCATTAATATTCACTTATAAGACATTTCTGAGTGTGTGTGTGTGAGAGAGAGAATGGGAAATAACCAGCATCAAAGACTGCATATGTGCTTTCTCAGTTACTGGAGTGTCTAGCAAATAAGTGCAGAGGTTTTAAGTGAAGGAGTAGACCCCTTGTCTCTATTATGTGATTGATTTGAGGGTAGAGGTTGTGACCTTTAAGGTCGGGCATATTGTGCTGTGTGTAAAAGTGCTGTTGTCTTATCAGCCGGTTCCATTCAATCATTGCTTTCCTGTTGAGGCCACAAGGCTGGTAAACACTGGTTACCGGGGATGTTAATGTTCTCTGTGGGGTTTGTTTGTTTTTGTCACTTCTGTGAAATCTTGTTTAAGACTCTATCCCTATTCTTCAAAGTTTTGTTTTGACATAAGCCCTTTTCAGGTATTCCACGCTGGCTGCATCATGGCCCTGGAGGCCTGGACTGTTGCAAAGTAGTATTCCTTTGTGTGTGATTTATTGTGTCTATTACAGTTTGAATCCAACTGTCTGATCATATATATATATAAATGATATATTTTTATATATATATATAAATATATATCTTCTTTTTGAGAAATCTGCTGACTGGATAGTATCTACACAGGCCTAGAAACTGTGGTGTAAGAGTTCCACACACTCATGAGAAAGGTTTGTAACATTTTCCTGGCTGCTGATTGTGCATTGTTGTGTAAAGATTTTTCACATTTATGCTAAGCGTAAAGGATGGAGTAGTACATAGGAAAAGTCTGACCCCAATCCAGTTGTAGCTATCAGTCATGTGTAACAACTGGTATCCCTGGGCCAAATATGCCACAAGAAACACATTCATCCCATTAATTGGAGCTTGGGATGGTTATTGTGGTTCAGATGAGAATGTGCTGCACATCTGCACCAGGGTTTGTGTGCTTGCCTCCTCCGCTCTTGCTGGATAATAATCATAATAATTGTGTGCAATCAAGTAACAAAAGTAGTGCAACAAGACTGCTGATTTATGTGGCCATCTTTGGCCACCACTCTCTGAGCAAATACTCCTCAGAAAGAGGCATTCAGGCATAGAGCTTTGAAGCAAATAGTTATAAGTTATGTCCAGGTAGTCACGTTGTAAAATGAGCATGCAGCTAAGTAGAGGTGGGCACGAACTGCCAGTTCAGTGGTTCATGCTGGTTTGCAGCCCCGCCTCGATGGGTGCCCATTCAGGGGCAGTGGCCCAGCTTCCCTGCCCTGCCTCCTCTGGGTGCTGCCTCTGAGTAGGTGCCTGCCAGAGGAGGTGGGGCTGGGAAGCGCCAAACACCTGTTCGGTCAGAAAACGAACCACTGAACCAGCCGTTTGTGCCCATCTTTACAACTAAAAGTTATATTTCAAAAGTAACACAATGGCTGAAATCCAATAGCAAGTCACAACTAGAGTAGACCCATTGAATCAGTATGGATTTGGTAAATCAACACCTATGGTTCAATGGGCTTACTCTAGTTGCATCATACTACTGGAATTCTGCCATTGAGTCATAATAAAGTTACTTCTGGTGCAACAAATTATAATTTCCAGTTACTTTCAAAAGTTACTTTTAAAAAGCATTTTAAATCATTTTGAGTGGCATTTTGACAGGGATTTTTTAAGCTTTGTGTCTTCCTCTTATCAGTCCCAGGTGACAAGGGAGGTATAGTTTTTGTTTCATATTTTACTAAGTATTTTCAGTGCGCAAGATCAAGATGGGCTGCTAGAGAATATTTCCCTGTATCTGACAGTCTAACACCATGCCATACTTGCTTCTCAACCTTCATGTGCACAGTGAGGTGCATGCACGTGTCCACTGCAACACTGTATCTATGATCAAGCTACTAAAGAAACAGGGGGAAATCTGTTAATACAAATAGCAACATGTTTGCTTGTTTTCACAAAAAATGTCATAAAATTTTGGAGAGTTAATATGCAAGAGAGGAATTTATGATTTTATTTTTATTTTTTGATGGAAAACCTGGGTGCTCCTGTTTTTCTTTTATGGAGCATAAACTTTTCTGTGGCAAGTAATAGATCTGAGATACTGAGAATAATGAACAGATTCATGACACGGATTAGGATGTTGCAAATCAAAGTTGACATGTGAATAGGAGTCTGTTTCTAAGTATCAGTGGGTAATTTTAATTTTTGAATGAGCAGCTATATTTAGAGCACATTTGGAAAGAACACTCTAGGGCTGACAGCATAGTAAATTATTACTCTACAGTTTAACAAAATGTAACTAGTTTATTATAATTATATCGGGCAATCATTTCTTGAAGAACATTTCTTATTTAGTATAGCTTTATGACCTCCATTAAAATGACATTTATCTTTTTTAAAAAAAGTTAAACATGAAAAACCAGCCTGGGGTAGATAAAACATTTCAATATTCTGCATTGTTGCTGCTATTGTTACTGACAGTATTTTCTAGCCCAACATTTTAACAGGACATTTTCCCAGCATACGTCCTCCTGAAATGAATGAGAATTGTGCAAGACCACAAACATGATTCTCATAGGCTTTCTTTAAGCGAAATTCAGACATTCTAGTCCAGCAAGCTGCATGGTCCCAGGACACTGCCAGAAGAAGGGAGTGGCAAACCATTTCTGAGTATTCTCTACCTGGAAAACCCTGATACTTTGATATATCTTTGGAGAGATGTAACAGCCACTGTTTGATATATCTTTGTAGCAGCCAAAGATTGATATATCTTTGGAGAGATGTAACAGGGACGTGGTGGAGCTGCGGGTTAAACCGCAGAAGCCTCTGTGCTGCAAGGTCAGAAGACCAGCAGTCGTAAGATCAAATCCACGCGATGGAGTGAGCTCCCGTCGCTTGTCCCAGCTCCTGCCAACCTAGCAGTTCGAAAGCATGCAAATGCAAGTAGATAAATAGGTACCACCACGGTGGGAAGGTAACGGTGTTCCGTGTCTAGTCGCGCTGGCCACGTGACCACGGAAACTGTCTACGGACAAAACGCTGGCTCTACGGCTTGGAAACAGGGATGAGCACCGCCCCCTAGAGTCGGACACGACTGGACTAAATGTCAAGGGGAACCTTTACCTTTATGTAACAGCCACTTTCAGCAGCCAGCATGACTCACTCACTACAGGCATGCCCACTTGCCTGTAGTAATGGTAAGCCATGTGTGGCAATCACAGGGGGAAGCATGATGCGACTTCTCCATATGTCTAAAATGACACACCACCTTTTGCTGCCTTTCATAAGGAAAAGTCTCCAATATATAGTTTTTCTTATATTAAAAGAAGGTGATTTTATTATACAAAGTGGCTGGATAGCTCAGTGAGTTAGGCATCTGGCTGTGGAGCCAGAGGATACGAATTCAGTTCCCCACTGTGCCTTGTGGGAGAAGAGCCAGCTTGTGTAGCCTTGCATACACAGAAGAAGGAAATGGTAGACCACTTTAGAATACTCTCTACTTTGAAAAGCTAAGAAAGGGTACCCGCAAGTCAGAATTGACAGCACATTGCTATCATCATCAACAACAACATCAGATAATTAAAAAGATCAAATAAGGGTTTCTCTGTGTTGTTTGTCCATTGTTGTTTAAGATATTTCTCTCCTGCAGATCCTCAAAGAAGCTAAGAACATAGTAGTAGTAGTTTGTTTTTAAATTGCTCATAAGAAGAATGTAAAACCACCAAAAAGCAGGCCAATACATTGATGATCAATGTAAACCAAATACCTCCAAGCCAGGTTTCTCCTGTTCACTAGAAGATTGCACATATGCCCTTGTGAAGTCTCTAGCTTAAAAGATTCTGTCAGGAAGAAACTATGGAAGAAGCAGTTACGTAAAAATGTCTTCCCCTTTATTTCATATTTTTTAACCAAAAAGAGTCACAGGGAATGCAGCCTGTAATATAATCTGTAATCTTGAACAGGAGGCCATATGTAAAGGGTACTTCTTACTTATGAAGGGTACATTTTACTGAACAACTAGAATATTGTTTAGATGAAAAGCTTCTGAAGGGAATAGTTTGGATTAAAAAAAAGTTGCCTACAGGCTTTAGCTGCCGTTGCAGCTTCACAGGAATACTTTTTTAAAAATCTTGAAAACCGTTCACATGGCTGAATATATTTTGTAAGTGGTTGGGTGTGGGAAATTCAACTCCTTTCTAAATTTGTCCATTTAGGCCTTGGGATGGGTCCAGGAAAATCCTTTCCTCTCTTGATATTTGTTTAATTGCTTTGCCCACCTCCACTTCTGTTCAGATGACATTAGCAAATCATTCTTGACTGATGGTTTCCTGTTTGTCACTGCCAATTGTTTGCCCTGTCAGAAATTGTTTACATTGGGACTTCTAGCAGGTCAGAAATGAATGGGATATATATCATGCTTCGGTGGCTTTATAGCTAATGAAAAATAGCAGCCAAGACTGAAGTAATTGCGAAAAAAGTAAAATCCATATCATGTTTTATCTGATGTTATATCAGTTAATTTGAACTCAGTTGCAAACTATTTAATTTAATGTGTGTTCTGTTTCTATAAAGTTAAAAAGATGTTAATATGATTCTGTACAATGAACCCACTGATCACATTAAGAAGTGATGTGTTTGACACTTAAAAGATATTCCCAATGTTAACCCTGCAAGTGCACCCCGCCCCATATAATAGTCAACCAAATGCTCTTTCCTTTTTTAAAAATTCTGATAAGTATTTATTTCTTACCAGAGCTTGTTTTATATTAATTCAGATTCATTTACTGAACCTCTCCTAGGTAGACATTTTATTATAGGCCTTTTACACTTTAGTCAAAATATTAACAGGTCATAGTGGGTAGGTGGGGGACTATCAGCTTAGGGGATCCAGTTTTGAATCTTAAAGAGCAACATAAGATCCCTTTATTGCTGGATGGTGTTGACTTGTAGATACCAGAGATTGACATTAATGTCTAACAGTCAATTACGTTGTCAATTAGGTTAGACATTTTCTAATGTGACTGAACAATATAATTTGTGTTTAACTTCACTTGGAGTTTTTGCATGAATTTTTCTCCAGGTATAAGTTAGTCAGGTATGAGAGAGTGCAGGGAAAGACAGCCGTTTCCAGGCAACTACATAATAAAAACCCTGATGTTTCATCCTGCTCCAAGATCTGCATTGCCCAGCCAATGAAGAGTCTTAGCATAAGCTAAAGAAAACATAAGACTAAGGAGATGAGATTCTATGGGAGCAAGCAAGGAAAACAAAGAGATGAATTTTTGGGTTGGGTGGGTAAGAAATTAGATTTCTTGTCATTATTTCCTTCCCTCCAAACCTCGAAACAGGGCAGAAGTGAAAGGAAGAAAATGATGGGTAGGATTTTTCACTTCTAGTTTTGTAAATATTTTAAAGTGCTAATGTAAAGTAAACATAAACCTTTTTCAACATGTAGTTTTAGAAGAGGTAGCTGTGTTAGTCTGTGCAAGCATATCAGGCAAAATCCAAGGAAACAAAACAAAACAAAACAAAAAAGACGAAAACATGTGGCATCTTAAAGGCTAACTTATATTTTAATGTGAGCTTTCATGGACAAATGTAATCTAATTAGATTTTTTTTTAGCTTATTAACAATTATCTTAATGTGTGACATTTTTTCACTGACTTTCCAGTCTCTGTTAGGCAACAGTGCCTTTTTAGGGCTCGGGTTACGAAGCAACATATATTTTCATCCAACTAGTAAAATCATAATGTACTGAGGTCTGGCCATCCAGTACATTCCAGATGTGTTGAATGACATGGTAGATTTTGACAAGCTTCACTTCTTGCTTGCTTCTTTTCTCTACATGCTGGATTTCATCCTTGTTCACATGCTAGGATCTGTCCCATCTTTGTCTAAACCCAGGAGACTAGTTGATGTCATTGTAATTCACATTCCTTTCAATAAAAACAAAACAAAACAAAAACCCACAATCATTATTTTAAAATACCAGACAGAAGTCTGCCTAAAAGATAAATCTTGGCCATGCTGTTGAAGCTTTAGTTGATAAAATGCAGGACCTATGCTGGTTAAGGGGTATTATATTTTTTAAAACACAAAATGAAGGAAAACCAGCTCCCTGCAGTATATCTGGTGGTTAGCTATGAGAAGCCGGTTTACATCCTGAAACATAATTTTCTCTCCACAGTCTGCCTTGTTTTAGATGACAAGTCATCACATTCTTCATTACCATCCAAACAGCCTTCAGGTGTAGTCAAGTCTTACTATTATTAAAAGATAAATGTCAAAAGGTTGGAAGTTTTGCAGATGCCATAAATCTGGAAAATGCTGAAACTTTACATGCTTCACAAAACATCCTGAGGATATTCAACGTGATTTATCCTTCAAGTATAGGACAGTCCTGGATTTTGTCTATCACTGTTCTTAGTGCTTTCCGTCATTTCAAGACATGTTTTCTACAGCATAATTTAATATCAAGGATTGTTACAGAACATATACAATATTTTTGATTGAAATAGTCTTTACCTTACAATTTCAATTCATGTTACAATAAAATACATTAAAATAAAACTTTAAAGCAAGTCACTTGATTCAGGTAAACTGAAGCAAGTTCAGAGAAGGACAACAAGAATGATCAGGGAACTGGAAACCAGGCCCTGTGAGGAAAGACTGAAAGAACTGGGCATGTTTAGCCTTGAGAAAAGAAGACTGAGGGGAGATACGATAGCACTTGTCAAATACTTGAAAGATAGTCCTACAGAGGAGGGGCAAGATCTGTTCTCAATCATCCCAGAGTGCAGGACACGCAACAATAGGCTCAAGTTAAAGGAAGCCAGATTTCAGCTGAATATCAAGAAAAACTTCTTAACTGTTAGAGCAGTACAACAATGGAACCAATTACTTTGGGAGGTGGTGAGTGCTCTGACCCTGGAAGCATTCAGGAGAAAGTTAGACAATGATCTGTCAAATGTACTTTGATTTGGATTCATGCATCGAACATGGGGTTTGACTTGACAGCCTTATAGACCCTTTCCAACTCCATTATTCTTTGATTCTATGAAGCATGATTTGATTATATGTTTCTGTCCTTCAGTGCGTTAACTGAAATTTATTTTACCCATGAATTAGATATCGCTATGTATATTTTTAATTTCAAACAGTGAATCCCCATCATTTTAATCTAATTGAAGGACGTCAATTAGATGTGATAGAGTTTGTAATAAAAATGATTCAAAAAATATTTTTTTTGTTTTTGTTTATGCCATGAACGATTAAAGGGGGGAAAAATTTAATGTATAGGATACTCTGGTTTGATGAGAGAGGTGGGCAGATAGCCAGCTTGAAAAATAAAAAGGGGGAGTTTTTGTGAAATTATTCTGCTAGGCATGCACGCTGTTATTAAATTGCCTGCCAAGGGAAATTGTGATTTAATCCTCTGAACCCTCTTAATATCTTCTGTTTATTAAATCCTTTGTGAAATTCCACAGTGACAGCCAACTCTGACAGGTATTTCCAGAGAAATACTCACAAAGTACATTTTTGCAGTTCTGATCCTTTGCAATACTGTTCATTTGGATGATTCAGAAATAGCTGCTTAGTTTGTCCCTCTTAGTGATTTATTTTACTTCATGGTTTTGAAATGTAAGGATTTTCTGCCATGGTTTTTAAACAATTGCCAAATCTGGAGTTCTTCATTCATTCTTCGGGCTTGGCTGAACTGTGGTAGAAGTGTTTTCTATGGGACAGATTCGGACAGAGGAAAACAATTTTTCTTTGCCTAAACATGAAGCCTCACTGTTCATCCTATTGACTGATACTGGTTATAGGGAGCATGTAACTCCTTTACTCCAACAGCTTCACTGGCTGCCAGTCTGTTTGCAGGCTCAATTCAAAGTGCTGTTTATTACCTATAAAGCCCTATATGGCTTGTGTCCAGGCTAGTTGAAGGATTGTATCTCCCCATATGCGCTTACTCAGTGCTTAAGATTGACAGAGGAGATCCTCCCCTTGATTCCACCACCTTCCGCAGCTTGCTTGGTGAGGACATGAGAGAGGGCCTTCTCAGTGGCTGTTCCCAGGCTTTGGAATGCACTGCGCTAAGAAGCCAGGTTGGTCCCCTCCCTCTTGCCCTTCCGTCGAAGACCTTCCTCTTCCGGCAGGTTTTTAAGGCTCGGGCATGTCGTGAGAATGACTGACGGTCGGATTCCAAAAGATCTCCTGTATGGAGAATTAGTGCAGGGAAAGCGCCCCAGAGGGAGACCACAGCTGCGATACAAGGATATCTGCAAGCGGGATCTGAAGGCCTTAGGAATGGACCTCAACAGATGGGAAACCTTGACATCTGAGCGTTCAGCCTGGAGGCAGGCGGTGCATCATGGCCTCTCCCATTTTGAAGAGACCCTTGTCCAGCAGGCCGAGGCAAAGAGGGAGTCCCGAAACCAGCAAAATCAGGGAGCTGGACAGGGGACAGATTGTATTTGTCTTCAGTGTGGAAGGGATTGTCACTCTCGAATTGGCCTTCTCAGCCACACTAGACGCTCACGTTAATATAGTCTCTTGAGACTGAAGGATGCCTACAAAAGTTATCTCAGGAATATTGTTTTTTAATTTACAGGTTTTAAATGTTTTAAAATTATTTATATACTTGCTTGTTTTAATCTTAATGTAAGTTTGTTTTTCTGATATTTATATAGTGTTTTAAAATTTCTTATTTTATCCGTTGTGAGCCGCCTTAATATATTTATTATAATATAAATTTATAAATTATTTTGTAATTTAAATAAAGAAATATTCTTACAAATGTTCTTTCCTTTGTAGTTGCTTTATTTCCCATAATTAAGTCAAAGAAGGAGGATATATGCCAGAGGACTATGGTGCTGCTTCTGCCTTTCTGTGCAGGCATCTGTTTCCAAAATAAAATTGCTGCCTTTGGCCCTGTGAACTTGGAAAGGATGCATCTTTGAATTTTGCCCCTTTTTGCACTTATTGGCCAGAATACTGTATGTCACTGCATAATGTTTTACACCCAGGCAGCAAAGACCGTTCAAATCGCTTGCACGGGCACTTCATGGATAGCACTTTCCCCTTGGGACTATTATATAGAGCAAAATTTCCTCTTGAGACTTTATATAGAGCAAGTTACACAAGCACGGCTACTCAACTGGACTTCAGACATAGAAGAGGGTCCTACTTTTGCAATTCACACACTTGTTAACTGCTAGTTAACCTTTAGCTTGCTGGGAGATAAAAACTATTTGTCAAGCTCTGCTTACATGATTAAACTCTCCTGTGGCTAATTGAGTTCTTTCCTTGCATTGCTGTATTCTGGTTCCTGATGGTATAATTGGGTGGCTCTGCTCAGATACTACACTTCCCTTTTGAAGGAAGTTGCCTCACCTCCTCCTCTCTGAGGCCTTCTGCAAGAGAGCAAATTCCATCCTTTTTACTAAGCTATTTGCAACGTCAACTACTGCCTTACTTAATTTGATTTTTGGATAATGCTCATTACTGTTTTCAGCTGATTTTTGATACCGTTTTGACATTTCAGTGTTTTGCTGTCTTCTGAAGCAAGGGTGGACAGTTTGTGGTTTTCCAGATATTGACGAGTATCCATCACCGTTGGCTGTGCTGGCTAAGGCTGATGGAAGTTGGTGTAATAACAACATGTGGAGGATGACAAGTTGCCAGCCCCATTTGTTTATGTGGTTAAAAAAATAATAATAATACCCCTCTGGTTTGAAACGACATGTTACAAGGAGACAGAAGAATGCTACCAAAATGCCCAAGGAGGTTTCTCTGATTTTAATGTCCAAGAGTGTCACATTGATATGCTGTACATTTGTCCCACTTTATGTCATAATTTTAAATAGAATGGAAATGCTAATACTATGTGTGCGAAAGTTTAGATGTATGTACATGCACATGTAAGACATAAAGTTAGCATTCCTATAAGAAAAATTACTCCCTCACCTCATTTACTTTTACTCTTTGTAGGATAACTTCTGATGCTTATAATTTTCATTAGATGTTATGCTTGTTCTAAACTGCAGTCATTAAGCCCCAACAGCAGGGTTCTTGTGGAAAGATCAACAGTCAGATTCTGAATGAGAACCTCTGAAAGGCTTTCCGCTAGAAACACTAATCAAAAAAATTGGAAACCTAATTGGTGACATTTAGCCCTCCAATATGGTGTATTGCCTTCCCACACAGTGGGGGGTAGGGAGAATATTAGGTATGCCCACATGCACAACCTAAGAACAATAAGCCTTAATTTGTGGTTAGACTCAAATTGGGCACTTCTGTTCAGATGAGATGTAAGATAAAGATAGAAGGTAATTCTTGCTTTCAGGAATAAATTATTATATTGTTTGTAATAGAGGACTAGAATATTCCCATACACCACCACCCAACACTTCTGAATTGGACTGGCTTGGCTGACATTTTTTGGGGGGGGGGGGGGTTAAAATTCTTGTTTTTCTAATTGCTGCTGTATTCCCTGCCCTGCTCTGCCAATTAACTAGTCACCCTGGGGATGTAGCCCTTTTCTGTATCATGTTAGTAAAGCTTGCCTGCCTGCCTGCCTGACTGCCTGCTTGCTCCAATCATTTGGGTTGTTCTAATTATGTTTCTTATCCTCCAACCACTTCTGTCACCTTGCTTAGCCCTGCTTACCGTTGTGGGAACAAGTGATGTAAGAAACATGAACTGGACAATAATTACTCTTAGAGCAATAACATGAACTAGGATTATCTTCACGGTTCACAGAATCCTACAGCTTTGTGATTTTCTAGTATCTCATTTAAAACTGGGTATGAGAACGTATTCATACTTACTGAATGGCATGGAAATATGGACTTTAATATAGGTATATTGGGTTTTTTGTTTAAACAAAGCATATGAAATGTGAAATTTATGAAGGATACTAAGAATTTGTTGGATCAAGAGGGTAATGGGCAAAGGACAAAAGTGAATGAATAAAGAATCAGAAATAAAGTAAAAGAGAGAGAGAGAAAACCAGAATACTTGATCATATGAAAAATAAAAGGACAAGGTTGTTACAGCTGATCATTCAGGATAAAAATAAATGGGAAAAGGAGCGCAAGGAAGACAAGAACTTGTTGGTGGAAGAATTTAGGAGATTAGTTTGAATGCAACACATGTTTCTTTAGAGTTAAAATATGCAAAGCCAGAGTAGTCATGATGATATCCAGCCTCCAGTAGGAGGAGAGCAACAGCAATAACAAAT
Organism: Intellagama lesueurii; assembly: GCA_037013535.1. Classification (NCBI taxonomy): domain Eukaryota; kingdom Metazoa; phylum Chordata; class Lepidosauria; order Squamata; family Agamidae; genus Intellagama; species Intellagama lesueurii. The sequence goes on from JBAJHW010000003.1 coordinate 11,084,822, forward strand.
AACCCACTCTTTTATTTTGCTGATATGGATTGGTGTAGATACTTCGGAGAATGTAGCTACTTCATCTGCATAGGTTACCTGGAGGTCTCACCTTGTCATTCACAAAGTCAGCCATCAAGACGTGGGGAGTCGAATATGTGTGTGACTTGTACATAGATGATTTTGCATACTTTTCAGGTGTTTGGAGTATCAGTAGTAAAATCATGAGTAGATGCAACATTTTAATGTTTTAACAAAAAAGTAAAAAAATAAAAATAAAACTCACACACCACGTGGTCCTTCAAAGGCAAGGGGAGCAGTATGTTTACTAGGCCACTAAAAAGATCACAGGCATAAGCTAGCTTTTGACCTTATGCAGGTTTTCATCAGACTGGGTACCATAGAGCTATGGCTGGTTCAGGAAAAAATAAAAAAATGAAAAAATACCAAAAAAAAAAAAAAGGTGGAATCTTAAACTTTGCAACTCCTGTTTTGAAACTCACTTTTAACAAAAAAAAAACCTGGAACTCACATTTGGCCACAGTTTTTGGAACGTTTATGTTTCTTTCTGTATCACCCGGACCTATATGAGGTCAAATGGTATCTTATATTTATGCTTTCTCTAATAAAGGCCTCATCCACCCTTATGATATTTCAGTTTATATTGTGTGTATTATACCATTCCTTTCATAATTATTTCAGGTAAATTCTGACTTATTGTGACCTTTTCCAGGCTTTCTAGATAGAGAGTACTCAGAGGTAGTTTGCCATTTCCTTCTTCTGGGGGCATCCTGGGACTGTCAGCTTCTCCAAGGCTACACTGGCTCTTCTCGTGGGACGCACAGTAAGGAATCAAACCCCCAAACACTGACTCTGCAGCCAGATGTCTAACACACTTAGCTAGTGTTTTAGCTTTTTCCAAAATAGCACAGTAGGATGGCTAGTTACTTGCCACAGATAATTTCCTTTAAAAAAAAAAAAACTCCAGTAGATTTGATCCTAATGGCTAGAGAATGTGGCACATAACTTCATGTGAGAAAGAATGCTACATCAGCATGATTTTAAATAAAATATGAGATTATGCCCTTATATAGAATGGACTTTGTAGGTTTAAACTGAACCAAAATTATTATGTCTCTTGCTCTAACTGCGGAGAGATCAAGCCATAATTCTCCCACCCCCATCCCCCAAATGATTTCTTAACTGTTTTCTGTTTTTTTCTGGGTTTTATTTATGTGCAGCTGTAGAAGAAAATACACACATTTATCACAGAAAAGGCCAAATAGTCTGAGCAGTGGAACTGTGATGGTGATAACCGTAAACAGCTGATGAGTCTCTGAGGGTGCAAAATCGTGATATAAGCTAAGAGTTATCAAAAATCTGATAGCAGCACATTGTTAGAACATACCTATATATGCAGCAAATGAAAACTGCTTACTGAGGGATTTAGCATTATAGTTTTCCTTTAAACAATCCAGGAAATCGTGGTTTGGTGGCTGACTGTTCATTATTAAGGATCCCCGGTCTCTTCACTGATGTGTAATTCCCAGGGTTATTTGCTTGAAAATTTAATTGCAGAGAAAACCTACCTTCAGTTTTTCTCCAGATGGCAGGAATGGACTCCAGGCAGGCTTGTGACAGGTTTACTCTTCTCTTAAGTTACAGCCTTTGCAACAAACAGGCATGATTGAAATAAGTTCCCTTTTGTGTAGGAATGGGATCTGATGCATTCTGTGTGACACCATATGAATGGGACATACCAATAGCTCTAACTCTCAAAGCGTCCCACCTCAAATGCCATCTATTTATGTCCTCATGTACTTGGCTGAAAGCCCAAAACTAATGCCAGCTTCTTTGGAAATGCGTCTTAAGATAAAATAGGAGATGTGGTGGCATGAGGTCGGATTTCCTCCAAGCACTCTCCTTTCTAGATTTTTTTTTAAAAAAAAAATCCTTTGCTATTAGCACAATGTATGGGATTAAAACCTGTGGTCTGTGTAGAACAGTGGTTCCCAACCTTTTTCAAGTCACGACCCCCTTTTATCATAGCCAAATAACCTGCAACCCCACCACCATATTTGCATAAAAAGGCATTTTAATAGGGTAAAGTCATCCCTTCTCAGAAAGTAGAGGCATTTTTCTTCCCCAAAAGGGCCTATTTCTCATTGTTGTTTACTCGTTAAGTCGTGTCCGACTCTTCGTGACCCCATGGACCAGAGCACGCCAGGCCCTCCTGTCTTCCACTGCCTCCCAGAGTTGGGTCAAATTCATGTTGGTAGCTTCGATGACACTGTCCAACCATCTCGTCCTCTGTCGTCCCCTTCTCCTCTTGCCTTCACACTTTCCCAACATCAGGGTCTTTTCCAGGGAGTCTTCTCTTCTCATGAGATGGCCAAAGTATTGGAGCCTCAGCTTCAGGATCTGTCCTTCCAGTGAGCACTCAGGGTTGATTTCCTTCAGAATGGATAGGTTTGTTCTCCTTGCAGTCCAGGGGACTCTCAAGAGTCTCCTCCAGCACCACAATTCAAAAGCATCAATTCTTCGGCGGTCAGCCCTCTTTATGGTCCAGCTCTCACTTCCATACATCGCTACTGGAAAAAACATAGCTTTGACTATGCGGACCTTTGTTGGCAAGGTGATATCTCTGCTTCTTAAGATGCTGTCTAGGTTTGTCATCGCTTTCCTCCCACTAAGTCTTTTAATTTCGTGGCTGCTGTCACCATCTGCCGTGATCATGGAGCCCAGATTTTAAGAAAGTAAAATCTGTCACTGCCTCCATATCATCCCCTTCTATTTGCCAGGAGGTGATGGGACCAGTGGCCATGATCTTGGTTTTTTTGATGTTGAGCTTTAGACGATTTTTTGCGCTCTCCTTTCACCCTCATTAAGAGGTTCTTTAATTCCTCCTCACTTTCTGCCATCAGAGTGGTATCATCTGCATATCTGAGGTTGTTGATATTTCTTCCGGCAATCTTAATTCCGGCTTGGGATTCCTCCAGTCCAGCCTTTCGCATAATGTATTCTGCATATAAGTTGAATGAGCAGGGAGACAATATACAGCCTTGTCGTACTCCTTTCCCAATTTTGAACCAATCAGTTATTCCATATCCAGTTCTAACTGTTGCTTCCTGTTCCACATATAGATTTCTCAGGAGGTAGATAAGGTGGTCAGGCACTCCCATTTCTTTAAGAACTTGCCATAGTTTGCTGTGGTCCACACAATCAAAGGCTATTTCTCATACATACACATATATCCCAACTTTAATATCTTGCTCTGAAAGGTCAAGGAAGAAATTATTTAACAAGGGCTCCGACATGTATAAGGCAACCCACGATCCTCCACAAAACACTCTGCAACCCTCTTGGGGGTCACAACCCCCTGGTTGGGGAACACTGGTCTAGAAACACTTTTCCATCCTTGGGAATAGAGTTGTAAAAAACTCTGCTAGAACTTTCTTGATTTAGTGATTGAATGCATTGTGTGAAGAGCTGCATTTTTACACTTAAAACTCTGCCGTGCTTGGTTTTACCTTGATCATGGAGGGTCGATATAGATACAGTTAGCATGTCATTACGAGCTGAGCTCCTTTAAGATAAAAAAGACATTTGTTTATCCTAGTCTTAGGATTCCACAGTTCCATAATTAGCAAATGAGCTTATTTCTGTATTATGATTGGGAAGTAAACACAAGAATGGCAGCTTCGAAGGAATATGTCTGTGTTAGAAAAAATGTCTAACTGTGAAGCTGGCATCTCATTTAGTTCTACAGTATACTGAGAGAGGTTTATGTGACCTATAATAGTGCGGTTTGTATCTGTGTTTTTGTCCAGGTTCTTGTATACCATACATGTAATACAATATGTTTAACACTCTAACTAAAAATGTTGCAGTATTATCTTTTTTGCCTTGACTTGATCATTCCCTTACTAGGTATTTATTAGGTATGAAATTAATTTGCATACTGTCTTTTAGGAAAGGTGCTCCTTCTGTGTCCTTTAAGGAAAAGTATAATATGAAATATCTTTTATAATCACTGAGGTAGCCGTACTGTGGTAGCAATTGTTTTATGAAAAGCTATCCTTAGAGCTTGACTAGGATGACCGGCTGTCATCTGTCTATCTAAACTGTAAATTTACTTGTTTGGTGGCCTTTTGGTGTGCATAATTGCTCTTCAAATTGCTGCTGATTAGGGACATCTGCTGGCAAAATGGCAAAACACATTGGCAAGTGTGAAAACTGAAACCAAAGAATCTTTTTCCGATTGTTGTGCTGCAGGCATTTCTCATATAAAGCATACTGAAGCTGCTTTTCTATCATTTGGAGGGAATTCTGCATAGCACAGTTTGTGTTGCACATGTTCCCATAGAAGTTGTATCGATAAAATTTGAACAAAATAATGACATCTGCTGACATGTTGGCTTTGATCCTTAAGTAAGTTGCTGGAGCCCTGTGTTATTATTCTGATTTTTTTAAAGTAAAAGACTCACATGTATAAATCATGTCTGTTGTGGAACTGCTTCTTTTAGTTTGGGTGCAGCCAAATTAACAACTTCCCAATTGTTTGGTTTGTATTTCAGATGCAAGGATGGCTTGAAAGGGTTTACATTCTCAGCGCTAAAGTAAGTAAACCAACCTAGTGTAATTTCTTGTTAACCCTTGGTGAACCAGGCTGGACCAAGTGAAATGTTATATAACCTTCAGGGGAAGAAATGGAGGTCAAGACCCAATGCTTCTTTTCAGCGGATGCCACACCTTGTGCCAGAATCAGAGGCTCTACCTCCTTTCTGCAGCCTCCATGCATTTTAACACCCTTCTCCAGAGGGTGGAGAAATCCCCTGGAGGTGTTTTGGCATTGCAGGAGTCTACAGAATGAAGAAGAGGACAAAAAAGTCCCAGTCCCAGTGGCACTTGATATCAGAGTACACAGTTGCATCTTTACCTTTAACAGATATGCAAGAAGGAAGTATTTAAGTCATGTACCACGGGTGCGAGGGCCAGCCTTTTGCTAACTTTCAAAAATATTCCTACAATTTATTGTATATCCATTCCAATTTGGAGTCTGATTTTCTTTGACACTTATAAGGCAAAGTACATGATTCCGTAGATATATTATGATGCTCTTTGTTCTTTGTAACCATAATACCAGGTGAAAAGGATGCTAATAATAATTACATGCTCTCAAGTCCATTCAGACTTATGGTGATGCTTTGCACGACTTTCTAGGTACAGAATACTCAAAAGTGGTTCACCCTTCCCTTCTTCTGGGGGCATCCTGGGACTGTGCAGCTTGCTCAAAGCCACCCAGGCTGACTTTTCTCCCAGGAGGCCCAGTGGGGAATCGAACTGCCAACCTCTGGCTCCTCAGCCAAATACCTAACTCACTGAGCTACCCACTCAAAAAGAATGCTATACACTTTAAAATAACACACGTTTCCCATAGGCAAATACAAAATGCAGATTTAAAACAAAAAATAAAGGGTCCTACATTTGTTTCTGTGCATACTTCCCAAAACGTCTCGCTTCATTACAATCAGTGGATTTTTTTCTCCTTGCAGGTTCATAGTAGGTAAAGAAGAAATCCCCACACATTCATTTGCACCAGAAGCAGCATTTCTGCAAAAAGAGAGAAAAAGAAGACATTGTGAAGAAATAACACAGCGAATGAATATCATTGCTGTAACAAAGAAATTTGTGGATAAAGTGTGAGTGCAAAATTTTAATTATTCATATCTGTTGCATGCACTTTTATTGTGCTTTTGCTTTTCCTTTATTTCAGATGTTTCTGTAAATATCAACTAACAAATTCCTTTGGCTTTACAGATATAGAAATGCTGAACAATCAGAATTACAGATTTTTCAACCACAGCTGTAAATAATAGCTTTATAGCACTTATCATTTACATTCATCCACTTATTTATGCTGAGCAAACAAAGAAATGGCAATAGAATATGAGAGCCATTGCCTTTCTAGTAGCAGGAAGAGACTGCAAATTCAAATGAACTATTTGATTGTTTTGCCTGGAGCAATTAATTGTTTTCACTTTTGCAATTGTTCTTCATTGTAATGTTTTACAATATTTTGTGCTGTTTTTGATTGTTGAAACAGTAGTCTATAAACGTAGGCAGTTTGTATAAAAACCTTTCTATTAAAAAATACTTATTTAAAGTCCTCCTTTTGTACTACATTGCTCAAGGCAATGAAGAGCAACAAAAAGAACAACGTATAATTTAAATACAGTTATGTATTGCTTAGAGAACTTTTATTAGTACGTGATCTTAATGTATGGTAAATTAGTAAACAAATAAATTGTCCAACTGCAACATTACAGACATGCTGAAATTTCTACATGCTTTTGAAAAGGAGCCCCAAACGGAGTGTAAATATTAGTCCAAAAAGGAGGTATTTAAGACATGTACCACCATGGCCAAATCTGACACCTCGAGGGAAAGATGTGATTGTCACATTAACCTTATCTACTGCCAGAAGCTGAGCATCTAGGTTCAACTGTGAACCTGAGTTTTCGAGACAAGTGTAACCCCATCTAAATCCAGTTGAATCCCTATCGCCTATTTTCCCTTTCAGATTATGTGGAGCACATCTGTTTGTCTGGTTTAAGCATTAGTTTGTCTAAAATCAGCTCATCCAGTTACCAGCATCAGAAACTGGTTTACAACTCAGCAGCTTCCTTGGATTTAGATGGAAAAGAGAACGAAAGCTGTGAGTCATCCGGTAGAGTAGTCGTGAGGAGAATAGTCACAAGGAAGGTAGTCAAACCTATCATCAGTTGAAGAGATTTGTGGCCAAGTGGGAGTAATGAGTCTGGATACAGAGCAGTTCTGTACTGCAGCAGTAAGTCGCTTATAATGAAAGTCAGATCAGAGTCCAAAGTACGATAGGACCAGTTTGAACTCTTGTGCCCCTTACCTCTGCTGAGCTGGACACTTCAATACTTCCCGTGGACTCTGGTGCCTCTTAAAGTGGAGTGCAGAATATGGCAGCCATCTAAAGCTACCAGCATGGGACATAGTAAGACATCTGGGTTTTGCTGCCACCCATCTTTCTTTCCAGACTTCTAGTGCCTATTTTGTATGTCGTTGTAAGCAGCACCAGGATATCACGTGTTGTAGACTGAAGCCAGTCCTCCTGAGGTCCTAGTCTGATCCTCTGATCTTCCCCACAAGACTTTCTCCCTTTGCTATGATACCATCATTTGGTACTTTTCCAGCCTCCAGATGGTTTTCTTCTTCCATTTCCAAGAATCTTGGTTATGAAGAGCTCTTATTGGTATGACTGATTTGGTCCATGATGAGAAGGTTGCACTTTAATTCAGCTGAGATTCACACAAAAGCAGAGCTAAATCTGAGCAATGCACTGTCAGTAGCCCTATTTACAAAACGGTTCCCTACAGAGCTTTCCTAAAAAGGCTTGAATGACCAACAAATAAGAGAATGAACTTCCTTTGGTATTTCTAAGGTCCCACTTGTCTATGCCTGAAAAACCATTGAGTTCTTAATCCTAATCCTCTATCAAGTTTCACTTCCATATGTTTCCTTTCAGATATAATGAAGTCTAAATGTCTGTAACTTGATCACATCCTCATTACAGTTTTTTGCTACACAAACTGACCTCATGAATGATTTATGACTGATATGCTTTTGCAGCACATAATTTAAAGGTTTCCAAAAAAATTTTTTTGGCACAATTCGAAGACTGAGTAATGTTATTTTGTACTCAAACCACAAATATTTGACTACAAGAAAAATCTAATTTCTAGAACCAGTATCAAATTGATTTACTTCTAATTCCACTTGATATGTCTAACAACTGGACGGCCTTCCCAAAAGTATTTATCTTTTTCAAATTCTCTGTCTGCCAGGAGGCTCTTGGAAGTCTACGCGATGGTTGAATTTGCACAGCTCTAATGCTGATAGAAAGTGAAGTCTTACAAGTTGTAAAGAATTCATACAAACTTTCTCCTAAACCTTGTAGGAGGAGCAGAGCTTACTTTTTTTGAGTCTACAGCTCCCATAATTCCCCAGCCAGCATGGCCATTCAAAAAGTAACTTTTCTATGGTTTGTGGAGTTTTGGGACACGAGCACTGGGGTCCTGCATTCTTGTCCCTGGGGGCCAAATAATGAAATGGGAAATTTCTTTGGCAACTATGCCCTAGACAGGTTGTCAGTGAAGCACCCCCAGGGAATTTTTGTGACCCCCACCCCCACCCCAGAAGCATTTCTGCAGCCCCCTTGGCACTCGCCCAATCCACCTGAATAGAATATTTTCTCCAAAGATGGTCAGTAGCTTGAGAAAAATCTTAATACGTTTTGGGAAAGTAGAACATTTGTATTGTTAGAACTCCGAAGGCAAGCAGCAGTTGTTCAAACTGATGGGATTTGTTTCTTTTTTTTCAGATGCAAACATGGACCAAGACACAGATGTTGTAAACACTATGAAGATAATTGTATCTCCTATTGTGTTAAAGTAAGTGATGCCCCTCCCCGCAAACACAATAATCAGGTATTCACTGATAGAGAGCTACTAAGTTATATTGTAGACAGAAGCTGGCTGTAGAAGTTACAAGGAGATAGCAGACATTTTCCTGTTTGGGGTCCCGTTTACAGGTTAAAACGTGAAACCCACATAGCAAAATGCAAAATATGGTTTTTCATAAGTAGTGGTCTAAAATCCATACAGGAAGAAAGCGGAAAGAATTAAAATTAAAATTAACAGCATCTGGGCAGCATCTGAAGGCAGCTTTGAATACTTCTGTTTTTACTAGTTTCCTGAACATAAGGAGGGAAGGAGCCTTGTGTATCTCAGTTAGTAACTTATTCTAGACCAGGGGCCACCACTGAAAAGGCCCAATATACATATGCACTTGTGTCCATAGAAGGGTACAGTGGCTCAGGATCTCTCACTTTTGTTACCTATTGGATACAATTTGTATGGGGTGGTATGCAGTGTGACAGGTGCCTGTTCTCTGTGCATAATATGCTACCGTGTTTCCCCGAAAATAAGACAGGGTCTTATACTAATTTTTGCTCCAAAAAACACATTAGGGCTTATTTTCAGGGGATGTTTTATTTTTTTCATGTACAACCATCTACATTTTTTCAAATACAGTCATGTCATCTTGTTGTTACTGCACAATGGTGGAGGGCGGGGTTTCACTTAACTAGGGCTTATTTTGGGGGTAGGGCTTATATTACGAGCATCCTGAAAAATCATACTAGGGCTTATTTTCAGGGAAACAGGGTATACCACTTGTTCATGCTATGCTATCGGTAGCAGGGGTGGGCAAAGTGAAGTCATCAAGGCTATTTTTCTGGTCCTGCAGCCCCCTGCTCCCCCAAAGAATGAGAACTGCGGCTCCTGGAAGCTTCCGGGAGTGCTGATTCACCTTTTAAGTTGAATAATGTTGTTTTTTGTGTATGTGGATTGGTATGTTTAATTTTGTTTTTTGTATCATTATTGTTTTTTTAAAGTGTTTTTTTTTGTTTTATCATGTTGCGAACCACCCAGAGTGGCCTTGGTAGCCAGATGAATGAATGAGTGAATGAATGAAATTGGCGAATCACCTGCAGTTCACTGGGGGCCTGCTGCACCATTAGACATCCTCAAAAACCCACTTTTCAAAATTGAAAGTGGACTTCTAGCCACGTCTGTTTTCATCTTTTAGAGAGGAAGGCGGGGTTCTGTTGTTGTGTTGCTGTTCTGTTTTTTTTGCATTTTGGGGGATCTGTGTGGTCTCTGGAGGATCTTAGCAGGAAGAAAACCAGGCCCAGATGCAGTGTTATTCACTCCTCATCTTGGAAGTTATCTAGTTGTATTGACTAAAAGGGAAGATTCAGGGTTTTGTATAATTCTGTTCAATTTGTGGGGTTTTTAATTACAGATCTGATGTATTGGAGCTTAACTGCCTGCCTGCTTTGTTTTTAAAAAGCTACTGTCATAAGTTTGGGACAAGCACCAGAGTTTGATAAATTGTGACTCTTAAGGATTGGTACAGGCTAAAGTATCTGGATTTGCCTTCTCTTCCACCAGTTTAAAAGTGGTGTCTCACAAACCTTTCCTGCCCCCTCCAGGGCTGATTGTTCCAAGGGCTTTGTTCAAGTTCTGTCTAAGTTCCTTTAAATTCTTGCAAAGCAGAAGTGAACCCAATTCAGGGGAAATGATCTGTCAGTGGCAGAAAATATGGTTTGACAGTGGCTAACGATAACTAAATAAAACCCAGTTCTTGGAAAAGTTACTTTCACAACTGTACCAGAATCTTCCAGTCAGCTCTCTAGTTAGAAGTTATAATCCAAAAATGTAACTTTCCCAATCTTAGGTAGAAGCTTCATGTGGAGAGAAGCTACATCACAGGATAATGTGCCACATTCCTGCCCTTTCGGTGCATGCTTGGACACATTAAGTGTGATCCAGCAAAGCAATTCTTATGTTCTTATTTTTAAAAAGCATCAAGAAGAAATGTGGAAGGAACATAGATGTGAATGCATGAGGATAATGCCTCCCCATGCCGGAGGGCTTATGCGGTATCTCATTCCTGTCAAACTTCATTAACAATGATCCTCCCAGCATGCCTGCTTCGGCAAGTTTCTCTTTACGTGGTGACCGCCATTCCCTTGCGTGTTTGAAGAAGCGTTCCTTCAGTGTCTATGGCCATCAGGTCTTGAAGAGAGTGAAAAGTGAGGCTCTGAGAGTCTTGAATAATTGAATTACCCACAGCACGGTGTAACAGATCCCACTTGCAGCCGTTCCCCCAACTCAAGTGCCGGGAATGTGCTGCGCTCGGCAGCGCCCATACAGCTGTGCCTCTTTGGCACATCGGGGTAGATTTTTTGGACTCGGGCTGTGAATGTATTTTAAGGGTAATGGGAGAAAGTCCACAGTTGTTACCCAAAGGGAGGGGCCCTCCATGTCCATTGATATAGATGATGCTCCCCCTAGAATATGATCGGTGTGTGTTTTCTTTCCTTTGGAAGAGTAAACTTGGTGGGGAGATTGTTTTGGCTGGAATTAGATTGGCCACAGGTGGGAGCACCTGCTTACATTTCCTTTGACAGGGCTCCAGCAAATTTTGGATTTGCATTTGGAAACTTAACATGTATGGGGCAAGGCAACTTTTAAGGGAAATGTCTGCTGTTTAATTGGCCATGATATGTCCCCCCCCCCCCCCACACACACACTCAGATTTTCACAGTTAATTGTTTAGGCTGTTGAGTGACAAGTCTGGAAGAACAGCATGTGAAAGACAAGGTACAGCTCAGTTGTCTGCATGTTTTGATACAGTTTTAGTGTTTAGGCTGAGCTAGTCTGTCCTCCTTTCTCCAACAGCCATGTGTCAGACACCTTGTGTAGCAAATTGCACCAACTGGGAAGCTGGAAGATCCAGAAGAGCAGTTTTTTGCAGGAACACATTACAACACATTGTTTTCCACTAGAATCCCTCCTCCAGCAGAATAGACACCTCTAGTGGAACAGATTCCTCCCCACTGTCTTTGACCATATGTACTCCATTAACATCCTCTGGAGCAGATTTGGGGAAGTGTCTGGCATTACAAGGAACCAAGAAGGAAGGAAAAGGTCAGGTGCGGCAGTGAAGTCTGTTCCTGTGATGCTGGATGTAGCTCTGTGACTTTAATACAGCGGGCAAACATAGATATCTAAGAACATGTACATCCACAACAGGATTGACATGTCATCGTTTATCTTTGGCACAAAGAGAGAAAATAGAAACTGTTGGAAGATACACAACCCTGGGTGCTTGCAGATGATGCACCAATCCTGTGTACACCAATCCTGTATTTCTCTCCTTGTCTATTTTTGTTCAGTACAAAAAAGATTTTAACCATGAAGACAATGAATATTTAATGCAGTGCCGAAAAGAATTATCAAATTAGAACAACAAATATATTTTTAATGAAATGTTTCCAAGCTCTGGTTCTTGGAAACAAAGAAGCAGTGTTCTTGCATAATCTAGGTTTTGAGACTAAGGTCTCATCTGCTATATTTCCATGTCCAGTTCTTTTTTTAAAACCACTGTAGAGCCTTCTTAAAATATTGCAGAAGGTGGGTCAGACAAAAAAAAAGAACCGTGATACTGGTGCCAGGCTGGATTATACATATGATCTTCTAGTATATTAGTTATGCAGAAGCAAAATTTAGTAATATGTGTGCCCCCCTCCCCCCCCCCCGGGTTTGATGTGTGCGGTTTGAGATGTTTCAGAAACTGACATACATGCTAAGATTTATCTCTGGACAGAATCAGGAGAAGCTATCTTTTAAGGGAAGGCCTTACATGTTTTTGCAATTTTCTTTATGAAAGGGTTGGTTTTGCTTTTTTCATTTTGAAAAGGATAGCTGCTGACAGCTTTTTGTATTGTCATACTTTCTGTCCCTGCCAAACAGCTTGTCTTCCCATCATCATACCTGTTTGTGCATTGCTTTTGTCTGGTTTTCCACTTTCTGTAGTAAGCACAGTGCCATAATCTGCAACAGATCTTTTGTCTTGCCTTGAGTGGGAATAAACCTTATCATCACTCAGTGGTTTAGGTGTCTGGCTGCAGAGCCAGGGGTTGGGAGTTCGATTCCCCACTATTCCTCCTTGACAGAGGTGGGACTCAATGATCCATAGTGTCTGTCCCTACCAGCTCTGCAGTTCTAAGATTATTTTTAAAATTATCATTACTATCCCCTTGGATACTGTTTCAGTAACTTAGATTTGGAAGACTGGGAAAATGAAATCTGTATTATTTCATTTGTTTCTAGTGACTACATTTCACAAATAAACTCCTCTAGTTCAGACAGTGAAAATGGTCAGACTTGGAACAATTCCTGCTTGTAAGCCATTTCATAAGCTTTGGCTAGGAAAACTGGATATAAACATAAGAAGCAAAACATTAGCCAGACAGATTGGCTAAATCCAGAGATAATTAAGGCCAACCCAAAATTTATAAGCCTGAGCAATCAGTTACACATTTTACCCCTTTGATTGCATGGGACTTGTTTATGCTGTATATTCTAGTAAACTGAAAGTTACCTAGTATATTTGGAGCGACAGTATGAATTTGTTGCATTTGTATTTGGGTTTAAGGAGGAAATTTCCTTAAGGTTAGTAACCTTGGAGTTCTTTTGCCCTCTCCTTTACTATGTGGTTTTGCTTATGGATAAGCTGTATTTTGCTTGTTTCCATGCCCTGTACCATTGAGAGTAAATGGTACACAGCAAGGAAGGGTTTAAAAGACTGATTCTAGTCCTGGACTTCACAGTCTTGTGGTGGAAACTCATAATATTCCCTAGGACTTGGAGGTTAGAAGAGACTTTCTTGGTGGTAGTTCAACAGAGATAGGATAAGAAGATGTACCGAGGGCTTTCTTGGCTATAGCATTCAAGATGTCGAATGGGCTCCCCGTGGAGGCTGGTCTGGTATTGATTTGGCTTTATTTTAGTACCAGGATAAAATCTGGCTGTTCACCCAGACGTTTGGCACCTATTGAGGTAATATTTTGCTCCCTAGTGCTTCAGTTTGCTGACTTCTAATAGAATTTTTAAAACCCCAAAGGTGATTATTTAACAAATGTTGGCAGAAGTCAAATGGAATAAATCTCATTGGTAAATTACTGTTTGTTAAGACGTCACTGCTTGTTTTTCTCCTTGTGAGCCAAATAGCATGGCAGATGCAAACACCAGCTTCATAACTTTGCCACTGAGATTGATGTCATTGGACCTAACGCTGACAGGCATAAATAACAGGATTCTGGCCGACATGTTTTAGAACATTTTTGAAATTATTAAATTAGTATAACGTGTTTCCATTGTGAAAGATTCTTTTAGTACAATTTTTATTTATTTTATCCCACCCTGATATCTATCGGTGAAGCATATCTTACAAATCATATAATTGATAAAGATAAATAAATAGCCTGAGGGAACTGAAACATGGTGTGAACATGTTTGCAAGTAATGTGGAGATACTAGAACTGGGCAGTGACGTTGTACAGAGCAAAAGTGTCTGAATTTGCAGATACATAGATGTGATCATGGCCGCTCAGATCACGTTTCTGAGCTGTGCTGTGTGTGTGTGAGAGAGAGAGAGGGAGGTGGGGGGGGGGGAGGGAGAAGGACCTTGCCCTCACAGGCTGCCACCAATAGATAGCATTATTTCCATATATTATACATTTTCCAGTTGGGAAAACTGGACTAGATTGTCCTTTGGTCCAGTTCAGCAGACCTCTTCCTTTGTTTTTTAGCTTTCACAGTCTATGGTTCATACCGTCTTTCCTGAAACCCCAAAGATGCAGGAGGCTACCAACAGAAACAAATGGCTGACCGTTAATGTTGGCTGAGCAACATTTAACAGTTCAGCATGCAGGCCTTCCTTTTGCTTCATACTCCAGACATATTGCAAAGTGGTTGTTGGAAGAACCCAGGGATTGAGCAAGTGAGATACTGGATATAGTGTTCATAGTGTCAGAAGGATCTTCACGTTCTGAATTCCCTTGGCTCATTCTTCTAGATGCTTGAATGAGAGGCATAAGACTTTCCCTACCACATTATTTTCTTCTCTCCATGCTGCAACTGAGTGGGGAGCACTTGATTCACTGAGTGATTTTAAATGACAAAAAGTAAGATGAGCTGTGCCTTTCTATTTACATTAAGCTAATGTTCTTATAAATGTGTTATGAGGAGCCAGTCTGCTCCCTAAAATAGCCAGGTATACCAAAGGCAAAGACTGTTTGACTGGTAGAGTTCATTTACTTGGCCAGATCAGCTGGAGAGAGAGAGAGAGAGAGAGAGAGAGAGAGAGAGAGAGGAACATAGGGTAGGCTTTATCATTTCCAAGGAGTTCATTAGTAATTCCCTGATTCTTGACCTGTCTTGAGAATATAAGTAGAGTCATGCTGGATCATCATGGGCCTGGTCAGTCCAGCATGCAGTTCAAAAAGTAGCTAAACAGTTGCCCCCCACCCCACCCCATCAAATACTATAATTCAGCACAAGAAGTGATTGTGGGATGTCAGCATTTGTCCTCCTTATTTCGATAAGAATGTGCAGGGAAGGGAGCCCCCTCAACTCTAATATTCTAGGTTTGGTTTAAGGGTATATTTAGGGAAGACATAAATTCTGGCTTTGACTGAGAATTGGGGGCAAGTGTTTGAATCAGACCTTGGAATGTTGTCTTTTTAAGACAATTTTCCAGGGTCCCAGAATCCCCCAGCTGGTAACTTTTCCAAAGTAATCTTTCCAAGCACTGGTTTGAATGACAGCCAGTGTGTTTTAGAACTTAATTTGTTGTACTAGTACTGAGTTTCAAATTCCTACTTGGCCACAATGGCTGGGTGGTGTTGGGTTGGATGCCACTTTTCTGCCTAACCAACTCCACAGGATTGTTGTGTTGACAAGTGGAGGAGGATGCCATAGAGGTCAGCTTGAATTCCTTAAGAGGAAGGATAGAATAGAAATGTATTTATTGCAAAATGATCTTGGTCACACTCCAGAAACCTTGGGAATGAAAGACTAGCCCCAAATATTTTTCCCAAGGGAGATCAAAAGTTAAGGTTCCAAGATGCTTCAGTGACTGTTTGCAAAGCAAACCTTTCCCAGGTTTTCTTTCAAAGTGGCGTTTATTTGTTGAGTCCCTGGCTTTGCTTTTTTTCCTTTTATTTGCTCTGCCTCCCTCTCTCTAAATGTCACATTCTTAATACCTTCTCTAGGGCTTCATTAGGATGTTTAGTGTTGGTTACTTGATCCAGTGTTGCCTTCGAATCCCATCAGCATTCCGGCATCTGTTTACGAAACCTTCCCGACTGCTCTCCCTCTTCTACAACAAAGAAAATTTCCAGCTCGGGGCTTTTCTGGGGTCATTTGTCAGTATATACAAAGTAAGTTTTTAAGTATTCAGAGGTTAAAAAAGTAAGCATTTAATTATTCTACCATTAATCTTTTGTAGCAGCACAGCCACTAAGACGTAATGAATATCTTTATTGTTCTAGGACCTGAGGCACAGTACCTCTGCCTTGTATTTATGTTGGACATCTTTTTTTTTTTTTTTTTGCAAAATGTTCTTCAAGAAATTAAATTGTGAGCATTAATAGGTTTAGTTAAGTTGATTTTCAGTGAATGAGGAACAGGAAGAATTCTGCCACCTCAGTCTACCACAACAGCCTGCTTTATAGATAAATAAAGCTTCACTTTTTATTGTGCATTAATGGACATTTGGCTTGTTTGGTCACAAAATATATGTCTTTCCTGAAGAGTGGTGGTGCAGGATACCATGGATAGCTTGGTGGTTTATGTATATGGCTGCAGAGCCAGAAGCTGGGAGTGACTCAATGATCCACAGGGCCCCTTCCAGCTCTGCAGTTCTGAGATTATTTGTCTGATTATACTTTGCCTGGCCATGGTTTAATTATAATGGGACACCATTGCTCTGTAACTTAAGAGAGAAACTTGAAAACAAGAACAGAAGTGATGGGGGCCATATAAGTATAGATAGATATCTACACTAGAGACAGACAGACAGACAGATGGACAGGCAAGTCCATGTGCATAAACATCCTACCCACTCATATCTCTGCAGAAGTGTTACGTGGCTTTGCAGTCTTGTCAGTGGACTAGAAGTCCCAAGGCCCATGATATAGGAGTCCATATTTGCTGTCGTGTAGATTCCACGACAGAGAGAAATCTTGGCTCTTAAACTGTTCACTACAGTTTGTCTTCCGCCCACAATGCATTTATTGCTTTAGTTGGTTGTTGCCTCTCCCATGATCATTCCCACACCATTCCAGGTAATGCAATGCATGGATCTTCCCCTCATGCAGTTATGGCAGATTGCTGGAATACACATTTTTGCTGATCAGCAAGTTTCCAGTGCAACACTTCTTAAAGTGTGCAGCACTGATACGAATAAAGAAGAAAGCTTGAATACACTAGTAAACCATGATAGCAACTTCATCTCTCTTGTGTATACTCAGGACTACAGTAAGGTGAATTCCCAGATTTCTCTGTATACCAGTTCTAGGTCCAATATGCTTTAGAAGGATTGCCTAATGAAAATACTCCAGTATATCAACTAGGACCCTGAACAGCCTGGTCTTACCTGTTAAGGACATTGTTGAGATAGACCTGAGGTGGCAGAATTTCTGATCTCTAGAACTTCAGACGAGGTGAAGCAGCTTGCTTATCTTTCTGTATTTGCTCATAAGAAAGGCTCCTTGCATGTTTTTAAGGAGTCCAGAAAAAGGCTATTGTGTGCCCTTCCCCTTGAAGCACTGATTTTCTACATGCAGCGAATTTCTTACTGGGAAAGCATTAATCTCCACTTATAAACCTACAATCTGAATTGGTAAAGCCCTAAATTCTTTGTACCTCATTCTGTGTTATGTGGAGCATTTCTGAAAATAAATGATCCATAATAGTGTTTTCAAGTCGACACGAATTGGAAGGAGGCTTGGAACTTTTTTTTAACCAGTTAATCATTATGCTATGCAACATGTTTAGGGAAGGACGTTGCTGTTTTCTTTAAAGCCATTGTATCTATGTAGCTTCTTTTTGAGCCTGTCTTGCTCCTTTTTAAGAATGTCCTTTTTGTCTATCTCTCCGTACCACATTTATATGAAGTTATCTATGCTCCTGGAAAGCTTCTAAGACAGTAGTCATTGGGGCTGGAGCTATAATTAGAGGGTTTCATTTACTTTATTAAAAAGTTTAATAAATGTTTATTGGCAGCGTTGTTCTTGATTATTGTGCAGTGTCGTCTTATAATGTTGCCATGATTATCCTCAAAATATAGGGTACAAGCTGTTTCCTCCGCTGGGTACGGAATCTGGACGATGAACTTCATGCACTTGTTGCAGGTAAATCTGCATTTCCCCACGATCTTGCCAACGGCTGCTACTTCCTGTGCATTTGGCTGAGCAATAGGCACTTTGAAATCAGAAGCTTTGGTGCTTCATTTAGAAAACCTATGTAGATTTTATGGTAGTGAGACAAGGAGGAAACCTCTGTTAGTGGTAATGTACTGTGGACACGAACATTCTGTTGTAGAGACCACAAGGTTGTCATGGATGAAATGCTCGTGACGCTTTTGCTTCTGTGAGCTGAGTGAAAGACTGAAAGTGCTTTTTGGCTTGGAAACATTTACACAAGACGCAGGGACAAGAAGAAACCCTGGCAGCAGGGGGGATAAAAATTAGTGCTTTAAAAAAAAAATGGATTAAAATCATCAAAATTCAATATTTTTGAATTAGATCATGATTTAAATCAATTTGATTTAAATCCAACCCACCCTGCTTGGCAGAGACATTTTTTTTACATTTTTATTTTTATTGACTAATTATACATAAAAACCTTTAAAAAACTTGATAACACAAAACAACAAAAACAATTATATTAAATGTGTTCTCCCCAACCAGAAACATTTGGAGATACAACAGATTTCCCCCCCCTCCTTTTATGGAGCCCCATTCGTCTTCCAAAACTGCATTGACTCTTGTGAAGATACACATCTCTTTCCCTTTATTGATACAAAATCAACAAATTCTCCCCAAATATCTGTAAAATATGCTTATTTATTAATCCTTTTTAAACTTTAGTATTACATGTTAACATCATTAATAGCTATATTCCAAACCTCTTCATACCATTCATTTAATTGAAAACCATACTTTGTTTCCCAATTCCTACCTACCAAATCTTGCTGCTGTTAATAAATTTGAAATTAATTCTTTAGTTGTCCAATGGCATCGCTTCTAATCAAATGTTGATAAAAGCGCTATTTTTAAGGCATACCACTAAATGTATCTTAGCTCTTTCATTTATTTCCTTGAAAACCAATTGCTAAAATTTAAATATATTCTCACATTCCCAACACCTATGAAAATAAGTTTCAACACAACTTGGCAGAGACATGGAGACCAAATATCCTGGGAAATAGTGGGAAATGTGACCTGAGAGAGAGAGATGCCCTCACAAGAATGAAGATGAAAGATGGATGATAGGACCGGGGATGGGCTGGTCGTCATAACGCCTCTAAAATATGCTGGTCACCACACCTTTAAAAGGATATTGTCATGCGGATGAAGGTCAAAAACAGGAAGAAAATGTTTTCAGAGTGCTGGAATTAAAACAAGGAAACAGTATAACAGTTATGTTACAAGAAAACAAAGCCACACTTTAAGGCTTTTAAATTTGGGGATGGGGGAGAGAGAAGGTGCATAAAGACGAAACATAGAAAGCAGTGCAGGCACACAAGAAGCTCTTCTACTGAGTCAGACTATTGGCTTGTCTAGTCCAATATTGTCAATGCTGATGACGATGGCTGTCTGAGTGGGGTTTTTTTCTAGCTCTACCTGGAGATTAGAGGGGTTGACCCTGGGTCCCTCTGTGTACAAAGCATGTTTTTGGACACTTGACCTCCCCATACTGGAGATGTATAAAGGGTAAATCTCTCTCTTGCACAGGAGACAAGAAGACAGACTCATCCACCAAAGCCAAACTGTGGGAGAGTCAGAACAGAAAAAGGGGAAATGCTTTTGTGCAGTGTATAATTAAGATTTTGGAGTTTGCGGCCACAAGTAATGGCAGGTGGCTACCGTAAGATGTGGCAAGTGGTTCCAACATAGGTGGCTTCAAAAGTAGGCGGCTGGACAAATTCAGGAAGAATTAGGCTAGCTATGGCAACTAAACTTGGAGGCTTTAGGATGGCTCAGAGACGGCATATATTGAATAGCTCTTGCTGCGGATCAACAGTGGAAAATGCTCTTGCACTCTTTTGTCTTCCTTGTGGGCTTCCCAGAGTATTTGGTTGGTTTATTTGGAGAAAAGGCTGCTGGATGACCAAAGTCTTTGGCCAGATCCAGCAGGGCTGCTGTTGGTGTTTGCTTATCCTACTTCTTTTTCTTTCTTTCCTATAAAAGGTTGGGAGTCATGGCCATGTTGACTTCAGATACAGCAGTTCTAAACAGTGCTGTTACATTGCATCCAACTCCATGCCCCAAGTCTTGTGCCCATTTGTCTTAATTATGCTTCTATAGAGTCCCATGTGGAACAGTACCAAGAAAGTGATTGGCTTGTTTCTTAATAATACAGGGTCCCTGGCCGGAATGTCCATGATGTTTTACAAAAGTACTACTATCTCTATGTACCTGGCTTCAAAACTGGTGGAGGTAAGGTAGTGTGCTCATTCTCCCTCTCCCTCTCTCCCTCTCTCTCTCTTGATGGGGACCTGAGGGTCACAAGGACAAAACTCCTACTTGGGCACTGTTCAACCCTGAACTGTGAATATGCTTATAAGCAGTGCCTAGCACTGCCCCCCCAACTATGATCACACATATCATTGTTTCTGGGTCTGAAGAAGAGAAGAGTTCTACTCATGTGCAGGCTTAACAAGCGGGAACCCAGTTTTCTCAGATTCCATTTTTTTTCACACATAGATCCTGTGTATGAGCTGGACTCTTTTCCTCTTGAGCCTCGTTGCATGAGTAAAGCAACAAGGGAGCAGGGCAGGGCTGGCTTCTCCTTAGCAAGCAGGCTGGTGAATCCAGATTGCAGACTGACTGAATATGGCTGCTGTTTCTGAACATGTGAGTTAGAAGAAACTGAACCTTTCCTCAAATGCAGTAAATTTCCTTGCATCTCACTGTGCTTCAGAAATCAGATGGCAGTATTGTACCTGCATTTGCCCTGCTTCACATTCTTGTGACTCCACCCAATCTGAGAGGGCTGCCGCTCACATAGAAGCTGCTCTGTGTTGAGTCAGATGGCTGGCCTTTCTAGCCCAGTATTGCCAACTCTGGCTGGCAGTGGCTTTCCATCATTTCATGCAGGCTTCTTTCCTTGGCCTTCCTAGAGATCCCTAGTATTTCCTGGTGGCCTTCCACCAAGGTGCTAACCAGACCTGACCCTGCTTAGCTTCCAAAATCAGGTGAAACCAGTTTTGTTCAGGATGGTATGGTCCTTTGAGCACAGCAGTCTCCGTTCAAATGGAGTTTGCCTGCTTCGTTTGTTACTGAAATGGTCTCAGCAACCCTGGAGAAATGCAGAAACAAGGGAGCAAGTCAGGCTAAAATGTTAGCTCCCCATACTAGTTTTCCCCCCTTCAAAAGAATTGGTCACAAGTGAAACCAAGTAGGCTTAGCTTGGAAATACAATATATACTAGCCTGTGTTAGGTTCTGCATTTTTCACTTTCTTCAAAGCAGCTAGATTGAATGATGAATTGCACTGCCATCAGATTTGCTATGTAACAATAACAATAGCAATAATAATAAACTGAGCTGTTGCTGGTGTTGGTGCTGCTCGTGGTGGTGGTGGTGGTTCTCTCTAGAGTTTACTCCTGGGCATCCTAGTGGCGGTGAAATGACGTCTCTGCATGATTTGCCCTGTATCAGCAGCCAAAGCTAACTCACAAAAAAAAAGAGGAACATGTTGTTTAAGAGGAAAAAATGTATGGATGAAAATAAACTTGTAATGTTTTCTCAAAGAAAAAACCCAAAAGAGGAAACAGTTGTGTTTTATAGAGAGCTACAACTTTATTGAAAAAGTTACTAGTGTGAAGAAGAACCACACACATCAGCACTGCACAGGAAAAATGAATGTAGGAGAGCTGTTCTAGTGCTTGGACCAAAAAATGCTTCCTGCCAGTGAATCCTGCAGTGTGCTAGACAAGGCCAGTGAGGCAAATATTTTCACTTGCAGAAATGGGAGTGCAAAATAAATGTTGTAAATAAAAGTCCTTCTGTCCTTGCTTTGATTCAGAGGTATTATTTGTAAACCTTAAACCAACACACAGTTGATGTTATTTCAGCAGTAGCTTCATGCTAAGAGACATAGTTAGCATTCTCCGGGGAAAGCTAGAGTAGACCTTTTCTCCCAGCCGTACAAAAGGGTGATCAGTTACATGTATACATACTGTACCTTCCTAAATATTTGGACCACTTCATCATACCTGGTAAATGTGAGTTTGAAGGTTGCTGGCAAAATAATGAGGTGGTCAGTGAGAGAAACAAGGATGCGTGAATGTCAGAGCTCAGAAAAGTACTATAGCTATGAAAATAAGAGATTCCAGTTACCTTACAGAAGGATTAGAGTTACTCACAAAGTTACAATTTAATGTAACATATTTAAACCTTTGTTGTTAGAGAAAGGAATGAACTACAACTAAGTGATTATTTGTAACAAGTTGCTTCTAGACTTTGGTGACTCCTCTCCAAGGATGGCTAGACTAGGCAGTTTACCTGCTGGTAGCATTGCTTCTCTTGCCTCTTTAGAAACTTTTACTCATTTGGTGTTTTGTTTGATGCTTATTTTATAGGCCATGTATTTCAAAGGCATTGAAGCTGGAAAGGTTCCCTATTTCCCTCATGCAGATAGTGTCATCTATGCCGTATCTACAGCCATCTGTTTCCAGGCAGTAAGTATTTGATCATCAGGTGAAGCAGTTGCAACGGCGCATAACCCGACCATGATACTGTGGTGCCTCGACTTATGAACGTCATGACTTGCGACCAATTTGAGTTACGACCAGCTCCGGTCGCAAAATTTTGCTTTGACTTGCGACCGGCGCTTTGAGATACGACCAAAAAAACTGTTTGGAACGGATTAATCGCGTTTCAATGTATTCCTATGGGAAATGGTGCTTTGAGTTACAACCAACTTGAGTTACGACCATCATCCTGGAACGAATTAAGTTCGCAACTCAAGGCACCACTGTACTGTGCAGCAAAGTTAAACAGAGTTTTCCACTGGTCGTCACTGAAAAGGGACTAGATTTGGCCAGCCTGCCATTGCTGTATGCACACATGCTTGCGCGTGCACATGCACACACACACACACATGCACACGTACACACCTACACACAGAGAGAGATGAATGTATCTGGGCGACCATTTTGTTCCATGAGACCACTACTTTCTGAATATCTTCCGAAGACCTACATTTGTGTTGTTAAATAGGAAATAAATCATGGCCGCAAAAATCTGTGTTTTAAAAGCAAAAAAAGGCTAATTCTTTGAAATCTGGACATGTGCAGAAGAGTTCCCTGGTAGTTGTTCTCTCTGCTTCCCAGTAACTTTGACTTAGAATTTCTATCTATGACTTCTGTTTTGACATGTGACAGCTCTGGGCATGATTCTGCAAAGCAGTGCCTGGCTGAATCATGAACACAAAAGCATATCCCAGATTCATAAATTAGAGATTTTTTGAAGAACTGATTACACTGATTGATTACAGTGATGTAGAAACATTGGTTGGAAAAGAGGCAGTTTGACTCATACGTGCAGTGCATTGGTTGATTGCTGTATTTTCTATTAATTTCTTAGCTAGTGCTTTTGCACCACTAAAGGAGAACAACTGGTAGATCTTTCTACAAGACATAGAGAGCGTGTCTTAACACCACAAAATGGACATTGCTTCCACAAAGAATTGATCATAAAAGTGCACATAAGAGAACTGCAGAGCTGAAAGGGACCCTATGG
This sequence comes from Intellagama lesueurii, assembly GCA_037013535.1. NCBI lineage: Eukaryota > Metazoa > Chordata > Lepidosauria > Squamata > Agamidae > Intellagama > Intellagama lesueurii. The sequence continues at coordinate 11,108,279 of JBAJHW010000003.1, forward strand.
ATCATGAGTCTTGCCCCTGTCAAGGAGGCACCGTGGGGAATAGAATACCCAACCTCTGGCTCTGCAGCTGGATATCTAAGTCACTGAGCTATTCAAAGGAACATTTGCAGGTTGAAAAATTGCTGCTGCTGTCCAGCAAGTTGGCTTTTCCATGTTAACTAGCCTGCACTTGTAGATTTCCCATGTCATCATCTGGTACTTGTTGACGTGGTGCCTTGTATCAGAATTCTGGGTGTAGCTATTTTGTAGGATACTATAATTGACATACAGAAGGTGAAACTATTTAGGACCAGGATATAGACATATTGGCTGGAGAGAGCCTTCTTTGGTGCTGCTCCTAGACTCTGGAACTCCCTCCCACAAGAGGCCAGGCTGGGCCCATCCTTGCTGTCTTTCCACAAGGAGGCAAAGACCTTTCTCTTCATTATTTAGTGCTTTTTTTAATAATGTAATAATCTGTTATTTGGCTTTTAACTTTGTTTCTTTTAAATGCTGTAAGCCACCTTAGATCCTTTGAGAGCAAAGCGGCATATACATATTTTAAATAAATAAATAGTAAATAAATCCTATTGGGTGAAGTTTATGTAACTTACTCTGTCTAATTGTGGCTAATTGACAATCTGCTGGGACACGTCTCTTTTGCACAGACAAGTATGTAACCAGAGATGTGTCTAACATTCTGGCAATTAGATGCAGCAGCTGGCACAAACCTTCTGCTAAAACCGGTAGGAATCTGGTGGCCATTTCTTGATCTTTAGTCAGTGATTTTTACCTTAGTTTACTTGGACCAACAAAAATGTGTGTATGCAACCATTCAACTTCTCTAGAATTATTTGTTAGAGTCGATGTTACCAAAAAAAAAAAAAAAAGGTAGTGGAAGAAACAGAGAAGTCCAAGTCAAGTCAGATGTTCTGGCCATTATAGAACACCATATAGCCTTTACTCACCCTCTTTTAAGTTAAATTCAATTCTTTTATTTGTAGGCTGTGATGGAAATTCAGAACTTGAGACCTTCATACTGGAAATTCCTGTTACGGCTCACAAAGGGAAGGTGAGTAACTGATGGTACTTACAGCTAAGTAGCGATTTCGCTTCTCCAAGGAAGGTGCATTGCACTTACGTATGAAAAAGACTGGTGTGAATGAATTGTGTGTTAGACAATGAGACTGTATGTCAGATTTACAGGAGTGTTGCGTTCTCATGGAAAATGCATCAACACCTTTTTCTTTGTATTCTCGAAGGCTTTCACGGCCGGGATCCGATGGTTGTTGTGGGTTTTCCGGGCCGTTTGGCCGTGTTCTTAAGGTTTTTCTTCCTAACGTTTCGCCAGTCTCTGTGGCCGGCATCTTCAGAGGACAGGAGTCAGAGACTATCCAACAAACTGCAACAGAGCACAGACAGAGTTCTGACTCCTGTCCTCTGAAGATGCCGGCCACAGAGACTGGCGAAACGTTAGGAAGAAAAACCTTAAGAACACGGCCAAATAGCCCGGAAAACCCACAACAACCTTTTTCTTTCACGGTTTTGTTTCCATGTTCGTCCTAAATGACTTTTCTCAATTCCCCTCAATGAGTGGAAATTTGCATCTGCACATGGTCACACAGCCCATGACATATAGTCAATGAGAGCAGCAAAAAAAAGCATAGTTATGAATCAATTGTTATCCTTCAAATGCTTCAGGAATCCTGAAGAGGGACAGCATCCACATTGGTATAATGGCAGAATTTTTGTATCCTATATGAGCTACCTGTATCCTATATGAGTGAGTTGGTGTGTGGCTGCAGAGCCAAAGGTTGGGAGTTTGATTCCATACTGTGCCTTCTAGAAGAAGAGCCAGTCTGTGTAGCCCTGGGCAAGCTTCACAGTCAGCCCCTAGAAGAAGGGACTGATTAACCACTTCTGAGTAGTCTATACAGTCATGGCCAAAAATATTGGCACCCTTGCAATTCTGTCAGAAAATGCAACCCTTCTCTCAGAAATTGTTGCAGTTGCAAATGTTTTGGTACTCACATGTTCATTTCTTTGGTTTGTGTTGGAACAACACAAAAACACAGAGAAGAAAAGTCAAATCTGATACAATCCCACACAGAAACCCAAAAATGCACTGGCCAAAATTATTGGCACCCTGTCTAAATTGTAAGAAATAATTGCTTTTCAAGCATGTGATGCTTTAATTCGTATTTAGACACACCTGTCGCAAGTAAGAGGTGTGGGGAATATAGTAATCACACTTGCAACCAGTTAATATGGAGAAAAGTTGACCCAGCCTTTGTGTTGTGTGTGACACTGAGCATGGAGAAAAGAATGAAGTGTAAAGAGTTGTCTGTGGATTTGAGAGAAAAAATTGTGGAAAAACATCGGCAATCTCAAGGCTACAAGTCCATCTCCAGAGATCTTAATGTTCCTGTGTCCACTGTGCGCAATAACATCAAGAGGTTTACAGCTCATGACACTGTAGCTAACTTCCCTGGACGTGGACGGAAGAGCAAAATTACTGAAAAAGTACAACAAAGGGTTGTTCGAATGGTGGATACAGAACCCAGATTAACTTCCAAACAAATTCAAGCTGATCTGCAGACACAGGGTACAACAGTGTCAGCTCGCACTATCCGTCGCCATCTGAATGAAAAGGGACGCTATGGTAGGAGACCCAGGAGGACACCACTGCTGACACAAAGGCATAAAAAAAGCAAGACTGGAGTATGCCAAAACTTATGTGACAAAACCACAATCCTTCTGGGAGAACGTACTGTGGACAGATGAGACAAAAGTAGAGCTTTTTGGTAAAGGACATCATGGCACTTTTTACAGAAAAAGAAATGAGGCATTCAAAGAAAAGAACACAGTCCCTACAGTCAAACATGGTGGAGATTCAAAGATGTTTTGGGGTTGCTTTGCTACTTCTGGCACTGGATGCCTTCACTGTGTGAACGGTATCATGAAATCTGATGATTACCAAAGAATTTTGGGGCGCAACGTAGTGGCCAGTGTCAGAAAGCTGCGTCTCCACCAGAGGTCATGGGTCTTCCAGCAGGACAATGACCTGAAACACACTTCAAAAAGCACTCAGAAATGGTTACAAACAAAGCGCTGGAGAGTTCTGAAATGGCCAGCCACGAGTCCAGATCTGAATCCCATAGAACACCCGTGGAGAGATCTCAAAACAGCAGTTGGGAGAAAGCATCCTTCAAATCTGAAGGCCCTGGAGCAGTTTGCAAAAGAAGAGTGGTCCAAAATTCCAGTAGAGAGGTGTGAGAAACTCATTCATGGTTACAGGAAGCGATTGATTTCAGTTATTTCTTCCAAAGGGGGTGCTACCAAATATTAAGTTAAGAGTGCCAATAATTTTGGCCAGTGCATTTTTGGGCTTCTGTGTGGGATTGTATCAGATTTGACTCTTCTCTGTTTTTTTGTGTTGTTCCAACGCAAACCAAAGAAATGAACATGTGAGTACCAAAACATTTGCAACTGCAACAATTTTCTGAGAGAAGGGTTGCATTTTCTGACACAATTGCAAGAGTGCCAATATTCTTGGCCATGACTGTACCTAGAAAACCCTGGAAAGGATTATCATAAGTTGGAATCTACATGATAGCATGTGATGGTTGTTATTATTGGCAGATGAGAGTAACACATTTTGAAGTTACTCATGATTGATTATCTTCTTGTCCTACTACCTTCAATGTTTATTGTCTTTTTAAGGTGTCTTTTTTTTCCCTCCCTTAATGATATGTCCAAAGTGCAGTAGTCCTAAATTTTTTGAAGTCTTCAATAAAGGTCTTCAATGAAGTCTTCTCTTTCTCTCTCTCTCTCTCTTTCTTTTTGTCTCTGCGTACACACAACCTTTGGTTATTCTTCTCGGAAAGAATTTTATAATCACTTTTCAGTGGAATGAATGGTACTCATAATTCCTATCCTGTTTTCCCACTTCGTAGGAATGCATTAATTTACTCTAAAATCTTATATTTTCCAGGTTTGCTCTAATGAACAGGAAAGCCTTGGATGTATTCGGTACTGAAGCATCTATGCATTTCAAGGATTTCGTACCTAAACTTGACCCAAGATATACAGTTGTCCCACCTGAGATACCTGTTGAGCAGTCTTGGAAATGATGTATTAGCCTGTGATTAAGTCTGCCAAGCATCTCCTCCTGAAGAGTTAATTAGTCTTAAATAGACTGAAGAAGGCTTGTGTTCTACTTCAGTATTGTGTCAGTGAGTTATGTGATCATACCAGTCAGAGCACGTTGAAGCACACTGGAGAGAAAGGGCTTTAATTCCACTATTCTCCTAGTAGATGTCTCTGCATCACTGAAGCTGGTTGACACATGATAGATTTATATATAAATATCTATATATATATATCTCCATGGATTAATATATGAAAAAAATTAAGAAGTACCTGGAGGTGCTTTAAAATAAAATAAAAATCAGTTTAATTCATTCTAGTAGAAAACTTTTAGAAAAATTGTATTTTTGCATTTAGCAAATAAAAGGTACACACCCTTGTAAACATACATTATAGGTCTTTAGTCTATAGAAATTATTTTAAAAGCTGATTGTATTGGGAAAGGTTTTCTCTGTTTTAGAGAGATGCTTTTCAAAATGAAAAAAAGAAGGAAAATACTATGATCACTGGAAAATGTTTGAAGAGCTATTATCTGGTACCTTGTTCATGACTGCACTGTTTAAATTCAATTTTGGTTTTGAAAACTTCATGCTGAGAGCAACAAGTCTTCTCATAAATTCAGTTGCCCACCTTTGATCTGGGTAACAGATTTTTGGGTACTTGAATGGCAGAAAAAGAAAAGACCATTACAAGTTGGAATGTAGTACTTTTCAGATTTTGAAATGAGTCTCACAAAATACTAGGTTATTTTAAGAGCAACAAATTTAAAATAAACACACATGAAAGACTTGGGAAAATGGATATGTCCCTGAACACAGAATCAAGATGCTTTTACAAAGTTTCATACAATGTTGTCAATGCAGTGTGTGGCCTTTGAAAAGAATCAGAGCCCTGAAGCTTAACAGATGAAGCAAAACAGACTGATTCGTTAAGAACACTGATGCTGTTTACTTCTGTAGATTTCATTCTTTCCTTATTTTTTTTTGAGGGGATGAGTTTAAAAGGTACAAAATTCTCATATTTACAGTCCAGTATGTGAAGTTCCCCAAGATATCTTGATGATCTAATTCCATTTCAAAAATAGACTCATTACCCCTGGGCACGAACTCTGATAAGGGGTTCATCAGCAGTTGACGGAAAAGAATCATGAAATAGAACCTGATGTCATTTAAGATGCCAAAAGCTAGGATATCTGTGGGTAAAAATACCAGAAAAGCTTTAGTTCCAAGGTCCAGATTCTGGTTTTAACTGCTGTAAGCTATATTTTCCCCGACCGTGTACATAAATATAAATATATAGGTAGATAGAAAATTATCTAACAGAATGATTTTGTACTCTGAAACAATGAAAACTGTTTTAAAAAAAAACAGTAGCATAATACCTGCCTTATTTAAAACACCCAAGGGTAAGAGAAAGCTTTTGAAGTGTTTATTGGGGTGTTTTTTTTCAAGATGAATGAATAGTAAGAAAAAAGGGGATGAGTCGAAAATATGTTGTTGGTTATGAAAGTACATTGTGTAAATCTGGTGATTTTCTTCCATCATGTCTACAGCAAGCTCCCCCTTCCTCCTTAAAAATTAACCATGAAACTCTTAACATTTTAAAACTAACATCCATCTTGAAGGAATATTCTGGTAAATATAAAATGCTCGCTCGCTTCTTTTTGCCTTTTCAGTTGGGATTAATAAAGGTATTATGCTGCTGTCGCTGTTTGATTTTTTTAAAAAAAACGATGGACCAGCAAATCTGCCTGTGTTTATTGTCTTCCCTGGAGAATGATGTTAGCTGTCTTTTTAAGAGAGCCCCAATCACTACTGTTATATGCTGAATTATTTGTTGTTATATCTTTGTGCACTAGATTTTGTATCAGGTTTGCCAAACTGTTGTGAATCCATCATTGTCATTTGGGGGTAAGAAAGAAATATGTTTTCATCTGTATTCTCGAAGGCTTTCACGGGTTAGGGTTAGCACTGATGAATGAACTGCTGCTACTGATTGCTTGTAAAAATTGAACTCAGCAACAGATGGAAGTACAAAACATCTCCATATTCCTTGTAGCTGGATTGCCTATGACTAGTGATTCATCTGGTTGGGATGTTGCTGGTTGCCAAAGGCCATACAGAAAAGTACATGATAGAGGCAGGTGTTAAGCTCAGGGACCAGTCCTGCCCCCTCCCCCACGCCCCAGTGTCATATGTCTGCCTCTTCCAGGGGAACTGGGTGAAGTAACTACTGAAAATTCTCGGAGAGGACATATATGTATATATCAAGCAGATATATACAAAAAGAAAACTTCATTTGGAAGAGAAATCCCTGGAGAGGATATACTGTTGGGAAAGTTTCTTTTTTGGACTACAGATCTCAGAATCCCCCAGCCAGCGACTACAGGAATTGTGATTCAAAAATGTAACTTTTTCCAACTTGCATCTGTGTTCCTTCCAAGGTTTCATTAGGTTAAGAAGGTAATTCATACAGCTTAGAGGACTTGGCTACCATCAGCAATGGCATTCATGCACGTAAGCCACTTTGGGCCATACGTTGCACGAGTTCCCGAAGACAGAGCTTAGTCTTGTTCCTGTGATCATCAGTTTATGCACCTAAGACTTCTGGTTACCATACTATATCGGGTGGCATTTACAGTGCCTGGTGTGCCATCAGAAGCTTCCACACTTCCATCTTCCATATGAAGGATACCGAATTGTAGCTAATAGTACCAGTGGTGATGTTTCTTTCTTAATTCAGCACCAGATGTGAGGATCAGCCAAAAAAGGAAGTCACAGAGTAGAAAGAGATGGAAGACTCCATGAGAAGGATTCTAGGTGACAGGATCTGAGAAGGGGGACTTGGGGTCAGTGAAAATGTCACCACAACCAATTATACACCCAGCATCCTTGAATGCCAAGAGTTGTGTAGAGCTCTAAAGGGGAAGGCTGGCCAGGAGCTGCACTCAGCAGCATGTGGGCACTAAGAGAGCACATCTCTGTGGGACTTTCGGGCCATTGTCTGGGGCCTGAGTTGAATTCTTCAACTGCAGGTAGCATATATTTGTACCTTGAGGAGCTTTTCTCACTGCCCATATCTTGCAATTAGCTTCCTCCGTTTTCTGATTGGTCTTTGGGAGCTAAGTGTACCTTTGCTGAAGCCTGATTTTTCAAACAGTACAGTCTGCTTGAATCATGTATGTGGAATACTAATGTAGTGTGGCCCTATATTTCTCCTATGTTGTGTCTCATAAGTGTGGGAAATTGAAAATGAAGGGATTGAACGGGGGCATTTGACCTTACTGGCCTAAGGTATGTTTTTAAAAATATCGATCTTCCAGCTGAGACCTTTTTGTAGTGTTTGTTCTCCATCTAATGTACTATAATCAATAATCATTGTTCCTTGACATCCAGAGTGGACTCCCTCTCCCCCCCTCTTCCCCCCCCCCCCCGCTGGTTTGAATTCATATTTTTTTCGGTCAGCCATTGTCTTGTAGCAAAAAATACTTCAGCTTTTGTCAAATAAAATCACATTAAGAGTTGAAAATGGACTCTGTCCCACTGTAGCCCTCAGAAGACTTAACCACCAAGGCCTGATGACCCATCTTCCATCAGGAACTATTCTTAGACCTGTTGCTAGTTTTTGTGAGGCACTATGTATTTTTCCCCCCCTCAAGAAAAGCTGACATTTCTAGGATCTTGTAGCAATTTTGTTTAAAATAGTATAGTTCCCCCTAGCGAGGGGTGGGTCACTTTTCACTGTAAAATTGTGATTTCTTTTGGCCCCTTGACGAACCACTGGTCAGTGACCCTTTTTATCTCACTCCACCTGTGGCTGCAAATTACTTTTAACATCGGCTGATGGACATACTTTGAAAAGGGCCTTCCATACATCGGCAAAAGCAACGCTCCTCCCAGTGGTCCAGTAAAGGTATTATCCAGCTGTAGCTTCTGCATTTACACCTGTGGCCAGTTTTAAGCACAGTATATAAAAACAGCATGATACAAAAATTAGAGTGTTATACTGCCTTGCCCTAAATTTCTTGGTCATCTTATGAATATGAATCCTCCCTCTTGAGGGGAAATGGGAATTAAAGAAAGACGTGCAAGCCACATTTCTTCTTTAATCTCTATATTTAGACACCTGTTTAATTGAAGTCAGTAGAACCTGCTCCCAAGTAAACAACCTTACAATGTGGATGTAAGTGCAAGAAAGTCTGTGTTTTTCATTAAAATAATGAGTCATTCTTTCTGGAAGCTGGAATGTCTTGATTGCTGTATCTTAACAAGCAGACAGTGTTTCTGCCTGTCATCTTGTTCTCTGTGTTTCATGTTCCTTTGTTAGAATTTCTGTGTAATGTAAAAAAATCAGAAAATATTTTATGAAACCTAAGTTATTTTTACTGGAAAAGTTGGAAATAAACAATGAGCCCGACTGCCACTTATCTGGGATTATTAAAGTATTTGCTTACTGGACATGTTGTATTCCTTGGATTAATTTACCAAAATACATACCTCATAAGGAACTTATTTCTCCAAACTTAAGAATTTTTCACTCAAAGTTTAAACAAGCTGGTTTAATTTAGTTGGGAATTTTACAGACATCGGCTTATAATTACAGTTATCCATCATTTTTTTCATCACAGAAGTCTGACAGGTCATTCTGTGGCTGATACTAGAGATATTCACAAAATGTCAGTGCACAGTGAGTGGAACTCAAGACTGGCTTCTTTTAGGGAGTCAACTCATCTTGTACAAGCATTCTTCACTTAACAACCAAGTTCTGTTCCTATGACTAGGTCATTAAGCGAATTGGTCGATAAGCGAGTAGCAATAATACTGTATACAGGAGTAATAAGTCATGTACCATTAAGAAGGGGTGTGGGAACCTCTTTACACCTGGATGAAATCTACATCAACTTAAGTAGAATAGATTAGATCAATACTATGTTAGAGAGTATAAGATAAGATTAAATGAATGGAATATATTGTAATAAATCACTCTGGTTGCAACGGATTGAAAAGTAGAAAAAACACAATAAATATATATATACATACAAAAAAGAAGGGGTGTGGCGAAGATGCAAGCACACATTTCTGAGCGGTTGAGACAGCCATAAGTCTGATCGGTCGTTAAACAGGTAGGTCGTTAAGTGAGGAGTGCCTGTATTTGGTCTTCCTTTTTTGCTGCTGCCTTCAACTTTCCCAGCATTATTGTCTTTTCAAGAGGTTCCAGCCTTCTCATGATGTGTCCAAAGTGGGACAGCCTCAGTGTCAACGTTTTTGCCTCCAGAGATAGTTCAGGCTTCACTTGCTCTAGGACCCACTTGTTTGTCTTCCTGGCCTGGATTCCTAGGAAGATCACCCAAGGTGAAATGATGACAGCTGAGACACCAGACTAAGATGCATCCACCGTCTTCAAGGGTCACCTTCAGCTACTCCTGCTGCCGAGTAGCTGCCACCCCCCATCATCACTGGAATGATCCATTCTCTTCTGCTGATGTGGCCATTGCCCTTGAAGAAGGGCATGGCTTTCAGCTTCACTGACACCCTCAAACCCCTTCACCATGTTAAGGCATGAATCCAAGGAAGGATGCACACATATATTTCCAGCTAAAAGTTTGGTGGCAGTGAAAGGAAATAAATGAAGATTGTTAAATGAAACATTTATGTGGCCATTTTAAAAGACTGTGACAGAAATAGTCCAGTGATGAGAGAAAGGGAGTGGTGGCATAGGTATCAGATTGAGGGGTATGAAAGCCTCCCGGAAGAATATGAGGGCTTGTGAACACATTGAGGCACCCCTGGTCAACAGCTGCTCATCTCATCCTTTTCTCCACAAGCACCACTGGATTGCTTTTCACACAAACAACAACAACAATTGAAAATGGAAAAATCATACTGAGCTGACTCAGTTTTAGAGTTGATGTAATTATTACGGAGTTAACACATGAAAACTGATCTGTTTGCTCAAAACACCAGGCCTGGGGAAAGGTGTGGTTTTTTAAACTGAAGTTACCAGGTTACCACAAACAGCAGAACTTTCCCCAGGAAGTACCATTCAGGTCAATGGGGCTTAATCCTGGGTAAAGAAATCTAGGATGCATTCACAGCTGAGTGCTATTACTTTAACCCAGTGGTGCTCAACCTTGGGTAACTCAGGTGTTCTTGGACTGCAGCTCCCGCTAGTACAGTTGGAAGTGAAGGACTCTGGAAGTTGTGGTCCAAAACATCAGGGTTACCCCAAGTTGGGAACTACTGCTTTAATCCTTTAGTAATAGTGGTATTTAATGTTACATGAGGTGTGCACTGGTGAGATCAGCGGGTCCTTCTGCTATTTTAAATGGTTGAGGTCCAAACTTACTAGACCAGTCACCACTGTGATACTAAGCACTGGCAAAACACGCTGAACAACAGTAGGAGGTTTTTTTCTTGCTTAGTGTAAGTTACAACTAGAGTAGGCCCATCCAGTCAGTGGGGATTTGGTGAGCCAAGTTTTCCGCAAGTTCCATTGATTCAACGGTCCTTCTCTAGTTACAGCATTACATTGAGCAACAGGATTCTAGCCACTGCTGAAATCTCAGGCTTCACTTTTCGTCCCAGTGTTGCTTTGTCAGCAGACCTATTATTAAAAGTTAGGCTGGAGAAAATTGTCCTGCAAAAAGGAGGAATGCTTCTGCAGTTCCTCTCTCAGGGCACCGGAAGGAACAAAGTCTGATCGAATCTTGGACTTTCATTCCTTGCTAAAGAAACAGGATCTCTGGAATGAGACTTGTTTGGGACAAGCTTGGGTTTTGTAGCTTTAGGCAAATTCAGCAAGGGCCGAATGGCATTACGAAAAGCTCGGGACAAGTGCCCCTTTAAAGAGCTGGCTGCAGCTAGCTATGTGCAACCATGACAGCTGATCTGATTTTCTGTGTGCAACAGGACTAAGTTTAGGGAGAAATTCTTAGTCACAAATGTGATAGAGCAACCAAATCTCAGTCAGCTGGGAGGCATGTGGAATCTACCTCCCCCCTTCTTAAGTTTTATATGGGTTCCTTGAGACAGGAAGCTTGACAAATCTTTGTGTGTGTGTGAAAATCCCTAGCCTGAGGCACATCAGTGGTTGAGGAATGGTGTAGGGTTGCCAGGTCTCTGGTTTTGGCCTCAAGACTTAGATCTGGGTGTTCATTCTCCTGTTCTCAGGCTTTAGTCTTGAAGCGTCAAGGAATGGATTGCTGCTCACTTGGCAACCCTGATCTAGTTTGGATTGATCCTGGCATACTGTAGATCACGCAGAGATCTTTTGGTAGAGCCAAATTTACTGTGGTCCTACCTTTGCTTTAGTAGAACAGAATACATTTTCCTTTTAGCTTCCGTGCAAAGCAGCCTTTAGCTTGCAAACCTCTCCCAAAACACTCTAGGGAGCTGTGATTTCCCACCACCATCTCCTGAGCCCACGGTAGCAGGACCAGATCCTCTAACATGGGCTCCCCTGACTCAGCAGGCAGATTAAGAGATGTAACAGGTTATATTGGGACACTCAACAATTCATGGAGGTTCTCTTCCTTGGTCTTTTCCCCAGTTCCCATTAAGCCCTGGTTAGGTTTGCCAATGGGACATGGTGGCGCTGTGGGTTAAACCGCAGAAGCCTCTGTGCTGCAAGGTCGGAAGACCAGCTGTCGTAAGATCAAATCCACGCGACGGAGTGAGCTCCCGTCGCTTGTCCCAGCTCCTGCCAACCTAGGAGTTCGAAAGCATGCAAATGTGAGTAGATAAATAGGTACCACCATGGTGGGAAGGTAACAGCGTTCTGTGTCTAGTCGCGCTGGCCACGTGACCACAGGAAAACTGTCTACGGACAAATGCTGGCTCTACGGCTTGGAGATGGAGATGAGCACCGCCCCCTAGAGTCGGACACGACTGGACTAAATGTCAAGTGGAACCTTTACCTTTACCTAGGTTCACCAGACCCAAGTCCTTTGGGCTCAGTTGAAGGCACTAACCCTGACATCTGGGGCCTTTTCTTAATGAAGCAGTTGCTCCTCTTTCTCCTGGAGCAGCTGCATCAATTGCTGGTTTGGGTAGCATCACCTCCAGTGTTAAAAACTTCATTAGCAACAGTGCTATGACAGCCAGGTGGCAGAAAGGAGCTCTTGTCTCCTGGCTGGTCCTGGAGTGCTGTGGTGCAATGCCCAGCTTGCTAGCTCTAGGTGAAGGTTGTCCATGCAACAGTCCGGGGGGGGGGGGGCAGAGTGTGAGGGCTCCTCCTCCTCCCCCAGGTTGCAGAACACTGGTGATTGCTGCTTCAGCCAGTTCCCCTCCTCCTCTTCTTCCTCCTCCTCCTCCTCTATGTTAGAGATCATCGTGTGTTCTGACCAATTATCTTCAATGAGCTAAATTAAGTACAGAGTCAAAAAACATGGAGTTAACTTGTAATAACTTTAGGTTTATTAACTACAGACTTTAGTTTCAATAGCAAAGGTCAAAATATAGAATTTGAGTTAAAAACAAAGAAGGTTGTTTGTCTTACATATTCCAGGCAAGTTTCTTTAGCTTTGATGAATGTTTCTAAACTGGGTAAACCACCCCCCTAAAGCTGGATGGCATGGATGCAAGTGTGGATGGAGAGAGAGAGAGCCATCAGACAGCATGTGCTCAGGCAATCTCCATCTTGGAAAAGGCCCTTCAAGGAAGAAGGCACACAAGAGAGTGGAGGGGCAGGAAGTGACCAATGCACAATAGCGCCCCAATAGCAGGGTAGAACTGAGTGATTGGCAGAATCACCCACTACATTGTTGTTTAGTTGTTAAGTCGTGTCCAACTCTTCGTGACCCCATGGACCAGAGCACGCCAGGCCCTCCTGTCTTCCACTGCCTCCCGGAGTTGGGTCAAATTCATGTGGGTAGCTTCGGTGACACTGTCCAACCATCTCGTCCTCTGTCGTCCCCTTCTCCTCTTGCCTTCACACTTTCCCAACATCAGGGTCTTTTCCAGGGAGTCTTCTCTTCTCATGAGATGGCCAAAGGATTGGAGCCTCAGCTTCAGGATCTCTCCTTCCAGTGAGCACTCAGGGTTGATTTCCTTCAAAATGGATAGGTTTGTTCTCTTTGCAGTCCAGGGGACTCTCAAGAGTCTCCTCCAGCACCACAATTCAAAAGCATCAATTCTTCGGCGGTCAGCCCTCTTTATGGTCCAGCTTTCACTTCCATACATCACTACTGGAAAAACCATAGCTCTGACTATGCGGACCTTTGTCAGCAAAGTGATGTCTCTGCTTTTTAAGATGCTGTCTAGGTTTGTCATCACTTTCCTCCCAAGAAGCAGGCGTCTTTTAATTTCGTGGCTGCTGTCCCCATCTGCAGTGATCATGGAGCCCAAGAAAGTAAAATCTGTCACTGCCTCCATATCTTCCCCTTCTATTTGCCAGGAGGTGACGGGACCAGTGGCCATGATCTTAGTTTTTTTTATGTTGAGCTTCAGACCCTTCTTTGCGCTCTCCTCTTTCACCCTCATTAAGAGGTTCTTTAATTCCTCCTCACTTTCTGCCATCAGAATGGTATCATCATCACCCACTACATACTGGGACACAATTGATCTGCATACTCCAACACTATATTCTCCCATCCCAAAAAGTCCCACCTCCTCCTTCAACCATACCAGCTGCCTCAGCCCCTTTCTCATGGGTCTGTCTTCCTCCGCCTCCCTGTTCATATTCCCTCCCATGGGTGTCCATCGTCTCCTCCTTCAGGCGTGCCCTAGATCCAGGGTCTTGGGAAAGTCCTATAGTGGGTCTATGAGACAGCAGAGCCATCTCTCTTACAGTGGTAGACCTGTGGTAGCACTCTTTCGCTGAACCTTTAACATCATCCTTGTGTCTCAGCACTGACTAGAAGTCACACACACACCCCACTTTACAATAGCATAGAAGGGTCTGCCCCATGACATCAGAAGAACACACCATTTATGACCTCAGAAGATCATGCCCTTACATCTCAGGTTTTGACCCTGAAATATTAGTGAACAGGATGCTGCTGACCTGGCAACCCTCACCATCACAGTTCTCAGAGTGACAGTTCTAAATCAATTGAAATTGTTCTTGCAACATGTGATTGTGTAACTGATGGTGGTCAGGAAACCTGATAGTGTTTTAAAAGGGATGATGGTTTCTGTGCACATGGCAGGGACTTATACAATACACTTTCTGGAATTGGCTCATTGCTCCAGTGGTTTAGGTCTCTGGCTGCAGAGCCAGGGGTTGGGGAGTTTGATTCCCCACTGTGCCTCCTTCAGGGGGGCTGGACTTAAATGATCTTATAGTATCCCTTCCAGCTGTGCAGTTCTAAGGATGATGATGATCAAAATAGAATGCTTGCTGCAGATTAAGCTATTCTTTTAGAGTGGACTGTTTGTTAGCCTTGAAATTCATTGTTGTTATCTCCATGTGCTCTGTCATATAAACTACTTGGTAGCTGTTGCTGAAGGGTCAGCCTGTCATAAGACTATAAGGACACGTCACTAGAGTTCAGCTTTTTGGCCCTGAAATCTCAGGGAATTAAAGCTGATAGAGGGTGGCAGCCCTAGGAGTGAGTGTTGGGCAGGAAAGAAATGCTATTGTTAGCAGGGACAGTGGTTTCCCATGTATAAAGTTTAATTGATTTTAATTAAACCATGGTAAGCATAAAATGAAACCATGGTAAGCATAAAATGGCCCATTGGAAATCTCCAGGCAGGAGTCAAAGACTATGGGTCTGACCCTATCTTGTGCCATTGTTCAGAATTACCAGGATCAGCAACCATGCTTTTTTCCTTTTGATGTATTCTGGCACAGAGGTCCACTGCAAGACATTCTGTTGGCTGAGGCAGAATCCTATGCTCTGATGTCAATTCACACATTACCCAAGTCTAGTGGCCATTAGGGATGGGATTTTTGTATTTCATAGACTACAAATTCTGTAATTTTTTATTCTGGGAGTTCTACCTGGAAGACAGAGACTTTATACACTCCTAAATAATGATCAACATTAGAGATGGGGACAAATCAAAAAAATGGCAATTCATTTTGATCCATTATTCGTCAACGTTAACGGATCAACGAATACAAATATACGAATATTCTTTGATGAATCGATGGATCGATCTGTCGATTTGTCTGCACTTTAAATGGCTATAACACTGGCCCCCAACCACCTAGAGACACCAAATTTGCAGGGAAACTTCCTCAGATGCTTTCCTACAACTCCTGAAAGGTTGGTAAATATTGGATCATGGACCCCCCAAATTATATAGTCACAAAGAGGACCCCCCCAGTAAAGCTCCCCCCAGGTACTTAGAGAATCCAGAATCACAACAGAGCTTCCTATGTCTTTCCCCAACACGCCTGCCAACTTTGGTGAAGATTGGATATCGGACATCTGAGTTATTCACCCACAAATTGTGGGTGAATAAGGACAGATCCTGAAGCTGAGGCTCCAATACTTTGGCCAGCGAAAGAGTTCAGCGAAAGAGTGCTACCACAGGTCTACCACTGTAAGAGAGATGGCTCTGCTGTCTCATAGACCCACTATAGGACTTTCCCAAGACCCTGGATCTAGGGCACGCCTGAAGGAGGAGACGATGGACACCCATGGGAGGGGATATGAACAGGGAGGCGGAGGAAGACAGACCCATGAGAAAGGGGCTGAGGCAGCTGGTATGGTTGAAGGAGGAGGTGGGACTTTTTGGGATGGGAGAATATAGTGTTGGAGTATGCAGATCAATTGTGTCCCAGTATGTAGTGGGTGATGATGATACCATTCTGATGGCAGAAAGTGAGGAGGAATTAAAGAACCTCTTAATGAGGGTGAAAGAGGAGAGCGCACAGAAGGGTCTGAAGCTCAACATAAAAAAAACTAAGATCATGGCCACTGGTCCCGTCACCTCATGGCAAATAGAAGGGGAAGATATGGAGGCAGTGACAGATTTTACTTTCTTGGGCTCCATGATCACTGCAGATGGGGACAGCAGCCACGAAATTAAAAGACGCCTGCTTCTTGGGAGGAAAGTGATGACAAACCTAGACAGCATCTTAAAAAGCAGAGACATCACTTTGCTGACAAAGGTCCGCATAGTCAGAGCTATGGTTTTTCCAGTAGTGATGTATGGAAGTGAAAGCTGGACCATAAAGAGGGCTGACCGCCGAAGAATTGATGCTTTTGAATTGTGGTGCTGGAGGAGACTCTTGAGAGTCCCCTGGACTGCAAAGAGAACAAACCTATCCATTTTGAAGGAAATCAACCCTGAGTGCTCACTGGAAGGAGAGATCCTGAAGCTGAGGCTCCAATCCTTTGGCCATCTCATGAGAAGAGAAGACTCCCTGGAAAAGACCCTGATGTTGGGAAAGTGTGAAGGCAAGAGGAGAAGGGGACGACAGAGGACGAGATGGTTGGACAGTGTCACCGAAGCTACCCACATGAATTTGACCCAACTCCGGGAGGCAGTGGAAGACAGGAGGGCCTGGCGTGCTCTGGTCCATGGGGTCACGAAGAGTCGGACATGACTTAATGACTAAACAACAACATGTTCCTTAGGTAGGGAAGGATGCCTTTGTTAGGACTGCCCCATTTCAGCTTTCAGGGAAATCGTACTTTCCAGAGACCCCAGAAGTTCCTCTTATAGCACTGAGAATATTTACCTTTTCCCATGTCTGCCTGTAGCTGTTTCCCCCCAAAGCCTACTGCTGCTTGGGCAGTATTTGGGAACGTTCCTTCTGCAAGGAGTTCATAATGTGCCCCAGTAGCAAACAATATGCAGCTACAGCTCAGCCCTGGTATTCTTCTTAAAACTTTTGGCAGGTGGATTTTTATTGTTTCTCCCGAAGAAAATGCCAGTAGATTCCCAGACGCAATTTCATATGGCATTGCTTAAGGCAGTGCCTCCAGGGCGGTAATGGTGATACACAGAACGATGTATCTTGGCAGATTCTTGGACACTAAGATCCCAAGAGGGATTTTATAGGATGCCTCTATTAAATTCCTCCCAGATATTAGCTTAGCCACAGGAATGCCCTGCCAGCAGAAGATGAAATCTCTCTTTAGACGCATTTGGTGAGGTTCCCCCCCCCCACTGACCCCATGAGTATTACCCAATGTCAGTCTTCTAACAGCATGCTTTGGATCCAAGCCCGAGGTGCTGATTAAGTTATAATTTTCTTAGTTATATTTATATCTTGCTTTCCTCAAAGGATATGTCAAAGGACACGGGGGTGGGGAACTAGCCCAGCTAGGTTTGTTTGTTTCACCTTCAGGTCAGTTGCTAGACAAGAAGAAATAAAGGTTGGTCATCGTCTCCTCCTTGTCCCTCAGCATTTTTCTAAAAAACTGTATGCCCTCAGTTGGAGGGATATCCAGAGTTTCGCCTTTCCTTGTAAAACAGGAAGAGGTCACAACCTAGTAAAAAAAAAGGAGACAACGGGATGTAACTCAAAGGTCAAAATGTACTCTTTTGTCATCATCCCTTAGTTTCTTCAAGATTCGATTGATCTGTCTTAAATGGAGATGGATACAAACTGAAAAACTGGTGGTTCGTGATGGTTCGTGGTTCGTGGCTATCCACGAACCACAGCCATCATGAACCCTCTGAAAAATGAACTGGTTCGTGGTTTGTTTTTCGTGTTTGTTCCAGGGAGGACCACATGCCCTGACTCCTTTCTATTGCCTCTGTTGTTTCCCTACCTGGTCCTAATCCTGCTGCCACCTCCCCTGCCACTGCCATTGTCAGAGACAGTGGGCCAGCTCAGCAAGAGGGAGCAATTCCGCAACTGGAGATGGCGGCTACAGGTGCATCTGCCCTGAAAACACCACAAGTGCCTCAGCATGATACCACTTTTAACGGTCATGTCTCCACCCTACAGAATCCTGGTAGTCTTAGTTTGGTGGAGCACTTGGGAGTCTCTCCTGTACTTCCAGGGAGTGGACCAGAGCTTCCCAGAAAGGAAAGTGAGATACAGTGTGGTGTAGTGGGTGGAGTGTTGGACTAGGATTCAAGAGACCAAGGTTCAAATACCTGGTTAGCCATAGAAACTCGTTGGGGGTACTAGTGGTAAATCACTTCTTGAATCTCTCACATATTTTGAAAACTCTATTACAGTTGATGCCGTTCAAAAGTAACTTGATGGCACATAATAACAACACCAAGCCACAGTTCCCAGAATTCCTTAGGATGAAGCCATGACAGCTAAAGTTGTGTCAAACTGGTATAAGCATACATTGCACATAAACTTGTTAACTTGCAGTTGCATACACTGGCTGAACCCCTGCTGTAGAGTTACGCAAACAGCGTAACATTTGGAAGTGGGTTGTCATCAGTTAAGAAATCTCGGCAGACCTTATATGTTGCATACTGAGTTGGTGTGAAACAGGTAACATCTCTAGAGATATTCTTAACACACAGCGATTCACCTCTAAAAGTTACCCTGTTTGTGTAACCCAAAGGATTTCAGATACTGTGTTGCTGAACCCCCGCCTCCAATCTTGTGGTTGCAACAACTCTGTGAGGTACTCAACATTGTGAGGTACACACACTGTGAGAGTGTGACCCAGTTAGCCTCATGGCTGAAAAAAGATTTGAATGTCAGTCTAGTGCCTGTCTGGACAATCCTTAATGTGTGCTAAAAGCTCTCAGGGTTTTTCAAGTTGAACCCTAGCATCGACAACCTGGCTTAAACAGATAAGGCCACATGACTTCCAGATTTGGCTGCTCCACTCTGCTTGCTATTTTTCCAAAAGGCTGCTTTGTCCCATAATTTTAAAAGAACATACCAGTTCAGAACTGATAAATACGGGACAGTAAATCCCCTGACAACGCTTAGCCATGGAAATATTTTGATGATTAATGTGGGCTCTGAGAAAAATCTTTCGAAATCTTGAAAACGTGTGTGTGTGTGTGTGTGTGTGAGAGAGAGAGAGAGAGAGAGGGAGAGGGAGAGGGAGAGAGAGAGCTGGAGGGAGGGGGGTTTGAGACCAGTGGTGGTCAATAGACAGAGCGGTTTCCCCTGTATTCATCCCACTTTCACCGAATTCTCACTGTTGTGGCCCCGCCTCGGCACTCTTATTTATGGCTGCCACCGAACAGCTGGTTCTCCATGCCAGCTGACTTCTGGCAATTTCACTGTGATTTAGGGGGTTTAACTCTTGGCAGGGTTCCTCATAGCAACACTTCGTTTCTTTGTCTGTACAGGAAGTTTTCAATCCAACCCTCCCCCCCCCCCGCCCCATTCCTGTCCCCTCCCTCTCTCCAGTCTTTTGTGGCCAAGCAGGAAAATGAGTCACAGCATTTTCCTCTCAGGGCCTGGGGAGAGGTACGAGGGAAATTTCTCTTGAGGAATTTTGGCCGGACTAGCAGACCTTCCGTCAGCAAAAGCAGACAGCCTGAGAAGCCAAAGAGAAGAAAGGGGTTTGTTCTCAACAACGAAGTTTAGAGTCCCTCTGACATTAACAACAATGAGATGAAATGCTATTCCAATATAGTTGTGGTTGAGCTGAAATGATTACTGTATGGGGGAAAGACAGTCCATTAAATTATAGGGGGGGGGGGGAAAGACCATCACCTTTGTTCTCCCCAAATGAGGACCCAATGAAGACTGGAGATACTATTATGCAGAGTAAGGTGGCAGACTTAGTGAGAAGCTTTTGGGTGTAATGGAATGGCAACCCATTCGTACTTTCCTAATGTCACCATTTTAGTGTCAGAGGCAGGAGTATGTGCTTACGAGAATTTCTACCTCACGTGCCCAAATACCTTGGCAAGCTTGGGTTGCTAAGGACTTGACTTGGGTAAACCGGGCACAATTTACTCCTCTGTCTCAGCAATACAATGCCATGGATTGGCCCTGGGCCAACTGAGCTTCAAGCTGCTGTCCTTAGTTGTTCAACCCACATATTCGTCCTATTCCCTGAATTTTGTTTCTGAGTATATGTTTTACATAATTGGTGTGTATTCTTATAGAAAGGTCTAATGGGATTGTTGAGAATAAACCAAAGCAGTGTTGTTGTTCAGTCGTTTAGTCGTGTCCGACTCTTCGTGACCCCATGGACCAGAGCACGCCAGGCCCTCCTGTCTTCCACTGCCTCCCGGAGTTGGGTCAAATTCATGTTGGTAGCTTCGGTGACACTGTCCAACCATCTCATCCTCTGTCATCCCCTTCTCCTCTTGCCTTCACACTTTCCCAACATCAGGGTCTTTTCCAGGGAGTCTTCTCTTCTCATGAGATGGCCAAAGTATTGGAGCCTCAGCTTCAGGATCTGTCCTTCCAGTGAGCACTCAGGGTTGATTTCCTTCAAAATGGATAGGTTTGTTCTCCTTGCAGTCCAGGGGACTCTCAAGAGTCTCCTCCACCACCACAATTCAAAAGCATCAATTCTTCAGTGGTCAGCTTTCTTTATGGTCCAGCTCTCGCTTCCATACATCACTACAGGAAAAACCATAGCTTTGACTATGCGGACTTTTGTCGGCAAGGTGATGTCTCTGCTTTTTAAGATGCTGTCTAGGTTTGTCATCGCTTTCCTCCCAAGAAGCAGGCGTCTTTTAATTTCGTGGCTGCTGTCACCATCTGCAGTGATCATGGAGCCCAAGAAAGTAAAATCTGTCACTGCCTCCATATCTTCCCCTTCTATTTTCCATGAGGTGATAGGACCAGTGGCCATGATCTTAAGTTTTTTGGATGTTGAGCTTCAGACCATTTTTTGCACTCTCCTCTTTCACCCTCATTAAGAGGTTCTTTAGAGCTGTATGTACCACACAACCTAGCCGTGGTTTAGTTTAGCACCTTCTAAACTAGTCCGCTGTTTTCTGGGCCGTGAAAGGCACTCTCCTATTGCCAGGGCTGAAGTAAGACTCACAGGCCAGGCCAGTTTGCTTCAGTATGTGAAATATATTGATCTCTTCGTGCCTGTTGCCTCAGGCAGCAAAGGACCTTGGGCCTACACCATGCTGGTGCTCCATAGATCCAGTTCTTGCAGACAGTGGAGAAGGGTGGCTCCACGTTAGTGGGGTGTTGGTGACTCTACTGTTCAAACTTTACAGGAGCTCTCCAAGGATCAGGATTCCATCTGCAAAGCAAGCCCAGTGCTTTGGATGCTGTTGTTCTGTGCCATCAAGTTGGAACCCACTTATGGAGACCCTAACAGGGCTTTCAAGGGAAGTGAGATATTTAAGGAGTGGTCTACCCGTTCCACAACCTGGTGAGTTTCAATTTGCTGAATGGGGATTTGAACTCCGGTCTCTTGAGTCCTAGTCTGTCACTCTATCCACTACACAACACTAGGTGTACCTTGAATAGCTGTTATGAAGGTCAGCCTAAAAGGCAGAGCAGGTTCAGAGCACCTTCTGCTTGCAGCCTTTTTCTAGACTTTCTCTCTCCATAGATAACCTCAGCTTTTACCTCCAATGCTGTGTCACTATCTCAGCCTTTCTCTTTGGGTGGAATTCAACAGGCTAATTCACATTATGCACACACACACAAATGCTCTGTCAATATATTTTTTCTAAGGCAAGGGGCAGCGTGAGACGATGCCTCCATTTTTATAGACTGCCGAAAGCTATTAGCATCTGCTAATAGGGAGTTCTAATTGCTTCAAGATAATATTCCCTACATAAGTGATTTGTACTACCCCCGGCTTTGCTGTTGAATCCATTGCCATCATTCGACACTCCACACATTTTAATGCATGCTTTTCTTTATATGCAGCTTCTTTATGTGCATTTTTGCAGCTGAAGACTGCATTGCAAAATTCTGAAGTGTTGCCTTTGGTGTGCAAGTGGATACAAAGTTTTGCGTATGCTCAGGGTGAGCAAAACTGAGTGTGTTCACTTCAGGCTGCATTCATTCCTCTTCCGGCATCACTCCAACCTGCAGCTTTGCTGCAGGCTCCCACACAGTGGCGCTGTGTCTCCACATTTCATTTCAGTTTGAAATCTGAAGTTGGCTTCCTTTCACCTTGTAAAAGACTGAGAAATACTGCATAGAGTAAATTTTAAAAATGGCTTGCATGACCTCCACACATGAGAGTCCTCAGTAGATTCTGTTGGTTTGTTCAACGGGCAGTAGATGTGAGGGGAATTAAGAGAAACCTCCAAAGCAGAGACTTGGAAGGGATGAGAGAGGAGAGAATAAAACAGATACTGTATATAGCAAAAGATTTTCACTACCATGTATGGAGGATAGAACATTAATATTTGTGATTAGATGTTCTCTAGTTTTTATCCAATGAAATGAAATAAGCTCTCCAACACCCACAACACAGGGTAAGACACAATGTGAGGTAGAGGTGCGCAGTTTTGTGTTTTAGTTATTTTTATTTATTTATTTAAAACATTTTCATAGGATAATCTTAGAATTGTACCGCTGGAAGGGACCCTGTGGATCACTGAGTCCAGCCACTACACCTTTCTCCTGAAAAAAGGACCCAAGGCAGCTTACATCATTAAAAACGCAATCATAAAAACTCAAAAGAGTAAATTGTTCAAATATTAAGGAAAAATTATTAATGTTATATTAAAAACATTAGGTAAAAGCATTACAAAAAACAGATTTAGAAGCAACAAAATACAAACCAGGCGATTTATTGTCTCCCAGACAGTCTGTGACTGAGGAAAGCTTGCCTGAAAAGAAAGGTCTTTGCCTGTTTGTGGAAGGACAGCAAAGATGAGACCAGCCTGGCCTCCAGTGGGAGGGAGTTCCACAGTCTGGGAGAATGCCCTCTCCCATGTCCCCCCCCCGAACACACCTGTGAGGGTGGTGGGACCGAGAGAAAGGCCTCCCCTGATGATCTTAACACCCAGGCAGGCTCATAAAGGGAGACACAATCCTTGAGATAGCTTGGACCCAGTTAGGGCTTTACTTTGTGATCCTGCCCCATGTGTATCCTCTTCCAAGTCACCCAAAAGGCCCTCCCCACAATCATATAAAAATCTGTTTCAGAACCTCTGCAGCTGGTGCACTAACATCACAGAGCACAACAGCAGAGTTGACAATGGACGTCAGAGGGCAAAGGGGAACAGCGTGTGGAGAAACTGGAAGTGCCATCAGAATGGTGCAGGATGGAGAGAGAGGAAAGGGTGGTGTAATGGGAAAAATATGGATGAGACGAGCAAGAGGGTGTGAGATGAACAGCACAAGAACGTTTCCTATAATTGCCTTTTATTTTTGTACATTGCAAAATCATAGGCTTGACAATTATCCAGAAACCCTCTTTTAATGTTGCTCCTAATGGGAAAATGGGTTTGACTCATGATGGCTTGCTTTACAACGATTGCTGGAAGACCCACTTAGGTCATAAATGTGCAGGGTCTGTTGCAAATTAGTGTGTATAGGCAGAACAAAGTATTACACATATGTATGGGTGAAATTTGAGAACTGATTTTTCTACAAGTACTTTGTTGTTGTTTAGTCGTTAAGTCGTTTCCGACTCTTTGTGACCCCATGGACCAGAGCACGCCAGGCCCTCCTGTCTTCCACCGCCTCCCGGAGTTTGGTCAAATTCATGTTGGTAGCTTCGGTGACACTGTCCAACCATCTCGTCCTCTGTCGTCCCCTTCTCCTCTTGCCCTCACACTTTCCCAACATCAGGGTCTTTTCCAGGGAGTCTTCTCTTCTCATGAGATGGCCAAAGTATTGGAGCCTCAGCTTCAGGATCTGTCCTTCCAGTGAGCACTCAGGGTTGATTTCCTTCAGAATGGATAGGTTTGTTCTCCTTGCAGTCCAGGGGACTCTCAAGAGTCTTCTCTAGCACCACAATTCAAAAGTATCAATTCTTCGGTGGTCAGCTTGTTTGGACAAGGTCTCTGTTGCTAGGATGATGGAACAACTAGCAGGGTGCCCCATTCCTTTGTGCTCCCTAGGAGCAAAATAAAACTGTCTTCCGATTGCCCTGCTGTCTTCTGAACAGGAAAAAGCCAATAAGCCGGTATCCTTAGGCTCAGCCTCCAAGACTTGAACATTGGAGTGGCCTTAGTCTAAAAACAATGTTTCTATCTATTTTGAAGAAGAAAAGTGTTTCCTTTGAGCACATCCCTGCCTGAGAGGGGAGTGGAAGGGGGGGGGGGGACGTGGATTTCATCCATTCCTCACCCTTTGTGCTTCAATGCCATTAAGGCTTCTGCTGCAATAGATGGATTTTACTCTTTTTAAAAGGCTGCAGTGGCTCAGCATAATCTGTTCCCTTTGCTGCAGCAACATTGTACTTTAAGAAGTGAATAATGACCTTTATGCCGTGCCCTCACTTCATTGTTACCAGCCCTGCGTCCACATTGACTGCTGATTCTAATAATGCATAAAAGGAATGGTTAAGCTGTCATTGCCCTCATGACTTATTTATTTGGTTTATATCTTGCCCTGGTCCCAAAACTGGGTGTCAAGGAGTAGAGGCTATCGAGTCCAGTTTCAAAGAGGCGGCGGCGTGGGGGGGGGGGGGGGATCCACTCTGGGTTTTAACCAGAACTTTACAGCAGCTCTTCAAGCTGCTGAGCCCTACCTAGATTCAGCATGTTGGATAGTTCTTTTAAAGTCTGGACTAAACTCAACAGCAGATTCAAACCCCATGCTAAGCAGGCCCAGTTCTTTCAGTCTTTCCTCATAAGGCTTGGCTTCCAGTCCCCATCATCCTTAGTGCCCTCCTCCAAACTGCCTCCAGTTTGTTGGCATCCTTCTTGAAGGGCGGTGTCCAGAACTGGGCACAGTACTCTAGATGTATTCAGTTCTGGACATTGTACTTTAAGAAGTGAATAATACCTTCATAATTATTAATTTATAATATAATATAATATAATATAATATAATATAATATAATATAATATAATATAATAATTAATAACCATTTATTATTAATAATGATAATAATAATAACCAACTGATCAAATGTGCCCAGTGTCCAGTCAGCCGAATGCGCTCAGTAAGAGAAGATTTCAATTCTCAGCCCCCACAGGGAAAGTCCTCGATGCGTTGAGGTGTCAGTGTGTCTCTTACGGCGCACATCCAAGAAACAGGCAATGACAGACTTCAGGGAGGTGGTTTCTTGAGCCTGTGGTTCCTCGCTCGCTGCTCAGCTGCCAACCTCCAAGGCAATCCCAAGGAACTATGATGAACAGCTGAGCTGTGAGCCACAGGGATTCGTGGAGACTTTGTCTCTGGATCCCCTTTAATTAGGCTTCCTTTTTTGTTTACTTTCCAGTCATTTCAGAATTAATTAAGTTGTAGGCAGCTGTTTTTTTTTTTAAAAAAATGTGTCAGCTTTTTCCATTTTGGGGTGAGAAAAAGAGAGCTCTATCCAACCACAAGCAGCAGTTCTAGTCTGTAGAAAGCCACCAGGGTTGGGAGTGGAAGTCGGGAAGCCAGTTGTTTCTCTGCAGCTTGCCTCCGAAGGGTGACCAGAGAAAGAATGGAATACATGGAGAAACCCAGATAACAAAGGACACTGGTGGTTCAGTCAACATCCCAGGCCTTGTCATCATCTGAGGAACATTGGATACAGGAAGGACCGGTTGAAGGTGAGTACCAGAATAGAGAGAAGGTTCATTCCTTGCAGTTACTTTTCACCACAAGATGATTGTTACTGTGGAATACGTAGTAACAGAACCTTCAACGACAGACATTGTTGTCCGATTTACACCAGCTTTTTGGTGGGTTGTGGTGAAGGAGACCTGGATTCATATACAGAATCAGCAGGGGAGCCCAAACACCACAAAGTTTTATAATGGGATGTGAAACAAGAATGGGAAGAACATGCAGGTGACGTTAAGAGAACCACACTGAAATAGAAACAGGAATAATCCACAACCCTATTCATACAGAAAAATGTGGCTCAGATACAAAGACCTGGAGACCAGCTGTGGCTAATTCTATACCATGGATGCTAGATGAACCAGCTTGGTAGTAGAAGCTGAAAGAGAGCAGGGGCATTTAAAAAGATGACCCAGATTACTCATTTTAGGATGAAGCCAGAAAAATAGTTTGAGTCTATGGTCCTCACAAAGTCTCTGTTGGCCAGCCTTCCATCCATTCTCATGCATATTAAAGAGCTTAATTACAGCTGGTTGGAATCAAGGGAATTAACAATGAATACTTCAACCGCTAAACTGAAGTGTTCCAGTGACCCTTCAATAAATCGTTAAAGGCCCCCCGGGGGACTCATTCGGCAGCTGTTATTCCCATTACTGGCAAGGAGACCGGTAATTTCAGACAGAAGACAATGACGTTGTGGAGAATTGATTTGGAGGGTTGAGTTCTCTTGCGTTGCTCCTTTTCTATGTCCTGCAACAGAAATAAAGGCCCAACAAAAACAGAGCTCTGCTCTTTGAGTTCATACCAACCCTGCATAGCAGGTACTTGAATGTCCAGCTGGTTTAACCTTCTCCTTTACTAGTTGCCTCAAGTCCCCTCATTGGGGAAAAAGTGGCCTATAAATGAGACAGACAGAGAGATAGACAGGTAGATCGATATCTTTGTCTAAAAACCTGTCATCTTCCTGTTCAAAAGAAGCTATGTGATAAAGAGTTAGATGCCTGCTCTGCAGAAAGAATTCTGCTGCTTCACATTCCTGTGAGGGATATGGATGGAGATAGAGAAGATGCAAATATAAATAGCTAGTTTTCATTGAAGTGACAATGTGGAGACAGAGGTTGGGAGTTCAATCCCCCACCATGCCTCCTTGACATGGACTGGACTCGATGATTCATAGGGTCCCTTCCAGCTCTGCTATTCTAAGATGATGATGGTGGTGATGATTATAAATCACCTTCATAAACAAGCCTCCAAAAGTTGCAGGACTACAATTAAAAAAGAATTATTTGCCTGTGTGGGCTGAACTCCTGTTTGTTTATTTGTTTGTTTACAGTTTAAGGAGCT
This sequence comes from Intellagama lesueurii, assembly GCA_037013535.1. Taxonomy (NCBI): domain Eukaryota; kingdom Metazoa; phylum Chordata; class Lepidosauria; order Squamata; family Agamidae; genus Intellagama; species Intellagama lesueurii. The sequence continues at coordinate 11,135,249 of JBAJHW010000003.1, forward strand.
CTCCTCTCAGTAAGATAAGAAGAGGAAATGGGTAATTGAGGAAGGAAAGCCTTCTTTAGGCAGTTCCCTTGAACTGCACCACCTACAGGTGTTCCTGCAGAACTGCAATAGAACTGCAATCGGAAGGTTTTCCTCCTCTCCCTGTGTGGCCATTTAAATTGAAGAGAACTGAATCCCCCCATGCGACTTCACAGCAAGAGAACGCAAGTGAATTCACATTTCCTTCACTGTGGAGCTTCACCCACTGAGGCGTAGAAGTAAACTGCCTGAGTTGGAAGAAGGTTATAATGACAGCAAGACTCCTACCTGCTGAAAGAAACTTTAGTTGCTTAATTGCAAGCAGCTTTCAATCTGAATGACTGGTGACTGGAATCGCTGAAGATTTGCATCTCATTCTACAACAAGAAGCACAATTTCGGGTTTTAGATGATGCATATCAGGCATCTGAGAGAAAGGAAGAAGGCATCTTTAAGGTGAAACTTCCCCTTTGTAATTTTTGTGAGCTCTTTGACATGGGGAAGAGTTCAGGAACTCCATAATAGACACATATATTGCATGCAGAACAATGTATGGTCAGTCCCTGGCATCTTCAACGCTGCCTGAAATACTAGAGCAGTTGTTGGCAAAATGCAGACTATGGTCTAAATGTGGCCACAAGTCCATTTTGTCACCTCCTATGTGCCATGGAGACCCTTAATCCCCTGGGATTTTTTTAAACTGTATTCTTTATATATATATACTGCATAAATTAAAACACAATAAAATACAATAAAATACATCTAAAATGTTCAACGGCTAACAGGTGGCAGGGACCAGCCAAATGCATATTTAGGGCTTTACATTCTGCGAGAGCACGCTACGACGTCTCTGCATAATGGCATAGATGTATCTAGCAGTTGACAAGGTAAGTTCCTTTATATTGCTGCTTAAAAGATGTTGCATTTTCCTCAGATCATCCCATCCAGAATGGGAGGAGAGAAAAGTGCTCAAATGAGACAGGCGAATATCCTTGTACAGAATACAATAAAATAACATATGCTGCAAAGATTCAACCTCACCCTGACCACACGGGCAGACTCTCAGTTCTGTAGGTAAACCCATATACCTGCCCTGCGCTAAGCTCGATGGTACTATATTGCACCTGGCGAGGGTAAATGCCCATCGATCTTGTGGCTGTTCTAAATGATAAAGATAGATTGGTCTACTGCCATGGGTAAGGGCCAGCTGAAAATAAAGTGGTGAACAGACTCTTTGGGCAGCGCTATGCAAAGTTTGACCCTCTATATCCAAAACCCTTTTTTTGATTGTTTGGAACACCCTGGAGGGGGGTATTGAGCCCAGTAAATCTGGTGACAGCCCCAGGGTCTTGATTTTCTTAAGAAATAGGGCCAAACCTTTTGGAAACAGACTGTCAGCAAGCAGCGCTTGGAATAAGGTGTCCTGAGGTGAGAAGAAACAGATTCTGATCCAATACTTCAAGAATCGGAGCCAGGCCTGGGTCTCAATCCTGTGTTGACCGCCTTCAAGGCATAGAGCAGCATAAGGCACACAGTGGGGGAGGCCAAAGATTTTATATAGAAATGTAGATTGGACTCTTTCCACCGAACTGTGTAATGCAGACATCCAGATGGGAACGCCATATAGAAGCTGTGTTGCTGATTTAGCATTAAAAATCTGCAACGCAGCAGGGATGTAAGAGTGGCCCCACGTATGATGGAAACGTAAGATAGCCTGTGCTGTCGCTTCTCGGCCTTTTGGCTAAGATCAAGTGTAGTATGTATATATATACTGTAGTTCTTTTCAGCTCCTGGGCATGTCCAGGATCAGCAGTTTTCATATGGGGGCAGGAGACTACAGCCTCCCCTAAGCCAATCCTCCCCAAACCAACAAGGAGAGCTGGAAATTCATTTATCTCCCTGGCTCTTGTTCAGTGGAGGGACTATTGTCACTATCTAGACAATGTAGTGGCCTGGCTCAGTAGAACAATGCTTCTTATATTTAAGAGAGAAGGATCACAGATCTGTGGTAGAGCCTCTGGCTTTGTATGTAGGACCACCATTCCCTGGTGGAATTGCAGGCAGGTTCTCCACTCTGATTTGGAGGCTAATTCAGGGCTCCAAAATGTATCCCAATTAGAGATGGGCACAAACCACAGGTTTGGTGCTTTCTGCCAGTTTGTTTACTGGCCGAACAGGTGTTTGGCGCTTCATCACCTCACTTCCTCTGGCAGGCGCCCACTCAGGGGCAGCCCCTGGAGGAGGTGAGGTAGGTAAGCCAGGGCACTGCCTCTGAGTGGGCACTCACCAGAGGAGGTGGGGCTAGGAAGTGCCGAACACCTGTTTGGCCAGTAAATGAGCCAGCATGAACCACTGAATGGGCGGTTTGTGACCATCTCTAATTTTGATTCAGTCGATGGCAATCTCTTGCCCTCCCAGTTTGATCTGTGCCCCGGTTCTTTGTTGATTTGGAAGCCTCCCATTGGCTTCCACTGGAAAACCAAAACGGGAACCTTTTTGTTGTTGGTGGTGTAAACTTATGGGTGTGGGTTTGGAGGCACGAGAGGTCCTCAAGAGGGGGTGAACCTGCCAACTTTCAGATAGCTTGCTTCAGTGCTTTGCATTCTAACTCGGCACCTTTAAGTTTTGCTTCTTTCAAAAAAGAAAAGGAAGGGAAAAGAAAAAGAAAAGAAAGCAAACCGTGGAGGAGAAAAAGGCCCAGTTGATTTGTGCTCCATCCAATCTGATTATTGCTCTGGACACAAACCAGTTTGTAAATTCACACTGTTTGGCTCCAGAACTGAATCAGGGTATTCTGCTTCAATATTGACCTTATGTGGATTCGTTCCAATCAAATGAGCTGAATTCTCTGAGTCCAGTGCACTGTTCTAGTGTAGATTTAGTTTAACTTGTTTGCCTCCACATGTTTTGTCCTACACTGCCCAGGGATAACCCTGGCTGGCTAATAGACAGAGATGTACTTGTTAGTCAATCCTGAAGTTGAGGAGTCAGTAAAACATTTTAGTCCTGGGAGAAGTGTCTGTTGACAAGAATCTTTTCAGAAATCTCTTGCGGCCGCTGTCATCTCTCCAGCCATGTCAACCGTGTCTTGCGTCCAAAGTTCAGCTGACTGCTTGGGGGTCATCCTTTCAGGCTTCAAATATTCTCCCTCTGAGGCATTGATTTATCACAGAGCTCAGCAGCTTTATCTGCAACTTAAAAATTATAATTGCATTAAACAGGGTGAAACCAAACAAGACAAAACCCCCCAAAAACTTCAGGGACCATCTTTGGTTTGTCTCTCAAGATTTTTTTCCTCAGACTGCTTTTACCTATTCATGCTCTGTTTCTACTTTTGTAAGGATTGTTCTAGCATAAGTGTGTGTGTTTGCGCATGTGTGCACAGACACACAAACACACACAGAGAGAGATTCCTTCCTACAGCAAAATTCACTGCAATATTTTGCTTCCGTTTCTTTTTTCTGAAAGTCAATAATGTGAAAGATTAATGTGAAATCTAATACATTTTCAATCTAAAGAAGCAGTTCCCCTTCCCCCTCATTGTTATCATCGTCGTCGTCGTCGTCGTCGTCATCATCATCATCATCATCATCATCATATTAACCATTATTGTTTTTATTGGTGACTTGTTTAGCTGGATAGCACAATGAGTTAGGTAGAGCCAGAGGTTGAAAGTTTGATCCCCACTGTGCCTCCTAATAATAGAGCCAGCCTGTGTAGCCTTGGGCAAGATGCAGTGCCCCCAAAACAAGGGGCAAGGGAATGGTAAACCTAGATAACCCTGGAAAGGGTCACCATAAGTCAGGATTTACATGGTGGCATATTATTGTTGTTGTTCTTGTCAGTCTGTTGCAGAATGTTTCAGCTGTCTTTGGATTTTCTCACTTCTCACAGTTTTTGTTCTGAGAAATTGAAAAGCCAGCTTACATATGAGCAGAACACCACAATGCGCAGCAACGTGCCAGGTTTGAATTGGGGCCAAAAGTGGTGGGCTTGAGAAGATGTGTGCCATTTATCTTAAGGTCCTTGAAAGGTTTACAATCCATTTTATATCATAGGACATTATGTCATCTTCTCAGGTCCATTATGGGTATTGGCCATGATAGCTAATCAGGGCCTCATATATTCTTGTTTACATGGGTCTGCATGGCATATGAAAAGACAGAAGAAAAAGAACATCTGAATCAGAGCTTTTTGGACGACACCACCTGAAATCCTCCAGCATTTTGTTGTTATGTACTGTCAAGTTTCCTCCAGCTTTTCATGAACCAAGAATTGGTGACCTCCAAAATATCCTGTTCTCAACAGCACTTCTCAGCTCTCGTAAACGCAAGGTTCTGGCTCCTCTGGGGAGTCAATCAACTTCATATTTGGTCTTCTTCTTTTCCTGCTGCCTTCCACTTATCCCAGCATTATTGACTTTTCCAGCAAGTCTTCTCATAATTTGCCCAAAGTATGATTCCCCCAGGTAGCATGGCCAAAAAAAGGAACAGAATTCTGTTTTCTTCTGAACACAGTAAGTTTAGTAGGACTACCGTATCCACGCGATCAGTACCCAATATGTGTTTCCAAGATGGTTTCATTTATCCACTGCCTGACAATATTAAATAATACCCCCAGAAATATGTGCTTCCAAGATGTATTACCAGAACTGGCCACTAGAGAGAACCAACAACTATGCTATATATAGGCTTTTCTATATCCATGGTTTTCAGCATCTGTAAGGAAGGGCTTGGAACTGATTTCCCACAGATACCGTGGTCCTATTGTATGTGTCTGGGGAAGGAATTGGAGGGGGGGTGTCATTATTTTCCCTCAAGTTGTCTCTGACTTATGGCAACTCTAATAGGGTTCTCAAGGAGTTAATTAAGGAGCAGTTTTACCATTGCCACCCCCCAATGTGTTTTTTATGGTCACGTCAGGACTTGAACGCTGGTCTCATGATTCCTGGTCCATCACTCTATCCACTGCACCACAGGAGCGTTTAAGAATGTTTTAGGGTAGGTAGAGAACAACAGTATTTTTCTTTGCAGCATCGGACTTTCCTTTCACTTCCAGGCACGTCCACACAACACCTTCTAGAACTGACACCAAAGAAAGATGTTCTTCTCATTATAGGGGACTGGAATGCTAAAGTAGGGAGTCAAGAGATAAAAGGAACAACAGGTAAGTTTGGCCTTGGAGTTCAAAACGAAGCAGGGCAAAGGCTAATAGAGTTTTGTCAAGAGAACAAGCTGGTCATCACAAACACTCTTTTCCAACAACACAAGAGGTGACTCTACACATGGACATCACCAGATGGGCAATACTGAAATCAGATTGATTATATTCTCTGCAGCCAAAGATGGAGAAGCTCTATACAGTCAGCAAAAGCAAGACCTGGAGCTGATTGTGGCTCTGATCATCAGCTTCTTATAGCAAAATTCAAGCTTAAACTGAAGAAAGTAGGAAAAACCACTGGGCTACTCAGGTATAATCTAAACCAAATCCCTTATGAATACACAGTGGAAGTGAAGAACAGGTTTAAGGAACTAGATTTGGTGGACAGAGTGCCTGAAGAACTATGGATGGAGGCTCGTAACATTGTACAGGAGGCAGCAAAAAAAACCATCCCAAAGGAAAGGAAATGCAAGAAAGCAAAGTGGCTGTCCAACGAGGCCTTACAAATAGCAGAGAAGAGAAGGGAAACAAAATGGAAGGGAGATAGGGAAAGTTACAGAAAATTGAATGCTGACTTCCAAAGAATAGCAAGGAGAGACAAGAGGGCCTTCTTAAATGAACAGTGCAAAGAAATAGAGGAAAATAATAGAAAGGGAAAAACCAGAGGTCTGTTCAAAAAAAATAATTGGAGATATTAAAGGAACCTTTTGTGCAAAGATGGACATGATAAAGGACAAAAATGGTAGGGACCTAACAGAAGCAGAAGACATCAAGAAGAGGTGGCAAGAATACACAGAGGAATTATACCAGAAAGATCTGGATGTCCCGGACAACCCAGATAGTGTGGTTGCTGACCTGGAGCCAGACATCCTGGAGAGTGAAGTCAAGTGGGCCTTAGAAAGCATGGCTAACAACAAGGCCAGTGGAGGTGATGGCATTCCAGTGGAACTATTTAAAATCTTAAAAGATGACGCTGTTAAGGTGCTACACTCAATATGCCAGCAAGTTTGGAAAACTCAGCAGCGGCCAGAGGATTGGAAAAGATCAGTCTACATCCCAATCCCAAAGAAGGGCAGTGCCAAAGAATGCTCCAACTACCGTACAATTGCACTCGTTTCACACGCTAGCAAGGTTATGCTCAAAATCCTACAAGGTAGACTTCAGCAGTATGTGGACCGAGAACTCCCAGAAGTACAAGCTGGATTTCGAAGGGGCAGAGGAACTAGAGACCAAATTGCTAACATGTGCTGGATTATGGAGAAAGCCAGAGAGTTCCAGAAAAAACATCTACTTCTGCTTCATTGACTACACAAAAGCCTTTGACTGTGTGGACCACAGCAAACTATGGCAAGTCCTTAAAGAAATGGGAGTGCCTGACCACCTTATCTATCTCCTGAGAAATCTATATGTGGGACAGGAAGCAACAGTTAGAACTGGATATGGAACAACTGATTGGTTCAAAATTGGGAAAGGAGTACGACAAGGCTGTATATTGTCTCCCTGCTTATTTAACTTATATGCAGAACACATCATGCGAAAGGCTGGACTGGAGGAATCCCAAGTTGGAATTAAGATTGCCGGAAGAAATATCAACAACCTCCGATATGCAGATGATACCACTCTGATGGCAGAAAGTGAGGAGGAATTAAAGAACCTCTTAATGAGGGTGAAAGAGGAGAGCGCAAAAAATGGTCTGAAGCTCAACATCAAAAAAACGAAGATCATGGCCACTGGCCCCATCACCTCCTGGCAAATGGAAGGGGAAGATATGGAGGCAGATTTTACTTTCTTGGGCTCCATGATGACTGCAGATGGTGACAGCAGCCACGAAACTAAAATACGCCTGCTTCTTGGGAGGAAATTGATGACAAACCTAGACAGCATCTTAAAAAGCAGAGACATCACCTTGCCAACAAAAGTCTGCATAGTCAAAGCTATGGTTTTTCCAGTAGCGATGTATGGAAGTGAGAGCTGGACCATAAAGAAGGCTGGCCGCCAAAGAATTGATGCTTTTGAATTGTGGTGCTGGAGGAGACTCTTGAGAGTCTCCTGGACTGCAAGGAGAACAAACCTATCCATTCTGAAGGAAATCAACCCTGAGTGCTCACTGGAAGGACAGATCCTGAAGCTGAGGCTCCAATACTTTGGCCATCTCATGAGAAGAGAAGACTCCCTGGAAAAGACCCTGATGTTGGGAAAGTGTGAAGGCAAGAGGAGACGGGGACGACAGAGGATAAGATGGTTGGACAGTGTCATCGAAGCTACCAACATGAATTTGACCCAACTCCGGGAGGCAGTGGAAGACAGGAGGGCCTGGCGTGCTCTGGTCCATGGGGTCACGAAGAGTTGGACATGACTTAATGACTAAACAACAACAAAAGAGAACAACATTGTTTTCTCTCTGTGTGGAACCATTGCAAATGGCAGGCTTTCAATATGGCTAACTTGGTCTATGTTAGCTTCTGATGTAAATGTCCATCCCTGGAACTGGCTCCGGTATCTCTAAGTGCTGGGAAGGAACTGGTCCTACCAGGGCAGGACCTGTTGTGATGCAAAGTGCGTTAAGCATCTCAGGCCACAGATGTTAGAAGCTAGCAACAGCAAGGTAGTGGAGGAGAGAGCCCTGTGGGTTCCTCCATAAATTAGCCTGTTTCTTTCCGGTGTGGTCGAGAATGCTGCCAGTCCCTTTAACATTTGTTCATGGAACAGGAGGGGGTGCCATCTTGGTCTTTGCTTCAGAAGGGGACAGCGTTGATAGTTCCTAGTGACAATGGCCTTATGCTGCAATCTACGCACCTGCAGATTTCCCTGCACAAATCTAATTGAACAGGAACAAAGAAAACATAGCAGTGTTCCTGTTTCACCACTGGGTGGACCATAAGACCTAGGTTGCATCCAGCAATAGCATAATAACAATTTTGGGATTCCATGTGTGAATTAATTCCATTTTCTTGTTTTGACAGAAGCAGTGAGGCTGATTTATGCTGACTGCATAATAGGTTGAGCGGTGGCGGTGGCGATGTCCGAGGAAGCTCAGCCACATCCCTGTCACAAAATATGAGGCAACTTGTGGTAACTCACAGGTGAGTGAATTATTGAAATGTAAATTGCAAATTGCCTGGAGAGGCTTCAGAGCTGCTTATGATGCCACACAGGTGAGGCCTTCACATTAATTTACTGTCCGGATGAAAAGTAAAGCCTTTTAGCTTCTATCTCTGTGATGAAAACAAATAACTCACCAGCCTAGGTCTAAACTTTCTATAAGACCACACTTGGAACTTGCTTGAGATACATGCTTTCATCTCAGCACTGATACTCATCACAGGCAGTTCTGAGTGGGCTGATGATCTGATCAGAATTTGAGAAAATTCATTTTTTTTGGACTATAACTCCTATTAATTTATTTAAATATATTAATTTATATGCTGCCTTTCCGCCCATAGGGAGCTCTACAATCCTGTCCATCACCATGGCTGCTAAAAAATAAGTAGAGACAAGAGTAAATAAAAAAATAAAAAGAGAGAGAGAGAGAGAGAGCAAAGTGTGCTGCTTATATACTACCCTATAGTGTTTCAAGAAGTTTACAGTTTAATTAGGCAGGCTACACATTGCCCCCTCCACCCCACCCCCCCAGTGAGGTGGGTAGTCATTTTACTGACCAGGGAAGGATGGAAGGCTAAGTCAACCTTGACCCAGCTATCTGGGATTGAACCTGGGTTATGAGAAGAGTTTTGGCTGCAGTACTGCAGTTTAAAAAAGGGACGTGGTGGCGCTGCGGGTTAAACCGCAGAAGCCTCTGTGCTGCAGGGTCGGAAGACCAGCAGTCGTAAGATCAAATCCACGCGACGGAGTGAGCCCCCGTTGCTTGTCCCAGCTCCTGCCAACCTAGCAGTTCGAAAGCATGTAAATGCGAGTAGATAAATAGGTACCACCACGGTGGGAAGGTAACGGCGTTCCGTGTCTAGTCGCGCTGGCCACGTGACCACGGAAACTGTCTTCGGACAAACGCTGGCTCTACGGCTTGGAGACGGGGATGAGCACCGCGCCCTAGAGTCGGACACGACTGGACTAAATGTCAAGGGGAACCTTTACCTTTACCTTTACTGCAGTTTAACCACTGTGCCACAAGTAACTCTCTTTGCTGCTAAGCATTCTATATTCACCTATTTCTGGCCATAAACCTTACTCTAAAGCACTGAGAAATTCTACATTTTTGTCTGCCTATAAAATTTGGTATGTTTTCTATTGTTTCTTGCAATGCATGTTTAGCAATTTTATTTCAGCAGTTGTATTAATTTTTTAAATACATTTGTTTGTGTCTGTGTTCCATGTTGAGCACATTATATTTTCCAGTATGGTACAAGTTAGGGCTGTGTACAAGTCATCAGTACTGTCACATGCAATTCGGAGATATGCTACCAGTTACTGCCAGTTAGTGTTGGCAATCTTGGGTTGGATCAATGGTATGCAACCTTGGGTTCTCAGATGTTCTTGGACTACAATTCCAAGAAGCTATTCACTATTAGCTGTGCTGGCCAGGATTTCTGGGAGTTGTAGTCCAAGAACAGTGGTGACCCAAGGTTGGGAAGCACTGGGTTAGATGACCCATGACCTTGACTTGGAATAAAGCTGCTTCTTATGTTTCTATGAGAGGATCACAGTCATCTTCCATTTTTTCCGAGTCAAGGTTGTTGTTATTTCCAAGACACCACAGAAAGAAACATGTAGAAACCTGCTCCCCCAGTGATTTTCTTGTTAAAAAAAGAGAGAAACATTTAGCTTAATGGTTCTTTGTTATACTCTTCCTTCCTTCCTTCCTTCCTTCCTTCCTTCCTTCCTTCCTTCCTTCCTTCCTTCCTTCCTTCCTTCCTTCCTTCCTTCCTTCCTTCCTTCCTTCCTTCCTTCCTTCCTTCCTTCGAAACCCAGATAGTTTGTTCAGCTTTGAATCTTAGAAAAAGTCTACATGATGAGTTTGGAGATTATTGGGTTTTGTGGAGATTTCTTTTAAAAAGACATGAAAGCACATTTGTTGACTAAGTAAATTTTATTGAGCTTTCAAACTGTAGATCAAACAGAAGCATAACACTAAAAGAAGGTTAATGACTGAACATATTTTTCTCTTGGGAAATTTAGGAATTGACTCTGCTAATAAAGGAGAACAGGAAGAAGTGAGAGCTAATGATTTGAAAGCAATGGGGCCATCATTCTGTTCATATAATTGTCTCTAAAACTTATCCATGGCTCGCTCTTGGCTAGGGATCCCATCAAATAGCGATAGCATATTCCTTTTTTTTGCTTGGTAATAAGAAGAATTCAGTTCTCACCGAAAGAAAGCGGAATCCAACAGTATATAGAATTTTAGTAGTGACTCCCTCTCGACCTCAAACCAGCTTGAGAGATTAACCCATTAGTTAGAATGCTCATGCTCTGCTTTCCTGGCAGTTCAACACCATAGTTCTAAAAATATAGGCACAATAAAAACCCTATCAACAAAATCTAGCAATTGGAATTTAACAGACAAGAAAAACTTCAATCCCCTCAAAAGTGAGTCTGGAAAAGCTACAGTTTCGGAATGTAAAATAAATACATTAGCCATTAGGACCACTGGAGGACCTCTAGAAATAGGCATGAGCTCCAGAAGATCTCCACTCCAAGGGAACAGAAACATTAATAGCCCTACACTGAGCTATCAGTCTGTACTTGTTTATACTATTGTCAAAGATGGCACCCTATATCTGTTAGTGTCAGAAGGCAAAGTGGACTCATCCATAAAGGGGGTAGTCTTTGAATGATGAGGTTTCCAAACATTGCAAGGATGTTCTACATCTAAATCAGAAACCAAAGAAAGAGATGCAGAAGAAGTCACTTGGACCCAAAGCCAACGGGGCTAGGTGTACAAGATTACTACAAGTTTCACTGGCCAGATCCCACTCTTTCTTCTGAATATCCCATTGGTGAACACATACCATTTCTGAAAAAGACTGACTTCACAGCCCCAGTTGTAGGATTAGAGGGAAGATGCAACAGTAGGTACCACTATGGTGAAATCTGCCAGCTCATGTCAAGGGTGGGGGGAACACATGCCTATAGAATTATAGAATCAAAGAATTGTAGAGCCAGAAAGGACCCCAAAGATAATTGAATTTAACCCCCTACTAAAGTAGGAACTCCACAGTTAAAACATATCTGACAGGTGGTAATCTAACCTCTTCCAAAAAAAACCCACAACCCTTCAGTGAAGGAGAGTCTGTTGACTTCTAGAACAATCTATTCCACCATTGAATGTCCTTTACTGTCAGGAAATTCTTCCTAATGTTTGGGGGAAATCTCCTTTCTCCTAACATAAATCTAATTCTTCAGGTCCTAGCTGGCTGGATAGCTCAGTGGGCTAGGTAGAGGTTGGGAGTTTGATTCCCCACTGTGCCGCCTCCAAGCAAAGCGAACCTGTGTGACCTTGGGCAAACTGCAGAGTCCCAGGATGACCTCAGAAGAAAGGAATGGTAATCCACTTCTGAGTAGTTTCTACCTAGAGAACCCTGAAAAAGGTCACCATAAGTCAGAATGGACTTGACAGCACTTGCTTCTTCTTCTTCTACTATTGTACATTAGCTTCATTTAGTAATTTTAACAAGAGTTTTGGCTTGAGCTGAACTTTTGTTATGTGCCATCAAGTCACATGCAACTTACAACAACCCTAATTGGTTTTTCAAGGTATGTGAGATATTTAAGGAGTGGCTTACCACAGCTGTGCCTCCCACAGTACGTTTTCCACAGATCAGTGGGGTACTGAACCCAGGCTCAATAGTTTAGGTATCTGGCTGCAGAGCCAGAGGCTGTGAGTTCGATTCCCCACTGTGCCTCCTGGGAGAAGAGCCAGCCTGTGTGGCCTTGGACAAGCTGCACAGTTCCAGGGTGCCCCCAGAGGAAGGGAATGATAAACCACTTCTAACTTATCCTCTACTTCGAAAACCCTGGAAATACTTCAGGTCCTGAAATCTTGAGCTACAAAAAACAAGCTTCCTCCATCTTGCATGTGACAGCCTCAGGTCTCTCAATGGTTCCATATGAGGCTTGATTTTACCATGTTTTGTTTTGTCTTTTTAAGGAAGGTGTACAAGGGAGTGTGCACCTTTTCTTAAAACAAAATCTGTGCACTTTTTCTTAAAGCAACGTTTTGTGCACCTTTTCTTAAAGCAGAATCATGTTCCTGGAAGCTGCATAGAAAATGGATTCTTCTTTTAGAACAAGGCATGAGCTCCCCCTTGTATCTTATTTTAAAGAAAAATATAGCCTCTCTTTTGCCACCAGTATGTTGCTGAATTTTGGTGGCTGTGCAACAACAGGCACAACAAAGCAGCCGCTGAATCTGTCAGAAGACACCCTCCTCTGCCGCACAGTGTAAACAGAGATGATCATTCCAAACGATTTTCAAAACCCTGGCCTGGCAACTTCAGAATGTGTATGTGTGTGGGCTTTGATACGACTTCATAATACAGAGGCTTGAAGGTTAAGGGCTCTGATTTGATGAAATGTTTGCAGTAAATCTGCAATCTATTTAGAAGGAGGTATACATTAGGGATCAACATAAAAAAAACTAAGATCATGGCCACTGGCCCCATCACCTCCTGGCAAATGGAAGGGGAAGATATGGAGGCAGATTTTACTTTCTTGGGCTCCATGATGACTGCAGATGGTGACAGCAGCCACGAAACTAAAATACGCCTGCTTCTTGGGAGGAAATTGATGACAAACCTAGACAGCATCTTAAAAAGCAGAGGCATCACCTTGCCGACAAAGGTCCGCATAGTCAAAGCTATGGTTTTTCCAGTAGCGATGTATGGAAGTGAGAGCTGGACCATAAAGAAGGCTGACCGCCGAAGAATTGATGCTTTTGAATTGTGGTGCTGGAGGAGACTCTTGAGAGTCCCCTGGACTGCAAGGAGAACAAACCTATCCATTCTTAAGGAAATCAACCCTGAGTGCTCACTGGAAGGACAGATCCTGAAGCTGAGGCTCCAATCCTTTGGCCATCTCATGAGAAGAGAAGACTCCTTGGAAAAGACCCTGATGTTGGGAAAGTGTGAAGGCAAGAGGAGAAGGGGATGACAGAGGATGAGATGGTTGGACAGTGTCATTGAAGTGACCAACATGAATTTGACCAAACTCCAGGAGGCAGTGGAAGACAGGAGGGCCTGGCATGCTTTGGTCCATGGGGTCACGAAGAGTCGGACACAACTTAACGAATAAACAACAACAACAATACATTAGGGATTCATTCTGGCCTCCTTTCTCAGGTTGTTGCGGCTTGCTGTGGAAAATGAGAGTTCCACGTCTGTGATCAAGCAGTAAAGAGCAGTGAAGTGTGCCTTACGAGTTGGGATATTATTATTTGTTTGTCTCCAGGTTAGCTTTCACGGCCAGATATAGCCAGGCAGTGAAGTTTTGACATTTCCTGTATGATAAATATCTAACAGCCTGCCTCAGCCATTGCCTTCATTCTGCCACTGCGGTTGCTACAATTTCCTGATGGAAACTTCTAGAACGATTTCTCCGTTCCACAAACAAAATAGTGAATCCATATGGGAGGCAGAGAAAGAGAGAGATATGTGGAAACAGAGGCACAAAGATTCATGACGATAACCTTGGTTTGCCCTCCAATGCAGGAACATAAGTCTCTCCAGGTATTGTTGGACTACAACTCCCATAGCCATAGATGATGATGAAGGATGATGGGAGGTACAATTTGTCACCCCCTGGAGGTCCACACACACATTTCCTATCCCTGCTCCAATGTATTTTGTCCTGTTTCTGGTTCAGTCAGAATGATATTGATTGCAGCCCAACATGTCAGGAGGGCGTCAACTCAACAGATATTTAAAAGAGATAAATATTTCAAGATGAAAAACCATACGGAAGAAAAAAAAATAAGAGCAGAGGCCAACAGGAAGAGACAAACACTAGAAATATAAGGATGTGGAGAAGAAATAAGAAGTACACCCTACCTCTGCTGTCATTCTTGCCAACCTGCATGAATAGGATGACAACAATAACAACAACAACAACAAAAATAACTCATGTACCATCAAGTCAATTCTGACTTATGGCAATCCTTTTCAGATTTTTCCTGGTAGAGAATATTTATTTATTTATTATTTATTTATTTCTTACATTTTTATCCCGCCCATCTAGTCGTTTTGACTACTCTGGGCGGCGTACATCAGTGTACCAATAAACAATTAAAATATCAGCAATATTCAAAAATGAAAATAATTAATCATTCAAGATGGAACTAAATCAAATTAAATCAACAAATCAAATCAAATAATGCCCGGGGGGATTTTCAGGGGATATTCAGAAGTGGTTTACCAGTCCTTTTTTCCAGGGTCACCCTGGGACTGCGCAGTTTGCCCAAGGCCACCCAGGCAGGCTCTACTCGCAGGAGACACAGTGGGGAATCAAATTTTCAACCTCTGGTTCTGCAGCCAGATACCTGAACCACTGAGCTATCCAGCTAGCTATAAACTGGATAGCTGAGGTGACAATAGTAGGACAATAGGGTGTAGCAAATCCCTTTGGTTCTTCACAGAGCCTCTGTGTCATTCCCCTGCCATGCATCTTCAGAGCTGCCAAGTTGGAAGCATCTCATTCTGAGGATGCCACCCCCTTTCTGTTTCTCCTCCTTTCCACTTAGGAGGTTGCTGGAGAGGTGACAGATCAGAGACCTGAACTGATCCTTTGTAGAGGACTTAACAAAATAGGCCACGACCACACGAGATCAGGTTGAAAGCCACACATGGACCTGGAGAGAACATTTGCCAACCCTGTAGGAAAAGATTTAAACCAGCTTGAAAAGGGTGGGACTTGAGGCCCAGTGTACAGGGAAGTAAGTAAGAACAGGGATCCTAGTTTGCAAATATTCATAATTTGTAAATTCTTCTAGTGATCATTTATCCTATGAGAGTTTTGTATTCTGGTGGGGATAGAGTATGGGGTCCTCACCCTTGCAGCTTCTGATTATTTCTGCCCATCTTTCCATTTGTGCTCCCTGGAGCAGTGTGGATTTACACAGGCTGAAGTTTAATCCCCTCCATCTTCAGCTACTCATTAGCTGCAGGGCCTAAACAATAACACTCCTAATTGCATTGTTTGGGCATTTTCTGTGGACAATAAACCCTTTCAAGAATGCTACCCCTGGTTGGAAAGATGCACTTTGCTCTTCAGCCAGATGCCGTGTGCAATTTTTTAAACAATTTTTTGGGTAGTTTTTGCTGCTGCTGGCAAAGAGCCACACAAGTTTGTGAAAGGCCTGCTTTTGCCATTCCTGCTGTCCTAGTTGAACGTTGAAACTTTGTCAGCAACATGCAGAGCATTCCAATGACATGCTTTCGGTAGGCTTTCTCTTTCTCTGAGGAAGCAGATAAGGAGAAGGCTCTACCTTTCAGTAAGCCATCCTCTCCTACATGAAAGAGAACTGTAGTAGAAATAAGAGAGACCCCCTACAGAAGTGGGAACTAAACTCTTGCCCAAGGCCATACCTGGAAAAGCAGAAAGGCTGGGAGTTATGAACAGCCCAGGAAATACTGGGAGGGGAGACACAGCTGAGGGAGGTGGAGTTTTCCATAAAGGAGGAGACCATAAAAGAGGGTGAGGATGCCAAGTTAAGGAAGATGGGAGAGAACCTGATGACAGGAGAAGTGCAGAGTTATTGGGCCGAGGAGAGGAAGCTGAAGCTACCTGAGCAGTGAGAATTCGTGATGGGCACGAACTGGAAAACCTTTGCCCAGTTTGTGGTTTTTTTTGTGGTTTGTGGTTTGGTTCATTCCCATCTCTAGTGGAAATGGATAGTCAAGGAAGACCCAGGGGCAGGTGAATGGGTCCAGTCGAGAGTCCCGGGGCGGGGTGGGGGTGGGAAACTGAGAGGGAGTGGATACAGCAAGTGTCCCAGAAACCACCCTACTGGGCAGGGGGAGGAGAGAGAAGTGAATAATTGAGAAAAGAGAGGGAGAGGAGAGAAAGAGAGTTACGGAACCCAGAACCAGGGATGTTTAGCCTGTCATAGTATGTACCTTGGTCAGAGGAGTTTTCCACCCAGATACTGTGAAATCCCGGGCAGGAAAATGTGGAAAACCAGGGGAACCTGGGTTTATTATCTGTAAAGTTGTGTCAACACCTAACCCATTCCCAGGATTGAACTATTTGTGGGAGGAACTCAAACCCACTGAAGCTGAAAGTGGGGAACCAGGTGGATGGGTGAAGGGAACTGAGACCATAGTTATGTTAAACCCACTAGAAGAGTCCAAGGACAGAGATAAGATGTTATTCATAAAGCCAGTTGGGTTGGAACAAGAATAAATGTTTGGTCCTTCATTCAAGGAAGAGGTGGGGAAGAAGGAAGGAACCTCACAGATTCCTTCTTATTCGATATATTCAGTCTTCTGCTAAAACTTGCAGATTCTCCTTCTCACAATATTTCTGAAAATGTTCTTGGACTGATCTAGAAGACTAACACACGGATCTCAAAGCAGCCTTTGATAATTTGAATATTAGTTACATTCTCTACTAACACTTTCATCTTTGTGGATATAGTTTGGATTGTTGCCATATCTCAGCTTTTGGCCCTGTTACTCAGGTTGTGAGATTCATGCATGGGGTTACATGCTTTCCCCTAAAATATCCAGAAATTGAATATTGTTGTGACGGCAATAGTGAGCTAGTTCAGGGTGTATTCTAACACACTGGAGATCACCTAGAGATCTACTGGTAGATCCAACTTTACTCAGGTCCCATCTTTGGTTTAGAAAACAAACTTTTCTTTAAAGTAACACACGTGCTTCCCACTGTGCATCTTAGCCTTCCACCTGCAAATCTCTCTCGACAGCAGACACTTCTGACTTATCACAATCCGATCAAGTGGTAACCTCCAAAGGGTCCTGTCATTAATAGCCTTGCTCAGGCCTTGAAAGTAAAGGCATTGGCTTCTTTATGAAGTCAATCCATCTCATGTTGGGTCTCCCTCTTTTCTACTGTCTTCCACTTTCTATAGCCTTGTTGTCTTTTCCAGTGAGCCTTGTCTACTCTGAGCATGGCTACTCTGAAACATGGCAGCTTCTTTCACATGCAACATAAGAATTCTGTTCAGTGAAGTCCTAAGGAAGGCGTAAGGTAGAAGACTGACAGGATTTGGTAATTAATCTGTCTATTTAGTATGAAAGCTGTAGCTAAATTCCATGAGGAAAGTGACACATGGAAGAACTGCTAGATAGCTCAGTGGTTTAGGTCTCTGGCTGTGGAGCCAGAGGTTAGGAGTTCGATTCCCCACTGTGCCTCCCTGACAGGGACTTGACTCAACAATCCATAGGGTCCCTTCTGCAGTTGTAAGATAATGATGATGATTAAGGTATTGCCATTCCTTTTGCAGTGTTAAGAACAGTAGTTGTTGTTACATTTATAATTGAAGGTGGAGCTTGAAAAGTTACTTTTTGGACTTTTTTTTTTTAATTGTATTTATATCCCGCCCAATTGGTCCGCTGACCACTCTGGGCGGCTAACAACATTTAAAAACAAACAATTTAAATATAAAATCAATATAAAATCAATATATAACATCAAAATCAATTATTCAAGATGGAAAAAAAAAAAGAAAAAGGAAAAAAAAACTGACTTCAGCTCCCATGCTGGGAAATGCTAAAAGTTATTTTTTAAAAATCTCAAACTGGGATATCTGACACTGCTGGGCAAGTTCTTTATTCTCTAACATGATCTAGAAGGAAGGTAGAAATTTGAGCTTGTGTGAAAACTCGTACTGTCAATAAACCCAAAAACATATTAGCATTTTTTTTTGCAGCTATACATCACAACTGACTCAAGTTACACGTGTGACTGATTACACTCTGAAGATGAGATCCATTTCACATGGACTGTTTTTCTCTTTTTAACATGCAGAACCTTTTGATGAAAACATTCTGTGATAAAAGCAAGTATATTTTCCCCCTTTCTCTTTCTCTTTTTGGTGATTGTGGTAATGAGAAAACAGCTGTACTTTGCAGATCTTAATAGAGATGCAGAGAGACATCCTTCTGGGGAGTGTTTTCCAGTGAGGAGTTACCCCCAGGGAAAAAAGCTTTGGATCTTACGAATGCTTGTGAATACAGATTGCCTCATGCAGGATGGATGATGCGAACAAATGCCAGAGCAAACAGATTGTTGAGGCTCCCCACGGGTCTGTTGGTACCTAGCGTTTATCACATTGCCAGGCTTTCGCAACTCAGAATGGCAATGTGCTTATGTAAGAAGCACTGGGTGAACAAGAGAAGGGAGGGGAAGTCCTTAGTTACAATTTTAAAAGAAGATCTATCAAAATAGTGAAGAAAACGTTCAGAAAAATGAAAGTTCTGAGCCGTCTTGTGCACCAGATTCAGACAAATCCCAAATGCCAAATGGAATTGGCCTAATTAGGTCTAAGGTCTGGATCAAAGCCGTTGGTTTGGGGGTGAACTGAATTTACAAATGTATTCTGATCCATGCACAGATCAAATTAGATGGGGCTCAGAGCGTTTCAGTTTACTTTTTTTTTTTTTTAAAGCAAATAACCAAAGTACCTAAATCCATGAAACAAGCTACTTGAGATTTGGCAGGTTTTATGCATCAGTGTGGAAGAAAAAAAAAGTTATAAGCTTTTGGGGTTTTTTCAAGTCAAGGGGATACTTACAATTTGGTTTGGATATCTGGGTCACACATTGAATTGGATGGGATACATATCACTCCTGACTAAACTGGGAAGCGTTCCAAATCCCCAAATTGGCCTCCCAATCAAGTCAAGAGATCTGTGAACACCCCTCGTTTACTAGCACAATACAAGATTTGGCTGGATTTGAAACCTGTTAGTACCGCTCTCTGGTAAGCTTTCTCTTTCCACTGCTCTTTACTTCTCCTCTTTTCCCCCCTCTCACCAATTTTTCTCTTCCTCCATCACTTTTCCCCAATTCACATTCAGCCCTTCTCCCTTTTCACTGCACCAGCCCAGATACACCAGGGATTCATTCTTTCCTCTCTCTGTTCTTCAAGAACTGTGGTCCGTGCAGAGGGATGTAGCATATGGAGTTTTCCAGCGGCTCTGTAAATAAAAAAAATCTCCCAGTTCTTCAGTGTTGATTCTAAAATAAGGCACCTAGTGTTTAAAGATGGTAGTTCGTGCTATTTTGATTAGCAAAAAATTGTTAATTAGTTTTGAAAGTTCCAAGTGACTACAATTCATGGTTTGGAGGCTATGCTATAGTCTCTCTCTCTCTCTCTCTCTCTCTCTCTCTCTCTCACACACACACACACACACACACACACACACACACACACACGGGCGCACACACACACATTTTTAAATTGGGGAACTAGTTTTTTTTTTTTTAAATTTTATTTTAAACATAAACAAACATACAAAACAAACACAAACATATATACGGGGAGATAATTTCATGTATCTATCTAGCATATAAATCTGACTACATAAACCATCTTGCCCTACCAAACATATTTAGGCCATATCCATCTAATATATAATTCTGACTACATAAACCATATTACCCTACTAAGCATATTTAAGCCATTGTTAAGCTCATAGAGTAACTTCCTAGCTTTATAATAATTAACATACGTATATTGTTTAATGTACAAACTTAAATCTATATTGATCTTATATTCAAGCCACTCTTAATTGCGTATTCCAAACTATAATTCATATATTACTTAGTGTCTTCATGTTTCTGACTTATCATCAATACCTTCTAAACAATTATACTCAGAATATATAATCTAATTTAAGCATTATCTATACTTATCAACCATTTAAAACATTCAGCAAGTAACTTTCCAATTTTTGTTGTATTTCTTAGCTCCATGTATAGACCAGGGATTTCTGATTACTTATAGCCTTGTGGATCTAGGAATTCATTTCCTACATTCTTTTTACTAGCTTTTAAGATGCCATCTATAAGGTCTCTATAGGATCTTTCACCTGCATACCCCTCTATCCAATACTCATCATAAGCAATTCTAATTTCATCATTAAGGTAACTTATCCACACACACACACACACACACACACAAAAGCTCTAGGCCAGGTCAATACATTTCTCAAAAATCCCCACTTTTGCAGGTAAAAAGACAATATATACCTAATCTTGTCTATATAATCAATATAGTAATTCACTCATATTTAATCTCTATATATGTACCATAGAAACAAAAGCTTCTAATACTATTATTCTTCATTAACCTTTCTAAAATTCATAATTACATATGCTTATCTACCATTTAGATTCTCACCTAGCCAAAATTGTTCATAGTGTAATTATTCATATTGCTTTATGTGTAACTATATATCTCTCAAAACCAAGAAATTTTAAGCATTTAATCCGCAGGTTACTTTTCCCCTTTTCATTTTTGCTTCTCAGCTCCAGTATCATACTTACGGGCTTGCTCCCCTTTTGCCAGTTTTAAAATGCCATCTATGAAATCTCTTTAAGGCATTTTCTATTCGATTTACTAATTTCCTCCCAATATAATCAATATCTTGATTTTGGAGCAACACAGAGCTATCCGATCTCTGATCACAAATTTCTGCCTTTAAATTCACCCATGCTTTCCCTTTTACATTATTTTCCATCAAGGTAATCTCAATATGCTTCCCCACCTTGTCCCCATCCCTCCTTTCCTCATTTTTAAATATTTCATTCTGCTTTTTTTTAAAAAAAGTTTTTCTCTCCCTCTCTGGAGGTAGACATTTGATGAATTCAAAGCAGTCAGTCGTTTGGTCTCCGGTCTCCTTCTGCTCAGGAACAGTAGATTCTTCCTCTCTCTCCGACGATGGTAGTTGTTCAGAAAATTCAGTAAATACAGTCTGTTTGTATCCTGTCTCTATCTTAGTGTCCAAGCCAAGAAGTATTGTTTTGATATCTGTCTCCAGTTCTGAAACTTGAGCCTTGATATGATTTATAAGACTGAATTGAAATTCCTGAAGACAGCATACAAGAAAAGTCTCCATTTTAAAGTCCCAATAATGAGTCTCACTAAATTGGGGAACTAGTTTGACAGTATTTCTCATGATCTCAGGGCAATATACCTGGCTCCTCTCCAGTTTATCTTCAGAACAACCATGTTGTGTAAAAACAGGGCTGACCCAAGGCTGAGGAAAAGAGAGAGAAAAATATGCCCAACATCACCCAGTGAATTTCATGGCTCATTGGGGTCTAGAACCTGTCCAACACTACCACTATACCACACTTACATACACAGCTCCAACAGAGGAGAACAACTGGGGAATTCAGGAGAAATAGCAGGAAGACTGCCTCTAATCTGTTACAATACCGACCACTTGAAGTGACTGTCTCACTCTGCCTTATGGTAGTGCTGGTCTTCCTCCTCCAGTGAGAATCTTCACCCACTGCCGTTTCCTCATTTGATATATCAAAGAAGCTTGTATGAACAGTTGGGGTGAGTTCTGTAACATTTCTTTCTTTACTTTTCCTGGTATGCTCCAGTGTTTAAAGGCTAGGCATTAATACTGGTCATTTTATTTAGATTTAGGATTTATGAGATTCAAACTGTTGTCCTTCCCCAGAAGACCTAGTGATGGTTTATGGTTACTAATAACCTCGTCTCCTCCTCCTGCCAAATGAGCAGAATTTTAAATATTTTATGAGCACAGTTACCAGATAAACTTCTCCTTTACTGACAAAAATCACTTCTCTTTGTATTAGGAAGAAATCAACTCTCCTTCTTTACAATGGAAGGTTCTACCATCAAATAAGACAAGTGGAGACAGGGCAAACAATGGGGACGGCAAAAGAAGGGGAGGAAGGCAAGGAATGTGGAAAATTAACTCAGGAGAAACCAGAGTAGATAGAAGTCAAAATGAAAACAGATATAGAAGCTTGGAGTGAGTGAATCCGGATTTACGGGAGAAAGTAACCATGCTTGCAATCCACATTGATCCAAGACACATACTTCAGCTAGATGGGCCCTTAGCATGGATGAGGACTCATATCTTCAGTTAAATATGGTCCACGTGATTGGAAACAATGATATCCTTTCCATAAAATTTGGGAAAGTACCTCTTTTGGACCACAATTCCCAGCATCCCTCAGATAGCATGATCAATGGCCATATTGGCTGGGTGAATTTGAGAGTGGTGACCCAGACTGGCCAAGCCACCAACCATTTCCCCTGAGCTCTGCTCCATTCCTTCAACTTTCCTCACAGATCTGTCTTCATGTCTTTTTATGGTCAGGATCTTAGTATGGTTTCTGTGGTTCATTCTCGGGATGCTTAGAAAATCTTTCAGCTTTTATCCAAAGGTTGTTGTCTGAAAGCATTTAGCTTTCTGAAACGTCACTTCAAGGTGGATTTTGAAGCCCATTTGAAATGAGGAGATGCTTTATCATGATAGTTTCTAAAATCTCAGAAGGTGAGATAGGCTGGCATTTGTCTCGTGACACATCAGGAAAGAATGAACTGATCTGGATTTTAATATATTATCCCTCGATCCCTGTTCGAAAACACTTGCATACAGTGCTGGTTATTGATTCTTTTGCACTTGACTTCATTTTGTATGGGAACACTGTAACCAATCTCTGATTTGTAATTATAACTTTAATGTGTTTGCCATTAACTATCATTGGTGTTTTCTCTTTTTAAATGTGTGTTTGGCAGTCATATGCATCCTACAGTGAAATGATGTTTATTTTGGAGGGGAATAAATCAATACAGAGCTTAATGTTAAAATTAATTGGCCCTATTGCTATGGTTGGCATTGCAGAACAAGAATGACGCAAACATGAAGCAGCCGTATAGGCTAGTAGAAGCTACTCGCTGAAAAGGGTACTGGATTTCTGTGGGGATCAACAAGTTGCGTGTAATCAAAGACTATCCATCTGTGTGGAACACAAAGGGGAAAAAGCTGTAGTTCTGGAGGGGAGATCTTGGATTTGAGCAGAGTTTGAGGGCATGTAGAGGAGAAAAGGCACAGAGTTCAAAACACCCCAAAAATTTTGGTATGAATACACTTGGTTTATTTAATTTTATTCAGTCCCAGTCTTGGGTGTATAGCTTAATGTGGTGAAGGAGTTTGAGGGCCCAGTCACATGGCCGATTGACATAAATTCCAGTCCTGATTTTTTTTTTAAATTGCTGTAAAGTGACGTGGTTTATAACTAGGTAGGCATGCTCACATTGACTTAAATTACTCCGACTCAATTCCATTCTGTGTGCTGAGCACTTTTTTAAAAAAAGTATAAGTGGCACATCGTTAAATCGAGTGTCTCCTGGCGATGCTCTTGGCATGCCCACCATCCTCCGTGTCCTGATGTGCTCACTCTGTGGGTGCTGAGTAGCCACAGAGTGAATGCACCAGGACACTCGGACACTCAGAACCTCCTCTGTGCCTGCTCTGCACCCGCTGGTCTTCTGCTGCTCCACCGGCTCCTTCATCAGCGGAATGTAGAAAATGGGGTAAGTGGTTATAATGGCGAACATATTGATGAAATGATGCAAACATTTGAAGAAGGCTTAAATATATATATATTAAAGGAAAAACAGTAGCACCCCTGCCAGCCAAAATCCACAGAGGCACAAATTAAAAAGACTGCAGCATTCACATCCACAAAACCACATTGAATTGAATTGATTTAGAAGAGAGCTATTTTCAAAAGTCCCTGCCGGTCAGTTGACCAAAAATTTGTTTTGCAGCCCAATTAAATTGATTTTTCCCCTTGCATCGTGTGGCCAGAAATATATACATTGATTTAAATAATGCTTAAATCAATACAACTGCTGTTCTTATGGTCAGTGTGACTACACCCTAAGTGTGTCAGGAAAGCTGAGAGTGATGCTGTTGGGAGGCTAGATTCAGTTGTATGTGTTGTTGTTGTTTAGTCGTTAAGTTGTGTCCAACCCTTTGTGACCCCATGGACCAGAGCACGCCAGGCCCTCCTGTCTTCCACTGCCTCCCGGAGTTGGGTCAATTCATGTTGGTAGCTTCGATGACACTGTCCATCCATCTCGTCCTCTGTCGTCCCCTTCTCCTCTTGCCTTCACTCTTTCCCAACATCAGGGTCTTTTCCAGGGAGTCTTCTCTTCTCATGAGATGGCCAAAGTATTGGAGCCTCAGCTTTAGGATCTGTCCTTCCAGTGAGCACTCAGGGTTGATTTCCCTGTTGTATGTGTAGCCACCAGCATCGTCACCCAAGGAGAAGTGGTCAAAGCTGAGACATGGATTTAAGATGCATCCATCATCTTCAGGAATCAATGATCACATCAACAGAGCAGAATTGATTTAGCATTGTTTGTGTTTCATTCAAGCCTTGAAAAGAAAGGCTGACTGTCTTTTAGTCACTAGTCGAGAGTCAATTTGATCCAGGGAACTATTGGGTTCTAGTTGTGTACCAAAAGAGTATAAAACACACACACAACCCCAGGATGGGTTCTGGAGGAGAGAAAGAGAAGTAAATTGGGGCATAGGAACCCCAGGGAAATAAGAGCTAGCAAAGGACATGTATAAAGAACAGATCTGCATTACCAAATCCAGTTGACCACGAATGAGAAGAAGTGTGGATTAAAACCAGACATATGAGCAAAGCAGAACACAGGAAGATTACTCCTATGATAAAAGATTTGCATTACCAAATCCAGTTGACCACGAATGAGAAGAAGTGTGGATTAAAACTAGATATATGAGCAAAGAAGAACACAGGAAGATTACTCCTATGATAAAAGGAAAATAAAAATCTTGATGGATGACTGAAATTCACCCTAAAAATGTAGCAACAGTGAAGAAATAATTAAAATAAAAAGGTGATAGAAATAGGGTCAGAATCACTTGTAAAAATTATAACATTACTTCTTGCTTGTTTCCAGCCTTGTTCTATCCCAACCTTTCCAAGGAGGAGTAAAGCTTCCACCACGGACAGCCAGAATACCCTCTCTGTCAATTTTACAATCTCCAGCATTCAAATTTTTGGAAAGCAGCAGCTTTTTCCAACATGCCTATAAAGATACCTGGGAATGTTGTTGAATTTATTTTTAAAACAAAATAATTTTTTTTCAACCATTCCTAGTTTGAGGGCCTGATAGATTAAAGCAGTTTTCTCCCCATAAAAGGTAACTGATATGCTGTTGTGAATTTAACTGTAAACTGTGTTTCTTTAAAATGTCTGTTACACTCGTGGTGCCAATTGTTGTCCAGCTTCATTCACACTTTGGACTGTTTTCTCCCCACTTAATCCAAATGACTTCTGAGATTAGCTAAATTTAAGCAGCTAAATGCTTCCCCTCCTCAAACCAATTACTTGGGTCATTTAAAGTTGGGCAGCACTAGGCAGTGGAAAATATTTTGTAGCTATAAAAATTACATTGGCAAAGGGTTTGGGAGATGCTCGGGTAGGTCTTTCCAGTGATTTTTTTTTTTTTTTTGGAGGGGGGAGCAATGCCATAAATTAAAACTCCGCCATTTAGATACAACCATTTCTCAGCATTCCTTCATTGTTCAGAATCTGTCAGAATGCAAGCTTCTACAAAAATGGGAAAAATGATGAAAGTCCGTAAAGGCCAGATCTTTGGTGGATCTTACCAATAACCTCAACAAGGCCATTTTTATAATGTATAGCAGCTCCTGTGAAAGCAAGTGTGGTGTACTGGACAATTATTATTATTAGTTTTATTTATATGCCGCATTTCTCCCAACAAGGGACCCAAAGAGGCTCACAACATTAAAAGGCACACAATTTGAAAACAAAATAAGTTAAATATTAAAAGATAAATTAAGCAATATATGATTTAAAATACAATTAAAAGATTAAAACATGGAAACATAGAAAAGATTTAAATTATCTGCTAAAATGGGGTTCAGGGATTCAGTTATAATTGTTAAAAGTGAAAGCAAGTGTGGTGTACTGGACAATGTGATGGGATACAACCTGGGTTCAAACTCTCATTCAGCCATGCAAACCCCCTGGGGGTGGCAATGGCAGATCCACTCTTTAAATGCCTCACACACCTTGAAAACCTCATTAGGTTTGCCCAAAATTTTATGTGACTTGATGGAACGTAACAACAACAACAGCAGTTTCAGTCCAGCTGTTTCCGTAGCTTGGAATCCCTGGTGATATTGTTGCTTAGTTGCATTATGTCAAGAAATGATAGACTTAGCAAGATCTAGAGCCGTGTTTGTCAGCCAGTAGCAGACATCATGCTGATGAGACACCAAAGTAACCTAAGTGAATTTTATAATAGTTACTACAGATTTGCTTTTCCTTCATCTCCCTGTCCTCCTCTAAGTGAAACACATGAACAGTATAGCCATCTTTTCTTCTACACTTAGCAGCAACATTTACCATGGTGGTAGTAATTCTGGACACTCAATGTTTCTCCTAATCCTTGATTTGCCCCACGCACTATCTTTCTGACTTATGGTTACAATCATTCTTCCAAAAACCAATGTGAGATATTGTGCTTCTGTATCCACAATTCAAAATGCCATGAAATGGCCTGATATTGCTGCACAATAGAGAGGGGTGTGAAACGAACCACGAAGCAAAAGTAAACAGACAAACCAACCAACCAACCAGCCATGAATTGGGCTGTTTCATGGTTCATTTCGGGGTGCTTTAGGGAAATGTGCCTTCCCAGAATGAAACAAAACATCAAACTATTATCGGCATTGGTGATTTGTACGTGGGCTATAACTCAGGCTTTGCAAATCGAATCATTGCTAAACTAGGAGGAGATGGGGAGGAGAGTCAGCCCAAGAGTCTGGTGAAGGTTGGATTTGGGACATCTGAATTATAGCCCCCCCCCCCAAAGCAGGTCTCCCCCAGGAAAGCTTCTAACCCTTTTTGAGTCAACCTCAGCTATATTTGCATAAAAATACATTTTTAATGGGGTAAAGAAAACACACACCAATATGTTATTACAAGTGGATAAAAGAAACCATAAGTCTTGGGCTGGTTTACCCTAAAAACTTTCCGGCTCTTCTTTGATCCCCCCCACTCCCAAATACTATTAAATGAGTCTGAATAAGGAAGGCTCCTCCACCACTGCAGCTTACCTTTCCTCAGACACATGCCCCTTACCTGCCCCTCACCTAGGAAGTCCAGCTTTTCATAGCATTTGGTTTTGTTGTTTGTTTAGTCGTTAAGTCATGTCCGACTCTTCGTGACCCCATGGACCAGAGCACGCCAGGCCCTCCTGTCTTCCACTGCCTCCCGGAGTTGGGTCAAATTCATGTTGGTAGCTTCGATGACACTGTCCAACCATCTCGTCCTCTGTTGTCCCCTTCGCATTTGGTATGTGCTCGCAATTCCATCTTGAGAAAAGCCCAGGGGATGCGAGAGTGGGATGCTGAAAGATTGTCCAGGTTTGCTCACAAAAAAGGCTTCCAAGTTCTCAAGCTGCAATCCATTCTGGTTTCCTCCCCACAGAACTCCACCCACTCCCGTCGCCAGGAGTGTGTACCATAGACTAGCAAATAAGACTCAAGTGTAAGACTTCTGCAGTCTCTATCAATGACTTCTAACATAGAGATAAGACAGGGACCCCCAGAAAACACTTTGCGACCCCCTTGTATGTCATGACCCACAGGTTGGGAACCCATGGTTGAGTGGATAACAAAGATGTTGCAGAAGAAGGAATGCAGCATAGCCAAATAATGAGAATCCTGCCATCATGAGAGATGGATAAGAGATGTAATTAAAAGCTGACCAATCAACCCACCCCCATCAATGAACATATTTTACAAAGTGAGACTGCAGGGGGTTGGAGCTTGTGGTACCTAAGAACAGCAGGTCCATTTTTAAAAACCTAATAAATATCAAAGGGTGTGTTGACTAAAGATAAAGGGAAGTCTTAGAAGTCTCGAGGTTTAAGTGGCAGATGGATCAATTAAAACATGAGCTGATGAATCAATGAAATATGGTTTTATTTTTGAGGTTATTTTTGTTCTCCTGCTGTTGCTCCCATTGATTTACAAAATGCCTCCACTCGACATTGTGCTTTACAGGGCGATATTTTGAGGGGACGAGAAACAGACAGAAAGAAGAAGGAAGCAGGGAGGACAAATGATAGAGAATGAGTCTGAAGAATTCCAACTATGCATCCTTACAACTTAATAATTAGAGGTGGGGTTATTCATATTCGTATATGAATACAAATACAAATATCCCCCCACAGGTGCAGATAACGAGGGTCCGGCCCCCTGGGGACAGACTGACCACTCACCTGTCCACCACTGCTGCGGACTCCACGATCCCTTCCTATCACTCTGGAGCTCGCGATGGATTAGCCACTCTTCGACCTGGCAGAGAGGCTCGTTATCTGCATCCGTGGGGGGATATTTGTATTATTAAGTTGTAAGTACGCATAGCTGGAATTCTTCAGACTCGTTCTCTATCATTTGTCCTCCCTGCTTCCTTCTTCTTTCTGTCTGTTTCTCATCCCTTCAAAATATCGCCCTGTAAAGCACAATGTAGAGGGAGGCATTGTGTAAATCAATGGGAGCAACAGCAGGAGAACAAAAATAACCCTTGTTATCTGCACCTGTGGGGGGGGATATTCGTATACGAATACCCCTATCTCTATTAATAATCTTAGAACTGCAGAACTGGAAGGGACCCCATGGATCATCGAGTCCAGACCTTATCGTGGAAGAAAAGTGGGGAATCAAACTCCCAACCTCCGGGTCTGCAGCCAGATAACCAAGCCACTGAGCTATCCAGCACTTCCTCCATGAGTAAACCTAAGTATCTCTGCTCAGATATAAGTTTCATTGGGTTCAGCAGTGCTTTCTCCTATGTACATGAACAGAAGCTTGCAGGAAATATGAATTTTACTGATTTTGTACGTAAAAGGTCAATTAACCTATTTCAGTGCCATCAGCTAATCAGCCAAAGATTTGTTCAACATTAGCTTTCCTTAATCAGAGTTTTGTGCTAGGGACATGTTTATTACCAATCATCTGCCCTTAGAGCTGAAATCCTATCAGTGTTCCAGGGAAAATGATTCAGGCCGTCTTTTGTGTCTGAGAAATTCATGCTTGCAAGTAAAGAGCATGCATTGGTTGTGAAAACCCAGCAGACTAATTTGCAAAGTACAGGAGGTGAGAAAAGCTCCAGTCACTCACAATCAGTGCTTAATAAATCCCCTCTTCTAACAATAGGTTCTTGGTATGGCCTAATTGAGCCATCTTCTTATTTAGGTTACAGGTGAGCATGCCTACTCTCTGTGCCTCCCTGCAATTTATCCACTACATGATTCTTGTGAGGGAACTTTTTCTGAGAAACAGTTCCTTGATCAATGTCAGCCAGTAAGCAGAAGGGATGTTCTGTTCTTCTCTCTCTCTTTTTTTTTTTTAAAAAAATACAACTCCCAGAATTCTCCAACAATTCCCTAAGGGTTCCCCAAGAGTTCCAGTTCACAGACCCACACATAACTACTTTTCACTCACCTGGGCCAGGGTCTAGTTCTGAGGCTGCATGGCCTAGCTCCAACCTTGTTTCCTGTTGTTAACATACAAAAAAGGAAGCTACTGTGGTCTTTCTACCCTTTTTGGTCTATAGGGGGTATTCCCAAAGAACTACAACGCCCAGGAAGCACTATGCACTTCCTTTTTTGTACAGTAACAACAGGAAACAAGGCTAGATGTAGGCCATGCAGCCTTGGAGTTAGTCTCAGGTCCAGATGAGCAAAGCAAGTGTCTATAGATGTGGATCTGGGAGCTGGAACTTCCAGAATTATGCCTGGGGAATTCTTGGAGAATTCTGGCATCTGGAATTTTTTTAAAAAGGGGGTACATCCTTAGTGAGAAGCAAAGGTTGGTGACGGTCATGTCCATGAGTGGTGAATCTGATCCAGGTTTCAGCATGCACTTCACAAGACCTGTCAAAGGTGCTGAACCTATTTGGAGGGTAGGATTCAGTACCTTGAATATCACCTCTAAAGTTTGGACTAAAATCCAGAACAGATTCACCACCCCGCTGACACTGGATGTACAAATTGGACCCATATTGCCATCCTCCACATGACATCAGCATCTCCATGTCATTTGTGTTATTTCCCCCCCTGCATCTGTTATACTGAGATTTAATTTTTGAGCTCAGGGTGACAGGATAACTGGGCTGTGTTCCTAAGGAAACTTTTCTTTGGCTGTGACAAGACATCACTGCCTGGATCAACTACAATTATAGATGGGAGCTGGTATCTTAGCAACTGCTGCAATTTCCCCAGTTGAATTAAAGGTATATACAGGTTGCTTTGAAAGCCTTATTAGCAGTCCTGTGACAGCGTTCATTGCAATTGTCCATTCTTGTTTGTTGTGCCATTGAAGAGCTGGGTTTTATTATTATAGAACTGTCACAAGTCAAAATTGCTTAAATAATGTCACCTGCCCCCTTGTTTCAGGATTACTGGAACAGACATCACAGGAACTTACTAGATGGTGGCTGTAATGAAATGGACCTCACCTCACTCTGTAGACACATTTGTATATGTATACATATTTAGGTGGTTGAAATTTACTAGAGGGCTGGCTGAAACAATTGGCTAGAGTCCAACAAAGAGTTAGGAAGTTTAGCTAACCATGTTGGCCGTCATTCCCAACTCTGTGCTGGATGGTTAAGCCAGATCCACACACTTAAAATTTTATCCAAGCAACAGCGTAGCGGTAAGCTTTAAAGAGCAGATGCTCCTTGCACCAGCTGCTGACTGGGATGCAAATCCTCGTTTTGCTTTTGTGAAGCAAAATTGTGAAAACCTCCCACTATTGATTGGTTGATTGACTGATTGATTGATTGATTGACTGATTGATTGATTGATTGGTTGGTTGGTTGGTTGGTTGGTTGGTTGGTTGGTTGGTTGGTTGGTTGGTTGGTTGGTTGGTTGGTTGGTTGGTTGGTTGGTTGGTTGGTTGGTTGGTTGGTTGGTTGATTTAGCTCAAGAAGGCAAAATATTTTGTGATGCTCCCTCAATGTCAGTTCTCACATTTCCAAGAATGATTTTTGCTCAAATTGTCCAAAATTTGATAGCTTCTGCATTATCCTTAAAGTTTAAAACCATTGGAGGGATTATTTGCATCTTTTAAACCAACCAACCAGTCTATCTATGAGTAAAACCAGTCTTACTCACATAGAATACCCACAAGCTGAAGAACCCTTGGTGGCAAAAAAGAGTGTTTCTTGTCTTGCTCATCATCTGGAGTTAGGAATTTTTGAGTGGCCTAGTGATTCCTCAACAAGCTGTCCTGAAGCATAGAGACAGCCTCTCATTGAGAATGAAAACTTTTGTTATTGTCCTTCGCAACTTTAGTTGCTGTAACAATCCCACTAATAAGAGTCTAAAGAGTCCTAAGAAACAGATAGCTGGGTTGATCCATCTCTGTTTCTCTGACTCTCTCTCTCTCTCTTTCTTCTCTAAAGAGCACCAGATAATACCATAATTCTCAATTTATTAGGATCAATAATTAGCCAGCAAAAGGCACTGTAATGGTTAGCTCCTTAGAGAGATTCAGGTGAAGAGGTTTCCCTGAGAAGCTCAAGATTTCCCAGTACTTCCTTTTCCCCACAATCAGGTACAACGAGAAACTTCAAATCAACAAACTAATTCTACCATCATTCACCATGAACACGTCCTTTGTAAAACTCACTGTTCAAGACTAAGGCCCTATACTGCATGAGTGATTCTGACTACTGTAGTCAAAAAAATGAACTTTTCCATGCTCTGCCTCTTGTACCTTTTAGCCATTTCCAAAAATCCCTTAAAGAATATTGTTTTATTCTTAAGGATAATCATGTGCTATCAAATCAATTCTGACTTATGGTGACCCTTTTAAGGGTTTTTCAGGTAGAGAATACTCAGAAGTGGTTTCTCATACCCTTCTTCTTGGGACTGTGCAGCTTGCCCAAGGTTACGTAGGCTGACTTCTCCTAGGAGGTACATTGGGGAATTGAACTCCCAACATTTGGCTCTGCATCCAGATACCTATCTCACTGAGCTATCCAGCCAGCCTGCTTGTGATGGTTTCTCTTGTCTCTAGGAATCTCTAGTTTCTCAACTCTCAGCCTACATGGTCAAGCTTTTTCATGGACTAGTAGCTTCATTTTTCAAATGAAGCATTGACTATGAAATGGTTATGTTCTAGAGAAATGAAGTTACACAGTCAGGAAAAATCATGATTTTGAGATATAATTGCTTTAATTTCATAGTGAAAAGATGGGAGCTTGAGAAAGTTTCTTGTTTGCTAGTAGGAACTCAAGAAAGTTTTAGAAGCTCCTACCTTTTCACTGTGAAACTAAAGCAATTATATATCAAATTCATGATTTTTCCCGGCTGTATGACTTCATTTATCTAGAATGTAACCATTTTGTAGCTAATGCTTCATTTGAAAAATGAAGCTACTAGACCATGGAAAAGCTTGACAACGTGGGCTCAGGGCTGAGAAACCAGAGCCTCCTAGGGATAAGAGAAACTATGAATTCCAATTGTTCAGTTTCCCCATCACCAGCTCTCCTTCCCTGTATCCACCTCTCTCTCTCTCTCTTTCCCTCCCTCTGTATTTTAAGAAATATTCATAAAAAGCCATCTGTTCCAACACCAACAGATGTTCTTTTGGAGGGAAGTGCATCTTCCATCAGGGAAGTGATTTTCATTGGAAATGTCCCTCTATAGATTCATCACACAGACCAGCCAGCTTTCAGAGACACATTCACAATGTCATTAACAACACCAACAAAATGATAAAAGCTTTTTAAAAAACAACAACAACCCTTCTTTTATGTAACAAGCCCGCCGATTAAAAGACTGCATTCTATCTTTTGAAAAGTCCCATGTGCTTCTGCTACCAAAATTCAGTAATTTGGTTTTTTTCTCTCTCTCTCCATGGATGAGAGTGAAGGAGCACTTCCTGTGCCATTGGGATCCATGGGTAAATAGCCATTGACTTCAAAATGATGCAGATTGGGCTGTGCAAGCTTGTTCAAAAGCACAAAACCAACTTCTGCCTTGCCCGAAGGCCTGTGTTTGTACATTGCACTAATCCAAACCGTATGTTTGCTTCAACAGAGGTCACTTCCTCTGTTTGTAACTTCTCATTCATGGGGATTGGCATTTGTGACATAATCACCACATGCCACAGCTTTTTAGAACTTTTATAGATAGAAGGAGGGCTGAAAATCGGTCAGCCAGCAGGTTGCGTAAGGACATTGTTCAAGGCGTGAGTCACCGGCTCATGATGCCAGAGTAATGAACTGAAAAACCTGTGACTCTTCACTAATCATTGAGGGGAGGGCTGGATGAAGCCCATTGGATCATATCAGACAATTGTTGGACTTAAAAGACATCCTGCGAAGGATAACTCTTCTTCAGATCTTCTTCACCTACTGTTCTGCACCCAGAGGTTCCATATCATCATGGTTCTGTTAACTTTGGATGGGGCAACTATCAACAATGAGCTGAATCCAAACCAGTCCTCACGGTTCTTCAGTTAATACACTTTTCTCCTTCTTTCTCTTCTTTCCCCATTCGTTTCCCATTTATTCACCCTGAACCACTCACTGTATCAATCTCTATTTTTCATTTCGCATGACACGACTGAAGGATTCTAATAGTGTTGGGCATTGACCCCCCCCCCCGCCCTGCCCTAGTCTGTGCCTGAATAACAACACACAGATTTGGACCCAATTCACCCTTTGCCTTTTAAACCCCCTTTTTGTTGAGACCTGTGCTGGTATTTGTGTGTTTCTGGTGATCTGGGGGAGTGGGGGAGCTCATTCCCACGAATGGGGAAAATCAGATAGCTATGACGTGGTGCGGGGTGAGGGTTACCTAGTGCCATGACAATGATGTGCCTACCTCCAGCGTGGAGAACACAAGAAAAATAGGAGCAGGAGACAGCTATTATGACCACTGTACTGAAAAGAAAAGAGAAACTAAAGGAGAGAAGAGAAAAGAGAAAGAATGGATGCCAAGGAATATGTAGGTGCTGATCACTTCTGTGTTATCAGAGACTCTCCCTAGTGCATGGGTGATTGATGTGTGCAGGAGAGGTCTTGGTCTGCATGGGCGGTCAGTGAGAATCATGTCATCAGTCTCCTTCCCCTCTGGTGCTGGCTCAGTGTCTCCCTTAAGACATTACTTAGGGATGTGCACTGGAGCCCCAAAGAACATAGACAGGTTTGCAGATTCTGTCCTAAAGAGTCACTCAGGAGAAGGGTCTCTGCACAGCCCAAGAGGGTGGTAGCAAAGAAAGACATGATCTAGGTTGGAGGCAACCCAACACAGCCCCAAGTGCTACGTACAAGGGAGGTCTTAGGAGAACAAGTCTCCTCATGAATAAGTGGTCCTCTTTATAGCCCAAGGTGCCATGTTTGGACTATTCTAAAGGAGAGATGCCATTCGGAGCAGGGGTGGCAATAATCCACCATATCTTGGCATTCCTTCTGCAAAAACTGATGAAGAAATGTCTGAAATGTCACACACAATGTCTTACAGGATTTCTTAAACAAACAAACAAACAAAATGCATGCAGAAAGCTCTCATTGTAGGAGAATAGGGGTTCCTCCTTCTGCATGTTCTGTTTCTTTTTGACAGCCAGAAGCCATGAGGTTCATGTCCCTAAGTCCACCACTTCATGCCTCATCCCTGGCTGGCTTGTTGTTTTGTACCGTCGAGGTGCTTTCAACTTATGGTGACCTTATGAATGAGCAATCTCTAAAATGACCTTTCCTCAACTACCCTGCTCAGGTCTTGTAGATGCAAACCTGTGGTTTCCTTCAGGGAGTCAGTCCATCTCATATTGGTCTTCCTCTTTTCCTGCTGCCTTCCACCTTTTCCAGCATTATTGTCTTTTCCAGAGAATCCTGCCTTCTCATGATGTGCTCAAAGTAGGACAGCCATCGTTTCAACATTTTTGCTTCCAGAGATAGTACACACTTGATTTTATCTAGGACTCACTTGTTCATCTTTGTGGCAGTCCAGGGCATCCACAAAGCTCTCCTCCAGCACAACATTTCAAACATACCAATATTTTTCTTGTCAGCTTTCTTAACTGTCTAGCTTCCACACCCATACGCGGTGGTCGGAAATACAAGAGTGTGGATGATCTTGGTCTCCCGGGACACATTCTTACTTTTGATTATCTTTTCTAATTCCTTTACAGCTCCCCTTCCTAGTCTCAGTCTCCTTCTGATATCTTGATTGCAGTCTTCGTTTGGATTGACGTTTTAACCAAGGTATACAACCAAGGGTTGGCTTGGTAAACTCTTTTTGTGACAATCCCCTGATCAACCTGAAAGGATCAGCCACTTGTAGCCTGCAAAGAGAACAACTACAATGAAATATCAGGAAGACAAGAGCTGATAAGAGCTGTTCAACAATGGAACAGATTGCTTTGGGTGGTGGTCTACTTTCCTTTGTCAAGAGGTTTATAAACAGAGGCTGGATGGTCAACTGCCGAGACTGCTTTATTTGTGAATTCCCCACTTTGGTAGGGATGTTGACAAGCCTTGGAGTCACTTTCAGCTCTACAATCCGATGATTCTCTGTCCTTCTGCAGTCAAAACATGTGCCCTTTACCCTTGTGAGTGACTATGACCTTTCCACAGACACAACTTACACTATCTGCATCATCTGTTATTGCAGTAGTGCAATGGTTGTAGGGAAACCTATTTATTTCTGTGTTGACTTTTTTACAGGACTCTAATTAGAACACCAACAGATGTGCCCGGACTTTTGCAATTAAGAAGATTAAGTTTACTTCATTAAAATCAATGGGATTTCTGCCATTGACTTTGGTAGGTTGAGGATGGTCCTCTTAGGAAAACACATGGAGAGAGGAAGCAACAGCGGTCAATCCCTGATGAATCAAAGCAGAAGCAGGAAGCATATGAGAACCAAACAGCGTGAATAGAATAATTCCTTTGGCAGCCATTGCATTGAACAGAAAAAGTCAACTTACTTGATGGTTGTATGCAGGTCTGCAGGGTTCATCTGGATATAAATAGAAAACATATAACTGTAGAAAAAGCTGGATGCAGTTTCATGGTGTTTAGCTCCCAGAACGTGGCTACTGGCTATACTAACTGGGAAATTCCGGGTGTTGCTAATTCCAAAAAGGCACTATTCCAAGCTTTGGTCTAGAGGACCATATTGCATTTTGCAACGGGCATTCCATTTTAAGAAGGATATAAACAAATTGAAAGTCAGTGAAAGATATAAACAAATTGCATTGGCTACCTGTGGTGTACTGAGTCAGGTTTAATGTTTTGGTGCTTACCTATAGAGCCTTCCACGGTTCGGAGTCTGTTACTTGTCGGAGCATCTTTCTCCAAGATCATCTGCCTGTGCCACCAGATCCTCACAGGCTCTGCTTATCCAGGTTGCCACACAGAAGAGGCCAGGAAAACACCCACTAGATTTGGGGGGCGGGGGCTTCTTGGTCATGGCACCGTCCCTTTGGAACTGGCTCCGTGTTGAGCTGCACTTGGCCCTCTTCCTGCCTACCTTTAAGACGTTGCTTAGGACGCGGCTCTTTATAGAGGCCTTTGATAGCAACCTCATATGAATTTGTTTTCACTCTGCCTGATTTATTATTATTACGGAGCCTCGCCGCACAGTGGTTAAACTGCAGTATTGCAGCCAATACTGCTCACGACCTGGGTTCAGTCCCAGTTAGCCAGCTCAAGGTTCACTCAGCCTTCCAAGGTTGGTAAATTGAGTACTTAGCTTGCGGGGGGGGGGGGGCAATGTGTAGCCCGCATAATTAAAAATTGTAAACCAACTAGAGAGTGCTTTAAGAGCTATGGGACGGTATATAAGCAGCATGCTTTGCTTTTTGTTAATATTATGGGTAATGTTTGCCTTGTCCTGGTTTAGTGATGTTTTAGCTGAGATGATTTGATTTTTATTTTGTTATTGTCATTGTTTGTTTCCTGTCATTTCTGCTGGATTTTATTGCTTGTGAACCATCCAGAAGAGTGCATGGCACGAAGGGGACAGTATAAAAATCCAAGAAAGAAAGAAGGAAGGAAGGAAGGAAGGAAGGGAGGGAGGGAGGGAGGGAGGGCGGGAGGGCGGGAGGGAGGAAGGAAGGAAGGAGGAAAGGAGGAAAGGAAAGGAAATAATAAAATAAAATTAAATGGATCTAAAGGGGAGCAACAAAGGTGGGTGGCTAGGGTATGGAAGACAAGCCCTAAGATAAATGTCAGAGCAACTGGGTATGTTTAGCCTGGGGAAGTGTGGAGGTTCCAGGAGGTAACAGTACTCTTTAGATATTCAAAAAGGCTGTTAGTGCTAGGCTGCTGCACTCACAGGAGTCTGACCTGAGGGTCGAGCTGTAAGAGAGGCTGAACTCATATTACATTTGATGATGTGAGAAGCTGATAGGATCTTTGTCATCCAGAAATGCTTCTCCTCAGAGTTGCTCCAGGCCCTGTCCGTTCTGACTGCGATCGCATGGCTATGAGCCCATTCCCCATTCAGCAAAATGCTGAGATGCTTTCAGTTTTAATCTTTAACTGCACTTCTGGCTCTGTTTGCTTGTTTACTCATTGAATATCATGAACATGGTTTCCTTACCATCCACTTTTAGTGCACGTTAACTATTCCTTCACTGACTTTAGCTCATTTCAGTTGTTAGCTAAGTGTGTGGAACCCACGTGTGATGAGGGGAACACAGGAGCCCTGTCACCTTTTATCATGACCTTCAATGTGGAAAAGTGTCATTCTGAAGAGGGATGGCTCTTGCATTTGGTAGCCTCTCCACATGAGAAAAGAACTGAACAGGTCTCGGTTCTGGGTCCCATGAGGAGGCGACATAAGCAGAGCAGCTTCTCCATCTTCAGACTATTGCTTTGCATGTTGACAGTGGATGTAGAGAGGAGCAGGGTAGCACACTTCCCTCATTGCATGTAGACTATGCATGCTTCTCAAATCATTGAATACAGCTGCTGAGTAACCTACGTGTTGGCAGCCATTGTCAACTAATAAATATTGTTTCACCCACATATCATATATTTTTTGATAATCTTTTCATTATTAAAGATACCATCATTTGAATCAGCAAGTGCTTTTCTAAATATGCTAGTCGATTACAAATTGGAAAAGAATGGTGAGTGTATTCATCTTTGTCATAATCTTCTTCATATCTTTATATCCTCTTCTCATATGATATTTCTGCTGCTTTTTGTTTGCAGTACAGGTTGCAACAACCTAGCCACAGTAGTCCATGCCCTGGTAACTTCCCAGTTAGACCACTGCAATGCATACGATATGGGGCTGTCCTTGAAGATGACACAGATGCTGCAGAAAGTACAATATACAGCAGCCAGACTCCTAGTAGCAACATCTTTCTGAGTCCGTGTGGCACTGATTCTGAAGAATTTGCACTGGCTTCCCATCTGAGTTCCAGTATTGAAAATGATCTACAAAACCCTAAATGTCTTAAGGATTTGGATATTTGAAGGAGCACTTCTCCTGAAATAAACACAATGAGGCCAATTTATCTGCGAAGATTCTCAGTCATCCAGGTGAGGTTATCTGGAAGTTGAGTCATGTCAACTGGACTTCTTTTTTATTAGGTTGAAATGTTTCGCTACTCATCCAAGTAACTTCTTCAGTCTGAGGAGAGTTGGTAGGAGACCCCTGATATATCCTCCATGTTGGTTTCACTTTTCCCTGGTCTGAATAGGCTCCTTAGAAGGACAAAGGACTGGGGGTGAGGGATAATCCCACCTCTGCAGTACTTCTCCACCCATTGTCATGGGTTGTTAACAGTTGTTAACAGTGGTCTTTCTGGTGAGACTGGTCCTGATCTTTCTGGGGAGGGATGAAAGGCCAATTACTTGCAAATTGGACAAACCACAAGAAAGAAGGATAAAGTCTTTAATTACCGAGAATCTCCCTCTAGTGATGTCATCAACCTTTCACAGGTGTAACTCACGCAGCAAGATTTTGACCATTGGCTGGTACCACAAAAAGAAAAAGTGGTGAGGGAGGCAACATTTTGTAACAATTTTTGTCCCAGCCATTTTTCTCCTAGAGAATATGTACACAACCTATATATAGCAAGGGGATGAAACCTGGAACATATGACAATTGGAAAAATGTCCACCTTAGTTTTGTGAAAGTTCTGGAACGAAACATTATTCTGGGTGCAAGTTAGTGAAAATTAAATTTATGTCACTAAAGGAAATGAGACCCAGATCAGTTCAATATCCATTCAAACATGTCCTCTTTAAAAAAAAACCCACACAAACACTCCCCTCCCCAAGTTATATAATAATCACAGTCTTCATTTTTAATACAAAACCCTTCTCAAATATCGCTGTCCATCTTGTGTAGGGACACTCTGGGCAGATTATGATGGCTAGAAAAAGTATTGAAAATCCGTGTCGCTGTGGAAACTGGGCAGGCAACTGTCCAAATACATGAATTAATTGTGTAGAGAAATGAAGCAAAAAAGAACAGATGACAAAAGTAATTAGAGTCCTTTGGTATATAGTGAGTCTCATGTAAATATGTTTATGCTGTGTGAGAAATAAGAAGTGACAGCAGCTTTTAAAAAATAGCAGACCTTACAAAAAGTCAAGCCATGGATAAAAAGACTATTAAGTTAAAACCATAAATATTGATGCCATGACAGCAAATCCCACTTAAGCAGAGATTTTAGTGTGATGTGTGTTTTCTCTTGCTTTTTTGAAGAAAGGAGCAATGAAAGTTATTTATTATCTGCTCCCAGTAATTATGAAAAACAGCAGCATCTGGAGATACTAATCCTTCTCAGCCTCTTTTATTTGAATTGTGTTGGGAAAGAAATTCTGCTGTTCTGGAAATAATAGAAATTACTCAAATCTGCTTGATTGGTATGTGAGTGCCTAAATGGACTGTGTCTCTGATATGAATTTCCCAGGCTTCTTGCTGCATTTTCTTTCGGTTAGGTTTCAACATACTTGACAGACATCATTTTGTGTAGTGGTACAAATTAATTCCACATCTACCTTGCAAGAAGCTTAGGTTATCGGTGCTTATTTGCCCCTGCTTAGAGACACATTATAGACTAAGGCGAATGTGTGTTCCCTACAAGTCATCCATTTCCCCTCCCACAACAGAATTTCTTCTGAAATAGGTGCCAGAGTAACCAGATGTGCACATTACAGCTATATTTACCTTCCAGTGACTATTTATAAAACAAAGCATGTTAAATACAAGATAAAATGGTGAGGAAAATCACATGCTATGACAGACATCTGACACCACTTGCGGGAGTGCCTCTTGATAAAAGTTACATGTAGGTTGACCCCTACGTGGATTCATTCTTCTCCTAAAGGATTTACATCTGAATACTGTTTTCATTGAATTTGAAAGACTGACACAAACAATGTGGTCCGTTGTAGATAACCAAAAAAAGAGGAAATGGCATTGACTACAAAATGACTCTTGAGAGTCCCCTGGACTGCAAGGAGAACAAACCTATCCATTTTGAAGGAAATCAACCCTGAGTGCTCACTGGAAGGACAGATCCTGAAGCTGAGACTTCAATACTTTGGCCATCTCACGAGAAGAGAAGACTCCCTGGAAAAGACCCTGATGTTGGGAAAGTGTGAAGGCAAGAGGAGAAGGGGACGACAGAGGACGAGATGGTTGGACAGTGTCATCGAAGCGACCAACATGAATTTGACCCAACTCCGGGAGGCAGTGGAAGACAGGAGGGCCTGGCGTGTTCTGGTCCATGGGGTCACAAAGAGTCGGACATGACTTAACGACCAAACAACAACAACAAAATAAAAGGGCAGGAAAGGAGCAAAGATTTACATACAATTAGCATGTTTTTGTATACACATAGATTTAGAAGTAAGTCAAAGAGAAATATAACACATCTTACCCAACTTTGGAAAGCTTCTAGTTTCAATTACAAGACTCTCCCACCAACACGAACAGTGGCTGTATTGGCAGGAGACTTAGGGAGCAATTGTCCATTTGCTCCATAGCCAGGAAAATCAAGGGGAACTGTTTCTGGCCGGGTTTGAAGATCCCCCAGTGATCCCGAGTGGCTGGAGAATTCTGGGAGCGGCCGATTGAAAAACACCATTTTGTGTACCTCTAGGCTTAAAGAGGATTGGTTTTGTTCAATGGCTTTCTTTTCAAGGGCACCTGAAGAAGAGGTTCTTGGATGAACTCCTGGTGAGCAGAGACCAGTTCCATCGTGACAAAACAAGAGGAAACAATGAACTCTCTTACTTGCAACACTCATTTCTATGTGCCATAAAATAAAGAAATGACAGGAATGCTACTTTGATTTAGAAGCTAAAATATCTCATTCTGCATACAGAAGATAGCTTTGTTGTTTTGTTTTGGTTTCGGCAGCATTTTGCTTCCACCCCAACATCTCATTTATGCGTTTGTGTAACATCAAAACACTACAAAAAATTTTATCTGTTCAAAATAAGAGCAACACTTGTCGAATCAGCTTTGTTTGCCCTTAATGACATGTAATTGCATGACTGCTGGGCTGGGATTCGGAGAGAGCAAAGTTCAAATTCTGACTCAGCCACAAAATCCCAAGGTTATTGTGAAGATTTAATAAAGGCAAAGAGATAAGTGAACCATATATGTCATGTAGTGGTTAGAATAAGAAACCACTTTTGAGTATTCTCTCCCTCGAAAACCCAGAAAAGGGTAGCCATGAGTCAGAACTGACTTGATGGCACATTATTATTATTTATTATTTAGAACTTAGGGGACCAGGGTTCAAATCCCCATTTAGCCACAACACTCACTGTGTGAGCTTACTCAAGACAAACTCCTTCTCCCTGACCTCCCTCACTGTGAGAAAAATAAATGGGAAGGAGGAGACCTTCACATGCTACCTTGAGCTCATTGGAGGAAAGATGGGGCATTAAATTCATTCATTCATTCATTCATTCATTCATTCATTCATTCATTCATTCCTATGCTGAAGATCTGAGAAACCATCATGAAAACATTCCATTCTCTGTGCTGTCCCTGATTGGCTGGGGTAATTTTGAAGTTACAACTTGACCTATGATGGGTTGCCAATACAGCATTATTTATAGGAAACAATTAAGAGACGGGTCCACCAATGCATGTTTGGGATAAAGATAGTTCCAAGGTCTGAAAAGGAACTGTATGAGATTACTGTCACAGTACAACAAGGTTTCCTTTCTCCATATTCCTGGTACCTATCATTGGCAGTTGTGTGTGTTCTGTGTCATCAAGTTGGAACTGACCTACAGCAACCCTAATAGGGCTTTCAAGGTAAGTGAGATATTTAAGGAGTAGTTTTACCATTCCCACTCCCCCAGTGAATTTCCATGGCTGAGCGAGGATTTGAACCCAGTTCTCTTGAGTCCTAATCTGTCAAACTACCCACTATACCACATTGGCAGTTATGTGGCTCTAAAGCCATTTTTGGGAAGGGGGAAAAAAAACCACTACCCCTCCCTGCCACTCATCTCCAGGTTGAGACTGCCACTGCTAGCACACTCTAATTCAGATTAAGCCCAGAACTAGATTAGTCATCGGAAGTGCTCATTGTAGCATTAGACACTTATTGTTTGAAAGAATAAAGAATGAGGGGAAGGAATGTAAATGAGAAGAAAGCGCTCTGCCTGGCTCTTTCAAATCTCTGCGTCCTCCCCGGCCATTGACGGCTTTTTCTCTTTTTCCTCTCCTGCAGTTGTCTCATCCACTTCTGAAGATCCTCCATTTTCATTTGAGGTGAAATAGCTTCCAGATGTAATTTCACTGCTTCCCTAGCTGCGTAATGAAAATTAAAAAGCACTGCAGAATCCCGGCTGAAGCAGCACTATCAATAAACTGAGCCAATACCGGTCATAAAAAATGATGTGGGCTTGTGCTGTTGATGACACTTGCAGGCAGGCACACTCACACATGGACACACACAAACACACACACCCTTTTCAAAACACCACACTTCCATCGCAACACCATTTACACTGAACAGAAGCTGGCATCACTTGCGTTTATAGGTGGCACTGGAGTTTAGGGGTAGCGGAAATGCTTTATATTCCGATAGTCTTGGGCTCCTTTGTTGGCATTTCCTGGTAAAAAGGACCATCTCAGCCCTTAGAAAAGTATTTCCAGTCTGAGTTAAAGATGAGTTAAAGATAAAATTTAAACTGGGATTTGAACTTGAGTCTCCCTTGTGCAAATCCAGCACTCTAACCGTTGAAATATCCTACCTGACTGAAATCATTGGTTCCAACATCAGTGATGCCAAACTGAAACATACTGCAGCAATTACCTACAAAACAACTACACAACAATGAAGGTGCTTCATTTGTGTAGGAACTGTATGCCTGATTGGATATGTGCCCCCCAAAAAACATCCAGGATTCTGCAGAGCATCAAAACATGTGACTCCAACTCCCAGAATTCTATAGCCAACTGGGCCATGGGTAATTGACTATAATGTTAAAAAAAAGTAACTTTCCGTATTCAGTTAGATGGTCCTAAGAACATTTAAGAAACCCAAACACCCCAGTATAGTTTTAACCGAATAAACAGATTACATTTCTTTTTGTTCTCTGTGGCTTTGTGTTTAGATCTTGGATGGATGAAATTAAAAAGCTTTTTTTAAAATAAAAAGATGCTTTATCTTGCCATCCTCATTTGCGTTGATGTTTATTTTAATATTGTTATGTGTCTTAAACTGATTTGGGGAGGTGGTATGCAGGATACCTCATGACACAGTGGGCAGAATGATGGACTAGGACCCAGGAGACATGGGTTCAAATCCTCATTGAGCTATAGAAACTCACAAGGGAGTGGGAGGCAGCACTGGTAAAACCCCTCCTTAAATATCTTTCTCACTTACTTTAGAAACCTTATGAGGGTTGCTAATATATCAGGCGTGACTTGACAGTACAGTAGACATGTACTGTATGGCCCCTTGAGGAAATACTGCATTTTGAAAGGTAGCTAATGATACATTAGCTGGTTGGCTGGCTCAGTGGTTTAAGTATCTGGTTCTGGAGCCAGAGGTTGGGAGTTTGATTCCTCACTGTGCCTCCAGGGAGAA
Source organism: Intellagama lesueurii (assembly GCA_037013535.1). Lineage (NCBI taxonomy): Eukaryota > Metazoa > Chordata > Lepidosauria > Squamata > Agamidae > Intellagama > Intellagama lesueurii. The sequence goes on from JBAJHW010000003.1 coordinate 11,179,517, forward strand.
GAGCCAGCCTGTGTAACTTTGGGCCAGCTGCACAGTTCCAGGGCACCCCCAGAAGAAGAGAATGGTAGACTGCTTCTGTGTATTCTCTACCTAGAAAACCCTGGAAAGGGTTGCCTCAAGTTGGAATAGACTTGATGGCATGCAATTATTGTTATTATAATTAGAGATGGGCATGAACCTTGGTTCAGAGGTTCGTACCTGTTTGTACGCACAGCATTACGGGTGCCCTTCCCCTGCCTCCCCGGCCACTGATTCACTCACCTGCTGGCGTGCACTCCTCTCGGCTGTTTGACCAGTCCCTGGCAGAGCACAGGTTTGCCTGTCCTGCCTCTTTGTCTGAGTGGGTGATCAGCCAAGGATGAGGGCAGGGAAACCTGTGCTCCTGCTGGAGACTGGTCAAACAGCCGAAGAGGAAGAGGAAGAGGAGCATACGCCAGCTGGTGAGTGGGGGATCCAGACAGGGAGGCAGGGGAAGGGAACGCAGGGCACCTGTGGTGCTGTGTGTATGAACCCACACGAATCTCCGAACCGAGGTTCATGCCCATCTCTAATTATCATGATACATTCCCTCAGTGAATAAAAATGGAAGAATGGCTTGCTGAAGATAAACTTCTATTTAAGGACCATAACTCTTTATTTAAAGGAATTGGTCATCGAAAGACTGCCAATCCACGTGTGATCTGAAAGAGGAAGAACCCAAGCATTTGAGCAGTGGTTTGGATGTGGCTTATCAGCATTAAGGTCCTGGGAAGCAGACATTGTGAACACCCAGGTCTACAGACTTGACAAGGTACTGGAAGAGATTCTCGTTGAGCTGTGTTCCCATATGGAATGTTTCTCTGAGTTAATTAAGCACTGAAGGGAAAGTTTGCCATACACCAGGTGAGAACATTTACCCATTTGGTCTAGTCCTCTCTTTCCTAATGATTCACGGTTCGTTAGGGAGTTCTAGACAGACGGGGTTCTCACCCATCACCTGCTGGTTAAACATTTGAAGGCACCCTTGCACTAAGACATTCTGCTAAGCTTCTTCCTGTGTTGGTGGACTTTTCACACCTCTGCCTTACCTTGGGAATCATGGACAGTCCCAACAGTTTCTGACACAATGCCAGGAGAAGTAACTTTTCCAAACTTTGGTCAACAGTCAACCTCCCACACCTTGGTTTTGCTTTGGTTGGCTATGTTTGGTGAACATCTTTTGAGTTCCATGAACCATAGAAACAGATTCTAGCATCTTTGCCAATTCTGCAGGCAGAGGTGTGAAAAGAATGACAGCTTCCCATGGTGTCCACCCACAACCACTTTTTCTATATTCATTGTTTGTCTTGTTAATTGTCTGTTCACAGATGCTGGACAATTAAGAACATAAATGAGGACTATATGGCCTATATGTTGTTGGTCTGCAACTTTCAGCAGCTCTTGACAGTGTAGCCAATAGTGAAATATGTAGGAGTTTTAGCAACCTCATATGCTGCCTTCAGAAAGTTTGGCTGGGAGGAACCTTTCTGAGCTGCAGTAACTGTCAATCAATCTAGCAGTAACCAATTGTTCCTTCCCTGCCTCTGATTTCAAAGAGAGTCACACCTCTCTGCTTAAGGGTCTTTCCCCCTCTGTTAGAAGTTAGTGCAGTTAGAATGTAGTTTGTAGGAGTCTGCTGGAAGCAGGCTGTGAGTCTGTCAATGCCTGTTGCTATAAGCAGTCTTTTCCTCCCCCAGTATCCTGGTTTGATCTATTCAACTTTGAGTAAATGAAACCTTTTTATTCTTTCTCTTAGCAATGCGTCAGAGTGAGTGATTGAAACTGTAAGTGCCAGTTGATGAGATGAAAAGGAGTGGGGAGACTGGAAAATCAAACTATTTCTGCTCTGTGGGTCCCTATATTGCTGCTGTGCAGCTAAAAGAGGTTAGCCAAAATGTAAAACTCTTCAACAAAACAAATGCAGGAACAAGTGATACCTTTATTGGACCATTAAGAAAGTAAAACAAAAAAAATAAAGCAAGCTTTCAATGATGATTCATCTTCCTCAGGCTGCAGTCCAAGGTCTTGTGGGTAGCTCCAAAATTATATGTTTTTATTAAAGTCCCAAAAGTTTCATGGCTGCTGTTGGGAGCCAGGTGTAACTTCTTAGATGGAGATAGCTGTAGTCTGCAGTCTGCAAGATGCCTGTGGGGGAAGGGCGTGGTTTCAGTCCCCTCTGCAGCCAGTGGTTCAGAATTTATCACCCACCTTTCTAAACAAAAAGTGGCCAGCACTCTGCACCCCCTTCCTTTCCCCCTTTCCGTTTCATCTGAAACTCAAAGAGTTTCTATTTGTCTAGGGGAAACCAGTAGGGTAACAGAAGCATGACAAGCCTCCATCAGAGTTGGGATTAAAAAATTAGTTAAACCACCAGGAACAGCCAGTTTCAGCCAAATTAAAGCCGACTCAATAGTTTTACCTGGGGGATAGTTTCTTCAGCATGCAGTACTGCTTGTCTGGTTTCAGGAGTCCGATGATGTTCAGGAACCCATGTTGGTCTTCATTTGGTGCCCTGACCAGCCATTCTACAATATCTTACACAGTTCAGAAAAAATCAGGACAAGGTCCTCAAAACAACACAAATGCAGGAACGGGTGATACCTTTATTGGCCTGTTAAGAAAATAAAACAACAACAACAAAAATAAAGCGAATTTTCATCTTCCTCAGGCTGTGCACCAAGTTCTCATGGGTAGCTCCGAAATAGGCTTGCCAGGATCCAGGGCTGAAGTCTGAGGGAATTGTTTTGTTTCTACAGTTCTCCAGGATGGGAGACAAATCTCATGGCAAGTGGCAGCGGGGGAGAAGAAAGGACAATTTTTGTGTGTGAGGTGCTTATAATGCCTTGTTACTGTTCTTCAACCATTCTCAACATGGTAAAAAAAATGTTGGTGCACCAAAAACCAGGAGTGACAGGAGAGGCTTAAGGAGAGAGTTAGTGAGTGCTGTTGGAGGCAGAACAGGAAATGGGCTGTGTTGTTTCCACAATCAACTGACTTGGAAGCATTGCTTCCACAGCTCTCAACCCTTGCCTGCCCCACCTCTGTGACATCACAAAGACCTGCCCTTTGTGATACCCCAAAGGCCTAGAAATGGGATGTCGTAGATCTTGGTGAAGCATGATGGGACTTTCATGCAACATGACTGGTAACATCTGTAGGGGGCATTTCCCATTTCTGTGTGGGAGGAAGCCAATCTTGAAAGCTTCTGTTTGCCAAGCTATGCCCCATTTTGGTTTGAGAGGATCAGAATAGTTGTGTTCCACCTTCTGCTTATCGACACAAATCCATTTATGTGACCAAGCTTGTTGAGTTGGAGCTGAGGAACTTCATGTTAATGGCTGCAAGGTTATCTTTCACCAACAATGATGGCATGTTGATCATCATCATCTTAGAACTGCAGAGCCGGAAGGGACCCTCTCGATCATCAAGTCCAGCCCCTGTCAAGGAGGCACCATGGGGGAATTGAACTCCCAACCTCTGGTTCCGCAGCCAGAGACCTAAGCCACTGAGCTATCCAGAAGGACCTCTTTTGGGTATGACTGTTTCCATTATTATTTTTCCCACTTGCCTTTTTTTTTTAAACTTAGAAAAGGGCAGTGTTAGGACTGAGAAGTCAGACAGGAAATCCATTAAAAAGGAATGAGCTGGGAACAAGAAATAAAGTGGAAATCATAGTAGGTGGGATCTATACTTTTACTCTCCTTTGACTATTCAGGAAGGATCCGTGTATGTATGTGCACTTGCATTTATTAATACCAAGCATATCCTGCCTCTTAAACCTAAGCAGAATCCAGATTCTACTTACACTTTAACAAATGAGTACAGAAAACATGCTTGAGAACATAAGAATAGCGGATTGGTTCACATTGACAATACAGTCCCACACATATCTGCTCAGTCGTACATCCCATTTAGTTCAGTGGGGCCTCCTTCTGGTTAAGTGTATATAACACAGGGGGGCAAGGTCTGAAGGTCACCCTCAAAGCAAAAAGCAAAGCAAGTTGCTTATGTATTGCCCTATTGAGCTTAAAACACTCTTTGGGTGACATTGGCTCCCCAACTTATGAATTAGCAAAATGCCTAGCCACCCTCCTACAGACCCACATTGGACCAACCTCATCCTACATCAAAGACTCAGGACATTTCATAAGCAAGATCAGCACCCTAAAACTCAACCCCGGGGACAGACTGATCAGCTTTGACGTAGTATCCCTTTCACCAAGGTACCGATAAAGGACACTCTGACACTCATCCAGCAGATCTTTCCAGAAGACATCAAGCCCCTTTTCCAACACTGCCTAACAACCAGCTATTTTCAGTGGGATAATGAGTTCTATGAACAGTCAGATGGAGTGGCCATGGGGAGCCCCCTCAGCCCGGTTATAGCAAACTTCTACATGGAACATTTCGAAAAACAGGCCCTGGCTTCGGCACCCTTCGCACCCACAGTCTGGTTCCGATACGTGGATGACACCTTCGCAATATGGAACCATGGTGAAGAAAAACTGGAAGAATTTCTAAACCATCTCAACAGCATCCACCCAAATATACAATTCACCATGGAAAAAGAAATAGAGGGCCAACTCCCTTTCTTAGAAGGAAGAAAAACCTTAAGAACATGGTCAAACAGCCCGGAAAACCCACAACAACCACTCTTTGGGTGGTTTCCAATTTAATTATGCAGGCTACACATTGTATAATTATGCAAGCTGGGTACTCAGTTTATGACCTCAGAAGGATGGAAGGCTGAGTGAACCTTAAGCTAGCTACCTGGGATTGAACCCAGGTTGTGATCGGAGTTTTGGCTGTCACTGGGCCACAAGGCTCCTCAGGCCCTGAGGCCCCACTGTGGGCCACACCAGCCCCCATAGTATCTGCCAGTGGTCATTTTTAAAGGACAAAAACACATAGAAACTGCCAGAATTCTGCTCTGTTTGAGGTAATATTTCGGGGATGAGGGAGTCTTATGGGACCAAGGCCTCCAAACATAAAACTACTGCTCCTGGAGGCCAGGAAGGGGGGGGGGGCTGACCTGAGGAAGGGCTTAAGTAGCCTTGGGTGTTGCAAAAATGTTCCTGGTGGCTCCATGAGGTCCACCGGGTGCATTTGGCCCTGCTCTAGTAAACAAGTTCACCACCTCCTTTGCTTCAACTTCTCCCCATTGATGACTGCAGCTTAGGCTCCAACCTGCTAAGAGTTGTTAGAAGCAGAGTCAGCATAGAATCAAAGTGGAAGTATTTCAGCAGGTAGGGGAGGAAAAAAATGCACTTGAAGGACAACCTAAAAGTCATCCTATTACCATTTTTCTCAGAAGGAAATTCCACAATTGAAGACATCCTGTTTTGCAACTCCAAAAATGATACCTCTGAAGATGGCAGGAATCTGGGGCACCAAGTAGAGCACCCGCTTTCTGACCAAATTTTCTGGGAACCTCTAAGCATTGGAGGGCCACCAGACCACTCTACACATTGGGTTGGTCCCAAGTAAAGGAAGCTTTGTTCTCACAATCTCTCTCACTTGCTTCTGGTACACAAAATACTAGAGTCATGGAGGAATTATATTTCCTGGGGCATCCACTTTGCTGTGTATGTTGTGGATTCCTAGGAATGTTACATTTCCCAGGGCTCCCTAAACATGTTTCATGGCACAGTGAATAGCAGTAGCATCAAGGAGGAAGGGGAAAAGGGGCTGTTCTTTTCTTGCTTAGATTAGAGTAACCTCCAAACGGTTATGCAGAGGTTGTGTGTGAGGATCAGTTGCCAGAGATCAACACAAAGAAAGCTATGAAGTTCATTGATCATCTAAGAACTGCAGAGCTGGAAGAGACCAGTGGAGAACTGGACTCCTAATCTCTCACTCTGCAGCCATTGCCTTCTTCATGCTTTCTCAAAGGCATCTGCTTGACCACTATAGGATATAAGATGGGATTTGTAGTTGAACCTTTGAGCCTTTAGTCTGACCCAAGACTCTTATTCTATTCTTATGCATTAAGCAAGCATGGATGTCAACATCCTGAAAATGCTGGACTCATTTTATGTATAACCCTTATCCCGAGATGGGAACCTTTGCTTTTGTGGAGGTTAACTCCACCTTTAGGATTCTGGGTGTTGTAGTCTACAACCATATCCATGTTTCCCACTTCCACCCTTACCAACACCTTGCTATGGCAACATGGAAAGTCCAATGGATTGTTCTTAGTGTAAAATTATTCCAGCCTTGTTCTTGGCGAAACAAAAACAAATGATTTGTGAAACCGAACACCTGCTCCGTCTTCCCTATGACCTCTCTGGTGATGAATTCATCCATCTTTCTGAGAACAGAGCCAGTGGACGGTCTCATAATCTTTCCTACTTCATTCTTCCAGATGGTGACTCTATAGCGACAGCGCCAATAAAAAGCAAATATATGAGAAGATATTAAGCCCCACTGGGCCATTTGAAGACGTTCCCTGTGTACACTCTTGAATGTACACCTTGGCATGGTGAGGAGGTATGAGTGGTTTCAGGGAATCTGAGGGCACTGCCTCATGGCAGGTTCACCTACAACACAATGATCAAAGCTGAGGCATCAGACTAAGCATGTGATCATACGGGGAAATAGATTTCCATTTGGGCCACTTGTGGAGCAGTCTGGTGTGATCTATTTTCCGTTGATCACTTTTGTGGTTGGTTTTCATTCTAATGTTCACATGCTATTTTATGTAGCATGGTGTCTTTCCATGGTGTATAAATTTCTGCACTTGCAAGTGCCTTCAGGCTGTTTGGCAATACAACATTGAGGGTTTAAAAATTTAGACCGTTAACTGGCTAGCTTTCAGTGCATTTAAAGTTCATTGTTTACAGTGGGAAACACTGAACCACAAGCTGAACTCTCTGGCTGAAGTCTCTGTGGGTTAGCTGTGCTGATGGTTCAGCTGTGTGCAGATGAATATATTGCACTTCCCCCACCCCCCACTCTTATTTGGCTTGCGTTTCTCAATGTCTATGAAGTAGTAGGGAAAGAGAGAACTTGGTAATAATGATTAGCTTATGTGGGTAAATTTTATCCAAAGCTTGGGAAAAAATCTTTGGACTACACTTCCCAGAGTCCACCAGCCAGCATAGCCAGTGGCCATGTTGACTGGGGGATTCTGGGAGCTGTAGTCCAATAATGACACTTTTCTAAGTGTTGATTGTGTGTAGAGGGCTGCTCAAACATTGAGATAGTTAAAGACATTTGACGTGTTCAGGGCTAACCAGCAAGGGAAGAACTGCATGAAGATGTTAGCTGTCTTGCTGAAAAAGCCAACTATATTAGGTGGTGCATTGTCTTCGGGAACATGTAAATACAAACAGAATCAGGATATTTGTATATATATATTTTTGGGTGATCATGAGATGGAGCAAAGACCTGCTGGTCACCTGGTGGAGCAAAACCTCCTGACCCCCTCGGTTAAATCTGGCACTCATGCATTATGACTGGAAGTGGGAAAACAGAAGGAAGACGACAGAGCATGCTCTCCTTTTCTGTTGGTACCAGTTTAGCATATTCCTTAGCTTTCCTTTTTCTTTCCCTGCTTGCAATGTCTTTTTAATTTTAACATTTTAACCCACAGATGCCAAACAACATGCGGGATCCATGGAAGGTGCGTCTCTGCCCCATGTGTACATCCAGGCTCTTCACTCTGCCCCATAGTCACCCTGGAAATGCACAAATATCTCATATTTGGTTTGGATTTACATATTTGGTGCAGACAGCACACATCCCGTGTGTGTAAGTGCATATCCTTTGTACACACACACGGCAGAACTCAATAAAAATTGTCATATTACTGAATCTGTATTCAGCAACTGAAGTTTTACATTGCTTTGTTTCAGCCACCTGCAGTGCTATCTTTAAACTATTCAGTTCACATGCCAGATGCGGGAAGCCTTGCCAGTACAGCTCCCTATCTCCTCGAATATGCAGCCACTCAGATTCCTACATTTGCAGTTCTCATCAGACCCATAGAAAACTTTGCTTTGCAAATTTAATTCTCGAAGAGAGCATGTCTGTGGAGAATCCAGCTATCATCTGGAATAGGTGCTGGTTCTGTTTGCCATTACTTTATTGTCATACACTGTTGAATTTAGCAAGAATCTCAGGTGACTTAGGGAAAGGGGTTCGAAATTTCCATATATTTCAAGTCAGGGGGAGGAGAATATGGATAAGTAATACCCTGGAAAACACCCTGATGTTGGGAAAGTGTGAAGGCAAGAGGAGAAGGGGACGACAGAGGACGAGATGGTTGGACAGTGTCATCGAAGCAACCAACATGAATTTGACCAAACTCCGGGAGGCAGTGGAAGACAGGAGGGCCTGGCGTGCTCTGGTCCATGGGGTCACGAAGAGTCGGACACGGCTTAACGACTAAACAACAAATACCCTGACGTATTATTTCAGGAAAATGGCAAGACACGCCATCTCTCAATAAGCAGGACCACAATGGGACAAATTACCTTGGGAGGTGTAGAGCACTCCAACGCTGGAGGAACATCTGGCAGAACGCCTCCTTCTGATTAGATCTGCCCATCCTGTAAGAGCTTCTCAGGCTGGGCAGTTGAGAGTCCTGACCCTGAGTGAGGCCGTAAAATTAAGACCAGAAACCGGGCCTTCTTAGCGGTCGCCCTACAACTTTGGAACAGTCTCCCACCCGAAATTCGCCTGGCCCCTTCACTGGGAACCTTCAAAAGATCATTAAAAACGTGGCTTCTCAGACAGGCTTTTCCGGATTTTAAAACATCCTGATGCAATAGTGCCTCTAATAATTAATACTCAGCCCTTCGCCATGCTTTCATTATGCTTTCATTAAACTTTTATTCTTCTGCTGCTGTGTTATTATGTTAATGTATTTTGTTTTCTTTCATAATTTGTTTGGTCGCTATTGTTATTGGTTGATTTTGTTTTTGTTTGCTGCTTTTATTACTGCACTTGTGAACCGCCCAGAGTGGCCTTGGTAGCCAGATGGGCGGTATAAAAAATCAAATCAAATCAAATCAAATCAAATCAATCGATCAATCAATCAATCAATCAATCAATCAATCAATCAATCAATCAATCAATCCAAGATTAATTGGGCAGCCTTCTGTCAGATCTGCTTTGATTTGGATCCCTGTATTGAGCAGGGGGTTGGACTCGATAGCCTTATAGGCGCCTTCCAACTCCATGATTCTATGATTCTAGGTCTCTTGAATGCACACCTTGGCAAGACTGGGACAGAGGTCTCTCTCTCTCAACCATCCAGATACCAAAGAAACTGGAAGTAAGTGCTTCGCTTATCCGCTGTTTCCGGCATCTGCGAGAGTGCTTGGAACTGATCCCGCAGATACCGTGGCCCTACTGTACACAACCAAAGTATTTCAGCTTTATGCATTTTATGGCTCGAGTCCTGTTCACCTGTGATGATAACACAGTCCACCTGTTCACCTGTGATTATAACATAAAGGCAAATTTATAAACTTGTCCAGCTGGCAGCAGGCCCTCCTTAGCTGGCAACAGGCATGCTCTGATTGCAAAATCAGCCATGGAACCAGGGGAAGAAAAGGACGTGCAATTCTCCTATGCATGCACAAAACATAACTAGCATTATGGCGTAAATAGGATTGAATTGTATGAGTTTTTTAAAAAAAGATTTATTCATTTGCTCTAGAGGTTCTTCATTGGACACACATGCAGCATGAATAATCAACATTTGCTATTAAATATTTTGAATATTTTAAAGCACAATGAAGAGTGGGCAACCTAACAAAATGTCGAACATGTAACATTTGGTTCTACATATGGTTTTTTAAAAATAGCTTTTTATTAGATGTCTTTCTGTTTCAAGGAAGAGATAAGAAAAGGCAAAGCAAAGTGTACTGTTTATATACCACTCCATAGCCCTTAAAGCACTCTCTGATTTATTTATTTAATTTATATACCGCCCTTCTGGCAGCCAAGGCCACTCTGAGTGGTTTACAATTTTTAAAAAAGTTATGCAGGCTACACACCCCATGATCTGGGTGCTAAGTTTACTGACCTTGGAAGGACAGAAGGCTGAGTCAGCCTTGAGCCAGGTACCTGAGCCCATCAGCAGAGACTTTGACTGCAGTACTGCAGTTCAACCACTGCACCTCAAGGCTTCTAACAGATGTCCTTTACATATGAAATGTATATCCATCCTGGAGAGTATTCATTTCCACTGTAACTTACCTAGACACCAGAGCTTATACCTTCCAGTGTTGTTTACAGCTCCTCTGATTCGGTCTGGAGGCCAGCTCAGGGCTTTGGATTCGATCCCATTTGGTCTCGAACAATTTCTTCACAGCTTGTGGCTTCAAACTGGATTGAGTTGTAAATTTGGATTGCCTCTCTCTCATTGACTTTTACTGGAAAACCCACATGACTACAACTATTTTGCTTTTAACACTGATGTCCATGAAATCTGGAGACATGATAGATCCTAAAAAAGGAGTAAATCTACCAGATTTCAGGACATTGGGCGCTAGGTACCTTTAAAGTTTTTGTTTGTTTTGTTTTGTTTTTAAAGTCTCAAGTAATTTCTGCATCACAAAATTCTATTTGTGCTCTGGGCACGAACTGATGTGAAAATTCGTTTATTTCACTCCAGAATCAAATCTTGCAATTTTGCTTCAATCCCAGGCTTTATACAAATGGGTCCCAATTAGGCTGATTCACTTAGTATTCTGGACTTTGGTTAAAGCTGGTGGACAGACCGAACACATCCATGCTATTCTGTTTGTGCTTGTTCTGGATTTTACCCAAGACATTCCAGGAGGTGCCAGAAGTTCCCAAGGCTAATCCATCCCCTTCCGAAATTTAATGCTTCCCCAGATTGTTATTTTTGTGCCTTTTAAATAAATAAATAAATATCAATTTATATTATAGAAGTCATTTTAGGTTCTTGGTTTTACATTCTAGACAAGATATGAACACAACTCACATATAATATTGTAGTTTAACCCTATATGTGAGCGAGTAAAGAAAGTAATCCAAAATTCTTTCAATTTTCAAGACCAAGTTCTAATCCTATTAGATGTTCTTACAATGTAATAAAGAACAGATTTTTTTAAAAAAATCTGCTTTGACTTTGAAAAGGGCCTCTCACCAGCGATGATATTTACAAGTGCAGTGAAAATAACAGGAAGCTATACACATAAACTGAGATAAATATCTGTAGTATTATACTTACGAATAAACTGAGCAGCTGCCATAGCTGTGCATTTTTCTTGAGACCAGAGACTGATTGTAAAATCTAAAAATTGCCCTCTTGAGCTCAGCAGCTCTGTTGAATCATAGACGAAAATGCTGTTGCCCAAAGTGACACTACAGTAGGCTCACTGAATCAGGGGGGATTTGAGGAGTCAATTCCACTTTTTGTTTTGATTCAATTGGGCCTACTCTAGCTGTAACTCACTTTAGCAGAGTAAGTTGCAACTAAAGTAGGCGCATTTGAATCAATGGAACTTACAGAGGAGTTGACTCACCAAACGTCCACTGATTCAGTGGGTCTGCTATACTGTAACTTACTTCACCAAACAACAGGATTTCAACTGATGCTTCCCTTATGCTGGAAAGATGCAAATCGTAGGGTCTGGAAAAACTCTCCACCTGCCCTGTGTACTGTAGAATACTGTCTTGAGCAGAAACACAGCGATCCCTGCACCTGCTGAGCAAATTGTGCCACCTGCCCACCTGCCAAGAAAGACATTCATTTTTGGTCTTGGCACCAGGTTGCCATATTACGTGGTTTGCTGGGTTTTACCAGGACTCTGGCCGCCTTTATCTGTATTCCTCTTGCACTTATTTCCACAGTGAGTTGGCCCAGAAAAGTTCTAGGCTTCTCAATCATTGTCAGTCCTGCCCCATCTGATGTCATAAGGACACGCCCCTTTGCCTCAGGGTTGCCCCCCCAATACCTCGGGGAATAAGACACCGAGAACCCGTCAACCCTACCGTTGGCAACAGAGTTGAGTATTCCAGCTGCTTCCTTCCACTGCAAGATCTAGCCAAGATCAGCTAAAATAAACCTTTCCGCAGGCTTGTCTGTTCGATACTGAAGATTACCTTTAAACGGCTCTCTTACTAAAAAGTTACCATTTTGACAGGTGGGCCACGGATGCCATCTCACACAAGGAAAGTGTAAGATCTGTGTTAACTTCAGCTCGACAGCGATCTCGGTACTCTCAGGATAAAACAAAAGAGTGGGATGCTAAACTGATAGATTTACAGCAGGTGGGCACAATGTTGACAATATGCAATGAATTTAAAGTCTGCTGCTCTCCAGTAATGCTCAGACAGAGACGCTTCTGCACGGCTGACTGGTGTACATGGTGCCATCTGGATTGGCCAGCTGGTTTTGAGTAATTATCGGAGGCCATCTGGGGATAAAGTGAGCTCAGTGCATTACGAACAGGATTTTGATTATGCTTAATGGAATGGGTCAAGAACACTCGGTATCTGTAAATAAGAAAGTGATAGCATCTAGTTAAAACTTTGACTTTTTCGGAGTATAATATGTGGACCTTCAAATTAATGGGAATGGAACCAAGGGGACTGAAAGGCTAAGAGTGAGCTACTGCACAGCTACTGTTTTTCAGAGCATGGAGAAGTTACTTTCCTGGACTACATTTCCCAGAATCCCCTTGGCAGCATGCCCCACTCCCTCAAGCATGACATTCTGAGGTAAGTGGCCATTAGCCTGTCCTCAAATACAGAAGACAAACTCCTTCGGGTGGAGAGGTAGCCTTAAGACAAATTCCTGAGCTGGAGGAGCTTTTAGGCTGCTCAGGGCAGGTGCTGAGAACAATTCGCATTTCCGTTTGAGACTTCTTCCTCCAAATCTGTGGCTTTATTCTCTGAACCAGAAGACATTGGCCTGAGGGAAGGAGTAAGCCATATGTGACCTGTGGGCTGTACTTGCTCTCCCAGCACCATTTTTGAAGCCCCAACACCTCTACCCTTCTAGCACCCCTAATCAACATCATCATCATCATCATGTGCCATCAAGTCAATTCTGACTTATGGTGACCCTTTTCAGGGTTTTCTAGGTAGAGAATACTCAGAAGTGGTTTTACCATTCCCTTCTTCTGGAGGCATCCTGGGACAGTGCAGCTTGCCCAAGGCCACCCAGGCTGGCTCTTCTCCCTGGAGGCACAATGAAGAATCAAACCCCCCAACCTCTGGCTCAGCAGCCAGATACTTACATCACTGAGCTACCCAGTCAGCTCTTCAAACACCCCTATATTCACTTAAATTTTTTATCTTTTCTGGATTTTTTTTGACTCAGGAAGCCCACTTGTATCTTCTTGGAGCACTTTTGCAATGCTTGGAGGGGCCACCAGTGTCCCTGACACTCCATAATTTTTAATTCAGCATGAATTTTTCTAGCTAGAATTCTAGTGACTTTAGCCAAAACATCCAAGTTCTCCAAGGAGACTCTGAGTAAATCCCAATTTACTTCTAAGAGTCAATATGAAATGGCTTGTATGGACACAACTAGATACTGTCTCTGTTCATTAGGTTCTGTGCAGGATGCCTCTCTAAAAAAAACCCAACAACGATTGTCTCGTAACGCTTTGCAGTTGCCATGAAGCTTAGAAAGCTCCACCCACGTCCTTCTCTGTACTCTCACGTCCTTCTCTGTACCCTGAAGCTCCTGTGAGAACTTTGATTCTGGTAGCTGTCATGAAAAAAAAAATCCCATACCTATCTGGAACTGCTACTTCCTTTGGCCTATGTTCTTTCACTCTCATGAATATACTATGCTCTGACACGTTCTCTCAAAACGTGTCAACCTGTAGAGGTCCAGCAACTTCTCTCTGATAGGCCCTGAGACTATGGACATAATGGAGATGGTCATGAGAGCTCTATAATGTACAACCACTATCCACAGATGTCCATATGCACCATTTTGTATTCCCTCTTAAGAGTAAATTGGAATTTTCATTCTTTTAGAGCCATAGTAAGCAACCTGGTTCCTGTCCAATGTTTTGGACAACAATGCCCACCATGCTTGATGGGGCTTGTGGGATATGCCATAGAAATAATCTGGAGGGTGCCATGTTGCCTATCCTTTTTCAGGGAATCACTTGGATGTGGGAGTGACTTCCTTCTGGTTTGTTTGCTTTTATATTTTCTGAAATGGTGATTTGCATCTCTCTGTTACTTGAAGACGAAGATAGTCTTAGTTATAGATCTGTAGAGCTGGAAGGGACCTTCTGGATCATTGACTCCTGCTCCTGTCAAGGAGGCGCGGTGGGGAATTGAACTCCCAACCTACGTAAACCCCTGAGCTATCCAGCAGGAATTATTCTTTGACTTGGAGCATATGCATCTTCATCATGGGCAAGGAGCATAAACCTTCATCTGAACATACAAAATTGCCCTAAGAGCCAGAATTCTGATTCATCTAGTGCTTCTTGGAAATTTAAAGGCATGTGGTTGCTTTTGTATTCATACATGTTTTGCTGTCCTGCTGCAGAAATCAGCTATTATGACAGGGGCTCTAGAAGTGGCTTTAACGTCACCTCTTGCCTTATCTTTTTTATTTTCTTTAGCCAGAAATGCTAGGGACCTGTGGCCTTCTTTGTGCAAATAATGTCTTTTTTGCTTTGGTCCTTTCTCGGAACTTTCAAACAATTGCAAAGAAGCACAAAAACAGGAAGTGGAAGTCACTCTCATTTCCTGTCCGCTGTCTTGTGCACTTCCTGTTGCTACTCTCCAGAAATTCAAACTTCCAAAGATTCTAGAAGAAAAGTAATACATGCCCATATTTCCATTCCAGGTAGTTGTTCAGGGAAGTGGGAGACCATTTCACTGGCGTACTGTGAATGATTTAGCTGTCATAAGTGCTCCATCAAATGTTTTTCTCTCATGCATTTCAAAGGTTGCATATGGATTCTCAAACATTTAGAAAAGTGCCGGCAGATGGTGACATTTACATTGAAGTCCTTTCAAAAAAAGAGAGGCTGATTTCCACTCAATCGATAGGGTCAGGATTTCACCAGGAAAATTGTTTTGGTATGTAGTTACAGACATTATGACAGCTGTTTGTAGTAGTTTTCCCTCATGCAGTATTTGAGAGCACTGAATTTTCACCACTCCACTCAGCCTCTGGCTACAACTGGAACAAGAATTAATTTATTCCATTGAGAAATGCCCATCGTCATTTGCTAACACACACAGTTAGTACCTCTTTTTACTGGATCACATTTCAAGAACCAAACCGCATTTCTTGGCATGTTGACGATATCCACCATTGGTGATTGGCCTTGTTAACTGTGCAGACAATTTTCAAACTGTTGGCCATGTGTTTCATTATATAAAGTGAGATTTCCAAGAGGAATCTTACCTCAGAGAGTTCTCCTTGCTTCATGCCACGGATTTTCCCATTTGTTTCAACAAGCCACTCGGTGACGGTAAACATCATTAATGTCTTGTCTCCTCTACTAGTCAACATTTAGATGGCACCACTGGGGCAAGTTTGGAAGTGTCTTCAGGGGCCTTTTGCCTCACCAGTATGTAGATGGTACCTGGCATTCTATCTTCCACCCAAATTAGATTGTTCCTGCAGGATTACACAGGCAGGGGGCTTTGCCTAGAGAACTAGACTGGAGAAGATGGCTCTCTTTGTCACATGCCAAGAAAAATATATTGGCAGAGTGTGGAAATTTATTGGCTTAAAAACCTGCAACTATGCAGCCACGAAATTAAAAGACGCCTGCTTCTTGGTAGGAAAGAGATGACAACCCTCGACAGCATCTTAAAAAGCAGAGACATCACCTTGCCGACAAAAGTCCGCATAGTCAAAGCTATGGTTTTTCCAGTAGCGATGTATGGAAGTGAGAGCTGGACCATAAAGAAGGCTGACCACCGAAGAATTGATGCTTTTGAATTGTGGTGCTGGAGGAGGCTCTTGAGAGTCCCCTGGACTGCAAGGAGAACAAACCTATCCATTCTGAAGGAAATCAACCCTGAGTGCTCACTGGAAGGACAGATCCTGAAGCTGAGGCTCCAATACTTTGGCCATCTCATGAGAAGAGAAGACTCCCTGGAAAAGACCCTGATGTTAGGAAAGTGTGAAGGCAAGAGGAGAAGGGGACGACAGAGGATGAGATGGTTGGACAGTGTCATCGAAGCTACCAACATGAATTTGACCCAATTTGAATTTGAGGCAGTGGAAGACAGGAGGGCCTGGCGTGCTCTGGTCCATGGGGTCACGAAGAGTCGGACACGACTAAACGACTAAACAACAACAACATGCAGCTGATAAATGTTCAGGGGTCCACAGAGCAGAATTAGCTTCAAGTCTCCCACAGTAGACCACTCCTTATTGGTTAGTTCTCTTATTATATCTCATATAATGGATAAGACCTGTTGATAAATATCAAAATAGCAATCATCTATATTTGGATTCTAGAGCTTCACAATTCTTGAAATCTCTAGACATTTTAAGATTATGTATAACAAAGTCATTCTTATCTGCCAAAAATTATGCAAGTCTTTGTTTACTATCTGCAAATGGACAAAGAGAACAGAGGAGGATTTTGTGCCTGTCGGGTGGTTGGGTAGGGGCGCAATTCTCTTTCCTCAGCTCCAGAACCTGGAAAAGTTAAATATCTGGACCATAATTCCCAGTGTCCAACCTATTTTTCCTAGCTTTACATACTGAGCAGTGCCAGTCAGCTGGATCTAACCTTTTTTTTTTTTTTTTTTACAGTGCCACGGACCTATTGCCGCTTTGGGGAAAACGGGAAGGTGGTTAGACTGAGCTTCCTGGACCTTCTTAAGAAGTTAGTGGAACCTGCAGGTTTTACTAACTTCTCCAGGACCGCCTTCAGCCTGGAGCCGGCCCTGCTCAGTTATCTGATAAAATGAAAATGACTCATGTTGCGGAGAGTTAATATAATGTTAGTAGAGATAGGCACGAACCAAAAAAACCAAACCAGGAAGTTTGTCTAAAATAGCTGGTTCATTGGTTTGGGCTGGGTCGGGTTTGTCAACAGGGACGAACCAAACCAAACTGAACCAACGATTTTTTTTATAGCATTTGTTTGTTTGGTTGGTTGGTTGGTTGATTGGTTTGCCTAATTTCTCCCCCCTCACCTCCGACATCCTGCTCCTGTCAATCAGAAGCACTAGGCAACC
Source organism: Intellagama lesueurii (assembly GCA_037013535.1). Classification (NCBI taxonomy): domain Eukaryota; kingdom Metazoa; phylum Chordata; class Lepidosauria; order Squamata; family Agamidae; genus Intellagama; species Intellagama lesueurii. The sequence goes on from JBAJHW010000003.1 coordinate 11,196,701, forward strand.
CTGGGAGGGACTTAGAGACTACTGGATTGGCAGGTCAAGCAGCCAAACATGCGGCTCAAAGGGCTCTGGGGAAGTTGCTTGTTCTTATTTATAAGGTTGATTCACAGGAGCCATTTTCACCTCAGAGCCACTTCTGCTAGAGGAACCCTTCTACCTCAGAACCAGGGCTGGCTCCAGGTTGAAGGCAGTCCTGGAGAAGGACCCCCCCGCCCTCTACTGATCACACAACAACCTCTGTACCTTAGCTCAGACCTACAGCATGACATTGTCCCTAGGGTTTGAAGAAAGGGTGTTGTCCATCCCCAGTCCACATCCTGATGAGCAACACCTTGTGTCAGGTTCCCTGGCATGAACCACTGCTGGAATTTTTTCCAAGCCCGCTGCTAAAGGGTACTTTCCTGGGGTGGGGCTGCTTTGAGGGTGTATAACTCAGACATCTGAAATCCAAACTTGACCAAACGTGGAAGGGGTGTAGAGGAGAGTCAGGGGAAGTGTCTCTGTGATTTTGGTGTGTCTCTGTGGTTCGTGAACTTCAGTGAACCATAAACCACAACGAATTGCCGTTTTGCTAGTTTGTGCCCATCTCTACAAAACACTCTGGCTTAAATCCTGTTGCGTAGATTTGTTTGCATAACTCAAAGTTGTGCAAGCAGTAGACGTCATATGCCAAGATAGAAGTGCTACCATGAAGGATTTCTGCAGGTGTATTATGCAATAATTGCATCATGGATTACATAATCCATTGCACAATCAAATTGTCTAATGAGGACTGCTTGGGCATAACACCCTACACAGTTTGGTGACCAACCTCCATTGCATTATATGCTCTCTAAGCAGAAAATGGAAGATTCAATTCCTGTGCTATTCTGGTTTTTTTAAAAAAGAAAAGGAGGTGGTTCTAACCTATAAAGCTCTAAACGGCTTGGGTCCTAGCTATCTCAAGGACTATGTCTCCTTTTACTAGCCTCCCTGAGTGTCAAGAGCACCAGGAGAGGCCTTGATCTCAGTCCCACCACCTTCACAGGTGAGGCCCTCCTCCCTTGCAGCTCCCAGGCTTTGGAACTCCCTCCCACAGGAGGCCAGACTGGCCCCACCTTCGGCAAGTAGGCCAAAACCTTCCTCTTTAGGCAAGCTTTCCCTTAGTGACTGGCTGTCTAAGAGAAGTTTTAAAATGGATGGTTGTACCTGACTGCTTTGAATGTGTTTTTGGTGCTGCTTTTGTCTGCCGTTTCTTAGAGTAGTATTTCTTTGATTTTTTTTAAGTATTTGTGTACTTACTGTTGTTAGCTTTAAATACTGTCTTTTAATGACGTAAGCTGCCTTGGGTCCTTCTTAAGGATAGATAGATAGATAGATAGATAGATAGATAGATAGATAGATAGATTAGATAGATAGATAGATAGATAGATAGATAGATAGATAGATAGATAGATAGATATTTGGTAAAGGTAAAGGTTCCCCTTGACATTTAGTCCAGTCGTGTCCGACTCTAGGGCGCGGTGCTCATCCCCGTTTCCAAGCCGTAGAGCCAGCGTTTGTCCGAAGACAGTTTCCGTGGTCACGTGGCCAGCGTGACTAGACACGGAACGCCGTTACCTTCCCACTGAGGTGGTACCTATTTATCTACTCGCATTTTTTTAATGCTTTTGAACTGCTAGGTTGGCAGGAGCTGGGACAAGCGACAGGAGCTCACTCCGTTGCGTGGATTCGATCTTACGACGGCTGGTCTTCTGACACTGCAGCACAGAGGCTTCTGCAGTTTAACCCGCAGCGCCACCACGTCCCTACAGATATTTGGTAGCCCATGATATGAAACTCCTGCCCATACCCCTGGAATGATGCAGCCTGTGAGAGTCATTTCCCCACACTTTGATCAGAGATGATCATACATGGTTAGACAGACAATTACTGTAACTTGCTTCTTAGGCAGCTGCCAGTTCTAAACTAAGCTGCTCTTATGGGGAAAAAAACAGGAAAACAAAACCAAGAAGTGTCAGAGTTTTCATTTTATCCAGGAGCATTTTATACCATGCAGTGCTAAAATATTTGCCTTCAGGCTGAGCTAATCCGTTCCTGGTGCCTTTTAACTATGAGATTCTACTTGGTCTCCAACCATATGGTATTATTTGTTTAGCCTTGTTCTCCTCCATTTCGGCACAAGTTCTTTTTCTTAATTAAAAGAAAATTACACCAGGGTTCTCTGGCAGCTGCTTGTGTTTCAGCAGAGCTCTGGGGGACCATTCCAGCTTGGGAAGGAGATGGAGGAGAGCAGTTAAGCATGCCTTACCCCCAATCTTTCCTCGTAATAGCGTGGGGGGGGGGGGAGAGAGAATGACTCAAGCAGCTTCAGAAGCTTTTGCACATTCCCTTCCTTGAGGGGCCCCAGCTGCTGATTGACATCGCCTGGATGTGGGAGCAAGCTGCTGAAATTAAAAAAAAAAAAAAAAAGATGCAGAGGGCTTTCCCGCAGCTAATTTTAAATTTCTGGACCTAAAGGCAGCATCCTCACTCTTTTAGCATTGTATCGTTGACTTCAAAGCATGGTGCATCAGCTCTGCATCCTTTGGAAGTTGTCTCATTCTTTCTGATGGGGCTGCTCTGGGCATGTACCACAAAGATGTTCCTGAGGGCACCCCTAAACATTACAGTGAAGAGGAGATGAAAGAAACCTTTGCCCATGACTCAGCTTTGAAGGTAAAGCATTGAGAAGCATCTCTCTCTCTTTCTCTCTGGGCCGAGCCATAACTAACATGAGCAGGGCATGTTACCTAGGATGCTGAGATTTAGAGGGCACCAAACATTGCAGCTGGAAGGGCAACTTTAGAGGGCACCAAACATTGCAGCTGGAAGGGCAACACGTCTGCCCACTAATATTTGCTGCCAGAAGGGCATGACCTTTCCTGCTCCGAGTGTGTATACTGGCTCCAGCCACTCTCCCCTCAGCAGATAAAAAAAAATAGAACAGCTTGGTACACAACCCAAGGGTTCACCATGCATTTCAGCAGTCGTAAGATCGAATCCACGTGACGGAGTGAGCTCCTGTCGCTTGTCCCAGCTCCTGCCAACCTAGTAGTTCGATAGCATGTAAAAATACGAGTGGATAAATAGGTACCACCTCGGTGGGAAGGTAACGGCGTTCCGTGTCTAGTCATGCTGGCCACGTGACCACGGAAACTGTCTTCGGACAAACGCTGGCTCTATGGCTTGGAGATGGGGATGAGCACCGCGCCCTAGAGTCGGACATGACTGGACTAAATGTCAAGGGGAACCTTTACCTTTACCTTTTTATCTGTTCCCCATCTCTCCATTTCCTCCCCGCATATACCAATGGTTCTCACATGGCTCAAGTATAAATCATCATCATCTGATATATAATACCAATCAATGTTTTTACAATTTGGATCGATTCTGTCTGGTATTTTTGAACAATGATCATAATCGTCATCATTATCTTAGAACTACAGAGCTGGGAGGGAATCCTATGGATAATTGAGTTTAGCTGCTGTCAGGGAGAGTATGGACAGACCCTGTAACTCTTTAGTTATTATTACAGTTGTGGATGTGCGGCTTTACTAAATGTGAAGTAGAATACCTCCTAGTTCAAATGCTGACTCACACTGTGCAACATTCTCCTACCTAATACGCTGTTGGTGTTTAGATGACAACAGCAAAGTAGACAGGAAGACAGTCTATCAAGGGCCAATGGCTTGTAGCCTTAAAATTCTTAGCCATAAGTCAGCATTTACTTAATGGCACATTACTGTTATTATTATTATTATTATTATTATTATTATTATTATTATTATTATTATAATGAATACCTGCAAATTTTCTCACCAGAATGTTGAAAAGACAGGGAACTACTGCTAGGTTCTTTGCCCTTACATTAGAGTGAAAAGACTAGAACTTTTTGGTCCACAACAATATTTGCAAAACCTTCCGGGTTTTTTGTATGTCAAAAGCTTGTATTATGTACAGAAAGCTTGTATTTTGTACAAATTACTGGGGTTTTGAGGGGTGGAATCTCCCACACACTTCCACAAAAGTTTCACAAAAAGGCGACCAAATACGATACATACATATATATCTTGCAATCTTACCCAGCAGGGAGAAAACTTTTGAAATTTATCATTATCAACTGTGAGAACAAAATAAGTGAAGATTTACACCCCTACTTTTTTAAAAGTGATTTTCTAAGCTCTGCCGTAATGTCGTGTTTTGTCCATTTGGTTTTATAGCTTTCCACTGTTTCACATTAAAGGCAGATATAGTGTTTTGAACAACCTTTCTTTTGATCATTTGTTCTTCATCAAGGACATAACAACTGTCATCTGATTATAATCTCATTAACCCACAGCGGCAGGCAGTTTGCTGATAAGCTATCTCTGTGATATGTCGCATCTTCCAAGAAAAGGAGGTATTTTAAGAATTTCTCTCATCTCTTTTCCTGAGTTGGACTAGGCCTTCTCAAAGATTTTATCTTGGAGAATAGCTAGCAAAACAGCGGCAGATCCATAGCTTTTAAAGACAGAGAGAATATCTTTCAACATCACCGTCTGCCCTTGTGTCCTTCATAACCCAGGCTGGAGTTTGTCCCATTCATTTTAGCAGAACGACTCAAAGCAACAAGTAGATCAGAATAGTCCTCTACGCTGCTTTGCAGGAGAACCCCCACTGGGGCAGCCCAATCTATCATTTGGAAACTCTGATCACTTTTGCCCTCAAAGCTGGCCCTGGCCCTGGTATTAACCCTAGGGAGGCGATGGACTCATGTAGTAGGAGGCTGGTGCTGCCCTCAGTTGGAACTGTCTGCCAAGCAGATTCTGAGAACTCTTGCCAGTTGTAATGCCTCTGTAGCTCAGCTGCTTTTCTACCGAGAAGATCAAGAGGAGTGAGTGGCAGTGGCAGCCAGAACAGTAGCAGTGGCAGCAGTGGCAGCCAGAACAGTAGCAGTGGCAGAATGGCCTCCTCTGGAGCACCCGGTCAGCTAGCCACTCCTGCAGGAAGGAGGGAAGACGAGTCTCCCTGCAAGGCTGATGTGTGGCTAGCCAACCGGGCACTCCAGAGCAATTGGAAGGAAGAGCGGGGCCGGCGGCAGGGGCGGACATGTGAGTGGACGGTCCGGCCCCAGGGGCTGGACCCTTGTTAACTCCAGCTGTGCGGGGGTATTTGTATTAAAATACGAATACCTCCATCTCTAATAGGCACGAATCTGAAAAATGGTGGTTCATGATAGTTCGTGTTTTGTGGTTAGCCACGAACCACCATGAACCAATTAGAAAAGCAAACTGGTTCAGTTTGGTTTTCCGTTCGTGTCTGGTGTTGTTGGGCTACTTGTTTCTGTTGTGCTGCTGCTGCTTTGGCAAAACGGGTTCCCTGAACTGAACCACAAACCAACCCAGTTTGTTGTTTTTTTCTGGTTTGTAGTTTGGTTTGTGCCAATCTCTGTTACTGATGAATCTTGCAAACACAGATTCACAATATATATATATATATTTGCATTCATATGACAGAAAACATAAACAATTATAACAACAACAAAATGCTGCAATTTGTGCATCTACGCATTTGGCAACAGCACCAGTACAGAAGTTGTGTGTAAAATTTGCCAAGTTCAAGTATCCCTTTGATTTCACAGTGAGACAAAAATCCAAGATATGTCAACTGGGTTGGGTATCCATAACACAGGAGAATCTTCAAAACCCTAAAATAAAATATCAATACAATTGTATGCAATTCGTGAATTCACTATGTAGCTTCACCCCTCCACCAGAAACATATAAAAATTATACCTAAACCAAGTTGTCAAGGGCCTTAGTAGTCCAACTGGCAGCAGCTCTGGCTGCTCCCTCACTCTTTCTGAGATTCAAACCTCTTACTCACAGCCCTTCTCTTTCTTAGTCCCACCCTCTTAGTCCCACCCTCCTATTTCATAGGAGTTACACAACCATTTCCACAAAGCTTTGGTCCAAGGCTTCCTCACAGCTGGGCATTTCTGAAATAGCCAACCAAAGCCGGCTGAGCTACAACTGTGTTATGTGGGAGCAACCATATTTTGACAGCAGTCGCTGCTCTACTTCAGCAGTATGCAAGGATTGCCACTGTCGTCCCTCTGCCCATTGCCTCCACAGCCACCCATCTCTTTCTCCTCCTCTAGGTAAGGGTTCATGAGTAACTGGGACAACAGGATCAGCCCTCAGAGAATGGGAAGTTAACCCTTCTCTTCCCACTTCAGGCAACAGGAAAGCTTGTGCCACCCCATTTGCCCAGCATACCAAATCAAGGATGCTTATGAATATTAGCAAATAATATATTTCTGTCAAATCTTGCACGTTCAACTGAAGTTAAGGATTTTTTTTTTTAAAGCCTGGCATTGAGCAGATATGGGATGTTTTCTGAGCCTGATATCCTAAGGAGGAGCAGTAAGATGAGCATAGTGTGGTAAGGGTTAGGGTTTCACCAATGCTTCTTGAATTTTCCAAACCGAACTGGGGAATTCTAATCTTCTGCCACTGGGATCTGCTAACTAGCAACCGGAGTATGTCACTTCTGGAGCTCTGCATCGTAATTCGCCAAAAAGTGGCACAGGGCACTATTTTTCCCAGTATTTTTTTTTAAAGTACTCCAATGGAAAGGGCAATAGACATTTGAGGACAATTCTAGTCTGGGGAAAAGAAATGTGGCTGAAACCTGGAACCTTTGGCTGAAATCCACTGGTAAGTCACAGCTCCATCAATTGCAACAAGTTGGTTCAATTAATTTAATTTATTCTTACAATTTAATATGCTGTGCATATTTGCTGATTTAGCAGTTACTGGTCCGGTTCTATTATTATTATTATTATTATTATTATTATTATTATTATTATTATTATTATTATTATTATTATTATTATTATTATTATTATTATTATTATTATTATTATTATTAAAAGTACCAGGCTCAGTCAATCAGAATTATAAAAACATTTACTAGTATTCTATAACAGATACAAGTTTTAACCAAAAACCTAAGTATCTGTTAAATATCAACATAGTATATATATGCTGTTCCTAATATTGCCACTTTTTGGAGCTCTGATGATGTTATTTTTGAAATCTGCAACTGCTTATAGTACTGTGTGAAATTTCTTGATATTGCTCCCAAAGCCCGGATAATTATGAGGACTACTGATGTATGTTTCATCCACAAGTGAGATACTTCAATTGCCTGGTCTCTGTATTTTGTTAGTTTTTCCAATTCGTTATCTTGAACTCTGGCATCTCCTGGAACTGCAATGTCAATGAGCCAGGCATTTCTTCGTTCTATTCCATTGTGTCTGGTGTGTTATGTTCAAGGTGTCTATCAGTTTGGATCCAGAAATCCCACAAGATCTTGATAGCATCATTTTCTGGCACCTTTACCTGATGTTCCCATGGGTTTTTGGAGGCTGGCAAGTTATATTTTTTGCATAATGACCAGAGCACTAATTTTGCCACTCTATCATGTCTAATTTTGTAATCTGTTTGTGCATCATCATCATCATCATCATCAAATTTCTTTTTAATTAGAGCCAGGTATGGATGGGCTCACTGGAAGGACAGATCCTGAAGCTGAGGCTCCAATACTTTGGCCATCTCATGAGAAGAGAAGACTCCCTGGAAAAGACCCTGATGTTGGGAAAGTGTGAAGGCAAGAGGAGAAGGGGACGACAGAGGACGAGATGGCTGGACAGTGTCACCGAAGCTACCAACATGAATTTGACCCAACTCCGGGAGGCAGTGGAAGACAGGAGGGCCTAGCGTGCTCTGGTCCATGGGGTCACGAAGAGTCGGACATGACTTAACGACTAAACAACAACATGGATGGGCATGTGCCTTGTTTTAAAGGGGACCGGGAATTCCTAGAAGATTCTGAGAGTGTAATTTTCCTTTAAAGAAAGGCATTGGGGGAGCACATCTTCTGTTGGGTGGGGAAGACCCAAGAATTGCCATTGAATTTTAGTTGCAGGCTGCAGCAATGGAAAGCAAGGGCAATCCTGAGGTGGGTCTTCTGGGAAAGAAATGGAGTTTTCTATCCCTGGCCTAGGAATAAAATGTTAATTTATTTTGGTATCATAGAATAATAGAGTTGGGAGAGACCCATAAGGCCATCGAGTCCAACCCCCTGCTTAAGGTAGGAATCCAAACAAAAGTAGATCTGACAGATGGTTGTCCAATTTTCTCTTGAATGCTTCCTGTGTTGGAGCGTTCACCCTTCCCAAGGAAATTGGTTTCATTATTATACTATTCTAACAGTTAAGGGGACGTGGTGGCGCTATGGGTTAAACTGCAGAAGCCTCTGTGCTGCAAGGTCAGAAGACCAGCCGTCATAAGATCGAATCCACGCAACGGAGTGAGCTCCCGTCGCTTGTCCCAGCTCCTGCCAACCTAGCAGTTCGAAAGCATGTAAAAATGCGAGTAGATAAATAGGTACCACCTTGGTGGGAAGGTAACGGCGTTCCGTGTCTAGTCGCGCTGGCCACGTGACCATGGAAACTGTCTTCGGACGAACACCGGCTCTATGGCTTGGAAACGGGGATGAGCACCACGCCCTAGAGTCGGACACGACTGGACTAAATGTCAAGGGGAACCTTTACCTTTACTAATAGTTAAGACATTTTTCTTGATATTCAGCCTAAATCTGGCTTTCTGTAGGTTGAACCCATTCTTGTGTGTCCTGTACTCTGGGATGATCAAGAACAGATCCTGCCCCTCCTCTGAATGACAACCTTTCAAGTCTTTAAAAAAGTGGTATCATATCTCCCCCCAGTCTTTTTTTTTCAAGGCTAAACATGTCTTGTTCTTTCACTTTCCCCCCCTAGGGCTTGAGTTCCAGTCCCCTGGTTATCCTTGTTGCCCTCCTCTGAAATTGCTCCAGTTTGTTGCCAAGTGACAGCTTTATACCTTATCAAGGCCCAAACAAGAAGCCACTTTAGCAGGACATGGTCATTATGTCCATTACCATTAGGATGGGATTTTCAGATATTCTGGACTAGCAGTACCACAATTCTTTATTGTGGGAGTTCTACCTATCTTACCAACATCTTAGGAACACCTCATTGTGATGGTCCTGGGAGACTTTGAGTCTGTACGTGAGCTCTGCCCAAGCTTTCTATTCCTACCCCATGCTAGCTGAGAACTTTCATTCTGAGCAGGAAGCTTGGGCAGAGCTTGGCCTCTCTCACCCTATATTTAGGCCTTTCTCCCAGATGAGCCACAATAAGGTGTTTGAAAGATGCCTGCGAGTTAGGTAGAACTCCAAGAATAGAGAATTAGTGTATCTGTAGACTAGTTAATCCAAAAATTCCATCCTTAATTACTATGAAGAAGAAAAATGAATCTACATTGTAGATAATATAGGAGAAGGATGTCCCTTCTGTATTATGCCCATATGGGGTCCTGGATCATTTAAGGTGTTGTGCACATTGAGAGATCCACAAATCAAAGGAATAGAACATGGACATTTTTAATAGCTGCTTAGCTTGGTATCTAATAAAGCTAATACTAATTTTTATAATCTACCAAATGCACACATAGTTAGGCATGATGGATTCCCCCAGCCAGCCCTGTTTAAATCAAGACAACATCCATAGCATGGTAAATTGCAAAAATAAATTACATTAGTTAAACCAACTTGTTGCAGTTTATGACACCTAGTTTAATTAAACTTCATTATGCCATGTGAAATTTGCTTGATGGATTTTTAGAGCAAATTTCAATGGTTTCAAAGCAGTTCTTTTGCACAGCTGTAGCCAGAGATATTACAGGAAATCTGTTCTAGGCTTGAGAACAGGTCTGTAAAGCATCATTTAATCCTCATGTATGAGGGTGGGACATTTCGATTCTCCAGAGTCATGTGTTCACTGCAGAATTCACACACAACTAGATCCACAATCTTAGGATTCTACAGCTGTGTCACATGATGAGTTTCATTGTTGCTAAATTTCAGACATTTCTTATGTATAATTTTCCCCCATCCCACCCTGAAAAGATAGCAAGCTCAACAAATGTATATGTTTTGGGTCGCTGTGACGGATCTACTGCATTGTTTCAGCCAGTAATAAATTGGCATACAAAATGATTAATAGCATTGTATGGTAAATGATTATGCCAAAAAAAAATTATCCCCATTCAGTAACGACATTAGGAACACGATTTTTTTTAATTTTTCTTAACTACAAATAACACAATTCTTCATTCTAGGAATTCTACCTACTTTACAAGCACCTTGCAAATATCTGAATATCATGCAACTAGAAGAAAGGCCTAAATTAGAAGGCTTTGAAGCTTAGCTAGGCCAAGCTTCCTGTTCCTGCTTCAGTGGTAGTGTAACACTTTTAAGCTCCCCATATCCACTAGGGATTGGTTCCAAGCCCCCCCCCCCCCCCCCCGTGGATACTGAAAACCAAATGATATACCATATATGACATGGTATAAAGGAAATAATATTTTTTTTCACATGCATTACCAGAATTGGCCACTAGAGGGGGCAAGAGACCATGCTATATATTCTTCACTAGCAAGCATTCATAGCCATCTCTGGCACCCTCTAGTGGTTGCTTCTGGTGATACATGTGGAAATAGTTTTTTTCTGGATTTTTTTCTTTTAACATTTTTAATATTTTCAGACCATGGATAAGTAAATCAGTGGCGACTGATCCCATGGATAAGGGGGATCCTACTGTATACCTAGACCAACTTGGCAAGGGTTTCCACAAGCCATCTGCTAAAGGGCACTTTCCAGGGGGACCCACTTTGTGGATGTATCATTTGGATGTTTGAAACACAATCTTCATCAAACTTGGAGGTATTGTAGAGGAAAGTCAGGATAAGCTTCCCTGTTACTTTGGTGTCTCTAGGTGCCTGGGGGGAACTTTCCTTAGGGAGGACAGTCCTCCATTTGATAAGCTGTCTTCTTTTTGGGTGACATGTAAGCAACCACCCCAACCGTCCAGTGACTTTCCCTGGCCAAGACCAAAAGTAGATTAGTAAATGTATATCATCATTCCACTCTCATTTGAAAAGTTTTTTACTGCTTTCTATTATTGTTATGTTTGATAGTGTTTGCCACCCGGAGTAGTAGTAGTGGCCCTCACCACTCTCGTCCATTCGCTTGTAATCTCGAGATTAGACCACTGTAATGCGCTCTACGTGGGGCTACCTTTGAGATTGATGCGGAAGCTTCAAATGGTGCAGAATGCGGCGGCCAGACTCCTTAGTGGGGTGAGAAAATACCAGCATATCTCTCCCACTCTGGCTGCCTTGCATTGGCTGCCCATTCGCTTCCGCATTGACTTCAAAGTGTTGATGATGACGTATAAAGCCCTAAACAGTTTAGGACCTTGATACTTGGCAGATCGCCTCCCACCTAGATCTACCCGAATCACTCGCCATAGCCAGGAGGGACGGTTGAGGGGCCTAACGCCGAGAGAGGCCCGGAAAGAAAGAAAAAGAAACCGGGCCTTCTCGGCAGTGGCCCCTCGGCTCTGGAATAGCCTTCCATCAGTGATCTGCCTGGCTCCCTTGCTGGGTGTTTTTAAGAGCCAATTTAAAACTTGGCTCTTCAGGCAGGCCTTCCCTCCTGTCAATACTTGACTTTATTTTTATTATAATTTTCTGTTTTTCCATCTTGAGCACTACTAACATTATTGTTTTGAATTGTTTTAACTGTTTTAGTTTTATAATATTTAATGGAACCCGCCCTGAGTAGACTCTGTCTAAAAGGGTGGGATAGAAATCTAATAATAAATAAAAATAAAAAAAAATAAAGTAGTAGCTTTGCTACTAGTTGGGCGGGATAAAAGTATACACAAACAAACACATACAAACAAACAAAGTTTTTTTAAAATGGTGTGTGTGTTATTTTATAAGAAAGGACGCAAACCACCCACACTGATATAACTACTGATAAAAGGCAGGAACTAGAGGGCATGGCATATCATTTCTGTATGAACTTCAGATGTGAGGTTAGTCCCAGGAGGGAATAATCTGAAAGCCCTGTTCAGTCCATTCCTCTGAAATAGCAGATTGTTGCCAAGCTAGACAGTTCAATGAAACAACAGTAATCTCTGTTTTCTTTCAGTATATATTCATTTTCACTAAGCTTTGGAAAGTACAAGGCATTTCAGAGAGTTACTGCACACACTACCTTGTTTATTTATTTGAGGCATATCCCTTCTTTCTCTCAGTTCTGTGCTGCAAGGTGGATACCTAGTCACAGTCATGTGCAATGTGGTGAGCAAGAACACATTTCCACTTACATTACAGTATAATGTCTAATTGTGGTTAGAGTTGCATATATCCATTTACATTCACACATGCAAGTTTTAATGCAAAATATTCTCCTCTTTTGTGTTCCATGTGCTATGCCTTTCACATCCTCCTTTTGGGTGATGTCTGTCCTCCTTTTGGCAGTTGAGCAGTGACTGATGGAATTTTTACAACCTCGTATACTGCCTCTAGTAGGTGTGGCTGGGAGGGACTTTTCTGGGCTGGGGTGACTGTCAATCTATCCAGCTCTAACCAATAGTTCCCTCCTACCTCGCAATTCAAAGAGAGCCCTGTCTCCCCACTCAGCTCTTTTTCCCTCTCTGTCGTGTGTTCTCTGTTGTGTGTTGAGGCCTGTTGCTGAAAGGAGCCATGTTTGTCAGTTTGCTGTTGATCTGCAAGTAATGAAACCTTTTATGTTTTTTCTCCAACTAATGAATCAGAGTGAGTTATTAAGACTGTAAGTGCCAGTTGATGAGAAAAAAGGGGTGGAACTCTGGGAATCTTGAAGATATTCTGCTGTGTGGATCCCTGCACTTCTGCTGCACAGCTAGAGGAGTATAATGAAAAATTCAAAACTCTGCAACAGTGACTACCCTACAGATACCTAAATTAAACCCTGGAGTAGGAAGAGGCTCAGGCTACTCCCATACCTTGCAAGTTCCCCTCCCAACTGCAGACAGTTAAGCCTTCCTGCCTTCAAGGTGTTGTAGTGGAGTCCTGGCTCCTCATCTATATATATATTTATGTGTGTGCGCATACATACACACCACAGATCTGCTTTTTCTTATGAAAGAACCATGTCCAACTCTATGCATGTAGTTTCCGGGACTAGTATCAGCTCTTGGCATCTTATAACAGTGGCCAATTTGTCTGCCTGCCGGGGCCTTCTGCAAGACCCGCCCCCTACCCCTTTACTTTCCCTCTGTCAGAGAGAGATACAAATTCTCATTTGTCTCATCTTCGTGCACAAGGATAAGCAACCACATAATCCTCCTTTGTGATTTTCCTGTGGCAGAGTGAGGTCAATTATAGCGTGCTAGACCAGAGAAGAGAACGAGAATAATTTTTGTGCAGCTTAAGCAAAACCAGTGCATCTACAACCTGAGCACTTGAACATCAATAATGCTTCAGTGCAAATTGTGCAAAATGCTGGCCACTGCTGCTTTGTGGTATGGACTTTTAATGATTAAAAGCAGCAAAGAGGCTGTTCCCTTCTTTTTGAACTATCTCCCAGCCCTTACATGCTTGCTGTGTGTGTTGCCTTAGTTCTCAGACAGAAGTGTTTTGTGAAGAGTGAGTTTGCACAAATTGTAGCAACCTGGGCGAAAAGAACAACACTCCTCCTTTCACGCTTGCCTGGAGGTGAGGAATCTAGTGGGGTTAGAAATCCCTTGGTGAGGTGTCTTGTTGATTTACATCATCTTGATTCAAGGAGAACAAAGGTTTTAGCAAGCATTCTTTACATGCCTTGCTACTCTAAGGAGGACTTGAAGATTGGATCGAGCTTCCTTTTTGACCCCACCTCCATGCTCCTCACCACCGGTGTCTTCCTGGAGCATTCTGGAAAGCAATACTCTTTGAACTGCAGAGCTGGAAGAGACTCTATGGATCATTGATCCATGATCCTATAGGATCAATGATCCTATGGATCATTGATCCTCCCTTGCCAAGGAGGCACAGTGGGGAATCGAACTCCCACATAAACCACCGAACTATCAAGCAGTTCTATAATAATAATCTTAGAACTGCAGAGCTAGGAGGACCCCTATGGATCATAGAGTCCAGGCCCAGTGGGGAATCAAACTCCCAACCTCTGGCTCTGTAGCAAATACTGAAACCACTGAGCTATCCAGCAAATGGGTAGGTTAGCTAGATCTAGCCACTCTGTGATGGTGCGTGGCCACCAAAGAGATGCTTTGCCCAGGGGCTCCTCAAACCGTTTCCACTTCTGTGAATACAGTACTGGTATGTCATCCTTTCACCAGAAGGAGAATCACACCCTTCAGCTTCTTCAGACTGCCTCAGCAGGATGGGTTCCTCCAGCTTTAGAACACTCTCCACTTTGAGACTATACTGTTGGTACTCATCCTTATTTATTTTAGAGACCAAGTGAAAATGTGTTCGTAAGTCTTGGCCTTTTGATTCAAGCTATTGTTTGATTTACATGCTCTGTGTTGGGCTGCTGTTCATCAGTTGATGCTCGTTCTGTGCTTTCAGACACTGAGTGCTTTAAAGAAATGTTGTTAGCCTGCTCTCTCTTTTTGTCATCTTTTGCAGAAAATGAAGCAGAAAATGGAAACAGAAAGACGGCTTCAGTTGATTAAAACGGAGCATCAATTTACGCTCAGTTTTTTGGCTCCCATTTCTGGATTTTTTTATTTTGCCACTGGATATCTTTTGATTTAACTGTATAACTCTCCATGAAATGATCCGGTTGATAAAGGAGCATAAAAACCAAACATTCGATCCATCAAAGACATAAAGGAACGTTGTTTTGAAAATAAAGAATGCTTAACTCTTTTCTTACAATGAAATCTCACTGTGCGGCATTCTTTTTTTCTTGAAAAATCTTCTGGGAACTCCTGTAGGATTTCTCAGATGTTTTGGGTTCATTTTTTTTTTTCCTGGAAGGAATGCAAAGCTGCATAGTTGGTTGTGGATCCTGCGAAGAATGGCATGTTTCCTGTGCAGGACTCACCTGGAAAATACATTAAACTGTGCAGAATTTGGCAGTTTGTGGCTTGAAACAATGGCTGAAAAATGGAAGATGAAACTAAGGGAAAACCAGGCCACCGTCTCATTTTCCCAGGAAGCTGTGACATCTCAGTGGTGCAGAGAGACACTTTAACAGGAACTCTCAGCATGGTGAGACTCAAAAAATAGGCAAAAATGAGAAATTTTTACACGCACTCTTTCTTGGGTCCAAGCTATCTAAAAGATTGCATCTCCTTCTATGAGCCTGCCTGGGCATGAAGATTATCAGGGGAGGCCTTTTCCCCACCACCATCACAGGCATGCTTGGTGGGCACACGGGACAGGGCCTTCTCTGTAGCTGCTCCCAGACTCTGGAACTCCCTCCCATGGGAAGCTAGCCTGGCCCCATCTTTGCTGTCCTTCCTCAAGCAGGCGAAGACCTTTCTCTGCAGGCAGGCTTTTCCTTTGTGCGCACCTGTCTGAGAGGGGGGTTTGTATGGATTGCTGTGCTTTCTTGCCTTTACATGCACTTTTAGTATTGACTTGAATTGCCATTTTAAATATAATACTTGTTTAATTCTTTTAAAATATTTGTATACTTACTGTTTTTCGCTTTTAAATACCATTTTTAAAACGACACCTTGGGTCCTTTTAAGGAGAAAGGTGGTGTAACAATATTTTTGAAAGAAAGAAAGAAAGGAGGAAATAAATAAATAAAGAAAGAAATTAAAAAAGAACGGAGTAAAGAAAGAAAGAAATTAAAAAAGAACGGAGTAAAGAAAGAAGGAAAGAAAGATCCACTATCTCAAAATTTCAAAAGTGTTGAGAAACAGCCTGCATAGCTTGCCATTGAGTTGTTTGCTACGTAAAGAAAATATCCCACTTCCTCACAAAACTTCACAAATGTGATGATGGGATAGGATGTACGTTGGTTAGATGATGTCATGTAGTTACTTATCTTGCAGCATCCCTGTTTATGATCCTTGACAACAGGTTGTGCTTGAACACCACCACTTTCAACCAACCTCCACTTTCTGGTTCAAATTCCAGTTCGATTTCTGCCTTGAGCACCAATGTGACGATCACCTTGCTGCACAATGTTAAGGGCACATCTATGGAATTTATGAGTCCACTTGAAATCCTGGGTGGAAAACCCATCTAATCTTTGGCTCTTCCCATGGAAAAATGGCCCACTGATTCACCTGTGGAGATGATGTTGACTAGAGCAGGTTTATGATGGGGCAGCAACATTTGCAAACAATAAGAAAAAAATGAGCCTAAATTCATTTCCAAATAGGAAGGTTATTATTATAATTTTTTTAAATTATTTACTGCTTGTTAATATTCTTTGCAAGTAGCCTTGGGTGCTTGTTCTTAACAAAAACACACACAACAAAACAGTAATTTTTCATAGGCACAGCCTCATAGCTGTAAAATATAGCTTTCCTGAGAACAGCTTTGCAGCCGTGAATTATGATGCTTTTATTTTGTCAAATGGTGATACGCTCCTTCTTGCTAAGTCTATTACTTAAATCTGGCACCAAAAAAAGAAGGGAAGTGGTGAATTATGGGGCATTTTCCCTCTTAAGGGCCTCTGTTGATACACTTTGATGCACCCAGAGCTGGGACCAAAATTACTAATGTCTAATTAAACTCTCCTCCCCACCTTCTTTTTATAGCCAGTCATAGTCTAGAGATTCAGAACTGAATACCAAATACTCTTTTCCTCTGTCTTTCTCTCCCACTTTCTCCTTGTGTTAGAAGGTCATGCCCCATAAGGCCCTTTGTGACATTCTGCCTCAGTATTTTGGTGTGTGAATGCATTCTGATGGACAGTGGAGTTTGTTAGTCTTGGGATTTGTCCTGTAAGCTGAAGTGTGTGAGACTAGCAGTGGTGGTACCTGTTACAGTGGAGAGAGTAAGGCCAGAAAAGGCCACACAGAGCAAGGATCTGCCTCATGAGATCCCCACAGCACCTAGTTATAATAATAGCAGAAGTCATCACCAAGCTTGGAATCCAGCATTTGTAGTTTACTTACTTACTTACTTACTTACTTACTTACTTACTTACTTATTTATTTATTTATTTATTTATTTAACTTATATGCCGCCCACACTACCCAAAGGTCTCTGGGCGGCTTACAACAATTTAAATACAGTAAAAACAATTAAAATACAACTAAAATATATACTCTAAATTGCCATCAGGACCCACAGTTGATATTATTTCAATTAAAAGCCTTCTGGAACAGGAAGGTTTTGACCTGGCGCCGAAATGACATCAGCGTTGGCACCAGACGAATCTCAGTTGGGATGGCGTTCCATAGTCTGGGGGCAGCTGCCGAAAAGGTCCTTTGTCTACAAGCCATCCCTCTTACCTCCTTGAGGGATGGCTCTTTCAAAAGGGCCCCCTGGCTAGATCTTAACTGCCAGGTAGGTTCATATGGAAGGAGGCGGTCCTTCAGGTATCCAGGGCCCAAGCCGTTTAGGGCTTTATATGTCAAAACAAGCACTTTGAATAGGGCCCGGGCAACAACTGGTAGCCAATGTAATTTGAACAGAATCAGCTTGATGTGTCCCCTAGTGGCCCCACCACTCACCAGCAGCGCAGCTCGATTCTGGACCAGTTGCAGTCGCTGGACCATCTTCAAAGGCAGCCCCATGTAGAGCGCATTGCAGTAATCTATAGGAGATGTTACCAGTGCATGTGTAACTGTCATGAGACTCCGCTCGTCCAGGTAGGGCCGTAGCTGGTATAATTTCCGCAGCTGAAGGAAGGCGCCCCTGGCCACCGAGTCCACCTGGGCTTCCAGAGTTAGACTGGGGTCCAGGAGCACCCCCAGGCTGCGGACCCTGTCCCTTATGGGGAGTGCAACCCCATTCAGGGCAGGGAAATGGCCCTCCAGCCTGTCCGGCGAAGCACCCACTAACAGCACTTCCGTCTTTTCTAGATTGAATTTCAATTTATTAACTCTTATTCAGTCCATTATGAGGTCCAGACACGAGTTCAGCACAGAAACCGCCTCACCTGGATTGGTGGAAAATGAGAGGTAGAGCTGAGTGTTGTCAGCATATTGCTGACTCCTCAGCCCAAACCTCCTGATGACCACTCCCCACGGTTCCATGTAGATGTTAAACAGCATGGGGGACAGTATCGAGCCCTGAGGAGCTCCATGACATAAACACCATGGGACAGAGCAACTGTCCCCCAGCATCGTAAAGCAGTGCCCACAAATCCCAACCCAGCCAGCCTATCCAGAAGGACACCATGGTCGATGGTGTTGAAAGCTGCTGAGAGGTCCAGGAGTATCAACAGGGTCACACTCCCCGTGTCTCTCTCCCGGCAAAGGTCATCGTACAGGGTGACCAAGGCAGTCTCAGTACCAAAGGCCGGCCTGAAACCTGATTGAAATGGATCCAGAAAATCCGTTTCATCCAGCAGAGCCTGGAGTTGCCTGGCCACAATCCGCTCCAACACCTTGCCCAAATAAGGGAGGTTCGCCACTGGTCAGTAGTTAACCACCAGCCTTGGATCCAGGTTAGGCTTTTTTTAGGAGTGGCCGAATTACTGCCTCTTTCAAGGTGGTAGGGACCACTCCCTCTTTCAAAGAGGCATTCACGGTCTCCTGGACCCAGGTGCGAACCTCCCTGGCAGATCTACCAATTAGCCAAGATGGGCATGGGTCAAGTGGAGTGGTGGTAGAATTGACAGATCCATGCACCCTGTCCACATCCTCAGATCTCAACAATTGAAACTCATCCATTAATACTTGACCTAAGCACGGCACACTGGACACATCTTCTGATTCTGCACTAATGGTGGAGTCCAACCTACTGCGAATCTGAGCGATTTCCCCCTCAACATGAATGGCAAACTCATCACAGCGAGCTGATGAGCAGTCCGGGACCTCCACCGGATTTCCCGGTTGAAGAAGATCCCGGACCACCTGAAACAGCTCTGCTGGACGACATTCTGAGGAAGCAATACGGCTGGAGAAATATTGCCGTTTCGCCAGCCGTATTGCCACGAAATAGGTCCGATAATGGGCTCTAAGTTGTGTTCGATCAGACTCCCAGCGGGATTTCCTCCACCTGCGCTCCAGCCATCTCCCCTCTCGCTTCATCACCCGCAGTTCAGATGTATACCAAGGAGCTGTCTGGGCTCTGCGTGCAGGGAGAGGGTGCTTAGGCGCAATCGTGTCAACTACCCGGGTCATCTCCCTATTCCATAGGGTGACCTGAGCTTCGACAGGAGTGCCAACCATATCAGACGGATAATCCCCCAGAGCATTCAGGAAACCATCCTGATCCATTAGTCTCCGAGGGCGGATCATCTTAATAGATCCCCCACCCTTGCAGAGGGGAGAAGAAGCTAATAGACTAAACTTGACCAGGAAGTGGTCTGACCATGACAATGGGGTCACAACCAGCCCCTCCACATCCAGACCACCATCTTCCAGTCCCGTTGAGAAAACCAGGTCCAAGGTATGGCCCTTCTCATGTGTCGGGCTGATGACATGTTGAGACAGCCCCATGGTTGTCATGGCGGCCATGAAGTCCTGAGCCGCCCCAGTCAAGGCAGCCTCGGCATGGATGTTGAGGTCCCTCAGCACCAACAGCCTGGGAGTCCTCAACACCAGGTCCGAGACTACTTCCGTCAGCTCAGGCAGGGAGACTGTTGGTACGCAGCAGGGTGGGCGGTACACCAACAGAATCCCCAATCTGTCTCGTAAGCCCAACACACAAAACAGGCCCTCAAGACCTCCTCTCAAAGTGATAGGAAGCCTGGTCAAAGAGATAGAACTCCTATAGACTATAGCAACTCCCCCTCCCCGACCCTCCGAGCGACATTGGTGCTGGACCGAGTACCCAGGAGGACACAGCTGGGAGAGGGGAACACCACCCTCCTCTCCCACCCAGGTCTCAGTAATGCACGCCAGGGCGGCACCCTCATCCAGAATTACATCATGGATGAGGGCAGTCTTATTTTTTACCGACCTGGTGTTCATCAACAGCACCGTGTGGCTTGAGGGTTTGCTGGTATGGTCACCTGATACCATCTGGTTGGGGGTAGGACTAGAAGAGGGGATAGATGTAAGATATCTAACCTCTCTTCTTTGGTCTAGATGGGCGGGATAGAAATCCAATAAATAAATAATAAATTCTCCTACGTGGGCATGTTCTGCCCCCACCGCCATTCCTTCCCCCACCCAGCACCACCTCAATGGCTGCTCCCTCCAACGCCCTCCCCCCTTCCTGTTCCCTCAGATACACTGTGGGTCTCTACGTACCTAACCTGATGGCAACTAATAAGCCACACAATAAAAAAACCCTTCTAAACCCCTTCTAAAGCCCCTTCTCCCCCTGAGCCAGGTGGCTGATGTTGAGGAGGGGGTGGGGCAGCCAGAAGCAGCGAGGGCCCAGTCCTACAAGGCCAAGGGAGTCCAAGCCAAACTCCCCCAGGAAGGCTGGCAACCGGCAGCAGCACAGCCACACTGTCTCTCACTCAGTGCCTGAGGGACAGCAGATGATGGAGACTCCCCGGAAGGCAGGAATGTTGATGATTATTATCCTTTTGTGCAATAAAAGGATAAAGGGGAAGGAAAGGAATAATCTTAAACTGACTGGAGAAAAAAACAGGATGTGGAGATCACTAAGGGTCAAATTACACATTAAGTGAAAGACATTTTTCCTGCTAGTACAATATTTTCCCTCCATGCACTCAAATCCTTCAAAACACCATGACAGAGCAATCAGATTTGCAAGTGAAACTCATGTTTGCCACCTGAAGTGATCAATCACTCCACGCAAAGATAATTTACAACGTGCAGTGAGGCTAGAATAAACAGGCATCTTTTAGTATTCTAATGGGATACTAACTGTATTGGCTGCCTTTGCCAAAACAAATAAATAATAATCCTGTGCTGTCAAATTAATTCTGATTTAGGTAGATAATATATAGAATTAGTTTTTGTTTTTTGTTTTAGTCGTTAACTCATGTCCGACTCTTTGTGACCCCATGGACCAGAGCACGCCAGGCCCTCCTGTCTTCCACTGCCTCCCGGAGTTTGGTCAAATTCATGTTGGTCACTTCGGTGACACTGTCCAACTATCTTGTCCTCTGTCGTCCCCACCATTCCCTTTTTCTGGGGGAGGGGGGTGTCCTGGAGCTGAGCAGCTTGCCCAAGGCCACCCAGGTTGGCATTAATCACAGGAGGCCCAGTGGGGGAATCAAACTCCCAACCTCTGGCTCCTCAGCCAGAGACCTAAACCACTGAGCTATCCAGCCAGCTATCCATACACGATGGCCAGTATGCTATTTGGAGTGGACGAACAATGGGGTAAGGGTTCCCCCTGTTCCAGCAAGCCCCAATCCGTACCATAACCAAGTAACCATCCCTTTGCATGGCTAATCTTGCACTGTGGCCCATTTTGTTAGGTGCATGCCATGTACTTGAAAAAGTTGAGTGTGAAAACGGATGGCCCAGTAAAATTTCTTTGTATTTAAGGTGCCAAAAGATCCCCCTCCCCCTGCAACAGGCTAGCACAGCTACTCCTCCCCTTTTCATTTAGTTGTGCGGGTGTGGGGATACAAAGTGATGGAGGACGGGTGCCAAATGGGTCAAGTGCTGGCTCATTTTGGATCCTTACATTGTGTTGCGGGTGTTGAAGCAACGGCCAGGCAGACAGAAGGAGCACATCATTTGTACCACAGGCCAGTGGTTTGTAACCTTCAGATTTTTTAAAAAGTAACTGAAAGTAACATAAATACTAGCATATCATGAGCCTCTCCAGAAGAGTATTGTCCTTCTTCTCTCTCAACAGCAACTGAAAGTAACTCTTTCTATTTTTTTGCTGAACAGGAAAGTAAAGAAGTACTTCTTAGAAAAAAATTGGAACTGAAAGTTTAACTATTGGAGAGTTGGTACTATAACTGTAACTAATTGCTTTTTAAACTGGACTTCCCAGTTGCTGTATTAGCAAATATAATTCCAATTAACACCTGCTAATTAGCTGGGCAGATTCAATGGCTGACATTGTCAACTGAAAACGATGCCAACTCTTGCTGTCGAGAGAGAAGAGGGACAATACTCTTTTGACAGACTCATGATACGGCAGTATTTATGTACAGTGCCAGTATTTTATGGAGCGTTAGGTTTGTGGATGTCCATTGTGGTCTAATGGATGGAGTGATGAACTAGGACTCAGGAGCTCTGGGTCTGAATCCCTGCCTGACCCCTCCCTAAAATATCTCACTTACCTTGAGAGCCCATCTGGGTTGCTATAAGTCTGTTCCAACGTGGTACCACATAACATACCATAAAGTTAGACTTCACCAGCCTGGTATTCTCCAGATGGGTTGGACTACAGCTCCCATCATCCTCAACCCCACATGGCTATTGGATAGGCCAGCTGGAGAAGATGGAGTTTATAGCTCAACACATCTGGACAAGCACTATAGGTGTTTTTAATATGTCCCCTTTCCCTGAACTGTTCCAAGAATGAGCAGAGATGAGAAAAATCAGGATTTGGGGGGACTAAAATGGCCAGAATTCCTAGTGGCTCTGCTGACAGCAATGTTCTAGGAGTTTTTAAAGCTAACTTTCCCCATCTCTGTGAATAGGGAGAGGCTGAAAGGTCTCCTGGACTTTTTCTTTTTAAAGCCAATCATTTCATCTAATTTGTTTTAATAAAGTTGATTTCATTGATTTCATGATGCAGATATTTGCAGCATGCTAAATCCTTTCATTTCATTTCCAAATAAATACTAAATAATGGGCAGCAATTACTTTGCAGAGCCTGGAACTCGTAGATTAAACATTATATGCATGTAGAGTGAGGTACAATTGTACAGATAATGGAATCATAATTGACTCTGAAAATTAGATTAGAAGGAGTAATGACACCAGACGGCTCTCCTAATGAAAAAGAAGAAGTTAGCAAGATCACTTATGCAAGAAAAGACTCGTTAAGGAAGAAGAGGTATTAAAGGCAAGTTAAAGGCAATAAACCTTCATACACCTGTCAAGGAGGATGTGTTTTCATGTTTATGGCAATTGTGAAATAGGGTGGCCAGTGGCAAGTTCTCATATTAGCAGATGGTACTTTGAGCTCAGGCTACATTTGGGCATGACATTTTCATATTTCATAGTCAGATATGTGGAGGGAAGAAACGGTTAGTCAATGAAACAAGTCTTTGTAATGCCTCACTAATCGTTAACAGCTCTTTCAAAATCTGCATAAGCAGGTATCCAGGGGGGTCATCCAGAAGACACTGTGTACGTGATGGTCCGAAACCTGCTGGTGTTCATGTAAGGTTTGCATAACTTGCCACAGTTAATTGAGGCTAATCGCCAAGGTGTCAGGTGCATCTCAGTACTGTAATCAGGTCCTCAACCAGGCACGCAACTGAGGTGTCCCCACATCTCATCAATTAGCCTCAGCAAGTTACACCAACACCTAGAGGCTTCTGGCTGATCTTTCACAAAGATATTGACCAGGTCCCTCCAAAAAGACTTGTGAGCAAATTTAGGACTCAGTCTAGAGATAAGAAGATGGGACATTTTATCCGTCAGTGTGGCATTTCCACCCCGATACACGCCTTGAGTTCTGTCTTAAATTGCAACTTCATACCTTCTGTATTCTCGAAGGCTTTCATGGCCGGGATCCGATGGTTGTTGTGGGTTTTCCGGGCTGTTGGGCCATGTTCTGAAGGTTTTTCTTCCTAATGTTTCGCCAGTCTCTGTGGCCAGTATCTTCAGAGGACAGGAGTCAGAACTCTGTCTGTGCGCTGAAGATGCCTGCCACAGAGACTGGCGAAACGCTAGGAAGAACAACCTTCAGAACACGGCCGAACCGCCCGGAAAACCCACAACAACCATTCATACCTTCTGTTCCTCCACATGGAGGCAAATCCAAGCACCTTCCCATCCTCTCCCCAAGATGCACCAGGATCTTTCTTCTTACTGTTATTCCTTTCTTGCTGGATCCAGGGCTATTCTGATTTTGTGAATAGCAGCTCTAAATAATGATGTTGTATTGCATTCACTATGTTTGTGTTGCATCCACTAAGGTCTTTAAGTTGAAATGTTCTTCTTTCCATATTTCTTTTCCTGTTTGTTTTATCTGGATCAGCTTTAATACTCCGAATCTTTCATTTCTCATCACTGAGCTGAAGTACTCTACTTGTCTGCATGTTTTGTATTTTATCATATCTTGATCTTTATCCATTCACTTTAATAGTTCTGCATTTGTCACCTTCTCATTCCAAGAAATTCTTAGCTGTGATTTTTAGTACAGTGAAATCCAACTATAGTTGGTGCATTATGTTTATTGGCCTTTAAGGCGGCTCTCTTTAATAACGGAGGCTGCGGTCAAGAAATCAGAAGACGACTGAGCAATGAAGGAAACAGAAAAGATCATCAAATGTAAGGATGTGCCACTGGAGACCAAGACCGAGATAATCCACACTCTTGTATTTCTGATCACAGTGTGTGCGTGTGAAAGCTGGACAGTAAAGAAAGCTGATAGGGGAAAATTTGTTTCTTTTGAAATGTGGTGCTAAAGGAGAGCTTTGCAGATACCCTGGACAGCCAGAAAGATGCACAAGTGGGTTCTAGATCAAATCAAGCCTGAACTATCTCTGGCTGCAAACATGTGGTGTGTGTCCTGGGGTTCTGTTGAGGGTGATGTCTTCATCAGAGTGTATTCTTCTACTAAATGGGGGGGGGGGAAATACACCCTGTGAGTTCTCTTTTTTTGCTCCCAAAACAGTGTTTATTTTTATTTAAATGTTTCCCCACTCTAGTGCTATGGCAGATAGATTGCTTGGCTTTCCTTGTGTCCCTTCCTCTGATCACTCAGCCCTGCTCTCCCTGGATACTGCTGCTGCTCAGCTCTCCAGGCACTCCACAGTTTATAGGGCATGCTGATCAGCTGTTTGGATGGCACACCAATCAGCTGTTCAGCAGGCAGACAGGCCTTCTCTCTGCAGCAGGTGGCGCCAGCTCACTTCCTCCGCTTCCTCCTCCACTGATCTTTCCTACTTCAAATGCTATTTTAGGCTGCATTAATAGAAGTATAGTCCCCAAATCCCATGAGGTACTAGTCCTCCTCTATTCAGCATGGTTAGTCCTCATCTAGACTAGGGCAGGGGATTATTCAATTAATGACAGAGGAGCAAACTGGAGTTTTATCATGAATTACAGCATTTTGGTAGGTGTGCAGTGTGAACCATTGACCCAGTTCTATGTGGGATGATTAAATGTTTCTGTTTGGATAGTAAAAGCAATTTACGGGCCAAGCTGTGAATCAACCCAATTCCAATACAAATCAATCTGATTTGGCTCCCCAGTGTAGTCACACCTTAAATCATGCTTCTGGAACACCAACGTGACTCCATTCTAATTGATCTTTATCTGCAACGTGTTGTTTGACTCTTTGATATAATTAAAGAACTCCTGCTTTAAAAAAAGGATCCTGTGGATATCAACTGGTCAGTCAGAAAAGGGTAGAAGTCTCCACTTCCCCCTAATGTGTTGTATGTCTGTTGTAGGAGCTGCATTAAGGCGCTGTCCATCATGTTAGACCATGATGTTGCTGTTTTCTGAATCGGTGCAGGCTGGACAGAAGGTTTATAATGTCAGTTGGAACTAAGGCACTTACTGTTCATGATAGCCAAACAGGTCTGCCATGAGGTCTCAATCTGTAAGAGCAGTGCCCCATTCTTGGCAGTTTTTGAAGACCCTTCAAATACAGATTTTATAAAAGCCAAACTTTGGTAACATCAGTGAAATTCCGGCAGAGAAAAACAGAGTATCTTGGCAGCATCTCTGACAGCAGGCTTGCCATTCTCCCGTTGGCTTCTCTAATGATATTGGAATCTCAGCCCATGCACTGTGCCATGCTCTGTGTTCAAAGCCCATGCTCTGTGTTCAAAGGCTTCTCCTCAAGGCTGCCTTGCATCTTTCTCTGTAGCCTCAAAGGGGGAAGAAATCTGTGTGGGAGAAGAACTCTGCTCGAGAAGGTTCATAGATGGCTCCTGTTGCTAAGCAACCACTTCTCTTTTTTTGCCTCCACATGTCAAAAATAATGGCATGGTTTGTAATCCCGAGCTCAAATCTGGCAGTTTTATAACCACTGTGAACCTTTAAAAATAAACACAAGGAATTATTACCTTTATGGACAGATCAGAATGTGTATAAGCAGCAGGGAAAACTAACAATTCTGAAAGACCCCTCCTCAATGGGACCAAAGGCCTATCTAATCTAGCATCTTGGTTCCCAGAGTAGACAACCAGAAGTTGGTTCATCTTTGATCATCTCAGAGTGCGGGACATGTAACAATGGACTCAAGTTACAGGAAGCCAGATTTAGGCTGAATATCAGGAAAAAACATCTTAGCTGTTAGAACAGTACAACAATGGAACCAATTACCTTGGGGGGGGGGGCGCTCCAACACCAGAGGTGTTCAAGAGAAAATTGGACATCCATCTGTGACATCTGCTTTGATTTGGATTCCTGCATTGATCAGGGGACTGGACTCGATGACCCTTCTAAATCAGTTGTTCTATGATTCTAGGTCTCTGGGAAGTACATAGGTAGGATCTTACTAGAGCAATAGCAATTTTCTGATGCTGTTTGTTGACATTCAGATACAGACAACCTCTGCTCTATGCTGGATGTAAGACATCATGGCTAGCTGTTATCCATGGTGAACTAGAGGGAAGTACAGTGGTGCCTTGAGTTGTGAACTTAATCCATTCCGGAATGATGGTCATCATAACTCCAATTGGTCGTAACTCAAAGCACCATTTCCCATAGGAATACATTGAAACGCGATTAATCTGTTCCGGCCGGAAAAAACCCAATTCCAGCAGGAACTAAAAAACACACTGCAAGACCCATCATAACCACCCCACCCAACCCAAACCCTAGGAGCCACAGAATCAAACAAACCCGTTCCAGCAGGGACTAAAAAACACACTGCAAGACCCATCACAGCACAGAAACATAACTCCCCCACCCAGCCCAAACCCATGCTGCAAAACCCTATACAGTACTCACCTAGAACAGGCAGTTTAAAAAAATTTTAAAAGCAAAAAGCAGTACCAGGCAGTCCAAAGCCTCTCTGCGAACACACACTCTCTAACCGCTGGGGCGAAGGAGCTACAGAGAAGCAGCCTCTTCGCTGACCAACGGTTAGCAGTTCAAATTTCCCCGCCTTTCCGGTCATACCTCAAAGCGGTCATACCGCAAGTCAAAGCAAAATGTTGCGACCGGAGCTGGTTGTAACTCGAATTGGTCGCAAGTCAAGACGGTCGTAAGTCGAGGCACCCCTGTATTGCTAGTTTTCATCTGATGGTCCTCCATTTGTAAGCTTGCTGGAGGAAAAACTTCCTTTGGAATTTGGAGGCCCAATCCGAGTGCGAATCCAAATTAAACAATCACCAAACGATCATCAAAGACTGTTAAATTGTGTATCCCCAGCTAGCAGCACCTTGGACAGAAAATTCAGCAATGCACACAGATCACCGGACCACATTCTTCCCCACTCAATGTGACATACATTGTGAAGTGTTCCACTTCTAAAATCATACTAATTTTGCATCTCTATATGCAGTTTTATGCACGTTGGTGCTTTCTGTTATCTTCCTTTTTGGTGAAGCATAAGTAGCCACTTTAGTTTTGATATCCATGTAGAGGAAAAACCTGCTTTGAAAGAATTGCCAGTCCCCAGGGTTTAGTGACAATGATTAGAAATACTGGGATGACAATCACCAGTTTTACAACCAACAAAAACATTCTTCCTGTGACTGTAAACAAGTCTCTTCTAAGTGCTCTTGTTTTCTGAGCTTAGGTAATGAGGTTTTTATAATATTTTTGTATTGTCAAATTTGTCCTGACCTTTGTTCGAGTTACGATAGATACATTTTTGATGTATCCCTTCATATAATTGTTTCGTACGTTTGTTTACCATTTTAGGGATTTTATTATAGATTTGCTTTCTACACTGCTGTAAGCTGCCTTGTGGGGGAGATTTAAAGGAGAAGCATGGGTAATTTTTCCTCAGCTAAATAAATAAATAAAATTAATGCAACTTAGCAGACATATTTGGATAGTTTTCACACTCTCTTTTGGATGGTAACACACTGAGCCACTGCAAACTTTGAATTTGGAACTAGGCTATTTTTTCCAATTTAAGTACCTCTGTCATTTTTTTAGCTTGCCTAAGTGTGTGTGTTTTCAACCCATTTTGTGATAAATTGTTTATTGGCTAGGTTAATTTAGGGGGTCATTCCTTGTTCACTAATGAACCAGGTCTAATTCATCTGTTCATTATTCATGAATTTAGGTTATTAGGATGCTGAATTTTTGGCTAGTCTATTTCTTCTTGTTAAAGATGATGGTGGAGAAATTTGAGAAAGTGAGACTGGGGATCTTACCTCACATAATTCTGGGATTCTAAGGTTACCTGAGGCATTTCCTAATGCCTCCTCCGTGGAATTGTTTTTTTTTTTTTTTTTTTTTTTGGTTTTTTTGAATGCCTGTAAATTTCTCTTTGGTTTCAAGAGGTATTTGACATGCTGTGCTCTGTGGCAAACACAACCCCCCCCCCATCTCCCTTGCACACAGGAACCAAGTATGTGTATCTTTGGCAACAAATCACAGAGTCATCAGCTTTTCAGAGAGGTAGTCATCTTAGTGTGTTCCAGCAAGAACAACAGCAAAAGCCTTGTAAAAGTTAAGATAATTTTTAATGTTTACTTGCTGTAAGTTATTCAATTATATTTTAATTAGCATATAGTTTAATTTTTTTTATTGTTTCATTTATTCTGCTTTTAATTCTATACTTTTTAATGCTGTGAGCTGCCTTGGATCCCCTTATTGGGAGAAAGGCGGCCTATAAATAAAACAAATATATAGAATAAAACAAAACAAATACAAGCAAAATCAAAATGAAAAGTATTGTGGCTCCTTAGAGAGTAAGACATTTATATCACCTCCATGTGTTTCCAATGAATTGTAAGGCACATGTTCGGACACATGAAATATCATAGCTGGGCCACAGGTTTCTATGCCATGCTCCTAATGGTGGGGATGAGAGTAGAACCAAAGGCAGGGAATGAGACTCTGCTAACCAGGGATGTTGGCAAGTCTTTGGGTCCAAGTCCCAAGTCCGAGTCTTTTGTACCAAGTCCTGAGTCCTGATCCCCAGGTCCGAGTCCCTATTAAAAATATTTTTTTCCCTAGAGTAAAGGGTGGAGTAGGTGGTTTTCAAGTCACAAGTGAAGGAAAAAAACCCGAGTCGATTCACCGGTGCGACTTAAGTCTGTTGTTGTTGTTGTTTAGTCGTTAAGTCGTGTCTGACTCTTCGTGACCCCATGGACCAGAGCATGCCAGGCCCTCCTGTCTTCCACTGCCTCCTGGAGTTGGGTCAAAGTCAGGTTGGTAGCTTCGCTGACACTGTCCAACCATCTCGTCCTCTGTCGTCCCCTTCTCCTCTTGCCTTCACACTTTCCCAACATCAGGGTCTTTTCCAGGGAGTCTTCTCTTCTCATGAGATGGCCAAAGTATTGGAGCCTCAGCTTCAGGATCTGTCCTTCCAGTGACAGATCCTGAAGCTGACTTAAGTCTGACTTGACAGCAAGTCCCATGACTTGAGTCCCATCCCTTCTACTAACACCTGGAAATGATCTTCCAAGGTGACATTGGCATTATTAAGATGGGTATTGTGTTGATAACATTAGAGAACCATGGCAATACCCTGTTTCCCTGAAAATAAGACCTAACTGAAAATAAGCCCTAGTATGATTTTTCAGGATGCTCGTAATATAAGTCCTACCCCAAAAATAAGCCCCAGTTAAGTGAAACCCCGCCCTCCACCATTGTGCAGCAACCAGAAGAAGATGACATGACTGTAAAATAAAACATCCCCTGAAAATAAGCCCTAATGTGTTTTTTGGAGCAAAAATTAATATAAGACCCTGTCTTATTTTCAGGGAAACACGGTAGGAAGGTGCAGGTTATATATTTTAGGATCATACTTTTCAGGAGAAATCAGTTGTGTTGAGCTCAGGGTTGTGCCCCAAAGCAACAGAGACAGCATCGACATATTGGCTGAAATCCTGTTGCTTTGTTACACAGGTGGTAGGGAGACAGTCTTACATTCCGTTGCTTCTAGCTGGTGGTCAAGGAGACATCACTGTGATTCCCAGGGATGCATGAGCTTGATGGGTTCATTCTTGCTTGAGAATTCCAGAAAGAAAATGTCAATTGCTCTCTAGAAGTGACTGGATGTTAGGCCATTTGCCTTCTGTAACAAAACAACAGGATTTCAGCCATTAAAATATGTGACCATAATAATGTCTCATGTCCAGTCAAGTTGATTTCAATGTTTTGCAACCCTTTCCAGGGTTTTCTAGGTATAGAATAATAAAAATAATTGTATGCCATCCAGTCAATTCTGACTGATGGGAACCCTTTTCAGGTTGTTGTTTTTTGTTTGTTTGTTTGTTTTTTAAGGTAGAAAGTACTCAGAAGAGGTTCACCATTCCATTCTTCTGGGGTACCCTGGGACTGTGCAGTTTGCCCAAAGCCAGACAGACTGACTTTTCTGGGATGCACAATGGGGAATCCAACTCTCAACATCTGGCTCCTCCACCAGATACTGAACTCACTAAGATATCCAGCTTAAAAATTCTTCCTTATTCTGATATAAAAAAAAAAAGCAAATATATACCGCCCCATAGCACTTCAAGCACTCTCTGGGCGGTTTACAAGTTAATTATGCAGGCTACACATTGCCCCCCCCCCCAGCAAGCTGGGTACTCATTTTACCGACCTCGGAAGGATAGAAGGCTGAGTCAACCTTGAGCCGCTACCTGGGTCGTGAGCACAGTTTTGGCTGCAATACAGCCGTTTAACCACTGCGCCACGAGGCTGATAGTTCTCTAGCACTATTTACCCTGTCCAAGGCTATACAGGCTAGCTTTTCTCCGGGGATGCCTAGTGGGGAATCAAACTTCCAATCCTTGGCTCTGAATCGAGGTGCTCCTCCACACTGAGCCATTCAGCCAGCTGTTAAAATATATAGTGTGCTTTAAACAGTTATCTCTGTTTAATCCTCTTGATGCAACCCTAGAGTCCACATGACGGTGCACGGCAGTCAATATCAGCATTAAAGACAAATCTTTATGCAGTTGAGCTAATGCTGTTCACAACACATGGCGAATGGTGGAGAAAGGATCATACCAATGTTAGCAAACATTTGAGAGTGGAAAATAGAGGAGACCCTTTTATGCATTGTTCATGGGGGATTATGTGGTATAGGGTGAGCATGATTCAGGAAGCACTGCCTTCACTTGGATTTAATTCATGGTATTTCAATAGCCATATCTGATTAGCTACATAGTACTGTGATGTCATTGTGCTTGCTATGTGATCCCTGACTGGCTGGATCATGCCTCCTAAGGATCAGGACTGGGTGACACTCCAGATGTGGCTCGACTGCCACTCCATTGAATATACTGAAGGAACTGCACCTCAGCAACATCAGGGGTGGCATGCATTCCCCATGTCCTTGAAAAATTGGTTTTAAGACGGGGCTCAGAGTCCCCAAACCTCCTTTGGTAGCAGCATAGTGTCTAAAAACCTCAAAATGCATCTTCATCTTGAACGTATTACTGCTTTTTATATTTCATTTTGAATTCCACTTTGTCTCTATGGGCGTCATCCTGCAAATAACTCAAAATGGCTAATGGCAGATTTCTTCTTCCTCCTCATCAAATGTAATCATCATCATTTCTTACATGATATGAAGTAATGAGCCAGGCCAGGATTTTCTCATACAAGGATAGCAGATTCACTTAGGAGAAGCTCCTAAGCACACATGAATCTGTCCGGCACCATTAAGTA
This sequence comes from Intellagama lesueurii, assembly GCA_037013535.1. Lineage (NCBI taxonomy): Eukaryota > Metazoa > Chordata > Lepidosauria > Squamata > Agamidae > Intellagama > Intellagama lesueurii. Next base: position 11,228,601 of record JBAJHW010000003.1, read on the forward strand.
CCCATCTCCCTCTTGAATTTCATATTAAATAGAGAAGAAAATTACTCCCCTTGTCTTCCAGCCAGTTGGAGAATGTAATACCATTTCTATAAATCTTGCCAAGTGACCTATACGTAAGTATAAACTTGATGCAATCATATAAAAGGAGGCAGCCAATGACATTCACTCGAGTTGTTAACCTCTTTCCCTAACAGAGCCTCTCATAGAATAAGGCAAGAATATTTTCAGTAATAGACCAAAGTCAGAAAATAGAGCTGGAACAAGTTACTTTTGGGGGGGGGGGGGGAATATAACTCCCAGGGATCCTTAGAGCTGTAAACAAAGACAATTAGACATGGGGATGAATTTTTTAAAAATGAATCAGGATATTCGTGAAATATCACTGATTTGTGGGATATTTGTCCCTTTGTATTCATCAGGTTCGGAGACCCCAATGAATACGAAGGAATGAATATTTACCCATTTTTATTCGTCCCTTCGTGCAGGCTGGCTATGGAATGGAAACAGGGTTTGCCTTCCGGCAGATAGCCTGCTTGTCAATGTCCCGTCAATCAGCTGTTCAGCAGGACATTGTGTTTTAAGGACGAATTGACAAATATTCATCAATTTGTCGCTAAAATTTGGTGCTTCGTCACTTCGTCCATTTGACAACTTCGACTAATGGCAAATCCCAACAAAGCACCATTTTTTCCCAATTCATTCCCATCTCTAAAGACAACCAAATAACTTTTTTCAAAATTGAAAAAGTGTCGTCTTCATACTGATTGGGCTTTCCAGTGTTACCTCAGAGCCAGGTATAAATGATGCTGCAAGATCATCATGCTAGAACTTTTTTTTTTCTTTGCTCAGAAAGTTGAGCTGCTTCTTGAACATTTTATTTATTTATTTATTTATTTATTTATTTATTTATTTATTTATCTGAAATCTAATAGTAAGTCACAACAGGAGTAAACCCACTGAATCAATGGAACTTACAGAAGAACTAAGTCTCAATTTGTCCCCATCTCTATTTTAGCAGATAATTTTAATCTTTTCTATGTTTTAATGTTTTAATCTTTTAATTTTTATTTTAAATCATATATTGTTTAATTTATCTTTTAATATTAACTTATTGTGTTTTTATTTATGTGAATTTTAATGTTGTGAACCGCTTTGGGTTCCTTGTTGGGAGAAATGCAGCATATTAATATTAATAATATTAATAATATTAATATTAATATTAATATTAATAATATTAATATTAATATTAATATTAATAATATTAATAATAATAATAATAATAATAATAATAATAATAATAATAATAATAATAATAATAATAATAATAATGAAGAAGAAGAAGAAGAAGAAGAAGAAGAAGAAGAAGTCACTAAATCCCTATTGTTTCAATGGGCCTACTCTAGTTGCAATTTATTTTGCAACTAGATTTCAATTGATATATTCCTGCCAGCTCTAGCAAGAACCTTGACCACTCTGAATAAATTAGAGCCCACTCTTAGCTGTAGTTGTTTGGTTCATTGTGGCTGGCTGTTCTGCACCTTCACAAGAAACCATGTTGGCTGTTCCCTATAATAACTTTGTATGTGTTTTCTTTTGATCTCCAAACTTCTCATTTCAGCTGGATCCCCCAATTGAGGTCAATTAATGTCAAAGTGACTGTGGTTTATTTTCCCACCACATTTCAAAGTCGTTTGGGAGCATGTTTAGTGGAGCGTAAGACATCGTGGGCCCAAATTCACCCAACCCTAAACATTCTTTGGGTGTATCTGACACAGAAATTCCAAGATACAACTGAAAACTGGTTCAGCAACATGGGAAGGAAAGCTCTTGGAGTCGTTTTACGAAGCATTATCTCCTGTTTTCCCCTCACTCTCTTTTCCTCCCGCACTCTTATTCTCAAGGCTCATTTCAAAACAAAGGTGGCCTTATTGTCAGGCTCATTGAGGTGGTTTTCCTCAGATGGCAGGATGGTGGGGGCAGCAGATGCCCCACACCTTTACTACTGCCACCACAGCCGCTCCCCCAGACTCAGGACCACTGCTCCCTCACATTGCTCCACCACCATCTACAGGGAATTGTTTACCCCCTTGGCTCCTAGCAGAACACTCAGCCTTCAGAGGAGGCTTCCATGTCCATCTCTCCATAGACATGGCACCCTTTCTTGAATGGTCTGAAACAGACACTCTCAAAGAGCACAGTTCCCATCTCATGCCTTCCTTCTCTGTCTCCTGCCTCCACCCCATGAAACCAGTACTGAAGAAAAAGCAGGTGGCTCTGAAGAGATCAAGCCCTTTACTTCCAGAAATGCTGCCACCTCGTCTTGATTTCTATTTATGGTGGAGTATACTGCTAGAAAATCAGAGGAGGGGGGAAAGCCATTTCATGACTGAAGTCCAGTATTAAATCACAACTAGAGTAGTCCCATTGAATCATTGGGGATTTGGTGAGTCAACGCCTCCATATGTTCCACTGTTTCAATGGGTCTACTCTAGTTGCAACTTACTCATGGATCTCAGTCACCACTTGTGTGTAGGGGGTGCAATGTTGAGGATACTTTGCTCTCCACTGCAGATGGTAAGGAAGTGTGGGTCACCTCTGATAATTTATGAATTCGTTGGTTGGTCGTTTATCAAATTTTTATGCCACCTTACTCCTGGTGAAAGAGGCGAAGGTGGAAATAGTGCCACCTATTCTTGTCAAACTGATAAGTAGCCCCCTTGTGAGTGAACTTGAGTTTGTGAGCATTCAGACGGAGGCCCAGAGTTATTAGTAAACTGGGCTTATTGTAGGGACATCAAGGAGGAAAGCCAGGTAGGAAGAAAACTAGCCATTCCATGGAAGTTGGGGACTGCTAGACCCTTCCATTGGTCCATTCTTTTGACCCCAAGAGAAGTTATAGAGCAGAGATGCCAAATCCTAGTGATTTCAGGGCCAAAACCTGAGACAAAGGGGCCGGTCCTTAAGAGGTCACAGGAAAGAAGCTCTTTTGATGTTGGGGAAGCAGCCTCTTGCAGAACAATTGCAAAATTTTGTGTGTGTTTATGTTTGTTCAAATGAAAGCCCCGGACTTTTAATTGTCACTTGCTCAAGCGCAAGCAGAAAACACATGGATGAAGATAGACACCCAAGCTAGAAAGCAATTGTGCACAGGAGAACCAACGTTTCTCTTCCTTCAGCCCTGCTTAAGTAAAGTGTCTCCCTGTCTGGAGAACAAGGGAGCCATGGCAGTTCCTTGAGTCTTCAGCTGGCCCCTTGAGATGTGTTAGCCTTACCTTCACATGAATCATGCCGTGTCCATGAGGGAAAGCCTGCTCATGAATCAAGGCTTAGTCATGAGTGACACAAAGGAGCCAGAAAATCAGCAAAGCTAGGAAGCTACATATAACAAATGGATGAAGGATATGATTTACAAAGTAATGACTTACCTCACCACATGGAGAGGCTGCCATTCCTTCTTCAAGCTGGCGAAGGACAGAAATCATCAAGCATGACAGAAACAAATAAAATATTTAAAAAATCAAAGCAAAATAGAAAACATGCAATGAAAAGGAGCAGCAATAAAAATATAAGAAAAAAGGTAAAGGTAAAGGTTCCCCTTGACAATTTGTCCAGTCGTGTCCGACTCTAGGGGGCGGTGCTCATCCCCGTTTCCAACCCATAGAACTAGCGTTTTGTCCGAAGACAATCTTCCGTGGTCACGTGGCCAGCGCGACTAGACACGGAACGCCGTTATCTTCCCACCGTGGTGGTACCTATTTATCTACTTGCATTTGCATGCTTTCGAACTGCTAGGTTGGTGGGAGCTGGGACAAGCGACGGGAGCTCACTCCGTCGCGTGGATTCGATCTTACGACTGCAGGTCTTCTGACCTTGCAGCACAGAGGCTTCTGCGGTTTAACCAATTAGGGGTGTGCATGCTGAAAACCTTGAGTTTGGTTCCACTTTGGTTTCTTTAAGGGGTGCCTCTATCACTTTTGTTTCTTTCATGCACTAATACTTTTTTTTTCTTTGACCCAAAACAGTCAGCCTCTTTTGGGATCTTTCATTTACCCTGTTCATTTTCTGGTGCTAAAGTCTTAAAAGAACCCTTCTTTTCCCGCCATCATATCCCTAAATCAGGGCTGGGCAACCTGCAGCCGAAATATTTGCCACCAGTACCCTCCAGGGGCCAGACAAAGCACTCAAGATGTGATGAAGCAAAACTACAGTTTTGTGGTTTTGAAAAACTGGGTCTGTTTTGTTTTATAGTGAATACAGTAAGGGTTGGGGAAGGCTGAAACCTGTTTAAGAAGTGAATGGCTGTTCTTTCGGGCTTCTGGTGTCACAATATTATTTTCTTTTTTTCTTATTTATTTCCATTAAAAAGGACTCAAGGCTGCTTACATCATTGAAAGACAATATTTAAAGCTGTAAACAATTAGTAAACAAGGGTGGTTTACATCATTAAAAGACAGTACTTAAAACTAAGAACAAGGAGTATAAAGAGGCAGCTTACATTTTATTTTTATTTATTTATTTTTATTTATTATTAGATTTTTACCCCGCCCCCCTAGACAAAGTCTACTCAGGGCGGCTTACATACATAATAAAAACATAATAACATTAAAACATCATAACATTTAAAACAGCATAATTTTAACATTTATATTAAATTAAATCAGTACCAAGATGATAAGAGTAAAAATCAGTTATTGACTGGAGGGAAGGCCTGCCTGAAAAACCAGGTTTTCAAATGAGTTTTAAAAGCGCCCAGCGAGGGTGCCAGACGAATTTCAGTAGGGAGGCTGTTCCATAGCCGAGGGGCCACTGCCGAGAAGGCCCGGTTTCTTGTTCTTTCTTTCCGGGCCTCTCTCGGCGTTAGGCCCCTCAGCCGTCCCTGCTGGCTATTCCGGGTGGTTCGGGTAGATCTAGGTGGGAGAAGACGATCTGCCAAGTATCGAGGTCCCAAACCGTTTAGGGCTTTATACGTCATCATTAACACTTTGAAGTCAATGCGGAAACGAATGGGCAGCCAATGCAAGGCAGCCAGAGTGGGAGAGATATGCTGATATTTCCTCACCCCACTAAGGAGCCTGGCTGCCGCATTCTGCACCATTTGAAGTTTCCGCATCAATCTCAAAGGCAGCCCCACGTAGAGCGCATTACAATGGTCTAATCTCGAGATTACGAGCGCATGGACAAGAGTAGTGAGGGCCTCCCCATCTAGATATGGTCGCAGCTGGGCAATCCGCCATAGATGGAAATAGGCGGAACGGGCCACGGACGCCACCTACATCATTACAAGACAATGTTAAAGCTAAAAACAATAAGTATACATATATTAAAAAGGAACCAGCACATGCCACTCTAAGAAATGGTGAATACAAGTAGAACAAAAAATCCAGTCAATGCAGTAATGCATAAAAATCCAGTCCAAGCAATAATGAATAACAATCCATCTAAAAACCCCACTCAGGCAGGCAGTCACTGAGGGTAGCAGTCTGGCCTCCTGTGGGAGGGAGTTCCGAAGTCTGGGAGCAGCAACTGCGAAGACCCTTTCCTGTGTCCCCATCAGATACGCCTCCGAAGGTGGTGAGGAACACCATTTTCTGGTGGAAGGATGGGAAATTCGGATGGGGCTGGGGCTGCAAAAACAGCTGGGGGAGGGGGCACAAACAGTCACAGGGCAACACTCCCCCCCTCATCTTTGCCCTAAATGGAATAGTTAAGAAAGAGTTTGACCCTGTCCCACTGAACCACCAAGGGTGAGAAGACCTTTCTGCTATTCACTAGCACTAAGACTTGAAGTATAAATATCCAAGAATCCAAACCCCACTAAGACCCTTTGGTGATCGTAATGTAGGGGCAGAGTTAACACAGAAGGAGGCTGTTCAAATAGTTCTTTGTCTCTCCTTGATGAAAATCCCCCACATTGGACAGAGAGGGAAAGACTGGCCATGAGGGTCAGGAATCCCTCCTTCTGGCTGAAGCCAAAGGTGTGTGTGTAGGCATCACAATAGACCAGACACACTCCCTATCCAATCTCAGACAAGGCCCATATCCAACTGATACAGTGGAGCTTGGTTTTATGGAGGCAGTGAATCTGCTCTTAGTCTGGACTTGACAGGAGCAAACACCCTAATTTCTTTGTTCAGTGTGACTGCCAGGCTTCTTCTTTGATTATTATAATAAAAAAAACTGCAGAGCTGGAAGAGACCCTATGGATCACTGAATCCAGCTCCTGTCAAGGAGGCACAGTGGGGAACCGAACTCCTAACCTCTGGCTCTGCAGCCAGTTGTCCAAACCGCTGAGCTCTCCAGCAATTGTGAAGACAAAGTACCCCAGTTTTCCTTCACCAGTGGGAAGTAAATGAGCACAGTTAGAAGGAAAAGCCCACCAAGAAAATTGGCTTCACATCAGCCCCTACCTGATCCCCAGAGTTTCACTTGCCTCAGCGCCTTTCATTATTTCTCTATAATTGCTTCATGGTAGGAGACGGGGGGGATTTCTGGACTGAACTGCTAATCCGTGGAAATTACAGAGGAAGGAGCTGTGATCCTCCCAGCTCCTTCTTTGAGAACACTTTCCTTCTACGTATTTGAAGACTAGTCAATAGACAGAGCAGGGGAAATAATTAGGCTGAGCTACTCTGGCTCTTCCACCCTGTGTCCTTGGATTACCCAGAAAAGCATCATAAAAAGATACCCTGGCCACTCTAAACATAGGTTTAGCATTCAAAACAATGGGAACTAAATGAAATGATATTTTAAAAAGCAAACCAAAGAATGAAACTGCCGGCAGTAATGCCTTCTGTAATCATATCTGGAATATGTTATATACCAGGGGGATGTGTGAAGTGCTTCATGTTCATTTTCTCTGACATGATAGCATCAATCCAGTCACTTGACTCACTGTCGTCGTATTCCCTCCCACTTCCCACTGTGGAAACGGCAACAAGACGCTTGCATCACCTCTTCAGTGGAGCTCTACAATCTTCTAAATCACCAGCTGAGGAATCTTCTCCCAGGTGGCCTTATGGAGCCTGCTGAGATCCCCAGTCTGGCTCACGGGGGTGACTACATTACTACCCCCTCTCCCAGAAGCCCTGACTCCCTCAAGCAGGAGCTGTGAAATGGGTTCAAACAGACCAATCTACTCCTCCTGCTCATCCGTTTCATCATCTTAGAACTGAAATGATGGAAGGGACCCTACGGATCATGAAGTCCAGCTCCTATCAAGGAAGCACAGTGGGGAATTGAACTTCCCATTTCTGGCTGTGCAGCCGGACACGTAAACCGCAGAGTTATCCATCCATTTTCTGGTACTGAGCATGCTGAGTTCTTATTCTGCTCTTTGTGAGGATTAGCATTGTTCCTGTAGTTCATTTTTAAAGTCCTTTTGTACTTCTGCAAACTTTATGCATATTGGTGCCTCCCCAGTGACGTGTGGCACTTGGCACCATAAGCGGGCAGCTGCCAATGCTCAACACCACCTCTTTGTGACTTCTCTTCCCCTTATGTTGGTGGTGCCCACAGTTCCATTATTTTCCCAGCTGCTTGTATGGAATTCCTTCCCAGTTGCTTTCTGATAATAGACGTCTAAAGGGTGGACGAGCAGAAAGACGTCTGTCACCAATACCATAGATTGGATATGTGGAGAAGGTAGTAGGATCCAAGACAGACAGCCTGTATCAGTCCGGAGCTGGTCTTGTAACTCCTCCTTTTATGGCTGTTTTGCTGCTGTTTCCCAACTGCAGAGGTGGGAAAGAGTGAATGGGGAGGTTGAGAGAAAATAGGCACCTTAGGCCAGAGCTCGGAAAAGAGCTTGGCTGAGTCAAGTCAGGACGGGGCAACATTTGCTAGAGCAGTGGTTCCCAATCTTGGGAAAACCAGGTGTTCTTGGACTGCAATTCCCAGAAGCCTTCACCACCAGCTGTGCCATCTAAGGTTTCTGAAAGACCAAGAACATCTGGGTTACCCAAGGCTGTTAAAGAGCATTTAAAAGGTAGTTTCTGATCGACAGCTCACAGGCTGGAGTCTTTTTGGTCTAGACACAGCATAACTTTATGTCTGCATAAATGTGCCAGGCATTCCACCCAGGCAACAAGAACTATGCCATTTGATCACAGCATCAGTCACTTGGTTCCTGTTTTGACCAACTCTGCAATGAGTCTGCAGAGGTGCTTCATGGATTGTGCGTTAAAAATATTTTCAAAATCTTTTTTACTTGGTGTATCTAATCGTTCAGTAAAAACTTCAACCCTGATATTTGCAGATCTTTTTGTTGTGTTACAGATATCACTGTTTTTCTCATTCACAAAAGCAAACCAAGGGCATCTTTGTTTTCAACCAGCTGAAATGCTAAGGGTAGATCTCAGCGATCCTGGCAGTCATACATTGGCAAGGCTGCTGTCAGTAATCTTTGAGAAGCCCACCTGATATCATTACAAACAGGTGGAGTTCTCACAGCTGCCTGGTGAGGAAAGCCCTGTTAAAGGAAACCAAAAGCAGAGTGGGTTGCTTATATACTGCCCCATAGTGCTAAAAGCTCTCTCTGGGCGGTTTACAATTTAATTATGCAGGCTTCACGTCGCCCTTCCCCAGCAAACTGGGTAGTCAATTTATCCAGCTTGGAAGGATGGAAGGTTGAGTCAGCCTTGAGCCAGCTACCTGAGTCTGTCGGGATCAAACTCAGGTTATGAGCAGAGTCTTCACTGCAGTACTGCAGTTTAACCACTGCACCACGAGGCTTAGTGTGTGTGCATAACACAGATTCACCCTGTAACCTTGGATGAATTGGTCTAGCCTCTTGCATGGGGAATCCTAGAGGAAAGGGCTGTACTTGTAAAGTTTGGGCTGAGAGAGAGAGAGAGAGCACTTATGGAGTAGGAAGATGTCATTGTTATGTTCCATCAAGTCACTTCTTATTTATAGTGACCCTACATACTAGTGACCTCCAAAATGTGCTCTCCTTAACAGACTTGCTCAGCTCTTGTAAACTCAAGATTATGGGTCCCTTTATGGAATCAATCCACCTCATATTGGGTCTTCTGTAGAGATGGGGGTATTCGTATACAAATACGAATACCCCCCGCACAGGTGGACATAACAAGGGTCCGGCCCCCTTCGGCTGGGCCGCCCACTCACCCATCTGCTGCTGCAGCCAGCTCTGCGCTCCCTTCCAATCACTCCGGAGCTCACGGTCGACTAGCCACTCGTGGCAGAAGGAGGGAAGACAAGCCTCCCTGCCAGGCTGACAAGTGGCTAGGCGACCATGAGCTCTGGAGCGACTGGAAGGGAGAGCAGAGCCGGCGGCAGCAGCGGATGGGTGAGTGGACAGTCTGGCCCCAGGGGGCCGGACCCTCGTTATGTCCACCTGTGCAGGGGTATTCGTATTTGTACTCATATACGAATACGAATACCCCCATCTCTAGTCTTCTGCTTTTCCTGACACCTTCAACTTTTCCCAGCATTATTGTCTTTTCCAGTAAGTCTTGTCTTCTCACAGTGTAATCAGTTTTGGACAGTCCAGTGTTTCATTTGTACATGGAACTCCTATATATGTTTTATTCAGGTTGGCATGTCCTTATATTGCTTTTAAATTGCATTTTTGAAAATGCAGATCTTTGCTAAATCCACTATTGTGCTTACAATATTTATTTTAAAGCCCCATTGAACCCAAGAGATACATGCCCCCAACTAGACAGCTCCAATGGAGAATAATACTCCTATGCCAGAGTGGAAGTAAAATACAGCAAACAGTCCAATAGCCGCCATTGTATCCTCTGCCTCAGGCAGCAGAATGTCTTGGGCCTGGCCAGGGGAGCCTGGTGGCTCCAATGTCAGTGAAAAGATGAATCCCCTCCAAGTTTTGGTCTGAATTTAACATGAGCTGATCGAGGTGCTGAACCCTAAACTTAGTTCTTTGCCTGGATTGCTGATTTAAAGTTTGCACTGAAGACTGGAGTGGGTTCATGTGCCTCAGTGGCACTGGATTCCCAAGACTCCAGCAAGCCAGTCTTTTTGCTTAGATTAGTTTGAAAAGGCTGTCTAGGAGCCGCAGATCATGCCTCGTTACAGGTATTTAGCCTGAGGTCATTTAGCCCTCTGGATCTACATCTTCTGTTTCCTAATTGAAATTCTACCCACTGCTAGCACACGGCACTGTATCAGGAATGAGTAATAATCCAAGGTCATTTTTTTTTTTGGCTGCTGCATAAAATAACTTACTTGAAGTGTCACCCTGATTAGAAACATTTCACAAAGCACACATGTTCCCCTTCATGGCTATGATCTGTTAAATGAAGGACAGTTTGCTCCCGTTGTCAAACACAGCCTGTCAGAGGCAAGGCAGGGCATTCTAAAGACCAAGGAGACGGCCATATAAGCCTCTGCAAATTCCCAAATGAGGAAGACAGCCAACAGAAGTTTGAAGAGCACAAGGCGGAGGAGACAGGCATTGTCTCCTCTGGCGGACAAGAAGTGCTCTCCAAATCTCTGTTGAGCTGAGAGGGGAGTTAGCTCCCATATTTCCAAAGCACTGCTTGTATATTGTGTGCCATAGTTATCTGTTCTCAAGGAATCAACCCTATGTTGTTTCTGTATGAAATGCCGTCTGGTTTTTTCTGCACATTGGAAGTCCTTCTTGTACTGCTGAGAGCGCGTTGTTCAATAGCTAGGGTCAGGTTAGGGAACATGTGGCCTTCTAGATGTTTTTGGACTGCAACTCCTATCAGCCTTAGCTGATATTGCCAGTACTGAGGTCTCCATGCCAAGTGGAAAGTGTTGTGATAACAGCAATCTCACACTAACACTGGGCATGAGGGGGTGGGCTTTACAGCCAAATGTGATTGTCCTTTGCCACTAACTTGATTGGTAAAGTTATTTTTCCCACCTCTGGCATTTGAGGCAAGCCCATGGTCCCTTTTCCCGTTTGTTTGCTTGTTTCCATTTTTGTTGTTGTTGTTGTTGACAGCCTTCTTCTTCCTCTGACCATCCTGCAGGCAGGAAACATACAGAGTCTCCTACATGCTGGAGACTCCAATTTTCCTCTTTTTCCTTCCTTCTGATTGCAACTACAAATGGTAACTGTAAGTAAAGATAACTTTTTCTGCCTTAAATGTTTCTTTTACCATGCAAAGTGCTAGTTTGTGTGCAAAAGAAACCAAGCAGGGTAGGGAATTATGAGACTGAGATGACGTCTCCATATTTTTGTGTTGTGTTTCTTTCTACCTCATGTTCTGTTAACTAAAAGGAAGAATCAAAATTCCCCAATAAAAAGATGGCCAACCTTTCTGCAGGAGTTCCATGGTCCCAGAGCTGGCATACCAGTGCCACCAGAGTGCCCAGCAGAATCACCTAGAGTCAGTGAAGTTACACGCTTCTAGTCCAAGTACTTCCCCTGAAAACTCCTCACATTCCTAGCCAGAAGCAAGAAGAAAGTTTTAGGTTCTCATCCTTGGGTTGTAAATATTCACTTACCTCATCCTTGTCTGCAAGAAAGAGATACGTGAATATTTTTACATCCCCAGCAGACATTGGCTGGATAATAGGTATCTGACTGTTGAGCCAGAGGTTGGGAGTTTGATTCTGCACTGTGTCTTGTGGGTGGAACAGCTGTCCTGTGTGGCCTTGGGCAAGCTGCATAGTCCCATGATGCTCCCAAGAATAAGGGAATGGTTAATCACTTCTGTCTATTCTCTACCTAGAAAACCCTACAAAGGGTCACAACAAGTCATGCGGGCTCTACCTGTCGCATAAAAATGTCGACGCAGGGGGCCCTTTCTAATCAGATTTTTTCCAACAGAGGAGTGAAGCAAGGCTGCATTCTGGCGCCAACTCTGTTTAATCTATTTATTAATGACCTCGCCCCACTCCTACATAACATCAATGGCCATAGCCCCAAACTGGGCCCTATACAGATTCCAATCCTATTATATGCGGATGACATGGTTCTCCTCTCCCGCACAAGGGTCGGCCTAAAGCGGCTAGTTAGCGGTTGTTATGACTACCTGATACGCAATAAACTCCAATTAAATTTTGAGAAATCTAAAATAATAGCCTTTGGCAAAGCATGGAAACCTTTCTCCTGGTCTTTCAATGGCAACTATATCCAGCAGGTCAGAGAGTTTAAGTACCTGGGTGTCTTTTTCCATTATAGACACACTTGGTCAACTCACCAGCGGACAGCGATTAAGTCAGCAAAGCTTTCAGCACAGGCTATCTTACGCTTCCATCGGACTTGGGGCCACTCTTACATCCCTGCTGCGCTGCAGATTTTTAATGCCAAATCAGCAGCACAGCTTCTTTATGGTGTCCCCATCTGGATGTCTGCATTACACAGTTCTGTGGAAAGGGTCCAATCAACATTTCTCTATAAAATCTTTGGCCTGCCACATTGTGTGCCTTATGCTACCCTATGCCTTGAAGGCGGTCAATACAGGATTGAGACTCAGGCTTGGCTCAGATTTTTTAAGTATTGGATTAGGATCTGTTTCTTTTCAGCCCAGGACACTTTATTTCAAGCGTTGCTTGCCGACAGTCTGTTCCCAAAAGGTTTGGCCCTATTTCTTAAGAAAATCAAGATCCTGGGGTTGTCACCAGATTTGCTGGGCTCAATACCCCCCTCTAGGGTGTTTCATACAATTAAAATAAGAGTTCTGGATATAGAGGGGCAAACTCTCCGTAGCGCTGCCCAAAGAGTCTGTTCCCCACTCTATTTTCACCTGCCCCTCTCTCATGGCAGTAGACCGAACTATCTCTATCATTTAGAACAGCCACAAGATCGATGGGCATTTACCCTTGCCAGGTGCAATATAGTACCATCGAGCTTAGCTCAGGGCAGGTATATGGGTTTACCTATAGAACTGAGAGTCTGTCCGTGTGGCCAGGGAAAGGTTGAATCCCTGCAGCATATGTTATTCTACTGTATCTTGTATAAGGACATTCGCTTGTCTTATTTGAGCTCTTTCCTCTCCTCCCACTCTGGATGGGATGATCTGAGAAAAATTCAACATCTTCTAAGTGGCACCATTAAGGAACTTACCCTGACAAGTGCTAGGTACGTCTATTTCATCATACAGAGACGTCGTAGCACGCTTTTGCAGAATACCGAGCCCTAAATATGCATCTGGCTGTTCCCCGCCACCTGCTAGCCGTTGAACATTTTAGCTGTATTTTAGTGTGTTTTAATTTGAACAGTATGCCAATAAAGGTTTCTGTCTGTAAATAAGTCAGCATCAACTTGTGGACACATAATCTTCATCAGCTGAAGCAGGGAAACTTGAGAGCTATCCATGGTCCTACATTTTTCTGCCTTCTTGCCCTGTGGGTTCTCTGGTTCAGGCTGAACACAGTGCTAACTTTTCAAAATCCATCCTTCTAGTCAAATGGGTTGAACAGAACCGTAAGAACCCATGCAATCTGGGAACATAGACCATCTAAACCAACTGAAATGGTGAGATGCCTGGAAAGAATGAGTCTTATGAGGAGAGATTGAAGGAATTAGGTATGCTTATCTTAGAGAAGAAGCAACTAATAGGAAATATAATAAAGGTAAAGGTAAAGGTTCCCCTTGACAATTTTGTCCAAGTCGTGTCCGACTCTAGGCGGCGGTGCTCATCTCCATTTCCAAGCCATAAAGCTAGCGTTTGTCTGCAGACAATCCTCCGTGGTCACGTGGCCAGCATGACTAGACACGGAACGCCGTTTACCTTCCCACTGAGGTGGTACCTATTTATCTACTCGCATTTTTGCATTTTGCATGCTTTCGAACCACTAGGTTGGCGGGAGCTGGGACAAGCGACGGGGGGGGGGGCTCACTCCGTTGCGTGGATTCGATCTTACGACTGCAGGTCTTCTGACCTTGCAGCACAGAGGCTTCAGCGGTTTAACCCGCAGCCTGAAGGATTATCATATGGATGTTGAAACAAGTTCATTTTATCTTGCTTCAGAGAGTGGGATTTGAACTCATTAATTCAAGTCATAAGAGGAAATTTCATCCAGTACTAGGAAGAACTTTCTCATGCATGTTATTCAACAGTGGAAAAGACTGGCTCAGAAGACACTGGGGTCTCTTTCTTTGTCTGTTTTTAAGTCAGTGGTTCCCAACCTTGGTTCCCCAGATGTTCTTGGGCTGAAACTCCCAGAAGCCTTCACCACTAGCTGTGCTGGCCAGGATTTCTGAGAGTTGTAGTCCAAGAATATCTGAGGACCCAAGGTTGGAAGCCACTGTTCTAAGTGGACAACGGATGAACCATGGGAGTGCTACCGCAATAGATTTCCTGTAGCAGCAATGTGCTTTCATAAGCAAGATCCAAGATGCTGACAAAAACAAAGAGGTTCTTTCCAGATGCCACCCCCTCAGCATACCTTCAGCATTGCAGCTTCTTTTAAGAGCATGTTGGTATTTCAAGAGCATGAAGGAAAAGTCACATGGGCATGATGCCAGCTATAATGAGATGTAATGCAATGATGTGAGCCAAGCTCTCAGAGGTTATTTATAAAATGCAGTAGGAGGAGGGAACGAAACCCTGATAATGAGCTCTAGACTGATGAAGGCCATTAGGCATGTGTGCTTGTACACACCCATGTGACTGTGTACAGTAGTGCATCACTTTGCCAGTACATTTGTTCTGGTGTCAATATTATTTTGGGCACGACAACCCAATAAATGGGATACAACAAAGAAAATAGTACAGTTATTATGTGTTGGCAGCCGGTTTGTGGGTTGTAGTAATGTCAGAGAAGATGCTTTCATTATAAGTCCACTTTTCCTCCAATGAAAATTCCCAAGGCTTGTTTTCACCCCACATGGAGAGGGATCATTTAAAGAAAGGTGTTTACAAGCCTACATTTCTCATTTCATTATGATTTATTCCTGATCAATACTGCTTGTTTTTCTCTGGGTCAGGAACTGTCCTTTCCGCCTCCTCCCCCATATGGTAAGTCCTACGCTGTGTTCTTGTACACGCTCTCCTTCTGTTTCTGCTATGCCCTGTTATCTTCCTGTTCCAGTTCCTCTGTTCTAACATCTCCCAAATGTCCTCTTTCCTCTTGGCTCCCCTGTCCCCAATCACCCACTACCATTAATTTTAAGTTCCCATCTAGCCTTCATACAGCCAAAGACAGGAATACATAATGTACACGGCCTCACAAAGGGTACACACATGTGTGCGCGCACACACACACATATATATACATATAGATATACCGCTCCCATTAGTGCTGCAGCACTACTCTTGGTGGTTCACATTGAAATACACAGTCATAATAAAATAATATAATAAAAAACCGTATCACGAACTAACCACATGAAGACAGAAGGCACCAGAACAAGTATGAAGCTAAGCAAAAGATAAATCATGACAATAAAAATAAAAGTAACAGTAACTGGAGGCAGAGGGACGATCAACCTCAGCTCAATTAGGGTCGGAGTGGAAAGCTTCCCGGAAAAGCCATGTCTTCAGTTGCCTCTTAAATGTCAGCAGGTAGGGAGCCAGGCGCAGCTCCTCCGGGAGCTGGTTCCACAAGGATGGAGCCACCGTGAAGAAGGCCTTACCTCTCCTAGAAGATTGATGGGCCTCCCTCAGGGTGGCTACCCAGAGGAGCCTAATCTGCGATGGGTTGGGCAGTTGACATTGGGGAGAGATAATCTGACAAGTAACATGGGCCCGAACTGTGGAGAGCTTTTTATGTGAAAGTCAGAACTTTGCACCTGATCTGAGACTCAACGGGTAACCAGTGGAGGTGAGCCAGAACTGGGGAGAGGCAATCAAATCTGCTTGCACCAACCACCGGTCTGGCTACTGTATTCTGGACCCACTGAAGTTTCCGGGCCAGCTTCAAGGGAAGCTCCATGTAGAGAGCATTGCAGTAGTTGATCCGGGAAATGACCAACAGCTGCACCAAGGTCCCGAGGGAGCCATCATCTAAGTACTATTTTATTATTTGTTTATTTCATACTGGGTGATATTGATTATTTCCTTGTTTATTTCACCCCATTGTAGGAGTTGAAAAACATGCCACGAAAATGATAGTGACAAGGATTCCTAAGGGTTCTGCATCCACAGGATTCCATATTTGCTCTGGCAATCTCTGACATGCAGAGTTGCACAAGCTGGAGACCAACCCATTAAAAACAAGGCAGCTTTACTTTGCAAAGGGTGCAACATCCAGTACAGAGGGTGGCTGGATTTCCTTGGAGCATCATGGAAAGAAGACCCACACATGGAATGTGACCACACAGTTTTCCTCAAACAAGATAATGGATAGTAAGTAATAAAACAAACACCTCATAGGATCATAGAATAATGGAGTTGGAAGGGGCCTATAAGGCCATCGAGTCCAACCTCCTGATCAGTGCAGGAATCCAAATCAAAGCAGATCTGACAGGTGGTTGTCCAATTTTCTCTTCAATGCCTCCTGCATTGGTGTGCTAATCATCTCCCAAGGTAATTGGTTCCATTGCCGTACTGCTCTAACAGTTAAGAAGTTTTTCCTGTTATTCAATTGAAATCTGGCTTCCTGTAACTTGAGCCCATTGTTGCATGTCCTGCACTCTGGGATACTTGGGAACAGATGCTGCCACTCTTCTGCATGACTGGCTTTCAAAAATTTGAAAAGTGCTATCGTATCTCCCCTCAGTCTTCTCCCCACCCACCCAGGGCTTATTATGCCCAGTTCTTTCAGTCTTTACTAACAGGGCTTGGTTTCCAGCCCCCTGATCATCCTTGTTGCCCTCCTCTGAGCTTGTTCCAATTTGTCAGCATCCTTCTTGAAGTGTGGTGTCCAGAACTGGACACAATACTCAAGGTGAGGCCTAACCAGTGCCTATCATATAATCATATTTTAAAAGCCACTAACTTAAAAACAGTTTAAAATTTGAAAAAATACAGTAATCCCATTTTGTGGTAGTGTTCTTATGAGAGCCAAATAAAAGGAAATTTAAGAGAGTCTTGAGTAGACGTCTTTTCCTTTTTTGAATCCAGGTTTTTCTTAGATTTATCCATGTTCAGGTTAGTAACACTGATGTTGTTGCTAATTAGTCACAATCTTCAGACCAAATTAAACATAGTTTAGATATAAATTTGGGCATGTGGAGTCAGGCTGGAAGAAGCAGTTTCCCCAGTTCTCTCTTCTACACAACCACTACCACAACAAGAGCCCCACGGCACAATGGTTAAACTGCAGTACTGCAGTCAAGACTCTGCTCACAACCTGATTTCGATTGTGATGGACTCAGTTAGCTGGCTCAAGCTCGACTCAGCCTTCTGTCCTTCCGAGATCAGTAAACTGAGAATCCTGTTCACTGAGGTGGGGAATGTGTAGCCTGTATCATTAAATTGTAAACTACCCAGAGGAGGGCTTTTAAGCATTACGGAGCAGTATATAAACTGTACACTTTGCTTTAGCCTTTTTATAGTCCTTTGAAAAATGCTCCACCAAGGATCAGGAGACTCTGCTGGGGAAGAGTTTTCTCCAATTAAGCAAAGGCTTGTTCTGTGGAAGGCAGATCTTGAACCCAGATCATTATGGATAGTCATATCATTTCTTTTTGGATTTATTTTAAAAAAAAGAAAATCATGTGTGGGAAGTTAAAATAGAAACACAGAAAACTGCCTTAAGAACAAGCCAGCATTTTGTCTACGTTTGGGGTGGGCAACATGTGGTACAGTCCCACAAGAAACCCAAACGTGCTGCTCTGGGACTCCCAGCATATCACGCCTCCTCCAAAATTATTGTTTTGAAAAAACAGATCAGCTCAGATTCCTCTTGTGCTTTCGAAGAAGTGTGGAGCACAAGTCTGACATGTTTTGAGGGCCCTCAAGCACTTCTGTGCCCCCCTTTTTTCCCCAAAAGATACAACAGTCACTTACATGACAAGGGAACCCTAGGTGTGAAACCCTATGACTCAACCTTGTTTGTGCGTAATGTTTCAGTGGATGGAGTTTATGTCAAGATGAACATCCAGTCTCTTTTGTTTCTTTCTGGCTGACACAGTAAATTGCACTGCAGTAGGTCCACTGAATCACTGGGGATTTGGTGAGTCAATTCCTCTGTAAATTCCATTGATTCAAATGGGCCCACTCAAGGTGTGACTTACGAAGCTAAAGTAAATGAACAAACACAAACCAATTGAAAACAACAACAACAACAGTGTAGCACCTGAAATGTCAACGGGTCTGTTTCAGTATGACCGTTTGCAGATTATAACCGAAATCCTCAAATACATGGATCATAATCATTAGAGTGCAGGTTGAACTCAGAGACCACAACCGTGGGGTGGAGATCAAGTGAGAAGGTGATGGGACAGTGACAGTGACATTGGTGACTTCCAAAGTGGCAATGATATTCTTGACACCAATAACGAACATTCAAAGTACTGTACTGGATGCACAAACATCATAGAATCATAGAATCATCATAAGGTTGGAAGGGACCTTTGAGGTCTTCTAGTCCAACCCCTTGCCCAAGGCAGGAGACCTCATACCATCCCGGACCTCATACCGTCCTGGACAGATGGCTGTCCAATTTTTTCTTGAAAACCTCCAGGACCTCTCAAAGATTTCATTCAATGGTTCCGAGATCACATCTGCCAGTTCTTTTACTACCCTGGGATGTAAACCATCCGGTCCGGGAGACTTGAAATTCAAAGCAGCTAGGTTTCTTTTACCAGAAGTCTGGTGGAGCACAGTTGCCCAAATCCAGCTCTATATTATATCATTTGGAAATTTACCTTTTTAAAAGCAATTGTTTACACTTCCAGTTCTGGGCACCATGATTGCACATACATGTTGCACATGTCTATTGAGGGTTGTACACATCCATTACAGGATTAAACAACTGAACAGGGTTATGGTCTTAGAAATAAAACAGATAAGCAGCAATTATCTGAAATCTGTTTAAAGCTGAGTTGTACCAAGTTATTTCTGATGCTGTTTTTTTTAGATGTGTGTTTTTCTCTAAGCATGTACACATTGTGTGTACATAGTTGCTTGCCGCCCTACCCCCAGACTGAAGGGTGATGCATTTTTGGTGCACATTTGAAATGTTCACACTTCTCTATATGCACCTGTCAATTGTGTCTATTTTATAAACTATGCATGCAGCTCTCCAGCAATGTGCAGATTCCAGAAGGGAAGGGGTGTCAGTTCTGCATCTGGTCCAGGTGTGGTGGACTGGAGGATGCTCATCTGAAAAGCCCATCAGAGCCGAATCTTCACACATCTCTAATCACAGGGTCTGTTGCAATCCACAGCTCTGGTGGAGAGTCATTAATTCTCACCTGTAATGCCCTGTAGAGCAACTGCAGCATTAAGTTGAGCTACAGACAGGTTGTCCATCTACGTTAAAGAAGAACAGCTTCCCTTAGCAATGAATTTCACAGGCTGATGAGCATCACCGTTCCACACAATGCCTCTGGGATGGTGCTCTTGGATTTCCTAATTTCCATGAGCAGCTGGGTGCTGAGCAGGAGTGTTGACATCCTAAGTACCTTTTTTCCCTTCAAACAGTGGTGTAGGTACCGTGTTCCCCCCAAAATAAGACAGGGTCTTATATTAATTTTTGCTCCAAAAAACACATTAGGGCTTATTTTCAGGGGATATTTTATTTTTTTTCATGTACAACAATCTACATTTATTCAGATACAGTCATGTCCTCTTCTTCTGGTTGCTGCAAAATGGTGGAGGGTGAGGTTTCACTTAGGTAAAGGTAAAGGTTCCCCTTGACATTTAGTCCAGTCATGTCCGACTCTAGGGGGCGGTGCTCATCCCCGTTTCCAAGCCGTAGAGCCAGCGTTTGTCCGTAGACAGTTTCTGTGGTCACGTGGCCAGTGCGACTAGACACGGAACACCGTTACCTTCCCACCGTGGTGGTACCTATTTATCTACTTGCATTTACATGCTTTCAAACTGCTAGGTTGGCAGGAGCTGGGACAGGCGACGGGAGCTCACTCCGTCGCGTGGATTCGATCTTACGACAGCTGGTCTTCCGACCTTGCAGCACAGAGGCTTCTGCGGTTTAACCCGCAGCACCACCACGTCCCTTAAGGTTTCACTTAACTAGGGCTTATTTTGGGGGTAGGGCTTATATGACGAGCATCCTAAAAAATCATACTAGGGCTTATTTTCAGGTTAGGTCTTATTTTCGGGGAAACAGGGTAGTGGTGTGGGGGACAAAGAAGGAGACTGTTTTGCACAATATCCGTCTACCCCTTTTCATGTACAGATGCAAAATTAGAAGTGATCTAAATAAATATGTAAAGAATATCAACAAAATAACAATGCATCTCACTGGAGTGAGGAAGACTGTGCCCACGTCAGTTGAGGGGTAGGTGACTCCCCGTTCCATTTTTCACTTGTCTATTTTATTTCTAACACCACAGCCCTGTTCAGATGAGCAGTACAGGAAGTAATTTTGACCCATGTGCAAAGAGAGCAGGCTAGCCCCACCACTCTCTGGGCTACCTCTTGTGGAATGAAGTTTATGCCAGGAGAGAGAAAAAGTTGTCACGCTCAGTAGAACTGTGTATTGGTTTGGGCCCAATCCGCAATCTCAGACCCATTCGGCTTCATCCAAGCCAATTTGTTTGGGGTCCAGATTGAACCACATGGGTGCACTTAGTGAAATGAAGACCATTCAGATGGATTCAGTGATCTGAACAACTGGAACAAAGAGAGAAAAACTAGTTTGAAGAGAAGAGTTATGTGAATGAGTCACCAGGAGGGAAGGAGAAAGCTGAGCTTTGCTCTGTGACAGTGATAACATGCAATCTAAAGCCAAAATTTCACTTCAATCACAGTGATAGCAAACTTCAAAGGTGTACAGTGCACAACCCTCTGAAGCTACCTACCTGAATTCTGGCACTTTTGCTCCCTTCTTTAGGCTCTGCGGTGTCACCAAATTTCATGAACAAAATGAATACAAAATGAATGAATGATGGAATTTTATGGCAATGTTGGCTTTCCAATGCAAGTCAATGGGACAGCTGGTAATCTGAATACAGTGGGACACCCGTATCTGTAGAATCAGTATCTGCTGTTTCACTTATCCACAGTGTGAAAATATTAAAAATAATTAAAAGAAATAAACCCAGAAAAAAAAAAAACTATTTTCACATGTGTTTTCAGAACTGGCTACTAGAGGGAGCCAGAGACTGTGCTATGAATACTTATTAGTGAAGTATACGTAGTGTGGTCTCTGGGGCCATCTAGTGGCCAGTTCTGGTAATGCACCTGAAAAAATCTGTCCCCCCCCCCTTTTACCATGCTCTCTCTCTCTCTGTCTCTCTCTCTCTCTCTCGTGTTCACTATTATCCATGGTTTTCCGTGGAACCAATCTCCAGCAGATATTGAGATACTGTATTATAAGTTGTTCCAGATCTGAGGCACAAATTAAACTGGGCAGAGTCCATTTGTTGTTGTTGTTTAGTCGTTAAGTCGTGTCCGACTCTTCGTGACCCCATGGACCAGAGCACGCCAGGCCCTCCTGTCTTCCACTGCCTCCTGGAGTTGGGTCAAATTCATGTTGGTAGCTTCGATGACACTGTCCAACCATCTCATCCTCTGTCATCCCCTTCTCCTCTTGCCTTCACACTTTGCCAACATCAGGGTCTTTTCCAGGGACTCTTCTCTTCTCATGAGATGGCCAAAGTATTGGAGCCTCAGCTTCAGGATCTGTCCTTCCAGTGAGCACTCAGGGTTGATTTCCTGCAAAATGGATAGGTTTGTTCTCTTTGCAGTCCAGGGGACTCTCAAGAGTCTCCTCCATCACCAAAAAAGCATCAATTCTTCGGTGGTCAGCCTTCTTTATGGTCCAGCTCTCACTTCCATACATCGCTACTGGAAAAAACATAGCTTTGACTATGCGGACCTTTGTCGGCAAGGTGATGTCCCTGCTTTTTAAGATGCTGTCTAGGTTTGTCATCGGTTTCCTCCCAAGAAGCAGGCGTCCTTTGATTTCGTGGCTGCTGTCACCATCTGCAGTGATCATGGAGCCCAAGAAAGTAAAATCTGTCACTGCCTCCGTATCTTCCCCTTCTATTTGCCAGGAGGTGATGGGACCAGTGGCCATGATCTTACTTTTTTGGATGTTGAGCTTCAGACCATTTTTTGCGCTCTCCTCTTTCACCCTCATTAAGAGGTTCTTTAATTCCTCCTCACTTTCTGCCATCAGAGTGGTATCATCTGCATTTCTGAGGTTGTTGAGATTACTTCCGGCAATCTTAATTCCAGTTTGGGATTCATCCACTCCAGCCTTTTGCATGATGTATTCTGCATATAAGTTAAATAAACAGGGGGAAAATATATACAGCCTTGTTGTACTCCTTTCCCAATTTTGAACCAATCAGTTGTTCCATATCCAGTTCTAACTGTTGCTTCCTGTCCCACATATAGATTTCTCAGGAGATAGATAAGGTGGTCAGGCACTCCCATTTCTTTAAGGACTTGCCATAGTTTGCTGTGGTCCACACAGTCAAAGGCTTTTGCGTAGTCAATGAAGCAGAAGTAGATGTTTTTCTGGAACTCTCTGGCTTTCTCCATAATCCAGCGCATGTTAGCAATTTGGTCTCTAGTTCCTCTGCCCCTTCGAAATACAGCTTGTACTTCTGGGAGTTCTCGGTCCACATACTGCTGAAGCCTACCTTGGAGGATTTTGAGCATAACCTTGCTAGTGTGTGAAATGAGTGCAATTGTACGGTAGTTGGAGCATTCTTTGGCACTGCCCTTCTTTGGGATTGGGATGTAGACTGATCTTTTCCAATCCTCTGGCCACTGCTGAGTTTTCCAAACTTGCTGGCATATTGAGTGTAGCACCCTAACAGCGTCATCTTTTAAGATTTTAAATAGTTCAACTGGAATGCCATCACCTCCACTGGCCTTGTTGTTAGCCATGCTTTCTAAGGCCCACTTGACTTCGCTCTCCAGGATGTCTGGCTCCAGGTCAGCAACCACACTATCTGGGTTGTCCGGGACATCCAGATCTTTCTGATATAATTCCTCTGTGTATTCTTGCCACCTCTTCTTGATGTCTTCTGCTTCTGTGAGGTTCCTACCATTTTTGTCCTTTATCATGCCCATCTTTGCACAAAAGGTTCCTTTAATATCTCCAATTTTCTTGAACAGACCTCTGCTTTTACCCTTTCTATTATTTTCCTCTATATCTTTGCACTGTTCATTTAAGAAGGCCCTCTTGTCTCTCCTTGCTATTCTTTGGAAGTCTGCATTCAATTTTCTGTAACTTTCCCTATCTCCCTTTCATTTTGTTTCCCTTCTCTTCTCTGCTATTTGTAAGACTTCGTTGGACAGCCACTTTGCTTTCTTGCATTTCCTTTTCTTTGGGATGGTTTTTGTTGCTGCTTCCTGTAAAATGTTACAAGCCTCTATCCAGAGTTCTTCAGGCACTCTGTCCACCAAATCTAGTTCCTTAAATCTGTTCTTCGCTTCCACTGTGTATTCATAAGGGATTTGGTTTAGATTATACCTGACTAGCCCAGTGGTTTTTCCTACTTTCTTCAGTTTCAGCTTGAGTTTTGCTATAAGATTGTGGCTGATGATCAGAGCCACCATCAGCTCCAGGTCTTGTTTTTGCTGACTGTATAGAGCTTCTCCAACTTTGGCTGCAGAGAACATAATCAATCTGATTTCGGTATTGCCCATCTGGTGATGTCCATGTGTAGAGTCGCCTCTTGTGTTGTTGGAAAAGAGTGTTTGTGATGACCAGCTTGTTCTCTTGACAAAACTCTATTAGCCTTTGCCCTGCTTCGCTTTGAACTCCAAGGCCAAACTTACCTGTTGTTCCTTTTATCTCTTGACTCCCTACTTTAGCATTCCAGTCCCCTAGAATGAGAAGAACATCTTTCTTTGGTGTTAGTTCTAGAAGGTGTTGTAAGTCTTCATAGAATTGGTCAATTTCAGCCTTTTCAGCATCAGTGGTTGGTGCATAAACTTGGATTACTGTGATGTTGAAAGGTCTGCCTTGGATTCGTATTGAAATCATTCTATCATTTTTGAGATTGTATCCCAGTACAGCTTTTCCCACTCTTTTGTTGACTATGAGGGCTACTCCATTTCTTCTACGGGATTCTTGCCCACAATAGTAGATATGATAATCGTCTGAATTGAATTCACCCATTCCCGTCCATTTTAGTTCACTGACGCCCAGGATGTCAATGTTGATTCTTACCATCTCCTGTTTGACCACATCCAGCTTACCAAGGTTCATAGATCTTACATTCCAGGTTCCTATGCAGTATTTTTCTTTGCAGCATCGGACTTTCCTTTCACTTCCAGGCGCGTCTGCAGCTGAGCATCCTTTCGGCTTTGGCCCAACCACTTCATTAGCTCTGGAGCTACTTGTACTTGTCCTCCGCTCTTCCTCAGTAGCATGTTGGACGCCTTCCGACCTGAGGGGCTCATCTTCTGGCATCATATCTTTTAGCCTTTTGTTTCTGTCCATGGAGTTTTCTTGGTAAAGATACTGGAGTGGCTTGCCAGTTCCTGCTCCAGGTGGATCGTGTTTAGTCAGAACTCTCCACTATGACCTGTCCGTCTTGGGTGTCCCTGCACGGCATAGCCCATAGCTTCTCTGAATTACTGAAGCACCTTCGCCACGACAATGCAGCAATCCATGAAGGGGAAGAGTCCATTTACCACATGCCAATTCAGCATCCATCCCAGACCACTGAATTGGCTTCCAAAATGAATCAGTGGAATCTGTGCACTTCCCTCGTGCTCAGTTCCCACTTTTCTAGATTAAACCCATTGACTCCATAGGACTTACATAAGTGTTGATGTATCATTCAGCAATGGATTCAAGGTGTCTCTAGTTGAAGCTAACAATAGGATTCACATAAAATAGTAAAATTGTCAAAGTAAGCATGGTTTAGAAAAGCTATGGGATATCTTCATTTGACATACCTTGGGACCTAAATATATTTTTACCTGACCCTGTGGATGATGCAGGGTTGTTATGTTGAAAGGGTGGGTGGGAAGATTACAGTGCTTACATTTTTATGCACACATCTTTGTGTCTTGTATGTCAGTTTCTGTTCCTCTTTGCTATTCTCCCTGAGAACACTTGAAGGGCATGAGGCTGTGGGAAACAAGCCAAGATCATAAACCACTGTTTGAAATTAGCTAGTTTCCCTTGAACAAAGAGGGAGGACTGTTGAAAGATATATTTCACAAAATACGTGAGGAGAATTCCAGAGCTTGGAACACCTCCTCCCTTTTTTGACCACAATTGCTAGCCTCTGCCAGACAGAACAACCATCCTAACGAAGAGTCATAGTCCAAAAAGACTCAGAGAGTTTTCAATCAATCAATCAATCTTTATTTGCGGTCTCCGACCCATTAGGATACATACATGTAATATTTAAAATAAATGGAAGCAATTAAAACATTTCAGAGAGTTTTAAATCCTAGCATGCCTCGGTGCTCTTCCACCACTACACATTTAGAATGAAGGTGGCCACTTACACCATCACCAGAAAAGAGGTCAGCAGAGAACAATCATTTGCATAAAACCCTAAAGGCAAAATTATATGTCCAGACACAAAATAAGAAATCATTTTAAAAAATTCAATACGGTAGGACCATATCTGCAAGAGATCGGTCTTTTTCCCATGGACATTTATATCTTTTTCTACAGCCAGCTTTTATTCAGCTGGCATCAGTTTTCTCCGTTTTTTGTCATATGATTGCTTATGTTGACCTAACGAGGCATTTGTGGGTGTGTCCGATAGTACCAACATGAATTTGACCCAACTCCAGGAGGCAGTGGAAGACAGGAGGGCCTGGCGTGCTCTGGTCCATGGGGTCACCAAGAGTCGGACACGACTTAACGACTAAACAACAACAACCTATAGTGAAGTTGCCAGTGGTGTTTTCAGTGGGGCCCAGTGTTACAGCAGGATATTTCCCCTCAACTGAGCGCCTATTGTCTCCTGTCCTCCAAACAATTTTCCTATTTTTCTTACACTTATCAAATGTAGCGCTGTATCAGATAAGCACTATTTCACTTCTAGGAAGAAAGGAAGGGGTGGGGAAAGGATGCTATTAATAAGGTGAGGCTGTGTGGAAACTGGCCCAATTGAAAAGTGAAGTATGGACTTTTGTGATGGGATAACTGATGGCATTGGTGTTAATAACTACAGCAATTTCATCAGCAGAAAACAGTGGGACCTGGTTTAAAAAAAAAAAACTGAAGCAAAATTAATCTTCCTCCTTGTGTAGCTGCACCCTCAGATTTGGACTGGACATCCCTTCAAACAGAGGCCACTATTAAGACTATTTCCTAGTAGCTGTCCAAACAGAGGATTTGCCCTTTGGCCCATGGCCTCTCTATGCAGAACCGCCACCCCCCCCAACCACAGGTTACTCACTTCCATTCAACACACAAATTCAGAGCACTTGCTCCCCAACTCAGTTTTCTCTGGCACAGCACCAAACTGCAAATAGTGAATTCAAAATTTAGCTACTGTTGTCAACTATTACATAACGGTGAAGGGTGATTAGGTTTAGGGAAATGTGTGCTGCTGAAATTTTGGTCGATTATGTGTTCTCCGGCAAAACCCAGCATAGGGCAAAAATTACTGCTCTCCTCAAATATGGATCACCTTGAAGAGGACACATTTCTAATAAAGAGGCTTTATTTATTGGCCAAGGAAAGAATAATATTTTAAAGAAAAGAAACACTCCCCCTTTAACGTATCACAGAGTGGTGCCCTGGCATAAATTTTCTGTCTTCCAAATTACCAGCTGTGAATTCAGAATGCCCTAATATGTGAGGGATGTTTTCTTATCCTCTCATTTACCAAGCTAAAGTACCGTGATGTAATCCTTTCCCCCATTACTTAATACATCATTGTCTTCTTTCTTCTTCTTTTCCTCTACATTTTACTTTCCTGGAAGTTATCATATTGACTAAAATGCCTTTAAGGTATGCCTGCTGTCATGATGATGGGATATGTAGTCAGAGAAATGTAAAATGGAGTCAGACAGGTTCTGTGTGGAGATGATTTGAGAAACATTGGAATGTGTTTTTCTAAGCGCCATGAGAGTGTTTTCCTGAAGACCGTTACAGCCTGGTTCGAGATAGCATGAAGGCTGAATTCAGAGGCCGTGGAAGACTCAACATTCCCAGCTAGTTGGAGAAGAGATAAACAACACCTGGACTCTCATGGGAATAAGAGAAGGAGGAAGGTGGTACAACCTCTTAAGGTTAATTGGTTAACAGCCAGATTTGCCATGAAGAAGGGAGGAGTTAGAGAATGTAGAAAAATGGACGATGGGTTATGGAAAATTAATTGAAAGCAATGGAAAGTGACTGAATGTGGTTCAATGGTTCGTGTGTTGTTCTGTTCTGGATTTCGATTCCATGATGATGGGAGAGAAAAGGACTTGATTGAGAGAGGATGTAAGTAAGGAGAAAGAAGGAGGTGGGGCTAGCCCACTATAGCCCACCTTAGTTTAGCTTTTTAGTGTTTATTATTTTAAATGGGAAATAGTTATTTTATTTAACTGCAATGATTTTTGAATATGTTCTTGAATGCTAATGCTTGTACAATATAAACTGATTTCTAATGAAACTCTATTTTTCTAATAAAAATTAATTATAAAAATTCTACAAAAGGACTGGTCTCTTGAACAGCAGGGTCTGGCTAAATCCAGGAGGTGGAGAGGGCGACAAACTAGCTATCTTTCAAGAGTCCTACCTAACTGAGCTTTAGTGAGTTCTAAGGAATCACAAAGCCCATGTGCCTGTACTTGCAAAGTACTGAGTAAACGTAAAGTGTTCTTTTAAGGTCAGACTTGTTCAAAGGGCTTACGCTATGCACTGCTGAGGTCTTGGGACTTGCCCCAGCACAAAGGTGGTAGGTAAGTGGCCTGTCGAACTCTCTGACTGAATGCCAAACGGCCCTTTAGGGGGTCCGGTGCAGCACACCTGCAAGTGGCACACAAATGATATAACATTGTGAGGCTAATTGCCTCGAGTTAAGAAATCATGGTAGACTTTTATCTGTTGAATGACTCTGCAAAGAACAGATGAAGTCTACAGTGATTTCTTAAGAGACGATTCCTAACTTGAGGCATGACTTGGCAAACAAAAATGGTTTCTTAGCTGTAGGCAATTTGCTTCCAAACATCATGCCATTTGCACTATGCTGGCATACAATCCCAACAGGATCTTTGCCATTTTGTTATGCTTCTGTCATGCAAAGCTGACACATTAACAGCTATCAGTGATCTCTCTCTCTTCCTCTTATGTGCATCGAAGTGGGATATAACAGCTTTATAAAATGTTTCCCAGTAACCTCCAAATTCTTGGGAGTGGTCCTGTTAAAGCAGTGGAGCCCCAGAAATCCTGGCTAGCACAGCTGTAGTCCAAGGCCATCTAGGAATCAAAGGCTGGGAACCATTGTGTTAAAGGAATACAAACAGTCTGAAACGGGAGCCTTGGAATGCATTTCAGACCGGGAAGAGAGCAGAGTTCCAATCATGAGGAAGGAGAAACGGTGCATTTTATTTTCCTCCCATTCCCTTAGAAGTAGCTAGTTATAACTATTTCTAATTCATTCTTTTTTCCAACAACAAAGAAATAGCTAAACTGTACTGTCACTATAACTCAATGAAAGATACCTTCACTCCTTTTGCAGCATCACTATAACTTTAGTACTCCTCACAGTCCTGGGAGGTGGCCTCATTCAATGTTGGAGGAGGAAGATCACATGGTGCAAGTGCTAGCTGATGCCGTGCCTTGTGCCTTTGTCTCATGTTGTCTTGCGGATGCAACAGCAAGAGAGATGTGATGCAAGTTTGTGTTGTACCTTGGGCTATGCCCAATTTTAGTCCTGATTGAAAAGTCCCATTTATTTTCCAAATATTGCCAATTGCATCTGATTGGCAATTTACACTTCTGTAAGTGAAATCATGTAAGTTATGGTAGCAAATTGTCATCAACGAATGATATCCTGGGTGTATTCCTGGGTGTGTGTTTCTCACACCAACTGCACACACAACCACTACTTCGCTAATTACAGCAGTTTGCCAAAGCGAATTACACAATTCATTTGTTGAAATGTAAACACCCAGTTGCATTCTGGCCAATATGAATTTGTTGACTAAGATCCATTCATTCCAACTCTTCAACACTATAAAAGATTATGGACTTATAAAAATTGTCGCTGTCCTTCTCCAGAGCTGCAGATTTTTGGCTGAATTTCAAAGGAGACAAAGCCACTGAAGAAATCAAAAGAATGGCTGACCTCAGGGCAGTGTGTCATCCCCCACCTCTTTTTAATATATATCTGAATGACCAACCTATAACCTCAAAGACAAAAAGCGTTATCTATAATCATTGATCTAGTTCTCTGAGCTCAGAGTGACAATTTCAAAGATGTGGAATGCTTACTTAGTGTTGCTGTAGGAGTTCTTTGGCTGTACTATAGGGACATTCAAACATAATCCCTTAAAAATTCAGGTTTATGTTTTTCACTTAAAAAATAGAGAAATTGCAAATAAATTACAATTTGTGTGTGTTTGTGTGCGCAAGTGCATGAGTGCGTTCAGCTATAGCATTGTTACTCTCTGAAAGAAGTATTGCTTTCAACCTAACATGGACCAATAAAATACATTGCTTAAACATCAAACGTAAAGTCACTGTTAGGAATAGTTTAAAGTGTGCTGTTTATATTCTACCTCAGTGTTTAAAGCTCTTTTTGGGCAGTTTACAATTTAATTATGTAGGGTATACTCTGCCCCCACCCAGCCAGCTGGGTACTCAATTTAGCAACCTCGGAAGGATGGGAGGCTGGATTGAACCCAGATCATGAGCAAAGTCTCTACTGCAGTCCTGCAGTTTAACCATTGTGCCACGAGGCTCAGTGGGTCTACTAAGAAAACTTTCTGGAACTGGCCAGGGACCCAGCCCCAAACTTTGTGAATGTCAGACTGGGCCATGTATTTTTATGCTCCTGAATATGCTTGTCTTGTTGTTGTTTAGCCGTTAAGTCATGTCCGACTCTTCGTGACCCCATGGACCAGAGCACGCCAGGCCCTCCTGTCTTCCACTGCCTCCCGGAGTTGGGTCAAATTCATGTTGGTAGCCATCTCATCCTCTGTCGTCCCCTTCTCCTCTTGCCTTCACACTTTCCCAACATCAGGGTCTTTTCCAGGGAGTCTTCTCTTCTCATGAGATGGCCAAAGTATTGGAGCCTCAGCTTCAGGATCTGTCCTTCTAGTGAGCACTCAGGGTTGATTTCCTTCAGAATGGATAGGTTTGTTCTCTTTGTAGTCCAGGGGACTCTCAAGAGTCTCCTCCAGCACCACAATTCAAAAGCATCAATTCTTCAGTGGTCAGCCTTCTTTATGGTCCAGCTCTCACTTCCATACATCGCTACTGGAAAAACCATGCTTGTCTAGTGCGGTATAAATCTGTGGGTGCTAAACATCCAGGCACAGCAGTGAGTGAGATATGTAGACTTGTTCCTGAGTGTATGGAAGCAACCCCTGTAGATAAGATATGCTTACTCTCTGGCAAGCTTGGTCCACCCAAAGTATGATAGGAAGTGACCTAGCAAATGATGAACGAAGTAAGGCAGCACAAAGTGCACCTCATCTTTCATATGAGCTACAACTTCCAAGCACAAGACTGAAATCAAGGAAGAGCTGCTTAGCCACTGCTACAGCACTTAACCATTTGTCCAGGAAGTCAAGCTAGGTCTATGGATAGCTAGAACCACCCACCCAGCAGAATGTAGGAACCAGCTGAGCAGCTAATGTAATGCAGGATGGAACGCGTGGAAGTCTCTGACCATAAAATGGTGTCGGATGATCCAAGGACAACTGAGAAGTACAGAAATACAGAAATGTCCAGGCACATTTTGTGGCAGTCGTTGCAGCAAAAAGAAAGAATCATGTGTCACCATAAGAATGGCATAATATTTTCATGGACTGCAGCCCAAGAGAGATATGAATGCTTATGATGAAGGTAATACTATCTACAGCACCACTGGAAGGAAGGAAGGAAGGAAGGAAGGAAGGAAGGAAGGAAGGAAGGAAGGAAGGAAGGAAGGAAGGAAGGAAGGAAGGAAGGAAGGAATTTAGACCCTAAAAAGTCTAATCAAAATATGTATCACCCAAAACTCAGAACAGAAAACGTAACAATGCTCCAGGCTCTGAGGTCTTCAATATTTAAAATTGTGTGGAAGATCTCCATAGCAACTCTTTTCTGGAATAGAAATAGAAAAAGCCAATATTACACAAAGATGAAACCATGTGACAGGAGGAGAGAAAGAGTATAATTTCTTTATAGGCCACTGGTGTTTTATGTTGAAGAAACTAAACACAGATTTGCAGAGAATAAGCATAATGCTGAAGGACCTCTGCGCTTTCTTCGGGTCTTGTTGTCCGATTAGCCCAATTTGCAAAAACAAAGCCCTTTGTCCTCTTGTTCTGATTTGGAAGCTTTAGTTACAAACTCAGGATTCTTCTGGCACACGTTATGTGTCTACAGGGACTTTCAAATGTTGTGCTTAGGAAAACAAACTCAATGCCAAGGAAATGCAGAACCTCTCCACATTTTCCAATGTCCTTAGGCCATCTCCAAAGTTGCCATGGTGCTAATTACAACACAGTATTGTGTGGTTGGCAGACAAAGCTTTGGTAGGCAAGCCTTGAGGGAGTCAAAGGCTCATTTGCAAAAGTCATTAAGGGAGACAATTGGTGAAACACTGGTTACAAAAAAAAGGCAAATGCGATTTTAGGCTGCACTAACAGAAATAGAGTCTCCAAACCCCATGAGGTACTACTCGCCCTCTATTCAGCACTGGTTAGGCCTAATCTAGAGTACTGTGTCCAGTTCTGGACACCACACTTTAAGAAGGATGCCAGCAAACCAAAGCAAGGTCAGAGGAGGGCAACAAGGATGATCAGGGGGCTGGAAACCAAGCCCTATGATAGCCAGGAGGGACGGCTGAGGGGCCTAACACCGAGAGAGGCCCGGAAAGAAAGAACAAGAAACCGGGCCTTCTCGGCAGTGGCCCCTCGGCTATGGAATAGTCTACCAACAGAAATCCGACTGGCACCCTCGCTGGGTGTTTTTAAAAGCCATTTAAAAACTTGGCTCTTCAGGCAGGCCTTCCCTTCAGTCAATAATTGATATCTATTTTTTGTTTTATAATTTTTTATTTTTATTTTTTTCCATCTTGGTATTGATCTGGTCTAATTGTTTAATAATTGTGATGTTTTATGATTTTAAAATTATTTGTATATATTATGTTTTTATAATATTTGTAAGCCGCCCCGAGTAGACTTTGTCTAGGGGGGCGGGGTAAAAATCTAATAAAGTAAAGTAAAGAAAGACTGAAAGAACTGGGCATGTTTAGCCTTGAGAAAAGAAGACTGAGAGAAGATAGGATAGCACTTTTCAAATACTTGAAAAGTGGTCATACAGAAGAGGGGGTAGAACCTATTCTGGATCATCCCAGACTGCAGGACATGTAACAATAGGCTCAAGCTACAGGAAGCCAGATTTAGGCTGAATATCAGGGAAAAACCTCTTAACTGTTAGAGCAGTATGACATTGGAACCAATGACTTTGAGCAGTGGTGAGGACTCCAACGCTGAAGGCATTCGAGACAAAATTAGAAACGATCTGTCAGATATACTTTGATTTGGATTCCTACATTGAGCAGGGAGTTGGACTCAGTGGCCTTATAGGCCTCTTCCAACTCAATTTTCTATCATTCTAACAGGTGTAAACCCCAAGCACCTTGCACAGTAATATTTAACTGACTGCATATAGAAAGAGCAGGTGTGGGACTTTAAATTCTTTGACCATAGGAAAATCCAAACTTTTTCCCCCCATGGCATGGACATGAAATGGTTCCTCATCATTTAAGGAGAAAGCTGGAGACAGTCAGATTCAGGGAGATGATTGGTGAGATACTGGCCAAAATCCCATTGCACAACTTGAGCAGTTGCACTAGCACTGAAGCAGAAGTGCTATCCCTAAGACACTTCTGCTGGCACATTGCACAACCAGTCATGCCAAGGACGTGTGTCCCGTTGTCTAATTGTGCAGCACAGTTCCTTATTGCTGGGCACAACGCCTGCAGCATAACTTTATGTTATGCCAGCATGAACAGGATACTGCCCCCTGGCTATTAAATTTCATCACATTTGAAGAGGTAAGTGCTGTGGTCACTTATCAGAGGAATTCACTGATCAACCTTCATGCACCAAGATGGGATATTTTACTGCTCTTGAAATCAGATGCTGTTGCATAACCCAGGCAGAACTAGATGCCGGTTTAGGCATTTTTCATGACATTGCCACCTCAAGAGTTGGGAACAAGGCCCCAATGGCATCTTCAGTGAAATTAAAAACAAACCACTGTAGTTTATGAATGTCTATTAGAAAAGCACTAAAGGTGATGTTGGTGGCATGAGAATAGACTGTAACAAGGAATTGGATGGTCTAGTGCAAATTAACCAATGGAAATGTGCCCTACTTTCAATACCTAGCATCTCTTTAGATCTAAAAGCATTCTTGGTTCAGCAAAATGGATGTTTGGGGCATAATGGACACCACTTTATTTACAAAGAAATTGGCCATGCTAGCTAAATCTTGTTGCTGCAGCAGAGCCTGGAGGCATATGATGTGGTCATATTCAACAGTGCTCCCTTTTTGGGCTGAATGTATTGCAGCCAATAAATATTGCATTAGAAACATCCTTTACATTCTAAACTATGTTCCTGAATTTTGGGATTTAACTGGAGGCTAGCATGGTTTAGAGGGACGTGGTGGCGCTGCGGATTAAACCGCAGAAGCCTCTGTGCTGCAAGGTCGGAAGACCAGCCGTCGTAAGATCGAATCCATGCGACGGAGTGAGCTCCCGTCGCTTGTCCCAGCTCCTGCCAACCTAGCTGTTTGAAAGCATGTAAAAAGGTGAGTTGATAAATAGGTACCACCTCGGTGGGAAGGTAATGATGTTCCGTGTCTAGTCGCGCTGGCCACGTGACCACGGAAACTGTCTACGGACAAACGCTGGCTCTACGGCTTGGAGACAGGGATGAGCACCGCGCCCTAGAGTCGAACACGACTGGACTAAATGTCAAGGGGAACCTTTACCTTTACCTTAGCACGGTTTAGGAGCAGTTACCACCCTCAAGAGACTTACACTTCAAGGCAGGAGAAATGATCTACACAATCAATCATTCAGTGCTCAGAACATCTCACGAATTTAGTTCCATGTGGATGTCTGCGCTACCAACACCAGTTCCAAATAAAATATTTTTTGGACATATGCTCAGCTTACACCAATTGCTTATATTTTGTTTATTCCTCCCTTGGCCTGCTCCTTCCATTTTTTTTCTTTTGGTTCAATTATTTTTTAAAAAATTTAAATACAGAACAAACAAACAAAAAACCCCACATTTTACACTTCAGCTGCTTTCCTTTTATATATTTTTTTAAAACTGATAAAAAACAGGTAGGAGGAAAATTAAATCTATTGCATTTTGTCACCTTTTCAGACATGATGGCTACTATTATTACTCATAAACCATGCCAGTTTTCACATTCCTTATTTCTAAATCAATATTTTCATATTTTTGTCTCTAGTACTCTTTTCTAGGAGTATGTACCATGTGATGTCTGCAGTATTTATATTTAGCACTGTGCCTGAACAACTTGTGCCGAGGCGTCCACAATTTCATTCTGTATCTATGAAGAATGATAACTCGAATTTCCTGGAATGTATTTAATTTTTACATTGTTTTTCATCATTTTTGAGAGTTTCCAAAATGTATTCCAATGCATTTTTGAGTAAGTTGGGGGTTTTTTTTAACTCTTCAGTGTGGTATGTTCTATGCATAGTTAGCTCTTTGATAATTAAAAAGGAAATAACCTCAACAACTGCTTTTTAAATAGTATGTTTGAATAAAACTAGTATTCATGAAAGTGGACACAGAACTTGCCTAAGACTTGCCTTTGTTTCTTGTACTACATCGAGATTGCTGAAATATGGATCATAAATTAAATAAAAGTATGAAACATTCTTGATTGTCAAAGTTTTTTCTTGAAACCTTGAGTAGGAAATAAGGAAGGAAGGGAAAGAGAGGTCAAAGGAGTACAGCTTCACCTTCCAAAAATCAAACTATAGCATGGATCTGCTTTATATTTTATAAGTCTCTTTGGGTAACTATGAATTAATGTCATGTTCTTTGGGAACCTAATGAAAATGGGCAGCCAGTTCTAATGGATTCTATACCTGAACAAAGAGGCCTCATTGATTCTGAGGTCAAATAAAAGCTGGAAACCATTAGTATTTTTATTACTAAAACTTTCAAGAATATGCCAGTCAATGGCAAATGCTGGCTGAAAAATTCTGGGATTTTGTCATAAAAAAACTGTGCTTCAAAGCTCTGAGTCAAACAAATTCAGATGAGCAATGAGAAAATAGCAGAAGAATCATTGTGATCTGTGGATTAAGCGCCAAACAAAGAATAATAGATTTCCAAGGCTCTTTTTTTTAATGAAATGTTTAATAGCTCTAGTCAATAGCTGGCAGACTCGAGAGAGTACTTTATATACACATCCTCTGTTCCACACAGGGACAATGAATTTTATTCAGCTGAAACTCTCCCTCTGTAATACCCAATTCTTTTTCTCAATAAATGGAACTTGGTTATGCAATCTCATGTAGCCAGCTTGTTTGCTTTTGATAGTTTAGATTGAAATCCGCATTTGGAAACTCACCATGATGGTAGACAGTTTATCCAAGTACACATGTCTATCAAATATTGTTACCGGGGGGAAAAAACATTGCCACCACACTGGAGTGAAATCTTCATTATGCTGGCTATGACTGGGTAGAAAGTGAACCCAGAGTATAAATCTATGATGAACAGCCAGTTGTGCTGTTAGGTAATTATAGCCTCTGGACTAAGTGGTTTTATGGGAGAGTCCATTTCAGAAGGTGGTATGTATTCATGCGATAACCCAGAACTGTGAGCCTGCCCCATTAATACTTGTGTGATACATATTCATCTAGTACTCATGGGGTGACTCAGATAGCCTTGTGGGTACCTTCATACTAAGTTTACTAAGTGGAGAAGGGGTTTCTTCCAGTTAGCACTGTGTCACTCACTAAGGAGCATGAGAGGAAGGGTATGGTTAGTTCATACCTTGCATATGAGCTTCCTGTAGGCCACCAAGATTGATCCCAGTTTGGGGAGAAAGGTGGGAGAAAAATAAATAAATCATAAATAAACCGGTTGCCCATCATGTGGAGATGATGCTGGGCTGAACTAGTCTTTGGTCTGTTCAAGCAGTTATGGGGGGATTGTTTTTGGGGTCTGGAGACCAGGTTATCTAAGGAGGCTTTGGGGGCCACACTAGGTCCCCTGGAGGTCTTGTGACCTATAAGCTGCATTTTGCCCACCTCTGCTTTAGTATGACACGGTTATAACATGAAAGAGACACAGAGTGTCTACAACTGTTTGGAACAGACAGGCAAGCAGACAGAATCTTAGAAATACTCACAATGCCCTTTTCTCCCAGCTTCAACAACTGCTATCAGGTCACAGGAAATATATTTTTAAAATTTCTGAAACGTGTGGAAGTGTAACTTCTATGCTAATAGAACAATTATGTGGTGATAGTTATAAAAAAAATCTGCTGAGGTGCATGACTGATGACATGTTTCACTGTCTTAACACCCACTTCTTACTCAGAAATCTCCATTTTTCATGGGTGATGGGACACGAGGCGCTGAAATTAACGTTGAAAAGGAGCACCGTGAGAGAATCAATTAGAAATATATAGTGATGAAGCTGACATGAATCTGCCACAGCCCAAACTATTTTTGGATACAGTCCCGAAAGCAAGCTTAAGCTCAGCTGGTCTTACAGCTGCCTTAGGAAAAGTCCAACAGTTTGCTTCCATAAAATGGGGTTATTTAAAAAGGGGAGAGGCCTGATCCAAATTGTATTTTATTTTTAAAGGGGGGGGGGGTAATTGCTCATATTATTGGTTGGGTATTGGGGTACACCAAAGACCTTCAGAAGAAAATTGGTTTGCACTTTATAGATGACAGAAAACCTTTTAACTGTGTGGATCATGTAAAGCTGTGGATCATTATAAAAGAATGAAACATTAGATTATCTTGATGCATAATTTATACTCAGGATTAAGAAGCTACTGTTGGAAGAGAATACAGTACTACTGGGTGGTTTCGCATCACCCAAGGTTTCAGACAAGGGTGGATTCTATCTCCCTGTCTGTTCAGTCTATACACAGAACACATTATGCAAAAAGATGGGTTACAATCAGATAAAGGAATGAAAATTGGTGAACCAAATCATTTAATATCATCATATGATACTATATTCACCAGATTAGAGGCAGAAAATAGCAATGATTTGAAATGACTCCAGTTGGAGCTAAAAGAAGAAAGTGAAGAAGCAGGATTACAGTTGAATATTAAGACTGAAGTAATAACTACTGATTTCTTGTCTTCACTCTCTGTTTGGATTAAAGATTGAACCTAGGTTTAGAAGATATTTGACTATTTCAGTTTGTTCATTGTCAACATTAATTGCAAATTTCCAGTTTACTTTTACTCATACTTCTCACATTCCTTGTTCCAATTGTCTGTGTTGTGCAGCATTAGATTATCCTTTTCCTTTTGTTCATGTCAGCCACTGGATATCTTTTTGGTTTAAATTTAGTTGCATCATTAGCAACAGCGGTATGCATACTTGTTCTTCGCTCTTCCCTGGTCATTGATTGAGTGCTTTCTGACCTGTGAGTATCATCTTAAACCGCAGAAGCCTCTATGCTGCAAGGTCAGAAGACCAGCAGCCGTAAGATCAAATCCACGCATCGGAGTGAGCTCCCGTCGCTTGTCCCAGCTCCTGCCAACCTAGCAGTTTGAAAGCATGTAAAAATGCGAGTAGATAAATAGATACCACCTCGGTGGGAAGATAACGGCGTTCCGTGTCTAGTCGCGCTGGCCATGTGACCACGGAAACTGTCTACGGACAAACGCTGGCTCTATGGCCGGGAAACGGGGATGAGCACCGCCCCCTAGAGTCGAACACGACTGGACTAAATGTCAAGGGGAACCTTTACCTTTACCTAACAAAAGTTAGCTTCAGTGTCACTGCTGTTGTGTGTGAAAGAACCTCTCCCAGTGTCACCTTCAGCTGCTGCCCAGTAGCTGCCCTCCAGATGTTTCTTCACTCCCATCACTGTTGGAATTAACCATTCTCTTCTGTTGATGCAGCTGTTTCTCTTGATGAGGGTGGATGCCTCTCAGTCTGGTGTCTCAGTTGTGACCATTCTGACTCCTACACCGCTAGGAGTCCAGGCTCATAATGGAGTCTAGCCTCTTGATGGCGTTGCTCTCGGGCTTCTCTGACACACTCAACACATCACCAGCACTATGTCTGTCATTCTGGTGCAGTTCACTGTGGATGGGCAACTTCCACATACCAAATCTCATAGAATCATGAAGTTGGAAGGGGTCTATAAGACCATCAGGTCCAACCCCCTGCTCAAGAAAGGAATCCAAATCAAAGCAAATCTGACAGATGGGTGTCCAAATTTCTCTTGAAGGCCTCTAACACTGGAGTGCTCACCATCTCCCAAGGTAATTGATTCCATTGTTGTACTGCTCTAAGAGTTAAGTATTTCCCCCTGACATTCAGCCTAAATCTGGCTTCCTGTAACTTGAGCCCGTTATTATATTTCCTGCACTCAGAGATGATTGAGAACAGATTCTGGCCCTCCTCTGCATAACTACCTTTCAAGTATTTGAAAGTCCTATCCTATTTTCCCTCAATCTTCTCAAGGCTAAATGTGCTGAGTTCTTTCAGTCTCCCTCTTTGGGATCCCTTATCAAACTTCAACTGGACAGCCCACGAAACAGAAGACATTGTCAAAAAGAGGACCGCCCCCTGCCAGCCCTTAAATTGGACAACTGGGCTCTGAGAAAGAGAGCAAGGGACCAACCTGCATACTCTATAAAGGCATTTTCTTCTCTGCCAGTGTAGATGCCATGTGTTTTAGAGTAAAATGCAGTGTACCTGTAAGGAGTGTCCACTGTTGTTCTTCTGGTATGTGTAGACCGGAACCAGGAAAACTCAACAGGGCTCAAGGTCAATTTTTGAGATTCTTCAGTAGCTCAGGGGCTCCACGCCCAAGCAGGCATGGCCAAAATAAGGCATGTGTGGCCGAGCTGTCTAATCAGGGTTTTGAAAACACTTATAGTGTTTTAAAATTCTTACTTAGGTAATAAATGATTCTAATAGACAGATAATTATCCTACTGATGTTTGTGGAAGCTTTGTGCAGCTTGCCGACTGTGGCTGATTGACAAGGTGCCAGGGTGTCTCTAACACATGCCTGGTCATGTGATTGGACAACCAAGGTGCATCCCCATAACTCAACAATTAGCTGCAATTAGCTGTAGGAAGTTATTCAAATTTTTTTCAAAGACTAATAAAATTCTGGCCATACGATATGAATAATAAGATTATAATATTAAATTATTTAACAAGATTTAACCATATATAATTAAATAACACAATATCCAATTTTACTAGAATTTAGTATTATGAGTTCTGTTTCTTTTCTAGCAGTGGAGAAATCAGCACCAACTGCTGTTTCCCAGGTTTTTTTCCCTGCTTTGCAGTAGCAATTTACTGTTCATTTTATCTTATCTCAACTTTTTCAATAATTCAGCATGGTTTACCTCTGATACTGTAGACCCATCCTTTAAAACACAATATGATTCTTGAGGAATAATAAAAAAAGGAACTTTCTTTGATCTTGTGCCCCACTTTTGACCAGGGCTCATCTCCCGAACTCAGATACTTCTGCTTTTTTCTTTATGAGAGTCGTAGTCCAAAAAAGTAACTCAACCAAGTTCTATCCAGACTTCTGGGCAATTGCTAAGAAACTGGGGCATCCACCCAAGCCCTCTTAAAGAAAAAAAAAAGAAAAACTGGGCATTTTATTTGTGAAGTCTTGCACTTTTAATTAATCCTCTCAGCTCTTTGTAAGCTCTGTGTTCAGTGTACGTTCTCCAGGGTCTAATGATTTCCTAGTATAAAAATCCCCAAAGGACCTTGAGGAGGCCCTCATAAGACTGAAAGAGTTGATACAATTGTGCTGCGTAGACCACTAATTGCTGCAAAAGGGTTTTGAAGACACTCTTGGTTGCCAAGGGAATAGCATCGGTACTTCCACCTTGGTTCATCCATACTAGGGAGAAATAATCAAAAGCATAACAGTGCCTTAAGGGATGAGTGGAGTGCTTCCAGTCAGACTTTGGTAAACAGTCGAAGTCTTTTACAGAATAAAGGAAAAAGAACCCTCCTTTATTCACACAGTACAAGCATCGTATATAGTACAGACTTACAAACGACCTGGATTAGCTTTGACAGTAACCTTAACATTCCATAGCCTTGGGCTCTATTGTGGGTAAGAGCTGTTCCTATAAAGCAACTTGGAAAGGTGCAGGCGGTTTCCATTCTGGTGGCTCTCCATTTGATTTGATGATTGTGTTTGTCATTTTCTTTTTTGACCGGCTATCTTCTTATTTTCCCAGATGCTCCAGTCTGGTAAAAACTGAAGATGTGACCACATTGCAAGGAGAACCCACTTGGATTCCTAATTTTTCAAATCAGGTCCCTGCCAGTTTCCGCAGCTGAAATCACTGTAGCTGTCAAGGTGAATACAAGCAATTATTGGGTTGCAGGAGTCAGCAGGGGCAGAGTGTGGTGACTGAACAACAAGGGTGTGCCATCAAATTGATTCTGACTCATGGTGGTTCTCCCAAGGTTTTCTTGGTCAGAAGTACTCAGACGTAATTTCCCAACCCATCGTTTGGTGGTACTCTGGGACCATGCAGCTTGCCCAAGGCCACATAGGAGGGAGGGCAAGTAAGCCTAGCAGGCAAATGCTGTTCCCCAAGAGACCTTGACTGGCCACTGCCCCAGGAAGCACAGCGAGGATTCAAACTCAGTGTGGATTCGAACTTGTGGACCCTGGCTGAGTGGCTAGGCGCTCCGATCCACTAAAACCTACCTATTCTTAGTGGTGAATTAGATAGACTTCACTACAGGAGCAGTTTGTAAGTTATTTCTAAGTTTGTTAAGTTATGGCAGCACTGAATGTTTGCAAAATTTGGTTCATATCCTCCAATGATGGAAGGACAGTCCCAGTACAGAAAGCAAGAGTGGACAATGAGCAGCCTGTAGGCCATATGTGGCTCTCAATGCCATTTCTGAATCTTTCAGACCCTGGCCACACCACTTTCACTGTAGAAGTGTTTTTTAAAAAGTTGAATGAGCATTGTTTTTTTCCTCCAGTGGTGGGTTTTGCTTTAGATAGGTTTGAAGGTCCACAAGCCCACCTGAACTGCGGGGGTGGGGGGGGGGGAAACCTCTCAAAATCAAAAGTAGAAGTGGATGCTCAGGATCTTTTTATTTCTGCATTGTCCACAAAATTGGGGTCATTTCTCATACTGGTACAGTTAGTGATGGAAGTTAGGGGTGAAATTTTTGCCTGCCAAAATTGTCCACACCTGCTGCATAGTGTTTCAGCTTTCCAGCTGTCAAACAACAGTTCTGTCATCTGTCACTCTTGGCTATGGCAGTTGGGACTGATGGGAGTTGTAGTCCAAACACAAATGGGCCAAAGCTTGCCCACCTGTGTAT
The DNA here is from genome assembly GCA_037013535.1 of Intellagama lesueurii. NCBI lineage: Eukaryota > Metazoa > Chordata > Lepidosauria > Squamata > Agamidae > Intellagama > Intellagama lesueurii. The sequence goes on from JBAJHW010000003.1 coordinate 11,270,313, forward strand.
AATCTCAAAATCTGCAGATTAAAAACAAATCAGAGGATGTGACAGGTATTTATTTATTTACAATATTTGTACCCCACTTTTCTCCTCAAGAGGACCCAACGCAGTGTTGTTGTTGTTGTTTAGTCATTAAGTCGTGTCCGACTCTTTGTGACCCCATGGACCAGAACACGCCAGGCCCTCCTGTCTTCCACTGCCTCCCGGAGTTTGGGTCAAATTCATGTTGGTAGCTTCGATGACACTGTCCAACCATCTCGTCCTCTGTCGTCCCCTTCTCCTCTTGCCTTCACACTTTCCCAGCATCAGGGTCTTTTCCAGGGAGTCTTCTCTTCTCATGAGATGGCCAAAGTATTGGAGCCTCCGCTTCAGGATCTGTCCTTCCAGTGAACACTCAGGGTTGATTTCCTTCAAAATGGATAGGTTTGATCTCCTTGCAGTCCAGGGAACTCTCAAGAGTCTCCTCCAGCACCAGTGTAGGTACTTGTACTTGTACTTGTAAAATTTCACATTCTCAGCAGTTGTCCAAATGTTACCCTGCTGAGATTCCCTGTCTTGAGACTTTGACCTGCTTCAGTTGGATTTCTTGGCTTCCCACAAAAATAAGACCACTCTCTCATTCCCCACCCTACCACGTTTTGATTTATTTTTCACCCACTGTTTTGCACGGAAACCTGTCTTGATGCCCTTTCTGAGTGAATCTTGCGATGGAAAGATGCCAGTCTTTTCAAGAAGGGTAACAGCCCTGCATTGCTTGGTGTTTCCTCTGCCCTTTCTGGGTCAATCCTGTGCAGGAATGATGCCGATGACTGAAATCCTGTTGTTTAGCATACTAAGACATAGCTAAAGTTGGCCTCTTGAATCAGTGGGGATTTGGTGAGTCAACGACTCCATGAATTCCATGGATGCAAATGGAACTCATGGAGGAGTTGACTCACCAAATCCCCATTAATTCAATAGGCCTACTTTAGTGCAATTTTCTGTGCTAAGCAACAGGATTCCAGCTATTGTGTGTGAGAATTGTAATGATCTGGAATGACTTCCAAATTTCTCATGAGAGAAGAATCTTGCACACACAGAAATCTTGTTACAAGGGGAAATAAGACACATGCACCCAGTTTCTCTCTGGGAATAAAATTGGGCGTGAGATTAGCTGTGCCCAAGTGGAGACAAAGGAGTCCAGTTGCACATCATGCTATATGTCACTCATTAGTGGAGATGGGCATGAACCTGAAAAATGGTGGTTTGTGATGGTTCACGGTTAGAGGTTTGGTTTTCAGTTCATGCCCAGTGTGTGTTTAGGCTACCTGCTCTTGTCGTAATGCCAGCAGTAGCATCGAGGCTTCCCTGCCAGGAGCCCAGGTGCTGCCTCCGTGCATGTGCCCACCGTCCAGCTGATTGCACTGATCAGCTGGGAGGTGGGCGCATGCGCAGAAGGCAGCAACCAGCTTCTCTGCGAGGAGCCCGGGCACAGCTTCTGCGCATGCACCTGGTCTCCTGCTCATCACTCTGATCAGCTGGATGGAGGGTTGCATGCACAGAGGCAGTAGGTCCACCTCTGGAAGGGAAGTCAGCTGGCTGTCTCTGACCATGGCAGCAGCGGCAGGACCAGGGTGGGAGGCCACGGGGGCAGTGGGAAGAGGGCAGGTGGGCATCTGTTTTGCCAAAGCAAAACGAAGCACCGAAGGGGGAAAAAATAACTGCCTCGTGAATTGAACCACTAACCAGCCTGATTTGTCAGTTTTTCTGGTTCGTCCTTTGGTTCGCTATCATCTCTACTCCTAAGTATTTTCCTGGTGAGTTCTATAGGGGTCTGTCTAGCAATGCAGCCTTTTAAAAACACCTGACCATTCACACAGAGATGATATCAAAGAGATGCAGCCCGACACCATCGTGTACTTGGTATAATGCGTTTCTTTAAAAAAATTGAACCCAATCAAAGCAGGATTGCTTTTTTTTTAAAGAATGTAATCTGTATCCCATTCAGGATCAGGAGATATTGGATTCCGGGCCTTTCTCCCCTTCTGCTAGAGAAAGTGTTATGTGCATGGCTAGATGATGAAATTACCCTTATAAAAAAATCATCCTTTAGTATGTATTCCTCATATTTTGGAGGAATTACTTTTAAAGATGCTAGCTCCCAGAATTCCCCAGGTAGCATGGCCGTGTCATAGCTGTTGTTCGGAAGACCCTTCTTTACAGAATTAGACTTTTAAGTACAGAACTTGGGAAAGTTAATTCTTCTGAACTATGGATTCCCAGATCCCTCAGCGACCAGGCTGGCTGAGGAATGGTGGGAGCTGTAGTCGGGGGGAAAAAAAACAAAACACTTTTCCAAGATCTGTTACTCCTGACTTTCAGCAGCTTGTGATCTTGGTACTTGGTCTTGCAATATGTCAGAAACAACAGAAGAGGGCACTGTTTGATTTTCCAACGTTTGGGATTTAAAAAATGAACCCTTTCTCAAACAAGATTGGGAGAGAGATTCAAATTAACACCATCAGAAGTAGAAATTGAAAATTATCCTTCTGACCTGAGTGTTCACCACCCCTATTCTGAAAGTTACTTTTAATTAAGAATCTTGGTAGGTACATCTGGCCATGAGTTTTGGAACTGTTTTGCGATTTCTGCACCATCCACAGCTCTGTGGTGCCCATCCTGATGAAGACCTGTCCAGAGTTGAAAGCCAGCTTATAATGGTGATTTTCTTTGTGTTCTAATAAAGGTATCACCTACCTTTGCTTTTAGAAATGAACTGGGTGGCTGCTTGATGTAGACGCAGGCCCCATCTTGGTGGTGGTGGGAAAGCATTTTATGAACCTCTCTCTCACTAGCTGTGCTCAACAGTCATTTGCAACCAGAGAAAGAGTCCACGCTCAATAAAAGCAAGGAAGGGAGAATTGTTGCACCGAACAATTCCCCAGGGGGCTTAAGGAACAAACAGCCAAGTTTTCCAAGCTACCAAACACTTCCTTTCTCCTTCTCAGCTTGTTTTTCTTTGCCATTTTTAAAATTTTGGCCATTTTATTCTCGTGTGCAAGAAATGACAGGGTCTTCTAATAACTGTCCTGCTTGATTCCCTGCCTGAACTCTTTTTTTTTTTTTTGAGTTAGAAAAGATAGAAAACTTATTCAAGAATGAAATTGCCATGTTACTGCATTCTCATTAAATCTATTGCTTCCATGTCAGCAGGCCTTAATGTGTGCGCCTTCTGCTCCTTGCTCCCCTGCTATAAACTGCAATGCTGCACTCAAGAAACCAGTGGTGTGATTCTCATAAGCTCAACCAGTCTCCTGTTTTGTATTCTCATTATATGGTGAGAGCAATCTTTTTATTAAGGGTTGGAGGCATTTACACAATCAGTTTTCTTGGGAGGAAATCATATTAGCCACTCAAAACCATTTGTAGTATCGGTACTTTTATGGGAATTTCCCCAAGACAGAACAAGAAAAAACCAAGAGGTAGCATCTCAACACGACTTGCAACAGTACCACCTGCTGGTGGGAGGTGATTTTGTACAACCCACCTGTGGCACATAGCACAGTGGTTAAACTGCAGTACTGCAGTCAAGACTCTGCTCACAACTGAGTTCAGTCCCAAAAGGCTCAGGTAGCTGGCTGGAGGTTGACTCAGCCATCCATCCTTCCCAGGGTGGTAAATTAAGTATCCAGTTTGCTGGGGTGGAGGCAATATATAGCCTGCATAATTAAATCGTAAACCACCCAGAGAGTGCTTTAAGCACTATGGGTTGGTATATAAGCAGCACACTTTGCTTAGCTTTGTATAATGATTCCCATGGAATTCCTCAGAAGGGGGCAACAAAGAATTATAGGACAGCTTCCAGAAACAAGAGAAACTATAGTAGTATATTAGTAATGTACTAGTAAACAATTACATGCTTTCTAATTGATTCCAACTTATGATGACACTTTCCAAGATTTTCTAAGCAGAGAGTACTCAGAAATGAGTACTTCTTCCGGTGGGAGGTACTCTGGGACTAAGCAGCTTTGTGCCCAAGGCTACAGATGCTGGCTTGTCTCCCGGTAAGCTCAGTGGGGAAACCAACACCCAAACTCTGGCTCCGCAGCCAAAGACTCAACTCTCCCCAGATTGGGAGTGAGCGTATTATTGGTGTCATGAAGATTCTGTAGTTCAGCATGGGTTTAAAATACCGTCAATACATCCTAAGCAACAGAACTGTATGTGTAGTGCTTTGCTCTGCTCTACCTTACCTTGCTTTGCTTTGTAAGGCATGGTATTATTCACTCATATTTCTTTCTTCAGGCTGCCTATCTGAGTGGAAAGATAAATAGAACTTTCTGAAGCCAAACGGTCTTTTATAGAATCAGCATGATGGGCGCCATTGTCATCCCATCTCTTTAATTCAGCTCTACCTGTTCAGTATTGTATGAGAGCTGCTTATCCTTGTGAAATGTTCAAGCGGCAGATCATTTTCATTTGAATAGCACACAAACCCACCGACTCCCGGCTGCAAGGATTCCCAACAGTTCTCTGAGCTGGAGTGTGACGTGTGCACGTCCCCAGGCCTGATGAAGGTTTACAGCAAGCCTGTCTGGAGGAGAACGTAACTGGCGCCAGGAGGGGACCGAAGCAGAAGCAGGCAAAACGTGGCTCGCGGGCCCCTGAAGGACTTCCAGGGCCCCTGGTATAAAGGTAAAGGTAAAGGTTCCCCTTGACATTTAGTCCAGTCGTGTCCGACTCTAGGGGGCGGTGCTCATCCCCACCTCCAAGCCATAGAGCCAGCGTTTTGTCTGTAGACAGTTTCCGTGGTCACGTGGCCAGCGCGACTAGACACGGAACGCCATTACCTTCCCACTGAGGTGGTACCTATTTATCTACTTGCATTTACATGCTTTCGAACTGCTAGGTTGGCAGGAGCTGGGACAAGCGACGGGAGCTCACTCCGTCACGTCGATTCGATCTTACGACAGCTGGTCTTCTGACCTTGCAGCACAGAGGCTTCTGCGGTTTAACCCTCAGCGCCACCATGGTATAGCCATTCACAAAGTGAAATAGCCTGACACTCCCCCTACAGGATGGAAGAGGCATTTTTAAAAAATGCATGTGGAGGAGAGCATCCCTCTAACATTTACAGCTCCCAGGTTTCTAGAACTTGCTCACGCCTGCTCTAGGGGTAGTGAGAAAGATGAGCACTCCTTGAAAATTTGTTGTTGTTTAGCCGTTAAGTCGTGTCCGACTCTTCGTGACCCCATGGACCAGAGCACGCCAGGCCCTCCTGTCTTCCACTGCCTCCCGGAGTTTGCTCCTTGAAAATACTGAGCATTAATCCAGTAACTTGCCCCAGTTGTGTCCTGTGGATTTATAGATAACATGTGATCCTGGCTCCCCTAATTAAGGTTGTAACCATCCCTGCTCTCTCCCATCTTCTGGAGTCAGCCTCAAGTACATGTGACATGATTATCTAGTTGTTTATTGGACAATGTTCCAAATAGAGTAGTCCTAGAACGAGCTGGAATTTTTAGCATGTATACATTACTGAAACAGCGACGTCTACGTTGACTTGGGCATGTCGTGAGAATGGCTGAAGGTCAGTTTCCAAAAGATCTCCTGTATGGAGAATTAGTGCAGGGAAATCACCCCAGAGGGAGACCACAGCTGTGATACAAGGATATCTGCAAGCGGGATCTAAAGGCCTTAGGAATGGACCTCAACAGATGGGAAACCTTGACATCTGAGCGTTCAGCCTGGAGGCAGGCGGTGCATCATGGCCTCTCCCATTTTGAAGAGACACTTGTTCAGCAGGCCGAGGCAAAGAGGCAGTCCCGAAACCAGCAAAATCAGGGAGCTGGACAGGGGACAGATTGTATTTGTCTTCAGTGTGGAAGGGATGGTCACTCTCGAATTGGCCTTCTCAGCCACACTAGACACTGTTCCAAGTCCTCCATACAGAGCACGTTACAATAGTCTCTCGAGACTGAAGGATGCCTACTACTACTATTGGGTATATTATTTTTCTAGGGAATCTGAATCTAAAGGGAGTGAAGGGACAAGAAAAAGCAAAGAAAAATCACTTTGTTAAATTCTGTTTCTCATCTACCCTAGCAAATCTTGCTGAAGGTGAGGCATATGGGAACAGGTGTAGGAAAAGTTACTTATTGGACTACAACTCTCAGAAATCTACTAGTCGGCCAGGCCACAGTGCTAGCTTGCTGATTCTGGGAGTTGTTGTCCAGTTATAGTCCAAAAAAGTAACTTTTCCAAGGTCAAGATGGAACTTGGATTTCATGAAAATATGGAGTGGTCAAGATTCCCCACACCTGCTCTAGAACCTTATTTGAAGGCCTGCAGACTTCTCCCCATAAACAGCTTACGATCAATGGTGTAGCATAAATTTGGAAATACAGGTGCTCATATATTGCCTGTTCCCATAGGCAGCTGTCCCCAAGAAAAGACCAAAAATGCAGGCAGCTGAATCAGTCCATATCAATTGTTATAATTGTGGTAAGATGTCTTGGGTCCTTCTTAACAGTGGAAGAGCAGGTCTTTTGTATTGTTAATGGCTCTTGTACATTCAAGATCAAACCACTCTCAAATACTTTGCATGACAGCAGGGATATCTTTATTTGTTATCTTTTTGTTTGTTCTATTTATGAGCTGTCTTTCTTCCCATAAGGGGAGAAAACACCATTTTATTTATGGGAATATGCATTTGTGACCCAGCTACTATGAAGATGATAGCTAAGCTCACAGGGAGCAGGGAAGTCTGAGTAGGATGGTGGGTGATGTCACAGTCTCTGATGATCAAAAAGTCCTGGGCCGTTGACCTTTTGCTCCCTGTGAGCCCTTGTTCCACTATATCACAGCATAAGGTGCTAATCATGCAGACACCATGGACTAAATCCAGTTATTAATCCCAACTAACAAGACTCATGGGGCGTGTCACTAGGAATTAAGTCCCACTAAGACTCGTGGGATGTAAAGTCAATGGGACTTGCCTAAGTGCCCGCTTTAAAAAGTACCAGTGGGTCTCCTCCAGTAGAGGCTAATTTTTGAATTCAGCCTCATAACTTCCACATCAAGTCTACCATCTCTCGGACAACCTCCCCCATCTACATTCTGTAATATCATTTCTGATTAACAGGATCTAGAGATCTGGAGACCTACACCATGCTGTGACCTTTGAGTTGGCCTAATCAAGATATTACATGAATGCAGATTTTGGAATATAGCAATATGCTGATTTTATGGTGTTTTCTCTCACTTACCACAATGAGGATGATTTAGTTCCTCTCTCCTCCACTTTTCTTCCCCCTTCTATAGTGAAAACAACTCCCCTGAGAGTATATATCCTTCATTGTACACCTTCTCTAAACTCATTAAAATCTCGATTCCTTGTCTTTTGAGCCCAAAATGCCTCTCTTTTATAGAGCTGATGGCCTTAGCCTGCATATTTTGGCCTTTCAAGTGGAAGGCTCTGGGGAATAATATTATTCATATGTGGATAATCACAGTTTTCCCCCCCTCCTCCTAGAAGCACAGCCCAGCCTGGGAGGGCATCCAGGTACACCTATCGTTTCAGAGAACGACTCTTGAAATCTTTTCATGAAGACCCAGGAAGATATATAGCAATTAACCTTCATTCCTGGGTTCTGCATAATTTTTTCTTCCCCCTTTCTTTTCCGAGTGGTTTTTCTTTGCTTTCTCTCCCCGCTCAACTCCAGCTGACCTTGCATCTTTACAGTGCCAAAAAAAAGAATCTCCTCCCTTTCTCCTTTTATTAGTTTCCATTATTAACACCCTGAGTTGAAAGAGAGAGTGAGAGCTAGTAAATATTTGAATACTAGGGGAGATTTCTGCAAACAGTGGTGTTTCTAACACCTTAGCAATTCCCAGCTTCTAAATATTTCATTACCAGGGAGAGTAAAAGAAATTCTCCCAAACAGCCAGCCAGCTGCCAGATTCCACTGAGATTGAACAGGACAGAAGAAAAGGCAGATCCAGAGTTTTAGTTCCCCTCTTCCTCAAAGCTGGCTGGATAGCTGAGTGGTTTAAACATCTCAGTGATTTAAGCTCTGCAGAGCCAGAGACAGGGAGTTCGATTCCCCACTGTGCCTCCTGTGAGTAGAGCCAGCCTGCGTAGCCTTGGGCAAGCTGCACAGTTCCAAGGCATCCCCAGAAGAAGGGAATGGTAAAGCACTTCAGAGTACTTTCCACCTAGAAAACCCTAGAAAGGGTCACCGTAAGTCAGAATTGACTTGGCAGCAGGCACATGATTATTATTTATATTTATAATATAACTTTAACAACAACCTGAATTCCATATAATGATTTTAGCTGAAAATGTTCTTATTCTCGAGTCTTCTTCCTAAAGTAACTTTTCTTTTAGCAGTCTCAATGTCTAAATGAGTTGATTGGATAGCTCAGTGTTTTAGGTATCTGGCTGCAGAGCCTGAGGTTGGGAGTTCGATTCCCCACTGTGCATCGCAGAAGAGCCAGCCTATGTGGCCTTGGGCCAGCTGCACAGTCCCAGGATGCCCCCAGAAGAAGGGAATAGTAAACCACTTTTCAGTACCCTGTCCATGGAGAACACTGAAAACAGTCATCATAAGTCAGAATTGACTTGATGGCACACTGTTATTATTACTATTCCTCAAAACAAAAGTTCATAGAAGGGGAGAATCTTACTGAATGGATTTCCTTGCTTATTTATTGAAGCCTCATTAACCATAGCCTTAATGAGCTTCAGCGTTTCAAATATATTTGTCTTGCTTTGCAATTTGGTATGAGAGGGAGGTAGACAAATAATAAGAAACAGGACACAGTCTTCAAAGAGGTTTTTCTTTTTGATTTGATTTGTATTTAGTCTCCCAACCTCTGTGCTATTTTCCTCCTAAAACTTCCTGGAGCAGCTGGAAGTCTGTTTTTAAAATAAATGATTGCAGCAAAACCGCCGTAAAGCATAAATCTGACACATGACTGAAAATGCCTGGAGAAGTTATTTGGTGTTCAGAAGTTCATTGCCACTAGCGCACCAAGAGTACCCAACTCCATCTCTCTCTTTCATCAAATCCCAAGCAGGATTGGATAGTTTTTAAACAAGTGCCTCATGTCAACAATGGACCGGATGGGAACAAGCAAAAGAGAAGCGTAATGCAGACAAGAAAGAGTTGTTCCTGGTCATATGGAAGACTGATGATGGGACGGGCATGCAACCTGTACTGAGAAGGATTACACTCCTCTTGAAGGTGCTGGCTTACATGTGGATGTACTCCTGAACTGAGTCTTGAACCTGGACGCTCCAATTACAGCGATGGTGAACACCTTGTTTTAAATCATGTACTTGAACAAGCCAGGGACTTGGGTGTACATAGAGATGGATACAAAAGAGTGATATATCAATCTACTCTGGTTTTAAGATTTTTCACGGGGGATTTTGTTTCAATTGTGTCAACTTCAATGGTGGGGACACAGAAGCAGACCTTCGTATGAGAGGCCAGGTGGGCCTTCCCCTTGCTGTCCTTCTGCCAGTGGAGAATGACCCTTCTCTTCAGGCAGGCTTTTCCCCATAGCTGGCTGCCTGGAAAGGGGGCATTTTAAATGATATGCCTTTATATTTTTAATGAGCATTAAAATGGTTGTAAACTGCTTTTCTCTACTAATTTTAAAATGATACTAAGTTAATTTTTTTTTAAAATGTGATGAACTTAGTGTATTTTTTCAGCTTTTAAATATAGTCTGTTTTAATTTTGTAGGTCACTTTGGATGCTAGTGGAGAGAAAGCAGGGTATAAATATAAACAAACTGGATCCTACAATACTATCTGGCATGTAGATAACAATGCTAGGCTCAAAAAGGAATCTTTACTGTTGGGATAAGCATGTGAAAAAGACCAGCCGAAATCAAAACCCCTGAAGTCTACTCTCTGTTTGCTATGAAAACATCACACCGTGAAGATTTTTTTTTTTGATCGACACTTTCTAAAATCTCGTGGTTCTTTCTGAAGGATTTTGGGAAATTTAGCCCAATCCTTCTCCCCAAATAGGTCCAAACTTTAGAATATATTGGCACTTATGGAAATAGGATTAGCCATCAGGTCAATATAACATGTTGTAAGTAGCTTTTCAGAAAGCTATCGCTAGTGACCACAATAACTAGGAATGAAACCCTGCAGGCCAGGTTGGCGGTGCCGGGGGGTCCAGGGGCCACTGTGCCTCTTCCTGGCCACCATTGGATTGCTGGCAGTGCTGAGCCTGGCTGGCAGCATCTTCCTGCTGGGCTGGTGGTAGGAGCGGAGCATGGCCATGCAGGCACTGGAGGAGGCATGGCAGGTGGCATGGCGGGAAGAGATCGAGGTACAGCAGGATCCCCAATGCACCGTGACGGAGCCCAGTGTGAGGTAAGTGAGGAGGAGCTGTGGGAAAAATGGGAGAAGGAAGGATGATGATGATGGAGGAGGGTGCCTCAGGGGCACTCCTATTGAGAATGGACAGAGGGAGCACTGCGGAAAGCAGTGCCAGTAGGTCTACGGGTTGGGGGTGCAATACTTTGCCCAGGTACTAGCCACCCATGCTATGCCACTGCAGGCAGGATAGCCAGAAGTCTTGCTGGCTGAGAGATGGGTTTACTAGGGTTGGGACTAGTAATAGCATTTTGGCTACAGGGGGTGTGTGTGTGTTCAGTTTTGTTTATTTTGAATTTTTTTAAAAAATTAACAAGTTCAAATTCTATGAGTACTAAGTGAGGTCCAGTTTTAGAATATGCACAAACATGAATTTCAACAGAATTGACAAACGAGATTGTGTCCTGAGACAAGCGCCCCGGGTGGTGTGGTGTCTCATAACAAAATATGCTGAGGAATAACTAAGAGAACTGGATATGTTTCAGATGGAAAAGACAATAAGTGGAGAGTATTATCCTCAAGTATGAGAAATACTGTCATAACAGAAGATGTAGACGGCACGTTCTCTGTTGTTCCAGAAAGTAGGATTAGAATCTGCAACTGGGATTTGCAAGGAAGTAAATATATGCCAAGCAAAAAGCAAAGTGTGCTGCTAATACACTGCCCCATAATCCTTAAAGCACTCTCTGTGCAGTTTATAATTTAATTATGCAGGCTACACATTGCCCCAACTCCAGTGAGCTGGGTACTCAATTTGCTGAGCTCAGAAGGATGGATGGCTGAGTCAACCTCGAGCCGGTTACCTAAGCCTGTTGGGATCAAACTCAGGTCATGAGCAGGGTCCTGACTGCAGGATTGCAGCTTAACTTGTATGCCATGAGGCTCCTTTCAAACAACAGGAAGAATGTTCCAAAACTGAGCATTGTTCAGGAGCATAACAACCATCTTCAGAGGAGATTATTTCTCCTTCATGGACAGCACTGAGGGAGAGATTGAATGATCATCCTGTCAAGGATGCTTAGTTGTTCTTCTTTGTTCCCCACACAAGGAAGAGGGAGGAGAGGTGAAACCAAGCCCTCTTGGCCAACTTTTACAAGTACGAACTGAGGATTGAGGGCTCCATTTTCTTCACCTTTTAAAATTATTTATATCCAAGCTGTGAACTGCCTGGCAATCTGGTGAGATTCAAAAATTATAATACATGAGGGCCCTTTTCCTGAAGAGGAAGCTGAGGCAGGAGGTGAGCTGTGTTTGGGAGGACATTTTATTTGGTGAGGTATTTTCTTCTAGGCTGAACTTTGTTCTCCCTGACTGCTCCCTTGAAGTCTGCTACAGGCGTGATCATCCAGGATTATCTTCCGAGCACAGCAGATGGAACGCTGGGTGCAGCACTACTCTGAGCTATATTCCAGAGAGAATGTAGTAGCCGAAGAGGAACTAAATAACATTGAGTGCCTGCCTGTCTTGGAAGAGTTGGACAGCGAACCAACTTTAGCAGAAATAAAAGCGGCCTTGGATTCCCTCGCCTCCGGCAAGGCACCTGGGAAGGATAACATCCCTGCTGAAGTACTGAAGTGCTGTAAAGAGATCATCACCACCGAGCTGTACGAAATCTTTTGTCTTTGCTAGAGGGAAGGTGGAGTACCACAGGACATGAAGGATGCAAACATCGTCACATTGTATAAGAACAAAGGCAACAGGGGCGACTGCAATAACTACCGTGGCATCTCTCTTCTCTGTGTTGTAGGGAAGCTGCTTGCCCGTGTTGTACTGAAGAGACTCCAGGTGCTTGCAGACAGAATCTATCCAGAATCACAGTGTGGATTTCGAGCTAATAGATCCACCACTGACATGGTATTCTCCCTCCGACAGCTGCAGGAGAAATGTAGGGAACAACAGCCACTCTTTGTGGCCTTCATAGATCTCACGAAGGCCTTTGATTTGGTTAGCAGGGACAGCCTTTTCAAAATACTTCCCAAGATTGGATGTCTACCTCGACTCCTTAACATAATCAGGTCCTTTCATGAGGAAATGAAGGGTACTGTAGTTTTTGATGGCTCAACATCAGATCCCTTTGACATCCGAAGCGGAGTGAAACAGGGCTGTGTCCTCGCGCCAACCCTGTTTAGGATCTTTTTTGCTGTCATGCTGAAGCACGCCTTTGGAACTGCAACAGAAGGTGTCTATCTCTGGACTAGATCAGATGAAAAGCTCTTTAATCTCTCTAGATTGAGAGTGAAGACCAAAGTCCAGCTGAAATGCATGCGGGACTTCCTCTTCGCCGATGATGCAGCTGTTGTTGCCCACTCTGCTGAAGACCTCCAACAACTCATGAATCGCTTTAGCAAGGCCTGCCAAGACTTTGGACTAACAATCAGCCTGAAGAAAACACAAGTCATGGGCCAGGGCGTGGACTCACCTCCCTCTATTACCATCTCCACACAAGAATTGGAGGTTGTTCATGACTTTGTGTACCTTGGCTCAACGATCTCTGACACTCTCTCCCTAGATGTTGAGCTGGATCAACGCATTGGTTAAAGCAGCTACCATGTTCTCTAGACTCACAAAGAGAGTATAGCTTAATAAGAAGTTGACGGCATATACCAAAATCCAGGTCTATAGAGCCTGTGTCCTGAGTACACTCCTGTACTGCAGTGAGTCCTGGACCCTTTGTGCACGGCAGGAGAGGAAGCTGAACACGTTCCATATGCGTTGTCTCCGACGCATTTTTGGTATCACCTGGCAGGTCAAAGCTCCAAATAGAGTAGTCCTAGAATGAGCTGGAATTTTTAGCACGTATACATTACTGAAACAGCGATGTCTACATTGGCTCGGGCATGTCGTGAGAATGGCTGATGGTCGGATTCCAAAAGATCTCCTGTATGGAGAACTAGTGCAGGGAAAGCGCCCCAGAGGGAGACCACAGCTGCGATACAAGGATATCTGCAAGCGGGATCTGAAGGCCTTAGGAATGGACCTCAACAGATGGGAAACCTTGACCTCTGAGCGTTCAGCCTGGAGGCAGGCGGTGCATCATGGCCTCTCCCATCTTGAAGAGACACTTGTTCAGCAGGCCGAGGCAAAGAGGCAGTCCCGAAAGCAGCAAAATCAGGGAGCTGGACAGGGGACATGTTCTCCAAAATTTTTCGGTTTATCCCCTGTTTTAGAATATCCTTTAAATTATTTCAATCTATTGACTAATCCTACGCGGCGGAGAGCTTTCATGCTAGCTCGGTTTAAGATCTTCCCGTTGGCCATGCATTTTGGCCGCTTTGCCAAAATCCCTAAAGACAAAAGACTTTGCCTTTTCTGTCATTTGCTGCCCGACACCTTAGACCATATTCTATTTAGATGCCCAGCACACCACTCCTATCGCAAACTCTTTTTAGATCACTGGCTGATTCCCTTTTCGGATCACTTCCCTGATCTTCTCCCTATCTTCTTGAGTGATCGCTGTGCTCCCCTCACTGAGGCGGTGGCAAACTACTTAACTGAAATTTTGAGACTTACTGTTGCCTTATAATGTTGAATTCTCCTTACCCCATTCTCCGGATAATATGTATTATTTCTCATGATTTTGTACTTCCTCATTAATGTTGATTTTGTCTATTTCCCCTGAGTTACTGCCTAATGCCAATAAAGGTTTATCGTATCGTATCGTATCGACAGGGGACAGATTGTATTTGTCTTCAGTGTGGAAGGGATTGTCACTCTCGAATTGGCCTTCTCAGCCACACTAGACGCTGTTCCAAGTCCTCCATACAGAGCACGTTACCATAGTCTCTCGAGACTGAAGGATGCCTAATCTAATACATGAGGCTACCATTGGGAGGGGAAAAATACAATACATGATTCAAGCATAGCACCTGCACACCTGCTTGTCTTCTTTTCCAAACCACCAGGCAGCACTGTGTGTACTTTATTCTCTTTTATCTGGATTAAGGACTGGTCAGATTATGGGAAAGTGTCTAGTCACGCTGGCCACGTGACCACGGAAACTGTCTACGGACAAACGCTGGCTCTGCAGCTTGGAAACGGGGATGAGCACCGCCCCCTAGAGTCGGACACGACTGGACAAATTGTCAAGGGGAACCTTTACCTTTACTAAAACTTAAATTATTTTCATAACTTGACACTTATACACACTTTGGAATATGTCCAATGGAACTCGGTTGGGCTTACTTTAGAGTAGACATACATAGTATTTTGGTAGAATAGCCATTATATTTTTTATAACCAAAGACGCTGAGTCATACCTGTATTGGGCTACCAAAATATTTTTAAAAGGAGAGAAAAGCAAGCTTTTGAGTTGCACAGAAATCTTTACAAGCCTAGACATTCTGAAACTTGGTGGTGGAGGGAAGAAAACTGCAAAATTACTACTAGCCAGATGCTGTACACCATGGAAGCGGCAGTTACTTAAGCCCCCAAAAGCAGATTTTAGTTTAGCTGGAAGAGTGGTCTCTTCATCTTGCACCTTCAGGAATGTAAAAATTAATCATCTATGTCCATTTCTATTGGTAAAGGACTTAACAGGGACTCAGCACTCTGTTTCGGAGGGAGACAGTCCTTATTTACATCTATATTTTATTACTTAACCTAGGTACAGTAATCAAAAGGGAAAAAAATGAGCTAAAATTACTGTAATTACACAGAGATTCAATTACACACTCAGTCTCACACAACATTCTGAAAGCTAAGGTGCTTCTATGCTAGTTTACTTTCTAAAAACCAGCATTTATTTAGTTAGTCCTGGGTTTGAAGATAAATTAATTTAAGGAAGGTAACAGAAGAAAA
Source organism: Intellagama lesueurii (assembly GCA_037013535.1). NCBI lineage: Eukaryota > Metazoa > Chordata > Lepidosauria > Squamata > Agamidae > Intellagama > Intellagama lesueurii. The sequence continues at coordinate 11,285,485 of JBAJHW010000003.1, forward strand.
GTTCCTGTTTTCCAGAAAATTTTCAGGGGCACCCGTTCATGTGTTTGGAGACAGGTTAATTCTAGAGTCGTGCATCAGATATGGATAAATCACACATTACTAACCAGATTGGACTGATTCAAGCCAATTTATCAGGTCTAAGTTGTATAAGGTCCGGAGACCGCAAAATTAAGATTGATTGATTGTATATAATATTAATATAAAAAACAACGTATGGGTAATCTATTTTATTACTTTATACTGTTTTAACTGTCTTGAAATGTTTTAATTGCTTCCACTTATTTTAAATATTATATGTATGTATTTTAATGGGTCGGAGACCGCAAAATAAAGATTGATTGTATAAGGTCAGATCCAAGTCAGATCCTGGGCACATATTAAATCGGATGGCACACAAATTGCACAACCAAATTTCAGCAACAATTCTTGTTCTGTAGATTTGACGAAAAAGATTTACTACAGCACCTAACTCATGGCCTTCTATTCATGTTAGTACTTCTGTGAAAACAGTCCAGGAGGGGCTTTTTTGTGTTGTTGTTGTTTTGGTCAGCCATACTGCATTTAAGATTCTTTGCTTCTGTACTTCACTTGTCCAGCAGGTGAAGTACACCTTGGTCTATTCCATAGCCTGCAACTTGGTCAAACATTGGTTTCCCACCTGAGAAGAGCTGGTCTGAAGAGCTTTGAGCAGAATTTACCATACTGTATATCCTGTACTGATATACAGTATGGTAAATTCTGTTGCTCTATTATTTCTAAACATGTTGATAAATTACTCACTCCATACCCTAATTTGACCCTTGTCATCCAATATTAAAGAATTCCCATTATCTATCAGTGGTGGGCATGGTCTTCTTCTGAATATGCCTGCTACCTCCTTGATCTTTTCTTGCACATTAAAGAGGTTGTTAATCTCATTCCTGAATGCTGGTTGAACCAGCATTTTTCTTTGACTTGCCAAATTTTGATTCCAGCCATCTTATGGAATTCTAATGGGTTCTTCACTGCCCACTCAGGAGGAAGCCACCCAAAACGTTTTGCTAAAGCTCTGAGGAAACAGAAGACCATGAAGAAAGGTGGCTGATGATCTTGTCATCCCAGCTGACCAATACGTCTGCAGTCCTACTCCGTGAGCACCAGCAATGTTCCACCACGGCTGCAGAGGCGTAAGAGAGAAAGCTCTGCTAGACTCCAACCAAGCTATTCCATAGCCTGCACTTTGTCACTTGACTAAGCAAGTAAGATGGCAGCCAATACCTCTCACATCCTGGAGTTAAGCAAGTGAGGCTTCCAGTCAAAGAAATATAGAAGTCCAGCTGTGTGAAGCTGCAGCACATAATCAGGACCCATTGTGAGATGGAGTCTTTGAGTCTCGGATGCCCCTGGAATATCATTGCAATAGCATTAAATGAGATTCTCCCCCCCCCCCTTCTGACAATAAAGTGCCAAGCAGAGGAAGGAAGGAAGGAAGAGCAATTTGGAATCAAGGACATTGAATCAGAGCATGATGTTGACAACTCTTGCCAACTATAATTTCCTTGTAATCTCAAATTCAACATAAAACATGTTTTGAAAAGAGCGTGTCACTAATTGATTTCCGGTCATTTCTTGTGCCAATAAGAAATCATCCTGGAGACAACGTACTTCCAAAGGACGATATTCTTGTGATCCAGAGTAGTGTTGAGAAATAAAATGACCTTGTCGATGTTTCACACATCCTCCTAAAAACAGAACTGCAGTCTTGGAAACGGACACCTCGAATGTTTGTACTTTCATCCAAACTAGATTTGGACGCAGAGACTCAGTAACGCTCACAGACAGCTTTCAGCAGCGGCTGTCTGGGCAAACACAGGAATGAATTTGGACTGCAAGAAATCGCTTTTCCATCAAGCAGCCAGCTTTCACACAAACTGTTGACACACACACACCCCTTTCTGTATGCCTAAATCCTGGTATTGATCACCCCACCATGGCTGCTATTAAAAAAAATAATAATCCTAGGCATCTGGTCCAAACCTTGGCACTGAATAGTTTTGAGGCACGAGTCCTACACACAGCTTTTGCCCAGCCTCTGGGAATGTGCTTCTTCCATCGTATCATGTGGCATATATCCATCTCCTCCCATTTGTGTCTCATAAAGAGCTTAGAAAATTCATTTTTTGGGCTGCTGCTCTGAAAGGCACCCACACTGGCTGAGGCTCTATAGGGTTCTAAAAGGCAGCTTGGTCAAACATTGGTTTCCCACCTGAGAAGAGCTGGTCTGAAGAGCTTTGAGCAGGTTTTGCCCAAGCTCTTGAAAATCACAGAAACACATGCACCCAAAGGCACCAACATGCACCTGTTCCACTTTTCCTTTTCTTTCTTTTTCATTCTACGTCGAGCGCTGAGATTGGGGAAGGTTGTTTTTCTTGGAAAGCACACAAGCAGTGGTATAGAAGCAATGTTGTTGGGTTTTTTCTCTGCCCCTGTGGCGCTTCTACATTTTAAACCTAAAATGACTTTTTAACTGTTAAAGCAGTGCAACAATGGAACCAACGAGCTTGGGAGGTAGCGAGCGCTCCAACGCTGGAGGCAGTCAAGAGAACTTTGGACCACCATCTGTCAGATCTCCTCTGATTTGGATTCCTGCCTTGATCAGGGGGTTGGACTCGATGGTTTTATAGGTCCCTTCTGTGGCGAAATGCTGACAGGTGACGTCATTCCTGCCTGTCCATCACAGAAGCTCAAAAGGGAGGAGCCAAGGATAGGGCAGGAGGGGCGGGGTCAGGGAGACAGAGGGAGATGTGAAATGGCAGTTAGGGTTTAGGAGAGAGAAGAAGAGGGTTAATGAATTGAACTGAGAGAGTTGGGAGATTGAATTGAGAAGGTTAATCTATATTGAACAAGCAGGAATGAAATTATACGTACTATAAGATAGATATTGATTAAAAGTATATAGTAGTTCGGAACAAAAGTACTTGCAACCCAATACATAATCAAATCCTTGTTAATACCTGATACAGTTCATACATGATTTACCTTTGTGATTTACTTGACAATAAAAGTATATTTGTTAATTAAACCTCTGATTCCTAAGTTCAATAACCCTTAGAGTTGGCAGCACAAGTGTATAACACACATAATTGGTATTAGGAGGATAATACCTGGTGGCAGCTAGAAGAGAGCCTTGGTGAGGGCCAAATAAACAGGGGCAACATGGAACACCTTCCAACTCAATTATTCCATGATTCTATGATTTGAATGGGCTATTTCTTATGTGGTTAGTTGTGACACATTCTTGTAAAGACAGGGGTGTGTGTGTGTGGCATTTCAGTGATGTCGGCAGTTGGGATGTGATGTTCAGGACTAAAAGAACATGGCCTCACATTCCTCTTCTTCCCCAATCATCCTCTGAATTATATTTTAAAATTTCTTACATATATGAGATTTGCAGATCACCCTATCACCTTATCATTAGTACATCATCATCATTATTATTTCCCCTAACTACACCCCCTTTAGTTCCTTGTCAGATCTGCAGAGGCAGGACCAGAACAGGGAAGGAAAGAAGCACAGGCTATGGGCAAACTGCATCACGTCCAGTATGAACAGTAGATACCTGAATGAAACTGCAGCCTCTGTGTGACCACTGACTGCGATTTCAGATGTAATATGGGCTGTGCATCAAATCGCAGCAAAACCAAATTGGAGCTTTCCAGTGTAGCTGCACCCTAAGTTATGGAAACTTTCAGCAAACATCAGCAGGATTCTGGCCAATATTTGCACATTTTGGAAATTATAAAAGGGAAAACCAAACAAAATTCTCACCCATTCCTATGTAAGAGCAAAGTGTACAAGAGGACCTCCCTATCTGCAGGGGATTGGTTCCTAGCCCCCTCCCCATGGATGCTGAAAAACATGGATTATCGTGAACTCCATACATAGCATGATTTCTAGCTCTCTCTAGTGTCCGGTTCTGGTAATGACCTTCTAGCAAGTGCTATACATTGTATGGTCTATGTCTCCCTCTAGCAGTCAGTTCTGGTAACTCCATCATTAAATATATACATACAGTATATTCTGTAATTTTTCTTTTAACATTTTAAATATTTTCAGACTGTGGATAAGTGAATCAGCGGATACTGATCCTGTGGATAATGGGGTTCCACTGTACTTTGGAATGGAATCCAGCTTTAATCCTGAAAACATGTGCCTTACTCAGCTCTCAGAAATTTGGACAACATCTCAGGTAGACCGCCTTGTGATAGAGGAACTTTTGAACCGATAAAAGAACGTTTGAACTGAATCAGCAGCAACTATGTCTGTCTGTCTGATGCTCTGTTAGCCACATTTGGCATCAGCACAAAGGTGTCTTAAGAGCTTGAACCAGACAGTGCTGGTCACTGGAAAGTCTTCAGTTTGTATTCTGAATACATTCAGATGATTTCCACCTCCCCAGCGTTAGCTTCTCTGCTTGTATCAACAAATTATGCCTCCAAGTTCATAAAGGGAGACAGCACATTTGGTCTCTTAACTGAGACTTATGGGGCTACCTGGACATCTTGGGCTGTCTTCCAGAAAATGAGGTAGGAAAGAAATGGCTAATATTGCTCATAAAAGTCTTACCCTTGGCTTGCAGATCGCCTGTCCTTCGGGCACCATAAATTCCCTTCTTGTTTTAATCATTTCCAGACTTCCTGTCCTATGGTCTGTTAGATTCCCACCCCCCACCCCGCCTTGTGTTTCTGTCCACCACGGGCCAATACTGAAAAATTCCACACCATCACTTTTGAAGGAGAACAGCCTTGACTCGTAAAACTGGAGTCCATTATTTTGTGAGTCAAAGAGCATTAATCTCTACAATCATAACAAGGTTAAAAAAAAACTCCAAGGCCTATTCTATCGCCATCGTGAAATCTGAGTATGGGAGCCAATGGAAGAATCAAGACCATGCTGGTTTTGACCCACATCAGTGATAAGCATAGTACAGTTTGCCATTATGAACAGAATTTAGCCCCGACGTATGGGATCCAGAAAAGCAAATAAACAAACAATTCTGGCTTGCTCTATGAATGAGTGATCTCCAAAATGTCCTTCTTGAACAGCCCTGTCCAGCTCTTCTAAACCCAAGGCTATAGCTTCACTTATGGAGTCAATCCATCTCATATTTGGTCTTCCGCCTTTCCCAGCCTCATCGTCTTTTTCCAGAGAATCCTGCCTTCTCATGATGTGCCCAAAGGAGGACAGCCTCTGTCTCGTCACTTTTGCTTCCAGAAAAAGTTTGGGCTTGATTTGATCTAGGACCCACTTGTTCGTCTTTCTGGCAGTTCAGGGCATCTGCAAAGCTCTCCTCCAGCACCTTATTTCAAATGAATCAATTTTCTCCTGGAGTGGTACTTGAACTACTTCTAGAAATGGGAAACTGAAGAACCAAGGTAAACGTGTCCAGAATCTGCCTAAATGCCTGAATCATCAGCTACTGTGACAACTCAGAGTCGGGGGGGGGGGGGGGAATCAGTAGCCTGGATGGTTTTACACATGACAAGTAGGAAGGTTTTCCAGCCTCTATGTTGCTAACCACCGGTCCACAAGGAGTTTTTTTGCCCCCAGGGCCACTGAAACAAGAAGGGTCCCCAGTTATGATACTGAAACTCCACTCCCACAAGTGCAGGGCTGCCCAACATAAATTGACCCCACCCCACCTCAATCTATGTCAAAATACACACAGTGTCCAAAGATGGCACTTGGGACAGAATATGATAGTTCTTAGATGCACAGGAGAAAAGACAGTCCAGGAGTCGACAATAAGCCATTTTGATTGTTTCAAGCTATCATTCTATTCACACACGTACAGCAGAAAACATATATCCTGGGGCTGCTATGAATTATTTTACCTATGATTGTTTAGAAGTCAGCCTTCTTGATGCAATATGCAATGAGCTTTACTCTCAGGTATGTGTGTGTGTAAGCTGGCTGGATAGCTCAGTGGGTCAGGTGGGAGTTCAGTTCCCCATTGTGCCTCCTAGGGGAAGAGCCAGCCTATGTGGCCTTGGGCAAGCTGCACAGTTCCAGAGCTACCTCCAGAAGAAGGGAAGGGTAAATAACTTCTGAGTATTTTCTACCTAGAAAATCCTGGAAATGGCTGCCATAAGTCAGAATTGACTTGACAGTACACAGTTATTATTACATGTGTCTAAGATCCCACTCCTCCTTCATGGGTACCTATGTCAATTGGTGCTCCTGTTTATTCACAAGATCATTTCCTTTTGTACGTAGCTCAAATGTTGAAACTGAGGCTGTCCTACTCAGGGCACATGATGAGAAGGCAGGATTCTCTGGAAAAGACAATAATGCTGGGAAAGGTGGAAGACAGCAGGGAAGGAGGAAGACCAAATACGAGATGGATTAACTTCCTAAAGGAAGTCAAAGGCTTGAGTTTACAAGAGCTGAGCAGGGCAGTTGAGGACAGGACAGTTTGAAGATCGCTCCTTCATAGGGTCACCATGAGTCGGAGGCAACTTGACAGCCCACAACAACAACCGCAACAACAACTGGCATGGGAAGCAGCTGTTGAGATGGGAAGCCACAGAGACTGCCCCATGATCTGCCTCATCAAGAAAACCAAAAAAAGGAAGCAGAGGGAAAATGAGGAGGTTAGAAAAACAATATAATCTTGCTCTACAGTGGACCTCTGTTTCCTTGGAGACGTGAGGCAGGACAGAAGGAGAGGAGTTGAGATTCGCAACCCTCCCTGATGATGGCAAAGATCCATCAGAATAGCTGTTTCTGGGGAGTGATTTGAAAGCAGAAGGTGAGACAAGTGTTACTCCCGGCTGTCATCTGAAGGCGTACTGGGGATGACCTTAGTTGAATCTGAAAGTAATTAAGTGATGTTGCTTGAAAAGGCGGCTTCTTTTGTTCTAGTTCCCCACAGCCAGCCCTTGGCAGTTTCTCTCACAGCTGTCTCCCTTTCCAAACCCCTCACATTCATTTATTTTCTCTTTATTCTTACAAATGCTGTGGCATGTTATAAATATAAACCTTGCAGGTGTCCAAAGCTATGACACATCAAGTTGCTACCCTATTTGCAGGGCCTACACTCATGCCTAATTATAACAGAATCCTGGCACATAAAAACTTAGCACATAGTTTTTTTCCCCCCATTCCTACTACCCGGGGGGGGGGGGGGAGAGAGAGATCGCGGCATTTTCAGCCACTATGGGAAATGAATCTTATCTTTCAAAATCCAGCTGCTCCCCATTTTGCCATCGTGTTCTTCAATCAAAATATTTATGCAAAAACTGCATACATCAGGAAAAAGGGCAAGCAAAAATATGTATATTCTTTCAAATGATGTTAAGACATGCATAAGGGACATGGTGGCGCTGTGGGTTAAACCGCAGAAGCCTCTGTGCTGCAGGGTCAGAAGACCAGCAGTCGTAAGATCGAATCCACGCAGCGGAGTGAGCTCCCGTCGCTTGTCCCAGCTCCTGCCAACCTAGCCGTTCGAAAGCATGCACATGCAAGTAGATAAATAGGTACCACCACGATGGGAAGGTAACAGCATTCCGTGTCTAGTCGCACTGGCCACGTGACCACGGAAACTGTCTTCGGACAAACGCTGGCTCTATGGCTTGGAAACGGGGATGAGCACCGCCCCCTAGAGTCGGACACGACTGGACTAAATGTCAAAGGGAACCTTTACCTTTACCTTTAGGAGAAGAAGAAAGTCCGCAAAGATTTTGATGCAAATATTCTTTTAAAAAATTCCCAGTATTTGGGACAAAGTGAATGTTAAGACTGAAAAATGATCAAAATTCAACACAAATAGAATTTAGGATTAGGACTGGGGGGGAAATGAGAAATTCTAAGTCTTTGAAAAGTGAATTTGACTTACCTTTCATTTAGTCAGGATTGTTAAGTAAGGACATTGTTTGTCCCTTTTCAGATTTCATATTTTCAGAAAGGTGTTTAAGAACGCAGCAGTCTTGCTAGACCGAAGACCAGTATCAGGGGTGGGCAACTTCAGACAGTCCAGGGGTCATTTTTGCCCTTCCTGGGATTGAAACAATCTACAACTGTCCCCTTTTAAGACTCAACCCTGCTGTGGAGAGTTTTGTCATGGTTCACCAGAAAGACACAGAAGTGGATTTGAGATGGAATCAAGCCTATACCTTCCCTAGAAGCTAAAATGACTATGCTGAGGCTATTTATTTTGGATATGTCATGAGAAGACAAGACTCGCTGGAAATGGCAATAATGCTAGGAAAAGTAGAAAGGGTGCTCTCAAGTATTTTGTTGCCAAACTTGTTTTTCCTGGTTATGGTGGAGTCTAGAGTCACACTTCACTCACACTTGATCTATACAGCCTAGCATCTTGTTCTTCCCTGATTCCCTGTCCTATGTCAATGGAGTGGATAGCTCATTGGGAGAGGCTGGGAGTTTGATCCCCTCCTGTGCCTCCTGCATGTACAGCCAGCCTGTGTTGTCTTGGGCAAGCTGCACAGTCCCAGGCCACACCCAGAAGAAGGGAATGGCAAAACTACTTTTGAGTATTCTCTACCTGGAAAGGGACGTGGTGGCGCTGCGGGTTAAACCACAGAAGCCTCTGTGCTGTAAGGTCTGTAGATCTTCAGCTGTAAGATCGAATCCACGTGACGGAGTGAGCGCCCGTCGCTTGTCCCAGCTCCCGCCAACCTAGCGGTTCGAAAGCATACAAATGCGAGTAGATAAATAGGGACCACCTCGGTGGGAAGGTAACAGCGTTCTGTGTCTAAGTTGCACTGGCCATGTGACCACGGAAGATTGTCTTCGGACAAAATGCTGGCTCTATGGCTTGGAAACGGGGATGAGCACTGCCCCCTAGAGTCGAACACGACTGGACAAAAATTGTCAAGGGGAACCTTTACCTTTACCTACCTGGAAAACCCTGAAAAGGGCCGTCACAAGTCGGAATTGACTTGAAGCCACGCAATGATGATGATGGGAAATAGAGGATCAGCACAGAAAATAATCCATTCTGATTGCTGTGGCATAAACTAAACAAAACTAAACTAATTATATTTTTTAAAAAATACCCTATTCTATTTCTGGACAGAAAAACCATTCAACAGGAAAACTCAAAAACAATTTCTTGCAATTACAATCCAGCAGGAAGAAGAAATAACAATGAAGACTCCATTCTTGGCATTTTCAAATTTGGAGTGGACAAATCTGTAAGTTGCACATTCTCTTACATTCTTATTTCTTGAATCTCACATTCTTTCCATCCTGTTTCTGAAAGAATGTGTAAGCGCTGAGAAGTTGTCACCAGAAAGGAACCCAACAGAAAAAGCACCCATCGGCACCTGCTAAATTCAATTGGTATGCTGTCGGCAACCATACCAAGTAACTGTTGTCATGTAGCTGTTGTTCATGCCTGTCACGTAGCTGTTGAGGAGGAGATATAAGAGTTGGCAATAAATATGTTAAACTTTAATTGCATCCGTGGATTCAGTTCACATCAACCACAGCCTAAGAAAAAAGGAGGCTGAAAAAGCAGCAGTAACACATAGGTGAAGATGGGTTTCAAATTCCCTTTCTGCAGAAGAGCGAAGCACCGGGGTGGAAAATACACAAGGCCTGGCAACAAAACGCACAAGATGGGTGAGATGCTGAATAAATGCCACAACAGGAAAAGGAATGGCCCAGCTTCAACTCAAGCAGAAGTTTCCAGTATGTCTGAAGTCTGCTTATGGGTTAAGAAGCCTCTCTTGGAAAGATTTGGGCATAGTTTTGATAACCAGAGCAGATGGTGTACGTTGGCCTTAGCAGCCTGGAAGCCAGGAAAAGCCAAAGATTCTATCTAGCTTTGTCCAACTTCAGGAACAGTTCTCCTTTTAAAAAATTATTTTATGGAACCGAGCACACAAATAGAACATTCTCCCTTCAACACACTGTCCTATCCGTTGGGTTGCCAGGTCTGCAGCATCCCATTCCTTGAGATTTCAGGACCAGAAAACCTGACACCTGCTCTGGTGATGTGGGGAAGAACTCTTGCCATGTCTTGGGGTGGAAGAGTTGAGAAAAAAAAGAAGGAAGGACGGACAACTCACATGCAAACAGCTTCACTCTAAAATAGTGAGTGCTGATAGCAGCTGGGGATGAGTTGAGATGGGTGCTCAGATTGAGCCATCTCTCTCTCTCTCTCTCTCTCTCTCTCTCTCTCACACACACACACACACACACACACACACACACAAAAGAATCTTAAAAACTCATGTACAATGTAATACGAAATGTGAGAAGAGGAGAATGAAAAGTGAAACAGATTTTTAAAGGCCTGGGGAAATGACAAGATTTCTGTGGCAGAAACACTACAGTGTAGGCACTGGCGAGTCTCTCTGGGAAGGGCATTTCAGAGCCGTGGTGCCACCACTGAGAAGGCCCTTCCTCCAGTATCCCCCTTGCTATACCTCCTTTGCTTCTTCTTCTTCACTAAAAGGAGGTTCTAATGGAGGTTCTAGGAGGCTTTACTGTCAGGGTCCAGGTTGTGCATGGTTGTCTTCAACAGCAGGGGCAAGGGCACCAGGACCCTGCCAACAGCAGAGAGTGCCAAGCCCAAACTCACACACACACGGACCAACTAGCCAGGTTAGGAACACAGGAGAGGAAACTGGAGCACTGGGACTGGAACCAGGCCACAGAAGTGGAGCACTGAGCCAGAGCACAGGGCAAGAATGCAGGATCAGGAATACAGGAGTTCAGAGCAGGAGCAGGAACCGGAGCCAGAGCCCTGAAGCGCGCAGGAACAGCACAGCCAAAGATCTATGTTGCTGAGGCAGCTTCTAGGAGGGTGAATCATTCCTTAAGTAGGCCTTCCCTCAGGACTCCCAAGTGGACCTCATGAGAGCCCTGGTGGCTTCTGTCCTGGCAGGACTTGATCCTGCAAACACTGGGCACTTCCTGAGACCAAGCTGGCCAGAATCCTGCAGCTGCCAAGGCGGTGGTGAAGGGGAAGCTCTGCCACCACCCAGATCCTAACATTTACAAAAGTTGAAAAAAAAAATAGTAATCATGTGCCATCAAGTCAATTATGAGTTACGGTGACCCTTTTCAGGGTTTTCCAGGTAGGGAATACTCAAAAGTGAACCCAACCCTAAAATAAGAATAAACCAACATCCTCCCAGCAGATGTAAAGGAATGAAGATACTGCACCGAATTCTGTTGAGCAGAAGAGAAATCAGGAAGAATATGCAAAATCAGAGCCTTATCTAAGAGTGCTGGGCAGGGAATTAACTTGGAAAGAAATAGGGTTAAATTGAAAGAAATTATGTAAAATGGGGGGGGGGACTTAGGTCTACGTTGGTCTACATGATGCTTATATTATAAGTTTATGGTTCCATCTCTTGTACTCAGCTGTTATATTATTTTAAAGCCTCTATCAGAGAGGGAAAACAGAGGCATGATCTCTTCCCCTCCCCACTCCCAGTGGAGCAGCATGCTGCTGTGACCAACCCCAACCCATGTTGGCCTCCTTGCGTGCCCCAGGACCCTCCCTGGCCACCACATGGAACCACCACGCCAGGAGAGAAGGCTAGCCAGACCACTACCATTGGACCAGAGGTCCACTATACCAACAACAGGGACCTCAGTAAGTCTGAGCCCACCTTTCCCAGGCCACTTCCTGGAGACAAGTAGCAGCAAAGTATTTATTGAATATTTATTTACTGAATATTTATTTATTGAAAAAAATCTGTATATAAGCAAAACTGTGCTGCTCAAACCTGTGCAATTCAAGGAAGAAGTGTAATTCTTAATTGCCTGTTCAAGAGGAAACCACTATCAAATGCTTATACAACAGCAAGGACATGTACTGATCCTGCAAACAATTGTTTGCCTTTCAGCTACTGTGATGATTGTAGCACTTGCAGCTAAGATCTCCCTTGATTCTTCCAACAAATGAAATCCCTTTGGTAAGTACTTTGATTAGTATTTATTCTCCATCTCAAGACAATCCTTCCTTAGCACTGATCCAGTTATACATTTGTATGGCAGGAGCTATATGATTGTAAAGCAATATAATAGAAGATTATAATAGGTGATAATGTCCAGGCATAAAGCTGCTAGCCTGCCATTATCATGTCAGGGAATGGATTTTCTTAGCAATTTTCCTGTATCCCATCTCTATTGCAATAGAAAGTATTTTTGGATGGTTTGGTCTTAAATAAGCAACTAAAATCTGTTATCTCCAAAAACAATAGCTCATAATGAAGATGAAAACTATTCAGGTTGATTTGTTGACATGGATCAACACAGAGGGTTGCAATTTTATTTCTCCTTGGGGATATAGCTATATTGGCATCTGCCTGTAAATTTCTTACTGCATCACTGATCAACTCTACCTATGACTATGTCTGGATCTAAGCCACCATTTTTCTCATTTTCTAATTATGTAAAAATTCACAGTTATCCATACAAATGGATCCACAGGAGCTTCAGACTATGGAACTGACTGCCACAAGAGGTGGTGATGCTGGCTGATTTGGGATGTAGGGAAATTCACAAAATACAATTTATTACAGTTGGAATAATATGTTTTATTCTAAGCACAACCCAGCATTTATTTATTTATTTATTTAACATATTTTTACCCCCCTTTCTTCTTGAAAAGGACCCAAGGTGGCTTACAACATTGACAGACAATGTTTAAGACTGAAAACAATGAGTATACAATGGTGGTTATCATTAAAAGAAAATATTTAAAGCTAAGAACAATGAGTATAAAGAGGCAGCTTACATAATTAAAAGGCAATATTAAAGCTAAGAACAAAAGTACACAAATACTAAAAAGAAAAAAAATGCCACTCTGATAAATGGAAAACACACACACACAAAGAAAACACAAGTAGTACTGAAAATCCAGTCAAGGCAGTAATGCATTAGAATCCACTTAAAAATCTCACATAGGTTGCTAGTTACTGAGGGAAGGCTTATATATTCATATAAGAATGGCTGAGTTGTGTAATTTACATATTAGAATTTCTGTAACCGATCAGAAGGAATATAAACAACCTCAGATATGCAGATGATACCACTCTGATGGCAGAAAGTGGGGAGGAATTAAAGAACCTCTTAATGAGGGTGAAAGAGGAGAGCGCAAAAAATGGTCTGAAGCTCAACATCAAAAAAACTAAGATCATGGCCACTGGTCCCATCACCTCCTGGCAAATAGAAGGGGAAGATATGGAGGCAGTGACAGATTTTACTTTCTTGGGCTCCATGATCACTGCAGATGGTGACAGCAGCCATGAAATCACCTTGCCGACAAAGGTCCGCATTTTTCCAGTAGCGATGTATGGAAGTGAGAGCTGGACCATAAAGAAGGCTGACCACTGAAGAATTGATGCTTTTGAATTGTGGTGCTGGAGGAGACTCTTGAGAGTCCCCTGGACTGCAAAGAGAACAAACCTATCCATTTTGCAGGAAATCAACCCTGAGTGCTCACTGGAAGGACAGATCCTGAAGCTGAGGCTCCAATATTTTGGCCATCTCATGAGAAGAGAAGACTCCCTGGAAAAGACCCTGATGTTGGGAAAGTGTGAAGGCAAGAGGAGAAGGGGACGACAGAGGACGAGATGGTTGGACAGTGTCACTGAAGATACCAACATGAATTTGACCAAACTCCGGGAGGCAGTGGAAGACAGGAGGGCCTGGCGTGCTCTGGTCCATGGGGTCACGAAGAGTCGGACACAACTTAACGACTAAACACCAACAACAAACCAATCAGATTCCGTCTGGTGTTAGACAATGACTGTTAAAAGGGTTAACTGCCAGATAGATAAAAATAAGTTGTCTGTTAGAGATGTCTATTAGAAATAGTTGAAAGAAGTCTCTTTGGTGCTCTCTGTTAGGAGTCTGCTTATCTGTTATTATGCCTGATAAAGAAAATCATATGAAACCATTATAAGTGTTTCAAGTACAAGTCTGTACCAAGCCGAATGTTTCAAGCACTGTTAGATTATTCTATATATATGTTTTACAGTAAATGTTCTCAAAGTTTTTACCACGACCAAGTGAATATTATTTCAATTGCTAGCATACGTAAGAGAGAATACCATTCACAATTGATGTGGGTTTTTATACTATGTTTGAACTGTGTACTAACTCTCATACATTTCAACCATTATAGAATCATAAAATCATGAAGTTGGAAGGGACCTATAAGGTCATCAAGTCCAATGCCTTGCTCGATGCAGGAATACAGATCAAAGGATATCAGCCAGGTAGTTTTCTAAGTTTCTCTTGAATGCCTCCAATGTTGGACCACTCACCACCTTTCAAGGTAATTGGTTCTATTGTTGTCTTGCTCTAACAGCTAGGAAGTTTTTCCTGATATTCATCCGAAATCTGGCTTCCTGTCACGTGAGCCCATCATTGTGTGTCCTGCACTCTGGGATGATGGAAAATAGACCTTTCCCCTCCTATGCATGACAGCCTTTCAAATATTTGAAAAATGGTATCCTATCTCCCCTCAGTCTTCTTTTCTCAAGGCTAAACATGCCCAGTTCTTTCAGTTTTTCCTCATAGGGCTTGGTTTCCAGCCCCTTGATCATCCTTGTTGCCCTCCTCTGAACTTGTTCTAGTTTTTTGGCATCCTTCTTAAAGTGTGGTGTCCAGAACTGGACACAGTACTCTAGATGAAGCCTTTGTTGTTGTTTAGTCGTTTAGTCGTGTCCGACTCTTCGTCGACACTTTCCCAACATCAGGGTCTTTTCCAGGGAGTCTTCTCTTCTCATGAGATGGCCAAAGTATTGGAGCCTCAGCTTCAGGATCTGTCCTTCCAGTGAGCACTCAGGGTTGATTTCCTTTAGAATGGATAGGTTTGATCTCCTTGCAGTCCAGGGGACTCTCAAGAGTCTCCTCCAGCACCACAATTCAAAAGCATCAATTCTTCGGTGGTCAGCTTTCTTTATGGTCCAGCTCTCACTTCCATACATCACTACAGGAAAAAACATAGCTTTGACTATGCGGACTTTTGTCGGCAAGGTGATGTCTCTGCTTTTTAAGATGCTGTTGAGGTTTGTCATCGCCTTCCTCCCAAGAAGCAGGCGTCTTTTAATTTCGTGGCTGCTGTCACCATCTGCAGTGATCATGGAGCCCAAGAAGGTAAAATCTGTCACTGCCTCCATGTCTTCCCCTTCTATTTGCCAGGAGGTGATGGGACCAGTGGCCATGATCTTGGTTTTTTTGATGTTGAGCTTCAGACCATTTTTTGCGCTCTCCTCTTTCACCCTCATTAAGAGGTTCTTTAATTCCTCCTCACTTTCTGCCATCAGAGTGGTATCATCTGCATATCTGAGGTTGTTGATATTTCTTCCGGCAATCTTAATTCTGGTTTGGGATTCCTCCAGTCCGGCCTTTCGCATGATATATTCTGCATATAAGTTAAATAAGCAGGGGGACAATATACAGCCTTGTCGTACTCCTTTTTCAATTTTGAACCAATTAGTTGTTCCATATCCAGTTCTAACTGTTGCTTCCTGTCCCACATATAGATTTCTCAGGAGATAGATAAGGTGGTCAGGCACTCCCATTTCTTTAAGGACTTGCCGTAGTTTGCTGTGGTCCACACAGTCAAAGGCTTTTGCATAGTCAATGAAGCAGAAGTAGATGTTTTTCTGGAACTCTCTGGCTTTCTCCATAATCCAGCGCATGTTAGCAATTTGGTCTCTAGTTCCTCTGCCCCTTCGAAATACAGCTTGTACTTCTGGGAGTTCTTGGTCCACATACTGCTGAAGCCTACCTTGGAGGATTTTGAGCATAACCTTGCTAGCGTGTGAAATGAGTGCAATTGTATGGTAGTTGGAGCATTCTTTGGCACTGCCCTTCTTTGGGATTGGGATGTGGACTGATCTTTTCCAATCCTCTGGCCACTGCTGAGTTTTCCAAACTTGCTGACATATTGAGTGTAACACCTGAACAGCGTCATCTTTTAAGATTTTAAATAGTTCCACTGGAATGCCATCACCTCCACTGGCCTTGTTGTTAGCCATGCTTTCTAAGGTCACCTTGACTTCACTCTGCAGGATGTCTGGCTCAAGGTCAGCAGCCACACTATCTGGGTTTGTCCGGGACATCCAGATCTTTCTGGTATAATTCCTCTGTGTATTCTTGCCACCTCTTCTTGATGTCTTCTGCTTCTGTTAAGTCCCTACCATTTTTGTCCTTTATCATATCCATCTTTGCACAAAATGTTCCTTTAATATCTCCAATTTTCTTGAACAGATCTCTGGTTTTACCCTTTCTATTATTTTCCTCTATTTCTTTGCACTGTTCATTTAAGAAGGCCCTCTTGTCTCTCCCTGCTATTCTTTGGAAGTCTGCATTCCATTTTCTGTAACTTTCCCTATCTCCCTTGCATTTTGTTTCCCTTCTCTTCTCTGCTATTTGTAAGGTCTCGTTGGACAGCCACTTTGCTTTCTTGCATTTCCTTTTCTTTGGGATGGTTTTTGTTGCTGCCTCCTGTACAATGTTACGAGCCTCTATCCAAAGTTCTTCAGGCACTCTGTCCACCAAATCTAGTTCCTTAAATCTGTTCTTCACTTCCACTGTGTATTCATAAGGGATTTGGTTTAGATTATACCTGACTAACCCAGTGGTTTTTCCTACTCTCTTCAGTTTAAGCTTGAATTTTGCTATGAGAAGCTGATGATCAGAACCACAATCAGCTCCAGGTCTTGTTTTTGCTGACAGTATAGAGCTTCTCCATCTTTGGCTGCAGAGAACATAATCAATCTGATTTCGGTATTGCCCATCTGGTGATTTCCATGTGTAGAGTCGCCTCTTGTGTTGTTGGAAAAGAGTGTTTGTGATGACCAGCTTGTTCTCTTGACAAAACTCTATTAGCCTTTGCCCTGCTTCGTTTTGACCTCCAAGGCCAAACTTACCTGTTGTTCCTTTTATCTCTTGACTCCCTACTTTAGCATTCCAATCCCCTATAAGGAGAAGAGCATCTTTCTTTGGTGTCAGTTCTAGAAGGTGTTGTAAGTCTTCATAAAATTGGTTTATTTCAGTCTCCTCAGCATTGGTGGCTGGTGCATAAACTTGGATTATTGTGATGTTGAAAGGTCTGCCTTGGATTTGTATTGAAATCATTCTATCATTTTTGAGATTATATCCCATTACAGCTTTTCCCACTCTTTTGTTGACTATGAGGGCTACTCCATTCCTTCTACGGGATTCTTGCCCACAATAGTAGATATGATAATCGTCTGAATTGAATTCGCCCATTCCCGCCCATTTTAGTTCACTGACGCTCAGGATGTCAATGTCTATTCTTGCCATCTCCTGTTTGACCACATCCAGCTTACCAAGGTTCATAGATCTTACATTCCAGGTTCCTATGCAGTATTTTTCTTTGCAGCATCGGACTTTCCTTTCACTTCCAGGCACGTCCGCAGCTGAGCGTCCTTTCGGCTTTGGCCCAACCACTTCATTAGCTCTGGAGCTACTTGTACTTGACCTCCGCTCTTCCTCAGTAGCATGTTGGATGCCTTCCAACCTGAGGGGCTCATCTTCCAGCGTCATATCTTTTAGCCTTTTGTTTCTGTTCATGGGGTATTCTTGGCAAAGATACTGGAGTGGCTTCCCAATTCCTACTCCAGGTGGATTGCGTTGTGCTGAATAGAGGGGAACTAGTACATCACAGGATTTGGAGACTATACTGTACTTCTGTTAATGCAGCCTAAAATAGCATTTGCCTTTTTTGAAGCCACATCACACTGTTAGCTCATATTCAGCCTGTGATCTACAACAACTCCAACTCCTTCTTGCTCGTAGTATTGCTGAGCCAGGTATCCCTCATCTCATAACTGTGATTACATCTTGTAACTATGATTAAGGTTATGAAACCTCCAGATGCAGAGATAGTATCTTGCATTCAAATTTATTTGTTTGGATCAGTATACTATTGCATGATAATTGCTGGGAAGCAACTGCAGGTGAAGATGTCTTACCTGCAGGCTTCCAAAAGGCTTCTGTTTGGCCAGTGTCAACAGCCAGACACTGGATTATCTGGACACAGGATACTTACTTTTACAAGAGGCAGAATACATTTCAGGGAAACTTCAACTCAATCTTTTCTGCTGTTAAAAATCAGGAATCCACCATCAACCAGACCAGTAAAGTTTGTTTTGTCACCCTATCTTTTCCATTTGAACATTATAAATACTTTTCACTTACAGGCATCTTTCTTGTTCTTGCATTCATTTTGCAGCGGTTGTCGTAGTCTTCCCTTGAAACAGCCTGCAAATCCCTTATCGTTTTCCTTTGGGTTAATAACACTAGACCTCTTTTAGAAAGTCAACATTTTTACCATGGCCTTCCTGCGAGCAATACACTCAGCATTATCAGAAGTTGGCAGGATGCTACAAGCCTCAGCAGAAAGACAGTGGCGTGTTTTCTTCAGCTGTTCCTCTCAATCGTATCTTTCAGAGGTTGTACATGTTTTTTTTTCACCGAAGGGAGATATCATTCACTCCTCCAAAAATGTGGCCATACTGAGCATTCTCTCACTCTCCTGCAATCTCTTCAGCATGCTGTGACAACTTATTTAAGGTAATTCAAACTAGCATGTTGCCCCAATCAGTCCCAGGGAATATTAAAAACAAGGCTAGCTTCTTTAGTCCCCTTGACAGCTCAAATAAGAGGCCCCATGATAACACAAAGCAGAATCCTTCCCTGAGAAACAAGGAGCTATTTAAGATGGAGCCATAACCCACTTCTATCGATCACTTGATAGCTAATACATTTTATTGGTAGGATAGGACGTATGCCACCTTCCTATGATTTAGTAAAATGCCTTAGTTACATCCCAGCTGGATTACTGTAATGTGCTCTGTGTGGGGCTGCCGTTGGAAGGTGCTTGGAAATTTCAGTGGGTCTAAAACACTGCAGCCAGATTGTTAACTGGGGCCGAACACAGGGATCACACACGCTCCTGTTACAGCAGCTCCACTAACTACCATCTGGTTCTGGGCACAATTCAAAACACTGTTTTTTTTTTAACCATGTGGTGGATAATCTCCTCTATCAGTCTTTAATAAGCTACTTGTTAGTAGCTGCCAGAGTAGTCATTGCTAAATTTTGGAGGAATCTTCAAGGTGTTTTGGCTACTGTTTGGTACAGTGAAATATGGCAGATTGTACTTCGGGGGGGGGGGGGGGGGGAATTAACACATAAATTTCAGGCAGCAAAGGGAATAAAACCTCCAGATTTATTTATTGAAGGGTAGCGAAGAACCTTTCATAGATGTTATGAAGAGAAAGATAACATCAGTCTCCCAAAGTCTTCCAAAAAAAAATTTGGGCGTCGGGAGTCATATTGAAATGTTAATATGTTAATCACCTGTTCTGAAATTGTTATATACCTTTGCTGCAGAGACTGAGGTGGGGTCAAAGAATTAAAAAAAGAGAGAGTTATGCCATACAAAGCTACTGACAGTGACAAGTATGACAAACACTTGACAAAATAAATAAATAACTTAGTTGTTTCTGCAGCTTTTATAAGACGGGCTTAATCTCGATAAATCTTCCTTTTCACCTCTCCCTGGTGCTTACCGTGTAGAGTCTAGTATCCATTTATCTGAGATGCAGACAGAAACCATGGGAGCACACGTATTTTCTCACCTAAGCGTGCAATTCCCTGCCTTTCTCTCTTGCCAAGGTCTGTTGGCTTCCGAGCAGACTCAGCGACTGGATCTGATGTTAATGAGACATGACAGCTCCCCCAATGCTTGGGCTCATGGCGGTTCCTGCAAGTGTCAGGAGCACCACGCATCACAGTACGATCCCCTCAGCGTTGACAATAATGAGCAGTAAAGGCGGCTCCGATCCGATGACGTGGTTGTGGCCGCATGTGGTACACACCGGCTTCTAATCTGACAGGACACACACCATCTTGCTGAAAGGAGCAAGACCTTTCATTGTGCCTCATCCTCTAAGGACAAAGAGGTCCAGGGTCAGCAGCAGTGTGGCCATGCATGGACACGTAGAGAGTACAGCAGTCGAAGGCCTTGGAGTAGCAGTGAGACTAAACTGCCAGCCCCATTCTCACCAGGAAGGCTGGCAGACAGAGCTGTGTCTCAGTAGGGGAAACCGACAAAACAGCATCAGAGAGACAGCATGCTTGGAATTCATAAGTATTTCCCAGGGACCTTTCTCAGTTCAGTGGCTAACACTTTTTCTGTTTGAACGATCCATTCCAGAGTTAGGGAAAAATCAGGAAAAGGCTGTGTGGTCGTAGAAACAACACAAATGCAGGAACAGGTGATACCTTTTCATTGACCATTAAGAATATAAAACAAAACAACAACAACAATAAAACAGCAAGCTTTCAATGATAAATCATCTTCTTCAAGGCTATGCATCAAGTTCTTGTGGGTAGTTCCAAACTTACAGTATATGCTGTTATTAATGTCCCAAATTCACATGGCGGATAGTGTTGAGGCCGGGTTCGCTTCTTAGATGGAGATGGCTTCAGGGTTCAAGTTAGTTTCAAGCTCTGCCTCAGCCAGCAGTTTGGAATTTATGACTCATCTCTTAAAGCAGAGGGCAGTCCATTTAAGCTAAATTAAGCCAAATAAATAGTTTTACCTATTTGTACGGTAAACCTTTATTGGCATAAAACAAAGTGAACAAGGAAATAAAAACACAAGGGGAAAGGGATCACAGGGCGAATAGTCATAATCAACATTAAATGAGGGAGTACAAAATGATGAGAAGTAATACATAATACCCGGGGAATGGGGTAAAGGAAAGTTTTACATTATGAGGCAACAGTGAGTTTCATAATTGCAGTTAGATAGTTAGCCACCACCTCGGTGAGGGGGGCACAACGGTCACTCAAAAAAATAGGGAGGAGGTCAGGGAAAGAGTCCGAAAAGGGAATCAACCAATGATCTAAAAAAAGTTTCCGAAGGGAGTAATGTGCTGGACATCTGAATAGAATATGATCTAGTGTATCAGGCTGTAAGTGACAGAAAAGGCAGAGTATTTTGCCTTTAGGGGTTTTGGAGAAACGGCCATAATGCATGGCCGACGGAAAGATGTTAAACCGGGCTAGCATGAAAGCCCTCCACCGCGTAGGATTAATCAGTAGGTTAAAATAATTTAAAGGATGTTCTAAGGAAGGAGATAAACCAAAAAAATTTGGAGAGCAGGAAGGGTTAAGGAGGTCTCTTAGGTGTTCAAGATAAGTTTTACCTAGTGGATGCTTTCTTTAGCATGCAGTACTGCTTGTTTGGTGTGAAGAGTCCATGATGTTCAAGAACTCACGTTGGTCTTGAGTTGATGCCTTGATCGGCCATTCTATGGTATCTTACAGTTCAGGAAAAATCATGAAAAGGCTGCTTGGTCATGGAAACAATACAAATGCAAGAACAGGTGATACCTTTAATTGACCATTAAGAATATAAAACAAAAGGTTCATTTTTGACACAAGAATTCCCAGAATCCCCCAGCCAGAGTTCTCCTGAGGTCTGATCCAGGCTGTCCAACCTTTTCCCTGTGACATTTGGGATGTACAAGAAAGAAATTCTCACAAGTTGTGAGCTGCACCCCAGCATCCCAACCATTTGTATCATGAAAACCTTTTCTCAGTCTCTTGAAAAGCTGTGTTCAGTTATGATGCCATAAATAAGTGCTCCTCACTCCAGTCGGGCTTCAGGCCGCGCCATGGCACGGAAACAGCATTGGTCGCCCTGTTTGATGACCTGCTGAGGGAGGCCGACAGGGGCAAAATGTCTCTGTTGGTCCTTCTCGATATCTCAGCCACCTTTGATACCGTTGACCACGGTATTCTCCTGGGGAGGCTCTCCGAGTTGGGAATTGGTGGCCTGGCTTTGGCCTGGCTCCGTTCCTTCTTGGAGGACCGTCCCCAGAGAGTGCAGATTGGAGAGAGTTTCTTGGCCCCGTGGAGCCTCAATTGTGGGGTCCCGCAGGGCTCGATTATCTCTCCAATGCTGTTTAACATCTATATGAGGCCGCTGGGAGGGGTCATCAGGGGATGTGGGGCTTCGTGTCATCAGTATGCTGATGATACTCAGCTCTACATCTCCTTTTTTCCAACAACAGCGGATGCTGTCTCGTCCCTTGAGTGCTGCCTGGGGACTGTTCAGCAATGGATGCAGGAGAATGGACTGAGGCTGAATCCGGGCAAGACGGAGGTCCTTCGGGTGGGTGCCCCAGACATCAGTGGTCTGGGAAACTCCCTCTCTTTTGGGGGGTTGACTCTTACTACCAAGAGTGAGGTTCGCAGCTTGGGTGTACATCTGGACCCGGCGCTCACCATGGAGACCCAGGTGTCGTCAGTGGTCCGTTCCGCACACTTCCACCTTTGGCGGATTGCCCAGATGCGTCCCTATCTTGATGTGGGGGCACTCACCACTTTGGTCCATGCGCTCGTAGTCTCAAGATTAGACTACTGTAATGCGCTCTACGTGGGGCTGCCTTTGAGATTGACGTGGAAACTTCAGATGGTACAAAATGCCGCGGCCAGACTTCTAACTGGGGTGAAGAGGCACCAACATATTTCCCCCATGCTGGCCGCCTTGCATTGGTTGCCCATTCGTTTCCGCGTTGATTTCAAAGTTCTTACGATTACTTATAAAGCCCTAAACAGTTTAGGACCTCGATATCTGGCAGAGCGCCTTCTCCCATCCAGTTCTGCCAGAGACACTTGTTCTAGCCAGGCCGGGCGACTGAGGGGCCTAACGCTGAGGGAGGGTCGGAAGGAAAGAACGAGGAACCGGGCCTTCTCGGCAGTGGCCCCTCGCCTATGGAACAACTTGCCCATTGAGATCCACCTGGCTCCCTCTCTGGGTGTCTTTAGAAGTAAACTTAAGACATGGCTATTTAGGCAGGCTTTCCCTCCTGCTGTATCTTAATATTTACATTTTTACATCTTGGATTCTTGCATGTTTATTGGTTCTATTGCTTTTTAAATTTTGTAATGCCGCCCAGAGTAGACCATTGGTCTAGATGGGTGGGGTATAAATCTAATAAATAAATAAATAAAAAATACTTTTATGACACATTGGCTCAAATCCTTTTATTTCCACTTATGCCCCATAAGCCTGATGATGTCATCAGGTTTAATGGCTCTTGGAGATTACCATTTTCTGATCCCATCACCCTCCTTGAAGATTTCAAAGCTGCTTTGGGATCGCTTTCATTGTAGGGAAGCCGTGTGAGGCCATGGGACAGAAGGAGGGGAAGTCTTTAATTTCTGAAAATTTGCCACCCCTGACAAAAGCAACCTGTTAAGAGTAACAGGATTTCAGCTAATGAATAAGCC
The DNA here is from genome assembly GCA_037013535.1 of Intellagama lesueurii. Taxonomy (NCBI): domain Eukaryota; kingdom Metazoa; phylum Chordata; class Lepidosauria; order Squamata; family Agamidae; genus Intellagama; species Intellagama lesueurii. Next base: position 11,308,798 of record JBAJHW010000003.1, read on the forward strand.
CTTGGCGCTGATCTGAGAGAGATTAATGGCTCTTTGGTTTTCAAAAAATGCCAGAAACGATCCAGAACCTTTAAAAAAAACACCAAGAAACAAATCTTGTCGGTGTTATAAATCCTGGGAGCAAGACTGGATGGGGAATTCTGGGAGTTATTGTCTGAAACCAGTATTATTTTTCTAACCCCTGAAAACACTTATCCGTGTTTCCCTCTTTCAGACCTTCTACTCTGTACATAGTTATAGCAGCAGAAGGGAAATGGTGTACGTATCTCTCTGCAGCAAAGTGCCACTAATTAGTGAGTCCCTGCTTAGATTTCTAGTTGTGCACCAAGCCACCTGACTGGTGTGCAACAAGGAACCCCAGTGAGGACTCATTAATTAGCAGCATTTTTCCAATGTGAGTTGTGCTGTTTCCATTCCACTGGTCAATCTACGCAAGAGGATTTGGGCTAGTAATTCCCATTTACACAGAGTGAATTCTTAGGTGGATGGAGGAGGAGGAGGCAGACTTCCCTGATTGACAAGCTTCACCCCTGTTCACACAGACAAAAGGCTTGTCCTATACTTTCCAATAACTGAGAATAAGAAGATGGTGACATATACTTTTGAGGCTGTCCTACTTTGGACATATCATGAAAAGGCAGGATTCTCTGGACAATAATGCCAGGGAAGGCGGAAGGCAGCAGGAAAGGAGGAAAACCAAATAGCAGAGGGATTGATGTCCTAAATGAACCCACAGTTTTGAGTTTGCAAGAGCTGAGCAGGGCTATTGAGGACAGGGCATTTTGGAGATCACTCATTCATAGGATTGCCATAAGTTGGATGCGACTTCATGGCACATAATGACAGCAGGCATATTCTTTTGGCACTTCATTTCTGCTAAATTCACTCAGGTGCCAATTAGCACAGAATAAGTGCTAAATCAGCTTGTTTAGTTCCACTTTGATTTAAAACTGGATGTGTGTGGGAATTTGTTGGGTGCTTGCTTTCTACCTGGTTTTGAGTGATTAGCTTTCAGTCATTTTTAACTCTGTAGGGTCTTCCTTCCTTCCCCCTTCCTCTTCCTCTCCTATAGCTTTTGGTTCCCTTGTTGTGTTTGCCATTAGGCTTGTCTGGTTTTAGTCTTCTGGCTGCTCCATGAACAGGGCCCTGCTCCCATCCCAGACATGACCTACAATGCAAAGGATGTATGTTCCTAATGTAGCAGGACTAAGCAGTCAAAAGAAGTAGCTTTAAAAAGGAAAGAAGGAAAAATTATACCCTCCTGGGGTGTGAATGGGAGTTCGTTCATTCATTCATTCATTCATTCATTCATTCATTCATTCATTCATTCATTCATTTATTTATCCCACCTTTCTCCTTAAAAGGACCCAAGGTGGCTTACACAACAATTAAAAGACAATATTTAAAAGCTAAAAACAGTAGGTATACAAATATTTAAAAAGGAGTTAAACAAGTACTTTATTAAAAACAGGAAATAAAATCAATACTAAAAACACACTGAAGAACAACAGAGCAGAACAATCAATTTAAAAAAGCTCAACAAAGCCCGGCTCCCAGCACTGAAAAATACAGCCTGCTAAAAGGTCAATGAACTCTACCCAGCCACAAGGACCGATGATCACTGCACACAAAAGACTAGCTAAAGATACCCATCAATCACAGTGACAGATCATCTCCCCCCTTACCACAACAATACACCCATAACAAAAAAACACCCTGATCACCATAATCACCCAATCTCCTGAGAAGGACAAAAAGTTGATCCCACGGCTACAAATACTCAACTATCCCACACACTACACCAGAACACGGACAGAGTTCTAACTCCTGTCCTCTGAAGATGCCGCCCACAGAGACTGGCGAAACGTTAGGAAGAAAAACCTCCAGAACACGGCCAAACAGCCCGAAAAACCTACAACAACCATTGGATCCCGGCCATGAAAGCCTTCGAGAATACAGAAAGGTCTTTGCTTGTGGAAGCAAAGCCAGTCTGATCTCCTGTGGGAGGGAGTTCCACAGTCTAGGAACAGCGACAGAGATGGCCCTCTCCTGTGTCCCCACCAAACACACCTGTGTAGGTGCTGGGACTGAGAGAAATGCCTCTCCTGGTGATCTTAATTCCCCTTCATACTTTTAATCCTAGGTGTATGGAAATCTGAATATTAGCCTGAATCGGGGCCTGAATTAGATCAGAGGAAGCCCAGATTGGGTTGGGTTTAATTGTGTCCGAATGCCAAGTGCCAAATCCGCACCCCGTTTTGATTGAGGGACCTCCGAACAGCCCTTATTCCAACATATAACATTGAAACTCACCAGTCCTTGCTAAAAGGCCACCTTGTTGAATAGCTGTCATCGTTCAGACGTTTAAGTGGAGTCTGCCTTCCTGTAACTTAAGCCAATTAGATCTAATCCTGCCCTTGATGTGTGGAGATGCAACCACAGAGTGAAGTTGCCACAGTGTCACTTTGTGCAGAGGTTTAAATATATCTAAGGTGACGTAGTTTTTTTGCTCATTTATCCAAATGCTTTGCTCTGCAAAACCGCATGCTTCTTCCGGCTGTAGGAGCAGTACTGTGTGGGAGCCACAATTTGCAAGAGAGGAACATGAGAAGAGAGAGAGAGAGAGAGAGAGAGAGAGAGAGAGAGAGAGAGAGAGGTAACTAGCCATTTCCGATGCCAGAATGATTGCTGAAGCTAGAAGTTAGGAGAGGGAGGGAGGGTTTCCACCACTTGGCTTCTGAAGCGGGCACAGCTGCAACAATTTGCACCCTATCGTCACTGTGGATTCTCTCCACTTAGCCAAAGGAAATAGTGGGAACCAGTTCGTAGAAGCATGCAGGTTGCAGCCACCATCTGGCCGATCGTAGGCAGCTGTTTGCAGGATGTTAAAGATTGCCCAAGGTCATTTCACAGAAGCTGTGGGCGGCTGATCCACTTTCCTGCCTTCTCATCAATTCAGTTTCATATCACAGTGTAAACTGAAAAGGGCATGACAGGAGTCTGGCTATGTTGCCGGGGTGGCTTCTATATTTCCTGGTACAGAAATAAACAGAACAAACAGTCCTGTGATGAAGATGAAGATGAAGAAGTGTCCGTCTTTTCTTTTTTGGACTGAGGATTTTGTAGGGCTCAGCTGAGGAGCCTCATGGCGCAGTGGTTAAACTGCAGTACTGCAGCCAAAACTCTGCTTACACAACCCGGGTTCAGACCCAAGTAACTGGATTGAGGTTCGCTCAGCCTTCCATTCCTCTGAGGTCAGTAAATAGAATACCCATACACTGAGGGTGCAACATAAAGTGCCCAGAGAGTGCTTTAAGCACTATGGCGTAGTATATAAACAGCACACTACTTTTGCTTTTTAAATTGGCTGTAACACCAGAAACGTGAACGGGGAAATAGAAATGAAAGAGGCTAAAAGATTCGGGTATTTTTGAGTTTACCGAAAGAGTCTTCGCCTGAAATAACCTGAAACAGAAAGAGATTGAAATGAAAACAATAGGGGAGTTTCCCTCCTGCACATCCATAGTAGAGTACTGGGTCTTTCAGGTATCTGTGAACAGGACCATCTCAATGGCCAATCGTGGGGGCTCACCTACTAAGACAGGTGGGGCTTTTCCCAGGGTGTGAAGTTGTCCCTATCGATTGCCACTGGGTGTCCTATTTTTTCTTTGGCCTTCTCTTTAGGGAAATAAATCTTTCAGGATTTTAGGATGCCGCCCTTCTTCCTCAGGCTATTTTGAGAAGAACCTTCCTCTGTGTTCTACAGAAGGATGCAGGATCTATGACTCACTGGCCCGGTCCTCTACATGTCTCCCATCCCAGCGTGGCTGACGGAGACAGATAATCAAGACAGAGCATTGTTTATCTCTTACTGCCAGAGGACAGCCCGAGCCACACCGACTGCCCACAAGTGGAGTTCATTAGCAAAGAATGAAAATGCACATCAGACACAAGTGCCTACAATGGATAGAGATAAGCCACCGCTGGAAGCGTGACAGCCTTCCCTTTGAAATCCCCCCACTGCCTAAGGCTTCATTAGACACATGGCTACTGCCAATACTCAACACAGGAGATCTGCTTTGTGACTGTAATTAAGATGCACAAGAAGGTCAATGTCCCTTAACTAAAAGACGGCATTTTGAAGGATAGCACAATGATATGTTTCCTCTCAATCAATTCCAATGCATATCTAAGGCTGCAATATATGCACGCTTATGTATGTATGTATGTATGTTATGCATCTTAAAAAGCAGAGACATCACCTTGCCGACAAAGGTCCGCATAGTCAAAGCTATGGTTTTTCCAGTAGGGATGTATGGAAGTGAGAGCTGGACCATAAAGAAGGCTGACCGCCGAAGAATTGATGCTTTTGAATGGTGGTGCTGGAGGAGACTCTTGAGAGTCCCCTGGACTGCAAGGAGATCAAACCTATCCAGTTTGAAAGAAATCAACCGAGTGCTCACTGGAAGGACAGATCCGGAAGCTGAGGCTCCAATACTTTGGCCATATCATGAGAAGAGAAGACTCCCTGGAAAAGACCCTGATGTTGGGAAAGTGTGAAGGCAAGAGGAGAAGGGGACGACAGAGGACGAGATGGTTGGACAGTGTCACTGAAGCGACCAACATGAATTTGACCCAACTCCGGGAGGCAGTGGAAGACAGGAGGGCCTGGCGTGCTGTGGTCCATGGGGTCACGAAGAGTCGGACACGACTTAATGACTAAACAACAACAATGTATGTTATGTGTGTATGTATTCATAATATTATTCACTGCTCTTTTGCCTGCCAAGGCCCCAAAGCAATGTGCAGTAAAATCACAAACTAAAAGTAAAAGAGAAACTAAGCATTCTTAAAAACCTAAACATGATTTTAAAAGCCCAAATCTTTTCAGGACAAGGCAGTTTTGATGACTTGCTGAAAATTTTCCACAACTCAGCTGATGCTACAGAAAAGGCCCTGTCTTCCAGTGGTAGGATAGGCGAGAAGGCATCGAATGAGAACCACCAATTGCAGGGAGCCTCAAGTGAGGCTGTGGTCACACCAACAAAATGTTTTCCAGTTCTCCCCTTTCATTTTGCAATCTAAATTTGAGGTCACATGATGCATCGCTGTTAGAGAATCATTTACCCAGCAAGCGTGCTAATTGTGAATCATTTCTCGCTCGGCTAGAGGCTTCTATTTTTTCCGTTGTGGATCTTTAAAAAAAATGTTGCACTGCTGTGAACAATCTTATCACAGCTTTTTTGAACTAATGTCACCATGCATGTCCTTCTAAGATGTTTTTAATTTTTAAAAATTTCCCACACGTTTGTGTTGATGCATCAGTTAACTTCTGTCAAACGGGCTCCACAAGAAGCTCTAGGCGCTTATTGAAATGGAAGGAAATGACTCAGTTACCCAAAAACATATTGGGATGAACATCCTGGAACAAATGCCACGTAACCTCAAAACACAACAGGGATATGATTAAAAGTCACTTAACCACAGGGGGACATTTCACTGGTGTGACTATGGCTTCAGTGAGAGGAGAGAGTACTTTAGACTTCCTAAATCCCGGCAATTTGTGAACAGAGTAGCAACTTTCGTATCACCAAAGAAAAGGGAGGAAAGCAGAGAAGAAGAGAAATTTGCATACATTTTGCATATGCTAGTTTATTGTTTTCATTTCAATTTAGAGAGGAAAATAAAAAACATCAAATACAGCTCACGGTTTTAGGGGACTTTTATTCCTACTGTTTAGTCTGTTGGAACAAAAAAAATTGATAACCTTTGATGGGAACGAGACTGAAGTAGAGGACACCGTTCTGATCCAGCTTGTGTCAGTGCAGGAATCAAAAGCTAAAGCGTATGAGTGGTGATACAATGTTGTTGTTATATTCCATCAAGTTGTTGAGAAGGTTGGACTTGATTTCCACTCCCCTGGTCATCCTTGTTGCCCTCCTCTGGACTTGTTGCCAGTTTGTTGGCATCCTTCTTAAAGTGTGGTGTTCAGAACTGCATCAGCAGGGGGTTCTACCACATGAATCTTAGGAGCCTTTGCAGCTCAACAATTCATGGTCTCTCTAGAATTTCTCTCTTGACAGTGAACATCAGCAAAGATGGAGGAAGAAAACGGGGGCAACCACAGAGAAGACAAAAGGGATCTACTGTGAACATCTTGCTGCCACCTCCCAATCTTAGAGATGGTGGTTATTCCTTTAAGTTCTCTGCTTAGCTGACCCATAATGCTGTGATTCCCAGCTAATCATCATCATCATCATCATTGTCTTAGAACTGCAGAGCTGGAAGGGACCCTATGGATGATCAAATCCAGACCCTGTCAAAGAGGCACAGTGGGGAACTGATGTCTGGCTCCGCAGCCAGATACCTAAACCACTGAGCTATCCATGGGTTCCTACATGCTAGTGAACTGCAACTCTTAAAATCACAAGCTGGCTGGAAGAGGAAGTCCAGGACGACTAGAAACCACAGTGCCACTATACTTCTTCCTAGACTGGAAGCTATCCAGCAGAAAAATCCAGGCGGAAAGAGCCTGAAATCCATTGTCAAAACCACCTGGTGGTAAGCTGCCTGCAGAATTGGATGCTTTTCCACCTAAAGTTCAGGAACATTTGACATTCTATTTCTGAACTGCCTTGCTATAGCTGCTCCTTCCTTTGAGCCACTGGCATCATGCTGAGTTTTTATTACTGGTTTGTTTTCTAGCTGTAGCTAGTGGTAGGTGTCTCTTTACAAGGTATCTATTTTTAGCCGCTCATGTCTGCTTAGGATTCGAATCACAATATTCTGGAGCTTTCTGCAGAGTTCTTCTGATTAGCCTCAAGCATGGTTTGCTCCCTGTGGAACTGAGCTCTGAGCTAACCAAACCGAATGGCAGTTTATATAGTGTGGTCTTCAGAGAACATGGTAAATAAATAATAAGGGCGATCCTAGGCCATGTCTTTGCCTTTCTAGCCTTGAAATCTTTTGCAATTGGAGACAAGAAGAATATTACTGTGAATGGAGATCTTATTACTGAAATATGGGAAAAAGGAGTCATTCATAACGCAATATACAATGTGGTAAAAATTGGAAGGTTTTAATTTTTGTTGCAATAGCACAACTCTAGAATCTCTCTAGAAATTTAAGAAAGCTGGCTGGAAAAAAATTGATTCGTTTGAAATGTGGTGCTGGAGGAGAACTTTGCCAATACCCTGGACTGCCAGAAAGATAAACAAGTGACTCCTAGATCAAATCAAGCCTGAACTATCTCTGGAGGCAAAAATTGAGGCTGTCCTACTTTGGGCACATCACGAGGGCAGGATTCTCTGGAAAAGACGATAATGCTGGGAAAGGTGGAAGGCAGCAGGAAAAGAGGAAGTCCAAATATGAGATGGACTGACTCCCTAAAGGAAGCCAGAGACTTAAGTTTGTGAGAGCTGAGCAGTGCTATTTTGGGCAGGACATTTTGGAGATCACTCATTCATAGGGTTGCCATAAGTTAGAGATGACTTGATGGCACAAAACAACAACAACAACAACAACAACAACAGAACCTCTTTAGAACACCTAGGCAGTGGTTCACAACCTTGGACCCCCAGATTTTGTTGGACTGTAACTCTCAGAATTGCTTGCAGAGGTTTCTGGGAGTTGAAATACAGAAGACTTGGAGGGCCAAAATTTTAGAATTATTGAGCTAGAGGGAACCTTTGGCCCTCCAGATGTTTTGGATGTTGGTCAGGCCCTCCAGATGTTCCACCAGCCCTGACCAACATGGCTAATGGTGAGGGGTATTGAAGTCCAAACACTTGGAGGGCTGGAAGTTCATCTGAGCTAAGGGAAAATATTCTTCAATTCAAAGTAGCAACCTGGGCTTTGCTACAATAATTCTGGTCTCACTCTGGCCCTATTCATGTGTTTTATGCATCAATGGTTCCCAACCTTGGGTCCCCTGATGTTCTTGGACTGAAACTCCCAGAAATCTTCACCACTAGCTGTGCTGGCCAGGATTTATGGGAATTGTAGTCCAAGAACAACAGGCCCTATGAGGAAAGACTGAAAGAACTGGGCATGTTTAGCCTTGAGAAAAGAAGACTAAGGGGAGATATCATAGCATTTTTCAAATACTTGAAAGGCTGTCATTCAGAGGTGGGGCAGAATCTGTTCTTGATCATCCCAGAGTGCAGGACACACAACAATGGGCTCAAGTTACAGGAAACCAAATTTCGCATGAATGTCAGGAAAACCTTCCCAATGGTTAGAGTAGTACAACAATGGAACCAATTACCTCAAGAGGCGGTGAGTCCTCCAACACTGGAGGCATTCAAGAGAAATTTAGACAACTACCTGGCAGACATTCTTTGATTTCTTTGTATTCCTTCATCGAGCAAGAGGTTGGACTCAATGGCCTTATAAGCTCCTTCCAACGTAATTATTATATGAATGTTCTATGAACATATGGGGACCCGAGGTAGGGAACCACAGCTATAAATAGATAAAAGGGGGCAAGTAAATGCATAAGGAGGGGGAGGGGGATTTTTCTCTGCAGTTGAATCCACGGTGGCGGCTTTGGTTGCAGCCAGTTCGTCGTTGTTGTTTAGTCGTTAAGTCATGTCCGACTCTTCGTGACCCCATGGACCAGAGCACGCCAGGCCCTCCTGTCTTCCACTGCCTCCCAGAGTTGGGTCAAATTGACACTGTCCAACCATCTCGTCCTCTGTCGTCCCCTTCTCCTCTTGCCTTCACACTTTCCCAACATCGGGGGCTTTTCCAGGGAGTCTTCTCTTCTCATGAGATGGCCAAAGTATTGGAGCCTCAGCTTCAGGATTTGTCCTTCCAGTGAACACTCAGGGTTGATTTCCTTCAAACTGGATAGGTTTGTTCTCTTTGCAGTCCAGGGGACTCTCAAGAGTCTCCTCCAGCACCACAATTCAAAAGCATCAATTCTTTGGCGGTCAGCCTTCTTTATGGTCCAGCTCTCACTTCCATACATCACTACTGGAAAAACCATAGCTTTGACTATGCGGACCTTTGTCGGCAAGGTGATGTCTCTGCTTTTTAAGATGCTGTCTAGGTTTGTCATCACTTTCCTCCCAAGAAGCAGGTGTCTTTTAATTTCGTGGCTGCTGTCACCATCTGCAGTGATCATGGAGCCCAAGAAGGTAAACTCTGTCACTGCCTCTGTCACTGAACTGCAGCCAGTTCAGTACTTCCTAACTGGATAGTTCAGTGTTTTAGGTATCTGGCTGCAGAGCCAGAACTTGGGAGTTCGATTCCCCACTCTACCTCCAGATAGAAAAGCCAGCCTGTGTGACCTTGGGCAAGCTGCACAGTTCCAGGTTGCTCCCAGAAGAAAGGAATGGTAAACCACTTTTGAGTACTCTTTACCAAGGAAACCGTGAAAAGGGTTACTAAAAGTCAGAACTGATCTGATGGCACACAATTGTTATATGAATACTTCATGAGAGAACTTGGAGGTCTTTTGGCTGGAAAATGAAATGGAAATACTGTATATGATCACATAATAAAGCATTTTGTATAACTGTCAGGTTGCATATTTTCTGGGCACCCCTACTGTCCCATCCTGTTTACACCACTCCTTCCCCCTTGCTATCAGTCTCTCCTTTTTATATATCCAGTGAGTAGTGGGTTGATCCCATTATATTGATTCAATTGACAAATGGCTGAATTTGAACAATATAACAGCAGTATTCATCAATGTAACCCAATGACTTCTTTTAGCATATTAGCCCTCTGGGAGATCCTTCATCAAATTAGGACCTCATGGTAATCTCTTTCAAGCAATCAGTTCCGCTAAACGTTCTGCTACCAAAATAAATATTAATTTCTTTAGAAAACAATTATTTCCATTTAATGTAATCCCATTTTTAAAAGAACCATTACCATGAATCCGAGAAAATTAGTATGGATTGGAAAAGAATAGTTATACTTTAAAAAAAAAAACTTCCAATGTGACAGGAAACTCATAACACGAGGTGGTAGGGGATCCACAGCCCGAGAATGCTGAACCTTCAGATTCATTGACATCTACCAATTTTTATTTAACCCTACACCCAAAAACCCCACAAGCAACTTCAAGACAGGTAAACAGATACTGAGACTGAGACTGGCCATGTTAGGTGGGGTATTCTGGGATGTAGAACTCAAATAAGTAACTTTTCCAAGCACTGGTTCAAACTGGAATGAACCACTCCTCTACGGACGGAGAACTTCCAGTCTGAAAGGTCTCTCCATCTGGTATCCGAACATCTTGTGCTTTTATCTTTGATCCATTCTGAGAGATAAGAAATTATTTAAAGCCAGAAAGTTATTCCATGGAACTGAGTTGTAGTTTGTAGCCCAGGAAAGTATGGCAAGGAACTGAACTCTGCTTTGCCATGTGGGAGGCTGTTGGCAAATTCTTGCACTGGGGTATATACCGGCATTGGAAATGGGCATGAATTTCAACCCTGGAAATCAACCCTGAGTGCTCACTGGAAGGACAGATCCTGAAGCTGAGGCTCCAATACTTTGGCCATCTCATGAGAAGAGAAGACTCCCTGGAAAAGACCCTGATGTTGGGAAAGTGTGAAGGCAAGAGGAGAAGGGGACGACAGAGGACGAGATGGTTGCACAGTGTCACCGAAGCTACCAACATGAATTTGACCAAACTCCGGGAGGCAGTGGAATACAGGAGGGCCTGGCGTGCTTTGGTCCATGGGGTCACGAAGAGTCAGAGACGACTGAACGACTAAACAACAACAACAACGATGAATTTCATTGTTCCCCTCCTTGATGAAATCCGTTGCAGAGCTCCACAGGAGCCACACAGCCCTTCCCCCCACCAGCTGGGCCACTTACCAGTCATCATGCCTCAACAGGGTCCTTCTGCTCTGGCAGTGCACCAATCTGGGCAGGAGCCTGGCCAGGCTGGGCCCTTGATGGAGTGGTCAGCTGCCAGAGGATGCAGGGTTGGGCCAGTAGGGCTCCTGCTCAGATTGGTGCGCCACTGGAGCAGAAGAACCCCAGTGATGCATAACGACCGGTAAGTGGCCCAGCTGGCCTGGAGGGTGGGGAGAAGGGCTGTGCAGCACCTGTGGTACTGCACAATGAATTTCATCAAGGTTTGGACAATGAAATTCGTGCCTATCTCTAACATGAATCAACATGCATTGACCTGTGCTTTGGATGTTTGGAGTAAAATGTCTTTCCCTTTGCTTTGGCCCCATCCTCTTCTCTTAGACCCATCCCGCAAGGTGCTAGTCCCCCTCTATTCAGCACTGGTTAGGCCTCATCTTGAGTATTGTGTCCAGTTCTGGACACCACACTTCAAGAAGGATGCTAACAAATTGGAACAAGTTCAGAGGAGGGCGACAAGGGTGATCAGGGGGCTGGAAACCGAGCTTTATGAGGAAAAGCTGAAAGAATTGGGCATGTTTAGCCTTGAGAAAAGAAGACTGAGGGGTGATATGATAGCACTTTTCAAATATTTGAAAGGCTGTCATACACAGGAGGGGCAAGATCTGTTCTTGATCATCCCAGAGTGCAGGACACGCAACAATGGGCTCAAGTTAAAGAAAGCCAGATTTTGGTTGAATATCAGGAAAAACTTCCTAACTGTTAGAGCAGTACGACAGTGGAACCAGTGACCTCGGGAGTTGGTGAGTGCTCCAACACTGGAGGCATTCAAGAAAAACTTAGACAATCACCTGACAGATATGCTTTGATCGTATTCCTGCACTGAGCAGGGGGTTGGACTTGATGGCCTTGTAGGCCCCTTCCAACTTCACTTTTCTATGATTCTATGATTGCTGAAATGTAACCCTAAACTCCTTTTCCAAATTGGACTTGGGTCCCTGAGCCAAGAAATTTTCCACATTCCTGTACTAAATCTTCCAGTTTAGAAACCAAACAGTGGGTTAGATCCAGCCTTGGTAGTACATTGAAGCATTGCAATCAGTGGAACATAAGGTGACAATCTATGTTCCATTCTTTTTTTAAAAAATCCCATGGCTTACAACATGAACTTTATGTGTGTACTCAAGCTTGTAAAGTTATTGTGTCTTAGAAATAGGCCTCTGTGAAAGGAAACCTTTCAAGAAAAATTATCTAGAGAATCAAATTAAAGTGTGAACCCAGTGCATTTTTCTGCTAGTAAAACAACTCTGCACATTTTATTTTTTGGCATAATGAACCAGGAAGGATTAAGAGGTATCTGTATGGCAGTAGGTTTTTTTTTCTACACTTGAGTAACCACCCTGCCTCGTCTGCTGTTGTAAAATTTAATGGATTCTTCCATGAATAAAGGAAGAATGATGTTCACATCAGTGTTTTGGCAGTGGTTATGTGCAGAACACACACAAAACAACTGATAGCGTTAAGTGGTTTAACAAGTTGCATTTGAAACATAACAGCTTTAATTCTGCCTTCACTTTGAGAAACCTATAGGGAATCCTCTGCTTCTTCCTTTTTAAAAGACAACCCTTCTCATTAGAGCATTTAGTACACTCATTACTTTCCCAAGTCTTCCTCGTTCAAAGTGTGACTGGCAATTCCCACCCGCTCGACTGTCTGCTTTTTATCAAATATGTTGTTTCAGAACTAAAGGTAAGCAGGAGAGAACAACCTTCCAGATTTGTCTTCAAATATTTCATTGCAATGTATTTCCCTGATTCCTTTGGAAACAAGTTGAGCTCTTTATGTATAAGCAACTGATCTTTCCAATATCAGTCTGATATCTCAGTCTCCAAAACCACATTACAAGGTGTTTCATTTTCCTTCACCTTGAAATACAAGTCTGGGAGCAATGCTCCGATTTGAGACATTTTTGTTTGTTCTCTTTGCAGTCCAGGGGACTCTCAAGAGTCTCCTCCAGCACCACAATTCAAAAGCATCAATTCTTCGGCGGTCAGCCTTCTTTATGGTCCAGCTCTCACTTCCATACATCACTACTGGAAAAACCATAGCTTGGACTATGCGGACCTTTGTCGGCAAGGTGATGTCTCTGCTTTTTAAGATGCTGTCTAGGTTTGTCATCGCTTTCCTCCCAAGAAGCAGGCGTCTTTTGATTTCGTGGCTGCTGTCACCATCTGCAGTGATCATGGAGCCCAAGAAAGTAAAATCTGTCACTGCCTCCATATCTTCCCCTTCTATTTGCCAGGAGGTGATGGGACCAGTGGCCATGATCTTACTTTTTTGGATGTTGAGCTTCAGACCATTTTTTGCGCTCTCCTCTTTCACCCTCATTAAGAGGTTCTTTAATTCCTCCTCACTTTCTGCCATCAGAGTGTTTATATTATTAGGCATCCTTCAGTCTTGAAAGACTATGGTAACGTGCTCTGTATGGAGGACTTGGAACAGCGTCTAGTGTGGCTGAGAAGGCCAATTCGAGAGTGACAATCCCTTCCACACTGAAGACAAATACAATCTGTCCCCTGTCCAGCTCCCTGATTTTGCTGCTTCCGTGACTGCCTCTTTGCCTCGGTCTGCTGGACAAGGGTCTCTTCAAAATGGGAGAGGCCATGATGCAACGCCTGCCTCCAGGCTGAACGCTCAGATGTCAGGGTTTCCCATCTGTTGAGGTCCATTCCTAAGGCCTTCAGATCCCGCTTGCAGATGTCCTTGTATCGCAGCTGTGGTCTCCCTCTGGGGCAATTTCCCTGCACTAATTCTCCATACAGGAGATCTTTTGGAATCCGACCATCAGCCATTCTCACGACATGCCCAAGCCAACGTAGACGTCGCTGTTTCAGTAATGTATACATGCTAAAGATTCCAGCTCGTTCTAGGACTACTCTATTTGGAACTTTGTCCTGCCAGGTGATACCAAAAATGCGTCGGAGGCAACGCATATGGAAGGTGTTCAGCTTCCTCTCCTGCCGTGCACAAAGGGTCCAGGACTCACTGCAGTACAGGAGTGTGCTCAGGACGCAGGCTCTATAGACCTGGATCTTGGTATATGTCGTCAGCTTCTTATTGAGCCATACTCTCTTCGTGAGTCTAGAGAACATGGTAGCTGCTTTGCCAATGCGTTTATCCAGCTCAACATCTAGGGACAGAGTGTCAGAGATCGTTGAGCCAAGGTACACAAATTCATGAACAACCTCCAATTCTTGGGTGGAGATGGTAATAGAGGGAGGTGAGTCCACGCCCTGGCCCATGACTTGTGTTTTCTTCAGGCTGATTGTTAGTCCAAAGTCTTGGCAGGCCTTGCTAAAACAATTCATGAGTTGTTGGAGGTCTTGAGCAGAGTGGGCAACAATGGCTGCATCATCAGCGAAGAGGAAATCCCGCATGCATTTCAGCTGGACTTTGGTCTTCACTCTCAATCTAGAGAGATTAAAGAGCTTTCCGTCTGATCTAGTCCGGAGATAGACACCTTCTGTTGCAGTTCCAAAGGCGTGCTTCAGCATGACAGCAAAAAAATCCCAAAAAGGGTTGGTGCGAGGACACAGCCCTGTTTCACTCCGCTTTGGATGTCAAAGGGATCTGATGTTGAACCATCAAAAACCACAGTGCCTTTCATTCCCTCATGGAAGGACCTGATGATTTTAAGGAGTCGAGGTGGACATCCAATCTTGGGAAGGATTTTAAAAAGGCCATCCCTGCTAACCAAATCAAAGGCCTTTGTGAGATCTATGAAGGCGACAAAGAGTGGCTGTTGTTGTTCCCTGCATTTCTCCTGCAACTGTCTGAGGGAGAATCAGAGTGGTATCATCTGCATATCTGAGGTTGTTGATATTTCTTCTGGCAATCTTAATTCCGGTTTGGGATTCATCCAGTCCTGCCTTTCGCATGATGTATTCTGCATATAAGTTAAATAAGCAGGGAGACAATATACAGCCTTGTCATACTCCTTTCCCAATTTTGAACCAATCAGTTGTTCCATATCCAGTTCTAACTGTTGCTTCTTGTCCCACATATAGATTTCTCAGGAGATAGATAAGGTGGTCAGGCACTCCCATTTCTTTAAGAACTTGCCATAGTTTGTTGTGGTCCACACAGTCAAAGGCTTTTGCGTAGTCAATGAAGCAGAAGTAGACATTTTTCTGGAACTCTCTGGCTTTCTCCATAATCCTGAATTGAATCCTGAATTGAATTTGCCCATTCCCGTCCATTTTAGTTCACTAACGCCCAGGATGTCAATGTTTATTCTTGCCATCTCCTGTTTGACCACATCCAGCTTACCAAGGTTCATAGATCTTACATTCCAGGTTCCTATGCAGTATTTTTCTTTGCAGCATCGGACTTTCCTTTCACTTCCAGGCGTGTCTGCAGCTGAGCGTCCTTTCGGCTTTGTCCCAACCACTTCATTAGCTCTGGAGCTACTTGTACTTGTCCTCCGCTCTTCCTCAGTAGCATGTTGGACGCCTTCCGGCTAGAGGGGCTCATCTTCCAGCATCATATCTTTTAGCCTTTTGTTTCTGTCCATGGGGTTTTCTTGGCAAAGACACTGGAGTGGCTTGCCAGTTCCTGCTCCAGGTGGATCGCGTTTAGTCAGAACTCTCCACTATGACCTGTCCGTCTTGGGTGTCCCTGCACGGCATAGCCCATAGCTTCTCCGAATTACTCAAGACCCTTCGCCACGACAAGACAGCAATCCATGAAGACAGACACCTTACAGACAGCTAAATGTGGCTCACCTAGGAATTAGGCCTTAGCTGGAAGGACTTGAGGCCTAGGTACACCCAGTTCTGACCAAGTTTCCTTGCTGCTGCTCCTCCAGTACTTTCTGAACAGGGAGCTAGGCCTAGCTAGACCTCAAAACCTTCCAGTTTAAGTCTTTCCCCCCCCCGGTGAGCCACATTCAGATATCTGTAAAGTGTGCGTAAGTCAGACGGAGCTCTTAAAATAGGGAATTATGGAATTTGACATGCAAGAAACACAAAAATCCTATCCTAAACATCATGCACGCCAAATTTCAACCTGATTATCTTGAAGCTGATGGGAGATACTAGCATAGCTAAGATGTAATTATTTTGTTTATTGGGCTGAGAAGGAACATTGTCCCTTACCATGGTAGTACAGACAAATAAACTAAACAAATGAAAGCAATGTTGTGATTAGCAGGCTATAATCAAGAATTTGGAAGGTGATCTTGCATTTTTTTAAAAAAAGATATGAAACAAAGTCTTGCGCCCCTGAGAAACTAAACAGCTGTACATAAGCTTTTGTGGCCTATAGCTGACTTCTTCTGCTGCACTTCAATAGACAGTAGGGGTGCACCTACTGAAATGTTTGTATTTGTTTTGTTTTGGTTCTTTTGAGATGTGTGTTTTTCATGTACTTGTCCTTTTATTTCACACAAAAGGAACTATCTCTTTGGGGTAATTTTATGTCATGGTCCCCCATTTGTGCTTTCTGGTTCACGTCCAAGAAGGACCTAGAGAACTTATAGAAGCTATTCCCTGCCCCCCCACCAAAAAAAAACAGAGGCAAGGGGTAACCCCTATGAAATATTGGTTCAGTCTAAAGAGGCGTAATTAAGAAAGAGTGGGGCTATGAGTAAGAGATTTGAATCAAAAAAAGTGGGAGAGCTGAAGAGGCCAGAGCTGCTGTTGCCTCTCGGACTGCTGAAGCCCCTACCAACTTGGTTTAGATATAATTCTTATGTGTTTGTGTTGGAGGGCTGAATCTACATAATGGATTCATGAATTTCATACAATTCTATTATTTTATTTTAGGGTTTTGAAGATTCTTCCCAGTAGAGGAAGATATCTTGGATTTTTGTCTCACTTTAAAATCAAAGAGACACTTGAACTTTGCTAATTCTACCAGCAGCTCCTGTGTTGGTGCTGTTGCCAAGGCCCTGGGTGCACAAATTGTAACATTTTGTTGTTGTTATAATTGCTCAGGTTGTCTGTTATATAAATGCAAATAAGAAAAGATTCATTTTGTGAAATTGTGTTTGCAACGTTCATCAAAAGTAAGCAAGTAGCCCCAAGCACGCATTAGTACAAGAGAAAGAAAAATCATCATATGACCTATGAAGGCACCCACGTAGCCAGGTAGCACATTGGTGCAGTCACAAAGTCTCCCTCTCTAGTCCCACATCTGAAAGAAGCAAACAAAAGAGTCCACCCCCAAATCAATCAAAATATATGCCTTTAGCAAGATACACACTAAATTATGAAAATAATATTTTTTTAAAAACCAATAAAACAGGGAAAGAACACCTCCCCACACACAAAGTTTAAAAAGATACATACAGTATCCTCTCTGAAAAACCAAGAAAAGCTAGCAAGTACCAAGGGGGTTGTTGTTGTTGTTAGTTGTTAAGTTGTGTCCGACTCTTCGTGACCCCATGGACCAGAGCACACCAGGCCCTCCTGTCTTCCACTGCCTCCCGGAGTTTGGTCAAATTCATGTTGGTCGCTTCGATGACACTGCCCATCCATCTCGTCCTCTGTCGTCCCCTTCCCCTCTTGCCTTCACACTTTCCCAACATCAGGGTCTTTTCCAGGGAGTCTTTTCTTCTCATGAGATGGCCAAAGTATTGGAGCCTCAGCTTCATGACCAAAGGGGTAGGGAAACACTATCAAAGCCTCCCGTTTCCACTAGAATATGGAGAGAAATCTCTCTCTTCATCACCTCCTGATGCCTTCTTTTCTCTTATTTGAGTTTAGCAGGTGGCGACAGGCAGGCCAGGTAGGGGACAAAATTAATCCAAAAAGAGGAAAGGACTAAAGAAGGGGAAAACCCTCAAAGAAATTGTGGGTGGGATGACAAATACATTCAAATATAGCTAAACAAATTAACACATGTAAAGAGTGGGGGGATCATTGTTTTTATTTCCATTGTAAGCAAATAGTTATTTAGTTCCATTGTAACCTCACAGTTAGTCTGAAGTTGAAACAAGAGGGGGCAGAGGGAATAAGAGTGTAAAAATCTCATGTACAGACCAGTGCCCAGACAACTGTCATAAAACATACAACCGTTGGGTAGTAATACAAACACATTTCCATGGATGGGCTGATTAACATATATAAGGAGATTAAAAAGCCCCTGTCCCTGTTCAAACCAAAGGAGCTGGGATTGCATCACTTGAGACATTCTTGTTCAGCTGGTCCCCACCGGAATCTGCATTTGAAGTTCTCTTGTCCAAGGATGGCCACCACATGATCAGGGAATGGGTGCTCAGAAAGCCTGTAGATGTCCTCGGTACCCATCAATGGTGTCTACTAAATTTCCTAGACTGTTTGTATTCTCCTTCCTTCCCCGTGTCTGCATAAATGTCTGTCAACCGAGGCCACAGTGCTTTTCCTCTGACAAAGTGGGTTATTGTCCAGAAGTGGGTTACTTTCACATGTCACTCTTTGTTCTTTTTGCTGAAACGGAGAAACACCCCTTGAAAATGTATTTAAAGTGTGTGTATCAAAACGAAACCGTATCAAAACATGATCTTCTGGTTAGAGAAGAGACTCAGAAGTCTGTATAGGAATCTATTGAATCAATCTTTTATTTAACCACTCACCTGGTCACCACTAGTGACCTGGAATTCCACATAGGCCATATATTTAATGCATGATGAATGTCAAGAGGAGGGTAATATTTCAAAAGGCACCAAAAACTATGAGTTAGCTAATACATTGTGATGACTTAATAACAAGACAGCACTTCCTTTCTTCTTGAAATTGTGTACATATAATATCTTAACCACAAAAGCACCATATCGTTCAGTTGACAAAACAATTTCATTTAATATCCAGAAATATGATCCTAATAGTACTGTGTTAATACATATGTTGTGGGAGTGCCTTCTGATTAAACTACTTGTGTTGAGTGGAAGGCATTCAGTATTATTTTTGACAAGACTGGAACTAAACTGAGACTTAATCTCCTGATATTGCTGCACTAAAGGGGAAAAAAGAGAAAATTTCTGATGTGGATAGCTGTAAGGTCCTTATTGAGAATCTGTTAACAATGACATAGATCGTTATGGCAAAGCACTGAAAATTTAATGGGCCGTCCATCGTACTTTATGGAATGCCTGAATAAACACATCTAGGGCTGAAACGGATAAGTTAACTGGATTAATGTGACTTCAAAGCAGAAATGGAAATTGTAATGAACTGCTTCACCAATTTATGGATGTTAAAAAATTATCTTACAGTGCTTTCAGTTTACAGTATATAATTGTGTATAATGGTAATAAAATAAAGTTTCTGCAAACAAAATTCAAAACAATTCTCTGCACTTTTTTTTTTTTTTTGGCTTCTGTTAACTCTTGTGGATGTGATATATCTTTTGAAAGCTATGCTCCCAACATCTCTGTATGCAATTGGAAGAAAGAAACCTTAGGGTATGCGGCTCATATCACATCCTATTTTGCTGACAACTGTGGGTGACCTCTCTGCCATGGAAAAGGGTGTTTGGTCTCAAAGTAGTGAGTAAAGGTACATGCATGCCTCTCTCAGATGTACCCAGTTTTCTGAAAGCCACATATAGTGACAACATGGGCTAACTAAGAATAGAATGCTAAAGATATTTCTTCCCTAACTTATGTTGCTTTGGCTGAAATTCAGTAGTCAGTCACAACTAGCATTGGCCCACGGAATCCAAAGAGCTTGCAGGGGAGTTGACTCACCAAATCCTCACTGATTTAGTGGGCCTACTCTAGTTGTGACTTACTACTAGATTTCAGCCATAGTCTGGCATTCATCCTTTTAAAGCCTCAAGTTCTTTGCCTTCCAAATTGTGGGGGGGAGGGTGGGAAATCATGCATTTGGGTGAATTCATCAAAAACAAGCGAAAGTGAAATTCTGCCTCACCTGCACCAGCCAAATTCAGTAGGTACAGCTATCCCTACTGGACATGAAATTCTATTTCAAAATACAGAAGTACTGGACAACACCAGCAATCATTATGTTAGACTGCACAGGGAAGCCATTGAAATCCACAAACACCAGCAGAGATTCAACAAAAAAGAAGAAAGTCTAAAGCTCAACAAAGCCTGGCTCCCAGCACTGAAAAATACAGCCTGCAAAAGGTCAACAAACTCTACCCAGCCACAGGGACCAGTGATCACTGCACACAAAAGACCAGCTAACAACACCCATCAATCACAGTGACAGATCATCTCTCCCCCTTATCACAACAATACACCCACAACAAAAAACATGCTGATCACCATAATCACCCAATCTCCTGAAAAGGACAAAAAGCTAATCCCACAGCTATAAATACTCAACTATCCCACAAACTGCACCAGAGCGTAGACAGTTCTGACTCCTGTCCTCTGAAGATGCCGGCCACAGAGACTGGCGAAACGTTAGGAAGAAAAATCTTAAGAACACGGCCAAACAGCCTGAAAAACCTACAACAACTATCCCTACTATTGCTAAGATTTCAGGGCCAAAACTGGAGAGCTGTGGTAGGCCCTTGTGATGACACAGGAAGCGGGCCCTTGTATTTCAAGTGCAAAATAACATGGGTGCCTTCCAAACAAATACTATGTTCGTAGTACACAAACACCATCATGCTGAACTTAGGAACCCTGGTGCAGGTGGCAGAAGGCAGTCCTGCTCACCCTGAAATTTGGCTCCTTACCTGGAGTCCCTGGGAAATATAGCACTCCCCTGAGACTTCAGCCATTGTCGTGAGATCGGGCAGTCTTGAATGTTGCACCTCCTTGGTACGTAGCCATTAAATTATGCTGAAGCTGCTTCCTTATTCTCAGTTCCCCGTTCCTGATTTAGATGACACTTCAAAATACAGCTCAGCCCTTCTGAAAGCTGGAAAAACTGCCTATGGTTCAATTAGTATTTAAAACTGAAAGCTGAAGCTCAGAACTTTGGGCATTTTTACAGCGTTGCACATCTATAATAGGGACTTTTCTAGGCTGGGGTGACTGTCAATTTATCCAGCACTAACCAATCATTTCTTCCCGCCTCTGAATTCAAAGAGAGCCCGGCCTCTCTACTTTGTGTCTCTTTCCCTCTGTTTTTTCTTTTGGATTCTCCTGATGATCTTAAAACTCAGGTAGTCTCATAAAGGGAAATGCGGTCCTTGAGACAGCTTAGACCCAAGCCATTTAGGGCTTTATAGGTTAGAATTTAAAGGTTAAAATTCAAGGCAGCAGCCAGCCAGCCAGCTACTCACACATCAATATCCCAGTTTCAAAAGCGCCAATGCCAAACATCTAATGGATAATAATGTTTGGATCTAGTGCAATGAATTTTTGTGAGCACAGGATAGAAATTTGTCTAGCAGTAACACAGAGATCAATAAATCAGACAAAACCTTAAGAAACTGCATTTCAATGATACAAAAGGCATGAGAAGGGAACACTGTCAATATACCCCTTAATAATAGAGTTCATTCCCTCAGGATTATTCTGTCAGTCTTCCAGCCATGGTAAATAGTTCTGTAAATATTTAATGCAGTGCCTTCAGAAATGTTCTTTATATTGTGCTTCAAGTTGGATTACTGAAGACTGGCGACTCAGGTTGGTGAACCACAAATTTGGTTCAGACCCTCATTTAAGGACTCAAAGA
The DNA here is from genome assembly GCA_037013535.1 of Intellagama lesueurii. Classification (NCBI taxonomy): domain Eukaryota; kingdom Metazoa; phylum Chordata; class Lepidosauria; order Squamata; family Agamidae; genus Intellagama; species Intellagama lesueurii. The sequence continues at coordinate 11,330,271 of JBAJHW010000003.1, forward strand.
ACAGGCTGCTTGATTCAATTTGGGTTTGAATCTGAATGTTGATTTGCAAACCCATTTTCCTTCTCCGCATCAGATAACATTAAGGGGGAAAGAACAGCTATAATTTTTTCTCTCTTCCCTAAAAATGGATGAAATATGCAGGCTTAGTTAGCACCTTAAGAGGGGGGTGATGAGAAGACTTCTGGTAGACGTCGAAAGCGGCTGTTTTCTCCTGAGCTCCTTGCTCAGGGGGAGGATTTTTCTCCGGACAGGGCATCTCAGATGAGACCAAAGACAGCCTGTTGGGCTGTTTGAAGAGAGGTATGTACCTTCGAGTCGTGGGATGAACCAGCAACTTGTCCCGGCTTGATTCAGAGGTTATGCATGTTCTTGGACTGCAACTCCCAGAAATTCTGGCCAGCACAGCTAATGGTGAAGGCCTCTGGGAGTTTAAGTTCAAGAACATCTGGGGATCTAAGGTTGGGAACCACTGTCCTAGCCTCTGTATGCATCTCATGCCTATTCTTGTCCTGCTGTCCTCCACGTGGCAGCATCCAGACATGTTGGCATACAACTTCCATAACCCCCAGCCTGCACGAAATATTGGAAATTATAGTCCAACACATCTGGTGGGCACTAGAGCCTTGCTTATTCATTCAGTATACAGGTGAGCTAAATGTGCAAAGAGAGGAGGCACTTTGACATTTTGCTCACGTGGTGCAACTGATTTGAAGAAGGGGGACCCTTCAAACTGTGAAGGCTTCCCACCACACCCACAATTTTGATTTCCCTCTGCTCTGGTTTGTGTGGAGGAAGGAGAAATCTCTTTTCAGACTGATCACTTCACACAAGCACAGCAAGGACACGGGAGGTGAGCTCCGTTCCCTTCCCCATGTGTTTAGCCTATTCATATACCGAATGATGGAAGAGGGCTTGGGGTTGAGGAGACCTGTTCTGATCCAAGGGGATTTGCTTCCAAATAAAGCACATTTGGCACTGTCGCCTTTGATATATGCTCCTGGAGACACTTTTGGCAACGGTTGAGTTGTCCTTGAGAATTCATTCATGGATTTCAGGAGGTGATCTTTGTAAAACTCATTACCTGAATGGAACTTGGATCATCCCACCAGTTTGTCATAAACACTACTTACTTGCAATACTGTGCGCCTTCTATTGTTCAGTTCAATGTCTCCATGAAGTGCTTGGCAAGAACTCCTGTAATCCCTCCAGTTTTCTTATGATCCTGCAGTGCAATTTTTCTTCTATATTGAAATAGACATCATTTGGAAAAGCAGATTCTTTTCAATCCTCCACAAAGCCCCATTCTTTCCTGTCATTCCTTAGGCACCTTCCAAAAGCCTACCCCATAATATTCTAAGTGATATCCCATCTCTCCAACATATACACTCTAATCTTCCCATCAAGGAAAAAGTTTACAAATCTCTGTTGTAGTCTTAACTCTTGTATCTTTTACCACATTTGAAAGGCATTTTGAAATGGCTTTCTCTTATTTTATCTTTTCTAATTATAAATCCAAATAAGAAACCATCTTTTTTCCCCCAGTTTCTTGGGAAGATGTACCCAAGCTATACTATAAAACATTAACATAGATCTTTATGGTGGGGATTGGCTGTGTTGTGCTAATAATGGGTTAGGCCAAGCTTAAAGGAATTTATCTGTTATGTGGATAGTGTCATTAAATCTCTTTAGCCTCTAGGTGGCACTGAACTTATTTATACCTGGATGAAGTCAGATTATTATTTTTCTGGGTCTGTTGTGTTCCTGCTTAAGGGAGGCAAGAAAACACAAACTGGCATCTTCTTTAGGATTTCCTGACAACTACTCGTTCAACAGTTCAGTTGCTTCTGGATGAGATCCTTAGAAATAAAGAAAAGGACAACAGTGTGAAAAATAGAGGCTGAAATTTGAGTGCTAGGGTAAGCTATAGTGAAATGTCAATAAGAATGCAAAGGCAATGGATTGCAAGAATGTGCTCCTGCCCCTTTGGAAGGCAAGGTATTTTTTAGTGCTGTTGACTCAACGTTTTCATGCAAATTACATAACTTGTGTAATTTGGCCATGTGCACAAAGCATGCAAAACCAACATCACTGCCCCCTTGCTGCATGGATTTTGAAAAATTGGAATGGTGGGTTGTATCTATTTGTGACAGTCAGCCAGACCTCCTGAGCTCCAAATGTGCTCTTATGCTCTTTGTTTCTTACAGGAAACACCAGGCCTGCACAGAGACATTACACAAATTGCACAAATCTTTATGTAGAAAGGAAGCACTCCCCATGTTCCTGTCACTCTGGAAGTGACAAATCTTGCAAGACTTGGGCATTGAGGTATCATTGAGGTATCCCATCATGTCCTAGGAGCCTAAATTGGCACAGCTAAGCTTTTCTTCCCACCCTTCGTTGTCAGGAGATAAGCCCTCTGCTGGGATTTGGATGGCCATGTTTGAGCTCCTTTTGTCCTTGCACCTTGCTCACTTGTGAAAACTAATGGAAAGATAAATGATCTTTGGCAACTGTGCAAAATAAGGTGAATAAGTTCAAGCACATTTCTCTGGTTCTGGCCAGCCTTCACTGGCTGCGTGTTGGTTCAAGGTATTGGTTCTTACTTACAAAGCCCTTCATGGTTTGGGACCTCGGTACTTGTAAGAACATCTTTCCCTAAGAACTTCCACTTGTGCTACCCGATCCTCCCAAGTTATGCTCCTTCAGGTTGCCGCTCCGAGACAGCCAGGAAGTCACCAACCAAAAACAGGGCCTTCTCAGTCATGGTCCCTTTTGGAATGGGCTCCCAGTGGAGCTGCACCTGGCCTCCTCCCTCACAGTTTGTAAGAGGATGCTCAAAACAATACTGCTTACTGAAGCCTTTGAAATCATCCTCACTTAATGAAGCATGGATTGACCATTGTTATGTTGCCTGTCCACTGTCAATTGAGTTTGATTCATTAGTTGTGGGTTGCGAGTTTGTAGTAAATTATTTAAGATTTATTTTATGTTGTGTCTGTTTCATTTTGGATGTAAATTGTCCAGAGTAGTGTTTACAGCTTATCAGTTTGGTATTGCTGGCTAATCTCAGAGAAGAGACAAGAATGGGCAGAGAAAGGATGGTGTGAGGAAAAAAAATCAAGTTACACCAGATCTGAATCTTCTCTAGCTGTTGCAGAGTTTTGAATTTCAGGCAAAATTCCTTTGTTCTATGGAACAAATGTACAGAGACTCACATAATACGAGTTCCCCAGAGTCCATACCTTTCTCATTAACTGGCACTTACAGTCTCAATAATTCACTCTGAGAATTAGTAAAAGAAAGAACAACTTACTTACAGTTGTGAAAAGATGAACAGCAAACTAACAAACCAACTGGCTTCAACATACTGAAGAGAGGGAAATAGATGCAGAGCAGAGAGGCTCTCTTTGAATTTGGACGCTGGAACGATTGGTTAATGCTGGACAGATTGACAGTCACCCCAGTCCAGAAAGGTCCTTCCCAGCCAAAGCTGCTAAAGGCAGCATGAAGCTGCAAAAACTCCAACCACTAACTAGCTAGAGGCACAACCATTATGGCAGCACAATTAAGGTGGCGAAGATAGTCCAAAGTTATTTGTAGCATCCCATGGCTGTTCAGCACAGCTTTAGTTGACCTTGTGTTGCCTCCATCGGCCCTCATCCATCTTGCTTCATTAGGACTGCACTCATCTCATCTGAAATCTTAAACTGCAACTTACTTGTTCTGGATACCACCCAAATGATATATACACTTCAGACAACAACCCTTGAAAAAGAAACATTATGATTGCTAGTGCTTTGTTGTTGTTGTTAGGACTGGTTATTTTAGGTTAAATGACCTTAAAGCAAATATTTAAATATATATGCATTTATATATTGAATTTGCATCCAATCTTTAGCCCATAAGTGGCATCCAAAGCACCTAATCTCACAGAGATTCAAAGAAAAACAGATACATAAACTGGAAGTTCCCTGAACCTGCCTCTCGCTTGTTTTTCAGCGGTGTGATTTCTGTATTTCACCTTTACAGGAAAGGCTGCAGAGTATCAAAGGACGATGGTAGGAGAGGCGCATTTTCAGAAACATGCTTTTAATCTTCATTTTGGAAACTTCCCAATCACACGGTGGAAACCTTAATTCTGAGTTATGCAGCATTCATTCAGGGATCGCAAAATGATCCTGACATGCAGAAATACCCCAGTGCCTTCTGTGCATTTGTTTTATTGTAAGCTCACAACCAATTAGCAATCACTTACGTGGTATGAAAACTGACTGTGCTGTCAAAGTGGGCATGTGTGTGTGTGTAGCAACCCAACAGTAGAAATAAAGAAAACTGTAGATAGCTCAGTGGCTTCGGTCTCTGGCTGCAGAGCCTGAGGTTGGGAGTTTGATTTCCCTGCTGTGCGTCTTTGACAGGGCCTGGACTCAATGATCCATAGGGTCCTTTCCAGCTCTGCAGTTCTAAGATTATGATTAAAAGCTTTTAAAAAGAATCCTCAATGCCTCCATTTCTATGGCCTTATTCAAATGTTTAGTCTGAAACTGCACAGGGCACAAAACATACTTCACATCTCCCCTATGGATAAGACACCCAGACTTCAGCTCACTGAGCATGAAGAGCTGAAGGGGCTTGCCAGTGTCATAATCTGAACACACCTATGGTGCTCAAGTGGGAAGGAACCATGCTTTTTTTCACTGCTTCTGATTCTGTGCACACATCCACGAGTGCACTTACAGGCCCCTCTTCAGGGCTTTGCAATCAATGCATAAGGATAAACACACAGCCCCCTTCGAAGAATGTGAGGCCCGGGAACAGACTTGAGTTTCTCCCTGGCCATGAGAGCTGATCCTTCGAATCCAGAAGCACCCCTGGGTTGCTTCCTACAGAGATGAAGAAGGGTTGAGTGATGACATGCCTGGGGGCTTTACTTCCTGTATCCTCACATTTCCACAATAGTTTCAGACTCTTAACACCCAAACAGGGCTTTAGTGCAAGTTCTAGATTCAAAGAACACCCCTTTTTAAAAAAAAAACATTCAGCAACAGAACCATCACCATCATCTTAGAACTGCAGAGCTGGAAGGGATTCTATGGATCATCGAGCCCAGCCCGTGTCAAAGAGGCACACTCCCAACTTCTGGCTCCACAGCCAGAGACCTAAACCACTGAGCTGTCCACTCATGCAGTGGCTTACAGGGATGCGACCCCATTGACTCCAACCTTGCAGGGAAACAATTGTATTTAACCAGGATTAGCCTTTGTATTCCAATGCATCAGGGATACGGATGGACCCCTCCACACACACACACCTTGACATTGAGGAGCCTTGTGTGTGCAGACTGGTAAATGAATGAGGGATTTTCTCATAGTCACACAGCAGACCTGATTTCAGTCACTATCATCATGTGCCATCACGTCAATTCTGACTTATGGCAAGCCTTTTTTTCAGGGGTTTCCAGGTGTAGTGAATACTCAGAAGTGGTTTTCCCTTCCCTTCCTCTGGGGGCGCTGTGGGACTGTGCAGCTTACCCAAGGCTACACAGGCTGGCTCTACTCACAGGAGGCACCATGGAGAATTGAGTTCCCAACCTCTGGCACCACAGGCAGATACCTAAACCCCTGAACTATCCAGCCTTGAAACCTGGATTACAGACACACATTTTGTGTGCACTGCAGCAGCCTTACCGAGCCCCATTAATTCAATTGGCCTCCTCTAGTTGAAAGTAACAATTAATGGTGTGTGTGTGTGAATAATAAACAAGATGCAACATGATTAGGAAAAAATTGTTTATTTCTTTGGGCCCATGGACGAATGTTTCTATACAAGAAACGCAGAGCGCTTTATTTCAAGAAGCACACTATCAAACTATCGAAGGCCATTTGTAATCACATTAAATAATATGATTACACTGGACTTCTTCTGTTGCAATCTTAGCCTTAAAAGCTCCAATACATTTCAGAGCAGAAAGCCCTGGACCTCTCTATGACCTGTTGAGCCAAGGATTATTATTGCTGGTTACCAAACAGGGAAAAAACGAAGGGGGAAGCATTAAGCATTAATCCTAGACACACTCTTACTTCAGTAGAAATACGATATTTTGAACTCTGTGGCCAAAATCATATTAGTTTTTTTTATAGACCTATTAGTGCAGTCACAGAAGTTGTGGAAGCGAATTGAAGTTAATTAATAAGATGATGTTTGCATACCTGGCTGTGTGCCTGTCACACAACTGGGCACACTAGTTGTGCGACTGGCACCTTATTAATTAGCCTCCGTGTGCTGTTGTGATTTCTGCAACAGTGTTCATGGCACCCAGAAAAAAACGAACCCAACAGGATTTGGGTCTCCAAAGTCTACATCTGAGCAATGCATAGGCTGTGACTCCCTCCAGAAGTTAATGCAAGTCAGTGAAACCAGTGTGTGGGAGGTCTAAGGATTCATGTCCTGCACAGGCACTTTCTGTAGGCATCTAGTTGGCCACTCAGGGAGACAAAGAATGTGGGCTACTAAGTCTCTAAACAGGCTGCAATCCTCAGCATGATTACTTGGTTACTTCTTAACAGGCCCTATACACGGAGCCACACCGAAGGTCTAAATAATGGTGCTTAGGACCAGGCTGATTGTGAGCAAACAGATAGTACGGCTTCCTTTTTCTTTAATGCAGCATTCTTGAACTTGGCAACCTGCAGGGATGCTGGACTACAATTCCCACAATGCCAAGCTACCGTGGTGAAGGAATGATGGATGTCGTAGTTGGAACCACCCAAAGGATGCTTGCTGGGTTGAAGAAGGCTGCTTACAAGTCAGACAGGAGGCAATTTTTTGCAAAGGATTAGGTTTTTCTCCCCCGTTGTGTGCGTGCACTTTCAAACAAGGAACATTTCCAGAGATACGGCACATCCTATTGATCTTTTCAGTGGTGCTCATTCTCTGTGTATGCAAAAAGACAAAGGAGTGGCCAGTGCTAGTCATCTCCATATTATATCAAACACACGCCTAGAAATAATGCTCCATGCCTAGTTCTGTCTGAGGTAGTCAACCTGTGTAAGGGCTGTGGCTCATCAAACCATAAAAGGCCTACATGAACACTTCTTCCTGACACTAATTCTGTATGGAGAAGTAATCACAGAAACCTAAGTGGCAGTTCAAAGTAATAAAAGACCTGTCATATTTATCTCCTCAGCATAAACAAAGCCTCAGTTATGGCAGAATCATGCTCATTCTTTCTTACAAAGGTCCATCATGTGGGCAGCCAGATGGTTTCCAAGCTTGTGCAGTAAGATATCCACCAATATACTTCTAAAACTGCCCACCTCATTGCATGATGAATTGTTGTAAAAGCCAAAGGAATGGACAGGATGTTGCCCTCAGATTCAGCTCAGATTTTATGCCAAACCATGGTGTGGTGTCACACGGGACCAGCTGCTATCTGAACAGCTGCCTCTTCTCAAGCACAGCAGGGTGTGCTGTCTCTTCTAGACTTTAGGCTGAAAAGAATGTTGATCCAATGTTTCCTGTCTTTGTCAAATCGCCTTCCCCTCAAGTACTCCCTTGCTTGCTAATGTCCAAGTTGTGGGGCAAACTATGGTCTATTGTGGCACTCACAATGGCAAATCATGGTTTGCACGTGTGTGCACACCCACCCACCCACGAACTAGGTAATATGTGCATCATTTTTCCCCTTTGCAGAGAAGCTCTAGTTTTCTCACAACAGGCCATTTTCTCCACCTCTATAGCTTGCATTTAGTGTGTTTTGTGATTGGTCCTTTGTATATAAATGCAGACTCCATTTGCAAGGCTGGTTGCTGAGGCACATACCTTTCAGGAAATCCTGTTGGGGGAGGGGGAATGGTTTAATTGTTCAAAATACACAATCCTTTTAAGCTGTAGTCTGACTATGAGGTGCCTCTGCAGAACATTTCCAGACTCTCTAGAGCCTAATTAAAAAAAAGCAATAATGGTTATCACAGCCTTTCTTTAGGGAAAGCAAAGCAAAAACAATACCTTGGCTGAACAACAAGGATTTAACTCAGTGCTTCCCATCTCTGGGTCCCCAGATGTTTTCAAACTACAACTCCCAGAAATCCTGGTCAGCACAGTTAGTGGTGAAAGTTTTTGGGAGTTTTAGTTCAAGAACGTCTGGTGACCCAAGGCTGGTGAACCATTGATTTAACTGAAATAATCCCAGACAATGAATGTGAAATATTGCTGGATGACTCTGAAAACTACCCACAGAAGAATGACAACCATGAACAACAGCAATAGCAATAATAAAAAAACTTTGGATTTTCTTCTTTCAAGTTACATGTTTGGAAAATACATCCATTCATGCTTCTGGAGCTCAGGAGCAGCAAAATGCATTGATTCCAGGGCCTGAAGGTATTTTTCCCTCCGAGTCATTGTTTGCCCGGTTCTATGGCGCACAAACAGCTTCAAGACTGCTTAGGATCTGAAGCAACCTGAACAGCTGGTGGGCTTGGAGGACTTCAAGTGTGGCTTAATGACATCTGGTTCAACCGGCTGCACTGGGTCGCTCTCGCTGGCAATGATGTGCCTCACTAAGCACCTGGATGCTTCGTCAATGTTGATGTTTTCCTGCAGGTGCAAGGACGGAGAGACAGAACATAAAAAAGTTTAGAAATAAATGGCAAAGATTCTCCAGTCTTACTAAAGAGCAGGGGCAGGCATAGTGTAGTGGGGTGGGTGGGTGGGGAGGGATTTCAGGAAGCAATATTTAGAGTTTGAGATCAGGGATGTGGAGTCGCAACTCGCTCCCAAGTCCGATTCAAGCCGCACCAGTGACTTGACTTGGACTTGACTCAGGGGTTTCTGGGGGGACTCAGTTTGCCACTCAGCCCCATTTGTCCAAGTCACGTTGTCGAGTCCCTATGGGCCTATCTGATGCCGCCATCTTCAGAGGCAGCAGGCCTGGCTTCCTTTCCAGGAGCCAGCTGCTGTCTCCGCCCATGCATGCGCTGCCCAGCTGATAGGCCAGCGCATGTGCAGAGGCCAGCTCCAGGAACAGAAGGCGGCCTGGTTTCTCTGTGCATACGCCGGCCTCAGCTGGGTGGTGCACATGCAGTCCGGGTCCTGAGTCTGATGCCTCTGGGGCGGAGCGAAAGGACTCAGAGACTCAGACTTGGGCGCCAAGACTTGCCAACGTCCCTGCTAGAGATGCATGTAGAAAACATTCCCTCGATTTTAGCCATCATCTAGAGGGTTGGCATCCATGAAGTGGATGGGACGGGTTCTGTATTGCCTTATTTCATGCATTGTTTGTTAACACCTCTCGACGTACTTTTGGAGGGGCAATGCCAAATAGCGACACACTAATAATAACTGTGCTTGTGCCAGGAAAGCATTAAAGCATTAAAGTCTTAGAAGTGAACAGCTTAGAGACTGGCACTGAAAGGCAAGAGGCACCAACAATTTATGGCCACCGAGAATGGTAAGTCGGTCATGCGACATTCTGAGCACTCCTACAAATTCCTTGGGTTTGCAAGAAGTTATTTTCAGGATGCTGTGAAATGTCCTTCGAGCAAACAAGCCAAGCTTTTAAAATGCCTTTAAAACCCTGTCTAGAATGCCGGAGAGAAAAGAGACAGAATCCCAACCCATGAGAGTCCAAAAACGATTGCTTTGCTCTCGGCAGCTGAGAATGTGAGCTGTTTGCAAAAGTTCTTGGGCTCCATCCTGGAAACTTCTGTTTAGAAGTCTGGAGAGCTACTGTTGGTCACTATAGCTCAAAGACGGGCAACACCCTGGGTGTGATGCACTGGATGTTCCCACCACCCTGGGAGCCACAGTGGCACTGGTGTTCCTGCTGAGAGTGCTGCGGAAATCGAGCGACGGCTGCCCCTTCTCCAATCTAGTGGCAAAAGCTTCACTGTGGTGCAGAAGGTTGCCATCCCACACCATCAGTGTGGCAGCTGCTAGGGGCAAAACTTTGGTCCTCCCTGTTTGCTCAAAGTTGTCCATCCCTGTCTCCACAGTTACAAGCTACCAGTGGGGATTCTGAAAGACTGAGCCGACAACCACCTGAGAATGGGTGTAAACTGCATATGTCAGCATTGCAAATGATGAATCGGCCACAGGAATCATGAACACAACAGCAGCGTGAAACGGTTGAGATCATCGGAGGTGGGATCGCTCATACCCATCAAAGCATGGATTTTCAAGAGCATGGGGAGAAAGGCGGCATATTCCTGCCAAGAAAGGATGATGAGGATGATTGCAGGTAGGGATGTTCATGTTAGATTGTTTTGGATGACAAATCCCAACATTCTCTTTTCTGTGAGTCCCATTTGCAAGCTTAACAGACACGGAATTGTGCTCACCTGGAGGCACAGCTGACCAGCTTCATGCCTTGGATAGGCCTAACTTCCTGTTTGAAAAGGAAGCTGCCCCAATGTTTGCTGGGAAGCTTTCTTTCCAAACGGGACAAGTCTGGCAGGTGGGACTCACAGAAAGGAGAATTATGGGATTTGTAGTCCAAAGAATCCAAAATGCACATTCCTAAATTGCAGGATTGCCCTGACTTTTTTTATTCTCCGAGCCAACCAAAATGTAAGTTTCATTTTCCACACTATGCCATGGAGAACACCTGCCAGACCATCCTGAATGACTACATCACCTCCCAGCAGATGGAGGTCAACCTGTGGCTAGATGTAGACTAAGGATGCTCTCCCTGGGAGCAGATGCTCACCCTGCCCTACGCAGTAGCCTGAGGAATAATCACACTAGTATTTTGCCCCCCCCCATCTTTCATTTATATTTGTCAGCTGAAAAGTATTTTTGTTTTCTGAAGTTGTCCAATTTGAACCATATATACTTGAAAGGAACAGAGAAATTGAAGGGGGGGGGCATTTCCTCTGCATCCCTCTCATCAAAGACCTTCCTCTTCAGGCAGGCTCTTAAGCAGGAAGTTGTCTCAGGAATGCACTGGTTATTAACCCACATATTTTAAAATGCTTTTAATTTTTTTTAAAAAATCTTGGTTTTAATCCTGATATACATGCAATTGTATTTTAATCTATACAGTGGTACCTCGACTTACGAACGTCTCTACTTACGAACATTTTGAGTTACGAACGGCTCCGTTCGCAAAATTTTGCTTCGACTTGCGAACGGAGCTTCGACTTACGAACGAAAAAAAGTGTTCTGTTTAAAAGGTGTTCCCTCCCTCCCTCCCTCCCTAAGTCATCTTAGGTTAAAAGAAAAAAATCCCCCTAGTGGTAGAGTACGGATTAACCGGCTTTGCATTAGTTCCTATGGGAACTAATGCCTCTACTTGCGAACAGCGCCTCGACATAAGAACGAAAAACAACCGGAACGGATTAAATGGTTTTCAATGCATTCCTATGGGAAATTTTGCCTCAACTTACGAACGTTTCGACGTACGAACGCCGTTCCAATACGGATTAAGTTCGTAAATCGAGGTACCACAGTCAAACCTCGATTTACGAATTTAATCCGTTCCGGATTAACGTTCGTATGTCGAAACGTTCGTAGGTCGAAGCACCATTTCCCATAGGAATGCATTGAAAACCCATTAATCTGTTCCGGCCGAAGAAAAAAATACCCAAAAAATAATAAAAAAAGAAAAATAAAGCACTGCAAGTCCCACGCTGGGACTGCAAAACACACACACACACAAAAACAAACACATCCAAAAATAAACATTTGAGCAAGTCCCACACTGGGACTGCAAAAAAAAAAAATCACCAAAAACAACAACAACACAGAAACATACCCCCCCAGCCCAAACCTACCCTCCAAAACCCACCCAGAACAACTTTTTAAAAAGAAAAAACAGCAGCACCTTACCGGTCCGAAGCCTCCGAAGCCTCCCTACCAAACCACCAGCACTGGCCGCTTCTCCTTCCTCCTCCTGCGCAGCTGCCCAGGGCCTTCGGCGGCACATACCCGCAAGTAGACCCGCGCCAGGGATGGGCAGGGAGCGCGCTGGCGGCTCCCCCGCGGCGATCGCTGCTTTCAGAGGCCTCCCGGGGCTTGCCCAGCACCATCGGAGGCAGGGAAAAAGGGCGGGAAATTCAAAAATGTTGCTGGGCAAGCCCCGGGAGGCCTCTGAAAGTGGCGATCGCCGCGGGCCCCCCCCCCCCCGCCAGTCCTCCGATGGTGCTGGGGAAGCCTTCGGAGGCTTGCCCAGCACCATTGGAGGACTGGCAGGGGTCCCCCCCGCAGCGATCGCCGCTTTCAGAGGCCTCCTGGGGCTTGCCCAGCACCATCGGAGGACTGGCGGGGGACCTCTGAAAGCGGCGATCGCCGCAGGGGCCCCCCGCCAGTCCTCCGATGGTGCTGGGGAAGCCTTCGGAGGCTTGCCCAGCACCATCAGAGGACTGGCGGGGGTCCCCCCCCGCGGCGATCGGTGCCTTCAGAGGTCCCCCGCCAGTCCTCCGATGGTGCTGGGCAAGCCTCCGAATGGAAAAAGGCAGGGGAAAAGGGCGGCGCTGGAAGCCCGGGAGGCTGAGTTTTGAATTTCCCGCCCTTTTCCCCTGCCTTTTTCCATTCGTAAGTTGAGGCTCCGCTCATAAGTCGATTCAAAATTTTACGAGCGGAGCTGTTCGTAACTCGAAATGTTCGCAGGTGGAGATGTTCGTAAGTCGAGGTTTGACTGTATACTATTTTTAAAACCGTTGGATCATTTAATAGTTTTAGTTGTTGGAAGCTGCCTCGGGTCCCCTAAAGGCAATATATAAATAATATAAACACACATACACTCACTCTCATGTATACACACAGCTCTCTGTACGTTTTTCTGAAAACCAGTAAAAAAAAATAAAAATTAGAGAACGGACTTTTGAAAAGAGGATCATCTGAAAATCAGATCAAAACAGACTTGATTGTGGAACCATCAGATCTAGGAGTTGGCCACTAGAAAGGAAAACTGCAACATGACAAATCGTGGTTGTAGTCCACAGTGTCATTTCTGCAAACAGGATGGTATGGAGGGAATACAAGTCAGCATGCCACAGAGTGGAAATAGACCAGTATGTACATTCCTAAGCTAACAGCAAGGTAAATATACAGCTTACTGAACACATCTTCAGGCAGTCTCCAGAAGCACCTCAGAATTTGTTATCAGGATGCTACCTGCATGTTTCATTTTCCCGCAGTGCAAAAGCATAACATTAAACTTTCAGCGTTCTCAGTTGTAATAGGTAGAATAAATCCTTTTAAATTAGGATAGCTGGCTTTCTTTGCTGACATAATATACTTTTATTACATTTTATGGCCCCTTTCCCACTTCCAAATGAAACATTTTTATGATTTTCCATGTAAATCTCTTAAGGTTTACAGTTCTTGTGGTTTCAAGGATGTAAAGCTGCTTCTCAGTTTATACAATCAAGTAGTTTTAATTTATGTGAAATGTTGCAGCATGTGAAACCGAAAAGGTAGAGAACAGATTTTAATTATTTGGAGATATCCAAACTTGGTACTCCACTAGGATGAATCCATACTATCAGCAATGCAACTTGAATTGGGTTGCATTCCCCCAATGGAGCTTCTTCTGTAGGTTCTCATTAAGGACGTATTATAGTCCCCACTGAATCCATCCATTTCTGACTAAGGGCCCACAGATTAGTGACTCCCCTGTACTCTTTTAGAGACACTCCAACCTAACCTTTGCATGTGCCAGGATTTGTGCACTTCTGGATCCCCGGGAAAAGAACTGTTCCCATGAATTGGGAAACACAAACAGCTATGACATGGGGTGGGTAGTTACATGCCGCCACAATTAGTTCTGGCTGAATTATTTGCTCACCTTGAGCCCAGAGAACACAAGAAAAAGTGAAGAAGGAGGTAGCATTTATGAACTTTGGCAGTGGTACAGTGGCACTACCAAACCATGGTAGAGAAGGGGAGAAACACAGACCCCCCAGGATCCTAAAGGGAAACTCTGACCTTGCCACTCAAACCCCATACAAGAATGCAGGCATTCATCCACACACAAACGCATTCAAACCCAGTAGTAGTAGTTCTTAAGAGGAAGGAAAGAAATAAAAAAATCATGTTACTACCTCCTTATTGCTATGTGAAGACCTTTCCACTTTTTTATTGAGCTCCCTTTGACCCTCGATTCACTGGTTTTTATATTGCATTTTCATCTTGATTCTTCCTGTTGCTTGAATGTTGTATTTTATGAAGTTGATTTAGCTGACTGATGTTTTTTAAACCACCTTGGCAAATGTCAATATGATGGGCTGTGTAAACATGTAAAAACCTTTCAACTGTTCTAAAACCACAGGTGGGGAAAGTGTGGCCCTCCAGATGTCAATGGACTACAATTCCCATCTCATATAGCACTGCCAATGGTGAGGAATGCTGGATGTTGTAGTTCAACATCAGGAGGGCTGTATTTTGCCCGCTCTTGTTTGAAAGAGCAGCTGTCAGAAACAAGTGGAGATTTAGAATCATGTCCTTCTCACTTGATATGGTTTCATTTATCCATCACTCATCCATTTGTCCATAGTGTAATTTATGGTGATGTTACCTCAACCATGTAAACAAGCTCACAAAAGTTATTATCTGGAAAGTTTTGGATTAACGTATTGAAGGTGGGCAGTGGGGAGATAATTAATAATTATGATGTTTTGTCAATTCTGGCTTATGGTGACTCTTTCCAGTCTTCCTTGGTAGGGAATTCCAGGGCTTGGGAACACCCTCCAAAAAAGACCTCAGTAACTAAAACAGCAGCCCAGGGATTAAAGCCAATTGCTTGCTGCACTCTGGACTGAAATGACCTGTAGGTATCAATTCAAAAGATAAATTCCATCTGTTAACTGTTGTTCTCAAGTGGTCATCCGTGAGTTATCATAGATCAAGGAGGTGGGTGGGTGACACCTTTATTAGACTGTTAAGCAATCACAAGTAGAAGCTAGCTTTCAAGCCCCTAGAAGTCTTCATTAGGCTGGATACCACAGAGCTGTGGAGAATGCAAAAATACCCCATAGAACTTTAAAAAAAAAACATGCCCAAAGGTGTGCGTGCCAGATTCCTTGGTTAAAAGGAAGTTTCAAAATGGGAGTGGGAGACTCAGGGTCAGAGGTGTGGGCTTCAGATTCCACTTTGGTGGTGTGGGTTGGAATGTTTCTCTCAATCTTCCATGGACAAAGGGTTGCCAGCTTTTTAGCATTCCCCCTCTTCCATGGCCCCACATCAAAACACATGGTTCCTTTTCAGCTGGGGACAGAGGCACACCAAAATGTGGCAAATCCCATATCAGAGAAGTTGGGATGAAACTGACTCTGCAGGCTCGGATATGATCAGGGGTTTCTTTTGGTTAAAGAACTGGGGAGTCAGTGCTTAGAATCGAGCTGCGCGGCTGGTGAGTGGTGGGGCCGCTAGGGGACATATCAAGCCGATTCTGATTAAATTACATTGGTTACCAGTTGCTGCCTGGGCCCAATTCAAAGTGCTTGTTTTGACATATAAAGCCCTAAACGGCTTGGGCCCTGGATACCTGAAGGACTGCCTCCTTCCATATGAGCCTACCCGGCAGTTAAGATCTAGCCAGGGGGCCCTTTTGAAAGAGCCGTCCCTCAAGGAGGTAAGAAGGACGGCTTGTAGACAAAGGGCCTTTTCGGCAGCTGCCCCCAGACTATGGAATGCCCTCCCAACTGAGATTCGTCTGGCGCCGACGCTGATGACATTTCGGCACCAGGTCAAAACCTTCCTGTTCCAGAAGGCTTTTAATTGAAATAATATCAATTGTGGGTCCTGATGGCAATTTTTAGAGTATCTTTTAATTGTATTTTAATTGTTTTGTCTTTTTGTTGTATTTTTATTGTATTTTAATTGCTGTAAGCCGCCCAGAGACCTTTGGGTAGAGTGGGCGGCATATAAGTTAAATAAATAAATAAATAAATAAATAAATAAATAAATAAATAAATAAATAAATAAATAAATAAATAAATGTTACTTTTTTCAGACAACAGGTGCAGAACTGCTGGATTTCGGTATCCGGCTGCGGACCCAGAGGTTGGGAGTTCGATTGCCCTGCTGTGCGTCCTTGGCAGGGGCTGGACTCGATCCATAGGGTTCCTTCCAGCTCTGCATTTCTAAGATGATAACGATGATGACAATCTCCTAGTCAATATGAGCACAACAGCCTGACAGGAGAATTTGGACATCGCAGGAAGTAATTTACCAAGGAGTCAGAAGCCCTCTTTTGACAATTCACACAATAACTTGATCTGAAATGTTAAACTCTACTGTTTCCCTCACATGCTGAATTGAGATGGAGAGAAAAATCTTTACAAGTTGCAGGAAACCCAGATTTCCTGCTTTCCAGCCCACATGCTATCAAGTCATCACTAGGAGATAGCATCATCTTGTCACTGATACTTTAAAAGGTATCAACAGAACTAAGCTGTGCAAAACATTAATTCAGAGAACAGTATGGTGAAGCAGACAGTATGTCAACCAGGGTTCAAATTCCACACACACCCTGCAAAATAAAGCTCACAGTGTGTACTCTCCCAGTGTCTAGGTGAAATTAAAGATACAGAAGTAGTGTGCACAGAATATTCCTACACTTACTCCATGGATTCCACCTCTGCTCCTTGTTCTGGCTGTTAACACATCACAGAGGACAATTCTCTGCTTGCTGTAGATAGTACTCATTAGGGCTGCATGAGGTCCCCCAATCAGATCTGGACTTTGGGGTGTAAATTGTTTAGATCTGGAGTGATCTGTGTCCCATCTGTTCAATATGAGCCCTGGATCTGAGGGTGCAGCTGATTAGGCATTTGTCCCAAGGTTTGGTCCGGGTTGGGAATGAATATTTTTCCCAGTGACCACACGACATACATGCCAGCATGAGACAGCCTGTCCCTGGTCAATGCCTACCTGCAGTTTTTAGGTCTCTGTCAGGGGCAACCACTGTTTGGTGTGGGTAGGATCTCTCTGCTTGGTTTGGTTCCAGCATGGGTGAATGCTGGGAATGAGCCAAACTGGTTGGCTTAAGCTACTTCATGATCTTGAGAAATGGAAAGCTTCTTTCCCACTCTCCTGCAGAGGGGAAAGGACAGGACATTTTACATTTCTTTTTATTTGTTGCTAACATATCAGTGATGCTTTGAAAGGGCTTTTAAAAAGCCCTTTCAATGGACCACTGATGCGCTATGTCACTTAGGTAAAGGTAAAGGTTCCCCTTGACATTTAGTCCAGTCGTGTCCGACTCTAGGGCGCGGTGCTCATCCCCATCTCCAAGCTGTAGAGCCAGCGTTTGTCCGAAGACAGTTTCCGTGGTCACGTGGCCAGCGCGACTAGACACGGAATGCCGTTACCTTCCCATCGTGGTGGTACCTATTTATCTACTCGCATTTTACATGCTTTCGAACTGCTAGGTTGGCAGGAGTTAAAAAGAACTGAAATCCTTCCTCTCCCTCCTCCTCCAGGAAACAGGAAGGAAGTTTTCTATTTCTCAAGATTGTGGAGCGGCTTAAGCAAAGCACAGAGGAGGACTCAGGGGATTTTGTTTTTGTTTTTCTTTCCCTTTAAAGGGAAAGAAGATCCGTCGAGATCGTGATAAGCAGGGATACGTGAGATGTGATGTGGTCAATCCTTGCATGTGGATACAAGGATGGCCCTAAATGATACACTGCACTTCAAAGCAATCTAGATCAATCCAGGTCGAGATCATCAGGCTGTCTAGTTGCACCGTGAGTTGATTTGCAAGCCTCTCATTGACTTGCAATGGAAAACTAAAATGGTTGTAACTTTTTTGTTTTTTCATTGGTGTATATGAAATGTGAGACATGACGGATCTTAAAGAGATCTATGGAAAAGACCTCTATATTTTCAGCAGCTAGCTTCACGGGTTTCCAAAGCTGCAAAATGTTTCATGAATTTCAACCCTTTTTTGGGGGGGGGGATTTCAGACGATGTACAGTCATTATCAATTATTTTATTCCCCCTCCGTGCTACCTCGGCATCAAATCCCACCCACCGGGAGGTTTCTACTTTTTTGTTCCAGCATTCATCGCATAACAATGACAGTGGTGTCCTGTGTGCACGGCTATACTGATACTTTTTCTGGCAAGCCACCTTGTGTTGCTTCTGTCAGTGATGTTGTTTGTCTGCATGTGTCTTTAAATTGGAAAACTTATGTCATCAGCCTCTGTGCTTTACTTATTTGTGGAACCTTCCACCAGATGGTGCTCCTTCCCCTGAGCCCCTTTATGTTTTCCTCTTAGGATCCTCATGGTGGACCGGCAATGAAAACAGAGCCCAGCTATGAGTTTCTCTGCTGCAAGAGGCACAAATGCAGCAGAGAAACTCAGTCCCATCCAGGAAATGTTGCTGAAACATCAATGTGTTGTTGTTGTTGTTTAGTCGTTAAGTTGTATCCGACTCTTCGTGACCCCATGGACCAAAGCACACCAGGCCCTCCTGTTTTCCACTGCCTCCCGGAGTTGGGTCAAATTAATGTTGGTCGCTTCGATGACACTGTCCAGCCATCTCGTCCTCTGTCGTCCCCTTCTCCTCTTGCCCTCACACTTTCCCAACATCAGGGTCTTTTCCAGGGAGTCTTCTCTTCTCATGAGATGGCCAAAGTATTGGAGCCTCAGCTTCAGGATCTGTCCTTCCAGTGAGCACTCAGGGTTGATTTCCTTCAAAATGGATAGGTGTGTTCTCCTTGCAGTCCAGGGGACTCTCAAGAGTCTCCTCCAGCACCACAATTCAAAAGCATCAATTCTTCGGAGGTCAGCCTTCTTTATGGTCCAGCTCTCACTTCCATACATCGCTACTGGAAAAACCATAGCTTGGACTATGCGGACCTTTGTCGGCAAGGTGATGTCTCTGCTTTTTAAGATGCTGTCTAGGTTTGTCATTGCTTTCCTCCCAAGAAGCAGGCGTCTTTTGATTCCGTGGCTGCTGTCCCCATCTGCAGTGATCATGGAGCCCAAGAAAGTAAAATCTGTCACTGCCTCCATATCTTCCCCTTCTATTTGCCAGGAGGTGATGGGGCCAGTGGCCATGATCTTAAGTTTTTTTGATGTTGAGCTTCAGACCATTTTTGGCGCTCTCCTCTTTCACCCTCATTAAGAGGTTCTTTAATTCCTCCTCACTTTCTGCTATCAGAGTGGTATCATCTGCATATCTGAGGTTGTTGATATTTCTTCCGGCAATCTTAATTCCGGCTTGGGATTCCTCCAGTCCTGCCTTTCGCATGATGTATTCTGCATATAAGTTGAATAAGCAGGGAGACAATATACAGCCTTGTTGTACTCCTTTCCCAATTTTGAACCAATCAGTTGTTCTATATCCAGTTCTAACTGTTGCTTCCTGTCCCACGTATAGATTTCTCAGGAGAAACATCAATGTAGCTAAATTTATTTTATTTAAAAAAGGAAAAAAGGGCCCCAGAGACATAAACAACCCTGAGGAACATATTCAAGTACCGAAGTATAGCTGGTCATATCATATCCAATTTAGAGAAATGTTGCAGTAAATAAAAAACACATCAGAATGGACACCCCGGGATATATGTCACGTGACCGCAATGCACAACTGTCAGGGAGTAAAAGACATGAGAAAATAGGGGGACATTTTGCTGGTGTGACCACAGCCCAAGTTTACTTTTGGGGGGGGGCGGGGGAGAGAAACAAAAGGAAAAGGCTGTAGCCCATTGTGCTCCATCTGATTCAATTTGTGTTCTAGACATGAATCAGTGTGTAGATGAAGTATGCTTCACAGCAGAACTGAAGCTGGCCATTCCATTTCAATCTGGACTTCATAAAAACTGGTACACATTAGGTCAACAGAGTTTAGAATCTGGGAATTGTCCAGGTTTGCTGCACAGCCCACATATTCTCTCTTATAATTGTACAACAGGAGTGGGCAGCTTCATTCAAAATTCTTTTGACTCTTGATGTTCAACACTTCTCAGCCCTGCAAACTAGCAATCAAAACCTATCTTCCCCATATTGATAAGATCTTCACAATAGAAACCAAAACAAATTAAGCCAAACCACCCTCAAAACCAAATAACCATCATTACCACCAAATGAATTCCACAACTTATTTTTTATTTATTTATGTTGGACATATCCATTTGAACTGCTGGGTAGCTTGGTGGTTTAGATACATGGCTGTGGAGCCAGAGGGCTGGGAGTTCAACTCCCCCACTGGGCCTCCCTGACAGGGGCTAGACTTGGTGATCCATAGGGTCCCTCCCATCTCTGCAGTACTATAATAATAATAATAATAATAATAATAATAATAATAATAATAATAATAATAATAATAATAATAATAATAATAATAATAATAATAATAATAATAATAATGACGGTTATTATATAACAGATATAAGTTTTAAAATAAAACCTAAATATCTGTTAAATATCGGCGCAGTATGTATGCTATTTCGCAATATTGTCATTTTTTGTAACTCTGATGATGTTAGAGAGGGCCTTCTAATGAAAGAGGGCCTTCTCTGTGGCTGCTCCCAGACTCTGGAACTCCTCCCATGGGAAGCCAGGCTGGCCCCATCTTTGCTGTCCTTCAAATTCAAATTCAAATAAATTTATTATCATTGTAAGTCTATACATAGTATACACATACAACGAAATTCACACAGACACCCAGAGACCAGACCCACATGCACACACATAAAAAATCCCCAAACACTCCCCACCCACTAAAAATCCCCCCCTAAAAATACAAACATCTACACCGCAGGCTAAGTAACACTGTCCAACTATTCACTACTGGTGGTCTTTAAGTTCATTATTAAGTCCTTCCGCAAGCAAAGACCTTTCTTTTCAGGAAGGCTTTTCCTTAGTGAATGGCAGTCCGAAAGGGGTTTTTAGATGAATGGTTGTGCTCTGTTTTTTTAAATGTGTTTTAGTATTGATTTGATTACTGTTTTTAATCTAATACTTGTTTAATTCTTTTTAAATATTTGTATATCTACTGTTTTTAGCTTCTACATATTGTCTTTTTAATGACGTAAGCCACCTTGGGTTCTTTTTAAGGAGAAAGGCGGGTAAAAGTATATTGAAATAAAGAAATAAATAATTTCTGATTATCATCATCATCATTATCATCATCATGCAGAAGTACTTTATTTTGTCTATCTCAAACTAGACCAGTCTCATCATACCAGTGACAGGCAGGCTCAGAGAACTGAATGCAAGAAACGGAAGAAAAAAATAGGCTGGTCCCCTATCCATCGCAAGAGAGTTTCCCAGCTCTGAAGCTGGTGGGATCACAACGCTATCAGCCAAAGCACACCAGGGGACATGATACAGTTATTTAAAAACTTGATGTGATTAAAATTTCAGAAATTATTGTAGTTAATTTGCAGGCTCATTCTCGTCAAGTCTGGAGGCACTTCTGCAAGCATGAACACACACACACAGAGAGAGAGAGAGAGAGAGAGAGAGAGAGAGAAGCATGTACTCTTTGGCTCCATTCTGGCTGGCTAGATCATTCTAAACATGGAAAGCCAATCCTGAATGTCGTTATGTGGCTTGCTGCTTATATTCTGCCCCTGGCTAAACAGCACCGAAATACTGACTACAAACTAATTTGTTCAGAAAGCATTACAGTCCATGACTGGGAAAGGGGGAAAAAAAAGTATAGCATTAACAGGTCCAAACTAAGTAAACTGGAGTTATAATTTGGACTGGAAGTCAAGAGAGTGCATCGGTTAGCATTCTAGAATGAAACCTGGGAATTCCATGATCTAGTTTCCAATGAGCCACACGGAAATTACTGCAAGCAACTTTGGGCCTGTTATTCTCTCTTTGTTGTCATGATAATGGAAGAATTATAGAGCTACATAATATTCTTACTGTCAAAACATGGGATATAAACATAGCTAATAAATATATCTGAGGGATAAGGTCTGATTATTCTTAGCACTGAAAATAAGAAGCAACTCTCTACATGTGCCCCTGCATATGCACCACCCAGTTATAGGTTGAAGGGACAAAAACAAGTTACGGTAATTATAATTAGATACATTTAAAAATATACATTCCCATGGCTCAACAATAAGTAAAATGCTACTCTCTCTTTTTTTAGTTACACGGTGGTGGTGGGGAATCTGAATGCTACAAGCTTCTTGTTACAGTGGTTGAACTGCAGTACTGCAGACAAGACTCTGCTCACAACCTGAGTTTGATCCCAACAGGCTCAGATAGATGGCTCAAGGTTGACTCTGCCTTCCATCCTTCTGAGGTCAGTTCATTGGGTACCCAGCTCTGCTGGGAGCGGAGCAATTTGTAACCTTCATAACTAAATTGTATACTGCCTGGTGAGGGGTTTAAGGGTTATGGGGCAGTCTATAAGCAGTACACTTTACTTTTTTGCTTTGTTAACGCCTCTGTACAAAACACACACTCCTCTCATCTACCTTGCTGTTGCCTCCTCACTCACGATGAAAGTGACCTCTGAACCATGTGATATTCCTCCTCCACCCTTTAGGGTGGCCACACCCCTTGTAACTACAGAAGGAACTGAAGAGTCACAGTTACCATGACAGAATCTGTCCAGTCCCCTTTTAAAGGCATCTAGGCCAGATGCCATCACCACCAAATCCCTTTTTAAAACACCACATTGAAGGTACTCCTTCATACTAGTCGGAATCGTGTTGCTTAAGTAAGAATGGGGCACTAGACTAGGCCTACTGAATCAGTTGGTGAGTCTATTCCTCTGTAAATTCACTTTATTCAAATAGACCTATTCTAGTTGAGACTACTATGGTAAGCAACAGGATTTCAGCCTAGATAGGTACAGCGAGCCACCACGACCCAGCGCACACTTTCATATATTTTCTCTGTAACATCTCATCCACCTACTTCATCAAAGATTCTCTCTGTGATTTTGGAGCCTATCTTGAATAGAAAAAAATGAGGGAAAGCCTCCACGTGTTTTTCCATTCCTCATAGCTCCCTACCTCTTACCTGAAACTAACCTCTGGGTTACTTATGGGTTTTGTGGATTATTTATAAGGTGACTGGATTTGGGGGGGGGGGGGGGATTCAAACACCAAAAAAAAAAAAAAAAATTGGGGAGGGGGTACAGCCCATGGAAATGCTCCAATGGGCAAAACTGGCCCCTAAAGAACTACACCTTACTCTACATAATTGAAATTCTAGATTATGTTCCATGCATAAAATGGGTGAAAATTGATGCTGGTCTTGAAGGTCTCCCAAGACTGTTGTTTTTGTTGTAAAGTGCGTTTACATAGAGATGGGCATGAACTGCCAGTTCGGTGGTTTGTGCTGGTTCGTTTATTGTTCGAACAGCTGTTCGGTGCTTCAAAGCCTCACCTTCACCAGCAGGCGCCCACTCAGAAGCAGCACCTAGAAGAGGTGGGACAGAGAAGCCAGGCTGCTTGCCTCCGAGTGGTCACCTGCAAGAGGAAGTGGGCATTTGAAATGCCAGACACTGCTTGGCCAACACGAACCGCGAAACTGGCAGTTCGTACCCATCTCTACCTTTACAGCTAACCCTTTACGTATAATACCCTTCCATGAACAAGGTGCAACTGGACTGGTGAGCAAAACGGAATGCTGAGCTATCACATCCAGCCTCAGCTTGAGGAGCCTAGCCCTTCAGAAGAGCAAGAACAGGTACCTTAGCCGACGTTTCGAACCACCCCACAAAGCCATTCTCCTGGCAGAACTGCTCCATCTTGATGCCGTTGTTCACCAGAACCTCATTGGTTTGGTCACATTTGTTTGCCAAGAGAACTGTGGGCACCGGTTGCCCACTGGGAAGTGTCAGCTTCGCATCCAGATCCTCCTTCCATTTGGTTACTGCTTCAAATGTTGCCGGCCTTGTCACATCAAAAACAATGAACGCTCCCATGGCTTCTCGGTAATAGACTCGGGTCATGTTCCCAAATCTTTCCTGACCTGTAATCATAATAAATAAATATATAAACAACATTTGTAAAACTATGGTCGTGTACACAAAAAGCAGCCTCCTGTGGTGACCAATTTCAAAAGCTGATGTTTTGAAAAAGTTTCAGTCCAAGCATTTCCTGAGTTCAGACTGAAAGCCAGATTATTTGCTTTGCTTGAGAACCAGTACTTGGAAATACTAACATTTGTACTACTATATTTTTGACATTCTAAAAACTTTAATCCATAAAAGCAAGTTTCATGCTCTGCTGAGAATTTTTAGTAACTAAACGATATTCAAATGTTGTTATATTGAAGCAGACCTTTTCTACCTAAACTTAATGGCCTCAATGCACCTGGCAGTCTCAGCTAGAGTGTGTGTTCTGTGCCCTCAAATCAGCAACCCTAAAAGTTAGTGAGATATTTAAGGAGTGGTTTTACGTGGTGGCGCTGTGGGTTAAACCGCAGAAGCCTCTGTGCTGCAGGGTCAGAAGACCAGCAGTTGTAAGATCAAATCCACGCAACGGAGTGAGCTCCCGTCGCTTGTCCCAGCTCCTGCCAACCTAGCAGTTCGAAAGCATGCAAATGCAAGTAGATAAATAGGTACCACCTCGGTGGGAAGGTAATGGCATTCCGTGTCTAGTCGCGCTGGCCACGTGACCACGGAAACTGTCTTCGGACAAAACGCTGGCTCTATGGCTTGGAAACGGGGATGAGCACCACGGCCTAGAGTCGGACACGACTGGACTAAATGTCAAGGGGAACCTTTACCTTTACCAGTTCCCCTCCCAGTGAGCTTCCGTGACCAAGTGGAGATTCGAACCCTGTGGTCCAGAGTCCTAGTCCATCACTCTATCCACTACACCACACTGGGAATAACCCCAGCTAGAGTAGACACACTTGACTGATGAAGTTTACACAAATATTGACTCACCACTCATCAGCTGATTCAATGGGACTACTCTGTCTCAGACAAACAGCTGCATTTAGGCCGATCTTTTTAATTGTTTCCTACTTAATCATTCTGCTTGGGCATAAATTTAGCCCTAGCAGTGATGGTCCAGGTGAACACACACTTTTTTGATTCCAGAGGTTAAGGATTAAATGGCTCCCCATTCCACATTCAAAAGCAAACTGGACTGGTGAATTTTACTTTTAAACAGAACTTGTATATAACAACTTAAATAGCTGTTTACAACATACTTTGGGGGGCAATGATGTACTGGAGGCTGACAGCGTAATGTGCTTTGAGTTTTAGTGTGAACTTTATAAGAAGTATCCAAAGTGCTGAATCTATTGCAGACTTTCGATTCAGTACACTGGACAGCTCCTGTGAAGTCTAGACTAAAAGCCAGAGAGTAATTGCACTGCTTCCATATAATCAGCATCACAAGCATTCACTGCAATGAGTTGCTTTAAACAAACGTTGATGTTAATGGCAATGATTTCCAAAGCACTACAACAAGTAACGGGGATAGGTGACTTTTTAAAAGTAACTCCCCACAGTGTAGGTTTTTAAGTCACAATATAAATCACTATGTAGAAACCATTTTTGACCAAAATGATTCCACCTCTAATAATAGTACTTATTGTGAAGAATATATATCAAAGATGTAGCAAACAGGGATGCATTGTTTGGCATGGGGAAATCATGTAATTAAACATGCCAAAGAGTGCACATTCAGAGACGAGTAAAAATGTCACTTCACTTATACAAAGTTGCAGAGGGGGACAACAGCTACGACTGCCACTCTGAAGGAACCAGAGTCACTTAAGAAAAGCACTGCAAAGAATCTTAGAGTTGTCAGTAAGATCCCTAAGAATTGTCAGTGTTACATCGTGTTGAGATTTTAAAAAAAATAAATCTCCGGGATTTGGAAAATTGAGCTGTTCTGGTCTGCTCTTTTTTGCTGGGAAAAAAGGAGCCAGCTGAGTAATGAGGTGGTGGGGGGCAAAAACAACCTGGAGGCAATATTTTGCCCACCCTTGACATTGGACTCTGGGTGGAAAAACAGCAGGGGTTGTCCCTCTCCCCCCCCCCCCCCGTTCCTACTGCCTGATGCAATCACTTCACTCTGCCCCATGGTGGAGCCAACACATATTTGGGCAGCAATGGTGACTCCAGTTGCAAGGGGTGTTGCAAATCTACTGTTCCTATTTGGGGAAGAGAGTTCAGCACCTTGGATAGCTCATATAAATTACAGACTAAAACCCAAAAGGGATTCATAGCACTCCCAAATCTGAAATTATCAGCTGCCCCTGGGCTTTGGCCCATGAAACTCCTCTTCAGAATTTATTTTATTTATTTATTTATTTATTTATTTATTGTATTTCTATCCCGCCCATCTGATCAATTGAAAAATCTAGCAGCAGTTGTTTGTATGCACAGACACATTTCATCTCCAAGTTCTTCTTGCACAAAGCAAAGCTTGCTTTCACACTTGCACCACAGGCTACAGAACAATGCTAATGGGTGGACTCCTGGCACTCATGTTTCTTTGGATCTTGCCCATGGTCCCTATAGAACTTGAGACTCAGAAACGGAAATTGGATCGCTCCATGAACCTGTAAAATAATGCAACATGGTAGAACATGCTGGGAGATGGGAGATGAGGGGAAAGAAGACAAGAATGATCTAATCAAAGCACAAACGTGTCCCATCTTGAAGCGACAAATTATTGTTATGCGGCCAGGTTTGATCACCAGGCAGATCAAGCTGTGAACAGATATTCACTCTAAAACAGATCGTTGAAAAAGCTATTACTTGGCAAACCTCATCTTAAAATCAATTTTATTGCTTGATATTTTTTTTTTATAAAGCAAGTGAACCCATCAACAAAGTTTCTTGGTGAAAGAACG
Organism: Intellagama lesueurii; assembly: GCA_037013535.1. Lineage (NCBI taxonomy): Eukaryota > Metazoa > Chordata > Lepidosauria > Squamata > Agamidae > Intellagama > Intellagama lesueurii. Next base: position 11,357,018 of record JBAJHW010000003.1, read on the forward strand.
GTAGGCGCACTGAAACGCTGATAAAATGAATCAATGCTTTTTATGCGGGAAACAAATGTAAATAGTAAGTGCTGGTATTAGACTGGGTGTGTGGTAGGATGCAGCAACTGGAATGGGAGGGGCTAAACTGGGTGGTCACAAGAGCATCTGCCCTGGTGATGTTGGCGTGCCGAGTCTGAGTATGAGTCTTTGTACTTCTACCAAGTCCCAAGCCCCAAGTCCCTATTAAAAACAAGCTTTTTCCCCCAGAAAAAAGGGAGGGGTAGATGGATTCCGAGTCGCGAGTAAGATCTGAGTCAATGAACAACAACAACAACAAAACAAGTTGAGTCCGAGTCAAGCTGCTGGTGCGACTTAAATCCAACTTGATTGTGAGTCTTGTGGCTCGAGTCCCCATCCTGGTATACACTGGAAGCAGCCATTAAAGCAGTAATCCAGTACTGCCAAACACCTTGGAAGAAGAGTTAAAAGCAATGCTTAACATGCTTGATACGTACAGACCATAGGCCTGACTCAAGCCATAACATGTGCTAATCTGACAGGCAAACCATGACACACTACAAACAGACAGCCACTAAAAGGAGAAAACACTGAATTGCTTCAGTCATGAAATCCCCTCCTAGCATCATGTCTTCAAGGTGCAAATTAAGATGGTTTTCAATTCCTGTTGATCAGTCAAGAAAACAAAATGCCTAATCTGCAAAATAAGGGAGATCAGAAGAATCAGAAGGATCAGTATCAAATGGATTTTAACATTCCAGGATAGGATAGGATAGGATAGGATACAACTGTACAGCTGGAAGGGACTCCCAGGGTCATTTAGTTCTGGTCACTGCACCTCAAAAAAGACAGTGTGGAACTGGAAAATGTGCAAAAGAGAGCAAGTAAAATGATGACTAGGCTGGGGCACCTCCCTTATGAGGAAAGGCTACAGTGTTTGGGGCTCTTTAGTCTAGAGAAAGAAGGCGCCTGAGGGGGGACATGATGGAGACGTATAAAACTATGCAGGGGATGGATCAAGTGGATAGAGGGAAGCTCTTTTCCCTCTCACGCAATGCCAGAACCAGGGGACATCCACTCCAATGGAGTGTTGGGAGAGTGAGAACAGACAAAAGAAAACATTTCTTTACCCAGCATGTTGTTAGTCTGTGGAACTCCTTGCCACAGGATGTGGTGATATCATCTGGCTTAGATGCCGTTAAAAGGGGATTGGACAGATTTCTGGAGGAAAGGTCCATCGCAGGTGACAAGCCATGATGGGGATGTATAATCTCCAGGCTTAGAAGGAAGGTACCTCCAAAGGCCAGATGCAGGGGAGGGGGATCAGGCGACAGTTATATCTAGTTGTCTTGTGTGCTCCCAGAGGCATCTGGTGGGGCCACGGTGAGATACAGGAAGCTGGACTAGATGATCGAGCAGCGCTCTTCTTATGTTCATTTAGTACAAACTCTCTGCTGAACCTGGAAATCCACAGCTGGAGCATCTCTGAAAGGTGGCCACCTAACATCTGTTTTAAAACTTCCAATGAATAGAGATGAGCACTTACTGTGGCTCAGTGTGGTTCCGCCAATCAGGTCCACATGTTTTCTGCAAGTGTCCTGGATTCCATGCCCCTCCTCTTCCCATGGGCAATGCATCAGAAGCAGGCTTCCTTACCTCACCTTGTCCTCTGAGTGGGCACCCATTGGAGGAGGCGGGGGCAAAATCCAGGGGGCCTGCACAACATCTGAGTGCCCAATTGGCCGGACCGTACCAAGCCACCAAACCACGGTAAATGTCCATCTCTAAAGGAGAGTCCTCGGAAGCAGTCAAGAAGCTCTTCCCAAGGTTAAGTCAAGTTCTCCTTTTGTGTAATTTAAGTCTGCTACTTTAAAAAGCAGAGACCTCACCTTGCCGACAAAGGTCCGCATAGTCAAAGCTATGGTTTTTCCAGTAGCGATGTATGGAAGTGAGAGCTGGACCATAAAGAAGGCTAACTGCCGAAGAATTGATGCTTTTGAATTGTGGTGCTGGAGGAGACTCTTGAGAGTCCCCTGCACTGCAAGGAGAACAAACCTATCCATTTTGAAGGAAATCAACCCTGAGTGCTCCCTGGAAGGACAGATCCTGAAGCTGAGGCTCCAATACTTTGGCCATCTCATGAGAAGAGAAGACTCCCTGGAAAAGACCCTGATGTTGGGAAAGAGTGAAGGCAAGAGGAGAAGGGGATGACAGAGGACGAGATGGTTGGACAGTGTCATCGAAGTGACCAACATGAATTTGACCAAACTCCAGGAGGCAGTGGAAGACAGGAGGGCCTGGAGTGCTCTGGTCCATGAGGTCATGAAGGGTCGGACATGACTTAACAACTAAACAACAACAAAACTTTGAGTCCTAACTTCAGCATGGCACATAAAAAGCGCACACCGTGTTTTGAAGATGGCTTTCATACTGCTTCTCCATCTCCACCAGGCTAAATGTACCTAGCTCTCTCAGACCTTCCTCAGAAAGCTTAGTTTCCAGACCTTTCCAGAATTGGTTGCTTTCCTCTGGATGTGTTCTAGCTTGTTGAAATCCTTCTTAGACTGTTATAGGTGACAACAAAATAAAAATAAAATGTAAAAAAAGACAAAAACATGGTGACACCTTAAAGACTAACTTTTATGTTTTTTTAATGTGAGCTTTCGTGGACATGTCCATTTCATCAGATATAAGAGAAGGAGATACAACATGGCAAATATTTATACATGGCATCAAGGTATAGATAGCAAAATACAGAGATTGTGGTTGGTTGGTGAGAAAGTTAGTGGGTGTTAAACATTGTGATGATAGTGTCTTTGATATGCAGGTCTTTAGTAGAAACCTGTGCTGTGAAGAATGTGAGAACCTCTGCCATAAATTAACAATGGTAAAATAATAATGCTATCAATCACAATGTTTAACACCATCTCCCAAGGTAATTGGTTCCATTGCTCTAACAGTTAACAAGTTTTTCCTGATATTCAGCTGGCTTCTTGTATTATTATGTGTCCTGCACATTATTCTGTTCCTGAACTCTGGGCTGATCGAGAACAGATCCTGACCCTCCTCTGTACGAGGAGTACATTTCAAGTATTTGAAAAGTGCTATCCTATCTCCACTCAGTCTTCTTTTCTCAAAGCTAAGCAGGCCCAGTTCTTTCCATCTTTCCTCCTAGGGCTTGGTTTCCAGCCCCCTCATCATCCTTCTTGGCCGCCTCTGAACTTGCTTCAGTTTGTTGGCACCCTTCTTAAAATGTGGCATCCAGAACTGGACACAGTACTCAAGATTAGCTCTAACCAGTGCCAGTCAAGACAGTTCTCATTAATGATGCAAAATTATTCATCTTCAGCAAGAGAACAAGATAAAGAGTGTTTATTTCTCACTTAGGATATCTAAAATTTCTCTATACAAACCTGGGAACCAAAGCACACACATACGGTAAGCGCAGAAGAGATGGCTGATGGATCAGAAAGAGGCATACCATCCACTTCACACTTCCAGTTTCCAAAGTCACTGCAACATGCCACTAGTTGCCATAATTTGTCACAACTTGAAGAAGCTGCACAGTTTGTGCACTTTATATAGTTCTATGTAGTAGGCATCCTTCAGTCTCGAGAGACTATGGTAACGTGCTCTGAATAGAGGTCTTGGAACAGCGTCTAGAGTGGCTGAGGAGGCCAATTCGAGAGTGATCATCCCTTCCACACTGAAGACAAATACAATTTGTCCCCTGTCCAGATCCCTGATTTTGCTGGTTTCGGGACTGCCTCTTTGCCTCGGCCTGCTGGACAAGGTTCTCTTCAAATTGGGAGAGGCCGTGATGCACCGCCTGCCTCCAGGCTGAACGCTCAGATGTCAAAGTTTCCCATCTGTTGAGGTCCATTCCTAAGGCCTTCAGATCCCGCTTGCAGATCTCCTTGTATCGCAGCTGTGGTCTTCCTCTGGGGCGCTTTCCCTGCACTAATTCTCCATACAGGAGATCTTTTGGAATCCGACCGTCAGCCATTCTCACAACATGCCTGAGCCAGCGTAAACGTTGCTGTTTCAGTAATGTATACATACTAAAAATTCCTGCCGTGCACAAAGGGTCCAGGACTCACTGCAGTACAGGAGTGTACACAGGACACAGGCTCTATAGACCTGGATCTTGGTATATGCCGTCAGCTTCTTATTAAGCCATACTCTCTTTGTGAGTCTAGAGAACATGGTAGCTGCTTTGCCAATGCGTTATCCAGCTCGACATCTAGAGAGAGAGTGTCAGAGATCGTTGACGAAATCATGAACAACCTCCAGTTCTTGTGTGGAGATGGTAATAGAGGGAAGTGAGTCCACGCCCTGGCCCATGACTTGTGTTTTCTTCAGGCTGATTGTTGATCCGAAATCTTGGCAGGCCTTACTAAAATGGTTCATAAGTTGTTGAAGGTCTTCGGCAGAATGGGCAACAACAACTGCATCACCGGCGAAGAGGAAATTCTATGAGACATCTTTCATTAAAATTTTACATGAAAAACATTGGCCATAATTCTACGGATGTTTGCAGACAGTTTATTTTCCTTGCTGTGGCTCACTGCAGCTGGTTGACGAGGTGCTAGGATGTGTTTCCGTTGTTCAGTCAGGCGCATGACCAAGCATCCAACCACAACATGCTCTGGCACCACCTCATCCATTAGCCACAATTAGGTGCAGCAAGTTACACAACCCTTACACAAACACCAATCAGATTCTGGCCACACTTGCAGAATTATTCTAATGTCCTTTTGTTGAGGACATTAGAATACATCTCACCATCTTGCAGGTGAGAATTTTTTTAAAAAGTGAGTTGTCACTTTCCTAAGCAGGGTGGATTTGATTTAAACCACAATTTCAATCACAATTTAAATTAAAAACTGGATTTTTTTTTTACAATTTAAATTTTAAAAGCAAGACTGAGATAAAGAAGGACCATCATTTATAATGCAAGATCTAAGCCAGCTGAGTTCCATCGACTGAGTTAGTTTTCCCAGTATAGTCAATTTGAAAACAGGATGGAGGTTAAGCACCAAGATGGGCAATGGAAAGGCACCAGGGAGACAATTCAGGAACACAGATCGACTGTTCGTCATCCTAACTGCCCTCCATTCCCCTACCACATTTTAAAATGCATAGCAGGCTACTCGTTACACAAGCAATACTACATGTTTACAAGTTTTTGTTAAATAGGACTGCCTTTCTTTGCTTTTCATGTTTTTTAACAAGGGAGAAATTAATCCACATGATTCTGAAACTGGAGGAGTGACTTCTTTCTGTGTGATACACACTGCTGTCCATTGATAACACTAGACTTGAGCATATTATTTGGGTCATTGAAAAAACCCAGTTCTGACAGATGATTTCCTGTAAAAATGCCTTATGATCTGTCTCAACAGACTAATCAGATGAGCAGCTGCGTCATGTGTTATTCAATCATCTCCTTGTTGAGGCTTCTTTGTGTGCCAGTCTACCTCTATTGAAAAACTCAATGAGTTTTCAGAGCAGTTGTTCAAAAGGAGATGTTCTTAAAACGTATCTCAGTAACATTCCAACGCAATTTAGTTTAGCCACAAGCAAGTCCAATTAGTTCACCGAGAATTATTCCCAGATACATGTGTATAGCAGCAGTGTGATAAAGGTAGACTTTGATGTACTGAGACAACTGGGTGATTTGCAGTAGTAGTAGTACCTTTATTGGCATAAAGAGAGTAAAGCATAACCAAACTGGTTCAATAAGTGCCCCACACGTACAAAATCCAGGAGGGAGGAAAGCAGAAGACCAAACCCCCTAAAAACATTTAATTGAAAGCAAGGCTTCGCTTTCTCACAATTGAACTGATGAAATCTGCAATTCTTTCCAGGATGTCGGGCACCTCCACAGACAACATAAAACGGACTTTATCCCCATCAGATTTTCCCTCCAATTTTAACAGGACCAGTGCCACAAATTTTGAACGATCACTCTGGTGGAATGGACAGTGCAGAAACATGTGAGCAAGAGTTTCCAATGCACCCTGCTCACATGAGCAATGTCTTTCGAGGTATGGAATTCCTTTGAACCTACCATATAGTAAAGCTGCAGGCATGACATTACATCTGGCTAGGGAGAATGCCCTGCATTTTTGTGGACACTTAAGCAGGGAAAGGAAGGCAGCTGGTTTTCCAATCTTAAAGGGGATGTTGGAAAACAGTGGTGAACAGGTCTTATTGGAAGCGTTCCATAGTTCCTGGAATTCAATGTCCAAAATTCTTCTTTTGATTATTTGGAAGGCTTGCCCTTGATTTAGTGAGCCCAAGGAGTCACTATCTAAGCCAATCCATTTCAGTTTTTTTAAAAGGGCAGTAGTCCCAAAGGGAGGTTTGGAGTCCAGCAATAGTTGGTATAATAAACTATCTGGGGCAGAGTTATAGAAAAGTTTTAGCCAGAATTGAAATGATCTCAGCCAAGCCATCGTTTCCAAAGAGGAAAGGCTGGTCTCTAGACAAAGCACCAAGTAGGGAACACAACTTGGTAACCTTAGCACTTTACGTAAGAATTGAGATTGTATCTGTTCAATTGACCTATCCATGGCATTTAACTAGATTGGGATGCCATACAAAATTTGTGGGATAATTTTGGATTTAAAAACCTGTAAAGCCGCCAGAATGTAACAATTGCCAGAATTATAATAGAAACGAAGCATTGCCTGACCAGTGAATCTAGCTACATTTATAACCATTTCGCGATGAGGAGACCAGGAATGTTTAGGGTGATTTGCAAAGATTCCTTTCCTGCACAGTGTCACAATGTGGCTGTGGAGACAGAGGTTGGGACTTTGATTCCCTACAGCAGCGGTCCCCAACCTTTTTAACCCTACGGACCGGTTGGGGAAGGCAGGGCACTCCCCGTGCTTGTGCGCATGCGTGAAGGAACGGGCGCGCGTGTGCACATGCGTGGAGCGGGAGGGTGCTTGTGCGCACTCGTGCTCATGCGCGAAGGAGCGGGAGGGTGCTCATGCGGGTGCCTGCATGCACAAAGGGCGCTCGGCGCTCGGGAGGCACTCGTACGCATGCGCTAAGGGGTGGGGGAGCACTTGTGTGGGCGCAGGCACACACACGCATGCGCAAAGGGGCTGTGTGTGGGGAGTGCAGGCGGGGTGGGGGGGGAAGGTCTGTCTCCGCGGCCCGGTCTGGCTCAGGCCATGGACCGGCACGGGGCCGCGGACCGAGGGTTGGGGACCTCTGTCCTACAGCACCTCCAGAGAGAAGTGCCAGTCTGTGTAGCCTTGGGCCAGCTGCACAGTCCCAGGGCAGCCCCAGAAGAAGGGAATGGGAAACCACTTCTGAATACTTTCTACCTAGAAAACCCTGAAAAGGATCAATATGTGTCAAAATTGACTTGATGACACACAATGATGATGATGATGATATTTGACTATAGCAACAGTTTCACCCCACTGTAAACCATACAAACCTGGTCAAACTGGGAGTGGGTTTTCTGTGCAGAAGGACTGTGAGTTCTAATTAGTACTAGTACTCAAAATGAGTATATTGGATTAGAATTATTGAATCTGAAGTAAGTATCCTTTTTGCAACAGCCTCCAGTCAGTGGATCCTAGCATTGTAAGAAAAACAACAAATGCAGACCAAAAGTCTGCCTCCCCCTGGTGTATAACTGTGGTTCACCACCCATCACATCTTATTTTCTCACCAAGTCGTCTCTAAAAGACTCAAGTATGATCATGATAGAAACAAAAAGCCCACTTTTTTTATGAGAAGGAAATCGGTACGTTTATCACCACTGTGGTATAACATTTATGTTTTACAGTAAGTTGCTGAAGCAATGCAGTGAGGGATTCAGGGAAATCCCCAGTATTTTAATACCAGTATGCAAAAAACCTCAGAGATACACGACTCATGGCAGTTAGGGTAAGTGGGCTACAGTGTTCCATACCTGCAATGAGCCATGGGTATTGACACACAAAATCCCTAACATTTGTTAGGAAAACCCTGTGTCCCATCTAGAATGCTTCTCTGTGGCATGTGTCAAGAACCACTGATGTACAAGATGGTAATATAAATGCTGGAACCCCCATATGGAGGATAATTGAAGATATCACTTTTAGCAATCAGAGCTGAACAATAAGAGTAACAGTAATAGGTAACAGTAACAAGAACAACAAGACAATAATAATAGACACCTTGAACATAACGCACCAGACATAGTAATGATAGAATGAAGAAATGTCTGGATAATTGACATAGCAATTCCAGGAGATGCCAGAGTTCAAAATAAAGAATTGGAAAAACTAACAAAATACAGAGACCTGGCAATCAAAACATCTTGCTTGTGGATGAAACATACTTCAGTGGTCCCTGTAGTCATCAGGGCTTTGGGAACAATATCAAGAAATTTCACACAGTATTATAAGCAGTTGCAGATCTCAGAAATAAGAACATCTGAGCTACAAAAAATGGCAAAATTAGGAACAGCATACATACTGCGCTGATATTTAACAGATACTTAGGATTTTGGTTAAAACTTGTATCTGTTAAATAATACCAGTCAATGTTTTTATAATTTTGATTGACTGTGCCTAGTATTTTTTAAATAATAATAATAATGTGCCATCAAGTCAGTTCTGACTTCTGTTGATCCTTTCCAGGGTTTTCCAGGTAGACAATACTCAGAAGTTGTTTACTTGCTGTCAGCCGCCCAGAGTAGTCTATGACTAGATGGGCGGGGTATAAGTATAATAAATAAATAAATAAATAAATAAATAAATAAATAAATAAATAAATAAATAAATAAATAAATAAATAAATAAATAAATAAATAAATAAAAATATTATTCTCTTCTACTGGGAGCAGTTCTGGGACTCTGCAGCTTGCCCAAGGCTACCCAGGCTGGCTCTTCTCCCCAGAAGGCACTGTGGGGAATTGAACTCCCAACCTTTGGCTCCAAGCCAAATACCTAAAACACTGAGCTATCCAGCCAAATCAATAACATTGTTATTGTTACTGAAGCCTCCCAAATTCCAAGATCTGTAACTCACAATATACAATGTTATTGATTTGGCTGAACAGCTCAGTGTTTTAGGTATTTGGCTGTGGAGCCAAAGGTTCAACTCCCCACTGTGCCTCCAGGGAGAAAAGCCCACCTTGCTTGGTGTGTGTGTGTGTGTGTGTGTGTGTGTTGCTTCTCAAAGGAAGAAGGACTAAAGTCTTCTGTAAAGACATTCTGTAGAGGGCACAGCCCTTTGTGTCAACTTTATATCAGACGCAACACATCGCATAGGGCTTAAAAATTCCATGCTGATGTATCGCTGTGTCCAGACAGTCTAAACGAATATGAGTGAGGAATTTAGCAGGCATTTGTCACATACCTACTATGGATGAGATGTTTGTATCTTTTTGAACCACAACACCCAGAAGTCTTCTAGAATTCTGAGGGCTTTACTACCTCTCCCCCCAAAAACCCCCTCACGTGTTTGATATAATACAGAGCTGGTACATAATTGAGGCGGGGGGGGGGGGAAATCTCTTCATTTCTGAGTTCTGAGGCAGAGAAACTAGTTAGGTGGGACTAAGCTCTGTTATAGTATCTCTGCCCACTGTATAGAGTGCCTATCTGGAAACTAAAGGAAAGTAGCTCTTAACTTGGAAGGAATTCATGTTACAGGAAATATAAGTCTGATTGAAGATTTCCTCATACACTTAAGCCAATGAATGTATAGGAAAGCAATTTTAAACAAAGTGAAAAGGAGTAAACAATGCTATGTTACTATACAAGTTAAAATAACAAAATAAACTTTAAACAGCAGCCAGAAATCTGAAGAAGTAGCCAGTGAGCCACCTCACGTGATTTCGGGAGACAGATCGCATTGCTGAGCAAGTTTGGAGAACTCAGCAGTGGCCAGAGGATTGGAAAAGATCAGTCTACATCCCAATCCCAAAGAAGGGCAGTGCCAAAGAATGCTCCAACTACCATACAATTGCACTCATTTCACACGCTAGCAAGGTTATGCTCAAAATCCTACAAGGTAGGCTTCAGCAGTATGTGGACCGAGAACTCCAAGAAGTACAAGCTGGATTTCGAAGGGGCAGAGGAACTAGAAACCAAATTGCTAACATGCGCTGGATTATGGAGAAAGCCAGAGAGTTCCAGAAAAACATCTACTTCTGCTTCATTGACTATGCAAAAGCCTTTGATTGTGTGGACCACAGCAAACTATGGCAAGTTCTTAAAGAAATGGGAGTGCCTGACCACCTTATCTATCTCCTGAGAAATCTATATCTAACTCGCTGGCATATTGAGTGTAGCACCTTAACAGCATCATCTTTTAAGATTTTAAGATTTCAACTGGAATGCCATCACCTCCACTGGCCTTGTTGTTAGCCATGCTTTCTAAGGCCCACTTGACTTCACTCTCCAGGATGTCTGGCTCAAGGTCAGCAACCACACTGTCTGGGTTGTCCGGGACATCCAGATCTTTCTGGTATAATTCCTCTGTGTATTCTTGCCACCTCTTCTTGATGTCTTCTGCTTCTGTAAGGTCCCTACCATTTTTGTCCCTTATCATGTCCATCTTTGCACAAAATGTTCCTTTAATATCTCCAATTTTCTTGAACAGATCTCTGGTTTTTCCCTTTCTATTCTTTTCCTCTATTTCTTTTCACTGTTTGTTTAAGAAGGTCCTCTTGTCTCTCCTTGCTATTCTGTAACTTTCCTTATCTCCCTTGCATTTTGTTTCCCTTCTCTTCTCTGCTATTTGTAAGGCCTCGTTGGACAGCCACTTTGCTTTCTTGCATTTCCTTTTCTTTGGGATGGTTTTTGTTGCTGCCTCCTGTACAATGTTACGAGCCTCCATCCAGAGTTCTTCAGGCACTCTGTCCACCAAATCTAGTTCCTTAAATCTGTTCTTCACTTCCACTGTGTATTCATAAGGGATTTGGTTTAGATTATACCTGGCTAGCCCAGTGGTTTTTCCTACTTTCTTCAGTTTAAGCTTAAATTTTGCTATAAGAAGCTGATGATCAGAGCCACAATCAGCTCCAGGTCTTGTTTTTGCTGACTGTATAGAGCTTCTCCATCTTTGGCTGCAGAGAATATAATCAATCTGATTTCGGTATTGCCCATCTGGTGATGTCCATGTGTAGAGTCACCTCTTGTCTCGTTGGAAAAGAGTGTTTGTGATGACCAGCTTGTTCTCTTGACAAAACTCTATTAGCCTTTGCCCTGCTTCGTTTTGAACTCCAAGGCCAAACTTACCTGTTGTTCCTTTTATCTCTTGATTCCCTACTTTAGCATTCCAATCCCCTATAATGAGAAGAACATCTTTCTTTGGTGTCAGTTCTAGAAGGTGTTGTAAGTCTTCATAGAATTGGTCAATTTCAGCCTCTTCAGCATCGGTGGTTGGTGCATAAACGTGGACGACTGTGATGTTGAAAGGTCTGCCTTGGATTCGTATTGAAATCATTCTATCATTTTTGAGATTGTATCCCAGTACAGCTTTTCCCACTCTTTTGTTGACTATGAGGGCTACTCCATTTCTTCTACGGGATTCTTGCCCACAATAGTAGATATGATAATCGTCTGAATTGAATTCGCCCATTCCCATCCATTTTAGTTCACTGACACCCAGGATGTCAACGTTTATTCTTGTCATCTCCTGTTTGACCACATCCAGCTTACCAAGGTTCATAGATCTTACATTCCAGGTTCCTATGCAGTATTCTTCTTTGCAGCATCGGACTTTCCTTTCCTTTCCTTAAGGCACTGCAAGACTCACCATCACAGTTAAAAAACACTTACAACAGAAGAGAACGTGGAAATATCCAGGGCTGCAACAATTACAGCATCATAAAGACTAATATAGTATTTACAGTGCACTTCGTGGGTACCTTGCTTTACAGATACTATGAATTGTCAGATAGAAAAAATAGGTGAGTGCTAAATCACATCAAGCCTGAATGCTCCCTAGAAGCAAAAATGACCAAACTGAGGCTATTATATTTTGGACACATTATCAGACGACAAGACTCACTGGGAAAGACAATATTGTTGGGAAAAGCTGAAGGCAGGAGGAAAAGAGGAAGACGACACATGAGAGGGTTTGACTCAAAGGATGCAACAGCTTTTTGTTTGCAAGACTTGAGCAGGGCTGTTGAGGGCAGAGCCTTTTGGAGGCTTCAGAGGCTTTGCAAAGAACTGCTCTCTCTTTTTAGCAATGACTCTCAGAAGCATCTAAATATATGAATAAACAGATTTAGAATCCTGTAGTATAAAACTATATGACACAGACTGGGTCTGATTGAAACAGAAGTTTCTTAATTGCAGAAAAATGTCTGATTGTCACAGCACAGATTTTTCAACACCTCTTATGGTTTGCAAACTACTTGCTTTGCTTTGTGATTGGTCATTTGGGAGGGTAAACACAAGTTTTCTCGGTCATTGACTGCTCCCGCTGGCGCAGGTTCTCAAAGAATCAGGCAGGAATTTACCTGGATGTGTCATGGATTGAATCTGAGACCTCAACACAAAACATGCTCTGTACACTGAAGTACAGATCTTCTCTCTTCGTTGTTTGGGCACCACAGTTTTATCTGCATTCCTGCTAGCAAATGGTAAGAAGGAAAATTCTCCTCCTCTTACAAATGATCTGGTTTATTGCTGAGGGAACAAAGCCTAGAAACCACCATGATAGTCTTGCTTCTGCATGCAAATCCAGTTTGCATTCAAGCAAGAGTGTGCTCTATCTAATATACTCAGCACTGGAACCTAATATTCATATTTTTTTACAGCTTTTTAACTGCTTGAATAGTATCTCCAGGTTCCTGAAGGACTGTGTTTCTAAGAGAGAACTGGCAGGCATGGAAAATGAATCTATCCATTCATTACAGCTGCCGTCTTCAATATGAAATGCAGAGATCAGAATACTTTTGCAAAAAATGGAAAAAATAAAGAAGATATTGCCAAAATTCAGCTAAGAGTATACATGGTAATAATTAGGGTTCTAGCTCAACCTAAGCTTCTGAAATGACTCCACGATCTGCCCATATGAGCATCACTGAAAAACTCTTCCTGTATGTTCAGATTTCCCCAAGGTGGCTCCATAAAATGTTTTGGATTACAATTTCTATCTTCCCCAGCTTGACACTAGAAGTGGAGAAAGAACCTTAGCCACGATGTGATACTCTAGTTAATCTGCCACAAACAGTAGTTGGCCATTTCATTTCAATCAACTATTTCTGACTTTGTTTGGCCAACCAATTTCCAACTGTGATCGATCATTTCAGACATCACTTTAAACTACGGTTATATTTCTTCAACGATAATTCAGCATGGGGTCTAAATGAAGCTACTGATGCAAGAAACTTGGCAGGGATGTGATGTCCAATGAGGCCAGATATTCTGAGCATTTTTCAGCACTCTGAGGGGAGCATGCTGATAAATTAGCGAAAGCTCGAAGCAGCAGAATAATCAGATAAAAAGATTTGAAGAACGAATGTATGATACAAAACTAAAATGTCTTCCAGGCATATATCAAGATGCAAGATTTAATCTAAGAAGCCCTCTGGGACCCTGCCTCTTTCCTACAAGCTAATGTCGAAAAATGAGAGTAGATTGCTCTCTTACTCTAGGAGTTCCCGTTCCTATCGACATCTTCCGGAGGAGCCCCACATTATCTGATCCAAAGAACCACTTGGATGTGTTGCAAGGAACCTTGAAAATATCCCAGCAGACATGCTTGGCTCATGTGAGCCAGCTCACATGAAGAAATCTGCCTGCTTCACTTTAGACCTGAGGAATGGGTGGGCATGGCTGGTCTTCAGCCATATGCGCAGCCCTGAACCTTGGAAGGTAGCCCCTTCCTGTATCCATGATTTCCCTTATCAAAATTCTGGAAGGCTATGGGAGGGGGGGGGGGAATTGTGTGATTCGTCTCTTCCGAACTAGTTTTGGGTCCAGGGAGGTGTTTCACCCCACCAAAGGAGAGTTCGTTGAAATTCTCCACAGTGGAAGTTAACTGTACCAGAACTTAGAAAGGTTATTTGATATGACTTTAACTTTCCATGGTCATGTTGGCTGAAGAGATCCTGGAAGTTGTAGTCAAGATATATAACATTTTGAAGCTCTATCTGTAGTGGAGCTAAAATGAAGGCCTCTCAAGTCAAGGTTTGGCTATCCCCCAAACCCTACCCAAGCAAATCTTTAGAGGGTTGCTTCCTCATAATAGCCAAAGACCCACCAACCTATGTTTTCTTGACTTAGGAGCATAGGAAACCTTATACTGAGGTTGGGTCATTAGTCCACCCGACTACATCTCTACAGTCTAACAGAGGCTATGATTTCAGGATGAAGTCTTTCCTAGCCCTATCTGGGAAGGACAGATGCCAGGAACCAAACCTAAAATCTTCTGCATGTTAAGCTCAGTGCTTTAGGTCTCTGGCTGCAGAGACCTCTGGCTGCAGAGCCAGAGGTTCAGAGTTCGATTCCCCCTCTGTGTCTCTGGACAGGGGCTGGACTCAATATGATCCACAGGGTCCCTTCCAGCTCTGCAGTTCTGAGATTCTCTAAGTACTCTGCTTTCGAAATCTTATGATCCTTCCCTCCTGAAATATTGTCCTTCCTTTCCAGGATGAGATCTGATTAAGAGAGAAAAGCATATTTTGCCTATCTGTAAAACAGAACTGTCTCCGTAGGTCCCAACCCAAAAGTATCTTTCCTTTGCCACTGATCTGCATTGACCATGGCTTTGGAAGACTTTGTCCTAGTAAAAACAGTAAAGCCATTCTCTCTTCCCTGTGGCATAATTCAGCAGTTGTGTTACTCATTAAAATCCACCGCTTTGGGGGTAATTACTTCCAAATCTTCAACAGTCTGCCTGAAAGCTACATCATATGATCTTACAGCACATGATTTGTGATATAACTTTTCCTCATCGTAGAAAGTTTGTAACATGATGGTGCTGTTCTCTTACACACTGCCCAACTTAAGAACAAATGAATCAAGAATTAGGAAAACTAGTGCTTCAACGATTTCAAGACGCTACCTCTTTGCTACTATTCCTCAGCACAGCAAGTATTAATAATTATGCTTATTATAAAGTTGTTGCTGTGTGATGCCAAATCAGAAATGACTTACAGTGACCTTCACAGGGCTTTCAAGGGAAGTGAGATATTTAAGTGGTTTTACCCGTTCTGCACACCCAGGAAGCTTCCATGGCTGAGCGGGGATTCAACACCACATTGGGTATCCATTATAAAATCAGAGTGGTTTTTTTAAAAAATATCATAGCAAATAAAAATGGTTGTCCTCTACTTTGTCATGCAGAAATAACTGAAAGTCTCCATTTTACTTTATACTAGAAGTATGGAAGCCAGCAGTGTGGCAACACTCTTCTTTATGAGAATCACAGAATAACTGAGCTGGAAGGAGCTTATAAGTCCACCAAGTACAATCCCCTGCTCAGTGCAGGAATCAAAATCTAAGTATATCTGACAGATGGTTGTCCACTTGAATGCCTCCAGCACTGGAGCGCTCACCACCTCCCAAGCTAAGTAGTTCCATTGTCGAACTGCTCTAACAGTTAGGAAGTTTTTCCTGATATTCAGCCAAAATTCGTTCACAGCTGCAGAGAAGGACCCTTAAGATGTGAAGGAGGAACTTCAGAACATGAAGAAGTAGCTTCAGAGCTTAAGGGCAGAGTCAATGACAATTCTCCTCCTCCACTGCTTGTACTATACTAGTTTCTTGTAGAATGTGAAGGAGCATTTATGTGAGTTCCTCATACATGACCTGAGATTTTTGTTAACTCAGTGCGATTTAGGAAGGAATGCCAAGGTATTGCCTGCCATGCTACCAGTGTAACAAAATAAGGCCAAAGTCTTTTAACATCTTCTGAGTAGTACTAGCAGAGGATTCTGGAGCTGTACCAGCAGTTTAATCAGCTACAAGTTTTTATGAAATACAAAGACATTTTTTGCACGGTACTAGCGTCAGCTCTGCCAAATACATAGTCCAAGCATCCAAAATCTCTTAATTCCAAAAGAGTTTGAGGAATTTTATTCCCCTGGTCTCATTTTATGTAATTCAAGAAAGAGAGAAATCAGTAATAGTTGAGTTACAAATTAAGTTAAAAAAATATTTCACATAAGTTATGTCTCAGGAACATCAATATACTGTAGATGCAATTAATGCACGTTTACTGGCAAAAGAGAAAAAGATCCAGCATGTATTTTGTCTTAAAACTCATAAAAAGCAAGAGCTGATATTTAATAAAAAAATTGGGGGTGAAAGAATGTAAAAATGAGTGAAAGAATGAGTGAAAGAATGTAAAAATAAATGAGCAAGTAGCCTACTAAAAAAGCTGAAATTGCTATCTGTATCTATATTAAAGTTTTATGGAAAAAACTGATCTTCCTTCCTTCCTTCCTTCCTTCCTTCCTTCCTTCCTTCCTTCCTTCCTTCCTTCCTTCCTTCCTTCCTTCCTTCCTTCCTTCCTTTATTGTGTTCCAAGCTCCCTGTGGATGCTGAAAACTGGAGAAGTAGCAAATGCTCTACATTCTATGGTCTCTCTAGTCGCCAGTTCTCATAAATACATCCTGGAAATACATATAAATCGGTATTTCTGTGGTTTTTTTATTTAGCATTTTCAGGCAGTGGATAAGTGAATTAGTGGATACTGATCCTGTGGATGGGGGTGGTCTTACTGTATATTGTTTTGGCTCTTATTAATAACTTGATAGCTCAATGAGGTTAGGTTTGTGGCTGTGGAGCCAGAGGTTGGGAGTTTGATTCCCTACTGTGCCTCTTAGGGAACAGCCAGCCTGTGTGGCCTTGGGCCAGCTGCACAGTCCCAGGGTGCCCCTCAGAAGAAGGGAGTGGCAAATCACTTCTAAGTATTCTTTACTGGAAAACCTTAAAGGGGTCGCCATAAGTCAGAATTGACTTGACCAGCACATGATGATTAATAACAACACTGCTCTACTATCATTAAGGAAGCCATTCTTTTAAAAACTCACCTTATTTCTACCATTAGATAGAAAAAAAATGGATGATACGTGAATCAGAAACTCATTCCAAAAGAGCACAAGATTTAAACGGTTTGGTTTTAACCTAATTCACTTGAGCCCTTGATGTTTATTTTTAAAAAGAAGCGTCGGGTAGATCCCGCTAAAGTTAAGCTGCTCTAAACTCTGCTAGTTTTCCTGGAAGAGCTTCAACCGAGCTGCCTTTGCAACAGTTCAACGTCTTCAGTAATCACTCTTTTTTTAAAAGCGCTCCAAAAGAATGGGTGGGATGACGGCTCACGTTCAACGCTTTTAAGTATGGCTTTGAAAGAGTTCTACAGGATTTTTGTTACGAATAAGTGTGTGTGTGGGGGGGAGGGGGGCAAGAGGATAAACAAGAAAGAAGTTTAACACACCCACGGGGCAATCAAGTGAACATCAAGAATTGAGCAGCTATGGGAGGGGGGCACCAAAATTTTGATTTCCACCCAAATTTGTGTCTTCTCGGCACCAGCCCTTTAGCACCCCCCCACCTTCAAGAGGCTACATAAAACTGTGCTTTTTTAAAGAAGCATTTAGTGGCGTTGTTCAATGTTTTTGCCAAAACTGTCCTGTCTCTGTTCTTGGGGTGTTGTTTTATTCTGTTTTAATAATCTTAATAAATAATAACAATCCGGAGGCATGATACTGAAAGGGATATCACACTGCTATAATTCTATAATGTAGATACACCCACCAGCACACTCATGTGCAATCTGTGTACTTACAAGAAGGGTGGAGAAAAATCAAATCGATTTAAATCAATTTGATTTAAATTAAATCCACGCCACTTACAAGGCACAACAGGTAAGGATCCGGGTGAATATCCGTATTGTCTAGATTTCCATCTTCTGTTTTTGTTTTTGCATACAGAAAAGCGAAAACAGCCTACAAGTGGATCACATGAGATAACTCTACAAATACGGATTCTAGTTCAATAGCTTCACCTTTCAAGCCTATGTGAAGGGAATGATATAATTAGTAACAAATTGTGTGCCATCAAGTTGATTTCAATTTTTGCTGACCCTTTCCAGCATTTTCTAGGTAAAGAATACTCAGAAGTAGTTACCATTCCCTTCTTCTGTGGGTTCCCTGGGACTGTGCAGCTTGCCCAAGGCCACCCAGGCTGGCTTTTCTCCCAGAAGGCACAGTGGGGAATCGAACTCCCAACCTCTAAACCTAAACCACTCAGCTATTCATTTACATGCACTCAATTGTAGGATTCACACATTAGTTTATAGCTCTTTCACTGAAATTCAGAGATTTGCTTAACGCTGCAATGCTATACCTACCTGCTTGGAGTAATCGCCACTGTATTCCATTGACTTCTGCCACTATAACTTTGTTTTCATTACACTCAGAGTTTAGAAGAGTTTTTTCATAGGTTCTGAAAATGCTTAAAACTGCAATTCCATGGCATACACATTAGGATAAATCTTCCTGGGATGACT
Organism: Intellagama lesueurii; assembly: GCA_037013535.1. Classification (NCBI taxonomy): domain Eukaryota; kingdom Metazoa; phylum Chordata; class Lepidosauria; order Squamata; family Agamidae; genus Intellagama; species Intellagama lesueurii. The sequence goes on from JBAJHW010000003.1 coordinate 11,375,513, forward strand.
CGGATTTCCACGGAAGCATGGATGAGATTGTGTAGTACAATTCAGAAACTAGTTTCTGGGATAGAACCACATTACACTGTGTGGGGCTGCCAAGAAAACTTGTTCCAATCTGCCACAGTTTTGCCTGGATTGCACTCCTAATCTGGAACATGTATCCTGAGTGAGATTTAAAGTGAAGTCTTACACACTAGTGTCTCACATGGCAACCAAAAGCCCCTGTGAAGAGTAATGGGATGCCAAATAAACATGCTTTAAGCATCCCTGCCCGGAGTTCGAACAAAGCTTCTGAACAGAGATACCTTACTTTTAAAGACTCTTGGGCTTAATCCCGTTTTAGTCCCAAATAGAATAGGGCTCATTCTGAAATGAATGGGATTCACTCGTCATTACTCACGCAAATTCCTCTGATTCTGATGGGTCTACTCAAGATGGAAGAAAATCTGGATTAAACCTGTATCATATTAAATTGTCTGTTGTATGAATAAATAAAAATCACTACTTTTAAAAACAGATATATTAAACACACGTTCTGCATGTACCTAAAATGTACATTACTTTAAAAAGTTATGGTTTTATTGAAATTTGTCTGTTTTAACCCACAGAGAGAGAAATATTTATAGACCCGTTTATATACAACTACAAATATTCTCGTAATATATCAAAAGTACCGAAGAGTCTTGGGGACTAGTAACTTTCATTTAATGGAAGTTACTAGTCCCCAAACACCCATCCCCGCCGTCCTGGGCTCCCTCTCCCCATCGCCTGCCCCCCCCCCCCGCCCCGCTCACCCGCAATGTCCCAGAGCTGGAGCCGCACCACCGTCTCGGCGTCCCAGCTGAGCACCTTGAGGGCAAAATCCACCCCGATGGTGGCCCGGTAGTGGGGCGAGAAGTTCTGGTGCACGTAGCGCTTGATGATGCTGGTCTTGCCCACGCCCAGGTCGCCGATCACCAGCAGCTTGTAGAGGCGCTCCTTCGGGCCGGGCGGCGGCGGCGCGGGCGGCGCGGGCGGCGGGAGCGGCATCTTTGCGCTCGCCCTCCGCGCGCCTCGGCGGCCCGCGGGCTCCGGGGGCGCCGCCACGAGAAGCAAGCGAGCGGGCCGGCCGGGCGGGCCAGAGGGCGGGCGAAGCCGAAGAAGGAAGGCAGGGCGGCCGCGGAAGGGAGGCGGGCCCGGGCCGGGGAGGGGGGGTGTCCCAGGCGCTCCCTCGCCAGCCAGCGCGCAAAGCAGCGGGCGGCGCGTGAAAAGTGGGCAAGCGTTTGTCGGTCTGGCCTTCTGGCCGTCTGTCGGTCTTCCTTCCTTCCTTCCTTCCTTCCTTCCTTCCTTCCTTCCTTCCTTCTTCTTCTTCTCTCTCTCTGTATTTCCTTCCTTCCTTCCTTCTTCTTCTCTCTCTCTCTCTATTTCCTTCCTTCCTTCCTTCTTCTTCTCTCTCTATTTCCTTCCTTCCTTCTTCTTCTTCTTCTCTCTATTTCCTTCCTTCCTTCCTTCCTTCCTTCCTTCCTTCCTTCCTTCCTTCCTTCCTTCCTTCCTTCTTCTTCTCTCTCTCTCTGTATTTCCTTCCTTCCTTCCTTCTTCTTCTCTCTCTCTATTTCCTTCCTTCCTTCCTTCTTCTTCTCTCTCTCTCTATTTCCTTCCTTCCTTCTTCTTCTTCTTCTCTCTATTTCCTTCCTTCCTTCCTTCTTCTCTCTCTCTCTGTATTTCCTTCCTTCCTTCCTTCTTCTTCTCTCTCTCTCTATTTCCTTCCTTCCTTCTTCTTCTCTCTCTCTCTATTTCCTTCCTTCCTTCCTTCCTTCCTCTTCTTTCTCTCTCTATTTCCTTCCTTCTTCTTCTCTCTCTCTCTGTATTTCCTTCCTTCCTTCCTTCTTCTTCTTCTCTCTCTCTATTTCCTTCCTTCCTTCCTTCCTTCCTTCCTTCCTTCCTTCCTTCCTTCCTTCCTTCCTTCCTTCCTTCCTTCCTCTTCTTTCTCTCTCTATTTCCTTCCTTCTTCTTCTCTCTCTCTCTGTATTTCCTTCCTTCCTTCCTTCTTCTTCTCTCTCTCTCTATTTCCTTCCTTCCTTCCTTCTTCTTCTCTCTCTCACTCTATTTCCTTCCTTCCTTCCTTCTTCTTCTTCTCTCTATTTCCTTCCTTCCTTCCTTCCTTCTTCTCTCTCTCTCTGTATTTCCTTCCTTCCTTCCTTCTTCTTCTCTCTCTCTCTATTTCCTTCCTTCCTTCTTCTTCTCTCTCTCTCTATTTCCTCCCTTCCTTCTTCTTCTTCTCTCTATTTCCTTCCTTCCTTCCTTCCTCTTCTTTCTCTCTCTATTTCCTTCCTTCTTCTTCTCTCTCTCTCTGTATTTCCTTCCTTCCTTCTTCTTCTCTCTCTCTCTATTTCCTTCCTTCCTTCTTCTTCTTCTCTCTCTCTATTTCCTTCCTTCCTTCCTTCCTTCCTTCCTTCCTTCCTTCCTTCCTTCCTTCCTTCCTTCCTTCCTTCCTTCTCTCTCTCTATTTCCTTCCTTCCTTCGTCCCCCCCCCCCCCCCGTCTCTTTCTGAAAAGGGATATAGAGATGCAGGGACTTGGAAACAATTCATTTTCGGACTCTCATCCCAAACCAGGACAAAAAGCAGCCAGAGTGCCTAACGCTTGCAAAGGATTGTAGAAAAATATGCCTACATTGGTGGGGGAAGGGGGGTTGCAAAAGTTTCTTTCTTGAACTACAGCTCCCGGAATCCCCAGCCAGCATGGGAGTTGGAGTCAAGGGGGGGGGGAATTCTTCCAGATGACTGGGAGATTGTGGGAGTTGTCGTCTCAAAAAAAGTAACTTTTCCAACTAGCTAAGGAAGATCCCTTTTTCCTCCAGTCTCAAATAGATCAAGATGTATTTGGCACCCATTCTGTAAGATGTTACTCCCACATTTTGAGAGAATATTGCCCACCTGAAGCCTTGGGCTGTGCATGACATTTTGGGTTTGATCTTTCAAACGGGTTGCCCATCACAGTGGTCCTTTGGCTCTTCTGTACTTAGGGCCATGCCTGTGTCGTCTTTCAGCTGCAAAACAAGGGTCCTCACAGATTTATCATGGGGGATAAACTTTTGGATACCCTCCAAAATGGAAAGGTTGCTCTTGGACAAACAATTCTGCATCTGTCTCTGAAATTTAGGTGGCTGGATAGCTCCGTGGTTTAGGTATTTGGCTGTGGACCCAGAGGTTGGGAGTTCAATTCCTCGCTGTGCATCCTGTGAAGCAGAGCCAACCTGTGTGGCCTTGGGCAAGCTGCACAGTCCCAGGGTGTCCGCAGAACAAGAGAATGTTAAACCACTGCTGTGTATTCTGTCTGCCTAGAAAACACTGCAAAGGGTCACCATAAGTCTGAACTGACTTGATGGCACATGATGATGATGATTAATCCCCTTGATCAGAAGTACAGAGACCAAGTAAAAGGAAGTTAATAGTAGCTAGTCTATTCTGCGTTGAACAGACCTTACCTTCTGGGCAATATACAGAAGAACTCCCTTATCCACGAGATCAGGTATCTGCTGATTCACATATCCGTGGTCTGAAAATATTAAAAACATTAAAAGAAAAATCACAGAAATATATATTTCTAAAAGTGAAGTTACCAAAACGGGCTACTAGAGGGAGACAGAGACCATGCTATGTATAGTGTTCACCATTAAAATAGTGTTTGTGGTGCACAAGACCTCCCTAAGGAGCGCCTAGCACTCTGTCAGAGAGTTCGACAGGCCACTTACCTACCACCTTTGCGCTGGGGCAAGTCCCAAGACCTCAGCAGTGCATAGCGTAAGCCCTTTGAACAAGTCTGACCTTAAAAGAACACTTTACTTTTACCCAGTACTTTGCAAGTACAGACACATGGGCTTTGTGATTCCTTAGAGCTCACAACAGCTCAGTTAGGTAGGACTCTTAAAGATAGCTAGTTTGTGGCCCTCTTCACTCCCTGGATTTAGCCAGATCATGCTGGTCAAGAGACCAGTCCTTTTGTAAGGATTTTAATAATTAATTCTTATTAGAAAAATAAATTTTCATAGAATCAGTTTATATTGCACAAGCTTTAGCATAAAGAGCATATTCAAAGATTATTACAGTTAAATAAAATAACTATTTCCCATTAAAATAATAAACACTACTAAGCTAGGCTAAGGTGGGCTACAGTGGGCTAGCCCCACCTCGTTCTTTCTCTTTACTTACATCCTCTCTCAATCAAGTTCCTTTCTCTCCCACCATTATGGAATCGAATCCCAGAACAAGACTGGATCTCCATTCATCTCACATAACCCATCGTCCATTTTCTACACTCTCTAACTCCTCCCTTCTTCTTGACAATTCTGGCTGTTAACCAATTAGCCTCAAGGGTCTGTAACACCTTCCTCCTTCCTTGATTCCCATGAAAGTCCAGGTGTTTTATCTCTTCTCCAATTAGCTCGGAATGTTGAGTCTTCCATGGGCCCCTTGATTCGACCTTCAGTTTTATCTCGAACCACATTGTAACGGTCTTCAGAAAAACATTCTCAAAGCACTTAGAAAAACACATTCCAATTTCTCTCAAATCATCTTCACACAGAACCTGTCTGACTCCATCTTACGTTTCTCTGACTACATATCCCATCATCATGACAGTTTTCACTCTAATCCATGTTTTCCAGCATCTGTGGGAGGGAACTGATGCCCCGTGGAGATATAGGGGTCTTACTGTACTCTAAGAAGTACAGCTAACTGGTATGTGTCCAGAGGAGAGAGACCTGGGAAAGGCCTGGGAACCAAACCCTATGAGGAGTAGCTGAGGGATCTTGGCACATTTAGCCTGGAGAACACTGAGAAGCAATATGAGAACCGATCTCAAAAATCAGAAGGGCTGGCGTGTGGAAAATAGAGCAAGCTTAAATTCTGCAGCTCCTGAAGTGATGGATTTAAATTACAGGAAGGGAGATTTCAACTCAACTTTAGGAAGAACTTCTTGACTGTAAGAGCCACTTGACAAATGGGTTGCCTCTGAAGGTGGTGAGTTCTCTTTCATGGCAGGTTTTTAGATGACTGTCTTGTCAGAGATGCTTCAGCTGTGGATTTCCAGCTTCCGCAAGGAGCTAGACTCGATGACCAGCTCTACAAGTCTATCATTCCATGAACCAGTCCTCCGAAAGAGAGAAAAAAAGATACCTGTAAATTTCTTTCAAGTCTGCCAAGAAAGAATAACATTATCAGAAGTTCCTTTAAAAAAAAATAATCAAAATTTAATTGCAGGCAACACAAAAAACCCTTGCACCTATTTGTCTGGAAATTGCCAGTGTCACAGTCCCCTCTGAAGGGGCTGATGTTCCTGTAATTTTCATCCAACTCTATTATTGTCCTAGGCTTTTTAGATCTTTACTAGTTTAATATCAGCTACTTGTTGATGGGTTTATCCAGTGCGTTCCTGCTCAGCTAGTTTTATCTCATTGTTATTATACTTCATTGATTTGGCTTTGCCTTGTATTTATATCATGTTGGCTTTGGGGTCTATATCTGTGCTTTTATGGTGTTTTTTAGATCCTGTATTTTTGTTCTATTTATTTTAAAATAGATAGGCAGTGCCTGCTGGCTGGAATGCCCAGCAGAGCCGAAGATTGGAAGTTCAATTCCTCAGCATGCCTCTTGGGGGGAAAAGGCAGCCTGTATGACCTTGGGCAAGCTGCACAGTTCCAGGATGCCCCAAGAAGAAGGGAATACTAGACCCCTGTTGAATCCTCTACTCTAGAAAACCCTGGAAAGGGTCACCATAAGTCAGAACTGACCTGATGGCACTTACTTGATGATGATGGTAGTGGTGATTCAATGCCTAGAGGATTTGTTTTATCAGCATCATACAAATACAAATGATCAATATATAATTTAAGCCATATTTATTTCAGTGGGACCATGCTGTCTTACTTAGACCTTTCTCCAGTATGCATAAGACAGCAGGTTTTCGTGTAACAAAGGTGTAGTGGGTTAGAGCATCACACTAGGTTTTGGAGACATTCCAGTTCAAATCCATGCTGAGCCACAAATCTTATCAGGTGAGCTCAGGCTGTTCATTGTCTTTTAGCCTCGTTGTACAAGCTCAGCCTAACCTAATCAACTTCATGAGCTTGCTATTGGAAGGTTAAAGCAAGGGAGGAAGCCCATGGACATTACATTGAGCTTCTTGGTAGAACAAGGAGATATACATGCAATGCATAAATATGCAGCAGGAGAATTCTTGAAGAACTGCCTGGACCAGACCTAATATGGGTTGGATGTAAGATACTTCAGTCTGTGTACCAATAGGATGTGTGATGGCTGTTGTAGTCATGTATGGCTGATATCAGCAGCAGTCATAAGTAAGGCCAAGAGATGTATGTACCAAGTTGACAGTTTCCTTTAAGCAGCGGGCAGCTAGTTAAAAGAATCTGCGGTGACCTAAATTGTTTCACATGATGTTCTACAGACTGTGTCCATTCCTGTTGTTCTTCCTCTCTCTCTCTCTCTCTCTCTCTCTCTCTCTCTCTCTCTCCAGGCATGGAAGTTGAAGGAAGGAAGAAAGAGTGAGATGAGGAGGTGGAAAACAGCTGCTGCTAAAGTCTGGCAGGGTTCTGGTGACAAATCCACAACCCTGTCCAGCTCTTGTTCTGGCTGAGTTGCAAGCAGGACAAGGTTCATTCTGCAACAGTGGACTTCACAAGAAGCAGTCTGAATCTTTAACATTTCGAAGAGCACTTCCACACCTTTCTACTCTCATGATGTTTAAGCCATGATGGGGCCATCTCTGGGTTGAGTTCAAAGAGCAACAATATATCCATTTCCAGTTCCCCATTCTTTATTTGGCCAAAACTGGGAAACCGAGTCAATCATTCAGCTGAATCCCAAATTCAAGTTATAATTATTATTATTAGTTTTATTTATTTATATGCCGCATTTCTCCCAATCACATAATGTTTGCTCAAGAAGAGCTTTTAGAAGGAAGAGATAAACGGCAAATTTCTTAAGACAAGGAGCCATTTTATAAATAATTCAGCATAAAGGTAAGCAGCTGATAGGACCGAGACATTTTTGCACTTAAAACAAACCATGATTACTGATTTTTTTGATTTTTTTTTAAAAAAATAATCTTTTGTAGATGTACAAAGAACATTGGATCATGACCTTTGGAGGGTGATTACAGTTTTGCTTTACAGTTTGGCCAGCCCGATAAATCTTGATCAGAATGTGTACGGTCCAAGGCCAGGAATCCATCATTCACCTCATTTATATAACGTTCATCATGCATTAATGGATTTTTGAAATTTTCAGGATGCAGCCCACATGACTTCTGGCTGCGAAAGCTGTCTTAAATAAGCTTCTTGTGGAGGAAACCCATTGGAGGGAGACAGAAAAGCAATTTCTACAGAAAGTAGTCAAGTGTTTCTATAAGACAAAGGGATATTGTCCAAAATCTGTATTCAGGTACTGATTTTACTGGTAAGCTGACCACACCTCCTCTTTTAGGCAGGATAGTCATCCGAAGTGTCCACCATTGGAAGAGCTAACTACTCCCACTCTGAAATCCTGTATGAGAAAAGATAACTTTTTTGCATCTCTTTAGTTTAGGAAAGGGATAATTAAAAGAGAACTTGGTAAAGTTTTATAAAAATACAGTAGGAACCCTGTATCCATGGGGGATCAGTTCCAAGCCTCCTGTGGATTATAGCAAACACTATTTTAATAGTGAACCCTATACATGGCATAGTCTCTGGCTCCCTCCAGTAGCTAGCTCTGGTGGCTTCATCATATTTGCAGGGGGGATTTTTATTTTAATATTTTTAATATCTCCAGACTGAGGATAAGTGATCAGTGGATACTGATCTCAAGATAAGGGGGTCTTACTGTATACATCAGATGAAGAAAGTGAGTAAAGTTTTTCTCCACTGTCATAATACTGGAAACTGGGGCCATCTGAAGTTGAATGGTAGGAGAGCTGGAACCTGATTATGATCATGTATGACCATGATGATGATTTCTGTTCTGTTTCCTGCTGATGACTTGAGGAGGAGGAAAAGAATGTTGGTGTGATGGTAAATGTGAACTTTAAAGTACTGTTAGTGCCTGCATTGATCTGATCATGATTGACCTTTGGGAGGTCTTTAATGCATGGCGTGGCCATATGTCAGAAACAGTGTGCAGCTTGCTGGCATTTGCATCCAGACTTCTCTTTGGGAAAACTCACTGCTTTTCTAATTTAAGAAAGCTATTTTTCTCTTTTTAAAAAATAGTTAAGAAAGTCATCTCTCTCTGTTTTTTTTTTTTTTTTTTAAAGTCCTGCATGCTAATTTAAAGCTGCTGATCAGAGCCTCTCAGCAGATAAGAAATGCAGATTGGACTCTAACCTCAGGACCAAGCAATGCTGGAAATAAACCATGCATTCAGAAGGGACGGAAAGAGGCTGAAAATCACAGGAAATAAACAGTGGGTGAAGTAAGATAACAGAAACATCATATGTTGGAGTTATTTCAGCCTCGTATGCTGCCTTTAGTAGGTCTGGCTGTGAGAGGGACCTTTCTGGGCTGGGGTGACTGTCAGGCAATCCAGCAGTAACCAATTGTTCCTTCCCTGCCTCTGATTTTAAAGACAGCCACGTGTCTTTGCTTAAGTGCTTTTCCCTTCTCTTTTAGTCTGTTAGGAGTTTTGCAGTTAGTGTGCAGTTACGGTGTAGTCTTCAGGAATCTGCTGGAAGCAGTCAGTGAGACTGTTGAGGCCTGTTGCTCAGAGCAGTCATTTTTGTACAGTGTGCTGTTTTTTATCTGTTCAACTGTGAGTAAATGAAACCTTTTTTTCTTTATTTTACCAATGTCTCAGAGTGAGTTGTTGAGACTGTAAGTGTCAGTTGATGAGTAAAAAGGGGTGGCCTGCTCTGGGGAAACTTGACGCTAATTCTGCTTTGTAGGTCCATGCACTTCTGCTGCGCAGGTAGAGGAGTTTTAACCAAAATTCAAAACTCTGCAACATCATATGGATGTCAGGAAAAATACTGGTAAAGTAAGTACATAGTTTAGTATTTCAAGGAGAAAGAAATGTTCTATCCAGAACATCCCTGAAAGTTGCAAATTTCCTCATACATTGGATTGGGGGGGGGGGGGAATAGGAGTGTCTGGTTTTTAAAAAAATGAGTGGTGGAAAGAGAAAATATTTTCTGTAAAACTGCAGTTAATTTTTAAAAAGCCCCCCCCTTTTTTTTAATTTGCTCAGGAAAATAGTGAAGGTAGAAAAGGAGAAGTGGAGAAGAGGAAGACATGCGTCCATGTGTCACCTCAGCTTGCCTCCATAATGGCAATTCTTGGTTTAAAACTCAACAAAGCCTGGCTCCCAGCACTGAAAAAAATACAGCCTGCAAAAGGTCAACGAACTCTACCCAGCCACAAGGACCAGTGATCACTGCACACAAAAGACCAGCTAATGACACCCATCAATCACAGTGACAGATCATCTCTCCCCCTTATCACAACAATACACTCACAAAAAAAACACTGATCACCATAATCACCCAATCTCCTGAAAAGGACAAAAAGCTGATCCCACAGCTATACTCAACTATCCCACAGACTGCACCAGAGCACAGACAGAGTTCTGATTCCTGTCCTCTAAAGATGCCAGCCACAGAGACTGGTGAAACGTTAGGAAGAAAAACCTTCAGAACACGGCCAAACAGCCCGAAAAACCAACAACAACCAACAATTCTTGGTTTATTGTGAAGTTCAAATATGGGTAGTTTAGGACCAAGGCAAGGGCAATCCCCCTCATTATATAGGGTAAAGCAGATGTCCCCTGTTCAATGCACAAGTTGCCAGCGTCTGACTCTCATCTGATCCACAGCTTCCAACATATCACCACTTCCAACACAATTCAAAAACATCATGATGGCTTTTCATGGTGCACTGGTTAAACTGCAGCACTGCAGTGAAGACTCTGCTCATGACCTGAGTTTGATCCCAGGCCTAGGTAGACGGCTTGAGATTGACTCAACCTTCCATCCTTCCAAGGTAAGTAAACTGAGTACCCAGCTTGCTGGATTGAGGGGGCAATGTGTAGCCTGCATAATTATAAACAGCCCAGAGAGTGCTTTCAGCACTATGGGGTGGTAAATAAGCAGCCCACATTACGTTTTTTCCTTGCAAGAGAAAGACTAAGAAAGAAAGGGAGGATTTTGTACCTGTGGAGTTGATGGCTTTTTGATTCCTCCCTCTCTACCCTGCAATGTGGAGCAGGCGGCAATTTAGTGCTTTTTAATTCAGATATATTTCAAGCACCTGCAGTTAAGTAAAAAGTAACCTTCATGTGAGCTGTGTTTTGAACATGGATTATCTGTGCATTTGCTAGTGACATGAAGAAGACAGAAACTGGGGAAGAAGCTAACTGCTAATAAGGATCGGCGGACAATACCCAGCAGAAATAATTAAACCTCTGTTGCTGTAGTCTGGGAAGATATTCTCTCAGAAGTCAGAGATGTTGTATAGGCAGTCGAGCAAGCGCAGGCTATAGAACCAGTGGGGTGTGGTAGAACTTGGGAGATGTGGGTTAGTCACCAGTGACCTATGAAACTCATCAAGTGACCTTGGGCCGACTACTGTCTTTTAGCCCGACCTTGGACTTGGACATGACTCAGGGTTTGTTTGTTTTTTCAATGATTCGGACTCGACCCGTGACTTGGAACCCACCCACCCCTTGCTTTTTTTTCTGTGGGAAAAAGCTTGTTTTTAGAGATGGGCACAAACCAGTTCGTCCCAGTTTGTCAAGGCAGCAGCAACAGGTGCTGCTGCTCCCTTTTCCCCCACCGATCAAGCCACTCCCCAGGCCCTGCTTGCTTGCTTTCTCCACCTCCTGGGCTAATCTCCCAGTCACCACTTCAGAGAAGCCTCGGCTATTGCCAAGACTGGAAGATCAGTGGAAGATCATGGAGGCTAAGCCTGGTGAGTGGCTGACTGAGCCAGAGGAGGCATGGAGGGGAGCAGCTGTCACCTTTACAAACTGGGACAAACACTGCTTAAATTCCTAGGAGGAAAGAGAGCATTTAACTTTTAATGAATCAATCAACCAAACAAGTAACACTTGGGTTATACAGGTGCTTATGGCAATGTGGGCGGATAACTAGTATCCATGTGCTAACAATATTTTTAAATGTGGCAAAGTAGCAGGTATTAAAAATATTCATACGTGGCCTTTCATAATAAAGGGAAACAAAGTAGCTGATGAGATCAAACCTCTGCAGGAAGAATGCCTATAAAATGTACAAGACAGAGCTTAGAAGTATCTAGTTACAAATATTCAATTGTTTGCAATTAGAGATGGGCACGAATCGGTTCGTCCCAGTTCGTCAAGGTGGCAACACAGGTACTGCTGCTCCCCTCCGTGCCTCCTCTGGCTCAATCAGCCACTCACTGGGCTCAACCTTGGTGATCTTCAACTGATCTTCCAGTCCCGGCAGCAGCTCAGGGTTCTCTGCCCCGCCTTCTTGGCTGATCTGCCACTCAGACGAAAGGGCGGGGCAGAGAAGTGTGTGCTCTTGCTTGTGATTGGGAGATTAGCTTGCATTCCCAGCTTTCATTAAAAAACATCTGTAGCTCTTGTAAAATGCCAATATATAAGCAAAACAAGCACTCACTATTCTGATAAATTGTTCTGTGAGAAGTGTGTCTGTCAGTGTTACCTTTCAGTCCATGAGTGAGGCCTCAGAGCTAGACTGACATTTTCCACATTTTATTATAGATCCATAAATTGAGAGTGATCCATCCCCATAATTCTCTGAGTCAATTTTGCAGTCTTAGGGGGGGAAAAGGCCTGGTCTTTTTGCCACCTCCAAATAGTTCATAGAAATCAATAAAACCATAGGAATTCATGAGAGAGGTTATACAATAAAACAACATGTTCATTCAACATAAAGGTGTACGTACCATAATAGACATATTAGTCTTAATGGGACATGGACTCTTTTTGCAGTACAGTAGAACAGTACAGTGTTAAAAGTGGTGCATCAGAACTTTAGAGATCTATATTGAATTTGCAGGATTCCCAGTGTGATATAGTGGATAGAGTGATGGACTAGGGCCCTGAAAACCAGGGTTTGAATCCCCACTCAGTCATGGAAGCTCACTGGGGGAGTAGAAATGATAAAAGCACTCCTTAAATATCTCAGTTACCTCAAAAGCCCTTATAGGTAAGGGTAAAGGTTCCCCTTGACATTTAGTCCGGTCGTGTCCGACTCTAGGGTGCAGTGCTCATCCCCGTCTCCAAGCCATAGAGCCAGCGTTTGTCCGAAGACAGTTTCCGTGGTCACGTGGCCAGCGCGACTAGACACGGAACGCCGTTACCTTCCCACCAAGGTGGTACCTATTTATCTACTCGCATTTACATGCTTTCGAACGGCTAGGTTGGCAGGAGCTGGGACAAGCGACGGGAGCTCACTCCGTCGCGTGGATTCGATCTTACGACTGCTGGTCTTCTGACCTTGCAGCACAGAGGCTTCTGCGGTTTAACCCACAGCGCCACCACATCCCCTGAAAGCCCTTATAGGGTCACCCTAAGTTGGTTCTGACTCAATTACCCATAACATCAATTAAAATTTTCACTCAGCCACGGATCTCACTAGGGGACCCTCCACAATAAAACATCTTGGAACATCTTGTCCAGCCTAATGTACTTTGTGAACAGGGTTGTAGACAGGATTAAATTAGGGGCAAAGGCCAAAGATGTATTGTTTACTTCTATACAGATCACGTCTCACAAGACCATCTCATGTTAACTGGTTCTTGCTTCACATCTGGCCATCTGGGTGTATTTACGCACGGACATTTTGCACACATATTCTTCCAAATTCTTTGGGCAGGCTCTGACCAGAGCGCATATTTCATTCCCTGGACTCACTGAATCCCACCAGAGCGCCGAGTCGGAAACCGATGTGGTTTGAAGAACTCCAGACCAAGTGCTAATATAATTACAAACCATCGCTGAATCTGTGTATGTGTGAGAGAAAGTGTATGTTTTATTGTTATTTCAAAGAATAAAATCAGGGTTTTTTTCATTTGATGTTTACAGAGGCAGGCTGCTCATATTTGCAAAGCGTTAATCAGATCTATCACCACCACTCCTTGCTCGTATAATGAAATAAAAACGTTGAGAGAAAAGTGCCGTGTATCTTATATTTTAGCCTCCCACCGTCGAGGTTTAATATTTTTGATTTAGCCTTCTAGCCAAGTTGTTTGTAATTGTTTTCTTTCCATAACTGGATAGGCTTTCTTATTACCATTCTGCCTGAAGTTTAAACATGAGCCTATAAATCCCAAGGTTAGTGCACAAGCCTTGAGGATGAATGGAGCAGGAAATTACAATTGATTAGCAACAAAATTTGCAACATCAGCAGCCACATTCATTTATTTTATTTATTCAGAACATTTTTATCCTGCCCTATCTCCGAGGGCATGGGTCGACAAAAGAAACGTAAACAATTTAACACGTTAAAATATATAGAATTATTTAAAAGAACTTAAAAGCACACAAAATAAAAACATTGAAATTTTTTCAAAACATTTGAAACCATACATACCAAAAAATTCCACAAAGTGTATAAATGAAAGCCCTTAAACGCCCACCCCAAGAAAAGTGAACAGCTACATTTAACCCTAGTGTCAAAAGGAAATCAAAAACGGCCCCAATTCAGCCTTCAAGGAAAGAGCATACCACAGCTAAAAACCATCTCCTATGTGCATATAGGGTAACCTTCTCAGTGGTGAGACATTAGACCCTCTCAGCAGGTCTTAATAATCTGGCAGATATACACTGTATAGGGAGGGGTGCTCCCTCAAATATCTACGTCCCAAGCCATTTAGGAGTTTGAAAGTCACCACCAACATCTTGAACTGAGCTTGGAAGTGCATATTTTCCGGAACCGTTGCTGTATGGGTTCTGTAAAAAAATAGTCCTTGTTAAGAAGCTCGTCGCCATCTATTCCACTTGCTTCAGCACCCATGATATCTTCAAGGATAAGCCCACAGAGAGTGCATTGCAGTAGTCTAACTAAGAGGTTACCACTAGGGATGGAATTTTTGGATTTCTTGGACTATAGATCCCATAATTCCAGGAGTTCTATCTAATGGACACGTTACTTTACAAACACATAAATATGGCTCACCTGGAAGAAGGGCCTAAGCTGGAAGACTCTGAGGCTTAGCTAGGCCTAGTTCTGCTAAGGCTTCCTGTTTCTGCCCCAGCGCCAGCTGGGAGATTTCTTTCTGTACAAGAAGCTAGGTGGAGCACACACTTATGAGTGGTTCTCTTTGAACAGTGTACATGGATACATTTCTGTTCAAGAATAAGCCTCATTAAGTTTAATGAGACTTCCTAAAGGTTAGTATATACAGGATTGTAGCCATCAATATTGGACTGTTAAAAAAACCAACCCACAAGCCGCACTTTGAATTTGTTTTAATATAATATTCAAACTACATTAAATACACCATTGAGTATTTTGTATGAATATAATACTTTGAAAGTGTTCCATTGACTTTCTCCCCTAATCAAATATTAAGTTAAAATATTCTAAGCTACTAGGGAAAATTCGAGCAATGAAAATTAACAAGGCACACTTTCCCCCCTTTCATTTTGCTCACTAAATAAAGTCAAAACATGCAAATTGGGATCCCAGTCAATATCGTAGACCAGGAAAGAGCTATCCTGTCCGGGCCAAGTCCCAGTGAGTGATGGTCTGAGGGCTGTATCACCCAACTGCCTCCATAGCTGCCCTAAAAAAGTGAAAGGGGGGGGGGGAAACAGCATGATCCACAACCAAAATTAAGGCAGCATGGCTTCCTGCCAATGTTCAGTCCCGTTTCAGTGTGAAAGCCACAATCCAATGCTAGTCGAAAGCCAGGTCAGTGTCTACCACAGCCTGCAAGGGAGACCCAGAGGCAGAGCTGAATAAACTCACTTCTAAAAAAAGAAGTGTCTTGAGAGAGATAGGGTGTGTGTGTGTGTGTGTGTGTGCATCCACTTTTCTAGTCCTCTCTCCTGAGGCAGATATCTGTCAATCAATCCATCAGTAGCCAATTGTTCCATCCTCGCCTCAGATTTTGAAAGGAGCCACACTTCAAGGACATTGGCAAGTCTTTGGCTCCAAGTCCCAAGTCTGAGTCCAGATCTTTGGTACCAAGTCCTGAGTCCCAAGAACCCAAGTCTGAGTCCCCATTAAAATAAAAAAATTCCCCAGAAAAAAAGACAAGGTGGGCGGGTTCTGAGTCTCGAGTTCTGTCAGTCACTAGGAAAAAAACCCCAAGTGTGAGTCGAATTGTCAGCGTGACTTAAGTCTGCCTTGACAGCAAGTCCCCATCCCTGGCCAATATGATTACAGGCGTACCTCGGTTTACGAATTTAATGCGTTCTCCTGGACATTTCGTATTGCGAGAAAATTCGCAAACCGAAACGTGGTTTCCCATAGGAACGCATGCACGGGGGCGGCGCTATAAACCTCCAGGGGCCATGCATCCTGGGGAAACTTGCTTCGTATTGCAAAAAAAAAAATCATAAACCGAGGCATTATTTTCCATGGATTTTCTTTCGTAAACCGAAAATTACGTTAACCGAGGCGTTCGTAAACCGAGGTACGCCTGTACATCACTAGAAAGTTGCAACAGAGCAAACGTTTGAGCTCTCTAGGCCTCTTTATCACACAAAAACTGTATAAAATTTGCAGGCAAAAAAATCGGGACAGGTGTGATGTCTCTTGTTCTTGAAAACATTGTTCTGTACTTTTTGAAATAACACAGCTCCTTGTTTCCCCTTTGCTGGAAGTTTCCGCCTTTGAAGAAAAAGCACTTACTTACTTTGCAGTTGTGAAGGGATCACATTATCTAGTTCAGCCTTCAAGCTACAATTTCTAAACACAAACACAAGGGATGCCTCTCTGAACACCACGGTATTTACTTCTGAAGAAACATAATTTTATTTTTTTCCTCTCTCTCTCTTTTTTGGCTATTCATGGGTGCCTGTTTCAGATGTGGTGCTTAAAACCACAGCATTTCGCTTGGGTGTTCCTGTCTTTCAAACCATCCAAATGAGAAGCCTTCCCCCCCCCCCGAGGCTTGCTCAACAAGCCATGCTGCACCGGGTGGCACTGTTACACATAATTTACTGTTTGTAATAACAACATATCACGCCAAACCTTTCATAGAAAATTACATTTAAAGCTGTAATTAGCAAATAGCTGTCCTGTGAAGATGCTAGTACAGGAGCTGTGTGTGTTAGTGTATGGCGTTTCATTTCATCCACTTCCAGACAAGCAGCCCCAATTATACTCATGCACCAAAAAGAAAATAAGAATCTTGTGGCAACTGAAAGACTAATATGTTTATGAGGGAGTAATTAGAATGAATAGTGGAAATTGTTTCCAAAAGTGCATGCCATCGTTAACTCGATAGCCTTCCCGTCACCTCAAGTCCTTGTTAAGTTCATCAATGGAGCAAAGCCACTGACTCCCTGTAGAATGATTAGGGATGAAAAATTAGCAGTATATTTTCCGGTTAATGTATGAAAATGCCCCAAGTTAAAGAAAAGTGTTCTGGTTTTGGTTCACTGACAACCATTTCAGATACAGCGATGTAGATAACAATAATGATAGCAACACTCCCAAGGGAATCACAAGTTCCTTGACATTTAAATATGGGATTTTCACTGTAATTGAATATGCAACATCTGTAGCCTGTTAAAAGAAGCTAGGGTATTGCTTCACAGAACTCCCTGTTGAAATCTGACATTTTATCCTTCCCTGGAAAGCAGCTTAACTGCCCTTTTGAAAAGGAAGCTTCCCAACCAACTTTACGTAGTTTCCTTTCCAAACAGGAAGTTAGGCGTGTCAAGACACGAAGCCTGCCAACTGGGCCTTCTCTCCAGGCGAGCACAATTTACGGGTTCTGTAAGCTCTGGGTCTTGCAGGTGGCGCTCCTAGGAAGGACAATTATGGGATTTGTGGTCCAAAATAAATCCAAAATGCACCTCCCTGGTAAGAAATGTAAAAGTTGGACAGGGAAGCAAGGCGACAGGAAAAACAATCAGTGTATTTGAAACACAGTGTTGGTGGAGTATTTTATATCTATGGACCACAAGAAAGACAAGAAGTGGGCGCTAGATCAAGTAATGTCTGAACTTTCTATAGATGTAAAAATGGCTGAACTGAGGGTACC
Organism: Intellagama lesueurii; assembly: GCA_037013535.1. Classification (NCBI taxonomy): domain Eukaryota; kingdom Metazoa; phylum Chordata; class Lepidosauria; order Squamata; family Agamidae; genus Intellagama; species Intellagama lesueurii. The sequence continues at coordinate 11,392,700 of JBAJHW010000003.1, forward strand.
GAACCTCAGGAACTTTATAGGAAGACAGAAGTCCCTGGAAAAGGCACATATATGGGGAAATGTTGAAGACAGAATCAAAAGAGGAACACCAAGTAAGAGATAATTCCTAGAATTGCCATAAATCAGGAGTGGCATGTAACAATAGGATTAAAATTAAGAGTTAGGACTGTATTTTCAGAGGTATAATGGATTTAAAACTCTGACAGCAATCACGTATTGGGTGGGTTCTCTTTATTTCAGGATCACATACAAAACTGAAAACCATCAAAGCAAGCCACATTTGTTGGAGGCAGGTACTACAAAAAGTGAACATCAAACAGATGTTCATATAGGAGGTATTTTGCAATGAGAAAGAACCAGAGTTTCCCTTTTAAAAAGCCACAGCACAATCATATTTATGGTATATTTATATGGCTTTTAAAAATTCTTCATTTCCCTCTTAAGGCACAATAATCAGAAACAATAAAACCTGGATTAAAAAACATTCCTGATATAAATCGAGTGTAGAAAGATTGTCTGTTTTTAAAAAATGACGAATGACCACAGTTATAGTAAATCCCAATTACTGTCAAATTCACAGAGATTGTAAACATCACACTTATTTTGTATCCCTTTCTCCAAAGCGCTCAGGATGCGATTATCTTGTTGTATCCTAACAATCTCACTAAGACAGGCTCAGTTCAAAACATGGTTTATGCTAACCATAGTTTAGAATTCAAACCATAGTTTGATCATCCAGATGAGCCTTCCTTCTGTCCACCTGTCTTAATGTCCCATCTGCTCAGCCTCTCCCTTCCACGGCAAAGTAGCCTCTAGAGGTACAGCTCTTGCAAACATAGTGTGTCAATACAAATTTAATTCATTCCAGTTCAATTCAAACATAAAACCAGAGCAATCACTCAGACCGTGAGCCAGCTTCAAACCATGGTTTCTGATTCTGGCTCACCTAGCAAATCACATAAATCACAGTGAAGCTAAAATTTAGAGGGGCATCTAAGCTGAATCACAGTTGCTGGTCAAGGTCACCCAGCAACCACCATGGCAGAGCAGCTGGAGACCTCAAATCTACCTGGTCTCAGCCTGCTGTTCTACCAACAGCGGCCTTTACTTACAGTGCCCCTTGAAAGGTGCATTATATATTTCATTTTCCTTAATTAAGGTGATTCTTTGAAGCTGTAAAAAGCAATGCAGAATAATCGACCAGGTGCAACCCTATTTCCCACCCTTTTTAGGATGGACACTTGTTGCTTCCTGGCGCAGCTACATTTTGGGTATTTCGTCACACGAAATTCTGTTGCAGCTACATTTTGGGTATTTCGTCACACGAAATTCTGCCGCAGCTACATTTTGGGTATCGGTATGGAAGCCACAGCTATGCTTTCTATGGCACACTCATCAGTACCCCTCCGGATTCGGAAGTAACCCTGCTCGCCCCAAGAGGTCCCCCAGCTGTTCTTCACTATCCAGTAGGGTTCCCCAGTGCTTGGATCGCTGTCGTAACCCACCAGCAAGACAGCGTGATTGGTCAGTTCGAAAGGGTTGAACGGATCCATCAGCCCCGTGTGATGGTAGATGCCTCCTCCGTAATGCAAGAAATCATTATAGACTTCAAAGGCCACTGCCATTGGCCCGTGCTTAATGAGTTCAAGTTTCATCAGCGCTTCATTGCACCCCCCATAAAAGCCCCCGACGTAGTAATAGTCGGTGGTGTAGTAGTGGTAACAGCTGTGCTTAAAAGCACAGGGGGAATCGGTGCCTGTGTAAGGGTAGCACGCCTCCTCAACCACTCCAAAATCCTGAACGTATTTGCCAGCAATGAGGTAAGGGAAGCCTCCATCACAACCTAAAAGAGAAGCCAGAAGATTTAATTACATTAATGTGAAGATACCTTGATGGCAGAGCTTGGAAAAAAAATATCTTTTTTTGGGATTACAATGCCCAGAATACTCAAATTAAGATGGCCTTGCCAAGAAGGCTGGGGGATATTAGGTGCTATAATCCCCAAAGCTGGCTCAGTGAGTTAAGTATCTGGCTATGGAGCCAGAGGTTGGGAGTTTGATTCCCCACTGTGCCTTGTGTAATGAATTGAAGGATCCTGGGAATTGTAGTCATATAAAGATGGAGTCTGTTAGGTTCTGTGTAAGATGAGTTAAAAACAATGGAACGTGTGAGACTGTTTTTGCAGTTACTTGCCTGGTACAGAGATAAGAAGGCAAGGCCGAAGAGGCCTAGAAGGAAGACCAAACAAGAATACCGCTTAATTGGAAGCAAGATAAGACACCTGTGGATCTCATGTGAAATAGGGGTGGAGAGCTGTGTTAAGCTTTCTTGCAATTAATTGGTTGACAGCTAGAAAGTGTCGGGAAGAAGGAGGTCCCAGACATGTAGAAAAATGATTGTTTGTGTATGTGAAATGATGGTTTGGATCATTATTTATTTAGTAATATATTGTTATGATTTTAAATTGTTAAATTGTTTTAAATTGTTACATGATATGTTGTTACCCGCCCAGAGTAGTCTATATGACTAGATGGGCGGGCTATAAATGTAATAAATAAATAAATAATAAATAAATGGTTTGTGTATGCTGTAGAAGGTGAGAGACACATAGGTTTGTTTTTCTTTTCAAGAAGAAGGGGGAGTGAATAGCCCAGCTTAGAAGCCAAAATGATTACTTAGTAGAAATTTAGTTGTTCTTATTTTATTTAGAAATAGGTCCTACCTTACAAGGCTGTTGTGCTTCTAAGGAAGCACAAAATCAATACTTGGTTACTTGGAAAGTAAGCAAACGTTTTCTTTTGAAGGTCAGGATAGTCCATGGGGCTTGTACTATGCACCTCTGAGGTCTAAAGGACCAACCTCAGGGATAAAGGTGGTAGTTTTGCATCCACAGTGACTCCCTGTCCAAACATCATACTCTCTTTAGGGAGAGGTTGAAGATATAGGAGAAGAGCCAGCCTGGGTAGTCTTGGGTGAGCTGCATTGTCCCACAGCACCCCCCCAGAGGAAAGTAATGGTAAACCACTTCTGAGAACTCTATAGGAAACCCTGGAAATGTTGCCATAAGTTGGAATTGAATTGACGGCACATAATTATTATTATTAATCCAAAAAATGAGGACAAAGCAGCAAGAACTTTTTTCTCTCTGTCTCCAAGCTCTGGGGTTCCCGAAGAGCAAAATACATGATCGTTTACCATGTCTCCTACCTCTGTTGACAGGACGTATCCTTTTCTGACAATTATTAGCATTATGTTTGCATTCTTCCCTTTTTCAAAGAGGTTGCGGCAGGTGGAAGGAGAAAGAAAGGGCATTTCAAAACCAAAAGAAGGCCTTGTTGCTTACCTTGAGAGTACTCACTGCAAGAAACAACCTTCTGGGGGCTTAGTATAGGAGTCTGTGAATTGTTGGTGAGGATGCGAATCCTTGCTTCCAGCATTCCCATTGAAGCAAATGCGTAACAGCTGCCACAGGATGCTGAGTAACAGAGAAAGAAAAAAGAAATAAGTTAGTCAGCCACAAGGATGTCTTAGACTAGACCCATTTCCCAAATTTGGGATAAGACACAGTTTCCATGCTGGGAGAGAACAACTGTAGTGTCCTATGAGAATGTGGGGAATCTCTCTGAGCTGACTGGATAGTTGAGTGGTTTAGGTATCTGGTTGCAGAGCCAGAGGCTGGGAGTTCAATCCCCAATTGTACCTTCTGGGAGAAGAGCCAGCCTGTGTAGCCTTGGGCAAGCTGCACAGTCCCAGGGCATCCCCAGAAGAAGGGAATGGTAGACCACTTCTGTACATTCTCTACATAGAAAACCCTGAAAAAGAATTGACTTGACAGCACACAATTATTGTTATTAGAGAGGTGCTTTAGGTGTGGCAACAGTTAGAACTGGATATGGAACAAATGATTGGTTCAAAATTGGGAAAGGAGTACGACAAGGCTGTATATTGTCTCCTAGCCCTATTAGTTGCTATTATGTCAGTTCACATAACAATCACAATACTAGTCGCAATATTATAATACAAATTGTTATTATACTAAATGCCCCGTTACAAGAGATAAGCCTCTTCAGGTGCAAGATGGAGTCATCCCTCTGATTTTAACTTTGGAAAAAAGAAGCTATTCTCCCACTAGTAAAGGTTCCCCTTGACAATTAGTCCAGTCGTGTCCGACTCTAGGGCGCGGTGCTCATCCCCATTTCCAAGCCATAGAGCCAGCGTTTGTCCGAAGACAGTTCCTGTGGTCACGTGGCCAGCGCGACTAGACACGGAACGCCGTTACCTTCCCACTGAGGTGATACCTATTTCTCTACTCACATTTTTACATGCTTTCGAACTGCTAGGTTGGCGGGAGCTGGGACAAGCGACGGGGCTCACTCCGTCGCGTGGATTTGATCTTACGACTGCTGGTCTTCTGACCTTGCAGCACAGAGGCTTCTGCGGTTTAACCCGCAGCGCCACCACGTCTCACTATCAGGAGCCTGAATCTGATGGAATAAAAAGCATTCCATGGTAACAGGTCTGATGCCATCTTACAGTCTGACCATTTTCCATTTAAGCTGCTTACAGTTCACATCACAGTTCTAATTTGCAAAGTGCCTCCCTGTCTTTCCGGTCAGGCCCTTTTATTTCGACTTTACAGAGGAGAGAACTGGAGTTGCGAAACCAGCTGTCCCGCAATGGGAGGAGTAAACAGCCTTGTGGTGCAGTGGTTAAACTGCTGCACTACAGCCAAAACTGTGCTCACGACCCAGGGTTCAATCCCAGGTAGCTGGCTCAAGGTTGACTCAGCCTTCCATCCTTCCAAGGTTGTTAAAATGAGTACCCAGCTCACCGGGGGGACGGGGGATGTGTAGCCTGCATTATTAACTTGTAAATCACTCAGAGAGTGCTTTATAAGCAGTATATACTGCTTATATATATGGGCAGTATATAAGCAGCACACTTTGCTTTATTTCCAGCAGACTGAACTCCCAACTCTCCATCAAAAACCTTGAGGACTAGGAACAGGAACTGAAGATTACAAGGAAAGCCACACCTCTCCTCATTCCACTGGACCAGTAATCTAGCATTCCAACTGCATCACTTGTTCCTTTGATGGACCCAATTCTCGCCTTTCACTTTTCCACGTATCTAAGAGATCCCAAGACGGAATTAAGATTGCCGGAAGAAATATCAACAACCACAGATATGCAGATGATACCTCTCGGCAGAAAGTGAGGAGGAATTAACGGACCTCTTAATGAGGGTGAAAGAGGAGAAGAATTGACTGCCGAAGAATTGATGCTTTTGAATTGTGGTGCTGGAGGAGACTCTTGAGAGTCCCCTGGACTGCAAGGATAACAAACCTATCCATTTTGAAGGAAATCAACCCTGAGTGCTCACTGGAAGGACAGATCCTGAAGCTGAGGCTCCAATACTTTGGCCATCTCATGAGAAGAGAAGACTCCCTGGAAAAGACCCTGATGTTGGGAAAGTGTGAGGGCAAGAGGAGAAGGGGACGACAGAGGACGAGATGGTTGGACAGTGTCATCGAAGCTACCAACATGAATCTGACCCAACTCTGGGAGGCAGTGGAAGACAGGAGGGCCTGGCGTGCTCTGGTCCATGGGGTCACGAAGAGTCGGACACGACTAAACGACTAAACAACAACAAGAAGAGATGGATGGATGTGACTTCAGAGCACAGAAGAAGACTGAGACTCAGAAGGGCAGCAATGAAGGAATTAGAAAATATAATCAAATATAAAGATGTGTCAGTGGAGACCAAGACCAAGTATCATCCACACTCTTGTATTTCTAATTACCACGTATGGGTGTGAAAGCTGGATAGTTAAGTCGACAGGAAAGAATTGTGGTGCTTGTGGAAAGCTTTGTGGATACCCTGAAATGCCAGAAAGATGAACAAGTGGGTCCTAGACCAAATCAAGCCTGAAGTATCTCTGGAGGCAATAATGTTAAAACTGAGGCTGTCCTACTTTAGGCAGGATTCTCTGGAAAAGACAGTAATGCTGGGAAAGGTTGAAGGCAGCACAAAGAGAGGAAGACCAAATACGACCATATGAATAAGCACTCTCCAAAATGTCCTGTCCTCAAGAGCCCTGCTCAGCTTTTGTAAACTCAAGCCTGTGGCTTCTTTTAGGAAGTCAGTCCATCTCGTATATGGTCTTCCTCTTTTCCTGCTGCCTTCCACCTTTTCCATCATTATTATCTTTTCCAGGGATTCCTCCCTTCTCAGGATGTGCCCAAAGTAGGACAGCCTCAGTTTCAACATTTTTGCCTCCTAAGATAGTTCAGGCTTGATTTGATCTAGGACCCACTAAGTAAGTAATAGGATTATGGCCATCATTTACTACAGTGGAGTGCAAAGTAGCTGGGAATGAGTAGCAAAAAGCCACTGCTAGTCAGGAACCTTGGTGGAGTAACAAGGTAAAGTAACCATGTACACTTTTCCCAGTATTTGCTTGCAATCCATTTTGCTTATCCTATATTTACATCACTAGACTTCCTTCCTTCGTATTTCAACTTTTCAAAAGTACTTCATGTATTCAAAATGTAAACTGCTTAGAAAGAAGAAATGGCCAGGAGGGTTGTGGGAGAAATGCAACTTTTACAATGAAAAGATCACTCGGTCCCCTCTTCACTTGCCATTTTTTTTGAGAGAACTTTTGAACACAAAAGTAGAACCTCTGAAGGCCATTTCATTCAATCCCTTTTTCATGCAAAGCTGTTTAATTCTACCACTGTCTCTAACAAATCCAAAGTATTTTGCCCATGGATATGAAAGAAAGAAAGAGCCGTGTGATCTTGGAGGGGGCCTTCCAAAGCCAAACAACCTCTTTTCTTGTCAAAGCACATGTGGGTGGCCAGGAAGAAAGGTTTCCATAAAAAGCATACAGCAGTTATTCCATTTGACTCTAACATTCTCACATAGGGGCTGTACTTATGGAAGTGTTTCATGCATGCTGGCCTCCAAGATGGGGGGGGGGGGAATTAGGAATTGAACCAAATATATGTTTTAATATCTTCAAGGATCTCTGAACTGCCATATTTATTCTATCAGAATTTTCATAAGCATCCAAACCCTGCCACTGTCCTGGGTGTGCTTTCTCTTGGTCCCACCCCTTTCACAACATAGGTGCTGCGGAATCAACAGAAGGCTTTCTTTGCATCTGGTACCAGCCTATGCAACTCTCTTCCCCAATTTCCTTCTGCCACCAGCTGAAAAAAATACTTCTTTAGAGAGGCTTTTGGGGAGCCTGGAGGTAACTGACATGGGGAGACCTTTTTAGATCTGATTTATAGTCTTTAAATAATGCTGTTAATATATTATACTTTCAATTTTTAATTGGAACCTTTTTAATGATTTGTGAATTTTAAAGATTTTTGTAGCCTGCCTGGGGCCCTCCACTAGGGGAGAAAGATTATCTTTATTATCCTGTGATAAAGATTGAATAAATGAATAAAGGAAGGTAAATAGATAGATAGGAAGTGAGAGCTGGACCATAAAGAAGGCTGACCGTCGAAGAATTGATGCTTTTGAACTGTGGTGCTGGAGGAGACTCTTGAGAGTCCCCTGGACTGCAAAGAGAACAAACCTATCCATTCTGAAGGAAATCAACCTTGAGTGCTCACTGGAAGGACAGATTCTGAAGCTGAGGCTCCAATACTTTGGCCATCTCATGAGAAGAGAAGACTCCCTGGAAAAGACCCTGATGTTGGGGAAATGTGAAGGCAAGAGGAGAAGGGGACGACAGAGGACGAGATGGTTGGACAGGGTCATCGAAGCTACCAACATGAATTTGACCCAACTCCGGGAGGCAGTGGAAGACAGGAGGGCCTGGCGTGCTCTGGTCCATGGGGTCACGAAGAGTCGGACACGACTTAACGACTAAACAACAACAAGGTAGATAGGTAGGTAGATATGGAGGGAGGGGGGGAGAGAGAGAGAGAGAGAGAAAGAGAGAAAGAAAGAAAGAAATAATGAAAGACCAGACATAAATGCTGAGAAGGCCAGGCTACAAGAATGGATCAAAATGGAAACAGAGAGAAAGTCCGTAGGCCAGCTGTTCTCAGTATACTGTAGTTGTTTGGAAAATAAGAAGTTTAATTGTTCAGTGATGAAAAATTGCTGGATAGCTCAGTGGCTTAGGCACCGGGCTGTGGAGCCACAGCTTAGGATTTCGATTCGCCACTCTGCCTCCCTGGCAGGGGTTGGGCTCGATGATCCATAGGGTCCCTTCCAGCTCTGCGGTTCTAAGGTTTTTTACTATTATTTCAGTCCCATTTCCAACAGAAACCACAGTGCTTGTTTGGGTGTGCAAAAGAAGCCATACTGATACTGGCAGACAACAATCCCATTAGAACAGAGGCAGGCATCCTTCATGGGGTTTAGGACACCAATCCCCCTTCTTGAACCTGTCCGGGGCTTCGTGCACTCACCCAGTGTGGCGGCAGCAAAAGGGTAGCCTTTCCCTTTAAAAACAAAGCACACGTTTCCCATGGATCACCATTGCATCTCCTGTGCAAAGCCTCTGGTATAGGTAGAGAGTCTGGAAAACATGGCTTAGTAGCCCAGAGGCCTCCAATCAGCTGAGAAAAAGCAAACTACTGTTTGTTTGTTTGTTAGCTGCCTTTCTCCTGGTGAAGTGACCCAAGGCAGCTCACAATGTTAAACAAATAAAACTTAAAACAGAAAAAAATCACTGATTAAAAAGCAATTAAAACATACTACTAATTAAAAAACCCATTAAGCCATTTAAAAACATTGCTTAGGAATATACAGATGTTTCACCATCTACTTGCATACTGGACTGTTCCAGATGTGGATACAAAATGAGTCCGACACCCACATTTGAAGTGGGATCAGCATGGCTAGAGAAAACCTGAACCACACTCCACTCGTATCGGTTTGGGCGATTTGTGCCAGTTCGTTTAGCAGCCAAACAGGTGTCCGGCACTTCATAGCCCCGCTTTGTCCGGTGGGCATCTACTTTTATTACTTTCATGAGCAGCAGAAGAGAATGTGTTAAACTGCTTAGGAGTTTCAGGACTTGGGAAGTGTTATTTTTTTCAGACTACAACGCCCAGTATCCCTTTGGCCATGCTGACTGGGGATTCTGGAAATTCTAGGAAAAACGGTAATTTTCAAAGCTCTGAGGAAATTTCAGACTTATCTCACCATCCGAACTACCTTGTCAACGGATCATATTCCACCAACTCATTTGCAGAAACAAACAAACCTGCCACGCTAAGGGTTTTCTCATATCAACAAAATAAATTGCATGATGACATGTTTGCTTACTAACTAAGCAGCACTGACATGGACAGGTGGGGGTGGCAATAACGCCAGAGTTAACAGCAGCAATCTAAGATAATTTATGAAAGCGATCGCTTTTCTATTCTTCCCCACAAATTCGATTGCAACCAAGTTTAAATTACATTAGAGATCTCATGCTCCATGGACAAATAAGATCACGGCACACCGTGAAGACTGATTAAAAGGCACAAAGGAGTCTTCAAACATGATGATTCAGGAGGTCAACTCTCTTCCCAACCAGCTTTATTTTCTACTAGAGGTCCCAAGGCTGTTATTAGTTATGGTGAGATATAATAATTGCATGCTGTCAAGTTCTGATTTATGGTGATCCTTTTCAGAGTTTTCCAGGTAGACAAAATACACAGAAGTGGTTCACCATTCCCTTATTCTGGGGACATTCTGGGACTGTGCAGCTTGCCCAAGGCTACACAGGCTGGCTCTTTCCCTAGGCAGCACAATGGGGAATCAAACTCCCAACCTTTGACTCTGCTGAGCTATCCAGCCAGCTTTATGGTAAACCCAAGTAACAGAGAAAACTGATGCTGAGTTAGCAACAAGAATTTATGTTCCGTGAAGGTTCCTCTTCCATAGTGATTGCAGAGTATCTCATGAACTTTCATATCACATATCCCCATTCCTAACTAGCACTCTGTATATCCACAGGTATAAGATTATTCTTTTCTTCCTTCACCCTCCCATTCCCAGAAGCCACAGAGGTCTTTCCAAAGCACTCTGAAAAATGGTGATCTAACAGTGTTCCCCAGCCTTTTTTGTAGTGGGGACCGGCGGAGCCTCTGAGGGAGGTGGGGCGGCCCCTCGCGCTTGCGCTCTCCGACGCACGCGCAAAGTGGTTGGGGAGCTTCGCGCATGCGCAGGAGCGCCTGCCCACCCGCGCACCCACCCCACCCCTGCGCGCGGGCGCATGCTTGAAGGGGTGAGGGAGTGCGTGGCAGCAGCGCCAGCGGCAGCCTGGGAGTCTGAGCATGGCTGGGGGGCTCCCTCTGGCCGCTCACCTCCCGACGGGCTACAACGAGGGTGGGGGCGGGGCTCCTCGCCGCCCTCTGCGGAAAATTCAAATGCAGCCGCTGGTTCCGGAGCTGAAGGCACCAGCGGCGGCATCGGCCTGCTGAGGGCAGCGAGGAGCGCCGACCCCGGCCTTGTTGGAGCCCACCGGGAGGCGAGCAGCCGGAGCACCCGGCCATGCTCAGCCTCCCGGCTCTTGGCTACCCCCCGTCGCCGCTGCCGCCGGGAGGCCAGCAGCCGGAGCACCCGGCCATGCTCAGCCTCCCGGCTCTTGGCTACCCCCCGTCGCCGCTGCCGCCGGGAGGCCAGCAGCCGGAGCACCCGGCCATGCTCAGCCTCCCGGCTCTTGGCTACCCCCCCGTCGCCGCTGCCGCCGGGAGGCCAGCAGCCGGAGCACCCGGCCATGTTCAGCCTCCCGGCTCTTGGCTACCCCCCCGTCGCCGCTGCCGGGAATGTGGCGGTGGAAAGGGGGACACGAGAAAGAAAAAAGTAAGTGTAAGATAGCACTTAAAGCAGGAGTGTGCAAAATATGCCGCCCCCAATCTTTGACCCACTTCTGAAAAAAAGTCTAATAATCTTAAAATTCCAATTTGTTTTTAATGTTATCTATATTTTACTACATCCAACTTTTTGTTGCCTTGCATAAACATGTTGCTGAATTTCAGCAGCAGCAAAAAGAACCAACATTTGCTTTAAAACAAGGTGTGTGCAGAGCTATCGCCTTGTTTATTTATTTTTTAAAAATATTTTTACCCCGCCTTTTTCATAAAAGGACCAAGTCGGCTTACATCATTAAAAGACAATATTTAACAGCTAGAAACAGTAAGGATACAAATATTTAAAAAGAAAGAACTCAAGAAATAACACACTGAAAGTGGTGCAAAAAGCAACAAGGCACAACAAGCCATTTAAAAAATCCCACTCAGGCAGTTAGTCTATAAGGGAAAGCCTGCCTGAAGGGAAAGGTCTCCATCTGCCTGTGGAAGGACAGCAAAGATGGGGCCAGTCTGGCCTCCTGTGGGAGGGAGTTCCAGAATCTGGGCGTAGTGACAGAGAAGGCCCTCTCTCCTGTGTCCCCACCAAGGGTGAAAATCTCATAATAGTATTTTCCTCATTAGGCTAGCTAAAGAGGTAGAGAGGATGGTAAGAGACTGAAAATACTCTTTAATACTATTTTTTCCTTCTCAGCTCAAGAACTGCGACAACTGTGGGCTAATACTTCTCCACTGCTCATGGCTTTCAGCCTAACTTTATCCAAAGTGAGCTGACAGTGCAATGTTTTTTGCTCACAACAGGTTCTCATGAGCCCCCAAACCTCAAGATGTCATTACACCTCTAATGACTTTCAAGCACACATCCTAACAAAGGCACATCCGGGCCAAAATTCAGGTGTCTCAAGCAGAGGTCCCTTCCCCCATTGTGTAGACTTCTCCTTCAACAATGCTGGGGTTAGTGGTATTGGACCCCATGTAGCTCAAAATCCATGCATACCTCTTATGCCTCCAAAAACATAACCACAAAGCATAAACAGTTGATACACACACAGAGAGAGAGAGAGAGAGAGAGAAAGAGAGAGAGAGAGAGAAAGAGAGAGAGCAGTTGTTCCTATCAGGGCTTTCTTCCACAGCGTTAACAATCCTTTTCCAAACAGTATCATGTGTAATGAACTTTAAAGGTCCTTATGACCCCCTGGATCCAGAGGCTGAATTAGAGATGTTGTGTTTGGAAGCAGGTAGACTATTTCAACGCCTTTGGTGTTGGATTCATCCTCTGGTTCTGGGTGGCCAAGGGCACGGTATTTATTGAATATTTAGTTGATGAATATTTATTTGGTAAATATTGGTTGGTTGGTTGGTTGAAAAAAAATAATCCATGTATAACCAAAACTGTGCTGGTCAGACCCATGCAACTCAAGGGAGAAGTGTACTTATTTTTCTATTCAACTGATTTTGCAGAATAAGAAGTGTTTGGAAAGGGCGGGCCATACCTTGGTTTCGCACTGGGCTGACGTAATTGACTCCATTCACGTTCCTCCAGTCCCAGGATTTAGGGAGACTAGAAGCTTCACTGACTAGTTCTGCAGTCAGAGGAGCAGGCTTTGGCCTAGAAAAAACAACAACAACAACTTATACTCTGTATGTTGGAATCCCTGCCAAGGACAACAGGAACACTTAGAAGGAAGAGTTGTAATCTTCGGATTGCCTTTGCTTGTTCTTCTGTCCTTCTTTCATTTTTATCTCACCCCCCACAACTAAGACTCTCTGGCTAGAATCTTGTCACATCACGTAATAATGGGCTCAAGTTACAGGAAGCCAGATTTTGGCTGAATGTCAAGAAAAACGTCTTAACTGTTAAGAGTAGTACGACAATGGAACCCATGACCTTGAGAGGTGGTGAGTGCTCCAACGCTGGAGGCGTTCAAGAGAAAAGTGGACAACCCTCTGGCAGATCTGCTTTGATTTGGATTCCTGCACTGAGCAAGGGGTTGGATTCAATGGCCTTATAGGTCTCTTCCAACTCAATTATTCTGTGATTCTATAATTTGCACGGGGCATCTGTGCTTCCGGCTGATCACTGTATTCACCACTCCCGCTTTATTTCCAATTACAGGAAAAGGTCCATCCTTCCTGCCACTCAAAACTTTTCAGTAGTCACATTCCAGAATTCTTCTACCCGACCCGACAAAACGGAATTCTCTAACGATGTTTAATATGCTGTGTCCCAGATCCTGCAACCCTTTGCAATGTGAAATGTGCAAGACAGTTGAGTATTTCATCGGAGAAATTTGTCTCCCACCTTTTTAGCAATCAACGTAACCTGGGCCGCTTCCTGGCCTGAGGCCCATCCCACCAATTCTCCCCCTTCTCCCCACATTTTCCTCAAAACAACCCTGTGAAGCAGGACAGGATGAGAGAGTGACTGGCCCAGGGTGACCCAGAAGCTTCAGGACCCAATGAAGAACAGATCTGGAATTTCAAAAATCTTAGTCTTATCACTCTACGCCTAACACCACACTGGATGTGCCCCGTGTTCCTCTGCCTGGCATATTCCACCTAGCCTGGGAAGCAGAGACCCTTACAGACTTCAAATGACAAAAAATTGCAGCTGAAGGTAGGGGCATAGAGACTATGAGTGGGCTGCCATCATTAGAACCTGTAGCTCAGAGAACTTTTAGCTGTGCAGAGAAAGCATTAGTTTCCTTCTACATTTGAATGCACTCAGAAAAGACAGCATTGCTCTTTCGTTAGGTCTTTCTGTGAACTTTGTGTTACTTCATTTAGTGTACATTTATTAATGCGAAGCACTTAGCTGATCTGTATAACCGGATATAAACCATGACCGGTCATGGCTATTGAATTATCTGGAAATGTTGTGTTTCTATAAAAGATGTTGCTACAAGCCATTCTGTGCATGGTTTTACCATGGAAAATGGCATACAAATATGATGATGATTATAATGATGATGATGATGAAAGCTCATGTTCCAAGGCAGCCTGTTGAATATTAAAATCACCAGCTGGGGAGCATGAATAGCAGCAGGTCCTACTGCTTTCATGTCCTGCTTGCAAGTTTTTCTGAAGCACTTGAGTGGCCGCTGTGTGATGTGTGGCACTGATCTGGATCGAGTATTGTGTAGGTGTTTTGTGCTGTCAAGTTGGAACCGACTTATAGCGACCCTAAGAGGGCTTTCAAGGTAAGTGAGATGTTTAAGGAATGGTTTTACCAGCTCCACTCCTGCAGTCAGTTTCCATGGCTGAGCAGGGATTCAAACCCTGTTCTCCGAAGTCTTAGTCCGTTCCTCTATCCACTATGCCACACGGGGAATCCGCACTGGATCTACTGTTAGTCAGATCTAGTAGAACCCTTCTTACATAGAGCAAAACCAGCCATTGAAAATGTCCTACAAATATATTGACTTTGATTGCTACGTTCTTTATGCAACTTTTTCTTTTCAGAATGGAACAAAGATGGTTCCAAGATAGGAGATGAAAAACGAGATTGCACCCCGATTTAGAGGCTTAGTGAGGGCAGCTGGCCAGACAGTGCACCACCACTGCTTAGCACACTAATAGATGCGTCTGGAAGGAAAGAAGAAAAACTCTGGGATTTCTTTCATTGTGGCCTTAAATTTCTACAGCCATTGTAAACTCTCCACAGGTGCATGTGGGCACAGGATTTCTCGTTATGCCAAGGAAATAATAAAGTCACAGCAATCATACACTGAGGAATATTGCTGCTTTGCCTTACAATTCCTCAAGCAAGCACTGCTTAGCAGAATAGTGGGGGCATATATCCTGCTGCTATCCTGATGCTAGTCATACCAGCTTCTCTTTCGCATTCTATTTTCAAACCTTAACAGTGGGCCAGTACTGGGCTTTTCTGTAGTTTACCATAAAATTGTTTTTGACAGCAGCTGCAATTCTACAGCAGACAGTAAAGAAGCTAAATTATACTTAATACTTCAGTCTTGTTGGCAAGGGAAAAGAAAGAAACCTCCATACCACTGCCTCTTTCGTAGGGTGGGGTGGAGTAGTAATCACGGTTAATGAGGTCAAATTGAACAAAAAAGTTTGTCTTTGTGCTTTAGATGCAAATATACGTCCAGCAGCAAATACATGTTGTATTTGGCAAAACATGCTACACTGTGTCTCTGCACAAACCCATCAAAATAATTCAATACAGGCACCAAAACAGCACGGCAATGCGTGGTTTACAACCTGGCTCCTGATGGCCCCCCCAATGGCACACTGTAAAGATATGAAGAATGTTCGGTGCATTAGAGAGCCTCGTGGAGCAGTGGTTAAACTGCTTCTACTGCAAGCAAAAACTGTGCTCATGACCCAGGGTTCAACCCCAGGTAGCCGGCTCAAAGTTGACACAGCCTTCCATCCTTCCAAGCTTGGTAAAATGAGTACCCGGCACACTACGGGAGCGATGTGTAGCCTGCATAATTAACTTGTAAATCACCCAGAGAGTCTTTTAAGCACTATGGGGCAGTATATAAGCAGCACACCACTTTTTTCTTTGTTCTCTTTGATTTAGACTGCCTCGAATTTTCAAGCCTGTCCCCCAAGATTCCTCACCTCCAATATGAGAAGAAGGCAAGGTTTTTTTTTTAATCATCAAGGTCTCTGCAATTTGCACAAAAGGCCCCTGCACAAAACCAGCGTCCTTTTTCTTTCCGCCGCCAAGCCCATGCACACGAAACAGCAAGCACAAAAGGACTGGCCGATTAAGCAAAAAGAAACAAACAATCCGTCCCATGCTCCTAATTTTTAAACGTCCATGCAAAAAGGCAGTAGCTACTGCAATTCTGCACGATCACGGCAGGAGCTTTTTACCTGGGCGCTCTGGATCTTAATCCACCCGCTCTCCGAACTAGGTCTTCCAGGGTGAGGGCTTCGTATTCCTTGTAGGTTGTGGCCTTCCACGATTTCTGGACAGCATTGATGGCTTTCACAAAGTCAAAGTTGTTCACATAGGGCTTCTGGAGACGTCTGAAGACAGGCGAGAGTTTACAAAAGTTATAATGCTGTTTCAGCCAAGCACGGCTGTGCCAATTCAAAGCTTGCTCAAAACTATTCAAAATTCACCCCATCCTTGAAATTCTGGTGCAGCACAAAAGGGCTTTGTGATTAATACAGTGTCATCCTCTGTATTAATAGGTTACAGACCGACAGCAGCATTAGACCCCTGCCCCAAGGAGCTTACAATTTTAGGGTCTTATAGGGAGGGATGGCAGCAGTATGGAGAACAGAAACAGCGTGGCTTAAGTTCAGCAGCTAGAACAGCTGAGAGATTTCAGTAAGCTTCCACTTCAGCAGCCTTCCTCTCCCTGGAAATGTTCAGATGGGGTGAACTACAAAACCTATCATCCCAACCAACATGGCTGTTGGTGGCTGTGGATGATGGGAACTGTAACCCAACACATCAAGAGAGTGTCAGGTGGGAGAAGACAGGTGAGGGCTCTCCAGGTGTGCTTGGAGTGCAACTCTCAGTATTCATCGCCAGCTATACCAGCAGTGGTTGATGGGAGTTGTAGTCCAACTGTGAGGAAAAGAGTATGATCAGTATAATCAATATATGTATGGATCAAAAAGTAAGCTAGACTCTGTGCTAGGCTTTATGACTAATGCTTTTCATATTGAGCTACATATTAGGTTCTTTATTCGCATCCAAGTTAAAAATAAATTAAAATGTTAAGATAATTAGGACTATTTTTGACCAGAAGCAGGCTACTTCAATAATGTTATTTTAGCCATTTGCTAGATATTCTTTTGTACATGTGGTGGGGCATAAATTGCACGCACAAAAATGCCGTATTGATCGAACTTTCCCACAGTCACAGAAAAATTGTCCTGCATCCAAGTAGCTCCATTTTACTTGATTATTCTTTGATCTTCCTAGTTTGCTTCCAAGTCTATTAAAGTAACTTCTAAATGGTCCAGCTAGATCTTATCCTGCTGGACATATTAAGGTTGCTGTAGCGCACTCATCAAGGATGAGGAAAGAGAATAAAAGAAACCACAGGATGTAACCTAGTGATAGAAAAATTCAGTGTTACTTTAGAAACTACGTATATAATTTGCCTCTTTCTGTACATCTGTGCCTCTGTGTCTGAGACCCAGAGCTTAAGTCCATTTCATGCATGATCTTGTAATTTACAAATAAAAGAGACCTGTTGGAGAATAGCTTTGTTTTCTTATTCTCACAGCTTCACAAGTTAACATACACATCATGTACAGTCCGTAGGTGTCCTGCAGGCAAAAAGTCTCTGGATTCTGGTTACATTACTACACAAGTGTGGGTGAAATAGGGAATTCGCTTGAGAGCCTTTCACTCACTTTCCATAGGGTCCCTCGAGAGGCAGCTGGTTTACACGGACTCCAGAGTCTGAAGGCGCAATCTTCTGTCCTGTGAAACAAGCCCAGTTACGGCCTAACACATCATGGACCCATCCTGGTAGAGTCTCATGACAGTAACTGGTTACGTTGGAGCCATCCTTTTTATACTGGGGAGGATAAGAGAGAGAGAATGCCTGTCAGGTCTGATGTCGTTCACAAGCGCTCAAGCACACAACCATGAAAACTCCCCGATTCAACCCACAGCATCATCCACTGGAGCTGGGAAAGATCAGAACTTTGAAATGTTGTATTAGCCTGAACCCATTAATTAAAAAAAACAAAACCATTAAGATGGTCTCATTCACTGACCCCGAAGCTCTCTCCTCCTCCTCCTTTTTAGCCTACCTGGAAGTTGGATATTGTGAAAGTTCAGAAATTTTAATTCAGCCATTGACTTATTCATTTAACATTAAACTTATTGATTGAACATTAAACATTAAATAATTAAAACACCACTCACAATGACTTAAACTGTACTTAGTTCAGAGTAGTGAATTGCCACTAGATGGGTGAGGTAGAAATCCGACAGACAGATTTGAGGAGAGGCATGGGTCGTTTTTTTTTAAAAAAAAACATGTAAAATTATAACACCTATTTTTATTTGCACATATATAAGCTGAGCTCACTGAAATCATTGCTTATTTCCTAAATTTACAAAAGCTTTAACTTCAGCGCTTCAAATGTAAAATGAAATGATCGGAGAAGGCCCATTTCAAGAGGCGCATGAGATTTTTACATTTCTCAAAAGGGGGACCCTGCAATGTGTCCCATCATGTTGGCTGGTGAATACATAAGGCAGGGATTTCTCTGTAGCAGTTCCTGAACTGTGGAACTCCCTTCCAAAGGAAGTCCGTCTGTGAAGGGCAGCCAAAACTACCAAAACCCAAGAAGCTTTTGGTCTTTAAAAGTGACTTTGAACATTGTTTTTCATCTGCTTTTAAAGAATATTTCATCTCTTTTATTTTACCCCCATCACTCTGGGTGGCCTGAGAGGGAGAAAAATCAAACAATAAATATATTTAATATCCAATAAATACATAAAAGTTGGGAAACCCTGTTTCCAGTCAAGACATGAATGAGCAAGTAAAGGATAGCCATTTCTCCTATACCTCTTCCAAGGGTTGTACGTAGACAGATGCCAGGTGCTCTTACAAGTCATTTTTAAGAAGCAGCCACTGTGTGCAGTTGGTGCTTCAAGTTATCAAAAAAGAGGGAGCTTCTATTGCCAAGCTCATCATTCATCACGCCTGGGACCAGCAGGCAAAGAAAAGGGCCGAAGGCAGAGAAGAGAGAAGCTGTCGCATTTGATGTGGTTGCTTTCACTGTATGAAGTTCCAGGACGCCATTCCAAACGCACCACAGTTGATTGTGGCTACAGTTTACAATTGTGAGCCTCCAGTATCCCTTTAATGGCGGCCTTTGTCCTGCCTTTATCTGCTGTATATAGCAGAGGTCCCCAACCCCTGGTCCGCAGCCCAGTGTCGGTCCGTGGCCTGAGCCGGACCGGGCCACGGAGACAGACCTCCCCCTCCACCCCCGCACACACTCCCCCCCGCACAGCCCGTTTGCGCCTGCGCGCGAATGCGCCCACACAAGCGCTGTGCCGCCCTTTGCGCATGCGCATGAGTGCGCCCGTACGAGCGCCCACCGCTCCTTTGCGCAAGTGCACGAGCGCCTTCGCGCATGCACGTGCACGCAGGGGGTGCCCCGCCTTCCCCAGCCGGTCTGCTTGGGGACCGCTGGTATACAGGATGCACTACAATGCATGGATTCAGGCATTCACAGCTGATTGTGAAGCATATCTCCCACATTCCTGATAAGGGTGGGCAGAGGGCAATGTAAACGACGTGTGGGTGAGTTTTGGACAATGGCTTACATTATTTTCCTTGCATTAAAACTAATTTTAAAAGCTTCAAAATGAAAAAAAAAATTGCCAGCTTCTTATGAGATTGGGGCATGTGAGCCAATGGTGAACCATTTGAGATCCCCTGCACAAAACCATGGATGAGGCCCCGTGTGGAAAAGTTACTCTTTTGGATTGCAACTCCCCAAATCCACCAGCCATTCTAGTTGGGAGACTTATGGGAGCCCTAGTCCAAACGAAGTAGCTTTTCTGGACTCCAAGTTGCAGTGGGGGTTCAAACCTCTGCCCTTTTGCCTCACGTGGAGGAGATAAGGGTATCTCCACATTCAGTTGGTAGCTAGCACTGTCTCCAGGCCTCGCCTCTCATCCCAGTAAAGAACTTGCAAATTGTCATCTAACTGTCACCTATTATCATTAAGTCCCTAAAGACAATGGTAGGTGCCCAAGAAAGACAGAAACAGGACTATGATGAAAGCTTAAGCTGTACTTTGACTGAGCTCCTAACAAATTTGCTTGCACCTGAAAAAACACTGAAGAGAACAACTATCAGTTTTCACTACAATTCCCAAGGTTTGGAGAAGTTACTCTTTGGATCTCAATAGACCATCACACCATCTAACTTTCTGAAAAAAACTTTAATGGTATATTTTAAAGGTTTTTAGAGTTTCAGCTCTCTCCGATGGTTTCTTTTTAAAAAAAGAAGAAGCTGGCTCAAATTTAAACAATTACAACAAGTTGATGCTCGACCCCATCTTTCGAAATAGCAGCTGTGGCCCTTCACTGCAAATGCTGAGTTCAATGCAGGTTTCCGAAGCAAATCAAGATCGCAGGAATACAGGAACGCCTCATCTCAATATTGCCTAAACATGGCGCCCAAAACTTATCACAGTAGTGGGCAGCTAGAAGAGTACTGGGAATATAAATTCCCATCATCTCTGATCAATGATGAGGCATGAAACAGTAGTTCTTCAACAGCTAAAAAAACCCCAAATGTTCCCCATGTTCTCTGCCATACAAAAATCATCACAGGCACTCCGATCTAGCCTGAAGTCTAGTAGATGTGATCCTGGGCTTTCCTGCATTCTTCAATCGTTAAGGCCTTTAATTGCTCAAATGCTGCAATTCAGTCAGTGCTCGTGTTATAAATATTTATCTTTTTTTCAAACCCTTCCTCCCGTTTGTCCTTTGCATCTTAGGAAAAAAAAAACACAACTGTACAAAACAACTAGCCCTTGCGCCTGGAATGAGCTGGGCTCTTAGCTGTCTCTGCAAGTTTCCAGACTCAAATGCAAGGATTATTCTGACCAGACCATTTTTGAATCATCAGGTGGGCAGCTGGCTGGATAGCTCACTGGTTTAGGGAGCTGGTTGTCGAGCCAGAGTTTGAGAGTTTAATTCCCCACTGTGCCTCCTTGTGAGTAGAACCAACCTATGCAATCATGGGCGAGCTGCACCGTCCCAGGGCGCCCCCGGAAGAAGGGAATGGTAAAACCACATTTGAGTATTCTCCACCTGGAAAACTTTGGAAAGGGTTACCATAAGTCAGAACTGACTTGATGGTACATGATTATTTTATTTAGCGGGTGGAAGGGTGGGGTTCAGATTGAGCAAGGGAAAAAGAGTTGAGCAATTTAATAAAAACAGAAGTGAATTTTAAATCAGCAAAATAAAGTGCTTGTTCAGCTACAGCAGGATGTGATGAATACCAAAGCAGATTTTGCTTCTTGGTTATTTTCTGGGTCTTGCCATGCTGAGACTCTCCAACGAGATTCCCCCCCACCAGCAGTATGATTTCTCAGCTTCATGTTGTAACAAGAGCCCAGTCCCATTCCACACATACACACACCCCCTTTCCCAGTTTTTGCTTGCAGTTCTGCCCAGAAGATTGCCAAATCCTGCACATTAATGCCCTTCCTCTCAATTCTGAGCAGGAAAGATGCCATTCTCTGCAAGACCTGTAACAATCCTTTGGAGCTTGGTTTTCCTTCCAGGGAAAAAAATAATAATTTCAAGAAATCCTATGAGATTTCCAAGGAGGAGAGAGATCTCATGCTATGAAATTTCATTGCAAGGATAAAAGAGATTTTTTTCATCCTCTATTTCTCTCCAAAAGCAAGAAGCTGTGAGACTCACATCTATTTACACTGCAAATTAGTAGAGCTCGGTGGTATAGTATTTTGGTGTTAATGTTATTAGATGCAGAACCTACAATAAAATAGTGCAGTGTGGGTGCCTCGCTGTTAACTACAAGCATCCTATTCCACTTCCTCCACCTGCATTGGCCCTGCCAAAAAGAAGACAGCATAAAGGGAGCCCCAAAATCTAAACTGCATAATGTCTGTCCTGCAAAACCAGAAGGCAACGACACCCTTTGACTCAAAGAGTGAAAGCTCTGTTTTTGACCAGCTGGACCTTCACGGTCACTTGACTCTTCCAAAGTCATCAAGAGTTCTCTAAGGGAGCGATCAGATTTCAGACACATCCAAACACTTCTGCGACGGGCTGAGACTTTGCACTACAGGTCACGAGTTGCAACTTTCAGAGAGTCATCTGCACCACTCTTAGAAACCACAAAAGGCAAACAGGAGCTTACTCATCAAATGGGACTGCAAGCAGAAGAGAACTCCACAGCTAGAGTAAATTGTCTTGGTCTGCCATAAGAGCCACTTTAGTGGGGAGAACGCCCGTTTCAGAATTGTAGTGGGCTTTTTTAACAACAGACCTCTATCCAGACCTGAGTCAATCTGCTAAGGGAAGGCTCCGATTACACCGAATTTGAGAGGGAAAAGACAGTTCCCAAAGACACAAGGATTGTTATCTTTTTAAAAAAATCTTAGTGTGCCTGGTTAAGAGCTTTCTTGTGCACAGGCATGGAGATTTTTGTCTCAACGTGTCTGCACGTTATTCTGACCATTGTGCAATATACTGATCCCCTACTGTGTGCATCAAGAACTCAGAAATGTTATATTTTTACACCAATTCCTCAGCCAGCGCAGCTAGTTCCAAGGTTGGATATGTACACATGCATACTGAAGCTTGCCAGGCTTCATCACCGGGATATGGAGCACAATTAACAAAATAAATAAATAAACACAGGTAGGTAAATGTTATCCTTTAGGCCTGTATTTGAAATGGAGGGAGGACACGTTCAATGGCCTTCAAGCCTGAGCTCATGACACAGACTACAACTCACACCATTCTAGTTGCCAACAGAAATGGTGGTCTTCAGCTCAGGAAGTCTGGTTAAGATGTGACAGATTAGGGAGAAGATGGGGTGAGCTGAAGGGAGCATGAAGTGACAGCTGAGGGATGAACGGGGTCAGTTGATGGCTGGAAGAGGATGGTGGTTGGAGGGAGCACCTCTATGTGGGACGAATTGATGAGATTACTTATTCTAATCACACTCATCTCAAGACTTGTTTACTGTGAATTTGTTCTTGTTGTTCCTCCCACACATGCTTTGTGGTTAACTCATGGCCATCGTTGGCAAAACCTCTGCTTCAAGAGTTCAAACAAAAGCAAACAAGAACATCCAATGAAATCTAATATATAATATGTAAAGTGTCTGCACCTACAGAGACAGAACTAAGACGTTCTGCTTCCAAGTTTCACTAATGGTTAACTCAGGCATTACAAATTGGTGTTGATTCACCACATATATTAGGGACGTGGTGGCGCTGCAGGTTAAACCGCAGAAGCCTCTGTGCTGCAAGGTCAGAAGACCAGCCGTCGTAAGATCGAATCCATGCGACGGAGTGAGCTCCCGTCGCTTGTCCCAGCTCCTGCCAAGCTAGCCGTTCGAAAGCATGTAAAAATGCGAGTCGATAAATAGGCACCACCTTGGTGGGAAGGTAACGGCATTCCGTGTCTAGTCGCGCTGGCCACGTGACCACAGAAACTGTCTTCGGACAAACGCTGGCTCTACGGCTTGGAGACGGGGATGAGCACCGCCCCCTAGAGTCGGACACGACTGGACTAAATGTCAAGGGGAACCTTTACCTTTACCACCACATATAGAAGGAAGAGTTCTCTACATCCCCCCACTTCCCTCACTGACTCCCACTTCCAGTTTCACTCCCCTCCTACACAAGGGAGGACAATGAGAAAGAATAGAAAACTTGACAGGCACTGAACTTTACTGCCTTTCTTAATACAGTGGTGCCTCGCAAGACGAATTTAATTGGTTCTGCGGTCAATGCCGTCTTGCGAAAAATTCGTCTTGCGAGGCGCGTTTTTCCATAGGAATGCATTGAAATCTAATTAATGCGTTCCTATGGGGAAATTTTTTTTTAAAAAGTCACTTACCAGGTAGGGAGCTGGGGAAGCACCATTGGAGGACTGGCGGGGGGGTCCCCTCGCCGCGATCGCCGGCTTTGGAGGTCCCCCGCCAGTCCTCTGATGGTGCAGGAAAAGCCTCCGAAGTGCTCTGAAGCCGGCGCGTGCGCGGTTGTGGGGCACCCCGCCAGTGTTCCGATGGCTTTCTCTGCACCATCGGAACACTGGCTGGGGTGCCCTGCAACCGCGCGCGCCGGCTTCAGAGCACTTCGGAGGCTTTTCCTGCACCATCAGAGGACTGGCGGGGGACCCCCAAAGCCGGCGAGTGGCGCTTGCAGAGGCTAGCCCAGCACCATTTTTGAAGATCGCGCCCTTTCCCCCTGCTTCGGTAAGGCTCCGAATGGAAAAAGGCTTTCTTTTTTTCTTCTTCCCTTTTTCCGTTTGGAGCCTTACCGAAGCAGGGGGAAAGGGCGCAATCTTCAAAAATGGTGCTGGACAAAAATAATAATAATAATAATAAAAATAAAACCGCAACATTTGTCTTGCGGAAAACGGCCATAGGAACGATCGTCTTGCGAGGCACAAAAACCATAGCCAGACCCATTCGTCTAGCGAGTTTTTCGTGCCGCGAGACGTTCGTCTAGCGAGGCACCACTGTAGTAATAATTGCATGCCATCAAGTCAATTCTGACTTAGGGTGACTCTTTCCAGGGTTTTCTATATAGAGAATACAGAGATGTAGTTTATACCATTCCAATCTTCTGGGGGCACCCTGGGACTCTGCAGCTTGCCCAAGGCCACGCAGGCTGGATCTTCTCCTGAGAGGCACTGTGGGGAATTGAACACTCAGATTAACTACAACCTCCACTGCCCCCAGCTAGCATGGCCTATGGCAGTGCCAGTGGGGACAGGAGCTGTGATCCAGTGCATCTAAAAAGCAGCAGCTGGGAGAAGGTTAGTGCCATCCTGTTCAATCCTTCATGGCTGACCCATGAAGTCATCTGATTAAATCACCAGAACCACCAAATCAGGAAGTGCATGGTGAGTAATTTATTATCCAATCAAATTACTTCCCCCCACATACTCTAAAGATTAAATGCCAATTATTTATGTATTGCTCTTGATCACTTACCTAGATTTTAAATAAGAACAACTAAATATTTTAGAAGATTAAGCACCAACTGCCACGTGGCCCGCTCTTCAAATACAACTGACACCAATATCTTTTATTACTCCATAGGGGAAAAGACAAATCAACCCACTCAAGCAATATAGCAGGAATTCAGAGCCTCTATTTTAATCCCACCACGTTCTGGAGGAAATGTGACAAGGAATGGGAAGTGGAAGTAGGAACATTTACCTTAAAAAATGCAAACCACTTGTAGTTGTTCAACACAACCTCAAAGCCTTGGTTGTAAATTATTGTGAAGAAACCGTAGTTCCCTTGACTGTCCTGAGCAATGTCAACCTTCTGAAGGGTCACAATGACTTCTTTTTCCACAGGACCTAAAGAGAAGGCATAAAGTGAATTTTCATCCATAGAAGGTCAAGCACTCAATGTAGCAAGCTGGGCAAGAAGAGCAGTAGCCGTGGCAATGTGTGTTAAAAAACTGGGCACAGAACCAGTTCTGTGTTCTCAGAAGGATAGAAGGCTGAGTCAACCTTGAGCCAGCTACCTGAGCCTGTTGGGATCGAACTCAGACCATGAACGGAGTCTTGACTGCAGTACTGCAGTTAAACCACTTTACTCACAGGGATTTGCTCCTAGGAAGGTGGGATGCAGCCTAACTCTCTAAAACTCTTTCCTTGAAATCAGTAGGCTTTAAAAGTACTTCACTAAGGTTTGCTTATAGAATAAAAAAGAATGTGTGCTTGTCCATCAGTCAGAGCCATAACTCCAGGTTGAGCACATTCCACAGTATTAAAAAGGCCACAGCAATTGGAAATGAGCATTTCAATAAATCCGTGGCTGTCAACATTTCCAACTGGGTTCAGGTAAAGCAGGTGAAAGAATATAGGAAGGTCTTTCCCTTGAAATCAAAAAATGCTGGGTAAAATACCAAATCAGAGTAAAAATAAATCCACAACTGTCCTTAGATATTTTGTCTGTCTTCAAGGAACAGTCACATCACATCAAGTACACAGGAGTGTGGGGTAGTGGTCACAGCAAAAACGAGCAAAGAAAGACTGAAAAAGTAATGTGAATAAGGCTGGAAGGTGTAGCTGGTTATTTTCCTAACACTCAAGAATGGATTCGCCTCCAGATTTCAGAAGGGCACCCTCTAAATTTTGGCACCCTCAGCTGCCCTGGCCTAAGTTATGGCCTCACAGACAAGCCCAAAAGATATTTCTTGTTCTGCTACTTAAAGCTACTAGAGGCTGAAAAAGAATTTATTGTTTTTACATGACTGACTTCCTGACAATTATCATGTGACACCCTCGAGGTGGGGAAATTCCACGGCTGCTCTTTCTAGCATTCTCTTCTGAACCCGTGATTGGAAGGGAAAAAGGAAAGTGCAAGTATTTTATAAGGAAGTCACAGAGAATAATCAGAGCATGTTAAACCAAACCACCACTGCCTCCATCCATATAAACACTCCTTTCCCTCTACTTCCCCTTTTTGCATTTCAGACTCAGCAATCAACATCTGGAAGGGACCGATGGGATACGTCCCTCAAGAAGTGGTTCTCAACCTTAGGTCCCCAGATGTTCTTGGACTAAAACTCTCAGAAGTCTTCACCACGAGCTGTGCTGGTAAGGTCTTCTGGGAGCTGTAGTCCAAGAACACCTGGGGACCTAAGGTTGGGAAACTGCTCAAGAAGAACCGGTGCAAAAATCCAAAACTCCCCAACTGAACTAGATCTGCCCTAAACTCTTCACTGCTGGCTACTGACGAAGGAGGCTGCAGTTCAGAAAGATCTGGGAAAGCCGGAAGCCCCTGCTCCATGCAAACAGGTGCGTGCAGATCAGGGGCAGAGATAGCCATACATTAGCCTCAACACACTCACTGAGGTGTTCGTCTGCTAAACTCCATCAGAGGTTTACTGCCAAGAGCTAACAAAGCTCTTATGCCACACCATGTGTTTTGTTTTCCATTTTGGTTTGGTTTGACTGCAGAGACACATGCACAGACTAACATAGCTACTTCTTTAAAAGCCGTGTTACAGACAGTGGCCTATATGGGGAAAAATTAATTGGTCATGAGTTTTCCCCGCCTTGCAGTATTGTAACAGAGGCCAAGTTCCCCTATTAATCCTCTGTTCTATTTGGAACTGGGTGAGATTACACTCCCATTGAAAAAAAACCAGATGCGCAGCTTGGGGGTGGCTCCTGGAGTTATCCCCGAGCCTGGATGCCCGGGTCTTGGTGGGTGGTTCCTGACACTGGGTTCCCAGATGTTCTTGGACTACAACTTCCAGAAATCTTGGCCAGCACATCTAGTGAGTGAAGGCTTCTGGGAGTTGCAGAAGGAAATTCTCATGCATTCAATTGAGATTTCATATATATATAATGCTTAACAAGCAAGGGATATATATATATATGCCATTTATGTATACACACGATTATTGACTGCGGCCACAGAATTTGAAGCTGATTCACAAAAATACACACAAAAATACAAGCCACCTTCTGGCTCAATATGTTTACATTTCAAAGATACCCTATGCTAGACAGTTAAACTACTCTAGCTGGGCTGGTTGTGGATTTTCTCTTCTACTGGGACAAAACAAGATTGCCTCTGGTGCAAGAGGGCCACAAAACAGCAAGCCAGCTCTAGCTCATGTGTGATCTGTATAGCGTGAAGATACTTGCATGTGACCAAATGCAGAATAAAAAAAGAGATCACAAGAGAAACACATGCTTTAACAGGTCTGGCTTTGACATTTACCACATATCATCTGCAAAACAAGCAAAATGAACCGGAACCTGTAATTAGAGTAGATGCTTATCACATCTATAATATGCAAATAGAATGCACTACAAATTTCCGGATCTGATAAATTGCAATAATAATAATAAAAGAAGAAAATGGAGGAGGAGGGGGGGGGGGAAAGGAGGGCAGCATGGTGTTGTGGTTAAAAGCAATGGACTGGGACTTGGGAAAACCACCCAAGACCCTTCTGAGTCACATGGGGGACCATGGGAAAATTACTCTTTCCGCCTAGCCTACCTCACAGGGCTGTTCTGAGAACAAAATTGAGAAGAGGAGAGTCAAGG
Organism: Intellagama lesueurii; assembly: GCA_037013535.1. NCBI lineage: Eukaryota > Metazoa > Chordata > Lepidosauria > Squamata > Agamidae > Intellagama > Intellagama lesueurii. The sequence continues at coordinate 11,420,300 of JBAJHW010000003.1, forward strand.
ATGTAGGGCGTACCTGCAGTCGCTTCAGAAAACGTGGTGTCTATAAATCTGAACTAAGAAATGAATAAAAGAAATAAAAAGCTAGAACCATGTCTATTAAGCACAAGACTGAAAAAATGCCTTCAGAAACAAAGGTTGCAGAGACAAAGCGCCAGGCCAATGCAAGACTGATAAAGAGTTGGTTTTAACTAGACTTTGAACCAGATTGAGAAAAGCAAACCCTGTTGTTTTTCTAGGGAGGGTGGTTGAGAGAGAAGATTAGAATCTATCCAAATTTATCGACCTTTTAAGCCCTGATAAATTCAACAGAGACACTTTAAAAAGAAGAAGAAAAAAATCCATCCAAAACTTTATCTTAAAATGTGCTTCCTTTTTGGCTAGAATCACTGCCATTCCCTTTACCTACACCCCACAGCCCCCCTTTTCCCCGTTGAAGCCTCTACAAAATTGATTAACCCTTTCCTAGAGTTTGAAAACTGAAAGTAGAGAGTCCGAAGTGACCTTTTTGTCACCGGGACTATCTAGCTTGGAAAAGCCAGACATGGGGAAAATTACTTCTGGGACTACAACGACCAGAATCCCCTGGTCACACAGACTGGGCTGTATGTGCGTGTGTGTGTGTTTAGCCTAAAGTAACTTTTCCAAATTCTGGAAAAAAAGAGGGGGGGTTGCTCCTAAGGCTACATTCCTCCGCGCGGTCATGCAGCCCTGGGTTCCCCAGATGTTCTTGGACTACAACTCCCAGAAATCCTGGCCAGCATAGCTCGGGGTGAAGGCTTCTGGGAGTTGGAGTCCAAGAACATCGGGAAGGGTTGGGAACCAGTACAAGGAAACCCAATGGGATTGCCTTCCCAGGCCTGGCGTGCAATCAAGGTCGGCGTCGAAAACTGAAAAAGAAAAACCTTATTATTTTGTGATTTTAAAAAAGGATCGGGCGCGCACACACAAGCAGAGAGACCCCTCGCTCGCCCACCCTACTTACCCACGTCGGTGCAGTTGATGTGGCGGTTCGGGGCTCCCCGGCCTTGGCCCACTTGGAACTTCCAGGTGCCCACCAGGTCTTCAAACGTGCAGTTGGCCGGCGTGTCGGCCACGATCCGCTGGCCCTGGAGGAGGAGGCAGAAGACCACCAGCCCGGGGGACAGGCGCTGCGCCCAACTCCTCATGGCTGCGCGCAGGAGGGCACCCCAAAACGCCTGGCGCCGGAGGAGAGGAGGGGGCGAGAGAGAGAGAGAGAGAGAGAGAGCCCTCGGGCGCCCGGCTTAAATCCGCCCCCGGAACAACGGGGCCGGGGCAGGACCGCCCTCGCGTGTCACGTGTGAAAGAGGCTTCCTGGGTTTCCCTCTCCGACCCGCTGCGCGAAGGGAACACCGCGCAGTGCCCCTTTCCCCCCCCCCCCGGCTGCCTCCTCTTGCTTTCTTGCGACCTCAGCGGGTCTACTCGGGAGTCAAGGGGCGCTGTGCTGGGTTTCCGCCCCCACACCCCTCAGCAAGGCATACGTGCTTAATTAAGGATTATTTGCAAATCTTCTCTTCGCTCCCTTGCTTAGTTAAGCATTGCTTACGTTCCTGCCTGCCTTCAAGTTGCATCCGACTTATGGCGACCCCAGTAGGGTCTCCCAAGGCCTGCGAGATATTTAAGGAACGCCTTTACCATTTTTCTCCTTCCCCCCCTTGAGTTTCCATGGTCAAGTGGGATTTGAATTCAAGACTCCTGCCTCATAGTCCGCCAGTCGCACCGCACGGATTGGCGAAGTAACTATTGTTCATGCCACTCTTGGAATGAAACTCCTAGAGTGCATTGGAAAGGGAAGGAACAAAGTGTAAACAACAATAACAACCTTTATTCACATAAATTGCATGCAATGCGTGTGGATCCCTTAAGGTATTTTGGTTCCTGTCCATCTGCAGCAATGCCCATTAACTCCCAGTGGAATGTACGTCTCCCCAGTAAAGGAATATAGCACCATAGTGTGTTGCTTCTTCCCATGTTCTTTCTTACTCTTCAGGGTATTCCTCCCCTGATCCCCATTCAAGACAGAGAGTGCATTGTCATTTATTTATTGTTTGCATTTTTATCTCACCTTTCCTCTGGTGCACATGGCTGTGGGCTCCCAACTTTACCTTCACAACAAACCTGTGAAGTCAATCAAGCTGAGACACTATTTCTGGACCCCACTTGGTAGGTTCCATGACTGAACAGGGATCTGAACCCGTGTCTTCTGCTCTGTAGCCCTACACTCTGCCCATTCCATGAAACAGATTAAAGCAGTAGTCCCCAACCTTGGGCCTCCAGATGTCGGACTTCAGCTCCCAGAAATCCTAGCCAGCAGAGGTGGTGGTGGAAGCTTCTGGGAGTTGTAGTCCAAGAACATCTGGAGGCCCAAGGTTGGGGACCACTGGATTAAAGGATAGAGTTCATTGCTACAAGACAGGCTGACACTCATCCACTTGGATTGTTTTAAAAGGGCATTTGACAAATGTATGGAAGACCATTCTCGAATCAAGATGGCTGTCAAGAGAGCCCTAAAGCACCATTTTACCTCATGAGATGGATTGACTCCATCAAGGAAGCTTTAATGTCTGTTTTACACAAATGGAGGGAAGACTAAACCTCAGCCACAGAGTGCACATCCTCCTCTACTTTTCTCTGCTGTGAGAACTGATGAGCATTCCTTCTGCATCACCATTATTTATATCTATTTCTGTAGTCAGCATCACCTGTGGCTTGTCTATCGGGCGATCTTATTTCCATTAAACAATCCCATACTTCTGCTTCCATAAAGTTGCTTGCTTGTGAAGCAACTCCTCTAATTCAGTTATAGGAAATATATTAACATATTTTTTATCCAGCCAACCTGGTGAAGACAGCCTAAGTGCAGAATAATATCTTGGTACTTACTAAAGCTTATGATCATGAGAATTGAAACTCAACATGTAATACAGTCCAAACAAATAGCTTGCCTCTCTAGGATAGCAAGATTAAAAGTATTGGGAATAAAAGCATCATTTAATTCACAGGCATTATGTTTAATGTTTGCTTCAGTAACAATAGAATAGCTTCTTTTCCCACCAGATAGGAGCTGTGAGGAATAACTAGAGTCTTTGGTGTCTCTGAAAAAAAAATGCACAAATACATTTATTTATTTATTTATTTATTGTATTTTTACCCCGCCTATCTGGTCAGACGACCACTCTAGGCGGCTTCCAACACGCATAACATACATGACAAAATATAAAAAATATATAAAAATATAACATCAATAGACAAATAATTCAAGATGGAGAAGGGAAAAGGAAAAGAGAAATAAAAAGAAGAAAGAAATCAAGTGTTCACTGGAGGGAAGGCCTGCGTAAACATCCAAGTTTTTAATTGGTTTTTAAAGTTACATTAACTGTAACTTCTGTTTCTTCAGCCCATTGCTGACTAAAACTAAACAATTTCAGGATACATTATTTGCTTGTAGGCACAGATTGCAGCAAGCACATTATTTTATTCAATAGGTCTAATAAAGTGTACTGCAGTCATCTGACCCATACAAATAGGCAAAGCCAATCAATACAAAAGAGAAAAAAGCAAAGGAAAAAAGAAGGACCACATACAGAATTCAGGCGTCTGTCTGCAAGGAATGCAGCCCCTTTTACATATTGCAGCCAAAAAGAAATTAGAATTCGAACCCGTTATATGAGAGCTCTGGTCTGACAGGCAGTACAAGACCAGCCACTTATCGGAGCAACCTTGAAATTTACTCATCAGGGGATGGATCAGATCACTCTGAATGTGTTTGAAAAATTATAGTGTAAACGCGTATGTGACAAAAATTCGGGGGGCCCTTCTCCACATGGACAATGTCTTTCTTGACATGGGATGCCCTGAACTCTACCTTGGAGGAAGGCCAAGGGTAGGGCATTAAATCTGACTAGATAGATAGATAGATAGATAGATAGATAGATAGATAGATAGATAGATAGATAGATAGATAGATAGATAGATAGATAGATAGATAGATAGATAGAAAGAAAGAAAGAAGTCTCTGGCTGAGTGCTCTATAGTCTAATGCTGTCCAAGCATTAGAACAGAACCAAGGGGCATACCCCTGGATCATATCCAATAATAATCACCATCATGAGCCGTCAAGTCAATTCAGACTTTTCAGGGATTTCCAGGTAGAGAGTACTCAGAAGTGGTTTCCTATTCCCTTCTTTTTGGTGGGGGTGGGGGTGCCCTGGGGCTGTGCAGTTTGCCCAAGGCTACACCGGCTGGCTCTGCTCACACTTAATAATAATTAAGAACATATTCATGCCAATTGTAACCTAATTAGTCTGTGTGCTGTATAAATTGAAGCATGGAGAGGCCAATCAGACTTGCAGTAACTCATTTCTAAAATATGCTTGCTTACTCCCTCCAGTTCCCCTTGGTATCATTTTGCCCCCCCCCCCCACACACACACCCCGGCTGCGCCTCAAAAGAAGCCTGACTGTCATGGTGCTTGTACATCGCTCTGTTACCAAACTCCATTTATGTTCTCAGTGCTGCTTATCTCCCTGAATTGGTAAACAACTCTATTCAGAGGCACAAGGTTAAAAGAGCAGCTGCTGGCTTTTGTGCCCAGCCCTGTTTGGTTGTTCCTCTAGCAAAGAAATAGAGCAAGCCATTTTGAAAGGTTTTACATGAACAGAATCTATCTTTGACAGAAAGGAAAAAAGAAAGAAAAGCAGAACTGCTGGAGAGCTCAGTGGCTTACGAGAGGCTGGGAGTTCAGTTTCCCCACAGTGCCTCCTTGAGCCGGGCTGAACTTAATAATAAGCCATAGGGTCCCTTCCAGCTCTGCAGTTCAAAGATTATTATTATTATCATTATTATTATTATTAACAAGGAACCTGAACAGGAGGGGGGGGATGAACAGATAGATAGCTAGTGAGGTGGGTAGAGATGCCTTGTCCCTTTTTCTCTTTCCTAATTCACTGTGGTTATGCGCTGTCAAGTCACCTCCGACTTATGGCAACCCTAATTAATGAGCAATCTCCAAAATGTCTGTCCTCAATTGCCCTCCTCATCCCTTCCCAACTCAAGCCCATGGCTTCCTTTAGGGAGTCAACTCATCTCATATTTGGTCTTCCTCTTTTCCTGCTGCCTTCCGCCTTTCCTAGCATTGTTTGGTTATACAGAAACTGGTTGATTCCCCCCCCCCCCCACTTCTGGGAAGCTTGTTAATTGTTCTTCCCTTTCTCAGAGTGAAATAGCCCCACATGGGGTCTCATCCAGAAAGGCTATCAGCCTGACCCCTTTACATTACTTTAGTGTCTTCTGGAACCAAGGTTAGGTCCTGCCCTTCAGCATGATCTCTAAATGGATTTCCTGAAGCCGTAAACCATGGGTGGCAAAATGTAGCCCTCCAGGAGCTGTCAGATTGCTCCTGTTATTAGTTTTCATAAGCATTGCTGATGATGATGTTTACTGGGGCTGTAATTCCTACGACATGGGGGGGCACACTATGCCCACCTCTGCATTATGTATAAGTTTTTATCTTAACTGAAATACGCTACCAGTTTCTCCTGTTTGTTAGCCATATATGCTCGTCACTAACTCACTCCACTCTATTATTATCCTTAAAATCAGAACATGAGTAACTGAAGCAATACATTAAAACCAATTCTTTTCAAGATTGATCAGTGCCCAGAGGGTCCATGGCATTGTGCTTCAGGCTCTGAATGATCACTTTTATAATTCTGATCTGCAGACGTTTCCTCCCACAGAGGGTAGGGGAAGGAAAATGGTTTCAGTAGAAAAAGAGGAGTCTGGAACCATGTGTGGTTAATGAACGTAACAGATACAATTAGGCGGTATCAGAGTTTGCCATTTCTTGCAAATCCCATGGTGTAGCAATTAGTGTAATTAGAATAAACACAGTTAAATTAGGCAAGGGAGGGAAATGTCTGGATTTTCCCAGGTAAACAGCATTGGATCAGCAGGGATTTTATGAGAAATACATGCTGATGATCAGAACAGGAAAGGCCTGGAAAATCTTCCTTAAAGGGAATCATGAGATACACAACATAAATGTAAAACTAGCTTTGAAAATGCACATTATATAAACCTATTCTGTTTCATGGAATCATGGACTTTAAACATAAGCAGAAAGATAGAAGAATAAGAAACATGGATGTATGATAGGATGCTAAGAACTTCCAGAACAGAAGCATGACCGATTATGACATACTATGTGGAATGAATAAAGATCAAGAAATCGTAAAACACTGCAGAAGTTTGGAATATTTTGACCACATAATGAGGAATGAAAAGTACAGAGTGTTACAGCTGATTGTTGGAAGTGCAATAAATGGGAAATAAGTGTATTGTCCGAACAACCTGGGTGAGTAGCTTGGGTGCAACGCATCCCATTCAGAGTTTCCTTTTCCAAAGTTGAGAAAGCCTTAATGATGTCAGACCTCAATGAGGAGGAGGAGAGAGAGGAAGAGGAAAAATACAATTTGCTGACATGGAGTTAATGTTATTTGTGCATTTCCCATCCCCATGTATTTGGAAGACACTGATAATGAAATAAATTATCTGCAGAGATTTGTAATATACCCAGGGTGGTAGTATTAGAGTAGTATTGTTCTTTTCCTTCCCTTTTATTGCCCCTGTAACTAGTTTAAGGACAACCGTAGGTGGAGTTTCCACTGCCACCACAGAGTGAATCTACCCACGCCTCATTCTGCGATAAATATGGGGCTACTCGTCGGTTATACTCTCAGGCAGCATTAGGTTGACGGTTGGGCGAAATCATTAGGGGTGGCTTTGGAGGCGCAAACCGCTTGACTGCAGAGGGAATTGTCGGCGAGGAGAGCTAAAGCAACCATTTACCTTCTGAAAACACCCACTGCTCCTTAGGAGCCCTCACACAAGTCATTGGCGTGCGAGAAGCTGCCATTATTGCCCAGCAGTTAACTGGGACAGTGTGCTATTAAGTGAGTATTTTCTGCGTTGTGTGGGTGGACGCATGGAGGACAATAGATCTTTCATTATTGCTAAGCAGCAACAAGCTTGCTAAGAGCTGGGTTCGTTCCAGCAGCATTTCTTCCCCTCACCTCCACCACAACCCTCAACCTTCGCCATACATTTTGTGAGAGGATGCGGAAAGTGTGGGAAGAGGCCAAAACAATATTATTCCTTCCAACCCTCTCAGTTTGCTTTGCACAAACCCTTCCCACCTTCTATTTTATTTTATTTTTTTAAAAATATATATTTTTGCTGTGGAGCAGGTCTCGGTGGGACGTTGCATCAAGGAGTATCTCCAGGATCCAGTTGGAGAGAACTTGTTTTTAGGTTTAGGAACAGGGAGGAAAGAGTGGGTAATGATGGGATGAGGAAGCAGAGAGAACCAGTTGGGAGGTGGCTTTGAAGAGCAGGAGGAACAGGTGGACCCTGGGATCCTAGGAAGCCAGCAGAATGATGTAAGGTAAACAGGAAGTCATGTCTGGGGATCGGGAAGGGGAAGGAAGGTCAAAAGAAGGGTGTCTAGCTACTCTTCTACAGAATCATGGAATAATGAAGTTGGAAGGGGCATAAAAAGCCATCGAATCCAATTCCAGATAGATAGATAGATAGATGATAGATGATAGATAGATAGATAGATAGATAGATACCCTGTTTCCCCGAAAATAAGCCCTAACCTGAAAATAAGCCCCAGTATGATTTTTCAGGATGCTCGTAATATAAGCCCTACCCCAAAAATAAGCCCCAGTTAAGTGAAACCCCGCCCTCCACCATTGTGCAGCAATCAGAAGAATATGACATAATTGTATTTGAATAAATGTAGATTGTTGTACATGAAAAAATAAAATAAAATAAGCCCTAATGTGTTTTTTGGAGCAAAAATTAATATAAGACCCTGTCTTATTTTCGGGGAAACATGATAGATAGATAGATAGATAGATAGATAGATAGATAGATAGATAGATAGATAGATAGATAGATAGATAGATAGACAGACAGATAGATAGATAGATAGATAGATAGATAGACAGACAGACAGACAGACAGACAGACAGACAGACAGACAGATATATTGAATAAATTATTTGTTGTCAACCATCCAAAGTAGTGCCTCGTATTAATTGGGTGGTATAAAAGTGGAATAAATAACTACATACATAAATCAAAAAAGAAGCCAAAAGAGAACATAGATTTGCATTGAATTTGCACATAAGTAATTTCCAGGTGTGGAACGGCTGTAGTTTAGCCAGAAATGCAATCCTTTTTCCCATAGTAGGGAAGGCTTGTGACCAAGTAACCTGTGTGTCTGTTCCATCTGCTATTTAGGTGCTAATTATGAATGGGCAACCAAAAGGTTTATCCATGGATCTGGATATTTATTAAGTGTATTTCTATTCCACCTTTGGAACGAAAAAGGGTCATCAATCCAGCTAATAATAGTGACATGACTAGAGAAAAAGATACCACATGGCAGATGGATTTATGCTATCCTTCAGTCACCCATGTAGAGACACACACAGAGCTGGGTTTTTTGCACCACGACTCTCAGCATTCTGCAGGGAGCATATTTGTCTTTTTGCAGTCCCAAAACCCAATTCCGCACACCGCTAACACCCTTCAAATAGAAGGTGCCTTGGGATGGAGATTGCTACAGCATTCTCCACACAACACATTCCAGGTGTTTTGCATTGCAACTTACATCGCCCCGGGTCATTAGCTAGGCTGGCTAGGGCTGATGGGGCTTGTAGTCCAATATATCCAGAAGACACCTCTTTTGGGAAGGCAGCTCCATTGGACAGGTTACCCAGACCAGCTCTGGGTTTAAAAATAAATTTATTTTTTCTTTCTTTGTTATTTTCATTTAGATGCCATTCCTCTCTCCAGAGACCCAGAATAGTGCACAAAGCAAAAACAACACATTTTGTTGTTGTTGTTTAGTCGTTAAGTCATGTCCGACTCTTCGTGACCCCATGGACCAGAGCACGCCAGGCCCTCCTGTCTTCCACTGCTTCCCGGAGTTGGGTCAAATTCATGTTGGTTGCTTCGATGACACTGTCCAACCATCTCATCCTCTGTCGTCCCCTTCTCCTCTTGCCTTCACACTTTCCCAACATCAGGGTCTTTTCCAGGGAGTCTTCTCTTCTCATGAGATGGCCAAAGTATTGGAGCCTCAGCTTCAGGATCTGTCCTTCAGGGTTGATTTCCTTCAGAATGGATAGGTTTGTTCTCCTTGCAGTCCAGGGGACTCTCAAGAGTCTCCTCCAGCACCACAGTAATTCAGAGAAGCTATGGGCTATGCCGTGCAGGAACACCCAAGACGGACAGGTCATAGTGGAGAGTTCTGACTAAACGCGACCCACCTGGAGCAGGAACTGGCAAGCCACTCCAGTATCTTTGCCAAGAAAACTCCATGGACAGAAAACAACACATACAACATACATAACAATAAAATACTCCATATAAATGATAAAAAGCAATAAAACCTACCAACAACCTTAACCATTTTATTTTATATACATTGATATATAAAAATGCTTGACAGATAAGTAGTGGGATCGTAGTTCTGATTGGCAAAGTGTCAACCTTATTGTGGCTTCTACCGACGCAGTGGATAAAAGTTCAGGGACCCACAGAGCAGAATTAGCTTCAAGTCTCTCCTCCGCAGACCCCTTAATAGTTCTCATCAACTGGCACTTACTGTCTCAATAACTCACTCAGAGACCCTGATAAAATAAAAAATAAAAATTTCTGTTTTGTTCATAGTTCTGGATAGATAAAAACAACAGCATATTAAAGAAAAATAATGACAGTTTACATAAACAGAGCTTAACTGCTTAATTAGCTGCATACTGAATAACTACATGACTTGTTAACTGTCCACAGAGTACATAGCACTAACGGTCCACTGACTGACTAAAAAACAGAGGAAATAACTCTTGAGTAGAGAGGCATGTCTCTCTTGAAAAATTCTGAGGCAGAGAGGGAACAATGGGTTCCTGCTGGATTGATTGGCATTCACCCCAGTCCAGAAAGTTTCCTCCCAGCCAAAACCTCTTAAAAGCATCATACATCGGTTGCAACATTTCCAACTGTTCCTAGCTTCCAAAGGCCTGCTCAAACAATTCCACCTTACAACCCCTCCTGAATCTCTGCAGGGAGGTTACACTTCACAGGAACTCACAAGAGAATTCCAGAGCATGGGGATAACAAAAGACCTTTTTCAAATACATTTAAGCTTTGAAGGCTGGTGCCGTTAGAAGGGCTGTTCTGGATGGCATCAGCTAACATGGGGACTCAGATGGGGCAAGGCGGTCCAATCGATCTCTGGGTCCCATGCTGTGTAGGACTTTAAAGAGAATAACCAACACCTTGAATTGAACCTGGAAAACCAAGGGCAACCAATGCAGCTTGGACAATATCGGTGGCCTATGATCGCTGCAGAGGGCACCCTTTAATACTCTACTTGCTGCCTATGTGGCTAGAGCAGTGGTTCCCAACCTTGGGTCCCCAGATGTTCTTGGACTACAACTCCCAGAAATCCTGGCCAGCACAGCTAGTGGTGAAGGCTTCTGGGAGTTTTAGTTCAAGAACATCTGGGGACCCAAGGTGGGGAACTACTGGACTACGAGCATAGGAGAAAGCTTATCTTGCGGTTGTCACCAGGCACTTGCAATATTATATATCAATTTAAATTTTTTTTTGATAGCTGAAGGTGAACGGCTCCTTAATTGTCACTGTGTTCCTTAAACAGCCCTAAGCCTGTTTCCATTCCATGCTAATGTAAAAGTTAATGAAACATGGTTGTTTTGCCCAAGCCTTCTGCACAGCTCTAGCTACTGTAGGGATATTGCTTACCACTTGTTCACTTGAAAAATTAGACAATTACCTTTATGCATCCACAGCGTAATGAAGAGAGAAGGAAAAAAGAAAGAACACAAGCAGGAAATAGAGAGCTCAGTGCTTATTAAAATAGCTTCCACAAATCTACATTTGCTCTGTTGGAGTTTTTGCGACCTTGCATGCTGCCTTTAATCGGTTTGTCTGGGAGGGACCTTTCTGGACTCAGATGACTGTCAATCTATTCAGCAGTAACCAAGCATTCCTTCCCTGCTTCTGAACTCAAAGAGGGCCCCGCTTCTGTGCTTTTGAGCCTCTTTCCATCTCTTTTGTCTAAGTAGTAAGTCTGCTGAAGTCTGTTGTTGAAAACAGTCATGTTTGCCATTTTGATGTTTGATGTGTTCAGTTGTAAGTAATGACAACTTTTATTCCAAGTTTCAGAGTGAGTTATTGAGACTGTAAGTGCCAGTTAATGAGAAAAGGGGTGGACTACTCTGGGGAACTTGAAGCTATTCTGCTCCATGAATCCTAGCATTTTTTCTGTGCAGCTACAGGAATTGAACCAGAAATTTTAAAATTCTGCAACAGAAGATGTAATGAATAGGCTGGTCTTTTCCAGATGCTTCAGCATTTTCGTGTTTTCTCAAAATTAAAGGAAGCATACTCCAAAGAACGTTCCCATCGTTACTGGCCTTCCTATTAACTGTTTATGGATCTCCTTCAGTCAGATGTGGTATCTGCATTCCAATTACTATTAAAATGCCTTTGAAGGGCACAGAATTATTTATGTTCAGGTGCAGCTTGCCACCAGGAAACAAACAAAGAACCACCACTAGGGTGTCTATTGTACTACCTGGGGGCAGAGCTTGGAAAACAGCGACATACCATTATATTACCTGATTATTTATTTGCTATTTATTTTTTGTATGTTTGTTGGCTTGTTCCCCTAAAGAACAGCACCCAGGGCAGCTTGCAAGCGTCTTTAAAACATAAACATTTAAAACAAAACATATTCAACAATTAAACCATTCTGCCCCTGCTCGTTTATGGACGGCTTTAGTACGTCATCCGAGTCTTCTTAGAAGGCACTGTCCAGGCTCCTCCTGCAGACTTCTATTAATGGTGAGAGATGGTTTTGGAAGCAGAAGGGCAGGTCTTCCAAACAGCACCAGGATCTTCCTGACAGAGGGGGATGCCGTGGGAGTTTGGAAGTTACAAGTCCCCCCTCCCGCCCCCAGTAACTTTCTCATGCTGTGGAGGGTAGTAGCAAACCAAGTTCCAGTCTTCGTTGTGGTCTAAAAATGCCCTCTTGCATAATTTGCTATTTTTTCCTGTTGCCTGGTTTTCCTATAGTACCCCACCAGCTTTCCCATAACAACCCCCCAGGACACTGTTCACTTCAAATCCTATTTGCTGAAGTCGGTATGTTTTTAATTTGCCTCTGTATTTGCATGGGAGCTTGGCTTCCTTTATACAGCTGAGCCTCGTCCTGCTGAGACCTTCATTGCCATTCCTGTTGTTGTCCTTGACTGCTTTTTAATTATCTGTGTTCTATAGTACTTTTGGTGATGTGCTAATATTGCATTGACTCGTTCTGTGCCGAAACCCCGAGTGGAAATCTTTTCTTTTTCTGATTTTCAAAGCTAGTTAAATAATCGACAGAAACAGCTCTCTGTGACAAGTGAGGCCAGATAACTCCATTGAATACATTTAATCAATATACGCATGTCCCTACATGTTTGGAACAGATGACTAAATAGCAGACCTTTGAATATTACTTTTTAAAAGCAACTTGTTACTCTTTTGAAAGGTACATCATTAGCACTGTTGATTAACATGATGTTGATCATGAGTTGTTAAGTAGCACATCATCTTTTGTTTACTATTTTAACCCTTAAAAAATGATAAATTGACCCCGTCACAAATCTAGATGCCCTCATATCTATCCTATGCCATCATCATATCTATCCTATGCCATCAAGTGCCCCAACAATGCCAGCCATACATCAGAGGTCTATTTACTTGTTCATCCTCCAAAGAGATTTATATTGTCTTCTTCCGGCCCCACTCCTTTGCTTTCTATGTAGGACAATCAGAACAATTCCTATGCAAAAGAATGAATGGATACATCAATACTGGAAACACAGAGAAACCGGTTTTAGAACACCATCAGCCATGCGAATTTGGGACATTAATACAGCACATAAGTTTGGAACTGCCCACGAGAACTTAATGCACAGGATGCTCTCTTGTGGTTCTCCAAGTAACAATTGTAGGGGGGGGGGGGGGAGAAGAATCACAAAAGGAGACTTGAGAGGGAGTCTGTGGAAATTGGCTACATAAACAAGTTCCAGTCCATCTCTAGGGACTTAAACAAAGATCAAGGCCTCTTAGCATACTATATATATTAATAGCACAGCTTTATGTAATATCTCGTGAATCTAAACTAGTTGTCTCCCTTGACAGACAAACCTCTCTGCATTTCTGCTTACAAACATTGGTTATCACCTGGCTAGGACCTGCAGCCTCCATTAATTGTTTCCTGTGCTTATGAACTCTGTCTATTACATGTATTTTCACCTGGTCATGAGGTCTAGCAGCATGGGGAGATCTATAAACACAAAAAAGACACAGTATTTACATTCATTGGCTCTTGCTTACTTATACTGGCATAACCCAAATGGAAGAACTTTTGGAAGCAAATTGCCTTAAGCTAAGAAATCACTGTAGATGTTTGCAGTTGCAACTGACATTGTCTGCAGGATTTGTTGTTGTTGTGTGCTGTCAAGTCACTTCCGACTTATGGCGACCCTATAAATGGGTGCTCTCCAAAATCTCCTGTCCTTCAGCTCCTGTAAACTCAAGCCTTCCACCTTTCCCAGCATTATTTTCCACAGAATCCTGCCTTCTCATAATGTCTCCAAAAGAGGACAGCCTCCGTTTCAACATTTTTGCCTCCAGAGATAGTTCAGGCTTGATTTGATCCAGGACCCATCTGTTCAACTTTCTGGCAGTCCAAGGTAACTTAGGGCAACTTACCTCCAATGGTTAGCACCATTTGTGTAGCTAAAAAAGAATATTTCAGCCATTGTTTCTGAAAAAAATGGCTTTTGATTCACAGAAGCTCATACTGAAACTAATGTATTAATCTTTAAAGTGCTACAGTATTCTGTCTTTGTTTTCTCTCTCTTTTTTTCTTCCCCTTTAATTTTGCCAATATGTTGAGACAAACTAACACAGCTGTTTCTTGGGGGAAAGCCAAATAATACTTCCTTTGCCATTTGATAAGAGAATTGCCTAAAACCCAGGAAATTTCTGTCAAAATGCTTCTATACAGACTTTTAAATGCCCTTAAAATAGCATAAAATTAATTAGAAAATGCTGCCTGTTAACCTAAGAATAACTTTGTAATAACTTTTCTATTAAGTTGACTGTAACTTTGTAACTATTCTTTATACAATTTATTATATTAAAAGTAACTAGTTACTAGTAACTATGCTGCTTTTAACTGATTACTTCTGAACTCTGGCCAGTGCTCCAAATAATCAAGGGATACTGGATGCAGCTACTGTTTCTATTTTTCCATAATTCTTCAGAGTAATGTGAGCTCAGGTAACCTTGTGGGAAATTAAAATGGGGCTTAGTGTTATGCTCCTCAGGGAGCTTAGCTAGAAATAAAAGCGTGTTTCTGTGTGCATATATATATTTCAAACAAACAAAATCTCAGCTACGCCAACATACTATTGGATTACAAGAGGGATGACTCATAAAAACAGGGATAACCCATAACAATGCATTGATACTGGAAAAACTAATTCTCACCTAATCAACAACTGTGAGGATCACAAGTAATCTTGGAGTCGGATGACATTTTGGTGCAAATGTGTATTTCTTCTTCATATAAAATTATCCCTCCTGGGAACACAAATCTTTCAGTCTTACATGCCTAAGACATTAAATATACAAACAAAGTTGTGCTATCTTCCATTCCATGAATTACAACACCAAAGCAGGGTAATTTCCTGTGTGCCAACTAAGGCAAGCTTCCTCTGTATTTCTTTTCCGGTTACCCTTCCCCCCAAATTTTGAGTGTGTGGGGATGCTGGAAGTATTGGGTGTTGCCCACCTTAGTGCTACTACACAAAGTGGTGCTACTACCAAAATGGACCAGGTTGACATGAGACTGGGCAAATTCTTGCCCACCCAGTATAGCTCAGTGGGTTGGAGAATCTGACTGTTCAGCCAAGGGTCAGGAGTTCGAATTTCCATTGTGTCTGCTGGGAGAAGGGCCAGCAAAAATCACCCCGAGTGTATGTGTGGTGGAAGGAGTTACGTACCCTGACACTTGTGCAGCCTTGGGTAAGCTGAATGATCTCTGTTTCCTTCCAGAAGAAGGGAATGCTCAGCTACTCCTGAGTATTTTATATCTATAAAAGCTTGGGACGGTTGCCATACGCAACCTTGAGATGGTGGTAGTACACTCCTGTTCTGCTTACAGGCTTCCCAAAGGCATTGGGTTGTCCACTGTGGGGGCAGAATGCTGGATTATATACTGTAGTGTCACTCTCATTATAGAGATAACAGTAGTTCTGGCCCTATACTAAAGCTGCATTGAATAAATCTCATTTAGCCATTATAAGCAGAAGTTGTCTGGGCAGTAAGTTCTTCGGTTCTCTCAGAGAACAGATAGACCCATCAACACTGTACTGCATCCTATATCTTCAGAGAAGTGAGTTGCATTGAACTCCCTACTAAATAGGTACTGGATTTTAGCCTGAGGTGCTCCAAAGGTGGCTTTATGTCAAGGAGAATGGCTTTGAAATGAAGCACTAGAGTAGGCCCACCAAATCAACTTGGTAAGTAAACTCCTGCACAAGTTCCATTGATTCAAGTGGGCCTATTCTAAATGTGATGTCTAGAGATGGGCATGAACCACTGGTTCATTGGTTTGTGCCAGTCTGGTCACCAGCCCGACAGGTGTTCTGCAGCTCCGACATGGTTCCACACTCTGCCTCCTCCAGCAGGTGCCCATTCAGAGGCAGCCTCCTGGCTTCCCTGCCCCTCCTTCTCTGGGTATTACCTCTGAGTGGGCCCCTGGAACCTCACATCTGTTTCTACGCTGATGAACGTGTAAGCAATAAGGATGGGTGGTTGTTCCTGTTCCAACCTCCAAAAGGAGACAAGAGTTTCTGAGCCTTCCAGCTAAGCATTTGAAAGATCACCTTCTCCATGGTACCTTTTGGGCCTTAGAACAAGGGACGTGGAAAGCACCTTATGAGCAGAATGTCAAAAGGTGCAGCCTGTTTTGCCCATCATGATTCTGTTTGTCCAGAGTCAGCTGCGGGCACTTGCCTATACTGAAATTCGCAAAAGGGACTGAGGGACTGAGACTGATAAGGATCAGCTGATTGTTGAAGATACTTGCACATTTGCAAGGCAAAATCAGCCTTCCCTAAGTGATCTTCCCTAAGATGTCTTGGACGACAATGCCCATCATTTCCAGCTAGGTCAGAAGGTTTGCAGTCCAGAGGTAGCAGGTGATAATGGGATTGTAGGCCAGCACATCTGGAGGAGCCCCAGGTGTGAAAGGCTAGTGGAGGAAGCCAACTGAATCCCGACAAGCTGGAGGTTCTGTGATTCAGTGGTTCCCAGGACTGGGGGATGGGCAGCCCTCCCCCTGAAAGAGCAAGTGTAGTTTGGAGGTAGTCCTAGACTCATCTTTGTCATTGGGTGACTGCTTAAAGAATTGGCCATGTAAAGCCCCAAACTACCAGTGTGATGTAGTAGATAGAGTGCTGGGCAAGAATTCAAGAGACCTGGGTTCAAAGTCCTACTTGGCCATGGAAGGTCACTTGGGATGATAGCCGTGATAAACCACTCTTGAACCGCTGCAATATACCGCTTGAATCTAAGTTACAAATGTGGAGACCTGCATTTGGCTGTGTGGTTTGGCCAATCACATCTGCTGTAGCTACACCAGGGTTGCTTCTGCATTTCCAAGCAAGCCACGTAAAATATGAAAGAAGAACATGTCTCCCGTGGGCTAGGAACTAAAAATATGCTAAAAACCATTAGGGTGCAGGGACCAAAGCTTTAGATTAAGACCAGGAAGATGCCAAGATTCAGATTCTGTCCTGTCCTTTTTCTCCAGGAAGCTCACTGGACAATAGCCTGCTCTACAAAGTTGTTGTGAAGACAAGGGCTTGTGTGAGGTAGAAGAAGTCTTGAAGGAGGGTAAAATGTAATGGGCAGTAAAAAATAAAAAATAAAAACAAATTACGGCCACTATCCTATCACTAGGTCCCAACTAGAGTCGACCCACGGACTCCATGAGATTTATATGAGTGTTGACTTTCCATTCAATAATAGATTCAATGGGTCTACGTTAAGGTGGGACTAGCGATAGGACACTGGGCTTTGTGTCCTGTGATGAAGAACTGATTTTTACACAATACATTTCACCCAAAGTAACAGCTCACTGCAGCATCCATATAACTCGTGCATAAAGAGAGTAGCCCGTGAATAAAGAAGAGAATGAAAGAGAGATATTTTTGGAGAATATTATCTATCACTTCTTTACAGTACATTGCTTCTCTATTCTTCTTTTTTGGTCCCAGCCTCCTCTGAAATGGCTTAGCTCTCACTGTGACCTTGAGAGAACAGGCTCACAGAGTACACAAGACAAAAGGGAACAGATAAACTTGAGAGAAAGAGAGCTACACACACACACACACACACACACACACACAGAGAGAGAGAGAGAGAGAGAGAGAGAGAGAGAGAGAGAGAGCATATTGCTTTTCTTCATCATTTTGCTTTTTCTAAAGGCATACTATCTCTCTCTCTCTCCTCCTTTAACAAGCAAACCAAACAATATTGCCTGATAGGCTAGTACAGACTAACACGGCTATCTCTTCTAAAACAAACAATATTGGCCCATTTTCTGACTTAAAAAGGAGTCACAAAAGAAATATGACTCTGTTCTGTTGAGAATACTGGTGCTAAACCAGCCCATTATATTTTGCTGCCCGGGTTGAAGGACAAAGCGATTCCTCCTCTCTGGTTGTGTAGTGGTACCTTTGGACATACAGGCACTAATCATAGCAGTCTCCATAGCACACCACTCTCCATAAGGAGAGCCAAAAAACTACAGGTAAGTGGATCAATTCATAGCATCATACCAAGGATACTGGCCTTTAAAAGACCTTTGTACATCTAAGGGCTCTTAATCACCTCTTCAGGACCAAACCATATTCAGATACTTCATATTGCAATAGAGATAGCTTACAAGTATATATCGTTCTTGGAAATATCTCTTCCTCTCTCAGCTACTATGGGGGTTGCAGCTAAGCTTGGTGGGAATAGGAAGCCAGCATGGGGTGTGTGCGGTTGTGTATGTGTGACAGACGATACCATGTAGTTGTTGTTGTTGCACGCCAGAAAGTCTTGGGGCTTCGACCTTGTCAGCCTCAGCTCTGCTACACTTCTGCTGCTCCTCCACATTCCACACACTGACCAGGTTTGAAGCTGAATCTTAGTGCACCGGTCATAGGACAGTGTCTTCTACTCCACCAGAGGGCAGCAGGTTACTTCCGTGGTTCCATGTTACTAGGTCTTGCTACTTGAGCAGGGCATGATACTCAGGAGTGCCATGGTGGTTGCTTCCAGGATTATCCCACCAGTATTTGCTGTTGAGGTGCCCAATTCGCCCTTGGCTGATCCTAGAATCCTAGAATCATGGAGCTGGGAGGAGCCTATAAGGCCATCAAGCCAACCTCCTGATCAGTGCAGGAATCCAAATCAAAGCAGATCTGACAAGAGGGTTCCCCAATTTTCTCTTCAATGCCTCCAGTGTTGGAATGCAACAGAGCCTGCCCTGATATTGTGCTGACTCAAACTTCCTCTTTCTTTGCCATTTTATAGATCTGAATGCTGAAATGAGGCCACAGTTACCGGACGTTATTATTTGGGACTAAAAATCTCAGAATCCTCCACCTATTGAGGAGTTAGCACCCCACAAGCAGAGGCAGCTTGTGGACTGAGCAGATGGGAGGTTTCAACTTTTATTTTCAGACAGGGAGTACCCCCACAGAATAAGAAGAATGTGGCGTGGTCCCTGTATACAATGCAAAATTAAGGGATAGCAATATCTTTATTAGCTGCAACCCCCATAGTAGCTGAGAGAGGAAGAGACAGTGTCACCGAAGCTACCAACATGAATTTGACCCAACTCCAGGAGGCAGTGGAAGACAGGAGGGCCTGGCGTGCTCTGGTCCATGAGGTCACGAAGAGTCGGACACGACTTAACGACTAAACAACAACAACAATATCTTTATTGTGAGATATCTAAGGAGTGGTTTTACCAGTTATACTCCCACAATGACTTTCCACGGCCAAATGGGGATTCGAACCCAGAGTCCTAGTCTGTCACTATCCACTACACCACATTGGGCCAAAATCTGACAAAAAGACACTTTTGAGTCCTGCAGGACTGAAGGCTGGGGTGCAGAAGACACAGAGAAGTGATTGGGTGAAAATCAGCTTACACTCAAGATGTACTGTAGATCAAAAGCTGAATATGAGCTAACAGTGTGATGTGGCTGCAAAAAAGGTAAATGCTATCTTAGGACGC
This sequence comes from Intellagama lesueurii, assembly GCA_037013535.1. Taxonomy (NCBI): domain Eukaryota; kingdom Metazoa; phylum Chordata; class Lepidosauria; order Squamata; family Agamidae; genus Intellagama; species Intellagama lesueurii. The sequence goes on from JBAJHW010000003.1 coordinate 11,439,768, forward strand.
ATTAACAGAAGTATAGTCTCCAAATCCTGTGAGGTACTAGTTCCCCTCTATTCAGCACTGGTTAGGCCACATCTAGAGTATTGTGTTCAGTTATGGACACCGCACTTTAAGAAGGATGCCAACAAACTGGAGCAAATTCAGAGGAGGGCAACAAGAATGGTCGAGACTGGAAACCAAGCCCTACAAGGGAAGACTGAAAGAAGTGGGCATGTTTAGCTTTGAGAAAAGAAGGCTGAGGGGAGATAGGATAACACTGTTTAAATACTTGAAAGGCTGTCATACAGAGGAGGGGTAGGATCTGTTCTCCATCATCCCAGAATACAGGACACGTAACAATGGGCTCAAGTTACAGGAAGCCAGATTTTGGTTGAATATCAGGAAAAACTTCCTAACTGTTAGAGCACTTTACTTTTTGAATAACAACCCCCAAGAATCTTCCAGGCCTGCTTGATCACTCCAGCACCAGAGGCATTCAAGAGGAACTCAGACAACCACCTGGCAGATGTGCTTTGATCTGTATTCCTGCATCGAGCAAGGGGTTGGATTCGACAGCCCTATAAGTCCCTTCCAATTTCATGATTCTATGATTCTATGTGTATACAGGAATGTATGAGTTGTGGAATTTACATATTGGAACTTATGTAACCCATCAGATTCTGTTTGGTGTTAGCCAATGGGCGTTAAGTGGGTTATCTGCCAGAGAGAGAGAAAAACAAATGACACTTATTATTCTGTTAGAAGCAGTCCATTAGGAGTCTGCTTGTACTGTTAATCTGACAACTTGTCTGTTACTATGTCTGATAAGAATATGTTATGAAACAGTTGTAAGTCTGTCAAGCACACAAGTCTATATCACGTTTATTTATTTATTTATTTATTTATTTATTTATTTATTTATTTCTTACATTTTTATCCCGCCCATCTAGTCGTTTTGACTACTCTGGACGTTCAAATGTTTTTAAGCACTTCTAGTTTATTCTGCATATATGTTATACAGTATGCATTCTTAAAGTTTTACCAAGACTCGGTGAATATTATTTCAACACCTGGCACACACAAGGGAGAATACCATTCACAATCGGTGTGGTTTTTTAATATTACGCTTGAACCGCTGTGTGAAAATTCCCAGTACACTCAACAGAAGGGACCCTCTGGATCATGGAGTCCAACCCCTGTCAGGGAGAATCGAACCTTCAAACCTAAACCACTGAGCTATCCAGCATCCAGTTGTATGTCCTAACTAGAGTAGACCTATGGAATCAATGGGACATACGTACGTGTTGACTTATTCAAGTCACTTTGATCTGGGGGTCTACTCTAGCTGAGCTGCACAATTGCATTTCAACCATGTTTTTTTTCCCCTCCTTCGTTTGCTGCAGGCAGCAACATGACTTAATTCAACCCTAACACATTTGGGACTTTACCTTGACTTGAGCTTTAATGCCCCCAAGGAACCTTGTAAATACTGTCAGGTGCAGAATTTAAAAGCTCATTTCCTACCCACTCTCAACATTCTTCATTCTATTTAGTGCCCCCCCATGCCTCTTGCTAAGAAAATCAATTGATTGCCATGATCCTATGTCGTCAATGAATCAGCATCTCATCTGAAGCACTGCATTCAACAGAATTGTCTGTGATGATAATCACCCCCATCACCTAATTAAGAGCTGTTAAGCTGCCATCTGAACCTGATTCTCAGCTAGTGTGAACACATTTCCAGTACAGAACCTGGATGAAATGTCTGGTTTGATCCTTTTATGGTGTTGAATCCCAATGATAGTGGGAAATCAATGAATCTTCACAGGAAATTTTCTGGCCTATGAACTGAAAGCAGACTTGCCTTAGCAGTGCAGGATGTAAAAAAAAAAAAAAAAAAAAAGGAAAATAAGGGCAGGGGGCTTCCAACTTGTTTTGTCTGTCTAACATTTAATACCTAATTATTATGCTAGAACCAGAGGGACAGGCTCTTAAGAGTTATGGATGCATAAATTCCTTCATGTGTGGCATTAATGTATGAGACTAAGCCATAACCTTGATATTGTACTAGCTCAGCATTACTGGCATTTTCCTTACTGGAAGAGGAATGTGTGTGATCTGGGGAATTATATGATTCTGGAAGAAACAAATAAAGACAGAAGACTGATCTGGCTTCTGTCTGATCTTGTAATTTATCTATCAAACAATTTTTCATTAAGAAAATAATTAATAGGATGGTTATTGTACAGCTTGTGCATACTGTCTTGCCAAGGAGTAAGGAACTTGTAACCTAATTTTGAAGGTCGGGGATGATTGGAGCTGTAATCCTACAGCCTTGGCAGAGCCAATGGTTTTCCATCCCGATTATAAAAATTAATGTGGGGATGAGCAGGGTTAGGCAAGTGTAATGACAGGTCACTGGAGACTAAAACCAAGATCATCCACACTCTTATATTTCGAATCACCATGTATGGGTGTGAAACCTGGACAGTTCAGAACGCTGACAGAAAAAAAAAAGGATTAGTTTGAAATGTGGTGCTGGAGGAGAGCTTTGTAGTTACCCTAGACTGCCAGAAAGATGAACAAGTGGGTCCTAGATCAAATCAAACCTGAATTATCTCTGGAGTCAGAAATGTTGAAGGTGAGGCTGTCCTCCTTTGGGCACATCATGAGATGACAGGATTCTCTGGAGAAGATAATAATGCTGGGAAAGGCAGAAGGCAGCAAGAAAAGAGGAAGATCAAATAGGAGATGAACTGACTCCCTAAAGGAAACCACAAGTTTCAGTTTACAAGACCTGAGCAGGGCAGTTGAGGACAGAACCTTTTGGAGATGGCTCATTCATAGGGTTGCCATGGTGGCGCGTAACAACAACAGGGTTAAGCAATTTGGTCATTTTGTTCAAATTTTGAACTGGGCATTTTGAACTTTCCTAGTCTCCGAAACGTTGTTTATCTTGTTTGGGGCTTTTGAGAGTTGTACTCAAAACCATCTGAAGGTCACCACATTGCTTACTCCTTGCCCTGCCTCGGAGATACCAGCTCTCCCCACGATGTTCTCTTGAGAATGAATTCATGCAGCCTAGGCTGGGTCCTCCAGAACGAGTACGTGTCCCTTCCGCCCACATTGCCATGGTGGCAATTTAACACCCTGGAGGGGAGGCCTGAAATCAGGTTTGGGGAAGGAGCCTTTGAACATGTGGTAGATGGAAGATTTGGGAACCTCTAACCACAGAAGGTAACTTTTCTGAATTGTGGGTCACGCTGAATTCCCTCTGGAAAGTCTCTCGTTCTGCGACTCTCTGGTTCTGTAACACTGAATTCAAAACAGTTGCCTCCATTTGTGTTTTCTGCTGCCTGCTCACACGCATCCGTTACACCACACCACTTCAGACCAAAGAAGAGACTGCCTCCAACTTAGCAAGGGTAGATGCCTGACAGATTTCGCTAACGAAGATACACTGTATTAATCCAGTAAATATTCTCCGCTGGGCTCCCTTGTTTTCTCTCTGTTTTGATCGTTGCCGCAAAAGGAAATGTTTGCATGTTTGTCAACATTACAGAAGGCAGTGAACTGTGGGGGCCTTCGTTCCCTGAGGGAAGGAGAGAAACCTCCCAATTTTGGTTTTAGCTTAACACAATATGGGTAATTGCTTTGCCGTTCATCTGGTTGCAAACTTGGAGGAACTGCACTGAAGCAAAATACCTCCGGTATTTGTTTTGGGTGTACTGGAGGTGAAAAGTGCTGTGCAGAATTTACTTTCATCACAGAATTTACTTTCAAAAATTGCACTCCAAAAGCCAGTGGTCATGCTAAGTGTAGAATTCTGGAAGTTACAGTCCAACAAGTTACTTTTATGACCTCTGGTAGCTATGAGCAGTGGCCAGAAAAGACTTCACTCACCCCCAGCCTTTGCTTGTCTACTGTATAGTCTGAATTTATTTAGTTAAAACATTTATAACCTGTTGTTCAGCTGCAAGGTTCCCAGGGCGACTTACAGATCAATAGCTACAAGACAGTGACTTCCATTAACCAGTAAATACAAGATAGCCTCATGTACCATTTGTATTGATGGAGGTTGGTGGCCCTAAAGTCAATAGTATGACGTATCCACTCTGGATTTTAGTCCAAACTTATCCGGTTAGAGAGCATGAATGCAATGGCACAGGCACAACTTGTGGAGTCAGCCTTTTGAAATGCACAATGATTACCTGAACACACATCTCCCTTTGTAAAGGAATCGTGTCCACACTTCTCTCTAACAAAATGAGATAGCTTGTGTTTATTAGAGAAATACTCTTGGGATAGGAAAGGTGATAGAAGTCCTAGTTCTAGCTAACAAAGCTGAAGATTTGAGGAGCCATGGCTTCCCTTTTCATCTCTAGAGAAAAACGGCAAGAATCTCCTTCTTGGAGGGACAAGGGAGAGGTGTGAGAGGGACAGAAGTGAAATCAGCTACCCCAAGAATAGCAATTAAGGTTGAAGGACGGTCAGCACAGGTCATAGCAGGTAAAAGACCGTCTAGGAATCTAGAGGAGGTCTTCTCACTACTCTTCCCCAATGAAAATTATTGAGTATAAGCTGAGTTCCACTCAGTCACTTCTAACATATCCTAGCTGCTGAATCTCATTTCCCCAAATAGGTCCAGCATTCTGAATAACTCATTTAAAGTTTGGGGAAAAAACCCAGTGGAGATTCATGATTCTTTCCCCAGCACTGGAGCCACCATGTAAGCCTCCAAAGCAAGGTTCTTCTCCCAAACCACATGAACACCGTCTGTATAACCACAGGTTCTTTGGCTACCTGTTTTTCCCCAGGAGCTACTCAAAGTGGTGATCCTGATCCTTTACGGCTTAGGACCAGGCTATCTGAAAGACTGGGTCTCCCTGTATGACCTCCCTCCCCATGTACTAAGATCCTCCGTGGAGTGCCTCCTCTTGGTCATAGAATCATGGAGTTGGAAGCCCCCTGTGGATGCTGAAAAAATGCAGATTATAGCAAACGCCATCCCGCATCCTCACCACCTCTCTGGAAAGTGAAGACAAGCCCGTGGGGACGAAGGAGCCTGTAGGAACCTTGGCCCTCCCTCCAATCCTTGCAAATCTGACGGGAAGGCTGAGCATGGAGGCTACTGCTCACCTGCATGCTGAGCTGCTTGCCAAACCCAACTGGCCCTAAAGGATGCATAGATTGCCCAGCTGAAGTTTTCAAACCCACCCACCCACCCCGACTGTTTTTGTTTCTTTAATTCTGGGTAAACCAGCAAGTTGGAGGAGGGGGAGCTGCTGCCACCTCCCACCTCCCGGGAGAAAGCTCGCAAGACAAGAGGCTTTAAGCAGCCCGAGGCGATGCTATGTATTCTTCATGGCACGTTCTCTGGCTCCTCTACGGCCAGTTCTGGTCATGCATGTGAAAATCATATTTTTTTTCTGGATTTTTAAAAAATATTTATTTATTTATTAGATTTCTATCCTGCCCATCTAGACCCAAGGTCTACTCTGGGTGGTTTACAAATTTAAAAACAATAAAACCAAAAACATATATTATAGGTCCAAGATGGCGAAGTATAAGAAATTAAGATATGGCAGGAGGGAAAGCCTGCCTAAATAGCCATGTCTTAAGTTTATTTCTAAAGACACCCAGAGAGGGAGCCAGGCGGATCTCTACGGGCAAGTTGTTCCAGAGCCGAGGGGCCACTGCCGAGAAGGCCCTGTTCCTCGTTCTCTCCTACTGGACCTCCCTCAGCGTTAGGCCCCTCAGCCGCCCGGCCTGGCTAGAACGAGTGTCTCTGGCAGAACTGGGTGGGAGAAGGAAATACAGCTTTTAATATCAGTGAATCAGCAGATACAGATCCCGTCGATAAGGGGGTCCGGCTGCACGGGTGACTCCTCTGCTTGATCTGGGAATGTCTGACGTGAAGAGTAATGGTATATACTTTACATATTGTAAAGTACAACTCCAACGGCATTCAGGTCTTGCATTATGGAAATCGGCTTTTGGAAACCTTCAGCTTTTAAGATGTTTTCAAATGATGGGATGTAAGGATGGGTAAAGCAGGCCTCTCAGCCGACTTTGGTCTTTGTTCTGAGAAAGAGAAGAACCTTCTCTTTTCTCTCGCTCTTCCCCTCCCCCCCCCCCCCGATAGCAAAGCTGCAAATATAATGTCTGCTTTTAAAGTTACTATTTTTTTTGTTGAACTCAAAGGCTAACCCTCTGCGGTTTTAATGGCTGCTCACAGTTGTCTTCAGAATTCCCCACAATAAACTCCACAGAATACAAGCAGACTCTCTGTTGCAGTGAAAGGTGTCCCCCCCCCCCCCCTTAACTTTTCTGAGATTCTCCAACAGGTCTCTGTGGCTGGTTTAGGATGAATGAACACCTTACAGGCTAAGTGCAAGGAACAATAACGCAACGGGAACGGCTGCCTTTGAATCCCATGGCCTTCTTTCTGAAGTTCTTCTCCTGCTGACTCCAAATGGGAAGCTAGGGTTGTTTTAAGAGGCTGCGAACAGCCTGGTTTAGAATTTTCCCTATGGATTGCGCCAGAAACTGGTCCAGCTGTAAATACAGGCAAGTACTCTGTTGTAGGGGGAAAAAAAAAATCTTTTCTTCTAAAATTGTAAGCAATGGTTGCCAGGGGGAAAAATGCCTCCTAAACATGACTTGGCTGAAGTTTATTATTTTATTCACAACTCCACCATTCCGGGTTTAGCGTTTAAAAAACCCACAAGCCACAGGAGGGGCGCTTGTTTTCTCCGTGTTCTCTTTTACTGGCCAAGCAAAATGACTGCCAACCCCAAATTCATCTTAAAACTTCTCCCTTTTGGCTTACATAGTTTTCAGAATGGAGTCATATGTCCCTGCAACACCAAATCAGGTGGGTCAGCACAAGTTATTTCAGATGGATTTTTTTGGGCCAATTAGATTAATCAGAAATGGACCCTACAGGGCTGTATTTTTCCATATGTCTTCCCCCCCCCCTTTACTGGTCCATGTGGCTTTCAGGATTCTAAATCTTTCCCAATTGGTCCACAACAGAATCATGGGTTCATATGGAAATTATATAACCGCCTTTTCACAGATAATTATGCCCACCCTCCTACTCTTTCGGTTGAATATCAGGAAAAACTTCCTAACTGTTCGAGCAGTACGACAATGGAATCAATTACCCTGAGAGGTGGTGAGCGCTCCTACACTGGAGGCATTCAAGCAAAATTTAGACAACCGCCTGACAGATATCCTTTGATTTGTATTCCTGCACTGAGGAGGGGGTTAGACGCGATGGCCTTATAAGTTCCTTCCAACTTCATGATTCTATGATTCTTGCCATGTTACAATATTTGTTCTTCCAAAATATTTATTTTCCAAGAACAAATCTCATTACAAATTAGAAGACAGGAACTAGTCTCCGTTAAAAGCAGTCATGCCAGCTACGCTCCATGGGCCCTGTCAAGTTGATGGGGTGCTGGCAGAAGCCCAATGATATTGGGCACTTACTTCACACTTGTGGATGATGCATCACAGAAGAACAGCTTTGTGTACTCCTTTTGTATTGATTTAGGAGATGCCCGTGATGACCCAGAACCGTGGGAGAAGAACTATTTTGGGGCCATACCTTGTATCTGTGGCGGTTTTTCTTCCATTTCTCCCTGGGGCTTGACTCCTGCATGGTTTTGTCTACAGTTCACAGGACATGTGGAGAAAGTCTTGCAAGCTCCTGCTGGGACTTGGGAAGAAAGGCTGGCCTCGGGCCTCAACGTTTTGTGAAACCAAAAGCCTGCTGACTCACTCCACTCTCTGTACTGCTCCAAAGTGCTCGAAGGGCCACAGTGCATGAACCCACCAGTTCCGTCTCCAGTCCTCTCTCCAGTCTGGGGCACCATAATTGCACAAGCACCACACACCTACAAGCAGGGATGGGGACCCGAGTCGCGGGACTCGCTATCAAGTTAGAATTAAGTCACACTAGTGACTTTTTTCCAGTGACTCGTACTCAACTTATGAATCAGAACTCACCCACCCTCTCTTTTTTCCTGGGGGAAAAAGCTTGTTTTTAAATAGTGTCTCGGAATCGGGACTTAGGACTTGGTACTAAAGACTTCCTATCCATTCTGAAGGAAATCAACCCAGAGTGCTCACTGGAAGGACAGATGCTGAAGCTGAGTCTCCAATACTTTGGCCATCTCATGAGAAGAGAAGACTCCCTGGAAAAGACCCTGATGTTGGGAAAGTGTGAAGGCAAGAGAAGAAGGGAACCACAGAGGACGAGATGGCTGGACAGTGTCATCGAAGCTACCAACATGAATTTAACCAAACTCCGGGAGGCAGTGGAAGACAGGAGGGCCTGGCGTGCTCTGGTCCATGGGGTCACGAAGAGTCGGACACGACTTAACGACTAAACAACAACAACTAAAGACTTGGACTTGGGACTTGGAGCCAAAGACTTGCCAACATCTCTGCCTACAAGGACCTTCCCCTGGAGTTAATGAGCACTGGTGCCAGTTGAGAAAGTGTAGAGATGGATGGTCAGACTTTAAGCCCACCTCTCCTATGAAAAACCAAACTTGCTCCTCTCCTAGTTCTGCTCACACTGAGATTTGTTTCCTTGCCAGGAGACCTGGAGAAGCACAGCAATTTACGTAACCACTACCCAAAACCTAGTGACAGTATTAGCATTGCACAGCTTATTCTTAAAAATCTTGTTGGAAACTTCTGTGTTATTCTTTTGTGGCTGATTCTTACGTTTAACTGACATGGCCCATTTTCCAGAAAATATTGTTACTGTTGTTGTTGTTATGTGCTGTCACGTTGCCTGTGACTTATGGCAACCCTATGAATGAGTGATCTCTGACATGTCCTGGCCTCAACTGCCCTGCTCAGCTCTTGCTAACTCAAGGCTGTGGTTTCCTTGAGGGAGTCAGTCCATCGCATATTCAATCTTCCTCTTTTCCTGCTGCCTTCCATCTTTCCCAGCGTTATTGGTTTCTCCAGAGAATCCTGCCTTGTTACTGAGTGACATAGCAATATGGTTAATAAGAAAACTATTTTAAATAAAGACTGGTTGACAATGATCCACTGTGAATAAAAAAAACGAGGAGGGGGGGAATATTCAAAAGAACAATGCAAGCTGAATTCAGACCACAGTTTTTGTTTTAATACTTTTCAAAAAGTTCCTGACTCTACATTAACACCAACTGTAACATGATGTAGTCGGCAACCAAGAAACAAGCAGATGTATAAGATCTTAAAAGGCTCAAAATACATTTCTTTACAAGTAAGAAAGCAGAAACACAGCTGATAGAAAGGTTAAAGTTCTGTTTTGTTTTTAATGAAAAAAATCAGTCTCAGTTCACATCAAAAGAATAACTTTACATTCTCTATTGTTTTAAATAGTTTTAAAGCGGCAACAACTTTTTCTTAAAATAACTTTTAAAAAAAATAACCCCAAACACTCACAGAATGTTCCAAAACCAAGTTACCATAATAAGTTATTAGCAAAATAAAAATAAGTACAAGCACTTGTAGCCCACACGATATTGTTTAGAATTGGCACCGTCTCTCTAAAAACGTCTATACACCCTAGATAGATTTCTAATTATACAAAGATCACCAGCAGTTGCCATTGAATCCTATTAATACACCTAATATACATAGTATATTTGTTCACATTTGGCAGATCAGAGCAAGTCAGCATGGAGCGGGTGGTGCTGCCTCTGATATTGGACGCTCTCTGTATTTGGACAAGACAGACTTGGTCATGCAGACTGATTCCTCACCAACATGAAATATATATATTTATATATAATATATCTGTTTTAGTTCCTTTTGCTGATCTGGAACATTTGTTTGAACTACATAGAGCAACTGTATATATGTTTCTGTTTTACAGTACAAAATTGAAGAGACTGGGATAGTTTGGGTGCAGACTAAAAAAATCCCTCTGGGAATAAAAACCCCACGCCTGTTACTTCAAAGGAAAGTTGCACAATTCAATCAAAGCCTTCAGCTGCAAAAAGGGGTTTCCCTCAATGGATACGGTGTAAGTGCTGAGGAGCAGATGGAAACTCCTTGTTCATTCATCAGGGAATTGCAATAAAACCAAGAGCAGCCTCTCGGAGGCTTTTCTAGAGATAAGCATTGGTTGAGCATTCTGGCGCACAATCAAACATGCACAAAGCCCAAGACTCCTTCAACTTGCCCGTCCCCTTGGAGAACATGGGGAGCAAGCTGGATGAACTGGTCAGTGAGTCCTTTGTCAATCTCTTAGCTTTGTGGCCAGCAGACTGAATGGCCCTCAGTATTTCCAAGACAAACCGGCCATGCTTGATGTTGAACACATGTGCTAATCCAAAACTCGCCTCTTCAAGATGAATGCCTATCTCAGTGAACATTTGCGGGTATCACACTTCCCTTTCCTACAACATACTCCATCATCGGCCTCCTTTCTTTCCTTCTTCAGCCTCAGGAACTCAGAAAACTCTAGAGAAAAGAACGAACTGAGAGACAGAACATACGGATAGTCTATGAGTTGTCTATCCTACAGCACAGTCTCTGATACTGTGGACTAAATTTTTGGTAGAGGGAGCAGAAATGGACCAAGTTTATGGCTGTCTTGTCTGCACTGATGCTGACAGAAGTGGACTTTGGGGAAAAATTGCGCCTGTTGAAAAAATCTGCCATATATTACTTGCTTTCCATGCCACTGCCAAGAAGGAAGTATGAAATTCAAGACCTTTCTTGAGAATTCACAACTCTGAAGGGAAAGAAGCTATATTCTCATTCAAAATTTCTACATTCAAAACTCAGGCATCAACCAGGTGTGTTTCTTAGCAACATTCGTATAACATTTAGAATCACTCCTTTTAGGAGGACATGGGTCAGAGATCTTAGTGATACACAACCTTTGCTGTCTGTGCAAAATTAATGTGACATCCTGTGTGTTTCTTTTCTTTTTTTTTTTTTGCATTCATGACACTAAACAAATCCACATCCACATCCAGAAAATTCTACATTCAAACAACTGCCATTTGAAATCGGCATTGCTGAGCTGATTTTGAAATCCAACGTGATTTAACCTTTGCTGATCCTGGGAATTCCAATCCCTCACCTAGAAACCTAGTCATTATCTTGTAGAAACAACGCCTGCAGTTTGCACATAAAACCACTAGGTAATGATAAAGAATCTAGTATGTTGGTAATCATGTTTCCTCTTTCTTGGACACATAGAGTTTCCTAACACATATCAAATGGCAGGAACCACGTGTGCATGGAAAAGAAAGCACGGTTCTGCAGCATCTCTACAGATGCACTGGAACAGAATGGGAGACTGATGTTAGGACTCTTGTTTGCAAGCTAGTTCACATATGCTTATTCATCATTTAGTAGTTACAGAATCAACTAGTGGTGTGTGTGAGAGAGAGAGACTGAGAGAGGGGGGGAATGGGGGAGTATGTGAATGAGCCACTATCACTCTCCAGAAATTTCTAAGGGTGTGGCCAAGTTCGTCTGTTGCAGCAGAAGCAACGGAGAGACTGGTAGCACCATATGACCTTCAAACCTCTCTTAACAACCATCTTAAGATCTGAATTCACCAGCTACAAAGGACTGTTAATGACCCTTAATGACTTTTGGTAGAACCATCACCATACTAACCACTGGACAGCTCAGATGTTTCGGTATCTGGTTGGGAGTTCAGTTCCCCACTGTGCCTGGCAGGGGCTGGACTGGATGATTCATGGGGTCCCTTCCAGCCCTGCAGTTCTAAGATTACTACACAGGAGTTGCTGCATTTCTGTTACGTCTCACAGTCCTCCTCCTATGTGGAACAGTGTCTGTCTGCTGGGACTAGGCCCCACGAATCTGAAGAATGGGCTGCAGTCAACAAAAGCTTATGCCTACTAAAATGTGTTAGTCTTTAAGGTGTCACAAGGCTCTCTGTTGTTTCCCATCACATTTCAAACACTGTGGGTAAACGTTTCATCATAAAACTACTCTAGTGTCATCTCCTGCACAACGTTTTCCAATATTCAATGACTGATCAGCTGGTAAAGCATCATCAAATAAAACACATCCCTTTGTAAACCATCTAAAAGAGACTTGTTGTATTGTAAGATCCTCTCACACATGCAAAATTAAAATAATGCCCTTTATTTGGAAGTTTCGCATTAAGACATGGAAATGTGGGGACTCAAAAACAGGATTACATTGTTTTCTGATGCACCAGCCTCTGATAGACCAGCGTCTGATAGACCAGCCTTTTCCTGTGCTCCAACGTGAGGAAAAGAAAGAAGGTACTCATAACCGAACCACCCACTTTTGCTTCCATCAGAACACTAATATAATTGCATGCCATCAAGTCAATCCTGACTTATGGCGATCCTTTCCAGGGTTTTCTAGGTACAAAATACACAGAAGTGGTTTACCATTCCTTTTTTCTGAGGGTGCCCTGGGACTGTGCAGCTGGCCCAAGGCCACATAGGCTGGCTCTTCTCCCAGGAAGCACAGTGGGGAATCGAACTACCCACCTCGACCTAAACCACTGAGCTACCCAAGCATTATTGTGAGCTAAATCTAATTGAAGCCCCCAAAGAAACAGGCTAGTGGTAAACTTGGGAACTGCTGAGAAGAACAGAGCTGGTTCCTGCACTCTCATACTTGAATAACCAGTCACAGATGTGACAGTGTTCTCAAGACACATCCAAGAATTGGGTTGGGTAGTTTGCTACCAGCAATAATTATATATGTGTGGTGTCATGCAGAATAGCATTCATCAGCAAAGACTGGCTATCAGCAGCTTTGGACCTATCGCTTTGAATCTTAACTTTGATGGACTGGATCATGTACAGCAGTAGGCTCAACCTTTCCTATATTACATCCGACCAATCACTGTCACCAAAGAACTCAAGTCTGACCAGGATATATGCAAAAAGCCCACTTTGTCCAAGAAGGAGAGTGATAGGGTTAAAGGCATTCTTGTCATTGTCTTTATCACTGATAGAGAGTTGGTGAATGGGGAGGAGCAGAGAAGGAAGAAGCATCAAGGATCCAGAGTTACCACTGGCATGCCAAAAGATCACAGTTGGTTTATCTGTGGCAGGTAGGATTGTTAGGAGGGGACTTGTCACACTTCCAGGGGGCCACTGGGGCAGTCCCAACTACGAATGACCCACTGGTTGAGAAATGATGATATATAAATATATCATCATTTCAATATATATATATTTTAAAGCCTTCCATGTTCAGGAAACTGTCTCCACACAAACCTGTCTGCTGAGGAACATCTGCCCTTGAACCCTCTACACTGCAGAAGAGTCTCTGATATCTTTTAGACTAGAGACTCCATTCCCACTGACCAGGTCTGGTGAGCCTTGCCATCATCATCTTTCATCAATCAAAGGTGTGCCCCAACCTTCCCTTGGACCTCTGGATGTTAAAAAAAAAATCAGGATAAAATCAAAAGTTGTTTCATCAACATGTAACATCCTCTGGTAAGGAACTGAAGAGACCCAGAGCTCTCCTAAAGAGATTACAGATACTGTACTTCAATCTTTGCAATGTTCTCCTTAGGGTGGGATAAGGGTTCTTGTGGGGTTATTTTAAGTCACAACTTTTATTGCTGACAGTTCACTGAAGTCCTGTTCTGACAGTGACCTGATTACTGAAGAGGATTATTGGAGAGGCCAGAGAAACATGGTTACTATGCCTCTCTCCCCCTCTCTTTAGAGTTATTATTGCATTTGCTGTGAACAATGGCTCTGATCTGGCGAAAGTCAATCAGACTTCAGTTCCACTAAAATCAATGGAATACGTTCATGAGAACACACTTCAACTCAATTGATTTCAGCAGGCTTGAAGCATGCACCGGGTCTCGTGTTTGCTAGGTGTTGTACCCAATATTTAGAGGAGCCGTCTGTCTTCCATTTTGATTTGCTGCCCTCCATTTTGTGTAGCTAAAGCTGCTCCAACGTTCCAACGATTCAGAGATGAATAAAAGACATGCAAGCTGCATTATGTTTTGGGAACACAAATGGAGCTGGAGGCAGATGTTGCTTATGGTAGGCCACTAACAAGCTTGTTTACTTCAGCTGTGCATACCTGAGCTTATCATGGCAGGATACTGGGCACAGGAGTAGTGCACATGCCAGTCTCCCTCTTCCAAGCATAATGTAGTAATGATGTATTTACCCAGCTGCAACTTATTACTGTAATCAGCCAGAACTGTATAAAGATTATTTGCTCTACTCAAGGGGTGCTCGGACTTCTAGCGCTGGCTTGTGAGTCGTGCTGATGTCCATTCCCATCCATTGGGTACACCTATGTGTTGTAAGCTACCCAATAAACCTGTCTCCTCGTATGTAAGCTTGGAGCTTGTCTGTCATTTCCTGGGGATCGCTTCAAATCGTGCTCCCATGGCCAGGGAGTTTTCCACAGGGTGGTCACTCTGACTCTTTCCACAAGTCTCTGACCTATGACCAAGAGTGCTGCATATTCAGCTTCTCATTGCCCAAGTTTGATAAAATATGTCACGACTCCCATCTTGGCTAGGATAAGAAAAGGGAGACACCAGGCTTTGGGCTTTATTGCTTAGTTCAATTCTTGAGCGTTACCTGCCAGTGCCAGATGTGAAATGATAGATCAAGAGGTGGAGCTAATTACAAATTGCATTCCCTAAGCAGGGAGGGAAAGAGTACTTGCTAATTTTCTCATTCTTGTTGATTTAAGGCTATCTCAATGGGATGAGACATCCTAATAAGGAACTTTAATGCCCAGTGAGATTCTTCACCTCCAGCTGAGAGAAAGAGAAAGTACTCTGCTTTGGCCTTCAAGATTTATATAACCATAATGAAATAGCTCTATTGTCCTTTCTGTTTCAGGCATAAACTATAAATACAAATAGCAAGGACTGAAGGACTGCTGGATTGTTCAGAAAGACACAAATAACCCACCCAGTGCTTCAATTTCCTAAAAAATGAAAATTCAGTCAGCCCTGTTTTGGGCAATTTCACTCCAAACGTCATTCTCACGAGAGTGAGAACTCTAGCAAGAATGCCAGAATATTCCTTGCCCGTCTCCAAGGAGAAAAAACATTAATGTTTGTCATCATACTTGAGAACTACTCTAGCAAAGATTTCCATCCTTATATATGAGCCATACACTGGCATAACAAATATAGACATTGATACCTGAGTATCCATCAGTGAAGGATTTGAATTGAAAATGGTCAGTCCAAATTAACTGAACCAAGGCAACTAATTAAATTACATATTTGACAAAGGAGGTACACAATGAGAGACAGGGAAGAAATTAGAACAAGTTTTGGATGTGGCAATAAAAATACATATTTTAAGTCACAATTTTACTTATCATTAATTTCTTGGGAATCAAAAACCCTTGGTGGTCCATTGCCAATAGACCTATATCTACTTTCTACCTGCTTCTTGCTTTGGAGACCACTGAAGTAATTTATGATAGAAGGAAAAACTACTCTTTTTTTGCAACATTGATAATGCTTTGTACTTTGAGTGGTTCTGCCTTTAAAGCAAACCAAGGACGTTGGGGTTCCCACTACTATCATTTACTGCAATTGCTACTGAAATTTTACACTGCCCTCTGAAGACCCTTTCAAGATATGCTTTGCTCTGCCTCTTCGTAGGCCTCTGTGGTGCAAGAGGTCATTCTGGGTCATTCCTCTGTACTATATAGTACTTTTGTTATTTGTTCTGAACTTCAGTGGCCAACGTGACAGGTATTAGGGGAGAATGCAGCCCCCTGCCCAAGCCAGGAAGCTACCCAAGTCAGGGCTGAAGGCTGTTGTGCTCTAGGGCAGAAATATCACAGCTTCCACCTGCAGAGTCTACTATGTGGGTTAGTCACCAATCATCTACTGGGATTAATCCCCCTTCAGACCACTGACAATTTGGCCTCAGTGCTATTGACTTCATTGGGTTCTTTCCCCTTCTTCTTTTTCTCAGTGTCTCAAAGGCAGAGGAAAGTCTGGGGGGGGGGGGGAATCAGTCTAATGCAAAAGGTATTATTTTAGCACCTATGTCTAGAGCCGTGGATCCCAACCTTAAGTCTCCAGATGTTCTTGGACTGCAACTCCTGGAAGCTCTTGCCAGCATAGCTGGTAGTGAAAGCTTCTGGCATTTATAGTCCAGAGATATCTGGGGACCCACAGCTTGGGAACCACTGCTCAAGAGTAACTGCTTGGGACCCTCCAAAGTCTTATGTATTGATTCTAGACCCTCCTATGTGTGAAATCTGTACTCTACCATAAAAGCAGATACAACTTCTGCCAGAGTCTGAAGCCATTTTCAGCCATGAAACCTCTTTTAAACTGCACTTCTCTGCTCCTTATTTCTATCAAAGGCATTTACTGTTATTCTGCCTGTATTTCCCAGCAGCTTTTCGTCAGGAGAATGTTAATACTGACGCTGTCTGACAGTAAACGCCTCTTAGCATTTTTAGAGACAAGGAACAATAACAACTCTAACCAAGGAATTACAAAACATGGCTGCCGGGCTCAGAGATTATGCGCTGAAAAGAGGCTGCTACTTCTCTGACAAGCACAATTAAATATTTTGGGAGCCAGTTTGTCTGTGAAGCATTCGTTAGACTACTGACTCACATTCCATGGCTCACAAATGATGTTCCCTCTAAGCTGCATGGCCATGTAGTGCTGCATCACTGTCGTGTACCTGCAGCCAGTATTTGTTGACTGTTTAGTTCCAGTCGTGGCAAGAACTTTGTGTGAGAGAGGTGGGGTTTCCGCTAGTGGAAAAGGAATGTAATCAAAGAGCAACAAATTGCTGTCCTTTAATTACATTTAGATTTTCACTAGCACTGAGTGGAAACCCCGCGGTCCGAACCAAATGGGCGGCAACACAGGCCGTGGGTGCATGGCACCGATGTAGTGTTGTGTGGCCACACGCCCGCACAGCTTAGAGGGAATGTTGAGATTCCCAACACACGGTCATGCAATCTCCTGGATTCAAAGTCAAGATGCGGTGGCCTGCTGAGACATCGGAGACCCGGCTGGGGCATTTTAATAGCAGCATGGGAACGCTGCTTTATGCCAGACCTGCATCCGTGAGCATGCCGATACGGCATGGTTATAGCAGTTTGATACCACGTCATCCGTCATGGCTTCATCCTACCCAATCCTGGGATTAGGAGTTTGGTGAGGTACAAAGAATTTTTTTTGCTAAGGCGCTCTGATTCACATCCCTGAACTACAGCCATTTAATAAAACACATTAGATATTCCCCCAACATCATTATTAAAGACTAGGAAACTTCCCCATGTGGTAACAAACTTTAGAAGGCTGGAAGAAGGGGGATGGAGAAACTCTTGGAAAATGGCTGCAGCATTTGAAGCTGGAGGTGGGTGAATAGGTGGGGCCATTGCTGATCCTGAGTGCAGCTCATCTATTCTAAGTATTATGGGGTTTATTAAGAACACTATCTGACTCGTAGGCATGACTTGCAGGCATTGGATTCACTCCTTGGTCACATGTCAAAGAGACAGAAGTTTTAAAACACACACACACACACATGGACAGCGGTATTCATGTGTGTGTATTTGGGTGTATATGCACACAAAGTTAAAAAGCAAATGTATTCAAAAGCAAAAGAGGGCCTTATCCATTTACAAGAATGTCCCTTCCATCCATACAGATCTGCTACAAAAAAGACCATTTCTATAAAGTTGACATGCTAATAATTGTCTTGCATTTCAACCACACACACACCGAAAGGTCAAGTGAACTGCATAACTAAAAAGCCAGGAAAGAATGTTTTTTTAAAAAAGGATCCAAATGTAACTTCTCGTGCAGTGAACCATGACTTCAAATTCTCATTAAAAATACGAAGGAAAAAATAATTTTCTTTTAAATTGCAAGAATATGAGTTGCTATAGAATAACAAGATTTTTTTGAATATACAGTAGGCTCTCCATATCCTTTCAGTTCCAAGCCACTCCCATGGATGCTGAAAAACACGGATTATAGTGGGTGCTATTTTAATAACAAACACTATACATAGCATGGTCTCTGCCTCCCTCTAGTGGCCAGTTCTGATAATGTCATTGTTAGAAATATATATTTCTAGGATTTTTCTTTTAATATTTTTAATATTTTCAGACTGTGGATAACTGAATCAGTGGATATGGATCCCACAGATAAGGGGGTCCTAGTGTCTATAAAGCAGTTTCTTCTCTTTCCCCCTCCTTTTCAATTTTACAAGGCTTTCTTATATCAGGCGGTCTTCAAGTAAGGCAATGCCTACCTTCTCTTGAAAACTGCAGCCTATCACTGTTGTTTCACAGAATTAACCCAAAGTTTGGCCCCTGTGGACAGCTTTTTGGTTGAAAGAATATCAAAGTGCATCCAGGGTTTCAATTACAGCATTATTATTTTGTCCATATATGACTTAATTTCTATGGACTATTTCCGTCATTCCCCATCCACCCTGCAATTAAAAAAATGCATAAATTAAAAACATGTCAAGACAGCAGAGACACCATTATATCCAAGTGGACCCAGGCTTGAAAAAACAAAAGGGGTACAAAATGCTCGTTGTCTGTTTTCCTGGAACGTATCGTATGTTGCTAAAAGAAAGGTGTGTGTTTGTGGAGGGAGGTTTCATTGTTCTCCACTGCACAGTTTTATTGTTGTTGTTGTTGTTGTTTTTCTTAGGGCTTTTTCTGCATTGCTTTGAAAAATTTCCACCATTGCAAAGCAATAATGGGTAAAATACAGTCCTAAATTGTTGAGCATGAAAGAATAGCAAACGTTGGTCAATGGACAATAAAGAGTGCAAAAACTGGAAAGCATCCGACTGGAGGACAAACTTATCTCAAGATGCTGTAAAATGATGAGAGTCTTCCAGTGAGATAATAGCCTTTTTCTGACTTATCCACTTGCCAGTAAGCTGTGCTAGATATGTGTTGGGCATTTAAGTAATAAACACTGCTTTGCAGTGTCTTGAAAAACATATGTGGCTATATACATTTCTCCTATACATGGGTCAATGGTGATAGCCATTTAACCTTCCTCTCCCTCTCCCTCTTTCTCTCTCTCCTTCCTCTCCTGTCAGGGAAGGATAGATCCTAAGTTGTGCTTAGGATCTACCTAAGCACAACTTAGGATCTCATCTCTCCTCAGGCACATACATACTGAAATCTGTTGTGTTTCACTTCCTCCCCCCCACTTTGGAATCATATTAGTAGCAAGCAGTGTGGCAAAAGCTGTACTTAAAAAAAATGCCACTGCTTTGCCCTGAGCTACAGTGTTGACGATAGGGGCTCAAGAGAACCAAGAACTAGAATGGTGTGAGAGCCATATGTGCTCCATTTTAAACCATTTTGCTTCCATTTTAATTCTCCCCTTGCTTCTGGCATTGATTACAGCCAATGCAATCCCATCTGTAATATGATATCACACATTCAACATGGGATCATAAGGGCCCTCTTTGATCTGACCAAAAGCTTGCCCTAATCCTGCATTTCTGGTTCCTGCAGTTGTCAACGCGATGCCTTCTGAGAAGCTCACAATGGCTCTAGGGTGGCGTGGATTGTACAAAAAATGCCCCAGCAGCCCCCAAGCCTATGAGTTGTCCTCCAACTTTATTAGCGACAGTGCAAAGTTCTGCCTCAAAAAGGATAGCCTTTCAAACACAATGAAATAAAACACCAAAAAAGAGGTTGGGTGAAAGCTTGCTCCCTGAAGTGCTAACTTTTTGCTTGCAGGCATTTCCTTTTTCATGCAACTGGAAGTAAGGATGGTCAGTTCCACAGCACTCAACTCTAGATCACTTGCCCCTTTCACTCTTTCTGCCTCCCATATTGAATAGCCTCTGGTTATGTCCTAACAGCCATGTCTTAGCTGGAAACATGAAAGAGACCCGATACACAAATAGTTGCAAATGCACAGGAGATTCTTTCATGCTGTCCATCACATGTATTGATTCTGGGGTGCAGGATCAACTGGGGGTTGCAGGAACACTATGAGCAAAGTCTCTTCCTCCTCTAAATGTCCAACTGGGGGGTGCAGGAACACTATGAGCAAAGTCTCTTCCTCCTCTAAATGTCCAACTCTGTGAGGGATGTGTAGAAAGGAGTATTTTGGTGACATACAGATCAAGCCACAAATGCCACACAGAATTCTTATACGTCTTCAAACTTCCCTCAAAGGGAATCCTTTTTTGAGGCAGAGCTTATAAAAGCTACTTTTTCGACTTCAGAATCCCCAAGCAAAATGGCCGCAGAATCCTCCAGCTAACTGGGTGATTCTGAATCAAAAAGATTTGAATTAATTTTTTTTACCTTTTCTAGTTAACTAAGAGCAGCCTTGCTGTGAGCCAGAGGGGAGTCATTTCTGCCTTGAATCAGATGGAAAAACTTGCCTTTTTCCATGTGCTGGAAAACAGAACTTCAGGAATCAGTATTGTATGTCTTGGTCTCACATTGCCCACTTACAGACTTGGGGGTTAGAAAATTATTATTATTTTTTATGACTTCCAGAATTTCCAGCTAGCATAGCCAATCACCATGGAGACTGGAGGATCTGGGTAGGATCTGGTCTTCCCCAAAAGTAAATTTACAGGCCTCAGGGTTCCACCTATCTAGTAATTCAGCCGATATCTCAGAACGGATTTAGCTTGGCAACCCACCGCGCAATAAACTCCCACTTCTTGAGACCTTGTGGCAGGTGGTACAGGCAAGGCAGACAGCTGCGTAAAGCCATCCCGAGGCTGAGCGGATTTCAAGCAGATCCCACAGGATGCTTGTCTTCCGAGGTGGACTGTAACAGAACAACATGAAGAAGATGGAAGGAGGAAAGAGGGGGCAAACCACATAGCAGGCCAATGGCCTGTGTTCACTTCCTGAAAAAAAAAGGCATACACCTGTGTGTCAGGAGAAAGATTAACATCTCAAAGGTTTTTTACAATTCCCTATGAAAAATGGAATGGTTGCCACCAGTGACTTTCTGGGACTGCAATATCTAGAATCTCCAGTCAAAGGACAGAATCTCCAGCCAAATGACAGAATCTTAGATTTGAATTATAGAACAGTAGAGTTGGAAGAGATTCTAAGACTCATGAACTCTAATTCCCTCCTAATGCTGGAATCCACAACTAAAGTATCCCTCACAGATGGTCCTCTAATCTCTGTTTAGAAACCAACAATGGAGGAGAGTCCACCATCATCCGAAGGAGCTTGTTCCACTGCTGACTTACACTTATCATCAAGATGTTCTCCCTGTTTTTCAGAATCTCCCTTTCATTCTCCCTTTCCTGGCTCTGGTGGGGGTGGGTGGGAACTGTGAGCCTGGGATCATTTTTTTTTGTCGAAAAAGAAGCATTTCCAAGATCTGGTTGCCCAACTTGTCCCTACGACTGTGGAATTTGCTCAGAGAAATTAGGCAGCCTCTGGTATTGCAATTTCCTCTGTTTGACAGAGGATGGGCAGTAGGCTGACACTCTGATCTTCCAATCAAAAGGCCTAGGGGGAGGGAATAGAAAGAGCTCACACCTGATCCAACCGCTATCCTCCTCTCCCTTCAGAGACCTGCCTCATTATTTAAGGGCAACAACAACTCCTGGAGAACTTTATCAAACAGCTGCCCTCTTTCATAGGATTAAAAGATGGTTGAGCCTGACAAAAGTTGCGAGCTGGCCACGTTACCAGAAGAATGTCCATAAAAACACGTGGGTTTCACTTGGGAACACAGCTATGCTCTAGCCCCACAACACTGCTAGAAATTTTTTTCACCTCAACATTTGTCCTGATAAGGGAATTACAAAACAGTACTCCAGAAAATATTATTGTTATTGTTATTATTGTTGTTGTAGATGTCATTGTTTGCTCACTTGTTTTTTTTTTTTTTTTGCTACTCCTTTATTAGTTGGCAACGCGGTGAAATAGTCAGGAGATCCTCCTTGAATTTTGGAGCTCTGGAAGAGAATCCAATGTTAAAGAAAAATTTAGATACTTAACTGAAGAGATTTTTCTCCCCTCGTAAACAAATCTGTTGGATGAAAAGTCACGTGGAAAGCCCTCTGCGAATGCAGTCGCTAGCTGCAGTGCAGCAATGCATGTTGACCGACATGTGGCGTAGTGCCATGTACATCATCTATTTTAGCCAAAAAGTTTAGTAGTTACAGAATAAGTTACTAATTGGTCGAGATCTTCCTTAAAAAACAAACAAACACCTTTGACTGAAACCAAAAAAGGAGCTGGATTGCTTGGTCCCAGGTCTTAAGTCTGTTAGAAAATGTACATTCAATGTTTTGGTCTTCCATGTCTTGACAAAAGATCAAGGTTCACTTATGGGTTAAGGAATCCAGGTAAATAAGCACTGGACAGCTGCTTAACTTCAACTTCTTTTTTCTCACCCCTTTGTACATATGGAGGGTTCATTGTTATAGACTAATGCAAAGCACTTGATACGTAAGTAACTTAAGAGACTTCTTACAAGCCCTAAGAAAATAGGTGCAGTGTATGTGTGTCTGTACTTTTTTTTCCATTGAAAAGCCCATGTTTTTAAGGCCACAGAATTCTGCTAAAAGTTTTATTCAGTGTATTTCGACGAGCTTAATCCATCTGTCCTTTTCATTTCTCCCTGCCATGTTTTTCCCCTCCCAAGATGACACATTACTCTCACTGTGTTTGTAAACACTGGAGATGCCCGGAAGCCTGGCCTCCCCTCCCGGTAGATTCGAAGCTGTCAACATCCAAGATGGAATTTCAGTTACATTCACAAAGAAGAAGAACTTTGAGTATAATCTCTTATAATAAGCGAGTCATATTTCGGTGAAGAGGGGACGCAAAGGGCAGATTCGGAGGCCGGGGAGCTGGGCGAAGCGCTCCCTGAATCTACAGAGTCTCTGAAAGGAGAGGGTGGCGTCAAAGCCACCAACTCTTCAAGCTCAGGCTTGGCCACTTTTGAGGTTTCTACCGTAGGGCCTTCTTTGACGCTCCCGCAGGATGGTTTCCGGGCCGACTGGGAGGCTCCGTTGACCTCAATGGCAGGGAGTGGTTGGATCTCTGCAAAAGTCGTCATGGTGGTCGGAAGCTGTATCTCTCTCGGGATCAGGTAGGAAGAGCACAGGGGTGTCGTCACTGCTGCTGTGGGAGTGGAGAGCATCATGGAGTTTAGCTCGCTGATATTGGCTGTGAAACGGGTCACCACGCTGCTAATCTGTTCCATCAGAGAACCTTGGGAGGAGCTACTTCTCTGGGCTTGCTCCGTTTGAAACGTTGGGACGTCATCTTCGGTCCGGCTCAGTGAGGCAGTCCTCTGGCTCACGGTACTGATGGGGGAAGGGTTCTGAGCTCGGTACTGGGCCGGATAGTGTTCCTCTGCTTCGGAGACATCGTAAAGTGTCTTGGCACTGGACTCGGGAAAAGAAGGGGTGGATGTAATGATGGTGGCGGCGGTAGAGGTGGTGGCGGCACTACTGTGACGGTTGCTCTCTGTGCTTTTGGAGAAAGGCTTGATGACAGCCGTTTGGTTGGGATTTTCTTTTTTGTTGATGTGTACAGAAAGCCGTTGCCAGAGGTGGGCGCCCCTACTGGTGCTTTTCTCATTCTGGGCCCATGTCACCGATTTTCCATTGGAACTGCAAAATAGGACAGAGAGAGAAAGAGAGAGAGGGAGAGAAAGAGAGGGAGGGAGAGAGGGAGAGGCAGGATTTAACTTTTCTGTCTACACAACTGATTAAAAAAGGTGAATCAAGAATGCTAAAGACATTCTGTGAATCCTTCTTGCAAAGCTGACTATAAAAATGTGTTGACTGCTATCAAATTTAAGAGGTATCAACACACAAGTGTATAAATAAAACATTGTACAAAACACCATTAGACTTATAATATACAATAATGGCACCTATATGAAACCAGGCGGCTATCAATTGTTTGCATATCATTTCAGAGCAAATGAAGACTTTTTATTTTGGACATCATCAAGTTGGAGAGGCGTGTTGGAGGCCAGTCCAACCCTGTGCTCAATGTAAAAGATCCAGAGCTTAAGCCTCCTCATAGATGGCTACCTAACCTTTTTTTTGAAGACCACAAATGAGAGAGAAGCCCCCTACTATCTTGACAATTGGTCCAGAGATGGGAAGATTTATTACAAATTCCAGAATTCCGAAGCCAACATGATCCATGGCCAAACTAGCTGGAAGAATTCTGGGAACTGTAGTTTGAAAACCAACAGCTTCCCTGTTTCTGAATTGGTTCAACTGTTGCACTGCTCTTTAACACTAGAAAGCTTCTCTTAATGTTCAACTAAAATTTATTATCTCATAACTTTCTCTCATTAGATATGTCATGTCCTTTGGTGCAGCAAACTATCAGACTTTATCTTTTATATGATGGCCCTTCCAATATTTGAAGAGCACTAACTGTCTCTTAATTGGTAAGTATGGCAATCATGCCTAATTCACACATGGCACAATGTTTCTGGGTCCATTCACACAGAAAACAGGAATGAGAAATGCTTCAGTTAGTAGAGAGAGACTTCATATAACAGTAAGTGCACTACTGTCCTCTGGCTTATGCCCATATTTTTATGCCTGTTTTAATATCCAGTTTCCATATGCATTTTCTCTTTAAAATCAGGATTCTAGATGCTGCTATGCACCATATTGATATGATATACAACTCTAAGCTTTCTCCCTCACTAGGGGCAAACAGTACATTAGACAGCACATTGAATTCTGGAAGATTCTCTGTTGAGCTTTGAGTGGATGCGGAGAACCTTCCCATGATGGTGATGTGCCATTAGTCATTAAAGAAGGCCTGCACACAGACAATACCAGCACAGTGTAAATGTAGCTGTTATGGCCCAAGTGTGGCTGTAGAAATCTTATTTATTTATTCTTTATTTCCCAATATATTGGCAAGCCTCCAGACATCAGAAGGAAACTAACATTCCTTCCTTCCTTCCTTCCTTCCTTCCTTCCTTCCTTCCTTCCTTCCTTCCTTCCTTCCTTCCTTCCTTCCTTCCTTCCTTCCTTCCTTCCTTCCTTCCTTCCTTCCTTCAGTCACAGTTTCTAAACTCCTGCCTGCCTGCCTTCAGTCACACCTTCTAAACTGAGGAAACTTGAACATTTTTCTGGGCAGAATAGCTTTTCACATTCTTAGTTTGACTCCCTGCCCTCTTTCATCACAGCTTTCTCATTTTCTCTATTTGTAAATTATCTAGAGACTTTTTCTTCCCTTTTTCTTTGCTTTTAACCATGGTTGGCACCAGAAGAGGAACCGCAGAAGTTGTCACCAAGAACTGATGAAGTACCAGTCACATGTCGCATGCAACCAGCATGTCACTGGCCATAAATATATGGGAGCAAGCTAAGAATTCTCTCAATGTAGGGCCTGAAGTCTATGTTAGTCTAAACATTAGCCATGAGTAACTTCAGAAGTTTATTTCCTTTCCTCCTTGTTTTTTGCCTGTGTTTGTTTGTACCTTTCTTCCGCTTAAAGGCATTCTCTGTGATCATAAATACTCTCAATAATCTTCTTCTTTTAAATAATGCAGTCCTAAACACACCTACCCCCAAATAAGACCCATTGAGGTCAATGGAGCTTGCTCCTAGGCAAGGACAGCTCGTTACTGGAGCACCTTGAAATTTTGAGATGAGCCAAACCTACCATAGCCATATATTTTAGAGATGCTGCTGCATTATGTGGTCAGTACCTGGCTCAAGATGGTTGGAGAGTGTCATCGAAGCTACCAACATGAATTTGACCCAACTCCGGGAGGCAGTGGAAGACAGGAGGGCCTGGCGTGCTCTGGTCCATGGGGTCACGAAGAGTCGGACACGACTTAACGACTAAACAACAACAACCTGGCTCAAGCGGCAGATTTCGATGGACACACAATGGTAGCATGATGACAGAGGGTGGAGGGCTTTGCCACACATCCTGCCCTGTACTCCTTAATCGGAGCTGGGAGAACTTCTACATGGACGACAACTCCCAGATTCCACCACCAGCAGGCGGCAGGAGATTCCGGGAATTGTAGTCGAAAAGAATCCTGCTGCTTGCTGTTCTCAAATATTATGCCCTGTCATCAAGATTAAAGTAAGTTTCAACTGCTACCCCAGGACGAGGTGCACAGGGCCCCATCTATTTTCCCCCTTTGCCTCGGGGAAGAAATGTCCTGGCTATGGCCAGGACAGGATGCCATAAACATAGTTAACCAGGTAATTTGATGCTGGTCGTAGTGAGGCCACTGCCTCCAATGGGAGGTGCTGAGAGGGGCAGGGAAAGTTGCTGCAACACACAGTCTCCCTCTGTATGCTTCCCAAAACAGCCTGCTATTCCCTGAGGCAAAGGAGCAGATGACCCACGGCTGACGTCCCTTTGCCAGCTTTGTGTCTGGTCAGCTCCTGCATCTGCAGGTTCCATTGTATCTGTTCCTTAGGCAGCCAGATGTCTTGGGTTGACCCTGTTGGCATCCTCCCAGTCCAGACACACACGAGGGGCTCCTGGGTAGGAGGTGAGGTCTTCAGCTTCTTTTGACCCCCCAGATTAAAGAGAGAGAACATCTCCCCATGTTTTTGATAGGCAATCCTTTTACACAATTATTGCTCTCATAGAATTGCAGCCCAGGATGGTAAATGGAGAGAAATTCAGGATGCTCCAACATCTGGTCTTGCTGGAAGTTGATGGTTATTACAGACCACCTGCCGCAACATAGAAGTAGGCTATTTAATAACGGGGGAGTGGGGGAGTGGGGGAGGGGAGGCAAAGTGGAGTCTCCAGTCAGAAATCATAACCAAATCCTGGGCCTTTTGCCATGTGAATATATACAGAATCATGTGGCAATCTGCTTTTAGTGCAGAATCTCATGTCACATTTATGGAGCACATTAAACTTCCGTTCTCTCCAGAATGTGTTGGTTGTTAAAAACAAAACAAAATGAAACAGTGACATTTCCAGGAAATGGAAGGAGAAGACCATTTTTGGATGCCCCTTTCTCCTGCCCTGGGGGTGCCTTGAGATGCGTGTGTCACTGATGCTGCCCATGCAGAAGGTTTAACTGAGAGGCAGTCAGATCATTTTACAGGCTTTCTTTTCGAGGGGAAAAAACCCAGAAGTGACAGACACCAAAACCATCACGCTTCCTCAAAGACCAATGCTAGTTACTTAGGCATCACTAAAAGGAGAAAATAATGCAAGTGAAGCAAAGAGGGAACATCGGAAGCTACTGGTTTTGTATAAAATCTGCACACGCTGATTTCTGTGTACAGGTTCAAATTTAGAAATACTTGGGGCTTATTCAGATGTAAGATTTGTTCTCAAAGTACTGGGTTTTATCATGATGTTTCTCCCCATTTATACAACATAAGGCTTGTCTCACTTAGCTCAGTGCTTTTTTTCATGATTGCCCATGCCTTTCCATCACTCCTTTCTGCATGGTTTCTCTTTAGCCATGTTTTGTTCCAGCAGAAAGGAGTTTAGTGCCACGGTGCTTCCCATGTCAGAACCTCCCAACTGGAAACTGTCGATTTGAGTGTCAATTTGCACACAAACAACAACAATGTTCCAGAAGAGAAGCCCCGGGGGACGGGATTTCTTAAATATTTCTAAAGGATTTTAAAGATTCCCTAAAGAGAAGTGGTTTTCATACATGCATCTTTTGAGAGGAAAGTTTGGTCGGGGAGTGATGGAGAAGAGAGAAAGGGGTGTTGGTTAAACTTTTGCACTTTCTGGAAAGATATCGTATGGTAATTTTAACAGAAATACAATATATTTATGATAATGAGAAACGCTGACAACTTATGTCTGCTGCTAACTTGACTGGCCGTTTCAAGGCCCTAGCTTCTCTCCTTTCATGGAGTTCTTTATTGTTGAAGTTAGATGGAGGACTGTCTTCAGTGAACTAAGCCACACACTTGCCATATCAAAGATGGAAGGCAGGTTTCCACCAAATATAGCCACAACACTCTGGTCAACATCCTTCCCAAATTTGTCCTCGTATTCTCTCCTCTGCTCCTCTTAGCACTGCAGTAGGCTTCCTCCTCACAGAGGGAAACAATTCGTTGATGTTCTCCTCTGGAGGTCCCTCTTGGCTCTCGAATCTGCTCTTTCAGTCCCAGCCAGCCATCTCTGGTCCCTGGGATGTTGTCATACCTCCTGACACCCAGCCTTAGCAGTCTGCTCCTTCTCCTTCTCAACCCTGGCCTGAGGTTGCTACATCATTCTGTCAGCCTCCATGTTGGTATGTGGCCTTTAAGGGGCCGGGGTTAGTGGTGTCATGTTTAGTTACCCGAGGCTGCAGTCTACCCCAAGGGCTCTGGTTTCACATGAGCTGGGAAAATCTGAAGAGAAAAATCTTTTCCCTAACTTCAACTAGGCCATTCATGCTAATCTGTTCCAAGGGTGGGATCCTTTCCTCAAATCTGCGATGACTAAATATAGCTCTCTGATGTGGGCTTTGAATATAGTAGGAACCCCGTATCTGTGGGGGATCAATTCCAAGATCAGTTCAGTGGATGCTGAAAAACAGGGATTAAAGTGAACTCTATGATAATAGTGAATGCTATACATAGCAATGGTCTCTCGCTCCCTCTAATGGCTGCCTTCCAGTAACATCAATGATCATTATTAAAAAAATGTACATTTGGGGGATTTTTCTTTTAATATATCCAGATTGTGGATATAGTGATCCCGCGGTTAAGGGGGTCCTACTGTGCTTCCTGTGCTAAATCATGGTCTCCTTTCCTTTATCCTTCATTGCTATGCCTCCTTATCAGAATTGTTGTGCCTGAATCACACTGACGCAGCAGTTTTGGGAGCAGGAAATCAAAGAACTGTGCTAGAGATCAACCTACGTATCTGTCCTGGAAAGGGATAGCTATGGCCTTTTAAAGAGCAGCCACCTCCAGACTGAGTCTAGCATACAGTTTCTACTGCAACTAAATGCAGCAAGAAACATTTTGAAGCTGATTCTCTCCTTATGAGACATGTGGACTGCTAATCTTACAAAAAAAAATGTAGCAAATGTAGCAAATTGTTTATCTTACAGTCATCTTGAAATGAACATTAAGAGATTAATACAGCAAAATTATGAGAAGGGTTTGAGTGAGTTGGTGAGGATACAGGTGTTGGCCAATCTACCACCTGCAGGCTATCCCTGTGAGGCTTCCATCTAGGTCATGCTGAAAAAACCGCAGGGTTTCCTTCCCTCAGAGCATAACCTAGAACAGGATGGGTGATCTCAGTAAGGCCAGGGGATGCTTTAAAAGATTTACCAACAACTTGAGAACCACATTCCCAAGGGCTAAAGGGAATAGATGTGGACATAGAGATAAATCTTCATATTTTTCTTATTATTATTATTATTAAATGCAGCAGTTATGTACTATAAACTTAACTAAAAAGTATTTTTGCTGACCAAGTATTTTAACACACTTAAAAATAAACCCTGAAAAATCCCATTGTACCCTCTAGTGGCTTTTTTTTTTAAATGGGGGTAGAGTGGTGAGCCTCTCAAAACGTGTACCTTTTTCTGCTCCTATGCAAAAGTACATCAGTCTTCACCCTTTATGTACCACAAAAACAGATGCACTTTAACCAGCCAGCCAGCCAGCCAGCCAGCCTTAATGTGAATTTCAACAACCCACAATCCAGTCTCTTGCATCTTTATTTTGGCAGTAAATCCCATCCTATTACTTCCTATAAGACAGAAGTGCAAAACATGGCAGCTTTATTATCTAGCTCTTACTGAGAGCCACTGGGGTGTAGTGGACAGTTTCCTGGATTAGCGCTCAAGAGTCTTGAGTTTCAAATACCCAGTTGGCCATGGATGAAACTCACTTGGGGCTGGCCATGGGAAGCCACTCCACAAACATCACATACCTTGTTAGGGCAGCCGTAAGTCAGGAGAGACTTGACAGCGAACGACAACTAAATAACTCTCCCATTTCTTAATTCAAAACTAGTAAAGGATCAGGATAAATTGACCTTTCTGGCTCTTGAGAGAGACATCATTATTCATGAGCCCATCTTCCTTTATGACTTTGTTCTAAGAGACTTGCATTCAGTGCCAACTGCAATTGGGGTAAGAAGAAAATCTCCCTGACAGCAATCCAATTAAATAGAATAAGATTGTAATGTATTATTATAAAGACCTAGATCAATATCAGAGATGTGGGGCATGACTCTTAGTAGTGGAATATAATGAGGGCTTTGTAAAAAAATACGTTTTGCATTACAACAATATCAGAATCCCCCAGGTCAAGACCTCTGAAAATTCTGATCCCACATCTGGATACCCAAGATTGTGTGTGTGTGTGTGTGTGTGTGTGTTTTGAGTGAAATGATGGTACCAGTGGACATGCAACACTGGGTGGGAACTTTAACAAGCTTCTTTTCTGGATGGCAACCATCCCAAGGCTGATAACAATTGGGTTAGATCAGTCAGGACCTGACCTAGTGCCTCCCCCTCCAACATTTTGGACTATAACTCCCATCATTCCTAAATATCAACTGGAACTCATGGGAGTCCCAACGATCTGAAGCATTTCATACTGGGGAAGGCTGATCTAGATGGATCAGTGGATGCAACATAAACCAGTTTCCTAAATAGTGCCTGGAAAAGGTTACTTTTTGAGTCTATAGTTCTTACACTTGCCCAAGCAGCATCTTGGTTGGAAAATTATAGGCATTGTAATTTTATATGAGCTGTGGGCTAGACGGACCTGTGATGTAATTAGTTTTTTATTTATGCATTATACTATTTCTACTACTGTATATGAACAGCTCTCAGGGCGAGTACAATCTGTAAATAAGTTCACATGTTCATTCTTCAGTGGACTGCAGAATTTAGACTACAGTAAACAAGCGAAATTTTGTCCTCCACTTTGAAAACTGCCCTGTTCAACTCTATTGTTCATGCTTTAAAACTGGTGGAGTGAACTTTATTGCCCTCCTCTGGTGGGCCTTTGGAAATGCACCCCTGGTTAGTCTCATGGCCAAGGACCACACAGCTTTCCCCTCCTTTTCTGGTTGGACTATGGAAGATACCAGGAATAGCTGACTAGGTTACCTTCTACAACCAAATGTGGACATTTCACATTGCCCAAGCAGGACTACAAACTGCACACAACATAGTCCTCCAATCACTGGATAGGACTGATAATTTGGCAGCATTTGGTTCACCTTGGGTGTAGACTGAAGTTCATCTCAACTTTGCTGATATGGGGTTGCCACATTTCTATGTGCCTCCATCCTCAGCCCAAAAGGAGCCTTGTGTTTCAGTATAGGGTAATACGGTGGAGTGGTGCTGAATGACCGACAACTCTTTGTCTAACAAGATTAGGGGAGAGATTCCAATCCACACCACCAGTGGTGGACTCTCATACTTGGACCTCCGACTTGTGTTTGCACACCCGTTTTGAAACTTATTTTTAATGAAGGAACCCACTATGCACACTTGCCATGATTTTTGGAATCGTGAGTTTTGGAATTTGCCCAAGCTGACGAAGACCTATGTCTGTAATTCTTTTTAGCCGTCTAATAAAGGTATCACCCACCCTTGCCTTCAGATTGGGTTACCAATGATATCCTAAAACAGTGGTTCACATCTTTGGGTAACTCAGATGTTCTTGGACTGCAACTCCCAGAAACCTCAGCCAGCACAGCTGGTGGTGAAGGCTTCCAGGAGTTTTAGTCTGACAACATCTGGGGACCCAAGGTTGAGAATCACTGTCCTAAAGGAAACCAGTCTGTTTGGGCAGCGGAACAACTGGAACCTGGCACCCTCAATTACTATGGCTCTGTAACACATCTGTAGTTTTCCAGTATGTCATAAAACTGAGCTGGAAGGAGGATTCTCCCACAACTTTCTTTAAAAGGTTACCTGTGACATTTCTTTAAAAGGCTTTCCATGCGAATGGCAAAGGAAAACAGCCAACGATGAAAATCTGGAGGGGACACTTGAGCAATTTTCTTTCCTGACATTGGCTGTTTGCAAGACACTTTGGTAGCTGCAAAAAGTCAAGCTCTTGCCCGCCTACTAATTGCTTTCCTTTCCATCATCTAAAATCAATTACGCAATGGGATGCTTTATGAGGCTGTCAAAACAAAGATGTCTTGGTAGCACTGCAAGTGACTTCAGCCTGAAATTACTGACTTAATTAAATGCAACAAATAAGCAACTGATTAATAATGCATGCCGGAGTCGCCCATAACCCACGTTCTCGATGAGGCATTGTGTCTGTGAGGCTTATAAGCGGGTGGAGTTGTACCCCTCAAATTATCCCCATGGCATGCATACGAGCATAGACGGGAAATAACTGGAACACTCTGAGTCAGATTTTGACTCCATAGTCAAAAAGAGCTAAGTTTTACTCTTTTTCTGGCCTCACTTCCTAGAGTTATTGTGTTTTCCTTACACAAAGGAACCTTTGGCCTGCCAGCTGTTTTGAACAACAACTCTTACCATGGCCAACGGTAAGGAACTCTGTGAGCTGGTGGTGAAACATCAGGATTGCCAAAGGCCTCTTGGCTCCATTTAATGCCATTTCTTCTACCAAAGAGATTTGGGAACCACAGTGATTCTGATGATTATCAAGTTTATTTACCGCTCCTGTGCAAGGTTAGAAGTGTACTGGATTCGTTTCTAAGGTCTTTTTTTTTTGCACATTAGCCATTATCATTGTAGATCAGGAATGTTCATCTGAAAATATCAGCATTTCACAGACCAGTCATGTTGTCATAAAGCAGAGGTTCCAAACCTTGGGTCCCTAGATATTCTAGGAGCAAAATGTCCAGAAACCTTCACCACCTGCTGTGCTGGCCAGGTTTTCTGGGAGTTGTAGTCCAAGAACATCTGGGGATCCAAGGTTGGGAACTACTGTCATAGAGGGTGTAATGACACACCACGGGCTTATGCCCCACATCCTGATTGAACCTGGTATTGCTCTAAACTCGACCCACTAACTCAGATGTGTCCATGAACACAAAAGAAAGAGAAGTGTCCATTCAATTAAGCTTGCATGATTATGTCATTAAAATTCCATTTTAAGAGTCATCCTCCAAGTTTTAGAATGAACTGTCATCCTCTCAAACTCTCATGCAGAAGTTTCTTGGAGATAAGCCTCCTGAGTTCTATCATGTTTACTACAATAAAGGTGGAATTCTCCGAATCCCAGAGAAGAAATGCATATTTGTTTTGAGCTATATCTCCCAAATTGCCACAACCCGCAAGGCAGGGCAGTAGAATTCTTGGAGCTGAAAGAAAGAAAGAAAGAAAGAAAGAAAGAAAGAAAGAAAGAAAGAAAGAAAGAAAGAAAGAAAAGAAAGAAAGAAAGAAAGAAAGAAAAGAAAGAAAGAAAGAAAGAAAGAAGGAAGGAAGGAAGGAAGGAAGGAAGGGAAGGAAGGAAGGAAGGAAGGAAGGAAGGAAGGAAGGAAGGAAGGAGGAGAAATGCTTCCCATCTCTGCCTAATGTTGCTCACGCAATAACATTTCTAGCCAAATAATTTAGGACACCTTGCTCAACAGTATGCTATTTATCAGCTGTACTGAAATAGAATTTATCATGTTGCAGAGTGAACATCGACTCTTCTTTGTGAGAAAATACCTATACAAGATGATGACTGCTTATATAAGAAAGGGGGAAAACCTTTTACCGTCAAAAGTACAGAATGACACATCAGTAATTGATATTTACATGTATTTTTCTTTCCCACCAATTCGTGCCATGTTCATCAGCTGAATTGCATTCCCCCCCCCCCCACTCCCGAAAAAAATGAATCTAGCTGAAGGTAGCAATGACAAGAGACTGCTGCATGGAGCCTCAAGAGGTTGACAAACACATAGGAGCCAAGATGCGTGAACAAGATGGGCTGTTGCTGACATCACTGGTCCAATAAAAGAGCAAATAGGACAGATAACCTGAACAAACCAGAGAACACCAAGAAAGGAACATATTCTCCATAAAAAAGGATCCTGATTATTTTCTAAATTAATCTTGGTAGATTAAGCATCACACGAGAGTCAGCATGGTGTTTTGGTTTGGCCTGGGATGATACGGGATCTCAGCTACAAACGTCATTGGATGACCTTCAGCCAGTCCATATCTCTCAGGCTAACCTACCTTATAAAGGTGTTGTGGGGATAAAAATGGGGAGGAGGACCTGTACTCTTTAGAGCTCTTTGAGTATGAGAAAAGGAGGAAAGTCTGGATACAGAAGGCCAGGATGGCGTTTGGGTATTGGACTTGGAAACATCCTGGTTCTCATTGCCACTGAGCCATGAAATTGACCAAGAGACTTCAGACCAATCACTCTTGCTCAGAATAACCTCTGTTACAGGGTTGTCGCTGTAAGGACAAAATGGGGAGAAGGAAGGGAACTAGGTGTACCGCCTTGAGCTCTTTGTATCAAAAGCAGGACAGAAATATAAGGAATAAAAATGAATGAATAGAAATGCAACTAATAAAGATGAGAGGTAAATATGCCTGGGGGTGGATTCTTTTACTTTCTCTGAAGACAGATTTGTTCAGCCCAACTGAGCCATAAAGGTAAAGGTAAAGGTTCCCTTCTAGAACTGACACCAAAGAAAGATGTTCTTGTCATTCTAGGGGACTGGAATGCTAAAGTAGGGAGTCAAGAGATAAAAGGAACAACAGGTAAGTTTGGCCTTGGAGTTCAAAACGAAGCAGGGCAAAGGCTAATAGAGTTTTGTCAAGAGAACAAGCTGGTCATCACAAACACTCTTTTCCAACAACACAAGAGGCGACTCTACACATGGACATCACCAGATGGGCAATACCGAAATCAGATTGATTATGTTCTCTGCAGCCAAAGAGGGAGAAGCTCTATACAGTCAGCAAAAACAAGACCTGGAGCTGATTGTGGCTCTGATCATCAGCTTCTTATAACAGAACTCAAGCTTAAACTGAATAAAATAGGAAAAACCGCTGGGCTAGTCAGGTATAATCTAAACCAAATCCCTTTTGAATACACAGTGGAAGTGAAGAACAGATTCAAGGAACTCGATTTGGTGGACAGAGTGCCTGAAGAACTATGGATGGAGGCCCGTAACATAGTACAGGAGGCAGCAACAAAAACCATCCCAAAGAAAAGGAAATGCAAGAAAGCAAAGTGGCTGTCCAACGAGGCCTTACAAATAGCAGAGAAGAGAAGGGAAACAAAATGCAAGGGAGATAGGGAAAGTTACAGAAAATGGAATGCAGACTTCCAAAGAATAGCAAGGAGAGACAAGAGGGCCTTCTTAAATGAACAGTGCAAAGAAATAGAGGAAAAGAATAGAAAGGGAAAAACCAGAGATCTGTTCAAGAAAATTGGAGATATTAAAGGACCCTTTTGTGCAAAGATGGACATGATAAAGGACAAAAATGGTAGGGACCTAACAGAAGCAGAAGACATCAAGAAGAGGTGGCAAGAATACACAAAGGAATTATACCAGAAAGATCTGGATGTCCCGCACAACCCAGATAGTGTGGTTGCTGACCTGGAGCCAGACATCCTGGAGAGTGAAGTCAAGTGGGCCTTAGAAAGCATGGCTAACAACAAGGCCAGTGGAGGTGATGGCATTCCAGTGGAACTATTTAAAATCTTAAAAGATGACGCTGTTAAGGTGTTACACTCAAAATGCCAGCAAGTTTGGAAAACTCAGCAGTGGCCAGAGGATTGGAAAAGATCAGTCTACATCCCAATCCCAAAGAAAGGCAGTGCCAAAGAATGCTCCAACCACCGTACAATTGCACTCATTTCACACGCTAGCAAGGTTATGCTCAAAATGCTTCAGCAGTATGTGGACCGAGAACTCCCAGAAGTACAAACTGGATTTCGAAGGGGCAGAGGAACTAGAGACCAAATTGCTAACATGCACTGGATTATGGAGAAAGCCAGAAAGTTCCAGAAAAACATCTACTTCTGCTTCATTGACTACGCAAAAGCCTTTGACTGTGTGGACCACAGCAAACTATGGCAAGCCCTTAAAGAAATGGGAGTGCCTGACCACCTTATCTGTCTCCTGAGAAATCTATTTATGGGACAGGAAGCAACAGTTAGAACTGGATATGGAACAACTGATTGGTTCAAAATTGGGAAAGGAGTACGACAAGACTGTATATTGTCTCCCTGCTTATTTAACTTATATGCAGAATACATCATGCAAAAGGCAGGACTGGATGAATCCCAAGCCGGAATTAAGATTGCCAGAAGAAATATCAACAACCTCAGATATGCAGACGATACCACTCTGATGGCAGAAAGTGAGGAGGAATTGAAGAACCTCTTAATGAGGGTGAAAGAGGAGAGCGCAAAAAAGGGTCTGAAGCTCAACATCAAAAAAACTAAGATCATGGCCACTGGTCCCATCACCTCCTGGCAAATAGAAGGGGAAGATATGGAGGCAGTGACAGATTTTACCTTCTTGGGCTCCATGATCACTGCAGATGGTGACAGCAGCCACAAAATTAAAAGACGCCTGCTTCTTGGGAGGAAAGCGATGACAAACCTAGACAGCATCTTAAAAAGCAGAGACATCACCTTGCCGACAAAGGTCCGCATAGTCAAAGCTATGGTTTTTCCAGTA
Source organism: Intellagama lesueurii (assembly GCA_037013535.1). NCBI lineage: Eukaryota > Metazoa > Chordata > Lepidosauria > Squamata > Agamidae > Intellagama > Intellagama lesueurii. The sequence goes on from JBAJHW010000003.1 coordinate 11,476,320, forward strand.
GCGATGTATGGAAGTGAGAGCTGGACCATAAAGAAGGCTGACCGCCGAAGAATTGATGCTTTTGAATTGTGGTGCTGGAGGAGACTCTTGAGAGTCCCCTGGACTGCAAGGAGAACAAACCTATCCATTCTGAAAGAAATCAACCCTGAGCGCTCACTGGAAGGACAGATCCTGAAGCTGAGGCTCCAATACTTTGGTCATCTCATGAGAAGAGAAGACTCCCTGGAAAAGACCCTAATGTTGGGAAAGTGTGAAGGCAAGAGGAGAAGGGGACGACAGAGGACGAGATGGCTGGACAGTGTCACTGAAGCTACTAACATGAATTTGACCAAACCCAGGGAGGCAGTGGAAGACAGGAGGGCCTGGCGTGCTCTGGTCCATGGGGTCACAAAGAGTCGGACACAACTTAACGACTAAGCAACAACAAAGGTTCCCCTTGACATTTAGTCCAGTCGTGTCCGACTCTAGGGGGCGGTGCTCATCCCCATTTCCAAGCCGTAGAGCCAGCGTTTGTCCGAAGACAGTTTCAGAACTGAGCAATACCAAGACCTTTAAGGTATGTCAGGCTTAAGAGGTGCCATAGCAGTGGCAACTGATGACTCCAGTTTTGGGGTGTGTGCTGTGGATCCATGCCAGGTTTTAGTCTACACATTACAGGAGCTATCCAAGGTTCTGAATTCTATTGCCAAAATAGACTGGGTACTTTGGGTAACTCCTGTACTGTGTAGACTAAAGGCAGACTAGAACCTGGAGCCCCCTGGAATCAGAATCATAATCAGCTACTGCCTCACAGCATTATTTTTAAAATGTGTATTATTCTAGCACTAAAGTAACTAAAGTTTGTGCATCAATCTAGCTCTGGTTGGCTTTTAGAGCAATTCTATTTACTCTCATTTTAATTGCTCTAGCATTGTTTATAGTTGTCAAACACCTTAAGAGGCCTTTATGGGGAAGGAATGGTGGCAAATATAAATATAAATATGGAGAACAGCTTGCTAAAGCATCTCAAAGAGAAGGAATTAAAATTATCTTTATCATTGGCAGTCATCTGAAATACGTAGTGACTCTTATGTTTAATACAATAAACACATGACTATTTCTGTGCCCAGTCGGTAGCATCACTGACATACATAAACAGGGAAGACAGTCCTTCAATGCCAGTCTCTGGTTGTTCAGTTATCACACAAGCTTGAAGACATGCATCTTCTTGGGCTGTCATCGCAGTCTATACATGCCTGAGCATAGTTCAGTAATGCCCCAGAAGCCCTTACAACACATTCTTAGGTTTTTTTCTTTTTTCTTTCAAGAGTAAAGTCAATGAGATATTTGTAACAAACACACAATTTGTACAGCTGAAAGCTACACATGCTGGACTGGAGACAAACACAGATCCGCCTTTGCTACTGGGGTTGTGCAAAATATATTCCAGCAGGGTATAACGCCTTGTTATGAATGATCCCCTGATCGATGGCATAAAACTGTAATGAATAATGGGCAAAGCACTTCAAGCCACTGGAAACAAACAAACAAAAAATCAAGAGCAGTCCATTTTGCAGAGCAGGTTGCCACCTTTTGAAATACCTCGCCCTTTGCTCCTGTGCCATGAAGATCAACTTGATTCATAAGCATTAGGTGACAATCCTCACATTTTCCATGCAATCCAGAGCTTTACCAGCTGCGAGCCAAGCTGGTGTAAAGCTTCACCTGCTATAAATCAAGTTTTTGTAGGCACAAGAATGGGCCGGGCTCGTTTAGCTACGCTGTTCACAGATCTGACCACATTATATATATCTATATATTAAGCTCTTAGAGACATATTGAAAGGGATGTACAGTGACCACACCCTGTGGAAGTGGGCTATACATTGCTCCCAGGGTGCTTCTCTGGCTGACAGAAATCTCACAAAGCCCTCTTGAGGAGGGAACATGTACCACTCATGCGTTGGCTTACCTGCTCATGGTCGCTCGCCCACCATTTCCCACACTCCCTTTTGGAGTGAAACACTCTATTTCCGACTTGTGCTGGGCCAGCTTCCTGCCTTTGTACCTAACATAGCATGACACGGACAGGAGCAACAAAAACAGAGAGAAGTGATTGTGGGCTCGGGAGTTCCCCTGTCATACAGCACTGGTGCAGAGAAAGGAGGGTCAGGCACATGCGTAGGTTGTGGGGAACCGCTTGAAAAACATCCCATAGGGCACTATCATAAATCCTCTGGTCCTGTGGGTTCGATCGGACCATTCTAGGGTGAACTGGACCACAAAGAGTAGCTCATTACCGTTATCATGTGTGGAAGTCCCACATGGGAGGAAGGGGAACAGCCTTGTTCGTCACTGACTCAAAATAGCAGTACTTATTCAAGCCTTCAGGTAGGATTCTTTCCCATGCCTTTGTGGACATGTTAGGAATTGAACTCGGGACCTTCTGCATCTACGGTTATGTGGTCTACCACTGAGCTATAGCCTCCCTGGTGATCTCACCTTCAAAGCACCAAGCAAATCCAAACCTGCTTCACTTCCAAAATCACATGAGTTTGGATGTGTTCAGGGTGGTGTGGTTTTGCAAAGCAACTCAGCATCATGGAAACAAAGAATAATTGAGTTCGAAGGGGTCTATAAGGCCATCGAGTCCAAAACCGCCCCCCACTCGATGCAGGAATACAAACCGAGGCAGAACTGACAGATTGTTATCTAATTTTCTCTTGAATGGAGAAGCAACTGGAGTGAACGCTGTGGGAGAAAGCACTGGAAACAAGATCAACCATCACACCCTAACACACAGCTCCTCCGGTGAAAAATATTCCCTTATAAAGCATATTTTGCTGATAAGAAGGCACTATTTGGGTTTGTATGGTATATGACAGTGGTTCCCAACCTTGGGTCCCAGATTTTCTTGGACTGCAACTCCCAGAAGCTTTCACCACTAGCTGTGCTGGCAAGGGCTTCTGGGAGTTGCGGTCCAAGAACATCTGGGGACACAAGGTTGGGAACCACTTGTATATGGCATGTAGTTTAACCTGACACACTCAACACCTGATTGGAGTATTCCATACAGGGACATTGTTCCCACTGAAAAGTTTTTTTATTAAAGGCACACAACCTTTTTATTTACATTAATAATTGTTAAATAACACAGTGTCATGGTCGGATGCCGCATATGATGACTATTAATTAAAAAGAGGAACAATCAGATAGCAATAGACAACCATACTTCAGGATGATGTTTTGTAATAACAGAGCACACCAGGTGTTCATGACAGCTATATTCAGTTAATTAGAAAAGGGTTAACTTCTCTGTCGCTCTCTTAACACAGAATGTTTTGGATTTGTGAAGTAGCTGGAGCATTCATTAGAATTTTGGCTTAGTTACCATTGCTAAAAAAATCTGTGTTCCTTGCCAAGATTGTAGATTATAAATGAGAACTGTACATAATAAATAGGCACAAAGCAGGTAGACATTAGAGATGTACTCAAGTCCCTGAACCTGGTCCATGCCGAAATATGGGTACACAGATTGATGCCCAACCTGCCTTATGCCCTTTTCATGATATTCCTTAGCCTGGCTCCATGACAGTATATGTGTGTTTCTGGGTCTCCATGGGAAAAAAAGCCCTATCTTGTGAGTGAGGAAGTGCAGAATAAAGCCAGGTCACAAACTAAATGGTGCAGGCAGGACAATGGACTTTCTGATCAGGGTGGTGATAGCTGCAGAGCTGGGGGCTATGTTTTTTTTTCCCTTATTCTTTTTAGTGGTGCCAGGAGAAAGCCTGGAGTGGTGCACTCGCTAAGAAGGGAGTGAGTGGCATGCTTTAAAGGGGTCATGGACAAAGAATGCTCTTTGATCCCTTCTTAAAAGGGTAATGCAAGCTGTTCTCCACCCCATTAATGCCTCTGGTCTCTTGGCTCCCCCTCATGGTCACTACAGAAATGCACAAACACCCCTGGTAGCACATGTACCAGGGACAGGCACCGTCCGGGAACAAATGCATCCACGCTTTTTGTCCAAGGACAGTGCATGTCACTGGTACATGTGCTACCAAAAGTCAGTTCCTACGAGGAATCACAAAGCAGTTGTGTTTGCACTAGAGCTGAAACCACTGTGAGACACAAAAGGAATCAAATTGGATTGCATGAGACTTCTCACCATACACGTATTGATCTTCACTCAGAAAGAGGGAGAGAAATAAAGGCATCAGAAAGGAAAGAAATCAAGTTTAAAGAGGAAAAGGTGAGACTGCGACCCCCCAAAATCAGAGGTCTAGATTGTCAGAAAAGATGCTACATGTAGTAGAAAATTTCCCCTTTAGACATTTTCGCTCGATATACAATGAAAGCAACATGGAAGCAGAAGAACTAGCACTTTCTCCCTTCAGATTAACCCTTTAGTGGATGCCTGAATGGTGCTGCTGTGTCACAGCAAACAAAATGGTGAGTACTGAGGACACTGACCATAACGCGGTCATTGAAGAGGACCAACCAAATACCTTGAGTATCCAAAATGCTCATTCTGCAGCCAAACACATCCAGAGCAACGGAAACAAACAGCTTAGCACCAAGATTGAGAACGCATGGCACAGTGACATTTGTGAAATAGCTAGAGCATCCATTAGTATTTCAGACTGGGTACCATTTCCAAAAAAGCTGTGTTCTGTGCAAAATTGTGCCAAGATTGCAGATTATAAATGACAACCATGCAGGATACAGAAAGGCAGATAGGCAAACATACTACCGGAAGTTGGTTCCTACTATGAATGAAAAAGCAGGAGGGCTTGGGAAGCAGCTGAAATCACTGAAAGATACAAAGGAAGTCAAGCGGGATCATGTGAATCCTTTCTCAATAGGAAGTAATCTTCACTTGAAAGAAACAAGGGAAACAAAGACATTGAAGAAGAAAGTAACCCAGAAACCTTAACAGATCTTGTCTTTGTGGTGAAGCCAATCAGGGATCCTGTCACATCCTGAAAATGAATGCAGCCAACATCTCGTTTATCGGATGCATAACTTTGATGTATCCTTAGATATAACTATAACCAGAGCTAGGGTCATTCTTCACAGCTGGGACAAGAACATTTAACATGCAGGATTTTATAACTTTGGCAGGAGTATTTGTCCTGAGAAATTCTGCTACCAGTTGAAATCACTAATCCATAGGGTCTCTACAGATGCCCCAAAGATCACAATGATTCACTGCACAGCATTGGATTACACACTTAGCACCCTACAGGTGTTAACTGTTTTGCATATTGCCAGGATATTTGTATTATCACCCACAGTTTCTGGGGTTTTCCCTACTTTTAATTTATTAATTATTTTCTCTCTCTCCTTCTCTTATTGGCTGTTCCATTAAATCTTTATTTGTTTCTTAGAATCTATTCCCCACATTTTCTCAATATATTCCTAATTCTTCCCGGAGAAAGCTTCCCCACACCCCAGTATATAATTTTTGATTAAAAAAATCTTGGAAGACTCCAATTTATCTTTCTTCAGATGATACATTTTGCCCCTATCATTTTAAACTGCTCCTATAAGGCTTTTGGCTTTTTTAACTTACATGGCTCTGGACAACATTCTTGAATTTCTGTTTCTATTCAGAATATTCTCTTTTCAGATATATTAAATTTCTATGAACTTTCTCTATTTCTATATTCACTCATTCTTTCCTTTTTGCCAATATCTTTGAGATAGTTTTCTCATCTTTATCCATAATATATTTTCTTTCTAGTGATTGTATTTTATCTTCATCCCCTCTCATATGATTTTCAGGTTTTTTTAAGATTATGATTCCCTAATACCAATTCGTCTCATGTCGACCGTCATAGGATCCCATATATTACTTTAGTTGCAGTCTTCTCTATTATTAATTTCCCATGTTTTCATAACTTATTTTTCTATTTTTTCTATTATTTTCTTTTGTTGAAAAATACTAGTATCCAATCTCCATCTTTTAGCATCTCTACAATTACACTGAATTTTAATCTTCATATTTAATAAAGTATGATCTGTTACTTTTATAAGATCAATGTCCATTTTAATTACTGTCAAAGTCAGGCTGTAAAATACAAATATATAATCTATTCTGGAGTAAATTTTATGAGCGGATGAATAGAACATGAATTTCTTTTCCTCTCCATGTATTACTCTCCAGATATCTTTCAAAGTGGCCCTCCTTATCATTCTATTCAGAACCGTAATACTATGATGCTTTTCACTAAGTCAGGGGGGAAACAAATGTCAGAGATAAATTAATAAATAAATATTATTTTTCTCAGCTTTAGTGGGATTTGACTTATCCTTCACTTTGTCCATAATGATATTAAAATCCCCTGCCATTATTACAAACCCTTTCCTTACTGCTTCCAATTCCATAAACACTTCCTTTAAAAACTTTGTTTGATTTCCATTTGAGAAGTAAACATTGATTACAACATATTCTTCTCCTCCCATTACTTCTTGTAACATGTATTTTCGGTTACTATTTTTTTTTCTTTCACTGACTTTAAAATCATGTTTCTTAGAGATTATGGTTGAAACCCCTCTTGACCTTGAATTCTCATAGGCTTTTTCATAAATATCGGGCCAATTTAATTTAATTTCTTTCACACCTTTTTTTTAACTTGATGAGTTTCCTGTAAAAATATCATTTCTGCTTCATTCTTATTTAATAATGCCTCTATCCTTTCCCTCTTTATAACAGTTTCCAGGCATTTCGCATTTAAAGTCAATATTTTTAAATTACTGTATTAACCATAATTATTTACATCCATTTCTCCCTTTTGGTCTCAGATTGTGAAAATCCCTCTAAATATCCACAACAAAGTAACAAAACAACACCCTATACTTAAACAAAATAACCAATACTGTCCCCCCAACCCAACCCATCACAATATATACTTCCTGTTTATCCACCAGAATTCTACTATCCCATCTACTGTTTGTCCCCAAGCCATTGGGGGTGGGGGTCCATCCACAGCCTCTAGAACAACAGCCACGAAGAGCCTCCCCAACCCTACCACTCCAAAAAAATTGGAGCCAGAGGTTAGAAGTTCGATTCCCCACTGTGCCTCCTGGGAGAAGAGCCAGCCTATGTTTCCTTTGGCAAGCTGCACAGTCCCAGGGAACCCCAATAAGAAAAGATTGGCAAATCACATCAGAATACTCCCTACCTAAAAAATGTTTAAAAGGGTAACGGTAAGGCAAAATCAACTTGATGGTAAGTAATCATTAATTAATTAGACCCTGATGTTGGGAAAGTGTGAGGGCAAGAGGAGAAGGGGACGACAGAGGATGAGATGGTTGGACAGTGTCATCGAAGCAACCAACATGAATTTGACCCAACTCCGGGAGGCAGTGGAAGTCAGGAGGGCCTGGCGTGCTCTGGTCCACGGGGTCACGAAGAGTCGGACACGACTTAACGACTAAACAACAACAACAAACGAAATCATTAATTAGCAAAACATATGGGGGAAGAAGTTGGGGTAGAACCTTTTGTGGACATATTTGCTACGCTGCTAAAGCCAATCATAGCCAATGAAAGATTGCTTAAGCAAAACTCAGAAAATTGCTGATCCGGGCCCAGTTCAAACTGCTGGTCATTGTCTATAAAGTTCTGTCTTTGTAGTATTTGGAGCATTATTCTCCATCTATAAGTTCCATAGATTTTTTATCTTGCTAGAAAGAATTGATTTAGCTTTCCGTTTGCTACATTTTGTTGATCCATCCCTTATTTTCTTCTTCAAAGAGAGAGAGGGTGAATCATGTTTCTCTTACCGCAAGGCCTTCATTTTACCCTGAGATAACTGCTCTCCCTTCTTCAGTACAGAAAATCGGAATTGAATTATCTTCCAGTAAAGTATTTCTGGTACCTGTTGAGTATTTTCTAGTAAAGGATTAGAATGTGTGCACATTATAGAGATAAATTGATTTTAGCAATCATTTGCTCCAGTGTGTTCTGGAAACTGTGGTGCTATGAGAAACATCTGAAATCTTGAACAGAAGACACTCAGCAATCACATGAAACTATTTATTTGTCCCAGCTCCTGTCAACCTAGCAGTTCGAAAGCATGTAAATGCAAGTAGATAAATAGGTACCACCACGGTGGGAAGGTCACGGCGTTCCGTGTCTAGTCACGCTGGCCACGTGACCACAGAAACTGTCTACGGACAAACGCTGGCTCTACGGCTTCGAGACGGGGATGAGCACCACGCCCTAGAGTCGGACACGACTGGACAAATTGTCAAGGGGAAACTTTACCTTTACCTTACCCTTTATTAATTGGTACGAACAACCCCCTGCTCACTGATTTGTATTCCTGCACTGAGCAGGGGGTTGGACTTGATGGCCTTATAGGTCCTTTCCAATTTCATGATTCTATGATTCTATGATTAATCAACAATTTATTATTTACATCCTGCTTTTCCTCCAGTGAGCCCCAGGTGGCATATGTAGCTCACTTCCTCCTTATTTTATCCTCAGGACAACCCTGTGAGGTAGATCATGCTGAGGATAACTGGGTCAAGGCCACTATGGGAGTTTTATGCTCCAGTGGGCACCCTGATTTCCCAAATCCCAGCCCAATGCGCTAAACACTGCGTCCCATTGGCTGAGGAGTCTTTGGCAAGAAGCCATGACTAGCATGAAGAGTTACAGTGGCTACAGTGACATATGTCTTAGTTACATCCTGCTTGGATTACTGTAACTTATTCTATGTTCAGCTGCCTTTGAAGAGGGTTCAGAAACTTCAGCTGGAACAAAATGCAGCAGCCAGACTACTGACTGGGACCAGTTCTAGGAAGCATTTAATGCCCCTATTACAACAAATGCACTGGCTATCAGTATGGTTCCGGGCCCAATTCAAACTGCTGGTTATTGTCTATAAAGCCGTAAACAGCTTGGGTCCAGGCTACCAGAAGGACCATATTTCCCCATATGAGCCTTCTTGGTACTTAAGATAATCAGGGGAGTCCCTCTTCTTGGTCCCAGTGCCAGTGCAGGCATGATTGATGGGGACATGAGAGAGGGCCTTCTCTGTGGCAGCTCCCAGGCTATGGAATGCTTTCCCTCGTGAGATCAGGCTGCGCCCCTCCCTTTTATCCTTCCACCGACAGCTAAAGATCCATCTTATCAGGAAGGCATTTAACAATCATGATTGAGTCCTTGAATGCCTTTTAAAAGTTAAGATAGTTTTTTTAAAAAACTTTTAATCTTTATTGCATTTAAAAAAGAAATTATAAAAATAAGTAAATAATTATCACAATATTAGCACATAACCAAAATAACTTTATATTATCTCTTTCGCAAAACAGTAAGTCTTTAACATTTTTACTTATTTTCCACCAGACATTTATTTTCTTCGCAATCTTAATAATACCTTTCTTAATTCTTATTTTATATCCATATTAACAATCTGCTTTACTTTGTTTTTACTTCTGTTGAGAGCAGTTCTGCTTCTAATTTAAGCCTAAGTCACTTGGTACAGGTTTGGAATCTTTCTTCCATTTCTCTCTAAGATAATTCTTTACTTTCCCCAATTGAGATTCGTGCTCCGTTCTACTCTTTCCTTTCAATGAGTCTGTGAGTTTGTCCATTAATATTAGTTCCTGTAATTTTATTAAACAATCCTCCACCGAAGGTTCCTCCTTGTCTTTCCATTGTTTTGCCACTTGAATTCTGGCTGCGCCTAATATGTATAAACATATTTTTGTCTCTTGTCTCGAGTTTAACTTTACCATATTGAACAAATAAGTTTCAGGTTTCATCTCCATTTTTATTTTTAAATCTATGGTGATTATTTCCCCCCAAAATTTCCTAATAAGTTTACAACCCCACCACATATGATATAGTGTTCCTTTTATTGTCTTACATCTCCAACATTTATCTTTCTCATTTTTCTTCACCTTTTCCAATTTCTCTGGTGTCATATACCATCTATATAATATTTTCATATAGTTTTCTTTCAAATCTGTACTTATTAATAGTTTTTGGCTATCATTCCATGCTCTAAACCAATCCTCTGTTTGAATTGTTCTACCTAATTCCTGCATCCATTTTATCATATTTTCTTTAATTACTTCCTGTTCCATATTTCTTTCCAATAATAGTTTATACAACTTTGCAATTTGGTCATTTTCTTTTCCCCATATTATCTTGTCTGGTTCTGTAGGTTCTTTAACCAATCCTATTAATTTATTATTCATTTTAATTCTTTCTGATAGCTGTGTGTGTGGAAACCACTGGCATATTATTCCTACTTGATTCATTTCTTGTCTTGTTCTTAATCTTAGTTGTCCATCATCTTCCTCTATGAGTAGATCTTTATATGTTAACCATTTATCATTCTTTATGTCAATTTCCTTTGAGAGAGCTTCATGGGGGGGACATCCACATTGGAATCCCACGATAAAATTTCCCTTTATATTTCTCCCATACTCTTATTAATGCGTTTCTTATTATATTATTATCAAAAGCTTTGTTCACTTTCTTTTTTCCATACCATAAGTATGCATGAAGTCCATATTTTAAATCTTTGCTTTCCAGTATTAATATTTTTTTCATCCTCCAGTCTTATCCACTCTCTTAACCATTGTAGTGCTGCCGCCTCATAATATAATTGGAGGTTTGGGAGACCCCCATCCTCCTCTCTTCTTGTCGTCTTGCAAGTATTTCAATTTTATTCTTGGTTTTCTCCCCTGCCAAATAAAATTTGAGAGTTGTTTTCTCCACAAATGAAATGGTTTGTTATTTATTATTATCGGGATATTCTGAAATAGGAATACGAATATAGGTAATACCATCATTTTGATAATTGCTATTCTGCCCATCAATGAGATTTTTAAGTGTTTCCATCTCTCTAAATTTTTCTTAATTTCTTTCCCTTTCTTCTCATAATTTTGTTCAAATAAGTCCTTTGTCTTTTTAGTTATTGCTATACCCAGGTATCTTACTTTATTCACTACTTTATAACCTGTCTTAATTTCTAATTCTTTCTCTTCTTTTTCTGTCATATTTTTGTCAGTATATTAGTTTTGCCTTCATTCATAATTAAACCTGCTTATTCTCCAAAGTCACTGATTATTTCTTTAAGTTTCATAATACTACATGATGGGTCTTCCAGAAAGATTACCATGTTATTCGCGAAAGCTCTTACTTTAAAGTGTTGCTTCTCAATTTTTAAACTTTTATTTTGTTCCTCTTTTCTTATTTTCCTTAGTAGTACCTCCAATGTTGTTATAAACAACAACAAAACATAAGTTAAGACAGTTTTTAATGTTTACTTGCACTTAATTATTTAATCATATTTTAATCAGAGTACAGTTTAATTGGTTTTTTTAAAATATTTAACTTATGTTTTTAATTCTGTTCTTTTAATATTGTGAGCCGCCTTGGGTCCCCTTATCGGGAGAAAGGCAGCTTATAAAACAACAAATCAATCAATCAATCAAACAAACAATCAATCAAACAAACAAACAACGTGGTATAAGTAAATCCCTAGGATAAATGGCCGGAGGTAGGAAGCCTCTTCCCCTCTCCATGTTCATGGACTGCCATACCCACCATCCCCTGCCTGTTGACCATGCTAGCTGAAGCTGATGGGAATTGGAGTCCTATTATCTAGAGGGCCACAGTTTCCTCTGCCTTAAAGGCCAAACTACAAAAATCAAATTTCAGATGCAGCCAGTAATGTAACTCTTTAAATTTGCTTTGCATGCAGCTCTCAAAGCATTCATCGCAATAACTGATGAGTTAAAGCCTTTCATTTTACACTCCCATTGCTGGAAGACAGGTAGAAATAACGGCCCACAATTCTATTATGGCAGAATGGATTTGCTTCTCAAAGCAAGTTAGCTCCTCCTGATGGAACTGAACAACATTGTCTCTGGTTTATTAACACCGTGTTGGATCCAGATGTAGTCATACTTAGAGCAACAGTGGCTGATGCCCACTGCAGCTGGGGTCATGGTTAAAGGCCAAACCTTACTACTTGTAGTTTGCTACCCACTCTGTCCTCCCTTTCACAGTCTAAGGACATGTTACTGGAGGGGAGGGCTGGTGATGATGAGCTGTGTGGTATTCCACTTAAAGAAGGCATGAATGCCGCTGGGCCCAACCTCAGTGGTGCTTGCAGCTGCAGGATCTCCCAGTAACAACTCCATGGACTCCAGGTTGTAATGATAACCAGTAACAGCCTTTATTTGTACAGGCAGGCAAACAGAAATGTTGGCTTTAACTCCTTCCATGAGTTCCTGGAGGACGGAGTTCTCTATAAACCCCTACACTAACCCCCAGAGGATGTCCTTTCAAGAGCCTCCTCCCACACACACACACACACACCGCCTCACTAATGCCACAGGATGTCCTGAGACTCCCAGGCTTGAAAAATGGGAGGGAAGAGTCCTGGATGAAGTCCTTCCAATGATGGTCAGTCAAGCTGGGCAGGGAGTGTCCTAGGGTCTGCGTTTTACTTCCTCCTGGAGCCCCCTCTGTCTCTTGAAGGCTGGCAAAGACACTTGTCTCTGGGGAAGCTCCAAAGGCGGCGAGGTCTTTGATTACAGAGACGAATAATGAGAAATAACTGCTTTGGAAAACTGTCGCAGTGAAAAGCAGGCACACTGCAGTGGTGGTAATTAGAGGAGCTGTGCACAAATGGACTCTTGAAATCCTCTATACTGTTTGTCGCAAGAGAAATTAGGAGACCATTAGGGTTGTTTTTTTTCCCCCTCCAAAGGAAAAGAGAAATTCTCCAACGGTGTCTTAAAGGACAGGCTCAACATTAGCACAGCTTTCTTATCTGCCTGAGGATTTGAGGGTTTTGCCCTGACAACTAGCGAGAAGGCTAACTTGGGATACTGGGATGTCTCTATATCTCTGCAGGACTCCTGGGGAAGCCAGGCATTCTCTTAAGGATCTGACAAGGGGCGCCATTTGGCGTCTCAGGCTTTCTCCGAGTTGTCTTGCTAAGACATTCTGAGGCTGAGGCCAGGAAGCATCCATCGAAAACAACGGATATATTTTGGAGAAAGGCCTACAAAGTGGCTTTCTGTTTCTAGAGCAGTAAAACAAAGAAAAATCTGAGGAAGTTTCTAAAGGAAAAAAAAAAGTATTTTGAGAAATTCCGGCACAGGACTAATCTTTGTTCTTCTGAGTTCAGCACTTTCCCCGGAGCCTCCTATATATGAGTTTGGAAGAGCTGCTGTAGATATAGTTTTGTCTCTGTAGCCAAAGTTGTCTACAATAAAACTCTTTTTTTTTTTTTTGTAGTAAAAGCCCTCTAGGAGGGAAAGCAGTATTGTGCCCAGCTCCAGGAAAAAGGACAAACTAGCACAATGTCATCATATCTTCCAATTTCTCAAGTTTTATTTCCCTGTGGGGGAAAAAAAAATCAATCTTTCTCGCACATTCTCAGGACCCTTTCAAAATTCTTTGGGTGATACTCTTGAGCTTACTTTAACACTGCAAGGTGGCTGAGGATGTTGTATTTCTTCCCCTTGCTATTATATTACACAAGGAAATAAAAATAAAAATAAATGCAGTGTTTTTCCTACCTCTTGCTCTTACAATACACTGGCTGGATAGCTCAACAATCTAGATGCAGAGCCAGAGATTGGTACGGGTTAAGGAAGATTGTTGAGGACAGGATTATGTTGGAGATTGGTCATTCATAGGGTCGCTGTAAGTCGGAGGCAACTTGATGGCTACAATTATACGACACATTCATCATTTTGCACCTTCTGTGGCTATTCATATTCTCTCCTCTGAGAAAGCTTTTGTGGGAGGAGTTACCTCATAACACCTTCCTGGGGATTTCATCAAAGCATGAGTAGCTGGCAATGCTTCTGCCTATCACAGAGATGGTTGAGCAATCAAAAATGGGACATTTATGTATATTTTCAGCTATTTTCATAAGTAGCACGAGAATACTTAAAACCTATTAACCAATTTTAAAGGACCCCTCCCCGTCTTCATTGCCTGCGGCCTCCCCAAAAGCTTGTTTAAAGGGGCACGTTTTCAGTTACTGGTGGAAGAAAAGGAGGGAAAGGTTTAAGGGCACCTTCGAAGGAAGGGAATTTCATCATCTTGAAGCAGCCAGAGGAAAAAAAGCCCTTCAATATTGGGGAAGACTTATCCAACACACCTCCTAGAAGCACAACTGATAAACCGGCTTTAAGTCTACGGAGCAGATACAGCCCCAGAGAGCTCTCTTTGAAGAAGCAGCACATCAAACTCTTTCCCCCGAGGAAGGAAAGCTTTAAATTAAAATGTATTGGGTTTCTTAACAAGATGATTTATTTAGCACACACAGCCGAGTGCTATTCGTGTATGCCAATAGCATTAATGCTTGACTCTGCAGAAGTAGTGATATTTCAATATAGAACTAAAAGAAAAAGAAGAGAAATAAGGAACAAAGATAGTAATTGCAACAGTAGCCCTCCAGATGCTGTTGGACTACCACCATCCCATACCCATAGTCAACCATGCAGGGTTTGGAGAGTTGCCACCCAACATCCGGAGAACTTCTACTGCCTACATCCAAATTAAAGTCTTTTCCAAGGGAAAATGACCCCTAGATATGCTGAACATGAACCAGGAGAACAGACTGAACCTAGGGACTAGGCTTTAGACCAGTGATTCCAACCTTGGGTCCCCAGATGTTCTTGGACTACAACTCTTAAGATACCTTCACCACTAGCTGTGCTAGCCAGGATTCCTGGGAGTTTTAGTCCAAGGACCACTGCTTTAGATTAGTCAGAGTAGCCCTATAAAGCCTCAATAATAGACTTCCTTATGGGCACCAACACCGTCACCACTTGGGATCACCATAAAGCACATCAGTGAGTACAGCATGATCACTTAAGGAATGTCACGTTGGAGTCTTTGAGGGAGCCTTGATGCAGCACCTGCCCAGAACATCTGGAGCATAGCTGTTCAAATTGCTCCTGTTGCTGTTCTTGTCTCCAAGAGGTGATCCTTTGGATAGGGTATGGAAATTTGGTCGGTGAACATTTTGGCTCAGTTTACCTAGTTAAAATATACAGAAACAGGACTGGACCTGCTGTTAGCCCCAGAGAGACAGTTGTCCCCAGGTTGGGAGAGCAACCACTGCTATGCACTGTCTACCACTGGAGCTGAGAGGAAGAAGGGAAAGAGGAAGAAGAAGCAGGCAGCCATGTCAAAGAAACCAAAGATTGGTTTTTTTATATGATATATCTGTTTTATATTGTTGTATTTTATGATGTTTTTATAACTGATTGTAAGCCGCCCCGAGTAGACTTTGTCTAGAGGGGCGGGGTAAAAGTCAAATAATAAATAAATAAATAAATAAAGAAGAAGGTGACAGTAGCCGTGGCAGCAGTAGTTAGTGGAGGCACCCACTGCCTGAAGAAACAGCAGGCAGCATGACAGCTTACTCTACTTCTGTACAGACCACAATTATGAGTCAGATCACACTCTATGGCAAATGCTTATTTGTTTCTCTTACAACATTTTCTCTCTGGGCATGCAAATCTTCCAGATCTTATGCCTGGAAAGCACATATGCAAAGGAAAGTGTGTTTCTCTCCCAAGGACCAATAATTGAAAGCACAAAAACAAACAAAAAACCCACACAAGCTAATGTGCAGATTGAGGGCAGCTCTAGGCTTTTGTTTGTTTGTTTTTTGTGGCAGGGGAACAGTCTTTTAACTTTTACAGGAGCTCTGTTTTTAATAACGTGCTAACTGTACTGCCTAGTTCAGTCCTGTGTTTCCATGGATTTCAATAAAGCCAGAATGACACTGTTATACTCCCATTCCTCATAAGCATTACACAGAAGAGATAGTGTTTCCCACAATGGTACAGTTTCATCAGAGTCAATTTAAAGCAAAGCTTACTATTTCATTATTTTGCTATTTAGTTGCATCTGTGGGAGTAATCTTTTAAAAATAAAGCTATTGTAATTAGACAATCACATGTAATTGCAGCCAGTGCTTTACACAAGCAAAAAGGAATTTTCATGAAGTGGTAATCTTACAGACTGTTAGAAAGGTCTGTCTGGATGCTGGATAAGAGGAGACTGACACAGTCTCACATTTATCTTCTCCAAACAGAGACGCTTTCGACAAGGTAGTTTATAAATTCTATTCATAGGGGATCAGAACAGGCATTGAACTAGCCTCCCACGGCCACGGCCTGCTTTGAATCCAGCATCACCAGAACGCATTTCTTGCAGTGAACATGCTGTGCAGTTTTTGACAGACGCTGTTGCTCTTTGAAACAGAAGTGCAACTGCAGTGGCATTTGACCAACAAAATAAAGGGGTGGGCATCCAAGCATCAGTGGAGTAAAGCCTTTTATGCGAGAAACCCAAGTTTCAAAAGAGTCGGCAAACTTTATAGACCTCTACTTCAAACGTGATTCTTTGATACAGCAGGAAAGGGAGGGGGAAAACCTCTGAACAGCCCAGCATGGACCATGTGGCATTTTCAGAAATGCTGAAAATGTAAATTCACAATTAAAATATAAACTTTTTGCTCATCATGACTCAAAAGATTTTATGTGCAGGATAGGACTGAACTATAAGCCATGAGTAGCGTAGTGGTTAGAGTGTAGGCATAGGACTCAGGAGAGCTGAGTTCAAATCCTGACCCGGCTGCAAAGCTGAAGTCTACGAGGGAGACTGTTATGCATCAGTAACGTGTGGGGAGAGGGAGGGTAGATCTTATATGTTTGTACTTGGTATAAAACGGACTCTTGGGTCCTCATTAGTCAAGCCAACATTGTTGAGTGCCAACCGCAACTTCCCCTCAATATCTACTCACCGGCTCTTACATGGACCCTGTAATCATTTAACAACTTAACACCTATGTAAAAGGACATGTTTTAATGTTTTAATCTTCCAGAGTCCCACTTTGTTACAGCATGGACAGAGGACTACACTGACTGAGTAGTATACAACACTTGTAAACACTGTCCTCGAGTTTTAGTCATTTGTTGTGTATAGTTTGAAAAAAAACAAAACACCAGACAGCAGTGACTGGAACAAATTCTCCCAATACATCCCATGATCTTTCCCATTTTTGGTAAACCATGATGCCAAGAAACGAAAGTGATATATTCTGGTTGTCATTGGCTCCATTCAGAGAGAGAGAGAGGAGAATGCTAGAATTCCGGTCACTTTTTTTTAAAAAAAGGCAAAAAAGGCCAAAAAAAAAAAAAAAAAGGCAAATGCTATTCTAGGCTGCATTAATAGAAGTATAGTCTCCAAATCCCGTGAGGTGCTGGTCCCCCTCTATTCAGCACTGGTTAGGCCTCACCTTGAGTATTGTATCCAATTCTGGACACCACACTTCAAGAAAGATGCTGACAAATTGGAACAAGTTCAGAGGAGGGCGACAAGGATGATCAGGGGGCTGGAAACCAAGCCCTCTGAGTAAAGACTGAAAGAACTGGGCATGTTTAGCCTTGAGAAAAGAAGACTGAGGGGTGATAGGATAGCACTTTTCAAATATTTGAAAGGCTGCCATACAGAGGAGGGGCAAGATCTGTTCTCGATCATCCCAGAGTGCAGGACACGCAACAATGGGCTCAAGTTAAAGGAAGCCAGATTTCGGTTGAATATCAGGAAAAACTTCCTGACTGTTAGAGCAGTACGACAGTGGAACCAGTGACCTCGGGAGTTGTTGAGTGCTCCAACCCTGGAGGCATTCGAGAAAAACTTAGATAATCACCTGACAGATATGCTTTGATTGTATTCCTGCATTGAGCAGGGGGTTGGACTTGATTGCCTTGTAGGCCCCTTCCAACTTCACTTTACTATAATTCTATGAATCACAAAATATGCATATGTAACCCGAGCCCTAAAGCTGAGGAATGTGCATTTTGGAGTTTCCGGACTACAAATCTCATTATTTTGCTTTCTGGTAGTCCCATCTGCAGGACCTGGACCATACAGACACATAAACTGTGCTCACCAGGAGATAAGGCCCAGTTGGCAAGCTTCCTGCCTTGGATAGACCTAACGTCCTGTTTGAAAAAAGAAGCTTCCTTTTCAAACAGGAAGTTAGGCCTATCCAAGGCAGGAAGCTTGCCAACTGGGCCTTATCTCCTGGTGATTACCATTTAAGTGTCTGTAAGGTCTGGGCCCGGCAGGTGGGATTTTCAGAAAGGAGACTTATGGGATCTGTAGTAAAAAATATATATCCAAAATGCATAGCCCTACTAGCTACTGATCTTAGCCTTCAATACACTGGAATTGCTACGCATAGTCAAAGCTATGGTTTTTCCTGTAGTGATGTATGGAAGTGAGAGCTGGACCATAAAGAAAGCTGACCGCCGAAGAATTGATGCTTTTGAATTGTGGTGCTGGAGGAGGCTCTTGAGAGTCCCCTGGACTGCAAGGAGATCAAACCTATCCATTCTAAAGGAAATCAACCCTGAGTGCTCACTGGAAGGACAGATCCTGAAGCTGAGGCTCCAATACTTTGGCCATCTCATGAGAAGAGAAGACTCCCTGGAAAAGACCCTGATGTTAGGAAAGTGTGAGGGCAAGAGGAGAAGGGGACAACAGAGGACGAGATGGTTGGACAGTGTCACCGAAGCTACCAACATGAATTTGACCCAACTCCGGGAGGCAGTGGAAGACAGGAGGGCCTGGCGTGCTCTGGTCCATGGGGTCACGAAGAGTCGGACACGACTAAACGACTAAACAACAACAACAACAAGGGATGGGGAGCCAGAACTTATTTCCCTGCAGCATTTATTTAAAATATGGTTAAGAAATAATGTGTAACAATAATGTGCACCTTAAATGATAAAGTGCTTCAGATGGTAATACTGTTTTGATTTAAAAACCAAACCAAACCAAACATTTCCCAACATGGTTTGGAAACAACATGCTCCATTCATGCAAGCAAACAATTGGTTTATCACTCCGTCAAGACCACTTTAATCAAACTGGTGCTACAGAATATTCCCCAAAGAAAACTCTAGCTTTGTATGAAGATTCAAATCCACTGTAATCACTGTGTACAAGAAGCTCAATTCATTATAAGATGGAGGCTTTTTTTAAAAAAAGGAAACAATTTATCAAAATTGTTCAAATCTAATCTGCTTCACAGAATTTCACAAAGATGTCCCAGTTCTCCCTTTGCAACCCATAACCGTTAATTAATCACATTATCAAACTTGTCCACAGAGGTCCCTTAAATACGTTATTGAACAAATGAGTCAGAGCATCCGTCTATCAGGTTTTGTGATAGGAAAGCTATCTGCAGGGGGGAAAAGCATGCAAATCATGGCTCTGAAACATCAGTCATCCTAAAAAGGAATGCAACAAGGAGAGGTCGAAATCCAAGCCCTTGATCCTGCTCAAGTTATAGTCAGTTAAATGCGTATTAACAGACAAAGGCCTGGCAGATGATACAGAGAGCCACTTACTGCAGAAGAAATCTAATTAATCCAGGGGACCTTACTTCAGCCTCAAGGGAACTCCAAAATACCAATGATGATCAAGATCAGAGCTTGGAAAGTTACTTTTCAAAAGCAGTTATTTATAGTTAAAGTTCCAAAGCTCCTAACTAGTTATTAACAACTTAGTTACAGTTTTTGAAAAGTAATCTGTACCTTCCAGTTCCTCAAAATGAATGGTCATTGTTCTGTTTTTAGTTTACCTTGACACCGGGTCCCTCACCACTCTGGTCCATGCATTGGTGGTCTCGAGATTAGATTACTGCAATGCTCTCTACGTGGGGCTGCCCATGAGGCTGCTATGGAAACTTCAGCAGGTCCAGAACATGGTGGCCAGACTATTGAGTGGTGTAAAGAAATACCATCATATCTCCTCTACTCTGGCCGCCTTGCACTGGTTACCTGTTCATTTCTGTGCCAGTTTCAAGGTGATGTTGCTGACATACAAAGCCCTAAACAGTTTGGGACCTTGATACCTGACAGAACGCCTCCTTCCAACAAGATCTGTCCTACATGATCTTCCCAGGCCAGGCGGTTGAGAATATTAACCCTGAGAGGGGCCCAGAAAGAGAAGACTAAAAACCAGGCCTTCTTGGTGGTTGCTCCCCATCTTTGGAATAATCTCCCACCCGAAATCTGCCTGGCCCCTTCACTGGGAATTTTTTAACGATTGCTGAAAACATGGCTTTTCAGACAGACCTTATAACATCTTAGCACAGAGGTTGTTTCAACCTTTATATTATCAGTTCTTCTGGCTTGCCTTTATACTACTTTAATTATATTTAGTTAATTTTATGTTAGTTGTGTATGTTTTTTTATTTCTATAGTTATTATGTTCACTGTTTTATATTGCTGTTTATTATGTTATATTATATCATAATGTTGTAAGCCGCCCAGAGTGGCCTTGGCAGCCATATGGGCGGTAAAAAAGATAGATGAATAAATGAATAAGTGAACAAACAAACAAAAACAAACAAATGAACAAACAACCAGTTGCCTCAATAAATGAATAAATACACCTGAATGAGGGTTGCCAGGTGCACAGCATCCAGTTTCTTAAGATTTCAGGGTGAAAAACAGAGACAAAGGGCCAGGTTCTTGAGACATCACAGGGGAGGCAAAGGCTGAAAGAAAAGGAAGCAGAACATGCATGCAAATCCCTTTGGATGGATCTAGTGAGCTTCAGTACCAGCTGGGAATGGGCAGAGATGAAAGCCACCTCCCATATAAAAATCAAATGTTCTCATCCTCCAGTGATATTCATCGAAACATCCTTCTCCTCACTTTGAGACCTGGAGAATCGCAGCAGTTCCTTGAGACTTCATCTGGTGCCCTAAAACCTAGCAGCAACCCTAATTCGAATGCTAGAATCGTTGGAGTTTTATTTGCAACCTCGCATGCTACCTGCGGTTTATGTGACTGGGAAGAACTTTCCTGGGCCGGGGTGATTGTTTATCTAGCACTAACCAATAGTTCCTTCCAGCCTTTGATTTCAAAGAGAGCCCTGCCTCTCTGCTGACTGCTTTTCTTTTCCTCTCTTTTGACAGTTGGTGGCAGTTGTTTGTTTGCTGTTGATCAGTTCAAGTGGTTGCTAAGTATATGTCGAGTAAAGAAAGCAGCATACACAAGTCTGCAACTTCAAGTAATTATAAGTAATGAAATGTTTTTTATTCTTTCTCCTACAAATGTCTCAGAGTGAGTTATTGAGATTTAAAGTGCTAATTAATGAGAAAGGGCTGGACTCTGGGGAACGTGTAGCTATTCTCCTTTGTGAGTCTGTAATTCTGTAAATCTCTGCAACAAGACGTTGCCACAAAATGCCTTCTCCTCCTGTCCACATCATCATTGGGATGATACCTGCTATGAAGCAGAACACACCATAATGAACTAACACTTGAACTATGTGGTCTCTATCATTCAGTAAGGCCTCATGTCCCGATAACGAAAAAATTACAGTTGCACCTCAAAAGAGCTACATGCACAGGAGGTTTCTGCCAGCAAAAGGGAGGGATGAATTTTTTGGATTCTCTGTTCGGCCGCAGCCTTTTTCCCCTCTGAAAATCTTCCCCAGATATCTGGGGAACCCTCTAGGACAGGCAGAGAAGAGGGAATAATCAAAACAATGTCTCTTCCATTGCACCAGGCAATGTACCTTGGTCCCATGCATTTGAAGAAAGCTAGTCCAGGGTCCAGGCCCATATTTTCTGAAAGTCCTGCTTTGTTTCACACAACGCTTGCATGCTCAGAAAGCTCATCATCAGCACCATCTGCCCATAAACAAATTAAGGATGATGGTCACAACTGCTTTGTTTCCATGACATGCTGCCCTCAAGTCTTTACAGATTGGGGGGGGGGGGTTTGTAGGTCTTGTCGATGACAGTTGCCTATCTATGATTACGTTTTACCAGGACTCTGTTTTTTAAATACATACTGGCATATACATAGTGGAACACCAGGGTTATATTTTACCACCACTCCCTTTGTTGTTTATGCTGTGCATCCTTCGATATTCTGTAGCCCATGATGCAAAGCATTGAATGGGCTTGAGTGGATCGTTTAATTTTAATTAGCACATCAGCAAAAACCCCAATAGTTTGATAGGAGACCTTTGCTTTTTAGCTGACACAGATATAGGCTGCTGGCAAAGGAATTCTAGGTGGTGAATGAGGGGACAAGATCCTGATTATATCAAGGAAGGGTTCCTAATCATCATCTTATTTGAGGTACATTCAAAGGGACATGGGGTGCTTCTTACCCGGGACAACCCTTCTTTTCTTTTCCTTCATCCTCTTCTTTATTTCAGAGCTTGGAAACAATTTGTTATAAACTAATTCACCATACAAATTTGGGAAATGTCCCAGCAATGAATCTAAAATTCATTATTCTAATTGTCAAAATGCCACATTATGCTCCTCTGACATTTCTCACTGCATTAACTCACTCTAGTCATCTCCAGCAATTCTAAGTGGCCTTGCAAAGTTTCATGACTCATTAATTAATAACAGATTGATTAACAAATTAACCAACCAACCAATTTTCTTTCAGAGTTAAGATCAATGCATTAATTTACTCTTCATGCAATATCCCTAACGTTTCCCAAGCTCGGAGTGCAGTGGTTGTGATTTTCTCCTGCTTTTCTCCTTGGTGATATATATACATGACTCTCCTCTTTTCCACATTGACCTCACACCAACCTTGCGAGGTAGGTCTGGCCAAAAGAAAGTGCCTGGTCCAAAATTACCTACTGGTGACTAGAAGAACCTGAATCTCCCAAGTCAAGTCAAACTCTCTAACCACGACACTGCTCTGGCTTTAAGAAGCGCTGCTGGCAATGGTGGTGACTAGAGATGGGCACAAACTGGAAAACCAATGGTTCATGGCTACCTATGAACCACAAACGCAAGCACCCCCTAAAAACGAACCAGTTTGTTTTTTGGGATTGTGCTGGTGGGGGGACTGCTTGCCCCCTTCCTGGTGTTCCTGTTGCCTCCCTACCTGGTTCTGCCATTGCCACCATTGTCAGAGACAGCAGGCCAGCTTCCCTTCCAGGGAAGGGGCATGAGCAGAGGCAGCAGCCAGCTCCAGGAAGGGCAGCTAGTCTCTGCGCATGCACATGCCTACCAGTTGGGCAGTGGGTGCATGTGCAAAAGCAGCAACTCAGCTACCCAGCCGCTGTTTCTGCGCATGCGCCTGTTGCCCAGCTGACATGCGCAGAGGCAGCAGGCCTTTCCCTGGAGGGGAAGCTGGCCCGCTGTCTGTGACCATGAAGCTTCTGTTTCACTCCTAAATACCAATCACAAAGCAAAGCAAGACAATTCGCCAGATACATGAGGTGAGAAAAGCAACTGCTTTGAGAATCAAATGCTTTGAGCAATTAAGGAATTCCTTCTTCTAGCGACATGTTATCTGTAAGGCATACATCAGCCCTCTGATGTGAAAAGCAGTCCACCTCCCACTTCATGTAGCCTTTTCTGTGCCTTGATCTTCAGCTACTTGGCGTCCTGGCTTATCTTTTCTCCCCATACTCTTTATGCTAAATGAGAATTCTGTGTGGTAGTATTGTAAGGTTGAAACCTGGAGATTCACACGATACCTCTTAGTGATATCATGAAAGATGAGGCGGTTGAATGGTTTCTTCTACCCATTCTGTCTGCTTGTTAATCTTTCGCCCCCTACCTGCTGTGAACCCTTCTTGTAGTCTTGCTCGCCATAATAGGCTAGGAAGAGACAAGACAAAGAGATCTAGGACGGAGGGATGTTGAAAAAAATCCAGAGAGTCTCCATTCTGCAGCTACGTTGGAGGATTTAAAGGCATTGTACAAAACTCTGGCTCTTGGCAACCCTCCCAGAAGGTTTCAAGAAGGGTGAAAATAAACGAAATCGGGCTGCTTCCAAAAGAGACAAGCAGCCCTGCCCAAGGTGAGTTTCAAAAAAGTGGCATAGAAATATTGGTAAAATTGCTGCTCCTACCACCTCTGCCAGTATTGTTTTAAAAATAATCA
This sequence comes from Intellagama lesueurii, assembly GCA_037013535.1. Taxonomy (NCBI): domain Eukaryota; kingdom Metazoa; phylum Chordata; class Lepidosauria; order Squamata; family Agamidae; genus Intellagama; species Intellagama lesueurii. The sequence continues at coordinate 11,500,258 of JBAJHW010000003.1, forward strand.
CCATTCATTTTTGAGTTCATAACTTGCCTTGATTTCAGTTGGGCCAACCCCAGCTAGGGATGGATTAGATTTTTATTTTTTACTTACAACTTACCAAAAAAATGTGCAAGTTTCTTCCTAAGTAGAAGGGAAAGATTTGCAGGGTTTTGATTTTTGTTTCTAAAATCGCCATCAAATGGGGAAGAAAGTTGGTCCAAGCAGAGAGCTCAGAGTGCTCAGGTCTTCAAAAGTTTCACTGCCTGTCATCATGGTGTTGTTTACCACTTTCTACCTCTTCTAAGAGGTTCATCATTGGTAACATCTCATGGCCAGGAGATATGGCATAATCCTAGCCAGGCTAGGTACAGCTGGATCTATGTATTATGGCTTGTGTAGATGGGTCACTGACAATTGATTCATTTTGAAAAATAAAGTTGAAAGTAGCTTACCGATATGGGCCGATTTTCTCCATAACCAGCATGAAGATAAATTGGAATTTTAAAAAAATTAAGAGAGAGAATAGTAAAATTACAGATCCCTGTATCTGTAACTCTATCTAAGGTGAGAAAACCTGCCGCGCCAACACATCTGGAGCAAGGCAAACCAACAAAACAAAGCACAACTCACATCCAAAACTCTTGCGCACCTTTGTGTCTTCAGAGGTATCCTTCCACCCTAAACGATTCATTTCAGTAGATCTCCCCCACTGAAATCAATGGAAACACAAGGTCTCCATTGATTTCAATAGGCGCAGTAGCTTTTTGCAGGCCTTTATTTTCCGAGATAACTTACTTTTTGGGACTACATCTCTGAGAGTCCCTCAGCCAGTTTCTAGAGGTACTCGTCCAAATTTCAGGATTCTAGAAGTCCCAGGGCAAAAATTGTCCTTTTCCACATGCAATGATTAGTCACAAGACCAATGTTTGCAAACCCATGGAGGAAATGCCCATGAGTCTGCTCTTTTTTTAAAAGCTGGACATGGAATCTGCAAATTGTGATGGGAACACCTTTGCTTGCCCGAATCTCTCAGCACTGTTGGGTTAGGGGCTTTAACAGGAAGAATCACTGTTGCCCTCCCACACCTGCTAGGGACTAATATCTACCTGGTTATGTTGATCTAGAAGTTTTCGGATAGCCAGTGTGGTGTAGTGGATAGATGATGGACTAGGACTCAGGAGACCTGGATTCAAATCCCCATGGAGCCGTGGAAACTCACTGAGGGCGTGGAATTGATAAAACCAACTCCTTAAATATTTCGCTGACCTTGAAAGCCCTATTTAGGGTTGCTTTACATTGGTTCTGACTTGACGGCACATAACAATAATTTTTCGTTTTATTTTTTCATAAGATTATTGCATTTGACCGGACCCTACACACACACACACACACACACACACACACACACACAAACACACACAAACACACAAAGAGAAGAAAAAAAGAGGGTGGCTGTGGAAAGGAGACCGTCCAGTATAAAGTTTGCTGCCTGGCTTTTGTTCTTTCTGTTTTGTGAAGCTGACAACTGAGAAAGTTTTTGAATGGAGCCCTGACAGCTATCTTTTTGACAGTCTTCTGAGGCAACATGGCAGGGCCATCAATTAGCATCAAAAGAGCACAGCATTGATTATAAGAACCCTTCTGTGCTCTGGCATGACTTAAACACCATGTTTCTTTAAGAAGTGCCATGACTCACTTCCATGCAACATTCTGTACCATCTAAATATAACCCCATCATTCCAATTCAAATAACTTCTTTTTTTTTTCACATGGCTTTGTTTTGGCTTCCAGTTACTTCAGTGTTGGCTTGAATAGATTCATGAGTCGGCTGCCAAACAGGAAGCAGAGTTGAGGATTTGTCCTTTGGTGTGGGCCGTTTTTAAATTCGTTAAACACGCAGTAGTCTCATAAACTGGCTTTAAGAAGGTATACAGCAATATTTAAAAACAATAGATCAGTGGTTCCCAGCCTTGGGTAACCCAGGTGTTCTTGGACTACAACTTCCAGAAACCTGGGCCAGCACAGCTAGTGGTGAAGACTTCTGGGAGCTGCAGTCCAAGAACACCTAGGTTACCCAAGGTTGGGAACCACTGCAAAGAGCACTAGACTGCACGTGAATTCTAGGATCAGTGGAGGTGAGTTGGAGGCACTAGGGGCAGTGAATCCAACCTGAACTTTCGTCCAAATGATAAAGCTGAAATCCAAGGAAAGGAACCCATTTTGGGTACAGGAGTCAGCATCCTGGCAAAACACAGACTTCTCAACAAAGGTGGAACCACCAAAACCTCATCGAAATGGAGTCAAGTGGGTTCCAGGTTGCTCAAGATTCCTGGGATTGACACTGTAACTCTTTTTTCAGTGCCATGGTTTAATCTGGGCAGTGGCAACCAGAGATTTTTATCTGGTTTTCTTGACTTATAGCAGCTCCTCAAGGTAAGTGCGATCTTTAAAGGGTAGAGATTCTAACCCATGGCTGAGTAGAGATTCTAACCCAGGTCTCCTGAATCCCATCATTCTTTCCACGACACCACATTGGGTGGATAGATACCACAGGCCAAAATCATCTGGAAGGTCCCAATTGCCTTTCCCCTGACCAAACCATTAAGGCTGTGGTTACCAACCTTGGGCTCACAGGTGTTCTTGGACTAAAACTCCCAGAAGCCTTTGCCACTAGCTGTGCTGGCCAGGATTTCTGGGAGATGCAGTCCAAGAACATCTGGGGACCCAAGGCTTGGAAGTACTGTCTTAAGGCATGCATTTTTAGTCATGCCCTTTCACCACTGACTAATTGCTCCAGTCACTAATTGCTTCACAGCACACACAAATGCATGTATGTAGATTCCACTAAAGTAGGACCCCCGTATTCATTGGGGATTGGTTCCAAGCCCCCACCCAAGTGTGAATAATAGTGAACACTATACATAGCATGGAAAAGAAATGTGTTTTCATTATGTATTACCAGAACTGGCCACTAGAGGGAGTGAGAGACCATGCTAGAATACATAGCATGGTCTCTCACTCCCTCTAGTGGCCAGTTCTGGTAAATATATTGTGAAAATAAATATTTGTCGTTTTTTCGTTTAATATTTTTAATATTTTCAGGCTGTGGATAAATGAAACTGCAGATACTGATCCCACGGATACAGGGGTCCTACTGCGTAACTATCTGGTGCATCCACTAATATGGTTTAGAAGATGGCTTGATCACTTCAAAGCTTTCTTATAAGTATGCTCTGTTGATAATCGTAAGTTGATACGTACATCTGGTCAGCTCATCAGTCCGATAACTTTGGGCAGCAGGAAAAATGAAGGGTTCGCTTAAAGTAAAGATCTTTTAAGAGGGATACTTCTTTCTGGTCACTACTGCTTTGCCCTCCAAAGATTTAACAAATCCTCATTGATTTATACTTTAAGCCAGACTTTCATTTTATTTTATTTTATTTTATTGGTTTTGTGCTGCCCGTAATGTGATTTGCTATGCTAAGCAATAGGATTTTGGCAATTCTTTCTTCTGTCCACATAATTATCCTTGGCTGCAACGTTCACTGTTCTTCCTCTACCACCTAATCTGGAAGACATTTTCTGGCTCTCTAAAGAACTCATGCTCTTTATTTTCTTGAATGTCTAGAGCTCCTTCCTTCAAACTCACCACTCCAAGCCTCGTAGCTGCTACCAAGCTCTTAACTTCTTAACCTCTCTGGCCCTCATTTACAATGGTGAAGAAGACGGTGTGCAAGGAAGAGCTACGGCTTGCTTTCATCCTTGACTTCATTTCGCACCTCCTATGCTTCTTGTAGATGCAGGATACTTACAAAAGCATTGCCTTCAGATATTGACAGTGGAATGACAGGTAGCAAATTCCAAGGTCGGTCCTACCATTAGGCAGAGTGATGCCGTGAACTTTGGCAGCTGATTTGGGGTTCCATGAAAGAACAGCCACTTGTTATTTAATCAGACAGTCAGGGGATCTTCTGCTTCTAATGCCAAAGTAACTTGGCCAGCCTTAGATGCTGTGCATCATGACTGGGTGAGGGTGGCATTCCATTTGTTTGCTCAGCAGAAGAATATCCTGGGCCACACTTGGCAAGTATGGAAGCTGTTGGGCCACAGGACGTGATAATGCTCTGATTTTTACAACCTTGCATGCTGCCTGTGATTTGTGTGGCTGGGAGAGACCTTTCTGGGTTGGAGTGACAGTCTATCCAGCACTAACCAATCATTCCTTCCCTTTCGCTGAATTCAAAGAGAATCCTGCCTCTCTGCTGAGTATCTCTTTCCCTCCCTTTGATGGTAAGTCAGTCTGTTTGTTAGTTTGCTGTTGATCTGTTCACAAGTATAAGTAATGAAACATATATATTCTTTTTCCTACAAATGTGTCAGAGTGAGTTATCGAGACTGTAAGTGCCAGATGATGAGATGGGGTGGACTCTGGGGTACTTGAAGCTATTCTCCTCTGTGAGTCTCTGTACTTCTACTGAGTAACAAGAGGAATTTTAACCAGAACATTTAGAACTTGGCAGAAAATAACCGATCAGAACAAGCGACAACTAACTAAGAAAGAAGAAAGAGTAGGAAGAAGGGCATTAAAAGAACAAAATTTACTCCAGTTGAATTGCTCGGAAAACTTTCATGGAAGTTCCAAATATAGCTTCTAATGATCCCATCCTATTGACTGAATGATCAATGATTAATTTCGAGTTATGAAGCAATTATGTTGTCTTTTTGCTGCATAGAGATAGTCAGCAAACCCAGAGTTGATTTGACTATCAGCAGAAAGAGGAAGAGTTTTAGATTAACCGCTTCAAAGATATGAGGAAGCAATTAGTACTTCTTGTTTTGGATAAACTCTTATTTATTTATTTATTTATTTATTTATTTATTTATTTATTTATTTATTTATTTATTTATTTATTTATTTGCTTGCTTGCTTGCTTGCTTGCTTGCTTGCTTGCTTGCTTGCTTGCTTGCTTGCTTGCTTCATTTCTCCTGGAAAATGTGCAGCTAACTCAACAGGTACTTCGAGGCCAGTGATGATCAAAGGGCTATATTACTTTCTTTCTTTCCTCTACAAGTAGGGCACCATATTAGGGACTAGGCTGGAAAGATGACCCTTTTCCCTCTACACCTGGTCACACATCTGCAGCTGTTGTGGGGTGAGCTTTTACATGGCAAAGCGGACACAAAGCCTATGAGCCCACCAGTGGAAGGGGCCCAGATGTTCCAAGCCCTGGCAGCTGTAGAGTGTCCATGAATAACAAAAACATAGAACTCAACCACTTGGTTTTCTTATTCAGCTACTGCTGAACTGGAAAAGGGGCAGTCATACCCTCAGAAAGAATAAGGCAGCTACCCTAGAAGGAAGACTGCTGATCAGTAGCAGTAGAGACCCACAAACTTTTCTATTGAGTCCCCAGGCCATTCCTGAGTTCTGCTGAAGGATAACCTTATGTGTGCAACATGGTCTGTTCTGCAGTTCCTACATCAGGGTTGGTCAACATGCAGCCTTTGAGCTTGATGTAGCTCCCAGAACTCCGCCTGCCTGCCAGGAGCCCGAACCCCAATTTTAAATTTTGCAGATCAGCCCAAGTGCAGTCCTAGAAATGGGTGCCTGCCAGCACCATCATCCACCCAAATTGTAAATTTAAAAAAAAAGTTTCAAAAAGTTTCCATGTACTCTCCAGGAGGATGGAGGTGAAGCGCACCGTTCTTTCTCCAGCTGCAAGGTCTCCCAAGCACACATCAAAATGTAAATTTTATTTAAAAATAAACTTGGCCACTACAGGGGGGGGAAGAGAGCTTTTTCAATTAAAAATATTGTAAGAAAAAAAAATTAGGGAAGAAGGGTCATGGGATGGAGGTGTGCACCCAGCAGACCCTCTGAGGTTACCCACCTTAAGCTTGGACCAGTCTTCCATCCTCAAGTGGGGCAGAGAACACTATCTGGCTACCAGACTTGGCACAAGATTCAACTTCTAGTCCTATTGCTTGTTTTTGTGAAGAGCACTGGGGGAGATACTTTCCTTTGTCTCAAGCAATATAATATCCTGGGACAGCCCTGAGTCAGAAAGACATGTGCAATTGGCCCCACCTATGGGCACACATTCATTAATGCTACATAAGAATGGTCCACAGAGAATTGTCTCCCACTGCATTCACTGTAATGAAACAAGTTGCCACTTGATAAATGGCTGTCGGCATACACCCCATGTTTTAGATATTCCAGCCAATTGCTTTCAACCAATGGGCCTAGGCCCATGACTGCTCCTGATCTGACCTTGCATGGGGTACATCAGTTGGTTGAGAGAAGAGGAAAGGCTCTCTCTATGTGTGTGTATGTGGAGGAGAGAGAGACAGAGAAAGAGAGAGAGAAGGTGAAAGAAGCAGAATGGGGAAAAAATGAATGAAAAGGACAGATCTACATATGTATATACACAAAGTCATAGTTCAGAAGATGCTTAATTATGGTTTTCATGTTGTATGCTGGGTTAAAAAATGAGTCAGAATATCAAATATCATCCTTGTTAAGATGTATGGTTGCATAGAAATGTTCACCTTGGTCCTCTTACTTTTCCCCCTGCTAGCACAGGAGAATCCAAAACTTTACAACATTCTTTATGGGCAAACATTACCTCAAAGTCTCCCCAGATGATCCCCTTCTTTTCCACAGGTTGACCAAACTGCTGGAACGGCTGGTAGCCGAAGAGGACTTCCCATCTCCGACGTGCATGCGAACCACCGTTGAGGTGGTGAATGCGCTGCGTACGTTCCTCTCTGGCTTAGCAAGGATGATGTACACCTTTGGGACGAACATGCAGCCGAGAGCCACGGTGGCGCTCAGGCTGACTGAAAAACACATGGTGATAATTTTGTAGTTGCTCCCAAAATAAATGGGCACAAAGGCCAGCCAGATGATGCAAGTGGTATACATGGTGAAAGCGATGTACTTGGCCTCGTTGAAATTGGCTGGGACGTTCCTGGTCTTGAATGCGTAGAAGGTGCAGCTTAAGATGAGCAAGCCATTGTATCCAAGGGGAGTCACAACCCCTAGGTTGGTGGTGTTGCATATCAGATACACTTCGCGGATACTTGGATAATCATGCTTTATATTTGGGGGCTCCATGATGAAAAGGGCAACAATGATGCCCAGCTGGACACAGATCAAGAGAAACGCTATGACCAACTGGGCACAGGCGCTCATGAACCGAGGTTTCTTGGTGCAAATTTTCTTCTTGCTGCCGGCAAGGATCCTCGCAATCCGGTTCGTTTTGGTCACCAGGGCAGAGTAACTCATAGCTGGGGAGAGGCCAATGCCAATCCGTTGAAGGTAACAGTAGATCTGCTGAGGCTTTGCAATGAGGCAGAAAGTACACAGGTAACCCAAAAATATGCCAGCTAAGATGATGTAGCAGAGCTCCCGGCTTGATGATTTGACGACCGGTGTATCGCGGTAGATGATGAAGATGGCAGTAACAAACATGGTGGCCAGGAGACCCAAGCAGGCAAAGACGACAGCCGCAATGGGCTCGGGGTCACCCCATCGGAGGTACTGGACTGGGATTAAATCACAGCCTGGTAGGGAGAAAAAGAAAGGAAAGGAAATCAACAGCTTTATGAGCAGCTGTTCTGCGCAGCAGCGAGCAAGGGACTGGTGTCGCATTGCGCAAGGGTCAAACTAGACAATACATATAGCACATTTTCAGAAGTTTGATTGACTGATTGATTTAAATTATTTATATGCCGCCTTTCTCCCCATAGTGGAAGACACCTGTTTGTCAAAGCACCTGATTTTCCTCATCTTTCCCATAATTAATTTCACATGCTTTATTCAGTGCTTGACCACTGAAAGGTAAAGAGAAGAAAGGCTTAATTCACATGTCTTAGTGCTGAGCTGTGCATCCCTCAGGAAATTCTGTCATGGGAGGGCGACTGGTTGAAACATAGAGATGCACCTCCTCTTAATGTCTAGTTTGACCCTTAGAAATGAAAGACTGTCTTTTAAAGCTGATATGCAGAAAGCAGAGACTTGCCGACTGAGCCTGTGAAAAAGAAAACAAACAGGTTACACTATTGAGAAAAGATGGTGACAAATATTATAACAATTAAGTACTAAACCACTATGAATGCTGAAGCTGTAGAACATTACATTAAATTTCAAATACTGTAAGAACAGTTGTTAAATTGTTATCCTCAGTGTCAGTTGAAAATACCTTCTGGCCCCTTGTATATCTTGTGGTTATATTTGAATGCACTGCTTCCAAGTTTACATTCCCTAGGTCGGACACCTTGAGATGTATAAATCCTTCTCACCCAGTCCTTCTCAAATTAACTGCTGAAAATCAGTACTACAAAATGAATTGCCAGTGGTTTACAGAAAGGATTCAACACAAGCACACACAATAGACTAAGATAGGCAAATCTCTTAAATGTGGTTGTCTCCATTTCTCATTTCCCCCATCTTCATTCTAGCCTGGTTCTGCATCAGTTCACAACCCTCAAAACAGTATGTAGGAAAACATCCATTCATTTTTATGTGTATTGTTGCTAGCAACCACATTATTGTACACTAAAAATATCTAATATATACACATTTTAAATAGGCATGTTTCCATAATACAATGCTTCTTGATATGTTTCCCCATCAGTATACACATTTTCTCCGATATACTTTATACATTGGTATGCTTTGATTGTTGTTCTGAGAAATAGAAGACAAAATTCTGAAAGGGAACATTGTTATTATTATGTGCTGTCAGGAAAAGAAAAGAGTTTCATTTGAAATGTGGTGCTGGAGGAGAGCTTTGCAGATACCCTGGACTGTCAGAAAGACTAACAAGTAGGTCCTAAATCAAATCAAGCTTGAACTATCTCTGGAGGCAAAAATGTAGAAAATGAGGCTGTTCTACTTTGGGCACATCGTGAGAATGCAGGATTCTCTGGAAAAGACAATAATGCTGGGAAACGTGGAAGGCAGCAGGAAAAGAGGAAGACCAAATACAAGATGAACCAACTCCCTAAAGGAACCACAGGCTTGAGTTTACAAGACCTGAGCTGTTGAGGCCGGGACATTTGGAAATCACTAACTCATAGGGCCGCCATGAGTCTGATGTGACTTGATAGAATACAACAATGTGCTGTAAAATTGTTTCCCATTTATGGTGACCCTATGAATCAATGACCTCTAAAGTTTCCTCTGGTGCCCAATATGGTGTAGTGGATAGAGCGATAAACTAGGATTCTAAAGACCAGGGTTTGAATTCCCACTTGGCCAGGGACACTCACTGGGGGGGGGGGGGAGTGGAACTGGTAAAACCAATCCTTAAACCTCTCTCTTATCTTGAAAGCCCTGTTAGGGTCACTATGTCACTTCTGACTCGATGGTACATAACTAACTAACTAACTAACTAAAAGTTCCTTTAAAAGATTCCCCCAAATTACTGACCTCTAACTTTGTAGATACTTTTTCCAGAAGAGTTACGGTGTCTCCAGGGCAAATGTTTTATGTGAATCACTGGATTATTTCCATTCTGACAGCCTTCCTTCCCCAAGACACTGGAGCAACCTAACAACTCCTTAATAGTTACTCTATGGATGACATTTGATAACTCGCTTGGGCCTTAAAGTTGCTCTGATTTGCCCACACCCCCAAAATGCCCAGTTCGGTCCTGATAAACTGATTGGCATTGAGTTTCTCTGAAAGTTAAAATGCTCAATCATTAGCAACACATGAAGCTCCTCGAAAAATATTACCACTGCACTCACATTCCATTTGATGACTTTTCCAGTATAATTTGTAACAGTGCACCAATCATGTCTTCCTCTTAATTACTAAAACTGACACATATTTTTCTAATGAAGCTTGTCACTATGATTATGATGACATTCTTCATTAATAACTGACTTTTGCTCATCCACGCTTATGGAAAGGGGAACCCCTTAGCTGCTTACATGATTCTTAAATTGACTGTACTTCTGCTTCTACCTCTTCTACTACTGTTGTGTTCGTGCATTTATGTAGGTAGCACTTTCAAGTGCTTGAAGCTGAACAAGTAAATCTGAATGTAGATGAGAAATCAATGTTCCAATTTCCAAACCAGCCAGATACTTAAACCACTGAGCTATCCAGCCAGCTTGATTACCAATTTATTAGGCATCTTTCAGTCTCGAAAGACTATGGTAACGTGCTCTGTATGGAAGACTTGGAACAGCGTCTAGTGTGGCTGAGAAGGCCAATTCGAGAGTGACAATCCCTTCCACACTGAAGACAAATACAATCTGTCCACTGTCCAGCTCCCTGATTTTGCTGCTTTCGTGACTGCCTCTTTGCCTCGGCCTGCTGGACAAGGGTCTCTTCAAATTGGGAGAGGCCATGAAGCACTGCCTGCCTCCAGGCTGAACGCTCAGATGTCAGGGTTTCCCATCTGTTGAGGTCCATTCCTAAGGCCTTCAGATCCCGCTTGCAGATGTCCTTGTATCGCAGCTGTGGTCTCCCTCTGGGGCGATTTCCCTCCACTAATTCTCCATACAGGAGATCTTTTGGAATCCGACCATCAGCCATTCTCACGACATGCCCAAGCCAACATAGACGTCGCTGTTTCAGTAATGTATACATGCTAAAAATTCCAGCTCGTTCTAGGACTACTCTATTTGGAACTTTTTCCTGCCAGGTGATCCCAAAAATGCGTCGGAGGCAACACATATGGAAGGTGTTCAGCTTCCTCTCCTGCCGTGCACAAAGGGTCCAGGACTCACTGCAGTACAGGAGTATGCTCAGGACACAGGCTCTATAGACCTGGATCTTGGTATATGTCGTCAGCTTCTTATTGAGCCATACTCTCTTTGTGAGTCTAGAGAACATGGTAGCTGCCAATATTGTTACCAATAGCGGCAACAAAATGATGTCTTCCCTGATGCCTACATTCTATGGCTGACATGAAGAAAGCATAGGCCAACTCCATATAGATTCATGAGCTCCATTCAGTCCTGGTACTGACCACAAAGACTCCAAAGTGTACACTTTAATTGTAAGTGTATTTCAATTATTCACTAGCTTCTGGTTGGTGGATTCAGCAATTCCGAAAAAGAACAGAGGGGACCCCACAAATCTGAAGTCCGCCCAGCTTAGCACTAACTGTTACACTGGTCTAGGTCTTTCCTTTGGTTTTATGCTGTTTATACCAGCAGGCATGAACTCTTGTACTCAATTCACAGTATTAAAAAAGACAAGAAAGGAAAATGTTGAGGAACAAAGACGATGCCAGTCATGCAGCACAGAACAGCGGCTCAAAGCCTGTCTGACACCTAAGAGCTGGGGTTTCATTATCCGAGAACTGTGAATTCTAATTGCCAATTGGGAGGGTTGGCCATCGGGTTTTCAGACTTCTTCAAAAGTGCTCTGCATTCTCTAGAGTGAAATTATAAAGCTGACAATGTAGCACTAAAAGGTAGATATATTTTTGATAGTAATATAGAGACATGACAGGAGCTACATATGTTCCCTGCTCTTATCTATTAAAGTATGATCATGAAGGCAGTGCTTAATGCATCCTACATTCAAGCAGAACATGTGATAAAGGTTTGGGCTAACTAAATCCCACTGATATCAATTGATTATGTGCTGTAGGAAAGAATCTAGAGATAAATAAAGGCGTCTCTGTGGTTTTAAAAGATTCTGTAATTTGCTAGTTAGGAGAGAATTGATAAATACTATGGACTCCTGGAAAGAAAAAGAATAGGTCCAGAAATCAAGCCTATGAGCAAAATTTTGGCCACATCATGAGAAGGCAGGATTTGCTAGAAAAGACAATAAAACACTAGGAGAAGTTGAAGGCAGCAAGAAAAAAAAGGAAGACCAAAGATGAGATGAATTGATTCAATAAAGGAAGCACATCGTTGAGTACACAAGACCTGAGCAGGGCTATTAACGGTAGGGCCTTTTGGGAATCACTGATTCATAGGGTGCTTGTGAGTCGGAAGCAACTTGGCAGCAAATAAGAACAGCAGTTTGCTAATCTATGCATCTGAAAAAAATGGGCAACAGTGCACAAAAGCTTATACAAAATAAAACATGGTAGCCTTTAAAGTGCTACAAGTAGAGATGGGATATTTGTATTCCTCTCCTGGGAGAGACAAACACAAATATCGCTACCGTAGGTAGCTGGGCCAATTGGACCCTCCCCCCCCCCAGAACAAGGCCATCCGCTTACCGCTTGCGGTGTGGTAGGCATAGCCCATCACTGTTCATGCCGCACCAAACATGGAAGCAGCCTGGCCAGGGATTTCCCGCCTCCCTGCGCTGCTGACCAACCCAGTGAGGAGGTGGGATGATGAGTCTCCCCACTCAGCTGCTGAGTGGTCAGCAGCACAGAGAGGCAGGGAAGCCCTGGACGGGCTACTTCTACGATTGGCGCAGTGCAAATGATGAAGGGCCACGTGCACCATGCTGCAAGCAGTAAGCGGATGGCCTGTTTCCTGGAGGAGGGTCCAATCAGCCTGGCCACCTGTGGTGGAGATACTCATATTCATCTCCCCTGGGAGACAAATACAGATATCCCCTCTCTAGCTACAAGAGTCTTTACTGGTTTCTTTGCAACTAATAGAATAATTTCCTTAGAAAATGCTTATATCTGTTCCTCTTTGAGGATGACTCTGGGTCTTCCCACATATTGAGCTGAATCAGATGTATTCCTGCTTCTCCTAGAGCAGTGGTTCCCAACCTTGGGTAACCCTGGTGTTTTTGGACTGCAGCTCCCAGAAACCTCAGCCGGCACAGCCAGTGGTGAAGGCCTCTGGGAATTGCAGTCCAAGAACAACTGGGTTATGCAAGGTTGGGAACCACTGTCCTAGATGAAGCCTTCTCTAATGGGAAGAGGCTTCCTTTGACAAAAAGACTAATTCTACCCATCAGAGGTAGAGGAAACTTAAGGATACGACCCACTTGTAGAAAAGCAAACTAATTGTGCTCAGGACAATGGGCACATCCTGAGAATCAGCTAAGAGGCCAGCCAGACACTAACGCTTGGCATGCAATTAGCAATTGGGTGAATGTTTCTTTCTCCAGTATAGTTTGCAGTCTGGCATGATGTGTGGGTGAGAGGTGGGTTTTTCAGACTTTTCTTCCCCTGCAGCTTTGACTTTTCAAAAGATATTCACAGGATCATTCTCTACCTTGGCCCCAACTTTCATTGAAATCAGTGGCTGAAGTTTGTCAAGGGCAATGCAGGAAATGAGATCCAGCCAAAACCTTGACAAAACTGTGAAAAACCTACGCTCCGCAGATGAACCTGGAAAAGTGGGAAACAAATCAAAATGGGATGAAATATAAAAAAAGATTTACTTTATTCCAGGCAGGAGGGAACAGATAAGAAAAGATTCTCTATTTCATTCCATCCCATTTGATTTGCCAGATCCTAGTTTTTTTGTGTTGTGAGTCACAACACAACTTGTGACCATCCTAAATTCCAGTTACTTCAGAAGAAACTTAGCATGATCAGCTTTTCTAGAATATGGCCACTATATGTCAGCAAATTCCAGATGTCTTGCTACCAGAGGCTGATCCATAAATGGTATCTGTCTCCATCTCAAGAGAAGCATTGTCTAAAGTCAAAGTTATTTTACCCCTACAAAGCAGAATATCCTGCAAGCTGTTCTTCCCCCACTGATAGTAAAGATATAATATTACCAAAATAAACAACAAACAACTTTCTGCCCTTTTATAACACCCAAAATTTGCTACCTGAGGTTGCCGCTTCACTCTTCCTAATAGAGGGTTTGGCAATTTTGATCCTCCAGATGTTGTAGATTGCAGGCTCTCATAATCCCTCAGTATTCATTATGTTCATGAGAGCTGTAAGCCAGAAGTATGTGAAGGGCCACAGTTTCGCATTCCAGCACAATGCTTTGGCCTAATGGTAGGTTTCAACTACAGTAGACCTACTGGATCCATCATGGCTGAAACAACACTTGTGTAAATCTCATGGATTCAACAAATTTACTCTAATTAGGGTTAGTAATTGTATTCAGATCAATGACAGCTAGTTTCCTGAATTTAATCCCAAATGGTTACATTGGAAGGAACACCAGCAGATGGTCCTTTGGTGGTTTGGGGAGCACTGTTGTCGGGAGAGAGAGACACTGCCCTACCAGGTCAGCAGCATTCCTGAGATTTCTAGGATGAATTCTGAGACAGTAGTGGCTGGTGACCCCAATTTCACGGCTGCTGTGAATCCACTCTGGAATTTTGGTTTCCACTTTCCTGGAGTTATTCAAATTGCTGAACCTATTCTAGGGATACCATTCAGCACCTTGGATAGCTCTTATAAGGTGCTGACGAAAAATCAGGAGTGAAATCACAGCACCCCTGAAACCAGAGTCCCCACGTGCTACTGACCTGAGACGAAGGAATAAACTCTTATGATATTACAGAGATGGGCCCTTGTGATATCAGAGGTGGGGAAGAGAAGTATGGGGAAGGCAATGGTTTTTATTTTTGCAAGGTTTGTGTTGCTACCAGGGCTTCTGCAACAAGAAGTCTCAGGAAAGCTGATGCTGGTGCTCCACTCAGTACTTGGCTCCACATAGCATGATGGAACAGGTGCAAGTAGGCCAGATGGCTAGGAGAGAGAGAGAGAATAACAGGTGCACTTTGTGCCATTTGGAGCAATGCTTCTTGAAACATCTTCACTCTGATTTAGTGAGCCCTCACACCACCTGGGACTGATCTGAGATTGATGTCTAGAAGTTAAATCCATCTCTCACACAAAAATCAGTGTCCTCTTCTAGCATGGCTTCTCTTGAGATTTGCCTCCCTGATGGGAGACTCACCAGTGCATACCAATTTTTGAGACTTCAGCTGGTGCTCAAAGACAGCTGGCAACCCAGCTGCAAGTCACACCTGCAGTTTTCATGCTAGAATGCATTCAAAGCAAGCAAAACTCTTCCTTCAAAAGGAGAACACTGCCACCTCCCAAAGCCACCCGATTTCATTTGCCTACTTGCCACTGAAGTTTCACTATATAATTTCCCCATGAATTTTGGCGGCATGGTTTGAAATGCCACCTGATTCCAACTCCTGATGAAGGAGCTTTATTTCCTTGTTTCATTTTAAAAAATAAAGTTGAATATAATTGAATAAACATTGGCAGGGGAGATCACAGGTAGATATATGAAGGTCTTCTCCCTGTATATATTTCTCGCCTGGTCATCAAGATCTCCTAATGAGGAGATGTGGGGAAAGGCGCTTTTTTTTTGCCTGTACTACTTCCACTGAGGAATGTTGTCCCCTTCAAGTCTCAATGGGTGCCAATACTGTTCTCATTTCAGTGTCAAGTTCAAAACATGGTCATGCATTAAGGCCTTTGAGATTGAAGGAGTTTGTGTTGAGTAATAAGTGGAGTTTTTGTAATGTACACAATACAAAGAACCCCACTAGCTACTCAATGATTGTAAAGGTTGTGATGATTCTACCTGGTATATACATAATTGCTTAAATTGTCTTATGTGTCATAAACTATTTAAATTCTTAAATAATTTTATCCTTTATGCTGTGAAAATCCTTCTAAGGTTTTAAAAGAATTTAGACAGCATGATACCAGAAATATTCAAAATATTGATAAATATTCTAAACATATAAACAAACAAACAAACAAAATGTGGTTCACTCTTTTTATAGAGGAAGTTTAGGGGGAGCACAACATGAACCAAGCACTCTAGAAAATTCAGCCAAGACAGTATCTCATTGGTATGCAGAAAGTTTGCCTCCCCTGGCCTTTTTCCAGGGAACATCATTCTACCTTACAACGTTAAAGGTCTGGACTGTAATCCAGGAGGCAGAGGAGAAGGTGAAACTCTGAAGCCAGGATGTCCTTAATTTACTCCAAAAGATCAATTCATCACTTCTTTCTTAATCAGAGTGAAATGTACATTTCAAAGGTGCAGGCGTTACATAAAGTGTTTAAGGAGTATCGTGAACTGCAAGATTCCCTGCTTTCTGGTTCTCCCCGCTGAAAAAAATCAAACCCACTTGCACATGTAGAGGACATTAAGAAAGAAAAAAGCCTGAAGTTATATCAAAGATGGTGGGGATGGGTGGGTTAACAGCATTTCCACTCCCTCCCTCCATCTGAAGCTACAGAAACTGCCATTTGATCCAGCACAGCTGATTGCCTGCTTGCATGTAAGGATAAATTCATGGTGGAGATTTGGCTGTATATGGGAACTCTCCCCTCCTATGGCTCCCCCACCTGGACTTTGGCTAGATCTTTGAGCATGAAGGTGGACTTTGCAAGCTCCTGTAATAAGGCACAGGAGATCTGAATGTAAAATGTTCAGTCAAATGCATTTATATCTGTAAAGCCCTAAATGGTTTGAATCCAAGCTATCTCAAGGACTACACCTCCCTTTATGAGGCTGCTCGAGTGTTATCAGGAGAGGCTTTTCTCTCTTGGTGCCACCATCTTCCCAGCTGAGTTTGATAGGGACACAGGAGAGGACCTTTTCTGTTGCTGCTTCCAGACTTTGGAACTCCCTTCCACAGGAGGCCAGCCTGGCCCCATCTTTGCTGTCCTTCTGCAAGCAGGCAAAGACCTTTCTCTTCAGGCAAGCTTTCCTTCAGTGAACGGCTGTCAAGTGGAGTTTTTAAAATGGATTGTTGTACTTCACTACTTTGAATGCATTGTGGTGTTGCTTATGTTTTTTGGTGTTGCATTTATTGATCCTTTTAGTATTATATTGTTGCTAACTTAAATACTGTCTTTTAATTGTTGTAAGCCATCTTGGGTCCTTTTTAAGGGAAAGGCTGGTTAAAAATATTTTACATAAAACAAATAAATAAAAATAAATTTATAGAGTGCTCTTCAAACTTTCCTGATCAACATATGATGTTCTCTAATGGTGATGAGTACATAGTGACTTCTGGGGATGACGTTTACTTATATGCCCAAGTCCTCACCACAAATTGAGCCCTAAACATGATCAAGCAAACATCTGCATCTTCTTATATGGTTACCTGGACAAAGAAAGGTGCAACATTATTGATGTATAAGAACATTACAAACCTAATCACACATATAGAACCAAGAATACCCACAGCAATTTTTCCAGAAGGGTGGCTGTATGATGTTATGTTGGAATAATTAACACACATATGGGACACCACAGCAACACATTGCATCTGTCTGTGTACATTAAAAACGTAATTTTTCAGATGGGGGGAATGCTCCCCTTGCCCTCTCCTTCCTGTGTGTGGAAGGATCAGGCCCCCGCCCCCCCATTTGATTTATCTTCAGGCTAGAGTCTGAGAACTCTAGCTGAACAACCTCGCCCTGAAAGCAGATGTCACTGACAATTAATTTGGGTGGAGAAGTAGATGTGCATATGTACATGTACAGTCTTCAGACAGTTGTGTAAAGGTGAATAGATCTGGGAGTTATTCGTGCATATCCAGGGAAAAGCAAAAAGCCCAAAGGCTGTAACAGGGATAGACCCTCTTGTGTTACATCTGACATTCACACATAATGATGACAAGTGTGTAAAGAGAAAGAAAAACTAGGAAAGATGCTCAGCTGGTGATAATAGGGAAGGGAATGAACCTTCCTTGCCTTTCCTGCTGCAAAATCATGGCTTATATCACATTTCTTTGTGGCCACATCACCACTAATTTCAGATCTGGGGAGAAGGAAGGGTGGAGATGAGGGGAGAGAAGGGACAGAAAGTGTAGAAGTCCATGTTACCAGCATTGCCCTTTTAAGAAGGAATCAAAGATGACTATCTCCATTGCCCTTTTAAAGTCCTTTACTAACTCCCTTCTCAGTAGTTGCCTTAGGAAGCTGACTGGCGATTTCTACTGGTAGTGGAAGTTTCCCACTACTTTCCTGGTGTGGAAAAGAAGGGAGAAATCCAGCAGAACATCTAGCTTTGCAGACTACCAATGGTGTCCTTCTGTTCTTCCAATACCATCGAGTCTATGACCTGGCCTTGCCATTTGGATTTTCCCATTCACAGGATAAAATCTTCACAGAGAATGAGAAAAGCACAAATACCATCACACACCTAAACAATAATTAAGTCAGAATGTCACTGAAAGAGCACAGGACAGTGAGCCCTGATCTGTGTGCCTTTTATTTGGCCACAAAGTGGATCGGAGCACATCACTAACAGACTGCTTCCTTGATGCATGTGTTCATTTACAGGCAGGTAGATGTGTGTGTTCATGTATTTGTATATGTGCATGTGAATGGAATACCTCCAGACTGTCTTTTAATAGTTCCTCTCTATTCAGCACTGGTTAGGCCTCACCTTGAGTATTGTGTCCAGTTCTGGACACCACACTTCAAGAAGGATGCTGACAAATTGGAATAAGTTTAGAGAAGAACAAGGATGATCAGGGGGCTGGAAACCAAGCCCTAGAAGGAAAGGTTGAAAGAATTGGGCATGTTTAGCCTTGAGAAAAGAAGACAGAGAGTGATATGATAACACTTTTCAAATACTTGAAAGGCTGTCTTTCAGGGGAGGGGCAGCATCTGTTCTCGATCATCCCTGACTGCAGGACATATAATAATGGGCTCAAGTTACAGGAAGCCAGATTTCAGTTGAATATCAGGAAAAACGTCCTAACTTTTAGAGCAGTACAACAGTGGAACCAATTACCTCAAGAGGTGGTGAATGCTCCGACACTGGAGGCACTCAAGAGAAAACTTAGACAACCACTTGGCAGATATCCTTTGATTTGTATTCTGCATTGAGCAGGGGGTTGGACGTGACGGCCTTATGAGCCCCTTCCAACTTCACTATTCTATGATTCTATGAATACTTTTTCAAGTAGCAACCTGCAGTTGAATCTGAATGGGGATTGATAACTTCCAAATTCCTGAATAAGGGAAAACAGAAAGCTTTTTTAAAAATCCTGGCAATACGTCAACCTGGAACCTCTCTCAATGAATCATTCCCATGGTGCCCTATACATGAAAAATTAATCTTAACCAATGAGCTCAAGAAAAAGACAAGATAGAATTGAATAAACAAGCAAGGAAACAAACAAACACGCCACACTGGTGATGCCCTGGAACAGTTTTCTAAACAATACTGCATAGACTGTTATGTGCCATCAAATCAGAACCAATTTCTAGCAACCCTAACAGGGCTTTCAAGATAAATGAGATATATTTAAGGATTGTTTCTTTCCAGTTCCAGTCCCCCAGTGAGTTTCCACAGCCAAGTGGGCATTCGAACCCTGATTGTGTCCTAGTGTGCCACTCTATCCACTACGCCACACTGGGTACCCCTGCATATGCTGTACCCTATTTAAAAGGACATTTTCTGGTGTCAGTATTAAAAAGATTTGATCTTCTCTGCATATCCTGCTCCAGTTGAGGATATCAGCACCACTGAAGGATCCAGCTTGCCTGTTTTAACGCTTTTCAAAAATCACATCAGAAGAAAGATCGGGGAATAAGAAGAGAGAAAGAGCAGTGCCCGACAGGCTTTGTGTGTAAAGCCTCATAGTGTTATTGTTCCCTGTGCAACAGCTTTATCTTTCAACAAGCAGGAGAAAGTGGCTGTCTGCCTTCATGGCAATATTCAGCAGGAGGGCATTTCAAGGGCAAGTCTTATGAAACCAACCATGGGGGCCCTTATTTTTCATTCAGGTCCATTCCTAACACTCATTGCAAGCAAGTAAATCATGACAGGCTTCTTTTCCGAAGCTCTTCCAATTGGTGCCTTTCAAAGTCAGCCGAAACCTTTGCAGCCAATGGGAAAACAGCTCCCATCTGTATGCATCCAACACGCACACACACAGCCCTAAAACCATGGAGGCTTATGCTACACTTAAAACCGTTTTAAAGGCTGTTAATGTCTCTGTGTCTTAGCAGACATATCTGTTTTGTTTACAGAGGCTTATGAACCTTACTCATGTCAGGAAGCTGATGCAACCAGCTTGTCTGGAAGTCTGTTACCAATGTGAGCAATATTACTGCCCTTCTCTGTATCCCAATTCAGTTTGATTTCATCTCCACCACTATACACACAGTGCCTATATTTCTGACCCTCAGTATTGCATTCCATTCATCTAAGAAAACGGATTATAATCCATGAAAGTTCATGCTAGAACAAATGTGTTAGTCATAAGGTACTACAAGACAATTCCTGCCAACCTAGCACTTTGAAAGCATGTAAATGCGAGTCGATAAATAGGTACCACCACGGTGGGAAGGTAACGGCGTTCCGTGTCTAGTCGTGCTGGCAACGTGGCCATGGAAACTGTCTACGGACAAATGCTGGCTCTATGGCTTGGAGACGGGGATGAGCACCGCCCCCTAGAATCGGACACGACTGGACTAAATGTCAAGGGGAACCTTTACCTTTACCTTACCACAAGACTAATTAGGGATGGACTTTTCATATATTTTTTGAACTGTAACACTGAACGTCAGCCCAAGAAAAGGCCCTTTCAGGTGTTTGATATAATTTACAGTTGGTGTGCATCAATGAGAGAAAAACAGTTCCATTTTTTAGTTCCAAGGCAGAGAAAGTGATTGGGCAGGCTTGATCTTTCAGGTACTGCAAAACACTGGTGGTCTCCCTGCCTATTATACTCCATACACAGTGCCTATCAGGAAACTACAACACCCACCATGCTTTGCAGTACCACTGAGTTTAGCCCCACCCAGCCAGTTCCTCTGATTCAGAACTCAGACAAGCAATGATCTTTTTTCTTATTTATTTACCAGTCATGTAAAGCACCTGTGAAGGCAAACACCTGTGAAAATTTGAGATGAGGCAATTCTAGCAGATTTAGAATCATAGAAGCATAGAATAATGGAGTTGGCCATCGAGTCAAACCCCGTGTTCAGTGCAGGAATCCAACTCAAAGCAGCACTGACAGAGGGTTGTCCAATTTTCTCTTGAATGCTTCCAGCCTTGGCAAGCTCCCCACCTCCCGAGGTCATTGGTTCCATTGTCGTACTGCTCTAACAGTTAAGAACGTTTTCCTGATATTCAGCCGAAATCTGGCTTCCTGTAGCTTGAGCCCATTGTGGCATGTCTTGCACTCTGGGCCAATCAAGAACAAATCCTGGGCACTGTAGTTCAAAAAACATGAAAACGTCATCTCTAAGACTCATTTTTGTCTTTTTCTGTTATGCCATTACAGGTGCATTACACAGAATGCTTCCCATGTGTTTTGCCATAACAGCGAAACATCATACATCTCAGTAGACTGCAAACGAAATCCACACTTACCTTTGGAGAATAACCTGACAGTTAAAGTCTCCAAAAAGTATTTAAATGCAATGTGTAAAAAGCAGGAAAAAATATATATTTTCAAACGTGTTTGTTGTGTGTGAAAACATTTAGCACAGAAAGAGCAAAAACATGACACACTATCATTTCATTATTCTCCCAAGCTTTATAAGTGAGCCGGGTACTAGTCAGCCCATAGCTTTTCTAAGCACAGATCATTGGGTTTTATCAGACTGTACTGCAGGTCGGACTGGCAAGAGTGTGGCACACCTACCCGTGAGGTCATCACTGGGCCATGAACCCAGGTCACAGGCTTTGCATGTATATTCGTCAGAAACAAATTCGTTTTCTTTACACCGGGTACAAGTCCAGCAGCAACTCACTTCCCCTTTGCGGATAACCTAAAGAGAAGAGGTGACAACATTTAACTTTCGTGGTAAATAATTTGCTTCATTCAGCTCCCTGTTTCTTTCTTCGTTTTAAAATCTATCCCCATTTTGTACACTGCCATCCTGCCCGAGAACACTCCTTTGGAACTGGACCGAGGTCTGCAAAGCCTTTTAAGAACTGTGTGAAACTGCCTTTTGCATCCTCCTTTTTGCAATAATCATCATAGGTAGTTTGTGTCGTGGAACCAGCAACTGCAGGACTAAAGTCCCAGGACTTTTTAAGTAGAAGGAACCAGGGCATCATCTGCCGTTTCCCCAAGTCTTCCTTGTTTCCTATGAACTTAGATGCAATTCTTTGGATCAATATACTGTTCTAATGCAATCTAATTGAGGTGGTGTGGTCTTGAATGGGTGATTAAGAACCATTAGCTTTACAAAATACCTGCTCCTCCTTTCTTGATATAGCCGCCTAATCCAGCTGCCTGCATCTTATGGGAGTTGGCTGGGGGGAGGGCGGTCATTACAAGCACCTGCACTTCTAAATTTACTACTACACCCACTGGTACCTATGGGGGAACACGAGGATGGTGGGATACAAGTAGCCCCTGTTCAGATATTCATCATTAACCTTCAATGCACAAGGACTTGACTTACATCTGAGTGCATTGTGACATTTGGAAGCCAGGTCATGCACTCATGTCCCCAGTTTTAGCTCTATGTACAATTAGGAGAACCCTTGAATAAAGTTACTATCAGACCATTCATCCATCTGTCACCAACAATAACTGGCATCTCAGACAATATCTTTTCCTAGCCATAAATGGAGATGTTGTGGATTGAATTTGGATGCTTTACATGTAAACCATGCACATTATCTGTAGGATCAAGCCATTCCCAATGTATCTAACTCATCCCATAGCCATAGAGGTGGGTGCCCAACAGTATTGAAGTGAAACAGTATTATCAGAACTTAAAAGTAACTAACTACAAATGACTAATTTCTTGTAATTAATTCATTAATTAATTCCTTTTTCTAATAAAGAAGGTATAATTACTTTACACTGCAACCATAATTTAGCAAGCTATACCATCATCCCTTTTGCAATCTCTCAGATTTTAGTTACTCAGGGTTTGTAGCTTCTTCACTAAATGTTTGAAGAATATTGAACCGTTTAAGAGGAGGCTGCTAATCCTGTGCCTTTAACTGTTCTCTTGTGTTCTGTTACGGTGCCAAAGTGACACTAAGGTGGACTGAAGAACCATGCTTTCTGGACCAAGATCCAGTGATATACAAAATTCAGATTCCTCCCCCAAGCCAACAAAATAGTTTATCCTTAAAAAGGAAACTATTAAGTTATTCTTGAATGGGAAATTGAAGACATCACTTTTGAAAACCGGTAACGATAATGATCACTAACTACTTTGGGCCTCATGGTATTATAACTGTAACTAATTATTTGTTAAAAATAACTTGCCAAGCTCTGAAGATAACGGGTGCTGGTAATCAAGTGACAGGGAATTGGTGAAGGTGTTCGTCGCGAAACCAACTTCAAAGGAAAATTTGTTACCTTGATTTCCCCTTTCTCGCAAGGTTCGCTGCACACAGATCGGATGAGGATGCTTTTCTTAGACCATATTTCATCATCATCCATTTTCAATTCACCGTTGTCCCAACTCCCAACGTTGATATAGTCGTAGTAGTCCTTTCCCATTTCCTTAAAATTCATGATTTCGTACCTTTCAAACGAAAAAAGACGAATCACTAGGTTGTGCTTAACACAGAAACAGAAGCCAATCCGGTTGCAAAAATGTTAAGTACACAGAGAGGTAGTAGACTGCGATCCGAAACACACTAACTCCCCTACAAAATTGATCACTGGAATGTTGCACAGAACCATCCCAAACTCTAAGAAAAAAGGGTCAGATGCAAATTTAACTATACAGCAGGCTCTCTAAAATTAGTGGGGATCCTTTTTTGAGCCATAGCTAACTTACAGTGCAATACAAACTGAAAGATGGCTGGCTATAGTGGGTTTGGAATGAGAAGTCTCTGATGTCAACACAACTGCTGTTGTGCTGGTTGATCTCAGGTCCACTGGGACACCTGCTTTTGGCAGCACAATTGCTGCGCTGTACGAGATCGGCCAGAAAAAGAGCAAAAGAGGGATGGAGAAAGGGAGGAGCGGGGAAGGAGCTGAGCAGCCCCAGATCCAAACCCCTCTTTGCCCAGATCTGAAGCCATCAAGCTGCCACATGGTGCAAGGCCAGGATCAAGACAGTCCTAATGTTGTGAGCCGCTTTGGGTCCCTTGTTGGGAGAAATGCGGAATACTAATACTAATACTAATACTAATAATACTAATAAATAAATAAATAAATAAATAAATAAATAAATAAATAAATAAATAAATAAATAAATAAATAAATAAATAAATAAATAATTTTCAGCATGCCTAGGCTGGGAGGGTTTTGGATTCTGCTGGCTTAGTGTCAGGTCAGCAAGCCCTCGGCTGTTTTGGCTAGTTAGGATTACACTTGTGCCTACAAACTGATTGAAATCAATGGGATTCAAGCTAGTCATGACTGACTTGTGACATTTCTTCCTATGGGTGGACTCTAAGTAGGACAGGCAGGGTAGACCTAACTCAAAAGATATACTGGTTATAGAGGGTTCGGAATGAGCAGAAACTGCTTCTACCTACTCTACGTAACAGCATCGAAGCGAGCCCCATGCCACATTGGTTAAACTGCAGGACTGCAGTCGAGCTTCTGCTCACAACCTGAGTTCGATTCTGAAAGGCTCAGGTCGCCGATTCGAGGTTGACTCAGTCTTCCATTCTTCTGAGGTTGGTAAAATGAGTACCCAGCCCGCGGTGTGTGTGCATGCAAAGTGTTCCTTGCTTAAACTATATTGTAAACCATCCAGAGAGTGCTCTAGCACTATGGGGAAGTATACAAGTTGAAACTACTACTACTACTACTACTACTACTACTACTACTACTACTACTACTACTACTACTACGCAGGTAACAACTGTTAGCACGTCATTAGAAATTGAGCTCCTTTAGGAGGTATAACACATTTGCTTATCTTAACCCAAATTTCCCCAGCTCTGCACACTGCAGATTAGCTTTTGTTTTATGATTGGTTTTGTGAATCTGATGAAAACATGAGTTTCATTTGCAAGTGTGATTGCTGAGGTAAGGCAGGTTTGAAGGAGAGCGTCTCTTGAGGGAAAATATTTTATTTCCTTTTAATGGGCGATCTGGCGTCTCCTCTTATTCTCCACTAACTCTGTCTCCACCCCATTGTGTGACTAGAATGGCTACGTGGTTAGAGCATTCAAAGGGTGAGCATCAGATCGAAATTTCCTGGCCAAAAATAAGTGTCTTGTGACTTCATAATTGTTATTTCTATTCTATTTCTTTTCTACCTTTCTCCCAATACTGAGATGCAAGGTGGCTCATAACATAATTAAGAAAAAAGATATAAACGAAAACAAAGTAAATTATAATACTGAAACATAATTAAACTAATCATCATGTTAAAGCAACAAACTGATTAAAACAATTTGAAACCTTTTAAAAGCCTATCAAGGTGGGGGGGGGGATAGAGAAGGTGCTTCCTCCTTCCATATCAGCCAATTGGGAGTCTAATTACACATTACTGGGAATGTATATATTTTTTATCAGTAAAAATGTTTTCCTTCTAAGTATGTAGATCCTTCAAACCTCCATGTCTAAGCAATCAACCTGGAAATGAAGCCTGTGCTTTTTTTTTTCTCAATGACCAATCTGAAAACAAAAGCAAGCTGATTTTCAATATATGAAATGAGTCAAGGTTGTGCTAGGTTTTTTTTAAAAAGTCCTTTTCTTTTTAAAACAGCTCCACATCTAATGCCACACTGTTTCATTTCATTCTCCCTTTAGCTGCCAAAAGCCCGCCTGAATAAAAAAGTCCTTGGCTTGCCCGCAGAAGGACAACAGAGAAGAAGCTACATAAGCACCATTGAACAAGGTGCTTGGACCTTAGAAATATTAGCATTTGCACTACTGCTGTAAAGTTACACTGTTAAATAAAATGACTTGGTTGATATTGAAATGCGGAGAGAAATTTAAAACAATAATTAGTTTGGTAATCAATTCATTAAATTGTCTAACAATCCACATTAAAAAATGTTTAAAATGATTTAAAAAATCCCACTGTTCATCCGTGTGTGGAGGCCATTCACCTTCTTGTACCCTTAAATGGGTGGTTTCATTCAGCCCTGATTACAAGGATATGTTGGCATAGCTGAATGGTCTTGGCTAGGAGCCACCATGATTTCATCGCCTCCATGTATCTGCCAAATCCTTTTATGAGCTTCAGAGACCACAGGCATTTAAAGGAGTTTATTAAAACTGTAATCTCAATGCACCAAATAATTGCTGGTTTAAGTGGCTGTCTCAAGGCCTGCTGCTTGCTAAGCACCTGTGCCACAAACTGAAATACAGTGGATTAAGCACTAGTAAGTTGCCCTTGGAAGCTTTCTCACTTCTCCATCTACCTCTTTGAAAATGAAGAGGGAGCCAGCTCAGTTAAAACTTGGGTTCAAAGTAAGCAGTAGAGTTAGCACGACATAAGACACAGAGCTAATTAAGAGGTAAAAGACGTTGGTTTATTCTACCATGAGCTTTCCTTCTGTTGCAAATTAGCTTGCTTTTATGTTACGATTGGCCGGTGAGAGGTATACACAGCGTCCATTTGCAAAGCTGATGGCTCAGGTGTGATGTTTTCAAGGGATTATCTGCAATTTCTGTGAAGCTGATGTGTATCACTTGTTGGGCCCTTAGCCTGAAGTCCTCTTTGTCCTTAACCACATACAGAATTGCCGCTTATGGGTTTGGTTACAATCTCCTCACTGCTTGTGAGAGGGGTTCTTCACATAACTCTTGTGCAAATGGAAAGCTCCAAAGCTCTTGTGCAAATGGAAAGCTCCATCTCATGGGATGATCTATTTTAGGATGCATTAACAGAAGTATAGTCTCCTAATCCTGTGAGGTACTAGTTCCCCTCTATTCAGCACTGGTTAGGCCTCATCTAAAGTACTGTGTCCAGTTCTGGACACCACATTTGAAGAAGGATACCAACAAACCAAAGCAAGTTCAGAGGAGGGCAACAAGGATGATCAGGGGACTGGAAACCAAGCCCTAGGAGGAAAGTCTGAAAGAAGTGGGCATGTTTAGCCTTGAGAAAAGAAGACTGAAGGGAGAAGTATAGCAGTTGTCAAATACTTGAAAGGTAGTCATACAGAGGAGGGGCAGGATCTGTTCTCAATCATCCCAGAGTGCAGGACACGTAATCATGGCTTAAAACTACAGGAAGCCAGATTTTGGATGACTATCAGGAAAAACGTCCTAACTGTTAGAGCAGTGTGACAATGGAACCAATTACCTCAGGAGGTGGTGAGTGCTCCGACATTGGACAACCACCTGTCAGATATGCTTTGGCTTGGTTGGACAACCACTATCTCAGTTAGTTCTTTGACTCAATTATCTTATGATTCTACGATCTCTGGCTTGCAGAACCACAAGAGAGAGATCACATGAAACACTATGCCCGTGAAGACATTACCCTTTGTAAGTGGAAAGCAGAGACACACACACACACACACACAGAGAGAGAGAGAGAGAGAGAGAGAGAGAGAGAGAGAGAGAGAGAGAGAGAGAGAGAGAGAGAGAGAGAATTTCTGGAGAGGGGTTTGGCACCAGCTTCACATTCACAAAGGCCCTCAAATTTAAATTTTCACATTATCTCCAAATGAAATTACATGCACAGTCTCAGAGGTACCGGGACAAGACTGAAAGAAAAGGATGTTTAAGATACACCACGTTTTTTCTGACCCTCTTTTGCATTTCTTCATTTTTCAACATACTGGGAGCTTCCAAGAAATAAAAAATTAAAAAAAATGGAAGTGACCCAGGCTTTTTTCAACCTCTGAGAGACTCTAATGGCTCCAGGGTATATACGCAAATAATTCTGCCTCTCATGAGTACACACAGGCACACATACATGCACACAGAGACAAAGAGAGAGAGAGAGAGACATAAATAAGTCATGTGGTCTGAAAAATATTAATTCTCCCAATGAGGCTAATTTGAGAGACCTTTTCCTGAGCATTCAAAGTGGAGAGAAAGACAGAAGCAAGGAGAAATGACTTGACTTCCTGCCAAGGAGAAAGTACTTAAGCTTAAGGCTTTTGATGTCCTCTTAACATGATCTGAAGCATTTACTGACAGAGGTTCTCTGTCAACCAGTAATTTATATTCAAGTTCCAAAAAATGTAAAGGATGATTTATACTTCTGGATAAATTCCAGGAAAGCCTATCAACTCAATCCACTGGGGCCCCTCTTCTTGACTGACGCTCAATGGTAAGGTGCTGAGCACTGCCTCTGAGTATCAATTGAAGTAAGTGCTCGCCTCTTTTTCCCACAGGAGAAGGAATGTATTTTCAGCCATCTATCAGGGAAGAGGCTTTGATTGAGTGTATTCAGCTTTAGCCTCGTGATGCAGTGGTTAATCTGCAGTACTGCAGTCAAGAGACTATCTATGTTCTTGACCTGAGTTTGATCCCAGTGGATTTAGGTAGCTGACTCAAGGTTGACTTAGCCTTTCATCCTTCCAAGGTCGGTAAATTGAGAACCCAGCTTGCTGCTGGGGAGTAATGTGCAGCCTGCATAATTATGTCTGATCTGGCTACAGAGACACATGCCCTAGCTACATCCCAATTTGATTAGTGAAACATGCTCTAAGTAGGGCTGTTCTTGGAAAGTGTTTGGAAACTTCAGTAGGTTCAAAAGGCCACAACCAGACTGTCAACTGGAGGTGGCTCCCCGGGATCACATAACTCCCCTGTCAGAACAGGTTTCCTTCCTCAACTTGTTAATAATTGTGTGCCTTCAAGTTAATTCTGTTGACCGTTTCCAGGGCTTTCCAGGTAGAAAATACTCAAAAGTGGTTTACCATTCCCTTCTTCTAGGTGAGCCCTGGGACTGTGCAGCTGGCCCAAGGCCACACAGGATGGCTTTTTTCCCTGGAGGCACAGTGGGGAACCAAACACCCAACCTCTGGCTCCACAGACAGATACCTGACTCACTGAGCCTACAGTATCTAACCAGCTCCTCATCATGTTATCTTTTTTTCTAAAAAAAGAAAACTTTTTTCTATGGAGAGAAGCTTTGCTCTCCATTTCTAATCTAGAAGGAGGAGGAGGAGGAGGAGGAGGAGTTTTGAGTTTTGCCCACAGGGAGAGGTTTTGTCAGAAAGAGTGTGTGCAGTGCTTTTTCTGCTTTCATCCTCTGAGTTTCAGTCTTCACATCAGCTGGGATGGCAGTGGGGAGAGGGATTTTCTTATCAGCACTGTTATCTACAATCCCAGTTTGGCCGTAAGTATTTTTGGGTGGCTCGGTTTTGAATAGGCAATTTAAGCTACTTAACTTTATGAAAGATCTGGTAGGGATGAAAACTGTCGGAACATGTTTGCCGATATCGAAACAGCTGGCTGCATTAACAGACAGATAGGATGGGACTGGAACCTCAACGTTTACCACTGCACCACAGCTGATGCGTAAAGACCGCATTCAAACAAATCCTGAATTGCTAACTGAATCGGGCTGATTGAGACCAGTTTTTGTGGGGTCTGGATCAAAATAGCCAGCTTCAGTTCTGGAGTGGAAAGAAGCAAATTTACAAATTTTCTGGTGTCCAGAGTACAAATCAAATGCGATGGGGCATAAATTGATTTTGCTCCTTCCTTCCTTTCTTCCTTGAAGAAAGCAAAATTTAAAAGTGCCAAGTACA
The DNA here is from genome assembly GCA_037013535.1 of Intellagama lesueurii. Lineage (NCBI taxonomy): Eukaryota > Metazoa > Chordata > Lepidosauria > Squamata > Agamidae > Intellagama > Intellagama lesueurii. The sequence continues at coordinate 11,529,697 of JBAJHW010000003.1, forward strand.
GAAACCCCTGCAAGTGAAATGTGGTATGTTTACTCTTCTTTTTAAAGTCTTTCATCTTTTCAAATTTCAGGTACATCTGTGCCAAAATAAAAAAGGCTGCAGCCATTTTAGTTTTCCAGTGTGAGTCAATGAGGAGCCTAAAAACTGATTCGGGCCCAGAGCACCGATGAAAAAAATATTTTAAAAAAATATTTTAAATATTAAATCAATCAAGCAATAAATAAAATGAAATTGGATTGGACAAAGGTAACTCCAGACCAAATCAGTACACATCCCATAAGCCCTGAACTGGGCTCCAAATCAGACTGAGGGACCATGTGAAGCTATACCGATGTGCATTACATCATGGGTACGTGCCATTGTGTATTATTTCAGTTATAAAACACCAGCCCATTAAACTATAAATTGCCCAAAGGGCATCAAAGCTCATTGTGGGGATGAGGGATTCAAGTGTTCTTTCACAGACCTATTTCCTTACACTCCCGACAAAGAAGAAAATGGGAACAAGGATATTCTTGCGCATAATTGAGCAAAATCACACCAAATAACATGTCAAGACAAAGAATGCACCTTGCATGAGATGATAAAATGTTGCTGCTCTGTCATAAGAGGGCAATTTGCTTCTTTTAACATAATCAGTCAGTTGTTCTGGGCTAGCTCTGTGTGTTCTTAAAGAGTCCTAATTTTATGCAGAGACAGTCTGTGCAAATTATGAAGATCCTGTGAAGAAAAAATTGCCGTCGTTGCCTCTCCCTTGCTTTGCACGGATCTCACAGGGCTTGGAAATCCTCACTCCATCTCCTCATCTATTATTTGTTTATTTGATTTTTATCACGCCTTTGAAGGAATAGCTTTCATGTGTTGTTCCCATTTCTTCCCGCTGCCCCTGGGAACATCCATTTCACTGTTGAGACCGACACAACTTCATCTCAGGAATATACAGGACCTCTAATTCAAACGTTACATCCATGCAGGAGTGGGCTGGGCCCATAGGTGCAGTCTGGTTTTTTAAGTAGATTACAAAGATATACCCTGACAGCCATGATGAAAACTTTGAGTCATTAACAATATAATACATTCTATGTTCTTTCAATTAATAAATTTTTACAGTACCTTCCTGGTGAGTCTCCGTTCTCATCAAAGGAGATCATGTCCCCAGAAACCCCAGTGAAGTTGGACTTCATTAGAGAATCCAGGAGTTTCCGCCCATCTATTGGTTTCATAGCGTCACAAAGACCTGCGTAGCCGGGGCACAGCGACATCTGCATGTTATGGAGCCCATATGCCATGGAGTATATTGCATTAACCACAAAGCCCATTTTGGAATCTTGCACGTGTTGCGTTCTTAAGGTTAAGTTACCTGTTGGGATACAATGAATGTGGGTCTTGTGAGCATCCTTGAGTCAACAGAGTAGACTTTTAAGTTCATATTTATTTATTTCTTGGATTTCTAACCTGCTTTTCTTCCTGTAGAGCAGTGGCTTTCTACCTTGGGTTCCCAGATGGTCTTGGACTAAAACTCCCCAAAGCTTTCACCATGAACTGTGTTGGTCAGGATTTCTGGAAGTTGTAGTTCAAGAACATCTGGGGACCTAAGGATTGAAACTTCTGCCCTACGGTAACAAAGAGCATATGGGAGCTACCATTAAACCACATTTGGAAAACTTCATTTTGCTTATCCCTGCTCCAAAAATAACATGGGTGTTCTCTAGAGCAAAGGATTTTGCAATGACAAAGCAGTGTTGATCCCTATTTGGGCTATCACGTCTTTACTCCAAAAGCTATGCTGGACAAGATTTCAGGGAGTTGTAATCCAGGAACATCTGGAGGTCCATGGTTGGGAACCACTGCCCTAGAGAGAGCCTTTATTACACTTCCTGTTCCGCCTCATCTTTGCTAGAACTTTGGAGTAAATTAAAATAAAATATATTTTAGCAATGCTGTAGGTATTCTCTGACTCTAGGAGACCAACATTTCCTCTTCCATCAGGTCAGGAGCAACAAAATGACATTCTTTTCATAGAAGTCATCCCACGGGCTTCTCAGATAAGTGGCTGCAAACCAAGCTGTTGGCATCTCAACAAAGAAGCTCGTTAAAAAGAACAGTCAGGAGAAAATGTTCCCTGGCATATTAGCCTGTGAAGAACCATGAAATTTCCCTGCAACCCAAGATATTACCATGACAACGAAATATTGTGTGGTGGCCCAAAGTGGCACACCAAAGCCAAAACACGTGTTTTTTTGTGTGTGTGTGTTTTGGTGGGGTTTTTTGGTGGTTTTCTTTTTTTTTTGGAAGTCCGACTGTGCTGCAGCTTGAAAGGTGTTTGAGCACAAACAGCTTCTGTTGAAATCAGTGGGAGCTCTTGAGTTCACAAGGACCTTTCAGGGACAATGGCCATTTACAAGCCATTCCAAATGGAATGCACCCACACCTTCCGCTGGAAGTTAATGAATAGTGTTCAGCTGGGAAGGAAACCGTTGGGCTTTGTTTTGCCAAAGATGCTATTTATGCCCCACAATCATCCTGGGAAAAAGTATAAGCACTTTATATAACCCTGCGTCAGCCTATGCAGCTTTTCCATATGCTCTATCTGCCACAGATCCTACAGAGTAGGGGCAGGATCTGTTCTCAATCATCTCTGAGTGCAACAGTGGGCTTAAGTTATAGGAAGGTAGATTTTGGCTGAATATCAGGACAAATGTCTTAACTGTTAGAGCACTACAACAATGGAACTAATTACCTTGACAGGTGGTGAGTGATCCAACATTGGAGTCATTCAAGAGAATGGCAGACACCCATTGATTTGTATTTCTGCATTGAGCAGCGTGTTCAACTCAATGGCCTTATAGGCCCCTTCCTACTTCATTATTCTATGATACTGCATTTACCATGAAGGCACCTTTCCACAGAAGGAATCTGCTCCTACCTTTGCCTTTTGGGGGAGACTTCGAAATCATTTCTGACCATGAATGTCCTGTTGTTCAAGATCCATCATCAATGCCACCCTGAATGCATGACTTCCATCTGAAGCTAAGCATAGTCAGGCTGGTTATTGGGAAGGGGAACTACCAAGGAATAAGAAGGATTTCCAGGAAGAACTAGAAAAGAGTCCTGCCAGCCTGAAACCCATGACTGTCAGTCACAGCTGACATTACTGGACTAGATGGACCAAATTATCTGGTTCAATGCAAGATAATTTCCTTTGTTCCTGTCTTCAAGATTCATCTTCCTCAACAGGTTCTCTAGAGTTGTGGTTTGTATTAGAGGTGCTGCAGAGCACAGCTGTCTGGGGAATTCTGGGACTCGGGGTCCAAAAATACAACTCTGCATACCTCTAGTTCGTATCTTACATTTTTCAGTCACTCTCTCAAAGGTCTTTCTAACCATGATAGAAACAAAAAGCCTGTGCTTTCCAAGATGGACATTTTTGTTTCAAGGCTTCCTCTGACGGTAGCACAGGGAAGAGACACACACAGTGGGCAACCCTTATCAGGAAATGGCACAACAGCAACATTCAAAAGTGTGAAGGCAGAAGAGAGGGTTCAGAAAAACGATGGGCACCAATGGAAGAATGTTTGGCCAAGAGACAGCAGCCATGGCTGTACATCACCACCAACATCCCTGACTATCTTATTTTTAAGGCACTGTGTGTCAAAGCAGAGAATGGCACCCACTACAAAATCCAGCAGAGAATATTCAAAGGAAATTCTGCAATTCTTTCTTTTTCCTATACAAGTAAAACCCCTCATCTTTTTTCCCCCGTAGAAAAACTTTTGTGAGTAATTTAGATGTAATTTATTTCAGTGGGTTGCCATGCCTGGCTGCTGAGCCAAGAGCAGCAGGAAATACTTCAGTGCCTCCCATGAGAGTACCAGCTGAAATTACCTGGAGTGTGTGTGGCTGATGGGGTGAAGTGCCCATCCACCTAAAGCAGCCTTGGGCAAGCTACACAATCCCAGAGTGTGAGAAGAAGCGACTGGCAAACCATTTCTGAGCACTTTATACTTAGGGAGGGTCACCATAAATTGGAATTAACTGGATGGGACCTCCTTCTCCTAGCTCAGCTGCAGTATGAGGTCCAGAGCACAACCTCAGCTGATCTACCACCTTACTTCCTCCTCATCCTGCTGTACGTGTGGACACAGCTTTATGTTCTGATTGAAGCCCAGTCTCTCTCAGCCCATCTTGCAGCATCTTGCCGTCTCACCCTATCTAACTCGTTGACCAGGATCCCACAGCCTAAATGTGGAACAACCCACTCCAAGAGGCTCCCTGTCATAGGCACATTCTTGCACTGACAGTGAGACTGGGCACACAATAGACAGCCTGCGGCAAAGGGGTTGAGTGGTTGCCCTGCTCTTCCTCAATTAGGCCATAGGATACCAGCATTCATTCTTCTTCTTACGTTCTCTCTCTCTCATTGCTTCTTCTCTTGCTTTCTCTCCTCAAAAGGTATTCACAAAATGCAGGACAGCATATTCCATTTTATGTTCTCAAAGCAGACCTTTAATACCTTCACATTTTGAGAACCATTAATGGAACATTTCTCCGAAATACAGTGGTAGGATCGCTGCTTTGTCACATTAGCGTTTTCTTTTTGAAGGGGAGAACGGGCCCATCTGCCTTAGCAACAAGCAGTGGCATAAATGTGACAACCAACAGCCGGAAGCATTTATGGAAGCAATCCAATCAAATGGGTTTTTAAAAAAGGAAAGTTGCAGGGAGTGGAGATTGATGTTTAAAAATTCTCCAGGCTATTAAAAGCCTGAAAAGGGTTGCCATTAGAGATGGGTGTGAACCACTGGTTCGGCGGTTCATGCCAGTTTGTTTGTTTTTTGGCCAAACAGCCTTTCTAGCCCCGCCTCCTCCGGTGGGCACCCACTCAGAGGGAGCTCCCAGCCTTCCCTGCTCCGCCTCCTCCAGAAGCTGCCTCTGAGTGGATGCCTGCCAGAGGAGGTGGGGCTGGGAAACACCAAATACTTGTTCAGCGGAAAAACAAACTGACACTGAATTTCACAGGATGCTTCAAGGCTGTATGTCGACTGTAGGGATATAAATTCTCAGTGGTCTTGTCCTTGCACAGGAAGATGCGTAAGTGCAATATTCTCCTCCTAAACATTGAAGATAATGAGAAATTGTCTGGTATTTTCAACAGATTTATCACCTTTGCAAGAATGACATTTTGCATGTCAATTTTTGTGCATTCAATTTCTTCTTTTTTCCGGCCAAATTTGTGCAATCCAAGCAATTGCACAAATTTCCCAACAACAACAACAACAACAACAACTTAGAATTGCAGAGCTGAACGGGACCCTAGGGATCATCGAGTCTAGCCCTTGTCAAGGAGGCACCAAGGGGAATTGAACTCTCAACCTCTGGGTCTGTAGCCAGATATCTAAACCACTGAGCTAGCTATCCAACAGTTTAAACACTGTCCTGATTTCAGCTTGTGTGATTATCTACATCAGTCCTTTGAGGCAGCTGCTGCGCATGTTCAGATAATATCATTGCCGATGTGCAGAAGAGGACTCAATGTGGAACTGGGCCCTGCGCCTTTTGATTTCCTTCACACTGGTAAGGACTAGAACTGCAATGTAATTTGAAAAAAATGTACTTTAAAAATGATTTCCCCCTAATTTAGCGCTATAGCTGATACAGCGCTAATGCAAACACTTACTATGTCTTGTCAGTTCAGCACTATTTCACTTGCTAAACACTTTAAAAAGGGATTTAAATGCAGGGAAAGGGGTGGTAAGAGGGTGGTGACAATGGGAGAGAAGGATGAGGAAGAAACAGGAATATGAAGCATGTGAACAGTTGAAATGTACTTTTAGTTTCTGAAGGAATTTCCTTTCTTTTGAATCAAAAAAGAATGCTTGAAATCATGACAGGAGAACTTTTTGGCACAGCTTGGTTACTGATAACTCTTAGGGCATCTGTTCATTTATATTCCAAGATGTTCTTAGGTCTTGGTTCACATCTCATTTTGCCATTATTCAACACTGATTTTTTTAAAAAATTAGTCCCACTAAATTTTAGCCCTTCTGCTACTTCTCTTTCAATTCCAAAGGTTTTAATTCTCTTTATGCAGTTCAGCACCTCAGATGCAGTTGCCAGGCAACCTCCAAGTACATTCTCCCCGCCCCCCCAGTTTTTTTTTCCTCTTTTTCCTTTTTGCTTTGTACAAGAATACTCTGGTGACTGACAATACAGGATGGTAGAAATGTAGCAACATTCACGCTGATTCAACTTAAAAAATTAATTTTGGAACACTCTCCTGTATAAAATGAACGAACACCCTGCAAATAGAAAGCTAGTTCCACAAGGAGAAAATATTCAGTCTAGGCCAACATGTTGCTATTAGTACTGTTTTTCTGTTTCCAGGCAATTGATAAGACAGAATAACATTCAAAAATATGCTTCTCTAACATGGACTTGATGAAAGGACAGTGACGCTTGCTAGGGTCAGGCTCAAGATCAGCTTTCAGAACTCTTAAATCGGAAACTTCACAATTAACAAAACAAGCCAAAGAAGAACTATCAGTCTACTGAATAGCTCTTAGGAGGAACTATATTTCCCAAGGAAAGTTGTGGCCTTCATCCATCACTTGCTACTGCCAGCATGTCAGAGAGACTGGAAGGCTGGAGTTCCACCCACAGTTGCTGCCCCTGGTAAAGCGAGTCTTGAGCATCAAGCACAAATGGATAAACTACAACAGTGGTTCTTAACCTTGGGTAACCCAGGTGTTCTTGGACTGCAAATCCCAGAAGCCCCAACCAGCATAGCTGGTGGTGAAGGCTTCTGGGAATTGCAGTCCAAGAACACCTGGGTTACCCAAGGTTAAGAACCACTGCAGTCTAGATGGTACTTGACTGTAGCTTCGATCAGATACAGCCAGGACAAATATAAGTCTGGAACACTGGGAATTGCACTCCAATATCTGTAGTCACCCCTTCACGGATTGCTGCCTTGTCATGGCAAAGCGGCTTGAGTAATTCAAAATATAATTATCTCCTCATTTCTGTGTGCCAAATTCAATGAGTTATAGGCCTAAAACTGTTTTAGTAATTTGTTTCCCACAAAATAAAGGGACATTTTGAGGGGATAGCGGAAATTCACTATACCCTTGAAAAATCTAAGGAAAAAAGTTGTCTTTTTTGGACTACAGGTCTCAGAATTCCTCAGGCAGTATGGAATTTCAGACACCATAGTCCTGAAAGTAACTTTTCCTTTTGAACAGAGAAGCAGAAATCAAAACAGAGAAGCAACACTGTGGTGCTGTTGTAATATGTTATGCGGCCTTAGTCAGAAGATACATATAGTGACCCTAACAGGACTTAAAAGGTAAGTGAGATATTTAAGGAGTGCTTTTACCAGTTCCACCCCTCATGAGCTTCAGTGGCTGAGTAGGGATTTGAACTCAGGTCTCCTGAGTCCTAGTCTGCCCACTATACCACTCTGGGTATCACTCTTGTAAGATTTCTTCCTAATTTGAAATAGTCAGCATGGTAGGTATGAAGAAAGATTGCACAGAAAAATTCATTTTGATGAAAATTAAATGAAACACTTTGCAGGGGATTATGCTGCAATATGCACCATTTTAAGAACATATTCATTCTCCAAATTAAGTGTGCACATGCTGTGTAATTAACTATACGAGTCACTTAACAGAAATGTAACTTGCTTAAGCAGCAACAAAGCTGTTCTTTCTGAATAAAAAAGCATCTGTCTTATTATGTACTGTTCTTTTTCTTTTTAAGTGCTGGACGATCTTGATCCAGTGGGATTTGTGCTGTGTTATATGGCAGATGTCCTGATGCTAACTTACGTGGGAGATAATTTTGGATCAAGTGAATGGAAGTTAAATTGAGATGGGATTTGTTTCACACTTCACAGAAGCCATTCCTACGAGAATAGCAAGGGGGGGGGGGAATGTGGAGGGATTTAACTGAAATGAAATCTGTACTTTTCAAAATCAGGGAAATTGTTTATTTGTTAAGCCATCTAATAAACAAAGAAATGTGGCTAGGAGGACATTATTGCTAATAAGCCAGGATTTGACCCAAAGTGGTTCCACTGTCCACATGTATATTCTGTTTTTAGTTTGATCCTTCTGCAAAACTACACACAGAGTGGCTGTATGTCTTGTGTTATGGAGAATAGGCCTCCACTTAATGGCTATCAAAGATCAGTTGTCTATTTAAAGGCAGAGTCTGCTTGAAGAGCAGGACAATCCAAAGGTAATCAAGGATGAGGAAGTAATGACCGAGAAATAAGAACTGGGCATTCATCAAGCACCAGAATTGCTCAGTTTTAGTCCCCACCCAAAGATGGCTGATCACTTTATTTGAGGGTAAGGGAATCTTCAGCCTGTGGGAAGGATGTTTTTTTTCTTCCCTTAGACTACAAACCCCATGATTCCCCATTCTGGGAGTTCTACCTGACTTACACACACTTTACAGCCACCTAAATGTGGCTCACCTGGGACAAAACTACAAGGCTCAAGTTTGGCTCTTCCTAGCTTCCTTTTCATTAAGAAAGCTCCCAGCTAGCACTGGGGCAGGAACAGGAAACCTTGGTGGAACTAGGCCTAGTTACATTTCAAAGCCTTCCAGTTTAAGCCTTTTCTACCAGGTAAACCACATATAGGTGTACATAAATTAGGTAGAACTCCCAGAATGGGGAATTATGGAATTTGTAGTCCAGGAAATATAAAAATCCCATCCCTAGCTGGTGGACTTAATCTGGCTCTCAGAAGATTCCCATCTGTCTCATAAACTGCTGGATAGCTCAGTGGTTTACGTAAGTTGGGAGTTCGATTCCCCACTGTGCCTCCTTGACAGGGGATGGACTCAATAGTCTATAGGGTCACATCCAGCTGTGCAGTTCTAAGATTATTATTATAAAAAGGGGGAGACAGGCCAAGTGGCATCATCTGCCAGTCATGAAGGCACTTTTCAGAGAAATAGATGGAAGGGAATCAGGTTCGTCTGCAAAAAAAGAGAGAAAGTGTATGTTTTTCTTTACAAAAAGAAAATGAAGTGTTGGGAAGTGTTGTTTATCTTCCTGACATTCACTGCTAGATTTTAGTGCCCTCTAAAAGTTTGTGCCCTGGGGCAAACCCCCAGTTGCTTGACCTTAATTACAGCCTTGGCAACACTTTGAGGAATAAACACACAAAGCGTTCTTCCTGGTCGAAGAGCTTCTGTTTCCGTTTCTTCCACTTTCTCCCATACAAGAGACAAGTGTCTGTGTTTTTTTTAAGAAATTAATCTTCCTTTTGTAACTCAAGGCAGCCCATTCCAGTCCTCTTGTGACAGGGAACTGAAAGCACCGAGAATCAAGTTGGATAACTCTGAAAATGTTACACTTGCCGTAAGGTTTCAGCTGGGCAGAAAATCAATGCCCTCGGCTGAGGTAGCAGCAAGTGTTTGGATTAAGTGTGATGAAAATGTCTAACCAGAAGCACGCTGGATGTTTTAATTTTAACCTCACCATGGAATGAAGGACAAGGAAGCCTTGACAACTTCCCTGTTGTTGTTGTCATCGACGACATTGTTGTTGTTGTTGTTTTTACTGCAGGAAAGCAGTTTTTAAAAAAGAGATACTTTTTTTCTTGAAATGCACATGCAGCTTCATAAATGACTAGAAGTTTGCAGGATGTATTACTCCAAGAGCGTTACCACACATATTACCACAAATAGTCCAGTAGCTCAAGTTGATGAGTACTAGAGATGTGCGCAAACCTATTTGTCCCAGTTTGTCTCAATTCATAAAGGTGCTGCTGCTCTCAAGCTCCACTTCCTCTGGCTCAGTCAGCCATTCACCAGGCCCAGCTTTCTTGTTTTTTCCATCTCCTCAACTGATCTTCCAGTCCCGGCAGCAGCTCAGGCTTCTCTGCCCTGCCCTCTTGGCTGATCTCCCACTGAAACAAAAAGGGAAGGGCAGAGAAGTCTGTGCTCTTGCTCATGACTGGGAGATTAGCCGAGGAGGCGGAAAAAACAAGCAAGCGTTACAAGTGAGTGGCTAGATCGGCTGAGGAGGCGGGGAGGGGAGCAGCAGCACCTGTGCTGCAGCCTTTACAAACTGGGACAAACTGGGACGAACCGGGATGAACCAGTCCGTGCCCATCTCTAATGAATACTCGAGAGGCTAAGTGGTTGAGTATTTGAAACAGGGCTTTCTCCGTAGCGGCCCCTCAAATAGTAGTCCCACTCTTATGCCTGAGGAAGTGGACTTATCCATGAAAGCTCACATTAAAACACAGCAGTTAGTCCTGAAGGTGCCACAATGTTTTTGTCTTCTTTCGTTTTTTAAATTTTCTTTTGTTTTTGCTTGGTTTACTGGAATGGTCTCCCAAGAGCGGTCATGCTGTCATCATCTTTGTTGTGCTTCTGCTGGGCTGCCAAAATTATGTTATTCTTCAAGACCTTCACTATTTAAAACTGGTTTTAAAATGGACTTTTATTGTTTTTAAGTTGGCTTTCAAGACGTTATAGAAGTGTAGAGATGGGAAAGACCTGGGAGGTCTCTGAATCCAAGCCCTTGATGATGCAGAAAATCAACTACAAGAGCAACCCAGACGGATGGCCATCCGGCAACCATTTAAAAATCTCCCATGAAGGAAAGTCTATCATTTTCTCAGGTAATCCGCTGTCAAACAACAACTACTATCAGGCATTCTGTCCCCCACCCTACATGGTTTAGTCAACGTCTCCCTTCTTGTAGTCTGAATCTACTACTTCAGGCCCTACCCTCTGAAGCTTTCTTCCCTATGACAGCCCTTTAGATCAGTGGTCCCCAACCTTGGGCCTCCAGATGTTCTTGGACTTCAACTCCCAGAAATCCTGGCCAACAGAGGTGGTGGTGAAGGCTTCTGGGAGTTGTAGTCCAAGAACATCTGGAGGCCCAAGGTTGGGGACCACTGCTTTCGTATTAGGCATCCTTCAGTCTCGAAAGACTATGGTAACGTGCTCTGTATGGAGGACTTGGAACAGCGTCTAGTGTGGCTGAGAAGGCCAATTCGAGAGTGACAATCCCTTCCACACTGAAGACAAATACAATCTGTCCCCTGTCCAGCTCCCTGATTTTGCTGCTTCCGTGACTGCCTCTTTGCCTCGGTCTGCTGGACAAGGGTCTCTTCAAAATGGGAGAGGCCATGATGCAACGCCTGCCTCCAGGCTGAACGCTCAGATGTCAGGGTTTCCCATCTGTTGAGGTCCATTCCTAAGGCCTTCAGATCCCGCTTGCAGATGTCCTTGTATCGCAGCTGTGGTCTCCCTCTGGGGCGATTTCCCTCCACTAATTCTCCATACAGGAGATCTTTTGGAATCCGACCATCAGCCATTCTCACGATATGCCCAAGCCAACGTAGACGTCGCTGTTTCAGTAATGTATACATGCTAAAGATTCCAGCTCGTTCTAGGACTACTCTATTTGGAACTTTGTCCTGCCAGGTGATACCAAAAATGCGTCGGAGGCAACGCATATGGAAGGTGTTCAGCTTCCTCTCCTGCCGTGCACAAAGGGTCCAGGACTCACTGCAGTACAGGAGTGTGCTCAGGACGCAGGCTCTATATACCTGGATCTTGGTATATGTCGTCAGCTTCTTATTGAGCCATACTCTCTTTGTGAGTCTAGAGAACATGGTAGCTGCTTTGCCAATGCGTTTATCCAGCTCGACATCTAGAGAGAGAGTGTCAGAGATCGTTGAGCCAAGGTACACAAAGTCATGAACAACCTCCAATTCTTGTGTGGAGATGGTAATAGAGGGAGGTGAGTCCACGCCCTGGCCCATGACTTGTGTTTTCTTCAGGCTGATTGTTAGTCCAAAGTCTTGGCAGGCCTTGCTAAAACAATTCATGAGTTGTTGGAGGTCTTGAGCAGAGTGGGCAACAATGGCTGCATCATCGGCGAAGAGGAAATCCCGCATGCATTTCAGCTGGACTTTGGTCTTCGCTCTCAATCTAGAGAGATTAAAGAGCTTTCCGTCTGATCTAGTCCGGAGATAGACACCTTCTGTTGCAGTTCCAAAGGCGTGCTTCAGCATGACAGCAAAAAAGATCCCAAAAAGGGTTGGTGCGAGGACACAGCCCTGTTTCACTCCGCTTCGGATGTCAAAGGGATCTGATGTTGAACCATCAAAAACTACAGTGCCTTTCATTCCCTCATGGAAGGACCTGATGATTTTAAGGAGTCGAGGTGGACATCCAATCTTGGGAAGGATTTTAAAAAGGCCATCCCTGCTAACCAAATCAAAGGCCTTTGTGAGATCTATGAAGGCGACAAAGAGTGGCTGTTGTTGTTCCCTGCATTTCTCCTGCAACTGTCTGAGGGAGAATACCATGTCAGTGGTGGATCTATTAGCTCGAAATCCACACTGTGATTCTGGATAGACTCTGTCTGCGAGCACCTGGAGCCTCTTCAGCACAACACGGGCAAGCAGCTTCCCTACAACGCTGAGAAGAGAGATGCCACGGTAGTTATTGCAGTCGCCCCTGTCTCCTTTGTTCTTGTACAATGTGACGATGTTTGCATCCTTCATGTCCTGTGGTACTCCACCTTCCCTCCAGCAAAGACAAAAGATTTCATACAGCTCGGTAGTGATGGTCTCTTTACAGCACTTCAGCACTTCAACAGGGATGTTATCCTTTCCAGGTGCCTTGCCAGAGGCGAGGGAATCCAAGGCCGCTTTTATTTCTGCTAAGGTTGGTTCGCTGTCCAACTCTTCCAAGACAGGCAGGCACTCAATGTTACTTAATGCTTCTTCAGTTACTACATTCTCTCTGGAATACAGCTCAGAGTAGTGTTGCACCCAGCGGTCCATCTGCTGTGCTCGGTCCTGGATGATCACGCCTGTAGCAGACTTCAAGGGAGCAGATTTCTTCTGTATTGGACCTAAAGCCTGCCTGATACCGTCATACATTCCTTTGATGTTACCTGTGTCCGCTGCTTTAGATGACTTCTAAATAATGTTTTTAATCAATTTTATTATACTTCATTTTACTGTGAGGAGAAAAGTGAAACACTTTCTGTAAATAAACACATAACAAATAATGGCCCAAATCCTGTTGCTTAGTGTAGTCAAGGATGCTTAGAGTAGGGTCATTGAATCGTAAACTCTGCCCTCTTCAGACTGTGCTTCCCATGGAGAAAGTGACAGTGACATGGAGGAGGCAGAACTAGAACGCTTTTCTCACTCAAACTTTCAAATTCATCTTTCTTAAAATGGCTGAATAGAGCTATAATTCTGATTTTTCTAAGGGAGATAAAGAGAGGGAGAGGGAGAGAGAAAGGGAATGTTCTGCATTGGTATCTTTGATGCTGATATTTTCTACTTAACTGTTCTGGGAGTGTCTCAGGAAACATTAAAAGTTCCTTTTAAGAAAAAAATGTTATGTAACTCAATCCAAAGGGGGGGGGCATTACTTTACTGCTGTCATCTTTACAAGCATTTTGGTAACTTGGTGCATTGGCTGTTTTGGTGTAGATCTGGCCAATAACTCACTTTAAGAGTTCTTAGGAGCCATATTCTCACCCGGAGTTCTGCTCTGCTTCTGCATTTTTCTTTGCCTTTTTTCTGAAATGGAATGCTTAAAAAATTGAGCCAATAGACTAAATATTTTGAGGGGTGGGAAGATAGAATCCTCAAAATGCTTCAGGAAAAGACCTTTAGCTCTTCCACAACAATCAGGAAAAAAAGTTACATGTAAGCATTACTCTTTATATCTGGGAAAGTAATAGCACTGCCAGTTTTTTGTGTTTTTTTGAAAAAGGAACATTGTTAGGCCAGTATTTTCCCCCCAGAATGTGTTACAATGTGTGGTGTAATGCTTCTTTTGCAGCTGTTGTTGTTGCTGTTGCTACTGCTGCTGTTACTATTATTGATCCGTGTGCTGTGCCTTCCTCAACAGCAAGAATGACATGGACTTGAAGTAGAAGCTTCTAACTTTCCAGAAATACCATCCTATGGAAAACATTTAAAATCAGCACAACTTCATCCCAGCAGTCTGTCCTCTAATGCTTATTGATGTATAAGTACCTAACTTTTAGACATAATTTGTTTTAACCGTGCAAACACAGAAGAATAAAGATACTCACTGCTGCAGGTCTTATTGAATTTGGGATTCTCCTGAGGGGATCCTTTCAGCCTGCACTGGAATCGGTGCTGCCAAAATTCTTGAAACCATGGGTTTCGGTGATTGGTGTCTGGCTGAAGCTGCAGGTAATAATCATCAAACCATTTCACATCGGGAGATTGGAGCTTGATTGTGATTCCACCAGCGGCTTCACGCTGGTAGCCGTCTGTCACGTCATACCTGTCTGCCCAGCCATCACTGAAAAGAGGAAATAAAAGGGGAAACTCTGGGTGAGAATGTGGCTGCTAAGGACCATTAAAGTGAGTTATTGGCAGGTTCCTAACTAATTTAGTTGTCTTTCTTTTTACACTTACATGTATGACAAGATCTGGGGTTTCCTTTGGTTTCCACCCACTCTGTCACCCCTCTGGTAGTATCAACGGTTAACCAGAGCTCTGGAAAGTTTCTTTTTTTTGAGTACAATTCCCAGTATCCCTCAATCAGCATGGCCTTGTTGCCTGTAAATTCTAGGAGTTATAGCTCCCCAAAATAAGGTTTTCCAAGCTCTGCTCTTGATCCTCATCCAGAGAAGCTGCCTCATTATGACACAGAGAAAAGCTGCCATTTAAATTCCTAATCAGGAGTCAAATGATAGATTATAGACAGCATGTTACTAGAAATTAGTCTTTCTGATTTTGCGTCCAAAGAATCGTACTTGCAAATGAAGCCCCTGTTTACCTCCCAGATGACCAATCACAAAACAAAGCAAACTATTTGGCAAACCATGGGAGGTGTGAAAAACTCCTGGTGTGACAGATTTCTCTCTTCTAATGGTGTGCCATTATCTATAGTCTGTATTTCGAGTGTAAGACCCAAACCATAATGCTACATCTGGGAGTTCTTCAGACACAGTTCCCCAAACTAGGACACCAAAGGATAACACCTTCTGGGCAAAACTCCCAGCTAAAAGAGCATTTCCTCAGAAATCGACTTGGACCAGGGATAAGCCATCTGGCCAAAGAAAGACAGAAGACCTTAGTTGAACAAGAGGGCTGCCAGGAGCTGTCCATGGTACTGCAATTCCAGCACTCAGGCAGCTAAAGCACACTCAGGGGTTGATCATCAGTAGGTTCATGATTGCAAGTAGGCCAGGAGAGCAAGGGTTTCCTGGATGTGGGAGCATGGCACTCGGGATAAACTTGTAACACACGGATCTGCTATTGCATCCACAGATCTCAAATACTTGTCAATACAGGTGTTTGACAAGACAGCTAAAGAGAGATCAAAACCTGTTTGCAAGGTTCCATATTTTGGATGAGGTTGTGCTCCCTTTTTAAAAAATCAGGTTTGCAGCTTGAATGTATTGCTTGATGTAGCTTTGTCACTTTAAGTGTAGGGGTTCGTAGTGGCCAAGAGAAATTTCTCCCAACTCATACTGACACATCATGTAATTGGATAGCCCAGTGTTTATAAGGTAGACTGTGGTTCTTGAAGCAATACCCCATTTTCCCCTGTAAATGCCAGTCTGAAAATGTTTGCATTATCTTCTCTGATTGTTATGCAATAGCCAATAAAATTATCCCTACCCCCAGAACCCAGGTTGGTGGAAAATGCAGCCAGAACCTGTGCCCAGGATATGAAGGATTAAGGCAGGACTACCTTATCTCATACAAATGCAAGACATTGATGATTAAGGTGACCATGAGGATGAGGATGACTGTGAGAATGGAGCTGATGAATGACGACCGTGATGAAGGTGACTATCTATTGGTTTCATTCTGTTACGTCGATTGGTTCCTCTGGATAACACTGTAGTACAAAAACAAAACAAAACAATATTTAACAACAAATTGTGTGCAACTGTGTAATTCAAACAACATGCTAACAGATCATTCATGGGGTGATGCTTGAAAGACATGGATTCTTCTTGTAATACAATGTGGAGAAGCAGAAGCTGTTTCATTGGGACTCCTTGCTGTCTCACCCACACCCAGCACACCTCTGGCTTCCTCCTCACCAAGGGTGGAGGATCAGAAGCTGAGTTCCTTTTCTGCTGACCTCCTAGCTATAATATATCAGAGGAAGGGAAAGTGTGGAGAGAAGGAAAATTAAATGAATGAATGAATGAATGAATGAATGAATGAATGAATAGGTCAACACTGTGATATTGAAACCAGGCATAGGAAAGCAAACATGAGGTAGAAACCTTCCTCATTCATGAGCAATACTCATTTTCCTGCTTCTGAGTTGTGAATGAATGTCTAAATGACTCTAGGTTTCTGAATTAGTGCATGCAAGCACAGGTTACCTTTAACTTTGGCTTTGCCCAACCTTGGCTGGTATGCCTTTTACCCTATCAGACCCAATGGCTGCCATCTGCCATCAATGTGGAATTATCTGTTGTAGGACTCTGAAGACCGTTCCCAGCTGAACTGAATTCATGTTCAAAATTGGTCCTTTGGAGAAAGAAGATGGTTTCATCAATTCATTGTGTCCCTCATCGACCAATAAATGGCAGCCTGACTGTTCATTCCTCATGGAGTCTCAGAGCCATCGATTAAAACTTAACAGCCAAGTACAGTGGCACGGGAAACAACTGTGCACTAAAACCAGCCATTACCAGGAATGTCATATGTATGTGAGGATGCTGATGAGAACTTTCCTCCTGTTGCAAATAGCAAGCATGGAGAGGATTAAGACTGCTGTGGGGTTAGGTAAAGTGTTAAAGGCCCAGATCAAGACCACTACCTAGCTCCTCTTCTTTTCTTTCAACACTGAAACATAAAGATTAAAGGCATGAGAATAGATCTAACTTGATCCTTAGTGTATAATCCACCAATAAGAACCAGGAAAGGAATGCAACTGGGGCAGAATCCTTGTCTCAGAGTCTCACAAGAGTTGGTTTTAGGCGCAAAACAACTTGGGTCAAAGCCATTTAAAAGACTCTACCCCCCCCCCCCCATTCCAGCTTGCCCAAGCTTTGAGGTATCCAAGGGAGGTCATCTCACTGCCATTGTCTCGGATTGTGCAGCTTTTGCTCAAGGCCACCCAGGCTGGCTTTACTTGCAGGAGGCACCGTGGGGAATGGATCTCTCAATCTCTGGCTCTCCAGCTAGGTACCTAAACCACTGAGCTATCCAGCCAGCTTTTATTATGACTTCATGGACATGTTTTAAATTATTCTGTTACTTTAGCCACATTTGCACCGTTGTCCATGTTCTGCCTCTAACAGAAACCTGCTTTTACTTAATATTGCTGTGACCTATCTCAGCTCTTTTTTCAAGGAGAAAAAGTGAACACAAAGTGACTGGATGAAATCAAAACAGAAGAGAACGTTTAGAAATGGAGGGCTCATGTCTCCCTCTTTCTCTTACATGGAGTCACATAGAATCATAAAGACAATGAATGGGGGATGTGACGTTCGCCCTCGTGGCCCCTGTTTGTCTCACTAAACACAGAGCTCACAAAGGCAAACCAAACACCTCTTGACACGCTGCTACCAGTTGATCTCCTTATCAGCTTACTTTACTCAGAAAAGATGAAGGTCCATTCAGTACTGACTTTTTAATAGAACAGGTTTATTGATTACAGTTGGTTTCTGGAACAATTCATAAGCACATTCTTCAAGTTTCATCAAGCTCTAATATTAACCTTCTATAGTAATTATCACAGTTTCCACTCAGACTAATCACTCCTCAGACCCCAAACTATCCTTCTCTCCCTGATTCCTAACACAGACTCTGACTGACTCTCTACTCTCAGGCTCCGCCCTTTAACATCTCTTTTGGCCCCGCCTCTTAACCACATTAACATATAACTCATGAATAATACATAACTTATTGCATAACAAGGGTGAACACTACAGGGGACAAGCTTATTAGCTACATTTCTGGTCTGTATTATTGAGCAGGGCCAAAAATGTGGTTTTAAATATACCTCTCACCACAGTTATAATAATTGCGTATGCAAGGAATAGCAAGCACTGTAGTCTCATTCTTCTCAATTGTCTGCACTTTGCTTTGCAATTTCTGTTGAAATATCTTGGCAAACAAAGTGCATCACAAAAGTGGAAAATGGGTTGCTAGACTATTATTACCTCTGAAACCAAATCAAGCTTGGATCAAGGCAATTGTGGGGTTTGTGGGCATTTTCCCCACGGCACACATTCCAATATGTAAAAAGGGAAAACAGAGGTGAGATACAATTGTATATACCCCCCATAGCACCCCAACCATAAACAACATTTGTTGCTTATGTATCTGCAAATGCCTAAGAATTCTGCATTAACAATGGGGGGGGGGGAGCTCTATCACAGCATCGCAGGACAATTAAAACAGTGGATGTTTTAGCAAGCCATGGTGACACAGAATAGATTGTATAGATCTGTCATAGAATTACAGACCTGTAGACCAGGGATGGATTGCAAGGGTCATCAACCCCCTACTGATGCAGGAAACACACTGCTAGAGCACCCACACCTGACAGATGGCCAACCAAGGTGTGCTTAGCAGGGATGTAGCCAGGTCTTTGGGTCCAATTCCCCAGTTGGAGTCTGAGTCTTTGATATCAAGTCCCAAGTGTGAGCCCCTATTAAAAATAAGCTTTTTTCCCCAGAAGAAAGGGGGGGGGGGGTCAGTGGGTTCTGAGTTGCAAGTCAAGTCTGAATCATTGAAAAAAAACAACCCGAGTCCAAGTCAAGTCACTGGTGTAACTTAAGTCCAACTTGACAGCGAGCCCATGACTTGAGTCCCCATCCCTGCTGCTTAGTCATCGCCAAGAAGGGGAGAACCACCACTTTCTACAATACTCCATTCCACTGTTGAACAACTCCTGCCATCAGTAAGTTCTTCCTAATATTTAGTCAGAATCTCCTTTCTTCTGATTTTAATCTAGTGATCTGGGACCTACCACCTGGAGAAACAGAAAATAAGCTTGCTCCACCTTGGCTTCATCATCTTCCTTTGAAAGAGCCCTTCACGTCTTGAAGATGGTTATCAAATCAACTCTCAGATTTATTTTCTCCAGGCTAAACATATATACACACACTAAATAATTCATTTTAAATATGGTGCTAGAGAAGAGCTTTGCGGATACCCCGGACTGCCAGAAAGACAAACAAGTGGGTCCTAAAGCAAATCAAGCTTAAACTATCTCTGGAGGCAAAAAAAGGTTGAAGCTGATGCTGTCTTACTTTGGCCACATCTTGAGAAGACAGGATTCTCTAGAAAAGACGACCATGCTGGGAAAGGTGGAACGCGACAGGAAAAGAGGAAGACTAAATACAAGATGGACCGGTTCCCTAGGAAACACAGGCTTGAGTTTACAAGAGATGAGCAGGGCTGTTAAGGACAGGACATGTGGAGATTGCTCATTCATAGAGATGGCATAAGTGAGGGCCTACTTGAGAGCACATAACAACAACAAAGAGCAATGTTATGTATTATTTTGCAAATATACCCTTGAGACCCAAGGAGGATTAGAACTGCCGCCAGAGCTTGGGCTCTTAAATTTGCAAACAAGAACGAATGAACTCTGGCAGATTCTCCCACTCCCTTTCCTTAGAAATCTACTGATCAGCCCCAGGGATTTGCAGAGGACAAGAAGTTGAAATACAGAATCTGCCTAAAAAATGCTGAGTGCATTCAAAATATTTATTCTGATAGTTTGCCAGGTTGATTCCCATTATATAGAAGCACTCTCAGATGGAGTACAGAGCAACACGCTTTCTCATAGTTTAGGAAGCTGAATTGAGTGAGTATCATGATAATAAGAGACTGAAAAATAAATTATAAGGTGCATAAAATTCATTTAAAACATTTTTACATGCCATTTAAAGGATTTTGTGTAGGCAAAAGCATAGATCTTGTCAACAGAATTTTTGACTTTGGCTTAAGAAGGGAAAGTACTGGTCACAAATTTATTATAAAACTAAAATATTACACACATTTGCTGATATAAGTATATTCCTATGATTCTTAGACAAAGAAAGAAAGAATGTAATTGTATTTGTATGAAGGTGTGGCTTTAAAGACCTATATGAAAAAATAGTTCAGTACTGTACACTTCTCTTCAATTGTAAACAAGAACATGAAGAGACTCTTGTAATTACTATCATGACTGTTGACACCAGGCAGGTTCTACCATCATAGCAGGATGAGGTATATTTTACAAGACAGTATATGCAATTTACCAACAATTTTCAACTGGTTGGAGAAGTCAGATACACCATTTAGTGGGTTCCATGGTGCAGTAGTTAAACTGCAGTCCTGCAGTCAAGCCTCTGCTCACGACCTGAGTTTGATCCCAACGGGCTCAGGTAGCTGACTCAAGGTTGACTCAGCCTTCAATCCTTCTGAGGTCAGTAAAACGAGCACCCAGCTTGTTGGGGCATCAAAGTTGCTGTTTGCATAATTAAGTTGTAAATTGCCCAGAGAGTGTTCTAGCACTATGGGGCAGTATATAAGTCAAAACAACAACAACAGCAGCAGCAATGATGATACTAATGACTGCTCAAACATCCCGTCTATGTTTATGATTATAATTAGCATTGAGATTTCACCCTTCCCCCCCAGGGGGCTCAAGGTGATGTACACTGCACTTCTTCCCCACTTCATCCTCACAAGGACCCTCTGAGGCAAGACAGACAGGGTGATTGTGACTGGCTTATGGTCACCCAGTAAACTGCATGGCTGAGCAGGAATTTCAAGCCACAACTCCTTACTCATAGCCCAGCCCTCCAACTGCTACACTAGACTGGTCCCACTGAATGAATTTCTCAACTTCATTTGTAAAAGCATACATGATAATCCCATTTTAGCCTCGCAACTGGCTTTTGAGGTAGATGAAACTCAACAAAAGGACACACACAACATTGGTGGGTGATTTTAATGGGTAGATTGGGACTAAATACAGCTCTCTCTAGTGCAGGGGTCTCCAAACTACGGCCTGCGAGCCACATTCGGTCCACCTTGCCGTTTTATTCAGCCCGTTCCCTTCAGCCCATGTGTGGGTGGGCATCCGGGGTGTGTGTGCATGCACGCACATTCCTTCATCCTCAAAAATGTTGAAAATATACAATGTGGCCCTCATGCTCAAAAGTTTGGAGACCCCTGCTCTACTGCAACAGCTGTATTCTCGTCACTCTATTGGTTTGCAGCTGTTTTGAAAAGGAAGCCTTATAGAAAATATCTGACTGAACATGTAAGTTATCTCACCCCCAGATCACTGCAGTAGAATTTCTAATACTGTTTTACAACCACGATTGCCAATATATACCAACATTTACAGAACACTAACAGGTAACCATGACTACTAAGTGTACAGATGACATCTTTTTTAAAAAAAAAAATTATATGGCTTCTTTATTGTTGCTGTAAAAAAGTAGTGGGGGTGTAAACCTGAATGCTTTAGTACTAAGTGTTGAAAAATATGTATACAGCCACCACCAGCACATGGCTTTGTATTATTTTCCATTTCACCACCCACTTGGAAAGAATGTGCCAATTAGTGTTACATAACAACTTCAACTCAGAATGGCAGCATTCAACAGAGTGCATATAACTGCAAGCCACACTACGTGCTGTTTTGATGAAGGGCCTCAATGTACATTACAAAAGCAAATAGAACCCAGCCTTGATGGCCTTTCTATTTAAGGATGGGGGACAATTTAGGAATGGAGTGATTTGGAAAGGAGAAGTGTCAGCAGAAGCTTGACCCTTTTTCTATACACTGCTTCTCTGTTTCAAAAACCAGTTGCCAATATACTTTCTTTCCCCTGCGGGATTCCAAAACACATGTTTAGAAGCGTAATACATGTTGTGGTGGAAAACTCTCTTGCTGTTATTAGGTGCCGTCAACCTGCTCCTGACTTCTGGTGAACTTCCAAATGAGTGAGTTCCAAAATGTCCTATCTTCAATAACCCTACTCAGCTCTTGTAAACTCAAGGTTGTATTTCTTTTATGATGTCAATCCATCTCATATTTGCCCTTCCTCTTTTCCTGCTGTCTTCAACTTTTCCTAGCATTATTGCCTTTTCCAGCAGGTTTTGTCTTCTCTTGATGTGCCCAAAATAAGACAACCTCAGTTTCATCATTTTTCCTTCAGGGAGGAGGCACAAGGATAAAATCCCACAATATGGTGGGGGGTGGGCAATTCCTTGGAATAGGGGGAGAACAGGAAGAAAAACCCAGTCTTCAGTCCATTGGTATCCTATTTCTTTATGTTGATTTTAAATGCTCCTCCATGGTTTCTACTGTTCCTTCATCCCTACCTGAACATGTCTGGAATTCAGCCCGACACTTTTTGCAAGCAAATGCCATTAAGCCCTTACTCAGGATGGATATGAACTGCACACACTCCAATTACAATTTCCTGAAAGGTTTCCATTTAATTTCAGGATATCCACCATTACAAATTGCCTTGAAAAGCTTCAAGTTATTTTCCAGACCTTCCCAATTTCATCTTACACCCCACTCTGTTGTTGACACCAGGAAGGTTAATGAGTTCATTCATTAGTGAGTAGTCTAGTTTAATAAGAATAATCATGTGCCATCAAGTCAATTCTGACTTGTGGAGACTTTTTTTTAGGATTTTCCAGATAAAGAATACTCAGAAGTGGTTTACAATTCCCTTCTTTCTGGGGGCATCCTGGGACTGTGCAGCTTGCCCAAGGCCAAATAGGCTATCAAAAGCTATTTGCAGCAGGCATAGTTACGATGGAAGCTGCTATTTGTGTTGCAGATCATCACTCTGCTTCTGGATATTAGACCAGTGTCAGAAGCTATTCTGAAACATTATTTTTTCATTTTAGAACGATCGCCGCACTAACCTCACTCATCTCACTTGTTTTTGAAAGCTCAGTAGGGTCAGGACTGGTTAATACTTTGATGGGAGACAGCTAGGGAAAACCAATGATCTCCAGGAAACACTAGGGGAGGATCCTTGAAATCCAGAAATCCAGCTCTGCTGCCAGTCAGAGCTGGCAATACAGGTCAATGGTATGATTCAGTATAAGGTGGCTTTTTATGTTCATTGGTTGTCAATTCCACTGCACTGTATGGTATATCACTGGTAGCAAAGTCATCTGAGATGAAAAACAGGATAGTGCCCCTTCCCTTGACCACATACTGAAGCTGTATGGGCAGATACTTAAATCTCATTATGCTATTGTAAAAAGCTATGGTTTTTCCAGTAGCGATGTATGGAAGTGAGAGCTGGACCATAAAGAAGGCTGACTGCCGAAGAATTGATGCTTTTGAATTGTGGTGCTGGAGGAGACTCTTGAGAGTCCCCAGGACTGCAAGGAGAACAAACCTATCCATCCTGAAGGAAATCAACCCTGATTGCTCACTGGAAGAACAGATCCTGAAGCTGAGGCTCCAATACTTTGGCCATCTCATGAGAAGAGAAGACTCCCTGGAAAAGACCCTGATGTTGGGAAAGTGTGAAGGCAAGAGGAGAAGGAGATGACAGAGGACGAGATGGCTGGACAGTGTCATTGAAGCTACCAACATGAATCTGACCAAACTCCGGGAGGCAGTGGAAGACAGGAGGGCCTGGCGTGCTCTGGTCCATGGGGGTCACGAAGAGTTGGACATGACTTAACGACTAAACAACAAAATGCTATTGTAATGAGTGAGCACTGATTTATGTACACTTTGTTCTTTGAATTAGCCTATTAGCCTTACAAACATATGATTTCTCAATGCACAGATAGGTTTCTTTTGTAACAAATCTTGAGAGGTGTGAAATGCCTACTTTCATCAAGACTGTTGAATCCAGCAAAATCATTTTCCATTCTTACTAGAAAGATGTCATAGCTGGCCTCTGCCAACATTTGCAGTCTGAAGCAGACACTAGAGGATTTTTGGATTTTCTGGACTAACTTAAGTCTCCATTTTGGGAGTCCTACCTACCTTGTAGGTACTTTTAAAACACTGAATGTGGTGCACCTGAGAGTAAGAGTCAAGTTAGAAGGCTCAGAGGCTGAGCTAGGCCTAGTTCTGCCCAGATCTCCTGTTGAGAAAGAAAGGTCCCAGCTAGCACTGGGGCAGGAACAGGAAGCTTGGGCAGAGCTAGGCCTAGCTCAGCCCCAACACCTTCTAATCTAGGCCTTTCTTCCTGGTGAACCTCATCCAGGAGTTTTTAAGGTGACTGTAACATAGGTAGGGCTCCTAGAATGGAAAGTTGTGGTATTTGTAGTCCAGCAAATCCAAAATTCCTGTCCCTGGCAGACATCTTCTTCTGCCTAGTGACAAGGCCGGCTCTGCTGCTAGAAAGGAATTGGAAATGAAAGTTCTGGAAGCACACAGAGAAGTAAACATTCCAGAGCCTAGGATTGGTGGGCTCCTATCACATGGTCCAAGAGTCTCTGATATCTGCATGCCATGCTTCCTTGCTTAAATTGCTCCAAGACAGAAATGCCATAGTTCATTCATACACCAGAGTACACAATTTGTTCCATTTTTCTGCGACATGCCCATAACTATTCTTTTGGTGCCATTTTTCTAGCACTGATTAACTTTACATCTGCTTGATGGATGGGCTGGTTTCTTCGCATTATGTCTGCCAGGGAGGGAAAGACGGGGGAAGATGGCTAACATTTAATTGGTTTTCTGTTGGCTTGAAGATTTACAACAGCTGCCATCTGCAGAATGATTTTCCATTAGACAGCCAAACATAGTTCTTACAGATAAGCTCCGTGACTTTAGGCCATACATTCCTGTGTATTTACTATAATAAAGAGATGCCACAGACAGATCTGAATTAGAGCTTGGATGGGTACCATGAAATAGAATGCCGTTTAGCCGGAAACAAGGAATTTGTTTCATGGCTGATAGAATGGAGCCAGAATTTTCGTTTTGACATGTTTTAAACAAGAGGTGTGGAAACAGTATTAATGGTATTCATCAACCACTGTCATTAGTAATGGTGTGTGTGTGTGTGTGTGTGTGTGTGTGTGTGTGTGTGTGTGTGTGTGTGTGTGTGAGAGAGAGAGAGAGAGAGAGAGAGAGAGAGAGAGAGAGAGAGAGAGAGAGAGAGATGTGCCATCAAGTCAGTGACCTTAATAGGGTTTTCAAGGTTTGTTCTACATCGGGAAAACTTGGGGCCCACAAAAATCTGACACATCCCATTCCTTATTTTCCTCACTTCCATCTCAGATTGTGGGAAACTCACTTTTTTTTACATGGCAGTTGTTAGAAACCTACCACCTGCATGACTACTGGCTATGCCAGCAGTATGGAATAGAGATGGGCATGAAAAACGGTACTTCATGATGGTTCGTGGTTTGCCACAAACACATGAACCATGAATCACCACAAACCAATTAGAAAACCAAACTGGTTCGTGGTTCAGTTTTCGGTTTGTGCCTGGTGGGGGAAGCTATCTGCTCCACTGCCACCATATTCAGAGACAGTGGGCCAGCTGTCTTGGTGCATTTGCCTGCCTATCAGCTAACAGGTGAGCACATGCGCAGAGACCACTGACTCAGATTTCCTTCCAGAGAAGCCCAGCTGCTGTCTCTGAAAGTGGCAGCAACAGCAGAGGAGGTAGGGGGGCCACGAGAGCAGCAGGAAGTGAGCAGGCGAGCATCTCTTTTGCCAACACAAAACAAAGCCCCAAGCCAAAAAACAAAAAAAGTTTGGTTCTTTGTTTCATTTCAGCAAAACGGGTAGCACAAACCCCAAACCCCAAACCAGCCCGGTTCATAGTTTTTTCCTGTTTGTTTCGTGCCCATCTTTAGTATGGAACAAAAGTAACTTTTCCAAGATCTGTAACATTTAGAACAATAAAGCATATGTACGTGTTCATAGTCCATAGCTGCCATGGCAAAAATGTAGAGAACCCAGGGAGTCAAGATTGTTGTTTTCCATCATCAGGAATGCCAGAGACCAGAATTTATAAACATTACTTTTTTCAAAATACAACTTGCAGCCCCCCTGTCCCCCCCCCCCCGCACCCACCAGCAGCATTTGGAAGGATTCTTAGAATTGTAATCCAGCAAAGCAACTACCAAATTCTGCAAATTTCAAACTAGAAAGCCAAACTGCATTCATATTTTTTCTGCACTAGCACCAATAGCAATTGCTGTCCAAAAGAATAAAGACCACTATTTGAGCAGTGTTCAGCAGAGTGACTAAGCTAGGCATGTCAAATACTGCTCCTTCTAATAAATTAAAGAAGAAAATGAGAAAGCATGATTATAGTTGAACATTAAGAAGACAGATGATTACAGAAGGATTACACTGCCTGTACTCTAAGATCAGGCCAGGAGGCCCTTCTGAAGGTGCCATCCCTGAAAGAGGTGAGGGGGATGGCATGCCGAAATAGGGCCTTCTCGGCTGTTGCCCCCCAACTTTGGAATGCCCTCCCTATAGAGATCCGCCTGGCTCCAACACTTTTGGCTTTTCGGCGCCAGGCAAAGACCTTTCTGTTTAGCCAGCATTGTAATTAAATAGTATTCTTTACCTGGCCATATGAGCAGCAGGATTTATTAATATTAAAGTTTTAATGGCTGTTTTTAATATAGGGTATTATTATAATATTGCCTATTTTTAATGGTTTTAATGTTTTTAAAGTTTTAATATTGTTGTACGCCACTCAGAGACCATTGGTAATGGCGCGGCTAAAAAAAATCTTGTAAATAAATAAATAACTTTTGTAAGAATAAATCAAAATGGTTATTTTCTATAGTTGGCACATCGTCAATCAAAATAGACACAGCTCTAAATTAAAAAGGAGATTGAATTGAGGAAGGCAGCTGTGAAGGAATAAGAAAAAAAATCCATGTGAGTGTGGAGGATGTGGTGCTATACACCAAGGTCAAGATAATTCAGATGGTCATATCCCCAGTTGCTATGTATGGATGTGAAAGTTGTATAATTTATTTATTTTATTTATTAATTACCTTTGTATCCTGCCTGTTTAGTAACGAGGTACTACTCTTGGTGGATAACAGGATAATAAAGGAAGCAGACAGGGAAAAATGCTTATTTGAAATGTGTCATTAGATGAAAGTTCTACAATACTGTACTGTGGACCACCTAAAAGACAAATAAGCAGTTTCTAGATTGAATCAAGGCTGAACTCTTGGTGAAAACAAAAATAACTAAGCTGAGGGCATTGTACTTCAGCCACAACAAAAGAAGACAAAACTGCCTGGAAAAACGATATATAATGCCAGGAAAACTGAAGCCAGTAATAAAATAGGAGGACTTAACATGAAGTGGATTAACTTGATAAAGGAAGCCATGACCTTTAACATGTACAACCTGAACAGGGCAGTTAATAATAACTTATAAGACCTTTTGGAAGTTATTTAATTCATGGGGCCACCATGAGACACCAGCAACTTGAAAGCACGTAAAATGTGTAATAGCAAAGATGGTGTGTGTGTGAGTGCCAACAGATTTGCACACAAAGTAACTCCACTGGAAAGCAAGAGAGAGGCTTTGGTACGCTCAGGGGCATCACAGGCTTACAGAAACAATCTGCCCCCCCCCAAAAAAAAGAGGGGAAAAAAGATTTAACCTAGGGAGGCAATAATAAAGTTCAAACAACAAAGCAAAGCAAAATGTGTTGCTTATATACCGCCCCATTGGGCTTAAAGCACTCTCTGGGCAGTTTTACACATTTTTTATTATGCAGACTACACATTGACACACACACACTACCCACCGCAAGCTGGGTACTCAATTTATCAACCTTTGAAGGATGGAAGGTTGAATTAGGCTACCTGAGCCTGTTGGGATCAAACACAGGCCGTGAGCAGAGTCTTGACTGCAGGACTGCAGTTTAACCACTGTGCCATGAGGTTCTGAAACGAGTAACACAGAACGTGTACAACTCCTAAAAGTCTGAGATACGTTTATGTGTTTATGAAACTTAGCCAGGGAGCATTGAGTGTCAATCAGAAAATAAATAATGTGTGAGTACATGGGTGTGCTTGGCTGACTGGCACCCTAAATAGAAGCTTTCCTCCTGAAAGGCCAGGCTACACTGTGACATCTACCTTGTATGAGTAGCTGAGCAAGCACTGATCGGCAGGAGTTCAGGGTTTGGCTTTGCTCTGAGCCTTTGAATCAAATTCAGCCTGACAATAGGACTGTTAAATTCAATTCGGGAAGCACCGGGGTGGGGAGGGGAGAGATGTATTCCAAGATGGATCTTGCCTAAACAATTTAGTTTATTCTCTTGACAGGATAAATAGGTAAAGGTAAAGGTTCCCCTTGACATTTAGTCCAGTCGTGTCCGACTCTAGGGTGCGGTGCTCATCCCCGTCTCCAAGCCGTAGAGCCAGCGTTTGTCCGAAGACAGTTTCCGTGGTCACGTGGCCAGCGCGACTAGACACGGAACGCCACTACCTTCCCACTGAGGTGGTACCTATTAATCTACTCGCATTTTTACATGCTTTCGAACTGCTAGGTTGGCAGGAACTGGGACAAGCGAGGGGAGCTCACTCCGTCGCATGGATTCAATCTTACGACTGCTGGTCTTCTGACCTTGCAGCACAGAGGCTTCTGCGGTTTAACCCGCAGCGCCATCACGTGACAGGATAAATAGTTCAGTATTAATACAGGGCAGGAAAAAGACAGAATGGTCATGGGTCCCACTGGACAGACAGTTAGTTCTACTACTCTGAAACTAACCTGTATTTTAGGGGTGGGGATCGTGCAGTCCACAGTCTGCACCTGAACTCCCACCCCAAAGTCCTCAGTTTCCCCTCTGGGAGATGAGAAATGTCTGAATGTGGACAATTGAACTCCCCTCCCCCAAAAGTCTCTAGGGGTGCCACTGACCATTTTGTTGTTATTTCCGTTGTAGAGTCTTGACATGCCTGCCCTTTGTTTTTCAAGAAACATGGAGATGATGCTGATTTGGGCACCTTTTAAAAAAGAAAAAAGAAAGTATACGTGTGTAGGACTTTCTCTCTCCCTATCAGAAGCAATGGAGCTGTATGCATATGGCCAGGGGGTAAAAAAAACTAATTGTATTTGTCTGTTCGGTGCACCTGGTATCAGAAGTTACCGGGCAGGGACACTCCAGGATATTTTGCTACCTGAGGCAAACAACAAGATGGTAGCACCTCCATTCTATATACAACAATATACAGTAACATTATTACTTCTTAGAATAATAGAATAATTGAGTTGGAAAGGGCCTATAAGGCCGTTGTGTCCAACTCTGTGCTCAATGCAAGGATCCAAATCAAAGCACATCTGACAGATGGTTAATTTTCTCTTGAACACCTCCAATGTTGGAGCACTCACCACCTCACAAGGTAATTGGCCCCATAATTGTACTGCTCTTACAGTTAAGACATTTTTCCTAAATCTGGCTTCCTGTAGCTTGAGCCCATTATTGCACGTCCTGCACTCTGGGATGATCAAGAACTGATTCTGCCCCTCTGTATGACAGCCTTTCAAGCATTTGAAAAGTGCTATCGTACAGTCATGGCCAAAAAAATTGGCACCCTTGCAATTCTGTCAGAAAATGCAACCCTTCTCTCAGAAAATTGTTGCAGTTGCAAATGTTTTGGTACTCACATGTTCATTTCTTTGGTTTGCGTTGGAACAACACAAAAAAAAACCCCTCCCTGGACGTGGACGGAAGAGCAAAATTACTGAAAAATTACAACAAAGGGTTGTTTGAATAGTGGATACAGAACCCAGATTAACTTCCCAACAAATTCAAGCTGATCTGCAGACACAGGGTACAACAGTGTCAGCTCACACTATCCGTCGCCATCTGAATGAAAAGGGATGCTATGGTAGGAGACCCAGGAGGACACCACTGCTGACACAAAGGCATAAAAAAGCAAGACTGGAGTGTGCCAAAACTTATGTGACAAAACCACAATCCTTCTGGGAGAATGTACTGTGGACAGATGAGACAAAAGTAGAGCTTTTTGGTAAAGGACATCATGGCACTGTTTACAGAAAAAGAAATGAGGCATTCAAAGAAAAGAACACAGTCCCTACAGTCAAACATGGTGGAGGTTCAAAGTTGTTTTGGGGTTGCTTTGCTGCGTCTGGCACTGGATGCCTTGACTGTGTGGATGGTATCGTGAAATCTGATGATTACCAAAGAATTTTGGGGCACAACATAGTGGCCAGTGTCAGAAAGCTGCGTCTCCACCATGGGTCTTCCAGCAGGACAATGACCCGAAACACACTTCAAAAAGCACTCAGAAATGGTTACAAATAAAGCGCTGGAGAGTTCTGAAATGGCCAGCAATGAGCCCAGATCTGAATCCCCTAGAACACCTGTGGAGAGATCTCAAAACAGCAGATGGGAGAAGGCATCCAAATCTGAAGGCCCTGGAGCAGTTTGCAAAAGAAGAGTGGTCCAAAATTCCAGTAGAGAGGTGTAAGAAACTCATTCATGGTTACAGGAAGAGATTGATTTCAGTTATTTTTTCCAAAGGGGGTGCTACCAAATATTAAGTTAAGGGTGCCAATAATTTTGGCCAGTGCATTTTTGGGTTTCTGTGGGATTGTATCAGATTTGACTTTTCCTCTCTCTTTTTTGTGTTGTTCCAATGCAAACCAAAGAAATGAACATATGAATACCAAAACATTTGCAACTGCAACAATTTTCTGAGAGAAGGGTTGCATTTTCTGACAGAATTGCAAGGGTGCCAATATTTTTGGCCATGACTGTATCTCCCCTTAGTCTTCTTTTCTCTAGGCTAATCATGTCCAGTTCTTCTTTAATATTTGAATAACTTACTGTTTTTCAATTATGTAAGCCATCTTGGTTTCTTTTTTTAAGGGAAAAAGGCAGGATTAAATTTTTTTTAAATAAATACATGAATGAAAGGTGAATGGGAGAGGCAACTACATAGAAACACAGGAAGACAGACAGACAGACGGACGGACGGACGGAAGGAAGGAAGGAAGGAAGGAAGGAAGGAAGGAAGGAAGGAAGGAAGGAAGATGTTTTTAAGTTTGTAAGTGAGGGGAGAAAGCAAGAAAGATGAATTTTAAAAAAGTCTTCCTGTGCAAAAGTATTTTTGTGACACAGTCTTGTTTTTAAGTAATAAAAAGTGATGGCAAGATAATAGGCTATTATTGTTCGGCTAATGGTGTTCGAGGAAGGTGTTGATGACAATCCTAAGATGGATGGTTCTTTTGCAGTTCAGTAATGCAGTGTTAACTTTATTCAGCAAAACCCATCCCCTTTCTCTCCAAACAGATTACAGAAATAAACGATACAAAATCAGTGGGGCAAACAGATGTCATAAGTAATAGAAAACCTATATTGCAAAACCAAGGACCCAGTTTCTTCCAGCAATATTGTTTGTTTGTTTGATACATTACCCATGTTCTGCATCAGTGTTTGATATATGCCTATCATCAACTCACTTCTCTGCACAGTACAAAGAGCTGCACTGTTTAGTTTAATCTGAATTTCCACAATAACATCATCAACAATGGAAAATCATTCTGCCTGGATTGCTTTCACAACAACCCCTAGGACAACCTAACACAATACTGCTCATCATGATGTCTTGTGCTAAATTATTAATGGATTCATATCTCAGAATTCCTCTCTGGCGGCTGAATAACACACATTTTGCCAGAACGTAAGGCATTTAAAAGCTGTGTTGTATTCTTTTCCTCCTGAAAACACAGCAAGCTTTACAACCCTGGACTGAATTACATTGCTCTTTCATTGGCAAAATAGGTATACAGTGGTGCCTCGACTTACGAACGTCCCGACTTACAACCATTTCGAGTTACGACCAGCTCCGGCTGCAAAATTTTGCTTCGACTTGCGACTGGAGCTTCCACTTACAAACAGAAAAAGGCAGGGGAAAAAGGCGGGAAATTCAAATTGCTAACCGTTGGTAGGCGAAGAGGCTGCTTCTTTGTAGCTCTTTCGCCCCAACGGTTAGAGTGAGTGTGATCGGAGGAGGCTTCGGACTGCCTGGTAAGGTAAGGTGCTGCTTTCTGCTTTTTAAAAACTGTTCTGGGTGGGTTTTGCAGCGTGGTTTTGGGCTGGGGGGGTTATGTTTCTGTGCTGTGATGGGTCTTGGGGATTTGTTTGTTTTTTGCTATTTTTTTCCCATTTCCGATGGGTCTTGGGGGGTTTGTTTGTTTTTTTGTATTTTTCCCCCCATTTCCTATGTGTCTTGTGTGCTTCGCTTGCTTTCTGCTTTGCTTTTTCCCCATTTCCGATGTGTCTTGCATGCTTGGCTTGCTTTTCTCCCCCCCCCCCCCCCTTTGGCCAGAACGGATTAATCGCGTTTCCGATTGGTCTTGCAGTGTTTTGTGTGTTTTTTTGGTGATTTTTTTTTCCTTCAGCCAGAACAGATTAATTGCATTTCAATGCATTTCAATGGGAAATGGTGCTTCGACTTACGACCATTTCGAGTTACGACCATCTTCCGGAACGGATTAAGTTCATAAGTCGAGGCACCACTGTAACTCAGTGGTGGAACATCTGCTTTACCACCAAAATGTTATGAGTTCAATCTTTGTCATTTCTGAACAGAGCCATGTCAAATCCCTGTCAACAACTCTGAAGGGCTACCACTGCTTAAGGGAGACAACAGTGAGACTCAGGGCCTGTCTCCGTTGACATATAGATATACTATATGGATCACTGATGACATAGTTGGGATCAGAAAAAAAGACCCTGTCTGCAAGTGTTTCTACTTATAATTATTCATCCTTCCCCATTAAGAGCTATCCCACACATTTCTGGCTCAGTGGCAGGGCATGCATTCTTTTTGGCGTGCTCGCTGTTTAGCCTGTTTAGGTAGTAGCCTCAGTTTTCAACTGCCATCGTGGCTGCAGATTTGGAGTCAGAGTGTCAGAAAGTGGGTAAAGAATGATGGAAAGGAGAAAACGAAATAGCACAGAGAGGAGGAGAGGAATAATGTAAAAAAAATCACTTCCCCTGACCCTCTGCAGGAGATCAGGGGAAGTGCTAAAATGACAGCTGATCAGGCTACAAGGGCTGGTTTGCTGTTTGGAGGGGAGGAGCACACCCAATGGCACATTGCTCCCCCCACAATTTCAACAGACCCTTTGTAGCTCAATCCACCCCACAACCAAAATGGCCAATTGGGACAGGCCCTCAATTTAGAAGACAGTTTGCTATGTAAAAAACCAAAGTTGTATTTAATGTTTGAGTTTTTAAAATGTATTCAGGGAGTCTGACCTTTCTATTCCTCTGACCTTTTAAACATTTCAGTTATGTAATTTCCATAGGATTGTGCACAGATCCTCTGATTTGGTCTAGAGGTCAAAAATGGCACTTTCTGATGGCATGAAAAGTAAGAAACAAGCATGCTGGGTCATGACCTATTCCTGATTGCTAAAGTGTGATTTACCAGGCTAGGTGCTGAACATTCAGGACAGGACAGTTGCAGTTGCTACATCCTAAGATGGGAAAATGTGGTTATTTGGGACTAGAACCTCTGGTCCAAAACAACTAACTTTCCCAACTTCTATATCTATCTATCTATCTATCTATCTATCTATCTATCTATCTATCTATCTATCTATCTATCTAATAATATTTTTACCCTGCCTTTCTCCATAAATAAGGAGCCAAGGTGGTTTACATCATTAAAATACAGTACATAAAGCTAACAACAGTAAGTACACAATACTGAAGGATCAAGCAAATACCACAGTAAAAAACGGTAAACAAAAGCAACACCAAAACATATTCAAAGTAGTAAAGTACAACAATCAATCCAGTTTGAAAAACTCCACTCAGGCAGCCAGTCACTCAGGGAAAATGTGCTTGAAGAGAAAGTTCTTTGTCTGCCTGTGGAAGGATAGCAAAGATGGGGCCAGCTTGGCCTCTTGTGGGAGGGAGTTCCAAAGGGATCAGGAACAGATAAGGCCTTCTCCATGGGCCTGTGAGGGTGATGGGGCCGAGAGAAAAGTCTCCCCTGGTGATCTTAACTCCCAGACAGGCTCATAAAGGGAGAGGCGGTCCTTGAGATAGCTTGGACCCAAGCTGTTTAGAGGTTTATAAGTTAGAATCGTCACTTTGATATCTGCCTGGGAACAGATTGTCACGCAGCGGGGCCAATGTTCTACTTGTTAGGGCTGTCAAGAAGATGCAATCAAATACGTGTGTATTATATTCCATCCTTGAAGCAGGACCAGGGAATAAATCTAAGTAAATCTGAGGCTCGAAGATTTCAGTAGCAACAGAAAAGATGTTAGATGGATCAGATCTTTCAAGGACCAGGGGGCAACCAGAAAAGTGTTGATTACTCTGTTCAGCATATTTGAAAGCTGTGAAGAAAATGAATGGATGATTACACCTCTTAGCTACTTTTCAGTCCTACACTATTCAGCAGGGCAAAATAAATAAAGAAAGAAAGAAGTATTCTTTTAAAAATACCTCTTTACACAATTACAGAAATGGAGTATGCAAGGGGTAGCAAGCTCTGTATTCTGATCCTTCTCAATTGCCTGTTCCTCCTTTTGCAAATCCTGTTGAAATATCTTGGAAAATAAACTGAGTCACCAAGGGCTGAAATGGGTTGCTAGGTTGTTGCTACCCCACCCAAACAAAATCATGTTTTGATCAAAGAAATTGTGGGGTTTAAGGGCATATTCTTCACTGCCCTTTCTTCAACATGAAGCAAGGGAAAATAGGGGAGAGATATAATTGGCCATAGGCACCCCAATCTTGTAGCTTTTGTACAATACTTCCAACTCTCAGATGCTAGGAATCTTGTGGTGCAGTGGTTAAACTGCAATACTGCAGTCAAGCCTCTGCTCATGACTTAATTTGATCACAACAGGTTCAATGATCAGGCAGCTGGCTCAAGGTTGACTCAGCCTTCCATCCTTCTGAGGTCAGTAAACTGTGAACCCAGTTGGCAGGGCAGAGGCTGAGTAAACTAATTGTAAACTGCCCAGAAAGTACTTTAGCAATATGGTGTGGTATATAAGCATATATAACTTTGTGTTATATAACTTCGTGTATATAACTTTGTGTACCTTGGCTCAACGATCTCTGACACCCTCTCTCTAGATGTTGAGCTGGATCAACGCATTGGCAAAGCAGCTACCATGTTCTCTAGACTCACAAAGAGAGTATAGCCTAATAAGAAGCTGACGGCATATACCAAGAGCCGGGTCTATAGAGCCTGTGTCCTGAGCACACTCCTGTACTGCAGTGAGTCCTGGACCCTTTGTGCACAGCAGGAGAGGAAGCTGAACATGTTCCATATGCGTTGTCTCCGATGCAATTTTGGTATCAC
Source organism: Intellagama lesueurii (assembly GCA_037013535.1). Lineage (NCBI taxonomy): Eukaryota > Metazoa > Chordata > Lepidosauria > Squamata > Agamidae > Intellagama > Intellagama lesueurii. The sequence continues at coordinate 11,565,018 of JBAJHW010000003.1, forward strand.
CTGGCAGGACAAAGTTCCAAATAGAGTAGTCCTAGAACGAGCTGGAATTTTTAGCATGTATACATTACTGAAACAGCGACGTCTATGTTGGCTTGGGCATGTCGTGAGAATGGCTGATGGTCGGATTCCAAAAGATCTCCTGTATGGAGAATTAGTGCAGGAACTAGTGCAGGGAAAGCGCCCCAGAGGGAGACCACAGCTGAGATACAAGGATATCTGCAAGCGGGATCTGAAGGCCTTACGAATGGACCTCAACAGATGGGAAACGTTGACATCTGAGCATTCAGCCTGGAGGCAGGCGGTGCATCATGGCCTCTCCCAATTTGAAGAGGCACTTGTTCAGCAGGCCGAGGCAAAGAGGCAGTCCCGAAACCAGCAAAATCAAGGAGCTGGACAGGGGACACATTGTATTTGTCTTCAGTGTGGAAGGGATTGTCACTCTCGTATTGGCCTTCTCATCCAAACTAGATGCTGTTCCAAGACCTCTGTTCAGAGCACATTACCATAGTCTCTCGAGACTGAAGGATGCCTACAACATAAGCAATAGACTTTGCTTTTTGAGTTTTGGCAGTGAAAGAAAAATCTCTCTCACACTGTAGCACTCTAGTTAATAGAGGTGGTGTTAAAGCAAGTAACAATATTGTGGAACAGAGAGTACACATGCAGTTCTGTAGAAATACAGGAAACCTACCGCATCCCTGATACATGGTCCTCTAACCTTTGTTTAAAAGTTCCAATGAAGAAGATCCCACCCTATTCCAAGTCAACCCATTCCACTACTGAAGAGCTTCAGCCATCCCGAACTTCTTCCTAAATGTAGTCATGATCTCCTTTTTTCTAAGTAGAATCTAGTGATCTGGGACTTACTTGCAGGAGATGCAGAAAATAGGTTTGCTCCACCTTTGCTCCATCTTTCATATGACAGCCCTTCAAATATTTGAAGAAAGCTACCATATCACCTCTCAATCTTCTGTTCTCTGAGCAAAATTATTCTCTCAACCACTGCCCATAGAGGTGGGTTTCAAGACCCTTTCATCCGCAATTGATCAGTAGGTTATGTTGAACAAATGACATGGCTTTCGGAGGAGAACTGCTCTGAGTTAAGAAGTCACCATAGACATTATGAGCTGCATACCGGGTTGCATGACTCAGCATGCAACTGATAATGTCTATGTTGATTTGAGATAATCTGCCTCCCAGACTTCCATCATCTGTGGTAGCTCCGCAAGAGGGTTTTGGCCACCAGATGGCTTCAAGCCATTTGTATAGGCTCAGCTGACCTCTATCTTATGCAGTTGCCATGACAATAAAGTGAGGAGGAGGAGAGCCACACACACTGCCTTTTGCTCACTGGAGAAAAGGCAAACTATAAATGTGATAAACAACCAAATAAATATCGGTTCCCTTGTGATGAGAAGAGTCTCTGAAATGTCAGAAGGCTCTAAACAGCACAAGATTTACAAACCAACGAAGTGAGCTGCAGTTTTAGCATTGGATTATGGCCCCTTTTTAAACACAAACACAAAAGATCCAAACAATCACAGTAAAAATTTGAGTCCTTTGAATAATAATTCTTGAGGAGAGGGGAAGATTATCAGGCCTCCTAACTCAACACAGCTGAAGTCTCAACATGGTCGCCAAAGCTCTAGTGATCTCCTGCTACAAAATCCTCTTTCTCTCTTTCCGTCTCCGCTGCTCTTACCCTGCCTGCGTTTTGAGGTACAGCGCAAATATTGCTTTGCCGCTTTATAAATGCTATTGAGGCACAACTACCACTGCTTTGTTCCTGAAGTATTTTGCTGAGCACCTGTGTGCAAGACAACAGTGTATCCTTGTTCACTCTTCCTCGTGCCACATGGGCATCTCCAGTTTGACTCACTCCCCGCAGCCACCTGTTCCCACAGATGCTTTGCTCCTGCTAATTTTATACCAAGGACTGAATGTCACAGGAGAAACATTCAAAAGCGGAGCTCAGCAAGGTAAAGAGAGTTGGAAAATTTATATGTGTCATCTCCCACCCCTTCAGGCTTTGTTTAAGGAAGCACCTGAGGTACGTTCCGCCAGGTGTTAGTTAATAGCAGAAGATGGGACTTTTGGACTACAATGTGCCTAATTCTCCCTTCTGGGCGTTCTACCTGATGGACACCTTACAGACATCTAAATGTGGTTCACCTGGGAAAAAGGCTTACGCTGGAAGGCTTTGAGCCTTAGCTAGGCCTAGCTTCTTATTTAGAAAGAAAGTTCCCAGCTAGCACTTGTACAGGAACAGGAAGCTTAGGCAGAGCTAGACCTAGCTAGGCCTCAAACCCTTTCAGCTTAGGCATTTCTCCCAGGTGAGCCACATTTAGATGTATATAAAGGATCGGTCAGTTAGACGTCCCAGAATGGAGAAGGTGAAGTGCTAATTCCCCTCTATTCAGCACTGGTTAAGTCCCACCTTGAGTATTGTGTCCAGTTGTGAACACCACATTTCAAGAAAGATGCTGACAAATTGGAACAAGTTCAGAGGAGGGTGACAAGGATGATCAGGGGACTGTAAACCAAGTACTATGAAGGAAGACTGAAAGAACTGGGCATGTTTAGCCTTGAGAAAAGAAGACTCAGGGGCAGGATCTGTTCTCGATCATCCCAGAGTGCAGGACACACAACAATGGGTCAAGTTACAGGAAGCCAGATTTTGGTTGAATATCAGGAAAAACTTCCTAACTGTTAGAGCAGTACAACAGTGGAACCAATTACCTCAAGAGGTGGTGAATACTCTAACACTGGAGGCACTCAAGAGCAACTCAGACAACCACCTGGCCGATATCCTTTGATTTGGATTCCTGCATTGAGCAGGGGGTTGGACCTGATGGCTTTATAGGCCCCTTCCAACTTTTTGGTTACCCTCCTTTTCAGTTCAATTTTTCAGTTAACAAATACCCATGGTAGCAACCTTGACCGCTGCACAACCCCCTCAATTAAATATGTAAATTACACATTTTAGCTCCATCCCTTCAGGAATATGGCCTTTGGGCTGCCAAGCAAACGTGAAAAATGGGCATCTGCCTCGTCGAGATCACCCACACCACAGCTAGAAGCACTTTGCATCCATGTACACGCCGCACCCATTGCCAAAAGGAGAGCATGTTTTTGATGAGGCCAAAAGTATTTGCAAAAAGCCAACTTCTGATGACATAATCCTTCTAACTATGCTATGTATTGCATCTGACAGCATCCAAGACTTTTTCTATTGTCCCTCTCTAACTTAGCGTGTGTCCAACATAAAGCAATTGCAACTTTCTTACCACCTTAACTGCCATAGTTTCCATCCTACAGAATCCCGAGTTTCATAGTGGGAATTTTCTGTGGTTCTTCAGGGGATGGGCATTAGATTTTTCTGACAGGGAAGCAGAAGGGTTTGTGTGTGTGGTTTTTTTTACCAAGATAACAATACTTGGTAAGTTAGATATAGACTTCCTGTTTTCAGATGCATATCTTTGAATCAAATTATGTGTGGTGTACTCTCAAGTCAATTTTGACTTAGGGTGATCCTTTTGAGGGTTTTCTAAGTAGAGAATACACAAAAGTGGTTTATACCATTCTCTTCCTTTAGCGGCATCCTAGGACTGTGCCACTTGCCCAAGGCCATATAGGCTGGCTCTTCTTCTGGGAGACACAGTGCAGGACTGAACTCCCTACTTCTGGCTCTGCAAAGGGATGCCTGTCCCACTGAGATAGCTCCCTTGATTTTGTAGGATGGAGGCATAATAGTTAAATACGCATCATATTTAACTGTGCAACATTGACCAACATTCCCTCTAATTCTCCAGAGCTCTGCTCGGAGACCTCGCCCCTTACATGCAGAGTTCCAGCTGCAAAAAGAAGCAAATAGGTAGCTACACTCACACAGCTGCGTGCACCTGATGCAGCTGCATGCGCCCACTCGTCCGCACATCCTAGAGAGAACATTGATTGACACGTAGGTGGTAGTTGGCCAAATAGCTCTGTGAGTTGGGTACCTCTGTGGAGGTAGAGATTGGGAATTGAAGTCCTCACTCTGTCTCCCGGGAGAAGAGCCAACCTGTGTAACCTTGGGCAGCCTTCACAATCCCAGAGCGTCCTCAGAAGAAGGAGCTAGTATACCACTTCTGATTACTATATATCTCCAAAACACTCGTGACTATCACCATAAGTCAGAATTGACTGGATGGCACGATGCTGTTGTTGTTATTATTATTATTATTGAGACACAGTTAACAGAGAACTCATTATAAGGAACCAGGCTGGATCCCAACTACTCTTGACCCCACATGAGGTGTTTTGGGGAGTCACAAATAACCCCTTACCTCATGAATTTGATCACTCCCAACATCACCAGGTCCTTGGGCAGACAATTACCGTATTTTTCGCTCCATAAGACACACTTTCCCCCCCCCAAAAAAAGTGGGGGGGAAAGTGTGTGCGTCTTATGGAGCGAATACTGTAAAAAAAGAGTTTAAAGTGACAGAAGAAGAAGGAGAGATGGAGCGGCACGAGACAGAGGAATGGATAGAGGAGGGGGAAGTAGGAGAAGAGAGGGAGGAGTCACGAGAGGGGGAGAAGAGGGGGATAAACGTTTTTCTCACGAGAGAGGAGGGAGGACAGTTGAAAGAAACGGAAAGAGTGGTGTTAAGTAAAGACGTATGGGAGGAAAGTGATCCGGGGGAAGAAAAGGTGTTTAGAGTGCCGGAAAAGGAGGGGAAATCATGCCGCCGCCTGACTTTCCCCGCCCCTCCACGCGCACACCCCTTCACCCCCCTATGGTGCCTCGAATGCAAGGTGCATCTTATGGTCAGGTGCGTCTTATGGAGCGAAAAATACGGTATACCTGCAAGTTCGATGTCATTTGTGCATCCTGGTTCCAAGCATCTCTCTAAAGTTTCTGCAAATCAAACCATTTCAAGATACCCTTTGTTGTAAAATATGGAAATGATGCCTCATTTATAAAATATGAAATTGGAAACATTTTTTAAAATGACAACACTGTGGTTGTTTTCTTTTCTTTTTTTTCCCCCCCTAAGGAAAGTTATTATTTGTAACGGAAATTGACTGGAGGTTTGTTTCTCACCCTTTATCTGAAAGGGTTCTCATACATTTTTATACTGTAGGTTATGCTGTTGACAGCTTGGTCAAGAAATAAATGAGATTTTCAAGCATTCATTAGCAGACGAGTTGCAGACGAAACACTGATATAATAACAGTGCACAAGAGTTTCTCACAGAAAAAAATGAAACCTCTTGGTGACACTACCTTCCCCAATATTTTTTAAAAAGGCAGGAAAAAATATGTATTCTCGAAGGCTTTCACTGCCGGGATCCGATGGTTGTGGGTTTTTCAGGCTGTTTGGCCGCGTTCTGGAGGTTTTTCTTCCTAACGTTTCGCCAGTCTCTGTGGCCAGCATCTTCAGAGGACAGGAGTTAGAACTCTGTCTGTGTTCTGGTGTAGAGTGCTGAAGTGCAGAACACAGACAGAGTTCTAACTCCTGTCCTCTGAAGATGCCGGCCACAGAGACTGGCAAAACGTTAGGAAGAAAAACCTCCAGAACACGGCCAAACAGCCCGAAAAACCCACAGCAACCATCGCAGGAAAAATAGTTTGCAATGAGATACCTGAATTGATTAGAAATGATTAGAAATAATTCCCAAAATATATTGGGCAGTTGTTGACAACCATAAGCATGCAAAAAGCCCAGAAACTATCACAAATTTATATTCTTTGCCACATTAAATGCCTGAAACAACTACATGGAATGATGTAACACAGTGGTTCCCAAACTTTTCCAGCTTGTGGCTCCCTTGACCATGGCTCCCCCAATAGGATACTTTGGGTGGAGGGGAAGAAGGGAGGGGGGGAAGCTCGGTCTGAGTAGTACTTTCAAGTATTCTGTGGTGCCCCTGGGTAGGTTTGGCAACACCTGAGATGCTGCGGTGCACAGTTGGGGGAAAATACACTAATTTTGACTGGAAATAAATTCTGTGCAAATTATATTTTGCACAAGTAGCAGAAATCATGGTGGAATAAAGTCCATTTAGTGACACAGTCTTGTGATGAAACAGTATTCTCAAGATACTGTTTCACCATACTGAGATGGTCAGTCTCAGCTACAATCTCACCAATGGGGAGATTTCTTCATATCCACAGTCAGATTAGGGATATAAAGATGTACAAAATTCTTTATTTTCTTCAGTTTGAGCTGTCTTGATCCTATGAGAAATTATCCAGTCATGTTAGATCACCCATCTTTTTCAGGGAAGTACTCCCCCCCCCCCTTCCCAGCCATGGCTTCATTTGTGCAAGACTGGCATCTTGAGCCTCTGAGAAGCAATCTGTACACACAGACACACCAAACAGAATGATGGTGGGTTGTTTTAAAAGTTCCATTGGATACTTCCAGCCTATACAACAATACCATAAGTAGCCATTTCATTTAGTGCAATTACTATGACTCACATTAATGGGTTATTTTGCTTCATTGGAATATTTTTTTTAAAAAAATCTTGCTTTCTTATCCACAGTATAGATCTCATCCTATCATGGGGTGAAAAACATAATGTTGCAGTTAAGATAGCCAGAAAGGAAGGTCAAATTGTGATATGAAAAGTGACTCCCACTTTTTTTTTTTTAAAGCAAAGGCACATTTAAATATTTCCCCCAAAAAATGAAGAGGGCAATTATGGCTATGATAAAAGAGCTCATCACTCCAGCCCACAGGCAATGTTCAATGCATTTTTGAACAGATTATCCCAATGACTCAGGGTAGCTATAGAAATATTCATTTTAATATCCTCATTTTAAAATAACACAGCATACTCCCTAAGTGTTATGTAAACAGTTATGTTTAATTAAAATGTTATCATATTCATGACTGATTGATGTTAGCTGCCAGTATCTTAATGATACAGATTATATCCTTCTAATTCACAGAATGCGTCACAAGTACACGCAAGCCACCTAGGCTGACTATAATGGGATAATAAGGTGCACATGGATGAGTCCAGGTTTTAAAATATATATCCTTGTCTGCATAAGGCGTAAGAATTCTGGATACCCTATTTAGAAGTGGATAAAGTGTAGCCCTCAGGCTGCATAGAGTACCCCACCCAAACCTTTCTTATGCCTCCAGCACACTCCCTGTGAAATTAAAATATCTGCTGCTGAAAATCAGCCTTGCAATTTGCAGCCAAAAACCAGGCCACCAAAATTTGGGAGTAGACTGAAAGTATTACTTTAGATTTCTTACTGAAATGAAGAGATTGTACCCCTTCTGATTAGTTGCTTCCTCCATGATTAATTGGAATGTATTTCTCTAATTAACTGTAGTGTCTTCTAATTCTAGTCTGACCTCACTTCCCTTCATAGAATCATAGAATAATAGAGTCGGAAGGGGCTTAAAAAGGCATCGGGTCCAACCTTCCTGCTCAAGGCAGGAATCAACTCACAGCAGATCTGACAGACAGTTGTCTAATTTTCTCTTGAATGCCTCCAGTGTTGGAGTGCTCATCACCTCCTGAGGAAATTGGTTCTATTGTTGTACCACTCTAACAGTTAAGAAGTTTTTTTCTGATATTCAGCCAAAATCTGGCTTCCTGTAGCTTGAGCCTATTATTACACATCTATCTATCTATCCAGCGCTAACCAATGATTCCTTCCAGCCTTTGAATTCAAAGAGACCCCCAACTCTCTGCTGAGTGTTCTGTCCTTCTCTTGTTGGTTGATAGCTTTTATTTGTTGCTGTTGATCTGTTCTGTTGGTTGCTAGTATGTGTGCAGTAAAGAAGGAAGTATATGCAAGTCTGTAATTTTAAGCAACCATTGGAAGGATGACTCTCAATAATGGAACCACGAATCTTCAAGGTTTTTCAGTTTAATCCCAATAGTAGTCTTAGTACTTCAGTTAAGTGGGCTGTGTGGGGGAAGACTCATTTGCTGGCCCCGAGAGGATCAAGAGGTACATAGGAAAGAACTAAACCATGAACTGTAGAAAACTCTATAGACACATTAAACAGTGCCTATCATGGTTGCACTAGCATTACAACTTGCTGAACCACTTGCTGAGGCAAGATAAATTAATAATTCATACTGTCAAGTCAATTCTAACATATAGTGACCCTCTTCCAGGGTTTGTTGGGTAAGTATTCAAAACTCGCTTGCCATTCCCTTCTTCTGAGGGTGTTCTGGGACTGTGCACCTTGCCCAAGGCTGAACAGTCTGGATGGTGGTAAGACAGGGAAAAGACAAAAAGGTGGAGTGGTTACTAGAGATGGGCATGAAGGGCTTGATGCTACCACATGTTTCTTTCCCCCACACCTCTTGCCCACACCTCTACTCACCAGCCAGTACATGCTGCTCTGTCCCTCCCCATTACATGATCATCCAGTCTGGGCAGGATCCCTGGCCCACCTCCTCGTGTGAGTGGCCAGCTGCTGGAGGAGGTGGAGAAGACTGGATGATTGTGCAACAGAGAGGGACAGAGCAGTGAGTGCCGGCTGGTGAATAGAGGTGCCGGCAAGAGAGGTGGGAGAAAGGAACACATAGCACTTAAGACGAAGGAGCACAAAGTACTTAGTGCCAATCTCTAGGGGTTACTTTTCTGGACTACAACTCACAGAATGCTCCAGCCAAGAGAGTCTGAGAACTGTGGTCCATGTAAATAATTTTCCCAAGCTCTGATAGGTTCCTACATGCATTTGAGGTTTTTAAAAAGCCTGTTTAAAAGAATTAAAGGCCAGTGGGTCTCTCCAGCCAGAAGCAATTCTCACCCTGGCTTGTCCTCTTCTGCCTTTTGGCTTGGCTCTTTTGCTCCGTCTGGCCACAAACAAACTACCCTGAGCACCTCATGTTTGTTTTCCAAGCACAGCCACTGGAAAGCTCAATCAGAAGAGCTTGAATTGGAAAAGTGCCTTCTTTTTTTCCCAGTTGGCAAACGAAGAGGCACAGCAAACATCTCTGTTTTGCTCTACAACACCCCACCTCCTTTGTAGGTTTCTGCATACCAATCAGGGAGCCTGGCTGTACCAACCTACAACAGCCTCTTGCAGGCGATGTAAAGGAAGTGCTTTGTGCTTTCCATTGTGAAGTATAATATCCACTGAAACAACCCATTATGCATCATTAAGACATCAGTTCTGTGGGGAAGAGAATGTTCCTTGCTTGCCCTGAAACAGCTTTGCATATTTTGCTGGGAATATTATGGGATAACCAAGTGTAATGCCTGTAGCAAAACAGCTTCAGCAGTTCCTGGCCTATTTCCAAGGGACAGTTTCAAGGCACTTGTCTTGCATATATGAAACACCTTAAGATGTTGACGACGACGACGACAATGAAGAAGATGATGATTATGATAATCATCATCACTACATCAATATTTAACAGATACATAAGTTTTTGGCTAAAACTTGTATCTGTTATAAAATACTAGGCAATGCTTTTATAATTTTGATTGACTGCGCCTGGTATTTTTGAATAATAATAATAATATGAGATTTCTCACAGTATTACGAGCAGTTGCAGATTTCAGAAATAACATAATCAGAGCTACAAAAATAACAATACTAGGAATAGCATACACATTGTGCTGATACTTAACACATAGGTTTTAGGTTAAAACTTGTGTCTCTTATATATACTAGTCAATATTTTTATAATTTTCGCTGACTGTATTTGGTATTTTATAATAATAATATTAATTTCAAAGTCATCTGCAGTGCAATCATAGACATGTCCACTCAGAAGTAAGACTGTGGGATACAATTCAAGATAAGTGTGGCTTGGTGCAAGTGTTATTGATTAATAAATAAAAGTGTCAATATCATGCGCCCCCAAGTCAATTCTGATTTATGGTGGGTGGGTGGAGAGCTCAGTGACTTAGTTTTCTAGCTGAAGAGACAGAGGTTGGGAATTTGATTCCCCACTGGGCCTCCTGCGATTAAAGCCAGCCTGTGTGCTCTTGGGCAAACTGTACAATCCCAGGGCACCCCCTGAAGAAGGGAATGGTAAACCACTTCTGAGTATTGTCTACCTGAAAAACCCTGAAAAGGGTCGCCAGAAGTCAGAACTGACTTGAATGCACATTATTATTAAATCAACGTGTCAGATTTATTGATTGATTCAGTGATGGACTTATTGATTTTGTGCTGCTTGTTCTGCATTCTTATTCTGTATTAAGCAGAGGGCTGGACTCGAGGGCCTTATAGGCCCCTTCCAACTCAATTATTCTATGATTGTATGAATCTAAAAACGAAGATCATGGCCACTGGTCCCATCACCTCCTGGCAAATAGAAGGGGAAGATATGGAGGCAGTGACAGATTTTACTTTCTTGGGCTCCATGATCACTGCAGATGGTGACAGCAGCCACGAAATTAAAAGACGCCTGCTTCTTGGGAGGAAAGCGATGACAAACCTAGACAGCATCTTAAAAAGCAGAGACATCACCTTGCCGACAAAGGTCTGTATAGTCAAAGCTATGGTTTTTCCAGTAGCGATGTATGGAAGTGAGAGCTGGACCATAAAGAAGGCTGACCGCCGAAGAATTGATGCTTTTGAATTGTGGTGCTGGAGGAGACTCTTGAGAGTCCCCTGGACTGCAAAGAGAACAAACCTATCCATTTTGAAGGAAATCAACCCTGAGTGCTCACTGGAAGGACAGATCCTGAAGCTGAGGCTCCAATACTTTGGCCATCTCATGAGAAGAGAAGACTCCCTGGAAAAGACCCTGATGTTGGGAAAGTGTGAGGGCAAGAGGAGAAGGGGACGACAGAGGACGAGATGGTTGGACAGTGTCATCGAAGCTACCAGCATGAATTTGACCAACTCCGGGAGGCAGTGGAGGACAGGAGGGCCTGGCATGCTCTGGTCCATGGGGTCACAAAGAGTCGGACATGACTTAACGACTAAACAACAACAACAATGAATCTAATGGTTTTCTTTCTGACTAGAGTGGTCTGAAGGGTGCAAGGTGTTGCTGGCCACTAAATATTGCTAGATCAGGAAAGTTCTGTCACAGTCTCTCTCCACTTTGGTGCCCCATGAAAATATAATGGATCATCTCCTCTGTAAAATGTAAAAAGGCACGGGAGCCTTTTACATTTCACTCTGGCACAATTATTTCAGTTCCATCAGTGTCCCAGAGAAATTGTTCTCCGGCAAACACCATTTTCTCCCCTTGCTCCTCATGGAGGCTATTGCAATTATCCTTTAGGAGCGACACAAGCACATAAAGCGTGCGGTTGCTTCCTCTTGATGAGCTCTCCCTTTCTTTCTAATCAAAAGGCACCACTTTCTCAGTAGCAAGCTAATTACCATGAAAGAGGAATCTGGGTGCTGCGAACAATGACAGTGTGGAATTAACTTTAATGGATATAGCACAGCATAGGGAAGATAGGAGTCACATTAAGCAATTGCACAGAAGATGAGGACATACCTGAAGAGGCAATTCGGCACAATGGAGCTAATGCAATATTATTCATAGAAGAAATGGGTCAGTTATTTTATTTTATTTTACTTTAATTTTTGGTTTCAGGTGCTTCCTTGTAGGTAATAGAGCACCTCGGGACCCAGGAAACATTGGGAGAAAAGAGGAATATAAATTATAGGGCATCTTTAGTCACTATATTGTTTATTTATTCAAAATATTTTTATCCTGCCTTTATCCATAAAAACAACCAAAGGCGGCTAGTTGTTGATTAAAGGTTTCCATGCCATCTCTCCCACAGAAATGAATGATGGAGACCATGGCTGAAATCCTGTTGCACAACATTGTGTGTACAAAGGTTATAATGTCATCACTGGCAGCAAACTGCTGCTGATTAAAAGCAATTTTGGAGTGTGTGTTTGAAAAGCAACAAACTCATCTCCACCCTGAATTTGCCAATCAGTGGCAATTTGCTGCTTCTGATGACATCATCAAGCTGCACAATAGGATTTTAGTCTATGAAGTCCCCTCTTCCACTTTTGGGTAATCTTTTTATGATAGCTATTATTTACTGAAGATGAAGTTCTATCTCTCCGTCCCACCATCTTTTGAAAGCTTCATCCCCGGTTTGTGCCTTTTACCTAAGTGGATAATACAGAGTGGTAATTATGGGGTGAAAATAGTGGTTGTCTAATTTCTCTCCTCCTTCGATAAGACAAACCTTTGGTGGAACACATCTGATATTGGAATATTTCCTGGGGAAAACCTGAGCAGCACTCCAACATCCTATGGGAGGCAGATTTATGAGCAACATTTTGTAATGTGCAGGACTCATGTCTTTAAAAGACAGATATAAATAGCAACTCCCTGTCCATTGTGAGTGTGTGTGGTTTCCTTAGATCCATCCAGAACTGTGGGAGAAGTTGGTTCACTTCCTGTATGTTCATTCTGTATGCAGAACACATCATATGAAAAGCTGGACGAGATGCAAACAAAAGAGGATTGAGAATTGGTGAGTGGAAGAAATATCAGTAATTTAAAATATGCAAGTGATACCATATTACTGACAAAAAAAACCTCCAACAACTTAGAACAACTCCTTGGGTGTTGCTTTGCTATTATTAGAGATGGACACTTACTACGGTTCAGTGGATTGGGCCCACAGGTGTTGCATGGATGCTCCAGATTCCACATCCTGCCTCTTCCCGTGGGCTCCTACTCAGAGGAGGAACATAGCAGGGAAACCCATGCCACGGTTCAGGCAGGGTGTCTGTGGCAAGAGTTGGGGTGCAGAATCCAGGGTGCCCACCTATGGATCCGATCCACCAAACCGCACCCAAGTGCCAAACTATGGTAAGTGCTCATCTCTAGCTATAACTGTGATATAAATCATTAAGGGCTCATCCACCCATCCTATTTGCTCCTGTTAAAGCCTGGTTCTTATGGGGCATGCCCAGTTCAAATTTCCCTGACTTGTGCTGTGATGTCAACTGTGGGATTGTTTTACATCTACCTCCCCCTGTGGCAGTGAAAGGGACAAGGGTGAAGAATGGGGGAGGCAAGGAGAGGAAGAGAGGGGATGTCTTATGGCAGGGGTGATGAACCTTTGGCACTCCTAATGTTTTTCACTATGACCCCCCCCCCCAATCATCCTTTTTTGATGGCAGTACAGGCTGAGGATTCTGGGAGTTGAAATCCAAAACATCTGGAGTACTAAACGTTCTCCACTCTGTCTTATGGTAGGAATTCAAATTAGAAGAATCTGGATAATTTTCAAGGAAAAGTTATATCAGTTAGGGAAGCTTGGAGTGAGTATTCCGGATCTATGGGGAAAAGAGAGTGTTCCTTCAACTCACCTCAATCTGAGCCACACACTTTGTGGGGAGAGCCCTAACAGGCTTATAGGAGACGGTTTGGTTTACTTCCCCATCACTATAGGGTCCTTCTCTTGCTCCCACCACCTTCACCGGCACATCTGGTGGGGACACAAGAAGTTCAGTGGTTGCTCCTCTGCTATGGAACTCCCTTCTCAGAGGGCTAGGCTTCCTGTTATTCTTCCATCTGCCAATACAGACTTTCTCTTCAGAAACTGACAACAGAAACAAGATGTGGAGAACGGGACTTTTCATGGGCATCCTGTACTTTTCTAATTTTTTAAAAAAATTTCTTAACATGTCCTAACTTGCTTTACATTGTTTTGAATCAGTAGCTACTTTAATATGAAAATATGTTTATGTAGGTCTTAATATTATGAGGTGCTTTGGTTTTAAGCTGTATTATTTTTTACTAACTGTGATCTGCCTTAGATTTGCATGGGGAGAAAGGAAGGATCTAATATAAACACACAGTGGAATAAATAAATCTTTTGCCTTGGGCAGTCAAATAGCTTGGGTCAGCCCTGGATGTGGGTAAGGGTCTTCTTATGGCTTCTTTTCTCCTCAGGATTCATTTTGTTCCCTTTCTGAGAGGCTTCTGCCAGCATTTGAACAATGTATGCTTCCACTATTCCGCACAAGGATTTAAACATTATTTGTTTACCTCTTGCCGATATGTGGTTTTACCATTCTCAGTTTATCACTGGAACTGATGAAACTTCTATACATTTCAGGAGGCAACATACAAAGATATACAGAGATCCGTGTTGGACACACTGGGCCGCTTAATTTGGAAACACAGTTCATATTTTTTTGCCAGTAGCCCTTCATTAATTTCTATTTCTTTTCAGAAGATTAGATGGGAGTCATACCACACGCTTCATCAGTGCTCAAGATGGAGTTATCTCTGTCAGGACACAGTGGTTAGAAGCCTGTGTTTTGCTCAATAGACTTTTCTAAAATTAGCAGTGCTCTGAGGAAAATCTTGCATGTCTTGCTTATACTGAGCATATTGTTCCAGGACAGTGGCAGTAAAAGAGAAGAGTTAGCTCATAAATACTGACAGTCAAACCAAAGTGGCAATTAATTCATGATGATATTTAGCTTGATTATATTCTCCAAATAACTCTAATTCTGAATAGTAATGGGATCTGCTGGAGCACTGGACAGTCTTCTGAAAACAAGTCAGTGAATGTTTACCTTTGCTTGTGTTCGTATTTAGTGCAATTCTTTCAATGGTTCACCACTAGAGATGGGCACAGACCAGAAAACCAGTGGTTTCTGGTGGTTTGTGGTTAACCATGAACCACAAATCACAAACCACAATGAACCTCTGGAAAAATGAACAGCACAGAACTGAGATAGAATCAATACTAAATACAGTGCAACTATTTGTAAAAGTATTCAGGTGAAATTTGGACTTGAAATATGTGCAGTTCTCTCCATGCATAGCAAGATCCAAAACCTGAATGGAATAGAGCTAAAAAATGGGGATATTATAAAATCATTATCAAGTGATGACAATTATAAATGAAATACTAGATGCAGATAATCTCCTGCATACAAAAGATAAAGATCTAACATAAAGGAAGTACATCAAAACACTGTAGAATTTTTAAAAAACAAAATTAAATGGTGGAAATACAATCAAAGCCATAAATACATGCACAGTTCCACTAATTAGATACATAACCAAATAATAAATTGGACCTAAATTGAATTAGTAAAATTGGTTCCAAAAATGCAGAAATTAATGAACATGCATCATGCACTGAATCCAAAAAATGATGTGGATAGATTATATTTAATATGGAAAACTGGAGGTCATGGATACAACAGGTAATAGAGGAAGAAAAAAGAAGCCTAAATGATTATATTAATAGAAGTAGAGAAAACTACTTAAAGCAGTAAACACGGAAAACATCTTGAAAATAACAGAAACGAAGGTAAAATATAAGAAACAACAATTTGAAAATAAATTAGCTGGAAAAATAAACCACTACATGGACAATATCTGAGAAACATTGAGGGAAGACATAATAATAATTTAACTTGGGCATGGCTAAATCTGGGGACTGTCAAGAAAGAAATCAAGGCTTGATCTTTGCTGCACAAGAACAAGCACACCAAACCAATGTGATGAAAGCTAAGATCCAAGGAATTAGTGCTAACAGCAAATGTCGACTTTGCCCGGAAAAAGATGGAACTATGTCACACCTCATCTGTGAATGTTCAAAGACTACAAAGCTAGATACGATAAGAGTTGCAAAATTACACACCAGTTATTATGTAAAAAATATAATCTGTCCGCATCCAAGGATCCATGGGAACATCAGATAGAGAAAGTATCAGAAAACAACCAAATTGAGATCTTGTGGGACTTTCAGATTCAAACAGGCAGACACTTTTAGCATAATACACCAGACATAACAGTAAAAAAATGAAGAAATGGCTAGATCATTGACATTGTAGTTTCAGGGGATGGTGGAGTTGAAGATAAAGAATTGGAAAAATTAACAAAGTACAGACATCTGGCAGTAGAAATAATTCACTTGTGGATGAAACACATTAGAGTGGTCCTCATAGTCACCGGGGCATTGGGAACAATGCCATGGAATTTTATAAAATACTGTAATCAGCTGCAGATCTCTGAAATAACACCGTCCGAGCTGCAAAAAATTGGCAATATTAGGAACAGCATACATACTACACTGATATCTGACTGACTTAGTTTTCTGGTTAAAATCTGTATGTTATATAATGCCAGTCATAGTCTGTGTCTTGTATTTTATAATTATGATGATGATAACAACAACAACAACAACAACTTTAATGACAAAACATTACTTATTTCCACTGTGCGCGGGAATATAATATAGATATCCTGCAATGTTATTAGAGTTTGTCAACTGTATCGAACAAGGTAATGCTGCTTTTTAAAGTCTCCACAGAGCCGTTTGGACAACAATAATGGATGGAGCTGGCTGGATGGCAGAGGGCGTATATCAAAATTATGGCATCCTCTGAGTGTTTTAAAAGGAGCAACTTAAATCATAAAAAATAAAGAAGATGAATGGGCAACTCCTAATGCTGTTCTCCAAGCAAAAATACATATTTTAAAAATGAAGACATATGTGTGGTATTCAAAAGCAAAAGTTGTTTTAAAAATACACAGGCACACTGGCACAAAGCAAACTTCCAACCTCCAGATGAGCTGGAACACAGCTACCATTATTCCCAGCTAGTGATGGGTGCCTGCCTAGGGATAATGGGAGTTGTGGTCCCAGCAATGGGTTGGGGAAAGGACAATGTAGGAAAATAAGAACAACAGTGTTGCATTATAGGGTATTGGTGTGGTGCTCAGAATTTTTCACAGGATCGGACCGGTTCCCCCTGTCTTATGCAAGGAGGGGGAAATTAGAAAGTTCTCGTTGCTCCCGTTCCATTTTGCACAGAAGGCAATCAGAGCTACTGGAAAACAGCACAAAACAAAGCAAATCTCCTCTTTTAAAGTCAGACTGTGAGACCTTGAAGAGGGATCTCCACTTTTTCCCCAAACACCTGGGATGTCACCCCCTGAGATCATAGAATTGCTCCCAAAATTAAATTAACTTCTTATACACCATCAAGTCGCCTCGACTTATGGCTACACTATGAATGAGGAACTTCCAAAATGTCTTGTCATGAATAGTGCTGCTCAGCTCTTGCGAATGTGAGGCTGTTGCTTCCTTTATGGGATCAAGCCATCTCATATTTGGTCTTCCTCTATTCCTGCTAACTTAGATCCTCTGTAGGACAGCAAGGGTTTTCCCCTCCCCCTCAGCTGCGAGCGTGGACCCTCCACCTCTCAGAGAGTGCTGGCTGAATTCCCTACCTGCAGCTCACCTGTGGACTGGGGTGTTGGCGAAGGGGAGGCAGGCAATGCTCTTGAAGCTGCAAGTTTTGCTGTGGCTGGACTTAAGGGGGCATGAGAGATAAGGGAGGGAGACTGTTGGATGGATGGGTGGATGGATGGATTGGGAGGAGTGTTGAGGCACAGGAGGTACTGTCGCTACTGGAGAAGTCAAAAGATGGATGGGAGACAATCCACAGACATGATCCTGAGAATGGCTACTAGGTTGAGCTGCTTGTCCCCCTGGAGGAAGCTGCCTGGGTCTGTCGGGACCAGGCAAAGCGTCCAGAGGCTCGGACGCTCGAGAACCAGTGGTGGCCTCGCTGCCAGTAGAGAAAGCCCCCCGGTCAGCCTCCTTCCTGGCTCCGTGAAAGTCATCCTCTTGCTCCTACCTGCCCTCCGATCAATAAGGATTAGTAGGTAAAGACAGAATGCTCCTATAAATGTGACTGGTAGTAGACAGGAGACAAAGGGAAACATTGAGTTTCTCATGTTGACATCATCACAAACCAAGGATGATGCATGAAATGGGTAGTTTGGCAGCAAGCTTTTTTAAAAACAATTGTGGCCAGCTGCCAAACAAAGCCAAGAAGCCCCATGTCCAATAAAGTCAAGACAAATCAAATCACTTTGTGTCACATTACCGGAAACGAACCGAAGAGGCACACACTGCACAGCAAAAGACCTCTTGATTGTTCCATCCAGCCGGCAGAGGCTTGATCAGAAATGACGGGCCACAAGCAAGGGTTAGATCTTTAATGACAATATCTGCAGCTAAATGGCCATTTTGACATCTACTGCAATGACTTCACCAGAGGATGGGAAAAATTGCTCTGATCCCCTCGCCTACCAAAGAGCAGGGAAGTGCTTTGTCACTTAAGAATAAGTTGTTTTATAAATTCCACAGAAGTGGAACACACTCTGATAGATTTTTGCTCAGTGTCTCTGTGAGTATGTATTGATCGATGGGAGAATATGTCAGGATGTTTGGAAAAGTGAGGCAAGAACTGATCGCTGATCTTCACCTGGCTGGTTAGGACTTGGATATTCATACCAGGGATCTCCAGGTAGAACTTGGAAAGGATCTTGTCCTGAAAGCTGCTTTCGTCACTCAGAGCTGACCATATTGGGCTAGCTCAATGGTTCCCAATCTTGAGTCCGCAGATGTTCTTGGACAAAAACTCCCAGAAGCCTTCACCACTAGCTTTGTTGACCAGGATTTCTGAGAGAACATCTGGGGGCCCAAGGTTTGGAACCACTGCGCCAGATGGGCCTATGGTGTGGCTCAGTGAAAATCATTCCCCACCTATCATACACACAACCTTTCCTCCAGGCTGAGGAAGAAAGAAGGAAAGGACCAAAGCTTAATTTTTTTGGACAGTGAATCTTAGGGTTCATCTAGGGGTCACCATGGAGTCATAATACAGAAAAATCAATGTTTTCAAGTTCTGAGAACAGCAGTTATTATTGGTTCTCCAGAGATGACATCTCCATCCCCAACTGTCATCCAGCAGCCATTCCACTAGACTGAATAACCTCATTAGGACTGTGCATGTCTGTATTTTTCTGACTTCCGTTCTTTTTCCTCTCCTTCCCTTCTTCTTTTTATGTCAAGTCTTTTTTTATTATTATAAGCCCGAGAAGAGGTGCTTGCTTGTCTTTTTTATTTGTATATAAGACACTCTGTCAGCCCTTCCAGCCGAGGAATGAGGCATCAATGGTAAAAAAATAAACAATTGTTGCCACTCTAATTCGAATGTTCTCTCTGTTTTTTACCTTCCCTTCTCAACCATACAAAGTTTTAGGAGTCTGTCCTTACTAGGGAAGGGATTTCTTGTTTCGGGGCAACTGAATGGTCAACTGTTTCTTCTTCTTCTCCTCCTCCTCCTCCTCCTCCTCCTTTTTCTGCTTCATTGATGGTGAACATGCTTGCTGAGAACCCCTCTCCCTGTCTTCTGAGAACTGCTCCCACAAAATTCTATCTCTGCCACTGGCCAATATGCTGTTGTGTAAGTAATGCCTGTGGAAGAATGATGACATCTCCAACAAGGGGAGATTTTTTTGTAATTAAAAACTTATTTATTTCATCCTGGGGCTCCCACTGCTTGCATGCAATGAAGTTGATTCCATGGGACAAGCTGCAGGACAGAAGGAGGAAGTCTTTAATAAGAAAAACTCTCCCCTGCCAGTCATGCCATCCTTCTGCAGATATACCTGATACAACAAGATTTTGACCATATCACATTAAAATCAAGCATGCTTGCTTGTCATGTATGTAAAAGAAATTCAGCATAATGTTAAACACTGCAGGACAGATACTTTATTGCACTTAATTCCAAAGAAAATCAATTTAGACCTTGAATGGCACCAATTTGGTCCTTCAAATAAAAGGGGAGATAATAAAATGTTTTTAAAGCAGTAGAAAGGAAAGGAACCTATCCAAGACAATAGATTGCACCTCCTCCAGGCCAGCCCTTCATCCTCTTGAGTCCCCGAGTCATATCATTAAACCCTGTCTGTGCAGACTAAAGTAAATTATGTGATTCCCCATAACTGGTAAAGAGAATTCATTTGTGAACAAAGCAGAAAAGGAGACAATAAGGTAACACACCAAGAGAACACAAAGTAAAGTCTGCAAATTCTAAGAACAGAGGGTTTTTTGGGGGGGGTGCATTTTACTCTTCCCTAGTGCTCACACAAGAGACACACACAATTGTGAGTAGCTCTTCTTTCTGGCAAAGCAGAAAGAAGAGTGCACCAAGTCCACAAACAATATATTAAGCATGGTTGTTTTGGGGGGAAACCAAAAGCCACCACTTTTGGCATATCTTGTCAGACTTACACCAAGTGATCCAAAGAGCATACAGCTCATCTGACATTAATTCATGTCATTTCCAGTGTTCCTCAGATTTTATTCTTATTACTAGAAACATGGCAAACCATCTCACGTCAGGATGTTTTAACCCTTTCCCTGAATCTAGCTAGCACAGGCCAATTTGTTCTGCTGCAAATTATGCCTGTGGACATGTGACCATCTGAGTTTTTCCATTTATGAAACAATGAAATCACTCTGGAAGTTCCACCCTTTCTTCTACCTCCCAGTTTTCCAAATCCCTTCAAATCATTGTCATTGGATTTCTGGTGGCCATGCAGGTAACATGTCTTATCAACAGATGGCATAGTAGCATGGCGATGGGGTACCACAGCAACATATTACCAAAGCCATATGTACAGTTCTCAGGGTGAGGGAAAAGAAGCAGGCCTAGGAGGCTTGTAATCCAGCAGAGCTGAAGGTCTATATCTGGAGTCTTTGAACACATGTCTGTATATTTGCTACCTTGGAAAATCTTGGACACAGGGAAAGTGGGGACGCAACAACTCCATGTAAATTGTACATAGAGAAGATGTCTAAATTTTGCCAAGGACACACTGTGTGCTTTGTGGGAAAACTGATACTGTGATTAAAATAACACTGTTTCTCAGGGTGCTTATCTAACTTCCCATGTTTAGTTTGAGTATTTATAAATACACCAATGCTACAAAAAGGCCTCTCATACATTACTTCTTCATGTCACCATAGGAACCTTCGATCATGCAAGGAAGAGGGAAACACAGCATGTATAATACATCGAAGAAAGGAAATGCTGTGATGTGTGCTGAGCAGCCTTACCTTGGCATACTTTCTTGGAAAGTACGTGCAAGGTATGGGAACTAAAGCTAACCAGACACAATTTGTAAGAAAATTACATACAAAGGTAAATAAAAGCAAGGCTCCAATCCCAAATACATTGACCTGAGAGAAAGGTAAACACACTGAACAGGGGGTTGGACTTGATGGGCTTGTAGCCCCATTTAACCTCATTATTCTGATTCTATGGAAGCCCCACTGAACTCAGTAGGATTTTTTTGTTGTTTAGTCGTTAAGTCGTGTCCGACTCTTCGTGACCCCATGGACCAGAGCACACTAGGCCCTCCTGTCTTCCACTGCCTCCCGGAGTTTGGTCAAATTCATGTTGGTAGCTTCAATGACACTGTCCAACCATCTCGTCCTCTGTCATCCCCTTCTCCTCTTGCCTTCACACTTTCCCAACATCAGGGTCTTTTCCAGGGAGTCTTCTCTTCTCATGAGATGGCCAAAGTATTGGAGCCTCAGCTTCAGGATCTGTCCTTCCAGTGAGCACTCAGGGTTGATTTCCTTCATATCAAGCAGTAGGATTTAGTTTTGAGTAAATGTGGCTAGCATCACACTGTAAAACAGCTATCTTCTGTAAGCAGACTACACAGGATAAAGTTACCAATAATCCATGGCAAGGCGGGTGAAGAGAAACTGAGGAAAATGATTTGATACAGTTTGTATCTGCCAGGCCTTAAATCTTCTAAAGCTCTCAGTTCCGTGAAGTATCAACTGGCCACAACCTTGAACACATACCCATAAGCCTTATCTATTGATTTTCTCATTAACTACAAGTTCACTTCTCTGAAATTTTTGGAGTTCTCAGGAAGCTTCCCAATAAGTGAGTGCGCGCGCGCCATATTCTTGAGAAGAGCCCTCAAGGGAGAATGTAATCACTGCCAATAAAAAAACTTTCAAGCCAGAAATATAATACAAGGATAAGGATGCTTAAACCGCAGAAGCCTCTGTGCTGCAAGACCAGCCATCGTAAAATCGAATCCACGCGACGGAGTGAGCTCCCATCGCTTGTCCCAGCTCCTGCCAACCTAGCCGTTCGAAAGCATTAAAAAATGCGAGTAGATAAATAGGTACCACCAGGGTGGGAAGGTAACGGCGTTCCGTGTCTAGTCGCGCTGGCCACGTGACCACGGAAACTGTCTTCGGACAAACACTGGCTCTATGGCTTGGAAACGGGGATGAGCACCGCCCCCTAGAGTCGGACACGACTGGACTAAATGTCAAGGGGAACCTTTACCTTTACCTAAGGATGCTCAATAATTGAGAAAAGACTGGCACAGCGAAGTTTGAAAGCGATATGAGCCCAGAAACTGTGGAGAGCAAGAGTTTACTAGCTGTACATTTGGGAGCAGAAGTCAAGGGTGCAAAGTGTACACACACACACAGTACACACACACACACAACCTTTCTCGGGTCACTTCCTGGAGATGAATAGCAGCACAGTATTTACTGAATTCATGAATATTTATTTATTTATTTTTTAAATCCGTGTATTACCAAAACTGTGCTGCTCAGATCTGTGCAATTCAAGGAAGAAATGCAGCTGCAAGTAACATTTATCTGTAATGAGTTACTTTGGGGTAACAAGCAATGTAGTAAGTACTTACAAAGTTACTTTTCAAGTGCAACAATTAATAAACAGCATCTAGTTTCTTTCACAAGTTATTTTCAAAAGGAATTTTGACAGGAATTTTTCAGATTTTACACCATTCTTTCACCAGCCCTACATGGCAAAGGAAGTATTCTTTGTTTTTGTCTTTTGTACTTTTAGAAATATTTCCAAGGTGCAATGTCAAACGTGGTCCGTAAAAGAGCCAGAGAGCATTCCCCTGTATTTTTCTTGCCTGCTGGTAATGACAGTGCTTTGTCAAAGCCTAAGACAAATATTTACTTGTGTTCTCACAGCAAGGATCACTGCCATCTCTCTGCTGACAAATAATGAGCAGCACAACAAACATGTTGTGCAACTGTAATGTTTGGAGCTCTGAGTCAAAGTCATAGATTGCAACTTAGCAGCTCATAAGCATCGCCCTGGGCTGGCCCTTTCATTAGACAAAAGGAGGCAATTACCGCATGCAACAGATGCCAGCTGGTGTGGACAGCTGTTTTCTCTACTGGAAGAAACAGCTGTGAATTGCAGAATATTTGCATTGTCTGATATTTTTGCTAGTAGAATGCAATACCCAAATGCTGAGCTTGTGGTGAATGAAGAGGAATAATCATTCTGAAGACTGGTAGTTAAGACAGAACAACAGCACTATTGCCAAACCAACCGTCCCCCATCTTATATCTGTTACTCTGGTTTATCTGTTGGTATTTGGCCTAAATCTAGAACTTTGCATTTTACCTGTTGAAAATCATTTTGTTGGCTTTGGCCGAGTTCTCCAATTTATTTAGGTCATCTTGAATCTGCCTTCTGAAGTGTGAGCTATCCTCCCAGTTTGGTGTCAAATCAGGAAATCTGGTGAACATCCCCTGCAAGACCTCATCCAAGTCATTTATGTACATGTTGAACAACTCTGGGCTTGTGACAGAACCCGGTGGTATCCCACTTGTTACCTCTCTCTTGGATGACAAGGAAGCATTGAGCAATCCCCTGAAGAGTAGCATTGTCCAGCCCCCATGTTACCAGTTTGTCCACAAGTATATTTTGAAGGGCCATTTCGGAAGCCTTGCTAAAGTCAAGATATACTACTTCCACAGCATTCCCTTAATCTACTAAACTTGTGACTCTATAAATTTAAAAAAGGTAAGATTAATCTGGCATGACTTGTTTTCAAGAAACTCGTGGTGGGTCTTACAAATCACTGGTCATGGACTGACTGTTTAATTATCTGTTCTAGAAATTTTCCTACTATTTCTGATGTCAAGCTGACCAGTCCATCATTGAAGCTCCTTTTTTCCTCGTTTTTGAAGATGGGAATGAAATCTGCCAGGGGTCAAAGACCTCATCTGTTCTCAAGGATTATGGACAGAGGCTCCAAGATTGCATCTTGACGTTTCTTTAACACTCTTAGATGCAGTTTATTGGGTGCAGGAGACTTGAATTCATTCAAAATCGCTAGATGTTCCTTTATCTATCTTGGGCAGCAGCTTCATCCCTTTCTCCTTTCTCCTACCTACAGTTCAGTTTATCACGGTTCTCCTTTTGAGTAGGTGCTCAGCAGTTCTGCTTTCTCTTTGTCACTCATTAATATTTCTCCAACCGCTCCAGGCAGTGAACCCACTGCCTCCCTGTCCTTTCTCTTGCTTTGAGTATCATTTAAGAACTCTGGTTCATTGTTTTTATTCTCATAAATCTGAGCTCATGTTGACCTCTAGCCCTCCATAATTTCTCTTTACAACTATAGGCTCCTTATTTGTACTCTTCCCCAGTGATTTGCCCCATTTTAATCTCCCAGGGACAGAATGTATTCAAATTTAGTTGAGGATAAAAAATGCTTTATCAGAGCTCATCTCATTCAGTTTTTCACAAGGAGAGCTTTAACACTCATGTTCCAGCTTTCTGGAAATAAGCCCCAATGTTTTTGATAGGACCTACTTTTAAAAAAATGGCATATTGTACTGCAGCCTGAATTATGGACATTCTATGTAATTGGAGACGTGGATTGCAAATAAGGCTTGGCTGCAATGGGGGCCATTTCTCTTCCTTTGTTTCCATGTCTCATTCATAAGGAGACAACATAAATATCCGGTCCAGCTTCTCACTGGCAGAGATCATTGATCAACAGCAACAACAGCATGGATCTTTTGCTAGCTTAAACAAATAGGGAAGTAGCAGGAAAAGCTGGCTTCATTTACCTATAGCAGTGGTCCCCAATCTTGGGCCTCCAGATGTTCTTGGACTACAACTCCCAGAAGCCTTCACCACCACCTCTGCTGGCCAGGATTTCTGGGAGTTGAAGTCAAAGAACATCTGGAGGCCCAAGATTGGGGACCACTGACCTATAGGATCATCTTATGAAGGCAGTTTGGGGAGAAATGTATTAGTGCTAGAAATATACCGACTGGGTCTCTCCGCCCTTCTGAATCCATCCTGCTAACTCATCTCCAGAAGTGGTCAGTCCTGGATTTTATCCACTCTGAGGCACACCGCTTCAATGTGGACCTTTTGTGATCCTGATAGAAATCAGGCCAATTCTTTTCTGGATTCACCATTAATCAAATTTGAAGCACATCTTGAATGGTTTAGTATAACAGACGGATATGAACACAGTGGGTGGACAGTGGAAGCTATGGAAGTAGTGATTTCCCTTCTTTTCCATACAGACTTCCGTATTGTTACACGTTTAAAACACTTGCAGATGCTTGAACGCTTGAAGGGGGAGAAATTTCTCATTGTAACCACCTATTGTGTTACAGCCAGTTGCAAGAATACTAGTGCATTGCCGAGAGGGGGAGAAAACCAAGCCAGTGCAGAACTCTGAGGGGACACACGGCTCTGAAAAGATCTGAATGGGGGCCTTTTCTTCTTCTTGGCTAGGTTGCTCTCCCAGGATCCACCCCTTCATAAAAACAAGAAGACCTAAAGTGTGTGTCTGTGTGTGGGGGGGCAAATGTGGGTTACATGTGGTGCTCAAAGATGCCAAAGCTTCTTCAGATCCCTTCAAACACCCAACATCTTCTGCATCTCAACCATGGCAGTTGAGTCAGACGTGTTTAGGATGGAATGATGGATCATGCTGTTCTCGTAGGCATCCTTCAGTCTCAAGAGACTATGGTAACGTGCTCTGTATGAAGGACTTGCAACAGCATCTAGTGTGGCTGAGAAGGCCAATTCGAGAGTGACCATCCCTTCCACACTGAAGACAAATACAATCTGTCCCCTGTCCAGCTCCCTGATTTTGCTGGTTTCGGGACTGCCTCTTCGCCTCGGCCTGCTGGACAAGGGTCTCTTCAAATTGGGAGAGGCCATGATGCTGTTAGGATTGCATCATAAAATCTCTTACTGAATCAAACCATAAGCCATGGCTATGCCTTTCACAACGTTTTTGACATTCTACACTTTAGATTTCCCCATGTCCACGTCATCATCTGCCTTTTTAAAATCAAATAATGTATTTCCTTTTCTTTGAATCGCTGCATCACAAAAAAAAAAGGAAGCCACTTACATTGACTGAAATCTCATGAGACAATTCTAGAGGGGAGACAAAGAAAACAAGGTTATGCCCCTTGCAAAGCAGAAGGAGATTATTTAGTGTTCTTGCTCAATTGAAACAAAACAGAATGAGGGGGGGTGAACAGCCCTCTTCGCAGTGGCAGTAATTAAATATGAATCATGTAAACGCTAAACTAGAATGGCTTTTCTATCATAATTAAATCAGTTGTGCAAGTGGCAATAAACAGATGTTATTGCACATAATTAAAAATATCACAGTTTTAAAGCATTTTCATTATTTTCAGGAACATTTTAGTAGAAGAAGGCAAGGAAGAGATGGGAAATCTTTGGTGTTCTTCCCCCCCCCCCCCCGGCACTGAAGGGCTGATAAACTGTTAATGGTTTTCCACACACTTCTCTTTCTGTCTCCTACCTATTTAGGAGACTCAGTGCACAGCTGAGATAACATGCACACATTTTTATTTATTAAGCTTGCTTTGGAGCCTTGTAGCGCAGTGATTAAACTGCAGTACTGTACTTTACTTTACTTTATTAGATTTTTACCCCGCCCCCCTAGACAAAGTCTACTCGGGGTGGCTTACAAATATTATAAAAACATAATATATACAAATAATTTTAAAATCATAAAACATCACAATTATTAAACAATTAGACCAGATCAATACCAAGATGGGGAAAAAATTTATAAAACAAAAAATAGATATCAATTATTGACTGAAGGGAAGGCCTGCCTGAAGAGCCAAGTTTTTAAATGGCTTTTAAAAACACCCAGCGAGGGTGCCAGTCGGATTTCTGTTGGTAAACTATTCCATAGCCGAGGGGCCACTGCCGAGAAGGCCCGGTTTCTTGTTCTTTCTTTCCGGGCCTCTCTCGGCGTTAGGCCCCTCAGCCGTCCCTCCTGGCTATGCCGAGTGATTCGGGTAGATCTAGGTGGGAGAAGACGATCTGCCAAGTATCGAGGTCCCAAACCGTTTAGGGCTTTGTACGTCATCATTAACACTTTGAAGTCAATGCGGAAACGAATGGGCAGCCAATGCAAGGCAGCCAGAGTGGGAGAGATATGTTGATATTTTCTCACCCCACTCAAAAGTCTGGCAGCCGCATTCTGCACCATTTGGAGTTTCCGCATCAATCTCAAAGGTAGCCCCACGTAGAGCGCATTACAGTGATCTAATCTCGAGATTACGAGCGCATGGACAAGAGTAGTGAGGGCCCCACCATCAAGATAGGGTCACAGCTGGGCAATCCGCCATAGATGGAAATAGGCGGAGCGGGCCAAGGACGCCACCTGGGTCTCCATGGTCAGCGCCGGGTCCAGATGTATCCCCAAGCTGTGAACCTCACTCTTTGCAGTGAGAGTCGTCCCCCCAAAAGAAAGGGAGTCACCCAATCCGCTAATGGAGGGACCACCCACCCTCAAGGCCTCCGTCTTGTCCAGGTTCAGCCTCAACCCATTCAGCTGCATCCATTGCAGTACAGCCTCCAGGCAGCACTGAAGGGACAGAACGGCATCCACTGAAGTAGGTGAAAAGGAGATGTAGAGCTGCGTGTCATCAGCGTACTGGTGGCACGATGCCCCACACCCCCTGATGACCCCACCCAGCGGCCTCATATAGATATTAAACAGCATTACTGTACCCAAAACTCTGCTCATGACCCAGGTTCAAACCAGGTAGCCGGCTCAAGGTTCACTCAGCCTTCTGCTCAAAACCCAGGTTCAAACCAGGTAGCCGGCTCAAGGTTCACTCAGCCTTCCATCCTCCCAAGCTTGGTAGTTTGAGTACCCAGGTTGCTGGTGTGTGTGTGTGCAATGTGTACATAATTAAATTGTAAACAGAGCAGAGACTGATTTAAGTGCTATGGGGTGGTATATAAGCAACACGCTTTGTTTTTGCTTTTCTCCACCAACAACTGCTTTACTCACCACCCCATCCCAGTCCACCTCTACTATACTTCTTTTCACACATTAACCTAACATTACTTCCTGAATGTAAGACTACTTAAAAAGCAGGGTAAGAGGAGATGCTAGAGGAAAAGAAAATCAGACCAACAAATATCACAGTGTGCTCTGGGATGGGAAAGAAATTTAGTGCTTTATATTTACTTTCTTCTTTTAATTGCACCCTCTCACAATCATTTGAGCCTTGCGATTTATAACTTCTAAGCTCTGCTTCTCATCATTCTTCAACGGCTGAAAAGGTCCAGTGAGCCTACAGCCTCATGGCACAGTGGTTAAACTGCCGTATTGCAGTCAAGACTCTGCTAACAACCTGAGTTCAATCCCAGGCTCAGGTAGCTGGTCTCGGGTGACTCCGCCTTCCATCCTTCCAAGGTTGGTAAATTGTGTACCCAGTTCACAGGGAGGGGGCAATTTGTAGCCTGCATAATTAAATTATAAACCACCCAGAGAATTCCTTAAGCACAATGGGGCGGTATATAAGCAGCACACTTTTTTTGGGGGGGGGGCTTTTTATGAAGACCTAGGTCTCCCAGGAAGCACCACTAGGGCATTTCCCCTTTCCTTCAGGACGTAAGCCTGAGAGCTTGGAAGAAAGGCCTGTTGCAGGTGAGTGAAATGTAGGTGTGTGCAGGTGTGTCTGTGGACAAGAACTCTCAGAATTCTGCCTATGGAATGCTTGGAGAATTCTGGGAT
This sequence comes from Intellagama lesueurii, assembly GCA_037013535.1. NCBI lineage: Eukaryota > Metazoa > Chordata > Lepidosauria > Squamata > Agamidae > Intellagama > Intellagama lesueurii. The sequence goes on from JBAJHW010000003.1 coordinate 11,593,679, forward strand.
TTGCAGTCAAAGGAAGGAAGGAAAGTAAAGCCCCATTGCAAGTGAGCTCATAGTAGCTTTTTCTCACTACTGCTATTTGCTTTATTGCTTGCTCACTCCTGTTCCAGAGCAACAGTTGGCTGCAATGGGGACAAGAACATCAGACAAGCTCTACAGGATCACGCCAACAATTTCCTATGGTAAGACCATCAGTATCATATGAATACAAATTCAAGAAATGCCTCCAATACTGGGGGTGATCTATAATTATCCTGACTAGTGACCATTGATGGCACTAAACCAGTGGTTCTCAACTTTGGTTCCTCAGATGCTCTCGGACCAAAACTCCCAGAAACCTTCACCACTAGGTCTGCTGGCCAGGATTTCTAAGAGTTGCAGTCCAAGATCATCTGGGGACCCAAGGTTGGGAACCACTGCACTAAACTAAAAAAAAAAAAACCCAATCCAGTTCCTTTTTTGAGCCACCTAAGTTGGTAGCCTGCCAACCTAGCAGTTCGAAAGCATGCAAATGCGAGTAGATAAATAGGTACCACCTTGGTGGGAAGGTAATGGTGTTCCATGTCTAGTCGCGCTGGCCACGTGACCACGGAAACTGTCTTCGGACAAACACTGGCTCTACGGCTTGGAAATGGGGATGAGCACCGCGCCCTAGAGTTGGACACGACTGGACTAAATGTCAAGGGGAACCTTTACCTTTTAAGTTGGTAGCCATCACTGCTTCCTGTGGTAGTGATGGCCACAATTATTCTAAGTGATGGGTGAAGAAGTACTAGACCTTCAACTGATCAGCTGCAGTGGATGATCCTGGGTTCTAGGATTATGAGAGGAAGAGGAACACTTCTCGCTATCAACTTCTTTCACAGCGTGCTTGATTTAATGCACTTCCATTATGCTCACATCTTTACTTGATTTGTTTCCTAAGCTAAACAGTGCCAAACATAGATTTTTTTTCAGCATCGGGGGAGTGGATGCAGACCATTGATCATTCCTGTCATTTCTGCATCCTTTGAGCTCTGGAGAATGGTGAAGAGCAGAACTTTAAAGCAATGAGTTACAAGGATCAATGAACAGAGCCACTAACTTATAGGATGCAAAGAAAGCAGGGTGGATTTGATTTAAACAGCAGTCAAATCATGATTTAAGTCATGATTTCAATTTTTAAAATCAGATTTTATTCACAATTGAAATTTTAAAAAATCCATTTTTAAAATTTTAATTGTGATTTAAAAATCAATGTGATTTTTAAAAATCATTGATTTTTTTATCCACCCTGCTTATACTGCCCTACCTTAAAAGTTTCTTGTAAGAATTTGTCGAGTAATGGGTAGGCTAGTTTGGCCATTCTCTTATATATATTTTTTTCTTTCAAAACAAAAATAACAAGCATCATAACAGGCAATATAGTGAGTTACCAACATTTGGGGAGGGGAGCAATGTTTGGCAACTTTTTTAAAAAAGTAAAGTAGTGGGGGGGGGGCCCTGCGATGAGCTGCGTAGTAAATTAGTTTTAAAGTCCTCTCCAAAGATCAAGGAAGGAAGAGATTAAGGCAATACTGACAGTAGGAAGCTTGATTAAGATTGCACCTTTGGTAGGTGCCATGCCAAGCCACTTTTTGATGGCTGCTCATTCCCTGGACAAGGAACGCTGCCCGTGTGTCATCACTCTCCCCTTCTTCAGTTGTGAGTATCAAGTGCTTATATGTGATCTCCTGCCCTCACATGCGAATCATTGTCTGATGACTTCAGTTGCACAGAGTGGAATATGCATGGAGGTCCTCATCTTTGGAATCACAGCTATAACAGAAATAATGGTTTAAATCTGCATATTCTAGTTGGCAGCCGTATAAAGCTCTTACAGCCTTCGTTACACCCTTCTATTAAAAATTATCCCACGTGTCTTACATTGACCCTGAACAAAACGGAAGAGATGCAAACAAAAGGCCCTTCCCCAATTAACCAGAAGATCTTGAAGGCATATTTGTTTTATAATTCCAACAATCGTCTTCGCCAAGACTGATAGTTCGGGAATTGCTCACGTACAGTAATTACAACAGTTCAAATTTCCTAGGCTGAATAACCCAGTCTTGTGACCTGAACAGTTTCAACCAGCTCTTAAAACATTAACTTTGTTTCTACTCATCAGAATTTGCTCTTTAAATCAAATATACCTCTGTCTCTGACAACCTGTGCACACATTTGGATTCTGCAGCTGTTGCCTGCTGACTCACTGGTTTATTTCCCAATGATTCTGCCAACCCAAGACAGTTTGCTGCTAGGGGTTGGGGAGGAAACGAGGTGTCTCCATCCCTCAGTTCCAGATATGGTAACTGATGGACTGGCAACTCAATCTTGTTAAAATATAACACCAGCATATATAGCAAGTGATCTGAAGGGGGGGGGGGGGGGAGAAGACAAGAGGAAGATAGACACACCAGATGTTTCCCTCCATTATCTTTTCTTGATCTGCACACTAGACTGGAACTCTTAGGCTTACTTCTTTCCTTCTTTCTCTAAGGCCATTTCTTTTTTGTTTTTTGTTTTTCCCTCTTAGCTAGACAGAGCAACAGATCTGCAAACAGGAATGCCAGTTCTAACTTTTTTTAAAAAATCCCTCTCCCCTGTTATCTTGCCATTGGCTTTAAATCCTAAAAGTATGATATATTTGCTGTCCTTTTTGAGATCCTGAAGAACTGACTGCTAATGACAATGCTTGTAGTCCAGAGCAGGGAGGCAGTTTGTCCTTTTGTCATCCTGAATAGATTCTCTGCTTCAGTCAGGAGGCAAAGATAAACTGAAGTAATGTCATGACCTAATAAAAGTGAAATCTACAGGCCAAGCCCGCTGCTGGTGTCTCGTTTGGTTCTATGCAGATGACAAAATGTCAAGAGATATAACACGATTTTTTAAAAATAAAATCCTTGAGGAAAACTATTCCTGGTAGATGATGATGCTAAAGCTGTGTGTCACAGTGAAGGGCGAGTGCATCTCCTTCTGGCTGAGCTTTGATATAATACAGTTCCAGCTTTCCTCATTGTAGTCATCAGAACTCTGGCCTAAAAGCAAAATAGCAAAGTGTGATGCTTATATAGTGCCCCATAGTGCTTATAGCACTCCCTGAGTGGTTTACAATGTAATTATGCAGGCTATATGTTGCCCCCCCCCATCCCTAAGCAAGCTGGGTTCTCAATTTACTAACCTCAAAAGGGTGGAAGACTGAGTGAACTTCAAGCCAGCTACCTGAAACCATCAGGATCAAACTCAGCTCATGAACAGAATCTTGACTGCAGTACTGCAGTGTAACCATTGCACCACGAGGCCTACAATATGTTTTGTGAGAGCAGACACTGGAACCTTTTGTTTAACTACCATCCCCAGAAACCTGCAGAGGATTCCAGGAACTGCAGTAAAAAAAGAGTAAGTTTTAAAAAGAAAATTCATTCATTTCCTCACTCTCATCCGTTTAAATCTTCTCAACCCAGTGAGTCACCTAGGCACGGAACTGTGAAACCCTCCAAGATTCCAGGCCAACTAGACAAAGAACTCTCATGTTATCCTTGTGGTATCTGTAATTTGTAGGAAACATCTTTGCAACAGGTGCCCGCAAAGAAAAGCACAGCAAAGCACAGCACAGCAAAGCACAGCACAGCAGGACTGGGTGACTGGTAAGAAGGATGCAAGCAACCTATCCCATGTTCCTTTTTCTTGTCAATTCAGGTTGTCTGAACAAAGTGACACACACTGATGAGGAATTTTCAGATTCACTGGGTTGTTCTCTCCAAAGTGTCCCCATGCAAAATTGGTGTTCTGTCTCTTTGAAAACCAGACTCCATACACCCAAGAGTAAAAGAATGGGCCAGTTTTTCCAAGAAGACACTAACATCCCTTCGACTGCTTTAAATTCATTTTTAAAATCCATGCCACAATGCAGGAGCCCTCTTCAGTTTTGTGTGAGGGCTCCATTTGAATAAAATTCTTTCTCACTGATGTGAAAACTTGCTAGCAGCAGAAAATATTTCACCCTCCCCTGGGCAAGGGGAAAAGATTTGCAATTCCTCAACCTTGCCCATCAGGAGAAAATAAGCAAGCATTTACATCCTCACTTCTAGCAGAAGAGTATTTTGCATTTCCAGGCCAGGCTACAGATTAGGAGAAGAGATTTCTCAGGCTCCAAACTGGGGCACAGAGTTCATAAAGGACGAAGGAGTGCAGGGTGGGGGTGCGGGTGGGGAACCAGCGCCCTTTTGATGTGATACAAGCTACCCATCTAATCTCTTGCTCACTTGGCACCTGCAATCATAATCTCAATGCATCAAACGAGCCAAGAGACTTGGGCCACATTACCAGGCTAACAAATGGGGAAACTGCCTGCTGCCAAGAGGCCATCTGTGAGAATCAAATCTGTTCACTCATGGCGCAAAGCCCAGCCAAGGCTTGGCTTACCGGGAGGGAAATAACCCATTGTATTCTGAGCATCAACACTCCTTTTCTCTCCTCATGCTCTCTCTCTCTTTTCACACAGCGGTGGAAAACAATAGTCTCACTTCTGAGATGATGGAAGACAAAGCTTCTCAAATCACTTGCAAATTTCAGGTAGAAGATGGACAGCTCTTTTACAATCATACTCAATTCAAATTTCCAACTTAAATCATAAACAGAGAAGGGCACAAACCGAACCACGAACCAGAAAAACCAGCAAACCGGGCTGGTTTGTGGTTTAGTTTGTGACCCAATTCGGGGATCCTGTTTGCCAAAGCAAAATGAAGCGTGGAACTTTTTCCCCCCTTGGTGCTTCGTTCTGCTTTGGCAAAATGGATGCCTGCCTGTCCCCTTCCCACTGCCCCTGTCACCTCCCTCCCTAGTCCTGCCACTGCCAGCATCAGAGACCGCGGGCTGGCTCAGCTGGGCAATGTGCACATGCGCAAAGGCTCCCCGACTCCTGGGAGGAAAGTTGGCCCATTGTCTCTGATGATGGTGGTGAAGGAGGTGGCAGGCCTGGATAGGGAGATGATGGAGGCAGTGGGAAGGGGGCAGGTGGGCAGATGATTCCGCCTCTGGCACAAACCTGAAAAATGAACTGGTTTACTTTGGAGAGAGTTCATGATTATAGAGATGGAGGCTTCATATTTGTATATGAATATGAAGCCCCCTGGCACAGGTGGCCACCCTGATTATCTCCCACCCACTCACCCCCAGACCCTGCTGGACCACTTACCATGCATTGCACATTGCATGTGGCCAGCGTCATCGTCACTGTGCCAATCGCGGAAGTAGCTCAGCTGCCATAGCCCCACCTCCCTGCTCTCCCAGCCACTCCGGCAAGGGGGCGGGAGGACGAGTCTCCCTGCTCAGCTGTGGAGCGGCTGGGTGAGCAGAGAGGTGGGGCTGTGGCAGCCGAGCTATTACTGCGATCGGTATGGTGATGGTGATGCCGGCCATGTGCAGGAAGTGGTCCAGCAGGGTCTGGGAGTGGGAGATAATCAGGGTGGCTACCTGTGCCTGGGGGGGGGGGGGGCTTTGTATTCATATGCCAAGCCCCCATCTCTAGTCAGGAGTCTTTGCGCATGAATCATGATCGTTTGTGGTTTGTGGGTAGCCACGAACCACAAACCGTCAAACCCCACCAGATTTCTGGTTTGTGCCCATCTCTTGCCATAAATAATCTTAAAGGTTCTATTACTTAACTTCTTTTTCATTGCATATCTGCTGCCGTCCAGGTCTACCCGCTTCCAAAACGGTTTCCCTAGCCTCCTGCCCCCATCCTTGTTCCAACCCCTTCCATTAGGATAGCTAGCTACATCTCACCAAAAAGGTTGTAATGCCTGTCTGAAGGACAAAGCAAAAGAAAAGGGAAATTCTCATAAATTTGTTGTTGTTTAGTCGTTAAGTCGTGTCTGACTCTTCGTGACCCCATGGACCAGAGCACGCCAGGCCCTCCTGTCTTCCACTGCCTCCCGGAGTTGGGTCAAATTCATGTTGGTAGCTTCAGTGACACTGTCCAACCATCTCGTCCTCTGTCGTCCCCTTCTCCTCTTGCCTTCACACTTTCCCAACATCAGGGTCTTTTCCAGGGAGTCTTCTCTTCTCATGAGATGGCCAAAGGATTGGAGCCTCAACTTCAGGATCTGTCCTTCCAGTGAGCACTCAGGGTTGATTTCCTTCAAAATGGATAGGTTTGTTCTCCTTGCAGTCCAGGGGACTCTCAGGAGTCTCCTCCAGCACCACAATTCAAAAGCATCAATTCTTCGGCGGTCAGCCTTCTTTATGGTCCAGCTCATAAATATACTGATGCTAATTTTACACACAGAAATTAATATTTTGCAGTAATTACTATAATTTATCCATCTCACCCTAATGAGGAAAACAGTAATGAGCTGACCTTTGGGTCTACCACTCAATCTGCTATCCAAGTATTGTTAACTGTAAATAGGCCACCTCAAAGTCCCGGATCACTGAGGTCCTTCCCAGTAAACCTTTCTGATGGAGGCCTGTCCTTTGTGAAGCAGGACACAGAGCTTGGCCTCTTTTGGTCAGACTTGCTGACTCAAACCTTAATCAGCAAAGTAACATGTCTCTGCAGCAGAGCTTCCAAAAGTTACTTTTTGAATACCAGTTTCCAGTTTTCCCTCTAGTGATCCAAGGAAGAATGCAGGTGCTATCACCCAAACAGTAACTTTTCTCTGCTCCGCTCTACACTCTTCCCCCTCCCTCCCCATTGCAGAAAGACTACACAGATTTGTCCAACTCTCCAGCAAACTCTGGACCCTATCCCCATGTCAACTTACTTCTACTCTCTTCCCTTCCCTTTCTGCTTACTCTGTGTTGCTGGATACCATCCACTGAGAACAAAGAGCATACAAAGACACTTTATACCAACTTAGACTCTATGTCCATCTAGTCTTTCTCTGAGGTTCCTTTCCCATCATCTGGTTTATGATCCTTTTAATTCAAGGATAAGGAACACACAGCCCATGTGCCGCATGCAATCTCCAGACCATTTTTTTGCAGCTCCCCATGACAATCCCTGAAATTGGGCTGCCAGATTTCAACAGCAAACAAGAAATGGGGGGGGGGGGGGGAGGGAGAGATGTACAGATTTGAAGCAAGCCTTTTCATTGTTTATACAGCTTGCAGAAATTTGACACTAAATTTGGCAACAAAGGAAAGATACCTCACGCCAAGCAAGCAAAATCTTTCCTTTCAATGGAATTCTCCTCAGATACTGTCCGTTCCCCCCCCCCCCAATTGGGGATAGAATTGCACTGGAGAGTGAAACCCATGTGAGGCCAACGAGGCTGTTTGACCCACAAATGTTGCTCACCTCTCTTTAAACAGATCTTGCCAGGGACGGAGGCCAGAACCTTTTGCTTCCAAAGCATGTACTCTGCCACTAAGCAACAGCTTTTCTTCAAAGAAGGACAAACAGTTTTCTGGGCACTTGGTCCGTACATATAACGGAGGTACCCTGGGAAACTTACTTTTCCCAGGGATCCTGCCTTCCAAACTGCTGCTTCTGATGCCAGCAAAATCGTCAAAGAGTGTAGGACACATAATAATGTTACAGGAAGCCAGATTTAGGCTGAATATCGGGGGGGGGGGGAGGACTCTGAATTGTTAGAGCAGTACAACAATGGAACCAATTACATTGGGAGGTGGTGAGCGCTCCAATGTTGGAGGCATGCAAGAGAAACTTGGACAACCCTCTGTCAGATCTGCTTTGATTTGGATTCTTGCATTGAGCAGGGGGTTGAACTCGACAGCCTTATAGGGCCCTTCCAACTCAACTGTTCTACGATTCTGTGAGAAGTCCAGGTTACGTAATAATCTAAACCAAAGAAGAATCTGTTAGAGGGCATACAAGAACTTATTTTATACTTGTAAATGCACCTGACTTGACCTGAGTTAGAAGCCCACCAGTTCCACCCTCACCCCATTCTCTCTGTCTCGTTTCCCCCCAACCCAATCCCTGCCCTCACACAGCTCCTCCCGCTACCCACGCAGAACTCTCCCTAAGTTGCATTCACATGGAAGTTGACCTCCTTGTTTAGCAGTCTGGGGATATTGTTTACACGGTTATGTTCTTTGGATCGTTATAGTTAAAAGAATAGTACTTTAACCATATTTGTTTGCAAAGGCTTTTGTTTTGGTTTTTTTTTTTTTTTTTTTGCTACCATGGCATATCATCACCCAAGGCAACTGTTTGAAGCTTTGATTATAATACATATTGTTGTGTGATAAAAGAAAAGAGAGTGATTTGACAGAAGCCTATAGGACAATAGGCAATCTATTTAGTTTGGAGCTAGAGGAAAATGAACTCATGGTTTATATGAAATGATTCACGAAAGAACCCATCAAATGATTATGATCAGGTGCTCCTAAAACCTAATATGAAGAGGACCAGTTGGTGCACTGAGGGAACTCATTTAGAGAGACAACTGACCCAATTGTTAAAGTCAGAGCATCAGTAGTATCCATACAAAGTCTCCTGTTTTTAACTCTTACCGTTCTGGAGATCTTTCAGGATACAGTAAAGAACTGACAAAAATATTTATAAGTTAGTTCAGTCACGATTTATGAATTCCTCTTCTGAAGCAGGAGTGCTGTTTTTGCTCTTAGCTGAGCTGGCGTTATCCCAAGTCCCTCTTTCAGTCTCAGAGTTAGCCTGGATCTATTCACGGAACCTTCCGTTCCCAGGATTTTGGCATGCCTGCTTCAATATGCCACACATTTGCAGCAGTTCCATATTGCTCTGGATGCTCAAGGCCATTGTGTCAGTCCACACAGGGAAGCTGTGTGATCCTGGCTGGCTCCGTTGTGGCAAATTATTAAGGCTGTAACTCATGCCACTCAGGTGGCTTTTTATCCCTACTTTTATTCCTATGATTTCTTCTATAGTAGGAACAGAACACATATATATCTGTGCTGGATTCTTTTTGCAACCGATATCTGTTTTCTCAATCTGATCTCAGTGCATAGCCTGATTCCATGTGGTCACTCAGTGGATCTGGCATCTGGCTGCGTAGCCAGATGTTGGGAGTTCAGTTCCCCACTGTGACTCCTTGACAGGGGCTAGACTCAATGATCCAAAGGGTCCCTCCAGCTTTGCAGCTCTAAGATGATGATGATGGATGAGTAATAGTAGTAGCAGTAGTAAAAAACACCAGGCAGAATCAATCAAAATTATAAAAAACATTGACTGGTATTACAGAACAGATACAAGTTTTAACCAAAAACCGAAGTATCTGTTAAATATCAACTCAGTATGTATGCTGTTCCTAATATTGCCAGTTTTTGTAGCACTGATGATGTTATTTCTGAAATCTGCAACTACTTATAATACTGTGTGAAATTTCTTGATATTGTACCCAAAGCCCTGATGATGATGGGTACCACTGAGGTGGTGGTAGTGGTTATTTGGATTGGTGGGCGGGGGAGGAGTGTTCTAGAGTCCATCTTTTCAATCTGCTTGATGCAGAGACATTTAGCAAAAAACAACACTGAAACTACTTTCTCCAGCTTTCTTCACTGGGTGAGATGGTGGTGAGGAGGTAGCTTGTTTTACGTTAGGGGCAGGAGGGGCTTACGCATGCAGAAGAGATGAATCTAGCAAGGGATGCTATAACAATGACCGAAGGAGATCAATAAAGAAGATGGAGAGATGTCAGGGGCAAGAGGGAGTACAAGGAAGATGATTGATTCCCATTACACTGCGGAATCCACGGCGCTTCTTTGACAAAGTCAAACATAAGCCTGGAATCAAGGAACCAAACAGATGGTTGGAGGAAACAGTGATTAATAGAAGTGAAGTAGGCAAAAAGTCTCTAACTGTGTGATCTGCTAACCTCAAGGTGTAACTACACTGCAGTTTACCCCACAATTTGTGATGGAGTTGGCATGGTTAAATTTGATTAATTTTTCCTTTAACTACACATTCATTATCTATATTTTAGAAGTGACTTATTTCAGAGTTTGTATCATTAAATGACCATCATGCAGAATATGTTTATGCAAGTAAGCCCAGTCTTTTTTTTTCCCCCATGGGCATTTGTTCCTTTTCATCAAGGCAGCAATTTTTGCTTTGCATCTTGCCCCAGTCAAAACTCCATAAGATAAACCAAAGCTCTGATTTCGCAGGTCATAAAATTAGCCCCCGGTCCCAAATTAGGGGATAGAAGACATTCTTTCTTTGCACAAGTTAATCTCTAATTGCATGTTACAATCCACTAATTATTCACACATCTACACCCTTATGTTGGCCCACACAGCTTGTGACCACCCCCATGTAACCCACCAGCCATACATTATGGTCCGTCAACTGCTTCATTTCCCCACCATCACCAACACATACACTTCTGCCTAATTTAAGTACTGGTATTTAAAGATATTAAGGAATGTTTGGATCTGCTTATAAAGAATGCCTGAATCTGTTGGAAGAATTGTTTTAATCTGTTTTTAATAATTTTAATCTATTGTAAATCACTTTGGGAGCCCTGCAGAGCAGAAAGGCAATAAACAAGTGGCTTAAACAAAATAAAATTTAAGTAAAAGAAATAAATTAGATCTGTCCACAGGCCATGCTTCCTAGACAAGTCTACATAGGTCTGGAATAGATCTAATAAATTTAGATGTACACTTTAGGAATGGTTTCTATAATTCAATTAGAAATATAGTATTTTTCACTCTAACAGGAAAATAATGACTGAGCAGTCTGTGTGGCTTCTCATGTTGCTAGGGTTAAGTGTGAATGGGTAATCCCAAGGCTCCTGTTATTCCCTCTTGTTCTAGTTCAGTATGTTGAAACTAGAGATGGGCACGAATCCAAAAACGAACCAGGAATTTCATCAAAATTTGCTGGTTCATTGAATTCGGTTGGTTAGGGTTCATCCAAACTGGAGAACCCAAACTTTCCATAATCAATGAACTTTTCTGCCATTTAACGAACTCCCTGGTTTGTTTTCCCCACCCCCACAACCTGCCCCCTCCCCCTTCCCACTGCCTCCTTGCCTCCCTAACTTGTCTGGGCACTGTGGTTGCCGCTGCTGCAACCCTTCTGGAAGCCAGGCCTGCTATCTCTGTGCGTGCCCCTGCCTCTCAGCTAAGTGGCAGGTGCATGTGCAGAAATAGCAGGCCCAGCTCCCATAAGGGAAGCCGGGCCACTGTCTCTCAAGATGGTGGTGGTGGTGGCAGGACAAGGTAGGGAGGCAAGAGAGGCAGTGGGAAGGGGCCAGGGGGCAGGCTGTGGGGGTGGGTAGGCAGCTGGGCTATTTTTTTTTAGCTAGCCACTGGGCTATCTAAAATAAAATTGGTCTGAATGAACCAAAAAACTAATTTGTGGTTTGTTCACGAAAATTTGTAAATTCATGGTTAGTGGACTTCCACGAACCAAGACAAACCACCCTTTTGCTGGTTCGTGCCCATCTCTCGTTGAAACTCAGTTGGACATCCCTTCGAACTGGGCATTTTCAAACAGAGGACTGTTCTCTGACAGACTTTCAAACTGAGAACTACCCCCAGCAAAGTAGGGCACCTGGCTGTCCTACCACTCAGCTGACTCTATCACTAAATTTTCAGTGGCCTGGTTCATGCCTAATGACCTCACTATGACAAATCCAGTGATGCAGTGGTAAGCAGGTACCCCATAGCCAGCTCCCCAGTCCCTGGGATGATCCAGGGAATTGGTTCAATCCCTATCAACAGATGTGGAGCAGATATTTTGCAAAGTAAATGGCTCTGGATTGCGTATTCAAATCCAAGTTGTCCCAAATGTTTTTCATTATAAAAGGGATAGTTTGCAACAATACACTGTCCCTTGGAAAATCCATTTCTTTCCCAGCTCTTAGGAGGACTGCTGCTAAGTTTAGAAGGAAAAAGAAGCCTGAGGTTGTTGGCAATTGATGTCATAGTCCCTCCTATTCTGAAGATCTTGGGTCTTTGACCCGGTGAGCCCTGGCTCTGCTACACAACTGGACAAACAACATTTTATCAAAGCAAGAATCCTCCTAATTCCTCCCTATCTCCTTTCTCTTCATGCATCTGTTTTGAAGACGTTACTATGGGTTGCTAACCCACAGTTTCTTAGGCCTTCTGAAAAATAGCTTCATGAAATTTTAAGTTTCTAGTGGGGCTAAGATTGCATATCTCTGTCCACCTCTTGGCCCCCAACTTTCCTTGTTGGATCAACGTAGAAAAACTGAAAAGAACCTGGAACTATCTTCTGGCTGAACAAGGTTACATTTGTTACTCTTCTTAGTAGCTCAGATTGTCTGTCTCACTCTCTCACAAGCACCCAAAGATTATTTTACAATTGTTACACAAAAGGTCTGTCCCATGACATCACACATGCCCCCCTCTTGTGACACCAGAAGCTCTGATATCACATTTTGGCCCTGAGATCTCAGGGAATGGTAGACTACTGATCTGCTATCCCTAATGCAGCCATTCTCAACCTTTCTTTCTCTCGCTCTCGCTCTCTTTTGACCACGACCATGAACACAACATTAAATAAATACAGGTTGAATCAGGATTGTATAAATTGCATAATGAACCTTATAAGGTGGTGTGTGAAGAATTGTTTCCACTCTATGACCCCTTTCAGGGGGCCATTCATGCTTTGCACTAATGGGATGGAATATATATGAAAGAAAATATACTGTATGGCCCCTGCTGAGAATGGCTGGCTGAGGTGGCCCTTGTAAATGCTCTGTGGAATTGCAGGCAAAGGCAACTACAGAGCATGGGCAGAGTGGATTCAGAGATCAAGAGATGTTCAAAATGGTTCGGCATGGTAGAGTTGGAAGACTGGAGCAAAACCACGTTGGGGTCTTTTTGCTGTTATGTGCTGTTTTTGATTTATGGCACCCCTATGAACTAATGACACGGAAAAAGTCATATGACTGATAGCACTGATCAGGTCAATCTACAGGCCATCTACAACCAATCTACAGCTTTTCCCACTCTTTTGTTGACTATGAGGGCTACTCCATTTCTTCTACGGGATTCTTGCCCACAATAGTAGATATGATAATCGTCTGAATTGAATTCGCCCATTCCCGTCCATTTTAGTTCACTGACGCCCAGGATGTCAATGTTTATTCTTGCCATCTCTTGTTTGACCACATCCAGCTTACCAAGGTTCATAGATCTTACATTCCAGGTTCCTATGCAGTATTTTTCTTTGCAGCATCGGACTTTCCTTTCACTTCCAGGCACATCCACAGCTGAGCGTCCTTTCGGCTTTGGCCCAACCACTTCATTAGCTCTGGAGCTACTTGTACTTGTCCTCCGCTCTTCCTCAGTAGCGTATTGGACGCCTTCCGACCTGAGGGGCTCATCTTCCAGCTTCATATCTTTTAGCCTTTTGTTTCTGCCCATGGAGTTTTCTTGGCAAAGATACCGGAGTGGCTTGCCAGTTCCTGCTCCAGGTGGATCGCGTTTAGTCAGAACTTTCCACTATGACCCGTCCGTCTTGGGTGTCCCTGCACGGCATAGCCCATAGCTTCTCTGAATTACTCAAGCCCCTTCGCCACGGCAAGGCAGCAATCCATGAAGGGGCTGGTTTTCTTATATATGTCCAAAGTGCAAAAGCTTCATTTAATCGTTTTAACAAGACTTCAGGCTGGATCTGATCTTTGTTATGTGCTGGCAAGTCACATCCAACATACAGCAACCCTAATAGGTTTTTCAAAGTTTGTGAGATATTTAAGTGGTTTACCAGAGCTACACCTCCAGCAGTGAGTTCTCCACAACTGAGCAGAGATGTGAACTCAGGTTTCCTGAGTACTAGTCTGTTGTCTATCCCAGTGGTTTCCAACCTTGGGCTCCCAGGTGTTCTTGGACTAAAACTCCCAGAACCTTTCACCACTAGCTGTGCTGGCCAGGACTTCTGGGAATTATAGTCCAAGAACACCTGGGGAACCAAGGTTGGGAACCACTGGTCTATCTACTACACCACACTGGCTCTAGAATCCACTTACTTGTCTTTTTAGTGGTCTGTGGTATCAATAGGATTCTCCTGCAATGCCAGATTTCAAATAACCCATTTTTAAAAACTTTACACTTTTTTTCATTGCACTGCTTTTGCATCCTGACACAGCAACCATGACTTCAGAGCAGAAAGACAGTGGAGAAAATTGTGGATGGCTTTGACAGCGAGGTCAAGTAACATATATTGAAGGTAGCAGAGGATAATTTATGCTTGGCTACTAGAGATGGCACTAGAAATAGGTAGCATTAATTGCCAGCTGCCATGCTAGACACCACTCACCCCCTACCTGACTGACCCCTTCCTGATGGGGTGGGCGATGAGGGAAGTGGCAGTCGAAATATCTGGAGGCGGATGTCCACAATGGCAAGCTATTCTACTGAATTCAATAGGACTTCTTTACTGAGTAAATATATATTAGATTGCACTGTAAAGATCTACCTGCACACACACATACATGAGAAAGAGATTCCAGTTTACAGCACCTGCATTCTTTATGGCTGGCTTCATCTTCCTTTCCCTTCTACTATTTCATTTCTCCTTGTCATTTTATGATGGCATCAGAGTTGCATTTTATATTTTAAATACACTGTATACCTCCCAGGGAATTCTAGTTATTCAGTGATACAAGACAAGTGGAATAAAGAGAAACAATGGATATATTGATAAAACTATTCTCCTGCAGCTCAATCCATCCTTCAATTTATTGGTTGTTTATTTGAAGACGTTTTGAACTTAAAGGGGATTTTAAAAAGTCAAAGGAAAGTTGTTTGGCTCATTTTTGGAAAAACAAAAACTATCTCTCTCTCTCTCTCTCTTTCTCACTTTGACATACATAGCTTTGCTTCCGGAGGATGGTCGCCAAGATTCTGCCAAGATTTACGAGGTTTCCTCCAGCTCCAGTGAGTGGATTGAGGTTTCGAGGTCTTTGGTATTTCATCCACGTTATCAGTCGCCTTCAGCTTTAACCTCAGGAGACACATGACAAACGATCCGTCAGTCAGATGGAGGGAGGATGTGTTTGCTTTGCTGTTTGCTGCTCTGTCATTTTAATCCTGTCGTGGAGAAATTAATCACACCTCCAGTTTTATAAATCAGGCTTTGGCCTGATTTCTAATCAACTTCCCTTCACAGTACAGTGCAGTGGTTAGAACATCTGACTGGGATTAAGGGAGACCCAGTTTCAAAACCCCAGTCAAGGTCACCATGCAGCTCACCGGTGATCTTCAGTCTGTCACGATCTGTCAGTCTAACCTACCTTGTTGGGATGTTGTGAAGGCAAAATACACTGTTGTGAAAGTATTTGAGGAGAACTATCCTATCTCCCCTCAGCCTTTTTCCCCTCAAGGCTAAGTATGCCCAGTTCTTTCAGTCTTTCCTCAGAGGGCTTGGTTTCCAGTCTGCTGATCATCCTTGTTACCCCACTCTGAACTTGCTCCAGTTTGTTGACACCCTTCTTAAAGTGTGGAGTCCAGAACTGGACACAGTACTCTATGAAGCCTAACCGGTGCCAAACAGAGGGAGACTAGTACCTCCTTATTATCCTCCTGTTTATCCAAATTCATTATTTTTGGCTCCAACTATGGATAAGGATAATGTATACATTGAGTAAGTGGGTTCTAGGTCAGAACAAGCCAGAACTCTCACTAGATGCTACAAGGTCAAAAGCTATTGTGCTTTGGACATACAGTATATCACAGAAGTGAGTACACCCTTTCACATTTCATAAACATTTTAGTATATCTTTTCATGTGACAACACTGAAGAAATGACACTTGGCTACAATGTAAAGCAGTGAGTATACAGCTTGTATAACAGTGTAAATGTGCTGTCCCCTCAAAATAACGCAACACACAGACATTAATGTCTAAACTGCTGGCAACAAAAGTGAGTACACCCCTAAGTGACAATATCCAAATTGGGCCCAAGTAGCTGTTTTCTCTCCCTGGTGTCATTAGAAGCTAAGCTGACTCAAGTAGTGAAGGATGTACGATTATCTTCCAGTGTCTTTCATTGCTTCACAAGCTACAAATTAGCTTGATTTGTCTGCTAAACAGGAGGAACAACAGGCTCTGTTTCATTGATTCTGCAAACAGAGCAGCTCTGAAGATGCATCTCCAGAGGCATAATGTGTTATTACCTCCAAACTGCAAAGCTGCCAGGCCTGGCTCTTTGGGTCCATTCTAACCCCTCATCTGAATAAATGTACCCACGCAGAACAGTGTGCGGGAAAAGAATGCTTTAATTGCCCCATTAGTTTTCGTTGTTAAAACTTCATTCATTTTGTTCACTCATTCATCAGAACCGCATTAGTTTCATTGATACATAAATAGTTCATTCCCCTCTAAATTCCATTCATTTTCATTTGCCCCTTCAGTGGGAGAACTAACCAGTCTTCTGATGTGTTGTCAATCCAAGTACTTTGAAAATTATAGAGACTGTACTAGCCCATCAAAGCCTCACACCTGTCACAGGTCAAAGCACTAGAATGAAGGGTCACCATTTCATTCGCAATAAAACACACACACACTACACTTGCTCTCTTGCTTCTTCTCTTCTTGTTCCAACCTTTGGCCTTTTTACGAGCTGCCTTCACTTTCCCAGCAGGGCGACAGTCAACATGACAAATAAGTAAAAAGAAATCAAACTTGTGGGGGAAAGATTTTCAGTGCATTTTTCAAAAAATTGACCAGTATTTCTTAATATTTGGAGGGAGGGAATGGTATTTTAAAACCTAAATATGGGAGAAACTGAAATTCAGAGCCAAAAAAGTTAGGTTTTTTTAAAAGTAATTCCTTATGCAAGTTGTCACAAAAAGAAAGGAACAATTGACGTCGATGGTATATCTCCTATAAGCTACTCATTCCATAACATGGCCCCTTATAGAATATTAACAATTGCTTTGCTATTACTTTTTCATGCCTTTTTTTTTCCTGGGAGGAACAAACCTTAGGGCTGATAAGAAAAGGAGATGAAACTTGAAGAATTTCACTGTAAGTGCCTCTAAACCCCCCTAAGAAGTAAGTAGAAATCATCACCCGCAGTATAACAAAAAAGTAATGCCATTATTTTTCACGATGTTCTTTCTGAAATGGAAGTTTGTGACATTCTCATTACCCAAAGAAGTAATTAGTTACAGAGAGCTAAATTACCTGCAACTTGTTACTTATAACCCTTATTGAAATTGACAGCCCAACCCTCTTCTCCAGCGCCCTGTGTCGTGTAGCGTTCGCAGCTGCCCTGCTGTGGCTTCACCCATGTCCTCATGACTCAGTTGTGAGTATACGCAGGAGAGTCAGCTATGCTATATCAAGTGGGAGCTGAACGTATATCTGGTCCACACCATAAATAGCCATTTGATAGCACTTTGTCATGCCTCCATCCTATGGGACTTTGGGGTTTGTAGTTTGATGACAGAATTGTCTGCTGGCGCTCGGAGGAGTGCTCTAGAATGTTAAGTCTCTTTCCAAACTACCGATCCCAAAATCAAATAGGATTCAACCAACTATGTAATACAGTAGACTCTTCAGGAGCTAGTAAGCTCTGAATCAAGCTTCACAGCCAAATGTGAATGATGATCTAGTTGGCCTTTCTCCTGCTTAGACACTTTAAATACTTCGCCAGTTTTGTTGACTATGTGGTCCACTGCATTAACAGCAGTTGAGTTGCCTGTGAAAGGGGGTCTGAATTGAAAATGTCTCCTTTAAGACATATATATAATTTTAAAGAAAGGGAATCCTCACTACCGATTCTTGCTTTAAAAATGATGGCAACACTGCTACCAGCTCCTACTGGCTGCCATCTTGCCACAGCTCACCATGTTGCCTATGCTACAGTTTTTGCAACCTTGAATGCTGCCTTTAGTAGGTTTGTCTGGGAGGGAGCTTTCTGGGCTGGAGTGACTGTCAATCTATCCAGCACTAACCAATTGTTCCCTCTGCCTCTGAATTCAAAGAGAGCCCCGCCTCTCTGCTTAGGGCCCTCTCTAGAGTCTGTTGCAGAAAGCAGTCATGTTTGTCAGTTTGTGGTTTGATCTGTTCGATTGTAAGTAATGAAACCTTTGATTCTTTCTATTATAAATATCTCAGTTACTGAGACTGTAAGTGCCAGTTAATGAGGAAAGGTGTGGTCTGGGGAAGTTGAACCTATTCTGCTCTGTGAATCCCTGCACTTCTGCTGCGCAGCTATAAGAATTTAGCCCAAATCCAAAACTCTGCAACAGCCTCGTGTGGCCACCATACTGCCGACATGTCCTGCTTGAGGCAGCTCTGTATCAGTGATGTAGCGTTGTTCCAGTGGCATGTGTGGGGGATAGGAACAGACTTCACTGGCCTGTGGAGAGGATATAGTTTTTGCCCCCACAATCCTTTTTGAGTAGCACCAAATTCCTAGGATTTCTCTCTCCCACTGAAAGCACTAGCCTTTCAGTTTTCATTTAAAAGGTTCCTTCCAAAGCATTTGATCAAGTGTTACTTGAAAGTGACAAGATTACACGGCTGATGGCTAAGATTATTAGGTCTGTACCGGTTGTGTTGTGTGGGCTCCGTCTTGATGTTTTGTTTCTTTGGAGCATATATGTCTTCCTCTTCAGAGAACTGTTTTGAGAGCTATTCAAATCCTCCCATCTCTTCTTGTCATCTTTTGTTTCATTCCAGGGCTGCTCATACTTTCTAGCACACAGAGATATTCTTTTGTTTTATTTTTAAAGGTGCCATGTGGAATCTCATCCCCCACCCCCCATGCTAGCTGAAACCCTCTGGACCGATTCTGCAGATGAAATCCTGATATTGCTACGTGGTGATGGAATGGGGTTGTGGTTGTCACAGGCTAGAGCTTTCCGTTCTGATTTCCACGTCACATAAAATATTGTATTGCAGGGAATGCTAATCAGATTTGAGGGTGACACTTAATTGGGTGGAACTGCTAATGTCTTGGGAGGCAGAAACAAAATTCAAAAAGATATCGATAAGGTTGTGCACTGGGCTGAAAACAACAGAATGACATTGAACAGCATTTAAGCGAAAAGTTCTACACCTAAGGAAAAAAGCAAACACATGCATATTTACAAGATGTGGAAACTTTGGCACAGTAATACTGCGAGGGAGAAGGATCTTGGAATTGTTGTATATTACAAGCTGAATATGAGCTAACAGTGTGATGTGGCTACAAAAAAGGCAAATGCTATTTTAGGCTGCATTAACAGAAGTATAGTTTCTAAATTCCACGAGGTACCATTTGCCCTCTATTCAGCACTGGCTAGGCTCATCTTGAGTTCTGTGTTCAGTTCTGAACACCGCACTTTAAGAAGGATGCTGACAAACATGTTCAGAGGAGGGCAGCAAGGATGATCAGGGGACTGGAAACCAAGCCCTGTGAGGAAAGACTGAAATTGCTTGGCAAGTTAACCTTGAGAAAAGAAGACTGAGGGGAGTTATTATAGCACTTTTCAAATAGTTGAAAGGTAGTCATAAACAGGATCTGTTCTCAGTCATCTCAGAGTGTAAGACACATAATGATGGGCTCAAGCTACAGGAAGCCAAATTTTGGCTGAATATCAGGAAAAACCCCTTAACTGTTAGAGCAGTAAGATAATGGAACCAATTATCTTAGGAGGTGGTGAGTGCTCTAACGCTGGATGCATTCAAAAGAAAATTGGACAACCATCTGTCAGACCTGCTTTGACTTGGATTCCTTCATTAAACATGGGGGTTGGGCTTAATGGCCTTATAGGCCCCTTCTAACTCCATTATTCTATGATTCTATTCCCTAGCAAGAAAATAAAAAGTATCTGGGCCTTAGCATTTGGAAGCAAGAACTAAGGAGCGACAGGGTACTGTTTATAATGAAAATTGTGAGGGAAGGTATTATTTGGGTTGTTTTTTATTCCCTTTCCTTTTTATATAGACTTTCAAGGTGCAGAATAAGAATTACCCACTTTGAGGGCTGAGAGAATTTTTTCTGTAATTTTTTCATTTCTTGGTAAGGCAGAAAAACGCAATAGTGACACACAACACGGCAACGTGCATGTGGCACAGGAACAACAATAACAATAATGGCAACCTGTATATATATTTATTTAAAATCCCATGAAGGATTTCAGTTCAGATTTAAAACAGATGCTTTCAGAACCCAAGGTGTAAAGGGAAATTGTTCCAATATTAAGTGATAAGAATTCAGAGTTCTCCATTTTTGGCACCATTAAGGCCAAGTATGAAATGAAATGAGAAATATCTCAGTGACTGATAGGGTCTGGATTCCAGGACGGTGTAATTTGCCCAGCTAACAAGAAATAAAACTCATTATCTTTAACTCAATTAGTACTCCCCTGATTTCTTTAGCAGTATGTTCACAAGGCAGCCAAAATTGTTTCAGGAAATCTGTTCCCTGGTGTCTATCCGGGAGAAGCCACAGGTACGGTTAACTCCACTTGGGTGAATCCGAGGAATGATCTGAATCACTGGTGTAGGTGCGCTCAGCTGTGTGTCTGTCTGTTTATCATGTAATATAATTGTGTGGTTAAAGTAGTAGATAATGTATCTTTTTGCAGCTGAAATTCAGTCAAGCCACCTTTTCAGGCAAGAGGGAATCCAATTCCACCGAGGCACTGGAGGTAAACATTTGCTGAGCACTGAAAATGTTGTCTGTGAGCTGTGAATGCCCTACAGCTGTGCTGTCAGTTGCACAACATCTGTATTTCATCTCCACCTAGCTCTGGTCTAGAGAACTAGTGTGGTGTAGTGGATAGAGTTACTGACTAGGACTCGGGAGGCCTGGGTTCGAATCCCCACTCAACCATGAAAACCCATGGGGGAAGCGTGACAATTCTTCCTGGATATTTCACATACATTGAAAACTCTATTAAGATTGTCAAAAATTAGAAGAGATTTAACAGAACACAACACACCCAAAGCACTACCATGAATGTACAAGGTCCAAACAGGTCCCGTAGTGAAAAGGAAGCATTTAACCCTCACTGAAACAAAGCCAGAGCTTAGGAAAGTTAATGCTTTGGACTGCAACTCCCAGAATATTTCAGTCAATGGGTCCATTGGTTTGTTCCTACCATTACACTGACTTCAGTCCAGTTGCTTGCTTCTCCAACTTCCTTTAGCCCAGTCTTTCCCAATCTTGATTCCCCTTGCATCAGACTACAACCCCCATCATGCTTCATCTGGCCTTGCTGTCTGGGGCTAAAAGGAGTTTTAGTCAAGCAGCATCCAGAGACTCCAGTATAAGGAAAGAGGTATTAGCAAGGTTCTATCAGCACTGCTTTCTCAGAATCTTTATCTCTTCCCCCCCCCCCCCCCCATTGGCCCACCATTTTCATGGTCTTAAAGATTTGGAAGGGGCAACAAGAGTTACCTAATAGAGCTCCTGCCATTGTACGAAATACCAAGCTAAAACATTCTTATCTCTATCTCAAAACACCAAATAAAGGAGAGTCCGCCACCTTCTGACTGGGAGTTTCTTTTTTTTTTTCCTGTCATTTTTATGAATTGGATATTTTCTGTTGGTGGGTGGATACATGGGTAGTTTATGTGTTTATTTGTTGTTAGCCACCCAAAGTAGTGGCTTGCCATTAGATGGGCAGGATATAAATGTAATAAATAACTAAACACCTTTAAGCTAAGCACACCCAGCTCCCTCAACTGTTCTTCACAGGTCTTTGTGAGAGTCGAGGCGAGAGGGTAGAAGCTCTCGCCGGAGTGTCGTCCTCCCTCAAGAAAGAACAGGAGGTGCAGACAAATCCACCTACGCCACCCGTCGAGACTGTACAACGGGGAGTGGATACCCGGGAGTTAGAAAGGAAACTGGCAAAGGTGTCAGTAGCCACTCAGACCGGGGTAGAATTGGCGGGAAAGGAGAAAAGGGGAAGGTCCCTGGTGGAGGCGGGAATAGGGGATATAAAAAGGCCGGATGATACAATACCGGGGGGTTGGGAAATGATATGGGTGGAGGACCCATGGACTGGACGGTGTGAGAGGGTACGAGTCCCTAGAGAGGAGGTGGATTACCGGAGGAGAAGAGGTTTACCTCCGAGGCCGTCATACTGGGGTGAGTCTGAAGCCCAGGAGTGGCGTAGACGACTCCGGGAAGAAAAAGAGACGGTAGAAAGAGAAGAAAGAGAACGCCGATTATGGCGTCTGGAGGAGGCCCAGAGGAGGGGATGCCTAATGGACCGTGGATACCTTTCCGGGGAGAGGAGAATCTCCGGGGAGCAGAGGGGGGAGATGAGGAGACCACCCCGTTACTAGACCCGGAGACGGAACCAGCAGACCTGGAGAACAGTAACCCATTTTTGAAGGGTCCTTGGGACAATTTGGATTATAACCCCTTTGATAAGGATGTTTGGATGCCCTCGTGGGACCCGTTGGCGGCGAGAGAAGGAATGGACGTTGATGTTGAAGAAAGGGACCTGTTGTCCCGTGTTCAAATAAAACATAGTTTTGATTTTCTACGAGAAACGACTCCCGAGTCTTTGTTAAAACCAGAGGAGGCCATACCCATACCCTCACAGTCTTGGTCTCCAGAACTTTTACTATCCTGCTTGCCCTTTTTGGGACTTTCTTGAGCAGTGGTGACCAAAACTGGACACAGTATTCCAGATGATGTCCAACCAAAGCAAAACCAAACCAAAAGAGTGGTATTATTACTTCCCACAGCCATTTTCCTCCAAAACTTTATTTTGAGATGAAAAGCAGCAATTACCCCGTGTTGGTAGTTTCAAATCTGCAAGCAAATGAAGTATGAAACACTTTGTGCCCTTCTGGAAAATACTCCATGCAAACATGTAAAATTTAGAATTTCACCATTAATATTTGCTTCAGCAGGAAAGAGAGACATGGTGGCGCTGCGGGTTAAACCACTGAAGCCTCTGTGCTGCAAGGTCAGAAGACTGCAGTCGTAAGATCGAATCCACACGACGGAGTGAGCCCCCGTTGCTTGTCCCAGCTCCCGCCAACCTAGCGGTTCGAAAGCATGCAAAATGCGAGTAGATAAATAGGTACCACCATGGTGGGAAGGTAACGGCGTTCTGTGTCTAGTCACGCTGGCCACGTGACCACGGAAGATTGTCTTCGGACAAACGCTAGCTCTATGGGTTGGAAACGGGGATGAGCACCGCGCCCTAGAGTCGGACACGACTGGACTAAATGTCAAGGGGAACCTTTACCTTACCTCAGCAGGAAAGGGCATCCAGTAGATGTTTTTTATTTTCTGACATAAACAGCCAGCCAAATTATTTAGTGGAGTGAATAAATATCATCATAACACCCCAGTTCTGGATACCTTACACTGGTTACCTGCCTGTTTCCATGCCAGCTTCAAGGTGATGGTTCTAACCTATAAAGCCCTAAACAGTTTGGGACTTCACTACCTGGCAGAATGCCTACTTCCCGACAGGATCTGCCCACCCTACAAGAACATCCCTAGCAGGTCAGCTGAGGATGCTAACCCTGAGAGAGGCCCGGAGGGAGAAGATGAGAAACTGGGCCTTCTCAGCGGTTGCTCCTTGGCCGTGGAATGAACTCCCCCCTGCAATTCGCTTGACCCCTTCGCTGGTGATTTTCAAAAAGTCACTAGAACCCTGCTCATTTAGGCAGGCACTCGAAAATGTTATCCCTGCAAACTCAGCTGAGCTTAGCAAGTCTACCTGATCAATGCCTGCCACCTTAAATGTTTTGAATGTTTTATGTTAATATATATATTTATGCTTTGACGGTATTGTTTATTCGTATTTTATTATTTTTCTTCTCTGTTCTGTTGATTGTATTTTAGTCATATGGTTCTATATATTGTAAATTGCCCAGAGTGGCTTTTGGCCAGATGGGGTATGTATGTATGAATGAATGAATGAATGAATGAATGAATGAATGAATGAATGATCTGTCTTGCTTGAAGCTCCAGCCGGAAACAGCCTGGCTGGATTCCCAGCTTTTGTATTCACCCTTGTTCTGTATTATAACTTCTGCAAAACAGCTGATCCCGTGAGCAGCTGCCAGGAGGAGGTGGAGACAGCTCAACTCTATCTCCCATACAGTGTGAAGTCAGGAGAAGTTCTATGTCTAGTAAGCCCACTTGAGCCTAGGCACCTGGTGCTGATTCTTGCAATGTGTGTAAATAGCCTCTAGAAATTGTCTCCCTTATTTGTGGGCCGAGAAGCGAAGGAATGAACGAAGCATCACGAGGGGCTGGAGGAGAAATTCCCAGAGGTGGGTCCCATCTTTATTAGTGGCAGCAACACTCATTGCTTTTCTCCAGTGGGTTTTATTGCTGTTTGCTTCTTTTATGTTTGCTTCTGCTCTGTGTGGCAACAGCGAATAGCATCTGTGTCAGGAGCCTAATCATCATTTCTCATCTTCCACAATATCCCAGGCTCAGCATCATCTCTGGGCGAGAAAAAAGGGGTGAAAGATTGTCATCACAAAAAAAAAAAAAAAAAAAAGGTACACAACACAGAGATATCTTGCTTTTGATTCTCTTATGTGCCATCATGTCGCCTCCAACTTAGGGCAATCCTATGAACGAGCAGTCTCCAAAATGTCCTGTCCTCGGTCGCCCTGCTCAGCTCTTAAAGACTCAAGCTTTGGGTTCCTTTTGGGAGTTGGTACATCTCACACCCAGTCTTCCTCCTTTCCTGGCTGCCCACCAAGTTTCCATATTTGGTCTTCCTCTTTTCCTGCTGCCTTCCACCTTTCCCAGCCTTATTGTCTTTTCCAGAGAATCCTGCCTTCTCATGATGTGCCCAAACTAGGACAGCCTCAGGATCATCATTTTTGCCTCCAGAGATAGTTCAGGTTTAATTTGATCTAGGACCCACTTGTTCGTGGCAGTCCAGGGTATCAGCAAAGCTCTTCTCCAGCACCACATTTCAACCGATTCAATTTTTTTCTTGTCAGCTTTCTTCACTGTCCAGCCTTCACATGCATACAAGCTGATCAGAAATACAAGAGTGTGGATGATCTTGGTCTTATCCTTACACCCTGGCACCAAATTTCAAATGATTAGGAAACCTGAATCAGTAGAGAAGCTTTCTTTGCTTAAAAGATACTTTAAGGTTGAGGGAAATGGACTGCTTAGCCTAAAGGAAACAAGACTCAGATGTGACATGATAATTGTCTTCAGATACCTGGCCACATGGAAGATAGAAAATGTTTGTTTCCTGGTGCTTCAGAGGTAAGACTCAGACAAATGGATTCAAGTTATATGAAATGGGATTCCAATTAAAACATTAGAACTTGGGGACGGTGAGAGCTGTTGAACAGTGGAACAAACTGCCTCAAACGGTGGTGAACTTCATTCAAAGTGTTTAAACAAAAATTGAGCAGCCATTAATCAGGGAAACTTTAGGTGTGAGCTCCCACTTTGGACTAAATGACCTTTGGTGTCCCTTCAACTTCTGTGATTCTTCATGACAGCCTATCTGCTTTTCTTAGCCTGTCTGTGTAGTACAGGTGATATTGAAAGTGTGGAGTATGGTGTAGGATATATTCTTAGTTTGGTTGGGGTGGTTTCTAGGTTGAACAAACAAATGAAATCAAAACAAAGAAAGGCTTCTCTGTATAGATGTTCAGAGGTCAAGTTTACTCTTCAGTGGCAACCCCGTGAATGGTTGCTTGCAAGCCTCGTGACATAACAGCTGATCAGCTACATCAGCCCAGAGGTCCACCAAATTCACCATTGTGTTTCCAGCCACTGTGGCTTCCAGCTTCCTCCAGGAAACACAGAAGTGGTACATGAAAACAACAGGCATTCTCTATAATGGAATCTCATCAACAGTGAGTTCCATTTCTCTCCAGCGACATGGACATTCCATTTAGCTCTCTTAATTGGGGCTTGCCACAGCGATGTTGCAGTGTGGAATACTTCTGCTAAGGATTCCAGCCAGCCATTTTCTATGACAGTTTATGTAATCCTTTCTTCTAGTTTTCTAGTATCTCTCCCCTGCTTCCCCAGTAATCAGCAGTCTGTGTTGACTGAGCATGGTTGGTTCTTATAGTGCCATTTTCAATTCTTTCACTTTGGACCCCCACCAAGATTCATTTTCATACTTGTGCAAACCTTAGGATTGCTCTAAGATTTGCTCTTGAACTTAGGTGGTTCCATTTTGTCTATATCCAGATCCATCAATGGAAAACAAGTTTGCTGTTCCTGTGAGATGCTTAAGAGCCATCACTTTAGAATTACCCTCGGCAAATCTGTCTGGTCCACTGTTAAAGCCGTCTAAGCTAGTGGCCATCATTATGCCTTATGCTGCAGTCTTTAAAAACAATTAGCCCTGGAGGAACAACTTGTCCATCTTCTAAAATTAATCAGCTTCACTGAGTAACCTCCAATTCTAGTCTTATGGGAATTGGAGAGTGAACACATATGCACACACATGTGTGTGCACACACGTGTGTGCACACACAATACACACACACACACACACACACAAAGTTTTCAGTAACATGCGTAGTTTAATGAACCTCTATCATCTCCTCTACCTAATCACCTTTTCCAGATTTCCCTTCATAGGCAACTGTTCCAGCTCGGGTTCATGACTTGGATGCTTACAGATGACAGTGGCAGCAAGTGTCATGCAATGGATAGGGTGTCAGACAAGGTCATGAAACCTGGATTCGAATCCCCGCTCGGTCACAGCAACTCACAATGGGTGGTGGCAACAGTAAACGATTCCTTGAATATCTTACATACCTCATAAATCTTACTAGACTCAACCAACTTGATGGCATGCAACAAGAATGAAACAAATACCCATGCAAATGGCCCTGATCTGCACTCCCCAAACTCACATGTACATCATAACCGAGTTATCTATAGTTTTCATACTTCTGAAATTTTTTCACACATTCTTGGCTCCACAGAGAAGTATAAATAACATTTTGACAAACATTTGTTAGTGTGACTCTTCATGCGTTCTGGAGGGGGAGAAAACCCGCCATAGATTAACGGAGCAACAGGATGGAATGAATTTCTGAGGGAACACAAAAGTGACACAGACCCAAAATGAACAACCACCTCTTGATCACATTGGTTAATCTTTTATGTCCTTTCCACTCTGTTTCACCAAAGATCCTGTGGAAAGAAATGGTGATGCTGTTCTTCACTGCCTACCTCCCTGATAACTTCATACTACGTTTCTTACGGCTATGTCTAGGCCGTATTCCATACAGTGTTTCACATCCAGCCAGAGTTTCACACACTCTGAATCCAGAAAGCTTGATAGGACTCATTCTATGGTGGGAGAGCCTGTTTTAATGCTATAATCACTATGGTGAGTTGTGTGAGCCTACGCTGGTGTTTTTCCTCACCACAGACTCACACAACTCACCATAGTGATTATAGCATTAAAACAATTTTGATGGGTCCATGCTTCTGGAAAGAAGCCAAAGGTCCATGTGTACTGAACAGGCTGCCCGCCAAGTTTCACTGCACTATCTCAACACACAACGAAACACAACTCCCATTCTCACCACAGTGTGCGGATGGGGATCTCCTCTCCTCTCTCCATCTACTGTCTGAACTGCTGAGTCATGTGCAACTTAATGTTAGTGGCCTGCATGGATAAACTGAGGTTCATAGGTCTAACGGGATGAAGACCTCACACTGCATGCCAACTCAAGCTTTGTATTTCAAACTGCTCCATGCTGCTTATGCCAAGTAAAAGATATTCTTCTTCCAGGCACCACAAGACTCTGTTCTTCTCCCTCTCAAAGGAGGGACCAATGGTGCCCTCACAACAGGTTTTTGGGGCAGAAGGTCTCAGACCCTACAGAGCAAAAGCAGCAGAACGACTGTTGAACATAGAAGAAATTGGAGATAAGGAAGACCTTCTCTTTATCAAGAAGAGAGGCACAAATATATAATGTCCAGAACATCTCTAAGCTCTGGTCTACAGTCTATATTGATCCTATCTATCTATCTATCTATCTATCTATCTATCTATCTATCTATCTATCTATCTATCTATCTATCTATCTATCTATCTATCTATCTATCTATCTATCCATCCATCCATCCATCCATCCATCCATCCATCCATCCATCCATCCATCCATCCATCCATCCATCCATCCACTTCATGCTTTTATATACCGCTGACTTTGTGCAAAACACTACTCTCAGCGGTTTACGGCAGCACAATGTAACAGTGACCCAACCACCCAACATTAAACATCTCAAATAAAGTACTCATGGCAGAGCAGCAAATACAGATCAAGTTACTGATGACTTGAGACACACGCATTGTGACTACTGTCCCACGACTACTTACACTGCCCTCTGTTGAGATTAATATTTCTGCACAGGCCTGCATGTAAGTGTGAGAGGGTGGGAGAAGAATACGTAGAGGGTGGGAGAAGAACAGAGAAAAGTGTTGCTTCCTATGTTGTATATTCTATATCTTAGTAAGTATATTTTAACAAGAAAGAAGCTGTCCTCTGGGGTATTACAATTCATTGAAAATCGGGATATATCAATATTTCAAATGCTTTTTTGCCCATACAAATTTATTCTTTGTCTGAATAACAATAGTCCTCTAGCTCTTTTCACCCTAGCTTTTGATTCCACAAAGATAACAAGCAACTCCAGATCAGATGCTCCTTTTTGTACTGCGAATACTTCATGTTCCCATTAAATTTATTGTAAAAGAAAGGAGAAGAGAAAACAAAGGCCCCAGCTCTACTCTGTTCATATACAGACACTTATGACCCCCACCATATGAGCAGACACATCCAACCAATTCAGCGGGACCCAAATGAACATCACAGCTCTCATGGTCCCTGGAGAATTATGGGATTTGCAGTCCAATCAAAGTCATTTTTCCAATTTCTGGATGTGGGTGATGGGTTTGCATCTGCTTTTGTAGGAATATTATACATCTGATGCCATTTAAAAGTCTACTCTAATGCAACATCGAATGGATCCAACTTTTATTGAGCAATGGCTTCAAACTGAGTAATTTCTTTTGATCAATAAAGATGGTTCTTTGAATTAATTGGTCAGCAAATTTTATTTTTACACCCCTTTAAGTGAAAGTACTTATAAACCAAAGGAAGGCAATGAGTCCCATAAGAGGTAAGGCATTTTTCTTTTTCTCACACACAAGAAGGTACGCCTCTTCCTTTTTCTTTGGATTAAACAGGTGTTCAGCAATGAAAAAGCAAAGCAAGTCAGTTTTAAATAGATGCATGTCAATCAACTGATTGAGCGGCATAGAGTTATTCAACAATTCAATGCAAGATAAACTGACTCCATTGCAATGTACTTTTCCATTATTAGAAAGATTTTAATGATTCATAGAGGTACTCACCTGCCTAACAACAAGAATTCTCCAGCCAGCCCCAAGCGTCTCATCGCCATCAGCAGCCCACGCACGGTCATGCCCTCACAGAAGCACGCCACAACTCTTGCCTTGGGTAAGTGGCTTCTTAGCTTCTCCAGAAGCTTGTCAAAGCTCTGTTCCCCTGCGTTGCTGTAGATCTTGTAGGAATGGGCAATGCAGATTCCCTCCTTGGCTGACATGTCCTTGAAGGCTTCCATGCCACTTTCACCATAGTTTCCTAAGTGGGAACAAACATGTACAATGACGTAAGCATTTGGATTGTGGGCACAGAAATGTGCTCATCAAGGAGACGACAGGGACTTCAACCCTCATGGGCCAGTGAAAGACTTTGTAGTCCTCCAGAATCATGTGTGGTTTTGGGGCAGAATCCACACAGAAGTAGACCTACTAGGTAGGCAATGTAGACAATTGCCATGTACGGATTTTTCTTCATAAACAAAAATTGTATGTATTACTTTGTACTACAAAAAATGTATTACTTTTTGAGACTGGCATAGTGGGAATGGATGAACACATGAAAATCCTATTTCAAAACACAGAAGTACTGGACAACACAAGCAATCATTATGTTAGACTATATAGGGAAGCCATTGAAATCCACAAACACCAGCAGAGCTTCAATAAAAAAGAAGAAAGTCTAAAACTCAACAAAGCCTGGCTCCCAGCACTGAAAAATACAGCCTGCAAAAAGGTCAACGAATTCTACTCAGCCACAAGGACCGGTGATCACTGCACACAATAGACTAGCTAACGACACCCATCAATCACAGTGACAGATCATCTCCCCCCTTATCACAACAATACACCCATAACAAAAAAACACCCTGATCACCATAATCACCTAATCTCCTGAAAAGGGCAAAAAGCTGATCCCACAGCTACAAATACTCAACTATCCCACACACTGCACCAGAACACAGAGAGAGTTCTAACTCCTGTCCTCTGAAGATGCCGGCCACAGAAACTGGCAAAACGTTAGGAAGAAAAACCTCCAGAACACGGCCAAACAGCCCAAAAAACCTACAACAACCAACAGGCAGCTGTTACCTCAGAAGTGCCAAATGGCCAGACGCTTAGTCATTTTCATATACACCACAGTAAACAATGCCATCTCCTGTATATTGCTTTGAAAATAATGACACCTTGCCAGCTTGGGCAGTTTGATTTAAGTATGGAAGCCAAGCACTTCCTAACCCTTATATAAATGGTATTCTATGATACTGCCTGTCATTTAAGTTATTAATAAACAGACACACAGGAACTGTCTATTTCTTTTTGTTTTTTCAACTGCATGTCTACCAGTTTCCAACTGCAGAATTATTTTCCAACTGAACATTTGTGTTCACTACATGCTAATTCACCTCCCTCCCAATTGGAGAGAAGCAACTCACATCCATACTGCAAAAGTTTCAGTTTTGTTTTCCGCTCCTAACCCAAGAATTCATGTAGTTTAAACGAAATTACCGTATTTTTCCATGTATAAAACGACACTTTTCCCTTAAATAATTTGAGAAAAAATTGAGGGTCGTTTTATACACGTAAGGCAGCTCTTTACCACTGCCTTTTGCGAAGGCACGGGGCTTAGCAAAAAGGAAGGGGAGGCATTGCTCCCTTCCTTTTTGCTAAGCTCCGTGCCTTCTCAAAAGGCGAGGAAAAGCGGCAGTCACTTTGACAGCCGCTTTCCTTGCCTTTTGCCAAGGCACGGGGCTTAGCAAAAAGGGAGCCCTTTGATCCCTGCTTTTTCTAATTTGGGGTTAGAAAAGGGGGGGGTCGTCTTATACGTTGGGTCGTCTTATAAACGGAAAAATACGGTAATGAAGAACCATCCGATTCAGTTTTGACTCAGAGTCATACCTTTAAGATCCTGTGCTTCAAAAGAATAAGCTAAATTGCAGAGCCTTCTGTTTCTACCCAATTACGAGATGATAGCTGGTCAATAAAGAAAACTTCTCATCTCCAGAAGAAGGAAATATGATGTGAGCAGCAAGGTAACACAAATTGTTTTCATATTTCACTTGTTCTGTTCATGGGATCCATGAACCTAAACTGCCATCAGTCACCTTGCTGGTTTTAAATCAATGGTATAGCTGTCCTGAGCCAAAAGCTCACCGTCAGACGAGGCTGACGCTACGGCACAAAGCTATCAAAATAATGGGAAGTCAGTCACCTTACATAGCAATTTCATGGGGAGCAAAGGTGGCAGAGGGAGACAAGGTTCAAAACAAGTCAAAAAAGTGAATGCTATTTTTCTTTGCCCAATGACAACACAAACTGTCCAAAATGATCCTCTCTTTTACCCTGGAAAGCAAAATTTGCTTTTATAGAGAGGAAACAGCTGAACATGCATTATCAGTAGAGATGGGGACAAATAAAAAAAATGGCGATTCGTTTTGATCCGTTAGTCGTCAAGGTTAACGGATCAACGAATACGAATATACGAATATTCTTTGACGAATCAACGAATCGATCCGCCGATTTGTCTGCACTTCAAATGGCTATAACACTGGTCCCCAACCACCTAGATACACCAAATTTGCAGGGAAGCTTCCTCAGAAGCTTTTCTACAACTCCTGAAATTTGGTGAACATTGGATTACGGACCCCCGAGTTATATAGTCACAAAGAGGACCCCCCAGGAAAGCTCCCCCCAGGTACTTAGAGAATCCAGAATCACAACAGAGCTTCCTATGTCTTTCCCCAACACACCTGCCAACTTTGGTGAAGATTGGGTATTGGAACTCCGAGTTATTCACCCACAAATTGGGTCCACCCAGCAGAGTTTACCACACGGCACAGAAGCCCATTCTGCCTACGGGCCACCGATCAGCTGATCAGAAGCTGATAGGCAGCCACCCCCGCACAGCCAGCCACCCCAACAGCCTACCCCCACACCCCCTTCCTTTCCCTACCTTAGCCCCTAAGGTAGGGAAAGGAAGGGGGTGGGGTAGGCTGTGGTATTGGGTGACTGTGTGGTGTGGTGGATGCCTTTCTGCCACTGATCAGTTGATCGGCGGCCGGTAGGCAGAATGGTTTTTTATTTGTTTTTGTTTTTTTAATACGAAGGACAAATAAAAACGGGTAAATATTCGTCCCTTCGTATTCGTGGGGGTC
Source organism: Intellagama lesueurii (assembly GCA_037013535.1). Lineage (NCBI taxonomy): Eukaryota > Metazoa > Chordata > Lepidosauria > Squamata > Agamidae > Intellagama > Intellagama lesueurii. The sequence goes on from JBAJHW010000003.1 coordinate 11,626,113, forward strand.
TCTGGAACCCACAAATACGGATCGACAAATATTTAAGGAATCGGCTATATTCGTCAGAAAAACCAATCCGTTTTTATATTCGTCCCCATCTCTAATTATCAGTAATTCTTCCACTTCCTAAATAAGTCAAATTTCTTCAGTGTACCAGTACAGCAAAACTAAAATTTTGAAACTTAGCCATCAAAGCCATTAAAATCTATTACTCCAACAGGAGAAGATATCACATACCGGCTTGTTTGCTGTTTCAAGCTGGACACCAGGGATGTGCATGGGGAGATCTTTTGGGTCCGATTTGCTTTGGGTTATTTTTTTGGGGGGGGGGTTGCCTTCTTTTTATTCTAGGTTATTAAGGTTCTGGTCCTTTAATTGAACAAGAACCGGACACACTCTTTCAAGTTCTTGCATTTTGATTTCTCCTATTCACGTTTGTCTGGCACTCATCCAAAAGCCCTTAAAGAACCATTCAAATAATGAGAAAAAAGCAGGGGCAAGTAGGCAAGAGAATCAATTCAAAATCGCTAAAGAATCCTTAGAAACCACTTCAAAAAAGCAGGGGCAAAGCAGGTAATCCACAGTAAATTAACCAAATTACATAATTTAAAAAAATCTATCTAACAGGAAACACACACACACACTACTGCCTCCCAAAAATCAAGAAAAACAAGGAGGCAATTAACAGCAAAAAACCCACTCCCCCCAAAAAAAACCACTCAAAGCACTCCCAACCAAAATGACTAGAATATTGGGGGGGGGGGGTTGTTTCCTCCCCTCACCATTGATTTCTTCTTTTTCTTGATTCCACCACCAGCACACATCAGCATGTAGCAAAATTAATATAATAAAGGAAAGAGGAGGAGAGGGAAAATAATTCTCGAGAAATATGAGGAGGAAGGATTCTGAAATAATTCGAATGAGGCATCCTGGAACCACAGGCAGGCTTCCTGATACCCTGTTTCTTCGAAAATAAGACCTAACCTGAAAATAAGCCCTGGTATGATTTTTTAGGATGATCATAATATAAACCCTACCCCAAAAATAAGCCCCAGTTAAGTGAAACCCCACCCTCCACCATTGTGCAGCAACCAGAAGAAGATGACATGACGTATTTGAATAAATGTAGATGGTTGTACATGAAAAAAATAAAACATCCCCTGAAAATAAGCCCTAATGCATTTTTTGGAGCAAAAATTAATATAAGACCCTGTCTTATTTTTCGGGAAACACGGTAGCAGGAGCAAGCATAACCCTAAAAAGCAGGAAGGGAATCCCCAAAAAAATCAGGAGGAAAAAAAAAGAGACAAAGAGAATCCAGAGGCACAGATGAATAGCACAGTCACGCTGGAGAGCCGCATGGACCTTGGCAGCACATAGATATCACCTAGAAGGTGGGATTGAAGCAAAGAATATTCTTCACTGTGTTCCAACCAATCCAGGCCTTTCTACAGCTCAAAATTTCATGTTGCTCTTTGATTAAACATTTCCCGGGCAATTTGACAGAAGTGAATGAAGGCTCAAACAAAAGATCTGAACATGAAAGAACATAAAGCTTTTATGCCCTTCTCTTTCATTAAAATGAAGCATTCAGATTTAAGAGGCTCTTTATGGGAATCGGACGTGGTGGCGCTGTGGGTTAAACCGCAAAAGCCTCTGTGCTGCAAGGTCAGAAGACCAGCAGTCGTAAGATCGAATCCACGTGACGGAGTGAGCTCCCCTCGCTTGTCCCAGCTCCTGCCAACCTAGCCGTTCGAAAGCATGCAAATGCAACTAGATAAATAGGTACCACCTCGGTGGGAAGGTAACGGCGTTCCGTGTCTAGTCACGCTGGCCACGTGACCACGGAAGATTGTCTTCGGAGAAACGCTGGCTCCACGGCTTGGAAACAGGGATGAGCACCGCGCCCTAGAGTCGGACATGACTGGACTAAATGTCAAGGGGAACCTTTACCTTTACCTTATGGGAATCAGGGAAAGTACAGGGAAAGTAAGATACACTTTCATAATTTTCCCCATTGGAGTTAAACAAAAATCCCATCCCTGCCAAACTATCAGAAACGTATGTTGGTCTAGAAACTAGAATAATAGAATCATGAACTTGAAAGGCACCTATAAGGCCATCGAGGCACCTATAAGGCACCTATAAGGCCATCGAGTCCAACCTTCTGCTCAGTGCAGGAATGTAAATCAAAGCAGATCTCAGGTGGATGTCTAAATGCCTCTTGAATGCCTCCCGTGCTGGAGCACTCACCACCTCTATAGGTAATTGGTTCCATTGCTGTACTGCTCTAACAGTTAGGAGTTTTTTCCTGATAGTCAACCAAAATATTCAACTTATGTTCAACTAACTACTCCTGGCCCAGCCTAGCTTCTTGTTATGCATGACTAGTGCAAGGACAGGCTGAGAATGGCCTTTTAACTAATGTAAACTAGTCTGACAGCTGGCAAGAGAGGAACATGTATACATATTTGATGGTTTTGTCTTGTCATGCCGGCAGATTCATCCATGTCATCAGGCAGCGACATATGTCAAAAATCCTAATGTTTCTGTTACAAGTTCGCAACAGATTTAACTGGAACGTTTGGAGAGTGTTGACGCCTAAAGACAAGTCGTGTGTGATGTCAATGGTGATGCCATTGGTGACTCAAAGGTATCAGCTGATGCCTCACAGGTTTTAATCAATCAGGTTCATTGAGGGATTTAAAAATGACCAAGCAGAAGCTTCCTTTTCCTCTTCCCCGACCCTCTTCAGCTGGCCATTAGGGAGAACTGATCCCAGGACAATGGAAGAGATGTGCTTAGATGCCGCGAGTAGAATAAAGGCAGTGATGAGTTAGTCACACAGGGCTCAGAATTCTGTTTTGCTGTACTATCTAGAAATGCCTGCACAGTTTCCTTGTTCTTTGTACCTTTTTTTAAAGCTTTTAAACTTTGTGCCCAGAGATCTCTCTCTGTGATTTTTTTCCCACCTTGCAGTAATGTTTGTTTTGATTATGTAGTAACTCTTACCCTTTAAGACAAAATACAGTTCCTTCTTAGAAATAACTCAGCAGACAGGTGATCTTGCTATCTTTTTTGTCCCCCCTTTTTTAAAAAGCCTGCGTTGATTTTTAAAAATACATAACTCCAGTCTGGTAACACAGTGGGGTAAAAGTAATATACATTACTAGATAGTAACGTGTTATTAATGCATTACTTTAACATTGCTTTTTAAAAGCAAGACCTTTAACATGTTGAAAATGGCCAGAAAATGACCTGAAATGACCTCCAGAGGAACAAGTAAAAGTAATGAACAATTGCTAGGAGTTACACATCGGGGGTAACACACAAGCATTATGGGTAATATGAACAAAATTGAACATTACCACCCCATCATTAGATACAAAAGTAACTAGTAACACCATTATTTGTAGTGTGTTACTTCCAAGCTGTGGCTCACGCCACCTTTAAAAGTTCTTCTGGAGCTGTAACATAGTGAGATTTGATATCGATCAACCTGATTTGCCTCTCCTGGACCAAAGTGTCAACTGGAATTTAGTTACCCACCAGCTTACATCTACCCCAAATGTTCCAACACATTTCTTAGCTAAAGGAAAACATATCAAAATACATTCTCTTGAGAGAAACTATATACATAAATTTGGGTTCTGTGAGAAAACAAAAGTGAATAATCTAAAATCAAAGCAAACAGCCCTACCGAATTGGGCTGATTTGTGTGTGGTCTGTATACAAATGGAACGGCCAGATTCTGTTCTGGAGCAAAGAACAGTTATGGATCGTCTTGTATCTGGAACATAAATCAAATGGCAAAGGGCAGAACCTGTTTCAGACTATATCTTTTGAACAAAAATGAGATTTAAAGGTGCCTCGTACACAGATCTTTCAAGATATGTGCCTGAGATGTGAAAGACCTGTGCATATGATTGTGTGTGTGTGTGTGTGTGTGTGTGTATGCAAAAGAGAGACAGAGGGAGCAACTATATTGACAAATAATATAAGAAATGCTCCAGGATGAGAAATGGCCAGATTCACATTCTTTTCTATTGATAACACAATGTAAAAATTATGCAAATTAGCCTGCAGGTTTTCTCCTCTGCCACTGGGGCTTCTACTTTTTTTTTAATCAAATGCATTTGCATCTGTTCAGAATCTGTGAATGCTTCAGCTGTTGTGGAGAGGTTTGTAACCATTCTATCTGAAGTCCTTCCAGCTGGCTACAGCAGTAGTAAGAGAGGCCGGGTAGTGGGAAAACTAGCTTCCATTTGAATTCTTTCCTCCCTACACCTGGCACCTAAGTCTGCTTCTTTCTCCGTTCCTTTGTTCCTTAATTCCTTCCTTTTAAAGGCTTGCTGCCCTACTGCTAGGTCAGCTATGTGACCAAAGTGGGGGGAGGGAGAGTAAGGAATCTGCAGAGAGAGAGAGAGAGAGAGAGAGAGAGAGAGAGAGAGAGAGAGAGAGAGAGAGAGAGAGAGAGAGAGAGGAGGATGTTTTCAGTCAGCCTTATTTCCAACTTGTTAAGGTAGCTCTGCTCTTGCCATCCAGATTTGCAGAAGGCACAGTTAGAGCAGAGCTACCTTAACAAGCTGGAGACAAGGATGACTGAAAACTTCCTCCTCTCTCTCTCTCTCTCTCTGTGCATATTCTTTTCTTTTCTCTTCAGACAGGAAGCTGTCTCAGTGCTAGGACAGTAAGCAGAAGGAAGGAAGGAAGGAGACCCAGGCAGCAGATATGAGAATGGGATGATTTAAATGGCTAACAAGCTGCAAACAAGGTTGAGTGCCAATTTCCTCCCCCCTCTCTACTTACTTCTGTGTCATCAGTTGAAGTGAATTAATTCAGGAAACCCGACTTCATGGGTGCGATTTCACAGTGGATCCATTCTCATTTCCCCCCACTGTGTCACATTCAGAGAGAGATTAAAGTGGAAACAGGACAGAACAGACTTTTGAATGGGCACATACAAAAGGAATATGGGCCCAAAATAGATTGATTCACCCATCTGTTCTTTTAGCATTTTAGCTTCCAGCTCAAACCCTACCATTGGCCATAACTTCACTTGTCCAAATCTAGTATCTGACTCTCATATCCTGACACAGTTCTTACTGAAGCAACTACTTCCAGTTCTAACAACTGTCAACATGGCTGCTGGGACTGGGGCTGGGGGAACGGGATCCATCCTGAATGGTTTTGAAGATGAGGGTCCCAGCATCCTTATTCGGGCCTGGACAATCACCCTTATCTATGCTAACAGAAACAGCTTTTTAAATTACACAAATCTTGTGAAATTGCTGAAATCCCTGGAATTATATGAAATAGAAAGTGTGGTGGGTGGGAAGAGCTGCTGGATAGCTCAGTGGTTTAAAGCATCTGGCTACAGACCCAGAGGTTGGGAGTTCAATTCCCCACTGTGCCTCCTTGACAGGGACTGGATTCAATGACCCATAGGGTCTCTTCCAGCTCTGCAGTTCTTGATGATGATGATGATGATGATCATCATCATCTACATGATTCCCCTTACTAGATGGCCTCAATAATTCTAGTTCCCTTTAAAGACAGAGAGACCTGCTCAGTTATGCACAGCAAGGAGCACAAGTGCCAAATTGAGTGATGCTGGGTGGCTGTTTTGCAAATTAGCAACTTGGTGGCAGAAAGGCAATTATTTACAGCTCTTTCCCCTTTTCAAAACCTCTACACACCATGTTTTTCCAAAGGCATGTCAGTTCGCAGCCTCCCCTCTTAATTGCCTGGAGAAAATGAGAGTCACACTTCCCCTATTTAATGAGCACTTTCAGAGCATGGCCAGTTCTGGTTATTCTGCCTTGATCCGAACGGTATTAAGAGCAGACGGCACAGTGCCGGGTCTCCGTGGAACGGCCGCACATGCGATGTGACAATGGGATGTGAGGACTCAAATGTTTCAGCACTGAGCAGCAGGGCAAGTTGGAGACTAATGTGTGTGTGTGTGTGTGTGTGTGTGTGTGTGTGTGTGTGTGTGTGTGTGTGTGTGTGTGTGTGTGTGTGTGTGAGAGAGATCATGGGAAATATTAGCAGCACCCCAGGGAAACAATTTTGAGACTCTCCTTTACATGCCCTATTCTTTAGCAATGTAATGCCTGTGATGATTTCTGAAATGGGCATCGCTCCTCCCGGGCATTCTATATTAACTTAGGATAGATCGGCTCAGCCATTTGTATTTGATGACTCATAGCAGCCCAGGGTCAGGAGGCAGAATGTCATGACTGGTCTATCCTGCAAAGAAGAAGCTGCAACTTATTCTTAAGAAGCCAAGCTGGAAACTTCACAAGCAGCATCATCTAAATATCTAAGGGCCTGATCACACCAGCCAAATGTTCCCCATTCTAACAATACTTTCCATACCTCTGTTGTACTGAATCATGGTCACGTGGTGTATATACCAGGTCAAACATTCCCGTTTCTTTTAATGTTACTGATTCATTTCTTCCTATTTGGAACATTGTGGCTGGCTACACTGTGGAATCGATTTATTTTCTGTCTTGTCTTCTGGGGCAGTGCTGCCTCTCACTTTATATATATATATGTATTTTAAAGATATAGTAATAGAATCATAGAATCATAGAGTTGGAAGAGACCACAGGGGCCATTGAGTCCAACCCCCTGCCATGCAGGAACTCCATCAAAGCACTCCCGACAGATGGCCATCCAGCCTCTGCTTAAAAACCTCCAAAGAAGGAGACTCCACCACACTCCGAGGCAGCCTATTCCACTGCCAACCAGCTCTGACTGTCAGGAAGTTCTTCCTGAGATTCAGGTGAAATCTCTTTTCCTGTCGTTTGAAACCATTGCTCCTTGTCCTAGTGTCTGGAGCCCTGAAAGACAAACCTGTCCCTTCCTTGACATGACATCCCTTCAGATATTTAAACATGGCTATCATGTCCCCTCTTAACCTTCTTTTTGTAAGGCTAAACATTCCCAGCTCCCTAAGCCGCTCCTCATAGGACATGGCTTCCAGAACTTTGACCATTTTGGTTGCCCTCCTCTGGACACATTCCAGGTTGTCAACATCCTTCTTGAATTGAGGTGCCCAGAACTGGACACAATACTCCAGGTGAGGTCTGACCAAAGCAGAATAGAGTGGTACTATCACTTCCCTTGATCTAGACACTATACTCCGATTGATGCAACCAAGAATTGCATTGGCTTTCTTGGCAGCCGCATCACACTGCTGACTCATGTTCAGTTTGTGGTCTACCAAGACTCCTAGATCCCTTTCACAGGTACTGTTGTCTAGCCAGGTGTCTTCCATCCTATATCTGTGCAGTTCATTTTTTCTGCCTAGGTGTAGGACCTTACATTTCTCCCTGTTGAAATTCATTTTGTTAGTTTTGGCCCAGGACTCTAATCTGTCAAGGTCATTTTGAATTTTAATCCTGTCCTCTGGGGTATTAGCAACCCCTCCCAATTTGGTATCATCTGCAAATTTACTCAGCATACTCTCTATTCCTTCATCCAAGTCATTGATAAAGATGTTGAATAGCACAGGGCCCAGAACAGAACCCTGAGGCACCCCACTAGTCACCTCTCTCCAGGATAAAGAGAAGCCATTGGTGAGCACCCTTTGGGTTCGGTCAGTCAACCAATTACAAATCCACTGAACAGTAGTGGTGGATTTGTAATTTGTAACAGTAGCAGTAACAGTAATAGAGTAAAATATAAAGGAATGATCCGATACATCATTGGAATAAAATAACACAATCTTCCCAGTGAAGGAGAAATAAACTGCAGATACACTGCTGGCCAGGAAAATTATTTGAACATGGCCACTCATTGTGTGACCAGAAACTTATGCAGCGATCTAACTGGGGTATAACTAGGGAACATCTGGTTGGTGTGTTCAGGCCCTAAGGCACAGTATCTACCAATTGGCTGTCCTGTTTTTCCAGGCTTTTTTTCCCTTTTTCATCCTGCCCTTTTATCTACAGGGCACATTGTCTGTAAATTTTGCAGAGCAGATGAGAAACATCAGAGTTCATCTTGTAACCATTAATATCTGCAGCTGCATCGTGCATTTCCCGTTCAAATCATGGAAGGTGGTGCAATTAGGAAGGATTGCTGCACATTGCAGGCCCAGCAGATTGAATGACAGACCATGCTTCCCAGTGGAAAGCAGAGGCAGCTGCGTAAAAGGAGCTTTGGGTTGACCCTAAATCCTGCTTGTGAGCCACGTGCTTCTTCTTTACCCTTGCAATCCAGTGCCATCTCCAAAAGCACAGAGATGCTATTATTGCATAGATCAGCTCAGTGTTTGTCTTCATCGTTGCTCTCTGTTTACCTTCCAAAAGGAAGGGCAATAGTTTAAATAAATCCTGATCCCAAAGGATTTCTATCCCCTCCTTGTTCAACATGTGTGCATTATTAATCTACAGCTGTGCATCTAGCCTCTTATTCAAAACTCCAGATATCAGAACAGACCTGAATCACCATTGCACATAAGCATACAATGGGGTTTACTGCGCAACCACCACCAGTGTGTGGATCCAACAATGCCAAGCTGCCACAGTCACAAGAGTTTTGCTTGAGATTGGAGTATCACCATTCATGGTGGCAACTACAGCAGCATCGCTCCATTTTGTTAATCTAGAGCACCTGGATAATATCTCTGCATGGAGCAGGGTAGATGTTGGAGTTTTTAAAATCTCTCATGCTACCTGTGGCTTGTTGGACTGGGAGGGACTTTCCTGGGCCTGGGTGATTGTCAATCGATCTAGCACTAATCAATCATTCCCTCCCACTTCTGAATTCAAAGAGTGTCCTGCCTTTTGCTGAGTGCTCCTTTCCCTCTCTTTAGTCTGTTAGGAGCAGTCAGTTTTTTTAGTTTGCTGTTGATCTGTTCACAACTGTAAGTAATGAAACATTTTAAAATTATTTCTTTTACTAATGTCTCAGAGTGAGTTATTGAGACTGTAACTGCGGTTAATGAGAAAGGGGTGGACTATCTGGGGAACTTGAAGGTATTCTCTGTGAGTACTTCTATTGCATAGCACAAAGGAATTTTTACCAGAAATTCAAAATTCTGCAACAGGAAGTGGATATTGTTTCAGAAGTGCAGCTGTCTGCTACTGAATCAGTGTATCTTGTTAAATATCAGTTCTTACTTTGATTTGCAGTGGATTTCCAAGTAAATCATAGAATCATCATAGAATCATAAAATCGTCGTAGGGTTGGAAGGGACCTTGGAGGTCATTTAGTCCAACCCCCTGCCCAAGGCAGGAGACCTCATACCATCCCCAGTATGTTCATTCCCTGTCCTATGTTCATTCCCAGTTCGTTCCCAGTCCTATGAAGCAAAGATTGCAGAGGTAGAAGCTTAGTACAGTAGGACCCCCATATCCGCTGGGGATTGATTCCAAGCCCCCCCCCCAATACTAAAACTGCAGATAATATGAAATATATATGTATAGCATAGTAAGGTAAAGGTAAAGGTTCCCCTTGACATTTAGTCCAGTCGTGTCCGACTCTAGGGCGCGGTGCTCATCCCCGTTTCCAAGCCGTAGAGCCAGCGTTTCTCCGAAGACAGTTTCCGTGGTCACGTGGCCAGCACGACTAGACACGGAACGCTGTTACCTTCCCACCGAGGTGGTACCTATTTATCTACTCGCATTTACATGCTTTCGAACTGCTAGGTTGGCAGGAGCTGAGACAAGCGACGGGAGCTCACTCCATCGTGTGGATTCGATCTTACGACTGATGGTCTTCTGACCTTGCAGCACAGAGGCTTCTGCGGTTTAACCCGCAGCGCCACCACGTCCCTCTGTATAGCATAGTAAAGGGGGGGAAAACCAGAAAAAATATTTTCACATGAATTACCAGAAATGGCCACTAGAGAGCACCAGAGATCACACTATGTATTCTTCACTAACAAGTATTCATAGCAAGGTCTCTGGTTCCCTCTAGTGGCCGGTTCTAGTAATACATATGGAAATAGTTTTTTTCTGGATTTAAAAAAATATTTTTAATACTTTCAGACTGTGGATAACTGAATCAGTGGATATTGATCCTGTGAATAAGGGAGTCCTACTGTACTTACATTTAAAATATGCATTTTTCTGGCATTCCATAGATTCTTTTGGCTAGCAAGGAACATAACTGTTGGGAAAACTAACTTGCACATCCTGCTCTGTTGAATTTTTAAAGCTGTACAGGCAAGCTGCCAGTGCAACACCCTGTGATGATGGCATGCTTACTGTGCCATGAGTAATACTTACTCCTGCCGCTTCCTGCTTGTTGAGTAGCATCATCATGATAGTACATCATGATGGGCTCTCATAGAGCCCATACTTATAGAGGCTTGAAGAATTAGCTCCATGTGTGTTCTGACGCAAACTTAGTCATCCACTGGATTTTTCAGTTCCCAAACATCCTGGTGCCATTCTTGGCTCAAAAATCACATCAAAGATGTTGGGGGGAAAGCCTATTTTGAGAGACAATATGTTAGAAGTGCCTATTTTGAGGAAGTTATATTGAAAAACATGTGTGCCTAGAGAACATGTGTTTAAAACCTATATTTAAATCTAAAATATGTATCTATATAAGAATGATTGTGTACATATCTGAGGGTTGTTTTTTTTTTTTAAGGTAAATGAATGTGGAAATGAAGCAAAGCAGATTTCAAGATGAACACGTGTGAAAGTCAGAGGGACCAGGGGGTGAAGCCATTGTTGGTGCCTGTTGCCAACATTTGATCAGACAAGCTTGGTGCTATTTTCATCCCTTTGATTCAACGATGAGACTCTGCTTGAAGGAAAATCCCTGCAGCAAAAACGCCATGTGTTGACTCTGTGGTCGCACATGACCTGATGCATTATCTCCTGATCACATATTTCAGTTTGCATCCCTCTGCACATAACAGCAGAAGTCATCGCCACAGCTTTGACATTTCTGGCATGGCAGATGAACTGCTGCTCCAAGGCCTCACTCTATGATGGTCGGTCACATTTCATCAGACCCGAGTCCACATGCACCACTTCTGTTCTCTGCTAGAGCCAAGGATATGGCTACTAATATGGCAACAGAAGGGGCAGATTTATTTCTTGAATCCTCGCCTCTCTCTTGTCCCTAAAAAGCCTGGAGGGGATATGACTGAGCAAACAATTACAGATGGCAGTGCAGGAAATGCTTCTGCCCACTTGTCCAAAAGAATGGCTGCAGTTCTTTCGAAATCATTACGGACAAGTTCGAAACGAGTCACTGTGCAAGTCTCAAAGAGATGCAAAATAAGATATGGATTAACTGATTATTTTGCACATGGTAAACACTTCTTGAAGTGCAACTGATGGTACTTTCCGTTTTTCCATTTCATTACAAACATATCTCTCTCTCTCTCTCTCTCTCTCTCTCTCTCACACACACACACACACACACACACACACACACACACACACACACACACACACACACTCACTTGTTCGTGTTAGACATGTAAATCTCTGCTTGTGAGAACCTTGTGGTGTTCTCCTTGTCTATAAAATAGCAGGATTTTTACTGTTAATCTCAAGAACCGTTTTAGTAATTGCGAGACCAAGGGGCACACAAATGGAGACCTCAATTTCCACTCAGAGTGTGATACCTGCTGTTTTGTCACATGGACTTAGAAAAAAATGAAAGCAGTGGATGGGTTGTCTGTAACTCAACCTGTCCTTTTGCACTTTGCTGGGAGAGTGTTTTGCTTAACAAATGTTTCACAAAGAGAAAAGGTGCCAGGTTTTTGCAGAGATACTTTACAGAAAAGGAGGAAGAGTCAATGATCAAAAGGTTTCTTGTCTTGTTCTCATATAGAAATAACAAACTCTTCTGGGAAACTTCTTCACAGGCTGTCTCACATAAGAAATTAGGTATTGGTGACAGTTCTTCCAATTTCCTGGATATGGGGGGGGGGGGCTTTCCAGAAGGAGCATATGTTCAACAGTGTGATATAGCTACAAAAAAGGCAAATGCTATTTTAGGCTGCATTAATAGAAGTATAGTTTCCAAATCCCATGAGGTGCTAGTCCCCCTCTATTCAGCACTGGTTAAGCCTCACCTTGAGTATTGTGTCCAGCTCTGGACACCACACTTCAAGAAAGATGCTGACAAATTGGAACAAGTTCAGAGGAGGGCGACAAGGATGATCAGGGGGCTGGAAACCAAGCCTTATGAGGAAAGGCTGAAAGAATTGGGCATGTTTAGCCTTGAGAAAAGAAGACTGAGGGGTGATATGACAGCACTTTTCAAATATTTGAAAGGCTGCCATACAGAGGAAGGGCAAGATCTGTTCTTGATCATTCCAGAGTGCAAGACACACAACAATGGGCTCAAGTTAAAGAAAGCCAGATTTCAGTTGAATATCAGGAAAAATGTCCTAACTGTTAGAGCAGTACGATAGTGGAACCAGTTAACTCAGGAGTTGGTGAGTTCTCCAACACTGGAGGCATTCAAGAAAAACTTAGATAAGCACCTGGCAGATATGCTTTTATTGTATTCCTTCATTGAGCAAGGGGTTGGACTTGATGGCCTTATAGGCCCCTTCCAACTTCACTTTTCTATGATTCTATGTTCTCCTTAATGGAATTGGTTCTGCACACATGCTATTGGTGTAACATACGTACAACGTTCCTCTTGTCTTTGGTAGTACAATGAAATCATCAATGGTTTTCAGTGCTTTTTTCATCCCTTCCCCCTGCCCCGCCAAAGACATTAGTTTCCGTTTGTTCCGGGAAAGAGTTTAGCAATGTGACGCTTCCTATTTAAGTTCATTTATGCAGTCAGAGGCTCCAAGTATGAAGCTTTTAATTAGTTTTCAGTTAGTGCATGTACACACAGAAATACAGACACACAAATCCCTCCAGAAAAGAAGCTCCAGCATGAAAGTGGATTTCATATTTTTAAAAGGATTTCTTAGATTTCCTAAAGAGAAACAGTTCTCAGAAAAGTGACTTCTTAAAGTAACATTTGGGTGTGAATCTTGGCAAGCCCCAATTTCCTTTGCAACCAAGTGGGGAAGGGGAGATGGAATTTTGCCCCATCTGGAAGATCCTCATGTAATGGATTTATAAATTAAGACAGAAACATACACACACTTTCACATCTTCTGCGCCCCAATCACAGCAGTACTTGGCTGCCACAGCCCCGCCTCCCTGCTTACCCAGCAACTCTGGTGAGGGGGCGGAAGAACGAGTCTCCCTGCTCAGCTGTGGAGTGGCCGGGTGAGCAGGGAGGCGGGGCTGTGGCAGCCAAACTACTGCTGCGATTGGGGCACAGAAGATGACACCAGCCACACATGCCACGTGGTGGTCCGGCGGGGTCTGGGGATGGGTGTTCATCAAGCCAGCCACCCATGCTAGTGGGCTTCAGATTCGTATATGAACACGAAGCCCCCATTTTAGCGGTAACTTTCATCTAAAATGCTGTTTACTGAAATGATACTCCCAGTTAGACTCTAGTCAAAACATTCAGTTAGGATCATCTTGTTTCCTGGTGGGATGCCAAACGTTGTGGTCATTGCCTGAAATAGACACTTTCTGTGCAGTTGTTGTACAAAAGGACAAATCTGAGCACCAAAAATACCATCAAGTTGCCTACCCTACAGTACAGCACAGATAAAAATAGAGACATGCTTGTACAGCCCCTTTTTGTATAGGAAGGATAGATGCTGAGCTCTCTGCTCAGTCCTTTCAAGGGGCCGGGAGGAAGGGAATAGGCTTCCAGGAAACATTAGCCCAGTGGGTGGAGAAAATGTAGCCCTCCATATGCTGTTGAGCAGCTACCTGCTTACAGAGCCATGGAAAAGCCACCCACAAGGAGGCAAAGCTATAATTGGCTGTAAAGATATTTGACAAGGTTGCCTTCTGGAGCCCAAGCAATTATGTTCCCAACCCTGGGTCCTGAGATGTTCTTGGACTACAACCCCCAGAAATCCTAGCCAGCCCAGTTAGTGGTGAAGGCTTCTGGGAGTTTTACTCTGGGAACATCCGGGGGCCCAGGGTTGGGAACCACTGTTCTAGGAGTTAACTCCACATGAACATAAATAAGTTAATAGCAGGACATCTGTTTTCCATGTGTCTCTGTGTAGGTTTGTGTGTGCTTGTTTATGTCTGTTTTAGGGCGCTTGAACCTCTTTCATTTTATACCAGTGGTGTTCAGGACTGCCTGGTTCTTCAGAGATGTATAAATTCAGCTGCCAGAATAAGCTAGAAGTGCAAATCAGAGAGACAGACATTTAAAATGTTTAAACAAAGCCAAATATTTTTGGAAAGCTGAAGAGCTGCAAGTAGTTTTTCAACACAAATAAGCCCTCTTGGGAAACGGGAGCTATATTATGTGTGGTCTATGTACTAGATTCAAGGGACGTGGTGGCGCTGTGGGTTAAACTGCAGAAGCCTCTGTGCTGCAAGGTCAGAAGACCAGCCGTCGTAAGATCGAATCCACGCAACGGAGTGAGCTCCCGTCGCTTGTCCCAGCTCCTGCCAACCTAGCAGTTCGAAAGCATGTAAATGCAAGTAGATAAATAGGTACCACCATGGTGGGAAGGTAACGGCGTTCTGTGTCTAGTTGCACTGGCCACGTGACCACAGAAACTGTCTACCGACAAACGCTGGCTCTATGGCTTGGAGACGGGGATGAGCACTGCGCCCTAGAGTCGGACACGACTGGACTAAATGTCAAGGGGAACCTTTACCTATGTGCTAGATTCAGCAGAAGCTCGTAACCAAATAGATCTAATTCAGATCAAATTATGAGGTCTGGATCAAAGTAGGTTGCTTAGATTTCGTTACAGGGTGAAAAAGCAAGCCAATTTCTATATCAACTCAGAACACCAATTGAACTAGTTGGGGCACAATTGCTTCTGCATTTTCTCAAAAGCAAATCTAAAGGTGCTTAATATGCACCTAGCAGTGTGAAGAAACAGTGTGGTGTAGTGGATAGAGTGAGGGCCTAGGACTCAGGAGACCTGGGTTCGACTGCTTAGTTGTGGAGACTCATTGAGGAGTGGCACTAATAAAAGCATTCCTTAAATATCTCACTTACCTATTAGGGTTGTGTCATGCTGTGAGAACTTGGAAGGCTGTGAAAGAGCCAGCTAAGGGTTAAGAGTCACTATTCAAGCAAGATGATCAGCTCCCTGAAGAAATATCTACGCAGGTGTGTTACATCATCTGGGAGAAAGAAGGGAAGTGTACCAGGTAACATTCAAGGACACAAGTTGTTTCCCCCAGTCCATTAATGGAGTGAAATCATCTGAGTAGTTGAGAGAGGGGAATTTAAGAAGAAAAATTACTTTCAAGGAATTACCATTCTGATGGTTGTTGTGGGTTTTCCGGGCTCTTTGGCCGTCTTCTGAAGGTTGTTCTTCCTAACGTTTCGCCAGTCTCTGTGGCCGGCATCTTCAGAGGACAGGAGTCAGAACTCTGTCTGTGTTCTGGTGATTCATGTCCTCTGAAGATGCCGGCCACAGAAACTGGCAAAACGTTAGAAAGAACAACCTTCAGAACACGGCCAAAGAGCCCGAAAACCCCACAACAGCCATCAGATCCCAGCTGTGAAAGCCTTCGAGAATACAATTACCATTCTGTTTGTAGCCTTGTGATTGTTGAACATTGATTAGGGGGAAATGGGATATAAGGATGGCAAGAAGACATATGGAGTGAGCTTAAGCCAAATGGCATTATGCCATACCAGGTCATACAATCTCTCATGCAGCCACATTATTCTGCTGTGTGGTAACTTAAGAATGAGATCAAGAGTACACAAAGCAGCTTAGTGAGTTGTTCTCATTTTACTGGGTAGTTTTGTTCTTTGCACGCTCTTAAATGTTCTCATGCCTAAATGCTTTTCATTATTTTGCTTATTAAACATAATTCTGTGGCTTCTTTTGTTTTGGCCCTCTGTAACATGTTCCTGAACCTTTTGTTGGTGAGAACGCTTTTGACCTTTTTTGACAGATTCCTAAAACAAACCCTTTTCTTTGTATTTTACCCAAGTGTGGCTTGTGAAAGTAAACGGGTTGGTGGGATGGAAAAAGTTCCTTGGACCAAACGGCACAGTTTTACTTTTGTGGGTGTTTTGTGATCTACCTTGTCTGGTGGGTGTGAGGACTCAACAGATCTAAACAGTTTTCTCTGACTCTTTTAGGAGAGTAACCAGGTAGGAGGATTTCCCTTAACCTTAACACGTTAATCACCTGGAATTCCATGCACTCTGGGACAAAGGGTAACGTGGTTGAGTGGTCGATTTGTGGTCCTTTCTACCTGTCCAGAACTGTGGTTCTACCACAAGTTGGCATAAATCAGAGGTGACTTGATGGCCCATGACAACAAAGTATGCATTCCCATGAAGCTACCTGCTCGACCTTGAGCAAATTTATTTCCCCCTCTAGGATCTCATAAAGTCTTCAAATTCTACATGCATCAGTGCAAAACCAAAAAAAGGTCACAGCCCTTTTGGTTTTTCAGTGCAAGTCAATGTGACTTTATGAATTAACTTGGATCTAGGATACTATTTGAGTTGGATGAGGCACAAAGCATTCCAGACCAAATCAGGATCCATCCCAAAGCACCACAGGGATGTCTGAATTGGGGAAATCCATGCACAACTTCAATGATAAGCCTTTGCCCAACCCAAATAAGTGATACTTAGCACTGCCTGCTATTGCTCTCCTGATCTGGCCACGATCCTTCCTTTACTTTGCATAACCAGAAGTGGAGATGGAAGAGAGGGTCTCATTCAAGAGGACAAGGGCATAGTTTCAGGAAAGCCACAAATGCTACCTGATGAGCACAGTCCATCAAGGAAGCAGGAAAAGCTACCTGCCTGAAGCTCCTTAAACATGCCAGACCTTGTGGATGCATAGAGACAAACTCACCGCCTTTCATTTTTGGAGGGAAACTAAAGGGGGTGTCATTCTTTTCTGCTTGGGGCGAGATTTTTCAGTATGAGACCCACCCCCCTCCTTGAGGTATTTTATAGGAAATCTGATGCAATTTCTTCGGACATTTAATGGTCTTTTGTGGGGTGGGGAGGGGGAGAAATGCCAATCTGGGCAGGACTGTCAAAATTCCGGTGCAGGGTGGTGTCTTTCCTGCACAAGATTCACCACAGAAAGGGCATTAAGTTGCCCAGAACTTGGCAGCCTCCAGGGCATAAAAAAATGGGTGAACAAGGCAAAAAAAAGGGAAAGGGGGAACAAAACGTAGGCTTCCTTTTAGCAGAATCTGGGAAATCTCACTAATGCATGTCTTGGTGGTTTTAGACAAAAGCAGACAAACAAACAGTCCTTCCAGCTGTCTGCAATCACTTCCAGCTGAGAAGTAATAGCTTTGATTATTGATGAAGATGGAGCAAGTGGATGGGTGAGGCAAGTATCTATGGAACTGCAAGGCATTATGGATCTGGTAGTCTCCATGCCTATGTCCAGAGAGACTTAAGGTGCCTCTGTGGAAACTACCAGACCCATAATGTCTTGGAGTTCTAAGAGAGCTTAGCCTGCCTAGCCACTTTCTCCATCTTCATCATGTCTGTGAGAAGTCACTGATTCTCAGCTGAAAGTGATTACAGACACCTGCTTTTTGAGGGCCAAAGCCCCCCATAATCTGGCTAGGGAAATTCCTGAAGACCTCTGGGGGCTGTAGTCCATGAGTTCTGAATATCCCATACCTAAAACTGACCACACTTGTCCCGTATTGTTAGCAATCTGCAAATCCATACTCAATTGTAGTCTAATCTTGGATTCATACTTCTCCCCAGTTTCATCATCCGTTCCCAATGATCCAGGTTTGTTAGTAAATGGAATCATCTCTAAAAGCTACCTTCACTCAAGAAAACAATGTATTAAGATGAAATGGATTCTTGCTAGAGAGAGGGAAAAGATGGGGTCTCCTGCACTTAGCTGCATGACTAAGAGAGAGAGAATGGCAGGTGTGGGAGGAAGTGAAGTTAAGCCTGAGAATATCAATCTTGAAGACAAGGAAGCAACAGAGCAGACAAGATAAAGATAAAACACTGCAGGTTGCCTTGGCTTTGAGATTTCTGGGTCAGTTGGAACCATGTCCTGATGTAGAAGATGTTTACCTCTCTTTTTATTCATTCAGCCAGTTCCCATCTCCAATGATTATTATTATTTTTGTTGTTGTTTTGAATCTGGAAGGGCAATGATCCAGCGCACACGATGGGCCTAACCTCTCAAAGGATCCTGCCACATTATCCGGCCATACAAACTGAAAGTATCTGATCTTGGACAAGCAGGAGCCAAACCATCTTAAGGGAATTACATCAATGGTGTCCAACTCGGAACAAATCCAAGCAATCTTACCTGCAAAGTGTCTTGCAAATTATTGACAGTAGGCTGTCAAGTAGTCTACCTTCTCTTCTCCTAGGGCAGAGCATAATAGGCCCTTGACTACTCGAGACAGCTCTGCTTAATGGCTCTCAGCTGATGCAGTTCTGGCAGAGAAAAATGCTTTCTCCGCTGCCAGTGGAATATGACTTCTTTTGAGTTCTAGCCTGCATTCAATCAGATTCATTCAGAATTTTCCACCATTATTGCTCTGATCACCGAACAGCTCATTTCATTGCTACCTACCATGTGGCAAACCAAGGGCTAGCTTTGCTCTACTCCATGGTATTTGATGGTCAAGAGTAATTGCATCCACCACCCTGGCTCTTTCCCCATTCCTGAGGTTAGTCAAAGCTTTGGCACAGTTGCCTGCTGAGGCAACATAAAACTCTCCAAAAGCTCATCGGGAAACCATCTGGATTCATCAGCCTCCTGGAGTGAGCCAGTTTAATGGGGGCCCCATCCCAAGGCTTTGAGTCCCAGTAAATCTAAACCCTATAGTTCCATAATAACAGAAGTACAGAGAGAGTTCCTTCATGGGCAGTGGAATGTGTCTTTCAGCATGACTGCGACCAGGTAGCACTAGAGACAGACCCATAGTCATCAAAGAGGATATGAAGTCCTGAGCTCCTTGGGAAAACTTGGCCCAGATATTGAAGTCTCTCTGCACAACAAGCCAAGGGGATGACAGCAACACCCCTATGATCAGCTATACTAGGTCAGGAAGAGTGACTCTTGAGCAGTGAGTGGAGTGGTACACCAAGAGAATCCCTATACGGCCTAGCCATCCACCTTCAGATGAACCGACTGTGACTCTACCTCTATAATACAGCCCAGATTGACATATGCATTCAGGATCAGATCCTGCTGTTTTCTTATTTATCAACCCAGCATTTAGAGGCAGCATTTGGAAACCATGAGGTCTATTACCTCAGCTATCCAAGCTATTTGAAATGGGAAAGAACTTAGAACATTCTCTCCTCACACAGTATAATTGCTGCCATCCTGTGCCATGTCACCCCCTAGTGGCACGTAGTCCCTTGCACATGTGTATGGTTGCTCTATTCATTGCTTCCACCAGTTGTTGGATCCACAAACTAATCCGAATTCACTGCAAGAGACAAAATGTCTGCCGTTTAGCACCATGCCTGTATTAGACCCAGCATCCGGGGTCAATCTTGGAGGCCATATACTGAGGGTCACGATGCCTGGCTCTAGAGATCCGTGGCCCATGGGTCCTTCTGCTTGCTTTAGCCTGGGGCCCTCCAAAAAGCTGGAGAGAAGGCCTGCAAGATTCCTGCCCCAGCACTTTGTACTGATTTCCATATGCTCCTTCCTTTGAACAATTTGCCACTGCTGCCTGTCATGTACTTAACGCACTCGAGAAATTAGTTTGCCTTAGCATGACTGAGAGCTCTGTTATGGGAAGGCGCTCAAGCAAAGCGGGGGAAATGTGTTGCTTTTCACCGATCCTTGGAACTCTAAATGCTGCAGGACAAGGAATTGCGTGGGCATAAAGGAGGCTGTGATTTGCACACTAGGCTTTTGGGTTTTCCAGACAAAGAGGCTCCTTGACAGAGCTAAAGAAGCATGTCCGTCGTCAGCTGAATTAGAAGTGACTGAAGATGAAGGCGCTCAAGCATATTTTCAGAAGGACCTGCTCTAGAGAGTGTTACGCTGAACTGAGTTGTAGGTTTGATGAAATCAGATCTTAGTGGGCAATTCACTGCCTGAGCAAAACAAAGCTTAATGTTTAACTTGGTGGTTTGGCATTCTGCTGGTTTCTACGTACAAGTCTACACTACACAGTTGCATCAGTTCAATACTTGTTCAGTTGCTCTGGCTCTACTCCAGCCAGTCTCAACAGAAGGCCTCTGGAGGGCCTAGGATATTTGGATGGGGGTCCCAGACTAGAAATAATTCTTCACACACCACCTCATAATGGTTGTTATGTGATTTATACAAATCCTGGTTCAGCCTATATTTCTTTCATATTGCGTTTATAGCTGTGGCCAAAAAAAGGTTGAGAATGGTTGCTATCAGAGTGCACATCATGTTACTACTGTACTACTGACTAGAAAATGGATCAGATCAGACACAAAGATACAGAAAGGACTGTGTGCATTGAATCTCAGCTGAATTTTCATCCATGCTAGGTGTCTTTCCCTGTTATTATCACTTCCCCGAAATCAACAGATGGAACCCAGTCAAAGGATCATTTTAGCCAGCTGGGAAGGGAAAACAAGACTATTTTTCCAAAGGTGTGAAGTCACCATCAAATGATATAGAAAATGACTCAAAAATCAGTGGGTTCTAAAACATGAAAGCAGCAGGATATGGTTTATGCCCTGTAGGACAGAGTTAAATCCTCATTATTAGTTATTGTTATTGTTATTGTCTGCCTTAAAGTTAATCTTCCTTTCCAGATTAATTTTGGGGAGGAGATCAGTTATTGGAGTGGGGGTGGTGGAATTAGTCCAGTTTTCCAAATCCATTTTTCAAAATGTTATCACATTCTCTCATACAGCATTTCATGTCAAATATTTGTCCTTTCTTTCAATTTAGTTATTTGCTGAAATTGCAGAAGGCAGGAGGTCAAAGTGAATGGTGTTGGGGACGGTGGAAAGAGAGAGGGAGAAAAAAAGTACAGGAAGAGATAAACATTATTTCAAAGAGTATACATTGCCATTTTTTTCTCTAGAAAAATCTCTTCTGCTAAGTCATCTAGATACTATAAACAAATCATCTCTTGGGTCTCCATAAATGTAAAATGTCCTGCCTCTTAAAGGTTTGTCCATCTGCAGAGGCTATATTTGAATAACATCCTGTATAAATTGCAGTGTTACTGCAATGAAGGAATTAGAAAAGATCTTCAAGTGTAAGGATGTGTCACTGGAGACCAAGACCAAGATCATCCACACTCTTGAATTTCTGATGACCATGGATGAGTGTGAAAGAAGGACAGGACAGAAAGCTGACAGGAAAAAGAACACATTGATTTGTTTGAAATGTGGTGCTGGAGGAGAGCTTTATGGATTATCTGGACTTCCAGAAAGACAAACAAATGGGTCCTAGACCAAATCAAGCCTGAACCATATCTAGAAGCAAAAACGTTGAAGCTGAGGCTGTCCTACTTTGGGCACATCATGAGAAGGCAGAATTCTCTGGAAAAGACAATAATGCTGGGAAAGGTAGAAGGCAGCAGGAAAAGAGGAAGACCAAATATGAGACGGATTGAGTCCTTTGAGATTGCCCAGACATAGAGTCGCCATAGGTTGGTGGCGACTTGATGGCAAATAATAGCAACAATTGCAATGTGAATGCTTCATGAGCCAAAGATGACACTATCCCCATGAAAAGGGGGAGAGACAAAGCATTAAGGCAGGATTCTAACTGGTAAGGCCTTAGACCAGTGAGGTTCAAACTGTTTCTGCTGGTTTTCCTTCTAATTCTCTAATTCGTCATTTCATATGGAAAGAGTCCTCAAATTCAAACTGAATTGGAATGCTTCTACTATCTCTGTATTTTATGTCAACACATCTTTCCATTCTTGTTTCCATCTGGCACATTTTCTGAGCTTTATATAAAGTATGCTAATTCTGTGGAGAAATCAGGGCTCACAGAGTTAATATATTTTTTTAATTTGACAAAGATTATGTCTCTCTCTCTCTCTTTCACACACACACACACACACACACACACACACACACACACACACACAAAGGTAACTGCAATCCTCACAGTGCGAAGAAGCCCTGAGACACTGCTATTGTGTCAGGAACAATATATTGCTGAGAGCAGTCTCTATTTAATACGAAGTATTGTGGAAAGGGGGATTACTTGGTCATGACTGGACAGTTGAGATCCATTAAAAGACCTCCTTCTGGTAGAGGTGAAACCTATTAGGACTGGTTTGTTGACATGCATCAATCTTTTGGCCTCTCCTTAGGGACATGGCTACTGGGGCCATCATGAATATCTGCCCTTCAAGACTGATAACCATACCGCTGATCCTGTTAAAGTTCTTAGCTTATTTCCATGTTTGTTCCCCCTGGACTTTTGAATTGTTGGCTTCCACTGTCTGAACAGTATGCCATTGTTTTCTTTTGTTTTGACTATGACATATACTGCATTCATTTTGCAATGTAAATTAAGAGTCAATACAGTCTGTGTTGGTAACTTTTATACTGGAACAATTGCCAAGATAATGCAGTTTATTCTTTAAAGATTTGATCTGAGAGGATATCAATATCTTGGAGCCAGGATCACAGTCTGGACGCTGGTCATTATGCAGGCATAACTAGTCATGTCTCATGGACCTCTTCTGTGATTACATTTTTTCAATACCAAGTCCTATATTTTTCAAATATTTGAAAGGAATATGTAAGCCTTTGGTTAACATGAACCAGACTTCTGGATAGAGCTTTAGCCCATCATACATATAGAGTTTGTTACTAACTAGTAGAAAGTCTACTTGGTGGTTATTAATGTAAATACTAGTTGATTGTGAATAATTTCTTTTTCCAATAACAAAGTTACATTGCAACTATAGATAAGTTATGACTTTTCCTTGACAAGGGGTACCTTCTATGGCAGTGAAGCTGTCACCTTTTAGTTACTTTTACAGTTATTACTTCGTGGCCTCACTGGTGAAGGGAAAATATCAAAGCAGGCCTGCTGTGCTTAGTCACAATGATTTGACTAAGGATAGGCCCCTAAATAAAAAATGGTTTGCAGAACATCTTCCATTTCTCCTCCCTTGGCAAAGGTGGAAACAGCAGCAGACCTACATTAAGATCATTGCCAAGGAGTTGTAAGGAACTCTTAAAAAAAACGGGTTCGGTAACCAAGACCTGCAAGGAAACTGAATTTCATAGCCAAGATTCAACAAGCAACACAGCAGGGATCCATATCCCTTGTACCAGGAATGGGGACTCGAGTCACATGACTCACTGTTGAGTCGGACTTACGTTGCACCGACAACTCAACTTGAATTCAACTCAGATTATTTTTTTCCAATAGTTCAGACTTGACATGCTACTCAGACCCATTTTTCCAAGTCACGTTTCCAAGTCCCTATTCTTTTAATGAAGGACACCATAAACCTATAAGACGTTTTGCGACATTCACCAGAAGACATAGGAGAGGCAGGCAAATGGAGGAGGAGGAGCCAGTGATGGGGAGGGATGGTTTTCGAGAGAGTGAGGGAGTGGAGGGGTGAGGGAAGGCGAGGCAGGCTCAGTGTTTTTCTCATATTGGCCATGACTCCAAACACAAGGATGAGTTGAGAAAGGAAAGCAGGGAGGAGGAACCCATCCACCACTCCCTTTTGGGGCCTTGGTACTAAAGACTCAGACTTCGACTTGGGACTTGGTACCAAAGACTTACCAACATCCCTGCCTCATACTGCTTTGTAAACCATGGTATGTCCTAATGCTGCAGTATAAATTTTTTAAAAAAGGAGTGAAAATGAAAATGTAGGCCAAAAACATGTCTGAACAATTAATCTGGAAACTGATGTATTCATAACCCACCCACCCATTACCACCATGAAAACATAAATGACTGCAGTCCAGCACTGGGCTTCCCTCATTGTGACAGTCACTTTATGGTGGTGTTTGCAATTCCTTCTCAAAATTCAAAATGTGCTTCTTGGCCCCCAAATTGTTTGGGAGGTACAGATCACCAAAAAGATGCATACGCATAACTGGAAAAAAAGTCAGAAAGGAGCCAGTGATTTGCTGAGAATCACATATGGTACTTTATGTGTACAGATTCAAAATTAGAGATTGTTTTCATAATTTAAACAAGGATGAGAAAATATAGTCAAGAGGGGGGGAAAACGTGACAGTTCTGTACTGCATTAAATAGTGCTCTCCGGGTATTAACTGTGGATGACTAGCTTTAAGTTTCTGGTTTCCTTCCTTACAGTTCATTGGCCAGATTCCTGTTGGAGAAACATGGGGTGGAAAAGCAAATGCCCAAGTGGTTCCCTCCTTCTGGCAGAACTGTCCTTCACACACCCAGTTGCGGGCTGGTTGTGAAATAGGTGCACAACCAGTCACCCAGCAAAGTGCAGAAAGAACAACCTGTAGAAGGGGAGAAACCACTGCATGATTCCCCTTGGAGAAACGTGTGGGGTTTCTTGGGGGTGGGGGTGGTAGTGGTGGCAATATTTATTTATTTAGAATATTTTTACCCTGCCTTTCTCTTTAAAAAGGACCCAAGCTGGCTTACATCCTCAAAAGACAATACTTAAAGCTAAAAACAAATACTGGAAAGGAGCAAACAAGCACGACATGAAAAAATCGCAACAGGAGCAATGTCGAAACACATTTAAAGCCGTAAGGCACAACAGTCCATTTAAGAACCCCACGCAGGCAGCCATCCATTAAAGGAAAGCTTGCTTGAAGAAAAAGGTATCTGCCTCCTTGAGAAAAGACAACAAAGATGGGGGCCAGCCTGGCTTCCTGTGGGAGAGACTTCCAAAGTCTGAGGGCAGCCACAGAGAAGGCCCTCTTCCGTGTACCCAGCAAACCTACATGTGAAGGTGGTGGGTCCAAAAGCAAGGCCTCTCCTGATGCTCTTAATACCCAGGCAGACTCATAAAGAGAGATGTGGTCCTTGAGATAGCTTGGGGCCAAGCTGTTTAGGGCTTGATAAGTTAGAACCAGCACTCTGAATTGTGCCTGGAAATGGATCGGCAGCCAGTGGAGCTGCCATAACAGCGGGGTTATGTGATCCCTTTGACCAGTTAGCAGTCTGGTTGCTGCATTTTGGACTCATGAAGTTTCCAAACACATTCCAGAGGTAGCCCCACCTACAGCAGGTTACAGTAATCCAGCCAGGATGTCACTAAGGCATGTGTCCCCATGCCCAGATCAGATCTCTCCAGGAATATGTTGGCCTTTCTGTTTGAGCTGGACTTGGGTTGGAAAGAGCTTCAAATGGAGAACACCTTCAAAAGAAGGATTGTTCTCCCTCACCTATACCAACCCTAGACTGTGAACTCAACCACCGTCCAACCTGGACAGCCCTTAGAATCTGGATTACTTATGGACTTTGGTGGTCTCCCCAGCTATGTCTGTCCGCCTTTTCTTTCCTACCTGAACTCTTAATATGAAAAAGAAAAATAGTAAGGATACTTGCAGACTTGAAAAGGCCTATGGGTTATCAACAGTGAAATTTCCGTGAAGGGTTAGTCTTTCATTTACATATTAATACCTTTAAAGCTTTTGAAAAGCTAATGAAGCAAGGAGGTGCAGCTCAGCTGTTTTAAAAGGAAAAGTATAAAATAATAGAAGAAACCCTGGAGAAGATTCTGGCAATTACGTACCCTGCAACATTGTTCTTGAGGCTTCTTTCTTCTCCTTTATTATACATTATTGGTGTGACTATAGTAAGGCCTTCATGTAAAAATAATCCAGCATTGTGTTAATGAGGCATTCAAAAAGAGGCAAGAAAGTTTTATTCATGATTCAACAGATGGAGAAGAGAAGAACTTTTCCCCCTGTATATAAATTATGTATAATTAAAAGACAGTTAAATTTTTAAATATATATATATATATATGCATTTTTGCCCCTTTAATCATTTCTACAGAATTGATAAGCTAAAATGTTTAATAATAGAAAGGTATAGCCTTCAGTTTCCAACCTGACTGAAAAGCACATGCTGTTTGTTTTCCACAGAGAAAATTGAGATTTTCCTTTTAATCCTCTGTTGTCTTTTGTGATTGTATTTTAAATCATGTTCTCCGGACAATTTACTATAAGCTCTTGCCATAGGCTTTTTCATGCTGTTTAGCTTTGCTTTGACTGACACCTGACAGCTTTTCAACATGCACAGAGTACATTACCTCTTGGGCAGCAATGGCCTTATTAACACACCTCCAAGCATATCTAAAGAAGTGTCTGCTTTTTCAAAGAAAAAGAAGAAGCTATGAAGAAGCATAGCTATCCAGGCTACTAAAACATTCAAAAAGGTCAGTCCAGTTCTGCTTTTTGCAAAGGGCAAGACCCTGATGTTGGGAAAGAGTGAAGGCAAGAGGAGAAGGGGACGACAGAGAACGAGATGGTTGGACAGTGTCATCGAAGCTACCAGCATGAATTTGACCAAACTCCAGGAGGCAGTGGAAGTCAGGAGGGCCTGGCGTGCTCTGGTCCATGGGGTCACGAAGAGTTGGACACAACTTAATGACTAAACAACAACACAAAAAGAGCAAGATCAGTATGTTGGACCTCTACTTGGTGCAACAGGGTGAATGTCTTCACAACCCAAGTGAAACAGGACACACAGGATGAGAGCAGTCTACCAAGAGAAGGGAACCGAGATGGAGATGTCGAGGCTGTTAAACTGGCAGAGGCACCACTGTCACAACACGCTCCAGAGCCAGCCATCAGATGCTCATCGCGACCAAACAAAGGTGAGCCACCCTTCTTGCCTGACCTCCCTCGCAATGTCAGGGCTGATTGCATAGGCATCCTTCAGTCTCGAGAGACTATGGTAACGTGCTCTGAATAGAGGACTTGGAACAGCGTCTAGTGTGGCTGAGAAGGCCAATTCGAGAGTGACAATCCCTTCCACAGTGAAGACAAATACAATCTGTCCCCTGTCCAGCTCCCTGATTTGGCTGCTTTCGGGACTGCCTCTTCGCCTCGGCCTGCTGGACAAGTGTCTCTTCAAATTGGGAGAGGCCATGCTGCACCGCCTGCCTGCAGGCTGAGTGCTCAGATGTCAAGGTTTCCCATCTGTTGAGGTCCATTCAGATCCCGCTTGCAGATATCCTTGTATCGCAGCCGTGGTGTCCCTCTGGGGTGATTTCCCTGCACTCATTCTCCATACAGGAGATCTTTTGGAATCCGACCGTCAGCCATTCTCACGACAGGGCTGATGAATGAGCACTTTATACGTGCTAGTCACTGTGAAATGGGTTGGTGGTGATGAAATGGGGCTGATCTCTCCATGTTTCTTACTCTGTTAACTAAATTTATTTGTTTGTTTGTTTATTTGTTCCATTTTTACCCCGCCCATCTAGATTCGGGAATCTACTCTGGGCGGCTTACAAAATATAAAGATAAAAACAGCATTCGTATAACATTCATTATTAAGAACAAGAAAAATTAATAAAGAAAACAGGATCAAGATGGGAAAAGGAAGCTATGTAATGGGAGGGGGGAATTAATGGGAATGAATCAAAATTTTCCAACCTTGCGAACTTACCGTAAAAGTGCAGAATCAAGGGAAGACTTGTTTAACATGCAAACAAAATGGTGGAACTAGAGAAGGGCATGAACTGCTGGTTCAGCGGTTCGTGCTGGTTCGTTTTGTTTGGCGCTTCCCTGCCCCGCCTCCTCTGGGCACTGCTTCTGAATGGGCGCCTGCCAAAAAGAGGTGGGCTGGGAAGTGCCGAACACTTGTTCAGCCACAAAACAAATTGGCCTGGAATGGTAATTTCAAAATGAAATGGTGTATCTCATATTATGAATGGTATGTCTCCTGTTAAAAGCTCAGGAACTGGGGACATAACGGACAAAGATGTGATAATATGAGGCTTAGGTTTCAAGAGAAGCAAATGTTGCATCACCACGTCAAAAATCTACAGCAGCCATTTTTTAAAAAAAAATAAAAATCAAAGCCATGCATTTAATTAGAGAGAAATGACCTTTGACAGATGCTGAGGAAGATGGAGTGGCTTTCTGGATTGACTGCTCACCTCTGCTTGGTGTTTGAAGAGGAAAGCATAAACCAATGAGCCTTAGGATCAAGCAGTTTTTATGAGCAATTCATACTATTGATCTATAAATATCAAAAGATTTTTATCCCCTTCAAACATGTAAAGTAAAAACTGTGTTGATGGTAGCAAAATTTTGAACTAAGACAGTGACATAAACAGGCCACAATCCTGAAACTGGCCACACTGTTGAGGGTTTTGTTGCAGAGTTTTGAATTTTGGTTAAATTCCTTTAGCTGCACAACAGAAGTGCGGGGATTCACACAGCAGAATAGCTTCAAGTTCCCCCCAGAGTAGTCCACCCCCTTTTCTCATCAACTGGCACTTGCAGTCCCAATAACTCATTCTGCGACATTTGCAGCAGAAAGAACAAAAGGTTTCATTACTTGCAATTGAAAAGATCAAACAGCAAACTGACCGCTTTCAAAAACAGACTTATTGACTTACAACAGACTACAAAGAAAGAAAGGAAGAAGAAGAAAGCAGAGAGGCCAGGTTCTCTATGAATTCATAGGAAGGAAAGGAATGATTGGTTAGTGCTGGATAGACTAACAGTCACTCCAGCCCAGAAAGGTCCCTCCCAGCTAAATTGACTTAAGGCAGCATGCAAGGTTGTAAAAACTCCAACAGTTTTTGAGAGGAGTAGTAACTAAAGGGACCTTTTCCAGCCTCTCAGTACTAGTAGCAATTTATTATAAATGATTTCCTTCCAAGCTCAACATACATAGGATGGCGAAGGAGGCCATTTTGCTTTTTCCTCAGACTGCAGAATGCTTTAGCCTGGCATGGGTAGCAGTGCTTGGTGAATCATATGGGGGACGGGGAGGGCCTTACGTTCTCCCCACTGCATTCGTTTCCACTACGCATGAAACTTCCACTTAAGAAACACATCTTGCATTCAAGGTAAAAAACAAAACACAGACTATCTTTATTATTAACTCTGGTTTCCTATATATATAACTGATAGGGTAACCTTTTGGTGAAGAACCATTAAAGAGACATATACCTCTGCAAAACAATAATTAAATTACCGCACTTCAGTGGTCCTCTTTCAAACTTGACAAGAAGGTGGGCCGAAGGGTTACGGGCACATATTCAACAGAACCTCAGAGGACTTTTTCAAAGTGATGCTAAAAGCAGCTGAGTTACTAGAGGCGCTTTCATGAATGTGGCTTCCAGCAATTGATACTTCAGTCGCTGGCCTTTGGCAGGATGGGCACTTGCATCGCAGAATGGCCCACTTTTGCTTTCCAAGCTGCATTAATCATCACACATTTACACAACTAGGAAGAGCCAACGGGAATTCACATGTCATAGGTGAAGATGATCCAAGAAAGTTTATTATGCACCTATCCAAAAGATGAGGGAGGGGGGAAAGGCAAACAAGAACAAAGAAATTGAATGCATACTAAAACTATTCCAAAGCTACTAGACAAAGGCTGGAGAGATCCTCAGTTCTTAAAACTACTGACTTTAGCGGAAGCACATAGGTCCAATATTGCCTTGGAGCAGAAGCGCACAGTAAGTTGGCAATCCCCAAATCAGCAAAATACACTGGACAGACCAGTCAACTCTGATTTTCAACTTACACATAGACCACATGGGATAAATTTCTTTTTCTTTTTTTATTTGCTTGCAAAATACCACAAACAGTCACTCAAGGAAAGATCTGTCTCTGGCAGAAGGAGGCTTACCATCATTCAAGCGGGCCTGCACTTGCATGGAAGAGTGTAGCTTCCTCCAACCAGTAGTTACCACTCATAATTATAACCTATTACCTCTTTCTACCTACTACTCCATCAAAGTTTAATCTCCAGCTTTGCTGATATTGGGAGTGCCATGTTACGTGGTGCTTCTGCTTCAAAGTAACATGGGAGACATGTGCTTTGAATAAAAGCAATGGGTAGTTCACAGACTGCCTGCCCATCGTTTCCCTATAGAGCAGTGGTTGTTGTTGTTGTTGTTTAGTGGTTAAGTCGTGTCCGCCTCTTTGTGACCCCATGGACCAGAGCACGCCAGGCCCTCCTGTCTTCTACTGCCTCCCACAGTTTGGTCAAAATAGAGCAGTGGTAGCTGACACCTTTTGATGCTTTTGAATTGTGGTGCTGGAGGAGACTCTTGAGAGTCCCCTGGACTGCAAAGAGAACAAACCTATCCATTTTGAAGGAAATCAACCCTGAGTGCTCACTGGAAGGACAGATCCTGAAGCTGAGGCTCCAATACTTTGGCCATCTCATGAGAAGAGAAGACTCCCTGGAAAAGACCTTGATGTTGGGAAAATGTGAAGGCAAGAGGAGAAGGGGACGACAGAGGACGAGATGGATGGACAGTGTCACCGAAGCTACCAACATGGGTTTGACCCAGCTTTGGGGGGCAGTGGAAGACAGGAGGGCCTGGCGTGCTCTGGTCCATGGGGTCACGAAGAGTCGGACACGACTGAATGACTAAACAACAAAGCTGACACCTATTGTGACTGGTGACCCAGAAGGCTGCTGGTGATAGAGATGGGCAGCTCTGAAGTGAGTATTCATACACACCTACCTGTCCACACAAAGTTAGGCACACACTGCCTGATCCCCATCCCGAGAATTTAGCTGAGGAACAGAAAAATACACCTATTCCCTATACTATAGGACCCCTGTATCCACGGGATCAGTATCTGCGGTTTCACTTTTCCGCAGTCTGCAAATATTTAAAATATTAAAAGAAATAAAAAACTAGAATGTATTTACCAGTACTGGCCACTAGAGGAAGCCAGAGACTATGCGATGCATTCTTGTTGCTGGAATACACCGCATGGCCTTGGAATCCCTCTAGTGGCCAGTTCTGGTAAAACATGGTGAAAATACTTTTTTTCCTGGATTTTTCTTTTCTTTTACGATGCTATGTATAGTATTCGCTATTATCTGAGATTCTTTGTATCTGTGGCTTAGAACCAATCCCCCATGGATACAGGGGTCCTAATCTATGTAAAATGATGTGAGTAAGCCATTTTCTCATTTTCTTTCTCCTCCCCACCAGTGGGCCAAGTCTGAGGTGTCAGCGGGAGGAGAGCGGTGGTGGAGTCCTCCATCTCAGACAGAAAGCAGGGAGGAGCAGGCTGGCTGAGAGCAGTGTGGGCTTAATGTGGGGCAGCGCCACCTTTGCTCTGGTGGACCAGCTGCCAATGTTATAAAGACAAAAAAAATTCAACCCATTCCCTATTTAGATTTGACTTCTCACTCCCCTCCACTTTATGATAAATCCTACAACTTTCCCCGCATTTTGCACATTGCCCCAATATCTTCTCTAGCAGACGTACTGTGGAACATTTAGCTGGGCATGACCTTGCCAGCTTCCTTGATCTGACTGGTCACCTCCTGCTTTTCATCACAACTGACCTGTCTGTCCACCTTAGCCTCCACTTACCTCCTGTCACCCTCATTTTACCCTCTTGATTGTGCCGCCTTGGCTTCCCATCACAAACAGCCTCTTCCCTCGCCTTGTGACAGCATTCTAGATGGACTCATACACATGCCAGAGGGCTGGGAGCGCACTTGACATCCATTAAAACAGGTTCTCAACAGGGTCAGGAGGATGACGCCGTCTGTGTTGCCATTAACCTTGGGCCAGTTCAAGGGCAGAGAGATGGCCTTTCCCCACTTTGCACCATGAAAAATTGAGCAGAAATTGTTTGCTTTCAGAAAAAGAAAATAAATAAGGCTCTTTATTTTCCATTCACCAGTTATTAGCATCTGGATTTCAGGGCCCTCTAAACCTGTTGGAGGTTCATTTGCAACCATGCATGCTGTCTGTAGTTTGAGTGACTGGGAGAGACTTTTTTTTTCTGCACTGGGGTGATTGTATCTATCCAACATTAACCAATATTTCCTTCCAGCCTCTGAATTCAAAGAGAGCCCTGCCTTGTTCAAGGAATAGATCAAATGTGGACGGGGATGGCGGACAGGTGGAGCGCACTAGAGATTACAGGTGAGAGAAGAAAGGAACTGCCTTTCATGGGCTAGTTCGGTGTACTAGTTGTCAGAGAGCAGAAGTAGTTTACCATTCCCTTCTTTTAGGAGCATCCTGGGATTGTACAATTTGCCCAAGGCTACACAGGCTGGCTCTTTTCTTGGGGCTCACAGTGGTGAGTTAAATCCCAACCTCTGGCTCCCCAGCCGTGTATTCAACTCACTGTGCTATCCAGCCAGATTTAATTTTTCTGAATAACATAATATTTGAGGACAAAGCAGCTTGGCCTGGCCTGACCAGGTCATGTCTTTTCATTTCAGGTTTTTCTCCCCATAGCTGGGGACTTCTGGGAAAGGTAGTCCAAAAACCCAAATCTTCCCACCTCTAGTTGAACTGCCTGTCCTAAAGCTAAGTTTCTGGCAGTTGAGAGCTTTTAGGTAGAAAATGCTGATGGCTCGGCTTCCACCCTTTTCTCTTCAGACCTGCCCATCACCAGTAGGCACTTCAGAACTTCTCTGAGGGGAAATTTGGCCCTCAGGCCAAAAGAGGTTCCCACTCTTTCTCTAGAACAGGGGTTCCCAACCTTAGCTCCCCAGATCTTTTAGGACTACAACTCCCAGAATTCCTGGCCAGCACACCTAGTGGTGAAGTTGTGTGGGAGATTTAGATCGAGAACATCTGGGGACTCTCTTCTCTATACAGATGTGCTGCAATTTTATCTAGTCTCAAATTATTCATTCAATCTCTAGCATAAGCAATGGCCAGAATCCTACTGGGATCTCAGTCCAGAGTAAGTGAAATTGCTTAAATTACAGCAACAAACTGCAGCTAATTAACAAGGTGTCAGTCAAATGTCTCATCACATTGCTACTAAGGCAACCGAGTGTGTTCATCTTATTGCAATTCATCACTGAAAGTTGCACAATTTAACATACAGTTATTTCCCCTCTAGAAACAAAAAATGTTTATTGGCTAGAATGCTACGAGTTTTCATATAAGGTCTGTGTAACTATGAGTATTCTGTTATGTGCAGAATACTCCTCCTTACAATGGCAGACATCAGCGGTTATGGCTACAGTTTTTGATGCTGCCCCACCCCTTACAAGGGGAACCGCACAGACAGCAATCATTTGATTTGCAAGCTAGTTTCATGCAAAGGTCCCCACGCAACATTGGGGAAGGTGGTTCAACCCAACTTCTTCTGTTGGGAGTTTGGGATCCAGAGAGTTTTCAACAGGAAGCCATAAGACTGGGTCAGGGCATCACAGCGCCACGTTAACAATTATTTTTTCAAACACGCACACTTCTAAATTTTGTGACACAGCCCTGAACTCAAACAGTGCATCAACACGCACAGTTGAAACACTTATTGTAGCAGAAAATGTGCTTTAAAAATAGGTACATATCTATTTCTACAAGAAATATGAATTTTGGAAACAGTTGCACATTAATGCACAACAAAGCTATGAGCACACATATATCAAGTTTGGCATGACCCAGAAATAGACTGATCCATCCATGCCTGTGCGCAGCCAGCTGTGTCACATGCTGCCACCACTGCCAACATCTATTTCGAAGTACTAATCATCTTTTTCAAAGGGAATCATGTTTTGTAGTTTATTTTTTACCAAAAGAACAGCCACTCTCTTGACTTGAAAATCATTTCAGGAAAGCAACAGGTCTTCCCAGTCTTTGCAACACATTTTCTCCAGTTGCTCATTGCACAGGGGAGGCTGGTGGAAAGCAAGGACGGGACTTGGATTTCCACTGGGGTAGATCTTGGAATGCTGTATCCCTGATGCCTGTGCAGTATGCATGCTTTGCATACCAAAAAAAAAAAAAGTTTCAGGTTGAATTCCTGGCACCTTCAGATTACGCTGTGTCGTTCAAAACCCTGGACTCCTGCTGCCAGTAGCTCACGTAACTTCCTAGATGCCTATGAACACAGGAGTCCCCACTCTCCCTTCGCAGTTCACATGTACACATGAATAAAGCGTTGCAAATTCTTGTCTGCCCTCTTTCCTCGATATGGTCATATCTTATTGCAGATGTTTGCATAAAGATTCTTTTTGTGCAGCGTTTAACCTAAAACGTAGGAAATAGAGATGAGCACGAACAGAACTGCAAACCGGAAAAAAAAAAACAAATACGAATTGGGCTCAGTTCGTGGTTCGTTTTGTGCAACCTATTTTACCGAACTGAAACAAAGTGCCAAACTTTTTTCTGCTCAGTGCTTCGTTTGGCTTTGGCAAAACGGATGCCCACCCGCCCCCTTCTCGCTACCCCTGTTGCCTCCCTACTGCCATCTTCAGCGACAGTGGCCTGGCTTCCCCTCCAGGAGCCAGGCCTGTTGTCTCTGCACACACACACGCCTATCGGTAGTAGGTTCCCCTCTCTAGAGGCACCAACCAGAAAAATGAACTGCCAACCGGTGGGTGGGTTCATTCATTCAAAATATTTTTACCCCCACCTTTCTCCTTAGAAAAGGTCCCAAGGCGACTTACAGCATTTAAAAACAATACTTGAGAACAAAACCATGAGTATACAAAGGTGGTGTATACATCATTAAAAGGCAATACTTAGAGCTAAAAACACTAAGTATAGAAATATTAAAAAGGAGCAAACAAATGCCACTCTGAGAAACGGGGAACACAAGCAATACTAAAAACACAGTCAAAGCAGTGATGCAGAACAATCCATCTAAAAAGATCACACTCAGGCAGCCAATCGCTGGGCGGAAAGTTTGCCTGCAGAGAAAGGCCCTCACCTGCTTGCGGAAGGGCAGCAAAGACGAGGCCAGCTTGGCCTCTTGTGGGAGGGAGTTCCAGAGTCTGGGAGCCGCCACAGAGAAGGCACTCTCCTGTGTGCCCACCGAACACACTGGTGAGGGAGGTGGGACTGCCATGTAGCCACGAACCACAAACAAGCCCAATTTGTCATTGTTCTGGTTTCTGCCCATCTCTAGTAGGGAATGGTTTTTTTCCCCTTCAGTTCCTGTTCCAAGGACGCACCCACCCCAGTTGGTATAGGATATTCTGGGAATCTAAAGCAAGCAAGCAAGCAAGCAAACAAACAGACAGTCTTGTGAAGCTTTAAAGAAAAACAAGAGGGATTTTTTTTCCCCTTCTGGTCTACCCCTTCTGAGACTACCGCTCATTGCTTCAGGTGCACACAGGGAAGCCGCAGGGGAGAGACATGTTACCTACTCGTAGCAGAAGGGGATGTGAAATGTAATGAAGTAGAAATGCCAAAGGTGCCAGCACTGTGGCTGTCTTATCAGCAGTTGTTAGTCATCAAGAAAAGTAAGTTTTCCAAGCTTTGCTTTTACCGATCTTCCGCTGAACTCTGGCACAGTGGTCAAACACACACTTCACAAAGCAAAAGCAAAACTGAATTTAAGGACCAGGGTGTACCGTCAAAGCATGATTAAGGTGTTGTGTTGTGTTGTTTTGTTTCGTTCTCTTCCGTTTTGTTTTATGCACAGCATCTATTGCATCTCAGTGCCACCATAAGATTGTTGCAGCGTTTTCTCCTTCTATAATGGCACAATGGTGTGTTAAAAATGAGAAAGGGGGAGAGATCTCCATAGAGTAACTCTAGGGAACTCCAATTTCATGGGATCCCACTTCAGGAGTAGACAGAGAAATTCTGGAAACATCCACAGAATTGATCAGTTTGTCTTGCAGACTTTGCCCTCCCGTTCCCCCCCACCCCAAATAAAATACAGTAGGACTGCTTCCAAAGTCCCCCCCCCCCCCATGGATGCCAAAAAATGCAGAAGTAGCAAATGCTATACATTGCACATCTCTGGCACACTCTAGTGGCCAATTCTGGAAAATATATCCTGTAAATATATATAAGTACATATTTCTGTGGTTTTTTATTTAATGTTCTCAGGCAGCAAATGAATCAGTGGATACTGATCCCGCAGATACAGGGGATCCTACTGTAATTGTGGAGAAGATATTGTCCATTTCTGCTACAGAAGACTCTGGGTTTTTAACACACAGTGTTACAGTAATCTCTGGTTAGAACAGAAGACTATTGTAAGTCATCAAAAGTCCCTCTCACTTACATGCAGACCCATAATAATCTGCAGTGAGGCACTGGCTCTTAAGGTGTCTATTTCCTTGTCTCTTAAGTAAAGTTCCCTTCCAATTATCTCGTATGTACATCACATCAAACTGATGGGCTTAGCTTTTTGTGCTCCTTTTATTTTCTGCTCCTTTTTGTATGTGTTCCTTTGGATATTTCTGTGTGTTCTATTTTAATTATACACATGCAGAGTTCCTGAAAGTCAGCTTGCTTAACAATCTTCTGCTTCCCGTAGATGTCTTTGATGTTGATCTTCTAATTTGTGCATATTTTTAACAATAACATGTTGCACCCCTGTAGTTCTTTTTTTAACAAATCTGAAAAGAGAGGCTGGCAGATTGGCTTTTTTTTTTGTTAAAGTAATTCCAGTCATGAAAAAGTAATTTATTATTTGTTGCATGTTACTTTTTAAAGACATAATTAATTAATGTTCATTGTTACTTGTTGTCTAATAAGTAGCCTATAAGTAATGGGTTACACGAAAGTGCTTCTTTTTAGTTCCATGAAAATTAATTTTTAAAAATGCATTTAACAGTGCAAATGAGTGCCTCTAGATGGCTAAAAACTGGATGACCTCCACCTCTCAGATTATTCTGCCCCCAAGCAAAAGGTCTTAGAAGTAACATGTAGTCTGGAGAGCAGACCATTATAACCTTTGAATAACCTTTGAACTGCAAAGCTGTAAAAAAGGACTCTATGGATCATTGAGTCTAAGGAGGCATAGTGGGGAATTGAACTCTCAACCTCTGGATCTGCAGACAGAGACTGAGCAACAGACTAATCCAGCAGTTATATATATATATATAAGCAAATTCCAGACTCTGGATCTGCAAAATACAATATTTTGCTATCCAACATATGTGTGTGTACACTATATATATGTGTGTGTACACTACACACACACACACACACACTATATATATATATATATTATTTAGTAATTGTCTCCCTTTGGTTAATATTCCCATTTGAAAATTAATTTAAAAAAATTAAGGGAGTCAAACGGCAGTGGGTGAGGGAGGTGGGACTCCATGCCAGATGTATAGGAAATAAATCGGTTTTGGAGTACACACTCAATGGGAGGTTGTACTGCGCAATGAAACATGGAACAAATATACTAGTAGCCTCCCAGTGGGCTGGATTTGATGTGGAGATAGCACAGAGGGGGAACAAAAGAATTGGTAATGGCCGTGGGTCATCTGACCCC
This sequence comes from Intellagama lesueurii, assembly GCA_037013535.1. Taxonomy (NCBI): domain Eukaryota; kingdom Metazoa; phylum Chordata; class Lepidosauria; order Squamata; family Agamidae; genus Intellagama; species Intellagama lesueurii. Next base: position 11,663,439 of record JBAJHW010000003.1, read on the forward strand.
CCCGCCAAAAAAAAGAGGTTGAAATTCATGAGGAGTAACTTGGAAACGTTTTGCTGGTGTGAGTGCAGCCTCTTACTGAAGAATTCCCAATCTCTGTGAGTTTTCTTGCCTCCAGGTCTCCATAACTTCTGTAAAATGTCTGAGCAAAATGGGTGTCCTTTCCTCTCGAGGACCAAAGTGCGCGCACATGTCCCTGTTAGGGGTTTTGACTGCACCCGCGCTCATCTAGCCAGCTCAAGATTGACTCAGCCTTCCATCCTCCTGAGGTTGGTAAACTGGGTACCTAGATTGCTGCGGAGCAATGTGTAGCCTGCATAATTAAATTGTAAGCTGCCCAGAGAGTGCTTTAAACAGCACCCTTTGCTTTGCTTTTCCCACCAGAGGCCACATATGTCTAGAGGGCAATGGTTCCCAACCTTGGGTCCCCAGATGTTCTCAGACCAAAATGTCCAGAAGCCTTCACCCCTAGCTGTGCCAGCCAGGATTTCTGGGACTTGTCGTCCAAGAACATCTGGAGAACCAAGGCTGGTAAACACTGGTCTAGAGGGACAGGGATGATACACAAGTCCTAGAAGTAGGGAGTCCACGTCTGCTGCAACCTGAGATCCAGCAAGCGTTTGGGACCATTTTGGACTCCAGAATCCACAGGTGACCATAACTAGTCATGTTAAATTATGGATTCTGTGAGTTGTAGTTGAAAAAAATGTAACTCTTCCAAGCTTTGAGTGAGCTCAAAATGAGAGAATGGCGGTAGGCAGTGTTCCAAACATCCGTGTGAGAATTCAGAAGGTTGTGGTGCAATTAGCTGAAACCCTCTTCTGGTTTTCTCGGATCTCTTTTGCTTTCATCGGTTCACTGTCATGTAGAAATGGACTCATCTGCTCAGGCAGTAATTTTCCATAGCTGATAACTTTTTTAGAAAAATGGTAATGACTGCCCCAAGGAATCTAACTCAATGGCAAGGCCTTTCTGTGCAGGAGGTTCTAGAGGTTTTTGATCATGGTAACCATTGACTGAATTAGGTTAAGAATCCTGCTGTTGAAAGTTACCATTTTCTTCCTTTTGCTTCCTACTGTCAAAGTTATTTTTTTCATAACTTAGCCTACATGGTATATTTAGTTTCTGACTCATCCTGTTAGAGAATGAGTCAAGGCTTAAGATTTTTTTTCCCCTGACTCATTTGGAATTATTATACAATTTTTATATCGTTAGGACAGATTTTCCCATTCCTTTTGTTTGTTTGTTTGTTTTGCCCCATCTGTAGAATGACTCAACTTCTGTAAGGTTCAGGGCATGTGAAATAATAATATGGATGTGAATTGATGATGTCAACCCGTAAACCACCTAGGTACACTGTATTCTAATCCCTTTAAGCAAAATATGTATCAGAATAGTGAATGACATTTGTTGTGATTGGCCAGGGGGAAGAACCTCGTAAGTAGAGATCAGACATGTACAGATTTGTGCTTTTGAACCATAATTCCCAGAATACTCATAAGATGCCTGGGGAATTCTGGGACTTGTAGTTCAGAAACACAAGCTCTAGTATGGATGTAAATAGAGATGGGCATGAACCGGCTCATCCCAGTTCGTCCCAGTTCGTCAAGGCGTCAGCACAAGTGCTGCTGCTCCCCTTCTCCACCTCCTCAGAAGATCAGCCACTCGCTAGGCCAAGCTTGCTTGCTTTCTCCACCTCCTCAGCTAATCTCCCAGTCACCAGCAAGAGCACAGACTTCTCTGCCCCGCCCTTTTGTTTGAGTGACAGATCAGCCAAGAAGACGGGGCAGAGAAGTCTGAGCTGCTGCCAGGACTGGAAGATCAGTTGAGGAGGTGCAGGAAGCTAGCATGCTTGGCCTGGTGAGTGGCTGATTGAGCCAAAGGAGGCGGAGGGAGGGCGAAAGCAGCACCTGTGCTGCCGCTTTTATGAACTGGGATAAACTGGGATGAACCAGTTCATGGCCATCTCTAGATGTAAATCTCTAGCATGGATGTGAATCCTCGCTTGTCTCATTTTCATGTGCAAGGGCCAGAAGCTAGAGTACTGTGGTTGCTTTACCAGAAAAATACAGATGTTTACAGCTGATATTTGAGGTGAAATAAATAGTCAAAGGAACACAGAAAGGAGCAGAACATGTTGGCTGAATGGTTTGAATGCTGCACAACATTGTTCAGAGCGATAACCATTATACTGTCCATCCTCTGGGAGGAAAGGAATGAGAAGAAAAATAAGATTACTCACAAAGATACAAACAACCTTTTCAGTGCTCCCACTTTCTAAAAGTCTGTGCAACGTCACGTCCGTAGATATTTTTCTTTTTCATTTTGTGCAACCACACAATGAGATAAAGATGGGTCCTTCAACGCCATTGTTGACTGGTTCTCTGTGAGATCCCGCCAAAAAAAAGTCCACTTATAACAAGCAGAAAAAAATAGATGTGATTTCCCATTTAACCTGCAAGGGTTAGCGTCACGGGTTGATTTACACGCCTGCTTGGAAGCATAGTAATAAAGGCATTTTAGAGCCCCACTGTCAAGAGGCCACTGGCCACAGTGTACATTCTTTGAGTGGACCTGAAGAAGTTCTTTTTCAGACAACAAGTCCCACAACACCACAGGCAGCATGGCCACTGGCAGGTTCTGGGAAGTATATGCCAGGAAAGTAATTCTGCTGAGCTCTGAGTAGCTAGCTGTGTGCAGCGGCAAATCTATATGCATGCCGAGCTAATTCACACCCTTGCTAAACATATAGCTAGTGGAGTGTGTGATTATGAGGTGTCCCCCCCCCCCACAGAAGGATGGGGGCTGAGCTGTTCCCCACAGCCTCACAACCTCCTCCTGTGTATTTTTAATGTGCAAGTAGGTTGATCTGAACTCTTGTTCAAAGAACAGCCTAGGAGGGCGGCTGCTGACAGGTTTGTGGAGAATAATGTGCTTTATGTTACTTACTAGTCACGTAGGCAGAACCAGCTGGTGCTTCTAAAAATGCTAATGTCATTCGCAGCTGCCACGCTTACAGTGCTGTAAGAGACAGCTGATCGGTTTAGCATGATGGCACACTGGTGTTCCCAGTATATATGCACATGAGCGAGGGCGCCTTCAGTTCTTCTGGATGGTTCAACGGTGAAATTCACTGCTATGAGATTTAGTCGGGGCTGCCATTTTGGACAGCTTTGAAAAGAGAGACCCAAAATCAGTGATGGATGTGGCTAGCCATGGCTACTCATCATGACAGATATATTTTTCCCTGGAGTACCAGTGTACAGTGTTCATCTGTATACTCATTCTGGGTAGAAATTGGTGCATTCTTGTTTTTTTAAAAAACTAATTCCATTAGTCTTGACTTTGGCTCTTTCAGATGGTAGCTATCATTATAGTTGCCCCACACATTAAAATAGTCTGTTGCACCCTTTCATTAATTGTTGCGTTGTAAAAAGCAAAGTGCGCTGCTTATACATTACCCCATAGCTCTTAAAGCATTATCTGGGCAGTTTACTATTTAATTATGCAGGCTACACATTGTCCCCCTCCCCCAGCAAGCTGGATACAGAATTTACTGACTTTGAAAGGATGGAATGCTCAGTCAACCTCGAGCTGGTTACCTGAACACATTGGGATCAAACTCAGGTCATGAGCAGAGTTTTGACTGCAGTACTGAAATCTAACCACTGTGCCATGAAGCTCCTTATCAGCAGGTAATAAAAATATAGGAAAATATGCTCTAGGTCCTTCTCATGGCCAATTCTAGCATTGCAGCTTGGGGGAAAAAATGAAAAATATAAAAGACAAAACCAAAAGTTACTTCTTTTGCTGCTGACGACTAATAAAGACATGAAACTTGAAGAATTCATGCCAACATTTCCAAAGTTACTATTTATAGGCATTTAAAGCCATTTAGAAATGGCTTAAATGCCTATAAATAGTAACTTTGGGAAATAACTAGGAAACAATACTCATTACAATCCATGGTAATTTCATAACTACTTGTTGCAGGAATTTTGAATTGTGACTTAGTTCCAGTCTAGCTACTCCAAAAGCTAACTCACTTTGATTAAACTACTGTGCATGTACTGTAATGGGTTACTTCCAAGTTCTGATTAAGAAGCAGGAGAAGCAGGGGATTGTCAGTCACTTATGCAAAGTGGAAGGAGGAGAGAAGTGGCTAAGAAGTGAGAAAACAGCATGTGGCCTGCATGAAAGACCATTGAACATTGCAGGCTTCCTGTAGCTTGTTCATTTGTGCTCCAGAACCGTGGTTCTCGACTTTGCATATCTCACATCCTATCAGTCACTTTGTCAAAGACCCTGGGTCCCGCTTTATTTCGTAAGGACTTGTATACAGGCATTTTGTTATTGCATTTATCACGTACAGTAAGTTTTTAGAATATTAAAATTTACATCAATATTCTTGGGAGGAAACAGGAATTATCAAGGAGTGAGAATTCTAAGAATACTGTTGAATACAAATGTCATTGTTAGGGTAGCTGTAAAACAAAGATTTAAGAACAAGCACAGAACTGCAAAAAAAATGTTATTGAAGAAACAAAGAAACAAAAGATTACATTAATGCCCCATATACTATTTCCTAGATGTGGAATAGCAGGGCAATTACATAAGCAGACTTCCCATCACACAATTAGTTAGTTGCATAATGAACCTCACAACCACATGCCAAGGAGCCTGTCAGAGTGGGTGGAATACTTACACAACTGCCCTTCTATTCTGCTTTAGGAAATAGAATACTGGTCATTGTCATCTAAACTCACATGTCATGATTCTCACTGGTGGGCAAGACGGAACCCCCCACGGGATCAAGAGAGTGTCCAAAATTCCTACAAGCATACCAAAAGATTGCAGACAGGTAATCCATTGGAGGCAAGGTTGATACAAGTCAGGAAAGTGCAGACATGGAGGGAAAATGAATTCTTAGGGCAAAAAGAAATGAAACAGCAGCTTCATAATTAGAAGTGGAACTGCCTTAAGAGATAAAGTATGTTTGCTTATCCTCCAGCATCGTTTCACAGCTTCACAAGTTGCAAATTAGCTTGTTTTTATTTGGTAACCAGTCATTAGGATGCAAAGAATGGGCTTTGTTTCCATGTTTCTTATGGAAGCACAGCAGTTTGGAGAGAACACATTTCTGGAAGAACAGAATTTTAACACTTTCTAACTGTGAAGCTTCTATTTCCTTGTCTCTGCTACTATAACTGCTATGAGAACCCAGATCTGACCTAGATAATGTCTGTAGCCTGCCAGTTGCCCATGTAGAACCAGTGGAGAACTACAGCTTTAATTTTATGTGGCTATAATGACCTTTGGTGGTTACTTAAACTGCACTTACACTAATATCCATCTTTGTAAAGAAATGCCACTGAGTCTCTCATGGAAACTGAGCCTGCATATTTGTCCCTAGAACTCCTCACTCTTTAAAGTGTAGTGCATGTTATAATATATGTGAATTGCAGGGGATGTTCTTTTTTTGTTAAGAATTAATGTTTTATTCATGCATTAAAAAATATGCAGATTTAACTGACTGTCTGAAATGCATATATTAATCAACTAAGCTTTCTTTGAATTAGAAAGCTGCCCTACTAATCATATTTCAGAGGTAAAGTTATAATAATAAACACTGAGACCATCAGTTTGACTAGCTTAACAGCCGTGAATTGCAAAATAATCAAAAGTAGGCCATATTAGGAGTGTCTGAAGTAATCTGCAGGAATGTGGAAAGATAACTGGTGTGAATTGTGTAGAGAATGATTTGTACAGCCTCCAAAAGGGCACAGATTTCCTTTGAAATCCAGATGAATGCTGAGAAATAAAATTGCAGCATCGGTGCATCCCAAGTAACACATCTCGGCATCGACAAGGGGAAAAAACCCGCAGCACAATGAACGGCTGTTAATTGCACGTGGAATCTCGTAATTCTAGCTGCATTTTAGTGCGTCCTTTGTTAAAAATCCTGGAGAATGCAGGGAAGCAATTATAAAGTTCTTATATAAGTGCCTCAGAAATGCAGAGGGGAAAAAAAAACACAGGAGGGAGGGGGGAATCTTGTTCTGGTAGCAAAACATATTTCAACAATAAATTTGAATCAGATGGAAGGGAGCAACCCTGGTAGAAAAAAACTCAGATGACTTAAAGGTATTCAAAAGCAAAAAAAAAAAGGTACCCATACAATTCCAGATTTTGCTGGCTTTTCACATGGTTTGCATTTGGCAAGGTTGAGGGGGATGTTTCGACAATTCTAGGCTTAAATTAGTTAACTGTCGACATTTTAAGTATAGTATAAGAAGGTCAAAAGGGAACACCGGCATTTGTTTATTTAACATATTCAGTCCATTTTTATCCCCCCCCCCAGTCTTTTCCAGTAGAAGCTCAAAGCAGTTAATAGGATCAACACAACAATCAAATTACAGTAAAATATATAAAAACTGGGTTAGATTCCGGTAGATCAGCTTTAACGGCCGTTGGTATTTCCCTCAACCATTCTACATTAGAAATAAAACCAGAAACAAGCAGCCAGCTTCTCCTGTGGTGGGGAAATATGTCCATTATGTTCTCTTCTGTATTCAAACGTTTAAAGTTTTATGTTCTTTCCAATCCACATACCAATTCAAAATGTTAATAAATTCTTGAAATGAAGGTAAAATTAAAAATTAAAAAATGAGGATACCTGTTGCTCCCACAAGGATAGATCTTCCTCTCTGTGTCACCCAAATTTAAAGAACAGTCCCTTACACTGTTACACAGGTAGTACTAGGCCCCACTACACCTCTTAATTAAAATTAAAATGTGAATGTTGGAGACAATGTGGTGATGCAGGCTCTTTCATCCACAGGTAACGGACATGTGTTCCAATTCAAGCATCCTAATCGGAAGTACTTCAGAAATTTGAAAACCTGCACATCAATATACAGAGAAATCTCTCTTAGTGGATTTATTGTCTCCAGAGAAGAAAATGAGAAACTTGGATGTTAATCTTTAATCACCTTTTTATGCCTTGCAGGTAGAATGGAAGTCACAATAAACCGGAAAAAAAAATATGCATTTTTCTATATTTTCTCTATACTCAAACTGGAAACAAAATTGTATGATAGTCTGTATTAACATTAACTTACCAAACCAAATTGACAAGAACTACAACGGAGGGTGATTCCAACCCCCCTAATATTTGGATTCTTTTTATTAATTTTTCCAAAAAGCAATAATGCAATAAATGCTTCTCTAGCTACACACCAGGGCTTATGGTATGATGTACTGATAAAAGACATAAGAAATTCAAGTTTATTATACAAAAAATTGACTACTTTATTCTGCCACTTTGCAACAGATAAATTTATGTATTGCATAAAGGGTGCCATCTTTGATAGTATTTATATCTGTTACAAATGTTTTGTATTTTAATGTAAATAAATAACAATACTTATCTATCGATCTCAGATTCTCTCTCTCTCTCTCTCACACACACACACACAAATGTGGCCATTTCTGAAGAAATTTGCCAATTTTAATAAACCCTTTACTAAGGAATTTTAATAAATTCTTTGTTAAAGAATTCAAGAGAATATAATTTCTTTGCTACCATGGAGGAAGGTATGCCAGAAATGATATAGCAAGCTCACTTCATTGATAGTGATATATAAATAGGCTAAGTTGCCCCACCACATGATCTCATCCCAAATAAAATTTCATAGGTACAGGAAAATGGTACTCGTTACACTGAAAAAGAAATGGTATTACCTACTGCTATATTCTTTTGAGAAAATGAGCATTGTTTGGCCCTCATTACCTCCAAATGAAGCATGCTGTCAGTAATGCTACTGTTTGTAATGCACTATGTCCAAACTCTGGACTTTGAGCTGTTCAAGGTTTGCAAAATTTTGCTTAGCATCACATGAGAAAACAGCAAAGTTGTTTGACAAATGACAGCCTATGCTCTCATTGGCCAGTGCCAGTTAGCAAACTAACTCAGTTGTCAATACCAAATACTCACAAAATATCACATGTTTCTGTTGGAGTTTTTACAACCTTGCATGCTGCCTACAGTTTGTTTAACTGGGAGGGATCTTTCTGGGCTGGGGTGAATATCAATATATCCAGTGCTACCCCATCATTCTGTCCTGCCTCAGAATTCATAGAGAGACCCATCTCTCTGCTGAGAGTTCTCTTTTTCTCTCTTTTGTCTGTTGGAAGTTAGTCAGCAAGCTGGTTGTTAGGTTTGCTCTTATCTGTTCCCATCTGTAAGTAATGGAAGGTTTTTATTCTTTCTACTACTAATGTCTCAGAGTGAGGTATTAAGACTGCAAGTGCCAGTTAATGAAAAAGGGGTGGACTATCTAGATTCTAGGGAACGTGAAGCTACTCTCCTCTGCAAATCTCAGTATTTCTACTGCCTAAATGGGAATTTTAACCAGAATTTCAAAATTCTGCAACAGCTTCCATGTTCAAACAGTACAGTATTAAGGCACCATTTGACAATGTTCTCAGAAAAGTATGATGAGGATTTTTGGAAACGGATCTATTTCCACCTTAAGCAAAAAAAAAAAAACCCACAAAAACACTCATCCATCTATATTTTATTAGTAGTCAAGTCTTAATAACACTCACATGTTTAATCACATGCCCCCTGCATAATTTGCAGCCACCTAGTGCTCCTACATTGCAGAGTCTGCCACCAGTTTCAGCTTTATGTAGTTAGCTTTGATGTGTGATGACTTCATTCACATTTGCTAACTCTGCTTTATTCATTCAGACTCCGAGCAAGAAAGAGGAAAGGGAAAAGGGCATACAGTTCAAAAAATGACTTTGTAGATCAATAGTTCTGACTCATGTTTTTTAATGGAGAGATGTGTAATACCAAGAATAAATTGCTACAGGGCAGACCGAATTCATTTCACTCCCATGATAAGAGAGGGAGAGTAACTTGGGTGGTTAATTTTGCAAAAGCTTGTACTTATAATACATTTAAGTTTACGAAAGTTAACAAGTTGAACCAAGAGTCATCGTAGAGTTACTTGAGGTCCATTTACCACTAGACCCTCATAAGACAACAACCTCAAACCTTACTTTTTATATATATAAAGGAATTTATATAGAAGGAACTGTATTCTTTATTGCTTTATGGCAGGCACACAATCATCATCGTTATTAAGGATAAAAATTCCCCAAACCCTGTCCGTGTCTGAATAAGGGAGCATAGCTTGGGGCCTGACATAGCCTGTGCTTTTTTGAAGATACCATATTTTTCCGTGTATAAAATGACACTTTTTCCTAAAATAGAGGAAAAAATGAGGGTCGTTTTATACACGGAAGTAAGGAGGGGGGGAGGGATCAAAGCGCTTTGATCCCTGCTTTCCCCCTCCACGTTTTGCAAAGAAAGTGGAGGGGGAAAGCATTCTTCCCAAGAAAGTGGAGGGGGAAAGCAGGAATCAAAGCACTTTGATCCCTGCCATCCCCCTCCACTTTCTCGCAATGAAATAAATTTTGGGTTAGAAAAGGGGGGGCGTCTTATACATGGGGAAAATACACTGAAAAATATGGTACTCCTGGTGATCTTTGACCAGGCCTGTGCCAGTATTTATGTGCTTCCAGACCTCTGGGGAGAAATAAATTACTTTGACTCGGTGCTCCCCCTCTCCAGAGCCCTGCACTGCCTTCTCGTAAAAGCAGGCCACGCAACCTCATCCCCGTCGGTTCACATAAGAAAATGTGCTCCTCACTGTACTTCTACCCAAGTGCTCTTGTTTTGGAGCTTCTAATAGCCAACCCAGGGAGAAAAAAGGATACGTGTGAAGACAGCCGGGCCAGACAAGGCTGCTCTGCGATACACATACTTGGCCTCTAGGAGGCAGCACTGAGTCATTCCTCCAGCCCCCAAAGACACAGACTCCTCTCCTCCTCTGATGGCTGACCTCCTTAAAGGGCCCACACCACATTCTACCATCCAGCTTCTTTTCCTGTAGGGGATGGAAGGCTCTAAACAACGTAACAGGAGAATGGATGAGGATGATGCAACTTGATTTCATATACAACACTTTGGGTGAGGGGGGAAGAAGGGAGGGGGAAGCCCGGCCTGCATGATACTTCTGTGGATTCCGTGGCACCCCTAGCTGGGTTTGGCGGTGCCCTGGGGTAAGGCGGCACAGTTTGGGAACCACTGGCCTTGGCCATAATCGGAGGGTTGGTGTGAAGCTGTCAGTCTCGTACTTTGGCACCAGCTCAGTATCTTCCTTACAAAGTATTGATAGCAAAGTTTATTACAGTCAAAAACCAGCAGAGAAGATACAGATTTTTTTTTTTAAATTCCCCTTTCCCCACTTTTAATTGCACAGTGTCTTAATCGTAGACATGCCATATTTAAGATAGGGGAGCTGTTGGGGATCTTCTTCTTCCCCATGAATGCCCCTGGGCTCTTTGCTCCACCGCATGCTCACCTTGGGAATTCACAAATAGATTCTGTTTGCATTTAGGAGCCTCGTGGTGCAGTGGTTAAAGTGCATTACTGCAGTTGCGACTCTGCTCACAACCTGAGTTCGATCCGAATAGGCAGAGGTAGCCAGCTAGTGGTTGGCTCAGCCTTCCATTCTTCTGAGGTTGGTAAATTAAGTACCCAGCTCGTGGGGGACGGCAATGCGTAGTCCGCATAATTAAATCATAAACCACCCAGAGAGTGCTTAAAGTGCTATGGGACGGTATATAAGCAGCACACTTGGCTTCGCTTTAAACATTGGTCCAAAGACACTGCACGTCTTAGGGCACTGTCCCAAGTCATGAAATATCTCTAAAAGTCAAATCCATTACTCTGAACTGGGGCTAGAAATCCTCAATGAACAACATAACATTGTTCTGATGCAGTCCTACCATCTAGTCTGGGTTAATATTCTTACAGCCCTATTCTTAATTACTTTAACTTTCTGGAGTTTCTCCAAAGGCAGCCCCATATACATGGTGTTGCAGCAGTCCAAGACATTTGTGCGAGGCTGCTGGGAAAACCTGATGAGTGTGACATCTTCATGAAATAGGTAAGCTCTGCCACATAATTTCCCTGGGGCTGATTCCAATCTGCATGGCACCTGACATTCAGAACTGCACACTTTCACATTTATATATTATATAGTCATGGCAGGTCTAATTTTTTTTTGAATACTTAAATTTCAGAAGTATAATACTTACGACGAATATTGAAAGATCGGATGCCCAAGCATGTAAGGCACAATTGTGCTGGCCAAGTAAGAAAAAAATGTATCGATTTTGGCAGGAAAGCTTCAGAATTTGCTACGATGCTGAGAGGAAATATTGAACAATACTTTTTACGACATTTTCTCTTTACAAGATGTTTCAAGAACTGTGTTCCTGCTATATGTATCCCAGCACTTTCCACCAGTAATTAAGTACTTAGAATGAATTCCATTTCCTTTTGGGTTTTTTTTCCTGAAGAAGTGGATTTTATCCACAAAAGCTCACATTAAAATACAACAGTTAGTCTTTAAGGTGCACATTTCTGTCTTTTTTTTATTTGTTCTGTTTTAAATTTTCTTTCGGTTTTGTCTGTATTTTTTTTAAGATTACAGTTTCCAGAATCCCCCAGCCAGTACGGCAATATTGGTATAACTACTGGCCAGATCATAATGGGCAAATTACAGTCACTTAAGGAAAATTGTGTCAGTCTTGGTGGATACTTGTTGCTCATTCAGATGGTGCTGGTTGTGTTCCTGGGAGCATGTCTGATTGCTCAGTCAGGCACATGCCCAGAAACATAACCAGTAGCTTGTCAACAAATAGCAATCTGCTGCTGTATTATATGACATCCTTGTGCAAATTGGCCATAGGATTCTAGGAAATTAAGGATAATGAGGAATGCCTTCACACAACACCGCTTAGTTTGCCACTTATGGCCTTTCTTGAGTTGACCTGACTTAGCCACAGTTCATTTATGCCTTAATTACACCATGTCTCAACTACTACAATGTACGTACTCTAGGTGAGGGTAACCTTGAAGACTGCCCAGAGTAGACTACCCTATTCTCCTTAACTGGCACTTAAATACTCAATAACTCACTCTGAAATATTTGTAAGAGAAATAGTAAGAGGATTCATTACTTACAAATCAACAGAGCAAATGGACAAACATGACTGCCTTCATCAACAAACTTAACATACTAAGGTGGGGGGGGGAGCTCAAAAGCAGAGAGGCAGGACTCTCTTCAAATTCAGAGGCAGAGAATGATTGGTTAGTTCTGGATAGATTGACAGTCATCTCAGTCCAGAAATATATCTTCCAGCCAAACCTACCGAAGACAGCATGCGAGGATGAAAAAACTCCAACAATTCCTTGCCATTCATACCAGCAATGACTAAAATACTGCAGCTCCTTGTCCTTATGTGTGACAACATGAAAAGTGAAGATTTACACATCTAATTTTCAAGATGGGACATTAATAAATTAATTTTTTAAAAAACTGTAACAAGAACTTCCTCTACTAGGAGGGTCTTGGAGCTATAACTGTAATGAACTACTTTTTAAAAAATAATTTTCCAAGCTTATACCAGACCTATGTGTATATATCGATATGCGTCAATTGTTTCAAACAGTGCCTCTGCCATAAAAACTGGATGTAAGCCCAGTTCACACATTAATGTCATATGTACGTATGCAAATGGAAGAGGCGGAAGGAAGAATCAAAGTCATTTTTCATTCAGTCTAAAAGTGCCTGATCTGTAAGAGTGGATTAAAATGTCATTCAGCAAAACGAACAACACAAGAAACTGCTGCCTTCTGTAAAGCTTAATCCTCACTGAATCCCATAAAACATCCAAATAAGAAAATACGCTGAGGTGCTATGATAAAGCCTCTGGAGCATTATGCAGAGGGGAAATCTTGTACGATTTGAAAATGCTTAAATAAAATTTAGATATTTTCCCCCTTGCAATTTCTCTCCTCTCCTCAAAAGAACAAAACAACCCCTTTAATATTGGCTAGTCATGATATCTAAATGTTTTGTTTTTATTTATTTAAAATATTTATTAACCTGCCTTTCTCCTTCAGAAGGACCCAAGGCAGCTTACATCACTAAAACGACAATATTTAAGAACGAAAATGGATTATGTGAACACCCAGGCAGGCTCATAATAAAGAGGAGCAAGTTCTTGAGACAGCTTGGGCCCAAGCCATTGAACAATTTATAGGTTAAGACCAGCACTTTGAATCATGCCTGGAAATGGATCAGCAGCATTTGGGTTGGAGCATTTGGGAGGTTGGAAGTTCAAATCCCCACTGTGCCTCCTAGGAGAGAGGCTAGCTGAGATAAACCCAAAGAGTATAATGCGGTTGGGGTTACGGGCTCTGCCACCTGTATAGCCTTGGGTAAGCTGCATGGTCACTGAGACCTACAAGAAGGGGCTGGTGAACTACTCTGGAGTATTTAGAAAACCCTAACAGGGTCAGCATAAGTCTAAATCAACTTGACATCACATAGTTATTATTACTTATGTTTTATTTAGTCTTTTGCTTCTTAATTTTATGCTATAAAACTATCAGCACTCCCCGGAAAGGCTTGACTCATTTTGCCAATTCCCTCCTGAATTTTGACGAGCAAATGCTAACTTTCAAACAAGTTGATGTTGTGTTCTTTGTGTTCCCTCTTTGCTTGATGGTACTGATGAGGTATGTCTCAAATCTCACTGTCGTCACTGAATTCCCAACCGTTCTATGTAGGTTACAGTGGGACAAGCTCTAACTACTGTTTACAGGAGGGTGCGACTGTGTGTGCCATAGAATGCCATTCTTCCATTTATTTGATACGTGTTAATTTGGGAAGCTGATGATGCTTTGATTATAACCATTTGAGCTCATAATCATAGATCATGGGACTGCAAACGGAAGCAATAGTGGCAATTAAGATGTATTTCTCAGTTCACATGGAGCATGTAAACTTTTCTTAGTGTTGGATGAAATGTTAATTAGACTGGCTAATTAAAGATATATCTAGTGTGGTGACGGACTAGGACTCAGGAGGCCTGGGTTCTAATCCCCGCTCAGCCACGGAAGCTCACTGGGGGTGTGGAACTGGTAAAACCACTCCTTAAATATCTCACTTAACTTGAAAACTCTATTAGGGTTGCTGTAAATCAGTTATGACTTTGATTGCAAATAACCACAGTAATTAAAAACAATTAAAGACAAACTACGGCTCGTCCAAACTTGAAAGACCTTCCACCTTGAGACCCAGCTTGGTGGATTTCGAGGGCTGCAGCTCACCTGTGGACTGGGGAGCTGAAGCGACAGTAGAGGAGACCAACGGGGAGGAGGGGCAGACCAAAGGATGGGCCAGTAGCACCCAGGGCAGGAGGATATAAAGGGGAGTCAGGAACAGCGGAGAAAGCAGACTTGTAAGCAGATGCCGTGGACTGGGAGGCATGTGAGGTGAAACTGCAAGGTTTGGAGGCTGACAACATCCAAAAGGGCTGTGAGGTTGTATCATGCAAGGATCCTTGAAAAGGTGAGTGGGTGAATCTGGTGGTGCTGCCAGAGGAGACTGAGTGAGTGTGGCATGCCTAGGAGCATCAGTGTTGCACTTGACACGGAAATTGTGTCTGCTGACACCATGGTTGGCAGAGGTGTGGAGGAGATCTCGCTGGACCTGAGGGAACGCCACCCAGAAGGGGCAGCTGTCAGCCGACAGTCCTGTCCCCCAACCTAGCCCAAACTGTCTGTGACTCAGACACACGAGACCACATCCAGCCATGGTCGATCTCAGGTTGTCCAGATTATAAATGAGAGACAAAGTCTCAGGATGTAGAAAATAGAATCAAGCTCTTTATTCTGTATTCTTTAAATGGGTCGTTAAAAAGCTCTGGCTCAAAGTGTTTCGGTGAAGCCTTCTTCAGGAGCTAAGCATAACACAAAACCACACATTAGATATTGAATCATTCACATTTTCTTTTGAAAAATATATATATGCACCTGGCTTGGGACTCAACTTTATATAAATACATGCAGAGTATAAAGGAGCTCGGTATGTGTTTGATATTCTGTCTAATATATTTTATCATGCCTAATGTGCTGAGTATAAATGCCTGTATTTATATAAAGTTGAGAGTCCCAACTTCCGTGGATGTACCAGTTCCTTTTGTTTTGTTTCGATCTCAGGTTGGACAGAGTGGCCGTGGCTGCTGCCTTGACATCTCATGCCTCCGACCGATCTTCTGGAACCACCCCCTATGGAGCAGGTGAGGCCCAAGGGACTAGAGTGTGGGGCCAGTTGACCGTCCCGGGCCACCACGTGTGTTGTGGTATGCCTTGTCACAACACAGCAAGGTGTCCTCAACCTGTTTGAGGAGAAGGGCTCTGTCCCACCAGTGTCCCCAGCCAACTAGACCCGTGACTCCTGGTTTGGGCTGCGAACAGAAAGACGGTTTATGTTCTGGTTGAACTTGTAATTTAGTAGACCTCAGTTGGCCAGCTAGTTGAAGTTGTAAATTCAAATAATCCTGTTTGTTTTCCTGAAACCTGGCACTGCATCAGGGAGGGGGCAACTGGGGCCACTTACAAATGGACATTAGAGAAAGCCTACATAACAAGGCTGCTAGGGTCTTGGATTTCTTTTCTTTATCACTTTTGCACTACAGGCCAAAAATGAAAGCGAAAAATAAAGTTAAACATTACTATTAGAAAACATCTCAGCCACAAGATTAAGGACTGAGAAGGTGGTGGGTGGGCAAAACAAGGAGGGAAAAGATAAGAGTGTGACTTCCTGACTAGATTACTACAACACACTCTGTGTAGGGCTGCCTTTGAAGACTGTTTGGAAATGGCAGCCACTACAAAATGGTGCAGCTGGACGGTTGACCGCTGCTGGTTAAAGGGAACATATAACTCACTTGCTACAACACCTACCCTGGCTGCTGGTCTATTTCCAAGCCCAATTCATGAGCCACCTTGAGACCTGTATTTGGAAAAACGGTGGCATAGAAGTATAGTGAATAAATGAAAGTGTTTCTGGCTATTATAACCCCTAAAGCCCCATAAGGCTTGGATCCAGACTGTTTCCCCATATAACGTTTCTCAGGGCCTGTGATCTTCTGGTGAGGCCCTCCTCTCTGTCCCATCAGTTTTACAGGATCAATTAGCTTTAGCTGTCTCATGATTGCTGCTATTATATCTTTTTAAATGTCTTTTTAATGTTTTTACATCTTCTAAATAGTTTTTTAAAAAAATATTAATAGCTTTTTAATGGTTTCATGTTTTAATGATGTGTGAGCTGCCTTGGGTGCCTTCACCGAGAGAAAGGTGGCAAAAAAAACCCCAAATTAAACAAACAAACAAACAAACATTAATGAATTAATTTAATACATCAGTTTGTCTACCGCCCCATAGTGCACACACCTTCTCTGGGTGGTTTGCAACTCACAGAAACCCAACAAATATCCCAAAATAAATACATAAAAAAAGATAAAACCCTGTCCTAGCTAAAACCTAACATTAAATGAAATTAAACAAATTGAAACAAATTTGAACATCTTAGGTGGTTAATAAAAGGCAGCTTTGAATAATCTAGTTTTGACTTTAAATAAATAAACAAACAAATAAATAAATAAATATGGAAACCAAGTCCCATGAGGAAAGACTGAACATAATGGGCATGTTTAGCCTTGAGAAAAGAAGACTGAGGGGAGACATGATAGTATTATTTAAATATTTGAAAGGCAATCATACAGAGGAGGGGCAGGATCTGTTCTTAATCATCTGAGAGTGCAGGACGTATAATAATGGTCTCAAGCTACAGGAAACCACCTTTGGGCAAGAAACACTTCTTAACTGTTAGAGCAGTACAACAATGGAACCAATTACTTCAGGAGTTGGTGAGCACTCCAATACTGGAGGCATTCAAGAGAAAATTGTACAACCATCTTTCAGATGTACTTTGATTTGGATTCCTGCCTTGAGCAGGGGGGGGTTGGACTTGATGGTCTTATAGGCCCCTTCCAACTCAATTATTCTATGAGCAGAATAAGTAGGTGGGGAGAGAACTTAGAAGATAGCAGATGTTCCTGGTTCTGGTCTCCCTCCCTCCTTCCCTCTCTCTCTCTCTGTGTGTAGTGTGTTAGCACGTTTGCACCATAGCACACAAAAAAAATTAGAAAGCATTGTGGTGGAAAAGGTGAAGGTTTGCGAATGGTGGGCAGGCAACACAAGGAGGAAAGGGAGGAGAGAGGCAAGAAGGCAAGGAGAGATCAGTGAAGATGGGCTAAAGGGGAAAAGTAATCAAGTACGAGACATCAAGGAGCGTTTCCGGATGTAGGTGGACAGGCACTACCAGTGCAATCCAGTGCCCCCCACTGCATCCAGCAACAAACAGCATCCCCATGTGTGGACACCAATACTGGGACGATATATTCAAATCTGCAATTAAAAAATACCAGAACAACCAAGAACAACCCCAGAATGACCAGGGAAAACACCTGGAATGAGCCCTGTGTTTGCCTGCTTTTGCCATTTTTTCCTTTCCATGTAAAGTAAGAAGGATCAATATAAATTCAATTTTCTGCCATCCAATCAATTCTGACTTATGGTAAACCTTTTTAGGGTTTTCTAGGTAGACAGTACTTGGAAGTGGTTTACCATTCCTTTCTTCTGGGGGCGCCCTGGGATTGTGCAGCTGGCCCAAGGCCACCCAGGTTGGCGCTGTCTCCACAGCCAGAAATCTAACTCATTGAGTTGTCTGAGAACCAAAGAGCTTGCTAAATGTCTTAACAGGGGAAGGGAGGGGAACACCAAGGAAATGTCATATGCCGACTGATCTGTGTCATTAGCATCCTGCTGTTTGACCTAGATTGAGTTGAGGGGAATATTGATCAGTTTGAGCACTAGAACCATCAAAAAAAGATTGAGTTTGAATTCACAACCTATATGCCATTTGTACCTGTGAATTAAGGAGTGGTGTTTTTAAATGTAGCTTTGACATTAGCTCTAATTAAATAATGCAATTTGATTTATATATGTAAGGGAAACATCTGTATTAGGATGGCCACTTCCACTGTGGAGAATGAGAAGAGAGGAATGGGTTACCTCAAGAGTCCTTACTCCAGAGATGGACCAAATATAGCCCCCAACTGAGGCCTCCTTAGGTTCACTATGGGGATTTTGTTTCCCACACCAAGATTCCTGCCCCCCCCCCACTTCTGAAAATGTCTGAGAGTGGTGGATTTTGTATTGGTTTGGGCACCGTCTCCCTAACCCCCACAAAAATTTTAAATGGGAAGCGGAAGTAAAATCAAAACCAATCGGTTTTATGTTTGATTTGAAAATATTAAAAATAAAAACTCTTCATGAGGGAAAAACATTTTCGACAAAATCATTTTGCACAGTTATGCTGGTGGAAGGGAAATGGCGCAACTCCCAGAGGCAAATTGCCACTAATTAATGAGTCTCCATTTGGATTTCTCACTCCGTGCCAGTAGGATGGCTTGGCGCACAACAAAGAATCCAAGCAGAGACTTGTTAATTAGCATCAATGTGCTGCTGCAAGTTACACCACTTCCCTTCTGCTGGCATAACTACTCAAGAGGATTTTGGCCTTAACAAGAGAGGCCTTCGGCCACTGATTGACTGACGAGGAAGTGTTGTTGTTGTTAGTGCTGGTGTTTTCTTAAATGTTTTTAAATTTCTACTAATTTAATTTAAATGTTGTTTTAATGTGATGTTCTAGTTACAGTAGGACCCTGATATCTGCAGGATCAGTATCCACTGTTTCATTTATCCGTGCTCTGAAAATATTAAAATATTACATGGAAAACACACACAGAGAAATATGTATTACCATGATATAATTATGAAAACTGGCCATTAGCAGGAGACCATATTATTTATATGGTTCACTATTATCTGCAGTTTTCAGAATCCATGGGGGGGGGCACTCGGAACTGGCCCCCCACAGATACCACAGTCCTTCTGTAATTCATTTTTAATACTCTAATTTATTATGTGTGGTTTTTTTTTTAACTTATGCCTGTGTTTTAAATTTGTGTTGTGAGCCAACTTGGGTACAACAAGGAAGGAAGGCAGGGTATAAATTAAAGGAATGGACAAATGAATAAGTAAAATACTATATTTCTTGCAAATTTTGAGCATTTCCAGGCCTGGTGCAACCTGTGTGCATGAAAAGATGGTCCTCAGGTTTGATGAAGTTGGTCTTCCCTGCCTAACAGAAACAGAATCAAGCTACATACTAAAAATGTTACCAAGGGAACAGTATTTAAATGACATGACTCAGAGTGGGGGAAAAAAAAGACACCCAAAATGCTGTGCACGCTGTTTTGGATTAGATCCCAATGAAATGAGTAGGATTTATTTCCAAGTAAATATGCACCACCGCAGGCGACACGTAGGAAACCACTCAAAGTTAAGGCTCTCATTCCAGGTTCAAGTATGACACTGAGAGGACAAGAAGGACTGGCATTAGGTTTTTGTGCCTTCTTTTTTTTTTTTTTTTAAATAATTTTTATTTTTCTAACACATATAGACCTACAAGATCAACAAAACATACAAAACAAACAAAAACACATAGGTGGGGAGGCATTTTCCTTACAATATTATCCATTATATGAATCTGACTGCATCAACCTTATTGCTCTCAAATATTTAGTTCAATATAAAGCATCCTAAAGTTATGATAATTCTGGTGATTGATTTTTTATAGATTCTTTCTCTTGCATTCTTATCTATCCAATTATATCTCAGAATATCAATGCTTTACAATCATGAGTAATCAACATTTCAAAAAACAAAAAGATATATCTATCTATCCTTAACTACATAATCATGTTATAATTCATATATACTTGATACAGTATCTCTATGTGAGTGCCTTACAATTAATATTGTGTTCACCATAATATGTGTCTATGCATACATATATTTCATATCAACATTTCAGATGTTTAATTCAATATATAGCATCCTAAATCTATAGTGATTAATTTTACTAGATTCTTTCTCTTGGATTCTTATCTATCCAACTACATATTAGAATATCCATGCTTAACAATCATCAGACATCAACATTTCAGAAGACAAAAAGATATATATATCTAACCTTATTTACTTAATCATGTTACAATTCATAGTGTATTTCTCATGTTACTTTATATGTAAATATATCTCTCTCGTTTTTGTGCCTTCTTGAATGACTTCCTACAGCTCAGGGGTTTGGAACACTTGGCTGCAGAGCAAGAAGCCAAGAATTTGAATCCCCCAATGTGCCAGCCAAGATCACACACTGTGTTTGTGTGTTTGATGTAGTTACAAGCCCGGCCATCTGTGTGGCTTTGGGCAAACTAAACAGTTTATTTATTTATATTTATATTATTTATATGCCACCTTCCCCCACCCCCAAGGGACCCAAAGTGCTGCTAGAAAGAGGGGTTGATAAATCACTTCCAAGTGCTTTATATTCAGAAAACTCTGGGTGGATTGCCATAAGTCAGATCAATTTAACAGCATATCATTATTAGACATGGACACATCATATTTGTATCCCCGGGATACAAATAGAAAGTTCCCATGTCTTATCATTACAAATCTTCTCCCTGCTATTCCTCTATCAAAGGTTGGATGTCACCATGGCCCATTTTGATTTTGAATGCAGCAATTCTAAACCATCATTCTGTTTGCACCCAACCTGTTTCCCAGCTCTGTTCCTTCCAGTACATTTTCTGCCATTTATTTTACCATGAACAATTTGTTGTTGTTACGTGCCGTCAAGTTGCCTCTCACTTATGGCAACCCTATGAATGTACAATCTTCAAAATGTCCTGTCCTCAACAGCCCTGCTCAGCTCTTGCAGTCTCAAGCCTGTGATTCCTTAAGGGAGTCACTCCGTCTCATACTTGGTCTTCCTCTTTTCCTGCTGCTTCCCACCTTTCCCAACATTATTGTCTTTTCCAGAGAATCCTGCCTTCTCATGATGTGCCCAAAGCTGTAACAATCTGTGCTTCTAGTTTCTCATTATGTGATCAAAGTATTTTACCTTTCTGTATTTTATATTTTGGTTATTTCTTGGCCTATCTGCCTTTGTGATAGTGCTTCATTGTTCACCTTCTCAGCCCAATAAATTGTTGGCATTCTGCAATAAATTTTTATTTCAAACGCTTCTCTCTCTCTTTATAAATAGTTCCTTGTGTTAAAATCAATGATTCCTTACAAACAGAAAATTCTAGAGTTCATGGCACTGAACAGCATGCTGTCTCAATGTCAATTTTAAGTTTTTGTTGCTTATTACGTTCTTCATCATAAAGAAGCTGCTCAGGGCCGTGGTGCTCCCTATTTAGAAACTAAGCTCACAGTTATATTTAACCAATTATCATACTTGAAATGGCAGCTTATATTGCTTGCTTTTTTTGTGCATTGCAGTATATTATCCCCTAAACCAATGGCTTGAAATATTAATTACACTATGCATTTTTCCTTGTAAAATAAAATAATTAAAAGAAAAAGTAGACAGAAACCTACTGGATGTCAAATGCATGACTTAGGGCCTGTCCACACTGTGAAAATTGGAGCTTAAAAGGTCCTTATCTTCAGTGCCCCCTTCACGGATTGCTGCCTTGTCGTGGCAAAGGGGCTTGAGTAATTCAGAGAAGCTATGGGCTATGCCGTGCAGGGATACCCAAGACGGACAGGTCATAGTGGAGAGTTCTGACTAAACATGATCCATCTGGAGCAGGAACTGGCATGCCACTCCAGTATCTTTGCCAAGAAAACTCCATGGACAGAAACAAAAGGCTAAAAGACATGACGCTGGAAGATGAGCCCCTCAGGTCGGAAGGCGTCCAACATGCTACTGAGGAAGAGCGGAGGACAAGCACAAGTAGCTCCAGAGCTAATGAAGTGGTTGGGCCAAAGCCGAAAGGACACTCAGCTGCAGACGTGCCTGGAAGTGAAAGGAAAGTCCGATGCTGCAAAGAAAAATACTGCATAGAAACCTGGAATGTAAGATCTATGAACCTTGGTAAGCTGGATGTGGTCAAACAGGAGATGGCAAGAATCAACATTGACATCCTGGGCGTCAGTGAACTAAAATGGACGGGAATGGGCGAATTCAATTCAGACGATTATCATATCTACTATTGTGGGCAAGAATCCCGTAGAAGAAATGGAGTAGCCCTCATACTCAACAAAAGAGTGGGAAAAGCTGTACTGGGATAAAATCTCAAAAATGATAGAATGATTTCAATACGAATCCAAGGCAGACCTTTCAACATCACAGTCACTCAAGTTTATGCACCAACCACCGATGCTGAAGAGGCTGAAATTGACCGATTCTATGAAGACTTACAACACCTTCTACAACTGACACCAAAGAAAGATGTTCTTATCATTATAGGGGATTGGAATGCTAAAGTAGGGAGTCAAGAGATAAAAGGAACAACAGGTAAGTTTGGCCTTGGAGTTCAAAATGAAGCAGGGCAAAGGCTAATAGAGTTTTGTCAAGAGAACAAGCTGGTCATCACAAACACTCTTTTCCAACAACACAAGAGGCGACTCTACACATGGACATCACCAGATGGGCAATACCGAAATCACATTGATTATGTTCTCTGCAGCCAAAGATGGAGAAGCTCTATACAGTCAGCAAAAACAAGACCTGGAGCTGATTGTGGCTCTGATCATCAGTTTCTTATAGCAAAACTCAAGCTTAAACTGAAGAAAGTAGGAAAAACCACTGGGCTAGTCAGGTATAATCTAAACCAAATCCCTTATGAATACACAGTGGAAGTGAAGAACAGATTTAAGGAACTCGATTTGGTGGACAGAGTGCCTGAAGAACTATGGATGGAGGCTCGTAACATTGTACAGGAGGCAGCAACAAAAACCATCCCAAAGAAAAGGAAATGCAAGAAAGCAAAGTGGCTGTCCAACGAGGCCTTACAAATAGCAGAGAAGAGAAGGGAAACAAAATGCAAGGGAGATAGGGAAAGTTACAGAAAATGGAATGCAGACTTCCAAAGAATAGCAAGGAGAGACAAGAGGGCCTTCTTAAACGAACAGTACAAATAAATAGAGGAAAAGAATAGAAAGGGAAAAACCAGAGATCTGTTCAAGAAAATTGGAGATATTAAAGGAACCTTTTGTGCAAAGATGGACATGATAAAGGACAAAAATGGTAGGGACCTCACAGAAGCAGAAGACATCAAGAAGAGGTGGCAAGAATACACAGAGGAATTATACCAGAAAGATCTGGATGTCCCGGACAACCCAGATAGTGCGGTTGCTGACCTTGAGCCAGACATCCTGGAGAGCGAAGTCAAGTGGGCCTTAGAAAGCATGGCTAACAACAAGGCCAGTGGAGGTGATGGCATTCCAGTGGAACTATTTAAAATCTTAAAAGATGACGCTGTTAAGGTGCTACACTCAATATGCCAGCAAGTTTGGAAAACTCAGCACTGGCCAGAGGATTGGAAAAGATCAGTCTACATCCCAATCCCAAAGAAGGGCAGTGCCAAAGAATGTTCCAACTACCATACAATTGCACTCATTTCACATGCTAGCAAGGTTATACTCAAAATCCTACAAGGTAGGCTTCAGCAGTATGTGGACCGAGAACTCCCAGAAGTACAAGCTGCATTTTGAAGGGGCAGAGGAACTAGAGACCAAATTGCTAACATGTGCTGGATTATGGAGAAAGCCAGACAGTTCCAGAAAAACATCTACTTCTGCTTCATTGACTATGCAAAAGCCTTTGACTGTGTGGACCACAGCAAACTATGGCAAGTCCTTAAATAAATAGGAGTGCCTGACCACCTTATCCATCTCCTGAGAAATCTATATGTAGAACTGGATATGGAACAACTGATTGGTTCAAAATTGGGAAAGGAGTACGAGAAGGCTGTATATTGTCTCCCTGCTTATTTAACTTATATGCAGAATACATCATGCGAAAGGCTGGACTGGAGGAATCCCAAGACGGAATTAAGATTGCCGGAAGAAATATCAACAACCTCCAATATGCAGATTATACCACTCTGATGGCAGAAAGTGAAGAGGAATTAAAGAACCTCTTAATGAGGGTGAAAGAGGAGAGTGCAAAAAATGGTCTGAAGCTGAACATCAAAAAAACCAAGATCATGGCCACTGGTCCCATCACCTCCTGGCAAATAGAAGGAGAAGATATGGAGGCAGTGACAGACTTTACTTTCTTGGGCTCCATGATCACTGCAGATGGTGACAGCAGCCACGAAATTAAAAGACACCTGCTTCTTGGGAGGAAAGCAATGACAAACCTCGACAGCATCTTAAAAAGCAGAGACATCACCTTGCCGACAAAGGTACACATAGTAAAAGCTATGGTTTTTCCAGTAGCAATGTATGGAAGTGAGAGCTGGACCATAAAGAAGGCTGACCACCGAAGAATTGATGCTTTTGAATTGTGGTGCTGGAGGAGACTCTTGAGAGTCCCCAGGACTGCAAGGAGAAGAAACCTATCCATTCTGAAGGAAGTCAACCCTGAGTGCTCACTGGAAGGACAGATCCTGAAGCTGAGGCTCCAATCCTTTGGCCATCTCATGAGAAGAGAAGACTCCCTGGAAAAGACCCTGATGTTGGGAAAGTGTGAAGGCAAGTGGAGAAGGGGACGACAGAGGACGAGATGGTTGGACAGTGTCACCGAAGCTACCAACATGAATTTGACCCAATTCTGGGAGGCAGTGGAAGACAGGAGGGCCTGGCGTGCTCTGGTCCATGGGGTCACGAAGAGTCGGACATGACTTAACAACTAAACAAGAACAAATCTTCAGCGCAATTTATTTTAATTCTGGTTGCCCATTCACCAAAGCAGAACAATGAGCTATTTTGCATCTCAATGAATCATCCCAAAAAGATTGCATGCCCTAGCCCTGTGCCAGAAAGATAACAGCTCTTAAAGGGGAAGGATGGATTTTTTTAAGTAGAAACAAGCAGATGAGGTTTCCCCCACCCCGCCATGCTAAAAAGTGCTATCAAGGAACCATGTATCATAATTACATGCCAGTGTGGACGGACTCTAAATTAGTTCATAGCCACAGGAACAGAATCTCACATCTGCAGTTTATATGACATGCTTAACAGAAGAATCGATCAGATGGCCATGATAAGGTACATCTAAAGTCTAACCATCAATAAGCCCCACCGGAGACCTGAATTTGAGATATAACCAACGCTTTATCTAAGTGAGAAGATCAGCAGCATCAGTGCAAAACTGTATTTTTGTCATTCTTAATGCTTTGGATATCTTACTGGATAAATAAATACACTTGGAAAAGCATTTGTAAGAAATTAAATATAGCTTTGGAAAGCAGGCTGCTCATGCCAAATGGTCATTAGGACTCTTTATTATCCTACAAAGTTATTCAGCTTTCAGAAAGGGTACAATTAAAACAACAAAATAAACCGCAGTGCTGTCATTCCAGAAAACACCTTACCTACTCTTTTTATATACTTATTCTTTCCTTTGGTTGCCTCCAGAAGCATAGTTTGGATTTGAAGGCCTGAATTCCTGAAAGCCCAGGAGGGATGCTGAAAGAATCTTGGACCAAATCTTGTAGAATTAGTCTACTCAGCTATTCAGCTTCTGGGAATGTCGAATCTGTGGTCTGACCCACAGCCATCCAGAGGGCGAAAGTGAAATTGACCATTTCCTTCTATGTATGGGTGAGAATTTTGCTTTATCATTCTTTTTCAACCTGGATTTCACAACATCTTGCCCACAACAGAAAAGCGAAAATGGCTGGGGGATTCTGGGCTCTGTTGTCCAAAACAGCAATGTTTCAAAGATCTAGAAATGAGTATTATTATTGTATTCATATTACAGATGGAGGGACTCCAGATGGGATAAGCAATTTTGGCTCAAACAACCTTTCCCAAGGAGGGCTCCCTCCAGATGTTTTGTGCTGCAGTTCCCATCAGACCCAGCCACTGGATGGGGAAACTAGCTCCAGCAACCCTATATATAATTTCTTGTACACTCTCTCTCTCTCTCTCTCTCTCTCTCTCTCTCTCTCACACACACACACACACACACACACACACACACACACACACACACACACAGAAAATAAACTAGCATTTATCAT
Organism: Intellagama lesueurii; assembly: GCA_037013535.1. Lineage (NCBI taxonomy): Eukaryota > Metazoa > Chordata > Lepidosauria > Squamata > Agamidae > Intellagama > Intellagama lesueurii. The sequence continues at coordinate 11,689,545 of JBAJHW010000003.1, forward strand.
GTAATTTTACCGAATTTTTCTCTAATTTAGCAGTACTACATTGGGAGGAAAGCGATGACAAACCTCGACAGCATCTTAAAAAGCAGAGACATCACCTTGCCAACAAAAGTCCGCATAGTCAAAGCTATGGTTTTTCCTGTAGTGATGTATGGAAGTGAGAGCTGGACCATAAAGAAAGCTGACCGCCGAAGAATTGATGCTTTTGAATTGTGGTGCTGGAGGAGGCTCTTGAGAGTCCCCTGGACTGCAAGGAGAACAAACCTATCCATTCTAAAGGAAATCAACCCTGAGTGCTCACTGGAAGGACAGATCCTGAAGCTGAGGCTCCAATCCTTTGGCCATCTCATGAGAAGAGAAGACTCCCTGGAAAAGACCCTGATGTTGGGAAAGTGTGAAGGCAAGAGGAGAAGGGGATGACAGAGGACGAGATGGTTGGACAGTGTCACCGAAGCGACCAACATGAATTAGACCCAGCTCCGGGAGGCAGTGGAAGACAGGAGGGCCTGGCGTGCTCTGGTCCATGGGGTCACGAAGAGTCGGACACGACTTAATGACTAAACAACAACAAATTAAAATAGTATTCATTATAATCTGCGTTTTTCAATATCCATGGGAGGGACATGGCAATTGTGTTGTGTTTGGGTGAGAAATGGTTAACTGATTAAAAAGGGAGTCACTTTATGGGATTTTTTCCTTGCATGGTGTCTCTTGGTAAATGGTAGTGAGCACAAGAGGGCATCTTGCAGACCATCTTGACCGCAGCCATCGATGTGCTCAACAACATCAATGTCCTTTGCTACATAAACCTTGGCATCCTTTTTCCTGTTGGCAATGCGGGCACGATATTGTGCAGCAAGATTGGGTCATTTCCTGGTTTTTTGAATTGTGGGTACGGAAGCACAATATCCCATGTACATAAACCAGAGTTTTGCTTTGTTTTTAAGTATTTAATCTAGTTCCTGATGGGTGACAGGAGTTCTGCTTTCCCTTTCCAAAGCTCCCTCACTTTTCCCGGCTGGAATAAATAAATCTCCAAATAGAGGACTGTTCTTTGCAAAGTCAGGCATGTGGCCACTCTGCCGTTGTATCTTATTTCCCACAGGTGATCTTATTTTTCTTGAGTGAATTTCTGTCCCCAAAGAGAGAAGCATTTCCTGTGCACACATTCAATACCTGCTGGCTGTCTCAAGGTCATAAACAAATTACACTTCATTAACAACGCTTAATGGTTTCCTCTGTATGCTTTTGTACTAGAGTGCACTCAGTGTGAGCCAGCAATTTTCTCCTCACTTGTGAAGTCATGGCAATACTAAATCAGGTCCGCTGGACTATTTAAATTAAGTGGGGTGGGCAGAGATCACAAAATGGCATTATCAACCACAGAAACATGATTGTGTACTTGTAAATGATGTTCTTTTCGCTACTCCAACCAGTGCTTTCATATCAAGCTAAAGACAACAAAAACAACATCTATAGTAGAGTGCCCTCAGTCACTTCCTACTTATGGTGACCCTTCCCAAGGGTTCGTAGCCATAGAGTACACAGAAGAGCACCCTTCAGAGCCATTCTCTTCTTCTGGAAGCAGCTTGTGATTGTGCAACTTGCCCAAGGTCACACAGGCTGGCTGTTCTCCCAGAAGACACAGTGGGGAATCAAACTCCAAACCTTTGGCTCTGCATCAGGATTTTTCAACTTGCCAAGCTAATTATTATTTAGCTAATAATAACTGCATGCTGTCCAGTGCATTCCAACTTATGGTAACCCTTCCCAGAGCTACCTCGATATAACATTCTCAGAAGTGAATGCACCCCTCCTACTGGGGGGGTGCTCTGAGGCCATGCAGCTTGCCCAAGGCTACACAGGCTGGCTCTTCCCCCGGGGAAGCCCAATGGAGAATAGAACATCTGACTTCTGGCTCCACAATCAGATTCACTGAGCTATCCAACCACCGAATATCTAGCTAGAGAAGGCAATTTGGACTAGTATCCCCAGGCCATTCTGTGAGATTACAGGAGCAAAGGCTGAGACTAGGGTGGGGCCCACAATCAACAATTATAAAACGACATGTCTATGAAAGTCAGAAGATGTAGAAACTGAAGGACTTTCCCATCATTCCCTACCTGATACATTCACCACACATAGAGGTAAAATAAAGTAAAAGTAAAATAAAGCTTTCACATTGTTGTCTATTCTAGAATATTAACAAGAGGCACTGCATGAGATACGATCGTATCTCAAAGGCCTTCATTGAGTCCACTGATTGAATTTGAGCAAAATAAATCACTTCATCATGACAATTAATTTACAGTTAGGTTCTGGAAGCACCAAAGGAATCCCATTCACTGCTGACAATCGACACAGACATAAAACCCAGCAAGCTGGCAAGGCAACCTTACAAAATTAGAAGAATTTTCTGATTAGCGGAATTTTCCGGGATACAACTGTCTTTTAATGTAGGAGAATGAAATGATGCATTTAGGAAAGAAAGCGGGTCTCCATAGAGGATCGACACACTTTTTTAAAAATGGTTTTCTTGCTTAATTCTGTCATGCTTTGAAGTCTTTACATTAAAAAGCACACAACAAAGCAACTCTCTAGTAAACAGAACTTAGAAATTTGCTTTTTTGGAATATGGATTCCACTTAGCCTTCAGATTTTAGTAGTTGTACTTAAAGGAACAAATCCTTCCACAAAGTCTAGATTCTAAATAATTCCATGCAGACAATATCAGTGCATTTTCAGGCATATGAAATCAACAAAAATAAAAATACATTGATTTTCTGTGGAAATATATTTGCCTCTGGGGACCAGCTAACATAATCCATTTATGCAAATGAAATTTGTATTTCTCATGGACATGAAAAAGATGTAATCCAAATGGACTGGGTAACAGTGTATGCTCAGCACTCCACCTCCTGAAGTCAAGATGATAAATTAGGGTCAGACCCTATTATTTCCTGGAAATGTGAAGTTCAGGCTCCAAGTAGCGATCCATAGGAAGCCAAAATGATACCTGCCATTCCCCAGAGGAAGGCACCAATGGGCTCAGGAAAGTGGCAAGATTTGCAGAAATATGAAATTATTTGAAGGAAACTGATACAAGGTGGGGGAAATGGTGCAGTGAGGATGTGGAATTGAGGCAGTTATCAAGGGAGCAGGATATGGAAAATCAGTAACAAGAAGGAAAGAAATCTTGAAGAAGAGTGTTTCATGCTGTAACACTTTGTTGCAGCATCTACTTGCATTCCTCTAATGTTGTTTTATTAAATTATGGGATTTAAAATCTACAATTTTAGGAGTCAAGGCAGCTCATGATAAGATTAACTCAAAAAGTACAGACTGAAACCATCAAGTTGCAATACGAAAACATCTTTAAGCTAATGACAACATTCAAACATAATTGAATAGATTGTACTCTAAAGGTATATTTGTAAAAAAAAAAAAAGTATAGCAGCCACCCCTTAACAGCCCTTTGCTCAGTGACTGATCAAATGGAAAAAAAGGTAATTACATATAGGAATTTCCGTTCAACAATGTTTTCCCTCAGAAATAGCAGAGTTGGGATGTAAGCCCTAAATAGCATATTTTCCCTCAGAAATGCAGCCAAACGAATCTCTCCCTCTCCCCCTCCGAGTCACTCACTCAGCCAACCATTTTCATTAATAGATGCTGTTCCATAAATATAAAATAAATTCACAGATTTCTCTTACGTCAGAGTTTGTCTCCTTTTCCTAATTTGCGGGAACAATAATTTGAGATTCCCAACAAACCTGAGAAATTCCTTAATTGTTGCAGTTGTTAATTTACTTGTATATAAACAAAGTTTTAAAAATCTTACAACTTCTTACTAATATGTGTTCCAAAATAGTGAGCCATACAAGATCTAAGACGACTTATTTCCAAGCCTCTGGTTCTGATACCCTTCCATCTTCTTTACATTCCCCAATTTTTCCACCTTCCTTGGCCCACACTGCTGTTTAATCCCCTTGGCTGTGAGCATCCTGGTAAGGTGGTTTACGAGCACCCTTTTCATGTTGGTACCTCAGACACGTCACCTCGTGCTGTCATGAGTGAAACCATCTGGGCCACGACCACAGCTGGAAAGATGAATCAGTTTGTGTGCATGTGGGTCTGGTCTCTGGGTGTCTGTGTGAATTTCGTTGTATGTATATACTATGTATAGACTTACAATGACAATAAATTATTTGAATATTTGAATTTGAATTTGAAGGGGGCAAAAGAAGCTGTGGGGAGCAAAAACAAGAAGAAAGGGAGAACTAAGAAAGCACCTTGGCAATGACACCTGCAGAACCTAAAGCAACAGTGCTGTCTCACAAGCCAGAGGAATAGACCAAAATACTGATGGTGTCAACACAATCTGCTAAGTGAAATCTAGAGGACTGCTTCAGATCACCCATTCTTAATGGGAGCCATGTGCCCCCCCCGGGGGGGGGACCCCTGGCACATTTGAAGGGGACCACAGACTGAAATATTTTCCATTTGATTGTTCTACTCATCTGTTCATGTTGTATCCTTCTTTGACAGGGGGCCCTGCAACCTGAGAAGAGCTTCTAAATGGTGTGTGGTTAAAAAAAATGGTTGGGAATGGTTGCTTTAGACTGCATCAGACCCAAGGGATACTTGGGCCTGTTACAGTCAACACAGACTGGCTAAAGCCTTGCATGGTGTCAAGCAGGATGTTTCCTAGCCCTACCTGGAGATCCTTGTGATTTCTTCATGGTCTCCCACTGAAGTAGCAACCAGGCCCAATTCCTCTTAGCTTCCAAGATGAGACAAAATCAAGTGGTGTTCAGGGTGGTCTGGTGGAAAGTTTTCTGTTGAGGAGAGCGAGTGATGGAATGTGTTGTGTGCACACCGGGAGGAAAAACACACATATATCTTGTTGTTGTTTTTTTCTGGGCCACTGCAAATCATTCTGTAGTAATACACATGAGTCTGAATTGTAAAGAGGTAATTTACATAATGTGCTTCTGACTCTCTGGAGATTAATTCAGCAAGGCTTAGGAACAACATACGCTTGAAAAACATACACATTATACTGGGTAAGATGTTCGGTCTATCTATCCCAAAGTTGTCAGTGGACGAAAAGAGGAAGACCAAATAGGATATGAGTTGTTTCAGTAAAGGAAGAGAATGAAAGACCTGAGCGGGAAATGAATGGCACATCCTTTTGGAGGCCATTAATTCGTAGGGTTGGCCATCCATCAAAAGTGACTTCATGGTCCATGCAGGACCCTCTGCAATGCATACCACTATAGATGTAGCAAATGGAATGGAAAAACTAAGGCAGTTGCATGGCTTGTCCCTCCAGTTCCTTCTTCTTTCTCTTTTTTGAACAGAAACAGCCTAATGAAGCTCTGGGTTTGAATGGGCTGGGAGATATGACTATCTACCATTTCTGATCCATTGAAGGAGAAGATGCTGAAGGTTCTGAGCAGCAAAACAGACAAAAGGGGAAGGGTTAAGCCATCCCTTTCCTGCCTCTCATCTAGCTCACATCACAGACTCACAAGGACAAATGTTTGCGACCTTTTTCAAGTATAACATGTTCCTGATGTCTCTACCTGCCTCTGCCAGTGGTGTCACCTTTTAATATATGGCTTTAGTGTGTAGGTATCTTGGGTTTGTTCCCAATCGGCCACTGCATATAGAGGATTACGGCAATACCATGCATTAGTAATATACATAGGCTAGACTACTGTAATGTGCATTATGTTAAGGCTGCCTTTGAAAACTGTTCAGAAACTTCAGCTAGTGCAGAACAGGGTTGCTAGATTAATGATCCAGGCTGGGCTGTACAAACACATCATGCCTATTTTAAGCTGGCTGCACAGGCCCAGGGTACATTTTTGGGCCCAACTGATACAACCGGCTTGAATGCTGACCATTAAAACTCTTCACAGCTTAAGACTTTAGATTAGGCATCCTTCAGTCTCGAGAGACTATGGTAACTTGCTCTGTATGGAGGACTTGGAACAGCGTCTAGTGTGGCTAAGAAGGCCAATTCGAGAGTGACAATCCCTTCCACACTGAAGACAAATACAATCTGCCCCGTCCAGCTCCCTGGTTTTGCTGCTTTCGGGACTGCCTCTTTGCCTCGGCCTGCTGGACAAGGATCTCTTCAAATTGGGAGAGGCCGTGATGCACCGCCTGCCTCCAGGCTGAACGCTCAGATGTCAAAGTTTCCCATCTGTTGAGGTCCATTCCTAAGGCCTTCAGATCCCACTTGCATATATCCTTGTATCGCAGCTGTGGTCTCCCTCTGGGGCGATTTCCCTCCACTAATTCTCCATACAGGAGATCTTTTGGAATCCGACCATCAGCCATTCTCATGACATGCCCAAGCCAACATAAACGTCGCTGTTTCAGTAATGTACACATGCTAAAAATTCCAGCTCGTTCTAGGACTACTCTGTTTGGAACTTGGTCCTTCCAGGTGATGCCAAAAATGCATTGGAGACAACGCATATGGAACGTGTTCAGCTTCCTCTCCTGCCGTGCACAAAGGGTCCAGGACTCACTGCAGTACAGGAGTGTGCTCAGGACACATGCTTTATAGACCTGGATCTTGGTATATGCCGTCAGCTTCTTATTGAGCCATACTCTCTTTGTGAGTCTAGAGAACATGGTAGCTACTTTGCCAATGCGTTGATCCAGCTCGACATCTAGAGAGAGAGTGTCAGAGATTGTTGAGCCAAGGTACACAAAGTCATGAACAACCTCAAATTCTTGCGTGGAGATGGTAATAGAGGGAGGTGAGTCCACGCCCTGGCCCATGACTTGTGTTTTCTTCAGGCTGATTGTTAGTCCAAAGTCTTGGCAGGCCTTGCTAAAACGATTCATGAGTTGTTGGAGGTCTTCAGCAGAGCTTAAGACCAGGGTACCTATATTTGAAAAGCTTCAGTGGAGGGCACCCTATGTGTGCCTCCCACTGGCTTGAGATGAGGAAAGATGGGTATAAGAGAAAAGGTCTCCAAGGTGTCGCTGGGTTACCCCCATTGCAAAATATTCTACCGAAAGAGAGGTTTGCCTGATGTCTACCTTACTGTACTCAAAGATAGGATAAATTATGTTTTTAGACTAGAACTCCCAGAATACTCTGGCCTGACAGGCCAGTAATAATTCTGGGCACTCTCCCAAAATAGCATTATTATCTCTGATTGTAGGTTCAATGTCAGGCACTGATCCTTTTTGTTTTCCCGAGCATTCTAGAAGCAATTTTAATCCTGTGGACTCCTTTCCGCGGCTTATATAATTCCGTGGCCTTTCTTTTATGTTATTTGTAAACATCTTTACACTTTAACCAACTCTCCGGCTCCTGTGACATTTTGCTGAAGTGGAATGTTTTTGCTTAAGGAGCCATTTTGACTCCAGGATATTCCGGCAGGTGGTTTCACCAGCCGTGCCCTCAGAAGCTTTACCCTTTCAGGTGAATAATCAGAAAGTGCATCAACTTGACATGGTCGCGAGCCGTTCGCCCCGCTGAGAAACAAGAGCTGCAGCGCATCCTGCCTTTCCTGTCCTTTGAACTGCACAAGAGGGAGATAATGAAGAAGCCATGAATAATTCAACAGCGCAGCCTGTGAGAACACTGCAGTATGTGTGTGTGTGTGTGTGTGTGTGTGTTTAAATGTTCAGATGCCAACCAAAGGAATGGGAGTGCAGAAAATCCAAGTCATCTGCATGGTGATGATACAGGGCTTCTGGAACATCTGTCAGAATGGTCTCCCCTAATTCTGGGAAGGAGAAGGAATTTGGAAGAGAAACAATTGCTACCTGTATGTTATTATCAGGGATTATAGCCCTTGGTCTAGAATCTATACAGAATAGGGTGGGTGAAATTTTCTTCTGGTTTCTATGGTTTTTAAATAAGAGATTCCAAAATGCACGTTTTTCTTTTTCAATTTCGCAGAAAGAACTTCAGATTTTAAAAACAGATGCTAAAAATTCAAACTGGGTGAGAAAACGTAATGGACAGGTTCTCCCATCCAGAAAGTGTGGGGTGCTTTTTTTTTCTGGCTTCAAAGCCCTGTTTCTATGACCATGTTTGGGATGCTGAATTAGGCATGCGATGAATATTCACATAATTATAGTCTTTAAAAGATAATCTGTCAAGAATCTGTCAGCCTCTGTTAGTTCTCGCTTCCAGCACGTGAAGAACATAGGAAAAGGGGGAGGACCTTCATCCGTGTTTTGCATAGTTCCTACAAAATAGCCTGTGAAAAATTACTGCTCTTTTCGTTTGCAAAGCAAAACACACACATGCATAGCAAACATAGCAGGGCGAGCTGATTGATCAAGAAGATAAAAACAAATCCGCCCAAGGCTATTAATTTTTTTTAAAAAATCCATGTGACAAGGACACTGCTTTTGCAGTTTTGAGCAATTTACACAATATATGCATATTGTGCAAATATTCTCGCAAATGTAGCAACTCTTCACCAAGAGCAGCACAAATTTATTTATTAATTTATTTATTTATTATATATCTATCTATTTGGTCTGTCTTATTTATAGGCTGCCTTTGTCCTGATAAGGGACTCAAGGTAGCTCACAACATTAAAAAGAATAGAATTAAAAACACAATAGATTATCTGTTTAAAAACAAACTATAAAACTGACTAAAATACATTGAATGATTAAAAACACATGAGAACACTGTGGGGTTTGTGTGTGTGTGTGTGCACATCTTAAGTATAAAAAAATGGGATTCAGGACTCAGTCATGATGATTAAAAGCCTGCCTGAAAAGGTGGGTCTTCAGAAGGATAAAAAGAAGGGGGCCAACCTGATATCCTGAGGGAGAATATTCCATAGCCTGGGAGCAGTCACAGAGAAGGCCCTGTCTTGCATCTCCATCAGCCATGCCTGCGCTGGCAATGGGACCAAGATGAGGGCCTCCTCTGATGATCTTGAGTGCCAAGAAGGCTCATATGGGGATGTGCAGTCCTTCAGGTAGCCTCCCTGCAAACAAATATCACAACCCTGCAAAAGAAAATACTTTTTTTTTGCAGCTTCTCATTCTCAGGTATCAGCCATGTGAGAGAGTCAGCAAGGAATCATATTCTTGAACTGAATATGACATATTTTCTTATTGGTTCCCAATCTTTAATGGTAGGCAGGTACAACACTATCTTCTCAAAATTGGCAATTGCTGTACCTATGGAACTGATTGTGTGTGTCTGCTCCGTCTGTTCTCCAAGGCTAACTGCTCTGCCTACTCTCCATGTTAAACCAGGCTCAAATTTCCCCTCAATTACAGGACATCATGGAACACAGCAATGTAAATCAGAACACAGATGGCCGCCCGGTCTCGTAATCACTGACTGTTTCTTTGCAACAGCTCATATCTGAAGCCCACTCAACAAAGTACTGAGACTTAGAAGAATAATGAAGCTAAAATGACAGGTTTAACTGTAAGGTCTTGTTCCTAGTTCCTTTTGCTAGTGACATTGCTTTATTCACCAACCCCCAATCCTGCTTGATGCACATATTAGCCAGTTAGATATTTACTGTCAACTCTCCTTGGGAAGAGAAGTTTCCTTCTTAACAGGATTTGCTGCTGAAGAAGCTAACTAATTAAAGAAGCACCAGGGACTTGGGTACTCCAAAATCCTCCAAGGTATCCACAGCAGATTTTTGGATTGCTATTCAGCAGTTTGTCAACAGCAGGACGGTATTTATGCAGGAAGGAAATATGGTGTCATACAACAAGTGGCTATTCCTCAACCTCTCGGTGGAATTCCACTTCCTTCCCAAGTCCTTGAGAAATATTGACTTGGCAGTCCCAGTGTGATAAAAGATGATGTTCTTCACGGCCACTCCAGCTAAATTATCACTGGTGTAAAGGAGCCGGGATGGAGTGATTTTTGACAGCTATTAGATATCAAGAATTAGAAATGGTTCTGAATTAGAGATGGGCACGGCTGGTTCAATGGTTTGTGCCGGTTTGTTTATTGACCCAACAGGTGGTTTGTGCTTCAAAGCCCGCCTCCTCCAACAGGCACCCACTTGGAGGCAGTGCCTGGAGGAGGCAGAGAAGCTGGGCCACTGCCTCTGAGTGGGCACCATCAAAGGACGTGGGGCTTTAAAGTACCAAACACCTGTTCAGCCCCTAAACAAACCAGTATGAACTGCCAAACTGGCGGTTCATAGAATCGTCGTAGGGTTGGAAGGGACCTTGGAGGTCTTTTAGTCCAACCTATTGCCCAAGGCAGGAGACCTCATACCATCCTGGACCTCATACCATCCTGGACAGATAGCTGTCCAATTTTTTCTTGAAAACCTCCAGCGATGGGGCACCCACAACATCGGAAGACAAGCTGTTCCACTGCTTAATGGTTCTCACCATCAGGAAATTCCTCCTTATTTCCAGGTTGGATCTCCCTCTGACGAGTTTCCACCCATCAGTTCTTGTCCTACCCTCAGGCACAATGGAGAATAAATCGATGCCCTCTTCCCTGTGGCAACCCTTCAGATCTTGGAAGACTGCTATCATGCCCACCTCTATTCTGAATTTTACTTTGCGACACCTCGGGAGGGAGCTACTTTTGACTCTGAGTTAAGGATGGAGTCAACCGTCTCAATGAAGTTTGGATTGTCACACTTGCTGAGACTCCTGAGGTGAAGAAATGTACCTCAGAAAAAGTAATGTTTGTTTGTTTGTTTTTACCTCATCTTTTCTCTTAAAAAAGGACCGAAGGCAGCTTACATCATTAAAAGGCAGCATTTAAGTTAGTAAAAATGAGTACACAATACTAAAAAGATCAAGGAGTACAATACTAAAAACAAATGACACCAGAATACATTCAATGCAGTAAAGTACAACAACCCATTTTTAAAAAACCACTCAACAGCCATTTATTCATGGAAAGCTTGCCTGAAGAGAAAGGTCTTTGCCTGCTTGCGGAAGAACAGTAAAGATGGGGGCCAGCCTGGCCTCCTGTGGGAGGGAGTTCCAAAGTCTGGGGGCAGCAACAGAGAAGGCCCTCTCCCATGTCCACACCAAGTGCACCTGTGAAGGTGGTGGGACATTTAAGAAGTTTTCAAAATGTTTCTGAGACATAAATAGTGTGCAAAACAACATGTAGTCTTCAAAATATACATGACTAAAATGCATGCAACTGGAGGGACATTCTTTAGCCAAATCGACAAATTAGATAAAATGCACAGTAGATGTGCATATAGAGAACATGTTAAAATGAGCATCAATTTGCATGCAGGAAAAAAAACCCTACTGAATCTTGCACCCTGCTACAAACAAAGATGGGAAGGAAATGCAAATGGAATTTAGAGAAATTTGCTCATTTTAACCAAGATTATGGATTCACTGCAATCTCTTGAGGTACTTTGATTCACCACCATGAAGGAGACCCCAGAAACCTTACTGAATTATGAACACCTTGGAAGTATTTTTTATTTATTTTTTGTTAAGTAAGTGTCTCATGCACTGTCTGTTCGCAGTCTATTTTGCAGCTGGAGGAAAAGGCTGCTGTGTTCTCTCTGTTCCCCCATCACGGACAAAAACAACATGACAATGAAGAAAGGGGTGAGGCTGCAGGGAAGGGGGTTGGTCACTGGGAACAGATCAGGCTGCGGCACATTTTCCCATGTATCACCTGATTGCTGGGGAACAGATCATATTGGACCACTCTACAAGTGGTCCAAATTGTGATTTATGGCCCTGCTTCCCGTGTGACCACACCTAGAGTGAGAAAATGAGATAAACAATGAGTTACCTGTCCTTCCTATTAAGCAAATATATGTACATAGAAACATCTTTGCACTGGGCCAATGAACCCTGAAGCCAGCTGGAAGTGGAAAGGATGAGGGTAGCAAACATTCAAGCCACCAGGCACAGGCACAGGCACAGGCACACACACACACACACACACACACACACACACACACACAATCAAACCTTTCCTCCAGATCTCCTGAGATTTGACTCCCTACAACAGAGAAATACAGATTTCAGCCAGCACCCCAAGACCCGGCAACCCTGCATAAGTAACTGGCAGAGGCTGGTGGGTCGCAAACCCTGTTAGGTTTGGTGAGAATTCCTGTTCAATAATCACAGCACCCATCAAGATGGTTTTCCTTGATTTTCGATGGGCTCCACAGAGCTGAAGTGGGAGAAAGGAAAAATGATCCTGTGAAAGGAAGTCCACCCACGGTTGCAGGATCCTCCCATATGATATCTCAACCAATATTACTCCCATCTTCTTATAAAGGCTTGTGTCAAGATTTGTTTTCATTTTTTAAAAAGGCAACAAGTAATGACTGCTTCTGTCAATCTCGCAGCCATTTGAAATGCTGAACTTTATATAAATAGCCCCAAAGGGTCGACGGTACATGATGAACTGAACTCCAGAAGTGATCGTGATGGAGTGGAGACTATTTTTATTTACTACCAAGCGATCTTTTAGCCCTGAAAGGGGTGGGGGGACACACACCAAAGCTTACATCTTCCTTTCTTTCCAAATATAATATTGCCTACGTATTATTATTATTGTTGTTGTTGTTGTTGAAAATATTTTCCCAGGTCTTTTGGCTCTAGATTCCCATTTTTCCACTATATTCTGTCTTCTCCATCACTTCAATGAGAAATTTATCTTCCTTGCCACTATGGAAGCTCTTTTCTTAAGATTTTATTTTTTAACTTTACACACTCACATACCCCCTGCATAAATAGTCCAAAAAAAAAAAAACCCTGTAGTTAACAATTGTAAGATGGGTATAAATTAATTAATTACTAACTAATTAATTTGTAATCAACATACTAATCAATTAACACAATTAATTAGTATATGCATACACCTGTAACATGAGGAAAATACCTTACACAAATTAACTTTTTCTGTTCCTGAGAGGGAGGTATTTTTGTTAGGGAGGCAGGGAGGGCCCGAACAGCCATCCCCCCCCCCACACCTCAATTAGCCATCTCAGCACTTCCAGGATTTTAAAAATCAATCAATCTTCCTTCCTTCCAGCCATTTCTGGACTTTCTGCAGCCTGTGCTGAGGATGCAAATTCAGCCCTTACACCTGCCAACATGACCTGTCTCTGCTCGAAAGCTTGGGCACCCGTCTCCACGCATCTCCAGGAGGCTCACAGGCTCTGTACCAAGGTGTTTATAGACAGGTGTCCCTTACGTCTCTCCAAAACCTTGCCACAACCTCCACTGTGCCATCACAAAGATCCCTCCCCTGGCAACAGTGCATCTGTCTGTCCGCTGGAATAATCTGAGGGCACAAAATTGCCCCTAGGGGTAAAACAGATCATAGAATCATAAAATCCTGAAGTTGGAAGAGGCCTATAAGGCCATCAAGTCTAACCCCCTGCTCAATGCAGGAATACAAATCAAAGGATATCTGCCAGGTGGTTGTCAAAGTTTCTCTTGAATGCCTCCAGTGTTGGAGCACTCACCACCTCTCGAGGTAATTGTTTCCATTGTGGTACTGCTCTAACAGCTAGGACATTTTTCCTGATATTCAACCGAAATCTGGCTTCCTGTAACTTGAGCCCATTGTTGCGTGTCCTGCACTCTGGGATGATCGAGAACAGATCCTGCCCCTCCTCTGTATGACAGCCCTTCAAGTATTGGAAAAGTGCTATCCTATCTCCCCTCAGTCTTCTTTTCTCAAGGCTAAACATGCCCAGTTCTTTCAGTCTTTACTCAGAGGGCTTGGTTTCCAGCCCCCTGATCCTCCTTGTTGCCCTCCTCTAAAGTTGTTCCAATTTGTTGGCATCTTTCTTGAATTGTGGTGTCCAGAACTGGACACAGCACTCAAGGTGAGGCCTAGCCAATGCCAAACAGAGGGGAACTAGTTCCTCACGGGATTTGGGGACCATACTTCTGATAAACAAATAGTGCCCAGTATCCTAGTGGTGTTTGAGTAAGGTTTGTGTACCATGCTCAGTTGGTTAGGCACCAAGGCATGTCTTGGTTGAGTGTCTGCTCACATATCTGATTGTCGTCTTTGGTGAGATGAGGAAAGAACCAGAACACTAGCTGAAGGTCCCAAGTTCAGTCTCCAACTTTTCTTGGACAGGTTGGAGAAGATTCCTGCTTTAGACCCAGGAGAACATACGAACATAAGAAGAGCCCTGCTGGATCAGGCCAAGGGCCCCTCTAGTCCAGCTTCCTGTATCTCACAATGGCCCCACCAGATGCCTCTGGGAGCACATGAGACAACTAGATACCTGTCTCCTGATACCCCTCCCCTGCATCTGGCAATTTGAGGTACCTTTCTTTTAAGCCTGGAGATGATACATCGCCATCATGGCTTGTAACCTGCAATGGACTTTTCCTCCAGCAATCTGTCCAATCCCCTTTTAAAGGCATCTAGGCCAGATGCCATCACCACATCCCGTGGCAAGGAGTTCCACAGACTAACAACACAAAAGCAGGGGAGTGATGGGAGAAGGCTCTGTCTTGAAATAAATGATTCCAAGAGAGAATCAATATTCTTCCAGCGTGTGTGTTTACTGACAAAATTGCCCATTGCATTTCAGAACATGTACTGTTCTTTCCTCTGGAACGTACAGAGTAATTGACTCACTAAATCCCCATTGATTCAATGGGCCTACTTTAGTGCAATTGATTGCCCTAGGCAATGGGATTTTTGTCATTACGTATATGTTTGCATGATAACCGCCATTCACCCATTCTGCCCAGCTATGGTGAGGGTCACAGCTAAGCTCAGTGGGAATAGAGAGAGATAAGATAGGTGGAAGATGATGTAATTGTTCTTGCTGATCAAGGTTCTCAATCCTATTCAGAGTAGCCAGTCCTGGAGGAAAGACCTATACATGTTCCAAAAGGCATTGGGCATTTTTGTCAACAAATGCACACAATGAAATAATGTTTCTCTTTTGGGTTCTCTATTTCAAGATTCTGCTCTTGTCACTTGCCTGCTTTCTGTTGGGAGTTTTATTTACAACCTTGTATGCTGTCTGTAGTTTGAGGAACTAGGAGGAACTTTTCTGGGCCAGGGTAATTGTCTATCTATCCAACATTAACCAATAGTCCCTTCCAGCATTTGAAATTCAAAGACAGCCCTGCCTCTTTGCTAAGTGTTCTATTTCTCTGTTTCATTGGTTGGTGGCAGTTTGTTGCTGTTGATCTGTTCAGTTGGTTGCTAACATGCATGAAGTAAAGAAGGCCGTATACACATCTGTACTTTCAAGCAACTGTAAGTAAAGATATGTTTTGTATTCTTGCTCCTACAAATGTCTCAGAATGAGCTATTGAGACTTGAAGTACCAGTTTATGGGAAAGGGAAGGACTCTGAGGAACTTGAAGCTATTCTCCTCTATGAATCTCTGTACTTCTACCATGTAGCAAAAAGAGAATTTTACCAGAAATTCTAAAATTCTGCAACACTTTCTTGCCCTGGATCTCAAGCAGGAATCATCTCCAACCTGCCCAGGGCAAGTTGGAAACTGGACTTGGGACCTTTAGCTAGCCAACTGTGTGCTCTACCATTAAGCTGTGATTCTTTCCTTCTCCCACCAGAGATAACCTGGAGCTGGATCCAAACATGCTAAAAATCAGACCCAATGAAATTTATCTGGCTTATCATCATGGTGACTAAGTGGTCTCCACTATTTCAGTGGGTCTTGCTTTCAGCATTTGTAACCTGGGGAGCAAATTAATGCAAGCAAAGGGATAGTATTGTCAAATGCATCATAGCAAATAAGAGAAAAATGTTTAATAACATTGGTTTGTCAAGCTTACCATGGTCTGCAGAAAGGCTACAGGGACCTATGATCTACCAGAGGCAACTGGACTACAATGCCCATGCAACACTGTTCATTAGCTGTGCTGGCTGTGGTTGATGGGAGCTCACATCTACCCACTTCGGGAGGGTCACCAGTCCCATACAGTCTGCATTTGAAAACAGAGGATCTCTACAGTTTTAAACTGGGAATTCCCCCCTCCCCCCCCCAGATGAACTGGTGATGGAAACAGATTGAATCTTTCACGTCCAATGTACATGCTAACCCACTGAGCTATGGCCCTTCCCCATCATGCCTCTAGGGCAGTGGTTCCCAACCTTGGGTTCCCAGATGTTCTTGGACTACAACTCCCAGAAATCCTGGCCAGCACAGTTAGTGGCGAAAGCTTCTGGGAGTTTTAGTCCAAGAACATCTGAGGACCCAAGGTTGGGAACCACTGTCTAGGATAAAGAGAAATAGACATAAATTATAGCCCATACATGGAAATTTCCCACAAAGTTCTCCTCTGATGGCAAATATTTCTAGAACCTGGAAAAGTGAAACTTTTGGGCCACAGCTCTGTGAATCCTCTAGCCAGTCTCACCATAGTGAGTACCCTCCAAACTCTGAACACCTCCCAAACATTATGTGGTATATGAGATATGCAATCCTGTCATTCAATATGCAGACATTCATTAGCAATCAGTAGCTGAGGGTAACTGATAGCTGACTAGCAGTAGCAGACTGCATTTTACAGCATCTTAGCAGTATCAAATTGATTTTTGACAGTTCGCACTAGGAGGTGGTAGCTATCAGAGGATTTTTTTTTATGTAGTAGTCAGCAATTGATAATATATTCAAAGTTGATGCATAAGCTATCTGTCAAAATGTGCTGTCAAGGTTTGACAGTTTCCATCACTGACAGCTTGGGAAAAGTTACATTTTTGGACAATACTGGGAGTGATAGTTCCAGAAAAACAATGAGCAAAATCCTGTTGCATAATTGTGCAGGTGCAACCCAGAATTTTTAAATTTAATTAAAAACTTCCCATCTTGCCCAAAGGCTTCCCCAAAGCAAAAAAGAGACCTAAAAGGACAGAGATGAGAAGCTTTTAATTACTACAAATTAAATGCTTCCAGCGCCTGATCTGGGTTATGCCACAAAAAATTACACCAAAGGAATTTTGCCTAGTATTTCCAAATGCTGCAGCAACTTGTAACAGAATTTAGAACTTTAAAACCGTCCTCTTTTGTTGATTCACTCACTCATGCTGACCTCAGATTTCAGTTCCAGAAGCCGAACTACACTGATAGGAAGGCAAATTATGGCTGAAAAACCTACATTTCAAATTTAGGAAAATAGACAAAGGTTGACACATTTCATGTCATATCTGTCATTGGCTCTCTTCCTGTGACACTGGAGTTACTGACAGGATTCCAGCCTGTGATGAATGTTTTCTCCAGTTGCTCCTGGCAGGGTCACAAGTAGGGCAGACCAACTCTGGCTTTGCCCCCAGGGCATCAAAATTTAGAGGGTGTTGAAATCTAGAGGTGAAATCTACTGGTAAGCATTAGGGAAATAAATTGCAACACCTCCTAGTCTTACTCACTTCACCATTTTTTTAAAAAGAATAAATGTTCTCTTTCTTAGGGTGGCACATTTCCCTCCTCCTTTGTCCTAGGGACCTCATATCCATGCCTCAAGAGTGGCAGGAGACGGTGTCCCTTGCTAGTTTGGCTCCCAGGCACTGCTGCAGAGCTTCCATCCGCTTTCTCCATTTCGGGACAGATTTTTTTAGGCACTGGCCGAAATCTTATTGCATAAGGTAGACAAAGTTGTACGTTTTGATCCATTCCTCACGAGTAAAGAAAGAGCCCCTGCTGCAATGTTGGGGCTCTTTATTTACCCAGGAGTTACAGACTGACTTTGAAACTTTGCTTATATCCTTCCATAGTAGGATTTCAACCAGTAAGAAACTGGCTGAGTGTTAAACTACTCGATGCATTGCATAGATATGGTGCAGGCTTAGGCTTTTGTTTGTTTGGTGGGTTGGCTTGGTTTGGTTTGGTTTTACTCTTTGGAAGGTGTGGGTTTGATGTGGATTGGGAGCAACATGTGAAGATGGAGACTGCTTAAATATTCCTCCCTGAACTTGATTCTGGTTTCTGAAATCCAGTGGAGCCTTTAAAAATGGGGAGGGGATTAAGCTGGTGTCAGTTGTGTTTGCATTTGGTGCTTTCAGTTAGCAACTGAGAAAAGAAGGGAAGGGATAAAATATTCCTCCCTGAACTTGATTCTGGTTTCTGAAATCCAGTGGAGCCTTTAAAAATGGGGAGGGGATTAAGCTGGTGTCAGTTGTGTTTGCATTTGGTGCTTTCAGTTAGCAACTGAGAAAAGAAGGGAAGGGATAAAATATTCCTCCCTGAACTTGATTCTGGTTTCTGAAATCCAGTGGAGCCTTTAAAAATGGGGAGGGGATTAAGCTGGTGTCAGTTGTGTTTGCATTTGGTGCTTTCAGTTAGCAACTGAGAAAAGAAGGGAAGGGATAAACCAAGAGAGTGACCAACTCTGTAGACCACTACTGGTGCCCTTCTGTTCTGTGTTTGCCTTTCTGTTCTGTTCTCTATGACTTGGCCTTGACATTTGTTTTTTCCCTTCACACGAATGGGATTGTCATTGAGAAAAGAAATGGGCACGAACCACCAGTTCAGCCATTTGTGCTGGTTTGTCCTTTGGACGAACAGATGTTTGGCAGTTCCCAGCCCCGGTGGGTGACCACTCAGAGGCAGCACCTAGAGGAGGTGGGGTAGGGAAGCCGAAGCACTGCCTCTGAGGGGGTGCCCACTGGAGGAAGCGGGATTGGGAGCTGCCGAACATCCATTTCTCTGAAGGATGAACCAGCACGAACCGACGAACCAGCAGTTCATGCCCATCTTTAATTGAGAAGCACGAACCAACAAACCAACGCGAACCAACTAACCAGCAGTTCATGCCCATCTTTAATTGAGATCAAAACTGCAGAAGGACCATCATGGATCTGAGCATTAAGAGGGTAATGGGCATGCTGCTCTTCGATTCCTTCTTGAAAGGTCAACGAAGGAAGCCTGTTCTTCTCTGCACTGTTTCCACCCTTTCTCTCTCTCCCCCCCGTTTCTTTTCCCCTAAAGCTGAAATTAGTGGTGCTGCAGCCAGAAGGCTTTGATGATTTAATCAATGGCTTTGCAGCAGGGAAGGCAAGAAAGTTCATTTCTCAAATAAAGAGCTCACTCCTCTCCATCTTGCTGAGTTTTTCTTTCTCTTCCATTTTTCTAATCCTGGCATGGGGATGCTAGATTTAACCTGAAGTATCATCCATGGGGGTGCTGCTCCATGCCAATAATGCCTCTGGGCTCTTCATTCTACCCCATGGTGGCCTGAGAAACACAGAAGTACTCCTGGTTTTATTAGTTTTTACACATTTCTCCAGGGACCATGTACATGCCTAATTCACACAGCTAAAATGAACTATAAAAGCCAGACTATGGGAGGGGTTGGGTGAATGAGTGTTCAGGAAAGAAAGAGGAGAGCTGAGCATTACAACCTGGGGTGAGAATTTCACTTCAATCACAATTTATTTATTTTATTTATTTATTATATTTCTATCCCGCCCATCTAGTCATTTCGACTACTCTGGGCGGCGTACATCATATATAAAAAAACAATTAAAATAATATCAACATCCCAAAATAAAACAATGCTTCCAGGAAGCAAACTTCAAAGATCCTAGCTGTCTGAAATTTGGCAGGTTTACTCCTCTCTTTAGGCTCTATCATGGCTCCAGATCCCATGTCCATCAATGTGAGAAAGAAAAACTAGTTATAGCTATGCTAGTTTTCCAACGAAAGCCTTGTGGTACAGTGGTGAAAATGCAGCACTGCAGTGAAGACTACGCTAATGACCTCAGTTTGATCCTGGGCTCAGGTTGAGGTTGATTCAGTCTTCCATCCTTCCCAGGTCTGTAAAATGACTATCTAGCTTGTTGGGGGGCAAAGTGTTGTTTGCAGAATTATGTTGTAAACCGTCCAGAGAGTGCTTTAAGCACTATGGAGCAGTATATAACCAGCACATTTTAGAAGTCAATGGGACAGACGGGGAAATGGATTTACAAACTGATCAGGATCCAGGGCATAAATCAAACTGGGCAGGACCTAGATCACCACCGATCAAATCCAAATGGATTCTAAAGTACCACATTGGCTTCTGAAATGAAGCATGAGGCCTGTGTGCAGCCCTACTCTGAAATGTCAGGGGGGCGGGAACCCATTAAGGATTAAGGCCTCTGTCTCCTGGTTAGCAACTACTTTTTATGGATGTTTCCTGGCTCTCTCATCATTCAGTTTGATTGGACAACTTCCCAGGTCCTGGTATTCTAAAAGAGAGAAAAACTTCCATACACAATTTTCAATACCTCTTTCATGAACGATTCCGATTAACCTTTCAAACATTTTTGAATAAAGCCGTGCCACACTTTCTCAGTTCTCCTCTCTCTCTTTCCTTTGTAAGAGCGGCTTGTGTTTTGTGTTCCTTTCCAAACAGATTTCATTCCTCACTGAAAAACTTCATAATGGTAAACAAGCAGTTTATGAAGACGGGGGTTCGTAGCAGAACAAATGCCAGGGTGCACGTTTGTCGCCTGCTCCATTTCCTGCCTGAGCTGAGGGCAAGGGAGATGTAATTGCTCTGGCGCTCTCCAAAACAGAGGTCCCAGAAAATTACCCCGCCTCTCCTCGCAGGTTTGCTTTTGTTGCCATTAGAGCAATGGTGTGTGGAAAGGACACAAAAATAGCTGAAAATTCAGGCTGGTAGCCGGTCATTCTTAATATCCTGGGGCAGAAAAGAGAGGAATCATAGAATTGGAAGAGGCGTATAAGGCCATCAAGTCCAATACCCTGCTCAATGCAGGAATCCAAGTCAAAGCAGATCTGACAAATTGTTGTCCAATTTTCTCTTGAATGTCTCCAATGCTGGAGCGCTCACCACCTCCCGAGGTAACTGGTTCCATTGTTGTACTGCTCTAACAGTTAAGACATTTTTCCTGATATTCAGCCTAATTCTGGCTTCCTGTAGCTTGAACTACACTTATGTGCCCTGCACTCTCAGGTGATCGAGAACAGATCCCGCCCCTACTGTGCATGACTATCTCTCAAGTACATATTTGAAAAGTGCTATCATATCTCTCCACATTCTTCTTTTCTCAAGGCTAAACATGCATAGTTTTTTTCAGTCCTTCCTCACAGAAAGACAATAGAGGAAGATAGATTATCAAGGAGGTGGTAGAAAGGTTTGCAGAGCTGAAGGGCCTGGATGTTGTGATGAGGAAGGAAGATGACATCATCCTACTCCATCTTCAGACTTCTCTGCTTCCTTTAAGCTTAGCTTCAGTCATTTTCTAATGTGGGGTGGGAGTGGATTTTCCCAGGAGCAGTATATTATTATGAAGTATCCCTATTCCAATGCATATTCCGCTAGGGCAGCTTAAGCTTGAATGGGCAGCCTTACGGTCTCTGGAGAGAACTGATCACATGACCACTCAGGTAGGCTCTGTAAGAAACGAACAGGACTTGGAGGGAAGGGGACAGAAATGGGCACTGCCAGCGCCGTTGCCCAGAATCTGCTTCCTGAAGAGGCTGTCCTAGCTCGCCTTATAATCAGGCCAGCTACAAGGACAAGAAAACCAGAAAAGGAAACAAAATAAGAATGGCAGGAAGAACAACGGGCAGGGGGTGTGTATGTTGCAGTAAAGGCCAAAAATGTCTGGGAAATGGTTTCAAGATACACTAAAAGAAGAACAGCCGGCATCCTAAACAGTAGACCCATTGAGTCAATGGCTGAATGGTAGGCCAAGGCCTATGGGAATCTCATTAAGTCAATGGATCGTTTGTATAGTAGGACCCCCTCGTATATGTGTGGGGGATAGATTCCAAGTCCCCCACCCCTTGGATGCTGGAAACCGTGAATAGCACTGAACGTTGTAGTAGCAAAATCAAAAACAGAAGGCCTAGTGGTGGGTGGCGCGTGTGGAAGTCATTCAGTGCACAGGCATTGCTGTTTGCCTTCTCCACTGCCTCGCTTCTGGCCCGTCATGGCTGACATGTCACATTCTACCTCAGTGCGTCAGGACTTGAGGTGTAGCCTATCTAATTAATTGTAAACCGCCCAGAGAGTCCTGTAAATGCTAAGGGCAGTATATAAGCAGAAAGCTTTGATTTGCTTTTGAGTGAGAGCAATGGGCGCTACGGCCGGTTTGTGCTGAGAGGAGCATGCAGAAGGCAAGGACCGAGGCACTGAGGTGTGTTTGAGCTGCCAGCAACCTGCCCCATTGGAGGAAACGCTTTGATTCAGCTCCGCCCCTCGAAAGGGACAAGGCACTCCCTGGCCCGAACATGCAGATGGGGGAGACCATGAAGGGGCTGCCCTTCATTTTGGACTGTGGTCAACCATGATTAAGTGAAACCACGGTAACTGAAACAGCGGATGCAGGGGTCCTATTTATTTATTTATTTATTTATTTATTTATTTATTTCTTACATTTTTATCCCGCCCATCTAGTCGTTTTGACTACTCTGGGCGGCGTACATCAGTGTACCTATAAACAATTAAAATATCATCAATATTCAAAAATAAAAATAATTAATCATTCAAGATGGAACTAAATCAAATTAAATCAAAACAAATCAAATCAAATAATGCCCGGGGGGAAGGCTTGCCTGAACAGCCATGTTTTTAATTGGCTTTTAAAAATGCCCAGCGAGGAGGCCATACGGATCTCTGGAGGTAGGTTGTTCCATAGCCGAGGAGCCACCGCCGAAAAGGCCCGGTTTCTTGTCCTTTCCCTCCGGGCCTCTCTCGGCGTCAGGCTCCCCAGTCTCACCTCCAGACTAGATCGAGTGAAACGGGTAGACTTTGGTGGGAGAAGGCGTTCCTACTGTAGTTAGGAGGAGAAAAAGGGATACTAGCTGGCTCAAGTGTTAAGATCATCAGGAGGGGCCTTTCTCTTGGTCCCATCACCTTCAGAGGTGCATTTGGTGAGGAAACAGGAGATGGCCTTTTCTGTTGCTGCTCCCAGACTCTGGAACCCCCTCCCACAGGAGGCCAGGCTGGCCCCATCTTTGTTGTCTTTACGAAAGCAGGCAAATACTTTTCTCTTCAGGCAAGCTTTCCCTCCGTAACTAGCTACCTGTGTGTTAATTTTTTTTAAAAAAGATAGATTGGTAACCATTACTGCTTTGACTGGATTTTAATACTACTTGTGTTTTCCATTTTTGCATTTTTCATTTCTCAGAGTGGCTTTTTAAAAAGAAAAGTATACTTATATATTTCTTTTTAATAATGATGCCTCTTTACTCATTCTTCTTAGCTATTATCTTTTAATGATGTTAACCACCGCTGTGTACTCATCGTTTGCATCTTCAAATATTGTCTTTCAGTGTTGTAAGCTGCCTTGTGTCCTTTTCAAGGAGAAAGGCGGGGTAAAATATTTTTAATAAATAATTGTGAAATGAGAAAATCATTTGTAATATTGCTAATAGCATAGTAATAGTACTTCATGAGCAAAAGTGCTTTGGTACACAGCTCTGATCTATAGGTTCAAAGGCTCAGGAATGATCAATAGGGAACAGAAGCATTTCTTATTCCCTCTGGCACATTTTCCTGTGATCATTCGGGGCAACGATCTGTTTTAGAATGAGACATCTTGTAAGAACGGCTTGTGTTTTGGTCACCTTTCATGTATATTCAGAGGACACTTGGCACTGATTTTAGAAGCTATTTTTGGGATGCCTGACAAATCCAGTCTTGGTGAGTCCTGATATGAGCTGATTTGGTCTGTGCCTCTCAGACTGAAGTGCAAGTTTGAACTTGTCTATCTATCCAGTTTAATTCATCTCCAGACTTTTCTGGTGGCACAGTTCTCAGCAATTAAAAGATACCAAAATCTGTCTTAAAGGCAAAAAAAGTGCACATTTGGAAATGTTTAAATATACATACACTACATACAAATTCCAGCAGAAACCTCCCTTATGAAGAAAAACCCAGTGCTAGAGGATACCAGAAGATGAGCACATGATCCATACTATGGTTGCTGGAGAGGACAGAAGCAAGAACAGATGGGATGTGGCTACATTGCCTCCGTGGCAAAATATTTTGAAGGCCTGTTTGGACATAATGAAATGGTGAAGCAAAGGTGTGAATAAGGCAAACCCATACAACAGAGAAGCATACACACAGCCTTTAACCTCTCAGGTCAACTAATGTTGCTATGTCCACTCTGCGGAATGCAGGCCAGAAAGCCATCTGCCAAGTATCAGCTTGCCTTTCCTTGAGTTAGGCAAGCTGAGGAAGAAAACCTATATCAGACCAAAAGCTCTACAAACATGTTGTGCACATATTTTCCAAAATATGTCCCTTTGCCTTTGGAAATAAAAGAAAAAGGGAGAGGTGGGAGTTAGCAAAGAGTGTCACTGGAAACCAAGGTCAAAATTATCCGTACTGCATAAAAGAAAGGCAGTGAAGAAAGACGTGAACAAAAGCTAACTCATTTAAAATTTGAAATGTAGTGTTAGAGGAGAGCCATCCAGATATGAAAGACAGACAGAGAAACAGAAAAGCTAGTGCTCAATCAAGTCAGATGTAAAAATTTTACTTTTACAAACTCATAACTCTAAAACCCTTGGCTAAATTCCTCCAAATTTGGCACAGAATAACAGCAGACTGACTGCTACAACTGTGCCAATTTCTAAGAAAGTGGTTAGAGGATGTATCTTTATCCACTCTAGCTATTTGTACCAAATGAGTAGATTTGTCTTATGTCAGACTTTGTTTCCTATTCCTAATTTGCAGGTTTAGTAATTTGAGATTCCCAACCATTAGAAAAATTGCTTGAGTTTTGTTGTTGTAAGTTTACTGTCGAAGGGGCAGAGGAACTAGAGACCAAATTGCTAACATGCGCTGGATTATGGAGAAAGCCAGAGAGTTCCAGAAAAACATCTACTTCTGCTTCATTGACTACGCAAAAGCTTTTGACAGTGTGGACCACAACAAACTATGGCAAGTTCTTAAAGAAATGGGAGTGCCTGACCCCCTTATCTATCTCCTGAGAAATCTATACGTGGGACAGGAAGCAACAGTTAGAACTGGATATGGAACAACTGATTGGTTCAAAATTGGGAAAGGAGTATGACAAGGCTGTATATTGTCCCCCAGCTTATTTAACTTATATGCAGAATACATCATGCGAAAGGCAGGACTGGATGAATCCCAAGGCGGAGTTAAGATTGCCGGAAGAAATATCAACAACCTCAGATATGCAGATGATACCACTCTGATGGCAGAAAGTGAGGAGGAATTAAAGAACCTCTTAATGAGGGTGAAAGAGGAGAGCGCAAAAATGGTCTGAAGCTTAACATCAAAAAAAACTAAGATCATGGCCACTGGTCCCATCACCTCCTGGCAAATAGAAGGGGACGATATGGAGGCGGTGACAGACTTTACTTTCTTGGGCTCCATGATCACTGCAGATGGTGACAGCAGCCACGAAATTAAAAGACGCCTGCTTCTCGGGAGGAAAGCGATGACAAACCTAGATAGCATCTTAAAAAGCAGAGACATCACCTTGCCGACAAAGGTCTGCATAGTCAAAGTTATGGTTTTTCCAGTAGCGATGTATGGAAGTGAGAGCTGGACCATAAAGAAGGCTGACCGCCGAAGAATTGATGCTTTTGAATTGTGGTGCTGGAGGAGACTCTTGAGAGTCCCCTGGACTGCAAGGAGAACAAACCTATCCATTCTGAGGGAAATCAACCCTGAGTGCTCACTGGAAGGACAGATCCTGAAGCTGAGGCTCCAATACTTTGGCCATCTCATGAGAAGAGAAGACTCCCTGGAAAAGACCCTGATGTTGGGAAAGTGTGAAGGCAAGAGGAGAAGGGGACGACAGAGGACGAGATGGTTGGACAGTATCATCGAAGCTACGAACATGAATCTGAACCAACTCCGGGAGGCAGTGGAAGACAGGAGGGCCTGGCGTGCTCTGGTCCATGGGGTCACGAAGAGTCGGACACGACTTAACGACTAAACAACAACAAAGTTTACTGTAAAGGACTTTTAAAAAATCTTACAACTTTTTATGAATACGTGTTTCAAAATGGTGAGCAATACAATTTAAACAAACAAACAAAAATTATGAACACATACACATATAAAAAAAATGAAAATAATTAAAATTCCTAGATTGGAACCAGTAGGCAAACATGCTGCCCAGCATCTGGAAGTTGAGTCATGGCAACTGGACTCTTTTCTTATTAGGTTGAAAGGTTTCTCTACTCATCCAAGGAGCTTCTTCAGTCTGAGGAGAGTTGGTAGGAGACCTCTGATATATCCTCCACGTTGGTTTCACTTCCTATTCAGACCAGGGAGAAGTGAAACCAATGTATAGAATATATCAGAAGTGAAACCAATGTATAGAATATATACCTACCAACTCTCCTTATACTGAAGAAGCTACTTGGAGGAGTAGTGAAACATTTCAACCTGATAAGAAAGAAGTCCATTTGCAATGACTCAACTTCCAGATAACCTCACCTGGATGACAGAGAATCTTCACAGATATAATGCTGCCCTGCAGTTTAGTGAAAGGAATGGGGAAAAGTTAGTCAATACTCTGGATTCAAAATGAAGAAAGTGATCTTTGTATCCTGTGTGGAAGAGGTCATCTGAGACCTGGTAGAACCACACCTCATAGTGATGTTTCCATGAGAAGGAATTATCCTGCAGTGGTAGAGTGAATAGTCTAGAATGCTCTGCAACAAGAAGACTAGCACTACAGGGAACAGACAAGAGTGACTGTGTGTTTGCTGAAGCACTGAGCTGCTAGTTCGTCTTTTTCCCCCATGCTGAAGGAAGGCACCTACTACCTGGAACAGTAAAGTGCATTTTACTATCTTCACAATTCTACCATCTCGGTTTACTGTGTGGTTAGATCAGCCCTTTGTCAGCTTAATGGCAACAGATATATTGGAGATGAGCAAATATTAAGGCTGAGGGAGAAATTAGTCACTTCAGCTTTTAATGTGAGCTTACTTAATTTTGTTGTTGTTTAGTCGTTTAGTCGTGTCCGACTCTTCGTGACCCCATGGACCAGAGCACGCCAGGCCCTCCTGTCTTCCACTGCCTCCTGAAGTTGGGTCAAATTCATGTTGGTAGCTTCGATGACACTGTCCAACCATCTCATCCTCTGTCGTCCCCTTCTCCTCTTGCCTTCACACTTTCCCAACATCAGGGTCTTTTCCAGGGAGTGTTATCTTCTCATGAGATGGCCAAAGTATTGGAGCCTCAGATTCAGGATCTGTCCTTCCAGTGAAGGACAGATCCTGACTATTTTAATAATAAATACGTACTATGAATAGCATGGTCTCTGGCTTCTTCTGGTGGCTGTTTCTGGTAACTTCACCTTTAGAAATATATATTTCTAGGATTTTTCTTTTAATGTTTTTAATACGTTCAGACTGTGAATCAGCAGATACTCATCCAACAGAGCCAAGGAAGAATCTTTCTGTAATTAAAAAACTTACCAGAAAGGCCCATAATGTGATATCAATGAAACCAATAATAAAATGCATTAGCTTAAAGAAAGCTGCACACCGAAATAAATGTATTAGAAAAGAGACAAGCAAAAAACAAAGTACCTATATTAAGATACACACACATGGAATTGTGTACAAACAATTCTCAAATTGATGCAGAAAACAGGATTACATGAACTTGGCATTTGAAAAATAAATAAATGAAAGTGAGTCTGAAATTGAGATGTTTGCCCGTCTACAATGAACATGTAAAGGAATAGTATGTCTGAACTTTGGAAGAAGAAAAAACTACCCCCCTCCGAAAAAAAGTCTGTATGTGCCTTGTTTAATAAGGTTTCATTAAAGATGACCTTGGCTGGATAGCTCAGTGGTTTATGTATATGGCTGTGGAGTCAGAGGATGAGAGTTCAATTCCCCACTGTGAGAGAGGAGAAGAACCAGCATGTGTAGCCTTGGGCAAGCTGCACAGTCCCAGGGCAGCCCCAGGAGAAGGGAAGGGTAAACCACTTCTGAGTATTCTCTTCCTGGAAAACCCTGAAAAGGATCGCCCTAAGTCAGAATTGACCTGACAGTGAAAGAGGAGAACAGTAGGTGAAAAAGTACTCTACTATATACTGTTAAGATCAGAAATATAGCAGGTGGGACTGCCATCTGAACTGAAGAATCTGGGTGGTCAAGAGTCTCTGCCAAGTACTCTGCTGTTCTTTAGAAA
This sequence comes from Intellagama lesueurii, assembly GCA_037013535.1. Classification (NCBI taxonomy): domain Eukaryota; kingdom Metazoa; phylum Chordata; class Lepidosauria; order Squamata; family Agamidae; genus Intellagama; species Intellagama lesueurii. The sequence goes on from JBAJHW010000003.1 coordinate 11,717,619, forward strand.
GTTCATTATAAACTTAATTTCCTTTGATGAGAAAGCATGCAGCTGCTGAAGTGTGTCGCCTAGGATAAGGGAGTTAGCTGATGAAACATTTTGTTGCTAGAAGGCCTTTGGCTGACTCGGCTGTTGCTGGGGCTCATCATGTTTTATTGCCGGTTGTTTTTTCCGATGGTTATTGTCCACTTGTCCTGCTGAATTTTATGTGGCCTGGTTTGGATGCCAGCCAGGACACAAGCCTGCTAGTTGAAGGCAAGGGAAACGTTGACTAAGATCTAAGTAAACACAAAATGGATGAGGGGGAACAGGTCAAATCCTCCCAGGCGCTAATTCAACTGAAATGAGTGGCAATTAATCCACCCTGAAATCAATGGAGTTTAAATTAGAGGCTTGGCTTGGAAAAGTTAATTTGTCCAACCAAGTAGCTTTTCTAGGTTTGGCTCGTTACTATTTTGCCCCATGCATTTTAGTGGAACCTAGGAATATTTCCTGTACCAATGGTTGCCAGCCTTGGATCCCCAGATGTTCTTGGATTGCAGCTCCCAGAAATCCTGGCCAGCACAGCTAGCGGTGAAGGCTTCTGGGAGCCTTAGTTCAAGAACATCTGGGGACCCAAGGTTGGGAACCACTACCAGACTATTAGCTTGTGGCCACTCGAGGAAATAAGTTCCCCTTAGCTATGCACCTCTGAAGAGAGTTCTTTCTTCATGTGCATTTTCATTTCTAGCTGTATCAGGTAACAAAACCTATTGTGCAGTGGAAAGAAAAGAAAACAGCCGACAGAGAGATCACAGCACAGAAACTGTTCTTGCACAGAACATAAGAAGGGATGAAATTTTTTGGGATAGAATTTGGAAGCGAGGTACTGAATTCTAAATCCAGAAAATGGAACACACACACTCCAATATCATATTGGATATGCATTTTTGGAAGAAACTGGGTACATATAACTAGTTATTTGGAATTAGTTCCTATTTGCAATAACTATGGTAACTGCATTACATTAAAATAGTAATTTAGAGATTGTCAGACAAAACATTCAGACAAAATTTTTCCTAACGTTAAGATGATTATCCTCTTTCTTCACTTTGAATAGGTTCCTCCCACCCCCGTGATTTCCCACACTTTTTTTGTTCCTTTAACAACTGTGGGGTTTTTGTGTTCCGCTTTGTACCAATAAATTCCATATAAGCATTAGCATCTCCCTACCTGTGTTGTTGCTGGGCATGACCTCAAGAAAACATACAGTGATACAAGAGGATACAGGATCACATGTTTGAAGGTGAAGTAAAGGCTGGGTTTTCCAGGGAGTGACAGCCAAGGAAGCACTTGAAGGCATGCACAATATCATAATCGGTTTCACTCAACAACCAAGGATGTCTGCCGGGCAAGGGCAAGTCCAGTTGTGTTGTGACATCTTAAAGCGGCAAACACAGTGCTGAAGCAGTTGAGCACTAGATTGCTAACCGTAGCTTTTTTAAAAAGATAGCCTATGGAAGTCTGGAAAAAGAAGATTGTAGAATGTGGAAATAGATACACTGCAGTGAGCAAACCAGTTAAATTCCACCTGGACACTCACTAATAATTTCAATAATCAGTAATATATATTAGTGATTATATTAGTGATGATATATATTAGTGATGATCAGTTATCACTATTATATTATATTATATTCTTAGTTCTGAATTGCATCAATCCAAAGGAGAAAATAAACAAAAGTCATTCACAAAACAAATAATTTAACATTTGTCAGAGCAGCAATTAGAAGTGCTGCAGAGAAGTTAAGCTTTTAACATGAAGATATTAGCCAGAATTCCATTGCTAATTTATGCATGCATAAGCTAAATTGTATAAGCTTTAGTGGCAAATTACCACTCATTAATGAGGTGCTTGGTACATTCCTGGGCATGCACCCAATAGCACATCCATTATCACAGTCACACAATTACAGTATATCTTTCCAAAAGGATCCATAATGAGTTACAGGAATATGTACATGCCTGCTATTATTCAGGCATCCGATAAAGATGTGTCAGGTTTCACATTAGGTGCCAGTATTGAGAGTATCCTATTTGAAGCAGCTTTCCATTTGAAACCCAATGAGCCTTTGAACAGATCCATCAATGGAAATCCCAAATGTCACACATATTACAAACTCAACAACTGCATACCATCTATATTGTGCTGATGTGATTTAACCATGGAGTCTGTCTGTAACTGGAACTCCTTAAAGGAAATCTAGTACTCTTGGTAAGCTTCAAAAGTAAAGAATATGAGGTTAGACTCTGTCAGTTGGCATTTGCCATGGTTATTTCCCCATCCAATATTATACCTCACGGCTGCCCAGTGTTTCCACCTGTTTTATTTAAAGCTGCCATTGATGTGATGAATCTTCCAACTCTTGCTCTGAGTGTTAGGCTAATCAGCCAGACATTTTCAAAATGTCATCAAAAGGTCTTGTTGGGTTAAGCACTTTATTTGCATGGTATGTGATGTGGAAATGCTCTTCGCATCAACACAAAGCTTGACACACCTTATGCTTACTAGGAAAGTCACTCCAACAGCAGCATCCAACAGCCATTTCTTCTTCCCCAAAGTACACAATGCTGCACCACAGAAGGCATAAAATCATAAGGAGAAATGACATGCACTGATATTCTGGGAGGCCATTAAGAGGGACATGGAGATGCTCCATGTAATTCTAGGAAATTAACAGGAATGATGCCCAGAGTGGTAGGGCATCACCACTCTCATCTGTTTCATCCCTTCCTGTGCCCAGTTATTATCTGTAAGCTCTTTAATCAGAGGGACACAGCAAGATGAGCACTCCAACACTGGAGGCCTTCAAGAGAAAGTTAGACAACCACCTGGCCGATATTGATTTGTATGCCTGCATTGAGCAGAGGGTTGGACTAGATGGTCTTATAGGTCCCTTCCAACTTCATGATTCTATGATTCTATACTCATCTTATCGCTACTTGGAGGAAAGATATTGGACAACTAACCCCCAAGGGGAAATGAGAAGAGGGAATAAAATAATGCTTGTGCCAGCTTAAAGTAAAATAAATTTTAGTTATTATATGTGGACATGAAAAATGGGGATAATGGATTTAAATCATGATCCACTGGTGATCCTTCCCATAATATTGGAATAAATAAACAATAATGGTTCAAATAAAATCCATGTATCACAATATGAGGTTCTGTAAAATAATCAGGAGCAGAAGAGATCATGCTGATTTTGAAATCATCACTGTAAAACGGAATGCATTCATAAGAGCTTAGAAGGTGTACTTTCAGTACAATTTGAGATCAACATATACTTAACGGGGTGTGTGGTCCCTCTTATATATATATTTCATGAAAAGCAGCGACAAAAAACAGAGAGAAGCAAAGAGGGGAGATCGTAACCATAAAACCTTTTTTTGATTTCCCCTTTCCACACACTATACAGAAGATTACGAGTATCAGATAAAATGGTGAAACTCATTTTATATTCCAATATAATCCATGAAAATAGTATATAGTCTAGCACATTGTGCTCACCACAGTGATGTGTTGTGTTTCTATATGTATTTATGCGCAGCAACAATAATCATAACAATGAAAATCGTGGCACATAGAAGGAACATTAAATTAATGCTACAACTCAAAGCTTGGCATATATTTTATATATAAACACTATAATTTGAAGCATCACCTTATCACATCAGAATGTCACACCTGGGGGAAAACAGACACAGTCTCCTTACCTTCGGTATGCACAGCAGACACGTACGTCCAGTTGTATCTCTTGACGATGTCCACCATGGCTCGAGCCTGTTGGGCATCTGAGGGCACCACTCTCATGAAATACTTGAACAGGGTCTTGTCACTTAAGTCCATGCTTGTGGCAGAGTAAGCAATCTGAGGTATGTTGAAAAGCTGCAACAAGTTTTGGACCTGGATGGCCACAGAACTGGAGCCGGGCCCAATGACACCGACAATGGGCTTCTTGGAGTGGAAAGAAGAAGACGATCCATCCACACACTTCATCAACCCCTGCTCCTCTTCTGCCGAGATGAGGGAATCCCGGATGAACTCAATGCTTTGCTCCAGAGCGACGGCCGAATGCCAGCAGGAGTCCCTTATTTCACAACCCAACGTGATGTTTGGCAAGATTGTCTGGTTTTGATTAATCCTGTCTAAAGTGTGAAGCATGGCTTCCACTCGCTGGATCCCATATTGCTCTCTCACCTCTCCACATTTCCTCTCGTGGACCTTGTCGACGGAGGGCTGATGATGGACGGAGAATAAAGCCCCAATGACAATGTCTCCGGGCATGTAGGCCACCACCCGCCGTTCACTGGACTGTGCGGAAACCAGAAGACCAAAGTTCCCCCAGACATCTTCCTTCAATAACAAAATAAGAAGCAGAAGGAGCATTTTAGGAAATATTTTAAGCCAGTACAGGAACCATGGTGGGACAAGAAGGGGAAAGTGTGGCTAAAATGCAGGCATTAAGTCTTTTGGAGGAATTGAAGCCGAGAAGCTGAAGGGTGGCTGGGTGTTTCCAAACATTTTCTACAGTATGGCTGGCTTCATCTTGCCCGTTCATCTGAGAAGGTGTAATCATAGTCTTCACAACCTTTAAGAGAAAGAAGATTGGTATCAGTATTTTGTTTAAACAAGCAATCATTTCTAACGCCTTCCTTGTCCAGAGCAAGCACAGGCAGCTTTCAAGCTTGTTGCATTCACTTTGCTTTTTGCTGGAACTCCAAAAGCTATCAAACGGATACAAAAGACTTAACATTAGGGCTGTGCACTGGATTCAGACAAACCCCAACTTCCAAGGCAGATGCCTTTTGACAAATAGGTAAATAACAAACAAAATAAAGGGTATTTGTGGATTTCTGGGGTGACCACAGGGCAGAGCAAAGAGAAACAAGCAGGGTAAGCATCCCCCCCTTCTCTGGATTTTTTCATGTGAAATCAGGTATATATGCATTTGGATTGGAAGTGGGGAAAGGAAAAGAAGAACTAAGGAAGATGCACAGATGGCAGTAACAGAGAAGGACACTGTGACCTTTAGCTCATAAGGTACTCTTCTTGCCCTTTCTGCTGCAAAGCCATTGATTAAATCACTAAAGTCTATACTGTCGCTACAGCACCATTAATTTCAGATACAGGGAAGGGAAAAGGCAGGAGGAAAGAGAAAGGATGAAAAATGTAGAAAATAGCAAGCTCCCTGCATAGGCCTTTTAAGAAGAACTCAAAAAGGAGAATGCCTGTCGCTTTCGTAAAGTTCCCCTCTCTCCCATCCTTGCCAGTGACTCGTTTAGGAAGCAACGTAGGGTTTTCTCCTGGCAGGGGGGGAAAAGGAAAGGAAGAAATAAAAGTAAAATAGATCACCCAGCTCTCCAATTGCCATTGTCCTGAGGAGGAGTCCTTCTGCCCTGCCTGCTCCGTACAGCCTATGGCTTGGCCCTGCTGCTTGTGTTGGTTTATTTGTGTGAATTTTCTTTTTTGACACAGAAACTGGAAATGCACAAATACCATCATGGACCCAGAAAGGTCCAAGTCAAAGTGCCTCCACAAGGATGCACATCAGGTCAGGAAGCGATCTGGGCGCTCTTATTTTGGCCAATAGCACATAAATACCGGAAACTAGCTGCCTGAAATTTGGCAAATTTGACAACCCTGTCTCCAAATTCCATGGCCATCAGTGACAAAACAAAATAACTTAGAACTCTTGTTTTGGCGTTCCAGTACAAGTCAATGGAATGACTGCAAATTCACAGATCAATTCAGATCTGAGGCACAAATCAAATCAAATAGGATGTAACACACTCCAGACCAATTCAGGACATAGTCCAAACCCCCAGATTTTGCCTCCGAATCTAATCAGGGGACCCATACACAACTCTATTTAAAATTAATATGAACTAAACTTCCCTCACAAAAACACGTTATAGCTAGCCAGGAAGCTGAAAATTGTTTGGGAAGGCATGATTCCAGCAGCAGTTTGCCTTGGAGAAGTCCAAGGAATCCCACGCTTAAGTCCTAAATATCAGTCATAAACCAAATCAAGCGAACGTGCAAACTCCAGGAGGCAAGAGAAGCTTCTAGTATTGCGATCATAAACAAGTAAGGTACAATGTCTCTCTCAGCCCAGAGTCTATGAATTCACTTTCACAATCAGGAAAAAAAAAACCTGTTGGAGTTCACAGTCCTTCCATACAAAAGTTCAATCCTGATTTTTCCAAGCTTTCTCTATTTCAGACGCCTCTTTTGGATGGAAGAAATTTTGGTTATTTATTTATTTAAAACATTTCTATTCCAACTTTCTCCTTAAAGAAGACGCAAGGCAGGATATCAGTTTTCCGTTGCAACTATTAAACAATTAAGAATCGGAAAACTATGTCAATCCACTGCAAATTAGCCCAGAGATCTCCTGTTGGGGTCTGGTCTACGTTCTAGAGTCAACATTTGGTCTAAAAAGCAACATTTGATGTGAATGGGGTGTGTGTGTATTTTCTCTGAGGAACTTATCTAAGAAAAACATCTAAGGAGATTCAAGAAAGCCATTAAGAATGCCAATGAAATAGGTCAAATTTTTAGAAGACTGTCTAGATCCTAGAACCTGTTATCTGATTTCACCTGAGGCAAAATTATTTAAGTACACCATGCTGCTTTTCTACATGCTAAGAGAGAGAGAAAAATTAAATACCAAGCAAAATAATCAATTGTAAAATAAATCACAATAAAAGGACATGCAAGACGGAGGAGTCTCAGAAAATGTAAACTCTCATGCTCTAGGACATTATCTTCCAGTCTATGAAAATCATAATTTGCTTCAGAATATGTAGTGAGCTAGATCTCCAAGGCAGCCATTTTATAACATGGTTAGCCTAGAATGAACCTGGTGAAGTTTTTACCATCTCACACATTGCCTGAAGAAGGTACGGCTGGGAGGGATTTTTCTGGTCATCTCTTTTCCCCCCCTCTGTAGGCTGCTGAAGTTTCTTGTTGAAAGCAGTCATGTTTGTCAGTTTCCTGTTCAATTGTAAGTAATGAAACTTTTATTCTTTCTACTACTAATGTCTCAGAGTGAGCTATTGATACTGCAAGTGCCAGTTACTGAGAAAAGGAGGTGGACTAATCTGGGAAACATGAAGCTATTCTGCTCTGTAAACCTCTGCACTTCTATTGCGCAGCTACAGGCATTTAATGAAAAATTGAAAACTCCGGAACAGAGCAAAATCCCCACATTTCCGCTACCTGCCATGTATCATGCTGTTGACCATGGTAGCCTGTACATGCTATGGTTGGTGGGACAGAGAACACAGTTTCCAACAGTGGGTGGAGCCAAAGGTGACAGACAGTGTCAGCTCAGAAATGGGAATTCGTATAAATAACAAAAACAGACAAAACCAGGAGGAAGAAAAATGGTTGCAACAAATCTGTTTTGTTTTTCCCACTTGGGGAACATTTCTGTCCCAACCAGTGAATTATATCAGGATGAAGAAAAACAAGCAAACATCCTGCCATTCCATCTTCCTGCCCACTAAAACACAAACCAAGTCTTCCCATGACCAATGTTTATGGTTTGTTATCACACGGAGATTTTACTAGCTATGCTCTTGGCACTGCTTAGAGCAGGGCGAGAAACATTCGTCTAGATTTCGTGGCCCTTTCCGAGCTTTTGAACGTCCTGTGAAAACCTGTCAGTTACAAAAATGAATTTCCAGGCCCGGCAACCCTTTCCTTTCATACAAGCCCCTGATACCTGGAATTGGTTTGTGGTGTGTGTTTTTTAATCGCCTTGGCCTCCCTCGATTTGATTGTGTGGTGGTGTACTACACACATGACAAGATGCTTTCACCACGGGACTCAACAGCCAGAAGCCCACCTCATTTACAGGCACCCTTTTCTAACTAGGGCACGTTTGGCCCTGGGAAAATAGCCACTCTAATGATTGCAGGGCCTTTTCCGGCATCCGTAAAAGATTCTCAGTTGACTGCTCATAGCGTGCAGCTATTAGAAATCTGTACGAATGTACCTCCTATAAAAGCTCACTGAGGAACAGCCAGGCTTTGAAATTCAGCCATTCTTACCACGCTCTGCAAAGAAGACCTGCCGTTCAAGCTATTTCTTCTCCATTTAATTACACTGCAATCTGTTTTCTTCTACGGCAGCTCATAACTGCTTATTGTATGCCTCTAAAATCAACTCAGTATCTCTGCAATGACTACTCACAGAAAGTGCTTCCCCTAAATTAATTGGCTTTAGTAAAGCCTTATACGAGTAGCTACTCGTACCTGAGTAGATTTTTCTTTCTTTCTTTCTTTTTTATCCACCACAAGTGGATATTTTTTTTCCTTTCACTTCAGCTAAAAAACTCGCTACCTGGTTGCCCCCGCAATGAATGCAACATGCCCATCTACCTCAGTGGTTTCCAAACGCTTGAGTACCACACTATTTAATTTTTCAAAGAAATCCTCTGGACTTCTCACTTCACTTTTAACAGCATCAAACTTCCTTTTAACAACAACAGCTATGAATAGCAATAATTAAAAATTAAAAATAAACACAAAGGCATAACAAGAAACTAATTTTAAACAGAAAGGAAGCACAAACATTTTTTTTCTTGAGAAATCCTAAAATCTGGTCATGATCTCTAGAAATTCTTGGGTTTTTAAATGAAAATCTCACAGCCTTGCGTCCATCCTTGACATTTGTTCATGCCCTCTTGGAGAAGCATAACCCCCTTTCCCCAGTGTGCAGACCAATCATCTGTATCAGGACAGAGAAGTGTTAACGCTCTAGAGCAGCCATTCTCAATGGGGGCCATATGGCCCCCCGGGGGGGGGGGGTCCTGCACATTTGGTGGGGGCCACAGATTCATCTGTTCACATTGTGTCCTTGTTTGCACACAGCCAAAGGCTTTCCTTGTTTGACGGGGGCCCTGGAATCTGAGAAGAGGTCTTGAAAGGGCCATGGGGAAAAAAAAAAAAGGTTGAGAACGGATGCTCTAAATGTTGAACTCTAGTTGGAAAAGTGAAATAGAAAATTGGTTTCTCAGTTTTGCCGAACTGAAGGAAATCTGGATTCCTATCTGAGCCACCAATGGTTGGTAAAACCTTTACAACCCAATGATCACTATTTTATGGAATCAAATACCAACAACAACTAGTTTTCCCCTGCATTCCTCTTTCTCCATGTATTCACATAATAGCTAATCGAGTGTTAATATCTGGGCATACTTGCTCTTCATCCAGGGAAGCCCTCCAGTCCTAAACCCTTCCACCATCCCTTCTAGTGCCCTGAACATGTGTTGGGTGACAAATCTGAATATCAATCCATGAGGGCTCTCCGTGTGATTTTGAACCCTGATTTTCCAGGGTGGGGTGTCTCCCCTGCTCAGACTTTTCACCTTCCATAGGTTTGGTGATGAAAAAGGAGATGGAGAGGGAAGGGCTAGGATACTCCTTCTGCACACATAGTGAGTACAGCCACACAGTAAAAGTGTGCTGCTTACCGGCCACCCCATAGCACTTAAAGCACTCTCTAGGCAGTTTGCAATTTAATTGTGCAGACTACACATTGTCCCTCTCCCCCCGCCGAGCAATTTACCAGCTTTGGAAGGATGGAAGGCTGAGTCAATCTTGAGCCCATCGGGATTAAACTCAGGCCGTGAGCAGAGTCTTGGCTGCAGTACTGCAGTTTGACCACTGCACCACAGAGCTCCTACTATTTCTGAATAGTAATTAGTTATGTGCTGTCAAGTTGGATCTGACGTATAGTGACCCGAACAGGACTTTCAAGGTAAGTGAGGTATTTAAGAAATGATTTTACCAGTTCCACACACCCTCTGTGAGTTTCCATGGCTGAGAGGGGATTTGAACTCTGGTCTCCAGAGTCCTCGTCCATCACTCTATCCACTTTACCACACTAGGTCCCCAATTCCTAAATAGGACTGTTCATATTGTGTATTCACCAGAAGCAGGGATGAGAAAACGGGTCAGATTTTCTTTTATCCCACATTCTCATTTTTTTTTAAAAAAAAATATACCTGTCCATTTAAAAAATGCAGAGATTTGGAGCTAATATGGTGAGACGCACAGCAGTTCAAATCCAGTTTTGTTGTTGTTGTTTTGTGAACAGCAAACCTTTAAAGTCCTGGGCCTAGATGAACCAACCTGTTCTTTTGGGCTCTTGTACATTTAATTATTAGCCCCAACGTAAAGAAATTTGTGGACATTGGAAAGTGAGCTTAAGCAAAGTTAGAGCAACACCAACACATGGAAAGCAGTTCAATTTTAGCTGTAAAATAAAGCAAGAGAATGCAAAACACTGAAGACAGAAATACAACTTCAAATACCGATATTAGAGTTGTGCATTGCCTTTGAACAAATGTACAAAACCAGACTGAATTAGAGATATTTGTGCAATTCCAGGATGACTACAGGGTGGAGCAAAAAGATGGTTGTCATCCATGGGGCACAGCAACACCCCCACGGATCCTTTGAAACCACTGAATAATTTGAACTGAGGAAACAGAACCCCAAAAGACTAACCTGTTGGTGCCGAGGGAGTAGAATAGTGACAGCTGAATCCACCAATAACAATCAAGAATGGATATTCCAACCATTGATGTATTAGGAAGACCCAGACTTAGGTCACTGTGCACTATAAATCCTGCTGCAGTTGCTCCACAATCCATTTCACGCAGGTGTAAGGCAAAGTGAACAGACTTGCATTACCTTTGCTAGCTAGGATTCACATTCTAGAATTTTCTTTTTTCTTTTTTCTTTTTCCTGTCTTGGTTTAGTTAGTTAACTAAGCAATTCGCTACTCAGATGGGCTGTGCGGATGAATGAATACCTGTGTTCCTCTTGTATGGACTTTGAGTGGTGAGCTTAGAATGAGTATACTCGGGTCTGTATCCTCTACACACACATTTTTTTTCTTCTTTTCTGTAGCTTCCTTAGACCAGCCAACCCAGGTGGGCTTGATGCACTAGACAGAGTTGGTGTAAATCCCCCTGCCTGGTGGCCTTTACACAATTGATAAAAAGTTGTCTGTCGGCAGATCTATGATCTTGCTATCACATCTCCCTGCTCCACCCCAGGCCACGGCCTTTTGCATTTTCATGGAGATCCAGAAGTGCACAAATACTATCATGAGTCCAGAGAAGAATCAGACAGAAGTATCACTAAAGAGTACTCTGGCACAGACTGGGTCATGATGACACTGCACATATTACTATTGTAGAATCACATTTTCCAGAATCACCCATTGTTGCTGTGAGCACATATATCAAGGATTAACTCTGTGTCAAAGTCAGAGACAGGGAAATTGTCTTTGTTAGGACTCCAAACTAAAAAGACTCACAGTCAAGTATCTTTTTAGCATGTAGTATTACACAATATGTACAGCCTGAGCTATCGCTGGAGGCAAAAATGCTGAAGCTGAGGCTGTCCTATTTTGGACACATCATGAGAAGACAGGGTTCTCTGGAAAAGACCATAATGTCAGGAAAGGTGGAGGCAACAGGAAGAGAGGAAGACCAAATATGAGATGGATTGACTCCCTAAAAGAAGCCACAGGGTTGAGTTTACAAAAGCTGAGGAGAACAGTTGAAAACAGGACCATTTGGAGATCAATCACTCATTCATAGAGTTGCCGTGAGTTGGCGGCAGCTTGGTAGCACATGACAATAACAAAAAGTGTGTGGAGGAGATGTGCAATTGGAAATTGATAGTTAAACCCTGACTACAGCTGTGCCATTTTTTTTCCTGAGTTGATCTCTAATGGTTCCCAACTTCACCTTTTCTTCCCAGCTTTGTACCCAACTCCATGCTTAAAAAAAAAAAATCTGCCGGCACATGGATCGTGGGATTCTAGTTGCTGAATGCACCCAGAAGATTTTTTATAAGATTATTAATTGCATTCACAGTTCTGTTTGGATGGGAGTAACAAGAAATTAAGATGGAACTTCTCTTTGCCTTATTAGAGGAAAACTACTGGCAGCTTCTGAAGCGAGAGGGTAAAGGCATTCTGTACCCTGGACTTAAATTAATCCAGTTCTGATGGAAACAGCAAGACGTCTTTCGGCCCAGCACCTTAGAAACCAACACATTTAATACAGCATAAGATTTAATGCAGGTCTTTAAACAGTGTATGCTATTGTAACAGCGCCCACTAGTGGCATCAAATTACAAAAAAACCCACAACATTTTACTTTTCCATAATATTTCACCTTTCACGTTCTTCGTTGCTCATGCCTAAACTAATTTAGCTAGTGTTTGGAAACCAGAGAAGGAACAATCTTTTTCACATTGGACAAATGGGATAAGTAAATCAGTGTCTATAGTCTAGACACTTCCAAAATAAAACATTCTCTTAGACTTACAGCGGCGTCGAAACCTTACAGCATGACTTTTCTGAAACAGTACAGCTGTGATGGCACAGACTGTAGGACAGAAGACCGAAGTACAACTAAGCCCCAGATTCAGCCAAATCTTGAATTACTAGCCAAATTGGCCTGTAGAAGTGGAGCCTCCAGATTTGCAAAGCAATGTTTAAAAAATTATGCGTTTCTGGGCCAGAAAGTGAATCAGAAGGGGCATAATTTGCCTTGGAATTCTCTTCTTTCTTAAAAAAAATCAACTTTTTAAAAGGCTCAATATACATATTCGGGAGCTGCCTTTGTGATATTTGGCAAGTTCGCTCCCCTCTACAGGATCTATCATGTCTCCAAATTTCATGTACATTAATGCACAGACAAAAATGCCATCATTTTCTTAGTTTTGCAGTGGAACTCAATGGACAGTTGACAGATCTAATTCAGATGTGGAGCACAATTTGAACCAGATGGGGTAGAAATCATTCCCGACCCAATCAGGATCTATCCGAAAGCACCACGTTGGCCTCAAAATCAAATTAGGAAATCCTGCATGTCCCTAGACCCATAACGAGTAGGGCATCATTTGCATGTATGTGGGTATTTTGGGTTTGTGTTCTAGCACACACATACCTAAAGCCCTCCTGGCAGTTGTCAACAGGAAATCACAATAGAAAGTACACACAGGGCTTGTCTAGACAGGGGGATTTGGAGCGGTTTGGTTCACACTTAGAAGATTTGTATTTTATTTTATTTATAGGCTGCCTTTCTTCCCATAAGGGGACCCAAGGCAGCTATATTCAGTGCGATCTATTTTATCTCTCGAAAAAGATCCTTCCATTCACACTGGAGATGCTTATTCTCCCGTGAGAAGGATCAACACAGGTCTTAGGAATGCCGGTTTACTCACAAGCGAGGTTTATTTGTCAAGTTTACTCATGAGTAAGGAGGCAGCAGCAACAGTAGCCAAGGACAGCGGCGATGCTAGGGGAAAACATTGGGGTGAAAGTGCGGGAGACAGAAGGCAGGTGGCCCTCCCCTTTCTCCCACTCTCTCCTCAGCCAAGGGTTTACAGATGCTGCACTGCCTTGTGGGGGCAGAGCCTATCATGGAGTTGACATATCCCTTCCATGCCCGTTCTCATGACTATCATTGAGCAGGCCACAATGTATTTCCTAAGTGGCATAGCGAAACAGCAGTGCTGCAACCTTCAATTGCACTGCATCAGTTAGGGAAATATTTAGAAAGAAGAAGAAAATAGAGGAGGGAGTTTCTCCGCCCTCCCTTTTAATGTCACAACCCAGCTAATACATCACACGGTTGCCACCTCAGAGGACACTTCCCAGAGGTGCAATATAACCATCCGCACAGGCTACAGAACGGGATAATTAGGAGCGCAATGAATCATACCAGAAAAACACGGAAGCCCCTAGCGCTGTGCCAGCAAGGAGCAGGACAGCTCTTCAAAGGGCAGGATGGATCAGTGTAAATAGAAGCAGGTGCGGATGCCGTATCTTGGGTTGACCCAAACCATACCAACAGAGATCTAAACAGCAGTCTATACACCCGTCTGGACAGGCCCACAGATACACCACCACACAGTAAAAAAAATCCTGGAACTCTTAACAACAGTAGCAGCAATGACTAAGGTAGCCTCTGACTCCATTTGACAAGAGAACATAACGTCAGAGTGAAGGAGATTGTAGAGGTGTGTGTGTGTGTGTGTGAGAGAGAGAGAGAGAGAGAGAGAGAGAGAGAGGGAGAGGGAGAATGAGAGAGAGGTACTGCATCCAGAGAGAGAGAGATTAAAATCATTGAAATCTCAATTTAGGCACAAACCGATTTATTGGTCTTGAGTTGGGCCATTGTTCCCTCATCCTTCCCATTTTCTATAGTGGCGAAGACAGGGCGATCTCATTTACCCAGTCATGGAACCACATGTAGCATTGGGAAAGCTCACAAAAAGTCACTTAGTTCAACCCCTTCCCAAACAGGAAGTTAGGTTCCTGGTTCAAGTTTTGCCTCTGCTATGGACTCTGTTGATGGCATTCATAAATTTCATAGATGCCAGGCATTCACACCCTATTCCACCTATTTTGTGTGTTTTACGCTAGCTGTCTATAGATTTCATTACATTACTGAAACAGCGACGTCTACGTTGGCTCGGGCATGTCGTGAGAATGGCTGATGGTCGGATTCCAAAAGATCTCCTGTATGGAGAATTAGGGCAGGGAAATCGCCCCAGAGGGAGACCACAGCTGAGATACAAGGAGATCTGCAAGCGGGATCTGAAGGCCTTAGGAATGGACCGCAACAGATGAGAAACTTTGACATCTGAGCACTCAGCCTGGAGGCAGGCGGTGCATCATGGTCTCTTGCATTTTGAAGAGGCACTTGTTCAGCAGGCCGAGGCAAAGAGGCAGTCCCGAAACCAGCAAAAGCAGGGAGCTGGACAGGGGACAGATTGTATTTGTCTTCAGTGTGGAAGGGATGGTCACTCTCGTATTGGCCTTCTCAGCCACACTAGATGCTGTTCCAAGTCCTCTATTCAGAGCACGTTACCATAGTCTCTCAAGAGTGAAGGATGCCTAATCTAATCTAATCTAATCTAATCTAATCTAATCTAATCTAATCTAATCTATAGATTTCCCTGTCCAATTCAAAATACAAGTATTATCCTCTAAAACCTTCAGCAATATGAAGCCAAGCCATTTCTTGGACAACCTGTATGTCTATGAGTGACAGGGCCTTTTCTTGGGTAGCCCCGTATCTCTAGAATAGACCACAAAATATCATGATTGTAAACACTGCTCGTCTTTAAGGTGCAACAAAATCCTTCTTGCAACAAACAAATACAGCTAACCTCCTCAATATTTTAGTATTGTTCTTACTTACTGCTGCTATTTTTATCCAACGTCAATTTCTATGCTGATACTGTTTTTCTGTGTGATCTTGTTATACATTTAATATGCCAGCGTGTTTTTCTTTGATCTTAATATGCTCCTCTCACTCACTGTTGTAAATTACTTTGGGGGGGGGGGGCATAATCTAGCATGAAGGCAGTTCCAAATTCCACAAAATAAAATAAATGAATAAATGAATAAAGCCAGTTTCTCCAGGTCTCAGCATGAGTATCTCTGTAATTAAAACACAGGTAAACTATTCTGGGGAACTTGTAGCTTTTCTGCTCTGTGAATCCCTGGACTTCTGCTACACAGCTAGAGGAATTCAACCAGAAATTCAAAACTCTGCAACAGTAATAACAGTGAACTAACAACTGGCTTATATGACTACACTTTTGAAAATATGTACAGGTTAATAATCATTAGCAGTTTTCTTAACCTCAAGAGTGCTATCTTCAATTATTCAAGGCTATAATTTTTCAATCTCGTGATATCAGGGTGTTTTTTTAACCTTTTAAGAAGTTCAGTAATGTTATGGTCTTACTCACAATTTGGGGAAGAGGTTAAAGGGATTTTTATCTTTTGGTAAAATTGATGTATTTTAAAAGCAGTCTTACTTTATGTCCTCCAGATATGCCACAGTACCACTTTCATTGCCTCCACCCCATTGCAGATAATAACAGTTGTGTTCCCCACATCTGGAGGGGAGCAGGTTGTTTCACTTATGGCAGTGCTTAGGTCTCCTGGCTTTGGTTTGGGAGAAAATATAAAGCTTCAGAGGAAGCTTGATTAAGTCTGAAGTGATATGCATCCCCTCTGATCCTATCGGTGCCCCCAATCTGACTCATTTTGTAACTTCAGACCGCCAGTCTCCCATTGACTTGCACTGGAAATCCCAGACAGGTCCAACTTTTTCATTTTGGGACTGATATACAATACATGAAACCTGGAGGAATGATGGACCCTAAGGAGGAGTGCACGCCGGTCAAGTTTCAGATAGCTAGCTTCAAGATTTTGGATCCTGGGCACCTCTGGAGTTTGCTTTTAAAAGAATTTGAACAACTCAGTCGGTGTCTCGGATCTGAACTGTTTCATCAATTTGCTTCACTGTTCCCTGGATCTGGATCAGGCCATTCTGGCTTAATCCAGACCTCATACAAATGGATCCAAATCAGTGATTTGGGCTTCAGCCAAAACCATTGCATAGCTCAATGTATTCCTTCCTCTGACTCTGAAGGCCATCTGGATGGCTAACAATACATTATTAAGTCAGCATAACATATTTTATCACCCTATATTTGCCCTGTTTCTAAACTAGTAGTGAACCTCCCAGAGAGGGGGATTCACTAAATATAGAGCAGATCAGCAGCTAAGAACCATGTCAGAACGTGCATCTGATATTTAAACTTATTGTGCAGAATAAGTTAGGAGAATCCTAACTGATGGATTGTCATGGGACAAAGACTCAAGGTCTATGGAGGGGAATGAAGGGGAAATGTGGCAGCATATATAGATGTTCTTCTTTGTGTGTCTTTACAAAAAGCAATGGTGCTGAAGAGCAGTGACAGAAAATAGGTGTTTCCCATAATAAGTCCCAATCAGGGACTTGCAGAGTGGGGCAGAATGAAAAACTCCTTGGTTTCCAGTGATCAACACACAAACATCTTTGCCCAATTTATGCTGGCCATAGGAGGTTCCCCCCCCCCCCACTTAAAAAAGGAAAGCTAACATTCCGCCTTTGCAAGTGGTGTGAAATCCCATGAACGATACAGCTGGTCCGAACCGTTTGCAGGAATAACGCAATATACTGTATGTGAGACAGACAGATAAATGGATGCATGTCTGGAGTTCATTTTAAAACGGCGAGCAGATTCACACAGCAAGGTTGCCTGTCTTCCAAACTATTATCCCTTGGGTCCTTTTAAGGGGAAAGGCAGGGTGAAATATTTTAAATAAATTTAAATAAATAAATAAATCTCTTAAGGCAACTGCTTCATGCTGTTTCCTAGTAAAGGCATTTGTACTGCTGCTGTGCACATCTCAACTTACTTGATTTATTTATTTCTTCATCTATCTATCTATCTATCTATCTATCTATCTATCTATCTATCTATCTATCTATCTATCTATCTATCTATCTATCTAATTTTATTTTCTATGCCACTTTCTCCCCATAGAGGGCAACAATTAAAACTGTACAATAATCAACAGTTTCAAAATAACATTGATTCTATATTTTAAAAAACCCAACACAATTCAACATTTATTGGTATTAAAACCAATGATTAAAAACAATTATAAAAACATTTTTAAAAACATGTAAGAACATGTAAACTTTGTAAGCAGGCACTCTGGATGCCAAAGCATAGAAAATGTTAACAAGTGATTTTCAACACACGCAGAGAGAGAGAGACAGACAGACACACACACTTACTGCATTTTCTGTTGACCTGGGAATGCAGGGTAATGCTTTTGCCAACCCCGCCTGGGTTTGGATGGCCTGCAAATGCTCTAAAACCCATCAGCTGCCGGGTGCTGAGCACATGCTTTAATAAGGTTTAGATCAGACTTCTATAGAGTGATCACATGACAGTATGAAAGAGGAATAGGTGGATGTAAACTACTGCTGTGTTACACCAAGAAACTGATAAAGAAAACTGAAGCTGGCAAAGGGGCTATTTGAATATTTATTAGGAACTGTAAATACTCTAATTCAAATTGTTAATTCATGGTAGTAACTGTGCTTGTTTTCCATTATCTGCAATAAGTTTCAAGCATTATTATCTACGTCGTCTTTCTTATTTCCATCTTACATCCAGAGCTGACATCCCAGTATAAAGCTACCTGATGCAACCTCCAGAAAAACCCAAGATTGATGGCTATCATTGCTATTTAATCATTTTTTTACTGATAGTATAAGAACTAGTGCATCGCCTTCTAGTCCAAAATTCATCTCCAACATGCTCCTAAATTGCAAGGCAGTAAATGATTTAGGTAGTACCATATCAAGCCAACTAGGGGAAAAATGAATAATTGCCTAGCATTCTCTGTATCACTGTTTTATTATGAAGCAAAACAAGCAAGCAAGCAAGCAAAAAAACCCTCTAACGGGAATGCTATCATGTTGCGTCAAGTGAGGTGATTTTCCCTCCAGGCTGGCACTAATGGTTAAATACATTTCCTCAACCATCACTGATGGCTAGAAGATGCTTTCTGAAACAAGCATTTACAGCAGGTGGCTACTACCTATCAGACATTCTTCCATCTATTTGGGTGGAAACTGGAGGCAAAAAATTTAAAGCCGAGACAGTCCACGACCAGCAAATGTTGCCCATAAGGTGAGACCTTATATGTCACAACAACCTATTTTGCAGAAAATCCCATTAAGGCAAAACCTCCCACTAAGACCTTTACCTTCTCCCTGGTAGTAAAAATGCAACAATAAGTATATTAACAACTAGCTATTTTCTGTCCTTTCATGACCCCCAGTTTGAGGGAGCTGCATCTTTCTGCCTCACGGTAGGCCCTTGTTTAAACAGTGGGGACCTATTTAGTGGAGGAGAGAGACACTAGAGTTTGAGGCAGGTAACAAGAATTGTCTTTGGAGGTGGTAGCTAGAAGTGCTGGAACAACAGACACTATTGGGTTTCTTGCCTTTCATGTGACTTTCTGAACAAACAAGTATTTTAATTTTTTTTATTTTTTAAAAAAGATATTTATAAATGGCTGCCCCTCAGATATGCTTACAGATCAGGGGAGCAAGCGAACACAAAAGGATACATTTAAACAAATCCATGACAGCAAGGAGATGCGACACCTGTTCAAGAGACCAAGACAGATGCTTGAGTCAACCAAACCAAATGGGAATTAAACCAGGAAGAACGCTACGGCCCGCCCACATCCTCATCCCTGCACTGTTTTGTGCTTTAATGCTTCTACTAGGGTGGCTACCGAATAATTCTTTCACCAGAAGGCTTTACTTTGCACCACTTTCCTAAAGCGTTTCTTTTGCTACGATCAGAACAAGACCGTATCGTTCTAAGGCTTGAGCAAGTTCGGAGGGAG
This sequence comes from Intellagama lesueurii, assembly GCA_037013535.1. Classification (NCBI taxonomy): domain Eukaryota; kingdom Metazoa; phylum Chordata; class Lepidosauria; order Squamata; family Agamidae; genus Intellagama; species Intellagama lesueurii. The sequence continues at coordinate 11,736,970 of JBAJHW010000003.1, forward strand.
AGAAAGCGAATGCATGAGACAAGAGGTATCCTGTATTACTTCATTTTATCAAGAAAGCCAAGGAGGTGTAGTAGCAAGTGTTAGAACCTATGACTGGAGATGCTAGGTTTAAATCCTGTTTCAGCCTACATTTGACAAAGGCGTCGCTGCTTAACAACAGCAATCATTCAGAAAGGGATTTCTGTATATGGCTGCTACCAAGACGTAGGGATTGGGAGGGGGGAATCCAGAGGACTTTGCACCAAAATTTGCCACTGAACAAATAATCAAGCAGATTGATAATAATGAGGGTATAGGGAGAGTTATTATAGACACAGACATACCCCAAGATCAAAGAGTGCTTTGGCAGGGCTGTCTTTCTAGAACAGAGACCTTTGAAGTCTTCGTAATGGTCAATTAGTATACTTCTGCAACATTTAGCCCACCCACACCATTCTAGGAAAGCTGCAACACACTTTTTCCTTGCATTAATGCAGTTGTCTTGTTTTAGGTGACGCTGGTCAGTTAAGTCTACATTCGGCATGCAGAGGAGTTTGCAACCACCTGGGGTAAATCGTGTCGAAGTTAAAATATATGATCCAATGTGCTTTGTTTTTATAAGCATGGCACACTTGCTGATATGGAAGGAGATTTTGGTTGACAGAATTGTCAAGAGTGAGTGCCTACCACTATAATAATGGAGATCATTGCCTCCATTAAAACCCTAATGCATCATTATGTTGTGACAAAAAGGAAAGGAAAGGAAGAAAAGAGAACAACCTAAACTCAAATTAGAAATGCAATCTAGAAGACTCCAAAAGCATATATATATATTTTTAAAAGGGTGGGCCTCGTGCCTGAAAGATCCATGTTAACTGATCTGGACTAACTTCCCATTTCAACCCTGAAGATGAGATTGTGGACTTTAAAGCAATCTCCACGTCACTAGTAAGTACACAAGGCCGAAGCACCCATTCACTTCTCATTCCTTAGCCATCAGACAGCATGTGCCACAGGGGCGCATGTTCCCTGTCACTTAACACAGATCAGACACCATTGACTATCCTGCCATTTTCACAAGGAAGGCGATGTCAAACCAACAAACCCTGCAATGTACAGTCGATTCGCAGGAGCCTCATCGGTGAGGATGGAATTGGAGGCATGTGCGTGTTGTCGTGAAAGAGTGAACAAGGAGTACCAAAGTTCCAACGGGTGCATGCAAGAATCAGACAATGAAAGAACACAAGGAACCACTAAACCGCGCCAAAATTATCTTATAGTTCAAGGTTTGGGCAGGGTACCATCTCCAGATCTTCACTCACCCTGGAGAAGGTCTATGTAAGGAGTTCACTCCATCTCTCTGTAAGATCCTCTAATACCGCCCTTACTTACCTTATCACAGAACACTGGACAAACAAACTTACAAAAACAACAACACCAAACCAAGCTCCTTCCCCCCATCACCCCCTTTTTGTCTCTCAAGTTTACCCCATCGAGAGCTCATCGGGAGCTGTCCGCGGTGCTGAAGACCCGGCTAGCGATGAGACGAGGACCGAGGCAGAAAACGGAACTACAAGGGAAAGAAAGCGTTGGACTCGAGGGGTGGGCTGGAGGGCAGGATGCCGCTGGTTAGGGCATCCATGACAACGACTGCGCCCCTAAGTGTGTCGGGGGGGGGGTGGCACGGCTGACCGGGGGTCTCTTTGGATAGAGACTCAGCATTGTAAACCTTTACTATAAGGCACATGGAACCCGACTTCCCCTCCCCTTCGTGTAAAACCCCATAATATTCTCCCCAGACATGAGACCGCCTGGCGTGTCAACAGCCTGCAAATCAGAAGTGTGGGCTAGGATTGGGGGGGAGAAATCATCCTCATTTGGAGAAGGAACCTTGACGCCGTGGCGCCCCCCCCCCCCCGCGCGCGCTTTGGATCTGAGCGCTTTGCCCAACGCCAAGGTCACGGGAAGGGGTTTGCCTGCCTCCTTGAGGAAGGTGACCCCCTTCTGCCCCCGGGCAGCTTTCGCCAAGCTCGCTTTCACCATCCTCGTCCCCACCACCGCCATCATCACCCCCTCTTTCCCTACCGCGAGGGAAAGAGCAAGCCCACCTCCCCATCTCCCGTACCTGCCAAGGCGCGTCGCCTTCCCTTGACATCTCAACTATGCCAGGATGCCCAAGTCCGCCTTCCCGTCACTTCCAGGAGCCCAAGGTAACTTCGGATGGATGGGTCCCTCCTCCTCTCCTCTCCCCGCAGCTCAAAGCCCTGCCTGGCATCGCCCCCTCCGGCAAGCTTCAAAAAGAGGCGCAGGCAGGAATCGGGGCGCCCTACACCCGCTGCCTCTGCCTGCTTCCCTCCTCTCGTCCAGGCTCAGCTTTGGTCCAGGCGAACCCCGCATCTTCCCGCACCAAATACACACACACACGCACACCATCCTCCTTCCCCCCCGATCCCCCTACCTTATCCCATTCCCGAATCCAGAGCCAGCAGTTCTTGGTCCCCTCGCTCCAGCTCCTGCTTCCCCGCGGCGGGGAGAGTCTGGCTAGCCGCGTCCAGACCAGCCAAGGAGGACGCTTCCGAAAGGAAGACGGACGGGGATGGGGGGGGGGGGGGCGCGCTAAAAAAAACCAACAAACGGGGAGACCAGCCGCGGGATCGCTTTCCAGCCGGGCTGCGGAATTCCTTCACTGCCGGGCAGAGCGAGAGAGCGGATGAGATGCCCTCCGCCTCCGGACGCGCCGCCTTGCCTGCTTGCTTGCTTTCCTTCTTCCTTGGCCAGATCGGCGAGGCTGGTCGCTTCGCCGGCGATTTCGTCTTTTTTCCTCTCCCTTCCAACCTCAACTGGCAGGAGAGCAGGGCTGGAAGGGAGGGAGGAAGGCACCTCCTCCTCTTCCTCCTCCTCGGGCACCTCCTCTCCTTCCCGGCTCCTTTTTTCCCCCCTCTTTCCTAGGGAACGTACATGGCAATCGCTCGCTTTCCTGCGCCCACCCTGGCTCTTCGCAGCCTCCTCCTCCTCGCTAGGTGACTGAGAGACGCAGCTGGTTCCCGGGTCTCTTTCCCGGGTCGCTCGGAAGTCTCTCTGAAAAACAAGGAGCAGCCTCTGCCTTCTTCTTCTCTCTCCCGCCCCCCTCTCTTCCGCCACTTGATCCGGGCCAGTCCCCCCACCCCCACTTCCCTGTCTAGTCACTAAGCCGGGGAGGGAGGGAGGGAGGGGAGGGAGTGCAGACTGGACTAGAAAGGCAGGGGGGCCAGGGAAGATTCCTGGATGGTCCCTCCACCCATCGGCCTTGGCTTCCTTGCGCAAAGGTGGTGCATCCATCAGCCTCAGTTGCAGCACCTTTAAAATGGAAAGAGAGACGCTGTAGCCCTTGGCTTACTGAATGGGGAAGATGGCCCTGATGTTGACCTCAGATCTTTAGGGGTTCCTTGTATTCTTTCACTGTCTGGTTCTTGCAGGCACCAGCCATAACCATCACCAAGAGCTCTGCCCCACCTGGCTCAATGGGATGTAGACTTCAGGCAGGTACAGTGTGATGTTCTATACAGAAGCCAAGGGGGGAAAAAACTGTATCCTAGCAGTGAACATCCCTGGCTCAGTTCCTCACATCTCCCATGAAAAGGATACCACTCTGATCTATCCTGCTTTTGGAAGCTAAGCAGGGCAATGCTTGGTCACTACTTGCATGGGAGACCACCAAGAACCACCAGGGATTTCCAGTTAGGGATAGGTAAGAATCCTGCCTGAAAGCCTGGAGTACTGCTGTGAGTGAGAGCTGACAAGACAGGCCTCGATTGTGCAAGTGGCCTGACTGCACAACTGGTTGCACAACTGCACCTGCAGAACTGCTTCCTGAGTATGACTTCCAAAGTTTGAATGGGTTGTGCAACTTCCAAGTTACACCGACATAGCTGCTCCACAGGATTTTGGCCATCGTCTGTATCCCTTGGGAAAGCTTCCTGGCTAAAATCCCAATTGCTGCCAGTCAGGGAAAACAGTGTTAGGGTTAGATAGACAAACAGTCCCAGCAGGTGTAATGCAGCTTTCTGGAGTGCTCACCAAATACGGACTGGAATACAGAAGGACATTTACTCCCATCTTTTGAGAATGCTTTAGAAAGAAGAAACAATAACCCCGCTTGGCATGCAGCTCCTGGAGCTTTTCAAGCCAGTTCACAGACGTTACCTCAGGAATCCTCACAACAACGTAGGTTGGTCCATTTGCTCTCCTACTGCAGAGGGGTGCTGAGAGATGAAGGCTTCATGTGGACACCTACTGAGCAGACACTGGGCCAAGAGTTGAACTGGGGACTTGACAGTTCATGCTCTATCTTGCCATTTCTTCTTCACCATCTTTTTTGACCAGCTGTTCTCCTTGACTCTCGACACAGCCAAATCTTTGGGCCTTTGGAACAAAGGGAACTTTAATATTCAACAGCTTAGGACTGACCCAAGTCATTTTGCTGCCTGAGGCAAAGATCAAGATGGAACACGTGCAGGCACGCATTCACACACACCATGTCCAAGCAGGAGGCCAGTGACTCATTTTGTGGGTGCAATACTTTTGCTTCGAATTTTGGTCTGAACTTTAAAAGAACTATCCAAGGCACTGCAGCCTATCTCTAAAATAGGTTCAGCAACTTAGACAGTTCCTGTAAAGTTGGCAGTGGGTTCATGACCCCTGGGACATTGGAGTCACCTCTACTGCTCTCCTACATGAAGGACCTGACTGAGTTGTTGCTTGAAAGGGGGCAATGGAGGAGCACCTTCCACCACACGTGAAGGCAAAAGACCAGTTTGCAGGAGTAAGACAAGCCAGGAGGCACACGTCGTTCTGACTTCCAACACAGCACATCACCTGACTCCTAGCATATGAAGCCGTTATCTCACTTTGCCTAATGACAGGACTGGCCCTTCAACAGCTGTAAGGTTAGAACTGACACATGTTAGGCACAAACCGGCTTGATCTCCTCATGCTACTGAGTGGAAAGATGGAGGAGACTAAATCTGTTTAGGTTGCTCGAGTGGGAAAGAGTGACAGAGTAAATCTTCTCTTTCCAAGCAAAACAAAGCAAAGCATGCTGCTCATATACAGCCCCATTGTGCTTAAAGCACTCTCTGGATGGTTTACAAATTAATTACACAGGTTACACATTGCCCCTGCCCCCCAGCAAGCTGGGTCTTTTCAATTTACCAACCTCAGAAAGATGGAAGGCTGAATCAAGAGCCAGCGACATAGGTTAGGACTCTGGTCATGAGAAGAATCTTGGTTGCAGGTACTGCAGTTTTACCACTGCATCATGAAGCCCAATCCAAAACATCTTATGAAACTTTGCTGATCTCCAGGATGATCAAGGATGATGAAAAAGATCTCCAGAGATGCAGTGAGTGAGTTAATTTTGTGCTGTCAAGGGAGAATCGACTTATAGCAACTCTAATAGAGCTTTCAAGATAAGTGAAATATTTAAGGAGTGCTTTTACCAGTTCTGCTCCCCCAGTGAATTTCCATGGCCAAGTGGGAATTCGAACCCAAGCCTCCTGACTTCTAATCTGTCACTCTATCCACTACACCACACTATGTAAGAGAACCACAAAAGAGGTTGCTAAGATTGCCAAGGTTATTCACCCATTAAACACTCTCATAGTCAAAATATGAAGCTCAGAACACTCAAGAAGGAAATAACTGCACCATGGATATGTACATGCAGAGTGAAGGAATCCAGCTGAGACTTAGCACCACCAGCTAAGTTAAAATGCATAATATTCAGTACCTTCTACACTGAAGGAGCAATGGGAACAGTCAAAACATTAACATGAAGTGTTATTATCTATAGCAAAACCATTTCTATTCAACCTCTCCACCCAAAAGGAATATCGTTTGCAATAATCCGAACAGTGATATCATCCTAAAATCACTAGACATACATACAAAGACACAGAGAAGCAAAAATATTACACAAGAAAGTAATGTGAGCCAAGAGTAAAACAACAGCTAAAACCGTAATAATAATACTGAGACGTTTCAGTTCATGCATTTTTCTCTCTGTCCAGGCTTCGATTCCTAAAGAAAGTCAGCTCTTAGAGATCTGTGTTAGCTCTTATTTCCTTGCTTTCTCTCCCTCCTCCTTTCCTCTGGACAACAAAACTAGAAGACAAATCTAGATAACTAACATCTGGTGATTTTGCATGCCTTTTGCATGCCTGATATCCATTTCTCTGCCTCTCCGTCCATCCGTCCATACCCATCTATCCATATTCTGCTTTGCTCCCAGTCTAGGGACCCAAGACAAAATGGCATGGGAAATGATGATATAATCTTAAATATTAAAAATGCAGTGAAGCCTCCAGTGCTATTAAAACATCCATAAACTTAAAACATTTTTTTAAAAGGACACAAGTGGGGGAAAGAGAATTTCAAAGATGCAGTGAAAAGTGCAACAATCCTCTGTTAAAACCTATGTGGGAGACCTGATCGATGGCCTCCAGTCTTTCAGAACAGAGCCTTTTCTACATGTCTTTTACTCTGAAATTTTTGAGACAGCTTTTAGCAAACATATCATCATTATTATTCTTCTTTTCCCTCCTCCTCCTCTTCTTCCTCTTTCTCTCTTCTTTTTCTTCTTCAAAGCTAGCTTCCACTTGACTTCTAATTACAGGGAATACCTGCATATTAAACCACACCTTCCTAACTTAGTGTCCTCTCCAGATCAGTATTCTGAAAGTGAGTTTCAAGACACATGGATATAATGACATGTTCAAGCCTCCCATAACTGAGCAATGATATGGTGATATATTGGGACCCAAAGCATCATCCGTCTACTATTCATTTATCAGTGGCTTTTGTTTCTTGTTATGTTCATTTTTCTCAAAAGTAACTTTCCAGGTTCTGCTCCAAATACAAAGGGCTACAACTTCTATCATCCCTAGCCACCACAGCTAGACTATGTTGGCAAGAGATTATGGAAACTGCGCTTCTTCACGTCCGGAGGGCACCAAGGTGGGGAGAGCCAACTTAAACAAAAAGAAGCTGATTTCTCCAGCGTGGGTGTAACTACAATATGACTATAGCCAGTGCCCAGTCGTGTCATTCTTCTAACACAAGTTCCTTTGCAGTGGATCAAAATTATGTGCAAAGGTAAAATCTGGCATGTGTGTGTGTGTGTGCACGCACATGCTATCAAGTCAATTTTGACTTACGATGACCCTTTTTCAGGGTTTCCCAGGTAAATACTCAGAAGTGGTTCATCGTTCCCTTCTTCTGGGGGCCATCCTGGAGCTGTGCAGTTTGTTCAAAGGCCACACAGGCTGGCTTTTCTGGAATGCACAGTGGGGAATCGAACTCCCAACCTCTAGCTACATGAGCAGATTCCTGACTCACTGAGCTATGCAGCCAGTTTAACTCACTGATAGTGCTGAATAAATTGCTTATCCCAGCTAGACCCACTGAATCAGTGTGATTTACATAAATATTGGCTCAACATTCACCGATGGATTGAATGGGTTTATCCAAACTGGGTCTAGGAGGTGAAGAGACATGGGCACTTCATATTTCATATTGAGGTATAAACCCTGTCCCACCTCCTTGCCAAAGTGGTCGGCTGCATGGAGAGGTGGGGAAGGCCCAGCTGGGCTCCTTCCCAGATTGGAGCGCCAGTGCTGTCGAAGGACCCCTGCACTGCACGGAGCCTGGTGAGTTCTGGGGGGTGGGAAATGGGCCACCACGACACCTGTGGTATACCTTAATACGAAATATTGTCCATGTCTAGAGGTGAGCGTTGGCCATAATTTCCAGTTGTGCAACTGGTAGCATAATCAGTTACACAAGAGGCAGCCTGCCTGGGGACCTCAAGAACAAATGAGCTATTGCCTGAGCACCTGAAAAACAAACAGAATTCTGCTCACAATCTGTTTTCCTCCCGTAACAGTACGTCAAATTTAGGTCTACGAGACACTCTATGATCTCAACAATAGAGAGTCTTATGCTATCATATTATGAATTATATATGTTTTACTATTAAATATATTTACCTTAATTTTTTAAAAAAGTGAACAACTTTTATTTGAAATAAGCTTTCAGGAACAGCATCTGATTAAGTCAGCTTCAGCCCATGAAATATAGGCCAAATAAAATTAATTAGACTTTAAGGTGTGACATCACATCATCATGTGCCATCAAGTCAATTCTGACTTAGAGAGACCCTTTTCAGGGTTTTCCAAGTAGAGAATACTCAGATGTGGTTTACCATCGCTGTCCCGTCTTCTGGGGGTTCCCTGGGACTATGCAGCTTGCCCAAGGCCACACAGGCTGGCTCTACTTCTGAGAGGCACAGTGGGGAACAGAGCTCCCAACCTCTGGCTCTGCAGCCTGATACCTAACCACTGTGCTATTCAGGTGTGACAAGCTCTTTTATTTGCTGCAACCAACAAACCCTCCTGTAAATATTTCTAATCTAGACAAGGAACCCCTTTTCGAGCATGAAATTTCCAGGTCTCATTGGCTGTGAGCTCCCTTGTGTACACAACAGGCTACAGAATGTACATAGATGGCCGCAGAGTTCTCTAGATCATTTTCCTTGCTCCTCTTCCACAAAATAAATAATCCTTGCAACCTGGGATCCATTTCCAGCTAGCTTTTTTGCACATGTTTGCCTCTTTAAGGGTGGTGGACTTGTGGTCAAGTGTATGCTCAAGATAAAACTTAACAGGAATATTTCGAGGGCAATGATGACTTTCAGCATCTCAACAGGAAAGGGCCATAACTGAGTGACAGATACCATTCTTTGTCTGTGGATGAATCCCTGCCATCTCTTCTGATTCATTAGAGGAAACCAGTGTCTGACTGACAGATGGATTTCCCAGTGTTGTTCTTCTCCTACTGAAGGCTGGGCATCATCATGACAATCCTGATTGTAGATGCAGTAGCTCTGAACAATAATGGTGTGCTACATCCAGAGCAACCTCCCAGCTTCCTCAAGCAATAATTCTTTGTTCTTGCCCTTCTTGCTTTTATTTTATCTTGAAAAACTAGCTGTAACAACATGTACTTTTTGTTTCTTTTTGTGTGACTGAATATTTTAGCCTTCTGATTTTAGGTAGCTCATGATTTCGTGGTCTTCGTTCATTTGCTTCAGTCCTTTTGTTGGCCACCCTCTTGATCGAAGAAATTCTTAAAATTTGGCACTAAATCTATATTACAAACGCTTGTGTCTTTCCTTGAGGCGGTTGTGTTAAAAGTCCACAATTCCATGGACAGCAGAAGGGAGAATATGTAGCACCATACAATTCTCAACGGTGATTTTAAGTTCCTCTTGCATATCACATTCTTCATCTTAAGGAAGCTGATCTGGGCCATCTCTTTTTCTGAGTTTCATTGTGTGCTTATGTTCACATTGTTCATTCAACCAAATTTCAAGGTGCTAAATGGGCTGGCAGTGTGAAAAGAGATCAATACCTCCACTAATGATGGGACCATCTTATTGTTCATGAATATCCACATGTGCTGTACAGATCTGCCACAAAACCTGAAAGGGACCAGCCAAAAGACACCGACACTTCTAGAAACCAAACATAAATCAAGGCAGCCCACCTTTCTCACCATGGCCAACACAAATACATTCATTTTTTAATTTTCCAGCCTCCCAACTGGAAGTGAACTTTGGTGAGAGTCTGTTTGAATTTGGGGCATTACACTGTTGTCAGGAAGCTAAATAAACAGCTCTATTTAGTGATTGCTGCCTTTCCAACACATGGCACAGCAGTTTAGGAACCAGGGACAACTCACCTGAGCTCAGCCATGGTATACACCATTTGATTCCTCCCCTCTGTTCCCCTCCCCTCTTCTCCAAAGACAGATACAGTGGCTACCAATACTAGCCATTGCATTTGTTCCTTATACAATAGCTAAGTAAGAAATGGAACCTGAATTGATTTACTTGCCTGTTCTTCTCCATCTGCCTATCCAACAACCCCTAAACATTGTTATCAGGCTTCCCTAATGTGGTATCTTCTATATTTGAGGGTTATTTCCACCAATGTTACAGCATCTATGGTGGTCGGGTGGTGGAAATTGAGTCCATCAACATCTGGAGAGCCACAAGTTCCTTGCTCCTGGTGCAGAAAATACTATATCAGAGGGACCAATTGTTAATGACACAGCTTCGTTCTGTTTTCCATAACTAGTAATTGCCCCATAATTGCCCCAGGACATTTTGTACATCTTCTCTACCACTGAATGACAGTCCTTTGTTTTGCATCCTTTGAACGTTCAAAACAAGAGTGGTTGGTAAGTCCACGTTTGTGTGGCTGGTAAATCCACTCTAGTTGTGAGTCTAAATTTTACAAGAGCTATCCAGTGTCTGGAACCATATCCCCCAAATAGGTTCAAATACCATAGTTCCTGTAAGGTTCAAATACCATAGTTCCTGTAAAGTTCCAACTAAAACCAGAGAGAGCTCACTGCTCCCACAAATCTAGAGTCACTAGTTGCCCCCATTCAACGGATTTCATGAACACCTTCACAATATGTCTGCAACAACACTTCCACCTTCTAACCACTGGAACACAAACACACAGACATCCCACTCATATTCTAAGGAGCTTGGGTTACCCGATCAAGATAAAAAGGACCATGACACACTTTTATGAACTTTTACATAAAATAAATCTATCGGCAGCAGAATCTGGTAGAGCACATTGGGTGTACAATGCATATTTCATGTTCATGTTCTTCATTTAGTTCTAACAACAAAGGTGGCCACACTGGTCCATGAGAACAAAATAAAATCCTCAGGTGGGCAATTACTTTATAAAGACAACCTCTAATAAGATATTTTTTAATACTGCCATTCAGAGCCAAAAAAAAAAAAAAAGGAGAGAAAGCCATCTGATAGTGACATGCAACATAAGATGGTCAAACAGCTTACAATTCCACTACAAAAAGCCAAGTTAACACATACAGCTGAGGCTGAGAAAAGGTTCTCTCTTGAAGACGCTTAGTGAGTCTTGGGCCAAGGTGAAAAGTGAAGCCAGGACTGTTTCCAACTTCATAAGTGACTCACTCTCCACTGCAAGGTCACATGACAGAGAACACATTATATTGAGACCATTGGCGCATCTGGACACGGGCTGGAATTCTACTTGGCCTGTATACATAAGGTCATGGCTCATTGTGACTTATTGATAAGGTCCTGTGGTGTATCTCACTTGCACAAGTGAGCGCATGGACCAAGCACACAATCTCATCAGCCCTTAGTGCTTCATAAATTAGCCACTATTAGTCAGGGCACGTTAAACAAGCCTCATGCCAACAACAATTTATTTTTTAATTTTTTATTTATTTATTAGATTTCTACCCCGCCCCCCCCTAGACAGTGTCTACTCGGGGCGGCTTACAAATAGCATAAAATATCATAAATATCATAAAACATCAACATTAAACAATTCAATCAATAATATAGAGTATTCAAGATGGGGAATAATAATAAACAAAAAACTAAAATTCAAGTATTGACAGGAGGGAAGGCCTGCCTAAAGAGCCAAGTCTTTAAATGGCTCTTAAAAACACCCAGCGAGGGTGCCAGGCGGATCTCTGTAGGAAGGCTGTTCCATAGCCGAGGGGCCACTGCCGAGAAGGCCCGGTTTCTTGTTCTTTCTTTCCGGACCTCTCTCGGCGTTAGGCCCCTCAGCCGTCCCTCCTGGCTATGGCGAGTAATTCGATGTAATTCAATGGCTACAATCGGGTTTTTCGAGTAATTCGATGGCTACAATCGAATTGTAGCCATCGACTGGCATCATCTGTCCAGGCTTTCTTGCCTAGCCTCAACTGGAAGATCCTGAGGATTTCCTGGTGGACTCCCATCCAAATAGCAACCAGGTCAGACCCTGCTTAGCTTCTGAACAGAGAGGAGAGCAGTATGTACCAGGAAGTCCGAGTGGAACCAGCGCAGGTCTTTGTTCCCTTGCGAAGATTCCGCACAGCAATGTAGCCTTACGCACAAGCTGGGGCTGTTCAGAGGGAGCGCGCGGGGATGCACGCCTCTGTGTGCTTTTGTCCGCCTGCAAACCGCGGTTGACAGGACCTGGGGGGGTCGGTGGGCGAAAGCTGTTGCTGGGAAGCGTCTCCGACCGACACACATTTAAAAAAAAAAACAATAAGGAAAAAAAATCTCTGATTGCAAGCCATTACATTAACGCGCACGCACACACACACACAAGCGTCCTCCTTTTAAGTAATAGCTGAGCTGGCATTTAGCAGGCAATTGGGGCTCTGCCCGCATTTCTACCCCCCTCCGCCCCCGCCCAGCCGCCGCGCATTTGCAAAGAGAGGGGATTAGGCGTGGAAACCCATCCATTTTAGAGAATTAACAGACTTTTAGAGAAGCGGCGGCGGCGCTTGGTCGTATTATGGTGGATTCCGCTTAAAATCTTGGATTCCTCCCCCCCCCTCCCCGTTTCCCTCTCAGTGGTCTCGCCTCCCCCCATTTTTCCCCCCTGGTGGGAAGAGGTGGGGGTGACCCATATTCCTCCTAAAGTCTCATGGTCCCCGAGAGGACCTTCCGAAGCCAAGCAGGCGGAAGGATGCTCGGTTACCTGCCAGGTGCCTCCACCGGGAGGGAACCAGGAACGCAAGGGTTGACTTTCCCAAACTTGCAAAGGGACGGTGTGTGTGTGTGTGTGTGTGTGTGTGTGTGTGTGTGTGTGTGTGTGATTATTTTTTTAAAATTATTGCTATTTCTTTGAAGGTGGGGAGGGGTTCGGGGTCAGATCTGGCATCCCACCCCGGCGCCCCTAGACATGCACCGCGGCATTGGTTCACACACCATCTTTGCGCGCTCCCCTTTGCCTCGAATGCGGGGTTTTCAAAGACAACCTTACCTGTCCCGAGGAAAGCCAGGGAAAATTGGGAGGGGAAAAAAAAGGGGGGTGGGTGTTTTCTCGCTCCCCTGAGATCCGATCGACGCCCCCTAAAAAAAAAAAACAGCCAGGGATCGCGGTCTCCCATCCAAATCGCAGCCACAGCAGTCCCCCGCTTGGCCGGCCCGCCTCCCCCTTCTCTTCACATCCTCGCCGACTCGTGCGCGCCCTCCTGCAGCAACGGCGGCAGAGATTTGGGGGGGAAATCCCCCCCCAAAAAAAAACCCGGTAGCCAAGCAGCGGCAAGCAGGGGGGCTCTCGCCGCCTCTCTCGCCCCCAGTGCAGGAGCCGCGCTGAGCCGGGGAGTGTGCGTGTGCGGGCGCGTGTGTATGGGGGTATGCGTGTGCGTGTGGACGGCACGTGTTTCCTGCAGCCGGCAAAGCTGGAGCGCAGCTGGGAGGCAAGGCGGCTGCTCCCCGCGCCAACCCGTCGGTCTTTCAGCCTCGGTTTCTGGGTGGCTTGTTATCAGAGGAAGCCTTAAAAAACAACGAGAGGGTGAAGGAGCGCCCCCTGGTGACCAGATTGGGGTCTCTCTCTCTCTGTGTGTCCCTTTTAATCCTTTCTTAATCCGAAGTCACGCCGGATTCGAGCCCCATCGAGACGGCCACGTCTACACAACGGACAACGGGAGTGACTACGGATTCAGAAAGGAGTAAAAAGGGACGTGTAAATCTGATCTCTTTTTTCGCCCTGACAGGTGCGAACCAAGACCATCTCACTGCAAACAGGAGCGTTTGCCACACCTTCGTGGTTCTGATGCACCCTCAAGTCGCTTCTGACCTTTGGCAACTTTATGAAAGTGTGGCCTTCAAAATGTCCTATCCTTTCCAGGCCCGCTCAGGTCTTGCAGACTCAAGGCGGTGGCTTCCTTTATGGAGCTGCCCCCCTCTCTCGCGTGCTCTCTTCCTACTAAAAATCTTTATTGGGATCACCGGAATACAGTACCATGAATAAGTCAAATTTCTAGGTTCTCCGGAACCTGTCTTTATGACAAAATTTAGAAGACAGGAAAAGGAAAAGGGTTCTTAAAAAGAATCAGTGGTTTCCACCCTGGAGGCTGTCAAACAAACAGATGTCAAAACATTTTCTTTGCATAAAGAAAATTCTCTGCCTTTTTGGAGATGGAAAAGACAACCATGTCACCTGAGCTCCGGATGTCATCACAACTAGATAGGGAGAGACCTTCCTCTTAGTCCCACCACCTTCAAAGATGTGTCTGATGGGGACAGGAGAGGGCCTTCTCTGTGGCTGCTCCCAGAGACTCTGGAACTCCCTCCCACAAGAGGCCAAGCTGGCCTCGTCTTTGCTGTTTGGCAAGCAGGCGAAGACCTTTCTCTTCAGGCAAGCTTTCTCTTAACAACTGGCTGCCTAAGTGGGGTTTTTTAAATGGATGTTTGTACCTGACTGCTTTGAATGTGTTTTTGATGTTGCTTTTGTTTACCATTTTTTAGTGTGGCCTTTGTCTGATCCTTCTTAGTATTTATATACTTACTGTCGTCAGTTCCAAATATTGTCTTTTAATGGCGTGAGCCACCTTGAGTTCTGTTTAAGGGGAAAGGCAGGGTTGAAAAATATTATAACATCAATATTTGAGGGTCTCCTGAATTGGCTTAGAGCAAGTGTCGCTGTTGCGGTCCCGATCTTTTTGCTGTCTGCAGCAACGCTGGCAGAGAGTTTCCTAGAATTCGGAGGTGATGCATAAATAGATCTAACCTCAGACTAGAAGCCAGAAGGGCAGCTGGATAAATTTAGCCAAATGCAGATCAATGAGGGGAGGGGGACGGTTGAAGAAGTCAAGTGATCCCCTTTCTAGGAAGGTTTATTGGAAGCCAGGGAGGGAGAGAACAACACTGGGTTTTCCTGCTGAGGAGAGATGGGGCTGAATTGGATGGCTCTCCTGCCTTTTAAACGTATGGTCTGTTGAGCTGTGGCGTTAAAGTACGCAGGTTTCATCCAGAGTCAAAGCTGAAGTGCAAACATGCGTCACTGGGGACCAAGACCTAATCCATACATGGCATTCCTGGTTAGTTTGTATTGATGGGAGCATCGGACGGGGACAAAATTGGTCAGGGAAATGAATTAAACTCTTTACTCGAAATGCGGTGATGGAGGAGTGCTTTACAGATCTAGACTGACAGAAATAGACAAGCTCTAGACCAAATCAACCCTGATCTCTTAGCTAGTGGCTAAACTGAGCCTTTATGTGTACTTTGGATTTACTAGGAGAAGACAAAACTCAGTGGAGAAGACCGTAATGCTAGGAAAACTGGAAAGCAGTAGGAAAACAGAAAACCCAAAATGAGATGGATTGACTCAGTGAAGGAAGCCATGGTCTTTAGATTGCAAGATCTAAGCAGGTCCATTAAGGTCAGGAGCTTCTGGAAGTGATACATACCTAAGGTTTGTAATGTGTTATGACATAAAAATTATGTTGCCCCATCCCCAAAATTCCTCCATTTGATCATTCTTTCATCGTTACATTTGCATCCATCTTTCCACTAAGAAGTAGCACTCAAGACAGATCAAAAACATTGGAACAGAAAGAAAATAAATTTCAGAACAACTAATGACAGGTTAAAAACATATTAGACAACCTGCTAAAACGATAGTAGTCAAAGCAATTAATTTCATCACAATAATCTAAGCATTTAAAGCAACGTGTCTCCATGACTTTCCTAAAAGCAATAGAAGTGAGAACTGATCACAACTCTGGAATGCATTCCATAGTGTGAAAACAACACAAGGGAACACCCTCACCCATGTGTCTGATAAACAGGCTCCTGCAACTTACTTTAGCATGATAAAGCACAACTAGAGTAGGCTGATTTGAATCCATAGAATCTAGAGAGGAGCTGACCCAACCAATCCCCACTGATTCAATTGGTGTAATGTAGAGATTGACACAATTCGTATGTTGTCCAAACAGGTGTTCAGCACTTCCCAGTCCTGCCTCCTCTGGTGGGCGCCCACTCAGAGTCATCGCTCCAGCTTCCCTATCTTGCCTGGGCATTGTCTCTGAATGTGCACCCACTGGAGGAGGCAGGGCTGGGAAGTGCCAAACACCTGTTTGGATGATGCACAAACCAGCACAAGCTCCCAAACCAGGAGTTTGTGCCCAACTCTAGTGTACTCTAATGCAACTTACTACACTAAGTAATAAGATTTCAGCCAATATAAGACAGCATCCCATGCCACCAAAAAATTCCATCCATGCCTTGCATTCATTTGCAGACACTCTGAACATATACACAGGGCTAGTGTGTGCCAATGGAAGTGAGAGCTGGACCATAAAGAGCTGGACCATAAAGAAGGCTGACCGCCAAAGAATTGATGCTTTTGAATTGTGGTTCTGGAAGAGACTCTTGAGAGTCCCCTGGACTGCAAAGAGAACAAACCTATCCATTCTGAAGGAAATCAACCCTGAGTGCTCACTGGAAGGACAGCTCCTGAAGCTGAGGCTCCAATACTTTGGCCATCTCATGAGAAGAGAAGACTCCCTGGAAAAGACCCTGATGTTGGGAAAGTGTGAGGGCAAGAGGAGAAGGGGACGACAGAGGACGAGATGGTTGGACAGTGTCATCGAAGCTACCAACATGAATTTGACCAAACTCTGGGAGGCAGTGGAAGACAAGAGGGCCTGGCGTGCTCTGGTCCATGGGGTCACGAAGAGTCGGACACGACTTAATGACTAAACAACAACAATAAGTGTGTGCCAGCCATATGTGTGGGCCATAATGTGTGGACTTCTTCCCAAAGCCACGCCTAGCTCTAAACAAACATTAGACACAAGAAGAACCCCAGACAGGATCAGGGCTACTGAGTCTGTGTCATCCTCTTTAGAGATTCCCCTCTGAGTGCCCCTGCCAGATGTTTCAGACAGCTGCACTGAAGATTAAAGCTTCACAAAATCAAATGGAGGAGGAGAGCTCTGGCACTTGGCTACCTAATGTGTGTTATTAACCTTCTCATTCAGTGTCTTGCAAAATAAAATACAACAACAATAATTTAAAAAAGGAAGGCAGCTGACATTTGCTTTGTAGATGAAGGTGGAACAGGTGGGTGCTTGTTCAGCGTTACACTGTTGGGCAAGTGAGGCCCCTGGATTTTGAACTTGCAACTTTGTGAGAAGGACATCATCTTGCATATAAAAAAGCACATACCTAGCGATTTCCATTTTAGCAATATGCTGCAACAATAGAAGCAACAACAAAATGTTGATGTGTGTTGTGCTCTTTCCATTCCATCCCTCTCCTCCTATCTGTTTTTCCCCTCTCTGGGTTCTTCATCATCCAAGAATCAAGTTGGCAGAGAGCTCAGTGAGTTGGATACTTGTCTGCAGAACTAGATTTTGGGAGTTCAGTTCCTCACTGTGCCTCCTAAGAAAAGAGCCATTGCCTTGGACAAGCTGCCCAGTCCTAGAGCATCCCCCCTCCCCCGGAAGAAGGGAATTCTAAGCCACTTCCGAGTATTTTACATATAGAAAACCATGGAAAGGGTCGCAGTAAATCAGAATTGACTTAAAGGTACATAGATATATGGCTAGCTCAGTGAGTTAGGTATCTAGCTGTGGAGCCAGAGGTTGGGAGTTTGATTCCTCACCTTACGTTGTAGGAAAAGAGGCATACTGGAATTGGAAAAGCTAGGCAGTCCCAGAAAGTCCACAGAAAAAGGGATGGGTAAACCACTTCTGAGTACTTTAGACTTAAAAAACTTTGGAAAAGAATGTCATAAGTTGAAATTGACTTGAAAGCATGCTGTTGTTGTTGTCATCAACATCCAAGAATCAACCAGCATCCCATGTTCAATAAGAAAACTTAGTCTTTGTTTTTTTCTGTTCTTAAACATGTATTCCCCCAAGCTGATATTTCTGTCTGGTGCTGTGTTAACCACACAAGGATCTATGCTTGGGGAATAAGTTCCCCAATAAAGTACAGAACATCAGAGGAAGGTTGTTCGTTGTAACATGTTGAATAATTGCAATTAAATTCCTGTGACAGCTATGTTTCTAAAGACCATAAATACACTATTCATTTGCAATTCTTAATTTTGTTAAGGTCTGGATTGGTCTTTGGCATCAGGTTAACCAGTTTGCATTCAGAACAAGGCAAGTTTGCTATTGATTTGGATG
The DNA here is from genome assembly GCA_037013535.1 of Intellagama lesueurii. Lineage (NCBI taxonomy): Eukaryota > Metazoa > Chordata > Lepidosauria > Squamata > Agamidae > Intellagama > Intellagama lesueurii. Next base: position 11,754,985 of record JBAJHW010000003.1, read on the forward strand.
TGCATGAATTAAGGAGGGCATCTATCACAGTTCCTGAAATGTTGATGGGTGAATCCAGACGTTCCTTTCCTAAGTAGTAATTTGTCATTGTGTGTAGATGTGTGGAAGTCTCCAGACTACTCTTCATCCAGATTGGAACTGACCTGCCAGGTGCCCTTTGTGAAACATTTTAACCATCTCTGTCCAGACCCTGTGATGATATCTGTCTGTTTTTGGTTCTCCATCAACCTTCCTTCATTGCCACAAACTGGGGTGAGGAATGCCAACAGCTTTGACCTGGGGCGGGGGGGGGGGGGGAACAATACCTAGTCACTCAAAGCCCATAGAACAACCATCCTTCCACAACCACACACATGCGCAGTCCTAACAATGGAATAATATTTCAGTAAAGTTTACCAAATGAAGCGGAGTGAGAAGCAAAAAGAAGCCTGTTCCAAAATGCAGAAGGGATGTTGAGACAATGATCTTAGTCTTTCACTTTGCCCTACAGCTTCAGGAAATGATTGACAGAGTAGCTACAAAGTATTATATCCTGTGTAGTGATCTCATCTGGGCGTTCTCTAGTACCTCTGTGGGATCCCAGGAATACTTTGAGCTATGGGGTATTTTCTGATTCAAGGACAATTCCAGTATATTGAGGATTGGCGTTGCAACTGGAATTAGGGTTAAGGTTTCAGGTTTATACATCTTGACTATTCTGAACCACCCCAATCCTATAAAAATTCTGTTTTTCATCACAGCAATTCATCAAAAAGATTTTTTTAGATTATATCGGCTGACACACAGAAGTGCCCAAGTGGCAAAATGCAATTGAATAGTTGGAAAGACTTTTTAGGCCTGGCTGGTCTTCATTTGCTTTCATTTTTTTGTTTTTTAAAGTATAAATGGTATGTGGCTGGAACCTGGACGCACTGTGTAATGATCTTTGAGCGATGATGTCATAGAATGTCTACCCACTGAATCTCATGATGCAGTGGTTAAACTGCAGTACTGCAGTCAAGACTCTGCTCATGACTTGAGTTTGATCCTGATAGGCACAGGTACCTGGCTCGAGGTTCCATCCTTCCAAAGTCAGTAAACTGAGTACTCAGCTCCCTGGTGGGGGCAATGTGTAACCTACGTAATTAAATTGTAAACTGCTTAGAGAATGCTTTAAGTGCTATGGGGAGGTATATACGCAGCACAATTTATTTGCTTTACCTTGCTTGTGTAGCACTGGATAGATCCTGCAGCAAAATCCCCAATCTCCCCAAGATGGCGCCGGAGGCGGGCGGTTAGCGCTTCTCTCCGCCGCACCGGCTTGCCTCTTGGTTTCTACTCACTATTTTATTTGTTTTTTCCTTTCTTCTCTTTTCCCCCCCTATTCTTTTCTTGGTCCTCCTCCTCGCCTCCTTGTCGACTGGCTGCCGGACTGAGCGCGGGTTTGTGGGGCTGGAGCCAGAGCTCGAATGCGGGGCCAGAGTTGGTGCTTGATTGGAGCCTTCCGGCTTGTCAGCGGAGCTCGGAGGCTCGGGAGCCTTCGCCCGACCGCAGGAGGTGGTGTTTGAGCGCTGTGGGGGAACGGGCTTTCCGATCCAGGCTGACATCGGAGGCTGCCTTGGAGGGGAGAAGACCTGGAGCCTGGTGACTCGGCGCCCCCCCCCTTCCTGACGAGCTCTGTTCCGACTGCGTGGTTGAGGCTGGAGCCTGGAGCCGGGACCGCTGGGTTTCCTGTGGCTGAAGGTGGTGGCTGTGTTGCCCAGGAGTTCCGTGGGCCTCGTGTTGCTGTGGTGGAAAGGCGGACCATCCCAGGCACCGGTGGTGAGACGGCGGGGGGAAGACCCTGGGAGGATGTGGGGAGGAGAGAGCCGACTTGCTGGGTGGCCGCCATGTTGGTCTCCCTGACGGCAGCCTCCTCTCCTGGACCGGACTGTTCACTCTGCCCTTCCCGGATTACTTATAAAGACGCCTTACCTCCCTTTCAAGGAAGGGAAAAGGGAAAGCCAGGGACTGAACACTTTTCTGCCTGGACTTTATTGCTTTCGACGCTGCCCACGCTCATCATTGTGATGCAACCCGTGAGTAACATCCTCGCTCCGACATTTTCCTTGCCACTAACATCAATATTAACAACCTTTGAAATAATACCAAGAACACTAAGACCAGTAAAACTTAAAAGGACAAGGTTGCGAGGCGGAGGAGGACAGACCTGGACTAGATGTGGGGGTAACTTCTTGGGTACCCTTTTTTAATTTAATTCTACTTTTTGTATTGGGATTTTTAATTATAACACTGTATAATTTTGTATTGCTTTGTATTTGTCTTTGCACTTTATTAAGTTGTGGTACTATTTAGGGCTTTGTTTCTCTTATTTTATTCTTTCTTTCTTCTTTTCCTTCTCTGTCTGGCATGGAGCGGGAGGCCTGCTTGCCCAGCGAGGGGTCTTTTAACATCCCGGTGATCATGGGTAGAGGGAGATATGGCGTTGGCACAGTCCCCACTCGTGTTAGAAGAACGATGAACAGATGTTTGAAGGCTGTTCACTGTTCTGAGACTGTGACCAACCCTCAGTACCGAGGTAGCCAGCTCAGCCAGCCTTCCACTCTAACTCTGGTGCTGTTGAATGCCAGGTCTGTATCCAACAAGCCCCAGGTGATTCACGATCTTATCCTGGAGGAGGATGCAGACCTGGCATGCATAACCGAGACGTGGATTGGCGGAGAGGGGGGTCCTCCCCTCGCTCTTGTCTGTCCGGCCGGTTATGCTGTCCAGCATCAGGGTAGACTGGAGGGGCGGGGGGGGAGTAGCCATTGTTTATAAATTCAGCTTGGAGGTTACTAGGCGCTCCTCGGTGGTAAAGCCAGGTCTAGAGGCACTCCACATGTTGATTGGGGCCAGGGATGGTATTGGGATTTTGCTGGGCTACCGCGCTCCCCGCAACCCAGCCACTTCCCTTCTGGAGCTGGCCGACTTTGTCTCCGCGGCACTGTTGGGATCCCCGAGGCTTCTGGTATTGGGTGATTTCAACGTGCATGCGGGGGCAGAGGCTTCTGGGCCAGCTCTTGAGTTCTTGGAAACCATGGCTTCCTTGAACATGTCCCAACATGTCAACGGCCCCACCCACGTGGGTAGTCACACGTTGGATCTGGTCTTTTCCTCTAGTTGGAGCGAGTGTGATCTGATGGTGACCGACCTTGTGTCAGTCCCCTTGTCATGGTCAGATCACCGCCCAATAAAATGTAACCTCACAGTGGCTCTCCCCTCTCGCAGGGAGCAGGGGCCTATTTTCATGGTCCGCCCTTGAAGACTACTGGATCCGGTTGGATTCCAGGATGCCATGAGAGGGGTCACGGCTGACCTGGCTAGCGCTCCTGTCGACGCTCTGGTTGACAGCTGGTCCACCGCTGCCACCAGGGCCATAGACACGATCGCGCCTAAACGCCCTCTCCGCCGTAGAGCTCGGCCAGCGCCCTGGTTTAACCAGGATCTTCGAGCGATGAAGTGAATGAGGAGAAGGCTAAAGCGTAGATGGAGGAAGAACCCGACGGAACATAATTGGATAGCTGTTAAGGTCGCAACTAACCTTTACCTGAATAAGGTAAAGGCTGCATGTCGATCATTCTTCGCTAACCGGATAAGCGAAGCGTCAAACCAGCAGGCGGAGCTATTCCGTATAGTGCGCGACCTATCCGGAATTGGTCCGGGAGATGGGCCTCCCCCTAGTTTCTCACCGGACCAATTTGCAGCATTTTTAAAATCTAAAGTGGAGGCCATCCGCCGGGAGCTCTCTCCTTTTTTGAATACAGTGAGTCGAGCAGAGATGTCCAGCGCTCCATCTTGCCCGGTAACTTTTGACTCCTTTCAGCCTGTGACGCCTGACACTGTGGACAAGGTGCTTGATCGATGTCGAGCTACCACCTCCTCCCTTGACCCTTGCCCGGCCTGGCTAATCAAAGCAGCCAGGCCGAAAACAACAGAATGGGCCACAGTAATAATAAACGGGTCTTTCCTTGAGGGCAGGTTTCTGCCTGCCCTCAAGGAGACACTCATTAGGCCCATTAGAAAGAAACTTAATATGGCGGCAGACGAGATTGGCAATTATAGGCCCGTCGCCAATGTTTCTTTCATGAGCACAGTGGTCGAGAGGGTGGTCGCCGATCAGCTTCAGGCCCACTTGGATGAAACAGATGCCCTGGATCCATTCCAGTCGGGCTTCAGGCTGCGCCACGGTACAGAGACAGCATTGGTCACCCTGTATGATGACCTGTTGAGGGAGGCCGACAGGGGCAAAGTGTCTCTGTTGGTCCTCCTCGACATCTCGGCGGCCTTCGATACCGTCGACCACGGTATCCTCCTGGGGAGGCTCTCCGAGTTGGGAATTGGTGGCTCGGCGCTTGCCTGGCTCCGTTCCTTCTTGGAGGACCGTCCCCAGAGAGTACAGCTTGGGGAGAGTGTTTCGACCCCGTGGAATGCCAATTGTGGGGTTCCACAGGGGTCGATTATCTCCCCAATGCTGTTTAACATCTACATGAGGCCGCTGGGTGGGGTCATCAGGGGGTGCGGAGCATCGTGTCATCAGTACGCGGATGACACCCAGCTCTACATCTCCTTTTCACCAACTGCAGGTGATGCCGTCCTGTCCCTTCGGCGCTGCCTGGGGACCGTACTGCAATGGATGCAGGAAAATGGGCTGAGGCTGAATCCGGACAAGACGGAAGTCCTGAGGGTGGGAGCCCCCGTGGCTGGTGGCCTGGGTGACTCTCTCTCGTTCGGGGGGGGGGTGACCCTGGCTGCGAAGAGTGGGGTCCGCAGCTTGGGCGTATACTCGGACCCGACGCTCACTATGGAAACGCAGGTGGTGTCGGTAGTCCGCACTGCCTTTTTCCACCTTTGGCGGATAGCCCGGCTGCGGCCCTACCTTGACACGGGGGCGCTCACTACCTTGGTGCATGCGCTCATAATCTCAAGATTAGACCATTGTAACGCGCTCTACGTGGGGCTGCCTTTGAGGCTGATGCGGAAACTTCAGATGGTGCAGAATGCAGCGGCCAGACTCCTTACTGGAGTGAGAAAACACCAGCACATTTCTCCTATTCTGGCCATGCTGCACTGGCTGCCCATTCGTTTCCGCATTGACTTCAAAGTTCTAATGCTTACCTATAAGGCCCTAAACGGTTTGGGACCTCGATACCTGGCGGAACGCCTGCTCCCACCGAGATCTACCCAGATCACCCGCGTGAGTCAGGAGGTGAGGTTGAGGAGCCTAACGCCGAGGGAGGCCCGGAGGGAAAAGACACGAAACCGGGCCTTCTCGGCGGTGGCTCCTCGCCTCTGGAATAACCTTCCTCCGGAGATTCGCGAGGCCCCTACGCTGGGTACATTTAAAATCCAACTAAAAACATGGATATACATCCAGGCCTTCCCTCCTGCCAGCACTTAACTCTTTTTCTTTTGCTATTTATCATTTATTATATTTTTTCACTGTTTTTATTATTGATTATGTCAATGGCTCTGTGTTATTGTAATGAATATATGTTTGTTGGTAGCCGCCCAGAGTGGTAGAATATACCAGATGGGCGGAATATAAATCAAATAAATAAATAAATAAATAAATAAATAAAATAGGACTCTGGGAGAGTAAAACGTCCTGTGCTGGTACATGAGGGTTAATGTAAAACAAGTCCAAAAACATAATGTTCATTCTCCACCCCACCCCCATTCATTTCATTTTTTCTCTCTTGCCCAATCCACCTGAAAATTCAGCAATGGTCTTAAGTGAGCAGAACAATACCTCCAAACCTCATGCTGTTGGGTTTGGAAACACCAAAGATTTAGGCAGTAGAAGGCAAACTGGTTTTTCCACTGAAATATGTTTAAATGTCACTGTATGAAGTAGAGGACAGAGTGAGTCAAGCATGTCACTCTTGAGATTTTTTAAAGTCTTGTAGAGAGTAACAAGCTCAAACACCTTGGAGGATAATTGACCTGTCTAACTGACCTTACTATTGCTAACAACATTTATGCTAACAACATGCTATCTTTGAAAATAGTCTATGATCAATGAGAACAACAAGAAGAAGTGGGCCATGTCTATGAAAGCTCATGCCAATGAAAGTGTGTTAGTCTTAACAATGTACAAGGCCGTTGGTGGCTTTTGCTGCACACTAGGCTAGCATAGCTAAAATTTCCTTGGAATTTTTGGGTCCTGCTGTTTTAAAAACAGGATGCCAAATTTTTAAATTTTTGCAGACACTGCTATACAAGTCAGAGAGCACAACTGATGGATACAACAAGTAAAAAAAGATGGGTTTCTTCATATTATACATTAATACACGTATGTGCTGCTTCAAGATGCACTGATCGGTTTAAATGGCCTGAAATAAGTGATTAGGCAAAAAAAATTGGGGAAATCACCATCTACTGGAGTCCAGATGTCACTTGGGAACCGGCTTTTTCAATGTGCTTCACTGTTCAGTAGAAACTAATCTGGTTGTTAAAGATATCATGAGAACAGCCCTTGGCTAGTTGATGCTGTAGCCAATGATGGCCCAAATCCCATATATGTATCTACCTCCCCTTTAAACCATATAGGTTAGCAGCTTTCACTACATCTTGCGACAGGGAATTTCAGAGTTTCATTGGTCACTCAAAGAGTTCAAAGAAAGCTCTAAAAATGGCTCTGTTTTGCACTATGAAGATAACTAACTGAGCAGGAAGGACTTAGTGGGATGGTGTGCTTGGCTGCAGAATGAGGATCTGGGTGTTTGATTTCCTGCTGTGCCTCCCAGGAGAGGAGCCAACCTAGATCACCTGCAGAGTTTCTTCTCCACGCAGTGATCAGTTAATTTATGAAATATACTGGGTCATGCAGTGATGCTTAGCAGCTCAGGTGGCTGTAGAACACGTTTCCTTAACCTGATGCCCTCTAGAGGTTTTGGATGACAATGTCACATGATTCTTGACCACTAGTTAGGGCCAGTAAACACTGCAGTCACAAACACAAGAAAGACACCAGAGTAGGAGAGGTTGCTTTGAAAGGAGACAAGGTAAGTTCATCTTCTGTCAATTCCACATGGAGCCTTCAGACTGACAAGTAAGGTTCTGTCTCCCAATAGCAGGAGAAATAGGGATATATAAATAAAACAAATAAATAATAAATAATAGTCGGTATGAGTTGTCTTGGAATGTAACAATAGGAGAAGACTATTGTCTTCTTTGTCAGATCATGGGTTTCCTAGAGGTATGAAATGGTCAAGGATGGCCAGGATGGTCAAGAGACGGTATTTCCCAAAGACCATGGCGTTTCACTTTTACTCAGCATCCACTAAGGGTAACCCCACACACACTGACACACCATCAACATTGAGTGGTATAGTGATGGGAGGGGAAAAAAAATCTTATAAAATGTTTAGAAAGAAGACATGCAAAGCCATTTCTTTGTTTTCAGGTAGTAGCATAGGTGGCAGAGATGTCTTGGAAAGCTTGAAGAAACATCCAAAGGAACACAGGATACCAGAGGGCCACAAATTACCCTCCCATGGACCCTTTTCAGAATCTCTCTCCCCGCCCCGCCCCCCCAATGTTTGAGACTTCAGCTCAGTGAAGGCAGGTGACTCTGATTTCATTGGGGTTCAGCCCAACTTTTACAGGAGCTCTCCAAGGTGCTGAAGTGAGAGTCCTAAACAGGTTCTGCTACCTGTAGTGCTACACCTTTAATGTTCGGAGGACAACTACTGAGTACACCAGCCCTGTGAAATTGGAGTCCTAAGTCTCCACTTTCAGAATCAGTTTCTTGAATCTCTTACCATGCTGAACTCAAAGACATCTGGAGGACCACAAAATTGGGATAGACCATTGGTTTTCTCCATCAGGACTTTTCATTGTGTATTTGAGAACTGTCTGATCCCCACAATCAAAGGAACAAGGGATCAAGATAGGGATTGGCTCTGGTCTCATTAAGTTGATATACACATTTGAGAAACAGGCTATTACAAGGGAAAGTAGGAGAAGAAAGATAAACAAAGAATATGGATTAAATGGTCTCCAGACACTTACAGCTGGACTGTAGCTGTTGATATATGGCTGAAGGAGAAATAGAAACTTGCCAACGATGTCCTCATTATTATTTCTTTCCTTACTTGTGCACAGCACAATTTTGGCAGAACAAGCTTCTCATTGATTTAATGGAAACCTACCAGCAGAGATCCAGTGGTTTCCCATGCCAGTTTCAATTGGCTTCTTTGTATAAAGTTCTTCTTTATACAAGGTACCTCTGGCCTTCTAATGAGAACGTTGTTCTCCTTTTCCCTTCATGAGTATTGCAGTTGCTTACTGTCCCTTTCCACCTGGGTTGATATCAAAGCCTACACTTAATAACCTCAGAACCACTGATACCTTTCTGGCTGCTGCTCATGAGCTCTTCCTATGTACTCTTCATCTTCTCTTATAGCCTTAAGCATAGCCACTGGCTGCTCCAGTTCTTTAACTTTTTTTCCCAACAGTGCTACCAGTTTGCACCCGCTGCATGTGTACGCTGTGTTGTCTCTTCCTTCCAAAATCTCTGTTACCTTTTTACTTTCATCTGTTTGTCTGTTAGTGTCCTTTCCTTTGTGTGGTCTGCTTGGATGAATAATTGAAGCAAGTTCGCTCATAAACTGGACAAGATCAAGGCCTCCTTCTAGGTTTTCTTCTAAGCTTTCATTCTAGAATTTTTTTTTTTAAAAAAAAGGAAAATGCATTAAGTAACATAAGTAATAGGGATGGGACTTTCAGGTTAACCTGAATGGGGATGGACACACACACACACACACACACACACACACACACACAAAAGAGGCACTTTCTTTGGTTTTCAGATTCTTTCATTGCTTTTCAATACAGAGCCTCTGAAATCCAAATGATTTGGTATTCCAAAAGAGAGGTTAATGAAACCATTTGATTTCATTCAGATTCCCTTATTTGGATTACTATCATCTAATCTTGAATGCAACATCACCTCACTGATATTCCAGAAAACTGTGCCAAGACTGCCATGACAAGGGCTCTCAGCAGCCAATTAGGATTGAGAGAACGTCCTGGAAGGGAAAGAGCAGGAAGTTTGAGTTTTTTAAAAGACCTGGAAAACTAAAGTGGGTGCTCTTTAGCTGTGTGGTGCTGAATTGTTTGCTATTGCTGCTGAGAGAGCTCCTCTAACCTCCATTGTGCATTGGATTTATTTCTTGCTGGCTTGCTATTGCTGTTCCTCCATTGCAGCTTACATTTGTTGTTGTTGTTGTTGTCTGTTTATTTATTACCACCTTTCTGCTAATCCTCCACTTTTGGATTACTTTCTGGATCACTTATTCCTTTTAGATCTGCTTTTTTGGCCTTTTTATTTTATTGATTTTTGAGATTTCCCCACATTTCTTTTTAATTTGTTTTAAAATTTTTGACTGGGGATTGACTGACTGTACCGTCAACTAGATGGATGCCAGTGCTGCTGAATTAAAGTCATTGAAATTGTCATAGTGAGTGTCCAGAATTTCCATCCTATCTATGGGGTTGGGGTTGGAGGGTTAAAACAAAAATAAAGTAGTGCTGCCATGTGTAGATCTGGGTGATGGTGATGAAGATGATCTAACCTATCCGATGCTTCTCTTTTTCATCTGTACTATGTCCTGCTGATGAATTTAATTTACATAATGCTGAGGACGTGATATGAATGTCGATGTGAAGGTCAGACACTGCTGTTGTGTTGCCTGCTTTTGGAGTGGATGATCACCTGTTGCCTTCAATTCTGGAGCAGTTTTGAGGGTTCTGTAGGGCTTAACCTGGGCTAGCATCACAAACCCAAATAGGGGAAACAAAAAAAGAAAGAATGAAATAGAGCCCCTTTTGATGTTGACCGAAAGACCCAAAAAATGAGGAGAAGCCCCACCATGGAAAGACCTAACCATCGTGGCCAGTAATTGGGGATGATGGGAGCTGCAGTCTAACAACCTCTGAGAGATAATAAGTTGCTGACCTGTGAAACAGAGGAACCTTCAAACAGGGAAGTGCGCTCTATCAGCTCCTCAAATTGAGGACTGATCTCTGTAAAACAGTACACCCAGCCAATTTACAGCTTTACTATTCTTTCAGGCATTCAATGCCTCATCCTTCAGGGATTCTGATATTCAAATGGGGCTCTCAAAAGGATCTGGCTCTTTATTGGAGTAAGCATTTTTCTGCTTACTCATCCATCTTAGTGCTTTGGCCAATCCTGAAGGACTGGTGTCAATGGATTCCTCAGATGTTTAGATATGTGAGCTGGAGGCCATTTAACTCTCCTTTAGTTCAACACCTGTCCAATCCCTTTAACTCACCTGAGAAAGAGATTCAAGCCTGGTCTCTGAAATACCTCCAGGAAAGAGAAGTTAAAAAGATCTGGCCATTGCTAGCCCATGGTAAGCAGCAGGTGAGTGCCGTATGGAGAAGGTTTTATTATGTTGACATCAGAACAATATATTAACATTACTTAAGGAATGATTCTAAGTGTGGAGGCACGGAGGGTGAACAGCACCATGCTCGATGTTCTTGTTACCTAGGCAACGAGCAATTGCATCTTATTTTTGACAAAATCTTGTGGGTGTCCGGGAAGTTCTAAAGCGTGCCCACACACAGAGGGAAAGTGATCGCCAGCACTACAAAATTGAGAGCAGTAAGTGGAAATATCATCTGAAGGCCAAAGGAAGGTGGTATAAGCATCAGCTCAACTTTACCCAACTTGGTGGTATCTACATGTGTTGAACTACAAAATCCCATGGTGCTCCATCTGCTTTCTGTGGTCCAGGTGTTGATGGAGAAGGTGCAAGGTCCTTGTTCTTCCTTCTTGTGCTCCTTTTTTTGTTTGTTTGTTTGTTTCAGCTAAAAATGGATTGGATGGCCCTTCAAATGGAAGATGCTTTCAAACAGTAGTGCAAATGCTGACTTGGTCTATGTGGTAAACCAGAAAATACAGAAACTCTTCTTGTTGCCTGATGGTGAGAATTTTGTCATTGGTGTCACAGAGATTTTGCACCTTGTCAATCCTGTGTTTTGTACACTTTTGTAGAATGTGCAAAACAGACAAATGCATTGAGTGTTGCCCAGAACTTGGAAACATTACTTTTTGGACTACAACTCTCAGAATCCCCCAGCTAGCGTGGCCTGCAGCTACAGTCCAAAATAATAAATAAATAAATAAATAAATAAATAAATAAATAAATAAATAAATAAATAAATAAATTCCCTAGCTAGACTGAAAACTTGTTGAATGAAGTAGCAAAAGTAATAGCACTCGAGGGACGTTTCTTGACCAGGTGTTTTTCTGATCAATCACCTTTTCCAGTTGTGCTTGCTCTGTTTGTGCTTAGGTTTACAAAGACAAAAGACACAAATTTTGAGCAGAGACATTTGACAGAAAATGCAGAAAACATGGCCTAGAAAGTGTGTGGTGTCTTGGTCTTTCACTGAAGGCAAGATCTCTCATGCAAGTTAGAGACTCCTCAACAAGATCTCTCTCTGTGGGTTTCTTGACTGTTGTTGTTATATGCCATCAAGTTGCTGCCAATGCATGGAGTCAATCCATTTGGTCTTCCTCTTTTCCCAGTACCTTCAACTTTTCCTAGCACTATTGTCTTTTCCAACGGGTCTTGTCTTTTCATGATGTGCCCAAAGTACAATAGTCTCAATTTTGTCATTTTTGCTTCTAGAGAGAGTTCAGGTGTAGTTTGATCTATGGCCCATTTGTTTATCTTTCTAGCAGTCCATGGTGTGGCGTGTAATGTTCTTCTCCAACATTTTATTTCAAATCCATCCATTTTTTTTCTTGTTGGCTTTCTTGCTGCCCAGCTTTCATGTCCATACACAGTAAATTTTAATTGTATTTTAATTGTTTTATCTTGTTATTGTATTTTATTGTATTTTAATTGTTGTAAGCCGCCCAGAGACCTTTGGGTAGAGTGGGCGGCATATAAATAAATAAATAAATAAATAGAAATGCAATAGTGTTGAAAATCTTGGTCTTGGTGATACATCCGTTTTGGGTCCCTTGTTGAGAGAAATGTGGCATATAAATAAAACTAATAATAATAATTATGATGATCTTTTTTAATGCCTTCATTGCTGCCCTTTCAACTCTCAGCCTTCTCCTCATTTCTTCACTGCAGTCTCCCTTTGCACTGATGACTAAACTGAGCTATACAAATCTTTAACAGTCCCAATCTTTAACAATTCATTGAACATTAAAGTTATGTAGTTCTCCTGCAGTGATGACTTTGTCTTTATCATGTTTTGTCTGCAGTCCTACTTTTTGTTTCATTTTCATCAGCAGTTGTTTCAAGTCATTGCTGCTTTCTGCCAGACATTACTTGACCAGGAGCATAAATTCTTCCTTCCTGTCCAGATTTCTGCACAAAATAGAACAGTTTGTGCAAAATTGTGCCATTTGCATAAATGGCACAGTTTGTGTAAATTATGTGATTTTCTTTTGGTGAAAATCTGCTGCTTTAAGAATTTGAAGAAATGGAGGGGTTCACATCTGTCTTCCCAGTCATTAAGATCTTCTGTGCTTGTTGTATGTTTTCAAGGGGAAATATCATTTGTTCTGTGCAGATATATTTCACACAAGTTACTGGGACCTTAATAGGAGCTGTCAGGGGGAAGCTCCTTATTTCCCTCTTGCTTGGAGATAAGGACTCTTATGGGGCTTTTAGAACCACCATCAAGGTTCTTAGGAAGCTCAGATAGCCTAAATCTACTAAGGCAAGGAATGTAGCAAATATTAGGGATGGGATTTTCAGATTTTTCTGGACAATGCATACCATAATTCTCCACTTTGGGAGTTCCACTACCTTGCAGGTACCTTTCAAACACTTGAATGTGATGCCCATAGGAGAAAGAACTAAGTTAGAAGGCTCAGAGGCCTAGTCAGGTGCTGCTCCATGCAGGCTTCCTGTTGTTGCCTCTGACTGAGCCGGGAGCTTTCTTTCTGAGCAGAGAGCTTGGCTGGAATTAGACCTACCTTGGCCTCAAAGGTTTCTAATTGAGGCCTTTCTTCCACGTGCATCACATTTAGGTTTTTGGATAGGTAGAACTCCCAGAATAATGCTATCTGTTGTTTTCCAAATCACACCCATGGCGAATATTCTTCCTCTCCTTAGTCTTGACTAAAACAGAGGCAATGATAAAAAGTTTTCACGTCCCTCCAAAAGCTGTATCCTTTCTAAAGAAAGATGTACGGGCACCTTAAGAGGAATTCTGGGCATCAAAACTGTATTCTCTGCTCCTCCACTCTGTGAAATGACAACATATGAACAGTTCTCCTGATAGTTATATACCATTAGGGCACAGTGGATTGGTGAATTATTTCTTGATGGAGCCGTATTTTTCAAAAATTGCCATCTTTGATTTTATCCCTTTGATTTGTACCCCTGGAAAAATATTTAGCCAACTCTTTCGTGTGTTTTTTCTTGCTAGGACACTAGCTGATCTGCATAAAGGAATTCACCATGCAAAACAACATGCAGATCGCAAGCTCCAGGCATCCATACATTTCCTTTTTTCCCTTTAACCGCTCCCCCCCAGTTGTCCTACATATTTTGTTCCCTAATCTAAAGGTGCATAAATGAAGGCATAAATCTGCATTACTTCAAGTGGCTTATTAATTCTGGATCACACGCTCTTTTCCAAAAATGGAATGCTATTACCAAGCCTTAAGCTAATCAAGTCTACAGATAAAATAGTTTGGATCGGCCTTTGAAACAGGCCAAAGTAAGTCCAACTAGAAACATTTTACCATGCTGGGATTTCAAACATCAAGCAAGTGAGAATGTTCTGGAAGGATAGTGTTACAAATGGTTTGTAACTAAGCATTTGAAGTAGGTGGCCTGAGTTTGCAAGGGGTGCACCTGACTGGCATTGAAAAGGGCTTTCTATGAGTACATGAAGACATGTGGGATATTCCCAAAGAAAATTCATGAACAGACAATATTCAGAATAGGGAACTTAAAAATAGGCTTTAAAAAAAGAGAGAATAATCAGTTATCAAAAGTCTCACACCCCTCCTAAGGGGTTAGTCACTCATTTAGTGGCAGTTTTTAAAAAGTCATTTTACAATTACTTCTGCAGACTTTTTTTTAGAAAGCCATATCTGAATGCAGCACCACAAGATGTAGCAATTAACTAGCATGTGAACTCTTTTTCTCTTCTTCCTTTCACGGATGACACATCCCCACAAAAGAGCAATTTTAAAATTATGAACACATCAGAAGAGTTACCCTTCTGTTAAAGGGGAGAAAAGGTGTTAATGCTTATTGTTTGTATCCATAGGACAACATATGAACAGCTTTGTTTATACTGGCTCAGGTTACAGGGAACCGGATTTAGGCTGAATAGCAGGAAAAACTTCTAAACTGTTAGAGCAGTATGACAATAGAACCAGTTACCTTGAGAGGTGGTGAGCACTCCAACACTAGAGGCATTAAAGAGAAAATGAAACAATGACCATGCTACCCTGAGGATTTTTGACGTGCTAGACCTCACCAAAGTTAACTTTTCCAAGCTCCTTTTATAACTTGTTGCTTCTAGTCTCATGCTTAGAATGGGCTGGGGTGACTGTCAGACTATCCAGCTGCAAGCAATAATTCCCTCCTGCATCTGAATTCAAAGAGAGCCCTGACTCTCTGCTCAGTCTCTTTCCCCTCCCCTCTCCTAAGACTGCCAATAGGAAGTCTATTGAGGCCTTTGCTCAAAGCAGTCATGTTGTTAGCTTGCTGTTATATGTTCACTGTAAGTAAATGAAACCTTTTATTCTCTGTCTTCCTAATGTTTCTGAGTAAGTTATTGAGAGTATAAATGCCAGTTGATGAGAAGAAGGGGTGGACTGCTTTGTGGGAACGTGGAATGATTCTGCTTTGTGAATCCCTGCACTTCTCCAGGGCAGCTAGATGAATTTAATAAAAATTCAAAGCTCTGCAGCAATTTTTGGGGAAACTCAAAATATTTTTCAGTCGGAGTGTATTTGGGGGAATCAGAGGAGCCAGATAATTAACCTTGGGTCATGTGCTGCCCTATGCCCATGACAGTATGCATAGGTTGGCAGCTTTGGATGGGCATGTAGAGGGATTTATCTGCTTCTGTCTAATCTTTCTTTGGAATTGGAGAGCAAAGGTTAGGAGACCTGCTAAGATGAAGCTCACCTGAAGCTCCATCAGTTAAGATAGCAGTGGCATCTTGGAGACCATGAGCCATACTGGTCTTGTGGGAGATTTTGATCATTTCAGACACACTAGTAGATACGACAAGGCTGTATATTGTCTCCCTGCTTATTTAACTTATATGCAGAATACATCATGCGAAAGGCAGGACTGGATGAATCCCAAGCCGGAATCAAGATTGCTGGAAGAAATATCAACAACCTCAGATATGCAGATGATACCACTCTGGTAGCAGAAAGTGAGGAGGAATTAAAGAACCTCTTAATGAGGGTGAAAGAGGAGAGTGCAAAAAATGGTCTGAAGCTCAACATCAAAAAAACGAAGATCATGGCCACTGGTCCCATCACCTCCTGGCAAATAGAAGGGGAAGATATGGAGGCAGTGACAGATTTTACTTTCTTGGGCTCCATGATCACTGCAGATGGTGACAGCAGCCACGAAATTAAGAGATGCCTGCTTCTTGGGAGGAAAGTGATGACAAACCTAGACAACATCTTAAAAAGCAGAGACATCACCTTGCCGACAAAGGTCCGCATAGTCAAAGCTATGGTTTTTCCAGTAGTGATGTATGGAAGTGAGAGCTGGACCATAAAGAAGGCTGACCGCCAAAGAATTAATGCTTTTGAATTGTGGTGCTGGAGGAGACTCTTGAGAGTCCCCTGGACTGCAAAGAGAACAAACCTATCCATTTTGAAGGAAATCAACCCTGAGTGCTCACTGGAAGGACAGATCCTGAAGCCGAGGCTCCAATACTTTGGCCATCTCATGAGAAGAGAAGACTCCCTGGAAAAGCCCCTGATGTTGGGAAAGTGTGAAGGCAAGAGGAGAAGGGGACGACAGAGGATGAGATGGATGGACAGTGTCACCGAAGCGACCAACATGAATTTGACCCAACTCCGGGAGGCAGTGGAAGACAGGAGGGCCTGGCGTGCTCTGGTCCATGGGGTCACGAAGAGTCGGACACGACTTAACGACTAAACAACAACAAGAAGCAGATGTTCCTCTCTTTTTCACTATGCCAAACAGGCACTTAGGGGGGGTGGGAAATCCCACTCCACTTCTGGATATCAGCAAATCTTCTAGGTTTTCTTGGGCTACAAAGGTGGGTTAAGGTAATATAAGTGCCTCCTTTCTGAAGGAGCCAATCCGCGTGGCAAATGGCCCACTCCAGAAGGTAGAGATAAGAGATGCGAGTGGTGATTTGGGCCACTTGACCTTCAGCTTTCCTTTGAAGTGGAGGCTTTGCAACCAGATTTTAATTATACTAACACACACGAAGATGATAATTAGAGCTGCTGCCTACAAATTCAGGCTCATGTTTTACCTGATTAGCTGAGCTGTTTGAAATGATTAAGTGATCAATTAATCAATTTTAAAAACTCTGGCAAGGTCTCAGTGCACTTTTTTTTCTTTCCCTTATACAAAAAATGAGAAAAGGGAGAGAAGATGCATATGAAGCAAGCCGTGCTTGCAACAAATGCTGGCTGGATAGCTCAGTGGTTTAGGCATGCCAGATGTTGGGAGTTCAGTTCCCCACGGTGCCTCCTGTGAGTAGAGCCAGCCTGTGTAGCCTTGGGCAAGCTGTCCCAAGATGCCCCCAAAAGAAGGGAATGGTAAACTACTTCTGAATATTTTCTACCTGGAAAACCCTGAAAAGGGTAAATATAAGTCAAAATTGACTTGATGGCATATCATCATCATCATGGTATCCCTAATGTGGCTTTGCACGTAGAGGCAGGTCTAAATTCCTATCGAATCTTGTGCCAAGGGTATACATGATCAACTACTGGCTAAAATTTAGCTTTCTACCGGTAGGACTCATACCATAACTTTGTTAGATACCTTTCAATCTAAATGGAAAACGTATTTATTTGTTTGTTTTCTAAGCTTGCATTCTGCCCAGTTAGTGCTGGGCACTACTTGGCGTGGTGCCATCAAAGGAATATAAACAAATATAACAAGACAAGACAACAAGGCAAAATAAAACAAACCATGAAGATTAAAAACAAGTAATCAAATTAATCAAAAAAGAAAATCAATACATTAAGCATAAAACTAGGCACACACCTGTCTAAAGAAAAGGCACCTATCTAAGGAATTATTATCTCTGGGATATCCTCCAGGCACTTATGCTCTTTCATTGAAACAAAACAAAAGAATAGAAAACAAAAGAAAAGAAACAAAAGAAAACAAAACAAACATGTTTTAAAATGTCGTTATATATTTTAGTTTACTATACATTTTTTCCTTTTATTAAAACTAACTAAATATTTGAAATGTTGTTATATATTTGTTTACTATATATTTACTATACGAGTAAATATATACTATATATTTGTTATTCCTTTTATTATTGATTTGAAACATTTCTGTATCTCTTCCTATTCGAAAATCCTTGAGAAGTGACAACAATCTTTTAAAACAGTAAAAATTCATTAACGCCAACTACAGAAGGTACAGGAGGCAGAAAACCACTTAATCAGTCACTGGCTGGTAAAAGCGAGAGTTACTAATCAGCTTTTCAATAAACATCAAAACTCTTTGATCACTAATGCCTGCCACATTACAGTAGGGTGAGGGAGTTCATTCAAAAGAGAAGGATCAGTACAAATACCTGTTATCATATTGGTGCCAGATGAAGCCACTGAGCATCCAGGTTTGATGCCCAATAGCTTCTTCTAAGAATGGGGAATTTTTCTCATCTCAGTTTGCTTCTGATTGTTTTCAATTTTTTTCCATGTTGAGGACAGATGGAACTTAAAACACTAGACCACTGACTGGGACAAAACGAGGCAGGCAAATTTGTGCATCTGTGCCCAGAAAATAGAGATGCCAGTCCTTCCCTTCTTTCACTCTCACAGGTGAGAACAGAACATTTCAAAAGTTTTTGCCCTGCAAGCCAAGGTTATGAGAGTTTTTTTGTGTATTTTTCATTTTTTGCAATAATAATAATAATAATAATAATAATAATAATAATAATAATAATAATAATAATAATAATAATAATAATAATAATAATAAATCACCAAACTGTTTTTGTGCTGAAATTAGGTATTTTGTACAGAAAACCTTGAACTTGTCCCATTGTTTCATTGTTTATGTAAAGCGACGTGATGTAAATATATGCAATTACATACATGGGTGTAATGTGCCGTCAATCTGAATTCAACTTGTGGTGACCCAAACTGAGTTAGGTATCTGCTTGCAGAGCCAGAGGTTGGGAGTTGTCTTCTCCACTTTGCCTCCAGGGAGAAGAGCCAACCTGTGTGGCCTTGGGCAAGCTGCACAGTGCCAGGGCAACCCTGGAGGAAGGGAAGGGTAAACCACTTCTGAGTATTCTCTGCCTGGAAAACTCTGGAAATGGTTGCCATAAGTTGGAATTGACTTGACAGCACATGATTATTATTAACATTTCAACCTTGTAGGTTTAGATATGGTTTGCTCTTGCCAAACACATACAACCCTGGAGTTTCTGTGGCCAAGTGGGGATTTGAACCAGGTTTCCTGAGTCTTAATCTGACCACCTGTCCACTACACTGTCTCTCACCTATGTAATATGCCATAAGCATATGCTATAAGGTAGGTAATAAACTATAAGCAAAACGGACATCCCTGTTCCTTGCTCTGGAGTGTAGCAAAAGCAATGCTCCCCCACCGCTTTTGCAAAAAATATGCACTAGTCCACAGTTTTTTGTGGCTACTGTTGTTGACCAAAGGATGTGTTAGTCTATTTATTCTTGAAATCTTGCAGCGGTTGACTATTTCTGTGACAAGGTGTCTCAGTGTGTTGAGACATGTTTTTTGCCATAAACAAGGCAATTTGCAAGGATCTGTTATATCCTTACCCGGGAGTGTCAAACAAATTCAATTTTATTGAGCAAAACCTACTCCAACATCTTGGCAGAGATGTAGCAAAGCCCTATCCCGGTGATTGCTACAAAAAGCAAACACAGTTGCTGTCTTTTACTTCCTTTTCCCTGACCTCTGCTAAGCTGCTCCTAAAGGGTCAGTAACATATTTAAAGTCAATAAAAGCAAAGGTTCTTCATTAACAGAAATTTAAGTTGTATAAATGCAAGACATTCACCAACTTCTAACAGCCCCCTCATCTTTAAGATGTAAATGGCAGGCAGGTACAAAACTAGGCATACAGGCTGTGTATGGACAAATGTGTAAATATGAACCAAATCAGGGGTATTTGTGAATTTCTGGGGTGACCACAGGGTGGAGCAAAGAGCTGCTGGTCATCAATGGGGCAGTGGAACATCCCCACAGATCTTTCACATTAAATATGGCATTCGTGTATCACAGTTAGATGTGGCGAAAGAGGGGGGGGAAATCCTCTGGAAAACCGAAGACAAGAGGCACTTTCGAAATGAACCTGAAGTTAGTGTGGGAACAAGACTTAGGGAAAAAAATAAATGATGAAGAATGGAGGAAGATGTGGAAAATGAGGGTTTTAAGATTTGTGTCAGTGAGAATAAGAGAAAAAAATTTCAAATTGGGTTTAAGATGGTATTTGACACCGATAAAATTGAATAAAATTAATGCTAGTTATCTGAATGTCTGTTGGAAATGTGAGAAAGAAATTGGTACATACTTTCATATGTGGTGGGAATGTGAAAAAGTACAAAGATTTTGGAAACTAATTTTTAAAGAACTAAATGATTTATGTGAAAAAGATATAGAATTTAATCCTGAGATTGCTCTGTTATCGATATTTGAAAATGTGGACTATGATAAGATGACTAAAGAATTGATTACTAATTTATTAACAGCAGCTAGATTAATAATAGCTAGGCACTGGAAATCAAAATCTGAATTTCGAATGGAAGAATGGTATAATGAAATATGGAACATTGCTATAAATGATAAGTTAACTTGTAACTTAAAGTTTAAGAAAGGAGAGATGAAAAAGAATAATTTCTATGATATATGGGGCAGATTTCTTGAATATGTGCTAACAAGAGGAAAAGGGAAAGCTCCAAATCAGGAATCAATGCAGTTCTGGAGAAGAGGACAATAAAGGAAGAAGAAGAATAAAGACAATGGAAGAAGATTACTGCAAGAGGTACCGACCAGGGTGGAGGGGAACACAGCTGATTTGTATTTTGGTTTATGTATTTTATGTTTATGTTTATGTTATAGTTAAAATAAAAAAATAATTAAAAAAAAAAGAAATGAACCTTCCTGGCCTTTTGTGTCGCAAAGTCATTGATTAAGTCATGAAGGCCTTGTAGCGGCAGTCAGTAATTTGTGATTCAGGGAACATGAGGGGTAAGAGGGGAGAGAATGGATGGAAATGGTGCAGAAGAAAAGAGTAGGTTCCTTTAAGAACTGTCTTTTTAAGAAGGGATCAAAGAGGAGCTATTGCCCTTTTAAAATCTCTTACTCACTCCTTTCCCTGTGGCTGCCTTAGGAGGCCAGTTGGGAGACTCTGCTGAGGAAAATAAAAATAAATCGGAGTGCTTAGCTCTGAAGACTGCCTTTGGCGCCCTTCTGTCTTGTTTTTACCATTCAGGCTGTGACCCGGCTTTGCCATGTGTGTTCCCTAAACCTCAGTGGGGAGAATGGGGTCTTCATGTAGAACCAGAAACATGCCAATACTGCCGTGAGGGGTGCAGGTGTGCACCCCTAACTGAACGGTCTGGCCCCAGCACACATGTATAGGGCAGTTGGGAGGAAGGTAGGTTTTCTCAGGATCAGACTGGTGGGAGAGTAAGTTTTCTCAGGATCAGGCTGATGTAGCTGAAGGAGAGCTACATCAGCCTGATGTAGCTCTCCTTCAGCTGATGAGAAACATCTGGACGAGGCAGGATCAAGGAGAATAAAAGAGCAAGACTGGGAAGGCAGGGAGTCCTTACCTATCTGAAGAAGAGGACATGTGGGAAAATGCAAGAGAGGAGAACAGTGGAAGCTGTCCACCTTCACCCAGTTTGTTTGCTTGAAACAGGAGTCAGACTCCAGCCACATGGCTTGGGCAAGGCTGTGTTAGCCTGGATGCTGCTGTAGCCCCAGAGAGGCCAGTGAGGGAAGGGCCTGGTAGAGAGGAGCTGCTGACCCTGACTTCTTTTGCTCATATCTTCAGGCCTTCTTTAAAAGGGGTGCTTCCTTGGCCCATGCTCTCTTCTCTCTCCTGCTTTCCAGAACATGGACTCTGAGGAATTCCAGAGAAGTTAACTCCCAAATCGGCAAATGTTATCCAGGAATTCAGAGACTCTAATTCAGCCCTATGAGATGGCGGGGAGAAAGGCAGGGGAGAATGATGCCGAACCACTCATAAAAGCTGTTCTGAGTGAAGAAACTGAGCCGGAACCCATGACGTTATTGCCGGAGGACCACAGCCTTGTGATGGACCCCAGCAGAACTGCCACGGACCCAGACAAGCGCAAGATCAGAGTGTTTTCAAAATAACACAAAATAAGTTGACACCAATAGAGATGGAGATATTTGTATTTGTAAATGAATACTAATATCCCTGTCTGAGCTGGACCTAAGGAGGGTCCAGCCCGTGGGACTGGACTATCCACTCTTGCATCCCGCTCCCACAAAGGTCCCGCTCCTCCCACCAATGGTGTCAGAAACTCTGCTGTCTCTCTGCACTCAGCAGCCATGCGGGGAGATTTGTCCTCCTGCCCCCTGCCTGGGGTGGCCAGTGGAGCTCCTGGCGCCATTGGTGGGAAGAGTGGGACCTTTGCAGTGCTGGGACAGGTGAGTGGATAGTCTGGTCCCAGGGGCTGGACCCTTATGACGTCCCGCTGGAACAAGGATATTCATATTCATGATTCATATTCCCCATTTCTAGACTCCACTCTTTGCACTCTTTCTTCAGGTACTGAAAGAACAAGGGGCCTTTATGTGCTACTATATAAAACACCCATTTTTGGGGGAAACTGTATTAATTAAATTTGCTTAGGGCAAATGGGGTAGAGTTTTGTTCCAGCTTGTTTCCAAAGAATTTGCCACAATGTACAAATTTCTTTATATTTGGGGATGGAAAGAACTTCGGGTTCAAGAATTTTGAAATATTTTTTGTACCAAACTTCTTATCTTTAGCATTGCTATTACAGTATTCTCTTCTTATGGAGATTATGCACCTTTGACACTAGTGGAGTAAGCAGGCATCCTATGGAGGCAACCCATCCTCATTGGGAGGGGTTTTGAGGGAAGCTAAACCTGTTGAGTTTCTACATTCGAGGGAACTTTTAAGGCACAGATCCTCTGTCTGCACTCTTCCACTGTGGAAAACTTGGCTGCTGAATCTCCACCCTGTTGCTGTTTGAGTTTATTTCCCCACAAATGGGGAATCTCTGATTCTTTGTCCACTTCGTTTAGGAAGTGACTTAGCAGAAGAAGCCTTCTGAAAGCTTTTGATGTGGGAGGAGTCAATTGTAGCCCTTCATAAATGGTCGGGCTGCCTGCGCCATCATCCTTAGCCAGTACAGTCAGCGGTGTGGAATGATGGGATGTATAGTCCAGCAACACATTCGTGGCCATAAATTATGTACTCAGGATGTTAAAAATGGCAAAAGCTGGTGTGATAAATGAATTATGTATCAAGTGATGGTCTGTATTTTGAATGAACTTTTAAACACCTCAGGGGAGGGGGGGAGAGAGAAAGAAACAAAAGCTAAATAGCTTTAGGAGTCCAAAGCAGTCACAGAGGCCCTGTGATAATCTCTCTACATTCCTGAAACCAAGAGGATTATAGTTCCTCGTGCTTCTCAGCAAGATCATATGATAGCCCCCTGATTCCTGCAAAAAAGCAGGCAAAGTTTTCCCAGCCAGATATCCACTTTCTAGAGGATGCTCAAACCCACCAGGGTCCCATCTTGTTCAAGCCACAGAGCTGTTCACAAGGATTTGGTTGTTCTTACTCATACTCTTAAGACTGCAGAGCTGGAAGGGATCATTGAGTCCAGGCCCTCTCAAGGAGGCACAGTGGGGAATCAAAGTCCCAACCTCTGGCTCCACAGCCAGAGACCTAAACCACTGAGTTATCCAGCAGTTCTTAAAGTGGCTACTTGTACATCACAGGAAAAAGAGATGCAGATTTGCTCATGTCAAAACTCAATGTGTGTTAAGACCTACCATTTGGTCCCAAACACGTATGGCTAGGAAGACTGACTAAGTGATTTAGGTCCCTGCTCAGTCTGCTGTCCAGGTGGTATCACCACCTGCTGCAGCTCCAGAGGTGGAAGTAGAAAGGGGAGGGGGGAGTACCTTCTCAGGATCAACGCATTGCAGCCATTGAGGTCAACCTGAATGCTTTCATAAGGATAACATCCTTGTTCCAGATCACAAGAACATCACGGTTATCCTTCTGTCTTTCTCAGAGATGAGGAAATGCCTTCAGACGCTGGGTCCGTCAGCGCTGCTGGCTTTCCAGGCGGGCTCTGCCTCCCGGAGCCCGCCTGGAAAGCCCCTGAAAAGCCAGCAGCATGGATGGGCCCAGCGGCTGAAGGCAGGAGCCCGGGAAATTCAAATGGCCTACCCGCTGGGCTCTGCCTCCATCTGCTGGGTCCGTCCGCGCTGCTGGCTTTCCAGGTGGGCTCTGGGAGGCAGAGCCCGCCTGGAAAGCGAGCAGCGCGGATGGGCCCAGCGGCGGAAGGCAGGAGCCCGGGAAATTCAAATGGCTTCCCCGCCGGGCTCTTTTTTGTAATGGCTGCCACTGTGTCCTTGCGGCCCAGCTGATGGCTCCTCGCGGACCGGCACCAGGCCGTGGACTGTGGGTTGGGGACCCCTGCTTTAATAGAGTCGGCACACTTTCTAGAGATGGGGAATTCGTATTTGTAAATGAATATGAATGTTCCCATCCCAATTGGACCTAATGAGGGTCAGTCTCCGGGACCACACCATCCACTCATGCATCCTGGCACTGTGAAAGTCCCTTTCTTCCCACCAATGGCAACCAGAGCTCCGCTGTCTCCCTGTTCACCTGGCCGCTCCAGGCAGGGGGCAGGAGGATGAGTCTCCCCGCATGGCTGCTGAGTGATCAGCCGAGCAGGAAGACAGCTGAGCTCTGGGCACCATTGGTGGGAAGGGCAGTACCTTCGTGGTGCCATGACACATAAGTGGACGGTCCGGTCCCGGGGGCCGGACCCTCACTAGGTCCGGCTGGGACAGGAATATTCATACTCGTTTATGAATACAAATATCCCTATCTCTGTTATAAACATTGAGCCCTTCAATTAAATTCCAAATAGAACCACAGAGGGTCAAGAAACAAAATCTACATTTATTGCTTATACTGTACCAGTGGTGGTCCTCCAGAGGATGAGCCCTGGACGCACCCACTCCTGAGCTGTGCCTACCCCTAAAATATTTTCTTTGAGATAGCTTTTTATAAAATAGGCCAAAATAATAATAATAAATAAATAAACCAACCCTCACACCCTTTGGTTCTGGTTTAATGTCTTTTGTAATAGTTTTTTGTTGTTGTTGTTGTTGTTGTTGTTGTTTTTGCTCCCCAGAGCATTTTTATTTTTTTTTTTGGAGGGGGGAGGCAGGCGATGGACTGTACTCATGCCTAAAACTGCCCTTTCCTTTGAAGGAAAAGCATGTGGGATTTTAAACCTCTCTGCTTTTTCCGTTTTCCATTGTGCTGATCTCATGCCACTCAAAAGGCCTGGATTTGGTTTGTGGAATGTCTTTTGCGGCTTCCAGCCAACCGCAGAAACCCAACAAGACATTTTATCAACGGCCCAAGTTCCTGTGTGTGTGTGTGAGAGAGAGAGACTGAGAATTGTACTCTCTGCAGTCGGGCACATCAAAAGCAATCATGTGCTAGGCAGAGGACGAGAGTTTTCAAGGAAGTCTCTGTATAACCAGAGCCAAAGAGGGAGGGTGAGCAAAAGTTACTTGGATGCAGCCCAGAACATGTGATAATCAGATTACAGAAAATTGTAATTGTGTGTTTATCCATGAGGCAAGGATGGGAAGTGATAGTGCATGATGCACAGAAAAGCAGGATATAGAGTAAAACTTCCAGGAGAGACAAGAAGGTCCTCATTGCAGGTTGACTGAGCTTTTGAGGGAAAGCTGAGAAAGAATGCCTCTTTTCTCCATCGGGTTCCTCCTCAGCTTTCTCCCCTTTGGATCCAGCCAGTTCCCACGGATGTGCGCCAATTCCGAGAGCCTGCTGAGGAAAGAGTGTTGCCCTCCCTGGCCGGGAGACGGTTCTCCTTGTGGGGAGCTTTCAGGGAGGGGATCCTGCAGAGACATCCTTCTCTCCGATGCCCCTCTCGGTCCTCAGTTCCCCTTCTCTGGAGTGGACGACCGAGAAGACTGGCCGGCTGTGTTTTATAACAGGACGTGCCAATGTTCAGGCAACTTCATGGGGTTCAACTGCGGAGACTGTAAGTTCAACTTTGCCGGTCCCGACTGCAGCGAAAGAAAGATGCGGGTGAGGAGAGACATCTTCCGGATCAGCGTTAGAGAAAAGGACCAATTCCTGGCCTACCTCAACTTGGCAAAGCACACCTCCAGCCGGGATTTTGTCATTGCCACGGGGACGTACGCCCAGATGAACAACGGGTCAGTGCCCATGTTCCAGGACATCAATGTCTATGACCTCTTTGTCTGGATGCATTATTACGTGTCTCGGGATACTCTGCTCGGAGGCACAAATGTATGGCGGGATATAGATTTTGCCCACGAGGCCCCCGGCTTCCTTCCTTGGCATCGGCTTTTTTTGCTCATGTGGGAACAGGAGATCCGGAAACTGACCGGGAATGAAAACTTCACCATCCCTTACTGGGACTGGCGCGATGCCCAGAGCTGTGACATCTGCACGGATGAGTACATGGGTGGCAGGCATCCCAGCAACCCAAACCTCCTGAGCCCAGCGTCTTTCTTCTCTTCATGGCAGGTAGGCAGAAGGAAAGAGAAGCAAAGAAGAAACGAACCCCCTTTTTTGCTAGATTTTCTGTTCCTTTTTCTTTCTGTTCGGGAAGCCCAGTTCTAACCATTGCAGTTAGCCTATTAAAGCAACCAACCAAATTATTTTATGTTTCTAAAGGATGGGTGTACTAATGTCACTTTTGTGAATGGTGGCGTATTTACAGTATAATAGGTATACAAAATTACTCCCCCCCACATTCACATTTTGAAAAATTGTCAAAAGAACACCAGCATAGAATGAACTTGGAACTGGGAATGGGAACTGGCAAAGATGGACGTGAATCTGTATTGTCTGTAATGCAGGAGAGAATTTTGCTCTTTTCTAAACTGATATGCTGGCATAATGCTGTGATTATTTAGGGTTTCACTATAGATGAGACATATTCCTTTTCGGAGGTATGTTATGTGCTATCAAATCCCCTCTGACTTCAGGTGACCCTATGAATGAGATCTCTGACATGTCCTGTCCTCAACTGCCTTGCTCGGTTCTTGCAAACTCAATGCTGTTGCTTCCTTTAGGGAGTCAATCCCTCTTGTATTTGGTCTTCTTCTTTTCCTGCTGCCTTCCACTTTTCCCAACATTATTGTCCTTTCCAGAAAACCCTGTCTTCTCATGATCTGGGACAGCCTCAGTTTCAACATTTTTGCCTCCACAGGCTTGATTTGATCTTGTTTGTTTTTCTGGCAGGCCATGATATCTGCAAAGCTGTCCTCCAGCACCACATTTCAAACAAATCAATTTTTTTCCTTGTCAGCTTTCTTTACTGTCCTGCTTTCACACCCATACATGGTGATCGGAAATATAAGAGTGTGGATGGTATTTGTCTTGGTCGCCAATGACACATCCTTGATGGATCTTTTCTAATTCCTTCATTGCTGCCCTTCCAAGTCTCAGTCGTCTTCTGATTTCTTGACTGCAGTTCTGAGGTCTATCCTTCCCCAAATCCCCCAGCTGACACGGTCAGTAGCCATGCTGGCTGGAATAATCTCAAAATTATAGTCCAACACGAGGACATTTCCTGTTTCTCAATTTTCTGGGTATTTCTATGATCATGTGATGTTAACTAGCCATCCTCTGTTCACTTGGACAAGCAGTGGTTCTTTGAGGTCTCACGTTAGTATATTCCACAAGCACATTGCCAATCGTTTAACTAGATGCTGAAATTACTCCATCTTCTACCCAAAGTTCTTTCTCAAGGTGGTTAAATGGCATCTTTAAAATGCAATGCAATCTTCAAGAAGCAATTGGGAGAGACGTATAACAAACCACAAACCACCAGCAGATTAAAACAACAACAAAATCAATCCGATCCGTCAGTTTGCAATGTAAACAGCGCCAGAGACATCTGGGTAAATAACAGGGGGTTTAAAAGCTAGCAAATAAGTGCCAGGTGCAAGGATATGGGATTTTGTCAAACAAGGTTCCTGCTCTTTGTGGTTTTCAGTCAGTGAGTGTCTGACTGACACTCACTGCACCATACACTCCCAAGATGGAGGAATCAATGGGTTTAATGGCACCCCAGGTCTTCAGAAGTATAGTTTAAAGGGAAAATACTGTAACAGGAGGGTACCCCAGAACAAACCCAAGGGGAAGTGAACATGGTTAGTTCTGAAGGGGTAGGAATGGAAAACTGAGAAGAACAGAAGTTAGAATCCTGAAATTAAAGGGCGTCTTCAGGGAGGTGGGGGGAGTCTTTCCCTCAACTCTTACATTTAGTTGTTATTTTAATGTACTCAGCTGGACGTAGTGTGTGAAGCCTTATTACATACGTATGTTATGCCACATAAAGCTGATGGCATCATCAGCTGAGGCAAATTTTCAGAAGCAAAATATTTCCAATTATCATCCCCGAAGATCCTAAGGTTCGCATGGGATCCCCTTTGTTACACAGAAGACTACAGGGGCTGAGGGAGGTGGGGAGAGCCTTTCGTTTCAGAAAATTGCCACTGCTGGAATGACTTGGCTTTACTGGCAGCAGCGATTTTCAGAAATTAAAGAATCCCCTCTCCCCCCCCCCCCAGACCCGTGGCCCTCAGTGGATTCCCTACGATGAAGGGGGATTCAGTGGGAGTCCTGGGGAGGGAATTGACATTTTGTTTATTTCTGAAAAATTGCTCTGGGTGATGATGTCCTCAGCCTTACAAGGATTTCATGGGCTGCAATCCTTGCACAGACAGGATTGGAGCCCATGAAATAAGCTAATTCTGCCCATGATATTTGGGAATATTTAATTTTAATGTCCCAGGCTACATTTCAATGTATTTTGGAGCAGTAAAACTCCCCCAAACCGAATCAAGGGTTCAGCATCAAAAAGAAAAAAGAGAAAAAAAAACTGGTTCACTTTCCATTTAACATTCATAATGATGTCAGGACAGGATATTTTTCCTGCAAAATCCTGATAGATAAACATCAGCCTGAGTCCGATTTAGTGTTCACATAATATTGGCAGAGGTTGCCACAGCTAATTGCACCTAATTGATTAGATGTCAGAGTGCATTTTGGTCATGTTACAAGCATAAACAAAATTCATCCTATAGCCTCATCAATGATTGGCCATGGCAATATGGGCAAAACTTATGCAAACATTAGTAGGATTCTGAGTGTGGCTCATGACTAAAAACCAAAATAAAGCAAAAATCTTCAGTGAAAAAAAATCAGCCAATTCCTTGGGGCTTTTTACAGTGTATGAAATATTCTGCATATTAATTCTTCTGGATTTTGTGTGTGTGTGTGTGTGTGGTTTTGTGGGGGGGGGGGGTTGGTGCTATGCTAGCTTCCACCAGTCCCCTCCTTTATGGCCAGGTGTTCCAGGTAATAAGGACTGTTTTCCAGAAACCTTTCAAGAGCTACAGGTTTCCCACAATTGGGACACAGGCCTAAAAATTAAAATTTGGGCTTTCTACTGAATCCAGATGTGACCAGGCAGCCATTGCAGTTTGTTTCTTTTGGGGCTGGACAACTGTAACTGGTGGCTGCCATGTACCACCCTGTATCCGCACACTCACAAACCTCGTAATAGTGCTATAGCACTACATTTTTGGTGCACTGCAGGGAGGGTCTTGGTAGAGCATTATGTCTGGGAGTCACAGTTGCTTTCCGTGCCAGCACAAAGCAATGACAGGGGTAAATGGCAGAAATTTAAGAGTGAGTCTGGAATGGCAATCTAGGGGGTTAATTTCCTCAGTCCAAATTTCAAGCCAGAAATTCATTATAACAGATTTTCAGATCAGCAGCAAAGCAGGCTGCTTATATACTGCCCCATAGCTCTTTAAGCTCTCTCTGGGTTGTTTATAACTTAATTATGCAAGCTACACATTGCCCACCCTCTTAATGAGCTGGGTACACAATTTACTGACCTCAGGAGGATAGAAGGCTGAGTCAACCTCGAGCGGTCCACCTGAGCCCAAGATTGAACTCAGGTCATGAGCAGAGTCCTCACTGCAATATTGCAGTTTAACCACCACACCATGAGGCTTCAACAGGATACAAGATGCTTTGGGAGGATTTGTAGCCACCCAAATAGAGCAATTAAGTGCAGAGAATTTAATGCGAGAACAATGGAAACAGGAATGCATGTTTAGCAATATTTTTTTGTAGGCAAAAATGAAAAATATTTTCCCCTTCCTACATTTCCCAAGAGATAAGATTCTGGATATGGCTCAATTCAACATATACCTTAAGAGAAAAGAAAAGATTTTGTGTTATGCCCAAGAGAACTAGCTATGCTGCCATCTTTTTGTGGCCTCTTTTGATCAAATAAAGATCTTGCTCATATCATGAAAGATATTCCTGATTAACCTGTTTGCTCAAATGCAGTGGAATGGTGAAAAAATCAAAATCCATTCTTGAGGCTTTAGGCTATGTAACCACTCTTGAAATAAATAAAAAGATCAAACTCAGAGAATAACACATCCACAGGGGGGGGGGGGGGGAAATACCACCCTCTATTAAACAAACTTAAAAAATATAAGCCTGTGTATTGCTATTTCTAGTTCCTTCAAATGCCTCTGCGAACAAGAACATTGTACGGTGCTTAAGCAAAATGTATAGGCTAAGATTTTTGTGAGCCTTCAGTGGCAGTAAATCTTCCCCATGGCATGGTTTGAGGAATTGGTTTTTTATAAGTGTTATTCTTTAGGAAGAGGTAGGTATATCTCAGAAGGTGTGGGCCTGTTCTTGCTACCTGGACCTGCTCTGAGCTACATTCCTGCCTTCCACTAGACATCACCAAAAATAGTATCAGAAACTACCAGAAATTGTTTGAGCTAAGAAGTAAACATAGAAAAAGAAGGCTGTTCTACTTTGTGCATGTCATAAGAAGGCAAGATTCTCTGGAAAACAGTGCTGGGAAAGGTTGAAGTCAGGAGGAAAGGAGGAAGGCCAAATACGAGATGGACTGACTTTTTTAAGGACCACAGGATTGAGTTTGCAAGAGCTGAGCAGGGCAGTTAATGGACAGGACATGTTGGAGATTGTTCGTTCGTAGGGTGGCTATAAGTTGGAGGCGACTTGATAGGTTTTACATCACATGGGCAATGATTGGAACTTTTTTAAAAAAAAGCCTTGCACAACTGTAGATTAAAACGGAAAGGACAACACATGAAATAGTGTCTTGATGTATGAAATAGTGATACGTCATCGCTTTTAAGTCTTATGGCCTGGAGTGTGAGAGATGTCAGCTCTTAGCTCATTCATAGGGTGACCAAATGGAAAAGCGAACAGGGTTCCAGCGCCTTTAATAGCTGCTTCATTGAGGACATTCCAGCAAGTGTTGCTTTTAATTCAAGTTAACACCTACTGACATTTCCTCCTCCACACAAGAATCACAGGTGCAAAAACCCCATGTCGTTTTCATCTGATTAACCTACTTTTTCTTTCGAATCAACCATCAATAATAACAAGAAAATGTAGGTGTGTGTATGTGTATCTCTGCCATGGCTCTGGGATTGACTCAGTCTACATATTGAGGGAAACATGAGGATGTGCAAGTAACACCTGTTACCACCTACCAGGCTCGAGGTAGCCAGCTCAGTCGCCCCTCCACTCTAACTTTGGTGCTGTTGAATGCCAGGTCTGTATCCAATAAAGCCCAGCTAATACAAGATCTTATTCTGGAAAAGGATGCAGATCTGGCTTGCATAACCGAGACGTGGATGGGTAGTGAAGGAGGTGTACCCCTGTCTCTGGCCTGTCCCCCCCGGTTATGCTTCCCAGCACCAGAGTAGACCGGAGGGTCCGGGTGGGGGAGTTGCCATTGTTTATAAGGACACCCTTGAGGTTGTCAGGCTCTCTGCCGTGGCGATGCCATGCCTAGAGGCCCTCCACATGTCGATTGGGGCCAGGGATGGTATTGGGATCTTGCTGGTATACTGTGCTCCCCGCGATCCAGCCACCTCCGTACCGGAGCTAACCGACTTCATCTCTGCGGCTCTTTTGGGATCCCTGGGACTGATTGTCTTGCCATGCGGAGGCGGAGGTTACCGGTCCGGCTCTTGAGTTCTTGGAAACCATGGCTTCCTTGGACATGTCCCAACACGTTAACGGCCCCACACACGTGGGTGGCCACACTTTGGACCTGGTTTTCTCCACTGAGCAAAGAGAGTGTGGCCCGATGGTGACTGACCTTCGGTTGGTCCCCTTGTCATGGTTGGACCATCACCTGATAAAGTGCAATCTCACAATGGCCCTCCCTCCCCGTGGGGAGCTGAGACCTATTTTCATGGTCCGCCCTCGCAGACTACTGTATCCTATTGGATTCCAGGATGCCATGCATGAGATTCCGATTGACCTGGCTGGCACTCCTGTCGAGGCCCTGGTGGATGGCTGGTATGCTGCCGCCGCAAGGGCTATAGACACGATCGCTCCTAAACGCCCTCTCCGCCGCAGAGCCCGACCAGCACCTTGGTTTAACCAGCAGCTGAGGGCTATGAAGCAGAATAGGAGAAGGCTAGAGAGCGTTTGGAGGCGGAACCCGACGGAAAATAACTTAAAAGCTGCCAAGGTCGCGTCTAACCTCTATCTTGCTAAGGTAGAGGCTGCTAGGAAAGCCTACTTCGCTGTCCGGATAAGCGAAGCATCCAATCAGCAGGCGGAACTTTTCTGTATAGTACGCGACCTATCTGGAATTGGACACAACGATTGGCTTCCATCTAGCATTTCTTGTGACCAATTTGCAGCATTTTTAAAATCAAAAGTGGAGGCCATCCGCCGGGATCTCGCACCCTGTTTGAAAACAGTGGATCGAGCTGAGACGTCCAGCCTTGTTCATTGAGAATTACTCAGTTTCAACCTGTGACATCCACAGAGGTGGACAAGGTCCTTGATCGCTGCCGAGCCACCACCTCCTCCCTTGACCCTTGCCCGGCCTGGCTAATCAAAGCTGCCAGGCCGGTGATAACTGAATGGGCCACTGAAATAATAAATGGGTCTCTTCTTGAGGGCAAGGTTCCTCTTGCCCTTAAGGAAATGCTCATTAGACCCATTAGAAAGAAACCGAGCTTGGCGGCGGACAACATTGGCAATTATAGGCCCGTCGCCAATGTTTCCTTTCTCAGCAAGGTAGTTGAAAGGGTGGTGGCCGACCAGCTTCAGGCTCTCTTGGATGAAACCGATGCCCTGGATCCATTTCAGTCGGGCTTCAGGCCGCACCACAGCATGGAAACGGCATTGGTCGCCCTGCTGGATGACCTACTTAGGGAGGCCGACAGGGGCAAAATGTCCTTGCTCGTCCTCCTTGATATCTCAGCCGCCTTTGATACCGTCGACCACGGTATCCTCCTGGGGAGGCTCTCCGAGTTGGGGATTGGTGGCCTTGCTCTCGCTTGGCTCTGGTCCTTGTTGGAGAGCTGTCCTCAGAGAGTGCAGCTTGGGGAGAATGTATCGGCCCCGTGGTCCCTCAGTTGTGGTGTTCCGCAGGGTTTGATCATCTCCCCAATGCTGTTTAACATCTATATGAGGCCGTTGGGGGGGGGGTCATCCGGGGATGTGGAGCTTTGTGTCACCAATATGCTGATGACACCCAGCTCTACATCTCCTTTTTTCCATCTGCAGTGGATACCGTTCCGTCCCTTGGGTGCTGCCTGGAGGCTGTTCTGCAATGGATGCAGTCGAATGGACTAAGGTTGAACCCGGACAAGACGGAGGTCCTGCGGGTGGGGGCCCCCGATGTCAGTGGTTTGGGG
Organism: Intellagama lesueurii; assembly: GCA_037013535.1. Lineage (NCBI taxonomy): Eukaryota > Metazoa > Chordata > Lepidosauria > Squamata > Agamidae > Intellagama > Intellagama lesueurii. The sequence continues at coordinate 11,788,262 of JBAJHW010000003.1, forward strand.
AGCTCCCTCTCTTTTGGGGGGGTGACTCTCACCACAAAGAATTTGGTTCGCAGTCTAGGGGTCCATCTTGACCCAGCGCTTACCATGGAGACCCAGGTAGCGTCGGTGGTTCGGTCTGCCCACTTACATCTTCGACGGATCGCCCAGCTGCGTCCCTATCTAGACACGGGGGTGCTCACCACGCTGGTCCATGCACTCGTAGTCTCAAGAATAGACTACTGAAACGCTCTCTATGTGGGGCTTCCTTTGAGACTGATGCGGAAGCTTCAGATGGTCCAGAACACGGCGGCCAGGCTATTAACAGGGGTGAAAAGATTTCACCATATTTCCCCCACTCTGGCCGCCTTACACTGGCTACCTATTCACTTCCGCATTGATTTCAAGTTGTTAACCATTACATATAAAGCCCTTAACGGTTTAGGACCTCAATACCTGGCAGAGCGCTTTCTTCGGCCCAGTTCTACCCATATCACCCGCTCCAGTCAGGCTGGATGGCTGAGGGGCCTAACGCCAAGAGAGGCCCGGTGGGAACAAACCAGAAATCGGGCCTTCTCGGCAGTGGCCCCTCGGCTTTGGAACAACTTACCTGCTGGATAAGTTGTAAGTACACAGTGGAAGTGAAGAACAGATTTAAGGAACTAGATTTGGTGGACAGAATGCCTGAAGAACTATGGATGGAGGCTCGTAACATTGTACAGGAGGCAGCAACAAAAACCATCCCAAAGAAAAGAAAATGCAAGAAAGCAAAGTGGCTGTCCAACGAGGCCTTACAAATAGCAGAGAAGAGAAGGGAAACAAAATGCAAGGGAGATAGGGAAAGTTACAGAAAATTGAATGCGGACTTCCAAAGAATAGCAAGGAGAGACAAGAGGGCCTTCTTAAATGAACAATGCAAAGATATAGAGGAAAACAATAGAAAGGGAAAAACCAGAGATCTGTTCAAGAAAATTGGAGCCATTAAAGGAACATTTTGTGCAAAGATGGACATGATAAAGGACAAAAATGGTAGGGACCTTACAGAAGCAGAAGACATCAAGAAGAGGTGGCAAGAATACACAGAGGAATTATACCAGAAATATCTGGATGTCACGGACAACCCAGACAGTGTGGTTGCTGACCTTGAGCCAGACATCCTGGAGAGTGAAGTCAAGTGGGCCTTAGAAAGCATGGCTAACAACAAGGCCAGTGGAGGAGATGGCATTCCAGTGGAACTTTTTAAAATCTTAAAAGATGATGCTGTTAAGGTGCTACACTCAATATGCCAGCAAGTTTGGAAAACTCAGCAGTGGCCAGAGGATTGGAAAAGATCAGTCTACATCCCAATCCCAAAGAAGGGAAGTGCTAAAGAATGCTCCAACTACCGTACAATTGCACTCATTTCACACGCTAGCAAGGTTATGCTCAAAATCCTACAAGGCAGGCTTCAGCAGTATGTGGACCGAGAACTCCCAGAAGTACAAGCTGGATTTCGAAGGGGCAGAGGAACTAGAGACCAAATTGCTAACATGCGCTGGATTATGGAGAAAGCCAGAGAGTTCCAGAAAAACATCTACTTCTGCTTCATTGACTACGCAAAAGCCTTTGACTGTGTCGACCACAGCAAACTATGGCAAGTTCTTAAAGAAATGGGAGTGCCTGACCACCTTATCCATCTCCTGAGAAATCTATATGTGGGACAGGAAGCAACAGTTAGAACTGGATATGGAACAACTGATTGGTTCAAAATTGGGAAAGGAGTACGACAAGGCTGTATATTGTCCCCCGGCTTATTTAACTTATATGCAGAATACATCATGCGAAAGGCTGGACTGGAGGAATCCCAAGCCGGAATTAAGATTGCCGGAAGAAATATCAACAACCTCAGATATGCAGATGATACCACTCTGATGGCAGAAAGTGAGGAGGAATTAAAGAACCTCTTAATGAGAGTGAAAGAGGAGAGCGCAAAAAATGGTCTGAAGCTCAACATCAAAAAAACTAAGATCATGGCCACGGGCCCCATCACCTCCTGGCAAATAGAAGGGGAAGATATGGAGGCAGTGACAGAGTTTACCTTCCTGGGCTCCACGATCACTGCAGATGGTGACAGCAGCCACGAAATTAAAAGACGCCTGCTTCTTGGGAGGAAAGCGATGAGAAACCTAGACAGCATCTTAAAAAGCAGAGACATCACCTTGCCGACAAAGGTCCGCATAGTCAAAGCTATGGTTTTTCCAGTAGTGATGTATGGAAGTGAGAGCTGGACCATAAAGAAGGCTGACCGCCGAAGAATTGATGCTTTTGAATTGTGGTGCTGGAGGAGACTCTTGAGAGTCCCCTGGACTGCAAGGAAAACAAACCTATCCATTTTGAAGGAAATCAACCCTGAGTGTTCACTGGAAGGACAGATCCTGAAGCTGAGGCTCCAATACTTTGGCCATCTCATGAGAAGAGAAGACTCCCTGGAAAAGACCCTGATGCTGGGAAAGTGTGAAGGCAAGAGGAGAAGGGGACGACAGAAGATGAGATGGTTGGACAGTGTCATCGAAACAACCAACATGAATTTGACCCAACTCCGGGAGGCAGTGGAAGACAGGAGGGCCTGGCGTGCTCTGGTCCATGGGGTCACGAAGAGTCGGACACGACTAAATGACTAAACAACAACCTGCTGGGATCTGCCTGGCTCCCTCGCTGAGGGCCTTCAAGACTAACTTGAAGACATGGCTATACAGGCAGACCTTCCCTACAGTCATTATCTAGCCTATCTCCCCTTTTCTTCTTTTTCTTTTCTCTCCTTCTTCCTCTTCTTTTTTCCCCTCTTTCTTTTTTCCTTTCCCATCTTGGATTAATCTGGATTTTATCTTAGTTTATTTTTTATATTATATGTAAACCGCCCAGAGTAGACCCGTTCTAGATGGGCGGTGTATAAACCTAATAAATAAATAAATAAATAAATAAAAATATTGAAAAAACAACACAATAATATTTATTAATTAAAAGTGTTCTGCATACCATGGTGTCCTTGTTTGCTAGGTGGCAGACATCAGGTCTCAGGTCTCCTGATGAGAAAGGGCCTCCTCAACAGGAGGAAGCCTTGAGCTGCAGTTCAAGTATTTGCAGCATGTTTTGGTTTGGGATAGAATAAAGCTATTCAAGCTTTTACTGTTGATGTTTTTGCTTTAGTTGTTGTTGTTGGTAGCAGTGATATTTAGAAGTCCTTCATCATCGGATGCCCCAAACTGCAGTTTACTTAGCTTTTCTCTAAATCTAGCTCTGTGAGATCCGTTTCTCAGGATACATGAGAGAATGATGACTGATTTTACACAATGGTGTAGGGTGAAATTTGATGCCTTCCAGATATCTTGGAACTCTGTTCCCACTAGACTGAGCCAGCATGGTCGAAGTTCAGGAATGCTGGAAGTTATCGAAAATGCCTGGATGCCACCCGGTCGAAGAAGGCTGCTGTAGAGTGATGCTACATCAGGTGCATGGTGGGAGGTCAAAATGGTGTCTGTCTGGTCACTTGGGTCTCACCAAGAGAAAAAAGTTGAAATATTCACATCCTTATTCTAGAGCAGTGCTTTCCAACCTGGAGTCTCCAGATGTTCCTGGACTGCAGCTCCCATAAATTCTGGCCAGCACAGCTAGTGACACAGGCTTCAGGGAGTTTAGTCCAATAACATCTGGGGACCCAAGCTTGGGAACCACTGTTGGCCTTAGCTTGAAAGCATTACTTTCTTGACTTTTTGGATTACAATTCCCAGGATGCTGCTAAATGAGTGGTATAAAAGTCAAATAAATAAATATAAATGAAGCGAGCCAGCTGTGTTCTGGACCTTATAAGTATGCATTTATATATTTCGCTTCTTCCAGTCATGTCAAGGTGGTGTACACGGCTCTCCTCCTACTCAGTTTATATTCACAACAACCCCATGAGGTAAACCTGACTCAGAAAGAGTGACTAGCATAAGGAGATCCAGAGAGTTTCCCAGCTTCGTGTGGTTTTCCCACAGAGCAGCCCCATCTTTCAGGCTACCCCACCATGCTGGTTCAACAGATTTTGGGTGGACTTTTTCAGATTTCGGTTGAAACATGTCTTGCTCTCTCTTCTAATACTGCAGTCACTGTGTATTCTTGGATTCCCTCCCTACGAAACCAAGAAAAGAAAAAGAAACAGACTCACTTGGGTGCCAAAGGAAACCACAGATCTGAGGCGCTGCATGCCAGAACACGGTCAGGCAAATAACAGGACAAATAAAGGAAGAGAAAAAAAAAAGGAGGGTGGGAATGAATGCTTTTCAAAGTGCTGTGGAAATCAAATTGGCAAATTAGCGGAAGTGGTTTTTACAAAAAACCTTTTTCTTCTGCGTGAGGGGGTGAGGAGCTCCCTCAAAGAGAAGTCTCAGAGAATTAGCTTTTAAAGTATAATATAAAGAAACGACAATTAACAGAAGGAAAGCTTGGGGCACACCCCAAAAATTTTAATTAAGGAGGAGGGTGATGGCTGGCTATATGAAGTATCTATTTCTAACCCAGTTTCCCCTTTTCTAAAGAAAGGAGCACAGACTTTATTCCATGGAAATGTTGCCATGGAAACAACTATAACTGTGAATGCATGGTGAAATGCTGACTTCTTTCCCCCTCTGCCTCAATCTTTTACTTTTCCTCAGCTAACTGTTGTTACTCCTTAACTAAATGAATTTGCAAGCGATGTTTCCTTCATGTTTACAGAGATACCTGCTCTTGCCATCAAAGCTGTCAAAAACAGTTTACATCTCACCAGGCACACCTTGCTAAAGCCAAGCTTTGAAAATGTTCTGTTATAACCTCTTCAAGTGATAGCCAGGTTTTCTGGAAAAGGCCTATTGATACATCCCAAACAGGGTGGATTCAATCCATCGGGGCACCTAAGGTAAAAACATCCCATGGGAGCTTCCTCAGAAGAGCAAAACTACTATTTCAGGTAGCAAAACCAAATTCATTCTTAGAATTATTAGAATCACAGAATAATTGAATTGGAAGGGGTCTATAAGGCCATTGGGTCCAACCTCCTGCTCAAGGCAGGAATCCAAATCAAAGCAGGTCTGACAGAGGGTTGTCCAATTTTCTCTTGAATGCCTCCAACATTAGAGTACTCACCACCTCCCAAAGTAATCAGTTCCATTGTCTTACTGCTCTAACATTTAAGATGTTTTTCCTGATATTCAGTCTAAATTTGGCTTCCTGTAGCTTGAGTCCAAGGGACGTGGTGGCGCTGCGGGTTAAACCGCAGAAGCCTCTGTGCTGCAAGGTCGGAAGACAAGCCATCGTAAGATTGAATCCATGCGACGGAGTGAGTTTCCGTCGCTTGTCCCAGCTCCCGCCAACCTAGCAGTTCGAAAGCATGTAAAAATGTGAGTCGATAAATAGGTACCACCACGGTGGGAAGGTAACAGCGTTCCGTGTCTAGTCGCGCTGGCCACGTGACCATGGAAACTGTCTACGGACAAACGCTGGCTCTACGGCTTGGAGACGGGGATGAGCACCGCGCCCTAGAGTCGGACACGACTGGACTAAATGTCAAGGGGAACCTTTACCTTTACTTTTACCTAGCTTGAGTCCATTGTTACCTGTCCTGCACTCTGGGATAATTGAGAACAGATCCTGTCCCTCCTCTCTATGACTACCTTTCAAGTATTTGAAAAGTGCTTCCATATCTCCTGTCAGTCTTCTTTTCTCAAGGCTAAACATGCCCAATTCTTAGTGTACTTCTTTCACCAAAAGGATACCACATACGCATAAGAGGGATGGTATCATTTATATTATTTAATTAGGATGGATGGATGGATGGATGGATGGATGGATGGATGGATGGATGGATGGATGGATGGATGGATGGATGGGATATTGATTGTTTTAGATTAGCAGCAAACCTAAAAAAAAAAATCTATTCAAATCTACCAATGAGGAGTAGGCATACTTAATAGCAACAAATGCATCCTCAGAATCAAAGATGGAGGTGGGCACATGTGAGTGGCTTGCAGATGCTTGGATAGGCAGTGCCCATTGCCACAGTCTTGCATAGTTAATAGTGGGTGGGAGGAAGGGGTCTAGAACTGTTAAAGTTGCCAGCTCAGCACCATCCTGCTCCCTGAGATCCAAGGCCATGCTTTGTACATGTTTCTAGAATATGCTGCTCAAGGAAGCTGCTTCACTCTTCCTCTCATTCATGCCTGTGGTTCACCCCTGTGGTTCTGTCTTTTGCACTAGTGCCCAGATAATATATCCTGGAGAAAACAGGTGGTTTCTCCATGAAGAAACAGAGGTGACAACAACATGAAGCTACTTCATAGAAGCAGCTGCCATTCTACCTATGGCCAGATTGGTTGTATGGAAATTGGAGCTGCTGTTTTCTTTTGTAAACTAAAATATTCTCTTCTGGATAGAAGAGCAGGAAAGAGATCCAGGAATACGTGTATATGGAGGTGATTATTCTTTCCAGCCTTTAAAAATGACAAATTCAAGGATAGTCTTCAACCATATGCTCTGCTTCCTCTGTTCTCTATAAATCAAGGCACTCATTGTTGAATTGAGGTCATTGCCAGGGTTTGAATTATTATACCTGATTGTCTATGTAGGTTAGATGGCTGTAGATGGTCTGTGTGTAATGTTTCATGTCCTGTACTTGCTATCGACTTTATTTATAAACATGAAAAACATGGTTATTAGGGAGGTTAGAAGAGATGCAGAAGTGGGTGTTCCTTTGGAGATATCAAGATCTGCCAAGAAAGACTGTTGTCATACCAACATGAAGCAAAGCCCAGATTTTTAGTTATTTTTCTACAATGATTCTGACAGTAATGCTTGAATGATAGTAAAGCTACAAAATATGCAGTGGAGAGAAAGAGAATCCGCACCATTGTCCCTTATAACGCGTAGCCCCATTCTAGACCTTTCCAGAAGAAAGCAAAAAGCAAAGTGTGCTGCTTATATATTGCCGCATAGCTGGGTGGTTTACAATTTCATTATCATTTAATTTAATTTAATTTAATTATACAGGCTACACATTACCTCCCCCCGTGAGTTGGGTATCAGTTTACCAACCTCAGAAGGATGGAAGGCTGAGTCAACCTTGAGCCAGCTACCGAGTCCATTCGGAGCAAACCCAGGTCATGAGCAGAGTCTTGACTTCAGTACTGCAGTTTAACCACTGTGCCATAAGGTTCCTCCTGAGCTATCAATCAAGTGCCCTTGAATGTTCAAGAAGGCAAAAGCAATTGCTGTCCCACTCTCTTCTCACATAGCTGAAGTCATCTTCCGATTAGTGCGGTACCAGGAAATCCACTACCCCTGGTGTTGAAAGCCTCCTTCCCAAGTCAAAAGCTACAGGTCTTACTCTTTCATTGTTACCAAGAAGACACGGATCATTAAAACCCCCAGCTAGTTTCCCAGCCACACACAGAGAGGCCTGGTTTTACAAGACAGGTTCCCAGTGACATAATCCCCATTTTTCAGTTTCTCAACATCATGTATGGTTTAAAAATGAAGAATAAGAAGAGAGAATAGGGTTCTCGAATTCAGGTCTTGAGCAGAATCTTGACAGCAGTACTGCAGTTTAACCACTGTGCCACAAGACACAGGATTGACTGTTAAGCAAGAGTCAATCCACCCATCCAATGCTTACTATACTTAAAGCAGCAGTCATCACAATTTGGGGCTCCTTGTGCAATTTGCAAATACATGCAACTGTGTGAATTCTGCACTTTTGTGCATTTGGCAATTTCGGTAGAAAAGGAACAGATATTTTGTGCGACACAACATTTTGGCCAACATGAGAAGTCCAGCTGAGAGCACCAAGAAATTCCTCTTTGTCCTCACTAGAGAGAAGAATATTGCCGTTCCTCATCTTTGTGGGCAATCATCAGATAAGTGAGGATTTACATCCTCACATGTGGTGACTATATATTTATTCCCAAAATTATTTCTAGAAGTGCTTATGCAGACTTAATGTAAATGTATCCAGGTATGTCCTATGGTGCTTGTAACAGCACAGGAGTGTACGGAGCAAAGTTAAAATTCTTCCTCAGCTGCAATCATAGTGAAACCCATCTATAAGCATCCCCCCCGAGAGCAATTAGCATTAGCAAAAAAATAAAAAAAAATAAAAATAAAGCACACACCAAAAAAAACCCTGCATTAGTAATGCCATTATTATGATATTCATAAAAACAAACAAACAAGCACACAACATGATTGCTAATAACATCATTAATTACACAGGCCTTCAGTACCGCATTCATTAAGAGTGAAAAATAGTCAGAGAATTGGAAATTATTTGGGTTTTCTAGACTACAGCTCCCAGAATTCCGTGGTCACCATGATCAGCAACTATGATGGCTATGGATTTCCTGGAGCTGTTGCCCAAAACATAAAGCCTTCCTATCTTTGAATATGGACAGAGGGAGGAATGTAGAAATAAGGCTGGCCCTATCATGAAGGAGATGGAGCAGCTATGACAGATAGCAGATTTTGGATGGAATGGTAAAGCGGTTCCTAGTCATTTAATGGATTATGTTTAAGGTTGGGAGTTTGATTCCTGCTTGTGCCTCCTGTGAGTAGAGCCAGACAGACAGGTGCCCTGCTCCAGGCTGCCCCTTGAAGAAGAGAATAGTAAACCATTTCTGAGTACTCTGGACTTGGAAAGGGTCACTTTAAGTCTGACTTGACAGCACATGATTATTCTGTCTGTCTGTCAGAATTGACTTGAGAACGCATGAAAAAAAAAAGTTTACCTTGACAAGGGTAGCAGGTTTTTGGATTTGGGAAGAAGGGGAAATGCCATCTGCTGCTCTAACTCCGGAAAGGAAATGTCTGGTATGGTCTTGTCTAGAAAAGAAAAAATCGGTCATAGAGATGGGCACGGACCAGTTCCTCAAGGTAGCAGCACAGTCCCCTGCTGCTCCCCTTCTCCACCCTCCTCAGCGGATCAGTCACTCAGTAGGCCAAGCTGGCTTGTTTCTTCCACCTCCTCGGCTAATCTCCCAGTCACAGACATCTCTGTCCCGTCCTTTTGTCTGAGTGGCAGATCGGTCAAGAGGATGGGGCAGAGAAGCCTGAGCTGCTGCCAGGACTGGAAGATCAGTGGAGGAGGTGCAGGAAGCTAGCACGCTGGGCCTGGTGAGGGGCTGATGGAGCCAGAGGAGGCTGGGGGTGGGAAGCAGCAGCACCTGTGCTGCCACCCTTACGAACGGGGACGAACTGAGACAAACTGGTTTGTGCCCATCTCTTGTGCCCATTTTGATATTCATATATTCCTTCAAAAAAAAAAAAATCTATAAGCATGCTGGGGCAAATCAATAATAGAGGGATCCGTAGATTGTGACCCAAAGGTCATTGATTTCTAACCCGAACAACACAAATGCCCTTTTTACTTTGTATGTGACGAGGGCAGCTAAATATGTTACTGTGCGGAAGCTAAGGCTAATAACTCCATCAGATTCCAGCAAGGACTGAATATCTGCATGGGAGACAAATGTATCCATCGAGAGCCAAGCTGCATAATGATGCACTCTGAGAAGGAATTAAGAACTCTCCTGCTCCAAAGCTAAAGCCTCCTGCTAGATATGGATTATGGTGAGATTTTAATGAGAGCAGATTATCTCACATCTGCCTGGTGTATATGGTTCTTGTACTTCTACTGGAGCATCTGGTGAGAGGTCATGGACTGAGGGAGGGAACCTCTCTCTGAAATTTCAGAAGAGGGTGGCATCTCCTACTCTAGTCCAGAGCTCCCTACGGTATTAAAAATGAACTGTTACTCTATAAATCTAATCTAGTACCTATGCATTTTTTAAAAATTTGTCTGGTCCCTTTTCCAGGAAGCAAAGTGAAAATTTAAATTTCCAGTTTCTGGCATTGAGATATTCCAGCTCACCAATGTACCTAAGGATGCACATTTTCATTGATCTGACAGCAGTGGGATGCCAATGGGTAATATTCACAGCAAAGTCAATTCTGGTGGAATCCCATTCAGCAGAATTCAAATGTTACAAGCAAACAACAGGAAGGAAATAAATCTGTGCATTCATAGATCCTTGACTTATGCCTCTAGTTCCTGAACACCATCAAACAGCTCTAAACACAATCAACACTCATAATACAATCTACAACTTTGTGGCACCTTAGAGAAGCAGCCTTACACTCTCCTATTATTTATTATTTCTTTGGTATTTACAAACCACTTAGAATCATAACATCTCTAAGTACTAAGTACACTCCGACTTGCCCGATTTTTGAAGCTGAACAGGGTCAGGCCTACTTAGGATTTAGATGGGAAAACATTGTGGAATATCTGATATGTGTTGGGTTAGGTCTAGGAAAGCACCATGCCTGAAACACTAGAGAGCCAGTCAGATATGTATTGGGCTAGATGCATTGAAATATTGACTCTGTGTAAAGCATCTTCCTGTCTCCTTACCTATTAAGTGTATTTTCCCCCCTGGCATTGGTCAGGACATCATCATCATCGTCAAAACATATTACTTTTCAATACAGTGGAATCAATGCTATGTATCTCCTGCAGGTAATCTGCAGCCATTCTGAAGAGTACAACAGCCGCCAAGAACTCTGTAATGGCACCACCGAAGGCCCTATTCTGCGAAATCCTGGGAACCATGATAAAGGGAGGACGCCCAGACTTCCGTCTTCAGCAGACGTTGAATTCTGCTTAAGCCTGACACAGTATGAAGCTGGGACCATGGACAAGATGGCCAACTTTAGCTTCAGGAACACTTTAGAAGGTACCACTGGTTCTCCTTTTGTTTCTACTGTAAACAAATGTTATAAATATCATTCTATACACATGCACACACACCAGGAAGAAAACGGTTGGAACATGAATGTAGACGGGATCCAGCAGTGCCCTTTTTCACACTCAGAGGCAGTTTCCCCAGCTTAGAGCAAGAGCCTTACCTGTGAAAAGAGAACTCGCATCCAGTGGTACGCTTTTTGCAAACGCAAGGTAGGGTACGATCTCTTGGCATGGTGCCACCTCAGTCGTGGCTGCATAAAGATGGTGATTTAGCTTGTGTAGCCCACCTGCAATGAGGAGAGTGCCTTAGGTCACCCTTCCATCATTTTTTTATTTTTTATTTTTGGATGTGAGAAGGCAACAGGTGAAGAGGGGAGGCTGGCATATCTGTGGAGCCCCCCACATACCCACACATGAACCAGAACCTTGCAATTTTAAGGTTCTGGCTCACATGGCTAAGCTATGTGGATACGACAGCCTCCTGCTCTTCAGAGTGTTGTTTTCACATGTTGACAGTGAAGATGGCGGGCAGGGCTTTGTGTAGCTCCCCTTGTTGCAAGTGGGCTCCCCATGCTTAGCTAATAACTGCACAGAAAGAATGTAACAACATGATATGACAAAGCCAAATCAGAGTGAAGACAATCTTTTCTATCCTCATTCTGTACGTATGTGTTAGAAGAACCACTTAGAAGAACCACTGTTAACCAAACCATTGAATAGATTGCAGAACTACTGTATAATTTAGGAGAGACTTTCCTTCCCAACCTTTCCCCATTCCAAAATCAATTAATCTATTTATCTATCTGGGATACCCAGTTCTGATGTAATGGACAGTGTAATGGACTAGGACTCAGGAAACCTGGCTTTGATTCCCTGGTTCTGCTATGGAAACTCCCTGGGGGAGGAGAACAGGTAAAAAACATTCCTTAAATACCTCTCTTACTTTGAAAACCTTACTAGGGTTGTTATAAAGCAGTTCTGATTTGATGGTACAAAACAGCAACATCTGTCTAGCTAGTGAGCTCAGTGGTTTAGGTATCTGGCTGCAGAGCCAGAGATTGAGGGTTCAACTCCCCACTGTGCCTCCTGTGAGTAGAGCCAGCCTGTGTGGCCTTGGGCTAGCTACACAGTCCCAGGGCACCCCCAGAAGAAAGGAATGGGAAACCACTTCTGAGTCTTCTCTGTCTGGGAAACCCTGGAAAGGGTCACCATTAGTCAGAATTGACTTGTCGATACATGACTAGTCTATCTGTCTGTCTGTCTGTCATCTCATCTTTCTTCCAATACAGAACCCAAGGCAGCTCATGACATGGTTAAATGGGACCACACATTAAGAAACATAACAGGCAGTATCTTCTTCAGTTTTCCAGACACATAACTGCAAATACAGAAGCAGCTGCAGCAATGTGTAAATATCTATCCAGCTACTTGGCCTCACAGCTACCACAGGACCAAGCAGAGGACAAGATGGCTTTACATAGTGGCAGTCACGGGCTTGGGTTTACAAGAGCTGAGCAGGGCTGTTGGGAACAGGACGTTTTGCAGATCACCCATTCAAAGGGTCACCATGAGTCGGAGGCGGCTTGTCTGCATATAACAACAGCGGCTTCTGTGTTTGCAGTTCCATGTATGCACAATTGAACAGGATACAGGCCAATAAGTCCAATTAAATATGCTATGTTATTTCTTCTTTCTTCATATCTGAGCATTGCACATATTTAAAATTATAGGACTATATGAAAAATAGCTAAAATTAAAACAAATTAAAATGTTAGGATAATTAGACTATTTTAGACTGTTTTTCACTTCCAGAAGCACTGCACTGTAAACTTGCCATCACGTTAAAAACAAAATGGGACTAAATTCAAAATTAGTTAAAGAACAAAAGAAACACTCATACATGTTTCAGGCACCAGAAACCCTTCCAGCCAGTCAGTTTCCCAAAGCCTATTTGAATATAAAGGTCTTCACCTGATGGTAGAAGTACAACCGGAAAGGAGGCAGCTTGGGCTAGGAGCAGCCACTTAGGAGTAGGATGAAAAATATTTGATTTTTTTTAAATTCCTGGCAATCTGTCAGTTCTTACAACAGTGAGACTTCTCACTGAGCCTCCCCACCCCACCCGTCAGCCCAGCAAGGTTTTTGCAGTCTCCCATGAAAATAAGATTCCAGTGTTGTTGTTTTTCCCATTTTAAAAATTATTTTGGGGTGGTGTTTTGTCTTCTGTTTTTGCCTTTTCTTTTGCAGAAGGAGCAGCCAGTGTCTACCCCAGTGCCCTCCTCAGGGGAGGGAGAAAACAAGATAGATGCCTTTTGACCCAGGAATTCGTATAATAATGCATAGATTGGTGTTTCTCCTGGACGACCTTGAAACGTCAAATAAATCTATAAAAAGCAAAGTGTGCTGCTTATATAGCACCCCATAGTACTTAAACCACTTTCAGGGGGGCTTATAATTTAATTATGCAGGCTACACATTGCCCGCCCACCCCCCTCCAGCAAGCTGGGTACTCAATTTACCAACCTTGGAAGGATAGAAGGTTGAGCCAACTTCAAGCCAGCTACCTGAGCCTGGGATTGAACTCAGGTCATGAGCAGAGTCTTTGACTGCAATCTTGCAGTTTAATCACTGTGCTGGAAGGCTACAGGATTGGACGGGGAGGGTTGTCACATGGAGAAGTCTCACTGCAACGATGAAGGAATGATTTTTCCCTTGTTTTTCACTGAGAGTGACAATCTACAAGATCTACCTCCCTACTTAGGTCTTCTCTTGCATCCCCACCAAACATGGTCTTCTCTTGCATCCCCACCCTATGAAGACCCTAAGAAAGATCACAAATCCTTCATAGATTTGTGCAAGAGAATATGTTCTTTCAGATAGCTTGGTTTCAAAGTTGCCTCTACTGGGCTTCTGTTTTTGAAAGGCCCTCAACGTTTATGCATGGTTAGGCTCATACAACTTATGTTTGGGTCCTTTTTTTTTTTAAGAGGAAGGCGGGATAGAGATATTTTAAATAAATAATAACTAAACACACCCAAGGGACATGGTGGCGCTGCGGGTTAAACCGCAGAAGCCTCTGTGCTGCAAGGTCAGAAGACCAGCAGTCGTAAGATCGAATCAACGCGTCGGAGTGAGCCCCCGTCGCTTGTCCCAGCTCCTGCCAACCTAGCCGTTCGAAAGCATGTAAGAATGTGAGTAGATAAATAGGTACCACCACGGTGGGAAGGTAACAGCGTTCCGTGTCTAGTCGCGCTGGCCACGTGACCACGGAAACTGTCTTCGGACAAACGCTGGCTCTACGGCTTGGAAACGGGGATGAGCACCGCGCCCTAGAGTCGGACACGACTGGACTAAATGTCAAGGGGAACCTTTACCTAAACAGACCCAGCATGGTGGGATCTTAGGGATGTGTGTATAGTAGTTATAGTGCAGGATTGACGTTTTGGAGCACCAGGTTCTAGTCTCCATGGAGTCACAGGATTCTCTGGGTGGCTTTGGGCCCGTCAAACCTTCTCAACATGACTTATCTCACAGGACTGTTGAGAGCATCAAATGGGGAGGAGAGCTTTGAGCTCATTGAGGGAAAGAGAGATACAAATGCAACCAATAAATAAGCCATGGTAGCCTCAAGAGATAACCCTGTTTTTGGATAGATGGATATATTTATATATTTATTGCATAATTTGCAATGACAGAAAACTGCATATTTATTTGCAATCAGCTTCAAAATGTTTTTGCTTTGCTTGCTGAATGTTAATCATCTGCTCAGGTGACACTTCTACTCACTGAACATCTTAAAATATTAGCTTACTGCACAATCTTATCCCATTACAAATAATTGAAGTGCTGTCATTAAGACCCTTTAGCTTCTCTTTATGCCCCATGGTTTTAAGTTTTCAAAAATACAGCCAGCAAGAAATCTAAACTTTCTGGGACTGTCACAGTTTGTTGTATGACTATGCGAGTTATGTTTACCATTTGTCTCTTGAACAAAATTGCAGGCTATACTGTAGGCATAAAATCAAATAATCTTGCTGCTACCTTCATAGATTCTGAAGTTGGGAGATCTGACTTTCTTCCAGCTATTTACCATTTTCATTGACCCAGTTGCTTAAGGCACAATTCCAGGCAAGGTGAAATGCTTTAACATCACCTCTTCTTGGGAATAAATCTCAATGAACTCATGCTTGCTCTGTGGTAAGCTACGTAGACAGATTATAAATTTGGACAGCCTGATAAAGAGATGGGCAAGGATCACACTGGCTCTGAAGAAATGTGTCACGGGTCACATGCTGTCAATGGGCAAAGCTAGAACCATTATAGATGGTTGAAAGACCGGGATGGTTGGCTTACTCTGGTTTACCCCATCCTGAGTAGAGACATAAGATTTGCACTGTGCATGTATATAATCAAGTATTGATATAATCTCATTTCTATTTCACAATTTTAATCACTTTTATGCATTCTATGAACTACTTGTAAGCATCTGGAGACCATTTTATAAAGAAAAGAAGGCTATAAACAGATAATTTATTCAACAATTAATACAAATCTTTTTAAATGCCATTGTATTCTCCCTGGAGAAGCATTTAGACTGAAATCCCTCTTGTGTCTCCTCAGAAGTAAATCCTACTTAATCTCAAATAAGTGGGCTTAACATTAGAACCTTAAATTGCAGTACTATAATCATACTTTGCTAGAGTTTGAGACCTGGATTAGTCAGTAGGACTTAGCTCCATGTAAAATATTTACAATTGCATTGCTAGGGTCCTTCATATGTAATTTATTTTTTTAAAAAAATCTTCCTTCCAGTCATTCATTAAGGTTGCTTAAAATGTCTGTAACAATAATTATTGTTGAAATGAAAGTTACTCGTTGAAATGAATTATAATTAATATGGGGGGAATCAATGAATTGAGAAACAGACACTTTTTCTCCTCATCCTTTCCTTTGGTGTGCATATTGAGGAGAGGTTTCGTCATTTACGTAGTGAGTAAACTGAAGTCTTGTTCTTACACTTCTGGGCCTCTGTGAAATTACTTCAACATCCCTTCTTCTGTTTTCAGTTAGATAAGCATGAAGAGAAAGAACGTGATAAGAGAATCATACAATTGTGTCATAAAATCATCTAATAGCTGTTGGGAGAAACGAGTAAAGAGAACAACAGAGTCCAGTCACTGTGGTATGCTAGATAGATCATAAGGTTGGACAGCCCAATGAAGGGATGGAGAAGTGTTTGGCCCAAGGATTACACTAAAGAAACTTGTCACGGGTCACATGCCATCAATGGACAAGGTTAGAGCCATTGTAGGTGGCTCCTAGACCAGAATGATGGGCACCTCTCCTCAAAATTTTGGGGAGCCCACAGCTACCCCAAGTCATGAGCCATCACTGGTCTTGTCTGGGCTCCTGATCTCTGCAATTTATTCATCCCTGGTTCCATCGCCCATCAATTTGGGTTTATTTTATGGATTTACATCTGTAGTTCCCAACCTTGGGTGACCCAGGTGTTCTTGGACTACAACTCCCAGAAACCTTGGCCAGCACAGTTAGTGGTGAAGGCTTCTGGGAGTTGCAGTCCAAGAACACCTTGGTCACCCAAGGTTGGGAACCACTGATTTACATGATGTTACTGGAGACTCAGATCACTCACTTCCACTTCAGGCTTGTTTTTGCTCACTTGGGAACAGGGTTATTATTGTTAATTATTTATTTTTGCCATACAAGTCATTCTGGCATGCACCAGTCTTTAGTAGGCAGAAAAGCTACCTAGTGGTAGACTGTACAAAGGCTGTGAAAGGCAATTGCCAGGGGGGAGTAAAGAAGCAAGAGGTGGAGACAGCATGGGGCATGGGGAGGGTGTAAGAGGGAAAGGGAGGGAGAGGACGTTGGTATTGAAATTGGAAGAATCCAGATGACATTGCAGGAAAACTGACTAACAGCTATGGAAACTTGGATTGAGTCTCCGTCTGTGGGGAAAGGAGCCACGGCTCCAACCGACATCAACCCAAGCCATACACCTTGTGTGGATGAGCCCTCTCTCTCACACACACAGCTCAGTCATACCATTTACACCAGGGTTGACCAACTTGCAGAGGGCAGGAGGCCACACATAAAGAACTCCCCACCATCATTACACCCTGAGACTCTTGAGAAAAGTTTGATTTTTAATGTTGCATGTTGTAGGCCATGCTAGATCTACTTGTTTACGAGTGGAATAAGCCTCCCCGTGAGCATTAAAGAGGTTGGTGTGTGACAACGAAGTTGCTTCTGCCCTATGTACAGGGCAAGAAGGTTGTTTTTAAGTCCAAAATTAGGAGTTTGTCAGGGATGCAGGGGAACGAAGAAATACTGGTGGCACCCTTGGTTTATACTACTTATATACATGGACCATTTCGCTTTTGCTAGTCTCAACTAGAGTAGAATTCTCGAATCAATTAGTTTTACGTACATGTTGTTTTATTATTCAGCAGTTGATTCACAGAGCATTCACTGTCCGTACAACACACACTTTCTAGATTCCTTGTGATGGATTTTCCCAGTAGAGCAATCTTGCATTACTCTTCACCTTTCCAAAAATGGCAAGTCAGGGAAACATACAGGATTTGATGGATTTGACTCTTCAAATCTCTCATTGTTGAAAAATAACCATACAGGGGACATGGTGGTGCTGCGGGTTAAACCGCAGAAGCCTCTGTGCTGCAAGGTCAGAAGACCAGCCGTCGTAAGATCGAATCCATGCGACGGAGTGAGCTCCCGTCGCTTGTCCCAGCTCCTGCCAACCTAGCGGTTCGAAAGCATGTAAATGCGAGTAGATAAATAGGTACCACCACGGTGGGAAGGTAACGGCGTTCCATGTCTAGTCGCGCTGGCCACGTGACCACGGAAGCTGTCTATGGACAAACGCTGGCTCTACGGCTTGGAGATGGGGATGAGCACCGCGCCCTAGAGTCGGACACGACTGGACTAAATGTCAAGGGGAACCTTTACCTTTAACCATAAAAAAACTCTTTTTTCTTCTCCTAGAAAGATTTATCTGAGCAGATATTCCACCACCCACCCAAGAAATCTCACAGGAAATCTGGCAGGATTTCTGTTTCATAGGCATTTTGGTGGTGGTGGTGAAACTCATCTGCACAGGATTGTAACAGTTCCTGTGCAGGATGGTATCTTTCCAGCTCAGGATTCTCCCAGACAGAGCAGAAGATTGCTCTTTTTTCAATCTATGACCAGGCCTTGCTGTTTGCATTTTCCAGTGATGGGAATGGGATTTTTCCAGAGAACTGCAATTGAACAAATACTGGCATAGACCTGGGCAAGTATTGCCTGGGACTGTCTCCAAAAGGGCTCAAGGTGGGCTGTGCCCGTATGTGGGCATGGAGCAGGTTTGGGTACTACTGTACATCCCTACTACAAGGTGTTCAATCAGTGAAACAGACTTGCCTGGTCTGGAGGTTTTTAGCTGAGGTTGGATGACTTTAGCTGGGGTACTTTAGCTGTGGATTTCGTGCATCAGCAGGAGGTTGGATTAGATGTCCCTTATAATTTTACAATTCTATGAATCTTTGATTCTTAGCTGCATTTTTGACATCCAGTTTCCTTCTTCTCAGAGTTCCCTTCCTGTGGCTTGTTTTTTAAATTCATTCTCTTATAATTTAACAGTTTACCAAAACCTACAGAGTTCCAGTTTATGAGGGAACAGTCGGACAAGTGCCATGTCAATAACAGCCAGAGGCATCTGTGCCATATTAAAAATGAACATATGTCGCATCTGGCTATGTCTGCACTTAAATAATAAGGGTTATACTGTCTATGTGTGTGGAGGATAATGGAAAAACAGATTTGACCCAGTGCCTTAGAGTCGGGGATTTGGACAGTGACAAAGCAGTAATTGTATTTAAAACACTGTTTTAGCAGAGAAAAGAGACACATTTTTGTGCCAGCTTTCCATTACTCCTAAGTTGCAGTTTTCTGATCCTCTTAAGAGATTTATCTTCCCGAGACTGAAACCTCACTTCATCCACAATGCAAACACAAAGGTGACCATGCCACAGTGATTTCTGTTTTGCAAACAGAAATCGTAATCCTTCTATATTTTATATTTCACATGTGAGATGCATTCCAAAAGTTGGGTATGTGAATGAAAATGTGTCCATAAGGATGAACTGCCTAGAGTTGAGAGACAAATTAACTAATACAGTTGACACATCATTAAAAGCAGAGGTTGCTTAAGTGCAAAAGACTATCTGTTCATCCAAACACAAGTTTGCCTCTGGCTGCATTTGGTAATTTAGCCTGCTTCCCCCCCACCCGTTTTAATTGGTCAGTTGGGCAAGCATAGCTTCATTTGCATATATGATGTCTCAGGCATGTAGCACTGAAAGATTGGTGTGCCAGAGAGGATAATGTTGTCAGAGAAGGAAATGCACATTTGCCTTAATATATGATCTGACCTTGAGTGAAGCAGTAAGGCTGGTCTTCATAAAAGAAAGGCTATACCTCATTGGGAAAACACCTTCTTTAGGCAGGTTGCCGTGTTCCTATAAGTGGCTGTTGGCAGTATTCACCCTTCCGCAATGGTCTATTTTCTTTTCCTGCCCTTTGCTTTCCCCCTCTGTCCATACCTTTAAATGTACATCTCTGTAGATTCCTTCATCACCTCAAACCTGTGCTTATTCCTCCTTTCTCATCTAAGCTATATAGTTAGAATTAGGGATGTGCACTAACTTGAGGTAATTATGTAAACGAACACCAAATTAGAGATATTTGTGCATTTCCAGGCCAAACACAGGGCAGAACAAAGAGCCTGGAGGCTCCAGTGGGACAGAGTGGCATCCTCACGGTTCCCTCAAGTTAAATCTAACATTTATGTGTCACAGTTAGAAGTGGAGAAAGAGAAAGAAAAATCCAGTGAGACGAAGGAAAGTGTGTGTTTTTTACTTTAGAAGTGAACATCCCTTGACTTTCCTGCTGCAAAGCTTTTGGTTAGATCATCAAAGTTTTTTGGGCTTCATCTAAAGTCTAGAGTAGAGGGAGGGCGGTGACAGCGATGGAGGATAGAAAGCATAGAAGTACACGGCGTTGCCCTTTTAAGAAGGAATCAAAGATGACAATGTCCATTGCCCTTTGAAATTTCCTCAGTCATGCCCTTCCAGATATGCAGAACAAAAACAAACAAACAAACAAACAAACAAAAATAAATAAATAAATAAATAAATAAATAAATAAATAAATGAGATAAAACTGTGCTTTACAAAAGCTTGATGAAGACTGAAAATTCCCTGTGTCACTTTCTGGGAACACCATGGCAGTTGCCAAGTCTCTGGAGTTATGAAGCCCTGCAGGAAGCTTTGCTACCATGAAAGCCCATGCTCTAATTCCCCGGGGGGGGGGGGAGAGAATGAACACCAGGGAACACACCCACCCAACCCCAATCAGAAGCAGACCTTTATTGTGGAAAAAAGCTGCACAGAGAGATATGCGCAATCACCTAGGAACATCTAGGAAGACTGGATTTTTGATGTATTCTGATAAAGCGACTGGGATCTGCTTTGGACTACATGGACAGGAGGTCCTGATGCTCTGCTAAAAGCTATCCTTGGGAACTCCCATGGTGTCTTATTAACAGCAATGGGGACTCGCAAGTCAAAACTCGCTGTCGAGTCTGACTTAAGTCATACCACCTACTTGACTCGGACTCGACTTGGGTTTTCCCCCCCAATGACTTGCACTCAACTCGTGGCTCGGAACCAGAAGTCTGAGCATGCCCAGAAGCAGCAGGTCTGGTCCCTGGAAGGGAAGCTGAGCCTGATGCTTGCTTCTGAGGACAACGGTGTGTGGTGGCACTGGGGGTGTGGCTGGGAGGTGCAGTGGCAGGAGCAGGTAGGCGGTGGATGGGGTAGGAGGGCAGGAGCCAGGCCCACGGCTTCTGAACATGTGCAGAGGCATGTCCCCTCCTGGCCTCTGTCCAAGAGCTAGTCCTTCAATCCCTTAAATCTGGAAAAAGAGTGGTCATGAGAGAGAGAGAGAGAGAGAGATCCACAGGACTGACTACATCAGGAGTGGAGAGGGTTAGGCATTAGATGTTCATGGCTAGGGCATCAGAGTTGCAGCTTAACATCTAGAAGGCTACAGTTTCTCATCCCTTGGCTATAAGTTCATGACATGAGCATTCATCCTGCTCAAGGTGGATCAAACAAAATTAAAAGGAAGAAACTCCTGGAAGGACAGATCCTGAAGCTGAGGCTTCAATACTTTGGCCATATCATGAGAAGAGAAGACTCCCTGGAAAAGACCCTGATGTTGGGAAAGTGTGAAGGCAAGAGGAGAAGGGGACGACGAGATGGCTGGACAGTGTCATTGAAGCTACCAACATGAATTTGACCCAACTCCGGGAGGCAGTGGAAGACAGGAGGGCCTGGCGTGCTCTGGTCCATGGGGTCACGAAGAGTCGGACACGACTTAACAACTAAACAGCAACAACAAAGGTTGATCTACAGATCTCTGGTTTTCCAGCTTTCTTCTCTTAGATCCCACCAATCATGCTACCAAGAACCTGGGTGCCACCATGTTAGAAACCAATAAAAGCGTAAGGGGAAACCTTTTCCCCCTGTCCAACTCCTCACTCAGATATAACAGGAAACAATGGATTCCTACTAGAAGTGAACCTCAAGGTTCTTTTCCTTTCCAGAAAAGAATGACCCAATTCAAGCATTACAAAGTTGACTGAATTCACTCCCATGTAGATGGGAGTTCTTTAGCTCTGTCTCCTCTTTCATCACTTCTATAGCCCTCCTACTCATGGAGGGCAATATATCTGCAGGCAGAGAGGTCTGCTGTTTGTGGAAACTCTCCATGTGAGTCAGATCCTGGGGGGAAAGTGTCCATGGATAGCAGAGAGGAGCAGTGCTAGAGCCCTCCCATGTACGTGTTGTGAGTTCAGCTGATTTAGAATGCCTGCATTGAGCTGAGGAAGTTTAAATCTTTTAATAAATTGGGAACAAATGGCAGTTTCCTGTTATATTTGAATATTAGAAACAGTGGTTTGAACAAACCATAGTTAGTTATAACTAACCAGGATAGAGCAGTAGTTTCATATCCAGGTGAGCTGACTGTGACTTGGTCAGTACAGCAGAGAGAGGGAAAACAGAGAGAAAGCATATATGTGTCCAGTATTCTCTAAAGGATATTTTCATAGCAGAAACCCATATTTGCCTTTACTTCTGAGTCCAGCCATGCCATACTGAGATTCAGCATTATTCATTAAAGCAGTAATAGCACCTCTTGTTGTTTGATATATATCTTGCCTGTCTCCAAAAAATGGGACTCAGGGTGGCTCCCAGCCAGAATCTAAAAGGAACAGATTTAAAAGATACAAAGTTATTGCATTAAAACACAGTTAGAAAATCCATCACATTAAAATGCAAGTTAATTAAAAGCATTTTAAAATCACATGAGTAAAAAAACAAAAAACAAAACATCACCTGTCTGATAAAAGCCCCTTCCTCAATAGCTGATCATTAGGTGCTCAAAACCCACTTAATTAGCAGGTCAAAGGACAAACGGTACAGAGGTCAGTCTAGATTTCCTTGGCAGAGTCCCACAAATGGGGAGCACAGAACAGATCATCATCATCATCATCATCATCATCATCATCATCAGTGTCCTTCACCATCATCAAAAATCATTTTAAGCAACAGTGTTAATACTTATGCAATATACCTGGCGAAGACACAATGAAGAAAAGCTACAATATACCTTCTATTCGAACTGACATGAATCCTGGTCCAGGATTGATATGATATGGACAACAAGTGATTTGAGGATAGGAATAGATGAAGTAAATATACAAACAAACATATGGGCAGATCACAATCCACTTAAAATTATCTGGAAAGGAGAAGTGAAACAAAAAGGAAGGTGGACACTTAATACAAAGATCCTGAAAGAACAAGAATTTATAAATAATGCAAAAAAAGAAATGAAATACTACTTGAAAGAAAATGAAACACAACACACCTTGACACAGACGATATGGGATGCAGCAAAGGCGGTATTCCGTGGATTAGCAATATCATATATAATTAAAAGGAACAAAACAAAAAGACAGAGATATAATAATATGAAAGAAGAACATAAGAAGTTGGAACTAGAGCTACAAAATAACCCTAACAATAAATTGGTGAAAAAGGAAATGAGCATGTTGAAACACAAACTGAATCTTATGGAGACAGAAGAAATAGCACAACAAATAAAGGCCGCAAAACAAGATTTCTTTGAAAGCGCAAATAAACCAGGACGTTGGTTAGCATATAAATTGAAGAAACAAAAAGAAAAAAGATTAATAAATAGACTAAAAGATAAAAAAGGTGTACTACAAACTCGAAAAAACCAAATACATAATATAATAATGGATTTCTATACCAATCTTTACAAAGCGCGGATAATAGATGAGAAGAGGATAAGAAACTATTTGGAAAGAGTAAATCTCCCCAAAGTACCAGAAGAAATAAAAAAGAGGATGAATGCTGAAATAACAACGATGGAAATAATGGAAAGTATAAATAAACAAAAAAATGAGAAAACTCCTGGGCCAGATGGAGTTCCTGCGGAGTACTATAAAATATTCCAAGAAGAAATAATGGAACCATTAAAAAAGGTATGCAACCAAGCATTAAAAGAAGCGATGATTCCGGAAACCTGGTCGGAAACAAACATCACGCTAATACCTAAGGAAGGAACAGATCCGACACAAATAGGAAATTACAGGCCGATTTCTCTACTTAATGTAGATTATAAAATATTTGCAACGGTTATGGCGGAAAGATTGAAAAAAACTTAATACAATTTATACATGAAGATCAAAATGGTTTCCTCCCAAAACGACAATTAAAGAATAATATAAGAATAATAATAGATATTTTAGAATACTATGAAGCACATCTGGGAAAACAAATGGCGCTTTTATTCCTGGATGCTCAAAAAGCTTTCGATAATTTAAACTGGGATTTTATGAAGACACAATTGGAGGTGATGGACTTTGGACGAAACTTCCTAAATATGATAAAAGCAATTTATACAAAGCAAACAGCAAAAATAATTGTAAATGGAGAAGGAACAGACAAAATTGAGATTACCAAAGGTACACGACAAGGATGCCCACTTTCCCCATTGCTGTTTATTCTTTCACTGGAAATACTGAATAGAGAAGTTAGAAAAAATGAAGAAATACAAGGAACAAAGATTAAAGATGAAATATATAAACTCCAAGCATTTGCAGACGACCTGGTCTTTATTCTGGAGAATCCAGTGGAAACAGCTCCAATTTTACTTCAACAAATAAAGGAATATGGCGATGTAGCCGGATTAGAAATGAACCAAGAAAAAACAAAATTTTTAACCAAAAACTTAACCCAAAAACAAAAGACCCAACTTATATCAAATACAGAAATTCAAATAGCAAAGAAAGTAAAATATTTAGGAATTAATTTGACCGCTAGATGTTCCTCATTAAAAGAAGACAATTATGGGAAACTTCTTGATCAGATAAAACAAGATTTGGCAAGATGGGAGAAACTACAATTATCCTTTTTAGGTAAAATCGCAACGATCAAAATGAACATTCTTCCAAAAGTAATTTTCCTCTTTCAAAACTTACCAATTAAATTAGAGCAGAAATTCTTTGAAGAGTTAAATACTTTAGTTACAAAATTTATATGGCAAAAGAAGAAGCCCAGAATCAAACGTAAACTACTACAAGATGCAAAAGAAAGGGGAGGATTTGGTCTACCAAATTGGAATTTATATTATCAAGCGAGTGCTTTAAATTGGATTAAGGAATGGATAAAATTAAAAAACAGAAGAATATTATATCTAGAAGGACACAATCTTCAAGCAGGCTGGCATGCCTTCTTATGGTATGGAAGAGCAAAAACCCATAAATACTTTGAGAGAAATATAATAAGAAATTCTTTGTTAAAAGTCTGGGAAAAAATTAAATGCAAAATATATGTGAAAACTCCTAGATGGATCTCATCGATGGAAGCATTCACTCACCCAAACCTATTAAATTTTGAGAAAATAACGACATATAATGAGCTCTTAAATAAGGACTATTAAAGACAAAAGATCAACTAGAGAGCCAAGGACTGATTTTTTTCATGGTGGCCCCAACTGCAACTACAATCGATTTATAATCAGGACAAAAAAACACGAGGATTTTATAGAGAATATACAACACTTGATAAAATATTACTCACTATAGAAAAACAACAAATTCAAAAAGTATATAAATTTTTATTGCAATGGGACACCCAAGATGAAGAGGTTAAGGAGACAATGGTAAAATGGTCAACAAATTTTGGATATAGTATAGAGCTTGAAAAATGGCAACAAATGTGGACTAAAAATCTTAAGCTAACATTAGCAACTTCTTATAAGGAAAATCTATACAAAATGTTTTATAGATGGCATCTCCCTCCATCCAGACTTGCAAAACTTTCTGCCAACATCTCGAATAAATGCTGGAAATGCAAAAACCAGGAAGGAACTTATTACCACACATGGTGGACATGTGATATTGCAAGGAAATATTGGATTAAAATTCATACATGGACTAAGCAAATGATTAAGCACGAAATACAATTTAAACCAGAAATCTTCTTATTGGGATTAATACCAAATAATATAAATAAGCAAAGCTATTATATAATATCACATGTCCTGACAGCAGCTAGATTAGCATGGGCACAGGTATGGAAAGAGGGAGACCTGCCAAAAGATGAATTGATTATCAAAAAAATATTACAGTGTGCAGAAATGGACAGACTAACAAAGAGACTAAAAGGGCAAGAAAAATCAATTTATTATGAAAGCTGGAACCTATTCTATGAATGGTGGAAAACAAAAGTTTTGTAACAAACAGAAAGTAAATGACTAAAATGAATAATATGGAGAAGATCTTGCTGAAAGAAATGTATTATTATACAAGAATGCTTGTAGGCTAAGCTTTACAGTATGTATTGTCTTTAGATAGAGATATATGCATTTACATATATATATATGTGTGTAAATGCATATATATATATAAGATGTTGTTTTTATATATTTGTAAGTTTTATGTTGGGAAAATAAAATAATATTAGACAGAGAAAAAAAATATACTTATGCAATATAGGTGAGTAAAGTTCCATTGTGACAAACACTCAAATCCGTTCCAATCTCCCGTCTGCTTCTTTTTAAAAAAATCACGTCCACAGCAGCAAATATTACTCCCTATTCATGTGTGCTTTCAGCTTTTCAGTGCTGAAGTGCTCTTTAGCACTTACTTCCTCTGTTTCTGAGGGTTAGATGCGTTTGGGAGACAGGAGAGAGAAAGCATTGTTGTGTTATCTGTGGATGGAGGTCTGTTCAAATCCCGTATTTTTGTGTCAAAAAGAATGGGGCCCACAGACTTTAATCGCTGCTGTGAGGTCAGCTGTGGGAAGCAACAGGGGAGGTCAGGTAGCATCTC
Organism: Intellagama lesueurii; assembly: GCA_037013535.1. Taxonomy (NCBI): domain Eukaryota; kingdom Metazoa; phylum Chordata; class Lepidosauria; order Squamata; family Agamidae; genus Intellagama; species Intellagama lesueurii. Next base: position 11,814,541 of record JBAJHW010000003.1, read on the forward strand.
TGAGAGGGAGCCAGTCCTGTTTTATTTTCCAGGAGATCTTGGACTTTTCATAAATGTTTTAATGGGGCACCAAACAACTTTGAAGATGTCTTTATTTTTAGGTATCTTTATTTATCAGCTTGCTGTTTCAGGCTGTGCCTGGCTGCCAATGGTTTCCCTAGGTTCTGGTTTACCTTCTAGGGCAGAACAAAAGTACAGTGGAACCTCTACTTACGAACGTCCCTACCTACGAACATTTCAACTTACGAACAGCTCCGTCCACAAAATTTTGCTTCTACTTGCGAACGGAGCTTCAACTTACGAACCGAAAAAAAAAGGTGTTCTGTTTAAAAGGTGTTCCTTTTAACCTAAGTCATCTTAGGTTAAAATAAAAAAAATTCTCCCCCTAGTGGTAGAGGATGGATTAATCGGCTTTGCCGTAAGAACGGCGCCTCTACATAAGAACCAAAAACAGCCGGAACGGATTAATCGGTTTTCAATGCATTCCTATGGGAAATTTTGCTTCAACTTACGAATGTTTCAACTTAAGAACATCTTCTGGGACGGATTAAGTTCGTAAGTAGAGGTTCCACTGTATATGCTTAAATACATGTTTAAAAAAACCTGGGTGATCTAATAGAGAGAGGGAGAGAGATTAACTGAGACTATGGGCAAAATCCTCTTGCACAAAGTTATGTGGGCATAAACATGGATGTGGCACCAGACATAATTAATTTAAACTAACTGATAGGTTCTTCTCTCCCCTCACCCATTTTCAGGCTCTGCGGCTCCCCAGGGTTCTATATCTATATCCCTGGAGAAGCCTTTGGGAGCCTCGGAATGGTGGAGGGGAAACCTTGAATAGTCTAAATTTGCCACTGCATTGCCACTGCCAGGATTGGGACTGCTGGCTACGTTTGACTATTAAAAGCTCCCCCCCCCGCATCCCAAAGGCTTCCGCTAAGGCAAAAAGGAGCTCTAAGGGCTAACCTGATGAGGAATGATAGGTAGCTTTCAATTCGTCAATCAGTTCTTCCCAGAATTTGATCCAGTTGTGCCGGTGTAACTTTTACGCAACAAGAGTTTGCCCTATGATGCCTATGGTTGCGAACTCTCCAAGCCTGAGGGGTGTTTCTCTGCAGAGAAACAAATCCCAGGGTGAGCAGTGCCAGAGGAGAAGAAAGCCTGATTTGCTTTGTATCGGCTGGTTTTGAATACTGGCTACAAATTTCCCTGCTGCCCCCAGAAGTCATTGGTAGGAATGAGCTTTTTGGATTTCTTGAGCTACAAATCCCATAATTCTCCATTCTTGGAGTTCTACCTGACAGATAGGTACTTTGCAGGCACCTAAATGTGGCTGGAAGGCTTTGAGGTTGACCGAGACCTAGCTCTGCCCAGGCTTCCTGTTCCTGCCACACTGCTACCTGGAAGCTTTCTTTCCTAAAAGGATGCCGGGCAGCGCTAGGCCTAAACCTCCCAGTGCATCACATTCAGGTGCCTATCTGCCAGATGGAACTGACAGAATGGAGAATTATGGGATTTGTAGTTCAACACATTTTTAAAAATCCACCCTACATCATTGGCTCAGTGCATGTGTGTTGTGATTGTGCACTAGAATTTCAGGAAGGGAGGGGAGGGGGAGAGAACCTGTGGGAAGGTCTGTGCATGCTGGTGAATGTGCTCTAGGTTTTGGCCTCAATTTTACAAGAGGTGCAACCTATTTTTGAAGAGAGGGCTTCAGGACCTTGGAGAGCTCTTGCAAATACGGAAACCTAGACGGGATTCCCTGCCCATAATGAAACTGGAGTCACCAACCTTCACTATTGGGGAGGAAAGGATTTAGAGCAGCAAAGCTAATAGACGTGTAAGAATTAGGATGTACCTTTTTGTGCAAATCAGGATCCCCTTTCCTTTTTCTTTTTGGTGATGTGGAAATGGCTGCCCTACATGACCCAGGGTCTCTATGTGCTCAGCCTCTTTTCATTGATGCTACCTCCCCAAAAAGTTGCTTTCAAAAACTGAAACAGGAAGGTTGAGTTTAGCTATCATGGTTCAGACCAAGAGAACAAGATTTCCCCTATAAACTCAAGCTGATCTTGTGGCATCTAAACGTTTCTGCAGTGGCACTATTTCTTTAAGATTACAGAAAGGAAGAGTATTTTTAAGCTTCCCTGTCTCCATCAAAGTATGTCTCAAACCTTCACATGGCATAGTTTAGCTGTACAGCTTGCTGTCTTAGCTCTGCTTGACTGCATACTATTAGAAACATCAACCGCTTGAGGCTCTTGGCTGTTCAAAAAGACGCCTACCTTCTATCATTGCTCAGCATAAATCTATCTCAAAATGCTGTCAGACCCACACCCACACACACACACACACACCCCACACACAAGTGGTTACCTGAGAATTCCAGTTTTTCATTAGCCTTATTCTGCTTTTTTCTTCTATGTAACTCCATTTCATCTCCAGTGCAGTCCAAACCATCTGGATTCTTGGACCCAAACTGGATGATACAGTTAGCACGTTATTAGAAGCAGAATCCCCCATTAAGAAATAAAAAGCATCTGTTTAACAAAGCATGAGCTCACTTCTCTCTGCATGTTGCAAATTGCCTTGCTTTTTGTTTTGTGACGTAATGGGATGTAAACAGAGGTTTTATTTCAAAATCTGATGACTCGGGCACAGAGCTTGACAGAATCTGTGTCCCTGGAACAAAGACATAATAGAAGAAGATAGGTATTTTCTTTTAACATGGGGCTTGACCCTCTGCTTTGACAGAAACACAGAAAAAGCCAGAGATGTGGCATTGTGATCAGTTTTCAAACCCTATTAAATTTCATTCTCGTTTTGTTTTATTTTAGTTACTTTTAAAATAAGTTTCTGGCCCTCAGTGTTGCAGGTTTGAGCAAAGGGAGTCCTTGAGATTTCAGCAATGCAGTCTCAGAACAAGCAGAAAGAAGAAGCCCCAAGATGTCATAGGGAATGACTTTTCACTCTCTCTATATATATAAAAGGGTGTGTGTGTTTAGAAATGACATCTATAATAAATTAAGCATATCAAGAGCAAATTGTGTACATTGCCCTAATTTGTATAATTTTTACCGGTTGTGTATTTCAGGCTTTCTTTTCACTTGAGTTTCAGAATCCAGGTTTTATCTGATAGCAATTGCATAAATTGGTTTTAATATTATTGTTATTGTTATTGATTATGAGACTTGGGATAAGACTCCTCGGGTGATGGAGGAAGTGATTCCCGCTGACCACAATTCTTCACCGGCCACCAAGGTTGCAGGATGCAGGTTTGAAGCTAATTGACAAGGTGCTGAGGCATATCTCCATCATATTCCTGTTCATGCACCCAACTGCATGACTGTGATAGGCCTCAGCACCTTGTCAACTAGACGCAATTAAGTGTGACAATTGCAAATCATACACAAACAGCTATAGGAACTGACTGATACTGTCCCCCAGCCATACGCAATCATCAGATAATCATCCATTTGTTTCTAATGAGAAGATCCCAAACTGAAACTCCAAGACACCAGGCTATACTGAAATAGAAAGCAGACTCTGGAATTACTACATAATAAATAAAAGTTGCCAACAGACGTTGACAGATGCCATCTATTGTTACTTCTTTTTTTATTATTTAAATTTGTCTCTCCCGTGATTCCCTCCTCTGACCTCCATGCCTGCCAAGTCTCCTTCACCCCTGTTTCCCTCCATGTTGTGGGAGTCTGTAGTCCGAGAAACAACTGTTTTTACTGAACTACTGTTTCGACTCTCAACATAATCAACATCTAACAATGAGGCTTTGACAACACAACATTTTTGTGGCAACTTTTTTGTAGCCTGTTCTTCTCCTAGTGTTCTGATACCCTTAGTGGGGTTCAGCGGTGAGATCCCTGGTTTCCTTCGGGGCATTGTGGTGGCTTCATTTAAGCCAGAGAGGGGGCTGCTGCAACAGGGGTGGCTTATACAGCCCCACTGGATATAGATGATTGACTCCTCTCTCCTTCCTGTTGGGCTTTCTTGAACTAGGGGTTTTTGGCAACCCCTCTCCTGGGTCTTGGTTCAGGGCATCATGACAACTCCAGATCTCCCTGTTGAACTTAGCTCTTGTGCCCAGTGTTTTCTTTCCTGTCTTTCTCTTTCACCCCAGGATGAGGGTTTTTGCAGGAGTTGGACTATCTGTAACCAGATGACTGGCTCCCCTGTCCAGGGGGTCTTCCTTCCCACTCTTCAATGGGTTGAACTTCCTCTAATTCCCTTATCTCAACCAGGTTTATGTCCACCGCCTGTTCTTCCACTACATCCTTCCCAACGTTGTCTTCACCACATTTCTTGTTCTCCTTCCCCTCTCCCTCATTTCCCTCCTCCTTTATACCCTTCTCCCTACTTCCTCTCTTCTCATCTAGGGGCTGTTCTTTCTTCATTTACCCTCTCCTCTACTCCATATTTTTTTCCCCGTTTCTCCATCTTCTGTTGTTTCCTCCAAAAGGATTTGAGATCTTCCCCAATCAACAGGTGAGGTTGAGAATTCCTGTATCTCAGGGGGAAAGGTGGGAAGGCCTGCCAACAGGGGTCCTGTCCTCTCAAGTCATCTTCCTCATACTCCCTTTTCTTCCAAGGAACTAAAGGCAAGGTACATGGCTCTCCTGATCTCCACATAATCCTTTGAGAAAGACCAGGCTCAGAGAGAGTGACTGGATGAAGAACAGCCGGTGCATTTCATGGCTCAGCAGGGACTTGAGCCTGGATCCCAGATCAGCACTCCAGGCACTGGACTGCACTTGTCTCTGTGTCCAACAACAACAATAACAAACAATAACAAACAAACAAACAAACAACAACAACAGGTTTTCACTGCTGATTTCCAAGTGCCAGAATGCTATAAAAAGTTCAGGGCCATGCTTTTCTCTGGCGATTGCCATGCCTTGGTGCATAGACTGGGGTGTGTGTGTGTGTGTCACTCACAAAATTTCAGGGGTCACCCCCCCCAACCCTGGTCACAAGCCATCACTGCCTGGATGCATCAACCCCATGATGAGACTATCATTGTACAGGAATCTTCTCTTTCGTAGTTATTGACCACACATATTGAAAGAGAGCTTATGGAGAACAGCACATGACGGAAGCTTCAGCCACTGAGGTTTGTCATGTGCTGCTTTGAACTTCCAATATGACCTCAGGAGTACAAAAGCCTAAGTCTTTTGGATTGTAGTTAAAGGGTAATTGTTTTTTAGAGCTGGGAATGATAATCCGAGCAGGAGCCACCCAAGACATTTCGCTGCCTGAGGCAAAGTGCAGGATGGCATGGTAGCAACCTTTTTCCGTGCTACTTGCAAAAGCTGACTGGACTCCCAGTTCTATGGCAGAAGAAGGAATACCATCTTCCGCCATACCTTGGGGGCATCTGGCCTGCTTAGAGTAGGGACTTGTAGTTCAGATGATGGGATTTGTAGTTCAGCAACATCTGGTAGGACCCATGTCCCTTTCATTTTGTTAGTAAAGTACCTATTGTGGGAGAAAGCCCATTGATCAGAGGTCTCTGAATACATCTGGAAAGACACAACACCCTAACAAAAGGAGTGACGGCAAGACTCAACAGGAACAGCCAGAAGACTCCATCTGTCAACCTGTAGCAGTCACCATACCCTTATTCAGTGCTGCCCTGATGATGATGATTTAAATTTCACATATATGGATCCCCACTTCCGACCTAACACTTTCTTATTACAACAACCCTGTGAGTTCACATTTGTACTGGTGTATTGAAAAAAAACTTTATTTATTGTTTATTGCCTGTATCCCACCTTTCTTGAAAGGAGCTCCAGGTGGCCTGCATGACTCCTTCGTTTTCCCACCTTATACCCACAACAGTCTTACAAGGTAGCTCAATCTGAGTCAGAGAGGGACTGGCTGAGTGGGTTCCAAGATTCAGACCGTACTCTGATAAGATCTGAATTTAGGCCTGTGCAATCAGGCCTGGCCAGCAGGGGGCAGCTGGGTAATTTTTCTTAGGCTCCCACAAAGCAAAAGACTCCCCTTTCTAGGTCTACCATACAGGAATTGGCAGTATGAAGCCCATAGTTTGCTTGTAACTGACAAAGCTATTTTGACAGCATCGCTTCCCTCCCCCTCAGAAAACAACAACAACAACCCTGACGAGGTCCACAGGTTTGGAAGCAACTATGCCACTCAAATTTGGAAGCAAACCAGGAAAGCTACTTAAAGTAAGGCACAAATGTTGGTTCTAACAGGATTTTCCTGGCTGGCCACTGAAATTTGGTGGCAGCCCATGAAAATCACTTTGAAATAACCATTTCTAACTTGAATTAATAGGTTTTTCCTGATTTGCCCCCAAATTTCAGCTTGTAAAAGGATGACACACAGAGGATAGCTCTGTGGCCAGTAACCAGGGCATCTGAAAATGTTTGAATATTTGTATTCTTACTGTTGCTAGCTTTTAAATATTGACTTTTACTGATGTAAGCCGCCTTGGGTCCTTTAAAGAAGAAAGGCAGGGTAAAAACATTTTAAATAAATAAATAAAAAATACTGTTGTACTCCAGGGTGGTACTTAGGACTATCCTCACTCTGGCTTGACTTCATGCCAGCATTGAGGCTTTGAGCCAAAGCTGGAAGAGATTTTATCTACCGTGTTTCCCCGAAAATAAGACAGGGTCTTATATTAATTTTTGCTCCAAAAATGCATTAGGGCTTATTTTCAGGGGATGTTTTATTTTATAGTCATGTCATCTTCTTCTGGTTGCTGCACAGTGGTGGAGGGCAGGGTTTCACTTAACTGGGGCTTATTTTAGGGGTAGGGCTTATATTACGAGCATCCTGAAAAATCATACTAGGGCTTATTTTCAGGTTAGGTCTTATTTTCGGGGAAACAGGGTAGCATGGCTTGGCTTTCCCCTGACCACACCCTGTTTTTGGCCTGTATGCCTGCAGAACTTGGCCAGCAGAGCTAAGGGTGAGATCAGATGGCTGCAAAGGTGATCGCACCAGAAAGGGTGACTTTAACAGGAGTGATCACCCTTAAAGTGATCCTTCTGTCTGCTAGGGAATCACTCCAGCATGGCCCCCAAATGTAGAGGCTGTACTAAAAAAAGGTCCATCTTAGACATAGATCCAGGTCAAGCTCGAGTGCATCTCTCTGTGCAACGTGTGATGGCCAGGAAATAGAGCACATCAGACTGCAATTCTCGGAGTTATACTCCAAAAACACAAATCTGCACACCTTTAGATGCTAGTCACTACTGCCGAACTTCATGCTGTTAAGGAATGAGAGAGGGAAACTGAGAAAGTTGTCTGATATTGATAAAAAGGTTGGAGGCAGTACAGATGGGAGGAGATCTCCTTTAGGTCTATTGCACCAACATTGCCATTTACCCCTTGACTTTCTCTTCACCCACAGGTTTCGCCAACCCAAGTACCGCCATCTCTAACATCTCTCAAAGCAGTCTGCATAACGCGTTGCACATCTACATGAACGGCTCCATGTCTGAGGTGCAAGGATCAGCCAACGATCCTGTCTTCATCCTTCATCACGCCTTTGTTGACAGGTGGGTTTGAAGCTTCCTGGAAAAACCTGACTCCTTTCATGCCTTCAGTCAGGAATCCAGACTATTGGGTATTTTAGACGTTACTAAACCTGGAATCTTTTCTGACATACACACCAGGAGTCTCTCATCGCTTCGTGTTTGACTGACAGCACTGCTTCGGTTCTTTAATATTAGATGGAGCCTTTTTGCACGCAGAGTAGGTTCCTCAAAGCTCTAGGCGTGGAACCTCACAGCCTGAGTCTACGACATATCAAGCATGTTGAGAAAAAGTCCCCTCCCCCCACCCTCGGCTGTCTGACAGAGACGTAACTAAACATTTTGGCAGTGGATGGGAGGGGACACCTAGCATGGTCTCCCAACCATTCTGTCTGATGCATGAGCACAAACCCCCAGCAAGAAAAAGGAGGAGGAAAATGTGGTATTCTTTCCAAAAGAAAAGCTTGTGCTTTTAAAAAGCAGGGGGAGAGTGAATAAGAGCAGGAGGTGTTGTTTATTTTTCTGACATTCATCAGAATATGATTCACCTCTAGATTTTGGTACCTTCCAGATTTTGGGGCCCCAGGGCAAAGCCCTGATTTTTCACATTGTCCCCAAAGAGCCCTGTAGCACAATGGTTAAACTGCAGTAATGCAGTCTAGCTTCTGCTCACTACCTGAGTTCGATGCTGATGGGCTTAAGTAGCTGGGTCCAGGTTGACTCAGTTTTTCATCCTTCCAAAGTTGGTTATATGAGTACCCAACTCACTTTGGGGCAAAGTGTTGTTTGCATAATTGTGTTGTCAACCACCAGAGAGTGTTTTAGCTCTATGGGATAGTATATAAGTCAAAACAGCAGCATACTAGTGCTTGTCTCTTTTTTCCCAACACTTTAAGGTGATGGATGAACTACAAGCATCTCTTCAAGCTCTGTGAATCTGGTTAGAAATTCAGACAGCAGCTGCAGATAGCCTCAATCAGAGTTAGGATTGAAGAGCACAGGAAGGGGGATTTTGACTCTTTCCCTTCTTATGCTCCTGACAAAAATCCTTCCCATCACCGCTTATTCACACACACACCCTGTTTTTGAGGGGGAATCCTCAAAAAGCATCCTGACCTTGAACTTAAACCCACTGAAGCTCCACAGAAGAAATTTTGGTAGAAGCTGCAACCATCCAACCAGGAAATCAAAATATAAAAGAACACTTAACACACCTCAGAAGCATACCAGGTAATCAGTGGTTGAATCTTGGCAAGGCCACCAGAATTAGTGGACCTGAGTTTCTCTTTAAAATGGTCTCCAGACCAGAAGGTCTCTTTAAACACTTTATTTTTTTAAAAAAAAATAAAGAAAAGTGAAAACAAAATGGAAATTACACCTGGCAAAGGTTGAATGGTTACAAAGTAATGGGAAACAGTTACAAAATCAAAGAACAAGCTTCTGGAAAAATGAGTAAAATTATGCAAAAAGGAAAATGAACTCGAATCATTGGCAAAATGTCAACAAGCCATGAACTGAGCAAGATAACAGCACACTTGCAAAACAAGAAAGTTATTCTGTCATGAGGGCTGAAATCTCCTCTTTCGCACCTCCCAATCTGTGAATTCAAGAGACACAGATCTGGGCTACGAATCCAGAGGTGAATTTTTTTAACCATTCAGGTGTCAATTGTTTTCCCTCTCGGCTATAGCAGCAGCCTGCCCAACATTTGGCATGTCCCGATTAACGTATCACAGAAGTTTTACTCCCGCAAGCCTGGAGTCTCTTTGATTCGTTGCTCTCCATTTCTGGTCATGTGTTTTCCCAAGAGAACTCAATCTAAGTTAAGATGTTATCATTTATACAAGGAATCAAAATTATATCAAGGCATCATCTCCTTCAATTCTCCGCAGTATGTTGTTGCAGTCACATCTGACCTATGAAGACTTCAGGAATTAATGAGCTCCCAAAAGTCCTATTATTAACAGCCTTATTCATGCTGTGGTTTCTTTTCTGAGTTAGTCCATCCAACTGCTGGATAGCTCAGTGATTTAAGTATCTGGCTGCAGAATGAGAAATTTGGAGTTCGATTCCCCACTGTGCCCCCTTGACAAGAGCTGGACTCTGTGATCTTTAAGGTCCCTTCCAGCTCTCCAATTCTAAGATGATGATGATATTTCTTGTTTCCCTTTTCCTACTGCCTTTTGCATCCGCATAGTCAAAGCTATGGTTTTTCCAGTAGCGATGTATGGAAGTGAGAGCTGGACCATAAAGAAGGCTGACTGCCGAAGAATTGATGCTTTTGAATTGTGGTGCTGGAGGAGACTCTTGAGAGTCCCCTGGACTGCAAAGAGAACAAACCTATCCATTCTGAAGGAAATCAACCCGGAGTGCTCACTGGAAGGACAGATCCTGAAGCTGAGGCTCCAATACTTTGGCCATCTCATGAGAAGATAACACTCCCTGGAAAAGACCCTGATGTTGGGAAAGTGTGAAGGCAAGAGGAGAAGGGGACGACAGAGGATGAGATGGTTGGACAGTGTCATCGAAGCGACCAACATGAATTTGACCCAACTCCGGGAGGCAGTGGAAGACAGGAGGGCCTGGCGTGCTCTGGTCCATGGGGTCACGAAGAGTCGGACACGACTTAATGACTAAACAACAACAACTGCCTTTTGTTCTTCCTAGAATTGTTGTCTTTTCCAGTGGGTCTTGTCTTCTCATGACACATCCAATATACAATAGCCTTAGGCTGTGACTACACGGGGAAAATGTGGGAAATATTATGGGTTTGGGGTGGGCTGGTTCTAATTTTTTTTTCCTGTTGATCACATAACTGAAAGAGAAATGTGAATCAGCCAGAAGTCCCTCCCTCCTGTCCATAGTTATCCCCCTCTGCTTCTGGAACTTCTACGTTTTTTTAAAAAGAGACCCTTTTGCATTGATTTAGATGTGTGACCATTTGAACCAATGCAAAAAGGGTAGATGAGCCACACATGTACGCACACACAAAGTGGTGCTTTGCCAAAACACCTACCCTCTTGCCTCACAGGGAAGGATGATCCACAAATACACAGAGAGAGAGAGAGAGAGAGAGAGAGAGAGAGAGAGACCAGTGCCAGCAAACACTCGCAGGAAGCAAAGCCTCTCTCCATGGGGAAAACTCTTCTACACCTTAAAAAAATGCTCATCCTCTGTGGGCCACCCTCTTGTTGTTGTATTTTAAATAGCTTAAGAATGGAGGGCAAGGCTTCTCCCTTTCTGCAAGAGATATTTTTTACGATAACAAGAGGAAATTGAAGGGATTGAGGAAGGAAGAGCCTTTTTTACACCTTGTTAACACAGTTCTTTGTAACAGCGCCACTTGCAGGGCTATAGAAAGAGGACAGCAAGTAAGGAACTGACAAGTCTTTTCCTCCTCTCTCCCTGTGTGGCCACTCAAGTCAAACAGACTCGAATTCCCCAGTGCAATTTTATGGAGAGTTAATGTGAATGAATTCACATTTCCTGCCCTGTGTAGTCACATCTTCAGCTTAGTCAGTTTTGCTTCTAGTGTGGGATTCAAGCTTCATTTGATGTAGAACACACTTATTTGTGTTTCTATCAGTCTATAGTATCCGTAAGGTATCCTCAACACATTTCAAATGAATCAGTATTTTTCATGTGACCATATTTCACTGTACCAACTTTTTCATTTATATATAATAATCAGGAATATCATACAATGGATGATCCTTGGCCCTGGTTTCTAGTAACACAACTTTATATTTAATAAAGTTTTCTAGTTCCTTCATAGCTGCCCTTTCTAGTCTTAGTCTTTTCATTTCTTGGCTACAGCCTCCATTTGGACTGATGATTACACCAAGGATCTTTTAGCTTATTGGTATTTCAGATTATTTTGACTCCATCTGAATATAATTCAGCTTTCCATATGGTTCTGCATATAGACTGAACAAAAAAGGGCATAAAATATACTCTTGTCTGACACTTTTGCTAATGGGAAACCATTTTGTTCCTACATACTCTGTTCTAATAGTAACCTCTTGGGCAGAGTAGAGGTTACACATCTAGAGAATCAAATGCTGAAGAACATCTATTTCTTTGAGACAAATCCATGTCAGGACCCACACATTCAAAAGCTTTACTGTAATCTAAAGCACAAACTGCAACATGATCTCTAGTGTCTCTTCCTTTTCTAAATCCAGCTTGAATACCTGGCATTTCTCACTCATACATGGCAAATAAGTTTGTTTTAAAATTGTAAGCATCACGTGGCTTGCATGGGATATTGCAAGTCGCTTTGGACAGGGATCTTGGAAGATGCCCTGGTTAGTGTTTGCAAAATTTGGACTAAACCTCAGAGAAGATTTACTGCCCTCCTGCAACGTTGACTTCACCGCCCTCATGACTTCAGTATCTTCCATATTCACTATGAAGACATTATTCTCATTTCATTGATCTTGAATCTTCAAAATCTTCAACCATTCGGCTTCCAGGGATGACCTTTATAGTCAGTTATGATGACAGCACTGGTGCTGTTGTTTCAGGTCTTTCATCAGATGGTCTCATTTTAAAGGCTTCATTTTTAATTGCTTCTTTTTTTTAACTGCCTTGAGTGATGAAAACACATTGGAGGGTTGACCGTTCACGCTTGGACGGTGCTCCCGTCGTCTCATACTGAAAAATGTATTAAAAAGAGCTAGAAACTTTTGGGAATGGCAATATTCGGAGGGAAGGCAGGCAAGCAGGAAGTGTAGGCGTTGCTAGGGCACCCTGCCATGGTGGGGAGGAGCCATTGTTGTCCTTCTCGGTCTTGACACGCATTGCTTCTGTGGCTTCAGAGCCAATCAGGTTCAAGTACCAGTTGCATTCTGCATCCTTCCTTTCACCCTGTTGGTGAGGTGATCCACTTTAAGCTTGAAGATTGATTGATTAATATTCATGTGGCAATTCAGACTTCAAAAAGGCCCCTGCATGCATGCATGCCAAGTATTATTATGATTATTACCTACCTTGATATGTTCAGCATTCACACAGTGAGGGCTCAAGCTGCTTCCCGCCCTCGCCTCCTTCTCCGATGACGAAATCGCCTCCAGATGATATGCTGCTGAGCTGTGTGAGCTATGGCTCGGATCCATGGCAGCCCTGCGAGACAAAGGCAGGTCAAGAGGTAGCCATTAAAAATGGCCTTCTGCCCACGCTCACAAGACAAAGTCCAAAAAAAAAAAAAAAGAAAGAAAGAAAGAAAAAAAGAAATGAATGTTTCAGTGCTGCATGGAAAGCTGGCAAGTTCAGGGCCTGGAGGAAACTCTTCTTTGCTGACTTGAGGACTACCTCGTTCTCACTTCTCACACAGGACACACGTTAAGAGTCAGGGCGGTGTTTGAGCTGGTCCTGCTATTAAGCACACGGAGGAGGTTGCCTCTGGTGGCAGAGCACTGGGGGCAACAAAAGTGTGGTCCCTTTCCAAGAGCGCTCCTTCTGAGATTTAGCACTTTGAGTGGCAGGGAGGGACCCTACGGATCATTGAGTCCGGCTCCTGTCAAGGAGGCACAGTGGGGAATCAAACGCCCAACCTCTGGCTCCTCAGCTGGATCCCTAAGCCACTGAGCTATCATGAGGGGAGCACACTAACCCTAATGAGGAAAGGCTGAAAGAATTGGGCATGTTTAACCTTGAGAAAAGAAGACTGAGGGGTGATATGATAGCACTTTTCAAATATTTGAAAGGCTGTTATACAGAGGAAGGGGCAATATCTGTTCTCAATCATCCCAGAGTGCAGGACATGCAACAATGGGCTCAGGTTAAAGGAAGCCAGATTTCCGTTGAATATCAGGAAAAATGTCCTAACTGTTAGAGCAGTACAACAGTGGAACCAGTTACCTCGGGAGTTGGTGAGGGCTCCAACACTGGAGGCATTCAAGAAAAACTTAGATAATCACCTGGCAGATATGCTTTGATTGTATTCCTGCATCAAGCAGGGGGTTGGACCTGATGGCCTTGTAGGCCCCTTCCAACTTCACTTTTCTATGATTTCTATGATTCTTCCAAATCACTTTCAACAAATTTGGACACAAGCTGAAGATGAAGAGGCTACTCCGTCCAACTAAATTCTCTATGTGCCCAAACCCTGCTTTTTGGTGCTCATCAGAACGTTCCTTTTGAAAAGGACAAGGGCCGAGTAAAGCTTGCAAATACCCCTCCTTACGTGTGGAGTCCACAGGCTTTATTTAAGAACAAGTGAATAGGGCATAGATCTTCAACAGATTTCTCACCACAGATTATAACTCCATGGCATATCATGTTCTCTATTCACAAGAGATTACAGGACCAGCTCCTCCCATCCCCAATGGAAGACTCCAAAAGAGTTGGATCCGTCAAAACCACCCTAGGCTAGATGGAATCTGATCTCCTGCAAGAAAGTTCTTCTTATAATTTCTTGCTCCTATATCTCACTCTTCCATGACAAAGTAATGTTGTTGTTTTTTAAATGATGTAAGCCACCTTGGGTCCTTTTTAAGGAGAAAGGCGGGTGAAAAATATCTTAAATAATAATAATAAAAATAATAAGGCAGCTTACAATCTTCATAAAACAAGAAAATAATCTTAACAAATTTAACCATAACAATAATAATGTGTTGTCAAGTCAACTCTGACTGAGCTATCTGGCCTGCTATATAAATGTAAACATCCATTAATTAAAATCAGATAAAATCAATGAATTCCTTCTTAGCAGGACTTTTAGCCCCACCATGGAGGCTCAGTGTCCCAACAGCCAGCCTCCCTGTGACCTGCAACCAGCAGGAATAAAGCATATTCAACAGTATGCATAATCTGTGTGTTTGCTGTCACACTTTTATTAATGAGGGCAGACAACATAAAAGAGCACTGTAAAATGTTGCTTTAACTTTGCAATAAATACTGATGAATTACAATTCTCCTGACCCCTTGGTTTTCTAATCTAGGAAAGGGGGTTTGTTGGCTCTTGTGTATTTTTAGCAGGTTAAAATCTTTGGCCCTGATGTATGTCATTCAAGGTAATTATGGCACATGCTAGTGCTCAATGCCCTGCAGCTGCTGGAGAATTCATGTATTATTATACGTTTTAAAGGTTAACTTTGCCTCTCTTGGATTCTGCCTAGAGGAATCTGGGCAATACTCCCTTTCGCTCCTTGCGTGAACGGAAACAGAGCCATCTGTAGAAAACACCGATCCAAACTGAAGGCAGGTCAGAGTACTAATTTTCCCCATGCCTTAAAGCTGGCAACAGGCATTACAGAAAGCTCTAAAAGCTCCATTTAAAGTGCAGTGCTGGAGGAGACCTTTACGAGTATTGTGGCCTACCCAAAAGACAAATAAGTGTGGATGCTAGATCAAGTCAAGTTTGGCTTCTCAGCAGAAGTGAAAAAGACCATGCTGATGCTAGCATGCTTAGGGCACACCATGAGAAGACACATTGGAAAAGACAGTCATGCTAGAAAAAGTGGAAAGCGGTAGGAAAAGAGGAAGTCTAAATATTAGATGGATTGACTTAACAAAGGAAGCCATGGCTTTGAGTTTGCAGGACCAAAGGAGAACGGTTAATGATAAGATCTTTGGAAGTCACTATTTCATAGGGTTGCTGTAGGTTTAAGACAACATGTAACAATGGTCAAAATACTGTTGCTTAGCTTTCATTGCACTACATTATAGTTCAGTCAGTGGGGATTTAGTGAACTGACTCGTTCTGTTGATTCAAATGGGCCTACATTAACTGCTACTAACTATGCTAAAGTCACAGTTATAGTAGGCCCATTTGAATCTGTGTAACTTATGGAGGAGTTGATGACTGAGTCCTACTCCAAGTCAGTGTGGGATAGTGGTTAGATTTTAAGTACAACTGTGGAGGGAGCAACATTGCTTAAAACAAACCCATCAGAAACAATGAAAGTGATGGTGTATTATGTGTCCTTAAGTTATTACCAACTTATGGCAAGCCTATGAATTATTGATCTTCAAAGGTTCTAGTCATTAGCAGCGTCACTCAGATTTTGCAAAGCTATGACTTCCTTATTGAGTGAATGTATCTCATACAGGATTTTGCTCCACCAAAGCCCTAACATGGTTGCTTTGTTTAGGAAGGTTTTGCTTGTAGGATGCTATAGCTTAAAACCGGAACACACCATAACTGTTGCCTGCCCTTGCACTGTTGTGTTATTGCCAACACAAAATGGACTTTGAATGTAGGGAAAATACAATAATCCCCATGCAGATACAAGACTTTTCATGCATCTCTGCAGCATCTGATCAGCAACCACTTTGCATGCCTGAGACAACTGCCACACTTTCCCCATCCTCCTTTCAGCTCTGTTTCTCTCTTTCCCGCACTGCCAACTTATTTATGTTCCAGCACACAATGAACTCATAGATGGGTTCCTGAGGTGAAAAAAAGAAGCCATAAGGCTGGGATAGAAAAAGTGTAAGAGCAGAAAAACAATGATGATACCGAAAAGATACCATCATTTATTCCTGTTAAAGTACAGATCTGGTCAGGTCGCCCTCTCAGTCTTAAGAGGTAAAAGCTTTCTTTTATGAATATCAGTGCTATGAAGGCAGCAACAGCTCTCAAATCAAGTTGAAGACAAGGACAGCTGCCTGAAACACGTCACTTCAAAATGGGTTTGATGTAAAGGGCATGATTTTTTTTTCTGCACAGCATTTGCCTTTTTCAACCCAGAAAAGTCCCTCTCAGTCAAACAAACTACAGGCAGCATGCAAGGTTGCAAACAAAACTCCGACAACAAGCAACCTTGTTAATTTGCTGTAATTTACCATGTCTTGGGTTCCTTAGCACCAGCCCGTGTGAAAAACTAAATGACCTATATTTTTTTTATTTATGCATCCAGGACTGCTTTTGATGCAGCTTCTGTGTGGCTTTGTGGAGCAAATACCTATGAAATTCACATCACTTCCCCACTTCTCGGGAATATGCCTTTGCTCCTCTCTTCTAAAATATCTTTAAGTTAAATTTGCTAATGCAGTGACCTAATCATAATGGAAAAAAACACATGCCCTGAAATAATGGCATTATTTACTTCTCTACTGCCGTAATTGTTGCCACAGAACATCAATTTGTTTCTAGGGAGGACTGGATGTTCAATTTGAGAGGTGGCAATGTAAGTGAAGTGGAGGAAGCGTCTCTGACGGCTGGAATCAGCCAAGCTTAAAATAATAGGACAATAACACAATTGGTCATGTAGTGTAAATTCTTTTAGCCGCCTTCAGAAAACCATTAACTATGGTAGAATAATTTCCAAAATGTGCACTCAGGCACCTAATAATGCCAAAAGACAACAATCCAAACTTAATCTTACTTTCTGTAGACCCAAACATAACAAATTTAATTTCCCACCCTGGGAGGGGCAGAATAACATCGGAAGAGTTAATAGTACTGGAAAGAAAGGAAGG
Organism: Intellagama lesueurii; assembly: GCA_037013535.1. Classification (NCBI taxonomy): domain Eukaryota; kingdom Metazoa; phylum Chordata; class Lepidosauria; order Squamata; family Agamidae; genus Intellagama; species Intellagama lesueurii. The sequence continues at coordinate 11,831,499 of JBAJHW010000003.1, forward strand.
CTGCAGAAAGAGAGGGAAAATGGACATGAGATACATTCACACAATAAGGAAGCCATGGCTTTTACTTTGCAAAATCTGAGTGGGGCTGCTAATGACCAGAACTTTTGAAGTTCATTAATTCATAGGCTTGCCGTAAGTTGGCAGTGGCTTAATGGCACATAGCACACAACAGCTGTCATTGTTTTTGATGGGTTTGCTATTAGCTTGACTGAGTCCTGCTTCAAGTCAGCGTGGGATAATGGTTAGATTTTTGGTACAACTGTGGAGGGAGCAGCATTGAAATGCCAACCTTACCCAAAGGGTCTTTGGGTGACCTTGGGCCAGACATACTTTCTCACAGCATATTTATGTATTTTTGTTGTTGTTGTTGTTGTTGTTTAGTCGTTTAGTTGTGTCCGACTCTTCGTGACCCCATGGACCAGAGCACGCCAGGCCCTCCTGTCTTCCACTGCCTCCCGGAGTTGGGTCAAATTCATGTTGGTAGCTTCGATGACACTGTCCAACCATCTCGTCCTCTGTCGTCCCCTTCTCCTCTTGCCTTCACACTTTCCCAACATCAGGGTCTTTTCCAGGGAGTCTTCTCTTCTCATGAGATGGCCAAAGTATTGGAGCCTCAGCTTCAGGATCTGTCCTTCCAGTGAGCACTCAGGGTTGATTTCCCTCAGAATGGATAGGTTTGTTCTCCTTGCAGTCCAGGGGACTCTCAAGAGTCTTCTCCAGCACCACAATTCAAAAGCATCAATTCTTCGGCGGTCAGCCTTCTTTATGGTCCAGCTCTCACTTCCATACGTCGCTACTGGAAAAACCATAGCTTTGACTATGCGGACCTTTGTCGGCAAGGTGATGTCTCTGCTTTTTAAGATGTTATCGAGGTTTGTCGTCGCTCTCCTCCCAAGAAGCAGGTGTCTTTTAATTTTGTGGCTGCTGTCACCATCTGCAGTGATCATGGAGCCCAAGAAAGTAAACTCTGTCACTGCCTCCATATCTTCCCATTCTATTTGCCAGGAGGTGATGGGGCCAGTGGCCACAATCTTAGTTTTTTTGATGTTGGGCTTCAGACCATTTTTGGCGCTCTCCTCTTTCACCCTCATTAAAAGGTTCTTTAATTCCTCCTCACTTTCTGCCATCAGAGTGGTATCATCTGCATATCTGAGGTTGTTGATATTTCTTCCGGCAATCTTAATTCCGGTTTGGGATTCCTCCAGTCCAGCCTTTCGCATGATGTATTCTTCATATAAGTTAAATAAGCAGGGAGACAATATACAGCCTTGTCGTACTCCTTTCCCAATTTTGAACCAATCAGTTGTTCCATATCCAGTTCTAACTGTTGCTTCCTGTCCCACATAGAGATTTCTCAGGAGATGGGTAAGGTGGTCAGGCACTCCCATTTCTTTAAGAACTTGCCATAGTTTGCTGTGGTTGACACAGTCAAAGGCTTTTGCGTAGTCAATGAATACATTGCGTAGTCAATAAATGCATAAATTTATGTATTTACTTACTTACATAGTGCCCCATTAGTGCAGCACGCTATTCTGGGTAGTTTGCAGCAAAATAAAATATAACGCCACAACAGCAGAGTTATATATAAAACCAAGAAACTATAATACAAGAGGCTTAATATCAGTTATCAGATAAGGCAGAACACGAGGCACAACTACCCGACAGAACTGTTTTAGAGATGTGCACTTTTCTAGAAGACATATTTGCTACCTTCAATGCCTGTAAGGCAGTTTATTCTGCTGCACCTGTTCAAAGTGTACTTAAATCATGCAGCTGCTCCTGAAGATAATGATAATAATTATGTGCTATAATGATGAACCTCTCCAGAGTTTTTGAGGTATACAGTACTCAGAAGTGGTTTGTGGGTAAGCTGCTCTGGGACTGTGCAGCTTGCCCAAGGCTACACAAGCTTGGCCTTCTCCCAAGAGACACAATGGAGCATCATCACCTTCCTGACACCATTAATTGTGGCCTACCGAGGCTAACACAAATTCTGTTTGTTCCCCACAACTAGACTTCGTGTATGCATTTGCCATCTCTTAGCTCAGAGGAAGGCTTTTCCTTTTAAAGGCCAGACTTTCTCCAACACAAAATAAAGAGAAGTTGTCTGTAAACAAAAGAGGGAAGGAGATGATGAGAGAAAAGAGGTTACCTACCTGTAACTCTGGTTCTTCGAGTAGTCCTCTGTGAATTCACACTAATGGGTTAATCTGCACCTGAGCAGAGCAGCCTCTGGAAACTTCCACAGCTTTAAGCACTTAGTGCTGGGACCTCCCCTACACCTGGCTATATGACTCCACCCCCGGCCCAGTGCTTCAGTTCTTAAAGAACCGACCGCTGCTGCCGAACATGCCATGGCAAACGTGACGGACAGCGGGGAGGACGGCAGGACGTGTGAATTCACAGAGGACTACTCGAAGAACCAGAGTTACAGGTAGGTAACCTCTTTTCTCCTTCGTGTCCTCTGTGAATACACACTAATGGGTGACTGGCAAGCTGATCAACCAGGAGGAGGGACGTCACGAAAGTGCAGAGCCAGGACAGCTCGCCCTACTGCAGCCTGAGCCTTCGGCCGGACTACCAGGCGGTAGGGCGAGATGAAGGGAGACGGAGTGGCACACGTGGCAGCGCGGCAGACATCTGCGACGTCCACGTGATAGAGAAAGGCCATTGAGGATGCCACAGCTCCAGTAGAGTGAGCTCTCACTGATTTTGGAAGAAGAGTTTCTGCCAAATCATAAGGAAGGCGGATGGACTGGACCATCCAGCTAGACGTGGTCTGAGAGGAAGCCGGTACTCCGAAGGAGAGCCAGCAAAGGTGACAGACGTTGTGAGACACAGCACGCTTCACGTCCAGAGTGTGCAGAGCTGTTTCAAGCAATGAAGATGGTGTGGGAAAGAGACCAGGAAGGACAGCTGGCTGGTTGAAATGGAAGGCAGAAAATACCTTAGGCAAGAATGTAAGGCCTGGCCGTAAGGATGCTTTGCAGAAAAGGAGGACCGGCTCTTAGTGTAGCCAGCCCTCCAGCCCTGCAAGCTAAGGATAGTGCCAGGAGCAAGGCAGCCTGGAGGGTTGCCAAAGAATTAACTGGAGAGACCACTGAGGTGTCAGTGGTCTATAGGCAGGGCGCATATTCTCCGGGCCGCTGAGAAATAGCGTGCAGGTAGAACGGGCCAGTCCCAGGCAAACCAGTGAAGGAGAAACCGAAGGAGTGCATCCAGAGACATTGGCCTAGTAGGCCAATGTCGTCGTGATGCAAAGGGACAGAACGCCTACCCATGAAAGGGGTAGGTCGAGGTGGTAGAAGGTGTGCAAGCATGATAGCACGTCCATTACTGTCGGGGAAGACTCCAAGCCGACAGGTAGGGGAACCCGAGGTCCGGATGAAACCTCCGACCCCTGTCCCGAGGCAGTAGGTGAGGGACCAGGTGCAGCGTGATGTATTCTGCAGGTCCCAGGAGCTAGCGAGGCAACCAAGCATGACGGTCGCACACTCATGGTGGACTTGAACAACAGGCCTTTGAAGAAGGGGCAAAGGTCGAACCTCTAAAGGAGGCCCCATGACCAATAGGTCAGGAAGGCATCCCCTAGGGAGGCGCGGCAGACACCGGCTCGCAAGCCGAACATGGCACACTTCTTGTCCATTCAAGATGCGAAAGCATCCATGCCTGGAGTCCCCCACCAGCGACAGAGGCAACGAAAGATGGTATCGTCGAGAGCTCGCTCGTGAGAGCAGGACTGTGGTCTGCCGAGATGGACTGCCATGGAAGTGTTCTCGCCTGCCAAATGTACAGCCACTCGATAAATGTGGCGAGCATAACACCATCTCGAAAGGTCGATGGTGTGAAAAAGAAGGCGTAACGAGTGAGTGCCATCCTGCTTGTTTATATAATAAACTGCAGCGGCATTGCCTAATGCGACCTGGACCACCCGACCCCGGAGCAGGGACTCAGAGGCCTAAAAGGTATCGGTGAGTGCCAGGAGCTCCAGCACAATGATATGCAGGCTGGCTACTACCATGAACCAGCGGCGAAGGGCCACGTGGTGGCGTGGACAAGCCCCCCGCAGTGTGGCGGGCTCGTATCCAACAGTGACCGAACCAACTGGGTCAAGAGACCAGAGGGTCCCCCTGTCTGTAGGGGGTGGGGGCAGGGGGTTTCCACCCATCCAGTTGAGCAGCACGTTCCGGAGTCACCTGGAACAACATGGATGGGCGGTCGCAAGATATCTGAAAGAGTGAGAGAAACCAGGCTTAAAGGGACCGCATCCTCGGTCGAGCAAGCTGTCCCACAGCTGCAGTAGATGTCATCAGCTCCAGGAGTCGCTGGACCTGTAGGGCAGGGAACCAAGTGCCTGAAGAAAAAGGGAGCATAACAAATTATGCATTGTCACAGACTTGATGTCAGGGGAAAAAGCCTGCTCCAAGAGAGCATCCAAAGTCACATTAACACAGTTTACACAGTGTGTAGGTGGTAAAGTCAACTTCACTATGTTGACCTATAGTCCTAACGCTGACGAAAGGGACAGTGCCAAGGACGTATGCTTACCAGCCTGTGACTTGGCCCCGCAACCAGGAGCCAGTTATCCAACCATGGGGAAACAGTGATTCCCCCAAGTGAAACCCTGAGAAAGCGATGACGGTCTAACTAGATGCCCGCATGAAAGTGAGCATCTTACAATAAACCAACCCCCTGGACGTAACCAGTGAATAACAGAGTCCAAGGAAGCCATATGGAAACTACGCAGAGTAATAAAAGAATTCAGGCTTCCAACCCCAAGGACGGGCCAGAGGCCTCCATCCTTGGTGGGTTTTTTGGGGGGGGGGGTTGGGTGGGGTTAGGGGTGGAGGTGGCCATAACACGGCCTGTGACAGGGGTACATCAAATACAGTGGCATAGCTGGGAAGACAAGGAGCCAAACGGACTGACTGGTCAACAACAGAGAAGTAAAGAGACCGCTCAGTCTTGCGGTCCTGCCTGCAATCCTGTCGGTCAGGGCACTGCCTGCCCACATGTCTAGGGGCGGCGGCTGGTAACTTTGGGGTTGAGGCCATTGATGTTCCCGGGATGCCCTAGGCTGATAGGACCATCGTCAGGCTCTTGCGGTTGTTACGCCGCAAATAACTGTACCGCCGTCTAGAGCTTGAGCAGGTTATCAAGAATAACAACAGTTTTCTGACTAAAGAAAAACCCTACACCAACAACGGCAGGTCCTGACCCGTCAGTTGTTTAGATGCTGGTTTTAAGGCGTATCGAGCAGCAGTGCGCTCGTGACGCACCTGCAACAGTGCCTCCTAGTGATGTGGGAGGCCTGAACTGTAAAGGTGCACAGGAGCTACCTGCAGAGTGGGCAGCGCCAAACTCCGTAAGTGGCGATGATAAGCCCCCATGGCAAAGGAGTAAGTGGCTACATGGCGGCCAAAAACAAATAACAACGCCGACCAAAGAACTCCTCATCTGTTAACAGTAAAGGAGTGTGACTATCTGTGACAACTGAGAGGGGTGTAGGAAGATTGGTTGGAAAATCTTCCTCCCCCCTGTGACTCATGTGAGTCCCAATCCTGAATAAGGTAAGCCCTCCTGACGAACAGGGGAGAAGACTGTCCTAGCATGAGCCTGACCAAGCTCAGGCTCAACACAGTTGTCAGAACAGAGAAGGCCGAATGGGTTAACAGCAGGTTTGGTCGAACCTGCGAACATTGTGCTGCCGGAGCCGAGTTCGAGGGAGCACTACACCTGTGAAGCGTATGTGGAGGCGCAAAGCACTCCATAGCCCATGGCTCAGAACGATGCCAGGTGGAGCGGGATGGCGGTGGTGGCAGAGAGCTCATAGCTCCTATACTGGATAAAAGGGACTGGTCCTACACAACCTTGTCAGCGTGATAGGACCTACCTGAGGAAAATTACCCAGGTCTACCCGACAGCGGCAGGGTTCTTGGGTGGACTCCTGTGAGTCCTTTTCCTATGAGCCTATGCGGGCACCGGCAGCTGAGGCGGGGCCGCAGGGTACTATGTGAACCAGCCCATTGATAAAGAGGGCTGTTTTGTGTCAAATTATCAGCCACCAAACAGGTGCTACCCCAGCCAGGGATATCACTGACTAGCAGGGCTAGCGGTGGGAGTTGCAGCCCCCCCCCTTTTCAAAGGCAAAGCTAGGACTGTCAAATGCTGCCAGAAAGCCCTTGCCTTGGCACCTAACTGATTTTGGAAATAGCAGCCGCGTGAACAAGCCCCTTGATAAATGAGGGCCGTTTCACACCAAACCACCCAAGGGTCACCCCAGTCAGGCATATCACTGACATGTAGGGCTAGCCGCGGGAGCTGAAGGGGCCCATACTATCCCCAAGGCTTACCGCATGTCGCCGGAACATCTACAGCCTCGGCGTGCAGCTCTATCCGGAATCGGCAGCGGCATGAACGCGCCCACGAAGGAGGGCTGTCGTGCGCCAATCACACGCAGAGGCTTTGCCCCATGTCAGGAGAATCACTGACAGGCGGGGGAGGCGACCGGCGCTGCAGGAGGCCCTTTCTTCTTCAAGGGCAGGGCTCCAGATGCCCTACTCACTGCAGGTTAACAGCTGTATGAACGAGCCCCTTGAAACAAGAGGGCTGTTCCGCGCCAACCTCCGAAGAGGCTGTACCCCACTGACGAGCGGGGAGCAGGAGCTACGGAGGCCCTTTCTTCTTCCAAGGGCAATCCTAGGCTGTGCAGAAGCCCAGCTCACTGCAAAACAGCTGTAAGAACGAGCCCCTTGAAACAAGAGGGCTGTTCTATGTCAAACTCCGGAGAGGCTGTACCTCAGTCAGGAGAATCATTGACAGGCGGGGCAAAGCTCAGAAGCCGTCCTCTTCAAACCTGCTAGGAAGAGGAAATTGCAAACAGACAGAAAGCTGTTGCTTTTAAGCCTGGGGGTAACTTTATAAAGAAGGTAAAAGAGACCTTATGTCTTTAAGAGAAAAGCCCTGAGGGCTGCAAAGCCGGCTTTGTAAAGTTTTACAAGGAACAGTTAATGCCGGCTAATACCTTATCCCCAGGCAAAAGAATCAACTTGTTACAGAAGAAAGAACAAAGGGAGGTCAAAGAAAGGAAAAGAATCATTTCTACTTGCGAAGTTCCAAACGAAGCTGCTGCTACAGTGGCATTCAAAAAAAGAACTGAAGCACTGGGCCGGGGGCGGAGTTATATAGCCAGGTGTAGGGGAGGTCCCAGCACTAAGTGCTTAAAGCTGTGGAAGTTTCCGAATGCTGCTCTGCTCAGGCGCAGATTAACCCATTAGTGTGTATTCACAGAGGACACGAAGGAGAACCCAAAATGGTCATGAATTTTGAGAACTGAGAAGTTAGGTCATCTGTGGTGTCTCTATGGTGTCTCTTTATTCCATATATTCACTTTGTTGCAAAGGTAAAGGAGGCTGAGACAAGACAGTGCCTTTTTAGTGGTGACACTGAGGTTATGGAACAGATTCCCCACAGAAGCTCACCTTCCTGGTTAGTTCCCAGTTGTCACAGAAGGGCCATTTTACTGAGGCTTCTGGTGGACTATTGTGTTTTCACGTTGCATTTGCTTTGGTAGTTGTTAGTGTTTATTTCATTCTGCTTTTATTTCTTACCATTTTGGATTAAAAAGAAGCACAGAGACGACAAAGGACTGCTGTGCTAACACAATCGTTTCCTTTTACAGCATTTTTGAACAGTGGCTCAGAAGACACCAACCCCTGCGGGAGGTTTACCCTGCGGCCAACGCCCCCATTGGACATAACCGTGAATCTTACATGGTCCCCTTTATTCCTCTTTACAGGAATGGGGAGTTCTTCATATCATCCAGAGAACTCGGATATGATTATGAATATCTCGCAAATCCAGGTAATGTCCAAATGTTGCATCAGTAAAGTAGCCTTTATTGATTGGAGCTAGTCTTTTTAGGTAGAACCAGAGGAGCAGAGGAAGAGAGTGCCCTATGACAATTGATGCTGTTTTGACATCAGATTGTGTTGCTCCTACATATGGGATCCTAAGGAAAAAAATGAGGTGTTTTGAGATTTGCTGCCCAAAAAGTCCAAAATAGCTCTCTCGGTGTTGGGTTCCCCATTGCCTCCATGCCAATAGAAAATTCTGTGAGGAATCGCTGGAGAGCTCAGCGGTTTAGAAATCTGGTTGCAGACCCAGAGGTTTGGAGTTCGATTCCCCCGTGGTGCCTCCTGTACAGGGGCTGGACTCGATGATCCACAGGGTCCCTTCCAGCTCTGCCGTTCCAAGCTTATTATTATGAACTGCTGGATAGCTTAGTGGTTTAGGTACCTGGCTGTGGAACCAGGGGTTGGGAGTTCGATTCCCCACTGGGCCTCCTGGACAGGGGCTGGACTGGATGATCCACAGGGTCCCTTCCAGCTCTGCCGTTCTAAGATGATGATGATGATGATTTAACCTGTAGATGAGTGTGCCATCTCTTGCACCTAGAAGTAAAGTTCAAGGCTGTCACCCAGAAGATTTTCTGTCCTGTCATTTTTAGTTAAAATTATAGAACCCAGAGAAGTTACTTTTTTTTTGGAACTATGATTCCCAGAATCTCTGAGGATGCTGCTGCTTTTGCATTGACCAATATCACATTTCAGGCAGGGCTGAAAGATGCTTTCTGATAGCCTCATCCACAAGGTATGACTCTCCCTCTCTCTTTCTCATGCTTGTCTATCTGTAAACAATCTTAAAAGATCCGTCTTTGGGTGTTTTAGTTCTAAAAAGCTACTTTACAACAAAACCAATAATTATCATGGCAGTTTCAAGAGCTTTATATGATGATGAAGACAGCAACAACCCACCTAGCATGTATTGCAGAATAAACAGAGTGCACAGAGAGAGAGAGAGAGAGAGAGAGAGAGAGTTCTTTCACAATGCTATTGAGCCACCTCTTACATCAGGTTGCATTGGGTAGAGAAATCAGATGGGAATACTCTTTGGCTGCAGTTGTGCTAAGAACAAGGCAAGTTTACCAATCTACCGACCTCCCAGACTCAAATGACAAAATGTTTTCATGGAGGCAACATCCCCCAGATTGCTTGATTTATCATTCTGACAAAATGTCTGCTTGGCAGCAAAGATGGTCATGGCTGTCAAAAGTGTAGGGGAGGGCTTTAAACGGTTCCCTAAAATACTTCCATTTCCTTTGGATTACTAAGCCCTTGCTCAAATTGCATTTCCAGCTCAACATAACAGAAATGGTACAAGAGTTTGTAGCAAGCACTGAAATAGAGGGGGCTAAATGCTGGACAGTTAAGAGAGCTGACAGGAAAAAAAATGGATTCATTTGAATTGTGGTGCTGGAAGAGAGCTTTGTGGATACCCTGGACTGCCAGAAAGGTGAACAAGTGGATCCTAGATCAAATCAAGCCTGCACTATCTCTGGAGGCAAAAATGTTGAAGCTGAAGCTGTCCTACTTTGGGCACATCGTGAGAAGGCAGGATTCTCTGGAAAAGGCAATAATGCTGGGAAAGGTGGAAGGCAGCAGGAAAAGAGGAAGACCAAAGATGAGATGGACTGACTCCCTAAAGGAAGCCACAGCCTTGAGTTTAAAAGTACTAAGCAAGGCAGTTGAGGACAGGACATTTTGGAGAGTGCTCATTCATAGATTGCCGTGAATTGGAGGTGACTTGATGACACATAACCACAACAGCAAAGGCAGCTAGTGGTTTGCTTTGAAAGAATAAAATAAGCAAGCAAAGAAACAAAACAAAAAGCTTTTAAAGGATATGATACGAAAGTGAATGCAGGAACTTCACCATAGTTATGCAATTAGTACAAAGCAGTGTTTTTAGGTTCTTCTTATCTCCCCACCACCACCATGTTCTTGTTTGTTCCTGCCTTCAGAAGCAAGGCTCAGGAACCACAAAATTAGTCTCCTTGCCCTGGAAGATGATGGGAAAATTGGTGGTGTTCTGGATGAGAGAAAAAAACCAAGAACTTTCTGGGAAAATGGACCAAGACTGCAGAAATAATGCTCTGGCGCAAATAACGTTTGAATTGATTTTTTTTTCTTTTGTATCATTTGTAAGCCCCCTTCCTCCTGGCGAGGGTACTCAAGGCAGCTCACAAGGTTTAAAACAAGTAATACAAAAACAAAACAAAAATTAATTACAGGTTAAAAAAGTGAGTGAAGTACAATAATAATTAGAAACCCATAAAGTAATTAAAAACATTTAAAAACAGACTTAGAAAGAGGGGCAAAAACTCAGCATCCAGAGACTTGGGGATGCTGCTGGATGTGAACAAGGTAGTGTGAAATAGTGATGCCTTTGTTGCATGGATATTTAAGGGTTTGAAACTTTGGGGAAAAAAATTTCTCTCTCTTCCTGCGATTTTATAACAATCAGCCTGTCCTCCTGTGCTGTGTATGTCTTGTTCCTTAAAATGAAAGGACACCCATTTTGCACAGAGAGAAATCAACAAGAGTGAATAACTTAGCAAATTATTCCATATATGCTTAGTCCTTGTTCCTCTTTTCGAGAAAATCTCCACTCCTTCCTGTAGTGTTCTAGGGATGAAAAGGAATAATGTTGGATTTGGCTGTTCTGATTAAAGCGGGGGCAGGATTTAGCTCCCAAGACTCATTGCAAAAATAAATGCGCTCCTCGGTGTGAACCTTGAAAGGAGAAAAAAAAGAGTACATAAACCCATGCACACATTTTCTAAAAGGAATGCTTAGATTTGTGCAGTTGATATGCACCAGATACCTAAGTGTTTTAAGTTGCTTTAATTGGTGGGAGAAGTTAACAAATTATGTGTGCACAAATTAGGCAAAAGGTATAAATTAACTAATTAGGGAACATTCCCTTATACTACTCATAAAAATGGATGCACTGGAAAGCACATATAAAAACTTGAGCCAATTTCAGTGAGGGAAGAATGAACGAAGTCTTGAAACCCGGTAGGAACCAAGGACAGAGAGAAAATGTATGTGGGATCCAGAGCAATGTGAGATCAGCAATGTACATGTCCCTAACTGTGGCTAAGGGTAGAACAACATGTTGTACTAATCCACCTTCATATTATTGTACCTGTTTTCAAAAGCGGCAGCTATGGGGACTCTAATAATCTTGATTGTGACTCTGTATCCCAATTCCAAAACAACCAGGATTTAGGAAACACCAGTCTCCTGAGCTATGGATTACCCTGGGTGACTTTCCAGAACTTTCCAGTGTTTGGTGTCTATCTCATGGAGTGTCAAGAGGATTTGAAAACATATTAATGATTGCCTACTTGGCATAAGTTAGACTAGATAGCATTTAGAAGAGGCTCATGGACTGGCTCTCCTGCCAACCTAGCAGTTCGAAAGCATGTAAAAATGCGAGTAGATAAATAGGCACCACCTCGGTGGGAAGGTAACGGCGTTCCGTGTCTAGTCGTGCTGGCCACGTGACCACGGAAACGGTCTTCGGACAAACGCTGGGTCTACGGCTTGGAAACGGGGATGAGCATCACCCCCTAGAGTCGGACACGACTGGACTCAATGTCAAGGGGAACCTTTACCTTTACCATGGACTGGACTGGGAGAAGACTCCACAAGGTGCTTCCAGTTCCTCAGAAATGTCTTTTTGGGTTGTGTGTTTGCCTTCCGCCCCCAAATAAAGTGTGACTTGGGGGTGAGGAGGACTTAAAATGTCAACTGCAATGATTAGAAAGGAAGTTATAGCTTGGACAAGGTTTCTAGAATGTTTCTCCTTACAGAAGGAAAGGAAAATAAAAGGAAATTAAGGTAATTGGACAGAGAGATAGGTAGGAGAGAGCAGAGGATCTTATCCATGAAGCTGTAGGGATCCCTGGATAGGCTTCAGGGGATCATGAACCAGGGACACACACAGAGAGATGCACAGACACACACAGAGAGACACACAGACACACAGAGAGAGATACACAGACACACACAGTTTTCTCTTTGCTTCCATTCCTGTTACTTTGGAAATTGCCTTTGTGGGGGGAAAAGTTTGTGTTATTACAGTATTATTTCACTCTAGGGTTCATTGAGTTCTTCAGATTCTCAAAGGGGTCCATGTCCTTCCCTGCCCTTCTTTAAAAAAAAAACTTTAAAAATGATGGAGTACAGAAAAGGAGAATTCCCTCTGGTTCAGGATATATGGTGGGGCTCATTACGGCTCTTAGCCACAATCCCTTAATTATTAGCACAAACAGCCAGTGGTTTTCAAAAGTAATTATGGTTTCTTTTCAAGCCTATTGGAGCAGGTAACTATCTGCTGGGGAGCTCAGACGAGACCGGAGCTGATCTATTGGGATGATGTGTGAGATTACTGCAAATATAATTATTCAATGCAAGAGGGAAGGAGCAAAATGAAATGCAGGGTCTGTTTGCCCAATAAACTCCGGTGCACTTATTCGGGCACCCATACCTTCTAGTCACAGCAGAGGTCTCAGATTTATAGAGATTTAAAAAATCTATCCATTTCATTGCCATTCATTTCTAAGAATACCACTAACATCCTCATCCGGAATTGGAACACAAAACATTTTCTTTTGCTCATGGAACAAACACAGGGAAATGTGTACATATTTCGGTATGCATTTTTTCTAATACATAGAGTTTTGCCCAATGTTTCCCACTGAATAAAGTGTGGTTGTGCTTATTTTTCCAAATAGTGTCACACGCGTATATTTGTGTGCCTGTCAGTCAACTGCTGGACTTCAACAGAGCCTTGCAGTTGGACTGGGGCATGTTCTGCTAGCTCAGTCCGCCCTGGAAGCTTCTGGAAACCTTCCAGCCCAATTTTGCAATGATGGTTGGAGGGAGACGCACCATTCCTGGCATCTGTTGTTTCACTACGGCCACCTTTCTTTGCCGCTTCCAACACTTTGGCTGTGGTGGAAATAATCCTCCTGCAGGCTGCCATTCTGCCCCCCCCAAAAACAAACCAAAAAACCCAACCCTGCTCTGTGACATCATTAGTTACTGCTGTTCTGCAGAGTTTGGGGAATGGCAATGCTGCCACCAATACCTCTCCTGATCTTCCTCAATTCCATCTCTAGGCTTCCTTCCCCAAAAATCATGGCGACCTGCCACCATCACCCCAATTTGTTCCCTGAAAATTGGGTAGCGTATATCTGCTCAGGGGTGGGCACACTGCAGACCAAGGCCACCCTTGAGACCCTCAAGGCTCTAAAGTGAAAGCTGCTGCTTCTGGGGGCCATATAAGACCCCACCCATTAAAAAAAATGGAAATCAGAAGTGAAAATTCAAAAAAAAAAAGTTTAAAAGAACTACTACCTGGAATTTGTTTTTAAGAGCAGTTTCTGACTATTTCCAGACCGGATATGGCCCACGGTGGGGTTTGGGAGCAATTCATTGTCTCCCAAGGCTCCTGACCTTGTCCTCATTGGTTCAACCTACTAAGGGTTGCAATCAGGTGGCAAGAAAGGATTCTGCCTGATTGCATCATAAATGGTCACTTTGCTGGGAGTGATGTCCCTAAAGGTGACCCTTCTGTCTGTGTAGGAATTGGTCCAGCCCAGCCCCCCAAAAAAGTAGCTTTGTCAGTGGCCCAAAATGGTCCGGCTTGGGCATGGATCAAGCTGTGTCACTATTGCATATATATCATGTGATCACCAGGAAATAGTTTGCACTGGACTGTGCCATAAGCAGTCCAAAATGTGAGCTATTTCCCCATCCGATCACACCGTAGGTGTATCTATTTTACTTATTTATAATATTTTTACCCTGCCTTTCTCCTTAAAAAGACCCAAGGTGGCTTACATCATTAAAAGACAATATAAAAGGTAACAACAGTGAGTATACAAATACTAAAAAGGATCAAACAACTACTGTACTGAAAAACATAAGTGACACCAAAACACATTCAAAGTGATATGGTACAACAATCCATTTTTAAAAAACCCACTCAGGCAGCCGGTCACTCAGGGAAAGCCTGCTTGAAGAGAAAGGTCTTTGTCTGGTTGAGGAAGGACAGCAAAGATGAGGTTGAATATAATGAAATCAAGATGGCTTTGGAGCCAAATCCTTTCCCCTTGCCTCTGCTTTTTGTTTTGTTGTGTTTATGTGTGTATGTTTTGACCGAACTCTAGGAGGCCTTGGAAGACAGGAGGGCCAGGCGTGCTCTGGTCCATGGGGTCACGAAGAGTCGGACACGACTTAATGACTAAACAACAACAGTTCTTTACTCTGATCAGTTAGCAATTTGACTAAGAACTCCTGGGTAGCTCAGTGGTTTTGGCATCTGGCTGCTGAGCCAGAAGTTTGGAGTTCAATTCCCCACAGTGCCTGCTTGGCAGGGCCTGGAGTCAGTGATCCCTAGGGTCCCTTTCAACTCTGCAGAGAGTCTAAGATTATGATGATGATGATGACTTGAATTGCTTCCTTAAATCAAGAAATTGAGTCCATAAAGAAGACCACAGCTTTGAGTATGCAAGAGCTGTGCAGGGATGTTAATGGTAGGACATTTTGGAGGCCACTCATTCATAGGGCCACCATAAGTCAGAGACAACCTGACAGCGTATAAGAACAGCAACCATCAAGAAATCCTTGTCATGAATAACTGGATAGGGGAGACCACTAGCTGCATTTGGATTTGACTGCTGGAACTGTTTCATGTTCTTGTTTCCCAATGAATTCTGTTGCATTACGAGTCAAAATGAAAGCCTTTTCTCTCTTTTCAGCCAACCCCTTCCAGAACTTTTTTGAGCCTTATTTGGAGCAAGCCCGCCAAATCTGGCCATGGCTGGTGGGAGCCGCTGTGGTGGGTGCCATCATCATGTTGATCGTCGGACTCAGCATCCTCCGATGTCGGAAGAAGAAAAGAATCTCCGAGGAGACGCAACCGCTACTCATGGAGAGTGACGATTATCAGCATGTGACGTACCAGTCACATGTATAACAACTGCCCAGGGCCAATACTTTTAAGTGTTAACTCAACGTGATGTGTGAGATGAAGTCTCCAATGTCTTTGCCAAAGCTTGATCAGAAAAACAAGGGGAGGGAGGAATTCCAGGTTGGGCCTGGTTTGTACAGAAGAGAGATAGGGGTTCTCGAAGCTTTGATAGCATGCATAATAATAGTCTTTAAACCTTTTCTATATACCTTTTCTCCATTCAAAATGCCATAATCACACTGGATAATACAACACCAACACCTGACCTTTTCCTAGTAGCAAAGTAACTTTGGAGGAACAGCAATTTGATTAGGAGAAGGGTTCACACAACTTGTTTCAAGCAGTAGGTCACCAACTCAACCCCTCCATTCTATAGTTTAAGCTTTGAGAAGACATAAGGACAGTCAACCACAGGTTGGGAACGTCACATTGATGTTGGCCCTGGACCTGTCCGTGATTCTAAGGTGCTCATTGAAACTAAAAGTGTTTAAAGCAGCTTCCTCACTTCCAGGACTGGCTCGTCACTCCTAAGCACACTTTAACCATTCCTTTGTATCTACAGTCAGAGTTGGTTAAAGGAGTGGTTCTCAACTTTTCATATCTTATATCACAACAATGGCTGTACCAAAGAACTTGTGTCCCACCATGACAGAAACAAAAGTCCACTTATCTGTGAAGCACATTTGATATATTCAAAGGCACTGTGTAACTCTAGTCATAATTTACCTTACATGTTAAGGATGCAAAAACAAACAAACAAACAAACAAACAAAAACTAGGGCAGTATCCTGTTCAGTACTTATGGGTAGATAAAATTTCAACTGCAAAAGCTAGCACAGAGGTGCAGTGCATGCATGACCAGCCACACAGCCAGCACATTGTCAAGGTAATACAGTATGGTCGTTTCTGCAAAAGTTCTGCATGCAGAAGCACTGAACAGGATACTGGCCCTCAACTAGCATTTTGTGGCATGAACACCAACAAATAATCCCATCAGTGGTTGAAGATTGCCATAATATAGTTGACTATCAGTTTTACTGCCGTAGCAACTACAAAAACAAAGATAATAAATAATTGTGGCAGTATTGTTGAAATGAATTTATGAGAGCCTGGCATTTCACCTGGACTATTTCTGTGTCCCATATGTTTCCCACTGGGTTAATGGGTGTCCGAGGATTAGGGGTTTTCTCCTCTTTCAGTGCATACTTATAGATAACATTTAAGACAGAAACTCTGATATATTTCTCCATCGAGTCACACTGATTGCATGATTGTTCATGCAACTATTTATTAGTTACTTGACAGGGAACCTCCTGAGTCAGTGGTGTGTGTGGGACATGTATACAGTTTCTTTTCTGCTCCACAATTAGGCAATACAATGCTAGGTAATGAAATTTACATCATCTGACTACAACAAATAACATTTTGAAGTTGTACAAAGAAGGCCATCTTGACTAAAAAGCATACCAACCAGGCTACCTAAAGAAGGTACAATACAGACAAGCACCCTTTACTGCAAACTGGGGACCATCAGTCATTAAGATGGTCAGAGACCTTAAAGCAACCCTCTTCCTAGTCTTAAGAACAAATGTATTTTATCCTAAAAATAAGTGTATTTTGTGCCTCGTTTATGGTAATACATTGCATAACCTACCAATAAACTGTATTTTATGCCTTAAAAAGCAAAAGGCTGGCTCAGTTTGTCAAGACCTTTCAACTGAGGGCTTGGTAAATTAATATGGAAGGGTTGCCTTATCAATTGCAATAAATATCGCAATATCTCAGTAGAGGTGATCTACTTTCTGGTCCCTGTCATTTGTTATGAAGTTAAATGTGTCCAATAAAAACTACCGGAGCAGAAGGAATGATAATCAAATCTATAGATGGCATGCAACTGGAATGACCAGCTAATAACTCTGTGGACAGAATCAGAAATCAAGATGGCCTTACAGATTGGGGAACTGGGGCAAAACAAATAACATGCATTTCCACAGGGGTAGATGTAAAATTGTATCAGCAGTACAGCAGTGTGTACTAATCTTCCTCCCAGCTGATATCAGAATATGCAGGTACAAGCTGAGAACATTTACTCCTCACTTCTCCAGACAGGGAGAAAACCACCGACTCTCAGCCTCTGAAAGCCCACCACAGAAGGATCAGATGATTTCCAAAAATGGAGCCATTCCACAGGTGTCATATGGACCATTAAGGGCTACATGGGAGGTCTGTAATCTCACTTCCCCCTATTAACAGGGTCCAGCTACAGCTCCTGTGATGCTCAAGTCTCCCTAAGGAGCATATGGCATTTGGGCAGGGAGTTCCACAGGCCACAAATCTACCACTTTATGCTGAGGCAAGTCCTCAACCTTCAGCAGTGCATAGCATCTGTGCCTTGAACAAGCCTGACCCTTAAAAGAACACTTTACTTTACTCAGCACTTTGCAAGTACTTCCACATGGGCTTTGTGATTCCTTAGAACTCACAACAGCTCATTTAAATAGGACTTCTCCATGGTACCTAATCAATGGCCTTCACCACTCTTCCGGATTTAGCCTAACCTTGCTGGTCCAAGAGACTAGTCCTCAGTTAGAATTTTAATAATTATTTTTTATTAAGAAAATATAGTTTCATAGAACAATTTGTTTGCTTAAGCATAGCATAAAGACATGTTCAAAGGATTGCCATAGTTAAATGCAACAACTACTTCCCATTAAAATAATAAACACTAAAAAGCTGAGCTAAGGTGGGCTAGCCCCACCTCCTTCTTTTCTTACCATGCTACGTTCTTTTCCATTCAGCTACATAACACAAACCATCAGGAACTTCTCTCAGGAAAAAAGGTTCTCTCAAACAAAATGGTCTCTCTAACATAACCCATCGTCCATTTTTCTACATTCCTCGGACCTCCTTCTTCATGGCTGTAAACCAATTAACTCAAAGAGGCGTAACTGTCCACTCCACCTCCAATTATCATGGAGTTGCAGGTGTGTTATCTCCATTCCAATTAGACGGGAATTTGTTGGGTCTTCGGACTGGGGCCTCTTCGACCTTGCATTCTTAATCAGGATTCACTCTGTACCAGCCTGGCTGTAAATTAGGAAAAACAGCCTCTCAGCCTTTTCCACATTCCCATGTCTTCAACTCCTTTCACTTTGAAACCTAACAGACTCCATTTTCTCTCATCCTCGTCGAGTACAAGTTCCACTCTCCTTCAATATCAATGACAGCTCCCAGCCCATCTTTAAAGGCATTTCTCCGCAAAGCCTGCTATAACAGATTAATCTGGAAGTAACCAGTACAGAGCTTAGATACATTACTTTCTTGGACTTTAGCTTCTGTAGTAAATAAATAACTTGTGTGGAATATATGTATTTGCTTCCACACATTTTCACACAAGTAAATAAATAACAGAATGTGTTGCATTTTAATTTTTAAAAAGTCACTTAAAATAGGAAAAAATATGAAATATGAAAAATAGCAGATATGAACAATGATATCACCATATTAACCTCCCCATCTCCGATTCGTTGATTGCTTGGGTTTTTTTAAAAATCATAATTATGGAAAACTACTCTTTGAGAATTTGCCTGTTGGGCAATATTTTAAAATAATGGGTGAACGTTACTTTTTGGACCAAAAAAAAAAAAGAGAGAGAGAGAGAGAGAGAGAGAGAGAGAGAGAGAGAGAAAACATTTGTATTTATTACATTATTTTCAACAGGGCAGGAAAAGCAACATTTTCGCTTGTAAAGTGTGACTCCCATACTCTGCCCTGTCACTGCCTATGACTTGCTGGACAGAAGTGAAGCTAGAAACACCCTAAGATGCACATCTGTTCTGGACATGGAGTATAACCACATCCAGAACCAGTTTCATATCACTGTCCATATTTGATCTTTCCCCAGTCAAAACGTGCTGTAACTAAATACCAAGTGAGCCTCGGATGCAATGGAGGGTGAATTTCATGGCATCTCTAAGCTGGACAGGTCCTCAATCATTGGAAAATGTCCCATCACAACTCTAAAAATTTACATATTCCCAGAGGGAAAAGCATGAAGCACTGCAGTCACGAAACATAGACCTTTTTCTCAGCCGGCTCTGATTCTCCTGCCCACAACCCAGTGGCCCAATGAATCATAGAATCATAGACTAGTGAAGTTAGAAGGGGCCTATAAGGCCATCAAGTCCAACCTCCTGCTCGATGCAGGAAGACAAATCAAAGGAGATCTGCCAGGTGGTTGTCTAAGTTTCTCTTGAATGCTGAACAAGGGGTGCAAGGGGAGAGGGGGCTCAGAATTTGGATCATCTTTTATTTTTAAAACACTAGTCCCTCTTTCCTGCTTAAACATTCCAGCTGCATCCAGAGGATGCCATTGACTGCGAGCAAAACCGCAAATGGCTTCCTGATCATAACAACCTGGGGGAAAAAATTACTCATCACTGCATGAGCCTTTTATTGAAAGCTTCTTTTCCTGGGTGATATATTTTCATAACACTGTGGCTCTTTGCCAACCCGGCTGCTCGCAACTGCAGCTGTGAAATGTATAAAAGCCACAGGGGTTTGCAGATTCTTTGAATCAGAGATTGGAGATGTTACTTTGCAGAATCTTTGAATCAGAGATTGGAGATGTTACTTTTCTGGGCGCTTTAGTCCAAAAAAGTAACTTTTCAAAGCTAATGGGTGTGTATGGTGAGATGTGCACAAGCCGTTCCTTTACTTCACGACCTGTTAATACATAGGCACCACATGTTGTATACAAGGTACCAGTAATTTGTGGAAATGCCAGCAGGATAGAGGGTGGAATTGATGATAGTCGAGTGTGAAAAACACCTCCTGCCAGTGGTTACCGAGCTTGGGTCCCCAGATGTTCTTGGACTAAAGCTCTCAGAAGCCTTCACCACTAGCTGTGCTGGCTGGGATCTCTGGGAGTTGTAGTCCAAGAACATCTGAGAACCCAAGGTTGGGAACTAATGACAGCAGGAAAGGTATGATGGTGTGTGGGTCTCCATGGGCAAGACGCCATCAAAGGGGCCTGTGGGGCTGGTCATCAGCACACAGGAGAGCAGTCAGTGTAGTAAACTCAGAAACTTAATACAACATACTTTCAAATCAGTTGTTTAAGTACCTGATTTGAAAGTATTTTGTATTACTGTATATATAATTTTACGACATATATCATGGTCTCTTCCCAAGGTCATCTGCCTGCTCCACCAGATCCTGGCAAGCCATGATCCTTCGAGGAGCCCCAGTGAAGGAGGCCAGAATATCTTTTACAAGGAGCTGGGCCTTCTCAGCAGTGGCACCAACTCTTTGGAACCATCTTTCAATGGAGCTACACCTGGTCTCCTCCCTCTCTAATTTCAGGAAGCTGTTGAAGACTCATCTTTTTGGGGAAGCTTCTGATGGGCTTCCCTAATCTTGTCCATTCTTTACTGCTGCCTGGTCTTGCTACACTATCTGGGTAGATACTATCTACCCAGACACTATAGACACTGTTGTTGTTGTTTGTTTAGTCGTTAAGTCATGTCCGACTCTTCGTGACCCCATGGACCAGAGCATGCCAGGCCCTCCTGTCTTCCACTGCCTCCCGGAGTTGGGTCAAATTCATGTTGGTAGCTTCGATGACGCTGTCCAACCATCTCGTCCTCTGTCGTCCCCTTCTCCTCTTGCCTTCACACTTTCCCAACATCAGGGTCTTTTCCAGGGAGTCTTCTCTTCTCATGAGATGGCCAAAGTTTCTGTCCATGGAGTTTTCTTGGCAAAGATACTGGAGTGGCTTGCCAGTTCCTGCTCCAGGTAGATCGTGTTTAGTCAGAACTCTCCACTATGACCTGTCCGTCTTGGGTGTCCCTACACGGCATAGCCCATAGCTTCTCTGAATTACTCAAGCCCCTTCGCCACGACAAGGCAGCAATCCGTGAAGGGGCTATAGACACTATCTTTGTCTATTTTTTTCCTTGTTTTTTTTTTGTCTGCCTGGTACTATGTTTGATTAGGTCATTTTGCTTTCTTTCTGGTTTTTCTAATGATGTCCAACATCCGTTAGGTCTGAGAAGAAGTATTCATACCAGCAGTTGCTGAGGTGGAAATGCATGCCAAGTTGGCAGCATAGCAGAAAAAGATACAAAGACAACCAATAGTGAGTGCTCCACTGGTTTACCAGGGGTGCTGTCAGAACCTGAGGAGAGAACAGTAGAAATGTGCCCATTTCTACAGCCACTGACTTGGATTTTTAAAAAGATTTGCAGATTTTTTTAAAAAAAAAACACAACAAACCCTGCACCCTTCTTTTTTGACTCACTCCAGGCAGCTCGCAATCAAAACAATTTCACAGTTAAAATAATTAAAACCAATTCCATGAAATTACAAAACACGGCACAGCAGGGGAAACCACATAAAAGAAGGAAGTCGGAAGAAGTGAAAACTATTAAAAGAAGCAGGGTAAGAAAATGAATTTAACTCAGCATACAAAAAGAACTCAAGTAGGCACCTGGCAGACACATCTGGGAAGCAGGCCCATGGTAAGTTCATAACATTCTTGGGCAGTTTTCCGTGGCTCTGTGAACCCTGACACTTTCCCATGCAGTCCTTTACACAAAGTTCCTTTTTCCCAGCAATCTCACCACTGAGTTTAGGAGCTGCCATTTCTCACTGTGCCTCTGATGACCTCTCTCTATGGAGCACTGCATAAAATTTAAGTGGAGGCTCAAAGATCTGTCTGCTGAGCAGTGGCTGGAACAGCTGCTGATGCTTACCAAGGATGCTCTTGCTGAAGTTCCATGCATTTTGTTCCAGTGCTTTATGTAATATGCAAACAGAGGAGCATCTCATTCTGACAACTTCCTCTTCACTGTGGCTTTCTTGATGAGGAAACTGACAGGTGTGAAAAGGAGATGCTTCGGTATACATGGAGACCCTCTACACAAGTAGGAACCCATGGACAACCAAGGTTTTTGCTTGCAGTGATAGTCTCCAAGCAAGAAGGAATCATATAATCATGGAGTTGGGAGGGGCCTATAAGGCCATCAAGTCCAATCCCCTGCTCAATGCAGGAATCCAAATCAAGATGGTTGTCCAATTGTCTCTGGAATGCCTCTAGCATTGGAGAGCTCACTGCCTCCCAAGGTAATTGGTTCCATTGTCATACTGCTCTAACAGTTAAGAGATTTTTCCTGATATGCAACCTAAATTTGGTTTTTTGTAGCTTGAGCCCATTATTATGTCCTGCACTCTGGGATGGAAAACAGATCCTGCCCCTCCTCTGTATGACTGCCTTTCAAGTATTTGAAAGTGCTATCTTATCTCCCCTATGCCTTCTTTTCTCAAGGCTAAATATGCTCAGTGCTTTCAGTCTTTCTGAAAGAACTTCTGAAGGAACCTCTCCTCATGTTACTTCGTACATGAACAAAATACTGTAATGACTGTGAGGGAGGATGAAGCTACATGAAGCTGGTTTTGGCTACAGAACACCTAAATAAGGGCTCACATGGACTTGCTGTTGTAAGGTCAGATCCCAGGTGCTTATTGAAACAGGCAGGGATCCAACAGTCGTCTGCCAAAAAGCCTCTCGAATCTGAATCCATCCTAATTGGATGAGAGTTCTACATGTAGAAAGGTTATTTTCCAAGCAGTTTCATGAAGGAGCAGTTAGACCTTTGCACCTGAGCCTGGAAAAGTTACTTTTGGGGACCACAGCTTCCAGAATTCCTAGACATGAGCATGTTGGCCGAGAGTGATTCTGGCAGTTTTAGTCTAAAAAACAAACTCTTCTGAAGTCTGTTTCAGATCCCTCTGTCCCAGCTTCTACAAATCAAACTGAAATCTATTTTTGAAACCCCGTTAAACTCTTGAAACCATCAAGCCCTGAAAACAAACTCTGAAATTGCAGAGAAAATGTATAGAGAAGGACTAGATTATCATCCAGCTCCCTTCCAACTGTATGACTCTATATCGAAACTCCTAAACACACTGACCTAAATTGGCCTATTGTTTTAATGGTCCTGCTTGCACTGTACTTTTTTTTAAAATTTCAAGTCAAGAACCGGTGTGGCGTAATGGCTCTAAATGTTGGAATATAATCTGGATGGCCTGAGTTCAAATTGTTGTTCAGCCACCGGGAGACCTCGGGCCTGCTGCACACTCTTGTCAAACTGGTCTGCCCTATAGGGTGGTTGTGAGGATAAAATACACCTGCTTGAGCCCCGCAGAGGAAAGGTAGGAATATATATGTCAATGTCAACAAATAATAAACATGTTTTCAATTAGGATCATATGTCAGAAATATCGTCTGAAAAGGTCGACAGGGAAATGAGACATTTTAAGTGTCCGATAGTAAAACAGTGTGACGGGAGAGAGTGAGGCTCGCTTCAGGCAGCAAAGCATCTTGGGTCAGCCCTGCCAATGGCCAGCCAATCTCCAGATCCAATGAGGGGCACAACCAAGCAGCCAGACTGTCCCTGATCAGCTGGTCTGTTCCAGTGAGCCAATCCTGAGATCGCTGTGCTTCTCTCCACCGCGGCTGTTTTCTTTCCAATCTCTAGCGGCTTCATC
Organism: Intellagama lesueurii; assembly: GCA_037013535.1. Classification (NCBI taxonomy): domain Eukaryota; kingdom Metazoa; phylum Chordata; class Lepidosauria; order Squamata; family Agamidae; genus Intellagama; species Intellagama lesueurii. The sequence continues at coordinate 11,854,935 of JBAJHW010000003.1, forward strand.
CCAGGGATTCTGAGGGAGTGTTGCACAGCATCCTTAATCACATCCACTGCATTGGGAGTGCACACCAGGACATGTGCTCTGCAAAACAAAAACAAAAAGTAGGGGAGGGGGAGAGCTGCTGGGCGGCAAAAACCTTGGGGATTATTCATGGGAGGACAGGAGAAGGGCTGGTTTGCCCTGTTAAGATCGAAGCTCTGACTCTTGCATTGCCTGGCCTGCAGGTAGAATGTCCTCAGTGTGTGTGTATGTAAGAAACAGGATGACAAATCAGGTCAAAGACAGATTGGTATCCAATCCATCTTTCCAAAAGGAACAGCGTCTACCTGAAGTAAAGCACTGCAACTGAAAGTGAGCAAGAGAGAGGTACCATTGTGTTGAAAAGCAAGGGTTTTCTCTCTCTCTCCTTTTCCTCCCCAAAGGCTGTGCCCAAAGGGTGGGAGGAAGGGCAAAGGGGGGATCGGAAGACAAGCGCAGCGACTTTGCAGTAACAGAATTTCAATCTCTCTCTCTCTTGCTCCCTCGCTCTCCCTCTGCTTCTCTCGGTTTCTCCCTCTCCTAGCACGCCAATGTACGCTAGACACTTCTGTATCTCTGCTTCTCAATCTCTGGTTGCCACCTGAGGTTAATAAGAGATTCGAACCCACAATGTCTTGGCCAAGCTGTCAGGTTGGTTGGTGGGGAGGCACGGCAGCAAAGGGGTTAAACAAATGCAGTGATGTTTGGGAGCAAAACGCCAAAGTTGCAAGTGGGCACAAGATGCTGGTGACAAAAGTTCTCTTTTCCAGGGACAGAATCGCACAGGAGGCTGTGTGCACGGGGGCCAAGAGGTACATGCCCATGCTCGTTTCTCTATGGTTGAACATGATGTTCCAGGTGGGCTGCCATTCACAGTGGCCATGACTGATAGAGGAGGACCAGGGACAATCCTGCACCTTTGCGCTGTTGTTTACAGGGAGTCAGGTCCCATTATGAGTTTTTACGTTTGCACCTGTGCTGCTTTGTTTTCTGCTTTGATCCATTCTTTTTTTAAAAAAAGTGCAAAGTCATTCCTTTGAACTGCTAGACACTTCAATGGATTTGGCATTTGGCTGCAGAGCCAAAGGTTAGGAGTTCAATTCCCCTTGACAGGGGCTGGATTCCGTGATCCAGAGGGCCCCTTCAGGCTCTGCAGTTCTAAGAGGATCATTATTTTCTCAACAACAAACGGACCATACAGAAATCATTGTGACACCTTTAAGACGAATACTTATTTCCAGTGCAGGTTTTCATGGATGACAATCTTCAGACTCTGCCTGCTTGATGAAGTGGACACGAATCCACAAATCTCATATTGAAATAAATCTATTAGTCTTAACTGTTGTTATGTGCATCAAGCCATCTCCAACTTATGTTAACTCTAATAAGGTTTTGTGGGTATGGGAGATGTTCAAAGAGTGATTTACCACTGCTGCTCTCCTGCAAGTTTCTGTGGCCAAGTCAGGATTTGAACCCAGGTCTCCATCAACCATCCACTAAACTACACTGGCTCTCAATTAGTTTTTAAGATAATAATAATGTGCCATCAAGTCAATTCTTACATGGTGACCCTTTTCCAGGGTTTTCCAGGTAGACAATATTCTGAAGTGGTTTCTCATTCCCTCCTTCTGGGGGCGCTCTGGAACTGTGCGACCTTACTCACAGGAGGCACAGTGGGGGACTGAACTCCCATCCTCCGGCTGCACAACCAGATATCTATCTATCTATCTATCTATCTATCTATCTATCTATCTATCTATCTATCTATCTATCTATCTATCTATCTATCTATCTATCTATCTATCTATCATCTATCTATCTATCATCTATCATCTATCTATCTATTATCTATCTATCATCTATCTATCTATCATCTATCATCTATCTATCTATCTATCATCTATCTATCTATCATCTATCTATCATCTATCTATCTATCTATCTATCTATCTATCATCTATCTATCTATCTATCTATCTATCTATCTATCATCTATCTATCTATCATCTATCAATCTATCATCTCTCTCTCTCTCTCTCTCTCTCTCTCTCTCTCTCTCATCTATCTATCTATCTATCTATCTATCTATCTATCTATCTATCTATCTATCTATCTATCTATCTATCTATCTATCTATCTATCTATCTATGCATGGGATTTCTATCCCGCCCATCTAGACCAAAGGTCTACTCTATCTAAACCATTGAGCTATCTAGCCAGCACTAGTCCTTAAGATAGTATAGTATTTTTTTCTTAGTTTTTGTTTTCCCTAAAGCAGACTAACAATGCCACCTTTCTGGAAAGTATTATTTCCTCATTATTTTAGTCCTATTTTTATCTATAGTAACGGACACTAAAATAGTAAAAGTATACATGCACTCATACCTTGCCTCAACGATCTCTGACACCCTCTCTCTAGATGTCGAACTGGATCAATGCATTGGCAAAGCAGCTACCATGTTCTCTAGACTCACAAAGAGAGTATGGCTCAATAAGAAGCTGACGACATATACCAAGATCCAGGTCTATAGAGCCTGTGTCCTGAGCACACTCCTGTACTGCAGTGAGTCCTGGACCCTTTGTGCACGGCAGGAGAGGAAGAACATTCCATATGCATTGTCTCTAATGCATTTTTGGTATCACCTGGCAGGACAAAGTTCCAAATAGAGTAGTCCTAGAATGAGCTGGAATTGTTAGCATGTATACATTACTGAAGAAGGGACATGGTGGCGCTGCGGGTTAAGCCGCTGAAGCCTCTGTGCTGCAAAGGTCAGAAGACCTGCAGTCATAAGATCGAATCCACGCGACGGAGTGAGCCCCTGTCGCTTGTCCCAGCTCCCGCCAACCTAGCGGTTCGAAAGCATGCAAAATGCAAAAACGCGAGTAGATAAATAGGTACCACCTCGGTGGGAAGGTAAACGGCGTTCCGTGTCTAGTCACGCTGGCCACGTGACCATGGAAGATTGTCTGCGGACAAACGCTAGCTCTATGGGTTGGAAACGGAGATGAGTACCGCCGCCTAGAGTCGGACACGACTGGACAAATTGTCAAGGGGAACCTTTACCTTTACCTTATACATTACTGAAACAGCGACGTCTATGTTGGCTCGGGCATGTCGTGAGAATGGCTGACAGTTGGATTCCAAAAGATCTCCTGTATGGAGAATTAGTGCAGAGAAATCACCCCAGAGGGAGACCAGAGCTGCAATACAAGGAGATCTGCAAGTGGGATCTGAAGGCCTTAGGAATGGACCTCAACAGATGGGAAACCTTGACATCTGAGCGTTCAGCCTGGAGGCAGGCGTTGCATCATGGCCTCTCCCATCTTGAAGAGACCCTTGTCCAGCAGGCCGAGGCAAAGAGGCAGTCCCGAAAGCAGCAACATCAGGGAGCTGGACAGGGGACAGACTGTATTTGTCTTCAGTGTGGAAGGGATTGTCTCTTGAATTGGCCTTCTCAGCCATACTAGACGCTGTTCCAAGACCTCTATTCAGAGCACGCTACCATAGTCTCTCGAGACTGAAGGATGCCTACAGGAACATGCACTCATTAAGCAGCAGAGAATAGGCTGCATATAATTATACAGACCAGAACCTGCTACGGAAACACAGTATAAATGCTTTGGATCTGTAGCTGCCTTTGTTCCTCGTGTGGTTTCTGGCTTGCAGTTATACAAGCTTGAGATGATCCTGTTGAAAACAACATGCTTTCCACATGTGAAAGGGGATAGTGAGTAACACTTTGCCCATATGTCATTAAAAGAATAACTGTGCATGCAACAGATCTTTGTGTATATCAGCAGATTGAACAGGATTCTAACCACAGTCTTGACTTTTTGTGATTTTTATTTTTTAAAGAAAAACAGAATCAGGCTCCCGGTCCTCATGGATCCAGGCAACAGTGTGCATTTATATGTATACTAGTATTTACAGGATCTAGAATGACAATACTCAGAGCACGTGTTCTGACCTTAATTTCCAGCCCTTCTTTTCCATGAAACCTCATCTGTCATTCTGACAACTCATGTCAAATCCCAGCTACTTTTATTAGAATAAATGAGGCAATGCAAGCTAATCTATAAACATATTTTGAATGTTCATGATCTATTCTTGACACGCAGTTTGAAACTCCTTGCTATGGAAAGTATGCAGCCACATGAAACCTGTATTTCAGAACCCTCTTAACCACTCAAGAAGATCGGAGATCTGGAGATCTCTTAAATAACTTCATGAACTTATAGGCTCTGCACAGTCACACGAGGACGTCCTGGGATTTTTTGACAGGTTATGGAGGCACACCTTCATGCCAATCAGCTCCCACTATAGTGCCCCTTCTAGATAACTTATACCCATCGAGTTGAGCACAGTCTAGGAGTTTTGCATCATACCCTGTTTCCCCGAAAATAAGACAGGGTCTTATATTCATTTTTGCTCCAAAAAACGCATTAGGGCTTATTTTCAGGGGATGCTTTATTTTTTTCATGTACAATCTACGTTTATTCAAATATAGTCATGTCATCTTCTTCTGGTTGCTGCACAAGGGTGGAGGGCGGGGTTTCACTTCACTGGGGCTTATTTTTGGGGTAGGGCTTATATTACGAGCATCCTGAAAAATCATACTAGGGCTTATTTTCAGGTTAGGTCTTATTTTCAGGGAAACAGGGTAGGTACAAGTGGGATTTTTTTTTTAAAAAAAAATATCAAACAGTCCTAAACAAATGATGTTTTTGCATCTTCTGACTAAATTGAAATGAACCTTGTTTCAAGAATTGGCACATCTGCAAGACTTACAGGGTGCTTCAGAGAAAGAAAGCACACGCAGAACTACCAGCGAAGTGAAAGGCTGAAATTCATGCTGTTGGAGGCTGGGGGTGCACATGCTTACATTGGACAATTGAGCAAATGCATAAATTAGGTGAGAGGAGGAATAAGTTAATACACAGATTAGGTAAAATGCAACAACAAATGTGCACATTAAGGAAAAATGTGCAGAAATGTGCGTAAATTTCAATGCAGTAAAAAAGCGAAGTCACTCAAGCCATTAGCAATGCAGACACACACACACACAAAAGATTGTGGGAGGTGAAAAAGTAAAGTGAAACAAAGACAGAGAGATTGTTCATGTCCGTAATGGTGGCTCCCCTGGGCCAAGCCCAGTTCTTCCAGAGTGCCCAAACAAGAGAATGTTTGCTGAACCCACAGCAGGTCAAAACTCAGTGTCTGGTGGTCTTTGTTCAGCTTGGTGGGTACAACAAGCCATGTGGTGAGTGGGCTGCATGCAGGTTGGGAGCCCAATCTAATTACATGGAGTGGTGCATGACTGAGCTGTGGGGAGTAATCACAGAGGGCATATTATTGTGCAGGAGTTGCTGCTCTGACAAGGAGGTGAAGATGTTGGTAGGAAGCCAGGCTGACTCCATCCTTGTTGAGCTACCAGCTGACCGCCAAGACCACTGGAGAATTTGAGCCACTCAGTGGATGTTTTGTTGTGTAGGCCACCATCCTGAGAGACTAGGCGGCTGAGCATACGGCCCAGACCTCTTCCTGTTGCAACACTTCCACTGTGAACCTTCCTTCCAGAGGAAAGCCAGGTTGTCTTGTCTCCAGCACTGATGAGTTTCCAGCAACCTGCATGTTTCTTACGACTTTTGACGTCTAAAAACTAGCCTTAAAATGGGCTTTTAAAGATTTTTGGGAAATAAACTTTGCAAGAACGTTTTGACGGGTTTTACAGCATGTTTTCAAAATGTAGCACGCTGCTTTAGGAGCCCTGGGGGACAATAAATAAATACTGTAAATACATGTTAAGAGGTTTCCTCATTCTTTTGTCGAGGACCAGCCCCTGCTGAGACTTAAAATCAGCATCCTTGCTTCTTCCAAATCAGCACAGGAAATGTTTGGTACTCAAAGCCAGATTTTGGTTGAGTATCAGGAAAAACTTCCTAACTGTTAGAGCAGTATGACAGTGGAACCAGTGACCTCAAGAGGTGGTGAGTGCTCCAACACTGGAGGCATTCAAGAGAAACTTAGACAACCACCTGGCAGATCTCCTTTGATTTGTCTTCCTGCACCAGGCAGGGGGTTGGACTTGATGGCCTTATAGGCCCCTTCCGACTCCACTATTCTATGAAAGCACTGGCGACTGTGTTCCAGTCGCCTCCCTTCCCCTTGCTTAGCTTTCCTATGCAAGCTTGCTTGGTAAATCTAGAGACATCCCTTCCTTTTCCTTTCATCTTCACTGGATCAGTAAATATTTAACATCTTCCTGCCCCTGTCAGACGCCTGAATTCTACTGCGGCTTCCACTACCATTTGATGAATGTGTTATGACACCATTTACCTGCAGCTCTAATACCTCTCCACAGCTTCCCTCCCCTACAGAAATGATACAAATCACCAGGCAAAAGGTGTGGATTCAAGGCTAAAGGTAGGTAGGGAGGTCGGTTGTTTTTTGGGGGTTTTTTTGACAGCAGGAGTGCAGGAATGTAATTACTTTTTTACTTTCCCTATTTGTGAACCCTGTGAAGATTTAACTGTTTTTGTGCCCACGCTCCCTCCAAAAGGCTTTGCAAAACTTGCCATGTCCTTGACTAGCACTGACATTCTCCATTTTACGCTCATGCATATACATCTATGCACATACAAATATATATAATCTGATTTACAACAGCTGAGGAAGGTGGCAGTTACTGTTACATTACGCATGTGGCATATAATTGAAAACATTTTTGGTGGGTTTTTTTTTTAAAAAACAACACTTCCCTCTTCTTGCAACACCAAGAACAGGAAATTTCTTGTCCCTGAAACTCCTGCTGCCAGGTAAAGAGCAGATACTCAGTCACTTACCTCCCCCCAACTTTCTTCATGACTTTGCGGCACAATGTAAGGAGCCCCATGCAGGACCTTCCTGCGTGACAGTTTCTATTATACTGCTGGATAGCTCAGTGGTTTAGACGTTGGGAGTTCAATTCTCCACTATGCTTTCTTGACAAGGGACTGGACTTGATGATCCATAGGGTCCCTGCCAGCTCCACAGTTCTAAGATCATCAGCATCACCATCATCTTGTGCTAATTTTGACCCTGGGTAATTCCCCCAGCATTAATCTGACATCCTGCAAGGACTGGTCTTTAAGCTCCTGTCTTCCTCCTCCTGCCACCCATCTGAATCAGCCTGTCCTTGAGGATGGGCTATTTGGGGCCATTATGAGACCATTAGGGAGGAAATACACTATGATCAAAGTGTGATGCTCACCATTGCCTTATCAAAGCCAGTGTTATTTCTTTTGTATTCGGTTCTACTGACCATCGCTTTAACAAAAGCACACTATGAAAGACTTCAATTGCTTTGTCAATGCAACCCCACCCCTATAAAATTACTGGGGCTCTTCCCCCCTCTGCCCACCTTGCCTTGTCTTTTTCACCTTGTTTATTGCACACTTCATCCTACCTTGTGGGACTCTGTTTTGCTCTCTGATCTGGTTTACTTTTCTATGAAAGAAATTAGAGTTGACATGACTTAAGGATCAAATTCTCTTTCTTTCTTACCCTTATCACACTTGTAAGATCGAATCCACGCGACAGAATGAGTTCCCGTCACTTGTCCCAGCTCCTGCCCACCTAGCCGTTCGAAAGCATGTAAAACTGCGAGTAGATAAATAGGGACCACCACGGTGGGAAGGTCACGGCGTTCCGTGTCTAGTCGTGTTGGCCGCGTGACCACGGAAACTGTCTACGGACAAACGCTGGCTCTACGGCTTGGAAATGGGGATGAGCACTGTGACCTAGAGTCCGACACGACTGGACTAAATGTCAAGGGGAACCTTTACCTTTACCTTTTACCCAACTGTACCAGAAATCCTTTAGGACTCCAAAAACACCCAACACCAATTTGACCTACAGAATTGGAGACAGTCTGCAGAAAAGATGGACCTTCTGCACAGACCACATGGCAGGGCAGGACTGTCTTGACTTTGTATCAAGGACATCTTAGGGGGAAAGTTGATAGGATTGGGTACAACTGGTGAAGTCTACCTGCTTGTTATCTGATGGACATTATAGTAACAGAAATCTTTTTTTGCTTCATACGCCTGGATCAAATTAATGCACTATTCTGGATAAAGTAGCATCAGGGAATTGCAAAGAGTAAGAATGGAAAGACCATGTATGCTATCATGTTGCATGCATGACCAAATTTTATATAAAACCAAGCAAGGTTTTTTTAAAAAGACTTCTGCTGAAACCTTGTTCACCTGGCGAGAGTGAGACATGATAAAATATCATAATTGTATGTTATAGCTTTATAAGGTTTTTACTTTCTAAGTCATTCTAATAAATATATACATACAGCAAACAATCATTTTCTTCTGGGATCCAGGACTGCCTTGTTCAAAATGTGCTTTTAACATTGTTTATATATTGGTTGATCCTGAATGGCTCATGGACCAAGGATGTAGGGGGAACCTCCTTCATATTCTGGGTGAACTCTTCACTCCCCAGTCTGCAAGCTGGGCCTCTCTTTCTCTTTCTTCATTTGTACACACATACGCCTATGAAGTAGAGGACTGTAAATCACTCCCCAAAAGATCATACCGTATTTGTTTTTGTTTCTTGGGAATAACAAGCTGAGTCTGCAAAAGGAAGATACACACTGGGAGCAGGAAGCTCCTTCAGATACATCTAGTTCAATGGTTTCCAACCTTGGATCCCCAGAGGTTCTTGGACTAAAACTCCCAGAAGCCTTTGCCACTAGTTGTGTGGCCAGTATTTCTGGGAGTTGTAGTCGAAGAACCTCTGGGGACCCAAGGTTGGGAACCCAAGGTTGGGAACCACTGTTCTAGATATCTGGACGTTGAGTCATGGCAACTGGACTTCCTTCTTGTTTCTTCTTTCTTGTCCAGTTGCCATGACTCAACTTCCAGATAACCACACCTGGATGACTGAGAATCTTCACAGATACATTGTTCTAGATGGATGAATTTGGCTGTAAAGAAGGGAGAGAAACAATACGTGCAGAATTCCTCATTCTTATGATAGCTGGGTCTCTCAACAGGCCCTGGGAGATTCCTTGAGTCACACCAAAGGCAGGATCAAGGGGTCTTCTCCTATCTCCACGGTCTCTGTAACTGGCCTAAAGTGCCCTTTCCCTTTAAGAAGTAAAGCATGCATGTACACACAGAGACACAGCAAGTACAGAAGGACTGGTTATTTTAAAAGATGCCCACAATTCATAAATGAATCAGCAGTCAACCTAATCTTGAACAATTCATTTAATTTGTGCAAACATGCCACGGTAATTCGGCATAAAACCCTAGGCAAGTGTAAGTGTGTGTGTGTGTGCAAAAAAGTCATTCTCTACAATGCAAGAACTCTATCAAAAGCTCCAGGATGCGCCTCGCTGTCTTAGTGGTGCAATTCCTTAGCCTTGCCTGTGAGACTGAGACAAGCCAAGAGTGGCATTTGAATAGGCAAATGAATTTCTAGCAAGATTCTGGGAGTCATGCTCCTCTTCTGCCCTATACTACTCTTAGGATTTGGGGGGATCCAGGGGCATGGAAGGGATTGTCTTTGAGGCCAGGCTGGATCACCTATTCAGATTCTTGGGGCCCATGGAAGGAGACGAATTAGTGTTCAAGATGGCCTTTTTTCTGCACTGAAAGATGTGGCCAAAGAAGGAGACAATGGAAGAAGATCACACACCCTATGGATTTATGGAGCTGGCCTGAGGTTGACTCAGCCTTCCATTCTCCCAAGGTCAGTAAAATGAGTACTTGACTTGCTGGCCGGTGTGTGAAGTGTTATTTGCATAATAATGTTGCCAACAACCCGGAGTGCTTTAGTACTATGTGGCAGTATATAAGTTGAAACAACAATAACAACATAAGGTGCAGATAGCCTCACACGCCACTAGGTAGGATAGTGTTTCCTGACATTAGCAGACTCCTGAACACATTTGCAACATCCTCGCTAATCACTTGTTTTGCATTAAAGAAACCTGTAGTTTTGATTAATACAAACATTTTGCCTTTTTAATTCTCATCATGGGTGGGTGCGATCCACCGGCTGTTTTACATACAGAAGCGCCTGCATCAGAGTATGCTCACAGGATAACACAGAAGTCTTCTTTTCCACTTGTTCCTTCTTCAACAGTTACATCCAAACCATCTCTCTTTCAGAGCGGCTTTATTTATTTGCCAGGATAGAGCAGAATCCAACTTCCAATCCAATTTTTCTCCTCCAACTTGATGAATCCAGCATTCATTCAATCAATGCCATTTTCTGGCATGTGAAGCGTTTAGGTGGAGAAACCTTAAGTGTTCCATGGATTGATCTTAACACCAGCCATATAAACAATTGCACATCCCTCTTTCTAATTGCCTGCTGCTAAATCAACCTCTACCAGCTCCTAAGATATTTAGGCTTTTGCTCATAGACTGTTTCATTTTATTCTGCTGCTTCCAAAAGTTTTAAATAGTTATAAATTAAGAGGAGGAAATTTGCTACCCTTTGGTACAAAGCTGTAGAGCTAATGCTGCTAACTTTGACGTCTTTAAAAAAAAAACAAGTTGCAATTGGGGCTTCCAGATAGTCTTTATAAAATCTTCAAGGCTTTCAGCTGAAGGATTCTTTGTTGTATTCAAATGTTGTCCCATAAAGATTGCGGCTATTGCTCAGTTTGTGAAGGGCTTTTGAGATTCCACTCGGTCCGCAGCAAAAAACACCAACAGTCTTTCTGCGGATATTAAAAAAAGCAAGGAGTTCACCAAATTTATCTGTTCTAGCTCATTTTGTTGTGCACACAAGAAGCAAAAGACATAGGTAAAGTTACTTTTTAGGACTACTGATTCTAGAATATCCCAGCTATAATATCTGGGGCACTTCTGGCAATATCTCACTAGGTCCAACAATTTAAAACAGGAATGGACAAAAGGTAAAGTTGGACTGCAGCTCCCAGCATTCCTCACGCTTGCTATGCTGGCAAGGGCTGATGGGAAATGCAGTCCAACAACAACATCAGGAGAGCAACACTTTCCCACTCCAGATTTATATAGCCTTGCTGTGCCATGCAGATGCACTCATTCTTGCTTCCCTCTTCTACCTGCTTGTGGTGCTGTCTCAAGCACGTTGCTGTCCCTCAGAACTGTTGGGGAAAGACGGAATGTATCATCATTAAAGATCAAACTCTAGAACGCATAACTAAAGAGCTGTCTGTGGACAATCAAGTGACAAGACACTTCCTTACAGGGTCCGCATAGCTTTCTTGTTGGTGTTGGGCGCCCGCCATTACGTCATATGATGACAGATAATCTTAGTATTGGCTCAAAATGAATAGCTGGCATAAACACAAAAAAGAATTTGGTGGCTGAATCATAGTGACTAGACCAGTGGTTCCGAAGCTTGGGTTCCCAGATGTTCTTGGACTAAAACTCCCAGAAGCCTTCACCAATAGCTGTGCTGGCCAGGATTTCTGGGAGCTGCAGTCCAAGAACACTTGGGGACCCAAACAGGATTTGGTCTAGAATTCTGTTTCTGCAGTGGCCAACTAACTAGCTGCCTGTTGGATGCTTGCGGCCAAGTCATCACTGCAGTAACAATCTCATACTTCTGCATCCCAGTGAGTGGTATTTGCAGGCATGTTCCCTGTAATCCCCCAGGCAGCCTACAGAAATGATAATAAATACCCATTGGTAGACATCCTCTAGGGATCTCTTTGCCCCACTTTTAGAGCTGTCTACCCTCTACTCAGCCATTAGTATACCTGTTTTCATCTACAGTTAGGTTCGGGAACATTTGGACACTGACACAAGTTTTGTTATTTCAGCTGTTTACCAAAATAAATTCAAGTTACAGTGAAACAATGAATATGGGCTTAAAGTACAGTCTCTCAGCTTTGAGGGTACTCACATCCAAATTGAACGAAGGGTTTAAGAATTACAGCTCTTTAATACGTAGACTCTCTTTTTCAAGGGACCAAAAGTAACTGGATAATTGACTCAAAAGCTGTTTCATGCACCAGGTATGGGCTATTCCTTCATTATTTCATCATCAATTAAGTAGGTATGTATAATGTTTCATACGATATTTTTGTTCAACCCCTTGAAAGAAAGATGAAAGTCTGCACTTCAATTGCCTCTCGGTTGTTTCATTTCAAATCCATTGGTAGCGTACAGAGCCAGAAATATGAAAATTGTGTCACTGTCCAATTATTTCTGGACCTAACGGTATATACTTGGAGGCAGAGCTGATAGTAGCACTGTCTCCTCCATCACTGTTTTCTATGCATAACAAACAACTCAAGAGTCTGAAGGGAAATGATTCCTGCTTGTATGTTGGTTCTACATAGGAGGAAGGACCCTGGAAAACTGGGGGTCTTGTGTCTTTGTAGAGGCTACCTGCCAGCAGTGACCTGTCGCCTCAGACTCTACAATCACCATGTTTAGAAAATGACAGAGGGAGTGGGGCTAGATACTGCTCTGTAAACCTACTGCAAACTAATGTTTCCGTAGTCTTGCACTGATGGCCATCACTGGATCTTTCCGCAGTGAATCCCGTCATTAAACTGTGCAGAGGGTGGAGATGTACTTTCTTTTGTCTGTCCTGAGGCTCATAGAATCCAATTTCACAAGTTCTCAAAGAAAAAGAAAAGCTTCCCTATACGGGAAGCTTTCCTATATGGATCTTAAACACAAGACTAATTTTACAAACCTCTACCACATCTTTCTTCACTGCCCCCATAACTTATCTCCCTTGTTTGTACAAACTATTGAGGCTGAAAAAGCTAAATGTTTTCCTCACAGTGAGGTTGTTCCATCTCCATGATCATTTTTGCCCTTTTCCTCCCTCCCTCTCTCCCTCCCTCCCTCCTTCCCTTCCTTCCTGAGATGCAGCAAACAGAACTGTATGCATTACTCTAAGTGTGGTCACATTACAGCTTTGGAGAAAGGTGTTATGGATCAGCTTTTTTACTTGCAACCCTTTTGTTCATGAACCCAAGAGTGGAATTCACATTTTTTTTTCCACAGTTGGGTCAATACTATCCTCCAACTCTCTCACCACAGGTCTCAAATCTCTTTGCCCGTCAGTCATCACCAAACCAGAAGCTTGTTTGGTTTCGTTTTTTAAAACCAAACAACCAAACGTCTTCACACGTTACATAACACATCTATGGAAACCTCCATTGGGTTGATTGCATAATGCACCGGTGTCTTGGCAGCTGTCCACCACTCCGCTTCCAGCATCCCTTTTGGACTGCTCTAATTAGTCTAAATGGTCTGTTGCTAGAGGAGCCTAATCCTGGATTGATGGAGTCTACCACAGGTCTTGCATCCATAATCTCCTGTGGGAAAGTCACAATTAACAATCCGTTCAGTGCTGCCAGGACCGTTTTATGTGCGATGGTGCAGACACTGACAAAGCCAGATGTTCTTATTGCTCCCCACTTGTTACTGTCAGTTTTGAAAAAGACCTATTAAAAAAAAACCACTACTAGCAAACAAGTTTGTGAATCCATTCTACGCAGTGGTGAAGATTAATCAACAAGCTGTTGAATTACAGCATATACTTTCCTTTGGTTTTTCTCCTGTTTTGTTTAGTTGCTGTATTTCTGCAGAAGTCTGTCTGTCTCTCTCTCTGTCTTTCTGTTTCTGTTTTGGAAAAGCTACAGACCTTAGCTTTTCAGAATTCCACAGCACTTTTGCCTTAATATCTGCAACTACTAATTATTCCTCAGTAATTTTGGAAAGAGATGACACTAGAAACAAATTGTGGCCTAGTAGTCTTCCATGTCACTCCTTAACAGCCATAGTCTGCACGTATTAAGGAGGACAGGAACGACTGCTGGGATGATGTCTAAGCAGGGCTGGCTGTACCATGAGAGAGAGCGAGGCATTTGCCTCTAGGGACAGACAACCTGTGGTACAGGTGTGAGATATTTCATGCTGAGCATGACCAGGAAAAGGCCAAATGAATTCTGAAGGAAGTCTTGTGCCAGTCACATCCCTCAATCTATAATAATCGATTGATGTTGGAAGAATGCTATAATGAGATGTGGAATCCAGCTATTAATGGATGAATGGTGGTAGAGTGGTAGAATATACCAGATGGGCGGGATATAAATCAAAAATAAATAAATAAATAAATAAATAAATAAATAAATAAATAAATAAATAAATAATGATAAATTAACTTGTGAACTGGAAGTTAGAAAGGATTATTGAAAGAAAACAGTTTTAATGGATTCTGGAACCCTTATATAGAATATATATTTACAAAACCTAAAGGTTATACTCCAACACAAGAATCATTATATTTTTGGAAAGAATGATATAAATTATGATGAAACATATCTATCTATCTATCTATCTATCTATCTATCTATCTATCTATCTATCTATCTATCTATCTATCTATCTATCTATCTATCTATCTATCTATCTATCTATCTATCTATCTATCTATCTATCTATCTATCTATCTCTATATAGATATCTATCTATCTATCTATATATATCTATATCTATATATATAGATAGATAGATAGATATAGATAGATACACACACACACACACACACACACATATATAGATAGATAGATAGATAGATAGATAGATGATAGATAGATAGATAGATATAGATATATAGATAGAGAGAGAGAGAATATATATATATATATATTCTCTATTAAGTGGTGGGTTACACAGTATGTTTGAGTTATGATTCTATTTGTCATTTATCTTTTTGTTATATTTTGTTATATTAATAAAAAAAGTATAAAAATAAAATAAAATAAAAAACATCTCTCAATCTAACCTCGAGCTAAGCGAGATGAACAGGAAATAAAGCAGTAATAACGGGCGCTGCTCATTTCTGCTGATTCCATCTCAGTTATGGGGAAAGAACAGGGCAGGATGTTTTCTTCCCCAGCCAGTTGACAACCTCAGAGTCTGCTGAAATTAGGAGAATGGAGAACTTATAGAATGACAACATTTTGGGATGCACCCTTGCCTTTGTTTTGTCTCTCTTCTCTTGTGATTCAGTGCACATTGGCTTTGACTGGAACTGTGCTATGGAGAAACCCATATAACTTCACCACTGCCCATAGACAGGCTCACAGTTGACTTACAATGCTAGTGTGCCTCTTCCATCGAACACCTTCCATGAAGGCATCAATACAATCTATAGTACTAAGAGGACTACAAAAAACACAAGAGTATGAGACCACATATAGAGGTTAGAGAGCTGAACTGGGACTGGGCATACCAAGACTAAAACCCTCACTTTGCCATGAAAATCACAGGCTGACCTTGGGCCAATCACCCGGTCTCATTCAGACCCACCAAACAGGGTTGTTGTGAAGAGGGGAGTTGTTTTCACAATCCTTTCACTTGAGCGTATTCTCGAAGGCTTTCACGGCCAGGATCTGATGGTTGTTGTGGGTTTTTTTTGGTCTCTTTGGCCATGTTCTGAAGGTTGTTCTTCCTAACGTTTCGCCAGTCTCTGTGGCCGGCATCTTCAGAGGACAGGAGTCAGAACTCTGTCTGTGCTCTGGTGCAGTTTGTTTGGATAGTTGAGTATTTATAGCTGTGGGATCAGCTTTTGTCCTTTTCAGGAGATGGGTGATTGTGGTGATCAGTGTGTTTTTTGTTGTGGGTTTATTGTTGTGATATCTCTCTCCCTCTTATCACTCAAGCCCGAAAAACCCACAACAACCATCTTTCACTTGAGCACTTGAGTTTTCCCTTTTGTGCCTGTGAGCTTGCCTTGTCCCGCCACCTATTATTGCTGTATTCTGTATCTAAATTTGGTATTAGTTATTTTATTTTCAGAGATTAGTTTGCTGTATGTTGTTTCATTCAAATTTTATTATTGATCTTGTTGTTGATACTGTGCTACTTCGACTTGTTTGCCACCCAGAGTAGTGGCCTTGCTACTAGTTGGACTGGATAAAAATATAAAGAAACATAAAGAAAGCTATGTATGCTGCTTGGGCTCCTGGGAAGGAAGGGGGAATAGAAATAATGGCCAGAATCCTATGGCATGTTTCCGTCAGTGTACTGCCAGTGATAACTTTCCATGGCTAATTGCTACAAATGAAGAATTCAGAGTAGGCATTTCATACTGTACACTGAACCATGCAACGGGTACATGACATGGAATGCCTACACGACTGCTTAATTTGCATCAATTAGTTCCTGAAAGTTATATTGCTGGTATTATTCTGGTGGGCATAACAAACAGGATTTCAACCAACTACTCTTACTGGAGTTTTGGTTGCTTGTCTCCTACAAATGGTTTGCCCTCTATTCAGCACTGGTTAGGCCTCACCTTGAGTATCGTGTCCAGTTCTGGACACCACACTTCAAGAAGGATGCTGACAAATTGGAACAAGTTCAGAGGAGGGCAAGAAGGATGATCAAGGGGCTGGAAACCAAGCCCTAGGAGGAAAGACTGAAAGAATTGGGCATGTTTAGCCTTGAGAAAAGAAGACAGAGGGGTGATATGATAACACTTTTCAAAGGCTGTCATACAGAGAAGGGCCAGAATCTGTTCTCGGTGATCCCAGAGTGCAGGATATGCAATAATGGGCTCAAGTTACAGGAAGCCAGATTTCGGTTGAATATCAGGAAAAACGTCCCAACTGTTAGAGCAGTACAACAATGGAACCAATTATCTCGAGAGGTGTTGAGTGCTCAAACTTTGCAGGCATTCAAGAGAAACTTAGACAACCACCTGGCAGATATCCTTTGATTTGTATTCCTGCATCAAGCAATGGGCCCCTTCCAACTTCACTATTCTATGATTTTATGGTTAATATCACTCCTATTTCAATGATCTATATACTACTTGCCATATCAAAAGATGTCTCATACAAAGTCAGGCTGGCCCCATCTTTGCTGTCCTTCCACAGGCAGACAAAGACCTTTCTCTTCAGGCAGCCTTTCTTTTAAATGATGGGTTGACCAAGAAGATTTTTTAAAGGGATTATTTAATTCTGTTGTTTTACTTGAGCTTTTAATATTGCTCTTATTCATGAGTTTTAATATGACATCTGTTTAATGCCTTTTTCAGTATTGTAATGATTTATTATGTAGCTTTTAACTTTGTTTCTTAATACTGTAAGCCACCCTGAATCTTTTAGGAGAAAGATGGCATATAAACAACAAGCACACAAACAAAGAAACTGCAGAGGCTAGAAAAGCGTAGTCATTACCCTTTAGTCTTTCTAGAGGGCACCTCCTGAAGACCACAATGCCCAGGAAGCACAGCAGCGGTTTCCTTTATTATACCTTAATAAACGAAAGTAAGTTCAAGACCGCCATGAAGCCCCCAAGACAGCCCAGGGGCCTGATAATTAAAGTAGGTGTTTCTAGATGTCGACTCGTGGGCAAGAACTTCCAGAATTCTACCTAGGGCATTCTTGAAGAATTCAGGGAGTTGGTGTTAAAAAAAAACAACCCCCCAATGCTGCATTCCTATAAACAACCTGAATGCAGAGCTTGGAAAACTTATTTTGACACTATGGCATCCAGAATGCCAAAGCCAGCATACTCATGGCTGTCCAGAAGATTCTGGGCATTGTAGTCTTGTCTAAAAAACCCCAAATTTCCTAAGCTGTGGTTGGATGCAGTTCAACCAAAAGATGTTGGCCCCTCCATCGTCTCTCTTCCAAATCTTTCTCCCAATTTAAATCTCGCACATAAGACATGATGTTCTCCATCACCCTAAAAGTGTTTCCATGTTATAAAAGATTCGTTCGAACTCTGGAGAGAAGCAGAGCATGGTGAACTACTTATTTGGGCTGGAACTCCCAGAACTCCCCAGCCAGAATGGCCAAAATAAATAAATAAAAAAGAGATTTACCAAGTCTCCGGGAAAGGAACATGGAACAAAAGGGAGGAAACCCCTAAGCCCAGCATGCTAGACGCTCACTATTTTGCCACCAGTAGATGGTGCACTGTTATTCAGCACAGTTTGAAGCTGGGACATTCCGTTCTGTGTGGGTTCTAGAAAGCTGAGTGAAAACATGAAATAGATCCTTGCCCGAGAAAAGCTCACACCACATTAATGTGGTGGTGTCCAAAAACTTGAAAGTTCTGGTATTTTTTTTTTCCAGTGCAACAGACTAACACAGCCACCCTGCCAACATTTGACCTGTCCCTGAGAAAGGCACCCCAGCGATCCTAGGGAGAAGCATTAGAATAGGCACTTATTCAAACTGCAACTCTTGGAACCTTTGCAGGAGAAGTCTAGGAGTGCAGAAAGAGCTCAGTCAGAGGACACTTTCCAGAGATTGCCCTCAAAAATGCTGTTGTTATGTGCCGTCAAGGTGGAACCGTCTTATAGTGACCCCAAAAGGGATTTCAAGGTAGATGAGATATTTAAGAAGTGGTTTGAGTACCCAGTTTGCTGGGGGGGGGGGGGGGGGGGGGAACGTCTAGCCTGCATTGTTAACTTGTAAACCACCCAGAGAGTGCTTTAAGCACCAGGGGGCGATCTATAAGAAGCACACTTTGCTTTTACCAGTTCTACTCCCCCAACAAATTTTCATGGCTGAGCAGTGATTTGAACCCAGGGCTCCTGAATCTTACTCCGTCACTCTACCCACTACACCACAATGGGTATGCCCTCAAAACTAGGGGATCAGAAAATCCATAAAATGGTTTTGTTCCCATTTGAAGTTTTTAAATCTCAAGTTCTTTCTCTGTCTGAGATGTGATTTAGGCCTTTCTGCAATTTCTTCAACAACTAATTAAAACAATATTTTCACTCATCTGCACAGGTCTGGTTCAACCTTTTCTCAGCATGGAGAAGACCATAATGTACTTCTCTACCATAAAGGTGTTAAAGATGAGAAGCTTTTCAGGAAAAAAGAAATTGATAATTTTAATTCAGCACAGACATGCCTGCTTGAACAAGATTCAGGTTTTGACTTTTAAGAGTTAAGCATTCAGAGTTAAGCTCTGATCCTGGATGAACAACCGTATGAATGTCAGTTTCTTTCACATTTAAAAAAATGTTTTTTTAAAACTCCCTGGTTCCTTCCACTCCAGACATGAAGAAACTTGCAAATTTTGGAACATGCATAGGTTGTGTGGCATGAAGCTCTATGACTTTAAATGGTTTCAATTATATTCTGGTTGAAATCATCTGCAGGCTGGATAGTTCAATGGTTTAGGCATCTGGCTGCAGAACCAGAGGTTGAGAGTTCAATTCCCCACTGTGCCTCCTGCAAAGTAGAGCCAGCCTGTGTGGCCTTGGGCAAGCTGCACAGTCCCAGGGCACCCCCCAGAAGGGAACAGTAAACCACTTCTGAGTTGTCTCTACCTGGAAAGGTTCGTTATATGTCAAAATTAACTTTAGGGCACATTATTATTATTATTTTGAAACTGTCTGGCTGCACAAGGAGAACAACATCATCAACAGCAGCAAATTGGTGTTCGTTAAAGGCTTCCTTTGCCAATTCCAGGGTGTATGAGTTATGAGCAGTGCCA
Organism: Intellagama lesueurii; assembly: GCA_037013535.1. Taxonomy (NCBI): domain Eukaryota; kingdom Metazoa; phylum Chordata; class Lepidosauria; order Squamata; family Agamidae; genus Intellagama; species Intellagama lesueurii. The sequence goes on from JBAJHW010000003.1 coordinate 11,874,435, forward strand.
ATTTGGCACTGAGTATGACATCATTCCTGTTGGGCAAACGGTGTTACGCAACAGCATTTTTGATGCAATTGCTTTATATACTTCAAGTTGTTTTTCAGTCCTTTAAATTGCTTCTTTCTGTACCCTGCCCTAAGATATTGTGATCCAGGGCATGGTATAAATACTATCTAAGCAAATAACTAAATGTGGTATGCAGCAACTGCCATCATCCCAGCCAACACAGGCAAAAGGAGATGGGAATTGTAGTCTGCCACATCTGTGGAAGACTGGCAGAAAAGAAACTGACTTAGGTTAAGAGCATTTTCTTCCCAAGAAAGTGTTCCCACTGAAGCACACACGGACGCACACACACATACACAGAAACCATTCCCAGAATAGGTGTGGGGAAAACACAACATGAACATAATTATAGTCTCTCTAACAGAAAGATGGGAGTGTTAGCTGTTCTATGTGAACAATCAACTGGATTTTTTCTAAAAAGATATTTTGAGAACTTCATTGTTACTTTGGCCCATGCATTCCCAGTAGGAAAGAAATCAAATGTATTTTATTTCTAAAAATCCTACAATCCTACAGCCCTGTACAGGTCCAGAACCACTCCTTCCCTGTAACAGGAAGCGAACCCTGCGCTCTCAAAGGGTGATGTGTTGCACATAAAGGTGCACCCCTGTATGCAAGGAGCTTTTGTGTTGTGCCGATCAGTGGTTTGGAAAGCAAGTTGGGTTTACTCCCACGCACCGCTTCCCCCACCGCCAAAGGGCTCACTGGCATGATCACCAGTCTTTCGGGAGGGTGGAGAACAGAGTTTGAAAAAGTTTCTCTCCTTCGATAATTGCCAGAATCCCCCAACCGCACGGCTATTCTCAGAATTGTAGTCCAATACCTTTTTCAGGCTCTGAGAAATCCTGCACCCAAAAAGCTTTGGGGGTCCTTGTGCCGTGGAATTACATTATTTCTCACATCTCTTAGAAAACTACAATGACAAATAAAGCATCCCTTGGAAAAAAAAAACCCAAGAAACATTGCAAACAGGGCACTCACGTGGAAGTAAAAAGATATTACATCTCTATGCCTGTTATGAAAATGTGCAAAACATCTCCTTCTGCTCCTAGCTGCCCAGAAGATGAACCATTCTGATTATGAAAGCTGACAGTTCCTTTGTTCAAGCCCCTGTTTCTCAGATGCAACTTATTAGATTACACCAACCATCAGGTAACTTTGGCATTAAATGATGACGTTAAGCCAAAAGTCATTCCACTACAAATACGGTTTATTAAACTCACCCGATTCCCACCGTTCAAAAAGCCTGCCACACAAGCTGGGCTGGGGAATCTTACTTACTGTCTGTTGCACTTGGCGATTTCGTTAAAGAGAAGTTTCCAGCGAGGCCGCCCCACGAAAAGCCGGCGGTTGAGCACTCGGTATTTCTCTCCAATTATTTTCTGCAAGACAGCAAGAGACATTCCCTCTGCGGCACCTCGGAAATTGCTGAAGATCAATCACTGACCACTTGGCGCATCAAATCTTATGTACACACCAAATGTCTTAGGGGAAGCTTAGTGGGTTTCAATTATCCATGCCAATGCAGCAGGATGCATGTGTGTTTGCCTATGCAGAACTGATCCTACCATTAGGCACATTGGGGTGCTTGTCTCAGGGGGCTGATCCTGGAAGGCAACAACAAAGGGATCGGGGGGGGGGGGGGAAGAATCACATTCTTTGTCTTGGACAACAAAATATCTTGGCCTGGGACTTCCAAGTTTTGTCCAATACTCCATCCACTACACCACGTCAGATCTCGTTCTGGCACATTTCTTCATGATATGAAACAACCCAAAGGCTGCTGCCTAGTGGTCACCCAGAGGAATGCAGATGGAAATGCAGATGTTACCCTGGGAGTTTCAGCCTTAGCCCAGGCTGAAAGGTTAAAAAAAAAAAAGTTGCTCCACCTGCCATGGTGAGCTGGAGTAGTTGGTGCAATTTTCTGGGCAACGTTGGAATTATTTGTTTAGCAGGTATCTAGAAGAGATGCTCTCTCTCAAATTATGAAAGATGTCTGCTTGTCATACTACATGTTCTTCCTCACCCCTGTATCTTGCCTTTAGCATTATGTGTGCTGTGATTGGTTATTGTAAAGTAAACACAGGCTTAATTTGCATTTGGATTGCTAAGGCATGTAATTCCCAAGAAATCCCAGTTACAATAATAAGAGGGCAATATGCATTCCTCTTAACATCTTGTTTGAGAAGTGTGCCATAACCATTGGAGGCCAGATGACAGAACCTGGTAATGTCCTTACCTGATCGACCACTACCTGCATCATCATAGAGACAGTCTGGGTCAGGGTTCTCCTTCCTTACTTTTTGCCATGGTAGTTTTCAGATACCTTCCAAAATATCCCTCCACAGTACAAACTCCATTTCCCCACAAACCTACTGAGATCGGAGAATTACTTTCTAAAAGCAATTAGTTACCATTATACTTCAGGGGCTCTCTTTAGAATTCCATTATTATCATAGTTACAATCTATTAAATGCAAACACTTTGTCTTCTGGTTTCTCAAAAGTAACTAGAATAGTTATTTTTTAATTACTCTTTTAAAATGGCATCCATATGCTACAAGCTACTGTCCTGTACTATAAAATGCACTCTCCTACAACCCATCTCACTATTGCCTTAATAACTCACGAGAGAGCACAAGGCAGTAGCACGAGCCAGCACTTGAAGCATGGGATATTCACACTTTACCACCCTGCTGTACCTAAAAGGAACTAATAAGTTATATTTACATTGTAAAAGGAATAAAGATATCCCACATTTTATACAGTAATACACGGTACAACACAGCCCCATTTAGCGCTAATTTGTTATAGCACACAGGCTTGGGCTGCAGTTTTGTAGCACTCAGTGAATCCTCAGGCTACCTGACAGAGGCAGACTGGACTTCTGGGAGACCCGGGGCCTAGACTAACTGCCAAACTGGAAGTAGATTGGGCTTCCAGAACTCCTATTATAAGGTATAATGTTAAAATGAGCCAGCTGAGTGCTGAGTTAGAGTTCCATTATCTTGGAATGCATCCTGAATGCTAAGAGAGGTATTACTGTACAGGAAAGCTTCTGAATATGGTTTAGAAGGATGCTTGATACCATTTGGGAGCTGTATTTCCCTAGCACTATGTTTTCAATTAAACTATGTTTTTGATTGTTTTCTGTCTCTGAAGAAGCTACTTGGATGAGCAGTGAAATTTTCAACCTAATAAGAAAGAAGTCCAGTTGCCATGACTCAACTTCCAGATTGTTTTCTATCATGTCTATAATTTAATTTTAAGTTAAATCTTTGACCCTGTTTTGTGCTTTGACTTCAGGATTTATTCATTATAGCTGTAAGCTAGTCAATCCAATGAAATCAATCAGTAAAACCTCCATTATTGGAAAAAGGAATGAATTACGATTTACTAGTTATTTGTAGTTCCCACGCTCTGCCTACCTGGATCCCGTGTGTTCGACTAAGATACAGCTGGATATTGATAAAGTCTGGTCGGTTTTCTTGCCAGAGCTGAGATCATTAAGCATCACAGAAGGAGGAGGAGGAGTAAAAAGAGTGGGAGAAGAAAAATACATTAAATGAACCTGTACATCTTTTCTTAAGTAGGAACAAAGATATTATTGCTAAATCCCCCAGAAGAGATGGCTCTTCTAATCCATCATGTTTCCATGTTACCCATTAAGCTTACACATGTATTATCTCTCTTCTGATTAAGCTAAAATGTGCAGTTGAAGAATTGGGAGTGGATAACCTTTAATGCTGATTATAATTTACAGACAGAAAAAAGTCACTTGTCTAAGATTGTGTATTAGTCTCTGTTTGCATATTTCTGCATTAACTACTTAAAGGACAAAGAAGGAAATATGTGTCGATTGTTCCATTACTTTAAGTATTTTCACCATTTTAGCCAAAATATTGAAGAGTTTTTCAAAAAAATTTGCTTTACAGTAAGAGAAGTTCACTTTCCTGTGGCTGGGTGTAGCACCAAGCAAAACCACCATACTACTGTAACAGTAGTAAGAACAACAGTTTTGCACTGATATTGTACAAACATGTACATATTGACCAGTTGAATAATTATGCCAGCAGCGTAAATTTCAGTGGCAAATCGCTACTGCTTAAGCTTTGATATTTCTTCCCACACGCCACATCATGGAACTGCTGTGGAACAGGAAATACAGTGGCTGCTTTCTATTTACCATTGAGATTTACACCGTTATACAGTAGGACCCCCATATCTGAGGCATCAATATCCACTGATTCATGGTCTCAAAATATTAAAAACATTAAAAGAAAAATCCTAGAAATACATATTTCTAAAGTTGAAGTTACCAGAACTGGCCACTAGAGGAACCAGAGATCAAGTTATGTATAGCAGCAGTCCCCAACCTTTTTGGGACCACGGACCGGTTGGGGGGGCAGGCTCTGTGTGCGGGGGGGCCCGGGGGCACCTCTGCGCTTGTGGGGGGGTGTCATGCTCACGCACACGCCCGCATGAACGTGACACACCTCCCGCGTGAGTGCGACACGCCCCCGCGCAAGTGCGACACGCCCACCAGGGGGGCGGGGGGCAGAGATCCGTCTCTGAGGCCCAGTTCTGAGAAGCCCACGGACTGGGGGTTGGGGACCCCTGATGTATAGCATTTGCGAGAGAAATATCGTTCTATGATGTCATTACCAGAACTGGCCACTAGACAGAGCCAGAGGCCATGCTATGTAGTATAACGTTTGCTATAATCTGCAGTTTTTCAGCATCCGCCGGGGTGGTGGAACTGATCCCCCGCACATATGGGGTCCTACTGTACTTACATCTGTATACATAAGCAATAGGATTTTGGTCATCTAGTAGCTTGTCACTAGATGGGCCGGGGAGAAATTTAATAAATACATAATAAATAAATAGATCAGCTCACAACCAAGTCCCACAGACTTCAGACTGTCTGGGTTCAGAAAGAGCCGAAGGGCCCAACTGGCAGCCTTTACAAGGTTTTAACCAAAGGACTGAGGATCTTTCCAACAGTCCCGCCAGGCCCAGCCCCGCATACCTTGTCGTGCAATTGGCAGAGCAGATCAGCAAACCAGCAGAACGACTGGACGTCCCTGCACACCCATACGAAGTAAAGCCTCCTGAGCTTGTAGCCTTCCCAGCCGTCACTTCACATCCATGTCATGTTGAAGGGAGGAAATCAGAAATAACCCTTTAAAAATCACACATGGGTTACTAAGCCCAGCTTCCATTTCAGATTTCAGCAGTTCATGTAGGTAAGGCTAAGACACAGAAAATACTATGAATTACTCCACTTTTTGAAAGCCACCTTTAAGGCTAGCACTTTTAAAAAGCTACTTAGCATGGAGAAGTATGATTTACTCAGCTATCAAGTACAGTAGTGGGAGCCCATCTACTGGTGGGTAAGAAATACATTTATGTTTGTTTTGGATGCAAATTTGTGAATTCTTCCATACTTGAGACAAAAAGAATTGAAGAAAAAAGGAAAGAAAATGCAATAGAAAGTGGAATGCAATAGTTTACCTTTTTTTTTTTTAGTGGTAACATTTGCTGTTCAGAAGGTGCAGATGTGAAACTGCAACCAAGTCTTCTGAGCAGCAAAAGCAGGTTGTGGCACAGAGGCAGTTGCAATGTTTATCTGTAGCAATTGGTAGTCTTTAGCTAAGAAACTGCAATGCTTTCTTGCAGCATCCCATGTGGGGCAGATATAAGGGAGGAGGAAGACTCGGTTGGACTTTAAGCCCTTTCCCTCTGCATTAACCCAGTGGTTCTCAAGCTAGGGTCCCCAGATGTTCTTGGACTGCAATTCCCAGAAGCCTTCACCACTTGCTGTGCTGGCCAGGATTTCTGGGAGTTGAAGTCCAAGAACATCTGGGGACCCCAGTTTGAAACCCACTTGCTTTAACCCACCCCAGAAAAGGTCCACCCCGGAAAACCTTGGCTCAGACAAAAACAACTTAATTTCTCTAAACTTGGGTCTCCAGATGTTCTTGGACTACAACTCCCAGAAATCCTGGCCAGCATAGCTAGCGTGGTGAAGGGAATCTGGGAGTTTTAGTCTAAGACCATCTGGAGACCCAGGGTTGGGAACCCTAGCTCTAAACAGTCTTGTGGCACCTTATGGACTACACAGTTTTATTTGGCCTAAGCCTTCACAAGGATCTCTTGGATCAGAAGGGTGACCAACAAAGAAATGTAAAGGCAGATGAATAAAGGCCAAGAAATAATGAAACACACAAAATGCAGAAAGCTTTGGTCCCATAATGAGAATCAGAAAATAGAGATTGTTAAAATAAATAGGCAAATAAGCGCAAGGGGAAGAAGAATTTACTGGATGAAAAACCTGGGAGACTATTTTGGATACAATACAATGTAATTGTTTGGAACTCCAGCATTCCAAGGTCAGGAGAGCCATGATGGTGCCCAGCCTCCAGTAGAAGAGGAACAACAACAAGAAGAAAGGAAACAGCTCTCCTGGACTACGACTCAGTGAAATGAGCTTCAATCCATGACAACTTTCAATAAATAAAACCACTGGGGGGTCGTTTTAAGGGCGTTCATGATTCATCTCCACCATTCAGCATCTCTCAAAGGCTTCCCCAGGATGGAAGAGATCCTGGGGGGAGGGGCTATATAGTAAATGTTAATTCCCCCTAAATGGCTGCAGGTGAAGACGTCATCATAGTTGTGCAACATAAAGTTGCGCAACAGGATTCCAGCCTATAGATGTTAATTTCAAAGGAATTTTGTCATCTCCTTTGTCATGCTCAGACACAGATTAAAGGTAGAGTTATGTAGCTCAATGGTTCCCCACCTTGGCTCCCCAGCTGTTCTTGGACTACAACATCCAGAAATCCTGGCCAGCACAGCTAGTGGTGAAGGCTTCTGGGAGTTGTAGTCCAGGAACATCTGGGGACCCAAGGTTGGGAACCACTGATGTAGATGAAAGCTTGGCAGACACCTTGACAATACCAATCTGGTCTGACTCTTAACTGAAGGAGAGCCAAAGAATGTGTAATTGCATTAGCAGAGGCTAATCCCATCTTCTGTTAGCCCTGCTCTTTTCGTTACCTTCCTTCTATTCCTCTCATATACACTCTTGGAACTTAAGCTAGTAAGCCCTTTGGCAAATAAAGCTCTCCTTATTGCAGAGTTTCATATTACCTAGAGCTTGGAAGTGAAAACTTACAAAAAAAAAAAAAAAAAAAAAAGAGAGAGAGAGAGAGAGAATTAATTCATTTTCACATCCATCAAGATAGAATTTAATTACATTATGATGGTAAATTCACGAGGGGTAGCATAACTCTTTCTGTGGTGTAACTGCAGCTGTAAAGTTACTTTTAGAGAACCAGGCTGCAGTCATGCAAATAGCAGTTTGATTAAGTTGTCTTCTGTGTGCAAGGTAGACTGTCGCTGGGGTAGGAGAATTGGCTTCTCAGCATGTTCTTTTGTGTTGATTCCTGTTTTGTTGCTACAATTCTGACTTTGTAGCATTCAGAAGTTTTTGAAAAACAACTAAAAAGCTAACAATGACTGAGCTACTTTGGGGAAACAGTAACTGAAGAAATACCCTGGAAATTGAAACAATGAAGTGAAATAACTACATTGTTGATGCTGTGGGACAATAATTACTTTTAAAAGCAGCTTTTCAAGCTCTGATATTATGGAGACCCTCTTCAAAAGCACTTTTTATAAAAAACAAGTTTTTCTAAAATCGTGGCCCATTCCCTTGACCATTCCACTGCCGTAAAGCGTATCTGGGAGGGAAACAAACATATAAATCTTGGGAGCAGGACTGAGAGGAGGTTTGACTTGATGAGGCTTACATACAGCAGGGTGTTGAGGACAGATGCAAATGGAGTCACTCCAATGCCTCCAGCCACACAGAGGCTAACCTCATAATTGAAGGATTCTTCAAAGGGGCTCCCAAAGGGACCGTCTACGTACAACCTAGGGGTAAAAGAAGAAGCAAGAGATATTATCACTGCTGATAATGTGCCACAGTTCGAACACATGAATGTTTCACAAAGTGACCCTAACCCCCAAATCAGCTGGTTGCATGGGGTTTCTAAGGGGCTCTTTTGGCCCTGGTCCTCCAGTAATGGAGAGATGGCCACCAGTTGGGTTTAGCAGGGAGACTATCCATTCAGCACTTGGAACTGTTATTTTTTTTTGAACCACAACACCCAGAATTCCCTCAAGGAACATTTGCAAGCTCTTTAACCCAGGGACCTTCTTGACAGCAAAAGCTAACAAATATTTCTGTCAAGACAAGACCTGAAAACAGTAATACAGTAATTATTGTTATGAAATTTCTGCATCCCATCTAGACTACTTCCATGTCCCGCTGGTGGTATGGATACCAACAACTGAGAACCATGCGTGCAGGAGATTCTATTATAGACTGTCCATTCTGCTCCTTGTTGAGGCCAGCTGCACCACTGAAAGCTGAGCATTTACCACTGTATCTAAATAAGGAGCAGAAAGCACTACAAAGCTGCTTCTCTGCTCCTTCTGTGTTGGTCATCCCCCTTCCCTGCCTTCTCTCCCTCCACACCTGCTATTAGGAGTCATAAAAGCACAGCAAGCAATGTGCTTGGTCCACCAATCTTCCTGTAAATATCTGTGGTAAAATAAGAGCACACTCAGGTTACGCTTCGACTTTGTTGGGAGTTTTCTTCAAGGACTGTCTTTCCAGTTCTACTTAATTTTCCTCAGTGAGAAAGGGCACCTATAAAACTCCCAGTTATTTTGCACAGTCTAAAGGCTAGGGGGCTGGGGAGGGGAGAAAGAGGGAGAATACTTTATCTTTCTCCTAACATTAAAAATGGGGATAAGCCACTGAAGCTGAATGGTGGGAGATTGTGAACAGAGAGAAAAAAGGACACCGACAGACAGAACAGAGTCAAGCTGCTACCACATTGCTCGGTTTTCTGTCCACTAGGCTCCGGAAAGAATTTACAGTAAAACAAATAAATGCATCCTTTAAGAACAGATTAGAAGCCATTTTTAAAAACTATTTTCGAAACCAGTTTTAAAAACCAAAGGCTTTCTAGAACGACACCATTTCGGCTACTGCTGGAAGCTCGAGAGGTACGGAGTGAGCCTCACATCCCTCAGAAGGAACTGCCACAACCGAGGTCCTGCTACAGGAGAATGCCTGTTGGGGTTGTGAACTCCAGAACAGGGCCTCCTCTGAAGATCTCAAATTTTGGGCAGGCTGAGAAGAAAGGAGGGACTCCTTCAGATATCCCTTCAGATATCCCAACCATAACTTTGAACTTAGGTCAGGGGCAAGTTATGAGCCAGTGCCAATTGGTTTCTACATTTTGTACTGGCTTTGACCCACATGTCCTCCTTGTGAGTTTTCTATGGTATCTGGTTAGCCACTGGAAGCTGAACCTTATCCACCAGAGAACTTAATGGCTGAAATCCTGTTGCTTAACATAGCAAGTCACGTTACAGTAGGCCCACCGAATCAGTGGTAAATGTGAATGATTTGGTAAATAAAATCCTCTGTAAATTACATGGATTGAAATGGGGTTGCTTTAGTTCTGACTTACTTTAGCAAAGTAAGCTGCAAAAAGAGTAGGTCCTTTTGAATCAATGGAATGTATGGAGGAGTTGACTCATCAAGTTCAATGGGCCTACTCTAGTGCAATTTACTGTGGTTAGAAACAGGATTTCAGCTACTATGTTCAATGGGCCTACTCTAGTGCAATTTACTGTGCTTAGAAACAGGATTTCAGCTACTATGTTCCTAACAGTTCTAGTTAGCTTTGTGTCATGTCTACCAAAATATGACTATGTTTTGTTCTGATTTGCTACATGGCTATAATGGTCTTGCTTTGAGTGGTTTCTGCTTCACTATAATCTGATTGTAGATATTTTTTCCTTTCAACGTCTTTCTTCAAAGCAAGCAATTGCCTGTAGGATTTTCCACTCCTTGGTTGTATTTCTTCTTCTTCTCCTTCTTCATTTTCTTTTATACATGTCAGTGCCTTTAGGATATTTATTGGTATGATGTCTAAGTTATAATGAAGATGACTTCATAAAACCCAGCGGAATTAATTTGTCTCAGACTTCATTTCCAAATAACCAGGTGAATTATATTTTAATGTGCATTTTTTTTAAAAAAATTATACATATTTCTTTCTTCAGAGAAAGAAAAGTTTCTCAGGCAAAGAGAGCAAATTCCCCTCCTGTAGACCTCAGTGTTTTAAATTCTCTTTTACTACTTTTAGTCAGAATTAGATATTTTCTTCAGATCTTTTGCTTACTTTTTAATTTGCAAGAGAGAAATACAGATTTGTTCAGTTAAAAACTAGCCAGCAGGACCTTTAACACCTCTTCAAGAAGTTCTCCAGAGATTAATTTGTAAAGATTTTATTTCTTGTTGAAATAAATGAATAGGGGCGGGCGAGCCTTTATGCTTCTTACAGGATCAGTTTGAAATAGAAAATAGTTGGTGCCTTTAGGTTAAAAAAAAAAGGAACTACTCTGGTTTGAATATTGAGGTTAAATACACATGAGCAATCTATTTTGCTTTCGTTCAGTTTTCATTTCTGCAGTTTGCTCTGTCTCGCTTCCATATCAATTTTGCATTTTAAAAAAACACACCAAAAGTCTGTGTGGAACATTGTATGAATTTTCCTGAGGAAGGGATAATGCATATTAAAATACATGGGAGACGGGTTTCAACTTCTTGCTCAACCACAGTCCTATTCCATCATCACTGAACAGAGTTATTCATTTATTATTTATCTCTTAAATTTATATACTACCCCATTAATGCAATGTCCTATTCTGGTCAGATTACAACAAGAATAAATAAAACATATATTGTTCAGCAGTAACTAACTAGGAGAGACTCCCTGGAAAAGACCCTGATGTTGGGAAAGTGTGAAGGCAAGAGGAGAAGGGGACGACAGAGGACGAGATGGTTGGACAGTGTCATCGAAGCGACCAACATGAAATTGACCAAACCCCGGGAGGCAGTGGAAGACAGGAGGGCCTGGCGTGCTCTGGTCCATGGGGTCACGAAGAGTCGGACATGACTTAACGACTAAACAACAAAATATTGTTCAAACTACAAATACACCGCTAAGAAGTTAAAAACAACTGATAAACAGAACACCTTGGACCTCCCTGAAGAGCAGCATGTTGAGGTGCCTTCTGAACATTAACAGAGAGGGGGCCAGGCGTAGCTCTACTGGGAGCTGGTTCCATAAAGTTGGTGCCACCACGAAGAAGGCCGGATCTCATGTGGAAGGCCTACGAGCCTCCCTCAGAGTGGCTACCTGGAGGAGCATGGCCTGAGGTGGCAAGGGGGCAGGGGAGTGCATAGTTTCATCTCCCCCCATCACCATTGTCACTTTTTCAGTGTCAGCAGTAACTAACTAGGAGAGACACTTGCTTGTGTATAGGCTGCACACATGAGCAAGAACCCTGGAAAACCTTGGTTCAGCCGTCAGTGACATCTTCTACAATACTGACATGTTTCCAATCTGTTTTCAGTTACTTTAAGAAACAAGCAAAACCTATTCTCAATTCTGCCTTGGCTCTAAACTGATCGAGGGGATTTTAATCTGAGATTTCCCCTTCTCTTCAGACTCTTTGCCTCCTCTTTTGGGTGTACAATACACAACCACAGCCATGCAATCTCTGTCCAGTTGTAACTAGAAGACACAATCTACCATACTTTGTTCTGTGGCTCCTCCTGAAGTTCAAGGCTCCGTTATAGACTAGGCAAAGTTTTCGTCCCAGACATTGCCTTTTCTGAAAAAAGGGAGGTCAGTTCACAGGGCAGCTCGTAATGATTACTATGTGTGGAAAAAACGCTTCCCCTATCATATGGAGTTTTCCTCCTTTTTTCCTCTTTTGCTTAGAAATACAGGAGCCAAAGACCTATGCTTCAGCCTGACTGTCATCCCTCAACAAGCTAGGCCCTGCTCTCTGCTCAGAGGCTGGAGTCAGCCATTTGTTTTATCTTTCCATACAGCAACAGATCCAAGCCTCCAATTAATGTAGAGTTCCAGCCATCCTTTCCCAGACAAACCACAGCAGAGCTGGATAAGACGCTATGAAAGCCAGCAGTCAATAGTGAGGGTGAGAGAATACAACCAGTGGATACGTCTGTCATTTTTTCTTTACTCAGATCCTCATTTTGCCAGACTTTCCATTTCATCTCACATCCCTATCATCCTGTATTTGCAATTTTACTTTAAGAAAACATGTATTAAAAAGTGTGCTTTATTTACTTCTTTTACTTCCGCCTAATATAAGCATTTTGTGCTTTGCCCTGATATAAGTATTTCTATACAGACCTCTTCCTATTGTACATGCTTGGCAAATAATGTTCCTTAATACTGTGGCTGAAACCTTGTTGGTATAATTTAAACCATGCAAGACTGAAATTGTCATCAGCAATAGCAATTATTTTTTTTTTTTGGAAATAAAACATCTCTGACATCTGTCCCAAAACTTCTAAGCCCCCCCCCCCCATAATCTCTTTCATTGTTGGGAGCCTGTAGGAGATGTGGGATGAGAGGGGAAAGTTTTTAATTAATGAAAATTGCTGTCGTCAGGATGACTTTATCAGTGGCAGTGATATTCACTAATTAAAATCTTGCCCCTTCCTGTCCTGTAGCTTTCCTGAATCAGGAAAGGCGTTTTTTTACTTGTTTCATAACAAGAATTGATTTGGCTTTTGATTTGATTTGGCTTTTTGCACTATATGTCAGTACTTGAAGCTCTGCATTCAATTTTGTTTTATGTATGGCTTGATGCCGTAACAATAAAATATGTATGTATGTACTTGTTTCATCTCTGAAAAATCGCCAGTGCTGATGACATCATGAGCCTTACACAACATAAGTTAGACCAACAGGATTTCAGTCATTAAACAACAGACAGGCCAAAATCCTATTACTTATCTCCTCTGGCATCACTGTAAATCTCATCAGTGAATTGCTGCAAGTTGAGAAGTCAGCATCGGCATTTGCTTTTGCCTGCCGATCTGGCAACACACAACAGCCAAATGCCCACACTGACTTGTTAATTTGTTATAATTTGCCAATGAGATTTATGCCAATTGCGTAAAGCTGATGTAAAAACACAAGAGGATTTTAACCGATTGTGCCTTAAAAAAACATATTTTAAAAATATAAAAACCAAAACCAGAAACATTTTCACTTATATGCTTGATTAGGGAACAACATCACAAGGTTTGGAAAAGCATAAATATTCAAATAGAACACTGTTCTCTTTGACAGAAATCCTGTTGCACAACCACATGTGCATGATGTGAAGCAGCAGAAGGTGTAGAAAAAATTTCAGTAGGCCAGGATATCCACGAAGCGCTTCTGCAGGTATGTCACACCACAGCTCATTTGACTTATTCATGCAGGAATTTTTTGTCCTCTCTTGTTCTTCCCAGAGCACCCCCAATGCCATTTTCACATCCAGAAATGATAACTTTGAGTGAAAATAATGTACAACTCCCAGTCTTCCTTCCAAACCCCATTCCCTAAAAATCCAAAAGTAAGACTTCTGTTTTTGATGTATGTTTAATTCCCCCCCCCCCTCAGTTTCCCGTTGTGGTGGGCCCTGGTAGACCATGTCTTTTGATTTCACTGCATGGATGGACGGACAGGCCATGATCCCACCTGTGCGACCCTGAATAATTTCTTTTTTTTAAATGCTTTAATCTATTTTTAATTTGCACATACGGCAGAACAGGAAAGAAAACATCTCACAGGGAATCCTAAGCAGTTCGGTATGGCCGGGCCAGTAGCCTGACGCTTCGTCCTTCCCAGACCCATTCTTCGTAATGCCGGGGGGGGGGGGGGGCTTTCTTCCTGGCAGCCTTTAAATCTCCAAAGTTTTAATCATGTTGATCTCCACAGAAAGGACTCCAGGTCTAGGTGGTTAGACACTATCTGGAATAGCTTTGGCACCTAATTTCATTGGCTGCCACTGTTCCTCCACAGCTGCTAACTGCCTTCCCCAGCTGCTAGCTGTCCAGCTTTTCTCCCTGTGCGTTTGATATGTTATATAAAAAAAGCATTCCTCTTTAGGGTAGAACTACGAGAAGGCTACAAAGTACCATTAATATAGGAGCTCGAGGGGGAGTCGGGGAAAAGGTAACAAAGAGGCTGTCAGAGGTACACAAGTTCATATTAGCTACATGGCAGTTTCTCGTTTGTTTGCCATATATATTAATTTTCTACCATAGCACCGCGCTGCTAGAACTCTCCAGACTGACGGCCTGCATTTTTGCTGCTTTATTAATATCCTTTGAAAAATCGGCATTAAATCTTACCTTTTAAGTCCTGCTTTCTCTATCTGAAGAATTTCCTTTTCTTCAATTCCTTCCCAACACAACCTGATAATCACTTTAGAACTGCAGAGCTGGAAGGGACCCTAGGAATCATCCAGTCCAACCCCTGTTAAGAAGGCACAGTGAGGAATTGAACTCCCAACCTCTGGCTCCAGATCTATCCCGTTCTAGGAAGAGCCAATTTTTAAAGCCCAGGAAAACTTACACCACAGGCCATATGTGGCTTCTAAAGGGCCAAGTGTCCTCCTCCTGCACACATCTGGGTCTCGCAATCCATCAGATCCAATTGGTATTAATTTTTTAATGGGCTTTAAAGATTCCCTTGGATTCTCCTGGGGATTTGGGAGGTCATTTTGCCATATTCGGCTTCCTGGCATCCTTGAGCTCCACTATTGTCTCAAATTTGTTTGGTAATATTTTTTTAAAATAATGACTATGGAGGGGATAGCATTACTGGTTTGCAAAACAGCCCTCTTTAAAGGGAAAAAATAGACATGGGTATAATGCAGGAACGGGTGTGGACCTTGGCGATCCAGGAGGCAGGGAGGTCCAGCCTTTTGTTCTCTGAAGGTTGCCCACAGGCTTTACGTAGAAGTGTAGTTTTCTTTCTGGTTTGCAGACTGGGACAGTTTTGCATGCCTTACAATTGCTGTACTGGGCGAGCTGGGAAAATTTAACCCTCTGCTTTATGTACTTTGCTCTGACCCTGCCTTCTACCTTTGGATTCACTCCGTAGAGGAAGATAAGAGTCCCTCGGACTCTACCCTCATTGGAATTCAGCACCTGGGCTGAAAGAAGTTCACCACTCCATCTTATTATTTTTCTTTTAGCCTCCCTACCCACCTTGTTCATGCATAATGTCTACAGGACACCAAAAGCCTGCCAGACAGATGGTGACTACTTACTAGGAACCATTCTTCCCTGCTCACAGGCCATTATAGGGATTAAATGCTCACTAAGAGACTTAATTTTGACTGATGGGCCTGGGAAAAGGGGTAGAGGAAGGATTCCACCTTTTTCTGCAGCCTTGCCACGTCCACACTGAAGTCACTGCCAGAACAGACCAAATGGCCGCGCCTGGCGGACTTGAGAACATTATGGGCTAATGTTCTTTCTTCCCCTGAATTGATTATCTGGCATTCAGAGATAATAGCACAGGGCTGCAGAGCTGGAAGGGTTCCCAAAGGATATCTAGTCCAACCTCCTGATCAATACAGGAAATCCAGAGTTAAAAGGATATTGGACAATGACCACCTAACGTCTATTTAAAAAGCAAAGGGAAATTCATCCCTTCCGAGGTAATCTATCTCACCGTAGAACAGCTCTTACCCTCAGGCAGTGTTTCCCAATGTTTTGGGTGGAAACTTTCCTTCTTGCAACTTGAATCCACTGTTTGGGGTCAAACCCTCTGGAGCAGCAGAAAATATGGCAGCCCTTCAACTGTCTGAAGAAGACAATCACCTCACCCCTCCATGCCCTCTTCTGCAAGTGATACCCACCCAATGCCTCCATGGAGCTTAGTTTCCGGCCTGTTTCCCATCCTGCTTATTCTTCCAGCTACTCACTGCTAGAGATGGACACTTACTGTGGTTCAACAGATTGGGCCCACAGGTGTTGCACAGGCGCCCCGCATTCTGTGCACCACCTCCTCCCACAGGAGCCCACTCAGAGGTGGAGGCAGGGCATGGAACCTGGGGTGCTTACACAACACCTGTGGGTCCGATCCGCCAAACTGCTTTAAGTGCCCATCTCTAGTCACTTCCTTTCTTTAACGGCCAGGCTCACAACAGCACATAGTATTCCAGATGAGGTCTGACTAATGCAGGATCAAGTGGTAATGTTACCTCCTTTGATCTGGACACTATATTCCTGTTGATGCACCTTATAATTACATTAGCTTTTCCTTCTGTCACATTGCACTGCCAAGAAATAAAGATGATCACTCACTGTTGATAATTAATGGCCAAGCGACTCCTTAAGGCAAGACGTAGAAACCCCCAACCCTGCAGGCTTGATGTGGTCCTGTAGGCCCCTCCCCAATGGGAAGAGCTCTTTCTGAGCCTTCACTGCTATGTTTTCCCAGCTTATCCACTGTTTCCTGCAGACCAGCAGAGCAACAGGGACAGTGATTCTACCTCGCTTCCGAGCAACCTCCTCCTGTCTCCCGGAATGCTCAACTCATTTGTAGGAGACAGTCAAGAAACAAGGAAAAAAGGGGCTGTGGAGGAGGAAAGGTTAAACTGCAGATGGAGAAAAAGCTCATTCTTCTTCCTGCCCGACTTTACTTCTTTACCATGCACTGAAAAAGGGCAGGAATTACAGTGGACCCTCGACTTACGGAATTAATCCGTATTGGAACGGTGGCTGCAGGTCGAAAAGTCTGTAGGTCGAGGCTCCATTGACCTACAATGCATTGAAAACCGATTAATCCGTAACCGGCCGTTTTTGGTCCATTTTGTTTGATTTTCCGGTCTGTAGGTCGATTCTCCGGCCGCAAGTCGAACCTAAATTTTGCGGCCAGAGAAGTCTGTAACTCGAAAAGTCTGCAGGTCGAGCCGTCTATAAGTCGAGGGTCCACTGTACTAACCTTGGCTCAGAAAGCACCCTGCAGCACATCGGCATTAAACACTCTAGCTTCTAAACCGGCCAAAATGCCATGCCTGCTATCATGCCATGGTACGAGGGAAAGTCTGTCCATCCTGCTCTGTCTAGAAACCCCTTGAGAGGCTTCAATGTCCTATGATTTGAACCACAGAGCACTATCTTTTCTCTTCAACTGACTCTTCGCAGCTTCAAAAGTTACTTTTAGAAATAATCAGTTATACTTAGACTTCCAAGGACTTATTCATCATTATGCTTACATTTTTTGAAAATCTGCTCCTTGTTTGGCCATTTCTCAGAAATAATAAAATGTAATATATTTTGCAACATGAGGGTAAAGTGTGAGCCAGACCTTGAATTTCACTTTTATTGTTTTAAAATAACATCTTATGCTGTAAGCCACTCGTCGAAAGAACAAAACACTCCCTTTGTTTTGAGAGACTAGATGGTCTCTGTTGGCCTCATTGCCATCTCAGTATCTCTGAGGGGGAACAAGGCAGCAGCAGAAAAGAGCCCTGTGATACAGTGGTTAAACTGCAGTACAGCAGCTAAGCCTCTACTCATGACCTCAGTTCAATCCCGATGAGTTCACATAGCCTGCTCAAGGTTGACTCAGCCTTCCATCCTTCCTAAGTCCATAAAATGAGTACCCAAAGCACTGGGGGCAGGGGGCAAGTTGTTGTTTCCATAATTATGTTGTAAACCACCCTGACTGTGCTCTAGCACTATGGGGAAGTAGATACTGTAAGTCAAAACATCGACACAAACAACAACAAAAACAACAATTTAACCTTGTTGTTGTTGAACCATGTGATGTTCCTCAACGATTAACTGAGGCCACACCACATAACTATAAAAGGAATTAAAGTCTGAAGTGATCACTTGCTGTGTTACAACCATGAAGTAAATTTAGGACACCTTCATTTCTGAAAAAAAGAGGAACAAATCACAAGCAACTCAGTAGTTGTAACTAGTTATTCCCAAGCTCTGCTTTATACTTCAGTCATCCACGTCCCCCTTCCAGCCACAATTTCCAAATCTTCTGTCTAAGAGCACTAGGCCTTTAGAAGCTACAGAAAGCCCCACTGAATTCCAGAATTACCCAGCACACCATCTCTTTCCAAGAAAAAAGCAAATGAAACCAAGCATGAAGGGGAAAAGTATGAAACACAGCATGACACATGTCAACAGCTATGTGCCAAACTCAGCAAGGTGTCTAAGTTGGAGGGCTGGCGATTTTCGGCTACCTTCCAGAAAAAAAAAACTAGAACTACCCAAAGCAAGATTTACAAAAGCCTCATGTCTTGACTCAACACATCCCTGGTGTATACGAAAGAGCCCAATATTTCTCCATCACTGCCTTGTATTATCGTCAACCTTTACAGTAGCTTTGTATGTGAAGTTGCTGGATCAACAGCAGCCTACACCCCAAGAGTTCAAGCTAAAAGCTCCAAAACTAGGAGGTGTAACCTTGCAATGTCACAGCAGAGGGTTGGTAGGGGGGCAGGCTGCGTCTGAGCTAGTTCCACAACTAGCTCACAACTGTTGCCACAAGCAGGCACAAGGGTCATCCACAGATATAGTCCCATAGGAAGTGAACTGTGGCACCATCTGGGAAAGGGTGAACATTAGTACACAAGATTTTAAACACAAACTGTTTACACCCAATTCAAACTCTCTCCTCATCCAACGCCTTCCCAAGATCGGTGTCTCTCCTCCCTTGGAGATCTTGGAAAGCAAAAGCCCTTCAAACTGTGCTCTGAGACCCGGCAAGTGTACAGGTCAGGGAGATTCGCCGAAGTGTCTTTTGACAAATGAAAAAGAAAGCCTACACGGCCACAAAATAGAGAACAGAGGCCCCAAGACTGAGTTAGGTTCTAGAGGTCTCCTGTCAGTCTATGGTGAGTATATGTAATGAACTGAACTGTCAGGGTTTAGTGAAGCTCAAAAGCAGGCTGAGTGAAATCTCCAGCATGGCTGGGCAAACACTGGCCCCTGGTGGCTTAATGGGGCCCGTCTAGGCTGCCTTGTTCAACTAAAAATAACTGTTAGAAGGGTGGATGTATTTGTGAATTGATGTGTTGCCCAGGGCTTCAGCCACCTACCACCTTCTCCTTCCTGTAATCCTTCTGGATGCCAACACAGCGTAAATCTCTCTAAACCAGCAAATATTCAGCAACCAATGGACAGTTGAGAAAGGGGCTCTTAATAGATTGGTACTGTGCTTTTAAGAAAGGCATTTCTCTCTCTTAATCATGTTTATTTTTATTTATTTATTTATTTATTTATTTATTTATTTATTTATTTATTTATTTATTTATTTATTTTAACATTATATGTTTTAACCCGTGTTGTATTTGTGTTTTAGCATTGTAGCGAGCAGTTTGTTTTTCTCCACATTGTTTTCCCTGTATTTTTATTTGAACTTCAAAAAAATCATAACTTGAGCCTTGAGTCCTAGTCTTGGGGGGAAAAGGTATAGAAATAAATAAATAAATAATAGGGTTCAGAAAGATGATTGAGGGTAGCAGCAGCCTCCTCTTCGTGGCCCAACTCCCTATTTTAAAAAAAAGAAAAAAAAAGATAAAGTTACTGAAGGAATCAGCAGGGAAGTGTGGGGACCCCAGACATCTTGCCCAGTGCCCTTTCAAATTTGGCACCAGCCCTGCATGCTAACAGAGGGTTGCAAACTAGAAATGGGCATGAACCAATTTGTCCCAGTTCATGAAGGTGACAGCACAGGAGCTGCTGCTTGCCTCCCCTGGCTCAGTCAGCCCCTCACCAGGCCCAGCCTCCATGATCTTCAACTGATCTTCCAGTCCCGGCAGCAGCTCAGGCTTCTCTGCCCCGTCTTATCTGCCACTCAGACAAAAGGGCGGGGCAGAGAAGGCTGTGCTCTTGCTTGTGACTGGGAGATCAGCCAAGGAGGTGGGAAAAGCAAGCAAGATGGGCCTAGTGAGTGGCTGAATTGGCTGAGGAGGTGTGGGAGGGGAGCAGCACCACCTGTGCTGCCACCTTTATGAACTGGGATGAACTGGTTCGTGCCCATCTCTATTGCAAAGATGTGTAGCTGATCACACCGGCAAGGGTTGCTTTAATGGAAGCCATCTCCCTTAAAACAAGCCTTCCATCAGTTGGGGAATTACTCCAGCCCAGCCCTTAAAAGTAGAAGCCCTTCAGCTGGTCCAAAATGGTCCACCTTGGGCATGGTTTGGAGGTGGGTTGAAATGCATTTCCTCTTATGTCTTGTGATTGCCAGGAAATAGATCACTCATCCACCATAGGTCTAGATGGGCAGGGTATAAATCTAATAAAATAAAATAAAATAAAAAAGTGGCCCAACTTGTGATCTTTTTCCCTTTTTGATCACACCCTTAGATCGCTGAAGAACAAGATTAGACAGGTTCAGGAAGGATAGCTCTCTAAGTGCCAATCTGTCAAGTGGAACCTCTGTACGTAGCTGTTGCTTGATTTTAAAAAGGAGGAGAAGGCGCATAACTTTCACACTTCGTTTCTGAGCTTCTTGCCAGCATCTGTCTGATGCAGTGCTGCAGCATGCATTCAAGAAAGCTGCTCAAATAGATGGGTAGACGTAGTCCCTTGCATCCAGAAAAAAATGCAGGTGGAAAACCCAGCTCCGTCCCTGTCATATTCAACCCCTTTCATGATTTTTTTTCTCCAGGGAGACTCCTGCCATGCCTAGGCAAACAGTAACCAGGAAGCAACATTTTTAGTTTCTACAGAGAGGGAGTCATAATACTGGAACTGCCAGCATCTTGCAGAGATCCTGTAGAGTATGAGTACAGGCTGCAGAATGAGGTCAGCAGAATAATGATATTCAGCCTTTGAATCCTTGTCTACATCCCCCTCCTGAAGAACAGGGCATAAGAGGCAATTATGTCATTGTTTTGGGCTCAGGACTACTCTTCTTTCCAAACTAGAAAAGTGTCAACCTCCCCTCCCATCCATGGGAAGTTACCCAGTTCCAATCTAAAACTAAGCTGACACTTCTCATTGAACTGCTGGGTGTCAGCATTTGACAGCTTGATTAATGAACATCACCATCTCTTTTTTTGAATCAGTCTTTTATTACCACTGAGGTTGACACTTTCATATCACTTGCAGACTATTTAAAGCAGGTGTGTGTACCCGTGCCGTGTTGTCTTATTTGAAAAAGACAGCTATCTTATAAATGAGAAAAGATATTGAGTATTATCAGATCCAATTTTCATATACTTTTCTTTGATCACAGAAAAAAAAGTTAGAAAGGGGAGGCAAAACAAAATAGAACAGAAACAAAAGAAGAGTGTTATTAGGTTCGAAGATACATGTGACTATTTAAGTGGAGACAGGAGTGTAATGGTCTGAATAACTGACAACAATCCTGAACACACATTTGTTTTCTGGAGAGCAACAGTAACTAAAATCCTGTTGTGGAGTTATGCTGGTGGAAGGGCAATGGTGTAACTAACTCACAGCAGCAAACTGCTGCTAATTAATGAGTTACAGCTTGAATTCCTGGTCACACATCAAGCCTGGTGCATGATGAGGAATCCAAGTGGTGACTCACTAATAAGCAGCAGTTTCCTGCTGGGAGTTATGCCTCAGACCTTTCAGTGGCATAACTCTACAGCAGGATATTTGGTCAGTGTGCTTAAACTGCTTCCACTAAATTTAAAAAAAAAAAGTTATTTCTATCTATCTGTATATACCTGTTGGTTTATGTCTTTGTAATGGCCTGGTTAATGCCCTAGTATTCCTGCAATGTTATTCCCAAGGAATGTTGGGGGAAATGCACAGCTGGGAGAAGTGGCCATGTTTGCTGGGTAAAGGAAGCTCTAATCCCCCAAAGTGCAAAATTAATTTATCCAAACTTTGGGAAAATGAGGAAGAGGAATTTAGGCGTGCATTCTAATCTGTGATGCATCATATTATTCAGACCACCTATATTTTGTAAGATGCACACATATAGGTTTGGGCGGTATAGTGTACGTAGGGTGGAAAATGCGCTCAAAGATTAGAGGAATGCTCACTGGGTAGGAAAAATGCTAAAAATTATCAAGGATGGTGCTCTCTTGCCTACCAATGTGAGGGGGGATGTTTTCTTTGTTTTACAGACACAGACATACCCAAACATTTGGCATTGCTTCAAGTGGTAACTTCACTGTTCTGAACAACACAGTCACATTCTTGGGGCAGAAACTATTATCATTTCAACAAGAAACACAAAACAAAAGCAAAAAAAGACTTTGTGGCACATTACTCACTCAGTTTTTTTGAAGCTTGGTTCAAAAGAACTGAATAACAAACGGGGTCTTAAATCATTGTTGTTGTTTAGTCGTTAAGTCGTGTCCGACTCTTCGTGACCCTATGGACCAGAGCACGCCAGGCCCTCCTGTCTTCCACTGCCTCCCGGAGTTGGGTCAAATTCATGCTGGTAGCTTCTATGGCACTGTCCAACCATCTCGTCCTCTGTCGTCCCCTTCTCCTCTTCTCTTCACTCTTTCCCAACATCAGGGTCTTTTCCAGGGAGATTTCTCTTCTCATGAGATGGTCAAAGTATTGAAGCCTCAGCTTCAGGATCTGTCGTTCCAGTGAGCACTCAGGGTTGATTAACACTGTCCTTTTATCTTAGCGCAGTGGTTCCCGACCTTGGGTAAACAAGGTGTTCTTGGACTGAAATTCCCAGAAGCCTTCACCATCAGCTGTGCTGGCCAGGGTTTCTGGAATTTGCAGTTCAAGAACACCTGGATTACCCAAGGCTGGGAACCACCATCTTAGAGTCTTGCATGAATGTTTTTCCACGTAGTCCCTGTATTCTGACTCTTATGTCTGACGAAGTGGACATGTTTCACGAAGGCTTGTATTAAAATACAGCAGTTATTCTTTAAGGTGCTCCAACCTTAAAGAAGGTTGGAGCAATTGGTCCACTTCGGTAAGCCCATCAAAAATAAACCAACAAAATCCCCAGCTATCTGCACTGGCCACATTCCAATACAATTATTCGCAACATAGAAAAAAATCATGTTGCATCTCCCTACCATGTAGTTGTCAAAGATGAACAGTCTGCCAGCGGAAAAACGGGGGTGGGCAGGAGGCGATCCTAATTTAATACCAAATCTGTGTGATTGAATAAACATGGATCCCATTTTGATTTAAGAGGTAAGCACTCTAAAGACTTTGAGATGGGTGGGGAAATCTCTCAATTCCACTTTCTCTGACATGCATTTAAAAAAAGACAACTCCATGTCTTTCTATTCAACATAAGAAATACTTTGTAAAATGTGGTATGTTCTCAGTTTTTAAAAATGTACTGAACGGGCAACAATGAAAAACGATTCCCAGGGAATAATACATGGTTGAAAAGAAAGAAAGAAAGAGAGAGAGAGAGAAAGAAAGAAAAAGAAAGAAAAAACAGCTGCCTCCAATTTCCCTGAAACACAGCTGTCCTTTGTGAAACCACAGCAAAGATGGAGAGATAAAAGAAAGAAAATATACAGCCACCTAATATTTAATGTAAGACACCCTGAAATTTCTTACGATTTCACTTGTACAAATGTTTATTAGTTGATTTATGGAACTGAGGCCCAAAATATAACTTAATTAAAGCAGATTCAGATAAAAATAGATACAAACAGGTGTAGGTAAAAACGTACAAAAGGCAGTCATATTAAAACAGAACTAAATAAACCATAATATTAAAACAATATGGGCAGCATTCTATTTGTGACTTCTGCGTCTGTGTACACACAGCTGTGCTAGTCACTAGATGCTATGCAACCAGAAAAGCCATGTTTTAAATTTAACTCATAGCTGCAAGTTTTTTTTTTTAATTGAAGGCCTAACTACAACTTCTGGAGGATATCAGGCAAAAACAAAAGCAAAATGGCAAATATCTATATATTGATACATACCCCCAGAGATTGTATTTGGGCACAAGTTATTGACCTGACAATGATCATTAAAAGCCTTGTTGTTGTTGTTTAGTTGTTTAGTCGTGTCCGACTCTTCGTGACCCCATGGACCAGAGCACGCCAGGCCCTCCTGTCTTCCACTGCCTCCTGGAGTTTGGTCAGATTCATGTTGGTAGCTTCGATGACACTGTCCAACCATCTTGTCCTCTGTCGTCCCCTTCTCCTCTTGCCTTCACACTTTCCCAACATCAGGGTCCTTTCCAGGGAGTCTTCTCTTCTCATGAGATGGCCAAAGTATTGGAGCCTCAGCTTCAGGATCTGTCCTTCCAGTGAGCACTCAGGGTCGATTTCCTTTAGAATTGATAGGTTTGTTCTCCTTGCAGTCCAGGGGACTCTCAAGAGCCTCCTCCAGCACCACCATTCGAAAGCATCAATTCTTCGGCGGTCAGCTTTCTTTATGGTCCAGCTCTTGCTTCCATACATCACTACTGGAAAAACCATAGCTTTGAATATGCGGACCTTTGTCGGCAAGGTGATGTCTCTGCTTTTTAAGATGCTGTCTAGGTTTGTCATCGCTTTTCTCCCAAGAAGCAGGAGTCTTTTAATTTCGTGGCTGCTGTCACCATCTGCAGTGATCATGGAGCCCAGGAAAGTAAAATCTGTCACTACCTCCATATCTTTCCCTTCTACTTGCCAGGAGGTGATGGGACCAGTGGCCATGATCTTCGTTTTTTGGATGTTGAGCTTCAGACCATTTTTGGCGCTCTCCTCTTTCACCCTCATTAAGAGGTTCTTTAATTCCTCCTCACTTTCTGCCATCAGAGTGGTATCATCTGCATATCGGAGGTTGTTGATATTTCTTCCGGCAATCTTGATTCCGGCTTGGGATTCATCCAGTCCTGCCTTTCGCATGATGTATTCTACATATAAGTTAAATAAGCAGGGGGACAATATACAGCCTTGTCGTACTCCTTTCCCAATTTTGAACCAATCAGTGGTTCAAAAGCCTTGTACAAAGGTATAAATATTTGCCACGTAGTCCCACTCTTATGTCTGAGGAAGTGGACTTGTCCATGAAAGCTCACATTAAAATATAGTAGTTTGCCTTTAAGGTGCCACAACGTTTTTGTCTGCTTTATTTTTTATTTTGCTTTAGTTTTTGCCTGATATGCTAGCATGGACTAACATGGCTACATCTTCTAAAACTGCTATTCTGGAGGACAGAGTATTGAAATCAGGGAACTGGTATAAGGGTAAACGGTTCATGGCTATCCACATCAATTCATCACGGGCCTTAGTTATGAAGCTAATCAGAGTTAATAAACGAGGCTGATGGTGCCTGACACCTGCGAGCATGATCATCACCACCTCCCAAACCAGGGGTACATAATTTATTTGGGAAGGGAGAGAACATATGAGTCCACCCAGACCATCTTGAGGACCACACTTCACGCTCAGTGCCTCAACTGTGGTGGTAGCAGGAAAATCAGTTGGTTTTGCATTGAAAACATCCAAAGATAATGTCTTATCTTTGCCCCCAACCAACAATGTCATGGTAAGAGATGCACCACACCACTAAAAGTATAGATAAAGCTTGGAAAAGTTACCTTTTGGAAATGACAGGTCCTAAACTACCTCCTGCCATTATGCCCATTATCCATTATCCTAGCCAATGTTCATTCTGGCTAGATCAGTGGTACCCATCCTTGGGTCTCCAAATGTTCTTAGACTAAAACTCCCAGAAGCCTCTTCACCACTAGCTGTGCTGGCCAGGATTTCTGGGAGATGTAATCCAAGAACATCTGGGGAACCAAGGAGGTTGGGAGCCACTGAGCTAGAGTATTTTGAGAAATGTAGTTTTTTTAAAAAAGTGATTCTTCTAAGCTATGTATCTGAGCCACTTTATGAACAAGGCCTCTATTTACATGGCAAAAAACCCCACTGATTTTGCTTCCTTGGCAAACTGGGCAGCAGGGGGGTGGATAGGGACTCTGGTTCAAGTCATAAATATAATGGTGGCGTGTGCATGGGATCCACACAACATGTGTGCGATCCACCCGTGGTCAAGACCTTGAAAGAAGCTGCAGTTCTAGCAGCAGCTGAAAAGCAAGAGGGACTCACGGAAATCTGTTGCATCTTCCCCTCCAATTAACTTTCCCATGTTGAACCAAACAATTTTTGAAAAGAACATAGAGATCCACCTTAAATCGTTAATCGAAACTCCATCTTTCATATATTCCTCCCTACTGGTATTTTGTGTGCCTGACTGCTACAGAAATTTCCTAGGAGAAATCCGGATATATCAGTACTCCTTGGCTCCATTTGTTCAGGAGCTGTGATGATGACTACTCATTTCTCCGAATGAGCACAATGCTTATTTATTTATTTTTGCTGCAACAAATGAATTATGTTATAAACGGCAGTCAATGGCTTCCAATAAATACGTAAAGATTTCTTTTCTTTTTTTTAATTAGCTACCAAATCATGGCTGATTTCCCTATACTTGGGAAATACAGCACAGAAAGGCAGGAGCACACACCAGCCAGTCGTTTTGTCAGGGAAGGTACTGCTCTCCAACCAATCCCATTGCTGTGCTGTAATGAGAGGCCATTATCATTTCAAAGAGTGCTGCAGCTCAATAATCTAAGCAGCATGAGATTTATGGTTCAAAGAATTTGTGATTTTCAGAGACAGCGATTACCCACTGATTCTGTGGAATTGAACAGGGAGTTGAAAATATTTAGCAGATCTAGTCATTAGCTTGCTAAGAGACACTAGACCCCAAGCAATAATGGCAGGAAGCAGCACTTTGCATGTCATTATACAGTAGAAAATCCTGATTTGTACTCCACTGTACATAAATATGTTTAGATGTATAAATTGGGGGGGCTGCCTGCCTTTGAGATTCATCAGTAAATGAGTTGCTTTTCCGGCCTAAAAATTCCACAGTAACATTTCATGAAGTAGGTCAAGTAATTTTGGTATACATGAATTGGAATAGAAGTGCAAACAATACTTGCTACATTCTTTGTTCTTGTTGGTTAGGGAGGTCTCAACAAAATCGGGAGCCTCAACAAGTGAATTTCAAGCCCTGCAAGATTTTTTTTGCGCAGAATTTCTCTGCACAAACTAGCATCCTTTTCCATGGAAAAGCAAAGCAGGCCTGCACACAAACATGCACGCACGAACACACACACAGAGCACAATATATGGAAATATGCAAACAAACCATCCCGTGCTTTAAATTGAAAAAAAAAAAAACCTTGAAAGAAAGCAGCAGCTGTCACAGTTTTGTGGATTTTACATCATTCACACAAAAACTGTTATAGCAAATGAAAAAAAAAACCTCTTGTAAGAATTGAAAGAAAAGTAAAATGTCTAAGTTGAAAAGTATAAGATTATATCAGTTGAACTGTTTCTTCAGTGCTTGCTATAATGGGGCTTTGACGCTGAGGTTCTTTCCTTGCAAATCTTTTTGAAGATATATCACATCACATTTGCCCAAAGACTTTGAAAAATAAATAAACCCCTTTTAATCTTTGCTGTTCTTCTCTATTTTCCAATCATGTAGGGTCGCTGTTGTTACCACTATTATTTTACACTTTCTCCATATACTGTATTGATAAAAAAACCAAAATCTTGCTGCAAACAGCAAAAATTTTAGAGGGGAAATGCCTCAAGTAAAGAAATCTCCTCAGACTTTATCTGTTGCTTACCAAATCTATGGCGATTACTCAGATTAAGGCAACTGACCTCTAAAACTTACACCTTTTGCTGTACAACATGATTTCAGGCAGCTGTTGACTATACTAGCTCACACAGACAATTCAAGGTGGCTTCACATATTTATATGAAGATGGGGTGTAATCTTAGGTCAAAGTCTTGAGGGATATGATATAGAATCAGACAGCATCTTGATTTTGCCACCTTTTCAGGCTTTTTCTCTGCCTTATGAGAAACAGCTTGCCTCCACATACAGTACCTATCATCATGATAGATATGTAGTTAAAATCTCAATAATAATAATGGATAATAACAAATAAAAACTCCCTGCCTTACCCTTCAGAGTATTATTAGTTTTATTTGTATGCCGCATTTCTCCCAACAAAGGGACCCAAGCCATTAAAATTCACACAATTAAAACACAATAAGTGAAATATTAAAAGACAAATTAAACAATATATGATTTAAAATAAAATTAAAAGATTAAAACATGGAAACATGGAAAAGATTAAAATCATCTGCTAAAATGGACACATTCTTATTACAGGCATACTCTCAGTCTTCTGTTTAAGAATCTAGTGTACCATCTCTACAAAGGATGGCTCCCTCTTTCTACTAAGAGACAACCATCATAAACTTTTGGCAGAGTGTGAAAATTGCTGGTTTAAAAACTCCAGCTAGGCAGTGGAGAAAAAAATCCAGACAGAGACCTACAGAGCAGATTATTATTGAATTACAAGTCTCCATTATATAGATTACTCCTTATTGTTTAGTTAGTTTTACTTCAACTGGCAATATAATCTTAATAGATTCAATCACTGACTCTTGTTTTGAGAAAGAATAAAAAAATCTCTTTTACTCACAAATCTTCATATATATATATCTCTCTCAGAGTAACAAACAAAATATATTTACCTGTTACATAGTTTGAGATCAGAACTGGTTAACTTCATTATTTGATTAACTGACTGATTACATAAACACTTCATTCAGACTTAACTGCTGACCCCATAACTAATACTCTAGCGTGCACAGAACACTAACGTTGCTAAGTGACTCAGAACCCTGACTGAGTAAAAAGATGGAGAGATGGAATCTGAGGTAAATGGCTGCTGCTAAATGATTGAAATTCAACCCCAAAGTCCCTCCCATCCAAACCTCCCAAAGGCAGCATAAGCAGGTTAGAAATAATTCCAACATTAGTAACAAAAAGGATGTGTGCTCATGATCCGAGTTGCCATAAAAGAAAGCTGCTAATCTGGATGGCCTACGTGCTTCAATGGTTGCAGCAGTCTGAAGGAGTGTGTGTTTTGCCACCTACCTGTCTCCCTGGGATGTCTCGTTAAAAATCTAGACGAGTTGGTCTGTTGGGGTCCAGCAAGACATGAAAGAAGGAATAGCTTGACAAGACACCTTCTCATGTCAATGAATAGTGTCAAGTGAAGCAGGATGCTGATCTGTGAGGGTTATCCAAGACTCTGCAAACACAGGTGGCTAATTCCTCCCTTCTTTTGCACCATGAAAAACAACACAGGAAGGCTTTCAAAAATGCAATTCTTCACAAGGATGAGATGACATTTACTTACTTAGGATAACGTCTTTGCTGGAAGACTGGCAGAATCTCAGCATCCCAGCTGGAAGGCGGAAGCAGCAGATCCCGAAATCTCTCTGTCAAAACAAAACAAAATAATAATACTAGCAATAACAAAATAATACTAACAAGAGCAACAACGATAATAACAGTAACAGCAATAACGGAATGAAGAATCGGCAGATCCCAAAATCTCTGTCAAAATAATTATAATACTAATGACTTTGTAATATTTTGTGACAGAGGTACAGACCAGATCTGCTTAAGCATACATTGTATTCAATATATATCTTGGTGTCTGAAGGAATCATTGTCTTTCAGCTGAAGCAAAGCAAAGTGTGCTGCTTATATACTGCCCCATAATGCTTAAAGCATTCTCCAGGCGGCTTACAACATAATTATGCATGTTACATATTGCCCACGCCCCCACCTGTGAGCTGAGTACTCAATTTATCAACCTTGGAAGGATGGAAGGCTGCATCAACCTCGAGCTGGCTACCTGAATCCATTTGGATCAAACTCAGAGCAGAGTTTTGGCTGCAGTACTGCAGTTTAACCATTGCGCCACGGTGCTCCTAGCTAGAGAAGATTGAGCTAATAAGAGGATAGGAAGAGTAGCACTGGATGACAGAAAGGCTGTTCTAGTCCAGCATTCTGTTCCCACGATTTCTAACCAGATACTCTTGGGAAGCCCACAAGCAGGACATGAATGCAGAACACACTTCTGGTACTGAGAAACATACTGTATGTGATACTGTGTGTGTTAAGTTGCTTCTGAATTACAGAGACCCTAGTAGGGTTTTCATGGTATGTAAAACGTTAAATGAGTGGTTTAAACACTGTCACCCTACAATGAGTTGCCACAGCCGAACAGTGGTTTGAAGCCAAGTTTCTCGCATTCTAGTCCAATATTGTATACACGGCACCACAATGGATTTCAGATAGGATACGAGACATACGATACAGCCATCATGACTAGTAGATACCGAAACTCTTTACAGTCAACGAACAATATATTTGATTAGCCATTCATAGCCAGGATGAATTTACTGGGATGATACTATGCTATTCTCCCTCAGTATAGGCTCACCCTGGGCTAAAATCTGCTACCCTTCCTTAGCTCCAGTCCGCACCGCCAGCCTCTGTTCCAACTCTGCTATATCGCGTCTGCCCCCAAGGCCCTGTAAATTCTCTAAATGGCCTTGCTGACAGCCTCTACCATTACCTTCTCACCTCCAAATCATACATGCACATCCGCAAAATCATGTCAGGCTAGGTTGGAAAGGAGCCCTGGGATTCCCTTTTCTCCCCAGACCACCGTTTCGGGAGTGATTTCTCTTTCCCCACCCTGGCCCACCTACCACCCGTCGCGTACTTATAGAAAGCAGTCCCTACACAAACAAAGGGTGAAGCTGTTGTTTCCACAGAGGTTGGTTTTCACGGCAAAAGTCCATCAAATGCATGGCAAATAAGAAACCACACAGTTCCTGGAATTACAATCAATCCGAAAGCAGACAAGGAAATAAATGAGTATTTTTTTTTTAAAAAGTGGGTGTGGGTGTGAGGGGATATTGAACAATTTTTTAAAAGTGGGGCAATTTGGGGAAAACATTAAAGCGGGGGAAAAAACTTTAGATTTCAGTTCAGATATATGTTTGATGTTTTTTTCTTCCCCTCTGGGAACTTCAAGGGTCTTTGAAACCCTTCAGGAAAATAGTTACATGATACCTACATTGAGTCTACTGCACAGAGATGCTCTGGAACTGAGCTTAATTGCTTTCTCTGGGTGAATCTCCTTTGCCAGATTTGTAAAATAATCAAGGCTGAGGTTTTTTTTAAAGTTGACAAATACAAACAGGAGTGTAATTAGCAGCCAACTGCAAAATATCCTGTGTGCAACAGCCAGCAATAATAATTTAAATAAAAAGCAATGAGTTCCCATCACCAGTTCATTAAAAGAGAACCTCAGGGCTGGAGCATGGGTGGAAACAGGAGGAGAACAGAAGTTACCGTTCGAAACAAATCAAACCAAAAGAAGCAGAAGGGGTGGCGGGAAGAGGCAAACCTCAGTGTGTTCCGAGGGAAAAGGACATTTCCTTTTAGAAAGGTGTTTGCAAAGCTACCCTGAAAAAAATTTTTTTTAAAAGCTGGGGTTCAATCTATTAAAGATATGTACATTTGTCTCTATTCCTAGCTTTTAGGTTGTGAGAGCTATTGCTTACCATACCCAGTGCCTGTGTTCAAGGTTCTATGTTCTCTCTCTATCTCTCTCTAAGAGAGAGAGAGAGAGAGAGATGGGGAGCATTCAGTGCTGACAGGCTTAATTCAGCATCATGGGATTCTTAATGACTTATTAATACTGAATGGTTGAAAGTATGGCTTTACGACCACCTCTTCCAGGCAGTGTGTGGAGAGAAAATGCTAGGTTAGTTCAAGAAGTGGGTATAAAGAAGTGCTTGGAGATACAGCATTCCTAGAGGGGTCCGTACATAAACCCCAAAGCCTCCCAAATAATTTCTCCCCCACACCCAGGTCCCAGTGAATGGGAAAAGGTTGCAGCTGCAGCAAGTTTAACACAGCAAGGCTTCGTACATAATGGTAATGTTATCTCTTGTAAGGCACCCCAATAAGTCTCAAGCAACTAGTCTCCAGCCAGTGAAGCTGTAGTGACAGGGGATTTATGTGCTCTCTTTAACTGGCCCGTCAGCAGCCTGGCTGCTCCATTTTGAACCAGCCGGGGTTTCTCAGCTGTCTTCACAGTCAGACCACACAGAGAGTGTTACAGTAATCCAAACACAACGTAACTAAGGCATGTGTCACTGTCGCCAAACTGGACATCTCAATGCATGGGTGCAGCTGGCACACCATTTTTATCTGTCCAAATGCAGAATCCAGGAACATACCCAAGCTGCAAACCTGAGTTTTCAGGGGAGTGTAGCCCCATCCAGCACAGGTTGAGTCTCTATTCCCTCATCTGCCTTGTCATTGACCAGGAGCATCTCTGTTGTGTCTGGATTAAGTTTCAATTTGTTTGCCCTCAACCAGTCCATTCCTGACACCAGACACTGATTTAAAACCAAAACAATTTTCTCCAGCTTAGAGAGAAAGGAGTGATAAAGAGTTGGGTGTCATTTGCCAGACAGTTACCTGTCCATGACAATGAAACAATGTAGATCTCCTCCATATCCAGTTCACCACTATCCTGCCCAACATGCATTATCTATTTATTTATTTAATTTATATCCCGCCCATCTAGACCAAAGTCATTACTAGGTACAAAGCGTCCCCTGCTACATGACTCCAGCCAGATACCACTTGGGACAGACCCATGGTTGTCATGTCCTATTCATTGGAGGACATGAAGTCCTGAGATGCTCCTGACAAGGTGGCCTCAGCTTGGATGCTGAAGTCTCCCTGCACCACAAGCCCAGGGGATTCCAGCATCAACTCAGCCAGCTCAGGAAGGGAAACTGTTGAGCAGTGGGGTGAAGGGTACACCAATAGCACCATTATTCTTCCTGGGTGCTCACTTTCAGATATATACACTCAAACCCAGGGGTACCTGGTGAGGGGGATAGAACCTTGATAGATTACCACAACTTCACTCCTCTGCCCACTAGGTCTGACCTGCTATTCCATAGAGAACCCAAGCAGGCAAAGCTGAGATAGACTAACTGTCCCAGCTTCATCCAACCGGGATCTCTGTAAAACAAGTCAAGTAAGCGTATGTTCACCCAGCATCATCAGGTCCTGGATGGTTGATGTTTTCCCTTTCACTGACCTGGAATTCAGGAGTGGCACTTTTACACATCATTACTAAGGAAGACAGAGCGATTTAAAAGGCTTTTGAAAAGAGGGCTAGATGGTTTTGTAGAAAATAGCTCACTAGCTCCTAGCTATTTAGTCCTTAACAGGAACCAAGTAGTTATAACTGTTTTGCTTTTAAGTGGAAGAGATCTCTCCCAGGCCTCAAACTATAATGTAAAATAATATTCAAATGCAATGGATTATTATAAATATCAGAGAGGTGTTTAGATTTATTTTCTAGAAAGCTTCAGGGGACTTCCAGACAGAAAAAAAAATCTGTTAACTTTTAGTCACCTTAGGATACCAACCCTAATATTAAAAAAAAAGAAAAATGTTCTTGTCAGTTGGGCTATTTATAAATAAAGTATCTGAAGACAGGCAGATTAAACTGCTTTTCCTTATCATCCGTTTAGGAAGAACAAAATTTCCACAAGGCAAGAGAAGCTACAGAAACAGATGATAGATCAAGAAAGATTTTGAGAAAGATCTGTACACACTGATCAACCAGAAGACAATTCTGATGATACCGTTTGAAACCAATCAGTTTCCATCAGCTAAGCTATTAACTTATCAGCTAAGCTTCACAGAACTCTGTGAGTCATTCTCCTGCCTCATTTCTGTCCCCTAGGCAAAATTTTCCAACAACATTTGGATCTGCTTTGTTCCCTAGTTTTGTGTTCCAGTCACAAGCCTGAACCTTCTATGGAGGCAAAAAATCATGAAGCTGAGGCTGTCCTACTTTGGGCACATCATGAGATGGCAGGATTCTCTGGAAAGGACAATAGTGCTGGGAAAGGGGAAAGGCAGCAGGAAAAGAGGAAGACCAAAGACGAGATGGACTGACTCCCTAAAGGAAGCCACAAGCTTGAGTTTGCAAGAGCTCAGCTGGGCAGCTGAGAGCAGAATACTTCGAAGATTGCTCATTCATAGGTTCACCATAAGTTGGAGGCAACCTAATGGCACATAACAACAACAAAGCTATTAAAACAGGCTACAGAAATATACACAGCTTTTCCCCAACAATGCCAACACTAACTAACCTGCAGGACCCAGAAAGAGAAGAGAAAAACTGATGGGTGTACAGAAAGATAGGGCAACCCCAGTAATAATAATAATAATTTAAAAACACTACAATTAATCCTGCTCCACTACAGAAGTCCACAGCTAAGAAAACTACACCTGGCTAGCCAGACAATATCAGGAGCCAAATGAGTTGGGTTAGCAGAGCCTAGAACATGAAGTGACAGACAGTGCTATCTTAAGCATTTCCTTTTCACAAAAGCAGCATGCTCAGCAATGTTAGAGGTGATTTGAATTTTTTGGTAATAACTTTAAAATCACATTTTCTTGTTTGCAGAATTTTACAGGCGTTTAGGGTTACCAGATCTTAGGTTGTCAGTTAACTTCTCAGAGCACTGGTCTCCAGGGATGGAGATAAAGCTCAGGACGAGTGGCGTTGAAAGAGGAGAAAGTTTGATGGTATGCGTGCCAGCACTTAGTTGGTCTCCATCCCTCCAGCTGGTGCCAGGTCTCACCAGCTCAGCGCAAAGGAGTTTTGTGTTTTGCAGATACAACAAGTATACATGAGTTAGTGCAGAAAATCCACATTCACCCTCTCCTTCTCTCACATACACAAACACAGTTACTATTTTGCAAGCATTACACAACAACCCACTTTCTGGGACATCACAAGGGCTCCATCACTGGCCTCAGGTTGTGGCCCTGAAATCTCAGTGAATGGGAAGCTCCAGACTCACAACACTACAGGGCACTCATCTTGTAGGATCGCGAATAGCGATGGCCGCCTGCACAGAACAAAACACCAAACTCTTATCGGTGTTGGCCATTCGTACGCTTTGTGGTTTGTGCAATTCAGGGCAATTCCAAGAGTGGTAGAACAGGTCCCGCATGAGCTAGAGATGCCAAACTTGCAAATCTTCAGCTGACTCTCCTCCCCACTAAAGATCATTTTCTTGGGGTGACCTGCTTTTGGGGGGACTATAACTCAGAAAGCCCAAATCCAATATTTGTCAAGCTTGGAGTAGGTGGGGAGAAGAGTCAGTTGAAGATTCACTGTAAGATTGGTGTCTCTAACTAAGTTGGGGGCCACTTAGTTTCCATTGATAAAGGAATATAAGACGTCCACAGCTTTGACCATTAGACCTGTGTGTGATTGGATCAGCACAAAATAATGTATTGGAAGTCAGTTTCCTATCACTGATGACCTGAACTGAACCCCTAAAGCATGACCAAATCCTCTCCGTCTCACTTTTTTTTAGAGTAGAGCAAACATGTATAATTAAAAACCGGATGAGGGTGAGACATCTAAATCAGAAACAGTGTTCTGGGATAAGAAAGGCTTTGTTTACGGTCTGCTTAGCTCTGCTTTTGTTTCAAAAGCTTTAGGGTTTGCTGTAAACGTGTTTTCCAACCGCTGGCCGGAGACGAACAAGGCCGCCCACGGCAACCAGACCCCAGTGGGATTCTCATTAAACTTCCTGTTAACATAAACGCGGAGAGTCTGCCTTGGGATGGTCATGGAAAGATGTGACGCCTTTTCCCAGGGCCAGTCTCTTCAGAGGTTCCCCTTCCTGTCAACAGCTCACTAAAGGGCAAAGTCTTCTGCAGTGAGAATCATTTAAGAACTAGAAAAAGCTTTTCTCCAAACAAAGAAACAGAAAGTAAAACTCTTTTTCTCCTAAGAGAAATGGTAAAAAACCCCAACTCTTTGGGAACAAATGAGAAGGATGGCTGAATGAATCCTGTATATCATGCCTTCCAAAAAAGAAAAAAAAACGCTGACCTTGGTATACAAAGGAGTAATATAGCATTAACCCTAATCGAAGCTAATTGTGCACTCATATAAGATCAGCAGTATCTGTTACCACAGGGCTGGGGAACCTGTAACCCATCAGCCACTCCCATTAGTTGCCAACAATGAGGAATAATGGGATTTGTGATCACATCTCCTCTTCCTCCGATTTAACACTACAGGAGGATCCCTGTAGCCGCGGTGCAATACCTGTGGTTTTACTTATCGACTGTCTGAAACTATTAAAAATATTAACAGAAAGCTCTCAGAAATATGTATTTCCAAGATGTAGTTACCAGAACTGGGCATTAGAAGGAGCCAGAGACCATTCTATGTATAGGGTTCTTTATTATCCATAGTTTTTGGCATCTGCTGGGGGGGGGGGGGCTGAAGTAGTTCCCCTGTGGATACAAGGGTCCTACTGCATATACCACTAGCGCTCTATGCATGCATAAATGTGCATGCACCTACAGCTTCTTTTGCTGTTTGTTGCAACCATCTTGAGGGACAATTCTAAGTTTTGAGAATATTCATGTAGGTTTTTATGGGGAACACCATAAATCTCTAGTCCTGCACAGATTTGGGCAATTTTACATCTTATGGGTATTTTGGAAATATATTCTTTGAAAAGGATGCTTGACAGAAATAGCAAAACTAGCTGTAGGAACATGCACATGTATGCATGTATACATGAGCACTAATACAGCGCTAGTGCTATATAATACCCGCCCTGAGTAGACTTTGTCTAAAAGGGCGGGATAAAAATCGAATAAATAAATAAATAAATAAATAAAATAATTGTAAAGCAGTGAGATGGGCAAACAAGATTTTTTTATCCATTTGATTTTGACCAAGGCATGGTTGAAAGCTAATTTTTGACCAAGATGTGACCACCACCTCTCGAAAGCTTAGATGAAGAGTTAATTTTTATCATGGCACAAAAATATGGCTAACATTAACCATGCTTCCAAAGGGAAGATATTTCACAACAGAGAAATCCTTTCACAGAGAAATCCTTTGTCACACTATGTATTTCTCCCAGTGGTGGTATTCTCAGAACACCTCACTGTCATACGTTGGTGCTCCGGTGTATAAGCAGGCTCTGCACATATTCCCTGAATGCATGGAGGAAGGGAATGCTCCCACTAAATGTACCTGCTGGCCACATATACCTAAAGAAACATGGAAGGGCAGAAATATGTGCAGACGTGTGGGGTTGGGCTCCTCCATGCGGGTGTGAATTTCAATAGTCAAGAGTCCCCTCCTGTATGGAGGAGGCCTACATCTGTTGACATCAGTTCCTTGCCACTCCCATTTAGCATATGGCTGCTTAGGGTGTGGCCAAAGTCTTGGGGAATATGGTTAGCAGAGGAAAAAGATCCAGTTCTGGAGATTACTTCACAGAAATGCTGTCAGATCCCACCCTTTCTCCAACAAGCAACACCTTTGTATTTCCATACTTTGGGCACAAGTTCTGGATCTGAATCTGAGGGGTATTTATGGCAGAGATGTGAACTCTACTAAAACTACTCTGATAAAACTATGATGTTATGCCAATGTGCTAAACTTTCCTGGGAAAGTTTAGTTAAAAAGCAAATATATAGCCAGCAAAAATACTATTTGTAAGCAATATAAGTCTCCATTTAGAGCATACTGGCTGAAATACAGTAAAAAGTTGCAACTAAATTGGACCCACTAAATCAATGGAACTTATTCATTAATTCAATTTCTATACCACCCATCTAGCAAACTGTTACTCTTAAATAGGTATTTGCTCACTGAATTCCTACTGATTCAATGGGCCTACTCTAACTGTGACTTACTACTGGATTTCAGCCATTGTTCAACAATCAGCAATGCAGAAGGCAAAAAGTATATGGTTGGACCTAATAAAGATACTGTAGTTCTTGGATTTCTTTTTTCTCGTGGACTAGCTCAACTATCTTCATTGTTCAGGTGCCTGACAGAAACTATTTTTAGCCATTCAAGAGAAGGAAGGAAACCTGTTACTAGAAGTTTTCATTTGTGTACTTTGAAGTTCACATCCCTGCGCACCAGCTGGGGATTCCAGTAGGATTTTTGGTTTTAAATGCATCACCTAACATTAATCCCGGGTTTTGCTAATAAGAAAGCTGTCATGTTCCTCTCTGCTTTTGCTCTCTGGCAACCAGGAATCTGTGTCTTGCCGAAAGGCAGAGGACAGGTCTGGGGTTACAACCAGCTTCTTTGTTTTAACAATCTGGAAATCAGTCATGGCCCCTTTATCTCAGAATACCAGGAATAATCTAGGGATTGAAGAAATCTTGCTAAATTATTTCTTTGTTTATTTGTGTGATGCATTTCTATACTGCTGAGAGCGCAAAGCACCACTCTAAGCAGTTTACAGTAAGACAAGACAACAAATCCTCCACCCCATGCACCAACATTAAACATCTCTAACTAGTTAAGACAATAAGAAGCCCAAAATGATGGCGAAACAGGGAACACAGACAACATTAACTTAGGCAAGGATGTCCTTGAATGCCTCTTGAAACAAGACAGTCTTTAACATCCTCTTAAAAGGTGGGAGGGAGGAGGCCTCAACTCTGGTTTTAATTAGAGATGGGTCGTCAAAAGTTGACGACTCACGAAGCACGAAGTTGCTCCCATGAGGCGACGAATAACAAAGTTATTCGTCGATTCATGGGGGTTATTTCAAAAAAGCTGCCCTTTGCAAAGATGGCAGCTGCAGCTTCCCTACCCTAAATGAAGCCGCAGCCACCATCTTTGCAAAGGGCAGCCAGTCTCCCTTTTTACATGCCGTGGCTGCGGAGGCCAGATGGAGACCTCGGCAGCAATTACAGTAAGGGGGTGTCGGCGGGGTGGTGGTGCTTGTGGGTGGCTGCCTATCAGCCTGCCGATCAGCCGGTAGGCAGAATGGGGGTGTGTGGTTTATTTATTTTACGAAGGACGAATATAAATGACAAAATATTCGTTGATCCGTATTAATCGTGACTTAAAATTTGACGAATATGGATCGATGAATATTTAACGAATCAACTATTTTCGTCGAAAAAGCTGATCAGTTTTTATATTCGTCCCCATCTCTAGTTTTAATTCTTCCTTTGTGATCCTAAATCCTAGACTTATATGCTGTTCTATCCGG
The DNA here is from genome assembly GCA_037013535.1 of Intellagama lesueurii. Lineage (NCBI taxonomy): Eukaryota > Metazoa > Chordata > Lepidosauria > Squamata > Agamidae > Intellagama > Intellagama lesueurii. The sequence continues at coordinate 11,913,422 of JBAJHW010000003.1, forward strand.
GTTAGTCATCTCCTATTGGCAAAGGTTAGCCATTCCAGCAGTTTTCTAACATAGTGTCTTGGCAAAGTGCTTCTCAAATGCTTCTGTACAATTCTACATATAATCTGCGCACCCAGCTAATTTATTGATTTATTTTATTAAATTTCTACCCTATCTATCTAGTAGTAGTAGAAGTAGTTTCCCATTTCCTTCTTCTGGAGCTCTGACGTAAAAAAAATGGTCTGCAGATGATTCTCCAAACAAGCCTACTAGCACCAGATGCAAGTAAAATGAAAGGCTAGAAGTTTTATTCTATCAGTTCCAGATGTGTTAGTTGTTCTTGACACGACAGGCCTCACCTCATTGAGAAAGCCTGTGGAGAGTTGGTTAGTTATATTTATTTATTTATTTATTTATTGAATTTATACTCAGTTCCACTGAGACGTCTTACCTCTAGCATGAGAACACCTTTTTTCCTCATAAATTCTGCAATCTGGGCAAAACGTATTTATTCAAAACTTTTTTCTTTTTCTTTTTTGCTTTGTGAACAAAGCACACATATATATGTACACAGAGAGAGAGAGACTGACTTATTGATAAAGAAGATGGAAACAGCCCATTACTTATCAAAATTCCAGTAACAAGGCAACAAGATAGTTTAGTAGTACAAACTGTAAATGCAGAAACGTGAGTCAAGACCACTGAAAAATTTCACTGTCTCACAGTTAAACCCCAGCCCCAACACACACATTTTGCATCCCATCTCCTCCCACATCAGAAGCAGGGTTGTGGGCTTTCCCTGCTCCACTTCCTCCTCTGAATGGGTGCCCACAGGAGGAGATGGGGTGCAGAATCTGGGGCACCCGCGCAACACCTGTGGGCCTAATCCGCCAAACTGCGGTAAGTGCCCATCTCTACCTGGCAGACTCGAACACTCACATTTTGGGTGACAATTTGGTGGTCCAATAAAAGCATTACCCAAACCTGATTTCAAATCGATATGAGGACTCACAACATACTGATTAGGTGCTCTTTTAAAAATAATAATCACTTTTTGGGTCCGTCTCATTTCCTGGAACCCACTCCAGTCAAGTTTCTAGGAAGAAATTGAAAGCATAACAGACGAGAGCTTGATGATCACCTCTTGATCCCTGTTTGTTCACCACTGTTTCTCTCTCTCTTTCTCTGCTCTCCACCCCCACAATACATATCCTTCACCAGGAATTAATGTAAGTTAGCTAATGAGCACGTTTTGTCACTCCCTTCTCCTCCCCTCCTTCCGCTCCCCCAGCAGCCTGGATCAAACGTTGTCAAACTGTGGTCACTATCGATTACATGTTCCACTTTTCAGCTACCTTAATTACATCCCTTGGGTTGCTCAAGAAAATGCAGGGCTCAGCCTGTCCCTTGTACTTTTTATTACTCAATTATTGGAAGTTGCCAAGAACCACAATGGTGTGCTCAAAGGCATAATCTATACAACCGAGAGCGAGGCTCAGGGCAGAGGGCGCCCTCTGTAACCCGCATGTCAGTGTGCAGCCCCCACGGTTTTTGTGTCAGCACCAACCTGGGATTTCATGATCACAACTCCAGTTGCCACAACTTAGATGTTATAGACGTAAGTGAAAGTACAGAACAGGATAGGCAGAATGGAGAAGTCTCTTGCAATTAGAATGTGTTTTGGGCTTTTTACGTAAATTAGAAGAATATGAGTCGGGGGGACATGATAGAGATGTATATAAAATATGCATAAATGTACAGAAAATGGGTAGGGAGAAGCTTTTCTTCCTGTCTCAAGCTATATCTGCACTATTCAGTTAACAGTTTTATACCACCTTATTTGGCATAGAATCATAGAGTTGGAAGGGGCCAATAAGGCCATTAAGTCTACCCCCTGTTCAGTGCAGGAATCCAAATCAAAGGATATCTGCCAGGTGGTTGTCCAATTTTCTCTTGAATGCCTCCAGCGTTGGAACACTCACCACCACCTCCCAAGGTATTTAGCTCCATTGTTGTACCACTCTAACAGTTAAGAGGTTTTTCCTTATATTCAGCTGAAATCTGGATTCCTATAACCTGAGCCCATTATCACATGTATTGCACTCTGGGATGATTAAGAACAGATCCTGCCTCTCCTCTGTATGATAATTTTTAAAGTCTTTGAAGAGGTGTGAGATAAATCCCAGAACTCCATAGGCAGCCAAAAGTGGTATCAAGCTGCTATCTCTTTGCAGTGCAGACACATTCAAAATATTAGAGCTTAGGGTCATCCACTGAAGCTGAACAGCGGAAGACCGAGGAGAGAGTGAAGGAAGCACAGAACATTTGCTACCACAAGATGTTGCAACGGACACCAACCTGAACGGTTTTAGATGAGATTAGAAATATTCAAAAAGCACAAAACGATCATTGGCTCCTGGTCATGTTAGCTATATATTACCTTCCAGAGCAAAGGTAGTATGTGTTTTTGTATCAGTTGCTAGGGAACTACAGGGGAGAAAGCTATCCCCTTGTGTCTGTGTGAATTCTCCATTGCGTGAACAGAAAGGGAGACTACATAGTCTTCAGCAGGCATGTTGGCAAGTCTCTGGGTCCAAGTCCCAAGTCTGAATCCAAGTCTTTGGTACAAGACCAAAGTCCGAGTCTTTATTAAAAACAATGTTTTAATTGGGACTTGGTGGGTGGGTCCCAAGTTGCAAATAGACTTTGAGTCATTAACAAAAAATGAGCAGAGTCTGAGTTGAGTCAAATCTGACTTGACAGCGAGTCCCAGGACTTGAGTCCCCATACCTGATCTTTAGTCCCTGTCTACTGAAGTTATGGAATAACAACTGCTGAGATTGATTCCTGCCATCTCCATTTGGTAGTTAGGACAGGGAAACAGGACAACATGTAGAGAAACTATCCTTATTCAGCTGCTCTCCAATCCAGTTTTCTCAACCCAATGAGAGAGGAGAGATTATTCCTATCCCCACCATATCTTCTATAAGAGCAAAATCCGAAGGGGAGAGTATCTCTTTGCTTGTGGACTCTACAGTTGAACAAGAACCCAGATTTCCCTTGGATGTTTCCTTGCATGGGGAGCCTATTTGTGAGCAGGAACGTCTCCTCTTCAGACCCATCCCTGCTCAGGGGGAAAAGGGATGAGGGAGTGGTAGAGCCAGTCTGACCTCCCTAACTGTGTTGATGAATATGGATTAGGGAATGGCTCAACAGGCTTACTTTCACTGAAGACTAATAGAACTGTTTACACAGATCAGAGATTAATCCTGGATAAACTACTATATATTCAGAAAGGAAATTTATTTTGGGGTAAGGGGCAGGTTTGAAGAGAAACAGTAGCCACAGAAAGTGCTAAGTTCTCCCTTATTCTTCGCCCTTTCTCTCCTCAAACTTCTCTTTGCCACTGAGTGTTTTTATTTCTCTTTGTTGCTGGGACTTGAACTTTGTTGTCCAATGACATCCAGAGAGCTAAGTTTTCCCCATCCATGTTTAAATAGGTGGCTAGTAGTTCAATGCAAAGGTGTGCAGATACTGTCACTATATTGTTTCATCACCAAGTGGCAGTGGACACAGAGGGTTCTATAGAGTCACGCGTTTCCTGCATCTTCTTCTGTTCATGTTTAAGAAACACATCAACGCACAGTAGATCCAGTGGAATCGGATGCACATAAGGAAGTCATAAATAACATAATGTCCACTGACTGAAATGTACAATACCACTAAGTCTGAATCCAACCCACAAATTTAGAAGTGGCTTCAAATGCCATCCAGTTTAGCCCTCTACCAGTGTAGCAGTAGAGGGCTGATGGTACTGGATCCCTGATTGTCCTAACCATCCAGCAAGATTCCCTGATGCATCTGGTTTGTGCCTAAAAATGCCCAATAAAAAAAGAATCCACCACTTTCTGAGCAGCCTGTTTCACTGCTGAACAGAATTTCTTGCCAGAAAGTTCTTCTTGCGGTCCAGAAAAAATATTCCTCTGCACTTTGAAAGCGTTGTTTAATGCCCTATCTTTCTATAGTCACAATTTTCTCCATCGCCTCTGTGACAGCCCTTCATATCCTGCATGTTCCAATTCTGTAATTAGCTGTTGAAACTCTTCAAAGTAAAACAAAAGGTTAGGAGCAAACAGGAGACAAGGACAAGCGAATCAGAGAGAAAATATGATTATTTTCTCTCATTTCTAATTTCAGATAGCAGAGGCAAGAAAGATCACTGGTCAGGATATGATCAGGTTGCTTGACAGGAGGACCAACATGCCAAATGCCTGAGCAGAACTACAGTGTTCCTTGTTATTATTCCAGCTGGTGTGTCGCGCCAGTGACAGTAACTTCCTATAGCAGCAAAACATGGTCTTGTTTGCAATATCATCTTCACTGCTCACTTCCTATTGAATGAGAGCCTGAAATAAATTTAGACAGAAAGAGAAAAAAGGAGAGAGGAATGCTGCTCTGATACACAGCTCCGGTGGTGATGGCGTTTGTTTGTTTCCCTTGCTGTTGCATTCTGAGAAAGACAAAACACCCCCCTGGTCGCAACTCTCATCATCACCAAATGCCATTGAGAATGCCAGTCTTAAAATAAAATAAAAAGGCCATTGTAAAAAAAGGTGCAACAAAGGGGACCAGAAAAATTGAAGAGATAGAATTGGAAACCACAAAAATACTGGTGGTCCATCTACAAATATAAGACAAAGCTGCATTGTTCTGGTTGGGAACAGAAAAAGAAGTGCAAGTCGTCAATATGAAGATGTCGAAGATGCTTAACTGGATTGTGCATGCATAGAACACACCATAAAACCCTCCGTTACAATCAATTAATGTGTTGATGTTGAGATGCTATCTTAAACTATTGATGAGGATAGATGTGCTATGCTTAAACTATTGATGAGGATGCCTCTCTTGTGTTATTACCAGCTAAACCTGACTGCATCTCAGCTGTTGAGTTGCAAAACATTCATATTCTGAGGTGGCTATTCCATGGAAACAAGGAATTCCAGGTCATTCAAGGGCAGCTTAACACATGCATGTTCATCACTCAATCATCACCTCCTACACTGAGTTTTGACTGAGCATATTAAAACCTCAGTGGAGGCAATGTTTATATATGGCTGTCATGAGAAAAGAAAAAGGGTGTAGTTTGGTGACAGAGCACAGGAGCATGTAGGCCATACTCTGTACCCAAAATGACCCAGATCTAATCTCTGGCATCTCCAGGTACAGCCAGGAAAGTGCCTGTTTCTAAGCAGAATAACAATCTGAATAGTATGCATGAAGCACACATCTCAGTTACAAAGAGGAAAGAAGGGCACACACCTCCCAGAAGGCTCCTGGATTTGTGATTCCATTGGAAATGAGGTGCAAAGGAAGCACACCTCAAGGGAAAGTGGCTTTCCCCCCACTGATGTCACCACTGTGGTAACTATGGCACCTGGACCCCCCCCCACACACACACAAAAACTGACATGGGAACTGCATGTGTGCATGCCTGAGCCATATATGGCTCAAGGTCTGCTGAACCACCATCCCATCCTGAACACACATGATCTTAACTGATTTTGGAAGCTAAGCATGGCCACACCTGGTTAGTACATGGATGGGAGGCTACAAGAGGTCTCCACGTGGGGCTCGGAGATAAATCTGCCAGAAACCCTGGAGAGCTACTGATAGCTACTGCCATTCAGAGTTGAAAATTCTGGTCTAGGTGGACCAAGGATCTGACACAGTAAGGTAGCTTTCTACATTCCTAAGCATTAGGCATAATAAATAGATTACTGTGGCAAAAAATGAGTAATCTGGATTATTTCTTCCCCTACAATAACCAGTGCCACAACAGCTGATCTCCCATTATATTCAATACTAGTCTCCTTTTCCTTTTATCCAGTCCTGAATTTGGAACAGGTTTCATTGAAAACTTTCCTGAGTATTCATTGGCTAGTATCCTAGTTACTAGGATATATCTCTCCCACTCTGGCTGCCTTGCATTGGCTGCCCATTCGCTTCCGCATTGACTTCAAAGTGTTGATGATGACGTTTAAAGCCCTAAACGGTTTAGGACCTCGATACCTGGCAGATCGCCTTCTCCCACCTAGATCTACCCGAATCACTCGCCATAGCCAGGAAGGACGGTTGAGGGGCCTAACGCCAAGAGAGGCCCGGAAAGAAAGAACAAGAAACTGGGCCTTCTCGGCAGTGGCCCCTCGGCTCTGGAATAACCTCCCATCAGTAATCCACCTGGCTCCCTCGCTGGGTGTTTTAAAGAGCCAATTAAAAACTTGGCTCTTTAGGCAGGCCTTCCCTCCTGTCAATACTTGACTTTATTTTTATTATAATTTTCTGTTTCCCCATCTTGAGCATTACTAAGCATTACCCATCACTATTGTTTTGAATTGTTTTTAACTGTTTTAGATTACAATGTTTAATGGAACCCGCCCGGAGAAGACTCTGTCTAAAAGGGCGGGATAGAAATCTACTAAATAAATAAATAAATAAATAAATAGTTAGTATTGACTTGTCCATGTGAAGCTGCCACAGGGATCTGAAGAGGTGCCAGCCATGTGTCTGATCACAAGCAACCAGCACCTCATTGGCTCATCATGGCAGCCTCTCATTCACAAACAATGGACAAGTCACTGGCTGTTATTCTTCATGCCAAACTGAAATTAGAAGTCCCACTGCTCTGGAATTCCAGAGAACACCAGGAGATGCTGGGGACGTTCTCACAGCCCGAGAGATACATAGTGGAACTTGAAAGGGATTTGGTAATCTCAGCATGACATAAGGTGTCGATTAACCTGGAAGCGAACCAAATGCCTAGCTTTAAAATCCCCTTATCTAACAACTGCACATTTCCCCATTTCAACTGCAGCCACCATGCGTGGCCTGAAGGCAAAGCAGGATATTCCAGGGAAAAAACAACCCAAAACAAAATAATTTAAAAGAAGAGGCAAACCAAGAGATCAACTAATAATTAACACTCAGAGTAAGAGCAGTTTGTTTATATTAAAAATAATGGACAGTCTGTGAAAGCAGCCAAATGAAAGGACACCTGGATACCCAAACAGCAATAAAAATTGTGGTGTGTTTGTTAGGAAAGCCAAGAGGACAAATTAGGAACTGTGCTTTGGACATCTAGTGACGTGAAAATAACTTATAGACGGAGACCTGCATGAAATGTTAGTTTTGAGTCACAATACTGGTTAACCCTCAGGCAAACCACTGAGAAAAAATGGTCTTGAGTGAGTCATGGAGTATTTTTTGGACCCCGGTGAGAATTCTGGAGTTTTGAGGGTTAGCAGAGGGTGCTTGGGGTGAGGGTTAAGGTTTCAACGTAATATGCACTTGTTGTACTTCTGGGCTCCAATGAGATGTCCCCTGCTCCTCCAGAGGGGGCCCACCTAGTGACAACCGAGCCCTATTCAGCCTCTGGGTTAATGAACATGCTTTGAGGGGAGAAGCTAGCCCCACTCTCTCTTTCCTCACACAAGCAGCAGCAAATCGGACAAGGGGAGCTTCCTGCTGTACACATACTGAAGCTCCCCAGAAAATCTGGGTTCTTGTTCACATCAAGCGCCTACATGTGAGCTGGACCTTCCTCTTCTTCGGACAACTCATTGCTCAGGTGAGCAAAGTGAAAACAGGGGAGATGGGGCTCAGCATGTTAAGAGACTTCAGAGGCTACTGCATCTGAATCGTGGTTCCCTAAAAAGCAGCATGGGACATTATTGATCCGAAAGGCTTAAATCCTGCCCAGTGGCCGAGGTTTCTGGAAGTTAAAGACTTTCCCAACCTGTCCTGCAGCCCCCAAGCAGTTTCTCCAAAATGACAGGGATCCTACTGAAGCCTTGGGACCTTTCAATAGGGGAAGGATCTGGAGTGCTTTATTGCCTAAGTGGCTGTGGCTGATGGCATCGCCAGCCTTCTGAGGTTCTACGAACAGGATTTCAGCCAGTGGTTGGAATAAATTATTTATTTATTTAAAATATTTATATGCCACCATTCTCCTAAAGGATCCAAGATGGCTTACAGTATGAAAAGAAATAAAGTTAAATGCCAAAGAATAAACTATTGCAGTATTTTAAAAGCATCAAAGAAGGATTGTATTAAAATACAATGAAATATGAAATCACACACTAGAGGTGTGCACACAATAGACTAGCTAACGACACCCATCAATCACAGTGACAGATCATCTCCCCCCTCATCACAACAAAACAGCCATGACAAAAAACACCCAGATCACAGGAATCACCCAATGTCCTGAAAAGAACAAAAACCTGATCCCACAGCTACAAATACTCAACAATCCCACACACTACACCAGAACACAGACAGAATTTTAGCTCCTGTTCTCTGAAGATGCCGGCCACAGCGACTGGCGAAATGTTAGGAATAGAAACCTCCAGAACACGGCCAAACAGACGGAAAAACCTACAACCAAATATGAAATCTATTATAAAGTGCCGCTTTTGTTGTCCTAGATTTGTTTGGGACATTATTTTGTTCTGAAACTTTTTAAGGAGCTGTAGTGGCGCTGTGGGTTAAACTGCAGAAGCCTCTGCAAGGTCAGAAGACCAGCAGTTGTAAGATCGAATCCACGCGACCGAGTGAGCTCCCGTCGCTTGTCCCAGCTCCTGCCAACCTAGCAGTTCGAAAGCATGTAAAAATGCGAGTAGATAAATAGGTACCACCTTGGTGGGAAGGTAACGGCATTCCGTGTCTAGTCGCGCTGGCCACGTGACCACGGAAACTGTCTACGGACAAAACGCTGGTTCCATGGCTTGGAAACGGGGATGAGCACCGCCCCCTAGAGTCGGACACGACTGGACTAAATGTCAAGGGGAACCTTTACCTTTACCGGGCAAGTGGGTGAACGGTTTACAACGTTTCAGGGGACAGCGCTACAGAACACCTATCCTACAGCTCTGTTTCTGTGTGAATTTTGCAAAATATGACACAAGGTGGGTAAAATGTTGTCCTCTGAATCAGTTTTCTAACAACAGCAACAAGCTAAATCCATTGGTTAGGCCAGCTAGGGGAAACAAATCACAGAAAACTGTGCAGGTTTTTGAGCTATTCAAAACTCTTCACCAGACTGCATGGTAAATAAAATGGAGGGAGAGGGCAAAGTAAGGAAAGCTGCTGATTTTCAAACCATGGAGCCTAAACCAGGATAGAGAAAGGGAGCTGCAGACATTGAATATTGAGAGGGAGCCTGCCAAGGAGAAAAACAAAGAATTAAAAAATCCCCTCCCCCACACATGTTATCCTTGTGTTTTGTTTGTTTGTTTGGTGGGTTTTTTAAAGAAAAGATGAAATCCAACCCTTTGCTCAGAATCACTGGTTCCTCAGACTGAAGAAAATCCAGACAATGAGAGAAAACTGGGTAACTTCAGGTGGTGTGTAATGCTATTTGTTAAGTATGGAAATAAATGTGTGTGGTTTTTCACATACCAGTCCAGTCTCCGACGACCTTAACATGGACTCCAAAGGTGGCTTTGGTAGCTGTTGGACACTGAAAAATGAAGCCCATTAAGAGGAAATTGTTAACGGTTTCTTTAAAAGCACATGACATCAGAAGATGATGGAATACTAGAAACACTACTCTCTTTTTTTTATTGTGTTTTGGACAACAGTACAAGAGGTGGGCAGAATACTAGAGGTGTGCACAACTGCCTGCTGAATTCTGGGAGTGGTAGTCCAAACTCACAAATCTACATACCTCTATCCACTACCTCCCAGCCAGCCATGCAAGCTGGATATTCTGGGAGCCATCATCAAAAAGAGTACTTTTGCCAAGTTCTGCTCTAAACCCACAGTAATTATTCTTGTTCTCTGACACGGCCAGTATTTAATAGTGCAGTCACAGAAATAAGGCTGATATTCTGAGACCTCTGGGGAATTTCCACACCTTTTTAATGTATATCATTTATTCTACTCATTCTACATTTTAGTGGTTAGTGTTTGGGAGAGGTATTGAGGAGAGCCAGGTTCAAACCCGCACTCAACCATGAAACCCATGGAGTGATTTTGGATGAGTCATCATCTCCCAGACTATATCTTCCTCACAGGACTGTTGTGATTGCACACAGGAGCTTCGTATTCGTCTCCCATGGGAGACAAATACGAAACTTTCCGGCACAGGTGGCCAGTCTAATTGGACCCTCCCCACCCCGACTGGGCATCCACTTACCACTTGTTGCACAGAACGCATGGCCAGCATCATCAAAAGCATGCCGATCACAGCAGTAACCCGGCTGATACTGCCCCGCCTCCCTGCTCAGCTGGCCACTCAGCAGCTGAGCAGGGAGGCTCTTCATACCGCCTCCTTGCTGGAGTGGTCAGCCGAGCAGGGAGGCAGGGCAGCAGCAGCAGGGCTACTGTGATTGGCGCACTTTCAATGATGCCGGCTGCATGTGCCAACCGGCGAGTGGTAAGTGGACACCCAGTTGAGGGCGGAGGTCCAGTTGGTCCAGCCACCTGTGCCAGCAAGTTTCGTATTCATCTCCCCCAGAAGACGACTACGAAACTCTCATGTCTAGTTGTGACGATAAAAATGAAGGAAGGAAAATTAATGATTAGCCTGAAGGGTCAAGGGGTGGAAGAGAAAGTGATGTGACTCTGGCAGACATTTATGTTTGAACAATCGTACTTGCAAACAAAGACCTCCCCAATGACCAATCACAAAACAAAGCAAGATAACTCACAAACTACAGGACATGTGAAAAACTCCTGTTGTGACAACGGGTGGGGCAGTCCCACAAAAATCACAGTCCCTTTATTTATGTCATTTATAGTCTGTTATTTCTTTAAGGCTCTCCAGGTGCCATATACCAGTGGTTCCCAACCAGGTGTTCTTGGACTGCAACTCCCAGAAGCCTTCACTACTAGCTTTTACTGCCCGGGGTTTCTGGGAGTTGCAGTCTAAGAACACCTGGGATACCCAAGGTTGGGAACCACTGCCATACACAATCTCTTCACAACAGTCTTGTGAGGTAGTGTAACAGGGATGTTTGCCAATGGCACAAAGTGAACCAGGAAACTTCATGGCTGAATTTTTTTTTTCCAGTCTGGGCCTCAGGCTGACACTTTAAACACAATACTATGTTGGCTTCTTATTTCAGAAGCTCAAAGCATTTTAGATATAAGGTAATATTTACAACAACCCTGTGAGGCAGTCTAGCAGAACACAGCTCCCGTACTGACAGCATGTCATAGGCAGTAGTGGGCAGGAGCTGAGGCTGAAAGAAATAGTGGCTTACCCAAATCTACCAAAAAACTAAAGTCTCCCTCTTCTTTCTTTCTAGAAAAAACTCTATCACAACAGTCTGGGGCTGGGATCACAATCTCCAGAAGAAAGCAGATTTGTAAATCTTTCTCCCAACACTTGGCTTGCCTCCAGTATTGTCTCCTGAACAGAGTTTTCATGGACTTCCTGCTGCTTTCTTCTGAAGTCAATGAAGAATGAACAGCTTGGCAAGCCACCTTTGTCTGATTCCTGCAGATGCTCCAATAGCATTACTTTGATAAATTACTCATAAAAACACCAGATTTATTTCTTTTCCTTCAGATTTTCAGAAGCATCTTTCAGTACTATCTGTAGACCTTAAGGGGTCCTTTGAGGCTTCCTGCAAGCTTACCCAGCTAAGTAAATCTTGTTGAAAAAAAGAAACAAACCCCATCATGTAGGACAATGCTTCCCAACCTCGGGTCCCCAGATGTATATGGACTACAACTTCCAGAAATCTTGGCCAGCACAGCTAGTGCCAAAGGCTTCTGGGAATTTTAGTCCAAGAACAGTTGGAGATACAAGGTTGGGAACCATTGATCTACGTAGGAGGTGGATGGGAAAAGCATGGTTCTTCAGATAGTTAGACCATGATTTCCATCAGCTCTAGCCAGCACAACTAATAATGAAGAATGATAGAATTTTGTGTGCGTGTTCTGGGCTACCAAGTTAGAACTGACTCGCAGCAACCCTAATAAGGCTTTCAAGGTAAGTGAGATATTTAAGGAATGGTTTTACCAGTTCCACTCCCCCACTGAGTTTCCATAGCTGAGCGGGGATTCAAACCTTGTTTTCCAGAGCCCAAGTCCATCACTCTATCCACCACACCACGCTGGGAACCCATGATGAGAATAGTAGTCCACCAATATCTGAAGTACTGTAGTCAAGATGAGGCCAAACAGATTGTATATATACTTTGGTTAACATAGGATATTGTGGATTTATATCAGTGCAAGTAGAACTGCATAATTCACAACAGCCAATTGTTGCTAATTGAAAAGTTGCTACTCTCACTCCTGGTCATACGCCAGTTGCATGACTTGTGTGTGACCAGGAATGTGAGAAGCAACTCATAAATTAACTTGCCACTTTGGTTTAAGCAATTACACTTAGTTCAGTGTAAATCCCAAAGAGGATTCTGGCCACAGTATGTTATAAACTTCCATGTTGTTTCAATGACTGGTGGGGGAGGGGAGAAAGCAAGAGTAGGAGCAGACGTCCCCAGAATCAGGCGCATAGGAAAATAATGGTGGAAAAACAACAACAAAATAAAGAACAACAAAAACAAAGCAGCTGATCAAAAGGCCAGCCACTCTTACGTGATTCACAAAAAGCACACTGGGACACCTAATTTTTACCTAATGCAAAACTTAAAATGCAGATGTCTGGAAATTGTTCCTTTCAGCAGCCTTTGGATTTGTTTTCTTTTTAATGTTTTAAATTTTGATTTCATATAAAGAGGACTAATCAAGAAGATCATTCATTAAGTTTGTCTGTTGACTGGATTTATATGCTGCTTTTCTTCCAAAGGTTATTTTAATCCAAGGTGTGAAGGTCATTGGGGGCAGCATATCAGAGGAAGTGGATTATAATCATAGAATAGTGAAGTTGGAAGGGGCCTATAAGGCCATCTAGTCCAACCCTCGGCTCGATGCAGGAATACAAATCAAAGGATACCTGCCAGGTGGTTGTCTAAGTTTCTCTTCAATTCCTCCAGTGTTGGAGCACTCACCACCTCTCAAGGTAACTGGTTCCACTGACATACTGCTCTAACAGTTAGGAAGTTTTTCCTGATATTCAACCGAAATCTGGCTTCCTATAACCTGAGCCCATTGTTGCGTGCCCTGCACTCTGGGATGATCGAGAACAGATCCTGCCCTTCTTCTGTATAGCCTTTCAAGTATTTGAAAAGTGTTATCCTGTCACCCCTCCATCTTCTTCTTTTTTGTAATCCATAAAACCTTCTTCGAAAATAAATTTCCTAGTCTTGAAGGTTCCACAGGACTCTGGTTTCTCTCTTTTTCTTTTGCAGTTGCCATTCCTTTGAAAGAGTGGGATGACTTCTAGGATTGTGTCTGAATGGTTTCCCACACTTCCTTAAGGGTTGGTTTACAAAGGACTTTGTGGACTAGCAAGCCACATACATCACCAAAGAGGAGACGAAAGCGGGCACTGATTGATACAGCACTGCATATGCTCATTCATAGGCACATATGCAAAATTAAGACCACCCTCTCTAAAAGATTCTTTGCAGCCACCCTACAAGTCACCTTCATGTGTATGTAAGTCTCTAGCCTCGAGATGCACATTCTTAAAGGCACATTTCCAGATAATCCAGGAGAAATCAAAAATATTGGCTGTAAATATTGGCATGACCCTGGCTCATAACAGCCTGCAACAAGTCTATGTTAAGAATCATATTCTCCAACAACTACTCACGCACCAGCCTACTTAGGTTCGAAGGGTTTGGATCTGAGGCTCTCCTGAAACCAACCAACCCACCTCCTCTTTCAGAAGTGAGCAGATGATAACAGGAGGCAGCGCCTTTTGTAGAGCTTGGAAATGCTAGGTTTTTTGGACTACAGTTCCCAGAATCCTTTAACCAGCATTGCCACGCACTATAATCCTGTGGGTGGTGGCACCTCAACTTCTGGTCATTTTGGTGGCAACACTCTATCTTTGTAATCATCTCCCCTTGTGTCCGTTCACCTAGTTCTGACTGTAATTCTTCTTTTCCAGTGAGAGAAGATGATTTATTCTTTGTTTAAGGTTTTTAGATCTTTCAGACTATTTTCAGGTTTCTTTGAAAACAAGAAAACTTCTCTTTTGTTTACTGGCTTCAACTCAGTATAATATTTGAAACAGTTTTGTATATTCTGGATTAAATCCAATTGTTAGTTATAGCTACTATTTATTGGCTGAAACCCAACAGTTACGTCGCAAGTAAAATGTGCTTACGAAGTCAGTGGCTATCTAAGTAAACTTTCCCGTAAGTTCAATTGATTCAATGGGCCTAGTCTAGTTGTGACTTTGCTAAAATGCTGTTCCACAGTTATGCCGGGGAACAGAAAATGGCATAACTTGCTGGACCTAACTGTAGCTAATTAATGAGTCCCTGCTTGGCTTCTTGATTGCCCAGTAAGCCAGCCAACTGGTGTGCCACGAGGAAGCTCAACAACCATTTATTAATTAGTAGCAATTAGCCATCATTTCCTTTTCACTGGCAAAACTACAGAACAAGATTTGAGCCATTCATTCATTCGATAGATCTGTATCCTTCTTTTCCATCAATGAGTTTAAGGTGGCAAGCATGGTTTTCCCCCTTTCTATTTTAATGTCACAACAATTCTGTGAGGCAGGTCAAGCTGAGACAGAATGTGACTAGCCCAGTGAATTTCTCAACTGATTAGGAATTTGAATCCTAATCCAGTACCCTAGTTACTATGCCAGTGATGGCGAACCTATGGCACACGTGCCACAGCTGGCACACAGAGCCCTCTCTGTGGGCACACGAGCCATAAGTCGCCATAGAGAAATACTTACCCGTCCTCCGATCCCAGATTTTGGCACTCCCCTCTGCTGGTGCAGTGGTCCAGCGGAGGGGTGCAATGGCGACCATTACCGGTCTAGCCCAATGGGGGATTGGAGGACCAGTAAGTATTTCTGTGTTAATACTGCCCATGGGGGGCGGGGGGGGGGGGAACACAAGCATTTAACCCTTGCAGTGCAGGAGCAGTTGTTTTTTCTAAACTAAAACCTCAGCATTCGGGTTTTAATTGCAGTATTGGCACTTTGAAATAAATAAGTTGATTTTGTGTTGCAGTTTGGACACTCGGGCTCAAAAAGGTTCACCATCACTGTACTATGCCATTCACCAAATGAGTGGGACTTCCATAAATGTGACTTTAAGAAGTTCCATCCATTCAGTGAGCCCACTGTAGCTGAAGCTAATAATTAAATATATCCCTGTTGGTTTATTTGTTTTGTCAAGGTTTCAATCTTTCTGTGTATAGGGTGTTAAAATAATTAAGGGAGCTATAAAAAAAAATAGCCATGAAAATGACACTCTATACACACTCTATACACACAACATTTCAAAGTTTGACAGTTTGTTTTAAATAAACCACTCTTTTCTTGTAGCCATTCTGGGAACCTTGTAATGTGAGATCTTAAGCTATATGTTTTCTAAATACACATAAAGTCATATATTTTAGAGCTTCAGAAAACCACGGAAGTTGCTGACACCGGTTCCATACACTCCAGGATCATATGCGAACATGACTCCTGCAAATAAATGACTCTCCAGAGGGAAGATAACAGTTATAGCTAATGTGTAAACCAGCCCAAAGTCTGCAGTCCATCAGCAAAACACTTCACTATGGCTGCCAGATGGCTCTTATTTGAAAGCTGCATGGATTATTTCAGGTTTTAGATCACATTTTAAGTATCTATTTTATTGTTTAACTTTCTGGAACAACATCAGCTCAAAAAGACATCAAATCACAAAGCTGCTTTTTCATCTCATCCCAGTCGTTGATACAAGACCATAAATCATGTTTCCAAAAATGAAGGGCCAATTTTTCAAATTTAGGCAAAACTAAGCAGATTTTGAGATATAAAGAGTTGTGTTACATAGTCTGCCCATCTTAGCCTGAACTATATTGCGGATAACCCATCCTTATAGCTAAAATCACATTAGTTGATTTTTTTTTTTTTTTTTGGCTCAGAACTCTGACAGAAACCATGCAAAGTCCATGTTCAGCTTCCAAAGACTAACTTAGCAAGCTAGTTTACAAACCACAGCAGGTATGGAAAAGCTCTGCTGTGACAATCACATGTCCTTCAACACTTGAGAAATTCCCTCTTGATGGGTTTTCTGTCACTGTCCTGTTGGCCTCCAGTCCTGCTTAACCTGACTGATAGCATCTTAGATAGAAGCTGTTTCTATTACCTTCTACGTGATCATTTTTCACTTAATTCGAGATGGCAAGAACTGAACGTGAAGCCTAAATGCATTGAAAACATATGTTCTCATGCTGAGTTACAGGCTCCTTCCAGAATCATTTTATAACAGGGACACCTGGTTTTGGTCAGCGTATGTGCCTCACCTCAATGAAGGCACCAAAAAGTATGAGAATCACTCATAGATGGCAACCTCATAACAACTGCAGCGGTTTTCAAATGAAACTGTTTTCCCCAAAGAATACGCTAAGAGAAAAGACCCTAATGAAGGCACATGAGATACAGAAGCAGGTTGTATTAAAATTAGGCTACACAATCCAGTGCATTTTAAATACCCAGTATTTCCTGAAACGGGTTAAAATATTATCTTAGAGGTTGCTTCTTATTAAGAAATGCACAAAGCAAGCTATTGCTAGGTCAGTTTCACATGTATACCATCCTATTTCTGCATCGCCTGGTAAATTTTAAGCAACACATCCAAATCCGCAAGCATTTTTTCCTATTAAGCAAGTTTTTTTTTAAAAAAAATCCTTCACATCTGCATTTTTGTATAAGCTTTTCCTAAAAGATTTCTGAGCTGAGATCTGAACTGCACAACTAAAAGAATTGATGATACAAAGAATAATTGTGTTCTATACAAGGCCACATTACTCTGAGCTTTCTTTTCCTAATGGTTTTTGTTAGGAAATAAAGTAATAAAGTATTGTGAGTTTCTCTGTGCCCCCTGCACAGTCTCTCTCTCTCTCTCTCTTTTTAACATTTATGTACTTATTTTACATAGAAAATAATTACATAAAATAAAATAAGTACCTATTTTATGTACTTATTTTCTCTGCCCTTCTCCCAAGACGGACCCAAGGTGTTTTACAAACCATTTAAAAAAAACAATATTATTTTGTGTGCATGTCCTGTTTGGGCTATACTGTATAAGGAAACAGCCATAAAAATGAGTTCACTGACAATAAGCAGGGTATATGTTCCCTGTAAAAATCAGATATTAGAACTTCAAAACTAAATAAACACCACTGACCACTCAGCTCAGCAAACAGCAATCAAGGTAGATGAAAATGTCATCGCTCTAGCCTTCACAGGGAAAAAAAAAAACCCAGTCAAACAAGGCTGAGTGTCAATGAGAGTAAAAGAAGAAAACTCAAGGAAATTCAAAGAAAGGCTTATAAATTTTTGATAAAGAAAGCACGGGATGTACAGTTCTCTCCTGATGGGCTAAAGCCAGGTCAACCTGAACCAAGAATGGAAAGGTTTATTAGTGGTATTCAGAACTGAGTACTTTGGATCAACAGCCATCAAAGACAGAAAGAGAAAGAACAAAATGAAAGAAATAACAGAATAGGCAAGAGCTGGTTGCATTGTCTAATCCATTACACTGTATCCTGCCAGACTCAATGAAGTGGCCAGAAGAAAGAAATTCACTGCAAGATGAATGTATATTATCTATTACTCAAGGAGAAGCTGCCACCTTGATATATTCCTGCACAATACTTGAGAATAATGGCCAAGATCCAGGGTGTTTGCAAACATAGATTAACTTTTCTGGACTTTCTTCTCTCTGCAACATATGCGGGGACCAGACCTGTTTAAATCAATGGGACATAGAAAAGTCTGATTCATTTCAGATACATGAGGGGAGTCACAGGGTTGGTGATGCTAAACCTTTCTCTTCTGCTTTCTTCCACATTCATTTCATTCATTTTTTCCTCCAGTCTTTAGTTCTTTCCATCTTGACTCTGAATAAATCTTCCAGAGATTGCTAAATTCTTCAGAAACAAACCAGAACAAAATTCAAAAAATTTGGATCTGCCAAATTTAACAGGTACAGTTATTCCCAGCACGGAGATGGCCATTGTTAGAGCAGTATGACAATGGAACCAATGACTGCAGGAGGTGGTGAGTGCTCCAACGCAGGAGGCCTTCAAGAAAAAAAATAGAACCATGTGTCAGATCTGCTTTGACTTGGATTATTGCATTGAGCAGGGGGGTTGGACTCGTTGGCCTTATAGGCCCCTTCCCACTCTATTATTGAATGATTGATGCTTTTGAATTGTGGTGCTGGAGGAGACTCTTGAGAGTCCCCTGGACTGCAAAGAGAACAAACCTATCCATTCTGAAGGAAATCAACCCTGAGTGCTCACTGGAAGGACAGATCCTGAAGCTGAGGCTCCAATATTTTGGCCATCTCATGAGAAGAGAAGACTCCCTGGAAAAGACCCTGATGTTGGGAAAGTGTGAGGGCAAGAAGAGAAGGGGACGACAGAGGACGAGATGGTTGGACAGTGTCATCGAAGCGACCAACATGAATTTGACCCAACTCCGGGAGGCAGTGGAAGACAGGAGGGCCTGGCGTGCTCTGGTCCATGGGGTCACGAAGAGTCGGACACGACTTAACGACTAAACAACAAAAATGATTCATTTTGAACCTGGCTGTTGTATAGGTCTTCAAGATGAGGAGTCAAACTCTAACTCACCACTAACATGGTAAAGTGCATAGTGACTGAAATCCAATCTTTTAAAAGTCAGGAAATCCCTCACCTTTCACAGTGTTTCTTTTAACTTTAATTCGTCTAATAAATGTTAAAAACAAAGAGGGAAAAAGTAAAGAAAAATGTGATGTTAATGTTACAGAAGAAGGCCAAAAGTTAGTTCAAGCCTTTCCACTGCAGTCAGGGCAATTTTCTCTGCAAAATAGGTCAAAACAAGTGCAGGAGAACTAGAAAACAACAGTATTAAGTTTTTGTCTGCATCCATTAAAAGCATAGTCCTAAATCTGACATTATATTGAAGCCAGGACATAAGAGGGAATGAAGCATATTCTCTCGGCCAAACAGCAGCCCCAGGCATAGTCATGACCCAGAAAAGTAGGCAGAAGTTGCTACCCACTGCTGAGGCTGGACAGAGAAGATTAGAAATTTCTGAAGTTTTCGGTGGCAAGGTAGTTCCGTTTTCTAAACAACAAAACTCAGTTTTGTTCTTGTTTCTTTTCTTTTCTTTTTAAAGGGTGCAAAATGGCAGCAAACACTGAGGCACCAATCGCTTAGGAGCTCACCAGGAATACAAAAGTACATATTAGAGTCTTGAGAGCAAAGCATTTCCTCCCCCCTTTCTTCAAACATTCTGTCTTTGACTCTTACTACTGTAACTGCAATGGGCTGCCTGCAGTGGGGAAATCCTCAGCCTGTGTGAGGCAGAATGCCAAAGGCTTCTGCAGCACAGCATGAAAATAATTAGTTACCAACCAGGGCAGAAACTTATTGCCAATCTGTACTTGCATGAATCATCAATGTCTTGGTGGCAAATTCTTGCTCATTAGCAAAGTGCTGATTGCACGCCTTAGCTCTGATCATGGGATGTTACAAATACAACATTTATATTGCAGTTTTGCATGAATTCTTTCTGACCATGGGCTATTGGCAAGTATTGCTCTTAAATGTGTTTTTATATTGATTTTATTTACCATTTTTAATGTAATACTTGTTTCATTCTTTTTTAATATTTGTTAAGTTTTTAGCTTTTAAATATCTTTTTAATGATGTAGGACGCCTTGGGTCCTTTTAAGGAAAAAGGCGGGGTATAAATATTATAAACACACAAACTTATATTGCATTATAAACTACAGTAGGTATCCACAAAGGATCAATTCCAAGGCTTCCCCCCAGATGCTGAAAAACACAGAAATATCAAAAGCTATACATTGCATGCTCTCTGGCTCCCTTAGTGGCCAGTTATGGTAAATACACTCTGGAAATATATATAAATAGGTATTTTCTGGGATTTTTTAATTTAGTATTTTCAGCCAATGGATAAGTGAATCAACGGATAATGATCCCGTAGATGGGGGGGTCCTCCTGTACAAGTAAAGGATCCTTCCTTACAGCTTACCAACTAAGTGGTTCACATATTGCTGACCTCATTTAGATTGCTAAATCTCATTTATCATCATCATCACTTATTTATTACATTGTTTATTACATATTACTTGTTCCAAGTGCAGGGTAAACTATTTATACATTATGTATAAGATGCACTTTAAAAAGAAGAGAAAAACCAAAAAAATAAATAAATGATATAGTATCATTCCATAACTGAACTTGTGTCAGCACGGCCACTAAAAGAAAAATAAATAACTTGAGAGGTGTCATCTAATCAATGGCTGAAATCCAGTAGCAAGTTGTAACTAAAACAGGACCACTGAATAAGTGGGAATTTGGTGAATTAATTCCTCCATAAACTCCATTGATTCAATGGGCTACTCTATTTGCAACGTACTACTGGATTTCAGCCAATATGGCCAAAGAAAAAAAGAGTGGTTTGGAGGATAAAAAACAATAATTAAAAACACCCACCCCTTACGAAAGAGTATATTATTTATTTATTTGTTTGCTTGCTTGCTTGCTTGCTTTATGGGTCACCTTTCTCCTGATAAGGGGACCCAAGGCGGCTCACAATATTAAAAAGAATAGAATTAAAAACATAGTAAGTTAAACTCTAAAAAAAAAATTTAAATTATAAGCTAATTAAAACACAATTGAATAATTAAAAGCAAATAAACATTAAAAACTATCTTAAGTTTTAAAAAGGCATTCAGGGACTCAATTGTGATTGTTAAATGCCTGCCTGAAAAGATACCGTATTTTTCCATGTATAAGATGACCCGATGTATAAGGCGACCCCTACTTTTCCAACCCCAAATAAGAAAAGTGGGGGTCGTCTACTTTGTTCCTACTTCGGCTAAAGCAGCCATGAAAGGGTTGCACGATCAAAGGGCTGCGATCCTGTAGCCCTTTGATCCCTTCCCCCCTTACTTCCGTGTATAAGATAACTCTCAATTTTTACTCTATTTTAGGAAAAAGTATCATCTTATACACAGAAAAATACGGTAGTTTTTCAGCTGTAGATGGAAGGGTAAAAGAGAAGCAGCTTGAATATAGTGTTCTTTGAACTCTGAGAATTGGGGGGGTTGATATCCCTAGACTTTGAAATAGGGAATTCCATTTCCAGGTGACCAGAAGAGGGGAGGAAAGAGAAAAAAAGACTAGTGGGGGAAATTTTTTTGAGGCAGAGGAAGACGTAAGACAGAGCACTGAAGTGGAGCTAAACTGGTTTCCAACCCAGCTGAAGCCAAGTATATCCATTAGGAACCATTAAAACTATTGAGAAAGGCAGGTTTTAAGTGAGATGCTTATATATATATCAAAAAGAGGACACAGTTTCAAAAAGGTTCAAAGGCACTGGAAAGCAAAATTAACGAAAGAAGTGGCTATTTTCAAAAGATGTAACTATAGCAGCAATTAACTGGAGCTTTTGAACAGCAATCACAACTAACTGTATTTTACAAGTAATTTTCCAAGCTCTCTTCAGAAGACCTGTGTCTTTTGAAACTCCAGACCTGCTAATTAAGTTAGCAATATCAGCTGTTAGCAGAAAATGAGGGATCAGCCATGATATAACAGAGGGAGGGGCCTTATAGCAGGGAAGTCCATTTTTTCACTTAGCCAAGATCTTCCAAGGCTCAGGCAGACGTCCCTTTGTAATTGTTCTCTCCACTTTGAGAGTGCTTTAACTGCTATGCCATTGTTCTACAGAGTCCTGGAATTTGTACTTTGGCGATGAACACAGAATTCTCTGCTAGAGACCAGAAGTGCTTTGGCTGTAGCTGTAGCAGAGAAATCCATTGAGCTAGATTCCTAGAGATGTGCATATATGTCTATTTTTTTTTTTTTGGACTACAGTTGCCCAAAGAATTCTGGGAGTTGCAGGCCAAAATAATTTTTAAAAAAACCCACCACAAATCTGCAGAACTCTACAATATAACTAATCCGGCTGCGAAGCCAGAGGTTGGGAGTTCGATTCCCCGCTATGCCTCTTTGACAGGGGCTGGACTTCATGATCCATAGGGTCCCTTCCAGCTCTGCAGTTCTAAGATGATGATGGTGATTCCATAGGAAGGAGTCATGGAAATCAAAGTGGTATCAAACTGCTAAAACAGTGTGGTGTAGATATATTCCACATCACCTCTTTGTTTTTAAGTGGGGGAAGCCAGTAACTGGATCTGGAACCTTTTAATGTCCTGGGCTTGTTCCTTATGTCTAAGCTACAGTCTTTCCGAAGGATGGAGGGAATCTATCAAGTTTTGCTTCTCCCAAATTTGGATTATTAAAACTCCAAGTTTTTTTTCCTAGCCAAAATATGAAGAAATCTGAACGTGAGCAAATTCTTCCAAAGAGCAACAAAATTCTTCTCAGTTGGATTGGCCGAATTTGATGTAAAGTAGAGCCTTTCCCAGGATGCAGAGAACCTTCAAGTTCCAGCCATGCTTTACCAGCTGAACAAGTGTAAAGCTTGCCCCCCCCACCTCGCAAGACAACCTAATTCAGTACCACAAACATGGCTGAACCCATGAGGTTTAACTTTCAAGTTCAAAGCAAACACAGTTTCTCTGAGCTTCATCCCTTTGTAATACAGAGATAATGCCAAATTACCTCGCAGGGTTGTTGTATTACCTGAGATAATAGAGGAGTGGAGAATCTTTGGTTTCCTCAATGTTTTGGACTTCAACTCCCAGAAGCCTTAGCTGGTATGGCTAATGGTAAAGCATGTTGAGCAGAGATGGGCAAGAACCTTGGTTCGGAGGTTTGTGCTGGTTCGGACGTGCGGCACCACAGGTTCCCGTCCCCCACCCCCCAGCCTGTGACTCATTCACCAGTTGGAGCATGCTCCTGTCCTCCTCCTCTTTGGCTGTTCAACCAGTCCCTGGCAGGAGCATGGGTTTGCATGTCCCGCTTCCTTATCTGAGTGGGCAATCAGCCAAGGAGGTACAGCATGGAAGCTGCTGGGGATTGGACGAAAAGCCAAAGAGGAGGAGAGGAGTGTGCGCTGGCTGGTGAGTGGGGGATCCAGTTGTGAAGGCGGCGGAAGGGAACACGTGGCATCTGTGATGCCGTGCGTATGAACTGGCACAAACTTCCGAACTGAAGTTCGTGCCCATCTCTAATGTTGAGTTGTAATGTGAATCATCTGCCCAGCAAAAGCATCCACTCTTGAGATAACGTATACAAAATACTTCAACTTCATGCATGAAAAATGAACTAATATCCCCTATGTACACACACACATATAAAATAGGAAAATAAACGATTCCCAATAAACCATTCCCAATAAACGATCCCCCAAATTGCACAATTCAAAGATTTCCTTACCAGTGTTAGAGTAAAGGGATGGCTTTCCACCGATGACACACTGGGACAGTGTAGAACAATGTACTGAAACAGATCAGCCAGAAACAAAGAAAAACATGGCAACATTTACTCTTCTTTATCTTACTTCTTATTTGGGGCCTCCAAGTATTCCTGCTTCCCCACTACCAACTCTATAGATTGGCAGGAGACGATTCCAGACTCTTGGATTGGGCTAAATCCTATTGTGTAGCTACACAGATCTAACTTGATGTTATGCTCATTGTAACTACAATACTGTCAAGGTCGGTGTGCTATCCATGAAGCTCTAGCACTACTGCACTGTGCTATGCAAATCCCATGACCAAATGTGCAATCGAATTGGGAAGTTTCCTACTGCCGAGTGTAATGCCGAACACATTTACGACGGTGTAACTTTACCTTAGATCTGCACAAACAGGATTCTACCCAGTATATCTACACTATGCAATTATAACAGTTTGATAATACAGTAGGAACGCAGTATCCATAAGGGATCGGTTCCAAGCCCCCTTGCAGCAAATGCTGGAAAATGCGGTTTTTTATTTAGTATTTTCAGCCAACGCATAAGTGAATCAGTGGATACTGATCCCGTGGATAGGAGGGTCCTACTGTAATTTCGACTGCTATGATTCCATCCCACTGAATTGTGGCATTGGTATTTTGGTGAAGTGCTTAGAATTCTCTGCTGGGAAACTCCAGTATCTTTCCCTACAGCACTTCATTTTTAAATGTACATATTTTTAAAATGTGTGCCGGGACAAGCATACTTTGCAGTCCTAGGAAAAATAGACAGATTTCCAAGGCACCATGTGCTCCATGTCACAGACAGTCTCTGGAGATGTAAGACTGATATTTTTTGTACAGAAATGTAAATTCAGCCAGTTTCTTTGCCTCCTCATTGGTTGCTTTCTGCTTTTCTTGGTAACCAGGAGCTGGAGTACTACTTGACTGTTAACTCACCTGTCCCGGACGTGCCTTGAAGTCTTCCTTTGTCATCCGTATCTCAAGGACCTTACAGGGGTGGCTGATCACTGCGATGATCGTGACCGGTTTATTGTTATTACAGATATAGCGATAGAGCCTTTCTGCACAATATAGGCATAGCGGGCCAGAGATCCACAGCCACGTCTGAAAGGGGCAAGGAAGAATAAGAAAAACCTTACCGATAAAAGCATGTCGACACAGAATTGGTTGATGAGTTCACATCACTCTTTGGAACCCAGCCCCACTAAGAAAATTCAGCACATTCAAGATATATATAATAACCAATATAAATTGGTTTAAAATTTATATTCAGCACTATGGAACTGTTAAAACCACTCCTTAAATATCTCACTTACCTTGAAAGCCGTATTAAAGTAACTCTAAGTTGGTTCCAACTTGATGGCACATAACAACATATATATTACTGTTTTGTTTGATTGATTGTTTTTTGTTTGTCTGATTTGGTTTGGTTTTGGGCTTGCTTAAAATGATTATAATCTTAGAACTGCAGAGGTAGAAGGGACCCTACGGATCATCGAGGCTAGCCCCTGTCAGGGAGGCCCCCATGAGGAATCAAATGGCCAGCCTCTAGATCCACAGCCAGAGAGATACTTAAACCACTGAGCTCTCCAGCCATTGAAGCTCCTATTCCATCAGGCCAGCTCTAACATTAGGTAAACAGTAAGACAGCCACTTCCAGCAGTACAAACTTGGTGGCTTAGAGTGGGCGGTGGTGAGAGTTTCCTGGCCATTCCCTGCTGCCGGCAGACAGCACTGTGTGGTCCAGATAATCTTCCTTGCATCACCTGCTTTAAGAGGTGACTGTCTCAAATCAGATTTCAAGAGACGTTCCAAGCAAAGTTGCTAGAGGTGGAATCTGAAGCCTAAAACTTTGACCTGAGTCTCCAGAACCCATTTTGAAACTTATTTTGAATAAAGAAAAATCGCACACAGGTGTGGCTATAATTTTGGGAACTGTTTATCTTTTCTTCTGCACCATCCACAGCTCTCCGATACCCAGCCTGATGAAGATCTGTACAGGGTTCAAAGCTAGATTACGTTTGCAATTTTTTAAAAAAAATGATCTAACAAAGGTATCACCTACCCTTGCCCTCAAATTGTATACAAGTCCCTTCATCCCTTTTTGAAAGTCCTACCCTAAGTCTCTAACCACTGTACTACATTAGCAGAGCAATACACAGAAGGGTCCCTGTATCTGTGGGAGATCAGTTCCAAGTCCCCCCCCCCCCCCAGGTATGCTGAAAAACATGAATTATGGCAAATGCTATTATAATAGCGAACGCTATAAATAGCATATCACATTCTAGTGGCCAGCTATCTTAATGACATTGTGAAAATATATTGCTCTAGCCAATGCTATACATAGCATGGCCTCTGGCTCCCTCTAGTAGCCAGTCCTGGTAACTTCCTTGTTAGAAATATATGGGATTTTTCTTTTAATATTTTTAGACTGTGGATAAGTGAATCAGCAGATACTGATCCCGTGGAGAAAGGGCCCCTACTCTACGTCATTTTAGAAGAAACTTGGATTCCCCCTCCAGAGGCAATATGACACAAACACTGGTACAAACCTCAGGAAAATGAGCTTGGAATTTGGGTTCCTCTGAGCAAACAAAGCGGTTTTTCAGTAGCGGCGCCGTCTCTACAAAACCTCCTGGGAAAGGCTCCAAAGCATTTGTAGGAAGTGACTTTTCAAATCCAACTGCAAACCGTCTGCTTTCTTGAATAGTTGCATTAGGGTTAAAACACCCAGGGGGGTGCTCCTTTAGATTAGTCTGGTATTTCAGAACACCTCTGTGTAAATACAAACAATTTTTTGAAAGGAAAAGGCTTCACATTTTCCTCGTTCAGAGAGCATTTGATAAGCAATACGCAACTGATCAAACTGTTCATTTTATATTTCCCTAAGTTCTGTTTATCAGGCTGGTCCAGTACCTTCTGGAACTCCATGCCCTTTGCACCCATAGATTTGTCCCTAAGATCATTCTTTGCTTGTTGATCTGTTGATCCACACACTGTTTATCATTTTTCTTATGAAACTCTGACAGGTCTTCCACGAGAGCCAAAGGTTCCATCTCATCAGGTTTCTGTTTGTCGCAAGGGAGAGCAGGGCTTATCAGAATGTGCACCCAAGCTTCAGTTTTAAAAGCTTAAACAGTTCATAAAGATTTTTAAAAGGGCAACTCTGAAAATCCTTAGGGAAAATATCCTTAGAAATGCACTAATTTCCCAAGGTCCTGCTGACTCCAGTAGAGAATATAAACTGGAATGAGAAATGTATGGACTCTTGTCATCTCTGGGAAAGCCCATACCTAACAATTATATTGTTAATTTTGAATGGTGGTGCTGGAGGAAACTCTTGAGAGTCCCCTGGACTGCAAGGAGAAGAAACCTATCCATTCTGAAGGAAATCAACCTTGAGTGCTCACTGGAAGGACAGATCCTGAAGCTGAGGCTCCAATACTTTGGCCATCTCATGAGAAGAGAAGACCCCCTGGAAAAGACCCTGATGTTGGGAAAGTGTGAAGGCAAGAGGAGAAGGGGATGACAGAAGACGAGATGGTTGGACAGTGTCATCGAAGCTACCAAGATGAATTTGACCCAACTCTGGGAGGCAGTGGAAGACAGGAGGGCCTGGCGTGCTCTGGTCCATGGGGTCACAAAGAGTCGGACATGACTTAACGACTAAACAACAACAACAACAATTAAATTGGACTGAATCTGGCTAGGAAATTCCCCTTGTACCTTCCGGTGGAGGGGGGGCATGGGGCAATTTATGGTGCTTTGAAGGTCCCTCAGTATGCCAGAGCCCCACACACCCTCATATATATATATAAAGTTCTACTCAAGGGCACTAATGGGATTTCTCAGTATCACCACTATTTTAAACATTTTTTAGGGGGCTGCAGATCTGTGTTCTGAAGTCCAGGGGTGAGAATATGTGGGCCACAGAACTCTGCAGGTTGCCCTTCTGAGTAGTCTATTAGTAGTCTATTGACTAGATGGGCCGGATATAAATTCAATAAATAAAAAAATAAATAAAATTCTGTAGAGCGGTGGTTCTCAAACTTGGGTCCCCAGATGTTCTTGGACTGCAACTCCCAGAAATGCAACTTGGGTCAGCACAGCAGGTGGTGAAGGCTTCTGGGAATTGCAGTCCAAGAACATCTGGAGACCCCAGTTTGAGAACCACTGCAAGAGTACATGGGTAGCAGTCAAAGTGGATAAAAATCAAAGATTTTTTTTAAAAAAAATGATTTAAATCACGGTAAAAAATATATCTGATTTTTAAATTTTAAATCACGATTTAAATCACAAATAAAATCAAGTGCACCCTGAGCAGACCTCTACTTGCTTGAATGCACTGCTCTCTACATAGAGGGCAGCACTAATGGGACCCTTTTTTCCATGTGGTGATTACACTTACATACATAATTCCTGAAGACAGCAACGTCAGCTCTTCCTCTGGGAGGGCATTCGAGAGCTGGGATGCTCTTAGAGAGATGATTGGCCGTATCCCAGATCTGGAACGCCCTCTGAGAGGAGGAACTGCCCCTGCTATCTAAGCATTCCTCTTAGCACTGGATCAAAGAAATCTTTGTCAACCATTTTTAATGAACCATGCTGTTAGCTGGGATCCTTAGGTGTCTCAAGTTTACTATGTTAATTTAATCATTTTTGCACTAGGCTTTCTTTTTTTTAAGGGTACCACATGTGGGTATCCAATGTGAATAAAGACCATTTAAAAAGAATGAATCCTAACTGGGTTGGCATCATTGGTTTTATGCCCTAGATCCAGCTCTCTCTGTAGGACGTTGGTTTCCAAAGAAGCGAGACCCCTGGCCTCAATGTTACGACACCAGCAGCCACCATCACATTGGAGGTGAATGAAGAAAGCAAGTATCCCGGTACATCTAAAGCAGTCCTAGAGGTCAAACTCTTTAAGAGATTACTCAAAACTTCTCTGCCATGCTGTTTTATTACTTAATGATTTCATTATGTTGTTGTTGTTGCTGTAATTTTGTTTTTAATTTTGACTTTCTATTATTTGTTCTTGTTCCTGTTTTATGATGTTGCTGAATTTGTAAACTGCCCAGAGTGGCCTTGGTAGACAGATGGGCGGCATAAAAATGTAATAAATCAAATAAATAAATTCCACCACCACCGATCTCTCTCCTGCGGGAAAAGGGGAAAAGACAGGCCCTGATTACAATGGATGCCATCTCTTGTTGGTTTTTCTATTGCAGGACTTGGTAACCCCAAATGGTCTTGGATCCATCTTTGCTCTCCAGTACACACTGAAGGGTTACACAATCCATCTGACATTCCCAGCCCCCCAAAACACCCCAAAAAGGCCACACACACCCCAAAAAAGCAAATTGTGTCTCCCCTGATGCATCTGGGACAGAGAGCTGCGATTTACAAGCAGTTTCTCCTGCCAAAAGGCCTAGTTTAGGCCTTAAAAGTCCTATTTTGTTTACAAAGTAGTTCAGCCATCACTTTCAGTTTTTCCAAAATGGCCTTTTAGGTCCTCAAACAGCAAACCCCCCGGCATACTTCACTTATCCTCACCCTAGTATGATAGGTGTTCAGCTTTCTCCCAACCAGCGCCACCAAAGGAAAAAAATCTAGAAACCAGGACTGTGAAAAAATAAAATAAAATAAAGATGGGAAATAAAGGCCTGTCCTTTGCTTACACAAGGGTGGAACCCTGCCTATTATTAGAGAGGATGTGGTGGCCACCTCAAGCAACAGAACTTGGGTTGTCGCAAAAGGGAATCACGTTTAATTCGTCACTGTTGCTTTTTTTTTTTTTTGCAGAGCAATTTCTGACATTTTCTGCCTCCAGTGCCAAATAATTAGTCTGCCTTTGTGAACTGTGCACCTTAACATGGGTATCATTTACGGCTTTGCCTCAGGCAGCAAAATGTTTGATCGGAACAAACCTTTGACTACACCAGACGCCAGACAGCAAATTCTAAGTTGGAATCACAGTCGTTTCGTACACAAGTAGACAATTCTCTTTAATTTCTACACAGGAGCACCAATTAGGAAGGTCAGGGTGAAGCCATCCTTCTTCCAAGTTTCACTGCCTATGTAACTATCCACCAGAAACACCTTTTCCTGTGACCAGCTCATTAGTTCGGTACCCTGTGCAACTACTGTTAGCCCATTAGCAAATAATCCCTTTCAGTTGTGCTACAGAGGCTTTCCGTGTTCATTCAAGCTCCAGAATGCTGAGAAACTGAAGCTGTTAAGGGCCACCCTCTTACAAGAGGTCTTATTTAGCCATATTCTACAACTTCATCACAACCTTGGGGCTGGGTGGTTACCAATAATGGGTGCCGTAGGCCTCGGTTCCAGATTTCTCCATTCACCTGACTTAACACATGGGGCTAGATCCACTTGTCCATTCCAATTAGAATGAACGCACAGAACTGCTAGGACTTTAGCATGTCAACACTCACACAAGCCCCATTGATTGAATGGGGTTTCTTTAGTTGGGATGAATAAATGGATGTAGGCCATGGAGTCTATGCAAGTGAAGCTATGATTCTCAATACAGTATAGATATGGACAAAGGATTCTTCCTCCATTCTTCCTGTATATCACCCACACAGCTCCTTCTGAAACAAATATCCAGTATAGAGGCTTCCTTCTTCTACTTTCTAGCAAAGGTGTTGGATACCAAGGAAACGAGTGTAGTAGAACAAGAGGCCAAGTCCACGGCTTTTGCAAGAGTCTCCAGGAGAGTCTTGCAGGAGAGCATTCTGCTCATGCTAAGGGACACACACATCTTCCACTGAATTTTAAAGAAAAGTCTTGACTGAAGTACTTCAGAGAGAGAGATTCCAGTTTGAAGCTGAGGAGGGAGGGAGGACAAGGGTTAAATAAATCTTTTAACCTATATTGCAGGGATGAAGACCTTGCAACCCCAGAAGGGAATTTTTGCAGCTTCCGAATACTGATTTATTAATTCTTTGTTCCCAAGTAGACATGGGGACGATTATAAAAACAAATCAGGATATTCAACGAATATCCCTGATTTGTCAGGTATTTGTTGCTTCGTATTCTTGGAGTCCAGAGACACCCCCCCCCAAACGAATACGAAGCAACAAATATAAACCTTTTATATTCGTCCCTTTGTTCCCTATCTGCGTATGCCCCGCGGATCAGCTGTCCCTCAGAGGCATAAGCAGAGAGGGATTTTCCCTTCGGTGGCTTGATAAAGTCTGCCAGAAGGGAAACTCACCCCTGGGGCTGGGGGATGGCTTAGATCGGGCTTTCCCCCTTTCTATCCCCAGCGACATAGAAAGGGGGGAGGGATCAAAGCGATCCCCCGGCCCCACTGCCTTTGCAAAGGCAGTGGGGCAAGGCAATGGCTTCGTCAGGCTTCCCTCCTTTTTATATGCTTGGATCCCTTTCCCCCTCTTCCTATGCCATGCGGCATAGGAAAGCTGTGAGGGCCAGGGCTTTCTTTTTTTATTTATTTATTTTTTGATAGCCCCAGGCGCTGTCTAAAAAAAATATTACCCGAAAAACCAATGAATTGATTCATGGTTCATCCTGACGTTGGGGGGCAATTCACGGTTCATGAGGCATCAAACTGACGGACCCACGAAGCAAGACGAAGCACCATTTTGGAACTTTGTCCCCTTCTCCATTCCCAAGTCAAAATTCAAAACAGCCCACTTGCTTGCATATTGCAGAGACGCCTATCTACTTTTAAGTTCCAGGAACAACCTTCCTCAATGCTATTCCCTCCAGATGTTTTACACAACTGCCATCAGCTCCTACAGTTTGACCTCAGGTGAAAAATATAGCAAAACAAAATACACTCTTTTGTTAGTCCCATTTGTTTTCATACTGCAGCCCATCTGCTATTCCCAGACTGTGTTGGTTTGACTTTTCTACAAAAGGCAAAATGGAGGAAAGCAAAGGGAACCCTAATGAATTACAGAGACTATTTTATTTTATTTCCAAATGTTCCTTTCTCACACTGCCTAGGCTGTCAGTTCTGTATTTCTGTAAGAAGAGCGGTGCTACATTATAGACAGAGTGAGCACTTCCTTCACTCAGTTAAATGTGACAGTTGGTGGAGATGTTTCAGAAAGAAAAAATGGGGGGAAGAAGAAGAAGAGGAAATTATTATCTTCCTTGGAAGTCTGCAAGGGCAATACTTGCTCTTTGCAGAAATAACATTTCTGGGAGCTCTGCTACTATATTAGCTTTGTTTTATATTAAAATGAAGGGCCATAGGTTTCGAAAGCACGGTTAGAAATCAAAAGGACAGGAGGGGAAACACTATGAGAAAACCCAGTTCTGCCTCCAAGAACAGTGAGGTGCTGAGTTGAGGTATAAAACTCTTTCTTTCTCTCTGGTTTTCATTCCTCCTTTTTCTCTTCTCAAGATGTTATTGCATAAAAACTCTGCGGCAGAAGTGATGGAGTGATGATGTTGAAGAAATATAACCAAGTAAAGCTTCTGATCTCTTTTTATGGAAGGTCCAAATCAGTTCTAGTTTAATTTCTGCACCACTGCAATGAATATTCTCTGATTATAGCGTAGGCCTTCCCAGTCAATACATGCGATGCAGCAAAAGGTGGAAAGCCTGCTTTCCATAAGCTCACCTTGTCGCACACTCATATATTACTTCAGTAATAACTCTCATGAGTGATGAAAACCCACAATATTCTATTTACAAGAATCCAATATGTCATTACCGAGTTGTAACATTAGGATGACACTGATTGCCATAGTCAAGCAAATTCCAAATATAAGTGGAAACAATTAAAGTCAAGGCCAGTGATGGTAAAGAAGAAAGGAAATTACAATATGATCAAAACAATGCTTATCTCCATGGTGTGTGTCACACAACACCCAAATTAGCGAAGGGTCACAGAAACATACCATGGAAGCTGTTCCAGCTCTGGTTTGGGTTACTGAGCCCACCTGCATCCTATTTCTCCTATGCTGAAGTGGACTCAAAATAACTATAATAAAGGCCAAACTGCAGGTAGCATGGGGTTAACTTGCGTAATAATGTAAACTGCAGCTTGGGAAAGTCTTGTGACTATGGCTTACTTCTTTCTCTCCCTGCCGCAGTCCAGTCAAAAACTGCCTCTCTGAAAAAATGCTAATTGAATTTCAAGGAAAGCAGCCGCTGGAGCAAATGGGAGTTTCCTCTGAAAGGCAAACACCTTCATCATCATAATCCTCAACATCAGTGTCATTATGATCATCACCGTCATCTTAGAACTGCAGAGCTGAAAGGGACCCTATGGATCACTGAGTCCAGCTCCTGTCAAAGAGACACATTGGGGAATCAAACTCCCAACCTCTGGCTCCGCAGCCAGAGGCCTAAACCACTGAGTTTCAGAAAGGAATTTTTGTCAGGGATGAGGCATGGCCTAAATCACTGAAATCTGCCCTTCCCCAACTCCTGTGGCTTCTCCACGGTTGCTAGATATATAGATAGCAAAAATATGGCTGTTGGCAGCATTCACACAATTAATGCCATACCTTGCATGTTAAGCCCTAAACAAAAAAATCATAATAAGTGGCAAAGCAGAGATAGACAATGTGTGGTCCTCCAGATGTTGCTTCATTAGAACTTCCACCATCCTTCTTCACTAGCCATGCTGGCTAGAGGTGTTAGGATTCACTGTCTATCAACATCTGGAGGGGAAGAGTCACATGTTCCTTACCTCAGTTCCAGAGGTTGTAGAAACTTCTCCTACAGAAGGCTGAACAACTCCTTCTCTCCTTGAATGTTTGTACACTACACAGCTTTAGCAATACCACTTTAACTGGTATTGGAATTTGTAGTTTTGTTGATCTCTTCAGAATTCTGTGCTACAGGGCTTATAGTTCATACCCCTGAACTACTGCAGAGAATCATAGAAAAATGGCCTTAGAAAGGACCTATAAGGCCACTGAGTCCAAAGACATACCCAATGCAAGAATCAAAATCAAAGCTGATCTGACAGATGATTGTCCAATTTTCTCTTGAATGCCTTCTTAGAAAAGTCTAAGCACCTCTCCAAACTATACTTTCCGTAGGATGGAGCCATTGCAGTGAAAGTGGTATCAAGTTGCTATACACTACAAACTCAGTAGTGTAGGTACTGTATATCCTAAGAGTGAAGTATGTGACTACAGCCTACTAAGCTTTCTCTGATAATAACTGGTAATTAGAATCTCCTGCTGTAATTCAGGGACCAGCACTTTCCGACAGCAAATTCTAAAGCCCTCTTCACTCATTATAAAATTAGGTGTCTTCAACATGGTTCAGCGAAGTACCTAGGCCCACCTCATCCACTTCCACACAAATTATGATGACTCTGAAGACCAAAGCTTCCTGTTTCCATACAACTTTTGCACATGAACAAGAATATAGATTTTTCCAAAGTTCTTGCACCTATGTAGAGCATGCACATGAGCAGCAATCTCTCCTCTTCAGACTCATTGTCACTTGCATGGAGAACGTCAGAGAACATTGCATGGAGAACATTGTCAACGAACATTGTTGGCAATTTTGGATATAGTAATGATGAACAAGGCTTAAGATTTCACTCATTTGCAAACTCCAGGATTCTTTAGAATTGAAGCTATGAGAATTATAGTGGTATCAAATACTATAATTGCAGTGTACAAACATTCCCATTCTTTTTCTCAAGGAGCAACATCTCCTGAGGAGGAAAGCATTCCAGCAGAACAGTGGTTCCCAACCTTGGGTAACCCAGGTGTTCTTGGACTACAACTCCCAGAAATCCTGGCCAGCACAGCTAGTGGTGAAGGCTTCTGGGAGTTTTAGTCCAAGAAAATCCAGGTTACCCAAGCTTGGGAACCACTGCAGATAGTTGGAGAAGCTAATGACTGCTGTGTTGTCTATCTACCTTCTCAAGCAAACCCTTAACTTGGCTAGCTTCCTAATGGTAAGATATGTTTAATGTTGGAACTATGTGCCTTAGGGTGGGGTGGGAAGCAGTGGGCTCATCTTCAGTGGAGGTACTGAAGGAGAGGCTGAATGGGAGCAGCCATCCATCAGAGATGCTGTGCGTTCTACATTGCAGCCCCTACACCAAAACAGGAGATTGGTCTAAAGGTCTGTCAAGTTCCCTTCAAAATCTAAAATGATTTTTGTGAAGGTGTGTAGACCTTGAAAAGGAAACCATTTCAGTGGCAGGAGTGTATACTCAAAACATTGCCTTTTGAAAGGGACAGAGTTGCAGTGAATCATTCTGTCAGTGCCCTGATCTTTTGCCAAGATATACAATCCATTATCGCACTGTTAGAAAGTCACAAAACACTTGACAGCAGAAGTAGGGCTACATTACTCACTTCTGTCGCTTGTATTTTCTTCAGAGAGGCTACCTAGACATGCCAAGAAACAGGAGCTTTATTTAGTGCTAGGCTGAAGACTGTCACACAGTTTCATGGCTCAGTCACAGAATGCAAAAATGGAAGGAGGAGTCACCGGGTGGAACTGGGAGCAAAACCCAGCAGCACTCTTCACAATCTTTGGCTGGCAGCCACCATTTTGTTTTCTGCAGAATGTTCCTCAAAACGACTCTATGTCATGATAAATATATTTCCTCTGCAGTGCCCGTTCTCTTCCAACTGCAGGGTAGTCTGGTCTGTTTGACTCACAGCTCACTGTGGCAGATAAGCTTTGTCTCAACAGAGCAGGAAGAAAACACTTCTATAGATGAAAGAAACCTGAGACTTGTTCCTTCAGGAATGAGATGTCCCATAGTGAATTACATACTGGCAGGAAGGCTAGTTGAAAACATTACTAATCTCTTCCCATAACCACATCCCTGATTTTTAAGGTCTCCATGAGAAACACTGCTCACTCCACTTCCCATCACAAACAAGAAACATGGCCACCAGGTTTAGGGCCTTTTCAGTGGTGGCACACCAGATAGCAAGGATTTCTCTACAGTAGGGAAGTCAATGATGTTCGGAAAATTCCTTGCTCTCATCCATTCAGGCTGTTTTGATATGTCAATACTACATGCCAAGCAATTTTAAGTCTAGCAAGATTTCTCACCTCCACGGTGAAGGTTACACAAAGAGCGTTTTTAACCTGTTCAATAATAATAATAATAATAATGTGCCTTCAAGTCAATTCCGACTTATGGCAACCCTTTTTCAGGTTTCCAGGTATAGAATACTCAGAAGTGGTTTGCCATTCCTTTCTTCTGGGGCTGCCCTGGGACTGTCCAGCTTGCCCAAGGCCACACAGGCTGGTTCTACTTGCAGGAGGCACAAGGGAAATTGAACTTCCAACCTCTAGCTCTGCAGCCAGATTTCCTGATCAAACTCTGCACAATTTGTACAGCATGTCTGCACAACATGAATGCCCTTTCCCTTTGAGAAGCAAAGGCTATAGATGTATACCTAATACGTAACAAGCTATTGTTTTAAAAAGATGCACGTAACCAATCCAATGCTTGTAAGCCTGAAAAAGCAAGAACCATCATAAAAATCATTCTTAAGAATCCTCACTGAGAGTAGAAGCAAATATTTGCCCACCTGGAATGCAAGGAGATAAGATTTTGCAGTGTCTTATAGTTGCACACAAGGATGAGAGAAATAAGAATTTTAATCTGTGTTCCAATAATGTTTGATTAATACCTAACATTCTCCTTGAAGACAATTTTATTCTCCCAGGCTTTCTATTGGTGGTGTTTTAGATGTAATTGATTTCATTCTTGATCCCCCAGCTTGTATCGTTTTGGTTGCTGGTTGCCTTGGACATTTTTGTAGAAAATGCATCATCAGCAGCAGCAGCAGCAGCAAATATGCATTAACTGCAAATACACTTGTTTCAAAAATTTATCTAAGTAGAGCCTGAATCAAAAACAATGTTGATGGAAATGTTGAAGCTTTCAAACACAACTTGCTTCATGACCTGGAGATGCATTACTGGCTCATACACTACTCAAACACAACTGTAGAGAAAGCTATATCAACAACTACAATTACAGAGAGAGACAAGGCCAAGATGACCCATACTACGGGATTTTCAATTACTATGGATGGATTTGTTTGTAAGCCACCTTGGGTCTTTTTTAAGGAGGTAAAGGTAAAGGTAAAGGTTCCCCTTGACATTTTTAGTCCAGTCGTGTCCGACTCTAAGGCGCAGTGCTCATCTCGTTTTAAGCCGTAGAGCCAGCGTTTGTCTGAAGACAGTTTCCGTTGTCACGTGGCCAGCGCGACTTTCACGGAACGCCGTTTTACCTTCCCACCGAGGTGGTACCTATTTATCTACTCACATTTACATGCTTTCGAACTGCTAGGTTGGTGAGGAGCTGGGACAAAGCGACGGGAGCTCACTCCGTCATGTGGATTCAATCTTACGACTGCTGGTCTTCTGACCCTGCAGCACAGAGGCTTCTGCAGTTCAACCCGCAGCGCCACCACGTCCCTTTTTAAGGAGAATGGCAGGTTAAAAATATTTTAAATATATAAATAAATTTCTCAGTTACTATGGATTGATTTCAAATACTTGAAAAGTTATCATACAGAGGAGGGGGCAGAATCTGTTCTCGATCATCTCAGAATGCAGGACATGTAATAATGGGCTCAAGTCACAGAAAGCCAGATTTCAGCTGAATATCAGGAAAAACGTCTTAACTGTTAGAGCAGTCCAACAATGGAATGATTTACCTTAGGAGGTGGTAAGCACTCCAGCATTGGAGGCATTCAAAAGACAATTAGACATCCCTCTGCTTTGATTTGGATGCTTGCATTGAGAAAAGGGGTTGGACTCAATGGCCTTACAGGCCCCTTCCAGCTCCATTATTCTGCAATTCCATATTTGCAGTCTTTGGGGACAGAGGTTTGTCTCTTAAAATATTCTGGCCTTCAAACAAGGCCTACTAGGCCTAGGTGGGAATGTGAGGACAGAAACTGAGAGAACGTTTCTCCTCTGCCTTTACATCAAGAATTGCTCCTTCCCCCCCCCCCCCGCACTGAAATGTAGTCTTGTGAAGGGTTGCTGACTTTCTTTGTCTCTCAGGAGACCTTGCAAAAGGAAACAAAACAAGTCCATTGCCATGCTTCTACTCTGTTCCTGCTCCTTCTAAGTCCCACCAGTTCTGTCTTGACAGTCCATCCTTAGCTTTCTCCCTAATCCCGCCTTGACCTTCTTCCCAATACCATAATTTCTACCATTACTATTACACTACTACCGTACTACCCTGAACACATTGGTCTCATCTCATTTCAGAATCTAAGCAAGGCTAGGCTTCTGGTTTATGGGGTTTAGGACAGAAGACCACCAAATAATACCAAACATCTCCAAACAAGGGTAGGAAAGGATCCTGCCTGGGAACCCCGGGAAACTACAGGTAGCCAAGGTCAACAGAACTGGGCTAGCTGGACTATTGGTCTGATTTAGGTCACTTCCTTTCTTATAAATGTTAAGAAGGACAAAAGTTAAGAGGAACTTGGAAGTATTTTAACCCATTTTGCAGGCCACCATTCCACATCCTCTCCTTTTGAGTCACCTTTTAAAGTTGTAAGAGGGAGAAGGTTAAAGGTTACATGCTAGAGGCAGGGGAGTCTCTCTTCACCAGACAGCTAAAACAAATAATTACACAGGCATCTATCCTCACCAACACTTTGCGCACAAGACGTGCCATAAACTATTTCTTCAGTTGAGAATGTGCACTGCTTTAGGGCTACAGATGTCATTTGTGTTAAAACATACAAGATGGATCAGATATGCAAGGCACACTGTAGGGTGATCCCAAGACTTTTGCTGCCTGAGGCAAAATGAAATAAAATGAAACGTGTGTGTGTGTGTGTATACATACATACACACATATACATACACATATATACATATATACCAACACTCCATCAGTTACAAATGTGTCTATGTGTGTGTGTGTGTATGTATGTGTGTGTGTGTATACACACACACACACACATATATATATATGTTTCATTTTATTTCATTTTGCCTACATACACACACACACATACATATACATATACATGTGTGTATATATACACATACATGCATACATACATACACACACATACATATACACATATACATACACACACAGAGACATATACATATATACAGAGCACAGCACAGTCCAGCAGCTGACTGGATTGGCAGGTGAATACTGCACTCAACCTTTAACACTGAAAACAGTGTTCTCAGATAAACCTGGGGACAGTGGGCTGGTTTATGGGGTATAGGATGGCCTATGTGCTACACACAGTTCTGGATAGGGGGCTAGGTGGAAGATCCAGGGATTGCCACTAGAGATGGGCACAAATCAAATTGTGCTGCTTTGTACATACCACCCCATATGGGATCACAGGTGCTGTGCTTTCCCTCCCCTCTGCCCCTGGCCAGCTGACCCACTCACATTTCATTGTGCACGGCTGGAGTCCTCCTTCTATGACAGTGGACCAGTGCGGGCAGGAGCCCGTGCTGCCCTGCCCCACCTCCTCCAGCAGCCAACTACTCCATGGCTGCGCAGGGAGAATCCCTATACCACCTCCTAACCTGAGTGGTTGGCTGCTGGAGGAGGCAGGGAAGGGCAGCCAGAGCTCCTGTCCATACTGGCCCCCAGCAGCGTACGACAAAATATGAGTGGGCCAGCCAGCTGGGGGGAGGGGACACACGGCACCTATGGTGCCGCACGGGGTGGTTCGTATGAAGCAGCATGATTCGATTCATGCCCATCTCTAATTACCACCACTGTGCCTTGGTATCTGCCAGCTAAGACAGTTACTTCATTTTGCCTAATGACAGGGTGGGTCCTGATACACAGTATACATAAGAAGGGTAACTACATCAATGAACTGATTTATGAGTAAGCACACAAAACCAGATTAGCAATTGCACGTAACTTTTTCCAACAGGAAGAGCTCTAAATGCCAGAGTAATTTGGAACCATACTTTCAAACCTGGGGTCTGAAACTTTTCTCCAGTTCCTGTGGGTATCGGTAAGGCTTGCTCATACCCTTTCCTATGGCAGCCATCGGTCTGTTTTTGTTGATTTCTACAAGTAGTTGGGTAGAGTGAACTGAGACCAGACTGGGAAAATGTACATAACTGTCAGGGATGCTTTAGCCCTGGATTCCATGCATTAGCAAGGGCATGGAATAAATTCCCTTCTGTGTCCATTCCAATTCTAAAATTCTATGAGATGCATTATTAGCCCCAATGCAAGCATGGCAAGGTCATCAAAATAAGCAATGTATCCGACTCCATCACACTGAAATCACTTCAGTCCCATCACTCCCCACATGAATTCCTATGGTTTCACCCTCTAGGACAAGTGGTTTCCAACCTTGGGTCACCAAATATTCTTGGACTGCAACTCCCAAAAATCCTGGCCAGAACAGCTAATGGTGAAGGCATTTAGGAGCTCCAGTCCAAGAACATATGGGGACCCAAGGTTGGGAACCACTGGTCTAGTAACTCCTATGCAAACAAAACTCCGATTCAAACCACCCTAGGGTTTTGTCTACCCTGCCATGCCTTGACATCTCAGCCATTGCATAAATGCCATTCCTCAGTTCTTAATAGGACGCA
Source organism: Intellagama lesueurii (assembly GCA_037013535.1). Classification (NCBI taxonomy): domain Eukaryota; kingdom Metazoa; phylum Chordata; class Lepidosauria; order Squamata; family Agamidae; genus Intellagama; species Intellagama lesueurii. The sequence goes on from JBAJHW010000003.1 coordinate 11,953,461, forward strand.
CTCCTTGGGCTGTGTTTAATCAACAGAGGTTGTAACTTACCCAGAAACATGCAACATCAGCAACAAGTAGAAGACAATAAACATGTTGTGGGTGTACCAGAAGATGTCGTAATCTGAAATCCTGCAAAGAACAAAGTATACTTAATAAACAGCAGACAATCAAACAGCTTTGCATTCTTTCTGTGACCACTGCTGAGTAGGCCAAATTCTGAGTAGCTACTCTAAGAAAATCTAGATTTATTCTAGGGTTGCTGTTTTTTTACATCTCCTCTGACCAAAGGCATATTTTGTTTATTCACAGAGTAGGCTGTGTTAAATTAAAAAAAAGCAAAGTCTGGATTTTCCAAAGGCTGAACTAGGAAGGGGAAGGGGAAGGGGGGGGGGGGAGAAATGAAAAATGAAAGATAGAGAGACAAGTTCACATGCTGAAATAGTCAAGGATAGTTATTGGTAGCATGAGAACAGCAGACCTTGGAAGTAACAAGTTACAAGTAATGTAGTTACCTGCAACAAGTTATTTTTCTTTTCCCCTTCTGGGTAACAAAAGCATAGAAAGTTACATTTGAAATACAAAACACTGAGTGGGAACAAAACTACTTGCTGTCATTAACGTTTTCTAACTACTTTGGAAAGTAATTTTAAAGAGCATTTTGAGTTGGAATTTTTCAAGTCCAAACCAGTCTCCTACCAATCTTAAGGATTTTTTAAAAAAGAAAACAAGTTTTAATGACTAAGACAGGTAACAGCAGTATAGTAGTAACAACAGTTTCCTTTCTAAACATTGTAACAAGCAGCAGTCGATTACTTTCTAAACACAGTAATAAATAATCAGAATAAATTATTTGTAAAAAGTGGCTATGAGAAAATTCCTCTGAACTACCAGAATCTCACCACTGGGAAGAACATGTTAACTCCCATGCCACATCTACAGGACACATGAGCCGGAAGCACTATGGATAACCCTGGATGTATACAGGATTCATTCACCCAATCTTCTTCTATTAATGAGGGAGACAAACTATCAAATCACAGTGTCCGCATAGCTGATGACCAGGCCTTCCATGATACTGCATTTACAGTAGTGCCTCGACTTACGACCATAATCCGTTCCAGAAGATGGACGTAACTCTAAATGGTCGTAAGTCGAAGCACCATTTCCCATTGAAATGCATTGGAACGCGATTAATCCGTTCCAGCCAAAAAAAACACAAAAAAACAAAAACCACACAGCAAGCCCCATCGGAAGGCGCTAGGGCTTAAAAAAAAAAATCAAAAATAAAGCACACAGCAAGCCCCGTCAGAAGGCGCTGGGGCTTAAAAAAAAAAAACCAAAAATAAAGCACACAGCAAGCCCTATTGGAAGGCGCTGGGGCTGAAAAAATAAACGCACCGAAACACAAAAAAAAATCACAGCACAGAAACATACCCCCCCCCCAGCCCAAACCCACCCTGCAAAACCCTGTAAATGTACTTACTCAGAACTAGAAAGCAGCACCAGGCAGTCCGAAGCCTCCTCCGACGCACACACTCTAACCGTTGGGGCGAAAGAGCTACAAAGAAGCTCTTCCCCGACCAACGGTTAGCCCTCTAATTTGAATTCCCTGCCTTTTTCCCTAGCCTCTTTTGACCGCAACTCGAAGCTCCGGCTGCAAGTCGAAGCAAAATTTTGCAGCCAGAGCTGGTCGCAACTCGAAATGGTTATATGTCGGGACGGTCGTAAGTCGAGGCACCACTGTACAATCATGGCCAAAAATATTGGCACCCTTGCAATTCTGTCAGAAAATGCAACCCTTCTCTCAGAAAATTGTTGCAGTTGCAAATGTTTTGGTACTCACATGTTCATTTCTTTGGTTTGCGTTGGAACAACACACAAAAACACAGAGAAGAAAAGTCAAATCTGATACAATCCCACACAAAAACCCAAAAATGCACTGCCCAAAATTATTGGTACCCTGTCTAAATTGTAAGAAATAATTGCTTTTCAAGCATGTGATGCTCCTTTAATTTGTATTTAGACACACCTGTCGCAAGTAAGAGGTGTGGGCAATATAGTAATCACACTTGTAACCAGTTAAGATGGAGAAAAGTGGACTCAACCTTTGTGTTGTGTGTGACACTGATTATGGAGAAAAGAATGAAGTGTAAAGAGTTGCCTGTGGATTTGAGAGAAAAAATTGTGGAAAAACATTGACAATATCAAGGCTACAAGTCCATCTCCAGAGATCTTAATGTTCCTGTGTCCACTGTGCGCAATAACATCAAAAGGTTTACAGCCCATGGCACTGTAGCTAACCTCCCTGGACATGGACGGAAGAGCAAAATTACTGAAAAATTACAACAAAGGGTTGTTCGAATGGTGGATACAGAACCCAGATTAACTTCCAACCAAATTCAAGCTGATCTGCAGACACAGGGTACAACAGCGTCAGCTCACACTATCCGTCGCCATCTGAATGAAAAGGGACGCTATGGTAGGAGACCCAGGAGGACACCACTGCTGACACAAAGGCATAAAAAAGCAAGACTGGAGTATGCCAAAACTTATGTGACAAAACCACAATCCTTCTGGGAGAACGTACTGTGGACAGATGAGACAAAAGTAGAGCTTTTTGGTCAAGGACATCATGGCACTGTTTACAGAAAAAGAAATGAGGCGTTCAAAGAAAAGAACACAGTCCCTACAGTCAAACATGGTGGAGGTTCAAAGATGTTTTGGGGTTGCTTTGCTGCTTCTGGCACTGGATGCCTTGACTGTGTGAACGGTATCATGAAATCTGATGATTACCAAAGAATTTTGGGGCGCAACGTAGTGGCCAGTGTCAGAAAGCTATGTCTCCACCAGAGGTCATGGGTCTTCCAGCAGGACAATGACCCAAAACACACTTCAAAAAGCACTCAGAAATGATAACAAACAAAGCGCTGGAGAGTTCTGAAATGGCCAGCCATGAGTCCAGATCTGAATCTCATAGAACACCTGTGGAGAGATCTCAAAACAGCAGTTGGGAGAAGGCATCCTTCAAATCTGAAGGCCCTGGAGCAGTTTGCAAAAGAAGAGTGGTCCAAAATTCCAGCAGAGAGGTGTAAGAAACTCATTCACAGTTACAGGAAGCGACTGATTTCAGTTATTTTTTTCCAAAGGGGGTGCTACCAAATATTGAGTTAAGGGTGCCAATAATTTTGGCCAGTGCATTTTTGGGTTTCTGTGTGGGATTGTATCAGATTTGACTTTTCTTCTCTGTGTTTTTGTGTTGTTCCAACGCAAACCAAAGAAATGAACATGCGAGTACCAAAACATTTGCAACTGCAACAATTTTCTGAGAGAAGGGTTACATTTTCTGACAAAATTGCAAGGCTGCCAATATTTTTAGCCATGACTGTAGGAGGGTTTTGAATGCCTGAATTAACCCATGATTATTTCAGATAGAAATAGGCAAAAAATTTCAGTTTAACTCTTACCTAATGGCATATGTAGAAGCTGTAGACATTAGGAATAACACCAGCACCATGAGGACCCCAGTTAACCCAGGAACTAGAAGAAAACATATTTTGATAAATTGCATATTAGGTGAAATGGCAAAAAAGATCTCCTTGGTGATACTAAAAACCTAGGTGAGATCCAGGATTAGTCCTACACAGCACAGACCCATCAATATTAATCATGTCACAATGAAACTGAGATTATTTCCTTCTCATGGGGTTGCTTTAGCCACAACGGAGTCTAAATCCAAGCCAACTGACACAAGTCAGTAAACATGATGTTGTTGATAAAATCTCATTGATCTGAAGAGGAGATGGGTAAACAGGATAGTCCTGGTCCAGGGGGAATTAGCTACTTTAGTGTGTTCAGATTAGGGAAACTGGTGCTACAGAATCAGACCTCCGTGCATATAGGCCTACACATGGATTACAAAATTTACAGAAGTCAAATGTTTGCACCAGCGGCTTGATCTTATTACGCCCTCATTACTGGTGGAGTCTAACTAGGAAAGATGGTTGCTTACCCCGTGAATCAGGGGACAAGGCAAGATCTAAACTAGGAAGCTGACGGCTCATCACAGAGTCTACATTATACCACTTTATAATCAGAACCTAGGAAGTCTACGTGCTAGGCTGAAGATGATGGGGGGGGGGGAGACCCCTGAAGTAATTTTCAAAAGCTTCGCTTTTAATCTAGTGAGTCATCAGAAATTGTGCTTTAAATAGCTGTCTTTGGAATTTCCACAAGAAAATGAGAGAGAAGGTGAAACGTTTCTGTAACGTAGAATGAAAATGAGATCAGGCAAAAATAAAGCACAAGCTCATTAAATTCAGGGTATCAATGGATCCATTTAATTGTGAAAAGTGAAATGTTGGAATGACCAATGCAGCAACATTGCCCCCAAGTGCCTACCTCTCAACCTCCAGAGAGGAAATTGAGCCCATATACAGCTCTGAGCAGGAGGGGGAATAAATGCCTGACTGACATTTAGCTATCAAAGTTGGTGGCCTGAGAAATGAAAAAAATATCACAGAGGAAAGGAACCAGAGCAATAATGCATGACCTGTGAATATTCTACATTTGGATAAACACAATTCATGAATTCCAACTGCAAGTCTCTCAACTTTCTCTTGGAGAAAGCTTAAAATGCCAATGAAGTGAATCCAGGGCACTGAGAACATATTAACTTAGCTACCATATTTGCATCTCACTTTTTTCAAGGAGCTCAGTAGCATAGATCATCTATGATTGCACAGATTCCAGCTTTTAGCAGAACGATGGGAATTGTTATGTGCTGTCAAGTTGTTTGTGATGTATGGCAACCCTATGAATTAGGTAAAGGTAAAGGTTCCCCTTGGCATTTAGTCCAGTTGTGTCCGACTCTAGGGGGCGGTGCTCATCCCTGTTTCCAAGCCGTAGAGCCAGCGTTTGTCCGAAGACAGTTTCCATGGTCACGTGGCCAGCACGACTAGACACGGAACGCCGTTACCTTCCCACCATGGTGGTACCTATTTATCTACTCATATTTGCATGCTTTCGAACTGTTAGGTTAGCAGGAGCCGGGACAAGCGATGGGAGCTCACTCCGCCACATGGATTCGATCTTACAACTGCTGGTCTTCCGACCTTGCAGCACAGAGGCTTCTGCAGTTTAACCCACAGTGCCACCACATCCCATGCCACCCTATGAATTACTGATCTCCAAAAGGTCCTATCATAAGCAACACTACTCAGGTCTTCAAAACTACAGGTCTATGGCTTTCTTTATTGAGCAGATCCATCTCAAGTTTAGTTTTCAGCTCCCTTCAACTTTCCCTAATATCACTGTCCTTTCCAGAGAGTCTTGTTCTTTTTTGTCATGTGCCCCAAGTACAACAGCTTCAGTTTTCACTTCTACAAAGAGTTCAAGCTTACTTTGATCTAGCACCCACTTCTCTGTGTTTCTCATAGTCCATGGTATCTGCAAAGCTCTCCCCCAACACCACATTTCAAATGCATCAGCTTTCCCCCCCATCAGCTTTCTTCTCTGTCCAGCTTTCACCACCCTGCGTTTTAGCCTACTTCACTGGTTCTCAATCTTGGGTAAACCAGGTGTTCTTTGACTGCAACCCTCAGGAATCATGGCCAGCAGAGCTGATGGAGAAATATTCTGGGAATTGCAGTCCAAGAACACCTGGGTTACCCAAGGTTGAGGACCACTGTCCTACTTCATCTGACCAAGGCAGCTGCAGTTCAGGAAAGCTTCTTCCAAGGACTTTGTCAGCATTTAAGATATCACAAGACTCTGATACTACCAATTACTTCTGAGGTCAAAATCAAGGTGTTTAGCTTTAAAAACCTTGGGATCTGGCCAGCCAAGGCTGTTTCTTTGACAGCTTGCCTATATACTAAAGGGTTCAGGAGAGTCCCCTTGGAGGATAACATCACCTGTGGAGAAACACTTTACAGAGATACACAGGAGAAAAGCCTCTCCTGTGTATTTTTAAAGTGTTTCTCCACAGGGGATGGTTGCTTCCAGAAATCCCTGCTGCTTTTAGAAAGCCTGTGGAAGCACCTCTTCACAGTAGCCTTACTCTGCTGTTTACTGATTTTAATGGTTAATTTGTTTGGGGCATGATTTTCATGCTTTATTGTTTAACTTAAGCCACCCAGAGACCTTTGGGTAGTGTGGGCGGCATATAAGTTAAATAAATAAAGTTAAATAAACAAACTTGTTTTTTAAAAAATGTTGTTAGTATCCTGAGTGCTATTTCTAGTGGAAAGGCAGAAAGTAAATGTAATCAATGAGTAAAACAGATTAACTCATGACAGAGGGATGAACCGAGCCAAATAGCTCTAGTGGAAAAGTTTTGGTGAAAAGCAGACCCTTTCCCTTCCATCTGAACTTCGGTATGGTTTGGATTCTGAAATGCACTCTACGCATGCACAGAGAGGCTTAGCATGCTTGAACACACTGGTCTTTTGCCTCTCATCAAAGCAATGGATAAGAATGTCCAACATGGACCAAGGAGATCTGCAAGTCCCAGTAAGATTTCCAGTTTTAATGTATTTATTAAATAAATGTTATTATTATTTATTTCTCAGAGTGGTATTTGTTTGCTCCTTTTTAATATTTGTATACTTATTGTTTTTTAGCTTTAAATGTTGTCTTTTAATGATGTAAACTGCCTTTGTATACTCATCGGGGGGTTTTAAGCTTTGAATATTGTTTTTTAATGTTGTAAGCCACCTTGGGTCCTTTTTAAGGAAAAAGGCGGGGTAAAACATTTAAATAAATAAGTAAATTAAAATGCATAATGGAGTCCTAAAGCAAAACAGAGAATGCAAAAAAGCATCATCTTCCACCCTGTCTAGTCATAACTAGGAATCTTTCTGAAAATGATCAGAGGCTTACCAAGGTAGAGAGGGGTCAGCTTGTAGAGAACATCCGAGAACAGAATATTCTACTTGCTACTAAAGTTTTTCTGAACAGAAGGGCTCAATACTATATGTCTCTCTGCCATAACTTTTCAGATAGGACAGATACCACCCCAAATACCACCAGGCATTCTTACCAAGTGCCTGCTAGGAAGGAAACTAGCAGCACCTCTACTGTAGGACTGACTAGGATGATGGCAGAGGAGACTGCAAGATTAGCTTTACAAAAAGAAGAAGAAGAGATCCAGATACAGCCATACTCAGAGTAGACCTACTGACATCAATGGGATTTAGGTTATTTATAATTTAATCTGGATCCAATCCTTGGTAATTATCCCAGGCTAGCTGATTTCCATGGGTTCCCACTTAAAATATGGCTAAGTCTGGCTCTAACCCTTAATATTTATCCTAGGCTAATATTGCAATCTTATGCACACTAGGAACACAGCGGGTCTTGTTCCCAATTAATCCTGCACATAAACAAGCAGCATGAAAGCCAGAGAGAGTACACACAAATCTGGGGGAAACGGGGAACTTTTATTTCATTTGTATAGCAAACCATTTCGTTAATCCTTCTCCCTTCTGCAACTATGTGACATCTTTAAAGTGCAACAAATGCTACTGTAATTTATTTATGCACTCATTCATTTGCTTGTTTATTTTTATAAGGGCATTTAAAACAAAACAGGCAGGGCTGCCAGTTTCAACAGGGAATGTTGTTAAATGGAAGAAGTGTGAAGTCTGAGAACAGTGGTAAAAAATAGTCCCGTTCCTGATTTTGCAAAACGCAGCCTGGAAATTTTGCTGATGCCACACAATTCTGAGGAAGCTTTGCTGACTTACCTGTGGCAAAAAGGAGTTTCCTGGGATCCTAGAAAGCAGACACAGAAAGGATGAATTATTTTGCAACCACAGCCAGGGAGAACATCATCAGTATTCTCAGCCCAACTGGCACTTCCTGTAAAGGGAGCGCTGACCTTCCTATTACACAGTCTGCTTCAATTCACAGGTAATGTTCTCTCCCTTTTCATGCGGGGGTGTGTGTGTGATCTTGGCGGAGCTATTTTTCAGATTTGCGGGCAGGCCGAAGGGCTGTGCAGGCAAGGAAGTGGGGGCCAAGAAGGCCAATTTGCATTCTTTATTTCTTGGTTGTCGACTGTGCAGGTTGTTTTTGCACTCAGCTTCGGGTAAGGGAAACTGTTTAAAAATGTAAAATCTTTTTTCAAACTGAATACGCCCCTTTTGTGCCCACTAGTACTCAAAATACATTCGTCAAACAATAATACTGAGAAATACGGGGTTCTCCACTATGGCAAAATCCTCCCCAAGAGCTCTGTCAGTGGTGTATCTTCTCCTCAGGATTTACCTGCTGCTCTTACCACATCCCAGAGACTACTGCTTCATTAGGGGGGGAAAAGCTAATTATTTATTCTTTAGTAATTAATTCACCAGGAATACCCCCGAGACAGAATTCTGGGGGCTTACGCTGAGTAATCAAAGTCCTCACAGGAGTTTTCAATTAAACATAGATGGAGAATGATGGATCCAGCAGCCATTATCTGTCTGTGAGAAAGTGGCTGGGAAGGTTTAAGCTCTGTGGGAGCTGAAAGGGATTGGAAGACTGGAAGTCTCTCTGGCCATTAGGCTCTATACAGAGTTTCTCTCAAAAAGAACTACTAATTCCTTGCAGATCCCATGGTGCTTTGGCCCTCTCAGCCACTTCTTCTTTTTAACTCACGGGCAAATAATGGCTGCCAGAGCCTTCATTCTCCACCTGTGTTTATCTGAAAACTCCTGTGATGAATTTAATTTAAGGATCCTAGTGGTGCAGTGGTTAAACTGCAGTACGGAAACCCAAACTCTGCTTACAGCTTGGGTTCAATCCCAGGTAGCCAGGTTGAGGTTCCCTCAGCCTTCTATCCTTCCTAGGTCAGTAAATTGAGTGCTCAGCTTGCTGGATTAGGGGGGAGGCAATGTGTAGCTGGCATAATTAAATTGTAAACTGCCCAGAGAGTGCTTTAAGCACTAAGCAAACTAGGTGTAGAACTTTCACATTTCTTGGATTTCAGCCCCCAGAATTCACCAAGCCAGAATTCTGGGGACTATAGCTAAGAAATTGAAGCAATTTGTGCTGCTTACATACCTGCCCAGAGAGTGTTTTAAGCACTAAGGGGAGGTATGTAAGCAGCACAAATTGCTTCAATTTCTTAGCTATAGTCCCCAGAATTCTGGTTTGGTGAATTCCTGGTGAATTCTGGGGGCTGAAATCCAAGAAATGTGAAAGTTCTACGCCTAGTTTGCTCATCCTTGATCTAGCTCTTTGATATAGACTCAAAGGACTATACATGATTACTCAGATTTTGAGTAACTGAGTGACCCAGTTAAACTTTGCCATAGCCTTGAAACCTTTCTCACCTCTGAGCTCCCAACAGTATTCTGGTGAAAAGCCATCCAAAGACAGGAGGCAGCAATTTTGAGGGGAAGCGGGAAGAAGGTCTGCTCACTCACCTCACCATGGTAGCTGGCTGCATTGAGTGCAATAAACTGTTCATTGTAATTCACAGAAAAATTCAAAGCATTCACCAGGTGTGCAGCAACATGAATCACTGAAACAGAAGGGAGATCTCAATTCACCTGAAAGTTCTCTGAAGATTTCATACTGAAAGCCATTGTCAAATGAATTTAAACTTCTTCTTTTTTTACGTATACAAGGCTTGCATGCTCTAGTTCAATGGTTGCCAACCTTGGGTCCCCAGATGTTCGTGGACTAAAACTCTCAGAAGCTGCTGATTCGGTTCCAGGCACAACTCAAAGTGCTGGTTTTAACCTATAAACACCTAAACGGCTTGGGTCCAAGCTATCTCAAAGACTGCATCTCCCTTCGTGAGCCTGCCTAGGTGTTAAGATCATCTTTCAGTCCCACCACCTTCACAGTCATGTTTGGTGGGGACACAGGAGAAGGCCTTCTCTGTCGCTGCTCCCAGACTTTGGAACTCCCTCCCACAGGAGACCAGACTGGCCCCATCTTGGCTGTCCTTCTGTGAGCAAACGAAGACCTTTCTCTTTAGGCAAGCTTTCCCTCAAGTGACTGGCAGCCTGAGTGGTGTTTTTTAATGGCTGGTTGCACCTTACTGGTTTGAATATGTTTTTAGTATTGTTTTTCTTTACCATCTCTTAGTGTAGCATTTGCTTGATCATTTTTAGTATTTGTATAATGGCTGTTTTTAGCTTTAAATATTGTCTTTTAATTATGTAAGCCACCTTGGGTCCTTTTGAAGAAGGCAGGGATAAACAAACAAACAAACAAACAAATGCACGCATGCGCGCGCACACACACATAGATACATAACTACCCATCCAGTGTCAGTAATAACAGAATGGCAGCTGGTCAGCGTTATCAGGGACCCTCTGGTGCTAAATCCTACTATCATCATCTCCCTCCTCCAACACAGTGAGGCAACTGCCTCTGGCAGCAGATGCTGGGGGCAGCAAAACCACCCTATCAGCTCTTCCTGTGGCTGTTCTCCTCTGTTGGGAGGACTGAACAATCATACATGTGGTATATTCTGTCCTTCCACCACTCTTAAAAATAAGATTAAACTGGAACTTGTGTCAACCTATTTTGAAAGCAAATAAGGCTTTTTAAAAGGAGACAAAGAGCTAGAATTGATGAGACAGTAGGTTAGAAAAGAGGCCCTCAATATCTGTCAGGCATCAGCTACACAGAGAAAAATCTGTCTACCGCTCGACCCTCTCTGAACCAACCTCCGTGCTGCTTTGTTTAAATTGGCTACACTTGATCCAGGACCAGTTCTGTGCCAGTAAGCTTTCAGCAGGATTTTACATGCAAAATAAAAAGACAACCCTTCAGGGCCAGGATTCTAGTGCACCCCAATGGAGACCTCCTCAGCTCAAAAAGACAACAAGGAATTGAAAAAATATTCACAGGTTTCTAGGGAGAAATATGGAACAAGAGTACCCCCTCATGTACAGCTGAAGAAAAACCAGAGAGCGCTTGCAAAGCTTTATGTGCTTTGTGGCTGCTCTCCTAGCTCCAGAGCAACGCACCTGAGAAGATGCATATCATCACACCACACGTCACATGGAAAGTTTTGCTCTTATCCAGCAGCCTCCTGGCTTTCCGGCTGGGCAGCTGGGAAAAGAAGAAGGCAGAGCTGTCACTCCTTTTTCATGAGGCACTAGTTCAACTAAGACAGGGCAGGCAAGGCGGTGGGAGCATCGTGGCTCTCCAAAACTTCTAGGGGATGCGATTCTCCATTTTTCAGGCTATTTCAGCACCTTTCGTGACTTTTGTGGGGTCCAAACAGCCTTAAAACAAGAAGCACAAGTGCCTGTACAGTCACTTCCAGTATCAACCAAGTGGAGAGAGTTGCAGACTGCAGAGGGAGATGGAAAATGGCCACTGGGCTCTCCACAGTTGTATCTCTAATGGGTAAACAGTGACACATGGGTAGAAGGGGGACTAAGCTTTACCAGGCCCCCTTCCCTCCCAGCCTTCAAAAGGATGCTCGAGACAGCGATGTTCAAAGAAGCTTTTCAGAACATTCTCCCTTGAGTTTTGACATATTCAAGTCATCAGTCCCACCAATCCTTTAGGCTTCAGGTTATGTATTATTAGATTTTGGTTTCTTTGTTCCTTTTTCTTACTTGATTGTTTACTGTTGATTCCGTTGTTGGTTTATGTTATTCACAGGAATATTTTTCCATTGTAAACCACTCGGAGTAGTACTTGTCACTAAACCGGGCGGCATACAAGAACACAACATAAATAAATAAATAAATAACCAAACTGATGGCTGATAACAGTGGTTTTGTGATTTAACCTTTCCCAGCATTAACAGCCAACCTGTCTTCTATAGCATGTCACATTTGATTGCTACAGATGAGACATTTATTAAGCAGCTGCTGCTTATATTTGTATAGCGTGGGTTGCTTGAAAAGTCACTTGTTTTATACCATCCAGCTAAGAGTGAATTGGGTATATTTTGGGGTTCCCCCCCCCTTTTAAATAAAAAAATCCAAGATTCTTTGTTTATGCTTCACAACAAGCCTGTGAAGTGAGTTAGGCTGAGACATCTCTTGACACCCCATGATGCACTATAAACTCAAATCACGGAGCTATTCCCAGACAGATCGCTCTTACCTTCCGAGATCCTCGGAGAAAGGCCAGGAGAATCCGGCACATGGGCAGTAAGACAAGGCTGCAGTTGAGGTTAAGGACCGATGCCGAAGCTCTACTGAGGCACAATCCTAGCTAAACAAAAAACACCAGGATTAGAATCGGGATAGGCAAGGTTGTGAGTGAACAGCCATTGAAAATGTATTGGCGAGGGAAGATATATTTATCCATGCAATAATGAAAAGGATCAGGAGGAGGGAAGGAACACAAAACCTATTTCATTAAGACAAAAAAAAAAAGCCGAAAGAAAGATGCAAAGATTGCAAGGTTTCATACAAACGTTAGAGCTCGGAAAAATTGCATTTCAGATTACAACTTCCAGAGTCCTCCAACTATGTTGGTTTGGAGATGGTGGATCATAGAAGCTGAGAAATTCTTAGTCAAGTTTGACCCAGGCACATAATAATAAAATGCCACTGGAAATGCTAGTAAACTGTTTTCACGTCTTCTGCCTAAAAGCATATGTTATGGTCCCTTGCCTTACTTTACAGAATAACTCCTGAGCTTTTTTGCTTAGAGCTCAGAAAACAAAAAAGAGTACTAAAGGCTTACTTTTTCTTTATTTTCAAATGAAAACCAAAAATTCAGAGAGTGGTTCTGGAATCCACTGGAGAGCACACATAGATCTGTGACCAGGTTCCCCACTGCTTCCCCATCGGACTGGGCAAGTATTTAAAGCCTCCCTGCTCTGGCAAATGCTGCGCTAAAGCTTCTATGTGAATGTGACATTCTCTTCCCTGTTGGAAGACATGCTAGCATCACCCACACAAACTGCCCAGCAATCCTGAAAAATCTGATTTCCAAAGATCTCCAATGGCATTTGCAGCCATTTAGCTCTTCCTAATATCCATGTAAGCTGTTTGGCAGGCCTGAAAACTCTCTTAAAAAGCTAAAAACACACCATCCATAGAATTCTGCCTCCCACCCCTGTTAGCCTGTGTTTCCAACAGCGAGGAGGGGTGTGTGACTGGGCCATCTCAAAAAACAATGCTACTTCATAGATTTTTGTTCCTAAATGTGGCAACAAGAAAGACTGCAAACTACCCATTTATGTCACACAATGGTTTTCTAACTGCAGGAAATAAATGAAGAAGGAGAATAAGAAGTAGTTAGAATATTCACTTATGTTATTTCTCACTCCCATTGTGGAATAGTACAGTTCAACAGCATCTCCTCCTGACCCTGTGTTCCTGTCTATAGTTAGCACTGGATTCTGAATCCACTTAACACTGTTACACAACTCCATAGATCCTATATTGAATAGCTCAATGAAAGGATCAAGTCTCCAGTACATTTTTTTAACCTAAAGCAAACAAAGAAACAACTACAGAGTCGAATCTCTGAATGCTTCAACTTTGCTCTAAAGGCAAGCCCAAGAAATTCCGAGTTGAAAAAAGAAGCTCATCATTGCCAGAATAATCAGCACATTCTCAGCAACAAAAAACATCCCAAAGAAAAGGAAATGCAAGAAAGCAAAGTGGCTGTCCAACGAGGCCTTACAAATAGCAGAGAAGAGAAGGGAAACAAAATGCAAGGGAGATAGGGAAAGTTACAGAAAATGGAATGCAGACTTCCAAAGAATAGCAAGGAGAGACAAGAGGGCCTTCTTAAATGAAAACAGTGCAAAGAAATAGAGGGAAATAATAGAAAGGGAATAACCAGAGATCTGTTCAAGAAAATTGGAGATATTAAAGGAACATTTTGTACAAAGATGGACATGATAAAGGACAAAAATGGTAGGGACCTTACAGAAGCAGAAGACATCAAGAAGAGGTGGCAAGAATACACAGAGGAATTATACCAGAAAGATCTGGATGTCCCGGACAACCCAGATAGTGTGGTTGCTGACCTTGAGCCAGACATCCCGGAGAGTGAAGTCAAGTGGGCCTTAGAAAGCATGGCTAACAATGAGGCCAGTGGAGGTGATGGCATTCCAGTTGAACTACTTAAAATCTTAAAAGATGACGCTGTTAAGGTGCTACACTCAATATGCCAGCAAGTTTGGAAAACTCAGCAGCGGCCAGAAGGTTGGAAAAGATCAGTCTACATCCCAATCCCAAAGAAGGGCAGTGCCAAAGAATGCTCCAACTACCGTACAATTGCACTCATTTCACACGCTAGCAAGGTTATGCTCAAAATCCTCCAAGGCAGGCTTCAGCAGTATGTGGACCGAGAACTCCCAGAAGTACAAGCTGGATTTCGAAGGGGCAGAGGAACTAGAGACCAAATTGCTAACATACGCTGGATTATGGAGAAAGCCAGAGAGTTCCAGAAAAACATCTACTTCTGCTTCATTGACTACACAAAAGCCTTTGACTGTGTGGACCACAACAAACTATGGACAGTTTTTAAAGAAATGGGAGTGCCTGACCACCTTATCTATCTCCTGAGAAATCTATATGTGGGACAGGAAGCAACAGTTAGAACTGGATATGGAACAACTGATTGGTTCAAAATTGGGAAAGGCGTATGTCAAGGCTGTATATTGTCTCCCTACTTATTTAACTTATATGCAGAATACATCATGCGAAAGGCTGGACTGAAGGAATACCAAGCCGGAATTAAGATTGCCGGAAGAAATATCAACAACCTCAGATATGCAGATGATACCACTCTGATGGTAGAAAATGAGGAGGAATTAAAGAACTTCTTAATGAGGGTGAAAGAGGAGAGCGCAAAAAAATGGTCTGAAGCTCAACATAAAAAAAAAACTAAGATCATGGCCACTGGTCCCATCACCTCCTGGCAAATAGAAGGGGAAGATATGGAGGCAGTGACAGATTTTACTTTCTTGGGCTCCATGATCACTGCAGATGGTGACAGCAGCCACGAAATTAAAAGACGCCTGTTTCTTGGGAGGAAAGCAATGACAAATCTAGACAGCATCTTAAAAAGCAGAGACATCACCTTGCCGACAAAGGTCCGCATAGTCAAAGCTATAGTTTTTCCAGTAGTGATGTATGGAAGTGAGAGCTGGACCATAAAGAAGGCTGACCGCCAAAGAATTGATGCTTTTGAATTGTGGTGCTGGAGGAGACTCTTGAGAGTCCCCTGGACTGCAAGGAGAACAAACCTATCCATTCTGAAGGAAATCAACCCTGAGTGCGCACTGGAAGGACAGATCCTGAAGCTGAGGCTCCAATACTTTGCCCATCTCATGAGAAGAGAAGACTCCCTGGAAAAGCCCCTGATGTTGGGAAAATGTGAAGGCAAGAGGAGAAGGGGACAACAGAGGACGAGATGGTTGGACAGTGTCATCGAAGCGACCAACACGAATTTGACCAAACTCCGGGAGGCAGTGGAAGACAGGAGGGCCTGGCGTGCTCTGGTCCATGGGGTCACGAAGAGTCGGACACGACTTAACGACTAAACAACAACAACAAATATTTCTTACCATACTCCATATGGTATCTTTGGATCTTTAACAGTAAATATCCAGTTTGGATCTTTAACAGTAGTTCTTGGTCTGCTTGTTTTTTACTTACTATAATTAACTTGATTTTCTTAACATTCAGTTTTTGATTGTATTCATCACACACTTCACTAACTCCACTGAGCACCCTTTCTGGCCCATTGCCAGCTAGTAATACTGTTATTCTCTACACAGCAGATGTTGATAATCTATTCATTGACAATGATAGTATCATTTGAATCAGCAAGTTCTTCTCTAAAGATATTTCAATTGAAAAGCAGTGGTGAAACTGTACATCCTTGTCATGTTTCCCTTTGTATCTCTATGCCCCCTCTCAGCTGATCTTCAACATTTATTAAAGCTTTTTGTTCCCAACGCCAGCTACCAAATATCTCTGGAATCAAGATTTTTGTTTACCAACTATTCCATTAGCTTACCACGTTTGCCTTTGTCAAAAGGACTTCTCATATATAAAGCAAGCATGCCTCTGTGTGTGTGTGTGTATTTGTTATGGCATCCTTGCCCAAGTAAGTACCCGGGGCAGAATAGTGTTTCGCTGTTATCAAACCCTCCTCTGAACCCATATTGTGTGTCTCCTCTGAATTTCTGCCATAAATTACGTTTAAGAGAACCTTAAGCAAATAGTTTGTTAAGTACAGCAATCTGTAGATTGCTGTACTTAACGAGAACCTATGGTGTTCTCGTTGTATATAAAGGTGTACTAAAGGTGAACCTTGATCAAGAACAGGTTTTGTTCTGTTGATTCAACTGAAAAGAAAATCATTAAAAAATCTAAGTCACCATCTTCTGTGTGTTGCACACAGCTGGACTCCCCCAACAATTCACTCTTCCTCTGAGCCATCATTACAGCTAGGGATGGGTGATAATTCTATTTGCTTTTTCATAAGAATTTACCAACGTTCACAATCTCATCACGTTCAGAACGGAAAGAACATGAGATTTTTGAAAATCTGAATGTTGGAGAAACAGAAACCAGCACAGATATCCAGGGCTTTGAAGGTTTCATTCTTAAAAGTGTAGGTTTCCATTCCTGTTATTAGGGTTGCCATCATTTTCCTCACAAGAGGCTTTTTATATTTAACACCTGTACGGCAGACAGATGCAATGTGGTCCTCTCCATGATGAGAACAGCTATATATTTTGAATTTTACTGGTGCAATCACACACAAATTTTAATTCAGTTTACTTTTTCAATTTTTAAAAATCTGCACATTCCTACATATTCAAGAGGAAAAGCACTTGAGATGTACAAGAAAAGTGGAATGGGACAGAAAACAAAACCGACATACTTTCCAATTCCCAGGCAGGGCTAGATCTGAAGGGATATGCGAATTCAGAGGTTACAAGATCATCTCTATTTTAAATTTGTAAAATTCTGGGCACTATATAGGTCTCTGCCCCTTGACCCCATCATTTCCAAAGCTGGCATAGATAGCAGCATGGGAATGCAAGCCTAGAAGCAACAAAGCTTTTCTGTTTTTCCCACTACGACAATGTGGGATGGGGGTGGATGGAAAAGAGAGAGTTTGAACACACTCTGGAGAGGAAGACATACAGAGGCTTCGTTATTAGGTAAGCCAAGGGAACATCTGGAACATATTGTAAGCAAAAAAGGAAAGAGGATGTAATTATAACAGAATAAGAGAGCATTCTTGGATGAGATGACAAGACAATGTGTAAAGACAGAGGGCTCTTTCACTTCCAACTAGACAGCCATATATAGCATCATTCCTCGAAAATTCATCTTGCAGAGAAGAGGTGGGCAAAATGGACATTTCTTCCACCAACATCTACCTCACAATGCAACCCTGCTCATGTCTACAAAGAAAGAAGCTCTATTGGGATCAAGGCTTAACTTCCAGATCAGTGAATATAGGATTGCAACCTTAAAGCAGGATGATATGGGACTGCCTTTGAAAAGCATTTGTAAACCTGAAGCAATGCAGAAATCTGTAACCAGAGGGTTGAGTGGAGGCTGGTGACAGGAATCATGTGGCTGCATTGTTTCTGCACTTTCACTGGCTGCCATTCTGTTCTTAGGCACCATTCAAAGTGTTGACTGCACCCTATATAACCCTAGACAACTTAGGACCAAGCTACAGGAAACCACATTTTTCCAAACAAGCCAAGACATTCTCTAACATCTTTGGGTGCAATCAATCACCACCAGTATAGGCACAGTTGGTAAGAAGGCAAGGTAAGGTCTTCTTAGTGGCTTCTCCTAGACTATGGAACTCCCTGCCAATGGAAGGCAATGTCTGCTCCCTTTCTCTTGTCCAGTCATTTTGCTGCCAGCCAAATACACTGTTATTAAGGCAGACTTTTGGCTTGAGGCTTCTCTGCTGCAGAATGGAGTCTAAACAGCTGGATGAATGCTTTGTCTTTTATAGTTATGTCTTTATTTTTTTATGGTACAGTATTTTAACTAAGATTTTGTTCATAATTTTCCTTTTATTATTGCCAGATGCACTAAGCAAAAATTTTATGGAAAAGTGGAGTATTAATCAATGCATTCATTAAGGTGTACATGTACCATGATGTACCTATATGCTTTTCATCTGATGAGCTCAAGAGACCAGAAACGACTCTGAGTTTACCATGGGAACTGAGCCAAACTCTAGTAATAGTGGTGTCACATTATCTCATCTATCCGAATATCTTTCGATCCTTTCTCCATTTCATATCAGACATACCACTTCCTTCTGTTCACCTTAGTGACACATTGCCTCATGAAGATATCTGTGATCAAAGGATTGTATGCTTTTTCTGTGCCTTTTTGGTCAGCCTACTCCAGTATGGCCTCTGGAAGGCTGTACACATTATTCTGGCCCTTGAGGTAAAAAAAGAAAAAGGCCACAATAATAATATGATAATCACCTTCGAACTGCACAGCTGGAAGAGACCCTATGGATCATCGACTCCAGCTCCTATCAAGGAGGCAAAGTGGAGAATTGAACTCCCAACCTCTGGCTTTGCAGCCAGACCTAAGCCACTGAGCTATCCTTCAAGTCAGTAAAATACAACGATAGGTACTCTTTGTTTTAAACAAACAAACAAACAACAACAACAAAACACCCCAACATTTGCAACCTTCATGACTCCCCAAAACGGCTGTCTGAGGTAGCTGCCTCACTTTGCCGTACAACACGGAAGCTGGAGGCCCATGTTTCTAATCTTCGGATTACTAGGGAGCACGAGGATTTCTTGGATGGGGCAGTGAAGACCATCTTCAATACAAAACACATGGAAAACATCATTGAGGAGGAAGGCAGTTCACAAATACAGGAGGCAGACACGTGGAGGAATGTCACACGCAGAAGTAGAAGGCCCAAGAACCTTACAGAGAGTTTGGAGTTACAGAATAGATTCCAGACTCTCTCCCTTATTAATCAGGAAATGGAACAGCAGCAAGAGTAGCAGTGTCAGCCTGCAGAGAATATCCAGAGGACCCTGGAACAATCTGTACATGAAGTGTCCCCTACCAAGCTTCAGAGGAGACGGGTTGTGGTGGTGGGGGACTCCTTGCTCAGAGGAACAGAAGCCACGATCTGCAAGCCTGACAAGATGAATCGTGAGGTGTGCTGTCTCCTTGGAGCCAAAATTCGTGATGTAACAGAGAGACTGACAAGACTCATTAAGCCCACTGACTCTTACTCCTTCCTTTTGGTTCATGTGGGAACCAATGACACTGCGAGGCATAGCTTTCAGGACATCACAAAGGATTACAAGGCTATGGGTAGGAAGCTGAAGGACCTGGGTGCGCAGGTTGTAATCTCATCTCTCCTCCCTGTTGAAGGACATGGCCCATGAAGGGAGAGAAGAATAATGGAGGTGAACAACTGGCTCCACAGATGGTGCCGCCAGGAACGATTTGGCTTCTTGGTCCACGGTCTGCTGGACCAAGATTGTCTTTTGGCAGAGGATGGGGTGCACCTCACAGCTGTTGGCAGTACAGTGGTGCCTCGATTTACGACCCTAATCCGTTCCAGAAGATGGATGTAACTCGAAATGGTCATAAATCGAAGCACCATTTCCCATAGGAATGCATTGAAATGCAATTAATCCATTCCGGCCGAAGAAAAAAATCACCAAAAAAAATATAAATCACTGTAAGACTCATTGGAAATGCGATTAATCCCTTCCAGCCGAAGGTGGGGAAAAAAGAAAAGCAATCAAGCGTGCAAGACCCATTGGAAATGCACAGAAAACAAACGGAGCAGATCGGAAATGCACAGAGAACAAAGGGGGCAGGTCGGAAATGCAAAGAAAACAAAGGATAAAGCAAGGGAAGCATGCAGGACCCATCGGAAATGGGGAAAAAAAAAACCCAAAAGCAACCAAACCCAAGACCCATTGGAAATGGGGGGGAAGCCAACAAACAAACAAACCCCCCAAGACCCATCGGAAATGGGGAAAAAACTCCAAAAAGCAACAAAAACCCCCAAGACCCATCGGAAATGGGGGGAAAACCCAAAAAACCAAACAAACCCCCCAAGACCCATCACAGCACAGAACCCCCCCCAGCTCAAAACCACGCTGCAAAAACACCCAGAACAGTTTTTAAAAAGCAGAAAACAGCACCTTACCTTACCAAGCAGCCCGAAGCCTCCCTGAAAACACACACACAGGCTCACTCAGAAGCAGAAGGAGGCAGTCCCAAGCCTCCTCCGAGGACGCACACTCTCTAACTGCTGGGGCGAAAGAGCTACAAAGAAGCAGCCTCGTTGCCACCTACAGTTAGAAATTTGAATTTCCCGCCTTTTTCCCCTGCCTTTTTCTGTTTGTAAGTGGAAGCTCCGGTCGCAAGTAGAAGCAAAATTTTGCGGCCGGAGCTGGTCGTAACTCGAAATGGTCGTAAGTAGGGACGTTCGTAAGTCAAGGCACCACTGTAATGTTTTTGCTAAGAGGCTCACAAATCTGATCAGGAGAGCTTTAAACTGAGTTCTGGGGTGGGGAGGGAGACAATAGTTTTCAGGGCAGAAATTCAGCAAGTGCTGGCGAGAAAAGCCCAGCAGGGCAAGTAGTACCAGAGAACAACAAGGGGAAGAAAAACGCACATGGTCCTAAATGTCTCTACACTAATGCACAGAGCATGGAAAATAAACAAGATGAACTAGAACTCTTAATACAGCAAAATAAATATGATATAATAGGCATCACTGAAACCTGGCGGGATGAAACTCATGACTGGAATGTAGTTATTGGGAGGTATAAACTATTTCAGAGAGATAGACCTAGCAAGAAAGGAGGAGGAGTAGCTTTATATGTCAAGGATGTTTATACTTGTGAAGAGATCCAGGACTTAAATTCAGGAAGCCAGGTTGAGAGGGGAGAGAAACAAGAGGGATGTCATTGTGGGGGTATACTACAGACCCCCAAGCCAGCCCGTGGAGTTGGATGATGCCTTCCTGGAGCAGATGGCCACACATTCAAAAGGGAGAGATGCAGTAGTAATGGGAGATTTCAACTATCCCGATATATGTTGGCAGTTCAACTCTGCCAAGAACATTAGGTCCAGCAAACTCCTCACTTGCCTTGCAGACAATTTCATGGTCCAGAAGGTGGAAGAGGCAACAAGGGGATCAGCTATTTTAGATCTGATCTTAACCAACAGGGATGACCTTGTTAATGGGGTCGAAGTGGTGGGATCCTTAGGTGGAAGTGACCACGCTCTCTTGGAATTTGTTATACAGTGGGAAAGGGAAGCCAAGTGCAGCCAGACACACATGCTAGACTTTAAGAAGGCCAATTTCAGAAAACTTAGGGAATTACTAGCTGTAATTCCATGGACAAAGATACTGAAAGAGAAGGGAGTTCAGGATGGATGGGAATTTCTTAAAAGGGAGATACTAAAGGCACGATCTAAAACTATTCCAATAAGAAGGAAAAACGGGAGATGTCTAAAGAAACCAGAATGGTTGACTAAAGAACTTTCAACTGAGCTAAGTGTTAAATTTTTTTACAAGAAATGGAAAAATGGGGAAAACACCAAAGAGGAATACAAGCAAATAGCCAGTATATGTAGGGGGAAGGTAAGAAGAGCAAAAGTGCAGAATGAACTCAGGCTTGCCAGACAGATTAAAAACAATGAAAAGGGCTTTTTTAGTTATGCCCACAGCAAAAGGAAAAACAAGGAAATGATAGGGTCGCTGCGTGGAGAAGATGGCCAACGACTAACAGAGGACAGGGAAAAGGCTGAACTTCTCAACACCTTCTTTGCCTCAGTTTTCTCCAAAAAGGAAAATAGTGCTCAACCTGAGGGGTGAAGAGCAGGTGATGTAGTGGGGGAAATGCAGCACAGAATAGGTAGATAAGTACTACAGGAATACCTGGCTACTCTAAATGAATTCAAGTCTCCAGGGCCAGACAAATTACATCCAAGGATATTAAAAGAACTGGCAGAAGTAATTTCAGAACCATTGGCAATAATATTTGAGAATTCTTGGAGAACAGGAGAAGTCCCCACAGACTGGAGGAGGGCAAATGTTGTCCCTATCTTCAAAAAGGGGAAAAAAAGAAGACCCAAATAATTATTGCCCAGTCAGCCTGACATCAATTCCCGGAAAAATTCTAGAGCAGATCATTAAACAGACAGTTTGTTATTACTTAGAAAGCAATGCTGTCATCACTAAAAGTCAACATGGGTTTCTCAAAAACAAGTCATGCCAGACTAATCTGATCTCTTTTTTTGATAGAGTTACAGGCTTGATAGATGAAGGGAATGCTGTGGATGTAGCGTATCTTGATTTCAGTAAGGCCTTTGACAAAGTTCCCCATGATATTCTTGCAAGGAAGCTAGTAAAATGTGGGCTAGACAGTGCTACTGTTCGGTGGATTTGTAATTGGTTGACTGACCGAACCCAAAGGGTGCTCACCAATGGCTTCTCTTCATCCTGGAGAGAGGTAACTAGTGGGGTGCCTCAGGGTTCTGTTCTGGGCCCTGTGCTATTCAGCATCTTTATCAGTGACTTAGATGAAGGAATAGAGAGTATGCTGATTAAATCTGCAGATGATACCGAATTGGGAGGGGTTGCTAATTCCCCAGAGGACAGGATTAAAATTCAAAATTACTTTGACAGATTAGAGTCCTGGGCCAAAACTAACAAAATGAATTTCAACAGGGAGAAATGAAAGGTCCTACACATAGGGAGAAAAAATTAACTGCATAGATATAGGATGGAAGACACCTGGCTCGACAACAGTACCTGTGAAAGGGATCTAGGAGTCTTGGTAGACCACAAACTGAACATGAGTCAGCAGTGTGTTGCGGCTGCCAAGAAAGCCAATGCGATTCTTGGTTGCATCAATAGGAGTATAGTGTCTAGATCAAGGGAAGTGATAGTACCACTCTATTCTGCTTTGGTCAGACCTCACCTGGAGTATTGTGTCCAGTTCTGGACACCTCAATTCAAGAAGGATGTTGACAACCTGGAACGTGTCCAGAGGAGGGCGACCAAAATGGTCAAAGGTCTGGAAGCCATCTCCTATGAGGAGCGGCTTAGGGAGCTAGGAATGTTTAGCCTTACAAAAAAGAAGATTAAGAGGGGACATGTTAGCCATGTTTAAATATCTGAAGGGATGTCATGTCGAGGAAGGGACAGGTTTGTTTTCCACGGCTCCAGACACTAGGACAAGGAGCAATGGTTTCAAATGACAGGAAAAGAGATTCCACCTGAATCTCAGGAAGAACTTCCTGACAGTCAGAGCTGGTCGGCAGTGGAATAGGCTGCCTCGGAGTGTGGTGGAGTCTCCTTCTTTGGAGGTTTTTAAGCAGAGGCTGGATGGCCATCTGTCGGGAGTGCTTTGATGGAGTTCCTGCATGGCAGGGGGTTGGACTCGATGGCCCCTGTGGTCTCTTCCAATTCTGTGATTCTGTGATTCTAACAGGGCCGGCTTCCTTGAGCACCTTGTATGCTTCCTTAGGGTCACTGGAGAAAATCTAGGCTGTCCCCAGTAGGCCATAGTCCATGGACCCACAACCCCTGGTGGACAGTATGGAGCCCCCAGTGGCAGGGTGGCCTAAGGACACAGCAGGCAAGAGTGGGGGCCAAGGTGGGAGAGAGGAGGCACTGGCAGATGAGTTGCCCCAGGACAGACGGGCGGAGGCAGGGACGGGTTTGTGGGACCCAGGCTTAAAGGAGGAAGAGGAGGAAGTGGGGGACTTGTTGCCCTCAACAGACTCAGATGGGAAGGACTGGGCGAATACCTTATAAGAGCTTCCCCCCAAAAAAACATTTATGAGCCCTCGGCAGAGATCAGCTGTTGCAGGAGGTGTAGATGGGCAAATTAATCTGCTTCCTCACAGGTAAGGCAATCGGGGGGGCACACTGGTCAATTCCCAATCTGGGCTCCCACAAGGACAGCACAGGTGTTCAGCTGAACCCCAAGCCACTTGACCGCCTCCCCGACTCAGAGATGGAAGAAGTGCCACAACAAGCACCTATAGCAGACCTTCCAGAAGTGGGACTTGGGACCTCCACCAGCCCAGCACTACTGACCCTCCCTAAACAGCATCAGCTGGCCAGGGTCAGTGTTGAGAATTAGACCCCAGCCCAGGACTGAAGATGCTGGGGGCCAAGCGAATGGAGTTCAGGCCCAGCTGGGGACTGAAGGCAGCAAGGGGCTAGTGGGGTTAACTAAGCATCCCTGCAGATTGTCAGGACAGAGGGAACCAGGCAACCAACCAGCCTTTGAACCCTGCTCCACTACCCTAATAAAGATGAGTTTAAATAGCAGTGAGAGCCTGGAGCTCATGGCGCCCATGGTGGAGAAGAGACCGTCCTGGACACGGCCACCCTGGGCAGGGGTGATGGCAGTCATACAAGGCTATAAAGGCAACTAATTAAAAAAAAAAGCCAGCAACCCTCTTTGTGGCATTGCCTGGGGATATACATCTTCAATTCAACTGCTGCTCTCAATGAAAACAGACCCACTGCATCAATGGGGTGTGCATAAATTCTGTCTTATCATTCAACAGCTGATTCACTCCAGTTTGCTAGTTCAGACTAACAATTAGATGGAGACAAAACAAAAAGGAGCGTGGCATTTTTAAGGCCAATAAATTTATTTTACTGCAAGCTTTTGTGGGTTGCAATCCATTTATTCAGAACCATCTGCCATCTTTAAAACTCATGGGTCTTAAAACCATGAAAGCTCACGGTGCAATAAATCTGTTAGTCTGACATTCCCCACAATGCTTTTGAGTTGTTTCTGGTTTTGTAGTTTCTGTAGCAAACTACCTCTCTGAAAATCAGATTTAGGTTGGTTCTACACTCTCCCTCTCTCCCTCACACACACACACACACACCACACACAGAATACACATACACACCCCAAATACAAATGTACACACCATGCCAGTTTGGAGTAGCAACTGTATTCAAGACATCCACAAAAAGTGGTTACTCATAATTCATTCTTTTTTTTCCTCCTTCCCTTTTTTTCTCCTCTTTTTTACCCTCCCCCCCCCCCCCACTTTTTGGATGGGAGGGCTTTCTGCATTAAACTGCAGCAGAATTCACAAGGATGAGATAGAAAGGATGTGAATGTTCACTGATCTTTTTTTTCCAAATTAAAGCCCTCTTCCCCTTGGGAAATATATATCAGGCAAGCTGGCATATAAGCATTCTCCGAACAGGCCCACGGGCTGGTTTAGAGTCACCATGACTAACCCTGCAAGTGGAGACTTCTGCTGTACGGGGTTTCACATACCAGATTCGCCTGCAACTGGAAGTGGGAAGTGGAAGAGAGGAAAGTAATTTCTGCTTTCCCAGACCCCAGACAGATTTCCTGACCTTCCTTCCAAAAGTGAAACAGATCCTTTTGCTTTCTTCTTCTCCACCTGGAGAATTCCTCCCTCCTTCTGAACCCACTGTTCCCCATTTCATGAGTCACTAAGAAGCTTCACATATTTCCCCATGAAACAAGATTTTCCATCTCTTCTGCATTCCCACTGTCTCAAGAAAAAGAGGAAGCAATGCAATAATATGGCTGCACCACTTACCCCAAGCATCTGGTGCAAATAGTAATACTCTGGCTCACAATAAAACAGCTTGAAAGTTTTTCCAAACAGTCCCACGTTGAGAGAGAGCCACAGCAACTGATGGGAGAAAAAGAAAGGAAGTCAGAATAAATAAGATCCCGCAGGTACAGGATTCTTTCCATCAGTTGTATATTTTCAAATGTGTTGTTCTTTTTCAGAATAACTTTTAAAAAGTGGCACCTTTAAGACTGACATTTATTTCAGTACAGCATCCACAAATTATATTTAAAAAGTAGATTGTAATCTATAAAAGTACACGGTCAATAAAATCTGTGTGAAAGGTACCAGAAGGCTCTTCCCCCTGCCCCCATCAGCAAAGATCACGGTGAAACTATCTGAGATTCATATAATGAGAAAGAAACGGAGCCCTTTAAATATAAAGTAAAATAAAGTAGGCGATGATGGAGACAATCTTCCAGCACAGTTCCAAACCTTTGCAATTATGACTCACAGTTAACACTGCTTCATCTCATTTTTGGATACAGAATATACAGCAGGTGGAAGGTCAATGAAAGAGAGTGAAAAATCCTATTCAAATATGCCAAAGCCAGAAACCAATTAAACCCAAAGCAAAGCAGAAAAGACTCATTTTCTCAAACTAAAGCCACTTTTTTTTTCTGAATCTGTTCTTCATCGCAGTAAGTTTTCAGCATCAACTAATGTGACAACAGGAAACCCTGAGTTATGTAGCTTTCTGCTCGTGCAGAAAAGGCTTAGCATGGCCACCATGGAACATTGGTTTCCACCAATAAAGGAATGTGTTGCTAGACAATGTAATTTCAAAGCCAGAGGATCAAATTATCTTGCTTTTCTCGTTCCTAGCATTTCTAGTGGTGACTCCAGGTGAAATTTAAAACCATTACATCACCATCTAGAACCTCACTGAAACCCCTGTTATTTCCCCTGCAGATTATGATGTGAATTAGATGACTTCAACATTAAGACATTAAGAAGTTTGCACCCCCACAACTTCCTTTTAACAGTGTCTTGTCTAGTTAAAAAATCTAGAGTTTGCAAACAAAAGTTTTGTTCTCTTTTAGTTGAGAGCCAGTGTGATGTAATAGAAAGAGGAAAGTTTGATTCTGCAAAACAGACGTGGTTGGAACATGGAATATGAGAAGCATGAATCAAGGTAAACTGGAAACCATCAAGAAAAAAAATATGGAATATTTAAATATTTCAGTGCTTGACGCCAGTGAACTAAATTGGACTAGAATGTAACATTTTCAGTCAGTGAACTAAAAGGTGTGCTACTCTGGAAATGAAAAACTCAGGAGAAATGAAGTGGCTCTAATACTGAGGCAAGGTGTAGCACAGGCAATAAGGGACTATAATGTAAAGTCAGACCAAATAATATCCATCAGTCTAGGGGTCAAGATGAAGCAGGGGAACAACTTGTAGAGTTTTGTGAAGCCAAGCAAATACATGCCTTAAGAAATTGAACAGCAGACTATACACGTGAATATCACCAGATGGTCAGTATACAAATCAAATAGATTACATAATAGGAAGCAGGTGATGAGGAAGGTGTATAATCTCTGACAAAACAAGACTAGGAGCAGATTATGGTACTGATCATGAACTGTTAATATCAAACATCAGAGTAAAGCTGAAGAGCACTAAAAGAACCCTAGTTCCAAAATATATTTTAAACAAAATTTCTGAGGAATTTAAAGCCCACACAAAGAACGGATTTGCATTACAAAACTTGATTGATCATGAACCAGAAGAATTATGGATTGAAGCCAGAGATATTATTAGGGAAGAATGAAAAAGATAATTCCTATGAAAAAAAGAAAAGAAAAACTCAAATGGATGACGGAAGAAACATTTTATAATTGCTAAGGACAGGCAAGAAACAAAATTAAAATGTGACAGAAATAAGGTCAAAATCCTGAATGCAGCTTTTCAGCAACTGTCACATAGAGACAAAGAGAATGATTGTAATGGTCAGTACAAAGAAATGGAAGATAACAACAAAAGAGGAAAAACAAGAGATCTCTTCCAAAAGATCCAAGAAATCAAAGAGAAATGCAAACCTAGATTAGGAATGCTGAAAGACTAACCGGGGAGTACACGATCTAACCAGGAGCAAATAAAGTGGAAACAGTACACTGAAGACCTAAACTAAAGATATAAAGGATGACAGACTTGTTCGAAGAAGTATCGTATGACAAAGAACCTGCAGTTCTTTTTTAAGAAGTCCTACCTTATTTTTTAATTTTTTAAAATTTTTTAAATAATTTTATTGATATTCCTCTCACATTACTTAGCAGCCATGCAATTCTAGAAAGTGAAGTGAAAGATGTTCTGAAAGCACTGGGAAGAAATAAATCATCAGGGGTAGATGGAATACCAGGAGAACTATTTCAAGCCACAGAGACTGAATTTGTCCAAATCCTAACAAGAATATGCCAACAAATATGGAAAACAAAACAACGGCCCACAGACTGGAAACATTCAATATACATTCCAGTTCCCAAGAAAGGAAATGATAGGGAATACAGTAACTACAGGACCATTGCTCTAATTTCCCATGGAAGCAAAGTGATGCTCAAAGTGTTGCAACAAAGGCTTTTACCTTATATGGAGTGAGAAATGACCAATGTACATGCTAGATTCAGAAAAGGAAGAGGCACTTGAGGTCATATTGCAAATGTGTGCTGGCTACTAGAGTGCATCAAAGAATTTCAGATAAAGATCAGTCTATGTTTTGTACAGTACAGCAAAGCCTTTGACTGTGTGGATCATGAGAAGCTATGGATTGTTCCGAAAGAAAAGGGTGTGTCTCAGTGTTTGATTGTCCTGACTCCTGATGCATAAACTGTATTGTGGACAAGAAGCTACTGTCAGGACAGAAGGTGGAGAGACGGAATGCTTTCCTATAGGCAAAGGTGTCAGATAAGAGTGCATTTTTTCTCCCCATCTGTTTGAGAACATATATGGAAAACTGAACTAGATTCAGATGGAGGAGTGAAAATTAGCAGAAGAAACATCAATAATTTAAGAAATGCAAATGACACCATCTTACTTGCAGAAAGTAGCAGTGACTTGAACTGAGTTTTAGTGAAAATGAAAGAAGAAAGTGCCAAAGCAGGACTTCAGTTGAACATGAACAGGACAAAAATCACGACTGGAGAAAAACTACACAATTTTAATCTTGACAATGAAGAAATTGAAATAGTTACAAATTTTGTACACTTTGGTTCAATATCAATCCAAATGGAGACTGCAACCAAGAAATTAGAAGAAGACAGAAACTTGAAAGGGCAGCAATGAAGTAACTAGAAAAGATCATCAAGCGTAAGGATGTGTCACTGGAGACCGAGACCAAGATCATCCACACTCTTGTATTTCTGATCACCATGTATGGGTGTGAAAGCTGAACAGTTAAGAAAGCTGACAGGAAAAAAAAATGATTAATTTGAAATGTAGTGCTGGAAGAGAACTTTGCATATATCCTAGACTGCCAGAAAGACAAACAAGTGGGTCCAAATCATATCAAGCCTGAACTACCTCTAGAAGCAAAAATGATAAAACAGAGGCTATTCTACTTTGGGCACATCATGAGAAGGCAAGATTCACTGGCAAAAAAAATAATAATGCTGGGAAAAGTTGAGGACAGCAGGAGAAGAGGAAGACCAAATACAAGATGGATTACCACCAAAAAGGAAACCACAGTCTTGAGATTACAAGAGCTGCTGAGGACAGGACATGTTGGTGATCACTCATTCATAGGGTCGCCGTAAGTCAGAGGTGACTTGACAGAACATAACAACAACATAAGTGGAAGCAACTTCATGACATATAACACCATATTAAAAAAATATGTTAATTGGATTTGAAGCACAAAATGTGCTTCGTTCAGCTATCCTTGTGGTATTGCTTCATTTAATTACATGAATAAGTGGGTGGTAATTTGCATCAGGAGTATATAATACATGGGGAGGGAAATTTCAGCCCTTCTTTCCCGAGCCACAATCTCAACTCCCACCCTGGTGTAACATTTATTCACTTGCTTATTGCTTCTCAGTTAACAAAGTCATGCCAAAGTGATGCAAAATCACACACGCACACATAAGGTCAAAAGTCAATATTCCATAAGAACATAATAAAAATGCTAAAAACGTGCTTTAAATCACTTTCACACTCTGAATGCCATACAGTCTTGGCTGCCCACTTGAGGTTCATAAGGTATGAAGCCAGCATGATGTCCCCAGGGAGGAAATTCACCGACTTAGGTATCTGTCTGCAAAGCCAGAGATTGGGAGTCTGATTCACCAATGTTCCTCTTGAGAAAAGAGTTGTCAGCCTGTGTAGCCTTCAGCAAGCTGCACAGTTCCAGGGCACCTTCAGAAGAATGGGAAACCACTTCTAGTTCTCTATATCTGGAAAACTCTGGGAAGGATCACCATTAAGTCAGAGTTGATGGCATGCAATTATTATTTACACCTATAGTAGGAGATGGTCTGGCAGATATTCCATGCCAGTTAAGGCGTCATAGATCAAAACCCAAACCCTGAACTGAAGCAAACTATAAGATTGTGGGTGATTTGAGAGAGATATGATATATGACATCTAAAGCTCATATTAGACAATAGTCTGGCTCCTGCATTTTTTCCTAGCTGTAGCTTCTGAGTATTCTTCAAAGGAAGCCCAACACTGAACGCATTACAGAAGTCTAATCAGGAGACAACGAAGGCATGAATCTTTGTGACCAAGGCTGTCTTCCCCAGGAAGGGGCACAGTGGGTGCACCAGCCAAAGCTGGTCAAAAAATGCCCAGCCACAGTAGCTACCTGATCTTTCAGCTGGAGTCCATGCAAACTGTGAACCTGATCCTTAAAAACAGAGCGGGATAGTATCATTAATATAGTGACCTGAAAACTCTAAAGACTTCCTCCATCAGCTTAATGTAGACATCAAAAAAACCCAGAAGGGACACAATGAACACAGAGGAAGCTGGGTGGGTGAGGTTGGCATAGACCAGTGGCAGCAAACCTTTTTGGGCTCACGTGCCCAAACTGGAAAAAAAAAAAAAAATAAAAAAACCTAGCAGGTGGCGTGCTGCGGCTGCAGCGGTGGCGGAACTGGAAGTGGTGGCAGAAGGGGGAATCCCGGGCACGGAGATGCCTCGAGACCCCACTCCGGATCCGCTGCCAGCGCCAGCTGCTCCGGATCCGCCTGTCGAAGCTCTAGCACCGTGGCTGCAGCCGCCTTCTCAGGTTTGGCTGCGCGGGGTGTGTGTGGAGGAGTAGTGATCCAGTGACTTATGGCTCGCGTGCCCGCAGAAAGGGCTCTGCGTGCCAGCTGTGGCACGTGTGCCAGAGGTTCGCCATCGCTGGCGTAGACTAATACACAATGTCAGTGGGAGCTTCTCCACCCCGAGGTTCATAAGCTGAACTGGGAGGGATTTTGATGCAGATTGCTGGGGAGGGGATACTTGGGTCCTGATGAAATCAGTTCCCTCCATCCCCATTCATGTAATTATATCTTTACCAAATGCAGTGACAGTTATACACTTTATATTAATGAATCATTTGGTACTGTCTTGTTCTACATCACTTCTAATGGTCATGCAAAGCACTTTGCATGCTGAGGATGATGGGAGTGCCAGGCTGGAGGTCACATGTCCACCAACACTGGAGAAGGGAGAGGGGCTGCTATCACACACCCCCACATCACCCACACGTCTACAGCCTGAGGTGACCCCCCTCCTCGCTAAGCCCTACACCTCAACCTCAAGCCACCTATCTGTTTCATGAAAGGTTAGGAAGGAGAGAAACAGATGAATATAAACTTTGAAGCTCTATTCAGACATTCACAGAAAGGGATAAAAATAACGTGGAAGGAAGAGGGGCGCCAGCTTCATCTCTTGCATCTCCTCCATTTAATTACTATTTATTTATGTTGGATCATTGGTAGGACACCTTTCTCTCACTGGGGGGACCCAAGACAGTTCACAGTGTTAAAACAAGGAACGCTAAAAACACAATAAATGACAGATTAAAGAGCAATTAAACTATAATAATAATTAAAATTCACTACAAACATTTAAAATGTTAAAAGTAAACATGGAAAAGCAAACAACCCAGCATTCAGGCACTCAGTCCTAGTTACTCTGCCTGAAGAGGTGGGTTTTCAACTGTTGGTGTAAGGACCAGAGGGAATTGGGGGGGGGGCAACCTAACCTCCATGTCTGGACAGGGTAAGTCTAAAGAGGAGAACATTTCCTCCAGTTAAACAGGGTTAATTGGGAACCCTGTTTTTGGCTTGATTCCCCCCTCCCCAGATTTCCTAATTATGTGGAGAGACAGAAGGACCCTCCCATTCAGACTGTCACTTCCCCTCTTAGCAAAGCAACCCTGGAAGACTGGAGACCAGGGCACACTCCTCTTGATGTATTGATTTTAACCTTATTTGTGAATGGCTGAATAGGGCTCCTGTTGTACTGATGGTTTCAAGAAGAAAATCTGATTTCAAGTTTAAGTTTTCTTCTATAAAACATGCAAGCCATTAGCATAGAATCAGTCATTGTAGACCATAGCTAGAGATGGAGTACGCAAATATTGGAGATGCCTTTACGTTCAAGAAATCGGACTTCAAAAGAATCCTGCATTTAAACCCCAAAGAACGATTATGAAACAAAGCAAATTTGTAAGTTACAAGTGGTGATAAAAACTCCTGCTGCGCACTCAGATGCATCCAGAAATTAAGGAATAATCACAGACTATCCATAATGTCTGTTTCTCCCCTAAGAAACATATAGAACTTTCCATATTAACTTGCTACAAAGAATTTCTGCTGCCAAGGGGAGAATCAGATGATCTACTTTTTGTGTTATGTGCCATGAAGTCACATCCAAATCGTGGAAATCCTAATTACATCTGCCTTTTCCCAGGTCAAAGTATAGATCCATCTTGTGCACTCGGACTAACAGTAGCTCTCCAGCATGAAAAAGTTTATAATGTTTGACAACAACTCTCAGATGTCCTCCAGCCAGCACAGTCAGCGTCCATGCTGGCTAGGGGAATTCTGGAACAAGTTAACTTTTCCAAAGTGTCACACACAGGTCTTTCCTCAACACCAGAGACAAGTCCCCGCTGGTTCAGACCAAAGACTAAACTAGAGCAACATCCTGTTTCCCACAGCAGCCAACCAGATGCCTCTGGGAAGCTCACAAAGAGGGCAGTCGAGCAGTTGACCTCTCCTACTCATTCTATCCAACACAAGGCTCAGGGCTGCAATAGTCTATGAGCCAGGAAAAACCCTGAACTCCTTTGTTCCAGGATTCCTGCCCCCGCCCCGCCCCCAAATCATGCTGAATTTGTGCACATCACAAAGGCCATACCCCAAAGCCCACCTATGTACAAAGCAGGAAATACTTTGGATTTTAGGAACTGGTCCCTAGAGTTACCTAGAGCTGCTGATCTCTGTTCTAAATGGAGACGTTAAAGACTGAAACTGGAGTTTTCCATATGCAAGATGTGTTCTGTATCTCTCTGATTTTTCCCCCCTATAGAAAGCTGTATTACACCTGAAACCAGGCAGGGCTTATAAGTGTGGTGGTGCCATAGATCTTCAGTCCTCTATCTACTCCATACAGAAGACCAGCAGACTGTTGCACATTCACAGCAAGGCTTTAGTGTAGAGATGGGCACGAACCAGTTCGTCCTAGTTCGTAAAGGTGCTGCTGCTCGCCTCCCCGCATCCTCTGGCTCAGCCTCTTGCCTGGCCTGGCGTGCTTGCTTCCTGTACCTCCTCAACTGATCTTCCAGTCCCGGCAGCAGCTTAGGCTTCTCTGCCCCGCCCCCTTGGCTGATCTGCCACTCAGACGAAAGGGCGGGGCAGAGGAGTCTGTGCTCTTGCTCGTGACTGGGAGAGTAGCTGAGGAGGTGGAAAAAGCAGGCAAGCTGGGCCCGGTGAGTGGCTGAGGAGGCAGGGGAGGGGAGCAGCAGCCGCTGTGCTGCCACCTTTCCAAACCGGAATGAACTGGGACAAACCGGTTTGTGCCCATCTCTACTAATGTATGTAAGCTTGCTGTGCTGATCTGAGATATAGTGTGTTGATGATCAGAAGTTCTCATAAGGCAGGGGTTCCAGTCTCACAGAAGCTTGTAGACATGCTCAGCTGGGGACCAACGGGGGAGGGGGTATCAGCTTCCAAAAATGAGCAAGAAATAACCCAATGAAAAAGAAGAAATAACCCAAAGAAATAACCCAATTAACCCAAAATGAGCAAGTGAAACCCAAATGTTGTTGAAAGTCCACTTCTGAGTTTATTTTTGCACCCTGTTTTACTGAAAAACCACTGTGCCCAGAAGTTCCCGGGAGAGGAAAATGACTTTTATTTCTTACAGAAGGGGATAAGGAGACTGCAAAAATAGCCTTGGAGGGCTGCCTCTCTATGTTTTGCCCACCTTTGCCCTAAACTAATAAGCCAAAGGATTGGATTCCACTCGGAATGAATTAACAAAAGCTGAGGAGTAACTAAGTGGCACAGAATGGAAAGCATGTAACTCTATGCAAAACTGTGGAGCATGAAATCTGTACTGGACCACATGGGTCTATCAAACAGATGCACTGTGCTTCAATTCAAAAATGAAAAATCTGAGCTCCTTAGTCGGGAATTTAGATTCCCTGCCCAAAAGTCTTCTTTAGCCCCTCACATGTTTGTGTTGTGTCCATGTGTGCCTTTGACTCTCTACAGTGACAAAAACTGCTGTAATGTAACAGCAGAGACAGTGAACTTGGTAATCAGCTCTAACCTGAATCCAGTAGTATTTATCTTGGGTTGGAATCCTGTACTCATTTACGCCATATCAAACTCCACTGAATTCTGGAGCCTTTCTTCTGAGTAGCCCTGCTGAAAAGCGACAAGCCATCCTCTCTAAAAACCTTCCCCGTCTGCAATGTGTGGGTAGTTATGCTGAAATGACCTGAAATGACTTTTAATGAGAGTGAAGGAAGAAAGTGCCAAAGCAAGACTGCAGTTGAACGCTAAAAAGGCAAAAAAATCATGACTAGAGAAGAACTACACAACTTTAATCTTGACAATGAAGAAACTGAAATAGTTAAGAGATTTTGTATACCTTGGTTCAATCATCAATCCAAATGGAGATTGCAGCCAAGAAATCAGAAGACTGAGACTTCAAAGGGCAGCAATGAAGGAATTAGAAATGATCATCAAGTATATGGATGTGTTAATGGAGACCAAGACCAAGATCATCCACACTCCTGTATTTCCGATCACCATCTATGGGTGCGAAAGCAGGCCAATTAAGAAAGCTGACAGGAAAAAAATGATTCATTTTAAATGTGATGCTGGAGAACTTTGTGGATATGCCTGGACTGATAGAAAGAGGAACAAGTGGGTCCTAGAGCAAATCAAGTCTGAACTATCTCTGGAGGCAAAATGTAGACACTGAGGCTGTCCTCCTTTGAGCAAATCAGGAGAAGGGAGGATTCTCCGGAAAAGACAATAATGGTGGGAAAAGTCGAAGGCAGCAGGAAAAAAGGAAGACCAAACAGAGAAAGGAACCCCCAGGCTTGAGTTTTCAAGAGCTGAGCAGGGCAAGTTGAGGACAAGAGATTTTGGAGAGTGCTCATTCATAGGGTCATCATAAGTTGGAGGTGACTTGACAACACATAGCAACAACTAGACAGAGCTGTTGTAGGGTTTATTACAAGGCAACAGATCTATGCAACATCTGTTTTACTTTTTATCAAGTGTCTAGCAGATGTCAGGCAGATGAGTAACCACGCCAAGCCTCTCTGCCTTGACTGTACCAGAGATGCTACACTGCTGCACATGCTCAGGAACACTCTTTCCTTTCCCTGCAGGTGTCCTCGGCCATCTTCTCTCCAGCTTCTTAACTTTTCCTTTCCTTTTTTACTTTTTTCCCCCGAAGGTATTTCCCCCTCCACCACTTGAGCCCATGCTCAGAAACACTCTTCTCTTTCCCCCCTCCTCCTCGGCCCTTTTGCACCCCGAGCATGTCCCTCAGCCCCCTAAAGTCACCAGTTCCCCCCCACAGACTCTTC
The DNA here is from genome assembly GCA_037013535.1 of Intellagama lesueurii. Classification (NCBI taxonomy): domain Eukaryota; kingdom Metazoa; phylum Chordata; class Lepidosauria; order Squamata; family Agamidae; genus Intellagama; species Intellagama lesueurii. The sequence continues at coordinate 11,989,072 of JBAJHW010000003.1, forward strand.
CCTTAAGGCATTCCCCCACCTCCACCCACCCCGGCTTCCGCACTTCAAGCCCCCAATTCAACCTATGCTCAGGAACACTCTTTTCTTCCCCTTTCCCCCCGCCGGCGGGGCGTTTCTGCCACTCACGCCAGAGCCCCCAAAGCAGATGCTTGAAGGGGCGCCCCGTCAAACATCTGCACCGACCGGCGCGGCGCGCGCGCGTTGCGCCCGCCCCGCTCTCCGAAACCCCCAGCGCGGCAGCGCGCGCGCCCGGCCTTACCAGGAGGAGGTGTTTGCCTCCCTCATTGGCGAGCCAGCTGCGGCAAGAGGGGGCCATGGTCCCGCCCGAAAGCCGCGGTCCTCTCGTTCCCTCTCCCTCGCTGTCCTTCCTCGGCTGCTGCGCGCGGGGCGGGGGCGGCCGGCGAGCGGCGGCTCTTCCTTTTCAGCCGCTCGGAGCCAAGCCCCCCCCCTCCTCCCACCTCCCTCGCCTCCTTCCGGCCTCCCCCCCCCCCACCTCCGCCCCCCTGAGTTTTGGCCTCCTCTTCCCTCGCCCTTCCCCTCCTCTGCCCCAGAGGGGAGACATTTGGCCGCCTCTGCCCGCCTTCCCACCTCCCCTGAGCCGCGCAGACAACTCCCGGGGTGGCGCCGTCGGACTTCTTTTTTGTCTGGGAGGAGGAGGCGGGAAGCGAGAGGTGCGCGGGTGTGAGGAGGCGCTTTGTTTCTTTTTTACACGTTTTCTCCCTCTTCCTCCCCACACACACACACACACACACACACACGTTCTCTTTCTCCCCCGCTTTCCCTCTGCCTGGGCCGGCTGAGGAGTTAGTTGCCCCGGGGGGTGCCGCGCCGTCGTCGGTCCTCACTCGGCTCCTCGTTCCTCGAGGGACGGTTATCTCGATTGGCGGGGTAGCCCAACTAGATCCCATCAAGCCTGAGGCAAAAATCGTGCAACTGAGGCTGCCCTACTCATGAGAAGGCAGTATTTTTCTGGGAAAGACAATGCTGGAAAGGTGAAAGGCAGCCAGGAAAGAGGAAGACCAAATACAAGATGGATTGGCTCCCTAAAGGAAGCCACAGAGTTGAGGACAGGACATTCGGGAGATCGCTCATTCATAGGGTCACCATAAGTCGGAGATGACTTGATGACCCATAACAACAATAGCAATTTCAAAACCAGGAGATTGTACTGCCTCCAAACCTGTCTCTTAGGCTTTTCATCCAGTGACTTTTCCCCCCTTTCCTTCCATTTCCTTTCCCCTTTCATTGACCTTGAATGATCAGCTGTAATAGTCTGTACTGAGGAAATAGAAGTATCCAGCTTTCCACTATTAAAAACAAAAGATTTGATTGGTATTTGTTCTTCCCAGAAACTTGAGATGCAAGGTAGCGTACAGTATATATATATATTTAAAAATAAAGTATGATTAAATACAATGCATTGTAAACATGAAAACCTGATTTAATAAGTTATATTGGGACAGAATGCAGTCGTATACCATTTAAAAACCTCTCCGTGGAAACAAAAATGGCCAAAATCCTACCAGCAGTCCCTACTAGAACAGTCCGATTCCATCAGTGCGATTTACAGAAGTGTTGACTCACTATTCAATAATTAGTCTTGCAATAGGAACCTGACCAAGGAACAATATAAAATGCAGCATATCCCTGGCCACCCTAGCCTCTCTCAAAAGGGAAATCGCATAGTCCAGGAGTGGTCATTGAGAAGACCCTCTCTCATCTTCTCATCCAAGACAAAAATATTGTATGTGTTTTATGATACCTTTATTCATTTGCTTTAGTACTTTGTTGGCTGCTCTCTTCCTACCAGAAGAAGTTTACCCTTTCCTTCTTCTGGGACTGTGCTGTTTGCCCAAGACCACACTGGGTGGCTCTACTTTGCAGGAGGCACAATGAGGAATCAAACTCCCAGCCAGAGACCTAAACTACTGAGCTATCCAACCAGCACCACCAGAAGTTCTTAGCACCCTGCAACAAATCCACATTGAGATACTTTTGCCTTTTCTGGAATTGCCAGCTCATGCTGTAGGACAGAGAATATATGGCACTGTACAATGTGCATGTATGCCCATACATCAGAGGTTGATCTAAGGTTTAGCCCCTGAACCATTTTGTATGCCAGAGTTCAGGCTGTTATTTTCCTTCTCCCCCCCCCCCATCAGAAGAGTTAAACAAGAGGTCCCTAAAAGGATCTACAGAGGTGGGAGGCATCTAGGCTAACTTAAGCATCACCTGTTGAGTAACTATCTGCTGTTTATCTATGAAAGAAGAAACAGAAGTTTCTGTGGTTAAATAACTCAGACTTACCAAGGGTGGGCAACGTACCACTTTTCGGATGGTGTTGGACTGGAATCTTGTATACTGTGGGCTCTTCCCCCACCTTTTCTTTTTAAAACACAGCCACAAAAACCCATCAAACACTGAGACACACCCTTTTCTTTCGGAACAATCCATAGCTTCTCATGATCCACACAGTCAAAGGCTTTGCTGTACTGTACAAAACATAGACTGATCTTTATCTGAAATTCTTTGATGCACTCTAGTAGCCAGCACACATTTGCAATATGACCTCAAGTGCCTCTTCCTTTTCTGAATCTAGCATGTACATTGGTCATTTCTCACTCCATATAAGGTAAAAGCCTTTGTTGCAACACTTTGAGCATCACTTTGCTTCCATGGGAAATTAGAGCAATGGTCCTGTAGTTACTGTATTCCCTATCATTTCCTTTCTTGGGAACTGGAATGTATATTGAATGTTCCCAGTCTGTGGGCTGTTGTTTTGTTTTCCATATTTGTTGGCATATTCTTGTTAGGATTTGGACAAATTCAGTCTCTGTGGCTTGAAATAGTTCTCCTGGTATTCCATCTACCCCTGATGATTTATTTCTTCCCAGTGCTTTCAGAACATCTTTCACTTCACTTTCTAGAATTGCATGGCTGCTAAGTAATGTGAGAGGAATATCAATAAAATTATTTTAAAAATTTTAAAAAATTAAAAAATAAGGTAGGACTTCTTAAAAAAGAACTGCAGGTTCTTTGTCATACGATACAGGCTGTTATTTTCCTTCTCCCCCCCCCCCCCCCATCAGAAGAGTTAAACAAGAGGTCCCTAAAAGGATCTACAGAGGTGGGAGGCATCTAGGCTAACTCAAGCATCACCTGTTGAGTAACTATCTGCTGTTTATCTATGAAAGAAGAAACAGAAGTTTCTATGGTTAAATAACTCAGACTTACCAAGGGTGGGCAACGTACCACTTTTCGGATGGTGTTGGACTGGAATCTTGTATACTGTGGGCTCTTCCCCCACCTTTTCTTTTTAAAACACAGCCACAAAAACCCAGATGTTTTGGTTGCATTGAGAGACCAATAAAAGATTAACAAGGGAAATTTCCCTTGATTAGAGGGACTCAGTGTCATATAACTTTAGATTCTTTATGTAATAGCCTTATGGATGCTGATGTATATAATTTTACCACTTTGGTATAATATATAATATATTTATTTGTCACATTTATGTCCTACTTTTCCTCCAGTGAGCTCAAGGTAGCTTATATGGCTTGCCTTCTCCCCCTTTTATCCTCAGAACAACCCTGGAAGGTGGGTCAAGCTGAGGAAGCATGGCTGCCCCAAGGTCATCAAGGGATGAATTTACTAGCTAAATAGGGATTTGAACATAGGCCTTCTGAGTCCTAGTCCAGTGTTCTAACCATTATACAACACTGTCTCATATTTAGTCATTCATATATCACTTTTATGCCTTTTCTATTTCTCTTTTCCATGAAACTCCTGTACCCACCTCTGCTTTCTCTTATTTCTTTTACTTATGATAGTTGCAATTTCACTCCTCTGAGTCCTCAAGAGGCCATGTTAAGGAAGCAAGACACCTGGCCAGTCTGTTCTTTGAAAACTAATTAAAAATTATAGATATTGGCCAGCATGGTCTCAGAAGTGGTCCTACCGTTAAGTAGATTGAGGCAACTATCTCAAGTTTGCTGGCAAGTCACAAGCTCACGCTGTCAGCTTTCTGGCCATTACTTGTGACTCCCCTCAAATGTTCTCTTGCAGGATGTAGCTATACCGTATGTCCCACATATAAGACCAGGTCCCACCACTGGGTAGCATCATGCAGCCACCTCATGAGATGGACTTTGGGTGTCTTAAAAGGGCAACAGACTGGCTGGATAACTCAGAGGTTTCAGTATTTGGCTGTGGAGTTCCAATTCCCCACCATGTCTCCTGCAAGTAAAGCCAACCTGTGTGGCCTTGGGCAAGCTGCACAGTCCCAAGGCACCCCCAGAAGAAGGGGATGGTAAACCACTTTTGAGTATTTTCTACCTGAAAAGCCCTGGAAATGGCTGTCGTAAGTCAGAATTGACTTAGCAACACATTTAGTAGTAGTAGTAGTAGTAATCAAAAATATCAGACATGATCAATAAAAAATATATAAACATTATCTGATATTATTTTTGTTGTTGTTGCAGCCAATTGTTAGCTATTTACTTCGGTATGACTATTTTTATCTCCAGGGAATGGAAGAGTGGCTTGTGAGATTTTTTGCCTGAAGCACCCAATGAAGCTGGTTGGTTTTGAGTCTTAGTGCTCAGCCAGAAATTTCTCCCATCAGAATGTTGACCAATGCTAACCAAAGTCACAGAGGAGAAATTTCTTTTGAAAATAGTTTCAGAGGAGGGGAAATTCTGAGGGGGAAAAAAAACCTCCTGGGTGAGATTCAGGATTCTTGTATTTACTTTATTTATGATGTTCCCAAGGCATGTGTGTGAATGTTTTATTTTATCTTATATATCTTTCAGTGTCCATCCCTATGGTATCTGCAAAGTATAGTATCTCACCCCAGCTTCTTACAGTTTAATTAAAGCCTGAGGAAGGTAACATAAGCTGGTCTTGGGGCTGGTGTTCACGTCCCCTTGGTTTGTGCTGGGGGACTTCAATATCCATGCCAAGGCAGCTGTCAGCAGCGGTTCAGGACTTCACGACCTCCATGACGACCATGGGTCTGTCTCAAATGGTATCTGCTCCCACCCATGCTTCGGGGCACACTTCAGATCTGGTTTTCTGCACTGGGGTAAATGGTGACCTGGATGTGGAGTGGCATTTATTTCTTCCTTTGTAATATTTGTATACTTACTGTTTTTAGCTTTAATATTGTTTTTAATTATGTAAGCTGCCTTTTTAAACTCATTTTTCTTAGCTTTAAATGTTGTTGTTTTTAATTATGTAAGCCACTGTTGTATACTCATTCTTTTTCAGATTTAAATATTGTCTTTCAATGATGTAAGCCACCTTGGGTCCTTTTTAAGGAGAAAGTTGGGGTGAAAAATATTTTAAATAAAAATAAATGGAACACAGTGAAAAGATATTTTAAGCTGATGGACAAAGTGATATGATTGACAGGTATAAGATGGAAAAAGCTTTAATGCTTGGTGAAATAATGGCCAACACTCTGTTGCTTAATGTAGTAAATTCCACTAGAGTAGGCCTATTGAATCAATGTGGATTGGGTGAGTCAGCTCCTCTGTTTCATTGATTCAAATGGGCCTTCCTTTTTCCCTGCTATCCTTCAACTTTCCCCAGATTTGTTGTCTTCTCCAATGAGTCTTGTCTTTTCATGATGTTCCCAAAACACAATGATAGACTCGGTTTGGTCAGTTTAGCATCATTCAGTTTTGTTAGACATTCCATCTATCTTTTAAACTTTAAATCATGGCCAAGCAGGGTGATGCTCACAGAAGAGGGTTTGCCATTTTTCCTTTTCCTTATTCCCATGAAAAGAGATCCCACCCAACCCAATGCCACTGTTTTTTCCCTCTTATTAATACTGTGCAGTTTTTTTTTCTCCAGGACCAATAGTGCAGGGATGACTTTGAGAATTTCTTCCTTCTTTCTCAAAAGTAACATAGTTACTTCTAAGTTACTTTAAACAAATTAAATACTGCAAAACACCTTCCTTTAGCACAGAGACTCACTTCCCCCCATCCTTTTGTTGTTGTTGTTGTTGCTTCAGCAGTCACAACAAAGCAGGAGGCAGCAAAAGGGAGAGGAAGAAACACATAACTGTATTGAATTAACTAGCCAATTATTTGGCTGCTGGATTCCTAATGCAGATTTTACAGTATCTGATTTGCAGCACTAGAGGATTGTTAAAACCCAAGGCCCACAAAATCTGCACCTCGGGAGTTCCATTTTCTCCTTTAATAGCTCTTCCTCTCCGAACCATGCGGCCCCATCTCCCCTGCTAACTTCCATTCAAAATATAACATCAGTTCACACAGACCGACATCCTCAGATAACCTTTTCCCCACATTCCTCCTTTAAGTTGGAGGGGGGAGAATGAGCCTGGGTTCCAGGCACAGCAGCTCAGCTGGCAAAGAGTCAGCACCAAGTGGTGGAATGCACAGAGCATGCCCATGTGGGAACAGCATGCCATAGACACAGCTGGTCCATGCCAAGCTGGGACAAAGAGTTGAAGAAGTGTTGACTGGAGCCAGTGGGTCTTCCTGTCTGATGATCTATGCTCACAGAACTGGAGATTTAGAAGAGTTTTCAAGGGTTATCTCACCCAACCTTGCCGAGGCAAGAAATTCCTTCCTTCCTTCCTTCCTTCCTTCCTTCCTTCCTTCCTTTCACATCACCTTTCTCCAAAAAAGGACCCAAGCCTGCTGCATCTTCCATGTGACCAACTTCAGATAGCTGAAGGTGTCCATCATACCAACATTTAATCTTCTCTTCTCTTGGATAAACATACTCAACTGCCACAACATGTTTCCAAACTATTCCTCAAGAAGCTTGATTGACAGACCTTTCATTTTCTTTTGTTTATATGCTGCCTCTCTCTCAACAAAGAGGTCCAAGGCAGCTCCCAATTAATTAAAACAATATAGTCATACACTGTATGAATTAATTGTTTTTAAACACAATTGTAGGTAATATTAAAAACAAACAGGTAACAATATTAGAAACTGCCATTTAAAAACACACAAAAGCATACACCAAAGGTCCGTAGGAGTATGCAGATAATATAGAAGGTCTTTGTCTGGCAGCAGAATAACAAGAGGGAGGGATTTATTATTTTGGTTGCCCTTTTCTGGATATATTCAGAAACCTAAAGTGATTGGAAAGACTGCTGTTTGTTTGTTTTTTGGAAACCTGAAGTGCTTGGAAGGTTTCAAAGATTATTTCAAGTCCCTGAAATGCATGCCGTCTCCAAAATAGCACAAAAATGGACAATTTGTTTTCTCTCTGGTGGCTTCAAGGGGGTACAATTATTTATTTTAGCTCCATTTTTTCAGATTTTTTCCCTAGGGCCCACTCCAGGGGCCATATCCGTCTCTTTGCAAGCGACACAATTCCCAATCCTGTGATAAATGAAAGGGAAACAAACAATGGAATGACTGAAATTAAATCAGCTGATTCTTACAAAGATCCCTTTGCATACATACCCATCTGAGCAACTTATGGCAACCCTTCCCAAAGGTTTCCTAGGTGAAAAGTGGTCGGAAGTGGTTGACCATTCCCTTCTTCTGGCACCACCCTGGGACTGTGCAGCTGGCCCAAAGCTACACAGGCTAGTACTTCTCCTAAGAGACAGAGTGGAGAATCAAACTCCTAATCTTTGGCTCCACAGCCAGGTACCCACAACCCACTGAGCTCTCTAGCAGATGTAATGAGACCATATTTGCTGACAGTTCAGAAAACCATTCACAACAATGGTTTCCCAAATTTGCTCCTTTAAGACAGTTTGCTAAAAGTCTGAATAACTTACTGATCTGAAATAAATTATATTTTAAAAAAATATTAATCTTCATGGAGAGGCAGAGGAGGGAGGGCGAGTTCCTGCAATAATTCACTGTCTTTTTATGCTGGCTGTAGAAGAGGCATGGAATAATCTGTATCCCCACCATCAACCCAGTAATTCACCTGCATGCAATTCCACACACTCCCCTATACTGTATGCAGTTTTGTCCCACGAATGGCAAAACAGTCAAGTGATTAAATTCAAAGTGGCTAAAAGGGCTACTTGTCATCTAGATTTTGCTGCAAAGCTTTGCAAGGGATTTGGGAGCCGAATCTGGCCCTTCTAAGCTTCTCAGTCTAGCCACATCTCCTTTCCAATGTCACTATTGTTTGATGGCTTTCCAGCTTTTATATAGTGTTCTTCGCTGCCATCGAAAAACGTTGAAACACCTCTTCTCCTGTGTATGTATTTTTAAATACCAATTCCTTTTCGTAAGGTTTAGTTAGTGGGAGTAAGAGCACTAAGCAAAAATAGCCAGCATTTTTAGTTCCTTCTATTTTGCCTTTCATCCACCTGTCCTTGGAATGCAGCCCCCAGATGTTTCTGATGTTGAATTCAGCCCCCAAGAATAAAAGTTCCCATTGTTGCTCAGTTATAGTGTTTTTCCCCCTCTACATATTATACTTAACTGCAGATTTGCCACCTTACCTTCCTAACATTGTTTAGAATTCCCTTTGACAACTCCCAATAAATGTTACAGAGTTTTTAATTTCTGGGTTTTTTGTTTGTTTGTTTGTTTGCTACACATTAGAAGTACTGAGATCCACAGAAGAGAATAGCTTCAAGTTCCCCAGAGTTCACCCCTTTTTATTAACTTTTCATTAACTTTTCATTAACTCTCAATGACTCACTCTGACACATTTGTAGGAAAAAGAAAGAAAAAGTTTCTTTACTTGCACTTTCTTGAAATTACAGGCTTGTGTATGCTGCTTTCTTTCCAGTTGGGTTCTAATATGTGCTTTCACAGATATTAGAAACCAACTGGAGGGATCAACAGCAAGCAAACAACTGCCACTAACAAAAGAGTGTGAATGGAACACTCAGAGGAGATGCGGGACCCTCTTTGAATTTCAAAAGCTGGAAGAACTATTGGTTAGTGGTGGGTAGACAGACAATCACCACAGCCCAGTCTCTCCCAGTCACTCAAACTACAAGCAGCATGTGAGGTCGTAAATAAAACTCCAACAATGATCAGCAGAATTGATTTCTGATCTTCTAAATGTGTTACATAACACTCTCCCATTTTCATTTCATTGCAGATGGGGTAATCATAATATGTGACCTTGGATGTGTGTGTTTTTTTAAATACAAATTCCTACTATATTGCTCATGCTTATTTGCATGGGATGTTATGAAGGCTGCATAAACCAGAATAGACGAAAATTACATTAATTTCTCCGTTACCTTGGCCTCTTGGTATGATTTCCTCCCCACCATGATTTGTAGTTGATTGAGACTGTTTCATTGTCCAGTAATCCCAAATCTGAATATGAGCCATAGCTCAGTCTTAGAAGTTTTGTTACCATTGCCAGATCACAACTTCTGAGACAGCTGAAGCGGTGCTTGAAAACAGAGGGTCCCTAAGCATGTCAACAAAAGCAAGAGAGGCTCAGATTGTAGGATTTGAGGGGGTGATAATATCTCAAGATTGGCATGCCAACCTCTGCTTGCTTCTGTGCTCTGGTAAACTTCTGCCAGCATGAATATATGGAAATGAAATTAGCAGGTCATTCTAAGGACACATCTGCAATGCTTTTCCTCCATACAAGTCAGTTGTGTGATGGCAGGGGTTGAAAAAGGCAAATGCAATGCAAGAGAGGTATAAGAGAGATTCTTGGGATCTGTAGTTTGGTGAGCTGGTTGGGATTCTGTGCTAGAGAGCTCTCAGGCACACACCAAATATCAGCCAAGTGCTGGAGTGCCTGGCCAAACTATAGATCCCAGGACTCCATAGAATGGAATCATGACCCTTAAGGTGAGATAAACTGTGTACATGTAGATAAGGGCCATGACCAAAATCCAATCATTAGGGTAGGCCCATTGAATCAAATGGGATTTGGTGAGTTGATACCTATAAAAATTCTGTTGATTCAATGGTTTCAGATTTCAGTTTATCTATCATCACGGTCATGAAGAGTAATGGTGTGATGCCATTGCACATCAGATAGATTTCCCTATAGAACAATATTTATTTATTTTATTTATTTATTACATTTTTAGCCCGCCCATCTAGAAAAGAAAACTGACAGAGGGAGAGAGGAGCAACTTAAAAGATAATTTCACTTCCCCTGACCCCTGACCCCTGCAGATGATCAGGGGAAGCACTTAATTGACAACTAATTAAGTTGTCAATTAACCCCTGCAAGGGGTTGTTTGCTGTTTGGATGGGGGGAGCATGCCAAATGGCATACCACTCCTCCCCCCCCCCAAAAAAAACCCAACAGAACATTTGGAGCCTGATCCACTCCACACCCAAAATGGCCAGTCTGGACAGGCCCTAGGAGATGAAATGATAACTGTCTTCAAACGTTTCAAACTCTGTCACCCAGATGATGGAGCAAATTAGGACCTGGAGGAATAAATCCAGAAAGATTACAACAAAGGGGATTTCACCTGAATGTCTGGAGGAAATTTCTTATGCTACAAGTTGTTCAACAACAAAAGAACTACCCCAGGCGGTCGGAGATGCTGCTGCACTGACAGCCAGTGTTTTTTTTTTAAAGTACAGAAATGTTGCTTACGTGATACAGGCCAGAATCCTATTGTATATTTCCACTGCTGTAATCTTAGCAATGTATCTTTCAGTGGGGACTCAAGAAGCCAGAGTAGGCATTTCCCATTGCACACTGAAGCACACAATTGTCAAGTGACAGGAAATACTTGCACCAGCTTCTTAATTTGCAGCAGTTACACCAGTGGTGTTACACCAGCAGGCATAACTCATAGGATTCCAGCCACCATGTTAAAAACATTTATAAAGGAATATCTCTATTTATATTTTGGGAACTTAGCACCTTGCTTTGGAGAGATGGGTTTGCCATTTGCTGTTGCAGAATAATTTCTGGGTTCAGCCCCTGGAATTATGCCTATAGCTCTATGAGGAGCATTAATGAATGATCTTTGGGCAAGAATTCTCAGCTACTCCATTAAATTGCAGTGTCCAGGATTCTTTGCAGGAATACCCCAACTACTAAACTGATACCAGATTGATGCAATGGCAGGGTAGACGGTATGTATTGGAAAAAGAGCATTGGAAAGTTACTTTGGACTACAGGTTCCAGAATCCTTCAGCCAGCATGACCACGATAGTGCCTGGAAGATTTGGGGAACAGCAGTTAAAACAAGGGGTGAGTTTTCCATGTTCTAGTCTAGGAACAAGGAGGAACAGTACAGTCAGTGGACATAGATATGATGTAAAGAAAAGGAATGGGAAATAATTTTGTTTCAGTTCATTTTGGATAAATATTTGGGAATATTTGCAAATGTCTTCACATCTCGGATGGAAAGATTTTTAGAAGCTGAGAAGCAGAAGAAACAAAAAACTGATAGATAAATTCACTGAGGCTTAAAGCTTGGAATGTTTCTCACAAGGTTGGGTTTGAATCTCTGTTTATCCGGCCCATTTAGTGTGGGATTAGGGTTGTCACCTCTTATTTTGTGAGAAATTCTTCATTTTAACATCTGTATGGTAGAGAAGTACATTTTGCTCATCTCCATACTGAGAATAGCTCTGTCTATTACTTTGGGCTGGTGCAGATAAGGGAAATGTCATTTTAATGTGCTTTTGAGAAACTGACTGAAAAAATCACAAATGTTACATCTGAGATAGAAAAAAAACTTGATGTTAAAAGATTTTGAATGTGAAACAAAACAAAACAGACAAAATAGATCTCCCCCCCCCCCCCAATCTTTAATCAGTTTCTTCAGTTCAGGAAGCCTCCTTGTCCAGACGTCTTTTCTGTGATTCAAATTTTAGTGATATTTAGGAAGTGAGTATTTCTCAGTTTTGTTACTGAGCTTCTTGTCAATTGTATTCAAAGACTTTTAGACTTTTTGCTTCTGGAGTAGTTATATGGTTTTCCCCATAAATAGACAAGAATGCATTCCGTCTGCAGATTTATATAGTTAACAGAAAGGAGAGGCACTCTGTTTTGGGGGTGGACAAGGTGTCGAGAATAATTAATCTCGGACCAGGATCAAAGGGTAAGACGTACTGTTTTGAGGGCTCTGGTTTGCAAGGATGCTCATCATCATCAAAGGTCAATACAAAGGCAACCATTTGGAATGGCTTTGGATAATACTAAAAAATGCTCATCACATTCCTGACAAGTATGTTCCATCCTTCCAAATCCTCCCTGTTCAAACAAGCCAACATTCTCATCTTACTTAAGAATGAGAATGAAGATGCTCCAGGAAAGGTTTCCATTATTTGCTCCTGGGGACAATATAATCGGCCCTCATCTGCTTGCATAATGCTTCATTGGTCTGGGTTTACCAAGGCCTCTTGCTATTTATTGGTAAGGTCAACAGCTATGTGGTTGAGCACATTCTTTGCATGAAGGTGGTCCTAAATTCAGTCTCAGGGATTTTCTGCAAGAGCTAGAAAAAAAACACTCCTGTTTGAGATCCAGGACAGTCACTGCTACTTTATTTTATTACATATTCATCTCCTCCAAGTAGCTTGAGGTGATTTTTTTAAAGAAAGGTTGAAAAAATTGTCCCATTGAAGTAAAATTCCAGAGAGCCAACTTCTAGTTTGGGGAAGGGTCTCTGGAGATGCTTTTCAGCAAGGGGGAAAGGTAGGGACACAAGATGGCATCATAGTTAGAATTGTTGTTGTTTAGTCGTTTAGTCGTGTCCGACTCTTCGTGACCCCATGGACCAGAGCACGCCAGGCCCTCCTGTCTTCTTGGATACCCTCTCTTGACTTCAGAAGCTCTATCCTCTCCCTCCACCCTAGCAGCTTCATTTACAATGGGACACATCATTTCATTTTTCCTCTTGCTAACTCACTGGGGACAAGAATTAATGCCAGTTAATGCTAACTATTCTATAGTTAGAATAGACAGGACCAAAGAAGCATAGGTGGGGGCAGTATGCACTTTTCCTACTAAGAATACAAAGCTCAATTCGGTTCTGTGTTTGTCATAGTATCACAGAATAATGGAGTTATAAGATATGGAAATGAGTGACTGAGGAATGAAAGCCTTCTTAAGGCAGTTCCATTGAATCATGCCACCGACAGTTGCTTCAAATGGAACTGTGTTTTTTGTTTTACTTTCTCTGCCTGTGTGGCCACTTATACCGAAGAGAACCAAATGCCCCAGTGCGACTTCGCAGCGGGAGAATGCAAGTTAATGCCAAGTTAAATTGGCATTTCCCTCACTTTGTCACCGCATCCTGAGTTAGGCTGTGGTCTGAATAAGTGTAGCGCACCTACTTATTTCAAACAGGACGGGAAAAAGGAAGAAGGTACTGGACTTAAAGGGGGAAAGCGAAGAGAGGAACAAAGCTCTTACGGTGTCTACATAAGCATAGACAGAAGGTTGATGGAGATTGACTGATGGATATCTGGATACATTGCAGTAGCTTCTGGCATTAATTCTTGTCCCCAGTGAGTTAGCAAGAGGAAAAATGAAATGATGTGTCCCATTGTAAATGAGGCTGCTAGGGTGGAGGGAGAGGATAGAGCTTCTGAAGGCAAGAGACGGTATCCAAGAATTAAATGATGCATGGAAGGATTCTGAGTTCTATTGAATTATGGAATCATAGAATCGTAGAGCTGGAAGGGAACCCCAAGACCATTAGGTCCAACCCCACCCACCCCACCCACTGAAGCAAGAATTGTACTCAGAAGGAATTCTGGCATGCGAAAGTAATCCCTGGATTCCGAATGTGTTGATTCTAGAGGCTTCCCCCCCCCCCCCAATTTGGTTCTAGTTGATGGATGTGGGGATCCTTGTACAAAGTGAAGTGGATTCATACCCAGCTGTAGCATACCTTTGGTTGTTTAGGAACAATACCGCAAGAGAATCCCGGCTGAGTGGGTGTTTTCATTCTTTGCATTCATTCTCTGGTGTTCCCATCACCGACTCCCATGCCCGGAAATTGTCAGTGTTATTTTTGCTTCCCAAATATGACCCAGTAGCCAGGCCGTTGTGGCTATGCCTTTGTTGTTCTTTATCCTGCAGGAATACCCCACTGAGTTTTGCTAGCTTCAGCAGTACCTTTTGATTAAACCATTCTCAATCCATGGATTACCAGATTAAACAGGGTGTGCCTGTCTCGATTCAGGCAGCTGTCCTTTGCAAAACAGAAAGAGCCGGGGACTTCAAAGACAAAAGCATTAAATAAGTCTGCTGAGTGGTTAGATACAATCCCTAAATCTTGACTCCATTCAAATACATTATGCTCTAAAACCAGGAAGTTGCATAATGGCCTTAACTTCCTTCACGTTGAATCAAGGTAGCTGTAGTCGACAACTTTTGGAAACAAACCACTACATGATAGAATTTAATGTGAGCTTTCAAGATCACTTCCTAAGACATTAGGGAGTAGCAATGGGCATGAACCTGAAAAACGATGGTTCGTGATGGTTCGTGGTTAGCCACGAACCATGAACCACCATGAACCAACCAAAAAACCAAACCAGGTTAGCCACGAACCATGAACCACTATGAACCAACCAAAAAACCAAACCAGTTTGCCACTGCCTCCTCCTTGGGTGCCATCCACAGAAGTAGCATCTGGGTTTCTTGCAGGGAAGCCAGCCACTGCCTCTGCACATGCGCCGAACCCCCAGCTGATCACCCTGATCAGCCGGGCACTGAGTACATGCACAGAGGCAGCGAGCTCAGCACCTGGAAGGGAAGCTGGGCCCACTGTCTCTGAGGATGTTGGCAGTGGCAGGACCAGGTAGGGATTTGATGGGGTACTGGGAGAGGGTCGACAGGCATCCATTTAGCTGAACCAAAGTGAAGCACTGAGGGGGGAAATTTCAACTCTTTGGCAAAACAGGATCACGGTTCATCAGTTTTTCTGGTTTGTGGTTTGGTTCATGCCCATATCCGTTAGAGACTCTAATGTCTAAGGAAGTGGACTTGATCCATGAAAGCAGTTGGTCTTTAAGGTGCCATAATGTTTTGGGTTGTTTGTTTGTTTGTTTGTTTGTTTGCTCACTTGCTCTCTGTCAAGCTGCTGACAAAGACAAAGCAATGCTTTGTAGGTGGTAGATGTTTGACTGCCTGGCAGCGGAGGGTGTGGGGGAGCAAAAGTGGCACACAACGTCCGCCATTGCCTCGTTTTCTTTCCCTTCTTCTTTCACTGGGAATATGCTTCTGTCTCGATTACAGTGCAGCTGTTGCCAAGCTCCTTTCTTCCATCTTGCTATCCTGGAAGCAATCTGCTCCAGCCAATGCCCTTTTCACTGAAGCGTTTCAATGGTATATAATGGTTGGTATGCAAGTCCTGGTACATCCTGTGCTCTTTTGAAACCAAACAAGAAAAAGTGGGATGGTGGTGAACAAAGTGATGCAAATGCTTCACCGGAAGATACCTTAGTCATGAACTGAATGAATTCCATAATGCAAGGTGACTAGAGATGGGCACGAATCAGAAAACCAGTGGTTCATGATGGTTTATGATTCGTGAATACCCACGAACCATAAACCATCACGAACTCCCTGAAAAACAAACCGGGGTACGCGGCTAGCTGGTCTTGCTGTCTGGTCCTGCCTCCTCTGCCACTGCCATGCACCGCCAGTGCCATCTTGAGGGGCAGTGGCAGGCTCCTGGTGGGGAAGCTGGGCCACTGCTTCTGAGCACGGGCCCACCATCCAGCTGATAGGTGGGTCCATGCACAGAGGCAGTGGGCCCATAGTGGCGGTGGGGAGGTTGAGGTGGCAGGACCAGGTAGATGGGAGGCAACGGGTCATCCTGTTTTGCCAAAGCAAAATGAAGACCCAAGCAGAAAAAAGTTTGATGTTTCATTTTGCTTCCACAAAACCTGGTCATGAACTGAACTGAACTGTGAACCAACCTGGTTCATTGGTTTTTCTGGTTTGTGGTTTGGTTCATGCTGATCTCTACAGGTGACCCAAAATTGATGCCCTAGACCAGTGGTCCCCAACCTTTTTGCCTCCACGGACCGGTTTTGCCCTAGACCATATGATGTATGACAGTATATAAGATAGAGGCAGTGTGGTATAGTGAATAGTGTTGGAACTGGATGTAGAAGATCAGGGTTCAAATCCCTGCTTTTGACATGGAAACTCAAGGAGGGGGGCAATGAAAAACCACTCCTTGAACATCTCACCTACTTTGAAAACCCTATAAAATCAGAAGCAACTAGATGCCACATAATGACACATATTTAAGCTGGCCATTTCCTGTTCTCTCCTTGAATGGAAAGGTAGGCTAAAAGTGTTTTATAAATAAATACATAAAATATATAACTATCAGTTCAAACCTAGATTTGATCAGAAATTTTACCACAAACAGGGTTTCTAAAAAGCTTCACCGACTCCTGTGTCTCCAAATAGCCGCCATTTAGTGTTTGTTCCCTGTTTTCTGGAAGCACTAAAACATTTCAAGATCTCTCTCAGGTTTTTTTTTTAAGAAACACAAAAGTGAGATTGATGGTGAGTAGATGCATTATTTTCTCTTCAGTGGCGAGAGATTTCCGTTCTTTAGTGTTGGCATCTCGTCATTTGGTTGAGTGCACGTTATGTGGGGGAACCTTTTTTTCATTGAACAATATTTGCAATCAACTAAGTAGCCTTAAATCAGGCTATTAGGCTTGCTAATATCTAATAATATTCCAGTTCCTTTCCTTCTACAAGGAAAGGGAACAAAAGTGAGTCGTAAGGGCATACAGTCTATGAAAGAACTGAAATGCCCATTAGGGCAGAAATAACCGGGGGAGTGGGTGGGCGAAGAGAAAAATGGTCCTTTGGGACTAGAGTCCTTAAAACAAGTGGCTTTTATTACATGGCAGTTTCTAAACTTGCTGCTTTGTCATTGCTGGCTTTAAAAGCAATGCAAATACAGGTAGAAAGAAACAGCTAAACTTGGGGGAACATTCTTCACTGCATTGCTTTCTATGCACCAGCTCGCCACTCTTTTGACATTTATTGCTGGGTTTTTTTAAATTATTATTTACTGGCCATCCTCAGGACTTTCTAAGTGATGGATTGTTGGAGGGGTTTGTCATTAAAATGGCAATTAGCTAGATCAGCTAAGCATCAAGAAACATTAACTGTCCCTACAGGGTTCTGCATGGAGGCCCATGATAATGCGGGAAAGAAGCTGTAGAGGTTGCTGATGGTCAGAAATGGTGGAGATGAATGACATTATTTTTTTCTTTTACTACAGCTCCCAGAATCCACAGCCAGCATGTCCAGCTTTGTCTACCTCTGATTTAGAATGAGAAAATTACAGGCTGTGGTGCCTAGGCTTGAGATGGCATTCTAGGAGTTGCAATAAGTAAGGACGTAATCACACAGACCATAAGAACTGCAGTTATATCAATTGTGCTATTATTTAAATCATTTTATAAACTTCTGTTTGCATGATGCATGGGTAAAATCAATTTATTTGGCCAACCAATCTATTTTTTTCAACCTTGCCAACATGGGCTTTTTAAAATGATCTGATCTCTCATAGTTTCTACCTACTACATTGCTTTGACATTCATAAACATTGCACCCACATATGTTTTCAAAGCCATAGTCACTGCATGGCCACCACACTTGTTCCCTTTTTATTTATTTTTTCAAATGCTAATAGGTGTATTGGTATTCTCTCCCCCAAGAGTTTACCGCTGCATTACTTCCTTGTAACATCCACCCCTGAATGTTTCTTTCCTTGTCAGTGTGAAGAAACACCCCTCCTACCATGCTTTGAGGGGAAAAGCACCCTAAAACTGAAGAACCGCCACTGGAAACTTTGTGTTATGAAATATCTTCCAATATTGCCTTCTAAAGTTTTTCACATTAATTTAGATGCTGCTTTAGCGATATATCACTTAGGCATTTTTAACAACAACAAAAGCCATTTTATAGCAGCGTGCTCCTGAAACAGGATGGTTTGGATGTAATGTGTAGCCTACAAAACCAACTCAAAGTTCAAGAAATGTATCAAAAAAAGAGACATTCTTGTGAATGTGCCCAACAATTTATATATACTTTATGACTGTACATAAATATAGATCAGTATAAATGGAGTAGGAAATTGAAACGAACCAAATGGCTCATGTGATTAGGCCTGAAAATGCACACATTTTTCAACTCTGAGAAATAATTATGTTTCTCCTATAAATAAGACAAATCTTGAAGAAGTGGCTGAACCTGCCTCCCATCAGAAGTTGGTACTTCCAAATTACAGCATTTTCCTTAAGGAGGAGCACAGAATCTAGCTTTGCTTATTTTATTGCAAAGCTATGAATAGTGCTTCTGTAGTACCCAATAAAACAACTCTGGAACAGCATAAAATAACAATAAAAAAGTACTAGAGACAGTGAAATACAAAGTGGAGAATAAAATTAGGGCAGCAAAAAACCCTCATTGACATGAAGAATGAAATTCAATAGATTTTAAGATTGGAAACGGCCTGGGGAAATGAAAATACCATTGTTTGGTGTTGAAAAAGGCCATTAAGTTGACAGCATGTTCTCACGGGTCATGGGGTACAGTTTTACTGGGATCCACCTTGATTTCCTGTATTCCTGGCAATGTTCTCCAGGTCAGAACTCAGCTTAGCAGAATCCAAATTCTGTAGCTTCCATCTCCATTTTATTTATTTATCAACACTAATTATTAATCCTTTTTCTGGCCATTTGAGCCCTCAAAGTCATGTACAATAAAAATGTAAAAGAGCCTTAAAAAAAAAAGAAAGAAAGAAAGAAAGAAAAAACAGCCTTCTCTGATTCTTGCTATGCAATCCCTTGAGAATACTGGTGACTTCCATGAAGTGCATATGGAAATTTAAGATTTTGTTTTTGTTTTTGGTAGCAAGGTTCTTTTATTCAGGCATGCCTTCAAGCAGTTAATCATAGAACAATTGAGTTGGAAGGGGCCTACAGTATAAGGCCATTGAGTCCAACCCCCTGTTCAGTGCATGAAACCAAATCAATGCAGATCTGACAGATGGTTGTCCAATTTTCTCCTGAATGCCCCCAGCGCTGGAGCTTTCACCACCTCCGAGATAATTCATTCCATTGTTGTACTGCTCTAACAGTTAAGAAGTTTTTCCTCATATTCAACCTAAATCTGGCTTCCTGTAGCTTCGGCCCATTATTACATGTCCTGCACCCTGGGATGATCAAGAACAGATCCTGCCCCTCCTCTGTATGAGAGTCTTTCCAGTATTTGAAAAGTGCTATCATATCCCCCCCCCCCCGCCCCAGTCTTCTGTTCTCAAGACTACAAACAAATTTATTATGGTCATATGACCCATACAGAAAAGGTATACAGAAAATAATGGGAAAGATTACAGGGAGATAGGTACATTTGAGAGATTAGGTGATTGGAACAAACTTCGCCCTCTTACACATTGCAGCTAGAAAAAACTATGCTACCTGAGCAGTGATGTAAGGTTTGAGGTCTGATAAGCAGTATTGTACTAACCAACTAGAAGGGTAGCCTTGGAACCTGTTCAGCAATGGGCGGATTAGGTTATTCCTGGTTTGTTCATGGAATGGGCAATGTAAAGGGGTATGTGCCAGAAATTCGGGAGACCCTTTTCCACAAGGGCAGAATCTTTTTTGGTGTGGGATTCCCTTACGTCTGCCCTGAAGAAGGGCTTAGGGGAGTGTTGAGATTTTGATGTGAATATGTATTAAATAGAAATGTTGTATGTTGTTGTTTAGTCATTAAGTCGTGTCCGACTCTTCGTGACCCCATGGACCAGAGCACGCCAGGCCCTCCTGTCTTCCAC
The DNA here is from genome assembly GCA_037013535.1 of Intellagama lesueurii. Lineage (NCBI taxonomy): Eukaryota > Metazoa > Chordata > Lepidosauria > Squamata > Agamidae > Intellagama > Intellagama lesueurii. Next base: position 12,008,819 of record JBAJHW010000003.1, read on the forward strand.
TGCCTCCCGGAGCTACCAAATTCATGTTGGTAGCTTCGATGACACTGTCCAACCATCCCGTCCTCTGTCGTCCCCTTCTCCTCTTGCCTTCACACTTTCCCAACATCAGGGTCTTTTCCAGGGAGTAAGTATTGAAGCCTCAGCTTCAGGATCTGTCCTTCCAGTGAGCACTCAGGGTTGATTTCCTTCAAAATGGATAGGTTTCTTCTCCTTGCAGTCCAGGGGACTCTCAAGAGTCTCCTCCAGCACCACAATTCAAAAGAATCTATTCTTTGGCGGTCAGCCTTCTTTATGGTCCAGCTCTCACTTCCATACATCGCTACTGGAAAAACCATAGCTTTGACTATGCGCACCTTTGTCAGCAAGGTGATGTCTCTGCTTTTTAAGATGCTGTCTAGGTTTGTCATCACTTTCATCCCCAGAAACAGGCGTCTTTTGATTTCGTGGCTGCTGTCACCATCTGCAGTGATCATGGAGCCCAAGAAAGTAAAATCTGTCACTGCCTCCATGTCTTCCCCTTCTATTTGCCAGGAGGTGATGGGACCAGTGGCCATGATCTTAGTTTTTTTTATGTTGAACTTCAGACCATTTTTTGCGCTCTCCTCTTTCACTCTCATTAAGAAGTTCTTTAATTCCTCCTCACTTTCTGCCATCAGAGTGGTATCATCTGCATATCTGAGGTTGTTGATATTTCTTCCGGCAATCTTAATTCCAGCTTGGGATTCCTCCAGTCCGGCCTTTCGCATGATGTATTCTACATATCAGTTAAATAAGCAGGGAGACAATATACAGCCTTGTCGTACTCCTTTCCCAATTTTGAACCAATCAGTTGTTCCATATCCAGTTCTAACTGTTGCTTCCTGTCCCACATATAGATTTCTCAGGAGGTAGATAACGTGGTCAGGCACTCCCATTTCTTTAAGGACTTGCCATAGTTTGCTGTGGTCCACACAGTCAAAGGCTTTTGTGTAGTCAATGAAGCAGAAGTAGATGTTTTTCTGGAACTCTCTGAGTCATGTACTGATTGTATTCAGGTGTGGGTACCAAGGTTTTAGACTTAATATTGTACAGCTGTTGTACATGATGTAACCTTATGTAAGTAGAAAATGAAGTAATGTATTTTCTGATTGGTCCTAAGAATGTATATAAGTCATGTGTAAAGGGGACATTTTATCTGCTGTAAGTCAGATCACTTATTTCTATTTTATGTATTGTACCATGTCATGTTATGCTGCCAGATGAATGTCTATTCTCTCTGTATATATGTTAATAGACTAAGTTGGTATTTTACTCTCTCAGTGTTATAGTGTCTTTGCAACCTGATATCTCCTAACTCTGCTTATGTCCCGAGAACACATATTAAACCAAATTCTCAACAGGGAGCACTTTCAGTCTAGCCAGCATAAATGCTGTACAGACCTGCGGTAAGCAGAGTGAGGTTAGGTGGCCCGCAGGAGTCCGGTATGGTGGAAGAACACCATGTGAGAAAGGGGAGCACATTCTGTTTGCCTGGACAAAGAGTTCCTGCTTTTCTCAAAACTAAACATTCCCAGTTTTTTCAGTCTTTCCTCATAGGGCTTGGTTTCCAGTCTCCTGGAAGCTCAGATCTTAAGATTTTAGGGGACATGCTGGTTTTCTCTTTTTTAAGGCAAACTAGTGGAAGGAATAGGTTTTTCCACAATTGAGATGCCGGTACAGAGGGAGCCCGGTCTCTTGGTGTTTTGTTGTGAGACACACAGGTCCTCTGTTGATCTCAGTCTGTGGACAGGTATACTGTAGAAGGTGGTCTTTCAGATATGTCACCCCTGAGCCATATAGGTCATTGAATTGATTTTTTTCTTCAGCCATTACGATGAGTAGATGCAGGGCCACCCCAAGACATTCTGCTGTCTGAGGCAAATGGCAAGATGGTGACTCTACCCTGTCCACATGCAGGATATGGCTGAACTAGCAGTTGGATTAAGGGCAACAATTTGATTTAGGGACCTCAGGATAAGTTGTGTGTCATACATAGCTCTAACAAGAAGAAGCAGGGAGCAGCTATTGTAAACCATAGAGGCAGAGGGAGATATGGAGTAGGAAGGTAAAAGCAAAATAGCTCTTAAGTCTGATGAAATGGACTTAAAAGCTCACATTAAAAAAATATAAAGTTAGTCTTTAAGGTGCCACCATGTTTTCATCTTTTTTAAACGTTCTATTAAGCAGCAAAATCAGGGAGCTGGACAGGGGACAGATTGTATTTGTCTTCAGTGTGGAAGGGATTGTCACTCTCGAATTGGCCTTCTCAGCCACACTAGATGCTGTTCCAAGTCCTCCATACAGAGCACGTTACCATAGTCTCTTGAGACTGAAGGATGCCTACTATTTTGCTTTTACCTTCCTACTCCATACCTCCCTCTGCCGTTTGCCTTTTTTACTTTTTATATCTATTTTGCGTTTACGTACAATGCTTGCATAGACTGACACGGCTACCCTTCTACAACTGCAGCTATGAAGTAGGACTTTTGATACCATTGACCATAATGTTCCTCAGGGCCGTTTATCTGAGGTGGGGCTTGGAGGCACTGTTGTACAGGACTGCCACTTTGGATCAGGAGAAGGTTCAAATTAAAATGCAAGAGCCTTCACAAATAATAAGAAAAACACTGTTGCTACCGTATTGTTTGGCAACAAGTACAATGTGAAGAATCTAGCCGATGTTCACTTTCAATAATTTAACAGAACCTAGTGGTTGTAAAAGAGGCACTGGATGTGTCTAAAGGAGGAAAACTCATTTATCAGAAAGACTTTGCCTAAGATTAGAATGATTATAGAGCTGGACCTGAAATCCATTGATGAAGATGGATGAAACAAATTTGAATTCTCTCCTGCTTCAAGTCTTTTGAGGATATATATTATCTCCCATGCTCATCCTTCTTATACTGACATAATGTCCTTACATCCTTAACAGAATTTAGAAGTTAGTTATGTGCCTAGTTGGAACTGGCTTATAGTGATCCTAATAGGGGTTTCAAGGTAAGTGAGATATTTAAGGAATGCTTTTATCAGTTCCATTTCCTCAGTGAGCATCCATGGCCGATTGGGGTTTTGAACCCTGTTGCTATAGTCCGCCACTCTATCCACTACATCACTCTGGGAATTAACCATGTGCCATCAAGTCAATTCTGACGTACAGTGACTCTTTTCAGAGTTTCCCAGGTAGAGAATACTCAGAAATGGTTTACCATTCCCTTCTTTTGAGGGTGCCCTGGGACTGTGCAGCTTGCCCAAGGCCACACAGTCCTTGGGCACAGTGGAGAATCAAACTCCCAACCTCTGACTCTGCAGCCAGATACCATTTATTGGAAGAAAATTAGGGTATAAATAAAATGAATGAACAAACAAATGAACAAACGAATGAATGAACAACAAATTTTGGGCTGGGCCAGGCAAAACTCTGATTTGGATTGTTCTTCTGTCTGATGCCAGGAGTAAGAAGGTGCCTCCTTAGTCCTCCTTCTGGCACATGTATTCTACCTGTCTGAATTTATCAAATCACTATCTGCTGGCTTAAATATTTGAAAACAAACATATTTAAAATCTAACACATGTAGGCTCTGGCTGTACACATGTTATCCAGCTACTTTCTTGTTCTTGAAGACTGTGCAGAAACTCTTGGTTCAATATGTTGCTGCTGTTACGTGCTATCAAGTTTCCTCCAAGGGTCACATTATTGGGCCAGGGTACCTAGTTAGAACATATCCCATCAGTCTTAAAAGTTACTGATTTCCATATAGTCTCTCCGGACAAGTGCTAGCTTTGATGTGTCAAGCGCTATATATTCTGAAGGAACAGCTGCTTCTACGTGAATCTGCTTACTGTATAGAATCTGATTCAGTGGCACTAATTCCAGCATTGAGGCGTGGTCTTGAGTGGCTTATGTGTGGTTCTCCCCACAGTTTGGGGGTGAGACATTGCCTAGCTCCGTTATGGGCTACCTATCAAGTGTGCGGCAATGGTTGTGACAGCCTGTTTGTGGAGTGCTGTTCTTGTGACACTTGACTGATTTCATCTGCATTAGATGAAGACAACTGCTGAAATCCTGCTTCTTAGCATAGAAAATCACAACTACTGTAGGCCCATGGAATCAGAGGAGTTGACTCAGCAAATCCCCACTGATTCATTGGGCATATTCGAGTTGTGACTTACTATGCTAAGCAACGGGATTTCAGCCAATGGTTACTTTCTTGGATAAAAAAAGTACGTCTTCACACAATACAAAACTGTGGAGCCTTGTGGCACAGTGGTTAAACTGCAGTACTGCAGTGAATACTCTGCTCACAACCTGAGTTCAATACTGACGGGCTCAAGTAGCCAGTTCAAGGTTGATTCAGCCTTCCATCCTTCAGAAATTAGTAAACTGAGTACATAGCTCACTTGGGGAGCAAAATACAGCCTTCATAATTAAACTGCAAACTGCCCAGAGAGTACTTTAAGCCCTATGAGGTGATATATAAGCAACACACACACAGAGGCACACAATTAATTTGTAATATTCATAGAATCATAGAAAAGTGAAGTTGGAAGGGGCCTACAAGGCCATTAAGTCCAACCCCCTGCTCAATGCAGGAATACAATCAAAGCATATCTGCCAGGTGATTATCTAAGTTTTTCTTGAATGCCTCCAGGGTTGGAGCCCGAGGTAACTGGTTCCACTGTCGTACTGCTCTAACAGTTAGGAAGTTTTTCCTAATATTTAACCGAAATCTGGCTTCCTGTAACTTGAGCCCATTGTTGCGTGTCCTGCACTCTGGGATGATCGAGAACAGATCTTGTCCCTCCTATGTATGACACCCTTTCAAATATTTGAAAAGTGCTATCATATCGCCCCTCAGTCTTCTTCTTTTCTGAAGGCTAAACATGCCCAATTCTTTCAGCCTTTCCTCATAAGGCTTGGTTTCCAGCCCCCTGATCCTCCTTGTCGCCCTCCTCTGAACTTCTTCCAATTTGTTAGCATCCTTCTTGAAGTGCAATGTCCACACATATAAAACCTTTGCTTTTCAGGGAGGCATTTCAGGATGTCCTCCGCTCATAATTGTTGGTCACTTAGTCTTATTTTGACCATCATATTCTGTAATCTTTATCTTGTCCATTGCTGCCATCTTGATTTTTAGAGAGTTCAACGGTTTAGGTATGTGGTTGTGGAGGCAGAGGTTCGGAGTTCGATTCCCCACTGGGCCTCCTTGACAGAGATTGGACTCAATGATCCAACAGCTCTGTAGTTCTATTATTATTATATTTCTTTATTTTATACGTCTGGATTGGGTGGGATTTAGCTGTTAAATTCTTTATGTTTATCTTATTGCTGGAAACCACCCAGAGTAGTGGAAAGGCCACTAGACGGCGCAGTATAAAAATAAAACAAAACAAAACAAAATAATTTCCATGCGGTTTGCCTCTTCTTCCACTCTGGATTGAGTGATAATGTTATGTGATCACATAGACAATCCAGGAAGAGCTACTGGAATGCACAGCTTTTGCTAAGGCTAATGCAAATAAAATGCGATGTCATGCACACCTTGATTATAAGAGCCCTGTGGCGCTCGAAGCATGTGTTTTAAAACAGAGGGGATAAAAAAAGAGGGCAAGAAATTATTTAAATTTATATTTAAAATAAATATAAAAAGACTTGCCCACTGTGTGGTATGTTTAATACCAATAAAAATGAGGAAAATGGCAAAATATCCTCTTAAATTTCCTTCAACATCACTGTGAAATGATTAGCCATTGTTACTTGTTATGTCACCTGTCTCTAACGTCTGTGTTCTTTTTATGAAAGGATCCATAGTATTAACAACTTCCCTTGTTAATGGAGACGGCGGGGGGGGGGGGGGGAGAGCGCAAGTAATAAGTAATGGCATTCTTTATAACGTGTTACTTCCAAACCTCTGGGCCTGCAAGTATTTTATTAGAATGGCTACTGCCTGCAGCTCAGCCATTGCCCACTTGGGGGAGCGGCTCATAAATACAGTTTTTTCTTACAAAAAAGAAAGGCAATTAAAGTAACTTTACAATTATCCCAGCGACTTCCTGCCTGTAGGCACCACTTGGTCTTATTTCATTGCTGGATGAGTCACAACTGGACTCCCCAGTCCACCTGAGAACAACATCCTGAGAAAACAAATCAAGAATGCTTCCGGTGACCTCCAAGCAGCTCTCCTCATTGCACTTGATCCAGAGAAGCTCATTCACACATGCAATCTGGCACTTAATGCAATCAAACAGCAATAACTAGAGTACGCAGGTAGGGCATTTGGCTCGTGCTGTGGGTGTTCTGAAGATTTTCCAGCTCCGCAGTTCTGAGGCAAATACGATATTATCAGCCACCCCCACCCCTATGTGATACAATCAGGGACAAAATCTTAACTTTGACATGTTTTTGCCCCATCCATAAGGGACGAAGGGGGGGGGGGCTCAGTTTCTTCTGGGTTTGTCGGAGGTGGAGGTATAGAAAATTATTCCCCTTTCCACCCTTTTTCCTTCTCTCTCTCTCTCTCTCTCTCTCTCTCTGTGTGTGTGTGTGTGTGTGTGTGTGTGTGAGAGAATGACAAAAAGGATGCTAGTGAAGATCTGGTTGCCTGAAACTGGTCCTCACCCCCTCCTGACCCCCCGCAGTTGTACTGTGACTGGAGGGCTGGAGAGAAGTGAGAAGCAGCAGCATGTGTGGCTGAGCAACAAGGGAGGAGAAATCAGGATAGGACCACTTGGGGAATGCTTTTAATGGGGAGAATGGCTGGGCTCCAGCAGCAAAGGAAGCAGATGTGACACCTGTTACTGTCATCTCTGAGTCTGCAGGGCACAACTTGTTCTTTTCTGTGCTGATTTTGTTGCAGAGTTTTGAATTTTTGTTTAAATTCCTCTAGCTGTGCAGAAGAGAAGGGATTCGCAAAACAGAATAGCTTCAATTTCCCCTGAGAAGTCCACTTCCTTTTTCTCATCAACTTGCACTTACAGTCTCAAGAACTCACTACTCTGAGACATTAGTAAGAGAAAGAATAAAAGGTTTTATCACTTAAAATTGAACAGATCAAACAGTAAACTGACAAACATGACTGCTTTCAGCAACAGACTTCAACAGAGCGGGAAAAAGCTCTGAGCAGAGAGGAAGGAAGGGCTGTCTTTGAAATCATAAGCGGGGGAAGGAACGATTGGAATGACAGTCACTCCAGCTCAGGAAAGTCCCTCCCAGCCAAACAAACTACAGGCAGCATGTGAGGTTGTAAAAACTCCAACAGATTTACCTCCCCCCTGTATTGTGTTTTTATAAGTAGAAACTCATCTTATCTGGCAACGCCAACCCCCCCCCCCCCACACACACACACACTCCACAAAGAGCCAGGAAGACAATGTAAACAGTGCAGACAAGATTCCCAGGAAGTGCTGTATTCATTCTTAAGACAAAGAAGGATGAACCAGAAAAGGGAAGAAGAGAAAGTTTTTCTGTGTTTGGAAAAGCCCATGGTATTGCTCCAAGCCATTGTGTTTTAGAGTTATCCTTTTTGGAGAGAGAAAAAATCACAGAGGTATCTCTGTGTTAGCCTTTTTGCAGCAAAAAAAATGACAAAGAGTTTTGTGGCACCTGAAAGCCTAACAGGTTTTTCTTTGGTATAAGCTGCTCATGGATGTGAAAAGTGTTGCCTCTTTGGGAAGCTGCTCATGTACTTTATTAGGATGGTAGTGAAAGGGGGGGGGGAGAGTAGATACGCAGAAGATTCAAACATTGACTGTTGTGGTCATTTCACAAACAAAATACATGCTGCATTTCAGTGGCAAAGTTAGTAGAGAATCATAGTTTTGGAATGTGACTGGGCACTCAGTTAAGTTACTGGCTGGCCTTTCCAGATTTTGGGAAATGACTGCTGTTTTGTCTGCAAAGTTCTGGTCTAAGATAAGGTGGTTTATCCATTGCAACAGTCCTGTTTATTTTCATTGGTATATCTAGCACTTGGTACATAAATAGACGTGGGCGAGGCACAGAATTGGCTACACTACTACATGGCAAAAGGAAAGAAAAAAAGAAAACTGAAAACGGTATGTTTGGGACTTTGTCTCAGCAACTGCTTTCCAGAAATAGGTTCTAGGGTTTGAAATTGCTTAGATCAGGATTGGGACGCCTTCAGGGTTGCTGGGTCTGCTTTGTTTTAAGTAGATCAGTGGTTCCCAACCTTGGGTCTCTTGCAGAGTTTTGGATTTTGGTTAAATACCTCTAGCTGTGCAGGAGAAGTGTAGGGACTAACAAATCAGAATTAGCTTCAAGTCTCCCCAGAGTAAGCCACCCCTTATTGTCTCATCCACTGGCACTTACAGTCTCAATACTCTGAGACACTGGTAAGAGAAAAAAATCCAGAAGGTTTTATTTACTCACAGTTGAAGAGATCAGACAGCACACTGTACAAAAAATGACTGCTTATAGCAACAGGCCTCAACAGACTCACAGCCTGCTTCCAGCTGACTCCTGCAGACTACATTCTAACTGCACTAATTGGCAGCAGACTCTCAACTGCAGACTAAAAGAGAAGGAAAAAAGACATAGAGAAGAGAGGTATGGGGACAATTGATTACTGCAGGATTGATTGACAGTCACCCCAGCCTAGAAAAATGCCTCCCAGCCAAACCTACTAAAGACAGCAAATGAGGCTGAAATAACTCCAGTGTTCTTGGACACAGACAAATGATGGCAACTGCATAATTAATAACATCTGGAGGGTCACCGTGGCTTAGCACTGGCCAATACAGATTGTGGCTTAGTATTACTAGAGGAAAACAGTGCTCGAGCTGAATCCTATCAGATTTTTCACTTGTGCAATCACTAGTGCATGCATGTGCTGGTGAACCACACTGTGCCACAGGACGAAATAGTCTATATCTACTGTTTGCTGGAAGTGTATCCCATATCATGTTGATGTCTATACATATCTGTTTGACAGAAAGAAAGGCACTGTCTTAAGGCTTTGGGAAGTAAAAGCTGCTTTGGGATCACATGGAAATCTAGACCCGAACATTTCAGACTAGAATTCCAAGAATCCACCAGCCAGCAGAGGAAAAAAGCTGCAGTCCAGAAAGAAGTAACTATAACATACTTGTGTGATAGCAGTGGCATAGTGAGGGCAGGGTCACAGGGGCAGTTGCCTGGGCAGAAAATTTTTAGGGGCACAAAATTTCAGCCCTGCCATGGAGCCATTAGGGCAAGGTGGAGCGCACAGCGATCGAGAAAGTGCATGAGCCTCTCCTCTCCTCGCCTCTTCTGGCTACTTTTAGCAATATTGATTTATTTCCTCCTATTTGAATCGTTATGACTGGCTGCACCATGGTACCGGTTTATTTTCTTTTTTGCTTCAAGGGGCAATTTAGCCCCTTGATTTCTATATACCGTATTTTTCCATGTATAAGACGCCCCCATGTATAAGACCGCCCCCCCCCCCACTTTTCTAACCCAAAATTAAGAAATCTAAGTGGGGCTTAGCAAGTGGAGGGGAAAGCAGGGATCAAAGCCCTGCAGGATCACTTTGATCCCTGCTTTCCCCTCCACTTGTTTTTGGTCTCTCCTCAGCTTACTTCCGTGTATAAGACGACCCTCAATTTTTAGTCTAAAGATTTTAGACAAAAGTATAGTCTTATACACGGAAAAATACGGTATATATATTAAAAACATAATATTTATCAATACATTGATGTGTCAGAAGCAGGGCTCCCTCTAGAGTGTGCAGCTGCGCTTGACTTTGCACCCCTTCTGGACGGTTTTCCTCTTCCTCTGTGGACCCACAGCAGTTGTTTCCAGCCCCTTCGTTCTGGTTGCAACTGAACCCCATGTGGGGGGTGGTGGTGGACTTACACACGGGGGTTGAAAATGAGAGGGAACATTGATTGGGAAGAGGGTTCTGTTTAGAAAACTGTCCTCTGTTGCACTGAAAAGATTGGACAGCCATCTGTCTGGGACGGTATGAGGTCCGGGATGGTATGAGGTCTCCTGCTTTGGGCAAGGGGGTTGGACTAGAAGACCTCCAAGGTCCCATCCAACCTTTCGACGATTCTATGATTCTATGGCTGCTCCTGCAGAAATGCATTGCACACAATAGACTTTGGAGATCCGTGCAGCAGTCCTGATGATCACCCCCCCTGGGTGGCATTGGCATGCCAGCGTTTCAGGGTATCTTCCCGTAGAATAAAAACAATTATTACTGGCCAGTAATGTAATGGCGGAGGGCTCCCCCGGTGACATACTTTTACCCATGTATCGATGGAGGAGGAGGGGCTGTGTGCTAGCCCCGCCTCTTCTGCAGTAGCTTTGCTTGTGCGAAAGTGATGTCTCTGAAAACTTTTCTACCCAAGGAGACTTTCCACGTGAGTAAGATCAGGGAGAAATCTGTTTTCTTGGTTGAGCCTCCCTGAATAGAAGGGGGCCTCTTGCTTCAGACACACTATTTTTGCATGTGTTAAAACACTCTCCTACACACTCTTGTGTTTTAACAGGAACTTCGGAATAGGGTTTGTTTTGTGTACTTCTGTATGTCTGGAGAATTGTAGGTCAAAAACTGAAAAACAAGACTGACTCAGTTCTGACTCACTACAGAGTGAGTGGCTTCTTCAATTCTTCTGACAAAGATTTATCTTGGTATACACTATAACATCTGGTGGCAATTGGTTCCCTAGGTGAATGGTGCCTCATTATTTGCGGAATACTACCCTTTGTCTTAAACTGTGTATGTCTCTCTGTCTGTGTGTGTGTATGTGTGTGTGTGTGTTGAGTTCCCCTTTGCCCCCAAAGCAGTTCAGTTCTAAGTTTTGGCAGACGCAAGGTTTCACTGTGGCTGCTCTGACATATTAGCTGTGCTTATTGCTCCTTTTCAGAACTGAAGGCTCTTATGCAATGTGACAAGAAATATATAGCCATGTAATGCAAAATGACAGGGCTAGAGCAGAACAAGATATCGTTAGCTGCAAAAGAAAAAGGTCACTCAGATCTCTTGTGAAAAGAGAAAACCTTTTCTATATTTTGAATAATGCAAGTGTCAGGGGAGTAAACTGTGCAGGATGATGGAGAAAGATTGCAAGCCCGCCTGTGTCCAGACCCGCACAGATACCTATGGCCAGAGCAGATCATAAGGGGAATGCCTATTCCATGTAATTAACCCATTTCCTTACAACCGACCTGCACTTTATAGGCCCATTCCAGCTTCATTATTCTGTGATTCTATTATCTATCCCCATAATGGGATTGGCTCAGAGGTACACATTTCAGCAATCAGGCTTGCAAACTAAGTCTTTGTTTATCTTCCGGTGACCTATCACAACACAAAGCATGCCCTGCCAGCTCTGCAGTTCTAAGATGATGATGATAATGATGATTAAGAGGGCTTTTCCAAAATAGCAATATGTGGTCCATAGGTTAAACTTTGCCCACCATGGGGTTAGGGGATGATAGAAATTTCTAAAATTATGCATGCATGGTATAGGGAAAGTGGGTGAAATATTAAAACTGGGCATTATCCAATGAAGATTATGCTGGTGAAGAGCTTTGAAGATATCTTGAACCACCAGAAAGACAAATGTTGTTGTTTAGTCGTTAAGTTGTGTCCGACTCTTCGTGACCCCATGGACCAGAGCACGCCAGGCCCTCCTGTCTTCCACTGCCTCCCGGAGTTTGGTCAAATTCATGTTGGTCGCTTCGATGACACTGTCCAACCATCTCGTCCTCTGTCATCCCCTTCTCCTCTTGCCCTCACACTTTCCCAACATCAGGGTCTTTTCCAGGGAGTCTTCTCTTCTCATGAGATGGCCAAAGTATTGGAGCGTCAGCTTCAGGATCTGTCCTTCCAGTGAGCACTCAGGGTTGATTTCCTTCAGAATGGATAGGTTTGTTCTCCTTGAAGTCCTGGGGACTCTCAAGAGTCTCCTCCAGCACCACAATTCAAAAGCATCAATTCTTCGGCAGTCAGCCTTCTTTATGGTCCAGCTCTCAGTTCCATACATCACTGCTGGAAAAACCATAGCTTTGACTATGCGGACCTTTGTCGGAAAGGCGATCAAATCAAATAGAAGCAAAAAAAAAAAGATAACACTGAAGCTATTGTACTTCGAGGCACATCACAGAAGACAAGAATTGCTGGAAAAGACAATAATGTTAGGAAAAGTTGAAGGCAGCAAGAAAAGAGGAAGACCAAACAAGAGATAGGTTGACTCAATAAAAGAAGCCACGGCTTTGAGTTTACAAGACATGAACACTCATTCATAAGGTTGCCACAAGTCAGAAGCAACTGGAAGGCACAGAACAGAAACAACAATTAGCCCATGAGGGTGAACGGCCGGAGAGCCAAGTGTTCCTTCAGTGCTTTGGGTGGAAAGGAGGTGGGACAGTTTCCAGCCAAAGTATAGGACTTCTAAGCTGGTTTGCAGTTCCAGTCGTTACTGATAAAGCAAAGCAAAAACAAAGCTTGCTGCTTATATGCTGCCCCATAGTGCTTAAAGCACTGTCTGGGTGGTTTACAGTTTAATTATGCAGACTACACATTGCCCCCACCCCGCAAGCTGGGTACTCAATTTACCAACATTAGAAGGATGGAAGTCTGAGTGAACCTTGAGCTGTCTACTTGGGACTGAACTCAGATAATGAGCAGAGTTTTAGCTGCAGTACTGCAATTTAACCACGGCGCCATGATAACTGTAGGTAAATATGTTAGCCAATGTTTGTTTGCTGTTGATTAACCTGAATGCCCTCTTGGTTCTAATGGAGAACATTGCTTCAAATGCTGTGGAGTCAAGCCGCCCTTTTGGAAGAATGGAAATGGGTGAGGGCGACCAAAAGCGACAAAGACAAGGAAAGAATAAGGAGAAGAGGTCAGAAGTCACCAAAGGCTGGAAACATGAACTTCAGCTGATGTATTAGCATCCATCAAAGAAGTCCCTGAGAACTGGTGACAAATGTAATTTACAAGCAGACAGGAGGGAAAGGGATTTATTACTAAGCAGAGCAGAGACAGCCTGGCTCACAAGGCAAGGTTTTTGCTTGTAGAGAAACAGGAGGGCAAGATGAAGGCAGCGGTAGAGAAAAATCACACATCCATTACTCCTTCACATGCTGCTACTGACTAATGCCACGAAAGAGTCTATACCAGTGAGAGGATGCAAGGAAAGGTCACTACTAGAGTGGACAGAATGTAAGGGTGGTTTCCTGGAACAGAACATCCTAATAGCAAAGGGGAGACTAATTCTCAAATGGTACAGGTTGTAAAAGAAAGAACTTTGTGAACGTCTGTGAAATGCAGATCCAGTCGCTCAAAACAGAAGAAACCCAAAACTGGCATGAAAAGGGTGAAGCTCAAGGATGATGGGCTATCAAAGCTGTTTGAAGGCAGATGGGGGGAAGAGTTGCCCCTCTAGCTGAATGAATTTCTACACAGTCTCATTTAGTTATTTTTTGATGAAGCTGAAAAACACACATTAAATTATAGTATCAAAACATGATTAAAGAACTTGGCTGGAATCTTTTTAGTGAAGGATAACACCAGCAGCATAACTTTCAGTGGTGAATCGCTGCAATTAATCCTCTTTTAAAGTCTATTGTATTTTAATTTTCCATTGGTTTGTAACCGTTTTGTAAGCCACCTTGAGTCCAAATTCTGGGGGGAAGGTGGCGTACAAATGCACCGAATAAATAAGTAAATAAATAACAAGTCAGCAAATCATCGTGTGACTCAGCATGTGATACAAAATGTCTGTCTGACTTCTTAAATTGCAGCCATTCAGTGCTGAAAGTTACATGGCTGGGGTAAAATATAATAGGATCCGGCTTCTATCACGTTAAAAAGATGCACCGAATTAGCATTATTCCAAGGTCATTTCAAACACAATTTAAAAAAAGAACACCAATACAGATCATTAAAAGGCCCGGCCTCAACAGTGCATTCCATGGCCAGTTCTCTCTAAATGAAAAGGGCTTTTTCCCTGCCAGCAGAAAGATAGCAGGGAGGTGGCTGGCCTCTTAGTCTCTCTTGGACAAGAGTTCCAAAGCATGGGGGCGGCAAACGAGAAGGCCCTGCTCCATGTGCTCATTGAATGTCCCTGTGAGACACCTCCTGGTGATCTTAAGCCTCAGACACGCTCATATGGGAAGAAACTATATTAGCCCATGGTACGTAAATGAAAGAGGATTTTTTAATGAGAGTGGGCAGTCTGTAGCACTATTTCATATTGCATATGGCCTCTTTTCAAAGGGGCTCCAAGATTTTTCTTACAAGGAAACGGACCCTTTTAAAATTTGCATCTGCTTTTGAAATGTTCTCTCAGCTGTGAAAGATGGATGAAGGCGGTTGGGTGGATGAAGAGGTTCCATCTGGATTAGATGGCAGGAAAACACTATCTGTTTTTACTTTTCAGACCAGACCACCTGCAAGCCCTGCATGATCTGGTCCATTTCCCATTACAGTACCTGGCTCACTTCAACCTGGCCTTGAAGGGTGGAGCATTCATTGATCCCACCTACACAGGTGTGACAAGCGGTTGCTGATGGTACCTGGAGACTCTGAAGGCGGAAGTCTTCTTTTGAATTTGTGGACAGAGCAACATTTAGCATTTTATCATAGAACCATAATAGAGTTGGAAGGGACCTATGTGGTCTTCGAGTCCACCCCCTTGCTCGATGCAGGACTCCAAATCTGACAGATGGCTGTTTAATTTCCTCTTGAATGTGGAGTACTCACCACCTCCCAAGGTAATTGGTTCCATTGTCACACTGCTCTAACAGTTAAGACGTTTTCCCTGATACTTGAGGTAAAGGTTCCCCTTGACATTTAGTCCAGTCATGTCCGACTCTAGGGCGCGGTGCTCATCCCCGTCTCCAAGCTATAGAGCCAGCGTTTGTCCGAAGACAGTTTCCGTGGTCACGTGGCCAGCTCGACTAGACACGGAACGCTGTTACCTTCCCACCGTGGTGGTACCTATTTATCTACTCACATTTTTACATTCTTTCAAACTGCTAGGTTGGCAGGAGCCGGGACAAGCGACGGGAGCTCACTCCATCGCGTGGATTCGATCTTGCGACTGCTGGTCTTCTGACCTTGCAGCACAGAAGTTTCTGCGGTTTAACGCGCAGCGCCACCACATCCCTGATATTCAGCCTAAATCTGGCTGCCTGTAGCTTGAGCCCATTGTTGCATGTCGGGCACTCTGAGATGGTTGAGAACAGATCCTGCCCTTCAAGTATTTGAAAAGTGCTATGGTATCTCCCCTCAGTCTTATTTTCTGAAGGCTAAACATACCCAGTTAGCATTGAACAAAGTATATTTTTTGCTTCTGTTGGATAAGTCCTAGTATAACTAATTAGTGGGGTGTGTAATATTAGTGTTTTTATTAATGCAAGAGGTTAACAGATATAATCAAGTCTCTTTGTCCAATTACATTCAAATATTTACATGTAATTGGTACTGAATTATTTGGAAATGTTGCTGTATCTGACTGTGTGAGGTCCCCCCCCCCTCCCTTATGTGGTGCTTTGAGCTTAGTTTATTTGCTACTGGAAAACTAATTGCTTCCTTATGAGTTAGGTTTGGGTTGTGTGAAACTGGCGTGCACGGGGAAAGAATGGAAGAATTGGGGAGGATGGGTTGTTCTGGCCATCTTGTTTCTGCACTGAGCTTGCCTGTTTTGCATTTCCTTCAGTCTAGGGAGGTAACAAATACAAATGGGTAGATCCATGCCTTCTAGCAGCAAATGTGGACCTTCCAAGTTTTGGCCCACTGGAGACCCAGTCACTTTGCCTTAATTATTGCTGTGAAAAATAACATTGAACTAAAGATGATGATAGTGATGACGATGATGCCATGATCGGATTTTTAAAGCTTACAGCAACGTTTTCTTGTGAAAACGAGAAATAGCTAAAGATGGTTAAATCAAACTTGGTCAAGATTTTCCAAAGCTTGGTTCAGTCTTCCATCAAAACGGAGGCAACAGCCAAGAAAACAGAAGATGGAAACACAACAGCGCTGTTGTGAAGGAAGTAAAAAAGATTCTTAAGTGTAAGACCAAGAATATCTATACTATGATATTCCAAATTACTATGTGCAGATAGGAAAGCCGGATACTGAAGAAAGCGGATGAGATAAACAGCAGTTCATTCAAAACATGATGATGGAGGACACCTTTCACGAGTAGCACGGAGTAAGTCTAGTGGGTTCTAGATCAAATCAAGCCTGAATTCTCACTATAAGCTAAAACAGGCAAGTAAGGAGACAAGACGCACTGGAAAAGTAAATAATGCTGGGGAAATTAGAAGGCAGGTGAAAAATAGGAGCACAAAACCACAAGATGGACGGACTCAGTATAGGAAGCAAGGGCCTTAATTTGTAAGGTCTGAGCAGGGGCCCTTAATGTTAAGACATGTTGGAGGTCATTAATTCAAAGGTTGCCTTAAGTGACAAGCAACTTCATGGCACATAAGAAGAACAAATGAGGATGTTCAAAATGTGTTATTCTTTAGCCAAAGACATTAACATGCTTAAATAATGCACTGTTCCTAGTTTGTATTGCAGAGTATTTGGAGAATTCTAACCTTGAGCGGTAGAATCATCCAGAGGACAAGCCTGAGATAAACAGGAGTTAGGGGAATACCAATTAATATATTTTTCCTTCGCTTGAATAAATATTTTTACTTTTTCTGGACAAAACGTTGAGTTTTTCCTAACAGTTACTTGTCGGCAGAAGTTCTACAAGTTCTGGAGAGAGGAGGAACAGTGACCAGAACAGCAGAGGAACATAAAAATAGTCAAGAGTTTGGAAAGGAAGATTATTGCCAGCCTTTGACATAACTTGGCTAGAGCTGGACACCATTTCCTTGAAGAAACACAAAGAAACACATAAATTTAGGGGGTGCAAAGGATAAAATATCCTCTTGTTATGGTGCAAAAGAAATCCTAGGGGTTTCCATGACAGTGTCTGATTGTCAGAGCAGGAGCTTTTCACATCATATTGTCTAAAGGTGTGACTATTCAGACCTTAATGTCTCAGAAATCAGGCTTTCAAACATGGAAGATGTTTTCGTATGCAAAACCAGTCACAAGGCAGTCACAAATTTGCAAACTATGGGAGTTATGAAAAGTTTCTGCCATGACAATCAAATACTGGTAGGACAGGAAGAATAATATCTTCTCTGTGCTTTAATAAAAATTAAATTTTAAAAAAATCTCTCTTCTAATGATGTGCTTCTTGTAATGTGCAATTTGACCCTTAGTCAAATTGCACATTACATTACATTTCTTTCTTAATTTGAGCCTGGATGCAATTTTTAAAACATTTTAAAACAGGATCCTATTGGTTTTTGTGTATGGTTTGCACAAGTTGATGCAGCTAATTGTAGCTAATTGACATGGGGCCAGAACACATCAGGTACATGACCAGGCATGCAACTTTGATGTGCCCCAGTACCTTATCAATTAAGCGCAGTAAGTTGTACAAATCGTACATGAACATCAATACAATTCTGTCTGTTATTTATTTAAGATATCTACATGCTGTCTTTCAACTTAAGTCAAAAGTGGGTTTATGAACATAATTAAAACAATATTAAAGTTTTAAAATGCAAAAGAATCCAGTTATAAAATGAAAAATAACAGGAGCTTACATCTGAAGATTTTGACTACCACAAGTTGCAAAGTAAACAGGACATATTTGAAATCAATCAATAATGACCAGAATCCTGTTAGTGATCTACACCTGTGTGATTGTGTAAATAATAGCAGCAAACTATTGCTAACTAACTAGGCTTCAGATGTGTTACAAGGTGTGCACCTGGTTGTTCAATAAATGCACATCTAAGTAATGCAACTGACACCTTACTAAGTAATGGCAATTTGCTGCAGTGAGTTATGTAAATTAACTCACATATGTGTACATCACCAAGAGGATTCTGTCCAGTCCTTTATTTTAGTCTCTTGTTTTTTGTCTGAAATGTTTCTTATACAGTAGAACCCCTTATCCACAGGATCAGTATCCACTGTTTCACTTTCCAGAGTCTGAAAATATTAAAATATTTTTTAAAAAATCCTAGAAATCATACTTATTTCTAAAGTTACCAGAACTGGCCACTAGAGGGATCCAGAGACCATGTTATGTATAACATTCGCTATTAAAATAGTGTTCACTATAATCCACATTTTACAGCATCCAATTCTCCACAAATATGGAGGTCCTACTGTATTTGTTTCTTTCTTTTTCTCTCTCCAAATGACTCCATATGATAAAAGTTCTGTTCTGTATCATTTGTAAACCAATTTGGTTGCACTGGGAGGGAATGTAGTCTCAACTTTGTGTCAATAAGTGTCATCCTGGCAGAAAGCACAACTTCAAAATGCCTTCAATACATCATTTTCTTTAATTTTTTTCTGTAATACATGGGCATGTGACTTTTCGGCCAAAATATTCAAGGCAGTTCATGAGTTTATGATTTAAAATAATGTCCTGCAATCCATCAAGCACATACAAAGCAAGGGGGAAGAGGACAATAATGCAAAATTAAGTTATGGATGCCACTGTAGAAGACAGTTTTGGAAGGAAAACAACCAAATAACAGTTGTTCTCTGGCAGGTTTCTGGAAAGAATCTTGATGTATCACTCTCACAGTTTGAAATTTTGTGTATACAGAATAATAATAATAATAATAATAATAATAATAATAATAATAATAATAATAATAATAATAATAATAATAATAATAATAATAATAATAATAATAATAATAATAATAATAATATCCATGAGCCATCACATCAATTCTGACTTCTGGCAAATCTTACATAAGAACATAAGAAGAGCCCTGCTGGATCAGGCCAAGGGCCCCTCTAGTCCAGCTCCCTGTATCTCACAGTGGCACCACCAGATGCCTCTGGAAGCACATGAGACGAGATACCTGTCTCCTGATACCCCTCTCCTGCATCTGGCATTTTGAGCCTTCCTTTAAAGCCTGGAGATGATACATCCCCATCATGGCTTGTAACCTGCGATGGACTTTTCCTCCAGGAATCTGTCCAATCCCCTTTTAAAGGCCTCTAGGCCAGATGCCATCACCACATCCTGTGGCAAGGAGTTCCACAGACTAAGAACACGCTGGGTAAAGAAATATTTTCTTTTGTCTGTTCTCACTCTCCCAACACTCAATTGGAGTGGATGTCCCCTGGTTCTGGTATTGCGTGAGAGGGAAAAGAGCTTCTCTTTGCAGGGTTTTCCAGGTAGAGAATACTCAGAAGTGGTTTACCACTCCCTTCTTCTGGGATTGTGCAGCTTGCCAAGGGCACAAAG
This sequence comes from Intellagama lesueurii, assembly GCA_037013535.1. NCBI lineage: Eukaryota > Metazoa > Chordata > Lepidosauria > Squamata > Agamidae > Intellagama > Intellagama lesueurii. The sequence continues at coordinate 12,028,142 of JBAJHW010000003.1, forward strand.
GTTGGTTTTACTCACAGGAGGTACAGGAGGGAATCGAGCTCCCAACCTCTGGCTCCACAGCCTGATACCTAAACAACAGAGCTATCCAGCCAGCTATGTATGTATAGACCGTTCAAATAATTAATGAGGGTATGGAGAGGGGTGTGTGATAAGTGATAGATGGACTCAAGAGGTATAGGTTCAAAACACCGCTGGGTGTGTGGAACTCATAAAGCCACTCCTTAAATATCTCACTTAGTTTGAAAGCCCTGTTAGGGTTGCTATAAGTCAGTTCAGACTTGGTGGCGCACACACACACACACACCCCACAGAAAAAAATAAGCCTGAAAATGAAAGTGCTTTTAAAGCTGAGGGCTGAACAATAGTTACTATAATCATTTCAAAATAATTAGCTAGCTCCAGCTGAGCAAAGTCATTGTATCATAGCAATCCTGCCAGTTGAACTTGTTTTGGAAGTGATAACCAAACATAAACAAAGGATACCGGTTTTATAATTTGCACTCTTTAAAATTGTAATGTTCTGGTTTTCCAGGGTTGAGAGGGGTCTAGATCTGGCACGCTAACAGATTTTACTCTGTAAAACTTAGTCATAACAATAATGTTATCCACATAGTGGCGATTCGCCAGATTTTAAGTTTCCCGTGGAATGAAAGTGCGAATTAATACCATTTCCTTTTCAAAAATAATTCTATTGAGAAATTTTAAAAACTACAACAAATAATAAGCATTAAAACATCTGATTAAACAAAACAAAAGAGAAACAAACAGGCCATATACATTGTGAACCCCACCCCGAGGACTAACTGCTTAAACCATTTACCCTTCTGAGGACCCCTTCCAAAATTGTATAGATTTGTAAGTAACACTTTGAACCTTCCCCTTTTGTCAATACAAAATGAATAAATTATCCCATCTGCAAACATATCAACAGCAGCTTCCTCTCCAGAAACTAAGAATGTGAAGAAATCCAGCCAAAATCTTCATTCTTTTCTGCATCGGCTTTCTCTACAGACCGAGATGGCATGTCAAGAGTTAATTAACTCTCATACGAGTTCTTGCTCTAAAACAGGGAGCACTTCCCCCCCCCACCCTCCACTGAGGTTTCTGTGTCTGCACAGAACCACTATATGTTCTTTTGTGAAGCAAGGCGCACACATAGAGGGCAGCCCCAGAGGGACTTAGAGGCATGACTGATTTTTACAAATGTGCCCACTCCATCCACTGCTTCTAATTTTTAGATGTCCACCCAACAAGGAAGCACTGATGAATGGTTTAGTGCAAACTGTGCAATTTGGGCGGAAATAATTCCTGCCAATGCAAGACCCCTTGGGGATATCAAAAGAGAATGCCTCACCGTCTTAGAAGTGAAATGAGAAACTTCACCATTTCCTATTATGGTACAGAAGAACATGATGAGTGAATGTCTAGGAGAAATTGACCAGTGGAGTTTCTCAAGACATATATAGCCAGAAGGGAGAAGCTGTAGTCCTTCAGGATGTTGTTGTAGCACAATTCTTATCACCTTCATCTGTCCAACATTATTTCCAAACTTACAAACTTACAAGTTCCGCTCTACCGCTTGTATAGAGATAAGAATAATTGCCTGCTAACTTCTACAAATCGGACTGCTGTTAAAAGCAAAACATCAATGGCTACTGGTCCTGATGATAAAATGTTATCTCCAGAAGGAGAGACAACCCATCTCTTGATACCATTTGCTGGAGAAGAACCACAGAACTGTTGCCCTCCTGTCTAGCTTGTAAACTTCTCATAGGCTTCTGTACCAGATAGACCTTTGGGCTTATCTTGCAGTGCTCTTCCTATTTCCTTCAAAAGTGCCTTTCAAAAACTTGCAGTGGAATCATCCTTATCATCTTAGAAGAGCAGAGCTGGAAAGGACCCAATGAATCATCAAGTCCAGCCCCTGCCAAGGAGGTACAGTGGAGAATCGAACTCCCAGCCTCTGGCTTCATAACCAGATACCTAAACCACTGAACTGTCTAGCAATGGTAGTCTGTTCCAGCAAAACCAACAGAACTTCCAAAAGTTCCTTTTTTGGACACGTTGGCTACAAATTCTAGGCCAAATGAAGGAGCTTTTGGAACTGCTGGACTTTGTTGTTGTTTAGTCGTTTAGTCGTGTCCGACTCTTCATGACCCCATGGACCAGAGCACGCCAGGCCCTCCTGTCTTCCACTGCCTCCCGGAGTTGGGTCAAATTCATGTTGGTAGCTTCGATGACACTGTCCAACCATCTCATCCTCTGTCGTCCCCTTCTCCTCTTGCCCTCACACTTTCCCAACATCAGGGTCTTTTCCAGGGAGTCTTCTCTTCTCATGAGATGGCCAAAGTATTGGAGCCTCAGCTTCAGGATCTGTCCTTCCAGTGAGCACTCCGGGTTGATTTCCTTCAGAATGGATAGGTTTGTTCTCCTTGCAGTCCAGGGGACTTTCAAGAGCCTCCTCCAGCACCACAATTCAAAAGCATCAGTTCTTTGGCGGTCAGCCTTCTTTATGGTCCAGCTCTCACTTCCATACATCGCTACTGGAAAAACCATAGCTTTGACTATGCGGACCTTTGTCGGCAAGGTGATGTCTCTGCTTTTTAAGATGCTGTCTAGGTTTGTCATCGCTTTCCTCCCAACAAGCAGGCGCCTTTTAATTTCGTGGCTGCTGTCACCATCTGCAGTGATCATAGAGTCCAAGAAAGTAAAATCTGTCACTGCCTCCGTATCTTCCCCTTCTATTTGCCAGGAGGTGATGGGACCAGTGGCCATTATCTTAGTTTTTTTGATGTTCAGCTTCAGACCATTTTTTGCGCTCTCCTCTTTCACCCTCATTAAGAGGTTCTTTAATTCCTCCTCACTTTCTGCCACCAGAGTGGTATCATCTGCATATCGGAGGTTGTTGATATTTCTTCCGGCAATCTTGATTCCGGCTTGGGATTCCTCCAGTCCGGCCTTTCGCATGATGTATTCTGCATATAAGTTAAATAAGCCGGGGGACAATATACACTATGTATATTGAATTACTCAATCCCCTTCACCACGACAAGGCAGCAATCCGTGAAGGGGCTGCTGGACTTGGAGCATCTTAAAAAGCTATGGTGTTGAATTTGGCAGAAACTTTCATGGGCCGCAGTTCAGTTGCATCTGAGGAAGTGGGACATCGTCCATGGCAGCTTATGCCAAACAAAACATCATAACCTTGAATGTACCACAGATTGCTTTACTGTCATTATTATTGTAAAGTTGGTGACCCTAATTAGAGATAGAATTTGTACTTTGGGGAAGGGAGGAAGTTCCTCTCTATTCACAGGTGCATTTGATGGGAACACAGAAGAGGGTCTTCTCTGTCGCTGCTCCCAGATTTTGGAACTCCCTCCCACTGGAGGCCAGGCTGGCCGCGTCTTTGTTGTCCTTCCACAAGCAGGCAATGACCTTTCTCTGCAGACAAGCTGCTTGAGTGGATTTTTTTAATGGGTTGTGCCTTGCTGCTTTGGTGTGACTTTTGTTCACCATTTTTAGTGTGGCATTGATTTGATCCTTTTTATTATTTGTGTACTTACTTTTTAAGCTTGAAATAGTATCTTTTAATGATGTAAGCTGCCCTTGGGTCCTTTTTAAGGAGAAAGGTGGGGTAAAAATACTTTAAATAGATAAATATTGAAAAATAAGCTTCAGGATATCAAATCCAACAAGTTTAGTACTCAATGCTGAGCACGAGAGATGTTTTGGGCTTAGGAGTCAAGCCCTAACTCTAATTGCATGGCCTGCATGGCCAACAGGAAGGGGTTATGGAAGTGGTGGTCCACACAAACATCTGGAGGGTAAGAGTTTCCCCACCCCAGCTTACAAAGAGTTACAAGAGAAGTTTGCCTTTTTAATTTCTGCCCACCCCTACAGACTGTTAAAGCACAAGAAAAGAAAAAGCATTGGTAGACAGAGGAGATTACTGAACTGTAGACCTCCATCTTTTCCTCATATCTCTGACCCTATAAAGAAGGGGGCCGTTGTTTACAGCACACCTCGGTACCTCCTAAGGCAGAAAAGATGAAAGGTTCTTCAAGAAAGACACACAAAGCTCTTTAATGAAGGTGCACATCCTTCTTTAACTGCCTTTCCCAGCAGAAGCGTAAAGCAACACTGGGGGGGGGGGGGTCACATGTGGAAAAACAGCGGCAATTGGCTTTCTGTTGTTTTCCAACAAATTATTATTATAGCTGTATTTTTAAGGCTATCAAGCGGTTAAAGAGACTTCTAGAAACAACTTTGGGATTACTGGGTTCATGGAATGAAACTATACAATTCCTCCCCCACAGTTTTATTTTAAAATGAAATGTAACATGAGATGGCTGCAGTTTTCATCAAAGCACCACCTTTCTTCATTCATATCAGTGTTGCATAATTTAAAATTATGGACGTATATGAAATATAGATAAAGGTCAAACAAATTAAAAATGTTAAAGTGATTAGACTGTTTTTTGACCAGAAGCAGGCTACTTCAGTAGCGTTATCTTGGCCATTTACTAGATCTTCTTTAATACACATGGTGGGGCCATAAATTGCAGGCACATGAATGCTGTGTTGATTTAATTTGTCCACATTCACAGAAAAATTGTCCTGTATCCAAGTAGCCCATTTTACTTGATTATTCTTTGATCTTCCTACTTTGCTTCAAAGTCCATTAAGTGACTTCCAGATTGTTCAGCTAGAGTCTTGTCCTAATGGATGACACTCTTCACCATTCATCCATTCAGCCGGGTGTGTTGGTTTTGCTCTTCGTACATTTAGCCTAGCCTCTTCAGGTTTAATATTTAGAGCCTGAGACATGTGCAGAAAACTTTTCTTCATTTTACATGTCATCTAGAGTGCTCGAGGTCTATGAAGTAGATGGGTTTGACACTGTATTACCTTACTTCGTCCATTATTTGCTAGTGCCTCTTGACATACTTCCAGAGGGGCAATGCCAGCCAAGTAATAGACTCTTTCAGTGCAGGAAGGTTTCAGGCTGCCACTAATAACCTTGCATGATTCATTAAGAGCTACATCCCCTTGTTTGATATGTGTTGATTTATATTATACAACCCTAGCATATTCTGCTGTGGAGTAGCATGGTGACAAAGCTGTTGTTCTTATTGTTTGTGGATCTGCACTCCAGTCTGTCCCAGCCGTTCCCTAAGCATGTTATTTCTGGTGGCAACTTTCTGTTTGGTGTTTAGACAATGTTTTTTACAGGGCAGGGTTCGATCCAGAGTGACACCCAAATACTTCAAGGTAGGGCAATGTTCCAAAATCTTGCCTTCCCAGCTAACTTCCTCTCTTCTTCTCTGTTCTTTAAGTGGAAGGCACAGACCTGTGTTTTTAAAGGGTTTAGTTTCAGTTGGTTGTTTTGGTAACAGAAGGAAAGGTCTTCTAATGCAGAGGTTAGCTGGTGCTTGATGGCCTCAAGGGTTCCCCCCTAGACTGTCAAGGCAAGATCATTCGCATAGATGAAATTCCTGGAGTATGAGAATACTGGTTGATCATTTGTGTAAGTGTTAAAAAGTAATAGTGCCAGGATGCTACCCTGTGTGAGACAATTCCTTTGGTTTCTCCAACAACGATGCCCCCCTTGAAATGCAACAAAGAATCTTCGGTTTTGAAGCAGAACAGTGACCATTTCTCTTATTCCATAATCTTTAGTAAGGACGTTTTTGGGCAGCAATTTGTGCCAGAGAACATCATCTGCTGTTGTGAGGTTGACAAATGCTGCTCCAGTTATTTTATGCATTCCAAAACGATCCTCTATATGCTGGGTTAATTTTAAGGTTTGAGCCATACAGTTCTTGCTAGGTCTTGTTGTTGTTTAGTCGTTAAGTCGTGTCCGACTCTTCGTGACCCCATGGACCAGAGCACGCCAGGCCCTCCTGTCTTCCACTGCCTCCCGGAGTTGGGTCAAATTCATGTTGGTCGCTTCGATGACACTGTCCAACCATCTCATCCTCTGTCGTCCCCTTCTCCTCTTGCCCTCACACTTTCCCAACATCAGGGTCTTTTCCAAGGAGTCTTCTCTTCTCATGAGATGGCCAAAGTATTGGCGCCTCACCTTCAGGATTTGTCCTTCCAGTGAGCACTCAGGGTTGATTTCCTTCAGAACGGATAGGTTTGATCTCCTTGCACTCCAGGGGACTCTCAAGAGTCTCCTCCAGCACCACAATTCAAAAGCATCAATTCTTCGGCGGTCAGCCTTCTTTATGGTCCAGCTCTCACTTCCATACATTGCTACTGGAAAAACCATAGCTTTGACTATGCGGACCTTTGTCGGCAAGGTGATGTCTCTGCTTTTTAAGATGCTGTCTAGGTTTGTCATCGCAGCAAATAAGGTCTAGGTCTAAAGCCTGCCTATTGTGGGATTAAAAGAGATTCAATTTCAGGGGCTAAACAGTATAATATCATTCATTCAAACATTTTTTATAAGTAGCATAGTAGGGAGATTGGCCTGTAGCTTTTGTGATCTGATGGTTCTTTGCCTGGTTTCAGTATAGCAATTGCATTTGTCTTCCACTATATTTTTGGAATTTGCTTGCTTGTCCAGCATTTATTAAATAGATGAAGCAGCCATTCCTTTGTGTTTTGCCCAAAATGTTTAATCGCCTGATCCGGATATTTTTTTTTTCTCCGCCTTGCTCTTTATATCATTAAGCATGCAATATTTCAAAGCAAAAACAGTAAGTATACACATATTTTAAAAGAATTAAACAAATATTATATCACAAAGATCACTGAGTCCCGGTACGTATCCATTCCTACGTTTTCTTATGGCTTCCTCAAATTCTGCCAGTGTGAAGGCAGTGGAAAATTTGTTGGATTTGATCTGAATATCCCTTTGATGTTTTATTTTTATTATGTGTTGCTTAGTCTTCCCTGCCAGGAGCAGTTGGTGTGCTATTCCGTTTTTTAAAAAGCCATTTTTAAAAGTTAAGCCCATGTTTCAGTGGACAAAATCCTAGCCTAGTGCAACCTTACAGTACATAACTGCTCCATATGAGATGGAGAGGCTCAGTAAAAGACGTTTGGAAGAGCTGAGCGGGGTCTTTTGGAGGTCACCAATTCATAGGGTCTCTATAAGTCAGAAGCAGTTGATGGAACGCAACAAGAAATGCCAAGCAACTTTAAAAAAGAATAAAGATGTAAATTGATCTCTTTGGTCATACCTTCTGTTTTAGTTCTGCCCCCTTGGAAGTGCAGACCTCAGGCTGCCAGCAAATCTCAAAAATAGCTTTCAGTTCTGTTCGGACACTTCCCCCCCCCCCCCCCAACAAGCTATTGCTGCTCCCAAATGGTAACCCTACTGGCACAAAGTAGTGGGAAACGTTTCCACATGTCTGTTTGCTCTCATATATTTAACAGAAGGAATGGAATCTGCAACCAATTCTTCTAGTAAGGGGTATATCACCACACCATCTTTCTGTTCAGGTGTTTTTTGCCCTCCCTCTTGCACAACAGGAATGCCATTTGCCTACCTGAGAAATGACTTCAGAGATTGGAGAAGTGAGTGTTTGGGACTACAGTAGGACCCCCATATCTACAAGGGATTGGTTCCAAGCCTCCTTCCGTGGATGCTCAAAACGTGGATTATAGCACGCTACTTTAATAGCAAAGGCTATACATAGCATTGTGGTGCTGGAGGAGACTCTTAAGAGTCCCCTGGACTGAAAGGAGATCAAACGTATCCATTCTGAAGGAAATCAACCCTGAGTGCTCACTGGATGGACAGATCCTGAAGCTGAGGCTTCAATACTTTGGCCATCTCATGAGAAGAGAAGACTCCCTGGAAAAGACCCTGATGTTGGGAAAGTGTGAGGGCAAGAGGAGAAGGGGACAACAGAGGACGAGATGGCTGGACAGTGTCATCGAAGCTACCAACATGAATTTGACCAAACTCCGGGAGGCAGTGGAAGACAGGAGGGCCTGGCGTGCTCTGGTCCATGGGGTCACGAAGAGTCGGACACGACTTAACTACTAAACAACAACAAATATATAACATGGTCTCTGGTTCTCTCTAGTGGCCAGTTCTGGTAATGATATTTACTTAGTGAACAACACTATACACAGCATGCTTTCTGACTTCCTCTAGTGGCCAATTCTGGTAACTTCGGAAATAGATAAATAAATACATATTTAGTTTTTTAATGTATAATAAAATACATTTTAAAAAATTAAAAATAAATATATATTTCTAGGATTTTTCTTTTAACATTTTTAATATTTTCAGACCATGGATAAGTGAATCGGTAGATACTGATTCCGCAGATAAGGGGGTTGTACTGTACAACTCCCAGAAGCACACAGCCAGCCTGGTTACTGGCGCATTCTTGGATTTTGTAGTCCACCACCAACTTCCAGGATCTGAGTCTGAATGCTGCAAACCCAGCTGTATGCACAAAGTCAGCAGGGTTAGGCAGAAGCTAGGCCTGCTAACATGTTCTCTTTTGTGTGGCTGCTGATAGCACTCGATCCTTCCCATCCTGTCTAGGAAAGAGTCATGTGTTTTGCACAATGCCTCCTCTCTGAATCACTTTTTAAATAAGAAATGATAATTTTGACAGAGATCCTTTGATTATGAGGGACACCATGTATGACGGTTCAGAGATACAACGACTGCAGACAGAGAATTGGGTTGTGATGATTTTGGCTGGAGCGACAGGAATGTAGAAGCCCTCTTTCTTCTGAAGCCAAGTCCAGGGAGACCCTTCAGCGGTTCTCTCCCCCATTTCTCTCTCTTTCTCTCACTTGTGGAAAAGAGGGAATCCAGTTGTGTCTGCTAATTAAGTCTCCAAAGAAAATCTTTGCTTTGGCAGCTTTCCTGTTTTAAATTCACACTCTTGCAATGACATCTTTGGAACGGTGTCTCCAATTCCCCATATGGTTTCTCCTCTTTTCTGCTTCCTTGCCTTCCTCGCCCCCACCTCCCACTTTCCTCTGGAGTGCTGAGCTAACACCGCCAGGTGCTAATGCAATGTGATATCACAGAGCAAATGTGTTTGCATGGGGAAGTAGCAGGCTCGGTGGCAGCAGATATTAAAATGCTGCTAGCCATTTCTTTCTGAGATGTGTTAAGAAGACACCGGCGCAGGAGTCGTTGAGCCACATTCTGCAGCAAACCCGAACACCAGCTGATCAGGAGCTTTGGTCTACAGCTCTCAGAGTCACACAGCCAGACATGGAATCATCCAAAAATTAATTTTTCCAAGTTATGCTGATAAGAATGTGTCACTGGAGAGCAAAACCAAGATAATCCACACTCTTGTATTTCTGATCAACATGTGAAAGCTGGACAGTTAAGAGAGCTGACAGGAAAAAAGTTAAATTCCTTTTGAAATGTGGTGCTGGAGGAGAGCTTTGTGGATACCCTGGACGTCCAGAAAGATGAACAAGTAGGTCCTAGATCAAATCAAGCCTGAACTATCTCTGGAGGCAAAAATGTTGAAGCTGAAGCTGTTGTACTTTGGGCACATCATGAGAAGGCAGGATGCTCTGGAAAAGGCAATAATGCTGGGAAAGGTGAAAGGCAGCAGGAAAAGAGGAAGATCAAACACAAGATGGACTGATTCTCTCAAGGAAGCCACAGGGTTGCACTTACAAGAACTGAGCATGGCAGTTGAGGGCAGGACAGTCTGGAGGTTGCTCATTCACAAGGTCGCCGTAAGTCAGAGGTGACTTCACTGTATGTAACAACAACACAAGAACAACAGTGTGGATCCAGCAGCTGTCTATTATGAATAGGAAGGTAAACCCTGACCAGACAAAGGTCTTCTGGGTGGACAGAACTTGGTTCTGGAAACTGGGCTATGGAGTCCATTTCTTGGTTTCAATTGAGGCATCGCCTGCAGTCTTGTCTAACGAATGACAGCTTAGCCAGGGAGCCCTATGTTCTGGCCAAGCATGAAAGCACACACATAAAAATTCTTCTTGCCATGAGATGGTGAAATGTATTTGTTTGTTTGTTTATTTGTATGTTTTCTTTTTTGTTTTCTCAGAAAGCGTTCACACACGTGCAAGACTGATTGTTGCTCATTTCTGAGCATTTATAACAGAATTTATAACTCTTCCTTTGCTGGTTCATGGACTTTTTAAATTGAAAGCACTAGATGGTTTGTTTGCCTCTTTATGAGCAATCCCTTGTCCTTTTCTTCTGTTTCTTGTCTGTTTGTACTTCACTTGAGAGAGGAAAAACAGGCTGGAGATACTCTGTGCAAATTGTGAAAGCCAAAATCCTGCAGAAAAGCATTCTCTGGGTGATTTACAATTTAATTATGGAGGCTACACATCCCCCCCCCCCCCCAGCAAGCTGGGTACTCCATTTACCAACATCAGAAGGATGGAAGGCTGAGTGAACCTTGAGCCAGCTACCTCAGATTGGACCCAGATTGTGAGCAGAGTTTTGGATGCAATACTGCAGTTCAACCACTGCACAACGAGACTCCTAAGGTTATCACGGTTAGAGAACTCTGCTGTGCCTTGAAGTCTCGTGATGCATCAGGAGACAAGGTGGCAACCATAGCTTCTTCTGTCCCAAGGATGAGAAACCACTGGTCCTCTAATTGTTTTGGACCATAGCTGCTGAAGTTCTTTGGCCATGTTGGGGCTGGATTCTGGAAGCTGATTTCCAAAACACGTGGGGGACTAATTTATCCTCACCCTGGGCCAAGACAAGGCACTGCTGTGTTGACTTGAAAGCTCTATCATAAATCATAGTATCTGTTATAAGACTTCTCTAATGAGAAATTTGTGAAAATTGGCCATGTGTTATCACTGACAGCCTTAAGACTGTGTAGGGAATCTTTTGTCTCTTGGGACCAATGTTCCTTCAGAAATAATCTTCATATGGAGTCCTCATATGGGCAATGAATGGGGTTATCACCACCAGGGAATGGAGCCTCACCCACAGGGAATGGATGACACTTTCACTGTGACTTCATGGTCAAATACTGCTGATAAAGTAGGTGAATTTGAATTAGTTTTTACTGACCATGTGACACAAATGCTGGCTTGAATCAGTCCTGCCCTTTTTGCTCCCTAAGTGGCACTTTTTCTTTCTCACTGAGGAGCTTCTACTTTTTCAAGCCGGAGTGATTCGAACAGGCTTTCCCCTTGTGGTTTGTTGTGATATGTTCTTGTAAAGACCGTGTCTCTTGTGTGTGAAGGGGTGTGTGTGTGTGTAGGTACCAGTGATATAGGCATTTGGGACGTGATGTTCAGGACTCGGGAAGACGTCCCTGCATTCCTTCCTCTCCATCAATCATCCTCCAAATTTTTTTAAAAAATTTAAATCGTACATAGATGAGATAAGCTGTAGACTCCCTCTATCACCTTATTGGTAGGTCCTTGTTATTATTATTTCCTGTATTGAAGCCAATAAAACGATCAGCAGAGGCGGGACCAGAGGAAGGAAGGAAAGACGAGTGGGCAGTGGGCTCGAATGTGAATTGCATCCTATGCAGTATAAACGGTTAACTCCTGAATCAATCAACAGCCACTGTGTGAGCACTGGCTCTAATTTCAAACATAAATACAGGCTGTGAATCAAGTTGAAGCAAATGGGAGCGATTCAGCTTTCCAGTGTAGTCACACCCTTTATTAAGATACTTTTGGGCACTCCACCTTCTTTGCTCTCAATAACCTTTTTAGAAAGCTAACACTTGAACCAGCCTTCAAAACAATAAGGTACAGAGACATAACAGTCTGCTGCGTAAGGAAGAAAAACACATTTTAGTCATCGAAAGCAATCCGTTCAGACTGGCTCTTTTTAAAAGTCCGGCTCTTTCTCTTTCCTCAGTTGCATGACGGCTCGGCTAATTCTAAGTTCCATTCTCCAAATCCTTTCTAATTGAGGGGGTAGCTCATCGCCCTTCTCAGCTATGATCTAACTCATGTCCTTTCACTGTTGGGATCTGCCCCTTCTCTCCTGTCCACTGATGCTGTTCTAGCCTCTTTGGCTATGACCTTTGTTGTTCTCCCACTATCTCCTAAAAGAGGCATCTTAAAGTTTTCCTGAAGCCTTTGATTCTGTACTTCAAAGACTTAAGGGCGTAAATTCCAGAGACACAAATCTGGGATGATTTCTTTGAACTATTCAGGTGTCAATTGTTGCTTGCAACATCCTCAATTGTCTTCCTAGCCATTTAGCTTGCCCCAATTAACATATCACAGAGGACTTGTAGTCCTGGCAGCCTGCCTGGAGTCCTTCTGATCTCCGTTCTCACGGGAACTAAACTAACAAGTATATAAACAATCAAAATGATATCAAGGTATTATATAACAGATACCAAAAGCCTAAGTATCTGTTAAATATCAGCGCAGTATGTATGCTGTTTCCAAATATTGCTGTTTTTTGTAGCTCTGATGGTGTGATTTCTGAGATCTACAACTGCTTATAATACTGTGGGAAATTTCTTGATATTGTTCCCAAAGCCCCAATGACTATGGGGACCACTGAAGTGCGTTTCTTCCAGAGGCGAGATGTTTCGATTGCCAGGTCTCTATACTTTGTTAGTTTTTCCAGTTCTTTATTTTCAACTCTGGCATCCCCTGGAATTGCAATGTCAATGATCCAGACATTTCTTCGTATCAGTTTGGTTCCGGAAATCCCACAAGAGCTTGACTTCCTCATTTTCTGACACCTTCTCTACCTGATGTTCCCACGGGTTTTTGGAGGCTGGCAAGTTATATTTTTTGCATAATAACCAGTGCACTAATTTTGCCACTCTATCATGTCTAATTTTGTAATCTGTTTGTGCAATCTTTGGACATTCGCAGATGAGGTATGACACAGTTTCATCTTTATGAAACTTCATTATTATTATTATTATTATTATTATTATTATTATTATTATTATTATTATTATTATTATTATTATTATTATTATTATTATTATTATTATTATATTTGAATTAGGATTCCAATCAGATTTCCGTGGACCTGCAGTTATCCTTTCTTTTGTCAGATGTTTCATTCTTTGGATTTATTTTTGATAAATAAATTGGCGCAGCCCCTACTCGTGTTAGAAGAACAATGAACAGATGTTTTAAGGCTGTTCACTGTTCTGGGGCTGTGACCAACCACCAGGCTCGAGGTAGTCAGATCAGCCGGCCCTCCACTCTAAAACTGGTGCTGTTGAATGCCAGGTCTGTGTCCAATAAATCCCAGATTATTCAAGATCTTATTCTGGAGGAGGATGCAGACCTGGCGTGTATAACTGAGACTTGGGTAGGCGGGGAAGGGGGAGTTCCCCTGACCCTTGCCTGTCCCCCCGGTTACGCAGTCCAGCACCAGGGTAGACTGGAGGGGCGGGGGGGGAGTAGCCATTGTTTATAGAAACACTCTAGAGGTTACTAGGTGCTCTTCGGTGGTGAAGCCAGGTCTGGAGGCCCTCCACGTGTTTGTTGGGGCCAGGGATGGTATTGGGATCTTGCTGGGTTACCGTGCTCCCCACGACCCAGCCACCTCCTTACCGGAGCTGGCGGACTTTGTCTCTGCGGCACTGTTGGAGTCCCCGAGGCTTTTGGTCCTGGGTGACTTCAACATCCATGCGGAGGCAGGGGTTTCCGGTCCAGCTCTTGAGTTCTTGGAAACCATGGCTTCCTTGGACATGTCCCAACATGTCAACGGTCCCACACATGTGGGTGGCCATATGCTAGACCTGGTATTTTCCACCGAGCAGAGCGAGCGTGGTCTGATGGTGACTGACCTGGTGTCAGTCCCCTTGTCATGGTCAGATCATCACCTAATAAAATGTAACCTCTCAGTGGCATTCCCTCCCTGCAGGGAGCAGGGACCTATTTTGATGGTCCGCCCTCGAAGGTTACTAGATCCATTACAATTTCAGGATACCATGAGAGGGATTCCAGCTGATCTGTCTGGCGCTCCTGTCGAAGCTCTGGTTGACGGCTGGATTACCGCCGCAACTAGGGCCGTAGACACGATTGCTCCAAAACGCCCTCTCCGCCGCAGAGCTCGGCCAGGGGCCTGGTATAATCAGGAACTACGAGCTATGAAGCGAAATAGGAGACGACTAGAGTGCACTTGGAGAGACAAACCGACGGATTATAATAAGAGAGCTGTCAGGATCGCAACTAACCATTACCTGGCTAAGGTGAAGGCTGCTAGACGATCACACTTCGCTGACCAGATAAGTGAAGCTTCAAATCAGCAGGCGGAACTTTTCCGTATAGTTCGCGATCTATCCGGAATTGGTCTGGGTGATGGGCCTCCCACTAATATCTCACCTGACCAATTTGCAGCATTTTTTAAATCTAAAGTGGAGGCCATCCGCCGGGATCTCTCTCCTTTTTTAAATACAGTGGATCGAGCAGAGATGTCCAGCGCTCCGCCTTGCCCGGTGAGACTTGAATTCTTTCAGCCTGTGACACCAGATTTTGTGGACAAAGCGCTTGATCGCTGTCGGGCCACCACCTCCTCCCTTGACCCTTGCCCGGCCTAGCTAATCAAAGCAGCCAGGCCTATAACAACTGAATGGGCCACTGCGATAATTAATGGGTCTCTCCTTGAGGGCAAGGTTCCTCCTGCCCTCAAGGAGACACTCATTAGGCCCATTAGGAAGAAACCAAATCTGGCGGCGGACGACATTGGCAACTACAGGCCCGTCGCCAATGTTTCTTTCCTTAGCAAAGTGGTGGAGAGGGTGGTGGCCGATCAGCTGCAGGCTCTTTTGGATGAAACCAATGCCCTGGACCCATTTCAGTCGGGCTTCAGGCCACGCCACGGTACGGAAACGGCACTGGTCGCACTGTCGGATGACCTGTTGAGGGAGGCTGACAGGGGCAATATGTCCTTGTTGGTCCTCCTCGACATTTCAGCGGCCTTTGATACCGTCGACCACGGTATCCTCTTGGGGAGGCTCTCGGAGTTGGGAATCAGTGGACAGGCACTTGCCTGGCTCCGATCCTTCTTGGAGGACCGTCCTCAGCGAGTACAGCTTGGAGAGAGTGTTTCGGCCCCGTGGAACCTCAATTGTGGGGTTCTGCAGGGTTCGATCATCTCTCCAATGCTGTTTAACATCTATATGAGGCTGCTGGGAGGGGTCATCAGGGGGTGTGGGGCTTTGTGCCATCAGTACGCTGATGACACCCAGCTCTACATCTCTTTTTCACCTTCCTCAGTGGATGCCGTCCTGTCCCTTGAGCGCTGCCTGGAGGCTGTACTGTGGTGGATGCAGGAGAATGGGCTGAGGCTGAACCCGGACAAGACGGAGGTCCTGAGGGTGGGTGGCCCCTCCATATGCAGTTTGGGAAACTCCCTCTCTTTTGGGGGGGTGACTCTCACCGCAAAGAGTGAGGTTCGCAGCTTGGGAGTACATCTGGACCCGGCGCTCATCATGGAGACCCAGGTGGCGTCAGTGGTCCGCACCGCCTATTTTCATCTGTGGCAGATTGCCCAGCTGTGTCCCTATCTTGATGTTGGGGCGCTCACCACTCTGGTCCATGCACTCGTAATCTTGAGATTAGACCACTGTAATGCGCTCTACGTGGGGCTACCTTTGAGGTTGTTGCGGAAACTTCAAATGGTGCAAAATGTGGCGGCCAGACTTCTCAGTGGGACGAGAAAATACCAGCACATCTCTCCCACTCTGGCCGCCTTGCATTGGCTTCCAATTCGTTTCCGCATCCACTTCAAAGTGTTAATGATGACTTATAAAGCCCTAAACGGTTTAGGACCTCGATACATGGCGGAACGCCTTCTCCCACCTAGATCTACCCGAGTCACCCGTTTTAGCCAGGAAAGGCGGCTGAGGGGCCTAACGCCGAGAGAGGCCCGGAAAGAAAGAACAAGAAACCGGGCCTTCTCGGCAGTGGCCCCTCGATTATGGAACACCTTGCTGCCAGAAATCACCCTGGCACCCTCGCTGGGTGTTTTTAATAGTCATTTAAAGACTTGGCTCTTTAGGCAGGCCTTCCCTCCAGTCAACACTTGATTTTTTTAATTTTTTTTAAAGTTTCCGTTTTCCTCCATCTTGAATTTCTAAATGTGTTGATTTAATCATGTGATTGTTTTTATGATACATTTTGATAGTTATAATGACGATTTTATATGATTACACTTTATGTTGTTTTATACTGTTTGTAAGCTGCCCCGAGTAGACTCTGTCTAGAGGGGCAGGGTAGAAGTCAAATAATAAATAAATAAAAATAAATAAATAAATAAATTCCTCTGTCTGAAAAAACATAAAGGGGGAAGACAGTATTCAATGTTCACGCACGCCTAGCATGACTATTTGAGATTTTATTTGAGATGACAGAAAGACAAAACTTTCATCATCCCTTTTTTTTTTTTTTTTTTTTTTTTTTGCAAACAAACACGTTTTAAAAAGTAATTATTCGGGTTCACCTTCTGCCTCCCTTGCATCCCTCTTTCTTTTCTAAATTGAACAATCACAGTATTCAGAGAAGGGCATCCAGAGGTGACTGTAGGGATTTGGAAAGTTTAAATTGGGACAGACTGCCTCTTAGATAACTCATCCCTTTAGAACAAAGGAGCAAGCCTGCAAGGTAAAATAAAGTGTTTCAGGCCAGTATAATAAAAATTGTTTCACAAACTCTTTGTCCATTTGAAATCTGTGGGCACTGATTGATAGATCTTTTTGGAGCAGAAAACACTACAGACGTGTCATCTTAAATTAACATCTTGTGTGAATCTTTATTCACATAAAGTGTACCATATTTCCCTCAAGATGTTCTGAAATGTCTTCGGTGTTAGAGAGAGCATCATGTTCTAAATTACATCTTTGTCTGGAACATCCTTAGGCCTGCCTTTAGACAACTTTGCAAATCTTTTATCTGGGGAGAGGTGATAGTGAATTCAGCTCTGTGGCTGTTAAATAATGTTAGACAAAGGGGATCTGCAGTACAATATTAACAGTGGATGTCTCCTGTTCCATGTTTCAGTCAGCTGTCCCTCCTTCCTGGATAGCTCACTGGCTGGATAGTCTAGTGGTTTCGGTACCTGGCTGCAGAGCCAGAGGTTGGGAGTTCGATTCCCTCCTGTGCTTCCTGCAAGTAAAGCCAGCCTGTGTGGCCTTGGGCAAGCTGCATAGTTTCAGGGCCTCCAGGTGTATTGAGAGCCCCGGAGGAGGACCTCCTCTTGGCCTCACCACTTTCATAAGCTGCGGCAAAACAGCAGGGAGGTTGGCAAGTCTTTGGGTCTGAGTCCCAAGTCTATCTTTCATCCCAAGTCCCAAGTCCCAAGTCCCAAGTTGTTATTCACTGTGTTGTAGTATGTATTTTAATGGTTTATTGTTTTTATTGTATAAGTTGTGGATGTGTCGTTTTATTATTTATGAGCTTAATTTAATTTCGATTTTTTATGTTGTAAAAAAAATCAAATCAAAGAAAGAAATCGAAGGAAGGAAGGAAGGAAGGAAGGAAGGAAGGAAGGAAGGAAGGAAGGAAGGAAGGAAGGAAGGAAGGAAGGAAGGAACTCTGAGCCCCTATTAAAAACAAGTTAATGGAACCACTCACCTGAAAAAAGGAAATGGTGGGTGGGTTCCAAATCGTGAGTCATTTCCAAGTAATTGAAAAAAACCCTGAGTCGAGTCACCAGTGTGACTTAAGTCTGACTTGACAACGAGTCCCACGGCTCGAGTTTCCATCCCTGCAGAACAGGGATTTCTCTGTGTTGCACCTCCTTATTTGAAGAATCCAAGGAAAAGCTCAGCATTTGTTGTTTGTTTATTTATTTATTTATTTATTAAGCTTATATGTCGCCCATTTAGACATAGTCTACTCTGGGTGGCTCACAAAACACAAAGTAAAAACAGTTAATATATATTGACAATTTGCAACCTTTATACAGTAGGCGATAGTTTAAAATAGAGGAAAGAAAAAGGTAAGTTAAGTAATGCCCGGAGGGAAGGCCTGTCTATATAACCAGGTCTTGAGTTGGTTTTTAAAAATGCCCAGCGAGGAGGTGGTGGCCCTACAGCGGTCAAGCGCCTTGTCTACAATATCTGGCGTCACAGGCTGAAAGAGATCGAAACTTACCGGGCAAGGTGGAGCGCTGGACATCTCTGCTCGATCCACTGTATCCAAAAAAGGAGAAAGCTCCCGGCGGATGACCTCCACTTTAGATTTTAAAAATGCTGCAAATTGGTCCGGTGAGATACTAGAAGGAGGCCCATCATTTCGACCAATTCTGGATAGGTCGCGGACTATGCGGAAAAGTTCCGCCTGCTGATTTGAAGCCTCGCTTATCTGGTTAGCGAGGTGAGCTCGACTAGCAGCCCTTATCTTAGCAAGATAACGGTTAGTCGCGACCCTGACAGCTACCTTATTGTGATCCGTCGGTTTCTGTATCCATATGCACTCTAGCCTTCTCCTATTTTGCTTTATCGCTCGTAGCTCCTGATTAAACCAGGACGCAGGCCGAGCTCTGCATTGGAGAGGGCGTTTAGGAGCGATCGTGTCTACCGCCCTGGTGGCGGCTGTAAACCAGCCATCAACCAGAGCCTCGACAGGAGCACCAGCCAGATCTACCAAAATCCCTCTCATGGAATCCTGGAATCCTATAGGATCCAGTAGCCTTTGAGGGCGGACCATTAAAATGGGTCCTTGCTCCATGTGAGGTGGGAGGGCCATTGAGAGGTTAAACTTTACTAGGTGGTGATCAGACCATGACAAGGGAACCGACATGAGGTCAGTCACCATCAGACCACGCTCACTCCAGTTAGTGGAGAAAACTAGGTCTAGTTGTTCAAATGCTGAGTTTTGCGCTGATCTTATCTGTATTTTTCCTGCCATCCACATGACGTTCTCCTCTTTCGCTTCACACGGGACATTCCTTCCTGACTTCCCACCCATTTTAAAACTTCTCAGAAGCATTTGTTTTGTTTTCGCATCACTTTGTACTGGGATGGTGTTTAGCTCTTCCCAACTGCAACGAGGAGTTCCATTAACTGCACTCATCTAATAAATACATATGGGGCATTAAGTCAATTCTGAAAGATTCATCTCGAATGCCTTAAAATGCCCTTAAGTAACTGTGGAAAGGAACACAAAACATTACTTGTTATAGTGAAAAGTAACTTTGAAGCTACTTGTTACACTGCTTTTGAAAAGTACTTCAGTTGTACTGTCATTACCAAAAAGACAACTACTTAAATGTAGCTACATTGCTGATCCTTAGTTATTTGCAAGCTTTGGTCAATTCAAATCATTTGTAAAGGGAATTGTAGATCAGGAATGGGAAACCTGCAGTCCTCGTCACAGTTGCTAAAGTCTGTGCTTGCTTGCTTTATAGGGGACAAGGGAACATGACAGCCAGGAAGTAGGAAAAACAGGTCTTCGGAGTCTAGCAGAGAGACTGGCTGGGCTGTGTTTCTATGTCAGCAACCAGGGAGGCTCACCCTGATGCTAGCCTTGTTCACAAATCAGGGCGGTTAAATTCAGATGCTCCAGGAACTATTTTTCAGTCCCAGAGACCTTCCTGAAGTCCCACACATCACTAAAAAATAGTGGGGAAGATCCTAAAGCTAGAGGTCTGAAATTTGTCAGGTTTATTCCCCTCTTTGGGTCTATCACGACGACTCCAAATTTCACACACAGCAATGCAAAACAAACAAACCGTGTTGGGTTTCCAATGCAGTGACTTTACAAATATATGAAACAATTCAGATGAGGGGCACTCATCAAATCAGAGTGGATAAAAATTGCTCTGGACGGAATCAGGATACATTTGGAAGCCCCAAATCAACACGGTAAAGTGTTTTGACAACAATTTGTGTGTTTCTGTGTGCATAGACCTAATTGGAACAATTCCCCCCTCCCATCTCTAAAGGCAGCTTCGCCTGCTGCTGTGGCACTGCTGCCCTCTGCCTTCAGCATAGGCAGGTTTACAGCTTCCAACGCCCACAGCCCTCAACGCACTACATGACTGAGGTGATAATCTTACAGTAATCTTAGAACTGCAGAGTTGGAAGGGAGCCTGTGGATCACTGAGCCCAGCCCCTGTCAAGGAGGCCCAGTGGGGAATCGAACTTCCAACCCCTGGTTCCACAGCCAGGTACCTAAACCACTAAGCTATGCAGCAGTTCATAATAATAAGCTTGGAACTGCAGAGCTGGAAGGGACCCTGTGGATCATCGAGTCCAGCCCCTTTCAAAGAGGCCCAGTGGGGAATCGAACTCCCAACCTCTGGCTCCACAGCCAGATGCACAAACCACTGAGGTAACCAGCAGTTACGTCTACAAATTTCACATTTTGGGGCACCTGTATGGATCAAACTTCAAACAGTTCAATCGCCCAAAGGCAAACAGACCTAACAGAGTGCAAAATTTATTGCTCCTTTAGCAAATAATTATTTCTTGAAAACATGACAGGACATTTTTCCCTTTTAAGTGCTTGAGGCCTTAACACAGACCTTTCTCTACTGCTGTTTGTTTAGCAATGACAGCATACCAAATCACTACATATTTCTTACATTCTGTTTCCTGTGTCATATTGAAATATGTTATAAGTTTGACAGTAATACCTCCTCCCTTATCATCTTCCTGATACTACTACATAATCTAGGGAATTTTCATGTTAAGCCTTGCATGTCTTCATCGCTTGAGCAAATTTGGCTTAAAAAAATGGTGGGCAGCCCATTTAATTGTGACTGTTTCTTGTGTTTTGTCTCCTACATAGACATTTGGGAAGGGTTTGAATAATTTAGACTCTTAGGTTGCAGTCAGATAGGCATTTCTTCCACAGTTTGGTCAAAATTGTGAATGGGCTGGTTTGCTCCTTTTTTCCAGTGACCACGTGTTGTATGTGCCAATGCAGAGCGCCCCACCCTGATCGATGATGCCCACCTGTACCTTAATGGGCCCCTGACAGGGGCTACTGGTTTTTTTAGGTGCAGGCAGGATTACTCTTGGTTGTATTCCAGCCTGTGTGGTTGCTGGGATTGAAACAAAGCAGCTGGCTAGCCTTCTGTTTGTTGAAGCCACTTTACGATCCTGAGAAATGGAGAGCCTCCGTTCCACTTGCCTTTGGAGGGCAACAAAGAGGAAGTTTTGCATTTCTTTTTAATGGTTCCTAATGTATCAGCAATGCTTTGAAAGGTGTTTTTTTTAAAAGCCCTGTTAAAGCAGCACTGATGTGCTGTGTCAGTTAGGAATCATTTAAAAGAAATAGAAAGCTTCCTCTCCCTTCCCTCCCAAAGGGGAGCAGAACAGAAGCTTCCCATTTCTCAAGATCATTGAGCGTCACCAAAGATATAGCCAGCCAGCCAGCCAGCCAGCCATTTAACAACCTTGATTAATCTTTCCCTTAAAAGAGAAAGAAAATCTTGATCATGTTAAACAGGGTTGCTTGAGGTTCAGTATAGTCAATCCTTGTGTGTAGGTGCAGGGATCACCTCAAATGACATACTGCACCTTGAAGCTGTCGGCGGGTCCAACTCCAGAGGCTTGATATGGTGTTTGCCTCTCCAGAAGCTTGGAGTCAGATTTGGATAATGAAACTTCCAAGAGCACTCTGTTAGGGAAAACAAACCTTGGAGCCCAAGATAATAAGTTACACAGAGTCTCTTATCTGGTAGCTACAAATCCTTCCCTTTATAAGCAGAGTAAAGACACCGACTTATGAGAAAAATACACGAAGAGAGTTCTGATAAGACTTATAGCATAATATATTAATTTAACCCCTTGTTCACTTAAAGGAACAAATCTTGACAGAAGCAACCCTGTTTACCATGATCAAGACCAGTCCTGCCTGGGATAATTCAACCATTTAGTTACACCCTCCAATTCTTAAAGTCCACCACAAAGCTTGGATTGAGACTCTTTTTGAACCGCCACTATCAGTTTGGCTTTGTACCTCCTGTTTCCTGATGTTGTTTTGTCCTGATTTTTGGTGTGACAGTTTTATTCTTTGATACTGTATGCTGTATGTCTTGTAAAAAAATTTAGACTCCCGCAATGACCCATTCTCGGTTGATGCAAATAAAGACTTGGTGGGAGGTATTCTCTAGGACGAATTCTATTCACGTGCACTTGTATTCATCTTCCTGGCCAAACAACAAATTTGCCACATGTAGATTAGGCTTCTCCTAATCATTGAAAGAAAAACCTGAACAAAGGCAAGCCAGTCTGCAGAGAGACCTCTTTCAGGTAAATGCTTACCTCTTGGGTGTTTTATTCCAGGGCCAATTTAGATGAGAATCTACCATCAGAATCGGAAAGTGATAAGATATTTGCCTTCCAAAGAGAGCAATCATTTGAAGCTGCTGAGGCTGTGCAATCAGCTTGCAAACATACTTATCTCCAAATGTCTGATCACCTAATGAAAACAAGTTAATTTCCAAGAAGGTAATGAATTTAACTTCCTCAATGTCTGGAGCTCTGCTTGTGATGACAAGCTCCTTATAACCTCTGTTTTGACCGATATGGTTGAGAGGTGACCCCTCAATGTTAAGGCCTGGTACAGATGCTTTTGAGTACTGGAGAAAACAGATATGAACCATTTCTGCAGTTTATTCTCATGCAAAGGGAACAGGGTATGTTCTTCTGACAGAGAGGCAGAATGTACATCTCATCAGGCTAAAATATCTAGAAACCTGTGTGTCTCCTTTTCTGTGCGGGCAAGTGAGGCGACTGAGCTGATCCTGGTGATCAAAAGACTACAAATGAACAAAGTTAATCTCATTCAAAATGTAATCTCATTCAAAATGTAATCCCAGGGTATTAGCTATTAGCTAATGGAGAGAAGCCTGACTGGCTTGGGGGGTTGATGCTCCCCTGTATTGGATGGGGATTAGACTTCTCCCATCCTCAAAGGCTCCGGTTAGTGTGATGTCTGCCATTGACATTGAACTTGGCCACCATCACTCCTGGACCATCACGGATGTTGATGGCCAAGAGGTAGGACTGCCAAGGCTCAGATTACCAGTTGAGGTCCCAGGGAACTGTTGTGCTCAACCAGGTTTCCAGATGAGGAGACAACGCTCAGGGTGAGTTGTACAGAGGAGTTTTTTTTAAAAAATTTTTTTTTTATTTTTTTGTATGTAAGATTTTAAAGCCTGGCCATCTATTTCCAGAGCACACTGGTTCAGAATAGAATCACAGAATAATGGAGTTGGAAGGGGTCTGTAAGGCCATGGAGTTCAACCTCCTGATCCAAATCAAAGTATATCTAACAGCTGGCTTTCTAATTTTCTCATGAATGCCTCCAGAATTAGAGTGCCCATCTTTGAAGATAATTGGTTCCATTGTCATACTGCTCTAACAGTTAGGAAGTTAATATGCAACCGAAATCTGGCTTCCTTTAATTTGAGCCCATTGTTGCGTGTCCTGCACTCTGGGATGATCGAGAACAGATCCTGCCCCTCCTCTGTATGACAGCCTTTCAAGTATTTGAAAAGTGCTATCATATCTCCCCTAAGTCTTCTTTTCTCAAGGCTAAACATTCTGAGTTTGTTCAGCCTTTCCTCATAAGGCTTGGTTTCCAGCCTCCTGAACATCCTTGTTGCCCTCCTCTGAACTTGTTCCAGTTTGTCAGCATCCTTCTTGAAGTGCAATTTCCAGAAGTGGAGATAGTGCTCATGTTGAAGCCTAACCAGTGATGACAGGGGGGAACTAGTCCTTCATGTGATTTGGAGACTGTTTTCTGTTAATGCAGCCTAAAACAGCATTTACCTTTTTTTTTTTGCAGCCACAAGATACTGTTGGCTCATATTCAGCTTGTGATCAGCAATAATTCCACAGTTCTTTTCACATGTAGTATTACTGAGCAAAATATTCCCCATCTTTTAACTGTGCTTTTGGTTTCTTGTTAAATTTCACTCTGTTGTTTTCAGCCCAGTGCTTAAGCTTATCACAATATTTTTGAATTTTGTTTCTGTCTCCCAGGGTATTAGCTATTCCATCCAATTTTGTGTCATTCGTAAATTAGATAAGCATTCCCTGCGTCCGACTTATTAATAAAAATGTTGAAGAGCACCAAGCCCAGGACTGAGCCTTGGGGTACCCCACTTGTTACCTCCTCCCAGTTTGAGAAGGAGTCATTGATAAGCATGCTCTGAGTACGATTCTGTAGCCAACTGTGTATCCACCTGAGAGTTGTTCTATCCAGTCCACACCTAGTTAGCTTGCTAATCAGATTATCATGGGGCACTTTGTCAAAAGCTTTGCTGAAGTCAAGAAAATATATTAGGTCTATTGTATTCCCAGGGATGCTATCTGATCTAAAAATGGGATGAGACTAGTCTAGCAGGATTTATTCTTGACAAATCTGTGATGTGAGGCTGACCAGTCTGTAGTTTCCAGGTTCCTCCTTTTGCCTTTCCTGAAGATAGGGACCAACATTAGCACTCTTTCAGTCATCTGGCTCTTCCCCAATCCTCCATGATTTCAAGAAATAGCTCCAGGTTAATCTCTCTGTCCTTCATATACTGGATGGCTTCCACCACTTTCTTCAGTTCTGACATTTGCCGCCTCTCTGTGTGATAAAAGCTGATGAATGATGGCTGAGGTATTCCCAGCACCAGATGTTCTCTCCCAACTACTGCTGGATAAATGAGAACCCTCTACAAAATATGTCACTGGGTAATCATCCTGAGCTGGGAGCATCTGGCCTGTTTGTCCGTGCCCCCTGTTACCTATTCAATATCTGCTTTTGGCCTTGAGTGAAGGCCATAATGGACGCTTCTGTCTGGCAGTTGTTACCTGCAGAGTCCCGTATCAGAGGGGCATCTGAACTTTAGTCCAAACTTTAAAGAAGAGATCTACAGTGGGGCATCTGTTTGGGGAAACAGTCAGGACCTCAGACAGCTCCTATAAAGTTCAGGTGAAAGCCTGGAGTGGACTTACCCCTCTCAGATGTCAGAGCCACCAGTGTCCACTCTGTCCTTTGTCTGTGCACAAGGCAATCACAAGGAGATCTTTGAAACTAGAGCCACATGCAGGCAAAAGGTTTTCAATGCTGAAAGTGGGACAACTCTCGTTCTCATCCTTGGCCAACTGCCTGGATCCCAGCCATGTGTTCCAATTCAAAAACAAGGAACAAGAAGTGAAACATTCATTTTCTGTGCCAAAGCTTAGCATATTATGGGTGCATTTGGTGAGGACACTGGAGAGGGCCTTCTCTGTCGCTGCTCCGAGACTTTGGAACTGCCTCCCACAGGAGGCCAGCCTGGCCCTATCTTTGCTGTCCTTCTGCAAGCAGGCAAAGACACTTTTTCTTTAGACAGGCTTTCGATGAGTGACTGGCTGGCTGCCTGAGTGGGGTTTTCAAATGGAGGGTTGTGCCTGACTGCTTTGCATGTGTTTTTGTTGTTGCTTTTGTTTACTGTCTTTTAGTGTGATATTTGTTTGATCTTTTTTGCATTTGTGTACTCACTGTTGTTAGCTTTAATGTTGTATTTTAATGATGTAAGCAGTCTTGAGTCCTTCATGAAGAGAAAGATGGGGTAAAAATATTTAAAATAAATAATTAATAAATAAATAACTCATACATGTGTCTTTTCAAAACAGGTATAAATGAAGTTGGAACATGAGAGCTGTGTTGTCTTCAAAAACTAACATTTCCTTCCTTCCTTCCTTCCTTCCTTCCTTCCTTCCTTCCTTCCTTCCTTCCTTCCTTCCTTCCTTCCTTCCTTCCTAGATGAGAACATTTTGCTCTTCTTCAATTATCTATGCTTTTCAAAGATACAGATCCTTTTGGAGGCAATCCGTTTTTCGCCGTCTTTATTTTCTTCTTCATTTTGATTTGGCTCATTAATCACGGCCTCTTGTTGCACAAATTATCCCATTGAAATAGTTGTACTGTACAACAGATGCCAAACAAGGGAGTCATTTGCATGGTAACATAGCAGCAGTTTATCCTGGTTATGATTTTGAGATGCATTCATCTGCAGTAATTCAAGACTTGCCACCAAGGATGGCAGTTTGAGGCCTCTACTGAATCCAAGCTAAACAAAGCCTAATGCAAACAAAAAGTCTCAGATTGTTCCTATCATGATGATTTACCTCTAATTATTTATTTGTGCATCACATTATTGAACATATATATATAGTTAATAAAGTTAATAAAACCAGTAATTCATATTTAACAGAATACAACCCTGGTGAAAGAGTACCATTAAAAGTCTTTTTAAAAAATGATTGCCAACATAACCTGATTAATCCTAATCACAAAATGAAATAGTATTATGTTGTTATCGTCGTTGTTTTGATTTATATACCACCCATAATGCTAAAGTGCTCTCTGGTGGTTTACAGTACAATTATGCAAACAATAATTTGTGGCCCTCCCCCCTTCTTAGCTGGGTACTCATTTTACCAATCTTGGAAGGATGGAAGGCTGAGTTGACCTTGAGCCAGCTACCTGAACCCATCAGGATTGAACTCTGGTTCTGAGCAGATGCTGGACTGCAGTACTTAAGTTTAACCACTGTGCCACAGGACTTACTTGTTTTTTTTTTAACTGTGGTGGCTTCAGGGTGAACTTGCAGGTCACACAGAAGTGCCCCAGGGTTCTGTATATGTTCCAGGGACCATGCTTTGCTCACCCCTGCATTACAGCATCCCCTGTAGACATTGCAGTGGCTTCACAGGCAGATAATTATTTTGTGGAGAACTGCAACAAAATGTTGCAGCATGCAGTGCTGGCAGTCACTTTTCCTGTTGACCATTTATTACTCCTTCACGATATTCCAACACATATGCCTTCCAACCACACTTTCTCTTCCCATGCAACATCTGCTCCCCATTCCGTCGCTAGAGTGAACATTCAGCTGTCTTTCGGGGGTTCTACCTTGGGGTCATCCACCCACCCATCCACGTTTGTAACTTCTGGAAGCCTTCGTGTCCTTCCCTGCCTCTGGAAGCCCTCTTGATTCCTCCTCTTTGTCCTTTTGTGATATCGTTTTGGCTCCATCAGCTTGGGCACTCAACACCTGAACCTCAGAAGTGGTGGCAATGATGGTGTGCCGTTGTTGTAAAGACATGAAGGAGTAAATGGCAACAACAATTAAAATGCAGTATTTAAGCTAATAACAGTGAGTATACAATATATAGGGACGTGGTGGCGCTGCGGGTTAAACCGCAGAAGCCTCTGTGCTGCAAGGTCAGAAGACCTGCAGTCGTAAGATTGAATCCACGCGACGGAGTGAGCTCCCGTCACTAGTCCCAGCTCCTGCCAACCTAGCAGTTCGAAAGCATGCAAATGCAAGTAGATAAATAGGTACCACCACGGTGGGAAGGTAACGGCGTTCCGTGTCTAGTCGCGCTGGCCACGGAAGATTGTCTTTGGACAAACGCTAGCTCTATGGGTTGGAAACGGAGATGAGCACCGCCCCCTAGAGTCGGACACGACTGGACAAATTGTCAAGGGGAACCTTTACCTTTACACAATATTAACAGGATCAATGAATGCAATACCAAAAAAAAAAAAAAAAAAACATAAGCAACACCAAAACACATTTAATGCAGGAAAGTACAACAATCCATTTAAAAAAAAAAAAAACACTTGGCAGCCATTTACTCACGGAAAGGTTGCCTGAAGAGAAAGGTCTTTGCCTGCATGCAGAAGGTCTCTCCTGTGGAGGGGAGTTCCAGAGTCTTAGAGCATCCACAGAGAAGGTCCTCTCCTTTGTCTTCAGCAAATGCACCTGTGAAGGTTGCAGGACTGAGAGAAAGGCCTCTCCTGATGATCTTCACACCCGAGCAGGCTCATAAAGGGAGAGGCGGTCCTTGAGACAGCTTGGACCCAAGTGGTTTAGGGCTTTATCAATGTGCTGGTTTAACTTTTATCCTACCTTTTCCTCAGACTCAAGATGACTCACAAAACAATCATAACCAGGCACAGATAAAAAACAAAGAGAGGGAGGCAGAAGTCAAAACAAAGGAGAAAGGAGTTGAAAAGATGAAACACGATTCAATCGATTACAGCATCAAATACTATTGAGTTAAAAAACAATTTAGAAGCACCTGTGGCTGGGTGAGGGGGTTCAGTACGAATCCACTAACATCCGGTTATCCATCAGTCAGTGATTGCCAAAGGCCCTCCTAAAAAAAAGGATTTTACCTGGAAAGTAGAGAGTCAGTAGTGACTGCACAGGTACCTTGGGAATTAATGAGAACCTGGAATCACTTGTGAGTTTTTTTCATGGGGCCTTTGGTGGGCAAATCCCCACCTCGATTTTGCCTGGAAGGGCCCTTTAGAAGCTAGCCGTTTGATGTAGGAAGATAGGTGGGAGAGCAGGTGGGGAGACTGAGTAAGGTATGTGTGCATTCCACACAAACAAATGAGGTTATTATCGCAGGAAGAAAGGACATGGCGCAGCCCACGAGCAAGGGAGGATTTTCTACCAGTGCAATAAATCGCAGGCAGATGCTTGGCATTTAATTTTTTACTACAGAGTGCACAAGATTGTTGGGGAAAGGCTATAAATATCTCCTCTTTTATTACAGCTCCTGGAAAGCAAGACAGCAAGGTTCTCCTACAAAGGGAAGAAAAAGTGGCGGTGCATTGTTACAAGCAAGGCCACTAACTTTATGTTGTGTACTAACTCACCGTTTATCAATGATGGGGGTGGGATTCCTTTTTTGACCTCTTTTTTGAAGTAGGTTGCCGTATTCTGGAAGTTCTTGTTCAAACCTGTCTCCACAATTCATTAGCTGCAACCCCAAGGCCAAATCAAAAGAAAACTGGAGTAAACTCCTAAACTCGAAATCTTTGTCGCTCATACGCAGCTTCAAGCTAACTCCAATATTGTTCTGTACACTCCCGGATTATACATAATGAACAGAACAACTACAAAATACTCACTTCAGAATCCCACATCCAAAGGGCTAAGGATGGTGGCATGTCTTTGGGTCCGAGTCCCAAGTCGAAGTCTTTGGTGCCAAGTCCCGAGTCCCAAGTCTGAGTCCCTATTAAATACAAGCTTCCCCCCCCCCCCCAGATAAAAAGGGAGTGGGGGGTGGATCCTGAGTTGCAAGTCGAGTCCACGTCAATGGGGGAAAAAAACGTGAATTGAGTCCAAATTGAGTCACTAGTGTGACTTTAGTCCGACTTGACAGCAGGTCCTGAGGCTCAAGTCCCCATGCCTGCAAAAGGGTCATAGTATCTATTATGTGAAAAATGTCACGTTTCTGGTCCTTTATGACTGTGAAGATGGATTTTCAAGAGATGGTTCACGTCTGCATCTTTATGAAGATCATCCTCATCGAACTGCAGAGCTGGAAGGGACTCTTGTCTAAGGCTGCACTAAGGATGTGCCATTTGTTTGTTTGTTTTGGACTCCAGCCTCCAGAATTTCCCAGGCTGAATTCTGGGTGTTCTAGCCCACAAACCCATGCCAACGAGTGCCCTCTTTTTGCTCATCTGGGCCTACCTGGCCCAGGTGAGCAAAATGTGGGCACTCGTTGTATAGAAGGTTATACAGCATTCCGAGAGCTTCACTTCCTGCTGGCAATGTATAAAAAGGAAGTTGCCGCCTTGCTTCCTGAAAATTGTAGTTCTTTAGGAGGTGCCTTCTATAGTGCCAAAAAGGCAGTGACACTACCACTCCCAGGAAACACCACAGCAGCTTCCCTTTCTCTCTCTCTCTCTCTCTCTCTCTCTCTCTCTCTCTCTCTCTTACATTAACCACAAGATGTGAAGGACCCAGAATGTCATGCAGCCTCCGAAGTAGGCCCTGATCCAGGAAAGGAAGAAAGACAGGAATGTAGCTAACTAATAAAAAAATAGTACAGTACTTTTCACTTGAGTCAGCCTGTACTTTTGTGTGTCAACCAACAAGAGCATTCTGTGTTCTGTATTCTGTATGTACGCAATGGCCAAGCGCAGAACTATAAGAAGCCAACTAGCAAGATGTGAGTGTAACTGCATTCTCCTGTTAATACATAACAGGGACAGCTCTTATTCCTTCCTATGTTGCAGAACTTGGAACAGTTACTGTTTTGATTACAATTACATTTTTTAAAATTATAATTTCCAGAATCTCCCAGCAAGCATGGTCATGTTTAGCTAGGAAAAGAAACATATGAGAGGCAAAATGGGAATTTCAGGACACCATTCGGAAGAATGGTCCAATGGAAGTGGAAGAGATTGTCTCATTAGGTTTTTTTAAGTGTGTCCTTACAGGATAATCCATTCCATCAGGGATGTTGCAGGAAGGTATTTTTGCATCCACAGGAGATTGGATGATAGAACCATAGAACTGTACAGCTGGAAAAGATCCCAAGAGCCATCAGGTCTAACCCCCTGATAAGGCAGGAAATCCACCACTAAAGCATCTTTGGCAGATAGCCATGTCATTTCTGAGTCCACCACTTTCCAAAGTAGTCCAGTTCAATTAATTGAATCAAATCCTACCTGGTGAAGTCACAGAAAACAAGCTCTCTCCTTCTTCCACATGAATGGATGGCCTTTCAAATAATTTAACTCTATGATTCTGTGCATGAACACTACAGTAATTCACATTATCTGAACTTCTAAGGCATATTTTTTCATTGTTGACAACGTACGGTAAGATAATGGCTGAAATCCTGTTGAAGTTGGAGTAACATAAAGTTTTGCCTAAGGAACCGTACAGGGCATTATGCTCACACTGTCTGGATTGTGCAATTTGATTGTGCAATGAATTGTGCGATGGACGGGGGGATTGTTGCCCAACACATTTTTGGAAGTGCACTCTGAGGTGGATACAGAAACTTCAGCAGGTCCAGAATACTGCGGCCAGGTTATTAAAGGAAACAAATAAATACCATCACATTTCTTCGATCCTGGCTGCATTGCACTGGCTACCTGTTCGTTCCCATATCAGCTTCAAGGTGATGGACTTGACCTATAAAGCCCTGGATGGTTTGGTACCTGAATACGTGGCAGAATACCTACTCCCAACAGAGACTGTCCCGTTCTATCCACATCTCCCAGACTTGCCACCTAAGGGTGCTGACCCAGAGGGAAGCCCAGAGGGAGAGAACAAGGAGCCAGGCCTTCTTAGCGGTCAAACCCCACCTTTGGAAGGAATTACCATTTAAAATCCCTGTTGTCCTTTAAGAAACTTCTCAAAACATGTTGATTTCATCAGGCCTTTCAAAAATCTGCCAACCTACAAGCATTGTCTTTTACCCAAGTGCCACCTGTTTTTTAGCTTTGGTTTTGAATGCTTATTATCCAAGTTTAATTCGTTAATTTAATTTAATGCACTTGATTATATCACATTTGTTTTGCTATTGTTCCTGTCTGTGAACCACCCAGAGTGACCACTGGTAAGACGGTTGGTATAAAAATCAAATCAAATCAATCAGTCAATAAAATCAGTCCTTTGTGAATATCACTTCTGCATGGGTGTTATTTTCTTCTACCCCTTGTGTAACTTCAAGTTACCCAGACATAGTGGTGGAACAGGATTTCCGACAATGATAGCTTTCCGTTGTGCATTAAAACAAATGGTCAATAACCCTCTTGACAACACATTGACCCAAATCCTCTGACCCAGTTACACTGGCATGGACCAAGTGGTGTAATTCTTGGAAGCAAATGGTTTACAGTTAAGGAGGCACCGTAGACAGTATTGGTTGCCCTGGGGAAGCCTTCGGGAGCCTTGAGAAGGAGGATAAACAAAAGATGAACAGTCAATTCACCGTCCAACCATTCCTTCCTCTGGACACTTTCCCCAGCTCTTTTCCAAAAATGCATTCCAAAGAGGCGTGGGTGCCCAAGAAAGCTGAGTTTGTTGCTCATGGAATTCTACTTAAATAGCAATATAAGTGGGAAGGGAGTTTGCCTCTCATCCCGGTTCTGCCTTCATATTACCCTGTTTCCCCAAAAATAAGACCTAACCTGAAAATAAGCCCTAGTACGATTTTTCAGGATGCTCGTAATATACGCCCTACCCCAAAAATAAGTCCCAGTTAAGTGAAACCCCGCCTTCCACCACTGTGCAGCAACCAGAAGAGGACATGACTGTATTTGAATAAACGTAGATTGTTGTACATGGGAAAAAAAAAAACATCCCCTGAAAATAAGCCCTAATGCGTTTTTTTGGAGCAAAAATTAATATAAGACCCTGTCTTATTTTCGGGGAAACAGGTTATGTGTCTTTGCAGTACCTTTTCCTCCCACAGTCCCGCTGTGCTTTTCTTTTCTTTCTGCTCTTATTCTTTTAAAGCAGGTAGGGTGTTAAGAGGCAGTTTCTGCTCTGTCACCCAGAACTAAATTTTGGCTAAAAAGGAAGAGGGCAGGTGGACAGAAAGAAACCCAAGACTATCGTAGATACATACAGAATCTTTGGGAAGTCCATCCCTGGGGCTTATATGGCAAGTAGTGCTCCTTCCAGCAGTCAAACTCTGTTTGTCATAACATATGTTTTACCTCACCTTTCTATCTTGGATTCAGTGTGCTTTGTTTCGTGACTGGTCACATGGGTTTACTTTGCAAGTCTGATTGCTCAGGCAGACACATCTCTGAGGAACTCTGTTGTGGAAGGAAAAAACAGCTAAATTGCTGGAAACATAGATTTACCTTAATGTCTAGTTTGGTCTTCAAACTGGACTGTGTCCGGCCAGAAACAGCATAGCGTGGTCTTTGCTGTTTTTCTGTAGCTCTACAAAGAAAGAAGTACAATTCAACATCATCTTAAAATCTCATCAAAATACAAACATTGGAATTAGTGAAAGGAATGTAACTTTATTGTGGATTTTGAGTAAGCCTGCAAAAAGATGTATATTGGGGAATGCCATAACTCATGGTGTGTATGTAACTAGAGATGGGCATGAACTGCTGGTTCGGCGGTTCGCGTTGGTTCATCTTCCAGACGAACAGGTGTTTGGTGGTTTCCAGAGCTGTCTCCTCCAGCAGGCACCCATTCCGAGACAGTGTCCTGGCTTCCTTGCCCTGCGTCCTCTGGGTGATGCCTCTGAGTGGGTGTCCACCGAAGGAGGTGGAGCTTTGAAGTGCAGAACACCTGTTCGTCCAAACGACGAAGAAGCAGAAACCACCGAATTACAATAGAAAGAGGACAGAAGAAAGCAAGCTATCTCTGTCTGAATAAAAGATGTTCAGACATCTTGTTTGTTTGTTTGTTAAATTCCTACCTCACCCATCTACTCTGGGCAGCTTACAACAAAACGTATACAAACAAGGAAAAACCCACCCCACCCCATAGCCCATCTACATCATATAAACACACAAACATTAATCTCAAGAAGTTTTCTCTCCCATACACTTAGCCTTAACGTGCATACAACCAGTCCCATCTGATCTGTAAACCACCACCACCCCCGCGCACCACACACCTTAGTGCAATTGAACAAAAAGAGAGAGAAATAAATTGGGGAAGTTTAAGGACAGATCCTGAAGCTGAGGCTCCAATACTTTGGCCATCTCATGAGAAGAGAAGACTCCCTGGAAAAGACCCTGATGTTGGGAAAGTGTGAGGGCAAGAGGAGA
Organism: Intellagama lesueurii; assembly: GCA_037013535.1. Lineage (NCBI taxonomy): Eukaryota > Metazoa > Chordata > Lepidosauria > Squamata > Agamidae > Intellagama > Intellagama lesueurii. The sequence goes on from JBAJHW010000003.1 coordinate 12,061,580, forward strand.
AGGAGACGACAGAGGACGAGATGGTTGGACAGTGTCATCGAAGCGACCAACATGAATTTGACCCAACTCCGGGAGGCAGTGGAAGACAGGAGGGCCTGGCGTGCTCTGGGCCATGGGGCCACGAAGAGTCCGACACAACTTAACGACTAAACAACAACAACAACATTTTCTAGCCCCCCCCCCCCCCCCCGTAGCTTAGTCTTTTCTTGGGTTGCCATGTTCCTGGTGTCCTCCTGCCACCTAGTGGTCAAATTGTAACATTGTGGGAAACAGATAATAATGACTTAACCCGTGCTTTCCCCTCTCTCGTTACCTCTTTCATGCTCTCTCATGCACAAAATCCAGCGCAGATAAAAAGCAATGATTTCTTAAAAATCAAATTGATTTAAATCAAAATGTTTTGATTCAAATAGCCAAAAATCCAGTTTTTGACATTTAAAGCATGAATTTGAGACAGTATTCTCCTCGCTCTGTCTTTCTGGAACTCTGTGTTTCCTTGTATGTCTGGTGGAATAAAATTGGTTGCACACTTTTCTTTTACATTTGGAAGGATGTATATGTATTTTTTCAAACAGGAAAAATGAGTGTGCATCCTTTTGGAAAACCCAGTCATAAGAACCTCCAAGTGAAAGCAAGCTATACAGAGAGAGATTGAGAGAGAGAGAGAGAGTATAATTGTGGCTAATTAATTAAGTGATTGACCATGTCTTAGTTACATGCATTAGGTGAACACCAGTAGGATTTTGGTCAGGGTTTTAAAAAAAATATTTGGAAACATGTCCCTCAAAACTGCTGGATAGTCCAATGGTTTAGGCCTCTGGCTGCAGAACCAGAGGTTGGGAGTTCGATTCCCCCACTGGGCCTCCTTGAAAGGGGCTGGACTCAATGATCCATTGGGTCCCTTCAAGTTCTGCAGTTCTAAGATAAAACAGGCATTTTCCTACAAGGCAAAAACCGCATTTTATATGTAATCAACTGGCCTGTTTTTGTTGTCAAACCAATCCTTTCCAGCTGACCATAATGCTCATAATTTCAAAATTCAATATAAATACTTGGCTAAAGGTGCGAGACACAGATTCAAAGCACAACTGTTGTGAGAGTCATCTAGGTGGTTGTTATGTGCCATTCAGTGACCTATGAATGAGCAATCTCCAGAATGTCCTGTCCTCAACTGTCCTGCTTAGCTCTTGTAGACTCAAGCCTGTGGTTCCTTTAGAGAATCAATCCATCCAGTATTTGGTCTTCCTCTTTTCCTGCTGTCTTCCAACTTTCCTAGTATTATTATCTTTTCCAGAGAATTCTGCCTTCTCGGGATGTGCCCAAAGTAGGGAATTACAAGAGTGTGGATGATCTCGGTCTTGGTCTCCAATGACACATCCTTAAACTAGATGATCTTTTCGAATTCCTTCATTGCTGCCCTTCCTGATTTCAGTTTTCTCATTTATTGGCTGTAGTCTCCCTTTGGATTGGTGACTGATGATTTTCTAGTTTTTCTTTCCCCAACTCTGGGTGCAGACCACCAGGAAAATCTTCTCAAGCAAAAGGGGTAAATGAGAGAGAAAGAGAGAGCACACAAGGGCAGGTGCTGCCAGCATGTCTAGTAAGTGTGGAGGCAGGGAAGTCTGGGGATCAACTCAGGAACTGATTCCAAGAATTTCAAGCCCAGGAAGTCACTCTTAATATTCTGAACCTTGTGGTGCAGTGGTTAAACTGCAGTATTGCAGTCAAAACTCTGCTCACAACCCAGGTTCAATTTCAGGTAGCCGGATTGAGGTTCACTCAGCCTTCCATCCTTCCAAGGTTGGCAAACTGAGTACCCAGCTTGCTGGGGAGGGGCAATGTGTAGCCTGCACAATTAAATTGTAAACTGCCAAGAAAGTGCTTTAAGCTCTATAGGGTGGTATATAAGCAGAACACTCTGCTTCTTTCCCCCTGTGAGTATTCCAGAAGAACAGCATGGCCATTAGGACTTAAAAACAGTGGCTCAAATCCTGTTGCTTAGTGTAGTTAAGTCAACTAGAGTAGATCCACTGAATCAGTGGGGATTTGATGAATTGGTTCCTCTGTAAGTTCCATTCATTCAATTAATCTGCTCCAGTTGTGACTTACTATATTAAGCAACAGGATTTCAGTCCAGTGTATTCCTTGTAATTAATTCATCTTATCTCTCCAGTAACAATGGCATAACTTCCATTTTTATTCTCACTGAACAATGAATAACTTAAACCTCTTTTGTGGTAGAACTCTTAACTTTGAGTTACTTTTATAGCTACCGGACCGTGGCCTCACTAAACAACAATGGAGAAATGTCACATGGTTTCAGTGTCCATGCTCCTGTTAGATGTATTGAGGTGAAAAGAAGGTGAATGACAGAAGAATGTGTTTTGTACCACGGGCTGGTGATTTCTAGCATGCAGATTTATTTTATTTTTATTTGGCTTTGCATAGTAATTATTTTTTTGCCACTTCTTTGGAATGGGAAAATAAAGAGTGACTTGAAGGGCGATCATGTGGATGACTGAGTGAGTTTGTTTTTCTTGGGTGGACTGGTGAGAACTTTGGTGGCTTTTTTTTTAAAAAAAACTCTTCCTAATTATATGCAGAGGATAAAAGTTCAGGGACCTACATATCAGATTGGCTTCAAGTCTCCCCATAGCAAACCACCTCTTATTCTGTTAGTTTACCTCAACTGGCACTTCTTGTCTCGATCATTCACTCAGAGACACTGGTAATGAGAAAGAATAAAATGTTTCTATTTACTTACAGTTCTTCATAGATAAAAACAAACAGCATTTTGTGTTGAAAAATTTAACTGGTTACGTAGCTGAGCTTAACTGGTTAACTAGCTTCATGGTGACTAACCTGCTGACAGGACACATCACTCTGTCTCCAGACTCTTTAACTGACCGACAGAACACATTTGACTGGGGGGGGAAAGGTGGGGAAAGAATCTTAGGAAGAGAGTCAGGGCTCTCGTCAAACTCTGAGGCAAACAGGGAACAATTGGATGCTACTGAGTTGACTGACATTTGTTCCAGTCCAGAAAGGTCCCTCCCTCCCAGGCAAAAATTCCTTAAAGGCATCATAAGAGGATGCAGTCTTTCTAACAGTTTTCTGTTGGTTCAGAGGGCAGGCCCCAAACCAAAAACATTCAAATCATAAGCAGGGATATTTCAACTAAACATGAAGCACAGCTTGGAGGGCGAGGGGGTTATCCTTCACTGGAGGTTTCCAAACAGTTGGATGGATGACTGTCAGGGATGCTTTAGTTGTAGAATTCCTGCTTTCTGGACTTGGTGGAATAGATGCCCCTTGAGATGCTTTCCAACTCTACAGCTGTATGAGTCTGTTGTTCCACTTGGACAGAAGACTGTTATGAAATATGATGTCCATTCGGAGAATTAGGAAAATGCTTTCTGTACTTTTCTGCCGCATACCCAGGTGCATGATTAAGTGCACGGCTGGAGCACTTCCAAGTGCTCAACAGCCAGCCAGACCACTTGTGGTCCCGTGTTACATGCTTTCCATTTTCCACTCCACACAACCGCAGTTGTCAATCCTTTTGTCACTGGATTCCTGCCACTGTGAAAGTAGTTAACTACTTGGGCGGGTGCTTGGGGCTTGGAATGCCAATGGTAAGAAGTTACATTCCCGAGCCACCGTCCCTGCCTCCTGAAAGACAGCTGTGCCCCCCCTCAAGCCACTCTGGAGAAAGGCATGGCAGTGCCATGCCGTGAAGCTTGGCTCTGAAGCAGGATTCAGAGCCTGGTGTGCCAAGAAGCTCAGCCTCCTCCCCTCAGCTTCATTTCTCATCGCCTGCAGGAGGAGCTGAGATTTGGTCAATGGAGCAAGGACTTCGCCCCCTCGCAGAGGGTGTGCGACAGGGCCGGTGGTGGCAAGGGCCAGAGAAGAGCGGGCTGGAAGAGTTTGCAGGCAGCCAGGAGCACCAAATATGTGGTCTACCGTGGAGACGATCAGTGAGCCCAGCTTCCCACAGGGCAGCAGCTGTGGCAGCCAGAGCCGGTTCTGGGTCCTGGCTGTGGGGGTGACCGTCGGCGTGTTCCTGCTCGGTTTCCTTCTTGGTACTGTGCTAGCTGAACAAATTCCTCCTTTGATCGAAAAGGAAATACTTGTAGAAAAGGGGAGGGAGGGAAATGTGTTATGTGTTTGTGTGTGTGTCTATGTGTGTGTGTAAAAAGGCATGCATGGATTTCTGCCACTCATTATAGAAAGAAAATAGTATGGACATGCTAGGGAGATATTTCTCCTTGTGAGGTTTGTTCAGAAGAAGAAGGCATGATATCATTTCCTTTCCACTCGGGAGCAAAGAAATGTAAACATTTTGCTTTGCTAAAAACTAGCACAGATTCTTGCTTGTTTGGAAGACAGAAAAACTCTTGCCTTCCTCTCTTGTCACACACACACAAAGTCAGTTTACAGCAAGATTTTTTTTGCTCTTGTACAAGAGCAAAAGATGTTTTAAGATAGGGAAAAGGAAGTATTTATGGAATTTACTAAATTATGTGGGGGTCAGTAGCTTAGACGGCTTTTCAGACCGGAAACGTTCATGGTGGAAGTATCTGGCAATGGTTATGAGCCATGTGCTCTGGGTGGAACCTCCATGTACAGGGGTACAATGCCTTTCAGTGGGGTAGGAGGTGTGGATTCAAAACAAAACAACACAGGGAAGGGAGGCCATCCTATTCGGTCCTGAATTGTGAGTTTTTGCTGGAGTGGTTTGCCTAGCTGCCCTTGGAACAGAGGGTGTCGTATGAAAACTGCAGTCCTTTGCACGGTGGAAGTAATTCCCATTGAATACAGCAGGACATCTAGAGTTGGATTTCCTTTGGGACTTTGAACAGATGCTATGTCAAATGTCTGTCTGTCCTCTGGCTGTTTGGTGCCAGATCTGCTCTGCTGACCTGGAAGAGAAAAGATGCTAACCTTCCCTCTTTGCTGAGATCAAAACAAAGGATCCTGTCTTCTCTCTCTTTCCTGTCCTTTTCTCCTCTGTTTTCAGTGTTCAGGTTGTTGAGCGTGGTCGCTTGGGGGAACCAAAACAGCACCATCCACACACAGAAGGGAGTGGTCCTGACAGACTCAGGGTAATCTGAAGAGGTAGAAAAGGGGAGGAAAGGGGGACAAACACCCACCCCCAGCATCCTCCCTCTTCATATAGAGATAAAAGAGAACAGCAAGTCAAATCCTGAGCAAAAAAATGACATCGATATTCATGTATTTTGTTATTGCGGGTGAAAAGGGAAAATTCTTCCTTCTTCCCCCTGAGTAGCGTGTTTTTCTGCATTTTTTATATTTGGAGATTGTGTGTGTGTGTGTGTGTGTGTGTGTGTGTGAGAGAGAGAGAGAGAGAGAGAGAGAGAATGTGCACTAGGGGATATTTTGCAAAATGCAAGGCTTTATTGCACTGAGTACTAGATTTTGGTTAAAATACATGTTCTTAAACCATCAGCCACCAATTTTTGCTAATAGTGCTGCAGAAAACAACAACATTGCTTGTACAGGACCAAAAAATCTTGCAGTTAGTTGATTATTTTTGGTTAGTTCACAGTTAGGGATTCACACGCCCCCATGAGACCCCCTTTTTCACCAGGAGAAGAATATGTTTGAGCATTTTGTTGTTGTTCTTATGTGCCATCAAGCGGCCTCCAACTCATGGTGACTCTATGAATGGGCTATCTCCAAAAGACCCTGTTCTCAACTGCCCTGCTCAGCTCTTCTAAGCTCAACCCTGTGGCTTCCTTTAGGGAGTCAGTGCATCTCATATTTGGTCTTCCTCTTTTCCTGCTGCCTTCCACCTTTCCCGGCATTATTGTCTTTTCCAGAGCATTTACGGCAGCTTAGTGGTTTAGGTATCTGTCTGCAGAGCCAGAGGTTGGGAGTTTGATTCCTCACTGTGCAGCACAGAAGAGCCAGCCTGTGTAACTTTGGGCCAGCTGCACAGTTCCAGGGCACCCCCAGGAGAAGGGAATGGTAAACCACTTCTGAGTATTCCCTACCTAGAAAACCCTGAAAAGGGTCGCCCTAAGTCAGAATTGAGAGCACACAATTATTCTTCTACACTGCAATGCTTGGTTGTAGACCCCCATAGGTGCTTAACAAATTCACAGTAGGGACACGACAGAGGGAGAGGAGACAGACACAAGATAGAAGTGGAAAAACATTTCTCTGCACATTTCTTTAGTTGTGAGAGTGAAAGTGTAATAGTGAGTTAAAAAAAGGAACACACTCATTTTAAAAATATTTGTACTTAAGGCTTATGTTTTGACATTATATGTGGAGATCAAGGGTTATCCAATATTATCTCCTGCACCACGTAACTAAGCAAATTGCCTTGCAGTCATTGCCTAGCTAGCATTTTTCTTATCTAATTCTGCATTAACCCTTTTCTCCCTGCATGGGAGGATCCAAGTTCCAATGTGTGAATCATGCTCGGACCATATGGAGTTGTATACACACATGGTGTCCTCTTTATGTGCCTATTCTGGGCTACTTTGTATGCACACAAAGGATTCTCTTTGTGAGAAGACTTTGGGGTTACTGTTTTCAAAAAATTCTTGATTTTTTTACAGCATGTTAGTGACTCTTCACATAGATTTTTGTGGATCGCCATGCACATTTTGTGCGTTTTCAGGGACGAATCGGACCATCTCGTTAGAATAATGTCTGCAAATCGATGTAAATCTATTTTACAAAGCACACACCAGGTTGTGGGAATAATCCGGGTTTATTATTGTTTCCAACCTCACAGGCTGGGTGAGTAACAGACCTTCAGATCTATCATCAACAAGAGAATTTCATGAGAAGATGAAGAAGGAGTTCATGATGGAAATGAAAGCAGAGAACATCAAGCATTCTTTATAGTAAGCAAAGAATAACATCTTGAGGTTGATAATAACCTTTGTCATTTAAAAGCCTGGTTTACTTAAAAGCCTTATTTATTTAGAGTGTCTTTAACTTACCCTTCATCCTAGGATATCTCTGCAGTGTGCAAGAATTTTTTTTTAATAGCAACAACAACACATGCTTCAATTATATTATAGCCAATGGAACCATAAGTAATGCAGAGACAGAAAACATTCATTTTTTAAAAAATGCTGTACAGAATTCCCCAGTGCCCCAATTTGGGGTGGCCAAGTGGTCATTAAGAAGGGAGTAAAAATGCATCCTGATCTAATGTGTTGTTTTTAATCTGCCTCTTTTATTCATTTTCATGGTTTTTAAAAAAATGTATATGCTTAATTTTAATGGTTTTTACAGTGGGGCTGGTTTATATGATTTTTTAAAAAACTAAATGTGAATTGATCTGTTTTTATTCTTTTAAAAGTTTGCAAGCCACCTTGAGCGCTGGGTTTTGTTTTTTTTTTTACTGGAAAGATGGGGTATTAATGTAATTATACATTTATACCATACCTTTTCCAGTTTTTTAAAATGATATCCTAATAAAACAAATCAAAAATGTAAATAGTAAGGGAGTGAATTAAACAAACCAGCTGACTGATTTGAGATGCACAGGTGAATATTTAAGCTGTAACGTGAGGTTGAACAACAGCCATGTTGATGGCACCAGTCAAATTTCAGAGAATATATGACAGAGAAAGTACACATGACTAGGACATGACTACTTACATGATAAGGGGCTGGCTGGACTACCTATCATACAGAGGTGGGTGACCTTCCAGAGGTTTGGGGAGCACAAACATCTGTCCTTGATTTCACAACACCTGCCGTGACCCCCTGTTGCTCCCACCCCAAAACAGGATTTTTAAATGGAGTGTTTGAAGTGGAAGAAGCCCCCTGGCATTCACTAGTGAACAAAGTTTTTTAAAGTGAAAAAAAAGTGAGTGAGTGGGACCGAGGTTCCCAAGGGCCACCCATGAATTGGCAAAATTACCCCTATCCAGTAATTTTCCCCAACTTTAGGCAATCCATGTATTTCTTGGACTACAATTCCCAGAAGCCTTTGCTACCAGCGGTGCTGCCCAGGGTTTCTGGGAATCGCAGTCTAAGAATACCTGGGTTAACCAAGGTTGGGAACCACTGCACTAGAGGGTAGAAAAGCGATTTTTTTAAGCCAATTTCTTCTCCTTCTTCTTTTAAAAAAAATCAAAACAGTTTGGGGTATGTGAGAGCAGGGGTTCTGTTGGGCACGTTTGGATCTCTAGGAGGGTACATAGTTGCCCGCCTCTTGAGACAGACAGACAGACAGATATGGGCATATAGATTTTTCCCCACAAAGTTTTTGGTAGAAATCCTTTTTTTTTAGCTCAGTAAGTCAGCCTAGCTGATATTGGGTGAGTCAAACCCTCCATCCGTTCCCTTGATTCAAATGGGCCAACTCTAGTTGTGACTTCTTACACCAAGCAACAGGATTTCAGCCCTAGAATAGTAGAGTTTTCCTCCCTTTTCTTTTTAAGAACATGGATTAAAGCTCCCCCCCTCCCTCTGTCTCGCTCCTTTGCTGTGTGTCTCCCAAATGCCTCCCGAAGCTTCCGATGGATAATAGCATTTTTGAGAGCCATGAAGAGCGGTCTGAAAGAGGCTCCATTGTCTTGGGCTGTACACACTGATTCCTTTTGTCTTTGGTATCATCCCTACTCAAGCCTTAAAAAATAAAAAGGCAAGGCTAACACATGCACAGTTCTGAAACAGTGGTGTGGAGCAGAAAAAGCTTCATTTTTGAGTGATGAAACCATGATGCAGGTACAAGGACCTGCTCTATCCTTGCATCTCACTGGTGCTTGATTTCTGGGTTATCTTGTATCTAAGAATGATACTTCAGCCCCTGAAGCACTGTATGAGTTAAAACAGGCATGGTACTTTTAATTGGGTTAATTTTGTAAACCTTTTAGAAGCAATGACTTGAGACCTTTTGAGAGGGGGGGGGGAAACGTAGGGTGGCTGGATACCAGCTAAAGTCTCAGGAAACAGCTGTTTCTCTGGGTTTCCTGGCCAAGCGGAAAAACAAAAATGATTGATTTTATTGGGTGAGCTGCCCTTGAAACGGAGGCATCTATTTCAGCCCCCCAGCTGGGTGCACTGGGCTCACTGGCTGTAATTAATAATAACTAATAATTGTGTTGTTGTTTTTTAAGTCAAATGTGCTGGCTGGATAGTTCAGTGGCTTAGGTATCTGGCTGCGGAGCTAGAGGTTGGGGGGCAGAACAGACAAACTTCAACTTATTATCAGTTATAACAGGATCATTGGCTCCATTAAGTCATTAACGATTCTGAGCGGTTACGTATTTACCATTGGAAAAGTGGGCTGTACTTGTGACTAATAACACTGCCATGGATTGAAACAGCCACATGATTTTGTAATTAAGAATCAATGTGGGTAGCTGGATCAATCTCAGAAGCATCACCATTTGAAAATAATGGGAAATCATTTCCCAAATGCTACAAAATGAGGACCAAAGTAGCTGTTCAGTGCAAATGAACTCTTCCAAAATAGAAAGCCAAATGCAGAAACTCTTCAGTCAATTCTGGTCAGAGGGGTTGGCTTGAAAAACCAGAAAAACCTATTTGACTTCATCATCATCATCATCATCTTAGAATCCTCTTAGAACTGGAGAGCCAGAAGGGACCCTATAGATCAGTGAGTCCGACCCCTGTCAAGGAGGCACAGTGGGGAATTGAACTCCCAATGTCTGGCTCTGCAGCCAGATGTCTAAACCACTGAGCTGTTCAGTGCAGGGATTCATACAGCAGAATAGCTTCAAGTTCCCAATTTAGTCCACCCCTTTTTCTCATCAACTGGCACATACAGTCTCAATAACTGACTCCGAGGCATTTGTAAGAAGAAATGAAATAAACATTTTCTATACTTACAATTGAACAGATCAAACAGCAGACTAAGAACAAACATGAATGTTTTCAGCAACAGGCCTCAACAGACTCACTAACTGCTTTCAGTCATGGGCCTCAACAGTCTACAGACTGCCAACAGACTCCGGAGAGGGAGAAAGCTCTTAGCAGAGTGGTGTGGCTCTCTTTGAATTCAGAAGCAAGCGAGCAAGGAATGTTTGTATAGTGCTGGGTAGATTGACAGTCACCCCAGCCCAGAAAGGTCTCTCCCCAGCCACACCTTCTCCAGGCAGCATGCGAGGTTGCAAAAAAACTCCAACTGAAAGCTTATGTCAGACAAAGCTTGCTAACCCTGAATCCTGTTAAAAAGAATTACATATGGAAGAATAATTGTGCACAGTAGAGATGGGAGTATTCGTATACGAATACGAATACCCCCGCACAGCTGGACATAACGAGGGTCCGGCTCTGCTCTCCCTTCCAATAGCTCCGGAGCTTCTGATCGACTATTCACTCCTGGCAGGAGGAGGAAAGACGAGTCTCCCTGCCAGGCTGACGAGTGGATAGCCAACAGGGAGCTCCAGAACGATTGGAAGGGAGAGTGGAGCTGGTGCCAGCGGATGCGTGAGTGGACTCTCGTCTCTATTGTGCACACAAGATTGGGCACACAATTTGTGCCTTACTGCAGTGTGTTCATTACACAAACACTTGCTCACGGGTTGCAAAATTGGTTGCATGCCAATCACACCACGAATCTGCTGCTGAAGGGTGAAAACCAGTTATATGATGACCATGGTGTGTGTGGATGTGTGTTTTCTTTTCTTGCAACAGTATTCTGGCCTTAGTCTCAAAAACCCTGGCCAGAATCCTGTAGGGGAAAAAAAGGCACACACAGCTCTTCTTAGGCAGGAAGTCCATTGCATGGCCAGGCACACAACTATTGCCACAAGCCAATTTGCAACAGTGCACAACAGTTTGAGGTGTTTAAGACCCATAAAACATCTCCTGTCTCTTCACTGATCGCAGCCTTTAGTGATCATTCCAAACTGCTGCTCCCCTATTTGCTTAAAAGCCCAGGAAAAGAACAAAGCTCGTTACCACACTTAGTTATGTCCTGCTGTTTTCTCTCTTTCAGCAACTTCACTCGGCGACCTCACTTGGCTGGCACACGGGAGAACCTACGCCTAGCCGAACAAATACAAGCCCAGTGGAAGACATTTGGCCTGGATTCAGTTCAGCTGGCTGCCTACGATGTTCTGCTATCGTACCCTAATAAGACGAATCCCAATTACATCTCGATTATTGATGAACACGGGCAAGAGGTAAGAAGGAGAGGATGCTTCTCTCTATACCATTTATAATCAACAATCCATTACCCATTTGGACCATTTTATTATAAGGGTCAAATTACACATTAATCAGCCTGTGCATTCCCAGCAATTTGTGTTTTTCCTCCCACAACGGGATTTCCCTACACATGCAGATTAAACCCAGATTAAAATTATTCCTTCCAAAGATCTATCACAAAACCATGGAGGCTAAATTCACATAAATGAGAACATAAACGTTGTGACACACAGATGTCATAGAAGTGGGAGAGAAGTAAAGTCTCAGAATTTCAATCTGCATGCACAGTTACACAAAGAAAGGCGAGGAGCAGAAGGAAGATGCCTGGATCTACCTGGCTACCTTTCTGTGTATCACCTCCCACCAGTTCAGACTACTTACTATAGAGGGATGATTCTCTGCTGACTAAGATCTGTCAGCTGAACGAAGGAAGGAAGGAAGGAAGGAAGGAAGGAAGGAAGGAAGGAAGGAAGGAAGGAAGGAAGGAAGAGAGAGGGAGGGAGGGAGGGAGGGAGAGAGGGAGGGAGGGAGGGAGAAAGAAAGAAAGAAAGAAAGAAAGAAAGAAAGAAAGAAAGAAAGAGGGAGAGAGAGAGAAAGGAAGGAAGGAAGGAAGGAAGGAAGAAATAAAGAAAGAAAAAGAAAGAAAGAAATAAAGAGGGAGGGAGGGAGGAAGGAAGGAAGGAAGGAAGGAAGGAAGGAAGGAAGGAAGGAAGGAAGGAAGGAAGGAAGGAAGGAAGGAAGGCACTTTTATGCCAGATGCAAATTTCCTCTAGTTTAAGGACACAGCCATATGCCAACCCGAAATAAGGTGAGGACAGTCCTTAGTTCTTTTCGAATGTCTAGGATGGAATGGTTTTGGATTTGGCACAGCTTCACAGTTTACCTAATGTCAGCGCAGCTGGGTCACGGGCATCATGGCTGGTTACAACGGTGCTTTGATTTTGATTGTGCTTTTTAATATTCTGCACCCTGCTTTACTGTCTAGATTTACAACACTTCCTTATCTGAGCCGCCTCCTCCAGGGTATGAAGAGGTGGAAGAGGTTGTCCCACCTTATAGTGCTTTCTCAGCCCAAGGCGTGCCAGAGGTAAGGGCTGGTGGGTGGCATTATGACTGGGATGGGGGGCTTCCCTGTGAAATTTGGGGATGAGATGCCCCCATTCCGGTCCTCCATCCACTCTAGTGGTTTTTAACCTATTGTTGTTCTTCACACTCCATCCTTTACTTTGTGTCTCTGCAAAAACAGACATGTTTCTCTGTACATCAGATACGTGCTGATTCAGGAATGTATGTCTTTTAATAAAGGTCATGTCAATCTTAGTCCCAGGTTTCTGTTCCAAGAAATTGAGACCGGCTACTGCTTCTTAAGGGACGTGGTGGCGCTGCAGGTTAAACCGCAGAAGCCTCTGTGCTGCAAGGTCAGAAGACCAGCCATTGTAAGATCAAATCCATGCGACGGAGTGAGCTCCCGTCGCTTGTCCCAGCTCCTGCCAACCTAGCCGTTCGAAAGCATGCAAATGCAAGTAGATAAATAGGTACCACCTTGGTGGGAAGGTAACGGCGTTCCGTATCTAGTAGCGCTGGCCATGTGACCACGGAAACTGTCTTCGGACAAACGCTGGCTCTACGGCTTGGAAACGGGGATGAGCACCGCCCCCTAGAGTCAGACACGACTGGACTAAATGTCAAGGGGAACCTTTCCCTTTACCTTACTGCTTCTTAGTCTCAGCTTGCATTGCTGGGTGGAAGCTGATACTCAATGACCACTGGTGCCCATTGGGGTTGACGAGGTGGAAGGCACAGCAGAGGTGTGTGGAGCAGAGCTGGGTGCAAAAGTGGGTGCCCATATAATAATCTTAGAATAATTACAATAATAATCTTAGAACTGCAGAGCTGGAAGGGACCCTATGGAACATCAAGTCCAGCCCCTGCCAAGAAGGCACAGTGGGGAATCGAACTTCCAACCTCTGACTCTGCAGCCAGAGACCTAAACCACGGAGTTATCATGTAGGAAAGCTAGTATTCATCAGGGGAAAGGAACATGGGGTGGAAAGGAGGCCAATAGAGATGGGGAGGCTGGCTCAACATTCTACAAGGCAATTCTAAATCTTCGCACTTGTTGAGCAACAGCCCTGACAATTGCTTTGTGTTTCAGTGAGAAGCGGTTAATTGACGGAAAAAAATAAGTCCTAGGCGGGTGGTATCACAACATTGCAGGCTCTCTGACTTTTCTCCTTCTCTGGGGTGCCTTTTTCAACCTCGCTCTTTATGCTCTAGGGAGATCTGGTGTACGTGAACTATGGCAGCATTGAAGACTTCCAGAGATTAGAGCGAGAGATGGGAATTAACTGCTCTGGGAAAATTGTCATTGCCAGATATGGGAAAATCTTCAGAGGAAATAAGGTAATTCCAAAGTCCCGTCACAGCATGCTTGGACTGTGATGTTTGGACACATGAATGGATGTCTGCAGAAAAGGGAGTGTTGCTTCCATCAGCCCTAACCAGTAAAACCAATGGGAAAGCAGCTCCACAATATTTGCATGGCCACATATCCCCCAGCCCTGCCATAGTATCTGCCTGAGCCTTACTATTTTAAGAAGCCGCTTCAGAGACAAGGGGCATCCGAGTTCAATTTTTCCCCTCTTCCTAGGTTAAGAATGCTGAGATGGCTGGTGCCAAAGGGGTTATTTTATACTCTGACCCTGCTAATTCTTGTGCCCGTGGAATCGCTCCTTACCCTGATGGTTGGAATCTTCCTGGAGATGGAGCCCAACGTGGCAATGTGCTAATCCTGGACGGCGCTGGGGATCCACTTACTCCAGGGTATCCAGCAAAAGGTAAGTGGCGTTGAAAACAACCATTGCACAGCCCAGACAAAGCTCACCCGTTCTGCCTGTTTCACCAGTCCCACAAAAATGATGTCCCATTGACTCTTTGCTTACAAGTGTTCTTGCTCATTACCTTGGAAGCCCTGCCTCCAGCCAGTGACCCTCTTAGGAGTACTCCCTAGCCCTAGAACCATGGGCTGGGAGCACAGCACAGGACTGCAGTCAAACAAAGATCCAGAAACACTAAGTACCCTTGGAAATGCTTCTGACTGTTTAGATAATTAGCCTTAAAACCCAAACGTCATCCCATTTTCTTTCCCACCTATCTCGTGTGAAAAGTCACTGTTGATTCTTCCTGTTCTTTCAACTCTTACTCATGAGACTAGGGCTAGCAGCTACCAGCTCTATGGCTGCTTTCAGTCACTACAAGCTTATGAGAAAGAAGCCTAGTATGCAAAAAGTCAATTATCTTGGGAGGTGGTGAGCACTCCAACTGCTGGAGGCATTTAAGACAACACTGGATAACCCTCTGTCAGATCTGCTTTGACTTGGATCCTTGCCTTGAGCAGGGGGTTGGACTCAATGGCCTTATAGGCTCCTTCCAGCTCTATGATTCTATGGGACTGTGGGTCCGAGGGCAGCCACAGAGCTGCTGACCCTCTCACAGGGCTGCTCCTACCCTTACTCTGGATAAGGTGATCTCCAAAGGTATGTTGTGGGTGTGTGTGCAAACTCAGTGAATTCTCCACTCCCCAAGTCACCTTGCCATCTGGATCATGGCAGAATCAGGTTTTATCACAGCCTGGTGACCATGCCTGCTCCTGGTACCTGCCCCTTCCCCCCTCCCCCAAAAGAAGCAGAAGCAGCAATGGAAGAGAAGGAAAAGTGGGGGCACAACAGCTATATCCTCCCCAAACCCACACACCCAGGAGTCCTCAGGGGTCAGGCCCTATGGAAGCAGTGACTTGGGAAATCATCTCCATCATCCCTTCCTGGCGCAGGAAGATGTCATGGGTACGGCTACAGCACCTCCAAGGTTTTTTTGTTAATTCCAATGGATGGTGGGTTAAATGAAAGTTATTAGAATGATTATTTACCCTAATGGTGGGTCTCTTTTAAAAACACACACGCGCAGAGTACATCTACCGCTATGATGAAGACCAAGCAGCAGCCCAGTTAAATATTCCTGTCCACCCCATTGGTTACCGTGATGCTGAAAGGCTGCTTAGGTAAGGAAATCATTCCGTCTGATTTACACTGCTCATTACTTGTAATTGGCTTGCTTTTTATAATAGTCAGTGTAGGACTCATATTACAGTTCTAGCTGAAAGAGAGACAACTTTACTTTTTCTCTCTTTCCTTTCCTTTCTTCTCTTCTCTTCTCTTCTCTTCTCTTCTCTTCTCTGCAGTATAACAGTGGCCAGAATCTTACTGGTGTTTGCATAGAGTCTGCATAACTTGCTGTGGCTAATTGCAACGGAGAGGCAAGGTGCGCATCTTCGTCCCCTGCCTGGTCATGTGCCCAACTGCTCAACTGTCCTGTCACCTCATCTGTTAGTTGCAATTAGCCCCAGCCTGTGATGCAAACTTTGCACAAACATCAACATTATTATTATTATTATTATTATTATTATTATTATTATTATTATTATTATTATTATTATTATTATTATTATTAATAATAATAATAATAATAATAATAATAATAATAATAATAATAATAATAATAATAATAATAATAATAATAATAATACTGGAAAGCTATATATGATCACTTGTTTCTTCTGGGGTGGAATGGGGGAGTCTTGAGGAAATGCTTCCAAGACCCAGGAGCAGAAAACTGTGGCTTCTAGAGGCTAAAATAGACCTTTTTTTGCCCCTAGTAGTGCTCTGAATTTCTGGGATTCTAGGTTGGGCCTGGTGCCAAAAACCACCCAGGGGCCCACATGTGGCCAATAGACCATACCTCACCTACTCTTAGCATATATGCCTTGAAGAAAGTGTAAGTCAGAGAATGAAAGGAACCAGGCTTAATATACCCTGCAAAAGGGAACATATCTCATCCTTGCCATTCCAGCGTTCCAGTTTCATTTCCTGTGCAATAAAGAAGGGAATATACACTGGGGAGTTTTCCTATTTCACATACAGTATGAAGGAAAGAAAGCAAGCTGAGAATCTCGGGAAGTTGATCTCTAGTTATAGTCGGGGTGTGTATTTGAGAGGCTAGCGATGTTTTTTCCCCCGGTCTGAGATGTTTTTAAACGGTGGCCTTAAACTCATGCCTGGATGAGTCTGAATTAAAGAGGGGACGGGAATTTTTCCTGAAAAAGTGCCACTGTAGATCCACCCACAGAAGGAAAAATTACAAGATATTCTTTGTCTTCAAACAATATTTCTTGGACAGCTCTTTGCAGAAAACAGTGGTTAAAGAACACCATGTGCTGGTACATGTTCTTCAGACTTTACCCTCTTTTTCCTTGTATTACCAAATCCTTGCAGGAACTTTTGATTTGGGCCAGCAAAGTGTTATGGAGATGGAGGAAGGAGCCAGTGGTAAACATTGAGAACAAGGAGGTGAAAGATCATGTTCTCAAATGTTATTTCCGAGGATCTGCCTGTCTCTTTTTAATTGGAGCATTCTTTCTCTGGACCATTCAACACACACACACACACACACACACACACATCTGGAGCTCCTCAAGTTGTTTGGTTTCTTGTGTCGTGCTTTTCACTCCCCTTCTTATGAAGACTCAAAAGGCAGCCACTCAAAAGATACTTCTTTTAGGCTGAAGCCTGAAGCATGTTTATAATTTCCAGTGATCACATTGGCACTTCCATCCAGGGAAAGAAACTTCAGGTTGCACTGTCAATTTACTGTATGGCTATGGGGCTGTACATCAGTTTAAAAGGGGCATCAGTTTGTTTATTCTTTCCTTGAGGGCTGATCTGTTGTTATGTGCTGTCAAGTTGCCTCTCACTTATGGCACCCCATGAATGAGAAAATCTCCAAAATGTCCTGTCCTCAACAGGTCTGCTCAGCAATTGCAAACTCAAGCCCATGGCTTCCTTAGTGAGTCAATCCATCTCGTATTTGGCTTTCCTGTTTTCATCAGCATCATTGCTTTTGCAGAGAATCCTGCCTTCTCATGATGTGTCCAAAGTAGGACAACCAGAATTTCCACATTTTTGCCTCCAGATATAGTTCAGGATTGATTTGCTCTAGGATCTACTTGTTTGCTTTTCTGGCAGTCCAAGGTATCCACAAAGCTCTTCCCCAGCACTACCTTTCAAACAAATCAATTTTTTTTCCTGTCAGCTTTCTTCACTGTCCAGCTTTCTCACCCATATACAGTGATCAGAAATACAACAGTGTGGATGTGCTTGGTCTCCAATGACACATCCTTACAGTTGATGATCTAGCTCAGTGATGGCAAAACTATGGCATGCGTGCCACAGCTGGCATGCAGAGCCCTCTGTATGGGCACACGAGCCATAAGTTGCCTTTGAGAAATACTTACCCGTCCTCCGATCCCGGATTTCGGCACTCCCCTCTGCTGGTGCAGTGGTCCAGCGGAGGGGTGCAATGGCATTCTTACCAATTCTTACCAGTCTAGCCCGACGGGGGATTGGAGGACCGGTAAGTATTTCTCTATTAATACTGCCCCCAAGGAAAAAAAAAAACCCCACAGGCATTTAACCTTTGCAGTGCAGGAAAATTGTTTTTTTTTCTAAACTAAAACCTCAGTATTCAGGTTTAATTGCAGTGTTGGCACTTTGAAATAAATCAGTTGGCTTTGTGTTGCAGTTTGGGCACTCAGGCTCAAAAAGGTTTGCCATCACTGATCTAGCCGGTCTCTTTTCCACCATTAGGGCACAGCTGGGAAATGTATCTTTTCTGGATGACAACTTTCAGAATCCCCCAGGTAGCAGGGCCAGTAACATCAAAAACACATGAACTATTATCCCCCTCTATTGTCCTCTACATGTGGAAGGGCAGCTGATAAGAAGAAGGCAACGTGTGGTTATGGCCATGAACCACTTTCACGTACACAAAACAATGTGTATGGGAATGGAGGTCAAAATTCTGGAATAGCTCTGGAACTGGGGTTGGCCTTGGGGCAATTTTATTTTTTATTTTTTATGATTCTGCATTTGAATGGTATGGAATGAAAAACAAGTCGATCCATGAGCAAGTCCGAGAACTGGATTACTCTGGATCATTTTGGCCTTCCAGTTTATTTGTTTGTTGTTGGCCTTCCCATGTGAGGATTATGGGGCCACAAAGCTCGAACATTGAAATGCTAAAATAAACATCTGGAAAGCCCATGTTTTGGATGTTGCTTCCTTCTGACAATCCTTCGAGTAAGAATACAATTAGAGATTGGCAGGAACCTCCCTTCCCCACCTCCTTGGCTTGATCCCCCACTCACCAGCTGGCGCATACTCCTCTCCTCTTCCTCTTGAGTTGTTTGACGAGTCTCCGGCAGGAGCACAGGCTTCCCTGCCCCACCTACTTGGTTGATCACCCACTCAGACAAAGAGGCAGGAGAGGCAAACCTGGAGTTTGGTTGAACAGCTGAACGGAAGGAGGAGAGGCACGTGTTCTGACTGGTGAGTGGCTCATTGGCTGAGGAGGTGGGAGAAGGGAACGTGTGGCACTTCTGGTTTTGTGTGTACGAACTGGCATGAACCTCCGGACCAAGGTTCATGCCCATCTCTAAATACAATCCCTCGCAGGGCTAGTACTTACTAGTGGCGCATGCACTGTACAACTTTTTTTTTGGGGGGGGGACTCATTCTGCCACTGTGATAGGAGCTCCCCTTGTCTACTCAGTGCTAGTGGTAGAACAAAATTTACTTATATTTTTCAGCTCTATGAAGAAGACTGCAATATTTTATTTTATTTCCCCTCTCACTCAACAGGGAAATGGGAGGAGCTCCTCCACCAGATGAAAGTTGGAAGGGAAATCTGTCTGTGCCGTACAATATTGGGCCAGGCTTTCAAGGAAATTCTTCAAAAAGGCGAGTAGTAGTAGGAAATTTCACTGAGCCATGTTGGCTGTCCTGAGAGGCTCACAATGTCTCAAAAACTGAGATGTGTCTTTGCCTTGCTCTGAGAGGCTGCCAAGTTGCAGAGTTTTGAATTGGTAAAATTTCTTTTGCTAAGTAAGTACAGAAACTCACAGAATAGAATAGCTACAAGTTCCCCAGAGTCCACCCCATCTCATTAATCGGCACTTAAAATCTCAATAACCCCATAAAACCATTTCTTTACTTACAGTTTATTGAAATTATAGACTTATATATGCTGTATTTTTGCTGCACACATACAGTAGGATCCTCATATCCGCAGCATCAGTATCTGCAACTTCACTTATCTGTGGTCTGAAAATATTAAAATATATATTTTTTTAAAAACCTAGAAGTACATATTTTCACCATGTATTACCAGAACTGGGCACTAGAGGGAGCCAGAGACCATGCTATGTATTCTGGTTGGTGAAAAATACATAGTATGGTTTCTGGCTCCCTCTAGTTCTCAGTTCTGGTAATACATGGTGAAAATACTTTTTTCTTGATTTTTTACCATGCTATTTATAGCATTCACTATTGTCTGCCGTTTTGAGCGTCCATGGGGGTGGAACCAATCCCTCTTATATACGGGGGTCCTACTGTACTTAGCAACCAAATGAGTAGATCAACAGCAAACAAACAACGGCCAACAACAGACAAAAGAGAGGGAAAGAAAACTCAGCAGAGAGGTCTGGCTGCCTTTGAATTAGTTAGGGCTGGATAGACAGGCAATCACTCCAGCCCAGAAAACTCCTTCCTAGTCACAGAAACCACAGATAGCATGCAAGGTTGCAAATAAAACTCCAACACAAACTGAGGCATCAGGCCAAGCTGTCTTTATGGAAAATGTCACCATGCTCTACTCTGAGAACTCCTTGCCCCTTAGGGTGAGACAGTGACAGGTTCTCTTGAGGCTTCAAATGCTTTTGCTCTGAGGAGACCTCAGAATAAGGCATCAAGCCAAACTGGCCCTCTGGAGACCCACACAATACCTCACAAACGTAGAGTCTGCCCTGCCTTGCTCTGTGAGGTCCTCAAAGCAAGGCGTTAGGCTAAGCTGGTTCTTTGAAGGAAATGATCTCTTCTGAGTAAACTTTCCCTGAAGAGTGTGGCAATGGCGGATTTTATTGAAGCCTCCAGTGCTTTGCTCTGAGGGT
Organism: Intellagama lesueurii; assembly: GCA_037013535.1. Taxonomy (NCBI): domain Eukaryota; kingdom Metazoa; phylum Chordata; class Lepidosauria; order Squamata; family Agamidae; genus Intellagama; species Intellagama lesueurii. The sequence goes on from JBAJHW010000003.1 coordinate 12,081,810, forward strand.
TCCTCAGTCCTGAGTGAAGCATGTGAGGCAGATTGGCCATGGAGAGGACCTGGGCCACAGCCACAATACCTTCTTCTAAGAAAGGACTTCTCAGCATGGAGCATGTGTGCCTTGGCTACATGAACAGATGAGCAGAAGAGTGGGGAAGAACTAAGGGAGAGCTGGAGGGGAGGAAAAGAGAGGCGAGGGAGAGACATTATATTTCCGCCCACCTCTGGAGCTTGAACAATTTGCACTGCTCATGACTTTTAAAAGGCTTGTAATTTGATGTTCTTGTTTCTCTGCTGTGTGGCTTCCATCCTGGTAGCCGTTTTTGGAATTGGCATATCCTTCATGGAACCCATTTTGTTATAACACTTTAACAATACACCAGTTGTGACCACCAGGTCAAATAGGTTGGGTTCTCCTGCCCTAGAGAAAGGTGATCAAATAAGTAGATCCTTGTCATTCATTTCTGAAGCAAACCTGTGGTGCTTTGCGAGTGCAAGCATCGGCCAGTGGAGAGCTGCTGTTGCCCAGGAGACGTCTGAAATATGTTCACAGTTCACATTCTTTGGGAAGGCTCCTTCCGTCTCCCCCAAATAAATAGGTTCCATGTTGGAATTAAAACACGTTTTTGTCCTGAAAAGGATTCTAGAAAAATGACTCCATCAGGATAGGTCATCATCAGGGATGTTGGCAAGTCTTAGAGTCCAAGTCCCACGTCCAAGTCTTTGGTACCAAGTCCCAAGTCCCAAGTCTCTATTCTTTTCCTCAGAAATAAAGGAGTGGATGGGTGGATTCCTAATCGCGAGTTGAGTTCGAATAATTGAAAGAAAACAACAACCATGAGTCAAGTCACCACTATGACTTGAGTCTGACTTGACAGCAAGTCCCACAGCTCAAGTTCCCATTCCTGGGGCATCATTTATATAAGAATAAATAAATGTAGAATTTTAGGCCTATCCTTTTCCTTAAACTATTTTACCATTAACGGATATTTTTCCTTTGAATATTCATATTTACTATTTGATTTTTTAAAATTGCACCAGCAAGGTGAAAATGCATATCCACAGCTTCAAGGAAGTGAGAAGAATTTACAATGTGATTGGTACCATCCGAGGTGCAGTAGAACCAGGTAAAGCTCTTCTCTTGCATTGATGATGCATTAAGATGGATGAGTGGCAGTGATTCTTTATAAGGTAGCTCCCAATGGCTATATCTGTTTTGGTTTTGCACTGCTTTTCATAAAATACTATGCAACATGAAATCCGGAAACAAGATAGACTTGAAAGAGAGAGGTAGCTGTGCCAAATTTCAAACAGGCAGCATCAAGGATTTGTGTACTAGGCTTCTTCAAAGAGTACTTTTATGAGGAAGTTGGAGCAATTTGTGCCATACCCAGTTCAATTTATCCTTCAGACAATTTGCAGATTTCCTTCAGTATGCTCCAGAATCAAACCTGGCCATTCCCTTTTCATCTGGACCTCATCTAAATTGACCTAAATCAGACCAATTAGTTTAGCAGTTCAGGAGTTGTCTGAATCTGGTGCTCAGTCCTAATCAGATTTCCCTTTCTTGTAATTTGACCCCATTGTTTGGGCTCCTAACCTAACCTCAAAAACATAAGAGGACATTATTTATTTCAATGTGAATGTAATTGCCCTTCCAATATTTCAAAATGGCTGCCATATTGCTTCTTACCAGGCTAAAGCGGGAGAGCTCCTTTTCTTGTAGGGCTTGTTCTTCAGACTTGGCACCATTATTGCTACCTTCCTCTGGAAAGGTTGTGTTTTGTAAGAAACAAGAAGATGTTCAGTTATCTGTCTTCTCTAACCCCACACTGTCTTTGAGTGCCTGCTTAATCATTACCAATAATAATATTAATAATAATAATGTTATTACCTCACTTGAATGTAAATTTTCACCTCCTTTGTTCCAGATAGATATATCATCCTGGGTGGCCACCGGGACTCTTGGGTGTTCGGTGGGATTGACCCTCAGAGTGGAGCTGCTGTCGTTCATGAGATAGTGAGAAGCTTTGGAAAGCTGAACCAACGAGGTGAGGTTGAGAGAATTCAAAATATGAAGTCTTTCCTTGGTGTTTTGTATCATGCCTTCCCACAAATACTTCATACTCATTAACAATAAATTAAGCAATCAGACAACAGAGCAGTAAAAACATCAAGAAAAGCAGCTGAAGACAAACATGAAATGAATTTGAAATTGAGCAAAAAGTTTGAATACAATCATCTCATTAAAAAGCAGTACAGGTGTCATAAAAAAATCAAATGTCCATGACAAATGGGGAGTTTCCACTGATTTAATTATAGACAAGTCTAAGGTCTCTTTTGGACATAATGTGAACCACTGTTGACCACTATGTTCAAACTAGGAACTATTGTTAGCTTTAGCAATGATTAGCTAAAACAAACCAACTTCACACTCAGCTTGCCTGTTTTCCCCCAGATGCAATGGAAGGTCCTGTCCCATCACCAGTGTTGAAGTGTGAACATCGCCAGTCCAATTAGTTTATGTGTGTGGAATGAGGGAGGGAAAGAAGGGATCCAGCAGTTCCTATATGAGATGGATTACCTAGATCTATTTCAGTCAGGCTTCTGGCCTGGTTATGGGACAGAGATGGCTTTGGTCGCCTTGGTGGAGAACCTATGCTGAGAACTGGACAGGAGGAGCATGTCCCTGTTGGTTCTGCTGGACCTTTCAGTGGCTTTTGATACCAGTGACCGTGGTTTCACGTTATATCTGAATGCAAGCTTTGGTTGGCATGGGCAGACGGAAGCTTTAAGCAACAACTTTGTTCCTTAATTACTTACTAGAATCCTGACCTCCAACTGCGGTTAACTGCAGAATACTGGCTCTAAATTCAATCTCAAACCAAAGGGGTTCCGGCTTAATCTTATTCGCTGAGAACTTCATTCTGTGACGGCTATCTTTTTTCTGGGTAATGTCATATTAATGGTGCTCTAAATGTCATGCCCACAGGACAGCGACCTAGAAGAACAGTGATATTTGCCAGCTGGGATGCTGAGGAGTTTGGCTTAATAGGCTCCACAGAGTGGGCTGAGGTAAATAAATAGTAAGTTAATACTAATCCTTAGCATTTGCGAGTGTGTTTGTGTGCGTGTGTGTGTGATGTGCCATCAAGCTGGGACCAATTTATCATGACCATAATAGGGCTTTCAAGGTAAGTGAGGTGTTTAAGTAGTGATTTTACCAGTTCCACACACCCAGTGAGCTTCCATGGCTGAGTGGGGATTCGAACCCAGACCTCCTGAGTTCTAGTCTATCACTCTATCCACTACACTATACTAGGTATCGGCATTTATTGCAAGGGTATATGTCCAGAAGGTTCACATACATCATCTGGTTGCAATCTTTAAAATAATCCCACAAGGCAAGCGAATTCCACTTCTATTTGAGATGGGAATAATTTCCTAAAATTTGTGCAAAGCTGTCTAATAAGCTCCTGGCAGAAGTGTGATGTCTTTAAACAGTTAAAAACATAATTATTCAAAGCTGATTAGCTTTGCTATTCAAAGCAAAACATCTCTTGTTTTCTCTTTTCTTTTTTAATGATTTCTCCCCCTTTTAATTGTCACACATATATTCACACACACACAGAGAGAGAGAAAGAGAGAGAGAGAGAGAGAGAGAGAGAGAGAGAGAGCCATGTGAGGTCTTCAAGATGTGTATATTTTAATTTGTAAACTGCCCAGAGCTGTGTGTGCACTAATACCGTTTCCCCGAAAATAAGACCTAACCAGAAAATAAGCCCTAGTATAATTTTTCAGGATGCTCGTAATATAAGCCCTACCCCAAAAATAAGCCCTAGTTAAATGAAACCCCACCCTCCACCATTGTGCAGCAACCAGAAGAAGATGACATGACTGTATTTGAATAAATGTAGATTGTTGTACATGAAAAAATAAATAAAACATCCCCTGAAAATAAGCCCTAATGCATTTTTGGAGCAAAAATTAATATAAGACCCTGTCTTATTTTTGGGGAAACACGGTAGTATATAAATCAAATACCTGCATTCATGCTTGCATACATACAGACGGACAGACAGACAGACTTGTAATCCGCTTCCCGAGGGTTTTACCCTGAAATGTCAGCAATATAAAGTGTGCTGCTTATGTACCGGCCCATAGTGCTTAAAGCACTCTCTGGACAGTTTACAATTTAATTATGCAGGATTGCTGCCCCTCCTGTGAGCTGGGTACACAATTTACCAACCTCAGAAGGATGGAAGGCTGAGTGAACCTCAATCTGGCTACCTGGGATTGAACCTGGGTCATGAGCAGAGTTTTGGCTGCAGTACTGCAGTTTAACCACTGCACCATGAGGCTATTAAACAAAAATAATCCAACAGCAACAAGAGTGGGATACTCTCAATGGGCCTGCTCCCTTAAAGATCCCACCTTCTCTTCACTGCTCGCCTTTTAACATGGACAGTTTGCCTGCCCTCTCTCTCTTTGGCCAAAATCTGCTCCACAGCTAAGAAGGAACATGAGCAAGTACATCCCATGGAGGATGGTTGCTCCATCTTCTCCCTCTTGTCATGGCTGAATGGCTTAGAGGTGAGAGGCAAACAGGTAACAATAGCAAAGAGGAGGACCAGCAGAGCCACAGGGGTTCCATGGTTGGCAGTGGGCCCTCAAGTGTGATGTGAGCCTTTGCAGTTGCCCACCATGACCTAACTCTGCCCTGGGGATGAACCACTCAGGCACAGAAGTCATCACAGAATCATAGAATCATGGAGTTGGAAGGGGCCTATGAGACCAATTGAATCCAACCCCCTGCTCAAGGCAGGGATCCAAAGCAAAGCAGATCTGACACATGATTATCCACGTTTGCTGACCTCAGTGGTGAGCAAACGACAAACCTCTACATGTGAAGTCGCTTGTCGCCAAGTGTTTGAGGCACGAACCTGAATGAGCCTTCCCGTCTTCTCTTTTGCAGGAAAATGTCAAAATACTCCAAGAACGTGCAGTGGCCTATATCAATGCGGATTCCTCCATCGAAGGTAAAACATACAAACAGTTGGACTAAGAAAGGAAGGCATGATAAATAAGTTGTGATAATGATGGTTTATGTTGCAAATGGTTAAAATCGTTGAATATGCCATATTACACACACTTCCTTGCCATTATATTTAGGGTGGGTGTGGAGAGCATTGATCCTCCTTATGTTTTCGAGTACATCTCCCACAATCCCTTGCCATTGACTAGCTGGTGAAGTCCAAGATGTCTGAGGGACCACAGTTCCCCCATCCTTAAGTCAGGAACTGGATTTCAGGGGTGTGGGTGCCACAGCATTGGTGAAGAACCTTGTTGGATTTTGCCAAAATTGTTTTCCAGTTGTATTCTTGATTTTCATTGTATCCAAGGGAGGTGGCTATTTCTGGAAAGAGAAATAAAGCCATGAGGGAAACAAATTTCCTTTATTCTTTGTCCCTAATCCATGATCGGCAGGAGTAGATTGAGATGAAGCTTGGGAGCTCACTTTGGCTATTATAATTTCTAATTACTTACATAGCTATAATAGAATTTAAGAATTTACTTTAGTACAAAATCAGGACCAAACAAATGGGACTTGGAAGACAAGCCGACAGCACCTTGCTGTTGTTACTGGTACTGTTGTTGTTATTATTATTATTAAAAAATATTTCTATACCACTTCTCACTTCACATGAATCCTGAAACACTTTACAAACCCTGTTAAATGGCAAAACGACTCAATAAAAGCTACAGTAATAAAATATGAGACAAAGGGCCTAATCACACAGACCCTTTGAATCGTTTCTGTTTCCTCCTTTTTTAATATTGATATATTTGTATGTATAGTCATATGGTATGTATCACACGGCTGTCAGTTCAATTGGTACATGTCTTGCTATTTGTGCTACTTCTGTAAGGCTATGCTTGCCATTTCATATAAATTGATTCATTTTCCATCCTGTTTCTGGGTCCCCACTGTCCTCAAATTTTATTTTTTTAAAAAGCTTAAGTGTTATATCACTAAAAACAACATGCCATTTTCCTGGCACTTCCACTTTGATGCACCGCCTGGTGGGCTATGTCACTAGATAAATGTAGGCCAGCATTAAAAAGAACTTGAATTGTTGTCCACCGGAACTGGATCATTTTTAAAGGCCATGCCAGCAAGGCGGCCAAATGAACTGATGTTACCGATGTGTCATGTGAACAGAAATTTATAAAGAGCCTCATGGTGCAGTGGTTAAACTGCTGTACTGCAGCCAAAACTCTGCTCATGATCCAGGTTCAATCCCAGGTAGCCAGCTCAAGGTTCACTCAGCCTTCCAAGGTTGGTAAAATGAGTACCCAGCTTGCTGGGGGGGGGGGGGGGGAGCAATGTGTAGCCTGCATAATTGAACTACTGAACAGCCCAGAGAGTGTTTTAAGTGCTATGGGGTGGTATATAAGCAGCATGCTTTTTTGCTTTTTACTATATAAACCTAGTTAAATAACAGCAGAATCAATATAACTGAGGTTCTTTTGGCGCGTGAGACTACATCCAGAGTTCAAAACAATTAGTAGCTCAGAGAAATCAAAGCAAAATATTGTCTTAATTGTCTTAATGAAGGAGAAAAATGTGCCTCAGCTGCAGGACCAGGAAACCAAGACACCTGAAGCTTGGCAGCCCTTGGTGCAGCTTACATCAAGAGCAAAAATGTAGTAGCTCTTAAAGAAAATTAACGAAAATCCAGCAGTCGTACTGCAGTGAGTGGTGAGAGGTTTCATGGGGTTCAGCACGTATGCAGGTTTGGATTTCTGTGAAATGAGGTCACTGAAGGGTTTATAGCATTTTTTGTTTTCTTTGCAGGCAGAAAGCCTGGATATTAATTGTAGGTTTATGGTTTAGTATCTTGACGTTCACTGCCCGATAGGATTTCTAGGGAAACAGTCAGCAGCACCTTCACATTCTCATAGAGATCAACAGTTCCTCCTGTTTGTTTTTAGTTTGCCCCCGCCCTTCCAAATACAAGCCTCCTTCAGGGAATCAGTCCCTCTTGTATTTGGTCTTCCTTTTTTCTTACCCCCTGCAACTTTTCCTAGCATTATTGTCTTTTCCTGCAAATCTTGCCTTCTCATGATGTGCCCAAAGTAGGAGAGCCCAGTTTCAACCTTTTTCCCTCCAGAGATAGTTTAGGCTTGATTTGATTTAGGACCCACTTGTTTGTCTTTCTGGCAGTGCTACACATCCACAAAGCTCTTTGCCAAGACCACATTGTTTTCCTGTCAGCTTTCTTTACTGTCCAGCCTTCACACTCATTCATAGAGGTTGGGAATACAAGCGTGTGAGTGATCTGCCTGTCTAAACATGTCCCACTAACCCACTTGACCACTTTGTAGTCTCTTTGTACAATCACAGAAATACAAGATTGGGACAATTTGGGTTTTTCCCCCCTAACCCCACAGTTCTACACACACACACACACACACACACACACACACACACACACACACACACACACACACAAAATCAGAAAACAGCAACAGTTTGAAATGCCAGCAGAATTACATATACAAATTACATATACATTGCTGAAGAATATCATTGTCTATCTAAACAACAGTTAAAATTAAATTTCATTATTTTCTTACAGGTAACTATACCCTCCGAGTTGACTGCACACCGCTCATGTACAGCCTGGCATATAATCTTACCAAAGAGGTAAAAAAAAAAAACCTATGAAGAAGAAATAAATAGAAAAATAAATATTTTATTTCTTTGTTATGTTTATATGTTGTCTTTCTCCAAGGAATTCAAAACAGGGTGCATTGCCTTCCTCCCCACTTATATGATCACAACCCCGTGAAATAGGGTACACTAAGGGAAGATGGGCTACCCCAGATAATCCGGTGAACTCCATGCCCAGATGAAAATTTGAAACCTTATCCCTCCCAACTAAAATTGCATGAACATAAAACACATACTCTGTGATCATGTTAAAGACTATTGTGAAAAGTAGCAGACACGTACACAGCCAAACCACAGCCAAGCTGACTGAACTCTTCAGTCTATCTCAGATTTCATCAGAGAATTAAAGATCCACTGGAAAACAATAATTAAAACCAACCACATCCCACGTAGGTATATAAATAATACGGTACCCTGAAACACAAGGATAACATGTCTTGAATAATAATGGCAGTGTAGTGTAGCAGGAAATTTAATAGCTCTGGCAGCAAGTCTTCAGCTCTGTTCAGGTGTTTTATTTGTTATAAGGTAAAGGTAAAGATTCCCCTTGACATTTAGTCCAGTCGTGTCCGACTCTAGGGGGCGGTGCTCATCCCCGTCTCCAAGCCGTAGAGCCAGTGTTTGTCCGAAGACAGTTTCCGTGGTCACGTGGCCAGCGCGACTAGACACGGAACACCGTTACCTTCTCACCGTGGTGGCACCTATTTATCTACTCGCATTTTTACATGCTTTCGAAGGACTAGGTTGGCAGGAGCTGGGACAAGCGACGGGAGCTCACTCCGTCGCATGGATTCGATCTTACGACGGCTGGTCTTCTGACCTTGCGGCACAGAGGCTTCTGTGGTTTAACCCACAGCGCCACCATGTCCCTGTTATTTGTTATACCTTTAAGAATAAGAAGGCCTTGTAGAGCAGCGAGGTGTAACTACAAAGGCAGTGGGAATAGCTGTCATTTTTGCTTCCTCCCATGGCCATATTTTGCTGAACCCCAACTTGTTTCCATCCCACACGTGAAGAAATTGTAAAATGTCACTACTTCTTAAAAAAAAAAATGAAAGGAAATTCAACAGGTAGAGCTGTTTCTAAGGTGGACAGGAACTCTGTTTCGGTCCATTTTGGATAAAATTGATCAAAAATGCCTGCCATGTGGATAACAAAAATAACAAAGCTTTGCAGCATTGACAGAGAAGGGGCTCCTAGAAAGAAAGAAAAAAGATTGCAGTTGTGGTTCAATGCTAACATGACTGAATATGTGATTCAAAGCCTTAAACCTAGATGGGTAAATCTGTTCATGTTGGTTGCTCCCCAAACCCATTTTTTTCTCATGAACGCAACATGTCGTCCTTATGTTTTTACAGATACCAAGCCCTGATGAAGGGTTTGAAGGCAAATCTCTTTATGAAAGCTGGTATGCGAAAAACCCTTCAACAGAACACAAAGGCGTCCCCAGGTAAATGCCAAGGAGGGAAGGAGGGAAAACAAACTATCGTGGTTCCTCAGAGAGAGAAAGGTGGACGTTCTTCCTATAGTTTGGACAGCACATCTCCTCAACCATTCGTTCCCAGTCCGGGGTGTGTGTGTGTGGCCCCCAAGGGAGGGGAAAAGACATCAGTAGGAACCCAACACCGTTAGGTTTTAATTTTAAGTTATGAGTTGACTGGATGACGGTAAAGTGTGAGTGAGAGACTGTTTCTCAGGGGGGAAAGGGTGTATGTGTGAGATGCTAGAATGTTTGGGCATCCAGATGAAAATAAAAACCAAACCAAAGCAGAAGCACTGTAGCACCTTAAAGACTAACTGTTATATTTCAGTGCAAGCTTGCGTGAGTTTTAGAAGACGTAGCCATATTGTGGTCTGTGCTAGAGTATCAGGCAAAAACAAAAGAAAAAGAAAGAATAAAGAAGGCAAGCATGTTGTGGCGTGTTAAACACAAACTGTTGTATTTTAATGTGAGCTTTCATGGACAAGTCTGAAGAAAGTTTTTAATTTTTTAATTTGTTTTTGCCTGCTAAGCTTTCATGGGTATATCCACTTCTTCAGAAATATTGAAGTGAAACAAAACCACTAGAAGGTTCGAAAACTACTTCACTGAACTGGCTACAGAAAACAAGTTCCAGTTCATCTCTAAGGGCCTTGGAACAGCTCAAAGCTTCTTAACATACTACACATATTAATACCCAACTTTCTATAGTATTTTATGGGTAGAAAGCAGTTGCCTCCCTTGACAGACTCTGGCCTGTGTCCCAGAAACATCATCTTAGCATTCCTGTGACAGGCACGTTTGTCACCCTGAACAGGACCTGCTAACAAATCATTGCCACTTTGCTCTCTATAGAGAGATAAATATAGAGGACATAGCCCTTGCAGCGTTTGTGTCTGAAGAAGTGGGTTTTGATCCTCAATAACTCACACCAAAACAACACTCTCTGTAAAGTGCTACAATATTTTGCCTCTTTCTTTTGCCAATGCACTGAAACTGAAGAGTCCAATCGAAAGCAAAATATCCAGCTGAAAGAGCAGGGCGATGTTGGAGCTGCTGAGCCTTCCCTCCCTCCTTTCCATCGTGCTTCCACGTTGTGATTGCAGAACTACGCTGTGAGTTGCTTTGAAGCAAGAATGTCTTGGTGGTTTATATCATCTGCCTTCCATTTCCCCACCTGCAGAATCAACAAGCTGGGCTCCGGCAATGATTTTGAGGTCTTTTTCCAGAGGTTGGGCATCGCTTCCGGCAGAGCCCGTTACACGAAAAATTGGGTGAGCCTCCTTCTGATGCTTTGTAGAGTTACAATGATGCCTTGCGAGGAATTTGGAATCTATCCATTAAAAAGCGTGCCTGCTCCTTTGTCGTAATTAGCTCCTGCCAAGTTAATTGGACAAAATGGACAGAGGGCAGTCCCTGAAATAAAGAAGGGTGGGAGCCAGAGATTTTGTTAGGTGGAATGAGGCAGCTGCCTTGGGCGGCAGATGTTGGATGGCTGCAATGACAGCTCTCCCTGCTCTGGCCTCATCATTCTTCTTTGTTGGAGGCCAGAATATGTACAAGGTCTGTATGCCTTGTGCCCTCTAGACTAGTCTGCCATTGGATCACCTTTGTTGAAGTGAAATTCAACAATCAGTTTGGTTCATCTGTATGTGTTTAATACAGGTTGTGGCCATAGTGTCTGCGGCACAGTGGCGCAGTGGTAAATTTGGAAGGGCACCCCTCCACACACAAACAAGAACCCAAAAATACAAGTAGCTGGATCAGTCGTCATCAACACAAGAGAAGCAGGTCTTCTGTAAAGCTAACAGCTCTCAATTGCCCATTCAAACCCCTCAAAGGGTTGATGCTACCACAGGGACAGTGCGTGCAACAACATACTGTTCCTGGGAAAATCCATTTCTCTTCCATTTATGGTGAATATTGCAGATAACCTCAAAGGGAACTGGATAGCCTGGCAGAGGGGAGTGGTAGGTGATGTCAGTCCCTGCCAACCAGGATGGCAAGCCAAGCAGAGCATGCTGGATAGAGCCAATAGGTATTCAAGCCCAACATATCTGGAGGACACCAGGCCCCAGAATGCAGTCTCCAGAGCCTGCTCCTTTCCTTGAAGTGACTGCTTAGTTTCTGGATAAACCAAGTCTTTTATCCAGTGCAAGACACTGGCATTTGCTATGTGTGGAAATCAACAAGCTATGAAAGTGCAGTCGGTGTGCATTCCGTTTTTGTTCCCCAGAAGGTGGACAAATACAGCAGCTACCCACTGTATCACAGTGCCTATGAGACTTACGAACTCGTGGAGAAGTTTTACGACCCCACTTTCAAGAACCACCTGGCTGTGGCCCAAGTGCGAGGAGGGATGGTGTTTGAGCTGGCAAATGCGGTCATTCTTCCCTTTGACTGCCGAGATTACGCCCAGGCGCTGAACAGCTATGCGAGCATCATTTACAACATGTCCCGGGAACACCAGGAAGCACTAAAAACCTACAAGGTATCCTTTGGTAAGTATTACCCATCCAGGGTGGGGCGCCAAGTAGGTCCCTTCGTGAGGTGTTTTTTTTTTTTTTTGTGCTCCAGCTATTACCTCTGTCTTGATTATTTTTAAAAGTACAGCAGTGTTATATACAGTAGGGCCCCCTTCTCCACGGGACCAGTATCCACTGATTCACTTATCCACCGTCTGAAAATATTAAAAATATTAAAAGAAAAATCATAGAAATATATATTTCTGAAGATGACGTTACCAGATCTTGCCACTAGAGACCATGCTATGTATTGTGTCCGCTATTAAAATAGTGTTCATTATTCGTATTTTCAGCATCTGTGTGTGTGTGTGTGGGGGGGGGGGGGTTGGAACCAATCTTCTGTGGATACAGGATCCTAATGTATTTAATACAAGAATGCGCCACAAGCAGCCTTCTGAAGGTCAAAATGCAGCTCCGTCAGCACTTTGTTTGTTTATTTATTTATTTAGTTTAATTTATTTATTAAACTTGCATACTGCACCCATTAGTGAGGAACACTACTCTGGGTGGTTTACATCCAGATGTGAAACAAACGTAAAATGAAACAAACCATAAATGTAGGAAAAGACAAACACACCTATAATCAAAGCAACGATCAAATAAATCAATTAAATAAAACAAATGATGGCAAACAGGCAATCTAGAGATATTCAATCATACTATGTTAAGAAAGGGTGCTCTCCAAAGCTTCAGTAAACAGCCTTGTTTTTGAGCATCCTCAGGAACCTGAGGGAGGAGGCCAAGCGTAGCTCCACTGTGAGCCGATCCAAAGGGATGGGGCCACAACCAAGAAGGCCCTGTTTCTGGCTGACGATTTCCTGGTCTCCCTTGGTGTAGCAACCCAGAGGAGCATGGCCTTAAAGGAACAGATGGCATGGGTGGACATTTTTAGGGGAAAGTGTGACAACTGTTCCATTCCACTCCAGCTTTTAAACTTTTTTTTAAATAAAAAATTAGGGAGATCATAAAGTACTCTTGTGCTTCCTAGGGAGCATGGGACAGGCAATTTGGTCATGTTTTGTGATCCCCTAACATCCCTTGCCCAGAAGCACTTCCCCCTTTTTTTAAAGTGTTTTTTTTTAAAAAAATAAAATGGCCACTAGATGGTGCAAGCGGGCCTTTTCAGATTAAAAGAAAAACTTTTGTACAGTATTTTTTCCCCAGCAGTGGGAGTTGCAGGAGCTTGGTGTGAATGCAGTCCTCCAAGGTCTAAGAATGGGTGTTTGTAGCTCCTGGACTGTAAACCCAAATTTCAAGCAATCTGAGAGGGTTACAAACCGGTAGATGGCCAGGTGGAATCAGGCATCCTGATTTCCCTCGATTTTCTGTAAGTGTGTCCAATTGCAGGTTGTTGCCCTTAGCTCACTTTCACATCAGTTACTTTCCCCTTGTCAAGAAAAAAGTTACGTTTCTCCCCACCCACTCCCCCTCCTTTTTGTACAATGCATAGCCGACGGTAAGTTTGCCTCCATGGTGGCTGTCAACGTTTTTGCACAAAGGGAAGCCAGCTTCTGTTTTATCCTGAATGCATGTTTTGAAACAATATACATGATTTTTTTTCTTTTACCTTGCCATGAGCATCCTGGATGATGCCTCCTTCAGATCCATAGTCTATGGTTATGTGAAATTACCATGTTTCATTCATTTATTGTATGTCCATGTTTATAACTGATATTGTATTCTCTGTGGTTGTTTCCATGTGTTGGTTGTTAACTGTCCAGAGAGTGTGTATTGCACTGTTGAGCAGTAAATGAATGAATGAATGAATGAACGAACGAACGAACGAACTTACCTGACTAGCCTGCTGTATTCTACTGATATAAACATTTTCAGAAATCCTGCTAACCAAATGTTGTGACTCCTCCTGTTCTCTTTTGTAGATAGTTTTTGTATTGGTTATTTCCATGTCTTACAAGCAAGCCCCTACTCGATTAGGTTTAAGATCTAATATCTAGGGGAAACTCCATTGTCCTGTGGGGCAGAAAACTCCTGGTAACATTCGTTATAAGAGTTCCCACAGCAAGGGTGGAAATGGCTCTTCCTTGAGAGCCACTGCTTCAAGCAAGGGTCAGGTCATTAGACTGAGATTGGGTTCAGTTCCCAATGGACCATGAAACTCACTGGATAACCTTAAGTCAGACGTTACCAACCTTGGGTCCCTAGGCGTTCTTGGACTGCAATTCCCAGAATTCCTGACCAGCACAGCTAGTGGTGAAGGATTATGGGAGTTGCAGTCGAAGAACATTTGGGGACCCAAGGTTGAGAACCACTGCTTGGCCTGACCTACCTCAAAGGTTTTTGTGAGAGTAAACCATGGGAAAGATGAGAACCGTGCATGCTGCTTGTTGAAGGACAGGAAAAACGTATATGTAATGAACATGTTCCTCCAGGATTGAGGGAAGCAATACTCTGTGTTCCAGCCTTGATCTGTTCACATCTTTACGCACTTTATCCCTGGTTTACTGATCCATTGAAAACTGTAGAATCCTTCAATCCTCACCCCGCCTCCTTTACATATTCCCCCCGATTTACAGATTAATTTGAAATAGTTGAATAATACACATAAAAACAAACCTTAGAGTGAGGGGAATCAAGAAGTCTTAAAAGGAGATTTAGAGAACTTCTAAAGAACATTTGGCTGAGCTGCAGTGGTCGGAGCCACCTCCTCTTGCCCTCTATAAAAGTAGATTTTGAGCGCTAATTATTGTATTTGTGAGGGAGGAAGTTACAGAACTCATATTCTCTTGATCTCACCACCTTCACAGGTGTGTTTGATGGGGACACGGGAAAGGTCCTTCTCTGCTCCCAGACTTTGGAACTCCCTCCCACAGGAGGCCAAACTGGCCCCATCTTTGCTGTCCTTCTACAAGCAGTCAAATACCTTTCTCTTCAGGCAGGCTTTCCCTTAGTAACTGGCTGCCTGAGTGGGGTGGTTAAACGGATTGTTCTGCCTTACCGCTTTGAATGTGGTTTTGGTGTTGCTTTTATTTACCACTTTTTAGTATGGTATTTGCTTGATCCTTTGTTCATATTTGTATGCTTATTGTTTTTAGTTTAAATATTGTCTTTTAATGATGTAAGCCACCTTGGGTCCTTTTAAAGGAGAGAGGCAGGGGTAAAATAAATAAATAAATAAATAAATAAATAACAAACACCCCCCCCCCCCCAATAGGATGCTTGCTCAAATCTCTGTCATGGAGACTGAAAAGCACACCACGGGGGACACATTTTGATGAGAACATCCATACTTTAGCACTGGGGTCCCCAAATCCTGGCCCGTGGCCCGGTACCAGGCCGTGGCCTTGGCAGGACTGGGCCGCGGAGACAGATCTCCCGCCCCCCCACACGCATGCCCCTCATGCACACACACACGCACAGCATGCACACCCCACATGCATGCACGGGTGCCCTGCCCACCCGCATATGTGCGCACGGTGCTCTGCCCACCCATGCATGCACGCATGGGTGCCCCGCCCACCCACGCACGCACCCTGCCCCCCCAACCGGTCCGTGGTTCGGAAAAGGTTGAGGACCACTGCTTTAGCACCCTGTATGACAGACATTTGGGATGAAATCCCCAGAATCCATCAGTAAACATGGTCTCACTTCCTTTCTGCAGATTCTCTTTTTGATGCAGTGAAGAATTTTTCAGAAGCTGCTAAGGACTTCCACAGGAGACTGCAGCTACTAGACACCAATAGGTAAGTCTTCCATCTTGATGGTTCAGTCCCAGGGCTTTATGCGGTGGGCTTCATGCTGAGGCCTTCTTCACACGGAGGGCTATAGAGGGATGTAAGCTGTGGCATGCCATCTGTGGTCTGAGTTTGTCTGGCTAAGGCAGCCCTTCACACCCCTTCCGAGGGGTTAATGAAAGACCTATACACCATGAGAATGGCCGCTGAAAAGTGGTTGAGGAAGGGTGGTACATAAGGATGCAGGAGGACAGCCTCTTAAACATGGTTTGTTCCCATGATCTAATTTTCAGCCCAATTGAAGTGAGATCTCGGAACGATCAGCTGATGTTTTTGGAACGAGCCTTCATTGATCCCCTTGGATTACCTGGCAGACCATTCTACAGGTAAGGAAGATTGTGCCGTATTGTTGAACTAGCTGTGGTCCATAGCGTATGCCTGGAAGTTGAAGATATCTGTGTGCTCCGGCATAGCCTCTCCCACCTCTATATCTTCCAAATTAGTTTGTTTTCTTTTGTGATTGGTCCTTGTAAGACAAACACAAGCTTAATTTGCATGGCTAATTGCTCAGGCATGCAGGCTTGAGGAACATAGGTTGCTCTCTTTCAGCTTCTGAATGTGAGTGGAGCATCTCATCTAGCTGAACCCTTCCTTGACCTTTCCTTGACCCTTCCTTGACCCTTCCTCTCCTCCCCAGCCCTCTCCTCTCCAAAACCCCAAAGCTTCCCTCTCTTCTTTTCTTTGCTATAAACTGAGTGGTGTCTTCCTTTGAAAACTTCTTTCAGACACATCATCTTTGCCCCAAACAAGCACAACAAGTATGCTGGGGTATCCTTCCCTGGGATCTATGATGCTCTGTTTGATATCACCCATAAAGCAGACCAAGCCAAAGCCTGGGAAGAAGTCAAGAGGCAGATCTCCATTGCAGCCTTCACAGTGGCAGCTGCAGCTGGGACTCTGGAAGAAGCTCTGATATGATGCGCTGAAAAACTACTGGCTGTAGTGAATGAAGCCCTACTCATTTTGGAACTTGGTGGCCCCACAGACTATCTTCGTTTGCCTTGTGCATTCTAGAAGATGAAAATGCACCAACACATTCTTACCTAGGAGATCCATTAGATCCCATCTTTGGGGAGATGGATGCCAAGCATTCTCTGATGTCAAGATGACCTAAAGTTCTTAAAGTCTTGCTTCCTTTGTCTGTTACCAAATTGGCTTTGATACCTTCCAATACCCAGGACTCTTCTGAGACAAGAGAAACGGTGAATGAGCCATCTTGCTATTAAGACATGAGATTCCTCTTTGGCATTCAGTTTCTGGTTTGAAGACCTGAGTGGTTTCCCCATAAGTGAATCCCACTGACATTCCTGCAGTTTTATTGAAGGCTGGAGCTACATATTTGCAATAATCCTCAGCAAAGATATTTACTGTGGGTTATCTGCAAACTTGCCAATGTGAAGGCAAGAAGAGGAGAAGGGGATGACAGAAGACGAGATGGTTGAACAGTGTCATCGAAGCGACCAACATGAATTTGACCCAACTCCGGGAGGCAGTGGAAGACAGGAGGGCCTGGCGTGCTCCGGTCCATGGGGTCACGAAGAGTCGGACACGACTTAACGACTAAACAACAACAATCTGCAAACTGGCACAACCCACTTGCAACCCACATCTTGTTTTAATGTGATTGCTCACGTTAGTACACATTAAAGCCACTGACAGCACCAAGCTTCAGAGGTGGGAGGGAAAGCTCCCGTCCTTTGGGTGGCTCCAGAGCCTCTGTCTCTCTAAGTTCATGGGTTCCCCAGGAGCCTTCTAAGTGGGAATAAAATGAGGACACAAGCCCGACTGCAGTTTTAAAAAGTGCAGATTGGCTGACATTTTAAAACTGCAGTAAGGCTTGTGTCATGTGCCATGCTGCGAATTCCACTTGGCTTTTCTGGAGTGTGAAGCTTTAGCCTAAGTGACTTTGTGCAGACTTTAAATCTCGTTGTTGTTTCTTAATCCTTAGGTCTATTTAGGTGTTAATCTTGAGAGAGTGTAGATTCAAAGGGTGGCAATGGCATGGGGATGCAGGTAAACCCCATCCTGGCATTCTAAGCCCACAAGAGTATTACACAGACTTTTACACCGTCCATGTGAAAGTCTGTGT
The DNA here is from genome assembly GCA_037013535.1 of Intellagama lesueurii. NCBI lineage: Eukaryota > Metazoa > Chordata > Lepidosauria > Squamata > Agamidae > Intellagama > Intellagama lesueurii. Next base: position 12,099,384 of record JBAJHW010000003.1, read on the forward strand.
GAGTGTTTGTAAGCACCTTCGTCTGAACACCCTTGCACATTTCCTGTTAAGCAAACACTGCCACTTGTAGAAACACTGTAGTGCATTCAGTGCAACATTCTTACAAACACCTATGTAGAGTTTTGTGCTGAAGGTATGCATGATTTCCAGGTGGGGTGGGGCCTGTGTGCATCGCCGATGGCCACCACCCTTTGAGTCCTTCATACTTTCAGGCTTTAACAAGAGGTTTTCTTATAGACCCATAATATGCTTTGAATGCATCTTTAAAGAACATGAAACACCAACAAGGACACAAGAAAAAGAGAATGAGACCTTTATGTGTCATAAATCATACAGCATTTATGTATGACTATATGATCTTAATCAGTTGTGACTTGGCTTGCATCCCTTCATTGGTAGAAAGCAGTATATAAAGAAGTTAAAAAAATTATGAGATACAGCTCTGCATAATTTACAAGCTGAAGGATGCATGGCCAATATAAGGAGATGTTGGACTTCCAATGCCCTAGCAGGTCTTACTGGTCATGAGCAAGCAGTAATTATGTGCCACCAAGTTGATTCCAACTTGTGTTTTCTAGATATAAAATACTCTGACGTGGTTCACCACTCTCTCCTTCTGGTGGTGCTCTGGAACTGTGCTGCTTGTCCAAGGCACACACATAAGGGCACATAACTCCATCATCCACACACACTCCAGATGATCGCAGCAGGTCACTTCTCCAGGAATCAGTACTAGCTGCCACTGAACATTTCCCATAAAGCCTCAAAACAATGCTATGTCTAGCATGCTGCGGTACTTGGGGACATTTTAAACAGTGACCTTCTCATTTCAGTTGGGAGTTTTACCTGAGGGTAACCCAGGGGGCAAATCAATGGGGAGGGGTGAGTTCATAGCAGGGATGTTGGCAAATCTTTGGGTCCGACTCCCAAATCCAAGTACAAGTCTTTGGTACCAAGTCCCAAGTCTTGTCCCTGTTCGAAACAAGCTTTTTTTCCCCAGAAAAAAGGGAGGAAGGGAGGGATCCAAGTTCCCATCCCTGATTCATAGAGAGCAATATGCCAGTGAGCCCCTCAACCTGGATCCAGCCCAAAGCCCCACAGCCGGTCATGAAAGGCAACTGGCCTGATGCGTAGGCAGCAAATATTCCAAGTGTACTCATGCTATTCCTTTCCCCTATTAAATTGTGCCTTAAAAGAAACGGGCCTCATTGTGCATTCTTACCCATAAAAATTAAAATGCCTCCATTACATACTGACAAAACCTTCTGGTCCACATTATTCTTCTTGACAGTTGATTTACAGAAGAAATGCCTTCAACGTTAAATGGTCTTTTACAAGACAAGGAAAAGAAAACAATGGATTTGTTAAGTTATTGCTGCTGTGCCATATGTTGTGCTTATGTAAAACTCTAGATTTCATAGTTGAAAAGGAATGAGACTTGATCTTCTTCTCAAATGTGGGTTTCAGTGAAGAAGGCATGTTTAGCTTACATGCCGGTTAATAATAATAATAACTGCATGCAGTCAAGTCAGTTCTGACTAATGGTGGCCCTTTTCAGGGTTTTCTAGGTAGAAAGTACTCAGAAGTGGTTTACACCAGTGGTCCCCAACCTTTTCCAAACCATGAACCGGTTGGGGGGACTGGGTCTGTGTGCCGGGGGGCACCTCCTGTGCTTGCGAGTGGGTGGAGTGCGCTCACAGGTGGCCGGAGCACATGCTCGAGCATGCATGGGTGGGTGGGCCGTGCGGGTGGGTGGGCGTGCATGGGGGAAGTCCGTGGGGGGGGGTGTCAGGAGATCTATCTCTGCAGCCCAGTCCTGCCAAAACCACGGCCCGGTACCAGGGGGTACCGGGGGTTGGGGACCCCAGGTTTATACCATTCCCTTATTCTGGGAGCATCCTGGGACTGTGCAGCTTGTACAAGGCCACACAGGCTGGCTCTGCTCACAGGAGCTGCAGTGGGGAATTGAATTCTTAACCTTTGGCTCCCATAGCCAGGGATCCATCTCACTGAGCTATCCAGCCAGCTACATATTGATTATGGCCCCATTATTACCTCTCATAGCAGAGGAGGGTAACAAGGATGATCAGAGGGCTGGAAACCAAGCCTTATGAGGAAAGACTGAAAGAATTGGGCATGTTTAGCCTTGAAAAAAGAAGACTGAGGGGCGATATGATAGCACTTTTCAACTATTTGAAAAGCTGCCATACAGAGGAGGGGCAAGATCTGTTCTCGATCATCCCAGAGTGCAGGACATGCAACAATGGGCTCAAGTTAAAGGAAGCCAGATTTCAGTTGAATATCAGGAAAAATTTCCTAACTGTTAGAGCAGTACGACAGTGGAACCAGTTACCTCGGGAGCTGGTGAGTGCTCCAACACTAGAGGCATTCAAGAAAAACGCAGATAATCACCTGGCAGATATGCTTTGATTGTATTCATGCATTGAGCAGGGGGTTGGACTTGATGGCCTTGTAGGCCCCTTCCAACTTCACTTTTCTATGATTCTGTGAATACTTGCTATTCAATTACATGTTGAAACAGAAAGTGTTCTGCTTAATAACTAACTGCTAAATACAGCAGAGTTGGGTGGGGGAAAGCCACCAAGCAGCTTTCTCCCGGGATGATCTGTCTTCTGCTGATGGGGAATATTGAGTTGTGTTTATATGCAGAGGACAGATCATCCTGGGAGAAAATTGCTAGCTGGCTTTGCCCCACCCAGCTCTTAGCAGTTACTGTAGTTATTAAGCAGAAACCTATTTTCAGCACATGATTTAATAGCAAGTATTCATTGTTAAGAGAGGCAATAATGAGACTAAAAGGACATCGGGGAAAAATATTTTTGGACTACAGCGGAAGCAAAAACACAAGTAGCTTCCAGAAGAGATTAGTCTGTGCAAGCATATCAGGCAAAACTCAACAACAACAACAACAACAACAACAACACTCATTTGCCATGGTTATGTACAGACGAGGATGAAGACCACAGTGGCAGGTGGGACACACCTGAAATATTTGCCCTGCTTGGGAAAGAAACGCATGTTTGTGGCATCTGGGTGCATGTTATTTTTTTGTTTTCCAGCCAACATATCTTCTCCCATGTGGGAGGCAAGCAACTTTTCTCTATTGCAACCTTTGCAATATTATAAAAGAGATTCCGTGGCTGTTCTGCCTTCCTAGATTAATATGAACGAAAAGGCATCTAATTTAGAAGAGCTGTACAAATCTCCAAGGATTTCTTTTTAAAGCCTTCCATGCCATTACAATGTGGAGAGAAAAGGATTTCATCTTTTATTCTTGAGTTTTTCCCAAATGGGCCTCTTAGCCATCAAACTGGCACCAGTGTGATACAGCTGTCCCATCCCAGACTTCCAGCAGCCATGTTGGAGGTGCAAAGATTTGGGGGAGGTTTTTGGACCACAACACCCGGGATTCCTCAGCATCAGGACCTTGAGAGTTTTGGGAGTTGCAGTCTAAAACCTTGAATCTCCTCATTTTATACACACATTTGTGTGTATAAAATGTGTGTTTGCAAAGGACAAAGGAAAATACATTTCATTGTATTTTCTTATGCCAACAGCCTTGGAAATTGAATGAGTAAGTGAGGCAGGATGCTAGAGGGTTTACAGTGTATAACTAGAATTTGGGGAGGTCGAGATTTACACTCCCACTAAATCATGAACATCACTGGCTGACCTTGGGATAGTCACTTTCTGGGACCCTGGTCTTCCTCACAGGGCTGATGTGAGGCTAAAGTAATGAGGGATAGAAGATCCATGTCCAGATGATAAAACTGAAGTGGAGGAGGTCCATACCTTGAATTCACTGGACGAAAGGCAGAAAATACATGAAATAATTCATTAAACAAAGTATGCTGCTTCTGTACCGCCCCATGGTGCTTAAAGCTCTCGGTGTCGTTTACGATTTAATTAGGCAAGCTACACATCGGCCATGTCACCACTGCCCCGAACAAGCTGGGTACTCAATTTACTGACCTTGGAAGGATGGAAGGCTGAGTCAACTTTGAGCAGACTACCTGAGCATAAGATTGAATTTAGGTGGCGAGCAGAGTCCTTGCCTGCAGTACTACAGTTTAGCCACTATGCCATGCGGCTCCTTAATACATTAACTCATTAAGACTCCAGAGTGTATACATGAAAGATCCTGTGGCACCTAAAGACTGACAAACAGAGTGTTGCATAGGATTTGAGTAGCTTTGAATCACATGCTTTAATCTCTTTTGCAAGTTACATTGAAAGAGAGCAAGTCAGACTTTTGGGCTATCTCAATAATTTAATCTTAGAACTGCAGAGATGGAAGGGACCCTATGGATCATTGAGCCTGGTGGGGAATTGAACTCCCAACCTCCGACTCCGTGGCCTGATAATTAAACCGCTGAGTTACCCAGCTGTTCTACTGTTGACACCAACAGGCAGAGGGCCTTCAGAATTTCATACTGAGGATTTCCCCAACATCACCAATGGCATCACAGATGGGGAGCCAGGGGCCTTCCAGATGTTTCCCAGCACAATTCCCAGAAGCGCCAACCAGCATGGGGAAAAAAACCCTAAACATCTGGAGGGCCTACAACTCATTGAACTTTGGACTTGATTTTCTGTATGTACAGCCTCTCCACTCAAGTTAGACAGGCTGTACCTGAGGATGGGCAGAGGGAGGAAGCTGCCTGAGGCCAAAAAACGAAACAATGCAGAACCTCCATCTGCCGCTTTGGGGTCTGGCAAAAGGATCTCAAAAATCTTACCTTAATTGACTTTTTTAGATCAGAAGAAGTAAGCAGAGATAAGAACTAGGCACAGGATTTTCTGTTTAAAGCGTTGAACTAATGTGATCCCCCCCCCCATCAAAAGTACTAGGCGCCTTTGTGAAGTGGGGGGCGGGGGGCAGTCTGTGCCTCAGGCAGAAGAATGTCTTGGTCGACCCTGGCGCATCTCCTTGATTATTCACGGCAGATGTGCCACATCTTTCCACTCACACATATGCAAACAAGCAAACGCACGCGCGCACATCCTCCTTTGCAGGTGTTAAATCTTTAAAAGTTTTTAAAAAGTTTTTTCAAGCCTTCCGCCTTAAGCCTACAGACGGATTCCGAGTCCGACGCTTCCATGAAGCAGGCTCCCCCCCACAAATTACTTCTTTCACCCCAACGCCCTTATACTCTCCCCCCCCCCCCTCCAGTGTTTATCCTGGGGTCGCCTTGGGCGGGAAACCCTGGCGATCGCGCCAGGAGACGTCCAGTGCCCGGACCGGTTTGGCCGAGCGCCTGGCTCCGAGCCACCCCTCCGCTGCTCTAGCTCCCGGGAGGAGGAGGAGGAGGAGGGCGGCGGCGGCTGGAGGAGAAACGTGGGTGGGACCCCCAGCCTCCCACCCATCCCACCCCCAGCCGGAGCAGGAGGGCTGGCAAGCTGGTCCTTTCCCCCCCGAGCGCACCTCCCAGTCCTCGAGCCAGAGCGCACCATGGCGCGGCGGAAGGTGCCTCTCTGCAGCTGGCTGAGCGGCCTCGCTCTCCTGGCGCTTTTCTTGCTGGGCATCTTGGCGGGTGAGTATGCGGAACTCCTTGCCAAGGGAAACGGGGCAGTGTTGCCTGCCACCTTAGATCACCGATCAGCACGAGGTGTAAATAGGTGCGTGCGGGCGCGTCGTCCAGTCAAGTCTGAGTTATGGCGACCCTTTCCAGGATTTCACAGGTAGAGCATACTCCGAAGTGGTTCACCCTTCCTTTCTTCTGGGTGTGTGTGTGTGTGTGTGTGTGCCCTGGGACTGTGCAGCTGGCCCAGGTTCACACAGGCTGGCTCTTCTGGGAGGCCCAATGGGGAATCGAACTCCCGAACTCAGACTCCACAGCCAGATTTCTAAAACACTGAGCTCTCCGGGCAGCTCATTTAGACATTGGGGCTGCTATAAGAAGGGTTACTATAGAAAGAAGGCATGAGAATAAGAAAGTTCTCAACGGAAATCATTATATGGTATTCAGTTTGTTGTTAAAGTTATATTATAAAGATAAATAATCATCATGTGCTGTCAAGTCAATTCTGACTTAGGGTGTCCCTTTCCGGGGTTTTCTAGGTGGAAAGTACTCAGAAGTGGTTTTTACCATTCCCTTCTTCTGGGGGTGCCCTGGGACTGAGCAGCTTGCCCAAGGCCACACAGGCTGGCTCTTCTTCACAGAAGGCCCAGTGGGGGAATCAAACTCCCAGCCTCTGGCTCTGCAGCCAGAGACCTAAATCACTGAGCCATCCAGACAGTGAATAGGTACCGCCCCCCCCCCCCCCCGCCTGATTTACATCTTAAACAGAAAATGGTAGAATTTAGGAATGTTGCTCCGGGACTACAAATCCCAATAATTACCTTTTTAATTTTTAAAGAAACATGATCAAATACTGTACACTAATGATACCATCACTTTTTAAAGAATAAAGCAGTAATCCTGATATGGTTCTTACCATTGACATGGTATGAAGTTAAGGTATACTGTACTCTTAAAAGAAAGTTTAGTGCTGCTAATAGGTCTTTTTGCCTGGTCAATGACCTGGTCAAATTCTCTGTACCACTTTTAGCAAACATTTTCCTAGAATAAATTTTTTCCCCCCAAGCTCTGGAGTGGAAGATGATGAGGCAAGGGCTCCTTACAGCCTGGACTTCAAAATGGCCTACGTACTAACAGAAGAATTGTTCTCTGCCTGTGGATATTATGTAGCTAAATGGCAACCTCAAGGAACGAGCAGAAGGTTTGATCTGCAGAGTTTTGAGAACAGCAAATCTTCGAGAAAGTGGGCAAAACCCTCAGAGGAGCTGTGAGCCTGCTTAGGGGGGCGCAGAAAGTTGCAAGATGGGCAAGACAATGGAGGACAGGAATGTAAGGGCGTATCTTCTTTAAAAAGGAAATGGCTGGCTGGTATCCCAAATCGAAGCACGCTACGCTGCAACTTTTTGTTGCCGATCCCACTCGTCTGTAGGAAACCAGTTGTATGGCAGGTCTCCAATTCCTTTTCGTATCTGAGTTTTCTCCTCACCCTTTAAGTAGGATTTTTAAAAAAAATCTAAAAGAAAGAGGCAGGGGAAATGCCAGGAGTTGAAACAGGCCAGTGCCCAATCTTTCTTTATTCATATCAGAGTCTTCTATAATTTAAAATTATGGACACATATGAAATACAGGTAAACTTGATAACAAACTAAAATGTTAAGACAGTTAGACTGTTTTTGACCAGAAGCAGGCTGCTTCAATAGATAATTAGCATTATACTGGCCATTTGCTAGATCTTGTTTTTGTACACAAGGTGGGGCATAAATTGCATGGACATAAGGGCTGCATTGATTGAATTTCTCCACAGTCCCAGAAGATTTGTCCTTTATCCAAGTAGCCCCATTTGCTTGATTATTCTTTGATCTTCCTACTTTGCTTTGATGTCTATTAAGTGACTTCCAGATGGTCCAGCTAGAGTCTTGTCCTAGTGGCATCACAGAATCACGTGACTGTAATGCTAAAGTAGAGCCAACCAGCCCAGCTGGGAGCAAGGGAGTAGCTGCTGAAGCAGAGAAGTCTTGCTTTCTTGGGGGACAGTTTCTTCTACGTACTTGCACATGTACTGTGAACACTGGGGATTAGTGCTTTAGTTAGCAAGTGACCACTGCAGAATTGGCTTGGACTGCTTGCAACTTGCACAATTTACTTTTTGGACGACAGCTCCCAATGTCCCCATGGTAGCATGGCCAAGAGAACCAGGGCCCTGCCTATCTGGGCAATGAATCTAAATTCTGCAAGTGAGGTCTGTAGCGGAATGTTGCGGAATATCACACCTATCAAAAGCACATTCCTTGTTCGGATTGAAGTGAAACAAGCAATTTGACCCTTGCTTTTTCTTTTACTCTTCCTGATTGTTACTCAACATTCTGGTTGCTTCTTGAGTGTGTTGTCTTACAAGAATGTTTCGGGGGTGTCTGCATGCATGCCCCCCTTTAAGCTTTATTTTGAAAAGAGTAGACTGTAGTTCTGCAAACTTTGTGGGGTGCTGCGAGCAGGTGGCTACCTCCCTCCTGGTTCTCAGTGTACCTGTTTTGGCCTTCAGTTCCGATGTCAATGGTCAATACCTGAATTGGTTATCAAAGTTACAGAGTAAACTGGAAAGCTTCTCAGATGGAGGAAGTACATCTCGTGGGCCAGATATGGTCCCCAGTTCAATTTTTGAAGTCCCCAGGCCTGCACGGAGCTCCCTGTTGCTGCCCCCAGCACTGATGGGGGTGGGTGGGTTGAGAGTAGGTTTTCTGTTACTGGAAGCCTTCAGGGCTGTGGATTTATGGAAGTCCTCCATAAGACTGAAAGCCCATCACCATTTAAAACCATCCAAGCTGGCCTAACTTCCTCTCACTTCTTATCAGGGATGTTGGCAAGTCTTTGGGTCCAAGTCCCAAGTCTGAGTCTCTGTTCAAAACAAGCTTTTTTTTTTTTTTTTTTTTTTTTTAAAGGTGGGGTGGGTGTGTTGCAAGTCAGGAGTCAAGCCTGAGTCTTAAAAAAAAAGCAACAACCAAAAAAACAAGTTGAATCCAAGTTCAGGCACCGGTGCAACGTAAGTCTCACTTGAGTCCTGCATCTCGAGGCCTCAGCCCCGCTTCTTGTTTGTTTGTTTATTTATTATTTGCAAATTTCCCCCCTATCTAGCCATTTCTGGGCCTGATCCAGCTGACAGACTAGGTCTGAGATGAAAATCTGGTCCCCAGGCATGACAAAAACGTTTCCTACCCCTATTTGTAGGAGTCGGATTAGATTGAGAAATGATTGTGACCTATTATAAGCAGAAGATGTCCGAGTTACCTTTTTTGGCCACTAACTCTCAGGATCCCCAAAGCAGGAGATTTTTGGCCCAGCTCTGAATATCAGCTAGCCTCCTGCACCCTGTAGAGCGCATTGCACGCCGTTGTATCTATACGAGCACAGTAGTTTCTTCCACGCATTGTCAGAAAAAAAGAAGGGAGTTTTGAAGCTTCTGTTCAGTTTGGAACAGGGCGGACTCTGCTGAGCACTGGACGTTACACAACCCTTCTGATTCACTCAGAGGGTGGCCCATTTTTCAAAGCATGGCGGTGGCGTTTTGTTTCTGCATGTGCCTTTGTGCGCAGACACACAAAGGGAACAATTGGGAAGTGTTTTTGTGGGACTGGTGGGGGAAAGAACAGGCGACGTAGTGAAAGGAAGGTGGTAACCTTTTATTCCTCCATAGCAGCAGGTCAGAGACATTGTGTTACGCCAGCTCCCCGTGGAAGGAAACTGCTCTTTCCAGGAACAATTTAAATGCCTGGTTTTCTCTGTGTTGAAAGGCTTGCATAACCTCTGACTCACCAAAGTTGAGTTCGGCTTTGTAGCTTAGCTGACAGTAAGGAGGTTAATGAACTTCCCAGGCTACCGAGGGACTGTAAAAAAGAGAGGAGGTGTTGAGCCCTGGGCAGCCCCAGTATGAAGGTGGTGGACTTTTCTTCTCTGCAGGAATATATGGTGTAGGACAGTGGTTCCTAACCTTGGGTCCCCAGATGTTCTTGGACTACAATTCCTAGAAATGTTGGACAGCAGGCTTCTAAGAGTTTTAGTCCAAGAACATCTGGTGACCCAAGGTTTGGAACGACTGTTGTAGGGATTAGCACAGGAGCAGAGAACCTATACAATCCAGATGTTTTGGACTCCAACATCCACTAGCCCTGATCATCAGTGGTCAAGGGTTTGATGGGAGTTATTGTCCATCAACTCTGGGTGACTCCGGGAGGCAGTGGAAGACAGGAGGGCCTGGCGTGCTCTGGTCCACGGGGTCACGAAGAGTCGGACACGACTTAACGACTAAACAACAACAAAACAACAAATTGTCCATCAACAAAAGAACAGCTCTTTGTTGCTGACCCTTGAGGTTAGAACTTTCGGCCAAGAGATGGTAAACCTGCACTCAGATCTTTGTCCAGATGGGCTGAACAAAACCCACTGGATGGTCACACTCCCTTCCTTTTGGGATTGCCATGTGGGATGGTAAGCACATGGATGAAAGCTTGACCAAATCAGTTGATAGTCACAGGTTCTATAACACCATTGTATGAAAAGATGCAGGGGTCAGAACTGATGTTTCTGTTGTTATATTACAGGCTGGTGTATGAAACTAAGTAGTCGGTCCACCAGCCCAACTGATGTATTTCAAAATGTGAGAAGGCACCTTTTAGCAGAAATGAAAGAAAAAAACATTCGGGAGTTTCTCCGGTAAGTTTGATATTTTTTTCAACAGCTGTTTAAGGTGGGAAAATCCAGTGCAAACTGTTGTGCAGAGTGTGAGAAATTTAGTGACTTAAAATCCTCCTGATAACACAGTGGATAAAAGTACAGGTAGGGACCTACAGAGCAGATCAGCTTCAAGTCTTCCTCATTAGACCTCCCTTATTTTGTTAGTTTACCTCAGCTGGCACTTACTTTCTCAGTCATTCATTCAGAGACACTGGTCATGAGAAAACAATAAAAACATTCCGTTTACTTAGAGAAAAAATCAGGACAAAGCTGCACCGTCCTCAAAACAATACAAATGCAGGAACAGGTGATACCTTTATTGGACCATTAAGAAAATAAAGCTGTGCACCAAGTTTACTTATAGATAAAAACAAGCACCATGTTGTGTGGAAAATAGTACCGTGTTTCCCCGAAAGTAAGACAGGGTCTTATATTAATTTTTGCTCCAAAAAACGCATTAGGGCCTATTTTCAGGGGATGTTTTATTTTTTTCATGTACAACAATCTACATTGATTCCAATATAGTCATGCCATCTTCTTCTGGTTGCTGCACAAGGGTGGAGGGCGGAGTTTCACTTAACTGGGGCTTATTTTTGGGGTAGGGCCTATATTACGAGCATCCTGAAAAATCATACTAGGGCTTATTTTCAGGTTAGGTCTTATTTTCGGGGAAACAGGGTATGAATTGGTTACATCACTGAACTTAACTGGTTAACTACCTTCATGACTGACTCCATGGCTAACTGATAAAACCTGATACATTCTGAGTGGAAAAAAAGTGAATCTGGGGGAGAGAGAAAACAGTTGGTTGCTACTGAGTCGACTGAGTGCAACCTCAGTCCAGGAAAGGTTTATTTCAGCCAAAATCTCTCAAAAGGCATCATACGCAAGTTGCAGTTTCCCACCACAAACTACAGAAACTGCCAGAATAATCTCTTTTGAGCACATCCTATCAAGAAACCGAAGAAGAAGAAGAAGAAGAAGAAGAAGAAGAAGAAGAAGAAGAAGAAGAAGAAGAAGAAGAAGAAGAAGAAGAAGAAGAAGGAAGAGAACAAGGAGGCAGCTAGGAAAGAAACCTTTGCTACTATTTATTTATTTAAAACATTTTTATCCTGCCTTTCTCCTCAAAAGGACCCAAGGCAGCGATGCATTTGAAAACATTAGAAGCCAGTTATCGTCAGAAAACAAAAACCTTACCCAAGATTTGAGATGTCAATACTTGGCTCTCTGTAAGGTAAAGGTAAAGGTTCCCCTTGACATTTAGTCCAGTCGTGTCCGACTCTAGGGGGCTGTGCTCATCCCCGTCTCCAAGCCGTAGAGCCAGCGTTTTTTCCATAGACAGTTTCCGTGGTCACGTGACCAGCGCGACTAGACACGGAACGCCGTGACCTTCCCACCGTGGTGGTACCTATTTATCTACTCGCATTTACATGCTTTCGAACTGCTAGGTTGGCAGGAGCTGGGACAAGCGACGGGAGCTCACTCCGTCGCGTGGATTTGATCTTACGACGGCTGGTCTTCTGACCTTGCAGTACAGAGGCTTCTGCGGTTTAACCCGCAGCGCCACCACGTCTCTGTACTCAAGCATAAAATGTAAATTTGCTCTTTGGAGTAGGAGGCAGGTTCTGTAAACACTAGATTTGAGATGAATTGTGTTGTGAACTCCCAGGTAGCCCTTGAGTGACTTCAGTTTTCCAGCCGTTCAGCTGTCCCTTCCATGTTAAACTTAAAATATAATGTGAAGACGAGGTCCATGTGTCAGTGCCTGTCCCTCTCTGGGTGTTCATTCAACGTGCGCAAAGGGTACGCGATTTCACCGGATTGACCCACCCCCAGCTGCAGTGAGAAGGGACCCTACAGACATAAGATCCTTACATGCATCCGACCTGTTGACCCTGCAGCTCTGTGCAGGAATGCATTCACAGAAGGGCTGGGCTAGCTAATGGGATAATGCCGCAACACAGTGTGAATACTTCTGCAGCTCATGTATGCTGTTCTCGTACAGGCAAAAAATGACAGAACTTTGGAAATGAAAAAGTACCGTTATGAGTGGCCAATGACTGCATAGCTGGCGTTGCTACGTCTGCAACATAATCATTATCTGAGATTCCTGGGTCACCAGCTGAGGCCAGGGATGGAACTGGTTCCTGGGTGGGCTCCTGCAATTTCACAGGCATGAAAGGGAGTTCTTTCCCCCAGGCTTTGGGCTGCTGCTACCAGGGTTTGCATAGCAAGAAGGCTTGTGAGTTGCAGTGCTGGTGCTCCACTCCCTGCTTGCTCCACGTGGCACAAGGGGTCCAGCAACAAAAAGCTAGAAGCAAGGAGAGGGTTAGGGAGAGAGGCAGTGGGTGCATGCATGAGGTGCTCCTCATGCATTGGGAGTAACACACAGAGAGACTTCATGCTGAGCCAGTGATTCTTGATGACGATGGACAACTCTGTGGTTTAGGTATCTGGCTTTAGAGCCAGAGGTTGGGAGTGCAATTCCCCACTGCGACCCCTTGACAAGGCCTAGATTTGATAATTTATGTGGTCCCTTCCAGTTCTGCAGTTCTAAGATGATTCTAAGATGATAATGATTAAAGCCAAATGGCACACAAAGGCCACACCATTCTCTATATCTCTCACACCTTGGAATTTGACTCCCTACCTCAAGACCTGGAGAAGTAGAACAATTCCCTGAGACTTTAGCCAGCATCTTGAGGTCTAGCCACCATATATACAGTTGACTACCCATCCAGGTATTTCTGATGATCATCAACAGCACTGCCATCTACAGTATTCCCAGCTTTCGGTGCCCAAGTCATTTGAGTCTCAGAATCTCTAGCCAGCACAACCCATAGTCTGTGATTCTGGAAGATAAAGTCCAAAATATCTGGAGGACTGAAGGCTGAAAATTACTGTTTTACCTAAAAGCATTGATTAATCATTGAAGCACTGAATCTGGGTTGGTGTCTCTCTGTGTGTGACTGGGGTAGGGAACAGTCATGTGCTTCAGACGTCCTGAACTGATCCTCTGTTTTCCCATCCTCCACCCCTTGATGTCCACAATTCCCATGAAAGACTTACTGGTCATCTCATTTAAACTTTAACCCACTTGAAAATCTAGTCCAGATACATCAAAAAGGCAGTGGGGGGTGAGAAGGGAAGAAAGGTGTTTGATGTGTTGCAACTTGCCATAGACTTGCCTGCTCAATTGATCTCGCGATTGCTGGATGGTCCTTCGTTTCAGATGAAAGCTACATTGCTTAATTAGTTTGCTGTTGTACAAAGCAGTGTACCCATGTACAATGGCATCAGGGCACAATAATGTTTGCAGGCATTCAAGAATGTAAGCAAGGGCATAGAAATGGCTCCATAGAATCGTAAAAAAATGGAGTTGGAAGGGGTCTATAAGGCCATTGAGTCCAACCATCGAGTCCATTCCTGCTCAATGCAGGAATCCAGATCAAACCACTACTCTTAATGGTTAAGAAGTTTTTCCTGATATTCAGCCTAAATCTGGCTTCCTGTTACTTGAGCCCATTGTTGCGTGTCCTACAGTCTGGGATGATCGAGGACAGATCCTGCCCCTCCTCTGGATGACTACTTTTCAAGTATTTGAAAAGTGTTGTCATATCAAATGTCACTTTTGTGATAAAGTAAAACAGTCCTTGGAGAGCGCCTGTCATTTCACTTGAGTAGATGTGCCATACCTCCAGAGTTTGCTGGTCATAGAGTCATAGAGTTCGAAGAGACCACTGAGGCCATCCAGTCCAACCCCCCGCCATGCGGGAACATCCATCAAAGTACTCCCGACAGATGGTCATCCAGCCTGTGCTTAAAAACCTCCAAAGAAGGAGACTCCACCCCCCTTCGAGGCAGCTTATTCCACTGCTGGACAGATCTGACCGTCAGGAAGTTCTTCCTAATGTTCAGATGGAACCTCTTTTCCTATAGTTTGAAACTATTGCTCTGTGTCCTAGTCTCTGGAGCCCTGGTAAACAAACCTGTCCCCTCTTCAACATGACATCCTTTCAAATATTTAAACATGGCTATCATGTCCCCTCTCAACCTTCTTTTTGTAAGGCTAAACATTCCCAGCTCCCTCCCTAAGCCGCTCCTCGTAGGACATGACTTCCAGACCTTTGACCATTTAATCACCCTCCTCTGGACACGTTCTAGGTTGTCAACATCCTTTTTGAATTGAGGTGCCCAGAACCAGGCACAATACTCCAGGTGAGGTGTGACCAAAGCAGAATAGAGTGGTACTATCTCTTCCCTTGATCTAGACACTATACAATTTGTTTCTACCCACATTTCTAAAGCCCTTTTCTGGAAATAGGAAAGGTACACAGAGGGCCAGGAGAAGAAAAGAGAAGGCAGATGGAACTAGGAAGGCATGGAGGGAGAAGCAGGAGACAAAGTGGTTCTGGAGCCCCTTGCTAGGGGAGAACCCGGGGGGAGGGCACACTGGCTATGGAATTCCGGGAGTTATAGTCCCAAAACATAACTTTTCCAAACTCTGTTTTCACCCCCCCCTCCCAAGTAGATACTCCCAGGAGGATGAGATGCCAGGTGGGCTACAATAATTATAAGGTTTCTAGGTCAATAGCATCCAGTTCCCTGAGATTTCAGGGCTAAAACCTTAGACCTGGAGGCGGGCCCTTGTGGTGTCACATAGATGGGGCAGGCAAGCATTTGGATGGAGGCAGACCTGTTTCTCAGCCAGCTAATTGTGCAACAGGCACAAAGGGAATGAAGACGTGAAGGCTTAGAATCTGGGTAAAACCTGGCTATGCAGATGATATAGTGACCCAATTTTTTGAAAGGTGGACAAATTCACAAATGCACCTGGCATCTGCAGTGGGAGGGGGCACCATTTCCACTAGGGCTTGCATCCCATATGGCCCCACCTACCACACACATGACACATGGGGTGTTTTCACAGGTCATATGCTGCTGAAGATGGTTCACCACCAGGCTCACTACCAGTTTTCCCCAGAGACTTCCTAAAGCTTGCACAACAAGAAGGTTCATAAATCACCCTTTCCGACCCCCTTCTCTCTCCTCAATCCTGGCTTTTTGTTTTATTGATCTTCTGCACGTATAACACACATACAGACAACTTTGCCCTAACCAGTGAGCCCTGGTTCGAGGTGGGAGTGGACAGAGTTAGGCACCCAGGCTTCAAAGCTTCCTAAGACACAAGAGTGGGTCTTCTCTTCTGGTGCTCCTGGCTTTGAGATTTGTCTTCTCTCTGGAGACCAGGGAAGTATAAGTGATTCCCTGTGACTTCCGCTGGTGTTCTGAGACCTGGCAACTAGAGCTGGGCATGAACTGGTTTGTCCCAGTTTGTCCCATTCATAAAGGCAGCAGCAGAGGTGCTGCTGGTCCCCTCACCCACCTCCTCAGCTGATTCAGCCACTCAACAGGTCTAGCTTGCTTGCCTTTTCCACTTCCTCGGCTAATCTCCTAGTCATGAGCAAGAGCACAGATGTCTCTGCCCCTTCCTTTTGTCTGAGTGGGAGATCAGCCAAGAGGGCAGGGCAGAAGATGCCTGAGCTCTTCCTGGGACTGGATGATCAGTTGAGGAAGTGCAGGATGCTAGCATGTGAGTGGCTGGTTGAGCCAGAGGAGGCGATGGAGGGCACCCGTGCTGCCGCCTTTACAAACTTGGACGAATTGGGATGAACCGGTTTGTGCCCATCTCTACTGGTAACACACGAAGACAAGATCAGGGTAGAAATCCTTCTGGGGAAAGGCTCATTGACTTAACCTTGTGTAAGACTGTGTTGCTTACCCATTTCTTGATGCTCATTCTAGCTCTTTTACCAAGCTCCCACATGTGGCCGGGACAGAACAGAATTTTCACCTGGCGAGACAAATACAATCCCAGTGGAAGGAATTTGGCTTGGATACAGCCGAGCTGGTGCATTACGACGTCCTCCTCTCCTACCCGAATCAAAGCACCCCCAACTATGTCGCTATCACTGATGAACATGGAAACGAGGTAAAAAAAATGGGGTGTATGTGAGCCAGATAGATGGAAAAAGGCCAGGGGGAAAGAATTGCGAGTGGGACTAAACCCCAATGAAAGTGACGACCTATTAGACTTAAATGACTGTTTTGTTGTGCGAAGTTGGAGGTGGATGATACACTAGAGAGCCAAGTATGAAGATCCAGGTTCTTATTTCCATTAAACTATGATGCTCACTGGATGATCTTGGGTTAGTTATCCTCCCTCAGACTGACCAACCTTGGAGGGTTGATGTGAGGAGAGTCACTGAACTCTTTGGATTCCTCCAAAGAGGAGAGCCACATAGGCTATGAGGACTGGTTGTTGATTTATGCTTGCATAAAGAAAAGGGAGTGAGTCTTAGTCCCATACTGTCGCTTGTTGTTAGCAAGGTGGTGGTCGTGTTCTTGGGTACACATTCTGTGATGTTTTCCCCACAACTTAATCCATCATAAATGCGCTTGTATTTAGGAATTCTTAACGGTTCTTCTAACCAGAAGAAAAATAGGTGAAAAAACATTGGTTTGGGATGACTGATAATTGTCACAATTTCCTTTTTAAAGCATCAATGAGACAGAATTATAAGATACAGTTGTCTCATATTGTCAGAGAATTATCTTATATCTTATAGAATTCTCTTGTTAGGCTCCAGTTCCTGGAGCAAGATGGCAAATTATCAGCTAGCTAGCTAGCTAGCTAACTAACTAACTAACTAACTTGACATGATGCAGCCAGAGGTAAGCAAGTTAAATTCTGGTGGCTGCAGTCTTATGCACAATGAAACAAGTCCCATTGAATGCCACGGTTTGTTCTTCTGCACAGAAGTGTTTGGGATTAGCCTATAAATATGTGGGGTGTTGCAGGTACTTTAACTGTGGCTGGATTGTGGCCAAGTTTTTTTTTAAAAGTATGTCTAAATTTAACTCCAAAACCCAAACTTAAGCCTGCTTGAAATTCAAAGAGTGCCATTCCAATAAGGAAACTCAGCCAGCTTTTAAAACATATGTGAAAACCACTTCGGCAGCCTCTAGCGGTGTTTTTAATGTATTTTATTCTGGGCAGATTTTCAACACATCGTTGTATGAGCAGCCTCCTCCAGGGTATGAAAATGTCACGGGAGTGTTGCCACCCTATAATGCTTTTTCAGCACAAGGCACACCAGTGGTAAGTACTAGAGAAAGGTCCTTGTGTGAATCCTGGCATTTTAGGACAACGTATAGAAAGAAAATCAAAACTACTGTAAAGAATCTTAAACCAAAGACCTGTGTGCTGCTTGAAAAGCTTTTGCACCTATTTATTATTATCTGTTGCAGCAACAGGCAGCTACAGTTGGAGTTTTGTTTTCAGCCTTGCATGCTATCTGTGTGAATGAGGAAGTGGTTGTTTGCTGTTGATCAATTCAGTTGGTTGCTAAGTATGAGTGCTGTAAAGAATCAGTAATTTCTGAGCCGATTGCATACACAATCAGTAATATTTTAGCAACTGTAAGTAAAGAAATGTGTTTTTTTTTTAATTTTTAATTTTGCCAGAAATTCAAAACCCTTCAACAGCCACAAGGTATATTTCACTAAATAACTAACTAAATAAATATGACTACTTCGTTATACTCTTTGTATACCAAATTTAAAAAATGGTGAAGGACTTTTCAATGCAGTGCTATTTTTAGGCCATTTTTGAGGGCAGTCTCAGGTACTATCATGATACAGTAGTCTTAGCGGATGATCATCAGTGCATGGTTTCTTAAGTCCAAGAAATGTGGACTGCAGATTTTTTTTTCCAGCAAAAGAGTAAAATGCTCTCAGTATAGAAACACTGGAGATGGTGAGAGTTCTGAATCATACAAAATATGTTTGTTCGTTTGTTTCTTCTCTTGAAAAGGCAGATCTGGTGTATGTAAATTATGGGCGCACTGAAGACTTTTTCAAACTGGAAAGGGAGATGGGAGTTAACTGTACAGGAAAGATTGTCATTGCCCGATATGGGAAAATATTCAGAGGAAACAAAGTAAGTCGGTAGCATCTCTATTATTATTATTATTACTGTTGCTGTTTGCTTGCTTGCTTGCGTGTGTGCGTGTCTGAGATTGTCAATACCTTTATTAAGAACATCTTAATAAAGCTTTAGGCCAGTATCCTGTTGGATACCTATGTTGGAGTTTAGCAGAACTGATGTGAGGAATTGAGTGTAGCCCTTAACAACAACAACAACAACAATAATAATCAGTCATCTGTTATATGGACGATCTAAAACTATATGCAAAAAGTTTCACAGAGACAGAATCACTGCTAAACACAGTGCAAATATTTAGTGAAGATATCCAAATGAAATTTGGAATGGACAAATGTGCAGCTCTGTCTATACACTGTGGCAAGATCCAAAAACTAGATGGAATAGAGTTTAAAAATGGCAATACTATAAAATCACTCTCAAGGGATGAAAATTATAAATACCTTGGAATACTAGAAGCAGATAACATCATGCACACAAAAGTTAAAGAGCTGACAGAAAGGGAATATATCAAAAGACTGCGAAAAATCTTAAAATCAAAATTAAACAGTGAAAACGCAATCAAAACCATAAACACATGGGCAGTTCCAGTGATTAGATACCCAGCTGGAATAATAGATTGGACTCAAAATGAATAAGAAGAATTGGATTGAAAAACACGGAAACTAATGAACATGCATCACGCACTACATCCAAAAAGTGATGTGGACAGATTGTATTTACCACGAAAAATTGGAGGCCATGGATTACTGCAAATACAGCAGATAGTAGAGGAGGAAAAAAGAAGCCTAAATGATTATATCAGTACAAGCAGAGAAAAATTACTTAAGGCAGTGAAAATTTAGAATATTTTGAAAATGACAGAAACAAAGGCTCAATATAAGAAACAACAATTTGAAAATAAATTAAACAGCTGACAAAATAAACCACTACATGGAAAACACCTGAGAAATATTGATGGAAAGTATGATCATAGTTCAACATGGGCATGGCTAAAACTGGGGACCCTTAAAAAAGAAACCAAAGGCTTGATTTTTGCTGCACAAGAACAAGCACTCCAAACCAATGTGATGAAAGCTAAGATCCAAATGTTACCGGCCAATTTTGGGTTCCGGCTTTCCGGCGAGGAAATCAGGCAGAGACACGGCAGCTGAACCGAAGGTCCAATTTTATTCAAATAGCAAAGAAAGGACAGCTGGGACTTCTCTTAAAAGCAGAGAAGACCCCCAGAATACAGTGCACACATGTTTTATATGATACAGACAAAGAGTTCTAAAAGTAATACAATTCTATTGGTTAATTGTACTCCAACTTTGGATCCAGTCCCTCATTGGATAATTAATGGTAACTAGCTAATCTATTGGTTAAAATGTAAGAAAATATATTATGCCCCATCTTTCCTTGACCTATGTTCATGATGCGCCTAAAAGTTCATGATGTGCCTAAAAGTCTGGGGCATAGAGTATCTATTTCCCTTTATCTATTGCTATGTCTATGTATTGTCTGGGCCTAGTTTCTCTGAGGCCTGTGTTCTTCTCTGCTAAGGGTTATCTGTAAATGTTTCAGGGTTGAATTCTCCCAAGGCCTGGTTTTCCTCCGAATGTACTGTCAGTTACTAATTCATTGATCAATCTTAAAATATAGTTTCTGCTTTCCTAGGTATCACAAGGAACTAGTGCTAACAGCAAATGTCGACTCTGCCAAGAAAAAGATAAAACTGTGTCACACCTCATCCGTGAATGTCCAAAGATTGCACAAACAGATTACAAAGTTAGACATGATAGAGTGGCAAAATTAGTGCACTGGTCATTATGCAAAAAATATATAACTTGCCAGCCTCCAAAAACCCATGGGAACATCAGAGAGAGAAGGTGTCAGAAAATGAGGAAGTCAAGATCTTGTGCGATTTCTGGATCCAAACGGATAGACACCTTGAACATAACACACCAGACACAGTAGTAATAGAACAAAGAAAGGTCTGGATCATTGACATTGCAATTCCAGGGGATGCCAGAGTTGAAAATAAAGAATTGGAAAATCTATCAAAGTACAGAGACCTGGCCATCGAAACATCTTGCCTCTGGAAGAAACACACTTCAGTGGTCCCCGTAGTCATTGGGGCTTTGGGAACAATATCAAAAAAATTCACCCAGTACTATAAGCAGTTGCAGATTTCAGAAATCATACCATCAGAGCTACAAAAAACCAGCAATATTAGGAACAGCATACATACCATGCCAATATTTAACAGATACTTAGGTTTTTGGTTAAAACTTGTATCTGTTATAGAATACCAGTCAATGTTTTTAAACTTTTGAACCTGACAGAGCAGATTGAATTGTAGTCTCCCTTGGTAGACCACCCCTTATTTGTTAGTTTACTTCAGCTGGCATGTATTTGTTTCAATACATTCATTCAAAGACGCCGGCATGATTAAGGATACAAGGCTTCATTTTACTCAGAGTTCTTCTTATATAAAAACATCATCTTTTATGGAAATGTTAACTTCTTACATTACTGAGCTTAACTGCTTAACTGCTTAATTTAGGTAAAGGTAAAGGTTCCCCTTGACATTTAGTCGTGTCTGACTCTAGGGGGCGGTGCTCATCTCCGTTTCCAACCCATAGAGCTAGCGTTTGTCCGAAGACAATCTTCCGTGGTCACATGGCCAGCGCGACTAGACACGGAATGCCGTTACCTTCCCACCATGGTGGTACCTATTTATCTACTCGCATTTGCATGCTTTCGAACCGCTAGGTTGGCGGGACCTGGGACTAGCGACGGGAGCTCCTTCCGTTGCGTGGATTCGATCTTATAACTGCAGGTCTTCTGACCTTGCAGCACAGAGGCTTCTGCGGTTTAACCTTCAGCGCCACCACGTCCCCCCTGCTTAATTTACATCATTATTAATTAACTTACTGGTTGCATTGCTGACAGAACACTTCACTCTAACTGTTCACCTCTGACTCCGTAACTCTAATGCACTGACCAAACACTAACTGAACCTTGACTGGAAAAAGGCGGGCGGGGGGGGGGGGGAATCTGAAGTAGAACAACTGGCTGCTATTGGGTTGGTTGACATTCACTGCTGCTCCCCCCAGCCAAAACCTCTCAAAGGCATGATATGAGGATGCAATATATTAAACATCTTCGGCATAGAACAGAGGTTGTAGAAGTGGCCTCAGCTTTTGGGCGACATCCCAGTCATGCAACAACGCGTACGACCAGCACATGGCCCAAAATCCATGCCTGTTTTTTGTGACTTCTGTTCTGGCTTTGCATTTCTCTAGAACTCTTGTACGATCAGCAATGTAATGAAGCCCGGGTTTGCAGGTTCAAAGCTCTGGGACTTTCTGCATGGTAGAGATTATGACATCATCGGCCACCTCCCTCCAGCTTCCATGGTCTCTCTGAGCTCAGTTGCAATCTTATCTTCCCTGTCACTGAAAGAAATACAGAGTGCTCTAGAAAGCGTGCATGATCGCAAGCTAACCCTGGTGGAATGCAAACCACTTGACAGTGGTTTGGCTTTGGATGGGCAATTAAAATCCATTGGCTGGAATCCTATTGCGATTTTACTTCAGAGTAAGTGATACTGCAGAAGTTAAACTGGCAAATAGCAACTTATTAATAAGGTGGTAGTCACATGTCCACTCACACATCCGATCATGCCAGGCCATGACTGGCATCTCATTAATTAGCTGTGATTTGCCACCATGCCTTACAGGATTTCATATTTACTCCAGAGTAAAATCCCAATAGGATTCTAGACAGTACCTTTATATAAGAAGTATATGATAGGTAACAATCCAGCGGCTTCTGTTTTCAGACTCTCATTATGGGGTGGCGTATGGGGAACTGTCATAGTAAGCCTCTCCATTTCCAGATTTATAGCTATGTCATTGTATATAAATCACTGGTAGGGAAAAAAAAGTGGTACTGGGCAGGTGAGAGGCAAAAACCAACAGTTCCAAAATTTGATTTTTTTACCCCCAAAAGGATGCTTTCCTTGACCAAATCTTGGGTTGTATGCAGAGATGGACACAACCTGTCCGTTTGGCGGTTTTTAATGGTTTGCTCTTTGGACACAGAGGCGTTCTGTGGGCACCCCGGCTTCCTTCCCCGCCTCCTCCGGTGGGTGCCCACTCCGTGTCAGTGTCCTGGGCTTCTCTGTCTCGCCTCCTCCTCTGAGTGGGTGCCTACCAGAGGAGGCGGGACAGAGAAGCCCGGTTGAGAAGGGTGGCCAGGATGCCCACGGAACACCTGTGCATCTGGAGAATGAACCATGATGAACCAACAGTTCATGCCCAGCTCTAGTTGTATGCTTTGATACTTGAGAGAGAGAGTGTGTGTGTGCGTGTCTGTGTCTCTCTCTCTGTGTGTGTGTGTGTGTGTGTGTGTGTGTTGTGTTCTGTGCTGTCAAGTCGGAACTGACTTATGTTGTTGTTGTTTAGTCATTAAGTCGTGTCCGACTCTTTGTGACCCCATGGACCAGAGCCCGCCAGGCCCTCCTGTCTTCCACTGCCTCCCGGAGTTTGGTCAAAGTCATGTTGGTAGCTTCGATGACACTGTCCAACCATCTCGTCCTCTGTCATCCCCTTCTCCTCTTGCCTTCACTCCTTTTCCAGGGAGTCGTCTCTTCTCATGAGATGGCCAAAGTATTGAAGCCTCAGCTTCAGGATTTGTCCTTCCAATGAGCACTCAGGGTTGATTTCCTTCAAAATGGATAGGTTTGTTCTCTTTGCAGTCCAGGGGACTCTCAAGAGTCTGACTTATAGTGACTGACTTATAGTGACCCTGATAGGGCTTTCAAGGTAAAGGAGATGTTTAAGGAATGGTTTTACCAGCTCCACTCCCCCAATGAGTTTCCGGGGCCAAGGGGGGATTTGAACCCGGTTCTCCAGAGTCCTAATCCATCATTCTACCCACTCAACCACATTGGGAATCTCCTTGAATACTGTAGTCTTATTCCGCAACAAGAGAAAGATAAGAGGCTACTCCTTGGGTTTGACAAAAGCCATTTTGAAAACTGCTTCTTAATGTCTGACCACTCTGCAGGTGAGAAATGGCATGTTAGCTGGAGCGAAAGGGATTATCTTGTACTCAGACCCTGCGGATTACTGTGCACCCGGAGTCCGTCCCTATCCAGATGGATGGAATCTTCCTGGAGGAGGCACTCAGCGAGGGAACGTGTTACATCTCAATGGTGCAGGAGACCCACTTACTCCTGGGTATCCTGCCAAAGGTGGGTGACCAAAATGCCATGCAAGGTCCTAGGCTTCTGCATAAGTCGTATCTTGGTTACCTCAACTCTTCTTGCTTTTTCAGAATACACCTTCAGGTATAAGGAGGATGATGCTGTAGGTCTTCCCCAAATCCCAGTTCATCCCATTGGTTACCATGATGCAGAAATACTCTTACGGTAGGTTGAGTCCGCTAACCTCTGGCGCTTGTTGTCTTTACAGGACAGTTGTTCAATGTTATTATTGTAACATAATTTAAGCATGGGTTTTTTTCTTGAAAATATATCGGCATGGCAAAACAAATCAAGAAATTGGCATGGCAAAACAAATCACAAGAGGTCTGGGTGAAAGTCGTCGAAGCTAATTGATTTGATTTAATTAATGCCATTTAAGAACTGCCTTCCTGGATCAGATTAAGGCCAAAATCCTGTTGTTTAGCATAATAATAAGTTGGAACAAGAGGAGGCCTATTGAATGGGGTGGGTGGGTTTTTGCTCTGTCGACTCCTACGTATGTTCCATTGATTCAGTGGGCCTACTCCAGTGGTGACTTACTACACTAAGCAACAGGATTTCAGCTGAAGTGCATTGGTTTTGCTTCATTTTGTTCATTTGTTTTTATTCAGTCTAATATTTTATATCCAGGAGTAAGCAGGTAGATGTCCTAAAGAACTCATGACCTGCTCAGTGGTTTAGGTCTCTGGCTGTGGAGCCGGAGGTCGGGAGATCGATTCTGTCTTTGACAGGGACTGGACTTGATGATCCATAGGGTCCCTTCCAGTTTTGCAGTTGTAAAATGTATTATTATCTAAGATTTATTATGAGCATGGTAAGATAGTGGTGGCTTACACACGGATAATGAACATTTCTTGTATTGTGGGTTCATGTGCAGCCAAAATAGTGTCATTCATGCCTAAAATAGGTCACAGGGTTCAGGGCATCTCAAGATTCACAAAAATGTAAAAAACAACCAACCAACCTAAGGAGCCCTGCTTTCAAAGCAGCTGTGTAAGGGCTCGGCATGCCCAGAATGCTATTAGATTATTATTGCAGGATGAAGGGAAACTTGAAAGGGGATGGCGTTTAGAGTGGAACACCTTGGCATAACTGGCTGGCTGAAATCCCAGGAGCGTTGCATCAGCCGGCCAACCCTTCTCCATGACATTCCATTCTGTCCTCTACCTGTGAAGAGTCACTCAGCATTCCATGGCACGGATGATCTTCAGTCCTCATTGGGCTTCTTTATGGGATTTCCCCCTCCCTTTTCCATCCTCATTTTCTTCTGTAAAACATCAACAAATCTTAAACTTTGGGCTGCCTAAGCAGCTGGCCCTCACACCTAAACATCAAAACGAAATGGAGCGATCTTTAAGGGCAAGCTTGTGATCCACCCAGAAGCTATCATAATGATATGTTTACTTCCTCTCAACGTCTTATCTAGGAATCCCTGAATTAAAAAGTTAATGATGGTTATTTTGAGAGACCTCACTGATATTGTTGGCTTGGATTTTACTACTGTGCAGGTACATGGGAGGCGCTGCTGCTCCCGATGAGGCGTGGAAGGGAAAACTCAATGTGCCCTATAATATTGGGCCTGGATTTTCAGGCATGAACTCCACAAGGTTAGTTTTCTCTCTTCTGCCATCTCGTTGCCACCCTGTGTGGCTTCCTGGCTCCTGAAAAGTCCGCTTCTCCCGCTCACTGGAGACAGAGGGCCTGTTCACAGAGTGTTATTGTTTTGGTTAGTTCTGCAGTTGTTTTGGGTCATTCTGGTAGTTTTCTTGCAGATTTGAATAGATTATCCTGATATTTGCATCCCCATATCAACAGAATATTTTTTTTGCTGGATGTACTGGGATGAAGTAATCACCCAGGACCACCTGTCCATGTTGCAGAGTTTTAAATTTTTGTGATGCAGTAGAAAGTACAGATATTCACAGAGGAAAGTAGCCACAATTTCCCCAGAGTTCATCCCTTTCTCATTAACTGGCACATAAAAAGTCTCAGTAACTCACTCTGAGACATTTGTAGGAGAAAGAATAAAAACGTTTGATTACTTACGGTTGTGAACAGATCAACAGCAAACTAACAAGCTGACTTCAACAGACGATAGGGAAATAAATGCTTAGTAGAGAGGTGGGGCTCTTTTTGAATTCAGAGGAAGGAGGGAATGATTGGTTAGTGCTAGACAGATTGACAGTCACCCCAGTCCAGGACTCAGTCACTCAAATCACAGGCAGCATGCGAGGTTGCAAATAAAACTCCAAAAGTCTACACACTTCTAGAATTGCTCCCTGACATCTCACACCCACAACAGATTACCCTCCCTTTTCCCTATCTTCTGTACCCTTTCCCCACCTATTTGACTCTCTCTTCCCTTCCATCCTTGTTTTACCTGTCCATGGAGTACACAGGGATGAAGACATCCCTTAAAGAACACTTTTAAGGAAACACCCTCAAACAACATCCACCCACATATCATACAGAGCAGCCCAGAACAATACAGTACTAGGATCTCCCTCGCCTGTCATGCACTACACACACAAAGCATCCAGAATTTGTCAGGGTATGACAACTGGCTGCACCGTCTGCCTGCCTGCCTGCCTGTTTGCTTATAATATTTTTATCCTGCCTTTCTCCCTTAAAAAAAGGACCCAAGACAGTTTACGTAATTAAAATGCAATATTTAAAGCTAAAAACAGTAAATCTACAAATACTAAAAAAGATCAAGCAACTACCGCACACTAAAAAATAATAAACAAAAGCAAACACATTCAAAGCAGCCACAAACAACAATCCATTTAAAAACCTCCCTCGGCGAGTCAGTCACTGATGGAAAGCTTGCCTGAAGAGAAAGGTCTTTGCCTGCTTGCAGAAGGACAGCAAAGATGGGGCCAGCCTGGCCTCCTGTGGGAGGGAGTTCCAGAGTCTGGGATCAGCCACAGAGAAGGCCCTCTCCCGTGTTCCCATCTGCGAGGGAGGTGAGACTGAGAGAAAGGTCTCTCCTGATTATCTTAACACCGTTGACCAGAAGAAGCGATTTAGGGAGCCAGTTCCCTGGAACGACCTCTTGGAGGATGAGAGAGCGTTCTCTTCCGTTACTGGCTGAAGACTGATTCCTCACCTGGCACTAGGATCCGTCCTCAGTGCCAACGTATCAGGTGCAAAGCTGAGAAAAGTTAGATTTTTGGGATGACTGGCCCTATTGGCTGGGAGATTCAGGGAGATGTTGAAGTTATCTTTTACAAATTGCGACCAATCCGTGTTTTTCTGGTGAATCCTAGTTTAGTTAGCCTTACGGCTCTTTTACGGGATATCTTGCACCCTTTTTCTTCTTTAGAAAAGTCCGAATGCACGTGCACACAGTCAACCAGGTGACACGAATATACAACGTTATTGGGACTATCAAGGGTGCAGTGGAACCAGGTGAGCAAAGCCCTTCATGCTTGTTGAGCTTAAGATCTTCTTGATGTGCCTAATACAAAAGTGGCCGTATTTAGGCCAGCTTAGCAGTGTCCCTCTAAAATTGTTGTTGTTGTTGTTTAGTTGTTAGTCGTGTCCGACTCTTCATGACCCCATGGACCAGAGCACGCCAGGCCCTCCTGTCTTCCACTGCCTCCCGGAGTTTGGTCAAAGTCATGTTGGTTGCTTCGGTGACACTGTCCAACCCTCTCGTCCTCTGTCGTCCCCTTCTCCTCTTGCCTTCACACTTTCCCAACATCAGGGTCTTTTCCAGCGAGACCCTCTAAAATACTGGTATTCAACTTTTAGTCATCCACACTTCTTTTAATGTTAACTCCCAGAAACCCTAGAGAGTATGTTAAATAGAACTGGCTGAAACTTGGTCGTAGGTTGCAACTCAAGTAGGCTGACTGAATCAGTGGGGATTTGGTGAATCGACTCCTCTATAAGTTCCATTGATTAAGTGGGTTTACTACTGGATTTCAGCTACTGTACTAGAGGACAGCTTGGCAACGTAAGCCATGCTTGACAAAGAGTGAATGATCCAAGGTCATTTAGTGAGTTTTTAGGGCTTCCTTTGGGTTAGAAACTGGATTTCCCAAGACTGAATCCAGTCATCCAATCACCATACCAAACCAGCACTGATCTGAGTTGGAGAAAAATAGCAAAAGCTTCCATTTGAAGAGCTGTCGTAGCTGCAGAGAAACTGATAACGATAAAGACAATGATAATAAAACCTACACTTCATAGATCTTTTTAAGTCAACTGCAGTTTTAAGATTACAAGTCCCTTGTAACCATTTCTTTTGCAGCAGGTTTCAAAATAACCTAGTGCTTGTATATATACATCTATCCAGTGGGAAAAATTTATAGCAGGATTTTAAAGAACTGGAATGATGAGGCTTTTGCTGAGAAAAATCTGTGGTTTTCCCGTTGATAGGGAAATTTGGAAATACAATTCAGCGTTACTCCTGTCCCAATATAAATCTTCAATATATTAATAATGTACTAATTATATAATCAACTTAATACATTAGAACTCCTGTATCTGTGGGGGATTGCCCCCATGGATGCTGAAAACTTGAGAAAATTGCAAACATTGTACATAGCATGGTAAAAGAAAAGAAAAAATCCCAAAATATATATTAATACAAAATACAAACCTTGTATTACCATAACTGGCCACTAGAGGGAGCCAGAGACCATGCTGTGTATTCTTTAACAACAAGAATACATAGCATAGTCTCTGACTCCCTCTAGTGGCTAGTTCTGGTAAATATGTCATGAAGATATGTATTTCTAGTTTTTTCTTTCTTTTAATATTTTAAATATTTTCAGACTGTGGATAAGTGAAGTTGTGGATATTGAACCCGCAGATACAGGGGTCCTACTGTATTTTATTATCTATCTATGCATTGGTTCTAACAAAAGAACTTTTGTATAGGACAAGAGTCGTTTGACTAAAACCTCTGGAATGAAAACTGCCCCATGACCCTCCACCCCAGTTTGCTGAAAAACCTTCTTGTCAGAACCAGGAAGGTAAATTACGGCAGGTAATTCTGAGTCTGGATCTAATTCTTGGCATCTCTCATACCCCCACCTCTGATCCTCTTCCTTAGATAGGTATGTTATCTTTGGAGGCCACAGAGACTCCTGGGTGTTTGGTGGCATTGACCCAACTACAGGGGCAGCTGTCCTTCAAGAAGTTGCTCGGAGTTTCGGCAGGATGGTGATGGAAGGTAAGTGGGTAGCAGAAACGATAAAGAGCAGTTGGGAGGGATGCTGTAAATTGGGACTTCCTAGTGAATCTTCCCAAGTTTGTACGGTATACACACAGCAAGATGGGCATTTCCCACCGTGCAGTCCTCTGTGAGCCCAAGGGCCATCAGGGGATCTAGCTGCACCCTATGAAATCATTGAACTGCTGGATAGTTCGGTGGTTTGAAGCATCTGACTGTGGAAGTTGGGAGTTCGATTCCCCACTAAGCCTCCTTGCGTGGGGTTGGACTCGATGATTCATAGGGTCCCTTCCAGCTCTGCAGTTCAAAGGTTATTATTATCATTATTGCATCTAGAGCCTGGGAAAGTTACTTCAGGTCCTTGAGCTTCCAGGATCACTTTGCCAACATGGCCAGTGGGATTTATAAATAATTTTTCAGGCTCTGGCCAGTCCTACCCCAAGTGGAGATTTTTCCAAGCAGGGCTTTTTCTGGAAATCTAACTTTGCTTCACCCCCTCAATGCTGAATTAGGCCTCAGAGACCTATTGCATCTTTTCCAGATTTCATAAGACACTGATTTGTATGTATTATTTCCAAAGTGTTTTCATCTTGATATGACTAAAGTCATGAAGGTATCTACACTGAACAGGTAGAGCGGTTTGATATTGCTTTAATGGCTATGGCTGCCTCCCAAGGAATTGTGGGCTTTGTAGTTTGCTGATGTGCTTAGGATTCTCAGCTAGAGAGATCAAGTCCACTCCCTTGAACTATAACTTGAGAATACCTCAGCAAACTGCAAATCACAGGATTCTTTGGGATACAGCCATAGCAGTTCAAGTGGTAGCAAAATGCTCTAACTGTTTAGTGTGGATACTTTCCCAAAACAACATTCTAGTTTTAGTGATGCTGTATTTACTTGTTTTTATTTTTCTCAATATTTGAGGTGCTGGTTGAATTTTTAAATGTGTGATTTTTATGAAGCTGGTTGTACATATTTTGAGTTGGATTATTCAGTTTTTGCTCAGTAAAAATAACCAATAAATGAAATAAATGTGCACCTGCTGAACTGCGAGTAAGCCACATGGAACTCAGTGGAATTCTGATTAGATGTGGTAGGTTTGTACCATTGGACATCCTCACAGAAAAATGGCCTGTCAAACTTCAATTTTGCACGTGCAGGTTGGAGGCCTAGAAGAACAATCATTTTTGCCAGCTGGGATGCCGAGGAATTTGGGTTATTAGGTTCCACAGAGTGGGCAGAGGTGAGCACACCGCCGTTGAACAGTAATGCTGAACCTTGGGAGTGCCGCTTGTCCTATGATTAGAGCCAGTGCTACCATCGGACAGAGTGATGTGGGTGCCTCAGGCAGCAGGATATGTGGGGCAAATAGTGGCAGAAAGTTCATGAAGGACAGAGATGTATATGTACCACACCCAGCGTGCTCTGCGCCCCTGAAAACTATCCTACCGTTTTCAGATGAAACAGAGGCAGTTAGCATTGAAGTCAGAACTGCTGGATGGCTCAGTGGTTTAGGTCTCTGGCTGTGGAGCCAGAGGTTGGGAGTTCGATTCCCTCCCCCCCCCCCCCCCCGGGGCTTCTTTGTCAGCGGCTGGGCTTGATGATCCATAGGGTCCAGCTTTGCGGTTCTAAGATTATATATTTACATATATGAATCAACTCTCATTGGCTTCTGTAAAGCGAACGGTGGCATGCACATCCCATGTTGTCTTTCATTTCAAAAAGCTTAGGTTAGCTCCATGTCTGTAACTGAGTTTAATAAACTGACCTGCATCACAAATTGGTTCTGGACCAAAACTATTGGAAGAATGAAGCTATGGAGCTTAAACAACCTGTTGCCCAAAAGAAAGGGCTTAGAACTCAAAGCCGGGGAACCTATTTTGGCCCACGAGTCAGAAAATTCCATAAATGTCTTCCTTTCATCCCTGGCAGTAAAAACATAATTGATAACAAAGAAAGCAATTGTCAATTCGCCTGCCGTTTTATGACCTTCTAAGTTAGCCCAGAAGCATTCGTGTTTTAAGCAAAATTGTTTCATGCATTCTAGGGTTGAGCCCAGTTAACCAGTAGCCTTGTCTGGTAACACTTTTGCCTCCTTGCAACCGCAGGAGAATGCCAAGATACTGCAGGCCCGAGCTGTCGCTTACATCAACACAGATTCATCCATAGAAGGTGAATGGACTCCTTTGGGTTTCAGCTCCATGAGACGCCAGAGAGCCCCCAGTTACAGTCAGAGAGCCCCCAGTTCCTGGTTCTCTCCCAGTTCTCATGATACTTTGACTAAGACTCACAGGCATGGTCTAATTCTGGAGGCTTCTTAGCATTCCATACCTGCTCATCTGTGGTGACTAAGAGATGCCTAATGGTGAGACGCTAACCCAGTCCAGTTGTCTATGGGAATTTCGGAGCTGTTCTCCCCAAAATGTAACTTTTACAGGCTTTGAGTCAGAATAAATAATAATTTGAAGGATGGGCAAATTGTCTAACTTGGTTGAGGCCGTTTGCATGGCTTCCTTTTAAAGCCAGCTTTTTAATGATTACTTTTTCAAGAGGGAGGCCCATTAGTTCTGAAAGAAAGCAACTCCTGTCTACGGTTTGATTTTTCAGGCAACTACACATTAAGAGTTGACTGCTCACCCCTTCTCAATCAGTTGGTATATAATCTGACAAAACAGGTACAGACACTTCAGTTTTTCATTTTTATTTTTTTAGCTGTCTCCGCTTCCACTTGCTTCTCCCTCTCTTTCTGGCCTTCCTCTGTCCGTATGGGCTTGGTTACTCCAATCGAATACAAAGAAAGCTGCTTAAGAATCTAAGATTTCAATGTCACGTTTCTAGATCCTAAGGAGGATCTCCACTGGCAAAGAGTTGCTGGGTTCTGGGAGCAGCCACCGAAAATATTCTGTTTCGCATCCTGCCCTAGACATGCCTTTGATCTCAAAACTAGGGCAGGCTTTTGTAAGAGAATGTAGGCTTTCAAACAGCTCAGTCCTAAAACTCATCCCTTTTTATTGATTGCAGTTGGGATCTGTCCTCTTAAATCCGTTTTTGATGTATTTGGAATACAGTAGGACCCTCCTACCTGCAGAATCAGTATCCACTGATTCACTTATCTGCTGTCAGAAAATACTAAATAAAAACCCATAGAAATACGTATTTACAGTGGTGCCCCACTAGACGATGTTAATCCGTTCCGCGAAGATCGCTGTCTTGCGAAAACATCGTCTAGCGAAGCGCGTTTCCCCATTGGAATGCATTGAAATCTCTTCAATGCGTTCCAACGGAAAACTCGTCGTCTTGCGAAGATCGTCCATAGGGAAACATCGTCTAGCGAGCGCGGGTCCCCATTGGAATGCACTGACAGCTATTGACCGCTAGTCAATGCATTCCAATGGGGAAAACTCGTTGTCTAGCGAAAATCGCCCATAGGACACCATCGTTTTGCGAAGCGCATTAGCGATCGCAAAAAGCCATCGTCTAGCAAATTCCTCGTCCTGCGAGGCAATCGTCTAGCGAGGCACCACTGTATATGCATTTCTAGTGTGTATTTGCCAGAACTGGCCAACAGAGGGAGACAGAGACCATAGACTATAGGGCTCAATATATCTGCGTTTTTCGGCATCCATGGGGGAGGGGGCTTGAAACCAGTCCCCTGCAGATACCACAGTCCTACTGTATCTTCAACTGCTTAAAATAATAAAGACAATGATAATGATCTGGGCACATTTACCCCCCTTCTTTTACCTACTCTAGATCACAAGTCCTGATGAAGGATATGAAGGCAGATCTCTCTATGAGAGCTGGTTTGCAAAGGATCCTTCCCCAGAACATGAGAACCTTCCCAGGTGAAATACTCTTTCTTGTCTTTTTTCTGGTGGCAAATCTTATGAGTGTAGGCATCCATTAACCATGTCCCCCAAGAAGAGTCCAGAGATGCAGGCAGCTATGTTGATTTGTACCAACTAAATTGTTCTGATTGTTTTTAATCTGCATCAGGAACAAGCCTTTTTTAATGGTAATGGCTCTTAATTGCCCATTCTTGATGGAGCTGTCCCCCAATACTTGACATGGTGGAACAAGGATTGCTCACAACTACATATTGTTTCTAGGAAGAAGTTTTGTCCCTCAAGTCAATGTAAGGATCACAGACACACTGAGGCTGGGGATTCAAGAAAACCTAGGACAGGTTGTGGCAAGTGACGTCCATGACGATAAAACAATCCTTCATTTTGACTGCGAGAATGTTGGTTCCACTGGACTGTTGTCTAACTCATACGCATGCTTTTCACTTGACCATCAACATGAATGAGTGAGCCATCAAAGTGTGCACGCCAGAGACAGAAAGAACTTTCACAACACACACGTTAGGTGTGGCAAATTTTGGAAGTGTATATAAGTACCCCATTTCAGGCCTTCTTTTCAATAAATTTCCATGCTTTCACAGGACCTATCCTTTGCGCTGAGCATGACAGCGATTCAGCGGTGACATGACGAGTGGTCTAACTATACCATCTTTTTTTTCCAATTTTGGGCAGGATAAACAAACTGGGTTCAGGCAGTGATTTTGAAGCTTATTTCCAGCGGCTGGGAATTGTTTCGGGCAGAGCGCGTTACACTAAGAATAGGGTAAGCTGATCAATTTGTCTGACAGCTGATACTGTTGTTTGTGAGATTATTTCTGGAAGGCTGTGAATGCACCACTGAAATGGGACTCCTTCCCTCTCTTTCCTACAGCCTGCTTTCTTTTTGAGACAGGCACCACCCCCACAAAAAAGTCTGAGAGAAATTCCTTTAGGGCTGTGGAAGCATCAGTCTGTGTTTTTAATAGTGCTGTGCGTTGGGTTCCAAACCAAAGCAGCCCAAGTCAGACTAATCTGTATGAGATCCAGATCAAAGCAGAAAGGCCAGATTCTACGCCAAAGCAAAATGTATTTACAAACTGATTGTTGTTGAAAAAGTCCAACTTTAAAGGTGTCTAGCGCACAAACCTGTGGAACTAGCTGTCTGAAATGTGGCAGATTTACTCCCTTTTTAGGCTCTAGGGCATCACCAAAATTTCATATACATCAGTGCAAAACCATAAAAAGTAATAGCTAGTTTTGGTTTTCCAAAGCATTCACTTAACAAATTTGCAAATCAGTTCAGATCAATTCAGTACTGAAATTTATGCTGATTAACCTAACACTGCTCTAAATGTGCAATAGCATTCTGCTATTATGATGATGATGATGATGATGATGATGACGCTGTTAAGGTGCTACACTCAATATGCCAGCAAGTTTGGAAAACTCAGCAGTGGCTAGAGGATTGGAAAAGATCAGTCTACATCCCAATCCCAAAGAAGGGCAGTGCCAAAGAATGCTCCAACTACTGTACAATTGCACTCATTTCACACGCTAGCAAGGTTATGCTCAAAATCCTACAAGGTAGGCTTCAGCAGTATGTGGACCGAGAACTCCTAGAAGTGCAAGTTGGATTTCGAAGGGGCAGAGGAACTAGAGACCAAATTGCTAACATGCGCTGGATTATGGAGAAAGCCAGAGAGTTCCAGAAAAACATCTACTTCTGCTTCATTGACTACGCAAAAGCCTTTGACTGTGTGGACCACAGCAAACTATGGCAAGTTCTTAAAGAAATGGGAGTGCCTGACCACCTTATCTATCTCCTGAGAAATCTCTATGTGGGACATGAAGCAACAGTTAGAACTGGATATGGAACAACTGATTGGTTCAAAATTGGGAAAGGAGTACGACAAGGCTGTATATTGTCTCCCTGCTTATTTAACTTATATGCAGAATACATCATGCGAAAGGCAGGACTGGATGACTCCCAAGCCGGAATTAAGATTGCCGGAAGAAATCTCAACAACCTCAGATATGCAGATGATACCACTCTGATGGCAGAAAGTGAGGAGGAATTAAAGAACCTCTTAATGAGGGTGAGAGCGCAAAAATGGTCTGAAGCTCAACATCAAAAAAACTAAGATCATGGCCATTGGTCCCATCACCTCCTGGCAAATAGAAGGGGAAGACATGGAGGCAGTGACAGATTTTACTTTCTTGGGCTCCATGATCACTGCAGATGGTGACAGCAGCCACGAAATCAAAAGACGCCTGCTTCTTGGGAGGAAAGCAATGACAAACCTAGATAGCATCTTAAAAAGCAGAGACATCACCTTGCCGACAAAGGTCCGCATAGTCAAACCTATGGTTTTTCCAGTAGCGATGTATGGAAGTGAGAGCTGGACCATAAAGAAGGCTGACCGCCGAAGAATTGATGCTTTTGAATTGTGGTGCTGGAGGAGACTCTTGAGAATCCCCTGGACTGCAAGGAGAACAAACCTATCAATTCTGAAGGAAATCAACCCTGAGTGCTCACTGGAAGGACAGATCCTGAAGCTGAGGCTCCAATACTTTGGCCATCTCATGAGAAGAGAAGACTCCCTGGAAAAGACCCTGATCTTAGGAAAGTGTGAAGGCAAGAGGAGAAGGGGATGACAGAGGATGAGATGGTTGGACAGTGTCATCGAAGCTACCAACATGAATTTGTCCAAACTCCGGGAGGCAGTGGAAGACAGGAGGGCCTGGTGTGCTCTGGTCCATGGGATCACGAAGAGTCGGACACAACTTAACGACTAAACAACAACAAAAATTATTATTATTACAGTAGGACTCCTGTATCCGTGGGAAGAGTATCCATGGTTTCACTTGTCCTCTGCCTTAAAAATAATAATAATAATAAAAAAGCAGAAATATGTGTTTTCAAGATGTATTACCTGAACTGGCCACTAGAGAGAACCAGAGACTATGCTATAAATAGGGTTCGCTATTATCTGTGGTTTCTGGCATCTGCAGTCGGTCTTGGAATGTATCCCCTGTGGATATGGAGGTCCTCCTGTATTATTATTATTATTAGTAGTAGTAGTAGCAGCAGCAGGAGAGGTTATCTTTATATCCCACCATTCTTCCAAAGACCTTTGTGGCTTTTCTCTGTAACCTCTCACAACCCTACAAAGTAGGGTCAGGCTAAGAGAGTGAGTAACCCAAAGTCACTTTGTAAATTCTGTGGCTTAATAGAAACATGAACATGGATCTCCCAAGTCCCAGCCAAATACTGTAACCGCTATACCATATTGCCCTTCTGATGCAGAAGTGATGCAATACTAAGGTAGCTTGTACTTTGTTGGCATGCTGTGAGTGCTGCTGTCCTTTGACCTGTTTGTTTGATCTCCCTGGCAGAAAGTGGACAAATTCAGTAACTATCCTGTTTACCACACCATATATGAGACCTTTGAGCTGGTTGAGCGCTTTTACGACCCCACCTTCAAGAAGCAGCTTGCTGTGGCTCAGCTACGGGCAGGGTTGGTCTATGAACTTGCCAGTTCCCTCGTCCTTCCTCTTCATTGCCAGGATTATGCGGAAGCTCTAAGAATTTATGCAAATGGAATCTATGATTTGGCCAAAAAACACAAAACACAACTTGAGATGTACGGAGTCTCATTTGGTGAGCATGACTTTAGTGCAATTCTGGATCCATACAGCTGTGCTTTCATACATCTGTGCAATAGAATCATAGGATAATTGTGTTGGAAGGGACCTATAAGGCCATCAAGTCCAACCTCCTACTGAAGGCAGGAATCCAAATCAAAGCAGATCTGACAGACAGTTGTCCAGTTTTCTCTTGAATGCCTCCAGCGTTGGAGTGCTAAGTAATTGGTTCCATTGTCTTACTACTCTAACACTTCTGCCACCCCCTCTGTTTAGGACTGCTAAATCCCCAGCTTCCCATATCCTGAGACCTTAGTGTCAAAACCGCGAACAGGGATGAGTCTTTATGTAACAGTCCAAAATACTGTGCCCACAGTGTGCAAGAAAGAAGCTTGTGAGTCACAGTGATAGTGCTCCATTCCTCCCCTGCCCCTGACTGATATGAATGGCTCAAGTGCATGCACCTTCCGGCTCTCTCTTCAATTTTGCTTCCACTCACACCAGCCCTTTAGGGGTGCTGACTGCACAAGTGCAACACACATGCAGATATTTTCATGTGGTGTCTAAAGCCCTATGTAAGAATCTGAAGCTCTTGCTGAGGCTTTGTGCTAGAGTGTTAGCTGTATATATTGTTGCTGAGAATGTATAGAAAACCAACAACATGGCACTAGTCTGCATCAAGAAAATATACTGTCCAGATCAATGGAAGTAATAGTACCAACTCTAATCTGTGTTGGTCAGGTGCCATCTGGAATCCTGTGTCCAATTCTGAGCACAATGGTTTAAGAAAGATATTGACAAGCTGAGTAGCATCCAGAGGAGGGTGATCAAGATGTAAAAAGGTCTGGAAACCAAGCTCTATGAGGAACAGACGAGGGAACTGGGTATGTTTAGCCTGGAGAACAGAACACTGAGAGGTGATAGGATACCCGGCTTCAGATATTTTAAGGGCTGTCACACACAAAAATGGAGCAAGCTTGTTTTTTGCAGTTCAGGAATGTAGGATCTATGCTCATGGGTTCAAATGACAAGAAAGGAGATTCTGATTGAACTTCCTGGCTGTAAGAGATACTTGACAATGGTGTGGTCTGCCTCAGAAGGTGGTGGATAGAGATGGGGGGGTATTCGTATACAAATATCCCCCCCACAGGTGCAGATAACGAGGGTCCAGCCCCCTGGGGCTAGACCGACCACTCACGATTCCACCGCTGCCGCAAGCTCCTCATGGGACCATCTGTATGCCAATCAGAGTCCTGCCACCTCCAACCATACTTTCTGTTCTCTTGCCGCTGAGTTTGTAACTCTTCATTTGCAGATTCCCTCTTTTCTGCGGTGACGAATTTCACAAAGGAAGCAGCAGACTTTCACCACAAACTGGCACAGCTTGATCCGAATGAGTAAGCATCATACTTGCCGGGATCAGAACCAATTATTTTCAGATATCAAAGGATTCCCCCATCTCTCCATGCTGAGGCTCTCAAAGGCTTCCCCAGGTTGAAGGGGATTCCTAGGAAACCTTAGAACTTGGTGGTAGTAGGGAGGGTGTTTAGGAAACTTTAATTTAAATATTAAAATTCACAGCTGATGAGGTCATCAGCCTTTGCACATGCGCAGTTGAGCAACAGGATTCTAGCCAGGGTGATTTAATATACTTCAGGGCTGTTCAGCTGGCTTCACTGCACATTGAAACGAAAACCACAGAAGTGAGAATGGTAGTGTCTGTTTAAGTCCATTTATAGCAGAGGGAAGATGAAGGGGACCAGGCTGTTGAGATGGCCCAAAAAAATAGGAAGTGAAAAATTCCTTTAATCTCCTAAGGAGCATGGATACTAAATATATAGGAACAGCAGGCAGGTTGGAACATATCATCCCTTAGTTTAAGAGAGTCTATGGGAAACAGAACAGAAAGTTGAATGTGTCCGCCCTACAACCTTTCCGACATCTTCATGTTGTCTTTGTCCTGCACAGCTCCATGGCCCTGCGGCGCACGAATGATCAGCTGATGCTTCTAGAGAGAGCCTTTATTGATCCTCTTGGTCTACCAGGCAGGCCCTTTTACAGGTAAACTGTCCTAATATAACAGGGGTGGGTAATATTGACCCATAGGCTGCATGCAACCCCACTGGCCCATTTCTGCACTCCCCAGCATCTCTGTTCCAAAAACACCCCCTATTATTTTTTAGGAGGGGAGGTGTTCAGAAGAATCCCATAGGAGGTAAAGGAGATTTTTACCCTGTTTTGAGGGGCTCTGGGCACCCCTGAGGCCCTCATACCTTTTCCTACTCTTCATTTTAAATGTGTTTTTGGTCACTATAGGATGCAAAGGGATTAAATAAAAACACGTTGTGGAAATCTTTACTAACTATATTTACTTTACATAACTACTGCATTCTAAAAAACATGCAAATTCGGCTCTACCCCCTTAGAAGCACAACCTTTGCATGGCCAACCAATCTGAAAAATATTTACTGGTCTTTCACCGTAATAAAGTATTCATTCATTCATTCTGAAAAATGCCCTCAGCTTTGCCCAAATCACCCATCCTTGCAGTACCAAGAGGCTTACTTTTCAAAGCCATTCAATATACCTGGAGGATACCAACTCATTGGAGGTTGCACTAGGATCCTTCAAAAAGAGCCTCCTCACGATTATTTCTCTTTCCCACTTCCTATAATCTCCATAAGAAATGCTTCCTCTTTTCCTTTCTGGTCCTTAGTCAAACAGAAGGACATACCGTATTTTTCCATTTATAAGACACCCCCATTTATAAGACCCCCCCCCCCCACTTTTCTAACCCCAAAATTAAGAAAACATAGCTTTGAGTATTCAGTCTCTGGGCTCAGAACGCTTGGACATTACGAGTCCCTGTTGAATCTGAGCACTGCCTATAGGCTCGTGATTGGAGGAAGCGAAGTCTCCAGCACCCAAGTAGTGTAAGCCCCTCAATTTTTAGTGTAATAATTTTAGGAAAAAGTAGCATCTTATACATGGAAAAATATGGCATATTCTTGGTTGTGATTCCCGCCCATGTGGTATCTTCTTTCTCCTAGCAGGCAAATACATTTTATTCATATTGGCATCTACGGTATGATGCAGGCTTACACTACTTGGATGCTGGAGGTTCTCCTTTATTGAGCCTTTTGAAAGTTTGTTTTAATTGCATTTGCTTTTACATGACTTCATCCCTGTTATCCACCATCCTTTTTTTTTTTTTTTTTTGTCAAAAAGCAGGATATAAATTCAATAAACCAATATATCATCTTACAGCACGGCTTGCGTAGTAGCTACAGTACAGTATTATCTTTTCTGGTGACAAATGAAGAATTTTTAAAAAAAAACTCGGTTTAAAGAAAACTATTATTGCAGTGCTGTTTTACTGTATTTTTCCGTCTATAAGACACTACTTTTTCCTAAAATCATTACCCTAAAAATTGAGGGGCGTCTTTTACACGGAAGTAAGCTGAGATAGCTGAGGAGAGAACAAAACGGCACATACCTTACCTCTGTAAACAGGCTTCCTTCAGCCACAAGGCTTAGTTTCCTACAGTCAGGAGATTTAGCTTCCTCCAATCATGAGCCTTATGGAACTGATGTCAGCTGATCCTGAACAAACCAATTGGAACACACCTCCTTGGAGGTGGAGCCTGTAGGCTCAAGATTCAACAGAGACAATGTCTGACGTTCTGAGCCCAGAGGCTGAATCCTCAAAGCTAAGTTTTCTTAATTTTTGGGTTAGAAAATGGGAGGGGGCGTCTTATAAATGGGGGCGTGTTAGAAACAGAAAAATATGGTAAATTGCTTTATGAATACTCTCTGACTGAACTGCAATTTCTGCTGGTATATTTTGTTTTTATACACATCTGTAAAAACCATCCTGGAAACTTTTGTTCAAGGGTACCGTGCCCGTAAAGTAAATATACTCAGATTTGCTATTCGTTGCTGATTTTATTTCCCTACAGACACATCATCTTTGCCCCAAGCCGTCACAACAAGTATGCAGGAGTCTCCTTCCCTGGGATCTA
Organism: Intellagama lesueurii; assembly: GCA_037013535.1. Taxonomy (NCBI): domain Eukaryota; kingdom Metazoa; phylum Chordata; class Lepidosauria; order Squamata; family Agamidae; genus Intellagama; species Intellagama lesueurii. The sequence goes on from JBAJHW010000003.1 coordinate 12,139,608, forward strand.
TGACGCCTTGTTCGACATTGACAACAAAAGAGATCAACACAAAGCTTGGGATGAAGTCAAGAGGCAGATCTCCATTGCTGCTTTCACAGTGCAGGCTGCCGCGGGAACACTGAAAGATGTGATCTAGGGCAATGACACCACATTGCCGACGGCAATGAGCACCCTCCAAGCAGATGGAATTTCCAACAGTAGTAGTGCCAGGATGATGTGGTTTTCTGTGCCAGAGATGGCGACTATGTGTCCCTGTAAGATACTGCCAGACTGAAAACTGCCAGTTTCCCTTTACTTTGGCTGCTATTGATATGGACTGAAATACGACATCTGGAGACTCATATATTCGTTCTCTCTTTCCTATGTATTTTCAGGAGAGGTGATCAGAAAGACCCACCTATGTTTAAGTAGAAGGGAGATGGAAGGGCAGCCTCCCCTCTTTCCTCTGTCCTACCCACTCCTTCTTTTCAGTTTCAGTGGTCACAGTTGCTTATCAAAATGACTTAAACGTTTTCTGCTCCTGGGACTGTCTGCAGGCTTTACAGACTTCCAAAATGTGAAAGTGTTGAAATATGGATATTTTAGGGTGTCAACAAACATGATATCCACTGTGTTGTAATGGATAGCGAAACAGACTAGACTCAGGCAACCTCTGCTCAGCCATGGAAACTCACCGGGGTGGGTGGGTGGAACTGGTAAAGCCACTCCTGAGATACATTGCTTACTTTGAAAGTCCTCTTAGGGTTTCTATAAGTTGGTTCTGACTTGATGGTATGTAATAAAAACTATTCAGGGAGAGCTTGCATTTTATTTAGAAGGTAAAATCACTGCAATATTCCCTTTTTGCTGGAAATTGCTGGTCAGGTGAGGATGCAAGGCTACTCCGTGCCTTTCCCTGTCTTGGATCATACAGCTGATCTGATAGTGTAGTGCTCACTGGCCAAAATCCTATTACTTAGCGTAGTAAATCACACTAAAATAGTTCCATTGAATCAATGGGGATTTGGCGAGTCAACTCCTATGAAAGTCCTATTGATTCAAATGGGGCTATTCTAACGGTGACTTACTATGCTCAAGTCGCAGCTAGAGTAAGCCCATTTGAATCAATGGAACTTACGGAAAGGTTGGCTCATCAAATCCCATTGATTCAATGAGCCTACTCTAGCGCAATTTACTATGCGAAGCAACAGGATTTTGGCCATTCTTGCACCACTCTGTGTTGGAGTTGAGTACTGCCAGGCCAACGTGTTACTTATTCTGTAAGGAAGGGATATGGCACCTGGTCTTCACATGTATTGATGTATGACTCTTTGACACAACAAGGGTAGGCCGGAACTGACACAGCATCTTTGCAGCATCGCTTGAGGGTTAGGGTGAAGCGATACATTTATCCCTACTTAGAAAAGATCCACCGACTGATGCTGTAGCTGTTCAAATGCTGCTTTGGTCCTGCCAATGTTGAGTAATGACTGGGAATGTTGTACTAGGGTGGGGATGCCAGGGAGTCCAAATCCACATTCACCCATGAAGCATGACGGAGACAGTAATCATCCCCTTTTAGCCCAACCTGCCTTACAGATTATTGTTAGATGACAAAAAAAAAAAAAAAAACCCAGGAGGATTAGGCTGGGCTGAGAAATGTTGAGGCTGAATGTAGTAAGAAATGTTTAAGAGACCTTCATTGGCCAGGAGCTTGGTTCCAGGTGAAATTTAACGCATAGATTGAGACTCTCATTGGAAACCCAGCTTCGCCATGTGGTTGTGTGCTCAGATGCTAAAGTGATCCCACATGCTAAAGGGACAGGCTTGCAGCAGGTGAGACTAGTTGATTATCGTGGAGTCTAGTACTGTCTACTGTTCCAGACAGTTCACCACCATGTCAGAGAGAGGGCACTGATCTCTGGCATGCAAATTATTTCCCCTTCATCAGATTTTTGGTCCTCGGCACCTCTGTTCGTGTTAAAAAGGTGATCTTTCCAGAGAGCTCAGCTCCTTCTTCAGCACACATACTACTTTTGCTGGGTAGCGCACACTGCTAATCTGCCTCAGACCAGTTCTGAGGTTCTCTCTTCATAGCATGGACCAAATTTAACAGGTTTCAAACAATGTACATTGTTTGTACAGCTATCACCAATTTAGAGTGCTAAGATGGAAGAGGTAAATCTGTTTTCTGCAGGGCTCCACCATTTATAAATGAATTTCTCCAAAAGGATTTTATCAGAATCCCAGCCAGAGTAAAGTATACTTTCCCCTACATTCATCTCACCACCCTTCTTACTAAATATTTGTTTAATGCCATTGTTTAATGCTCCTTGACTCTTCTGAGTTAATAAACTCTACCTCTATTCCATAATGTCGTATGAAGTAAGTCACAGTTGCTACCACAGCTTTTTTTTAAAAAAAATCACATTTAGGAGCTTTTGGGAGAGGGTTCACCAAAGCAGAATGAGAACAGTGAGATGTAACAAAAAAGTATTATGGGCAAGGTTAAATTTTCATTATGGGTGTGGATAGCGTCATGTATCGTGTTTCTTCACATACATGACAGGAAAATGTAAGTCAGAAATAATTTTTTGGACTGGACACGAGAAATATTAGAAATTAGTTTTCACTATGTAGTAGAAACTACCTCCCTTCACAATTGTAAAAAACCCAGGCAAATCCTTCCTTAATGCTGCAATATTCTGCCAGTACTGTAGAAATCAGAAGCAGAATGAAACCGATTTCATGTTCACTGTTTATTTCATAAATTTATAAAAAGGTCTGAAGGCATGAGACTGCTAACATTCAACAAAAATTAAAATAAACATCCATGCAGGAAGAAAAAGAACAATGAAAAAACAGTCAATTAAAAAACCTCAAGTGTTCCAGACACCTATTTTTTTCTTCAAGTTTTCATATATAAATGAAGTTCCTGGTTTCAATACAGAGAAAACTCAAAATTAACTTACCACTATTGAAGTTCTTACAGTCTCATGCTATAATTTAAAGCAAATAGTTGCAGTATTACACAGGATAAATTGGTTTCTTCTTTTGAAGGCAAAAACAACTAAAGTCCTGACTTCTGAAGTGGTGACTTTGGTAAGTAACATTTCTAATAGGAAGCTTCAGCGCAAAGTGGACCCCAATATGAATATGTGTTGTGAACCAGACAGATGCACATGCGAGCCCACTGCAAGCTGACTAAACTTATACTGTCCTGGAAAAGACAGTTTTGCACCTGTAAATGCGAATGCTCTGGTTTTGCCGTGCAGCCTGGGAAATTATTACTCTATGTTGAGTGGACTCAAGACAGTGGCATCACCTTTCAGAATAGCTGCCCCAAGCCTACAGAGTTTGTGAAAAGCTGTTTCTTGTTTTCGTCACCTGCTCGAGACTAGAGAAACAGGAAAGCTGGTCAAGCCCAGGCAGGTTCCCTCGTATATGACAGCAGACTGTGTTGAGCTTGATGAAAATAGAAACTGCAAAAGCCTGAACTGCATATGTCTGTGGAGAGCTCTCTTAACGCTATCGCTTGCTTATCCCGCAAGAACAGCTGGCTTATTCCAACAGCAGAGACAGACGATGAAGTGACAGCAGCCTCCATACCCATTTTTGCCGTTAGAAGCATGAGTGACCGAGGCCAGCTTGAGAGGGGCGGAAAAGAATGTTCTCTTGCAAGGACCTGTAGCCACTGGTTACGACAAGTGTTAGTCACCTGAAGGCCTCTGAACCAATGGTGGGCTGGTTTACAGGCTGGAACTAGTTTTTGTGGTTAACAATGTGCCTGCCATATTAAGTGCTAGGCAAGGATACGTTATTAAAAGCAACCATTTAAAATATTGAAAACAATTTGGTCTCTCATTTGATACAAGCCCCCCCAAAAAGGGAAGCGAGGGGTCAGTCTACATCTAATTTGTTTCACTGTACTTTGTACACAAATATTTGCATGTAGTTCGTTAAAGTTGACGATTTAAACTGTAGTAAAGCTAACTTTAATCACTATTCTCATATGAATAGTTAATAAATATAAGTGGCAACTTCATCTTGATTTGGTAGTAAAATTCAGCATCATGTTAAGGCTGCCACTGAAAAAAAACCCACCAGCATCTCTAACCTACTAAAGTAGTTTTGGTAACACTTGATGACTGGCACTTAAAGCTTGGAGAATCAAAGCCAACATCCATCTTTCAATTTGTGCAGAACAGCAAGATAAATACAATTTTCTGATCAAGTTTTCCTGAGATTGGTAACATTTCTCGACCATGGTGGGAACGTTATTACTGGGGAACCCAAAAGGCTGTATCCTCAACACTGATGCAGGTTCCTTCACTCCCCGAAGGCACGAGCTCTACTAGGAAAAAGGAAAATGCTCATCTACCACATTGCCAGGGAGACTGCAGGAATTTTAACGACAACATCTCTGGCAGGGACTTTGAGGGCAGCACACAAATGCACAGGAAGCACTGCACAACTGACCCCCCCCCCCCCCCGCGCAATGTCCACAATCCTTGATTTCAGCAAAGAGGCATGTGCCAGTTAAGCCTGCACTTTAGACTGTTTTGGGGCACATGGCATGAATGAATCAGGTGCAAAACCTGACCAAAGCAGTAATGCTGTAGCCATGAACAATTATTTTTCCCTTGCAGAATCTGGAACAGAATTTGTACCCATCCAATCTAGTTCCCATTCTGGATGTTGGACTCTTAATTTAAATTGATAAAAATTTTTTATTTATTTTGCCCCACAATTTCTGTTGCACAAAGTTTAAAATTGGCATGCTTCTGTGCCAGACTAACCAGGGGTTATAATCAACTACCACATCTATACTTTCACTAAAAGGGACAAAAAGAGTGTCTGTATTCTTGGTATGCTGTTGTGCTTATGTGGTGGGCATAGCTAACAAAACTATAGAACTCAATGAACTACTCTGCCAGTCTTAAATGAAATCCTTTTGGCGTGATCTTCAGTCACTTTCAGGGCATTTGAGGAGAAGAAACATACACTGGTTTGTGAAGAATGTCAGAATGGCTTTAAAAATAGAGATGATCACTACATTTGTAAAATTGCACATGTACACACTCAAGACCCAGGAATGCCAGCAAAGAAAAAGAAATGTCAAGTTATCCTTAAGGCAAAGCAGCTAAAGCAGCTGCACACAAATAACTAGGACATCAAGATGCGAGACCAACAACGGCTGGCTAGATCTGGAGTTGAGATTTGCAGAGAAGAATACTGTTAAACCCTGCTTAATGCCTCAGAAGAATTTACTGCATGTATTCAGATGATGTTATCATTCTCCCTGATAAAACTGTAGCAGATACAATCTCCACGTTATTACAAAACTGGAGTATTAAGAAAAGCCATAGATGTTCTTTTCCTTCAAAGACTGAAGACCAGTTTCTTTGTGCAATCGGAGCAAATGGTTCAGTGATATGAGTGCCTCTACTGAACTCCATCTTCGGTAAGCTTAAGTCACTACATCTGACTGCCCTTTTGCAGTCTGAAGTGGCACTAGACAGGCACAGATTTGTTATGTTAGTGAGAAGAAGGTGAAGACTTGGGGAGCCTAGAGCAGAAAATAATAGCTGTTCCTGAAGCAGAGGTCAACTAAGCAAACTTCTTTAATGCCACCTCGTAGGATGTCTTGGAATTGTGGCTGAAGTCTGTCTCGTACGACCTACTGGAAGCTATGCATCACCTTTATTAAAAAAAAAATGACAGGGCATAAACTGACATTTCTAATCATCCCATGAGCACCAGCATCAAGTGTGGACATAAGGGTCTCTGTAACAGAAAAATTGATCTGTTACATTACTGAAAAGCCTAGCACTTTCCCTAAGTTAGAATGGATTTTTTTTAAAAAGTGGTTGTATGTAAAATCAATTCCTATTACACCAACAAGTCACCACTTCAGAGGCAACGACTGTATTTGCATTCAAGTTTGCTCTGCAATGTTTTCCTGCTCTTTCTGTTGTACTTTGGATTTTGGGAGTTCCAAGCCTGCCCACAGCATGGGCTCAGATTTCCTCATAGTGAGCTCAATCTTCGTAGCTGTCATATTTACATAACTCCTTTTCACGTCGATTACCTGCAAGGGAACATGAACACTCAATTTCAGAAGAAATCTGTGTGTCAGACAACCACCACAAAACAGAATTTATTGAACCTACTAGAATAATATAACCACTGAGAAGCATCATTTCACACAGTCTGGTTAAATACAGGGAAACCGTCAAGCTCTGCCACACTGAAACATGCCTCAGGGTAAAAGCTGCACCCATCCTGCTGAAAAACCATTATGTTGCCACAACACAATACGATGCAAGCGATGAGAAACTGAATAGTTCAGTGGCTGTATTCATTCTTATTAAGCTACTTACCAACTCCCTTAAACACAAATGTATACCAAGTCACATATACAGGCATGGAAATTAACCTTTGATATTATATATTTCTTCTGGCACATAATCTCCATCACTTCACAAGATGTCAGATTATGAAAACTGCCAAAAACTAAGCCAGACGTCATTACAATATTATCTGAAATTTTCTTGAGAAGTATGTGAATACTTACACCCCATAAATTCAGATTCTGATTAAACTCCTTATCATGTTCAAATACAATATGGATATTTACCTGCAAAAGAAAATGAGAAATATGCAACAGTAGGCTATTAGTATTTTTATATCCATCCAACCTGTGAATGCTTATTAGAAAATAAGCCCTGCTGAACTCAAAACTACTTCTGACTAAGCATGTTTAGAAGCACACTGCATTTAACAAATAATTACAGCACTAAAGCTTTGAATGTCCTATCACTTTCTGGATGGAACATAAGAACTGGAAGTTGAAGAACACGAGGGGAACAACAGACACCACCAGGAATACTCTGCTTGACAGGGTTAAGCTACCCAGTGCCCTGAGGGGTGGCGTGTCAGAATAAGGACATGCAGTCCTCTCCCAAGGTTCAGATTCCCAGTCCCCAATAAATCTAGGACAAAGTGTAATACATACACAGTATATGACCTTCTACTTCTACAGGATTTCCTTTGCAAAGAACGTTTTGCACAGGTTTTGATACATCCCTGTATTTTAGAACCACAAAAGAAAATTTCCTCAAATTAAACTGGCTGATGACCTTTACCCCCTGGCCTGTGGCACTACTGGTTTGCCTTTACCTTCCCTGACCTACGCTAACTTTCCTTCAACGTTGACTTATATTTCTATGGTTAATGATGTTACATCATTCCTTCCCTCATTTTTTTTCTTGTCCCTCTTTGAGAGAGCACAGAGGAGATACTTTGCCTTTGCTCTGGAGAGGTGAAGGCCACAGCTCCCAATAATGTGGGACCATGGCATCTTGGTCTCCTTGAACTAGGGTTCTTATTATCTCTCCTGTTACAATAATTTTAGAATAAGAACTGTAGTTGTGATTTCTTTCAAAAAGAGGAAACAACCATTCCAATATCCGGGGGCTGAAATCACAAATTAATTTAGCTCCTGCTTGCTCTGCTAAGACACTTGACAGACACTGCTTCTTGGAAATGCCACCTATCCTATGTTAATGTGATATGTTGAGACCACAAAGATGCCATGTTAACCCGTTTCAGCATGTGTAACAACAACAAAAAGAGCCACGGCACCTAAAAGACAAACAGATTTATTTCAGTGTCTAGAGTTCTATTAGTTTCTGTATACAATCTGCATAGCTTTGAGCAGCTAATTCTGGCTGACAAGGTGGCAGCCCCCATTTTCTTTCTATAACAGAGTATGTGATGAGGCAATGTGACCAAGATGTGCTTTGGCACCTTGTCAGTTTCTCATAATTAGCCACAGTAAATTATACAAACCTTAAGCGAACACCAAGCTGGAAGGAAAACAATGTGGGTGTTCGGCTGTGGGTGATGGAAGTTTCACACATCAACCATTCCGTTCAAACATGTATCTCCAAACAGGTAATAAATGCCAGATGTCCACAGCATGAGCTTTTGTACTCTACATGCTAACATACAACTATCATCCCAAAAGTAAGACCTCACCATTGCTTTTTTCAGATATGTAAATTAACCCTTAATTTAAAGAGGAACAAACGTAGGCTGAACTCTTTTTAAGAGACATAGCAAGAATTTCCAAGATGAGAACAAATTCAAACAGTAACTCACCCTGGTGCTATTTGCTTCTACTTGGCTGAGCTCAGGAATGGAATTCTTAGCATAGATTGAAATGATCACTTCCCCTCCAGTTTGATGCCAATCGTGCCTGCATGGAACCACTTTTTTCCCCTATAGGTAGAAAGAGTTAAATGCTCAAAATGTCATTTTAATCTGATTTAAAACACTTTACTGCTACTAATTCTTTTCAAGAAGCAAAATACTGACAATGGTAGACACTGATCAAAACAGGCAGGTTTTTTATATATATAAAAAACTTTGTATACATATACATATACATACATACATACATACATACATACATACATACACATACATACATACATACATATACACACACACACACACACACACACACACACACATAAAAAACTACTCTCAGGAGAAAAGTTTGAATACAGACAAGTTCATGGAACTTCTGCTCAGCAGAGCTGGACAGTAGCAGTTTGGAGAAGACACTGATAAAATGTGCCATTGAAATAATTGAAAGAACAAAAACAAAATTGTGTGGTGTTCTTTATTAACATTCCAGGGAATCTACCTGGTTTGTGGATTATGCTACCTGAAGGTATAACCAGAAGGCTCTTTGAGGCTCTCTTGCTCCAGGAAACTTCATTTAATTTGCTGTGTCACTTTTTAATTTTTAGTTTTCCTCAATATATAGAATTTCCCTGAACACCGTGCTCACATAGGCTACTTATTTCTTCTAGATGTTTCACTGCATCAAAGTTGTTACTTTAAAGTGCAAGTGGGAGGAAAACCAATGTGTGTGTTGGGTGGAAGTCTCACACACCATCCAAACATGCACATCCAAAACAGATAAGGAAGCCAAGTGTCAAGAGATTTCCAGCTACTCACAGCATCCTTCTTAATCCATACATGGGTTCCTGTTGTACAACCCTCTTGAGACAAGAAAGTATTGAAGTCTGAGGTTTTCCTCTTGCAACAACTCCAGTACTTCATCCTATGCATTCAAATGTTAAGGAAGCCAAATGAAATCACAATAGCACCAATCTCAAGTTTCATTACATGGCTCCTATTAAGAGACGCTATTCTGAGTGCGCCAAAGAGTCATATGGAATTTAAGGTCACTATGTAGTATTCAAATGATACTGACCCTTCATGAAATATAGGCACACCAGCGTGGTATGTACACATTTCTTCCATGCTGTGTGGTCCTTCAAATGTCTAGGGGAAAATATTAACACAACATTAATTTCTTACGAGCCAATGTATAACATTATAGTACGTAGTAACATTTCTGTATCTGGAAGAAGGAAAGCCCTGTAACGTTTATTAGCTCAGTGGTGTAGGTCTCTGGCTGTGGAGCCAGAGGTTGGGAGTTCGATTCCCCCCTGTGCCTCTTTGACAGGTGCTGGAATCAATGATCCATAGGGTCCCTTCCAGTTCGGCAGTTCTAAGATTATTATTATCTAAGATTATAATTCCCACCCACCATCAGTTGAGACAGCAGCTTAGTTAGCAGACTTGTTCTTCCCTCCAACTGCCCAGCCCACGGGAAGGAAAAGGTAACATGTACCTTTCTTAAAACACCATTCCCCCAACACTGTGCTTTCCAGGTTTGTTTGTGTGGGGTTGGATTATTTATTTATTTATTAAATTTATACCCCGCCCATCTAGACCGAAGTCTACTCTGGATGGGCTTTTTTGGGGAAGTACCACTCCCATCATCCCTGACCACTGCTCATAGTGGCTGAGGTGATGGGAGATCAGCTTCCAAACATCTAAAGAGCACCAGGTTTGATAAAGCAGTTCTAAAATAAGTGCAATCTCTTACACCTCCATGATAACAACTCACAGCATAAATAATCAAGCATGCCATTAAATTTGCAAGCAATTTTCATTTTAAAGCGTATTTGATACGTCTTACAGAAAATCACAAAAGTGAAGTAAATGGTCAAGTGTTCACTTAACTGACAATAATGGAATGACAACTTCCAGCAAAGGGGGAACTTTTACATCAGTGGCATTTCTGCATGCATGTGAAATCTGAGATCTTTACCTTAGTACAGCCCGCATTTTTACATGGAGTACCAATCTTTATCTCATCTGTATCATCTTCTGTAAAATAATAATGCTGTGCTTTATAACAATCTTAAGATTCTGTTTTAAAACTTGAATTTACAAGGTATACACCAAAGAAAAATAGATATTCTGAGCATTTTCTACCCCAGATTTATATATCAGTTAATCATGTACCAAGATTCTAAAACATTGCTTTGAGTTGTGGGTTTTCCCCCTCACCTTAGTGAGAATTCCACTGTATTAAGGGTTAGCATTAAGATAACGCTTTCATATACTCTGCCTGTACTTCCCTAGGGGTCTAATAAATGCTCAATTAAAGGGATCCAATCTAATGCCAACCAGAGTACTGTATTTTTCCGTGTATAAGACGATAATATGTTGGAGCAACTTTTATCCTAGCTATTTTTTATAAAGAACTCTGTATTTGGCAAATAGCTGACATTCAGGAACACAGTTTACAATATTGCAGGAAACAATTTAGTTTACACTGTAACTTCTCTTTGGCGTAGAATTTGTAACAAAACATGACTGGGGGGGTGTCTCAAATGTCCCTTGTGAGTGAAAGGGAATTAAACAATTAGATACAATTCAACATGAATGTTCTTGGGAAGATAAAATATTAAAAGTAACCCTTTAGCACATTTATTTACATAAACACATGGAATCTAAGTTACATACCATTTTTTATTTCATTACTAGATGACAATTTCAACTTTTCTAATGCTTGCTTCAAGGATGCTGATACTTTCAGCTGCAAATAACTCATTGGCTCATCTGGGCTAAAGAAAATAGAAAAGTTAGCATTGATTTTAATCTGAAAAAAGTATTAGTTTCCATATTTTATGAAGTCTGCTAAAGCGCCTACCTTGAGCCTGGAGGAGGGGTATTTAATTTTATTTAACCCTTGCCTTTTTCCCTTGTGACACTGAAGACTGCTTACAATGTAAGTTGAAAAGGCAGCAGAAATAAAAACACAATAAATCACAGAACCATACTAAATAAATTGTCAGAGTAACACAATTACAACAACACTTAAAAACCATTACATGGTTGTATCAACAATTCAAGAAAATTCTTGGAGGTGAGATAGGTGTGCAGCAAAATAACAAGTTTTGTAGTACTTCAGAGACTTTTAATTTGCTTTTGACTGAATTGATTAATACATGTAATGAGCTAAAAAGCTCCTGACCCTGTTCAAATCAAGGCAGATGAGTTGAACTTCATATATTCTTGCTCACCTCTTTCATTTTAGAATTTCTTTCTTTCTCTCTCTCTTTCTTTCTCCTCAGCTATTTATTTATTTATTTATTTAATTAATTTATACCCCACCCATCTCGACCGAAGTCTACTCTGGGCGGCTAACAACACTCCAAGTAATAATAAAATAAAATAAAACAACAACATTAATACAATTGAAGATGGCGAAATAGATTAGGTATTGACGGGAGGTCGGAGACCACACACCTAGGGACACTGCAGTGTTTTCCCACTGCTTTTTGAGAAATTATAATGTCAGATTTATGTCCATTTATTCTTCTGTGTAAAAACTGGCTCAACCACCCTACATAAAATGATGTAGGACATTTCTGGAAAAAGATGGCCCATTTCAAATTGTAAAATGAGCACATACAGAAACCCTAGTGTTGTGCATTACATTATTAGTTTTTTTTAAAATAGTGTTTCTTTTTCTTGTAAACAGGAGAAGAGAGTTTTCATTCAGTTTTGCTACAAGGCCTGTTTCCTTTGTACGTATCTCCATTGGAAAGTCTGCCATTGCAGGGATAAAGCAGAGATGAAGCTTTCATTGGTACAACTCATCTGGATGCATGCGTTTGCCCTAGGAATAAGGTTTCAGAACCTTTGCCTCATCATTTGGTCATAGGACTACACATTCACTGAACTACACCCTAATTACCAGTGGTAGACTTCCAGATGTTAGATTCCAAATGTTATCTGCTCCAGGCAACATAGCCATTGATCAGGGTTGTCCATGCTATAGTCCTTCTACTTATGTGGTTACTCAGCCTTAAAACGTGTACATGCAGCTTGGCATTTCAACATTAACATTACATGCGAACCCAAAGGCTGAAAAAAGGTTATTTATATAAACTACAAGAAAGAACACTACCAACTGAACATAACTTCGGCATAAATGTCCAATCTAAGTCTAATACCTTGGCCTCTGAATGGCTTCCACTGGCTTTGGTGCCTGAATTATGTGCTCCTGAAATTTCGGTTTCAAGTCAGCTAACTCTTTCCGCTCAGAGGTAGTTTTAACTTCAGGTTTGACAGGTTCAGGTGGCTTCTCACTGTTATGGAAACCCTTGGTGCAACCCTGTTGTAAAATGCAAGTAAACCCTGTATTAATACAAGTAAATTAGTTTTATTCCATCAATGTAAATTTTAAGCTTTTGCTTCTTCTCAACCATTTGCCATTCAATACTATGTAACACTACACATTTAAACCTATTACAGTGATGCCTCGCAAGACGAAATTAATTCGTTCCGCGAGTTATGTCGTCTTGCGAAATTTTCGTCTTGCGAGGCGCGGTTTCCCATAGGAATGCATTGAAATTTAATTAATGCGTTCCTATGGGCGAAAAAACTGGCGGGGGACCTCTGAAAGCGGCGCTGGCTCCCCCCCCCCCCGCCTCTCAGCTGTTCGGCACTGGGTCTCAGAGGCTTCCTGGGGCTTGCCCAGCACGGAAAAAGGCAGGGGAAAAGGGCGCTTCTCCACTGCCTTTTTCCGTGCTGGGCAAGCCCCGGGAAGCCTCTGAAAGCGGCACTGGCCGTGGGGGGGGGGGCGTCTGCCCCCCCCCGCGGCCAGCGCCGCTTTCAGAGGTCCCCCCGTCAGTCCTCCCAGCACCATTGAAGGACTGGCGGGGGGACCTCTGAAAGCGGCGCTGGCTCCCCCCCCCCCGCCTCTCAGCTGTTCGGCGCTGGGTCTCAGAGGCTTCCCGGGGCTTGCCCAGCACGGAAAAAGGCAGGGGAAAAGCACCATTTTTGAATTTCCCGCCCCTTTCCCCCTGCCTTTTTCCGTGCTGAGCAAGCCCCGGGAAGCCTCTGAGACCCAGCGCCGAACAGCTGAGAGGCGGGGGGGGCGGGGAGCCAGCGCCGCTTTCAAAGGTCCCCCGCCAGTCCTCCAATGGTGCTGGGAGGACTGGCGGGGGGACCTCTGAAAGCAGCACTGGCCGCGGGGGGGGGCATCTCCCCTCGCGGCCAGCACCGCTTTCAGAGGCTTCCCGGGGCTTGCCCAGCACGGAAAAAGGCAGGGGAAAAGCACCATTTTTGAATTTCCCGCCCTTTTCCCCTGCCTTTTTCCGTGCTGAGCAAGCCCCGGGAAGCCTCTGAGACCCAGCGCCGAACAGCTGAGAGGCGGGGGGCAGGGAGCCAGCGCCGCTTTCAGAGGTCCCCCCGCCAGTCCTCCCAGCACCATCGGAGGACTGGCGGGGGTCCCCCGCAACCGCGATCGCCGGCTTCCGAAGCCTCTGAAGACTTCCCCAGCACCATCGGAGGACTGCCGGGGGACCTCTGAAAGCGGCGATCGTGGTTGCGGGGGACCCCCGCCAGTCCTCCGATGGTGCTTCCCCAGCTCCCTACCTGGTAAGTGACTTTTTCAGAGTTTTTTGGCCCATAGGAACACATTAATTAAATTTCAATGCATTCCTATGGGAAAACGTACCTCGCAAGACGAAAATATCTTCGTCTTGCGGGGCACCTAAAAACTCGCAAGACGCTTTCGTTTTGCGAGTTTTTCGTTGCCTGAGGCATTCGTCTTGCGACGTACCATTGTATATCTCTATCTTTATCTCACATACAGAGATCTACATTCTTATGATTTTAACTTATGTGATTAAAAACGTGTTCTATATTTTATTAGAATTACTACTGTTACACTAATACCCTGTTTCCCCGAATATAAGCCCTAACCTGAAAATAAGCCCTAGTAGGATTTTTCAGGATGCTCGTAATATAAGCCTTACCCCAAAAATAAGCCCTAGTTAAGTGAAACCCCACCCTCCACCATTGTGCAGCATTGTGCAGCAACCAGAAGATGACATGGCTGTATTTGAATAAATGTAGATTGTAGTACATGAAAAAAATAAAACATCCCCTGAAAATAAGCCCTAATGCGTTTTTTGGAGCAAAAAGTAATGTAAGACCCTGTCTTATTTTCGGGGAAACAGGGTAGCAATCTCAGCTCTCTAAGTGCTACTTTTTATGTAGCCAAAAATCACAGAAGGTATCACACTACAGTTAAAGAATATTCCAAATTAATATCAATTTTAAAAAATACATCCTGGTTTTCACAATGTTGAGCAGTATACTTGGATGCAAAGATAATTAGGACTCCCATACTCTCAACAACTTGGCAAAAAGGAAATTCCTTCACAGGGAGATTGTGCAAAGCGCTTATCCTCTGAAACATGCTCAGCTAAACAGCTACTGAAATAGCCGGTAAGGCATAGCCCTCTCCTCAATGCTTATCAGGATATTGGGGAAGGCATGGTTAAGGCATGGCTAATTTGGGAAGAAAACATTTAATACCATCACTTTAGCCAATATAAAAGAAATTGAAAAGTGAAATAACTACTTTCCCCTAATTTTACAAATGGTTTTAAGTCATAATATTTCAAATTTCAAATAAAGTTATTGGGAATATCAGTTTTCATGTCTACTGATGAGTGAATGAGTTAAGAGAGGTTGCCAAACATTGCACTAGAAAAAAAAAAGAACCCTAGCTTTTCTTTGGATAGTTATCCTGCTATGAAGTGACTCTCTCAGTCATGATGTACCATTCAAGCATCAAGTCTGTTCTGTAATTCAAAACCCTTATATTACCAATACATACCACAATGCTTAGAAAGTCAGAGAAATCTGTGGTTCTTCTTTTACAGCATGACCACCCCTGTAAAATACACACCACATGAAACATTTCATTTCTCTTAACAACTGCTAAGAGCAGGAAACAAAAACAAAGTCAGAACCTAATCTTTTAATCTTAACTAAATTATTTTGATAAGAATCCTGCTTTTTTGCATCTCAGTTCCATCACATCTATCTCTTCACTACCACCTGCAGATATAGGAGCTATGTCCCATTTTAACTGTAAACACATTTAGTAATGTTTCTCGTTAGAACATAATATATAGAAATAAGCAAGTACTTCCGATAAGAGCAGTGATCTACATTGATTGCAAATACCATTACTTTCAAATAATTAAACCTGCACACCTACTTTAAGAGCATCATGAAATACTGGTACTCCTGGGTGATACGTGCATGAGTCTAAAAGGGAGAAAGAAACACAAATTAGTCAAGGACAGTAGCAAACAAAGCTGAATTGTACTTAGCTTCACATGTTTGCCACATTATCTAAATACAACGAGCCCATCTAAAAACACACTAGATGTTCTTCTCTGTTTGGAAATCTTGGGATTCAGGAGGCATAAGGACACCTTTTCAAGGCCACTGTGTTACTCTGTACAACATTTTTCTTGCTGCAATTTGCTCTTTAAAACCCAACAGCAAGAAAAAATGTAAATCTGTATATAGATCAAATTAAATTCAAGTTCAGTGCCATCATATTTTACCCTAATTTCTCTTGTAGTGTAACCACTGAACAACAAAAGGAGGAAAGTGGCGGATGATTTTACTCCTCCCACCACTATGCCTGTCAGTACAGTGATGTGAACCATGTACTAAGACAACCAGTATACAGCAAGTAATCCTACGATCAAAGAGTTCAAGGCTAAGATCTAAAAGAAAGCATTTTAAGTCTGCATGCCTAAAAAGGCTTTTGGATTTGTGTTTCTTCAATACTACAATAGGGAACACCACTCAAAATAGACCAGAATCTAGGTAAAAACCATCTGACATGTGTAGGGTAGGTCGCAGAACCCTAATTTTCAGATTTACAATATCAACATAAAGTTTTGTGAGGATACCCTGAGAAGTATACCAAATCTCTTCCAGGATAAATTACCAAACAAAGGAGCTATAAGAAATGAATTTAAACTGGAGATAAATCCTAAACGTCTTCAGAAATATAGGGTCTGCATTATTTATGGACTACCTATGGAAGAGGGGAGTGTTACTCTATAACCGGACAAGCCTCTGAAAATAACATTATCCCTTCTGCCAAAAGAGAGAAGAAACTGAGTATGAAGGGCATTCAAGGGGCACAATATTGAGATCTTCTCTCTTACATCCAGCTGCTGTAACTCAGTGTGTGAAGATATTCTGAGCATGAAATTCATGGTTGTCTGTAGCTGCTGGAGGACTTATCGCAAAGCAGCATCAAAGAAACCATTAAATCCTATTCCAATAGGGGGGGGGGAAATGAAATATTTTCCCGAACAAGTTTTTTCAAGCCACTTATACAACCCAATCCCACATTTTAAATTATGCATACATAAAAAAAAAGTTTATACAAGTAAGAAGAGAAGTTTCTTAAAACCAAAAAGAATACTATTTGTTCTATCACATGTAATATAAGTTAAATTGCTCTGGAGTTCAAGATGCTTCAGTTTCTCACCTTTTCAAGGGCAATGTCTGACTCAGTTGTAACATAAAGAATTAAATGTGATATGAAGCGAATCATAGATTTTAAAAACAGCCCTGAACAGTAGTCCGGATATTAGTCCTGAACACTAGATTCTGTGATGATTGCACTGTTCACTATTATGCTGCACACTATTCAGCACTTCTTAGACCATGTGAAATACTGTGAACACATCTACTAAGGAAAACACATACACAGATAACTGATGCCCCATATGTTAATTCTGTTCTAATGACCAATCATGGTCTCAAGTATTTTGTGAATCATAAATATTAAATGACATATTTCATATGAAACCATAATCATTTAATTAACATGTTTCTCCGTGGCAAGTTTGTGACAAGTAATCAATTAAAATGCCCTCCACTTAAAAAGTGCCTGAGACTAACTGGATAATTTAAAAAGCAAGACAGAATTCACAAAACCTGCATTTGGCGAGTATCATCTACACACAATGGCATACTCATTCCATCTTGTGTATTAGGGAATGACTCTTCTATAGTGCTTGCAACAATACGATACGTACACATCAATTAAGAACAAGGCAATTCTGCATTTTCATCCAGAATTCTATTTATTCATACACAAGTTTCTGAAAATTTAACTAATGAATAGTCTATTATGCATACAATCGTGTTCATCCCCTGTTTTATAGGGGGTGAACACAACACATTAGTACACAGAACCACAAGAATACTAAAACAGATCTAGCCATCAGACTGCAGAGTACAAATCTAAGGAAATTATTATTTTGAAAAAGTATTCAGGACTGAAACACGGTATCTATATTAACACATGCAGTTCCTCTTGAAGCACTGCATCAATTGTGTCACAATTAGATACGTCTGTAAGATGCCATATGGTCGCCTTGCTTCTGCAGTGGCACACCTACTCTCCCCTACTATCACATATGCTGTGAACTACATTTCAAGCAGAGCTCTCAATCTAAGATGAGCCGTTCTCCATCAGATCAGAAGCCTAACTGCACCAGCGCTTCATTTGCACCAGATGGAAAGCTCACTAGGAGAACATGAGTGCAAAAGCAGCCTTCTGCTTATGTTTCCCAGCAACTGATAAACAGAGAAATGCAACCTGCAGTACTGGGGAAAATATGTAACTGTTACGACTAGTAGCCACTGAACAGCCTGGTCCTCTTAGAAAATTATTAGCTTGAAGCAGTCTTCTTACTCTGTACTCTATTCCTCCTTTTCTCTTAACTTGTTATCCTTGACTTTCATTCTCTTGTCTCCTATCTTCCAGTCCCCATTTACCAAAGCCTACAGCTACTACTCTGTATTCTGTACAACTGTATCACATGAACCACTCTGGCTCACCTCCTAAAATAACTTAAATGTCATTTGTAATTCAAGACTATTATCAGCTTGTTGCAACAAAACAAAATGTTCCCAAAGTAAGCCTGAAATATTACGGGTGCTATGGAGTGACAAAATAACAGTTGTCCATTATTATCCATTGAAATATGAAGTTGGTAGAAGAAAATCTGTTCCCCCCACAAATATTTGGACCATCTGGGTATTAAAAATTAGAGGATATTTCCTGTATGCTATTTAAACATAAGTTGAACTAGAAGAGACCATGGTATTCTAGTTTTATGATTCACTGCAAGTTAGCAGGACAGTCATAACACGATCAAAGACTAGATTCACTAATTTTTTTACTGGGGCATAAATATCCAAATTTGATCCAATTTTCCACAAAGCAAGCCAAGAAATGTGCCAAGGGAGAGCACTTAATGAGATGAAGGAGAGAAGTGACAGAAAAGCAGAGAATGAATGGCTGAGGCATCACATCAGCCGATCGCATCATACTCTGCATAAAGAATATTTCAAGAATTCACCTCTGCCTGTCTATTCAGGTCAGCCACAGATCTTCTTGCAGAAATCAGGCCTCAGCAGTTCCCAAAAGTTCAGGAGATAAGAAAGGACAAACCATAATAGGTTTGGAAGGAAATGGTTTCTCTGTCACCCTAAGAAAACTATAAAAACTGGAGCGATGAGGGAAGCTAACAATCCCTCGCCTCTCAAACCAATGGCAGGCAAAGGGTCAAGAAGAGGCATAGCTTAGAATCAGATCATAAAAGAAATGCAGAATAAAGTGATGACTTGCCACAAATGAATGAGACTTAACCTATACAATAATATTGCCACATAGATTTCAGAGGATCTCATACCAATGCAGTCTTTATTTCATACAAAAAAGGC
The DNA here is from genome assembly GCA_037013535.1 of Intellagama lesueurii. Lineage (NCBI taxonomy): Eukaryota > Metazoa > Chordata > Lepidosauria > Squamata > Agamidae > Intellagama > Intellagama lesueurii. The sequence continues at coordinate 12,158,586 of JBAJHW010000003.1, forward strand.
GTCACTTTCCCAAGTGACTAAAAATCCATGTTTTTAAGAGTCAGGTCGGGGGGGATCTCACAATACAGCATCCTTTAAGTCTCCCTCACCCAAGCCTGAGAAAGAGACCTTATTTAACCTACATCGATCTCTTCCTCTACTCCTCTACTCCCCCCCTTTTTTTGTCCTCACAACATCCCAGCGAGGTAGGCCGGTGTCTGAAAGCAGGTGTATGAGGGGGGAAATGAGTCCCAAGGTCACCCCGAAGACCATCGGGTCGGAAAGAAAGAAAGGCTTCGGCTCGGGCTTTGCCGGGCCTCCAACTCGCCCCCAAAGGGAGGGGGGCAGAGAAAGGCGGCTCTCTCTCTCTCTCTCTCTCTCAGGCCTCCGTCTTTTTTTGCCCCCCCCTTCCCCTCAGGCCAAGAAGGTGCCTCTCCTCTCCCTTCTTCACAGAGGGAAGCCGCCGCCGCTTCCTTCCCCTTCCCCTTCCCTCACACCGTCCGGGATACTTCGTCCCGCCACCTCCCGGCCTCGGTTTCGGCCTCACCTTCCCGGTTGTTCTCGGGGTCGAAGCGCTGCCCGCAGCCCCGGTTGTAGCACAGCTGAGCCATGAGGAGAAAAAAAGAGGCCCGGAGCCGCGTGAGGGAGAGAGAGAAGCCGGCGAAAAGAAGCTCCCGTCGCTTCCCCTCACTGACAGGAAGGAAGGAAGGAAAGAAGGCAGGCAGGCAAGGCGCCGCCCGCCTCGCTCGCTCGCTCATGCGCACGCGCGCCGGCTCCCCCTTTTTCCGGAAAAAGCCGAACGGAAGCTTCCGGAACGTTCAGGAAGCGAACGAGAGAGAGAGGGAGAGAGAGAGGGAGGGGCGTTAGAACGCAAGCGCGAAGCTATTGGCCCCGCGGAGAGCCAGCCAGATACGGAGAAGGAGAGGTAGGGAGAAGGGCGGGGAAAGAAGCGTTGCGCATGCGCCTCTGGGAGAGACCAGCTGGTTTAATGTGCGGGGCAGAGAGGAGGAGGAGCCAGTGCTTGGGCAAGACGGACTGAGCCATTGCGCAGTGCAGTGAGAGTGGGAAGGGCATGGGGGGTTGTTCTCTCTCCCCCCCCCCTCCACGCGGAGAGTGGTGCAGGCGAGCACGAGGCTTGCTAGTTCTGTGGCAAGCAAGGTCCGTTCCATATACTGTAGACTCAGAGGTTAGAGAAGTTACAGCTCCCAGAATTTAAACCAACACGGTTGATGTGCGGATTTTGCACGTGTAGGAAGCTGTTGATACCTTTTAATTGGATTCCTAAAGCATCAGATTGCAAGCTTTCGTGGAGAAAATTCCACTTCTTCAGGCTCAGCACCACCTATAGTGCATGTAAAGATTTTGGGAATTGTACTCTGAAAAACCAAGTTTCCTGGGTTTATTTAATGAATTTTTCTTGGGTGATTATTTGTGTGGGTTTTTTTTTAAATTATTATTATTATATAACTATAACATAAACAAAAACATATAACATGCGAACTAAAATACAATTTAACTGTGTTCCCCACCACCATATGCGGGACCTCTTGCCATAATCTTCCTCTTCCTTATTGTTCTTGTGTGGGTTTTTTATCATTATTAAAACTGGCAAGGCTTGCTTTTGGGTTTCCTGGGTTTTAAGTTGGCGTTTAGAATTGCTTTCTAATAATTGATTTTAAAAAGAAACTTTTCTAGAATCTTGTCTTGAAGTAATGTTTTGTTGTTGTTTTTCTGCATCACTTTTAGAAAAGCGATTCACAAGTATTGTTCAGTCTTTCAGAAAAACCTCTGGTTTATGAACCTGGGATGTTGCTTCTGAATGTCCTCAGTCATGGCAGAGAGCAGGACACATAATAACAGTCTCAAATTACAGGAAGCCAGATTTAGGCTGAAAATCAGGAAAAAGTTCCTAACTGTTAGAGCAGTACCACAATGGAACCAATGACCTTGGAAGGTGGTGAGTTCCCACATTGGAGGCATTAGATAACCATCTGTCAGATCTGCTTTGATTTGGATTCCTGCATTGAGCAGGATTTGGACTTGATGACCTTATAGACCCCTTCCAACTCCATTAGTGTTCCTCACAGGGCTATTGTGAAGAGAAATTGTTGTTTAGTCGTTTAGTCGTGTCCGACTCTTCATGACCCCATGGACCAGAGCACGCCAGGCCCTCCTGTCTTCCACTGCCTCCCGGAGTTGGGTCAGATTCATGTTGGTCGCTTCGATGACACTGTCCAACCATCTCATCCTCTGTCGTCCCCTTCTCCTCTTGCCTTCACACTTTCCCAACATCAGGGTCTTTTCCAGGGAGTCTTCTCTTCTCATGAGATGGCCAAAGTATTGGAGCCTCAGCTTCAGGATCTGTCCTTCCAGTGAGCGCTCAGGGTTGATTTCCTTCAGAATGGATAGGTTTGTTCTCTTTGCAGTCCAGGGGACTCTCAAGAGTCTCCTCCAGCACCACAATTCAAAAGCATCAATTCTTCGGCGGTCAGCCTTCTTTATGGTCCAGCTCTCACTTCCATACATCACTACTGGAAAAACCATAGCTTTGACTATGCGGACCTTTGTCGGCAAGGTGATGTCTCTGCTTTTTAAGATGCTGTCTAGGTTTGTCATCGCTTTCCTCCCAAGAAGCAGGCGTCTTTTAATTTCGTGGCTGCTGTCCCCATCTGCAGTGATCATGGAGCCCAAGAAAGTACACTCTGTCACTGCCTCCATATCTTCCCCTTCTAGTGAACAGAAATAGGGAGAGTTAAAAAAACTATTTTGAACCCACAGGAGGAAGGATGGAACATGGATGTGACAAATCAATAAAGTGTAACTGGAACCGGAACAGAAAAGGGGGGCAGATTTTATCACAATTCATGTCACTGTTTCTGTATGGTTAGCCACCTTGATTTGCTGTACCAACCTCCTTTTTCTCTTGATTTGACTGTTCCGCAGACTTTAAAGCTTCAATGAGGATTAATTAAAACTGGAAACTCACCACTGCTAAGACTCTCCCCACACTCTCCCAGATCATAGTATTGATTCGTGGTCTCTTTAACGGCACCTACCAACAGTGACTTTGGCACCTCCCACATAAACGTGGACTGAGCGTGACCATTTGATGAATGGTTCCTCTTTCCAAGTGATGTCGATGGCTTATATTTTTAAAACTAAAGGAAAGATTAGCTGAAAGTAAAGAAAAGATAGTAGAAGAAACTATTATTTTCAGAAAGGAAGGTAGGTGCTTTAAATTCATTCTTGGCAATTAGATGTTTGGCAGCAAATAGGGTAGGGAAAACCAAGAAAATCGTCACTGACCAGACTTGAGCAGACCTGGGTTGCTCATAGGACATACTCCGTCCTTGTTAGTTACCCCAGTTCCTAATGAGACAACAACTTTATTCACTAAATGTATCTTTAAATGTATGTTTGTATTTTTGGTGTTTTTTTTTTAAAAAAACAGGCACATTTCTGTGCCCATTTTCCAGAACTGTTTCAATAGCTTGTATATGCACACTAAAGCCCATCTGTGCTGTCTTTTTGCCTAATCAAAATGTGCTTCGCCGAGCACCCTCCGTCCTTCCTAGTGAGGAGGCTCACAACAACGCTGTTTAAAGAAGCTTTTAAGGGCATCTTCTCTTGAATCACAACGTATTTGAGCTGCCGATTCCACCATCCTTTAGGTTTTAGGTTAGGTCTTTAGATTTTGGTTTTCCTCTTTCTCTTGTTCTGTTATTTACTGTTGATTTAATTGTTAGGTTTACATTTATTGGTTGGATTTTTTCCCCTTTGATTTCCTTTGTTAAACTGCTCAGAGTATTCCTTGTCACTAGATTAAGTAAATAAGTAAGTAAGTAAAAGTATTTTTAGCAGATGCATTGGCAGCTGTCCAGTAAGGTGCAGAAGATTCTAGAATGCCAGTTCAGGTAGGGCATACTCAAATGGGAGGAGGGAGGTGCCCAGGTAGAGTGATGGTCCATGAAAATTGACTCTTAGAAGAAGAACATTCTCCTAAGAGCATCCTATCCTGCTTTATGGCTGCTCATTCTCTGTTATTTTTATAAAAGCTGGGGCATGAGAAGCCTTAAGGGAAAGAAAAATATGATTTTACTTCCTGCAGCCCACCTTAGGTCAAGTTGTTGAAAGATCAGAGGAGTAAAAGAACAAAGCAAATCCTCAGCTAGATACTTCCTAAAAGAAAAAACCTCTCTCTCTTGCTCCTTCTTACACACAAAGTGATGTTCGGAAGCAAAGTTTTCAAAACTTAATGGAGGAAAAAGAAAGGCAAACGGTCTGATTGCTTCAATAAACAAAATGGCCCACCGTGTGTTTTGAAATGCATGCAGAAAATCTTAAACGCTTGTTTTTCATGACTGCTTAGCACAAAGAGAATTTCTGAGCTCCAGTTTCCTGCAGAGAACCATCTGCGATGTTAAACTGTCTTGAAGTTGTTGGGTTTTTTTAAAATTAATCTTTCATATAGTACAGTCAAGACATTCACCTGCTTCAAAGGAGGTTTTATTTTCTTCGGGGTGGCTTTATTAAATGGTCATCTTGTATTTTGTGCACACAACACACAACTTTGTTACAAGAGGATTTGGATACTTAAATAGCTTGTGGAAGCCTTTATGCGGATAGATGGGCAAACACATGTTTTGTTTTGGAGAAGCCAGATGGTGGCCTGTTGAACTATTGTGAAGCTGGAAGGGTAGTGATAAATTTAGATAAATGTCTTTCAAAGTGCTCCAGTTTGGGAGCATCTCGGAAGAGAAGATCAATAAGAAGATGTGTTTGCCGAAGAGACAGCACATAATCTGTGATCCATGTCTTGATGCATTGTGGAACCATGAGAATGCTGTTGAGTGTAGGTTGCACACTCGGTTTGGGTACGATACTAGTTCCTGTTTGCAACCAAGAAAATGTCCCCAAATCTTGAGTAATGCAGATAGTCAGCTGTCACTCACCTTGTCCTTTGGCACCAGCAGCTCAATCTAGAATATTTATTTATTTATTTATTTTATTTATTGGATTTTTACCACGCCCCCCCTAGACAAAGTCTACTCGGGGCGGCTTACAAATATTATAAAAACATCATTATACAATAAATATTTTTTTAAAAATCATTAAAACATCATAATTTTAAACAATTAAATTATAAATCGATACCAAGATGGGAATAATTGAAAAGACAAAAAATAGAAATCAGTTATTGACTGAAGGGAAGGCCTGCCTAAAAAGCCAGGTTTTTAAATGGCTTTTAAAAACTTTTTTATATTACTTTTAATTTCCCCTTTCCTCAATTTGAATCATTGCTTATCTTTTAAACCTTATGGATGTTATACGAAAGTTTCATTGTACACTTGCCCTATCTTGAGGGTGACCACTCGATCCTTGATTTCCCCTCATCAGTAGTTTCTGCAGAACCTGAGTTGGCCTCAGTTTGCTCATTTGTCCAAGGATAATGAACATCCCTTTGATATATGGTCTTTACACACGTTGGACAATACTTTGGCCACTGCATTTTGCAAAAGTTGTAGCCTCAGAACAGTTTTCAAAGGCAGCCGCATGTACCGCCCCTTACATTAGTCTAATCAGGAGGCAGGTAAAACATAGATAACTGAAGCCAAATCCGTCTTCCCAAGGACCAGGTAGAGTTTGTGCACCAGTTGAAGACGGGCAAAGGTACCCCTGGCTGTAGCAGCCAGCTGGCTTTTTTCAGGAGCTCTGCTGAGCACACCCAAGATACAGACCTGGTCCATTTGGGGGAGTACAACCCCATCTGGAAGAGACTATAATCTCAATCCCATATTTACTTTTGTTGACCAGCAGAACTGCTTTTCTAGACTGAGCTTTATTTTGGTCACCCACGTCAGATTCTTTGCTGCATCCAAACACCAGTTTGGGATTTCCATAGCCTCCTGGTTGTAGGCATCCTTCAGTCTCAAGAGACCATGGGAACATGCTCTGAATAGAGGTCTTGGAATCCTTCTGGACAGTTTCAACATACCAGACGAGGGGTGGCATTGAATTTGGTTAGGCTTGTTTCCAAGTAGAAATAGGTCAGAATTTCGTTCTAGTTTGATAAGAATTCACTACTATTGGTAAATGTCTGTGTATTTGGTATTCTAAAGATGTGAGATGTTTAAAAAAATCTGCAAGTGGGGGAAATGGAAAATGATGACCAATTCATCTGTCTAGATCTGTGGGCTGTATGGGCCTCTTGCAGCTGGTTATTTCCGGGGGTATTTTTACAGGAAAGGCCTTTCCTGGCATAAAACTGGCTGGGGAGAATATAGAAAAATGAGGCGAGGCAGGGAAGCCCGCAACTCTGCCTTTGTGTGAGTGGCCGCCAGAGAAGGGAAGTGTGCTGCAATCAGTGAGTGGCCAAGCGCACTGAGGAGGCGGGGGAATGAAGCATGCTTTGGCCGTGGGAAATGGGTGAGCACGCAGAGTTTGGAGATGGGAATGTGCAGTGTGGGACATGGAACACCTGTGTGGGCACCGCACCGGGCCGAATCACCAAACTGCTCATTGTGCCAATCTGTATCTGGGAACTAGTAAGTACTGTACTGTATGAGTCCCTGCACTTTGCTGCACAGCTGAGGACAATTAAGCACAGAATTTCAAAATTCTGCAACAGAACAGCCCATGAGAGCTGAATCTCAGCCTTTGCAGAGGCTTATCTCAGAACTGGTGCACAATAAAGTTTCATACCTCTTGTCCTTGCCGGAAAAGTTAAGGAATTCCATCCTTTTCTTTCTTACCCACATTGGTGGGAGGCATTTTCTGAAACTTTGAATTCTCTTATTGCTGAGAAAGGTATTTTGTACAAAAAAGGTGCCTGTAGTTGTTTGGGGGCATTTTGCACAAAATTTCACAACGTGTGAATTGTGGAAATTGATCAAAAATGGATCATTGCTTTTTTATTTAAGAATCTAAGGTACTAAATAAATTGTTAACATTTTCCACAACAATCAGCCAGTCCTTTTGTGACTCCTGAGTGTGTTTGCACGTGTGAATGTGCATTGTTTCTCAAAAGAAAAGGACACTAAAGATATTTTGCACAAATTACGGAGCCTTAAAATAAAAGGAAAAAAGAGCTATTTGACTCGTTCTTGACTAATAGCAAGGAATTTGGGGGTTCTTCCAAATTTCTCATTGAAGTATCTTGTCATGTGAACAATCTGAGCCAGGTGCTCTTGGACTGCAATTCCCAGAAGCCTTCACCACTGGTTGTGCTGGCTGGGGTTTCTGGGAGTTGCAGTCCAAGAACATCTGGGTTACCCAAGGTTGGGAACCATTGATCTAAACTGATACAAGCACACAACTGAGCCATTTGTCTTTCCATCTCTAGATGGTGATGATTATTAAATGGCCTTTATTTTTCCACTTCAGTAATTCTTGCGCTTAGGTGGTAACCTCAGCATTTTCCCCCTTATATGTCCCTTGCAATATGAATTATTAGTCCCACTAGAAAAAAAAAAGCTCTGATCTGTTAGAGCCCATTAGATGCTCCCATCGTCACAAAGATGTTAAAAGACACCCTATTTAGAAGCAGCGATTGCTCATTAACTTCACTTTTACTCCTCTTTCAGGCTCCCTCAGTGACACTGTTAATGAATGTGGCAGTCTGGTAAATTGAACAGCTACCATTTATGATGGCAGGGTGACACTGAAGAATGCACAACCTGACTTTGGAGGACATGACACCCATTATAATTTGCCACTGCATTCATGTTGGATGTGCCCGACTGCCCACAAAACAACCCATCTTTTATGTTCCCCTGGAGAACTAATTTGGGGTGGTGAAGCAAAACATCCAACTCCCAAATTGTAAAGCAGGGATGGGCGATTCCCCAGGGGCTGAACATGCCTATCTTAGAACCTTAGAGGGCTGCACCCACTCCTCTCCCCTCCCCCTAATTTTCATATAAATGTAGTTTAAAAAAAAAAAAAAAACCAAAAAGAGCTTTTTAAAAACAACAACAACAACATGAAAAGCTTCTTGGCCCTGCTAGTGGTCAGCATTCAAAAATAATTTTCATAGGGGTGTGTGTGTGTGTGTGTGTGTGTGTGTGTGTGTACTATATTTTCGCTCCATAAGACGCACTTCCCCCCCCCCAAAAGTGGGGGGGAAAGTGTGTGCGTCTTATGGAACGAATACACTTCTGCAAGGGCTCCCTCCGATGTCGGGGGGAAAGCCCTTGGAGACCTCCTGGGGGTCCAATCGTGGCGGCGGGGGACCCCCAGGAGGTCTCCGATGGCTTGGAGGAAGCCATTGGAGACCTCCTGGGGTCCCCCGCCACCGCGAAGGCAAAAAGGCAGGGGGAAATGACGGGAGATTCAAATCTCCCATCATTTTCCCCTGCCTTTTTGCCTTCGGAGGTCTGCAAGGGCTCCCTCCGATGTCGGGGGAAAGCCCTAGGAGACCTCCTGGGGGTCGGATCGCGGCAGTGGGGGACCCTCAGGAGGTCTCCGATGGCTTGGAGGGAGCCATCGGGGACCTCCTGGGGGTCCCCCGCCGCCGCGAAGGCAAAAAGGCAGGGGGAAAGGACGGGAGATTCGAATCTCCCGTCATTTCCCCCTGCCTTTTTGCCTTCGGAGGTCTGCAAGGGCTCCCTCCGATGTTGGGGAAAGCCCTTGGAGACCTCCTGGGGGTCCGATCGCGGCACCGGGGGACCCCCAGGAGGTCTCCGATGGCTTGGAGGGAGCCATCGGAGACCTCCTGGGGGTCCCCCCGCCGCCACGAAGGCAAAAAGGCAGGGGGAAAGGACGGGAGATTCGAATCTCCCGTCATTTTCCCCTGCCTTTTTGCCTTCGGAGGTCTGCAAGGGCTCCCTCCGATGTCGGGGGGAAAGCCCTTGGAGACCTCCTGGGGGTCGGATCACGGCGGCGGGGGACCCCCAGGAGGTCTCCAACTCAAGCCTTTGGAGTTGGCCCCACGCCAACAGGAAGGCGGTGTCAACCTTGAGCCGGATACCTGGGATTGAACCCTGGGTCATGAGCACAGTTTTGGCTGCAGTCCAGCAGTTTCACCGCTGCACCACGAGGTTCATATGTAGGAGGTGTAGGAGGATCCAGAGGTACCTGGAGAGCTTGAGGGGGCAGGAGCGTGAATGGGATGCTCCGGGGGAGCTGAATAAGGCTTCCAGGCCAGAAGATGCCTGCTAGGTATAGGATGTTTGGGGGGTGGGGTTTGGCCTGCAACTCCCAGAATATTTTGAATAATTTCCCAGGCGGGGAAGCCCAGAAACAAAAGCTTACAGACCAGCTGTATTTCGCTCCGTTGGCAGCTTTTAAAAACCTGTTTCTACTTTCAACAAGGACGTTATCTCAGGGCTACCGGGGAGTCTTTCTGGGATGTGTAGGGTGCCTGTTCTTAAGGATCTATAGAGGATACTTCCCAAAGAACTACACCTTCCAGGAAGATGTAGGACTCCCAGGTGGTTCTATGACAGGTTCCTGGTTGTCGAAAGCAGAAACAGGCTGAAGAAGACACTGATACAGTTGATCTGTAGATTTGTGGTTTTGAGTTGTTGAATTCTGCCTGCGGAATTCTTGGGGTTATACTCCAAAACAACTGAAATTCTGATTCCTAATGGCCACTCCTGCCCAAAACAGGTTTTGTACATAAAGTAGCAGGTGTATCTAGCCTCTTTTGTTGCATAACTTGAACACTTATGTATTTTTACAACAGTGCCTAAAATCCCCACAGCCAGCGGGGCTACTGTCAACTTCTAGGATATGTAGTCCAAAAATTCACATTTCCAAGCTCTGACCTGCTGAGTCAGAGATTCTTTCAAGTTTAGTTGGGCCAAAAGGGATGGCAGCAGTGGTATGAACGTCAAGCAAAAATGCTAACATGAGAAGCAATTCAATGACACATGACAACCAATATTAACAGCTGCCATTTATACTAATGGCTCTCTGTGAAGAGCCATTGGAAGCCACTGCAGCACCTCAGCTACAACTGAAAAAAAAATGGCCAGAGGTAAGAAACTGGAATTACGTGGACATAGGTAAAGGTTCCCCTTGACATTTAGTCCAGTCGTGTCCGACTCTAGGTTGCGGTGCTCATCCCCGTTTCCAAGCCGTAGAGCTAACGTTTGTCCAAAGACAGTTTCCATGGTCACGTGGCCAGCGCGACTAGACACAGAACGCCGTGACCTTCCCACCGAGGTGGTACCTATTTATCTACTCGCATTTTTACATGCTTTCGAACTGCTAGGTTGGCAGGAGCTGGGACAAGCGACGGGAGCTCACTCCGTCGCGTGGATTCGATCTTATGATGGCTGGTCTTCCCCTCTACAAATCACGGAGCCCCAGGTGGATGTCCATTGGGGAGTAGAACTGGGGCAATGCAAACCCATGGAGCTGAGATGCAGACAAGAGCTGGTGGAAACAGTGTCTGAGAGAGGAAAAACCAGGAGGATTGCAGAACCATCTGTGTGGAGCCCAGGAGGCTCTACTAGCAGCAGATGGGACCCCGCCGTGGCAACTGTGGACCCCAGCGAGAGGACTGTAGCGTTCACCCTGCTCATTAATATATATGTTGAGATTTGCATGCACCAATAGGAGTTGGTGAGGGGCGGAGTTAAGTGGGGGAAAAGAAAAGGAGAGGGGGGAGTGAGAGTAGGCGGTTGAGAGTGAAGAGAGAAAGTTGTTTAGTTGAGAGTTAATGACATTGACTGGACTGTTATCACCTGTAACAATAAACAATTTCAACTTGGTTCTTAAAGGATACGTTGCCTGGACCTCTGTCGTTAATAGTGAATAACGTTGATATAATCAACTGGTGGCAACTGAACGACATGTAGCCTGTGCCTTTGCTTGGTGAAACAACCAAGGGACAGGCGGAAATGTGACAAGAACCTTCCCACTCTACTACCCCACTTCCTGTCCTCCAGGTCCAGTCCAACCCTTCTTCCTAAAAGGACTGGGCTAGCCCCAACATGCAGGGTGACTTGCAGGACGCCTGGTGTGTGAATGTACCAAACCATTTATTTAGGGAAGCAAAGTTGGTCATCGATAATCATGGAAGGGCAGCATGGAATCTCCTTGCCATAAAGAAAGTAGCCATGTGAACCCAGTGCCAGTACGAGTCAGAAACCCCATACGTCTGGAATCTTAATAAAAGGAACCTCGGAATCTGTAAATTTTGCTAGAATTATATCCTGGGAATGTGTTATTTTCACAGCTTTCGTCTTTCTGTTTCTTTCACACACATCGCCTACACACACTGAGTGAGTTTGGGGTATTTTCATTTCCCAGAAGTGGTGCTCAGAGGGAGTTGTAGATTTAAAAAGCAACTTCTTACTAACACAGGAGCGCTGGTTGTGTCCCAGGGCAGCCCACCTACAGTGCTTAGGTCTACTGAAAAGGACTGGTCAGAGCCTCAAAATTGTCTCCTTGACAGGGGCTGGACTCAAATATCCATAGGATCCCTTCCAGCTCCGTAGTTCTAAGATGATGGTGATAACTCTCTCTGTTAAATCCCAGCCTCTGAAAAAGCCGCCATGTGTTTGCTCAATCTTTGGTGGCTGTGTAATTTGATAATTTGAAAAGTTACCACAAGATGGCACTCTCAGACTAAATAAAGAAAATGCTAGCCAATTTGACACCCAAGTTGGAGGCATTATTCTTTATATTGTATATTTTTGCTTCTTTTTTCTGTGTTACCTAGTGTATGCCAGCGTTCAAAAATGTGGTTCAGTATTTCATATCAACATTCAAATTTGTAAGGCTAAAAAATCATGAGAAGAGAAGCCTCCCTGGAAAAGACTCTGATGTTGGGAAAGTGTGAAGGCAAGAGGAGAAGGGGACGACAGAGGACGAGATGGTTGGACAGTGTCATCGAACCTACCAACATGAATTTGACCCAACTCCGGGAGGCAGTGGAAGACAGGAGGGCCGGGCGTGCTCTGGTCCATGGGGTCACGAAGAGTTGGACACGACTTAACGACTAAACAACAACATCCTTTTTTAATTTCTCCTACATTCATACTGGTGCTATTTAAGGATATTTCTATCCTGTTTATGAAGAAATTTGTGGAGTCTGATACATTCTTCAAAAACCAAACAGTGATGAAAGACTCAGTCACTTACACTGGCCAAATCAAAGAGATATAGCGATTGCCCAGCGTGGAAGGACCAGGTTGTACCTGCCTGTTTTGTGGCTGTTAAAGATGTCTGAAAAAAAGAGGTGCCTACAGTGGACCCTCGACCTATGGAATTAATCCGTATTGAAACGGTTTCCGTAGGTCGAAAAGTCCGTAGGTCGAAAATGCATTTCCCATAGGAATGCATGGAAAACCCATTAATCCGTTCCAGCCCAAGAAACCCCCCCCCCACAAAAAAATTTAAAATAAATTACAGTACAGTAAAAAAATTAAAACTTACCTTTCTGAAGCCTTCCAGGGGGTCCCCCGCCGCCGCCATCGCCGCTGCCCGATGCCTTCCGCATACCTCCGGATGCCTTCCCCGCCGCCATGGGAGGCCTCTCGGAGGTCCCCTGCCCCCGCCGATAGTGCCTCCGAAGCACGATCGGCATCGGCGGCGGGGGGCTCCGAGATGCCTCCCATGGCGGCGGAGAAGCCCTGGAAGGCATCCGGAGGCAGATCAGCGGCCTACGGACTGGAAGGGGGAGGCGGGGAAAGCGCCAAATTTGAATTTGGCGCTTTCCCTGCCTCCCCCTTCCGGTCCGTAGTTCGATTCTCCGGCCGCAAGTCGATTGGAAACTTTGTGGCCGGAGAAGTACGAAAGTCAAAAATTCCGTAAGTGGAGCCGTACAAAAGTCGAGACTCCACTGTATTCTAACTCAAATGGTACTCCAAATGGAGACTGCAGCCAAGAAATCAGAAGACTGAGACTAGGGAGGGTAGCAAAGAAGGAATTAGAGAAGATCATCCAGTGTAAGGATGTGTCGCTGGAGACCAGACCAGTATCACACTTGTATTTCCAGTCATCACATACGGGTGTGAAAGCTAGACAGTTAAGAAAGCTGACTAGAAAAACAAACAAACCGATTCCTTTGAAATGTAGTGCTGGATGAGAGATTTGTAGATACCCTGGGCTGCCAGAAAGACAAACAAATGGGTCGTATATCAAATTAAGCCTGAACTATTTCTGGAATGAAAAATGTTGAAGCTGGGGCTGTCCTACTTTGGGCACATCATGAGAAGGCAGGATTCTCTAGAAAAGACAATAATGCTGGGAAAGGTGGAAGGCAGGAGGAAAAGAGGAAGATTGAATGTGAGATGTACAGACTTCCTAAAGGAACCCACAGGCCTGAGTCTGCAAAAGCTGAGCAGGGAGGTTAAGGACAGGACAGTTTGGAGATTGCTTATATAAGGTCAGCATATGTCAAGGGCGATTTGTTGGCACATAACAACTCATCTAAATCAGCACTCTTACTGGAGGTGTAGTATTTTAATTTCTGAATCATGTGAAAGATGTTGAAGTCAGCATTAATGTTGCTGAGCACCAGAGATTGAAACTAGAGACAGGCATGAATTCAAAAATGAATCACCAAATTTGTTCAAAAATCTCTAATCCATTGACTCTCCTCTACAGTCCCTCCAAGTTTGGTGAAGATTGGGTTTCAGATGTCCACGTTATACACCCACAAGGAGGGACTTCCAGGAAAGTTCCCCTCCCCCAGGAACCTGGAGACACCAAAATTACAGAGAAACTTCCCATGACTCTCCTCTACAATCTCTCCAAATTTGGTGAAGATTGGGTTTACCCAAGCCAGCTGCTAAAGGGCACTTTCCTGGGGGGGGACCCACTTCTTCACCAAGCTTGTAGGGATTGTACAGGAGAGTCAGTGGAGACTTCTCTGTAATTTTGGTATCTCTAGGTGCCTGGGGTAAACTTTCCTGGGGGGCCTTCTTTGTGGGTGTATAACTTGGATGTCCAAAACCTAAACTTCACCAAACATGTAGGGCTTGTAGAGGAAAGTCAGGGGAAGCTTGTCTGTACATTTGGTGTTGCTAGGTGCGTGGGCAGGCATTTTAGAGGGTTTTAAAGTAAAAAAAATGAATTGACAAATTGATTCATCAGAAAAAAAAATGAAAATTCGTAATTTGTCAACCTTCATGAATCACAAATCAAAACGAATCACCATTTTTCTGATTAATGCCTATCTCTAATTAAAACCTTTAAGACTCTTAACTGTTAAGCATTCAAAGGCTAGATGACAAATCCCTCAGTTTCTGTTTCTCCCAGATCAAATATTTTAAGTCTTTCCCTCTTGAATATGAAGAAGTTTTAACACGTTGGCATACGCTTATCGAAACCAAAATTTTCATCCATCCCTGCCTAGGATAATTGATCCTATATTAAATACTCCCATATCATACATTATCTTTGTAGTCCATGAGAATTTATGCCATCACAAAAAAGTTAATTTTGGGAATATACACCAGATTAAGGAAGAAAAACTTCTAATATTTATTTCACTAAAAGATGATTTTCAGAACTGGAATGGGATTTTCAAGAATGAAAAAACAGGGTTATAAGGATATGTTAATAAAAGCAGGAACAACAGAAGGATAAACACTGAGAATGCTAGCTGAATACTATTTCCGTAACTGAAGAGTTCACAGAATACCAAGCGTTGGCGAAGAAGAATGAGCAGACAAGGGTAGGAGAGAATGAAACATCTGAGGAAGAGGCACGGCTGACTGTAATGTGGATTAAGAGCACTCCACACTGCAACATTTTGTTTTAGATCCTACTCATAAATTTCACTGAGGAAACTACAGTGGACAACACCTTGACCTGTCAATGCAAGTGTGTACTCAAGTACAGTGGTGCCTCGCAAGACGAAAGTAATTCGTTCCGCGAGTAGCGCCATCTTGTGAAATTTTCGTCTTTCGAAAAGCGGTTTCCCATAGGAATGCATTGAAATTTAATTAATGCGTTCCTATGGGGGAAAAAAAGTCAGAAACCAAAAAAAAGTCAGAAAAAAGTCACTTACCAGGTACAGTAGACCCAGCCCCGCTCCTCACAGTCCCTTGGTAGCCTCGGAACAGCCGGACTCTGTGTGAGCAGAGCGCCGAACAGCTGAGAGTCGGCAACCAGCAGAGAGGCGGCAGCCATTTTGAGAGGCGACCACATGGCTGCCAAAAAACTCACAAGACCCGTTCATCTTGCGAGTTTTTCGTCCCCCGAGGCATTCGTCTTGCGAGGCACCACTGTAGTTGGATCCAAACTCAGTTGCACTCAAATAAAGTAGCCTTTGTTACTTGTGACTAAGTTCAATTCTATTGATTTCAAATGGATCTACTCTGAGCATGACTTACAGGGCAGTCCTAATTGGGCCAAATGGTCAAGGGCCAGCTGAGCCAATGCCAAGCCAGCTGAAGCTGGCATGAATCCAAACCCCTCAGCCTAATGATGCTGGATATTACCAAGGACTGCCATGACCTAGGCCTAATCTTGTACAAGCAAAGTGCCCATGCCTCTGGGCTGGAAGAGATTTGGATAACTGGGCTTCTAGCTTTCTGTGGTGCTTCTCCATCCCACTCCCACCCCCTTTTTTTTACTCTTGAGCTAGCAAAACATAGTCAGCAGAGCAGTTCTGTGGAAGTATTTATCCACTGGCAGATCTCTATAGTTGACCAGGGTTCTGCGAACAGAAGCATTTTGCTGCCCTCAGAAGAAGTTTAGGCCTAACCTATTACAGCCAGTATGTTTTTGAGTAAGGATTGCTCTGTAAATCAGAATCTAACACAGAAGCCAGTATCCTGTTGAAGATTTCCACTTGAGTGACCAACATTGTGAAAGCAGTTGTGCTATTTTGTGAGGTGTCTTTTAGGGATGGGATTTTTGGATTTCTTAGATTATACATCATATAATCTTTCATTCTGGGAGTTCTATGTGATCTACACACACCTTTGTTGTTGTTTAGTCATTAAGTCATGTCTGACTCTTCGTGACCCCATGGACCAGAGCACGCCAGGCCCTCCTGTCTTCCACTGCCTCCCGGAGTTTGGTCAAATTCATGTTGGTCGCTTCAGACACCTAAATGTGGCTCACCTGGGAGAAAAGGCCTATTGAAGTTTAGCTAGGCCTAGCTCTGCCCAGGTTTCCTGTTCATGCCCCAGTGGTAGCTGGGAGCTTTCTTTCTGAATAGAAAGCTAGGTGAAGCTGAGCTACCTGAGGCTCAAAGCCTACCAGTTTAGGCCTTTTTGCCCAGCTGAGCCACATTTAGGCATATGTAAGTGAGGTAGAACTCCCAAAATGGGGAATTATAGGATATGTAGTCCGATAATTTTTTTAAAATCTCATCCTTAGTGTCTGTCGTACAACTGGTTGAACAGCAGACACATTTCCTTTTTTTTTAATTTTTTGTTTTCAGAGCAAAAAAAAAAAACAAATACAACAACAAAATTACAAAAAATACAAATAGTGCTTATTACAGACTAAATTCTAACGTGCACCCCATACCCATGGGACCCCATTTAACAATATTTTTATTACAAACTACCTTTCCAAAATTGTATAGAATATTCTTTAGAGGCTTTCCCCCTTCCTTTCACTAACACAAATTCCACGAATTTACCCCAAATATCATAAAAATTGTTAGAACTTATTTCCCCTCTTTTTATTTTAAGTTCAATAGTCAATTTATCATTTAATGCAATGTCCCATACTTCACTATACTGTACCAATCTTCTAATTTAATATCATTTTTGTATTTCCAAAACCTAGCCTAGCTAGGTTTTGGAAAGCAGACACATTTCCAAATTGCTTGCACAGAGTTAGCTAATTGGGCAGAAATCTTAAATAGGATATTGGCCACAGTCTTTAGCTGTGGGTGATTTTGAATTCTTCCCTCCTGGAAATATTATAGGATAGCCTTGAATCTCGTTGCAGTGAAGGAAATTGGCTTACTAAGTGGTTAGCTGGTGCAGCACAGTGGCTGAAATCATATCAGTTAGCATAACAAAAATTCGTAGCATTCAGTCCATTCCTAGCTGTCAAAAATGTGCCATGCTGTGATTTATGAGCATATACCAAGCCAGTGTGCACGCGCACCCTCAAGAAACACAGCAGAAACTCTCTTTTTTGCTAGATAGGAAGAAACTGAATGTTACACATAGTATTACAGGATTTCAGCCACTTAGTGCTTAGTCATATTGTCCATATTCATCCATAATCAGGATTCCATATAAATCTCAGTTCTGCAGAAAATCCAGAAACTATGGGATTACTCAGCAAAGCCGGGCATAAAGTGCACGTATGTGCGCACACACAGTGGCTGATATACTTCTTGAAAAGTAAAATATTGCTCATTCACCAGAGGACAACATTCACCAGTGGACAATCATCCAGGCAAAGTTCAAAGCTTTTATGGAGCAATCCCAAGGGTGTTTACTTGGAATCAAGAAGACCCAAAGAATTTAGTGGCTGAAATCTTGTTGCTTAACATAGCAAGTCGCAAGTAGAGCAGGCCCATTGAATCTGTGGAACATACCACGGAGTTGACTCACCACCTCCCCACTGATTCAGTGGCCTTGCTCTATTTGCAAGTTTTATAGTCCAGCCACTATAGAAATATCTTTCCATACTTCCCACCAGCTCCGAGTAAACAGCAACTCCACAACCTTGTAAATTATTTTCAGTCTAATAAAAGAAGTCCCTCTTTAGTTTTGACAAGTGGACATGGAACCAGAGACACTTTTTATTCAGATTCTGATAATAATGCATGTTCTGCTCCCTCAGGCATATGTTACAATGGGAACCTAATTGGCATGTAGATATCTTTATTTTTTTATTGCTCATTATTTTGTCGCCTCTCTATAAGAAGTGCCGTTATAAAAAATGCAGAAGCCCTGCATTCTGTTCGGGTAGGATAAGCAGCTATTTTTATGTTCCAGTACAACAAAATGAAAGAGGTTCCCAGAAAATAGCTCTGTTCTTCCTGTCAAAAAATTCTGCAGAACGATGTCCTACTTGATTTGACTGTGGTTTCGATATATTCAGATTAGTTTATAAAGTGATCCACTTTAATAAGCATAACTGCTATTAAGCTGATGCTAATTTAAGTAGAGACGTGGTGGTTTACCATTTGATGTGTTCAGAACTGTCAGAAAATGTTTTTTACTGTCTCTACTTCAGATGTCTCAGAGTGAGATTAAGACTATAAGTGCCAGTTGATGAGAAAAAGGGGGTGGCCTATTCTGGGGAAACTTGAAGCTATTTTGCTCTGTGAATCCTTGCATTTCTGCTGTGCAGCTAGTGGAATTTAACCGGAAATTCAAAACTGCAACACGTTCAGTGGGCTTGAGCAAAAAAAAAAAAAAAAAAATCAACTGGTATTACTCCAAGAACTCAACACCAGAGCTGCTTTTTCTTGAAAAACATTTCATCTTCTTCTTTCTAATCACATGTCCAGTGTACCATCAATTGTTTGCAGCAGTCTACTCATGCAGTTTTCTACTAGAGCATCATTTAATTGGAATAGGGAGAGGGAATAAAAACAAAGAAATATATGTTTTAACAGCAATCCATGCATCAAGGTACATGCATATATTAAAGTATATTTATGTGAAATGCCCACAGAATCCTGAAAAACTGTTCTTATATTTGGAGTGGCTTTTACCAGCCAAGAGATGGCACTCTCAGAATGCCTTCCTTTTGTTCTTCAGGAGGGAAACAGTAAGGAGGGAAGAAAAAGAGTAGCAAACACTAAATGCATCCCCCCACACACACCTTAGCTATCTGCATTTGAAAGCTAAGTGTCGGGAAGACCCTAGGAACGAGCATTTATCTTTGGAAGAAAAAGAAAAAAAAAAGATCCGGGAGCTCCATATTTGAAGCTGGCGCAAATTGCCTCACGCTGACCTGTCAGATTTAATCGGGTCTGAACATCTTTGTCGGAGATGATAGGGGATTTAGCCATCTCGCTGGTTTGGAAATTGAGATTAGCAAATGGATAGCCAGCGACTGCCGTTTCAAAGCACTGAATTAGATCAGTGGCCTGCTGTTTTGAAAAATGGCTCGGGTTCTTGGGCGGTGTGAACTGAGTTTTCTCTTTAACTGTCCTTCATTAGGACAGGACATTTGAGCCCCCCAGACTCATGTTTTGTTGCAGAATTCACACAAACCTAAAGGTAAACGTTGTATAACCTTTTTTGCTTAGAGAAAAATTATAAAGAATGTACTGAGGTTCATCCTCTGAACATATACAGTTTTTTTTTTTAACAGACAAGAAATGTCCAAAGAATTCTACTGTTTTTTTGCCATTTGGGGCACTTACTTTTGTCCCAGACAGTATACTGGGGAAAGAAAAAGAAAGAAAGAAAGAACAAACAAACAAACAAACAAACAAACAAACAAACGAATACACAGGCCATACTCCTATTGATCTTTCCATAGGGTTTGCATAACTTGATACAGCTGATTGTCAAGGTACCAGGGTGTGTCTTATTTGTGAATTTGGTCACGTACGCAGTTACACAAATGAGGGATGACCCCCCCCCACACCACAATTAGCCACAGCAAGATACACAAACCTTATAGCGCTACATCACATAGGCGCTGGAGTCTGGCTTGTTATTGACATGTGGTTTGCCTTCCATCCAGTGCCTTTAGCTTCTCCATGCAAACATTATGCCAGGTCCTTTCTTTTCCTTCTTTTTTTCTTACATCTGCATTATTGTAGGCTGGGTTTTTTTCCTGTCGTTATTGTTGTATTTGCAATCTTTACCGGCCTATTGCACAGGAAGGCCTATTGTTAATAGAAGATGGTCAAAAGAGATGAGATGAAAGTATCAACTAGAGAAAAATACACTATCTGTAGCATTGATGCAGCACCATGCCACTTGGAATAAAAAAGAAAAAATTACTGGTGAATGTTTGGAAAAAAAACAACAACCCAGAAACTCCAGACAAGACAGTTACGGACAAGACAAAACAAAAGGAACTGGTACATCCACAGAAGTCCAGATTATAAATGAGAGACAAAGTCTCAGGATGTAGAAAATAGAATCAAGCTCTTTATTCTGTATTTCTTTAAATGAGTTGTTAAAAAGCTCTGGCTCAATGCAATATATACACCTGGCTTGGGACTCTCAACATTATATAAATACATGCATTTATACTGAGCACATTAGGCATGATAAAATATATTAGACAGAATATCAAACACATACCAAGCTTCTTTATACTCTCTGCACCTTTCTTTGGTCTATATAAGCTCCAAAACTAATTGAAAGTGTTCGAAAGTGCAGGCACTAAGAAAGGAGGCATTTGTACACAGCTGTACAGGGCGGCGAGATAACCAGCCCAGCATTGTTATCATAATAAAGGGAGAAAGTCTATTTCTTTGTTTAACCCATGAGGTACTAGGGTGTTCAATTTTAGGATCCAGTCAATTTCCCTTTTTAGTAAAGGCCTTTCACAGTTCCCAGGAACTCTGTCCATGGCCCAGAACACCAGATATTTTATTGTATGGTTCATTTCTGTAAAATGGCCAACTAGAGGACTGCCTAGTTTATTTCTTAAATTACTAAGGTGTTCACCCATTCATACTTTAAGAGGTCTAGAGGTTTTTCCTATGTACAGTTTATTACATGGGCACCTTATTATATTAGGCATCCTTCAGTCTCAAAAGACTATGGTAACGTGCTCTGTATGGAGGACTTGGAACAGCGTCTAGTGTGGCTGAGAAGGCCAATTCGAGAGTGACAATCCCTTTCACACTGAAGACAAATACAATCTGTCCCCTGTCCAGCTCCCTGATTTTGCTGCTTCCGTGACTGCCTCTTTGCCTCGGTCTGCTGAACAAGGGTCTCTTCAAATTGGGAGAGGCCATGATGCAACGTCTGCCTCCAGGCTGAACGCTCCGATGTCAGGGTTTCCCATCTGTTGAGGTCCATTCCTAAGGCCTTCAGATCCCGCTTGCAGATGTCCTTGTATCGCAGCTGTGGTCTCCCTCTGGGGCGATTTCCCTCCACTAATTCTCCATACAGGAGATCTTTTGGAATCCGACCATCAGCCATTCTCACGACATGCCCAAGCCAACGTAGACGTCGCTGTTTCAGTAATGTATACATGCTAAAAATTCCAGCTCGTTCTAGGACTACTCTGTTTGGAACTTTGTCCTGCCAGGTGATACCAAAAATGCGTCGGAGGCAACGCATGTGGAAGGTGTTCAGCTTCCTCTCCTGCCGTGCACAAAGGGTCCAGGACTCACTGCAGTGCAGGAGTGTGCTCAGGACACAGGCTCTATAGACCTGGATCTTGGTATATGTCGTCAGCTTCTTATTGAGCCATACTCTCTTTGTGAGTCTAGAGAACATGGTAGCTGCTTTGCCAATGCTCTTATCCAGCTCGACATCTAGAGAGAGAGTGTCAGAGATCGTTGAGCCAAGGTACACAAAGTCATGAACAACATCCAATTCTTGTGTGGAGATGGTAATAGAGGGAGGTGAGTCCACGCCCTGGCCCATGACTTGTGTTTTCTTCAGGCTGATTGTTAGTCCAAAGTCTTGGCAGGCCTTGCTAAAACGATTCATGAGTTGTTGGAGGTCTTGAGCAGAGTGGGCAACAATGGCTGCATCATCGGCGAAGAGGAAGTCCCGCATGCATTTCAGCTGGACTTTGGTCTTCGCTCTCAATCTAGAGAGATTAAAGAGCTTTCCATCTGATCTAGTCCGGAGATAGACACCTTGCAGTTCCAAAGGCGTGCTTCAGCATGACAGCAAAAAAAGATCCCAAAAAGGGTTGGTGCGAGGACACAGCCCTGTTTCACTCCGCTTCAGATGTCAAAGGGATCTGATGTTGAACCTTCAAAAACTACAGTGCCCTTCATTCCCTCATGGAAGGACCTGATGATGTTAAGGAGTCGAGGTGGACATCCAATCTTGGGAAGTATTTTAAAAAGGCCGTCCCTGCTAACCAAATCAAAGGCCTTTGTGAGATCTATGAAGGCGACAAAGAGCGGCTGTTGTTGTTCCCTGCATTTCTCCTGCAACTGTCTGAGGGAGAATACCATGTCAGTGGTGGATCTATTAGCTCGAAATCCACACTGTGATTCTGGATAGACTCTGTCTGCGAGCACCTGGAGCCTCTTGAGCACAACACGGGCAAGCAGCTTCCCTACAACGCTGAGAAGAGAGATGCCACGGTAGTTATTGCAGTCGCCCCTGTCTCCTTTGTTCTTGTACAATGTGACGATGTTTGCATCCTTCATGTCCTGTGGTACTCCACCTTCCCTCCAGCAAAGACAAAAGATTTCATACAGCTCGGTAGTGATGGTCTCTTTACAGCACTTCAGCACTTCAACAGGGATGTTATCCTTTCCAGGTGCCTTGCCGGAGGCGAGGGAATCCAAGGCTGTTTTTATTTCTGCTAAGGTTGGTTCACTGTCCAACTCTTCCAAGACAGGCAGGCACTCAATGTTATTTAATGCTTCTTCGGTTGCTACATTCTCTCTGGAATATAGCTCAGAGTAGTGCTGCACCCAGCGTTCCATTTGCTGTGCTCAGTCCTGGATGATTACGCCTGTAGCAGACTTCAAGGGAGCAGATTTCTTCTGTATTGGACCTAAAACCTGCCTGATACCGTCATACATTCCTTTGATGTTACCTGTGTCGGCTGCTATCTGTATCTGAGAGCAGAGCTGAAGCCAATAATCGTTGGAACATCTCCTGGCAGCCTGTTGGACTTGGCTACGAGCAGCTCGAAGAGCTTGCAAGTTGTACTCGCTAGGACAGGCTTTGTATGCTGCTAGAGCTCTCCTCTTATCCTCGATGGCTGGCATCAGCTCCTCCGAATGGGCTTCGAACCAGTCGGCCGTCTTTTTGGTCTTCTTGCCAAATGTGGACAAGGCGGTGTTATACACAGCGTTCTTGAAATGTTCCCATCGTTCAGGTGCATTTGCATCAGCCGGGCCTGGAAGGGTTTCCTCAAGCGCTTGGGCAAATTCCTCCACTTTTCTTTGATCGCGAGTCTTGCTGATGTCAATACGTGGTCTTCCTTCCTTTTTCGTGTGATATAATCTCTTTGTTCGCAGTTTTACTCTACTACACACCAGGGAGTGATCAGTATCGCAATCAGCACTCTGGTAGCTGCGTGTGATCGTAATACTAGGAAGGCTAGAACGTCTAGTGAGGATCAAATCGAGCTGATGCCAATGCTTGGATCTTGGATGTCTCCAGGAAACTCTGTGTTGAGGCTTTGTATTAAAGAATGTGTTGCTGACGCAAAGACCATAATAACAGCAAAACTCCAGCAAGCGTTGGCCATTTTCGTTCATCTTTCCAATGCCAAAACGGCCTAGACAAGTGGGCCAGGAATTGTGATCAGCACCAACTCTAGCGTTAAAGTCTCCGAGAATGAACAGTGCCTCTCTTTCAGGGACTTTTTTGATAGTAGCTGCCAGATCGTCGTAGAATTTGTCTTTCACTTCTGTAGTGGATGACAGTGTTGGTGCATATGCACTAATGAGGGTGACCGGTTTCCGCTGATGAGTGGAGCTGCAGAGACAGGATTCTTTCACTCCCCACAGTAGGTGGAACAATGGATCTCAGCAGAGTATTTCTGACTGCAAAGCCAACACCATATTCCCTGGTCTCATTCAATGGTTTTCCCTGCCAGAAGAATGAGAAGTGTTTTTCTTTGACAGATCCCGAGTCTGGCAATCTCGTCTCTTGCAGGGCAACAATGTCCATCTGCAGTCTACTCAGTTCCATGTCGATGACAGCTGTCTTGCGCACATCGTCTATTTCCTGCAGGTCGTCAGAAAAGCCGTGGTCAGAAAAGCCAGGGGTCATTGTCCGTACATTCCAGGTGCCCAGCTTTAGGGCAGAAGTTTTCTTATGATTGTATGGGCACCTTATAGCATAGATTATTCCCTTGGTATTACAGTTAGTGAAATCCTTCTGGGTGTAAACCTTTTTGTTCTGTGGATCTATAAATTCTGACATGTGCCTTGTATTGCTGCAGTAAACACAATGCCCACATGGATGATGTCCTTTTTTTTGGGGGGGGGGGACCAGGTAAAACACTGGGAATTAGTGATGGTGTCGTATCTTTGAACTCACTTCTAACCAATATATCTCTCAGATTCTTAGTCCTTTTAAAGGATATCTGTAGTCCCTCTTCAAACCCCTCTAGATCTTCTAGAATGTGCCAGTGCCTTTTTATGCATTTGGTCAGTTGATTTGTTACATGGTCATATGTCAGTACACAGTTTACATGGTTCGTAGGTGTCCTTCCTTTTTTATTTAGGAGATTACTGCGCCTCGTCTTGGTGGCCTTAGCAAGCCTATTTTCTATGACCTCCTCTGGATAGCCCCTGTCTTTTAGTTGGTCTTTCAGCATCTGGGATTCCTGCTCACAGTCCTCTCTCATGGTGCAATTTCTTTTTATTCTCAAAAATTGGCCACAGGGGAGATACTGACACAGAGGTCTAGAGTGGAAGCTATCAAACCTGAGGTAGGTATTGCAGTATGTTGGTTTTCTATATAAACTAGTGTATAATTTCCCAAACTCTTTCTTGATGGTGAGATCTAAAAAGTGTATTTCATTAAAGATGGTATCAAATTTGATGTTGTTGTCCAGAGTATCTAGCCACCAACAAAATTGTATCAATGAGCTCTCTGAACCCCTCCAAATCATAAAGATGTCGTCAATATATCTGAACCATTTGATCAATTTCCCTTCATAAAAATGTGTTCCAGAATACATCCTATCTTCATATGACTCCATGTACAGTGGTGCCTTGACTTACAAACTTAATTGGTTCTGGAACTCTGGTTGTAACTCAAAATGATTGTAAGTCAAAGCACCGTTTCCCATAGGAATGCATTGAAATGCAATTAATCCGTTCCGGCCGAAGAAAAAAAATCACACACACACAAAAAAAAATCACTGCAAGATCCATCGGAAACGCGATTAATCCCTTCCAGCTGAAGGGGGGGGGAGAAAAGCAACCAAGCGTGCAAGATCCATTGCAAATGCAAACAAAACAAAGCAAAAAGCAATCTAGCGTGCAAGACCTATTGCAAATGCAAAGAAAACAAACCAAAAACCAATCAACTGTGCAAGATCCATTGCAAATGCAAAGAAAACAAAGCAAAAAGCAATCAAGCAGATCGTGCAAGATCGGAAATGGGGGAAAAAAACTAAAAAGCAAACAAACTCCCCAAGACCCATCGGAAATGGGACAAAAAAACCCAAAAAAACAACCCCCCCAAGACCCATCACAGCACAGAAACATAACCCCCCCAGCCCAAAACCACGCTGCAAAACCCACCCAGAAAAGTTTTTAAAAAGCAGAAAACAGCACCTTACCTTACCAGGCAGCCTCCTCCGATCGCACACTCTCTAACTGCTGGGGTGAAAGAGCTACAAAGAAGCAGCCTCTTCGCCACCAGCAGTTAGCAGTTTGAATTTCCCGCCTTTTCCCCCTGCCTTTTGGTGTTCATAACTGGAAGCTCCGGCTGCAAGTCGAAGCAAAATTTTGTGGCCGGAGCTGGTCGTAACTCAAAATGATCATATGTCGGGACGTTCGTAAGTCGAGGCACCACTGTACAGGTTGGCCACTTCTGGAGCCATCGCACATCCCATAGCTATTCCTTTTATCTGCCAATAGAAATTGGTATTAAATTTAAAATAGTTCCTTTTCATGGCTATCTCGGCTAAGGAATGTAGAAAATAGGTGGGATGATGTTTTTCTGTTCTCCTGTCTAAAGTAGTCCTAAGGATATCTAACACTTCTTCCTGAGGTATATTGGTGTATAGAGATTTTACATCCAAGGTAACCAAGAGGTCCTTATCTTTTATTATGACTCCTTCTAATTTATTAACTACATCTCTTGAGTCTTGAACATATGAGCGAATCTTGGGTATGAATGGTTTCAAAAAGTGATCAATAAATTTGGATAAGGGTTCAAGGACTGAATTGGAACAAGAGACCTGTCACAGGATTGTCTGCCTTATGAATTTTGGGTAGGGTGTAAAAAACTGGAATTCTGGGATTATGGTCATTGAGTAGAAATTTATACTCTGCATTACTGATACAACCCAAAACGAGGCCTTCCTCCAGTGTAGTTTTGATCTTCTTAATGATTTCCTTAGTAGGATCATAAGGGCACGGTTCATAGGCATTCGTGTCAGACAATCATCTAAGAATTTCCCATTTGTACTCATTGGTGTTCTGAATAACAGTGGCCCCACCTTTATCAGCTCTTTTTATCACAATGGACAGATCAGAAGAGAGGGATCTAAGGGCACGCTTCTCTGCCTTACTCATGTTGTTCCATGGGGATTTACAGGACTTTTCTAATCTATCCAAATATTTTAAAACCAATTTTTCAAAAGTTGTAATAGTGGGGACAGGGTTCCCTGGGGCATAAAACAAGATTTACATCTAAAATTAGCTCTATCTTCCCCCAGAATAGGATTCTGACTTACCAAAGAAGTGCCTTAATTTAACATTCCTAAAGAAACGGAACAGATCCAGTCTCACTTGAGTAGAATCATGTGTGGGTGTGGTGACAAAAGATAATCCTTTTTTCTAAAACATTCATCTCAATGTCACTCAATTGCCTTTTGGACAGGTTTACAACCGTCAACTTCTTGTGAACCGGACTGGAGGAGAAGTTTCCCTGGTGGCTTATGGACAAGGACAGAATGCATGTGGAGCCAGGACAAATCCATGGGCGGATCAAAGTGACAACCTGGGTCTATTCAAGGTGATTTAAAGAGTGGTGTGGTCCCCTGCACCGAATGAACCCAGTTCATTTGAGGCTGCATTATGACAATGGGAGCAGTGATACAAAGAGCATGTGACATGGATCGATACAATAATACCCCAAGACAACTCTTGAATGTTTTGGGCAGTGTAGTTGTACCCTCAGTTATATGCAAATGCTTTCCTGCCTGCACAGCTCAATTCCATGCAATGACTTTTCCCCTCTTAAACCATAACTCAATTCCATGTAGGATATTTAAATTTTCAAATGTCATCTTATTTTTAATCATGGGAGATAACATCAAAAGAAGCTTCTGGACTCAATAGGGGAACTGTAACACTCTGTGTACAGTTTGCAAGTTGGAGAATACTCACTGGTGATCTAGAACATCTTACAGTTAGTCTTTCAAAAATTGCCTTAAGAGAGTCTTTTCTAGTCAGCCAACTTCAGCTGTGTAGACCAGAAAACAATGTGCCAACAGTCTGCATATATTATAGTAAGCTCTTCTTATCTGGATTTCCTATGCAATTGTTCAGAAAGCTCAACACAGTCAACATCAGTCAAAACCAAGGGAGGGAATCTGAGTTCCGATGAAAGAAGGCCATGCTGGTAAGTGGTATAGAATATTTTCCCTCAATTTTGAAATCAGGATGCAATGGTCAGTTGACTCAATGAGTAGCTATAGTAGAGCTCCTGGAATCCCCACTTCTGGCTAGGGGATTCTGGGAGCTGTAGTTCAAAAACTAACTTTTTAAAACGGTGGATTCTACGCATACCAGAGTAGGGTTTCACTTGGCAAAGTGTGACTTGTATTTACTTTCTGCCTCTTCCTACAGTGTCCCTGATATTCCATTACACAGTTCAGCAAGCCCTGAGTAAAGATTGGAGAATGTAAATTTTGGGGCCACAGCTTTCAGAATACCCTACCAGCATGTCTACTGGTCATGCTGACTGGAGATTTCTGGGAGTTGCAGTCCAGCAATGTGCCTTTTCCTGCTCCACAGGCTAAGAGGCCTAACTGAACAACAAAGAAGAGGAGAAACAACAGTAGAGTGAAGAATATAGGAGGACTGTTTCACAGAAGAAGACTATAATGCCTTTATTACAGTCAGTGAATGGACAGGGAAGGGAAGGGTGATAGGAGTCTTATTCCTAGTGTCCCTACTACCAACATCCATACTTTGAGAAAAAGATGTGCAGATAGTTTAAGCCAAGAGTGGGCAGATGTCAGGCTCGTTAGAGTTTTTGCAACCTCGCATGCTGCCTGTAAAACGTGTGATTGGGAGGGACATTTCTGGACTGGGATGACTGTCAATCTATCCAGCACTAACCAATGGTTCCTTTCCACCTCTCTGCTAAGTTTTTTCTTCCCCCCTCTTTAGTCTGCTGGACATCAGTTTGTTTGTTTACTGTTGACCTGTTCACAACTGTATGTAATGATTTTTCTTCTTCTTCTTTCTCCTACAGATGTCTCAGAGTTAAGTTACAGAGTTAAGTTACTGAGACTTTAAGTTCCAGTCAATGAGGAAGGGGTGGACTGTCTAGGGCATTTGAGGCTATTCTCCTCTGTGAGTCTTTGTACTCTGTACTTGTTGTTGTTGTTTAGTCGTTTAGTCGTGTCCGACTCTTTGTGACCCCATGGACCAGAGCACGCCAGGCCCTCCTGTCTTCCACTGCCTCCCGGAGTTGGGTAAAATTCATGTTGGTCGCTTCGATGACACTGTCCAACCATCTCGTCCTCTGTTGTCCCCTTCTCCTCTTGCCCTCACACTTTCCCAACATCAGGGTCTTTTCCAGGGAGTCTTCTCTTCTCATGAGATGGCCAAAGTATTGGAGCCTCAGCTTCAGGATCCTGGAGTTTGGTCAAATTCATGTTGGTAGCTTCGATGACACTGTCCAACCATCTCGTACTCTGTACTTAGCACTCTGTACTTAGCACAAGGAATTTTACCAGAAATTCAGAAGTTTACAGCAAGGCTAATACTTTACTTTATTAGATTTTTACCCCGCCCTCCTAGACAAAGTCTACTCGGGGCGGCTTACAAATATCATAAAAACATAATTATATAATAAAATCATAAAACATCATAATTTTTAAACAATTAGATTAGATTAATACCAAGATGGGAGTGATTATAAAACAAAGAATAGATATCAATTATTGACTGAAGGGAAGGCCTGCCTAAAGAGCCAAGTTTTTAAATGGCTTTTAAAAACACCCAGCGAGGGTGCCAGTCGGATCTCAGTTGGGAGACTATTCCATAGCTGAGGGGCCACTGCCGAGAAGGCCCGGTTTCTTGTTCTTTCTTTCCGGGCCTCTCTCAGCGTTAGGCCCCTCAGCCGTCCCTCCTGGCTATGCCGAGTGATTCGGGTAGATCTAGGTGGGAGAAGACGATCTGCCAAGTATCGAGGTCCCAAACCGTTTAGGGCTTTGTACGTCATCATTAACACTTTGAAGTCAACGCGGAAACGAATGGGCAGCCAATGCAAGGCAGCCAGAGTGGGAGAGATATGTTGATATTTTCTTACCCCACTAAGAAGTCTGGCCGCCGCATTCTGCACCATTTGAAGTTTCCGCATCAATCTCAAAGGTAGCCCCACGTAGAGCGCATTACAGTGGTCTAATCTCGAGATTAAGATAAGATCTACTTTGAGAAGGAAGGAAGGAAGGAAGGAAGGAAGGAAGGAAGGAAGGAAGGAAGGAAGGAAGGAAGGAAGGAAGGAAGGAGAGAGATTCCCCAATATCTGCTAACAGTCAGGTGCAAAACAGTGATTCAGGGAGGCAGACAATATGGGGAGGGCCTGTGCACTAGATATGGAGAAATCACAAATTCCAAATTGTATCATCCTAATTTGGACAGATTTGACTGAAGTCTAGATTGAAGCAGAATGAGGAGTTCTCATTCTAGAACAAAGAAAAGCGAGTTCACCAGTTGATTTGTGTGAAACCCAAATACTCCCCTCTGTAAAAAAATTCATGTCTTCAAATGTCATGTGGGTCATTCAAAAAGAAAAAAAGTTATATCATTTTAATTTTTCCAATGCATTGAAGTTTACAGATTTACAGTTTTTTTCAGATCTGAGGCATGTGTAGAATTGGATGGTGCACAAACTAGTCTAGAGTCTAGACCAGTGGTTCCCAGCCTTGGGTCCCCAGATGTTCTTGGACTACAACTCCCAGAAGTATTCACCACTAGCTGTGCTAGCCAAGATTTCTGGCACTTGTAGTCTAAGAACATCTATGGACTAAAAGTTGGGAATCACTGCTCTAGACCGAATTAGGATTTCTTCAGAATCTCCAGATCAGTGTACATATCCTATTGAGGGGACCTATGCATAGCTCTAACATGGGTTAAGTCCAACTGCTGGTCCCAACTAGAGTAGAATTAGTAGGACTTATGTAAGAGTTGACTTCACAAGCTCTTTTCATTCACTGGGAAAATTTAGCCCTATGCTGCCATGTCAAAGTGAACTCAATTAGCTTCTGCATGTAAAATGGTTCGCTATGCTTTGGATTGCTTTGGCTCTCCTCCCCCCCCCCACTTATTATACATTATGTATCAGCATATAATTAGATACTAGGTTTGCATTATTAGTTAGAATTTCAAGTGTAAAATTCAATATAAAGTAAATTAAAATGTTAAGTACAAAATGAAATATAAATTACATGATATTGAATTATTAATTGTTAATTATAAGTTATAAATTGTTAATAACATTTTATAAATTAAATAAATAAATGATATAAGTAGTCCCTCCACCAGAGCAACTATTACATACATAGTTGGTATGGCCAATTATCACCTGGTAACTGTCCTTCTCATCACAAGCTTTTCCATACTTAGATAGGCTGGTCCTTTGATAGGAGACAAGTGGTCGACACCCCAGAGCTGTAGCCAAAGCCTTACCAGTGTCATGCCTTACCTTGCTGAGTCAGTTTCAGAAGAGAAGGTCAACATCATGCATCCAAGGGAGGGTGGTGTGGAAGGAGAATTCAGGGCCTCAACAGCTACTGTTGTTCCAGAAACAGCACAATTGAAAAGGAAGTATCAGAGGATGAAGAGAGTGCAGTAGATGTGAGGCCCATTTGTCCCAGGAAGAGGTGCAAGTTGAAAAGATCTGAGAAAAAGTACAGCCAGCACTTTGAGGCTGAGTGCTAATTGGAAACAGCAGGACACCAGGAAGAAGCTAACTGGGAGTGGTAAATGCTATGTGTGCCATCAGCAGAACCTTTGTGGAAGGCAACCTAGAACTTTATCTTTTACCTGCTATTCCGTGCTATCTGTCCAGTTCCTGGAATGTTTGACAGGCAGACTACTGGTTCCCTGCTGTGAAGGTGACTGGTCTCTTCAGAATGAACTAACAGCTTGATCAATACTCACCTTCTGGTTGTGAATAAAGACTGTCTTAAAAGGCCACAGCCCTGCTGCTTGCTCCCTTGCACCTCATAACCAACTTGAAGTTCTACTCTCCATTATGGCTGGCCCCTTTGATCAATAAACAGAGCCTACTGGAGAGTAATGTAAACCAGGTATAGGAGTGAGAAAGCCAGAGTCAAAAAGAGTCCAAGTCAAGCCAGTTTAATAGTTACCACAGCCAAATCCAAAAAGGCATCCATAGTCTGAGGTACAAGGAGAAACCAGAGAAACATCATCTCCAAATGAGGGTTGATATAACTAGGCTGCTAGGATTCCACTTGGTGCTCAGCTGCAGATATTTGGCCATCTTGGAAATGTAGGCATGACTGGACTCCTGGTTTTCCAGGGATGAACAGCTTTCTCATAAGGAGACTGCTTGCTCTATAGAAGGCTTTTAGTCCTGAGGAATCCTTTCTCATAGCTGCACTGTTTGCTGGGGCGCTGATCTTGTGCCATCAGCCTGTGTCACTCCTGTGGACTGGGTCTCAGTCTGATTTAGTCTGAGTTCTGGCCACCATCAGCTACAGGCTAAGCCTTGAGAACTTCTGAGGGTCCAGAGTGTGAAGAACCTGGCAGTTCTCTCCCACTGTCAAGTCATGGGGATTCTGGTTCCTCTTTGATGGAGGACTTCTCTGATGGACTTGTTGTACCTGGTAGAACCCACCAGAGCCTGCACTCTATTGGCACATCCTTTGAGACCCAGGGTCTTCTCCATTACACACCTGTTTCTTTTTAAGAAAATTAAATGTGCAGGTAGGGGTGCAGGAGCTAGTACAGCCCTCCAAGGTGGGCATATGCTGCCCTCTGATCTCTGGAAGTTGTGCATCCATACTGTAGGCACATCACTGGCCTCTCTAGATCAGTAAATAAAATAACAGTAACTGGCTTTCAGACTGGAGTCTTTCTCAGCCTCATCTGGAGGTGCCAGGAACTGAACATGTGTTCTTCTAAATGGGGTACATTCTGTTCCATATCAACTGAACTATAGCCCTTCCCCTGGCTCAGGAACCAGGCACTCCAACCCACTGAGCAGCACCGACTCTTCCCAAGAAACAGACAAAGGCCAAAATTAATTAATTATAGGCCCGTCGCCAATGTTTCTTTCCTCAGCAAGGTAGTTGAGAGGGTGGTGGCCAATCAGCTGCAGGCTCTTCTGGATGAAACCAATGCCCTGGATCCATTCCAGTCGGGCTTCAGGCTGCGCCACAGCACGGAAACAGCATTGGTCACCCTGTTTGATGACCTGCTGAGGGAGGCTGACGGGGCAAAATGTCTCTGCTGGTCCTCCTCGATATCTCAGCCGCCTTTGATACCGTCGACCACGGTATTTTCCTGGGGAGACTCTCCGAGTTGGGAATTGGTGGCCAGGCTTTTGCCTGGCTCCGTTCCTTCTTGGAGGACCGTCCCCAGAGAGTGCAGATTGGAGAGAGTTTCTTGGCCCCATGGAGCCTCAATTGTGGGGTTCCGCAGGGCTCGATTATCTCTCCAATGCTGTTTAACATCTATATGAGGCCGCTGGGAGGGGTCATCAGGGGATGTGGTGCCATCAGTATACTGATGATACTCAGCTCTACATCTCCTTTTTTCCAACAACAGTGGATGCTGTCTCGTCCCTTGAGCGCTGCCTGGGGGCCGTTCAGCAATGGATGCAGGTGAATGGACTGAGGCTGAATCTGGGCAAGATGGAGGTCCTTCGGGTGGGTGCCCCAGACATCAGTGGTCTGGGAAACTCCCTTTCCTTTGCAGGGGTGACTCTTACCACCAAGAGTGAGGTTCGCAGCTTGGGTGTACATCTGGACCCGGCGCTCACCATGGAGACCCAGGTGTCGTCAGTGGTCCGTTCCTCACATTTCCACCTTCGGCGGATTGCCCAGCTGCATCCCTATCTTGATGTGGGGGCGCTCACCACTTTGGTCCATGCGCTCGTAGTCTCAAGATTAGACTACTGTAATGCGCTCTACGTGGGGCTGCCTTTGAGACTGACGCGGAAACTTCAGATGGTACAAAATGCGGCGGCCAGACTTCTAACTGGGGTGAAAAGGTACCAACATATTTCCCCCACACTGGCCACCTTGCATTGGTTGCCCATTCATTTCCGCATTGATTTCAAAGTTCTTACGATTACTTATAAAGCCCTAAACGGTTTAGGACCTCGATATCTGGCAGAGCGCCTTCTCCCACCCAGTTCTGCCAGAGTCACTTGTTCCAGCCAGGCCGGGCGGCTGAGGGGCCTAGCACCGAGGGAGGTCCGGAAGGAAATAACGAGGAACTGGGCCTTCTTGGCAGTGGCCCCTCGCCTCTGGAACAACTTGCCCATGGAGATCCGCCTGGCTCCCTCTCTGGGTGTCTTCAGAAGTAAACTTAGGACCTGGCTATTTGGGCAGGCTTTCCCTCCTGCTGTATCTTAAATTCACATTATAACATCTTGGATTTATTGCATATTTATTGGTTTTACTGTTTTTAAATTCGTAATGGCCCCCAGAGTAGACCTTTGGTCTAGATGGGCGGGGTATAAATCTAATAAAATAAATAAATAAAAACCCTGTTGCTTAGCATAATAAATCATATTAAAGCACATCCATTGAATCTACGCGGATTTAGTGAGTCAGCTCCTCCATAAACTCCATTGATTTAAAAGGGCCTACTCTGGCTTACTAAAGTAAGTTGCAGTTAGAATAGGCCCATTTGAATCAATGGAGCTTAAGGAGGACTCAATGATCTCCATTGATTCAATGGGCCTACTCTAGTGTGATTTACTAATGCAGGATTTGGGCCATAGACATAAATAAACATGCTGTTTGTTTATATGATCTGACCATTAGTTTCCAGAAACAGAAAACGGAATGTAAACAGATGTTTTGGCCAATTCAGATTTTTACAGATGCATTGACACTGATGGAAGTTAAGAGCCCATTCTAGCTTCACATAGGAAAATGCCTAAGCTGTAATTCATCAGGGGAAGCTGTCCCCATAATTGTACCTCCAGGCTGAATTCTCGCTCAATCTCGGCTGGTCAAAGGCGTTTAGAGGCTCAAGACTTCTGCCAAAGGGTAGAAAAGATGGCCATCCCCTTTTCCTGGCCTTGTAAATCTCTATCTCAAGAGGTGATCTGATACCCAGTCTTTTTACTGCTCCGTTCCCTGAAGGCTATTCTGAAAGAAATGATGATCTTAAACACAAGAAAGCCAGTTTCCCTGCAATTCACAGTAGCCTATAATTTATTCCCAGACTCCTTTTCCCAGCAATGTCTGCGATATATACTGAGCTAGTAAATAGGCTTTAATCTACAACCATTGTTAAATAAAGAATGCAGGTAACATAGGAAATAAATTGCCTCTGTCTGCTTTGAACATCATGAAAGTTAAGGTTTCTCATCTCTTAAAATAATGCATAATAATAAATACTGCTATCTGTTTGCAGGCGCAATCAGTTTTATATTTTCTTCTCTCTTCCACCTTTGTGCTGCCCGCAAGTTGTCTTCTGAATAAAACAGAGGTGGAGATGCTTGAGCTGACAAAGAGGAGGGAAATAAAGCTGGCACATAAGAAAAGACTGTACCAGAGGTTTCTCATCTGTGACTGTGTCATGTTGTGACTCAGCATCATGTAGTCTTTCAGGCTCAAACACTCTGCAACCACAGACTTAAGTTGTAGGGCAACTTTGAGGTACAGCATCAAAGGCTTGTATAACCCTTATGAACTATTGGTTCAGCCCAAAAGGGTGGAATAAGAAAGAGTGGGGCTGTGAGTAAGAGATTTGAATCAGAAAGAGCAGGAGAGCTGAAGAGGTTGGAGCCACTGTTGTCATTTAGACTGCTAAGGCCTTTGCCAACATGGTCTAGGTATAATTCATGTATGCTGTGTTGTAATCCACATGGTGAATTCATTGATATGCAATTGAATCAGTATTTTATTCTGGGTTCTGAATGTGGAGTTGATTAGAGACAAGCATGAACTGGATCCAGTTCGTGATTTGATTTTCAGTTTGTGCCCAGTCGGGGCCGGCGACCTCCTCCTGTCATGCCACCACTGTTGAGCCACTGCTGCCGCCTCCTCCCCAGGTCCCATGCTCTGAGGCAGTGACTGGGCTCCTTGCCCTGATCAGTTGGGAGATGGGTGCATGCTCGGAGGCAGTGATTGGCTTCCCTGCAAGGTGCCTGGTTGCTGGCTCAGAGCATGGCACTGGGCACCTGGGGAGGTGGTGGTGGCATAGCAGCAGCACGGTGGCAGGAACAGGTAGGCCAGGTAAGCGGGAAGAGGGATGAGCCATCCCCGTTTGCCAAAGCAAATTAAGCGCCATTTGGCAAAACAGGATCCCCAAACCGTGCCATGAACCGAACCACGAACCAGCACAGTTTGTTGGTTTTTCTGGTTCGTGGTTCGGTTCATGCTCATCTCTAGAGATGACTCTTCTATGTTATGGACACCCAACCCAGTTGGGGAAAATATGTTGCAATTTTGTTTGAGTCTGAATTCAAAGGGATACTTGAACTTTGCAAATCTGCAAGCAACTTATCTTTTGCTGCTGTTGCCTAGGCCTTGGGTGCACAAATTGTTGCATTTTGTTGTTATAATTGCTCAAGTTGTCTATTGTGAACTCTGAATTAGAAGGGACTCATTTTGTGAAATTGTGTTTACAGGGTTCATCGCTAGATATCTAAATCAACAAACAACCCCATAGAACTTAAAAACATTGCACTTGCACTGTTATTACAGGTTTGTCTTTTTGACAAGCTTTTTAGAGTCCTTATTCTCCAATCGGGGGACGACAGAGGATGAGATGGTTGGACAGTGTCATCGAAGCTACGAACATGAATCTGACCCAACTCCGGGAGGCAGTGGAAGAGACGAGGGCCTGGCATGCTCTGGTCCATGGGGTCACGAAGAGTCGGACACGACTTAACGACTAAACAACAACAACAATTCTCCAATCAGATGCCAGGTTGTTGTTGTTGTTTTAAATCTTGTTGTTCTGGGGATTGTACATGATCTGATCATCTTGGGCTTGACAAGACTGCCTTGTGAGCATTTGGCAATTCCTTCAAGAGGTCTCAGTTCCAGTGTAATACCACCGAGTATTGGGAGGGGAAATAGTTTTGGCAATTTGCACAGAATGTAGTTTGCACAAAATGCAAATATGGTACTCTGGCTTTGCCACTTTCCTAGCTGGCCTTCACTTGCTGTATCTCTACATGGAGTATGTTTGAATAGTTCAGTTGCTCTTGCTGTAAAGTCACAGAAAAACTGTCAGAGGAGGCTTCTTGTTGTGTCTCAGCACGGTGGCAACAAGATACTCCATTGTAAGGGACATGCGACAGCCAATCGCTACAAAGTTATCCTCCTCTGTTTTTTGGCTGGGGGCAGCCTCTATTCTCCCCTTTCCAAACACCCCCCAGAATGGGGCATTCTGGGAAGTATAACATGACCCATTTCATGGTGATGAAATATTGACACTTAAAATTTCCTTTTGAAAATTTGCATCCCAGCCTTCAACGATGTGAAAAACAGAGGAGGTTATTCCATCCTAAAGAGAAGAAGCTGTTTTGCCCGCTCCGTTCCTGTTTATCTCTCCAAATTTGAGGCAAACATTTAGCATTATGAAAGCTCAGCCCAGAAAAAAGCAATAAGTTACTGTGAAAACAACAACACAAGGATTAAAATAGAAACAACAAAATGGGTAAGATAAAAATCTGGTGAACTTGGGAACAAGATTGTTTCCTTTTGATGTCTGAAGGCAGAGATGGAGATGCTCTACTGGATTTTCTGAGGGAAAATGGTGCATGCTATCATTTAGAAGGAGATTTTGTGGCCATGCTGGCAGAGGGATTCTGAGAGATGTCAGCCAGACAAACAAACAAGTAAACAAACAAACGTTTCCAAGCTCTGTCCCAGGAAGGATACCACTATTCCAGCTGATTCACCTCAGAAGGAAGTGGGACAAATCTGAGCTTCCTTCTATGATAAATGTATTTTATTTAAAACATTTTACCCCACCTTTTTCCTTAAAAGGACTTACATAATCAAAAACACAATTTTACAAGTGCAAAACAGTAAATTATTCAAATATAAAGAAGATTTAATGCAAGGAGGTCTTATGGCCTTTTAGCTATCTGGGTCCCAAACTGTTTACGGCTCAAAAAGCAAATAATAATGATAACGATGATGCTTTGAATTAGGTTTAGACTATGGAACCAAGGCTTCGTACAGTACTTATGAGGCCTAGAAACGAAAGCTCACTGTTTTGTTCCCAGATGTCTACTGCTGGATAGCCCTGTGGTACGGGTAGAGGTTTCGAGTTCGATTCTCCACTGTGTCTTCTTGATGGGCTGGACTCGATGATCCATAGGGTCCCTTCCAGCTTTTCAGTTCTAAGATGATGATGATGATATACCCATAACCTGCGGAAAGTATTGGGATAAGGAGAATGCCCTACCCCTCATTGTGAGGTCTTCCTAGAAATATCTTGAAAAGTCTCTGTATCTCACTCTAAGGTATTTCAAGATGGATGATGTTGCTCTACCAGATGAGGCAAGGTAGAGTGCGCTTTAGAATACTACTCCCAGAACAATCCCTATTTATCTCTCATATTCTCTGACTCACTCTCTCACAGAGAGAGAGAGAGATGTGCCAAAAAATACAGAAGATAGCACTCGGACGAGATGGTTGGACGAGATGGTTGGACAGTGTCATCAAAGCTACCAACATGAATTTGACCCAACTCCGGGAGGCAGTGGAAGACAGGAGGGCCTGGCATGCTCTGGTCCATGGGGTCACGAAGAGTCGGACACGACTTAACGACTAAACAACAAAGCACTCTAAGGGCATGGGTAGCTCCTCAGGGAGAGCTGGATTGCAATGGATTCCATCTGTCCCCCTGCATTCTGAGGTGAATCAGCTGGAATAGTGTTATCCTTCCTGGGACAGAGCTTGGAAAAGTTTGTTTGTTTATTTGTTTGTT
The DNA here is from genome assembly GCA_037013535.1 of Intellagama lesueurii. Lineage (NCBI taxonomy): Eukaryota > Metazoa > Chordata > Lepidosauria > Squamata > Agamidae > Intellagama > Intellagama lesueurii. The sequence goes on from JBAJHW010000003.1 coordinate 12,196,639, forward strand.
TGTCTGGATCAGAACTCTCAGAATCCCTCTGCCAGCTTGGCCACAAAATCTCCTTTTAAATTATAGCATGCACCGTTTTCCCTCAGAAAATCCAGGAGAGCACCTCCGTCTCTGCCTTCAGACATTAAACGGGAAACGATCACTAGGCCTCAGAAGGTATTTGCAGGTTTGCTGAAGCAAGGGTTCCCATTTTAAGTGAGCAGAGCACTACACTCAGCTTTCTCTTTTTTTAAAATTTTCCAACAGAAGATTTAAAAACATAGATATATAGCACAATGCGCATTTAAACAGTAAACATAAAGTGTAAGAATTGCTAATCGTCGAACCATAAACAAAGATAATCTAAATGCAAAAAAGAAAAAAAGCCTAAGGCTCAACATAGAAGCAATCTTGTATATTGGAATAATTCTTCTGATGAGATCCTGTTCATGACATCCCACTTTTTATTCATTTTCTGTTCCTTTACTGCAGGATTTTTACTTTCCACCAATTATAAAATAAATTCCAGCTTAAATAAAAAGATGATTCTTCTTGTCCCTTTAGCCTCTTAGTTAATCTATCCATTTCTGCACTTTATAATATTTTTTTAATGATCATGTCGCGTCCCCTCAGTGTCCCTTGTTTGTTCTCCCCAAACACTCAGGTCCACCCGCTGGATGCGTTTACTCTTTTTACGCTGCCACCAGTGGATATAGTCCACACTATACCAAATATATGTATCTCAGACGCGTGCTGCCAATACAACAGGTTTATTGATCTCGTACTTGTTAAATCACAGATGTAAATCACAGATGTTCTTTTATTACTGTTTAAGATCTCTCTTTAAAGTACTTGGGTTTGATTACACGTTTGCTTGCATATACTTATTCACAATAACCACTTCAACAGTACTCTTTGACTATCTATCTATTCACTATTCCTTCTAACTCTTTCCTATTCTCTTTAACACTCCAACTTTCCAATCTCTGTCTTAATTCCCTCAATTCAATATCCTCACTCTCTCAATTCAATCTCCTCACTCTCCTTCTCTCTAGCTCTCTAACTGTCTAACTAACTCCGCCCCTCCTGTCCTATCATAGGCTCCTGCACATGAGCTCCATATGATGGACAGGAGTGACGTGGGCATTCTGCCACAGATCATATCATCATTTGGTGGATTTTCATCTTTCCAAAACTGTGCCCATAATAACCGAGCTGTTGTCAAAATATGTAGTATTAAATAATAGCTTTGTATATCTACAGTATTTGGTAGTAATCCTAACAAAAATATTTCCGGTTTAAATTCTGTTTCCTGTTTTGACATTTGCTTAATCCACATGTGGATTTTAGCCCAATAATTTTTTGCTTTATCACAAGTCCACCATACATGGTAATAACTTCCTTTCATGGTTTTTACATTTCCAACACTTATTTGACATATTTGGGAACATTTTTGCAAGTCTAGCTGGTGACAAATGACATCTATAAAACATTTTATATAAATTTTCTTTGTAGGAAGTTGCTAATGTTAACTTATAATTTTTTGTCCGAAGTTGTTGCCATTTTTCTAATTCTATATTATAGCCAAAGTTTTTAGACCATTTTAACATTGTATCTTTAACTTCTTCATCTTGTGTATCCCATTGCAGTAAACATTTATACAATTTTTGAATTTGTTTTTCTTCTATAGTAAGTAATATTTTGTCAAATGTTGTATATTCTTTATAAAAACCTTGAGCCTTCTTATCTTGATTATAAATTGATTGTATTTGCATTTGAGGACACCATGAAAAGACTAGTCCTTGGTTCTCTAATTGAATTTTTGTCTTCAAAAGTCCCTCAGAATTCAAAAGCTCATTATAAGTAGTTATTTTTTTGAAGTTTAGCAAATTTGGGTATGTAAATGCTTCCATTGGTGAGACCCATCTAGGTATTTTCACATATATTTTAGATTTAACTTTTCCCCAAATCCTTAAAAGAGAATTTCTTATTATATTTCTTTCAAAATATTTATGAGTTTTAGTCCTTCCGTACCATAAAAACGCATGCCATCCTACTTGCAAATCGTGTTCCTCTAAGTATAGTACGCTCTTATTTTTTAGTTTTATCCATTCCCTAATCCACGTTAATCTGCGAAAGTAATTTCACATAATTATCTTCTTTCAATGAAGAGCATCTAGCTGTCAAGCAAATTCCCAAATACTTTACTTTCTTCGCTATTTGAATGTTTGTATTTAAGATGAGCTGACTTTTTTGTTTTTGGGTTAAATTTTTAGTTAAGAATTTCGTCTTCTCTCTATTGATTCTCAATCCAGCTACCTCGCCAAATTCTTCAATTTGCTGAAGTAAAATTGGGTCTGATTTTATTGGGTCTTCTAAAATAAAGACCAGGTCATCTGCAAAAGTTTGAAGTTTAAAAACTTCGTCTTTAATCCTTGTTCCTTGTATTCCTTGATTCTGTCTATTTTCTCTGTTTAATATTTCCAATGAAAAGATGAACAGCAACGGGAAAAGTGGACATCCTTGCCTTGTTCCTGTAGCAATCTCAATATTTCCTGCTACTTCTCCATTAACGATTATTTTTGTTGATTGATTTGTATAAATTGCCCCTATCATATTCAAGAAGTTTTCTCCAAAGTCCATCATCTGAAGTTGTTTCTTCATATATTCCCAGTTTAAGTTATCAAAAGCTTTTTGTGCGTCCAAAAATAAGAGAGCCATTTGTTTTTCCGGGTGTGCTTCATAATATTCTAAAATGTCTACTATAGTTCTTATATTGTTCTTCAATTGCCTTTTTGGGAGAAAGCCATTTTGGTCTACATGTATAAATTGCGTATGATATTTTTAAAGTCTTTCCGCCATAATGGACGCAAATATTTTATAATCCACATTAAGAAGAGAAATCGGCCTATAGTTCCCTATTTGAGTCAAATCAGCTTCTTCCTTAGGTATTAGTGTAATATTTGCCTCTGACCAAGATTTTGGAATCTTTGCTTCTTTTAAGTGTTTGGTTGCAAACATTTTTCAGAGGTCCCGCTAATTCCTCTCGAAATGTTTTATAATATTCGGTGGGGAGTCCATCTGGGCCTGGGGTTTTCTCATTTTTTTGTTCATTTATACTTTCCATAATTTCCAGCAATGTTATCTCTGCATTTATTATCTTTTTAGCTTCTTCAGGTAGTTTGGGAAGGTTTGCTTTTTCCAAATAGTCCTTTATCTTCTTCCTGTCTGTTGCTTGTGCTTTATAGAGGTTGGTGTAAAAGTCCACTATTATACTATGTATTTGACTTTTTAGAGTTTGTAAAATACCCTTTATATCTTTTAATCTACAGTCAACCCTCGATTTACGAACTTAATCCGTTCCGGAAGGACGCTCGTACATCGAAAAGTTCGTAAGTCGAAGTACCATTTCCCATTGAAATGCATGGGAATGGAATTAATCCGTTCCAGCATTTCAAAAAAAATACCAAAATAAAAATAAAAAGAGCAAGTCCCACGCTGGGACTGAAAAAAAAACAAAACAAAAAAAAAACAAAAAAAAACCACACACACACACACACAAAAACCACAGAAACATAACCCCCCAGTCCAAACCCACCCTCCAAAACCCACACAGAAAAGTTTTTTTTAAAAGGACTTACCAGTCCGAAGCCTGCTGGTGCTCCGCTGCCTCCGCCGCGGCCGGGGCGAGCGGCCAAGTGCCCGGCCAGCTCTAGCCTCCCAGCGCTCCGCTGCCTCCGCCGCGGCCGGGGCGAGCGGCCAAGCGCCCGGCCAGCTCTAGCCTCCAGGCGCTGGGTGAGCGCTGCCTCCAATCGCGGCGGCGGGGGACCCCAGGGAGGTCTCCGATGGTGGCGGGGAACCTCCCAGGGCTTCTCCGCCGCCATCGGAGACCTCCCGGGGGTCCCCCGCCACCGCGATCGGCGCCTTCAGGCTTTCCCAGGGAGTAGACCGGGCCTACCGGGGGAAGCCCTCCCCTGGTAGGCCCGGTCTACTCCCCGGGAAAGCCTGGTAGACTGGGCCTACCAGGGGAGGGCTTCCCCCGGTAGGCCCAGTCTACTCCCCGGGAAAGCCTGAAGGCGCCGATCGCGGTGGCGGGGGACCCCCGGGAGGTCTCCGATGGCGGCGGAGAAGCCCTGGGAGCTTTCCCGCCACCATGGGAGACCTCCCTGGGGGTTCCCGCCGCCGCGATCGGTGCCTTCGGAGGTCTCAAAGGGCTTTCCCCCCAACATTGGAGGAAGCCATTTGAGAGCTCCGAAGGCAAAAAGGCAGGGAGAAAGGGCGGGAAATTCGAATTTCCCGCCCTTTCTCCCTGCCTTTTTGCCTTCTGAGGTCTCAAACGGCTTCGTCCGATGTCGGAGGGAAAGCCCTTTGAGACCTCTGAAGGGGCCGATCGCTCCGTTGGCATTGACTTGCGAACGGAGCCTCGTTCGTAGGTCGAGGCTCAGTTCGCAAGTCGATGCCAATTTTTTCCAACGGAGCCGTTCGTAAGTCGAAATGTTCGTAACTAAGGCCATTCGTAAGTCGAGGGTTGACTGTATTTATTTGTCGCTTTTCTCTCTGTTTCTTCAGTTTATAAGCTAGCCATCTTCCTGGCTTGTTTGCATTTTCAAAAAAAAAATTGTTTTGTAGCTTTTATCTGTTGTGCCATTTCTTCTGTATCCATAAGGTTCAGTTTATGTTTCAACAAGTCCATTTCCTTTTTCACCAATTTGTTATTAGGGTTGTTTTGAAGTTCTAATTCCAATCTTTTATGTTCTTCTTTCATGTTGTCGTATCCTTGTTTTCTCTTTTTATTTCTTTTAATTATATATGAAATCGGAAAGCCATGGAATACTGCCTTAGCTGCATCCCATATCACCTGTAATGAAGAATGCTGTATTTTGTTTTCTTTAAAGTAATATTACATTTCTTTTTTAGCTTTATCTATGAATTCTTGTTCTTTCAAAATTGTCGTGTTAAGGTTCCATCTTCCCTTTTGTTTTCTCCTTTCTTTCCAAATGATTTTAAGTGGATTATGATCCGCCCATGTACTTGTTTGTATATTCAATTCGTCAATTCCTGACCTCAAATCCATTGTCGTCCATATCATGTTGATTCTAGACCAAGATCTATGTCGGTTCGAGTAAAATGTATATTGTAGTTTTTCTCCATTATGTCCGCACCATGTATCTTCCAACCCCAACTCTTCTGCCATTTGGAAAAATATTTTAGGTAATATCCTTCTTTTGCTTTTCCCTTTGTGGTTCTTTTTATAATCCTTTGTTTGATCAACTATAGCATTAAAATGTCCAATTAGGCAAATATTTTGATGGTTTTTCTCCATCAAAAGATTATAAAGTCTTTTATAGAACGTTTCTTGGGCTTCATTTGGAGCATATATAGCAACTAACAATGTTTTTCTATTGTTGACTTCTGTTTCCACCATTAGAATTCTTCCCTCTTTATCTGCATAGAAGAAAACAGAAAAGACAAAGCCAACAAAGGTCTCACTAGAGAGTATTTCACTTATTTTTTGCTAGATTGCAGTCTTCCGGAGTCGACAGCTCTTCAGAAGGGATTTATTTAGCCCCTCCCCTTCACCACCACGGGGTAGAAAGAGGCTACTGGGTCCCTCACGAGTTGCCGCCGCACTCGCGATCTGGACCCAGAAATTGCACCTCTCCTCGGAGGACCTCCAGGCCCCCTATGTCTCCTACGGACACCCCCGAGTGTGGGATCCGCCCTCACCGCTCGGAGCTCCAAACGGGAGCGGTATCACTGCGACGAAACCGGAACCGGAAGTCCTACGCTCAGCTTTCTTGTAGTGGTCAGTCCAAGGTTCTGACAGACGACGTCATACCTGCCATGACTCTGCCTCACCTTGTTGACGACTGTCCTGCCTACTGTGACCTGACGTGGCTGGACTTTGCTCTGCCTTGTCTTCCAATGCATTGTCCTGCTAGCAGATGCTTCTGTTGCTTTCTGCATCCCATATGAATTCAGAAGCCTGACTGCTACAGAACAATCCCACCAGCATTCCAGTGCCTGCATTTTGAACCAAGAGGAGTCTCCAGAAAAAGGCAGCCCCACGTATACTTTTTTCAGTTGTCCTTATCCCTCGGTCATGGCTTGCCCTTCTCTAATCAGGAGGTACGTTCAGGAAACTAATGCAGGAACAAAGATGGCCATTTCCTCTATAGATAGGCAACTCTTAACCTTCACACACTCTAAAACCTTTTTCTGCCTGCAAGTGAAGCATGTCTCAGGTTCTTTTTCAGGAAGCGTACACGCTCCACTTACCGGAGATTTGGAAAATTGTAAACATCATTCTAGAGTGCTTTTTGTGGTACCACATCCTGCATCCTATATTTATCTACATATTTATTGATTGTATCCTACGGAACAAAAACAGCTCAAGGCAAATGCAGAGGGCAAAAGGTAGTTTGCAATGACAGTAGGCTTCCTTAGTTACATCATAATCAAAGAGATGATAAGATTTTTGGTATTGTGCTGAACTTAATCAACACCCCGATTGCTAGTGGGGCTTTAATAGGGTTTACACTTATAGGGACACATGACAGAGAGATGCTCGCAAATGGTATATGGTGCCCTGAATTAATTGTGCATTATCCTCTTTAAGGACAACCTGGAATATCATGTGGGATCATAAAACTTGCTGCAAGTCTATATGTTAAGTGCCTTGTAAGTGAGCTGTAGAAGAACCTAGTTAATAAAACCAGTCATCATATCATGCTCATGTGTAGAGACTGAATGAGTGGTCTGTGTTGAACAGACAACAACACAGCTACTATCTCCATCCATAGACAGCATTGTGGCCTATCACGGTATCATTTTAGCACTGTATTTTCTCATGGTGTGTTTAGGCGTCTAGAAAACTCTGCATTCAAACAAGCAATAACCCTTAACCCAGAGACTTATGGGAACAGTTAGGTTGGAGTATGCTCTCTGGCTTGTTTGGTCATATTGGTGTCTTGCCCCAGTTGGAAAAATTCTTGTCAGTTAGAGAACCAGAACCCCCAACCACCCCCTCTGCATGTAAAGGAAATTGACACGGACTGTGGACGTTCAGGAAGGATGGTTCACCCTGTTGCGGAGTTCTGAGTTTTGGCTATACTCTTCTAGCCGTGCAGCAGAAATTCAAGGACTTATAGAACAACATTAGCTTCAAGTCTTCCCAGAGTAGACCACCCCTTTTGCTTCACATCAGCTGGCACTGACAGTCTCAATAACTCACTCTGAGACATTAGTAAGAGAAGGAGTAAAAAAGTTTCATTTACTCACAGTTCTGAATAGATCAATAAACAGCATTCTGTACAAAAATGACTGCTTACAACAACAGGCCTCAACAGACGCACTGCTGACTACTTTTGGCAGACTTTTGCAGAGTACATTCTCTAAGTCTAAGAGCAGGAAAGCACAGTTACCCTAGCCCAGAAAGGCCCTTCCCAATCAAACCTACTAAGGCAGCATGCAGGGTTGAAATAACTCAATCACACCCTTTCCAGATGAAGGGAATGCTGCAGCAGAATCTGGGGCAGAGATACCCCCAAGTGCCAGGGACATTCAAAGAGGCAGGACAGAATTACCTTGCTTACAAAAAGTGCAAGGATGCATCAAACAATTCCTTGCAACAGACAACCCTTGACCAAATAATTTTAACGTCAGATGATAAATTAATTGGGAAAATATATAAATTTCTCTTAAATTGGAAAATGGCTGATGAACAAGTCAGAGAAACAATGGTACAATGGGCAAAAAACTTTGGATTCAATATTGATCCTGAAAAATGGCAAAAGCTGTGGACTAGAAACTATAAAATGACAATGGCATCATCTTATAAAGAGAACTTATATAAAATATTCTATAGATGGCATTTACCACCTGATAGACTAGCTAAAATGGTTCCTAATCGATCAAGTAAATGTTGGAAATGTCATAAAAAAACTGGAACTTACTATCACCTTTGGTGGACATGTGATAAAGCAAAAAGGTTTTGGGTAAAAATACATATATGGCTTGTTAAAATAACCAAAAAACATGTAAATTTTAAACCACAATTTTTTTCTATTAGGTATAATACCCGAAAATGTTGATAAGCAAAATGTATATTTAATTCTGTATATTTTAACAGCTGCAAGGATAATATTTGCACAGTACTGGAAGAATGAAGAAGCACCTCCAGATGAAGAAATAATCAAGAAGATACTGGACTGTGCAGAAAGGGACAGACTGACATTAAAAATCAAAGGGAAGGAAGATTCAGAATACTATCAAACTTGGAATCAGTTTCATCAATGGCTAGAAGCACGCTGTATAGAATAAGGACTTAATATGTATTGTAGCTGTATAAACAAATGATTATAAGCAGAACCCAGGAGACACGATGTTAAATAAGCACAGATAGATTTTATAAATAATAATAAAACTTTGAATAAAAAAAAAGTGCAAGAATACATCAAACAATTCCTTGCAAGTGGGAGCTTCCTTATACAATTGTGCCACAAATTGAGGTATGTCGTGTCCTTAAAATAAGGTTGGCTGCTGTAGTAGAGAATGCTCATTGCCCAGTATTTTCTTGGCTCCTTGCATTCTGGAAATTCTTGCTTTGTTTGGCTTTCCTTGGCTTGATTAAGGACTGTGTCTCTGACTTCCCAATGCTTGGTTCATGACCTGTTTTAAACCCAGCTCTGTTTCATGGACTCTGTTTTCCCCTGCCTCTTATCTGATGTTTGTTGATGCTGTGTGCCTTGACCTTGTCTTGGCTTCCTGGGCACTGGGTGTGTGGTTCTTCCTTATTTGCTCTGGCACTTCCCTGTGTGGCTCCTTGCTGATTCGGGACCACCCGAAACTCTGCCTGGCGCTTGCTGCTAGAAACCAGGATAGTCGGTGCAAATAATCTTCCATGGCAGCATTTGAAGCTGTTCCTTCTTTAGCTCATTTTTGGGTGATATTGGGCTATAGTTTCCTATTCTAGGCCTTCCACAGGCCTGAATATGGAGAAAGCTAATGTCTTTCAAAAATCTCCTCTGTTTTTCAGTTTACAAAGTCTTTTTGTTGTTTTTAAGTGGGGATGAGGATAAAGATTAAAAGGCAAGCATCCAAAATTTAGAACTTTTAACCTGAAGCGCTGAGGCTTCATAACCTAAAGCCAATATTAACTGATGTCCTTGAGTTGGGGTGGGGGGAGAGGGTTAATTTTAAGTCCTGCTGCCAGTTCCTTTCATCTATGACCTGAAAGATTGATCACCTGTTTCTAGAGCATTTGCTGAGCATCTTTGCTGCCCTGAACTGCATTCATATGTTGGCTTTCTTTAACTCTGCCATAGGAAGTAGGCTAATTTAATCACCGATTCATAGGTATGTGTTACTTACTTACAAGACCTGGGTATTTAGCTTGTGCTACTTTGAGAAATTCTTCTAAATTCTTTTAACTTGTGTAAGAGAGTGTTAAATTCAATGGTGAATTTAAGTCATACAATGGAGAATATAAGGAGAAGCATGCTGGATATGACCAAAGGTCTATCTGGGTCAATGCGGTTCACACAATAGCTATCCAGATATACATGGGAAGCTCATTACCAACTTTGGCACAACATATCTCATTGCCTGAGGCAGGGAACAAAAGGGTTGTGCTGTGTGCCCTCACAATACTCAGTGGATAGGTTAGAGGCGGGAGAAGGAGGATGCCAGCAGGGACCGCTGGGACCGAAGCATAGCCAGCTGAGGAACTGATGGGGTAGGTGGATGAGCAGCAGTAGTGAGAAAAAGGCCAGCGACAGGGATGTGAATCTCGCAGCCTCTCGTTCTTGATGAGAAACAGAAAAACAAACAAACTCTTTTTTCCTTGCAGAAAAATGTCTAGGTGCAAGACTCTCTCCCCTCCAAAACACCCCATGAGATTTCTCTGAGGTTTCATGGTTATTTTTTCCTGGAAATAGTTCTGGGTAAAATACGGGAGTGTACAGATGTGTTCAGATTATTTCCAGGATGGAAATAAACCTTGGCTTCTTTTCTCCAGCCCTTCTTTTTCTGCTCTTCTTGCAGGCTTTTGATGAGATCCAGTTGTGAGGAATACTTAACTTGTGTTAATCATTGTCAGGTTTTCATTTCCTTAATGGATGCATTATTCTTAATGTTTTGGGTGTTCAATGTACCAGCACTCCACAAAACAACCAGGGCATGCTACAGAGTTGAGTTCAGGGTAAGTGGTGCATTTTTCAGCCGCTCCTAATAAACCTAATGTTGTATGAACAATTACTCTTGCCTATTATTAAATGCGTTTGTCTTTGTACAGACAGATGATTGTTTGGGTCTGTTTGAGAAATAATTTCTGTCCCAGATGCACATTGGGTGATGGAAACTGGGGTCAGGGATGATGTTGAAATTTTGCATCCAGAGCACAGCTCTCAACGGATACATGTCTGTCTGCCTGTCTGTCTATTAAGACCTTCTATTTGAGCTTCACCCATTACCCTCATCCAAAAAAACCCCCTGCATTGGCATGTTGGGAGGTATGTTTTGACCCCATGAGAATTCTAGCTAACCATGTGCACTGTCTTTGGACAAATATGTGACTACAAGATGAATCAGGGGTATTTGTGAATTTCTGGGGCAAATACAGGGCAGACCAAAGAGCCCAGGGATGTTAAAGGGTCAGAGCAGCATTGGTAGTAAATCTGTCACTCATGCATTGTGATTAGATGTGAGGAAAGTGAAAGAAAATCTTAGGAAGACAACAGAAATTACAGTCTTTAGTTAGACATGTATGTATCTTACTTTTTCTGCTGCACAGCCAATGACTGAATCAACGGAGTTCTGTAGCTATAGCACTACTACATCTGAGTTTTGGATCCATGGAAAAGAAGACTGGGGTAGTGAGAGAAGCTGCAGAGCAGCAGGCTCCCTATATTGCCCTTTTAATTCAGTCTAAGATCTGAATTTGTGCATGCGTATGTGTGTGTATGTTTAAATGACACAATTAAGAAGCCTCTATACACAACTGTGATTTACTTTAGTGTAATATGTCACAATCAGAGTGAGCCCATTTGAATCAATGGAATTTACAGAAGAGTTGACTCACCAAATCCCCACTGATTCAATGGGCCTACTTTAGTATGACTTACTAGGCTAAGCAACAGGATTCCAGCCAATCTGTACTGGACGGAAGCTCCAGGACATTGTTTTGGCTGTATAGATGGCAATGTTATTGAACTGTAAGTCTGTGCATTAAACAAGATTTTTCAGATTCCCTGCAGTATCCCTAAATATTATGTGTGCAAAATACTTACAGCTCCTCCAGTTTACAACAGTTTTCTTTACAACCCCCGCTGCTTTTAGAAGCATTTCAGTACTAGCTAATGCCCTGCATCCAAAACTCACTTTGATGACTACTGTGATTGGTTCTGTGAACTGGCATGTTTATGTCACCAACGTGAGAGAGTAAGAGAGTGGAGGTAGGAAGGAGAAGGAAGGAGTCAGCAGAGGTGAGAGTGTTGTGTCCAACAAACAAGCACAAGAGAGGAAGTCTGAGGGAGAAGACAGCTTAGATTTTATTTACAAGTCATGAACATTTTCCAAGAATGAAGTCCCTCTTTTAACATTTTGCCTAATGAAAAAAATGGTGGTTGATTTACAACAGCTTGCTTTTCAACCATTGTCAGACCGATTGGGTTGTAAGTGTGAGGGTCCGTTACTTTTCCAAGCTGCCTGCCAGTGAGTCTTGGTGCCAGTTGGGAGTGGAGAGAACACAGGTGCCCATGTGCTAAAGCAACCACGCAATAAAATCAGTCCATCTCCTCTGCAGCTTGTCCTTCAAATGGTCTCCCCTCCCAATATCCTGTGAAAGCGTAACAATTCTGTCAGGCTTCAAGTGGCCCGTGAAAGATGGCAACTCTAACATGGCAGCCCACCCATGAATTCTAAATTAAGGCGTATTATATAGAGCCTGGAAAAGTAACACGTCCAAACTCTGAACTATCCACAGCTCAGAAAACACAGTAGTGTAGGCAGCTGTCATTTGACAAGAATGAAGACAGCACACAGATTTATTTTGGTCCACCCCCCATTTTAGATTATACTGTGGGAATTAAAAGCCTCCGTTGGGGAGGACTGCCTCATTCTGTACTACGGGAGAAGGTCTTTTTCTCTGTTTTTAATCATTCTTCTCATATCTCTTGCACGTTGGTTGCCTGTCTGAGGTGCCACCAGACCTAGCTCTGTGTTTATCACCACAGTACAGAGAGGGCCTTGTCCAGTTCAGTACTGCTGTTACCGCTTGCGCTGGCCCTTATTAAATTGTCATCAAGAGCCCCCATGCTCGCGCTGCATTGTTACGAGCAGGGAGGGAGTCTTCTCAGCTTTACCTTGCAACAGCAAGAGAAAGGCGCCTTGCCAATTCCTCATGATCCTCGCTTAATGCATTGCCGTCTCCTCGTGAAATATATCCTGGCCGGCTCTAAGCAGCTCTTCATATAAACCACTCCAGGTGTTCCCCTGTAATTGGCTTATGTATTCCAAGCAGCCTTTTGCGGTATGTATCTAAATAAAAGCACAATGCTTGTCTTTCCTGGGTATTCCTTGGCTGTCAGGCTCTTGAAAGAGAAAGAGAAAAGAAACAGAATGCAAATGTCAGGCTGGAAATTGCTTTTTGCACCTTAAGCAATCTCTGCCTCGCTGGCGGCTTGGATGGCATTTCCATTTTGGGTTCTTCTCTTTGAGCCAATGGAGAAAATATTCCTTGGAGTGCAACCTTTGTTTAGACTCCCCCTTTCCAAAATTGGTGTCCACCATGAGCCCCATCAATCTATGAGCACTGTTGCAACTCCCTCTGCTTTTTCCTTTAAAGTCTCCAACAGAGGTCTTGAAAGTTTGATCAACACTTTTATACTGGTGGTATTGTTGTCCTTTAAAAAACTGGTGTGACTTCAGGAATAAAATTGTGCTGTAGGTTACATGTATATGGTGAAGTGTAGGATTGATTCCTTCCTTTTACATTCAGGTAAGCCCATGGACATGGTGGCGCTGCGGGTTAAACCACAGAAGCCTCTGTGCTGCAAGGTCAGAAGACCAGCAGTCGTAAGATCGAATCCACGCGACGGAGGGAGCTCCCGTCGCTTGTCCCAGCTCCTGCCAAACTAGCCGTTCGAAAGCATGCAAATGCAAGTGGATAAATAGGTACCACCTCGGTGGGAAGGTAACGGCGTTCCATGTCTAGTCGCGCTGGCCACGTGACCACGGAAACTGTCTTCGGACAAACGCTGGCTCTATGGCTTGGAAACGGGGATGAGCACCGCGCCCTAGAGTCGGACACGACTGGACTAAATGTCAAGGGGAACCTTTACCTTTACCTAAGTCCATGGAGGTCCGTCTGTAGCTACTTGCTATGATGTGTCTGTTAGGTGCTGTCAAGTTGGAACCAACTTATAACAACCCTAATAGGACATTCAAGGTAAGTGAGATATTTGAGGAGTGGTTTTACCAGTTCCACTCCCCCAGTGAGCTTCCATGGTCAAGTGGAGATTCAAACTCAGGTCACCTGAATCCTAGTTTGTCATTCTATCCACTACACCACACCGGGTTATATCATGTCACCTCTCAATCTTTCCCTCCCTAACTTAAATATACACAACTCTCTTGTTACATACAATCCTTGCTCCTCACAGAGTTTGTTTTCTCCACTCTTTACCATTTTTTTTTTCATTCTAGTCTGGTGACGTTCCAATAAACTGAGTGGTAGGAAAATAATGTTGGCAAATGTCAGCATCCTTGCTGGGATCCAACAAGGTTTGCTGTCTTAACCTGTCCCATTATCTGCTCCATTGAGCCATCCAGGTACCAGAATTTTTGAAAGCAGATATTGTCAGCCCAACACAGGAGATCATCACTGTTGAGAGGTTAAAATGTTAAACCTTTGGAATGGGAAAATAAGCGACTCCTCCCCATGCATGTGTTAATTTGCCTTATCTTAAGATGCCATTGTCGGTTCTCAAGAACTGTTAAGCAACCAAAGGTATAATCACTCGCAGGTACCTTTTAGGTAGTTATACAGAGAAGGGACAAGATCATCCCAGAGTGCAGGACACATAATAATTGGCCTCAAGTTACAGAAAGCCAGATTTAGGCTGAGTATCAGGAAAACCTTCTTAACTGTCAGAGCAGTATGACAATGGAACCAATTACCTTGGGAGGTGGTGAGCACTCCAATGCTGGAGGCATTCAAGAGAAATTTAGACAACCACCTGGCAGATATGCTTTAATGCAGCGGTCCCCAACCTTTTCGGGAACGTGGACCGGCTGAGGAAGGCGGGGCACCCCCCCGCCCTTGTGCACACGCGCGAAGGAGTGCACGCGCTCTCGGGCACATGTGCGGAGCGGTGGGGAGCGCATGCATGTGTGCCAGCACGCGCAATCGCTCCCCCACCCCTTTGCACATGCGCCGGAGCACCCGCACGCCCCCCACCCCTTCGTGCAGGCGCTCGGGCGCTCGGGCGCATGCGTGAAGAGGTGGGAGAGCGCTCATGCCGGCACTGGCACGCGTGCGCAAAGCAGCTTGGGGGGGAGTGCGTGTGGTGGGGGCGGGAGGTCTGTCTTCGCGGCCCGGTCCGGCTCAGGCCACGGACCGGGGGTTGACAACCTCTGCTTTAATCTGTTTTCTTCCACTGAGCAGGGAGTTGGACTTGGTAGCGTTATAGGCCCCTTCTAACTCAATTATTCTATGATTCTAGTTCCTGTGCGGCACGTATAAATCTGCAGACTAAGGCTATGCTACATGGCCGCAATCCAATTGCTACTTCCCTCCTAGAGCAAACTCATTGTCTCAAGGGCTGAATAGGAAGTCAACACTGAGATCAATCCCATTGACTCAATGTGTTTACTTGACTTGGGACTAGCAATTGGATCTAGGCCCATGCAATCTGGCCAGGTGGACTGCACACCACAAAAACTGATGCTGAATGAAAGTTGTTAGTTTTTAGGGCACTACAGAACTTTTTGTAGCCCTTAGGTGATGGTATTTCCATTTTGGTTTCTTTTCATCCTATTTTTCTCATTCATTTCTCTCACTACAGTCATAAGACCTAAAACGCCTCCTCCCAATTATAAAATATACTAAAGCAAAATTAAGATGACTTTAAGAGAATATGTTGCCACTAGAGAGAGGAAGATATGGAGGCAGTGACAGATTTTACTTTCTTGGGCTCCATGATCACTGCAGATGGGGACAGCAGCCACGAAATTAAAAGACGCCTGCTTCTTGGGAGGAAAGCGATGACAAACCTCGACAGCATCTTAAAAAGCAGAGACATCACCTTGCCGACAAAGGTCCTCAAAGTCAAAGCTATGGTTTTTCCAGTAGCGATGTATGGAAGTGAGAGCTGGACCATAAAGAAGGCTGACCGCCGAAGAATTGATGCTTTTGAATTGTGGTGCTGGAGGAGACTCTTGAGAGTCCCCTGGACTGCAAAGAGAACAAACCTATCCATTTTGAAGGAAATCAACCCTGAGTGCCCACTGGAAGGACAGATCCTGAAGCTGAGGCTCCAATACTTTGGCCATCTCATGAGAAGAGAAGACTCCCTGGAGAAGACCCTGATGTTGGGAAAGTTTGAAGGCAAGAGGAGAAGGGGACGACAGAGGACGAGGTGGTTGGACAGTGTCATCGAAGCTACCAACATGAATTTGACCCAACTCCGGGAGGCAGTGGAAGACAGGAGGGCCTGGTGTTCTCTGGTCCATGGGGTCACGAAGATTCGGACACAACTTAAAGACTAAACAACAAAGAGAGAGGAGCTTCATGTTCGTCTCCCAGGGATGACAAACACAAAGCTCGCTGGCACAGGTGGCCGGCCCGATTGGACCCTCCAGCCTGAACCGGACATCCACTTACTACTCGCCATGCATGGCAGGTGTCATCGACAGTGTGCCAATCACGGCAGTAGCTCGGCTGGCGCCGACTCCCTGCTTGATTGGCCACTCTGGGGAGGGGGCAGGATGATGAGCTTCCATGCTCGGCTGCTGAGTAGCCAGCCAAGCAGGGAGGTGGGGAAGCGCCAGCCGGGCTACTGCTATGATTGGTGCACTTTCAATTAAGCTGGTCGCGTGCGCCGTGCAACAAGTGGTAAGTGGATGCCCGGTTCAGGTGGGGGGGAGAGGCTCCAATTGGGCCAGCCGTCTGTGCTGCAAAGCTGCCATGTCTAGTTGCCACCTCTTTGAACCACAGATCTGAATATATGGGGGTCTGATAGCAAACAGTGTGTAGGGGGGTTTCGTTTTCATCTCACACACAAAAAAATCAGTTTGCTTCCTGTCGCTAGGCTGTTGTTAAGCTACATTTGCCACCTATGTTGATGAATTCCCTTGGATGTTTCCAGAAGCATAAGTGGGTGTATTAGTTAAACAGAAAGAACAGCTCATACAACATTTTATTAGCCAAGGAATTCTCAGCACTGGATAAGTTAGGTTTCTCTCTCCTGCTCCCTCTCTGTGTCACATGCATTATTAATTCACTAGGGGTCCTTTTCTGTTTCTGACTGTGTGTAATTTGCAATGGGATTTTGAATGCACAACTCCAGTTAATTGAAATCATAGACATTTAATATCTTAGAATATCTATAATAATTTCTTTTATAACAGGCAGATTTTATCTTGCTGAAAATAGAGGCTAACAATCTGTAAATGATCCTGATTGGTTATACCTCAAAGTCAAGAGCATCACTGATGACCGAGCTTGTGGTGTTAACCCTTTTCTCGCATGGTGCCCTTTGATAAGTGGAAGCACAAATATGTTTTATTTGTTTGAGGCAATGCATTATGGCATGACAGAATCTATTCAATGACTATGGTAATACCTTCTATGAAAAAAGGAATTGGTTTAAGGGCATGTGATGAGGTGGATGGAAACGTGTGTGTGCTGTCAGCATTTGCATTTTGATCTCATCATGCCCATGCCAACCTGTGTTCAAATCTGGCTTCTCAAGAGTAGGGAAGAGCCAACCATCCATATAAAAATATATCAATTCTCAAAATTCGTGGTTATTTGTTTTGGGATTTTTTTTAGCATATCTCCTTATTCCTTTATTTTGTCCTGGAGAAAGACTAGGCCCCTAAAAGAAAAAAAATCTGTGTTCATATGCATACATGTACAGAGTGTAATTAATGGAAATCATAGAATTCACTTTAGCCTGTATAAGCCAGGGTTAATGATATGACTCTGGGACTCAGGAGGAAGATGGCCTCATCTGGAGAGGAGGGGTAATCAACTAGCCTTCACATTTCCCCCCTCTTTCTAGAACTTTAAACATATTTTTTGTCCATTCAGTTTTATTGCAGGGGCAAAATTGGCTACATAACCTCAGACATTCTTGCGCCAGTTGCTTTTCTTTGGAATGAATTGCAATAAGCTATCCGCCTTGAAGTGTTTAGTGTTATGTGAAATTTCTTTCACATACATGGCAAGCACATGAATTTGCTTTTAAAGACAGAGACAAAAGTTTATGGGAAAATTTCCCAGAAGGGAAGGAAATAATTTCTCAGCCGCCATGTTCATCGCTGGGGTGGGGATGGGGATGGGTGGGATAAAATCAGCTAATAATTCTGTTTCCCTCAAATAAGAATTCCCATGGAATAAGAATTCCAACTAAGAGGTCCTTTCATGAGTCACTACTGCCATCATACTTCTTTCTTGTCCCTAATCCAGACTTATGTGACGGCAGCAAACTTCCATGTCTTTAGACATTACCTAATGCCACCACAGGTAGCCAGCTTGAGGTTGACTCAGCCTTCCATCTGTACCACCCATTTTATCTTAGGTAGCTTCAGGGAGGGCCCCATTTGCTGTTCAGGAAGCAAAATCTCTTGGGGCAACCATGCTTTTGCATTAGCTGCAAGATACATTTTGAGTAGCCTTGTTTTTGCCAATAGGACACCTCGTTCTCCCCTTAATTTCTGTCTGTCTCACTGATTGCTTTTCTCAGCAGAGCCACTATACATTGTGAAGGCATTTTTTATTTCTCCAGGTCATCTGCAACCTCATTAAAACGTACAGGTAATGTTAACTTAGCAAGAGACTGCAACTGTGACAGATAGAATTTGCCCTTTGCAATTACCAGCAGATTCCGAATCAAAGAGATTTATTCTTTTCTTGTTTGTTCTATAAGAAGCAATTCCCCAGGGAATAAACAAGAAAAGTATATAACATAATGAAAGGATTAATGTAAGCAGAAAAGGAAGTTTGTTCTTTGCATTCTAGGTGGGAAAATCAATCTCATCATAAATTAGATCTGAGATGGCAATTTAGATTATATATGTATTAGACATATATATATATCAATCACAAAGTTTTCAGGCTGTTCGCAAAATAGAGTTTTACATACAAGTACAGTTGCACAATTGTGTATGCACTGTGTGTGGGTGTGGGCGTATTTGGGTTTGTAGATGTATTTGTATTGAGTCCCTTTGCAATTGTGATGGAGAGGGTGAGGGGCATTTTTTTTAAGGCTAGATGAAATTCATGATTTTTTGTGTACACTTTTATGAGGAAAAACAATTCATCATCACTGGGTCCAGAATTAATTTTAGATAGAATTAATTTTAGATAGGCATGCAAATAGTGCAAAAAGGAAATTATTTTATGCAAAATATCAGCACATATCATTTTTGTGCAGTTCTCCTGGTGCTGTCCAACTTTATTATTTATGGGCTATTTTTCTATGTCATTTTAGTCTAAGATCCTGCCCAACTGGCACAGAAAAAAAACATCAGAACATCGCTTTACTTCACAAAGGTTTTGCTTAGTGTAGCATTATCAGTAATATACTGGTATCTTCAGATGTTATTGGATCTCTACTCTCAGAAGCCCTATCTGGTATGGCTGATTGACAGAGATTTGGAAATGTACTTCAACAACATCTGGCGTCCATGAACCATTATTCTAAAACAAGTTCTTTGGAGGGGTAAGCTATCTATTGTTTGAATTGTGCTGAAGGCAGGAATGGTAAACCCCTTCTGAATATTTATACTTCAAAACCCCATGATGAGACCATTTAAAATGAAATAAGAGATGGTGCTGGAAGATGAGACTGCCAGGTCGGAAGACATACTATCAATTACTGGGGAATAGCAGAGGGTAAGCATTAACTGCTGTCGTTAATAAACTGATTAAAGCAAAAATGGTATCTAGTTGCTGATATGAAAAGAACTGAAAGAGAAGTCTGAAAGCACACAACATGTATACAGTGGTGCCTCGACTTACGACCATAATCCGTTCCAGAAGATGGACGTAAATCGAAATGGTTGTAAGTCGAAGCACCATTTCCCATAGGAATGCATTGAAAACCCATTAATCCATTCAGGCCAAAGAAAAAAATCACCAAAAAAATATAAATCACTGCAAGACTCATTGGAAACACGATTAATCCCTTCCGGCCGAAGGGGGTGGGGGAGAAAAGCAATCAAGCGTGCAAGACCGATTGCAAATGCACAGAAAACAAACGGAGCAAATTGGAAATGCACAGAGAACAGAGGGACAAGGTCGGAAATGCAAAGAAAACAAAGGAAAAAGCAAGGGAAGCATGCAGGACCCATCAGAAATGGGGAAAAAAAACCCAAAAAGCAACCAAACCCCCCAAGACCCATCGGAAATGGGGGGGGGAACCCCAAAAACAAACAAACGCCCCAAGACCCATCACAGCACAGAAACATAACCCCCACCCTAAAACCATGCTGCAAAAACACCCAGAACAGTTTTTAAAAAGCAGAAAACAGCACCTTACCTTACCTAACAGGCAGTCCCAAGCCTCCCTGCAAACACACACACGCTCACTGAGAAGCAGAAGCCAGGCAGTCCCTCCTCCATCGCACTCACTCTAACCGTTGGGGCGAAAGAGCTACAAAGAAGCAGCCTCTTTTGCCACCTACAGTTAGCAATTTGAATTTCCCGCCTTTTTCCCCTGCCTTTTTCTATTCATAAGTGGAAGCTCCGGTCGCAAGTAGAAGCAAAATTTTGAAACCGGAGCTGTTCGTAAGTTGAATTGGTCGTAAGTAGGGACGGTCGTAAGTCGAGGCACCACTGTGATTGGAAAATAGAGTGTGGACAGTATGAAACTGAAGTGGAACAAGAAATGGGGGTATTTAACTATTGTTCTACTTGAGGTGACTGGAATAGTACATTCAATCAGATAACATCAAAGTATTTTACTTTGGAAAAAAATCAACTCATAACACACAAGAGGGTGGTATAGATAGATGAGAATAAGCAGGAATTAAGCATGGTGACCAATCAAGGATCAAGGCAGACATTATAACCAGGTTTAGGATTTGAGTAGATATGCTACAGAACTAGCAGAAGTAATACATTAATATGTTAGAAAATATATAGCTCCCGCTGTGACGTGCCACTTGCGTGTCCCAGATTATTTCACTAGCCTGAGGCCCACGCCATGTTCCCTTTTACACTGCCACCAGTTGATCTCTGTCAACAATATTTACTTAGAAAGATTGAGGTCTATACTGCATGTAAATGTTAACAAAAACAGGTTTATTGGATAAAGTTCACATAAGTAAGTCCTTCAAAGACTTTAAAGTATTCAGTAGTTTTGTAATAACTCATTTCACACTTAACTCTCTATAAGTTCCACACCCTCAACTGACTTCTCACTTTAGACTCCCCCGACTATCTCTCTGACTCACTAACTGACTCGCTGAATAACTGAATATCTCCTCTTATCTGCCTCACCCCTCCCTTCTAGTTTCTCTGGCTCCGCGTCCCAACAACTCCCATTGGTGCATGCAAATAGGCAAAGGCAGGGTGATCGCTACACCCGCTATGCTGTTTTGTTGTTGTTTGTTGTTTAGTTGCTAAGTCGTGTCCAATTCTTCATGACCCCATGGACCAGAGCACGCCAGGCCCTCCTGTCTTCCACTGCCTCCCGGAGTTGGGTCAAATTCATGTTGGTAGCTTCGATGACACTGTCCAACCATCTCGTCCTCTGACGTCCCCTTCTCCTCTTGCCTTCACACATGACATGCTGTTTTGTACCCTCTCCTTATTTTACTTTCTCACTCATCTTTATCTTCCTTGACACCTGCGCTAGTGCTCAGTCAGTCTTTCTTTCTGCTTATTCTCTTCAATGCCTTCCTGTTAATATGCAGCCAGTGTTTCTTACATGTTTCCTTTCTCAGACATGTTTGAAGAATTTGGAGACCTAGCAGAGGAAAACACCCTGTTGTGTTTCCTATAGGCCCTGTGAATCAGATTTCCTAGTTCTGTCTTCAGCTTTACTCATCTTGCTTAGAGGAAGTCTGGCTCCAAATGGATGAGGGTATGACTGCAGATTACAAACAAATTTCAAGGTAATTCATCAGTTTTGACACCTGCCCCACACAGCATGGGCAGATCAGGAGCAGAGCATATCTCCTTAAAGTACACTTTAAATATTCTCATATAGAGTGCCATGATAAATTATATTTGAAAAGCAGATATAATTTGTTAATAAAGCAACAATTACAAAGAAAAACAGAGGCAACTGTCTGGAAAGAGGTAAAAATTAGAGACGGGCTGGTTCATTTAGCGGCCAAACAGATGTTTAGTGTTTCTAAGCCCTGCCTCCTCCAGCAGCTGCCCATTCAGAGGCAGTGCCCTGGCTTCTCTGCCCCGCCTCCTCTGGTCACAGTATCTGAGTGGGCACCTGCTGGAGGAGGTGGGCTCGGAAGTGCCAAACACCTGTTTGGCTGCTAAACAAACAGGCACAAACAGCTGAACCGACAATTCGTGCCCATCTCTAGTACAAATGCTTCACCTGCTCATAAGGAATTTTGGAAAATATATTTGCATAAGAACTAGTTGACAGCTAATGATGGGTTGGAGGGAGCCTCCATTGTGCTCATGCTAGAAATGAATGAGGCAGTTGAATGAAAGGGACTTAAATTATTCACGACTACATTAGTTATAATTTATTTAAGTAAATCTACTTTAAATATGATTACAGCTGAATCCAGCCCAGTGGATTCTTCCCAAAAATACAAAATGACATATATTTTTTGGATCAAAGTATAAGATGTCTCAACTTGTGCTTCCTAAGTCAAAACACAGAACTGAACAGAATTTATGTTCCTCATTTCTGGTTTTGCAATGTGTTGTGCACATGTTTGGAAAATGTGCAAAGGCAACCACACAGAACTCCAATGTGGGACCAAACATGATTTAGTCAGTGGGTGCCTGTGTGCAAAAATGTGCACATCTGACAAACATACACAAAAATATGTGCACCTTTCTGTGTGCAAGAGAGGGGGAAGAGCTTCCTACATAACCAGGATGAAATGAGCTTGATAGTGAAAAAAAAAATGAGGTGCTTGGCATGACAGTCTGATGGATCTGTCCATCCATAATAAAGAAGTATGCTAGAAATCCCATCCATTAGCTCACCTAACTTTTTCTCAAAGCCTTCAAAAGTGCAGTTTGATAAAGTTATATTTTGGACTACAGCTCCCAGAATAGGCATGCTGGCTGGGAAGATCCTGAGATGTATAATGTAAGTATTTTAAAAAAAAAATTCCCCAAGCTATGACTATATCTACCTCTATCTACCTGACCACCTTATCTACCTCCTGAGAAATCTCTATGTGGGACAGGAAGCAACAGTTAGAACTGGATATGGAACAACTGATTGGTTCAAAATTGGGAAAGGAGTACGACAAGGCTGTGTATATTGTCTCCCTGCTTATTTAAATTATATGCAGAATACATCATGCGAAAGGCTGGACTGGAGGAATCCCAAGCCGGAATTAAGATTGCCGGAAGAAATATCAACAACCTCAGATATACAGATGATACCACTCTGATGGCAGAAAGTGAGGACGAATTAAAGAACTTCTTAATGAGGGTGAAAGAGAAGAGCGCAAAAAATGGTCTGAAGCTCAACATCCAAAAAACGAAGATCATGGCCACTGGTCCCATCAGCTCCTGGCAAATAGAAGGGGAAGATATGGAGGCAGTGACAGATTTTACTTTCTTGGGCTCCATGATCACTGCAGATGGTGACAGCAGCAACGAAATTAAAAGACACCTGCTTCTTGGGAGGAAAGCGATGAGAAACCTAGACAGCATCTTAAAAAGCAGAGACATCACCTTGCCGACAAAGGTCCGCATAGTCCAAGCTATGGTTTTTCCAGTAGCGATGTATGGAAGTGAGAGCTGGACCATAAAGAAGGCTGACCGCCGAAGAATTGATGCTTTCGAATTGTGGTGCTAGAGGAGACTCTTGAGAGTCCCCTGGACTGCAAGGAGAACAAACCTATCCATTCTGAAGGAAATCAACCCTGAGTGCTCACTGGAAGGACAGATTCTGAAGCTGAGGCTCCAATACTTTGGCCATCTCATGAGAAGAGAAGACTCTCTGGAAAAGACCCTGATGTTGGGAAAGAGTGAGGGCAAGAGGAGAAGGGGACGTCAGAGGACGAGATGGTTGGACAGTGGCATCGAAGCTACCAACATGAATTTGACCCAACTCCGGGAGGCAGTGGAAGACAGGAGGGCCTGGCGTGCTCTGGTCCATGGGGTCACGAAGAGTCAGATACGACTTAACGACTAAACAACAACAGTGACTATATCAAATCAAGTTTGAACTATCTTTGGAGGCAAAGATGTTGACATTGAAGCTGTCGTGCTTTGGGCACATCATGAGAAGGCAGGATTCTCTAGAAAAGACAACAATGCTGGGAAAGATGGGCAGTGGCAGGAAAAGAAGAAGATCCAATACGAGATGGGCTGACTCCCTAAAGGAAGCCATAGGCTTGAGTTTGCAAGAGATGTGCAGGGCAGTTGAAGACAGGACATTTTGGAGATTGCTCATTCATAGGGCTGCCATAGGTTGGAGGTGACTTGATAGCACATAACGACATCAACAACATGCTCCTAAGACTAAGCTTGGGTCCCCAGGTGTTGTTGAACTACAACTCCCAGGAT
The DNA here is from genome assembly GCA_037013535.1 of Intellagama lesueurii. Classification (NCBI taxonomy): domain Eukaryota; kingdom Metazoa; phylum Chordata; class Lepidosauria; order Squamata; family Agamidae; genus Intellagama; species Intellagama lesueurii. Next base: position 12,220,574 of record JBAJHW010000003.1, read on the forward strand.
CTTTGATGATCGGCCATACTGGCTGTGGATTCTGGGAACTGTGGTCCAGCAAGATCGGTAGACCACAATTTTGGAATTGTTGCTCTAAAGCAAACAGTTCTCTCCTCAGTTTGTGGTACGGAAGCTCAAGCTTGTGCCCCATTCAGACATTTTGAACTCCATCTCCCATTAGGCACAGCCTTTGGTTGAGCTGGCTGGAGGAGAATGATGGGAGTTGTACTTCCAAACCTCTTGAAGGACCCAGGTTGGGAAAGATTGCCTTAATAAAGTACAGATAAGGGGCACACCCACAAAAAGAGTTTCATTAGAATTATGAATGAATCATTTAGATCTCGCTTTTCCAAAGAAACAGTAATGATATCTATCATCCCTTTGTTATATAACACATATATGGACATAAAAATGACGGCCCTTACATTATTTCCCATTAAGCATGGCACACTCATTCCCCAGAGGCAGACTTTCCATCTCTCTTATTTGTCACTCCAGTGAAGCAAAATGGAATGAGCTATTTAGCCATATAATAAAGTAACCAGCAAGGAAGCAAGAAGGCTACTGCACCAGTGCTATTATTCCACCAGCCACCACCACCTCACTTTTGCAATTGCTTTTTCATCATGAACAGTTTCGTGCCATTATTTTACCTTAGTGACGCCTTGAGTGTAATTACTTTGATTCAGGGCACTGGGAACGAACAGGTAACAAATTCCATTGGCCACCAGTGAGTAATAATTCAATTATTCAATGGTCTTGTAACAGCTCTGAAATAGCCTCTTCCCATTTCACAAACATCATATTTACTGCAGGAAATAAACCCTTTCTTCAGAGTGAAATATGGGATCTATGTATCTCAGCCCATGTAACCATACAATAGGATCAACACATAACTACTTCCCTTCAGTATTTCCAATATTTTAAGTGGGGTTGCTGAGCTGCTGGGAAGCTTGGTGGCCCATCATTCTTTCTTTCTTTCTTCCTTGTTTTATTACCAGACGATGTTATTGTCTCAGGAATTGTGATCTGGAAAGAATAAGTCAGCAGAAGGAGGACCTCAAAGCAGTTCAGGTTGTGTGTAAGCAGCCTTGCTTGCATTGGGTGGCCAAATCAGAACCAGGTCTTGAAAGAATCCCTTGTTTCCTTCCATGTCAGGTGCTTTTGGAGAGCTCTCTAATAACAAGATCATCTGTGGCTATTTTCAGTATTTATTTATTTATTTATTCAATTTATATACCGCCCATCTAACAAATTGCTACTCTGGGCAGTGTATAACAGATTAAACATACATTATGCAACATACATAAATCAAAACCCAAGACAGACGATGAAACCATTTCCGGAACACACTACAATACTCCATTTCCCCTCTCCTCCTTCTTCCAGTGTCCCAGCTCTTTGAGGAGATTCTCCCCAAAGGCTTCCCTGAATAGATCTGTTTTTAAGAGCTTTTAAAATATGCGAAGGGAAAGCTGTCTGTTGTAACTCATGTGTGAGAGCATTACATAGAGATGGCACCACTGCAGAGAGAGACTGGTTTCTAGTTACCATTTTATGGGCTTCTCTGGGAGTTTACACCCGCAGGTGTGGAATCGGTGAGGACCACGTCAGACAGGTAGTCGAACTTGGCAGAAGACATTCAAACAAGTGGTGATTAGTGTCCACATGGCAGATAGGAGATCAGTGGTTCTTTAGAACAAATTGAAAAGGCGCTCATGAGGGCTACCTGATGACCTCACTAAATGAGACTTTGGGCTTCTTGGAAGTTCTGGGAAGGGAAAGGTGGCCCTCTGTTGACAGCTGCTGAGCTGCTTCCACAATTTCCCCTAGTAAGCTCCACGCCCAACATTTTCACCTGATTTTGCTTCCAGACTGTATGCTACTGAAATTGGGTGACCGGTTTTGTGGCCTGTGAATGTGCCTGTAAAAATGTAGGAGGAGAGCAATATTGTATATACTTGTAGGAAATCCATGATAACAACAGGGGTGGCTTTACTACTGCCTAATCCTGGAGGGGCCCCAGAAGTGACTTTAGTCCATATTTTTTAAAAAGAATATTTGTGGTGATCTGTTGTGGAACAACCCCATTGAAGAAGATAGCAGTGGTTACTCAGGCCACATTGCTGGTTGCGAAGTGCCCCTAGTTCAAGCTTCAGGGCCCCAAAAATGTAGCTCTGCCACTGGATAACATGACCTTGGCTTTCTTGATGTACCACATTGTCCTGGCCTCCAGTGAGAGTTACTTTCTCTGTCACACTGGCTGAAATCTTGCTGTTTAGCACAGTAAACTATACCACAGTAGGCCCATTGAATCAATGAAACTTAATAACCAAGTCTCCACTGATTCAATGGGCCTACTGTAGTACGAGTTACTACACTTAAGCAACAGGATTCCAGCGTTAAACAATACCTGTGTTGTACTGCAAACTTTGTTCATTACACACACTCTCTGTCTATCTTTTTCTAAACAAGCTTGACAGTCCACCTTAGTGCTTGGAAGTAACAGGCTGCAAATAACAGGTTATCTGTAGCTAGTGACTTTTTGGGCAATTAAGATGTAGCAATTGCAGTTCAAAAATAATAAAACACATAGAAACAAGATTACTTGACTGGCGTAACAAGTAATATTTTCCTCATTTCTGATTTTAAGGCATTTTAACCCATTTTAAGAAAAAAATGGCAGGGTTTTTTTCCAGGTTTTATGACACTGTTTCATCAATTCTAAGTGGCAACAGAAGCAGTGCTTTGTATTGTCCATGGTTTTACGGTATTTTAATCATCATCATCTTAGAACTGCAGAGCTGGAAGATGCAGTATCCAAGTTAACAATTTGAGTATTTCTCTGTATTTCTCTGCTTTACTGGCATGTTGGCAACTGCGACTTAACATGATAGAACCTCATAATGAATCAGCTTTAATAGCAATAACAGTCATCTGGCTGGCTCAAAATAATTAATATCATATCAAGGTCCTTTTCAAAAGTGACATTCCGAACTCTGGAACAGGTTGTGTGATTAAGCCTCTCCCTCCCTCCCTCCCTCCCTCCCTCTCTCTCTCTCTCTCTCTCTCTCTGTGTGTGTGTTGAAACTGAAGAAATATGTAGGCACACTAAGAAAAGATGGAAATGGATGGTGGAAAAGAGGCCAAATAAAAATGAAATTAGGCAGTCTGTCTACAAGTCTGAAATGAAAGGGCTCAGCTACATGTACCAATATTCATAGATATCCCTCTAGGAATCTGAAAGGTCAGCAAATCCTGTACATGCACAGGTATAATAGATTTTTCTCCCCTCCAGAAATGCATTTAAAAACACCTCCATCCATTTTGGTTGTCAGAAAGGGACTCAAGTGCCGCAAAGCCCTGTTTCCTTGGCCCAGGTTCATAAGTTTCCCTCAGAACATATTAGACATCATGTCAATAGTCAGAAGCCTCCCAGTGCCTGTGTTGGCCGTCAGGGCCCCACAGCAGCATATAGGCAGGTAGGTCTTGAGTGAGGTAGTTCATTAATTGGAATTGTCAGTTACCACTCCAAAGGCGATGGAGCAGAGGGGAGCATTCCCCTTTTAGCTGGACATGTTCAGAGTTGTTAGAAAAATCACAGGACTCCCTGAGTCCTTACTCTACTATGTTCATCTTCCTTCTGATGATTGAACCATGCCAGTTACCTGATAAAATCAAAAGCAGGAGTGGAATGCAGGGAAAGGGCAGACTTTTGACAGGGCAAACAAAGGGCAAACTTTGATTCAGATTGACAACATGCAGCCATTTTATCAAGTTCTCTGCTTTGTTTCTTCTATACTGCCATGATAATCAGACTCATTTTTGTATGCTACATAAACACTGATCTTTCCCACTAGTATATTCATACTTTTAATAATAATCATGTGCCAACAAGTCAATTCCGACATGGCAACCTTTTCAGAATTTTCCAGCTAACGAATATTCAAAAGTGGTTTACTATTCCCTTCTTCTGGGGATGCCTTGGAACTGTGCAGCTTGCCCAAGACCACACAGTCTGGCTCTATTCACAGAAGGTACAGTGGGGAATCAAATTCTCGACCTCTGGCTCTGCAGCCAGTGACTTGAGTCACTGAGCTATTTAGCCAGCTTAATCATGTGCCATTGTCAATTCTGACTTATGGCCCTTTTCAAGGTTTTTCACGTAGAGAATACTCAGAGGTGGTTTTCCATTCCCTTCTTCCAGGACACTCTGGAACCTCTGGCTTTAGCCAGATACCTATGGCAACTGGACTTCTTTCTTATTAGGTTGAAAAATTTCGCTACTCATCCAAGTAGCTTCTTCAGTCTGAGGAAAGTTGATAGGAGCCCCCTGGTATATCCTCTTCTTCTCCGGGTGTTCATTGGGTAATGTACAGTTTTAGATCAGAGCTGATCAGTGGTGTCATGCCAAATTAGGACGTATGGGTGATCATCCTGAGAATTCCTTCAGTCGGCACCCACCCACAAGGGCAGTCCAAAAATGCAGTCAGCTAGATCGATCCCTATCAATAAATTAGGAGGATTGCAGCTAAACTAAATGGAAATAGGGAAGACTGAAGGGGATGGTTATGATGTTATAGTCCCTGTTACTCAAAAAGTCCCAGAACGTCAGCCCTGTGAGACTTCGCTCCGCGACATCCCTGGTGCCAGCCCTCAATCACTGGGACATGGACTTTCAGCAAAGCATTCTTAGCTGGTCCACAGTTGCCACTACGAAGTCACCTACTGCTGCTGCCCCTTCTGCTATCATTACTGCCATTCATCTGGTATCATCTGCTTCTGACTGCTGTTTCATTCAGCCTCATGTTCAGGTTAGAGCTCCTTCTCATCACCCCTTCATGGCTGGCACATGCAGCAGAGGCAGGTGAACAGGAAGTAATAGAAATGGAAGAATAGAGCAGGAAGTAATAATAAAGGAAGGAGAATATTAGAGCCTAAAGTTTCCAGGCACTGGAAATGGGGCCCAGTGGGGGATGTTGCCAGCTAAATCTGGAAGGGAGGAGGAAGAGGACACATCTCAGCAGTGGGTGGGACACTGCCCAATCTTGCACCCCATTCCCTCAGCATTTTCCACCCACTCCATCTGCACTCTCTCACAAAACCCATTCTCTCTCTCATTCACTCTCACATAGACACCTCTTCCTTAGCCAACCCATGCAGATCAGCTGTGGGATGGAGTGGGCCATCCTATTCCATGGTGAGGTTGTCTGGGAGATTTAAAATTCCCTGCCCATCACAACCTGGTGGAGGTCGGCTGTCAGAAGTCTACTCCTTCAGTGCTGCTGCTTCAGAGCATTCCTGGCACCCTGAGGTGAAAGGGTGAGAAGGGTTGGGCACAGCGGAAGCCTTGGGAACCTGAAGCCCAAGGATGTTCTAGCCCTGAAGCAGCAGCTTGTGATGGACTTGGCTTCCTTCGCTCCACGGCTTCTCCAAGGTGCTCCATGAACCATGAAGGTGAAGTGTGGAAGGGAGATGTTTTTTCCCAGCCTGGGACTTTCTCAAACTGGAAAAGGAGAGGGCTCATAACAATATTTGTTTGTTTGTTTGTTTGTTTGTTTGTTTATTTGTTGTTTGTTTGTTTGTTTGTTTGTTTGTTTGTTTGTTTGTTTGACTGATTGATTGATTGATTGATTGATTGATTGATTGATTTCTATATGGCCCATCCGGCAACCCTGGCAATTCTGGGTGGTTTACACAGTACAGTAAAACAAAAATATCAAGGCAAACAATACAATAACAGAACAATAATGTAAAATAGTCAATGCAATATAGACAAATGACAATGATATCGATGATAAAATAAAGCAATAAAAGCACATCAGAAGGTTGCCACTATAAGGTACTCCAGGCTCCCTGAAGTGGAGGTGCTGAAGAGAGCCGGCTTCTGCTATCACTGGCCTTCTCTAGCAGAAGCCACCAGAATAGCAAGAGGAAAGAAATGGCAGCAGGAATGGCCGTTAACTTGCCAGTGGTATTTTCAGCTCCCTTCCTTCTCCCTTCCAGGCAGCCCAGCTGGGAGGAAATGTTCCTGGTTCTTGTGCCAGTTTTGAACTGTTCTTGATGTAAGACTGGAGGGAATTGTTATGGAGAAAGGAGCAGCCACAAATCACTTCTTCAGTTTTTGCTAAATATTTGGTCCTGATTGGCTCCAATAAGCTGGATCTCAGGGCCAAAATGGGAGTGGGGACAGTCTTCCTCACCACTCTCTTTCACTGCCTATAAAGTAATTTAAATGTAGAATAAAAGCCAGAGTCAGTGGGTTCAGATCCCCACTTGCCAAGAAAACTCACTGGGTGTGTGTGTGGTGATAATGGGAAAACTACTCAAATATCTTACATACCTTGACAACCATATTAGGGGCACCGCCAGGGCTGCTTTATTCAGAGGGCAAAGTGGGCATTTGCCCAGGGCTCACCGTCTGTAGGTACCCACATGAAGAAGGGATGGAGTGGCCAGAGCAGCAGCCGCCGTCACCGGCCAAGAGCCATTGGGGATGTGAGGGTGAGGCCGGCCTGGGGTGGTGGTGCCATGCATGCCAGTGGTGCTCCTGGATAGCGAACCGTGGGAGCTGGATGGCGGGCAGACGGTGCTCAGCACCTTCACACACCACTGCCTGCCCCTGACGGCCCACCACAGCCACCACTGCAGCCCGGGAAGAGCCACAGAATCCTCCGGTGGGCATGCTGCCCTCTTCTGCCTCCTCTCTGCTCCCCCAGAGGCTGGGCTGCAGCTGCCGTGGGTGCCGTCAGGGCAGCTGATCTTCTTCCTGTGCTGGGCGGCATCGTTGTGCAAGCGGGAGGCATGCCTGCAGGAGGCCGTGCTGCCCATCAAGGAGAATGGCGCCCTCCTGCACTTCAAGGACCTGCTATGGGACATCTTCCGGGGCCCCGAGGGAGGTGCACACAACCATCTTTGCCCCCAGCCGCGTCCTGGAGCTCAAGCGCCACCTCAGCAAGACCCACCTCTCCCAACAGAGGTCAGGTGAGGAGGGGGGGGGGAGTAAGGCTGGCCAGGACATGTGGGACACTCTGCTTAGACTCAGAGGAACTCTTCCCGCCAGTGCCCTCAGTTGGATGGTGGCAGCTGTTCCTTCAAAGCGCCTGTCCCTCTTCGCCTTCTCCCATGCCTGAGCCCGGCGTCCTGCGACCCCACACAACCGGCAGCCTCCCTCCCTCTCTTCCACATAGGGCCTGCTCTTCTCTGGGCATGTGCAGAGTGCCTCAAAGCTCAGCTGTAGGCTTCTCTTGCCTCGCCCCTCCCTCATAAGCGAGACTTTCTTTTCATTGTTATGTTTGTTTGTTTCCCTAAGCATTGTTCACTTATTTACTGTTACCAAGATTACCTTAGCAAGCCAGTCTTATTTCTATTCTATTCCATTGTTCATGTTGTATGACCTACTTAGGTGGGAGGTAAGGGAGAGGGAGGGAGGAGGAATCCCCCCCCCCAATTATATTTGTTGCCCAGGGCCCACCAGAGCCTTGAATCGGCCCTGGTCACCACAAGTTGGATATGACTTGATGGCTCCAGGACAAGAAGTGAAGGTAGGGTCAAATGAGGTGAAGTGAGCAGCTTTCCAGTTAGAAACTGATAGCGGCCCAGTGATGGGTCTCTGGATAACTTCATGTGATGATAACAATAAGATAGGTGAGTATTCTGAGTGAGTGTGTGTGTCTTGCACAGGCTTTATTTAGTTGTCATGGTCTTGACAGTGCTTTGTACGGGGAACACTAAAGCAGCCAGCTAGCAGAAGGCCATTTTGGGCCTGATGGTGGAGAGTAAGATGGGGTAATGGAACAGGATGCTTCCTGTTGCCCTAGTGACAAGTCATCCTTGATGGATAGCATGGACCTTAGAGGGTCTCTCATGGTCTGGCTCGAGCTGTGATGTCACACAATCGGGCTTCTGAGAAGGCCCCCCGAAGGGCCTTCTCTCTCCTTTTCTGAAGCTGTTCTGTATTTACCACGATGGAAATGCACCTCACAAGACAGAGAAAACAGCTGCCTTCTTTAAAGTGGCCATAAATTGCCACTATGGATCGGCAAGTTTTGTCAAAATGATAAGACAATATCTGACAGCTGTTCTTGCCAGCTTTTTCCTCATGATGATCAAAGACAGTGACCTACTAACTGGCAGATGGGGGTGACCTACATTTCCCAGCTCCTCTGAGATCTGAGGGATCTAGGGAAATGGATCTAGGGTTTACTAAAATAATAAAAAAGAGAGAGATGCTCTACTTGACAGCACAGCAAACTCCTTTTTTTGGGGGGAAAAAAGACACACCTGTCTTCTGAATGTTTCTTATCAGAGCAAAGAGCGGTCTTTTGATCTGTATGCACAAAGACCTTCACATCAAAAATCAACGTAAAGCACAAACACTCCTGTTTTGAACCAAGAAATTGCAAACATAAACATTCTGTGGGCAAAGAATATGTTAATATATTGTGCTGCAGATTTTTGAGGCATAAACCTTGAGACACAGTATCTAATAACGGCATAATCTAATACAGGTCTACACAGAGATATGTTTAATTGAGATGTGTCTGGCTTACTCCCAGGTAAGTGACTATAGAATTCTCCTACTTCTTCCAAAGATGCTTTCATAAGGTTTTAGGCGCACTGCAGATCAATACTCTATTTTGTATTTAGGAGGATGTCAGGGGGGAAAAAGGACAGAAAGATGTTTCTGGTGTGTTTTTTTTAACCTCCATTCATCTTCTAGCTAGCAAGCAAGCAAAAATGGAATGAGAAAAGTAAAATGGATTTTGCTTTAATATACTGTTTAATTTATATGCTTTTTAGAAAGAGGAGCCAGAAGATTAGGAAATATGTTTTTTTAATGTATAAATGGCTTCCCTTGACCAGAGTAAAGGCTACTTGTCCCTATTCCTTTGGATCCAGTCACATCAGTTGTAGGCACAGAAGATTACATATAAGCTCCTTTAACTGCTGGATAGCATAGGGGTTTAGGTACAGGCTGGGAATTCGATTCTCCACTGTTCCTCCTTGATAGGGGCTGGACTCGATGATCCATAAGGTCCCTTCCAGCTCTGCAGTTCGAAGATTATTATTATAAAAAATTAGCTGAACATTTGGGATGTAGTGGTGGTGAGGGGCAGGAATAGGATAACACATTCTCGATTGACTCCTGTTTAACTTGAAGCCTTAAAAAAAGCTCTCTCACTGGTAGTCTTTCTCCATGTGATGGGAAACTTTGCAGTCTCTAACTTGGAACCTGATTTTAAGTATACATCCTTCAGCTTCAACATCCATGCAGGATAATTTTTGGATTTTCTGTTCCATCCTAAGTTCTGCAAAGCCTGATGAAAAGTCCTACAGGCAGAGCCGTAACTAGGACAGGCCAAATGGGGCTGTGATCTGCGGTACTGAAATTAAGAGGGCATCAAAATCAGAAGGTCAACCCAGTAGTGAGTGTTAGGAAATTAAAAATCAACATCTTGCAACCCTTCTCACATCTTTTTTTGTTTTTATTTATTTATTTATTTATTTGTTTGTTTATTTATTTGTTTATTTGAAAACATAAACTTCCCTGTTCTTCTAAGGACAGCACCACACTTTTCTTCTTTTTCTTGGTGGTGACTTGCACCCATGCCTTAGGTCATAAAGGGTAGGGAGCATTGCTGCTTGTCCCCTGGTGCAAATATTCCTAGTTATACATGAATCGACAGCTTCATGTATACTTATAACTTCTTATAATAATTTAGTGGTCCTGTAAAGATAGTACACAGCTTTGACTTTGGATTTTGCACATCAAGCACACCATTGACTTTCTCTTTGCTCCTCTTCCCTTCTCTTCTGAAGATATAATAATAATAACAATGATTGTCGTCAAGTCAGTTCTGACTTATGGCAGCCCTTTTCAGGATTTTCCAGGTAGAGAAAACACAGAAGTGGTTTCCCATTCCTTTCTTCTAGGGGGCACCCTGGGACTGTGCGGCTTGCCCAAGGCCACACGGGCTGACTCTACATGCAGGAGGCACAGTCGTAAATCAAACTCCCAACTTCTGCTCTGCAGTCAGATACTTAAACTACTGAGCCAGCCAGAAGGATTGCACAGACTACAAATCTGAAGATTTAGGTATGTGCAATTCTTCTCTTCCATCCTGGTGTTGCACTGAAAGTCAAAACAGGGCATCTCTCATGCATAATCAGGGACCGATCTATTTCTAGCCCATGTCTGTTTCGGTCTAGAGATGAGAACAATTACTTTTTGGGGTCACCGGCTACTCTAGGAACCATAGTAACAGAACTAACCTTTCTCTTTCTCTGATTTCTGGATGGTGTGCTGTGGGCCGAGTACCATAGAATGATGACCTTCAGTTTTCGAAACAATTTGGTAGATAACACCGTTGCTCATTCTGAGCTAGATTCCAGCTCATTTGCTTCAAGTTATGGTATGGATTTCAGTTTACTGGCACCCTGTGGATTTCATTGCATTGCTAGCTGTGATTTATCCCTCTCATCTATGTATAGAAATATACTTCATTGTTCTGTCTCCCTCAAGATATCATTGTAGGAGTTCTCCTTAATGATTGAAATTCACGTCTTGCATACACGTTACAGGATGTTGCCCTTTTGCATGGTGGGAGAAAATATGGCCTGTCAGACCATCGTGATGTCTTTTTTCTTGCTGGCTCCTGAAAACAAGAGAGACATGAGAAGAGGAGTAGATTATGTATGTTTAAACATTATAGAAATGATCTGTTTTATATTGCTATTGATTGGATCACGTAGAATGACGTTGCAGTCGTTTAGGCCAGAATAGGGCTTGTTCAAAAACGTCCTCGTTGTGGATTTATTTATTTATTTACATTTATTTCAAATATTTTTACTCCGCCTTTCTCCTTAAAAGGATCCCGGGTGGCTTCCATCATTAAAAGACAATATTTAAAAGCTAAAAGCAGTAAGCATAAAATATTTTCAAAGAATTAAGCAAATATTATTTTAAAAACACTAAACAAAATCAATACTAAAAACACACTTAAAAGCAGCAAGGCATAACAATCCATTTTAAACCCCTCTCAGACAGACTCTGGGAAACAGATTCCAGAAATGATGCTTTTTTAAAAAACAGTTCCTCGTCCTTAAGTTTCTGTATTTGCAATGCTATTGCAACCTTACTTGAGAGTTTGTGAAGTGAAAAATGCATGTTAAATTCCTCATCCTTGTTGATTTAGAGCTGCTGTAACTCAACAAAACATGTAACAAGTATTCTGAAAGCCCCACAAGATTCCTTACTTTGAGTTGACAGAGAGACAAGACTGTTATTTTCTGTTCAAGTCACCATAACTTGCACAACACTTGCATGAAAGGTGCATAAATGTATGCAGAACTGATGTCCTTTCCCCTTGAGAGGCAAAGTGTAGAAATGTCCACAGTAAGCACAGAAGAGCTCCCTGATTGTTCACATACAAATGGACAAGTCATCCAAGGCTTACAAGGATTTAATTCAGCCAATCCTCCAGGGTTAGTGCATATTTTGAGAAAAAAGATCATCCTTGCTTATATGGCAGCAGAAAAATCTTTTGAACCTCACAGATGAGGAGAAAGAAGAACAGCAATTCTTCAGTCTTCCTTGCAAAAAAACCCCACAAAACCCATGTAAGAATGTACATCTCTATTAAGAGATAATTAAAATTGATGGAAATTACTTGCAGTGCAAAAGCAGAATTATAGTTGAGACAGGAGACAGAAATTATGATTGGGTCAAAAATGCATAACTTTAATGTTGACAATGATGAAATAGAAATGGTAAAAACTTTTCCATACATTGGTTCAATCATCAATCCAAATGGAGAAGACTGGGACAAAAGATGCAGGAATTAGGAAAGATTCTTAAGAGTGAGGACACGACACTGAAGACCAAGTCCAAGTCCATTTATACTTAGATATTCTGATTACTTTGTATGGAAGTGAAAGCTGGACAATGAAGAAAGCCAACAGAAAAAATGATTTATCTAAAATATGGTGCTGAAGGATAGCTTTGCAGATACCCTGGACTGTCAGAAGGACAAATAAGTGGGTATGAGATCAAATCAAGCCTCAGCTCTTCCCTTGATGTAACTGGATGAAAGATAGATCATCATGAGATGATAAAACTCATTTGGAAAGACAATTATGTTGGGAAAAGCTGAAGGCAACAGGATAAGAGTGAGACAGAATGTGGAATGGAATAAAGGAAGCCATAGGCTTGAGTTTACAAGACCTGAGCAGGGTTGTTGACAACAGGATCTTTTGGAGGCCATTAATTCATTGAGTCACCATACTTGAGCGCAATGTTTGTATAATCTGCCACAGCTAATTACAGCTAATTTATGAGATATCAGAACATATCTTGCCTGCATGACCAGGCATGCAACCAAGATAGGCACTAGCATTTTGTCAATTAGCCGCAACAAATCTCAACAGATTATCCAGCTCACCATCATCATTGGAATTATTATATTGCACTTATTTCTGAGCATTTCTGATGCATGTCAACAAGTAAGTAAAACAAGTTACTGAGCATTGCTGGTACATGTGGGCAGACCAGAGGATCAAACCTAAACATTAGCAATCAAGTCCTAAAAACAACTGCGAGATTACCTGTAGCAAAATCACAGATTCTGAATTTTAGGAAGCAAATCAGAAGCTAACAACATTTAAAATGGTAGCCAAAGATTTTGGAATGACTCTGGATGCTGAAATTATTATGGGAAGAAGGATGACCTGATCTTGTTCTTATCCTTATCCTCATCCTCATCCTCATCTTCATCCCTGTCCTTTTCCTTCTCAACATTTTTGTCTCCCGTTCCCCCAAAGGTACATGGTTCTCCTGCTCCCTAATTTCTCCTCACAACAACCTTCCAAAGTAGGGTCACACTGAGGGAGTCACCCAGTGGATTTCATAGCTGAAGTGGAACTAGAACCTAGATCTCCCAAGTGCCAGTCCCGCACACTAATCATACATTACACCATGCTGGATCTTTCCTACTTCACAGTTCTTGAGCGCTCAGCCAAAGGTGTCAGATGCAGGAAAGAGAACAACAGAAGTATGTTTTACTGCAATGTTTTAGTTTATGGGGATGTAGTTCAATATGATTAGCCTTTTGTTTCTGCGCAGAGCCCTCATATATGAGAAAGCTAGAGGGCTAATATCTTGGCTGAACTGAGAGCAAATAAAAACAGGTTGTCAGATCACTGGGCCACAAGAGGCCAGAAAGTCAAATTCTGAAGCTGAGTATTAAAAGAGAGAGAGAGGGGGGGGGGGATACAAATGAACAGGATGGAGATGGGCTCACTGTATGGCTGCATCTTATGTGTAGTCTTGCATGCTGGCTGCCCAGCTGCAGCCTCATCAAAAGAGAGCTAAAGAGAGAAGAGAACATGGCAAGGTCATAAATGCAGGCAGGCAACTCAGTATAAATCCCAAATACAAAGCAAACGAAAATGTACACAAAAACGTAACCTTGTTGAAAAAAAAATTGTGCTGGATCTGACCAAAAGATTCATCCTGTAAGATGACTGCTACTGCCCCTGTCTTTTTCAGAGGGGTATCCCAAAACAAAGCCCCTGAATCGCACTGAGGACCCCTGCCATGGACAACTCATCACCAACTGGTCCCCTCTTGAGCTGCCAACCCTTCAATCCACACTTCTGTTTATAGAAAACCTAGTTTTTACAGAACGTTTATTGAAAGAGAAGTTGCAGGAGGTCTTTCATTAGGTGATTTGTTATTAGATATAGGCCATGGTTGCACCAGCGAAATGTTCTCTACTTATGCTCTAGTGAGATCATATTTTAAATTTGCAGTCACGCAACACACGGCTTTTAGCGAAGCATCTCCCCTTCCAGTGTGCTAACTGCGGCTCATTTCCCGCTCACCCAGAAGCTTCTACTATTTTGTTCCGGTGGTGGTTCTAAATATTCAGTTGCGTCATGGTATGTGTGTATGATTGTAGGAAACCTTTTTGAACTAAAGTCAGAGTGGGTGGCGGCCGCCATTACTGCCCCATGGCTGTCCTTTTAAATTTTGTTTTTATTTTTCCTTGGCCAGAGTGTTGATGCATTGGCAAACTTATGTCAACAGCTTTAAAGGCATTGGCAGTTGTTGCATTGCTCCACCTACTGTCTGGCAAGTGACACCGCTCTGGGTGGGGGTGCAGGGTGGTCCATTGAGTGTGATGCATTGCTTCCAGAAGTGCTGGTTCAAAAGAGGAAAGGGTACCCATCATGGAACAGCACCTGACACATTGATGTGCCATTAAAACAATGAAAAAAGATGAAGAAGACATAATGGGGCCGCAGTGCCCCAAAAACCAAGATGGAAAATAATTCGGTACCACAGTGTAGCTGTCCATATCATTTCAAATTGAAGGAAATGATTCAGCAACCCCCAAACACATTGGGACAGACAGAGAGAAAATAAGGTCTTCCTGGCAAATATCTTACCACTGAGCTTTAGAAAAAACAGTCTGTGAAAAGCAACCATTTTACACCTTGCTTTGTTAAGTGCACATAATACAGGCTTATAAGCCACATTTAGCTTGGCCAGTCACCGGTTGTATACAGCTTTTTCATGCTGTTGTTATGTGCTGTCAAGACACTTCTGAGTTATGGTGACCTTAGAATTAATGATCTCCACAAGGTCCTCTCGTTCACAACCCCGCTCAGGTTTTGCAAACCGTGGCTTCTTTTCTTGAATCAGGTTGTTCTATATGGGAAGCATATTTCTCCAATGTATCTTTTGCTTTCTCAAAAGAGCCATCCTACAAAAGAAGGGAAGGAATTCTCTTCATCCTTTTCTTTCAACATCCTTGGAGCCCCGGAAAGCAAAACAAAAACACACAACTTGTTATTATAATTTGGGTTGCCAGGTTGGCAGTAACCCATTCCTTGAGGTTTCAGGGTTCAAACCTGATATAATAATAATTTTAGAACTGCAGAGCTGGAAGGGACCCTATGGATCATCAAGTCCACCCCCTGTCAAGGAGGCACAGCGGGGCATCGAACTCCTGACCACCTAAACCACTGAGCTATCCAGCAGTTCTCTGGCAGGAGGCAACTCCTTGTGATGTCACAGAGGGCAGGAAAGCAAGGGCTTGGAGAGAAGCAAGCACCTGTGTACTGAGCTGATGGTCCCTGGGTTTTGGCTAAGAATGGTGGAGATATTTGCCCAAAATTTAAAGGAAGCTCCCCCACTAAAATCAAAATTTCTCATCCTCCAGCACTGCTCACCCTAGCTTTTTTCTCCTTGCTTGGAGACTAGAGAGGCATAGCACTTTTTTGAGACTTCAGGCAGAGACCTGCCCCGAGACCTGGCACTGAGACCCTAACTAATGAATTCTCCTTATTTGTGACTTATCAGTATGTGATGAACATACATCCAAATGACAAATGGATAATCATGTTTAAATGTGCAGTTTGGTGCTGAACATCGCACTGTGGCGTCTTTTCCTCTCATAGCCTGTCTTTCTTCAACTAAAAGAAACTGGGCTTTGTATTTTTGAAATTTTATTTTTGAAGAAGATGCTGAAACTGGACCTGAACAACTCATTTGAGCCTTTAATGAAGATGCCCCAGAGGTATCGACTCCAGACTTCATACAGACTGCAGCTGATGCCTTGATTAAAACAGAACCTGCTGTCAACCTCCCCCCCCCCACTCCTTTTTCTTTCTTTCTACCTTTTAACAACCAAGTATTCAGCTCTATCTTTGGGAGAGACTACCAGGAGAAAGGCTTTGTAATCTTTCTAAATAGTCAAAGGAAAGAAGGAATTTTATGTCTCTGTGGGCTGGAACTTGGACTATTTTTATTTCCAGCATTGTGTTCCTGAGAGCAGTGGAACCCACGGTGACAAAGAACTGTATACTATTTGCCATTGGGTCAGTATGACAATTCTTGCAGAGCTTGAACTTAAAAGTGAGTATAGCCGTGTGGTTGTACTATAGCTCACCAGTCGGATGTGGCTTTGTAGTATATGAAAGTATTGATGTTATGTAGTTACAGTACTTTAATTCACTAGAATTCTAAGTCTCTCACCAAATTACAAATCGCAAGATTCAGAAGAAAGGGATTGTAGCAGTTAAAATGGTGCCAAGGTACTTCAATTAGATAGTGGACAGCTTTCAGAGTCTGTAGCTTGTAGCAAAAAGCATTCAGAAAGGTCACAAGGCAACATAAATTAGGAAGAAGCAAAGGAAGAAAAATGCAAAATACCGGAGCTCCGAAACGTCTGGTGGCTAGGACTCTCCCACGTGTCCCATAATCGTATACTCTCTATGTGTGTTTGTGTGTGCGCACATGCACATGAGACAGCCACAGAGTCTGTGGCCCTGTGCCACCTGCTGAAAGCTGGTGCGACACATAGTTTCTTCAGCCATGATCCAAATGACATGCCACCACCCAGAACGGGACCCACAATTTCCCCCAGTTTGCCTGCCGTTTCTAATAGTGGATTTAAAACTGCTAGAAGAGCTGGCCACACATTGTATCACTGCAGAAACCTTTGCTTGGAGTCACTGTTGTACTATGTTCCATCAGTCCCTTGTTGAGGTGTTTGTGCTGCTCATGGTACTGGTGGTGATGTGGTTCTTATTGGGGAATTTTGGTTGTTCCTTTTAGTCAGCAGAGTAGTAGGTAGGGAAAACAGAAACAGCACAGAAAACATGGAGAGATCAGCTCGGTGTCAGCCCCTGCCCACTCCTTTGGACGAATCCTCAACTCAACCTCCTCTCTCCTCACCCAGCTTCTGACCATTGACTCCAGTGGCCTGTTGAAATTCTACTGATATCTTCTTAAATAATCCAATCTACTTCAGTGAATGTGAGGCATCTCTCTCTTTCTCCCCTTGCTTTGTAAAAAAAAAATTCCATGGAATGGGACAGAATCCTTCCTCCAGAGCTGGGTTTTGCCCGTACTCCTCCCTCCTATCATAAATATGCTCTGTGCAGGAAAACAGATGGGTGGAACAAGACGATAAAAGAGTATGTTTGGTCTGTACATGCCCATGGACAGAAATTCCTGGAAGAATGAGCATGTGACTACACAGAAAAGAAGATGTGAATTCACTTGTTATGAAGTCACACCAGGGAATCTGGGTTTCCACAAGACTGTTTGCATTATCTGGTCACAGGGAAACCTGGCACAGAGATGGAAATTGGCTAAACAGCCTTGTTTGCAGCTTGTTAATTTTGTAGCCCTGCAGGAGGCATGGCTGCAGAGGAACTACCTAAAAAGCTGTAAACAAGGGTCTCATGGCAATTTCTTCCTCTCATTTCCTCCTCTTGTTCTCTATTTCTCTCTCTCTTTATTTTGGGGGATGGTGTTTAGGTGCTGTAGTGCAAGAGCTCTGGCACCAAACTTTCTTTTTCTTTTGGTAAGAAAAGTCATTATTTGCAAATACCCAGTCTGCCCTTCCAGCTGCCATGCCAACCACCAGCACACACTTTTCTGCATCGGTTCATAAAAGGAAAGAAAGGAAAAACTTTCAGACAGGCATTGTGAATTCTACTACAACAAAGGAAGAGAGACTGCACAATCAAGAGAGTGGTGTGAATCACATTTCCACTTCTAATCGTCCTATGTTTTCCCAACCCTTCTTCCACCTTTTTCCTCCCAGAAGAAACAACCTCTTTAATAGGAAAGACTAGCTGCATCATCCTCTCTCTGGAAGGACCCTTTGCTTCCCTTCTGCATCATTTAAAATGGGATGGGTTTTTGATATTTCTGAGATGACTTTTTAGCCGTGTGCAAGGATTTTCTTTCTTCTTTTTTTTAGCTTACTCTCCATTTCCTTTCATTATTAGAAACCTCCTTTCCATTTTGTTGGCCATTCCTTTAAAAAAGTGTGTGTTCAAGGGTGCAATCAGATGGCTACAAAGTCTTGTACCTGATTGTACCAGAAAGGGTTCCTTTAACAGGAATGATCTCAGTTAAAGTGACCTTTCTCTCTGCTGGGGAATTGTTCCAGCACAGGCCCCCAAAGTAGAAGCCTTGCAGCTGGTCTAAAAAGGTCCACCTTGGGCACAGATTGGGATCATGCTAGAGTGCATTTCCCTGTATGTCATGTGACTGCAGGAAAATAGATCACACCAGATTGCACCACAGGGGGTTCAAATTGTGATCTGTTTCCCCATATGATCACACCCTTATGTATCTGAACAGAAGCAAAATGCTTACCTGTTTCTAGCTGGAGCTTTTCTAGGCCCTAAATGGTTTGGGACCTCGATATCTGGCCGAGCGCCTCCTTCGAGTTAGGTCTGCCCGTCCTATAAGATCGTCGCAGGCAGGGTGGCTGAGTTCTGACCCTGAGAGAGGCCTGGAAAACAGCTACTAGAAATCGGTGGTAGCCCCACAACTGTGGAACTCTCTCCCACCTGAAGTTCGCCTGGCCCCTTCACTGGGCACTTTGAAAATGTTATTAAAGACCTGGCTATTAAGACAAAAGGGACATGGTGGCGCTGCAGGTTAAACCACAGAAGCCTCTGTGCTGCAAGGTCAGAAGACCAGCAGTCGTAAGATTGAATCCACGCGACGGAGTGAGCTCCCGTCGCTTGTCCCAGCTCCTGCCAACCTAGCAGTTCAAAAGCATGCAAATGCGAGTAGATAAATAGGTACCACCAGGATGGGAAGGTCACGGCATTCCATGTCTAGTCGCGCTGGCCATGTGACCACAGAAACTGTCTTCGGACAAACGCTGGCTCTACGGCTTGGAAACGGGAATGAGCACCGCCCCCTCAAGTCGGACACGACTGGAATAAATGTCAAGGAGAACCTTTACCTTTACCTAGACATGCCTTTCCTGAACAAACAACAGCCTGATACAACAGTGCCCGATAATATAACATTCTTCACACTGCCATGTTTTTATGTTTCTACATTTTTGATGCTTTTAATTTTAATTTATTGTATTGCATTTTTGTCTCCACTGCATTTTATGTTATTTGATTTGCGCTTCTTAATGTATTGATGTTGTTTTATTTTGTTACTTTGTTGTTCTGTCTAGTTGTTGTAAACTGCCCAGAGTGGCTTTGGCTGCCAGATGGGTGGTATATAAATCAAATAAATAAATAAATAAATAAATAAATTCTAGAACAAGAGAAAAGAATTCCAGAACACAGAGCATAGTACATTATGTTTTAGACTACAGATCCCAGAATTCCCCCATAAATGACCACTGCATAGATATTCTGGGAGTTGTAATTACAGATGGGCACAAACTGCCAAATCGGTGGTTCATACCAGTTCGTCCTTCAGCTGAACAGGGGCTCAGCACTTCCCAGCCCCACTCAAAGGCAGAACTCAGAGGAGGCTGGGAGGGAACCCAAGACACTGCTTCTGAATGGGCGCTCAGCAGAGGAGGTGGGGCTGGAAAGTACCGAACACATGTTTGGCCAAAGGACGAACTAGCACGAACCAGTGGTTTGTCAGTTCGTGCCCATCTGTAGTTCTAATCCAAAAAGGTAACTTTCAAAGCCTCTGGAATAGAGCAAGGATCTCCTAGAAGAAGCATTACAATGAGGGTGATTGAAGAGGATCCGCATCCTTCTTGGCTCTTTTTCTTCCAGCTCATGTTCAAAAAGGAAATGTGAATGGTAAAACTTGATTTTCCTCCTAACCATTTCGTTCTAGTATCAGCTGCGATAATCAGTTGGAAAATAAAACAAACGAAACCCTTCAAACCAACAATGTTTCAGATCCAGTTGCCAAGCATATTAAACAGTTTTCCATGTTTCATGCAAATTGCCGGCTGTCTTTTCTGGCTCTTAAAAAATATTGACAGATCTCATTGCACCAACTGCCATTTTTGTATTTACAACCAATTTTTTTAAAAAAAGGTATATTTCTCAAGTTTTGGCAAGGAAAAAAACCCAGATGTTTTGCTGAATTTACATTGTGTTCAGATCAGAGCCTTGGAAAATTACGGTTCCCCAAAATCTCCCAGCCAACATGGATTCTGGAAATGGTAGTCCAACTTTTTCACCACTCTGGTTCAATTGCTGAAGGGCTGAACTGGGCAGGAGTAGAAACTGTATTTGATTTCTGGCCCTCACGTTCTGTTGTCTGTTGAGTGGTGTAATGGTTCACATTTTAAAATCAGATTGTAAAGAACTCGGCTCAGCTCCAAACAACTTCGGATAAAAGGATAAGAATTCCAAAATAGCATGGAACCTTAGCCTAGACTTTCAGATAGGAGAGTTTCATATCTTTCTTTATAAGGGAAATGTCAGCATGGCCTTTGAAATAGGGATTAGAAGTAACAAGACAATAGAACAGAATAAATGTTATTTGTACTCATTAGAACTTCATTCATTCCATGATTCATTGATTGATTGATTGATTCATTATTTATTTATTTTATTGGATTATTGGATTTATTGGATTGTATTTATACCTCACCCATCTAGTGCCTAGGCACTACTCTGGGTGGCTAACAACATTTAAAAACACAACCACATCTATCCATCCCCACTCACAAGGTGTAAATCGTGAGATCCAGAAAAGCATTAAGCCTTGAATATCCAAAGAAAAAGAAACCTGGATGACAAATCAAATCAAAAGAATGTAATTAAAAGGTTCATAAACATTCTGTGACATCATAGAAGCTGAGCCAGGAAGTCTTTGAAATTCAGTTCATGGCCACAAAATCCTTTGATGCATTTTTGTATAGGTTAGGAGCCAAAGTATATGCATAGCAATGTACAACCACCAGAGGTCATCCTGTTTCTGATAGTAAGATGATTGTTATAATGGCTGATCTGTTCAACCTGGCTCCATCCATGAGAACATGTCATGTCTGCTTTCTCCAGCATTTGAATTTTGCAAGTCACAAGTTATTTCCATCCTGAATATATGGTTTGTGAGTGATGATTAAGTTCACGTCCAGTTTACACAGGGTGAGTGTTGTTGGAGTTATTTCAACCTCGTATGCTGCCTTTGGCTGGGAGGGACCTTTCTGGGCTGGAGCAACTGTCAATCAATCCAGCAGTAACCAATTTTTCTTCCTTGCCACTGCTTTCAAAGACTGCCATGTCTCTCTGCTTAAGTGTATTTTCCCCTGTCTTTTAGTCTTTTGGCAATTATGCAGTATGCAGTAAGAATGTAGTCTGCAGGAGTCTGTTGGAAACAGGCTGTGAGTCTGTTGAGGCCTGTTGCTGAAAGTCTATCAGAAATCATTCTTGTACAGTAGGATGTTTTTGAGCTATTCAACTGTGAGCAAATGACATCTTTTTATTCTTACTCATTTCTCAGAGTGAGTTATTGAGACTGTAAGTGCCAGCTTAATGAGAAAAGGGGTGGACTAATCTGGGGAACTGGAAGCTACTCTGTGAACCCCTGCACTTCTGCTGAATAGGGTTGTAGCTTAGATTTCTGAAGCTCTAACTACCCGACATTGACTAACATTCGGTTACTTTCTTCATAATGTCTCTGCTAGAAATTTCAAGTGCTCCTTCCTTCCTCCTTGGACATAAGCTCTATCACTTTTGTTTCCAGCTAAAACAGCCCAGCTTTCTGGTCTGTTACGCACACCATCCCATTCTTTTGAAAGCTGGCATTCATATTCCCACTCCACCCACCACCTCCAGATTCTAATTGCATATCTAGTTTTTAATGACTTTTTCGACTATGCCAAGTATACTGACTCCAACATCAGCATCTCAAGGTGAATTTCATCAGTCTTGGAGATGCTGACTCCCTGATAGTTTGCTCCCTTAATTAGACAGTTGCTAACTTGGACACGCTCCTGGGTTTTGATTCCCTCAGCCACATTTACCTTCTGTTCTGGTTTGCTGTGCTATATGCTATTCCCATGAACAACAGACACCTTTCAACCTTGCAAACCAAATTTTTTCTTTGTATTTTCCCCCTGGATTTTTAATTTTATACTGGTATCATTGACCAGCACAATAAATTTCTCTATTAGGATAGGAGTGGGCAGGATATGCACCTCCAGATGTTGTTGGACTGAAAATTCCCACTAGAGATGTAAAAAATATTTGTTAAGTTCCTTTTCTTGTTGAGTCAGGCTGCCTCAACGCAATTACCAGAATCCTGTTTGTCTTCGCATAATGTCAAGTGCTGAGTGTTCTGCCTGGCGATGAGGATTGCACCATTCAATTGGCCAATCCATCGCACAGGTCCCATCATGACCACTGCAAAATGCACGTGATGAAGAGCTTTGTGAATAGTACTTCTCCCTTGGTGCGATTAAAGCCACCACCTGCATAATGCCAAGATACGCAAACATAGCTGCTCAATAGGATTTCAGCCACCTGTTTGAAGTATTTTCAAATTCCCTAACATTTTTCTCCTGCGGTGCAAGAATAAGGCAACGAAGGCTTTCTTTCTGTCAGGGTCTCTGCAGTTTGTGCAAAATGTCTATGCAAAACACATACACACACACAAAATAAAAAGAAAGAAAATTATTTCCCGAAGGGCGCCCACAGAGACACACTCACTCACTCAAACACACACACACAGTGAGAGTGAGAGCACAGGAGGACCGGCTGATTGTTCGAGAAGATACAAAGTCCATACAACAAAACAGGAGCCCTTGTAGTTTTGTGCAGCTGTTTACTTTGCTCAAAAAGCCTCCTTCCCAGTGAAGATCCCTCACTGGGAATGCCAGAAGATATCTCATCCTCCCTCTGGTGAGAAGGTTTTTATGTGCATGCAAATTTATGACCCACCATGTGTACAAAAGAAGATCTAGCAAATGACCGAGATAACACTACTGAAATTGCCCGCTTCTGGTCACAAATAGTCTAATGATCTGGACATTTTAATTTGTTTTTAATTTTGCCTATTATTCATAATTTTAAATTGTGCAATGCTCTGGTATGAATAAAGAAAGAATTTGATTCAAACCAAACAGTACCAAAAGTGACCCAAATAGCGAGCGATATGACTACCTAAATGTGCCCTTAGCTCACAGCAAAGGTATGAGCCTTTGCATGAAGAGGTAGAAGCAGAGAGGGAGGGGCCTCCTTATGTTTCTTAGACTGACCTTTACCTGCTCTGACCTCTGCTGACCTCCCTTCAACCTAGATCAATACTCTTACTGGCAGTGAAGGTTGCTGAGCTCCATTGAAGAAGTCACCCAAAGTGCTAAACCCTCAAGATACGAATACGAATATTGGCAAACACAGCTGTCATCGTTCACATTGCACCAGTCATGGAAGTAGACCGGCTGGCGCTTCCCTGCCTCTCCACACAGCATTCATATCCCTCGGGGTATGAATATGAATATCCCTCTCTATGCTAAACCACTTTCAAGGTTAAGGCTCATTACTTCACATATCTTCACTAAAGTTCGGACTGAAGTAGATTTAGTGCCACTGTGAAATTGGAGTCACCCGCTGAGGGTTACTGATATCATTTCCTTCTTCTCCTTCTCCCATTCATTCTGGACTCTCTTTTGTAGATGTGGCGTCTTGCCTTAATGTCTTCTAGCTCTGCTCCCACTGCATTTCCACCTTAGTTAGCCAGAACTAGGATTCTTATCATCTTCACTATCTCAAGGTATTTTTCTCATCAACACTTGCTTTCTTATTTTGGTAGAAGGAGAAATCTGGGTTTGATTTCTTTCCAAATGTCCTTTGCTCATCATTTTGATGAGCGGGGGCTGAATCCACATGTGGACTCTGCTGCAGCTTGCTCTGCTAACGGGATTGTCTTGTTTATGGGAAAGATGGGAAATGTGACCTTTTTTTTGCCAATCTTCTGCTGCTGAAATTTGGCAGCAGTAGCAGTGGCAGGATGTCACAGGGCCGTCAAAATTGGTGGGAAGCCATGCGTGGCCCAGAGCCAGCATACTGGCCACCCCAATACTGTATAAAGAAAACAGCCTGTGAGTAGGAAGTGAATAGGAAGACGTGCAGAGCTGTGTCTGGTGTGCTAAAGTCTTTTTTAAAATTTGCAAACACTGTTTTTAACACTGATGAGCAGAGAGAAAATGTACCACCCTCATAATATCTACAGTCTGAACCAGTACCATCCACTGTACCATTCATTATGGGTTTATTCAATTTAAATGCTGCCTTTCATTTAGTGTGGTCAGTGATGATCAAGGGAAGCTACAATGCAGAATTCATTAATGCCTAGGAACATTTAGCATGCATTGAAGTGTGAAAGGACAGAGGGAAGGCAGAATTCCAATAGTCTTTTCCTAGATCATCTAGGTTCCTAACCTTGGGTCCCCAGGTATTCCTGGGCTAAAACCCCCAGAAGCCTTCACTACCAGCTGTGCTGGCCAGGATTTCTGGGAGTGGTAGGCCAAGAACATCTGGGGACCCAAGGTTGGGAAACACTGGTCTAGGGCATTCTAGACAGCCTATTCTACTGCAAGCATAAACCAGGTTTAACACAATTGTGTTCTCTATTATCTTTGGGCCCATTGTTTGTTTCAAGTGCTGTCATTTGATATTGCTGAGTTAATTATTTCTCTGCATTTCAGAGAGGCAGCCCAATGAAGCCACAGTGTTATCAGATGACTTTGAGCTCTGCAATTTACCTAACTGGCATCAATCCATCAGCAAGAGATAGAAATGTAATTGTGTGTATTGGGGGGGGGGAAACCATTTGGAGGGCTGGGAGGAAGAAGCCATCAGAAAGCATCCTAAGATGTAGTCTAGATTTATGTGACTACAACATCAAAGTAGATAAGTTGTGCATTTATCCAGGGGATTTTGTCTTCTCTTCTTCATTGGTCATTAGTTGTTGTGTTTGATTTACTTTGTCATACATAACAACTGGTGGTGGTTGCTTCTGCTGATATGAGAAAAAGACCACCCACCTCCCCCCCCCCAAAAAAAAAGCCATGGGAGAAATGCTGATGGTCTGAAAATGCATGATGCATCCTCTTACCTTGTAAAGTACTCTCCTTAATCAACTTTATAGCTTCTCACTGTCAACCAACAGATATTTTACATTTTAAAAGCCTCATATACTTGAAGGGTTTGCTGTTCAGCCATGCAAAGATTTGGGGAAAACCTGGATACCTATGTTCAGTTCATTAAAAGGACCACCATTTGCTTGCAGAGCTCATGTTTTGCACACAGATGTAGGTAGAGCTTGGAGGGAAATGCAGAAACAAATGGATTTCCAACTAATCCATTTCACTGTTTGGTCCAGAAGGTGTGCATAGCATACATTCTTGGAAATGACAGCTTGACAGTGATTGGTATGCACATTCCCACTTGGATGTTCCCAGGTTCATTCTCAAGATGGCAGTACAAGGACTGAGCTCCTAGGAGACATTGGCCCAGATGAATTCATGCAGCGTAGTGTCATCAATGGCTGGTAGTCATGATGCCCATATATCACTTCCAGTATCAGAGCAGTATGCTTTCTATCTGTCAGGTGTTCAGAGACACAATAAGGACAACTGCACCTATATTCTGCTGATGGACTTTCATAGGCAACTGATTGGCCACTGGGTAAGCAAAATGTTCGGCCAGGCAGTCTTTTGGTCTTACCCAAAATGGTTCTTCATATGTTCTCATGCTTCTCTGTGGTTGTGTGTTCCTAAGCCTGAGGGCCTATCTACTGATTTTCTTCTCAGACCTACTTTTGAGCTGGTCCTTTAGATGTTACATAGTTTTCTGTCTGACCCTTGTCTTGCCCTAAAATATCTGGTTCCTGGCTCACCTTCAACTGCTAGATTGTGTCTGGTCTGGACACTCAGGAAGCAGAAGTGGGGAAGTCCCCTTTTCTGGGATTTTGGAGAACTGTGGTGAAGCAGTAAGCCAAGACAGAAGAATGGTCTGATGAAATATAAGGCAGACTCATATATTCTTAGAGGTAAAAATAAAGCAGGGCTCCTGTTGTGTTGCCTTGGTTGTGGGCATGTGCTTGGCCATTCTAGAAATGGAATGTTGGGTTACCCTTTCCTGGTGTTCTCCTGATCTTTTGAACCAAGGTGAGCAGAGGAGCCAGGGCTTGCTAGGGCAATGTCCTGGATCTTTCCAAGCAGGAAAGAGTATGCCATCATTTCTCACCACTACCCTGGCTTCCCTCTTCCCTCTGAGCTTAGCTGCCATTCTCTCAGTAGCTCAGAAAGTAGAGATGGGCATGAACTGGTTTGTCCTGGTTTATCCCAGTTTGTAAAGGCAGCAGCAGAGGTTCTTCTGCTCCCCTCCATGCCTCCTCTGGCTCACACAGCCATTCACCAGGCCCAGCTTGCTTGTTTTTTCCACCTCCTCAACTGATCTTCCAGTCCTGGCAACAGCTCAGGCTTCTCTGCTCTGCCCTCTTGGTTGATCTCTGACTCAGACAAAAGGGCAGGACAGAGGAGTCTGCTCTTGCTCGTGACTGGGAGATTACCTGAGGAGGTGGAAAAAGCAAGCAAACTACGCCTGGTGAGTGGCTGATCGGCTGAGGACGTGGGATGATGGTCTGAAACTGAACTGGGATGAACTTTATGAACTGGGATGAACTGGGACAAACTGGTTCATGCCCATCTCTATCAGACAAAAATGGATTTTCCCAGGAACAAGTTATCCCTGCAAAAGATTTGGAGGTGGTTTGGTTTTGCAGGGGCAATCATGAGTCCTTACCTTTACAAAATACCTGTTCCTCATTTGTTGATGTAAACTGGTCCAGCTGCCTGCATTACTGGACTCTCCTTGTGGTGGATGTGTCTGGCTACGGGACTGTCATAATAAACATCAACATTTCCTCTGAGAGTAAGGACCACAGACCAGGGTTGGAAAAGGCTGAATCCAGTGGTATTTGAGCTAAAAGAATGTTAGGGGCCCTTTTCCTCCCTCCAACTCTTTTTCGGTTATTTTCTGCCGGCTACCTTTTCTCATTATCTCTTTTTGTCTGTCAACCCTTTCCCTCTTTTTCTGCTTTTCCACCCAGCTGGAATGTAGGGAGATTGGTTTTGTCAGAGGTCCAAATGTATTTGGAGAATAAGAGTAAGGAAATAAGAAATTTTGGAACTAAGCTGAAAGCTGGAGGTTGTACAGTACTGTTGTAAACAAACGAACAGAGCATGTCAGTTAGGCAGGAAAACTATCTGTCTTTAACCAAACAAAGCATCTCACCATCCCATTGCTTTCTGAAAAGTTTTTGCTTTTCCAAATTCTTTGGCAGATTCAGAGCAAAAGAAGGCAAGTTTGGAGGCTTGGCGTACAGAACATTCTGGAAAAACTCATTTCCTTTATGATGCATTTTGAAAGACTAAAGCGATCACCTTGTCAAGAGACGTAAAATCAGCATTCGTTCAGGACAAGGTCAAAAATATCACGCCTAAATACTTGACTACAGTAGTTTCAGGGACTTTTGTATGCATTTTGACTGTAGCTCTTTTTCTGAAATGTGTGAAACAAGGACAAAGAGAACAGACAATCCATTGTGTGACTGCCTAATTGAAGGACGTATGGGGAGGAAAAGAAAAGGAATTCTTTCTTCTTGGGACAATAGCAGGGGGGGTGGAAATCGTCATGAAAGCAGGAGTTCAAAGAAAATACAAGGGCAAAATTGTCTGATGAAAAAAGTTGCTGGCAGTTTGTTTCACTGTATTCCATTATTCCAGTCTTCGTAAGACATCACAAAATTGTACCATGTGAAAGATGTCTTGAGCTCCACTTGGGCCAAAGTTCCCCCCTTTATGTTACCATTTCACATCTTCCTTCCCCTTGATGTGTCAGGATGTGAAATGTTGTATGTATAGAGTATTAAAATAATTAGGATGTGTGTGAAAAAGTAGCCTTAAAAATGAACATGCTTTTAAAATGTAGGCTTGAACAATAGTTTACTATTGTTGTTATGTGGTGTCAAGTCACCTCCAACTTATGGTGACCCTATGAATGAGCAATCTCCAAAATGTCGTGTCCTCAACAGCCCTGCTCAACTCTTGTAAACTCAAGCCTGTGACTTCCTTTAGAGAGTTAGTCCATTTTAAATTTGGTCTTCCTCTTTTCCTGCTGCCTTCCACCTTTCCCAACATTATTTTTTTCTCTAGAGAATCTTGCCTTCTCATGATGTGCCCATGGTCATTGCAAAACAATTAATTAGCTCAGCCAAGCAAGGTCACTGTACCATAACAATCCTGACAGCTGAACGTGTTTATGTTGAAATGTGTAAATATGGATGTGGAGTTTGCAGGTCCTATAGCTACAATATTCTAGTATTCCAGGACCGTGTTGTTACAATATCTTGGCATTGCAGTAACCTGGTGCAACAAGTGCTTTATATTACAGAGCCTTAGTTCTCCAAGCTCTGCCACAATTTTAGTCAAAACAATGATAATAATCCTATATCATCTTAGAATTTAGCTAGAAGGGACCCAATGGATCATTGAATCTAGCTCCTGTCAAGGAGGCTCAGTAGGGAATCAAACTCCCAACCTCTGGCTCTGCAGTCAGATGCTGAAACCACTGAGCTATGTCATTGTCATAGTGGTATATTGCCAGATTGTAAGTTATCGACTCTTGCAGTTACAAAGCCTGCAGTAACAATTGAGATTCCTATTGAAAAATGTTTCTTATTGAAAAATGTTTCCAGGCCCCTGCAAAAGAAGAAGGTAAACAACTGAAAAGAATTATAAATATAGGGAAATAAGATACACAAACAGGAATTCAACACATCATCAACAACACGCCATGCTACACACACTGGATACCAACAACAATCATGTAGCACTGCAGCTTTTTCAGAAGCCAGCAACAACAATCATGATGGATTTTCCTCCATAAATTTTAATTGGCTTGGCTGGGTGAGCATTGAGAATAATTTTCATGTGTGTCTAGACATCATAAAAGGCTAAATAATATATTTTACTTCCATAGATTTTTAATTTTAACAACTTTTAGATTAGAGTTGTACTCTCTGTTTTCACTGCGGTTCTTTTATTCTCGAATCATAGAATCATAGAGAAGTGAAGTTGGAAGGGGCTTACAAGGCCATCAAGTCCAACCCCTGCTGAATGCAGGAATACAATCAAAGCATATCTGCCAGGTGATAATCTAAGTTTTTCTTGAATGCCTCTAGTGTTGGAGCCCTCACCAACTCCCGAGGTAACTGGTTCTACTGTTGTACTGCTCTAACAGTTAGGAAATTTTTCCTGATATTCAACCAAATCTGGCTTCCTTTAACTTGAGCCCATTATTACATGTTCTGCACTCTGGAATGATCGAGAACAGATCCTGCTCCTCCTCTGTATGACAGCCTTTCAAATATTTGAAAAGTGCTATCATATATCCCCTCAATCTTATTTTCTCAAGGCTAAACATGCCCAATTCTTTCAGCCTTTCCTCATAAGGCTTGGTTTCCAGCCCCCTGATCATCCTTGTCGCCCTCCTCTGAACTTGTTCCAGTTTGTTAGCATCCTTCTTGAAGTGTGGAGTCCAGAACTGGACACAAGGTGAGGCCTAACCAGTGCTGAACAGAGGGGGAGCACCTCGAGGGATTTGGAAACTATACTTCTATTAATGCAGCCTAAAATAGCATTTGCCTTTTTTGTAGCCACATCACACTGTTGGCTCATATTTATCTACAACAATTCCAAGATCCTTCTCGCTCGTAGTTTTGCTGAGCCAGGTATTCCCCCATCTTGTAACTGTGCAATTGGTTTCTTTTTCTGAGGTGCAGTACTTTGCACTTATCCCTAAGCTCCTTTATTTTTTGATTCAAATATGATTTCAATTCTGCCTATAACTTAAGGTTTGTTTCTAGATTATTTCTTATTTGCAATTTTTCATAGCCGTGAGACTTTTGGAAACCAAAATTTTATGTTTAAGTATTTGTGCCTACAGTTTCTCATAGCTGTTAGATGTTTGGATTTTTACAACAACTTTGAAGTATTTTGTCTTATGGAACACAGAAGCAATGTAGGTAATTACAGCTTGTAGAATTAGACAAATTGATGATGCCTGGAATTATTGCAACAAGGAAAAGACTTATACCTTGATACCCAGATGAATTTTGATATGATTGGAAATGATTGTCTGGTTTAATTCTTGAATTAACCCTCAATTGAGATAAATGCCAGCTGTGCTGAACACAGGGTTCTGATTTTTCTCTGGAGGTCTATAAAGCTCTGTAGGGCTCTTCAGGAAATGTTCAGGAGTCAGAATCCTTGACCTGACAGATATGCTATTAAATTTTAGATTGTCTTTCTGAATAACAAAAGGCATATTTAAAACTGTGATGTGCTTTGCTGGCATTGTTTTAAAGTGTAGCTATTTCCTCTGTTGCTGCTGTTGTGCTGCCACATTTCCATGGTAAATGCAGTGGCACAGCACAGCCATAGAACCATAGAGTTGTAAAGTTGGAATAGAGGACAAAGGTAATCTAGTCCAACTGCCACCAATGCAAGAAAACCCACCACCATAAAGTATCCCAAGAGAGAGCCATCCAACCTCTATTTTCAAATCTCCAACAAAGAAGAAGCTACCATTTCCCAAGGTAATCAGTTCCACTATTAAATAGCTTCCACAGTCAGGAAGTTCTTCCTAAAACTTAATCCAAATCTCCTTTCTTTTAATCTGAATCCATTGTTGCACATTCCTGTCTTGCACTACCTTTCCCATAGAATCATCGAATAATTGAGTTGGAATGGGCCTATAAGACTGTTGAGTCCAAGGCCCTGTGCAATACAAGAATCCAAATCAAAGCAGATCTGACAGATGGTTGTCCAGTTTTCTCTTGAATGCCTCCAGTATTAGAGTGCTCACCACCTTCTGAGGTCATCGGTTCCATTGTCGTATTGCTTTAACAAGACATTTTTCCTGATATTCAGCTGAAATGTGGCTTCGTATAACTTTGAGCCAATGATTATGTGTCCTATACTCTGAGATGACCGATAATACATCCTTACTGTCCTCTGTATGACGACCTTTCAAGTATTTGAAAAGTGCTATCCTATCTCCCTTCAGGCTTATTTTCTCAAGACCAGGCCCAGTCTTTCCTCATAGGGGGTGATGTCTCTTCTCTGTGATGACTCTTCAAATATCTGAAGGAGGCTGTGATATCATATCTCCACTTCTCCAGGCTAAACATATTCAGCTTCCTCACCTGTTCCTCATATGTCTTGATTTCCAGGTGACTCTTTACCACCATGGTTGCCGTGCTCTGGATGAGTCCTAGCTTCTCAAGAGACTCTTAAATTGTGGTACTCAGAACTAGACCAAAGTACTCCAGGTGAAGTCTGATCAAATGCCTCTATGGAGATGTGAAACAATGGATTTAAATTAAAATAAAGGAGATTTTGATTGTTAGGACTATTTGACAGTGGAACTGATCTTGGAAAGTGGTGAATTTTTCTTCATAGGTCGAATGGCTGCCTGTTGAGGATGCTTCACAGAACATAAGAGTTTCTTCTGGCACATGTCAATCAGGCATTTACTGGAGGGAGAGCATGGCAGTCAAGGACATCAGCAGTGATTAGAAGGTGTAACGTGAACCTTTGTGATACCTTCTGCCTTGTTCAATGCATGAGCAGGTGTGGGGATATACGCCGATTTAAAATATTTCATTAATTCACTCTGTGGTCTATAAATGCTCAAGTTTTTTGGCTAAGGAATCAATGAATACTTTGAAGATTCTCATCCTCAACAACAAAAAAGGTGCCCTGACATATTGAGACACTCCATTAAAAAGAGAGAGAGAGAGAGAGCCACTCCTGTATGAAAACGAGAAGGCTAGCGCTGTTATCATCATCAATTTTACCAGCCTTGGAAAAAAACAACCAACAAAAATAAACCCCAACTTTACTAAAAAAAAACACATGTAATTCAAACAAAAAAAGCATCTTATGTTCAATATTTTTTGCACAACATCCCAGGTTTTTGCACAAAATCCCAGGTTTTTGACACAAAATAGAAGTTTCTGACACAAAATACATGTCTTTATCAGAAAGCACTTAAAAGGTTTTTGGGTATGGGGGGGGGGGGAAATGCTGAAATATGACAACGTGTACAAAAGCTCTTTTAACCAGAGAGAAAACTTTTAATTTTTCTATTCTCATCTGTAATAATGTAATATACAAAGTTTTATATCCATATTTCTGGGCCAGCTCTCCCTGTTCCTAGCTTCTAAATGCTGTATAATAGAAAAATGCATCTTTAAATTAATCTGTATCTCTTTACTAAAGCCCTGGTTTTCTTGTTGCTTTCCCTTCAGTTTCCCGATTGGTTCTAACTTTCTAAAGCTGAAATACTTCCAGATATGATCTTAGGCTTAATGAAATTTTGTGGAAGAAAATATGTTCATAACAATTACTCTATAACTTGTGTGTGTAGAATATTTTCTTTCCATTATTCTCAACACACAAACACTCCCAAAACACCCACACTTAAAAAAAAAAAATGCTGTACAGGCAAATATGTTCTGGAACTTTATATCTTCCATAATAGGTTTTACACATTTATCCACTCCTCTGCATACCTGCCAGTTCCAATTGAGTTCGGGAAAGGAAGAAAGCATTGGATGGAAAATAAGATTTTGCTGGAAAACCTCAATCACCAATTACTAAATTATTATAACTTTGTGCCAGTAGCAAATTCTGGTGAATGCATAGAAGCCACTTATACACTCTGACAGTTGTTAAAACAATGTTGAGCTTTTGCTTGAAAAGCAGTGAGTACGAAACAACCCTATTGTTTCCTATATATAGTACTTTCCCCCACAGTTCTCCTCAAACGATCCTGAAAATGGGGAAACTGAAAATAATTTCTTACATGAACATGTATAGCTAAGAGTGGCTAAGAGACTGTGCTATGAATTGGGGAATCCCAATTTTGCATTTCATGTGTTCTCTGAATTCATTTGCTTGTTGTTGTTGTGTCGTTAAGTCGTGTCCGACTCTTCGTGACCCCATGGACCAGAGCACGCCAGGCCCTCCTGTCTTCCACTGCCTCCCGGAGTTGGGTCAAATTCATGTTGGTCGCTTTGATGACACTGTCCAGCCATCTTGTCCTCTGTCATCCCCTTCTCCTCTTGCCCTCACACTTTCCCAACATCAGGGTCTTTTCCAGGGAGTCTTCTCATCTCATGAGATGGCCAAAATATTGGAGCCTCAGCTTCAGGATCTGTCCTTCCAGTGAGCACTCAGGGTTGATTTCCTTCAGAATGGATAGGTTTGTTCTCTTTGCAGTCCAGGGGACTCTCAAGAGTCTCCTCCAGCACCACAATTCAAAAGCATCAATTCTTTGGCGGTCAGCCTTCTTTATGGTCCAGCTCTCACTTCCATACATCGCTACAGGAAAAACCATAGCTTTGACTATGTGGACCTTTGTCAGCAAGGTGGTGTCTCTGCTTTTTAAGATGCTGTCTAGGTTTGTCATCACTTTCCTCCCAAGAAGCAGGAGCCTTTTAATTTCGTGGCTGCTGTCACCATCTGCAGTGATCATGGAGCCCAAGAAAGTAAAATCTGTCACTGCCTCCATATCTTCCCCTTCTATTTGCCAGGAGGTGATGGGGCCAGAGGCCATGATCTTAGTTTTTTTGATGTTGAGCTTCAGACCATTTTTGGCGCTCTCCTCTTTCACCCTCATTAGGAGGTTCTTTAATTCCTCCTCACTTTCTGCCATCAGAGTGGTATCATCTGCATATCTGAGGTTGATGATATTTCTTCCAGCAATCTTAATTCTGTCTTGGGATTCATCCAGTCCAGCCTTTCGCATGAATTCATTAGGTGGTCTTGGGCAAATCACACACCGTCCGTCCGTCTGTCTGTCGGCCACCTCCCACCTTTATCCTGGGACCCAAGGCAGCTCACAACATTAAAACAGGTAAATCATAACGAATTACTGATTTAAAAGGAATTAAACCACACTTATAATTTTAAAAAGCCATGTTATAATTTAAAAACATTTAATACTACAAAACCAAACTTTAAAAAGCAAAAGAGAAGCATCCAGGAGTCAGTTATAGTTATTAAAAGCCTGCCTGAAGAGGTGAACCTTTAACCATCAGTGGAAAGATTGAAGGGCTTCTACTGGCATCAGCGTCACATCTACGAAATGGAGAATAACATTGCCTTATTAGATAATGCATTGACTAACTTTGCTAGGTTGCACTCAGAATGCTTGAAAATGGCGTACACAGATTTACAAGAGACAGCTGTGTCAGTCTGTGGCAGCATAAACATGTAAGAGTTTTCTGTGAAGATGCTCAGTCATCCAGGTGAGGTTATCTGGAAGTTGAGTCATGGCAACTGGACTTCTTTCTTGTTAGGTTGAAACATTTTGCTACCCATCCAAGTATCCTCTTCAGACTGAAGAGTCTACTTGGATGAGTAAGAAAGAAGTCCAGTTGCCATGACTCAACTTCCAGATGTAAGAGTCTTGTGGCACCTTACCCTTTGGCATAGCCTTTGTGGACTGCAGCCTGCTTCATCAGTTGCATCTGATGAACGAGGATGAAGTCTACAAAATCTTATGACAAATAAACCTACATAGGAGGTGCCATTATAGTGACTCAGACCCTTGGCCTATCTAGTCTAGTACTGTCAGCATTGACTGGCAGCAGCTCTTAAGGGTTTCAGGGATGATTCTTTTCCTAGCCCTCCTGGGAGATCTCTGGTGATCACCCATCCAGTTTCATTAACTGGTGGTCATCTATCCAGTGTCATCAAGCGCCACTCTGCTTAGCTTCCAAAATCAGACAAGACCAGTGTGCTATTGTGGCGTAACTATTAGTCTTAATTGTTATTAGTAATTTAATTGTAATTTTGGCACCGCACAAGTAAATACAGAATAAAATATCAAACAGTGCACTAAGGCAAATTAACAGGAACTGAATCACAGCAAGGGAGAGAGTAAAGATTAACACAGGAATAGGTATATAACAGAATCTAAAGTGCAAAGTCCAAAATGCTTCAGCTTTAATTCCATTCCATTCTTGGATAGGGAGTTCCCTGCACAATTTATAACACATAGTTTTGTACCTTGACGTGAACTATTCTCTCTCTTGAAGCCCTGTCTACTTCTACTGATCCACCACCACTTTCCAACATTTAATTCACTGCTGACCAATTTTCAGTCTCACTTCTGCTCTTGGTGTTGAGGGCCAATTATGTGTTTTGCCCATTCACTGGCAGCTGAGGGACCTATAGTTCTAATGATACGTTCTAGACTTAAGTTTCCATCATTCCAAGACAGTGTGGTCAATGTTAGCAGCATTGGTTCATTAGTATCTGGATATTTACAGATTTTCCAGCTCTTCCTTAAGGTCCTATTAGCATTGTTTCTCATCAAGGTCAAAATACACAAACCTAGATTTCAGCTGAATATTAGGAAAAATTTCTTAACTGTTAACTGTTAAGAGTAGTATGACAATGGATCCAATTACCTCGGGAGGTGGTGAGCTCCGACACTGGAGGCATTCGAGAGAAAATTGGACAACCATCAGTCAGATCTGCTTTAATTCCTGCACTGAGTAAGGGATTGGACTCGATGGCCTTATGGGCCCCTTCTAACTCAATTTTTTCTATGATCTAATGATTGTAAGATATGACAATGGCTTAAATCAAACTGCTAGCTTCTCAGCTTGGGCAGCCCAATTGAATCAATAAGATTTATGTAAGTGTTTTGTTACTATTTAGCAACCAATTCAACGAGTCTACTCTATTTGGGGTTAGCAGTTGGATTTTAGGCCAATGCCTTCAGGATAGGAATTTGGAACATGCAGCCTTCCAGAGGTTGTTGGACTGTGACACCTCCCAGTCCTAACCAGCATAGTTAATGGCAAAGAAATATGGAAGCTGCAGCAACATTGGGTGGGTCCATCTTTGCTTTAGAAGGTAGCTTTTACAATACCTTTCCCCATCTCACACTCTCCAAATGTTTCCAACAACAGTTCATACTAGCCCCAGACAATACAGTCAATGATCTTGAAAGCTGTGAAGGAAACAAACAAACAAGGAAGAAGATGAACTGATGGTATGTGGCTTTAAATTCTAGAAATTTGGATATAAATGAAGATATTCCTGAGTATGGACCAATTTCGATGCAGGAAATACTGACTTGGAAGTATTTACTATAAATAAGTGAAGGAATAATTGGTAAACTGTGTAACAAACAATGAGAAGTTTTAAAACGTCTTTGTTTTGAAGAATCTGTAAAACTAGTTTGCTCCTATTTGAACTCCCTTCCCCTTTGTGCATCCTTTGAGAAACTCAATTATATATTTCTTTCAAAATGTTCTTCTAAATAATTATTATAAGGACTGTTTCTTCTTACACACAAAGTCTTGAATGTTTGTGGAGGGAAAGGCCAGTAAGAAGACACAATGAAGGAATTAATAAATCAAGCTTGTGTGGTAAGATTGTGTTCTTTCATTTTTTAATTTTTATTTTTACTCCAAATCCCGGAGTTCTCCAGACAGAATGCTGGGGGTTTCGGCCCACAGACGAACACATACGGACACCTATATTTCACTCAGCTGGAGCAGGGCCTATTTCTAAGGCAGAACAGCCTTCTTCAGCTTTTACCTCCTGTTGTTCATGTCAAAAAAAGAGGAAATTGTCATGGTGTTTCCTGCAAGTTGTAGTTCTTCAGGAGGCACCCTCTATCAAGTCTAATGGGCAGTGAGACTATGACTACCATTAAAGAAAGACTATGACTTTCTTTAATGTTGACAACAGGAAGCAAAGGCTGGAGAAGGCATGAAGCCTCGACTGTAAGCCCT
Organism: Intellagama lesueurii; assembly: GCA_037013535.1. Classification (NCBI taxonomy): domain Eukaryota; kingdom Metazoa; phylum Chordata; class Lepidosauria; order Squamata; family Agamidae; genus Intellagama; species Intellagama lesueurii. The sequence goes on from JBAJHW010000003.1 coordinate 12,257,205, forward strand.
GATCCATGTGAGTGAAATTAGGTGTCTGTAGGTATGTATGGGCTGAATCTCCCAGAACTCTACCAGGAAAATGTACATCCCTAGTGTGATTCAACAGTGTAATAGAGTTCAGAATTTTTATTCTTTTGGACTGACTAGCAGACTCTAGAACAGTGGTTCCCAACCTTGGGTCCTCAAATGTCCTTGGGCAAAAACTCCCAAAAGCCTTCATCATTAGCTGTGCTGGCCAGGATTTCTGAGAATCATAGTCCAAGAACATCTGGGGAGCCAAGGTTGGGAACCAGTGCTCTAGAAGTTGTAGTGCATAACAGTAACCTTTCTTAGCTCTGCAATATGTAGAGGGCTTTTAATATTTCTGTGTCTTCAATGATTTGTGCCTTCTGAAATCCAGTGGTCTAGAAGTACTCATTAATCTTCTTTCCCTGCATTTTAGCTCCATGCCCATCTCCCTGTTTGTTTCCCCTGTTGTCCCATGGATGCCAGTGGTAAATGCGATCACTTTCTGGTGACAAAGCCCATGATGCAGGATTCTGCACACACTTCCACTTTAATAGACAGAAGTAAAATTTCACATTCCCTGTCTTGAGCTGGCACATGAATGTGATGGGAGGAAGTTCAAACTCAAAGGGATGGAGACAAAAGTTCCTGCTAACCCTTTCTTTCTAGCCAGACGAGTAGCACAGGGCTACAATTATTGCATGCAAGGAGAGAGAAAGAATGAGTGAGTGAACCAGAGGCAGGAAGGGAGAGACAGAGACAGATGATAATAATCTGAAGGAGAAATAGATAATCCACAATTGAAAGTCTTTCACTGCCAACGTAATAAATTTTCCTTGATATTTAGGCCATAATTACCTGATTATATTCCAACAATGACTCTTTTTATTGCTGCTGGGCTTTGGTACCTGACACTAATTTTTGTAGTGACACTAATGAAGAAATGACAATACACCTACTGGTACCAAGCGAGCTGGTTTAATTAGTTGGCTGGGAAAGGGAGATAATGTCTTATTATTTCCCAGGGGCCAGCCAACCTGTCTTACTCCATGAGATAATCACTCTGCCTTTGGTGGAGAAAGACACCTTAGCAATATCCAGGACCCAAATATGCTTTCTTTCAGACTTGTCTCAATGTCCTGAAGGCTATTAGGACTTCTAAACCATCAGCTACAATTAAGGCTTAAGTCTAGCTTTGGTGGACAATCTATGGCTGGACTCTATTATTTCACGTTGCACTCAGGTTCTGTGTGCTTCTCCATTAAAACAGTAGTAGCAGTAAGAATGCTAGCAGTTTTAGTACATTGCAGGTCTTTCAGTATATAAGATGTGATGTTGTATGCAGCAGTCAGCCTAGCTACTGCATGTTGTATCAACTGATGAAGCAGATCACAATGGCTCCCATTAAGTGGAATTCATTTTCTTTAGACGGACTCATAAATTTCCAGCTTTTCATCTGGATTTTTTAAGGACATGTTTTACATTTACACTGGTAGTTGCTACCTTTTCTCTATTGGGGGCGCTGCGGGTTAAACCGCAGAAGCCTCTGTGCTGCAAGGTCAGAAGACCTGCAGTCGTAATATCGAATCCACGCGACGGAGTGAGCTCCCGTCGCTTGTCCCAGCTCCTGCCAACCTAGCAGTTCGAAAGCATGTAAAAATATGAGTAGATAAATAGGTACCACCTTGGTGGGAAGGTAACGGCGTTCCGTTTCTAGTCGCGCTGGCCACGTGACCACGGAAGATTGTCTTCGGACAAACGCTAGCTCTATGAGTTGGAAACGGAGATGAGCACCACCCCCTAGAGTCGGACACTACTGGACAAATTGTCAAGGGGAACCTTTACATTTACCTAGAGAAGGCCACAAACCGGTTTGTCCCAGTTCGTCCCAGTTTGTAAAGGTGGCAGCACAGATGCTGCTGCTCCTCTCCCCTGCCTCCTCAGCCAATTCAGCCACTCACCAGGCCCAGCTGGCTTGCTTTCTCCACCTCCTCAGCTAATCTCCAAGTCACGAGCAAGAGCATAGACTTCTCTGCCCTGCCCTTTTGTTTGAGTGGGAGATCAGCCAAGAAGACGGGGCAGAGAAACCTGAGCTGTTGCCGGGACTGGAAGATCAGTTGAAGATCATGGAGGCTGGGCTTGGTGAGTGGCTGATTGAGCCAGAGGAGGCAAGAGAGTACTGTTGCTGCCACCTTTACAAACTGAGATGAACCAGTTCATATCTATCTCTAGGGGCAAGCTATCATTCAGATAGATGGATAGACGCTGTATGTGTCTGCTCAGCAAAAAAGTTCCAGGCATTTAAGCCTTCCTGCCCAGCCAGCTGAGCAAGCAGCTCTGGTTTTTTTCCCTAGCTCAGCTGAGAGAAATATTGCGGGGTGGTGAACATCCTTCTGCTCAGGTGGTCGCGAGGGAAGGATGAGGTGGATGTTGATCTTGGCTGTCCCTTGCAATGCAGGGAGGAGAAGAGGATGTTGGGAAGGATCAAGAGAGATGGAAAAGGCAAATTTCAGTGATAAAAAAGAGCCATTGAGTCCCTCCGCCATCTGCAGTCAGATTTTTGCCCTCTGCATTAATGGGGCGGTGATTTTGACCACCATGTTGAGATGTTAATTAGGCTGCTGAGTAGTTTAAGCAAAGTATATTTTTACACACTGATTGGGGGAAAATAGTCTCTTCCTAAGTGCTTGGCAAGGTGAGTCGCCATACTAAACCACATTTTTCGACCATTCATCCAAATGCTATCATTATCCCCTAGAGAGCCCTTCTTCTTTGGCCCATCTCTAGGATAAGCTCCTGCCAAAAAGTGCTTGTACATGAGAGAGGGAGGGAGGGAGAGAAAGCACAGCCCATGATTACAGTGGAGGACAGGAACTCTTCACTCGAAAATTAGTATTTAGACACATATGCCAATCCGTTTCCTCTAATTCAATGGCACCAACCTCCCCCCCCCCCCCCAATTGGTTAGCTGTTGTTGGATCAACTTTTACTGTCTTTGGGAGCTAATAGACATCCTGCACTACCATACCTATTCTGCACAACCTCTCTCTGCTCTTCAAACACTGGCAGCTCCTTCCTGTCCTATACAGGAAAATGCCTCCAGGAAAAAGAATCATTCTGAGTGAATCTATGCATGACACAGCTGTCCCCTGATGTGTTTCATGTCTGATGCTTTAGGCTGCAACTCCCAAGCAGCTGGATGGCATTATGTTGACAAAAGCTGGCATAGCATACAGCTCCATATTAGGTGTGCTTTTTTTGGAAAAAAGGATTAATTACAGTTGACGATTGAGTGATTCTTACTTTGTACACAGTGTGCCATGAAAAGTGGCTAACCTTCTCTCTCCCTCCATTGTTCTGACTGATTCCCCGCCATCAAGTAGAGGTGGGAAAGTTATTTTTCAGAGGAATGAAGTTGACATATTGAAGTCATCCATAAGTGAAGAGTAGGAGGAGGATGTTCTGGCTCTGTGTCATACCACTGGCTGGGATAAGATTTTCAGATTTCCTGGACTACAGATTCCACATTTTTTCTACTCTGTCAGTTCTACCTCCCTTACAGAAACATCTAAGTGTGAGGCACCTGAGACAAAGGACTAAATTGAAAGGCTTTGAGTCTTAGCTAGGCCTTGCTCTGCCCAGCCTTTTTGCTCAGCAAGAAATTTACCAGTGAGTATTGGGGTAGGAACAGAAAATTAGGCAGAACCTACGCCTAGCTAAGCCTCAAAGCCTTCCAATTTAGGCATTTCTCCCAGGTGCATCACATTTATGTTTCCAGAGTACCTGTAATGGAGGTAGAGGTCCCAGAATGGAAAATTATGGTATTTGTAGTCTAGACAATCTGAAAATCCCATCCCTAACTACCACAATATCACCAAAAGTTTCACCAATGAAACTTTTCTTTAAAGCTCTAAGTTGTGTGTATACATGCACACACATGTACATATACACATATGATTTTCAGTTGGAAATGCAGCTACGGAAAGAAGAGAGGAAGGTCTTCCTCCTTATGTGCTGTATTCAGAATAAGAATCACTCCCTTTCACTATGATTGTAATTAATCAAACATAAAATTAAGACAGAGCTTTGTGCTATGCAGTAAATGTAACCCGAGATGGCCCTACCATTAGGCAGAGTGAGACAGTTACCTGAACAACTGCTAGGAGGCAGGGAGGGATGGCAATTTGTTGAGGATGGAGTTGTCAGAACATAATTTATGTACAACTCTTGTCTCTGTGAAAAATCAGTGTCTTTCCCCCCTTTTGTAGCTGATTGGACACAGACAGTTAATTCAACTGGTCAGGCTGATTAATCAGAATGACCCAAACAACCTATTCAGTTGTATTACTTTTGGTGCTTTGCACAACAAGGCAGCTGTTATTGCAGCTCCCAAAACTATGCATATTACAGAACTGGAGAGTACAAAACCGTCAGAATACATAGATTTTCTTCAAGATCAAGAACATAAAACGCCCACTATCTCACCTCAGATCTCTGTGAGGAGAAAAGGGTTGACATTTCCCCTCTTTGCTGGAGGAAGAGAAAACCAATGAGGATCTACTTTCCTATTCACACAAGCTGTGAAAAGCAGTGTTCCAAATAGTGCCTGCTGCAGAGGCACCATTTTGCTTTGGAGGCTCTCACTGGGAGCCCATTTTGTGAGTGAATTACCGTAAGGGTGAATTGGGCCATGCTTTGAGAGGACCTCTTCTCGAGGGCATTTTGCGGCTTCTCTTTTTTTATTTCAAATTGTCTCTCTCGTCCCCCACCCCTTCTTCCTTTGGTTCCTTGGAAATTGCATCCTACCTTTAACTGCAGAAGCACAGCCATGACAGATTTCTGGCCTATTCTGGCTGCTGAGACCTACCCCTGCTAAAGAAGGACTATGACTTAGGCTGAACACACAAAGCATTTTTTTTAATGTGCTTGGACAGCTAGCATGGCTTCCTTTTCCATTTTCCAGATAATGGTTGCTTGTAAATTGCAGTCCACTCTGCGCTTTGTGATAATGACCTATTACCGGCTCTTGCCTTGAAATGGCAACATCAGTGAATTTCTAAGGAGCCAGTTCCTGGCTGCATTAACGGAACTGAAATGATTCTCTTTATCAGGATTTTCTGTCCCCCTCCAGAAACTGGGTGCCATAAAGTATTTGGCTGTCCTCAGACACATTTAATGAAGAACAGTTCTTGTTTCCGGTCGGATTCTCCACTGCTGCCACCACCCCCAAGAGAAGTTCCCAATTTGGCCATGTGTTCAAAGACTATGATATCAGGTATGGAAGAGAGCCCTGGAATGAAATGAATAAACAGACTGCCTGGAAAGGGAAACACATTCTAGGGGTAGCCAAGAATTTTATCCAACACTTATTTTTAAGTGAAAATGGCCTGATTATACTTTTTGGAGTAATATGTAGATAGGCACATGCTTTCAGTTAGAATTTTACATTTCACTATAGCCAGAATCAGAGATGGGGACTTGAATCGCGGGACTCACTATTAAGTCAGACATAAGTTGCAGTGGTGATTCAACTTGAACTCAACTCATGTTTTTTTTTAATGACTTAAACTTGACTCACGACTTGGAACCCCACCCCTCCCATTTTTCTGGGAGAAAACCTTGGCTTTTAATAGGGACGTAGACTTGAGGCTTGGGACTTGGGATTTGGTACCTGTGACGATCGCCCACGTCACTCATGCCATTCATATTCATGAGCTGATTTGCATGAACCTATGAGAGGACTGGAGAGGCGGAGTCAGCAGCTACATGAGGTTTGGCGGGAGAAGGAGGAGTCAGAGATAGGGCTGGTTAGTCAGAGAGAGAGGGAACAGATACTGAGAGATAGAGCTGGTTAAGAAAATAGGTAGAGAAGGTGGTAATGATATAGCAAGAGAAAAGAAGTATGTACTGAGAGAACTGTTGATGATTTGCTTGTGTATAATGTTTATCTGAGAAACTTCTGTTATTATTCAATCTGCTTCACTCCAATAAATAAGTTCGGTTTCTGTTCACAAGTCAAGTGTTCAGACAAACGTCATTTACATTGTGGATTGAGGGAATCCACTGGTGGCAGCGAGAGGAAAACGCGACGTGAGCCTTTGTGAGGGAAAGACAAGCAGGGGCCACAAGGGTGAACACCACAGTACCAAACACTCGGACCCGGACCCAAAGATTTGCCAACATCCCTGGCCAGAATATTGGATAATTTGTTTGGTAATTATATCAATAAAACCTATGCAAGAATTTCATTTCAGTGTGTGCTACAGACCAAGCAGTTTAGGCATCTTTAGGCAATCCCGTTAATTTCAATGATTTTGTACATGACAGAGCACTAATGGATTTTGTCCACCATCTTTATAAGAATTTATGTTAGATATAACTTTGTTCCAAAGCAGCTATGTGCTACATTGAATATGTGTGTGTGTGTGTAATAATCAGGTGTAGATTTGTGTCTTTATCACTAAGCCTCCCGTGTTCATATTTCACATGTTTCAGAAAAATCCTGCTAAGAAATAGCTATTGTGTTCTTTAGAGATTTATATCTCTCCAGGAAATTGTTCTTCAAATCTCCTAAGCTTCCCATTCATGCTGCGAGGAGGATACGTAAGGATCGAACTTATTTCTTTTAGAGTCTCAGTTTGAAGTGAAATAAGAGGCCATTTTCAAGCTATAAAAGTAATACCCAAGTTGGAGAACAGCAAAATTGCCTTAATTAAAGTTGTTCTGTTTTGGGGTGGTTTTCCTCTTCCCTCTGGGAGATTTAATTTAACAACCCCATTAAATGCCATGAGGTCAATAAAGTTAGCCATGTCTATAACTGGAATAACTGGCAGTGAATACCTATATGCTTCATTGCCCAGATAGGATAATTATGGAGATGTATAATTTGCTCATTCTTTAAAAATAAACAAGTGGAAATAAATTTGGGGTCTGCCCGAATTATTAAATTCCCACGTTGCCAACTATATATTTTTAAGTGCACATGAAGACGGGCTCTGCAGGTGCAAATGAGGTGTGTGTAAAAGCCCTTTATCATCATTATTGTTTATTATTGTCATTAAAATTTGCAAGGCACAGAAAAAAAGAGGTAGGAAAAGAGAGGTCTTTGCTTAGATGGCTGATAATCCAGACGGAAACAAAATAGTAGAGATAACATAAGCTAAGGTTTTTTTAAAATGGAAAAATGAAGAGATGTAAAATTCTTGGGTGTAGAGCTGGCTCATGCATTATGTGAATGATAGCTCAGTGGTTTAGGTATCTGGCTGTGGAGGCAGAGGTTGGGAGTTTGAGTCCCCACTGTACCTCCTGGGAGAAGAGCCAGCCTATGTGGCCTTGGACAAGCTGCACAGTCCCAGGGCGCCTCCAGAAGAAGGGAATGGTAAACCACTTCTGTGTACTGTCTACCAAGAAAACCCTAGAAAGGATCACATAAGTCAGAATTGACTTGATGGCACACGGTTGCTCTTCTTTTTAATTAATTAATTAATTATATTGCTAGATCAAGTATCTGGGCTCATAAGACCAATGGAAGAAAGTAGGATCCCACCCCCAAACCAGTAGGGAAATAAAGAAATACAAGGGTAATCCAGTAACAGTATGATGAAAGTGGGACTTTTAACAAGAAGATACAGTGTGGAGTAGAGATGGGGACGAAGCTAAAAACGAACCAGGAGATTCATTTTAAAAAATCGTTAATTCGTTGGTTCGGAGTGGTTTGGATTCGTCCACACTGGAGAACTCAAACGTTCCCGAACTAATGAATTTTGGGCAATTCATGAACCTCCTGATTTGTTGCCTCCCCCCCAGTCTGCCCCCGCAACCTTCCCACTGCCCCCATTGCCTTCCTGCCTTTTCCATCCGCTACCTCCTCTTCCTCGGCTGCTGCTGCCATCTGCAGACCGAGGGCCATCTGCTCATGTCCCTGTCTCTCAGCTGATAAGTGGGAACATGTGCAGATGGTTCCGGGCTGGCTGACAGGCTGGTTAACTAAACATAAAATTAAAAAAACAAACCTCTGGGCAGTTTACAATTTAATTACGCAAGCTACACATTGCCCTGCCCCCAGCAAGCTGGGTACTCAATTTACCAACCTCAGAAGGCTGGAAGGCTGAGTGAACCTCAAGCCGGCTACCTGGGATTGAACCTGGGACATAAGCAGAGTTTTGTCTGCAGTATAGCAGTTTAACCACTGTGCCATAAGGCTCCTAACAGGAGTTTGGCTATTGACAGTCAATACATTTGGAAATAGGTATTTTGAAAGATGACAGGTTTGGAAGAGAAAATGAAAATGGCTAGAATCCTGTTGCTTACACCTGCTGGTGCAACTCCAACAAAGTAAATTTCACTGGGAAATTGCTGCAAGAAATCAGCACTTGTTTTTCTTGCCACACAGCAGTCGTGTGACTCAGCATGTGACAAGAAAAAAAATTGTGAACCTTTTTAACTGGCAGCAATTCACAGCTGAAATTTATGATGTTGGAGTTACACCAGCATATGTACACACTAGGATTCTAGCCCAATATTTTAATATAAATGTTTTTCTCAAGATTGATTATTTGCATGCAAATCTTTGTCCAGATTTCTTTTTTAAAAACTGTAGATCATTGAGATGAAGTGAAATCATCATCATCATCATCATCTTAAAACTGCAGAGCTGGAGGAAACCTATGGATCACTGAATCCAGTCCTTGTCAAGGAGGCACAGTAGGGAATTGAACTCCCAGTATCAACTCCGCAGGCAGATACCTAAACCACTGAGCTATGGGCTGGCGGGTGAACACTTGTGAAGCTGAAACAGCAGAAATAGATACTTACATTTGATGCAGCTGCTGTAATCCCCCACCCCCCATTTTATGAACATTCTCACAGCATATAATGAGCCTATGGGGTCAGGGGCTCACTAGTAAGGGATTATACCAGTAAGCCGTCACACTAAAGGTTTCTGCAGCTATTTTAATGGTGAAATATTTCAGACTCCTCTCATTGCTCTCCTCATTTCAGCTCTCATCCTTAAAAATGACTAGTATATTAGTTCTCGCCAGTCTTCTGGCGTAGATATGGATATTTAGAGAGAGGATAAACACCAAAATCAATAGCTCACTCGTTTCATATCTGAGCATCTTTACAACTCCTGCATGCATGCCATCTGGGCCTGGAGATTTATAGCTGCTTAATCTATCAATTTACTCTAAATGTTCTGTTTCCATTTGTGACAAAGGACAACGTAATAGCGCAGAGACAGCAAATCCAGGAGCGCCTGGACACCATGTTGAAATGGCAGAGGAATCCAATTAGGAGCTGGAAGGACTAAGCTTCTGTTCAAGCATTTTGAGACAAGATGTCCACTTGAAATGTGTTACATACAGTGGAACCTCTACTTACGAACTTAATCCGTATTGGAATGGTGTTCGTTAGTTGAAACGTTCATAGGTAGAAGTAAAATTTCCCATAGGAATGCATTGAAAACCGATTAATCCGTTCCGGCTGTTTTTTGTTCTTATGTAGAGGCGTGTTCGTACGTTGAAGCATTCGTTCCCATAGGAACTAATGCAAAGCCGGTTAATCCGTACTCTACCACTAGGGGGAGAATATTTTTTTTTAACCTAAAATGACCTAAGGTTAAAAAAAGGGCAGGAAAGTTTTTTTTTCCGTTCGTAAGTTGGAGCTCCGTTCGCAAGTAGAAGCAAAATTTAGCAAACGGAGCTGTTCGTAAGTTGAAATGTTCGTAGGTAGGGACGTTCGTAAGTAGAGGTTCCACTGTACAAGGTTTCGGGCAATGCAAATAATGCTGTGTCTAGGGTAATGTATTAGACACAATTGTGCTGATTGTTTATATTAGCTGCCATCCAAGAACAGATTCTCACTGGAGTGAAGAATAACTGAGACAGTTTGGCTTTGTGCTTATGGGTTTCATCACAGGTTGGAAAAGCTGCTCTTCTGAACTCTTCAATTACTTTTTCCAGAATCCGCTAGTCAACGTGGCTAGTGCTGACTAGCCACACTGGCTAGAGGATTTGGTGAGTGGGAGTCCTAAGAGTAATGTTTCCAAGTTCTGGGTTCATAAACAGAAATCTCTATTATTTTATTTATTCAGAATAACTAAACCCAACTCCTGAACTTGAAAGTAACAAATAGCTAGATACTGGGGATTCAAAATAATTTCTCCAGTAAGTAAGGTATACCTATATTACAAAATTCTTCAATAAGCAAAGTACAGTACAATTCCATTATATTATGTGACTAGGAAAAGGATACCTTGATTTCTTTTGTGACAGGGTAACTGTCACATTTAAGTTACTTTTAGGCTCATGGAGGGTGGCCTCACTACATAGAGGAGGAGAAATATTACACATTTCAAGTGCTGGGTGATGCTGCTGTCTTGTACTCTGTTGTGAATATGCAAGTGGCAATGGGATAGGTGGGAGTAGAGTGTTTTTGTACTCCTGGCCAGCAGCTTGCAGAATTTTGATTGATATTTTAAAAGCAACTAAATGTAATTTTAGTTACTAACAGGAAACAGAAATTAAAGTTACTTCTTAATAATTAACCATAGTAGTAACTCCTTTGTGTGGCCTTGGAACTACAACTTTAAGCAATCCTTAAATGTGAGGAGTTATTTCTGCTGCTCTTCTGAAATATAAATGAAACCAGTGAAGACAGACACCCATAGCTGCTTTGGGGGCACATCAAAACCTGCTGGCAAACTAAGCAGAGATATGTGTTTTATATGACGCCAATATTGCTCCAAGCTCTTTTTTCCTACCCTGACAGTGGTATTCTTTCTTTACTCACTATCTGACCCTTTTTTTAAGGCTGGAGATGCTGAGAGACAGAACATGAAACACGTGAGGGTGACCACATGTCTTCTTCTGTGGAGGACAGTCCTCCATTTGAAGAGAACTGCTAGGGGAAGTACTGGTTTTGAAGGGTTGTCCTTTGGAATGGCTGTCCAGTCTAAGCCCTGTGTTAAGACAAAGACCTGCAGGGAGGAATATCAGGAAACCTGATGTTGAATATCCATCGTGAGAGCAGATTGAGCAGCAGAAACATATATATTTTTTTCACCTTTACATATAAATTGCCACATTAAATCTGTGTCATCTTCTGTCCTCTTTTTGATGATGGGTTTTCTATCTTTTGATGATACATACATGGCTGTCCTATGTACAGCACTGCAAAATTCATCCTCTCCTCACTGTAGCAGAGTAACTCGAGTGGAAGAGCAGGTAGAGCATTACACAAAGATGTGGGAGACCTGGGTCCAAATCTATGTTCAGTCAAGAATACTCAGTAGGGGTGGGAATGATGAACCGCTTTTTGAACCTCTCATGTACCTTGAAACCCCTGGGAGAGTTGCCAGAAGTCAGAAACCCTTCGTTAGTTCCCAACTACAAACATGGCACCCTGTACACCTGGTGGGCCAAGACCTCTCCTCACCACAGCGGATGTTTCTGTTCCTGCATTTCCCACATGACTGTGCTCCAGCACAGCTGGCAAGCAACTCATTTTTCTAGCAAGTGACTTTTATAAAGAGTTATGTTTTGCTCTTACAAACTGGAATGGTGTTACCTCTTGGCCGGCCTGTAGTGTCCATGTGTGTAATACACTACTTTTTCCAATGGAATGGACTACTTATTATTGGTATTGACCTGATCGGTGGGAGAACAAAGGCGGAAGGATCACGAACATGGCTCGTTTTGCACTGCCACTGCTTCCCTTATCCTTTTTCAGGAGGAGGCGTGATACCGTGAGCAGGAAAGAGACAGGGGACACGGCAAGAGTGAATGAGAGTGAGTGATTGGGCAATTACTTGGAAAGCCCACCCTAGAGGATGAAGCAAGGGAGGAAATGAGAGTGAATACGGTGTGGAAGCAGCAGGCCAGCTCATTGTAGGGCAGCCCAAATGAAATGCAATCCTTGTCTGCTTCGGTGAGCTACTTCCATCTACAAACTGGAATGACCATTTAGGCTTCTGCATTTCCTCTTTACCACCTCCTCTCCCTACACTTTTATATCTCCTTTCTTGCTGTCCTCTGAAGTGTATTCAACTTCCTGAACCGAATGGAGGACACTGGATAAAAATAAAGATCCATGATCCATAAAACCCATTCATTTCCTAGGGGTAGATTTTAACTTTATCATGCCATATTGTAAAAATTAAAATCCATCTATTGCTGTTAGGAATTAAAGGGTTATAATAGTGTATTACAGAGAGTTCTTTTTATAGGCTAGGCTTTCAGTGTCCTAGAAAACGGGAAGATCATAGGAACTCAGAAAACGCAGCAACATCTTCCCATCCCATCCCATCTTTATAAAAATTCTGATGTGCTGCTAAAATTTGTTCATGAACCTAGGATATAATACCCCTGCTTTATAGGCGGACACTCCATTTGCCAGATTTTACGTGGCACAATAGAGCAGCAAATCATTTGTTATTTAATTTGCTAATATTGTCTGGAAGTTGAATCATGACAACTGGACTTCTTATTAGGTTGAAATGTTTCACATCCAAGTAGCTTCTTCAGATAGTAATTCACAGATATATTGCTAATATTGTGTTTGTAGCTTGTAGAGATGGGGATGATGCTCGCAAATGATGGGCTGATGACCTTGAGCAGGGGAGAGAGGCAAAGCAAACAATACCATAATAGATCTTTTGGTGTTTGTTTTTTTTTTTGGTCTATGAAAACCATAATTCTTGCCCACTGACTCAGCTGTCCACAATGGATGGGAGTCATTGCTGGAAATTACTAGAGGGCATCAGGTTGGTTCTGGTCTCTATGACTGGAAATGTGTATTTCAAGGAAAAAGGTACACCTTTTTCCTTGTATTTCCTTGAAATGTGTATTTCAAGGAAAAAGGTACACCAATGAAATGCAGAAACCCTTAAGCACACCCAAATAAACTTTTTGGGTCCTGGGCACTGAGTATTCGACAGAAGGGAGGAAATGCACATGCATACCATAGATCAAGCAGATTACATAACTGGAATAAAAATAAAAATACACACTGATAACAAGTCAGCAGCCATTTAGGACATAACCATTCCACTAAACATAACAGAACCACTTTGAATGAAGAGTGGATTACTATATGGAAGTTTTTCACCTTACAAACACAATATGAAGTGACAACTTGAATGTAGGAAACACATTAAGCCTTATTTGTTCGTTTTAAACATTTATATCCTACCTTTCTTGATGAAATGAACTGAAAGTACTTTATAAAAACAGTAGAACACTTTGGCCAAGATATAATATGGTTGTTTTACTGAAACAGAATCTGGCTTGATAGCTCTGTGGTATCTGGTTGCGGACTAAGAGGTTGGGAGTTCAATTCCCCTCTGTGCCTCCAGAGAGAAGAGCCAACCTGTATAACCTTGGGCAAGCTGCACAGTTCCAGGGCACACCCAGAAGAAGGAAATGGTAAACCATTTCTGAGTATTCTTTACCTCGAAAAACCCTTCTTCTTCTTCTTCTTCTTCTAATTCTAATTCTTGAAACAGAAGCGGGGGTCAAATGATTTCTTCTACCCACGGCTTCTTATGTGTCCTCAAAACCCAGCCCAGAGCACTTGAAAAGCATTTGGAGCAGGTTTGGGGAATCAAGGAGAATTGTGGGGGGAAGAGAAGAAAGTCCAATCAGCCAGAAGTCCAAAACCCATTCAACCTTGAATTTGGGCTGTAAAACATGGTAAAGCAGTTCATGTCATCATAATAGCAATTCAGATTACTGGCATCTGTTACCATAGTCAACATTACAGAGAAGCTTTTCTATTATCAAATACTCCCTTTATTTTCTTTAAAAAGAGACAGCTCACAAATTCAGCTGTGAGTTGAATTTGTCAATGGGTAATGGAGATTCATATAAGCATCAGCTTCATGGCTCTGGCACTTCAAGACGTACCATAAAGAATGCTTTATTAACTGTGAACATTTCACTGGCTGAAATCCTGTTGCTTAGTGCTGTAAATCGCACCAGAATAGACCCATTGAATCAATGGAGATGTGGTGAGTCAACTCCCTTGCAAGTTCCATTGATTCAAATGGAACTTGCAAGGGATACTCTTGTGCCTTACTCTTGTGCCTTAGCACACTAAAGTAAGTTGCAACTACAGAAGGCCCATAAGTGGAACTTATGGAAAGGCTGACTTACCAAATCCTCATTGATTCACTAGGTCTAATCTAGTGTGACTTAGTAGGCTATGCAACAGGATTTCAGCCATTGTTTCTTAGAGCAGCAGTGCTCCTCAGAGAGATGTTGAGGATACTCAAAATGTTTCTTCTTCTTGGCAATGTTTTTTGTGTTCCCATGCTTAGACTTCTCACAAAGATTTCCCTCATAGCAGTCCCCATTCTTCTGCAAAAGAATTCTGCCTCGCTCAATGCCTTTTCTGAGAAATTTTGCATAGGAAAGATACTGTTTGTGTTCTTGCATCATTGTGATACTTCTGCTCATACTAGTGTCTCCAGAAGGGTCTAAAAATGATTATGAAACATCTGAAAAATCCAGCAAGATTTCTGATAAGATTTTTCAGGGGAAAAAAAAAAGAATTTCACACAGAGAATTCTCACTGTGATGAGAAAAGAGAGATTTCCCATCAAGAATGAAGGACTTCAAGGTTTGCTCCCCTTCTTCTTAAGTCTGTATTGACTATCTAGCACATCTTCCAAATTTAACACATAGCTCAAGCCATGGAGGTTTCTCGCTTAATTCAGCCCGTGGAGTATTTTAGAGGAGCCTCACAGTATCAGCTTTGGGAACCTGAGGCATAAGACTGGCCAGGAATCTTCTCATTTTATTTTCCTCTCATTGGCTTATCCCTTTGCCAAGGCTGTATTATTCATAAGGATGACTAGGCTGAAGCCTAGGGGCCCTGCAGGGACTAGGGGCCCATTAGTTTTTTTCCCTGAGGTGCCCTAGGGCTGTCAGCTGTGGTGTGGTGGAAAACTGAAGTGCTGGGGGTGGTGGCGGCTGAAATACCTGAAAGCCTAGGGGCCCAGCCATTCATTAATACAGCCCTGCCCTTTACTCAAGTCTGCATGTGTCAGCTGGGATGGGGAAGGTCCCGACACACTCTAGCCACTTGTGCCCCTTCCATTTGGGAAGGGTTTGTATTTACAAACCCTATCATCCCACTTGTATAGGTTTCTTTACTAGTAGTCCAGGATCTGTCACAAAAGAGAATGGAATTGTGCTCTGGGCTGTCTGTAATTTAAGCACTGGGTGGCCCAGTATACCTGTTACCTCTGGTCCAGTTCATGTAAAAATAAAATAAAATGTGTTGTCAGCACCCAAGTAGTCGGTGAAACTGAGAGAACAAATGAAAGCCAGCCAAGAACCATAGCAAACACCATCTGGAACGGCTTATTTCATAGGGATCTTTCGACAATACATTTGCTCACTTGTCTGTGATCTAGATGACACGGAGAGTTAGACAGATAATATTTAGGTAGAATTGGATTAGATGGTCTTTTGTCCCTTCCAATGGTCTGATTTGCAGACCAAGAAAAGGAGGGAGAGGGAGAGAAAAAGAGGATTACATACCCCAGCTATTAATATCCAGCTAAGACTCCAGATGTATGCCAGCTCAACTTACAATGAACTTAACTTTGGGAAGTTACTTCTAAGTCATCCCAGGGGAAACACTTTCATTTCAGCCTAATCTCAGCAGATGGGAAGAGCTATTGAAAATCAAGGTGTTGAAGTGAATACAATTCTCAATGAATAAAAATAGTTTATACTGTGTATTGCCATCTCGTACTCTTCTTGGCTTCATACCCATCATCCTGTTGTGGCTGATTTACCCGAGATGTTCTCTTATACTGAATGTTTTAGAATGAAGTCCTTGGAAAGAAAGAAACAAAACAAAAATTTCTAAGAGTAGCAGTTCTTAGTACTGTTCTATGTGGCATCTCTTCCACATTTCCACTATCTCACCTGAGACACCCCCCATAAAGAATGGTTAGTGAACTAAGGGGACCTGGGTTCGAATCCCTGCTGAGCCATGGAAAATCACAGAGGAGAGTGGGATTGAAAAAAACAAC
Source organism: Intellagama lesueurii (assembly GCA_037013535.1). Classification (NCBI taxonomy): domain Eukaryota; kingdom Metazoa; phylum Chordata; class Lepidosauria; order Squamata; family Agamidae; genus Intellagama; species Intellagama lesueurii. The sequence continues at coordinate 12,273,247 of JBAJHW010000003.1, forward strand.
AACCAAAAAACAAAAAACCTACCCCTTAATTGTCTCACTTACTTTGGAAACCCTATTACGGTCACTATAAGTCTGTTTTGACTTGATGTCATATAACATATACATACACAATCGTATGGATACCAGTGCTGTAATCACACTGTGATCACACTGTATTTGTACTTCCAACTTGGCAGTACCAGTTCTGACAAATGGCACCATGGCGTGTACAGGAGTCCCATATACACCATGTTCTAGAGCAATGGCTCCCAAACTTGGATTCCCAGATGTTCTTGGACTAAAACTCCCCAAAGCCTTCACCACTAGTTGTGCTGGCCAGAATGTCTGGGAGTTGCTTTTTAACCTTGTATTTGGTCTTCCTCTTTTCCTTCTGCCTTCAACCTTCCCCAGCATTATTGTATTTTCCATAGAAACTTGTGTCAGACTTCATGACAGGAATTCGGCCATTGCCTGTCCTGTCCTGTGTACATAAGTACAGAACTTGATGTAAATAGTGAACCACTGACCAGGCAAAGAGGTCAGAAGGTGAGCCTTTAGTGAGTTTTGTATTGTATAACAAACCCTGAAGAAAAGAAGGACATGGCTCAAATTTGCCCTTCCCTCTCGGATGGACCCACGAGGCTATCAAAATGCGAGCAACTCCACAATTAACAGTTTCTGAACTGGTTTACAGTTTCTAAAATGAAACCTATTTCATACTTTTTTTTTCTTTTTTGAGTGGATGCTGCTATTTTTATGTGTCCATCTACCTATTTTTAGACAGAAACCTGCTCCTTTGAGGCATTTTCTCAGATGGAACACTGAAGTACTTGAGATTCTAAAGAGGAGAGCTCAAATATTTCTTGTGTTCCTATTAACTATAGGCTTTGTGCTGCAAATTGTATACGTTCTAGAGTACACTCTGTTTTGAAGACCAAATAAAAGTAAATGATGAAACCAGAATAAAATGAACTTGCAGCATGACTGCTATATGACTCAGTGAACCCTCAGGCCATTCTGAGTTTATGTAACCAAACAGCTCCTTGCGATGGGTTAAATCTAACTGGAGTAGACCCACTGAATCAATGGTACATAAGTAAAGTGAGTCCTAGATCAAATCAAGCCTGAACTCTCTGGAGGCAAAACTGTTGAAACCCAAGCTGTCCTACTTTGGGCACATCATAAGAAGGCAAGATTTTATCAAAAAGGCTGGGAAAGGTTGAAGGCAGCAGGAAAAGAGGAAGACCAAATATGAGATGGATCAACTCTCTAAAGGAAGCCATAGGCTTGAGCCTCCAAGAGCTGAGCAGGGCAGTTGAGGGCAGGACATTTTGAAGATTGCTTATTCATAGGGTCACCAGAAGTTGGAAGCGACTTGATGGCACACAACAACAATAACAAGAAGAATTATGATATACAGCAGCAAAGTCATGTGTTACACTTAACTGAAAGTCTCCAAACATCTTCCTAAGCTTGTAGTTATATATAAACTTATTCAGTACATGCAATAACAAAAAAATAAAAATAGAATATATACATATATATACATATATACATATATATACATATATATACACATATACATATACATATACTGTACACATACATACATACATACATACATATATATACATATACATACATACATACATACATACATATATATATATATATATATATATATATATATATATATATATATATAAATGCTGATTTTTAGACAGATGCAACAGTCGTCACAATTATGTCCATATTCTGTCTCTCTCTCTCGCTCTCTCTTTCTTTGTGTGTGTGCTTGTGTGTGTTTGTTTGTGTGTGTGTGTGCTGATGATGTAAAGGAAATCTGTCATATCTGGATTTTTAAATTTCAGCATTTTCAGTTCATAAACAAGCCAAAACGCACTTACGAGTCAAAATCTGCACTTTTCAGAACTATGCCATTCAGTCTGCAGCTCAAAAATATTAAAGAAGAGTGTGCATAAACATGTATATAGAGGAAGATGCTTGAAAAACATTCATAGAGTAGGAAAAATGCGTAAAACGAATAAATATTCGGGAAATGAGGACTGAGATGTACATAAATCTTATGGCATACTTCTAATACTGATATAAACATGGATCAAAACAAATATCTAGTTGGCGAAATGAAAAGTAAAGCAAAACATAGAAACATTTCTCTCTCTCATTCTCTCTCCCCATCTCTCTCTGTACACAAGCTGTTTTTCTAATTATCCTAAGGAACTACCAGTGATTTAAGGGTGGAAAAACCCACATAAGCTGTAGTTTCCTTCTGTTCTTACAGTTTCCTTTTTTTGCTTTCAATTTTAACATTATTTCAATTCGATTACAAAAGAACATTTGAGGTCAAAAAGGAAGAAAGGCAGAAGTAACCCTTGGGGTGATATCTGTCAGGTTTTCCCTCTCCCACACCTTTTTTCCAAGGCTCCTTACAACGAAGAAGTAGGTAGACACTTTTCCAGTCTTCAGCCTCAGGTACAAAAATGTCTTGAGATTAGGAATGTGAAGAACAAGTCCTCAATTTCTTGTTTTCCTCAATTTAGGATGTCTCAAGATGAGGCGATTCAATAAGCAATTTACAAGGTCGACTAAATTCCTTGCCTGTAGCTTGAGATTAAGGGAGGTAAGGAACACGTTTTCCACAATGTGTGCAAATTTCATCAGCCGCAGTCTGAGCAAAGCTGTGTTCTTTCCCCTTAAGAAGCAAAGCACACACACGGCAAGTGCAGAAAAGCCGGCTGGTTGTTTAAAAGAGACAAACAAACCATCAGATGCTTCTGGTTCTTAAAAGTCCATGCAACAAGACAGCAGTGCCTGAAATGTGGAACCTTTTTTGCAATTTCTGTGAGGGGGGGGCAGTTTGCATCAGTTACTCGGTTTGCACAAAATTTGTCAGCAGAAAATACTTTGCAAGGGGGGGACTTTATGTTTTTGTTGTTTAGTCGTTAAGTCGTGTCCGACTCTTCGTGACCCCATGGACCAGAGCACGCCAGGCCCTCCTGTCTTCCACTGCCTCCCAGAGTTTGGTCAGATTCATGTTCGTAGCTTCAATGACACTGTCCAACCATCTCATCCTCTGTCGTCCCCTTCTCCTCTTGCCTTCACACTTTCCCAACATCAGGGTCTTTTCCAGGGAGTCTTCTCTTCTCATGAGATGGCCAGAGTATTGGAGCCTCAGCTTCAGGATCTGTCCTTCCAGTGAGCACTCAGGGTTAAACACTTTATGTTTAAGCAACAGCAAAAAATTATCCTTACCTCAGAATTGATTGATTGATTTAAAATATTTTTAATATTTTTAACCCACCTTTCTCCTTAAAAAGAACCCAAGGAGGATTACAATTAAAAAACAATACCAAAAAACATAAACAACACTAAAACACATTCAATGCATTGAGGTACAACAATCCATTAAAAAAAACCCCACTTGGCAGCCATTCACTCAGGGAGAGCTTGCCTGAAGAGAAAGGCCTTTGCCTGCTTGTGGAAGGACAGTAAAGATGGAGCCAATCTAGTGTCCTCTGGGAGGGAGTTCCAGAGTCCGGGAGCAGCCACAGAGAAGGTCCTCTTCTTTCCCCATCAGACACACCTGTGGAGGCAGCAGGACCAAGAAAAAGGCCTCTCCTGATGATTTTAACACCTGAGCAGGCTCATAAATGGAGATACAGTCCTTGAGATAGCTTGGCCCCAAGCTGTTTGGGTTAGAACCATCACTTTGAATTCTGTCCGGAAACAGATCGGCAGCCAGGAGGGTTGTGTGATCCCTGTGTCCAGCCCCAGTTAACAATCTGGCTGCTGCATTTTGGGCCCATTGAAATTTCAAAGATTCTGAAGATCAAGTCGGGCATGGATTTATCTCCATTGTCTACTGAGATGGTGCTATATATTTGACCCCTGGGGAAGGACAGAATAAGTAGAAGGAAGTTCTCAAGTCACATCCTTGTTGTGTAGCCTCTAGCGTTACTTCGTGAGTGTTCCTATTGACCTGGAGTAGCCAAGCTTCAGACAATTTGTTTGGTTTTACTGCATTTTCATTCATCTTAAGTCTAACAGCACAGGGAACATAAACATGCCACTGAACGAATGAGATCCAGGATTTATAGGACTGAAATGTACATTAGTGGGAAACAACCGAGAAGATCAAGAGGTGCTTTTAGGGGCAGGTACCCATTTTTATCTTCGGCAGACTAATTGGCCATACGTTTGCCCCATTTAATAAGCATCGGACAGGGTCCGATGCTGCGTACTTGACAGAGTGTACATGGCAAAGTAATCACACTGAAGAGATTAATTGTGAGACAGAGCAGGGAAGTAATGAATACAAAGTACTTAATTAGGCCATAAGCAAACACATTAAAGCTTGCCAAGATTATGATGGCAGGGCATAGGGTGCTTCAGAAGGACAAGTGGTACCACAGCTGGAAAATAAGTAGGGAAATGACTTCCAGCTGTTGAGGAGGAAGGGTTATACAAAAAAGGTCATGTCAACATGCATGAAAGGAAGTGCATCAGCAGGCATGAGGGTATCTATCCAAGTCACCATTGTCAAGTCACTCCACTCTCCATGAGTCACAACATCTGGGCACTGTCATGACTGGGTTCAGCAATAAATGAATGAATGAAAAAGAAGCAGCTCAAACCAGAGTTCAGAAAATTTTCTTTTCCAAGCCTAAGCCGTTTATCCTCATTGGAGTACGCCCACTGAATCAATAGCTGAAATCCTGTTGTTTAGCACAGTAGGTTACACTAGAGTGTGGATTTGGAGAGTCAACTCCTCCATACATTCCACCAATTCAAATGACTCTACTTCAGTTGCAACTTACTACAGTAAACTAAGTCCCAACTAGAGCAGGACCATTAGAATCAATGGAATGTATAGAGGAGTTGACTCATCAATCCCCTACAGAGTCAATGGGCCAACTGAGTTATAATATGACCGTTGTTTAATGTTTTTGAAAATATTGTCATAATTTATTATTTGGCTTTTAACTTTGCTTCTTTTAAATACTGTAAGCCACCTTGGATCCTTTGGGAGAAAGGTGGCATATAAATATTTTAAACAAAATAATAATTAATAAATAAACAGTACTGTGACTTACCGCACTAAGCAACAGGATTTCTGCCAATGAAACTTATATAAGTGTTGGTTAACCAAGTTCCATTGCATGAATGGATCTAGTCTAGTTGAGACTAATGATCAGATCCACTGCCCCCCCCCCCCCCAGTCAGTATAAGCTAGAGCACTTTAAACCCAACATGGTGGGACATCACCTGGATGCTATAAAACCTGGGTCCTTGGAGGTCCATGATCCCAAACCTCCAGATAGTGGCATCCCCTGTGCCCAATCCTGGAACCTCAGAAATCCAGGAGGCTGAACCTCCTGGAGGCAACTTGGTGCTCTACCAGCCCACAAGAATGCTCCAAGTTAATAGCACAGGCCTGGTTAGAAGATCTCTGGAAAAATACTTGGCTTCAGGAAAGGTCTACTTAGAAAAAGGGATATTTTGGAGGGAGGGTTCTTCCTCCTTGGCAGATCAGTGATTGGCCAAATGCCTGCAGTTGAGTTCAGGCTGAGGCTTCAGTAGTTCACTTGTACAAATTCACAGCTTAGGACTGTGAGTTTCCTGGAGATACTATCTTTTCTTTTTCCTCATCTTGAATGTATATGTCTCCTGATCCTTGTCACTGCTTTGGACTAGCTTAACTATGCATCTTGGACTCTCCCTGTTCAGCTGCAGTGACTACTGAACTAGCTGGACTTTGGACTTGGGTCTCTTGGCCCTGGTTTACCTGACTGTTTGGTAGGACAGTTGACCCTGCAACCAGACCTGTTGGAAAGCAGGGCAGATGTAGGCTTTCTGCTATCACTCCCCAAAGCACCACCCCCAACCAGTGTGGATTTTGTGACTTGTATTTAAAAAGTTAACTTAATACCTTAACAATGACCATTAACAAAAGAAGTTACACTGCTATCCAAACTTAAAGACGTGCTGCCTGTAGTGAGTTTGGAGTGGACAAAAACCTATTCTGTGTCAGCACCACTGCCATTGTGCCAGGACAACCCTCTTGTGCTAATTGATCTCACATCTGCTGGCAGGACAGTTGAGATCTACCAGCAGAAAGGCCAAAAGATGGACTGCAGAAGGAGCCGAGTAACCCCAGATCCATACCTGTCTCATCCCAGGCTCACAGCCACTATTTTGGCACAACGTTAGTCCAAGGTGGTGGTGGTGGTGGTGGTTGTGTGCCATCAAATTGCCTCTGACTTACAGCAACCCTATGAATGAGCAATCTCCAAAATGTCCTGTCCTCAACAACTATGCTCAGCTCCTGTAGACTCAGGCCTGTGGTTTCCTTTAGAAAATCAATGCATCTCGTATTTGGTCTTCCTTTTTTTCCTGCTGCCTTCAACCTTTCCCAGTTTTATTGTCTTTTTCAGGAAATCTTGTCTTCTCATGTTGTGTCCAAAATAGTTTTTTCATCATTTTTGCCTCCAGTAATTGTTCAGACTTAATTTGCTCGAGGGCTCACTTGTTTGTCTTTCAGGCAGTCTAGGGTATCCACAAAGCTCTCCTCCAGCACCATATTTCAAACAAATCAATTTTTTGATCAGCTTTCTTTACTGTTCAGCTTTCACACCCACACATAGTGATCAGGAATACAATAGTGTGGATGGTCTTGATCATATGCAGGGATATAGGGGTTCTTTGGTTCAAACTGATGATGAAACAAAGCTTCATATGTAACCTGTGGTCCAATAAGGGGTGGTTGAATTGATAGATGATTAGCTGTGGGTAAGATGGGCAGTGTGGGCCTGTTACAACTCCTTGACCTCTCAGTGGCTTTCATCACCATTGACCATGGTAGCCTTCTAGACTGCCTGGTGGGACTGGAGGCACTGCACTGTAAAATCATATCTAGAAAATGATGCTGGGGCATAATTTCAACATGGTGTCCTTTGGCATATGGTGTCCCACAAGGATCCGTTCTATCTTTCATTTTATTCAGTAATAGGCATCCTTCAGTCTCGAGAGACTATGGCAACGTGCTCTGAATAGAGGTCTCGGAACAGCGTCTAGTGTGGCTGAGAAGGCCAATTCGAGAGTGACCATCCCTTCCACACTGAAGACAAATACCATCTGTCCCCCGTCTAGCTCCCTGATTTTGCTGGTTTCGGGACTGCCTCTTTGCCTCGGCCTGCTGAACAAGTGCCTCTTCAAATTGGGAGAGGCCATGCTGCACCGCCTGCCTCCAGGCTAAAAATTCCAGCTCGTTCTAGGACTACTCTATATGGAACTTCATCCTGCCAGGTGATACCAAAAATGCATCGGAGACAATGCATATGGAACATGTTCAACTTTCATGCTGTTCAACTATTTGAAACCACTAGGAGAGGGGATTTAGAGTTTTGATGTCATCAATATGCTGGTGACATCCAGCTCTATTGCTTATTGTCAGCTAACATCATGAAAGCAGCTGACACTCTTGAATACTGCTTGAGTTTGTTAATTGAGTGGATGAGGGTGAAGGTCAGAAATTAGGCTCAAGGACTGGGGTTTAATCTACGTATTCTGTAACGTGTTGTGCTCCCCCTGAAATGTCAGTTGTGTGATCTTCAAATACTCCTGGATTATACATTACCCATGGACCCTGAGTGATGAGATATGAAATGGTTTCACAAAAGTCTGTTTAGGGAATTAGCTAGGATCTTCCTTGAGACAACCTCACTAGGCGAGATCAATGCATGCCTTAAGTACATCACGACCACTGCAATGCATTATATAGAGGACTACAACACGGATGTGAAGAATATACATAAAATTTCCTGTGCTTTCTGATTTGGCTGTTTCAACAGCAGGAGATGCTTTGATGAGATTTCTTGCATCCTGCCAAAAGTAAGACAAAGGGCTTTGTTAGAATATCCATAAACACACACAACATGCATAGAAGGACTGGCTGATTGTTAAGAAAGACACAAACAACTCATGAAAGGCTTAAAATTGGCAGATGTTCTTAAAACAACACAGCAGTTTTGTTGGTTTCGTTTGCTTTATTCTTCTGTTAATTTATTGCTTTATTTTGTTCTGAAACTCAGCCTCTCAAATGTGAGATAAAATCAAGAGTGTGATGAAATCTTGGGTAGTCTTTGCATGGGAGGGGAAGAATGGTGGAAAATCTAGTCCTTACCTCTGAAGATGAGATAAGCAAGGATTTAAATCCTTAGTCCACCTTGGAAGAGTGGCCTAGAACTTCTGTTGGTGCAACTTAGTAGCTAAGCTGCTAGCTGGTGCCTGATCTCAAGACAGTCTCATCCAAATACACATAAGATATGTAGTGGTTACATTTTTTTTCCCCTGGGTCCAATTCAAGGCCTTGATTTTAATCCTTAAAGTTGCAAGTGGCATATAGACTGCCTACTCTAAGGAACAGCCTATCTCATTGTGAACCTATCGGGATAGTAAGAATGGCACGAAAATTCTGCTAGAAGTACAATCAACTGTGGAAGGCAGCTTGATGAGCACATGAAAGAAGGCTTCTTCCCAGAAGGGGGTTGATGGGAGAAGTTGAAAGAGGAAGTCGAAGGCTATCCGAGAAGTACGGGGGACAGGTATAATAGTAGGACACTCCCCCAAAGTTCTCCAGGAATGGCAAAAGGAAGCATGTGGAGCATCTGTAGTGGTTCCCAAACTTTTTCCACTCATGTTTCCCCTGAGTGGCAGCAGTGGTGGCAGAGCAGGGGGGTTGGAAAGGGGTGTGGGGTGGAACAGGAAGCAAAGAAGCACAAAGGAGCCGGAGTCAGAAGAGTAGCAGCTGCAGCAACGCCAGTGCCGGCTTGGCAAAAACAAAACAAACCATCAGAAAAGCTTCAGCATTGCTCCTGGCTGGTTTGGTGGCACCCCAGGTCACCACAGGTCCCCATGAGGGGCCAAGAAGGATGTTTTTCCAACCCAGTGATGTACCTACACAAGTCTTTTTTTAAAGGGGGGGGAAGGGGGTAGAGAAAAGGAAAAAAAGAGGAAGGGGATACATCCCGCTTGAGGGATGTAGATGAACATGCCACATCTAATTTACCCTTGAAAAGGTGGAATGGCTGGAAAGGCATGAACCACTATCACAGGATATATGCCACGTGACCACAACACATGACTCCACGGGAACCAGAAGAGGCAAGAAAGAAGGGGGGCGTTTTTCTAGTCTGACCACAGTCTGAATCAGTCTTCTTCATTTCCTTCTTCTGTTTTCAGGATATACTCAACCTCCCAAACTGGCTGAGCAGAATCACGTTAGAACCAAGAATCCTGAACCGGCCCCCTGAGAGTTCTTTCTGGTGTTTGCTTTAATTTCCAGTCCGTGGTCTCTTCACTGGCACAAATGAAGAGAGCATGTTGTGTTTGTATGACTGGAGGCTATTGGCAGAAATTGTACCACTGATGCAAGCCGGTGCACAGAAGAAATACAACATTCATGTAAGCCTAGCTCTGAAATTAGAAAGCAGTTAAGATAAAACCTTGGCATTTTTTATTGGACTGCTTTTGGGAAGGGTGCTTTTGTTTGTGTTTTTCATGGCGTTAACTGAAAAGCAAATGGCTTCCACGCGTTTACCAGGAGCGGGGTGATGGTGGAAGGATGGAGATTAAAAATCAATGAGGCTTTATTTCATCAGAGGTAATTATTTCCCACATTTTTTTTTTCATCTGCTGAGAGACTGAAGGAGCTGCAGGCAATGACACGAGCCCACTATTTTTAACTGCCTGTCCACAGTGCTTAAAAAAGAGCAATGGCAGTGTTCAGGGTATTTAACAGCATGAGATGGAGGTTCTCTGTGTCTGGCCATAAACTATGGCTTTCTGCCTTAGCAGCAACAAAGGCAACTGTTGCAAAACAAGTCAAGGATAGAGCTTGGCAGTAACTATTTACTTCTGATGAATTCCTTATCCCAATTCCAAAAGAATAACTACATACATTACATTATAACTGTGACTTACCAAGGGATAAATTGACCCCTTTTGGGGTGTCACTGTAACTTTTCAGTCAACCTCACAGTAGGGATGTGCAGGAACCATTGGACTCTCTCGGTGACCAAATAAAGACATTACAGATTGGGGCCAACCTACCCTGAACCCTTCAGGAGGTATTCCAACCTGTTCTGCCCCTCATTTCATGACATTAACTATTCATTTCCTATGCAGCACCTCAATTGTGTGACTATCCACTCAAAGCCCATACAGACATCATCCCAGTCAAAGCCCAATCAACCATCAGTCAAGAAGAATATTCCAGAATGCAAAAATGACTATATAAACAGCAACACACATCCTTCTCTTCACCCCACAGCTCTGCAAAATGGCTGGTGGAGCAACTGTATATATCTTCTTCATCTTCATCATCTTAGAACTGCAGAGCTGGAAGGGACCCTATGGATCATCAAGTCCAGCTCCTGTCAAGGAAGCACAGTGGGGAATCGAACTCCCAGCCTACCTAAACCACTGAGCTATCCAGCAGTTTTATCAGCAGACATCTCAGCCTGAGCCCTCCCTTACTCTTCCGTGACTGGCATGACTAGGGAGATCTTTGGCTTTATTGGGGGATACAACTGTCACTAACCTTCTCCTAAACTATCACTCACAGTAGAAGGTGAGTGACAGCTAGTACAACTTACTGTATTACTTTCCATTTCCCCCCTTCCTCAATTCAATTGCTGACCATCTTTTTAACCCAGTTAATGCTGAATGGATACAAAAGATCTGTTCTGGTATTACTCCGCTTTGAGGATGAAAAGTGATTGTTTGTTTCTCCTTATTGTCATTCCAACAAGTGCACAAATGCCCTGATCAGGTTGAATCTTGCACATTTGTCCCAAGATTTTGACTTATGGAGACCCTTTTCAGGATTTTCCAGGTAGAGAGTGCTCAGAAGTGGTTTCCCATTCCCTTCTTCTGGGGGTGCCCTGGGACTGTGCAGATTGCCCAGGGCCACACAGGTTGGCTCTACTTGCAGGAGGCACAGTGGGGAATCGAATTCCCAGCCTCTGGCTCTACCTAAACCACTGAGCTATCCAGCCATTGTTCCTATGGTACAGTAACTTGATAAATGGCAGAGGAAGAGCATTGCAAGATTCAGTGGCGGCAGTGGGATGTGCCACATGCTAACTAACTAACTCTGTTGTGGGTATTGAGGGAATAATAAGGTAGATGGGAAGACAATTACTTCTGGGGCCTTGGAGGTGTAATTGTAACTACTTACATTTAGAAAGTAACTATTCAGACATTGCTGTGAGTCCTCTTCTTCCTGTGATAACTGCAAAATAATGTTTTTGTTCCTCTGTATACGTGTTAGACAAATCACTGCCTGTAAACATTTCTATGCTCAGTCCTGAAAAATACAGTACCAGCTATGAATGTGTAGAGATGGGTGTTTGAGTTTTTAAGTTGCACCAATCTCAGTCATGAAAACCAATTTTTCTCCTTCACTGATCCTCTGGCATCTTTTTCTATGACCCTTTTAGTTGCTGCTTCTAGACTGTGGAAAGTGCTCCATGGGAAGTCTTGGCAGAGTGTGATATGCAGTGGAAAAAGGTTCAAGGACCTAGAGTAGAATTAGCTTCAAGTCTCCCCGGAGTAGACCACCCTCTTTTTTGCTTGTCTCAACTGGTACTTGCAGTCTCAATAACTCACTCTGAGACACTGGTAAGAGAAAGAATAAAAGTTGCATTTACTCACAGTTCTGAATAGATCAGAAACAGCATATTGTAGAAAAAAATTACAGGTTACATGAAGAGAGCTTAAACTAACTTATAGTCTGTTTACTGACTAATTACATGACTAACAGCAACTGCATACTGACTGGCTACATAACTAACTGAACAATGATTGAAAAAGAAGAGTGGATAAAAGAACTCTCAGGTACCTCTCTCCTTGACCATTTGCTAGAAGGCAAAGACCTTCCTTTCCAGGCAAGCTTTTAGCTGATTTGAGTAAGTGCGGTTGCTGTTATGCTCCCTCAAGTCACTGCCAATTTACAGCAACCCTATGAAGGGGTACCCTCTGGAATGTCCTGTCATCAAAGCCCTGCTCAGCTCTTACAAACGTTTACTTTATGCTTCCTTGCTTCCTTTATGGAGTCAATCCATCTGCCTTGCTTCCTCTATGGAGTCAATTCATCTGCCTCTTTTCCTGCTGCCTTCTACTTTTGCTAGAATTATTGTCTTTTACAGCCAGTCTTGTCTTCTCATGATGTGCACAAAGTACAACACTCTCAGCTTTGTCATGTTTGGTGCTAGAGTTCAGGCTTGGTTTGATCTAGGAGTCCCTGTCGGTTGTTCTTAGTGGCCCATGGTATCTGCCAGAATACTATAATACTGTAACTGCTATTATGGGATCACACACATAGATACATTTCTACTGAACTGATGAGCTTTTAAGAGTTTTTAAAAGCTAATATTTAATTTTTTTTATCTGTTTCTCTCCCCCCCCCCCCCCAGTAATTATAAAGGTAAAGGTTCCCCTTGACATTTAGTCCAGTCGTGTCCGACTCTAGGGCGCGGTGCTCATCCCCGTCTCCAAGCCGTAGAGCCAGCGTTTGTCCAAAGACAGTTTCTGTGGTCACGTGGCCAGCGTGACTAGACACGGAACGCCGTTACCTTCCCACCAAGGTGGTACCTATTTTTCTACTTGCATTTGCATGCTTTCGAACTGCTAGGTTGGCAGGAGCTGGGGCAAACGATGGGAGCTCACTCCGTCGCGTGGATTCGATCTTACGACGGCTGGTCTTCTGGCCTTGCAGCACAGAGGCTTCTGCGGTTTAACCCGCAGTTCCACCACGTCCCAGTAATTATATCCAATTGTATTTTAAACTGTGCATTCTTATATAATTTTAATTAATTGTGACCTGCCTTTAGTCCCTCCCTTGGGAAAAAGGTGGCAAGTAGATAAATAATAAATAGGGGAACTGGTGGCGCTGCGGGTTAAACTGCAGAAGCCTCTGTGCTGCAAGGTCAGAAGACCAGCAGTCGTAAGATCGAATCTGCGTGACGGAGTGAGCTCCCGTCGCTTGTCCCAGCTCCTGCCAACCTAGCAGTTCGAAAGCATGTAAAAATGCGAGTAGATTAATGGGTACCACCTTGTTGGGAAGGTAACGGCGTTCCGTGTCTAGTCATGCTGGCCACGTGACCACGGAAACTGTCTACGGACAAACGCTGGCTCTACGGCTTGGAAACAGGGATGAGCACCACCCCTTAGAGTCGGACACGACTGGACTAAATGTCAAGGGGAACCTTTACCTTTACCTAAGATAAATAAATCTATTTTTAAAAAACTTGGTTTCTTATTGTAACATTTTAAAAAAAGATGAGAAGGGAGAAAGAAGATATTATTTCTTTTAACCTAGGGTGGGAAATGTCTAGCCATGCACCAGCTGTTGGACTGGAACTCTGTGGTGCTCCAGGAGGTAAGACCAAGCCAAGAAATTCAAATGATAAGAGAATTGCACTAAACTTTAGGGAGAACCGCAGGATAGAACTTGTTGTTGTTATGTGCTGTCAAGTTGCTTCTGACTCATGGCTACCTCATGAATGAGCAATCTCCAAAATGTCTTGTCCTCAGCAGCCCTACTCAGCTCTTGCAAACTCAAGCCTGTGGTTTCCTTTAGGGAGTCAATCCATCTCATATTTGGTCTTCCTCTTCTCCTGCTGCCTTCCACCTTTCCCAACATTATTGCCTTTTCTAGAGAATCTTGCCTTCTGTGTCCAAAGTCAGACAGCCTCAGTTTCAACATTTTTACCTCCGGATATTGTTCAGGCTTGATCTGATCTAGGACCCACTTGTTTGTCTTTCTGGCAGTCCAGGGTATTTGCAAAGCTCTCCTCCAGCTCCACATTTCAAATGGTTCATTTTTTCTGCTGTCAGCTTTCTTTGCTGTCAGCTTTCACACCCCATGCATGGTAGGCCTCTACCTCTTTCTTCGTAGCGTTTATCTAATTTCATATTTGTAGACTGAAACCTCCAGGTGGCCGGGGGCCAGTCTAGTTTTGCCTAGACTGGCTCCTGTTCTGAACAGCCCTGCTCAGCTCTTGCAAACTCAAGCCACTGTCTTTCTTTAGGACGTCAGTCCTTCTCGTATTTGCTCTTCCTCCTTTCCTGCTACCTTCCACCTTTCCCAGCATTATTGTCTTTTTCAGAGAATCCTGCGTTTTTCAGAGTACCTCAGAATTTGAGAATGTGTGCTCAAAGTAACACAGCCTCAGTTTCAAGATTTCTGCCTCCAGAGATAGTTCAGACTTGATTTTTTTCTGGGACCCACTTGTTTATATATCTGCAAAGCTCTCCTTGTTGTTTAGTCGTTAAGTCGTGTCCGACTCTTCGTGACCCCATGGACCAGAGCACGCCAGGCCCTCCTGTCTTCCACTGCCTCCCGGAGTTGGGTCAAATTCATGTTGGTAGCTTCGGTGACACTGTCCAACCATCTTGTCCTCTGTCATCCCCTTCTCCTCTTGCCCTCACACTTTCCCAACATCAGGGTCTTTTCCAGGGAGTCTTCTCATGAAAAGCTCTCCTACAGCACCATATTTCAAACACATAAAAAAATCATTATCGTATAAGCTTTTAAAAGCTAGAATAGACTGCCAGAGATTGTGGTGGGCTCTCTTTCATGGGAGGTGTGATGACCATCTTTTAGGGATTCTGTACATATAGATTTTTTTTTTACGTTGGCAGGGGGTTGGATTAGATGACCTTAAGTATCCATTATACTTTTCTCTCCACACTACTATGATTCTTACAAGCCACAGCTAGCAACTTCAGTTCTGATGGCAGGACGATGGGAGGTGATTATGAATGTTGATGATAATGAACAACTGACTGAATTCCCTCTCATAGTCCAGACCCCTAAAGGCTCAGACTCTGGGGATGTTGCTGCCTTGCCCCCCAATTGTGCCTGCAACACAGTTTGTGAAATATTTTAAGGAGTTACAACGACAAAAATTCAAAAGAAAAAAAAACAGGCTCAAAGTGATTAGGGACAGATGCTGCTTGATTGACACAAAGAGGCTGAAACTGTTCCCAAAGAGATCCCAGCCGTTTGGCAATTATCCTTTTCCCCTTTTGCTCATTTGCTCCTAAATCTGGCTCATCCACCCACCCGCTCTTTTGATAGCCTCATCATAACCCATTTCGTAATGAGAAAGACCGCTGCCGACGTTGGCAATTCTTTGGTCTCCAGGAAAAGAATTAAATTGTCAAAGGAACTCCGATTTAAAAGCAGGGAGCTCTTCCTCTGAAAGCTCCTAAATTAAAATAAGGCTTTAAGTTTAATCATCAAGCTGGGTCTGCTGCTAAATGGGGTTATCATGGTTGTTAAAAGAACCCCTATCTCTCTGCCCTTGTGGTGGGGGGTTGGTTAAGGAATCCTCCCCCCCATTTCACTGTTTACAATCTACCCTGAACTAGATAGATAGATAGATAGATAGATAGATAGATAGATAGATAGATAGATAGATAGATAGATAGATAGATAGATAGATAGATATCAGCACTTCCAAGCAGTTAGTTTCAAAGAATTAGTTATTTGCAGTTGATTATTCTCTAATAATAAATGTACCACATACATATGACTATAACAAATAACTATGGATAGTGTCATTCCTTTTACAGTCTAACTGTCATTATTTTATTATTTTTATAGCTATAGGAGTGTGGTGTCACAAAATGGGGGAGGAGGAATATCACATGGTTCAAGTGCTGGCTTGTGCTCTATCTCATATGTTGGAGTTACTTTTTAAATTAATTAAGTACTGTCAAATTACTTTTAAAAAGTGTCTTTTCAAGCATTGGAAATGAAATGCATTGTAACCCATGAAAAGTTGTGCTATAATAGATTTGCTAGTTTTCTAAGCTGGCCTTTGCTACAAGAGAACAACATGGTAACCCTCTAAAAATAAACTCCGGAGGCAGTGGAAAACAGGAGGGCCTGGCATGCTCTGGTCCATGGGGTCACGAAGAGTCGGACACGACTTAACAACTAAACAACAACAAAACAGAAAAAGATTAAAAACTGCTAATGCTTTTAAACCACAGACTCAATTTAAAAAGAAATGTAATTTGCTTCTTGTTATAGTGGCTGTTGTTGTTGTTGTTGTTGTTGTGTGCCATCAAGTCACCTCTGACTTATGGCAATCCTATGAATGAGTGATCTCAAAAATTTCCTGTCCTCAACAGCCCTGCTCAGCTCTTGCAAACTCAGTTCTGTGGCTTTCTTTAAGGAGTGAATCTATCTTGTATTTGGCCTTCCTCTTTGCCTGTTACCTTCAGACTGCTCCAGCATAATTATCTTTCCCAGATAATCCTGCCTTCTCCTGATTTGCCCAAAGAAGGACAGCCTCAGTTTCATCATTTTTGCCTCCAGAGATAGTTCAGGCTTGAGTTGATCTAGGACCCGCTTGTTCATCTTTCTGGCAATCCAGGGTATCCACAAAGCTCACCTCCAACACCATATTTCAAACAAATCAATTTTTTTGTCAGCTTTCTTTACCGTCCAGCTTTCACACCCATACATGGTATACCTCTGCTCCTTTGTTTGTGGTGTTCACCTAATTTCATGTCTGTAGATTAGACCCTCCTAGCGGCCAGGGGCAAGACTAGTCTAGACACAACAACTTTACATGTGTGTGTGATTGTGTCTATGTGTGTGAGAGACAGTGCATTTTTACCTTTTGCACTTGCCCTTAATTCTCATCAAAGGAAACTGAAAAACCTGCTCTGGAAGTGATAACCTCTTTAGAGGGCAACTATTTCTTTTGTGCCATGCAAACAAGGTGTTGAGTTAACATTGGCAGCATCAACCATGCATATGGCCACACATACAATTAAATGCTTAAATTTGCCCACAAAAAATTCTTGGCAAACTGTGGTGGCAAATATTTAGCCAATCTTCTCTGGTGCACGAAAAAGTATATATATTTTTAACTACAAATCCCATAATCTCTAATGGCAATGCTGCCTGGAGTGTCAGGGGTGTTTGAGCCTCAAAAGATAACTTTTCTGGCCTTTGATATTCTCTGGGTGTACAAATATTTGCCTCGTGCTCCGTCTTCCTCACAAGCCTTTGAAATGCAAAAAACCAAAAAAAAAAAAAAAACCAAAAAAACAAAACCCCAACAAACCTCAAAATAAAAATAAAGATGTACAGGCAACCTCCCTCCATGTTTGATGATGCCTGGCATACAATTGACTTGCAACAGAAATCCATTTTTGACAATATCTTATGGCTAGCTGTCATCTTGACAGCTTTTGATGGGAGGCCTGCAGTAGCAATCAGTACATGATGGCTGATGTGCAACAGAACTGAATTAGTGAGGTATTAACTGGGTTCATCTGCTCTGCCAATCAAAACGTCAGCACGGAGTTTCACTTCCGAAATTCAAATTGGGAGTGTGAAAAACTGACCAGAAAACACCATTAAGCAACATTTCAGTTTCGGCTTCTGAAAAGGATCAAGGGGATCATGCTTTCCTATTCCTGGAATGATGACATTGATGATCTACAAGGATATTTTGTACAGACAAAAATATATCCATATAGGTACACTAGTGTGTGTGTGTGTGTGTGTGTGTGTGTGTGTGTGTGTGTGTGACAACTCCATTGAATCTGCGGTTTGTGCCCATCTCTAGTTGTGCATATATGTGAGAAACGTCTCTTCCGCCTTCTTCATTATTTGCCACCATTGCAGCCCATGAAATCTTCTAGAATGGAACGGGTGAACTCAGTAGGGGTGAGGGCTATATTTCAGAACTGCCAGCAGCCCAAGGACGGCAATACCAAGGAGAAGGGACTGAAGACTTAACTATATTTTTGCTCCTGTAATACTAATTAGGATTCCCAGTATGGTGTAGTGGACAGAGTGATGGAGTAGGGCTCTGGAGAACAGGGTTTGAATCTGCACTCAGCCATGTAAACTCACCAGGGGAGTGGAACAGGTAAAACCATTCCTTAAATATCTTATTTACCTTGAAAGCCCTATTAGAGTTGTTATAAGTTGGTTCTGACATGATGGCACAGAACACACACACTACTACTACTACTACTATGTACTACTACTACTACGTACTACTACTACTAGTAGTACTACTAAGAATAAGAATAAGAATAATTGCCATCAAGTCAATTTGGGCTTATGGCAAGGTTTTCCAGGTAGAGAATACATAGAAGTGGTTTCCCATCTCATTTTTTGGGGGGCACCCTGAGACTGTGCAGCTTGCCCAAGGCCACACAGGCTGGCTCTCCTCACAGGAGGCACAGTGGGGAATTGAACTCCCAACTTCTGGCTCCACAGTAACACCTAAACCACTACGCTGCCCACCCAGCTGGGAGGGGAATAGCTAGAGGCTATTTTGCACATTCTTCTTATGATTGTCATTACGACAGCTGCAATGCATTTTTACCAGCTGCAAAATGGCTCAGCTAAAAACAAATTATCTGAAAAAAGTCCCTTGAGCCCTCTAGTAGATTTTATAGAAGAGCACCCAGCACCTTTGGGGTGACCCATGCCTCCAATTTACACAGAGTAGATTTTATGGATCACCCCAAAGGTGCTGGGTGCTCTTAAAGCATGGCGGAATTACCTCCCACTGCTCCTAGAAGGAGAACAGAATTTCAGAGCAATTTTCTCCCAGTTATTTAAAACATCTATTTGGAAAAGGCTGGGACTCCCAGTGTGCTGGATGCTGTAGAAATGCCCCCAGAGAAGCCGCATGCAGTTCAAAGTTCACCCATTGGTGATCCAGTACCACCTCGAGCCCCATCTTTCCCATCGTAAATAGATCATTGTCACACCTGGAAGATTTCAGAAGCGGTGCTTCTTTTCAAAAGCAAAGTCAACACTTTGTCAACACAAAGTCAAAGTCACGCTCTTTGAGTGTGGAGGTTGGGCGCCAGTTTTTTTTTAGTTTTTAACTATTTTTTTCTTCTCAAAATCCCAGGTGAACCTGCAGGCACTTGAAGGAAAGAAGAAGAAAAAGAGGAAATTCTCTGTCTGCCCAGTCCTGATGCCCATAAAGGAATTGTCTGCCTTTTGAAATGTTAAATAGATTGAAATAGATCTGGGCAGCAGATGGTCCCTGAGTTTTGGAAAACCACCCATAGTTCAGAGCGGTTTGCAACACTGGGCAGCCTTTTAAGCTACTGGTCAGTGGCTTTGGCATGTCTGGTGGCAGTCCCAGAAATGTTAATGTAACACTTTTAAGTTCCATGAGGCTATTTGTTTACTAGTGATGAATCTCGCACCCACAGTTTCACAAAATTTATTTATTTTTACATTACATTTATAGCGCGCCCATCTAGTCATATAGACTACTCTGGGCGGGTAACAACATAACATATAACAATTTACAATTTAAAATGGCAATATATTACTAAAAAACACAATGATCCAAGATGGAAAGAATACAAAAAACAAAAATATGTCTCTTCTTATTTGCATTCATGTAACAGACAACATGAGCAATTATAATAACAAAATGTTGCAATTTGTGTGCCCAAGACCTTGGTAACAGCACCGATACAGAAGTTGCTTGCAGAATTTGCAAAGTTAAGGTGTCCCTTTGATTTCAAAGTCAGACAAAAAATCTGATACCTTCCTCAACTGGGTTGAGTATCCATAATACAGCAGAATCTTCAAAACCCTAAAATAAAATATCAATACAATTGAAGACAATTCATGAATTTCACTATGTAGATTTATTCCTCCAGCACAAATATATAAAAATTATGCCTAAGCCAAATTGGCAAGGGCCTTAGTAATCCACGTGGCAACACAAACTCTGGTCTCTTGTGCTCTCCCGCTCTTTCTGAGATTCAAACCTCTTACTCACAGCCCTTCTCTTTCTTAGTCCCACCCCTTTGGGCTGAACCAATATTTCATACGGGCTACGTTAACAACCACACAAAATATGGACATCTTTTTATGTTTCAGTTTGGTGGTTTTGAGTGGGGGGGGGGGGCTAAGTGGAGTTTTCCCAGGACATTTTATGTAAAAAACAAAGAAACAAACATGTTCCCCCCCCCCCCAAATCATTTTGTTTTGAGAGGGATGAACAGCCCAATTATCACTCAGATCCCTATCTGAGCATCCGCAAACACGCACATACCCTGCTTCATATAAACAGCAGAAGAGCTGCTGTTAAGCAGCAAAAGCTTACAAATCCTATTTAGCATAATTGGTTGCGAACTTACAGGTCCCTTCATCATATTTCTCTGGTGAAATAGGCTGTATTCCATGAAAACCATACCCAGTAAAACTTGCTAATCATGGCAAATGCCACCAGACCTGTCATTGGTTTGGCTGTCTCATACTAACATGGGTTTCCCTGCTACTCAGGAAACATGTACTAAATCTGGCACATGGTTTTACCAGTGCAGTAAGCCTCCCAGAACCCAGGATCAGTTTTGCTGCCCAACAGCTTTTATCTACCACTCCATTGTTTTCTAAAAAGTGCAAGTCCACGTCTTAAAATGCAATCAGAAAGACGTTCATGTCTTGATCTCCTCACTCTTGTAAGATTAACTAGGGATGCCTGATCGTTATTATGCCATGTATTTTACCAATCCGCATGTATGGTTTCCTGCACTCTGCATTATGTGCTGTCGCACTGGGATTTAGTTACAGCTGTGTTTCCCAGCCTGGGGATCACGGTCCTCCCGGGGGTTGCAAAGTGTTTTCTGGGAGGTTGCGGGCCACTTTACATGTGTTATGGCCTTTGTTAAAAAATTTCTTCCTTGACCTTTTGAAGCGGGATATTAAAGATAGCATGTATGTGTATGTAGGAAAAACAGGCCCTTTGGAGGAGAAAGAAGCCTCTGCTTTCTGAGAAGGGATGACTTTTTATCCCATTGAAAATGCCTTTTTATGCAAACGGGGTGGGGGGATTGCAGGTTACTTGTTTATCGCAAAAGGAGTTGTGAGTCAGAAAAAAGGTTGGGAACTACTAAGCTACAGCAACCCGAAAAGGACTTTTTAAAAAAATATATTTTTTATTTTTAACAACTATGGATAAGGTAAGGAGTACAAAAGGTGGAGGGGGATATGGGGGGGGGAAGAGGGGGAAGGAGAACACAAAATGTACTGTCATCAAATCTGTTTGTTCATGTTGCAATATCAAGTCGACTTTTCGCCTTTCTTCAATTTGATTGCCCTCCAGGTTTCAACTTACAGTTACATCTTAGTTTAATTCTATGTTATTCAAGCACTATCTAGTGACTCAAGCCATTTATATAATAAATCCCATCGTTCAGTTGCTTTTTGTACTGGGCAGTCTTTCAACACTTCTGATAGAATATCCATTTCTGCTGCTTCCCATATCTTCTCAATGAGTTCCTCTTGTTTCGGTATCTCCGATTTCTTCCAGTTCTTAGCATAAAGAATTCTGGCTGCAGTGACTATATATAGAACTAGGTAGTTCTTTGTCTTATCTATATTATCTGGTATAATGCTCAGTAAAAACAATTCTGGGGTTAGTGGAACATTACAAAGCAGTATTTTTTGTAACAGAGTATGTACTGCTATCCAATACCGTTTCGCTACTCTACAAGTCCACCACATATGGTAAAAGCTTCCCTCTTGTGCTTCACACTTCCAACAACCATTTGACACCTCTGTATAAATCTTTGACAATTTTTTCGGAGTCATATGCCACCTATAAAACATCTTATATATGTTCTCCTTCAAATTTACCGATTTTGTGAGCTTTATGTTATTTTTCCATATTTGCAACCATTGATCAATATCAATATTATGTCCTATATTTTGTGCCCACCTAATCATACATTCTTTTACCATCTCATCTTGCATTTTAACTTCAAGCAAATAACCATACATTTTCTTAATTACTTTATCATTTGAGCCCAGCAGAAGTTTATCGAATATTGTTTGTTCTGTGTAAAAGCCCTCTATTTTATCTTTTCTATACCTAGATTCCACTTGTGCTCTGGACCACCAGTCTAGATATATGTTTTGTGTTTCTAACTCTTCTTTGGACCTTAACTCACAATCATTTTTTAATAGATCTTGATATCTTCAAAGTTTCGCTTCTGTCATGAGGTTAGGTTGTGTAAAGGCCTCTATGGGTGATACCCAGCCTGGTGTTGTTTGGTAAATCTGCTGGATGATCTTTTTCCAAGTCCCTAATAGGGCTCTTCTTATCATATGCGAGTTGAAACTTTTCTGCTCTTTATCTTTTTTATACCATATAAAAGCATGCCAACCTAACTGTAAATCATGTCCTTCCAACTTGAGTAGTCTACGCAACCCGAAAAGGACTTTCAAGGCCGGTGAGATATTTAAGGAGAGTTTTTACCAGTTCTGGTTCTTGCACTGAATTCCCATGGCCAAGCAGGGTTTCAATCCCAGGTTTGAGTCATAGCATGTGATCAGACATCTACAAAGATATACACCTAATTGCTCCGGAATTGGCCATTTTAATAGGTGCAATCTCTCTTTCAGCAACCCTTCCATCTGTCAGAATATTGCTTAGCCCAGCCCCCGAAAGTAGAAGCCTTACAACTGAGCCAAAAAGGTCGAGCTTGGACATGGAATCAGGTCAAGCTGGAGTGCATTTCCCTGTGTGTTGTGTGATCGCCAGGAAAAAAGATCACACTAGATTGCTCCGCAATTGTGCCCTGTTTCCCTGTGTGATCACACCCTTAGTCTGTCACTCTGTCCATGTCACCAAACTGGGAGCAAGATTTTCTGCAAGCCCAGCCTGAAACCCTTGTGAAAAGATTTTGCTGCAGAAAATACAGAATACTCAGTGGATTCATTCATGGCTATTGATCAGTGGATCAAGTAAGCTGTTTAGGAGGAGATGAAATTCAAAGTTTCAGAAATATCCAGATATAAGCAGAAGTGGAATTTAATATTAGTGGCTACAACTGGATGCAGAGGGGAATACTGTTTATCTGTCTTTCTTCAAGCCTATATTTGTGAATGGCTATATAATGCTTACCCAGGATAAATTGTTTGTGGGGGGTGGGGGTGGGAAAGAATACCCCCGTGCGTCATAAATGCTTTTCCCCTTTCAATGTGCATTTTCTTGTCATGCCTGCAGAATTTCATCCGCTCGAAGCTCAGCAGCCCTCTTAATAAAGTGCAAAAATTCATTACAGTCACTGAAAGCAATTTTCAATTATGAAAATACAGTTTAAGGAAAGGAGGGGGGGAGAGGGAAAGGAGAGGAGGCTTTGATGATGACAAAAGTCAGGATTGATTGACACACTCTCACTTGTCATTTGGAATCAATTTCACACTCTTGGGGGAAAATATAACTTAGCTGGGAAGGCGATCATCTGCTGTCAAGCAGGTGACAAGAAGCAGGGGGAGCCAGGGAGTTGACTTCCAGCGAATTATTCAAGGAACATGCATAATTTTACAAGGCACAATTAACCTCTTTTGCAATGTAAGCTTTGTGGTTTCTTAACTTAGGTTTCCAAGCTGTAGGATACATAGAATCTTAGAAGTGTGTATCTGGTCAGGATCCCAAGGGCCATGTGGTGGGCCTCTGCAAATCCATGAAATCCATGGTTAGAACAGCCCTGTCAAGTGGCCACCCAACCTCTGTTTAAACACTTCCATAAAAGAGAGACCAACACCTTCAAAGTTGCTTCTCTCTCATACAGATCTTAGACTACCCCTCACCCATTTGTTGAGTCAAACTAGGTGCTAAGGGGAAATGCATGCGCCCTATTATTTTCTTACGCCAGTTTTCCCCAAAGCTACGTATCTCAGCAAGAAGACTTGCCAGTTAAGCCTATGTTGACATTCCAGTGACCAATCACAAAGCAAAGCATGCTAAATGCAAGACAGGGAGGTTTATAAAAACTAGATGTTATACCCTGTGAGGGAGTATCTCTTCTAAACACATGGTAAGTGTCTATGCTCAGCATGCTTCTAGAAGAGCTTCTCCTATAAACAGTGAAAGTCACCTGTTTCTCTGTCTTGCATGTCCATCTCTCTCTATCTTTCACCATTCTAGTCTGATTCTTGGAATGCCCCAGTTTCATCCCTACAACGGAGAGGGTCGTTCCTGACTGCCTTCTGAGTGGGAGACGTTCTCTCAAGAGTAATCCTCTAGATCCTTTGGAGAATTTATCAATAAGTCCATTTCTCCCACTCGTCTCCAGAATTTGTTCACATCCCATTGCTGTTTGGAGATCCCACCCACATACCTACGACAGTTCAAGTAGAAGCCAGGAGATATATTTAGAGATATTTTCCTGGTGGTCGTTGGCTTCAGTATCTCAAGCAACACATTTAAGTGGATGATGAAGAAAAAAGCTTTGGTGAAATCCCAAACGTTACCCGCAAATGATAGCAAACTTTTTGTAGAAGAAATGAGGCATATAGAGAATCATTTGGTTTCCAGGAGTGCCAAGCAAAAACATCCAATTTCAACTTGCAAAAAAGAAAAAAGAAAAGAAAAGAAATGGAAAAAAGCAACAGATAAAGAATGCATATGGTAAAAGACTGGAAAAATATTTGCTTTTTTTTTTTTAAATAGGAAAGGCTGATTTTGTTTTAAGGGATCGTGAAGAAACCGAGCACAATACAAACGCCCCCATCGCTCTTTCTCTCCTGGTTTTTAATTCCTGAGGGACTGCATTGCCTTTCCTGGATTAGGATATTATTTTGAACTGCTGTACCTGAGAATAGCTGAAGAGTTTATTTTCTTCAAGTTTTCTGTTGTCTCCAAGGATGTGAAGGTCAAGTTCACGGCTGTTCTGATTAGAGCCAAAGCAGTATTTTTGAGAAAACATTTCTTTCTGAGAGGGGGAAAAATGAGACTCTTGTTTTTCACCCATCTCCTCCCTTAGAAAAAAGAAGGCCATGTTGCAAAATCATCTCTCAATGTCCTCCATCAGTTGCTGAAAACCTGGTCCAGCATTTCTGGTGTCCTAGAGGGATATGCATATGTATTGGGAACTAGTGATCTAATGTGATCTATATGCTGGATAGCAAATCAAACTGGTTGGGAGTTGGATTCCACAATGTGCCTCCTTGACAGGGCTGGACCTTATGATCCATAGGGTCCCTTCCAGCTCAACCGTTCTAAGACTCCTTTCTAAGATGTAATTCTGGACTTTAGAAGGATGCCAACAAACGGTAGGAAGTTCAGAGGAAGGCAACAAGGATGAACATGCCCATTTCTTTCAGTCATTCCTCAGCCCTATGAGGAAAGACTGAAAGAACTGGGCATGTTTAGCCTTGAGAAAAGAAGACTGAAGGGAGATAGGATAGCACTTTTCAAATACTTGAAAGGCTGTCATACAGAGGAGGGGCAGGATCTGTTCTCCATCATCCCAGAGTGCAGGACACATCATAATAGACTCAAGCTACAGGAAGCCAGATTTAGGCTGAAGATCAGGAAAAACATATTAACTGTTAGAGCAGTACAACAATGGAACCAATGACTTCGGGAGGTGGTGAATGCTACAACACTGGGAACATTCAAGAGAAAACTATCTGTCAGATCTGCTTTGATTTGGATTCCTGCACTGAGCAAGGGGTTGGACTTGATGGCTCCTTCCAACTCCATTATTCTATAATTCTAAGATTATTTTTATTATAACTACCTTTCACAATTTGAGGGCATGTCTCTTCTAAAACAATGCTCCATTTAATCTAGTTCAAAACTCAGGGTGGGGGGGAAGGACTACATTTCCTAAAATTCCTAGGCAGTATGGCCAAGGTCAGTTAAGGAATTTAATTTAATTTAATTTAATTTAATTTAATTTAATTTAATTTAATTTAATTTAATTTAATTTAATTTAATTTAATTTAATTTAATTTAATTTACCAAGCTTGTTTTAATGTGCCCATGAGTCTATATGGTTTGGCTAAAATCAGAGCTAGAAAATTTTTTTGGACAATGGCAATACTGGAGAGGGGATTATGGAGTTGTAGTCCAAAAGTGATTTTTTCCCCCAAGCATTTCTGTGACTTGCTTCTGTAGCTTTGTCTCTGCAGGCCCAGGTTTGGGGACTCTGCATGCAGTATAAACCCCCTTCAAGATTCAGGCTGTTCTCCTCCCCATCATAATGGTGAAAGTTTTGCTAGTCTAGCAATTGCTCATGTAATTCTTTTTTCTTTGGCTATGAAAAATAGCTTAGCTCTAACCAGCTAATTTATTCTGTCCATCACTTAATTTTACAACGCTAAAAGAGTATGCAGGTCAGTGAAGGAAGGGGAACCGGTAATGACAATTTATAACTGAAAAATCCTGACTATTACTTTGGTGAAGTGCAGAATTGATCACCAAGCTGTTCACTTTTTATTGCAGGATATCCATTTATATATTTGAAATTATCACACTGTAGGACGAGATCATTGTTTTTTAGAGAAAATAATTGACCAGTTAGCAGTTGATGACAAAACCCTAGCTGTGGATGCAAATCTTGCAGCAGCAGCTACAAGTCAGGGCTTCTGGTTATGGTACAGCAGAGAGGCAATCCAGATGGGAAAGCATATTATCTACCATGCTCATGATTTCCTTCTCACAAGCGGATATCCTCATAAATATGTGTTTTAGCAAGCAAACGTGCAAATTAAAACCATGCTTACCTCCCAGTGCCCAGTCACCAAACTAAAGCATGCGCAGTAAAATAAGTCAGTAAGGAAAATCACAACAATGACAAACAGATGTTTTCCACCACTTGATGGAGCACTCCTTCTTAACATGGACTTAGCATATCACCCTGAGTCTGAATGGGCTAGTTCAAACCAAAGGTTAGAAAAGTTACTATTTGGACTATAATTCCCAGAATCCCTAGAATGGCTATGCTGGGAAATCCGGGAGTTTTAATCCAAAATAAATGTCTGAAGTTCTTCCAGAACTGGGGAGAGTCAAAATTATGGTGTATGTCTTTTATTTTATTTTATCTCATGCTCTGAATACTGCCAGTGACCTCTATTTTTTGTGGAGAATGTCCTCAGGGAATAGATGGTGCTGGAGCTGGGATGTCTGTCGGGAAAAGTAAGGGCCTGGTTATGAAAGAATATATTCTCAATGAATAGGAGGCCTAATTTGAACTTCAAACAATGGAAGAAGAAATACTTTCCATTTTGTGTAAAGCAAACAGATCAAACGTAGTAATTTTCTTAGTGAAATGAAAACAAGCTTCAGTAATTAAAAAGGGTTTCAAGGCCTCTTAAGTTTTCAGGAACAAGAGTAAGGAAGCCAAAGTGACACTTCTCTCCCATAGTCTTAATAATAAATGCAAGTTTTAATTAGAATAATGAAAATAAAGGATGGGGAATTTAAATTAGCTCCCAGGCTGGATGATGAAAAGCAGAAATATTGAAATGTGTAATATTTTTAAAATCAAACATGAAAAACTGTGTTTTTCCTTGGTTGATAATCACATGATGTTCTCCTTTAAAATCTAATGAGTGATTTGCACATTATTAATTACCTTTATAGCCTGCACTTCCTCCCAAGAAGGCATAGTCGTCCACAATGCTGCAAAATATGATGCTCAGCTCATATTATTTTCCCTGTTCAGTGGTAAAAATGAGACTCTGTTACATAAACAGTTGTTCCCATGAATGCTAGCAGTAGCTAGAACGGATGTAGCACAAGACTAGAAAACACTGAAGAGGGTTCTGCCCACCCCTGACATACAGTGAGATGAAACAACTGGGAACAGTGACCACAGTTCATTCAGATGTAATGTATAGTAGAAGCTACCAAGGAAGCCCAACCCATTCAGCTTCAAAAGAAGACATTTACAGGAGGGAAAATGAGGGGTGTGATATAAAGGAAATTCAGAAAAAAGTCAGGAAGATCAAATCTCTCCACAATGCTTTTACTGTTGAGAATCAGGAAAGCAAAAAGTTGTTGGGTTGTTTTTGTAAATCTCAGTTACAATGATCATCACTGTCATCATGTGTGCTGTCAAGTCCAACCTCCCAATTCTTTCCCTAAATTCTTCTTTTCCCCCTTTCAATCCACCCAGCCACAAGATATTATCATCCTTCTTCAGAAGAAACTTCTCCAACCTAGTGCTCTCCACTAGAGATGGGCATGAAGCGCTTGGTTGTATTTAATCAAAATCCATACATTCCTTCCAGCCAACCCCCAGCCAGCTGCCCCACTCACAATCTGGCATGAGCCACCTGGATCCTCCTTCTCGGGTGGCTGTCCAGTACAGGCAGGAGCTCGGGATTCCCTTCCTTGCCTCCTACAGCAGCTGACCACTCAGATGAGGAAGCAGGGTGGGGATTCTTGCTGTGCAGCCATTGAGTGGTTGGCTGCCAGAGGAGGCAGTGGTGGGGCAGATGGCTGGGGGGTAAGAGGAGGCAACATGCGTGGTGCAGCAGATATGAATTTTGATGAAGCATGACAAAGCGCTTCATGCCCATCTCTACTTTCCACCTATTATGGCTGGGTATTCTAGAATCCAATTCTAGAATCTGTACTCCACGGTTGGGCAACGTATGGCCCGCAGCCCAAGATGTCACTCATTTGTAACAACATTTGACAAAATGGTCCAAAAGTTTCCATCATGTTCTTTAGGAGTGTGTGGGAAACTTTTGCCATGTTTTGAGTGGTTCCCGGAACAACTAGAGTCTGCATGTATAGCCTGGATAATTTAGCTGCAAACTGCCCAGAGAGTGTTTTAAGCACTGTGGGGTGGTATATTGCCCCCCAACCCTGGAATAAAGATGCGAGACAAGTGATACGGATTAGAAACACGGGCCACACTTTATTGATAATCATTCAGAATTTTTTTTTCCAATCAATTGGCAAAGGGGGCCCTGCTGTAGTGTGGAAACAGATAAGGCCCACCGGGCCTTCTCGGCAGTGGCTCCTCGTCTTTGGAACAGCCTCCCTCCTGAGATTCGCATGGCCCCGTCGCTGGGCATCTTTAAATGCCAACTGAAAACCTGGCTGTTTAAGCAAGCCTTCCCTCCACCCACTGTCTGAATTTTGTTATTTTGTGTTTTCTCCCATCTTGGATCATTATTTATTTAGTAATATATTGTTATGATTTTAAATTGTTAAATTGTTTTAAACTGTTACATGATATGTTGTTACCCGCCCAGAGTAGTCTATATGACTAGATGGGCGGGCTATAAATGTAATAAACAAACAAACAAACAAACAAACAAACAAATAAATAAATAAATAAATCAGTAATCATATGGGCGAGTCCCCGGCCCCAGGTTCTCGCAGTCTTAAGGACAGCAGGAACCCGGCTGGCCGCTAATAAACACCCCCAGACCTCGAGCCATCTTTACTTCATGACTGTTGGTCCGGTGGTGGCCCAGCGCATCTTTCTCCCCAAGTGCTGTAATCGCACGATCCGCAGCCTTGGGAGGTCCGATGTGCTGTTAGCTTACCTGATCTTACAGTGGGACTCACCGAGAAATACCTGTTTTTTCTGCACTACCCGCCAGTGCAACCGATTGTCCACCATAAAATGCCAACAACCCGTACTAGTGTGGGATAGGCAAAAAATCCCCCCATCCAACAGCCAATCAGGACGAAGGTCAAAAATTCCTATCCGGCCCCAGAGGCGACCAGAAAAACTCACACTAGAATAGGGCGGGCAGGTGGGTGCAAGAAAAAGAAGAGGACGGTTAGAGAGGAGAACGCCCCTTTTATAACTTGGCGTTCTCCTCCTCTTCAAAACAGCTCTCATGAGACTTTAAAGTCTTGTACCATCCGTGGGGGGGGGGGGAGCAAAGCTTAGTCGCGCTGCTCAAAGCCTCGGCTTGGCAGCGACTTCGTCATAAGCAGCATGCTCCCAAAACATATCTTCTTTTTTTAAAATTGCCACTAGAGGGCATAAGGGAGAAAATATTGAGGTGGGTAGAAGTCACAGGAGCAAAGTGGCCCTCCATGGTCCAGGAATGAGCCTGTGTGGCTCCTGGATCTCTGGAGCCAAGACTGTAGCCCAAGACATCTGATGGGCACAAGGCTGAGAAAGACTGATTCAGAACTTTGCTGTAGATGAAATTCAATGACAATTTCGAGCAAGTTCTACAGTTCCCCGCTCTGGCTTTGCATTGCAACCCACGAAGGCCTACTCAGTAAGTACTCAAAGCACACCCTTTAATAGAAGTTGAGCAAATGTCAGAACGCTGTTTGGCTAACACCCATCTTGTTGACACAGCTGTAATATGGCCACCAGCGAAATAATCCCTCTTTTCCCTATCAGAAGAGCCTGGGAATTCTTATGTATGGCCCTGAGTGAACTCATTCTATTTGACTTTTCATTGCCAGTTTTAATTTTTCTCTTCTTCTGCTAAAGGGCTTAGCGGCCTTGTTTGTTGTGCCGCCATTATGTCAACAGCCTAATCTGCTTTTCAAGAGCTGAGTCAATGTTGTATTTTACGAAAGCAAATGAGAATGTTTAATTGCATTTTTCAGTTAACCTTGCCTTGGTTGTCTCCACCACTGTCTGTGAATTTTATTTTCATTTTCATTATGCAAGTCTCCACTCAGACCTTTTCCGTCCCCTTCAGCTGAAGAGCCAAGAGGTTTGTCAACGGCAGGGAGGTTGGCAAGTCTTTGGGTCTGAGTCCCAAGTCTGAGTCTTTGGTACCAAGTCTGAGTCTTTGGTACCAAGTTCCAAGTCCGAGTACCTGTTAAAAACAAGCTTTCCCCCCAGAAAAAAATGGAGGGGGTGAGTGAGCTGCGAGTCGTGAGTTGATTCTGAATCATTAAAAAATAAAACCCAGATTGAGTCACCGGTGCAACTTAAATCTAATTTGTCAATGAGTCCCGTGACGCAAGTCCCCATCCCTGGCCAATGATAGGATGTGTCTCATTAGTCTGCAGTTCTTTGCTACTGCACTAGGGGGAGACTTCGGATAGTATTGTTAGATGCCATAGCTTTAGTAGAGATACAGGGTAGGCAGAAATTCAGAAGGGAAAACCTTTCAGATTGCAGAATGTTCACATAAGGAAGTGACCTTCTAGTTGAACTTCTACCTGTTACTCAGCTGTTAAAAGTGAGGCACAGTAGAGAACACTTTTCAATAAAGCCTGGCATTTTATGAAGAGCATCTCAAAACAGGCTGGCTCAATTTTCTACAGCTGTTCTATGTGCTGGCATTTAGAAGGCTGAAAGGGAGGCTGTGACCTAGGAGTAGATTGACAGATTTTGGGGGGGTAAAATCAGAGAAGAGGCTTGTTACTAAATAAATGAGATGTTCCTGACTTCAATAGGATCAAATGAAAAATGCCCTGGCAAAACAGATGCCAGATTTTTGGAAATGCTCTTGACCAAGGACTTTGTAATCACTTGGATTGCTGTCGCTCTGCCTGAAGAATGGAGAATGAGGGAAAGATCAGGCACACCAGAACAAACTGCTTGATGCCTAAATATGCAGAAATGACATCACCCACAGGCCTCCTTTCCAAAGCTGTTTTTAGTCTGTTGTGTAAAAACAGGAAAAAAAAAAGATTTGTGGCATCTTAAAGATGAAAAAAATATATTGGCCAGAATCTTACTAGCAATTGAAACTTGCTTCAGATAAATTGTGTCCGTTGTAGTGGCAAATTGCCACTCATGAATGAGGCCCTGGTTGCAATCTGACCACACACTGAATTCAGCACATATTCAGGAACGCAACTAGCACCTACTAATAAGAATGATCATGAGCCATCAAGTCCGTTCTGACTTATGGCAGCCATTTCCAGGATCTGCCAGGTAGAGAATACTCAAAAGTGGTTTTACCATTCCCTTCTTCTGGGGGTGCCCTGGGAATGTGCAGCTTTGCCCAAGGCCACACAGGTTGGCTCTGCTTCACAGGAGGCACAGTGGGGAATCAAACTCCCAACCTCTAGCTCTGCAGCCAGATACCTAAACCACTGAGCTATCCAGCCAGCTTCAGCACCTGTTAATGAGTAAAAAAATTGCCACTGACTTATATTACGCCCAGCATGGTGTAGGTTTTTATGAGCTGGTCTGCACTGAATGCAGTGACTTCTTCCCAGTCTTGCTATCCGTAGTACCAGAGATTGGAAAGATTACTTTTTAAGACCACCAGAGTTGCCATGCTGACTAGGAAATGATGTGAAATGAAATCCAAAAAAGGGAACTTCCCATGCTCTTCCTCCTACTGTGTTTCCCCGAAAATAAGACAGGGTCTTATATTAAATTTTGCTCCAAAAAATGCATTAGGGCTTATTTTCAGGGGATGTTTTACTTTTTTCATGTACAACAATCTACATTTATTCAAATATAGTCATGTCATCTTCTGGTTGCTGCACAATGGTGGAGGGTGGGGTTTCACTTAACTGGGGCTTATTTTTTGGGTAGGGCTTATATTACGAGCATCCTGAAAAATCCTACTAGGGCTTATTTTCAGGTTAGGTCTTATTTTCATGGAAACAGGGTACCAAACAATCATTTCTCATTGGTGGATCAGTACTCTGCATTCATTTGCTAAACGGACAATTGCATGCATGTTGAGAAGAAGGACTTAAGTGCAATCATACACAACTAGTCAGAAATAAACTTCATTTTAGGACGAATACCACATTTCTAAATTGATCATAATAAGCTTCATTCGGACCAATTCCTATGAGGACCAGATGGTACCAGAACGGCCAGATTTAGTTAAAGCAATGCACATTTACAGACTGATTTATGTCCAGAGCACCAACCAAATCAGAAGGAGCAGAAACCTTCAAGTTTTCTTTCTTTCTTTCTTTCTTTCTTTCTTTCTTTCTTTCTTTCTTTCTTTCTTTCTTTCTTTCTTTCTTTCTTTCTTTCTTTCTTTCTTTCTTCCTTCAATTTGTATCCTGCTCCCATTAGTGTCACAGCACTACTCTGGGCAGGTAACAAATTGTAAAATAGAAAACGAAGATAAAAATAGAGATATTAAAAACAATAGCAATAACCCTAAAAAGACAGATGGCACCGACTAATCCCAGGGTGGATGGAGGAAAAGAGGGGAGGGAATAAGAGGAGGAGAAAGAAAAAGAGTGGATAGTGGTCAGTTAGGGTCAGTGTGGAAAGCCTCTCTGAAAAGCAATGTCTTTAATTGCTTCCTAAAAGTCCACAGGAAGGGGGCTAGGCGGAGCTCCTCCGGAAGCTGGTTCCATAAAGTTGGAGCCACCGTGAAGAACACCCTACCTCTTTTAGAGAGTTTATGGGCCTCCCTCGGGGTGGACACCCGGAGGAGTTTTGACTGGGATGTTCTTGTGGGCCTTCTCCTTCTCCTCCTTCTTTGTTTAGTCGTTAAGTCGTGTCCAACTCTTCGTGACCCCATGGACCAGAGCACGCCAGGCCCTCCTGTCTTCCACTGCCTCCTGGAGTTTGGTCAAATTCATGTTGGTAGCTTCGATGACACTGTCCAGCCATCTCGTCCTCTGTCATCCCCTTCTCCTCTTGCCTTCACATTTTCCCAACATCAGGGTCTTTTCCAGGGAGTCTTCTCTTCTCATGAGATGTCCAAAGTATTGGAGCCTCAGCTTCAGGATCTGTCCTTCCAGTGAGCACTCAGGGTTGATTTCCTTCAGAATGGATAGGTTTGTTCTCCTTGCAGTCCAGGGGACTCTCAAGAGTCTCCTCCAGCACCACAATTCAGAAGCATCAATTCTTTGGCGGTCAGCCTTCTTTAGGGGAAAGCAAATTTAAAGATGCTTATTGTGCAAACCCCCTTAAATGAGCTGTCTGAAATCTGAAATTCATGTATATCACTGAAAAATAAATCAGGCGAAATCCAAAGAGACAAAACAAAACAAAAAAGGACAAAAACATGTGGCAACCTAAAGACTATTATATTTTAATGTAAGCTTTCATGGACACCTCTACTTCCTCAGACATTTGGAAACAGAATGAAAAGTTAGATGAAATATCAGTTTCACATTCTAAATATTCATTGGTTACATGCAGTAAATAGGCCTATATTTTAGGGTGCTGTTGTAAAAACTCCTCCAGCAGACAGAAAACAGACACTAGGTCTGAGCAAAGTTCCAGGGGGGGGGGGGGCGAAGAGAGGGAAGAGAGAGAAGGGTGTGGGTTTTTTTTTTGAAGATGTAGTTAAACCTCAAGAGGGGGAAAAGGACTATATTAAGTAAATATAAGAGTGAAAGAGGATAGCAGAAGAATCACATGTGTTAATATAGGGAATATTGACTATTTTTGTCCACTTCATCAGACATATGGAAACAGTACGAAACGTTGGATTGCTGCATGTAACCAATGAATATTTAGAATGTGAAACTGATAGTTCATCCAACTTTTCATTCTGTTTCCATATGTCTGAGGAAGTGGACGTGTCCACGAAAGCTTACATTAAAATATAATAGTCGTTAAGGTGCTACATGTTTTTGTCTTGTCTTCTTTTGTTTTGTTTTCTTTGGATTTTGCCTGATATGCTTGCACAGACTAACACGGCTACCTCCTCCAAAACTACGACTGAAAAATAAAATTGCCCGTTTGGTTTTCCAATGGGCCACTGACAAAGCGGTTTGGACCCAAGGTATAAATCAAATCAGACAGGGTACAAATGGCTCTGGATCAAATTGGAATGCATCCCAAAGCCCCATAATGGCCTCCAAAGTGGATCAGCGTTGTACATTATTCTATTCCATGGTGCTCGCTGCTCAGTAACAGTATTTAGGGCTGCTTCTTGGGAAAAGAAGATCTAACATCAGATGGATTCCTCCTTAATGGAGGAAGCCATGGCTTTTAGTTTGCAACACCTGAGTGGGGCTCTTAATGATGGACCATTCAGAGGACATTAATGTATAGGGTTGTCACTTGATGGCACATAAGTACTCTGACTTTTTTTTTTTTTTTTTGGAAGAAAGGCAGGATATAAGTTTTACAAAAAGAAAATACATTATGGGCAAACGTGTAAAAATAACATGGACCAGAACATTTCTGAGTCCTGGAAGCCTGGGTGGCTTGCCAGGTATTGTTGCTGCTGCTCAATCAGAAGAGAAAGGGTACATCTGAGAAAGGGCTTAGAATGGGTGTGTGTAGATTCTCCCCCTCCCCGCTTTGTATCTGAATAAATGACACAGATTAAGGCTTATCTACTCTGTACTCTGCAGGAAACATTCTGCCCTGCTCTGTCCAACGTGACATTACCTCTGTGTTACCAGATCTCCATTGAAAACTAAAATAATAAAGTTCCAGAAATTTCTAAAGAATTTTCACACCAGATTAAAAAATAAACTCTCTTGTCTTCTTATTTCTCCCCACACACAAATACTTCCTCTCTCTATTTTGCTTCCTGGGCACTCTTCTATTGTCTTCTTCCCCCCACAGCTTCTTTCTCTTGCTGGCTTACTGTTCTCACTTCTCCCTCCCACTTTTGATGTCTGGTGTTGTGCTTGGTGACGTGAAAGCACCAGTTTCCAGCACCAGTTGTAATGGTGCTAAATGTGGGTTTAGGACACTTGGGTAGGAATTTGCTAATACTGGAATGGTTGTACAAGTGTGCGTGTGTGTGTGTGTGTGTGTGTGTGTGTGTGTGTGTGTGTGTGTGTGTGTGTGTGTGAGAGAGAGAGAGAGAGAGAGAGAGAGAGAGAATATGAATGACTGTAAATTGGAGATCCCTGTACCGTACTACTTTTGATTTCCCTTTTACTCTATTCCAGTGGTTCCCAACCTTGGGTCCCCAGATGTTCTTGGACTGCAACTCCCAGAAATCCTGGCCAGCCCAGCTAACGGTGAAGGCTTCTGGAAGTTTTAGTTCAAGAACACTGGGGCCCCCAAGGTTAGGAACCACTGCTCAATTCCAACTGTTGACCATCTTTTTAACTCTACAGTGTCATGCAAAGGTTCCACTGTGGTTTTGCTCCACCCTGGGGGTGAAGAGTGGCCTCTTGTTCTACCCAGAAGATGCTAGGTCATTCTCCAGCTAAGAGAGAAGAGGACCATTTGAGCAAGCCAGGAGCAAGACTGCTCAATCAACAATGGCGTTGTCCAGGAGGCAACTAGCAAGGACCTGGACAGAACAGATGCTGTTTCATAATCTGCCAATCAGCAGCCTGCAACTTTATCGTTCCTACTGTATCAGTGGCAGCCCTCTGAGAAGAATTTGAGCCTGGGCTTCAACTTCAAGAATAAACCATACTGCTGTGTTTGTGAGTAAAATTAGGAAATAATTGTGTGTTCCCCATTATCTCTAGTTAAACAGGTATTCTAGATGTTGGCTTTATTAAACCATGCAGTAAAAGCCCTTTAATCATGGATGGTAAAGGGGTGAGCATGCAGCTTAGAGACAATGATGGCTTTACTTTAGTGATACGACTCTGGAAAGAAAACTACAGTCTATCTTCTGCTATGCTGTTCCTTCACCTTCCTTTTACAAAGGTTGCTGGCAGGCTGAAGCTGCAGCATACAGATTAGAACCAACTGCGCCTAATTGGTAGTTGGTGAAGGTGAGGTTTAGGAAATATTCTGACAATCGGTAGCTGCAGTGACAAGATTTTGCCCTTATAAACTGTGCCAGAACATGAGCAAGCCACTGATCAATCCTTTCTCAAGACCTTGCTTTATCGCCTGTAACCCTCTATCAAACAACAGCACGCTGGCAAGGAGAAGGGATTGTCAAAACAGTGGTGATCGCCATTCCATCCCAGGACCCAGGAAGTCCGGATTTCCTGGAGATGGTGCATTTTTAATCATGGGATTTAGTGAATTTTCCAAAGTGTAATTAGATTTTAAATTCTGTACAAGTGAACTTTTAGGAGCGGCATTACCTTCAACCAAGTCTGGCAGAAAGAATTAAGCTCAGTGACTAATGAGGTCATATTTGCAGGACAAATGAAATTTGCAGAAGTGAACCAGATCCATAAATTATAGTTCAGAAAGTAACTTGCTATTATATTTCATAATCCACCAGAATCTATAATTTTCTCCTGCCTCTTCTTCTCTCCTTTTGTTCTATGCCTAAATAGAAGGACTTTTATCTCTTGTTCCCAAGCCTGGGTCCTCCTATATTTTAATTTGATTCTCCTGAGATTCCCGAACCCCCACCTAACTATTACTAAGTAGGTAGAGCAAAATCTCTAGAATGACAGTCCAAAGCTAAATGGGGCACTGCATTGCCCTATAACTGTATGACTGTGCTGTGCAACATCGAGTAATTCACTGGTACCACAACGAAAGGGATGTGGTGGCGCTACAGGTTAAACCGCAGAAGCCTCTGTGCTGCAAGGTCAGAAGACCAGCCGTCGTAAGATCGAATCCACACGACAAAGTGAGCTCCCGTCGCTTGTCCCAGCTTCTGCCAACCTAGCCGTTTGAAAGCATGCAAATGCGAGCAGATAAATAGGTACCACCAGGGTGGGAGGGTAACGGCGTTCCATGTCTGGTCGTGCTGGCCACGTGACCACGGAAACTGTCTACGGACAAACGCTGGCTCTACAGCTTGGAAATGGGGATGAGCACCGCCCCCTCAATTCGGACACGACTGGACTAAATGTCAAGGGGAACCTTTACCTTTACCTTACCACCACAAAATAGTGCATGCCTTTTGAAATAACAGTTTCTATGAAACACCTGGAATTTGGGGATATGACTTCCCATCACATGCAAGATTACCTCTTT
This sequence comes from Intellagama lesueurii, assembly GCA_037013535.1. NCBI lineage: Eukaryota > Metazoa > Chordata > Lepidosauria > Squamata > Agamidae > Intellagama > Intellagama lesueurii. Next base: position 12,310,807 of record JBAJHW010000003.1, read on the forward strand.
CACAGTTTGGACTACTAGACTCCATCCACCAGTATGACTCTTATTCTGGGAGTTTTAGTCCAAAGAAGTAAATTTCCTGTGAGGATGTATTTCCCTAGTAATATTGAAGTGCTGTGAGTGATTATAGTTGTAATGTTAAGTCTTTTGGCTGAGCAATTCAGAGCCATTACCTGTGCAAAGGACCTGCTGCTGACAGAGACAAAAACTGCTAGAATGAATTTTCTGGACTACAGACACCATAATTTTCCGTTCAGAGATTTCTACTTACCTTACAGACACCTTGCAAAGACTTACATGTGATGCACTTGGGAGAAAGGCCTCATTCCACCCAAGCTTCCTGTTCCTGGTGACAGCTGGAAGCTTTCTTTCTGAGCTGGAAGCTTGGAGAGAGCTAGCCTCAAAGCCTTCCAATGTAAGTCTTTCTCCCAGGTGCATCAAATTCAGGTGTTTGTGGATGGAGAATTATGGTATTTGGAGTACAAATAATCTTACAATCGCAACCCTGCTGATTTGAACATAGGGATCAACACAGGTGCCTGCATGCTTTGACTCTCCATGTAGACGCGGTTGTGCAGGCTGCCATAATGAACTCCAGGACTACAAGATCTACATCTGCATCATTGCTGGTACCTATCACTTTTTTCTCTTCTCTCTCTCTCTCTTTTAGGGTGTGTGTGTGTGATGTCATGAAGAATGTCTCAACTTCAAAACATACTATTGTACGAGTGAGATCTATATATTATTTCAAGAAGGAAAAGAAAGAATATTACAATAAGATCCCTCTTTCTCTCTTAGCCCTGACATACCAAGTTGATAACAATCGCCCATCAACGATGATCTTGGAAAGTGTTAGAGATCAAGAGACATTGAAGCAATCTGTTCCTTTTAGACACAAGTACACTGAATGAGGCTTTCAAGACCATCAGTTTGGTATTAATGGAGGCTACATGTGCCTTTTGAGGTTTCCAATGGTTTTGCTAGGGGATCATCAATACGGTTTATGTTTATCCGGATCTGAGGAGCCGCAAAACCACAGTCTCTTCGAGGAAGGCAAGAGAAAATTGCCTAGTAGAAGCTGTAAATTACGGCATCAACCACAATGTCAGCTCAAAATGGGATCGATTCCAGCTAAACAAGAGAAAGGCAGGAAGCCTGTCATTGATGGAGATACGTTTTATGGATGGGAGATGCCGGAGTGAGATGAAGGAAGTACTGATAGGAGAAGGGTGGCTAGAAATGGCATCTTGGAAAATAATCACAGAGTTAAATGGTAGAATCCAAAACCTAGAGGGAAATATAGAAAAGCTGGTATATAGACATAGCACCTTACTGAAGCAAACATGGAGGTTATCACCATCATTAATAAACAATAAAGAAAAATGAAATGTAAATCAGGTGTCAGTCATTCTTTTCTTTTCTTTTTTTAAAATCCCATCTCCAGAGTCCTCCAAGAATCCCCCAGACAAAATCCTGGGAATTCCAGCCCACCTACCTTTCACTCACCTGAAACAGGGCCTACCTCAGAGGCTTCTGAGGCCTGTGTTTCAAATTGTCAAAGTATTAAAAAAGGAAACTTCTCTAGTCTTTCCTGGGAGATCTAGGTCTTCATGGGAGGTGTAGCTACTTGGGATTATATAGCCTAATGGGGAGCAAGAATCACTCTGGGTTGTTATTGGGTTTTCCCACTACAATCCCTGACAACTCTTCCTTAATTCCCTTCCCTCTGTTGCATCCAGAAATTGGGCCACAAAATGACCAGTGGTTATGTTGACCCAACCCTAGAGATGACCCATCTAAAATAGGAAGTCAGAGTTGGCTTGGGATCCCCAATTCTGCACCTCCAGGGAAGAAACCTGGGCTGATGTTTCAGACACATCCTCTCCTTTCTTCACAGGACCTAATCTCTCCCACCCCCACCTGCCATGGGAAAGACATATCCTATCTTAGTTGTTCACCCAACATTACTTGTTTTTACTCTTGGCCCTGAAGCATGTCTTGGCATCCTGTTCCTTAGATCACCTATTTCAAAAGCGTTAATTAGAACTGATCTAAGCGTCCTTTTTGAATGCAGAATACCTTGAGAAATCTTTTTGAACCTCTTCCTCCAGCTACAAAAAAGAAGAAGCTTTATGCTTCTCGTTTCTGAACTCCTTGTCTCTTTAGACCTCCCCCCTGCTACAGAATCATAAGATCTTCTTTTCCTTCAACAATTGGCAATAAAGAAAATGCTCCAGCTGATCATCTCTGCATAGAACTGAAATGAGAACAATACAATTCCCCCCCAGCTTTGAACAAGCTACAAAAAGGAAGCTTTCCTGTGTATAAAATCTTGAAGACTTTTATGTTAAGAGACATGTGCTGTTAGAAGTAGAATAAAAACCAAATGGAAGGGATGGGTGTGTTGAAATCTGTTTTTTCCTTTCTCAGCCTTTCCTTTTTAGTTCCTGCTCCATCTTTTTAATACATAAAATGCCCCCCTTCCAAAAAAAAAAAGCTGTAAGATTTTTCATTGGTGCATCAGGATAAAAGTCCTAGCTTTCCTCCTTTTTCAGTTAGCAAAAAAAATATATATATGTTTTTTTTTTCACTTAGAAAAACCCAGCCTTTTATTTTATATAAGCAAAAGTTCCTATAATGCCAGGAAAAGTTGAAGGCAGTAGGAAAAGAGGAAGACTGAATATGAGATAGATTGATTAATAAAAGAAGCCACAGACTTGAATTTGCAAGAGCTGAGAAGGAGTGTTAATGATGAGACCTTCTGGAGTTGACTAATTTGTGAGGTCATCACAAGTCAAAAACAACTTGATAACACATTATACCAACAATGAGCAATAGTGCAGTGGGACCTCCCTCTCTTTTCTCTTTTTCCCTATAGAACTGAGGCCAACAATTATGTTATGAGGTAGATTAATTATTCCTTCAAAAACTGTTTTAAATCAAGGAAATTACCTAGGAGATGTACTCTTTTACTGACAACTGAACAGATTAATCAACAAACTGACAAACCTGGCTGGCTGACTTTCAGCAAAGGCCTCAACAGACTCACTGACTTTGAACAGACTACAGAGAAGGAAAGAGATCAAAAGGAGAGAGGTGGGGTTCTCTTTTAATTCGGAGGCAGGGAAAGAAATTATTGGTTAGTGCTGGATAGATTGACAGTCACCCCAGCCAACAGAGGTCCATCCCAGTCACCCTACTAGATGCAGCATGCAAGGTTGAAAAACTCCAACGTTCCTCACCTCCGTTTCCAAGCTATACAGGAAAATTCAGATGAAAGGGGATTTTCTTGGTCTTTAGGAATCAGATCTGGAAGACATTTGCTTCCTGGTGAAATATTTCTGTGGGGAGCTGTGTGCAGACAGGCTCTCAAAATATTTCACTCTGTGTGCAAACCATTTCATGGACTTTCTCCAGCAAGTGAAAGACATTCTGTCGCAAATCCTCAGAGGTTGAGGTCACCATCAGTAGGTCTACTTAAGACAGCTCTCTTTCTGTTTTTTCCTCCCTGAGGGTTGTTTATGGATTTTATTTTGCTTTCACTGCTGTTAAGGATGTAACAAATACACAACAACTTTCTTTCCTGTTCATCTTTGACACCCATACATGGTGATTGGAAATACAACAGTGTGAATGATCTTGGTCTCCAGGGACACATCCTTACACTTGATGATCATTTCTCGTTCATTCATTACTGCCCTTCGAAGTCTCAGTCTTCTTCTGATTTCTTGACTGCAGTCTGCATTTTGACTGATGACTGAACCAAGATTATTCATTTTTTTAAATTATTTTATTTCTTTGATTTATATATTGCCCTCTTAGTGCAAAAGCACTATCTGGGCGGTTTAACAGATAAACCAAGCACATTAGGAACACTCACAGTGTAAGAAACCTGATATACAAAATGTCTTAACCACTTCAATTTCTTCATTGTCACATATATCAGTGGAGTTTCTCTCTTCGTCTGTATAAGAAGTGTGCAGCTGGGGCTTGGACATTTCTGGTCAAGGAACAAAGGGTTTAAGCCCCTATGGCATGACTCTGATCATTGCCATGATCTGCCATGTCTTTATTGTAGGGATGGGAAGATGTGGCACTCCAATCTCTTCTCTCTCAACCCTGGTATTGTTGGCTGGGGCTGATGGGAGCTGTAGTCTAACAATATCTGGATGGGCATCTGTTTACTGTAAAAAGAGCAATCTTCTTCTCCTGGAAACCAATATGATCAACACCACTTCTGGTGAATGATTTAGTGCAGAACATTCCAGTGAACCTCTGGATAGCTCAGTGCGTTAGGTCTCTGGCTGGGGAGCCGGAGGTTGGGAGTTCAATTCCCCCACTGGGCCTCCCTGACAGGGGCCGCACTCGATGATCTACAGGGTCTCTTCCAGCTATGCAGTTCCAAGGTTATTATATACCATTATTGTGGTGGTAGAGGAAGAAGAGGACCAAAATAATAATTCTGGATGAGCTCAGGTTCTTCCTGGATAAAATCAGGTGCCAAATATTATTAGAAGTGAACCTCGATGTCAAACAGAAAATTAAGGATGAGGAGAGTATGTGTTTCTCGCTGGGAGTTGGAAAAGTTCTGTGCAAAGAGTCTGGACCACATCTTCTTGCTTATACAATATGATGATGGATAATTGCATACACATTCAGCAAGCCATGGTATTTCATACATTTTTGCAATGTAATTCATCCTGGGTGGCCCTCCCCAGGCTTTTTACAATTTTATTCATCTGTTGGCGGTGAATTTTCTTACAGACGTATTATCGTCTTAGTGACATAATAGTTACTAAAACTGGCTGGTTCTACCATGAATATCCAAAGAATGAGACAGGCATTGTGATACAACCCCCTCCCTTAATTGCCTTCCTAGCTTAATACTGGCCTGACTTTGGGGATTCCAACATTTCAGCCAGACTTGGGGTTTTTCACATGAACTTCCCACCTCTTTTAAAATTTGGAGGGAGGGAGAGAAATGAAAAAAAATCCCCTCATAGGTTCTTTGATAGGGCTATGTTTCTGTGCCCATAATGGTGATCATATGTGATCAGCCACAGAGACAGCTAATACCTTCCCAAGCACTCCTTTATCAGAATATTTATGATGCTTATATACTGCCTGTTATAATAAAAATGTCACCTGGTTGCAAAAGAAGGATGAGTGGGAAATTTTTTCCTGCTTTGAACTATTTCACATTAATCTCTCTGAGGAACTGAGCTATTGTTGCAGTGAGACACAAAATGGTGTAGTAATTAGAACTAGGGATTTGTATTTTAGATTTTGTTAACCGCAGACCCCATCGTTCTCCATTCTGGGAGTCCCACCTGCAGGACCCAGACCTTACAAATTCCTAAATTATGCTCAAGTAGAGAGAAGGCCCATCTGGCAGACTTCATGCCTTAGATAGGTCTACCATCCTGCCCAGGAACCATCAGAGCAGATTCTTTTCGACTCTCTGAGGAGAATGGGCAGTTTTGGCCCTTGTTCTTTCACGTTCAGCAGACGTTATACCAAATCATGGTGAGTTGCCAACAGATATACTGTGTCATCTGCATTATTATGATATTGTAATATTCCTTCCACCAGTTTTCACTCCTTCTTCCAAATCTAATCCAGCTTTCCTTTGTGAGTGTATCCTGATGGATAACCTGATGTCCAAATAGGGTTTCTTTCTCAGCTTACTTACCTTACAGGTGGAGGAACAGGTGATATTTTTATTAAACCATGAAGAAGAAGAAGAAAAAACCAAACCAACGAGCTTTCTATGATAATTCATCTTCCTCAGGCATGCACCAACGTCTCGTAGGTAGTTCCATATTATATGGTTTTATTAAAGTCCCAAAGTCTCATGGCTGATGCAGAGGACAGGTTAACGTCCGACGGGGGTTCAGAGTGCTTGGCTTCCCTTTGTTTAAGAAGTGTGTGATAAATTCCAAAATACTGGCGGAGGAGAGGCCACAGGCCGCTTGCAGACTGAAACTATTTCCTTCTGTGAAGCTAACCTGACTTTGGGACTTTAAAAAAAGCATATGCTTTTGGAACTACCCATGAGAAGTTGGTGCACAGCCTGAGAAAGATGAACTGTCATAGAAAGCTCACTTTATTTTTTTGGTTTTTTCCCCCCGTAATACTCTAATAAAGGTGTCACCTGTTCCTGCATTTGTATTGTTTTGAAGACCATGTGGCCTTGTCCTGATGTTTACCTTACAGAGTCACTGTGAAGATAAAAATGGAGAGGAAAGCCATATATATTGTTTCATGCTCCTTGGAAGAGTCTATAGGTATAACACATAATAAACTGAGAAATAATGAGGATAAACCATTCCCACTGCCTTGGCTCTCTCTGATAAGGATTTAGCCAACTGCAGGGGGCTTTGCTATATCTCAGTTCACGCCAGAAATGTGATTTGTAGCATCAGTGTCTTGAACAATATAAGTTATCCTGGACCCAGACTAGTGTTAGAGATGGAGGGAAAAATATATATATACTTTTTCAAGTGACAGTATCCAGAATCCCACAGATTCTGGGAGCTGTGGTTCAAAAAAGTAACTTTTTACAAATTCTGGCTTATTTCTCTAGCTGAATCCAACTGCAAAGCATTATTTAATAGCATGGATTTAAGTTTCACCAGAGCAATTCGAATTCCATTGAAATGATATAGTTTTAGAAGAGGTAGTTGTGTTAGTTTGTGCGAGCATATCGGGCAAAGTCCAAAGAAACAAAACAAGACAAGACAAAAACATGTGGCACCTTAAAAGTGCAAAAGTAAAGAAAGTCTTGATTGTGTGGTTACATTGCACATGCAGTAATTTATGGCCTATGCTTGGGGCATAGTCTTCACCCCACCCTACACACACCCATTCTCCCCTCCTCCTTGCTCATGCCTGGTATCTGTTTTCTGTCTCCTGCAGGAATGTTTGCAATGGAGCCCAGCACCAAGACTTTTACAGCCAATGAATATTTAGAATGTTCTACTTCTGAAACTGATATTTCATCCATTATTTCATTTTGTTTCCATACATCTGATGAAGTGGACTTGTCCACGAAAGCTCACATTAAAATATAATAGTTTGTCTTTAAGGTGCCACATGTGTTTGTCTTTGTTTTATTTTGTTTTGTTGAAATAATATAGCTATATTTGAATTGTTATAAGCCGGCTTGGGTCCTTTTTAAGGAGAAAGATGGGTTAAAAGCAGTTTAAACAAACAAGCAAGCAAACAAACAAAGTGTGGGGTGTGGTGCCTGCTTATATTACATTCTCTCTGGCTGGAAGGAACAGAGAAAAAAATGTTATTAAACTACAAGGAGGAGAACAAACGTCTTCCACTCCCAAATATGCTTGCTCAGATCTTTCTTAAAATACATTAAGAAAAGAACAAGAAACCAGCCTATTTGGGAGGGTTGTCGCGACCAAGTTTTCTTGTAATGTAATTTGTTTAACCTCTGTATTTCTTTCATGTATTTGATTTTCTTCATCCTGTATATAATGAAATATCTTTTCCTTCTAAGCTCCGTACCCTACTACATAATACCCCGGGGACATCTAGAAGGTTATTATATTTTTTTGCTCTGTCAGAAGTTCCTAGCAGCTGTACCCAAATTCTGCCTCTGAGCAAGGAAATGGTTTTAATAATATTGTTGTTCCGTGCCTTGTTGATGAATAAGGAGATTAGGATGGCGAGGAAGGCAAGCAAACATAATAACAAAGTGCCCCTTGTAGTGGGGCACCCATCCCAAAAGGAACATACCAAGTAATGCTAACAGCAGCTAATTGCATTAACATGGCACCACTTGATTTTATTACCATTTAGATATGCTTATTCAGTTAAATGTAGGATAATGGAATACGTTCAAAAAGACATTCACTGAATTATCCCAAGAAACAATGAACGGTATCACAGAAGAGACTATTGAAAAATATCAGTGGGCAGTGCGGTATGATGGTTAGAGTCCTGGACTGGAGCTTGAGGAATTCAGGTTATAGTCCCTATTCTGGTAGTGCTGGAGGAGAGCTTTGCAGATGCCCTGGACTGCCAGGAAGACAAACAAGTGGGTTCTAGACCAAATCAAGCCTGAACTATCTCTGGAGGCAAAAATGTTGAAAATGTTTCTCGATTTGCAATTCAGACAATGCAAGGAAAAAAATATTTTAAATTTAATTGAAATGAGGTAGCCATCAGCAATAGTCTAGCAGAGTAAAAATAAATAAATAAATCACTTTCTCTGCCCCTCTCCAGAGAAACAGGGAATGGGTTCAATTTGCCGGTATCCTGAAGTGGCTCACTTATCAAGCTACTTCACAATATTGGAAACTGACAGCAGAAGGAGCCAGACTTAATAGGATTGCTTGAGGTCTGTATGCCATTTGGATGTGAGGGTTGCGCCAAATGGCAGATCGTGTTTCTCCTTGAACTCAAGCGACCTTATTTATATCTTACCAGCCCACTCCAAAAGGGCCAGAGTAGATGAGCCTTCTGTGAAGACAAAAACATAAATTATGGAATTCTTTGCCAATAAATTGAGAGCTCAGTGAGTCCCTTCTTTTGCACTGTTTCACTCTGAACTTGGAAATATTAATGTTTCAGACTACAACTCCCCAAATCCTCCAATCAGAATGGCTGGCTGGAGCATTCAGGAATTGGTTGCCTAGAAAATTAATGTTTCCCACCTCTGGCTTCACCGCATATCAAAATCCTTCCTGTTGAGATAGGTGTTTCCCTCCCTCTGTTTCGTTTGTGACAGCTGTCTCTGTTTCAATTGCATTGTTTTGCTTTTAAAATATTTTGTTGTATTCTGTGGTCAGAGTATTATATATTGCTAAGCCAGCCTGAGTGCTATGATTAGCTGTAGAAAAGTTTGACAGGGGTATTCATCTTAATAGGTAAAGAGGATTAATATGCTACTAACATTATTACTTATTAACAGATGGAACATAGACCTAATTTCTTCATTTATTCAGGCTGAAGACCTGTTCCCATGGTGGAGGAACAGATGGAGGCCAGAGATGAGAAAGTTGGCAGAAAAGGGTTAACACTTTCATTAACTCAGTGTGAGTACCAAAAAATTTAGCATTATGTTCAAATTGGAGGAGGCAAATTACCAAGAGTTACGTTGATGTTGAATTTCCGCTTGAGTTTAATTTAAATGCCTACAATAATGTTTTACTGGAAAGAAGAAACTAACATATGATCTAGACAGTTAAAATTGGGTCCGTTGGTTAACTTTGCTAAACCCTTCTAAAGAACTGTGTGCATTAATTCAACAGGTTAAGTATGACCACATCAATCTCATTCTCACTAACTAGCAAAAACAGTGCCAATCTACTTAAGACCCAATTGTTTCTAAACTTAAGTACAGTGATTTAAGATTAAATACAGTTTTAAATGAGAGGGTTTTCCCTGAAATAACTGTCTAACTGAGGCCATGGCTACACTGGCAAGCTGCATCAGAGCAATTCAGCTTTGTCGCCGTTTGATTCATAGCCTGTTTTCTGCTTCCCTTTGGATTAGGTGATCACACAGATACTGTGCATTGTTTCAGTGCCAGTGTCCACGCTGGCCCTTTAATCTGATGCAGTTTGATCTGTGCCACAGCCCACAATCCTCCTTCCTTTGATCTCACCCTCTGCCAACCCCCAGCTCTTCTTTTATGGACCATTGTAAAGCAAGTGGGCTGTTCAAAAAAGTTACATAGCGCTTGAAAAAAGGGACAGTTTTCCAAAGTTCTCCTTAATGTACAAACACATAACATGGAAATATATTGATCTGCTGAGGTTCATTAGAGATTTCGTGTGAGAGGTGTGATGAGAGCATAGAGGCTGTCATCGGAGTGCCGTCCATCTCTAAGATATCCAGAGAGGTACAGACCACTCCGCCACCGACTCCGCGAGAAAGGGTACACCAGGGAATAGATACCCGGGAACTGGAAGAAAACCTACGGGGTTTGACTGTAGCCACTCAGACGGAAGGGGAATTGGCGGGAAGGGAAGAAAGAGGGAGGTCCGTGATTGAGGCGGGAATGGGAGATATAAAAAGGGAGAGGGACAACATACCAGGCAGCTGGGAACTGATCTGGGTAGAGGACCCGTGGACGGGACAATGGGAGAAAGTAAAGGTGCCACGAGAGGAGGCTGACTATAGACGAAGGAGGGGGTTACCTCAAATACCCTCTTATTGGGGAGAGTCCGAGGCCCGAGAGTGGAGAAGGAGGTTGAAGGAGGAGAAGGAGCTGGTGGCTAGAGAGGCAGAAGAGTGACGGCTATGGCGAGCGGAGGAGGCGAAGAGGATGTTGTGCCACCAGGACCGTGGGGTTCCCTGGGACGGGAGAAGGAACCGATTTGGACCAGAGATGGAGGGGAGGAGACCCTACCATTGTTAGGAGATCAAGATGAAGAACCGGAAACTCTGACTCCTGATCCTTTTCTACCTGGGCCGTGGGAAACTAAGTCGTCAAACCCGTTTGAACAAGAATCTTGGTCACCCTTGCGGCGTCCGTTGATGTCGCAGGAGAAGTTAAGAACTGAACCTTTGATTAACAATTTCCAGTTGAAAAATACAATAAACCCACGTTTGGATTTTGATATACAAATGACTCCTGGTTTATTTGGTAATGAGGCTAAAGCAAAATACGAACCTTCACATTTCGATTTCATATATTTTCTTTCTTTCTTTTTTGACTATGAAAATGTGATCTAGTGCTAAACTGGTATCTCAATAGAGTGGCAAAGTGATCTAGTGCTAACTCAGTAGTTTGTGATTTAAAGAGAAAAACTTCAGGGCAACTAGGGAAAATGATCACAGGGGTTGGTGTTCCCACTTTCCAAATCACTGTGCCCAGCTTAGTATGTCACCAGAATACCACCCACAGTTCTGATTTCTGACTTTTGGCACAATCAACAATAATGCTCAGCCTGATGCGGACCCCGATTGACATGGATGGACAAACAAGAATTTATAAATAGCTTTGTATTAAACTACTAGAGAGTAAAAGCAAGTGAAGAAAACAAAAATGACAGATTTGTTTCTCTAGGCTCAATGCATTAAATGCTCAACTCTTGCATCCTTGTGTTTATCAGCAATGTTAATGGTGCAATAGAGTTGCCAGCCTTTTTCCACCTGAAGGAAAAATTTCCACCTCATCTTTAACACACATATAGCAGTCAGATATAAGATGTGACTCTCTGTTCTGAGAATTCCTCCCACTATCTCTGGAGTGTGGCCAGAGCAGACAGATAGAACATTTATTTCTGATTGTTATTGAAGAATTTAAAAATTGCTGATTCATGAGAGGATAGTCCTTGGGCTGTTGGTACATTTGAAAAATGGCCCTCAGTCCTACTGAGTCTGCCCTCCTCTGCAAGAAAGGAAAGGCTAAAAGAGGGATCTTACCACATGCAATGATGGAGAAGGCTTTTAGCTGATCTCTCTGATGGTACAGCTCACGGCTGCCATCTTAAAAGAGGTGTTAGTGGGGTAAAATACCATTGAACTCAACAGAACGTACAGGCAACAGCTGGAGGTGTGCCTTCTTACTCCCAGGCTGCCTCACTCTGGTGTGGGCTAATGTTATTACAAAGTCTCTTTGAAGTAATAGAAGTCTTACACTTCTAAGATCAGGCACTTTGCATGGGGCAGATATCAGGGGAAAATGTTTCAAAGCCAGGAAGAAAGATGAACTGACCATTTGAAATGTACAGCTTTACTTGGTAAGATCTTGCCTAGTAATGCAGAGAGAAATGGAGAAGGCTTTTTACAAAACACAAGTACGGGAACATCAATAGCCTCTTCTGATGGAACTTAAATCTATCTATAACAAGATTCACACATGAGTAGGAAGCTAAATCCCACCTTGATTAGTCCTTTCAAAGTAAATATGAAAGCTTCATAATCCCATAAATTCTCTCTTTGCCCTGAGCCTCTGTAAGACACCAAGTTTTTCTGAAGTTGCTCTCAGAGAAAAGTTTTTGCATGTGGTTTTCCATAATATGTGCTCTATGAAAAAATGATAATTGTTGCTTTGTTGCATGAAAGAGCAAAAATAGCAGCACTGGATAGGTTGATTGTTTCTTTCTAATCAATCATCCTGTTCTGGTGTGCTTGCTGGGTTTGTATGTATGTTGAGTATCACAAAGGTAAAAGACTATGCATTGGACTTCCATTTCTTTTGGATTGCAGCTCCCAGAATTCACACAGATGATGCTAGTTTCATGGGGGGCAGGGCTTGTGTTATACATTATTTTGTGCAAATTGTGAAAATGACAATTAAAAACAAAACCTTCATTGGCTATCATGCCCTTATGTTGGAGCTCTTGAGGGAGTTCAGAACCCCTCTGAAAGTTGCCTTGCCATGCACAGATGACTTGAACTGTGATGGTGGCAAGTTTTCTTCATATCCCCAAACATGTTTTCATTATATATGGAGGTTGTTGTTGTTGGGGTTCTTCTTCAGAGTCCGTTCTTCTAGAATCGAAGAATGAACTCTGAATTGGAGGGGTGTGGCTCAAGCTAGTCATTCTGGGTGAACAAGGGGCGGACATGACAGAATCTGGAAAATTACTTTGGAACAAGAATTTGTTACAACTGAAGTTCTAAGGCTCAACAAATCCTTACTGTAGTGTAATGTGCTGTCAAGTCATGTTTGACTTACAATAACATTAGTAGAGTCTCCAAATTATGTGAGAGATTTTTAAGGAATGGTTTTACCAGTGCCACTCCAAAGTCAGTTTCTGAGCAGGAATTTGAACCTAGGTCTCCTGTGTTCTGATCTGACACTCTATTACACTACACTTGGCCTCAGAGCATAGTTACTCTTTGACTTACAAATTTAAAAAGGAAACCCACTTACCTTTCCCCCCCCAAAAAAGTAACTAAACAGTTGGTTTTAGTTACTTTGAAAATCTGAATGCTACAAACCACTGGCCTGTTTTCTCCATCTTTTGTCACTTTGCCTCCCAAGAGAAGAGCAAGCCTGTGTAGCCTTGGGCGAGCTGCATGATTCCAGAGCACCTCCAGAAGAGGGGAATGATAAACCATCTCAGATTCCACCTTGGAATCCACAAAAGAGCATGAGACAGCAACATAAGGCATGACAGGAGGCTGTAGTGAAGCCATGTGATATTCCTTCACAATTTAGTGAGGCCTCATCTTCAATTAACAATCCCTTTATTAACTTATAATCGTAATGTTACTGGCTGATACCTGAATGATTGAGGAAAGGAACTGATTCTTAGCAAGTAGTTATTTATTGTAAGTTACTTCCCAAATGTACTTCAAGCAGCAGTCCTCCACTGGAGACCAAGCCTGAGTAAGCAGCATGGCCTTGGAGTTTTAGGGAGTGTTACAGAAGCCTCTGAAAACTGTTTCCTGATGAAAATGCAGGCTCACACATTTGTCTCATTAACAATACATAGCACATTTCTTCTCTAACCAGAGGAAGGCCATTGGAGGTGATGATGAATTAAGCCTTCATAGATTAGAGCAGTAGTGAGAAAAACAGACAATCATGAAGCCAAACTTCAAATATGAGTGAATCAGTGTATGGCCGAGGTGACACCCCGAAGAGCTGAGCAGATGGATTTCTCCAGAAGCTGGCTATAGATTGCGAAAAGATGACAGAGATGTGTTTTTTAAAAGCTTGAAGAATATGCTGCAGGTTTGATTTGAAAATAATGAAGGGCTGCAGCAGTAAATTATTTAAAATGATGAAGAATGGATCAGCCCTTTTTTAAAAAATCAGTCTCCTTTCTGGGTGTTTTCTTCTGATGTTATTTTACATTTCCAGGGTTTTACCTTAATCAGCCGGAAGAATGGTGTTCTCCTTCTCCAAGTTGTGAGTCCATTCTAAGTCAGAGGAAAAAACAAACCAACCTGAGTTGAATCAGAGTCCAGTCGCCAGAGTGACTTAATTCAACTTGACAGCAAGTCCTGCAATTCGAGTGATTGGTTTTCTGAGAGGGGTTTTTAGATGGAGTGTCATGCCTTCTTGATTTGAATCTAATTTTTGGTGTTGAATTTGTTTACCATTTTTTAGTGTGGCATTGGATTCTTTTAAAATATGTGTATACTTATGGCTTTTAGCTTTTAAATATTATTTTAATGGCGTAAGCCATCTGGAGTCCTTCATAAGGAGAAAAGTGGGATTAAAAAAAAGTTTCATTAGATAAATAAATAAATAAATTTGGTAGGTGCCGGGGGGGGGGGGGGAAGAGAGATTTAACCTCCGCTGATGAGCCTACACTCCCACTGTTAATTGGCCAGGAAGAGAAACATCAGTTCTGCTTTAGAAGAAGTCACATGGGAGGAGGAAGGATTGCTGAAATGGGTATCACTTGTTCCTGCATTTGTATTGTGTTGGGGACCACACGACCTTTTCCTGATTTTTACGGAAATGGGGAGGTGCATGAGGCCCACTGGCTGGTTGTTGACCACCCCCTCCTATAATTTGCTAAATTCCTGCCATCATTCAAATATGCTTTTCTCTGCATCGTACGAGAGCCTGAAAAAATTGTATTTTGGGATGAGGCTTCCGAGAATCCCTGATGCTGGCTGGAGGATTCTGAAACTTGCTTTCCAAAACATGTGGCTCTGGCCATGGACTATTCCTTCCAAGAGCAAGAAAGCTTGATCCAGGGCTGCCATTCCCACTGACAGCTCATGGTTTCTTTTATCATTCAGTCTGCTCCAAATATGCCCTTTGATTTGTTTTCAAGTTTAAATTGCTCTTGGCTAGTGATGTTATCAGAGTTTGCAATTACTTGGTTTAGTAGAGTATATAAATTATTTGCCCAGCTTCTTGCATTTGCTCGTATTCTGAATACAGAGTACTGTTTCCCCATGAATTTCACCTCCAGTTCAAAATGCAACATCACATTCTGAAAACACATAGTAGGCTTTCAGGAAACCAGTTACCACAAGTCAGCTGCCATCGTACAGTGTGTCATGATTAAAAATTTGTTCCTAGGAACTTCTTATGCATAGGAAAAATCAGGGAATGCTGTGAAACTACATGAGCTATAAATAGGAAAGAAAAGCATTGCTTGTCTCATCCTTGCTGGTAAAGACGAAGAATTGCAAAATTCTTCTCTTTGCCCTGCAAGAGACTGAGACCTTTTTCTTGTGCTGTCATAGGATGAGTTTTGAGCCAATTGACTGAACCTTGCACAAATTGCTTGTCTCGTGCAAAATGCAAATAACATAAAACTACAAACTGTTGTCTGATCTCATGGACTTTGAAAAATTAGAAGGAACGGATGGGCTTTTTGCATCTTTTAAAATAATCAGCCAATCTTTCTGTGCTTGCTCAATCTCGCCCTCTCTGTCTCTCTGTGTTCTTTGTTTCTAAAGGTAGTTTTGCTCAGACTGCCACACAGACATTTTGTGCAAATTGCAGAAACACTGGTGGGGAAAAGAAGCAATCCTCAGCCTGCTCTTGGTCTGGAGAAGAGGACACGAACATTTCTATTTGGCATATCTCATCATATCAGGACAACCTATGTCAATGAGAGCAAGGGATCATTTTTTGTTGCTCGAACTACAAAAACAAATGACTGGGAAGGGACCCAGAATATTAACACCCGATTCTGCAATGGAATGAACTTGCACACAGTTCCTTATGAGTTCTATGGTGTCCCCATGTGGGCACTTCTCAGGATGAAATGTGCTGTTTAGTAATTTATAGCACTATTGATTAAAAAGTAATGTTCAGTTAGCAAGCATCTCAGAAAGGCTATATCACTTTTTAAGTCACTGCGGTAAACATTCAACTGGTAAATTAAATCAAAGGAAGAAATCACTGGTGGGACTAGAACACATGCACTCCGTTATCCAAACTGAGATTCCCTCCCTGTCTTTAGCAAGATGCTCAATGCTCCGTGGCAATCGAATTTTTCTTGTCAAAGAAAGCAGGAGGAAATGGGTGTGGCTTCTTCACTTTCCATCTGCATGCAAGATGCTAATTGCTCAATTGCATTAACAGAAAGGTGCTTTTTATTGCATTTCATCACATCAAAATGGGTCAAGGGTACAACAGCTCTCTGGCTTGCTATTTATGTATTTCCATGGACTTGGACATTCCAAGGATTTTTAAGCATTTGCACCTACAGTTTTCATCACTATAGGAATGTTTTCAAGACACATTAACTCTTTACTCTCTGAAGTATTTTTCTGCATGTGAAATATAGAAGCAATAGAACTTGTAGGACACTGATGTTGCCTGAAATCATTGCAACAAGGAAAATACTTATACCATGATACCATTTTGATATGATTGTATATTTCAGGAATGTTTTAGGTCTCTGGCATAGAAGCCAGAGGTTGGGAGTTCAATTCCCCACTATGCCTCCTTGACGGGAGCTCGACTCAATGATCTATAGAGTCCTGTCCCACTTGGCATTTCTAAGATTAGAAGATTATAACTGCCAGACTATTTTTCTTTTCAAAGGTACTCTTTAAAAACAAAACACAACAAAACAGCCCTTTGGTTTCTAGTAGCCAGAACATCTTTCTTAAAAATTCAAATTTGTTTGTGTATGTTGGGGGAACCCAGGGGTGCTGGGGCCCTTCAAAACTTAGCACAATTGTATTCCCTTACACAGTAGAGGGCTCAAGGAGACATTTTAAATTTTCCATTTTTTAAAAAAATGTGGGGTTATGGAGGCAACTTTTGAGCCCCTATAGCCTGTGGGTCATACTTTGACCATGCGTGAACTAGCAGTGGTTCTAAACCTTTTGTAACCCGGGTAGTCTTGGACTGAAACTCCCAAAAACCCCGGGCAGTACAGCTGGTGGTAAAAGGCTTCTGGGAATTGCAGTCTAAGTTCCCCAAGGTTGGGAACCACTGCTCTAGAGCAAGGGGGGAACTCTTTTTGGCCTGAAGGCCAATTCAGTGTCAGTTTCAGTCCAAAAGAATGAAATTAGTAAAGGTGTACAACCCTAAGTTCTGTCAGAGATGGCTTTCCTTGTGAATTCCCTACATTGCTCGTTCTCTTCCAAAAAAGAAAGAAAAAAATGGTGATTCTCTCATTCTTGTTCAGAATTCCACGATTCTCTAATTCTGCTCCAGAGTTCCACGATTCTCTGATTCTAAAACTGAGGATCACCAACAACATGGCTGAACTTCTTAACCTCACCTGGTACTATGGAATACACTTCCCCCAGTCTGTTCAGAAGATCTGTGTGAATAATTTTTATTTATTTATTTATTTAATTAGATTTATACCCCGCCCATCTAGACAGATAGTCTACTCTGGGCGGCATTACAAAATTTAAAAACAATACAAACAATGAACATGCAAAATCCAAGATGCAAAAATGTAAATATTAAAATACAGCAGGAGGGAAAGCCTGCCTAAATAGCCATGTCTTAAGTTTATTTCTAAAGACACCCAGAGAGGGAGCCAGGCGGATCTCTACAGGCAAGTTGTTCCAGAGGCGAGGGGCCACTGCCGAGAAGGCCCGGTTCCTCGTTCTTTCCTTCCGGGCCTCCCTCGGCATTAGGCCCCTCAATCGCCCGGCCTGGCTAGAACGAGTGTCTCTGGCAGAACTGGGTGGGAGAAGGCGCTCTGCCAGAGACACTCGTTCTAGCCAGGCCGGGCGACCACGTGGATAAAGCCAAGAGTGTAAGCCTTCTTCATTTGAAAAAAACAAAAACAAAAATGGGATCTTTTAATGGGAATCCTGAAAGCACAACATATAGGTTTGTACCCTTGGGTAGCTGAAACAGCTTGGCTTAGGTTCTGGGGTTGAGCTACAGAGTCTAAATTCAGTTCTGTGCAGTTCATGTGTGGAAGTGGCAAAGCTTGTTTTATTCATTTTTTAAAAAATGAACTATTGCCAAAAAGGTGTTTGTGCTTTTGCTCACTTTGTGAATTGTTTTAAAATATCAAATTTGTGTGTATGGGCACAAGCACCTATTCTTTTCCCGAGTCTTTTTCCAGCTGCTGCCTTTAACACTCACCATTTACCCTAATCTCTAGAGGAGAAAAGACGTTACCTGCTGAAACCCATAAATGCTGTCCTTCCTTTCCAAACCTGTGAAGCTGGAGTAGATTCACCAGCTGTGGAATTCTATACATAATGCTATTGATTTAAAAAAAACAACAACACGTAGTCACGGGCACCAACAGATGGATTTAAAAGAGAAGATATGTCTACAAAACCAATAGTCTGTGCACAGCTTGAAAAATAACTAAGTAGAAAAGCGGTGGGCATTAAGCTTCATTAGGATTGGGGGCTATGCACAGATATCCCTAAATTGTGGAGTGTGACATGTGCTCCCAGATGTTCCCCCAAGTAATAAAATATCCTCCTTAGTCCCCTAGAGGTCACAAGGGAAAATATATTTTGGAATATAGGGGGTACGAGGGGGCTTCATTTAGGCCTTTGGGGGGAGGGTTGCCTATGGGCCTCATGTAGCCAACCTATATTATAGAAAGCTATGTACATGCTGAAGCCAAATGTAATTACCTAATGAAGCTACCCATAAATGAGTAGTTGAAAGCACCACTCAATTATGGATGTGTTCAGTATGGCATTATGTCCATCCTTCTATGAGGTCTCTTTCTGAATAGCTATGTACCTTCAGGACTAAGGGTAGCATATTTGGACACTAGTAGATGGGATATGGGACGTGGTGGCACAGCAGGTTAAACCGCAGAAGCCTCTGTGCTGCAGGGTCAGAAGACCAGCAGTCGTAAGATCGAATCCACGCGACAGAGTGAGCTCCCGTCGCTTGTCCCAGCTCCTGCCAACCTAGCAGTTCAAAAGCATGTAAAAATGTGAGTAGATAAATAGGTACCACCACGGTGGGAAGTTAACGGTGTTCCGTGTCTAGTCGCGCTGGCCACGTGACCACGGAAACTGTCTTAAGGACAAACGCCGGCTCCACGGTTTGGAAACGGGGATGAGCACCGCGCCCTAGAGTCGGACACAACTGGACTAAATGTCAAGGGGAACCTTTACCTTTACCTTTACCTAGATGGGATATAACAATAGGACAACGAGACAGAAACATGTCCTGCTTGTGAGCTTCTCCATTGGCATCTGGTTGTCCACTGTGGGACTGATGGAAACTTCCATCTTAGAACATCTGGAATTCTTCCTTCGGAGCAGTGAATCCATGCTGGGTTTTAATCTGGGCTGTTCAGGAGCCATACATGGTGCTGAGTTCTATCCACCAAAGAGGTTCAGCGCCATGGATGGTTCCTATAAAGTTCAGACTAAAAGCCGCGGCTGATTCACCATCACCATCATGTTACTTGTGTCACCAGCCTCTTCTGGTCTATTGTCCTCAAAACCAGTAATAGACTGTGCTTCCTTACATGTGGAATTGGCAACAAAATGTTGCAGTTTGAAATGCTTCCAGTCAGACAGCCATGTCTCCCTTCAGGATACTTCATTCTATTTCCCACTTAGGTTTTTTCTTCTTCCCAGGGCCAGTGACCTTGTGTACTCCTCACTACCCTATTCCTGGGTGCTCTGCCACTGGGTGCTCTGCTCTGGGTCATACTCTTAAATTCTCTTCCCCCCCCCCTGGATTTTCAGATTTCGAGGGTATTCAAATGCACAAAAGTGCCTGCCTGCCTCAAGACCTGGAGGTACCCCAAAAAGCTTGTATTAAAATATAACAGTTAGTCTCTAAGCTATCACCGTATTCTGGTTTTCGATTTATTGTTTGGTTTTGCTTTGTTTTTAATTATGTCTGGAGTGTGCTTGCAGAGATGAACTTGGCTACTCTGAAAACTACCATTTTTGTGCAGCTTTTTTAAAAATCTTGAACTGATGTGGAAATAAGATAACTTGCACTGAGGGGGGAAAATGAATACTATAGAAAGTGAGTGTTGTAGAAAACAGAAGCAGACAAATGCATCCTTCTGTAGTTTAGAAGAACAAATGGTCAGGTGCTGGACCGCAGCTGCGAATTCATGGTTAACTTGGGGGCATTTCTTAACATTTCCGGACTGCTGCCATAATATCATTTTCTTTTAGGCACGAGGCAAATACAGTTTCAGAAATGTGTGTGTGAGTGTGTTGTAGCAGATGGCTGTTTGCTGTGCTTGCTTAATCTATGGGCTGGGAGAAGTCATTTGTGATTACACAGGATAAAAAATATATATGCATAATTCTCTGATGTCACCATCAGCAATGCAAAATGGTTTGAAGATATACACTGGCTTAAAAATCATTCTAAACTTATTTAAGAAGAAAGGCAAACAAGACTTGACAGCTGCTTCTTGGCATCCAGTCCTATTGAGATTATTTTTATTAGTCAAAAATCAATTTCTGAATCATGTCTTGTTGTTGTTATTGTGGTGGTTTTTTTTAAAAAAAAACAGAAACAATCAATCGAAATTATAAATACATTGACTGTTATTATATAGCAGATACAAGTTTTAACCAAAAACCTAAGAATCTATTAAATATTGGCGCGGTATGTATGCTTCAACGACGTCTACGTTGGCTTGGGCATGTCGTGAGAATGGCTGATGGTCGGATTCCAAAAGATCTCCTGTATGGAGAATTAGTGGAGGGAAATCGCCCCGGAGGGAGACCACAGCTGCGATACAAGGACATCTGCAAGCGGGATCTGAAGGCCTTAGGAATGGACCTCAACAGATGGGAAACCCTGACATCGGAGCGTTCAGCCTGGAGGCAGGCGTTGCATCACAGCCTCTCCCAATTTGAAGAGACCCTTGTCCAGCAGACCGAGGCAAAGAGGCAGTCACGGAAGCAGCAAAATCAGGGAGCTGGACAGGGGACAGATTGTATTTGTCTTCAGTGTGGAAGGGATTGTCACTCTCGAATTGGCCTTCTCAGCCACACTAGACGCTGTTCCAAGTCCTCCATACAGAGCATGTTACCATAGTCTTTCGAGACTGAAGGATGCCTAATACATGTATGCTTCAATTCTGAAGGAAATCAACCCGGAGTGCTCACTGGAAGGACAGATCCTGAAGCTGACGCTCCAATACTTTGGCCATCTCATGAGAAGAGAAGACTCCCTGGAAAAGACCCTGATGCTGGGAAAGTGTGAAGGCAAGAGGAGAAGGGGATGACAGAGGATGAGATGGTTGGACAATGTCATCGAAGTTACCAACATGAATTTGACCCAACTCCGGGAGGCAGTGGAAGACAGGAGGGCCTGGCATGCTCTGGTCCATGGGGTCACGAAGAGTCGGACACAACTTAACGACTAAACAACAACAACAAATTATGCTGTTCCTTATATTGCCATTTTTGTAGCTCTGATGGTGTTATTTCTGAGATCTGCAACTGCTTATAGTACTGTGTGAAATTTCTTGATATTATTCCCAAAGCCCCAATGACTACAGGTACCACTGAAGTATGTTTCATCTACAAGCGAGATGTTTTGATTGCCAGGTCTCTATACTTTGTTAGATTTTCCAGTTCTTTATTTTCAACTCTGGCATCCCCTGAAATTGCAGTGTCAATGATCCAGACCTTTCTTCATTCTATTACTACTATGTCTGGTGTGTTATGTTCAAGGTGTCTATCTGTTGTTGTTGTTGTTGTTGTTCTTGTTCTTGTTGTTGTTGTTGTTGTTGAGTCTTTGCTTGTTTTTGGTTTGGCTATGCAGAAATGTCTGCTAAAACAAACTGATAAGGGAAAGGACTTGGTGATATAACTAAAAGTGATAGATTCATTTGGGCCCAAAATGTAAGTTGACTCACTCACATGTGTCTGTCAGCTGATCATACTAGACAGCCTTGCTGCTAAAAGCATGTTTGTGTGGGAGAGAAGTGATTCGGGCAGACTTTGGGGGCTGTGAAACCAGAGTTCAAAAGAATGCTGTGATTAAGTCCTGAAGACCAATCACAAAATGAAGGAAGCCAATTTGCAAACCCTGGAAGGTGAGAAAAACTCTTGCTGCAACCCTCACTCATGACACAGTCAGCTCTGAAATGTTTTCTTCTTCTAAGAATGGGCTGTCTATAACACCCGTCTGCCTTGAGACAAAAAGTTTTTAAAGTTTCCTGCAACCCAAACGTTCTTTAAAAAGAATAAACTGAAGCATAAGGAGAGAGAGAAAGCGTGCATGCACACACCTTGACGCGCGCACACACACACACGGGGGAGAGGGGGATGAAGAAAAATGCAAAATTTCTCTCTCTGCAGGTCAAGATTATGAGAGTTTTACACATTTTGTAATTTTGGGGGGTAAAAATGTGTGAAAGTGTTGTTTCACTTAATAAAAATGGATTTTGTGCAAAATGGAAGGTTTTGTACAAATGCAGTTTTGTTTGCTAATGCAACAAAATGATCTTTTCCTCCTCATGCAGAGTGAAACATCTTGCTGCAACTGACCATTTTCGTTGGGTTATCTTGTTGTACCAAGGCACCCTTTTTCTCCAAGGATAAGTACATTTCCATGTACTCATGGCATTCTTAATCTTTGTCAGTTGATTTCCGTTTGGATAACTTTCCACTTTATTTGCAACTGGCAACTGGATGAATAATGGATTTCCCCTCCTGCTGTGCTAGACAGAGTAAGACTTGGCCATGTAAAAGACTACTTGGTTTGGTAAGAAGTTAACACCAGATGAGGATCAGATAACCTCTAGAAGATATAGGCTGCAGTGCAAGAATCATCATAATTATGTGCTGCCAAGTTACTTCTCACTAGAGAGGGACATGAATCACCAGAGTCATAAAAGGAAGAAGGGCACATGCACACAACAAACAACCACCACCAAGGAATCCTTGATTTACTTTGTGTTACAAGCTCCTCTTCGAATATTGCCAAGTCCTGGGGTGGTATTGCTGTGATTGTCACTGTGCCGTTTTGTGATGGATGATTCTGGCTTAGATGTAGTTGAAAAGGGAACAAAATGATAGCCCTGGGGGGAAGGAGAGAAAGAGTATTAACCTCCACATGGAGTCCCCGTGACAACTGTGTTCTCCTCGGAAACAGTTTAACACTTGGCAGCTCTCGCCAAGCCCACAACAAAAGGCAACCCCTGTGATCCTAGAGGCAAGTACCAGCTTTTGGCCTGTAATAAAAGTCTCCTTGCCCTTTAGGGGAAAAGATAGCAAGATGGATGACAGCCGAGGAGAACTTGGATCGTCAAGCCCACTTGCCAAGCTAGTGGCGAGAAAAGAAATGGCAGCCTTCCACTCTGCCGATCATTAGAGGAGACCCTTTGTTCTTACCCAGTGGAAACACACTGGTTTGAGTTCAGGAAGCCGCAGGATAGAAAAGCGTTCTCTCTCTCTCTCCTTCAAAGTGGGTCATGCAGTAATTTTATTATAAAAAGAAGAACAGTTCTCACAAACAGCTAGTTTCTACCAGGATTTCTTTTGCCTTCAGGGAAGTTGACACCAATGTCACATTCTCACTCTGCTAACAACCCTGTGGGATCCTTCTAGAATTCACATCAGGTTTGCGTAACATGCTACGGCTAAGGTGCCAGGCAATATCTCGGTGGCAGAATCGAGCACATGACCAGGCAAATGCCTAAAATGGGCCCCAGCACTTCTTCAATTAGCCACAATTAGGCATGGCAAGTTATGCAAACCTTCCGTGAACGCAAATAGGATTTTGGTTGATGTAAGTGTAGGTATTAGGATGAATGTCTGAGTCTTTAAAGGGTCATATTTATGCCTCCACTTGTCACCTTCTCTGTCTCCAGTATATCAGCAAATCCTTGAAAAACAAACTGCAGCCAAATTCGCTTCCCGTTGCCAAATTTAAGAGGTACAGACATTTCCAGAGTGCAGGGGATTATATATG
Organism: Intellagama lesueurii; assembly: GCA_037013535.1. Taxonomy (NCBI): domain Eukaryota; kingdom Metazoa; phylum Chordata; class Lepidosauria; order Squamata; family Agamidae; genus Intellagama; species Intellagama lesueurii. The sequence continues at coordinate 12,334,556 of JBAJHW010000003.1, forward strand.
TGACTGAAATGCATGTGCTAACTCTGAAGAGTGATGATGTAAACATTGATTAGATTCATTCTCACATAGTTCATGAGAAAAATGGAAGGTCCTCACTATAAAGACCCCAAGAGTTATGATTGTTCTCCTTAGGAAAAAAAATCTGCATATTTGATGCTTTCTAAAAATCTGTCCTATTGTCTGCATGAACTAAATAGCATTGGATGAATTTTGTGTACACCAAATCTTGAGACCAGCCTTCAGAGAAATCCCACAATTGGTCAAAATCTTGTACTTACATCGACAGAACTGCCGGATAGATCAGTGGTTTAGGTCTCTGGCTGCAGAGGCAAAGGCTGGGAGTTTGATTTCTTGCTGTGCCTCCTTGACAGGAGCTGGACTCATTGATCCATAGGGTCCCTTCCAGCTCTGCAGTTCAAAGATTATTATTATTATTCTAAGAAGTGAAATTATAGGTGATTAACGAGTTCCTGCATGAATTCCTCACTGTGTGTCAGTAAGTTGGCTTGGCGCATGATCAAGAATGTAAACAGGGACTCTTTAATTAGTGGCAATTTGATGCCACAAGTCACATCATTCCTCCTCTGCTGGTGTAACTATGTAACAGAGCTGGGAGAGTCTGGCACATCAGGAAGAAAGAAGAGATACAACACTACTTCAGCATTGATAGGACTGAAATACCCAGGGATTCAAAGACAGATATTTAAGATATTTCTCTCACTGTCTTTCTCTCCTTTAAAAAGAAACTCAAATTCTTTGTACCCTGTTGATGAAGAAATTTGAGAATTTTGCTAAAATCTCATCAAAACTTCATGATCACCCATCCCTATCTGGTTTGCCAACTTATCGTATTTGTTAGAAAAATAATGAAAATAATTTCATGCCAGGGCTGAGCATTAATTTGGACACATCTCCAATTACTGACCCCATTGGCCCCATCCAAGTGGGTCATCCATCCTACTGATGTCTAGGAGGCCTGGGTTGAAATGGGATGGCCATTTTTTAGGTGAATTAAAGTGAATTTATAAATCAATTCCTGTCCAGAGCACAAACTGAATCAAATGGACATAGATGGACTACCACTCAGAGAGTGCCCAGCCAGTGACCGTCAGTAGGGATGAGGACTCAAGTCATGGGACTCGCTGTCACGACAGACCTAAATCGCAACAGTGACTCGACTTGAACTCAACTCATGTTTTTTTTCTTTTTCAATGACACAGATTCGACTTGCAACTCGGAACCCACCCACCTCTTTATTCTGGAGGGGGGGAGCTTGTTTTTAATAGGGACTCGGACTTAGGCTTTGGGCTCGGGAATTGGTACCAAAGACTTGGACTCAGACCCAAAGACTTGCCAACATCCCTGGCCATCCACATTCCATCTCTCAATGTTCTTCTGAACCTTCTCCAGTACACCAAACCCTGTTATCCCAATGGCAACTTTGCATTCCACCTTGGGGTGGAGAAGGCCTCTGAAGGCCCCTTGTGCTACCGAAACCAAGCCTTAGACCCAGACTCACTCAGAGAGCCATCATCACAGATTGGTAAGTCATGCCATCATTTTGGTCCACATCAGTGATTCTTTCTGACACGTACTCCCAGGGCATTTGAATCAAGACATTTAGGAGTACTTGAAAACATTGAATAATGGCAGATAAAGGTACATATATCAACAGTGTAAGTCACTTATTTATACCCTGAACAGTGAGAAAACCCTCAGCTTCTTCCTTCTCCCCCACCCACCGCATGAGTGCCCAGCCAATTGGCTTTTGCTTCAAGGTCACATCTGTTCTTGTTCTGCCACTCACCTGGGACACTCACCTTTCCTATCAATGGCAGTTTGTATGGGACAAAAATTTCTTACTGATTTTAACCCTTCTACTGGTGCACTTGTGCATGCTACCAGAGGTGATGAGGAAGCAGCCTGAAGACTAGCCCCACCCCCTAATAGGAAGGAAGATACAATTTATGGAAATGGGCTGCCAAGGTGTACACAAGTGAAAAAAAAAAGGTTGGGGACCACTGGTCTAAATGGACATATTCAGTTGCCAGAGACCCAATGTTCTGTGAGAGATACCTAATGCACAGCACCTGGATTGCATTGGTGATTTTCCCCTATGGAAGTGCAATGACACAGTATCCCCAGTGCAGGAGGATGTGAGGCCAAGAGCTTCACATTTTCATCAATGGGTGTTCAGGGACAGGGTTGGAAGAAATGTATTTTTATTTCCTTGGCTCAGAATCACAGATAAATGTTTCCACGGAGCAAACAGCTTGTCACTGTGGAGCTTTGCTTCTACACTGACAAACAGACCCTTGGACAAGAAAGATCCAAACATAAACCAATGATCCACAAAAGACAGGAAATGTAATGTAAAGTATAGAAAGACTTATGAGTTCTTTGCTTCTGAATGAATCCCGATGCAGTATGCTCTAAAAAGAAACACCGGCCACAAGAGGGGGCTCTGCTATTGTACATTAATCATATGTTCTCTGCTCACTCAATTCCAAAATTCAATTGATTTTTGACTCTGTTTTTATTTTACACACCCTTAGTTTATAGATAATATAAAATATAGGATGGCAGCACCCTACTTCATAAAAATGGCCCACTGTTCTTTAAACAAAAAAGAAAGTATTTTGTTTCTGTATGTGTTGGATCAGTTTAATATCACATGAGGAGCATAGCCCAGAGGATCGGAGATTTAATGACATGGAGGTTGTAAACATAATAAATCCTTATAAAAATTCAAATTTGCATGGTCTTCTGGTCTTGGCACTCAACTTAATGTTCTCAGGACTTTTTCCTGTCTTTTTTTAAATAAAAGAGGAAAAAAAAGCCTTACACAGTCAGGCTTCACTGGAAAAAGGCCATCTAGTCTGAAGATGCCTTGAAGGCACTCTATGGAGCTGAAGGCAAAGTAGATATTTTCTACAACATTTTTAAAAATCAAGAAAATAGCTGCAAAATAGAAAGAACTGGAGACACATTTTTAAAAAAATGTTTTTTGAACATGCAGGATCAGAGGCTGGAATCAAAGCTACAAATGGCTCCTCAACATTCTCCTCACAAAATATCAAATTCTCCGTAACTTTCTTAAGTCTTCCCACACTGAGATTCCCTTAAATAATTATGATCGATCATATCTCTGATGGGGTTCTGTATCTCTAGGTAAAGGTAAAGGTTCCCCTTGACATTTAGTCCAGTTGTGTCCGACTCTAGGGCGCGGTGCCCATCCCCATTTCCAAGCCATAGAGCCAGCGTTTGTCCGAAGACAGTTTCCGTGGTCACGTGGCCAGCGCAACTAGACACAGAACGCCGTTACCTTCCCACTGAGGTGGTACCTATTTATCTACTCACATTTTTACATGCTTTTGAACGGCTAGGTTGGCAGGAGCTGGGACAAGCGACGGGAGCTCACTCCGTCGCATGGATTCGATCTTATGACTGCTGGTCTTCTGACCTTGCAGCACAGGGGCTTCTGCGGTTTAACCTGCAGCGCCACCCACGTTCCTCTGTATCTCTACCTCTACCCTAAATCATAGTCATTTATATTTCCCCATTCACCAGAAAGGGATTTTGCACAGTGATCCATAAATGCATAAATACTATCATGGACCTAGACAAGAGGTTCGGGGTGGTATAAGGTCTTCTGCCTTGGGCAGGGGGTTGGACTAGAAGATCCCTTCCAACCCTACGATGATTTTATGATTTTATGAAGAATCGGATTGGAGATTCATGAAAAGGGCACAGGGTGGGCCAGGGTGTTTCCTTATTCCGGCTTGAAAGGGGGTTGGTGCAGACACTTCACATGTCCTCAGAGTTTGGTTCCAACTCTCTATAAAACAGATGGATGGGACTCCACCTCCAGCTGACCTTTTAACTTGTAGCAACCTACCTCCAAAAGTTATGTTGCTTGCATTGTTGTTGGGGCCATTGTTTACATTCACTATGTGCAAATTTGTTTAGGCTGCAAAGGACTGAAAGGTGAAACAGAGATGTCTCATCCAGGTCTGTGTAAAAATGTTGCATAGAAACATACATCAAGATTACCAAGGAGTTGTGATCGTTCTGCGTCAAGACCGAGTAAAATGACGGCAGCTGTCACTGGAACTCAGCGATCGGAGGAAGCAAGGAAAAGAAGTTACCTGGCTTAAACATGATAATTTCCCACATAGCACTGGACCAGTGATCTGTAATTGCACAGTGCTTGCCATACTGATTACCTAGTAGAGAATATAGCCCATATTGCTAGTATCTATTTAGACAGAAATACCACAGAAGGGCAGAAGCTTTGGTCTCCATGTTCAGCGACAGACAACAATAGCAAGTAGGCCTGTGCTTGCACGTAACTTAATTAGATGATGAATGAAGAAGGAGGCTTAACGAGTGCTACTACAGTTCTCCATTTGTACCATTGACAAGAGGAAGCTAGAACAGCCTTTGCTTTGCTACTGAATTATCTTAGAAGGTATGTCAGGGCAGTAGATGTTTGGCCTCAGAACCTCAAGCTTTGGTGCACAAATACAGGCCTGGGTTAACAGGAGCATTGTGTTTGTTTGAGAGAAAGAACCAGAAACAAAATGGGTCCCTAACCGAAGAACAGCTTTCATTGCAAAGAACATTCTAGAACAGTAATATGGCTGACTAACCCATGTTGAACACAGTGCCACCTATAGTTAGAAGAGGGGAAAAATAGGTCAAGTCCTTTTCATAATGTCTTTCCATTAGAGTCTAATGTGCTGGCTGGATAGCTCAGTGGTTTAGGTCTGGCTGCAGAGCCAGAGGTTGGATGTTCAATTCCACACTGTGCCTTCTGTGAGTAGAGCCAGCCTGTGTGGTCTTGGGCAAGCTGCACAATCCCAGGATGCACCCAAGAAGAAGAGAATGGTAAACCACTTCTGAGTATACTCTATCTGAAAAACCCTGGAGAGCATTGCCCTAAGTCAAAATTGACTTGACACCACATGATTATTATTAATCTCATGGCACAGTGGTTAAATTGCAGTACTGCAGTCAAAACTCTGTTCATGACCTGAGTTCGATCCCAACTGGCTCAGGTAGCTGGCTCAAGGTTGACTCAGCCTTCCATCCTTCTGAGGTTGGTAAATTGGGGGGGGGGGGGGCTGTTCAATGTGTGGCCTACATATATTATTCCCCTAATGAGCTCAAGGCAGTATCCAGAACCACTTTTCCAACCTGCTTCGTGAACTAAGTGAGACTGGGAGAGGAATTAGCCTAAGGTCACTCACTGAATTGCTTGGCTCAATGGGAACATGAAGTTGTGTCTCCCAGTCTAATATTATATCACTCTAAATATACCACATTGACAGATCTGGTTCCCTGGAGTGATCCAAGCTCTTCTGCCACCTGAGGTGGAGAAGAAGCACTATCTCTCCCTCTTTTCTTCCATACACACCCATGGATGCCTACCTTGACACCACCTCCATCTCATCATCTCCCTGACCTGCTCTGTAAAAACAGGCTGATGCACCAGACACTTCAAGCAAGAAGAACTATCTAGAGCCAGTGCAAGTACTGGGCAAGAAGGAACTGTGCAGCTGCCTGAGCAAGCATCTGTAGTGTCATGTGCAACAACACCTGTTCAGGTAGCAACAGAAGGAGCTCTCTCGATGTGGGGAGTGGCACAATTCACTGTCCCCAGTGCCTTTCCCACTGAGACCTTATGCCTAATGGGAGAGCTGGCCCTCTGTTGTATATGTAGGTCAAATGGCCCAAATCCTATTATTTGCAGTTGCTTGGCTAACTCAATTGGCATGCAGTCTCAGTGATGAATTGCTGCAGGATAAGAAGTGAATGGAGGCATTTGACGTAGTGCCCAGTGGCATGACTAGGCACACCACAGTGCCTGGGCTGACTTCTTTGCTTCCAGAAATGCACTGGTGAAGTTTACATTGATCACACTGTAAAAACCAACAAGATTTTGCCTGATTTTGTGTGAGTGTACGACTGAAGAGATTTCCCCTTGCGCACCCCCTCATGCAAGGGGAACTCCATGGACTGTTGCACAAACTTGTCATTTTAATGTATCATTTTTGACAACATAGACTCCACATGTCTACATATATGAAATGGATATATTAGACATCTACAATAGGACCCACATATCTGCAGGCTTGGTATCTGTGGTTTCACTTATCCGTGGTCTGAAAATATTAAAAATATGGAAAACAAAACAACACTAGGAATACGTATTTTCACAATGTATTTACCAGAACTGGCCACAAAAGGGAGCCAGAGATCATGCTATGTAATCTTCTTGTTAGTGGCCAGTTCTGATAATACATGGGAAAATACATTTTTTCTGGATTTTTTCCTTTTACCATTCTATGTATAGCATTTGCTATTTTCCACAGATCTGCTCTATGCCTGAATAAAGAATGCACAGATTGGGGCCAACCTGCCCCAGGATCTTCTGGGGATTCTCCAACCTGATTCTTGCTTGTCTTCCTGGCGTTCTTTATGCATTTCTGGTTCTCCATGAAGACCTCACTCCTGTGAATGGGGAAATGCAAACAGTAAGGACCGGACAGATCATAGGTCAAATGATGCTGGAAAAACAGAATGCTACCTGCAACCATCTGTAGAGCTTGGTGCTCTATTTTATTTCTTATTTTTCTTCTTTTTTCCCCAGGCACTAGGAGAAGGTCTTAGCTTTTTAACACAGCCACAGGATTGCTGTGAGATATATAACAGGAATACCCCATGACAGTGTATTGACCCAGGAAAACTCTGTTTATCTTCCAGTTATGGTGAGGATCGCAGCTAAGCTGAAGGGCAACAAGGAAGCCTAGATGTGTGTGTGTGAATGATGTCATAGACTTTCTTAATTAGTCAGTCCTTCAGTCTTGGCCCTGTGAGACCTCTTTCCACCACATCCCAGCCCATTCCCAAAGCCCAGTTTAAGAGTCAACAAGGGCTTCGTTCTGTGAATCCAGCTTTGCACTCCCACCTGTCCTTTACAAAACATGATCAGAATCACAGTGTAACCTGGTACATGTCAAACTCTCCTGTCCTTCAAAAAAGCTTCATTAATGCAGCTGTCAATGCAAATGGTGGACTCTCCAAACTCCCTTTTTCCATTTGGAAGCTTTATTTCCTCTCTTCTGAAACTGTTTATCAAGAGTTCCTCTGGAGGGTTTGAAGAGGGAAGTGAAAGTGATTTTCACTACTCAAAGAAATAGGTTGGAAAAATTCAATAATACTTCATATCACTTGCCAAGCTAAGTAATTACATGAGCTATTGCAAATATTTAAAGAAAAGCAACAGTTTCCCCTCTCGTTGCTGCTTTTGTTGATAATAATGAAGTGACTTGACAGGGAAGAAACTGAAATGAGAAAGAAATTGAAAAAAAACCCAAACAAATCAGCCTCCTATTTATCTCCCTCCATTTGAGAACTCAAGGAGATACTTTTCTATTTATTCAGGTAAAATCCAAAAGGATGAACCTTCCCAGAATTCTTCACGTCTTTCTTATTTTATTTCTACAGTAACACCAATGGATATGATGCTTCATTGATGGACTTTGAAGGCCACCAGATAGGATGGAAGTACAAACTCGGAGGGCCCAGGACAAATGTTCTGCTCCCAAAACCCACTGCTGGCCACACCAGACACAGGAATATGTAAAAATGAGAGTAAATGAAAACCACAAGTGGCTGGAAGTTCCAGAGACCCAGAGAATGTCAAAATGGCCTTGGGTCTCCATGTGCCAATAAGCTACTCTTTGCCTAACCCAATATAGGACAATGTCTTCTCAAGACGGCTTGCGTTGCATGTACATTAAGTCTCGTGCCATCAAGTCACTTCTTATTTATTTGTCTTATTTTTTTTACCCTGCCTTTCTCCTTAAGAAGGACCCAAAGCAGCTTACATCATTAAAAGACAATATTTAAAGCTAAAAATGGTAAGTCTACAAATACTAAAAAAAGATCAAACAAATACCACACTAAAAGAGGTGTTCTAAATTTATCCAGCATAAGCTTGCACATATTCAGGATCTATTAACAATTGTAGTATAATCTCTGTGATTGCTGTGAAGTGTTCTAAAATATTTTGATGAATTAGACCAAGATACGTCTAATCCAGCATTTGCAGAAACAGGACATTTTTTTTTCTTTGTGTGTAGGCATCCTTCAGTCTCGAGAGACTATGATAACATGCTCTGAATAGAGGACTTGGAACAGCGTCTAGTGTGGCTGAGAAGGCCAGTTCGAGAGTGACAATCCTTTCCACACGGAAGACAAATACAATCTGTCCCCTGTCCAGCTCCCTGATTTTGTTGGTTTCAGGACTGCCTCTTTGCCTCGGCCTGCTGAACAAGGGTCTCTTCAAATTGAGAGAGACCATGCTGCACCGCCTGCCTCCAGGCTGAACGCTCAGAGGTCAAGGTTTCCCATCTGTTGAGGTCCATTCCTAAGGCCTTCAGATCCTGCTTGCAGATATCCTTGTACTTTCTTTAAAATAAAACAACAACAACACACAACCCCCTCCCCCCCAAAAAGTACAACTCTCAGAATTCCCCAGCTATTCAATGCTGCTTTAATGCATGGACTTTTAAGAATGAGAAGAAAGGGAGGGGTGTCATAATCAGTTGCCCTGTGATTGCTCTCTCTGTGTGTACATTTTCCTTCTTAAAGGGAAAAAACACTAGCTTCATGCAGAATATGCAAGTTATGGAGATTTAGATGAGGACAAAATAGTACCTGGGTTTTTGTTGTTGTTGTTTTTTTTTGCTTCCACCTGGATGAAATCAGAAATTTCTCAGGAAGCATCTTATCAAGTTGAGACAACCTAACTTTACAAGGCTGAAGGATGGAGTGTTATTTACATCCCTAGTATTGAATCATGTTAGGAGAGAATTAGGGTACCACCTTTCCACCCCACCCCTCCCCAGAGATGCTCCTCATCTGTGACACATACGTATGTGGCAGACATGTCCAGAAAGCTTGTGTCCATGCTGGAAAAAACAGTACTGTGAGAAGGCATACATCAGCCCAGAGCTAGGGTTGACCTCTGCATCTCCTACACCATCACCAGGTGCCAGCCAGGGAAGGCATGGCAGACCTGCAGTTGAAAGTGGGATAAGAGTGGCCCTCTTTGCCATGGCTCTACCCATGATGGACCTTACTCCCTGGCTGGAGCCACAGTGTTGCAGGAAGGCAAGAAGACTTGAGGACCTTTTCAAAGACTGAGGGAAGTACAAAGCAGGAAGAGTCAGAGACTGCAGGAAGGAGGGAGGTTGCAGAGACAAGGACACGGGGAAGGAGTGGAGTGATGCTTTCGGCTGGTCTATTTATTTATTTATTTATTTATTTTATTGGACTTCTAGACCGCCCATCTAGACCAAAGGTCTAGAAGTGCCACAATACTTTTGTTATGCAGAATTCAATAAGGGGTGCCTTCCCCCAGGACCCAGTGCTTGACGGTTTTGCTGTAGCTGGGCTCATCTAAGGCAGAGATGAGTGGTGGGGCAGCCTGGGCTCTCTCAGCCACCACCTAGCACAACTCCAACACTATTTGTTCCCGACACCTACCCCAACCTAGTTATGTCACTGGTGGCAGCAGCGGCAATTCAAGCGGCTCCGCCAACTGGAGCCTGACCTACAAGACCAAGAAGAGCAGCAAATGGGCTTAGGCCGGCTGAAGGAGACTATGCTAAAGGACTGTGGAGTCAAGAGGTGGGGTTGAAGCTTAATCACCCTGAACAGAAATAATGGGACAGTAGGAGCTTGAGGGAGAAGATTCCCTCAGATGGGTCATTTATATATAGTTGTCAAATGAAGTTACCATTATGCAGCCTCTACTACCTTCCTGTGTGAGGCTGGCCAACCCCACAAGACGCCTTGACATTCCCTTGCCGATGGAGGGCACAATTTGACCAATCTGATGAGTACAGATGAGTGGGAAATTCATCTCTGTTTGGTCTGAGTGAGAATCTCTTGATGCCCTTTTTTTTTTTTACATTTGGGATGGCAAGAAAATTCAGATGTGCAGGAAAGCAAAATTGACACCACAAGGAGTTAAAAAACACACAAAAAAACCCTCACAATCCCCTGACAGCATTTTACTGCTTGAGAGACCTACTCTCTCATCTTCATGCTAATATGAATCTCATGTTAATTCATACGTAAAGCTGGATTTTAAGAAGAGAAAAGAAACTGATGGGAATCGGCGGAGAAAAAGCAGAAGGCGAGAACACCCTTGGTCATAGCAGCAGGCAATATAGAGGCACAGACATTCACTTAGATTCCCCTCATGCCCCTTTCCACAGTCAGGGGGCTCAGGCCCCTTCTCCCAATTCTTGCTTGCCCTACTCCTGCTCCTTTGACCCCTGTGAGATCATCTGGAAGCCCCTCTCACCTCTTGGAACCATTTCCATAAAGGATCTGCATCTTGGTCTCCTGTTATGGCCCTGAAATCACAGAGTATGAGATGCTTCTTACCTGGAAACTCTTAAAGATGGGGAAGGTATATGGGGAAGCAGCAGTTGTGATATTATAACGGGGAGTGTGGGTAGCAGTGCTTCTTGTTCCACTGCAGACAGGATCATTGAACACAGACAGCCCGGGAATGAGAGAGGAAAAAGGCTCTCATTTCGAAATGAAAAACAGTGAAGCAAGAGCTGAATTGCAAATACAGTGGAAAATGAATTATTGCATATAAGGCAGCCGTTGCATACCTGAGGATTATTCTTACGCATTTCCCCTTTAATATCTCCTTTTCTATTTCTTCTATGAATAACAATATGAAATGCCTCTCTTCTTTGGCAGGGTCATACATTCGTACTTCAAGTTCACCAGACAGAAATTCTTTTGTATCTAGTGACAAGAGTTATTAGTGAAAGGGCTGGGCCAGGAATGTCAAGCTTTGATGTGGTTCATCAGACAGAAGCAGTGAGCAATTGTAGCTCTTTCATCTATCTTTCTTCTTTAAAAAACAATGCTCATGGTGATGCCTCATAGACCTTCCCTCATGCCCTTCCCTCATCTTCTAATTGACACCGATGTTAGTAGCATTGTCAAGACACATGTTTGTTGCGATATAGTTTCAGTTGGTTGGTCTTCTGTTGTTTTTTCCCACCTCAACTTTTCCACCCAAACTGGTGGAAACCAGCTCTCAACTCACTTAAGCAACATGTCTGATGAATCATCCCTGCCATGACCATTTTGGGACTTTCATTCATAACTTTCCTCCCCTATGCCTGAGGAAGTAAATTTTATGCATGAAAGCTTCCACTGAATGTTTGATTTTTTTAGTTGTCTCAATAAAGGTATCACCTCTTCTACATTTGGACTTTTAAAATAAAACCCCACTGCAATTCATTTAATTGTACTATAGGTCTTTACTATCATGTTCATATTGCATTTTCCTGCACTCTTATTTCAAACCAATGTGTACATCCCCTCTCTTGTTACTTTTGATCTGTAGAGGGGCCCTGGAAACACAAGTACAAATTTTGAAAAGGGAATCCAATCCCAAAAGAATAAAGGGATATTGCCTACTGCTGCCTTGATTGGCCACAAAGTAAAACCCACTGCTACTGAGAAAATTTGATAAATCATTTTAAAAATCATATACAAATCAATATGTTGTTGTTGTTGTTTAGTCGTTTAGTCGTGTCCGACTCTTCGTGACCCCTTCGCACACCAGGCCCTCCTGTCTTCTACTGCCTCCCAGAGTTTGGTCAAATTCATGTTGGTAGCTTTGGTGACACTGTCCAACCATCTCGTCCTCTGTCGTCCCCTTCTCCTCTTGCCTTCACACTTTCCCAACATCAGGGTCTTTTCCAGGGAGTCTTCTCTTCTCATGAGATGGCCAAAGTATTGAAGCCTCAGCTTCAGGATCTGTCCTTCCAGTGAGCACTCAGGGTTGATTTCCTTTAGAATGGATAGGTTTGTTCTCCTTGCAGTCCAGGGGACTCTCAAGAGTCTCCTCCAGCACCACAATTCAAAAGCATCAATTCTTCGGCGGTCAATCAATATAAAATCCATTAAATCTAACTCTCTTCCAGGCTGGCTAAGCTAGGAGATAAACTGTGACATTAAAAGTGCAGCTCTGCCACATTGCTTCTTTAGTATTCTTGCTTTCTGATTCTCTGATCCTATGAATAGGTCTTTTGTTCATAGTCGAACACAGAGAACTGAATAACTGCCATAATATTTCTCTATTTTGTGTGCAGGTGATGCAAACTAGAAGGTAGAAAACCTATTACCAATCGTAGTTATTCTAAAGACTGCCTTAACCAATAGAGTGGTCGCAAGACCAGATAGGTGGGGTATAAATGAAATAAATAAATAAATAAATAAATAAATAAATAAAATGAATGTTTTAGTCAGTGAAATGCATTAGCCAATGGAACTGGTAGAATCGTAAACCTAAAGATTAAAAAAAATAAAAATAAAAAAGAGGTCTGGATGCTCTTGTTTTTTCAGAGTCCTTTGCTTTTCTCTTGATTGTAAAGTGGAATGCACATTTTCAAATAAAAAACTGAATGTTCAATGTCTGTTTTTACAAGTGGAGGATCTACTAAGATTTGAACCCAGAGCTCTGGACCCAGCAACTTTCTGTGACTGATACCTGAATATTTCAAACAAGCAGCAAAACAATCCACATTTCTTTCTAATCACAGGTCTCACCATGTTTTGGGCGGAATGGAAACCCACTACTATATTTCAACTATGTTGTGTCAACATAAAGTGTGTGTTGTAAGGACGTTGACACATCCAGCACAGCATTTTGGCTCTATACACTAACAGGGAAGAACTCTGTCTGCTTTCCCTCACTTTCTTGTCTTTCCCTCCGCCCAATTACTTCTTATTATAAACTCTCCAATAGACAATTGCCAGATCCATCATCCCACCAACTGCTCCCTGGATGTGTTGCTTCTTTGTGGAAGAAGAAAGCAGCTACTGTTAAGAATGGGAAATACATCATTCCTCCCACACTTGATTTTCCCCCAAAACCTCAAGTTCTTTGTGTTTCCCACCATGAAGAAGCTTGGAGATCTGAGTAAAATTTATTTCCATCTGTGCCGGTGAAATTCAGTAGATACAGCTATTCCCAGGATGGAGTAAACTCTGTTGTAAATGCCTGCCATGTAGCTGTTTAAAATGAGGAACCTGTCAGGAAGAAAAATAGTAATAATAACCCTGGTTTACCACTATTTAGCCAAATGGTTGAATTCACCAGGACTGAAAGATTTTTGAGTGATAACCACTCAAAACCCCAGGCTTGGGTGACTGAAATCTGTCCATTTCTGTTGCTTCCCTGTTCTAATTCAAAGATTTAAAAAAGAAGCAGCATCTGCCAGTATAACCTCACAGTTAAGCCTATCTCATATAGACTCCACAAAGCCAGGAAACTGAGAACTAGCATCAACGCACATGCATCCTTTCAGCAGGAATGAGGTTGCGGCATGTCACAGATCATTCCTGCTTACGGATTACCTTCCAAACACCCACCCTTTGCCTTTGTTTTTCATGTACAAATCTCCATGGGGAAGACGCAATGCCAGGACCAGCAAAAAAGCCTTAATTTGTCCCAGTCTCGTATCGCCTTATAATGCATCAGAGCTTTACTGTATTGCTAGAGGAAACTTCCAGTGAGTTGACCCATGCCCGTTTTTTTAAAATTATTATTATTTTGCTGGCAAGATGGGTTCAACCACAGGACGGGATCTCTTGTCTCATATCTTTCATGATCACAATGCTGCATTTTCCGTGGCACTTCAGTGGCAGTGAATAAGATGAGAGTTGACAGACATAAAATGCACATACCAGCCACTTCTCGTTCTGAGGGGATTGAATGTGGTGTGTGTGTGTGTGTGTGTGTGTGTGTGTGTGTGTGTGTGTGTGTGTGAGAGAGAGAGAGAGAGAGAGAGAGAAGTACTTTTGAGCCTCAAACAACCCAAGGAAGCCTACAACATGGGGTAATTGCCTCAAACTGCCTAGAAGACACAAGGGGTCTTTCTGAGTAAAAATATTTTTTTAAAACAAAACCAAGAGCTGTGGAAGATACAAGGTGCTGAGGATATAGAGGCCCCCCATGGAGGCTTCATGTGGCCTGTGGTTAGAATTTCTGAGGGAAAGATTATGAGGAAAACAAAAGTTGTTTTTATAGGAAAATTAGTATACTACTACTACTACTACTACTACTACTACTACTACTACTACTACTACTACTACTACTAATAATAATAATAATAATAATAATAATAATAATAATTTAAAAAAAATTGTGTGCCGTCAAGTCAATTCTGACTTATGGAGATCCTTTCCAGGATTTTCTAGATAGAAAATATATAGAAGTGTATCCTTATGTTCGTCTGGGGGGGGGGGCATCCTGGGGCTGTGCAGCTTCCCCATGACTTTGCAGGCTGTGCTGCCAAGGAGGCACAGTGGGGAATCAAACCCCCATAAACCACACTATAGATCTGTAGTTTAAAAAAAAAAAAACAATACGAGCCCTAAGCCAGGATCTGTTTTATAATCTGGCCTGGACCGGAATGGTTTCAGTCTCCATCCTTAGAGGAAAAAAAGGTACTGTGGACTCTAGGCATAATATCATTCACTGTTCCATGATCATTCTGAAGACCATATAAGTGAAGCTCACCGACCACAATATGAGATCCTCTTAAATACCATATCAGAAAGAAACGTGTTCACCCAGCTCCATAACTTGATGTGCTAGTTTTCTAATGTGATAGAGTAGTTTTATGCCATGTGTATGTGTAGAGAGGTATCAAATTTTAATTATGGAATCTTCACCTGAGATCCAAAATGTTCTCTTTACCATCATCCTGCCATGTATATGGACAAAGCCAACAGTCCAGCACACATGAACATCATCACTAGATGGGACAGTGTGAATGTGCCACTAAGATTCTCCATGTTTTCTTCCTCTACTTCTGTGTTGAGCACTAGCCCCTCCTAAGATGGCCTGAAAGTACACTGAGGTAATTCCTATGGAAGGAAAATGCCAAAATGTCATTTTTTATGTTTAAAAAAGACTCCCAAACCCTTTGAAACTGAAGAGCAGCGCAGAACATGTCATTTACATTTTCTAAGCTATTTTTAATGCCCTTACATTGTCTGGCGGTGAGGAGGGGAGCTATTATAAACCACACCTGCATGCTAGTAATTGAAGTTGTGTTTAAAGCTCATTAAGGCCCAAATCAGGAAAAAGGAACACGGCCACTAGATATTTATAATTATTTATAATTAATGGCAGTACATTAAGCCATTATGTGGATGGCTAAATGATACAGAATGAATTCTAATTACAAGACATATTTCCCAACCATCGCTTGATTGCCATTCCCTCACTCGCCTTTCGTCTTCTAATTCTTGGTCTTTTGCATGTTCGCTTAAGAGGAAAAATCCTCCCCTTCATTCATGCACACAAGGGGCAGAAGGAACTGCGTCATAGACCACTTTCAAGGAAGTCTCACACTGCGAGACTCAGTACTCTGCTTTGAGGGATTTTTTTCCCTTTTATCACCACAACAAACCTGCACAGTAGACTATGCCGAGACTAACATTTGCAGCATTTGATGCTCTACATCTTCTATTCTCCAACAACAGTGGATGCCGTTTCGTCCCTTCAGTGCTGTCCGGAGGCCGTATTGAAATGGATGCAGGCGAATGGTTTGAGGCTGAACCCGGACAAGATGGAGGTCCTGAGGGTGGGTGGCCTCGATGTCAGTGGTTTGGGGAACTCCCTCTCTTTTTTTGGGGGGGGGGTGACTCTCACCAAAAAGAATTGGGTTCGCAGTCTGGGGGTCCATCTTGACCCGGCGCTTACCATGGAGACCCAGGTAGCGTCAGTGGTCCGTACCGCCTGTTTCCATCTTTGGAGGATTGCCCAGCTGCGTTCCTATCTTGATGTGGGGGCCCTCACCACTCTGGTCCATGCGTTTGTAGTCTCGAGATTAGACTACTGTAATGCACTCTATGTGGGGCTACCTTTGAGATTGATGCGGAAGCTTCAAATGGTGCAGGATGCGGCAGCCAGACTTCTTACTGAGGTGGGAAAACATCAACATATCTCGGTTTAGGACCTCAATATCTGGTGGATCGCCTCCTCCCACCTAGATTTACCCGAATCACTCGCTTTAGTCAAGACGGGCGTCTGAGGGGCCTAACGCCGAGGGAGGCCTGAAGAGAAAGAACAAGAAAGCGGGCCTTCTCGGCAGTGGCCCCTTGCCTCTGGAACAATCTCCCCCCAGAAATTTGTCTGGCTCCCTCGCTAGGTGTTTTTAAGAGCCAACTCAAGACCTGGCTCTTTAGGCAGGCCTTCCCTCCTGTCAATATCTAATTTATTTCCTATTTTCAATTGTATTAATGTTGTTGTTTTGTTTTGTTTTATTATTCTTCAGTGTTGTTAGCCGCCCAGAGTAGACTTCAGTCTAGATGGGGGGGAAATAAATAAATAAATAAATAAATAAATAAATAAATAAATAAATAAATAAATAAATAAATAGCTGACATTAACCCAGTAAAGGGTTAATACTGGAATACCAGAATAAAACCAAACCAAATAATCAATAACAAGCTGTTTGTAAACTCTTCTGGGTGTCTCATTATGAGTGCCTTTATTGTTGCACAAATTCTTTTCAAAAACCCTTGGGAAATTCTCAACCAATTGAACCTTTCAAATTCAATAAATGCTGACTTAGTCATTCCTGGTATGGAGAGGATCAAATTTCACTCGTCTGCCAAGATGTTCAAGACAAGCAGCCGTCCAAAATTCAGGATTCACTAAGTGTAGAGGGACTAACATTCAAACATAGAAATGCAAATTTGATTTTTTAAACAAAAATCTCAAGTTCTTTCCGTCCCATTTATGAAGAAATTTGTGAACTGTAGTCATTTAAAAAATCTATCAATCTTCTGGTCTATCTGAGAACCAGTGTGTGTAGCGGATGGGTCACCAGACTAGACTCAGAAGACCTGGGTTCAAATCCCTGCTTAGCTATGTAAACTCACTGGGGAGGTATGGTAGTGGTAAAACCACTCCTTCAACATCCAAAATATTTCCAAAGCCATCACCACCAATCGACCTATCTATATAAGATGAATGAAATTCTCTGCAGCATATCGCTGTTATGGTGCTGATAGGATTTTGCACTCAACCAAAGCTTACTAGGATAGCTGTTTATGAATTTTTGATGATAGTTCTACAGCTGTTGCTGCTGCTTCAAAATAAAAACAGCCTGTTTAAGCCGTTGTGAAAAAGTTTGTTTTGTTCCTAATTCTCTCCAGCTGCTTTAGAATGGAAACAAATGAGCATTCCAGAGCTTGCAAATAAATATGTTCACATGACAGTTACTTAATACCCTCCCCAAGTTATCCAAAAATAAAAAGCACACATGAATAATACAAAGAGACCACATACTTTATGAAATGTTGTTGCATCCAGAGTCTGGAGAAGTTCCTTTTTCCAGAGTTGAGTTCCCAGAATGCCCCCAGTCAGCATGGCCGATCTTGGCATTCCGGTCTGAAACAAGGAAATTTTCTGGGCTCTGTGTCTACCTATTCTCATTCCACCTGACTTCCTCCTTTGAGGAATTTGCCACCCCGTTCATTCAGCAAAAAGCTGTAAGGAACGGAAGACTGTTGAACAGTTTGCTTGTTCCTGAAGTAATGCAACTCTGTTTGCTGCAGGTGTTTCTTTAATTGTGCCATAATGAGAAAATGCCAGTTTTCAATGGCTTCTAATTTCACACTTCCTCTTCACTGTGGCAGGAGTGTAAGGTTACTCACTAGACTGAACCGTAATACAAACATGAACAGGCAAGCTAGCTGAGAACCCATGCGGACCCCCTAATGTCTTCTTCATCTGTCCCTCTTTTCTTTGTTACTGTTTGTGTTTTATTATCATTGTGTTTCATTTCAGAGAGAGAAAAGAGATGCTATTCATATATTGTTTCTGGCACTATAGGAAGAATAAAACAAGGAATTAGAATGGTGGACGAATGTGGTGTAGGCTGTGGACCGCACAGGACTCCCAAGGCTCTTCTTACAGGATCCTGTGCTCCCCTGGACTATGTCTCCAACTTCACATCAAAAATGTAGCCTAAATTGGCCATCTGTGCCCTGAAAGCTTATTGGAAGTTATTTGGTCATTTCAAGCTATGTGGACTATGCCTGTTTTATGCCCAGGGTGAGCATACCAGAAGTGACTGGAATGTTGCTTCTAGTTTTGATGGAAAATCTCCTGAGGCTTAAGCAGGTCCACTGCCCCACTAAATAGCCTCTGGGACACAATTGCCTGGCTTTAAGTTGTTTTGAAAAAAATCTGTGTGAGGTGTAGGGGCATGTTCAAAATGAGGTGTGAATTGGGTGCGCCCCTTTGAGGGTGCAGGTCTTGCCATCCAGTCTCTGAAAATCAGCTACTGCTGACTTAGAGGGAGAAGGAGAAGGTGAGGAAGAGGTGAAGATATGGGGTGGGAAAACATAATGGCAAGTGGTCATGAGTACAACAGGAATTGAGAGAATGTACAAAGAAATCAGCTGGTATACAGTATATACAAAAACATAAAAATTGCTCCACTGGATCAGATCAAAGACATGCCTAGCTCACAAAACATGTACCAGCAGCAGTGGCTGGGGATTCATGCCAGTGATGAATCTGCTCCAGTTTTGGTGTGAAGTTTACCAGTCCTATCCAAAGTGATTCAGAACCTTAGACAGCTCCTGTGAAAATGTTCATACAGGAACAGCACAAGTCTGATGTAAAGATAAAGAACTCTAAGGAAAGAGACCAGGGGCCTTGACAGTACTCATCCACAGTTAGCACCTGGACAACAGATTCAGCAGGCAAATATATCACTTGATCCTTGACTTTCCTGCTCATTTGAGACGTAATCTAATTCTGTTTAAGTTACAGACAATTGTTGCCAATTTTCCACCTGCATATACAAATGAGCATGTGCAGTTTTATATAAACTGGTGTTCTCGTTTGCCTTTTGTTTTGATGATGTGTCATGGGCCAGGGAGACCACCATGGCTAATAGCTGCCACTGTTGGTTCTTCTACCTTTCCATCCAGAACTCTGGGCACCTTCTATCTTCATTTTCCCAGAAATCTTCTCTTTCTTCATGTAGCAAAACCTGGTGGCATTCCAATTAAGATTCCAGGTGGATGGGCTTTGGCAGCTGCTTCACTTTGCACGTGTGTGTGTGTGTGTGTGTGTGTGTGCATGTGACAGAGAATATGTGTGTATGTGTACTTCTCAAAGGGAAGGAACATACATTTTGCATAAACAGCTTGAGGAAGTTATGGATGCCCTGCTCAATGAAGCTACCCCTCCTTGTCTCATTCTCAGTTTTAGGCTGGGAAATCTCATGGAGGTTCAAAGGGTAACTTAAACTGACGAGAACAAAGAATTTAGGGAGTGTTGTTTACATGCTTGTTCAACACTGGCAATGGGACATTGCTCTCTACCATACCTAGATTGGGTGTGAATCTGCCACATCATTCTACCTAATGGTCGGGTCGGTCCTGCAACTGTTCTGAAAGTTAATGACAACATAGACTCTATAGCACTTCAAATTCCATGAAGTATATTGCAGAACACAAAAGCTTATGATTAGAGATGGGCACGAATTAAAAAATGAATCACCCAATTCATTCAAAAATTGCTAATTCATCAATTTGTATTGTATGAATCAATGCCCCTGACTAATATAAATCAATGAATTTTTAGTGATTTTTGATTTGACAATTTGTTGGGCTATAAAAGCCCCCCTGGCACCTAGAGACACCAAAATCACAGAGAAGCTTCCCATGACTCTCCTCTACAATCTCTCCAAATTTGGAGAATATTGGGTTTACCCAAGCCAGCTGCTAAAGGGCACTTTCCTGGGGGGACCCACTTGGTGGGTGTATATTTCTGATGTCTGAAACCCAATCTTCATCAAATTGGAGGGGTTGTAGAGGAGGGTCATGGGAAGCTTCCCTGTGGTTTTGGTGTCTCTAAGTGCCGGGAGGAATTTGCCTGTGGGGGCCCTTTTGTGGGTATATAACTCAGATGTCTGAAAACCAATCTTCACCAAACATGGACGGCTTGTAGAAGCGAGTGAAGAGAAGCTTGTCTGCAATGTTGGTGTTTCTAGGTGCTTGGAGGGCCATTTTATATGGTTTTAAAAAGCAAAAATGAATCAATGAATTGATTTGTCAATTCCTCGGGGAAAAAATCATAAATTTGATATTCATTATTTGTCGACCTTGATGAATCATGAGT
This sequence comes from Intellagama lesueurii, assembly GCA_037013535.1. Taxonomy (NCBI): domain Eukaryota; kingdom Metazoa; phylum Chordata; class Lepidosauria; order Squamata; family Agamidae; genus Intellagama; species Intellagama lesueurii. Next base: position 12,354,825 of record JBAJHW010000003.1, read on the forward strand.
CAAAATGAATCACCATGTTTCTGGTTTGTGCCCATCTCTACTTATGAATAAAAAAACACTGGTCTTTAAGGTGCCATAAGACTCTTTTGGCTTGGCTAGATGGCTAAAATTAAGAGTGGGCTGGAGTGGGCTAAAGAGGATTTTTTAAGGTCGCATAGAGACATGGTATGTCATTTGATATGTTCCCTGCATACACATAGCATACACCCTTCAAGTGACCCTATATGGCCAGCCTCCCTTTAAAGGGAAAGCAAAGAAGAAGAAAATAAGCAAAATATTTCCCCTCTTTGCTCGTTCTTCCTACCAGGAGGAAGCTTTCTATTTTGTAATTATTTTCTCCCTAAAACGCAAAGCCTTTGCTTCCTCCCTTTCCTCCTCCACAAAGGAGCAGAGGAAGTTTTTAATTTCCCAGTATAGTTAAGAACCTAAACTGTCTGCTTATAGCAATTATGATACTGGAAAATTGAAAGCAGATGGGAAATTGAAAACAGGAAGCCATGTATTTTGGTTTATTCTCACTGATTGCATGTGCTGGAACCGAACCAAAATGGAATGATCGTACCCACACCTAAAAAAAGTAGCCTAGACAGGGAGCCAAAAAGGTGTGGGTAAAAATGCTCTGTGGATGGACTGGTTCACACTGGCATGTACATTGTGTGGTCACAGAGAAGAAGAGCAAACTAACCCACCCACAAAGTGGACCAAACAGTGGGACAAATCCTCCTCTAGTCACACCCTTTGTTATTTTGCTACAACAGACTAACTTAGACATTTTGGGTTAATGTTACTGAATCCCCTTTTGTTTGATTTAAAACATAGAAACTGGATTATACTTCTCTCTCTCTCTCTCTCTCTCCTTGTGGAGGGGAAGTAATATATTTCCACCTGAGAAAACTATAGTTAATATTACCTAATTTTCTTTCCAGACCATCTCTTTTCTTTTCTGCTTCCGAAGGTTAGAACGTATCACCTGAGCTCATCCCCAACGGCCTTTTATCATTTCACATTCTTCACGTCAATTCATTTCAATAGTATAAAAAAATTCTGCGTACTTCCCCAAATGGTCTATGATGAGAATCAGATTTCTCACACAGGAAATTTGCATTTGAGGACCCGTGAATAAGTTCTAATTATTTCACTTGCATTTTAACAGGAGTTAAAAATATATCCCTTTATGCAGAAAGTGTCTCAGGTTGATGGAAAAAAATTCTTTTTAATCCCAAGTTTGAAAAAAAAAAGATGGGTTTAAACCAGGAATATATTATGTGCCAGAACATTTTCATTGTTAACGTTTGGGCATTTTAAAGAGGTAAATACTGTGGGCATGACAGAATCAATATCTTATTGATGATGGTGAACCATTCGTGGCATGAGTTGGTATGAGTAAATACTGCATGGGAAAGTAATTTATTGAGCAGAGTTACAACTTAGAAAAGTTACTTTTTTCTGATTTTAACTACTCTTTTTGTTTGTTTTTGGAGTATTGTGCCTAGAATTTCCCCAGATGGGCACTATTGGAGGTGCTGTAAGTGAAAAGACTCAGAAGAGTAGGAATGAAGGATTTAGGAAAAATCATCAAGTATAAGGATGTGTCACAGAGTACACATCTGGTGTTCATCCCTATTCCAGATCACTATGCATGGGTGTTAAAGCAGTACAGTGAAGAAAGCTGACAGGGAAAAAAATGATTTGTTTGAAATGTGGTGCTGGAGGTCCTAGATCAAATTATGCCTGAACTATCTCTGAAGGCAAAATTGTTAAAATGGAGGCTATCCTACTTTGGGCACATAATGAGAAAGCAATATTCTCTGGAAAAGACAATAATGCTGGGAAAAGTTGAATGCAGCAATGCAGGAGGAAGACCAAATATGAGATGGATTGACTCCATAAAGGAAGTCACAACTTTGAGTTTATAAGAGCTGAGCAGAGTTGTTGAGGACAGCATATTTGGAGATCATTCATCCATTCCAACTCAGCAGTTCTAAGATTATTCAGAGGGTTGCCACAAATTGGAGGTGACTAGATGGCACTTAATAACAAGGCCAGAAAAGTAACTTTCCCCAATGCTAAAAAGTGTAAAGGAAAGATGCAAAGAGACACTGAATTGGGATCAATGATTCTGAAGAAAATAGAATATATTTTTACGTTAAAGTAATGTGAATATCTCATGTCATACAGAATGATAGACACAGCAGTATAATTCCATGCACTATCTCCCATTCTTTCAAGCTTTTAATTAATCCAATCACCTCTGCTTTTAACACAATATGGTAATTTGATCATATGGCCAAACTTTTCAGTTTCTACATGCTCGTATTTGGTAGCTTAAGTACTTTCTGTGTAATGTTATGTTTTAGTCTTTACAGTTTGTAGATTTATTTAAACCAAGTGGGCCTGTAGAAGATTAGGATTCATGTTCTGTGAAAAGATTAGTTTTCTCTTATTGCATGACTATTAGGGCTGTGCACAGATCCCCTATTTCGATCTGGAGCTCAATTTATGGCATTGGAATTCATCCTGATTTCCTCCAGAGGGAAATGGGCTTCATCTGATTCAACCTATGTCCCTGATCCCAGTTGATTTGTAAGCTTCCCATGAGCTTGCATTGGAAAACCAAAATGCCTATACTTTTTCTGTTTTTAAACTGATATACATGGAACTTGGAGATATGATGAATGCTAAAGAGGGGAGTAAACATGCCAAATTTCAGACAGTTGTTGTTGTTTAGTCGTTAAGTCGTGTCCGACTCTTCGTGACCCCATGGACCAGAGCACGCCAGGCCCTCTTGTCTTCCACTGCCTCCCGGACAGTTAGCTGCAAGGATTTTATATGCATTTAATATTTTCTTCTCTCTTTTTTCTTCCAGAAAAGAAAGAAAAGAAAAAAGCAGAAGCAACTTGTGCCAAATCTGCATTCACTTTGAATTTAAATTCACTTTGCTTTGCGCCCTGGAACTGAATTTGGCTACTCCACTTTGATCCAGACCTTGTACAGATTGGTCCGAATCAGGACAATTCAGTTAATAATTTGTAACTTGTTTGGCTAGGCCCTAATGCCTATTCATTTGCTAAAATTAGTTAGTTACACACAATCCCCCCATTGGTTTCATGCATGCAGATTTCACTCATATTTGCACTGCATCAAGGTATTCTGTTGTCTTTAGGCTGCATGAATTGCCAAGATCATAAAGTGTTTTCAGTTTGAGAAAAAAAACAAGATTGTTTGAAGATATTATTACTTCTTACAATTTTATTTTATTTGCTATCAAATTTCAAAAAGTATAAACTATCCTTCATTCACAAGGGATCTGAGGGCAATACCATGCCAGATCCCTCTGCATAAAAAAGGTTATCATGAGTATGCAGACAGTCATGATGAAAAGTAGAATTACTGTGTATTAATGTATAAATTGCGAGTTGGAAAGAGTATTGGTGCTAGGGACTGGTCTGCCCCTAGAACTAGGCTCATGGATTAGCCACATCTAGCAATGGGGACGACTCACCATTTTGGTGAGTTGTCCCGCTTCATGAGTCGTCAAAAGTTGACGACTCATGAAGCACGAAGTTGCCCCCATGAAGCAACGAATAACAAAGTTATTTGTCAATTTGTGTGGGGTTATTAAAAAAAAACACCCCCACCCCCGCTGACACCACCTTACCGTAATCGCCGTCGCCAAGGTCTCCGTCTGGCCTCCGCAGCCACGGCGTGTAAAAAGGAAGACTGGCCGCCCTTTACAAATATGGTGGCTGCGGCTTCATTTAGGGTAGGGAAGCTGCAGCTGCCATCTTTGCAAAGGGCAGCCTGGATTCCCTTAGCCTCCCTTAAGGTGTAGGAATCCTGCTGGTATCTCTGGTGTGCAACTGGGTATAGCAGTATGATTTTTTTCATGTTTCCATTTGTGTCACCCCTAGGAAACACAAGTGGGGTGGAGTGGCTGGAATCCTACTGTTATCCATAGCAGCAATATCCCCCTACCTGCAACCTATCTTTCTGAGCAGAAAATGGATGTGTGCAGGGATATCTCCCCAAATCAAAGGACGGAACTTCAGGAACAGATGTAGCCCCATGCCAAATCTAGAATGGGTTTGACCCAAAGGCTGGAAGTTTCTCTCCCCTGATATAATCAAGTATAGCTGATTTTCCCCCCCATCCCCCAATATTTTTCGCTGTATGGTCAATCAGTGTTTCCTTGGTGGTATGTTTTTTAAGAAATCAATTCTGTTATTCGCTATCTTGAATCCTGTTTGTCTCATCAAAAATCACAATATTTATTTGAATAAATATCACGCTGGACCTCATACTCTTCTCCATGTTCTCACATAAAAGCACATGAAAAGAAAGTCTTCTAAATGCCTGATCCCTTTCTTCTCTAGAAGAACTTGGCAGAGACGCCTCACGTTTCCCTTCAGTCTACTTCTGTCTCTCTGAATAAAAATTAAAGCCCTCTCCTCTTCCTTTGAGGGTTGCATTGTTTTCTCGTGTTGCTAAATGCTCCTTTGACTACTTCATCTGTCAGGAACATCTCTTCCCTCCCTGTGTTTCGATTTCCCGGTGCCTTGCAATGTGTGTTGCATGGAAAGTGTTTCTAAATAAAACCTGATTGATGGATGTTTGGCATCGTGGGACCTGTAGACTTACCCATGAACGCAAACATGAGAAAGAAGCAGATGGAATCTCCGTGGCATATTGCAACTGAAAGGTGTCATTTTCAATGTTGTTACACATCCAGAACGGCAGTGTGCCTCCGTTTGCAAGGGGTGGAAGCCAGAAGCACACGAACCCAGGAGATAGGAATGGCTTTGGAAGGGACTCAGCACTTTCTGTCACCCCAGACTGCTCCAGGCTCTGTCCACATGGCAAAATTGATGGACATTCTTTGAATGGAAAAGGATGTGACAGCTGCCATGTCATATTGATCAATATTTGCTGCCAACTTAACAATTGATGTGCAATTCTGTTTTTTTAAATGCTGGATTTTGTTTCACTTCAAACCATTTAATGTCTCTGTCATTAGGTGAAAAGAACAACAAAAAAGGTCACATTTTTCCAATTAATTTCAAAATTGATTTTGAATGTGACCAACATCCTTCCCCCCATTCTGCCTGAAATTCTCATCTATATCCAGGTTTTTCTTTGCTATGGATTCCTTCCATTGCAACAATTGTTTCTTTACACTGAGCACTGTTGTTGCATTCAAGCGTCTTGAATAATAAATAGCAGGAATAAGGAGGTTTGGGATCTTGAGTAAGTGGATTATCTTGTTTCTTTTAAATTTGACATTGCTCATAAAAAATGCAGCTTAAAATCCACACAGTAATAAGTCCTAGCCTGTTTAGTGCAGCTTCCATAGTCTTGTGCTGTCAAAGAAAGTTACTATTTTTCTTAAAGCAGGAGAAGGAAGCTGGCAGCCTGGGGGATGAATCTGGCCCACTGGGGTCTCTGGTGGGCAAAACTATGGATTATCGCTGGTCTTTGTACCCCTCTATGAAGTCACATCTTCTCAAAAAGAAGATAGGCAAGAGGTAAAGAGGAAAGGCCCCTTCACGGATTGCTGCCTTGTTGTGGTGAAGGGGCTTGAGTAATTCAGAGAAGCTATGGGCTATGCCGTGCAGGGACACCCAAGACGGACAGGTCATAGTGGAGAGTTCTGACTAAACACGATCCACCTGGAGCAGGAACTGGCAAGCCACTCCAGTAACTTTGCCAAGAAAACCCCATGAACAGAAACAAAAGGCTAAAAGATATGACGCTGGAAGATGAGCCCCTCAGGTCGGAAGGCGTCCAACATGCTACTGAGGAAGAGCGGAGGACAAGTACAAGTAGCTCCAGAGCTAATGAAGTGGTTGGGCCAAAGCCGAAAGGACGCTCAGCTGCGGACGTGCCTGGAAGTGAAAGGAAAGTCTGATGCTGCAAAGAAAAATACTGCATAGGAACCTGGAATGTAAGATCTATGAACCTTGGTAAGCTGGATGTGGTCAAACAGGAGATGGCAAGAATAAACATTGACATCCTGGGCGTCAGTGAACTAAAATGGACGGGAATGGACGAATTCAATTCAGACGATTATCATATCTACTATTGTGGGCAAGAATCCCGTAGAAGAAATGGAGTAGCCCTCATAGTCAACAAAGGAGTGGGAAAAGCTGTACTGGGATACAATCTCAAAAATGAGAGAATGATTTCAATACGAATCCAAGGCAGACCTTTCAACATCACAGTAATCCAAATTTATGCACCAACCACTGATGCTGAAGAGGCTCAAATTGACCAATTCTATGAAGTTTTACAACATCTTCTAGAACTGACACCAAAGAAAGACGTTCTTCTCATTATAGGGGACTGGAATGCTAAAGTAGGGAGTCAAGAGATAAAAGGAACAACAGGGAAGTTTGGCCTTGGAGTTCAAAACGAAGCACGGCAAAGGCTAATAGAGTTTTGTCAAGAGAACAAGCTGGTCATCACAAACACTCTTTTCCAACATCACAAGAGGCGACTCTACACATGGACATCACCAGATGGGCAATACCGAAATCAGATTGATTATGTTCTCTGCAGCCAAAGATGGAGAAGCTCTATACAGTCAGCAAAAACAAGACCTGGAGCTGATTGTGGCTCTGATCATCAGCTTCTTATAGCAAAATTCAAGCTTAACCTGAAGAAAGTAGGAAAAACCACTGGGCTAGTCAGGTATAATCTAAACCAAATCCCTTATGAATACACAGTGGAAGTGAAGAACAGATTTAAGGAACTCGATTTGGTGGACAGAGTGCCTGAAGAACTATGGATGGAGGCTCGTAACATTGTACAGGAGGCAGCGACAAAAACCATCCCAAAGAAAAGGAAATGCAAGAAAGCAAAGTGGCTGTCAAATGAGGCCTTACAAATAGCAGAGAAGAGAAGGGAAACAAAATGCAAGGGAGATAGGGAAAGTTACAGAAAATTGAATGCAGACTTCCAAAGAATAGCAAGGAGAGACAAGAGGGCCTTCTTAAATGAACAGTGCAAAGTTAAAAAGGAAAATAATAGAAAGGGAAAAACCAGAGATCTGTTCAAGAAAATTTGAGATATTAAAGGAACCTTTTGTGCAAAGATGGACATGATAAAGGACAAAAATGGTAGAGACCTAACAGAAGCTGAAGACATCAAGAAGAGGTGGCAAGAATACACAGAGGAATTATACCAGAAAAATCTGGATGTCCCAGACAACCCAGATAGTGTGGTTGCTGACCTGGAGCCAGACATCCTGGAGAGCGAAGTCAAGTGGGCCTTAGAAAGCATGGCTAACAACAAGGCCAGTGGAGGTGATGGCATTCCAGTGGAACTATTTAAAATCTTAAAAGATGACGCTGTTAAGGTGCTACACTCAATATGCCAGCAAGTTTGGAAAACTCAGCAGTGGCCAGAGGATTGGAAAAGATCAGTCTCCATCCCAATCCCAAAGAAGGGCAATGCCAAAGAATGCTCCAACTACCGTACAATTGCACTCATTTCACACGCTAGCAAGGTTATGCTCAAAATCCTACAAGGTAGGCTTCAGCAGTATGTGGACCGAGAACCCCCAGAAGTACAAGCTGGATTTCGAAGGGGCAGAGGAACTAGAGACCAAATTGCTAACATGCGCTGGATTAAGGAGAAAGCCAGAGAGTTCCAGAAAAACATCTACTTCTGCTTCATTGACTATGCAAAAGCCTTTGACTGTGTGGACAACAGCAAACTATGGCAAGTTCTTAAAGAAATGGGAGTGCCTGACCACCTTATCTATCTCCTGAGAAATCTCTATGTGGGACAGGAAGCAACAGTTAGAACTTGATATGGAAAAACTGATTGGTTCAAAATTGGGAAAGGAGTATGACAAGGCTGTATACTGTCTCCCTGCTTATTTAACTTATATGCAGAATACATCATGCGAAAGGCTGGACTGGATGAATCCCAAGCCAGAATTAAGATTGCCGGAAGAAATATCAACAACCTCAGATATGCAGATGATACCACTCTGATGGCAGAAAGTGAGGAGGAATTAAAGAACCTCTTAATGAGGGTGAAAGAGGAGAGCGCCAAAAATGGTCTCAAGCTCAACATCAAAAAAACTAAGATCATGGCCACTGGTCCCATCACCTCCTGGCAAATAGAAGGGGAAGATATGGAGGCAGTGACAGATTTTACTTTCTTGGGCTCCATGATCACTGCAGATGGTGACAGCAGCCGCGAAATTAAAAGACACCTGCTTCTTGGGAGGAAAGCGATGACAAACCTAGACAGCATCTTAAAAAGCAGAGACATCACCTTGCCGACAAAGGTCCGCATAGTCAAAGCTATGGTTTTTCCAGTAGCGATGTATGGAAGTGAGAGCTGGACCATAAAGAAGGCTGACCGCCGAAGAATTGATGCTTTTGAATTGTGGTGCTGGAGGAGACTCTTGAGAGTCCCCTGGACTGCAAGGAGAACAAACCTATCCATTCTTAAGGAAATCAACCCTGAGTGCTCACTGGAAGGACAGATCCTGAAGCTGAGGCTCCAATACTTTGGCCATCTCATGAGAAGAGAAGACTCCCTGGAAAAGACCCTGATGTTGGGAAAGTGTGAAGGCAAGAGGGGAAGGGGACGACAGAGGACGAGATGGATGGACAGTGTCATCGAAGCTACCAACATGAATTTGACCAAACTCTGGGAGGCAGTGGAAGACAGGAGGGCCTGGCGTGCTTTGGCCCATGGGGTCACGAAGAGTCGGACACGACTTAACGACTGAACAACAAAGAGGAAAGGAGCTAGAGATCTTCATTGCTGGGGAGGACCAAGTTTCAGTTGGACACACAGGGGAAGTGAGGGGGAAGTGAAGCATGACCAGGTGATATTTGAGAGCCAGTTGAGGTCAAGATGGAACTTTGTGGGGGAAATGAGCAGGAAATAAGCTGGTTCAATGGCTGAAGCAGCTGTTGGAAAAGCTCCAACTGGCATTTCAGCTGGAGAGAGAGTGGTCTGAAGGAACATGGTTTAATGGTTTACAATTGGTCCAAAGTCCAAACTTCCCCTCAGGAATGCCTCAGGAGCCATGTCTCTTTCTTTCATTCATTCATTTTATGTATACCCTGCCTTTCTTTCAATAAAAGGGTTCAATAAAAGGTTGCCTTCACATGAGATCAATTTATTTTTGGCAATATGTCTTACCTAAAGGGAAGCTCTTGTAGCTTTTTAAGGTATATAGGAAAGGGATGGAAGATAAGTATTTTGGTATGTAATTTTACTAGTTTCATCGGTAGTTCTAGTGGAACTCCCTACCAAACGAGGCTAACATTGTCCTCTTCACTGTTGTTTGTTCACCAGGAGTAAGAGCTTTCTAATCAAGTAGGCATTGGGCCCCTGACTGGTTGTTGAGGAAGGGAATTTTAACAGGTGTATGTGTCTTGCACTTTTTAATTTTCCCTTATTTGATGTACTTTTACATTGTCTTCATTCAGTAGTTGTTTTAAAACTGCTGGGTAACTCAGTGATTTCAGTAGCTGGCTGTGAAGCCAGAGGTTGGGAGTTCAATTCCCCACGGTGTCTCCTTGACAGGGGCTGGACTTGATAATCCGTAGGGTCCCTTCCAGCTCTGCAGTTCTAAGATTATTCATAGAATCATAGAAACATAGAAAAGTGAAGTTGGAAGGGGCCTACAAGGCCATCAAATCCAACCCCCTGCTCAACACAGGAATACAATCAAAGCATATCTGCCAGGTCATTATCCAAGTTTTTCTTGAATGCCTCCAGTGTTGGAGCACTCACCAACTCCCGAGGTAACTGGTTCCACTGTCATACTGCTCTAACAGTTAGGAGGTTTTTCCTGATATTCAACCAAAATCTGGCTTCCTTTAACTTCAGCCCATTGTTACGTGTCCTGCACTCTGGGATGATCGAGAACATATCTTGTCCCTCCTGTGTATGACAGCCTTTCAAGTATTTGAAAAGTGCTATCATATCACCCCCCAGTCTTCTTTTCTCAAGGCTAAACATGCCCAATTCTTTCAGCCTTTCCTCATAAGGCTTGGTTTCCAGCCCCCTGATCATCCTTGTTGCCCTCCTCTGAAAGTGTTCCAATTTGTTATGAGCATCCTTCTTGAAGTGTGGTGTCCAGAACTGGACACAATACTCAAGGTAAGGCCTAACCAGTGCTGACCAGAGAGGAACTAGCACCTCGCAGTATTTGGAAATAATACTTCTATTAATGCAGCCTAAAATAGCATTTGCCTTTTTTGTAGCCACATCACACTGTTGGCTCATATTTAGCTTGTGACCTACAACAATTCCAAGATCCTTCTCACTCGTAGTTTTGCTGAGCCAGGTATCCCCCATCTTGTAACTGTGTAATTGGTTTCTTTTTCCGAGGTGCAGGACTTTGCACTTATCCCTGTTGAATTTCATTCTGTTGCTTTCGGCCCAGTGCTCTATCCTATCAAGGTCATTTTGAATTTTGTTTCTGTCTTCTAGGGTATTAGCTCTTCCGCCCAATTTGGTATCATCTGCAAATTTGGCAAGCATTCCCTGCACTTCCTCATCCAAGTCATTAATGCAAATATTGAAGAACACCGGACCCAGGACTGAGCCTTGGGGTACCCCACTCTTTACGTCCTCCCAGCTAGAGAAGGACCCATTAATCATCACCCTCTGATTACAATTCTGTAGCCCTTCTGTTCCCTTCTGTAAATTTGTTCTTGACAAATCCATGTTGGCTTCCAGTTATTACTGCATTGTTTTCTAGGTGCTTGCACAATGACTGCTTTATGATCTGTTCCAGAATTTTGCCTGGGATTGATGTCAGGCTGACTGGCCTATAGTTCCCAGGTTCCTCTTTTTTGCCCTTCTTGAAGATAGGGACAACATTAGCCCTCCTCCAATCCTCTGGCACCTCTCCCGTTTCCCATATTTCCCAAAAAATAATGGATAGCGGTTCTGAGAGTTCTTCAGCCAGTTCCTTCAGTACTCTCGGATGCAGTTCATCCAGCCCTGGAGATTTGAACTCGTTCAAGGTGGTAAGGTATTCCTTGACTATTTGTTTATCAATCTCCAGCTGCAATCCTGTCCCCCCACTTTCTTAATAAAACAATTTTGAACATTTATACAAGTCCCATTAAGTCAACCAATTTACTCTAATTGGGATGAGCAATAAGTTACTGACTTGTTATGTTTTGGGCCATAACTGGTTTTTAATTCCATGGTAAACTCTTTTGAATCCCTGGATTGGGAAAATGGTGGAATAAGGTAATGAATACATAAATATTAATTTATCTAAAGGGAAGGGTGTTCCTTCTTGCACCCCTCCTTATTTTTTCACTAGAAGAAATGTAGCTCAGAGCTCCAAAGATGGCAGTCAGTGTCATCCCTCTAAAGCAGTGGTTCCCAACTTTGGATCCCCAGATGTTCTTGGATTACAACTCCCAGAAACCCTAGCCAGCACAGCTAGTGGTGGAGGCTTCTGGGACTTTTAGTCCAAGAACATCTGCGGAGCTGAGATTGGCAACCACTGCTCTAAAGGGCCTATGCCAGTGAGTCCTGAGGTAGGCCTATCTCAGCACCTCTATGGTGCTGAAATCTGGTACCAGCTCCATTGTCAACTTGTGCTTTAAGCCGGGTCCTGTACAGCAGCTGCTACATAGGGCCTCCAAGGTCCCACAGCTGTAAAAATGCTAACAAAGGGGGACTTACATAGAAATAGGGACAAAGGCAAAGATATTTGCATTTTTCAATTCTTAACTCTTTTAAAATTCCATAGAAGAAAAGAAGAAAATCTACAGAAGAAAAGAGGAACACCCTTTTCCTCCAGTAGCCCTTTGACATGAGAACAAAGGGGAGAAAAGCAGCCTGAAAAGATCTTTTGGAAGGTGGGGGGGAAGCACCATTATTAAATGCATTGGGGCAAGCTTGTCTGAGCAGAATGAGAGGCAGCTTACCATTCATCATGCCTCTTTTGTCCTGATGCCTTTATCACAGGGATTCAATGGAGCAAGGCGAAAACTATCCTGTAGCTGATAACTCTTAGAGACAATATAGATGAACTTGAGAAACAATACCATCCTTGTTAGAACTGCTGGATAGCTCAGTGGTTTAGGCATCTGGCTGCATAGCTGGGAGATGGGAGTTCGATTCTGGTGGGGAATCAAACTAACTCCCAACCTTTGGCTCTGCAGCCAGATGCCTAAACCACTGAGCTATCCTTATTATCTAGAATTACGGTTGGCTACTGTGTTGATATCAGGGGACAGATTCTGGGACATAATTAAAGAACAGCAAATTGCAAACTATTTAACATAGGTTTATATCCTTTCCACTGTTTTCACTTTCTGCTTGAGGCATCAAAAGATCTTTGGGCATCTCAACCAGAAAATAAATGAAAACCGTAGAATAGTGGGTGCCAAAAATAAAACAGAAGACACTTCAGCTCAGGAACCACTAATATGTAGAGCTGTGCATTGGTCCCCAATTTAGGATGGAGGCTGTTCTGAGGCTTTGGAATGGATCCCAGTGTGGCTTGGTGCACTCTGTGCCACATCCAACACAATTTGTGTCCCAGATCCTCATCAGTTTGTAAATTTGTAAAGTCATTGCAGAGACTAGTACTGGAAACCCAAAACAGGCTATAACTTTTTTTAGAATTTTAATTTGCACAGATATGCATGAAATATGGAGAAGTGATAAGCACCGAAGACAGGAGTAAGCCGGCCAAATATCAGTCAGCTCGTGCCAAGGGTCTGCATTCGAGGAAACATCAAATTCCGCTTTAAAAAACTAGTAGGCCAAAGTGATTTATGCCCCATCAGAATCAATTTGTTCCTTGGATCCAAATTGCTTTGTAAAATTTCTTCCCTTCACCTTGAAACCCAATCCAGCCATTCCATTTAAAACTAGATCTTTGTTGGTTGTTGTGGGTTTTCCGGGCTGTTTGGCCGTGTTCTTAAGGTTTTTCTTCCTAACGTTTCACCAGTCTCTGTGGCCGGCATCTTCAGAGGACAGGAGTCAAAACTCTGTCTGTGCTCTGTTGCAGTTTGTTGGATAGTTGAGTATTTATAGCTGTGGGATCAGCTTTTGTCCTTTTCAGGAGATTGGGTGATAATGGTGATCAGTGTGTTTTTGTTGTGGGTGTATTGTTGTGATAAGGGGGAGAGATGATCTGTCACTGTGATTGATGGGTGTTGTTAGCTGGTCTTTTGTGTGCAGTGATCACTGGTCCTTGTGGCTGGAAACAGCCCAGAAATCCCACAACAACCATTGGATCCCGGCCGTGAAAGTCTTCGAGAATACATAGATCTTTGTTACGGCCAAGTTTTTCTCCCCACATTATTCCACTCCTACTTAGCTTGCTGATACTTTTCCATTCTTAGATCCTCTTGTTTTACTGTAAGCAAAGGATGGAGCTGAGGCCCCTTGGAGCTGATGTCCTTTTAGAGAATTGAACTTTTGAGATGAGCAACAAGGAACTGCCTAAGAATGCCAGCTGTTTGCTAAGATGTTAGATAAATTATAACCAATGCCCTACATGCTCCCTATCTCCTCTCACTCATTTCAATATGCTGTTTCTTTTTTTTTTAAATCACATTTGTAACTTGGGGTTCATCTATTCTCTTGACTGGAGAAAACTCTTTCTGATGTGGTGGTTGGTTTCAGTCATAATGTAATGCTATATGAGAATTCGAAAGCACATGTGCACACACCTTTACTTTGCTTTTCTAACCCTCTTCCAATCTGTTATTTTGTTGCCTGTTGCTCTATATGTTTGTTAAGTTCTGAATAAATTTATTTGACCCACCTGCATTTTGCATCTGTCTTTCTGGGCCACAGAACTATAGTGGTTGACCACAACCACAACAACCTTGTTAAAAATTGATCCACATTAGGATGATTACCCTCCCAACCCCGGAATAAAGATGCAAGACAAAATAGTATGGGTTAAAACACGGGCCACACTTTATTGATTGTAATTCAAATTTGCCATCCTTTGGCAAAGGGGGCACAGCTGTAGTGCGGAAACAGGTAAATCGCAGAGGTCTCAAAATACCCCTTAATCAACAAATGGGCGAGTCCCCGGCCCCAGGTTCTTGTGGTCTTAAAGACAGCAAGAACCTGGCTGGCAACAATTTGATGACCCCCGGACCTTGAGCCATCTTTACTTGATGACTGTTGGTCCGGTAGTGGCCCAGCGCATCTTTCCCCCCAAGCACTGTAATCGCACGATCCGCAGCGCTGGGAGGTCCGATGGGCTGTTAGCTTACCTGATTTTGCAGTGGGTCTCACCAGAAAAACCTGTTTTTTCCGCACTACCCGCCAGTGTGACCGGATTTCCACCACAAAATTGCCAACGCCCGGCTCTAGTGTGGGTTAGGCGAAAAATCCCCTCATCCAAAGGCCAATCAGGATGCAGGTCAAAAATTCCTATCCAGCCCCCAAAGGCGACCAGAAAATTCACACTACAAATTAGGGCGGGCGGGCGGGTGCCAGAAAAAGAAGAGGGCGGCTAGAGGGGGAACGCCCCTTAAATAACTTGGTGTTACCCCCCTCTCTTCAGCCACTATCGTGAGACCTTAAGGTCTCGCGCTATCCGTGGGGGGAGGAAAGGGCGAGCCGTGCTGCTGAAGCCTCGGCTCGGCAGCGGCTCCAACATTTGATCCTGATGCAATTGGACCTTGGCCAAAGCTGGTCTAAACTCTTGCTAAGAATCACAGCGCAGGCAAAACTGCCAGTGTTATTTTCTTCTATATATAAAATTCTCCCATATATATTCATCCCAAATTTTAATGCCAAGTCTTAAATTTAGGAGTGGAGTTGTTATTTTTTCAGTTCACTCTACTGGCAAAATTCAAGAGGCTCAGCTATCCTCAGTGTGAAAAGGATTGTGCTGTTCCTGGATGCCATGCAGCTGCTAAAAATGAAGAGTTGGCCCTCTCCAGAAGGAGTGGCAACCCTAATTTAGTCCCACAAACATGGCTAAATATGCAGGAATTCAAAGCCAGACGTCTGCTTCCTCCTTCTCATGTTCCTCTTTCTCTCACATTGTATTGTTAAACCTCAAGTTCTATCAAGCATATAAAGCCACTCATGGGTTTTGGAACATTCTGGTAAACAAAATTAATTTTGCACCCACCCATATGCCTAAACAGAGATGACAGCAAATTCAACAAAGCTAGAAATTTCATTTTTAGTGATTTGGGGGATTCTGCCCATTCCCATGGATGCATTCAGGATAGCATTCCAATCAAGTAAAGCTGAACCGATTTTATTAGGATCTGCTGCTTCTCACCTCCTGTGAAACAGAGGATGATTTTGCCAAATGTTCTATGAATATTCTTCCTTCCTTCCTTCCTTCCTTCCTTCCTTCCTTCCTTCCTTCCTTCCTTCCTTCCTTCCTTCCTTCGGTAATGATAAAAAAAATTCTTATTTGCTGGAGGTTTTTCCCTTTTCTACAAGGCAAATTAAAAAAAAGTTGGATGGCCTTCTATCAGAAATGCTTCAGCTGTGAATTTCCTGCATTGAGAGGGGGCCTGGCTAGACTAGTGCTTCCCAACCCTGGGTAACCTGGGTGTTCCTGGACTGCAACTCCCAGAAAACCTGACCAGCACAGCTGGTGGAGAAGGCTTCTGGGAATTGCAGTCTGAGAACATCTGGGTTACCCAAGCTTGGGAACCACAGAGGAAGAAAATACTCAGAAGTGGTTTGCCATTCCCTTCTTCGGGGGACCTAAGAACACCCGGGTTACCTAGGTTGGGGACCCACTGGCCTAGATGATAACTGAGCTGGCTTTCATCTCTAAAGTTCTATGGTTTGAAGTCTCCCTCCAAAGTGTCTCAGAGTTGCACTAGATTTGGGGCACTGTGGAAGATGCAAAATGGTGGTCAGGATGTGTGACATAACATAAACGGCAATGAAGTATCCAATGAGTGTCTCTCTTGTACTGTATATTATGGCAAGTCATTCCAGCATGTGTATATATGAGTAGAATGATTGACAGCGAGGAGATCTCTGGTAGCAAGTGCATACAGATGTAGAAAATTCAACAGAGGTGCCATTTGTGGTCATCCCTAATATATGGTGATATTCCAAGTGCTTCACAACTCCAGAGCATTAGACAAGACAGCTTATTTTCCCTCCGCTGATGTTTAGCCATGGTGTCAATTGGACAAATTGCTTTCTAGGACTATAACTACCCACTTTTCCCAACCAGTATGGCTCTTCCAAATTCTGGCCAACCTCATTATCATCTTATTCACTTGCCAGATGAAGGAGACACCCCACCCCCCCATGATGCATCCATAGGCTCTGCCAGATGGCATCACTGTTTTGGTTGAAAAAACAACACACCAAGTCTCAGAGCTGGGCTTCAAAGTAGTTTTCCTTTCATTATCTGATAAACCTTGATTTACATTGCTTTGAATCAAGCCTGCCTTTATGAACCTTCCTTTGTCCCCAAGACTACCAGTTTCTGTTCATAATAAATAAATAAATAAATAAATAAATAAATAAATAAATAAATAAATAAATACAGCTGCTTAGGCTCTGAACTCCTGAATGAACGAGCCATTGCTTTTTTTTGTTTTGTTTTGTTTTGTAATCCCATAAGTGTCATGTTATTTGAACCCTGTCTCCTTCAGGCGTTTGGTCTGGATATTATTGCACTATCTAATGACTGCTTCATTACCCACTTCATTAGCTTCCTATTAATAATAAATACAAGGAGGTACGCACTCATAATTATACTGTTAGTTCAGGAAGACAAGGCTTATGAAAAGGTGCTGCTACTAAATTATAAACCCCATTTGCCAACTAACAAACAAAACAATAGAGAGTATCTTATTCTTGTTTCTCCTTAGATTTTATTCATGTGGATAAAAAAATGCACTGAGCAAATTCTGGTGTTTTTTTTTTTTTACCTTCATGAATGTTCAAATCTATTGCGATAGCATAAGGGTTACATTTGCAGTTCTTATGTTTCTTCATCCCCACTGAAAACGCCTATCTTTGCAACTATCTTACTGACAACCAGAATATTTCATTTCTGCTTCTTGGCATTATGATTCACTAAAGAACAACATCAGACTTTTTGGGGGGTGTATGGGGGAAGTTACACCCCGTGTGTTGGTTTTCCCTGTAACCCCATGGCCCCCAAAATCAGTACATGGCAAGTACTGACTGAAACTCAAGGATATTGTCTACTACACTTGAGGTAACAACAGTGTAAGATGTCTGTAATGTATTGGGAGCTTCAGGTGAAGATCCTTTGCTGGATAGGCTACTTACAGCTGTGCTGAGATTGACTGCGCTTGCTGAGCCACTCAATTAGGTTACTCCTACAGACTAGCAATAGGCCAAGAGAGTTCTTAACTGTTGGGTGTAGGTATTGAGTGATTGAATGTGTGTGTGTGGGTGTTTTTAGGGAAGATTTGAGTATACATGTGGCAGTTTACTGTCAGTGTTTGTTCATAGTGTCTCCTGCAAATAAAGAGCTCTGCGGAAGGCATCTCCACATCTGAACCCACTACTTTACCTGGGCGACAAGGATGGGATTATGCGTGGGTTGGCAGCCTAAGACTGGAGTTGAATCACCACCTGTATGCGTGGGTAGGCAGCCCTACGAAATAGAACTGAATTGCTTGCTGGGGAAGGGTTGTTGCTGTTATTGCTCCGGTGTAAGTAATCAGGATGACTCTTAAGGGCCATTTTGAGCCATTTGACATTGCTGTTGAAGATTGGGACTTGCATATTTCCCGATTCCAGTTCCATCTCACGGCAAATGAGATTAATGATGCTGAGTATGTCAAGGTCACATTTCTTAGTGTTTGTGGGTGATCCATGTCTGAAGTTGCCCAGGCTCTTGTGGTGCCACATGAGCTTGATGTTGTGTCCTTTAGGACGATTAAGGCCAAGTTGTGATCAATTGGTGTGTGGCCTTCAGGATGAGAAGCTCCAGAGACAGCTCTTTGCAAGAAAGAATCTGGACTTCAAGGCAGCATACGAGAACTCCAAACGTCAGGTTGGAGTTCCACAGGTAGAGTTCTTGAGGTTCCTCATAGATTCCACTATCTGCAGTGGACCAGTACCTAAGTCTAAGAAGGAGCTGCAGTCCTTCTTGGAGCTCCTGAATTTCTACCATGCCTTCTTGCCACATAAGGCATCTGTTGTGGAGCCTCCACATCGTCTCCTGGAGTCTTCCGCCCCTCGGGCCTGGGGCCGGAAGGAAGCTGCAGTGTTTGTCACCGTGAAGGACCTTTTGTCATCGGAAAATGTCCTGACGCACTTTGACGGAAGGAAGGCCCTCGTCCTTGCATGTGATGCCTCCCCATATGGCATTGGGGCCGTTCTCAGTCATCAGATGCCCAGCGGGCGTGAGGCTCCTATTGCCTACTTTTCCAGGACACTGTCATCGGCAGAGTGTAACTATGCCCAAATTGACAAAGAGGTGTTGGCTATCGTGGCAGGGGTCAAGAAGTTCCATGACTACCTGTATAGCCAGAACTTTGTCAATGTCACAGATCACAAACCACTGTCGGGTCTCTTTGCATCAGATTGACAAACACTGCAGATCCTGTCACCTTGGATATTGCGCGGGACTGTGTTCCTGTCTGCTTACTCTTATGATTTGCATTATCACCCAGGTAAGGCATTGGGTCATGCTGATGCCCTTAGCTGCCTTCCACTACCAGACCCTGCTGTTGATCCATCGCTGGCCCATCATGTCCTACTGATTGAAGTCCTGCCTTGCCCACTGATTTGTGTCACTGATGTCACTGCACACTTCACCAAGGACTGTACCATAGCCCATGTTCTTAACTGGGTGTGGAGGAGGTGACTAGAGGGCCGCATGGCTGAGGAGGTCCAGCCACTCAGAGCCCGGCAGCAGGAACTTTCCATACATTAGGGTTGCCTGCTGTGGGGGAATCGAGAAGTTATTCTGCCCAAATTGTGGCAGCAAGTTCTCGAGGCACTGCACATCGGCCACCCGGGCATTGTGAGCATGAAGGCACTTGCCCGCAGCTACATGTGGTGGCCCGGCATAGATAAAGCAATTGAAGAGTGGGTCTGCTCCTGCTAGCCATGTCAGGAATCTCAGCCATCCCTGGTTCAAGCTCCAGTTCACCCATGGGAGTCAGCGCATGCGCCATGGTCCCAACTTCACATAGACTTTGCGGGGCCCTTCCGGGGACAGACATTCCTGATTGTGGTGGACTCATTTTCCAAGTGGTTGGAGGTATGTCCACCTCTGTCGTCATTCGGGCACTCCATTGTCTTTTTGCAACGCACACACTTGGGTGTGGTTATTGAGTGAATGAATGTTGGGGGGGGGTGTTTTGGGGGAAGGTTTGATTATATATATGGCAGCTTGCTGTCAATGTTTGTTCATCGTGCCTTCTGCAAATAAAGAGCTATGCTGAAGTCATCTTCATATCTGAACCCACTACTTTACAAAGTCTATCTTGAAGGTCTTGGTTCTCCATCAGAGCTTGTTCTGTGTGCACCAAAATGTGACTCTGGGGTATTAATCTGGATAAGTGAGGGTTAATTCCTTTCTGCCTTCCTGCCTTGGCCATAATTTTTTCTTTCCCCTATACTTCTAATAATTCAGGTGTAATTGCCATTCCTTGTATCACCACCATCTGTTATTTCTTTGGGCTAGAATTGACAGAATTTCCCACCCAGTCTGGACATTAATCATGCTAGGATCACTATAAGTCAGTTCTGACTTGAGGTACAGAACACATACACAGAGACAGAAGGAAAAAAGACATTTCTCATTCATTCAATTGCATCATGTCTATTCCATCTTTCTCCTGGTGAGAGGATCCAAGGCAGTTCACAATACAAGAAATAGTAATGCTTAAGACCATAAATAATTACAAATTAAAAACCACAGAATAATTGAATTGGAAAGGGCTTAGAGGGCCATCGAGTCCACACACACCCAGCTCAGTCTAGTAGGCAGAGTGGCAGTAAAGCAGTAATAGCTCATGAGGACCTCACTCTGTACCCTCTCTAATCTTTCATTGGCTCAAGTGTTCAAGGGAGATCTCAGGCTTTACGGAAGGGAGAGGGGGGGGGGTTCAGCTGACTTTTGCCTTCTCCTTTGGTGCCAGCAGTTCAATCTTTTTGATTTCCATTTCCTCTGTTCAAGGCTCTGGGCATCGTAAAAACATTAACCCTACAAAAGCTGGGTAGAAGATGAAGGATCCATGTACTACTCCATCCTGTGGGTGAGCAGTTCCTCATTGCACTACTCACTAATTATCCAAGAATTGAACAAATACTGAATTCAATCTGTTTTTCCACATTTTGTCCAAAGACAAGGAAGGACACATGTGGAAGAGAACTCACCAGCCCTGCTCCTTTTAGTGCCATTTCACTCCTGAAATAAAATCTCCTATTTAAGATGGTACAGTCTAGAGATGGGCACAAACCAGCAAAATGGCAGTTCATTGTGGTTTATGGTTTGTTGAAGTGCATGAACCACAACCCATGGACTTTCTGAACTTTGTCAAAAAACGAACCACAAATCGGTTTGTTTTGGTTCAGAGGTTCATGAGCCCTAGAATGGCCCTTCAGCTACCCAGAGACACCAAAATCACAGAGAAGCTTCTCCTGACTCACCTTTACATCCTCTCCAAGTTTGGATTTCGGACATCTGAGTTATACACCCTCAAAGCAGGTTCCTTTAGCAGCTGGCTTGGAGAAAAATTCAGCAGTTCATGCCAGGGAACCTGACACAGGGTGTTGCTCATTAGCAGGTGGACTGAGGACAGACAAAGCCCTTTCCCCAAAATGTGTGGACAATGCCACACTGGAGGTGTGAGCTGAGGTACAGAGGTTATTGTGTGGTCAATGGGGGATGGAGATACAGGCTACCTGACAAGGGAAGCTAACCTGGTTCCAAGGTAGAAGGGTTCCTCTAGCAGAAGTGGCTCTGAGGGGAAAATGGCTCCTGTGAATCAGTCTTATAAACAAGAACAAGCAACTCCCCCAGAGTCCTTTGAGCCACGTGTTTGGCTGCCTGACCTGCCAATCCAGTAGTCGTTTGGTCTCTCCCAGGGCTGTCTAGTGCTTCTGATTGACAGGAGCAGGCTGTTGGGGGGAGTAGTGAGAAAACAAACCAAAAATCACTAAAAAGTTTGTTTGTTCATTTTGTTTTGGTTCATCAGTTGTGGCAAACCCGACCAGAAACCAATGAACCAGCAATTTTTGACGAACGTCCTGGTTCGTTTTTTTGGTTCCTGCCCATCTCTAGTTCCGTCTTAATACCATTTTAAAAAGAATGTCCCATCTGATATAACATGTGGTTCAGGCCACATTTTAGCTTTGCAAAAAATACAAAGCAAGGCAAGACTCTTTCATTAATAGCTTCAAGGGGCTTGTATCTAAAAGCCAAATTAGCCTGATTGAGACTGACCTTTGTTTTTAATTTAAAAAAAAATCAATTTGCATATGCATCCTAAAATATTAATTAGAGTTGTCCTCAAAATCTTACCTAAGGGAGTACCTTTGGGGAATTCCATCCTCAGGGAAAACATCTGAAGAATTTCACAAGACGCCCAAAGCATGTCTATGAGTTGGCAAACGTTTCTTGAAATTGGATTAGATTTAGGAAGATAAATCCTGACTTGATTTGTCCTCACTTTGTAAATTAGACAATTTTGTGTATACACACACAAAGTCCTCAGCCGAAGCCATTACAAAACAGTCTAATATGGTTGGTTGCAGAGGTAATTTGCACCTTTTCACCAGCAACGTTTACACATTTTTATAAAATGTGCATTACTGAACAATGTGATTTAGAAGCAATTTAGTGAAAACAGAAACTTCATGGATTGTTTGCTTCTTTGTGATCATCTAGGCTGTCCACTCTGCTTGCTGATGTGAATGTTTCCTACCATTTTTTTTCCTTTGGCATGCAAATTCCATACCTCCTCACTCCAAAAATACTCTCTTTGGATCTCGGTCGCGAGCAGTGGTTCTGCTCACGACCAGGCTAATTAACCTTCTCGTTAATTTATCTAAGAAGAGAAGGGTGTTCTTTTTTGCTTCATTCCCCATTTTTTTACTGGAAAAGGGCAGATGTAACTCACATCTCCAAAGATGGCAGTCAGTGTGATCCTCTAAAGCAGAGGTTCCCAACCTTGGCCCCCAGATGTTCTTGGACTCCAACTTCCAGAAACCGTGGTCTGCACAGCTAGTGGCGAAGGCTTCTGGGTGTTTTAGTCCAAGAACATCTGAAGACCCAAGGTTGCTAACCATTTGTCTAGAGATACAAATTTAATAACATCTTGTTCAAGGAAGGAAACCAAGAGAAAACATCTCATTTTCTCTTGACAGAACAATTTGTGCCCACAATTTTTTTAAACAAAATGTCACAGGATTTCTTGGGTGTTGCATGATCATATTTTCCTGGAAGAAAGACCCACTTGTACAGAATTATTATAATTCCTGTGGCAAACATATCTTTCCTGTGCAAGATTTTCAGGAAAGGCCATTGAGATGCACAGAATTTTGCAGCTTATTGTACAAATGAACAGGGAACATGGGGTGGGGGAGGTAGCACAGGAAAAACAAGACCAAGATCTTTTTATGGCAAAAAAAAGAAAGAAAGAAAAAGAAACCTCTTTGGTGCAAGGGGTAGTCTTAGCAAGAAGTGTAAGCATGGTGGGACTTTGAAAATTGCTGAGAATGATTTTTTTATTATTATTAATAGTAGTAGTATTTGCATTCATCACATCTGTATTTTTGTCTCTCCCTGAAGACAAGAAATTTCTAGGAGGTTGGAAAATGCAAGAGGTGCTTATCTTGCTGTAAGCCTGAGTTGGCCAAACCCTGAACCAAATTTGGCTGATTTGAAACACTTCAGATGAGGTCCAAAGTGGATCAGATTTATCTGATTGTGGGGCTGAAATAGATCTGGATTGATTTGATTCAGTTCCGATTGTTTCACTGTTTCAGACAATAAAAAGAAGCCTGAGAGTATGTCTCTGAAATACTGCAAAAGAGAACCATCTAAGAAAAAATCCAGGGTGGCTTGAGGGGGAGGAAGAGCATGGGACCTGTACTTATTGACAACTTTGGCTTGCAATCTTGGTCAAGAATCTTACAGCTATTTTCCAATCACACTGCTTATAGGGGGGGATTACTGAAAGGAATGAGATTATTTCTTTTTACTACAAATCCCAGAACTCTCCCTTCTGGGAGTCCCACCTGACAGACAGACAGCTATATATGGTTCACCTGGGAGAAAGGCTTTGTGGTGTTAATTTATGGCCAAACTCCATATAGCTTCTTGTTCAGAAAGGAAGCTATCCATGTGCTTTTGGCAGCTTCTTTTTTAAAAATAGGAAGCTAGGAAGAGCTAGGCCAGGAAGCCTTCCAGCTGAATATGGATCTCTGGGTTGGTTCCTGGACCAAATCAAGGCACTTTTGCACAGTCCCAATTGACATAATGAGTTACTTTCTGGAAACCATGGCGATACGATGTAACAAAGTGCCTATACAGGAAAGTAACAAGCTACTGGATGAATAGCTATTGGAAGGTAGTGTTCAAAAACTGTCCATGTACAGTTAGGGTGCCAATGTTAATTTTTTTAGTGCTAAAATAAGTGTTGCTTTCTCATCATAGAATCATGAGGTTGGAAGGGGCCAATAAGGCCATTGAGTCCAACCCCATAAGTGATTCATAAGTAGACATGTGTTATTCATATTCGTATCCTTGGGGATACAAATACAAATAGTGGCACTAAGGATGCCATTCCCTCCCTCCAGAACTGGCCAATCCACTCACCATTTGCTGCACAGTGCTGAGCTCTATCGTTGTCGCGATCATCGCGCACTAGCGGAAGGAGCCTGGCTGGCTCTTCCCTGCCTCCCCGCACAGCCAACCACTCTGCAAGGAGGTGGGATGGGGAGTCTCCCTGCTCAGCTGATGAATGGTTGGTTGCACGGGGAGGTGGGGAAGTGCCAGCTGGGCTTCTTCCCGGATTGGCACAACAATAATGAAGGACCCCAGTGCTGTGTGGTGACCATTGAGTGGACAGGACAGTGCTTGGGGGGGGGGGGAGAATGGGCCTCTGTGGCATCTGTGTTGCTGCTATTCATATTTGTATCCCCAGGGATATGAATAGGAATAGCCCATGTCTATTCATAAGTGATTCTTAAAAGGAACAACCTATTTTGCCTGTGCTATTTGCATAGATTTTTCTTGTTGCCCCATTCCACCTCCCTCCCCCACTCCTTACATACTTTAAAAATATATGTTTTATAAATACTTTGTTTGGACATAATATAGAATTGACTCCATTGGCTGGGTTTATTAAATTATGCTAATAGACTCAGCAGTGTAAACAGTTTTACTGGACTTATGGGATAATTCATAATAAGTATAATGGGACACAGTGGCTGGAACTTGCTAAAAAAAGTAAAAGAAAGTTAATTCAGAACAAATTAATTATTTCTTTCCAGCAATGGGGTTCCTGTCAGAGAGGTATGCCTCAGAAAGCAGATTTGCAAAGTAAACTCCTGTTTAGCACATAGTGGCCACTCATAAAACAAAGCAGGGCTGAATGGAAGATATGGAGTGAAGAAAAGAAAATGCTATAACAGATATTTTTCACCGTTTGAGGGAACACTGTTTCTAAATACATGCTAAGCATATCATTGAGTCTGATCCCTAGAAAGCATAAGAGTCCTCTTTTAAACATTTTCAGGAATGTTCATAAAATTTGAGCTGATTCTAAATGAACGCATGGAGAATACATCTAACAGTAATGCCTGTAGGCTTGTTTGACTCTATTCATCCTTAAGTGCTCTGTACTGAAAACTCGCAAAACTGATATTGTTTTCTTTTCTTTTCACTTTGCAGAAGGAATAATGCCTCTTTCTGATCTAGCAGAGCTACCTTCAGGTCCCAATGAAAGTTTCATACTTTGGATAATCGCTGGTTTTATGGTAGTTTGGATCCACTGCATTTCCCTGACAACAGATGTATTTTCTGATCGTTGGCATTGTTTGCAATGCATTTTCCTTATAAAGGCAAGCAAAGTCTTCAGGGCAGGGAAAAAATGTAGGTCTAGACATTATTTTTGGAGCTGAAAGCAGTGCAGCTAAAGGGTATCTATAGAATTTAAAGCAGATCTGGGACAGTGTCTAAACAGGAGCTTAGGATGAGCTTGCTGTTTCTGTGAAACACTGTAAGAAGGATGGGAATGAACAATGGTTGAATTGAACAGTGGGATCACAGCCAGAATATAAATGCCCACATAGAGATGTCCCAAAGCATCTTCCTTAAGATGAAATACGTAATATTCAACAACAACAAAAATATATTTTAAAAAGCTTTGAAAATGTGCATTGTATGGTGTCAAGTTTTCATAGTTCTGCTGTATGGCAATGAGTCATGATTCTCATGAACTTTAACTTGGAATAATTTAAAAAGGAGCATTTGAAACGTGGAATCTGTCCTAGGGCATGGTTATACTGTCAATTAGAGCCACTGTTGATTTGGAATAAAAATAAGAAAAAATAAAATTGATTTTACATAAGGTGTCTCCATGAAGTAAATGGAAGCATAGATTTTTTTTTATTTTTATGTTATTTTATTTTTTTGCATGGGAAATTGGGGGGTTTTTTTGGAGGGGGGGTGGCTGGAAGGTGAAGCAAAATAATCCTCTGCCAGAGGGTCGTTTATGTTAAATCACATGCCGAACCGAATTATTTCACGCAAACCCCTCTGTCTGAGTAAATTGTGTGTTACAGGTAAGAGGGGAGAAACGGGAGGGAGAGGAGGAAGACCAGTTATGGCAGAGCCAGGAGGAGGGGTGCCAGGCTTTGCTGCCTGGTTCAGCTGCTAGTTTCCTCTGCCCACCTGCCCACCTGCCCACCCACCCGTTTGCTTGCTTGTTTGCCCCCCGCCTGCTCACCCCCTGCAATTGCTTGGTTGCTTGCTCTCCCAATCACCCCCACCCGCCTGCCTGATTGCTCACTTGCCCCCCTTCGCTTGCCTGCCCAATTGCCCCCCCATTGCTTGCTCATCTCCCTCACTTGCCCTCCACCCCCCACTCTTACCCCTTCTCTCATTTCCCTTTCAACCCCTTTCCTCCTCCTCCTCCTCCCCCCCCCCCCGCTAGATGGTGTTCTTCTCACATCCCCGCATCCCAGCTGAGCAGAGCCAACTAATCAGAGACAGTGACAGGGGCAGTGGCGGTGAGAATGTACACACCAACCTAAAAGTTTTTGATTCCGGCTAGAGTCCATGTGACTTTAACGCAAATGCAAAAGCAAACAAATAAATAAAAGATCCCTCTCCTGGTTTATTTCAGCAGTGGGACCAGGGCCTCAGTAGATTTTTAGATTCGAGCAAGTGTGCTTAGGTTCCATTTTAATTTTCCACAATGCCTCTCATGTGCCACTGTAGCATTCTGTGGTATTAAAAGCATGGATGGTTCTCCACTTCCCATTTTACAGCAGCAGGCCTCTGAAGGGAGTCAGCTAAGCAATAGAAGGTTGTCCAGTGACTTCCATTATTCAGTGGAGACCGGACCATAAGAGCCCCATCTCCCAGTCCAGCATCCTGTCTATGCTTACCACTACAGTCCTCATACATCTGTCTTTTAGGGCAGATGGTTACTAACCTTGGGGAACCCAGATATTCTTGGACTGCAGTTCCCAGAAGCCTTCACCACCAGCTGTGCTGGCTGGGGGTTTCTGGGAGTTGCAGTCCAAGAACACCTGGGTTACATAAGATTGGGAACTACTGTTTTAGGGAGTGCCAGCTGGGAGCAATCTTTCCAAACAGGAATCTAGGCTGAGGTAAGCCTAGCCAACTTTCAAAACTTTCCAGTTGAGGCCTTTCTCCCAGTTGAGCCACATTTAGGTGTCTGTATGTCAGGCATACGTGGTGGTGCTGCGGGTTAAACCGCAGAAGCCTCTGTGCTGCAAGGTCGGAAGACCAGCAGTTGTAAGATCGAATCCACGCAACGGAGTGAGCTCCCGTCGCTTGTCCCAGCTCCTGCCAACCTAGCCGTTCGAAAGCAAGTAGATAAATAGGCACCACCTTGGTGGGAAGGTAACGGCGTTCCGTGTCTAGTCATGCTGGCCACGTGACCACGGAAACTGTCTTCGGACAAACGCTGGCTCTATGGCTTGGAAACGGGGATGAGCACTGCGCCCTAGAGTCGGACACGACTGGACTAAATGTCAAGGGGAACCTTCACCTATGTCAGGCAGAGCTCCCAGAATGGAGAATTATGGGATTTGTAGTCCATAAAATCCAAAAATCCCATCCCTATTATATTTCTTCTTTTCTTCTTCCTCTCTCTTTCTCTGAAGTACAAAGTCTCTGTAGGCCTACAGGCTGTTAAAAACGTTTAGTTGTCAATATCAGTCTTCCTTTAGAAAACACATGTTTTTCCCCTCTTCCAGAATTCCCTTCCTTTGAAAGTGAGAATCAATGCTGTTCTGTGTTTATTAAAGCTGTGCTTATTAAAGTTGCGCAAATCTCACAGCTTTCTTACTAAGTGGCTAATCTGGATACTGACAGATCAAATAAAAACACATGCTGCCCATCTGTAGCAAAGTAGACCTGCAAACATCGTGTACCCAGACCATTTTGATAGGTGTGCAAATCCTATGGCAGATACAGAGGAAAAAAGGGTGAAAGAGGGGAAATTTTTATCATTTTTAATTACTTTTAGAAATGGAATAATAGGCTCCAGAAGTTATATTAACCCTGTTAAAATTAGCAGGCTTAAATTGTAAGAAAATTCAATGAAGGCTCCACTCTTCTCGTTCTCTTGCACGAGGAAAAGGAACAACAGAATTATTCTACTTGGAGGGTGGAGGTCTTTGGTGGTACTCTTGTCAAGAGAACAAAATGAGAACAAGAACCTGTTACTTTTTTGTGCAGGCTAAGAAATGTATTTTGGGTAGTTTCCCCTAATAGTTGCATTTTCTACATATTTTCCATAGACATATGTTACAAAATTCTGAGAAATCTGATTTGGGATGAAAAACTGAAGTTTGGTTCATAGAGAATTATAGGATCTTAGGGTAATTGAGTTGGAAGGGTCCGACCCCCTGCTCAGCACAGAAATCAAAATCAAAGTAGATCTGACAGATGGTTGTCCAGTTTTCTCTTGACTGCCTCCAGCATTGGAACATTCACCATCTCCTGATGTAATTGGTTCCATTGTCATACTGCTTTAACAACAAAGATGTTGTATTCTCAATTGGGACCACAAAACGCAGCATCCACACCAGAATCACCATAGTCTCTCGAGACTGAAGGATGCCTAATCACACCAGAATCAAAGAACATGAAAGACACTGCAGACTAAAACAACCGGAAAGTCGGCAGTAGCTGAACATGTCCTGAAAGAAGCTGGACATGAAATCCTATTTCAAAACACAGAAGTACTGGACAACACCAGCAATCATTATGTTAGACTACACAGGGAAGCCACTGAAATCCACAAACATCAGCACAGCTTCAACAAAAAAGAAGAAAGTCTAAAACTCAACAAAGCCTGGCTCCCAGCACTGAAAAATACAGCCTGCAAAAAGGTCAACAAACTCTTCCCAGCCACAAGGACCAGTGATCACTGCACACAAAAGACTAGCTAACGACACCCATCAACCACAGTGACAGATCATCTCCCCCTTATCACAACAATACACCCATAACAAAAACACCCTGATCATCATAATCACCCAATCTCCTGTAAAGGACAAAAAGCTGATCCCACAGCTACAAATACTCAACTATCGCACACACTACACCAGAACACAGAGTTCTAACTCCTGTCCTCTGAAGATGCTGGCCACAGAGACTGGCGAAATGTTAGGAAGAAAATCCTCCAGAACACGACCAAACAGCCCGAAAAACCTACAACAACCAATTAAGATGTTTTTCTTGATCTTCAACCTCAGTCTATCTTCCTGTAGCTTGAGCCCATTATTATGTGTCCCAGACTCTGGAATGATTGAGAACAGATCCTGCCCCTCCTCTGTATGACATCCTTTCAAGTAATCCTTTCAAGTTTTCAAGACATCCTTTGAAAACTGCTATCATTCAGCTTCAGTCTTCTTTTTTCAAAGCTAAATACACCCAGTTCTTTCAGTCTTTCCTCACAGGGTTTGGTTTCCAGCCCCGTAATCATTCCTGTTGCCCTCCTCTGAACTTGCTCCAATTTGTCAGTGTCCTTCTTGAAGTGGACACAGTACTCTAGATAAGGCCTAACCAGTGCTGAATAGAGGGGGACTAGTATCTCGCAGGATTTGGAGACTATACTTCTGTTAATGCAACCTAAAACAGCATTTGCCTCTTTTTAAAATAGATTTTGAAAGTATGAAATTAGATACTTCTGGACCAAGCAAATTTCCAAACTGATCTTGATTATTACGTTGCTCTTGAGAGGTTGTTTAGACACTTTATCCTTATTGGGAGCAATCAATCAGTTTCAGCAGCTGTTCATAGCATTTCTGAAGCACAAAGCTGTCACAATGATCCCCTAATGATGTGACATTTGATGTGTAATCAAAAGATTCATTTTTTATGGTTGAATATTTGGGGTGGGGAGATAGAAAACAATTTGTAAGGGAGAGAAATCCTGAAGGCTAATGGCTTTTATTCTCAAAATATTTGGAGGTTCACATTGTCAATTATGTGTTTTGTTTTGGGAAGTGTGGAGTGTGGGAAGAGGTGGAAAGACAAACGGCCAATGATGAGTAGTTCAAAAGAAAAGGAATGCACCCACCAGCAACAGTAAAAGAGGAGTGACCAATCTTTTCCCTTATTAATTTTCATTTCACCATGTTGTTGTTGTTTTACTATTATTTTGGAACAAGTTCTGAACTCCTTGAAACTACCAGTATTTGTGTTATTGCAGACAAAGACCTTGGGCTCAACACTATAAAATGGTAATTCACCTGATTTCACAAAAAATCAAGATTTCCTTTTTTCAGCAAAGAGGTGGCAGGGTTGCTATGAAGGGCTCAGAATGCAGATATAGACATGGGGTCCATTTGGACCCCAGAACACTCAGTTCTAACTTCTGCTGTGCAAGGAAAGAAGAGAGCATGCTGAATCTGTGTTCTGGAAGCTAGCTGGGTGCCACCACTGGAACTCATCCAGGTCCTGGAGTTCTGTATTTGTTCGCTCCCTCCTGTAAGCAAAGGAGAAATGAAAAGTTGTGCAGATTTTTTGGAAGGAAATTTCAGACACCCCCCCCCCCCCAAAAAAAGGAACCAAGGAGGAAAAAGCTGAGTCATCTGAAGAAGATCGAGATCATCACTTGTTTAGGGATGGCACAGTTGGAATCCACCTTAGGAGATTTCACCCAGGCTGGAACTAATAATAATAAAATCTCAGAAGATGAAAAGCCAAAGACTGCCGTGTTCTTCTGAACCACTTCAATACATCTCCTAAACAGAAAAGTAGACTCTAGATTTAGGAACTAATCCTGAAGAGCAGAGACGGTAAACATAACAAGAACTAGCTTCAGTAAATCATGTCTACAGAGGGCCTAGAGCAGATGCTTTGTCCTTGCATATATAATAAGAATAACAGCATGCTGTCCAGTCAGTTCAGACTTATGGCAACCCTTTCCTGGGTTTTCCAAGTAGGGAATACTCAGAGGTTGTTTTTTTCCCCCCTTTTCCTTTTTCTGGAGGTACTCTAGGACTGTGCAGCTTGCCCAAGACCACACAGGCTGGCTGGCTCTTCTCCAAGGAGGCACAGTAGGGAGTTGAACTCCCAACCTCTGGCTCCACAGCCAGATACCTAAACCACTGAGCTATCCAACCAACTTCACACCCAATAAAAATCAGATGGAAATTGAAGTGACTTTGGTTGCTGCACATGAGATAAGCTGTGTGGTGATTTAAAAGGGCACCCAATGCACACTATTTTAAACTGCATCAGAGCTTACATTGTTGTGGTCAGTTGGGAAAAGAAAGCCTTTCTTCATCCACAGGATGTGCTTGTCTGGTGGACAGTTGGATGCTGTGGTCAGGGAGTGTGGTGGCAGTGGTGGCAGTTTCGATGGCTAGGGAGACACACACACCCCGTCAGTGCTGCTGACAATGTGCTCCCTGGCCACTGCCACTGTCCACCCACCCACCAAAAAAAGCAAGCCCTGAAGAAGGGGAAGGTGTCTCTCCAACCACGGGGGTTGGTGGGTGGGTTCTACTGCCACCACTCAAAGGTCTCTCACCCTGTGTGGTAGCGGGGAAGAATAGGGTTGCCCTTACACTCCATCCATTTAAATGCGAAGAACTGCATTAAAGCAGAGGATGTATGTTTTAAGCACGTTTGTCTGTGTTTGCTCTTAATCTGCAGGGGGAAAAAAAGTTTGCTCTGGATTATAGCAAACATAGAGTTTAGGCCCTAATGGCAGACATCCTGAATGCATTGAGGTGTTTGAGTTCCTCTTCAATATTTCCCCTCCTCAATATTTTCCCAGAATTTCCAGCCTTAAGACAGAGTTAGTTGTTACACCAGGTAAGAGAAAAATAACATTGGTGCCCCTTCATTTTTCCAGGGTTTTTTGAAAGCTAATTTAAGGGCTTTGCAACTTTTCTGTCTTTCTCAATACCTCTAACGGTGGTAAGTGGAATTTAATTATACCACATTCAGCTATTATTGGTTGGAGGGTCTACCTCCCAACCTGACTTTGGGACTTGATTTGTTTCCTAGAATGATAATAGCCTTTCCCCTTTTCTAAGGGAGAATGTTGGTGACAATGAAGAATCAAATTGATATACTATTTAAAGATGGACCTTCTCACAGTAATCGTCATTATATTAAAGCATATTAATTTATGAGGTAAGTGGTTTCATTGACAACTTATCTGAGGAGTATTGGGAAGGAAGGAAGGAAGGAAGGAAGGAAGTCTTAATGTATTTTTAAAAAACAGTCTCTTGAAAAATGGTGTGATCCACTTGATGCTTTTAGGGAGCCTCAAAATGGATTACATTTCCTAGTACCTGTTTTGTACAAACCTAATAAAAGGCACTTAAACAATTACAATTACTTTTGCTGGGTCTTTGTTTTTTAAAATGTCAGTACATATGACCTTATTTGGATTATTTTCCAAAATGGAGCACATTTTCTTTTTGAAAGGTATAAATGTATTGTGTTGCATTTGGGAATGCAACTCCTTAGGACAAGGTGGTACAGTGGATAGAATGTGCAAAGTGGGTAGGAAAACTGCTGGTTACCTTAGGGTTTGATCCTACTGACAAAAAAAAAAGCCCTCTTTTGAAGCTGGTTGAGCTGAAAACATCCCAATTTAGATTTTAGTGTACACACGGGGTATGTGCACACTTAGACTATTGTGTCAGGGGAGCGCTTTTTCTGTTCCTCTGGCAGAAATCTGTTTATTTTGAGGTGCATACACATGTGTGTATGTCCCTGCTTCTTTTTTAAAAAAGTCATGCTATCTGATATAGCGCTATACCAGATAGCAGGAATAACAAAAAAATTAAAGCACCGTGCTTGCGCCTACCCAATGCCCCCCCTGACTCCACAGTGCCTACTCGACCACCCTCTCATTGCCTACTGAATCGCTGTTCCCACCCTCACATTGCCTGCCCGATTGGCAGCAGCTTTTTCTCCCTCTTCTGCTATGTGGCTTCTACTTCTTCATGTCAGAATGATTCAAATGGGCTTTCTCCTCTGTAGTTAGTTGTGATGCATTCTTGTAACAATGGGGCATGTCTATAGGTGGTGCTTCAGTGATCCAGGCAGTTGGGGTGTGATGTTCAGTCCCAGGGGGACATGCAAAAGCAAAGCACCATGATTTTAATGTGGGGGATTGGTGCTAATCCTGAATCCTATCAAACATGGTAAGCTTCAGTGAAGGTCCAAGGGAATGGAGAAATTAGTAACTATAGATACTCTGGTAAAAATTGCTAGATGGTTTCTTTTTGTGATCTTCCTTTTTAGCATAATTGTGTAAGTGGATGTAAGAATACTGTACTGCGCTCTGGAATTTTATCCCTTCCCTATCTTTACCTAATCCCCCCATACCACCTCTACCCCTATCCCAATTCCTATTTCCATTGAAAACAAATAAAAATTACATTGGCTACCAGTCGCTGCCCAGGCCCAATTCAAAGTGCTTGTTTTGACGTATAAAGCCCTAAACGGCTTGGGCCCTGGATACCTGAAGGACCGCCTCCTTCCATATGAACCTACCCGGCCATTAAGATCTAGCCAGGGGGTCCATCCCTCAAGGAGGTAAGAGGGATGGCTTGTAGACAAAGGGCCTTTTCGGCAGCTGCCTCCAGACTATGGAATGCTATCCCGAGTCAGATTTGTCTGGCGCCAACGTTGATGACATTTCGGCGCCAGGTCAAAACCTTCCTGTTCCAGAAGGTTTTTAATTGAAATAATATCAACTGTGGGTCCTGATGGCAATTTTTAGAGTACTGTATTTTTAATTGTATTTTAATTGTTTTATCTTTTTATCTTTTTATTGTATTCAAATTGTTGTAAGCCGCCCAGAGACCTTTGGGTAGTGTGGGCGGCATATAAATTAAATAAATAAATAAATAAATAAATAAATAAAATTTTAAAAAATGTTAAGCTTCAGATCATGTGAGGCCCTTTGGTTCTCAAGGAAAATGTTGTTAGTTTAATTTAATTTAAAGCTGTTAATTACTTAATTGACCGAGCTGAAAGAGGACTAGCTTATCATATCAATAGTTGAAAACTACATATGATCAGAGATGTGATAATTCCTGCATGCGTTACTTGAAAGTAAGGGGGGAAAGTGATAGATTGGAAGTGGAAAGTGGTTATCTCTATTACGGAATCATTCTGAATTATGATGCATTTTGGAAATTTTCTGTTCAAACGTTTGATGTTCCATACTCTTAGACTGTTAAGTACCTTTCCATTTTATTCTTCTATAGAATTTTTTTAATGAAATGTAGTAGTCTGAAGCTTTAAATGAGAAAGCAACTTGACAGCAAACCATAAAAGGTTCAGCAGAGGTAGGGCCAGAGGAAGGAAGGATTGGGAGAGATGGACCAGAGGAAGGAAAGAAAGGGGAATGTGATCTGGAATGAGACTCTCATCGTATCCAATATGAATAGTGAACTCCCAAATCAATCTGCATTTCCTATGTGAGCACTGATTGTGATTTCAAACATAATACAGGCTGTGAATCAAATCACAGCAAAGCAGAATCATTCCATTTCAGCTTTCCAGTGTAGTCACATGCCATGTCTCAAGGCAGAGAGAAGGGATTTAGCCCACACTCCAGAAAGAGATGTTAACAGATTAATGGTTAGAAAGGAGTAAGAGAAGGATGGTGAATTTTTAACTCTTTGGGGTGGACAATAGTACAGTGAAAGAGAGCCAATGAAAGGAATAGTTACAACTTACCCTTACTTCCAGAAAGCCTCTTTTGGGAATCCATGTGGGGCAGGGAATTCATGCATCGAGCAGGGGGTTGGACTTGATGGCCTTATAAGCCCCTTCCAACTTCACTGTTCTATGATTCTATGAAAAGAGTTGATGTTCTGGAAGATTCTTTTAACAGCTTTCATATTTGGCATGGAAGGAACATGAACATTTTAAAAATATCAAATATGGGGGGTGGGAACCAACAGTAGAAAATTCGACCCTCTGGGCTAGGCTTTTCCGTACTCAGCTTATTCCTTCAACTCCTACTGTAACACGAGGCATGTTAACAAGTATAACCTTGGAATCTGTTTGAATTGACAGTGGGGTCATAGCCATGCAGAAAGTATCAGAAAAGAGATGCCCTGAGTAACTTTGTTTTTAGTATGTAATAAATAAAAATAGCTTTAAAATTGTGCATTGTACAATGGTATGGATCCTCAATTCTATTGTATGGCAAGGAATCTCCTGCATGGCCTCTGTCTTCTCCCTACATATACCAGCCTCATGCGTATGCTAATGTCATGTGACCTAAACTTAACCAATACAGCAGCAAAGCCCTGGACACCCAACTTGCTAGTTATGGCTCTGCTCCTGATTATATCACTGGGAGCACTGCCAGATCTAAATTAAGTTATGAAATGGATTCAGACTAAACAAAGCTTTTTCCAGGTTTTGGGAGTGGGGGCAAGAGGAGGAAAGAGTTCAGTTCTTTAAGGGTACTTCCAACCTGAACCAGGGTGGGAGTGATGGTCTGCCCATCACTCATTCATGGCTGACTGGCATTTTGTCTTCTCTAGCATGAAGGTTTGATACACTCTCTGACCTAACCAAGTAAATCAGCACATAGCAAGGAACTCATTAGTTTTCCGTCTCAAATGGCTCCTCATGATTCATTCCCTCTCTTCTCACTGTTGAGAAATTCTTCATCATCATTATCCACATCCTAAATTATTTATCCCTTTATCTTTTCCTGCCTTTGCCCTCCCATCCCGGAATAATGAGGTGAGACACAGATTGTGGGTAAATGCTCGGCCACACTTTATTAATAAAACAATAAATGTAACTCTCCCCAAAATAAAGAGGGGGCCTGCTGTAGTGCAGAATGATTTGCAACTGGGGTCTCCTGAGACCCCAATAAATGAACACAGGCGAGTCCCATGCCCTGAGGTGTCATGGTCCTGAAGACCACAGGTCTCGGTCAGCACTAAACTGACCACCCCCAGACCTCAAGCCCCCATCCCTCTGGAGACCCTTGGTCTGGAAGTGGCCCCAGCACATCCTTCCCGCCCCCCCCATACACACACACATTGTAATCTCACGATCTGCAGCTCTTGGAGGTCGGACAAGCTATTAGTGTTCACTGTGTTCACCAGGGGGCTCACCAAACCATCTTCATTCCGCACTACCTATCAGTGTGGCCAATCAACAACCCACCCATAACATGCCTACATACCTCTGCCAGTGTGGGATAGGTGAAAAATCCCCGTTACCGACAGCCAATCAGGCAACAGGTCAAGAATTCCTATCCAGCCCCAAAAGGTAAACTCACACTAGAACAGAGTGTGGGCGGGTGGGATGCAAGCTTGGAAAAGAGGCCGGAGTGCACTTTAATAAGAGTGCTTGCTCCCCCTCCCCTCCCGGGAACTCGTTGCGAGATCCCCTTATCTCACGCTATCCCGGGAGGGAGGGCAAAGAAGCTCTGCTCAACAAAGAGCCTCATCGGCGGAGCCGCCATTAGTCCTCTTCCCTATTCACCAGTCTTCCTTCAATCCCTTCAAAATAAAATCTGCATTCTTGTTGCCATGGACAAGGGGGAAGGAAGAGTGGATCAAACTTTGCCTTGATTTCTGATTCATATTGGGAACAACGTAAGTTAAGATCAAAAGAACATCAGAATAGACTTTCTGGATCAGATCCAATGGTCACCAAAATTCTGGCTGTGGTGGCCAGGAGACAGATGGCAGAAGGAAGAGGAGATGCTAGGCATGAACCTACTTGATTTTAGTAGTCATGTTGACGGTCCTGCTCTCCATTTCTATCACTAATTGTTATCCAAGGTAGAAGATTCTCAAAATCCCGTTTGCCTTTCTCTCTCCTCTCTCTCCTAATGACATATTTTAATAATAAGCCCATTTTGCTCCAAATGTTGGTGTAGTCAGAATTTTTCAGTCCCCATGGAGTCCATTCTCTCTGATTTTCTGAGTCTTGTCAGGCCCAGGCTCCTTGCCAAGACTTCCCCCTGCACTGGTGAGATTTCCCCACTTCTCACACAAATAAGCCCCTCACTTGGGGTTTCTTCTGCCCTTTGCCATCCTGTGCAAACTACCATTTTGCACAGAAACTGCAGTCAGGGCTAGCTTCCCTCTTTGTCCTTCCATTAGCAGGTGAAGACTTTTTTTTACTTATACAGGTCTTTGACACTGGAGGAGAGCTGGCCAGGATAGCTCAGTGGTTTAGGTAGCTGGTTGTGGAGCCAGAGGTTGGGAGTTCAGTTCCCCACTGTGCATCCAAGAAGAGCCAGTCTGTGTGGCCTTGGGCAAGCTTGCACAGTACTAGAGCACCCTTCAGAAGAAGGGAACGGTAAACCACTTCTGAGTACTCTCTACTTAGAAAACCCTGAAAAGGATTGCCATAAGTCAAAATTGACTTGACAGCACATGATTATTATTGACATTGAAGCTAGATTGCTGCTTTTCTTTTCTTTTTAATGGCTTGGTGTTCTTTAGTCTTCTTTATTTATATTTTTAAACTTTTTTTTAAAAAAAACTTGATCCTTTAAAAAATTTATTTAGGCATATGCTTCAATTGTATTATTAGCCACCGTGAGCACAATTTTGTGTGTTTGTATGTGTGTGGGGAAGCAGAGCATGCATTTAATTGACACACCTGTGTGTATGCACACCTATGCACATCTATGAGCAACACAATTTTTTGGGGGGCAAGGCTGTACGCTTTTCGTGCAAACTCGGCCTCAGATGGATTTTTCGTTTTTTTAAAAAGGAGATTTTGATTTGTAGCATCTCCAAATAAAATTCATCGTCTTTGCTGTGAACATTTTAAGTCTCCTGCATGTGGGCTACAGAAGGCAAGCACCAGATGTGACATGCAAATATAGCTGTGGCATATTGCAAGCACATGGGCGCACTTCTCCTGTTTTGTCACACTGAATTTCATCTGCCACAGGTTATTTTTAAAGCTCTCATTCTCTGGGAACTGCTAAAAAGGAACTGAGATTAAACAGAAACTCACGTTATCCTTGTCCTTTCTGCATATTGTCTGAAATTGCTTGGGTATGGATCAGCAGGGTTATTACTCAGTGGTAGAATTGATTCATTGCAGGTATAACAGGGGCAGTGGCCAGCGCACAGGCTGCATGCGCTTTATCTTTCCAGCCCCAAGAAGTCCTGAGGTTCTCCTCCACCCATTTTTTTTAAAAGAAAAAAAGAGAACCATGGTACCCGATGAATTTGTGTTGGCAAAAACTCCCTTCTCCCCCCTTTGTAAAGAAAGAAGTGGTTCTACTTTACATTTCTGGCTATTTTTGCTGTGTTGGAAGTGTGCTGTCTGTGGTGGATTTTGAGATAAACTGGCCCCTGAACTTGCTAAGTAGCCCACCCTGATGTCCAAGGTCCCAGATTCAAATCCTAGCATTGCCGGGTAAGGTGAGTAAAGCATTCACTGTTGTCATTTGGTGTTGCCAATACCGGCTATACATTTCTTTGTTCATTGGTTTCTGCTTATGGTAACCCTTTGAATCAGTAACCTTCCAAAGCTAAACAGCCCTATTCAAGTCTTGCAATGCAAAGGCCGTGGTTTCCTTTACTGAGTAAGTCCATTTCATGTAGTGGATAGATGGTTAGACTAGGACTTCATGAGCCCAGGGTTCAAATTCGTACTCACCCATCAAAACTCACAGGTTCAACCACACTTTGAGCATCTCAAATATCTTGAAAACCCTTTTAATTTAATTGTGTCAAGTCAATTCAGGGTTTTCCAGATAGAGAATACTCAGAAGTAGTTTACTATTCCCTTCTTCTGGGGGTGTCCTGGGACTGTTCAGCTTGTCCAAGGTCAC
This sequence comes from Intellagama lesueurii, assembly GCA_037013535.1. NCBI lineage: Eukaryota > Metazoa > Chordata > Lepidosauria > Squamata > Agamidae > Intellagama > Intellagama lesueurii. The sequence goes on from JBAJHW010000003.1 coordinate 12,393,299, forward strand.
ACAGGTTGTCTCTACTCACAAGAGGCACAGTGGGGAACTCCCAACCTCTGGCGCTACAGCTGGATACCTGACTCATTAAGCTATCCAGCATATTTGGGTCACCTTAAATCAGAAGAACTTTGACAGCACATAGCAACATTTCTGTTGGCTATTAGTTAATTTCCACAAAACAGATAGATCATTTAGCAAAAGGTGTACATCTCAGCATAGCTCAAGCCTAGGGATGCTCTGGGAACCAAACGTCCATGTGCACAAGCACCCTCCCTAAATATCAGGAAAAACTTGTTAACTGTTAGAACAGTATGACAATGGAACCAATGACCTTGGGACGTGGTGAGTGCTCCAGCACTGCAAACATTCAAGAGAAAATTGGACAACAACTCTGTGATTCTTTATATTCTGTACCAGGCTTTCTGTAACCAATGCAATTGTTGGCAGCAGAGGTGGGGTTGTTGATAGTCATCTAATATGCAAATCAACTCATCTGAACATTCCAACCATCGGCCCCTCCGGCACAGGGCGGAGCTGCTTGGGGTGGGGCTTCTTTGCCTGCACGTCTGGTAGAGACGTCAGCAGGGAAAGTCAGAGGACGTCAGGCAAGCAGGGCTAAAGGCAAGACTTTAAGAAGGCTGCCTGTGCCTGCTCCGTCCTCTTCCCTGCTTGCAAAGCAACCCACCTGCCCACCCAAGTGGTCAGAATGAGAGTAGCTGGCCGCTTTGGGGCCAGATGGGAATTTTTGACCTGCACCCACATTGGCCTCAGGGTGCAGGTGTTTTTTCGCCCATCCCATTCTTACTCACCAGAGCATTCTTGGGGTTAGAATAGTAGATGACCACTATTCAATAGGTCACAGCATCGGGTAGTGCAAAGCAGGATAGGATCATGGGAATATCAGGGGAGACACCCAGCGGGTGCTAGAAACTCCTTCTCTGAGAATTTCAGTAAAGAGGTTTATCGGAGGGGAGGGAAAAACAGGGGACCCCAGGGGATGCTGTGCACTAGGGGTCCCAAGGCTTGCCTTGAGGGTGGCCTCTGGCGCGGAGGACCAAGAGGGTGCTGTGCTGGAAGACAGCGCCCTTTCGGCGCAGGAACTCACCGGGAATAGGTCTGGACCGGTCAGGTAGGATTGACGGCAGGCCCCCTTGTAATAGGGGAAGTTAAAACGTTAATAAGTTAATAAAGTGGTGGCCCTAGTTTAATCCATACATATCGCGTCTCGTCTCATTATTCCAGGCTGGGTGGGCAATGTAAAGCCATATATTTGCCCAAGAGGAGGGGGGATGTTCCACACGGTGCATTGAATTTGGCTAGTGGAGCATTTTTGTTCTATAAGCATTCCCACCCCTTCCCCCACCCCATCATTACCAAGTTGCCTTCCACCTCTCATTTTAGCTGAGATTTCAACTATGAATAATTCATTCTGATCAGTTTGGTCACTTATATTTGAAAGAAAAAATGCAGAAAGCCCGCAGATAGCCTCCTGATTAAATTGCATTAAGGATAGTCGGGTGAATATCTTATTTAACAAATTAGCCTCTTCTGCCACCATAAGATGTACTTTGTGAGTTAATGACTGGGCATTTTAATAAGAATGAATGTAATTATTTTACAGTCTGTGCTCTTTAGAGGCCTGTATCGTTCAATCTTCATGCACAAAACCCTAGCTAGAGCGTACTCAGAAGTGGGTGAACGTTATTGGAACAGAGGGTTTCCCCCCCCCCCAAAAAAAAAAGTTGAAATGCATACCTATAATGTAGGGGAAATGGTCTTTCTTATAAAATAAATAACACGGGGGAATAGTGATATTAGGGAAAGCACTGAGGCTTACCAAAATGATAAGAGTCATTAAATGCCCTCTCCTTTCCCTCTTTTCACAAATGCCTCTGTTTGCTACTGCCTTTCTTCTCTCCGGAAGTTAAATGGAAAAGAAAGAAAAGAAAAGCAAATAAATGCAGGAAATGGAAACACAAGAAGTATAGAAACACAAGAAGCACAAATGGAAACACAAGAAGCACAAAAATTCTGCTTAGAGAACGACTACATGGTCAAATGCCATGAGATTTGCTCCACTTATAAAACAAGTGCACTTGAAATATGGTACGGTACGGTAAACCTTTATTGGCATAAAACAAGTGAAGAAGGAAATAAAACACAAGGGGAAAAGGATCACAGGGCGAATAGACATAATCAACATTAAATGAGGGAGTACAAAATAATAAGAAGTAATACATAATACCCGGGGAATGGGGTAAAGGAAAGTTCTACATTATGAGGCAACAGTGAGTTTCATAATTGCAGTTAGATAGTTAACGGTGAGGGGGGCACAACAGTCACTCAAAAAAATAGGAAGGAGGTCAGGGAAAAGGTCCAAAAAGGGAATCAACCAATGATCTAAAAAAAGTTTCCGAAGGGAGTAATGTGCTGGACATCTGAATAGAATATGGTCTAGTGTATCAGGCTGTAAGTGACAGAAAAGGCAGAGTCTTTTGCCTTTAGGGGTTTTGGAGAAACGGCCATAATGCATGGCCGATGGAAAGATGTTAAACCAGGCTAGCATGAAAGCCCTCCGCCGCGTAGGATTAATCAGTAGGTTAAAATAATTTAAAGGATGTTCTAAGGAAGGAGATAAACCAAAATTTTTTGGAGAGCAGGATGGGTTAAGGAGGTCTCTTAGGTGTTCAAACTCCCATTGATATAGCTTGGCTTTAATGTGAGAGTGGGCCACAGATAGTTCCAAATCGAAGAGTGATTCTAATGGGATATCAATAGATAACAGTTTAGAATGGATAAGTTGTATCCATTTAGGGGAGTAGGGATCTTTTAACAAAGCATATAGCAACGAATCCTGGGATCTAGTTAAAAACAAGCGAAGCCAATATTTAAAAGTGAGAGTCCAAGCCAGAGTTGAGGGGAGATGAGTCCCTAGTTCAAGTAGAATAGAGGCAAGTCGGATGGAATTTGGGAGACCAATTATCTTCCTAAAGAAGGTGGCCGCTAAGTGGTCGAGGTCAGAGTGGGCCGATGCAATCCAAACAGGAACTCCGTATAATAATTGTGAGTGTATTTTGGTTTGAAATATATGGAGAGCAGCTGGAACAAATTAATTGCCAGCAGAAAAGTGAAACTTGGCGATTTCCTTTAGGTTCTGGGATGTAGATGAAATAACAGCTTTTTTATGAGGAGACCAATTTAGTTTGTAGTGTAGAAGGATCCCTAAATACTTAAAGGTTTGTACTTGATGATAGGAGTGGGGGCCAACTGACCAAAGAGAGGGAGATCAACGTTTAGAGAAAACCATAATTTTTGTCTTGTCTGAATTGATGGTAAGATGATTTAGCAAGCAGTATTGTTGTAAATAGGTAAAGGAAGAACGTAAACCTAATTTGGTAAGAGAAAGTAAGGCCATATCATCAGCGTAAAGGAGGACAGGAAGTGGAGCCCCGTTAAGGGCTGAAGGAGAATTATCAGAGTTTAAAAGAAGAAAAGGAAAATCAGCTAGAAAAAAGGTTAAAAAACAAGGGGGCAAGGATACATCCTTGGCGTACACCATTAAGAACAGGAATCCTATCAGTTAGGACGTCTGGGTTGGGGAGACGAACTTGACTGAAGTTAAGAGTATGAAGGCGGCGAAGCAAAAACAAAAGACGGGGGTCGATTCCCCATTTGGAGAGCTTTTCCCATAATAAACTTCTATTAATGGAATCGAAAGCGCCCTTAAGATCAACAAAGGCAACATAGAGATTGGAATGATGGTAGGTGGAATATTTTTCACTTGAAATATTATTCTTTACTGACCACATGATGCACAGGCTGATTCGAATTGGTCCGGTCCTTTTTGCTCACAAAACAACTTTTTAAATTTGCTATTCAGTGGAGGGCCTTCTATTTTTTTCTAGCGGGAACGATTCATACAGCCTTTTTTGCAGTAAGTTGCAATACGTTCTTGTAAAGACAACAGAGTATCTGCAGGTGGTGTTTCAGTGGTGTGTTTATTTATTTAAAATAGTTTTACCCCGCCTGCCTCCTTGAAAAGGACTCAAGGCAGTTTACAGCATCAAAACACAACATTTGAAGCTGAAAACATTAAGTACATTTTTATCCTGCCCATCTAGTGACAGAGCACTGCATTGTGCGGCTAACAGCAATAAAAGAGATAATAGCCCACCCACCAAACACAAACACTCAATTAATAAAAACAGATGAAAAAAAAAAAAAACTCCAGGGATGATGGCAGACAAAACTCAAATTAAAAACGCATGGGTCTGCAAAAATATCAAAGGGAGAAGATGTTACCAAAGGCCGAATTGAAAAGCTCAGCTTTCATCCATTTCCTGAAGGTCAGAATGGAGAGATCTTGGTTAACAACAACAGACAATGTGTTCTGTAGCACTGAGGCCACCACCAAGAAGGCTCAGCTCGTGGTGGTAGTTTTCTGGGTCTCTCTAGGGGTGGCCACCTGCAGCTGCAAAGCATGGATAGATCAGATTGCCCAGGTAGACAATCTTAAGGAAAGACACTCTGACCGATGGCAGGGTCCCAAACCATAAAGGGTTAGCACTAGCAGTTTGAATTTGGCCTGGAAGCAAATAGACAGCCAATGCAGGCTAGCCAGGATCAGGGAGATATGATTATACTTCCTTGCACCCAATGCTAAACAAGCTCCTACATTTTTGTATCTGTTGTACCTTTTTCTTAAAGTGGTTCTTTCAGTGGGCACATGGGAATAGACTACCTTGAATACCAACGTACAGATTTCACCTTTATTCAGTTTCTTCAGGAATCTGATCTTCTGGTTTACCCTCCTTATGTGTAGAAGAGAAACAATCACAGCAGTGTTTCTCCTTTTCACTCTAACTGTATTTTCCTGACAAGTACATGTATCTTTATCTGTTATACACATATGGCTAGAATGATCTCTAACCATGTTTTCTTACCTTGTTCACTGGCTCACCAGTGAACCTGTTTTTCAGAACTTGATCATTTCCATCCACTAAGCAGATGCAAGCGTAATTCAGTAACTCATCTTATCACATGGACAGGGTTAATGAACTTGCCAAGGAACAAAGTATGAGGACTGAATCTCACAGGAGTGCCAAAGGAGAATTTATTCGTTCAGATAGATTTCCCAATGTGTTTTGACAAACACATTTCTGGGGAAACAACCATAAATTCAGAATAACACTGAAATCAATTCGATGCAAAATAAGATCACTATGTATGACCAACAATGTCATCCTGTGAAAATGTGAGATAAATCTTAGGTTAGAAGATCTAAGTACTAAGGATAAAACACTGAAAAAAACATTGGCCGATATAATATATCAAATCTTGTTTATATGTAAACTGTAGTCATCAAATATACAATTGTCAACCAATCTTCTACACTCTTGATGAAATGAAAAGCTTGGACACGGTGGCGAGTGATAATGGTTATTTCCTTGAACTCTTAATCATTTTCTTCCACAAGAGTTGGGCAAGTCTGGGGAGCCTCTGTGAATCTCTAGAGGCTTCAGAGACCACCCAAAACTGAGGAAATAAAATGGAAATAGATCAATATGAAATTGGTCAGAAGTGCACTTCTGGATTTGAAAAATGAAGGAGGTGGTGATGGTATTGAATGAGGTAAGGGCTTTTGACTTATTTAAAAGGTGAATTGCAGATCAGGATGCATGACAGTTTTTCCCCTGGGGAATACCATTTGGAGGAGGGAGTCTGATGGAGCCAGTGGGGTCAAAAACAGCCCATGCTCACCCCTGCTCTACAGGATATTACAAACATATAAAGAAACAGTGGTTGGGATTATACAGCGGTTGGGATCCATGTCCCCAAAACTATGTTTTTCACTCCAGGAACACCACAAAGGGGGAAGAAAATCTCCTTGCTACTGACACAAACAGCAAAGAGAACACAATCAGGTGTGAATATCAAGGTGAATATCCTTGCTCTATATCAGGGCCAAATCTGGCCCTAATGGGTGCCAGTTGTGGTCTCATGCACTTCGCTTTCCTCCATGACACTATGTTAGGTGCTTGCTCAGATTTTGTATGAGTTTTCCATTATTTCAAAGACTGAAATGGCTCCTCCTAAGGCCTAGTTACGAATAGTAAGAGCCACTAGCTAAAATAAGCTGCTATTTCTGGTCCTACTTTTTTTTTCCTTTTGGCCCTGTCTGCCATGAAAACGAAGCCCCCGAAATCGTCTATGAAACAGAATCCGATTCTTCAGCTAAAAGTGGGTTCCCATTCTTATGCTACATCTTTCAGTTCAGTTGAGACTAAATAACCATCAATGGACAAGCCAGTGTAAAAGGCCAGGAGGCACACTGTTGGCTTCTTCAGTTACTTGATCTTGCTGTGCTTGACAGCTGCAGTACCTCCTATGACCATGGGAAGAGGAGGTGCTGCACCGCAACAGCATTCTAGCTTGAAAAAAAGAAAATCCCACTGTCCGTAAGCTCTCCAGCGTGCAAGGAGTCTATAGTAGCTTACAGGTAAGAGAGTACAAACAAAATAGACACTGACGAACGTGACTGTGGGCATTTGAGGCTAGTGAACATCTTGGCCATAGAAAAACAAAAGTGGAGCCAGAGCCACTGATAGGCAGAACCAGGTCCCAGTACAGTAGGACCCCCGGGAATTAGTTCCAAGCCCCCCTGCAAATGTTGAAAAATGCAGATTTTAGTGAATGCTATTATAATAGTGAACAGTATACATGCATGGTCTCTGGCTCCTTCTAGTGGTCAGTTCTGGTAATGACAATGTGAAATATATTTCACTAGCAAATGTTATTCACAGCATAATCTCTAGCTCCCTTTAGTGGCCAGTTCTAGTAACTTCATCATTAGAAATATATATTTCTGGGATTTTTTTCTTTTAATAATTTTATTTTTTTCAGACCATGGATAAGTGAATCAGTGGATACTAATTCCACAGATATGGGGGTCATATTGCAACTGTTTTGCTTCTATTCTCCATTGCAGCACTTCAACTCTGCTGCATAATTTCTTAACATCTACCTGAAGATCTAACTTCATGTTTGTTCACCGGGGTATCATCTTTCCTCCCTTTCCTAATGCTATTTTGCAGATTCTCAAGCTGGGAGCTCTGTAGCCATATAAAGGCAGGTGGCAATCATCAGAGGGGCAAGGTCCCAGTCAATTATGGGTAAAAGTTCTGATCAAGTTATAGTCCTTGTTTCAATCAAAAGTCATATTTTTGTGCTCGATTTTGTAATGGCAAAAAGTTAAATGTTTATGCTCGGACTGCCGAGGCTTCCTCGACTATAACTTTTCCATAATAAGAAATGAAATAATAAAGGGAAGATTTCATTTCTTATTATTAAACTTCTAAATGAACCAGGGAGGGAAGGCAATACAATATAATTCTTCTCTGCCAGTCCATTAAAGGCGTGTGAGCCTTTACAACACTTTATCAGTTATTTATTTTCATACTTTCTCCCCTTAGCATTCAATAAGATCTGGAAGCAAAATAACACACAAAGTGGTCAGGGGAACGCGGGCAAGAGATATAAAAACTGTGGCAGAGACTAGTCTCCAAGAGAGAAGATTATTTAGTTTACAGTGTAATAAAATATTTCTTGTGGGCATGGAGAGGTAGAAGAGCTCCATAAAATTACATACCAAGAGGCTAGAAATGAAAGAGGAAGGCAGAAGTACAGTGCCGAACCGGAGGCATTAGATTTTTGGAGCAGAACCTAGACTGGCTGTGGAATTCTAGGAGCTGTAAACTAGAAAATGCAATATTTCCAAGCTCTAGCAGAGTGGTAAAAAAAAAAAAGTATAGATAACTGAAATTTTAATAATTATTATATAGTGCCACTGGTAGAACTGATGCTTTCCAAAATGACATAAACAGAAAGATGAGTTGTTTTTTCTGCAGATTACAATGCCAGGTTTTAACTGACAGATAAAACAAGAGAGATACGAAAGGTGGGAAAGATGTGAAAAACAGAGGCAAGGATAATAGGAGAAAATTATGGAGAAAGGGAAGGAAAATGATAATAATGTAGTAGGATAACTATGGGTTTGATCATACAGGGAAAGAGACTGCATTTTGGATCACCTGTGGAGTGATCTGGTGAAATCTTGTTGTTCTTTAGTTGTTCAGTCGTGTCCGACTCTTCGTCACCCCATGGACCAGAGCACACCAGGCCCTCCTGTCTTCCACTGCCTCCCGGAGTTTGGTCAAATTCATGTTGGTAGCTTCGATGACACTGTCCAACCATCTCGTCCTCTGTCGTCCCCTTCTCCTCTTGCCTTCACACTTTCCCAACATCAGGGTCTTTTCCAGGGAGCAATCTATTTCCCACCAATCACATGACCTGTAGGCCATATTGCTCCAGCTTGGTGCTTAAGCTGGACTTTTTAAGGCTCGCTGTAGAGCTCCTGCTTTTTGGGGCCATGTTGGAGTGATTCCCTGACAGATAGAAGGGTCACTTTAAGGGAAATCGCTCCCTGCAAAGTGACCCTTTCCAGTGAATTCGGGCACACCCCCTTCCCTCCCTCTGATCGCACCTCGTGTTGCTTCCACTTTCAGAGGAACAGCCATGTTAGAACAAAAACAAGAAAACAAAACAACAACAGCAGCAGCAGCAAACCGATACCTTGAAGAGACCCCACTAAGGTCACCCACCCGAAGTCAGATACGAGTTGACACACAAAAGTGCCATAAGATTTTTGCTTCTGAATATTGCTTAAACATCTCTTAAGAATACTGTGTGTAGGTTTTTTCAATCTTTGCTTTTTCCTTTATTATTGTGTTCATGTAATTGTAGTAAATTTTGACGTATAAAGCCCTAAACGGCTTGGGCCCTGGATACCTGAAGGACCGCCTCCTTCCATATGAACCTACCCGGCCATTAAGATCTAGCCAGGGGGCCCTCCTGAAAGAGCCATCCCTCAAGGAGGTAAGAGGGATGACTTGTAGACAAAGGGCCTTTTTGGCAGCTGCCCCCAGACTATGGAACGCTATCCCGAGTCAGATTCGTCTGGCGTCGACGTTGATGACGTTTCGGCGCCTGGTCAAAACCTCCCTGTTCCAGAAGGCTTTTAATTGAAATAATATCAACTGTGGGTCCTGATGGCAATTTTTACAGTAAGGTATTTTTAATTGCAGTGACAGATTTTACTTTCTTGGGCTCCATGATCACTGCAGATGGTGACAGCAGCCACGAAATTAAAAGATGCCTGCTTCTTGGGAGGAAAGCGATGACAAACCTAGACAGCATCTTAAAAAGCAGAGACATCACCTTGCCAACAAAGGACCTCATAGTCAAAGCTATTGTTTTTTCCAGTAGTGATGTATGGAAGTGAGAGCTGGACCATAAATAAGGCTGACCGCCAAAGAATTGATGCTTTTGCATTGTGGTGCTGGAGGAGACTCTTGAGAGTCCCCTGGACTGCAAAGAGATCAAACCTATCCATTTTCAAGGAAATCAACCCTGAGTGCTCACTGGAAGGACAGATCCTGAAGCTGAGGCTTCAATACTTTGGCCATCTCATGAGAAATCTCCCTGGAAAAAACCCTGATGTTGGGAAAGAGTGAAGGCAAGAGGAGAAGGGGACGACAGAGGACGAGATGGCTGGACAGTGTCATTGAGCTACCAACATGAATTTGACCAAACTCTGGGAGGCAGTGGAAGACAGGAGGGCCTGGCGTGCTCTGGTCCATGGGGTCACGAAGAGTCAGACATGACTTAACGACTAAACAACAACAATTTTTAATTGTATTTTAATTGTTTTATCTTTTAATCTTTTTATTGCATTTAAATTATTGTAAGCCGCCCAGAGACCTTTGGGTAGTGTGGGCGGCATATAAGTTAAATAAATAAATAAATAAATAAAAAATAAATAAATAAAATGTTTTGTGTATTTTGTTTAATAAAATTATATATTTTATTAAACAAAGTATGAAAATAATATATATATATAAAGTAATATATATATATATATAATATATATATAATATATATAAAGAATACTGTATTCCGTAAGCTAGTCTTGTATGCTGCAGAAGTGTGATACCATTTGAAACCCAAAAGGAGGGAGGCATGGCTATGCCATTATGATGCATAGGGTCAAAGCATGTCGGTCTAAGGGTTGGTGCTACCTTCAGCTCCACCTCTTTTAGATGTTTTGCTCCTTGCACCCATGGTCAGTAAAGAGTTTGCCAGATTACCTTGGGGATCAGGTCGGAATTTTTGCTTCCTGGGCTTGAATGACATTCCGGTGATAGCAGGAGACATAATCTATCATGTGCTAAGCTGGACAAGGAATCTAGTACAGTATGCACTACTGTGTAGTGAAAAGAGAAGTTTACCAGAAATTCAAAACTTTGCAAAAAATGTTCCATCTATTTCAGAACATCTGAACATATAATAGTCTTTCAGCTTGGTTCTCTGGGGTGCCTTCCAAGACCTGCATTCCAGCATAAAGCCCATTGCAAGTCCCTGAAGACTTTTGTCTTTTACTATCACTTCCTTTTTTCCTACCTTGGCCAAATGAGTAAGTAATGAGAGGAACCACAAGAAAAATAACTAGCTTCATTTGTCTTGGTCTTGAACTTTCCAGACTTGGCCCAGAGATGGTGAGGAGGAGATTAGTGGAAGAATGGGGACATCTTGCTTGGTTCTCCTTCAAAACGCTAGAACTGACACTCTGTCGGACCGCGATCATGCCAGACATTTCTATGAGAAGCTGGCAAACCAAGGGATACCCTTCAATAATCTTCGTGTCTATTGTGTTTGAGGCCTTTGATGATATGTCCATTCCTGAGCAACTTTAATGAAAGTGGCGATTCTAGCACCTTTTGGATCCAAGTGTGATATCATCTTGCTTAGCAACATTAAACACCATCAGCCAAACCCAAAAGCCAAGAATTGAGTGTTCCTTTTTTCTTGTTCTGTAAAGGTTCTCTGGTTTGCTCTTCAGCCCTTAGAAACAAGACTCAATCAATCCAAAACTCATTTATTTCACAGCAGTAGCCCGGGTCCCACTGAGTTTTAGGGATGGAAAAGAATTTTAATTATAAAAAGAAATGCTTGTGGAACTTTCAAATTACTCCTGGAGATGCTTCCCCCCCCTTTCCTATTTTTTAATTACTTTTAAAAGGTAAAGGTAACAAGTTCTAAAATTTGGTCGGTTTATTGCAGAACTCCAATTATATTATCTGGCATTGGGGCTACTGTAAAATGAGAAGATGGAATACAATATGATCAGGACAAGCTGTTAAAAGAAACCAGTAAAACGACCATGCTTTCTCTTAAAATCAGAATAAACAGTTGAACGAACAGCACATAAGGAATAATATATAAATACAGAAGAAAGAGTCCATAAAACCTATGGAAATCTTTTAAATGGTTTTGAGAGATTCATGTCCAATTGCCTTGGTTGAGGAATATTTTCTATTTTAAAAATGAATACATTAAGCATGTCATTTGTGTTTTTAATACTCCAGTCCAGTGCAAATTCCAGATCTCTTATTAACAAAACAGACAATAATTTGAGATTTTGCGAGAATGGATGAACGCCAAAGACTGCTTGCCAATGCTTTCTGTAAGCTAGTGAAAACAGGGAAACTGGCTTTCTCTCAAGTGAAAGGATACAATTACACAGCTATCTTGGGGCACTCCAAAGAATGGTACAGCCAGGGAAGCTTATTAATATTAAAAGAAAGAGGAATGTCAAATAAGAAAACAGGAAAGCAACAGAAAGCTGATTTATCATCACGTACAGACATTTCCGCCCCACGTCTGCAGCTCTGAACCATCTGAATCATTGCAGCAAATCCTAGAATCATAGAATCATGGAGTTGGAAGGGGCCTATAAGGCCATAGATTCCAACCCCCTGCTCAATGTGGGACTCCAAATCAAGGCAGATCTGACAGAGGGTTGTCCATTTGTCCAAATGAAGTCGATTAGGCATCCTTCAGTCTCGAAAGACTATGGTAACGTGCTCTGTATGAAGGACTTGGAACAGCGTCTAGTGTGGCTGAGAAGGCCAATTTGAGAGTGACAATCCCTTCCACACTGAAGACAAATACAATCTGTCCCCTGTCCAGCTCCTTGATTTTGCTGGTTTCGGGACTGCCTCTTTGACTCGGCCTGCTGGACAAGGGTCTCTTTGAATTGGGAGAGGCCGTGATGCAACGCTTGCCTCCAGGCTGAACGCTCGGATGTCAGGGTTTCCCATCTGTTGAGGTCCATTCCTAAGGCCTTCAGATCCCGCTTGCAGATGTCCTTGTATCACAGCTGTGGTCTCCCTCTGGGGGCGATTTCCCTGCACTCATTCTCCATACAGGAGATCTTTTGGAATCCGACCATCAGCCATTCTCACGACATGCCCGAGCCAACGTAGACGTCGCTGTTTCAGTAATGTATACATGCTAAAAATTCCAGCTCGTTCTAGGACTACTCTATTTGGAACTTTGGGGTGTATTTGGCCTCAAAAGGACTCTTAATACCAAAACAAAACCCTTCTGAAAAATACCTATAAGGACAGAGATGAAGTCATGCAACCAACAGCGAGGGTATGATGTGTGTTGGAATATGTGGATGTGGAGTGTGGGAACGATAGGCTGAACCCAGGATCCCCACAGCCATGCAATGTGCACTGACTGGCTGACCACCAACTTACCTGGAGAAGATGGTCCTGCTTCCATATCCTCATACTGTGAAGCCTCTCCAACAGGAAGGTGCATACCCGATGCAGATAAAGGGCTCCTCCTGCTTTGTGCCTCTGATAATGTCTCAGGGTCACTTGCCCGGGAAGACAGGTGCTTACCCACATTCAAGGCACATCCTCCTGCTGCCTTGGTATTCTTGATACAGTTCTTTGCTGTAAAACCTCAGGATGTTCTAGGCATTATAGGAATATTCTAGGTGAAAGTGCCCTGACAAAAGCTGCACGAAGTGGAAAGACTGGGCAGTCAACAGCTCAGGAAAATAATAATAATAATCCTTTGGAAACAAGCTTTACAAGAGGCAAGCACAAAAAAACAACAACCCTGGAACTGTCTGAAATTGGGCAGGATTAATCCCTTTGTTATAGTCTACCATGTTTCATGCAGATGTTTTGCTCAGCTCTGTGAAGCAGCAAGAAAATTACAGCTCTTTTGTTTCCCCAGTGCAAAAGAATGGGGGAAGCAGCCATCTGGATTTGGGTATCTCGAGTTGGATTCAGGATCTGGACTGGATCAGGGCTGTATTGATCCAGATTAAACCAGGGTCTGATCTGAATTGTCAGATTAAGCCCCAAACTGATTTGGGAGTAAAGGAGAGTGTCCATAGAGCTGTAACTAGGAATTCTTGTGCTCAGGTCTTTGCTACTGTATTGGTTCAGTTTGGGTCCTGGGAGACTGGCCCATACAAGGACAAGACAGGAATGGAAAGGACTTCGTGAGTGGGAGTGCAAGGCAGCCACATTAGTTCAACATTGACCCCAGGTGTTTCCTTTTTCTTTGGGATGAGTGGCTGTGGGTCTGCACCCTTTCCAAAGCAAATATCAACAAATGAATATGTGCCCTTCCAGCAGCACATCTGTTTGATTCCACGCTTTGACTCCTGTGAGTAGAGCCAGCCTGGGTGGCCTTGGGCAAGCTGCGCAGTCCCAGGGCACCCCCCAGAAGAAGGGAATGGTAAACCACTTTTGAGTATTCTCTACCTGGAAAACCATGGAGAGGGTTGCTATAAGCCAGAATTTTACTAAATTTTGCCCCATCCTAGTTACCATTCTGTGTGTCCAGTGCTAGGTAAAGGTTAAAGGTTCCCCTTGACATTTAGTCCAGTTGTGTCCAACTCTAGGGGGCCATGCTCATCCCCGTCTCCAAGCCATAGAGCCAGCGTTTGTCCATAGACAGTTTCCGTGGTCATGTGGCCAGCACGACTAGACACGGAATGCCGTTACCTTCCCACCGAGGAGGTACCTATTTATCTACTCGCATTTTTACATGTTTTCGAACTGCTAGGTTGGCAGGAGCTGGGACAAGCAATGGGAGCTCACTCCCTCGCGTAGATTCGATCTTACGACTGCTGGTCTTCTGACCTTGCAGCACAGAGGCTTCTGCAGTTTAACCCGCAGCGCCACCACGTCCCGTGTGCAGTGCTACATAACATTTAATTGAGCTTAAGTTTAAGAATGAGGAGCGTTCTCTCTCTCTCTCTCTCTCTCTCTCTCTTCTGATAGCAATATTATTACATTGAGGAAGTGGAAGACAAAAGTATATTGCATGTAACCCTGAGAGGAAGGGTTCAAAATGATTTATTTGAGACAGGGAAAGTATTATAGAATAAAGCCATGAAACTCAATACAGAATTGCCTCATTCTGTGAGGCATCAACAAGCTATGCTTTGGCATTTTCAGTTCCACCTGGTGGTAACTGTGCTGTTCAGAAAAGATGACTCACTAAGAGAAGAAACAAGCACTAAGGTCTTGATTTCTGGAAAAACATCAAAAGAGATATCGAACAAATCATGTGGAAGAATTACAGATTTAGATAAAAGACCGGCTGCCTATCAGCGGAAATAGGAACAAGGCCCTGGGAGAACTAGATCAGAGGAGATGACACAGAGCAGGACCGACTTAAATGGTAACTTTCTGTATGAATCCGAAGGGGAGATTTTATAGGACCCTGTTCAGATATTAACTTATTCTGTTGGCATTGTCAAATATATGCAACAGCCAATGATATCTGCTGGATATGTGATAATAATATTTTATTAAAGTGTGCTCCACTTTTCCTACCAATATCTTGAGATCACACCATATAGGATATCAGACTAGGGTTACATAAAAGATACAGTGAGTAATGTGCTTAGACTTATTAGTAATACTTTTGATGTTGTTGTTGTTACCTACAAATAATGATTATTTGGGAGGGTCTGAAAATGACCACACACCTCTCATGGGAAGAAGATAAGCTTTAGGTGAGACAGAAGGTGATGATGGAAGATCAGAGGCAGGCAATTAGGTGGCCCTCTTGTTGGTTGGTTCGCTTTGCATTATTATCACATTGCAACAGACCAGACCAAACACAGAGCAATACCCTCTGGTTCCTTCTCTTGGTTAATTCTGACATTGCACCGTGAAAACAGAGTAAGGCTAACCGAAAGAATACTTTCCTTACTACTTAGGATCGATAAGAGAAAGGCATAGAACTCGGGATGTGCACTAGCACCAAAATTCGGATTCAGAAATAGGATTCAGAATTACAGCCCTTTGGATCTGGAATCTGGAATTTTAAAGAATTGGAATGTCTGGATTTCCAGAATTCTATTACAGTCAATATGAATGCTATCTAGTCATTATTTCCCCTTTTAACAACCACAAACAGGCAAAACATTTTTAAAGGATGTCCCTGTGTCTCCTGGCACCTTCCCATCGATCGTGCCAAACAAAAAGAGTACATTCCAACAAGCCAACAGTGTCCAGGTATTAGGAAATGATTGTAATGAACATAAGTGATTGAACCCTGAGCAGTGGGAATGCCAGCAGAAATGCCACCAGCATTGGGGAAGCAGAAGATAGGTTGCACTGGGGAGTGGGCCAATGGCCTGGGCAGCGCTGGCAGGCAGACTGGAGCAGAAGATATCCTGTGGTGGGTGGGAACTGTGCCAACAGCATGGGGCACACCAGAGTTGAATGAGTGAGTGAGCACCATCTTGGAGTAGCAGTTGGAAGAATGAAAGAGGCAGAAAGAGGGGGCGACAGACTGAAGCACGGCACACCTAGTACTGTGAGCAGAAAGTGCCATTCTCTCTTACTTAAAGGGGACTTCAAGGAAGCCCAGCAATGGTCGGTTGACCTTGAGGAAAATAAGTTCTTCTACAGAGCAGTGTGGACTGACAGCGTCCCCTGCCTGAGAGAACACTCTTTCACGGGGCACTCTAGCTGGAGGGCAAGACAGCAATCTCTCTGCCACCTTGGCCAGATCTCCCCAAACAGATCTCTTCTCAGCCCAGTAAGACAAGGAGTTGGTCTCTTTTGGCTTGCAGGGCTCCTGCATGTACACCTCTACCTCTGCCATGGCCATGTCCTTCCTCTGAGGTGGTGTCTCTGGAGAACAGGCCCCTGCCATGCTTGTTAAAACAGTGTCCCAGAAAACTTGCCGTGTTCTTGCAGGGGTGAGGAGCTTGGACTCTAGAATACAACTGCTGCTTGGGATACTATGAACATTGCTGGTTTCTTCCTGCTCTATGTGACCCCCTCAGTGCTAATGGCTCCTTTTTCACTAGCTACTGCTGTATGTGATGGAAGTTGGCTGACATTGCTGCTCCTTCATACTTCTTCTTCCACAAGGAAGCAAACCTTTAGCTTGCTGACTGTGACCATCACTTCAGTCCAGGGGGAAAAAAAGCTCTTCTGTCTTTATGGAATCCCTCCTCTCACTAGACTGGTGGTTCCCAACTTTCGGTAACCCAGGTGTTCTTGAACTGCAATTCCCAGAAACCCCGGCCAGCACAGCTGGTGATGAAGGCTTCTGGGAATTGCAGTCCAAGAACACCTGGGTGATCCAAGGTTAGGAACCACTGACCTGAACTGTCCCTGGATCATTGGAACACCTGGCTAAAGATGACTGTCTCCCCACTAAGGATCTGTATTGCACTCTCAAAGTTTTGGAGGACATAGACCACTTGAACCATATTGTCCCTTTCTTCTCTGTCCAGAGGAGCAGCCACACAATGAAGGTCTCTGGTGCCAAATCATGGTGTGCCCGTTGCTCCTCCAGCACTCTTTCAAGCAGGTAGAAAGTGCAGTTCCATTGAGTTGCCATATCCTGGATTAGGTGGTGCAGTGGCAATCCCAATTTTAATTGCCTCTGTCGCAACAGCTCACTACCTTGGACACTGTGGTGAAAATGCCCTGCCACCTTTCTGGCTCACTCAATCGTAGCAGATAAGCATGTGTCTTCCATACTCTACAAAGCACCCCAAGCTGCTAGGCTGAGATTGTGGGCCACACCTCTTTCATCTTCCCAGCCTGCAGTGTTACCACTAGGTTTATCCCATTGTCTATGACAAACAAATTGTGCTTTTTCATAGCTACACTCCATTGCTGTATCATGTCCCTCAGAGCCTCTTGAATGTTGTGAGCTGTGTTGGCTGCCCTCCACCACAGCCACATTCAACAGGGCCCACCTGTATTCTGTTGTGCCAGTTTCCCACCTTTTCTGAAAGTGTTTTGAAATATGTTTCGAAATAAGGTGTGCTTTGAACTTTAATGCTATATGTTTCCTGGACTTGCTCCGCATGTATTTATCACTTAACAATTGATTTTAAACCATTTCCATCGCCTTACAAATGGTAGCATTCATTAAAGTGGACAGAGAGTCTTCAGTTGAGAGTCACCTTTTTTTCTTGCCACAGAGATATTCCTGAAATTTAGATTACAGAGGTATAGCATGTTTGTGAAAGCCTCTTGATTTCTCAAGGGCTTTCTTCCACTGCTTGAAACGTCTTACTGTAAAACCATCTTGTTTAGAAGATGTGTTTGGCTGGAAATTTCATAAGACATCCCAGAAAGATGCATCAGCTGATGGAGAGCACTCCAGCCATTCATGCTTCTTCAAGCATTCTTGCTAGATATTTCATCCGTCATTGTTCTTCAAGTAAGAACAAAGTTTAATTTGTCGAGTTATCTCCCTTATTATTTTCTAATGTTTGAGAAATTCCCAGGAATACCAGACTCAAAAACCTGAATTTGCCTACAGCCACAGTCCTTTTTTTTTGCCTCTCGTCTTTTCCTGTGTGCTTCTTCTTCACGAGGAGAACTATTTTGGAAATGACAGTGAGCTCCTAAACTTGCTTTGTTGCTGGTTTTAACTGTTTTAGGGCTTGGCTACGTGACTCAGTTGGAGCAGGCTGGAGTGGATTAAATAGCATTGCTTAGGATCATGGAAAGCTGACTGGATAGCTAAGTGCCATTGCCTCCACTGCCTCCCCGAGTGCCTGGGTTCCATGTGTAGAGGCAGCACCCAGGTTCCTTGCAGGGAAGCTGGTTGCTGCCTCTGTGCATGCTCCTCTCAGCCATGGGCACTCAGGCATCCATGGCAGTGGAAGGAGAAGGTAAGCCGGGAAACTGGGGCAGAGGGAGGGGGGCAGGGGACTGGGACCCATCCTATTTTGCCAAAGCAAAACAAAGCATTGAGGCGAAAAAAGTTCGGTGCTTTGTTTTGCTTTGGTGAAATGATAGCTGAACTGGGTCATGAACCAAACCACAAACCAGCCCGATTCACTGTTTTTTCTGGTTTGTAGTTCGGTTTGTGCCCATCTTTACTCTTAACCACATGCAAAGGCTCTATGTAGAGTGGAAACAACACTGGAAGTGGTTCTCCTTCCTTATGCATTCAGATTAACCTTTGTTTAAACACCTGAAGAGGACTTTAATTCCCACCAAAGTCAATGGGACTTAGTAAAGGCCCAACTGATTTCAATGGTAACTATATCCTACAAGGAAGGAATAACTAAGGAAGACCACGAATTGACATCAGCAAGACTCATGATCAGAGAAAAGTGGAGGAATTTGCCCAAGCGTTTGAGGAAACTCTTCCAGGCCTGGCTGTTGCAAATGCACCTGAACGATGGGAACATTTCAAGAATGCTGTTTATAACACTGCCTTGTCCACATTTGGCAAGAAGACCAAAAAGACAGCAGACTGGTTTGAAGCCTATTCGGATGAGTTGATGCCAGCTATCGAGGAAAAGCGGAGAGCTCTAGCAGCATACAAAGCCTGTCTAAGAGTACAACTTTCAGGTTCTTCACGTTGCTCATAGCGAAGTCCAACAGACTGCTAGGAGATGTTCTCACAATTATTGGCTTCAGCTCTGCTCTCAGATACAGATAGCAATGGACACAGGTAACATCAAGGGAATGTATGACGGTATCAAGCAGGCTTTAGGTCCAATACAGAAGAAATCTGCTCCTTTGAGGGCCTGGTGTGCTCTGGTCCATGTGGTCAGGAAGAGTCCGACACGACTTAACGACTAAACAACAACAACAACAACAACAACACAGGTGTGATCATCCAGAACCAAGCACAGCAAATGGAACGCTGGGTGCAGCACTACTCTGAGATATATTCTAGAGAGAATGTAGTAACCGAAAAGGCATTAAAGAACATCGAGTGTCTGTCTGTCTTGGAAGAGTTGGACAATGAACCAACTTTAGCAGACATAAAAGCAGCCTTGGATTCCCTCACCTCCAGCAAGGCACCTGGGAAGGATAACATCCCTGTTGAAGTGCTGAAGTGCTGTAAAGAGACCATCACCACTGAGCTGTTTGAAATCTTTTGTCTTTTTTGGAGGGAAGGTGGAGTACCACAGGACATGAAGGATGCAAACATCGTCACATTGTACAAGAACAAAGGTGACAGGGGCGACTGCAATAACTACCTTGGCATCTCTCTTCTCACGTTGTAGGGAAGCTGCTTGCCCGTGTTGTGCTGAAGAGGCTCCAGGTGCTTGCACACAGAGTCTATCCAGAATCACAGTGTGGATTTCGAGCTCATAGATCCACCACTGACATGGTATTCTCCCTCAGACAGTTGCAGGAGAAATGCAGGGAACAATGACAGCCACTCTTTGTGGCCTTCATAGATCTTACAAAGGCCTTTGATTTGGTTAGCAGGCATGGTCTTTTTAAAATACTTCCCAAGATTGGATGTCCACCTCGACTCCTTAACATCATCAGGTCCTTTCATGAGGAAATGAAGGGCACTGTAGTTTTTGATGGCTCAACATCAGATCCCTTTGACATCCGAAGCGGAGTGAAACAGGGCTGTGTCCTCGCACCGACTCTGTTTGGGATCTTTTTGCTGTCATGCTGAAGCATGCTTTTGGAACTGCAACAGAAGGTTGCAGGACTAGATCAGATGGCAAGCTCTTTAATCTCTCTAGATTGAGAGCGAAGACCAAAGTCCATCTGAAATGCATGCGGGACTTCCTCTTCGCCAATGATGCAGCTGTTGTTGCCCATTTTGCTGAAGAGCTCCAACAACTTATGAATCGTTTTAGTAAGGCCTGCCAAGGTTTTGGATTAACAATTAGCCTGAAGAAAACACAAGTCATGGGCCAGGGCGTGGACTCACCTCCCTCTATTACCATCTCTACACAAGAACTGGAGGTTGTTCATGACTTCGTGTACCCTGGCTCAACGATCTCTGACACTCTCTCTCTAGATGTTGAGCTGGATAAATGCATTGGCAAAGCAGCTACCATGTTCTCTAGACTCACAAAGAGAGTATGGCTCAATAAGAAGCTGACGGCATATACCAAGATCCAGGTCTATAGAGCCTGTGTCCTGAGTACACTCCTGTACTGCAGTGAGTCATGGACCCTTTGTGCACGGCAGGAGAGGAAGCTGAACACGTTCCATATGCATTGTCTCCGATGCATTTTTGGTATCACCTGGCAGGACAAAGTTCCAAATAGAGTAGTCCTAGAACGAGCTGGAATTGTCAGCATGTATACATTACTGAAACAGCGACGTCTACGTTGGTTTGGGTATGTCGTGAGAATGGCTGACAGTCGGATTCCAAAAGATCTCCTGTATGGAGAATTAGTGCAGGGAAAGTGCCCATTAGGGAGAGCACAGCTGCAATACAAGGAGATCTGCAAGCGGGATCTGAAGGCCTTAGGAATGCACCCCGACAGATGGGAAACCTTGACTTCTGAGCGTTCAGCCTGGAGGCAGGCGGTGCAGCATGGTCTCTCCCAATTTGAAGAGACACTTGTTCAGCAGGCCGAGGCAAAGAGGCAGTCCCGAAACCAGCAAAATCAGGGAGCTGGATAGGGGACAGATTGTATTTGTCTTCAGTGTGGAAGGGATTGTCACTCTCGAATTGGCCTTCTCAGCCACACTAGACGCTGTTCCAAGACCTCTATTCAGAGCACGTTACCATAGTCTCTCGAGACTGAAGGATGCCTACACTTATATCCTGCAGAGCCCCATTTCCTGAGTGAAAACATTTTTTTTTAACACTCAGATCTGTCAGTGACAGTTTCTTCTAAGAGGGAATCCCTTCCACTCCACTAGACAGTCAGCTATTTCCCGCTGATCATAGCTGTGCAGTGTCTTGCCTTGAATCACAAGGTCTTTTATCCATTACGATAATAACATTGGCACTAATTTTTTTTCTTGATTGCCTGTAACCAACTGCATTACATTGGATTAATGATTACGCCAAAATAGCCCACAGAGGGAATGGCAAGAAACAACTTCCAAGACTATAAACTTTCTCGCTTGACAGTATCTGCTCAAAACTAACACAGCATGAAGATTGAATTATCTCGTAGCCATTTATAGATATCTGTTTCTAGGTCACTCCTGTGGGAATACACACAATGGCAGCAAACTCCCTGTCAGCACCCTGGAAATGAATAGAGGACATGAGTTAATTTCACAAATATTGATTTATCTGTGGAGGGGGAAAGAAAAAAGACATTAAAAACATTAGATGTAAGATTGCCACTCAGGGTCCAATTCCTTTTGAGCACTATGTGCTCCAAACTGTGACCCAAAGCGAAAGAAAATGAGAAATGCTTGACGGTGAGGCCTTCATTCTGTTTCCCTCACATACAGCGGGGAAAAAAACTGTTGGAAAAGGCAATGAGCAAAGCACTAGCTTAGGAACCCTGAGGAATCTTATTAGGATATTCTTGGTGTGAAAATCACTAACAGTGGATGACTAACAACACAGCTAGTCTACCAGTAGCTGTTGTTGTTGTTTGAATGTTTGCAGGCCTCTTCCCATTTCAGTTTCTTCAGTGTTTGTTTTCTAAATCCCGAGGAAGAACTTTTCCCCCCTAATACAGTTGAAGCACAAGGAGGGCCATTTTGGTTGGAGAGGAAAGCAAAACCGCTGAAAAATAAATATAATTAATAAATAAAATAAAATTACTTGATGGCTGAGCTTGGCCGGGTTGGGAATGGAATGGCAGGGTTGGGTATCAACTCATTCCCCAAAAAAAGTAGAAGCCTAGTGGTGAAAGTAGTAGCCCCAGCAGTGGTGGAGGGGGCAGGAACTATGAATTTGGAGGAAAGAGGCTGGGCTGAGAGATGCATTCATCAGGAAAAACACAGAATTTAACTGTGTCAGATCTGACACAATATGTGTGTTATTTGCCAGTGTAGTCCTCCCCATACATCACAAGAAGGAAAAATAGCACTTAAGTTCTGTACCAAAATACATGATTTTGAGTGTAGTAGCCACAGGCGTCTGCTTGAGTGAAAACAACAGAGTTGTGTGCTACCAGAAGACGAGCAAGCCTTTTTCAACGTTCACTTTTGTGCACTCCACTAACTCATCCAGTGAAGTGGGCTGTCCTCCATGAAATCTTGTACCAAACAAAATATGTTACTCTTCAAGGTGCTACATGTTTCTCTGCTGTGTTTAAAAATACAGGAGGACCAGCCCTCCAGAATTTCTGTCATCTAACAAGAAAATCCTTCCACCTTCAAACGCCAAAAGAGAACAAATCATCCGAAATTGTCAAGGACAGTTGGTATGACAACCAGAATTTCTAAATCAAAATAATTGCTTTGGCAGGCCAAACAAACTCACAAACGAACATGCATCTAGCTGGGAAGAAACCCTGTTTTCTTTATGTCTTTCTATCCAAGCAGAGTATTTTACATTTCTTTGAATTAATCATTCTGCCATCCCACCCATCCTTCCTTTTGCATTTTATTTTTTTCTTTAGTGCTTCTTTGCCGTGAGCTGTCAGCCACCTTCAAAGGGCTCTCCACATTTCCTCTAATTCCCTGGCAGTAGAAAAATGCCTTATTAAAATAAAGATCTAATGGATGAGAAACAATGCACTTTGAAACTTCAGTGGAGGCTCATCAAGCTTGCAGTCAGTTGATGATGTTGCTGGTGATACATGCACCGTTAAATTGCTAGAGTGCACACAACCAGCCAACAAAAGGTGACCTTTGATTTGTATGCCTGCATTGAGCAGGAGGTTGGACTTGATGGCCTTATAGGCTTCTTCCAACTTCACTATTCTAGGACTTGAGCTGAAAGGTACTATGCCACATTATCACCCTTTCTGGATAGGTATCCACCTAGTTTGCACTCACAAAGATATGCCAAGATCTAGCTAGCTGGCACAGTTAGCTCCTAACAGCAAATGTGCTTGCTGGATATCTATCTATCTATCTATCTATCTATCTATCTATCTATCTATCTATCTATCTATCTATCTATCTATCTATCTATCTATCTATCTATCTATCTATCTATCTATCTATCTATCTATCTATCTATCTATCTGTCTGTCTGTCTGTCTGTCTGTTACTTGAATTTATATACTGCTCCCATTAGTGCCACAGCACTACTCTGAGTGGTTCACAGTAAAATACACAATGAAAATAAAATAGTATAATAATAGCAAGCGACCACATGAAAAGAAACGGTGCCAGAGCAATGATAAAACTAAACATAAGCTAAAAATAAAAATAAGAATAACAGTAACTGGACTGAGGTGTACCATCACCTCGACTCAAGTAGGGTTGGAGTAGAAAGCCTTCCTGAAAAGCCATGTCTTCAATGGCCTCTTAAAGGTCAGCAGGGAGGGAGCCAGATGAAGCTCCTCCGGGAGCTGCTTCCACAAGGATGGAGCCACCGTGAAGAAGGCCCTACCTCTCCTAGAAGATTGATGGGTCTCCCTTGAGTTCTTTGTTGCTGCTCCCAGATTTTGGAACTCCCTTTCACAGGAGGCCAGGCTGGCCCCATCTTTGCTGTCCTTCTGCAAGCAGGCAAAGACCTTTCTCTTCAGGTAAGCTTTCCCTCAGTGACTGACTGCGTGAGTGGAGTTTTTAAATGGATCTCGCCTTGGTCCTTTTAAGGAGAAAAGTGGGGGGAACATGAACTGCTGGATAGCTCAGTGGCTTATGTCAGAGGTTGGGAGTTTGATTCCCAACTCTACCTCCTTGGCAGAGGCTGGACTTGATGATCCATAGGGTCCCTTCCAGCTCTGCAGTTCAAAGTTTATTATTATATGATTATATTTTAAACAAACAAACAAACAAACTCAAGAGGGAATTAGTGTCTTTTGTTGGTGTCTAATCCTTGGGAAAAAAAACACCAGTCATCTTCATTTTGTCAACTTGCATCGTTTACACATTTTTCCCCATTTTCCTTTTGTTTCCCACCTGCTAATTGTGCCTCAAAATAACTCATCTTCTTTGGGAGTGAGAAAATAATTTCGTAGCTCCTAGGTCTTGCAAGAAAGGCCAAGAGACCAGCATTTACACCTGTTTTGTAGTTGCCTCTTTTCACTGAAGTCAAAAAAGGAGCACGGTACGGACTTTCCTGTGTGTATGCCTGGAAACTGCCCCTTCACAGATGTCAGCAAACAAAACAAGCAAGAAGTAACTTCATTACTTTTTTGGTTTCCCTGTAACTGTTTATATGCGGTCGCAGAGCCTGATCCCTTTACTTCAAAAAATTGCCCTATTTAAATTTGGTTAAGCGTGCTTCAGATCATTTTAAATTCTGGTGAACCCACAAGGTATGTGCACATGCAGAGTAATCTGAGAGGAGATGGTCTTATTTTGAGCAGCAGTGTGTTTTTCTACTCCTCCGTCAGAGGTCGATTTCTTTGAACATGGATGTGGAATCGATTCATTGAAATCAGTTCCACCTATATGAACACTGTGTTCAGCTGAACACGTTCCATATGCGTTGTCTCTGACGCATTTTTGGCATCACCTGGCAGGACAAAGTTTCAAATAGAGTAGTCCTAGAACGAGCTGAAATTTTTAGCATGTATACATTACTGAAACAGCGACGTCTACGTTGGCTCGGGCATGTCGTGAGAATGCTCGGTCCGCTGGTGAGCTCTTTGGCAGCGTGGGCCGCCATTATCCCATTCCCGGGATAATGCGAGACATCATAGTCTCGCAAGAGCTATTGGAGATAGAGGAGGAGGAGAGTATTTAAAGGAAAGCTCCTCCTACCTTGGGCCTCTTCCTTTTCGGCAGAGAAGGAGGACAGAGCGCTACAGCAGGAACTTGGTTTTGCTGCGTCACTTGTGGTCGCCATTTTGGACAGTTTGCTTACTGTGCTTCGGCTTTGAAGGGCCGATAGCCCACCGTTGATTTTATTGGTTTTGTCCATAAAATAAATAAATAAAGGAAAGGAAGGGAAGGAAATGAGTGGCTGATGGGGCACAGCGCGGCCATTTGGCCGGGCTGGCACGCCCACTTGGCTCTCGGGTGGAAGCAGTCTGCTTTCACCTGTTTAAAAAAAACCAAAACAAATAATAATAAATAAATAAATAAAAAAACATTGGGAAAAATAAGAGAAGGATTAATTGAAGAAGGGGCTGTTTCAAATAAGAAGCAGAAGAAACGCAGGCGCGTGGGCGTGTCTGAACCCCCCCTGCCTTTCCTCCCACCTCACTGTAAAATATTAATTCATTGAGACACTAGTTAAAAAAGGTTAATCTATTTTTGTGTTCAAATTATATAGTTCCTGGATAGGGTTAAAGCGGATGGGGGGGTGTCTCTTGAGCATACTATAATTTTGGATATTTCATTAATTGGCGATTAGTGTAGTTAATTATAAATTTAAGATATTAATTGATTTATAATTAGTGTAGTTAATTGATAGATAAATAAACTTTATCATATACAATATAGTACATAGATAGTTAATTAAGGATAAGATTTAATTACATTAAATATTAGAAAATTGAATAAATTGCAGTTGATAGCTTGATTAGTATATTAAGTGAATTAGTTTTATTTATTGAATTTTGATCATCTTAGTGCTCATTAGAATTTTGAAATTGGCAGTTAATTCTGGTTGCTGACTGAATATAAGTGGCTTCGGCCACAAGGGGGAGTTTTTCAAGCTTATTAAAATTTGAACTGTTTGGGGGGGGAGTTGGATATCAACTTCCATTAAGATAAGGTTATAATAAGAGAATCTTTTTAGTTCAAGCTCTCTTTTATAAATATTTCTGATAAGACGTTCTGGTGGGTCGGCTTGCAGGTGGACACAGACTGTAGGGCTCCTGGTTGTAGTGTGCAAGGCTTTTAAGTAAGGGACCTGGGATGGCCTCCAGAAAGGAGCAGGGGAACAAGAAGGGAAAACAGCCCGCAAAAAAGTGGATGGCTCCCCATGTTTCTCGTCCTCAATCATCTTCGGATGAAGAGGCTTGGCCCATATGGCAACAGCTCCAGGAGAAAATTGCAACGTTGGAGGCTGAGAAAATAGCTCAACATGCCTCGCCTGCTAGCGTACCCCAGCTTCAATGTTCAGCTAGGGAGGTCAGGAGCCATAGGAAGGCCAAACTCAAGGAGATTGCAGAAGACTTAATGGCTCATTTTTCTGCCTTAGAGGAGGATCGTGCGGTCCCTTGACCATCCAGGAGAGGAGCTGATGCCTCATTAGTTCAACCTCAGAGTGGGGGTGATGTGGTTGAGCAAGGTATTGGATCTTCGGAACTGGGAAGGCCAACTGCAGAGAGGCAGAGTCGGCAAGGCAGGGAAGAAGAAGCCATCTGCTGGGAAGACAGCGAACCGACGACCTCTGATGGAGCATGTGAGTTTGAGACTACACACAGCACATTTACACCGATGCCAGCTTGGCCTTGGCCTATTAGTGGCCAGTTTAGCACGCCAATTCACACAGCGCCTGGCGTGCAGGGTCTGGGTGTTGCCGGGACTCAGTGGCCTAGCACTAGTACTCCCATAGCTAGTTGGGCTTCCCCTTATTCACAAGCGTTTCCCCCTGCGTTTTAGGCCCAGTGGCTGGTGTAGGTGTTTGGCCATATCTGTCAGTTCTGGATATGGGATATAACACAGTGCCTCTGAATGCATTGTATTTCGAGGATCATGCCATGCCCCTTGGATCATGCCATGCCCCTCACACTGGAAGCAGGTTTTTTGCCTATCCCACACTGGCTGAGGTGCGTGGCATTTTAGAAGTGGGCAATATGGTCACACAGGCAGGTTTCGGTGAGTCCCCTCACAACCACAGGTAAGGTATAGCTCATCTGATCTCCCAGCGCTGCAGATTGTGTGATTACAGTGCTTGGGGGAGAAGATCAGATGGGGCCACTCCCGGACCAACAGTCAACAAGGAGGGGACTTGAGGTCCGGGGGTGGTCAAATTTGGGCTGGCCGGGTTCTCGCTGTCTTCATGACTGCAAGATCTTGGAGCTCGGGACTTGCCCATAGTTTGGTTGGGGTCCGGTGAGACCCCTCTGCAGAACCTGACTCCGCACTACAGCAGGAACCCCCCTTTTTTCCCATTTGAGGATAAATATGAATATTTAATAAAGTGTGGCCCATGTTTATTCCATAAAAGTTGTCTTGTGTCTTATTCCGGGGTAAGGGGATAATGGCTGATGGTCGGGTTCCAAAAGATCTCCTGTATGGAAAATTAGTGCAGGGAAAGTGCCCCTTAGGGAGACCACAGCTGCAATACAAAGATATCTGCAAGTGGGATCTGAAGGCCTTAGGAATGGACCTCAACAGATGGGAAACTTTGACATCTGAGCGTTCAGCCTGGAGGCAGGCGGTGCAGCATGGCCTCTCCCATTTTGAAGAGACACTTGTCCAGCAGGCCGAGGCAAAGAGGCAGTCCCGAAACCAGCAAAATCAGGGAGCTGGACAGGGGACAGGTTGTATTTGTCTTCAGAGTGGAAGGGATTATCACTCTCGTATTGGCCTTCTCAGCCACACTAGACGCTGTTCCAAGACCTATATTCAGAGCACATTACCATAGTCTCTCGAGACTGAAGGGTGCCTACTATATGAACACCTCTTAGTCTACATTTTTTTAAAATTCTTGCTATCTGATATAGTGTGATACCAGATAGCAAGAATTTTAAAAATTAAAAACATGTTGGTCCGCTTTTGAAAGCCACAATCAGCTGAATGGCAGGGGGAGGGGGTACTGCACCAAACAGTGGATGAGCGACCCTGTGGCAGCTTGAAGCCAGTGGCTTCCCGGCCTCCAGTCCCTTGTTTGAATTGGTGTATGTGGAGGGGGGTCCAGGATGCAGCAGGGGAGGACGTGGGGCCTGCTCAGCTGGCCAGGGTGCAGGACAGGCAGTCCCTGGGATGCAAGAAGAGCAGATGGATGATGCACTGGCCAGTGTCAGCCCATGTCTCTCTCCTCTTCATCTTTAAAGCAGAAGGGGGGGACACGGGGAGGGCACAGGGCCTGCTTGGCCAGATTGGGTATACCAAGAGCAGCCAGAGGAGGTGGTGCCCAAACCAACCCCAAAGTCACATGAGTACCACGTGACTTAAATCCAAATTCACGAACCCTCTCCCAATTTATTTCGTTAGTGTAACTGCCCCCCTACTTGCAAATCTACAATACCGCAGAAGACTTTGTGTTCATATTCTTATTGGTTGAAGGGAGGTGGACCAAGTGGAAATCGTTCAGCAAACAATGTAGGTCATTCTTGCTGTGAGTCGACCCCGGAAGCAACCCAGTGTGCCGGTTCCATTTTAGGAAACCTAACAAGTTACGCTTCTCCATGCACAGCCTGCTCAATCTAGTGATCCTAATTTGCAGAGAAATTCTGTTTAAAGGAAATTACATAGAACGTGGACGGGATGCGATAAGGCGCTGAACTGAGCTGATTGAATTCACCTCAATTAGGGAGGGGTACGCTGGTTATGGGGTTGGGGAACGGTATCTAAAAAGCCGAGGCATTTATTTTCTTCTTTAAAAATGAAAATGAAAAATATGTGAAGTGAAAGCGTAAGGAGGGGAATCTTCCTCCAAAGTAGAGTTGGGTGTGTGTGTGCAAAATCAATTCCAGGATAAGCCTCTTATTAAATACTATTTTCACAGCCTAATTAAATGCACGCCTTCACCTCCTTCCCTGAAATGTGAAACCTACTTATTTTAATCCTGCCAAAAGGGATATTTCAGCACATTGGAAGATCTTCTTGAAGACTGATGCCATGTCTAAGCAAGCACCTCTCGAACAGAGTCCTTGAAAAAAGGTGTTTACATAATTGTTTCTAAACCCCAGGGGTTGGAAAAGTTACTTCAAGGGAAGGATTCTGTGGCAGAGTTTTGAATTTTGGTCAAATTCTTCTAGCTGTGCAGCAGAAGTACAGGGACTCCCAGAGCAGAGTAGCTTCAAGTTCGCCAGCGTAGTCCACCCCTTTCTTTATTAGCTGGCACTTGCCGCCTCAGTAACCCCCTCTGACACATTAGTAGTAGAAAGAATAAAAATGTTTTATTATTTATAGTTGGGAATAACAAATAGTAAACTAACAAACAAACTGACTTCAGCAGACAAAAGAGAAGGAGCACTCAGCAGAGAGGTGTAGTTCTCTTTGAATTAAGAGTCTTAAAAGAATGACTGGCCAGTGCTGGATATATTGACAGTCACCCCAGCCCAGAAAGGTTCCTCCCAGCCAAACAAACCACAAGCAGCATGCAAGGTTGCAAATAAAATTTGAACACATTCTGGGGTGTGTTGTCCAAAAAGTCACTTTATGGATCTCTGGTAAAGCCTAGAAGGCAGAATGACATCATGTGGTTTCGATCCCCTCAGAGCTAAGCATCAATGCTTTGCGTAATTCATATACTTCTTTAGTTCACATGCTATTGCCCCTTTTAGTACTCTGGATTCATGTCTGCACTTTTCTAAGCATTCAGTCACTCATCACCTATTGCCAGGTTACCTTAGAAGACCACAGCAATCTCTTACCAGATTACATTTAGGAGAAAAAGATACTGGGACTTACTCCTTAAAGGAGGTACCATATCTTTTATTCATGCTGCAAAACTGCACAAAATACATTTCGCTTTGGTGGAATCCACAGTTTGTTTGTTTTTTAAAAGATTGTTTCAGTGAAACGTGATATATTTGCATGTTTGTGGTTGCATGTCTGTGTGTATGACAAAACAGATTCATGGCAAAAGAGAAGAAAATCTAAGATGGTGTGATCTGGGCTGTGAAGGAAGTTATTTTGACCTAAGGAGCTTTGATAGGGACCCATAATCTAGAATGGCACAGGCATGAAAATTTTGCCTTGGTAAATTTAAGACTCAGGGACTGCAAACATAGTGTTGCTGAGTTTTGAATTTCTAGTTAAATTCCTCTGGCTACACAGCAGAAATATGGGGATTTATAAAACAGAATGTCTTAAAGTTCCCCAGAGCAGGCCACCCCTTTTTCTCATCAACGGGCACTTACAGTCTCAATAACTCACTCTGAGATATTAGCAGGAGAAAGAATAAAAAGTTTCATTACTTACAGTTGAACAGATCAAACAGCAAACTGACAAACATGACTGCTTTTAACAACAGACTTCAACAGGCTTAATGACTTTCAACAGACTCAGGAGAGGGAAAAAGCACTGAGCAGAGAGGCAAGGCTCTCTTTGGATTCAGAGCCCAGGAAGAAATGATTGATGAGTGCTGGTTAGATTGCCAGTCACCCCAGCCCAGAAAGGTCCCTCCCAGTGAAGCCTATTAAAGGCAGCATGTGAGGTTGCAAAAACTCCCCCACCATCTATGAATTGTATTTTCATTTATTTATTTATTTATTTATTTGATTTATATCCCGCCCATCTGGTATATTCATCCCCTCTTTCCTCCAGAAAATGAAGGTGAAACATCTTATCCTCCCCATGCATGCCATTTTCACAGAAGCTCAGCAGGGTTGGTCAGACTAAAACATAGTGCCTGGTCTAAGAGCATCTGGGAGCTTCACAAATGAGTAGGGAATCTGGGCTTGAGTCTCTTCCTCATCCCCTGGTATCATGGTCCCAACTACACACACATCTTCCACAGGAGAAGATACTGCAAGCTGCTTCCTACAAGGGATGCCAACAAAAAAATTCTCTTGAGCCAGGCTCAGAAAAGAGATGTGGACGTTCATTCAAGCCCGCCTCAGCTGAAAGGTGAGTTGTTCAAGGCTGACGCCACCCCATTCATCCTTGGCATCAATTAAAATCTAAACCAAGGAAGAACTTTTAACTCTTCTCCTCATCAGGCACACTGAAAGATGCTGTAAAGCACTTCTTCCTCAAGGCCAGAATTGTTGGACCCGACAACAGCAGCTCCCTTTCAGCCTGGATTCTTTCTTGTGCCTACCTGGAGTCCCTGATATTCCCCCATCAAAATACTAGCTAGGTGCAACCCTAGCTTTTTCCCCTGAAATTAGATGAGATAAAGAAGTTTAGGGTGGCATGATAGATTAGCCAGCAGAATACCCCCTCCCCACTTTAAACAGAGGTTTTTTGGGGGATTTTATACTTGGCATGGTAGGATTCTTTCTTCTTTCCAGCGTTTAAACTGAATTGGTAACAGAAACACAGGAGGAGTTTTTTAAAGGAAAGACAGCAACAACAACACTCTAGGTGTTTGGACATGAAACGGAATGTCTCTGTTCACATATTTTTTTGGCTCATCCCCAAAACCTGACTGGAAAAATTAGGGCTTTAATCCATGTTTAGAAAGTACTGATGCTTCAGCTAGTAACACCTTCTGTAGACAGCTGTGTAGTTACCTCAGGGAATGGCTTTCGTTGCCAAAACGCTGTCACCTTCTGGCTGTTGAGAACCTTTCCAAAGGTATATTTTATTCCTCCCTGCTGCCTGAAAGATAAGTTGATTCCTGAAAATAAATCCAGTTCTAGCAGCACTATGTGTCCTGTCAGATTTTATTTGACCATACGAAATGCATTCTACGGCGAAACAAGTTTGTCCACATGATCCACGAAGAACGATGTGGCCTTGTGTGCATTCTAGAGTTGAGAGAAGTTGCTTCTTTGGACTACATCTCCTCAGATGATCAAACTCAAACTCATGTCAACTGGGTCTCTTGGTTGAGAATGGCATAACGGTATCCCCAAAGCTAGGGACTTGATTTTCTATTTCTTTTTTTAAAGGAAAACTATGTGAAGTGAAAGTGTCAAGGTGTCAAATCCTCCTTCAAAGCAGAGTTGAAGAAAAATCTGTTCCAAAATTTTTTGAGGAGCCATAATCCAGAAAAGCAACATTTCTGAGCACTGGGGTTGAATGACCTTCCTGCTCAAGGACTGCTAGAAGAATGTGCTTTACCAAAAAGATTGTACACATCTCTTCCCTGTGCAGAAATCCAGTCACGCAGTCTCTGTAATCTGAGACATGAAGCAAGATGCTTCATTCTTTATTAAAGTGGTATTTAGGTGATATGGCTGCCCGGGAATCTAAATGCTTCTTTTGCCTTGAATGTCTTTTCTTTTTAAAAAAAACCCAGCATGATTTAAAACAGGAAGAAATTTGCAAGAATATGAACCAACAGTCTTTTGAAAGAAAAAAAAAAGAATGTGGGATAAAGGCTAGGTATTTTCAAGAAGGCATATTGCTTTATTAGTGATTTATCTTAGGGCTTCCATTACAAGGTAAACAAGATTTTAGCAAAGTTTGGGAAAGTTCTTCTTCTTCTTCTTCTTCTGGATTGTAAATTACCCAGCCAGCAAGGCCACCTGGTGTGGGGTTCTTGAAGTTATCATCCAAAAAGTAACTTTTCCAATCTCTGGATTTTAGGACCCATGCTATGAGTCAATATGGAGATGAGATAGGTCACTGTTTGTACCTCCCTTTGGTGCAGGGCCAGGCCTGGATGTATTGTAGCCTAAGATAAAGTTGCAAACGGCGCCCCTCATCCACCCACATTATGGTACCCAAGGGTCATCATAACCAAAGGCAGCCAAATTATTATGCTAAAGAAGGCAGGAATCAACATGCATTGCCTCCCATTTTCTCTTCTGCTGGATCTGCAGACCAAACTAAGCACTACAAATAGCCCTTCACTATAAGAGTTTTTGTTGTTTAGTCGTTAAGTCGTGTCCGACTCTTCGTGACCCCATGGACCAGAACACGCCAGGCCCTCCTGTCTTCCACTTGAGTTGGGTCAAATTCTTGTTGGTAGCTTCGATGACACTGTCCATCCATCTCGTCCTCTGTCGTCCCCTTCTCCTCTTGCCTTAAGACACTATAAGAGTAGACCTTGCTAAATATTGAAGTGTGTGAGATTGCCACGGTATGGACTTTTCACATCTCATGTAGTTTAGCAATTACACATAATAATGGGCTCAAGCTATTCTATGATCAATTTGCTTGCTTTGTTTTGGGTAATCCAGGCTTTGTTTGTGAATCTGGTTTCTCAGACCCAGAAATCTGCTGAATCAAATCACTGGGACATGAATGTGATTTTAAGTTCTAACAATGGGTTATATGTAATTTATACTTTGGTCCGGGGTCCTGCCTTTCAGTGGAAGAAACCATCCTGTTTGTGGAATCCTAGTAGGGACCCGCCCCATTGTTTTTCTAAGTGCTATTGAGTGGCTATATATGGTGGATCCATATAGCCTTCAGGATGAACAGCCATTGATCACCCTTTCTTCCTTTAAAGAGTTCTAACCCACTTTTTGGGTGGGAAGGACAATTCTAATGGGCCAGAGGCTCTCAAAGTTTTCAGAGAAGTCAATTCAGCAGCTGTTATGCTTTTCTTTCATCCCTCCATGCGTGACCCTACCACCAGCTCAATATCACCCAGATGTAAGGAGGAATAAACAGCAGGCTGCAGAACCTCACCCTAGGTGTGTAGTTCGGTTATTATCTGCATCTGCTTTGAGGCACTATGAGTTATAGTCCTACTGAGAGTAACACAGTATGGGTGTAACTCAAATTGCTATTCTCAGGAGACTCTTAGTTGTGAGAAGGTGTTTCCTTCTCCTCTCCTGCAATGGAGGTCATAAAGATGGGTGAGGGGGGTCTCTCTCCTCATGTACACATGTGTATTGGAGAGAGATCGTAAATTAAAAACACAGGCTTACCTTGCAATATATGTACTTAACAATGGGTTTAATACTGTTCCCAACTGTAGATAATGAAAGGGAAGACATTTCACCCTCACGCTGAGGGTGGTTTGCCTTCAGAAGTGTAATATCAGCTCTTTGGCACCATCTTGCTTCACAAATGCCAGCCGCAAAATCTAAACATACTTGGAGGCTTTTAACTTTTCCTTTTTAAAAAGTAGTGCAATTTAGGCCAGCCTTATGACTAAAATCTACAACTCCCTCTACACTCTGGAAAGGAGATATGAGATTGCATAAGGATTAAGGACCATGAGACCATAGGACAAAGGGACACAATTTTATTTAATGTAAGAGTGGGTGATACCTTTTCTGGGACCACTAAAAATCAAATAAATTGCAAGTTTTTGTGGAGAAAATTCCTCTTCTTCAGGCTTAGCACATTCTCTTCATGGATAGTATAGAAAAATTGTACACAAGAGTCCAAAAATTGGTGGTATATGTCTGTGAGAGTTGATGTAAAGCCCTCTGAGGCTGCGGACTGAAGCCTCTGCGCAGTACTGTTTGTAATGTTTACACCTTTATATTTATATTTTATTTAACTAACATAAAGTTGTAACTCACCCTTTCTCCCATCCTCACAGGCATGGAAGAAGAATTGCACTATTCTCCTTACCGCCAAGAAATGCCTGGGATTTCCTTGTACTTTCTAATTGTCCTTACATTTGTGAGAAGGACCTTTTGTGCAAAATAAAAGCATTTTCCAGCTGTGGGGGGGGGGGGGCAGGAGAAAGGAAATGTGGAATTGCACCAAGGCAGAACCTCAAAGACTTCCCAGCTGGAGCAGCAGCGTTTTGGCTGCACTGTTGCTCTCGGGCAGTGCTTCCCAACCTTAGTTCCCCAGATGTTCTTGGACTACAACTCCCAGAAATCCTGGCCAGCACAGCTAGTGGTGAAGGCTTCTGGGGGTTGTAGTTCAAGAACATCTGGGGACCCAAAGTTGGGAACCTTTGCTCTTGGAACACCAGTGGACGGTGATACTGACAGGGGTGGCCAAGGCTGAAATGGCACACTCCAGAAAATCTGGGTGGAGTTGCAATAACTCCTGTTGCTGCATATAAGGCCGATCCCATTGTAGTTTAAAGGTGGTGCCCAATCTGCACTTTTCTGCGCCAGCTTTCACATATACCCCTCAAAACATGAGAAGAAAGGGCTTTGGAGCAGTCGGGCAAAGTGAGCTGCCCCTGGCAGGCACAAAAAAGAGGCCCAGAACAGAATAGTATGCATTAATACTGGATGTGTGTTGCAAGCAGGTCTGTGCTTGGTTGCAGCTAACCTGCCACTAACCTGTCTCTTCCTTAGACAGAGAGCAAATAGTCAAAGAAGCAGGAGATGCTCCTCAGCCAGAGCTGTAACTAGCGTGGGGCTACCGGGGCTTTGACCTAAAGTGGAGGAACTTCCTGCTGGAAGGGCATAAACCAGCCCATTGGAATTTTCTGCTGCAAGAACATAGAACTAACTGCCCATCTACCACCTCCCCAGACAGAAAGAAGCGTGAAATAGGTAGGCTTAATGCAGAATTAAAATGGCTACCACCCATCCAGTCCTGGCCATTGCTACCCATTCCTTGGACCTCTCCCTTCCTTTTCTGAGTCACATGAACTAATTATGACTTATGGCAACCTTTTTCAGGGCTTTCTAAGTAGAGAGAAGTGGTTTACCATTCCCTTCTTCTGGGGGCATCCTGGGACTGTGCAGCTTGCCTGAGGCCCCACAGGCTGGATCTTCTGGGATGTACAGATGCCTATCCCACTGAGCTATCCAGCCAAGCTTTACAAATAGGGCAGTGAAACTCCAAGGGCCAAGATTACAGGTCTGTTGTCAATTGTTCCTGGCCTCCTCCGTCAGAAGCAAAATCTAGGACTGGTGGAGGGTACATGTGCGGAGGAACTCTGAAAACTGAACATAAATGTTGCTTGATTGTGCTTGCTTGCTTGCTGTTGCTTCTGGTGCAGTTGTAACCAGAGATGTGCACTGTTGGGTAGATGGGTGAGGTATGGAGATCCTGCTTGTGTAGGTGTTGAGAAGGAAGAATGTGACTGCAGGAGGCCATCCTGGAGCATCCATTGGGGGACCTCCTGGATTTACAGGCTGGTGGCATAGGGAAGGGGGCATCAGAAAAGGGACCTCTTACATGGCTTTCTGGGCTCTGAAGTAGAGACCTATGCAGAGGTCAGTGCCAGATGGTGGTGTGGGTTTAGGTGGTTGCTGGAGAAAAGCCACTGCAAGTTACAACATTTCTCTTCCACTGGCAAAGCAAAAGCAAACTGTACTGCTTATATGCCACCTCGTAGTGCTTAAAGCACCTCTTTGGGTGGTTTACAATTTAGTTATGAGGCTGCACATTGCCCACCCCTCCCCAGCATGTTGGGTGCAATTTATCAACTTTGGAAGGCTGAGTAAAACTCAAGCTGGGTAGCTGGGATTGAACCCTGGTCAAGAGCAGAGTTTTGGCTGCAGTACTGCAGTTTAACCACCACAGAGGATTCTGCATATTCTTACCTACTATCCTCTTTCATTACTACCTCAATACCACCCCATCTCAAAGCTGAATGTTGCTGAAAGGTTTTAACTTGAAGGCATTCGGTAATAACTGATCCACGGAGAGTTTGAACACTCAATAAATGTTCTGTTATTGAACTGTACTTTGCTCACCACCACTTCTTTTTATGTGTTTCTTTTCTGTGAAATGAGGGCATCTGGGACAACAGGTTTTTCTGTTTAAACCTAAAGAGACTAGATGGTTAGAAAGAGAAAACATGAAACCCACTTTTATGGTATCACAGATTTCCAAAAGAGCTTGTAGAACATTAGCGTGATAAGATGGGCATGATAATCAAATTCAGAAGCACTGTCAGCAGAACTGGCCCTTGCACACTGCTGCAAAATGCATTCATATGGAAATAAAAGAGAATTAGTCCCCTCTCTCCCTTCCCTTTCCGATCTCATGCTTTGGAAAACAAACAGATGCTTCACAAGCACAGTACAAACAAAGGCCAGAGGTACAGACTTTATTCCATCGTCAAATTATCTGAGGCTTTGACTGGCACAAAATCTCAGGGGATTTGTGAGAGATGGAGACTGAGTTTTTGAATGAGTTTAGTGACAGAGTGCGGGGACTGTAACTCCATCATATGGTGTTTGAACACCTCTTTCATTTTCTAAAGCAACACAGAACGCATGAGGCATTCCTTTTCAAATGATGCACAACATTGCCACCGGGTAACCTGATCTGTTTCTTGTCTACAGTCCTATGTTTAAGTAGAAAAAAGAACATATTAAGTCAACATGTTGAGAACTGCTCCATGGACCAGGAAGAAATCCTCTTGGTTTGAGGATTTATTAAGGGTGTTTTGAACTAGTGAAATATACAGGGGAACTATATGAATGAGAAAATCAGTTTCTCTTTCTCTCACAATCACACTCCTTTCCATCTTGACTCTACAGAAATGTGTGTGTGTGAATCCAAAACCTAATTCAGCCTAACTCAGATAGATCCAGTAGATCCCCAGACCAAAGTGTGGCCCTTCAAAGCAGATTGAAGGACTTCAAAGCAGACTGAAGCCCTTCAAAGCAATCTAAGACCCTTTATAGAGAATCCATTAAAAATTTGGTCCAGATAATTCAGAAATACAAATAACAGGTTTTATAAAAATTGATAAATTTCTCCCAGTCTCTCAATATAAGGAGAGTATCAGAGTGGGGAAAAGGAAGGATGAGGGTTTCTGATTTAATTCAGATACCACTTTGAGAAGGATCTCCTCAGATAATTTTTTTCTCTACATAAAGAGATGTCTGGAAGAAGGCAATTCTTAAGCCATGGTGGGTACATTCAATGCCAGTGTGGCAGGAATCCATTCCAGGTTTTAGTTTGAGTTTTAGAGGAGATATTGAAGGAGCTCAGCCTATTTGGGGGACATGATTCAGCGCTTTAGGTAACTCATGCTAAAGTTCAGGCTAAAACCTAGATCGGATTCATTGTCCCACTGCCGTTGGAACCACCTGTTTCCCATGTCCTTAAAGATCCCCTTGAACTATTTTTTCATGAGAATTATGTACTTTGATTCTCACAAAACCTACATCAGGGTGAACAAAGTGTGCCATGTTGATGTCGTTGGTCTGTAGGGCCCATAAGCCTTACCCAGCATAACAGATCACAGGATAATAGAATTATAAATCTGGAAGAGATTTCAGTGCTCACCCAGCTCTGACCAAGGCAGGAGATCAACCGCTGAAGCATCTCTGACAGATGACCATCCAGACTTTCTTCAAAAGTTACCAGTGAAGAAGAGTCCACACCTTCTGAGTACTGCATTCCACTACAGAGCAACTCTTTCCATCAGGAAGTTCTTTCAAGTGTTTAGTTAGAAATTCCTTTCTTGTAATTTAAATTCACTTGTTCCGATCTTACAATCTGGAGCAGCAGAAAGTATTTTCCATTTGATAGTCTTCAAATATCTACCATATGGCCTCTCAATCTTCTCTTCTCTGGTCTAAACATATCTAGTTCCCTCCATCATTCCTCAAAGGGCTTGGTTTCCCAACCCTTTCATATCTTTGTCACCTTCCTATGAACATATTCTAGTCTTTTCTTTCTTAAATTTTGAGAACTGCACCCACCACTCCGTGCTAAGGATGCATGGATGTGCTCAGACCAACGAATCATGGAGGACCATACTTTTGCTTGCCTCTCATCTCCAATCTTGCAATATTTTGCCTTGTTTCTATTCCTGAGACAGACACCTTCTCTCCATGATGGCATTTTGGCAGAACACCCGAATACCGGGCAAGGGTCTAGATTTCCAGTAAGTTGCAGACATGGAAGGAACCACTGCCCACACTAAGCTCTTTCATTAGGACTTGGCAGCAGGAAAACAGGGGCTCTGTGTGTGGTAGAGCTTTGTGATGAATATAAAAAAGCAGTGCATAAATTCAAAGATTAGCTAGCTGCAGACATGTTCACAGGGCTTTTGTTTGTTCCACGGCCTTATAACAGCTGAAGCCTAATCATCTAGATGGCTTGCTGACATTGTAAATTGTGCAAACAGAATTCAAGGCTGATGGTGGCCACCTTGCCATGCCAACAGCCTCGGTGACTTTTCTAGTGTTTCTGGGTTGTGTTTTGTTGTTGTTGTTTTTTCTTAAAAAAAAAAAACGGGTTCTGGGAAGTCTACATATTATGCCAAAAAAAGAGAGGGGAAAATAGCAATGCTATTTAAAATGGAAATCTGCTTTCACACTATAATGCAGATTTTTAGAAATTGTTTAGGATGGAATGCAAGAGTGGGCTGTCTTGGTATCAGGCACTGTGGAAGGTGAATTTAGAAAACTTTCATTTGACAGGTTAAATCTAACAGCTAGTTCTGACTAAAGTAGTCACAATGAAACAGCAGGATGTACCTTAGTGTTGATTTACCACTTGATGAGTGATTCAATGGGTCTATTCTGGCTAGGCTTGGAACTGAGGGGATGTATTTCACTACAACATCCAGAATCTCCAGGTCAGCATGGGAGTTGTCCGAAAGAAGGAACTTCCCCAATCTCTCTCTGTACAGATCATTCAAAGCATTCCTGTGTTGCTATCATTGCCAAGACATTATTGTCTTGTGAACACCACAGTATGAGAGATTATAGCACGCAAGGTGTATCTGTTCCACATCATTTTCTGGTCAGGCAAAAGAATTACTGTGTGAATTAAATCCTGTCACACTGTGTTACACTGCAGAAATTTCCAGGGGGCAGCCATGTGAGTGTCTTCCACCTGAAACAACACAGAGAGAAACCCAGCTGTTACCATCAAGCAGGATAGACCCCACTGAATCAATGGGTCTTATATAAGTATGGACTTAACACAAGTTCTATTGAATTTCATCCTTCATAAACAGGAAAGAACTTGGCAGATTTATCCATTTGTAGTCTGACGCCAGATAAAGCTCCAGTTGTTTTGCTTATAGGAATTCCCTCTTCAGTCATTAGTAAATGTGGATCCCTGCTAGTCCTGCTCTTCTCCATCCCCAATTCCATTGCTCTCTGATACACAGAGGGTGACCTTCTGAAGAGTGGGGAGCCTTCAGTATTGATGAAGGTTCTCTATATGATTTGGAAGCCAAACCCATGGCCTTCTACATGTAGAAGGTGATAACAATCTTAGCAGACCACAAGTTAACATCAGTCAACAGTGTGATAAAGTCTGCCCACAACCAACTGCCTCCCTAAACAAACTTAGATTAATTGACAGAAATAGTGTCTAGATTAGTGGTTCCCAACCTTGGGTCCCCAGATGTTCTTGGAGTACAGTTCCTAGAAATCCTAGCCATCACAGCTAGTGGTGAAGGCTTTGGACAATTTTAGTCCAAGGTTGTGAAACATTGATCTAGAGCAGCCATTCTCAACTGGGGTGGGTGGGTATATGGCCCTCTAGGGGCCCTGGCATATTTGAAGGGGGGCAGAGACTGGAAACAATTCTTCACACACCACCTTATAAGGTTTGTTATGTGAGTTATACAATCTTGATTCAGTCATATTTCTTTAACATTGTGTTTATGGCTGTACCCAAAAGAAGGCTGAAAATGACTTGTCTAGATAAGTTGTTCCCAACCTTGGGTCCCCAGATGTTCTAAAATTCCCAGAGGTTTTCACCAATAGCTGTGCTGGCTAGGATTTCTGGGAGTTGTAGTCCAAGAATATCTGGGGAAATAACACTGGGAACCACTGGTGTATATGGAGGGAAGTAATAGTACCGCACTATTGATACTATTATCTGGTCAGGCCTCATCCAGGATACTGTGTCCAATACTGGGCACCACAGTTTAAAAAAAGATATCAAGAAACTGGAATATGTCCAGGAGGAAGTGATCAGGATAGTGAAAGGTCTGGAAACCAAGGCCTATGAGGAATGATTGTGGGAGCTCGGTATATTTAGCTGGGTGGGGAGAAGACTGAGAGGCCATATGGCAGCCATTTTCAAACATCTGAAGGGCTGTTACATGGAAAACAGAGCAACCTGGTTTTCTGTAACTCCAGAGGACAGGACCTGAAGTAATGGATTCAAATCACAAAAAAGAAGATATCACCTGAACATTAGGAAGAAATTATGTCAATGACAATAAGGGTTATTTGTTGTTGTTGTTTAGTCGTTAAGTCGTGTCCGACTCTTCATGACCCCATGGACCAGAGCACACCAGGCCCTCCTGTCTTCCACTGCCTCCCGGAGTTTGGTCAAATTCATGTTGGTAGCTTCAATGACACTGTCCATCTATTTCATCCTCTGTCGTCCCCTTCTCCTCTTCCCTTCACACTTTCCCAACATCAGGGTCTTTTCCAGGGAGTCTTCTCTTCTCATGAGATGGCCAAAGTATTGAAGCCTCAGCTTCAGGATCTGTCCTTCCAGTGAGCACTCAGGGTTGATTTCCTTCAGAATGGATAGGTTTGTTCTCTTTGCAGTCCAGGGGACTCTCAAGAGTGTCCTCCAGCACCACAATTCAAAAGCATCAATTCTTCGGCGGTCAGCCTTCTTTATGGTCCAGCTCTCACTTCCATAAGGGTTATTTGATGAGGGTAATTAATGCCTCAGAGGGTAGTGGATGTTCCTTCACTTGAAGTTTTTAAAGATGGGTTAGATGGCTACCTGTCAGGGTCACTTTAGCTGTGGGTTTCCTGCTTTGGGAGAAGGTTGGATTTGATCATCCTTTGGGTCCCTTCCAATTCTATGACTCTAAGATTCTGGAAGTAAGGATAGATGGGATCGGGTGACACATTCCCCTTGTCTCACTTGCTTGTCAGCCTGCCCAAAGAGTGACTGAAGTAGCTGTAGTTCCCGGGGCCAGTTTTACCCCCCTTGTGTAGCCACAGAGGCTTCCCCAAAGTGCCAAAACAAAAACAAAAAATCATGCACATACAACAAAAGTAGAAGTCCATTTCTAGTTTTCAACAATGAGGGTTTAGTGGTAGCAAATGGTGGTGGCAGAAGTTGCGATCTATTCCAAAAGTGAACCACCTTTGATTCAAGACTTCAAGAGGCTGAAATTAATTTGCATTTTTGTCAGAAAAAAACAGGATGCAGGAGGAGTGTTTAGAGACCACAAGAAGAGCTTTGAGGGAGGCATTTTGCCTACACTGGGATAATAAAATTGGATAAACTACCTTCTCTAATCAACTTCCCAAGAGGAACCATTTTCCAAAGTTCCCCTTCATGTTACTCTGAAGGCACTGCTAGTTGTGTGTTTTGTCATTTAAGACATTTTCACAGAAAGCTGTATAGGATCAAACCTGGGAGGCTTTTACTTAACAAGATAATCTTTCAAAGGTGTGCTTTGGTTATCAAGAGAGGCTGTGAATCTTTTGTTCGTCTTTAGAGTGCACACACTGCAAGAAGGAACAACATCACAGAGGCAGTTGTCTTAGAAGGATCTCCTTCACACCTAACCATGGTACGCCAAGCTACTGTTATCACCTCGTACGAAGCTTAAGGAGAGGATAAGTTTTGGAAAGAAGCCTTGATCTAAATTTAGCCAGATATAAGAGCAGCTTGCCCTCTAAGCAAAGTTCAACATCTAGACAGAAACATGAAAAAAGAAAATTTCCACTGAAGCGCTTGGGAGAAATAAAAAGTGTGGTGTGGTGTGTGTGTTTAAAACATATCCAGGAAAGATACATCAGAAATGTCACAACGATTTCCTATTTGTCTACAGCGAATGAGCCAGTCACTTGGAGTTTTAAAATCTTTTGTCAAGAATAAGTTAAGGGACTGTCAATCATGTTTTTGTGGTGATTGGTGAACAGCTAGACTGGGGATT
The DNA here is from genome assembly GCA_037013535.1 of Intellagama lesueurii. Lineage (NCBI taxonomy): Eukaryota > Metazoa > Chordata > Lepidosauria > Squamata > Agamidae > Intellagama > Intellagama lesueurii. The sequence goes on from JBAJHW010000003.1 coordinate 12,435,959, forward strand.
AAATCAAACAAATGGAGACCAGTGTAAATTTAGAAATGAGGGATTTGGGGATAAGGGAAATGCTTTCTTCACATCTACCTCTGTTCATCTTTCATATGTGCTCCAATTTCTCTCCCACATGAAAATGGGCCATTCACTCACCTATCAGAAGGGAAACAATTGGTCCTAAGACAACAAACTGGTGGAAGAACTTTCACCAGCCCAGCTCCAAAAACCGCCAAAAATGAGATGTTTCTTTCTCAAACTAAGAACATAAGATGATCATGGATCAGACCAACATTCTATCTAGTCAAGTATTCTGTTTACATTTCAGCTCACCATTTGCCACTGGAAAGCCCATGCTAGGCTATGAGCCCAAGTGAAACACCTTTATATTTCCGAGAAACTGTGTCTGGTACTAGAGATGATATACAGTGGTTCTGTATATCAGTGATGCACTTAATCTCCATGAATTTATCACATTCTCTTTCAAAGCTTGTAAAGACAAGCAGCCATCCCTACATCTTGTGTCCGTGAATTCCACAGAAGTGGGAGAGAGAATCCAAGGATGGTGCTGCTTCCACCATCTATTCCTAAGTAATGTCTCCATGTCAGCATTTTTGGATAGAAATAGCCTGGATACTGGATACTCACCCAGAACTCCTGCTGTTATACCAGTCCAAGCTGTAGTTCATTGAATATGCTAGTGTATACACATCAACATTTACTTGCTTTGCAACAGAGTCTAGTAGACTCTGATGGCTTTGGTCTCAGCCAGCCGTGAATCTGCTTTAATCAGACATCTACAAGAGCTATCCAAGGTGCTGAATCCACTGCTCCTTTAAAGTTTTGATGAAAACCCTGAGTGGATTCATTGCCCCACTGACATCAGAGATACTACATCAAGGGACTCAAACTCAAGGGACCTGATTTGTAGCACTGGAGATGGTGCTTTGCTAGAGACATGCCTTACAATCAGTTTCACCTTCTCCCACATTCCATTTTAAAATATCTTAAATATTTAAAATGTTTGATAGAAAGGATGCATGAAGTAATGTGCTAAGGAACAAATCAGAAAGATCTGGAGTTAACAGAACATTGCAGTTAAGAAACTTTTCAACTGAGAAATTCTTTATTTCCTACTCATTGTTTTAACTGAATGCTCTTCATTTAATCTTACCTTTAGCCTTGTAACCTGCAATGCTAAGTGCTATTCATATTGAAAATTATTCTGCTTTTGTAGAGTAAGGGGCGGGCTGCTCCATCTTGAGGCCTGGCAGCATCACACAGAGTGCTGCGAAACCAGACAATAGGCCATCAGCCTTGTAAAAAGATAATCTTTATTCAAAACATGCAATCATATCATTGGGGAAAGACACAGAAGTCAATGACAACCATTCACCATGTCAGTTCTTCAGTCTATAGACAATTGTTGATCAGTCAATCAACCAGACAGCTCTGGGATCAAATTATGACACAGCCAAACTTTGGTGAACCCAGTTTTAATTTTGGGAGGTCGTATTAGAAATGAGAACACAGAATTCAAAAACAGCTAGTTACAAAAAATGAATAAAGGTGTTCACATGTGATCTTCTGATAGAATAATATGCTTCTTTAGAAGAGGGTGCCTCCACCATTCCTAGCCAGCCATCTGCCTCATCCACAAGCCCTCAAGAGACCCTGGATGTGTGGCAGCTGGAAGTCAAGGATGCCCAGCTGTGACATGTGGGCGAGCATGGAGAGACAAAGGAGCATCAGCGCTGGGAGGAAGCCACAGGTATGACTAGCAGGAAGGAAGTGCAGCTGGTTAGGAGGAAAGTGGAATAAAGGAGGATGAAGAGGATGAAGAGGAAGATTGGTTGGAGAATCTGGAAGAAGAGCCATCTATTGTCTGTGTCCTGGGGAAAGAAGAGGGCCCTTAGCCCTAAGGGACCCATAGACCAGGGTATGAACAATGCCGGAGGCTGAGAACTTATGAGCCAGGCATCCTGACCCAATATGTCAGGACTGGCTGGGATACCCCACTATCCCTCACCTGGGGTGCCCTGCCCAGACACAGAAGCAGCACTGGAGGTGTTGCCACCAGCCTCATAGACTCAAGCAGGTGGTCAGGGAGTGTGAGGAGCAGATGTGGCAGGATGGCCGGCTGCTGTACAGGTGTGCCACTGTTTGTTGAGAAAAGCCCTGCCACTGGGCTAGTGACTCAGACTCAGACCCAGCAGCGGGCTACAAGGGACTAGGGTCCTGTGACTGAGATCAAGGCCTGGGCCAATGGACTGTTGTAAACTAGGGATAGGACTGGGACAGAGAAGTATGCTAAGCTGCTTGTTGGTGAAATAAAATTTAATGGAACCTCATAACCCTCCTGCTGGCTCAGTGAAGCCCATGGTGGAGGCTATATTACAGCCACTTCACACCCTGAAGAGGGCAGTGGGGAATCACACTCTTATAAATGTAAAAACATAGAAGTGGTATAGCTTAGGATATTGGAGTGTCTAGCTACAGAGCCAGGAGCCAGATGCTCAAATCCCAGCTATGCCTTCCAGAACAGGAGTCAGTCAAGATCACCTAGAACAGTGGTTCCCAAGCTTGAGTCCCCAGATGTTCTTGGACTGAAACTCCCAGAAGACTTTACCACTAGCTGTGCTGGCTAGGATTTCTGGGGCTGTAGTCCAAGAACCCAAGCATTGGAACCTAGAGTGTGTGTGGCCGATAGGGTTATATTAGAGAATTTGGTTAATTCCTTCCATAGTTAGCAGAGCATCAGGTACAAACAACTGCAGAGAGTAAGCATGGGAGAATAGTTGGTTCCTCTTCCAGGCCCGGCTGTTGCAAATGCACCTGAACGATCGGAACATTTCAAGAATGCTGTTTATAACACCACCTTGTCCACATCTAGCAAGAAGACAAAAAAAAAAAAAAAGCAGACTGGTTTGAAGCCCATTCGGAGGAGTTGATGCCAGCCATCGAGGAAAAGAGGACAGCTCTAGCAGCATACAAAGCCTGTCCTAGTGAGTACAACTTGCAGGCTCTTCGAGTTGCTTGTAGCAAAGTCCAACAGACTGCCAGGAGATGTTCTAACAATTATTGGCTTCAGCTCTGCTTTCAGATACAGATAGCAGCGGACACAGGTAACATCAAGGGAATGTATGACAGTATCAAGCAGGCTTTAGGTCCAATACAGAAGAAATCTGCTCCTTTGAAGTCTGCTACAGGCGTGATCATCCAGGACCGAGCACAGCAAATGGAACGCTGGGTGCAGCACTACTCTGAGCTATATTCTAGAGAGAATGTAGTCACCGAAGAGGCATTAAATAACATTGAGTGCCTCCCTGTTTTGGAAGAGTTGGACAGCAAACCAACTTTAGCAGAAATAAAAGCGGCCTTGGATTCCCTCGCCTCCGGCAAGGCACGTGGAAGGACAGCATCCCTGTTGAAGTGCTGAAGTGCTGTAAAGAGATCATCACCACTGAACTGTATGAAATCTTCTGTCTTTGCTGGAGGGAAGGTGGAGTACCACAGGACATGAAGGATGCAAACATCATCACATTGTGATGTTCATGATTTTGTGTACCTTGGCTCAATGATATCTGACACACTCTCTCTAGATGTCGAGCTGTATAAACGCATTGGCAAAGCAGCTACCATGTTCTCTAGACTCACAAAGAGAGTATGGCTTAATAAGAAGCTGACAGCATATACCAAGATCCAGGTCTATAGAGCAAGTGTCCTGAGTACACTCCTGTACTGCAGTGAGTCCTGGACCCTTTGTGCACGGCAGGAGAGGAAACTGAACATGTTCCATATGCGTTGTCTCCGATGCATTTTTGGTATCACTTGACAGGACAAAGTTCCAAATAGAGTAGTCCTAGAACGAGCTGGAATTTTTAGCATGCATACATTACTGAAACAGCGACGTCTACGTTGGCTCGGGCATGTCGTGAGAATGGCTGACAGTCAGATTCCAAAAGATCTCCTGTATGGGGAATTAGTGCAGGGAAAGCGCCCCAGAGGGAGATCACAGCTGCGATACAAGGATATCTGCAAGCGGAATCTGAAGGCCTTAGGAATGGACCTTAACAGATGGGAAACTTTGACATCTGAGTGCTCAGCCTGAAGGCAGGCGGTGCAGCATGGCCTCTCCCAATTTGAAGAGACACTTGTTCAGCAGGCCGAGGCAAAGAGGCAGTCCCGAAAGCAGCAAAATCAGGGAGCTGGACAGGGGACAGATTGTATTTGTCTTCAGTGTGGAAGGGATTGTCACTCTCGAATTGGCCTTCTCAGCCACACTAGACGCTGTTCCAAGACCTCTATTCAGAGCACATTACCATAATCTCTTGAGACTGAAGGATGCCTACAATCAGTTCTTAATCTGATTTTAATGGAAATAATTTTTGGAAATTTTCAGCAACACTCTTAGTCTGTTTTTAGGGCTAGGCTGAAGCAATTCCTGCATGTATGGAAGGGTCACTTTATGGGAGATTGCTCCAGCAAAGTTCGCATTTTCCAGTATGATCACACACATAATTCTTTCTCACCCACTGATTGCACCCTTAGTGTGAGTGATAAATAAATCAAAATTAAAAGAAAGGTACCTCTTCTTTTAGGACCCACACACATTCACTGTCAGAAGCCATTAATAACACAGCTAATGCTACTTCCACTTCTCAGTTGTAGAAGACAATAACGCTGCCAACTTCTGCTGTGTGAATTGATTTCAGAGGGACAAACAGTGCTTTCAACCCTAAGTAGCTATGCATACATGAAAACATGTGGTTTCAGCTCCCGCAAATCAAGACAATGATTTTGTCTCTACAGTGTCTGGTAGAGCCAGACAATGGGTCAACACACTGTACCCTGAGATCCATGATAAATACCTTTATGGACATTGATACTCTTCACTAATGTGCTGTTACTCAATATTGGTGTTGTGAAGCTGATTCACAGAAACCCCATGAAAAATTAAAGGGCAGAGCCAAAGTGAATTTCCTGCTGATTCAGCCTCTCTGCGGATTTCCAATGCCACTGAAAGAGGCAATATATATGTACAAATAGCTGGGCGGAAAAATCATCCTTTTCTTCAATAATTATTTATGAAACAAAAAGTTTATACTTGGAAGCCCAGTAATTTATAGCTGCTGTAGCACAGTATATTTTCTGCTGCCTAAAGCAGACGTTGAAGAGCCTGCAGGAGGGCTTAAAAAAAAAACATTAAGCAACAACAAGCAGCAGCACACAGAAACCCCAAACCCAACAAATTCTAAGAGACAAATTACAGCTTCAGCACAAACTGAGAGGGTGGAACTCGGTCAAAACTGTATAATTTAAATTTAGGACAACATAAAACAGCTATCTTAAAAGGCAGCTTCAGAATTGAGGAGGTCAAGAGAAAATATGATTTGATTATTTTTATTTTTAATTTGTAAAAAAGAACATTGGTGGATCATTTTTTTAAGATCCTGGCATGGCTTCCCAAATGTATTATACTACATAGGCTAGTGTCCTGTTATATTACATAGGCCACACTAGACGCTGTTCCAAGACCTCTATTCAGAGCACGTTACCATAGTCTCTTGAGACTGAAGGATGCCTACCCAGTGTGCTGTTGAGCTGAACAGAGATCATGTAAGGCAGTGATGGCGAACCTATGGCACGTGTGCCACAGCTGGCACGCAGAGCCCTCTCTGTGGGCACGCGAGCCATAAGTTGCCATTGAGAAATACTTACCCATCCTCTGATCCCAATTTTGGCACTCCCCTCTGCTGCTGCAGTGGTCCAGCAGAGGGGTGCAATGGCGGCCATTTCCGGTCTTAACCTGATGGGGGATTGGAGGACCAGTAAGTATTTCTGTGTTAATACCTGCCCTAGAAAAAAACACAAGCATTTAACCCTTGCAGTGCAAGGGTAGTTGTTTTTTTCTAAACTAAAAACCTCAGTATTCAGGTTTAATTGCAGTGCTGGCACTTTGAAATAAATAAGTCGGTTTTGTGTTGCAGTTTGGGCACTCGGGCTCAAAAAGGTTCACCATCACTGATGTAAGGGTTCTCCAGCTCCAGCAGGTTCCTCCTTGCATCCCTAGTCTTGAAGTGTTTGTGAGATCAGTAACATGATAGCTTTGTGGTTTAGGTATGAGTTCGATTCCCCCCACTCTGCCTCCTTGACAGGTGCTGGACTTGATGATACACAGGGTCTTTTCCAGCTCAGCAGTTCTAAGACTATAAGACTATGACCAGTCCAAGATGGCGGGCCTGATGGACTGTGGTGAATACTTTGGAAGCTGTGCACTTGGTTGGTAATGGATTGCACCCATGTTACAGTTTCTTTCCATGTTTTACTAAATGGTATCCCTTCTGGGTAGCAGTTGTACATTTAGAACAATATCCTGTTTACTCATAGCTGTTTCATAGACTCACAAGTGACAGAGCAGAACTTGAGGAAGGATGGATATTGTCCCACTCCCATATCCCAGCAGGACTGCTGTCCCATCATACATCTCAACACTTATCTCAGAATTCATCCCCCACAAGGCCATGTTTCTATATACCTTCTTACCCTTTGGTGCTGCTTTTTCTTGCTTGCTTCTTGGTTTTGGTAGTTGCTTCTTGCTTACATTTACATAATTCAATACAACGCACAGAATGGGATGTGTCTAGGGCATTTAGCTGTGTTCCCCTTGTACCAATGTAACCAATACAATCTTTCTTCCTTCTTTTCTCTGTCCATGGCAGAAGCACCACCATACAACTAATACATATATCAGATGATCTGATAAAAACATCATACCAATGATACCAATATGATAAAAAAGAAAAGGTGTACTGTGAAACTAAGCACCAAGAACAAAGGCATTAAACCTAATGGGAGTTAGGTTCAGTCAATCTTGTCCTCCTCAAGACTGACTGAACCTACAGAGATTAGTTAATGCGTTCTCAGCAGCTGTGAGACTGCACAGGTTGGGCTGGGCCTTCATGAAAATTCAGTGTGTACCCTAAAATGTGTCCAGGACTTCTCTGCAGCAGACAGAATTTCACAACAGTTAGTGAGTACCATTGAGATCTAGTGGTTAAAGCAATTGGACTAGGCTTTTGGAGACCCATATTCAAGTCCTTGTTGGAGTTTTTACAGCCTTGCATGCTGCCTGGAGAAGGTGTGGCTGGGAGGAACCTTTCTGGGCTGGGATGACTGTCAATCGATCCAGCACTAAGTAATCATCCCCTCTCTGCATCTGAATTCAAAGAGAGCTATGTCTCTCTGCCCAGTGCTTCCCCCACCTTGAGTCTGTTGAGATCTGTTGCTGAAAGCAGTTATGTTTGTTGATTTGCTGTTGATCTGAAAGTAAATGAAACTTTTAAAATTCGTTCTACTATTAATATCCCAGGGTGAATTATTGAGACCGTACATGACAGTTAACAAGGGAAGGGGTGGACTATTCTGGGGAACCTGAAGCTACTCTGCTATATGAATCCCTGCACTTCTGCTGCCCAGCTAGATGAATTTAAGAAGAAATTCAAAACTCTGCAACAGTCCGCACTGAGTCAGGGAAGTCATTGAGTGACTTTGGGCCAGTCTATGTCTATCTCTGTTTCTGTCAGTCTAGTCTACTTTGCAGTGTTGTTGTGAATATAAAATAGGGACGGAGAGAGCTGCCATGAACTGACTGAATGAAATGAATTGGTTCCTTAGCAAAATGGTAGATGTGTAAATGTTCACTAATACTGTGGGTCCTGATGGCAATTTTTAGAGTATATATTTTAATTGTATTTTAATAGCTTTATCTTTTTTATTGTATTTTAATTGTTGTAAGCGACCCAGAGACCTTTGGGTAGAGTGGGCGGCATATAAGTTAAATAAATAAAATAAAATAAATAATAATAATACAATAATTTTAAACTTGTTGTTTGTTTTAGGATTTAACGGACTTCAAGTGCCCCCCTTTCCCAACAGAGAACAAACTGGCCTGTTTGCACAACCGATTTGTTCACATGGGTGGAAACAGTCAGTTACAACCCCCATGCCTCCTTTCTAAAATCTTGCCTTTGAACCAGCAATGAAGGATTCTTTTATTTCTCTCTTTGCCCTCTGTGATAAAAGTTTCCCTTCTCATTCCACAACATAATACGAAAAAGTACTTTAGGGAATCAAACCAAGCCGAGGTGCCGACCTTTCGTTTTGACTGCTGAAGGCAATAGCAAAGAGCTAAGAGTGGATGTTCCAGATGACTGATAAGAACCTATTTCCTCCTCACAGAAATCCTATTTCGTCCCTCCTAACATAGCAAAAAAAATATATTGGGAGATTAAAATCTCAAAAGATTAAAAACCAAAGTGAGCAATGTTCTTCTGAACCAACTCAGCACATATACTAAACGGAAAAGTAGACTTTAGCTTTAGAAACAGATCCTGAAGAGCAGAGATATTAAACATAACTAGCTTCAATAAATCATGTCTACAAGGGACCTATAACATGCACTTTCTTCTGGCACATGTACTGTAACAATAAGAACTGTGTGTCATCAAGTCAATTCTGAGTTATGGCAACCCTTTCAAGTTCCTTCTAGGTAGAGAATACACAGAAGTGGTTTACCATTCATTTCTTCTGGGATCACCCTGGGACTTTGCAGCTTTTCCATGGCTACAAAGGCGGGCTCTTCCCTTAGGAAGTACAGTCAACCCTCGACTTACGAACGGCCCTAGTTACGAACATTTCGACTTACGAACTGCTCTGATAGAAAAATATAGCCTCGACTTGCAAACTTTGCTTCGAGTTACGAACCGAAAAGTCATCTTAGGTTAAAAGGGAAAAAAAGAAAAAAAAATTCTGCCCCTAGTGGTAGGAACGGATTAACCGGCTTTGCATTAGTTCCTATGGGAACTAATGCTTCGACTTACAAACCACCCCTCGACCTAAGAACCAAAAACAGCCGGAACGGATTAATTGGTTTTCAATGCATTCCTATGGGAAATGCTGATTCGACTTACGAACTTTTCGACTTAAGAACTTCCTTCCGGAACGGATTCAGTTCGTAAGTCGAGGGTTGACTGTACAGTGGGGAATCAAACTGCCAACCCTCTGGCTCTACAGCTAGATACCTAAACCACTGAGCTATCCATCAAGCTTCTGACATATAAGGATGTAAGAAACAGAATCACCTTGATGGATTGGGCCAGGAGGGCCAAATGCCAACTGATCAAGATTTACAGCAACCAGGATGGCCAAATGTCAACTGGCTAACTGTAAGCAAGCTGAAGCTGTGCTGAATCTAATCCACACCCCAGCTTAAGTGTCTTGGAAAATGCTTAGAACTCAGGCTGTTATCCCTCAATCCAATATGGAGGCCAATTTGAATCTTCAGTGGAAAAGACAATAATACTGGGAAAAAGTGGAAGCCAGCCAGAAAAGAGGAAGACCAAATGTGAGATTGATCAGCTTGATAAAGGAAGACACAGCCTTGAGTTGACAAGAACTGAGCAGAGCTGAATTAGGACCTTTGTAAATCAAAGATTCACAGAGTGAAGAAGCGACTTGACGGCATATAACAACATCATCGGGAGACTGTGGAATGCATCCCAGTGTGGTCTGGAGCTATTTGATTTATAAGCCTTCCTTTGACTTTGGTTTTGGAAAACCAAAAGAAAAAAGAAAAAGAAAGAAAAGCTATAAGCTTTTTGTTTTGCATAAAATACATAAATACATACATAGAATAGCATGGTATGATTGATCCTAAAGAGTGGAGTAAGCTGACAAACTTTAGCTAACAACATGGAAATGTTTGCATAAAACTGTACACATTGTTTGTTTGTTTGTTTGTTTCAAAAAATAAAAAAGAGGAGAAAAAGACTGAAGAAGATTGTGTCCCATCTAATTCAACTTGTGCTCCAGACACAATTTTTAAATTTAATTCACTGGACCTCGGAACCAAAACCAGAGATTCCATTTTGATCTGGACTTTGTACAAATTGGTCTAAATCAGGATCTGAGAGCTTCTGAATCTGGTGTATATTCCTACTTAGGACTACCCTTGTCCTGCCCTAACTTTGTGCCAACATCATGGCAGTGCCTCTTGGCTGGAGGAAGCTTGAATCTGGAGTAACCCAGTCCCACCTTTGCCTGCCTCTTATACAACCCTTTCTTGGTTCTTCTGCCAGCAGATCTCAGTGAACAGATGTCTTCAACCAGTGAATCTCCAAGATCAACTAAGAGAAGGGAATTTCACTACAGGAAGGGAGCCAAGCAGGCTTGTGCCAAAACTTAACCAAATGCCAATGCGTGCATATTTCAATTAGAATTCCACTCTCAATCCAGAATTTAGTTTTCAGGATTGGCCAGCCTCATCCCTGTGTGCCCATGGTTTGTTGGTTGTGAAGTACATAAGATACTTCAAGGCCCAACTATCCCAGAATCTTGCTTGATTATCAACATATCTCCAAGGTTTCAAGGAAAGGTTTCATCTCCATGAAACTGGAGGTATCAAGGTATGAATGTGAGACCTTCTGCATGGAAAGCTGATGTTCTGTAATGAGCAATGGTATCACCCATCCATGACTGCCTTCTCCTGTAAATATCCTTCAGGGTTCGGCAATTTTTAGAGGCCAAGTTCAAAAATGAAAATTTGGTTTTGGTATGGGTGAGGCTCCGGAGGCACCTCGAAACATGTTAAATTGTGCCATGCCCACCCCCAGTGGGCACAAAGGTCCTTAGTTAGTTTTTCTTTTTTCTTTTTCTTTTTTTAATCAAAACTTTTTTGCAGGTATGGGGCTGCTGAGTCTTGGGGGTGCTCATCTCTAATTTGGAATCATGGAGCTTCCATGCATTTCATGGGGTGCATGTATACATCCCAGTATAGACAGACAGACAGTCAGACAGATCTCAGAATAAGAGATCTTAGCCCTATCTAGGGATACTACATCAAAGCTGATCAGTCTGTCCCTGGGGTTGAGTTTTAGGGTGCTGATCTTGTTTATGAAATGTCCTGAGTCTTTGATGTAGGGTGAGGTTTGTCCAATGTGGGTCTGTAGGAGGGTGGCTAGGACAAACCTCATCCTACATCAAAGACTCAAGACATTTCATAAACAAGATCAGCACCCTAAAACTCAACCCCAGGGACAGACTGATCAGCTTTGACGTAGTATCCCTATTCACCAAGGTACCGATAAAGGACACTCTGACACTCATCCAGCAGATCTTTCCAGAAGACATCAAGCCCCTTTTCCAACACTGCCTAACGACCAGCTACTTTCAGTGGGATAATGAGTTCTATGAACAGACAGATGGAGTGGCCATAGGGAGCCCCCTCAGCCCGGTTATAGCAAACTTCTACATGGAACATTTCAAAAAACAGACCCTGGCTTCGGCACCCTTCGCACCCACAGTCTGGTTCCGATACATGGATGACACCTTCATAATTTGGAACCACGGTGAAGAAAAACTGGAAGAATTTCTAAACCATCTCAACAGCATCCACCCAAATATACAGTTCACCATGGAAAAAGAAATAGAGGGCCAACTCACTTTCCTAGATGTCACGGTCATACGCAAAACTGACCTCCTATTGGGACACAAGGTCTACAGAAAACCCACCCACACAGACCAGTACCTACACAAAAACTCCAACCACCACCCACAACAAAAAAGAGGCATAATCAAAACACTGATAGACCGTGCAAATCGGAACTGTGAAGCTCAATTTCTCAGCACTGAACTCAACCATCTGAAGTGGGCCCTACAGACAAATGGCTATTCCAAGAATGAAATCACAAGAGCCATCAAACCAAGAAAACATCATGAAGAGGAAAAACAGCCACCCACAAATGAAGTATTTCTGCCATACATCAAAGGGGTCACGGACTGCATGGGGAAGCTTTTGAAAAAACACAACCTACAAACAGTATTCAGGCCCACCACAAAAATACAACAAATGTTACGGTCACCAAAGGACAAAAGGGACCCCCTCACCACTGTAGGAGTATACTGGATACCTTGCAGTTGTGGCCAGGTATATATTGGAACCACAAAACGCAGCATCCACACCAGAATCAAAGAACATGAGAGACACTGCAGACTACAACAACCGGAAAAATCGGCAGTAGCTGAACATGCCCTGAAACAAGCTGGATATGAAATTCTATTTCAAAACACAGAAGTACTGGACAACACAAGCAGTCATTATGTTAGACTGCACAGGGAAGCCATTGAAATCCACAAACACCAGCAAAGCTTCAACAAAAAAGAAGAAAGTCTAAAACTCAACAAAGCCTGGCTCCCAGCACTGAAAAATACAGACTGCAAAAAGGTCAATGAACTCTACCCAGCCACAAGGACCGATGATCACTGCACACAAAAGACCAGCTAATGACACCCATCAATTACAGTGACAGATCATTTCTCCCCCTTATCACAACAATACACCCACAACAAAAAACACGCTCATCACCATAATCACCCAATCTCCTGAAAAGAACAAAAGCTGATCCCACAGCTATAAATACTCAACTATCCCACAAAACTGCACCAGAGCACAGACAGAGTTCTGAGTCCTGTCCTCTGAAGATGCTGGCCACAGAGACTGGTGAAACATTAGGAAGAACAACCTTCAGAACACGGCCAAACACCCCGAAAAACCTACAACAACCATCGGATCCCGGCCGTGAAAGCCTTCGAGAATACTACAGTTCATATTTATTTATTTATTTATTTATTAGATTTATATACCGCACATCTAGAATGTGTCTACTCTAGGCGGTTATGGAGAACCCCCACCTGCTCTTTACCCTTGTTGTCTTCTGTGTGCAGAGAGTGCTGGAAAAAGGGATGGAGGAGCAAGACTAGAACCCTATCCCTCCTCACATGTCGCTGAACATATTTAAAAAGAACTGGAGTAGGGCTGTACTGTTCCACCTCTCCTTTGCCATCAGAAGTTTAGGAGTTGGTCAATTCAGGGTGTTATTGTTTTAGTTTATGCCACCTCTGCTGTGGAATGCCTCCCTTCATGACATCCATCTGAGTTCTTCATTGTTCTCTTCTCACCATTTTGTGAAAATGTGGCTTTTTGGAAAGTCATCAAGTCGGCAGCTTAACGGGTCTTTTGGCTGCTGTATTTTCCCTCTCTTTGTTGCTGTGATTTCTTGTCGGTTTTTATTTCATTTCTATTTGGGTACTTCACTCTACTCCTGATGTTTTATTTTATCTTTAACTGCTGTTATTGTTATGTGCTGTCAAGTTTCTTCTGACTTATGGAGACCCCTTTTTTTTGAGGTATGTGAGATGGTCAAGTGGTGGTTTCCACTGCCACCCCTCCCCCAGTAAATTTCCAGAGCCTAGCAGAGATTTGAATCCCAGAATCCTATTCAGACACTCTATCCACTATACTCTATCAGCTCTTGTATCTTTCATTTGGCAACTGAAGATAAAAGGACATCATAGCAATACTTAAGAGACAAACAAGCAAACTAGTCATGTTGCTCTCTCCCTGAAATCATTATTTTATTATTTCATTCATTCATTCATTCATTCATTCAGCTTGTATCTCTCTCCCCTTAGTGTCACGGCAATACTCTGGGCGGGTAACAATACATATAATAGAAAACAAAAATAGAAATAGAAACATTAAAAGCAGCAACAATAACCCTTAAAAAACAGATGGCACCAACTAATCATATATAATTATTAGGATTTGAAATTACTTGACTCTGGGCATAGCATATTTCCAGGGGCTAGTGGTTGTTATTCTATTTTGCCCCCTGTGCTTTTAGTTCTGGTGGGGAGGGTCCCCGTTTCATGTCACAGCAGAAGAGGTTCTGATGGCAGAACCTGGCGAACAGAAAAGCTATTCAATATTGAGTTGATTTTAAGAACCAAAAAAGCAGCAAGAACCTTTGACAATTGTTTTGAATAAATAAATGTGCATGCTGAATACAGTTGAGATAGTCTCATCGTTTAAAATATTGAATCCCAGAAGGGCTTTTATCCTTATAAAAAAATGGTTTGCTTTACTTCACTGGTTTCCAGTCCAGCTCTTGAGTTCTTTGAGACCATGGCCTCCTTGGACATGTCCCAACATGTCAACAGCCCCACCCACGTGGGTGGCCATACGCTGGACCTGGTGTTCTCCACCGAGCAGAGTGAATGTGGTCCGATGGTGACTGACCTAGTGTCTGTCCCCTTGTCATGGTTGGATCACTGCCTGATTAAATGCAACCTTACAGTGGCTCTTCCTCCCTGGGGGCAGCAAGGACCTGTTTTAATGGTTTGCCCTCGAAGGTTACTGGATCCTATAGGATTCCAGGATACCATGAGAGGGATTCTGGCCAATTTGACTGGCGCTCCTGTTGAGGCTCTGGTTGATAGCTGGCTTGCTGCTGCCACCAGGGCTGTTGACACGATCGCACCTAAATGCCCCCTCCGGCACAGAGATCGCCCTTCGCCCTGGTTCAATCAGGAGCTGCGATCAATGAAGCGAAATAGGAGAAGGCTAGAGCGCATATGGAGGCGGAACCCGATGGAAAATAACCAGATAGCTGTCAGGATCGCAACTAACCTTTACCAATCTAAGGTGAAGGCTGCTAGTCAATCTTACTTCGCTGCCCGGATAAGCAAAGCTTCCAATCAGCAGGCAGAACTCTTCCGTATAGTTCGCAATCTATCCGGAGTTGGTCATAGTGACTGACCTCCCACTAGCATCTCACCTGACCAATTTGCAGCCTTTTAAAAATCAAAAGTGGAGGCCATCCGCCGGGATCTTACCCCCTATTTGAAAACAGTGGATCAAGCAGAGACGACCAGCGCTCCGTCTTGCCCAATGAGATTTAACCACTTTCAGCCTGTGACGTCAGACATGGCTCCATTCCTTCTTGGAGGACCGTCCCCAGAGAGTGCAGATTGGAGAGAGTTTCTCAGCTCCATGGAGCCTCAATTGTGGGGTTCTGCGGGGCTCGATCATCTCCCCAATGCTGTTTAACATCTATATGAGGCCGCTGGGAGGGGTCATCAGGGGATGTGGGGCTTCGTGCCATCAGTACGCTGATGATACTCAGCTCTACATCTCCTTTTTTCCAACAACAGTGGATGCAGTTTCGTCCCTTGAGTGCTGCCTGGAGGCCTTTCAGCAATGGATGCAGGAGAATGGACTGAGGCTGAATCCGGGCAAGACAGAGGTCCTTCGGGTGGGTGCCCCAGGCATCAGTGGTTTGGGAAACTCCCTCTCTTTTGGGAGGGGGTAACTCTTTCCACCAAGAATGAGGTTTGCAGTTTGGGTGTACATCTGGACCCGGTGCTCACCATGGAAACCCAGGTGGCGTCAGTGGTCCGTTCCGCACACTTTCATCTTCGGCGGATTGCCCAGCTGCATCCCTATCTTGATGTGGGGGCGCTAACCTCTTTGGTCCATGCACTCGTAGTCTCAAGATTAGACTACTGTAATGCGCTCTACATGGGGCTGCCTTTGAGACTGACATGGAAACTCCAGATGGTGCAGAATATGGCAGCCAGACTTCTTACAGGGGTGAAAAGGTACCAACATATTCCCCCCATGCTGGCCGCCTTGCATTGGCTGCCCATTCGCTTCCACATTGATTTCAAAGTCTTAACGATGATATATAAAGCCCTAAATGGTTTAGGACCTTGATATCTGGCAGAGCGTCTCCTCCCACCCAGTTCTGCCAGAGGCAGTGGCCCCTCGCCTCTGGAACAACCTGCCCGTGGAGATACGCCTGGCTCCCTCTCTGGGTGTATTCAGAAGAAAAGTCAAGACCTGGCTATTTGGGCAGGCTTTCCCTCCTGCCGTATCTTAAATTTACATTTTGCCATCTTGGATTTATAGTATATATTTATTGGTTTAACTGTTTTAAAATTTGTAATGCCGCCCAGAGTAAGACCTTTGGTCTAGATGGGCGGGGTAGAAGTCCAATAAAATAAATAAAAAAATAAATTTTAAAAAGGAAAGAAAAGAAAAAAGAATTAAAAAAACCAATGCTACTGATCAGAAAAATAGATGACTAAAGGAAAAAGGAAGAATAAAACTTTCAGTACAAAAAAAATTAGCAATAAATAAAGCAGATAAGATTTTTTTTTAAAAAAGTATTTATGTAATGCATGTTCAAATCTGTGCTATCCCTTAGCCTCAGGGAAAATAATAATTAAAAATACAATTACATAAATAACATCCAGGTACTTTTAAAGGAAACACATTATTTGGACTGGGTTTTTTTTTGGGGGGTGGGGTGGAAACAGTTTTGACTGTCATAGCCAGACGATGGGGGAGGGAATATTTTTCTAGACCACAACTCTGAGAAATGCTTCCAGCCAGCATACTGCATGCAAAAAGTAACTTTTCTAGTGCCTGAACACGGTAGATTACTTACTTAGTTCATGGCTAAAGTATTTATTAAACAAAATCTACTTTCTTTAAGGGAGGTATCAATGTTTCTCCTTTGAGGTGGGGGCGTGTGAGGTGTTCCCTCTACAGAAAGTCCATTAGCCTAATGTTTAAATTAAGGGGCTAATGATGCCAATTTGACAAGTTAAACATTTTCTATTTGAAATGACACTGATGAGTTAAGGTCTCAATTTGTAATGTTTAACAAATTAATTTTCACACCTAGCTTTCCAGTGTTGAGGACTCAGAGCCCTTCAGGAATGACCATAGCCTAGAAGGCGCGAAGGACCTTCGCCCTCCAGAGGATGGGAGGTTTGTAGTAGAATAAGAAGCAAAATTGCCCCCAAACTACCATCAACGGTGATGCTTAAAGAGGCAAGACAGAATGTCCCTTTTCAAGAAAAGTGCAAGATTGCAGCAGAGAACTCATTGGGAATAGACCCTAGTGTATAAAGCCTCCATCCATTAGCTGCCGTTAACCTGTGGGTGTCAGCTTGCTAGCATCTGCATAGACACCATTGTGAAAGCAATACAACATTGCCTTCAACTATCTTAGCTCCATGCTGTCCTGATAAACCTTTGACCATGCAGGGCATCTGACACTGTCTTGTTAATGGGCCTTATCTCTGTTTCTCTTCCTTTTAACTAAAGGATTACCCAGTAGGCTCCCCTTTCCCCTTGTAACCTTGGCTCAGCTTCTCATATTCTGTTGTTTGGCTATTCCTTATCTATTTCACCACCCACCACCACCCTCTGTTCATGACCAGACTTTGGCTTCGTCTCCTGGACTCCTTCTGTTCCCTGACTACTTATCACTGCCGGTGGAACTTGGTAGCCCTGTATGAGCTGCCTCATCAAGTGTCTAACACTTCCTGCCTGAAACCGGAATACCTTTTTAAATGAATTAGTAGTGTTCTGCGTTGATTTTTTGCTATAACAATTAAAGTTTCCTCATGACTTTAATAATAATCAGCATGTGCCCTCAAGTCAGTTCTGACTTATGGTGACCTTTTTCAGTGTTTTCCACGTAGAGAATACTCAGAAGTGGTTTACCATTCCCTTATTCCGGGGTTCCCTGGGACTGTGCAGCGTGCCCAAGGCTATACAGGCTGGCTCTACTCACAAGAGGCACAGTGGGGAACGGAACTCCCAACCTCTGGCTCTGCAGCCATATACCTAAGTCACTGAGCTATCCAGCCAGCTCACGTCTTTAGTGTGTGCTTTTTAAAGTCAGTTTGAGCTATTTCGGGTCATGTTTCTATACCAGGTTTCTTTAAAAAAATAATTTAAATTCTACTTTAAAAAATTAAAAATAATGTGTAATATTAACATGTTAGGGGCTTTGTAGGGAACAATGAAAGCCACTCTTTGTGGCCTTCATAGATCTTACAAAGGCCTTCGGTTTGGTTAGCAGGGACGGCCTTTTTAAAATACTTCCCAAGATTGGATGTCCACCTCGACTCCTTAACATCATCAGGTCCTTTCATGAGGAAATGAAGGGCACTGTAGTTTTTGATGGCTCAACATCAGATCCCTTTGACATCCGAAGCGGAGTGAAACAGGGCTGTGTCCTCGCGCCGACTCTGTTTGGGATCTTTTTGCTGTCATGCTGAAGCATGCTTTTGGAACTGCAACAGAAGGTGTCTATCTCTGGACTAGATCAGACGGAAAGCTCTTTAATCTCTCTAGATTGAGAGCGAAGACCAAAGTCCATCTGAAATGCATGCGGGACTTCCTCTTCGCCGATGATGCAGCTGTTGTTGCCCATTTTGCTGAAGAGCTCCAACAACTTATGAATCATTTTAGTAAGGCCTGCCAAGGTTTTGGATTAACAATCAGCCTGAAGAAAACACAAGTCATGGGCCAGGGCGTGGACTCACCTCCCTCTATTACCATCTCTACACAAGAACTGGAGGTTGTTCATGATTTTGTGTACCTTGGCTCAATGATCTCTGACACTGTCTCCCTATATTTGTGTTTGGCAATAAAAAAAATAGCCTGTGCAGTGAAGCTCTGTCTGGTGCATCCATGGAAGGGGGTCTCGGGCCCGTTTATATATACATTTAGGCATTTGCAAGAGTGATTTTAGTGCTTTTATGTAAATACACAAAATTTCAATCCACAATTTCTGCTGCCTTCTTGCAATTTACTAAAAAGCAGAAGCATGAGATGGGTTGTTTGTGCCTGCCTATCTCTTGCAGCTTGCTCTCTCTCTGTGAGTACCTTCACCTAAGGGGGGGGGGAATGCAAAAGATGTACAAAGCAGACACACACACAAAAAGCTTGGTGTCTCACCTTTTCTTTAGCGGTGACGTTTCTTATTGGAGAAATGTGGACTGGCTGTTTAGCCCATAATGAGACAGTGTACAGATTTCTTCACATTGCTAATATTCTTTGGACTATCAGAGCAGATGATACCAGGCTAGACGGAAAACAATCAGACTTTAGAATCACAGAATTTGAATATATTCCTTCGGGTTCTGCCCTCTGAAGCTACAAAAAGCCTTGTATAAGACAATTTCCCACAATTATATTCAAAACAGGCTTGCTGAGAAATTGTTGGCCAAAACAAGAGTTCTCAAGAGAAGGAGAGGAAAGCTTTCCTTGAGTTTTTCTATCCCTCCCTCTCCGGTGAAGGGGAAGAGGAGAAAGCAACAGCGAACAGTAAATCACCCGACTGAAAAGGTCGGCTTGCTTGTACCTCACATTGAACAACAACAGGAACATTCCTTCCTTTCATGGCTTGTGGCACTCTGGCTGTAACAAGAAGTGGCACCATCTAACTGCATTCATATCCTAAGTGGCAGAACTGGGAATTGGACAGGGGCCAACAAAGCCTTATCCGTCCTCATTATACCTTAAGATGCTGGGCTCGCATCCTTTCTTCCATTGTCTCTTCCAGCTCTGAGAAGCAGCTTTTTCTCATTTTATCTTAAGCTTTAAAAAACAAATCATTGTGTGAATCACATAAGGGGGTACCTGTAATTCCTAGACTTCAGAGTCACTGAATTCGGAGTCCCCCCCCCCCTTCAGTGCTCTGCATAAGACCTTATTTTATAAAGGCAGAGGATAAGAAGTTCAAAGTAGATGCTCAGCAGCAGAAATGGCAAAAGAGAGAGGAAGAGAGAAAACAAAATACTATGGATTTAACCCCCACCCCACCTATTGTGTAGTTGCAGAAAATGGAGGATTCAGGACAAGTGGCTAGAAGTGTGTTGCTTTGTGTTTCCCCTTGCAGAAGGTCTTGCTGGTTTAAAATCTCCCCAAGGTTTCTGCAGCATCTTCCTTATAAATGATTCACTTTGATCAGAATCCAGCGTGGATTCCTCCCTCCCCCCCCCCGCCCCCTGCTTTGACTTTAGAGGCAGTATTCCCCGATCACAATGGTGAAACTCTTGACAGCTCCATGGGAGGGAGCAGGAGGAGAAGGGGAGAGGGGGGTGTTGGCAGAAAAGAACTAAAAGGATGAGGGAGGCTTCAAAGGCAAGACCAAAAAGGCAGAAATGTTAAGGTAGCAGCTGTGCCCCCTGCTAGATACAGGGGGTGCAGGGAAATTAGGCTACAATTCTAGGTGTGTTGACTCGGGAGGAAACCCCATTGAACTCAGTGGCTAAAATCCTGTTGCATAATGACTAGAGTAGCTCCATTGAGTCAGCGGGATTTGGTGATTTCTGTGCATTGCACATTCAGTGGGTCTGCTCGAGTGGTGACTTATTATGCTAAGCAACAAGATTTCAGCCTGTGTGTCTTATTTTTGAGGAGAAGCACATTAGCTTATACATTTCTCTTAACGGCTAATTATTCAGGAAGGGAGCGTCATAATATGTTATGAGCTGAAGAGGAAATCCAGGTGGCAAAAGTTATTTTTTAAAAAACAAAGCAAAGCGAAAAGGGTGCTGCTTATATACTGCCCTATAGCGCTCTGGGAGGTTTGCAATTTAATTAGGGAGGCTACATATTGCCTCCCCAGTGAGCTGGGTACTTCATTTACTGGCCTTGGAAGGATGGAAGGCTGAGTCATGCTTCAGCGGGCTACCTGAGCCCATCGGGATCGAACTCAGGTTGTGAGCAGAGTTTTGACTGCAGTACTGCAGTTTAACCACTGCTCCACGGGGCTCTTACTCACACTGGCTGTTCTGGCTTAGTGTACGCTGGGGGTTATAGTCCAAAAAAATTAACTGTGAGCCCCCCCCCCAGGTCAACAAGTCCTCCCTCCTCCATTCCCTGATCCATGGAGTCAATAGTAGCAGGTTCAAGCAAAGAGGAGTTTATTGGAACTTGGACAAAAGGGTCAACAGTGATTTGATAGTAACACATCTGGGCTAGTTACCTTCACTAACCCTGGCCCTGTCTCATCTTCTTCCACTCTCCAATTAACTGCACTGGGGTGTGCAAGTCTAGTGTCTGTCATAGAGGTGGGCGCCATGCGGTTCTGAGACTTGAGGTGCACCAAAGCAAGGATTGTGAGGGCAGGGAGCATGGGGTGTAGACAGGAAGTGGGTCTGGGTTGGTGGCGGTTGCTGTTGCTCCTACAGTGCTCCCTCTGACACCTTCTTCTCCAGTGTTGCAGCTAGGTCTGGGTTGCTCCCCAGGATCTGTCCCAGTTTGGCATTATGGACCCTGCCTCTCTTGGCACTCCCCACAGTTGTGAGGGCATGGTGGTGGTCTGGGATTCAGGTGCTTCTCCCCCTCTCCTTTGAGCAGCTTTGAGTCCCACTTGCCCTCTGGCTCTGGGTCCTCTTCTTCCTCCTCCTCCTCCACATTACACATCCCACCTATTTCTTTGTGGTCTCCTTCTTCTTCCCCTCTGAGGCAATTTCCTCTCTCTCCTGCTTCTCCTCCCCCCTGACTTCTTCCCTACCTTCTCCAGAGCCTCCTTTATCTTCCTCCCCCTTCTGCTCTTCTTCGTCCCCCTTCTGCTCCAAGGGGCTCCCTTCTCCTACAACAGGCAGTTCTTCCATCTGCATCTCACTATCCTGGGCCTTCCTACCTATTGGCATGGCATCCACCACAATCTCTATGGCACTCTTTTCCTTAAGTTCTGGGCTGGGACCAGATGGCTTGCTGAGGACACTCTCACCAGCGTGTGCTTCTCTCCCCCCCCCCCCCCAAGCAGTGCTTTCTATTTCTGGATGAAATGGGCAGATCGGGGTGTCCCCAGCCCCCAGCAAAGGCTTTTGAATTCTGTATTTCTGAAGTGGGTGATCAACAGCGTGTTTCTGTCACAGATGAAATAGATGACATTTTTACCATTTTCCTTTGAACTGCATCTTGGCTAGGCAGTGGAGAAAACAACATTGAGCTGCAACATTAAGATGAAAACATTGGTCAAAACAATTTGAGGCAAAGCTTCCTCCTCTCAGAGGCAGGCTAAATATAAGGAGGTTTTCAGCTGCCAGAAGACCAGAATTCTAGAGCAGCCTCCATACAGCAACTAAATTAAAATATTGATCAGCAGGTAAGTATTATGGACAGGACAGCTTATTTATCTTGCTTCCTAAAACATTCACATTTTTTAAAAAAATATAACTTCATTCCTTCATTTTTCTTTTTCTAACAGTTTACAGTCTTTTTGGATGTTGAGGATCAGGAGATCAAACATATTTTTACGTGTGCAAAAATGCTTGGGGATGCAAAAAGAAAAAGGCTTTGGCATTTTTGTATGCCATTTTCCCCAACATATTTGTATGTTGTTGTTGTTGTTGTTGTTGCTGTTGTTTTGAAGATCAGCCCATAATGTATGTTTTTTGTACACTGTATTCTCAAGCTATGCACTTTTGTACCTTATTTTTTCCTTGTGCGTTTTTCCACCAGAATAACCCAGAACATCATCCCACCACTGCTCAGCTATGGATGGCTTCAGCTTGTCATGATATTTACTTTACTTAAAAGCTCCTTTCCAGCCTCTCTAATTTTATTCTTTTTTTTTAATTGAAGAAGTGCATCACACAAGTTGGCAACATGTGCTAACTGAAGGATAATTGCATTCCAGTTCATGTATCTCTTTGGGAAGTGCGAATAGCCTTGATTTATATTAACAGGCAAGCCAAATATCTCCTTTGCTCTTTCTGAATGGTCATGTTTAAAAGTATATCAGTTTGAAATGTCTCAATACAAGGAGAGACCTTGACAACTTTAGAAAAGCAGCAGACACAAATCAAACAGCAGGGCGTGGAAAAAATCAGGTTTTTACATTAGTCCAAGAGGCAAACCATATTCAGTCATTGCACCTATATGCAGGGCTGATATACTGAGAGCCAGACTGGGTGGATGGACTCTGATGTCAACAAATTAATTATGGAAGTTTACAGAGAAATTCCCATGCATTCGCATCTGCTTGCACACATGATCTTCCATAGAAATGAGATGCATTTATCTTAGATCTTAATGTTAGAACTGCAGAACTGGAAGGGACCTTATGGGTCACTCATCATGTCCAGACCTTGTCAATGAGGCACAATGGGGAATCAAACTCCCAACCTATGGCTATATAGCCAGATTCTAAACCACTGAGCTATACAGCAGATAATTTAGTGGTTGGTGGTCCTGATCCCATGAAGCAGTTCCGGCACTTCTGGGCAAGCAAATGTACACGTGTTGACATATTATTACAAATGTCAACAGTCTGTGCACATTATTTACTTATTTGTTTGTTTTATTTATTTATAGGCCGCCTTTCTCCTGATAAAGGGACCCATTACATGGAGGGGAGGTACATAGGAATGGGGGAGAAATGTAGCTGAGTTGGTTTTTGACCATAAATTATCTGATTTCCACCTGCCAAAACTGAACATGGATCTAAAAACACTATATGCAGTTGGGGATCTTTGCATTCACAAGCTGGTGGGTAACGTGATTCACCCAATGAAAACTTTGCACTTCATACATGTATATGTATTTTAAAAGGCGCTTGAAAAATACATGCATTTCAAAAAAGTATGTGCAAGCGTTTTTTTTACTCAATGGAAAAACGTATATACATTTTTGATAATGTATACAAAAAAGCAGGTATTTTTACATCTCCATTTGGAATATTTATTGATTTTGTATGCAAGAAAAGGAAAAAAAATATTAAGAACCCTCATGAGCTTTCATCTTATTGATCTGCATATCCATAGAGCT
Source organism: Intellagama lesueurii (assembly GCA_037013535.1). Taxonomy (NCBI): domain Eukaryota; kingdom Metazoa; phylum Chordata; class Lepidosauria; order Squamata; family Agamidae; genus Intellagama; species Intellagama lesueurii. Next base: position 12,459,429 of record JBAJHW010000003.1, read on the forward strand.
GAGAGGGTGACATAGTACATGATATCTACAGCCCCATCATGTCCTTAGCAGGTTAGCCTCAGCTATGAGCACTGCTGAGAATTCATTAAACCTGGTGAGATTTCTCACCTCCAGTCTAAGAATGATATGAGAACCACTTTTCTTGGTGGAGTTTGTGCAAAATATCTTTGTGCAGAATCAGTACATTCTCCTTTTGTGAAGCAAAGCACACACACGCACACACATACCAGAGGCACTGGCTGATTGAACAAGGAGACAGAAGCAGCACCGTTATAATTCAGCTACACACTTTGCAAGTTTTGTAATCCAAATTTGCATTTTCAAAATTAATGTTCTTCCGCGCGAAAATGAGACAAGGAAGGATCTACATCCCTACCATGAAGGAACAGGGATGGGTGAGATCAGGGCTGTCTGGGTTCAGGTTAAGAAGAAGAGCTTTATTCTCCCATGAAAACCTCTCCAGGTTTAGACATCTTTAGAGGAGGCCCTTCTCTTAGTTCCAATACTCTCAAAGGCGTATCTAGTGGAGACATGGAAGGGAGCTTCTCAGTGGTTGCTCCCATGCTCTGGGAGTCTCTATCAAGGCAGGCTAATGACTCCCTCCCACCCACAGCCTTTTTATTCGGGCAAGCTTTTGGCAACTGACATGCATCCTATGTACAAATATTATAATTTGTGTAATTGGATTTCAATACTATCACTTTTGGTATTTTTTACTATATTGTTGTTGTTTTTTTGTTACTCCTGTTATAAGTTGCCCTGAATCCCCGGTTCTGAGACAAACATAAGGCTTCAGTACAATACAATCCTTTTTTTTTTTTAAACCCTTCAACCCTTTCATGTTGGGGCAAACTTGGTGTGGCCTCCCTTGCTCATTCATGAAAATAAAACCTAAATACACTTTAAGTGTGCTGCTCTTGTGAGTTAGGATTAGAGACGGGCACGGACCGCTGGACCGGTTCGATGCTTCCCAGCCCCACCTCGGAGGGGGTACCTGAAGGAGGTGTGGCCGGGAAGCCCCACCTCTAGCATTTCATGCCCATCTCTAGTTAGGATATATTCCTATAGCCATTTACCTAAGAATGAGCCCCAATGAACTCCGAAGGACTTCTGAATAGGCATGTGCAGGCAATTTTAGGGTTAACTGCCTTGCCTGGAGCTCTGGTTTACACAAAATAATTAAAACAAGAACAGCAACAGGGCCTGTTCAGAAAATACCTGCCATGATAGTTTCCTTTTCATGATTAAGGTTTTATTTTTTTAAAAAAATTCTAGTTCTAAAAAAATAATCACCGGGGCCTCCTCATGTCCTTCAAATAATTTATTTATTCCACTTCTTAATCCTACTTTTCAGCCAGCAAAGCAGCTAACAATAATAAAATAATCAAATTAAAATGCAATAAACCCCCAATTAAAATGACATTTAAAATCCATCTATCAGAGCCATTCAGAACAACAGAAAGGCAGATCCGCAGGTAACAAAACTAACGGCTGTAAGTAATCCCAGTTGAGCATAATTTATGGCTGAAATGTTCTTGCTTAGTGTAATTAGTCACAACTAGAGTAAACCCATTGAATCAGTGGAAATTGGGTGAGTTCTTGTCCTTGTAAGTTTTATTAGTTCAATGAGCCTACTCTGATTGATTTGATTTAGGCATCCTTCAGTCTCGAGAGACTATGGTAACGTGCTCTGAATAGAGGTCTTGCAACAACGTCTAGTGTGGCTGAGGAGGCCAATTCGAGAGTGACAATCCCTTCCACACTGAAGACAAATACAATCTGTCCCTTGTCCAGCTCCCTGATTTTGCTGGTTTCAGGACTGCCTCTTTGCCTCGGCCTGCTGAACAAGTGTCTCTTCAAAATGGAAGAGGCCATGATGCACCGCCTGCCTCCAGGCTGAACGCCTACTCTAGTTGTGACTGATAACACTAAGCAACAGAACATCAGCCAATAAATCTATGGATGCTCTTCTGTACTATGAAAGCTCGTGAGAGATGAGGAGAGAACAGGTATTCTCATTCCCATTCAAAGTTGATATGAGCTTTAAAAATATATTATAGGAAGTTACCAAGCCATGGTAGGGGTCTCTGGTTTACTCATTCAGTCCACTTATGTCCACCCTTTTATGGTTCTATGTTTAAAATCAATGTGCCATCAAGTCACTTCTGACTTACAGGAAACCTAGGAGGGCTTCCATAGAAGGCCATCGTGTCCAACCCTCTCTCAATGCAGGAATCCAAGTCAAAGCAGATCTGACAGATATTGTCCAATTTTCTCTTGAATGAATCCAGCATTGGTGCTCACCACTGCCAAGTTAATTGGTTCCATTGTTGTACTGTTCTAACAGTTATTAAGTTTTTCCTGATATTTTCAGAGTATGTGAGATGATCAAGGCGTGGTTTACCACTCCACCCGTCAGTGAGTTGCCATGGCAGAATGGGAAATTGAACCCCGGTTGCCTGAGTCCTAGTCTATTATTCCACTAGCTCTCTTTCAAACAATGTATGGACACTAATTAACGCCAACATACAAAATATTATTAAGACACTTGTGACCGGAAACAAGGTTAGAGATACCATTGTTCATTAAGAGGAAAGCACTAGATTTCCATTCATTATCCTCTCTGTTTCCAATGCGCAAGTGTGACAAAAAAATCATAGAGTCATAGAATCATAGAATAGTGAACTTGGAACGGGCCTATAAAGACATTGAGTCCAACCCCCTGCTCAATGCAGGAATACAAATCAAAGGATATCTGCCAGGTGGTTGTCTAAATTCATCTTGAATACCTCCAGTGCTGGAGCACTCACCACCACTTGAGATAATTGATTCCATTGCCATACTGCTCTAACAATTAGGAAGTTTTTCCTGATATTCAACCGAAATCTGGCTTCCTGTAGCTTGAGCCCATTTTTGCATGTCCTGCACTCTGGGATGATCAAGAACAGATCTTGCCTCTCCTCTGTATGACAGCCTTTCAAATAGTTGAAAAGTGCTATCATATCTGCTCTCAGTCTTCTTTTCTCAAGGCTAAACATGCCCAGTTCTTTCAGCTTTTCCTCATAAGGCTTGGTTTCCAGCCCCCTGATCACCCTTGTCGCCCTCCTCTGAACTTCTTCCAATTTGTCAGCATCCTTCTTGAAGTGTGGTGTCCAGAACTGGACACAATACTCAAGGTGAGGCCTAACCAGTGCCTATCTTATAATCATATTTAAAAAGCCACTAACTTAAAAACAGTTTAAAATTTCAAACAATACAGTAATCCCATTTTGTGGTAGTTTTCTTATGAGAGCCAAATAAAAGGAAATTTAAAAGAGTCTTGAGTAGACTTCTTTTCCTTTTTTGAATCCAAGTTTTTCTTAGATTTGTCCATGTCCAGGTTAGTAACACTGATGTTGCTAATTAGTCACAATCTTCAGGCCAAACGAAACATAGTTTAGATATAAATTTGGGCGTGTGGAGTCAGGCTGGAAGAAGCAGTTTCCCCAGTTCTCTCTTCTACACAACCACGACCACAACAAGAGCCCCACGGCACAATGGTTAAACTGCAGTACTGCAGTCAAGACTCTGCTCACAACCTGATTTCGATTGTGATGGACTCAGTTAGCTGGCTCAAGCTCGACTCAGCCTTCTGTCCTTCCGAGATCAGTAAACTGAGAACCCTGTTCACTGAGGTGGGCAATGTGTAGCCAGAACTGGACAAAATACTCAATATGAGGCCTAACCAGTCCCGAACAGAGGGGAACTAGTACCTTGTGGGATTTGAAGACTATGCTTCTGTTAAAACAGCCTAATATAGCATTTGCCTTTTTTGTAGCCACATCACACTGTTGGCTCATATTCAGCTTGTGATGTATAATGATTCCAAGATCCTTCTCGCTCATAGTATTGCTGAGCCAGGCTTCCCCCATCTTGTAACTGTATGTTTGGTTTCTTTTTCCGAGGTGTAGTACTTTGCACTTATCCCTGTTGAATTTCATTCTCTTGTTTCAGCCCAGTACTCCAGCCTATCCAGATTATTTTGCATTTTATTTCTGTCTTCCAGGGTATTAGCTATTCCACCCAATTTTGTGTCATTCCCCAAAATTTGATTCCCTGCACCCCCTGATCCTGGTTATTAATAAAGATGTAGAAGAGCACTGGGTCAAGGACTGAGCTAACCTCATAATTGTGTCAAGTAGAAGAGAAAGTTCTGCATTTTTTTTCATTTTCAGTGGTGAGAATGTAGTTTCCAGAGTAGAGTTGCAGCCATGTTAGTTAGTTAGTTTAATTTTAATGTTAGTCTGTACAAACGTTTCAACAAGAAACACAAAAGTAAAAAAAGAAGAAGATGGTGTGGCACTTTAAAGACTAACTACTATATTTTAATGTAAGCTTTCATGGAATGGTGTCCACTTTTTCAGACAAATTAGTTCGGATGCAGAGACTACATGGTAAAACATCCATGGCTCTATGAGACAGTAGTGTTTGGTTGCATTTCACACCTTGTAATGATTTATGACCCCTGTTGGGTATTCACGTCTTTTGAAGCCCTGGTTCTGAACAGCAACATGATTAAAGGAAAGAACAGAAAAACAATATGAGAATGAAAAAAGCAATGGTTTGCACCAGCTTTGGAAACTGCACGGAAAGGGAGGGAATATAAACTATCACTAAGAACTGAGTGGAGGAGAAAGCTGCTATCAATGGGAGAAAAACAAGTGCATTTCAAATGTGTGCATGTACACATGTGTCCATGCAAAAATATAGGGTATATTCTGAAATGTGGGCATAAAAATATGCATGCATTTCATCCATATCGCCATTTGAAGTGATTGCAAGAAAGAATGAGCTTTGAGTTAAAAACTGAAGAACCGTCATGAGCTTGAGATTGACCATTTCCCCCTCTTCTAAGTTAGAGTAGACTAACTGGAGCACTGATTAAGACCCAGGACTTCTGGGCTCACTTTGAGGCTCAGCCATGTTCACATATATACTTTTGAGTCATCAAGGATGTGGTAAGTAAAATGTGGAGCACTCAAGTGATGTGTACGCATGTGTGAACCAGCCATTATGAGGCTGCACATATAATAGAATCCTGATGGCATTCTTTAGTATGAAAAAAAATGCCCTGTCTACTTGTATTTCTGCTTAGAATGACCCATCCTTCCCCTTTTAGAGCTGTCCTGTACCAAACTGGCACAAGGCTACAGCATGCAACCATGCCAGTTTAATGCCTTGTCATTTCAATATGTCACTTGCTCTTTTAACAACAACAAAAAAGAAATTTACCCCAGCCTCCTGAATGAGGTCTGAGGGGGGAAAAGGCAGGGAAGGGGGGCTGTGTTGACTCCTTGGGCTTCACCTCCACAAGGCAGTGCAGCCACAGCAGAGCCTGGGCTGAGGAGAAAGGCTGGGGAAAAAGGAAAAGGTTACCTCCATTCTTTCTCCCCAGTCTTCATCCCAATGTTCTACTCTCATGCTGCAGCTGTCCTCAGGTGCTGTTGCTGCTGCCTCTTTACTCACAAGTAAACTGGGGAAACCTTGCTTTGTATGGATCTGTAGCACGGGAGAAGAGGACCTGTAGCACCATCTCCAGTGTGGACAGAAGGATGGCTCAAGTGAGAGTTAAAATAGATCACACTTAAGATAAGAACCTTTAAACGCAGACCAAACTGCACCAGATTTCCCAGTGCAGGACCCGATCTGTCAGAACAAAAGCCAGCAACGAAAGATAATCTGGAAGATAGTTTGCCTCCCCCAGGACCTGCTGTGGGCTGCATTCTCCCCCACCCATTATAAAAAAAAAACCCAAACTACAAGTGCTCAGAAATCCACTCGTGTTCTGATTTTGCAAGAGGAGTAAAGGACAAAAGGCATTAAAGAACTGTGCCTTGTTTTCAGGTGAAAATGCTAAGCATGGGGGTTTGTTTGTTCGTTTGTTTGTAATTCATGGACTACAACCCCAGACATCTGCAGGAATTACTCCAGCCAGACTCTGGTGGGTTGTAGTCCATGAATTACGAAAATCCCATGCCTAAAATTTGCAGAGCAGGGGTTTGGCGGCAACTAGAGACTAATTCTGAGCCATGTTACCAATATTGTCAGGATAACAAGCAAAAACACCTTACAATATTCTGTCTTTGCCCAAGTCCTCTGGTGTATTGTCATTTTCTTTCGCTGTAGCCAAGCGAGAGCGTAGCACTGCCACTCGGCTGCTTAATTATTCCAGTGTGTGCTTTATGAAACCCGCATGTTATATTTTGTATTCTGCCTTGGCCCCCCATTATATTTCTCAATTTTAGTCTTATAAATATTCTAGCAGGCCATTCTCAGTTCTAAAAGAAAAAAAAATCAAGCAGGAACAGTAAATGTTCATATCAAATGGAGGCTATCAAGGGACAGAGGAGACTCTATGGAGCTGAGGATGTATCACGTTGCATTAGAGGATGCAGATGTTTATAAAAAGAGAGAGAGCAGGGGTTGAGAAGAAAGAGATGCCAAAATAAAAGAAGTGCTTTCAGTTTGTCCCACAACATTCAATACCAACTAGCCTTAACACAGGATTCCTAACAGTCTAGGATGGGAACAAGTGGCTGAAATCTTTGGGGTTTTTGGAGTGTGCTTCACTGCATTGTGTATGACCTGTGTACCTCAAAGCTGCTTTGATCCATGGTGACTTGCTGCTGGTGATGACATCATCAACATTGGGCACATAGAGCAGAGCAACAGGATCTCAGCCGGTAGGTGTGGCTTCAGAACCACAGCTTGGAAAATTACTTCTTAGAACAAATTCGCGACATCCCAAAAGGTCCTCACAAAGGTAGGACATGACTATCAAAAAGGGTACCCCCTCATGAAATGATGTGGTATCTGTGCCCTCTGTTTGGACCATGAGCTCAGTGGTTCAGGTCTCTGGATGTGGAGCCAGAGGTTGGGAGTTCGATTCCCCACAGTGCCTCCTTGACAGGGACTGGATGATCCATAGGATCCCTTCCAGCCCTGACGTTCTGAGATGATAATGATGATGATTAACCACTGTAGATTATAGCTACCGTTTTTAATGTAACTCTTTCCTTTTATGTTATTCAAAAGTTACTGAAATTGTTACTTTTAGTTCTTTTTGCAGGCCTGTAGCCCATGGTAGGAAATAACATGTAAATAACAAGGCCACCCCTTGTAACTAGAGATGTAACTAAAACTCTCTTAAAGCTGTTGAGGCTCTTCTGCCAGAAAACCTTCCTCTTCTTTTTTCTTTTGATCATTAGGTATGTAAATCTTCATTTTGGGTGAGAATGACTATTTTCTGAAGTTTTTCTTCCAGCTGGGTGAGATAACAAGAGTTTTCATGCATTCTTTTTGGCATTTTGGCCCTTTTTTGTTTAGAAATTTGAAGGGATTTGTTTAGTGCAAACCCCCCCCCCCCATTTTGAACAGAAAACGTATTTGTATTTTGTGCAGAAAATGTTGAGAAAATTGGCAACCTATATTTGTTACATCTTTGATTGTTATTATTAATTATTATAAGCTGTCTCTATTTTTCCTTCTTCCCATATTTCCTAAAGCAAAGGCAGACACCAAGAGTCATCTCTAATGGAATGGTCTCTTATTCCTGTAAGACAGTGGTCCCCAAATTTGGGTCCCCAGATGTTCTTAGACTACAACTTCCAGAAGTTCTGGCCAGTACAGCTAGTAGTGAAGGCTTCTGGGAGTGTTAGTCCAAGAAGCTGAGAACCGCTGCTGTAAGAAGTTCTAATTAGGAGTTCTGATTTAGATGCAGCATTACCTGTAAAGCAAATCCTGTTAAGATAGCACCAAGTTTTTTAAAGGCATTATTTTATATATACTATTGATTGGTGAAATGTAAGCCACAAAGGAGGTTAGTTGCACTCGCCTCAGGTATATATGGAAGCAGGATCATTTATTTGGAGAACAAAAATATCTGCATCGCTGCCAGAATTTGGTCTCCTGACAACATCGATCAATGTTTATGCAATTATTGCTATATGCCATAGTAATGGACCGAGATATAGCTATGACATGAAGAGGTCTTACATTCTTCTAATACATTCTCCCAGAACTTGTGCTTTTGTAATGGCATCTAAAGCAGCCTTGCTAGCTACATTATGAGCTAAAAATAAAAATGTCCAAATATCATAGATATACAGGCAGAAGTTGAAAAGTTATACTTAAAAATAATTACATTGTTTCAAAAGGTACTCATTGTCATTACTCATTAAAACTCAGAAAGTGTTCCTCGATAGATTACTTGTTGTGCAGCTGACCATTTTTTTGTTACTTTCTGTTACCTTTTTTTGAAGACGGGGAAAAAAACCCTTAGAATTGATAAGAAAAACTTTTAAAAGTAATTAGAAAATGTTACTTTAGTGCTTCACCCATAAAGTAACTTTGTTCCAGTTTGTTATATCTGTGTTCCACATTGCTTTACTTATTACTTCCAAGCTCTGCCTATAAGACTAATTTGTACATAGCAGGGATGTTAACAAGTCTCTGGGTCTGCTCCTGAGTTTGAGTTTTGAGTCATTGGTACCAAGTCCCGAGTCCCTATTAAAAATAAGATTTTTCCCCACAAAAAAAGGAAGGGATGGGTGGGCTCTGTGTAGGGCATGTGTGAGGAGGTCTGAAGCTTATAAACCTTTGGTCCCATATGCCCTGCCTGTTCGCCTTCTTTCACCCTTCCACCCCCAACCCTCTCAAAAACCCTCCCTCCCTGTTGCTACCTCTTCCACCACCATTTGCTGCCATTTGCCTGCCTCTCCTGCATCTTCTGGTAAGCGTCGCAAAGCTTCTTCTAGGTTTATGGTGTCCTTCCCTAAAAGAATAGGGACTTGAAAATGTGACTTGTAAAAATGGGTCTGAGTCACAAGTCGAACCCAAGTCATTGGAAAAAAAAAACCCGAGTTAAGTCCAGGTTGAGTTGCTAGTGCTACTTAAGTTCGACTCAACAGTGAATTGCACAACTTGTTCCTGATACATAGCACCTTTTGGCACACAGTTCAGACACTGTCGCACTGACACCATGTCCTCAATAAAACTGAGTGTCCTTGCTTTTCTCTCTTTGTGTACAAGGAGTAGAAAATTCTTCTTTTTATTAGCCACGATGGTGAGAAATTGTCTGACACTCTCAAATGAGTCCCTGCTCTGGTAAAAACATTTTATGCAAAACTGCAAAATATTTTACAACACTCTGTGTAAAAGTATTTTTCTATCCTGTTGCCTGAGAGTTAAGTACGTACAGATGATCAATGTGCTTGCAAAGGAACTGTAGCTAAGCAGCAAAGCACATGCTTCGCATTTCATGGGTTTCATTCACTGGCTTTATTTAATTAATTAATTTATTTGATTTTATTTATAGGCCACCTTTCTTCTGATAAGAGAACTCAAGGTAGGTCATGATGATTAATTCATTCTAAAAAATTAGATTTTAATATACAGCAAATTATACATTAAAAGCCAATTGAATTATAGAATCAATTAAAATATTTTAAAAATGATTAAAAACATTTACAACTTTTAAAACTCAACTTATAAAACAGCATTCAGGCACCCTGGTATGATTAAAAGCCTTCCTGAAGAAGTGAGTCTTCAACTCTCAGTGGAAGGATAAAAGGAAAGGGGCCAACCCAACTTCTTGAGGGAGAGCATTCCACAACCTGGAAGCTGCCAGATAAAAGGCTCCCTCACAGGTTTGCCAATTAAAGAATTAGGAAAATGTCAGTGTCTGCATGAAACCTTAATTCTCTCAGTCTTGGTTCAGGCTATCTTTCCTTCATTTTTGGACAGAAAGTATTGGATTAATTATCTCAGCATATGGAGACACCATTCAATATAGTAGCATGAACATGAAGGCCAGAATCCTATTCATTTATACAAAAAGTGCAAATGTGTAAACATTTTCTCCTTCTGAAAGGCTACCTTTTGCTCTCTCCATCTCAAACGAGTTGAAAAATTGGTTGTGTGACTGATCGAGCAAAAGGGAGTCTGTAGGTGTGGGGCAACTGCTGCATGCTTACCCTTAAATTCATAAAGAATGTCAGGATGATTTTGGCTCAAGGCCTCCCTTCAAAAGTAATGAAGGAGCTGTGTGTGAACAAGGACATTGGGTTCGAAGAAACAATCCACTGCGAACTTCTTTAGAAAGACAAGAACCGTGGATTCATGTCAGTTCAAACCCTCATTGCTCTATTGGCAGTGAGGGAGCAGGTGCATTGCAAAAATACACTTGCTGAGCAAATATCTCAAAATGGCTCAAGGGAGCCAAATCATTCATTTAAAGGAAAGACAAACAAATAACCCATCTGGCAAAGCCAAGATTGCTGTAGCCTGGGATAACAATTCTTCCCGGTTACCCAAATAACACTCAGATAGAGATCCTTTGCATAAGCCAAACCTAGTCACCAAATCATTCAACAATGTCACAGAAAGATTGATACACTGGGCTAATCAACAGCAGCTTTGTTGCTGTTGATTAGCCCAACCACTTGCCTACTGCAAATGAGTTCTTTCCTTAATATTTCTGTGATCCCTTTTGTTTTGGCATGTGATGTTCTAATGTAACTAGATCACTCTACCAATCATTATTCTAAAGCCTATAAAATCCTTGGCCATCTTGGGGGTATAAAGAAGGCAGGTTTCCAAACTCTGCATAAAACAACCAAAACCTGTGGTGTGAAACATCTGACAGAGAAATCAAGAATCTCCACTTTCTCTTTCATCTGTTTACACTCACGACTAAATTTTGTGTTACACAGAGCCGCTAAAGGAAGTAATTGTAATGTAGGTGTCAGACCAACGAGGCCTTCAGAAAAGGTGAAATTACAACGGCGTACCTGATCTTTCTCATCATTCTGTTAAGCTCCTTCACATAGACCAAAGTGTTTTTACCTTTTTACCTGTCTAGTAGAAGACAATGAAAGAGAAGTAGTAATAGTTTCTGTGAGGATCATAAGAGATTCTAGTGAAATATATGCATGAGAGAGAAATATGCTCAAGACCTATCCTGTTTCTCACAGAACCTGTGATTTAAATGCCAAACACCTTTGAGAAGTCCTCATATAAAACATGAATCAACACAATAGCTTTCTTGTACTGGTACTCCTCAAAATCAACTAGTATGTTGAGGCATGTGCCCCTTCAGTGTGAAAACAGCAGATGTAACTATCATGACCTTCGTAACCAGTGTTCACTGACAGACTTGTACTCCTTGAATATCCAAGCTAGATACCACCACACTTCATCCATATTCATCATAAAGTCTTCCTAATGAAAAACTCCTGATGTCTGACATAGAGCCATCCTGATCGCAATGAAGCATATGGGCATATGAATGGTCCTATAACTAAGGGCATGGACTAAAACATGTGCAATAGCATCTTTTGTTGGAAACAGTATTTGGTTTCACATCTCAGACTGTGCAGTACAGCTATCTTGAGTTGACTTGCTATTCTATAAAAACTCTGGCAGATATTTCAGAACTCTGCTCCAGTTTTCGCTGATTCAGCTCCTGTGCACCCCCATGAATAAGCACATCCCTGACTTACTACAAAATTACTTTTGAGAAATGCACTGTTTTATTTATTAGTTATCATTGAATTGTGTTTACTTGCACAGCAAGCAATTTGAAACATTGATAAAGCTTCTGTTCAAGAAGAGCTATAATTATCTTTTTTTAGGGAAAAATTCAACCGTTGGCTCAAATCCTGTTGCTTAGTTGCACCTGGAGAAGACAAATGGCATCACTTTACAGGCATTAATTGTCACTAGCAATTAATGAATTCTCACTTTGTTTTTTGGGTGTCTGCCTGAAAATCCAAGTAAAGACTCTTTAGTTGCCAATTTACTTGCAGAATTCACATGTATTTTGTGTTTCTGTACATACAGCAATCTTTCTCACTTACTCCCTGAGGGTTCACTCCACTCCATGGGGAACTTTACTGTGAACCTCTTTAAACTAACCTAAAACATTCTTTTGTGGAACATCCCTGTGGAAAAAGCAACTAAGAATGAGATTTTTGGAATTAAAGAACCTCTGCTCCCATAATTTGGTGAAACCTCCCAGGCCGAATGATGAGAGTAAAAGTCCTTAAACCGGCAGGAGGTAGAGCAATTCTCTAACCTTCCTACCATTCCTGTGCCGTTTCTGACACACAGAAAGAAAAATGACTCACTGCAGTGTGCGAGTCACAAGGATTTCTTGCAATGCACAAAGGTTCACGGGAGGGTGAGTTCTGATAGAGGCTACCTCTATATCAGCGGTTCCCAACCTTGGGTCTCCAGTAGAGATGGGCAGTTACTGCACTTCGGTGGTTTGGTGCTGTTCAGTGGATTAGGCTCACAGGTATTGCATGGACACCCCGGGTTCTACTGCCTGCTTCCTTCCATCAGAAATAGCACTTCAGAGTGGGTGCCTGCAGAAGGAGGAGGGCCACAGAATCCAGGACACCCATATAGCACCTGTGGGCCTGAACCACACTGAACAGCCAAACCGCACTTAAGTGTCCATCTCTAGTCCCCAGATGTTCTTGGACTAAACCTCCCAGAATCCTTTACCACTAGCTGTGTTGGCTAGGATTTCTGGGAGTTGTAGTCCAAGTACATCTGGGAACTCAAGGTTGGAAACCACTGCTCTGTATGGAGGCAGTTGTACTAACAATGGTCACATCACTTGCATTTGGAAAGCTAAAGACAGATGTTTCCCATCTTTATTTCAGAGTATCTGGACCAAGCCAGATAATTTGTCCTTCTCCTGATCTTTTTCTGAAGGTATCACATTTTACTAGCTTGACACTTAATCATATTTGTTTAAGTAAAATTTGATCGTTGTAGTTGACACTGTAGGAATTTAGTAGGGTTTCCACTTCTCAGGGCATTTGCTGAGAGCAACGTATTCTACGTTATTTCAAGAACACATTATCTCTTAATACAGTCTCATCTGTGATATGTGCATTCTTGAGGAAAATTGCAAAGAAAGCATCCAGCAGCCCTACAAAGAAAAAGTCTCTTGTTTCTTACATATTGAATGTAAAATCAAACTACAACCTGGAGCTATGCCAAAAATTCTTCCATATATTTTAAAATCCCAATGCAACTGATGTAGAAGAAATTACTTTTGAATTAGTTTTCTTTTTCCAGTGGTGGTATTTTTGAGACACTGTTTTGGGTGGGGCAAAACTTAGAAAAATGATCTTTTAGGACTTTTCCAAAATGTAGAGCAGGAATGTGGGATTCTTACATTTAATTTGTTCTTTGATTCAGGTGTGTTCTGTAGAAGCATGAAGCCTTTCCATGGGAATGGAAGTGTCTGCTAAGCACAGATGGGAAGCATGTGGCATTTTTTCCTTTACTACAATTCCCAGAATACTACAGCCAGCATGGCCACTATGCTACATCACAGCTGTGCATAAATGTGAAACAGCCTCATTACTCCTGAGATTTTATGCAGATCATCTCATCTCAACACACTAAAAGCATACAGTAACACCTCTGAGAGAACGCAGCTTGGTGGCTGTGAAACCAAGATGTCAATCTTTTTCCTCAGCATGTTTTTTTTTTTTGAATTGTACAAAATATATCTTGCACAAAACTTCTGTTTCTGCGCAAGATTGGCATCTTTTCTTTTTGTGACACCAAGCACATGCAGACAAACATAGTAACTGGAGCAGCACAAGCTAAATTATCACAAAGACACCAACAAACCATCCGTTCTTATTAATTTTTTACTAATTCATGATTCAAGGCAATAGGTATCACATTTACCAATATTACACATTTTAAAGCACAAAAATGAGCCCAGTACCACATTAAAAGCCTGATGTGTCTTCCAGTGAGAAGAGAAGTTTGGAGCTTTTTCTATTTACCATGAGAGGACAAATTAAATCAGGATTTATGTTCCTGCTTTTTATAGACACATGCCTGCCTTCATTGGTGTTATTGTCATGTCCTGGGCAAACACTTAAAACCTTTAAGGTAAAGGTAAAGGTTCCCCTTGACATTTAGTCCAGTCGTGTCCGACTCTAGGGCACGGTGCTCATCCCCGTTTCCAAGCCATAGAGCCAGTGTTTGTCCGTAGACAGTTTCCGTGGTCACGTGGCCAGCACGACTAGACATGGAACGCCGTTACCTTCCCACTGTGGTGGTACCTATTTATCTACTTGCATTTTTACATGCTTTCGAACTGCTAGGTTGGCAGGAGCTGGGACAAGTGACGGGAGCTCACTCTGTCGCGTGGATTCGATCTTACGACTGCTGGTCTTCTGACCCTGCAGCACAGAGGCTTCTGCGGTTTAACCCACGCCACCACGTCCCTATAAAACCTTTAAAGGTACCATTAATTAGAATCATAGAATTATAGAATAATGGAGTTGGAAAGAGTCTATGAGGCCATTGAATCCAACCTCCTGATACGTGCAGGAATCCAAATCAAATCATATCTAACAATGGTTGTCCAATTTTATCTTGAATGTCTCTAGCGCTGAAGCACTTACCACCTCCTGAGATAATTGGTTCCATTGTCATATTGCTCTAACAGTTAAGAAGTTTTTCCTGACATACAGCCTAACTCTGGCTTCCTGTAACGTGAGCCCATTATTATGTGTCCTGCACTTTGGGATGATCAAGAACAAATGCCGCCCCTCCTCTTTATGACAGTCTTTCAAGTATTTGAAAAGTGCTATCAAATCTCCCCTCAGTCTTCTTTTCTCCAGGTTAAACATGCCCAGTTCTTTCAGTCTTGCTGTGTTTATTTCTCGTAAGGCCCTCTGTTTTTCAGATACATCAGCTAGTCCTGCACAGCATGGCACCTTATCTTGACAATACGAACCATTTCTAAATGAGTCCATACCAATGTCCAATTCAGATGCTTAGATGAGAGCAGAAAGAGGAACAAAAAGAAGATGGAATAGAGTGGCATGCTGAAATATAGCTCCACCGTGATTTTCAGTCTCTCCCTGTTCTTCCGTTCAACTTCAGGAAATGTAAGGAATACCAGTTTTGGCTCTATTAAACCAACTCACATATCTGCAGATGACCAGTGGTGGTCTCAGAGACAGCTGAAAGCAACAGACATCTTGCTTGCACAACCTTTATCACCTCACAAACTGCCTCACACCCCAGAACATGTGCCTTAGGAGAAAGCAGAAAGATGGACCGGAGATGCATAAAAATACAATTTAAACCCATAAAAAGACCATTTATTTCCACAGATCAGAGACTGGAATTAGGATTTACTTGAGCCACCACTTTCCCCAAATCTCAGGTGCATTTTGAAGGGCAAACACAGAATATTAAAATATCTTCTTAAACCAGTGAAGTGGTTCCTCCCCTGTTATTCTTCCTTTTAAAAAACAACAAAAAAAAAACAACAGGAACAGTATACTTGTTGTAAGACACTGGGGATTTACTTGTGATGGAATGGAATGTTTAGGGAAGGAATACCTTGTGACACACTTTCCCAAGAAAGACCCCTGAAGATGTTATGAAGACCAATATTAGAGATGTAGTATTCCTGGTTGCTTTTGTTATTTTTAAACTATAAATCGCAGAATTCTCCATTCTGGAATTCCCGCCTGACAAACAGACATCTACAGGCACCAAAATTTGACTCACTTGAGAGAAAGACCTAAGCTTTCAAGGGCCCCAAAGTCCTTGCATTTCCTCCCAGAGCTTCAAAGTCTTCCGTGATTTCTTTGCTGTTCCTCTTGGCTGTGTCATTTGGTACCACATGGATGAGAAGAAAGTTGCCTGTGGGTTTTGTGATGGCAATCCTCCTGTCACATCCCTAATTAGTCCTCCAGGGAGGCAGCATACCTGATGGGTCCATGGAATATTCCTGGCATATTTTGGTTTCAGTCCCATTCAGTAGGGAAGTCTCCTACTACCACTACTACTCTTCTTTGTGTGTGTTGTGGGTTCAGTGACTGCTTAGTTGAGTTTCTCCCTTTCTCATGTCCTTCTGTGGGGTCTCCTGTATATCCTCCTCTAGGGATGTTGACATGTCTTTGGGTCCAAGTCCCAAGTCCAAGTCCAAGTCTTTAATACCAAGTCCTGAGTTCCAAGCCCCAAATCCAGGTTCCTATTAAAAACAAGTTTTTCCCCCCAGAAAAAAGAGGGGTGGGTGGGTTCCAAGTCACAAGTTGAGTCAGAGTCTTTGAAAAAAGCCTTGAGTTGAGTTTCCAGTGTGACTTAAGTCTGACTTGACACCAAGTCCCACAAATCAAGTCCCCGCCACTGCCTTCCTCTGCATGCTGTCTGCCAGACTTCTGTTCCAGAATCTGAAAGTGGTTTTGCAGTTTCACTGGTGAAGAGTATCTTCTTCATCTTTCGCTCCAAAATGTAATCCTTGTCCATGATGCTTCCTCCACTAGGTTAAATCTCTAATCAGCATTCTCCTCCTCCACTCTGTCTTGTTGTTCTTCCACCTCCAGTGCTTTCCTTGGCGGCAGCGGCTGCTCAAGAATTCTGTGTAATGTTTCCTTCGTCTTCATGATTAGCCAATTTAGGTCATTCCACTTTCAGACCTATTTTGAGCCAAGGGTTGGAAACAGGAAGTCACAGATTGTCATTTTGAAAAATAGCTCTTCTGGGCTTAAAACATGTCAGGGTGTCAAATTGGCTCTGAGTGGATGGACACAATACCTAGAGGCCTCTGGGAGCATAGATGGCCATTTTAGGACACTTTTTTTTCAACTTTAGGAGAGTCTGAGGGGACACATACATAGTACTGGGAGTGGCATTTGGCCCATGGCTCATACTTTGCCCGCCCTCTGATTTAAAGATGAAATCTGATTCTCTAGAAATTATACCACAACAAAATCATTGACTGAAATCCTGTCGTACAATGTAAACAAAATAGTAAATGTCAGGCCATTCCCTACTAGTAAATAAAGAACCCTGATTGTGATTCTCTGGGGCTCTTTATTTATTGGTGAAAAACAGAGCAAAATGTATGACTTTGCTAATATAGCAGAACAGGATTTCAACCACTCTATTCCATTCATCAGAGATACTACAAGATAGTTAAAAATAAAATTAGTATTTTTTAAAAAATCTAAGATACCAAATCCTGGTGGATAACACAAATGGAATCTGTTAAGCCATATATGACAAAGGAGACTAAGTATTTGAAAGATTTAATTCCTGATGAGATTCGGTGCATCCATTTTCAACAAATGTGCAGTCTTCAAAAGCTCTTAACATCAGTGGAAACTATTATAAGATGGTAATGCTATGGCATTTATTTCTTTGGAAGTTAAAATATGATCTATAGAGCTGATAAAGATAGATGCTGGTACCACGTGTGATGGTTATGCAACAGAGCTTGAAAATTTCGGGAGGTGATTATTGTATTCATAAGCAAACAGAACAGATTTATTGTACAGAAAATGCTGGATTGCCCTCTTCAAATACCACCAACCACCACCGCGCACACACAGAGAAAAACAGAATATGACAATACAGGGAACCTCCTTATTCAGGATTCCAGTCACACCATTTCATTTCTCATGTCACAGGTTTGGGTCCCTCCTTCAAAAAACAATCAGAATTCCATGATCACCCTGAGCATGCTCAGTTTTCACTAGGCTGTTTCATCACCACCATTGTGATGGAACGAACCATTGCTTATCGTCTAAGATTAAAGAAGATTTTCTTTACCCGAGAAAGTGACATAAGAACCAAGACTCAGAAAGCTAAGAAAGGGCTGACATTAAAATTTCTGAAAAGAACAACCAGGAAAAAAAAAAAGGAGAATGAGTTTCTAAATGCCACAGTACATATATTCTATTTTATTTAATCAATATGTTCAGGCCCTCTGTGTGCTTTGGGGTTTTCCTCTGGGGAACTAAACAGATCTATTTGTCCTTGGTTATTTGTTCTTGAAACTCTGATACAGATCTTGTCAGACTGTTTAATTCCCCAGAGGAAAGTCTTAGAGTGCACAGAGGGCCAAAACGCATCAGTTAAACAGAATGCAATATATTTACTTTGGCATTTGGAAATTTGTTCTCCTCTGTCTTTTTTGTTCTTTTTTTTTCTCTTGTGAATGCCTGCAAGTTTTGAGTTATCTACATGAAAATTTCTAAGAGGATCTCACTTTAATTAACCAGGATAGCATAACAGTACAATTCTGTATTGCATTAATCGTTCGGAGGGATTGGTGGAGACTTCACTGAAGCTGTTTTCATTTTTCTTTTTCGTTTTAAAAAACAGACAAGATTTTGAAATGACAGTAATATTCTAACAGGCACACAATTCATAAATAAACAAAGAAATAAATTCAAAGCTGGGACAAAGCTGCACAAAATGTTGAATGATTACATCCAGCAAGAGGTTTTTGAGTACTTGTTTTTAAAAACCCTGGCTTTGAATCTTCATGTTGGTGGTCTTGAATTAAAGCTGCCATCTCTTTTTTCAGAGAGGCTCCTCATCTCTACCAGCTATATGACAAACAAGCATGAGTCTCTTCTTGTCAGGAATGGCTTTACCTGTTGAGCTTGGCATGTGCAAATGCATGATAAGTTCATTCACTTAAAAAAACAACAACTCCCAAACATTCACAGATTTCTTCCTAACTAGGCATGTGTGCCTGCTTTGAGGAAAATGTGTCCAAATAAGGTATGGCAAGAATATTTGTACAATTGTACAGACACAACCGGCCTGCCAGTGATGCTCGGGTCACTAAGGGTGTTCCCCTACTAATCACCGAAGTTTGTGATGGGTTAGAATGCTGAAATCTGAACTAAAATATGTAGGAACAGTTGCTACAGCAAAAGAAGGAAGTACCAAAGTAGAAAGAGACTGATAGATGAAGCCCTAGTGAAAGCCAAAACCTCCCCTAGAAAAGTCAGCCTTTGAGCCCTGGGGAAGAATCAAGGAAAGTGGAGGCACATTGAGACACTTAGTTCTTGCTGTTAAGAGCGGCATTGTTTGTAGAAACATGCAAGGACTGAATTATTAAAGGCAAATGGGACCTGCAGATGTTGCTGTATGGAGACTTGTTCAGGATGTCTGTGTGGCAGATCTGCCCTTTCCTGGAGTACTCCATTCCTACCCCATCCTTCTTTCCATCTACTCCCCACAAGTGAGTCAAGATTCCATGGCCAATGAGCATTATCAGGCCTCATTCACCTGTTCCCCTCCCCTGGTTATTTTTTTTTTTAAATGAATATTAAGGTTTATTTTCCTAAAGAAATTGTAAAGTTTTCTGTACATCTCCATTAATTAATTAATTAATTAATTAATTAATTAATTAATTAATTAATTAATTAATTAATTCATTAATTCATTCATTCATTCCACTTGTACACCATACTGATTAGTGCTGGGCACTATTCTGGGTGGTTTATATCTAAAGGAACATGAACATGAAAGAAATCACAACTAATATCTTAAGAAATAAATCACATGCATACATAAATACAACAGCAATCATCTAATAATTTTTTAAAAAAAGCCAAAACTGTGGGAAGCATAGTTATTAATCTATGAGACATTAAAAGAGGATGCTTTCAAAGGCTTTGGTAAATAGCCTTGTTTTGAGCATCCTCTTAAACGCTGTGAAGGGAGGAGGCAAGATGCAGCTTCACTGGAAGCACATTCCAAAAGGATGGGCCCACTATCGAGAAGACCCTATTTCTAGTAGATGAATTCCTGGCCTCCATCAATGTGGCAACACAGAGGACCATGGCCAGAGAGGATCAGGTGGTGTGGGTGGATGTTTTTAGAGAAAAACACTCTGACAAGTAGCGTGGTCCCAAACCGTGGAGCCTCAATAGGTACAAACCAACTTCACAACTTCAAAATCTGTTTAATAGTTGAATGATGCTTGTGTTGGTTGCATAAGGATCCACGCTTGAGAATCAAGTTGGACATTGACATTGGTGATGTTTATGGTATTATCATGGCATCAGGGAGAATATTAATTGCACAAGAATGAATGCTGGCACTCTTAACCTTTTATTTTATTTTTCAATTTAAAAGGTCACAGCCCAACAAGACTGTGTAAATAAAGAACAAAAATGTCTATGTAGTTGTTTCTGGCAGTAATTTTATTTCAATGCAGCACGGGGTGTGTGGGGTGTCTGTGTTCAAGCCAGGATCATACTTTTCAGCTCCCATTTCTCACATGTCAGAAATACAGTAGAGTTTTATAGCTAAAACTGGGGAAATGATTATTTTCTCAGAATGATACTTGCAGCTCCTTCTTTCTTTTCCCCCTTCTGTTTCTCCCTAGATGTTTTCCTGGAAATAATGGCCTGAAAATATACAACATCTCTTTGAAGACAGGCTAAAGAAGACTAGTGGAATGTGGTAAGGAAGTCTGTTGACACCCGTCAGTCAATGATTAGTGATTTTCCTTTTATTGCTCTGAGCTGCAGACTGAGCAACTGCAGTGTTTGGGCGGTCCCCTGCAGCTGTGCTGGAGGTGTCAAACTCTTCATTCATTCTGATCCTGTGTTTATAAAGAGCAGCAAGTGACAATGG
The DNA here is from genome assembly GCA_037013535.1 of Intellagama lesueurii. Lineage (NCBI taxonomy): Eukaryota > Metazoa > Chordata > Lepidosauria > Squamata > Agamidae > Intellagama > Intellagama lesueurii. Next base: position 12,479,907 of record JBAJHW010000003.1, read on the forward strand.
ATGTAACAAGAAACAAAACAGTCACCTTGTTTGGTTTTTCTTGGCCAGCCCTTCTTGATCCATTGAAAAAGGTTTCAGAAGACATAGCCGTGTTAGTCTGTACAAGCATATCAGGCAAAACCCAAAGAAAAAGAAAAATTAAAAGAAGACAAAAAAACAAACAAACTTGTGACACCTTAAAGACTATCTGTTATATTTTAATGTGAGTTTTCATGGACAAATCTACCTCTTCAGACATACGGTTTCAGTCAAACCCAACATCTGCCTTTGTATTCTGGCTTCCGCTCTGGTTTCAGCCCAGAAGTCAAGTTTGTTCCACAGGCATTCAATTTTTTAATAATACAATGAATTAGCTCTTGAATGAGCAGGATTAGGACTGACCTGTCTCCTTTGTGAGAACTCCTAAACCTACCCACCCAGGCTGCCTGTTGACCTTCTGGGACTGAAGGAAATATAAGAGGACTTCCTGTTCCATTTAAGAAGTTTCTTTTCTGAGTTCCAGCATGATCATTTATCTTTTGGTTGTCCTTCAGTTGTGACCTCTGGGCTTGTTTCCTAAATCTGTCATATGACCTTTTCTTCAGCCCCTTCATGTTTTCAGACCTGATTACTGGCTTCACTCCATGGCTCCCAGTATCTTGTTGCTCAACTCAGTTTTTGAAGAACTTGAAAGAAAGAAAGAAAGAATGTTGTGCTTTCAATTTTTATATAAAAGGCCTTGAGGAAGGAACTGCTTTTGTTTTACACTGTCAAGTCAGTGTATAACAAAGACAGTGACACAAAGTGACCCTATAAATGAGTGACACCAAATTGACCTATCATGAACAACCTTCCTCAGCTCTTGCAAACTCATGTCCGTGGTTTCTTTCATTGAGGAAGGAATTAGTATTCCAAAATGTGTTGGGCTTAATAAAAATTGCAGGCCCTCGAGATTAATCCCTCCAATTTTTAAGATCTATCATCTCTACTTTCCTCCTTTGCACTGTTTTAAAAGTTACTGCAAACTATGGTACTAGGAGACACTGTGGTCCTAAAAGGGGAGAACCAACCAGTTATACAAACAATTATATCAGGGTTTCAAATATGAGCCCTTAAGAAGTCCTACTGGGGCTCTTGATTTTACATAAGTGTTAGTAAGAGAGAGAAACCAGTAGCCCTATTCAGGCGTTTTCAGAACAAATAGAGAGCACATAACTAGTCTCATTCTTTCAGTTGTCACATTAAACACCTAGACTAGATCTGCATTTGAATCTTTCCTGAATCCATACTCTCTCAAGACCCAGGCCAGTTCTGGCCAAACCTACCCATTAGACAACAGGAGTGACTGCAGATCCAAGGAAGATTATAAGGGAAAGGTAGATCTGATGTAGATCTGATGTGAGATTGAGCATATGAAGAGGAAAAGGCTAGGTATCCATGCAGGCTCCCTCGTGAGCCAGAAGAGAATGAAAGAAAATCAGGGTTAAGAACATAAGAAGAGCGCTGCTGGATCAGGCCAAGGGCCCATCTAGTCCAGCTTCCTATATCTCACTTACCTTGAAAACCACATTAGGGTTGCTGTAAGTCAGTTCTGACTTGAAGGCACATAACAACAACAACATCCTATCTGGAGAGCTTACATTGATAACAACTGCCTCTTAAGACTGTTGCTTTTGTATGTTAAAAGTGAAAACGGTCTGGGGGCAGGGCATGAACATTTTCATCCTTGTGTGTGCTGCCTGTACAGGGAAAGAGGAGAAATGTTGCTGCATTCTTTAAAAAGTATCATGAGAATCTGGCTATGACTCTAGTGTTGCACGTACCCAGTGTGATGTAGTGGATAGAATGATAAACAAGGACTCCACTCAGCCATGAAAACTCTGACATGGAAACAGAAAAGGAGTGAAACTGGAAAAACTACTCATTTACCTTGAATGTCCTATTAGGCTGTATAAGTCAATTCTGACTTGATGGCACACAACACACAGAGACTGCCCAACTATTTAGATGTCTCTGTTTCTAGAACATTAATAAGTTGAATACCATGAAGACCCACTGTAACCATTTCTTGCCCAGTTGTTATGACAAATTCATCTCCTGTTGGTCATCTATCTGTTGATGAAACTCTGTGTCTACTGTCCATGCTAGGGTGCTCCTTGAACAGCAGATATATAGTCTTTCTCTGCAGTGATACTCAAAGCCTTATCAGTCTGTTGGGACTTGACCCAGTGTGTACTGCACAGACATGACCATTTACAGTCCAGGATCTCTCCCATGCCAAGGTGAGGTATGGTGCTATAGAAAGAAAAATATATCCATGAATAATGAGTTTTCTTGGATCAGATGGAGTCAACCAGACAGTCAATCAAAAATAAGTTTTCTAACTCACGCAATGTTTTACAAGCTCTTCTTTCAATTTAAAAATACTCAAACCCTCCCCTTGTGTTTTTCCTCCTCTTCATGTTCTCTCTGACTAATAAAAGGTGATAATTCAACAAATTCCTAAGAAGCACTTGACAATAATTGGAAAAATTAACCTCCCACCTCTCAAGGTTAAAAAGACTTAAAGAAGAAGAAAATTCTACACCCACTCAAGATATCAAAGGATGATCAGGTCTTTGACTCCTAAGGAAGTTAACTGCTTAGAAACTCATTATTCTATTCCAGCAAGTAGTCCTATTATATCTATTTAGATACAGAAATAACTTATTTATTTCTCAAATAGAAACACTGGCTTTCCAAAGGCTTGAGAAAGGCTAAGAATTAAATTCTAAAACCTTCCATGAATACTTCCACAACAAATGCAGAACAGCATCTCTCTTTTTTTTAAATAGCCAATCAATTATTCTCAGTATGGTGTAGTGGATAGAGTGATGGACTAGGATTCTGGAGGTCAGGGTTCAAATCCCCACTTAAACTGGCTGAGGGAGTGGAAACTGGTAAAACCACTCTCTCAATATCTCAGTTACCTTTAAAGCCCTGTTAGGTTGCTATAAGTCAGTTCAGACTTGACAGAACAGAATACAGATAATCAATCCTGTCTCTCTCCCCAAAATCTAAACAGCACATTTTTGAAAAAGCCATAAATAACTTACTTCTATGTTCTAAGGGGGGAGGGAAGAAAGAAATTTATTATTAGCTCATTAGTTCATTTACATCACACCAGCAACATCAATGAACAGAAATCCTGTTGGGTTAAGTTTGCCTGAACAGTAGGAATGATGTCATTGTCAATGTCAGATTGTAGCTGATGGAAACCTATTTTTTTCTGTTTTGGGTTGATTGCAACAAGATCTCAGTACACACAAGCCATGCACACCTCAAAACTGAAAAAAGGAGTCTTCTGCAGATGATGACATCATTCCCATTGTGCCAGTGGAGCTGCAGAACAGGATTTTGGTCATGGTGACTTCATGAAGTTAAACCTACAAAGCCTTACTAAGGAGTAAACTCCACTGATTTCAGTGAGATTCATTGCTCAATAGACAAACACAGGATTGCACTGTTAAGTACACAAAATTAGATATGTCTCAACTAAGCATGTAGATCTTGACTTTCCTATTTCAAGTACTTGCACCCAGCATCTCCTCCCATCATTCCCTCCTCTGACATCACAAGTGCCTGTCCCTGTGACATTGCAAGATATTTTCACCACAGCTCACAGAATTTGCTAAGAATGCCCCAAGTCAGAATTCTGGTAGCTTCATCCCCCAAAATCCAAGTCCTTAGAGGAGTTTCAGCCCACATGCTTTTGCCTCTCTCTGAACCATTTGCTTGAAGACAAAGGAAATGGGTGGGACTGGCTAAGCTTCATGGGAGCTGCAAAGGATTAGGGAACTGGTAGATTTTTGAGATGCCCCCTATACAAAGCTGAACAACAGAGAGACTACCAGTCCCTTGCTAGCTGGGAATGGGTGAAGATGGGTGACCATGTTTTAAAGTATGGACAAAATCAACACACTTTCTTCCCCTTTGACTTGCCTTGAGTTTTGCCTCCTCCCACCTAGAGACCCAGAGAAATGTACCACTTTTGTGAAACTTGCAGTAACTCAAAATGAGACAGTGAGGTCACAAAAGGAGTGGAACTAGATGCCTCCTTGACCGGTATCTTATTGCTAATCACAACCAAGAGTAGACACATTGAATCAATTTCTAAATAGTGAGTCAATATTTGTATCAATTCTGATTCAATGGGTCTAGTCATGCTGGGACTAGCAATAGAATATGAGCCACAAAATCACTGCCATAATGTAATGTTCAGGTATTTTCACTGCTGGAAAAAGAGAATTAGTTAGAAATAACTGGGTATCTGTAACTAGGCACTTCCAAACTTAGGGTAAAGAGAAGGCACAACCCTACCTCTCCATTACATGGAAATGGAAAACACCCTGCATTGAGCAGGGGAGGTGGACTCAATGGCCTTATAGGACCCTTCCAACTTCATTATTTTATGAATCTATGATTAATCTTCCCCTGCCAGTCTACCAATACCATTGCCCCCATTCAATTTCCCCGGCCCCTCCTTGGCATCATTTAGTTTAAACATTGAGAGAGACAATCAAATGTCATGTGTAACATATGAAGTTTGGTCCTTGGGAAGCTACTGAGCAGTGAAGGGAGAAGCAAATCCCAATAAAGATGTTCAGCCAGGAGAGTTTCAGAGTTATGAAAACCTCAGGAAGACAGATTGTTCATAATGCGTGACTTTGTAGCTATAAAATACAGGATGACATAAATGTAACCTTGATCTAGCTGGAAGATATAGTTGCAGGCAGAGATATAATTACTGCCAACGCTTTCACTTGATATATGTTATCCTAGGTTTAGTTTTTAGTTTTGTTCTCCCCACCCCAGCACACACACATACACACAGAGAGAGAGAGAGAGAGAGAGAGAGTTCCTGCAAAAAAGACTTAGGATCTTAATAGGAATTTTGATACAGCAATGGGTATCACAACCTTTCCTCCCCATATTTTACCAGAGCTAAAATGTGCAATTGCTATTCCTTCTGGCAGCGACATGTCTGGAGTGATTCATCTTCCAAAGCAAGAATCTGGAAGAAATTTGCTCTGACAGGTCGAAACTGAATCATGGACCATATAGAAGTCAGGTTTTGGCCATGAAGCATAAAGACAAGATAGATGGGGGTGATCTTGCAAACATGGGAAAGGTGTAATATAAGGCAACAATGCCACAAACTGAACTCAATGTTTTGGCCAATCTTTGCTGACAGAACCTGTCCAAGACATTTGACTGCCTAAAATGGAGTAACATGTGGTGCCTCCCAACCATATCAAGTGCCTAAAGCCAATCAAGATACACTTCTCCCTTCAACAATGCTGCGGTTAGGGGTGCTTGACCTCTGTTTAGTTCAAAATCCGTGTATAACTCTTATGCCCACCCCAAGCCTAACTACAAAGCATAAACACACACAGAACAGTGCTTTCTGTCAGGGTTTTCTTCCATAGTGTTGACAATCCCTTCCATAAAGTACCATGTGTAATGTGCCTTAAAGGTCCTTAGAGGCTGAATTAGAGATATTGTGTTTGGTGGCAAGTAGACCACTTTGATGCCTTCATTGATGAACTCACAAGGTTCTGAGTTGCCAGGGACACAGTATTTATTGAATATTTTTTTACTCATTCATTCATTTATTTGCATATTTATTTATTTATTTAAAAAATATCAGTATATAACCAAAACCATGTTATTCAGACCTGTGCATGTTCTGAGAGTTCCTTCTGGCCATCTCCATGATAACAAAAGTCCTCACATAACATTTTCCAGTGCAAGGGTGTGACTGAGTTGAAGGACCAGTTCATAGAACAGGATTTATGTTTATTGCACTGGGGGCGGGGGGTTGGTTTTAGTCTCTAATCAGTTTGAAAACTCTTGTTTATTGCCTCATATACATCACAACTGCCTTAGATCTAATACTAATTTCTTCACCTTCATATCATGGTCAACCTGAAGTCAATTGCTGAAGATAAAAATTAGGGAAGATTACCACCAAAAAATGAAACCAGAACTTGCTGTTGTTAACTGGGAGTTTAAATCCTCTTTTGTAATTAGGATACCTTTTAAAAGCAGTCACTAGCTATGACCTGTGAGTACTGCAGTGTAATAGATTCAAACAGAAAACACTGCTGGATGGCTCAGGGGTTTCGGTCTCTGGCTGAGGAGCCAGAGTGTGAGAGTTGATGATCCATAGAATCCCTCCAGCTCTGCTGTTCCAAGATTATTATTATTATTATTATTATCATTACTGTAATGACTATTATTGTGAACATGTACTGTAGATGATTGTTGGAGATGAAGCAAGAGTCTCGGCAGCTTGAGATTTCCTGAAATAGTCATTGTTCTTTTTCCCTGTCAAAAACTGGAAACATGGAAGGTTTTTCCCCACACAAAATACTTTCGCTCACAGTAAAAACATATTTTATTTAGATTAGGTTCAGAGTATCTTTGGATTATGGATTCAGCAGGAGGATTCAGTTGAAAATTTCTCATTAACTCCAACAAATCCACACTCTGAGAAGTGTGGGAGCCAGTTACCCACAACCTTAGGGAAGGTTTAGAGCATTCCTTTGTTCATGGATGCTCTAACCTGGAAGTGAAGCGCACTGTGACCACTGGGCCACATGCAACCCTGACTCTTCTTTTGCAGCTCCAGTCCTCCATCTGCTCCTCCTTTCTATGGGAAAGAAAAGTCCAATGACTACTTCTAGAAAGCTCCAGAAATAGCAATCCCCCCTTTTTTTGAATAGGACAGAAGAGGCTCTTGCATAATTTAACACTCATCATCATCATCTTAGAACTGCAAAGCTGGAAGGGGCCCTATAGATCATTGAGTCCAAGGAGGCACTTCGTCTGCATTCATTTTAATGCCTTTTTGTCAACGTGGGCAGTCTTTACAGTCTTTGGAGAGGAGCCGAAAGTTTAGCCCTGTTCCCAGAAAATATTTCCCTTGACCCTATGCACTCCAGGAGGTTTCAGGCTGCCTCACCTGGACTGTGTAGTTGCTAAAGAAGGAAGAGACAGGGTCTTATATAGGGGTGTGCAGAAACCTTTCAATCTGTTGGGGGCCTGAATAAAAAGCATACATATATTGCCCAACCCACCCTGTATCCTAAACATTCCAGTTCTCTCAATTTCTGGGTTTCTAACATTATCTGCAAGGGCATATATATCTCAAGCTGAGATCTCAGATTGAGCCCTTCTAGTGCCTCTGTGCTTGGGAGTGTCCTGGGGAGACCTTCTGCTGACCATCTTTTTAAACCCTACAAATGCTATTTTCTTATGTGCCATCAAGCCACCTCTGACCTATGGCGACCCTATGAATGAGCAATTTCCAAAATGTCCTGTCCTCCACAGCCTTGATCAGCTCTTGTAAACTCAAGCCTGTGGCTTTCTTTAGAGAGTCCGCCCATCTCATACTTGGTCTTGATCTTTTCCTGCTGCCTTCAACCTTTCCCAGAATTATTGTCTTTTACAGAGAATCCTGCCCACTCATGATGTGCCCAGAGTAGGATAACCTCAGTTTCCACATCTTTCTAGCAGTCCAGGGTATCCACAAAGCTCTCCTCCAGCACCACATTCAAAATGAATTATTTTTTTTCCTGTCAGCTTTCTTAACTATCCAGCTTTCTCAAGCTGATCAGAAATACAAGAGTGTGGATGATGTTGGTCTTGGTCTCCGGGGACACATCCATACACTTGATGATGTCTTCTAGTTCCTTCATTACTGCCCTTTCAAGTCTCAGGCTTCTTCTGATTTCTTGGCTGCAGTCTCCATTTGGATGGATGACTGACCCGAAGTATACAAAATCTCTATTTTATTTTCTTCATTGTCAACATTCAAGTTGTGTGGTTCTTCTGTAGTCATGATTTTTGTCTTCTTAATATTCTTAACGTTCAGCTACAAATGCTAGACGGGATTAAAATGGTCCATGGTGGTGGTGCTTCCCCTCAGGCATGAAGAGTGGCTTCTAACTCTGTGCCATCGTTGCTCCAGATTGCACCAATACCTCAGATTTGGTCAATTTTTGCACATTTGTTTGAAGACATTCGTAGTGTTATGCTTCTCTCTGTGTAGTGCAGAATGTACATCTTAAAGTTAAAAATAGAAGAGAATTTATACACACTCTGTTTGCCATAAATAAGCAAAGGTAAGCAATAAAGATAATGTAAGAGAGAATGAAAAATGGGATGAGTTTCTTCTGGCGTTCAGGTAGGGGTAACAAACTGCCTGTTGAAGTGCATAATAAGTAATGAATACTCACATTTCTGCATCCTCAATGAATAAATGGTCAACATCTATGAGGATTTACAGTCGTGCATGAGAGTAAACAGGCCACAATTATTATTTTTGTCAGCAGGCCTGTGAGGTGATTTTTTTTGTTTTTGTGGGGGTTTTTTGCATGAAAAACTTCTATTATACATTAAAAACATAAAACAGACTTTTTGGCTCAATAGACAAGGTTTCTTGCATGAAATGTCCTTCTGGGATGGTGACGATGATGAAAAATACTGAAATTTGAAAAATATGCCAGAACTCAAGTGGATGGAGGGCTGGAGCTGCAAAAGGAGAGTCAGGGTTGCCTGTGGCCCAGTGGCCACAGTGCGCCTCACTTCCAGGTTAGAGCATCCGTGAACAAAGGAATGCTCTAAACATTCCCTAAGGTTGTGGGTAACTGGCTCCCACACTTCTCAGAGTGTAAATATATCTGCGAAGATTCTCAGTCATCCAGGTGAGGTTATCTGCAAGTTGAGTCTGGCAACTGGACTTCTGTCTTGTTGGGTTAAAACGTTTCACTACTCATCCAAGCAGCTTCTTTCGTCTGAGGAAGTGTGAAGTTGTTGGAGTTAATGAGAAATTTTTGAAGCTTTTTGTTCCCACCCACAGGAATGAAGTAAGATTTCAAGATTTGTTGTTGTTGTTGTTTAGTCGTTAAGTTGTGTCCGACTCTTCGTGACCCCATGGACCAGAGCACCCCAGGCCCTCCTGTCTTCCACTGCCTCCCGGAGTTGGGTCAAATTCATGTTGGTCGCTTCAATGACACTGTCCATCCATCTTGTCCTCTGTGGGGGAACGCTTCTCCCCAAAGTTGCTAAGCTGTTGGCTGATTCTTCAGTGTAGAGAAAACTCTCCTGGATGATGTCATAGCTGCTTCTGAGAGGGGGAGTTACCACCATTCTTCCTCTTTCTCATAGGTGATAGAGAGCTTGCTTAATTGCCTTTCCCTAGGCCAATCCTAAAGGCATGATGTAACCATTGCTCTATCTGTATACTGTCAACTATCTGTGAGCATGTAAGGTTAATAAAAGCACAGTCCTCCTGGGGGCAGGGCAGAATTCATTGGGAACCCATTGGGTGTTATTCTGCCTCTTCTACTAGCTGCCCACCAGGAGCACTGCTGGCAGACATCCCTGTGTGTGTGTGGCTTACTTCTTTAACTTCTATTTCTAAGAGACTCTTTGCTATCCTAATTATCTGGTGATCACCACAAAGCCCATCAGCCTGCTAAGTTCGTGACTCCAACAGTCCTCTGTCGTCCCCTTCTCCTCTTGCCTTCACACTTTCACAACATCAGGGTCTTTTCCAGGGAGTCTTCTCTTCTCATGAGATGGCCAAAGTATTGGAGCCTCAGCTTCAGGATCTGTCCTTCCAGTGAGCACTCAGGGTTGATTTCCTTCAGAATGGATAGGTTTGATCTCCTTGCAGTCCAGGGGACTCTCAAGAGTCTCCTCCAGCACCACAATTCAAAAGCATCAATTCTTCGGCGGTCAAGATTTACCTTCCTGAATAAGTAATACAAGTTACAAGTCACATTCCCAACTCTAACTGCACTGTCCCATCATTCTATGTGTAGCAGACAGCAGTCTTTCATGCAGTGACTGGCATAGCATCCCTTCTGTTTTTGAGGTAAACAGGCTGGCTTAAGGAGTGCTAAGCCGGCCCCATTGCACATAAAAGCTTTGTCCTCTATCCTCCTATTACTAGCCCCATCCCCAACATCTGTGGCCTAACGTGGCTGATTCATTCTCCTTTTCTATGGCTGCTCCCAAGTTGTGGAATGCTCTCCCTCAGGAGGCTATGTTGGATTCCTCCCTGTTTTCTTTCTGCCGACAATTGAAGACTCACTTCTTCAGGCAACCTTTTTTAATAACTATGACTGAGTCCCTGGAAGCTGGAGGTTTTGTTGGTTTGTTTATATACATCTGATTTCAAAGTTTTAAATGCTTTTAGATTAATTAATGGATTTTAATTATGATGATGACTAAAATTGTTTTAAAATCCATTAATCTTTTAAATTAGTTTATTTTAATTTTGTTCGATTGTTTTCAACCTGTAATTTACTGTGCTTCTTGTGTAACTAGTTTTAACATTGTGAGCTGCCTTGGGTCTCCTCACAGAAAAGCAGCCTACAAACGATACAAAATAAAAAGAAATAAATATATAATCATAAAATAATTGAGTTGGAAGGGGCCTATAAGGCCTTTGCGTCCAACCCCCTGCTCAAAGTAGGAATCCAAATCAAAGTATGACAGATGTTTGTTTATATAATGCCTCCAATGTTAGAGCACTCACCTGTCTCTGAGGTAATTGGATCCATTGTCATACTGCTCTAACAGTCAGGAAGTTTTTCTTGATATCAGCCTAAATCTGGTTTCCTGTAACTTGAGCTCATTAGCACTCATCTTGCACTCTTGAACGATTGAGAACAGATCCTGCCCTTCCTCTGTATGACTACCATTCAAGTATTTGGCCAGTGCTATCGTATCTCCCCTCCGTCTTCTTTTCGCAAGGCTAAACATGCCCAGTTCTTTCAGTCTTTCCACACAGAATCTTGCAGTCCATACAAAGCGACCTTCCCATATATTTTATTCACACAAGACCCTGCATTTCACCACATCATTTAAATTCATACAATAAAACTACTTGGGGATTTTAATCACACTTCATAAGATAAAGCCATGCTTTTTTCTCTAGCTCAGATCACTGCCTGAATTTTGGTTTGAGGGATTATTTTTAAAAAGTGTGAAATATATGGCTCCCCCACTCTGCCATTAATTTACTGTCCTCGTTGGTTTCAGGAAGGTATGTTTCCTGTCATATAAGTCTATTCCATTTCCCCTGGTTCAGGTAAATATGTAATATGTATGTATTGCATATAATTTTCTCTTCTCTCCTCAATCGGCCTTCTCAAGCCAGGTGTTACTCCATTGATGAGGCTCTTTTTAAACAGGCATTTCATTTACAAGATTCTTGACTCTTTCTTTTTCAGTCTCTCATTAGTCTTAAAGCTACAGATCTCCTGATTTTGTAAAAAAAATAAAATACTTTCTTTCCACCCTTCTTTTCCTTCCAGGAGTCACATTATAAAAAGAAAGGAGAAAGGATTATGAATTCTCAGTACACTTAATGTGATAGAAGGAATGAGTTCAAATCTCAGTGCAGATCTTACCAACCAGCAAAGGTACTCATGGGTATCGCTGAAGTAGCCCTGAAACCACGTGTGAGAAGAAGCTGTTAGGGGGCTGGCTGGTTGCTAAGTGGCAGTTAAGCAAAGCCTGCTCAACAGTTAGGTAGAGAGAGGAATCCTTCCCAGGCAGCAGAAACTGAGGAGTAAAAAGAAAGCAAAAAAGCAAAAAAAGCAAAATCTGCTGCTTATATACCGCCCCATAGTGCTTAAAGCACTCTCTGGGTGGTTTACAATTTAATTATGCAGGCTACACATTGCCTTCCCCCACAAGCTGGGTACTTAGTTTACCAACATCAGAAAGGTGGAAGAATGAGTCAGCCTTGAGCTGGCTACCTGAGCCTGTTGAGATCAAACAGAGGTTGTGAGCAGAGTTTTGACTGCAGTACTGCAGTTTAACTACTGCACCACAAGGCTGCACCACATGACAGAAAAGACACACCCAGCACCTTTTCTGTCATTCTTCTCCTCTCAGTGCAGTGGAAGATACTGTATCATTCTTTGATTGACCACTTCTGTTTTAGGGAGTACAGTCCTCAGTTCAAAGACCGGCTAGAGGATAATCCTCCCTTTGCAGGCTTTCTTCACTGGAAGGCCTGTCCAGTTCAGGTTTGATTTAAAGAACCACAATGAGGGAGATCAGGAACTGTGAAGAGAACACCCAACTCAGCAGGTATGTATGTCATCCAGTTTCACTCTTCTTTACTCAAGTCATATATGTTATAATTCTCGATAAATTGTAAAATTCTTTTTTATTTTGCATGCACAGACAAATACGTCGTCTTGTTCCTCTTTTATCAGATGTTGAATGGATATCCTTCAAGACTAACTTGGCTTTGGATGGGGTATCCTGTGCACGTTGTCACCCTGAAGACATGTTTTGATTGTTATTAGCCCCCAGAAAATGGAAGGCAGGTCAAAACAAGCACTCTTGTGGCGCAGTGGTTAACTACTGTACTGCGGTCAAACTGTGCTCACAACCCAGGGTTGAATCCCAGGTAGCCGGCTCAAGGTTCACTCAGCCTTCCATCCTTCTGAGGTTGGTAAAATGAGTACCCAGCTTGCTGGGGGTGAGGTAGCAATGTGTAGCCTTCATAATGAACTTGTAAACTGCCTAGAGAGTGCTTTAAGTGCTAAGGGGAGGCATATAAGCAGCATGCTTTGCTTTTTTTTGTTAATCGGGGAGGGGGGGGGAAGCACAGTATGAAATCATCCCCAAAATTCCAATCAGGGCTTCCAGAGGCTGTAAAAAAAAAAAAAGTAACTTTGACAGGCTCTGACCACAGCCACACTAGTGGAGGAGGTCTTGTTATCTTGCCTCTCTTTGAGATACAGCCAGATGGAAGTTCAAAGTGAGAAAGCATAGGATGATTGAATAGTCTGTGGCTGTTAATATAGAGTAAGCAGCAGTATATGCTATTGCCACTCTTCAACACGCATGCATCGTTTCTTCAACAGGGGAGCACAACAGATAAAGTTACTTGGCTTTGTATTTTTGAGAGTTTTTGGACTGGAAGCCATCCAACACAATACATACTAGGTATGCCTTGTGCATATATTATACCATAAACGCAGGAACAGGGACAGACACAAGACTCACTGCTGTGCTACACGTACAGCTATAGCCACACTGGGGACCATACAAACCTGTCCAGAGTCTTTTCCAAATACTGCTGGAGATCTGGCTCCAATTTAGAGCTGTGAGCCCTTGAAGTGTGGTCCAAAATGAAATTGCAAACCTGATCCCTTAAGAGAGAAAGAGAGAGAGAGAGAGACTCAGTATGCACGCGCATGTTAGTATGTAAGAGAACGTAGATGAAGTGATGGACTTTCTTCTGCCTGCTGAGAAAAGCCAAATGGCCATTCCCGTCTGCATAACCCAGTAAACAAAAGATCTATCCTAGTAGCAAGAGGCATTCCATATTGCTGTAGACCTTCCAGCAAGCCAACTCTACATAGACATAATCTCCAGGATTTAGAAATATTATTCCTTCTCCTACGAGCTAAGAGTAGGCGCAGGAGCCATCTGTTTTTTCCATCGAAAGCAAGTGAACAATAGAAACGGATTCCTTCTCCTTTCTCCCCTAATGTCCAAAATCCTCACATTAACATACCGTCTTGTAGCCAAATGTATATCTAATCCTTTAGCCCTGACTTAGGCTGCCTTGAAACAGCCATGTAGCTGGGGGGTGGGGGGTCATGGGATGAGCCAGGGAATGTTGGTCCAAAATTACAAGGAGAGCTTACACACATACACACACACACACCAATGTTTAGACCCCAGAATCATAAGGGCAGCAGAAGCAAGCTCCATTCCACAATTTAAAACTCAGGTTGAAGTGACCACAGGGTAGAGCTTTGCACAGGTCCCCTGAGTTAGTTTAGAGGTCAACTGAGGGCTTTGGGATGGACCATGATTTGGTCTGGAGTGATTTGTGCCCCAGATCTGAGATATGGTTGAGTTTGAGGCTACAAAGTTCTACCAAAGCAGAAAACAAGCTCGGGAATGGAAGTCCAAGGGCAATCAGAGTCACTGCATAAAGGAGATGGCCCAAGAGGTCAAGGAAGGAGCAATCATGGTCCCAGCAAGCCAAAGTTAGTCCATAAACCACTAACATACCAGGATGACAAGCCAATCGGGGCAGCCAGAAGCAGAGGCAGTTAATAGTCCTGGTCAAGCCAGCCAAAGATCATTAGGCAGAGAGACAAATAGGGCAGAAGACTGAGAACAGGGACAAGAAGCAGACAAAATAAGAACATTAGTTTCAGCAACTTGCAGTTGTGTTCTGGCTGTGGCATGCATGACTTATTTCGACATCTGGAGTTACTTACATAGTTATTTGCTACAGCTAGGTTGTCCTTGATGGAGATAAACCCTTTCCCTTAGTGTGCTCTGTTGTCCACCACTTTCAGCTCTTGGCATTCTCTAGGATTTGGAGATCAGTCCTGTTTAGAGCGTCCCCCATACCTAGAGGAAACAGGTCCTCTCTGGATGGACCAGACTCTGTCCCCTTTGTCTCTGGGAGAGGTCTAAGAGTTGAGGTGTGTTGTCTTGGTCTTCATCCTCTGAGGAAGACTCTTCCAGGCAGGGCGTGATATCACAACCAATCCAGTAGTGTTTCCAGAGTGGAAGGATCAGCCAATAGGGTGTCTGGCAGGTACCCAAATGTATTTACAGTCCTTGCATTCTTTGGGGAGGGTCTTTCCATGCCCCTTTGGGGCTCAACTGTCACTTGTTTACCTCTTGGGAACCAGCAGCTCAGACTACTGTATTACTTTCAGTTTCCTAAGTCTTCAATTGAAGCCAGTGACCATCTTTTTAACACAATGAAGGCCAAAAATGATACAAAGGATCTCTTGTGGTATAGTTTCACCCTAAGGATCAACAGCCGATCCTTGTTCCACTCAATAGTCACTCTGGAATCACACAGATACCATTGCTTCACTTTCTTTTGGCACATTAGTCTAAGCACAGTGTGCATGGCTACATTTCACATAGCCTGTCCTTCTTCTACAAAAGATTGTAAAAATGGCCCTGAGGTAACTCAAGGGATTCAAGTTTCATTGCTATTTTTTTAATGATGGTCACATCAATTGGCCAGCTAGACATGCCTCACTGACATCTGCTGATGAG
Organism: Intellagama lesueurii; assembly: GCA_037013535.1. NCBI lineage: Eukaryota > Metazoa > Chordata > Lepidosauria > Squamata > Agamidae > Intellagama > Intellagama lesueurii. Next base: position 12,495,003 of record JBAJHW010000003.1, read on the forward strand.
GTCTACGCATCGGTTCCACCTGTGCTCTTCAAAGATTGCTTCCCTGGAGAAGAGGCAACCTTTGCTTCCTGTGGAGCTAAGAAGGTCACTTCCTGCTGGAATGGAAGCACACAGTGGCTACAACCAAACCTACAAAGCATTGGAGGCCTGCGGAAAGCTCTGCACCATGTGGGAGCTCTTCAATTAATAATGCATGGCCCATTATTAATTAAAGAGTACGAGCATGATTAGATGCCTATGGAGGTAGTTCAGTCAGGTACCTTCATAGCCCCGAAAGAACAGATGAGGGCTTTTTGTTGAAAAATCCAAAAACTTTTCCAAGCAAAAGAAGTTTGGCAACACAAGGAGGCAAGTGTGTTTTGCATTAAAGAGCTGAGCTTGCCCGTTCAACAGCTGGTCCTGATTTGGGGTTTTTAAAAGTTGCAGGTTACTTGCTGTCTATATTTTGTTTTATGGCCTTTATTCTTCCATGATAGATCTTTCCCGGCCCTCCAACCCCATTTCTGGATGGGATTTAAGAGGCTGTGGGATTAAGAGTTCGGAGACGGAGAGCTTAAGAAGCTTGCACAAGAATAAACACATGATCTGTGAGGAGGGAAAGATGTAATATTTTGCTGGATGAACACATCAAGAGAGAATTATATGAATATGGGGTGTTGACTTGTTGCAGTCCATCAGAGAGGGATTACTGAGATAGAAGGACAACGTTCAATACTTATTACATCATTACTAAGGAAAAATAAGGATTCTCTGAGGGAAGTATAGAGAAACATACATGTCAACAGTGGCATTGACTATGCTGAGATTAATTAGGGATGCTTCTGAAAATCCCTGTATCTGGACACAAATACATGTCCACATTTTAGCACAAACAGGAATAATTCACACTTTCCAGGCAAATATGCTGATTGATCAGTTTTTGCTGCTTAGAGCTTGCTGAGCTAGAGATCTAGCTCAGTGGTTTAGGTCTCTGAATGCAGAGTCAGAGGTTGGGAGTTCGAGTCTCCACTGTGTCTCCTTGGCAAGGGCTGGACTTGATAAGTCATAGGATCTTTTCCAGTTGTGCATTTCTAACATTTCTAAGATTTAATATGTATTAAATTGAGTGGTCAAGGTTCAAATGCCAGGAAAATTGTGACATTAAAGGCATTTTATTTATGTGACGTGGAGTATTTGTTGTTGTTTAGTCGTTAAGTCATGTCCGACTCTTTCTGACCCCATGGACCAGAGCATGCCAGGCACTCCTGTCTTCCACTGCCTCCCAGAGTTTGGTCAAATTCATGTTGGTGACGTGGAATATGATACCCTACAGTAGAATCAGTTATATTTTCACCATTACTTTTGAGGTTGATGACTGTTAGTGGCAGATTGATTAACATGCTTACTAGTGGTAGCTGATGTCTGCTGAGCCAGACAGCAGGGTCAACCTTGGTCAAGTCAAGGGACCACCAGATGTGGAGGCAACTATATCTAGTTAGCTCCCCAACTTATTTCTTTGCAAGACTGAAGTACTGCATCCCATTGGTTGGATAGGATCTTGGGGATTAGGTGGGTGGTATCCCATCTGCCCATATGGTAGAAGCACCCCAATGGTTACAAGTATCTGCAGGATCAGGAACCCTGATAAGGTAGAGTTCACATGCCCACACAACTTTGTAATTACTTGTCCACTGCAGATTCTCCTCCCCCCATTGACATGGAAAGCTCATGGAAGAAGGTTGTGAGACTTGACACGCATTTCCATCCTACCTTGCTGTTGTTATGTGCCTCCGACTCATGGCAACTTTATGAATATGCAATCTCCAAAATGTCCTGTCCTCAACTGCCCTGCTCAGCTCTTGTAAACTCAACCCTATGGCTTCCTTTACAGATTATGTCCATCTCTTATTTGGCCTTCCTCTTTCCCTGCTGCCTTCCACCTTTCCCAGCATTATTGTCTTTTCCAGAAAATCCTGCCTTCTCACGATGTGATCAAAGTAGGTCTTATTTATTTATTTATTTATTTATTTATTTATTTATTTATTTATTTATTTATTGGATTTCCATCCCGCCCATCTAGACCAAAGGTCTATTCTAGGTCAGCCTCTATTTCAACATTTTTGCCTCTAGAGATAGTTCAGCTTGATTTGATCTAGGACCCACCTGTCCTAGAATTAAGGTCGTTCCCTCCATATAAAATAAGCCTTCTGTGTTCCCCCACTCCACTTTACATGATCTGAAGTCCAGGCAAAGTCTAAGATTCTCACAGCCCTGCACTATGGTGAGATCAAGGAAGCTCATTAAAAAATCATAAAATTTCAAATTTCTTTATGGGTAAGAACAATGGCCTCAACTTCAAAAAATATATCCATCTCCAAAGATAAGGGAAAGAAATGCATTTTTCTTTTTAAAAGGTTTAAAGGTTGTTGTTTTTTTTTTTTAAAAAAAGTACACATATGCATTTAAAATATTATATGGTTTATCCTTCAAAGATGACGAAAAGATTCACCAAAATCAGATCTCAACTGTGACTGCCTTGGCTATATAGCACACAATATATATTTTTTTTAAAAAAAGATGCATTTGCCTGTGTAGATAACATACTGAAAAATGTTAGTCTGGACAAGAAATGAAAATAAAGGTCAGAGGTTTGAATACCACATTTCTCCTTCCCACACTGATGTTTTTCTATCTAGTGTCCATCCATCCTCCCACCTAGTAGTCCAGCAGTGGCCATTCATGAAGCTGTATTTTATATGAGTACATATTTTACAAACAAAAATCTCACCTTTTTCCAGTTCAAGTAAGAGTATGGCTAATCAACTTTGTACAAGTCAGCTCTCTTGACTTCCCAATAAATGGTGGTTTTGATTGGACATTTATAGAATTTCTTTGATCTTATCTTGTTTCCAGATTGGTTCATTTATTCCAAAGTTGGTGTAGTAGAGTGGAAAAGAGATGGTACTATAAATCAGGAGGTCCTGGTTTAAATTTCATGTCTGCCATCTGCTTACAAGATGACCTTAAGCAAGTCACTCTTTTTTCAACCTCAGTTTCCATGTCTGTAAAATAGGGATATTAATACTCTCTTACCTTAAAGAAAGGGTAGAGAACATGCACCCTCCACATGTTGCTGGCGTTCACCTTGCATCATGCAAGCTAGCATAGCCAATGGGGAAAGATGCTGGGACCAGTAATCCAGCAACATCTAGAAGGCCACATGTTCTCTATCCTTTTTTTTTTTTTTACAAGGCATGTGATGTGCTTTGTGCTGGAGTTTTTGCAACCTCACATGCTGCCTGTGGTTTGAGTGACCGGGAGGGACTTTTCTGGGCTGGAGTGTTTGTCAATCTATCCAGCACTAACCAATCATTCCTTCCCTGCCGCTGAATTCAAAGAGAGTCCCGCCTCTTTGCTGAGTGTTCCTTTCCCTCTTCTTACTCTGTTGAAGTCAGTTTGCTAGTTTGCTATGGATCTGTTCACAACTATAAGTAATGGAACATTTTTAATTCTTTCTCCTACAGATTTCCCAGCGTGAGTTATTGAGGCCTTAATTGCCAGTTAATGAGAAAGGGGTGACTATATGGGAACTTGAAGCTATTTTCCTCTCTGGGTCCTCTGTGAGTCTCTGTACTTCTGTTGCATAGCAAAGGAATTTTACTCTGCAGCACTTTGATCACTTGAAAGTGCCATACTAGTCATCATCATCATCTGAGACTAGAACAATGAGGCTTCCCAGAAGCAGTATTTTCCCCCCATAGAATTTAGCAGGAAGGTGGTGGAATTCTTGGGGGGGGGGGGGACTTCAAAATAATTCAAAGTCCTCTGTTGCATTGTGTTAAATGACAAAGAAATTGCTCTCCTGGCAACCTTCATCACCGTGGAACCGTCTCTGCTCTCACAAGGATAAGATGAGTTAAATGTTCTTGAATGCACTCGAAGGACTAGTCTTTGTGCTGATGATCCTGATTATTTCTCATTCCTCTCTGGGGACCAATCTACATAGTAAGTTGTCAAGCATGGGGGCTCTGGTAGAAACAGCTCCTGCACAGTGTGGTAAAAAAAATAAATCAGTTTGCATTTTGCTGAAAACTTTCAAAAGGTGCAGTTGTCAAATCAATTTGTGAGTGGTTGTGAATGCAGCTGTCCTTGACCCTTCTTAGAACTGCCCGGCAAAGTTCTCTGAACAAAAAAATGTATATAAAGAAACATACAATTGTGGAAAACCTTTCCCCTCCCCAGAAAAAGCATAATCTTGTTTTCTCTCTACACAGGGAAAAGACTTTCAGAGGCTAAATTTCTGCACGCAAAAATAGGGGTGGTTGTCCCACAAAGTCAGTTTCTGAGGATGTAAATGAACAAAACCTCCTTCACTTGAGGCTTTTAAGCAGAGATTGGATGGTGGTTATCTGTCACGAATAGAGATGAGCACAAACCAGTTCATCCCAGTTCATAAAGGCGGCAGCACAGGCGCTGTTGCTCCCCTCTTCCCGCCTCCTCAGCTGATCAGCCACTCACCAGGCCCAGCTTGCTTGTTTTTTCCACCTCCTCGGCTAATCTCCCAGTCACGAGCAAGAGCACAGACTTCTCTGCCCTGCCCTTTTGTCTGAGTGGCAGATCAGCCAAGGGGGCGGGGCAGAGAAGCCTGAGCTGCTGCCGGGACTGGAAGATCAGTTGAGGAGATGCAGGAAGCAAGCACGCTGGGTCTAGTGGTTGGTTGACTGAGCCAAAGGAGGCAGGGGGAGCAGCAGCACCTGTGCCTTTACGAACTGGGATGAACCAGTTTGTGCCTGTCTCTAGTCATGAATGCTCTCACTGTGGGTTTCCTGCATTGGCAGGGGGCTAGACTAGATGACCCTCGGGTACCTTCCAACTCTCTAAGAAATCTGCTCACAGAAAAGTGTATATTAAGGAAAAAAGACATCTAGATTAAGAGAAATTTGCTCTCAGGTGCATATGAATTGTTATGCAGGCTGCTTGCTGCTGAAGTCTGGAATAAAATCCAGTAAGGAGCAGGAAAAATGAGAAGCTATGAGAAATTGATGGACTTGCCCATTCTGACTGCTGCTCATCCTGTCATGTTGGATAGCAGTGTTTGGATTGACAACTAGTTCACTTGAGTGCAGAAGATATTTATATGTTCCTACCTTCACCTCAGGAAGAGGCTCACTGGCATAGCAAAGTAGGCAACCTGTTCCACTGGGTATTGAATCAGAGGTGGAGAATCACAGGCCCTGGGGTTGCATCAGCTTTCCTGAGATCTTAATCAGATTCCCTAGATCAGCCATTCTCAGCAGGGTTCATATGGCCCCCGGGAGGCCCTGGCACATTTGAAAGGAGCCACAGACTGGAAACAGTTCTTTACACACCTTACAAGGTTCAATCCTGATTCAACCTATATTTCTTTCATGTTGTGTTTATGGCCATGGCCAAAAGAAGGTTGAGAATGGCTCCCCTAGATGACCCTGTCCCTTCCCCATGACAGCATCATTGAATAGCTTCTAAGCCTTTGTACAGTTTTTTCTCCGCTTCATTCTACAAAATTGAAACCCTTTTCCTAAGATTTAGTTACAGCAAGATGACTTCTAAGCTAAAATATGCTGGTGTTTGGGGCCTATCCTTTCTCATTTGGCCCCATCCACAAATGCATCGTCATGGTCTTTGAGAACTTCTCTAAAAGTAAATTGGGTGCTCAGACTGAAAGACATTCCTTACCCTTGGTGTCCATGATATCAGTGTGCATTACGTATTGCCAAGTCAGTTCTAACTTAGGGTGACCCTAGCAGAGTTTCCAAGGTAAGTGAGATAATTGAAGAATGGTTTTACTAGTACCACCCCCTCACAGTGAGTTTCCATGGCAGAATGGGGATTCAAAATCTGCTCTCCTGAGTCCTAGTCTGACACTCTATCCATTACATCATGCTGGCTCTCATTCATAATATTTACTCTTTACATTTTCAGATACCTCACAGCACCAGAGTTTTTGTTCATCATCTGCATCGTCAGCCCTTGCACGTACAAGATGACCAAAAGGCATTATACTTCTGAAGATATTGTAAAAGTCAGATACTGGTGTTGCTACTTCTTGGCTTCATTTCTTCACATAAAACAAGGTATTGGATCAAATATTAGAAACAGACCTCAGCATTTCTCCAGTGAGGAAGCTGAAATACTACAGGAAATCTCTGATACACAAGAAAGGACAATTAAAAGTAATCCCTGGAACCATGGAATCCCATGGTTTTTAAAATATATATATATATTGTATATGAGTTATATAATGAATTTATGAACATAATTAAGTCATGCACAACATGAGCAATACTGGTTCAATAATGAAAGTGAGTTTGCTTCTCCTTGACAACAGGAACAGCCAAAATTCCTGTTCAATTAGTGGAACAGACAGAGTGGCAGCTTTACTCTGCAAAGGGATGAGTCTGCAATTTTATACACACTTGCCTAGGAGCATGAATCATCGAATTAAGCAGGACTTTTTTCTAAGGAGGCACATCCAAGATTGTATCATAAATGTCCTTGATCTGAGTGGAATTTGCTGATGATCCTGATTATTTCCCAATTGGGCATTTGTTGGACCCAGTGGGCCCTTCATCTATTATGTTCACAGAGCTTCTCTATTCCTTGGCCTCAGATGTGAATCTCATCAGTGCTATCTTCAAAATGAAGTGAGAATTCCTCCCACCAAGTTTTTGCTTTGGGATGGAGAAGAACTCCAATATCTGCAGACAACCGTTCAAAAGACAAGACGGAAAAAAAAATGTTTGGCCGGGATTATAGTGAACAGGGAATTTCTAATTAATTAACAAAGTCTCCCAACGCACTTGGAAATCCATTCCAGGCATGGAATGTTTGTCTGTTCTGTCTGTAGGATCAGTGGTCAAAGAATGGGAGCAATTATTTGAGCTATATCCTCACACCAGAAACAAATTTCTGGGTCTACAGGGTATACCCAACACTGAAGCACTGTAGGGTGTTGTACAGACAGTTTGTAAATCAGCCGACCTGGTGCTAAGGCAGGCTGCTATTGCCTCCAAGATGGCACCCTTGATGCACCAAGATTGCTCTGCCATCTTCCTGTCTGCTGTTGGCAGAAGGAGTGGTGTCAGAGATTCCTCTTCAGGTCTTTCTATGTTATTGGACACCCATGTTCATGTGCCTATAAGATGCAATATTTCCCAACTTTTTAAAATAAAACATTACATTTCCATGACACCTTTCCTACGATGAGCAAAGTGGGATTTGTCTTTTCTGTTTCATTCTTACAGTAACCCTGTAAGGTAGGCCAGGCAGAGAGAAGGGCAACTGGCTAAGGTCACCTATAGTGCCCAGAATCATATAATGCCTTTTGAATCCAAACTATTAATAACACCAACTTGTCACAGCATAAAAGTCACAGAAAAATATAGCAAACAGCTGGAAAAGAATCCTCAATTTTAAAAAAAATGCTCCCCCCCCCCCAAAAGATAGCTTTTCTTCCACACAGAAATCAGATTTCTGGGGGGGGGGGTGTGGGAGAGAGAGGGGGGGAGAATGGAAGAGTTTTCTTCAAAGAAATTAAACAGGAAACAAATGATAACGGAGTAGAAAAAACAACCTCGCATCACACAGAAGCTGAATGGAAGTAAATGTCAAATGTATAAGGATACTGGGAAAGACAGAAAAATAACTAAAAAGTATGCAGTGTGTCTGAGGGCAAATGTGATAGCAGCCATTTGAAAATACAGTTTTGATAGGTATGATGAACTGGCAAGGAGCAAGGGCAGAGGAAAGTATGTGATTAGACTGATTCTTTTCCTTTTTAGGAAGCGGGAGGTTCCAGATCAGCAACCAGCTGCTCATGTTAAACAAAACGACAGATTAAAAAAAGAAGGAGTAAAGCTAGGTACAATAATCTCCAGTTTACACCATGAATGCCTTAATTGGGAATTCAGCAGCTTTGGGAACAAGCATGTCACACTCTGTGGAATAGGTTTCAGGTGCTAAGGTGACATCTCACTTATTGTGCTAGTCTATTTCATTACGTCTGGGAAAGGTATCAGGAATTGTGGGTGGACGGAATCACTAGAGACATGAAAGGAGGCTCGTGGCACGGTGGTTAAACTGCAGTACTGCAACCAAAACTCTGCTCACAACCCAGGTTCAATCCCAGGTAGCTGACTCAAGGTTCAATTAGACTTCCAGCCTTCCAAGGTCAGTAAATTGAGTACCCAGCTTATTGGGGGGAGCAATGTGTAGCCTGCATAATTAAATTGTAAACTGCCCAGAGAGTGCTTTAAGCATGATGAGGTGGTATATAAGCAGCATGCTTTGCTTTTAAAGACTTTTCAGGTTTTATTCCTAAGGAAGGTCATCAGGTCAGATGCTTCCCACTGAGGGAAGTGGGCCAAAACCTGAGACCAAAGAAGGACCCTTGTGAAGCTGCAAGCGATGGGCTATTGTGTATCAATAAAGCACAAGTGACAGAAAAACAAAGAATGAGCCAGACAATATGGATTTCCTACACTACCTCTTCAGTACATATGTTGTGCTCAATACTCCATGCCAATGCTTTCAGGATGAGTCAATGTGTTCTTGTGGCAGTCAGAAGTGGGGAAGAAATGGACACCAGGTATTTCCATACCTAGTAAAATCAGACATTTTCCTCTTCTAATATGGCTTGACCTGAACTTTGTATTCCTGCCTGGAGACCCAGAAAAGCATAACAACTCTTTGAAACTTCACACAGTGTCCTGAGACTTGTCTATCCTATCCATAGGGGAGCAAGGGGGATAGTAAGACATGTTGCCTAAAATGGGATTTGTGCATTTCTTCTGTCTCCCATGCCCACGTATTGAAGTAGCCAGACTAGAGATGGGCATAAACTGCCGGTTTGGCCCAGTTTGTTGAGTGCCGCGACAGGTGTTCAGAGGTTTGATGTTCCGCCCCCTCCAGCAGGTGTCCACTTACACGCAGCGTCCAGGCTTCCCTGCCCCACCTCCTCTGGGTGCTGTCTCTGAGTGGGTGCTTACCAGAGAGGGCAGGGCACCAACTGCCGAACACTTCTTGTGGTGCTTAACAAACCTATCATAATCCATACCTTAAACATGATGTATACGTAGAAGGCCTTTTTCTATTTTAGCTGTACGCTGCTATCAATTTCCTTTAGTCTTTAGGGATAAATGTGGGGCATACTTGGAAGAAGGGTTGTGGCCGCCTGAACACCGGAGGGAAGTTGGGTTTGACTCATGGATTTATGCACAGAGTGTGTGTCATATTTTGTAATTTACTGCCATTTAACAGGTTTTGGTTCTGTTGTACAAGAGAAAATTTCATGAGCCACCACTTCCTTTGTCTCAGTGCTATAATACTGGGGAAGGTTGCATAAGAAAACAAAATTTTGGAGCACAAAAAATGTGTTTTGTGTGTAAGAGTGGAAAGAATACCCATTCAGTTCCTCATTCTTATTGACATTGGGCTTACATTTTAGACTGTTTTGACAGAATTAGACACCTCAGTGAGGAATTTCAAATCCTCATATGATTCCTCACCTCTGGAAAGCTGAAACAAAGAGCTTTTTTTTTAATCCTCAAGGCCTCTGTAATTTGCCTAAAATGTCTCTAGAAGCGAAGAATACACATACACACGCACACATACAATAAGCACAGAAGACAGAATGTCAATAAAGATTGGAAAAACCTATCTTGTGCTTCAAAATCTTAAATCAGCAATTGTCCTTAATTTTGGACAGTTTGCTCAATTTGTAAATAGTGCAGCTTTGTACAACAGGCAATGTTAAGCATCAGTGGACTTGTGTGTGTTTGTGCGTGTGTGTGTGAATGTGTGTGTGCGAAACATCACACTCACCAATGCAAGAACTTTACTACACACCCCAAGAAAGTCTTGAACCATCCTCTCTCTGGTGAGCAGAAAAATGTTGACATTCCTTATCCTTACTTGTAAAGGTGTTACAAACTTGGATTTATATCTGTGTGGGTGGATAAATATGTGTTGATTCTGGCAAATTGTTCTTATAAGGCAAACAGCAAGGCATGTGTGATCCTGTTAACGTTTAGTCTGATCCTTGCTTGTTCTTATTTTCTGTTCAAAGTGAAAGAAAAGGAAAAAGATAGGCACTGTCAGAAGCGGAGGAAGAAACCAAGAAGGTAGCTCTCATGAGGATCATTGCATGTGGCTGTAGCATTGGTTAAAACAAATTCCCATGCTCCTTAGTACATTGGATAATACATATTAAAACATTAGGCACCAGGAAGAGAGATTTCTTTCTCCTTATTCACAACATCCGGATATGAACTTAGGATCCTGTGGGTAAAGGGCTCTAAGGTAGAATTTGGGACCCCCAACATTTCTAATGTAATCACAAGTACTATGAATATGTCCATACTAGCTTAGGAAAGAACATGTGCCTCTTTCTTTAAAAGAAGAAGAAGAAGAAGCTAAGCTTGCTGATCCCAATTTTGAATTAATATGGGAGACTTAATTCTCTTCTTTGAGGTATCATGGGATGACCAGAGCCTTCTCAGCAATGGTCCTGTACAATGATGGTTCCTGTATCATTGGATTCAACTCTTCAAAAAGCCTCCATTTTATGAATGTGGGATATTGTGCTTCTGTATCCATGATTCAAAATTCCAGGATAATGCTGCACAACCTCGTGCCCACGTTGCCAGCAGGAAAAAGGATGCCGAACTTTACCTAGCATGCCGCAGCCTGAATGATGATGACACTGAAGCAGGAGAAATATATCACAATCAAAAATCCAAGCATGACAGTATGTACTAAACTTCTTTAATTTCTGAAAATTTGAACTTTTTCTCTCTCTCCAGAAGTCCAGAATTGTTGCCATAGGATTCCACACCATAACCTTTCTCTGCTGAAAATCCAATTACAAGAACAGTCTAGTCTCTGTGGCAGAATTTTAAACTCTGAACTTTCTAAATGGTTTTAATTACCCAGTGAGCTAATTATATATACACTTCGGTGCTTATTCTACCTTTTCTTATCTACCATTCTTCACTGTTGGCCAGCTCTCCAAACAATAAACTGCAGTAGGTGTCTTAAGTACGACTAGGAATGTACTGTACGGCATACCTAGCATAACAAGTAATCTTCCACTGCGCCCACAGAAACCACCAGTATAATGTTTGACCCAGGAGTCAGTAAGTTGAAAACTGACTACATTTGTCTCTCTGTTCTTCAAGATGCCAAAAAAACATGCATTCCTCAACTATTCAATGCACCTTACCACACACATGCTACTCTTAAAATTATAGGGGAAATGCATACCCCACATGCCACAAGCCAGCCAATATATACACAGCTGTCCTTCTGACAGATACTGAAGGGAAAAGGTGATCATAAGGGACGAATTCTTAACCACACTGACTGAGTAATTCCAAGGATAAGTCTTATGCCAGACACCACAGCCTTCAACAAGGACCACCTCTCAATATCTAAGCGTTCATACCCTTTCTCTGAAACATGATGGACTCCAGCAGCCCAGTCTGCACTGCCTTCCTCGGACAAATGAACAATGGTCAAACTAGTGAGGTCTGAATCCTTGATTCCAAACTTATAAAATTTCATTTATTATTTATTTATTTATCGGTCTTGTATGTCCCACTCATTACTGCGAGGCACTTTTCTGGGCAGTTAACAATCAATAAAAACCAAACAGAAATAACAATCAATGAAACAAAAACAAAGATAAAAATAAAGAACAAATCAACTCAAGTCATCTCGAACAATAACGCATAATAGGGCGGACAGAGCGACAGGTATGTTCCCATGAGATTGCCATCAAAGGTCTCTGTAAAGAGCAGTGTCTTTAGCAACCTCTTAAAAGTAGGCAGGGAGGGGGCTAGGCACAGTTTGACTGGGAGCCAATTCCAAAGAGCTGGTGCCACAGCCAAGAAGGCCCAACTTCTAGTAGATGTTTTCCTGGCCTCTCTCAGTGTGGTAACCCAGAGGAGCATGTCCTGGGAGAATTTGGTGGTGCAGATAGATGTTCTTGGGGACAGGCACTCCAACAAGGCTTTATAGGTAAGCACTAGAGATGGGCACAAACCACCAGTTTGGTGGTTTCCACCAGTTTGTTTTTAGCCAAACAGGTGTTTGGCACTTCCCAGCCCGGCCTCCTCCGATGGGCACACACTCAGAGGCAGTGTCCCAGGTTCCACACCCTGGTTCTTCTGGGTGCTGCCTCTGAGTGGGCACCCACCAGAGAAGGTGGGGCTTGAAAGCACCAAACATCTGTTTGGCTGAAAAAATGAACTGGCACAAACCACCGAACCGGCAGTTCATGCCCATCTCTAGAAAGCACCAAAACCTAGAAAATTTATTTCCACATCCACTGTATTCATCCAAAGGTTTCACTTAAAGATGCCATGAAGGCTTGTTTATTCATTAGATGAATCATTCTTCCACCAGGGAACGCAAGGTCACATACCTGGGCTTCCCAAGGGATCCCCCATCCTGGCTCTGAGAAGTCTGAGAACCTGTTTGTTTCTACCTGATCTGCCTATTTAGAGACCATGCTATGTGTTGTGTGTTTTTTTTAACCTTTGGACTGACTGAAGGGTATGTGTTGGAGAATCTCATAATGGTCATCTCAAAGAAGGGGTGAATGTTAGAAACTCCAAATGTATGTCCAGCTCAGACGGCATAGGCAGAAGGCTCCAAACAAACTTCTGATATTAAAAAACAATGGAGAAAGCAAATAATGCACCAGTTCTGTTTTAGATACTGGTCTTGGTAGTTTTAGAGCCTGTCTACATTTCTCAAAAAACCCACAATATGTAGCATTTTAATTTTAGCCAAATCAAGTCACATGATTTTTGAGCCATTTCCTGCATTCCTACTGAGTTATTGAAATGCTGCCTTTTAAAACCGGCTGTAAGGTTCACAATGGGCTTAAATCAATTAACAAAACAGTGTGCTAAAATAAATGACACTCTGGTGCATGCTTATTTTCACTCGCTGCCTAAGAAAATAATACTTGTCAGAGGAAAATAAATGCCTACCTTGGAATTCATTGTGTGAACACGGAACTCAGAATGGTTTTTAACACAGGTCAAATCCCAGTTTTTTTTGGCTGTGTGACCAGGCCCTTAGAAAGCAAAATCCTAGTATTCATTTTTTGCACTATGGTTCTGAGTATTCTTCTCTGCGTTATTGCTTACAGGGAGGGAGAGTGGAATTTGTTTTCATCACAGCCCAAAACCTATATCCTCCAGCTATGCCATTTTGTTATTAGCAATTGTACTTCTCATTGTGGGAGGTGAACTTGGTTGTCCCCTTCTGCTGATCCTTGTCTTCCATCTTTCTCCTCCATCTTGTGTAATACAGCAGCTCGATCTGAATTGATGAAGGCTACTGACACACTGACACCAATAGCTACAGTTAATAAATATAGGTTAGCTCTTCAGGTATTAAAAGTCAAACAAAAGGGCTGAGGAACTGCTGACCTCTCCACTGAGATGCACTGTCAGCAGAAAGGACACTATAACCAGGAAGAAGAAGAAAAAATAGCATCCTCCTCACTGTAAAACCCTGAATCCATTTTCTTCTCCGTCAGTCACAACAACTTCATTTGTCTGCAATCAGATTTCTGGTGGCAGGGACATAATTCAGTTTGCTTCATTGTTTGCTCTATTGCAATAGTTTGACTGCTTGACTCGGGGCTAGGCTTTAAGCGATTTTAAATGCTAAAATTTTATGGGAAGAAACTGTTTGGTTTTAAAAAAAGAGAAGAACAAGAATGATATGGAAAAATCATGCTGTTAAATAGTCACAGCTGATCTTGATCCCTGTATTATTACATCTGGTTCAGTTCTACTGTAGCACACAACTGAGCGCTGATCTAATAAAACTGCCTGGTAGACTTGTTTTCGAACTGCACGTGTGTGACTTTTTAAAACTCTTTTGCTGATTTGTTGCTGTATTATTTTCGGAAGAAATTGAAATATTAGTAGAAGAGGGTTCAAGCATTTTGTTAGTGATTAACAAAAAATAATTGCATACAGTCAAGTCATTTCTGATATATGATTACCCTTTTCAGGGTTTTCAAGATACAGAGTACTCTGAAGTAGTTTATCATTCTATTCTTCTGAGGGCACCCTGGGACTATGCAGCTTGCCCAAGGCTACGCAGGCTGACTCTTCTCTTGGGATGCACAGTGGGAAATCAAACTTTCAACCTTTGCCACTGAAGCTAGATCCCTAACTCACGGAAGTATTATGGAACTCAAAAATCCAGTCAATTTATGTCAAGATTGGGTGTGAAAATTTTTGACAAGTTGAGTTGCAACCATGGTAAACCTTGACATTAAAGTTGGAAATCCTAGCCTTGACAGAATGGCACCATAGATCAGAAGTGGCACATTTTGGTGGAGCTGTCAAAATTACTGCTGGCTAGAGATGGGGGTATTCGTATATGAATATCCCCCCACAGGTGGAAATAACAAGGCTTTCCACTCACCATTCCGCCGCGGACGCGCGCTCAACAGAGCCTTCCTATCTCACCGTTGTCCGCAATGGATTAGCCACTCTGCGACCTGGCAGAGAGGCTTGTCATCCTGCCTCCTGCCAGGATTGGCTAATCCATTGCGGACAATGGCGCGATAGGAAGGCTCCATCAAGTGCGCGTCCACAGCGGAATGGTGAGTGGACAGTCCGGCCCATGGGGCCGGACCCTCGTATTTCCACCTGTGGGGGGGGGGGATATTCGTATTCGTATATGAATACAAATACCCCCATCTCTACTGCTGACTCCTTCAAATGTGGCCTTTGCCAGATACAGTATTCGTGACCTTTTCAGTTTCTCTGGGATACCCTGTGTAGTGTAGTATACAGAGTGACAGATTAGAACTCAGGAAGCCTGGGTTTGAATCCCATGGAAACTCACTGGGGGTGTGGATCTTGTAAAACCATCTCTTAAATCTCTCACTTACCTTGAAAGCCCTATTAGAGTCACTATAACTTGGTTCTGACTTGGCAGCATATAACAATGTTGTCTCAATCTGAATGGAAGCTCCTTTCACCCATCCTAATAATGGTCTTGTCTCAATATGTAGAGTTATGGACAGGTTTTTTTCTTCCCTTCTTGAATTTTCACAAATTACTGTCCTTCTCAGATCCCTTCCCCATCTCAGTTTTTTCCTTCCTCCCCTAAAAAGAAATCTGGCATCTGTGTTACTTTCATTTTTCATTTCTTATCTCTGACTTTTTATACTTATTCCCTGCTTTTCAAGGGAAGAAAGCCTTTGTAAAATGCCATAGATCACAATTAAAATACAATTGTACCAGTCCCAGAGCTTTAGATAAATGATGGAAGAGGTACCTTTGGATGGGTTGTCTGTGCCTTAGCAATCAATGAGACTGGTCTGTTGCACTTGCTGTGTGCACATGCTTGGCTTCCCCAAGGGAAGAAATACCAGTTCTGTGCAGAAACATGTTTTATGCTTGTTTAATTTGTTTAATGCTAATTAGGCATTGTGCGAACTGTGAAAACTATGGCAAAAATATCTGAGTTAATTGTGAACATTATCAACATTCAGAATGTTGTTTGTTGTAATTCTTTCAATTCATTTACATCTCTCTTCCTTCTTATATTACTACTGTAGCTAACACACACTGATGAAAACTATAAAAAGCAGTTGAGAGATTGAGAGATGATATAATAGCCATCTTCAGAGAGATGGAAGACTTAATGTGGCAGAAAGAGCGGGCTTGTTTTCTGCAGAAAGTAGGAAGTGGACTACTTGATTCAAAAAGAAAGCAAAGGCTTAGATGTTGTTGTTTAGTCGTTAAATCATGTCCGACTTTTCGTGACCCCATGGACCAGAGCACACCAGGCCCTCCTGTCTTCCACTGCCTCCCAGAGTTGGGTCAAATTCATGTTTGTAGCTTCGATGACACTGTCCAACCATCTCGTCCTCTGATGTCCCCTTCTCCTCTTGCCTTCACATTTTCCCAGCATCAGGGTCTTTTCCAGGGAGTCTTCTCTTCTCATGAGAAAAGGCTTAGATACCACCCCATAATACTTAAAGCACTTTCTGGGTGGTTTACAATTATTCAGGCTCTGCATTGCCCTTTCCCCCAGTGAGCTGGGTATTCAATTTACCAACCTCAGAAAGGTGGAAGGCTGAATCAGCCTTGAGCTCGCTATGTGAACCCGTCGGGATCGAACTCCAGTTGTGAGCTGCAAGTGCAAGCTGTTGAATCTTGGCAAATAAACTAAATTCAGTGCTACCTCGTGGGTGAGCTATACAGTGGCAGTATCCACACAATATGAAGAAAACATTTATTCATTCATTTTATTTATTTATAACCCCAGGTTTTTCCCAATAAAGGGATCCAAGGTGGCTTATAAATATTTAAAGGCAAATGTTAGTACAGACCAAAATACAATGAATCAGACTAGGAATGAAACATATACTAAACATTGTTGTTGTCTTAGAACTGCTAGAAGGCACCCTATGGATCATTGAGACCAGTATGCTAAATATATACTAACATATCAGAATAAAACACTTTTAGAACAATTTAAAAGCACAATGAAAAGGTAAAAGGAAAGTCACCACTTTTAAAATATCTTCCTTGGCAGCTGTTAACTACCGAAGGCTTCACTGAAGAGGAAGATCCTTGCCTACCAGAAGAAGGAGATCAGAGAGTAGGCCACCCTGGCCTTCAATGGGAAGGAGTTCAGGAATTGCTGAAGATTCTTTTTGTTCTCGGTTTCGCAAAAGTAAACAGTCTTGAGTTGAGTTGAGTTGAGTTGAACACAAGATGTTCAGGCATACCATCTTGAAACAAGCATATATTTAATCAGATCAGTATTACTCAAGGTTGTGGTTGAGGAATGCACAAATATACATATGTAAAGATCATGCATGTATGTGTTCTGTGCCATCAAGTTGGAACCAACTTATAGTGACCCTTATAGGGCTTTCAAGGTAAGTGAGATAGTTAAGGAATGGTTCTACCAGTTCCACTCCCCTATGTTTCTATGTCTGAGTGGAGATTCGAACCCTGTTCTCCAGAGTCCTAGTCTGTCATTCTACCCACTATACCACGCTGGAAATAAAAGATCATGCATAAATAATATCAATTCATTGTATTTAGTATCACATCAATAGATTTTTGTAGTGTTTTATCAACGCACACATGAGAAGCAGTTCAGAATGATCTGCATGCAAGTTGCCTTTTGAGCAAAGTATCAAAAGCATTCCTAATCCAGCACTGATCTAAGATAATGAAAAAAAAAACCAGATGAGTATCACCCTGATCTATACCTAAGATTTAAAACTCAGCAAAGCTAATATTTTATGTGTTTGGGAGTTGATGGGGGGCTTTAATCCTGAAGTCCCTTTTGAGGGCTGCAGTACTGGTTGTTTTAATTATACCATCTTCTGCAGCTAGCTGGATGGCTTTTTTAAAAGGACAAAACCTGACAATCAATGCAAGAGCTATGCCAAAAAAGCACAGACCTCTTCAGCCACCTCAGACTTACAAATGGGAAAGACTTTAGTCTGAACCCTCCTCCATCAACCTTAAGCTTGCAGTTCCTTTCTCCTCCTTGATGATTAATAACATCTGCAATCCAAAATGAATTCAGCTGCAGTGTAATAAACTTGGTATCAATTTTACAGGTCACAAATAACCATGTAATGCAATAACTCCACAAGTTATAGATGAACATGGGCCCATATGGTGTAAAGGAGCAATAGTTCAGTCCGCAGAGAAAAGGGAAGTAGCGAGATACATCACATCTCTGCACACAGACCCCACTCCCTGTTTAAAGCCACCTGCAGCCTGGTTAGCCGGTACAGTATTGTCGAAGCATGTGGCAGAGATAGCAACAGACCTAAGAACTGAACTTGGTGGCCAAGGTTGCAGTACTATGCATAGGATCAGGGAGGGTAAGATCCATTGAATGCAGAGCGCCTTACCTATGAGTAGACATGGATAGGATTGCACAATGAATAAGAATGTGCAGTGGCTCCATTCACCAGGTACAAATAAGGGCACACAAATTGGTAACTGACACTGGTGCCCTTTTGAAAACACTAAGACCTGATTCTTTTCACCCTTTCAGCAAGGCCGTGTTACCCATAAGGTTGATGAGGCTGAAGCCTAGGGGCCCTAGGGACTAGGGACCTGTCAATTTTTTTTTAATTTTTTTTTTTTTGCTGATGTGCCTTAGGGCTCCAATGGTTAAACACACTTTGAACTCTGTGCCCTCAGAAATGGATATAGGACTATGTACTGCAGTCTAGTACCTACCCTGTCAGGGTCTGTCTGTCAGCTGTAATAGGGTGAAAAACTGAAGTGCTGGAGATGCCCCAAAATACCTGAAAGCCTAGAGGTCTGGCCATGCGTTAATACAACCCTGCCTTTCAGATTGATATTTGTGCAATTTTAAATCTTCAGGAAACAGTGAATGAGGAAATGGATATGACAAGACCAGGTCCAACAGCATCTGGCCCCAGGGGACTCTGATGTGTAGATCATACAAAAGGCCTTCTGGTCAGGGCAGCAACAGTCAGCAGAACTGGGCATTTGGTCTTATCCCTTATTTTTTCCACCACCAAGAGAAAACCCTAATCTCACCAGTGAGAAGGGTGATTTCCCAAGGCAGCCAGGGAAGAGAGCTAGAGAGGACTTCAAAATGGACACAACCCTATTCAATTCCTTCTTAAAAGAGGACAGCAGGAAGCTTTCCTCTTTTAAGAAGGTCTCTTCACACAAACTGAAATTTCACCTCTTCACACAACCTGAAATTTCACCTCATCTTCTCCCTTTCTTTGTCTTTTCCTATGCTCTCAACACAGCAAAGGATATTTGCTGAAGGAAAATTTAAATAGTACCTTTCTGTTGAAAAAGACAGGTGAAGATACCTCCAGGTTCTGTCCTTACACTTTCCATCCTTTCTCTCTCCCCCTCTTTTTCTTCCTCCTCATCTCTGGATCTGAGATTAGGGATGTAAAAGCCCTTTCCTGCTATAGTTCTGTGACTGCTAGCTTGCAGGATATTGGATGGCTGCAGAAACAAATCTCTAAAAAGCACAGACGTCAGAGGTTTACTCTATAGGTGAGGAAAGTTCATTTCTAAGGTGACAATCAGTGGAGAAGGACTGCAGAGGTGGGATTTTCACTCAACCCCCAATCCTTTGTCCTTCTAATGAGCCTTCTAATAGGGGGAAGAGAAACCAACGTGGAGGATATATCAGGGGTCTCCTACCAACTCTCCTGAGACTGAAGAAGCTACTTGGATGAGTAGTGAAACCTTTCAACCTAATAAGAAAGAAGTCCAGTTTGCTGTTGTTGTTTAGTCGTTAAGTTGTGTTCGACTCTTCGTGACCCCATGGACCAGAGCACGCCAGGCCCTCCTGTCTACCACTGCCTCCTGGAGTTTGGTCAAATTCATGTTGGTCGCTTCGATGACACTGTCCAACCATCTCGTCCACTGTCGTCCCCTTCTCCTCTTGCCTTCACACTTTCCCAACATCAGGGTCTTTTCCAGGGAGTCTTCTCTTCTCATGAGATGGCCAAAGTATTGGAGCCTCAGCTTCAGGATCTGTCCTTCCAGTGAGCACTCAGGGTTGACTTCCTTCAGAATGGATAGGTTTGTTCTCTTTGCAGTCCAGGGGACTCTCAAGAGTCTCCTCCAGCACCACAATTCAAAAGCATCAATTCGTCAGTCAGCCTTCTTTATGGTCCAACTCTCACTTCCATACATCATTTCTGGAAAAACCATAGCTTTGACTATGCGGACCTTTGTCAGCAAGGTGATGTCTCTGCTTTTTAAGATGCTGTCCAGTTGCCATGACTCAACTTCCAGATTTCTAAGGTAAATGGAATATTCTCTTTCTCCATTGCTGCCAATTCAAAGTCTGTCTTAATTTCTCTTTTCCATCTTTATTTGTAATTGCACCACATCTTAAAAAAACTTTTTAACACCATGAATGCTGGATTGAACCTGAGGGATCTGGGATGGGCAGTCTACCCTTGAGTATTTGGGGGCTTTTTGCTCTAAAGAGCAAAGTGATTGCACCAGAGACACACAAATGCTCCCAATGTGGTCCAAAGACACTCTACGTTCCTAATAAGAAGTTGCTTACACATAAAATTTCGTGAAATGTCTGTAACATCTGTTTAGGACTGCATTTCCTGTAAGTTGCAACAATGCAAAAACTACCTTCTGCTTACTTTAGAATTACTTTGGTATCAGCAAATTTTCTAGCTCGGTGGTTTTGTTATCTGGCTGTGGAGCCAAAGGTTGGGACAGGAGTTCAATTCCCCACTGTGCCTCCTTGACAGGAATTGGACTCACAGGGTCTCTTCCAGCTTTGCAGTTCTAACATTATTAGTATAAAAAAAATCCTTGACTGCTTTTTTAGGAACTCTCTGACATCTCATAAGGTTGCCAGAATCTTTTTAGCTTTTTTCATGCCAAGGAGCATCACAAGTAGTTCACTCATGCTACCAGCAGCCCAACATCTTCCATTGCATGAATGAAGCCCTACCCCAGTGGCCACACCTCCCGCCCACCATGTTTGTGCCTTCATTGCCTCACAGCCACCTTTTCCATGCCCTATTTCCTTCTCCTCTCCCTCCTTCTTTACGTCCTCCTGCTGGCTATTGTCTTGCCACCAGATAAACTTGCACCAGCTGTTGAGTTGGCCACAATTTTCTTTATTCAAAGAGGAGGAGGAGAAGGTAGGGGCAGCAGAAGAAGACAAGAGAGGGTTGTTGTTGTTTAGTCGTTAAGTCGTGTCCGAATCTTCGTGACCCCATGGACCAGAGCACGCCAGGCCCTCCTGTCTTCCACTGCCACCCGGAATTTGGTCAAATCAAGAGAGGGTAGGGGCAAGCAACATGAGCAGAAGAGGGGGAGAGAAAGGGTGGCATAAGCAGCTAAGGTGAAGTTTTAGACAAAATCCCACAAATATAGAAGCCCTCTCAAGGAAATTAATCCTGACACATTTTAGACAAATAGGTGTGGAGGTACACCTCTAGGGTTTATTGGAAGTGGGACAAATAATCTAACTGTATTTGCCTCTGTTTCTCTCTAACGTTGCCTTTATTTCTCTTTCTGGTGTAGCTTTGTCTCTTGCTTCATCCTATACCAGAGTGGATGAACCGCCATCTTGTCTGGAACAGTCCTAATCTTGTCTGATTTCAGAAGCTAAGCAGGGTTAGGCCGTATATGTGTTTGGATGGGAGACCACCAAGGAATATCTTCTCCAGAGAGACTCCTGCCTGTAATGCTGGAGAGTTGCTGCCCATCAGAGTTGGTAAATTGATTAAACTGGGTTATATAGACCAGTGGTTCTTAACCTTGGGTAACCCAGGTGTTCTTGGACTGCAAATCCCAGAAGCCCCAACCAGCATAGCTGGTGGTGAAGGCTTCTGGGAATTGCAGTCCAAGAACACCTGGGTTACCCAAGGTTATGAACCACTGATAGACCACAGTTTGGCAGTAGAAAGCAACTTTCTATGTTCCTGTGGCTGTAAGAGTCAGATCTTTACTCACAGACACCCCCCCCTACTCAGACCTATAAATGAAAACATAACTAAATACAAATGCAATTATTTAAAGAATGGGAAGTGGGGCAGACAAAATGGGATAATACACTTAAAAAGAAAAGAAGGCTCAGAAGTATTTTAGGAAAAGTGTGTCTGGAATTAGGAATGAAGGATCCAAGGAATAACATTGATCACAGAGACAAGACGCCAATTCCCCAAATTTTTTAAAAACAGTTTCTGCTTCTAAGAAGCTGAATTAGCAAAAAGCAGTAAGAGCACTGAAACTGCTGTGAACCTGTGAATCTATTTTTCTTCAAAGTGTTGGGAGTGTTCAATTTCCTCAGGCATTTCTTTAAAATTCACAATTTTCCTCACAAATCTGATGATTAGAACTTCAGATTCAAAGTTCTGAAACAAAGGTGAAAGCAACTTGTCAGTTATACACACTGAATATATTATGTTTTATTGGGACACCAATAACACATGGTGCTTTGACTGAGTTGTGATCATAGTAACTAAAAACCATACTTCAGCTGTTTAAAAACTTTGTTCCCTACTCAGATTGGGTAATGTTTAGCTAGCTGCTGACATCAACATTATACAAGTATATGTTCCAACCATGGACAAAAATGAAGATGGTCGCAGAACACATGAAAAATGCCCATCTGAATTTCCTAGTGGGGTTGTAGATGCTAAGATAGGGAAAGGATCCTGTGGAGATTGAGTTGGAAAATATGGACAAGAAACACTAAATGAATGTGGAGCACAAATTATACAATTTCGGGAAGACAAAGATATATTTTTAGTCATTATCTCTACATTTAAATTACCGCCAAAAAGACTGTATACATGGAAATGCCCACAAGGAGGAGTTAACACCATATTGTAAGCAACCAAGTAGACTGTATCCCATTTGAGCAGAAGTACCAAAATAGTATTAAATGGTGAAAACCTACCTGCCAACTATGTAAATTTAGATTAGAATCCTGCCATTGAGGTACTATGTCTCAAAAATTAAATAAAAGGGGGGAAAACAGAAAAAGCATAAATATTAAATAGCAAACTGCTTCATCACTATATACTGTTGTTAAGGATGAGGATTCATAAGTCATCAATTAGAGCACACATATAATTTATATATATAAATTATCTGAATGTCCTCTATTATATAACATATATAATATCCTCTATTATATAACATATATGTGTTACTTGCTCTAAACTGACAGAGATATTAGTAGATGTGATCAACATCAGTCTGAAAAATAGAAAAGTAGAAGTGTAAATTTAAAAAAAAAGGAGATAGTTTAAAAAATAGAAATAGAAGAAGCTGATAATAGAAGAGCTAATGGAAAAGTCATAAAATGGAAAGATTAAAAAATTAATACAGAGAATTACACAAGTACATCCAAAACAAAATTAGGGAAGCCGAAGAAAAATGGTGATCAAATCAATGTATAGAAACAAAATGTCTAGAGAAGATCTGTGACTCAAAATGCACATACAAAGATCAAGAATGTACCAAGTATATTAAAACTAATGACAAAGCCCATTTTTGATGGGTGCAAATAATTCTCTGATACTTGACATCAAGGGTAACATCAGGAAACAGAGTGAGTAGAATAAAGGCTGAATGAAGATAACAAATTAAGAGAATGCATTTTATTGGCTGTTGATACAGGATTAGAAGTATAGAAATCCAAAATGCAAAAAAAATAAAAAAAATAAATGGTATTGAAGCTAATGGAAGACAATAGCCAGAATCCAAGAGGAACCATCAACATAGAGATTAGGAATGACCTCTGATATATAGATTATACACTATTTACAGCTGACAGGTTTACTCCATAAAATCAACCAAGTAAGTAATTAAAACAATTTAATATGGCTGTTAAGAAAAGCAGGCATCCCAAGGGGTACAGCTAAAGATCAAAAAGGAGGTTTTGGGGAATGTAGACAAATTTAAGCATCTTGGATTTGGTTGAATGAACAGTGGGATCTTAGCCATGCAATAACAGTTAGACTAGAGATGCTCCATACCAGCTTTTTTAAGATACAGAATGTAATGTGCAACAGAAAAAAATAAATTGGCTTTCAGAATGACGCAGTACAGCACTAGGTCCTTCCTGGTGTCTACTGTATATTTAAAAGGTGGAAACATTTGACATTTTAAACCATAGATTTTTCATGGCTGCTAGGAATTTGTTTGGATTGAGAAGTTGACTGAAGAAGTACGAACAGGAAAAAACAGGAAGACCAAGAAATGATAACCCACATATGATGCAGACTGTTAGAATACATCAGTCACATAGACAAATGAAAAATACAGATTGTTACAGCTGATCATTAAGGGTTCAATAAATGGGAAGAGATTTGCAGGAAGGAGAAGAACTTAGTGGCTGAAGAAACCTGGAGGCTGATTTGGAAACAGCACATCTTTCTCCCAAACTCAGAATATCCGACATGAAAATGATGTTCGGTATCTTTCTGGGATCCAATGTGATTAGGAACTACCTGTGTTTGCCATCTCTAATTTTGGGTATTTGCATACTTATTGTTTTAGCTTTAATAGTGTCTTTTAATGATCTACGCTCTTTATAGTCATTGGTCAGCTTTAAATATTGTCTTTTAATGACGTAATCCACCATTGTAGACTCATTGTTTTCAGCCTTAAATATTGACTTTCAATTATGTAAGCCGACTTGGGTCGTTTATAAGGAGAAAGGCCGGGTAAAAATATTTTAAATAAATAAATAGGAGCTAAGATGGTACAGTGGAGAAGAATTCTACTTTTTGTTAACTATGCTCATTTAATGTGTTTGAAATTCCTTTTAAGCCCCATGCCTTAGAAGAGGGGAGGGGCATCCAATTTGTTGTTTCCAACACTGACTGACCGGTGTTTCTAGACTCTCAGGGAGATAAGTTTTCATAGTTATACTGGCATTGGAAATATACTGTATGTTGAGATCTCCATCAGATTTCACTGCATGATGAGCAACTAGAAACAATTGACAGAGAAGACAACACTTCCCCCCCCCCCCTTCTCTCAGTATGGAGTGCGTGAGTTTGCACAACATCAGCCATCAAAATGCAAAAAAAGAGAGAGCTTTTTGAAGCCATTGAAAGCGTGTATAAAAAAGCAGCCTCTGTTGGCTCACTTCTAATTTGGAATTCCCCAATTATATTTTCCACATCTATAAGGTTAGGACTTGGTTGAGGGCCATGTGGACTGAGGGCCAGAGAAGTATAATTTGTTTATTTCATTTTCATTTCGCTTTTTTTTTTTTTTTTTGAACCAGGCGGAAGAAAACAAGACCCCACGTATCTGGAATGAATCATTACAACTTATTTGTTCAGTGCTTTTCAACATCTAAATGGTGTGTTGACACTACAAACACAGAGGGAAAAGATCTTGGTAGAAATATTTTTATTCTGCCTTTGAAAAGAAAAGAAGACTTTCCTATCGCCTACTACCCCATCAACCAGAGCATTATAATGATTGTCAATTTCTTTATTTTCCAACCCTTTTTGTTTTCCCCGGGACCGTCAGCCCTGATAGCAAATTGTTTTGCACGACGCTTATGTCTCTGGCGGGTGTGGAGCAAGTCCGTATCCCCAGAGACTGTCTCCGTGCTTTGAACAGTGCAGCTTATGAGATACACTTATCGTCTAGGCGAGAGCAAATTGGGGAGAAGAACAGGGATGCTGTGCTGCAGAATATCAAATGAAGAGATAAAAAGCATTCTGAATCAAAGTGGGCTTTTTCCTTCAGAAATCCTTTCATCGCACCAAAGAGACAGTCAACGAGGCAGTGGGGGGAGAAGGGGGACAGATTTTGTAAATGTTTCGTGATCCCATGCATTATATATGAAAGATTATTCCACTACATTGCCTGCTAATAAATACACAAATAATTAAGCTTTGCTATTCCTGTCTTTTCTCCACCCCCCAACCCTCTGTTTAATCTCTTGCAACATTGGCAAAAAACCAAAGAACTAGTTTAGGGATGTCCAGGGACATTTGACTTCTACTTTTAGGCCCGGGTTTAACCTAGATGGCTGCTGTTATTTGTTTCATCTCATTAAACACACACACACACATTTATTTCTTCCAACGAATGAAGAGAAGCCTATATGGCTTTCCCTTGATAGATTATCCTGACGAAAGGGTGTGCTTCTTTATAATTGAATGCAAATTTGAACCTGGATCTCCTTTTACAGAAATGTGGAGTAGAAAGGCAAGACTCGGGCAGTTCGGTGGCTGCAGTCACACATGGCTGGGTGCTTTTGGAGCTGCACCTGTAGCACAGCTAGCTGTTGATTCCAAAAGCACTTTGCACATGTCTCTCTGCTGTCTGTCTACTCATTGTCTAAGATACAAGGGTGCTTCTGAGGAGAGATACCTGCTCAATAAAATGCTATGTACAACAACTCTGAGTCAAGTTTCTTTATTAGACAAGGTAGCTCGGGGCCATGCTCCTAGGGAAGGATATTGCAGGGAAAAGGGAGGGACACAAACCCTACTTTCATTGATAATGATGGGAAGGGTGGGAAGGAATGCATGGTTTGCCAATCATGAGCTGTGTGAATGGGATGACTCATGAGGCTGAGGGGGCTGGGAAGACACTGGCATGGATACAGGCTGGTGCCCTAATCATCAGTCAGGAGGTAGGGGGTGGGCAAGATATCACTGGGATGGATACAAGCTGGCCCCACCAATCATGAGCCAAGAGGTGAGGGTGGGAGGGATTCAAATTGCCCCCCCCCAATCATGAACCAGGAGGTAAGGGGCAGGTGGATTGACAGTGGTAGGGATTCAAGCTGGCCCTCCAAACATAAGCCACAAATTTAGTATTGTAGAAGGGACCCAAGCTGCCCAATCATGAGTAAAAACAGAAGGGAGAGTCCAAGTGCAAACTCAACATTACCCAACCAGGAAGGAGAACAGGAAGATGGACAGTGAAAGGGCCAGGCCTTGAACTGTGTAGAGTTGTGTCAGATGAACAACAGACTATAGGATCCCTGGAAAGCACAGCCTAAGAATTCTTGCCTGAAGTATAACTTTACACAGCTCTAGTCACTAACCTTGCCACTAATCATGAGCTAGGGCAGGGGGAAGAGGGAGTAATGTGAGGCCATCCTATAGATCAATAAACCGAAGTTTTCTTTGGCTGCCTCCTCTGGTTCTCTCAGACAGTGGGGTGGGTGGACGTTTAAATGAGAGAAAGGCAGATGTCATGGGGGCACTCTGACTGCACCAGATGCACTAGGAGGGGCTTAGCCTTCTACGGCGCAAACTGGTGTTGCAATGGGTTTCATGGCAGCTGCAGAAAGGACTTGCATTTGGGGGAAATAGCACACTGTACCTTTAACAGGCATCTCCCTCTTAATTGTGAGAATCTGGTTCAGCCAGCCTAAGGCCAGCCTGGCTAGTTAGGATTGTGCCCTAAGTCAGGACGAGAAAAAGAAAGATTTATTTTAGTGCTAACATTTTCTGAATTTGGACCAGGGTTCTGTGATATAAATAGTGCTTTGAATGGCAATTAGTTCTCCAACATCTTCTAATATTCCATTCTTGACTCTTGACCTAAAAAGGAGTAGGTAAACAGCTCCACGTCATTAACTAAGATAGTTAATGGATGCTCATTTGGAGATACTACTTATCATTTATGAGCTTATAAGAAAAACAAAAACAAAACAGCCCAACAGCAGCCCATGCAGAAGTATTTATGATCCACAGGACAAGACTTTTATTTCACTCTTGCAAGCAGCCTGGTTGGGCTTAAGAGTGTGAGAGACATTTAAATAACTATTGACATACCGCTGAGGACATAATGAGAGAAGGTGTCACATGACCTCTGAGGTCACATGATTACTGGAGCAATAGTGCTCTAAGTTCTTGACAGTTGGTCTTTGCCCACTTCCTGCTTTCCTGCCTCAACAGCCATTAGGAGCAGAGTGAGTTAGAGAGACCTTGGCTTTTCAAAATTACTTTTGTTGTTGTTGTTTAGTCGTTTAGTCGTGTCCGACTCTTCGTGACCCCATGGACCAGAGCACGCCAGGCCCTCCTGTCTTCCACTGCCTCCCGGAGTCGGGTCAAATTCATGTTGGTAGCTTCGATGACATTGTCCAACCATCTCATCCTCTGTCGTCCCCTCCTCCTCTTGCCCTCACACTTTCCCAACATCAGGGTCTTTTCCAGGGAGTCTTCTCTTCTCATGAGATGGCCAAAGTATTGGAGCCTCAGCTTCAGGATCTGTCCTTCCAGTGAACACTCAGGGTTGATTTCCTTTAGAATGGATAGGTTTGTTCTCCTTGCAGTCCAGGGGACTCTCAAGAGTCTCCTCCAGCACCACAATTCAAAAGCATCAATTCTTCGGCGGTCAGCCTTCTTTATGGTCCAGCTCTCGCTTCCA
The DNA here is from genome assembly GCA_037013535.1 of Intellagama lesueurii. Lineage (NCBI taxonomy): Eukaryota > Metazoa > Chordata > Lepidosauria > Squamata > Agamidae > Intellagama > Intellagama lesueurii. The sequence continues at coordinate 12,522,941 of JBAJHW010000003.1, forward strand.
TACATCACTACAGGAAAAACCATAGCTTTGACTATGCGGACCTTTGTCGGCAAGGTGATTGATGTCTCTGCTTTTTAAGATGCTGTCGAGGTTTGTCATCACTTTCCTCCCAAGAAGCAGGAATCTTTTAATTTCGTGGCTGCTGTCACCATCTGCAGTGATCATGGAGCCCAAGAAGGTAAACTCTGTCACTGCCTCCATATCTTCCCCTTCTATTTGCCAGGAGGTGATGGGACCAGTGGCCATGATCTTCGTTTTTTTGATGTTGAGCTTCAGACCATTTTATGCGCTCTCCTCTTTCACCCTCATTAAGAGGTTCTTTAATTCCTCCTCACTTTCTGCCATCAGAGTGGCATCATCTGCATATCTGAGGTTGTTGATATTTCTTCTGGCAATCTTAATTCCGGCTTGGGATTCATCCAATCCAGCCTTTCGCATGATGTATTCTGCATATAAGTTAAATAAGCAGGGAGGCAATACACAGCCTTGTCGTACTCCTTTCCCAATTTTGAACCAATCAGTTGTTCCATATCCAGTTCTAACTGTTGCTTCCTGTCCCACATATAGATTTCTCAAGAGATAGATAAGGTGGTCAGACACTCCCATTTCTTTAAGAACTTGCCATAGTTTGTTGTGGTCCACACAGTCAAAGGTTTTTGCGTAGTCAATGAAGCAGAAGTAGATGTTTTTCTGGAACTCTCTGGTTTTCTCCATAATCCAGCGCATGTTAGCAATCTGGTCTCTAGTTCCTCTGCCCCTTCAAAATCCAGTTTGTACTTCTGGGAGTTCTCGGTCCACATACTGCTGAAGCCTACCTTGTAGGAATTTGAGCATGACCTTGCTAGCGTGTGAAATGAGTGCAATTGTACGGTAGTTGGAGCATTCTTTGGCACTGCCCTTCTTTGGGATTGGGATGTAGACTGATCTTTTCCAATCCTCTGGCCACTGCTGAGTTTTCCAAACTTGCTGGCATATTGAGTGTAGCACCTTAACAGCGTCATCTTTTAAGATTTTAAATAGTTCCACTGGAGTGCCATCACCTCCACTGGCCTTGTTGTTAGCCATGCTTTCTAAGGCCCACTTGACTTCACTCTCCAGGATGTCTGGCTCAAGGTCAGCAACCACACTATCTGGGTTGTCCGGGACATCCAGATCTTTCTGGTATAATTCCTCTGTGTATTCTTGCCACCTCTTCTTGATGTCTTCTGCTTCTGTTAGGTCCCTACCATTTTTGTCCTTTATCATGTCCATCTTTGCACAAAAGGTTCCTTTAATATCTCCAATTTTCTTGAACAGATCTCTGGTTTTTCCCTTTCTATTCTTTTCCTCTATTTCTTTGCACTGTTCGTTTAAGAAGGCCCTCTTGTCTCTCCTTGCTATTCTTTGGAAGTCTGCATTCCATTTTCTGTAACTTTCCCTATCTCTTGCATTTCCTTTTCTTTGGGATGGTTTTTGTTGCTGCCTCCTGTACAATGCAACAAGCCTCCATCCATAGTTCTTCAGGCACTCTGTCCACCAAATTGAGTTCCTTAAATCTATTCTTCACTTCCACTGTGTATTCATAAGGGATTTGGTTTAGATTATACCTGACTAGCCCAGTGGTTTTTCCTACTTTCTTCAGTTTAAGCTGGAATTTTGCTATAAGAAGCTGATGATCAGAGTCACAATCAGCTCCAGGTCTTGTTTTTTCTGACTGTATAGAGCTTCTTCATCTTTGGCTGCAGAGAATATAATCAATCTGATTTCGGTATTGCCCATCTGGTGATGTCCATGTGTAGAGTCGCCTCTTCTGTTGTTGGAAAAGAGTGTTTGTGATGACCAGCTTGTTCTCTTGACAAAACTCTATTAGCCTTTTCCCTGCTTCGTTTTGAACTCCAAGGCCAAACTTACCTGTTGTTCCTTTTATCTCTTGACTCCCTACTTTAGCATTCCAGTCCCCTAGAATGAGAACATCTTTCTTTGGTGTCAGTTCTAGAAGGTGTTGTAAGTCTTCATAGAATTGGTCAATTTCAGCCTCTTCAGCATTGGTGGTTGGTGCATAAATTTGGATGACTGTGATGTTGAAAGGTCTGCCTTGGATTCATATTGAAATCATTCTATCATTTTTGAGATTGTATCCCAATACAGCTTTTCCCACTCTTTTGTTGACTATAAGGGCTACTCCATTTCTTCTACGGGATTCTTGCCCACAATAGTAGATATGATAATCGTCTGAATTGAATTTGCCCATTCCCGTCCATTTTAGTTCACTGACGCCCAGGATGTCAATGTTTATTCTTGCCATCTCCTGTTTGACCACATCCAGCTTACCAAGGTTCATAGATCTTACATTCCAGGTTCCTATGCAGTATTTTTCTTTGCAGCATCGGACTTTCCTTTCACTTCCAGGCACTCTCTGGAGCTACTTGTACTTGTCCTCCGCTCTTCCTCAGTAGCATGTTGGACGCCTTCCGACCTGAGGGGCTCATCTTCCAGCATCATATCTTTTAGCCTTTTGTTTCTGTCCATGGAGTTTTCTTGGCAAAGATACTGGAGTGGCTTGCCAGTTCCTGCTCCAGGTGGATCGCGTTTAGTCAGAACTCTCCACTATGACCTCTCCGTCTTGGGTGTCCCTGCATGGCATAGCCCATAGCTTCTCTGAATTACTCAAGCCCCTTCGCCACGACAAGGCAGCAATCCGTGAAGGGGCAAAATTACTTACATTTACCTTTTATCCGGGCTTAACCGTGGACTTTCTCAGCCATTCAGGTTTATAGTTTGTAGAGATGTACTCTGTATCAACGGACAGGATTGCTTCCTGTTTTGTCTATAGCTCTGGAAACTACATTAAGGCATTGCCTGGGTAGTGTAGGTTTAAGGTAGTGAGGTCTGGAAGGGCAGTTGATGTGGTACTTTTGAGAGGTTCCTGTTGTTTTTTAATGGAGATAAATGGGTTTGTTAGGGGGCAGCCAGATGTAAGCTGGATTTCAATAACAGACTTCCCACACAGATGGGAAAGAGTAGCATTTGTGGGGATCCTTTTCTGGGTGCCCCCTTTCTGATGGAGCCACGGGTGTAGTTGTTGGAAATGAAACAGAAATGTTTCATTTCTGAAAAATTTGCCCACTCTGCATGATTAATCTGTGTATTTCATCCCTAGCATTCATTAGATTGTATTCGGTTAATCTCCTTCCTTAGTAACCATAATTAGAAAAAAAGTTTTTGTTTATGTTGTTCAGAAATGAACAACAGACCTCTTTACATATTGTTTCCAAGTCTGAAGGGTTCCAAAGATTATTGTGTCTGAAATATTTACCCATTTAATGTGTTAATATGCCAGGATCTATTGACTTGTTCAGCTTAATAGTTCTCTTTCTGGGTTTAATTCTCTTGTATTTATTTTCATATTCATAGTGTTAATTACTTGCTCAAAATTTAAGGAGATAGTGGTTTATAAATGTTAATACGTATCACATAACTATCTTCTAGGTAAAACAACATATCTTATGGTTAGGCACTGACCAGGTAAGGGATCAAAACTCAATTTAGATTTTTTTATTTTTTACTACCTTCCCTTCTCATACAGGCCAAGACACCAACCAGGTAAGAGATCAAATCTAATTTTGGTTTACTTCTTCCTTTTTAACTGCCTTCCCTCCTTATACAGGCCAAGACACCAACCAGGTAAGAGATCAAACCTAATTTTGGTTTATTTTTTTCCATTTTGACAACCTTGCCTCCTTATACAGGTCAAGACACCAACCAGGTAAGAGATCAAACCTAATTTTGGTTTATTTTTTTCCATTTTGACAACCTTGCCTCCTTATACAGGTCAAGACACCAACCAGGTAAGAGATCAAACCTAATTTTGGTTTATTTTTTCCATTTTCACAACCTTGCCTCCTTATACAGGTCAAGACACCGACCAGGTAAGAGATCAAAACTGGTTTTGGTTTATTTTTTCCATTTTCACAACCTTGCCTCCTTATACAGACCAAGACACCAACCAGGTAAGAGATCAAACCTAATTTTGGTTTCCCCCCCCCCCCCCCATTTTCACAACCTTGCCTCCTTATACAGGTCAAGACACCGACCAGGTAAGAGATCAAACCTAATTTTGGTTTATTTTTTCCATTTTCACAATCTTGCTTCCTTATACAGGTCAAGACACCGACCAGGTAAGAGATCAAACCTAATTTTGGTGTTGTTTTTTTCCATTTTCAGAACCTTGCCTCCTTATACAGGTCAAGACACCGACCAGGTAAGAGATCAAACCTAATTTTGGTTTATTTTTTGCATTTTTACCACCTTCCCTCCTTATACAAGTAAAGACACCGACCAGGTAAGAGATCAAAACTAATTTTGGTCTATTTTTTCCATTTTCACAACCTTGCCTCCTTATACAGGTAAAGACACTGACCAGGTAAGAGATCAAAACTAATTTTGGTTTATTTCTTCCTTTTTAACTGCTTTCCCTCCTTATACAGGCCAAGACACCAACCAGGTAAGAGATCAAACCTAATTTTGGTTTATTTTTTCCATTTTCACAACCTTGCCTCCTTATACAGGTAAAAGACACTGACCAGGTAAGAGATCAAAACTGGTTTTGGTTTATTTTTTTCAGTTTTACTGCCTTCCCTCCTGTGCTGTGATGTTTTTTGTGTTTTGATGTGGTTTTTTCCCCAGCCCCATTGCGTTCAGGCTGGCTGTGTGTATGTGGGGGGTGTTTTTGTGTGTGTTTTCCCAGCCCCATAGCATTCCGCTGAGGCTGGCTGTGTTTGGGGGCATTGTGTTTTTTCCCCCAGCCCCATAGCGTTCTGCTGGGGCTGGCTGTGTTTTTTGTTTGCTTGCTTGTTTTGGTGTGTTTGTTTTTCGGCCCCAGCATATTCCTATGGGGCTTCCAGTGTTTTATTTTTTAAAATTTTTTTTTGGTGTTTTTTTTCCGGACGGAAAGGATTAATGGGGTTTCTATGTATTCCTATGGGAAATGGTGCTTCGACTTACGACCATTTCAAGTTATGCACATCTTCTAGAATGGATTATGGTCGTAAGTCGAGGCACCACTGTAATGTGGTTGCTGACCTTGAGCCAGATATCCTGGAGAGTGAAGTCAAGTGGGCCTTAGAAAGCATGGCTAACAATAAGGCCAGTGGAGGTGATGGCACTCCAGTGGAACTATTTAAAATCTTAAAAGATGACGCTGTTAAGGTGCTACACTCAATATGCCAGCAAGTTTGGAAAACTCAGCAGTGGCCAGAGGATTGGAAAAGATCAGTCTACATCCCAATCCCAAAGAAGGGCAGTGCCAAAGAATGCTCCAACTACCGTACAATTGCACTCATTTCACACGCTAGCAAGGTCATGCTCAAATTCCTACAAGGTAGGCTTCAGCAGTATGTGGACCGAGAACTCCCAGAAGTACAAACTGGATTTTGAAGGGGCAGAGGAACTAGAGACCAGATTGCTAACATGCGCTGGATTATGGAGAAAACCAGAGAGTTCCAGAAAAACATCTACTTCTGCTTCATTGACTACGCAAAAACCTTTGACTGTGTGGACCACAACAAACTATGGCAAGTTCTTAAAGAAATGGGAGTGTCTGACCACCTTATCTATCTCTTGAGAAATCTATATGTGGGACAGGAAGCAACAGTTAGAACTGGATATGGAACAACTGATTGGTTCAAAATTGGGAAAGGAGTACGACAAGGCTGTGTATTGCCTCCCTGCTTATTTAACTTATATGCAGAATACATCATGCGAAAGGCTGGATTGGATGAATCCCAAGCCGGAATTAAGATTGCCAGAAGAAATATCAACAACCTCAGATATGCAGATGATGCCACTCTGATGGCAGAAAGTGAGGAGGAATTAAAGAACCTCTTAATGAGGGTGAAAGAGGAGAGCGCATAAAATGGTCTGAAGCTCAACATCAAAAAAACGAAGATCATGGCCACTGGTCCCATCACCTCCTGGCAAATAGAAGGGGAAGATATGGAGGCAGTGACAGAGTTTACCTTCTTGGGCTCCATGATCACTGCAGATGGTGACAGCAGCCACGAAATTAAAAGATTCCTGCTTCTTGGGAGGAAAGTGATGACAAACCTAGACAGCATCTTAAAAAGCAGAGATATCACCTTGCCGACAAAGGTCCGCATAGTCAAAGCTATTGTTATTCCAGTCGCGATGTATGGAAGTGAGAGCTGGACCATAAAGAAGGCTGACTGCTGAAGAATTGATGCTTTTGAATTGTGGTGCTGGAGGAGACTCTTGAGAGTCCCCTGGACTGCAAAGAGAACAAACCTATCAATTCTGAAGGAAATCAACCCTGAGTGCTCACTGGAAAGACAGATCCTGAAGCTGAGGCTCCAATACTTTGGCCATCTCATGAGAAGAGAAGACTCCCTGGAAAAGACCCTGATGTTGGGAAAGTGTGAAGGCAAGAGAAGAAGGGGACGGCCGAAGACGAGATGGTTGGAAAGTGTCATCGAAGCTACCAACATGAATTTGACCAAACTCCGGGAGGCAGTGGAAGACAGGAAGGCCTGGCATGCTCTGGTCCATGGGGTCACGAAGAGTCGGACACGACTTAACGACTAAACAACAAAATAGGTTGTTGGAAGGAGAGGTAAGTAAATGTTTGGGAGGAACACAAAGTCCTATCCAGACCTGCTTTCTCCCATATATACTTCACACATTTCATCTCCATCTCACTCCTTAGCCAAATCTTCACCCCCCACTCAGTCCCTACATCTTAATTCATCCACTATCACATTGACCTGCCCTCCCCACACCTCCCTCCCTCCAGCAACCGACAGAACGTCTCTTCTCCTCCTACCCACAATCCCCCATCATTGCTCTTCATATGCACATACCCAGACATACTATTACTTTTTCAAAAAAAAACCTTCACCTCTAGACCCACCCAACTCCCCTCTCATACATACACATTCCACCTTCTTCCCAGCCGTATGGCTCCCCTACAGGAGATCCTCCCCTCCCAATCCCACACCATGCCACATGACGACTCCTCTGCCCCACATGGACAAAAAGCATCCCACTATGCACTCCGCTCATCCCTTCCATGCCCCACATGCCCGACAGCCCTAACCAATCCCTCACAACATTTATAACATGCCCCCCACAACCCACCCCTCAATAGAGGGGTTAAAATCAGTTAAGTGTGTTCCTAGTTAACTCCAACACTTCAGTCCATCTCTGTATTTCTGGAGCTGGTGGGCAATGTATACCTCTGCCGGCGTCGATTCATACACTGACTTGGAACTATTTTTCCCATGTCTCCTGATCTGACATAGGCAGGTAGAGGCACCAATTGGTGCTTCCCACAAGCCTGTGCTGGGGCTGGATGTTGGTGCAATTATAAGATCCTTCTGCCCCCAGCCAGCCCTTTTTCCTTTGAGTTAACCTGCCCACCCTGGGTCCAGTGTGGCTGAGGTGGTCGCTTCGGGGCCGGATAGGAATTTTGGGTCCGTCTCACCTGATTGGCATATAAAAGGTGGGTGGACGTATTTTTGCCTGTCCCACACTGTTTACCCATGGGATTCTGAGGGCTATTCTAGGTTTGAGTCACGTTTAAATAGGTCAAACTGTCAGGTAGTGCGGAAGAGAAGGTGAGTTTCAGTGAGCTCCCAAAAAGCACATGGGGTCCTACTGCACCCAGCATCACAGCAACCAGGATCTAGCGTTTCACTTGCTGGGATAAGGGGTGAATAAGGTATAGTCCCATCCATTGCATGTCTTAGTTCTAGACAATTGGATGGATGGCAGATAGGGAGGTTTTTCTTCCCAGCCTGTGGCCACCTGGGTACGAGCTGTTCAGGAGACAGCTCTGACCAGGGGCTTGGGACTTACCCGCTTAGGATTGGAGAGGGGGTAAGAGATACCCCTAGAGCCTGCCCCAGGGATCCACATGACGTCCAGACCCCTCTGCAGGATGAGAGTGATTGGAGGTTAAAAGCAATAAAGTGTGGCCCTAGTTAACTCCAACACCTGTGTCTGTCTCTTTATTTCGGGAGTGGGTGGGCAGAGATTAAATAACAGTGGTGGAGGAAAACATTGAATATTAATTTCATGAACTTTAAAATATCATGTGAATAAATCTACAGTGTTTTGGAAATTCATAGTATTACTGTATATTCCAAAGTGTCAATAGTCAACAAAGGACCACAGCGGAATATTTTAACTACAAAAATTCTCAAATGCTTTCCAGACAGTTTACATGTCTCCTCTACATTTTCTCTTTTGCATTCTTTTTCAACAGCTCCACCGTTCATCCCAAAAGCAGTCTTCACTGCCACTAGCAAAGTTCCATCTCCCACCCCTCCTAATGTAGGATATCCACAAGAATAATCACAGGCCTGACACTATACTTATTTCCTACTGATTCTGCCTCTTATCAAACAAGAGGTGAATTACCGAGACAGGGCTCACATGATCAGCATTGCTGATTTATCAAGAAAACATCAAACTAGTGGCATTCCCATTTGGACATAAGAAAAAAAGCTCTCCTCTTTCTCTTGATCCTGAAGGATAGAGATCCAAGGGTTGGACCCTTATAAATTTTAAACAGAAGTTTCCAAGAGCTGCAGATGGAGATGGTATTTGTAGCAATCTGTGACAGATTGTTACCGCTGATCATACAGGTAAAAGGTAAAATGAGTGGAAGAAGCAGTGCAGGAAGAATAATCAATTATTGGTCTGGATACCTTTTTGTTTGTTCCTTGTTTCTTGTTGGCCGCGGCTCTTCGGCCCCGGTGGTGGTGGCAAACAAGCAGCAGCAGGAAAGAAAAAGGAAAGGAAGAGAGAGGGAGGGAACGAGCGACAGACCGTCAAGACGGACGGATGGACGGGCACGAGCTCTCCGCGGCAGGCTGCGAAAGGAGACGGGGAGGGGAGCGCACACGAGAAGGCTGTTCTCTCAGCATCACCCCCTCCTGCGGCACGTCTGGGCAGGGAATTGAGGAGCGCCAGGTGGGAGGAAGGAGAAGCACGCGGCCAGGTTGCGAGCGGGGCCCCTCCTTCACCTCAGCCACAGAGAGGATGAGGCGACAGCAGCAGCAGCCTCGCCAGGTGACCCACGAAGAGCGGGGGGAGAGAGAGAGCTAAAAGTAGAAGCCCCAGTGGCGCCAAACCCCTGAGGGAGAAGACTGCCAGGCAGGGAGAGGGCTCCCCTTCTGGACGCATGGGCACTTCGGGGGGGCAGGCAGGACCCAGCCCCTACGAGGCGGGGAGGAAGCCCCGCGCTCGCCAAGTAGTTGCCGCCGCCGCTGCTCCCGCTCCAGGTTGGGCTGAAATTAGAAGCCAGGCAGATTTTGAGAGTGGGTGGGCGTGTTGTGCTTGCGGGTGGCCGTGTTGCACTCGTGCGCATGTGCACAAGCGCGACACGCCCCACCGCAAGCACAACACGCCCGCCCGCAAGCGTGACACACCCCTCCGCAAGCGCAACACGCCCCCCATGCGTGCGTGTGGGGGTCGGAGATCCGTGTCCGCGGCCCAGTTAAAGGAAGCCCATGGACCGGCGCCGGGCCGTGGACCGGGAGTTGACGACCCCTGCATTAAAAGATTTTTTTACATCCTTTCAGGGCAAAGCAGGATAGAAGATTTAGAAGAATCTGGAGGAGGGCAGGAGGGGAATGAAGGTCTAAAGGTGAAGGAACAGGAATTGTACAGAGGAGCAGAGATAACAAGAGTTGAAAGCCCCTTGTGACAGAATATTGTCGAGGCAGATGGGGAAGAAGAAGGGGAGACCTAGGTGGAGGCTCCAGAGAGGTCCCAACCAGAACCATCCAAAGAAATTCTCCAAACTTTATCTTTTAGTTGGCTGTGCTGCTGTTTAGCACAACAGCAGCACCATCAACCTCCTGGTGACCCTGAACTGAGGACCCACATTCTGACCCAACTGCCAAGAGGGAGAAAGCAGCAGCAATTTGAATGTCTCTGAGGTCTGGAGTAGAGATGGGCACAAACTGGAAAACTAGTGATTCATGATGGTTTGTTTGTGGATAACCACAAACCAGGAACCCTTGGGAAAATGAACTTTTTTTGGTTCATGCCAGGGGGCCTACCTGCTCCTGCCACTCCACGTGTCCCTTCATGGCCACGACCACATGCACAGAGGCAGAGGTAGGCTCCTGGCAGGAAAGTTGGGCCTGTTGTCTCTAAGGATATCACCCGCAGCAGTGGCAGCAGCAACAGGAGCAGGTAGGTGGAGGTGACGAAGGCAGTGGGAAGAGGGCAGGTGGGCATCCCCTTTTGCTGAAGCAAACAAAATGCCAAAGGGATAAAAAGTTCAGCGTTTTGTTTTGCTTCAGCAAAACAGGATCCCCGAACCGCATCATGAAACGAACCACAAACTAGCCTGGTTCATTGGGTTTTTTGGTTCATGGTTTGTTTCATGCCCATTTCTAGTTTGGAAGCCAAGATACTGGACATTTGGACCTGTTGATGGCATGCTGTGGTTGAGGAAAGTGGGGGGCACAAAAGTAAGCCTAGACTTACTGATGGACATTGTGGGAGAGTGAAGGAACCACTCCCCAACTTGGGACCTGGCAACCAGTTTGAATCCAGCATAACCTGGACAAAGATGGGAGTTAAGACCTTGAACAGTTAAGACTTTGTTACATTGCAGCCATGTCGGTTTGTTAGTCATCATCATCATCAACTTAGAACTGCATAGCTCAACGGGACCCTCTGGGTCATCTAGTCCAGTCCCTATCAAGGAGGTCCAGTGGGGAATTGAACTCCCAACTCTGATGCCTAAACCACTGAGCTATAAAGTTGGAGTGAACAATATTCCAGACTCCTGCTTATATGTCAGGATTTGTGGGACGTTTTGATGTCTCCCTGTCTAGGGAGGACTTGGGGGCACATACAATTATACATAATTTAAATTGGTATCAGTATTATTGCTAGTTTAATTTTTTTTTTCCCAGTCATTTACATTGCCCTAAGAGTTTGATAAGCAGACAAATAATTTTTATGAAGAGTACATTCAGGAATAAAATGACTACATAGCTAAGTAAACAAAGTTTTTGGGACTGAGTGTCTTCCCAAGAACAGTCTCCATACCCGGCTTCATGTTTATTCAGGACCTCTTTAGCTGCGTGAATTACTTATGTAAAGCCCTGCAGACCTGAAACTCAATTCGGATTACTTACAACTGCCTGTAAATATTTGAACAGAGTAAAGCTCCCCCTTTCCAGGCTTTTTAAGATCAAAGAATACTTCATCACATGTTGGTGTCTTGTCACTCTAAAAACCGGCACGAACAATTAATGGGAAATCTTTACTCCTGATAATTCCATCACACCACGGCTTTCATTAGCATGTCACAAATGGAATGTGTTATATGCTGTCAAGTCGGAGCTGACTTATAGCAACCCTAATAGGGCTTTCAAGGTGCATATTCAAGGTATTATCAGTTCCTCTGCCCCCGCTCAAGTTTCCAGAGACAGGTAAGGATTTTGAACCCATGTCTCTTGAGTCTCAGTCCATCATTCTACCCATTACACCACATTAGGTATCTATACATGCAATACACTGATACAAAAATTATTACGATCTACTGAATATGAAATCTTACTTTTTCACACACTCTTTTTCATTCACTCTCTCACAAAAGGACCCTCAGTTTTCCACTCTTTTCAGATTTATTGTACGTGTGTCCAAAAAACAACAATCCACTGGTTGGCTTTCAGTGCCCTAACCTGTACTGTGTATATCTGCCATCAGTGATGTCATTGCACAAATCTAGCTATACTGGAATTATGATGTCATTCTCTATTGCTGCTCCCAGACTTTGGAACTCCCTCCCACAGGAGGCCAGGCTGGCCCTTTCTTTGCTGTCCTTCTGCAAGCAGATGAAGACAGTTCTCTTGAGGCAAGCTTTCTCTCAGTGACTGTCCACCTGAGTGGGGTTTTTTAATGGATGGTTGTGCCTTCCAGCTTTGAATGCGTTTTTAGCATTGTTTTTGTTTACCGTATTTTTAATGTAGTATTTGCTTGATCCTTTTGCACACTTGCTATTTTTAGCATTGAATATTGTCATTTAATGGTATCAGCCACTTTGGGTCATTTTGAAGGAGAAAGGAGGAATAAAAATATTTTTAATAAAATAATAAATAAATCTTGTTTGCTGAAGGATCTTTGGATGGATGGCATCATCTGTCCCCAGTTCAGAAAGAAAGAAGATAAAATGTTGTCATGGATCGAACTCCTGAGAAGCAGCCCCTGGGGAAAATGGTTATTTTATAAAAGCTACATACTTCACATTTCTAATAAAACAACATTCTTCCTGCTCAGGGTTGTTTAGTGTTTTTTTAATAAATAATAATCATGTGCTGCCAACTCAATTCTGACTGACCCTTTTCAGGGTTTTCCAGGTAGAGAATACTCAGAAGTGGTTTCCCATTCCCTTATTCTGGGGCGTGCCTGGGACTATGCAGCTTGCCCAAGGCCACACAGGCTGGCTTTACTCGCAGGAGGCACAGTGGGGAATTGAGCATCCAACCTCTGATTCTCCAGCCAGATACCTAAACTATTAAGCTATCCAACCAACTGAGTTTCTTTCTACTCCAGAAAAGAAACTTGAATATATTTGTTGCAAGCCTAGTGTTTCTGACTGTCAGGGCATCTTTTAGATGTTATATTCTTCTGCATGCAATAAATAAGCAAACACATTGTCTTCGGAAAGCTTTGTTGGTATGATTTTTCAACACAGTGACGTCTTCCTGAATAAAATGCACCATTTGGTTTTTTTTAAAACAACCCAGGGAAAATCCTAAGGTGAGGCAATCCTGTGTATTTCACTTGATGTGGTTGTTCGGCAACATCTATTTATTTATTTGATTTACAAACTGCCCCATTAGTGTGAGCACTACTCTGGGTGGTTTACGAGATTAAAACTTACAACTGGTTATTTTGTGGCAGGGTAGGGCGGTATTTTATAAACAGCACTCTAAGTGGATTTTTTTTCAAGTTTTAAAAGCTTTTCTGCCCGTGGCTGGCTGTGGTTGGATACATGGTATTAGCCTATCCTTCCTAAACCTCTTACTTTATTTCTTTATATCTACTGAGTTTGTGTGTGTGTGTGTGTTAGTGTGTTTAATTATTAATGCTAGGCGTGCTTTGTATCACTGGCCAGAAGCTTGTACCATTGTTACTGTTAGTTTTAACTAGTTAGTACTCGTTTTTAGAGATGGGGGCTTCATATTCATATACAAATACGAAGCCCCCCGGCACAGGTGGCCAGGCTGATTACCTCCCACCCCCAAACCCCACCGGACCACTTATCGCACGGCATGCAGCGTGTGTGGCCGGCATCATCGTCAGTGAGTGAATCGCAGTGGTACCTCAGCGGCCACAGCCCCGCCTCCCTGCTCTCTCAGCCACTCTGCGACTGAGCAGGGAGACTCATCCTCTCACCCCCTTGCTGGAGTGGCTGGGCGAGCAGGGAGGCGGGGCCACAGCAGCCGAGCTACTGCCATGATTGGCGCGCTGACGATGACACCAGTCATGTGCGCCGTGCACCGCGTGGTGCGAGGTCTGGGGGTCAGAGGTAATCAGGCCAGCCTCCTGTGCCAGGGGGCTTCGTATTTGTATATAAATATGGAGCCTCCATGTCTAGTTGTTTTCATTACTTCTGAACAACAGGAAAGAGTTGTTGTTTATATATAGATAGATAGATAGATAGATAGATAGATAGATAGATAGATAGATAGATAGATAGATAGATAGATAGATAGATAGATAGATAGATAGATAGATAGATATAGCTATAGTAGTAACAGTCTACACTTTGTCTTTTAGGCTGGCTCTAAAAATGGAGGTTGGGTGGAGAGCTTTAGAACTAACTGGAACTAATTACTTTTAAAAACTAACTTCCCAAACTCTGGGCATGGCCCAGAGATGATACCATTTCTAGAGAAAAGGAACTATTCAGAGTTTCTCCTCTGATGAAATATTTGGGATTCCCTAATCTTAGAACAGCAGAACTGGATCCTTGAGTCCCACCCCTGTCAAGGAGGCACAGTGGAGAATCGAACTCCCAACCTCTCAGTTATTATTTACCCCTCCTGTTCATTTTTCGAGCATTGCTGTCCTACTCATACTGGCAAAGAAGTAGGCAAAAAGTAGGCAAGCAGGCAGATTTTTTGCTCTCTTTCTGAAGTTTTCGTCTTGCTTTTGGTATTGTTATGGCTACCCCACATGTTTTTTAAGGCTCTCAGCACATGCAGACAAATTGTGAACCGGCAGCTCTACATTTAATGCACCATGCAGCACTTAAGACAACCGAAGAACTCTATTCATTTACATATAGAATACATAGCAAATTGTAATTAAGCCACCCTCTACAGATGCACCATAATACCAGAAAATAAATAAATAAATAAAACAATTACAAGCTGGTATACTTACTGCTTTCCATTTCAATACTAATGCAAACTATTAAGTAAACCAAGGTATAATGAGCTGAGGGTCATTAACTTATCTTACTGTAGGAACAGAGCTGCAGCTCAGTATAATTAGTAACTTGCAGATCAGTGGAAACATGCTGGAAAATGCTGATCAGCTGCTCCCATGACTGTTGGGACTATACCTCTTGTAACTTTAAACTAAGGATAAAATGTCCTAAAGAAGACAGCTATAAAGGCACATACCTCAGATCTGAGGTTGATGCTACTATTATTAGGAGAAAAATAGCCCAGATTCTAGTTCAAAATTCTTGACTTTAGCCATAAAATAATTTGGAAGTAACTAGTTGGAAGCCATGTAGATAACAGATAGTTGTCCAATTTTTTCTTGAATGCCTCCGAGAAGTGACCACTCCCTGAGGTAATTGGTTCCATTTTTGTACTGCTAGAACAGTTAAGAAGTTTTTCCTGATATTCAGCCTAAATCTGGCTTCCTGTAAATTGAACCCATTATTATGTGCCCATACTCTGGGATGATTGAGAACAGATCCTGCCTCTCCTCTGTTTGACTGCCTTTCAAATATTTGAAAAGTGCTATCTTATCTCCCCTAAGTCTTATTTTCTCAAGGCTAACCATACCCAGTTCTTTCAGCCTTTCCAGTCCCTTGGTCATCCTTGTTGCCATCCTCTGAACCTGACTCAGTGCTTGAGTCATATATTACTGTCCCTTGACTATTTAGTGAGGACACTGTAGGGATGGAAATACTTGCTTGTCTCATTCTCATATGCAAGAATGAGAACAACATTATTTTTCTCCTTGTCTGCAAAAGGGCATGATATTTTCTGCCAATTATCAACAAGAATAATTTTCACAGAAATTGAACAAATTGTACAAATCGTGGAAAGTGATAATAGCTGCTGTCTTGTTGCGTGCACTGTACGTTGCATGGAATTAGAAGCAGTTAGATGGGTTGTTAGTGTTTCTCAATCCATCAGGCATTCCTTTTGTGTTTGCTCTGTGTGTACTTTGCTTCACAAATATAAAAGATACACGTTTTGTGGAGAGATATTTTGCACAAATAAAGAGTAGGAGTTCCTTGTCTCTTTCTTGAGCTGTGGACAATAAATCTTCTGTTGCTCACTGATCTCCTGAGATACCATCTTGGTGTAACATCCTGTCTATGGAAAAGAAATAATTTTTCAAGATTTCATAACACCTTTAAGCTTTTGTTGTTGTTTAGTTGTTAAGTCATGTCCAACTCTTCATGACCCCATGGACCAGAGCATGCCAGGCCCTCCTGTCTTCCACTGCCTCCTGGAGTTGGGTCAAATTCATGTTGGTTGCTTCGATGACACTGTCCATCCATCTCATCCTCTGTCGTCCCCTTCTCCTCTTGCCTTCACATTTTCCCAACATCAGGGTCTTTTCCAGGGAGTCTTCTCTTCTCATGAGATGGCCATTAAACTTTACCCTGTAACTATAAAAGTTATACTGCAAAAGGGGTAGCATTAAATAATAATCTTGTGCCTTCGTGTCAATTCTGACTTATGGTGACCCTTTTTAGGGTTTTCCACGTAGAGAATACATAGAAGTGGTTTACCGTTCTTTCTTCTGGGGGCGCCCTGGGACAGTGCAGCTTGCCCAAGGCCACCCAGGCTGATTCTACTTTTAAGAAGGCACAGTGGGGAATCCAACTTCCAACCTCTGGCTACACAGCCAGATACCTAAACCACTGAGCTGTCCATCTATCTCAGAGTTCTAACTGTACTGTAAGATGATTATGCTTTTGTTACTTGAAGAGGAAGTAATGACTGGATCTATTTGTTACTGAGGGCCAGTGTGGTGTATTAGGTAAACTACCAAACTCAGGAAGCCTGGGTTCAAATCCCCGTTCTGTCATGAAAACTCACGGGGTAGGGTAGAAATGGTAAATGTCTTCTAGAACATGTCACATAACTCAGAAGCCTATTACGGCCACCCTAACAACTTTACAAGTTAAGCTGACACCATAACAACAGTGACAGTATCCCTGTGCCTCCTTGGCAGGGAATGGACTCAAAAGTCTCTTCCAGCTCTGCATTTCTAAGATTATTATAAAATGATGATGATGATTAACATTTGCAACCAGTTATTTTCCAGAACCAAACCAAAAGTAAAGTACAGCTTTAAGACTAACAAATTTAATCTCCAGGCTTAAAAGGAAGGTACCTCAAAATTCCAGTTGCAGGGGAGGGGGATCAGGAGACAGGTCTCTCGTTGTCTCGTGTGCTCCCAGAGGCATCTGGTGGGGCCACTGTGAGATCCAGGAAGCTGGACTAGATGGGCCCTTGGCCTGATCCAGCAGGGCTCTTCTTATGTTCTTAAATTTATTTATTCAGAGTATATGAAATAGTGGATAATGGAGCAGACTATGATGGCTACCTGTCTGAAACGAATTACTTCTAATCTCTGAATAGAGTCATGAAGAAAGACCAGCTTCTTTCCACACATTTTGAAGGATGCCATATTAATCTGTCCAGCTACCATTCGGAGGACTAGAGCAAAAGAAACCATCACAGTAATTTCCCCCCCTATGGCTTACAATGTATGGCAGTACCTTCATGAAACTACTAACCCATATGTATATCTGCCTATAACTTTTTATTTTCACCACTGCTAATGTTCTAGTCTTCCTTCAAATTTCCTAAGACTTCGTGGTTTCCTGCAGTTATTTTCTCCTCACAACTTCACTCCCTTGCCTGCTGATTCAATAAGAGCTTGGAAAACAAACCGAAAAAGAAAAGAAAAAAAACAAAATGAAACTAGACAAACAGCTACAGTGAACAGTTACTTCGCAAGCCATCTGTAGCTACCCATTTTCTAAAAATATTGGTCAAACAATTGCTAATAGCAAACATTTGCTGGAGGGAAACAGACACACACACATTCATGTACACACACACACATTCTGTTTGTGGACAATTAATTCTGAGAAAATTAGGTTAAATTATAGTCAAATAAATTATTCATGTGAATGATTCACTCAGCTGTACCCAGAACGTTACAGAATCCAACTGCAGGCTAGCACGCAAGAGCGTCATTGGCATTTGGTCCCTTTCACTAATCCCAATAGAAATTCAACGGCACTCGGGCACTTTCATAATGTTGGTCTAGAATCAGCTCAACAATGTCACCACTGTGACCAGCCTCGTTGCCTGTCAGCACTCAAGGAGTAGAGGACCAAAGAGTATTTAGGCAACAGGCAGAAAAACGGGCTGACTCAGCGTATTTCAACAGTTATTTCCAGCTCAGCATTGTGTTTTGTTCTGCTCTGCTGCTCCATTAAATGCTTCCTCAATGCCCTTGAAACTGTCTTTCAGATTTGCCAGCAAATTGGATCTTCAGCAATGGGGGATGGAGGGGAGGATCCTACTCAGATGAAGTGGCTGTGGTATTTTGGAGAAAGCAGGAAATGTTGATAACCAGGACAAAATTTCTTTGACAGCTTTTCCATGGCCACTGAGTTTTGCCTAGAAACGGCTGGACCTCTGTGTGGATCACCCTGTGGTGATCCAGTGAACTGCAGTTGTCAGACTTGTCGGGGGGGGGGGAATTATTTGTTTTATGTAGTGCTGGAAGGGAGATTTGCAGATACCCTGGATTACCAGAAAGATGAACAAATTAATCCTTGATCAAAGCAGACCTGAGCCATTAAATGACTAATTCATTTGGTCATATATCTTCATGTTTTCCAGTCAACATAAATATTAAAATTCTGTTTAAAACATTATATAGAAACAACTCATTGCTAATGAGTAATATTACTTACTTCACTGACAATGAAGAAACTGAAATAGTTAGAGATTTTGTATACCTTGGTTCAATCATCAATCCAAATGGAGACTGCAGCCAAGAAATCAAAAGATTTAAGATTCTGAAGGGCAACAATGAAGGAACTAGAAAAGATCATCAAGTGTATGGATGTGTCACTGGAGACCAAGACCAAGACGATCCACACTACCGCATTTCTGATCACCATGTAGGGGTAAGAAAGCTGGATAGTTAAGAAAGCTGACAGGAAAAAAAAATTAATTCCTTTGAAATGTGGTGCTGGAGGACAGCTTTGCCGATACCCTGGACTGCCAGAAAGACAAACAAGTAAGTCCCAGCGCAAATCAAGCCCAAACAATCTCTGCAGGCAAAAATATTGAAACTGAGGCTGTCATACTTTGGGAACATAATGAGAAGGCAGGATTCCCTGGAAAAGACAATGATGCTGGGAAAAGCTGGAGGCAGCAGGAAAAGAGGAAGACCAAATTCAAGATGGACAGGCTCATTAAAGGAAGCCACCAGCTTGAATTTACAGCTGAGCAGGGCAGTTGAGGACAGGATATTTTGGAGATTGCTTACTCACAGGATCGTCATAAAGCTTTCTGCTGTGTTCCATTATCTCTGGTTGGTCTTTGGTCCTCCCTCTTGGCTGGCTTCTTGATTCCATTCCCTGGTTAATCCTTTGGACACACTAGTGGCACAAACTATCCCATCACCTAAGATGGGAGGACACATGCCACTGTTCCCCCCACTGCCACCACACACCCATCACCACCCTCTTCCATGTCCTGCTCTGTTTGGACATCATCAATGTGAGCATAGCTAGTTTGGGAGGACACACCATCCACAATTTCTAGCTCTGTGAAAGAATCCCTTTGGACTCAGGGATATGGCCCTGTTTAATGAAGCAAACTAGCTGCTTTCTGTGACTGTGGCAGCACGACATCCTGTCCCCTTCTTACATTTTGGCCTGAAAATCTCAGGAAATGAGATGCTGTTGACATGGCAACCCTACTCATAGGGGGGACATGGTTTTCCTACCTTCTACTCAGTTCCCTGAGGAGGGAGATTTGTTTTCCTCACACCATTTCATAGGAACACCATCCCTGCTTGGTCATTTGGTGATGGCTTACTATTCAGACTTACTTCCTAGTTTCCTGAACTGGTCTTTGCTCCTATTCATTGTCTTGTCCTCGGGCTCTCAGCTCCTGACTTACCTGAGGTGGCAATCCACAGTCCAGCACGAACATTTAGGTAAAACATGGAAGTTTCCGACGCAAGGGAAGGATCCAAAGCATTTAGAAAGAAGGAAAGGGTTGTTGTTTTAATAAGGTCGAATTTAGGAATTTGAATCTTACAGCCTTTTGCTCTTGGCAATAAACTAAGGGGAGAGAATGTCTCTTTTCTCTTCACAGCAAGATTACTCTGTGTGAGGTTTTTCTCTGAGAAATATCAGGGGATCCATGTACATTTTTTCCCCAGAAGAAATCTTTGCAGAATTATTACAGTTCCTGCAAGAGTAGGTGATACCTTTGTAGACCACTTTAAAAAATAATCATACAATCTGCACACTTTTATGGATCAGGATTATCCACTTCGTTAGGCATGTACCAGTGTGAAGTCTAAAAGTTCATGACAAGATGGATTTTGCCAGGAAAGTTGCTCTTGGATGTAAAGTCCAAATGCTCTTGGCAAGATGGTTTTCACCAGGCACGTCTTTCTAAGATGTAAGTCAGGAAAGAGGCAGGCTGCATTAGAGCTGTTGGTAGATCACAAGTCTACACAAAATGGTGGCTTTCCTTCACAAGATTCCCTGCAAGAGACATTGAGCTGCACAGAATTTGGAAGTTTCTTGCCCAAAAGAACAGTTGGCAGAAAATAAGGAAAGTAAACAGAAAAAATGAGCACAAGAGGATCTCATTTTTGCTGGAAGTCCCGAAACCTTGCTGCTGCAGGAGGAAGTTTTGACAAGGAGTCATGGCTTGGTGAGACTTAGTGAATCAATGAGAGCAAAACATTTCTCAAATATTATCCATGTCTCTAGCCTAAAGTCACACAGTTCAGGGCCAATTAGGGATTTGAACACAGATCTCGACCTAAATTATTTCTTTAGCTACTGTATGCAGTTGTTCATACAAGGCATATTTCTTCCTCTCTCGGTGACTGCTTGATCCATAATTGAATTAAAATGCTTGACAGCATCAACATGCATGAAAATGCGAATCCAGACAAAAATATTTCAGAACCTTTAAAAAAAAAATCAGGTATTTCTCCCAGACTGGCTACTACTCTGGAGTGTTTCTCCAACATGGTTCCAGAGGTGTTATGTATAATGGAAATACATTTAACAGAGCTCCAATGCCCACAGGTTATTACACACACAACTGAAAACCGAATAGGCCTTGCATGGAACATTTGTGAAAGCAAATGTTTAATTAGGTATAACCTCATAACTTTAGAGGTAAGTTACAGGCAATTTGAAATTGGTAAAAACCCAGTTTATCCATAGCAGTGATATACACGAGGAGCTTTATCACACCAACACCTTTTAAACAAGATCTGCTAAGCTTTTTGCTGCTGATTCCCAATAACTGTAAGCTGTGCCAAGAAGAAGAGGAAGAATGGATGAATTTCATGGCATGCAAATTTACTCATCACCCCTTCAAATTTGTGCATTTATGCCAATGAGAAAAACAATATTATTTGGTGGTGGTGAATCTCTTTAATCTATCACAATTAGAATATCATAAACATGCCCAGCCATTTGCAGGCAAGTCATTCAAATTCAGTCGCAGCCTTCTGATTTTCTTGGGAATATTAACGAACCCATTAGTTGATTGTGATTAAAGCTTTTTGACAGTTCATTTTCTACTAATAAGTCTAGTGAAGTACGGTATTACACATGACACATGATCATCTATTTGGCTCTCCCTCCCACCCTGTATGAAAATGGGTGCATTGATCAAGCTGGCATTGGTTCTTAAATCTACCAGTAGTACCCTGAAAATGCACGTCAACTTTTCAGTCTTCAAAGGATTACATTTCACATCTTTCCTGATGTCTTTGAACATAAAACACCTTGTTGTTGTTGTTTAGTCGTTAAGTCGTGTCCGACTCTTCGTGACCCCATGGACCAGAGCACGCCAGGCCCTCCTGTCTTCCACTGCCTCCCGGAGTTGGGTCAAATTCATGTTGGTCGCTTCGGTGACACTGTCCAACCATCTTGTCCTCTGTCGTCCCCTTCTCCTCTTGCCTTCACACTTTCCCAACATCAGGGTCTTTTCCAGGGAGTCTTCTCTTCTCATCAGATGGTCAAAGTATTGGAGCCTCAGCTTCAGGATCTGTCCTTCTAGTCTTGAATAAAGTCTGCGGGAATGAGTGGTACTTGCCCTGTATCCTTTATAAGGATATAAATCCCTGTATAAATCAAACCATGAACCAAAAAACAGACAAACTGGGCTGGTTCATGGTTCGTTTTGTGACCCAGTTCAGGGATCCAGTTTTGCTAAAGCAAAACAAAACACTGAACTTTTTTCTGCTTGGCGCTTTGTTTTGCTTTGGCAAAATGGGATGGCCCACCCACCTCTTCCTGCTGCCCCATCACCTCCACCTACATGGTCCTGCCAACTAGTCCGGCCACCTCTGCCTCCTGTGCCACTGCTGCACACCACCGGTACCATTTTCAAAGGCACAGCCAGGCTCCTGGCAGGGAAGCCATATACACTGCTTTTGCGCATGTGGTTCATTTTTTTGGGTGGCCCATGATGGATTATGGGTCACCATGAAACACAAACCTTCATAAATCACCAGTTTTCACATTCATGCTAATCTCTACTCTGGGTGCATTTTGATATTTGTGGATTTCTAGCTGTCATGAAGATCCACTCCTATGAATGAGGAAATGTATGTGGTAAGGCCAGGTTTTTAGCCTTTTGTTTAGCGATGTATGGAAGTGAGAGCTGGACCATAAAGAAGGCTGACCGCCGAAGAATTGATGCTTTTGAATTGTGGTGCTGGAGGCGACTCTTGAGAAGGCAAGAGGAGAAGGGGACGACAGAGGACGAGATGGTTGGACAGTGTCATCGAAGCTACCAACATGAATTTGACCCAACTCCGGGAGGCAGTGGAAGACAGGAGGGCCTGGCGGGCTCTGGTCCATGGGGTCACGAAGAGTTGGACACGACTTAATGACTAAACAACAACAACAAAGGCCAGGTATTAGACTAAATGGTGCAGGCATAACAAGCTTTCTGATCAGGGCAGCAGTATTTTCATATCAAGGCCTTCTGCTTTGTCTTTATTTTTCCTTTCCTTTTTTTTCCAGTCATCAGGGTAAACTCTATAAGTAGCTTTCTAGAGAAGTCTCTAGGAAGGGAGTGAGTGATGGGCTTTAAAGGGGCAATGGGCATGGTCCTCATTTGTTTCTTCTTAAAAGGGCAGGTACAGAGAGCCTACTGCCCTCTACAATTTTTAAATCTATTTTCTTCAATCCTGGATCTGAAATTAATTGTGCTGTAGTCACAAGACTTTGATGATTTAATTAATAACCTTGCAATGGAAAGACAAGGCAGGTTCATTTCTAGGTAAAAATTGTACTGCCCTTTGTCCACCTAAGTTCCTTTCTTATTCTTTACTTCTACTTGCAAGTTGTGAATAAGACATTTAATGCAAGGGTCTGCCATTCCACCTTATTAACGGCTCTGGGCTCTTTGTTCTGCCCCATGGTCAGCTAAAAAATGCATAAATGAATCAGCAGATACTGAGCCCACAGATAAGGGGTCCTATTGTATTACATTAGTATCCTACTTTTCATCCCTAACGGTGACCTACCCACATCTTTTCCTTCCAACATTTTCTTCACAACCACCCTGAGAGACAGCTGAGAGGGTTAACTGGCCCAAGATCATCCAGTCAGTTTAACACATGAGTGACTTGACATCTCATCTGAACATTCTGACCATAATTGTCTCTCCCCAGCTGGACAGAAAAATGAAGTGAGTATAGATATATATTAAAAACAAATAGTTAGTTTATTTTGAAATGACTTGATTGCCGAACCATCTGAAATAAGTCAAGAGAAGTTGCCTGTCTCTTTTATGAGCATCCTGACTTACACATGTAACAATCTGCAGGATAGTTTTGTAGAAATGCTCCTAGCTCTTATTTGAAGGCATCTTATGTTATTTTAATTGGCTTTTCACTGCCATAATATTTCAACACAGGTGCAGCCCTCATCAGCTTCTTAAGATTCATACAAACACCTGCTGCTGATGAGAACCTCAGCTTCATGCATCATCATTAAAAAAACACAAAGCCCTTCACTGACACATTTCCCCCCACCAGTTTTAGAATGCACTTTCTCAAAATTTGGAAATGTGTATTCTTCGAGACTTCTGTAATTCTTCCTTAATGTTCTTTTGAGCATATCATCAATGGAATGTGGCTTAAGGTCAAGTCCTAATTTTAGGCCAGCACACCACACTTAAATGAGAGCCTTGAACTGAGCCAGAAACATCACCCATATTCTAGGTCTGGGTTCTCTACTAAATGTTGTTAGACTACAAATCTCATGACACCTATCCATTGGCCATGTAGGGGGAAGGCTTCTGGGAGTTGAAGTCTAAAACACATGGAGGGTTAAAGATTGAGGATTACTGCCAGAACTGTAACTATCTGTGTCTCCATAATTAGTACTACTTGTGTCACCCACTCCTTCCAAGCCTGGCTTCTTAGAGTGGCCACACACAGAGAGAGGCCCAGAAGAATGTCAGCTGGGAATCGGGCCTTCTTGGTGGTGGCCCCATCCCTTTAGAATGTCTTTCCACCAAACATATGCCAGGTCCCATCCCTCCATGTTTTCAGAAGACTTGCAAAAGCAGAGGCCTTTAAAACGAGCTTGCCTCTGAGTTAGGAACTTACTACTTTTACTTCAGAGTTTAGCATCTGTCGCCATTGGATTTTGTTGAATCTGTTATATTTTGTGGTAATTTGTCATTATTTACACCACTCTTTATATTATTCTCTCACTTTATATTGTCATTGGGGGTAATGGTGTTTGATGTGGACTAATTTCCTTAAGTCCACCACACAGAGTAGTGAATTTTCACTAAATTGGGTGGTATAATAATAATAATAATAATAATAATAATAATAATAATAATAATAATAATAATAATAATAATAATAATAATAATAATAATACAACTAGTTAGTTTTACACCTGAGGCAGGAATACAAAATTGCACACACATGGTAGTTATGGCAATGATGTGTAAAGGCACAGTTGTTGTTGTTGTTTAGTCGTTAAGTCATGTCCAACTCTTCGTGACCCCATGGATCAGAGCACGTCAGGCCCTCCTGTCTTCCACTGCCTCCCGGAGTTGGGTCAAATTCATGTTGGTAGCTTCGATGACACTGTCCAACCATCTTGTCCTCTGTCGTCCCCTTCTCCTCTTGCCTTCACACTTTCCCAACATCAGGGTCTTTTCCAGGGAGTCTTCTCTTCTCATCAGATGGCCAAAGTATTGGAGCCTCAGCTTCAGGATCTGTCCTTCCAGTGAGCACTCAGGGTTGATTTCCTTCAGAATGGATAGGTTTGATCTCCTTGCAGTCCAGGGGACTCTCAAGAGTCTCCTCCAGCACCACAATTCAAAGGCATCAATTCTTTGGCGGTCAGCCTTCTTTATGGTCCAGCTCTCACTTCCATTCATCGCTACTGGAAAAACCATAGCTTTGACTATGCGGACCTTTGTCGGCAAGGTGATGTCTCTGCTTTTTAAGATGCTGTCTAGGTTTGTCATCGCTTTCCTCCCCAGAAGCAGGCGTCTTTTAATTTCATGGCTGCTGTCCCCATCTGCAATGATCATGGAGCCCAGGAAAGTAAAATCTGTCAGTGCCTCCATATCTTCCCCTTCTATTTGCCAGGAGGTGATGGGGCCAGTGGCCACGATCTTCGCTTTTTTGACGTTGAAAAGGCACAGTAACAAGGGCTAAATACAGACCCTGGTAGTACTCCTGATATGTTTCTTGCTGCCATATTTATTTCCCACATAATACCAGTGTGTTTCAAGGATGCCTGGGGGTATCATTGTCAAGTGATTTGTAGGTGGCTGTTGGCTGGGGAGAAATGGGGGCCATCAGTCACACTTGGTGAAGTCTCTTCCACTCGTAATGCTTTCATCTTGGTCTCCCTTTTTACAGTGAAGACCACACTATAAACCTGGTAGCGGAACAGAAAGATAAAAAAAAAAGATCTGCAGCATCAGTTTAGTGGAACTTCACTCTGCCCCCTTTAAATGGCCTTGGGTCTGAATTGCTACCAGAAATGTTGGCAAGACTTTGGGTCCAAGTCCTAAGTCTGAGTCCAAGTCTTTGGTACCAAGTCCTGAGTCCCAGGCCCCAAGTCCAAGTTCCTATTAAAAATAAGCTTTTTTCCCCAGAAAAAAGGGAGGGGTAAGTGGGTTCTGAGTCATGAGTAGAGACTGGGTCATTGGGGGGGGGGGAGAGAAAACCCTGAGTCAAGTCTGAGTCAAGTCACCAGTTACAGTTAGAGTAGGCCCATTTGAATCAGTAGAACGTAGGAAGTAGATGACTCATTAAAAAAAAGAAATAAAGAAAAGTCACCGGTGTGCCTTAAGTCTGACTTGACAGTGAGCCCCACGATTTGAGTCAATCCCTGATTGATACCTTCATCAAATGACTTGGCTGAATTGTCAGATGGGTCATCTTTGCTCACTGTGTCATCTTGAAGTATAGGACAGGTTTGGGACCCAACCTATTGTACCCCTGCCTTGATTCTGGTGGGCTGTCTCTTGAAATTTGCACAGCAAACACCATGAACTTTGCAAAGAAAGCAGGAATAGCATCAGTATAGTCCAAACAGGATGCTAAAAAAACTGTGTGTCCCTGAGCTGCAAAAAATGCCAAAGTGAGAGTGGCTTGTGAGATTTTTTTAAACAATGACAAAGTTTCCTTCATCTAAGAAGGTAGGAAATAAATCTATGGGAAAGGCTTGTTTTGCATAATAAACCAAAGTGCAAAAGCAAGTAGTTCCAAAGGTAACATCTGGGGTGTGGCCATGTTTGCTCTAAGAACTGCTGGACAGCTCAGTGGTTTAGGTGGAGTCAGAGGTTGAGAGTTTGATTCCTCATTGGGCCTCCTTGACAGGAGCTGGACTCAATGCTCCATCGGGTCCCTTCCAGCGCTGCAGTTCTAAGATGATAAGTCACGCTGCTTAGTGGCCACAATCAGAGCTTGCAACCGTTACTAGCGTCCATGCTGGTTGGATGATTATGGTAGCTGCTCTGCTTAGGGCCAATCAAATTATTTCCCCCCCTAAAGCTTGAAATCCCAAAAGGTCTTCTTCCCCTCTCTGGCTGTAAAATACATTAATAATATATTAAATGAATAACCGTTTGCTGCTCTTTCATCACACTCACAGTGGGCTGTGATTATCATTTCCCTTGCTTTGTCCACTGGTGTGGCTGGCTTTGAGCAGTGGTGGTGATCTTTGAGGGGAAATTCAGATTCTATGGATTTTAAAAAATGTGCTTTTTTCCCAAAGATTTAAAAAAAGATGTTTTCTAAGTATTCTTCCTTAAAAGTTAGGTATCACAGACCTTCTCCCCACTTCCCACCATTTGAGAGAAAATTATTTTATTCAAGCTGTCATCCTAACCTTGATAGCGCTTCAAGGATTTTTTCTCTTCTTTTAATGCTAGCTTCAAGAATACTATTTACTTTCAAAACGAGATACCAAGCATGAACAATTCCAGCCTAAAAATAGAAACAGAACAGAGAGAATTCAGCTTGGGTTATAAATAGTTGTGTGCATGCGCACACACACACACACACACACACACACACACACACACACACACACACACACACACACACACGAGATCTTTGCAACCAATAACCAATTTAATGCATGTTTGATGAGCGAAAGGAACAAAGAGCGGGAACTATCTCCGTTGGGAGGCAGTTATTTCATGTTGGCAGGGGTTTGATTAGTGTGGCTCTTAATTAGTCTGCCACAGGCTGAAATTTGGACTATGTGCTGTGTTTTTCTTGCGGCAGTTCTAAAAAGAGCCATTAAAAACTCTTAGCCTGGCTTTGGCCAGTTCTCGGAAGTGCTGGCGGAACTTGTCCAGTAAGTATCTTGGCTTTCTATATACTATGCAACTGCATCGTTACAAACTGAAATAAACATGTTTGAGAAGACAGGCAATTAAGAGCCCGGAAGGCACATGTGCTTTGACAATTCCATTTAAACTGATGCAGGGTTTGTCTGGGTTTTAACAAAACACTATCTGATCTAGACGGTTGCCTGTACCTAAACACATTTGCTCGGAATTAGGGATTGATCCGGATGAGTTTGTCTTGCAAAGCACATGATGTTCCTGACCTTCAGAATGACCTGGTTCAGAGTACAAGATTTCTCCCATGCACATAGTTCAGAAGTATGACTCAGTTGTTCACTTATTGAACATCATTTCCTTTGTCATCCTGCTGGAACTGGGGCCTTTAAGTCCTATTGATACCCTGATGAAACTCCTTCCTTATTTTTATTTCAGTTTTCTGAATCTTACTCACATCTTCATCTGGCCCTTATTTCCTATGGAGTTGTGAGACTTGTACCTTTTTTTTTTCCCAGTTGGAAATGCAGGCTTATTTTTGTTTATCCATGTCTTCCTAATGGACACATTGATTTTCACATTGTTTAATTCTCTAGAAAACTGTACGTGTGCATTTTTTCCAACTGTATGGATTTTTTTACTTGTTTTCCTTTTATAAAAGGTACACTGTTTTGTTCATTTCTCCACAATGCTCAAAAGTTTCAAAAATGGGGGAATTCTCAAGCTGTGGTGTGCTTCTTCTTGGAGCAAGTACATAAGTCTACTGCTGAACCTGTGGTACCTGTTTGGTGCCATCAAGTCACATCTGACTCATGGCAACCCTAGCAGGGTTTTTGAGGTATGTGAGCTATTCAAGCAGTTATTTCCCACTGCCATCCTCCAGTGACTTCCCATGGAGATTTGAGTGTAGGTCTCTATCCAATGCACTATATTGTCTTCTTCCGTATGCCTACTTCTTATAAACTTTGAATCTCTTTAAGGGCATTCAGGGTGTGAGTGGAACACTTGATAGACCATAACCTTTTCAGCAGTACGGAATGGGTGGCTTATGCCTGTGTTATAGCACCAGAATTCCACACAGAACAAAAAGTTCTAGTTTCAGCTGGGACTCCAGTGTGGACGTTAGTGACTCCAAAGTGGCAGGAGCTATCAATGGGTTTTAGTGGGATCCTTAAAGATGGCTGTCCATGGTACTGATTCTCTTTGGGGGACAGAAACCTGGCTAACTCTTATAAATTTTGGATTAAAATCAAAATGTAAACTAGACCTCCTTGACATCAGAGTCACCCGCTTCCACTAGCTGGGAGTCTCATGAATGAACTCAGCAGCAACATCAGCAGCACTGTTCAATAATGGCACAAAACATGTGTTCAGACCCTTCTTAGTCCTGAGCAGAAACTGTCCTCTCTCACATTTGGTAAAATGTTCAGGTATATATGAAAATGCAGGTCTCAATCTTAATATGAGTTTAACTGCTTTTGAAATGTGATATTTATACTGTGTTTTTAAATCTGTTGTTTTATTTGTTTTCAATAGGCAACTTTTTCACAGTGGCCCAATTCCAGTTGCTGAGTAAATTGCACTAGAGTAGGTCCATTGGATCAACAGGGATTTTATGAGTCAACTTCTTCCTGAGTTGCCCTGATTCAAAGGGGCCTACTCTAACTGTAACTCACATTAGCATAGTAAACTGCAGTTGGACTAAGCCCATTTGAATCAGTGGAATTTATGGAGGAGTGGACTCACCCCCATTCAAGGGGCTTCTTCTAGTGCAAATTCCTAGGCTAAGCAACAGGGTTTGGGCAAAAGCACCATTCCATGGTAGTGCTGTGGAAGAAAGGCAAGCAACGTGGAAGTGGATGGCAATACGAAGTCTGTTGCCACTTAGAGGCAACAAATACACTTCTAAAAATGAGCAAAAGGCTGAGAGCTACAGCTTGTAAACAAGTAAGGCCACAATCACACCAGTGAAATGTTCCTATCACTACCGAGACTTTTCATCCCTTACTTGTATTGCTTCGTGATCACTTGGCATATATACCAGGATATGTTATGGCTGGCTTCATTTTGGTACCGGCCTATTTCCCCTCTGGGTTTTTTATGTCACTGGGGCCACTGACATTATTTTTCCAATGCATCAACACTCCAGGTGTGAGGGGAAAAAAAAGGGACAGCCAAACAACAGTAATGGCAGCAGCCTCCCATGGCAACTTTCCCTTAGAAAAGTTGTGGTACGGTTGTGCATACATGCCACACTAAATGTTTTGCAACTCAACCATGACTAGAATAAAAAAAAATAGAAGCCTCTGGGAGGACAGGAAATGATGCAGAGTTAGCACAGTGGTAGGGTAAAAGATTTGGTAATGACTGTGTGTTTTCTGACTGCAAATTTAAGAAGCATAACTAGAAAACATTTCGCTGCTGTGACTGCAGCCTAGGTTTCTGCTTCTAAAGACAATATCAAATTTAGAATCCCTCACCCTACAAATAGCTGCATAACATCCTTTTTCTATCCCAGATGTGCACCTGCCTTAATGTTTTTTTCCTCTGTTTCTCATCTTTCCAACCATAAGGTCATTTTATAACACTTCCACATCAGCTTCTGATTCTAAAAATCACACAAAGATTAATTTGAATGTCACTGTGCACTTCTAATAATTTCATCTGTGTACATATTTTTTCCGGTGCTAGCTGGATAATTCAATGATTTAGGGATCTAGCCACAGAGCCAGAGGTTGGGAGTTCAATGAATTCTCCACTGTACCAGCCTGTGTGGCCTTGGGCAAGTTGCACTGTCCCAAGGCACCGCCAGAAGATGGGAATGGCAAACCACTTCTGAGTATTCTCTACCTGGACAACCCTGAAAAAGGGTAACCATAAGTCATTGACTTGACTGTTTCTTCTTCTTCTTCTTCTTGATGCAGTTTCCTCTAGAACAGACCTGGGCAAAGTGTGGCCCAAGGGCCACATACGGCCCGCGAGCCGCTCCTGTCCGGCCCGCCGGTCGTCGCTCCAGTCCGGTGTTCAAGCACTTGTTCAAGCCCAAGACAGACTGGATTTCTCTCACTGAACAAGTTGAAGCTTTTCAATTTATAGCTTTTTGTCTAAAGTTGATCAGTTGCTTATCTTTAACATACCGCAAAAAACCTCTTTAGTATTTGTGAAGATTAACAAGTTTAAAATAAAAACAATCATAACATCACTGTTTCATTTTATTTTTAAGTAAATTTGGTTCGGCCCCCGAACACAGTTCAGATTTTTCATGTGGCCCCCTATAGAAATTAATTGCCCACCCCTGCTCTAGAACAATGTGTCTTTAAAAGATTATTTCCACCAATATATAAATGTTTGTATGCACTGTGCTCTACTACACACATTTTCATACACATGTTTCAATTGAGGAAGAACATTATAGAATTGGGAACAGCAGAAATATCAAAGCATACCTTTGTTTTAGCTGACCTGCAGTTTGGGGAAGTGTGTTAAGGTCAACTTAAAATGCAAAGCTAAATGACTATCTCTCTGGCCACTTCCCGCCCACCCCTCTCAATTTTTTCAGCCAACTCTTTGGAGAAATTTCAGCTCGGCTTGCATCCCTTCCCGAACCATCCAATCCACCCCAGAGCGTCTGTTTCTACTTTGAAATGTAAATTATTGATCTGTGGCAATCTCTGAAGGGATCTGCTTTTCTGTACAGAAAACAAAAGCAGGAGATTGGCAGAAAGGAGCGCTCACTGAGTTCCTCTTCCAGACGGACTGCTGGAGAAGCCGAGGTGTGTGGGGAGTTGATTTGTGCACTTTTTGAGCACCATAAAATCACCTTAATCAGACATCTATTCATAGCTTTGTTAACGAGAGCTACATGTCATCCTAGCTGCACATAAAGATATGAGACTATTCCCTAAAGATACAGCTTCTGGCTAGGTGAGTTTTCAAAAGCCCCCCACCTCTAATAGCTGTAATTTTCTCCCGCTTTATTAACTCTGAGCTTACAGAAAGCTCCAGAGATTTTCTTGACAACAAGAGGGCTGCGGGAGGGAAAGGCGGAGAGAAAAGAAAAATCTACTTTCCTTCACTGGAAAGAAGTCCCAGTTTCACTGGGGTTGAGGAATAGAGATGATAACTGCACCCTCTCCAGCATTGCTTTCATTACAAAGTGTTATGAATTTAATTATTTCCTTCTCCCCACTCTAGGAGGAACAAAGAATAGTTGCATGTAAGGGGGCCCCCTGACAGATAAATGTAGTGTTGTGAAGTTGCAGCCATATACGCGCTTAACCCGGGGAAGGATATTGTTCAGTTTGCCATTCAGGAAAAACATACTTTTCTTTTCTTTTTTTTTGCATTTCCCTGAACTGCACACACATTGTATTGGAAATTGTCTTTGGCATTGCTAGAGCTATGCATTGTATTTGAGCAGAAATTGATAAAATTGGGGCATTTGTGTAAATCTGGGGCAACTGTGGGGCAAAGTGAAGAGCTGCTGTTCTCGTGAGTTGGAGTGACCTTGCCGCAGACCCTGACATGAAAAACAGTGATTTGAAGTGTAGATGGGCACAAACCAATTCATCCTGGTTCGTCCCAATTTGTAAAGGCGGCAGCTGCTGCTCCCTTCCCCCCTCCCTGCTCTGGCTCAAACAGCCTCTCACCAGGCCCAGCTTGCTTGTTTTTTTCCACCTCCTTGGCTAATCTCCCAGTCACGAGCAAGAGCACAGACTTCTCTGCCCTTCCCTTTTTGTTTCAGTGGGAGATCAGCCAAGAGGGCAGGGCAGAGAAGCCTGAGCTGCTGCCGGGACTGGAAGATCAGTTGAGGAGGTGCAAGAAGCTAGATTGCTTGGCCCAATGAATGGCTGATTGAGCCTGAGGAGGCGAGAGAGGGGAGCAGGAGCAGCTGTGCTGCTTACTTTACAAACTGGGATGAACCAAGACAAACCAGTTTGTGCTCATCTCTAATTTGAACTAATGAAATGGAAATTCATTCATTCATTCATCCATTCATAATATTTTCACCCAATTTTTCTCCTTAAAAAGGACCCAAGGTAGCTTACATTATTGAAAGATAATATTTAAAGCTAAAAACAATAAGTATACAAATATTAAAAAGAAACAAACAAATACCACTCTGAGAAATGGTAAACTCAAGCAATACTTCTTTTTTTAAAAAAAAAGTCAAAGGAATAATGCAAAACAATCCATCTATAACTCCTCTCAGGCCACCAGTCACCGAGGGAAAGCTTGTCTGAGGAGAAAGATATTTGCCTGCATGTGGAAGGACAGCAAATATGGGGCCAGTCTGAAAAGACTAAGCCACTGGCACCAAAAAAGAAAATGAGTGACAGCTGAACCCCCCAGCAGAGCCCAAACTGTGGCCTGGATGTGCCAACCACTGAGGCACAAGAGACAGCTCAGGCAGAGGTCACTGTGTTCGCCACATCTCCTTGCAGCCACCCCATCAGCCATTTCACATAGGTGAAATGAAAAAGTTCTGTCCTTGTCGCTAGCTAGGACCCTCATGCTAGAATCCCTTCCCTCCTTCTTTTATATCTAGCATAGTGAGTTTAGTAAAGCTGTGTGTGTATGTGTGACTCTGGATGAATGCCTGCATTCTCCTTGCATGGGCTTTGATTGGTTAGGTCAAACGTAGTACACAAGAGCACATCTTTGCTCCCCTTCTTCCACAGTGAGGAACCAAACTCCCAATCTCAGGCCCTGCAGCCAGGTACCCAACCCACTGAGCTATCCAGAATTTCCAGAATTATGTGAATCTAGAAATGACTAAATTCTTTGTGGGGGGGGGGGAGCCATCCAAGAGTTACCTAAAGGGTCACAAGTTTTATCTGGGATGAGCTTTCAGGAGGTGCAGGCCACTTTGGCATTTGAGGGAGGGGCAAAGGGGATGGACGAGAAATTAGCCTGAAACAAAGGTAAATATTTTCATGTGGAGAAAAGTGTTGTTTGTGGATCAGGTGGCTCATTGGGTTTTCCTGTTTCTATTGCAAAGGAAACGAAAGAGCTATTTTCCAGAGGTTGGGTAATGAATGGAAAACTTTGCTGTCCTGATTCAAAAGCTATTTCAAAGAGACTGTGTGGAGTTCAAAGAAGCAGTTAACATATGCTAATAATGCTAATTCCCTTTTGCTGCTTCTTTCCGAGTGAGCTGAAAGGTCTGTGTGAGCAGTCAAAAGGGAATTGTTATGTAGGTGTGCCTTCCCTAGGCAGCATCTCTGGTTTAATTATATAGATGTGCTGGAGCTTATGTTCTACTTTGTTCAAATGTGCCAAGCTACAAAACGTTTCCAAAAGCCCAAGCGTGAATCCCCCTCTCACCTTCCAGAGCAATTTACTCCCAGAGTCACTTTGCAATTTGGTCGATAGGTGTTTTAACAACACTAGGGAAGAAGGAGGCCTTTAACTGCAAGCTGACACCTTCCAATTTGGCTGTAATCCATACGCTCTGTGGTGGTGACTCAGTAAGATGGTGAAGAACAAAGGAGGGGTTTGCACTAGGCTGCAAGCCACACAGCTGTTACGCTTGGGGCCCTGTGGAGACCATGTCTTCCTTATTTCATGCTCCCTCCCATAGGCTGGGACTCAGGAGACATAGAGTGGGACTCAGGATACATGGGTTCAAATCCCCACTCAGCCATGGAAACCCATGGGGAGAGGGGCTAGAACTGGTAAAAACAGTCCTTAAATGTCTCATTTACCCTGAGCAGTATATTAGAATTATTATTCATATGTGCTAACTTGATGGGACATAACAGATAACCTCCTTAGATTGCTTGCTTGCAATTAACTTGAAGCATGATGGGAGTGGGCATCAGTGTCCACTGTGAAGTGAGAGGAGAACAGTGGCAGCTAAACTCCATTTTTAAGAAGGGAAACCCGAGAAACAAAACTACCCTTGATTCTCTCGTGTAAACCTTGCATTCAAGCAAATATGGAGGTTTTTGCCTGTTCTCCTCCCATTTATGCTGAGCAACTGAAGACCTCCAGAAGTTGTTGGACTCCAACTCCCATCAGCCCAAGCCAGAAGAGCCAGTGAGAAGGGAAACTGGGAGGTGTAGTCCAGCAATGGCCCAGCCCTGCTCAAAATGGTAGGGTAAATGTTGCCTCAGGGTAAATGCTGACTTATGCTTTGGGTGGAAAAGAATTTATTTATTTATTTATTTATTTCATTTATACCCCGCCTATCTGGTCAATTATGAATGACTGGGATGTGTGACTGAGATGCGTGACTGTATCTCTGCTTTCTTTAAAATCTGCATATTTGCAAAAGAGCTTGCAAATTAGCAAATAATAGTTGCATAACTAAGGCCAGAGGGTTTCCAAACAGGACTGTGATGTAGGTAGATAGCTCTTCCCCCCCCCCTCATTTTCCCAATAAAAATTCCTGCCTATCTATTATATGCCCCACTTGGGTGAAAAACATAAGTACACATTGACTTTTTGAGGGTTTTTTTCACTCCTTCCACTAAACTACCTTCTTTTCCCCATCTTCTTTCTTTCTTTCTTTCTTTCTTTGAATGAAAGCTGCAAACAGGTACAAGCTGGCCTTTTTATTTTGAAGAGTTTTAACCTTTGAACAGCCTCTCCTAGGAGAGCTCAAGAATCCTCCTTTTGCAACCCACCATAATATCCATTCCTGGCAATAATAAGCTCTTTCAAGGTAGGAGAGCTTGAGTGAAGTGCCTTGTGCAATGCAGCAATTATGACAGCAAGCAAAGGTAGCTATGAGAGATTCTTTCGATGTGTCTATGAGAGGCTGTTAGCTCTCTCAGACATTCACTCTCCTCCTCTCTTACATTCAGCCACTGAAACCAACAATAAAACAACAATCATTACAGTTCCAGCACCTCCTCCCCAGTGATCTGATACAAAATGAAGAGTTATAGCTAGAGCTGTGTACCAGCAACCGCCTGAGATTCTCCACCCTATTTGTCAGCAGAGAAACGGGGTGGGCTGTGTAATCATTCCCCTCCCCTGAGGGAAATAGGAGTTCTGTACCAGTCTTTCAAGGGGTGGGTGTGGGAGTTTCCATCACCCATGACAATATCACAATCTCTCCCCCCCCCCTCATTTTCCCCCAGGGGCTTGTTAGGGAGATAAGCTTTGGAGCAGAAGTTCCAGGTTCAGGCACCAGAACTTTCCAAAATGCTGGCCCTTCTCTCCCAAACCCTAGGAGACAGACTCATAAAATAATTGAGTTAGAAGGGGCCTGTAAGGCCATCAAGTCCAACCGATGAAGCGGTGATGTGTGACCGCTAGGTGAAAGAGACATAAGCCTTCTCCCGGTGTTAGAAACACACTGGGAGCATGCTTAGAAGGTGTGCCTAGGTTCACCTGCTCCGTTGCCACATTCCTCATGCTTATTTATTACGCCTTTATTTTTAAAAATATTTTGACTCTGCCTTCCTCCTAAAAAGGACTCCAGGCAGCTTTCAGTGTTAAAAAAAAAAACAAAAAGAAGAAATATGCTTTCAGTCCCCAGTCTGAAGAGGAGACTTTCCTCACACAAACAAGGAATTGGTAAGCCAGGCTCTGTCTCAGGCTCATGCTGAATGAATGAAGAACCCCAGGATTGGCTATAGCTACGCATCACGGACAAGACCTAATTCTCCTTGGTTAGAGTCAATTACCTTGGCCGGAGCTCTCCAAAGTGTGTGCCATAGCAACCCACGGCTCCCTGGTGCGCCGCCAAACCAGCCAGGAACAACATGGAAGCTTTTCTTTGTTTTTTGCCAAGCTGGCAGGGGAGCTGCTGGTGCTGCTTTTCCAGCTCCGGCTCCTTCGTGCTTCTCTTTGCTTCCTGCTCCACCCCACACCCATCACTGTTCTTCCTGCTCCACCACCACCACCACTGCTGCCATTCAGGGGATGCATGAGTGGAAAAAGTTGGGGAACCACTGGACTAGGCAACAAAAAACAGTTCATTCGTTCCCCACTCCTAAAGTGTTCTTACTACATTTTTAAATACTAATTGACCATCAAATCAATTCTGACTTATGGCGATACTTTCCAGGGTCTTCCAGGTAAAAAATACTCAGAAGTGGTTTACCATTCCCTTCTTCCAGGGGCATCCTGGGACTCTGCAGCTTACCCAGGACCACCCACCTGGCTCTACTCTACTCAGAGGAGGCACAGTGGGGAATCAAACTCCACACTTCTGGCTTTGCAGCCAGATACCTAAGTCACTGAGCTATTCAGAATCAAAAAAAAAAAAAAAAAAAAAAATCAGAACCTGTACTATATTTATTATCTGTGTATACAAAAGGGAAACTGAAAATTTCATGGATGGAGAGGAGTAAGGACTAGGGCTCAGAAGAAGCATGTCTTCTGAGGCCAATTTGTCCCCACTTCCTAGATTCTTTCAGGCAATTGGAACTGCTTCCACCAGAGAAAACCAGGAATGGGCCCTGGTGCCAGGAGCCGAAAGTAATTACTTTCTATTTTGTCTGAGCTTGCGATTGGAGAATTGACACTCTCCCAGAGCTCCATGCTTGGCAGTCTTCACCTAAACTGATTAATTTCTTAGAAGCAAATTTGTTTCTTGGCTGGTTCTCCTCATCTCCCACATCTCCTTCTGCCCCCACCCCTCCACCATCAATGAAGTTGCTGCAGCTCAGTAAGAAAAGAAACTGCTGGCATACAAATAAAGCTTCGGTTCATGATATAGATCGATATGACCATATAATTGTGAAACATAACCCTGATTATACAGGAAACCTTACACAGGTTCTGCAAGATCCTCTGTAGGTGGTGCAAGTTACATTGTTGTTGTTATTTTGCCCATACCGGTTTGGTGATTTGGGGATTTGTACAGTGGTGCCTCGACTAACGACCGTCCCGACATACGACCATTTCGAGTTGTGACCAGCTCCGGCCGCAAAATTTTGCTTCGACTTGCGGCCGGAGCTTCCAGTTATGAATAGAAAAAGGCAGGGAAAAAAGGCAGGAAATTCAAATTACAGGACTAACCGTTGGTCGGCGAAGAGCTTCTTTGTACGAGCTCTTTCGCCCCAATGGTTAGAATGTGTATGTCGGAGGAGGCTTCGGACTGCCTGGTGCTGCTTTCTGCTCCTGAGTAAGTACATTTACTTTGTTTTGCAGGGTGGGTTTGGGGGTTTTTTTGGAGGGGGGGTTATGTTTCTGTGCTGTGATGTTTTTTGGTGTGTTTGGTGTGTGTGTTTTTTTCCCAGCACCATCGCGTTCTGATGAGGCTTGGTCTGTTTTTTGATTTTCTTTTCAGTCCCATTGCGTTCCGATGGGGCTGGCTGTGTGTGTGTGTGGGGGTGTTTTTTGATATTTTTTTTCCAGCCCCATCGCGTTCCGATGGGGCTGGGTATGTGGGTGTTTTTTAATTATTATTATTATTTTTCATCCCCATTGCATTCCGATGGGGCTTGCTGTGTGGTGTTTTTTGTTTGTTTGTTTGTTTGTTTGATTATTTTTTTTGGCCGGAATGGATTAATGGGGTTTCAGTGCATTTCAATGGGAAATGGTGCTTCGACCTACGACCATTTCGAGTTACGACCGTTCTTCTGGAACGGATACGTTCGTAAGTCGAGGCACCACTGTAGTTGGAAAAAGTAACTTTCCCACTTTTTAGTTTCCTATAGTTTTACAGTTATTTTGACCAATCAAGGTCCCAAAGAATTCCCACTATATTAATGGTAAAGACAAATTCATCTTTCAAGTCCTCTTATCAAAGGGCAAATTTGGGGAGATCCTCAGCAAGGTGCCCTCTAACTCACCTAAGACAATAGGTAGATTTTTATGACAGGGGGTTGATAGTAGTACTGATGAACAAGAGCTTTCCAAACCAAACTTGGCACACATCTCTCAGTGGGACACTAGAGTTTGCCATTATAATCTTCTACAGTGCCCTCGAGATACCATTGCAAGTGGATTGGGTGGGCCTGAATCATGGTGGGCTCGAAGAATTTTAAGTTGCTGAATTTTAGTGCTCTCAAAATAATAGTTTCATAATAGTACTCCCATAATAGTGAACTCATAACTGAATTTTATTCCATCACTAGTTTTGATCGACGCCTATTAAATCTGCATGTATTTACATATGAATGAAGACAATGCATCTAAAGAAAAGGCTACACTTTGTTTTTAGGCTATGCCCACGTGCAACACTTAACAACACCTTGCATTATTAAATAGACATGCCTTCATGTCTAAAAGACATTCCTTAGTTTTTGCACATATTCCTGTTAAAACTACTTTCTCAACTTTCCAAATCCCTGAATGTGTTAATTTTGGGCATCCTTGCAGTTGGAAAGTTTTAAATCTGTTAAAAGAAGAGATGAAGCAGCCAGACGTTGCTGTCCCAGCCATGTTTACACATGTTCTTCTGACGTTAGGAATCAAACTCCAAAGGAAAAGAAAAGATTCTGTGTTTTCAAGATTGTGTACAACCAACCAATGTGATGCTTCAGTTTCTCCAACTTCCCAGATACTGCTACAACTTTGTTTGTTTTTAGAGAAGTCCCTTGCTCTTCTTATCTCTCTTTGTCCCATACCCATCGTTTGCCTTTTGTCTCTTCTGAGGGTTGTAAATCTGAACCTTATTACCCACTTACTTTTCTTTGGCCACTGCATCTCGCGGCTGTGGCTAGGAGGCACAGCTGGAAAAACAACCTCCCCTCTTTAGGTCCCAACCTGTTTCTAATCTGCTGCCGTTGCAAGAATTTCCCCCCAAAGGGATCGCTTTACTTCCTATTGCTTTCCTTCCCTTACTATAAACCGTGCTGATTTTTAATCTCTCTTGGTCCTGATTTCCCCTTGCCTCCCATCTTGTATTTGTCTAAAAATGCCTGCCTGTACTTTTCACACTTCATCATGTCTCCAGTAATACTGGCCCTGGGTCTGTGCCAGAGAGTCAACAAACTGTACTGCAAGGTGGTTTCCCCTGTCCCAACCCACTCACTCCCATTGTCTGCAGTTGCCATCTTCTCTCATACACAGGCGATTCCTGTTAGCAAACAATGGCAAGCAGTATAAAGGCATAAGCCTTCTGTCCCCCAATGAGAATGTTCATTGTCCTCCTTTAGCAATCCACTGATGTACCAAGAGGATAACTGAACAAGTCCTATGACTATTGTTTCCTTCTCTGCATTCACACTGGTGATGAAATCTATTTTGCTTGATTTCCTTGAAACCTGCAGCCCTGAGCTAACAAATGATTACTTTGTATGATGAAACTGTGTGGATCAAATTGTAATAACCAGCCTGATATACTTCTATTGATTCCAAACTTTCTGTTTTCTGGAATACTTTCATAAAAGCATAGATTCATGAAATTTATGCAAGTTCAAAGGGGTCTTGGAAATTGTGCAGTCCAGCTGTCTGTTTAATGCACGACCTACTGTTCAGGATCGGACCACAACATCCAGGACAGAAGGCCATCTATCCTTTGCTTATTTAATCCCCTTGCACCAGGATTCTTTTTAAGTGCATTGAATGACTTGTGAAGAATTGTACTGAGAATTAGCTGTAGGGTTCGCATGGCAGTTAGACTTAGTGCAAGGGTTTCATGTACACTTTTGAACCCAATTATTGTTTCACACACACACACACACACACACACACACACACACACACACACACACACACACACACTCAAATGGGGCCCACCTACTGACCAGTTATATCACATGAATATTTCTACTTTTCCCTTTCAGTTTGTCAAAATTGGCCGTGACACATTTTTTGTTCCCATATGTTACGTCAACTGGGACAAAAAAACCACCTCAGTGGTGAAAAATACAGGTGTGCAAATACCATCCACTTCAGTTTATACTGAAGGGGGTCGGCAGAAGGAGATATGGAAGGAGGGGAGAACCAGCCAATTATTATTATCTTTGAGTAGTTTTGTAGAATCTTATTTGTATCTAAACATACAGTATGAGAGTGCTTGTATCTTTATGTATTCTCCCTTGTTAAAAACCTGTACATAGCCTGTGGCTATAATTCTTTTCATGATTCTTCAGTTTCTACATGGATTCTGTACAAAATATGATACTAAAGGACTAAGGGGTTTCATCCTGGTGCATGGGAATGCATGGAGATGAAACTTCTATGAGGGTGAAATACCTAGCCCAGCCTTTCTCAACCTAAGGCTGTCTACAGGTTTCCAAAATCATTAACTTGGTAAAAGAGAGCCCACATGTTCCTGAAGTAACCTATTTCATTCTCAAACTGTTCATTAGGGAGTATCTCTTAATTCTTATGCAGGTATTCATCTGCAGTCTCCATAGGGCTAAAACAAGGACGTCATGTGTACAAATATTCATACATACCTTGTGTATTGATCTTGAAGATCTGTATATAAACCCTTTGTCAGAGCTGGCATTCAGAGCTCCAA
This sequence comes from Intellagama lesueurii, assembly GCA_037013535.1. NCBI lineage: Eukaryota > Metazoa > Chordata > Lepidosauria > Squamata > Agamidae > Intellagama > Intellagama lesueurii. The sequence goes on from JBAJHW010000003.1 coordinate 12,563,675, forward strand.
TAACTGGGAGTCCAGGGTTCTCAATTGTGCAACCAGAGAAGGGCTTCAAAAGCAGTTGATGATACAGCATAGCTTTTATTTATAACGATCCAAACCCACAATCTTTGGACCTGAAAAAAAAACAGCTATCTTTTGGCAATCATGCTTCTCAAAATGTTGTGATGCAGCTCTCTGAGCAGCACGTGTACAAAATCCATGTTAGCAAAGAGTGCTCACAAAAGGATGTGTGTCTGTGAAAAAGAAAAGACTGAGGGGAGATATGATAGTACTTTTCAAATACTTGAAAGGTAGTCATACAGAGGAGGGGCAGGATCTGTTCTCGATCATCCCAGAGTGCAGGACACGTAATAATAGACTCAAGCTACAGGAAGTCAGATTTAGGCTGAATATCAGGAAAAACGTCTTAACTGTTAGTGTAGTATGACAATGGAACCAATGACCTCGAGAGGTGGTGAGCACTCCACTGGTGGAAGCATTCAAGAGAAAATTGGGCAACCAACTGTCAGATAGACTTTGATTTGGGTTCCTGCATTGAGCAGGGGGTTGGACTCAATGGCCTCATGGGCCCTTTCCAACTCAATTACTCCAACTCAAAATATGCATGTGTTGGGCAATATATATACCCCGTTTCCCCGAAAATAAGACCTAACCTGAAAATAAGCCCTAGTATGGTTTTTCAGGATGCTCGTAATATAAGCCCTAACCCAAAAATAAGCCCTAGTTAAGTGAAACCCCGTCCTCCACCATTGTGCAGCAACCAGAAGTTGACATGACTTTAAAATAGAACATCCCCTAAAAATAAGCCCTAATGCATTTTTGGAGCAAAAATTAATATAAGACCCTGTCTTATTTTCAGGGAAACACGGTATATATATATATATAAACACACGGATGGCGAGAAATGGTTACAAAGATGTATAGAAGCCATTCTCAATGGGGGGCACATGGCCCCCTGGGGGACCCTGGAACATTTGAAAGTGGCCACACACTGGAAGTAGTTCTTTAAGGTTCCCCTTGACATTTAGTCCAGTCGTGTCCGACTCTAGGGGACGGTGCTCATCCCCGTTTCCAAGCCATAGAGCCAGCGTTTGTCCGAAGACAGTTTCCGTGGTCACGTGGCCAGCTCGACTAGACACGGAACGCCGTTACCTTCCCACCATGGTGGTACCTGTTTATCTACTTGCATTTTTACATGCTTTTGAACTGCTAGGTTGGCAGGAGCTGGGACAAGCGACGGGAGCTCACTCCGTCGCGTGGATTCGATCTTACGACTGTTGTTCTTCTGACCTTGCAGCACAGAGGCTTCTGTGGTTTAACCTGCAGCGCCACCACGTCCCTGCTGTAGTTCTTTACACACCACCTTATAAGGTTTGTTATCCAACTTATACAATCCTGATTTGACCTGCAAAAAATAAAAATTAAAAAAGGTTGAGAATGGCTGATGTATAGGAATGTCCATGCTGGCTTGTTTTAAAAGTTGGAAACCACTGTGGACATGGGATGAAGTGAAACGAGCATCTGCCAAACAATGTAAAAGGGAAGAAAAACAAAACTGGCAAGTTCTTCATACCCAAGATAATAGTCGGTGTCTCAAAAACTCTATGTGTGTGCATGCATTTGTATGTGTCTGTATGTTAAAATCATATTGCATACACACAGCCCCTTTAACATGTTTAAAATAACTCTTTGGATTCTGGCCACTCTTTTCCCCAAGAGTCGAAAGCTGCTTTCATGGGTCATGCTGACAGGGTTGTCTCTTAGCTTCCTGTAGTGTTTCTTACATTAACAGTAAGAGAGGCAGCTGCTTGGAGGTTTTCCCCTGGCAATTCCTTGGTGTAGACCTTCCCCTCTACTCCATCTTGCCTTGTGTCCCCATGCCACACTTGGCTTCTATGGCATTTGACGGCCTGCTTCTGTTGCCCTCCACTTGTGAAAATTACAATCTGCTTGTTGCAAGAAGCACACGGAGAATACAAGTGTTATCGAAGGAGGAGCAACAGTGACAGATGAGCTGGACAGTAGATCCAAGGAGGGTTCCCGAGCAATTAAAAAATACTTGCCCTTTGACATAATCAGGCTGCACCTGAAGGAAATAAATGGCCGCTCCTCTCTTGCTCCTGAAAGCCATAGAGATATCACCCCTGGCAGGTTTGATTTAGCACTGTCCAGAGGGGTGGAGGGGCTTCTTTGGAGACTGGGAATAATCTGAGTCATCTGTTTAAAAATAAGTGCAAAGAAGAAAATTCCAGCCAAGATCCCTGAAGGAGCCTCCCTTTGAATCATTAGTCACAGGTTTAGATGCTCATCTTCTTCATATCCTTTCCCATCCCCATCGTGCATCCATTTCTCTAACTTTCTTTCTACAGTTAAAGCTAATGGGGCATGTGGGTTTCATTTATGACCCAAATATAAATTAAAGTTGAAAGGAGGTAAATGGTGTGATTTATTGAAAATCCAAGATTTTATAGTGGAGCTAATTCTTGGACAAGGGTTTCCCGTCTTCTTGTAGCATAAATTCTCCAAGAGATCTTTGCTGAATCGGTTACATTGTTGCTTAGAATGATGTTGGAACAGAGTCACTCACAACATGTTAACGGTTCCTCTCAATTTCTCCCCTGATCTGAACGCCTTCAGGTCTCCTGGACTCCAATCCTTTTCTAGCACCAAATGCAGGTATGAGAGCTACTCCTGGACCTGCCATGTTGATTTCTAACCACATAGGGCAAGGTGAAGCATTGCTTTATGGTTCCTGTGGCCAAAATGCCCCAAACATCAACAACTTTCCATATATGATTCATAGCCATAAGGTCCAATGTATCAGGTACTCCTAGATGTTTTGGATTTGGGAAGGCCATCGCCTTCACTGAATGTAGAAATCTAGCTGACAACTCTTGCTAAAACAGAATGATGGGCAAGTTGGATCTCGGGCATTTCTTATGGTTTTGTCTTAATTCCAGTCCCATTGCTCCCACCTTTCTGTTGTGTATTTCCTTTTCTCTATTTCCTTTGCTGTGCAGGGCTTGGAAATAATGTACAGAAGGTAATATAAGTATTTGTTACTTCTCTCTTTCTCGAGGTATGTGGGATGATGGCATTACTTTTTAAAGTTTTGATGATCAGGAGGTAAATGCTAGACTTTTTGCAGAGTGATAGTCCACACTAATGAAGGAAAGCACCCTTAAAATTATTCCTGGGAACCTCAATCAGCTTAAACCCCTTTCACTGTTGACCATCACACATGTCTTGGAGGGGTGTGGTGTACAGAGTGTTTATCTCCATATACAGTATGATCATCTACTTTTTTTTCCTGAAAGGTGGTTTCCAAGGGAGCTTATGCTATTATATATTTTAAGGTACAGATGGACTCTCACCCTGTTATTGATATTACCTACAGAAGGACACATTCAAATATACATTTCCAAGCACATATTTCTTCAAAATACACATGCTAAAATGTACTTTCATATATTTTAGGGCCAAAAACTACACTGGGGCATTCAAAAAATGAGGAAGCCAGTGGATAATTAAGCCCTTGATTCACAGATTAATCCAGGAGGATCAAGTCAATTCGTAATGGAATTTAGTGAGATCAGTTTTATAATCATCCCTACCAAGACACTTGATATCTAAGCGCATAAGATTCTTCCCTGGGAGTTGGGTAGCTCATACATACAAGTGGGTTGCCCATATTAGGAATGAAATCTGCAGTTCTGTAGAGCAGCCATCTCTCCTTTAAAACACTGGGAAGGCTAGCCATATTGAAGTGATAGACTATGGGTATCACAAAAGAAACTCATCACAAGCTTGATTTATTTCAGACTATATTTCATTGTTGTTAGGTTTTCTCAACAGGAGGAAACCCCAGCCAAGAAGAAATGGAAGCTGTAATAAAGCATATAGACAGTTCTCTATCAGCATAGACTACGTTAGAAGACATTACTACAGTGAGTATTGTATACTAGCAAATGCACACACATTCACTTCGGTTAAATAGTAAGAATAATTGTGTGCCATCAAGTCAATTCTGACTTATGGTGACCCTTTCCAGGGTTTTCCAGGTAGACAATGCTCAGAAATGATTTATCATTCCCTTTTTCCCGGGGGTGCCCTGGGACTGTGCAGCTTGCCCAAGACCACACAGGCTGGCTCTGCTTGCAGGAGACACAATGGGAAGTTGAACTCACACCTTCTGGCTCCACAGCACCAGATACCTAAACCACTGAGCTATCCAGCCAGCTTCACTTGGTTTAGAAACCCATTAATTTCATACCCCACTTCCATGGTTTAGGTCTCTGGCTGTGGAGCCAGAGGTTGGGAGTTCAATTCCCCACCGTTCCTCCTTGAGAGGAGCTGAACTCGATGATCCATAGGTTCCCTTCCAGCTCTGAAGTACTAAGATGATAATGGCAATAATGGTGATTATAATGATGTATCTCTTTTCTTTCCCCATTTCACCTGTTTTTCCCCCTTTCCAGGCTGATCTCTTTTGCCCCTCCATCCCAGCACTCACCTGGAGTACAGGAAATAGGAAGATGTTTGGGAATCTGGATTTCACAGTTACATTCATGTAATTATTACAATTACAAAAACAGGATTTTCAGTGTATACTGTTCATAAGCAGGGCCAGATTAAGACCTTTAGAAGACCTATGCACTCAAAAGCTTATGGTGCCCCCGATAAATATAACGTGCAGCAGATCCCACTGCTTGGGGGGGGGGAATATATAATGCACACATTATATGCATGAAAATACAGAAATTTAATTGTATAGCATGTGGCAAAAAAGAACCACATATTGTATGCAAAATCATATGTGCAGTCAAATTACCAGCTTCCAGCCAAATCTTGTGTTTTCATGCTTCAATTACTGTAGACAGATTTTGTCAGAATCTGTAAACTGAAAAGCTCAATCAAGAGCTTTGGGGGTTTCAACAGAGGCTGCTATTTCTTTGGCTTCCACATATAGTGCAGAGGCCATGGGTCTAAAAGACCAGCAGCTGTTTTTATCCTTATCCAGACCCAGCCTCCCACAATACAGAAGTAAAAAACAAACACAAACAAACAAAAACCCAAGTGATGATGATGATGATTGATCATTTCACTCAAAACATGAGTTTTCTTGCTGGGTGAGTCTTTATCATTTTTAGTTTTTATTGGTTCATACCAAAAGGTGATTTTCTTGTGGCTCTTGAGGGAGGGAGAAGCTGAGCGGGATGGATGGATGGATGTGGTTTGTTAAGGAGTGTGCACCATTTGCACCATGGTCGATGATAAATCCAGCACTGAAAAAAACTCCCTTCCCTTGTTGACACCCTAAGCACGTGTTTATTTTGCTTAATGGTTAGTCCAGAGCTGTTCATAAAACTAGAAAAAGGGTGAAAGAAACATATTACCGTCAAAGCCATTTATTTCTGAAACATCAACTAGACTACACACTGTTGTGTGATAAATAAAATAAAACAGAGTTGACAGAAGCATAGCGGGCAGCATATAAACGGTGTAGCTTGCATAAAGAAAAGCTCTCATAGTCGTTATCTATATGATGCTCTTAGGAGAAAAGTCCAGCAAATGGTTATGATGCTACTGAAAGCTAAACATTCATTGACCAAATTGGGGTTCTAATGGAAGCAATTTCAAGATATAAAGAATTCCAATATTCAAGCTGGGGAAACCATATAGTATCTGTGGAAATTTATGTACTTCTAGATGCTCCCATTCCCAATATCTTTCAGGACAAAGCAAACAAGCAAGCAAGCAAGCAATCTTTTGACAATATTGATAAGATTAGACATAGTCCAGCACTGTGCAAGTGTCAAGTAACTGCTACAGCTCATGGTGGTGAATATGCAGAAAACTTTGGGTAGCATCCCATTGCTTAAACACCGAATGGAAGGAAATCACATAAGCCTTCCCCAGCCTTCCTGTTATGTGATCAGCTTTCACAGCGAAGGCAGATGCTGGGAAGCCTGCTGGATCTGGGACACATACTTATATGATTGCCCTTCTACAACATGGTAGGTAGCACAGTGTGAGTTTTGTTTAAAGGAGGATGAAAAGAAAGAGACATGAGAGGTATGGGAGGCACCCCTGCTACTATTTCAACCAGTGTCAACCAACAGTGAGCAACTGTTGGTTGACTGTCTAGATGTTTTTGCCTACGGCTCTTGTTGGCTCTACCTATAGTCAGTTGTGAGACACTGAGCCCACATGAAGAAGTAGTTCTGGACCCAAATTGGAAATCCCCCTCTCCAAAAGTGAAGGAGTATGACAGTTGAAATTCCCAAAATTTGCAAGGCAAATTCAGATGAATGGACCAAGGATCAGATGAACAGAGTAAGGGTCAGACTCAGAAGCACCTTCTTATATCCTTCTGGTTTGCATGCATCAGGTCCCAGCAATGCCATCTCTAGCAAGAAGATCTCAGCTATGCAAAATCTCTCTGTGAGATCTGAAGAGCCACAGAGGAGACCGTATAGTACACTGACCAATGTCCTGATTGTGTACAAAGAAGTGTCAGATGTTCATGCAACCACAGTAGGTGTAAGGCCTTGCACACGTGCCCTGATCCATTTTAGAGGCTATTGTGAGGCTTTGCAATATATCTTTATTTAGCCTGGAATGACCCATCTGATTCAGAAATATAGATTTCTAATTTATTTATTTATTTTACTTATTGGGTTTCTATCCCGCCCATCTAGACCAAAGGTCTACTCTAATTATTAAGTTACCAGAACTGGTTAGAACTGGTCATGAGAGGGGAGCCAGAGACCATACTATGTATAGTGTTGGCTGTTATAATAGGTAAAGGTAAAGGTTCCCCTTGACATTTAGTCCAGTCGTGTCCGACTCTAGGGGGCGCTGCTCATCCCCGTTTCCAAGCCATAGAGCCAGCGTTTGTCCGAAGACAGTTTCCGTGGTCACGTGGCCAGCGCGACTAAACACGGAACACCGTTACCTTCCCACCGAGGTGGTACCTATTTATCTACTCGCATTTGCATGCTTTCGAACTGCTAGGTTGGCAGGAGCTGGGACAAGCGACGGGAGCTCACTCTGTTGCGTGGATTCGATCTTACGACTGCTGGTCTTCTGACCCTGCAGCACAGAGGCTTCTGCGGTTTAACCCGCAGCGCCACCATGTCCCTGGCTGTTATAATAGTGTTCACTATAATCCATATTTTTCAGCATCCATGGGAGGGGACCTTGGAACTGATCCCCTGAGGATACGGGGGAATCCTACTGTACCCTAATTATTGATTTAAGTGATTTGTGTCCCTTCGATTCTATTTGTTCTCTGAATTCAAATCAATTTGTAAATTAGCTTTGATTCACCCTGGAACCAAACTTAACCATGCCACGTCAGTCTGGATCTCTTTAGAAATCAGTCTGAAAGGTCAATTTGGTTTTGAATTTATGATTGTCTGAATTCAGTGTACAACATTAATTTAGGTGCTTTGTTACACCTGCATAATGGTGTGTCAGCATTACAGTATGTAAAACTTGGTGTGAATAATTTTATTCTCTCCTGCAACAACAGCCAACATCCTATTGGTGTTCACATGAAGTTTGCATAACTTGTCACAGCTGATTACAGCCAGTTGACAAGTTATGGTCACATGCTTGATTGCACATCTGATTGCATAAGCAAGGTGAGCCCTGGCATCTCATCAATTAGCTGCAATTAGCCGCAGCAAGTGATGCAAACCTTACAGGAATACCAACCGGATTCTTCCCAATATTAGAATCAATGTGAAATCACCCAATGAAATTGATTGGCTGTAGATTCAGGGCAAAAGATTTCTTCACATGAGAAGTGGCCGATGTATGGCATTCACAGCAACAGGGGGTGGTGATGGCCACCTACATGGTTCTAGAAAGAGATCTGTCAGATTCATAAAGGAGAGGGATAGCAATTGGCCATATTTTAATAGTCACTGTTTGTTGGTTTGTTTGCTTGCTTGCTCATTTTAGTAGGATCCTGGAATAAGTGGTGGCTTCACAACCCTAGAGTTGAGCTTGGTTTGGTTTGGCTTGGTTTGGGATGAAGCTGATCATTGGATCCTTTCCAATATGGATCTAGGGCTAGTTCTGGAGAAGAGAAATAGTTTTGCTTGACTTGGATGATAGCACATACTGTGAAACTGGACAGGCAAAGTGTGTTGGTTCTTTCAGATACATTGGCTATCACCAAACATGCTCTCTTTTCTGGAGGATTTGGTCAACATTTGGGACACTGTTTTAAAGTGGCTCCCATTGTAGCTGGCTGAGCATTCCCAGAAGGTGGTGCTGGGGGACTACATCTTGAGCTCTTAGCCATTGATCAATTGAGTTCCACAGTTCTCTGTCTCATCCCCTATTTTTATTTAAACATCCACATGAAGTCAAAGGGGAGATCATCCATGTCATCATTAAGCTAATGACCTCCCAGCTCAATTTGTTGTTTTCAACTGACGCCAAGGAAGATGCTGACGTCTAAATCTATTGTCTGGATGAAGTAATGGATGATTTTGGGAACTGTAGTAGAATACACAAAAATATAACTTTTTCTCATCTGTACATGGACAGTAAAGCACAAATATATATGGCAAACGTACCGTGTTTCCCCGAAAATAAGACAGGGTCTTATATTAATTTTTGCTCCAAAAAATGCATTAGGGCTTATTTTCAGGGGATGTTTTATTTTAAAGTCATGTCATCTTCTGGTTGCTGTACAATGCTGCACAATGGTGGAGGGTGGGGTTTCACTTAACTAGGGCTTATTTTTGGGGTAGGACTTATATTATGAGCATCCTGAAAAATCATACTAGGGCTTATTTTCAGGTTAGGTCTTATTTTTGGGAAACAGGGTAAGTTGTGAACCTTTATTAAAAATCACAGTGTTCAATGGAACAGCTTACATGGACTGGGGAAAAAGTAAAGATTTTAGGGTGCTGAAGTAAGTAGACTGTTAGAAGAACAGAAGGAATAACTACATGAATAACATTTCACTATGGCTGGCAATTATTTGAGAACCAGTGTCATGTAATGTATATAGTGTTGGAGCAGCACTCCGGAGACCTGGGTTCAATTCCCTGCTCAGCTATGGAAACTCACTAAGGGGTGGCAGTGGTAAATCACTCCTTGAACATCTCACGTGGCTTGAAACCTCTATTAGGGTTTGCCATAAAGTTAGAAGTGACTTGAACAACACATAACAACTAAGCAATTCTTGGGTTAAGTCTGTGAGAAGGCAAAAGATGGGGGAAAGTCTGAGTGAGACAGAACAACATCTGCAATTGATTTGAAAAGGTGTAAACAGGAAACTAACATTAACTGAGGGAACAGGAGGGCAATAGGATAGGATAAACATATGAGAGACCTAACGGGGCTGGTGAAAAAGACGGAAAAAGTAAATAACACCTTGGCTCACAGTGTTACTCGTAGCTGTTGAAAGGTTGGGAAATAGGAAAATAAGGAGAATCAGAAGAAGAGAGAGAGGGGTGGTGTCCAGGTATCGCCTATCCCAAATTGAAATGGGGAGAGAATAAAAATGTGTTATCATCGAAGGACTTAATCTTTTGTTCTGGAGCGTCAAGGTTGCATGAGTTGCTAACACATTACTGAGCAGTGAAGTCACCCTACCTCCGAGACAAAAAGATACGTCTTGTTACGTACAAACCACATTGCTGGTTTAAGTTACAAAAACCACTCTTGTGCTTGAACTGTTCCTACAGCTCTGCGTTAAAGCATTCTTGTACTGCACAGTTCCTGAACAAAGTTTTCAGGTTTTCGTGTTGTGACTCCCCTTAGTGCCATCTAACCTGGGCCTAGTCTGTGAGCTTATGTTTCTTCTTTCAAGCTCTGGCGAGACATATTTTGATTAATTGAACAGTTCCCGTCACAGCTGGGAGCCAGGTGGTGAGATCCAGTTGCTTAGGATGTTGAATCCTGTGCAATTAGTTTATTTCTAATCTTTTAATTTGGTGGGTGTAAACTTTAGTGTGTTAATTGGAGAGGTTTAGAGCAGGAGCATCTTGACTAATGTGTTGTTAACAGGCATTGTTTATTGATGAAGCTTCTTCTTGCAGGCCGAAAATCTGGATGGAAAAGAAAGAAAGCAGTGGTGGGATTTGTTGCGATTTTCCCCATAGCTTATAGGGCCAGGAAGGGCTTTTATGTTATGTTTCTAGTTTTCTCACTGGGATCCAAAAGGGCAGAGGGGGGGTCAAGTTGCTTTTTTGTATTTTTAAGGGTTTGGTTGTATTCCTGTGTAAGGGCTAACAGGGGAATGGGGATTTTTTATATATATACAGTAGAAAAAGCATTAACTGCTGAGAGGGACTGCATGGAAATTGCATTAACAGTGTGATTCTTTTACCAGGTCTCACAGCAGGGAAGAAAAGACTGAATGTCATTAGTTTACACTGCACACAATTGCAGGTCCAATTTGTGTTGTTTGTTATTTAATGGATTCCTGATGGTGAACACGTTTGTTCCTTCTGTGAAGCTTAATTACATGTTTTCTGAGATGAATGACGTGGGATTCCTAAGCTAGGTGCTACAGTTCTGTACTGACCACAAGATATGGGCAAGGACTCTGATTGAGAGCAGTCTGATTCAGCACAGATAGAAGTGTCCAGTTTTGACTCATGCTAAGGCTGCTCACTGGAAGGACAGATCCTGAAGCTGAGGCTCCAATACTTTGGCCATCTCATGAGAAGAGAAGGCTCCCTGGAAAAGACCCTGATGTTGGGAAAGTGTGAAGGCAAGAGGAGAAGGGGATGACAGAGGACGAGATGGTTGGACAGTGTCACTGAAGCTACCAACATGAATTTGACCCAACTCCGGGAGGCAGTGGAAGACAGGAGGGCCTGGCGTGCTCTGGTCCATGGGGTCATGAAGAGTCAGACACGACTTAACGACTAAACAACGAAAGGCTGTGTTGTGTTGTGTTGCTGGGTTGTGTTGTGATGGTTGTTTACTGGCCCAACTGACCCCAAGGTGACAGAGGTGACTGATGGATTTGGAGTTTACCATGGCAGAGTCAGTGGATGATGGATAGGAAACATATAGTCACAGAGGCAAAGAAATCCATTATTTCCCAAGAAAGCACCCGATGCTAAACTTCCTGAGATCTCACAGACTCTTCCAAAACAGTTTTAACGATCTTGTTATTGGAAAAGAACAAGAGCATAATCCAGTGTCTGGATTCAGCCGAGAGTTCTAGATTCAAATCCTTACATCCAGGACTCATGGAGCCTGATGGAGTCCTCTCTGCTGGGGAGTCTGATAAGTAGCTGCCAGTCAGAATAAACATTAGGGGGTAGATGGGGAGCTAGAACTGGCATAGTCAACTTCCTTTAGTCCTGAAATGCTATTTCTCCAACACTTGCTTGAGAATTATTGAGTAGGTTTCCTACATAGAGTGGAGATGCCTACATAGCCTTCCAAAGTTACAATATTCAACCTGTCAGAAAGAGGTCTTTACCATTTACCACCATCACTTCATACAAAACTACTCACCTACCTGCCTACTGCTGGATGAGATTAGCTTCAGAATTGGACAAGGTGCAGCAGAAGGATAAATCTGCAATAATGCCCACTGGCACAGTTCAGTCAGAATAAATCACAGTGGTGAACTGCTGCAAGTAAAGAAGTCAGCGTTGGCATCGGCTGTTGTGCACACATTGCAGTATTTAGCAGGCAACAGCAAGTGCTTACAATGACTTCTTAACTCAGAGAAATTCATGGCTGTGATTTAAACCTGTGCAATTACACTGACATAAAATCATGATAGGATTCCTGACACAGTCTTTTAGCCCATTGTTTACTACTTTAAATATAATGCGGTTGAGAAAAACCATTTGTTACCAGTCATTGTATTTTGCAAAATTTGGGGCATATTCATTTTCAGGGATGGAGACTCAAGTTGCAGGATTCGCTGTCAAGTCGGACTGAAGTCGCACCTGCAACTCAACTCGGACTCAATTCGAGTTTTTTTTTTTTTTTCAATGACTCGGACTCAACTTGCAATTTGGTACCCCATCCCCCCTTCTTTTTTTCTGGGGGAAAAAAAGCTTGTTTTTAATAGGGTCTCAGACTGGGGGCTTGGGATTCTTGGTACCCAAGACTCAAACTTGGGATTTTATACCAAAGACTTGGACTCAGACTTGGGACTCAGACCCAAAGACTTGCCAACATCTCTGTTCTTTTTTCATTTAAAAAGAAAACCCTTGAAAACCCATCAACACTCTTCACAATTTGCAGTTTCAGGAAAATATGGCAACCATTTCCCAATGATGCAGAAAAAGAGAGAGAGAGCATTGGTTAGTGGGAAAAGCAAAATGTGGTTACAAATATAGGAGGCACGCAAGTTCCCAACAGATGTAGTGTTGGGCTCTAAACGGTCCAATGAATACAGCACACTGAGAAATAACATCTAAAACTAATCAGTGTGACCTCTGGAGGCTTGTTTAGATGATCACTTGAAGAGAAATAGCTATCCCATCACTTAAAATTGCCTCTGGGCTGCTCATATTGGAGGCAGTGATTACTTTGAGAGATTCGCTTACAACTACCTGATTCCCCCTTCACCCTCTTTATTGGTGCAAGTGTTCTCGTAATGGGAGTTTATTTCCAAAGAATGTGTTTTAAGGAATACAATAGCCATGATTCTAAACATATGTACTTGAAACTCTGTTGGAAAAAAAAACATGGGATGTAGTCTCACTTAATAGCTGACAATGTACAAGGTTAGCATCATACGATTACTGTGCTGTTTCTTCAGGGCATCGTTGACCTAGAAAAGGAATGTGATGATGCATTGATAAGAGAAGTTAATATTACAATGGTTTCCAGAGCTGGGCCTGATTCTAATTGATTTTGAAAGGAACCAGTTGTTCCACTTTTCATTCCAAGACTTTTCCAACAATTTAGGCAACTTTTAAGACACAGGTTTATCTGCAGTAGTTTACCTGTGGGAAGCACCATGGATGGACAGTCAACACCCAGTAACTAAAAGGAAGATCAAGGTGAGCAGTCTGTGGTCCTCCAGATGTTCATCACTGGTTGTTCTGTCAAGGGCTGCCAGAAATTGTAGTCCAAAAACTTGGAGGCCCATAAATCTCCCCTCATCTAAACTGATCAAACACAGTAGACATTTCCAGTTTTTTTCCGTGTATATACTGAACTCATGGAAAAGGCATAGGAGGAATCTAAGGCTTGCTGTCCTGTCATCTCACAGATGCTGCTGGTCCCACACACTCAGCATCTGTGTGCTCAGCACAAGATTTGTTAATTGGCCTCTACGTGCATACAGCTGTTCTGTGACACTCATGACATACCATGTGAGTGTCAAAGAGAAAGTCACTAACATTGCCAATGTTGAGTGTGGCATCAGGGGCATGGTTTGCTCCCCATTTCCCACATATTTTGTGCATTTGGTGAATGTATACCAAGACCTGATTTCTCTATGGGAATGGTTGCACTATATCTCTGATTTCTATAGACAAAGCAAAAGGGAACTAATCATTATGAACTAAGGATATAAAGTCACATGTACTACATTCTTACCGAGAAGAACAAAACACTGACAATTTACTCCTCACTGGCCAAGATTATGAGAACTTTTGTCCTTTATTTTATTTTATTTTATTTTATTTTTTTGGCATTTGGTACTTTTTTGCCAAAACTTCATGGATATTTTATACCAAAAAAACCCCTCTTACATAATATGTTTGCATTTTTCTTAAGTAATAGGTGTTTTGTGGGGGGAAAACCAGGTAGTTTCTACAAAAAAAAACCCAAAACCATGTATTTTGCAAAGACACACACACACACACACACACACACACACACACACACACACACACACACACACACACACACACACACACACACACACACCCCCCCTCTGGTTTTGTAAACATTTTTATAGCTTATTTTTTTGCAGGTTTTATGTGTGTGGTTTTTTTGTCTGTTGTCCTGTGTTTATTTTATTATGGCTCTTGTATGTTTATATTATGTTGTTTGTTTGCCGCCAAGAGTAGTGGCATTGCCACCAGGTGGGTGGGATAAATAAATACATTTTGTGAAGGAAAAGCAGGGTTTTTTGGGAAAGGCCCATTTCATGCTAATTCTGATGAAGAACATGTTGGTCTTTTTGCACCTGTGCAAGAATGAAAGATCTTGCAGCAGTTAACTTTTTAATTTTAATTTTTATTTATTTTTATATTATTTTTTCGACAGGGCACCTGGCTGTGTTGTGACATTCTTTTACTTTCAGAGTGTTCATTACATTCTGATTATCAACCTGCTTGGCTAAATCCATCTGTTAGTCACAAACAGTATATGCGGTCCCATGCAAAGAGGAGTGTTTGGAGCTCTACATTGGAGAAACGAAACAGCCACTATGGCCCAGCACAGGAGGGGCAATGGCTAAGGACCACAATCAGCAGTGTTCCTTCATTTGAAGGACAAATGACACTCGTTTGATGACCAAGATGTACTCATTTTAGACTGAGAAGATAGGTGGTTTGAGAGAGGGGTCAGGGAGGCCATACATGTGCATATAGAAAATACCTCACTCAACAAGGGTGGATGCCTTAGATACAATCTGTCTCCTCTTTATCATGCTGCCCTTTCATCCCTCCCCCAAAAGATCAGGACCACACCCACCAGAAACACCACTGTTAACAACTGTTAATGACCCATGACAATGGGTGGACAAGGACTGCAGAAGTGGGATTATCCCTCACCCCCCCCCCCCAGCCTTTGTCTATCTAATGAGCCTATTCAGACCAGTGAAGTGAAACCAACATAGAGGATATATCAGGGGTCTCCTACCAACACTCTTCAGACTGAAGAAGCTACTTGGATGAGTAGCGAAACGTTTCAACCTAATATGAAAGAAGTCCAGTTGCCATGACTCAACTTCCAGATTACCTGCAGTGTTGCAACATATGAAGTGTGAGGCTATAGTATATCAATGTTAGACTTCTGAAAACCTTTCTTTCCCCCCAGAACAGTTCACTGCTGAGTGACACCTAATGGCTCACAGACTATCACTTTGAAAAGACTTACTTTATAGCAGTGGTTCCCAACCATAGGTCCCCAGGTGTTCTTAGAATGCAACTCCCAGAAATCCTGGCCAGCACAGTTAGTGGTAAAGACTTATGGGAGTAGTCATCCAAGAACACCTGGGGACCCAAGGTTGGAAACCATTGGTCTAACGGACGGGTTAGCCCCAGGTGGATTCTAGTCAGCTTAGTAGATCACAAGATGCAGTGGCCTGCTTATTTGCTACCTATTCCTGTTACACACGGTGCATGTGAATGCAACCCAGTGAAATGTGAGTAATTTTGCCACACACCATTAATCTATGGAGCAGTTTCCTCTCTCCTAGAAGGGTAACACAAACAGCAGGCTGGAGGTATCCACAGTGATTTCCACTCACTGAAAGCAGATAAACGACACATCAAATTGGCCTATATCTCTCCAGTAGCTGGAAGTTAGCATTAAAAAAAGTAGGTCTGGCATATGCTAATTAATTGAGAAGGGGGATAAATTAGCAATGCTATTCTGTGAAGTGGTATTAACAAGATGGGGGTGTTTGAAGAGTAGCTATCACATTTCTTTGCACCTACTGGCTCCTGTAAATTTTAACAAATTTCCAGCTGAGCTGTATATTGCAGGAGGTGGGTGCTTATGTTACACCTTATGGCAATATATAAATCACTTCTTTATTTCAACGCTGGTTTCTGACACTTAATCCTTATTTTCAGAAGCCCCCAAATCCAGAATTCTTTTTAATAAGATGTATCTCTCTCTGTTTTTTAGGTTCTTAATAAATTTTATTGCTTCATTTCCCACTCATCGTTTTTAATATAATGGGAAGGGGGAGCTGAAACCTTCTGCACATACAGGAGAGGATTTATTGTTCATGCCAGTTTATTATTCAAGAAGAGGCAAACAAATCTGTAATTCTATGGAAGAGAATTTTATGTTAAAAAAGTAATTAATCCATGTAATATCTATAAATCACAGATTCCTGGAAAAACACGTGACTCTATTTCAAGCTTCTAGCTCTCATTTTTTGGAGACAAGTTGTTAATGACAAGCTTAGTCTCATCACCATTTTATGTAGGGACACACATTAAATTTGAAGTGTAAAGACCAAGCCAAATGGAGTCTCTTTAGATCAGTTCTGGGGCTTCCAGGTCTTCTTCCTGAAACAACCAGCTGTTTAGGCAGACTTTGGATGAAGCCATGATATTCATAGCTCAGTGGTTTAGGCACCCAACTGGGGAGCCAGAGGTTGGGAGTTCGATTCCCCACTCTGACTCCTTGACAGGGGCTGGACTTGATGATCCATAGAGTCCCTTCCAGCTCTTCAGTCCTAAGGTTATTCAGGCTCTAGAAAAGAAGATTTGGCTGAAGTCCAGTGTCCGAACAGGATTAAATACTTTTAAGCCAGTATGGGCACTTCCAGTGAGTGAAGCATGCTTTTCTTCTAAGATAACAGAAGTAGACTCTTCTCTAAACCTCATTTTTAAACTTCATACTTCAGAAAAGTGGGTACTTTTGTTTCTTTGTCTATGGAAAATACCCAACATGCTGGAGAAGAGGGAGAAAGAGAGTGGGATTGTGTGATTGACAGGTTGCCCTGATAATCTTAGGGCACATTTTATGAGTGGCTCTCTAGTTGTCTGTTCATTGTGGGACAGACTGTTATTTTTGTCCATTTCTTCCTCTTTCCTTTCATTACTGCTGTGGTTCATTATGATAAAGTATGTTACTTCTTTTCAAGCATCATAGCCAGAGACTAGAAATGATCACAGTGATATTTTAATGTGGACTAGTTACCTTTTTGGACCAACACCAGACAATAGATCTCAAAGTTTAATTTCCCAAAATTTTGTTTGTTTGTTTGTTTGTTTTTGTTTGTTTGTTTAAAATATTTTTATCTGCCTTTCCCCTTAAAAAGAACCCAAGGCGGCTTACATCATTTTAAAAACAATATTTAAAAGCTAAACGCAATTGGTATACAAGTATTTAAAAGTATTTCCAAGTATTTAAACAAGATTTATATTAAAAACGGCAATTAAAACCAATGGTAAAACCCATTAAAAACAACAGAGCACAACAATCCATTTAAAAACCCCTCTCAGTTGTTTAGGGAAAGCCTGCTTGAAGAGAACAGTCTTTGTCCGCTTGTGGAAGGACAGCAAAGATGGGGCCAGCCTAACTTCCAGTGGGAGGGAGTTCGAGAGCCTGGGAGCAGCAACATCTGAAAAGGAACTTTAATGGTAATTTGTGGTGTTGAGTATATTAGTTTGGGCATGCCTTCTCCAATGGACATATATGAATTCAGAGTTGAGAAAGAGACCTATACCTCCCTTCTATAATTATATTTCTACCAGGGTTGGTGACTTAAGTTGCGGGACTTGCTGTGAAGTCGAAATTAAGTCACTCAACTACCCACCCCTCCCTTTTTCTGAGGGAAAACCTTGTTATAAGTAAGGACTCAGACTTGGGGCTGGGGCTCAGGACTTGGTACCAAAGACTTGGACCTTGGACCCAAAGACTTGCCAACACCCTTGATTTCTATTGAGTAGCCCAACCTGGTAAATGTTAAGTACCTTTGACTATAACGCTCAGAAGTGTGGAAGGAAGGAAGGATGTTTCTATCTGTGCATGTGCGTACTTCTGTTCATTAGCATTGGCCATGGGAAATGGTGCATCAGAAACCCAAGCGTTTGTCTTCCTGCAGGTGTTATATTCTCCTACTGTTCTCTTTCCCATGCAGCGTGTGTGCCCTACTTAAACATTTCATGCAGCATGCCAGGATGAAAGGAGATTTACATATTACAGTTCAAATGAGCTTTGCACTCACAGGTGCTGTAAAACCCGACAAACAGGTAGTCAATTGCAAAGGCGGAGGTGAGCAGTTGAAAAGATGGGGTGTGCTTTTCTTCTTAAAAATATATTGCATTATAAAAGAAGCGATGAAACAGAAGCCATCTGGAAAACATTATCAGTCTGCTTCCAATGCAAATAGGGCAAGCAAGAGGAGATTACTAAGTTTTTCAACAGAACGATGCAGGACGTTTAAAGAAACCAAAGCAATTGTCCCAAGTGGAGAAGGAATAATCATTTGGTGATGTAAAACAATGCAAGCTATTTGAGCCAGGAACTTCATTCGTTCCTGTATGCATTTACAACATTGGGGAATAATTGGTAGTATTCTCTTTACATTTTTTCTTTTTGTAGATACTCAAAGGGGGGTAAAATACTGTTGGGCATAAATCACCAGCAGGATTCTAGCTACTTTTGTCTTTCCTTGTCTCTGGCTTGAAAAATTACCTGATCAACTGGTTTTCTCCTAGATTCTGGGTCTTTGGACCTAGACCCTTTCCATGGCCATTTCCAAAATCTACTAATCCAGAATGAGAGCCAGAACCAGCCTCCTCCATAATCTAACTGGCTCTGCCTCTCTGACAAAACAAGCGCCCAGCTCTGATCTCCAGTTTTGGCCTAGAAGATTCAGGGAGTAGAAATCGGGCCTGGCAGCCAGAATACACAAGGTTTCAGAGCCAAACCTTTCATGGTTAAGCACTCAAAGTGTTGAGAATAGATGAATGAATCTGTCTGATTGGGCCTCTTCCCTTTCAGTCTCCACTTCTTTCTACCCTAAATATAAAGAAATGTGTAGGCGCTGATAATCTCATATAAAAAGGGAACAGAAATCAAAGTGATGGAAAAGTTGTTCTCTTCTTTAAGAAAGTTCCGGCAATCAAACTTTTTTGATAGCTTATTTGCTCCACAATAGACATGGGAGCTTTCTATTCATATTCTGGGATATACGAATAAGAAGCTCAGCACTGCAGGTTCCACGGTGGTCCATTCCCAGCCCCCAAAACTAGCTCGGTCTCCTCACCAGGCTCCTTGCAGCGCATGCATCTAACAGCGCCAACAGCGTGCCAATTACAAGTGTAGTCCTGCCGGTGCTGCCCCGCCTCTCTCCTCAGCCAACTGCTCAGAGGATGAGTGGGGAGGCTCATCTTCCCACCTCCTCACCAGAGCGGTTGGCTGTGGAGAGAGGTGGGGCAGTACCAGCAGGACTACGCCCGCAATTGGTGCAATGTCGCCACCATTGGATGAGCATGCTGTGAGTGGACATGGCTGGTTCTGGGGAGCAGAATGGACCAGCGTGGCACCTATAGTGCCCAACTTCATATTCGTATCCCTTGGGACACGAATACAAAGCTCCCATGTCTAAGCCACAACCTTTTAACTGCTTCTGTAACTTTTACAACTGTCTGTAAACTTTGTTCTTTTTTCACCACCTTTAATAAAATATAAGATTTTACAGCTGTTTGGTTATTTTGAAGAAAGTTGTTGGTACTCAAAACCCAGCCTTGCCTGGACCATGTCCCGGTCACCTGTGTATTTTGTGGGTACTTTTGGTTTTCCTACCTGGCAGAGTTAGTGTGAGAATCAAAATGTTTAACCTTGTGGATTTTTTGGTAACTCCCTGGAGCACTGCTTAGTCAGACTGACTTAAGGTGGGAGCAAAATTAAAAGTAAAAAAAGACAAAAACACGGTGGCACCGTAAAGACTAACTTTTATATTTTTTAATGTGAGCTTTCATGGACAAGTCCACTTCATCAAACATAAAAGAAGGAGATATAATATGGCAAATTTTTATACATGGCATTGAAGTATAGATATAAAAATACAGAGATATGTGGTTGGTTGGTGAGAAAGTCAATGTGTGTTAATCATTGTGATGACAGTGTCTTTGATATGCAGGTCTTTAGAAGAAACTTGTGCTGTGAAGATTGTGAGAACCTTTGTAATAAATTAACAATGGTAAAATAACAATGGTAGAATAACATGAATGTTATTTAGATTGGCTATTTACAGTTTTTGATGAACTTTTCCCCCTTACAAGCTTTTCTTTGTAATCAGTTGCAATAGTGTGTGAATTACCTCAGACAATGGATGACCATAAGAGTAGAGTAAAGGTGAGAGGCTACCTGGCAGGAAGACTTCTCCCAGCCATCAGCACGTTTGACCCTCCTGGATCAAACCCTCACCAGGAAAGTCCCAGCTCAAATCTCTTGTCATCTTGAGATCTGAGAAAGGCTCCATTTTGAATCCCTGGAGCCACTTGTTGGTCAATGTAAATAATTATGAGCTAGCTAAATGGGCTAGAATGGGATGCCTCACTCAAAAATTTTGTGGTGAGGTGCTTCACTGCCCTGGTCATGAGCCAGCTATGTGGATCAATATCCCGATTTGTCATAAGACTGCTTCCTTTGTTTCTAGAAATTAAATGGTACATAGCGGGATGGGACAGCCACAGGTCATATGCATTTTTCATTCTCACTTCTTCTCATAAAAGGTTGAGGGGAGAGGGTGCAAGAAAAATGCTAAAGTGTGGGAAATTAAGGTGAAAGGAGAGGGAGAATTTACCATCCCCCTAGCAGCATCCATCTTTGATTGTAAAAACAACAGCATCACACCTTGCTTTATACAAGGTGTCATTGTTGAATACATAGCCACACCACCTCCTCTCCCCTGAAGTAGGACCCTTAGGAAGGCAATGGATTTCTTTCCCAAAGAAAAATCTTAGTTGATTGGAGGCTTTGGTTTTGGATAGACAATACAATACAATACAATGATTATAGAACTGCAGAGCTGGAAGGGACCTTATAGATAATCAAGTCCAGCCTCTGTCAAGGAGGCAGAGTGGGAGTCAAATTCCCAACCCCTGGCTCTGCAGCCAGATGCCTAAACCACTGAGCTATCCAGCAGTTCTTGATTTGACGCTGACTCATTTTGAAACTTTTTAAAACTTTTGAAATTTCCAGAAGGCTGTACATCAAAGATGGGGTAATAGCAAGATGAACATGTCCCTCTATCCACAAGACCTCATGTCCCTGATATTAGGTCTGGGGCAGTATATAGATAAATATTACATTTTATTTTCTTAACTACTGGAGCTACTCTATTCTTCATTGATGAGTTGGAGGGTTAAACAATTCATAGCAAGATTAACATAGCAAGATGATACATGAAGAACCCTTTTGGTGCATGGATGGTTCTGTGGATTCACAGAATGGAGAAGCTCCTAGTTGGATTCCACTTTCCAGGACCCAGCAGGGAGCATAGCTAGTGGTCAAACAGGCTAGCAGGTGAGGTCTGGAAGCTATAGCCCAAAGAAGTAACTGAGTATTTATATTGCCTCTGCACAATATATCAGATCAAGCGTATATGTGTGTTCCTGAGGCAATCAGAGGGAGGAGCCCCCCACCCTCATGCTATCCCAGGTTAAATCCAGGACTCATGTGTTAGGACTAGAAGTGGGGAAAGGAAAAGAAAAATTAGAGAAGATGCTCAGTTGGCTGTAACAGAGAATGAGACTGTTCAATACCTTAGAAATATAGCTCTCCTGCCTTTCTTGATGCAAAGTCATTGATTAAATCATTGACGTTTTGTGGCTGCAGATCCACTGTTTTCACATCCAGAGATGAGGAGAAGAAACAGAAGAAAGAAAAGATTTGCTCCCTGCATTGCCCTTTAAAGGAAGAATCAAAGAGGAGAATGTTCATTGCCCTTTTAAAATACCTCACTCACTCTCTTCCCAGTGACTGCCTTAGGAAGCTGCCTGGGGGTTTCTTTTGGTGGCTGGAAAAAAGCAAGGGAGTATTAAAAATAAACAGAGTGCCCAGGCCTGTAACTTTTGTTGCCCTGTTGAGAAGCTCTTCTGTCCTGCCTGCAGCATTCAGTCTGTAAACTGACCTTGCTATTTGTGGGAATTGCTATTAGCGCTGACCTAAACGAAGTTCTGGTCTTTTCACATACAGAAGTAAGAAATATTGTAGTGAACTACCAATTTTAACAGATTATTTCATTGTACTCATATATTATTTCTTTAATCTGGAATTCAGATTAAGGAAAGGTTCTGTCCTACTTATAACTGAGCCTTCATCCAATTATGTCTCTGTATCCATCAGTCCACTAGTGAGTCTCCAAGTCTTTTCCAGGCCAATGCATATAAGATTCCCACACATGTATGTTATTAGGCAGATGTTTCATTTCCATTCCAATATTCAGGGACACACGGCATAGGATTAGATGACAGAAGTTGAGGAAATTATTCTGTGTAAAATCATAGGCCAGTATCTTGATTTGTTATGTGAACACAAAGAGTATTTGTATTAGCATTGACCCCCTCTTCTGGCAAGCTACCACTTGTGTGCCCAGGCTGAAACTGGTTGTGAGATTGGTCATATCACTGGTTGAGTGATCAACTGTGCAACAGAAGGTTGTTGGAGAAATGGACTGCTTGTGTGATTTCCCTTATGCTCAAAATAGGATACTAGCCATGTTTTGTAGGCAACAATGCAAACGTCTTGGCAAAATAAAATTGGCCCTTTGCAAATATTCAGCAAAGAAGGGATGAAATACAAATTCATAATTTTGGCCAGTGGAAACAGAACTTCTGAAGTTTTTTATTTTAACCTGTGTTAATGGCTTAACACACACACACAGAGAGGGAGAGGAATCAAGTTTAATTTTGTACCTGACGGTAGTGATAACTGTGTTAAAGCTAGATCAGTCATGGTTATGCATATATCCTCATATTGAATCATATACATCTTCCATGTTGAATCTTTAGAAACAAAGCCACTCTTGAAAAAAATTCCCAAGTGCTGTGTGTAACACATCCAGCCAATTTCCCGGAGGTGTCCAATTTCAGGATAATTTCCTGAGAGCTTCACATTTTAGCACTATGCAGTTACAGTTTCTGATGGGGAAAAAAATAAGAGAGAAATGGTCTAGAAAGTCAATGAAAATGGTACGTAGCCCCCACCACCCGTGGACCAGTGGGAATGCTCAGTTACTTTCAATCCAATCATCTGTCATGAAATGATACTCTTTGATTGCATCACACTCAGTCTACTTCCTTGAGATTTGTATGCATTTTCTTCCTGTTTCTGTATATTTTGCAAAATATTGCTTCCAAACATAACACCATTAAAAAGCTTCCCTTGGTTATTTGCTTAAAAACTCATGTTCAAGAGTGCTGTGGATCTGCTCAGGGGGGAGAAAAGGAAAGGTGTCAGGGAAACAGGAAGACAGACAGGAAGACATTGGAAACACAAATGTGTGTTTCCATTTCCAGTAAAACATTGATAAACAGCTGCAGTAACCTGTTGAAGTAATGCTTTGTCAAGGAGTGGTTGATGGGCTTTCCTGTTAATAAGACCGAATTGGTGGGATCCTGTTGTGCAGTTACACAAACTGCACAACAACATAACATTTACAGGCAAATTGCTGTAAGTTAAAAAATTGCAGATACCTTATCCATCACACACTGAGATGCACAACCCAGTATGCAATGAATAACATCTATGGAAATGGAACTATGTCATTTGTGCAATGGTGCAACAGGATTTCAGCTGTTGAAACCATCTGAGGAATCAAATTTTGCTTGACTTCAGAGATCAAATACTTTCAAGTCACCTTGAACGTAGCATTGTGTAAAATGCAGCATAGTGTCATTCATGACTATTCAGTGACTGGGCCGTTTGGGAAAGGCCATGGTACAATGCATGGTTTCAGATAGGAACTAGGTTTGGACACTGGATTAATTGATTAGTAGGACAATGGAACCAATTGCCTTGGGAGGTGATGAGTGCTGCAATGCTGGAGGCATTCAAAAGAAAATTGGACAGCCATATGTCAGATCTACATTGATTTGGATTCCCACACTGAGCAGAAGGTTGGACTTGATGGCCTTATAGGCCCCTTCCAACTCCATTGTTCTATGATTCTATGTGTCATTTGATTGCCATCTTTAAGAGCTCACTAGCCTGAAGCACCCCAAACGGTTGGCTAAACAGCCTGTATAGTCAGCCTCTTAGGCTGTGCCTAAGAGGTAATTTTATTACCATCTGAGCACTGTTATAATAAATCATGATAATGTTGCTGTTTAATTTCAAAACCCTTTTCAGCCTGCTTAACGAATGTGTGCAACTGCAATTTAAGAGCTGAATTTATCTTATTCAAGCAAATAACTTAACTCTGGGTTCAAGTGCTGGTTGCCCATTAACTCTCCTCAGTTCATTTCAGAATACCACTAGCAATACCCACTGGAAATAAAGAGTGGCTGTTGAATTGATTGGTCTGATTTTGACACAGTTAAGCCATGTTGAGGTTAAAACAGAGCTCATAGTGGACATTCATCTTCTGCAGTAAAAGAATCATAAGGCCCATGTCTTTTCATAAAATCATCTTTCACTGTCTCCTGGATCTGCCTGGTACATAAGAGTTTCTCACAAAGCATGCCGGTTCAATTCCACAAGCAAGAATACATTATTTATCTACCACAAGGTCAAAGAGGTATGTCATGTTTTGCACAGACTCTTCAGGACAAACGATGTTCATTTTTCAAACATGAAGAAATGGCCACTGATACGTGAGATTATTATGCTTCTCCTGATCACAAGTTGACCTTTCCTTCCTACCTACCATCTATCAAGAATAATGTATGAGAAGCAGAATCCAGCAATTGGAAAGGCAGGTAATCGGAGAGGGCTCCCCTACTATTTAACATGTCTGTTTGTCATACAAAGCCTAAGGCATCGAATTTCTATCGGGAAATGAAATATATCAATCCTACCTTTGCAGATACTAAGGAGATGATCAGTGTACAGTAGATGACATGGTTTTGTTGTTGTTTAGTTGTTAAGTCGTGTCCGACTCTTCGTGACCCCATGGACCAGAGAACGCCAGGCCCTCCTGTCTTCCACTGCCTCCCAGAGTTTGGTCAAATTCATGTTGGTAGCTTCGATGACACTGTCCAACCATCTCGTCCTCTGTTGTCCTCTTCTCCTCTTGCCTTCACATTTTCCCAACATCAGGGTCTTTTCCAGGGAGTCTTCTCTTCTCATGAGATGGCCAAAGTATTGGAGCCTCAGCTTCAGGATCTGTCCTTCCAGTGAGCACTCAGGGTTGATTTCCTTCAAAATGGAGACATGGTTTTAGGGGAGGTAAAGATGCCACAAGGGACGTGGTGGCGCTGTGGGTTAAACCACAGAAGCCTCTGTGCTGCAAGGTCAGAAGACCAGCAGTCGTAAGATCAAATCCACGCGACGGAGTGAGCTCCCGTCGCTTGTCCCAGCTCCTGCCAACCTAGCGGTTTGAAAGCATGCAAATGGAAGTAGATAAATAGGTACCATCTCGGTGGGAAGGTAACGGCGTTCCGTGTCTAGTCGCGCTGGCCACGTGACCATGGAAACTGTCTTCGGACAAACTCTGGCTCTATGGCTTGGAAACAGGGATGAGCACCGCGCTCTAGAGTTGGACACGACTGGACTAAATGTCAAGGGGAACCTTTACCTTTACCTAAAGATGCCACAGAGACCTTATTTCCAGCAATATCTACATTCTGTTATGTTTACTAAAGATGAGCTAATGATATAACCTGTTAAAATATTATTATGCTCTCTTTGGTACCCACAAAAGTAGTTATCATTTACTGTCATCTTCTAGAATTGAGCCAAGGGACCAAGTCTCACTTCTTTCAAGCAGGTGTTGAGGGTCTTGATCCACGTCTCACTTGAGACAGGGCATCTTAGTTATAGTTATAGTATGGAAAGATGTGACACCTTTATTAGGCTACTAAAAAAACCAAACATTTAATGAAAACTTTTGTGGATTAAATGTTTGATTTATTTTTAAAAAATCAAACATTTAATGTTTGATTAAACATTAAACAAACATACGCCATTAACTCATGAGCACTGCAGAAACGTATAAGTGAATGTTCCAAAAGTTCATGGCAACTGGAAGAAAGGCCAAGCTTCCTACTTAAGAAGGTGGGGCTAGGCCTAGCCAGGCCTCAAAGTCTTCCATTGTAGGCCTTTCTCCCAGGGAAACAAATAGGCAGTTCAGCATTTTGGGAAATTGTAGGAAAACTTTACACTGGAATGGTAAATTCTCCCTTTATTGTACTACATTTTAAGGGGATTGCTGTCATCACTCTCATCAGTTCAATTAAAGATGAATTGGCTACATCATCAGGGCCTGCTTTGCTATTTCATCTGCCTGGTCTAACAACTGACTTCTATTTTTCTTTTCTTTCCCTGTGAGTTACAGCTGCCTCCCATGTGGCTTCAGTCCATGTGGTTCCATTCCTCAAAGTTCTTCTTGGGAAATGTTTCTCAAAACAGGTATAAAACCATGACTTGTTTTAATAATGTGAGAAGGTTTTGCTGGATCAAACAAAAATAAATAAACAAACACCCTTGTTTTCAACAATGGTTAGCCCACAAATGGAAGATCCGCACAACACCACCTCCCTGCTCATTTTCCTCCAGAATAACATGCAGGAGTATACTGTATATTGTTGAAGATGAAGCAAGCTTATTTCTGTGGCTCCATCAGGGTTCAAATTACAAAAATTGAAAATTTCAACTGAATGTTAGGAAGAACGTCTTGATGGTAACAGCTGTTCAAAGGTGGTAGAGCTTCCTTCATTGTAGGTTCTTACACTGAGGTTGGATGCTATCTGTGAGGGATATTTTAGCTCAGCATGTTTTACATCAACAAGGGATTGGGTTACAAAACCTTCAAATCCTCTTCCAACTCTACAGGTCTCTTCCTCTATTTTAATTTTGAATCTATACCCCAAAGATATGGGGACGACCATTCTACAGAAAATTAAATTGCATGATTTCCAATGCCAATTGAGAGGTGGCAGTATAGGTTCATGGTTTTTGACTTCACTTGGTTATTTAGATTGATGGCTTCCACTTAAAGAGTGGAGAAGAAAGAGGATAATTAAAACTTTTGATTCAACAATCAATCAAGCCAGAACCAGTTTTCACTTTGGGTAAATTCCTAACAGGCCCAGTAAGGATGGACCAATGAGAGTGTAAGAATAGTCTGAAGGAAAGTCACCATAAATATTTGGGAAGTAATCAAAAGAGGGTGTGTCCTTTCTCTTGATGGCCCTTCAATACATTTGGTTGACTTTGTTTTTCTATTGTTCTATTTTGAAGCCAGGAGACTTTATAATTATTTTTGCATTCATTCAACAATACCCCTCATGTTTCCCCTTTGTTTAGGATATATCAATTTTATTCTGTAATCAATTTTATATTCTTCCATTTCTTATAATGCCTTTGATTTCTTACTAAGCTCAGTGTAACTGCCTCATTTGCTATACTTTAAACATTATTGTTTTCCTAATACTCATAGTGTACCTGCTTTACTATGCTATAAACATTATTTACAACTATTTTTAATGCAATAGGATGTTTGTTTTTACTTTTTTGGACTCTTTTCAATTTTCACTGTTTCGTCTATTCTTTCCATAAATTTTGTACTGGTTCATTATTATTATTATTTTAGTTGTGGCTTAATCAGAGAAGAATGAAGTTGGAAGGGTCCTATAAGACCATCAAATCCAACCCCATGCTTAGTGATCACTAGAATTGTGCTGCCAAGAAATTCTGGGAGTTGTATCCAAAAAACCACATCTGCACTCCCCTGCAAGTAAGATATTGCATATAAAAGAACCCCATTTTCAAAGATCTGGTCTTTGGACCATTTAGATCAATACTGCTGACACTGACTGGCAGCAACTTCTTTCTTGATTTCAGGCAAGATGCCCCCTAACCTCTACATTGAGATTTCAGGATTGAACCTACAATCTACTGCATGCAAATTGTGTGTTTTACCACTAATATATGGCTCCTTATTTAAGGATGTAAATGCAGACTGAGTCAAGCTCTTTGAACCTTGGACTCAAATCAGATTCCTATGGGCAGTGCTAGGTAACACTGGCATCCATGGGAGGGGGTTAAGGAAGGGCCCTGACCCTTCTCTTCAAAGTCCTACACTTAGTATTTCTTTAAATGTACACAGATAATGCTCGAGCCGCTACTGAGCCAAACTTCAGCAGCGCAGCTCGCCTTTGCCTCTCTCCCGGATAGCGCGAGACTTCTGGTATCATGAGATTAGCATAGGAGGAGATAGGGGGACTCTCGGTTACTTAAGGGCCATTCCGCCTTCTCCTCTTCCTTTGCTGGCATCAGAGAAGGATAGAGCTCCTTGCTGTGCTCTATTTTATGAGCTGTGTCATCGTCAAGGCCGAGAGGAACATCGCTCAGGAGTTTGGAGGGCAGCATCGGCTCCCTCCCGTGGTTTTTAATTCTAATTTGTTTACTTTTGGGATCGATTGGGAGTGTTTTGTGGCTTCATTAGCCTTTAGTTAACAACGTTGATTGCCTTCTTTTATTATATTATTGTTGTTGATATTGGTGTTTGCAAGGGGGGGTCGCGACCATGTGTCATGCACGGATCGCGCTCCAGCGCGAGTGCAGTTGGGGAGTCCAGTGAGGTTCAGTTTAAAAAAAATTGTTAAAAGGGAAAAGAAGCAGAGCTGGTTGGAATTTAGGCACAGGTCTGGTGCACTTGTGCCAGCCCAATCGGCTGCATTAGGGCAACCCAGGTCCACAAGAGGTGCCTGAGGCTCTGCGCGGCTTCTGGGATCCCCAGCAATTTTGGGGGGTGCATTGCGGCTGTTGGGCTCCTCGGCCGTTTGAGTTGCGATTTCATCCCCCGCTCCCCCATCCTCCCCACTTCCCAAGGGTCGGCATTCGGATCGCGTTAGTGGCGATTCATACGAACTACGCCATTTTTTTTTACAAAAAAACAAAACAAAACAAAAATGGCTTAGATAGCAGGTGCGGAATTTGAATTGGCCTCGCTATTTTCAACAGTCCAATTCGAGCAAGGATCTATTTTTTTAAAAAAACCAGAAAATAAATACTATCAAGTACTAAAAAGATTTGAACCTTAATACAATATCATATACAGTGGTGCCTCGACTTACAAACTTAATTGGTTCCAGAAGATGGTCGTAACTCGAAATGGTCATAAGTCGAAGCACCATTTCCCATAGGAATGCATTGAAATGCAATTAATTCGTTCTGGCCAAAGAAAAAAAAAACCACACACACAAAAAATCACTGCAAGACCCATCAGAAACGTGATTAATCCCTTCCAGCCAAAGGGGGGGGGGAAGCAATAAAGTGTGCAAGACCCATTGCAAATGCAAAGAAACCAAAGCAAAAAGCAATCAAGCGTGCAACCCATTGCAAATGCAAAGAAAACAAAGCAAAAAGCAATCAAGTGTGCAACCCATTGCAAATGCAAAGAAAACAAAGCAAAAACCAAGCAGATCATGCAGGACCCATTGGAAATGGGGGGAAAAAAACAAAAACAAACAAACTCCCCAAGACCCATCGGAAATGGGGGAAAAAATAAACCAAAAAACGAACCCTTCAAGACCCATCGGAAATGGGGGGGGAAAAACCCCAAGACCCATTGCAAATGGGGAAAAAAACCCAAAAGCCAAACAAACCCCCCAAGACCCATCACAGCACAGAAACATAACCCCCCAGCCCAAAACCACGCTGCAAAACCCACCCAGAACAGTTTTTAAAAAGCAGAAAGCAGCATCTTACCTTATCAGGCAGTCCGAAGCCTCCTCCGATTGCACTCACTCTAACTGCTGGGGCAAAAGAGCTACAAAGAAGCAGCCTCTTCGCCACCAACAGTTAGCAATTTGAATTTCCCGCCTTTTTCCCCTGCCTTTTTCTGTTCATAACTGGAAGCTCCGGCCGCAAGTCGAAGCAAAATTTTGCGGGCGGAGCTGGTCGTAACTCGAAATGGTTGTAAGTCGGGACGTTCGTAAGTCGAGGCACCACTGTATACGAGTGTATAAATAACTAGTTAGGTATAGTTGATTGAAATCTGAGTACTGTTAATAGGAATATAGCAGCCACTAGTGGGAAATTAATTATACATAGGGATAGATAATTAATTAATTAGGATAATTAGATAGGGATGTTTATTTAATTTATTGGGTCTAGCAACCCCTGATTAAAAATAAATAAATAAATAAATAAATAAATAAATAAAAATTAAAAAAGAGAATAAAAATAAATTATATCTATCTATCTATCTATCTATCTATCTATCTATCTATCTATCTATCTATCTATCTATCTATCTATCTATCTATCATCAAAATATTCAATTGATCATACCTCCATAGATTGTTACTTGTGTTAAGAACTGTTACTTAGAATTATTTAAGTCTTTCAAATTCATTAATAATCATAATCAGCTGGATAAGGTATACAAAATTAATGAGGAAGCCAGTCATTGTACTCCCAGTATAATTACTGGAAACAATTAATAATTAATTTGGGATAGTACGTGCTCCCTAATACAAATAAGAATACGTTTGGTTCAACAGGCTACAGCTGAGAGGTAGCAGCTGGCCCCCTTTTTGTTTTCTACAGTTAGCATAGAATGGGATTATCATCTGATTTAGCACCGGAGCTGGTCAGACATGTGGTGCCCTTTGCCTGGTTTGGTGTGATAGAATCATAATGGCCGCAAGTAAACGTCAGGGCAATAAGAAGGGGAAGCAACCGGCCAGGAAAAGGCCAGTTCCTCAAGTGTCTCTGCCTCAGTCTTCATTGGATGAGGAATCCTGGTCTGTATGGCAGCAACTGCAGGAGAAAATGTCTGCTCTGGAGGCTGAACGGCTGGTGAGACAGGCTCCTCAGCTGTCTCAGCTGTCTCCTACGATGGCTCAGCTAGGGAAGCTAAGAGCCATCGTAGGGCCAAGCTTAAAGCTATAGCTGATGACCTAATGTCCAGATTTGCTATTCTTGAAGCTGAGTGACAGTCTGACGAGACGCCCAGATGTGATACAGATGGTGCAACTGCAACACCAAGGTCACAGCGTTCTACAAGGGTAGATGGTAATCCACCCCGACAGCTGCCACGTCAGCAACTGCGGTTTGGGAGGGGCAGGATGACATGGAAGAGGCCAGCCCTGAACGGCTTTTCGGCAGGGACGAAGCAAGTCTGGCGACCCCTTCGTCAGGTGAGTCGGCTGTTGCATCGGGCACTCCCTCACCGATCCCTGCTTGGCCTTGGGCTGGCAGTGGACAAATTACTCCCCCCTTTTATATGCCTTATGACACACAAAGTTTCAGGGCCCCGAACACTCCTTGGCCTTGTTCTAGCATGCAATTTGGCAGATGGGCTACGCCATATCCCCAGGCTACATTTCCACCACCGTTACCACTATGGCTGGTGTAGGGGTTTGGCCTTACCCATCGGTTCCTGACACGGGGTACAATACTGTGCCCTTACAGGCTTTGCCTTGCGGTAACTACTCAATGCCCTTGGGTGATCATCTCACCCCGGCGACACAAGAAAAAATTTGAAAAGGCGAGTATGTTGATTTATTTGAGTTGTTGAACAGTTATGTCGAGAAGAAGGATTTAGACAAGGAGGATGATAAAGACAAGGAGAGATGTAGGAGAAAAAAAAGCCAGACAGGACATGGTCCAATTGGCTACCTGGGTTTTTAATCTACGCTGGGGTGGTTGTAAAGGCCCAGCCATGGTGGGCACAATCTCTGTTTCAATATCTGGACCTCATCTACAGGGCGTATGTACATTTCGCTGGGCAGGCATGGCTTAACTATGATGAATCCTTCCGTATGTGAAGTGCAATTCATCCGAATCTTTGATGGGATGACCCCATGCTGGGTCTTTGGCTATAGTTCATGACACCAGCCAGACCCAATCTTGGAGACAGGTTTGATAGTGGACATCTAAATAGAAAGACTGCCATGAATCAGAATCCCCGTGTTGGTGCGGGGCAGGTGGTTCAACCCCACCTGCTCTGTTGGAGTACTACGCCAAGGGTGCTTGCACCAGGAAGCCATGCCGCTTCTGGCATGAGTGTTCAGCATGTGGGGGACAGCACCCCAGTTCATCATGCTTTAGGGCTGGGGCTCAGTGACAGAATAGGGGCACAGGAGGAGGTAAGAAGCCCAGTAGTGGCAGGGGTAACCCTGGAAAAGGGCCCCAGCCCAATTAAGGTTGAGGTTCTGGAAGCATGGCTGTGTGAGTACCCCTGCAGGGAGGATGTCAGTTACTTATTGGATGGCTTTAGGTACAGTTTCAGGATCCCGGTGGTTGGTGAGTGCAAAGCATATATTGCACAAAACCTGAAATCAGTCTGTGGAATGGAGGTTATTGTCCAAGAAAAGATTGCCAAGGAAGTAAAGGAAGGGAGCGTACTGGGACCCTTTCCATCAGCACCTTTGGAAACCTTATGGGTCTTGCCTTTGGGAATAGTTCCCAAAAAGGCACAGGGCAAGTTTAGATTGATACACCACCTGTCCTACCCAGAGGGAACATCGGTTAATGATGCTATCCCTCAGGAACTTTGTACCATGCGCTACACCTCTTTTGATGAGGCGGTTTGCATCGTACGAAAGTGTGGTGTGGGGGCAGAGCTGGCGAAATGTGATATTAAATCAGCTTACTGGATTTTGCTGGTTCACCCGCAGGATTTTGATTTATTAGGATTTCATTTTCAGGGTTCATTTTATATTGACAGAGCCTTGCCCATGGGCTGCTCTGTCTCATGCGCTGCCTTCGAACACTTCAGCTCGTTCCTGGAGTGGAAGCTTAGGCATTGGGTGGGCTGTAACTTTACAGCCCATTATCTTGATGATTATCTTTTTTGTGGTGAAAGGAATACGGGGAGGTGTAGATTTATTCTGCACACTTTTCAAGCAATGGCAGATTGTGGGCCATTTAAACTTTGCTTGCAGAGTCGTGGTGCCTGGGCGCGCCTTTTTGCGTCGGCTGTGCAAAGCAATGAAGGGTCTGCATCACCCTTCGCCATGTAAAGAATATAGGGTTACATGAGGTATGAGAGAGGATTTACAGGTGTGGAGTCGGTTCTTAGCAGAGTTCAATGGAATATCTTTTTGGAGAGGTGAAATTGGGCTTAAGGCGGACTTTCAGGTCCATTCAGATGCTGCAGGTTCTTTAGGGTTTGGCATTTATTTCAGGGGAAGATGGTGCGCAGGCACTTGGCCAGAAGATTGGCATCAGACTGGTATCACCAGGGACTTAACATTCTTGGAATTCTTCCCAATTGTTGGCGCACTGTGGCTATGGGCGGAAGAGTGGTCAAATTCGGTTGTGGGGTTTTGGTGTGACAATCAGGCAGTGATTTACATTATAAACAACCTTACATCGCACTCGGACCGAGTCAAAATACTAGTTCGGGCATTCACATTACGGGCCTTGTAGTTTAACATTTTAGTGCAAGCCCAGCATGTCCCAGGTATAGACAATAGATTAGCTGATGCATTGTCGCGCCAACAGATCGAACGGTTCAGGGAGTTAGATCCAGGAGCCAACGAGTTCCCAGAGATTCTGCCACCAAAGGTCTGGCAAATTGGCGCGAAGACACGGAAAGGATAATAGGCTTGGCCCTGGCACCGAGGACACGAAAAGGGTACTCGTCTGTGAGTATAGAGTTCCAGGAATTTAGGAAGCTGGTCAATTTGGAACCGGTTTGGCCGGCTCCAGTAGAACACCTTCAACAATTCATAGTTTATCTGAATAGGAAGAGTTTGGCACCGGGAACTATACAGGGTAGGTTGTCAGCACTAGCCTTTTATGCCAGGGTGAATGGCTACCATGATTATTCCTCAGATTACCACATTAGGAAGATGATAGAAGGGTGGTCTAAGGAGAGGGGTAGAGCACAGGATACTAGAGCTCCCATTTCACCGGTGCTGCTGGAATGCATTTGTAAGCAGTGGGAGCTTTTATGTAGAGATGACTACGAAGTTGTTTTATTTAAAGCAGCGTCCTTGTTGACGTTTTTTGGCACCCTCAGGATTAGTGAGGTAGTTGCTGCCGGAAAGGGTGACAAGACTAGGGTGGCTTTACAGTGGCAGGACATTAAGGTGGTAGACAGAACGGTCCAGATTCACATACGCCGATCCAAGGCCAATCAGCTAGGTAGGGGCGTGCAACTTACATTAGCGCGCTGCCATATAAAGAGCATTTGCCCGGTAAGATCCACAAATGCATACTTGGAAGACAGGGGACATGAACAGGGATATTTCTTTCAACATAGAGATAGTTTGCCATTAACAAAATACCAGTTTTGGAAACAGGCAGACTTAGCATTGGATAAAGTGGGAGTGCGGGGTTTGAAATTTGGCACACACTCCTTTAGAATTGGTGCAGTATCCACCGCAGCAGCACTAGGATACAATACGGATGAAATTGAGCACCTGGGTCATTGGTCTTCATCCAGCTATCATAGATATATCAGTGCACTACCTAATGTCTAGGCAGGGGCCTGGTTTTGTCTTCTCTTTTCAGGTCCTATGGTGACGACAGGGTGGTGGCACGTTTTGATCATGGGACACAGTTATGTTTTTCAGGCAGCGAGATATGCAGCTGCATCCCCATGGGGGAGCAGCCTTGGAGCCAGAGCCCACGTTGAATGGAGAGGGCTGCGTGGAATGCTGTGGAGTCAGCTATGCAGAGTGGCTGCTTCTGGCCGGTTTCCACCAGATGTGTTGGTGATACATCTGGGCGGCAACGATTTGGCCAGGTATCATGGAAAGGCGTTGATTCTGGACGTGTTGCATGATCTGTCATGGTTGAAGGCCACGTATCTGGCTATGCAGATTGTGTGGTCGACCATCATCCCTCGGTTGGCATGGAGAGATGCCAGGAGTTTTTTCTCCATTAACACTGCCTGCAGGAGGGTTAATCGGGAGGTCTGCAGAGCGGTCTGCAGCGGCCTTGGATCAGTGATTGGTCACCAGAGGATCCACATGGATAAGCCTGAGTTTTTTCGGAACGATGGTGTACATCTGTCCAATTTGGGTTTGGATGTCTTCCTTGAAGACATCAAGGGGGGGCCTGCTGTTGGAGCTTGGCGAGCTCGATGGCGGGCATGGGACTTAGCTTGGCTAGTCCCTATGCTGTGGTGGGTAGTGCGGATATAACAGGTTTTGTTGGCGAGTCCCA
Organism: Intellagama lesueurii; assembly: GCA_037013535.1. Lineage (NCBI taxonomy): Eukaryota > Metazoa > Chordata > Lepidosauria > Squamata > Agamidae > Intellagama > Intellagama lesueurii. The sequence goes on from JBAJHW010000003.1 coordinate 12,598,619, forward strand.
TTGCAAACTCAGGTAAGCTATAGCCCATCTGACCTCCCAGCGCTGCGGATTGTGCGATTACAGTGCTTGGGGGGAAAGATGCGCTGGGGCCACACCCGGACCAACAGTAAACAAGGAGAAGCTGGCTTGAGGCCCGGGGGTGGTCAAATTGGGGCTGGCCGGGTTCTCGCTGTCTTTAAGACCGTGAGAACTTGGGGCCAGGGACTCACCCATTTGTTGCTTAAGGGGTCCTTTGAGACCTCTGTGCTTAAACCTGATTCCGCACTACAGCAGGACCTCCCTTTGCCAAAGGATGGCAACATTGATTATGTTTAATAAAGTGTGGCCCGTGATTAACCCATAATTCTTGTCTTGCGTCTTCATTCTGGGGTTGGGAGGGCAAAAACTACGGTCAGGTTCACAATCCAAAAGTGTCATTAAGAGATACACACATCCTCCCAGAATAATTGTGGACACCCTTGCTAGGTAGAGCATATTGCCGGTAGTTAAGCTGGATAGTAAAATGCATACTTTTAAAAGCCAAAGCAAAGTGTGCTGCTTATATACTTCCCCATGGTGCTAAAGCACTCTCTGTGTGGTTGGCAACACACATAGTTATGTCGGCTTCACATTGTGCCCCATGCCCACCAGCGAGCCAGGTGCTCAAGGAAGGCTGAGTCAATCTTGGGCCAGCTACCAGAACCCGATGAGATCGAACTCAGATCAGGAGCAGACTCAAGGCTGCGATATTACAGTTTAAACACTGCACTCCCGAGGCTCCTCAGTCACCATAGGCGACCATTTCCACATCTTTACATGAAGCACGCCACAAAGAAAGGAGATAAATGCAACCATCAGAGCATTCTCGCACTCCTATTGCTGTACCTCTGATTTGCCTTTAAAACAAAAACAAAAAAAAGTGTGTTGCAGGGAGGTTTGTCTGCTTATATCTAAGCGCCAGCTGGAACAGAATAGGTCGGCAAGGCTGCAGAAGTTGATTTTTCTGCAGGTTTCCTTTTGTTTGTAGATCAGTTGTCTGTTTCCAACTTCGGAATATGGGATGGAGAAAAAAATGTTGGCAAGGAGGAAAACCTCCGTGTAGGAGACTCCAGGAGTAATTAGGAGAAGCAAAAATTAAAATGTTGAATTTGTGCCAGAGTAGCGTACAGCAGTTATGTGCCAAACTATCAAACAAGTATAACATACAGAAGGTTTTGTGTATGTTCTGTTCACTGTTAAGGAAAAGAAAAAAAAAGACACTATAACTTTGTGTGTTTATCTAAGCAATTGGTAGGCTGCCCCGCAAGCTGGCTGGATAGCTCAGTGAGTTAGATATCTGGTTGTGGAGCCAGAGGTTGGGAGTTCAGTTCCCCACTGTGCATCCCAGAAGAGCCAGCCTATGTAGCCTTGGGCAAGCTGCACAGTGCCAGGATGCCCCCAGAAGAAGACAATGGTAAACCACTTCTGAGTATTCTCCTTCTAGAAAAAGGTCATCTAAGTCATCATTGGCTTGATGGCCCACAACTAGAGATGTTGTGGGAGGGTGCTCACCCAGAGGAGGTATGGTTGGGAAGCCGGGGCACTGCCTCTGAGTGAGCCCCTGCCAGCGTAGGCGAGGCTAGGAAGTGCCAAATACCTGTTTTGACAAAAAACTAACCCGCGTGTACCATTGAATTGGCAATTAGTGCCCATCCCTACCCACAACCATTATTTATATCCTGCTCTCCTGTTAGCTGCTTTGGGAGTTTTACAAAACAGAGAAAAATAAAATAATTACCTAGGTATGTAAAGTACAAAAGGAAATAAGGTCAAGAGAAAAATCTGTCTCCAGTTCTAGTAGGAAATATTTCATAATCCACCAAATTATGAATTTCTTGGTTTTGTGGATGATGCTGTTAAGCAAAGTAGAACTAAGTGTCTGACCTGGGATTCAAGTTCCATGTTTGTTTTTCTTTGTCATGCCTAATGTAAGCTCCTGGTGTCATGAAGGCAGGAGCCCTCATACAAGCTGAAGGGCAAGGACCGAAGGGCATGTAAATTTTGGTTCCTGGCCTGCAGCTTGAGGCTAGTGCTTGTGAGACCAGGCCTTCCTCCTTGAAATACTTATAGCTGCTCTTAAAAGTGTACCGTCTGCTGCACCATCTTTTTATTTCAAAATAAGATAATTCAGAGTGGTTCCTGTTGCAGAATTTTGAATTTTGGTTCAATTCCTCTAGCTATGCAGCAGAAGCACAGGGATTCACAGAGCAGAATAACATCTCCAGAGTAGACCATCCCCTTTTCTCATTAACTGGCCCTTATCGTCTCAGTAACTTACTCTGGGTGTTAGTAGTAGTAGTAGTAAGAACAAAAAGTTTCATTACTTACATTTGAACAGATCAAACGACAAACTAAGAAAAAACATATCTGACTGCTTTCAGCAACAGGCCTCAACAGACTCACAGCTTTCAACAGACTCTAGAGATGGGGAAAAGACTGAAAAGGAGAGAGGCTGGGCTTTCTTTGAATTAGAAGTAGGAGGGAGAGTTTGGTTACTTCTGGATAGATTGACAGTCAATCCCAGCCCAGAAAGATCCCTCCAAGCCACACCCACTAGAGGCAGCATGAGAGGTTGCAAAAAAAGTTCCAACAGTTCATGCCTGGTGCTAAATTAAGAATTGCCTACAGGGGTGCTTGGAGGATTATTGAAATACATCAGGTTCTTTTTTAGTTGTTTCCTAAACATGATGTGGGCTTTAATATATCAATGATATTTTATTATAGACTTTCCTTGGTTTTGCTTAATTCAGTATTTTTATCTGTTTAGGAGATAACTTTTATGCTTAAATTTGAGAGATAAAGCCTTCCCCCCCCCCATCTTTTCATGGATTACACAGGTTTTCTTTGCTTTTGTAGATTTTATTCTAAAGGGGTTTCTTTAAAGATACTTTTAAATAGGCAGTTCATATTTATTGTGGCTTTACATTTCGAGGGATTTCCCCCTACCCTGCACACAACACTTTTCAAGAATATAGCATTGATTTATAAAAGGACATTTGTTAATTCAGCCTGTTTGAAAGGCAAATAAGAAGTACAGGGGGCTGAAAACTCTTTGAGCCCTTCCCTAAATCTAAGCAAACAGAATCATTAATAATAATACAGATTAATTATGAGTAATTCCCATTTTAATAATTTGTTTTCATTTTTAGTTCCAACCCTGATCTCTTTGCAAATAGAAAGAAATTATCTTGTCTTAATTGGTACAACTAAAAGAGAAAAAAGAGACACAGGTGAACACTCACATACAAAATATTTTTCAACTGAAAAGAAGTACTTGAATGAAATGGGAAACCAGTATATTAATTATTAAATCAGTGCCTTAAAACCTGTTGCACAGTTTTGCAAAAGGCATACGTTTTAGTGGCAAATAGTCATAAGCTAAGAAATCTCCATAGACATTATCTGTTGTATGCAGTCACATGGTTCAGTATGCAATAGATAAGTGGTTCCCAACCTTGGGTTCCCAGATGTTCTTGGACTATAATTCCCAGAAACCCTCACCATTAGCTGTGCTTGCCAGTATCTCTGGGAGTTGTAGTCCAAAAGCATCTGAGGACCCAAGGTTGGGAACCACTGCAATAGATAATGCCTATGGATCAGGGTGGATAAAAATCAATTATTTTTAAAATCAAATTGATTTAAATCACGATTTAAATCACGATTTAAATCAAAACATTATTATTTTTTATTTAAATTGTCAAAGATATCCAAACTTTAAAATTTAAATCATGATTAATAAATTTAAATAATTTAAATGAAACCCTGCTACAGAGTTTTCTTAACTTACGGTAATTCACTGCTAAGAGTTACACCTTTTACATAACTGCACAACAGGATTTCGGCCAGTGACTTTGTCTTGTCTTTGCTGTCATATCCTTGTGAGTCCCAGAGTATGGGAATGACATGTTTGTTGGTCAATGACATCCAGAACCTCTAGCCAGTATTACCTTTGGCCACATTGCTCTGGTGATTCTTGGAGCTGTAGTGCAAGAAATAAAAACTCATAACATTAGCTCTATGCATGTATTGGAAGGAGATTCTGAAGAGGAAAGACTTCCACCGCTGAACTGCTTATTATGACCCAGTATATCCACTTTCTTCTTCTGCCTCCATGATTCTTCTTTCCCTTGGCTACTTGTTTTACCCCAGGAATACAGGGCCTTTACCCTTGCTAGATGCAACATCCTTCCATCAGCAGTGTTTCATGGGAGATTCAATGGGATTCCATACAGCGAGAAATGGAGGGGAGTCACTGTCTCACATGATTTTGTATTGTCCATTGTATATGGATCCCCACAGAAAATATTTAGACCCACGTTTGTTAAAGAAGAGGGGCTGTTCAGATTGTGACACACTGAGGTATATTCTGTCAACAGGAGAGTCAGTTATGGTGGAGAATATGGTGTCCTTATTGAACTAGATAGTGAGGAGCTGCAGACTGAGACATAACAAATTTGTAGATTCAGTGTAATTAGCTTGTTTGTTATATGTGATTTTTTTTCTGTACAGTGGTGCCTCGCTAGACGATGTTAATCCGTTCCACGAAGATCGCTGTCTTGCGAAAACATCGTCTAGCGAAGCACGTTTTCCCATTGGAATGCATTGAAATCTCTTCAATGCGTTCCAAGGGAAAACTCAGTCGTCTTGCGAAAATCTCCCATAGGGAAACATCGTCTAGTGAGTGCGGGTCCCCGTCGGAATGCACTGACAGCTTTTGACCACTAGTCGGCGCATTCCTATGGGGAAACCTCATCGACTAGCGAAAATTCCCCATAGGAGACCATCGTTTTGCGAAGCACAGTAGCGATCGCAAAAAGGCATCGTCTAGCGATTTCCTCATCCTGCGAGGCAATCGTCTAGCGAGGCACCACTGTATATGCCAATAAAAGCTTTGATTGACGGTTTGTTTCGAACCTTCATGCTATGGTCAGTTTGGTCTCTACACATTGTTATACTTCTATACAGTTTGCTTATATTTTTACATTCCTAGATCCTCTTATTATAGTTTAAGCAAAGCTAAAACCCAGGAAGAAGCTGTGGACTTCTTGGAGTCATTAGCCAGGGCCAATATTCTTTCTTTCCATTAAGATAAGGGAGTTGAACCCCCTTTGGTGTAATCAGTCAGGGAAAGTGTGAAGAATATAGGCAAGGACTTCTAAGACTATTAGAAAACTATAACCAACACTCACACATCTTTTTGTATCTTCTTCACCCATTCAGTATACTGCTTGTTTTGTGTCATACAGTGGTACCTCGACTTAAGAACTTAATCCGTATTGGGACTGGTTTCTTAAGTCGAAACGTTCTTAAGTCAAAGCACCATTTCCCATAGGAATGCATTGAAAACCATTTAATCCGTATCTGCTGTTTTTCGTTCTTAAGTCGAGGCGCTGTTCTTAAGTCGAAGCATTAGTTCCCATAGGAACTAATGCAAAGCTGGTTAATCCGTATCTACCACTAGGGGGCGATTTTTTTTCCTTCTTTTGACCTAAGGTGAACTTAGGTCAAAAAAAGGGCAGGAAAGGTTTTTTTCTTCTTTTTTTTTTGTTCTTAAGTCGAGGCTCCGTTCTCAAGTCGAAGCAACTTTTTGCGAACGGAGCCGTTCTTAACTCAAATCGTTCTTATGTAGGGACGTTCTCAAGTCAAGGTACCACTGTATTTGTAACTTGAGATTCATCCATTCCTTTGACTTGAGAAGCCCTTTCCTGACAAAGGCTGAAGGATGTCATGACGTGATGAGATAAAAAGGACTCATGAGCACATGTGCAGGCAGCTTTCGGGGGGCGCTTTCTAACCGTTTTCTTCTTATTTTGTGGCCTGCTTCTCTGTATTTTTGTTAAATTCTGAATAAATTGATTTGACCACCCTGTGTTTTGCATCTGTTTTTCTGATACCACTGGGCCACAGGACTATAGCAGTTGACCATAAGGACAACACTTCACCTGCCTTTTCTTGTCATTCCCGATACACCTTTTCTCTCCTACCCTGGGACAATGCCTCCATTTCCCCCTCTACAGGCCCCAATCTTGTTGCAGCCAAGCAACTGATCACTTATCTGACTTGGCAACAGTAAATGCCCGTACTGCATCTATGCTCAACTGTCATAGAAGCACGAAATCTCCATGCCGAATGCATCACTTCACATTGGGACACATGGAGGAAAACATCCTTCACAGAAAAAGGACAAAATGTCTACTTCATATCCAGAAGAACTGCCCACCTCATATTTGGCTTTCTCCAAGCTGAGAGTTTCTTTTGTATAGAATATACAAAACAATATTCTATACAATGTATAGAACATAGCAGTACAAACCCAGATGATAAAGTTGGATATCTCAGTAAGAACTGGAATTGGCTTGCCACCCCATCACCACAATGCTGAGTTCATCAGCATCCTCCCCTCAGCTAGCCTCTTGCCTTTGCTTCTTCAGATCAAGGGTTTTGAATGTCTCAGCAATTTTTTACACTTCGTAAGTTATTTTACTATAGCTAATGCTGTAACGGGATAAAGCATAGGAACAGATTGTTAATGGCCATGCATGCTTGTTTACTCAAGGCTGCTCATTACTAGTATACATAAGCTACGCTGATAGCAAATGAAAGAGAAATTAACACAGTTTCTGAAGACGTTATGAGACATTGTCTTTTATACTTCTCTCTTTTCTTCATGTAGCATCTCTCTCCCCACACCTCTCATATACTGACTTATTTCCTCCCCTCTCACTGTTTGCAACCCTAGATGACAAAGGTACACCACATAGCGGTTACAGCATTGGTATAGAATTTGACAGGTCAAGGTTCCAGTCCCCATGAAGCACTGAAGCTCACCTGATAGACCTAGATCAGTCCGATAATCTCAGAGCTATTGTAAAGATAAAGTAGGGAAGAAGAGGGCCATGTGTGCCCTCTAGTATAGAGCTCATTGGAGGAAAGGTGGGATATAAACATGACTCATAAATAGCTCAGTAAAAAGATCCAAAGTAGTTAAGTTGCAGGAGGGTAAATTTCAGATGAACTTGAAGTGAAATGTTTGGACAGTAAGAACACCTTGAGAATGGGACCAGTAATGGTGCTCTGTCATTCAGGAAGCCTTCAAATAGCATGCTCTAGCCATAACCGAAAGCCATCTGTTGCAGATGCTGTACCATTTAGAAAGGAATTAGCCTAGATTGCATATTTCAGCTCTGTGATGAGTTCTTTACTGTAGGTCAACCTGGACATTAACTCCATGTTACCTGTGTTTTTCAATTAATTTATTACCGTGTTGTTACAATCCTTGCAGGGACTCGAGCTATAGGAAGAGGAAGCTTGTCTCTTTCCTCTCCAGTATTAGTAGAATGAAAATGCCATCTTTGGCGTATCTAGGAGCCTTGTGGGAGGAGCTTACAAGTTTTAGATTTTTTAAAAAAGTTTCCATGGGACTTTTTTCCAGCTGTCCATGGGGTGGAAGTGGTGTTTCATTCCACTAGTGATAGAAGGAGATAAGGCCCTTCTCTTTCTATCCACCAGATAGCTGGTAGGAATCATAACCCATTAAGGAAAAGGTAAAGGTTCCCCTTGTCATTTAGTCCAGTCGTGTCCGACTCTAGGGGGCGGTGCTCATCCCCGTTTCCAAGCCGTAGAGCCAGCGTTTGTCCGAAGACAGTTTCCGTGGTCACGTGGCCAGCGCGACTAGACACAGAACGCCATTACCTTCCCACCGAGGTGGTACCTATATATCTACTTGCATTTTTACATGCTTTCGAACTGCTAGGTTGGCAGGAGCTTGGACAAGCGATGGGAGCTCACTCCGTCACGTGGATTCGATCTTACGACTGCTGGTCTTCCGACCATGCAGCACAAGGGCTTCTGCGGTTTAACCCTTTAATTAATTAAAAGTATTTTTAAATGCATTAACTTTGGAAAGCTAGCTACATCCTAGATTTAGAGATGGGCACAAACCATCGGTTCAGGGGTTCATGCCTCTTACTAGTTGGAATCCAATAGTGTAAGTTTCTCTGCATAAGGCTGATGAGGCCATTAAAAAAAATTAAAGTTCTCAATTGCCCCCTACAAAGGTTCCAAGCTTCTAATCCCTTCCATTGCAGGGAAGCCATTGGAAGTATGGGACAGTGGAGAGTCTTTAACTTCCCAAAGTTACCACCACAGGGTTGCTTTTACCGGTGGCAGCATTTTAGGAAATCAAAGACTTCTTGTCCTGGCCTTGAAGCCCCCAAAGGTTTCATCACAGGCAAAGGGACCCTAAAGGAGCCTCAGGATCAGGTGTTGATGGCTGGAAATATTTAATTTCTGAAAAATTAAATATTTTTTAATATATAATTAAAAAGGGGAAAGGGGGTATGTTGTGGCACGAGCTCTTGGAGCTTGCAGTCCCAAGCTTCAAGGTCGCACCCCCCGATATTTCTGTTGTTCACTTGGGTGGTAATGACCTGACGAACCGAACAGGCAAATTTTTAATTTTACAGGTCATTCAGGACCTCCAGGTATTGAAGGATACGTTTCCTTCAATGAAGCTGATTTGGTCCAATACAATCCCATGACGGGCTTGGCGAGCTGACTGCAAGCCTGGTAGGATAGACAGGTCACAGCATGGTGTGAATTGAGAAGTTTGCCAAGCAATGAGAGCAGGGTTGGGGTCTGTGATTTCACATCCTGAGATTGTGAGTCGCCAGCCTGAACTGTATAGGAGCAACGGTGTTCACTTATCGGATTTGGGCATGGGCCTCTTTCTTAAGGACCTACAAGGGGGCCTTAAAGCTGAAATTTTCGGCTTGGGTGGTGGGCTCGGGGCATATGAATAGCCCCTAGCCGTGGCGGGTAGTGTGATGGAAATAGTAGGGGTGAGTTCATGTTGGCATGGGGTGCCAAAAATTAGGACATCTCGCTAGCAGGTCGAGCCTAGCGACTATCAGGTGAGAGGTGTCTTATTTGGAAGGACCTCCCTGCCAGCTGCCCATTTAGGGTCACAAGGCTCGATGGGAGCAGCTGGTTGGGGGATACCATTTTACAGAGCAACTGGAGGCGTGCTGTTCAGAGGACAGCACGATTCAGTAATAGGAGCTCGCCCTGCTCTAGGAAGCATCCGGAGATCTAGGATTATCCGGACATAAAAGAAAATCGCACTACGGTAGCCCCCCTTGTATTTTGGGGGATACAATTTAAATAGTTAATAAAGTTGTGGCCCAAGTTTTAATCCAACAATCTGTGTTGCCTCGTTATTTCCGGGCTGGGGGGGGGCAAAGTATATGTTTTACCTGCCCTTGAATTCAGTGTTTGCTATCTTGAAAAAAAAAAGAATTTTAGCAGTATAGTTGAGATCCCCTCCTGGAACACTTGGAGAGCAACTGACAATCAAAGTTGAGACAGGACTGGTCAAAGGGAGTGGCATGTTTCTCCCAGCCAGCCTGACTAAGGGAATAAGGCTATGGGAGCTATACCTCAAAACACCTGGAGAGTCAAATGTTCTCCACCTGGATCCTAACTCATTGTAAGACAATTTCAGTTGGTCTCACAGGTTTAAAGCATACTGTGATGGTTAGAACCCTATTATTTATGCTTGCCAGTATGAGTCAAATGGTGTAAATTCCTGTGATGTCAAGAAGTCAAAGCTTCTCTTTCTCATCACACATCAGTCACGTGCCTAGGCAGGTGAAAAGAAACATTAGAGCTGGCTTCTTCACTGGCAGCAATTCACCTTAGCTATTTATGCTGTTCAACTTGCAGTGGATCTAATTTTAATAGGATTTGGGCTGCTATTTTGGTTCCACTGAAGACACTGGAGATGACTGAAAATACTCGGTGACTCTAAACAGGCTCTGTCACTGTTGACAATTTCCTTTATTTTAAATACAATACTTGCAGAGCTGCTCATTCCCATTCCTGTCTTGTGATCATTTTGTCCTTAACCTTTGCCAGTATGATTGCCGAATCTTCTCTTTAGGAGTATAACAGACAGAAACACAATCATTGCCCACAAACATATAGGAAACAGCATGTAGCGCATTAGGGTTTACCCCAAACTGTGATTGATTTCTTGCTCTCTCGCTCTCTCTCTTTTCCCTTTGCAAGAATACAAAAAAAACAAACAAACGAGGAAGACCCCCAGAAAGCAATAAATGGAAGCAAAAAATGGAAAACCACAGTGACTATCCAGCAAAGCCCCCTTCCTGCACTGAATGTTTATTGTCCTGCCATTAAGGTGCCATTATCTCCTAACTAATTACTTTACGTAATGGTAATGGAAGAAAACTAATAAACAGGCATATGAGATCAGAATATTAAAAGGTGTATATTATCATAATACCTTGACCTCCACACAGCAGGAAGTCAGCCTTCCATTCTGAACCACCTTGCTTTTGATGGCTATTAAGTCTTCTCTACAGGCTGCTGAAACATGTCTTTTTGTCTTTAAAGAAATGGGCAAATGACACAAAATAAACCTCGTTAAGTATATTATGAAGCAGTGAGAACAACAACAAAGAAACAAAAGGCGTTAGTTATTCTTACTGTTTTTATTTCTCAGTTCTTAGCCTAACCTCGGGCTTCCTGTTCCATCAGCTTTCAGTTTGATAAGGATGCACTGTCTCTCCAGAGTAATAATCAGGAAACCAGAGAAAATAAGGCGCTTTTTCATTCATTCTGTCCCCTTGGGTAATCACCAATACGGCATGGGAGAAGAAAGTGGCTAGGAGAGCCATCCATCTTGGGGACTCAAATTAATGACCCTAACACACAACATGAAGGCTCAGTAGCTTTATTAGTTCCCAGCCTATTACATCTTACAGCAGGGGCCAAAACCAAATGGGATAGAAGTGAGGATTCCAATTCACACAAAATAGGTGTTTTTGAAAGTATTCTCCAAGGCACAGGCCAATAACTCTATATGTGCGTATACATATATTTGTGTGCAACTAGGAATAGGTAGAGATGTCTTGATCCAGACTCTGCAGACTTCCACCTTATCCAACTTCCAAGTCCATTCTGTGCCAGTTCCATGCAGATTTAATAGGGAAAAAATAGTGTACATTATCTTTGTGCCATTAAAAAAAGAAGTGGATGCATGAAAGTGTGCAAAGCTCGGTCCACCATAAGTGGATCAAGGTTTGCACACTTTCTAGGAAAGCCCACAATGGGTTGTGGCTTTCCCCCCCGCATAGTTTTCAAACCTGTGGCACCCAACCCAAAGAAAACTGCAGTGGGGTCCTCCCCCCACTTTTTTTGGCAGGGTCAGTTTTGAAATGTGTATGTTATTACCAAACACTGCTTTTCTTTTCAGAAAATGCATTATAGGTCCAGACCACCAATTGTGACTGTTTCCATGTTCAGTTTGGTAGGGTGTGAAGTCAGAGAAATCCTTCTTCTTCTTTTTTTTAATCCACAAAGTGGTTTTCTCAAATATCTCTATCTGTGGATGCAAGATAACTCCTTACTGTGCTAATGCCTATGTTGCTACTTAGTGTATTATCGGCTTGGGAGCATCCAGGTAGCATTTTCAGGCAGTTTGTAGATATCTATTGCATTCCTCTTCTGCAGTTTTTCAGGGATGGGAAGGAAAGAAAACTGACTAGGGTCAGTGTGCAAATTCATTGCCTTGTTTGCAGGTTAAAAAACTGAGGTGGTGGGGTGCTTTCACTGAATTGCACTGGAGGAGAAGAAATTTCTCCCTCAATGTTAAAAAGTGGGTGCTGAGGATGGAAGGTCCTATGAAGACATCCTGACTTCCAGAATTTGTAACCTCTGGGAAAAACAATATGAAGAACTGGAACCATGTGTCAACTTCCGGTTAGAGGACCCTTGAGCATCATGCTTTCTGGTGGAACCCTAGTCTGCTGATAGGTCCTGGTAGGCTTCCCTGATTGTATTATCATTAATTTATAGGCGACCTTTGGTCACCATATAGCAGGGATGGGGACTTGAATCACAAGACTCGCTGACTTAAGTTGCACCAGTGACTCAACTTAAGACTAGATGCGGGTTTATTTTTCAATGACTCTGACTCGACTTGTGACTCAGAAACCAACCAACCCCTCCTTTTTGGGGGGGAGAAGCTATTGGTTTTAATAGGGACTCAAACTTGGGACTTAGTACCAAAGATTCAGACCTAAAGTCTTGCCAACAGCCTTGCTGTATGGTCGCCTTGAGTGCCCTTATTGGGAGAAAGGCAGTCTATCAAACAAACAAATTGAAACTATTTAAAATATTCTTATCCCGCCTTTCTCTTTAAAAGGACCTGTGATGGCACCACCTCTGCCAATCCTGAGCAGCCATGGTTAACCAAGCTGCAATTTCCTACAATGTTTCAGAGCAATGCCAAGCTGGGGGAGAGCAATGCCAAGCTGGGGGTACTGTATCAAATTATAGGAATGGTTAGATCTAGCTTCTGGTGCTGTTCACCATGCCTGCACATGAAAAACCAATAAAAGAAGTTCATGGAGGCCCTGATCAATAGCAGTTTTCCAAGGTTGCCAGGGTCTACTCTTTGCTCTGAAAAGGATGCAAGCAGTGCTGTGGTTACAGACATAACTATGAATAGGGGGGAATCAACTTTCTGCTCTTTTCACTAGGAGAGCTGCCAATCTCTAAGTCCAATTTTATATGTTTAGCGGGCTACAGAGCACTTAGATCTTCGCACTCCTGAGGGTATGCCTTTCAAAGGACATCATGCACAATTCAGCTACAAGCAGTACAACAACGGAACCAATGACCTCAGGAGGTGGTGAGCGCTTCAACGCTGGAGGCATTCAAGAGAAAATTGGACCACCATCTGTCAGATTTGCTTTGATTTGGATTCCTGCATTGAACAGGGGTCTGGACTTGATGGCCTTATAGGCCCCTTCCAACTCCATTATTCTATGGTTCTAAGGAAACACTTCTAAGTTGCTTTAAACTGCAATGAAGTAAACAGGATTTAAAAGAACTAAACTTTGGCTGAACTTTACAGTTGCTTTGCTTTTTCCAGTGGGTTTAGAAGTCCCACAGGTTGGGCATCCTTGGAAAATTCCAACACCATGGGAAGAATGGAGTGCAGAACCATTTTCTAATTTGACCATGCATGCAAGTGGAGAGAAAGGGGGGGGGGAATCTTCCTGTTGGGTGGTTAACACTTTTGACCCCCAGCCTCAACGGTGATGTATCTGCACTTAAAGAGACATGGGAGGCTGCAAAGAAAAGAATAGAGCATGAAATCAAAGAGTTGTGTGATGCCTAAGAGCTAGGATTCTCTTTTGAATGGCTCTTTATGCAAGAGGAATTATCATGTGGAACACATGTGTGTTTGCCTAACCATCCATCCAAGCATCTCATTTCAAGCAAAGGTGAAGCAGAAAGCAGAAAGTTGGCTGGGCCTTATGTAACACACTAATTTGCAAGCAGCCTTAGGGTGCTGCTGAGGTAAATATACATAGTCTTGGTCACCCTAAATGAATTAGAACGCGTAACTCTGATGGAGTGTAGGGAGGAAAACAGAACTGTATAGAATGCCTGTTCAGAATAAAAGATGCAGAAAGTGTTTCACAGACAATTTAGGGCTGCGTGGACACCCCTTCTTGCTCCTAAAATTTCATGAGTTTGTCCTCCCTCTGAATACCTGAGAGTTTCCACTTGAGGAGAAGCCACCAAACCTGTTTCACATTTCATTGAAGGCAAAATCCAGTGACAATGTAGACTTGAGTAGATCTAAGAATAAACTGAGCTTTACAGATATTTAGCCAGTTTCAGGGGTTCAGACATACCTGTGGAACAAAGAGAATATTATCTGTGGAGCAAAGAGAATGAGCAAAGTTCACAACAGGAGACAGACATGTTTATCTACTCCCTTGGGTCATTCCGACTGAGGGCAAAGACTTCGGTTGCCTTCAGTGGCTCCATCACAAATCTCTTGGTTGCATGGTCTTATCATATTACAGTGATTCCTGACTAAGATCATGAAGATAAAAATGAGGATGTTGGTGGCTGAGGGAATCTAGCAGTTATTTGAATGGCAGCAAACACACATGGAAGAAGGTACATTCAGAGGGTCAGAGGTGTATTTTCTACATCTCAGTCCCTTTCACTTTCCTTTGTTTTGTTGGAAAATAACTCAGAAAAACACTACCAAACAAACAAACAACAACAACAACAACACCCATCCACCCCCTATTATCCTATCAAGACTTTTTGGCTTCTCTCAAAATCTTTCATATGTTCCCCCCCCCCCCCTTTAAGCCAGCAAATTCACTTTGAATTAAGCAAAATTAGAGTCTTCGTTCTAACACAATTATCATTGGAAGCACATGCTAAAGTCTGCAGCTAAATTGTCCTGTCCAGGAATGCGAGCCTCTGTCTGGCCTTCTGTCTTCCACACCCAACTCCTTTCCTTTTCTTTTTTACATGACACAAATTTGTAAATGTTATAAGGTCCAGACTTTTGTCACCTGTGGACACATGCATGGACCATCCGCTTGGAGATAATATATACTCCAAGAGAGAGCTTCCTAAGTGGAAGGTTTTCATTTGTTTCAGTATGTGAAACACTTATTTTTTTATTGATGGGATAAATGTATGTCGCGCGTGTCCGTCACCTGTAATCTTTCTCCTCACAGCAACTCTACTATCCCTAGAATAAATGAGCTGTGTCTGTTGCCTTTAATTCTCACTGCTTAACTTGAGAGTGTGTGGGGAGGGAATGGGAAAGAACCCATTTTTTGTATACGCGTCGCCTAAATCCATTCGCTGTCTTCCCTGTCAAAACATTTCTCCTCGGAAAGACAAAAGCTAGTGCCACTTTAGACTGTGGAATATTCCCTCGACTAGTCACCTCAACGCTGTTATGTATTAAACATCACATACTAGCTGCTACCAATTTGTAAGCTTTTTCTGCCAGATAAAGCTATTTTCCTCATGAAAGCCATTTGCTCCCCAGGAACAGTTCCCCCCCCCCCCATCTCCCTAAGCACAGAACTACAATGCAAGCAATTTGATACCAGCAATTTTCAGTTGTAGGAGAAGGGGTTGTGTTTCCCCAAACTTTTTTTTTTCTTGTCGTGGAGAGTTGCGGGTTGAAACGGATGAGAGATTTGTGTAAGAGAACCTGTGGGGAGTGTAACAGCTCCAGAGCTGAGGGTGGGATTTGCTTCTCAGAGGATTATTGCCTGTAGAAAGGGTGGGGGAAATGATTTAGTTTTGTGTGGAAAATATATCAAACCTTGCACCAGCTGGACATTTTGATGCTGAGGTACCACCACAGAGACCACCTTTTCCTCCAGCTGGCCTCTACCTTGGCTTTAAGAGAAAAAAATGTTTTATAAAGGGCTAACTGTGGCTAATTTTGCATAACTATAATTACATCTGATACTTTAATGCAGGTTGTTCAGCTATACATGTTTCATTTCACCATTGCATTGTACTGGCTCAGAAATTCATTGATTTTCCTATGGTTTCTTTTAGAGCGTGTCTTTGTTTTGTGGATCTTATTCCCTGTTTATTTGCTGTGATTTAGATACATCTTCAAATTAATTGCACCTGTGGATAGTCTCAGATCATCTCTAGTCACACCTTTCGCCCACTGGGGCAAATAAAGGATCTCATTTTCAGACCCTGGGCAAGTTTCTCTAATTATGAGATTAAGAGATGCAAGTAGGAATTTGAAGCTTCACATAGGAATTGGCATATCCGTTCTTGCAGATAAAGTGTCCCAAACTCATTAAGCCAGCATGCTAGAAGACAGATATACAGTATTATAGTGGTAAATGTTGAAGTGATAATGTGTTCTGCTTTTCATGGCCAGAGCTTAGGAAACAATCCCCCTTTTTTATTACTACTGCAAGGCTCACTTTATGTTTAGACCTAAACATGTTGTGTCCATATGTAACATGACTGTTTCACATCACCAGTAACAGGCCCAAAGTGGTAGGAATGATGAAGTGTGGGGTGTGCATGAAGTCCTTGGAATGGAAGACCACTGTGTCAGTCCCTGACCAATTGAAACCACTTGTCTCATACATAAATCCTTGCTTGTTTCATCCTGTTATGCATTGCAAAAAGATATTCTTCCTAAACCCACAAGAAGGTGAGATATTATTTAGAATCATAGAATAATTGATTTGGAAGGGGTCTATAAGACCATTGAGTCCAACCCCCTACTCAATGCAAGAATCCAAATCAAAGCAAATCTGAAAGATGGTGGTCCAATTTTCTCTTGAATGCCTCTGGTGTTGGAGCATTCATCACCTCTCAAGGTAATTGGTTCCTTTGTCACACTGCTCTAACAGTTAGGAAATTTTTTTCTGATATTCAACTGAAATTTGGCTCCCTGTATCTTGAACCCATTATTACATGTCCCACACTCTGGGATGAGCAAGAACAGATCCTGCCCCTCCTCTGTATGACTGCCTTTCAAATATTTAAATAATATTATCATATCTCCCCTCAGTCTTCTTTTCTCAAGGTTATACACGTACATGTGCAGTTCTTTCCTAGGGCTTGGTTTCCAGTCTCGTGACCATCCTTGTTGCCTTCCTCTGAACTTGTTCCAGTTTGTCAGGATCCTACTTAAAGTGTGGTGTCCAGAACTGGACACAATATGCTAATGAGGCCTAACCAGTGCCAAATAGAGGGGAACTAGTACTTCACGAGATTTGGACACTGTACTTCTAAACTTCTTAAATCTCTGTATTGTCACAGCAGTTTTTCTAATTGGCACAAAGCAGTTTTTCTAATTGGCATACACTATTTAAGAACTTGTCTTCCTTTCTTTGTGTTAGATGCACCACAATACAATTCATAAAGATATCAGATAATTTTCACCAAATAACAGGCAAGATGAAGAGCATTTGGGGCAGCTAACATCAAGTCTTCCATGTTACATGTTGAAGGACATAGGGTACAATGACATAGATATAAAACTGCCTGCTCTTCGCTGCACTTGTAAAGGAATGTATCTATGCAAAGACCCAATTTTCTTAGGTTAGCTTTGGTTCTGCCAACTCCACTCCATACCTATGTGATGGGGGAAAGGGGTTAGGCTTTCCTGGAATGCCATCCATTTTAAGAAGTGGATAATTTTTTCTTTCCAGATTACAGGAACTCTTAATAAAGATGTTAAAGATGTATCTTTTGAGTTGGAAAGCTCTTTGAAATAATCCCTCTCAGCAGAAAGACTTGATCATCTCAGATTTCCAGTAATCACACATCTCCCAGAATCTCCTACCCAACAAGGCCATCTATAACTGTACTCTCTCTCTCAAAAAAAAAGTAAATTGTCAATATGATTGTTCAGTATTTCTGAGCTCTGGTCATGACAAGTCTCATACTATACATTTCTGTCAAGGAGAGTTCAAAAATGTAGGTAGCTAGGTTGATCCCTGTTTATTGACTAGTCCTAGCCGTTTTCATCTCTGTCACAAGATTAGACTGATCCCAATTCATTACCCATTCAATGCAAAGTCAATAGAAGATGTTGATTCAAGCAGAGGTAGAAAGAGAAAGCTATGTGTTGAGCAACCTCTCCTGCACCCCTTAAGGGGAGGATGCTGTCCCATATCCACTACTGTTAGAAAACATCAGTTGCCAGTATAGTTGGCTTTTCTGCATGAAGTGTGAAATGTCACTATCTTGTTCTCTGCCTTAAAATTTGGTCTAAAACCCAGAGGAGCTCAGGCCCTCACCCGTAAAACTGGAATTTGCAGCCTCCACTGCTGTGTCATGTAGGAAAGATCACAGCTTAATGGGGATGTGTATATTTTACATGCCCAAAGGCCCCATATTATCTTATCTTAGAACATCAGAGCTGGAAAAGACCCTATGGACCATCGAGTCCAGCTCTTGTCAATGAGGCATAATGGGGAATCAATCTCCCAACCTCTGGCTCTGCAGCAAGAGACGAAAGCCACTGACTATCCAGCAGAAACCTCATCCCTGATGTTTCCGTTTAACAGACGGGTGCCACAAATGAGCCTGACCTTTCCCTAAAACCCTGGAATGCCACCGACAAGGAAGTGTAGGCACTACAGGGTGAGATGAATGCCTCGCCTGGCCTTGTGCTGGCAGATGTTTGTTTCCTGAATCCTGAATGAAATTGTGAGAACTTTTTTTTTAAAAGGAGGCTTAAGTTCAGAGGAGGGTCAGGACTGTTGTTGTTGTTCGCATCAGGGTCTTGACATACACTACTGGTTCTAAGAGTCACTTGCTTCCCACAGCCGTTGTGAGCCTGAGCAGATGATCTTAATAGCTTCTGACACATAAGACTATTCTTGAGCTTTGTGGATGCCTCATTCGTACCTTATTTACATCAAAGAGGATTCTACGTTGCGTTCACCGAGCTCTTTTTGTCTGTAGAGGAGACAGAACCATTTATAAAACCAAACTCCAGTTTTGCAAGGAGACAGGGATTTTCTTTTGCTCTACACATTTTCTTTCAGGAATCAAGGCCCCTTAAATATGAAACAGAAACGGAGCTGTCATTCTGACAACATTTCGCAGACTTATTTTACAAATTGTGAAGAAGGACGCTGATAAACTATGCATTCGCACACGTGGAATTTTGTGGGGGATTTGGCAAAATCAGGCAATTAGAAGAGTAGCCTTCAAGCCATCTTTTCTCTCCCCTTGCCTTGCTGTTTAGAAGTCACTGCTTATGATTCCAGCTAGCTACTTATTTATATTTCAATGTCTATTACAATGTATATTTCCTCAAGGGGATCTGACATATTTTTAAAGCCAAACAAAGCAAGAAAATAACAGCAATTGGAAGAAGGAAAAGGAGAAAGAGAAAGAGAAGAACTGATTACAAAAACTGAAGATAAACCCACTCAGATATAAGAAACTGGCAGCAAATAAAATAATCAGAATTTAACAATTTAAAGCATGAAATAATGAGAGAAGCAAGATGAAGATGAGGGTGGCCAATACCCTTTTAGTGATATCAAGTGGCATAAAACAATTGATGTAAATGTCGGTGCTGCATTGTCACAAATTAAAAAATGAGCATTGGCATCAGCTATCTCATGCAGAGTCACACCACTCAGTGCTCAACAGCACATGCCCACACTAACATGTGGCAATTTGCTGCCAGTATTAAAGCTGATTGTGTTACACCAGCAAAAAAACGCAATAGGATTTTGCCGGAGGAGGAGGAGGAGGAGGAGGAGGAGGAAGGTGATGATAGTCTAGCTTGAAAATAGACACATTGATCTAGCACAGTGGTTCCCGACTTTTTTTTTTTTTTTTTTTGAGTAGTGATCCCCTTTTATAATAGCCAAGTAACTCATCATCCCCCTGACCACAACTGCATAAATAGGCTGCTGTCATTGTTCCCTGAGATGGCAGCACCGTCAATGCTGCTGCTGCTTGCCAGAGGGCAAGAAGTTAAGAAGTTTTTCCTGATATTCAGCCAAAATCTGGCTTCCTGTAGCTTGAGCCCATTATTCTGTGTCCTGCACTCTGGGATGATCGAGGACAGCCCCAACACCTTTCAAGTATTTGAAAAGTGCTATCATATCTCCCATCAGTCTTATTTTCTCAAGGCTAAACATGTCCAGTTCTCTCAGTCTTTCCTCACAGGGCTTGGTTTCCAGCCCCCTGAACATCCTTGTTGCCTTCCTGTGAACTTGCTCCAGTTTGTCGGCATCCTTCTGTCCACATAATTCAGCTAATGATTGGAATATTTTTAATCAATTGTGACTCTCGTAAATTGTCTAGCTTGAATGAGCTGGTTGTTGACCATATTAATAAACTAATTAACTAACCTCAAATTCCTCTCTTGCCACCACCGCCATGTCACCAAATACTGGTGGCACAGTGGCAGTGATCTCTCTAGACCGAGAGCGAAGACCAAAGTCCAGATGAAATGCATGCGGGACTTCCTCTTCGCCGATGATGCAGCCATTGTTGCCCACTCTGCTCAAGACCTCCAACAACTCATGAATTGTTTTAGCAAGGCCTGCCAAGACTTTGGACTAACAATCAGCCTGAAGAAAACACAAGTCATGGGCCAGGACGTGGACTCGCCTCCCTCTATTACCATTTCCACACAAGAATTGGAGGTTGTTCATGACTTTGTGTACCTTGGCTCAACGATCTCTGACACTCTCTCTCTAGATGTCGAGCTGGATAAACGCATTGGCAAAGCAGCTACCATGTTCTCTAGACTCACAAAGAGAGTATGGCTCAATAAGAAGCTGACGACATATACCAAGATCCAGGTCTATAGAGCCTGTGTCCTGAGCACACTCCTGTACTGCAGTGAGTCCTGGACCCTTTGTGCACGGCAGGAGAGGAAGCTGAACACCTTCCATATGCGTTGCCTCCGACGCATTTTTGGTATCACCTGGCAGGACAAAGTTCCAAACAGAGTAGTCCTAGAATGAGCTGGAATTTTTAGCATGTATACATTACTGAAACAGCGACGTCTACGTTGGCTTGGGCATGTCGTGAGAATGGCTGATGGTCGGATTCCAAAAGATCTCCTGTATCGAGAATTATTGGAGGGAAATCGCCCCAGAGGGAGACCACAGCTGCGATACAAGGACATCTGCAAGCGGGATCTGAAGGCCTTAGGAATGGACCTCAACAGATGGGAAACCCTGACATCGGAGCGTTCAGCCTGGAGGCAGGCGTTGCATCACGGCCTCTCCCAATTTGA
Source organism: Intellagama lesueurii (assembly GCA_037013535.1). Classification (NCBI taxonomy): domain Eukaryota; kingdom Metazoa; phylum Chordata; class Lepidosauria; order Squamata; family Agamidae; genus Intellagama; species Intellagama lesueurii. The sequence continues at coordinate 12,619,254 of JBAJHW010000003.1, forward strand.
AGAGACCCTTGTTCAGCAGACCGAGGCAAAGAGGCAGTCACGGAAGCAGCAAAATCAGGGAGCTGGACAGGGGACAGATTGTATTTGTCTTCAGTGTGGAAGGGATTGTCACTCTCGAATTGGCCTTCTCAGCCACACTAGACGCTGTTCCAAGTCCTCCATACAGAGCACGTTACCATAGTCTTTCGAGACTGAAGGATGCCTAATACTAATACTAATAGTGGCAGTGATGGGGAAAAAGAAGCGTTTCTCCGGTGCAGTAACACATACACAGAAATCCCTCTACATCTTCAGTGGAGATATGGAGGAGCTGGTAGTGCAGCTGTAATATTTGGCAGCTTCCGGGGTTCAAAATTTCGACCTGAGTTTGCTCACCCAGGTTTTAGATTTGGGATATAACTCCCCTGCTTCTCAGTCACACACACAAGAACAGCAAACCACAACGGTGTTCCCCTTGCAATTGAGATGGAAAGATATTACCTGCTAAATTCATTGAGAATCCTCAGGTTTGTGAGAAAGACTTTTTTGCATATAATTGTAATCTCATTGCTAAGATAGGTGTTGCCTCATTGCATAGACCGTTAAAAATTAAAAGCATTAGATGGACTGTTTGTGTCTTTTTGAGCAATCCACCACTCCTGCTGTGCTTGGTCTCCATGTGTATGTGTACTTTGCTCCAGAAATGGAAAAAAAAGTTACCTGTTTTGTGCAGAACAATTGTACACAAATTGCAGAATTCACAACTCACAAAAAGCACTCTTTGTTCTTGCACTGGAGGTGAGAAATGCCATGCCCATCAGCAGTTTCTCAACAGGCTGCCTTTGCTTTCTGAAATAGTTTTTGGATCTATTTGTATTTATAGTGTTTGTAGCCCAGGAAATCTGAAAATCCCATCCCTAACTATGATGTGGTAGCTGTAAACCACAGAGTATAAAAAGAGGATAGCTGATCTAGAGATAAACTCAAAGAATAGAAGGATAGCTCAGTGGTTTAGAAAGAATAAGGAAAAGGCTGTAGTCCCAAAGATTATACAAATGCAAGAGTGGGTGACACCGCTTATTGGACCATTAAAAAATAAAAAATAAAAATGCAAGCTTTCGTGGATGAAATCCACTTCCTCAGGCTAAGCACACCTACTTCATGGTATCCGACTGTGTGACCAGAGGCTGGGTGTTCGATTCCTGACTGTGGTTCTGTGACAGGGGCTGGACTCAGTGACCTCAATGACAGGGTCATTTCCAGCTCTGCAGTTCTAAGATTATTATTATGAACTGCTGGATACCTCCGTGGTTTAGGTCTCTGGCTACGGAGCCATAAGTTAGGAGTTCGATTCCGCACTGTGCCTTCATGACAGGGGCTGGACTCAGTGATCCATAGGGTCCCTTCCAGCTCTGCCGTTCTAAGATATATTTAAAACTTTTAATGAAACAGATGGCCTGTTGATGCTGACCAAGGGAAAGAATGCCTGTTAAAAATGTTTATGAACAGTCATGCCAAATTGCTTCTAAGGCATTTTTTAAAAAGTCTGTGTTACAAGGGGGGAGGGGAGCAATTGCCAAGGTGAAGCATCAGACATGAAAAAGGAAGCCATTTATCACTGTGTTTAGGAACTTAGAGTGTCAGCCTCAATAAATGGAAAGGTCCACAGATATCATTCTGCTCACTGGTGCGTTGCTTCAATATATAATGCTTAATTAGCTGTACAAGATTAACTTATTTCTATGTAAGGTTTTTATGCTGTATGGAATGAACAATTTATTAGATATATTTTTTTATTTGGTGGGGGGAAAAACAGGCTATGCAGAAATTGGTTTCACATCGCAGCCTTCAATTGCTGTTGCAAGCAAAATTACTAAACTATGATAATCAGACAGAGATAACATCAGCACATTTATGGGTAAGTGCTCAAACAACAAAGTGAAGCATGTCTTGGACATGATCTAGGCGATGCTACTCAGAAATGTGAGTATACATGAATATTAGTCCATAATATCAATATTTGTGAACAGAACTTAATGCTGCTGAATTTCACCAGTTAGCACCACTACACATGGCATATAAGGATTTTGGTGGGGTTTTGGGGGCTCTCTAAATGCAAAACAATTTAATTTAATTTAATTTTAGGAGCTGGCCATTTTTAACCTTTTTTTAAATTTCTTAAAGGTGTGGTGAGGATTGCATTATGGTCACACTGGCAGGTAGTGGCGGAAGTCATGAGTTGGAAGGTGAGTCCAAGCAGGCACCCAATAGGAGTGTGATCCATCCCATCTCACAGCGTTGAATGCCTGCTGGTTTTGGCGCAGGGACAGGGAGGAGGTGGGGGTCCCCTGAGGCGCAGATCGTCTTGAGTCCTGAGTCTCATTCAGGCTGCGTCCTTGGGGGGCTTCCAGATTTTACCGGAATTCAGCCAGTTAACACTGAGTCTGGTGCAAGGCTAGCCCCAGGCACACAGCATGACTCTGCCATACTTTAGGCCCTCTTTTGAAAGAGGAGTTGTGTGTTACCATTCCATAAAGTGTGGCTCGTGTTTAACCCATCTGCTGTGTCGTGCCTCATCTCTCCGAGCTGGCCGGGCAACGTCAAAACAAACCAAATCAAAAATTGACGGACCATGTGGTGACATATAATAAGGTACGTAAGTTACGGGTCATGAATTACCTCAGGGAAGTATGTTATTAAAAGCGTCTTCAAACAGTTCTGCCTTCACCACTTTCCTGAAGGTTTGGAGGGAGGGGGCCTGGCGTACCTACAATGGAAGTCCATTCCAGAGAGGTGGGGCCACCGTCAAGAAGGAAGAGCTTGCAACAATTTCTTCCTTCTTAAGGCAATTATGTGCCTCCTTATAATGAAAAATTTGCATGATGGCTCCTGTAATAAAACATATAACAGATAAGAGTAACATAATAAATTAATTGTACAGTTAAAAAAAATCTTAGCAGCCATAGAAGTATACAACATCTTTAAAAACAAAATGTCATTTTAATGAATTTTTTAAAAATCCATTTTTCATGGTTATGCAAGGCTTTTTTTTCTTAATAAAAGAAAGGACTCAAAAGGAAATCTGTGAGAGATCACAGTTTCCTGCTTGCTTTCAGAAACATAGTCCCGCTTTTTTAAAAAATAGAACACGAGCGACACATTGTCCAAATCAACACTGATTTGATTACATACGAGCTTGATTCAATAACACTTTGCAGGTCTCAAGGTCAAGTTAATTTTAATGGAAATGCATATATCCTGTAATTAACACATTTCCTCTTGAATAATTGGAGTTTCTCAGAGATATGTGCCTCTGCAGTCAGGTTTTCAAATTAAGCTCCTATTCAGCTTCCAACAATTAATCACAAATCAAAGCACGGTAAACACAAGAGGGGTAGGGGAGGAAAATCATGTGCATGCTAAACAGATATGTTTCATCACTTTGGTAAGCCCTCCTGCATATAAACTAATAAATAAACTAACGAATAAATAAATACATGAGATATCATCTAATTTAGCCCGTTGACCTTGGTGGGTGATCTTCATGTCAAGAGTGAAACACAAGTAATGCCCCTAACTTTATCTTGTTCACTGGATAGCTCAGTGGTTTAGGTCTCTGGCTGCGGAGCCAGAGGTTGGGAGTTCAATTCCTCACTGTACCTCCTGTGAATTAGAGCCAGCATGTGTGGTTTAGGACAAACTGCACAGTCCCAAGATGTCCCCAGAAGAAGGGAATGGTAAACCAAATCCCGTGAGGTACGGGTTCCCCTCTATTCGACACTGGTTAGGCCTCATCCCCTTCAAGAAGGATGCCAACAAATTGGAACAACTTTAGAGGAGGGCAACAATGATAATCAGGAACCTGGAAACCAAGCCCTATGAGGAAAGACTGAAAGAACTCAGCATGTTTAGACTTGAGAAAAGAAGGCTGAGGGGAGATATGACGGCAATTGTCAAATACTTGAAAGGCTGTCATTCAGAGGACAGGCAGGATCTGTTCTCAATCATCTCTGAGTGCAGGACATGCCACAATGGGCTCAAGTTACAGGAAGCTAGATTTCAGTTGAATGTCAGGAAAAACTTCCTAACTGTTAGAGCAGTACGGCAATGTTTACCTTGAGAGGTGGCAAGTGCTCCAACACTGGAGGCATTCAAGAGTAATTGAGACAACCACCTGGCAGATATCCTTTTATTTGTATTCTTGAACTGAGCAGGGCATTGGACTAGATTACTTTATAGGCCCCTTCCAACTTCAGTATTCTGTGATAAACACTTCTGAACATTCTCTATGTGGAAAACCCTGAAATAAGTTGCAATAAATCAGAATTAACTTGATGGCATGATGACATGATGATTGATAAGGTGGTAGAACCAAGAGAAGGGCCTCTTCAGAAGAGCTTAAGCCTTCTTAAGAGCTGAGACAAATCATGTGGGTAATAGCCTGGACCCAAAATGTATAGGGCTTTATAGGTATAGAATAATCATAGAATAATTGGGTTGGAACGGTCCTATAAGGCCATCAAATCCAACCCCCTGCTCAGTGTAGGACTCCAGATCAAAACAGATCTGACAGATAGTTGTCCAATTTTCTCTTGAATGCCTCCAGCATTGGAACACTCCAGAGGTAATTGGTTCTATTGTCATACTGCTTTAACAGTTAAGATGTTTTTCCAGATATTCAGCCTAAATCTGGCTTCCTGTAGCTTCAACCCATTATTATGTGTCTTCCACTCTGGGATGATCAAGAACAGATCCTGCTCTTCCTCTGTAAGGCTGCTTTTGAAGTTTTTGAAAAATGCTATCCTATCTCCCTTCAGTCTTATTTTCTCAATGCTATACTTGAGCAATTCTTTCAGTCGTTTATCCTAGGGCTTGGTTTCCAGTCCCATGATCATCCTTGTCACCCTCCTCTGAACCTGTTCCACTTTGTCACCATCCTTCTTGAAGTGTGGTGTCCAGGACTGGACACAGTACTCAAGACAAGGTCTAACCAGTGCTGAATAGAGGGGAACCAGTACGTCACAGGATTTGGAAGCTATACTCGTACTTCTGTTAATGCATCCTAAAATTACATTTGTCTTTTTTTGTGTTACTGTACATTGCTTTTTAACTTTCACATCTAGCACCAAAGCAGCAGGAGAGGGCATTTTAATCCCCTGACAGGCTCCATTTTGTTCCAGAGTCTGCACAGAAAATCTACAGTGTAGGTTTCAGCAGCCTTGCCACCTCTGCAGTGTGATAGAAACAAAGCCTTCACAACCCTTCAGCAAATTTCATGTGCAGAGTTTATTTTCTTTTTTGTTTTTTTAACAGGGACCAAACTTTTCCTGACAAATCTACTGTGTTTTTCCCTTTGAGTACTATGCTGTCCCATTAATGTAATAGGACAAGAAATGTCCCATGCTATTTTTGTGGTGAGCCACTTTGCCTAGAAGCCAAAATGACACATTCTGCTTTTCAGTAGTTGGCCTCATTCAAGCAGGAGGTGGGAGGTAATTCTTATCGGATTCAGGAAATGCAAGAAGTGAATATTAAATCTTTCTGCTCACCCCTACTCTTAACCCTAACCCTAATGCTAATGCTGCTGCTGTCAGCACTTTGAAATTCAGAGAGATTCAGAAAATAGCCACAAATCACTCTCTGAAAGTTTTACTTTATCCTTTCACTTGAGGGATAAATATTCATAAATGAATAAATAAATAATCACTTAAATCATAAATACAGGGCACAGCAATAACCACAAACAGTAGAGGGTAGAGGCTTAACAATTTAAATAACGTGCTCTGAAGCTCCACTGGTTTCTTTGCACTGCAGCTAAGCTTATTGAGGATTTTGTGGCTGAAATCCTGTTGCTTAGCACAGTAAGTTGGAACTAGAGTAGGCCCATTTGAATCAATGGAATTTATGGCTCACCAAATCCCTACTAATTGAGTGCTCCTCCTGTATGTAATGCTAAGCAATGGGATTTCAGCCTGAGTCTTTCAGCCATTGCCGACATGGATGTGCATTGCTATCATCTTCTTTCCACTTCATCACTTTCCCAGAGGGTTTTGTCAGAGGTAGTGGTGTGAAGGAGGCAAATCTTGTAGGAGTGAACTCAGGAACTTTTGATTAGCAGCAGCTATAGCATAATCTGCTACTCCCATCAGGTTTCCCCATTCCATATGAGTTTACCAAATCCCAACAGTAGCTGTGGCAGGAATGAAAGCTCCTAAGGACAGAACATTACTATAACTTATCCCTGAGATCATGCAATGTATTTGAGAGTGGTTAAGAGCAATTAAGAACCATTGACTTTAGAAAAGAATCATTCCTTATTTGTTGGCAAATGCCATTCCAGCTGTCTGCATATTTGACTCTGTGTGTGTGTGTGTAGGGGGGTGGCTATGGGGACTGTTGTGATGAGTACCTGCTCTTCTCACTATAGCACTACACCATTGGCTAGAGATCATGTGATATCTGCATAGATATCATTGGCTAGAGATCATGTGATATGTGGATTTAAGCACTTCTTTACAATCTAAGACTCTGATTGCAGTTCTCCATTGCTTGAAGTATCAATTGTTTAATTATCTGGCCCAAAGAAAAAATTGAGAGAGCTTAAAAGTTTGCATATTTTGTATATTTACAGTTGATCTCTTAATCTATTCCCTATCAGCAAATTTTTAAGGAGGTTTATTTTTATTTATTTTTGTTTCACTAGAAAAGATCAAGAAAGCTTCATCCTTTTTCAGATCTGCTCAAGGAAAAACCACTGAGCATCTAAAAGACATACCTTTAGGTTCTGTGTCAACAACATGTGGATCCTGCTTGGTGGTGTATTTCTTACCCTCTCAAGGCATTTCAAAACCCACAATGTAAGGTTGTGGCTGATGGAGTGAATTAAACCAGAGGCAATTTGTGAGCTGAGCAGAGGGGCACCCCGCCTCAAACCTCTGGAGTGAATTGTGCTCAGGTGATGAGATGCCTATGGGCTAAACCAGTGGTTCTTAACCTTTGTTACTCAGGTGTTTTTGAATTGCAACTCCCAGAAACCCCAGCCAGCACAGCTGGTGGTGAAGGCTTCTGGGAGTTGCAGTCCAAAAACACCTGAGTAACAAAGGTTAAGAACCACTGGGCTAAACAACCATCTGAAGCTCAATATGGATAAGATTAAAATAGTGCTGGCTGGGAGATCCTGATTCTCAGTAGTAAGTAGATCAGCAATTTCTCCTAAGTCTACATTTTGGAAGTATTCCTAGACTTTTCTTTTACTGCAGAATAAGGCTAATTTTTCTGAGTAATTTCACAATCTTCTAATCCATGTTTTTGCAGCTTCTAGGACCGGCCACTCATGGGGTAAAGAAATTTTTTAATTTTCAGATGTTGAACTGCTATCTCAATAATGCCTCACCGGTGACTACGGTGTCTGACGCTCATGGGCACTAAGCAACATCTGGAGATGCATACGTTCTCTACCTTAGAAATACAGAACGTATACTTGGTAAGGACAGATACTTCAAAAAATAGCATTAATCCCTTCATATATTTTTTTACCAAAACCCACCTCAGCTATTTGTATTATGCAAATTCAATAGAAATAACTATATCAATTGTGAAAGAGATCCCGTGGTACATAGTCGACATATAGCTGTTACATTTGAGGCAGGGGCAACCCTAATTCAGTATCCCTGAAATGGCTGAATAGAATACAGAAAGAATAAAAGTCATATATTTTAAGAGCTAAGTATATAAAGCCCTCTGTCTCGGTGGGTGGAGGTGTCAGTTCCATTTTATCCCCACTTGATTTTTCTTTTCTTTTTTTTAAAAAAATCTTCTGTTCATTGCATTAAATTTATAAAGAAATTTGCAAGATGTGGAACGTTCTTATTTTTAAAAAAGCAAAAAAAGGCTGTGCTGAGGACTCATGGAGCTGCAGTTTAAAAAAAAAAAACCCAAACACTTTCTGTGTTTTGATAGAGTCTACCTGACTTCCCCTGTGCTGCTTACAAAATTCTCCAGGTTGGGCCCTGGTCCAAATCCCTTTACTTTGCTTTGGGAGTAGTGTCACAAGACTGTGGGAATGACCTCCCTGAGGAAACGGAGCAGATTCCCCAAAGCACTGTAAGAAAATAACAGGGGTCCAGCTGAAGGCGCACCTAGAGGGAACGCAAGAATACTGAATCTAAACAAGCTTTAGGACTTCATAATTGGCAATAAATTACAGGCACAAGAGGCCTCCTGCTTCAGAATTTTAACAGTTTTATGACAATGAAGAGAAACAGAGAGAGAATGTGAGGGGGGGAGGGTCCCTTGCTGTTAGAATAGCTAGTGTTCTGCAAAAGATCATCATCACATTTCTGTTATCGGAAGCCAGAGGATTTATGGGATCCCATCCAGCATTCTGTTTCCTATGCAGTGAGATCTAGGCACCAGTAATCCTTAAAGTGAGGTGGCTGATGGTGTTCTCTTACACAGCTACCTGCTTCTGGTGTATGGGTATAGGTATGTCCGTCTGTCTGCTTTGGTGAGGTTCATTCGATGCAGAAAACATATGATACAAAAATAATAATGCAGACGTCCAGCTGAATCAGAGCTTTGAGATGTTCCTTTTTTTTTCTTCCTTCTGGAGAACAAGTCCCAGAATCCTCCTCCCAACTCAACTGGGGGGATACTGGGAGCAGGAGTGAAACAAGGATGGAACCTTTCCAAGCTCTGAACTGAATGAAGTCATGCTGACACTCTTGTGCAGGAAACTCCACTTGATTATGAACACTAAGACCCTTTTTTTCCAAATCAGTATACCAGATTTATATATTTATTTGCATTTTATGCCACCTATATCCCAGAGAAGATGACTCACAAAGCCGCCATATACTAGCAGTCCTTTTCCAAGGTTTTAAGCAAGATCCTCTCATAACTCAGGTGGAAAGCCTTGCATTTCCTGGTGGTCTGCTATCTTGGTACTAACCAGACCTCCCCCTGCTTCGTCTCCAAAATCAATCAAGATTTGTTTGTTCAAGTCGGCTTCATGAGGTACATTGGAAAAGTCATGATTTGATAATTCTGTGAGCATTTTGTCTGAAAGAGCTCCATGTTTCTTTTCTCCATCCTCTAATCTCACTTCTCCTGGAGGAAGAATGTAAAGAACAGAAAGAAAGCAAAGAATCACAGAAGGAGGAACACAGACATTTAGGCTGAAAACCAGAAGCAAGTTGAAAATACCATAGGCCTATTGGATCTATGAAACCTAAGGAGGAGTTGACTCACCAAAGTCCCACTGATTCAATGCGTCTGAGCTAGTTGTGACTTACTACTGGATTTCCCAATTATGTTCTACCTTCCAAAGCCTTCTCCATCCCCTTTGTGAGTTTTTTCCTCTTTCCAGCTAACATCTCCTGCTCAGCTGCCAAATGTTCAGCATCTGTGTTGTCTTATTTTCCCCTCACTCCCACCAACCTTTTGGTTCCATTCTTTCTTCCCCGTATTTTTGCTTCAAATGCAGAAACACATTGGGAAAGGGTGATGATTCCCTGTACCATGATTCCAGAGGAGGTATTTCCCTTCTGTCTGTTTCAATTACACAACTGACAAACACAGCATTCCCCCCGCCTTCTATGACAAAATTCATGAAATCCTGAAGAGAGTAAACACATTTTTAAAGAAAAGAAGTCCTCTTCTAAACCAGATTCTAATTACCCATGTAAAATTGTTTCCAGATTTCATGGAAGCAACAGCATTTCCCAGTTGCAAAGAGTCCAGCTTCATGTACATACTTCATTATGCCTGCAGTTAACAAAATTAGCCTTACGTCTTCTTGTCTGACGAAAGGAATATATCAATAGGAATGCTTTGAAATCGACCATAAGGCACCATTGTTTCAAGTAATCTTCAGCTCTAGGGGGCTAGAAATGGAATGAATATAACCTTCGCAAGATATATTCATGTCTAGAAGTCACATTGACCTTTTGTGACTTCTCTCTAGGTCAAGGATAGGGAATGTGTGGTTGCTCCAGATGTCACTCCCATTATGCTTCACCACTGACTATCCTGGCTAGATATGATGGGAACCATAGCCTCAGAACAACTAGAAGGCCACATGTTTCCCATCCCTTTACTATGAGAAGATTTGTACCACTTTTTTCATACACACATAGCATCCAAGAAGATGGTGATAAACAGTTGATTTTTTAGCTGTTCATAATGCAGGAAGATGACATTCCAAAGTATTTTTAAACCTCAGCAATAATTCATTCCACATAATCTAGAAAGCTGCTCCCATCATAGATCTGTGGAGCATCATTATGCACCAATAATCTGCAGGCTTTCTAATTCCATAGTGAATGGAGATCTGGAAGAATTTCTCATTGGCTAGGGAATTCTTCCAACGCACCACTCAGCATTAACTTAGGAAAAATGCTGTATGGTTGTTGTGGGTTTTCCAGGCTGTTTGGCCGTGTTCTTAAGGTTTTTCTTCCTAACGTTTCGCCAGTCTCTGTGACTGGCATCTTCAGAGGACAGGAGTCAGAACTCTGTCTGTACACAAAAGTGCTCTAGTTTATTGAAGCAAAAGCTGTTGTGGGCATTTATGGATTTTGCATTTTAGAGCTAAAGTAAACAATTTGGTTACGAACTTGATCCCTAAATGGAAAGTCAACGCCACCCAGTCTAGGAATGATCCTCCCAACCTTTTGGAGGGGTCCCCCAGGAACAGAATCTCAATCTTGTTCAGAGTCAGTTAGAATCTGTTCTTCCTGGTCTATTCTGGATTATTATTATGAAGGGTTACTTCATGGACATACTTTATCTTCAGACTAATGATCACTTGGTTGGGAAGTGTGAAGATGTCAATTACAACACTGTAATCTGAAGAGTTGTAAGCAGTATCCTCAAGTTTCAATGCCTTGTCAGGTACTGGTTAACAGACAAAAAAAATGGCTGGGACAAAAATTGCCTGTGGCTCTTTTCCATTTTCCATTTCTGTTCCAGCCACTGTAAAGCACTAGGACAAAGAATGCCTCATTCTACTTTTCAGCAAACTATAACACCAAGAAGCAGAAGTGGGATACATCTGATTCTGTTAAAGCTGCGGTCACACCAGCAGAATGTTTCCAAGTTACTCATCATGAATTTTGAGCCTTTTTGGGGGGTTCGGGCAACACAAAGCCATTATCGATTATTTTGCTCCCTCTGTGCTAACTCCACATCAAATCCAGCCCACTGGGAGGCTTCCACTATATTTGTTCTGAGTTTCATCGCACAGTACAAGCAACATCCCATTGAGTGTGTACTCCAAAACCGATTCATTTCCTATGCATCTGGCATGTGGTCCCACCTCCCTCACATGCTGTCATTCGACTCCCTTACTTTTTTTAAATTAATTTTCAAATGGGAATGTTGGTGTGTTGGTATACTTCTGTCAAGTACAGAGCCTTAATCCCCCTACTATCCGTTGACCTCCACTGCAGTGTGCTGTGGGTTCTCCTCCATAGAGGGTAATGAAGCATGGAAATAGGAAGAAATGGCCCAGATCAGTACATGGCCAGCAAGGGCATTTTACTGACACATCAATGTACCCACACAATTGAAAAAGAAGAAGAAGAAGAAGGAGGAGGAGGAGGAGGAGGAGGAGGAGGGGGGCAGAGAAAGGCACAAGAAAAGGAAGAGGATATGTCCTGCTCAATGGGTGTAGACAAACGTACCACATAAAATTCACCCCAAAAAAGTGGAACGGTTGTAAAAAAGTATGAACCACTATCACAGGATATATGCCAAGTGACCACAACGAGCAACTATACAGGAAGCAGAAGATGCAAGAAAGAAGGGGGACACTTCCTAGTGTGACTGCAGACTAAGTTAACTTCATTCAGGGCAGGGCGCTGCTCAAAAAGTAATCCAGAAGTCCCTCAATTCAAGGTATTTTGCCTTGGCATTTGACAGTTAATTTTTACAGACTGATGCATCAAATGGAACACAGTTCTCTCTTTATTTCATGCATTCCAATTTTTTGAGGAGGAGTGCCCCAGTTTGAAAACCCATACCCCTACATATCCGTCAGGCTGTGGAACTCCCTGTCACTGGAGGCCAGGCTGACTTTCTCCCTGCTGTCCTTCCATCAGCAAACAAAGATAATTTCACTTCAAGCAGAATTTTGGTACATTCACATTTTTTAAAAAAGCAAACTGATGAGAACTGGAGGGAAATATACTTATTGGAGAGGGGGACATTATAGAAAGTGAAACAACCAGAGTCACCTATCCCTCTATTCCAGCAGACAGTGCATAAGTGTCAGCCCAGTATTTATGGGTGACTCACAGCCAAATGCAAATAGATTTGTCTGTCTAAGCAGAGGGATCTGGGTGCCTAATTTGTAGATGTATCACTCTGAATTTGTATATATTCATCTCCTTTTTGTCTAAGAAATTTCTCAAGCTTAATAACAATATCTCAGACAGGTACAACAAAGTTTTCTGAATGCTGGGAAAAGCTATTCTTATTGAATTTGTCTGGTATAAATCTGGGATTATTTCCCTTCAAGATATTCATTATTTTAAAGGATTTAGTAAAATTTGTAAAGTTCTTCACATTTGGAATTGAAAGAACCTGAAATGGCTCCCAGACTGTGGCATGCCTTCCCTACAAACTTAATCATCTGTGCTGCTATGTTGCTTTAACTTGGTACTTTGTTGATTTTAATGGTTTTTGTGGTGGGGGTTGGTTTTTCTTGGCTTTAATGGTTTTCTGGTTAAATTTGGTTGTATTTGTTTTTATTCTTGTCTGCAGACTGTAAGCTGTCTTGAATACTGTGTGTATGTTCTGCCAAGACAACCAACTTATAGAAACCCTAACAGGGGTTTCAACATAAGTGAGATATTTTAAGGAGTGGCTTTACCAGTTCCACTCCCACAGTGAGTTTCCATGGCTGAGTGGGGATTCGAACCCTGTTCTTCAGAGTCCTAGTCCATCACTGTATCCACTAAACCACACTGGGAATCATTGGGTAAGATGATAAGTGACCCTAAATTAGGAGTGTTCAAGCCCATGAACGGATCTGATTTTCACAACTTCTTAATTTTGCCACCAGGTGAATCTTTTACATGGCAAAATGCACTGCATCCATGTCCTCTTTAGGCTCATCAGAAATCATTCTCAGCCCTTCAGTGATAATTAGGCAAGGGTATGTTTATGAACAGGTGACAGGAGGTGATTGTAAGCAGCAATCACTCTATAGGATCAGGCAGGAGACAGCTGGGGAACAGAGTAAAGAAAGAAAACAGATGCACTCAACTCACATGTGTCATTATTGGAAGTCCTTCCTAAACATATTCCATGAACTGGACCTTCATGAAACTTTGCCCACACATGGAGATGGCTCATAGTTCAAGCTGTGGGGGACAATTTTGGCCTGGGCTTGTGATTCTGCTCCAGTCATAAGCCACCTCTGCCTATAGGAGCCTGAATTACCCTATGCACCAAGAGCTAGAAACTTGTTTAGTTTTTGCAGGAAAGCTGAAATTCTCAGGATGCTAAATTCCCTGGCAAGTAACAAACCTCTAGTGCTGGGGTTGGGGTGTGTGTGATTTCATTTAATTTCATTTCATTTTGGACTATAACAATCCTAGATTCGTGGAGAATCCCGTGATGAGATTCGCGGAGAATCCCAAGCTCTGCTCAGTCATTGCCTGCTCAATGATACCCATAACAACAACTACTACTACTTGTATCTGTAATATAATACCAGTCAATGTTTTTATAATTTTGATTGATCGTGTTTATTATTTTTGAATCATCATCACCACTGTGTGCTGTCAATTTTGACTTAGGTAAAGGTAAAGGTTCCCCTTGACATTTAGTCCAGTCGTGTCCGACTCTAGAGCGCAGTGCTCATCCCCATCTCCAAGCCGTAGAGCCAGCGTTTGTCCGTAGACAGTTTCCGTGGTCACGTGCCAACGTGACTAGACACGGAACGCCGTTACCTTCCCACCGTGGTGGTACCTATTTATCTACTCGCATTTACATGCTTTCGAACTGCTAGGTTGGCAGGAGCTGGGACAAGTGACGGGAGCTCACTCCGTCGCATGGATTCGATCTTACGACGGCTGGTCTTCTGACCTTGCAGCACAGAGGCTTCTGCAGTTTAACCCGCAGCACTACCACGTTCCAAATTTTGACTTACAGCTATCCTTTTCAGGGATTTCCAGGTAGAGAAAACTCAGAAGAGTATTCTTTTCTTCTGGGGGGCACTCTGAGATGGTGCAGTTTGCCCAAGGCCACATAGGCTGGCTCTGCTCACAGGAGGCACAGTGGGGAATCAAACTCCCAACCTCTGGCTCTGCAGCCATATACCTAAGTCACTGAGCTATCCAGCCAGCTAATGGTACCAATGGGCATGTGCTATACAGAATGTGTACAGTGGTGCCTCGACATACGACCATAATCTGTTCCAGAAGATGGTCGCAACTCGAAATGGTCGTAAGTCGAAGCACCATTTCCCATTGGAATGCATTGAAACCCCATTAATCCGTTCCAGCTGAAAAAAATAATCACCAAAAAAAAAAAAAAAACCACCACTCAAAAAAAAAACACACACCTCACAGCCAGCTCCATCTGAACACGATGGGGCTGGGAAAACACACACACCAAAAAACAAACAAAAAATCACAGCACAGAAACATAACCCCCCCAAACCCAAACCCACCCTGCAAAACCCTGCAAAACCCTGTAAATGTACTCACCCAGAAGCAGAAAGCAGCACCAGGCAGCCCAAAGCCTCTCTGCAAATGCGCGCACACTAACCGTGGAGGCAAAAGAGCTACAAAGAAGCTCTTCCCCGACCAACGGTTAGCCCTCTAATTTGAATTCCCCGCCTTTTTTCCCTGCCTTTTTCTGTTCGTAACTGGAAGCTCCGGCCACAAGTTGAAGCAAAATTTTGCGGCTGGAGCTGGTCGCAACTCGAAATGGTCGTATGTCGGGACGTTCGTAAGTCGAGGCACCACTGTAATTGTTATACTTGTATTTGTGTATGTAAACAGAAATCCAGAGAGATATGTGCAGAATGTCCAGAGAGATAATGAAAAAGGTAGCTATGATCAAGGAAACTCTAGGTGGGACATATGGCGGGAACTGAAGGATAGAGGACATGATATGGCCAAACTAGATAGCTTGGCAACTTAAATAATATTACCTGAATTGTTCATGTTGTCTACAAAGAAAGATGGCTTCTCTCATATTGTACAGCTAAGGAAGAAGAATATCTTGGCAGCTACAGACCATTAATATATCAGCACAGACCATATGGTTGAAAGATTAATCAAATAAATTAAGAATTGTTATATGTGTCGTGATTTCAAAGTTAGACGCCTCTCTACTTCTGTATGAGTGTGATGAGTGTGTAATTCCACAGTGTGTGGTGAAGACCAGAGACAAAAAGAGCAAACTCTGCAGGACATTTTGTTTTAGACTGAGAAAAAGATGGGGGTGGGTGGGAGAGAGAAGGAGTTTCAAATGTACCGTGAACATACACACACTGTTTAAATTCTGGAAACTCCACAACAGCTTAAACAATTTCATGTGATAAACAAACTTCCAATTATGATGGAAGGATCCGATTTCAGTATGGTGTGTGGTGGTCTTAATTGGAAATGTGCTGTTGCCTAAATTCCCATGTATCAGACCAGACAGGTTATTGAACATTTCCCTGCTAATCAGAAGCACACTCGAGCCTAGCGGTTCTAAATTGCAGGGGTGGAGGGGGGGCACAGGTTTAATTCTCACTGGCTTCCCTTTCTCCACTGCACACTCAGGGAGAAATCAGAGAGCACTGCGTAACCACTTCTATTAGTCAGTCTACCTGCCTGTCTGTTTCCGTCTCTCGATGAAACATTGAAAAGAGCCAAACAGTAGCCAGGGTTCCATTCTAGCCGAGCTGGCTGACTGTGCTAGATCTAGTCTTCAGCACACTTGTGTATCTATCAAGTTGTGTACCTGCACATGTTACCAAAAGTATGGAGGGGTACGTGTCTGCAAAGAAGTGTTTTTACCCATGTGTTGTCTCTCTATGCAAGCAAGAATTGAAGGTCCATGTTTCCTACTTGTGGGGAGAACCTACAAACAAGAAGAAACCTTTCCTCTGCTGGTACATCACTCTCCAGTAGAAAAATGGAGGTGGAGAAGGGAGGAGCTAGGCCAACCTTGGGTACCCAGATGTTCTTAGACTGCAACTCTCAGAAATGCTGGCCAGCACAGCTAGTGGTGAAGGCCTCTGGGAATTTTAGTGCAACAACAACATCTGGGGGCTCAAAGTCAGGAACCATTGAGCTAGCCATTCCCACAAAATGTGTCAAAGAACCAGATATATAACAACTGAACAGGCAGTTTCATATACTTTTTCCTGGGCTCTACCCATTTACCTGGGAGGCAGCCTAATTGAACTGATAGAATATACTTTTGGGTAGACAGGAAGAGGATTGTGCTGTTTATTTCTTTTCCAAATCTTTTCTAGACCTTTCCTCTCCTGGTTGTCGCAGAGTGGCTTTGCCTGACTTTATTGTAAGTGAAACCAATTTTAGTATAGAACTAGATCAACTATGATGGTATGGGTGGGTTATGATTGAGATTGTTTCAGCAGACTTGTGTCCAGAGAACAGACTGCCCCTTGAGAATGTGGAAGTTAAGATAGCTTTTGTGTAATTTGTCACAGAGTTTTCAATTTCTGGCAAAATTTTCTTTTCGCTAGACAGTAGAATACAAAAATTAACAGAGGAGAATAGCTGTACATTCCCCAGAATGCACCCCTTTTCCAATAACAGGCACTTAAAGTCTCAGTAAATCACTCTGAGACATTTGTAGGAGAAAGAATTAAAAATGTATCTTTACTTACAATTGCTTGAAATTACTTACTTGTGTATACTGCTTTCTTTACTGCACACATACTAGCAGCCAACCAAACAGAGCAACAAACAACTGCCTCCAACCGATGAAAGAGAGGGATAGAGATCTCTTTGAATTTCAAAAGCTGGCAAGAAGAATTGGTTAGTGCTGGGTAGAGAGATAATCGCCCCAGCCCATGAAAAGCCCCTCCCGGTCACTCAAACTATAGAGAGCATGTGAGGTTGTAAATAAAACTCCACCATAATTCAGGATAGTTTCAAGCAGTGTGCAGGGGAGAAGGAAATTTGTCATTGCTGGGCTCTGTGTTCTCCTTGTTGGCTTCTTTCCTCATAGCAGTGGTGGGTGTTTCACAAATCATTTTCAGTCTATCTATCTATCTATCTATCTATCTATCTATCTATCTATCTATCTATCTATCTATCTATCTATTTGATGTCTGTCTCCTCATAAGATACCAAGGTGGCTCAAAACAATATAATGTTAAAATGCTGTGGGGGTGGGAACTATATTTTTTAAAAAACCCTACTTAACATTTATCAATGTTAAAGCCACAAACGAGGCCTTCCCCCCTCCCATTACATAGTTTCTTTTGAATCTTGGATCCTGTTTTCTTTATCGATTTTTTGCTCTTATGATCAAAGTTAATGCTGTTTTTATCTTTATACTCTGTAAGCCGCCCAGAGTAGATTCCCGAATCTAGATGGGCGGGGTAAAAATGGAATGAATGAATGAATGAATGAATAAATAAATAAATAAATAAATAAATAAATAAATAAATAAATAAATATTCTGAGCTGTGAGAGGAACCACTCTATGGTGCAAGAGATATTCTGGCAAACTCTAACACTATGAAGTACCACCACTGCTGCAATTAAAGTTTTGAACACAATATACCAGCTTCAAGAACCTGGGTGAGAGCTGTTGGATATGGTCTAGAACAACAGAAACAATCAGTGGGTGGATATATGATCCTGTGTGGATCCCACTACACCTAGGAGCTGTCCCTTCCCTTTTCTGTGTATAGGCTTCTGGAGATTGGCAGTGCTGTATGTGTTAATTATCACAAAGTGGTGATGTAATGTATATACCTCATTTTCTGGCAGATCATTGTTCCTTCCACAGCCCCATTTCCACACTCCTGTTCCCTTCCGCATCAGTTGCTGTTTCAGATTAGACCTAAGCCCTGTTCTGGGATTCTCATTCACATCTCTCATTAGATCTTTATATTAATTCTACAGGTGATGATAGGAGAACACTAGCTAAACTCTCTCATAGTAGTTTTGCTCACATAACAAGCACAAGTTGGAAGAGAAAAACTCTTGTATGCTAAGAGGTTCTCACTACATGAGTCATAACCCAGAAAGATAAGGTTTCAGAAGCATGTGGAGAGCCTGTATGCATAACAGTGTGCTCCCACATAACAGTACACCTTTCTCTTTAGACTTATCACTTTTCCCTTGAGTGAGTGATGACAGAAGGAATGGAGTTAGCACACTTTCTTCTTTCATACTTGTTGTTCTTGTTGTTGTGTGTTGTCAAGTTGGGACTGACTTATAGAGACCCTAATAGGACTTTCAAACAAGTGAGATATTTAAGGAGTAGTTTTACTAGTGTCACTCTACCAGTGAGTTTCCATGGTCGAGCATGGACTCGAACCATGGTCTCCTGAGTTCTAGCCCATCACTCTATCCATTACGTCACACAGGATATCTGGGTATCTTTCACATGTAGTTAGCCTTAACAAAGAAAGCTTGAACATTGCTGTTTCAATGGCCAGAACCCTGTTGTAGATGTACTTTGTGCTTGATTTTGCCTACCTAAAATTGGCACAGGCAACTGATATTCAAGCTACCAGTTTTGATTTCTGGACCAATCTATTTAGTTGGTGGAGCAGAGAGAGAGAGAGAGAGAGACAGACAGAGAGAGACCTATGTTCCTTAGTCAGCATTCAAAGAACATATTGGTAGACTTAACTGTCTCTGTGCAATAATTATGCCATGTTGCACACCATCAGTTGAACTTAAGGCTTACCTAAGAAATGGCACAGGAGCACCTTTAGAACATCACACCCGTGATTGAGGAGAGACTATATTGGGGCAGGCTCTCTTCTCTTCCAGAAAGGAAAAAAAAAAAACACCTTGCAATGTGGGAGGAGCCACTCTATGGGTATTCGTGCAACCAGAATCACCCTAAACAGCCATCATGGCTTCCACTGAAATTGGTATGTACTAGAGATGGGCACGAACCGGAAAAATGATGAATCACGGTGGTTGGTTTCATTTTGGCAAAAGTTTGGTGCTTCATTTCATTTCGGCAAAATGGCTTGCACAAACCGAACCACGGACCAGCCCAGTTTGTGTTTTCTTCAGTTCATAGTTTGGTTTGTGCCCATCTCTAGTATATATATGTGGGACAGTGTTTGTTTCATCATATCAGCTCAAGCTGTCTTTTAAGAATTACTATCGCTGTCCAGCAACACAAATTATAATCTTGATATTTCCAATTCACCACTACTTGAGCGGGGGAGAGATGCATTTAGTAGAATTGTTCTCACATGTGTTCTCATCATACCTGTCTTGTTTTGCCTGGTGGGAGGTGGTGTCTTGCAGCTGTTCACCACCGATCCCCATGGAGTTGAAAAACAGACTGGCTGCCATTCAAAGATGTTATTTAATTTTATAACCAGCTCCTCAGATGTGATAATTGCAAAATCTAGCATCTTTGTCTCTCATGCCATCTATCATTTGTGTTTGCTCAGTTATTCAAGGAAGCAAAAGAGTTGCTGCTCATTCAGCTCTTCACAATGCAGGCACTAAAATCCCTGTCTACTGTTGAATGAATGTATTAGAACTGAAACAATTTTGCTTTCAGATATTCTTCTCCTCTACAAACACTGCTATGGAATGTTTTCCAGATAATCCCAAATGGCCAAATATCAGGCAACCGATTTTTGTGGACAATGGCAACTGACCTGAGTTTTTTACATTTGACTCTTTACTTCCGTATTAAATATTGGATCATTTAGATTTGACCCCTGGCATGTAATGGGATTTAACATGGAGTAATGTACTGAATACGTGGTGGTGCTGCGGGTTAAACCGCAGAAGCCTCTGTGCTGCAAGGTCAGAAGACCAGCCATCGTAAGATCGAATCCACGTGATGGAGTGAGCTCCCGTCGCTTGTCCCAGCTCCTGCCAACCTAGCAGTTCGAAAGCATGTAAAAATGCGAGTAGATAAATAGGTACCACCATGGTGGGAAGGTCACGGCGTTCCGTGTCTAGTCGTGCTGGCCATGTGACCACGGAAACTGTCTTCGGACAAACACTGGCTCTATGGCTTGGAAACGGGGATGAGCACCGTGCCCTAGAGTCGGACACGACTGGACTAAATGTCAAGGGGAACCTTTACCTTTACCTTAATGTACTGAATACATTGCTTAGCATGCAATGGTATCATTGTTTGACTGACTGTGATAGCTTTCATGCAAGGGTATAATTAGTATTGTTTGGCAGGCAGGCATCAGTGTCTCATACATTTAAAGTACTGGTCAGGTGGTAGACAATTAGAGTTAGTTAGATTATATAGAGACCTGCTGGATAGCTCAGTGGTTTAGGTACGTATCTAGCTGAGAGATTGGGCATTTGATTCCCCCATTGTGCCTCTTTGACAGGGGCTGGACTCGGTGATCCATAGGGTCACTTCCAGCTCTGCAGTTCTAAGATTATAATTAGATTTGTAAGATTTTTGTAAGATTAGCTGGTTTATGATACATAGAACACAATGGGAATGGTTATTCATAGTGACTAAGATTTTTTTTTAAAAAAATTAACAGATATATTAAGCATGTTCAGTAAGATTCTAGAACTTTCCCCTTTGAATATACTCCACTGTATCACAAATGTTGTCCAAAAGATAGCTTGCAACACAGCGTGAGAAGTTGTGTCTCAAAAAACATGTCCAAAATTCTTTTGGAGATACAGCACCAGCATCATGGTTTGCGAGATGCTGTCCAGTATCTTATAGCTGTCTAGGAAGAGTGTTTAATATCTGGCTGTGTTATATAGTTAACAAGCAATGGGGCTAAGTCTTTTACAGTACTGGACAATTACTACTTTTTGAAACTTCACACTTGATGCAGAACAAAACAGAGCCCAAATTAAGAATTATCAATGGCTATAGTACTCAAAGAGGAAAATCCTATGCAGAATTATTACTTGCTACCTAAAACCTAAGGCCCTGATGTTGGGAAAGTGTGAAGGCAAGAGGAGAAGGGGACGACAGAGGATGAGATGGTTGGACAGTGTCATCGAAGCAACCAACATGAATTTGACCCAACTTCGGGAGGCAGTGGAAGACAGGAGAGCCTGGCGTGCTCTGGTCCATGGCGTCACGAAGAGTCGGACACGACTAAATGACTAAACAACAAACAACCTAAAACCTACCCACATTGAAAAAGTCTATTATTTGAATGACACTGCCACTCTGAAAGTATGTTGAAAGATGCTAACAAATAATGAACGAAAAAAAATATAGCACCAAACCCATCTACTTCATGGACACCAACCCCTTAGACCAGTGGTTCCCAACCTTGGGTAACTCAGGTGTTCTTGGATTGCAGTTCCCATAAGCCTTCACCACCATCTGTGCTGGCTGGCGTTTCCCGGAGTTGCAGTCCAAGAACACTCAGGTTAGACAAGGTCGGAAACTACTGTCCCAGACAATGGCTAAAGTGAAGTCAAAATTTTCTGCACACATCTCAAGCTCTTAATATTAAACCAGAAGAGGCTAGGCTAAACCTATGGAGAGCTAAACCAACACTCCTGGACGAATAGATGTGTGTTCCACTAGGACAAGATTCTGGCTGGGCCATATGGAAGTCACATAATAGACTTTGAAGTGAAGTAGGAAAATCAAAGAATAATCAAAATGGGGTTTATACAGTACAAATTTTCTGCGAATGTGGAGAAATTCAATCAATGCAGCACTTATATGCATGCAATTTATCACCCACCACATGTATTAAAGAAGAGCTAGTGAATGGCCAAGATGATGCTATTGAAGTAGCCCACTTTTGATAAAACATAGTCTAATCATTTTAACATTTTAAATTTGGTTGAACTGTATCTTTATTTTACATCTGTTCATAATTTTAAATTGTACAATGCTCTGATACAAATAAACAAAGTAATCTAATATGAATTAAAACTTTGCTTTGCAAATTCAAATTGAAATATTGGAAATCATGGCAGATTATGGAGATTTGCAAACCTTAATCTCAGCTCTAGATTTTAAAACCCCATGTGATTTTAAACTGATTTCATTATTCATTTCAACAGTGTAGGCACACCTGGAGTTGATTTGTAAGCCTCCCATTGACATGCATTGGAAAGCCAAAAATTTTTTAATTTTGCTGTAGGGACGTGGTGGCACTGCGGGTTAAACCACAGAAGCCTCTGTGCTGTAAGGTCAGAAGACCAGCAGTCGTAAGATCGAATCCATGCGACGGAGTGAGCTCCCGTTGCTTGTCCCAGCTCCTGCCAACCTAGCAGTTCGAAAGCATGCAAATGTGAGTAGATAAATAGGTATCACCTCGGTGGGAAGGTAACGGTGTTCCGTGTCTAGTCGCGCTGGCCACGTGACCACGGAAACTGTCTACGGACAAAATGCTGGCTCTACAGCTTGGAAACGGGGATGAGCACCGCGCCCTAGAGTTGGACACGACTGGACTAAATGTCAAGGGGAACCTTTACCTTTACCTTAACATGATAAAGAGAGGGGTAAATATCGCAAATTCCAGACAGCTGGCCTCAGGAGTAGAGATGTGCATGAAACAAAAAACTGGTGGTTCATGATGGTTCATGGCTAATGATGAACCACATAAACCCCTAGAAAAACTGAACTGGTTTGCACCTGGGGGTCTACCTGCTCTTGCCCTCTGCCCGCCCTCCATCTTGTCTGCCACCCACCCACTCCCTTTCCTACTGCCATTGTTGCCTCTCTACTTGCTCCTACCACCACTGCCACTGCTGCTGCCATCCTCAGAGGGTGGCAGGCTTATGTGCAGAATCATCAGAAAGGAAGCCAGGTCCGCTGCCACTGAGGATGGTGGCAGAGGGGGAGGGGGAGGAGGACATGGCAGGAGCAGATGGAGAGGTGACAGGGACACTGGGAAATGGGCAGACAGGCATCCCATTTTGCTGAAACCAAATGAAGTCCCTAGGGGAAACTTTGTTTTGTTTTGGCAAAATAAGATCCCCAAACCAGGTCATGAACCAAACTGCGAACCAACCTGGTTTGTCCGTTTTTCTGGTTCACGGTTCGGTTTGGGCCCATCTCTACTCAGGAGTTTGTGTAATAGACTCCTTTAAAGTATGGATGGAAGGGAGGGATGGAGGGGCTGAAGTGATTTGTGTCCCATCTGATATGATATGTGCCCTGGAACCCCAGAACAAAATCTGCCATTCTAATTCAATTTGGAATTTGTACAAATCAGCCTAGAATCTGGTGCATAGCCCTAGTGAACATCCCTTCAAAATTTAATTCAGGCAGAGTGCTATATTTTGTTTTATTTCCTTAGCAGGAACCATATGACCTTTTTTATATAAGGAGCTAGAAAAATACAGCAGGATGACACTGCTGTGGGATTTGAACCTTACGGCTTGGCAGTGAAAGTATCACAGAGCCCTTATTCAGGTGACACGGCTGGTAAATCTCCACTTTGTTCCAGGCTCAGGTCAGGCTTGGACTGAAAAGGGGAACTTGCAATATAGACTTTGCAACAGATAATGAAAGAAGCAAATGATGGAAACCTATAAAAGGAGCATAAATAAGTGCAATGGAACCAGTCCCAGGAGGGCTGTATTCTGGATATACAGGAGCAGAGCAGTAAAAGGAAGGTAGAAATCTTTGTTCCTGATATGCATGATGATGATGATTTATAAGTGAATGTGCCAGTCCTAAAGTTTCCTAAAGCAATGTAAAAAACTTTTTAAAAAAAAAAAACCAGCATAATCTCTAGCCACAAGCTAATAGTGTAACAGACATTATACAAGGGAGAAGGGTGGAGAGAGAATATGGAAATAAATCTGAACACACTCAAACCCACCAAGTTTTGGAAGCTAAGCACAGTTCTTTTGTTTGCAGAACCATTAGCAAATATAAAGGATGTTCAAGGAGGTCTAAGAGTCAGAATCTTGACTGAGTCCATGGAGGAGTTGAGACAGACAGTTTGTCTGGATGTTCTTTTAAATCAGTGGCTCCCAACTTTGGGCCCCAGATGTTCTTGGACTAAAATTCTCAGAAGCCTTCACCAGTAGCTGTGCTGGCTAGGATTTCTGGGAGTTGTAGTCCAATAACATCTGGGGATCCAAGGTTGGGAACCACTGTTGCAGGCCAGTCACGTCTTAACAATGAAACAATCCATTAGGCAAGGAGGGAATGCCAGTTCAACTGTTAGATGGGAAATAGCTGCAGAAGAGTTTAGATGGCAGGGCTCTCACTGCGGTGATCATGGTGGGAAAAACTAAGGTTTTGCTCCAGGGGACCGACATTTATAAGGCATTGAAATCTAGAGTTGACTAATGAGTAGAAGCATCTCTCAGCCTATTTGCTTTCCTTTTTCTGAAAGCATGAACTTTTTTCTTATGAGGATTCAACATTGGGGCTGAATCAGGACCAAGTGGATGGGAAATGGTGCCACCTGCCCCAGGTGCCAAAATGGCTAACTACAGCTCTTTTAGACAGTCAAGGCTAATCTCCGGATTTTAGGACTCTTCTCAGGTTAAAGAAAGGAGCTAGAGGTTGACTTGCTTTTGGAGAGAAAGTGAAAGTAGACTTCTTGTGTCATAAGGGGCTGGCTTTTAATGAACATTTTCACAGTAAGAATCAGTAAATTCTGAATCATCTGAGAGTTGTTACTGGTTGAAAACTTGTGTCTGTTGAAAAGTATGTATGGAGCAGAGATAGGCATGAACCTGTTTGTCCCAATTTCTCCCAGTTCATTGGTTCACAGGTGCTACTGCTCCCCTCCCCTGCCTCCTCAGCTGATTCAGCCACTCACCAGGCCCAGCTGGCTTGCTTTCTCCACCTTCTCGGCTAATCTCCCAGTCACAAGCAAGAGCACAGACTTCTCTGCCCTGCCCTTTTGTCTGAGTGGGAGATCAGCCAAGGGGGTGGGGCAGAGAAGCCTGAGCTGTTGCCAGGATTGGAAGATCGGTTGTGGAGGTTCAGGAAACTACCACGCTGGGCCTGGTGAGGGGCTGATTGAGCCAGAGGAGGCAGGGGGAGAGGAGCAGCTGCACCTCTGCCACCACCTTTACAAACTGGGATGAACTGGTTTGTGCCCATCTCTAGTTTGGAGCCATTGACATATTCAGAGAAGAACTCTCAGGGAAGCTGGAAAGATGTGTAATCAAATGGGAAAGAAGTCACTGTGTCCTCCAGTCATTCCTCCTTTCTCTCCACAGAAGGAGAGAAACTATTTGTTGGCAAAGAATTTTTCTCTCTTTCTCTCTTTCCATCTCTGTTTTTTAAAAATATTTTGTATACAACACAATGTAACACAAAGAAAAAAAATATTAAAAAGAAAGAACAAAAACAACAACCCAGAATCAGAAAATCTACAATTCAAATAATCAAAATTAAAATTAACTCCTCCCCCCCCCAAAAAAAAATGGTGCACCCATCACCAGGTCCAATAGAGATATTCTTCCTCCATAGCATTTTGTTTATGATTCCCCATAACTTTTCCAGAACGACATGATCTCTTGTTTGGGTAACTGGCCTTCATCTTTCAATGGTACAAAATTCAAGACGTTTTGCCAAATTTTGACAAACCTATTCTCTTTTAATAATCCCTTATTATATTTTATATCCAATGTCAATTTATCATGGGTGGCTATTTCCCAAATTGCATCAGACCATTCAATTATTTGACAGTTTTACTTTGATTTCTTGCAAATTGGTTTGAACAGAGAATTTGGTATAACTGTCAGAATATGAAATTTTGTATGCATAGAACGTCAAAATAATTATGGAGGGTGTAGAAAAGCACAATGTACCTGTCCCAAATACACCAAGTGGATACCTCTTTTTTACATACCCAAGCAGGCTAAGTGAGATAGATGGTAGCAGTTGGAGGAAAACATCTAGATCTAGTTGGTGGTGGTGATGTCATGGCCCTAAATTCACTTCCTATCCAAAAGGCCACTCTCAGCATAATCCAGAGTTCAGATTTATCTTCCATCTCTCCATTGATAGCTGGGAAATTAATCAATTTACTCTTGATTAATGGTGCAGGGAAAAAAACTGGGGTGAGGGAGTGATAGGTGTCTGTCCATCCCATTCAGGACTCGTAGTTAGCTAGTATATCTAGTGGATATCTAGCGGAACGCCTCCTCCCACCTAGATCTACCCGAATCACTCGTTCTAGCCAGGAAGGGTGGCTGAGGGGCCTAACGCCGAGGGAGGCCCAGAGAGAAAGAACAAGAAACTGGGCCTTCTCAGCAGTGGCCCCTCGCCGGGTGTTTTTAAGAGCAAACTGAAGACCTGGCTCTTTAGGCAGGCTTTCCCTCCTGTCATCACTTGATTATTTTTTTCCCATCTTGAACTATATTACTACTGTTGTTTTCTATTTTATTATATTGTTTTTATTTTATCTATTATTGTTAGCCGCCCAGAGTAGACTTCGGTCTAGATGGACGGGGTATAAATTTAATAAAATAAATAAATAAATAGCACACATAGTGAGCAACTGGTAAAACAATAATGTAAAAAGACCCCAAACTCACAATAACTGTGCAAACAAAGAAAACTGGGCATCTGTCTGCCATGAAATGAGGGAAAGAGTGCAAGGATCATGATCTCTTCCTTTCCTAGAACAATTAGCATCTAAGAGTAACTTTCCTGACAAAACCCATCTTGCCAGGAACATTTGAATTTCTAAGCTGATACAAACCTGATGAAGTGGATTTTTTCATCCACAAAAGCTTGTGCACTGTATGATGATTTTTAGTGGTCTATAAAGGCACAGTCTATTTTGACATTCGTATATTATTTTGTTTGGATCACACGGCTCCCCTTTATTTCAATCAAATCCCACATGTTTCTAAATTTTAATTCCACATGTAGCAATCAGGACAGAATTCTACTATTCTCCCCACCTATCAAGGAAAGAGAGAGAGAGAGAGAGAGAGAGAGAGAGGAAAACTCTTAATTCCATCTCAACTTGTTTAGTCCTAAATTCATTTTAATTTGTGTTACGCCTGGTATCTGCACAGGAACTGAAGCCATTAAAGCTGAGCTATGTAATTACACAGCAGATCTCTCAGTGGCACTAAATGTATAATTATGAAGTTCTCCAAAGGGTAAGGACAAAAACAACCATTCAGTGTTGGTAGCCAGCAGAGAGTGTGGGGTTTTTTTTGCTGAGTTTTTTTTTTAAAAAAACCAAAAACCCTGTATGCGCTTTCCATAGCACGTAGTTTACTGCCTACTTAACTTCCCATAAAGTGTAATTAGGTTTTGGGTAAGGTTGGAAGACACACGGCATATAATATATTAACTACATTTCTTATTCATAGACTAACAAAGGCATCTCACCAAGCAAATGCCAACCGTTTCTCTTGGAAATAATACAAATAATTTGTCACTGCTTGTTGGGCGTGTGCGATTACAGCATGGCTGACTCCCAAATAGCCTTAAAAACACACACACACACCTAGAAGAGCTGATTGCTGACTCCGGGCATTGTGATTTTCTCTACCCACCAATGCAATCAAGTATCTAAGCATTGCACTCGAAACCAGGAAAATAGCTTACTCTGATGTCTGTTTTTCTCACAGGGCATTCGTTGCTTCTTTGAGTTCGGCGGGTTAAAAGTAAGCAACAAAAAACAGAAATAGAAAGGAGAACCAAATGTAGGGGTGGGAAAGAAATTCATATGAACCCTTTTTATCACAAAATCATCAGCTCAAATTCTATGCATCTATGAGCAAACATAGGGATGTGGTGGCGCTGCGGGTTAAACCGCAGAAGCCTCTGTGCTGCAAGGTCAGAAGACCAGCAGTCATAAGATCGAATCCACGCGACGGAGTGAGCTCCCGTCGCTTGTCCCAGCTCCTGCCAACCTAGCAGTTCGAAAGCATGTAAAAATGTGAGTAGATAAATAGGTACCACCTCAGTGGGAAGGTAACGGCGTTCCATGTCTAGTCGTGCTGGCCACGTGACCACGGAAACTGTCTTCGGACAAAACGCTGGCTCTATGGCTTGGAAACGGGGATGAGCACCGCCCCCTAGAGTCAGACACGACTGGACTAAATGTCAAGGGGAACCTTTACCTTTACCTATGAGCAAACATGTATGCATTTTCCTAGCACTGGGAAGAAAAATACAGCAGGAGATATTTATTTGTTTGTTTGCTTTTCTGGGTGTGTGTGTGTGCATGAGCATGTGAGTTTGTGCACTGTCAAGTCAATTCTGACTTATGGAGATGCTTTCCAGAGTTTTCTAAGTAGAGAATACACAAAAAAGGTTAACCATTCTTTTATTCTTGGGGTGCCCTGAGATTGTGCAGCTTGCCCATAGCTACACAGGATGGCTCTTCTCCCAGGCGACACAGTGGGGAATTGAACTCCAAATCTCTGTCTTTGCAGCCAGATACCTAACCACTGAGCCATCCAGCCAACTGTTTCCTTTTTCTTTGTTGTCTAGTCGTTAAGTCGTATCCGACTCTTCGTGACCCCATGGACCAGAGCACACCAGGCCCTCCTGTCTTCTACTGCCTCCCGGAGTTGGGTCAAATTCATGTTGGTAGCTTCGATGACACTGTCCAACCATCTCGTCCTCTGTCATCCCCTTCTCCTCTTGCCTTCACACTTTCCCAACATCAGGGTCTTTTCCAGGGAGTCTTCTCTTCTTTTTTCTAATTGCACGCAAATCACTATGCACAACACAAAATGTGTACGATTGAAAAATGCAGATCAACTCACTGTGTTCAAAGGGGAAATACAGTAAGGAAAAAAGTATTAAAATTCCATTATGGTTCACCTATGAGCGTGTGAGTATTAAGATTGAAATATACACAATTTCCATGTAGGGAAATGCACACAAAGTCTTGCAGCATGACGTAAAAGAAGGACGGATTTGGTGGGAATGGTAAAACACAATGAAATTGGAGCTACAGCACTATGCCCCTGAATGCTTCATTAGTGCTATATTTAGGTTGGGAACATAGGCATTCCAGTCAACTGCATCTTCTCCATGTCCCCCCACCCAGACATCTAGACTGTGTTGGGCATAAATATCTGAAGAGGAGACTGCAAACAGTTCGGGCTGAACTTGCTCACACTTCTGCCACAATGAGGAGCCCTGATAAAGCATATCACTGGAGCTTTGGATGCATATTCAATATGCAAAGATCTGATTCCACAGGAAGACTGAGGGGGAAGGTTTTTTCTCCCTTCCTATGTCTCCACCCTGGCTATAGCCTTATTCATGATTTTAATAAGTCGTGAGATATTTTTCACTCTAACTGGATGTAACCACAGGCATGCAGTTACCACCCTCCTATGTCTCTTTCGGTCTTCTTCCTGGCTAGAGTACCAGATCCGGTTCAGACCACAGATGGTTCCCAACCCAACAAGGAAGCCATGAGTTGAGGATCACTGCCAAGCTGCTTCCAACCAGAGATGGGAAAATCTCTCAGTTTTGCTTTCTCCTTCGTTCAAATTTTCGAAATGTCAAGTTCTTCCCTTCCCAAGTATGTGATCTGCACATTTTAGTAGTTTTTTCTTCCAAAACTGATTTAAACAAACTGACACAAAATCTGCAAAAATCAATATTGGTATGTTCAACTGTTTCTATCACGGAGGGATCCAGTGTGTACCTGCTTGCCACATAGATGTTAAAGGTGAGGAGCCTCTTGGGGAAAAAATGTTGGCAGCCTGAATTCACCATTACAGACTGCTGAATAAGCAGATATTTAGGACTTAAGCACTCAAAATCTTAGGCATGAATGCAGTGACGGGGACTCAAGTTGGTGGACTCACTGTCAAGTCAGACATAAGTCATTCCGGTGACTTGACTTCGATTCGACTCAATTTTTTTTAATGATTTGGACTCAACTAGTGACTTGGAACCCACCCATTCCTCCCTTTTTTCTGAGGGGAAAAAAAGCTTATTTTTAATAGGGTCTCAAACTTGAGTCTTGGGGTTCAGGACTTGGTACCAAAAATGTGGACTCGGACTTGGGACTTGGACCCCAAGACTTGCCAACATCCTTGCCAGGATGGATGAATCCATCACATTTTGTTTTTTGCATATTTGAAATATTTTATTGCCAAGTTCTTTCCGTTCTGAATATGGAAACAAAGAATGCAATTATTTCCCATACCTCTTGCCTAGAGAGGACTGAGCAGTCCTGTGGTGACCATGCTGCTATTCAGATAAAGGAGGGACAGCCAGGAAGGGAAGGAGGCAGGAACAGTGCCTCCAACTGGCATCTCATCTTTCTTCCAGGAACACCACGATACAATTAAAAGAATGCAATATATTGTAAAACTTAGATAAGTATGTGTGACCAGACCCAACCTAGGCTTGTCACTTTTTAAAATAGCTTTCCATTAAAGGGTTTGACACCAGCCATTAACCACACCCAATCCAGTGGTTAAAGAATGAAAAATGATCTTTTCTTTATTACAAAGCCACAACTCAGGAAACCGATGTAAGCTTCAGTACTTCTTCTGCAGTTACAACCCAACAACTCCCCCCTCCTTCTTCAGTTACACGTTTTCTACTCTTCATTCCAGTCCTCCAGCCCTCTCCTCCTTCAGGCTCTTCTGGATAGGTTGGCCACATTCATCACTCAGCCGATCAGGGAACTTGGTTCCCTGTTACCAGCCAGATTGGGCAGGGTTTTCATCACAATATGCCAGATAATTTTCACCCAATAACAGGCAACATCAAGAGTAGTAGGGGAAGCTAAAATCATTACACATCGAGAGGCATAGTGTAGTACACTGGCATATGTGTGAAGCTGCTCGTTCTTCTTCACACTCACAAAGGACTGTGTTACTGTAAAAACCATTTCCTTGTATTCGCCTTGGTTCTGCCAACTCCAGTCCATAGTCTATTAAGTGACTTTTAGGTAACCCAATTCCCTGTATTAGCAAAGGCTGGATTTTCCTGGGATTCCATCCATTGTAAGAGGTGCATAATTCTTCCTTTCCAGGTATTCTTTATTGTTTCTTCAAGATTCACAGATGTTCTAAAGAACTTTTCCCCTTCATTTTAATCTGTGAGGGTTAGAGATGAAAAGTCAATGTGCATTTGATGTAAATGCTCTGAGTCCTTCCCCAGAAGCTGCTACCTCTCTCCATGTGTCACTGGGTGCAGTGCCTGCTGGATAATTGATTGCATGTTATAACTGAGGAGGAGGAGTGCAGAGAGGTGAATAAACCAATTGAGAGACAGAAATGGCCCGAAGACAGAGAACCAGAGACATGCCAAGGTAGAGATGGAGGGAGAGGATCGTCTTCAGGATGGGAGAAGCTATGGGAGAAGTAAGAACAGATTAATAATCTCTGCAGGATATATTACATGAAAGACTCAGAGACCTGTCCTTTGCACAAGTTGAAACATTTTTATTCACCAGGGTTCTTAATAGATAATGTTTGTGGGTGTGTTGCTGTCAGCTGCTTATTACTATTTATTATTTGCTGTTGGCTTTTTAAAAAAAACTGTTTGTTTGTTTTCCTTTATCATTGGTTTATTGTGGTTTTTATTATCTTCTTTTATTGATTTACCAGTCATTACTGTTTTAAGCTTTGGGCCCATTTTGCATACTAGCTTATGAAATTCTTTTAAAAAACTAATGAAATATGTCATCTTTGGTAAAACTCACATGTACACACACACATTCCACACCTCTGCAATATTCTGACTTCTGTTCAAGTGAGATAGTACTTGGCACACCAGGTTGCTATCATCCTTCATCACGAACAGAACTCTTTCTGCCATTTTTGCAAACAGCTCTTCAAACACAGCTGCGCTAGCTTTGGCAAGCCTTGATATAGACATTTGAGCAGGCATTGCTCAGGGAGTCACATAAAGTAGTACAATATGCATTTCCCCCTCCTTATAGAAGTTTCTAATTTACACAATGACATTGCTTCATATTGATACCAACATATAGGAGAAACATCAACATCCTATCTTCTCCGGAGCTGTATGTAATAAAGCTAAAGATTGCCTACAAGGTCCCACCAGCTTACTTTCTACCCACACTTCAACAATGTGATGTGAGTGTATCTCAGCAAAAGTGATGTGAGTCACTTTTTGTTGTTGTTGTTGATGTGATCAACAAAAATGATGTGAGTGTATCTCAGTAGATCAAGGGCAGAACTGGGCTTTCGATTACCAATTTCAAGTATTGTTTGCCATAATTTGGTAGCCATCTTAAAACAGTGCCATTTAACTGCATTTCTTGACAATGGAGAGTGGTCAGAAATTATTTTCATTCACATTTTGATGTGAACTGTGCATACTTATAGGTGAACTAATACACAGCTAAACCATTGTTGAAGTGTTTGCAATATTGAATACAATTCTGCCTTCAGAGATATATGCAAATAATGTGTACACTTAAGCAGAACTCACACCAAAATGTTTGTGTTAGTAGCGATGGCTGAAATCCTGTTGCACTGTGTAGCAGGTCCTACCTAGAGTAGGCCCATTGTGTTGGAACGTATAAGTACAACCCAGCATGTATATATATGCATCTAAGAGTAATTGAGTTTTGTAAGTTGCATAGTAGAACGTATGTAACTAATGAAATTCTGTCTAGTGTCAGCCAATAGGTATTAACCAGGTTAACTACCAGATAGATAAAAAAGAAGTGACAGTTATTCAGTTAGATTTCTGTTAGAAAGTATGTGTAGTCTGTTAGGTGCTATGCATTAGGAGACTGCTTGTCTGTTACTATGTGTGATAAGGAAGATAATATGAAAGTATTTTAAGTCTGTTAAGCACTAGTCTGTATCAAATATAATTTTTCCAGCACTGTTAGTTTATTTTAGATATATGTTATACAGTAAACATTCTTAAAGTTTTTACCATGACCAACTGAATATTATTTCAATTGCTGGCACACGTAAGGCAGAATACCATTCATCATCTACATGGTTTTTAATACTATGCTTGAACAGCTGTGTACAAATTCTTGAGAAATGAAGACTGAGGGGGGATGTGATAGCACTTTTCAGATACTTAGTCATACAGACAAGGGGAAGAATCTGTTCTCAATCATCTCAGAGTGTTGGAGCATAACAATGGGTTCTAGTTATAGGAAGCCAGATCTTGGCTGAATATCAGGAAAATGTCTTAACTGTTAGAGCAGTACGACAATGGAAGCAATGACCTCAGGAGGTGATGAGCACTGCAAAGTTGGAGGCATTCAAGAGAAAATTGGATGACCATCTATCAGATCTGGTTTGACTGGGATTCCTGCATTGAGCAGAGGGTTGGACTCAATGGCCTTATAGGCTCTTTCCAACTCAATTTTATTATGATTTTATGGTTCTATCTGGAGAGATGCAAGTGAGCTTCTGCTGTTAACAAAAGCAGCAGCAATGGCATCTTTGCTGCCATTCCGCCTCCCTGAAGGCTGGTGTGTCAGATTTTATAGGTGTGTATGTGACAGCTCCGTGATTTAGGTCTCTGGCTGCAGAGCCAGAGGCTGGGAGTTCGATTCCCCACTGTGCCTCCTGTGAGTAGAGCCAGACTGGGTGGCCTTGAGCAACCTGTACAGTCCCAAGATGGCCCCCCAAGAAGAAGGGAATGTCAAACCACTTCTGAGTATTATCGAACAGGAAAACCTAGAAAAGGGTTGTCAGAGGTCAGAATTGACTTGACAGCACTATTATTATTATTATTATTATTATTATTATTATTAGTAGTAGTAGTAGTAGTAGTAGTAGTAGCAGCAGCAGCAGCAGCAGCAGCAGCAGCAGCAGTAGTAGTAGTAGTAGTAGTAGTATCAGTATCAGTATCAGTATCAGTATTATTCAAAAACATCAAAAACACCAGGCATAGTCAAAATCATAAAAACTTTGACTGGAATTATGTAACAGATACAAGTTTTAACCAAAAACCTATCTGTTAAATATCGGTGCAGTATGTATGCTGTTCCTAATATTGCCAATTTTTGTAGCTCTGATGGTATGATTTCTGAGATCTGCAACTGCTTATAGTACTGTGTGAAGTTCCTTGATATCATTCCCAAAGCCCCAATGACTACAGGGAGCACTGAACTGTGTTTCATCCAGAGGCAAGATGTTTCGATTGCCAGGTCTCTGTACTTCGTTAGTTTTTCCAATTCTTTATTTTCAACTCTGGCATCCCCTAGAATTGCAATGTCAATGATCCGGACATTTCTTCATTCTATTACTACTATGTCTGGTGTGTTATATTCAAGATGCCTATCAGTGGATCCAGAAATCCCAGAAGATCTTGACTTCCTCATTTTCTGACACCTTCTCTACCTGATGTTCCCACGGATTTTTGGAGGCTAGTAAGTTATATTTTTTGCAGAGTGCGGGCGGCATACAAGTCGAATGGATAAATAAATAAATAAATAAAATATTTTTTGCATAATGACCAGTGCACTAATTTTGCCACTCTGCCATGTCTAACTTTATAATCTGTTTGTTCAATCTTTGGACATTCGCAGATGAGGTGTGACACAGTTTCATCTTTTTCTTGACAGAGTCAACATTTGCTTTTGGCACTTATTCCTTGGATCTTAGCTTCCATCATATTGGTTTGGAATGCTTGTTCTTGTGCAGCAAAAATCAACCCTTCGGTTTCTTTAGTCATTCCCATGTTGAATTATGATCATGCTTTCCATAAATATTTCTCACGTGTTGTCCATGTAGTGGTTTATTTTTCCAGCTGTTTAATTTATTTTCAAACTGTTGTTTCTTACATTGTGCCTTTGTTTCTGTTGTTTTCAAAATATTCTGCATTTTCACAGCCTTAAGTAATTTTTCTCTGCTTGTACTGATATAACCATTTACGCTTCTTTTTTCCTCCTCTACTACCTGCTGTATTTGCAGTAATCCACGGCCTCCGATTTTACATGGTAAATACAATCTGTCCACATCACTTTTTAGATGCAGTGCATGATGCATGTTCATTAGTTTCCATGTTTATCGATCCAATTCTTCTAATTCGTTTTGAGTCCAATCTGTTATTCCAGCTGGGTATCTAATCACTGGAACTGCCCATGTGTTTATGGCTTTGATTGATGATGATGATGATGATGATTGCAATGAGTCTCTTCCCTTTTTAGTCCAAACTTTACAAGAGCTATCAAAGCTATTGAACCCTATCCCCCCAAAACAGGGTTCAGACTAAAACTTAAGAGGAAATTCATTACCTTTATGAAAACAGAGTCCCCAGCATTTGCTGCCCCACCTCTGTTCTATCAAATATAAAGAATGTGAACTCTTGCTGACGTGTTGAACATACACATCACATCTTCCCTGTGTCAATTTTCCCTAAAGTTACAGGAAATGGAGATAGCGAGTTGCAACTTCTCATTTCTAAAACCATCCTCCAAATACTCATTTCTGATTGTGATAAAGACAAAACGTCCTTTAATTAACTCTCTTTTCTTATCAGTCTCTCATCGCAATTCGCCATGCTGTCAAAGATAGAGCAGCTTAACATCCTCCAGGCCTGCCTCTTTAATACAGTGAGAACTCTCTTTACAATGTTGGTTTCACAGCTCTGCTTTGGCCACCAGGCATGGTATTTTTAGATATATATATTTACTGTAACTACCAGAATTCAGTAAGAATTCCCCCAGCTAAAATTCTGGTAGTTTTAGTCAAACATTAAAATTCAAGTTCTCAGAGGAGTTTCAGAACCCTTGTGAAGGCTTTCTCTACAGAGGGTCCATTAAAGCATGGACATGGATGGAGCTTTGTTAGCATTGTGGGAAGAATAAAGCTTTAAGGAGTGATCGTTTTTTTGAGGGGCACCCTCTATATGACCTAATGAAAAGAAAAATGACTGTCTCCTAAAAGCTTAGGAGGCTGTCTGGATGTCTGGTGGCAGTGGCTGTAACAGCAGCTCAGAGGAACATTTCATGAAGGCAATTTGTGAATTTGGGTTAAAAGTTCCATGCAAATAACACACATACACATACAGGCATGTGCACATACACTCAACAGTAATTTCTAATCAGTAGGAAAGCCTAAGGACAGTGTACACTTCCCCTGAGCCAGCAGAAAAAAAGGAAGACTAAATAAAAGATGGATTGACTAAACAGCAACAGGAACAACAAATAATAATAAATGCAGAGCAAAAGAAATTCAGCCCATGTAAAGATGATGCTCTAAAATTTTGGAAAGAAATTTGGGAAAGCCCAACCAGACATTAAAAAAATGCCTCATGGATTAAAGACATTTGTAAAGAAACTCAAGGAAAATATATTGGAGATATTATAATAACAATGGAAATGATTAAGAGGCAAGTAAAGGCTGTGAAAAATTAGAGTGCACCTGGTCCAGATGAGCTGCATGGATTTTGGTTAAAGTATTTAAGAAGTCTTCATCAATGTATAGCAGTGCAATTTAATCACTTACTTTAAAATTCTACAACTGAAGATTGGATGACAACAGGCCGCACATTTCTGATAATAAAAGATCATCAAAAGGTCAGTGAACCCTGTAATTATCGACCCATTACATGACTTACAACAATGTTCAAGCTCCTCACAGGAGTACTTGCAAGATCAATATATAATTATTTAGTTGAAAACTCCCTATACCCAACTGAAAAGAAAGGGAACTTTAAAAAAATCAAAGGAACGAAAGGTCAGGTGCTTATTAATAAAATGATACTAGAGAATACAAAAAGGCGAAAAACAAATCTTAACATGGCCTGGATAGACTATAAAAAAGAATTTGACTCATTGCCACACAGCTGGATTAACACTTGCCTAATTTTTTTTGCAATTAGTAACCAATATTCAGAAGTTCCTCAAGAAAAACATGGAAAACATGGAAAACTGTCTTAATGGCCTATGGGGAAGAAATTGGTGAACAAAAAAGGAATATTACAAGGGGATTCTTTGTCATCCCTACTGTTTAACATCTCACTAATCCCCATGTCAATAATTTTAAATAAAAGTGAATTGGGCTAACATATTTCAGAACAAGCAGGAAAAAAATCAATCATCTGTTATACATGAATGACTTAAAACTATATGGAAAAAGTTCCATGGAGATGGAATCACTGCTAAAGACAGAGCAAATATTTATGTGAAGATATTCAAGTGAAATTTGGAATTGACAGATGTGCACCAACAGGGCAAGATGCAAAAACTAGATAGAATAGAGTTTTTAAAATGGCAACATCATAAGCGATGAAAAGAATAAAGAATAAATACCTTGGAATACTAGAAGCAAAAAACATCTTGCAAACAAAAGTTAAAGAGCTGGCAGAAAGGTAATACATCAAAAGACTGGAAAATCTTAAAATCAAAATTAAATGGTGGAAATTAGAGATGGGGCCTTCGCATTCATATATGAATACGAAGCCCATTGGCACAGGTGGACGGCTTAATGAACACCCACCCGAAACCCGTCGAGCCACTTACTGCGTGGCACACAGCGTGCGTGGCCAGCGTCATCTTCTGTGCCCCAATCGCGACAGTAGCTTGGCTGCTGCAGCCCCACCTCCCTGTTCACCCAGATACTCTGTGGCTGAGAAGGGGGACTTGTCCTCCCGCCCCCCCCCCCTTGCTGGAGTGCAAGTCTTGGGGTCCGAGTCCCAAGTCCAAGTCCAGGTTTTTGGTACCAAGTCCCCAATCCCAGCCCCAAGCCTATTAAAAACAAGCTTTCCCCCCAGAAAAAAGGCAAGAGTGGGTGGGTTCTGAATTCATTCATATATGAATACGAAGCCCATTGGCACAGGTGGCTGGCTTAATGAACACCCACCCGAAACCCGCCGAGCCACTTACTGCGTGGCACACAGCGTGCGTGGCCAGCGTCATCTTCTGTGCCCCAATCGTGACAGTAGCTTGGCTGCTGCAGCCCCGCCTCCCTGTTTACCCAGCTACTCTGTGGCTGAGCAGGGAAACCTGTCCTCCCACCCCCCTTGCTGGAGTGCAAGTCTTGGGGTCCGAGTCCAGGTTTTTGGTACCGAGTCCCCAATCCCAGCCCCAAGCCAATTAAAAACAAGCTTTCCCCCCCCCCCAGAAAAAAGGCAAGAGTGGGTGGGTTCTGAGTCACGAGTTGATTCCCACTCCAATAATTTGCTTTGAATCCCTGAGACTGAATTCTGGGGATGGGAAAGCAAAAGTTAGAAGGCAAAAGATAGGGATCCCCTACTTCCATAATCTGCTTTGCTCCATGTTTTTCTGGACCAAAGGACAAGGGAAGGCTACCCCCAAGGTTTCATGAGAAGTGCAGTTCTACAAGAAGCATCCTCTATACAGTTGTGTAGTGAGCGAAACTTCCCATGAAGCATTGGGACAACTCCCAGGCAGCATTGGGACTCTAGGGAGCATGAGGGCACACAGGAAGGAATGATATGCTTTTTTAAAAAAACACGTGTTTCTGGTTACATCCTCCTCCGACATATGGAGCCTGAGAAGATGAAACAAAGAGCATTTTGTCATCTAGGTTCTCCACTAGAGATATAAATCCTCACTTGTTTCAATCTTGCATGGGAGGAACAACAGCATCTTCTCTGCAGTCATGAAGATGGTGAGGAACTTTGCAATGGTCTCAGTGGAGCTTCAACATGGTTGAAAACAGCATTTTGCACAAAATTGCCCATTATTTGTACAAAAATGACCTTTTTAAAATAAATAATGCCCAGTTTGTGCCATTGATCACAAAAGCAAGGATGACTCCTGTTTTGTTCAAGAATTTGAAGCACAGGATGGGGTGCTTACATCTTTCTCAACAGCTAGCTGCTCCTCTTGTCCTTGCTGAGCTTGCATGTGTGTGAACATGCATGCACTTTGTTTTTTCAAAGGAAAAAGACACCAGAGATAGTTTGTGCAAATCTGAGAGACCTTGAGAAGAAATAAGAACTTTTTCTCTCTCTCTTGACTGGAAGAAAAATATTGTGCAGGGGTTTCAAATTTCTCAACTGTCTCACCCTGTTGAAACAGCTTCCATTGTTGAGAAATACGTTTTAAATGAGGATTGTTTCTACCTGTATTCCTATGATATAATTTTAAATGTGTGGGCCAGTAAAGTTCCTCATTGGCTAGGGGAAGCTCATGGACTAAGTGAGGTGATACCTCTCCCGAAAAGCTTTTCAGGCACTCTTCTGCAGTCTTTGCAAACTGTCTCGGCATACAGCTATGTGTGACTATTATGTGCTACCAAGTCACTTCAAACATATGGTGACCCTCACAGGGTTTTCACAGTATCTGAGATGTCCACGGTTTACCATTACCACCCCACAATGCGTCTCCATCATCAACTGGAGATGTGAACCCTGATTCCTAGTCTGACATTCCATCTCTTGCACTACGTTAAGTCTCATGTGGCCATAACTCCACTCTTTCCTTGTTTGTTTACATCTGGACTGCTGTATCCAGATTGAGCAATGGATAGGTTTGCTGTATTTAGATATACTGTACCTCAGTGGTCCCCAACCTTTTTGACACCGCAGACTGTGTCCATGCGCAGGGGGGGGGGGGTCCATGCGCAGGGGGCATCCCATGCTCGCACTCATGTGCGAAGGGGCAGTGCGCACTCACACGGGCACGCGGGCACTTGCGCACATGCATGAAGGGGCGGGGTGCTCGCACGGCATGCACACACACTCATGCGTATGTGTGAAAGGGGCGGGGGCACTGGCGTGCACTCACACGCATGTGTGAAGGAGCTGTATGGGTGGGCATGCGGGGGAGTGCATGTGGGGAGGCGGGAGATCTGTCTCCGCGGCCCGGTCCAGTCAAGGCCATGGACCAGCACCGGGCCGCGGACCAGGGGTGGGGGACCCCTGCTGTACCTGATGTGGTGTAATGGATAGAGTGATGGACTAGGACTCTGGAGATCAGAGTTCAAATCCCCACTTGACCATGGAAACTCACCTGGGAGAGGAACTAGTAAAACCACTCCTTAAATATCTCATTTACTTTGAAAGTCCTATTAGGGTAGTTCTAGATGCAGCATTTTTAGAAACTCAAATATTATATGCCACCTTTTCACCCTTGACTGCAAAAAAAAGGCCAAAGCTATTTTAGGCTGTATTGAGATAGGTATAGACTCCAAATCCCATCAGGTACTGGTCCCTTTCCATTTGGCACTGGTTAGGCCCCATCCAGAGTACTGTATCTAGTTCTGGACACCACACTTTAAGAAGGATGCCAACAAATTGGAACAAGTTCAGAGGAGGGCAACAAGGATGATGAGGGGACTGGAAACCAAGCCCTATGAGGAAAGACTGAAAGAACTGAGCATTTTTTGCACTGAGAAAAGAAAACTGAGGGAAGATGTGACACTACTTTTCAAATACTTGAAAGATAATCAATCACACAGAGGAAGGGCAGGAACTGTTCTTGATCATCTCAGAGTGCAGGACATGTAATAATGGGCTCAAGTTACAAGGAACCCAGATTTAAGATGTCAGGAAAAACTTCTTAACTGTTAGCACAGTACGACAATAGAACCTTGGGAGGTGGTGAGCATTCCAACCCTGGAGACATTCAAGAGAAAATTGGACAACCATCTGTTAGATCTGCTTTGATTTGGATTCCTGCATTGAGCAGGGGATTCGACTCAATGGCCTTATAGGCGCCTTCCAGCTCAATTATTCTATGATTCTATGAATGAGCCCCTTATGGTGACTCACCTCTTCCCCACTTTCAAACTCTAATGCTCCAGAGTCCCAACTCATACAGAGAGCCTCCAAAGATAGTGGA
This sequence comes from Intellagama lesueurii, assembly GCA_037013535.1. Taxonomy (NCBI): domain Eukaryota; kingdom Metazoa; phylum Chordata; class Lepidosauria; order Squamata; family Agamidae; genus Intellagama; species Intellagama lesueurii. Next base: position 12,660,052 of record JBAJHW010000003.1, read on the forward strand.
GGTTCTCAGCTTCAGCCTCTTCAGTGTCCATGCGTAGACAGCAATAGAAGAACTGATGATGAGGGCAAGGCTAGCACACACACCCAGCTCACATTTTTACTGTACATTTTTAAGGAACAAGTTCCTAGAAATACAGTGTTATTGACAGGTGCTACTAGTTTTTGCATGGAATTCAGAATGAATCTCTGTGCTGCAAAGTTGGCTATTAAAAGTGCATTGTTAACTATGAAACATTTGATAATCAGAAAATTATGGTCCTGACAGGTAGGAATAGGGAAATCTTGTGAAAGAAACGCGATAATCATCTGAAGGTATAATACAGACAATAGGAAGCCATGTCTTCCTGCATGATCGACCAAGCAGCGTTAAGATAGGAAGAACTGCATACTTTCTGTTCTTATTATGCACTTCAGAAATAAGAATTAGACAATTGCTTCTAAGTATCTGGGCTCTGGTTTTTAAAGGCTTCCTTTTGATGTGCCTGTCAAACATTTAGGGGGAAATTGGGGGAGGGGAGAGATGAAGTGACAAAACTTTCTGCTGTTATAAAAATACTTTCAGGAATTATATTTTCATTTTTGATGAGTTGACAGGCACACATTGAGCCCCCTTGACAGGGCTGCCGTAATTGATTTCTATAAATTGACTGACAATATGCTCAAGGACAGACAGATGACAGTATCTCACATGGGGTATAAATAACTTAGAGAAACCACTACCCCAAGTTGTGGGTAAAAGCCATGATTTTGTAAGGCCCTTTAAAAAGATTTGAATAGAAACTAGACCTGCGCCATCTGGTCTCGAAAGGCAAATTGCTAGACCTCTTTTCCATATGGCTCATTTTTTAAAAAATAGCAGCCGTTGGCTATGTAGGCTAAATGGAACCTTCAGGTTTAGGTGCATTCTACCTTCAAAAACAAGAACCCGAGAACAAACAAAAGGCAGAGCCTTTTCCTTTATACTCAGATCTTGGTATTCTTGTTATTGGATTACAGTTCTCACTGACTAACTGAAGGGATTCTGGACACTCAGACAAACGTGGAGGTACGGAGGACTCTTCTTTGCCTTTTTATTTTTGCTCTCACAATCCCAGATTCCTGTCTGGGGGATTCTGGGAGTCAGCATCCCCTGTGGTTAGAAGAGAGCGCCTAACCCTGGCCCTTCATTGTCCCGTGTTCAAGCAATGACAAAAATGTCTGAAAAGGAAATTGCGTGTGTAGGCCTGACACACAATCTAGAACTTTCACAGTTGTTCCTCATGTCTAGAGCCCATTTATAAGCAAGAACCTCTCCCCTTCAGAGTACTTTATCATGTTGATGACAGCAATGAACAAGGCCAGGCTAGGCACTCCCCTCTAACCATGTTGATGAGACCAGGAATTCTGTTCAATCAATTGGGTTCTTATTTCTCAAACACCCCTACAGGAGTCTTTTGATTCATAATTTGGGAGAGTCCTTTCAACACATCATTCTGAACTTTCCTCAAAGCCATGACATTTTACTCCCTTGGAATCACATTGTATTGCTGAATCCACACAAGGCTGGACCTACAAAGTAGATATTCTATTGTATTGTCCCCAGCAATATTTATTTTATTTACAATATTTTTTAGCCGCGCCATTACCAATGGTCTCTGAGCGGCGTACAACAATATTAAAACTTTAGAAAAAACTTTAGAAAAACATTAAAACCATTAAAAATACTCAATATTATAATAATACCCTATATTAAAACAGTCAATTTATCATTAATAAATCCTGCTGCTCATACGGCCAGCTAAAGGATACTATTTAATTAAAATGCTGGCTAAACAGAAAGGTCTTTGCCTGGCGCCAAAAAGCCAAAAGTGTCGGAGTCAGGCAGATCTCTATAGGGAGGGCATTCCAAAGTTGGGGGGCAACAGCCGAGAAGGCCCTATTTCGACATGCCATCCCCCTCACCTCCTTCAGGGATGGCATCTTCAGAAGGGCCTCCTGGCTTGATCTTAAATTACGGGCAGGCTCATATGGAAGAAGGCGGTCCTTTAGGTAACCAGGTCCTAAGCCATTTAGGGCTTTATATGTTAATGTAAGCACTTTGAATTGGGCCCGAGCAGCAACCGGCAGCCAGTGTAAATTTTTTTGAACCGGCGTGATGTGAGTTAGTGTGGCGGCACCTCTTACCAGCCACGCAGCCCGGTTCTGTGCCAGTTGCAGTCACCGGACTGTCTTTAAAGGCTGCCCCATGTATAGCGCATTGCAATAGTTCAGTCTGGTTGTTACCAATGCATGTGTGACTGTTGCCAGGCTCCGCTCATCCAGGTAAGGGCGAAGTTGATATATTCTCTGCAGCTGTAAGAAGGCACCCCTGTACACCAAGCCCACCTGGGCTTCCAAGGTCAGACCCAGGTCAAGGAGCACCCCCAAGCTGCAGACCCTGTCCTTTAGGGGGAGTGTAACCCCATCTAGGGCAGGGAAATGGACCTTTAACCTATCTGGTGGAGCACCTACCAGCAGCACTTCCAACTTCTCTGGATTGAGCCTCAATTTATTGACCCTCATCCAGTCTATTATCGAGTATAGGCACGAGTTCAGAACGGCGACTGCCACACCTGGATTGGTACAGAATGAGAGGTAGAGCTCGGTGTCATCAGCATATTGCTGAATCCTCAGCCCAAACCTCCTAATGACCTCCCCCAGTGGTTTCATGTAGATATTGACTAGCATGGGGGACAGTATAGAACCCTGAGGAACCCCTTGACGCAACTGCCATGGATCAGAGCTACTGTAGCCCAGCACCACCTTCTGGACCCGATCAGCTAGGTAGGAGCAGAACCACCATAAAACGGTGCCTCCCATTCCCATCCCAGCCAATCTGTCCAGAAGGACCCCATGGTCGATGGTGTCGAAAGCTGCTGAGAGGTCCAGAAGAATCAACAGGGATGCATTCCCCCTGTCTCTCTTCTGGCCAAGGTCTTCAAACAGGGCGACCAAGGCAGTCTCCATCCCATAACCCGGCCTGAAACCCGATTGAAATGGATCTAGATAATCCATTTCATCCAGGAGAGCCTGGAGCTGCTCAGCCACCACACGTTCCAACACCTTGCCCAAAAAAGGGAGGTTCGCCACTGGTCGATAGTTGATCACTAGACCTGGGTCCAGATTAGGCTTTTTTAGGAGTGGGTGAATCACTGCCTCCTTTAATGGGGTGGGGACCACTCCCTCTCTTAACGAGGAGTTGATGACCTCCAGGATCTAGGTGTGAACCCCCCCCCCTTGGCAGATTCCTTTATTAGCCATGATGGGCAAGGGTCGAGTTGCGTAGTGGTGGCACAAACCGATCCAAGCACCCTGTCCTTGGGTCGTAACAACTGAAACTCATCCAATAAATTATGACATAAGTCCGGAGCACTGGACACAACCATAGGCTCTGCATCAACAGTGGAGTCCAACTCTTTGTGAATCTGAGCAATTTCCCCCTCAAAGTGTGTAACAAATTTGTTACAGCGAGCCACTGAGCAGTCCGGGACCTCCACCGAACCATTAGGCTGAAGAAGGTCCCAGACCACTCAAAATAGCACTGCTGGACGACACTCCGAGGAAGCAATACGAGTGGTGAGATGCTGACATTTCGCCAGCCATATCACCACAGAGTAAGCCCGATAATGGGATCTAAGCTGTGTTTGGTCATAGTCGCAGCGATATTTCTGCGCTCAAGCTGTCTCCTCAACTGCTTCATAGCCAGAAGCTCCTCTGTGTATCATGGAGCCATATAGGCTCTGCGGGCAGGGAGAGGGCACCTAGGTGCGATCGTGTCAACCACCCGAGCCATCTCCTTGTACCACAAAGCGACCTGGGCTTCGACAGGAGCGCTGAACATATCAGCTGGAAACTCCCCTAGAGCATTCAGGAATCCTTCACGATCCATAAGTCTCCGGTGTGGATCATTTTAATTGATCCCCCTCCCCTGCAGAGGGTAGTAGTGGCAGAGAGTCTAAACTTTACCAGGAAATGGTCCGACCATGACAACGGGGTCAAAGATAAACCCACCACATCCGGACCACCATCCCCCTGTCCCATTGAGAATACTAGGTCAAGTGTATGGCCTTTCTCATGAGTCAGGCATATGACATGTTGGTTGTCATGGCAGCCATGAAGACCTGAGCCGCCCCTGTTAAGGTGGCCCCGGCATGGAGATTGAGGTCTCCCGGTACCAAAAGTCTGGGAGTCCTCACCACCAGGTCCTAGATCACCTCCGTCAGCTCAGGTAGGGAGACTGTTGGTAAGCAGCGGGGTGGGCGGTACACCAACAGAATCCCCAGTCAGTCTCTTGAGCCCAACACACAATACAGGCCCTCAAGACCATTTCCCAAGGGGACAGGAAGTCTGGAAAAGTGGAAGGAATCCTTGTAGACCAGCACCACGCCTCCTCCCCGACCCTCTAGGCGACCCTGGTGTTGGACCAAGTACCCAGGGGGACACAACTGAGATAGAGGAACTCCTTCTTCTCCCACCCAGGTCTCAGTAATGCATGCCAGGTTGGCCCCCTCATCCAAAATTAAATCATGGATGAGGGCGGTCTTATTTTTTGCCGACCTGGCGTTTACCGGCATTTACCAACAGTACCATGTGGCCCGGGGGGGGGGGTGGCTGATACGGTCACCTAGTACCGCTTGGCTGGGAGTAGAGCTAGAAAGGGGGATAGGTGTAAGGTATCTAACCTCCTTTCTCCTACGCGGGCATGTTCTACTCCCACCGCCATATCTTCCCCTGCCATATATAGTCTCTATTGGTTGCCCCAGAGACCCCCCCAAGCCCTTCTGTTCCCCATCTTATTCCCCAGCCAGTTCCCACAGGGAAGCTGGCAGCCAGCTGCAGCCCATCCACAGCCACACTGTCTCTCACCCAGTGCCTGTGGACGGCAGATGTTACCCAACTCCCCCGAGCGCAAGAATGTTGGTCCAGTAGGGCCTTGGAAGCAGCTCTGGCTCTTAAGCCTCTTCTCCCCCTGAGCCAGGTGGCTGGTGTTGAGGAGGGGGTGGGGCAGCCAGGAGTAGCAAGGGCCCAGTCCTGCAAGGCAGAGGACATGTTGTTAACAATGTCCCCAAGATTCAGCCACTGGCCATATGTGGTTCGTATTGGTGTTGGGTTTTAACAGGCAAAAAAATGGCCTGGATAAATTGTCACAACAAATTTCTTGTATTAAACAGTTGGAGTAGTTTTTCATGCCAGCTAATGTAAAATATTGGGACCAAAGTGAGCCATGATCCCCAAATAACATACTGTGATGATTGTCAGTAGTTTGTGGGGCAGAATTAGAATTCTCCGGAGGTTCCAGAAATATATTACACATACATTAAACTATAACTGTAACCCTAACCTTAATTCTATAGCAAACTCTCAATGTATTAGAATTCTCATGAGGTCAGAAAACACAACTCACTCACTGCAAGTTGTTTTTGATCCTGCTGGATGAGGGTTAAAATAACAATGGAGTTTTCCTGGGACACGTGAGGTTCCAAAATCCAAATAATGACCCATACAATTTTTTTGTTGCCAAGGACTGCTGTATGGCTTTCCTCTTCAAACAGAGTTCTAAACCTCTTGGACAAAAAGGATTTAGAAACGTTTCTGAGGATCTGTTTGCTGCATTTTTCAAGTTTTGTGGGCTGATTAAGGTCGGAAGGCGCCCAAGAAAAACATCACAGAACTGTCTGAACAGTGCCTGGACTGCTTCCAACAAAGGATATCCTTTTGTTTCAAACCTTGCGGTATCAAAGCCACAACACACAAGCCTCCCTTAATGTATTTTGCACACAGAAAATCAACTTAGGGAAATGGGAAGGATGCATCTAAGATTTCATGGCTGTAGCTTGTGGAGGCTACAAGGGTTTGAAGCTGGGGAGGACGAATGGAAACCCTCAAGTTTCCAAGGCATCAGGAGCAGAAAAGGCTTAACTAGAAGAGGAGTCAGAAGGGTGGGAAATCAGTGAGGAATTCTTCGGAATACATAGAAGGGTGTTTGGTGGTCAATACTGGCTTCGATCAAGTGTCATCCACCCAAGGGTTGTAAGGAGTTTACATGGAAATGAGGTGGCTCGTGAAAGAGGTCGTAGCACAAAGGTGTAGACAGATCTTGGAAATGTTACTTTTTAAAAAATTACAGTTCTTGGATTCTCCAGTCAGGAAGGCCATGGACCATGCTGTTCAGGGATTCTGAGAAATTTAGTCCATAAATTAGGGATACAAATCCTCAGTTTTCTCCTTCTAAGGAATTGGCTTGCTCGTCTTCTTGCTACTGAGGACTGGCTGAAATTTCTTAATGCTCTTGAAACTCTTTGCAGTTGTGTGAGTTTTTCCCCCATAGAAAATAGCAATTGTGGAAAACTGGGAGAATTACTGCTTACTTTTAGATCTGGCCATTTAAAGTTTGAATAGGATTGTTTGCTTCTTGCAAGCAGCCTGTCCTCCTGTGCTTGCGTGAGTGCACACTTTGTTTTTCAACGGCAAAGGATTCTGCACAAAATACTATTACTTTCAACACAGAAAAGGAAAACCCTTTGTCTTGCTCTCTGGAAAGAATCTTGCAAGGCTGACAGACTTCTTGTAGAAGTACCTTGTGGTATCGTGATGAGGGATTTGAAGAGTACTTACAAAAAATGCTGTCCTTGTAGATTTATGCCATCTTGAGCTGATGATCAGCCTCAGCAAGAAATTTTTTAACTCCATGAGTTTCCTCACCTCTCGTGTTGGATGGAGATAAAGAGTGCTTCTCTCCACCTCAAGCTCTGACTGGAGAAGTGAGAATACCGCTGCCTTTTCTACTTGTGGAACTGCTATAGGCCCCTCTGGAATGATGCAAAGCATTTGATTTACCTAAGTAAAGGTAAAGGTTCCCCTTGACATTTAGTCCAGTCGCGTCCGACTCTAGGGGGCGGTGCTCATCCCTGTTTCCAAGCCGCAGAGCCAGCGTTTGTCTGTAGATAGTTTCCGTGGTCACGTGGCCAGCGCGACTAGACACGGAACACCGTTATTACCTTCCCACCATGGTGGTACCTATTTATCTACTTGCATTTTTACATGCTTTCGAACTGCTAGGTTGGCAGGAGCTGGGACAAGCGATGGGAGCTCACTCCGTCGCATGGATTCGATCTTACGACTTCTGGTCTTCTGACCTTGCAGCACAAGGCTGGCTTGAGGCATTCAGATGGGGGGGGGAGAGGTCGCAGCGGGGAGACTGGAAAGCAAGCAACTAGATTGGCAGGGTGCGAACATGCCTTGGCTAGGCTAGGGAAGGCAACACATACAGCAGTGGGGAGAGGAAAGTGACATTTCACCAGGAAGAGAAGGAGGTGGAATGGAAGTGGCGGCGGCAGCGGGAGGCGGTTGAGCATATGGAGCCTACAGAACCTTCTCTGTGCCCTAAAGCAATACCCTGGGAGGCAGGAGGGGGAGCTGAGCATGCCAGCTGCCATGAAAATGATGACAGAGCCTGCAACAGAGCAATGCCTCTGGAGGAACTTTTGATGATGGTGATGGGGCACCATGCAGCCAAATGGAGAAGGCGCTTTTCTGATTGCCGGCAGCAGGGATGAGGCAGAGGGGAGCTCAGAGTTTCAACATTGGGAGATTTTCTGTGTGAGGGGGAGGGTGTGCTAATTTTTATTTTATCATTTTTTTCCCTTTGGAAATGTTGTGCCCCTAAGAATTTTGCACCCAGGGCAACTGCCCTTTTCCCACCACCACTAAGCCACTGATACTGCGCTCCCTTCTCACGCTCTTATCTCATCCTCAGTAAATCTCTTTCTCTTACTATCCTAGCAGTATTAAGTGTGCCACTTTGGCCTATGTTGTCATATTTGCTTTTTGAACCACAACTCTCACCATCCCTTACCATTTGCTGGCTGGAATCCTGTTGCATGACTTCAGCTTGTGGAAGGATGATGTCATCACCAGCAGGGAGATGGTCTTTTGTAATTAAAGACTTCTCCCTTCCATCCTGTGGCTCCCTCAACTTCTACACAATGAAAGGAATTACATCTGATTCAGAGAAGCCATAGGGCAAATGCAGGAAATTTTAATTGACAAAAAATTTAATTAACAAAAATTAACAAAAGTCCCCATTCTTGCTTCTAACTGTAATCTCTCCCTTGGGGAGGACAGAAAAGGCCATTTTATCACTTGTCAAGTCCCTGAACCCTCAGAATTTTGCACTGATTTACACTAACCGGTTTTCAGAAGAGAGTCATCCCCAGTCCCACTGAGAGCAGAGTGGTTGCTTTATGACTGAGTTGCTGCCCTTCTCCACTATAAACAAACAAACAAACAAACAAACAAACAAACAAACTCCATAGATACAGCCTCAGTTGCTGGGTAGGTTTCTTCCCCCCATCTTAGGCATTTAACCAAGAATTCTGCAAGTCCTTAGTGAGAAACAGACCAGCAAGCCAGACGTGTACAGTGCTACTAGGAAGTGGGCTGTGAGATGTAGATGCAGGAATCCAGTGACATTCCCGAGCTATACATACTTTTAACTATGTAATAAGGTTGAACTCAGCAGCGCCTGCTTCTGAGCAGAGCTGCACTGCATAGCTACAAAGAATTTTGAAAATTCCATAATGATGAATTTTTGCATGATCTTTCAAAAGAAGCAGATCACTTCACACTGGCTTCCCTCGCAGACTGATCATTGAATCACAAGGTAACCTCATAATGTTATGCCATATTCCTGATTTATTCAAGATGTTCCCATATCATGAAGCAGTTAAAATAAAAGTCATATCACTAAAATCACAGTGCTTAGCACCTTTCACATCCAATTCAGCGCCTAGAAGTCTAATTAAAGATCAATGAACCGAGTACTTTGAAAGCCAGCTCTGTTTAATTGATGTAATTGTATGATTTAGATGAATAATAAATGTGTTAATGATAGTATAACGTTAAGTGTTCAACTTGCTTATGCAAAGTCAATTAAGAAGTAACTGTAAAGACACTACTCACAAATAAGTTCGGGGTGGGTGGGATAGAATTGTATTTCTCTTTTTCCAGCAGGAATTTGACAAGAATCAAACAATATAACCCAATTCAGACAACTCAGTATGAATATTCATACACACACATACAAGTGTGTGCATGCATGCGTGTACATGTGTGTGCATGTGTATAATTTTTCAGATCATTTTTTAAAATTTATTTATATTTTTATCCCGCTCAACTAGTGGCAAGATCACCACTCTGAGCGGGGTACAAATGGCATAATATAAACACACAAAAGACATAATGAAATTGACATAAACACAAAAACATAATCTGTAAAAAAAAAAGATCACTAATACTTGAAGCAGCTCAAAGAAAAAATATTGAGCACGGAATATAGTAATCGTAGGCAGCAGGAAGCAGCAAGTTCGCAGGCTCGAGATTAGCAAGTAGAAATATTCCTTTTAGCACTTAGCTTCTTGTGCCGTCTCCGTAACCCACACTTGGCTCTTTGTCTTGTAATGACTTCCTTGAAATGTTACTCAACTGTAAGAGTCATGGCACCCATTCACACATGCATGGAGCTGTCAACATGTGATGAATATCTGAGGGTCAGACTAGACAATACACAGAGCGCATGTTTAGAATAGATGGTGAGATACACCTGTTTGTTGTAGGAAGTGACTTAACTGCATATCTTGCAGTCTTAGTTTTGCCATTGTTACTGCTGTGGCACATATCTCGGGGAAAGAAACCCATAATGAGTGAAAAATGAAAGAATATACAAATTCCCTCTAATCTTTAGTTTTTCTTTGAGAAACAGCCCGTGGTTGGCTAACATGAGGGCTAGCCCATGGGGAATGTTCATGCAGCTGTAAATCATACATCTTTTTTCACCGCAGTTGTGGAGAAACATGAGCGATTAACCACCGGACGTGATGTCTGATTTGTCACCTCAGCTGAATGCAAAGATGAGCAGTAGTACTGCAGAGTGGATGGCCCTACTCAGCTTTGACTCCACTGAATGTTTCCAGGTTTTGTATGTGTGTGTGTGTTCGGTACCGTCAAGTCGGAACCAACTTATAGCAACCCTAATAAAGCTTTCAAGGCAAGTGAGATATTTAAGGAGTGATTCTACCAGTTCCACTCCCCCAGTGAATTTCCATTGCCAAGTGGGGAGTCGACCCCTGTTATCTGGAGTCTTAATCCATCACTCTATCCACTACACCATCCTGGGATTCCCTGATTCTCTGCTTGACCAATAATCGGTAATCACCTTGTTTCTCCTTCACATGGCAAAACAGGAAGAATTGAACTTGCTTGATAAAGAGCAGCATAAAGTCAATCTTCAGGTTCATTTTGCACAGTGCAGCCTCCAGAACTCAACAAGTGTTCATTTCGCACTGACATCCACTACGCTCTTCTTTTTCACAGATTGCAGCCCATTCATCCGTGATGGGCAACACAGGGCATAATGGAAGTGCTGTATGCTTTTCCTTCAACAGCAGGCAGAAGGTCAGTCATTTTATTGAACGACAGGACCCATTCTCTCACAACCACCATCCTCAAGCTTAGCCATGTGCAGAATGTGAAAGTCTCCGTTTGTGAACAGCAGTAACCCTTGAGTTCCCCCTATTGAGAAACCGACAGTCCTAATTAACAAAGGCTCTTCACCAAGTACCTTTCACAGACACCTAAAAATAAACTTTAAAAACACCCTGAGCAAGACCAAATTTCCAACTACTGCATCTAAGCTGCTGAGAGTTCTTCCACCTGCATTAACAGGGCAGCTAAGTGTTTCCAGCATTTTCACACATTCTGTGGAGAGATCAAGCAGCTGAGGCACAATTATAGCCAATGGCCTCAAGTTACTTTTAAAAAGAGAATGAGGTATGGTTATCACTCCAAAGATCTCCAGAGCAATTAAATTACCACAGCAGTTGCATTGTTGTTGTTTTTAAAAGTAACTCTGCTTTAATATTTTTGAAATGTAACTAAGGAGAGGAAAGCATGTTTTTATTCTTGCTTATACTGTTCAGGTGCTTTTAAAAAGTAACAGAAAAGTAACCATGTAGCTCTGTTTCAGTAACTTTTCTGTTAGTCTTTGATAATAGATATACCTACCATCATCATCATCATCATCTTCGTCGTCGTCATCATCATCAATCAATGCCATCAATTCAATTCGGACTCATGATGGCCATTTCCAGGGTTTTCTAGGTACTGAGTACTCAGAAGTTCTTTACTATTCCCTCCTTCTGAGGGCACTCTGGGACTGTACAGCCTTCCCAAGGCTACACAGGCTGGGTGTTCTCCCAAGAGATATGGGGGCGGGGGGTCAAAGTCTGACCTCTGATTCCACAACCTGATATGCACTGAGATATCCAGCCAGCTAGACATTTAATAATAGATTTTTAATAATAATTAATAAAATTAATGATAATATAATAATAAAAATAAGAACAATAATTTTATTAATGATAATATTGTAGCTAGTTACCCCCAAGCTCTGAACTGACCTCATATACAGCACTACAAAAGTTGTGTTTTAAGGGAAGGCCCAAACAAATTTTAGTTTGCAACGTCTACCAGCCACCAAGGTTCAGGTCTGACTGTAAACATTATTCTTCTGGAGGACAAAGAATGCTAACAAAAGGGCACTCAAGTCCATCTTATGCTGGCTTCCAATAGTGGTGATCAACTCATCCAAATACAGGCAGGTGTGAAGTCCTTCTAGAACATTTGTTCCTAATCTTGGGTCCCCAGATATTCTTGGATGACAGCTCGCAGAAATCCTGGCCAGCACAGCAAGTGGTGAAGGCTTCTGGGAGTTTTATGTTGTTGTTTTTGTTGTTGTTGTTAATTCAATTTATATACCGCCCATCTGGCTGCTAAGAACATCTGGGGACCCAAGGTTAGGAACCACTGTTCTAGAAGATAAAGGTTTGGTTTTTTTGCCCACCCAGGACTATGATTTCACTTTCCAAAAGTAGCTGCCTTCTCCAAGACACAGAACTATCAGATCCCTAACCTCTGAAGGTGACCAATGTTCAAGCACCAAAACCATTATGGCATAAATATTCCACAAAACCAACTGAGATATAGTGCAAACATCATACAAAACTATACATCTAGAATACAGAATAGGTTCTGTCCACTCCTGGTTTTACCAGTACCTATAGAACTGAGATAGTTAACTGGAACAATCTTATGACAAATCAAAACTAAATCCCATGTGCATCTTTCTTCTGGAATACTCCAGGTCTAACCTGGGAAGGAGCTGTGAATTCCTGCTCACAACATCCTAAATGTTGGTTGGACAATTCTGGGAGGTGTAGTCCAAAAAATAACTTTTCCATGCCCTGTCTAAAGGAGAAAACAGAGCTACCTCTGGAGTGGGAAAGAAAACTCTACAGTTCCCTCCAATGCAGTCTTGGATTAGACTATGGTTAGGATGGAATGCAGTCAGCTCATTGTCCAATTGTTGCACTTACTGCCATGCAACCAGACACAAAGAAGAACCTCCAAGGACCAAGTCACGATGGGGACAAGTTTCAGGCTTCCCAAATCAGCAAGCAAATCTCATGTGATGAGCACTCAGGAGAAGCAAAAGACATTCCTACAGATTGAGAGTAGTCCCCTATCTCCAATACCCAGGGAGCGGTGAATCCACTCCAGGTGTTATTGTGAACTTCAGAGGTATCTAAGACTCTGATTCCCATCCCCAGTCTTTGGGGTTTACTCTCTTTATGAAGGAACCATAAATTTCAACATTCAAACATCTAACAAGTAGGATTTTGACAGTATCAAAGGGGAAATGTCATTTGGAAGTGAATGAACATTCTCATTAAAGTATTTGGAGGAGAAGAAGCTGCTGACATATAAATCTTCTGTAAGAGAACTGGAACTTTTATAAGACAGGTTGGTGGCTGGAGGGAAGCCTTTTATGAGAATCAAAAACATGGGACATTTTAGCAAGAAAGAGAGGTTGAAGGTGTAGTCATCTGTTTACTTCTCACCTTACTGCCATCATCTTTCTAGCCCAAAGACTGTTCAGAACAAAGTGTGAAAGTGTTTTTAAAAGACAAGGATATTTTTAAATCATGTCAAATAGCACAAAATGGAGAGAGAGCTGACCGAGTTTAATCTGGAAAAGAAAAGACTGAGAGGTGGTGTGATAACCATCTTTAGGCAGCGGAAAAATTGTCATAATATTTATTATTTATTCATTATTGAATGAATGAATTTATGAATGAACGAATGAATGAATGAATGAATGACATCCCGTTTTATATCCTGCTTTGGAGGAAGAGATAGGTGGGAGGGAGGAGTCAACTTAAATAGCAAAAGACTTCTGTTGTGGAGTGATCATGAAGACAATTCCTTGATATTTTGATGCTTGAGATGGAAAATAAGATGACTTCCACTTCTTTACATGTAATAAGGTGAATCTTACTTTGGCACTAACAGTAGACCAACATCTTCTACTGTTCCTTAAGAAGTAGATGAGCTTTGAGAATTCTGTAAAACATGCAGCACTGTCCTTATCATCTGAGTATCCACAGGCTGGAAAGATTCTTTCTACACAGTCTGACAGGATTCAAGACTAGTACCTGATCCCCTCACATTAAAATCAAGGTGCTTTGCTTTTCCATGTCCCCCTAATGCCTGAACATCACCCTTCCCAACTGCCTGGATCATGAAAACACTGCATATAGGCATGCAGACATATTTACAAGAATGTACCACAACTAAACATATGTGGAGGGGATCATTTGTATCTTTCCAGCTTGAAAAAGTAAGAACCTCCCATCAGCAGTGAAAAAAATTGCTTTGGGAGCAAAAAGGGCTGGACTAGTTCAAATCAGCTTTTGAGACATGGGAGGGTCAGTAAAAAATACCTTGAATTCACTCATTTTATAAGCGGAGCAAATTTCACGGTATTTGACAATGTAGTCGCACTCTGAGATGGTGCAAGATGGATTAGACATCAGTCTCAGCCAGCCACTTGCCTGCACTAGCTCTAAGACCTAGAGTCATAGCAAAACAATGTAGTGTTTGTTTGCTTTTAAAGCATGCAATTGGACACAAAATGTGCAGTCGGGAAAAATGTGCAGTTGGAAACTGATGGATAAACCCTAATGTCTCACTCTTAGAGCCATTCCATTTCTTATGATCTCTGTCAGCTTCTAATGGCATGATTTTCCCCCCAGGTTAATTTACTGTGTCCAACTGCATGTTGAGAACAAAACACCCAAGGGATGAATAATCTCTGCCCCCCCCTTTTTTTTTTTTTTTTTTTTTTTACAGAAATACAGTTGAAATTCTGATGCATAGCTTTGTGGGCACATTTTTGTGGCAGTAGTGACAAAATGCTGCTGATTAAAAGCTTCCTTTGGGGATATCAGGATTAAAGGCTTCCTTTGGAGATATCAGGATGCATGCCACGTTGTCACACAGTGAGTCATGTGACCCTGAAATCAACTTTAATCAGTAGTGACTTGCCATTGTTGCTGATGTCATCATCACCCTTGCACACACACAGAGCTGGGCAACAGGATTTCAGCCACTGTCTGTTTAACCTGGATTGTTGTTGTTGTTGTTTAGTCATTAAGGTGAGGTTGAGGAGGTGAGGTTGAGGAGCCTAACGCCGAGGGAGGCCCGGAAGGAAAAAACAAGAAACCGGGCCTTCTCGGCAGTGGCTCCTCGCCTTTGGAATAACCTCCCTTCTGAGATCCGTATGGCCCCTTCGCTGGGCATTTTCAAAGGCCAATTGAAAACCTGGCTGTTTAGGCAAGCCTTCCCTCCAGCCACTACTTGATTTACTTTTTTCGTCCATCTTGAGTACTGTCTATTGATGTGTTACTTTGTTCTTATATTTTAAATTGTTTTTTATATGTTAGCCGCCCAGAGTAGTCAGTTGACTAGATGGGCGGGGTATAAATTTAATAAATTAAATAAATAAATAAATAAAGTCGTGTCCGACTCTTCGTGACCCCATGGACCAGAGCATTAACCTGGATACTCTAGTTCAAACAGTTGAAACTAGAAGATATTTATATGATAGAAATATCATACAAGCCTGTGCCTTTATGTGTCCTCATTTGCATGAGCTCAGAGAGGGTCCAGAAGCTGTATCATTCATGAGTGCTGTCTTCTATTCCTCTGAAGGTCCCAGATCCGTGGGTGGCAGGGGGGACAAGTTGGCTCTTTGCCATCCTCAGGTGACATCACATTGACTGCCATTTCCAGCTTTTTTACACACTGCATCATTCTGCCCTACAGCCCTGATGTCCGTGAACAAAGCTCCTTCAAAAATAAAATCATTTCACTGTTGGCTTTTCTCATTCTCCACTAAGGATTTATTCCCTTGTTGCTGTTTGTTTAACAGTTTTAAGAAGCAAAGAATCCAGTTTAAATTGACATTGTATCAAAAAGAAAATCCTCCATGAATAAAATGTTCATCCTTTTCTTTGCTTATTTTGAAAACTGTTGGTTGCCCCATGCCATGAGAATATAAAAGGACCATGGGAGTGGAAACTGAGGTCTGCATTTCTCATTTTCAGCATCTCCTGCAGATTCTCACTTTGAGAAGAGAAACGGTCATCTGATATTATCGCTTAGAGCTTCTATTGTGCAGTAAATGCTCTTTACTCACCTCTTTTGCAGGAGTTCTTCTCTGGGGGTCTAACTGAGAGCAAATAAGCCAACAAGCTTTGGAAAAAAAAATCACCACCATACTGAGTTCTTTAAATGTACAAAGGACATAACCCCTTTTCTACCTGACTTTTCGACAACATCTACTGAAATCAGGAAAGAGCTTTTCGCTCATCAGGATGTGAGTCAAAAGCATAGGGGATGGGGTGGGGGTGGTATCAGACTAGAACCAAGCCTCCATACAAGATGGAGGTGACCACGTTTTGGAGTATCCCACTTCCAACTTCAGTTGGAAGATAAAATTTGTTAATGCTACCCATTGTAAAACAGAGTATCAGTGAGAAAAATTGCTGCCGCCCCCCCGGCCTCCTATGTTATGCTGGTATACATGCAGAGTACTCAGTTTTATTTTATTTCACATAGAAGAGCATTCTGAAATAGTTAAGGGCATCCTGCAGAATTCCACTACTTAATTCTCAGCTAATAAGTGTAAAGTAAGTCAAGCACAAAACTGAAACTAACGAAATTTGGGGGACATGTTTTTGTCACTATGGACCATAACTCAGTTACTGTACCTTAGGTTTTGATCCTCCAATTTCAAGGCCAAAACCAAAAAAAAAAATGGGGGAGAGGGGGCCTTATGATGTCACAAGTTGAGCTGGGGTTACATCACAAAAATAGCTCCTCATGATGTCAGAGAAGCAGGACAGGCCAAGGCTGGGAGGTACGCACAGAAGCAGGCACCTGAGTGCTGACCCAATGAGCCCCAGTAGTATGTGGAACTGGGATCAAATGGTAATCAGACTTTAAAGCCACCTCACCAACAGAAATTCAAACTTTTTTCTCATTCCATGGCACCTGCCTTTGGATTTGTCCCTTAACCTGGACGCCTAGAAAAGTACTGCAAATCCTGGAGACTTCAGGTACCTTTACAACCATAAACAGAACAGAGGGGAACCTGGTGTCTGAATCGGTGAACTCCTTGGAGGACATATGAATGTTTCCATCGAAGTTCTCTTGGATCACTACTGTCAATGCTGTAACGTTCCCTTGATGATCAAACTTTTTTTAAAAAAAGTTATTAAAGAACTGGTTCCAGCTTTTCATTTCTTAGGCAACTGGGTTTTTTTACTCTTATTTACAAAATGAAAGACTCATTCCTCTCTCCAAGCGTTTGTGTCCCTCTGCATCTTGAGAGAAAGAATGCTTCTCTTCTGACGAGGGCTATTCCACTGTGCTTGTGATATCACAAAAGAAAAACACCTCTTTATTCAGAACTGTTTGTTTACATATTCAAATTTATGCCAATTTAATTGATTTTTTAATAAATAAATAAAATTCATAAATAAATATTTATTATTGTAGATAATACACAAAATGAACAATAAAAATGGGGGGAGGGACATTACAACCTACTGTTAAAGATGAAAATGGAAGGAATGTTTTCAAAGCATCTCATGGTACAATAAAGAAGGATGTCTCTTGATACTGCCATCATAAAAGTTTCCAATAATACCCTACCTATTTGTATCTCTTTAGATCAATGTATTTTCTGATGTTGTCATTTTGTTTGTACTGTTAAATATCTATTTCCAGTGGTTCTCTTCTCCATGTCCCATCTCCAGCCTTCCTACAAAAATGACGGCCAGAATGACCTGCCCCAAAGGGAGGATGCAATGCCAGAAGAGGAGGTTGAGGTCCCAGCTAGAGATGGGGGTATTCGTATTCATATATGAATATCCCCCCACAGGTGCAGATAATGAGGGTGCGGTCCCCTGGGGCCAGACCGACCACTCACCATTCTGCCGCTGCCGTGGACTCTGCGCTCCCTTCCGATCGCTCCGGAGCTGGTGGTGGATTAGCCACTCCTGGAAGAAGGCAGGATGACGAGCCTCTCTGCCAGGTCGCAGAGTGGCTAATCCATCGCGAGCAACAGAGTGATAGGAAGCCACCGCAGAGCTCGCAGCAGTGGCAGAATCGTGAGTGGTCGGTCTGGCCCCAGGGGGCCGGACCCTCGTTATCTGCACCTGTGGGGGCATATTCGTATTCATATACAAATACGAATACCCCCATCTCTAGTCCCAGCTGTCAGCTCACACTCCACCACTGAGATACAAAGGGACATAACTGGGCCTTTTCAGAGACAAGCACACCCCTGAGATGATAGGGGAGAATCCAAAGAGGAAGACCCTCAAGGCCTGGAGTACAAGAATGTCTCAACAGAGGACTGATGAGGAGAACCACTGGTAATGAGCTGTAGCAATAACTGAGCAGCTGCAGCTGTGGAAGAGCATTCCCATGCCACAACCCTGGCCAAGCTGATGAAACCAATGTCCGTACCTTGTCTGCTCCCCAGCCTTCAGCACTCCTTGTCTCCCTGCCTGATTTATCACCTGTTGAAATGCCTTGGGATATTTACTGACCCTGCTTTGGGCTGTTCCTGTTTGGATTGTCTATGCAGCTCATTACAGATTTGTGGACTGACTAATACAGGAGTAGGCGATACCTTTAATCAACCATTAAGAACGTAAAACAAACAAAAAAACAACAACCAGAAAACAAAAAACAAACAGGGAGCTTTCGATGATGAAACATCTTCTTCAAGGCTTTGCATTACGTTCTTGTGGGCAGTTCCAACTTCTATGCTGTTATTAATGTCCCAAATCCACATGGCTGATGATGCTGAAGCGAGGTTCCTGGACTGACTAAGGATCTGGAATGTGACTGCTCCTTGGGTCTGCTCTGGAGAACTCCCCTGCATTCCCGCATCCTTGGCGACTAGCTGTCTGAGAGAGTTTTGTTTTTAATGGAATACGTATTGTGCCTTGTTGCTTTTAAATGTGCTTTTAGAATTGATTTTATTTACAGATTTTAATATAATATTCATTCAATTCTTTCAAAAATATTTGTACATTTACTAATTTTTGTTTTTAAATATTGCCTTCTTAACAATACAGTGATGCCTCGCAAGATGAAAATAATCTGTTCCGCGAGTCGTGTCATATTGCGAAAAATTTCATCTTGCGAAGCGCGGTTTCCCATAGGAATGCATTGAAATTTAATTTTTTTAAAAAAAAAAATTCATGTTGCGAAGCACGGCCATAGAAAAATTCGTCTTGCGAGTCACCAAAAAAATCGCAAAATGCTTTCGTCTTGCGAGTTTTTCGTTGCGCGAGGCATTCGTCTTGCAAGGCATCACTGTATAAGCCATTTTGGGTCCTTTTTAAGGAGAAAAGTGGGGTAACAATATTTTAAATAAATAAATAAACAAACAAACAAACAAACAAATACATGTACAATCCTATACTTGTCTACTAGAAAGTACACCTCACTGCCAGAAATTCTGTTCTTTAGCACAGTAAGTCAAAGCTAGAATAGGCCCATTGAATCATTGGCATTTGGTGAATCAAGTCCTCTGTAACTTCTACTGTTTCAATGGGCCTCCTCTTGTTTTGGCTTAAGCAACAGGATTTCAGCCACTGTGTTCAGTAAGTAGGTCTTGCTTCCAGGTAAGTGGATATAGGGTATTTACCTCAGAGTAAATCCTACTGAAGATATTGGGACTTAACTTCTATAGGCAGTTAATATAAATAAGGCTGGGCTTCCTGGCTTACTAAGGAACAATCCCCATAGAACTTGCTGGGAATTACTTCTAAATAAATACAGATAAACTTGTACTGTAAAATGTCTTTAGCAGTGTGACAGTCCTAGTAATTTTAAAAGTTATCCAGAGCCTCCTGTTAAAGTGGAATTGTAGGCAACTGAAAACAATACTGACAAGACTTAGCACAGTTTTTGTGGTGAATGTCCATCAGAAGTGGCAAAGGGAGGGCATTATTCCCAAATTTTGAGGAATCTTTCGAGTAGAGATGGGGGGTTCGTATTCATATATGAATAGGAAGCCCGCTGACACAGGTGATCAGCTTGATGAACACGCATTCCCAGAATTCGCCGGACCACTTACCGTGCAGTGTGTGGTGCGCGTGGCCAGTGTCATCTTCTGCACCCTAAGCACGGCAGTAGCTCACGGCTGAGCAGGCAGACTTATCCTCCCACCCCCTTGCTGGAATGGGTGGGTAGGCAGGAAGGCGAGACTGCGGCAGCCAAGCTACTGCCATGATTGGGGCACAGAAGGTGATGCTGGCCATGTGCACCACACACTGCGCGGTAAGTGGTCTGGTGGGTTCCGGGGGTGGGTGGTCATCAAGCCGGCCACCTGTGTCAGCAGGGTTCCTATTCGTATACGTATACGAAGCCCACATCTCTACTTTTGAGTCTCTTGCTCATCTTGAATACGTGACAAATTGCCGAGGAGGTTAAAAAAGAGTTTTAACACAACCAGAGAAATTTCTCCAGGGAATCCATGCAACCTTAATGCTGATTACCTTGATAACTTTTGCTTTCACGTTCTGGAGGGACTTTCAATTGGTGCACTCCGGAGACTTGATAATGAAATGGATACCCTGTATCCACCCCAGAGCATTTGCAAGGAAGGCATCTGATTATATTTTATGGATTCCAAATTGTTTTCTAGATGCTGCCACTTAAAAGAAGCTCATTAATAAAACTGCATTTTAATGGTTCAATGCGTAAAGGTAATATGAAGAGGGGGGCCTACATTCCTACTACGTTCCCACTTACCCATCTCTTTCAAACCAAGGGGACTAGGTAAAAGCTGGAATGGACATGCATCAGAACAACATTTTTGACCTTAAACCCACGGAATAGGTCTCTTTCATTAACCCTTTATTGCCTAAAACCCTGCTGGAAAGGAACACAATTGCCCAGAACAGCAACTTTTGAGTAGGATAACCCAACACATATGTGACAAGACGGGACAGGTGCAGTAAGCCACAAAATATGTGCTGAAACAACGTTCCAGTACATGTCTTGGGCAGAAAATCAATTTTGGAACAGAACAGCTTAGAATGGTGACTTCTGAGTAGGACAGCCCAACTGAATTCACCCATTGCTTCGAACTAGAGTGGATGAAGGCAACAAGTCACAAAACGCCCAGGGAACAACTTTCTAGTATCTGTTTCAGGCAGAAAATAGATACTGTGATAAACAGCCCAGAATCGCAACTTCCAAGTTGGATAGTCCAACAACTGTTATTATGTGCTGTCAAGTTGGAAGCAACTTATAGCAACCTTTTAAAGCCTTTGTTTTTGTTTTTGTTGTTTTACCAGTTCCACACCCCCAGAGAGTTGCCATGGCTGAGCAGGGATTCAAACCCAGGCCTCCTGAGTGGATAAAGTAGGATGACAGATCCTATAATTCTCAGTTCTGGGAGTCTACATGACAGAAAGACATCCTGTAGGCACCTAGATGTGGCTCACTTGGGGAAGAGGCATCAACTGGAAGGCTTTGAGGTTGAGCAAGGTCTAGCTCTGTCCTCGTTTCCTGTTCCTACCCCAGTGCTAACTGGGAGCTTTCTTTCCAACACAAAGCTGGCCAGAGCTAGGTCTGCCTCAGTTCAAAGCCTTCCAAATTGAGGCCTTTCTCCTGGGTAAACCACATTTAGGTGTTTCTCTGTCAGGCAGAAATCCAAGAATGGAGAATCATGGAATTCACAGTCCAAAAAAGTGCAGATATATGGATACCCTGGGCTGCCAGAAAGACGGACAAATAGGTCTTAGAGAAGATCAAGCCTGAGCTATCTCTGGAAGCAAAAATGATGAAATTGAGGCTATTACACTTCGGGCAAATCATGAGAAGGCAAAATTTGCTGGGGAAGACAATAATGCTAGGAAAAAATGAAGGAGCAGGGGGAAAAAGAGAAGACCAAATATGAGATGAATTGACTCCACAAAGGAAGCCACAGGCTTGAGTCTGCAAGAGCTGAGCAGGGCAGTTGAGAACGGGGCATTTTGGAAGTTATTCATTCACAGGTTTGCCTGTGACTTGACAGCATGTGATAAAAACAATCCAAAAATCCATTCCTGTTGCTCCAAACTGTTTAATTTTCACAGAGACACACTCACCCATGTCTATTCTTCTTGCTGTCTTCTCCCATCAAGGGCATTCCAAAATCCTTATTCTGTCATTATTTTGTGGTTCCTCAGCCTTGCCTGCAAGGTCTGGACAAGTCAAGATTTACTTCTGTCCTTTGGACCATGCAAATAGTTTAATTGTTTTTTTTTAAATGTTTAACTTATTGTATTTTTCATTCTATTCTTTTTAGTATTGTGAGTCACCTTGGGTCACCTTATCAGGAGAAAGGCTGCCTATAAAACAAACAAACAAAGCAAAGCAAAGAATAAGTTGCCTATATCCACCTAACCATTTGATGTAGATGGAAAAGCTGGCATTTTCCAGAGGTTGCACCATAGGATGGGATTTGAATGGAATTGAAATGTATGATATAACAAAGAACAGATGTAGCAATATCCAAGATCCATGTAAGGAATCAGTAGCCTGACAGTTCTGAATGCTCAGCTTTGTACAAATTCTAACAGCATCTCTGATGGCGTTATCATTTTATCACACTTAATCAGCATGTCTTTTCATAGGTGCCCCAATGGGACACATATGGTTTTGCTCTGTTACAAAGCCACGAGAGTGGAAGTAGGTTGCCATACATGTACCTCCTCCCCTGCCTGATGTACCAACGTCTGTTCTGCCGCATGTATTCATTAAGCTGTCAACAATGCAACGAATACCACCGAGATCAGGACAGTTTTAGTCTACGCAAATGTCTGATTTTTCAAAACACTTCCACAACACATCAGATATTACCTAGTGATATGTTCATATAGTTATTTTTTTAAAAGCAATCAGCATTTGGCAACAAAAATGGAATTCTATTACTTATACAAATTATGCAAATAAAGCCACATCTTATTTTGCATAATGTACTTTGCATCTGCTCAACATGGTGAGGAGGAAGGACATCTAAAGGGCACTAAAACCTGAAATCCTATTCAAAAACCTGAAATCCTCTTCATTAGGCATTAGTCACACACATCTGAGTGTCGCTTGAAAAAGTTGGTTTCCGATTACACTCTCCAGAATCCCCAGTGGCCATGCTGGCAGGGGAAATCAAGACGTTACGGCACCCAAAACAATCTTTGCTTCAGAAAAATATTGCCCCTTTCCTGCCTTATTTGCAGAATTTTGTGGATTCTACTGAAATAACTCTGCACCTGTCTTCCTTATTTTGTTCTGTCACGTGAGTTCATTAAACTGTCAACAATGCAGGGAATATCACTGAAATTACTGTGATTTGAGTCAACTCATGTGGTGTGGCAGAGAGTGTGACTTTCATAAGTATTCCAGTGTCTGTTCTGCATAGATTCAGGTAGACAATCATGCCTTCCAGGTGTTTTGATTACAACTGCCATAATCTCTTAACGCTGGGCAAGCTGGCTGGTAGTTATGGGAGCTGTTATGCAAAACACTGGGAGGACACCAGGGCTCCTACTCTTGGTACAGGTACTGGCCAGAATCCCTTTGGTGTTTGTCTATAGAGGTGGTTCCCAACCATGAGTCCCAGATGTTCTTGAACTACAATTCCCAGAAATCGTGGCCAGCACAACTGGTGGTGAAGGTTTCTGGGGGTTTTAATCCAAGAACAACACTCCAAGGTTGAGAGCCACTGGTCTAAAGTCTGCATAACTGCTGCAGCAAATTGTAGCTCGTTGATGAGGTACCAAGGTGTGTCTTGGTGCAATCAGGCGCATGAGTGAGATGCACCCAAAATGTACTCTGCCACCTTGTCAGTTGGCCACTAATCAAACCTTAAGCAAACACCAGTAAGATTCAGGCCATAATGTTGTAAAATAACACTTTTTAAATCGTTCATAACTTGTTCCTGCTGACAGATGACTATTGTGCATAAGATGAGTTACAAACAATGCTGAGATACTCTAAATTTGTATTGTTGCATTGTTGGCAGCATAATAAACATATGTGGCACAGTGGTTAAACTGCAGTACTGCAGTCAAGCCTCTGCTCACAACCTGAGTTCGATCCTGACAGGCTCAGGTAGCCAGCTCAAGGTTGACTGAGGCTTCCATCCTTCCATGGTTGGCAAACTGAGTACCCAGCTTGCTGGGGGAGGGCAATGTGTAGCCTGCATAATTAAATTGTAAACTGACTAGAGAGCGTGTTAAGCGCTATGGGGTGGTATATAAGCAGTGTACTTTACATATGTATATGTATTTTAGATCGGCAATCAAAATTCTCAGTATTGGAACGCCATTTGCATTGTTCATCCTAGTTTTCTATTTCAGTCCACACAGAAACAGGGAAGACAGGAAACAACTCCATTCCATTTATACCTACTGTAAGAGCCAGCCCTGTCATGAACCCCAATGAAAAACGAAAATATACTGCTTATATACCACCCCATAGTGCTTAAAGTACTCTCTGGGCAGTTTACAAGTTAATTATGCAGGCTACACATTGCCCCCCCCCCCCAGCGAGCTGGGTACTCATTTTACCGACCTTGGAAGGCTAGAAGGCTTGAGTTGGCTACCTGGGATTGAACCCTGGGTCGTGAGCACAGTGTTGGCTGCAGTACAGCAGTTTAACCACTGTGCCATGAGGCTCCAGTGAGCCACACTCTTCCTCCTCCTCATCTTCTGGTGTTATGCAGAGATGCTGATGCTGACTCCTCTTCCTCTGGCTAGGAGTGGCATCCTCCTTATAGACAAAGGAGCACAAGACATCCTGGTTCACATGAGGGGTGGCACCCCTTGTACAATTTGGGGAGGGTGTCACTAGGTTGGCCAACTAGAGATGGGATTTTTGCCTGATTTTGGCAGTTTTATCTGACAGACATCTAAATGTGGCTAACCTGGGAGAAAGGGCTTAACTAGAAGGCTTTGAGGCTGGGCTAGGCCTAGGTCTGCCTGGCTTCCTGTTCAGAAATAAAGCTCCCAGCAAGGAGCAGGAACAGGAAATTTGGGCAGAGCTAGCCCTAGCCAGGCTTCAAAGCCTTCCAGCTGAAGCCTTCCTCCCAGGTGAGCCATATTTAGATACCTGCCTTGTCAGGTAAAACTCCCAAAATGGAGAATTCTGGGATTTTTAGTCCCCAAATCCTGAAAATCCTGTTGCTATTGTCCACGTACACACCAAGAAAGAAAGACACGCATCA
The DNA here is from genome assembly GCA_037013535.1 of Intellagama lesueurii. Classification (NCBI taxonomy): domain Eukaryota; kingdom Metazoa; phylum Chordata; class Lepidosauria; order Squamata; family Agamidae; genus Intellagama; species Intellagama lesueurii. Next base: position 12,684,763 of record JBAJHW010000003.1, read on the forward strand.
CCTAAACGGAAGACAAAAAAGAGAGATAAGACTGATTTGCACAAATGTTCAAATTTATTTGTTTCTTTGTTTGTCTTACATCCCATGTTGTTGTTGTTGTTTAGTCGTTAAGTCGTGTCCGACTCTTCGTGACCCCATGGACCAGAGCACGCCAGGCCCTCCTGTCTTCCACTGCCTCCCGGAGTTGGGTCAAATTCATCTTGGTAGCTTCGATGACACTGTCCAACCATCTCGTCCTCTGTCGTCCCCTTCTCCTCTTGCCTTCACATTTTCCCAACATCAGGGTCTTTTCCAGGGAGTCTTCTCTTCTCATGAGATGGCCACAGTATTGGAGCCTTCAGGATCTGTCCTTCCAGTGAGCATTCAGGGTTGATTTCCTTCAGAATGGATATGTTTGATCTCTTTGCAGTCCAGGGGACTCTCAAGAGTCACCTCCAGCACCACAATTCAAAAGCATCAATTCTTCGGCGGTCAGCCTTCTTTATGGTCCAGTTCTCACTTCCATACATCGCTACTGGAAAAACCATCGCTTTGACTATGCGGACCTTTGTCGGCAAGGTGATGTCTCTGCTTTTTAAGATGCTATCTAGGTTTGTCATCACTTTCCTCCCAAGAAGCAGGCGTCTTTGAATTTCGTGGCTGCTGTCACCGTCTGCAGTGATCATGGAGCCCAAGAAAGTAAAATCTGTCACTGCCTCCATATGTTCCCCTTATATTTGCCAGGAGGTGATGGGACCAGTGGCCATGATCTTCGTTTTTTTGATGTTGAGCTTCAGACCATTTTTTGCACTCTCCTCTTTCACCCTCATTAAGAGGTTCTTTAATTCCTCCTCACTTTCTGCCATCAGAGTGGTATCATCTGCCTTACATCCCATATGTATGCACAAATACAAAATTAAGAAAAGAATTTGCATAATTTAAACAGAATTACCGTGCATCTCACTGGAGTAGGAAAGACCCTAAGCTGATGCCCTGCTTGCCTGCGGCTGAGTCTGTTGTCCAGCTACTGTAAACCTCAAGGTCCCTGCTCGATCTTCTTCTGGCTCTTAAGCCTTCAATTTGTGTTGGATTGGACTGCCCTTCAAATGCAGGACCCTATCAAAAAGAGGACTGGCCCTCACACAGAGGACTGCTCCCCCCAAAAAACAGGACATGTGGCTCTTCTCATTTCCCACCAAAGCACTCTTGGTGGATTTCAGTGGAATGGTTAAGCAGGTGTCTAAATCTTTCCTGTTGGAATGAGCAAAATTTTGGATACCAAATGAAATATTTCAGAATTAAAGCAAGAAAGAAACCGGCTAATCCTGGAATCATTGTTAAGCTGGATAGAGCTTAATATTTGCTACCGAAACAATACACTGTATTAATTTATTTCCCTTATAAGCGTGGTTTCTTCCCTCCAATGGTGTATTAAAGTACTCAGGTCCATGAATCCATAACATTTTGACCTTTCCTCTCCCTCTTTTGAAAAGAAGCCCATGATATTTGCATCCCAGGTGCTGCCTTAATTGTCCCAATTAACTAGCCAGGGTAATGGCAATCAATTTAAAGTGACACAAGCCCTTTTTTCCAAGAGCCTTCCATGCATGCTAAGTAACTCTCAGCCAACCAGGAATATTAATTCAGAAATGTACAACATCATAAATGCCAGTGTTCTGCGTGCAAATTATGTAAAGTGTTTAAAGTCCCATAAAGGATGTAGTAAAAAAATCTTGCACAAAGCCAGGTCTGTTGGGTGAACTTGCTAAATCTCCTCCACTAAAATCCTTTGTTAAAAGAGTGCTTACTTTCAATTCATCACCCTTAATGTCCCCAGCTTTTCTGAGCATTCTTGAGTAGGGGAAGACACTACTAATTAAATTCATTGTTATGTGTTTAGGGTCAAATGCTAATGGTTTGTTTGTTGTGCTGTAGAATTCCCCCACTCCCCAACTTCTTTTCAACTAGGCATCAGGAAGATGATTCTCCATGGCTTGGTGGCTGGTGGATGAAGGGGGGGAGTACCTTGTCCCAAGATGGGTGGGCAGTTACACCCTCCTTAAGCAACCCATGCTCCAAGCTCATCTTCTTCAATTCCAGCAAATTGCCATAGCTTCGACGAAAGATGTCCATCCAACTTCTCTTTAAATATCACCAATGAGGAAGAGTCTACCAAGAGTCTACCTCTTCTGCATGCCAGTTCCGATGTGGAAGAGCTTGTACCACCAGGGCATGCTTTCTACTGCTTAACCAGAGTCTCCCTTATAATTTGAACCTCCTGGAATGGGTACACACTTCTGGGGAAATGCAACACAGTTAGGATCCACCATCTATATGATTGCCATCATCTATAGGCTCCTTCAGCCTTTCCTCTCAGGATGTGGTCCCCAAAACAGTCATCACCTTTCTCTGAGGACATGTTATAGCTGGTCAAGACCCTTTTAAAACTGTGTTACCCAGAATTTTTGACGTACTTTCTTTTGCTGATCCCAGAAGCAACTTTGTTCTTTTACATTTATTTATTTATCCTCCAGGGAATTCAAGTTTGTATACATGGAGTTATGCAATGTTATCCTCACAACTGCTCTGTAGGGCAGTGGTGAGTTTGTGTACAGCCCCAAGAGACCCGACTACAGCCTTACATGTAAATTATGGCACTTTTAAGAGTAACGTATTTATTTCGATGTAAGCTTTTGTGGATGCAATGCAGTTGCAGACATAAATCCATTTGTGTCTAAAGCGGATGATAGTCTATAAAAGCCCACACTGAAATAAACTAGTCTTCAAGGTGCCATAACGCTTTGGCTTTGGTTTTATTCTCTTTTTCAAAAGGTGGGGTGTTTTTTTTAGTATCAGCTGATTTTGAGGTGAGCACTCTGGCAGAAGGCTTTCAGGCAGCACTCAGTACAATGAAAAACAACTCCAAAACAGAAGCTGTATTACTGAAGTAGTTTTTTTAAAAAATATAAGAGTTTTCTTAAAGATCTGCTTAAAGAGAAGAGACATTTGGATGCAAATCCCAATAAAAAGAAGGCTCCTCAACCAGCAAAAGCTGCAGGGACAAATACTTCCTCTGGAAGAGCTCTCCGTTATAGCCTTTGTATTGTTCCTAAAATGAGGACCAAACGCTCAATATTTTCCATTTGCTTTTTGTTTGTGTAGTATTATTTTATTTTAAAGACCAGTTTAAGATATTTGGCAGGCTGTTTTAGGTAGAGTGGTTTAGGTAGAGGTTGGGAGTAGAGATGGGCACGAACCTTGGCTTGGAGGTTTGTGCTGGTTTGCATGCACGACACCACCGGTGCTGCAGGTTCCCTTCCTCGCCTCCCCAGCTCATGACCCACTCACGAGTCGGAGCGCGCTCCTCTCCTCCTCCCCTTCAGCTGTTCAACCAGTCCCCAGCAGGAGGACAGGTTTGCCTCTCCTGCCTCCATGTCTGAGTGGGTGACTGTTGATATCATTGTTATCTTTTACTGTGTAAGTTGTAATTTTGATTCTGATTTTCGATTTTGTGTTTGATTTGGTATGTTCTAGATCTGTTCTCGCATGTTGTAATTTTTGATTTGATTTGTTTGATGATATTTTATATTTTAACGTGTCATTGTTCCGTTGAGCGTAAACCACCCAGAGTGGCCTTGTAGCTAGATGGGGGGTATTGAAGTTGAACAAATAAATAAATAAATATCAGCCAAGGGGAGACTGATCAAACAGCTGAAGAGGAGGAGGAGAGGCGCATGTGCAGACTGGTGAGTAGGGGATCCAGCCAGGGAGGTGAGGGAAGGGAACACAGAGCTCTGCAGGTTCTGAGGTTCGTGCTCATCTCTAGTTGGGAGTTCAATTCCCCACTGTGTCTCTTGGAAAAAAAGAGCCAGCCTCTGTAAACTTGGGCAAACTGCACAATCCTAGGGTGCTCCCAGAAGAAGAGAATGGTTAACCACTTCTGAGTATCCTCTGCTTAGAAACCCTGGAAAGAGTTGTTATAAGTAGGAATTGACTTGACGGCATGCAATTATTATCATTATTAAGATATTTGGGGGGGGGGGGGTTCTGCCAAATATGTCAAAAACATGAGTGATTTGAGAGAATGAAGGCACCATTTGCTCCTCCACCTCGAGCTATAAAATGTCTTCGGTCAACCCTATGGAACTGCACTGCAATTACTGTTAGTTCTGCCAGTGGCTGCTTAAGATTACTTAATCTGAAATGAACGATTGTCATTCATCCTCTCAGATGTGACTGTGTTATGCCAATCCTGTCTTAACCTCTATGAGGAGGCTGTGACTTGTGATAGATGTATGCCTTTCGTAGTTACAGAATACAGACTTTTCCAAAATGTTCTGGCAGGAGACATACTTCAGAGACTAAAACAGTCGTGTAACACAATACCACTTGTAGTTAGTGAGCAATGTCCAATGAAATTTCGTAATTGCAAGTTACGATAATTCAGTGTCTGCCTAACTTAACTGGCTTTATTGGATATATTTGATTCCAGAGCTCTCTCTCTCAGGTGCTAATCCACGCAGGTCCCTGAGGTGTAAGGAAGCACCACCACTGTTATCATGCTTTTAATTAAAAAGTTGCTTAGTATATGAGCATGCTGTTGCAATAAGATTTAGTAAGTCTCAGGGCACCAATGGGTGTTTTATTATTACTTAAATATAGGAGACTATTGGGTCTAGGAAATGTCTTGCTCTCCTTATGCAATTGCTTATAAGGGGCATTTGTCACATTCCTGTTTCCTCAGGAATGGATAAACAGGAGTGCGGCTGCCAGATGACATTGAAAACAAAATCTGGGAGAGATTCATGCAAGACAAAAGATTACAAGAATGGTAAGGGAATCAAAAACTGTGTAATGAAGTTAAGCATTAAATTGAGGTGCTAGGTCAGCAAGTCACGAGAAGACAAGATTCTCTGGAAAAGAACAATGCGGGGAAAAGTTGAAGCAAAAGGAGAAGAGGAACATGAAAAGATGAGATGGATTGCCTCAATAAAGCAAGTCTACCAGAGCTGAGCCGGGCTGTAGACCGTAGGACTTTATAGAGGACAGTAATTCATAGGCAAAAATCCTGTTGCATAGCAGTGCCTGCATAATTTGAAGTTGCACAAGCCATTACAAAATTTGGTCCAAAGTGGAAGTCTTATCCAGGAAGCCATTCCAGGGGTGAAGTTGCACAGTCAACTGCATGGTCAATGTGAGGTTAGTTGCGTGGCTAGTTGTGTGGTCTTTTCTGTGGTTCATTGCACAGTTTGTTGCACAGCTCACAGTGCAGCTAGTTGCACAATCAGGGACACGTACTGTCAGGGTGTAACTCCCCATGAAATTCCACAGGCAAGCTTTATGCTACAGCAAGTGCAATAAGATTTCAGCCACAGGGTCATCATAAGTCAGAAGGGACTTGATAGCACATACACATATAATCATAATAGGTCAGCAGCTTCCCATTTCTGGAAATTTCACGGCCATACCCATTTAGCAGGGCAGTGTGATGCCGCCAGAATTGTATAACAATGGCCAAATGACATATATGTGTATGTAACAGTGTAAGACAGACAGTGTGGATTTTCTCCACAACTTCCTTAAAAATATTTTGTGTTACAACACACTTGCAAACATCTCCATGCTGAACCATGCTTGAGGAAAAAGAAAGTTTGATTTCATTTTGTATGGTGGCTGGGACAACTTGGTGGTCTTCTCCTCCCCATTTGCAGCTAACAAACTGTGATGAGCACCCAGGTTTCCCAGCCACCATATAAAACAAAATTAAACTTTCTTTTCTTCAAGCATGGTTCACCTCAAGATTTGTCTCCCCCTTTGGAGATCAAGGTAAATTTAACAATTCTTCGAGACTTCAGCTGGCAACCCTATGGAACTGCCAATGCATTTTTCATCGTTTTTCATTTGCATTCATGTGTGTGTTTCTGTGTGTGTGTCAGTCATTCTATCTAGGGTAACATTTGAGTCAAATTTATAAATTGCTGCTCAGGCAAAACCTCTGAGACAGCAGATGAGTTTTGAAAATGAGAATGTACCAGTGAGGAAGACTGTGACCATGTGACTAGAGATGGGCACGAACTGGAAAACTGGTGGTTCGTGATGGTTCGTCGTTCGTGGCTAACTACAAACCATGAACTACCACGAACCCCTGGAAAAACGAGGGAGGAGAAGCTGATAGGCGAGCACATGCTCAGAAGCAGCGGGCCTGGTTCCTGGCAGGAAAATCTGGCCGACCACCTCTGAAGATGGTGTCAGCAGAGGAGGAGGCAGTGGAAGCAGCAGAAGCAGGGAGGGAGGCAATGGGGAGAGTGCGAAGGGGGCAGGTGGGCATCCCATTTTGTTGAAGCAAAATGAAGTGCTGAGGGAAAAAAGTTCAGTGCTTGGTTTTGCTTCGGCAAAATGGCATGCACAAATTGAACCACAAACCAGCCTGGTTCATTGTTTTTTCCTGGTTCGTGCTTCAGTTCGTGCCCAGCTCTACATGTGACCTGCTCAAGCAGCTTCCCAAGTGTTAACTATTGGTGGGCAGTTATAAAGACCCTGTTCCCCTTTCTTACAGTTCTTAATGTTATTAGGCAAATGCAGAAGGCTTCAGAGCTAACTGCACATCGAGTTATGAAGAGAATGCTTTTGTTTTTGGGGAGAACCCGGGGGATTCCTTGGGATCCTGTTATCTCTTCAGAGAACAAGAAAATCCTGGGCTATATATCCAATCAAGGAAAGCCAGCTCAATTAAGTTGATATGTTTCTTTGAAGTCAGATGTTCTCTGTGTTACAGAAGAGGTTAATGAAGAACTGTTAGTGGAGGCAGTGTTGTTTCCCATCGGAAAGCTCAAAGGGAGGCTCTACAAAGACACCTGCAGGTCTTGTCCATCATTGATGCTTCCACCACTAAGGTTGCCAGTTAAGAAGCATCTTCTTCCCTGAAATTTCAGGGCAAAAACCTGAGACCAGGAAGCTGGATTCTTGTGGTGTCAGAGAAGTGGGCTGTGTGATGTCAGAGACATGGGACAGAACAGCAATGGCCAGGGGTGGAACTTCTTATGGGCCAGCTATTTGTATAAATGGACACAAAAGGAATCTTCTCAGACTTGAATTAGAGATGGGCATGAACTGCCAAACTGGCAGTTTGTCCCAGTTTGTTGCTTTGACAGGCACCCACTCAGAGGCAGCACTCTGGCTTCCCTGCCCTACCTCCTCCAGCTTCTGCCTCTGAATGGGTGTCCACCAGAGGAGGCAGGGCTGGGAAGCGCCAAACACTTGTTCATCTGAAAAAAGAACTGGCACGAACCACCAGTTCAGAGGTTCATGCCCATTTCTACCCAGAATCTGAGTAAAACCTTGCTAACCAGGTATTACAGCAACCTGAAAGAAGGGGGGAAAGACCATTTTATGTCTGCTGTAGAAGCAATTGCATGTTCCTGCACCTCAGCTGGGAAACATTGCAGATGGGTGCCCAGCTTAGCCTTTAAAGCAATGGCTCCTAACCGTGGGTTCACAGATATTCTTGGACTACAAATCCCAAAATCCTGGCCAGTGCAGCTAGTGGTGAAGATTTCTGTGAGCTTTAGTCCAAGAACATCTGGGTTGGGAACTACTGCTTTAAAACCTTCTCATGCAGAGAAAGCAGGCTTTGTCCTCCTCCCTGGAAACCTGGAGAAACACAGTATTTCCCAGAGCCTTCAACTGCTGCCCCAAGAGCTGTTGACCATTATCAGGGTAGGGCTATAGAAGCAGGTGACGCAGATGTCCATACAACAGTCCATCCACTCTAGGTTCAAGTCCAAATTTTACAGGAAGTGGTGAGGCCTTCTTGGAAATAGGGTCTAGCATCTCGGATAACTCCTGTAAAGTTTGGATTAAAAGCCCAGACATTGCAGCTGCTTGGCTCCACTGGAACAGGGGTGAGGAATATCTTATCCTTCAGGTCTCATTAGACCTCAGCTACCCTAGCCAGCATATATGTATAACTATAAAACAAAGACAGTTTCAAAATACTATATAAATATATTTTAAAAAAACAATTAAACCTATACTAAGATTTAAAACCACAATTAAGAAACCATTCTAAAGCATTTAAAACTCTGTAAGTTAAAAGCCAGCATTCCTGAGACAACTTGCTGCTTAAAAGTCGACTTGAAGGGGAAGGTCTTTGCCTGATGACAGAAGGGCAAGAGGGAGGAGGCCAACCTGGTTTCTTGGGGCAGTGCATTCCAAAGCTTGGGAGCAGCCACCCTTTTGTCCTCACTAAATGAGCTTGGGCAGGTAGCGGAACCAAGAAAAGGGTCTCCCCAGAAAATCTTAAAAGCTGTGAAGGCTCATATGGGGTAATACAATCCCCATATGCATAGCCACTGATGAGGAATGATGGGAGATGCCAACAACATTTTGAAGGTCTAGTTGCAAACAGAGTAGGACCATTAGAATTAATGAAACTTATGGGGGAGTTGATTCACCACATCTCCACTGATTCAATAGTCCTACTCTAGTGTGACTTACTATGTTAATCAACAGGATTTCAACCTTTGTTACTTAAGTACCTTTAGTAAGTAAGATTTGAGTAAGATCTGGTATAACCATTTTCTGTATGTGTAAAACACTCTGTGACTTGTAATGATCAGAATTATTTTACTCATCTTTGATCATATTCCGTATGTAGCATAATAGTAGCTGTTCTTTTCTCATCATTTGCATCTTGTTCTGCTGATCAATATTAAAGATTTGCTCTTACGGGAGTTAAGAGACCTGTTCTCAGTGATTGAATTACTTCATGATAATCTACTTGCCCTGAGCTATTATAAAATTGCAGTTAATAGCATCGACTAAATGGCATTTGAATATGATGCAGCTGGATAATTCATATTAATCTACCTATCTGTAGATAGCTAGCAAAAACAATGCTAATGATTTTGGTACCATTTCTTTCTCTGTGATTTTCCTCCCCTTAAAAGTACATCACTAGGATGATGATGAATACAAGGCCAGATTAATCATTATGTTTATGACACAGTCTACAGCTCTTCTGTTTCTAAAACTAATTAAAGGCAAAGGGCAGATTTTGGAGATTGGAATGTATGGAAAGTAAAGATTGTGCTTTTCCTTCTCAGCTACAACCCTGAAAAATCTCCCCATACATAGATAGTTTTGAAAAATACACTGGTTATAATAAGGCTTTTTTTTATGTGACTCATAACTGTGTGGGAGGCCCACGCATTTTGAGGGGAAAGGGTAAACAGGCAAAATGGGATAACCCTTTGTTTTCCCATGTATTTTGGTATCCCAACTCCATTGTCCTCTTCTGTGCCTGCTAGTAAATTAAGAGAAAAAAGAAGACATACAGTTACACACAGGATTCTGCTCTGCTCAGTCTAGAAAACTTTCTGAAAACCCTAGTACAATGACTGGATAATATTTAATCTGGGGCCCTGATTACAAGGGCAATGCTGAAATAATCTGTTCATAATAATAGCCAATGTACGAAACCCTGTATTCACTTCCCTCTGAGTAAACTCCACTGAATTCCATAGGGCCTAATTCTGAGTAGACATGGCTAGGACTGCAGTGCTGATCTCTATTTTGGTTTCTGAAAGAAGTCTTCTGGCTGGGCTGGCTGATTCCAGGGAAGTGCCAGAAAGACAAATAAATAAGTTAAAATGCCTAAATGGAGGCTACTATATTTCAGGTGTATCATGAGAAGACAAGACTCACTGGAAAGTCTATTCAGATTAAACTGAACCAGTTTCAGTTGGTATGGCCTGAGGATGTGGACAAGCCATGGACATGCTGCAGAGCCACCACCTCCTCTCTAGATCCTGGCCCATCATGGCTCTTAAAATCAGGACAGGAAATGGCCTTGGAATGGGCTACTCACATCATTAATGTGTCCCTAAGGAATGGTCATTTCCTTCCCTTCTAAAGGAAACCATTATAAGATCCATTGCAAAGAAATCTGATTTAGCAAAGGATGATCTTAATAACTATAGAGTTATAGTTAACCATTGCCAATGTTCGATTCCTGGGCAGGTTGATTGAGAAGGTGGTGGCTGACCAGCTGCAGGTGTTCTTGGAGGAAATGGATAGCCTAGATTTATTTCAAGCAGGGTTGAGGCTGAAACAGCATTGGTTGCCTTGGAAGACAATCTCTTGAGGGAAACAAACAAGGAGAGTGTAACCCGTGCTGGTCATCCTGGATCTTTCTGTGGCCTTTGATACTGTCAAAGTCATAAAGAGAGGGCTTTCTCTCAGTCCCACCACCTTCACAGGTGTGTTTGGTGGGGACACAGAAGAGGGTCACTGCTCCTAGACTTTGGGACTCCCTCCCACAGAAGGCCAGGGTGGCCCATCTTTGCTGCTTCTTGCAAGCAAGGGAAGACCCACCTCTTCAAGCAAGGTTTCCAGCAGGTCCCCACTCAGACGCAGCACCTGGAGGAGGCAGAGCTGGGACGTGCTGTACATCTGTTTGTACTACAACAACAAAAGAACTAACATGAAACCCCTGAACTGGCGGTTCATGCCCATCTCTAGTTGCTAATGTTGAACTAGAACTAGAACATCTGGGTTTACAGCATTCTTCTGCCACACTACCCATTACTGCCTGTCTTTTAGTGTCTGAACTTCCCGATTCTGCTCTCGTTACTCTGGAAAACTTTCTGAAAGCCCTAGGACTATCATGCCCAAGGTCAGAAAGCCGTCTGATGCTCAGTTAAGAATTTAATTACCTATACAGCCTTGAGTGCCTTTTGGGGCAGGGAAAAAGCCACACATATTGAAAGGAAATGTAACAAAAATAAATAGTGCCAGTTCAAATCCGTCTAGATGCCTACAGAGTTACAAAATTAGAAGTTACTTATCTGATTATACTGACTTTCCCGTGGTTCGACGACTGATATGAAGCATCACGATTTTACTCTTGTCAAAAAACATCTATGGAGTTGAAAAGGAAACTATTCTATTTTATTTTAATCTTTTTGCCTTGATTTTTATCACTGTAGCTAAATACATCCAAGGCCAGGAAATTAAAAACTCGGCGTTTCCTGACAAAAGAAAGTTTCAAAAAAAAAAATCTTAATTCGTTTACCCTACATGGCTGCTCGTATTAAAGATCTTTCCAAAACTTATGGAACAGGGGCATGTCACTGAGCTAATGGCAACCTTTGCCAGGTTTTTCCCCCTTCCAAAATTGAAATATATATATATTTCCACAGTAATGGCATTGCCAGATGGAGAAGTCTATTTTATCCACAAGGTTCCCATGAAATATAGCACACAAAGAGGCTGGCAAGTGGGCAAATTATTGTTTTTTTCTTTGTGAGCGAGGGGGGAATTGTCATCTATTCTGTGGTCCCGTTTAAAATAAATTTCTGTGCTCAATCCTGCCAGGTGGATGTCTGTTTTCAACATAATCGGCAAGCTCCATGCATTTGTTAAAACAATATTTTCTCATATATTCTATATCTCTAGACTGGGAGGGGGAAAAAGTATCCCCCATTCTCAGTAGGATGTGTGCTAAAGAACTGAAAACAAAGGGAGAAGCATGTGCTTCCAAAATGAATGTGGCGTGCATGAAAAACCAAACAAACATTTACTCTTTCCTCATCAGCTTTGTTTTGAGATGGATGGAAATTTTATCCCTGGCCATTTCCCCTATCTATGGGCTCTTCATAAACTTCTCCAAGAGCTTTTGCCATACTACTTTAAGCCAAACACCATCTTCCTTGAGATGTACCGTTGACTAATTAAATGACAAACAGGTTAGCCATTCAGCTTGTATAACCAGGGGAAGAAATCCACAAATTAAATTAAGGGGAAAGCCCCTTTCCAAATAAAAACATTCTGGTTCCTCAGCGAACCAATTATGGTGCATAGGTCAAGTTAATAAAAACAGATGGGCAAGTGCTTCCACATTGTGACTTTAGCCCTGTTCAGTCCTTACTTATCTGGTTCTCAAAAGCAAAGTAAGAGAAGAGTAATTAGCCCTCTCTTCTCCATCCTCACTTTCTCCATGGGGGGAGTGATGTGTCTAAAGAGAAGAGGTTCCTGCTCTGCTGTGGGCTTACATATCAGCAAGAACCCATGTTCCTTTTCAGACATATAGCTCTCCATGTGGAGAAAGCTACGATGGAGATGGGAGGGACTAGTTGCTTCTTTCGAAGTGTTATCAAGAATGCCTGAATAGGGTTTCAGTCATGACCAGTGATCACTGCGGCTTTCACTTAAAATTGGGGCTATATTGAATTTCTGGCAATTTCCAGCAGGAATTCTGGACAATCAGAAGCTAGAATGGCATGGGCAATGAGTGCACTGGAATTGGGAAGGTGGAGTCTGTAAGTTTCTTGCCCTCATATGTTCGTTAAATGTATCGGTCCTTGTGCGTGCACAGCCCCGTGAAGGGTGTTTCAAATCCTTTGGCTTGTGAAGATGCACCTCTACAAAGTCAGCATCCCAGAATTTCCTCCTTTTCCATAATGAATGTCTACCTGATTCCATTTGATTTCCTTTTCTATGGGACCATATCCTCCAGCACATTTTTAAATATACTTTCCAGCATATGATTTTTTTAAAAAAAAAATTGAATATAGAACTAAAGCTGGTTTAGTGAGTATTTTGCTCACACTGGAAATGTGCACAAATTTCTCTGTGGATCTTTCAAATGTGCATTTTTAATACATCTACCACCATGCGGATTACAAAGTGCAAATTATTTCTGCCCTGCAGAAATCCCAAGCAATGCAAACCAGATGAAATCCACCAGGAGTCTACCAGAATAGATTCTAGCAAACGCGTTTTATAGTCCATAGTGTGTAGACCTTCTCAGACACTTGCTGCCCTTGGTCTAAGACTATCTCAGTACCACATAGTTACAGACGTCTGACACCACTTTAGCTGCCATGGATCTCCCCTATGGAAGCATGGAATTTATAGTTTAGTGTGGTACTTAGAAAGCTCTCCAAATTAGGGCATCAGAGGTTCCTAGGAGAGAATGCTAAACACAGTACATCTCAACACAGTAAAAATCCCAGGATTCTGTTATATGGAGCCATGGTAGTTAAAGAGTATCAATCTGCTATGACTGTGTAGTGCAGAGGTCCTCTTTAGGTCTAAATCCAATGGTCGCTCCTAACTAGATTAGTGTTGCACTATCACATTTCCATTGATGCAATGTGTCTACTCTGGTTTGGGGAAACCATTGAATGCAGGTCTAAGCAAGTTAATTTACTAGACTAAAAATCACCTAGTCCCAGGCCTGTATCAGGAGAAAGTTTTAGAAGCCAGACTACCTGTACAAAGATTCTCTGTCTCATGTGGAGTTCTCACAGCCAGGACAGCTTTGCTTACGCCTGAAGCTATCATTTATCAGTATCAATGTGAGAATACGGCTGCAAATTAATATTGCACTTAAGACAACAACAGCCGCCAGATCTGTTATTCCCCCCCCACACACACACCCTTGCTTTCTTCATTAGAAGTGGACAGATAATGAAAAACGATTCCTCTGCTCCTATTATCTGAGATGGTTCCTGCAGAAATGGGTTGAATAAGTTGTGCAATGAATATTCACCAATTATTAGCTCTGCAAACATTTGTGAATAATGGGAAGGGAAAAGTTGAGGGGGGTGAAAGCCATGAATAATGCATCGAGACATTATTGCAGAACGAGGTGAATAAATTGAGCAATAAATATTATTTCCTTCTACTGCTTTTGTTTTAAGAGGGAGAAATAGTCTTTTATGACACTAAACCACATTGACTTGCAACGAGAGACTATAGAGGAGTGTCAATTTCTGAAATCATAGAGACATGAAGAACTCACAGATGACAGGCACTGTCCCATTCAGAAAATACGTCTATCTCAGGTCTTTTTCCTGGCTAAGAAATTGTGCATCGTGCTAAATGAGGCATAGGTCCTTTGGCAGGTGCCGGTTGGGAAGGGGTATGATGTCTGTCATCAGTGGAGGTTTGTGACTTTGACTTTGTAAGGCGGTGGTTCCCCACCTTGGATCCCCAGATGTTCTTGGACTACAACTCCGAGAAATCCTGGCCAGCACAGCAAGTGGTGAAGACTTTTGGGAGTTTTAGCCCAAGAACATCTGGGGGCCTAAGATGGGGAACCACTGTTGTAGGGGCATGACTCTGCACTGCCCTTCATCGTTTGGGACCACGTTACCTGTTGGATCATCTTTCCTTCTACCCAACCCACCAAATCCTCCCAGGTCATGCTCCTCCAGGTAGCCACTCTGACTACCTGGAGCAAGTCATCCACAAGGGGCCTTCTTTGCAATTGCATGGACTTTGTTGAACTGGCTCCCAGTGGAACTATGCCTACCCCTTCCCTATTAACATTTAGAAACCAACTTAAAACACAGCTTTTTAGGGAGTCCTTCCACACCGAACCTACTTGATCTTATGCCTCCAATCCTGCCATCTCATTGAAAACCTGCCATTGGCACTATGTGTTTTATCTGTTAATTGTTTTAACTTCCTAGCTGTGTTGTAGTTAACAGTATGTGCTTTATTTACTGTTGCTGTAAACCACCCAGGATAGTGCACTGCACTAATGGGATGGTATATAAATTTAATAAATAAATACATAAATTAAGAAATAGTCTCAACTTCACTGGGGCTATCCAAGGCATTTAATCCTGTTCCAGAATAAGTTTAGAAACTTGGCTAGCATCTTTAAAGTTCAGACTAAAACCGTGTGGGATTTTACTGCCTTTCGCTGATCAGAGTCCTCAGTTGCCACTGTCTACAAGCTTCCTCTATGAGCATTTGAGGGTGGGACAGAATTCCATTAATTATGTCCTCTTGTAAGAATTGCACATATGAGTCAAGGATGTTCCTTACCTACCAATACACAAATTAATTGCCATCTGGACTTCACATTTATTTGGACATTTTATTCCATCCAATTTCTAGGCTATTCTATAATTTTTAAGAAATCCATGGAAGTATGAATTTATTTTGAAACGTGCATGAAAATTCACATTTATTTTTGTGTGTAATTTTCCCAATTGTTTCTATTTCCTACATACTTTTCCTAAATACGTACATTTCCTCCTTCCTTTCTTTTCCTAATGCATCTATTTTTGTTTGGAATATTTATTATTTATTTATTATTTCAACTTGTATACTGACCCATTAGTGTGAACACTCTCTAGGCGGTTTACAGCACATCAAATCACATCAAAATCAACAATACAATATACAATAAATACCATAAAATAAATAAAACCTTGTCACTCGTTTAAGAAAACCCTGCATTTAAATAGAATTAAACAAATTTAAACCAAATTTGAACATTCCAGCTTAAAAGTACTAATAAAAGGCAGCTTAAAATAATTTTCTTACTTATTTCCTAAAAACTGTGTGGGATGGCACCTGATGAACATATGTTGGAAGTTTGTTCCAGAGGAAAGGGGCCACAACTGAGAAAACATGGTCCCTGGTGTTAGCTTTTTTGGCCTCCTTAGGTATCACCATTTTTAACATCAGGGACTGTGAGGAACAGATGGGATGAATAGCTGTTTTGTCGAAGAGATGTTATGACAAGTATCGAGATCCTAAATTGTTAAGGGCTTTATAGGTCATAAGCACCATTTTGGAAAGTCCATTATTAATAATAGACAGTGCTCAAGATTGTACATAGCATGACCTTCAGATGAATCCCGCTAGGTACTAGTTCTCCTCTATTTGGCACTGGTTAGGCCCCATCTTGAGTACTGTCTCCAGTTCTGGAACACCACACTTCAAGAAGGATGCTGCCAAATTGGAACAAGTTCAGAGGAGGGTAACAAGGATGATCAGGGGGCTGGAAACCAAGTCCTGTGAGGAAAGAGTAGAAGAACTGGGCATGTTTAGCCTTGAGTAAAGAAGACTGAGGGGAAATATGCTAGCACTTTTCAAATACTTGAAAGGCAGTCATACAGAGGAGGGGCAGGATCTCTTCTAGATCATCCCAGAGTGCAGGACACACAACAATGGGCTCAAGTTACAGGAAGCCAGATTTCGGTAGAATACCAGGAAAAACATCCTAACTGTTAGAGCAGTACAGAAATGGAATCACCTTGAGAGGTGGTGAGTGCTCCAACACTGGAGAGATTCAAGAGAAACTTTGATAACCAGGCAGATATCCTTTGATTTTTATTCCTGCCTTGAGCAGGGAGTTGGACTCGATGGCCTTATAGGCCCATTCCAACTTCATTATGCTATGATTGTTTGAGAGACAGAACGGTGTATCTCCACATATTGGTAACACTTTACCCAAAATCTCCTCATGACCTCTCCCAGTGGTTTTGTATAGGTATTAAAAAGCATTGGGCAAATGGCTAATTCCTGAGGGACCCCATAATGAAGGTCCCAAGAGGTAGACATTGCCTCCCCAACCTGTACCATTTGAGATTGGCCTTTGAGGAAGGACTGGAACCACTGAAGAATGGAGCCCCAAAGTCCTAAACTTTGTTAGGTGTCTCAGAAGGATACTGTGGTTGATGATGTACTGTAAATAGCCGCATTAAGGTCTAGGAGGACCAAAAGGGTTAGGCTCTTCCCCTGTTTGCCTCCCTCAAGATTGTCTTGCAGGGTGACCAATGCAGTTTGGTCTGAATCCCAATTGAAATGGATCTGGGCTATCCATTTCCTCCAAGAATGCCTGTAGCTGGTTGTCCACCACCCTCTCGATCAACTTGCCCAAGAATGGAATATTAGCAACAAGCCTATAGTTTTAAAATTGTCCATTGCTACACTGGATTTCTTTGGAATGCTTTCCATTAAACAGGAAGGTAAATGGCCCTCCCATAGAGATGCATTGATGACATGCGTAGCCCATTCTATCGTCATTTCCTTTCCTGATTTTAAGAGCCATGAATGGGCAAGGATCTAGAGAAGAAGTGGTGGCTTTGCAGCCTGCCAGTGCCTTGTCCACATCTTCAGGCCATAACAAATGAAACTGATTCAATTTAATCTGACTGGACAGTGCCTTGGGGAATAGTCTCTAAAATATTCACTTGGGTACCTATATTAGCTCTGACATTACGTGCAATTATTTCTCCCTGTACAATGTGCACAAAATATGCAACGTTAGACCCAAAAACTGTGCTGTAAAATTTAGAGATAGGCTGGCTGCAAACAAATAACTCTATTCCAGTCCGCATTTTAATCTGAAAAAATGCCATTTTGGTCTGTTTGGTTTAAGCTGCAGTTCAAATAATATTCACATTGTCCTCAATCATGCCTGCACGTTTCTGTATTTATCCCTGGGAACTGTAGCTCGGTTTGATTCTAACCTGCATAGCTTGCTAAGCATTATTCAGTTCACTCCATCAAAACACAAATTTCATGTCTTGTAAAAAAAAAAAAAAGATAGTTTTACAACAGCCAATGAGAATTTTATCAAGAATAAGAGTTGATTACAGAACTTCAGTCTGTATACAGCATCTGGATTTCTGGTTTGTTGAATGCTAACTGTTTAGGCACAGAATCTTGCTGAAGCAAACTTTCTGGAGGGAATAGTTTGTCAGTAATTTAACGGAGTAGCAGAAGCTCAACAAACCTGCATGTCAGTTGATAAACTTTCATGCTGTCACTAATGGTATTTGTCTGAATTCTTTATTTGACTATACAGTAAACAGGCAAGATGAGAAATTTGTCTGAGATGTTTCGTTATAAGAATGCTCCAGAATTTATAAACTGTTCCATAACTGTAATGCAAAAAATATTGACGGAAGGAGAAGCTGATACAGCAACTACTGTTCAGGATATTCAGTTGTCATTACCTAATGTCATGTTGCCTCTGACTTACGGCAGCCTTATGAATGAGTAATCTCCAAAATGTCCTGTAATCAAAAGCCTTGTTCATCTCTTGTAAACTCTAGTTTATGGCATCCTTTAGGGGGGTCTATCTATCCCCTATTTGGTCTTCCTCTTTTCCTGCTGCCTTCAACCTTTCCCAGCATTTTACCTAAAGAGATAGTTCAGACTTGATTTGATCTAGGAGTCACTTGTTCATCTTTCTGGCAGCTCAGGGCATCCATGAATCTCTCCTCCACCACCTTCCTTCAAACATTTTTTCCCTGTCCAGCGTTCTTTACTCTCCTGCTTTCACACCCATACATAATGATCGGGAATACAAGAATATGGATTATCTTGGTCTTGGTCTCCAGGAACACATCCTTATTCTTGATGATCTTTTCTAATTCCTTCATCACTGCCTTTCTGAGTCTGAGTCTCCTGATTTCTTGGTTGCAGTCTCCATTTGGATTGATGATTGAACCAAGGTCCACAAATTCTCTAACAATTTCAGTTTCTTCGTTGTCAACATTAAAGTTGTGTGGTTCTTCTGTAGTCTTGATTTTTGTCTTCTTAGAGTTTAACTACAGTCCTGCTTTGGCCCTTTTTTCTTTCACTTTCACTAAAAGCCATTTCAAATCATTGCTGCTTTCTACCAGTAAGATGGTGTCATCCATACATCTTAAATTATTGATGTTTCTTCCTCCAATTTTCACTCCTCCTTCATCTAAATCTAGTGCAACTCTTAAAAATCTAAGATTGAATACTTGTGTATTCAACCTGTTAGAGCTCCTACCTCTTATTTAAAGTGGCTGCTCATCTTTAACACATATATAGCAGGTGGGTTCAATGTGGTCCTGTCCATGGTGGAAATAGCTCTACCTATTAAATTTGGCCATTATGAGTGGAGGTGAATTTTATTTCACTAAATTTTTAAAACAATTTACTAACATTTGCAAAAAAGCATATTTGGGATGGAAAGAACTTGAGGTGTAAACATTGCTAATACAGGAGAAAGGGGAAGTGGCAACTTTTCCATCCTTGAAAGTGTACATTATGTCCCCATTCAAAAATAGGCATTTCCCTGGACACCAAAATTGTCAGCAAGAGAGTGTTAAACTAGGAATGGAAAACACAAGGTTGAGATTCCAACTATTTGTTTAGGGTGTTTTAGTATCATTGAAGGACTCAAGTTAGTTCACAATGTGAAAACAGGTGAAACCAAAAACACAATAGATTACTGATTTTAAAAAATCCATTAAATGAAACATTTAAGACCATAAAAGCAAACTTTAAAAAGTAAAAAGCCAACATCCAGGACTCAGTCAGAGTTATTAAATGTTATTAAAAGCCTGTCTCAAGAGGTGGGTCTTCAACTGTTGGCAGTATGATAAAATGGAGGGGCAATCCACAACTTGGGAGCAGCCACAGAGAAGGACCTCTCTTGTATCCCCATTAAATGTGCCTGCAATGGCAATTGGATCAAGAGAAGGCCATCCCCTGCAAAACCTAAGGGGTTGGAAGGCTCAGTTAGGGAGATACAGTTCTTCAGACATCGCTCACTGAATCACTTTGAGGTAGACATTTCCTTGACCTTGGAAGACAGTTTTGAAACTAAAATTTGGGACAGGGCAAAACCGTGTACATTTTCCTCAGTGTTGTGAAGGAAGGTGGGATAAATACACAGAACCTGGATCATGTGTGTATCATTAATATTTTCTGCTAGTTGGAACTCTTATGTACTACATCTGATTTCATTTACACCATGTTCATTACCTCAAGGCTATATCCAGTCAATAGCTCTTTAAAAAGGGAATAAAACAGTGCCATTAAAATCAGGAGACTGTTTGGAAAGCAGCACATCATTGCTGAGAGCTGCACATCCGAAGTCAAGATAGCTATAGTGATGTCCAATGTCAACTAGGAGAGGAACAAGAAGGAGAAGTAATGAAACATTTTAATTTTGCGCTTAAAATCTGGTCATGGGGAGCAGAACAGGCTCTCCCTGAAGAAGCTTGTTCCAAACATCATCGTGGCACTGAAGGCAGAGTGTCATGGCTTTTGTGATATTCCTACAAAACATTAGCTATCATATCACTAATTGCCAACTTTGTGGTTGAGGGGAAATCCTGCCCAGATCAGGATGGCTAATAACTCTGTGTATTTCATCCATCGCTGTTTTTGGAATTCTCGTATATAAATAATACAGCTCTTAGGCCCAAGTGACTAAGCTGCATTCTTGAGAGGCATTTCTCCAGATAACGAGAGAACCATATGGCTATAGAGAACATGCTTACGGAAGCATGTTCTTTATATTGATGCAAAAGTGTACAGAAAGGTTTTTGAAAATGCGTCATGAATAGGAAACATTTGGTTTGTATGCTGTTGCCATTTATAAACTGAAACTTTTGTTGATTATTTTTTCAAAAATGATAATTTGTTCATGGGAAAATGCAAGAACGAGTGAAACAACTGGTGTGTGGTTTCATATACATTTTGATGGTGTTGCTTTTTGAAACGCATTTGTTAACTCTTCGGTGAAAAACATGATACTGTTGAAGTTTGTACTTGGGAAAGTTTCAGCTTTTAACACCCACCGCCAATATGTAGTGAATACCACTTTTTCTACCAATTGTCCTCTGGCTTGTAGCATGATATAAGTTGATACAACACAATCTGGCAATGTTGGATACTTTTTTAGGAATATTCTAAATCATCATCATCATCATCATCATATTAGAACTGCAGAGCTGGAAGAAACCCTATGGATCATCAAGTCCAGTCCCTGTCAAGGAGGCCCAGTGGGGAATCGAACTCCCAACCTCTGGTTCCAAAGCCAGAGACCTAAAGCACTGAGCTATCCAGTTCTGGAGAGCCTGAGAAATGCAGTTTTCCCAGGCACTGGCATCTTCTGTGGGGATGTAAATTCTGGCCTACTTTACATTGACATGATAACTAAGAAAGTGTAAAATAAAAAAACCTCGTATTTTATAAACATGCAAAATTTATGTATGGGGCTTGAGGTATTTGAGAGAACATGCACACTTACAAGTCCAGTTTTTCCTTGTTATTGCATGGACTTATGAAACGTTGAAGCCTTAAATGGGTTATTTGCATCTTTTGTAAGCAATCACCCTCTTTTTTTTTTCCTTGCCAGGTCAATGTACTTCAGAAAGGGAAAAGTCACTGGAGATGTTTCGCATGTGTCTCTCAAAGCATGATGGTATAAAGATGTCTGGCATCTTGCTTGTATTCTGGAGGAAATAACGTGGTGGTTGCAGTATCCTCAACAGGTTCGGATGGAACATCTTAATTAATGAGAAATAAGTAATTAGTCAGAATTGTGCATACAGACAGCAGGCAACCTGGAAATGATGTTCCAGGATCCCTTGCACCTGCAATGGTGCAGATGATACTCTAGTTCTCTTTTCAAAGTTTGATTTATTAATCCAAATTTTAGATGAAGCTGAGGGGAGCTGACCCATCATTTAAAAAAAAAAACCTCTGGCAAAAACTGACAGAGTTTCAGGTGTGAAAAAAGTTGCCCAGCCTATTGAATGAGTGTCAAACAGCGCAAGTGGTAAGGAATTGTAATATACCTACTCAGTGAACATGGCCTTGTGAGCTTGTCAGTGGAGATGGAATCAGGTGATTAGGATAGCTTGTGTCCTAAGAAACCCAGTACAGATGTGAACTCTGTGGTAGAAGCTGTCAACTATAATTATCCAAACTTTATAGGAACTATCCAGAGTGCTCAACCTATTTTGAGGGGACCATCCAGTACGTTCAAAAGCTTCTGTAAAGTGCACAGTAAATCCTGGAATGGATTCATGGCTTCCATGAAATCAGAGTCACAGTCTCTACTGCCACTCTGCATGCATACATTACAGAGTACACTGGGATGTGTTGCATTTTACTTTGAATCTGGCATGAGACACATGGCACGCTGCTTACAAAGAAGGGTAGTTACCACTAATTTCTCCTTGCTGTTTGTTTTTGTATTTGTTTCCGATTTCTCGACTGCTCATCTCACTAGCATCTTCCCGGCATGAATTTGTTTCTTCCTGTGGCACTTTGTGCCATGCCAGAAAACAAAAATGTTTTCATGGTTTTTTTCAACCAGTCTCATTCTATTGGATAGAAAATGGAATTGCTTTCAATACTGTTTTATTTTTTAAAAGAATTATTCTGGGAGTGGAAAAGAAGAACATTTTGACTATAGATCAGCTCACCATGATTTATGCTGTATATCACAAATGTGGGCTGCTGCTGCTGCTGTTATTGTTGTGTTGAGATCTGTATTTAGAAGTGAGAATAACAATAACAATGATAGCAATAATCTTAGAACTGCGCAGCTAGAAGAGACTACCTAAGGGGAATAGTGGCTCAGGAAACAGACACTAGGAACTCCTGTTTTTTCTCCAGGCTGTACTGCCACATGAGTGGTTGCCTCAGTTTGCCTAATGGCTGAGCCGGGTCATGACAATGACAGAGGAGGGGAAGCTATTGTCTGTATTCAGGGGAATTGCAAGCCTGTCATTTCCCACCCATTTTAGATGATGTCACGTCAAATTAGAAGGAACGTGCAATCCTTGTATACCCAGCTAGTGCAAGGAGATTGTATTCAGTCTGCCTGCTGGCATAAAAGCGCTTGGGTATAAAAAACCCTCCCATTATGGAAACCACTCAGTGACAGGGTTATGAAACATTTCTATCACCCCAAATATTTCCATTGTAGCCAGGCCTCCTTGCAGATTAGAAATCTAATTTAATATCCTGAGTCATTTCCCTGTAAATTTGAGGCAAAGGAACATGTCGACCTGCAGCACAAATATTAGCTTTTTCGCCTGCACAGCAAGGCTGAGGAAGATCTGTGGGCTCAGGTCAGATGTAGGTGGTGAGACTTGGGCTGAATTTATATATCCCCTGAATAGGATGTATAGGCATGAACTGCAGTTCCCCAGTCCTTTTTGTTCACCTATCTGAAACCTGCTACCTACAGGCGAAGATTCTGAACAGGTCCCTGCCAGCTTCTCTTTTCAATTAAATACCTGTGGTTCTTTGTCTTTTTACCATGTTTTGCCCACAAAAAGGGGCAGGAGAGTTGAAATAGAATGAGACTATGGCACGGTATAGAAAGTGGAATCTCACAAGGTTATAGATGTCCTAAGAATGGATGATCATTCCAGACAGGACATGGCAGGGCTGCAGGGCTTGGGCCTTCCACCACACCTTCCACCTCTGTTCCATCTTTCTTATGGTTTTGATGGACCTGTTGGTGTTGGCCAATATCAGAAATCTTGGAAAATCTTAGATAAAAAGCAGAAGCCCTAAAGCAGTGACAGGATAGCATAGAATCATAGAATAATTGAGTTGGAAGGGGCCTATATGGCCATTGGGTCCAATCCTCTGCTCAATGAAGGAATCCAAGTCAAAGGAGATCTGACAGATGGTTGTCCAGTTTTCTCTTGAATGCCTCTAGCATTGGCGTGCTCACCACCTCCTGAGATAATTGGTTCCATTGTCATACTACTCTAACAATTATGAAGTTTTTTCCTGATATTTAGTCTAAATCTGGCTTCCTTCAGGGGGAAGTGATGAGGCAAAAGAAAGATTTTCCATACATATCAAATGAAGGTTAACCCAACAACAACAACCTGATGGAAACCAAATATCAATGAGACCCTCCCATTTGAAAAACTGAAGTTATTGGGTTTCAGAGTCTTTCTGTTGGAAAGTCATGAAAGAATTAAACAACAAAATCCTTCACTTCTTTTGTTAATGTTTTTAATTGTATTTCCATGATGCATATCCTTACAAACCTCTGCTGTCACCCTGCATGATCCTCCAGGCCCTTCATGGGCAAGGGGCTCTTGAAAGGACCTTGGGGAAGCCACATAAACTGGGACAACTGAGGTGCTTTTGTTTCGGTCCTTTATTGCAGACAACTTTTTACAGGCTCACAGCCCCCTTTTCCTGAGACTCACACCCCAAATCCCTCCAAATCCTTTGAATTGGCCCAGGAGTCATTCTGTTCACCCTTCCTTAGCTGTCCCTCTCTTCTGCCATATCTGCACAGTTCTCTCCAATGAGCCCTCAGGTATCCACCCTTAGTTCATTTGGTGGCAAAGTCCATAGATGGCCTGCTACTTCTGACACCACTGTCTCATCTGGGTTAGGGCTGGGTGATTCTCCTTCTGCTCCAGATCTACAAGAATGTAGTCTGCAACCATCTGTTGTGGGGGGAAGAGGCCGTGTCAGGTAGACAAATGCATAATCCACTCCTCAGAGAGCCTCACTCTGTCTGGCCTTTCCAAGACCCTCCTTGTTTCTCATGTTGTCACCCTCCTTCTCTCCTTCCTCCATGGTGTCTTCCCCTTTGAGAGCCTGTTGCCCTGTGTGCTGGCCATGCACCACCCCATCCTTTTCATATGCCCTTCAGATGGAGTGAGAGGCTCCTCTCTTCTGAGCCTGGGTGCCTGAGGTATTTACAGGTTTAGGGGCAACCTGGCCAGTCCTTCTTCTCTGGCTGGCTGCCCAATAGCAGGCCATTTTCCTGTCATGCCGCCACAAGCAGGTCTCGGGGTTGGAAAGAGGCCCCCGTTTTGATGGACCTTGTTCTAGGTAAAAGACAAAAAGTGTGGGAAAACTTGATGGCTAAGATCTACTTGAGGAAAAAGCATAATTAAATTCTCTCTACTTCTGAAATTCAGAATATCAGTCAAAAAGAAAAGAAAAAGAAAAAACAAAGAAGGCAAAAACGTTGTGACATCTTAAAGACTAACTGCTATATTTTAATGTGAGCTTTTGTGAACAAGTCCACTTCCTCAGATGTAAGAGCAGGACTATTTTATTTATTTATTTATTTATTTTTATTTTATTAAACTTATATACCGCCCTTCTAGAAAATGTCTACTCTGGGCGGTTTACACAAAATATAAAAAATAAACCATGAAAATATATATGTAATAAGAATAAGACGCAAATTAACAACAGAATCCAAGATAGGGGGAAAAGAAAAAAGAGAGATAGGCTAGTTGAGAGCTGTAGGGAAGGCCTGCCTGTACAGACATGTCTTCAGATTGGTCTTAAAGGCCCTCAGCGAGGGGGCCAGGCGGATCTCTACAGGTAAGTTGTTCCAGAGATGAGGGGCCACTGCAGAGAAGGCTCAACTTTTAGTTTTTTCCCTTCTGACCTCTCTCGCTGTTAGGCCCCTCAGCTGCCTGGCCTGACTAGAATGGGTGATACGGGCAGAACTAGGTGGAAGAAGGCGCTCTGCCAATTATCAAGGGCCTAAACTGTTTAGGGCTTTGTATGTAATAGTCAACACCTTGAAATCGATGCGGAAGCGAATAGGTAGCCAGTGCAAGGCAGCCAGGGTGGGGGAAATATGGTGGAATTTTTTCACCCCAGTTAATAGCCTGGCTGCCATGTTCTGGACCATTTGAAGCTTCCGCATCAGTCTCAAATGAAGCCCCACGTAGAGAGCATTACAGTAGTCTATTCTTGAGACTACAAGCGCATGGACCAGCGTGGTGAGCGCCCCCGTGTCTAGATAGCTGGGCCAACTGCCGAAGATGTAAGTGGGCGGACCAAACCACGGATGCTACCTGGGTCTCCATGGTAAGCGCTGGGTCAAGATGGACCCCCAAGCTGTGGACCACACTCTTCAAGAGCGCCCACCCGCAAGACCCCCGTCTTGTCTGGGTTCAACCTCAGTCCATTCGACTTTATCCATTGTAGGACGGTCTCCAGACAGCGCTCAAGGGACGGAACATGGCAAATATTTATACATGCCCCCCAAATAAAGAAACTGTTTGTTTCCTGAGCACAAGTTGTTGATAGTGCAGCATTTCACACCTGGTAATGACCTTTAAGACCCCTCTTCATATTCAGTTTCCCTCCCAGGAAGCATTATTCTGCAAGCAATGACAATGATTGGTGGCTAAATTAATCCCAGGCTATAGATAATGAGCAGGAACAATATGATAATAAGTATCTCTAATCATTAATGGGGCTTGTGAGGTGGCACTGGTTAGTTAATAAGAAAATAAAACAGAATTATAGCAGATATAACATAATATTTTACATTTGATAACAGCCTAAGAAACGTTGGCTTGTACTGAGTCCATGGAGATGGCAGAAAGTGAGGAGGAATTAAAGACCCTCTTAATGAGGGTGAAAGAGGAGAGCGCAAAAAATGGTCTGAAGCTCAACATCAAAAAAAGATCATGGCCACTGGTCCCATCACCTCCTGGCAAATAGAAGGGGAAGATATGGAGGCAGTGACAGATTTTACTTTCCTGGGCTCCATGATCACTGCAGATGGTGACAGCAGCCACGAAATTAAAAGACGCCTGCTTCTTGGGAGGAAAGTGATGACAAACCTAGACAGCATCTTAAAAAGCAGAGACATCACCTTGCCGACAAAGGTCCGCATAGTCAAAGCTATGGTTTTTCCAGTAGTGATGTATGGAAGCGAGAGCTGGACCATAAAGAAGGCTGACCGCCGAAGAATTGATGCTTTTGAATTGTGGTGCTGGAGGAGGCTCTTGAGAGTCCCCAGGACTGCAAGGAGAACAAACCTATCCATTCTAAAGGAAATCAACCCTGAGTGCTCACTGGAAGGACAGATCCTGAAGCTGAGGCTCCAATACTTTGGCCATCTCATGAGAAGAGAAGACTCCCTGGAAAAGACCCTGATGCTGGGAAAGTGTGAAGGCAAGAGGAGAAGGGGATGACAGAGGACGAGATGGTCGGACAGTGTCATCGAAGCTACGAACATGAATCTGACCAAACTCCGGGAGACAGTGGAAGACAGGAGGGCCTGGCGTGCTTTGGTCCATGGGGTCACGAAGAGTCGGACACGACTAAACGACTAAACAACAACAAATATGTTTTATCTTAGCTGTTGCTATTGTCCTTTAATTTTTCTTCTCCAGCATGGCAACTTTCAGATCATGTGCAAAGTGAAGCTCAGAATTTATGATGTTTTCCTTTGTAGCCAAAACCAGCACCATGTGCATACATGGGGAATGCTTAGGAAAACCTGAAGTTTGCGGAAGCTAAAAAATAAAAATAAAATTAAGGAAAGAAAACCTAGGTGAGGGAAGAACCACAACAGATTACTGAGTGTTCTGTCAATATCACTGGAATGGTTCCATAGTGTAACATTTTGTTGCAGGCCCCACTGGCCCAGCATTAACTACATTTTAGCTATTTTACAAATGCATGCCACATTAGTGGATTATGTGCTTTGTCTTTAATTCTTTGGATATCAGACAGGACATTTCCCCCCTACTTTTAAATGTGTCCAATTTTTTTTCTCCCTTTCTAATGCAAGGCAAATAATTTATGTCTATCGTTAGATGCCTTTTTGCATCTGCTAAAGCAAACCAACCAAACCAAGCTACAAATGATTTTTTTAAAAAAAAGATTTTCTTTGATTTAACACATGAACATCCATTTTCCTTGATATTTTATTAATTTGTTCAGGTCTCTCTGGAACATTCAGCCGAACAGAAGAGGAAGAGTTATTTTGCTGTCTCATATTTGGGGCATTTGGCTGGAACTGAGAGACTGAAGACAAATGACAGTGATATTCTCCACTTGTCATCTTTTGAGAATGTAGTTTAGACTTGCTCATCAACTAAATTCACACTTCAAACTCTTTTTGGCACATTGTCATATCTGAAGTCAGCTCTCTCTTGAGAGTTTCTCCTTGATTGACTTCGTCTGGGATGATGTGATATGTTTCCATCTGACCTGCCTGCGGTTGGGTCCACAAACTCTTCTTTTCTTTGTACTCTCAGAACTGTTCTGGTATGTGTGTGTGTGTGTGTGTGGTTTAAGACAAGTGATATTTGATCATCTACACTGCATGCTGGGGTTCACCTCTGGCAACAGTCCACCATGCTGACACTGTCTTTAAAGATGTAGGTATCATTTTAGGATTGTCTGTAGCCAGAGCACTGACTCCAGTCTCAAGGAATGGCTGGTGATGTTTCTCCAAGCTTCCAGCTAGGAAGATAAATCTCAAGGTCACTAACACAAAGGAGATGATCATTTGATTTTTCTCTGTGTTCTGTGTTTTTAAAGCTTGGCCTTAAAACCTGGGCAGAAATGGTGACAACAACTGAAGTTTCTGAGCACATTCTGTTGTCCAGAAAGTTCCTCCAAATGTCCCTCTTCCTATAGTTTTGGGTTGCCATATTATTTTAATAACAGTAATGGTATGCCGTCATCAATTTTGAAATTTCATTAACTTACTCAAAGTTATAAGGACCTAAATTCCTGCTGCTGGAGAATAGAAACTCTTTTCCACTCTAGCTCTCTGTTTTGCTCTCAAACTGGAACATTACAAACACAGGCTCTTTCTAAGGATTCCCCCCACCCACTGGACTAAATCAAACAGTCCACAGGGGTTATTCAGGCACCTCATGCATGACAGTACAAACAGGGGAAGATTTGGGACAATTAAAGACTTCCTCTTCCTATCCCATAGCTCCCATGGCTTCCATGCAAATGAAAGGCATTAGACAGAAGTCAGAAAAATATCAGGACATAGGTAGGGAATTTTAAATTACCAAAAATCACTCTCTGTTGTTGATGTTATCATCCTTCCACAAGCATAAGTTACAGAATAAGATTTCAGCCATTGCATTCAGACATGTGAAGTTCAGGGTTTCATATGCCCAAATCCTTAGGTGATTCTTTAATTGCTCTTTGGATTTTGACTAGTATGTCTAGGGGAAGGTGAACATATAATGCACTGGTGGTAAATTAAATGAGTTTTAGAGCATCTAATTAATTGACATAACACCTTTTATTTTGAAATAGCATATCCAGTCTGTAGTCTAAGCACTGATTGCATTCCTATCAAACTGATTAAACATATCTCTTGCTGAATAACAACTCGGTAACATGATATTAGAGATGAAAACTCTTACGGATGTAAATTAGGGATGTAAATCTTTACTTGTCCTTCTACAAGGTTGAAATACTATAACAGTCTCTTTGCCTTTCGAGAGGATGAGATGTTTGCTTGCATCAACAGCAAGAGTGCTCACTTTGGTGAGAAATATTGTTGCGTAGGCGCGGTTACACCATTGAAATGAATTAAGAGCTGGGTCAGAGTAATTGGGCACATGGTTTTTGTATCGGTGTGTGTGTCCTCTTGGGACAACTTTTATTCTGGTTGTAAGCTGTGTGGTATATCACTAGAGGGGGACTTCAAATCATCAAATTCATGAGCACAGGTGCTTGGGTTTGTTTGTAGAAACAAGGGAGAGTGGGAGTGGGATGGAGGACTGAAGGAGTGAAGAGAGAAAGCGAGTGAAAGAAAAACAAAACAACTCCCTTCAAGAGAAAGATATCTACCCTTCCCCCAAAAAAGGCTAATGCAAGATTACCTCACCAGGGAATTGGTGACGGAGCAGCAGCAGCAGCTGCTTTGAGCTGGCCCTGAAGCACGTAGTTTGTGCAAGAGACATACGTGCAGCATGAGAAGGAAATGCCGCTTGCAATAGCAGCCACCTTGGCTTCAGCCTCTAACTGGTGAGGGAAAGTTTCCTGACGCCACAGCCCAGGCTTGCTTCCATGCCTCATTCTCTACTCTTCATCTGCTGGAAGCCAAGACAGCTGGCTTGACACAATTTTTTAAAATGTATTTCAAAATGGCATAACGATAGATCAGCAAGGTACAAGAAGATAAACCACCAGCAAGGTAGCTGGCAGCACTTTCCAGTGGTTAAGTGACACAGCGATAAAATAGAAACAGAATACAAAATAAGAGTTCAGACTGCAGAGTATCCTGCAGTCCAAAACATGTGATCCTGGCATACAATACTTGACAAACTCCACAGATACAATTGACTCCAATACAGGTGTTCGCACATGCCAAACTACATTCATAATCGAGTTAAAATAAACAACCTCCTCATGGTTATTTGAAATACCTCACTTTCTGACCAAAAAAATATGTGCACTTAGCTGTGCATTGTGTAAATGGATTTTTTAATCCATTTCAAACATGCTAAACCCAATGCAAACCTAGGAGTATTTCAGCATGTAACCACGCCCTTAGTTACACCTGCATTAGACAAATGGCACAACTTGCAGAGGTTTCTTACCTTTACAGTGGTGCCTTGACTTACGAACTTAATCCGTCCCAGAAGATGCTAATAAGTCAAAACGTTCGTAAGTCAAATCAGCATTTCCCATAGGAATGCATTGAAAACCGATTAATCCGTTCCGGCTGTTTTTTGTTCTTATGTCGAGGCGCCATTTGTAAGTCAAAGCATTAGTTCCCATAGGAACTAATGCAAAACTGGTTAATCCATCCTCTACCACTAGGGGGAGATTTTTTTTTTTAACCTAAGATGACTTAGGTTAAAAAAAAGGGCAGGGAGGGAGGGAGGGAACGAACACCTTTTAAACAGAACACCTTTAAAACCAAGCAGCTTTAAACCAAACCAAGCACCTTTTAAACCAATTTTTACATTTTAAAATTACAGTACCAGGCAGTACCAGGCAGTACCAAGCAGTCCAAAGTCCATTTCCCACTTTCCCCACGGTTTTTTTTGTTCGTAAGTCAAAGCTCCGTTCGCAAGTCAAAGCAAAATTTTGTGAACGGAGCTGTTCGTAAGTCAAAATGTTCGTACGTCGGGGCGTTCGTAAGTCACGGCACCATTGTATAGGCAATTAATGAGTCCTCACTTGGATTTTGAGTCATGCACCAAACTAGCAGACATGCGTATGCCTGAAAATCCAAGTGGGGATTCATTCATTGATAGTTGGAAACCACTGCAAGTTACACTGTTTGCCTTCTGCAGACATAATGATGCAACAGGATTATGGCCAGACATGAATGACAATTTTATTTCAATTTCTGTATGATAAACATTTGCCAAAATACATCGATGTCTTTCTAATCCAGATGGAAAGAAAGCAAGGCTTTGTTTTCATTTTCAATTGAAATATGAGAGAAACTGAAATTAGTAGCTTTAACTAGACAGACCAGTGCATGGAATAATTAACTTTTAAAAGTCTGCACTTAAATCCCTGTACAAGATACAGGGAAAGTCTTCATGCTGAGAACAGCCATGCTTCTTGAATTTTGCCAGTAAAAATGGGAAAGAAAGTTCTTTCCTTTAATTCTCCAAAGAACTTAGGAAAATGCATAGATCACAAGAGAAATAACTCAATTGCTTGTGTTGTTTTTTTTTCCAGTATAGGTGGCTGAATACAAATATTACAGGGATTCCTAATTCTGTGCCGGGTTGTTCAAGCTTCCATTGCTGGCAATGCTATCAACATCATTTCCATTCAACTGTATACCTAGGTCTGCATATGCTAGAACATGAATACTAAACAATAGCTGTAATACCAATTGGATTCTTGGCAGAGTCTCAAAGACAAGGGTTGTCAGATTTTATATCTCATATCCTCCCTGGATTTCACACTGATAAAATGACACAAAAAGCAGCAGGCATGTAGAGACAGACTTTCGAGGAGACACATAGATTTGGTTAATTTGCTCCAAGAATTCATCTTGAAGTCCAATAAGTAAATATTAGCCATTTCCTAGAAATGTGAATATCCCAGGACACGACAAAAATCACACAACATCAGATATTTCATTATAAACCTCTTCATAAGAAACAACATGACAGTTGTTCACCTGAGGCTAACTGGCAACTCTTCCAAGGAGAGCAGGCAGCTTTGCATTCTTGGATTCTAGATCATAGTTTGTCACATAAATAACAGAATCCACTCTTGATATAAAGAATGATGTGCAAATGCTCACTATATTCTTTACCTGTTCGACAGGAATTGCTCTATTCTGTAGTCAGCTATTCCTAAATCTTGTTCAGCTAGGAAATATTCTACTATTTATTCCAGGAAATTTAAGTGGGAAATTTGACAATTAACTTGAAGGGTCGGGGGTTCATCATTTATCATGCAATTTTTAGAATAGAGTTTCTTTCCTTCTGTTCATTTGCACCTTTTCTCATTCTCTGTTACTAATAATTAATAATTACAAGCTGTCAATGACTTATAGTTACATTTTCCAGGGTTTTCTAGGTATAGAACAATCAGAAGTGGTATACAATTCCCTTTTATCTGGGGCCTCCCTGGGACTGTACAATTTGTTCAACACTACACAGGCTGGCTCTTCTCTGGAAAGTAACAGTGTGAGTTGAACTCCCAGAACTTACTGAGCTATCTAGGTTACTAGGGTTAAGGATAAGTCATAAACCCTATCAATTCATTACTCATATGTTCTCAGCAACATGCTTAGATCACCTAGCCCATTACCTTCTTGGTTATCACTTTCTCCCTATGGAGACCAACAAATCTGAACGGGGGTCCTGCTCTCATGTAGGCTCTTTCTTACACAAGTCACTGTCCACACAAAGAAAGGGAAGATGGAGGGCGTGGAGTTAAGTGTTCCTTTCTAAGCTTTCAAATTTTTGAAAGCCCTTACTGAGCCTCATGGGTGCAGAGACTACCAATCCTCTAATCCCTTGTAGCTCCCATGGAACTTAACCCCTTCCACTCAATTTCTCTGTTTTCTTCACAGGAACAAAATAGCTGACAAAGTCTTTATTCCTTATCTTTAAGTAACTAAAAACTCTTGTGAGGATTTTAATGTCTTGGTTAAAGCCTCCAAAATTCTGGCCAGAGAAATTCTGGAGAATTCTGGGAGCTGAAATCCTGGAAATCTGGAAGTTCCATGCTGATTGGTTGTGTAACTTCATTTGGGCTCTAACAAGCAGAAGCCTTAGTTAACACATCCAAGAGTCTCTAGCATTTCTCAAGGTTTCTAGAAGGAGTAAATTAAAACTGGGAACCACTGGGCATGAAAAAGCAAAACAAAAGGGGGGGGGGAGCTGTTAATAGAAAGTGGAAGAGAACAGAGCAACAGTGCCATTCAGAAAAGACTGAGAAAGTGTACAGCGGGCAGCAGTGGCACAGTGTTATGGCTACCTGGAAGTTTCTTTTCTGTTCCATCTGTTCTGTCCCTTTGGTTGCTCTTAGGGGTGACTTCACTTCCTTTCCTACTTATCCTTCTTCAAGCTGTATTTCTAGCATGTAGAAAATAATGTCTCTGCAGTATCTGCAGGGAATCAGTTCCAAGCCCCCCCCCCCCCCCGTAATGGATGCCAAAAAACACAGAAGTATTGAATGACATATATTACATGGCCTCAGGCTCCCCCTAGTGGCCAGTTCTGAGAAATACATTCTGGAAATATGTATAAATATATATTTCTGAAATTTTTTATCTAGTATTTTCAGGCAGCGGATAAATTGATCTCCAGATACTGATCTCGTGGATAGGGGGCCCTACTATACTGTATCCAATGTAACCCAACATTTGGTAGAGTTACTGTAATAAAGGTTCTTTCCTTTGTTTCTGCTTTGTAGCTACTTAATCACACTTAAAGCACTTCACCACACCCCTTTTTCAAAACAGATACAGATATACAGCTGCAAAGATCCCCTATATATTTTCCTGCCGATGCTTTGACAAGAAAAACACAAAGAGAAAGCTTTCTCCTGTGAGACAGTGGCCTTCAGCTAAGGGAATCTCTTTCAAGAAGCAAAGATTTAATGTTTGTCTTATGTTGCGTACTCTCTTAACTGGGCATCACTCTTGCACTTTTAATCCCTGGTAGAAAGCTACTTGGAAGTGGATAGAAAGAGATGCAGCAAATCAGTGTGACATGCAGGAGATGAGGGCTGGAGGCAAGAAACGGTCTCAGAGTAGCTGTATTCAGAAGAACTAATACATCCAAGCTGTTTATGACCCTTCAGATTGCTGCTCAAAACACTATGGAACCAGAGGCAGCTTTAGGAGTGAATGGGCAGGGTGCTTGCCCTAGACATCAAGCTGATGGAGGTGCTGAGTGTCATGACTTCAGTGTTTCATTGTCATCTGAGTGATGGGTCTACAGTGAGCTACCCTGAAATAAAGCCATGCCTTCAGTCTCTGTTCACCACACATACACACAATTCTACACATTTGGTTTGAACTACAAGAATGAGCTTTCACTAATTCGCTTCAAAGTATAGTTCTGTTTAGGCATTTGTGAAAGAGTTAAAATCAACACTGAGGAAAGACCACATAACTCCATTCCCTCTGTCATTCTTCACTTGTGGAAAATCAAGGACTGTAGAGTTTTGTCGTACCAAGTAGGGATGTAAGTTTTGTAGTTTTCATTCTTGCAAGAGTGAATGGAAATATTTAAAAGTTTCCCCCTGCTGGGTGAGATTACAAATGTTTTTGTTAATTTTCCACATTTTGGCACTTTTTGAAAAATATTTGTGGATCAATTTTTGTTTGTTTATTTAATTTTGTGCAAAACACCACGTATTACATCCAAAAGATTTGCATTTTGTGCAAAGAACCTTGTAGTTTGGACAGAAAGCCTTGTATATTGCTCAAGATACATAGTGTCAAGTCTACAATACGAGGTTCTTGTAACATCTCTGTGTCACCGCAGAGAGGATCCACTTACTGCGCAGTCACACTAGCCAAGTGCTACCTGGTGTGGGTGCTTGCCAGGTGGGTCAGTGATTGGGAAAGCTTCCTGTGAGCCCCTTGTTCCAACATCCTCTGAGCCACTTGCTCCTTGGTTCTTCAGGGAATAAAAAACAGATTGTTGCTACTGGTTGCAAACCAACCCGGCAAGGTACAAACTCGAAAACCCACAAAAATGCTGAAAAACCTCGGAGTACATAAGATACAGGATATAGCATCTTAAACTCCCTCCAGCCGTCCAAATAACCACACCGCTGTAAAATTTTATAATTTTATTTAAGAAATTTTAGTAAAACATAAAGGTTCCCCAAAAGGTTTAATGACTGAAGCAAAATCAAGATAATGTGAAGCAGTTCCATCTTACAGAAAAATAAAAGCAGTTTCAGGCAATTAGGACTCATTCCCATAGAAAATAATAAAGCTATCTAGTTCTGAGCTGTACTTAAAATGCTGTGCAGTTCCAAGGCATAGGCAAAGTTCAGCATAATGATAGTTGCATATTAAAGCAAGCATGAAGAAACATATTGCTACCAGCTCGCTGCTGCTCTCTGCCACTCTCTTAATTCATTGTTCCATTACACCTTATATCCTATTGTCCCTTCATGAGCTGGCTGAAACTTCCCATCAAACAGATGAATCCAATTAATTGGTTTCTACTGCATGAGCACTTCCAGGACCTCCATAGGTGTAAACCACCCACATGTTATGAGAAACCAGGCACAGCCTTCTATTCAGAAAACATTCCAAGGCCATAGACAAGATTTCACAGGAGTTTGGGATGCCTCAGCCCAATTACTCAAACATACTTTCTTATTAATTCAGCTCAAGCAGTTTTAAGATTTTACAAGAGAGGGTAATCAACCCCATTTCTGCTGGTTTCATCAGTGTTCTCATGCAACAATCACTGAGTTTTTGTGAATAATATTGCTGACAAAAACAATGTTGGTCATTTATTCCTGCAGCAGAGGAAAATCTTGCAGCAGTTGCTGTTTTTCTACAGGTATCCTCGTGATACCATATTTTGTCAAGGATGAGACAATTTTCAAGCATTTGTTACCTCCTTACGGCCAAGCACTCTATATACTATAAATTATATAAGCACTATAGTACTGCAAATAATGTTTCAAAAAAGAGTGAACGCTATATGCCTTGAGTTGGCAAGATTGCAATGCCAATCAGCCCTAACCAGCATACCTAGTGGCTGAAGGATGCTGGGAGTTTTTGTCAGACAGAATCCAGAGAGCTGCCGGTTATCTGTTCCTGGTATATATTGGTGGAGGTGTTCAAAGAAATCTTTACCTAGGATGTTTTTTTGCCTTACCATTGAATTTCAAACACGTCCAGGAACTGGCCTCTCTGGCACTTTGTGAGGAGACATACCGACTTGAGTTATCTCTTTGCCCCTAAACCAAAATCTTGGTATCTCACATATCCGAAGGCCTTTTCCCCAGTGGCATCAATGGAACAAAATTTTAACTAATGCAGGCAGCTCACCTGGAAAGACTGCTTTGGGAGGTTAGAAGATTAATGAATGAGTTGAGTTTAAGTAAGCGAAAGTGAATTAAATACATGGCCCAGTTCAAGGCTCTGTAATGAGTTTTCACTCATTAACACTGTATGGCTTTTTTTTTAATTGAATTATTCAGGTTGCATAGTTTCTTAAATAAACTCAATGAGGAAGCAACACAGTATGGGAAGCACCTGTTTTTTCCTCTCTCTTTGAAGGATAGGAGCCCCAATGTGAAGATGTGGGTGTTGAACTGGGCCCCAGAGTGTCTCCAATTTTTTCCCCCTTTCTTCCTCAAGATTCCACTGACTGTAGGGAAGCAAACACACTGAAGACCCTGGAAACTGTAGGAGTCAAACTGGACCCAAAGAGCCCAGGAAACAGACCACATTTGGCCAACAACCACAGTTCTGTGGTTTACCTGTGTCAAAGCTCAGCGCTTGCTTTGGTATAGCAGTGACGAGAGATATAAATCCTCACTTGTCACATCTCAACATGGAAGGACAACAAACTGCAACATTCTTCTCCTCTGAGTATAAGGAATATCTTAGTGTTCTTGATCAGAACTGTGACATGGCACGAACCATGCTTTGTCTGAAACAGTCCATTTTTGTGCAAAATTGTGCAAGTTGCTCCATTTCTCAGATTCGACAAATTGCCCAGAACTAGGATGTCTGTTGTTTCGTTTAAGAATCTGGAGCAATGGGTGGGGTTTTGGCATCTTTTTTTAACATGCCAGACGTCCTGTTCTTGTTCGGTGTATGCCTGCTTTGCTTTTCAAACAGAAAGGATGCAAAAAAAATTGTACACATTGGAGACCTCAAGAGAAAAGACCTTTTTATCTCATATACAGCTGAAGGTGAGAAAACATATGCAGCTAGAAATTCCTCATCAAGGTGGCATATTGATACTGTAGAGCATAAACTGAGGAGAAGAAATTTTAACAAGTATGCTTTCCATCCTCACCAGTGATATATTTGCACACGAAGTTGTGGTTTGCCTTGAGTTATTCTCAACCTTTGACCTTCGCTTGCAGGAAAGAAAAAAAGGGCTTCCCAATGCTTTCTGAAAAATGTTTTACCTGTTGAGAAATATATGTCTTCAATATTCTTCTGTCTTCCTAGATTTCACAAGCAGGGATGGTTCTTCCTACTGATTGGCTCAAATATTCTCTTTTATGTTATCATCCCATTCCTCATAATTATACCCTTCTGGAGCAATTAATATTCTTCATCTCCTTCCCTGGTTATTATGTTCTTTAATGACTTGTTCTCCACTCAGCTCCCACCCTCCTAAGGGTCGTTTGTGCTTTGTTTTAGCTCTTTCCACTCATCCCTCATTAGTCAAAATTTAATTGTATGTTATTTTGCTATAAAGTTCATCCAATTTTTCAGTATCTTCCCAGTATGGTGTCGTCTCCCCCTCCCAAATTCAGCAGCATTCTCGTTGCCGCTTTACTAGATCAAAGGAAAAGAAGCTACTAATTCACAACGGAACCCAAGAATAGAAGGAAGTGTCATGCAGGGTCAAGCTAATCGTCCCAGTGGTCCAGCCATCTTTCTTTGACAGAGCCCAGAGGAAGTCAGCAGGAAAAAATAACAATGTAGAGGGATCCATTCTGTGTCATTCAATATCATCTTTTGAAAATGATGGAATTTAAAAACAAAATCCTCACAAGCCCAGAGACCGTATTGGTGGCAGTTGGGAGGTAAAGACACACTGGAAATGAAGGTATGGTGTTTCATTTATCTATTTACCTGTTTGCTTATTTATTTAATACATTCACATGTATCATGTCTTCAACAATGAAAGTTCCCTGGTCAATTTAGGTAAAGGTAAAGGTAAAGGTTAAGGTAAAGGTTCCCCTTGACAATTTTTGTCCAGTCATGTTCGACTCTAGGGGGCGGTGCTCATCCCCGTTTCCAAGCCATAGAGCCAGCGTTTGTCCGAAGACAATCTTCCGTGGTCACATGGCCAGTGCGACTTAGACACAGAACGCTGTTACCTTCCCACCGAGGTGGTCCCTATATATCTACTCGCATTTGCATGCTTTCGAACCGCTAGGTTGGCGGGAGCTGGGACAAGCGACGGGACCTCACTCCGTCGCGTGGATTCGATCTTACAGCTGAAGATCTACAGACCTTACAGCACAGAGGCTTCTGCGGTTTAACCCGCAGCGCCACCACGTCCCTGGTCAATTTACACGTCTATAAATGAAGTACAGTATGAACTCATCTGCTGAACAATATAAAAGTAGCATTAAAACAATGGTGGAATTTGGAAGTTCTGGATGAATGAAGAAGTGTTGACCTGGCCCTGAAAAAATAATGCAGTGTATGCAAGGTAAGATTCCCCCACTGCATGAGGGAATTCCAAAGCTGGGGTACCAAAACTGAAGAGGCTTTCTCTGTATTTGACACCCTTCTCACTTGAGCTGGTGGGAGAACGTGACAAAAATATTCCGTTGTAGCTCTTCATGAACGGAGAGCTCCATGTTCATTTGGGTCAAGCATGGGCAACACATATTGCCTGGGGACCACTTGGGGCCTCCACCCCCAGATTTGCTACAGGTACCTCTGAAATTCATAGCTTGGCAGCCTGGTGGCGTGATCTCCAGTTGGTTTGCGGTGACAAAGTGGCAGATGCTCCTTGGAGATCACTGTAACCCATTCCTTCTCCCAGAAGCTCATTCTTCCAAACAGATATTCCACATAAAAAGAGTCCTTTGTTCGGACATAAAGAAGTCTCAAATAAATTCTGCAGCCAGAGATCTCCTCTGCCAAGGCTGAAAGCTACCAAAGCCCCATCAGCTCAAGAACTGCCATCACTTTCCTGTCCTTTTCTTGATCAGATACAAATTACATACCTGTCACCTTACTGACTGCATTTTGGAAGTTGCATATAACCACCCCCTTCCCGAACGGCATTCCAAGTAACCTACTATTTAGTTCTCTTCCCCTTGCTAAATAGTGCTGACTGGTAGTTTTTAATTAAGATCTGACAGTTGGAATTTGCATTCCAAAACCCACCAGAAGGCTCCTGTATTAGGCTGTCTATTATTTTATTCTGTGCACAATGCACACATTCGCTTCTCCTAGCCTTCGTTTCTTGCCAGTGTACTCTTCCGCAGGATATGTCAGGTCGGCTTCTCCAAAACTGTTGCGAAATCGGCATTTTGCAGTTTGATGTCTTCAGCGAACGAAGGGTAATTAAGCATGCAGTGCGATTTGTAGAACTCCAAATTGAAGCAAAACAGCCAAAAAAGAGTTAGTTCTCATCTGTTTAATTCCTACCTGTCCGCTTTCAAAAAGTGCTTGATACCAACTGGATTGACTGCCTGTCACAACTTTGCTACGTACCAGTCTATTTGGTTAGGGTGATTAAGGCCTCCTCGTTTTGAGAGATTATACCTGCCAAATGCAGCGAATTCTTACCTGAAGGAGGAAGGTGATGGCAGATGCTCTGATTTGCCCTTGGCTTTAAATAACTGCATTTCAAAACTGGACAGGTTTCTGTGAGGCTGAACACTATGCCAGGTTGCATTTCAGTCTTTGACAGTGGCAGAATGACAGCCAGTACAGCTTGATCTCGACTCACTGAGTCCCATGAGGGTTGCGACCGGGGAGGTCTGAAGAGCAGGGCAGAAGGAGGAAAACAGACAGACAGAGAGACAGACAGATGGATTGAGCACCTTGAATTCAAATGACACTCATTACAACTTAAGTCTTTTTAAAATCTGTGGGACCGAAGTGATGAATAACTTGATTTTAATGGGACATAGGTTTGGACAACTTAATCTGGATTAAGGGTAGAAGAATACTCCCTAAATGTTTCATTCTCATCAATTTAGACTGTCATGAGACATCTCAGTCAGGGATTTTCAAGCCCTTAAGATTCATTGCTTGGAAGTGAGAACTACACACAACTGGGTATTTTACCTTATCTCTACAGAGATATCAGGACCTTTATAACTTGCATTAACTCTTACACAAAACTAGGGTCCTTTCCCTTTCAGAAGGAATGGAAGGTGATCATGGACACACATGCATTGAGAAAGAGAGAGAGAGAGAGCAAGCAAAGAATAATGTTTGTTTTAAAAAGAACCCCACTACTTCTTCTAATCTTTAAAATCCATGTGACCAAACAGCAATCACCTCATTTCAAAGCAAACTGCATTCTTTGCATGAATTGTTGCTGTTGTTTTGACTTATATACCATGCCATAGTGTTAGAGCACTCGGTGGGCAGTTTACAATATAACTATGCAAGCAGCATTTTGCCTCCCAGTGAGCTGGGTACTCATTTTACCAACCTCAGATGGATGGAAGGCTGAGTCAGCCTTGAGTCAGCAGCTACCTGAACCAGTTGGAATCAAACTCAGGTTGTGAGCAGAGGCTTAACTGCAGTACTGAATTTTAACCATTATGGCACAGATTTTCAAGGTAAATAAAGTATTGAAAAGGTGGTTCTACCAGTTCCACACCCCAGTGAGTTTCCATGGCAGAGCCAGAGAACTGAATCTAGGTCTCCTGAGACCACACTACACTAGGTACCTCAACAAGGATTACATCGCTACTCAACTACAAAGGAGGTACTAGCAATGACCACTTTTAGATGGTTTAGATCTTGGATAACCCAGCTGTCCCTGGACTGCAACTTCCAGATACCTCAGCCAGCACAGCTAGTAGTGAAGGCTTCTGGGAGT
This sequence comes from Intellagama lesueurii, assembly GCA_037013535.1. Classification (NCBI taxonomy): domain Eukaryota; kingdom Metazoa; phylum Chordata; class Lepidosauria; order Squamata; family Agamidae; genus Intellagama; species Intellagama lesueurii. Next base: position 12,725,280 of record JBAJHW010000003.1, read on the forward strand.
TGCAGTCCAAGAACACCTGGATTACCCAAGGTTGGGAACTGATGGAAGAAAGGGAAGGTGCCACTTCGTTTTATACTACTTTGCAAAATTGCCTCCCCACATGCCATAATTGCTATCTGCTTTGAAAGTGGCCTGCTTAGAGAAGGTAATTTTTCCCAGGAGCAAAATTATGCAAAGGTTTGTTGGGGATTATGCTTACCATGTTGGTATCATTAAATGTAGATTAAATGTAGCCCTCTCTTTTCAAGTGGAGGAATTCCTTTAATTGAAGTCCAAAACATTTAATAACTTCATAGAATCATAGAATCACAGAGTTGGAAGAGACCACAGGGGCCATCGAGTCCAACCCCCTGCCATGCAGGAACTCCATCAAAGCACTCCCGACAGATGGCCATCCAACCTCTGCTTAAAAACCTCCAAAGAAGGAGACTCCACCACACTCCGAGGCAGCCTATTCCACTGCCGACCAGCTCTGACGGTCAGGAAGTTCTTCCTGAGATTCAGCTGGAATCTCTTTTCCTGTACTTTGAAACCATTGCTCCTTGTCCTAGTGTCTGGAGCCGTGGAAAACAAACCTGTCCCTTCCTCGACATGACATCCCTCCAAATATTTAAACATGGCTATCATGTCCCCGCTTAACCTTCTTTTTGTAAGGCTAAACATTCCCAGCTCCCTAAGCCACTCCTCATAGGCCATGGCTTCCAGATCTTTGACCATTTTGGTCGCCCTCCTCTGGACACGTTCCAGGTTGTCAACATCCTTCTTGAATTGAGGTGCCCAGAACTGGACACAATATTCCAGGTGAGGTCTGACCAAAGCAGAATACAGTGGTACTATCACTTCCCTTGATCGAGACACTATACTCCTATTGATGCAACCAAGAATCGCATTGGCTTTCTTGGCAGCCACAACACACTGCTGACTCATGTTCAGTTTGTGATCTACCAAGACTCCTAGATTTATTTATTTATTTAATATCCCACCCATCTAGACCGAAGTCTACTCTAGATCCCTTTCACAGGTACTGTTGTCTAGCCAGCTGTCTTCCATCCTATATCTGTGCAGTTCATTTTTTTCTGCCTAGGTGTAGGACCTTACATTTCTCCCTGCTGAAATTCATTTTGTTAGTTTTGGCCCAGGACTCTAATCTGTCAAGATCATTTTGAATTTTAATCCTGTCCTCTGGGGAATTGGCAACCCCTCCCAATTTGGTATCATCTGCAAATTTAATCAGCATACTCTCTATTCCTTCATCCAAGTCATTGAAAAAGATGTTGAATAGCACAGGGCCCAGAACAGAACCCTGAGGCACCTCACTAGTTACCTCTCTCCAGGATGAAGAGAAGCCATTGGTGAGCATCCTTTGGGTGCTCATATTCCAGTTCTTACAGTAAGATACAGAGATGGGAAAGAATACATTAGATTTAGCATGTTAACGTTAAAATAGCTCTTTTTACATTGACAGGAGGAATGCATCAAATATTTTAAGAAATGCCTTGTAGGTAATATTAAAACATGAAAAACATTAGCCCCCCAAAATCTTAGGCTTTAGCTCCATCAATTTGCTTGTCCCACTGTTGATGTAAAAGTAATGATTTTAATGTTAACACCTCGAATCTAATGTGTTGTTTTCAATTTCTGTTCATAAATTCAGGCAGCTGCCCCATACATAAAGAAAAAAGATCTCTTGTGATGTTTTTCCCTTCGTGGTTAACTGGAAGCCCTAAGTAATGAGGAACAGCAAAGGTTGACTATTTCCTTGGATACAAACGTACATCCTGGGAAAAAACGAAATTGGAGTGTTTATGAGATGGATTGAAAAACTAAGCACATAACAATTGCCTGCATTCTTTTGCCTAGAACAAACGCCACAAATGGCGGAATGGCTGCTGATGGCTGCTGTGAGATGCCTGAAGAGCGCGCGGGAAGCAGAAGCAATGAATTGGTGAAGAAGAGCCACCGTTCATTCCCACAGGGATTCAAAACAACCCAGAAGCCAAATAGCACAGCCTGAAAAGACTTTGCAGAAGTGGTGAATAATAAAACCTGCTTAGGATGGGATTGCTAAAGTCAGAATAGCTTTCATTGATTTAGCCTGGATGGAAAGGAAAGCAGCAGGGGACCACACTGAGCTATTCAGAATTATAAAAGGGCATCGGCAAAGGCCCATCTTGACTCCTGCTTCTTAGCTCTCCCTGGATCTGGGAGAACGATGGGACACTCAATTAAATGAAAGGGCAGCCAATTTAGAACAAATGCTGTTTTATGCAGCCTGGAGTCAACCTTTGGAATATACTGCTACAGATCATTAAGTCAAATACTGTGGGCAGGAGTTTTCTTTCTAAAAAGAGGAAATTGAACAGTTGCCAACAACATAGGTCAATCTGGTTGAGTCCAAATGATCTCACACAATACTAAGAGCCAAGCCCAAGGGTTCATGGCCTGACCTTTACCTTAGATACACTTTTCCTATTGCCCTTGTCATTGAGAGATCATTTTCTGTGACACTGAAAATCATACCAGGGAGGTCAAAACACATATAGCAGCCATCAACTTAGGGCTCAATCAGACTGGCATTTAGCCCATTGTTTGATCAGCTTTGGGGAATGGTGTGGTTCGCTCTTTGTGATAATGCAACGTAATCGCAGGAGCAAATGAAACCATCCCCAGAGGAGTCCTACATGTACCTTTTGGTGCCCTTGTCAGGGGCTTCCACTTTTTTGATGCTGGTAGGACCACTCTGTTTGGGTCTGTTTTCAGTATGTGTGATTGCTAGGAACAGACACAAAGAGGCCTTCCTTGCTGTCAAGACTCCTTCAGTCGGAATTTCTGATCTCGTGAAGTGGCTTAATAAGTAAGCCACTTCAAAATACTAGCAAATTAACCATTTCTTCTGCTCCTCAGCAGACGGGTAGGGAACTGATTTTTGTTCTTTTGTTTGTTTTTTAAAGACTCTGATAGACTATCACTGAAGTATTGCATCATTTAAAGAAGAAAATATATATATTTTCTTTGTCTGAAGGGCCAATTGAGACTGTAGCCGCATCCTCAGCTCGATTATTAAGCTGCTTCACAATATCAGAAATTGACAGTGAAGGAGCTGGACTAAATAGGGTCACTTGAGCTTCGATATGTCATTTGGATTTGAGGATTGTAGCAAATGGCATATTGCCCCTCCACACACACCCAAGTGATCCTATATAGCCTGCACCAGCCCGCTTCAAAAGAGCCATTATAGACCTGACCTAATAGTTTGGTGTGACATCAGACTCAAAGGGCTGGAGGGTCACAAAAAAGTTCTATATCCATTGACCATTAAAACTGGAAAGGATTAAAATGCTTCCAACAACACTATTGCATTTGGGCTACATCATGAGAAGATAAGATTCACTGGAAAAGACGATGCTGGGAGAAGTGTGGAAAACAATAGGAAAATAGGGAGACCAAAGAAGAGATAGATCAATTTAATAAAGGAAGCCATGGTCTTGAATTAGTAAGAGATGAACAAGACTGTTGTCAATAAGGTTTTTTGTAGGACTGCTTAAGTCACAAGTAACTTTTTGGCACATAACAACACTAGCAAGTTATAAATTCCTAATCATGATAGCATTTATGTCAACAGAAAGATATAATGGTCAACAATGCATCCACAGCATGTGGTATCAGATGCCAGCATGCTGGCTCACGTTTGGCAGGTAAATGGAGGATGCAACTAGATGTAGTAATCAGAGGGATGAAGAATTTAGTTGGACTCTCAAGTCCCACCTAACTAGCATGTTCACACTTTTAGAGAATTAAGGCAGAAATTCACCACATAAGAAGAAACCACAACACTGTGAGGCTAACAAGGCATTTCACAGAAATAAAGTGCAGGGGAAAACAATGTGGGCATTTGAAAATATGAATGGCTAAAATGAGCACAGCTGGAAAAAGGTGCATATCCATGAGGAAAAGTGACATAAATCAGTATGATGTGTAGATTAATTTGCATGGAAGGAAAAACGTATATAGGGATAGGCAGGTTCTTTTTGTTTCACCCTGGCACATGAGGAAGTGCAAAAGGATTCTCCTTATTCCTGAGATGCTGAGGCACTTTGTTGCATTCTTCATCCCCACAAATTAAGTACAATTGCCAAAATAACTCAAAATGCAAATCACTCAGAGCAGCAGTGGCTGTTATTTTGTTGAGGGGCTTCATCTGAGGGGTTGCTTATTTCTTTATTAACAACCCACCAATCATTTCGTGTTTGCTGCAGATGAATAACTGGTTTCCGAAGAGGAGAGAACATAAATTTTTGCACCAAAACAGTTTGCACAAATTATAGACACCTGATTAGAAGGGGTGGGTAGGGAGTTCCTTGTCTTACTTTCTCGCTGGAGGTATAGAATCTTTCACAGCTTGAAAAACTCTTCTACTAGCAGTTTAAGAGTGCGACTGCAGGATTTGCGCTGCTTATAAAACAGATGAATGCAAAGTATTTTTTTTACTGACCGTATGGCACAAAGGCTGAATCGAACTGGTCCAGTCCTTTTTGCTCCCTGAGTGCCTTTTTTTCCTCTGCTGCTGGAGGTTTCTACTTTTTTTCTAGCTGGAATTTATTTATTTATTTATTAGATTTATACCCCGCCCATCTAGACTGAATGATTCAAATAGATTTTTTCCCATGATATGTTCTTGAAAAGAGGGAGGATGTGTCTGTAGGTGGTCTTTCGGTGACACAGGCAGTTGAGGGCATGATGTTCAGGCCCAGGGACAGAGATGCAAAAGCAAACCATTGTGATTATGGTTTGTAGTCAGACCACTACACTTCTGAAAAACATTTCTATAGAAAGATCAAGCAAGCACGCACACACACACACACACACACACACACACACACACACACAAAATGCGGTGCTTTGACAAGGCACCTTACCCCCCACCTCTGGAGGCAGAACAAGGAGCTCAAGCATGCACGTATGCATGCCAAAACACAAATACACACACACACAAGCAGCACCAGCAGTCACCTCTCTCTGCAAAGCCTCTCCTCCCCAAGCCACTTTTTTTTTAAAGAAAAAAAAGCCAATTTCCCCCTTCTCCTGGTGGGCAGTCTTGTTCGTTCATTTGTTTGTTTGTTTACAGCTTCCAGAACTCTTCCCTTGGCAAGATAAGATATGAAAATGAGTGATTCAGAGGAAGCACAGCCTTCTTAAGGACGTTCCTTCGAACTGTACCACCTACAGGAGCTTCAGGTGAAAATGCAAGTAGAAGGCTTTTTATCTCCTTTGTCTCTGTGGCCACTTGTGTCAGAGGAACCCAAAGGCAACTTCACTTATATCAGAAAGACCCGGTGCAACTTTGCAGTTAATTCACATTTCTCTCATTTTATAGTTGCCCTCTCACTGAGTGGATGGATTCCCAGTGGACAAGAATGCATTATTCAGCAAACAGCCTTTATATCCCTAGACGAAAAGATTCTATTTTTTCAGAATATTGGGCTGAATTTTTTTTTCAGAGGATACCCCCTGTACCCTCTGAAAAACCCTCACTCAAGTCTAAAACAAAATAGACCATAGGATTCTTTTTATTCTTAAATCCACCCTCTGGAAGGCCCATCACTCTTGGGCTTGAGTTATGTTAGTTGTTGTTGAGTCTTGTCAGTCATTGATTGACACTTGATGCACAAATACAGGTTGAGGTATTGAAGGAGAAAAACATGATATCCTATCCTTCTTAGAAGAGGACACACAGACTGTCTTTTATCTCCTACAATACCTGTCCAATGGACGTAAAGAATGGATGTTTTATTGTATAAATATGTCAGTCAATGCGTCATCCACATTTTATAGATAATAAAAGGATGGAGATGGTACTGGTGGTGTCATCGTAATGCTTTTCTCAACAGAGCAGTCAGTTGAAAGAGACATCCTTTAAACACCTTGTGGTCTTTTTTATCATCCATCTTCCACAGGTAGCTGCATGACAAATGGTGAGCGATGTTGCCGAATGTAAGGCTAAGAAGTGTATACTCAAGAGTCACAGAATCAATGACTGGTCTATCCAGAGAAGAGATGATGGGCTGAAATGGTTACCAAACTTCACAACCTCAAAGTTTTAAGTGAATGATAAGATTGTTGAATGCTTGCATATATTTTTTTAAAATGCAGATAAGCATCCAGCTGAGTTATCACTCCAGTGACACACTAGGGAACACAGCTTGGTGACAGCTTGAGCTCCCCATCATCCTTTGTCCAGTCCTTGTGCGTAGACCAGACCTTGACTGTGTAAATGGTAAGCTAGAATGTCAGAGTGAAGGGCTATATCCTTGCCAGCTTTGTAATACTGCAGTTTTTCTACACAGAGACATGTGCATGATGTCTGAAAAGTAGGCTCCATCTTTCATACTAGGATTAAGTTAAGGTCCTGAGCCTGCAAAGGTTGAGGCTGAAGACCGATGCACTAACAACCTCATGGCTGTGCACTTCTGTGAAAGCAACTTTAAACACCTTTATGGAGCAGTATACTCACACAAACATTTGATACCAGTGGTTCCCGACCTTTTTTGAGTTGTGACTCCCTTTCATAATAGCCAACTGTGACCCCCTGTTATGTTTGCATAAAAAGGCATTTTTAATGGGGTAAAGTCACCCCTTCTCAGAAAGCAGAGGCTTCTTTCTCCTTCCTCCTAAAGGGTCTGTTTCTCATACATACACACACACACTAACTTCAATATTCCCCTCTGAAAGATCAAGGAAGAAATTATTAAACAAGGGCTATAAAACATATAAGACGACCCATGACCTCCCAAAAGCACTTTGTGACCCCTCTAGGTGTCATGACCTCCAGGTTAGGAAACACTGATTTATACACTCTGTCACTGGTACTCTTCCAAATTCAGAGGAAGATGCAGAATCCATGTAACTGACATGATTTTTTTTCTATGTTGTTTGACATTGTTTGTTTTAAATTTTATTTGTAAGCCGCCCAGAGTAGATTCATTGAATCTAGATGGGCGGGGTAAAAGTTGGAAAATAAATAAATAAATAAATAAATAAAAATTGTTATGCATGCAGATTTTTTAATGTAGTTGTAGCCAAAATTTTCTGCCCAAAGATACCTGAAGATGACTTACACTGTGTTTTGGCCAGTAAAGTTGGATAGAGTAATAATATGGCTACAATGTAATCAAAATAATAAATAAGGGAACATTGAAATCAGTGCTATTCACTCATTACTTACCTGGTGCTTTTGTCTGAAGAACAAAATGGGCTTGCTTGTCTGCAAGCTCTACATGTGAGTAAGACCCCTGTAAAATCAGGGTTCTTGCTTGATTAGGAGCCTACTCATGAGCAGGAATCTCTCCAGCTACATTTCTCTCCAGATGGAGAAACTGGTGATAGAAATGTGTTGCCTAGACAAAGGAAGTTGCAATTCAACAGGGCTTATGCTTCCCCTACAAATACAAAGAACAATTTGGAAAGATTAGCTTGAGTAGAGCTTTGTCTAGGGGGGCGGGGTAGAAATCTAAAAATAAATAAAATAAATAAATAAAAATTCCTATATCTCAGAAGCCCTGTGGCAGAGTAGTTAAACTGCATTACTGCAGTAAAACCTGTGCTCACAACCTGAGTTCCATCCCAGGGGGTTCAGGTAGCTGGCTCAAGTTTGACTCAGCCTTCCATTCTTCCGAGCTTGGTAAAATGATTACCTAACTTTCTGGGGGGCAAGTTGTTGTTTGCATAACTATGTTGTAAACCATCCAGAGAGTGCTCTAGCACTATAAAAATAATAAGTATAAAGTCAATTCTGACTTTGGTGACCCTTTTCAGAGTATTCCAAGTAGAGAATACTCAAAAGTGTAGTCCCTTCTTCTGGGTGCATCCTGGGACTGTGCAGCTTGCCCAAAGCCACACAGGCTGGCTCTACTCACAGGAGACACCGTGGGGAATTGAACTCCCAACCTCTAGCTCTGCAGCCAGATACCTTAACCACTTAGCTATCCAGCTCATGTGGTGGTATACAAGTCAAAATAACAACAGAAAAAAACCCTGATGAATTTCTGAAAGAGAGTCATCCATGAAGAATAGCTCAGAAATACCTGATCCTGCGAGATATCAGTTTAAATTCTGGCATGGGAGAGCTTCAGACAAGAAAGCCTCTGAAGATCTTCAAATCTAGAGATGTTCTTATGGGTGGAGATACAGTCTGTGAAACTGTTTTCTCAGACCATTTAGGGCATTGATCATCTAGGTTTGTAATACCTTGGAAATGTCTGTTAAGTTGCCAAGAAGGGAAGCCAGTCTAGTGTTTTCCTTCTTAAATCATGGAGCTATAGCCTCAAAATCCTGGGCTTCAAAGTATTTTCAAGGTCACAGCCTGAGTAATATACAGCTGCCTTTTCTTGTCTCTGCTTGCCAAGTGACGACCCTCCACAGCTGGTTTTTCTGATGTATTTGGTGAAGTGAGATGTTGTGTCTCAAGGGTTAAGTAACATCTGTCTCTTATAACTCTGTCTTTAGGCTGGGTGGATAATTTGCTAAGCACAAGAGTGATGCTGAGAAATGAGACCACGAGCCAAGAGGCCGCATCTTCTAGGTGCACATGATAAACAACATGTTGAAATTGTTGAGGAATTGAGGATTCCATTCCATGGAGCAGAAGCGGAGATGGAAAAGAATACTAGAGTGTTGACTGTTGTCAATGTACATAATTGAAAAAATATTCATAAGTGGAGTTCCTTCAATGGAGGAAAGTTTCATAAGTTAGGGGAAAATGCAAATAAAGGTATACGTTAGGAAAAATGTATGTACATTGTTGTTGTTGTTTAGTCGTTAAGTCGTGTCCGACTCTTCATGACCCCATGGACCAGAGCACGCCAGGCCCTTCCTGTCTTCCACTGCCTCCCGGAGTTGGGTCAAATTCATGTTGGTAGCTTCGATGACACTGTCCAACCATCTCGTCCTCTGTCATCCCCTTCTCCTCTTGCCCTCACACTTTCCCAACTTCAGGGTCTTTTCCAGGGAGTCTTCCCTTCTCATGAGATGGCCAAAGTATTGGAGCCTCAGCTTCAGTATCTGTCCTTCCAGTGAGCACTCAGGGTTGAGTGTACATTCAGGGTATGTACATTACACAAATGTAATGATCAAAATTCAATATTAAGATAAGTACATGTGGCTGCCTATGGAAAATGTCAGGACACTTCAATGGGCCAAAAATGAAGTAACCAGATTGCTAACTGGGGTTGGTCACAGGGATCACATAACCCCCACCCCCCCGTTACAGCAACTCCATTGGCTGCTAATCTGTTTCCAAGCACAATTCAAAGTGCTGGTTCTAACCTATGAAGCCCTAAACAGTTTGGGTCCAAGCTGTCTCAAGGACCTCATCTCCCTGCTCGAGTGTTAAGATCATCAGGAGAGGCCTTGTTCTTGGTCCCATCACCTTCGGAGGTGCGTTTTGATGGGGACATGCGAGAGGGCCTTCTCTGTGGCTGCTCCCAGACTTTGGAACTCCATCCCACAGGAGGCTAGATTAACCCCATCTTTGCTGTCCTTCTGTAAGCAAGCAAAGACCTTTCTCTTTAGGCAGGTTTCCCCTGAGTGACTGGCTGCCTGAGTGGATTTTTTAAATGGATTGTTGTACCTTACTGCTTTGAATGTGTTTTGGTGTTGCTTATGTTTTTTAGTATGTATTTGTCTGATCCTTTTTGATAAACTCACTGTTGCTAGGTTTAATATTTGTATTTTAATGATGCAAACCATCTTCGGTCCTATTAAGGAGAAAGGTGGGGTAAAAATATTTTAAATAAACACAATAAAGCACATAAATTTCGGTACAGGAAGAAAACAAAACGCCTTACAACCAGATGTGAAACAAGGACAGTGAGAAAACAGGTAGGACTTAGATAACTGGATCTGATGCAAATGCAATGGACCAACAAACCAGGAAAAAGCCAGCGCTAGAACAAACACTGCCTGTCCAGTGTGTGTAGTGACACAGTAGAGTGCTTGTGCCAGTTTGTATGCATGGCACCACAGGTGGCACACATTCCCTTCCCCTGCCTCCCTGGCTGGATCCCCCACTCACCAGCCAGGGTATGCTCCCCTCTTCCTTCTTTGCAGCTTTTTGTCCAGTCCCTGGCTGGAGCACGGGCTTCCCTGCCCCACCTCTTTGGCTGATTGCCCACTCAGATGAGGAGGCGGGACAAGCAAACCCGTGCTCCTGCTGGCAGCTGGTCGAACAGCCAAAGAGGAGGAGGAGAGAAGCGCACTCTGAGTGGGTCATTGGCCAGGGAGTTGAGGGAAAGGAACATGTGGCACTTGTCATGCTGCATGTACGAACCGGCACAAACATCCGAACCAAGGTTCGTGCCCATCTCTAGTTGCAATCTTTGAGAAAACCTGGAGATTCTGGTGAAGACACCACGGCCGTTTGGGGAACAAAGAAAGCTAGATTTGGCCCCGAAGCCTGAGTGTCTGGCCCACATCTAGTTTGGCCCGTAGTGTGAAAGAGTAACGCCATCAGTAAAAGCGGACGGATGGCCAAGAGGCAGGTGAAGGTGACCTTGAACCCCTCCCGGTGTTTGCAAAATGAGCTTTTCCCTGCCATTCCACCTCAGCCGCACCTGCACGAAATCACTCCATGCTGATTTACTGTAATCACACCTATGAGATGAAGAACCCTCGTAATGTCTCATTTTTCAATATCTGAAGTGGGAAAGAGGAAAAGGCTTGGAAACAACAATCATGAAGGCCGGCTCACACACATGCACATTCAGAGCTTCTGGTTTATCTCATGCTTTACACGACTGACTGACGGCAGTAGCACCTGGTGGGCAGTACAGTTCCATTCTATTTTACTGTGGCTGTTTCTTTCTCTCGCCACCCCTGAAACGCAGCTCAATAAGGTGCTATAACAAAAAAATTAAATGTCTCAAGGTTTCAACAGCCTGCCAGAAGCATATGCCAGAAACAAATGCTGCTGCCACACATTTTACCATTATTCTAGCAGTAATTATCACATGTTGGTGTGATCTTTTCTCCATCTTTTCAAAAAAAAACCAAACAACCTAATCTTCAGAAGGCAGAACTGTTGTTCTCTGTTTCAATCAAAGAGTGCCAAGGGAAATACGCTCTACAGCTGCAGCTTTCCAACTATCTAAGTTTAAGAGAGAGAGAAATTACACACATGAATACAATGTTAACCTATGCCCTGCCCTGAATGTGAACTAGTTTTGTCATTACATTAAAGAGAGATGTAGCCCACAGCTAACTGGGGGAACAGGTCCAGATTGTGGACATAGGCTTCTTTATTGATAATTGTGGGCCGAGAAAGACTCCTGGGTTAATAGGACTGTGAAGAAATCTCACCTTTGCATAGCTTTCAGTTAAGACAGAAGCTCTGTTCAGTTGTTCAGTATTGGGATGGGCTAAACCCACCAAGAGGGAGACTGAGCTGGCCTTGCTCATTCCATTCCTATTTTGCTAACACAAAACAGTAAATCCAAAGGGAATGAATTCGCCAATATATGAAGGTTCTCTGAACAAGCCAGAACCCAAAGAAATCTAGGTTCAACCTGAGTGGAGAGCCTTTGTGAATTGATGCATCTCCTCCCTTCAGACCTCTCACTTTACATGGACAAAGCTACCGTGGAGGGAAGATGGTAGCTTGCCTTCCTTCTTTGTGTATTTAGTCTACCCAGATGGCTGAATATGATCAAAGAGGGCTTGGTTCCCTCAGTAAGACAGGACAGCACCTTGTGGATTCGTTAGTCCTCTTGGGAGATCTCGCCCCTGGCATGAGACCAAGTCGACATTGTCTCTGAAACTCCTGCCTCTGTGCAAAATTAGTGTTCTTCTTTGTATGGATCTAAGTGCACGTGCAAGCACAGAGGGACTGACTGATCATACAGATACAAACAACCCACTAAAAGCTTCCAATAAGGCAACAGTTATCACATTTTCAATACAGTCAATTTTACAGAAATATGAAAAACCCACACATGAAAATGTACACGTTCCCTCAAAAACCAATGCCTCTCTCAACACCTGCGATTCTACAATGACTTGCATTCCAGGAGAAATTTGTTTAAGTGATATCTTTTACTGCACAAAGATAAATCAAAGCATGATTTATAGTCTTCTATTTTTTCTGTCATAACTCTACATTGCCATGCTACTTGAAGAACTCAGTCTGTCTAAAAACCCTGCCTAAAACAGTCTGATCTGCCTCTCTCCGACCAAAAGAGGAGAGTCTGCAACCTCCTGATGGTGCTGAACTGCACCTTCCATCATCACTCAATGTTGGCTAGATGGGGCTAGTTGGATGGAAGTCCAACCACATCTGGAAGGCCAATTTCCACAGCTGTCTCTCACACTAAAGTGCAGAACAGAACTCACTAACCCTCTGATGTCACACTTGGCCAAATGTGGCAGAAAGTCCTCCATAGCTTAAGCATGCCATAATATACATTTCAAGCCTGTACTATCTCTGGAGGCAAAAATGTTGACTCTGAGGCTGCCCGACTTTGGGCACATTATGAGAAGACGGGATTCTCTGGAAAAGATAATAATGCTGGGAAAGGTGGAAAGCAGCAGGAAAAGAGGAAGACCAAATATGAAATGGACCAACTCCCTAAAGGAAGCCACAGACTTCAGTCTGCAGGAGCTGAGCGGGGCAATTGAGGACAGGACATTTTGGAGAATACTCATTCATAGGGTCACCATAAGTCGGAAGTGACTTGACAGCACATAACAGTAACAATAATGTCAATGTTAAAAAGAGGAGGATTTTTGGAAAAGCAGATCAATGGGGAAACAGAATGGATGAAAGGATACAAAAGTGACACTGACTGGGAACAGACCTACTCACCCATTCCTTGCTGCAAGCTACAGTCCTTTGGCAACCGAGCATTCATAAATTCAACTGCTTTCAATAGATCTTAAATACTTTTCACATTTGCCAGATTGCAGTTGAGGAAAGATGAATAAACTGTCTATAAGCATTGAGCAAATATCAGGCTTGGGAGCATACATTAGGCATAAACCACATATTATATGCCTTATTTGCATCCATATGTAGCTGCAGCCTGGCTGAGTTTGTAGATTCTGAAAAGCAGTTTCAGAAAAGGGAGTGACTAGGCGTGAAGAAGAATAAGGAGGAAGTATATGTATTCCTTTCTCCACCTGCCATTTCCTCACTCCAGATAACTTCTGATGACATTTTCTCATGCGATTTTCTTGCTGAGATTTAGAATCACAGACTTCCTCCTCTGAATAGTTTCAGGCCGTGTAGGGCATTTTCATTTGACAGTTGAGAAGCTTCAAAAAGAGATGCTCAAACATTTTAGATTTCCTGGTCCTTTCCCATGAAGAGATGATGAAGCAAGTTTACTTACAAGTAGCTTAATTGACTTACATGGATCTTGCCTACTCCATTTGAGTTACGTCATTTCTCTGTGCGGAAAGATGGAAGGAACTGGGAATGTTTAACCACGAGAATAGAAGACTGAGATGAGAAGTTATAGCACGCTTCAAATACGTGAAAGGTTGTCATTCAGAAGAGGGGCAGGACCTGTTCACAATCACCTCAGAGTGCAGGGCACGAAATAATGGACTGATGTTACGGGAAGCCAAATTTTAGCTGAATATCAGGAAAAACTTTATAACTGGTAGAGCAGTACAACAATAGAACCAATTACCTTGGGAAGCGGTGAGTCAACCCTGGAGGCATTTAAGGGGAAACTGGTCAACCATCTGTCAGATCTGCTTTGATTTGAATCCCTGCATTGAGTAAGGGGTTGGACTCAATGGCCTTACAGCCCCCTTCCAAATCCATTATTCTATCATTCTGTATGGGATAGTGTTTGCTACACAATTTGCAGATGTACATAGACATACATCTCGACCCTTAAATAATGCAGGTAGACAGAAATGTGCTAGTTTTGAACTAAGCTTCTGCACTATATGTATAATGTGAGAATTTCTTTTCATTTTTTCATAAGAACTTAATCAAATTCACACTTTCCAGGGAACTGCCACCAATTCCCATCCTTCATTTGACCCTTTCCTTGAGGTGTGAAATTGATCGTTGTCGCTGTGTGCTATTAACTTGTTTTCAACTTATGGTGATCCCAATAGGGGTTTTCAAGACATGTGAGATGTTCAAGGAATGCTTGAGCATTGCCACTCCCCAGTGAGCTTCCATGGCCAAGTGGGCATTTCAACCCAGGTTTCCTGAGTCCTAGTCTAACATGAGTCTGACAATTTGTCTGCTACACCACGCTAGCACTCAAAATTACCTCTAGCATCTCTTTTCCTTTCTCTTCTGCTTCCATGTCATCCTTGCCAGGCATTTCATAACTTTATCAGCATTCTCCACAAATCAGGAATGGAACACTCCATGTGATCATGCAGTCATGTTTGGCTATTTGCACACATGGCCAGCATGTGGGCTCTGGGGTGTGGCCATTCTGGCTGTGGAATTCTGGGAGTTGTAGAGCAAACAAACAAACATTTCTCTCATCATGCACAATAAGCTTTTTCCAGCAACCCGTACTGACATTACAAAGGGACAAACAGGACCCTTTTAGAACCACAATAATTCTTCCCCCCTTTGAAACAGCCCAGGGCGAGGGGCAAAAGAATCAATGGTACCCCTCATGAGGCTTCTAGAAATCCAATTTGGCATTGGGAGTAATTTATTTTTGATGGAGGGTCTGTGTGGTTGGATGGCGTGTGGACCCCAGAAGATGACATGCAGCCCCTGGGCCATACTTTACATGCCCTTTCCGTAAAGGAAGACAGAAGAATAGAGCCATAACTAGGGTGGGGCAACTGGGATTTACCGGCATCAAAATCTAGAGGTAAAACTACTTCTGAGTGATAGAAAAAGAAAAGACAATGCCTCCTGATTTCGTTCTCTCACTCGCTGGCTTGCTCGCTCCCTTTCTTTCTGAAAGCAGAAACTTTTCTTTCTTCTGTGGGACACCATGTCCTGCTCCTCCTTTTTCTCTGTGGAAGCTCATGCCCTCATCTCAGGGTGCTCTTTGCCCTGGCTGCCAAAATTCCTAGTTCCGCAGAAGAATATCGCGAAGAAGAAGAAGGTTTACCAGAGCAGTCCCATGGGCAGCCTAGCCAATCAGGGATCACACTAACAGTCGTACACTTTCATCACCCTTTTGCCAAATTGCCTGCCTAGAACAATCTCCCTGGAGCTCAGCCCTGCCGTTGGCTCCACGGTGGAACCACCTGCAACGTTGAAAATCTGCTGGGCATGATGAGATGAGGAATCAGTGGCTGGCACAATACATTTCATAAACAATGTCTTAGTTGCAATGCCAAGAGTGAGCTCAAGAAATCAGGCCTTGGGGGTTCAAGTGCTGATCAGAGTGAAGAATTCTAGGCTAGATGGATAGGAGGTCTGTCTCAGTATGGGAAGTTAGGTTCCTGTTCTTTTTCTAATGGCCAACAGGGTGATAATTAATGTCTGAATAGTTCAGTGGTTTAGGTATCTGGCTGTGGAGCCAGAGTTTGCAAGTTGGATTCCCCTCTGTGTCTCCTGTGAGTAGAGCCAGCCTGTGTGGCCTTGGACAAGCTGCACAGTCCCAGGATGCCCGTAGAAGAAGGGAATGGCGAACCACTTCTGAGTATTCTCTAACTGGAAAACCCTGAAAAGGGTCACCGTAAGTCAGAATTGACTTGACGAGACATGATGATGATTGCTAATCCTTCAGCAACTCAGACAGCTACAGGTTCATTTCTTCTTATTTTTTGCACACACATACATATGTACATCCACTGGGGCGATGCTTGCAACACAAGGCACACTGCATCCCCGAAGCAATGAATAGGTTGTAACAAATTTTCAAATGCCAGCACTATCAAGGGATGGCCCTTTCATTTTTACTTAAACAAATCCCTCTGTTGGTGACATGAAAAGAGCAAATAGCAGTTGATGCAGAGCAAATGCATTAGATAAACTCACTCGTGCAACCTCCCTGTCTAAGTACCTTTGGAAGTCCAGGGGGATTATTTTGCAGATGGCAAATTGCCTGACATGGATATGAACTGACAAGGGCTGGCAACCTTCAATTATTACACAGAATCATTCGGAATTTAATGGGGGAGGAATACAGACCTGGGGACCTCGCTTTAGATTATTATTCATTGGAGGACTACTGTCAGCTGCAGGGCAGGACACACCAGCGAGATTGCAAAATGGCCTTTAGCAACTGCAGGTTTAAAGATTAGGAAGGAAGGAAAGCAGGAGTTTGTGCATCTCGGCTTGTTCAGGTGAAGAGGTTAATCAGCCCCTGAGTGAGTCTCAGTAAGCGCAGGGAAGAAAATGCTACCCAGTGTGGTCTTTCATCTCTATGCTTTTGATATTTGCCTGTAGACTTGGGATTTATAAGATCTGGGAATGTTACAGAGGACATCAACATTCTACAAGGCAATTCTAGAAAGGGGGGGGCAACCCAAACAAAAAATTATAATTTTGAAACTGGACTTTGGATCAGCACCAAATTTGGCATTGATGAAGAAGACAGACTGCTCTTGCACTTTGCCAATTTTGAAGAAGCTTGGGCTAACAGGGTTTTGAGTTACAATTATTTTAATGTAAAACTGTTTCACTCCCCTATAGGCTTACCAGCAAGAGTGTTCCAAAGTAGATACATCGTTCTAGCGTTGTGGGCCAGGAAGAGAGATGTTTTGAAGACAATGAAAGGTCACAAGAGATGGGCATGAAGCACCGTTCTGTGGTTCGGCATGGTTTGGCCGCACAGCTTCTTCTGTGGGCACCTCAGCTTCGCAGACCAGACCTGCCTCCTCCAACTGGCTCCCACTTTGAGGCAGCAGCGTGGCTCCCCAGCCCTGCATGACAGGCAGCACCTGCATGGGGCAGGGCTGGGAAGCTGTTCTGTCAACAAGAATCATGCTGTCTACATCATTTTGGGTTCCCTGATTAGATGGGATCATCTGCATGCTTAATCTATGCATTTCCCCCATTTCTTGCTGTCACTGTCACTGTTTCTCCTGTTCTAATATGATAATGTTTAAAAACAATGGACTGGATCTAGACTTACTCATGCTTCAGGTAGACCCAATGACGTTAATGGGACAAGCCAGTTAATGTCCAACTTATATCTCACTAGTTCCCATGGACTTACCGGAAGTATGGATACAGGTGAGCAAATGTTTCTGGACATCTGCTTAGACACATCAAACTGCTGGAACCTTAAACTGACTTCCAGTTTAAGAATCTGATCCTAACTAAGCTTTTCATCAAAAGGTTTTGCATCCAGGATATTGCTCCCCAACTCCTCCATAATAACTAGAGCAGGGATCTATATAGTCCTTGGGCATCTTTGGGATTATTTCAGAGCCAATTTTCTACCTCCTAGGTTTTTCATGGGTCACCTTTGTATTACGACATCTGATTTTGTTACAGGGGTCTTGGGAACTTGGGGGGAGGGATTTTGTCAGCCCAGAACACCATTTTATTTTATTTTATTTTATTTAAAACCAAGGTTAAAAACTATTTTACAACATTTTACTGTAAAACCATTTAAAAGTAATGTATCTCCATTCAATACACAAAGCATTCCTGAGACACTTTGCTTTAAAATTGTTACAATGTTGATTAAATCAATGCTCAATAATTCTCCAAACTCAATTTCTCCACACACTTACTGCTGAAAAGCCCACCTGAGAAGGAAAGTCTTTGCCTGATAGCGGTTTGCCTGAGGATTTTCCTGTGAGGGAAAATATATTTTTTCCCCCACAAACTGTTTTTCCCCTGCTGAGCTGAGAGTATCTAGAAGCTTTAAAAAACCAGGGTGAGCTCACAGACTATACTTCACCCAGCCACGATTTAGAAAAAAGATGGGAAACGTTTTTGTAGTTGGGGAACTAACAAAATTTCAGATAAGTTCTAAAGAGCTGCGTTGTAGCTTTAGCCAAAAACACATTTTGTTAGAACAAAAATGCCATCATAATTTAGCCTGAAGCACTTACTGCCAGCATCTGAAGCATTAGGAAAAGTGCTTCAGCTCAGACTGTGCAGAGGTCTTCTGTTTAGGTTTGGAGGCCAATTTAAGGCTTAATCCTGATTTGACCTGGAGCAAATGTAGGCCCCAGATAATTTCATCTGTGCTTTAGAGCTTAATCTCTCTCTCTCTACATTTATGAAATCAATGCACTGGGAAATCAAAATGGCTGCAAATCTTGTAATCTTCCACGGATGTGCATGCAATTTGGAGATGTGTTAGATCTCAAAGAGAGGCATAAACATGCCAAATTTGAGACTGGCAGTTTGAGCAGTTTCTGTACTACACACCTTTAAATTTTGCTTTTAAAAAAATCACTAGTAGGTTGAAGCAATCTGTGCTCCATCTGATCCTATTTGTGCCTCAGACTAAGGCTGATTTGTAGAATCACTTCATGTTGCACCAGAACCTAATCCACCCACTCTGCTTTAATTTGGACCTCACTCAAATTGGTTGGACTCAGACCAATTCCTTTAAAATGTGTGATTTCTCCACATCTGGTACACAATCCTAGTCTAGCGCTTCTATTGTTAGTTATGCACCATCAAGTCAAAAATCGACTTGTAGTGACCCTAACAGGGCTTTCAAGGAAAATGAGATTTTAAGGAGTGGCTTCGTTGGTTCCACACACACACACACACAGTGAGTTCCCATACCCAAGTGGGGATTCAAACCCTGGTCTCCAGAGTCGTAGTCCATCACTGTATCCACTACACAACACTGGGTACCAAATGCTCTTATGACCAGTAACTAAACATCAGAAAAAGCATCATAGCCTTTTAAACTGGGAAAAAGTGTACAAAATCTGAGAAGCCACCAACCAAGGGTATCCTGGGGAAGGGGGCAAAGCCATCCAGGGAACCAAGAGAGCCAGATTCAGATGCAGGGCTTAAGGTTCCTCCCTCTTGATTAAGTAACTACCATGAAAATATTTGACATTTCAATCAGCAGATAATTTTAAAGGAACCTTTTGATAAGTAAATTTGTTACAGCTCCAAGGACCACAGAAACCGCTGTATAGTTATTGAAAGACAAGCATTTGAATCCAGTGAAAAATCCTGCATAAACAGTTAAAGGAATAATTACCTACCTCAGTGTCATTTGCCTTTAAGGCTTTCTTCCATTTAGTGGGTCAGGAGGTTTATCCTGGCCTTTGTTCTGAGGCACATTCCTTGGTCCCCAGAGGCAGCTTGGCCGCCTGTGAGGACCATCTCTTTAGAAACACCTGCTGTTAGTTTGTTGTCGCTCTGCTAGCAGTCAGGAATATTCTGTAGTGAAGCATTGAGATTACATGGCAAAAAAAGATGATTGCCAGAACCAGTTCCATTTTAATTCATTGCTCAGAGACAGAATTTACTGTCAGCCCCAAAACAGCCCAATTTCTCCCGCTGAATTCTGATTGCATTCACAACATTTTGGCTGACATAACCCAGCTTCTGTGCGCTGCTGACTACAATTGAGTCCCACAATCCATTTTTATGTGGCTCTAGAGAAAAGTGGTCTGCAGGAATGTGAATTGTTAACATTCATTCTATGAGGACACACATATTTTGTTTGGATGATATGGCCCTGAAGTCCAAAACATTCTCTGACATGTGGTTAAGAAAGGGATTAAAAGCAAGGGCACTATTCTATACAACCAGCATGCCCAGCCCTCTCTTGAGCTGGGAATAAGCGAAGTTTGCCACTAGAAATCAAGGCCAAGATCATCTATACTGTTTGAAAGAAAGACAGTGAAGAAAGGCATGGACAAAAATCAACTCATCCGAAATATGGTGTTGGAGGAGAGCCTTACCGATACTACAGAAAGGTAGAAAAGTGGATGCTCAATTAAGTCAAGCCAGAACAAAAATCCGTAAACTGAGGCTATCCTACCATGCACATATAATGAAAATACAGAACTAACCAAAAATAAATAATAAATAAAAAGACATTATTGCTGGGAAAAGTGGAAGAGAGAGCAGTAGGAAGAGAGGATGACCTAAAATAAGATGGGTTGACTCAATAAAGGAACCCACAGTTTGCAAGACCTAAGCAGAACTTACTAGGAAAGACAATATTTCTAAGAAGGGGGGGGGGCAGTAGGAAGCAAGAACAACCTAAGATAAGATGTTGTTGGTTTGCAATATCTGAGCAGAGCTGTGAATGACAGGATATTTTGGAGGTCATTAACTGATATATTCATCACACATCAGAAGTGACATGAAGGCATCTAACATCTTTGCAGTTTTTTCTTAATTACCAGACAATTGTCTACTGTAAAGTGGTTGAGACTATGATGGGATATAGGCACCAAAGCTCAGCTAACATTGAGTAAGACTATCCACAGCCAGAAAGCTAAAAAAAAAAAAACAGTAATTACACAGCTTAAATGAGTGAGCTTCTAAATATTTGTTCTCTATTCTTTTTAATATCTTGTTTACAACCAGCCAAAGCATCTTTGTAAGTATGAATCATTTTCGGACCACGAAGGAGTTAAAAAGTTATCCTCCTAAGAGTCAGCTAACTGGGTCCTGACTAAAAGGGTCAAAAGTTCAGACTGCCCTAGACATGGAGCTGATTTCCTATTTGAAGACTTGTGTCAGGAGCCTGCTCTCAGAAATCCTGAGAGAATGTTTACTGAAAGGACTCATGGCTGGGATAAACAGAACTGCTCTGTGCTTTTGTAATGCAGAAATACTTTTAATATGCCATACAAAATTGTATGCTACTATTCCTGGTGATGCATGGAAAAATGTCTCTTTCTGAAGGACTGTCACTCCAATACTTTCTGTAAAGCAAGCCTGACTCTTCCAAGAAATCTGTCTTTTGACTGTTTCTGCAACCTTTCTTTGCCCTCCAGACATCTCCCTTTCTGGCCTATGAAGCTTCAACAATATATTTATTTTGTGATGCTCCTGCTGGTAAGTCTGTTCCAAGCATGCTTAGTCTTAAAACAAAGTGCTTGGTTTTCTTGTCTGAATGACCTTTTTTGAGGATCAGTGTTTCAGCCCCTTAAGCCTGGATTCCTTCCAAATTAAAAAAAAAAGTGGCCAACCATTCTATTTCAATATAAGTAAAATTGGTCTTTTCAATTTATTTGATCTGATTTAAATCTGAGATCATTTAATGTCACTTTTTTTCTCCGTGGGGGGAGGTAAAACAGTTTTACTTTAAGAAAAATCATAACTTAAAATCCCTTTGCCCAAGCTTGACCACATTTCACACAGAGCAGGAGCAGACTCTTTGCTGCATCTGTGCCAAATTTGGTGCTGATTCAAAGCCTAGTTCCAAATTTGTTTGGGATGCTTCCATTTTTTGAATTGCTGAATCTTGACTTGCTCTGCTGCACAGTAACAGAACTGCACTACCACACAGCTATAATATAGAATGCCATTTCCCTTGCGTGATTATGGGTTTCTACAGTATATTATAATTAATGCTATCTCAGTCCTCATCCCTTCATGATCCTTCATAGCAGCTCTTTAGAGCATTTTGTCTTTCCCAGCCCAGGACTTTGATAAAAGACCTATAGCCTTTAAGGACTCTGTTTAAATACTGCCTTTTAAAAACTCAAGCAAAGATCTATTTCTTCCCCTCCCTTTTCACTATGAAAATTAATATGTCATTCTGCTTCGTTGTTCTGTTTTAATGAGGTTATAATTTTTGAACAGAGGTGGTTATAAATGAATTGATTGTACTCCATGCACACTTCACTGCACTTTTGGGATCACAATGAGTCGAGTCAACATTATCTCAGCTTCGAGATGCCAGGCTGATGATAAACATTAATGATTTCCACTTGGAGCAGAAACTGCAATTTAGTAGCCAGGAAACGCACTTCGTCATTCAGGAACTTGGCCTCTGTCCGATGACTTGAGATGGCGTGGCTAGAGCTATAGCGCTGCATGTACATAACCATGCACCCAGGCTCCACTCTGGCTTGTCTAGCTGACAATTGCTTTGTGTTTGGGTGAGAAATGGTTAACGAATGAAAAAGCCAGTGGTCTTCACAATGGTTTACCCTTCACAGGATTATTATTCATATAAAATTACCAATGCCCATTGTTGTTGTTTAGTCGTTAAGTCGTGTCTGACTCTTCATGACCCCATGGACCAGAGCATGCCAGGCCCTCCTGTCTTCCACTGCCTCCCAGAGTTGGGTCAAATTCATGTTGGTAGCTTCAATGACACTGTCCAACCATCTCGTCCTCTGACGTCCCCTTCTCTTCTTGCCCTCACACTTTCCCAACATCAGGGTCTTTTCCAGGGAGTCTTCTCTTCTCATCAGATGGCCAAAGTATTGGAGCCTCAGCTTCAGGATCTGTCCTTACAGGCATATTATAAATCGTATAAGCTATAAGCTGTTTCTGGTCCAAGAAACTTACAATCTAAATTACAGAGGAAGTGGAAGGAAGATAACAGAGAGTGCAGAAGGGCAGCCAGGATTGTAAGTACCCACTGCTGAGTTGCATGCATTGAGATTTGCCCATTTTTACTGCTGAATTCACCAATGAAAATCAATAGGATTTGAATATACTCAAATTATTATTATCAATTATTATTTGGAGTCTCATGATGCAGTGATTAAACTGCAGTACTGCACTGAAAGCCTCTGGTCACAATCTGAGTTTGAACCTGGATTCAGGTAGCTGACTCAAGCTTCACTCAGCCTTCCATCCTTCTGAGGTCAGTAAATTGAGTACCCAGTTTGCTGGGGGATGGCAAAGTGTAGTCTACATATTTAAATTCTAAACTGCCCAGAAAATGGGGTGGTATATAAGCAGCACACTTTATTATATTTGTATACTAAGACTGTGTATCAGTTTCAACCAGAGATGGACACGAATTGGGGAAAAAAATGAATCATTTTGATTCATGATTCATCAAGGTCAACGAATCATAAATAAAGAATTTACGATTTTTTTCTGACAAATTGACAAATACATTTGTCGATTCATTTTGCCTTTAAAATCCTATAACCTCCCCCCCCCCCCCCGGCACCTAGAGACACCAAAATCACAAAGAAGCTTCTCCTGACTCTCCTCTACAATCCTTCAAACTCTGGTGAAAAGTTTGGTTTTGGACATCCAAGTTATACACCCACAAATTGAGTCCCTCCAGGAAATTGCCCATTAGCAGCTGGGGCAAACCCAATCTTCACCAAACCTGGAGGGATTGTAGAGAAGGGTCAGGGGAAGCTTTGAGTTTCTAGATGCCTGGAGGGCCATTTTATAGCCCAACAAATAAATGAATCAAAAATTGCTAAAAAAATCATTGATTCATATTTGTAGGGGGGCAATTGCTTTGGATGAATATGAATTGAAGAATTAGCCGTTTCTGATAAATTTTGCAATTTGTTTTTTAATTCGTGCCCATCTCTAGTTTCAACCAAAAAGTTATTCACTGTTCTGATAGAGACTGGAGTATATGAGGTCTGGATTGATACAGGATGGCCAGATTTGATTTTATCATCATCATCTTAGAACTGTGAAGCTGGAAGGGACCCTATGGATCATCAAGTCCAGCCCCTGCCATGGAGACACAGTGGTGAGCCAAACTCCCAGTCTCTGGCTTCACAGCCAAATACCTAAATTGCTGAGTTATCCAGCAGTTCTCAGATAAAGTGAAGGAAATTTACAAATTGGTTCAAATCTGAGGTATAAATCAAATATGATAGGCCCCAAATTACTATGGACCTTTTCTTCTTTTAAACAAGCAAACTTTAATGGTGCCTGATGCACAAACCCTTGAAGCTCCTTATTAGAAATTTGGCACCTCCTTATAGTTGGTCAAGTCTCCATATTTCATGTGCATCAATACAAAAATAAAAACATAATAGCCATTTTTGTTTTCCAGTGCAAGACATTAGAAGGCTGATGGAATCCATATTTACAACTCAACTCAGATCCAGGGTAGGTACAGATCTAACTGGATGGGTCACAAATTACTCCATACTAAATCAGGACCTCTTCCATAACCCCAAATTGGCCTCTAAAGCAAATTACGAGATCTGTATACTGCCCTATCAGCTACTGATCTCAGGGCTCAAGTAAGTTCATATGCCAACCGGTGATGCTGAAGATAATCTTAAAACCATTAAAAGGCTAGGACTAGGTTTGTGTCATCATTTAAAAATGGACCTGGAAATGAATTGGTAATCCATCCCAATAAAAATGTGTGAAAGTTGGAGGAAAAAAACATACTTGAAATATTTACTTACTTACTTTACTTTACTTTATTGGATTTTTACCCCGCCCCCCTAGACAAAGTCTACTCGGGGCGGCTTACAAATATCATAAAAACATCATTATATAACAAAATCATAAAACACCATAATTTTTAAACAATTAGATTAGATCAATACCAAGATGGGAGTGATTATAAAACAAAGAATAGATATCAGTTATTGACTGAAGGGAAGGCCTGCCTAAAGAGCCAAGTTTTTAGATGGCTTTTAAAAACACCCATCGAGGGTGCCAGTTGGATCTCTGTTGGGAGACTATTCCATAGCCGAGGGGCCACTGCCGAGAAGGCCCAGTTTCTTGTTCTTTCTTTCCGGGCCTCTCTCGGCGTTAGGCCCCTCAGCCGTCCCTCCTGGCTATGCCGAGTGATTCGGGTAGATCTAGGTGGGAGAAGACGATCTGCCAAGTATCGAGGTCCCAAACCGTTTAGGGCTTTGTACGTCATCATTAACACTTTGAAGTCAACGCGGAAACGAATGGGCAGCCAATGCAAGGCAGCCAGAGTGGGAGAGATATGTTGATATTTTCTCACCCCACTAAAGTCTGGCCGCCGCATTCTGCACCATTTGAAGTTTCCGCATCAATCTCAAAGGTAGCCCCACATAGAGCGCATTACAGTGGTCTAATCTCGAGATTACGAGCGCATGGACAAGAGTAGTGAGGGCCCCACCATCAAGATAGTGTCGCAGCTGGGCAATCCGCCATAGATGGAAATAGGCGGAGCGGGCCACAGACACCACCTGGGTTTCCATGGTAAGCGCCGGGTCCAGATGTATCCCCAAGCTGCGAACCCCACTCTTTGCGGTGAGAGTCATCCCCCCAAAAGAAAGGGAGTCACCCAATCCGCTAATGGAGGGACCACCCACCCTCAGGACCTCCGTCTTGTCCGGGTTCAGCCTCAACCCATTCAGCTGCATCCATTGCAGTACAGCCTCCAGGCAGCGCTGAAGGGACAGAACGGCATCCACTGAAGTAGGTGAAAAGGAGATGTAGAGCTGCGTGTCATCAGCATACTGGTGGCACGATGCCCCACACCCCCTGATGACCCCACCCAGCGGCCTCATATAGATATTAAACAGCGTTGGGGAGATGATCGACCCCTGCGGAACCCCACAATTGAGACTCCACGGGGCCGAAACACTCTCCCCAAGCTGTACTCTCTGAGGGCGGTCCTCCAAGAAGGATCGGAGCCAGGCAAGCGCCAGGCCACTGATTCCCAACTCAGAGAGCCTCCCCAGGAGATACCGTGGTCGACGGTATCAAAGGCGGCTGAGATATCGAGGAGGACCAACAAGGACATATTGCCTCTGTCTGCCTCCCTCAACAGGTCATCCAACAGTGCGACCAGTGCTGTTTCTGTGCCATAACGCGGCCTGAAGCCCGACTGAAATGGGTCCAGGGCGTTGGTTTCATCCAAAAGTGTCTGAAGTTGTTCTGCCACGACCCTCTCCACCACTTTGCTGAGGAAAGAAACATTGGCAACGGGCCTATAAATGCCAATATCATCTGCCGCCAAATTTGGTTTCTTCCTAATGGGCCTAATGAGTGTCTCCTTGAGGGCAAGAGGAACCTTGCCCTCCTGGAGAGACCCATTAATTATTGCTGTGGCCCATTCCGTTGTTACAGGTCTGGCTACTTTGATTAGCCAGGCCGGGCAAGGGTCAAGGGAGGAGGTGGTGGCCCGACAGCGATCAAGCGCTTTGTCCACCAATTCTGGTGTCACAGGCTGAAAGAATTCAAGAGTCACCGGGCAAGGCGGAGCGCTGGACATCTCTGCTCGATCCACTGTATTTAAAAAAGGAGAGAGGTCCCGGCGGATGGCCTCCACTTTTGATTTTAAAAATGCTGCAAATTGGTCAGGTGAGATATTAGTGGGAGGCCATCACCCAGACCAATTCCGGATAGATCGCGAACTATACGGAAAAGTTCCGCCTGCTGGTTGGAAGCTTCGCTTATCCGGTCAGCGAAGTGTGATCGTCTGGCAGCCCTTACCTTAGCCAGGTAATGGTTAGTTGCGATCCTGACAGCTTTCTTATTATAATCCGTTGGTTTCTCTCTCCAAGTGCACTCTAGCCGTCTCCTATTTCGCTTCATTGCTCGTAGGTCCCGATTATACCAGGCCCCTGGCCGAGCTCTGTGCCTGAGAGGGCGTTTGGGAGCGATCGTGTCTACAGCCCTAGTGGCGGCGGCAAGCCAGCCGTCAACCAGAGCTTCGACAGGAGCGCCAGACAGCTCAGCTGGAATCCCCCTCATGGTATCCTGGAATCTCAATGGATCCAGTAACCTTCGAGGGCGGACCATTGAAATAGGTCCATGCTCCCTGTGGGGAGGGAGTGCCATTAAGAGGTTACATTTTATTAGGTGGTGATCTGACCATGACAAGGGGACTGATGCCATGTCAGTCACCATCAGACCACACTCACTCCGTTCAGTGGAAAATACCAGGTCTAGCATATGGCCGCCCGTGTGTGTGGGACCGTTGACATGTTGGGACATATCCAAGGAAGCCATGGTTTCCAAGAACTCAAGAGCTGGACCGGAAACCTCTGCCTCCGCATGGATATTGAAATATGGTGTTAGCAACAGCATTAGAGATAACACAAAGCACCAGGAAGGCAAATAAGTAGGCCCTAGATCAAATCAAGCCTGAGCTATCTAAAGAAACAAAAAAAAATAACTAAACCAAGGGTATTATAGGTTTGGTGCAACACTAAAAGGTACATATACCTATGAAGATTCTCAGTCATCCAGGTGAGGTTATCTGGAAGTTGAGTCATGGCAACTGGACTTATTTCTTATTAAGTTGAAATGCTTCACTACTCCTCCAAGTAGCTTCTTCAGTCTGACTGAAGAAGCTACTTGGATGAGTAGTGAAACGCTTCAGCCTAATAAGAAAGAAGTCCAGTTGCCATGACTCAACTTCCAGACTAAATGGTAAGATTCACTGGAAAGGGCAAGAATGCCAGAAAGAGTTGAAGGCAAAAGGAAAAGAAGACCAAACATAGATAGATGGACTCAATCAAGGAAGCCACAGACTTGAGTTTGCAGGGCTGTTCATGACAGGACCTTTTGGAGGTCATTAACTCATAGGGTTGCCATCATTTGAAAGCAACTCAATGGCACTAACAACCACCACCTATGCAATAGATGTAAAACTAGTGTTTTAAGTCAGTGTGTGTGAACCTTCTTCCTCTGACTAATATCCAAACCCACTTCTGAATCACCTGCAGTTTCCAAACATTTTTAAGGCAGCCCCATGTGCAGAATGTTACAAAAAGACCAGGTTTGAATTTGTCTGGATTATACACATAACACCTTATTGCCCTGTTATTACCAGTGCTACACTGGGTTATTTCAAGTCTTTTGCTAACTTCCCCCAGCCGCCGGCAGAGCTTGTGTTCCATAAAAGAACAAGTTGGATTGTAAAAACAAAATCGCCTTTTGAATTTCCTCCACTTTAATTGACTCAAGCTACAAAATGATCACGCAAGACATTTACAATATACCTGCTCCGAGGAAAACAGGATGGAAGCATCGCTAAGTATTCTGTGCAGCTGCTACATTAAGGTGTAGTCGCATGCGAAATGTTGAAGGTTCTGAGGGAACGAGACCCAACACTCATAACATCTCAAATTCTGTGAAGAAAAAACATCTGCCTTCCCACCTGGGGACAGATAATTTCCTTGTAGAAGTAAATGAAAGTCAAGCATCTGTGCTTAGCCCCTTATTGCTGCCAGAAGCCTTTGATACCATTTAAACAAAAGACTTTTATTGGCCTGCCTCACAGACCAATGTTCAATTAATCCCCCTGCTGAAAGAAACCTAAGAGAAACTCCATTGTGAACCACGTCAAGGACCTATGGAACATCTCAAACAGGCATTGAGAAGGCTACTATTTGAGGGGGGTGCCTGCTACTGACATCGTTGTCTTCTGCAAGCTTCTGATTGGCCAGACAAAACTCACAATTTCATTGGTCCATCATGCTTATATAAGCAGAATGGCAGTGGAAACTAGCCTAAAGACACAAGTAACAGTGTGGTTAACTGGCAGTTTCTTGCCTAACTCCCTCCCATACTGGCAAGGCGATACACACAGAAACCTAGACTTTCTCCCTGGGCAGATAAAAATCAACGTGCTTTTTTGAAAATCAAATTGATTTAAATTTTAAAGAAATATTTTTTATTTAAATTGTCAAAATATCTGATATTTAAAATTTTAAATCATGATTTAAATAATTTTTTCCTCAAATCCACCCTTCTCCCTCCATGATTAGACTAAGGAATTGGCCCTGTCTGCTCCTGGGATTACTACAAAAATCTAGGTGTAAAACTGATTAGGTAAAGGTTCCCCTTGACATTTAGTCCAGTCATGTCCGACTCTAGGGGGCGGTGCTCATCCCCATTTCCAAGCCGTAGAGCCAGCGTTTTGTCCATAGACAGTTTCCGTGGTCACGTGGCCAGCGCGACTAGACACGGGTGCTTCTCAGGCTAAGTGAAGGCCAAGCATTTATTAGCTGCCTTGTCTCTCTTCCAGCCTAGAAAGCTTTAGGAAGCTAGGAAAGAGGAGCCTACAGCGAACATTCTCCTTATGGCAGAGTGCCTACCGTAAGTTATTTGCTGGGGGGGAAGCCATGTTGCACTCAGTAATCTTTAATCTGTTTCAGCAAAACCAATGTAGAGGGTTCTGGGAGCCTAAACACTAACACTTTTGGGGGGGCATAAACTTTGATGGACTGTGGCCCAGTTCTTCAGATGCACGGTATAAAGCTTCAGTACACAGGCTGTTACACAAACATGGGGAAGAATAGAGTGTGAAATCTAATACACATGCAAAAGGTCCAGTTTAGTGATGTTAATGCTATGTTCAGTTCATGGAGCCTTTATTCTGTGCATCTGAAGAAAGCGGTTACAAGTCATGAAAACATAACACCAAATGAAACATGATAGCTTTTAAGGTCCTGCAGGAGTGATTGTTGGTTTTGTTGTCTCAAAAGATAGTTCCCACAGCGCAAACCTATGGCTTACATCCCTAAAGAAAGAGTTATCCTAGTCCTCTATTTAGTCTCATAAAATCAATTAGACATGACAGTAGACATGAAAAGAGGTGGAGAAACAATACCTAAGAAAGAGCAACTACACCACTGAGCAGAAAATGAATAAAGAGATCGATGGTGACCCCCAAATACATTGCACAGTTTTGAATTTTGGTTAAATTCCTATAGCTGCGCAACAGAAGTGCAGGGATTCACAGAGCAGAATCAGCTTCAGGTTTTCCAGAGTAGTCTACCCCTTTTTCTCATCAACTGGCACTTAAAGTCTCAATAACTCACTCTGAGACATCAGTGGTAGAAAGAGGAAACAATTTCATTACTTACAATTTGAACAGATCTAACAGCAAACTAAGAATAAGGATGACTGCTTTCAGCAAAGGCTTCAACATACTGCAGACTGCCTATAACAGACTACTGAGAGGGGTTGGGGTAGGTAAGAATTATCAGAGAGGCAGGGCTCTCTTTCAGTTCAGAGCCAGGAGGGAGCAATTGGTTAGTGTCAGATAGATTGACAGTCATCCCAGCTACACCTAACAGAGGCAGCATGCAAGGTTGCAAAAACGCCAACAAAATATATGATGGCAACCATCACCACCACCAGATATTATGAAATAAATAAACACATTCTATGAAGCTTGGGCTCTCCTTACCTCTCCACCCCATCCAAATGCTAAACACAAAGCTTTCCAATGATTATGAGAAGATATCAAATGGATTAGGCCAAAGGTCCCTCAGTACATGACAGAATACCTACTTCCAACAAGGACTATCTGTCGTATCTGTACATCCCAGGCTGGACAGCTGAGAGCATTAAGGTCTCCCAAGGGAGACCCAGAAAGAGAGAACAAGGTCGCTCCTCGGCTGTGGAATGATCTGCCAGCCAAAAATCGCACCTATCATGACTAGAGATGCACCTTTTCATACAAAGTAACTTGCAGAGCACCACAGGTGCCACACGGATCCTCCCCCTATCCCCAAGGCTGCTGGGACACTCACCTTGTGTCACATGCCACTGGGGTCCTCCTTTGGTGGTGCTCCACAAGAGTAGGAGCTCCGTCTGCCAACCCCACCTCCTCCACCAGCCAACCCCTCATCAGCTGCATGGGGAGACTCCCCATCCCACCTCCTCCTCGGAGCAGTCATCTGCTGGAGGAGGTGGAGGTGGGCAGACTGAGCTCCTGCCCGGATTGGAGCACTGGAGGCTCGTGACACAAGGTGATTGGCCCAGCTGGCCCAGGGGGTGGGGGGAAGGATCCACAGGGCACCTGTGGTGCCCTGCAAGTTACTTCATCTGAAGAGGCACAACTTAAGTCTTGCCCATCTCTAATGACCTTGTTCAAAGTGAAGTGAAACCTGGGGAAGGATCATGCCTCAAACTGAAAATGTTCACCCCACTTATCTGTTCAATATTTCCTGCCAGGACCTCTAAATGACCTCTCTGTTCTATTACCACAAGAAGGAAAAACATCGCCTTCCAAACAGGTGTCATTTTATCAAGCTTACCCCAGAGCTTGGAAAAGTTGTCTTTTAAGACTTCTACTCCCAGAATCAGTCCCTGGATGAGCGTGGACAGTGCTCAGGGCATCTGGAGGCCACAATTCACGAGTCTAATATTTCCAACGTTTGCTAATTCCTATTTCCCCAAACATACACCAGCACCAAAGTTGCTTCTCTCTCTCAGAGTAAAACTCCTAGACAGTGCAGGCTGTCTTGGTAGGAAACGAAAGCAGAGAGGTGGTAAGGGGAGGTACAAATGTTCTCTGCTGTTAGCACACACTGTTCTTCAGATGTTCAGGTCCCACAAAGTAAGCATTTTGCTCTTAAAAGAAACAAGAACACAATTTTGCAGGACTTGTCGATACAATAATTTAAATAACAATCTTAGAACCTCAGAGCAGGAAGGGCCTCTATGGATCATCAAGTCCAGCCCCTGTCAAGAAGGCACAGTGCGGAATCGAACTTCCAACCTCTGGCTGGAAACCTAAACCATCAAGATATTCGTGCATGACCTGTTAGCAGATCTGGAAGTTGAGTCGTGGCAACTGGACTTCTTTCTTGTTAGGTTGAAACGTTTCACTACTCATCCAAGTAGCTTCTTCAGTCTCTTCAGAGCGAAACGTTTGAACCTAACAAGAAAGAAGTCCAGTTGCCATGACTCAACTTCCAGAATCAAATAAATAAATAATAAATAAATAACCACACCTGGATGACTGAGAATCTTCACAGATGTACTGTTAGCAGGTCCTGCACGACCTTCTTCCAATCGAAAGATCATCAGATTTCCTTACCTGATCTCTAACTGAGCAGCAGTAGGATGATGCTCTGGGACACAGGGCACCCTTCTACAACCCTTTAGTTATAGATGGCATCAGCATGTCATTAGATTCATTCTACTCAAGAGAACCTTTCCAAGCTCAGTCTGTGACACACTGCAACTACGAGGCATTGTGGGAAATCAAAATGGTGGCTCCCAAAATGGTCTGACACTAAGCAGACTGTTACTCACTTGTTTGGGATGGGGGTAAAGGAAAGGGAAGGCAACATTTATGCAAACTGAAGTCAGTGCATGCTTTTACCATGCCTGAAGTTACCCCATTTTAGTCACAGCTCCTATGCATTTTTCACAGAGCTCAGAATGTTACATTTTACAGAGGACACATTGCATCCTGCAGTACCTATGGGAAGCCAGATTGGCATTATTGTTATCTTTTCTCCAGTTGTGCAAGTAATTCATTGTGTTATATATGCTTTTCACAGTGTATTTCCAGAAGTCCAGAATAATACAGGGATATACTCTTTGGTTCCCTCTCGTGGCCAGTTCTGATATTGCAGCTTGGAAATATTAACAATTAAAACACCAAAAAATTTCTCCCTTGCTAGTTAATTATGGTAAAGAGAAAATCTGAACAGTTCCTTTCTAAATTCCTGTAAAAATGCTTTCAAAAGTAGGTATTTGAAAGTAATAAAGTGTTGATCGTTACATCTAACAGGTAATTACAAAAGTGCTTATTGTGTTGTTACCGAAAATGCAACTTTGTTACAGGTAACATAACTTCCAAGCATTTAGCTTTTCTATTGCAAGCAGGGAATGCAACAGAATCTAGAAAAAGAGCCAACTCCTAGCAAGATATCAACAGCAGTGCACCAGCATAAATTAGGCATGGTGGGGAAAGTTAACTGTTGTAAAAGGACCCTACAGAGAGCCGCTCCATATCCAGCTTGCAACAGTCACATGCTGTAGAACTGATGTCATGATCTTTTGGGTTCAGTTCACTGCAACAGTAGCAATTTTTTAAAATACTGAGTCCCTAAGACTGGATCTGCTGCGTCTGCTTCTGATGATACATGCTGATTTTCTAACTCATTGCACACTTTTTTAAATTAAAAAAACGCCAGCAACTTTGATCTCCCGGTTGATGCTAAATTAATCCAGAGAAGAAACGGTAAGTAATATTTACACATTCTTTGAGAAGCTCAACTTTAAATGACTTTCAAAATGAAGCAAAAGCTCATGTACACCCCCGTGTAATTATTGCGCCATTCATGGCTTTTTCCAGCAGATTAGAAAGGTCTTAGCATTAAGTCCCAAGAATAAAAAGGAACCTGTAGATTTTACAGTCCAGCAATCTGCTATGAAGCACTATATTCTTGGGAGCTAACTCCCATCCGGACCACACCTTAATCACCAGACCCTTTCAATAATCACATATAGCGGTAGGCATGAACCTCGGTTCGGAGGTCCTGCCCAATTTGTGGCTGTGCTCACACAGGTGTTGTGTGGGCACTGCGCTCTCCCCCTCCCCTGCATGTTCGCCCATTCCTCAGATGATGGCCACTTCCCTCCCCACCTCCCCAGCACAACCAGACACTCACCTTTCCTCCTCCCTCTTCTCCATCAGCTGCCCACTCAAAGGCAGCACTGCAGGAATCCCTGCAGCTCCTCCTTGTCTGAGTGGGTGGCTGATGGAGGAGACGAAAGAGGGAAGAGCAAGCTGCAAAAGGTGCATGGCCAGTCATGCTGGGAAGGCGGGGAGGAAAGCACGCATCGCTTGAGGAACAGGCAAGCATACAGGGGAGGCGGGAGGGTGCCAAGCCTGTACAACATCTGTGCAAGTGCAGTGATTCATTGGGCTGAACCTCCAAACTGAGGTTGTACCCATTTCTTTGTTGTTGTTTAGTCGTTAAGTCGTGTCCGACTCTTCGTGACCCCATGGACCAGAGCACGCCAGGCCCTCCTGTCTTCCACTGCCTCCCAGAGTTGGGTCAAATTCATGTTGGTCGCTTCGATGACACTGTCCAGCCATCTCGTCCTCTGTCGTCCCCTTCTCCTCTTGCCTTCACACTTTCCCAACATCAGGGTCTTTTCCAGGGAGTCTTCCCTTCTCATGAGATGGCCAAAGTATTGGAGCCTCAGCTTCAGGATCTGTCCTTCCAGTGAGCACTCAGGGTTGATTTCCTTCAGAATGGATAGGTTTGATCTCCTTGCAGTCCATGGGACTCTCAAGAGTCTCCTCCAGCACCACAATTCAAAAGCATCAATTCTTCGGCGGTCAGCCCTCTTTATGGTCCAGTTCTCACTTCCATACATCGCTACTGGAAAAACCATAGCTTTGACTATGCGGACCTTTGTCGGCAAGGTGATGCCCATTAATAATCACATGCAAAAAGCAAGAAGTGCCATGGTCCACCTTTCTATACATTTCTTTAGAAAGGCTCCAGAGGCACAGAACCAATCAAGACTAGGAGGTCTCTTGTTGATAGGATCAGTCTAACGAGGACATAAATGGTCATGCACAGGCTTACAACAGATAAACAGGATGCCTTGGGCTAGGGATGAGACTTTTGATTCTTTTGAACTACAGCTCCCAGAATTCACCTGGGAGACAGAAGGGATATCAAATCCAGTGGTGCCTGGGAGTGGCAAGGGTTCATGAGAGTCTAAAAGGGATCATGGGACAGGTAATTCTTTGACAGTCTCTCTCTATAGAGCCTAATAGGCAGTGAGATTACCCGTCCCATGATCCTGGAGTCCCTCATGAACCACTGAACCACTCCCAATCACAGTGAACAATTTCCTTTTTATTGAAAAGGCAATATAATGGCAGTAGACGTCAACATGCAGAGGAGAAAGGTGCCCTTTTTCAACTATTATTTTTGGGCTGCCCTGGGGGATTCCTGGCCAATACTGGGAGTAGCAACCGAAAAGAAATGAAAATCCCAACTAGTTACGTAATTCCAGGATGGGTGTGATGATACCACAGGCCGTAATAGAGTAGATGTGGAATCTACTCTAATAGAGTAGATGTGGAATCTTGCAATCTTGATTTCATCGTGTCTCCCAGATCTTCCCTGCATTTTGTTCCCAACCTTGTTTTTCATTGGCTTGTGAGATATGTGGAGTTCCACATGGACATCAGTGCAAATTACGAGATATGGAGAGTTCTAAATGGACATTTGTGCACATTTTCTTTTGCATATTCTCTAACATTTGCGTGTACGCAAGCACTTCCCCCCACTCCATCATTTCTCCCAGTAATAAAGCATGCCTGCACACACACCTTTTTATCAAACTCCACTGGATTCCATCTTGCATTGCTTCCAGAACAACGAGCATCACATCATCCTATTTTATTTCAACTAGTTGCCTCTTTCTTCTACTGCCAAATTTTATATCGTCTTATGATGATACAAGTCCCTCTTCCTACAGAGACAGTGACAGATGATGTTGGGACTAAAACTTTATCTCCTGCTCACACTCTCAATTCAACTTTTTTTTTAACACTAGAACAGGGCTTGAGGCTCTCTCCCAAACCTATCTGTTGCTCTTGTTTTGTGCCATTATGTATATTCTAAGGTATGTGAGATGTTCAAGGAGTCATTTTTTGTTGTCCTCGCCCATTAAATTTCTATGGTTGAGCAGTGATTTGAACCCAGATCTCCTACTTGAACATTCTGTCCACGACACCACAATGGCTCTCAAATATCTCCTACCTCTGTTTTTGCTTCCAAGGTATACCCTAACCTTCCCCGGCCCCATGCCATTTGGGTGTCTTGGATTACAAGTTCCATCCACCCTATTCAGTAAGAGGATCTGAAGAAGAAGCACTTGCACACACAGTTTAGTAACATATCAGAGATAAGTTAAATATTTCCTATTGTGGAAGTCCTAGGAAAAGCCAGGAGAAGTTTCAAAGAAACCCTCTTCATCTGTGAGGGCAAGTGTAGCATGGAAAGGCAGAAGCAAGCTTTTTCACAAGGATGATGGCTAAACAGTTTCTGGATATGTACACAGAGAAAGAGTTCTTACCCATTTTAGAGATCAAGGTTCCAAAGGTCAGAGGCATTTACGAGCTATACAACCGCCTGCCTACAATAAGCCTATATTCCCCGAGGTTGTTATATACACCTCCAAAGGTCACCATTTCTTATTCTTTGGACCTGTAAGTGTATTGGTATTATATGTCAAAGCTTACATCTCCAAACACCAATGGTATTCAAAAGAGGAAAGAGATCTAGCATTTGTTTTTTTGCTCCCAGAATGCTCTTGGGCTATTCTGGACAATTAAATAGTTTGATATCCAAGAGGTACACCAACAGGAGCTAAGGTTGCTACCGGTAATGGGATGTCAAAGGTAGGCAAAGCAAAAAAAGAAAGCAAAGTGTGCCATTTATATACCACCCCATAGCATTTAAAGCACTCTCTGGGCAGTTTACAATTTAATTATATGGCCTATGCATTCCCCCCCCCCCCCCCCCCGCAAGCCAGTTACTCAATTTACCGACCTCCAAAGGATGGAAGGCTGAGTGCATCTCGAGAGGGCTACCTGGGATTGAACCCAGATCACGAGCAGAGTTTTGGCTACAGGACTGCAGTTTAACCACTGTGCAACAAGGCTCCTTAGGCAACCGTTGTAGGTACCCTGGGCTTTGTCTGAGATTCCTCACTGTAGAAAAGGACATGAAAGGAATCCATACAAATGGGCCCAGAATTTAGGTAGAACCAGGCTAAGTAAGTAATAGGGAAACCCAGAGCTGACTTGCAGCTTACATGGACTTTTCCAGACTCTGGGCTGCTGGCAGGGCTTGCTGAAGAAACCCATGGGGAAATTCTTATCCGAGCTTGCTTTACTGCCGCTTGTGCAACAAATAAGTCTCATGAGTCACAGTGCTGGTGCTCCCCTTCCTGTCCTGCCCCAAATGGCTCAATGGACCCAAGTATGCACTTCCACAAAGTCATTTCCCAACTCATTTCCCTCATTCTTGAACACTGCATCAGTGCAAGGCACATACAAACATCTTCAAACAGAGCCCTCTGGGAATGGCTGGAGATGAGCGTCCAAGCATTAAAAGGACCTCACATACAAAAAAATATCAAAATTTATTTTCCTCTCTTCCTACTCTTTCAGAGATTTATCTCCCCTCCTGAAGGTCAGGGAGAGCATAACAGAACCTGGAGCTCTGAGGTCCTAATGAGTGTTAGATTAAAACCCTGTCCAAGAATTTAAAAACCCTGTTATTCTCTGGTGGCCTCCCATCCATATACTAGCTAGGCCTAGCCCTGCTTAACTTCCAAAGTCAGATGAGACTTGATGCCTTCAGGATACTTTTGTGATAAGAACTCTTCCATAACACCAGGCTGGGAAGGCTCACAGTTGGATGAAAATAAACCAGAATGGAGCAGGCACAGAGATGATCAAGAGAGGCCTTTCTCTTGGCCCCACCACCTTCATAGGTGTGTCTGATGGGGACACAGAGTAGCGCCTTCTCTGATGCTGCTCCCAGACTCTCAAACTCCTTCCCACAGGAGGCCAGACTAGCCCCATCTTTGCTGTCCTTCCGCAAAGGTCTTTCTCTTCAGGCAGGCCTTTCCACAATAACTAGCTACCTGTGTGTGGTTCTTTTTTTCAAGATGGATTATTATGCATTACTACTTTGGCTGGATTTTTAGTACTATTTGGGTTTACCATTTTTGTGTTTTCCATTTCTCAGAGTGACGTTCTTTAAAAAAAAAGTATACTTATTGATCTTTGCCTTAATATTGCGTGTTACTGATGTAAGATGCCGCCTTATCCATTCTTTGTTGCTCTAAATATTGTCTTTTAATGATGTTAACCAACGTTGTATACTCATTGTTTTCAACTTTCAACTTTAAATATTGCCTTTCAATCTTGTAAGCTGCCTTGGGTCCCTTTTAAGGAGAAAGGTGGGGCATGCATAAATAAATAAATAAATAAATAAATAAATAAATAAATAAATACATACATACATAAATACATAAATAAATAAATAAATAAATAAATAAATAAATAAATAAATAAATAAATAAATAAATAAAAAGGGTCAATGAACTTTCAGATGGACCAAAGTTGGCCTATTGGGCACGGTTTGAGATGTATCAATATAAAACATAGACGTGAAACATAATTCAGGTCATTGTCTGTTATGCTGAAGGCAAAGGTACCACTTCAAAATGCCAAGTAGATGATGTTATCTGTATAGCTGCAAAAAAAGGAGAGAGTATCCCGTTGCACACCAGAGATCCAAGAACACAAAAGATTTCCAATGCTTCGCTGGACAAAAAAATTGAGCTTGTTCATTCTTGGGTGCAATTGCTCCGACAGCCATTCAGTTGTGTAAGGCATGATTTTGGCCCCCAGAATGTCTGGCCATTAATTTGAAAGGTTACTGCAAGATGAAATATGGCCCTATCGTTCTGACGGGTGTGCACAGGGAGAGACAGATTTATACCTCTCCTGAAGACTAGATCTTATTATAGATCAGTTGTAATTAATGAGCAGTCCATAGCTCATCATATTATGCCTATTACACCAATTACACATATAAATGTTGTTTCATGTCACAGCCAAGATGTCAAATGCAAGGGATATTCTGGGGAAATCATATCACAGATTAAACAGGGTTCTTTCCCCCCATTTACATATATTCACAATGAGACAGGAGTAATTGCTTTACAGGTGTTTCTAAGCTGGAAGCACTCCCTGGAAGTTCTACCTTGTAAGTCAAGTCAAATAAAGTCCACCTTTCAGGCTACATACTACATGGTTCCCCTGGGCCCAAGGCCAGCACCCAACACCCCCATTTTCCATTTTTAAACAAATGATCAAAAAGCTCCCACGTACTCTTCAGCGAGCATGGAGGATAATTTTGCCATGGTTTTGCTCCTCTATGGGTGGTGTTAACTCTAGTGGTTTAAAACTAGAAGTGGCATTCGATCACTTCCAGTTTTGAAACAAAGTCCTTCCTGGACCTAAAACAGCTCAAACAGTATCTTTTAAGTTGTAAAAGTAGAGCCCATATTAGGAGTTGTCTTTCCGTGGCTTTGTCCCATGGGATGAATGTGATGTTGAAAGGCCCAGAAACCATTAAACAGACAGGGCGAAACCATGGGGGTTTAAATCTCCATCCCATGCGGCCATGGTATGAAAAGCAGAAAAACAGTTCTCCTGCAAGGATTGGAGCATTTATTTATTTATTTATTTATTTAAAATATTTTTACCCCAGTTTTCTCCTTAAAAGGGCCCAAGGCAGCTTATATCATTAAGACAATATTGAAAGGCTAAAAAAAAGCAAGAATACAAATATCTTTAAAAGAATTCTATAAGTATTATGTTAAAAATGGTAAATAAAATCAATATTAAGAACACATTTAAGAACAGAGCACAACAATCCATTAAAAAAAAATAAAAGCCCTCTCAGACCACCAATCACTTAGAAAAAGCCTGCCTAAAGAGAAAGGTCTTTGCCTGCTTGGGGAAGGACAGCAAAGATGGGGCCAGACTGGCTTCCTGTGGGAGGGAATTCCAAAGTCTGGGAGCAGCAACAGAGATGGCCCTTTCCCGTGTCCCCCCCAAACACACCTGTGAGGGTGGCGGGACCGAGAGAAAGGCCTCCCCTGATGATTTTAATACCCAGGCAGGCTCATACAGCAAGATGCAGTCTTTTAGATAGCTTGGACCCAGGCCATTTAGGGCTATATGGGTTAAAACCAGCATTTTGAATTTAGAAGACTGCTATTACTGCAAACAATTAGAGCTTGGAACTTGATTTTTTTTGCAAGTCATCCATTATTTTACTTATTATTTCTCAGCAATCAGGTTCTCATTTTCATTACTGTCATTTTGATCGTTCAAGTAATCCATTGTACTTGATCTTGTTAATGCACCACATTGTTGTTACCAGAAAGCAAGAAAAACACAGGGATGTCATGTCCTCCCAGTCATCAGCCTAACACCTCCTCTTTCTCTTTTTAAATAAGGATGTAGGTCAACCCAGTGTTCGATATGTAAAAATCTAACAATGACTCCTGAGTTGAGTTATCCACGAACACAACTGGCTCCCACCACTGGAGACATGCCATAATAATTATTTCCTTTGGCCTTTACTGTACAATAAGTTACAGCCAATTTGGATCCACAATCAGGGGATTAATTAAGCCAAATGAGAGGAAACAATCACAAAGAAAAGCACCCAGGATAGAAGCCATGATAAGATGATTTGCCCACAGGAAGAGAAAGCAGAAGGAGTGAAAGAACAGGAAGATGACTCATAGATTAAGAAAGAAAGCTGGGCCAACAGCCTTGAGGGAGTGACAGACGGAGTGACTGTTCTCTTGTCCAGATGAGACCCAAAGGCACTGGAAAATTCATCTTTCAAAATCCCTTTTTTTTAAAAAAAAAGTTTCAATAGTTGGCAAGAAAGGAATGATCAGGCCAGTGAGAACTGAAAACAGGGAATAATATAAAGAATCAATGCTATTCTAAAAAGGTTATCTAGGATTCATACCAATTATAAGGGCATTGGCTGATTCTCAGTTATATTTTATACTTCCTAAATCATAGAATCATACCATAATTGAGTTGGAAAGGGCCTATAAGGTGATCAAGTCCAACCTCTTGCTCAGTGTAGGAATCCCAATCAAAACAAATCTGACAGATGGTTGTCCAATTTTCTCTTGAACACCTCCAGTGTTGGAGCACTCACCATCTCCCGAGGTAATTGGTTCCATCATCGTACTGCTCTAACAGTTAAGACGTTTTTCCTGATATTCAGCCTAAACCTGGCTTCCTTTGGCTTGAGCCCATTATTACATGTCCTGCACTCTGGGATGATTGAGAACAGATCTTGTACCTCCTCTGTATGACTACCTTTCAAGTATTTGAAAAGTTCTGTCATATCTCCCCTCAGTCTTCTTTTCTCAAGGCTAAACATGCCCAGATGTTTTCTAGAGCATCATTTTATTGCAGTTTTCTTAGGGAAATATTTCAGCCCAATATTGCGAACTCTAACTGGCAATGGCTCTCCAGTGTTACAGGAACAATTCTTTCCTAGCCCTACCTGAAGGTACTAGAGTTTGAACCTGCAGCCTTCTAGATGCAAAGCATGGGCTCTAGCACTGAGCCACAGTCCCTCACATAATCCTGTACTCCATCTCTCTTTAGGGACTATTTCAGTGCCACATCCATTCTTCTTAAAAGTCCCTTTCCAAAGTTCTTATTCCAACTCAGTTCCTAGATCATGAAAATATGTACTAAAAAGGTACACCTTGATGCAAAATAAGCAAAAAAGAAAAAAGGTGTAGGAAAAATGTTGAAAAATATATATATTGAGAGAAAGTGTGTTTAAAGTATTTAAGTGTGAATGTTTGTGCAGCTTGGTTTTTTTAAAAAAAAGCCAGTTGATGCAGAAACAGGATAGAATGGAGTAATGTCTACATAACGGCATATGCAAGTGACAGAAACTAGAGAAAACAGACGTGATTCAACCACCCCTACCAAAACAGTAGTTTTTCTTACGTCTTCAGGGAAGAGGTTCAGTGGATATTATAGTGAGATCTATCCAATCATTTTTTTAAAAAACAATTCTACCTATAAGGAAGATAGCAGTCTCCTGCCAGTTATTATATTTACATTGATTTGGCTTCCAATATGAAATGATTTTGCAGTTGGACTCCATTTTCCTAACCCAAACCAGTTAGATTCCATTTTCCCTCTGCCTTGCCCCTGGCTATGAACCTCATTATCGACTGATGGAATAAGTAATCAATTGGCTTTCATGATGGGGCCCTTGAGTTACAAAATACAGCCCTAGTACCTGGGAAATATTTTTAGGAGCTGTTTATGGCTCTCAGTTGAGCTGTATCTGAACGTCTTTATTTGGATTGCACCCCCCTTATCTAGCCCCCATGTGTGTTTCTGTCAATATCATAACTGCTTCACCACAATGCCCATTATATTCTGTCATGTCAGATACCAGTGGTGCCCTTTAAATGGACCCCCTTCATGCTGTAAAGTCTGGACTGTTTAAATCTACGTTGTTGGCCAGCAACCAAGGTTCTCCAATTGATTTTTTCCCCATTGCCCCTCCCCTTTTTAAAACTAATTCCCAGCAAGATCAATGAACAGCTGAAATTCATTGCAGCCCTTCTCCTTTCATCTTGGTAATCAGCTAAATGGTAGCTGCATGCTGCAGAACATGAAACAAAAGAGATGACCAGAGGAAAATGAAAGATAATAGTAAGATTCTACTCCAGGTATAACAGGGCTGCTTATAGCATAAGCCCCCATTCTACAAAAATAAAACCTTATTATTATTATTTCTTTTTTATTTGTTTGTTTTATTTATAGGCCACCTTTCTCATGATAAGGGGACTCAAGGCAGCTCACAATATTAAAAGAACAGAATTAAAAACTTACCAAGTTAAACATTAAAAAAGCAACGTGGAATCAGCATTATATCATCTTCCAGAAGAAAAAGCAGAAGAAATAAGAGGTGAAGTGACAAGGATCCTACAAAAAGCAAAACCCCCAAAAAGTAACATAACAAGAAAGGAGATAAATGCTATCAAGTCCCTAAACTCAGATCCGGACATCATCATTCTGCCAGCAGACAAAGACAACGCCACAGTCATCATGCAAACAGAAGAATACAAGGACAAAATCAGGGAACTTCTAGACCCCATAACCTACAGAAAACTGAAACGGGACCCAACCAACAAAATCACAAAACAAACAAACATGCTGATCAGGAGTTCCTCCCTGCACCCCAACGTCCTTCAACAAATCTGCAAGACAGAAGCTCTCCCACCAAGACTATACAGACTCCCCAAAATCCACAAAGACTCAATCCCACTCAGGCCCATTGTAAGTGCCATCGGCTCCCTGACATATGAATTAGCAAAATACCTAGCCACCCTCTTACAGACCCACATTGGACAAACCTCATCCTACATCAAAAACTCAGGACATTTCATAAGCAAGGTCAGCACCCTAAAACTCAACCCCAGGGACAGACTGATCAGCTTTGATGTAGTATCCCTATTCACCAAGATACTGATAAAGGACACTCTGACACTCATTCAGCAGATCTTTCCAGAAGACATCAAGCCCCTTTTCCAACACTGCCTAATGACCAGCTATTTTCAGTGGGATAACGAACAGACAGATGGAGTGGCCATGGGGAGCCCCCTCAGCCCGGTTACAGCAAACTTCTACATGGAACATTTTGAAAAACAGGCCCTGGCTTCGGCACCCTTTGCACCCACAGTCTGGTTCCGGTACATGGATGACACCTTCGCAATTTGGAACCACGGTGAAGAAAAACTGGAAGAATGTCTAAACCATCTCAACAGCATCCATCCGAATATACAATTCACCATGGAAAAAGAAATAGAGGGCTAACTCCCTTTCTTAGATGTCATGGTCATACGCAAAACTGACCTCCTATTGGGACACTAGGTCTACAGAAAACCCACCCACACAGACTGGTACCTACACAAAAACTCCAACCACCACCCACAGCAAAAAAGAGGCATAATCAAAACACTGCTAGACCATGCAAATCGGAACTGTGAAGCTCAATTTCTCAGCACTGAACTCAACCATCTGAATTGGGCCCTACAGGCAAATGGCTACTCCAAGAATGAAATCATAAGAGCCATCAAACCAAGAAAACAACACCAAACTGAAGAGGAAAAACAGCCACCCAGAAATAAAGTATTTCTGCCATACATGAAAGGGGTCACAGACCGCATGGGGAAACTTTTGAAAAAACACAACCTACAAACAGTATTCAAGCCCACCACAAAAATACAACAAATGTTACGGTCAGCAAAGGACAAAAGGGACCCCCTCACCACTGCAGGAGTATACCGGATACCTTGCAGTTGTGGCCAGGTATATATTGGAACCACAAAATGCAGCATCCACACCAGAATCAAAGAACATGAGAGACACTGCAGACTAAAACAACCGGAAAAATCGCCAGTAGCTGAACATGCACTAAAACAAGCTGGACATGAAATTCTATTTCAA
Source organism: Intellagama lesueurii (assembly GCA_037013535.1). Lineage (NCBI taxonomy): Eukaryota > Metazoa > Chordata > Lepidosauria > Squamata > Agamidae > Intellagama > Intellagama lesueurii. The sequence goes on from JBAJHW010000003.1 coordinate 12,768,914, forward strand.
AATACTGAAGTACTGGACAACACCAGCAATCGTTATGTTAGACTGCACAGGGAAGCCATTGAAATCCACAAACACCAGCAGAGCTTCAACAAAAAAGAAGAAAGTTTAAAACTCAACAAAGCCTGGCTCCCAGCACTGAAAAATACAGCCTGCAAAAGGTCAATGAACTCTACCCAGCCACAAGGACCGGTGATCACTGCACACAAAAGACCAGCTAACGACACCCATCAATCACAGTGACAGATCATCTCTCCCCCTTATCACAACAATACACCCACAACAAAAAGCACGCTGATCACCATAATCACCCAATCTCCTGAAAAGGACAAAAGCTGATCCCACAGCTATAAATTCTCAACCGTCCAAGCAAACTGCACCAGAGTACAGACACAGTTCTGACTCCTGTCCTCTGAAGATGCTGGCCACAGAGACTGGTGAAACGTTAGGAAGAAAAACCTTAAGAACATGGTCAAACAACCCGGAAAACCCACAACAACCATTAAAAAAACAATTAAACTATGCACTAACTAAAATACAATTGAATAACAAAGCAGGTAAATATTAAATAAATAATCTTGGAACTGCAGAGCTGGAAGGGACCATATAGATTATCAAGTCCAGCCCCTGTCAAGGAGGCCCAGTGGGGAATTGAACTTCCAGAGACCTAAACCATGGAGCTGTTCAGCAGCATTCAAAGACCTTGAGCAACAAGCCTAAGCAGGGGAGGGGCCCTAACTTGGCAATGGTGAGAAAGACACCCATCTCCACAAAACAGTGGGGTGAATCCCCACACACTGGTGGAATGTGTTGTACCCCCTGTTCAACTGGCCAACCAGTAATTAGTGTGAGACAGGGCAAATCATGGTATGAAATCCAGTATTAAGTCGCAACTAGAATCAGTGGGGATTAGATATGTGCACTTCATATTCATATCCAGGGTATACGAATACGAAGCACGCCAGTACAGGTGTCCTGGTGGTTCACTCCTAACCCCCAGAACCAGCCCAATTGACTTACCGGACTTCATGTGGCACACACGGCTATCAACATCGGTGTCATGCCAATTGTGGCAGTAGTACTACTGATGCTTCCCCGCCTCTCCCTTCAGCTGACCGCTCAGCAGCTGAGCAGAGAGACTCACCTTCCTGCCTCCTCGCTGGAGTAATCAGCTGCGGGGAGAGGCTGAGAAGCGTCAGTGGAACTATTGCTGCGATTGGCACAACGCCGATGAACCTCAAAGAGCCCAGTAAGGGGACTGGGCTGGTTCCAAGGGTGGCAGTGGACCCCCAGGACACCTGTGCTGGCATGCTTCATATTTGTATCCCCTTGATATGAATATGAAGCATACATCTCTAGTGGGATTTCATGAGTCGACACTTTTATAAGTTCCATCGATACAGTGGGCCTCTTCTAATTAAGATTTGCCATTGAATTTCAGCCACTGCCTTGATACCCACATCTGACACTATCCCAACCATACCAATGCAGTCAGTATTTATTTGAATAAATTACTGATATAATAGGCTCTGCCAGGCTCTGTAACAATTCATCCATTCATTTTAGTTTGTAAATGAGGTAGGATGAAGGGAGCAAATCCTCGCTTGTCTTGATCTCAGGCATGACAATAAGAAACAAATAATGCAATGGCGCTTGCAAACTGGGCAAAACTGGGCAAAATGATAGTATCTGATACTTTGCACAGATTTTTAAAGGCTAGAAGCACTGGAAGGGGTGTGACCCTCTATTTCAACCACAAGCCAGTTGTTTTGTGCTTGCTGTGTGCATGTGTTTTATTTTCTAAAGGGAAAGTATAGCAGAACCCCACTACCTGCAGGATCAGGATCCGCTGATTCACTTATCCACTGCCTGAAAATACTAAATAGGTAAAGGTAAAGGTTCCCCTTGACATTTAGTCCAGTCGTGTCCGACTCTAGGGGGCGGTGCTCATCTCCGTTTCCAAGCCATAGAGCCAGCGTTTGTCTGAATACAGTTTCCGTGGTCACGTGGCCAGCGCGACTAGACACGGAACGCCGTTACCTTCCCACCGAGGTGGTACCTATTTATCTACTTGCATTTGCATGCTTTCGAACTGCTAGGTTGGCAGGAGCTGGGACAAGCGACTGGAGCTCACTCCGTCGCGTGGATTCGATCTTACGACTGCTGGTCTTCTGACCCTGCAGCACAGAGGCTTCTGCGGTTTAACCCGCAGCGCCACCACGTCCCTGTTATAAAAAACCCCAAAATACATATCTATACATATTTCCATGGTGTACTTACCAGAACTTGTCACTAGAGGAAGACAGAGTCCATGCAAGTAAAGCGTTCTTCTGTGTTTTTCAGAATCTGTGAGAAGCTTGGACCCAATCCCCTATGGATACTGTGGTCCTACTGTTTGCTAGTATTGCAAAGAGAAAATATGTGTGAATTATGGAGACCTGGGGTGGGAACTGAAATAAATACTACTTCTCTCAATCTTTTCTGGGAAACAGGAATCGTTCAGGGCTCGAGAAGTCCTTGCTGAAATATCTCATTGGATTGAGCCAGCCAAAATGAATGGGAAGAAATATTTAGCAATTTTATATGATGCTTTAGCTGGCTGGATAGATAAGTGAGTTCGGCTTCTGGCTGCAGAGCAGAGGTGGGGAGTTTCATTCCCCAGTGTGCAACCCAAAAGAGCCAGCCTGTGTGGTCTTGGGAAAGCTTCACAGTCCCAGGGTGCACCTAGAAGACAGAGATAGTAAACTACGTCTGAATCCTCCAACCCAACCTGCCTTTCCAGCATTATGATCCAAAAAGCAATTTCCCCAAGCTTTAGAATCTGTTGCCCTCTCATGACATCCCAAATCTAGTATCTGAGGTAGCTAACTCACTCTGCCTGATGATAGGGCTTGATCTGAATCTCTCCGCGAATGAGTAAGTAATTAACTGCTCTACAGTCAAGAACATTTCATTAGGATTTCACCCTTTTTCTGTTTTTCATGCACATTCCTGCACATTGTCTTTCGGAAAGATTCTTGTTTGAAGTACACATCACAGTTTGCTTATTACAAGTCATTTAAAACAGAAATAATTACATACACGACGCTTACGGTGTATTCAGTTCAGGACTTAATGGAGAAATCCTTCCCTGTGTGTCTGTTTTGAGGGGGGAAAATATCATTTGATAAGAATTAATGTACAGTCTTTTGAAGATTTTAAAGGCCATTAATCCCCAGTTACCTGGAGTTTAACATTAGCAAGAAAGCAAATGAAAAATGATTTCCATGTGTGGATTGTATTATGCATTATGGATTAGTGTTTCAATATAACCAAGATCCTTGTCTTAAAATAAATTGATGGATATGCTCTTAAGCTTCACTATTTAACACCCTTTGAACAGAAACAGCACCCCTCTAAGGAACAAAAAAATAAGATTCTTTGTCGCATTATTTAGAATGAAAAATATTTGTTCTGCGATATATTAAAATGTGTCATTAATATAGCAATGTTCCCACCACAATATCACAACTGTATGTTTTTAAATTCATCTCCCCCCTCTCGTTCTCAGTTTGCACGTTTAAGCCAACCAAATACATAATTTATTATTTTTTAAATTATGTTTATACACAATAAATTATCCATCTACCACAGGAGAAATGACATATCAGGAGCCAAGTGTCTGAGAGAGCATTTTTTAAAAATAGGCATCTCTGTCTCTCCTACGTGCCCAGCCGAAGTCGTTGCACTAAATCATCCCAACCTTAAGAACATACATGAACTGTAAATGAATGAGGCAGGCAATTTTGGTTAATTAGAATCAATAGTATCATCCTGTAATTAAAGAATATTGATTGCGTTATGCAGAGGGCAGCTTTGGGAAGAATGTAGTTTAATGCAATTTCAGTCTGAGTTGCAGAAGCATGTCAAAGGTCAAGTTGGACAAAGATAGAGATATATTCCCTCACAGAACTGTCTTCCATTTTGTACTAAGTGCCTTCTGTGTTTCTTGATGGAGGACAGCTGTGTGTAAAATGTTAATTTTGAGAAAATATATCAAGAAAATATATGCTGACTTCCAAAGCAAATGCATTTGATTTATTAATTTCTCCTCCCAGGGTAGGCTTCTGGTGGGTGGAGGATTCCATTTTCACATGATCTCTACAAGCAGAAGGGGCACTAGGAAGATAAACTGAAGCTGAGACTTCAAGACACTTGGGCAGTGTCTTGAAGAATAAGGAGTTTTCCTTCGAAGGCAAGTCGGAGCAACTGAAACACAAAGAAAAGACAACAAAATATTACACCAGTCCAAACTGTATCAAGGGAAACATAAAACGAGAACAGTGAAATCCTGTTGGAAATTCTGAACATGCATAAATAAAGTTTACTCTCTTTAACAAAGTGCTGGTCATAGTCTTGGTCATGGGACCATTGCATGACCAGGAATGTGCTATTGTTAATCAATGGCAATTCACTGCCACAACTTAACATGATTATGCTTGCACATGCATGAATTATTAATAGTATTTCAGCCAGTGGTCCTTCAAGAACTTTGAGCATCTTAGAATGTACCTGGCACTACAGAGGAATTTGGCCTGGACAGAGCAAGGTGTGAAAGCCAAGCATTCTTATACACTTAGATGCTCTTTGGAAAGGGACAACATAGTGCTGTTTGAGATGGAGATCTTCTGTTGGGCCTGGAGGTTCCTGATAAATGCCCAGCCATGCCATCCTCTAGAATGGGCTGGAAAAGCATATCTGGGGAGTGGATTCATCTCTCAGGTGGATAACTTATTAACTCGTTCCTGGCCAAGAGCATTTGTGCTGGCAAAGAGATTCTGTGCGTGGTTGTAAAATATTTATAAAGATATTTTTTTAAATAATAGAGAATAAATATTTAGAAGCTCACTTGTTTTAGCTGCGAAATTGCCGGGTTTTTTTGCTTTGGAGCTGGGGCTGATCTTATTCAATGTTAGCAGAGCATTGGTGTCTATATCCTGTCCCAGGTTCAACCGTTCCACCCATCTTGTCACTATGCAATTTCTGATAATTAAGAAAGAAACTTCAAAGATGTTATTTGCCATTAATTCACTTCTGATGTGCAGTGACTATATGAGTTAATGAGCTCTAGATTGACCTATCGTTAACAGCTCTGCTCAGATCTTGCAAACCAACAACATCTTATATTAGGTTGATTTCTTTTCCTACTGCCTCCCCTTCCTAGAAATATTGTTTCTTCCTATAAGTTTTGCTCCAGTCTTGCAAACTAACAGCTGCAGCTCCCTTTATTGAGACAATCTGTCTCATGTCAGGTCTTCCTCTTTCTACTGCCCCCTCCCTTTTCCCAACAATATTGCCTTTTCTGGTCAGTTCAATATTTTCAGTTTTAGTGAGAGTTCAAGCTTGACTTGTTTAATCACCCACTTCTCTGCATTTCTGGTGGTCTGCACTATCTGGAAGGCTGTCCTCCAGCACCACATTTCAAGTGAGTTGATTTTTGTTCCTGTCTTTCTTTATCGTCTTTCTTTCACAAAGTATGGATGATTTTCAATTTGGTTTCCAGTGGCAGTCTTTGCTAGCTCCAACCTCTCCCCCACTCATTTTTTTTTTTAAATTTCAAAAGGTGAGGGGACATATTTTTGGGAAACAAACACCGACCATGTTCATAGCGCTTTTGGTCTGATATAGCTTTTCTTTCTCAGGTTGGCTACCCCAAAGAAAAGATTTGGGAATTAGAAAATAGCTTTCTAGTCTGCATTCTGCAGAGCTGGCATGTCATGCGTATGTTTCTCCATTGTAAGTGTTGCATTTACTCACACATTTGCTTCACCATTTCATTAAGTCCAAAAACAAGTCTTCAAAATATTTTGGCACAGAGGGACTAGAGCCACATCCCAGATGTTCTGGCTTCTCTCCTCTGCTAGCAACCATAGTACAGATCATATGCTCATCTTCTGGAATCCTCTCGCACTGGGTAATTCTACTTGAGGGACATTTCTGTTGGAATTTGTGTGTAGTGTATGTATACTTAATCTTCCATTTTTAAAAGCCAGGAAATTCAGTTCTTCAAAAACAATATAAACCTCTCTTGTTTATGAATGTAGGAAACTGTGCTTCTGTATGTACAATTCAAAAGACCAGGAAATGGCCTGATATTGCTACACAATATCGTACCCATATTGCCAGCAGGAAAAAAGGATGCCAGGTTTTGCATAGCAAAGAGCAGCCCAAATGTTGACAACACCAATGGCAGCAGTCAAGATGGTCTACATACAGGATACCCTTTTGTGCTCACTGCCGTTCACAAAGTAACATTCTCACGCCTGTTATTTGATAAGTGTGGATAATCACATGTATTTTTTTAACAAAAACCAAAAATGTATCGTATGTTTAGGAAAAAGTGTTGAATCCTTGCTAAAAGAATGAGTAAAATCAGACTCCCTAGAAGAACCATTTCTCCCTCCCAAAAAACAGGGTTGTTTTTTCTTTTTTTAAAAAAAAGAGGATTATTTATTTATTTATTTAACTTTGGGGAGGCTCTGTGGGCCATCAAATGGACTTGGTGGGCCACATGATTCTCACTCCTGAAGTAGATGTATCTTGAAATCCTATGCACTTGTTATTCTGGCTGTTCAGGGCAATCACGCCTCTAACATTATATGCCCTCCTCATATCTGTGTAATATCAGTTCACTTGACTGAGATGCCAGATGATTTTGGGGACCCACCTGACTGGGAACTTGCATTCGAGTGGAAGTCGGGCTCTCATCAGCTTTCCTATTGAGATGGCTGTGCTTAAGACCCAGATGTTCATGGGTGTGGCTAGCCAGAACACAGAATGTCAAAGGTGTTGCCAAGTATTTCCCTTCTACATACAATTGTCCCTACATGGGACTAACTCACCAATCCATTATGGATTACTTTGGCTTCAGTGAACACCACTTGGTTCAAACATTCCTCCAAATACTCCCCATTCTCATTTTTCTTCCCAGAATTACATAGGCAAATGTTTCCCTTTGAATAACTAAACAGTATGTGGAGAAGGAGTTTCCCTCACACCATCTTTCAACGTAGATGCAAGGTTCCTGACACGGAAAATATGTCAGCAAAACAGTCTAATTTAATGGCTGAGAAGACATCTTTGTACTTCTCTGAAACTGTTTGACAGGTAATGGGAGACAGGAAAAGAAAAGAGTGGGGGAAAATCATACAGCCAATTGCAGGCATCAGACGGCTTCTGTTTATTAACAGAGGTCTGACACGGAGAAGGTTTGAGGCCAAGAATTCTTCACACCTAAATGGGCTTGAATATAAGATTATTGCCAGCACAACACATTACATCAAAGGATGCATCTCATCATTGCGTTCCTCTGCCTTGAAGTTTCTAATGCCAGCTCTCATATCTTGTGTTTGACACATGAAAAATGCAAAAACGTCCCTGTTTCCACAGAATTAGGGAATGACTTTGAAAGCTCCCGCTGTTATTCAAGGAGCTTCCTCTGGCTGTTTGTTATTATCAGATATCTCGCTTCTCACTTCCTCAGCCACCCTGGCTAATATTACTAATGGAAGGAAGAACCATGATTCCTTCCATAAATCCCACTTCTCCTCTTTCTGAAGGCTGCTGCTGGGGCTTGTGCACTTTTTGAAATGTTAATTTGCTTTTTTTTAAAAAAAACTTTTAGATTGCAATAGCAGCAGTTCTTTGGACAGTATGTGATGCATAAAAAGGATTTCGAAATAATTGAATAATGGCAAGAGACAAAACTAATAAAGTCCAAATAAAACAAGCAGAATGGGAAAAAAACCCAGCAGCATATAAAACCATAATAACACAGGAGCACTGAAGAAGAGGGTGTGTGTATTATGTCTTGCACGTTGCCTCTGACTTCAGTTATTCTAACAGTGTTCAGAGATATTGAAGGAGTGGTTTAATGAGTACCACTCCTCATTGAGTTTCCAATGCTAAGCAGAGATTCAAACCCAGATCTCCTGAGTCCTAATTTGTCACTACATGACATTGAGGACCCAGTGTGCTGCATATAAAAAAAGGATTCCTCAATTCTAGAAGTGCAAAATGCTAATCTAGGGATGGGATTTTCTGATTTCCTAGGCTTCAAATAGCATAATTTTCCGTTCTGGGAGTTCTACCTACCTTATAGACTCCTTCCAAAGACTTAAATGTTATGCATCTGGGACAAGATGGGAAAGCTTTGCTGGACCTACCTGTGCCGGAGCTACCTGCAGCACTGGGGCAGAAATAGGAAGAGCTAGGCCTAGCTAAGCATCAAAACCTTCCAAGGACGAGCTAGGCCTAGCTAAGCCTCAAAACCTTCCAAGGAAGCGCTAGGCCTAGCTAAGCCTCAAAACCTTCCAAGGAAGCGCTAGGCCTAGCTAAGGCTCAAAACCTTCCAAGGAAGAGCTAGGCCTAGCTAAGCCTCAAAACCTTCCAAGGAAGCGCTAGGCCTAGCTAAGCCTCAAAACCTTCCAAGGAACTGCTAGGCCTAGCTAAGCCTCAAAACCTTCCAAGGAAGAGCTAGGCCTAGCTAAGCCTCAAAGCCTTCCAGTTTAGGCCTTTGTTTCAAGTGCATCCCATCTAAGTGTTTGCAAGATAGACAGAACTCCCAGAATGAAGAACTGTGTGGTTTGTGTAGTCCATAAAAATCAGAAAACGTTATTCTTGTTAATATATTAGCTGCCCTGGGCTGCACAGATCGAAATAAAGGGGGGAAAGGGGTAGGATTTGGAAATGACAATTGATCTACTTCTATTTTTGTAAAAATTGCTTTTTTAATAAAAAAATTAAGATAAAAAGTGGCAAGATTTTAACCAAGGTAGGCCATCTCCATATAGTTAGCCAACTCATTGAGAACCCACTAGTGCTGTGCAAGATCTCAGGATGCAGCTTGAGCCTGAGATTCCAAGTAACATACTCATTTCATTGTTGCATTTAAAACTTATACAAAATATGCAAAACTATTCTTTTTCCCCCCCTTTATGAAGCTAAGTCCACACAGGAAGCAAGCAGAGAAAGATAAGTGATTGATCACAAGGACACAAACAAGCCATTTAATGCTACTGCTTTTACAAGCTCACACAAGAGTAGGGTTGCCAGATACATTGGTACCAAAAGGAGGACATAGAAAGACACACAAAAAAAGGACAGAGGAGGACATATTGAATGTTTCATTTGAATCGTTCCGGATTAAACCCGCAATCAATACAATTTTATTACAATTGCTGCCAAAAAACGTCTCTTAGTGAACTGACCAAGAAACAGTCATGTTAAAAAATAAAAATAAATTCAATGGAGGTTTTTTTCAAAATACCAAAAAACATTATTTAAACAGCTAATTGTACAATTATTACCTTATAATCTTTATTAATTACACGACATATTTCTCAGAGGAGCCAACTTTTCGCAGAAGATCTTCATTAGCAATCACATATGCATAAAACTGTTCACAGGTAATATTCTTCAAATTGTACTTTGTGAGAATGATGCCTTTTACAGAGTCAACTAAGAGTCTGTTCCTTTCCTTTTTCCATTGAGCATTAATCAAGGAGAACACTCTTTCCACATTGCCATTGTGTCCAGGAATACAGAAGAATAATTCACAAATTTTAAGTAACTCTGAAAAGCAGCTTGCATTTGGGCAACTTTGGAAAAATAAACTCCAAAAGGTTCCTTTTTTCATGGTTTTATGAAAGAATCAAGTCTCTCTCTCTCTCTCTCTCTCTCTCTCTCTCTCTCTCTCTCTCTCACACACACACACACACACACACACACACACACACACACACACACACAAACCCTTCCTCCCTCAATGTTCAACAATCAGTTGCTTCAGTTCAGTATGTCCATTTCCTCTCATTCAGTATGTCCATTTCCTCTTCAGTTCAGTATGTCCATTTCCTCTCATGTCCATTTCCAGCTGTCCCTCTCTCGCACCTTCCTTCCGCCTTAATTGGAGCCTTCCCTCCTGCTTGCATCAGTTCCTTTTTTCATAGTTTTGAATCACTCACTCTCTTTCTCATACACACATACACACACACACACACCCTCCTCAATTTTCTACATACATTTAAACAAGCTTGATGAAACCACCCGGTTCCTCTCTCGCACCTTTCTTCCTGCCTTAATTGGAGCCTTCTCTCCCTTGCAGTCATGTCCTTTTTTCATGGTTTTATGAAAGTCAGTTTCTCTCTCACATACACACACCCTCCCTCTCTCCCTCCCTCCCTAAATTTTCTACAATCTTACCTTTAAACAAGCTTGATGAATCCACCCATCCCTCTCTCGCACATTTCTTCCTGCCTTAATTGGAGCTTTCCCTCCTCCTGCTTGCAGTCACGTCCGGCGGAAGCAGTCATTCACAAGCCAGATTGACTGCCCCGGGCTGTTCTACAGCTGTAAACAATAAAGCCGCATTATTTCCGATCTCTAAAAGAACGGATTTACAAGTGCCGCAACCAAGGAAGGTAGCAGGGATAGGTGGCTTATAGTTTGAGGTTCAGCTGCAGGGGGTGGGGGTGGGGGCAAAGATACAAAAGCCGGACATTTTAAAGGTTTTTAGCTTTGCCTGCCGGATGGAGGACATTAGCCTGAAAAGGAGAACATGTCCTCCTTTTGCCGGACGTCTGGCAACCCTACACAAGAGGGCGACACGGCTGTCATCTCTTCCAACACTGAACATTTTACAAAACGTGCAAAAAAGCTGTTATTTTTAAAAGGTACACATTCTCTCTATTGTCAACCCCCTACCTGCCCCCCCCCCACTGTCTCACACCAAGAAGAAATGTTTTTGCCCTGCCTGGTGTGCTGTTCTAGAATGACCAAGTCAGGGCTCACATCTGTTGCATCCACCCAGAGGTCAGGCCCAGTGGACATGTGTCTTCGTGAATGGGGTGACCATCACAGGCCCTTTGTCTGCTGACACACTGATGAGCAAAGCTCCTGAAAAGCTTAGTGCTACAGGCACTCATTCATGTTACAATTTTAAATACAAATGGTTGGTTTTGCCCTTGCGCACACAGTGCTTTTTTGAGCATTTTTCTTTGTTTTGTTCATTGAGCACTCAAAATACTGAACTGAATCTAGGTTATCTCTGCTTTAGACATACAGAGTAGCCCAGAACCTGAGTCTGTGCAGATGGGGAAAAGAGATGGGGTTCGCCTGGAATACTGTGAAGACCTGTGACTTCACTGAGGAAGGAAATTCCACCACCAAGGCAGATCGCAACCATTCCACACTGTTGTTGTGAATGAAAGACTTTGCTAGGTTGATCCTAGGAGATTTTTGCAATGGCTGTTGTTTCCAAGGGCTTCCTGTTAGATATGGATCATAAAGTTCATAACTAGCAGCCAGAGAGGTAAGAGGAATTTGTATTAACCATTGATAGTGAATTGATCCTGTTCATACTGTGTACTAACAAAAGCATGCATATGTCTTTTAGTTTCTTGTTACCATCAGGAGGAAAAGAGGAACATTCCCCCCACCCCACCACCTTCCCACCCCTTCCTTTTCAAATGCATGCAAATAAATATGTACAAGTGGATTTTTCACATCACCGAGAACATGCTGAAGCACATGCTACAGGAGGTCCCTGTTCAATCTTCCAAAGGAGGTGTAGGAAAGGATTCCACCTGAAAACCTGGACAGCTCCTGCCAGTCAGCATCATCCCTGGGGCCAAATGGATCGATCGTCTGTTCTCGCTATACAGCAGCTTCTTATGTTCCTTATGAGTCCAACTTTGACTTCAGTTTCCTGCTGATGGATATACCCACTGGAGATAGCTCTGTGGTGGTGAACTGAAGCTCACTTCTGTAATGAAACAAGTCGCTTCTGGCAATGCCTACTTTAAAAGATGGATCACAAGAGTGCATTTTGCTAAGCCGTTTGATGTGGGGTGCAGAAGTAACATGCTGTTTGCTATTTTGAACCTTTCAAATAGATTGTTAGGAAATGAGCTTCCATCATCTGTTACCAGCATTTCTAGGCTAAATCCAGCCTAGATCTATCTAGAGCAGACCCGGTGAAGTGCACAGTGCTTGCTAATCACAAGTAACTTAAGTCCCATTGTTTTCAATTATTCTACAACTGACTAACAGTAGATTTAGCTCTCTGTATGCATAAAATCTCATTCTTATATCTTCACTTTTAGCTTGTTAGCATTTAGAATGTGTATCTCCTAGTACTGGGAATACTTTACCAACAACAGAACTTTACACCCAAAACATGTTCTTCAAGATTCCTATGGCCATTCCTAAGGATGCAGGGAGCAAGGGCACTGATCCATTGAATTCCTGTTAGTCTATTACTAGGGGCAATTTGCTATTGAAGTGCTTCATTAAACTGAGACTTTTGCTGAAGCAACTTGTGGCATCTGGAAGTCACCAATCCCAGGATGTTCTTCCCTGATCATGGTCAGCACAAGACAATCTGCTATCAGTGGTGAAGAATAAAATAGCTTTTCTTCTATTCCATGAATGAAAACCAGCTGGTCTCACAGCGGAATCTTTATTCAACAGAAGTGATAGGACCTTAAGGCAGTAGAGTAGCATAGATGCCAAAGGCAGATCACACAGTACACACTTTTTTCCTCCAATACCTTCCGCCTACCCCTTCCATCTACCACCTAAGGAAGGACCTTCCTGTGCCTAATGACAGGGCTGGCCCTTCCTCCCGACCTGGCATTTGCAATTTATAATGTGAATGCCTGCTATTGCTCTCCAACCATTAGGGAGACAAGAGGAACCTGCAGAGTTTGCATTTCCTCATGAAAATTTCCACATTGTACATCCTGAGACAGGCATCCAAACATTTCCAAGGCTTGTGATGCATTTTGGTGAAGACAAATGGACACAAATCCATGCAAACATCTGGTGAAGGTGTAGTACTAAAAAAACCTGTAAGTTTGAAAAATCCAGACTTTGATCAATAAGGAAAATGCATACAATATTAGAGATGGGTATGAGCCGAAGTACGAACTGGAAAAAGACACAAACCGGGATGGTTCATGGTTCAGTTTGTGGTTCTGTTTGTGCAACACCATTTTGCCAAAGCGAAACGCAGTGCCAAACTTTTTTCTGCTCTGTGTTTTGGCAAAACAGATGCCTGCCCGCCCCCTTCCTTCTGGCCCCATCACTTCCTGCTGCTGCTTCCTCCACCACTGCCACTGCCACTGCCAACACCATCTTCAGAGACAGCAGGCCAGTTTCCCTTTCAGGAGCGGGGTCTGCTCTCTCTGCGCATGTGCCCGCCCATCAGCTGATGGGGAAGAGGCAGTAGGTTCCCCTCCCCAGAGTCACAAAGAAGTTTGGGGTGGTTCGTGGTTTGTGAGTAGCCTGATTCATCATTTTTCCAGTTTGTGCCCATCTCTGGTATATATACAAAAATGCATAGATTTGGGGGAAATGTAAATATACACAACTTCCTATGCGGAAATAAAAGAAGCATCTCAGTGTCCGGATGGCATAAGAACACTGGAAGTATTCTGAGAAAACACAACCAAAAGATATGTTTTTACATATCTTCTTGCTATTGGTCAGTCTTCTCCAAGCCATTCTCAGCACTTTCTCCTGTGCGTGTTTTTTTTAAAAAAAAACTCATATTCTTTCTCTAGCGCTGATTAGAAAAATTACTAATTTTTTCAGAAACGAACCAAAACATTTTTTAAAACTCCTTCCATCCTGGCAAAATCAAATAAATAACTTATTCCTAACAAGGGGAGAAACATGGTATGCCTATCTGTTATATATGTGTTAAAGATGAGAAGCCCTTCAAGGAGAGAGAAAAAGATGCAACACAAGTTCAGCAGTTAAATATACAGAGATTCCAAACTCAGACTTTTAAGAATCAATTCTTAAAAAAACTTCCAGTTTGTGAATGTGGGATATTGTGATTTTGTGTCCATGATTCAAAACACCAGGGAATGACACAAAGCTGCTAGCAGGAAAAAGGATGCCAAGCTTTACATAACAATTTTGTTGTTTAGTCGTTAAGTCGTGTCCAACTCTTCGTGACCCCATGGACCGGAGCACGCCAGGCCCTCCTGTCTTCCACTGCCTCCCGGAGTTTGGTCAAATTCATGTTGGTAGCTTCGATGACACTGTCCAACCATCTCGTCCTCTGTCGTCCCCTTCTCCTCTTGCCTTCACACTTTCCCAACATCAGGGTCTTTTCCAGGGAGTCTTCTCTTCTCATGAGATGGCCAAAGTATTGGAGCCTCAGCTTCAGGATCTGTCCTTCCAGTGAACACTCAGGGTTGATTTCCTTCAAAATGGATAGGTTTGTTCTCTTTGCAGTCCAGGGGACTCTCAAGAGTCTCCTCCAGCACCACAATTCAAAAGCATCAATTCTTCGGCAGTCGGCCTTCTTTATGGTCCAGCTCTCACTTCCATACATCACTACTGGAAAAACCATAGCTTTGACTATGCGGACTTCTGTCGGCAAGGTGATGTCTCTGCTTTTTAAGATGCTGTCTACATTTGTCATCGCTTTCCTCCCAAGAAGCAGGTGTCTTTTAATTTCGTGGCTGCTGTCACCATCTGCAGTGATCATGGAGCCCAAGAAAGTAAAATCTGTCACTACCTCCATATCTTCCCCTTCTATTTGCCAGGAGGTGACAGGTCCAGTGGCCATGATCTTAGTTTTTGATGTTGAGCTTCAGACCATTTTTGGCGCTCTCCTCTTTCACCCTCATTAAGAGGTTCTTTAATTCCTCCTCACTTTCTGCCATCAGAGTGGTATCATCTGCATATCTGAGGTTGTTGAGATTTCTTCCGGCAATCTTAATTCCGGCTTGGGATTCATCCAGTCCTGCCTTTCACATGATGTATTCTGCATATAAGTTAAATAAGCAGGGAGACAATATACAGCCTTGTCGTACTCCTTTCCCAATTTTGAACCAATCAGGTGTTCCATATCCAGTTCTAACTGTTGCTTCCTGTCACACATATAGATTTCTCAGGAGATGGATAAGGTGGTCAGGCACTCCCATTTCTTTAAGAACTTGCCATAGTTTGTTGTGGTCCACACAGTCAAAGGCTTTTGCATAGTCAATGAAGCCGAAGTAGATGTTTTTCTGGAACTCTCTGGCTTTCTCCATAATCCAGCGCATGTTAGCAATTTGGTCTCTAGTTCCTCTGCCCCTTCGAAATCCAGCTTGTACTTCTGGGAGTTCTCGGTCCACATACTGCTGAAGCCTACCTTGTAGGATTTTGAGCATAACCTTGCTAGGGTGTGAAATGAGTGCAATTGTATGGTAGTTGGAGCATTCTTTGGCACTGCCCTTCTTTGGGATTGGGATGTATAGACTGATCAATTCTGCCTCCCGGAGTTGGGTCAAATTCTTGTTGGTAGTTTCAATGACACTGTCATTGATTACATAACAAAGGGTAGCCTAAATGTTGACAACACCAATGGCAGCAGTCAGGATGCTCTGCAGGACACCCTCTTGTGTTCATGACTACTGATGGGGGTATTCATATATGAATACCCCCGCACAGCTGGACGTAATAAGGGTCCGGCCCCCTGGGGCCAGATCGTCCACTCACATGTCCACTGCTGCAACCGGCTCAGCTCTCCCTTCCAATCGCTCCGGAGCTCGCGGTCGGCTATCCACTCGTCAGCCTGGCAGGGAGACTCTTCTTACCTCCTTCTGACAGGAGTGGATAGTCAAACGTGAGCTCAAGAGTGATTGGAAGGAAGAGCGGAGCCAGCCGGAAGCAGCGGATGCGTGAGTGGATGGTCCGGCCCTCGTTACATCCAGCTGTGCGGGGGTATTCATATTCGTATACGAATACAAATACCCCCATCTCTACTCACAACCATTCACAAAGTGACACCAAGCAAAGGAAAATCTCAGAAGCTGACTCCTTTTTTCATCACTTAACCACTTCTCATTCAAACACAAAGCAACTGTCAGGGCTATCTTTCAACAAGTGTGAATGTTGGACGGCGGTTTTGAGTGTTAGATTGGAGGTGCCAATATTTAACTTCTTATTCCGCTGAGGAAGAGGTTAAGTGTTGGAACCTTCAATCTGACATTAGGAATACAGGTTCACATCAATACTGAGCCATGGAATTTACTGGATGATCTTGGGTCAATCACTAGCCTTATTGAGTCAATTGATCAGTGTGTGGAGACCACATACCTTGAAGAAGGAACCCCAGTCCCATCATCTCTTGTGTTGTTTTCAACATATAAAAACAACACTCTGAAGAGGGAAAGACAGCTATATTCATGTAGCATCTCCACCTGGATTTTGAGGGGTGGGGTCAGTTTCTCATTCATGTGGAAAGACTCCACAGATACAGGTGCTGTGCCCACTTAAGTCTGTGCTTGTGGAAAGCAATGCCAGAGCAACTCCACCATGCTTCTCTCAACACTTGTGTTCTCCATCTTTTTATCAAATGACTGCATATAGTTATTCTCTCGCAGACTGGGGTTGTTATGAGGATGAGGTATGAAGAGAGGAGCCATGTATGCTGCCTTGAGCTCATCAGAGAAAAGTAGGTCCATATGTTTGAGGAAAGTTTAGTAATATTATTGCACCTGGGCAAGCAACTATATGAATAGGAATTCATTTACCACTACAACCCAGTGTGGTGGAGTGGATAGAATGCTGGACTAGGACTGAGGAGACCTAGGCTTGATAGAAACTCACTGCAGGAGTGGAGGGTTGGAATTTGTAAAATCACTCCTCAGTTATCTCATTTATAACTGCTGGATAGCTCAGTGGTTTAGGTGTGTGGCTGCGAAGCCAGTGGTTGGGAGTTCAATTCCCCACTGTGCATTCCTGACAAGGGCTGGAGTCGATGATCCATAGGGTCCCTTCCAGCTCTGCAGTTCTAAGATCATCATCATCATCTTAGAACTACAGAGCTGGAAGGGGCCCTATGGATCCTCAAGTCTAGCCCCTTACCTTGAAAGCCCTTCTAGGATGGTTAGAGGTCAGTTCCAACTTGATGGCATATAACACAGAGAAGTGAAGAGTAGAGTATGTGCACCTTTTCATATCCTGTGGGGCCACAATTCCCATCATTCTTCACTGTTGGTTGTGATGGCCACAGCTGCTAATCCTCATTCCTCATTTTGAGAATGCATGGAGCTTTCTTGTCCACACAACTTCCCTGCTAATCCTGGTTAGCACCATCCTACATTCACCCCACCTAGTTTTCCTTGTGTGCTTTTACTGTTTCTTCTTCTCCCCTCTCTGTTCACTAAACTTTACCCATTGGAAGATATTGCAAAATTTGTGAGAGTCAATCCTCCCCCTGCCCCCGCTCCCTTCCTTACCACTTGCAGACTTCATCGAGTTCATCTCATCAAACATAGCCAGTAGATTTGTTTTCTCTGCAAAGGGTGTCTGCAACAGGCTTTCAGCCTCCAGCTGTCGTTTTGGTGTCTGTCAGTTCCTCTAAATACACAGCAGAAAGTTCAGAAACACGACATCGCTCTCTGAGCTGGGTCCCAGCTGTCGGAGTCTTCTTGTGAAACCTTGGAGAGGAGAAAAAGCCAGGGGCAGTCGCCATCATACCAAGTGTGTCGTTTTGTATCCAAGATTTCTGAGGAGGGACAAATGTAGAGAGACAGTAACAGACTGAAGGATGGGCATGAGATGCTGGAGGGCTCCAGCAAATAATGTGGTAGACTTAACACCAAAACATCTAGGTTCAAATTGGTCCTCAGCCATGAATGTAGTACAAGATGTTTATTCTAGAGAATCTTATCCATGCTTATCCATTACCTGTAGTCTTGAGTAACTTCTTTACAACTCATGATTGTTTTAATGTTTTCTACTAAAAATGTATATCATCATATCCAAAGTCCTTGAATTTCTCTACAAATGCTATTTATTGGTTGATTTGAACTATATTCATCCTTTTTCCTAAAAAATGATCCCCCAGTGGTTCACAACATGGTTAACAAAGAGATGCAAATAAAACCACAACAATCTATGATAACAGAAGCAGAATTAAACATGTTCTAGTATGAAAATGAAAGTCAGGGTGGTGCTGTGGATAGAGTGTAAGGGTAGGACTCAGGAGACCTCAGTTCAAATCCCTGTTCGCCCATTAAAAATTATGGGGTAGGGAGGCACGGTAACGTTCAGCTACTCTTTGAACATCTCACATGCCTTGAAACCTTTCTTAGGGTCAATGTAGGTCAGATGCAACTTGAAGGCTCATAACTAGAAAAAAATATTAAAACAGAATTGTATGAATTCGGTTTAAAACGGCAACCATTAAAATAATGGTTAAATTTCCAGGCCTTAGCAGGCAGCTCTTTACTTTTCATTGGAGGGGGAGGACAACAGGGAAGGGCCATCTTAGCCCATCTCCCAGAAGCAGCCACCAAGAATGTTCTCTTCCATGCCTTCATCAAATGTGCTTCTGAGGAACACAGGATCACAGAAGTCCACCCCCTACACACAATAAAGCTCAGTAGGATCACATAGAGCAATGATTCCCAACCTTGGGTCCTCAGATGTTCTTGAACTACAACTCCCAGAAATCCTGGACAGCACAGCTAATGGTGAACGCTTCAGGGAGTTTTCATTCAGGAACATCTGAAGACCCAAGGTTGAGAACCACTGTTATGGAGGCTAATCATCTTTCTGTTATCCCAGACAAAATTAATATATGGCCCCACAGGTAATCTCCAGGATTTCGAACTATGCCCAGAAACAGAATTTTATGGATACACCTACTGGTATAATGCAGTTGATGCAAATCCTGGCAGCGAATTGTCATAAGTTAAGAAGCCAGTGTATACATTTGCTGTTATATGTCAAACCATGTGGGTCAGTGCACCAGGAATTGCCTACACTGATTTCTTCAGTTGTAACACTTTAATACCAATATTTATCTGGTTTGCATTATGCAACATCACAGTAGGATGTTGGCTTTAGAAATTATTGCCATTGATTGCTCTTTAGCATCTATACCTGTGGTAGAATATTGAACATATTCATTTCATTTTTTTTTTATTCTCAAATTCTTTTCATCAACTTTATGAAGAAATTGGTCAATTTTGGAAAGGTTGTGTATAAAACGAGCTGAACAATATTGTTAACCATCTGCACCTGCCAAATTCAGTAGCTACACCTGTTCCCAGGGTGCAGAGAATTATGTTGTACTTGGCTGCCATGTGGCTGTTGAAGCTGTCTGTCGGGTTTGGGGGGAAGTGGTGACAACCCTATTTCCATATCACAAACATGGCTGAATACTTAGGCTTTTGAAGCCAGAATCCTTGGTGTAAGAGCTAAGCACTCACTGCCTTCTTCCTGGGTAAGCAAATTCAGTTTCACTTTCTTCCCCATTCAATTTTTTTACATTCTGGATTCTTTACATCTACCCATGCAGTGGTTCCCAATCTTGGATCCCCAGGTGGACTACAACTCCGAGAAATCTTGGCCAGCACACCTAGTGGTGAAAGCTTCTGGGAGCTGCAGTCCAAGAACATCTGGGGATACAAGGCTGGGAGCCACTGATCTAATGGATAAATTTTGCACATTGTTGAATGTTCTTCTTTAAACAAAGAAAAAAAAAAGATGAAATTCTCAGAAATTCCTTAGTGCAAGGCAGCCATTTCAGATTTGATGATGTACACACATCGATGCACCACTCCTTGGGGATAAGCCTTCTATCTATCTATCTATCTATCTATCTATCTATCTATCTATCTATCTATCTATCTATCTATATCTATCTATCTATCTATCTATCTATCTATCTATCTATCTATCTATCTATCTATCTATCTATCTATCTATCTATCTATCTACAGTATATCACAGAAGTGAGTACACCCCCTCATATTTCATAAATATTTTAGTATATCTTTTCATGTGACAACACTGAAGAAATGACACTTGACTACAATGTAAAGCAGTGTGTATACAGCTTGTATAACAGTGTAAATGTGCTGTACCCTCAAAATAACGCAGCACACAGCCATTAATGTCCAAACCGCTGGGAACAAAAGTGAGTACACCCCTAAGTGACAATGTCCAAATTGGGCCCAAGTAGCTGTTTTCCCTCCCTGGTGTCATGAGACCCATTAGTGTCACAAGTCTCAGGTGTGAAGCGGGAAGCGGGAGCAGGTGTTATCACTCTCACTCTCTCAGACTGGTCACTGGAAGTTCCACATGGCACCTCATGGTAATGAACTATCTGAGGATCTGAAAAAACAAATTGTTGCTCTACATAAAGATGGCCTAGGCTATAAGAAGATTGCCAAAACCCTGAAACTGAGCTGCAGCATGGTGGCCAAGACCATACAGCAGTTTAACAGGACAGGTTCCACTCAGAACAGGCCTCACCATGGTCAACCAAAGAAGTTGAGTAGACCTTTGGTCTAGATGGGCGGGATAGAAATCCAATAAATAAATAAATAAAATTAATAAATGCTCAGCATCATATCCAGAGGTTGGCTTTGGGAAATAGACGTATGAGTGCTGCCAGAATTGCTGCAGAGGTTGAAGGGGTGGGGAGTCAGCCTGTCAGTGCTCAGACCATACGCCGCACACTGCATCAAATTGGTCTCCAGGGCTGCCGTCCCAGAAGGAAGCCTCTTCTAAAGATGATGCACAAGAAAGCCCGCATACAGTTTGCTGCAGAGAAGCAGACTAAGAACATAGATTTCTGGAACCATGTCCTGTGGTCCGATGAGACCAAGATAAACTTCTTTGGTTCAGATGGTGTCAGGCGTGTGTGGCAGCAACCAGGTGAGGAGTACAAAGACAAGTGTATCGTACCTACAGTCAAGCATAGTGGTGGGAGTGTCATGGTCTGGGGCTGCATGAGTGCTGCCGGCACTGGGGAGCTACAGTTCATTGAGGGAACCATGAATGCCAACATGTACTGTGACTTACTGAAGCAGAACCTGATCCCCTCCCTTCGGAGACTGGGCCGCAGGGCAGTATTCCAACATGATAACGACCCCAAACACATCTCCAAAATGACCACTGCCTTGCTAAAGAAGCTGAGGGTAAAGGTGATGGACTGGCCAAGCATGTCTCCAGACCTAAACCCTATTGAGCATCTGTGGGTCATCCTGAAATGGAAGGTGGAGGTGCGCAAGGTCTCTAACATCCACCAGCTCTGTGATGTCATCATGGAGGGTTGGAAGAGGACTCCAGTGGCAACCTATGAAGCTCTGGTGAACTCTATTCCCAAGAGCATTAAGGCAGTGCTGGAAAATAATGGTGGCCACACAAAATATTGACACTTTGTGCCCAATTTGGACACCTGAGACTTGTGACACTAATGGGTCTCATGACACCAGGGAGAGAAAACGGCTACTTGGGCCTAATTTGGACATTGTCACTTAGGGGTGTACTCACTTTTGTTGCCAGCGGTTAAGACATTAATGGCTGTGTACTGCATTATTTTGAGGGTAAGCACATTTCATACTCACTGCTTTACATTGTAGCCAAGTGTCATTTCTTCAGTGTTGTCACATGAAAAGATATACTAAAATATTTATGAAATGTGAGTGGGTGTACTCACCAACTCAGCAATGAAATTCAGTGTATAGTTTGCAGGATTGTTGAGAGATTATAGTGGTAGGAGAGGAGTACCGTGCACAGCACCTTGAGCTTGTTTGAGAAAAGGTGGAAGAAAAAGGAAACAAACAAATAAGCAATATACCATCACCCAGCAAGTATAGTAGCTAATCTCACTCGCTGCTGAACATAACTATAACACTGATAGCAAAACAGAGACCTTCACTACATCAAGTTCACTAGCTTAAAGGGCATGGGCCATACTGGTAAAAAATTATGTTTATCTTTTCAGAGGTTACTGTCCTCTTAGTGTTCATGCATAGCTGGCTGGATAGCTTTATGTCTCTGGCTACAGAGCCAGATGTTGGGAGTTTGATTCCCCGCTGCCCCACCTGTGATAAAAGCCAGCCTGTGTAGCCATGGACAAGCTGCACAGTCCCAGGGTGCCCCCAGAAGAAGGAAATGGTAGACCATTTCTGTGTATTCTCTACCTCTAAAACCCTGGAAAGGGTCTCCATAAGTCGGAATTGATTTGACTATGGTAATGTAAACCATCATGGTTTGCTTTGCCAATTTCTTCCCCCAACACTCTACAAAAAGAAAGCAATCAAGATATACTTCAGCATGCTCTCTTTCACTATACTATTTCATAACAAGCCTGCACAGTCTTCATGCTTTTTTCCTTAGATGTTCTGAGGCTAGAGAGATGTCCAATGAAGCATTTGGTTTTCTCCTTGTTCTTCTGCTCCAGCAGATGACTTGTTGAAGCATGGTTACTTGTCTGAATGTCTTCTTCCAAGTTCAGCTGCCTGTCTGACCCGGTCCTCACAGAACTCATGCCTATGGGAGCTAACACTTTGAGAAGCCCAGAGAACGTCAAGTAGAAACTGGGTTTTCTCAGCAGTGGCGCCCTCCTCATTGAATGCTCTCTTGCGGGAATTACAGCAGGTGCCCTCCCTTTGTGCTTTTAGAAAGCTCTTAAAAACAGAGCTTTTGGGGGAGGTTTTGAGGGAGGTTATCCTGAATTAATTGGGACAGAGAGGAGCAAGGAGGGGGCGAGATGAATATTTTATTGTAGCCATAACTGCTGGATAGCTCAGTGGTTTAAGTATCTGGCTGTGGAGTCAAAGGTTGGGAATTTGATTCCCCACTGTGCCTCCTTGAGACGGTTGATGGTCCATAGGGTCCCTTCCAGTTCGGCAGTTCTAAGATGATGATGATGATTGTTGTTGTATGCTCCGAAACTTTTATTTTACCACCTGTCTTGTCAGGTTTGTTTATTTGTGGGATAGTGTAATATATTATAGAAATTTATTAATTATATTTCTTTATATTCTTTGTTGTACACCACCTAGAGTAGCAATTTCCTAGATGGTCAGTATATGAATTGAATGAATAAATAAATAAATCCTCAGTGCAAGTCCAGGAAACAATCCCTCTTTCTGTTTACATGCGTCCTTATCCTCCTTCGTGCAGATTTTTTTTTTTTGCATGTTTTACCCTCAGCTGCTTTTGTGCAATCCATTCGAACCGCAATAAGAGAATGCAGGCAAAGGTTAACAATACCGTGAAGCGCACATTAAAATCTGGTGACCTGAATGATGACTTCTTCTGATCAGCATGCAAGGGCAATTTCACATGAGTCAGCAGAGTCTCAGGGAGCTTTAAAAAATGGAGAGAGAGAAAAACCAAACATACAGCATCATTCTATTGTGTTGAGTAGAAGGACATGAAGATATTTCTTGCAGTTCGGAAAGAATTTCTTCGTAGGCTCATTAGTATGGAACCAATGTCCTCAGGAGATTAATTGGGTGCTGTTACAGGAGAGGCAAATGAAGCAAGATAACAGAATCTAGTGGATAAAAAATAACAGTAGTGCCCACAATAGTGGACCAACATTTTTCAGTGCCAAAAAAACCCACCTTTTTTCACTGGAGTTTAAAAACAGGAGAGATATTTTTTCCATATGAGCCCATCCTTTGCAATCATCCACTCGAAAAACAGAGAATGATTTCCTTCTGCCTTGCAGTCAGAACTTTTGTTTTGATTCTGTTTTTCGAAAGCTTCTTTGGTGGATCGTTCCCAGCAGCCGGCATGGCCACTGGCTAGAGGATTCAGCACCATGGCAACTGACAGGAAGATTCATATCAGCTGGAGGATTCTGGGAGTGGCCATCCTAAAAAGTAATTTTCCCGGACTCGACTTGCGGCTTCACTTCTTATTCTGAGGTAAAATTAGATTTTCATACAGATTAGACCCAAAAGATACTCAAGGCACCAAAAGAGACCACGTTGCTTCCTGAACAACTTGTTTGTTTGCTGAGGGGAAAAAATAGAGACCTTAAGCCTTCCTTGTCCCATCCTTGCCTAGGAGTCTGAGGAACCACAAAATTATGCTGCTCGCTCTGAAAAAGGGCGTGGAATTTTGTGGTGTCCTTGAGAAGAGAATGGTTTTGCACAAGTTAAGCAAAATCGACAGCTGGCTGGATAGCTCAGTGGGTTAGGGATCTGGCTGCAGATTACTACAGTTGGGAGTTAGATTCCCCATTGTACCTCCTGTGAGTAGAGCCAGCCCACGTGGCTTTGGAAGGCTCATCATAAGTCAGAAGTGACTTGACAGTGCATGACTATAATTATTAATCAGCAAAAGTGTTATTCGTGTTACATAGCACTGTAACACGAGTGACACTTTAATGCAACATGACCATGGATACAGCTTCATTGTGCAAAACGTTAAGGATTGGCAGGAAGAAGGAAGTTGTTCGAGTCTTTTAAAATGGTGTGCCAGTCATTCTATGCTCAGCCTCTCTCTCTCTCTCTCTCTCTCTCTCTCTCTCTCTGTGGTCTTGCTTCTCAGATGGAAAGGACAGTAGTTTTGTGCAGGTACAGTCTCATGTGGAGCTGGGATGAGAATGCTGATGGGATTCCAAGAAATGCAAGGAAAAAAAGAAAAATGATGGTGTTCACATCTGTGGATTAAGCAGTCCTAGTTTTCATGAATGAATAGTCTATGCACATCAAGCAGATTGTTCCTTATTAGCATAAAGCATGACATCCAAACAAGAAGAGGCTGTAACTCAAGGGCGGGGCACATGCGTTGCATGTGGTGGAGGATTTCCACTGTTGTCGTCATCATCATCATCTTAGAACTGCAGGATTGAGTTGCTTGGATCCCTAGGTAGGGCTGGGCAAGCTTTATGAGAAGTACTGCTAGTTACAGCAGATGCTACTGGGCTACATAAACTCAATATAAAGCAGAACTTGGGAAGGCATGGGTTTTTTGTTTTGTTTTTAATTGGGCAGGGCTCTGCAAAGAAATTACAGAGTAGCATTGCACTTAGCAGACATATAATTTTTGTTTTTAGAAAGCCACGCATAAGCATCAATCTTCTTTGGCTTTTTTATGGTGTTAGGTAGAAAGTAATGGGGCTGGTTTGTCTGCTCTTCTTTTTTGTGCTTGCTTGCAGAAGTAGTTTAGAAGATTTTTATTTCTCTAACATATGTTCCAAAGCTTGCAGTGTTGATTTAGAAAAGTAAGTCATTATAGCTATTGTTTCAAATCCCCGCTAGTAGTTCATTACAATTATACCTAATGGTAAAGAACAAATGGCTGCCTTACAGATCTCATAAAAGTCACTAACATTGTTGCTTTTAAATGATCTAGAACAGTGGTTCTCAACCTTGCATATTGGACTAAAATTCCCAGAAGCCTTCACTACTAACTGTGCCAGCTAGGACTTTTGGGAGATGTAGTCCAAGAATGTCTGGCAACCCAAGGTTGGGAACCACTGATCTAGATGTTACAAGCTGCTAGTTTAGGCTACTAATTATGTGAAGTTCCCTAAAAATGTTCATTTGTGATATTACTCTTCCTCTACTCCCATGTAATTACAAAAGTAACTTAAAGTTCAGTGCAAATGAACTGAAATTACCTCTCATAAAATTGAAATCATAATACGAAGAAGTTGTGTCCCTTTTTTATTATTTTTACCCTGCCTTTCTCCTTAAAAAAGGACAAAGATGGCTAAAAGACAATATTTAAAGCTAACAATAGTGAATATACAATACTAAAACACGGTAAACAAAAGCAGCATTCAAAGCAGTAAAGTACAACCATCCATTTAAAAAACCCACTCAGGTAGCCAGTCGCTAAGGAAAAGCTTGCCTGAAAAGAAAGGTCTTTGCCTGGTTGCGGAAGGACAGCAAAGATGGGGCCAACCTGGTCTCCTGTGGGAGGGAGTTCCAGAGCTTGGGATCAACAACAGAGAAGGACCGCTACTGTGTCCCCACCAAACAGACCTGTGAGGATGGTAGGACCGAGAGGAAGGTCTCCCCTGATGATCTTAATACCTGAGCAGGCTCATAACAGGCATGTGGTCCTTTAGAAAGTTTGGACCAAAAAACCTGGACCCAAATTATTGCTAAAAGGGGTTGATTACAAGGAACTAGATATTTGCTATTAGTTATTTCCAAGCTTTGCCAACTATCCAAGAATTTGGCCCTTGATTCCACAACAGGATATCCTCCTTTTATTTCTTTAACTGTGAAAAT
This sequence comes from Intellagama lesueurii, assembly GCA_037013535.1. NCBI lineage: Eukaryota > Metazoa > Chordata > Lepidosauria > Squamata > Agamidae > Intellagama > Intellagama lesueurii. Next base: position 12,794,956 of record JBAJHW010000003.1, read on the forward strand.
TGCTGGAGGAAGATGCTCAAGCCAAGACTGGTTTGGCATCATAAAGGCCATTTTTCAAGGCTTTTGATTTCACCTCTTGAATTAACTTGAGAAAATCAATTTCATTGTGGCTACTGACAGAGGAACTGAGCAAAAGGAGTCAGCGAGGTGAAAGGGGACACCCACAAGTATTGCTGAGCACTCTATTAAAAGAAAAGAGAAGAGAATGATAGATTCTCATTCAGTGAGAGCAATTCAACTTTCCTGCATGCCATCCTCGCTGTGGCAAATCATCCATTACCTATTGGTGCTGAGGTGACAGGAGGAGCCCTAAGTTCCTCTTTGCTTGCAGCTGTCCAGGAATCAGCAGGAGATCTGTTGTATTTTCAAACCTTTAAAACAACTCACCTCATCATGCTTAGGCCCATTAAAAAGAATGCAGAAGTGTCAAAAGTAAAGTACAAACACATCAATGAAATAACACATCATGCTGGCTTATACTGGAACCAATCATATGATGTCACTAACTAGTGCTCAAAATCTGTTGAGTTCTTTATGCTGGTGTAATGCAACTGGTGTACATCTTGTTGCGACGTGCTGCAAATTAAGCTAACGTATGCATTTCCAAAGGTCAAAGCACCCATCTCTGCACCTTAGAAAATCATATCCGAGACCCCCACCATGCCCCACACAAAAGTCTTACACATATGTTGTTGTTTTTCAATGAAATGTCCCTTAAACCCTCCAGGGGCCAAATATTTTGGGGGGAAATCAATTTAGGAAATGTGTGCGGGCCCTTAAAGCCTAGCCTAATTGCCCACGGCCCCACCCAGGGGACACCAATGGATTTTAAAGGTAATCTTGATTTAAAAACATGTTTTTAATTGGGCAGGTTATAGGTGCCGTGGGACCCCCAGAGTGTTGGAGGAAAACATGTTGCCCACCTCTGCACTACTCTCATCAGTTTGCAGACCATGAAAAATGACATCTGGGAATTTGGGTTCAAAAAAGTTCAGGTTTTTGTCTGTTAGTTTGTGTAATATTCTGTGAGATTCATATTGCTCCACTGAATTTTCATTAATTTACTTAAACAACACTTGTCATTCAGTACTTATAATAGGCACAGATGCTGCAGGTACAAGGGGAGAAAATTGCTTGATGCTAACGAATTACAGGCTGACACAATTATTTTTTAAGAAGAATGGGATCTACACATGTAAGATATACTCTGAATTCTTTAAAATGCCCTATTATTATATGGATGGGGAAGCATTTCCTTCAGTTCACATTTTGATGAGAACCTGCAAAAATTTCTCTTCTCATATAGATATATGAACCAGTGTGCAGTTATCTTTTGATTTTCTCACCTCTCAGAAATATAGGTGGATCCAAAAACATGTGCATTTGCGTAGAGTGTGCACAAGGTGTCAAAAATAGAGAAAATAGTTATAGAATGGGAAACCTGTTTTAAAATGATTGTATTAGGTGAAGCTGCATAGAACAAGCTAGCAGAAGTGCAGATGAAAATGAAAGCAGATTTCGGTGTCTACTTTTAAAGATTGCCTCAAACCAAGAGATAGAACAAAAAGAAAATTGAAGAAATAGGAAATGATTGTTTTTCTAACAATTGTTCACAGAATCATAAAATCATAGAATAATTGAGTTGGAAGGGGCATATAAGGCCACTGAGTCCATGCCCCGGTTCAATGCAGAAATACAAATCAAAGCAGATCTGACAGATGGTTGCCCAATTTTCCCTTTAGCATTGGAGTGCTCACCACCTCCCGAGGTCATTGGTTCCATTGTCGTACTGCTCTAACAGTTAAGAAGTTTTTCCTGATAGTCAACCTAAATCTGGCTTCCTGTAGCTTGAGCCCATTATTACCTGTCCTGCTGTCTGGGAGAATGGAGAACAATCCTGCCCCTGAGAATGGCTGGTCTAGAATATGACAAGAAAGAAATAGCAACCCATGATTGATTGAAATATTGTGACTTCTCCTTTGTATTGACTTCTGAGAGAACAGTATTGAAAACTTGAAGGTACCCTTTCTTAAATTGGATGCCTCTGTAACAGAATTATTTTTTTATGAACACTCCCATTTAAATTGGAAACACAGGATTTCCATTCCCTTATATAAAGGACATTTCCCTCTATGCATATTTTCCACCATAGTCTTCATAGCTTGTGCTTTATTAATACAGGAGGATATTTAAAGTTTTAATGTAGCTGAAAATTTTTGCTGTGGGAAAAATACTGCATGTGCGAATCTGCAAATGATGATAATAATTAAACAGCCATCCACTGCAGAAAGTTTCTTCAGAACTCTGTGGGGGCCTGGAGATCATTCAAATTCCCCTTCAGCACCAAAAATGTGATTAATAATTTACTCTTACGCTTGGTATCAACAACAGAAGCAATAAGCGTGTATAATATGAGATCTGGAGAGCAACTTGAAAAATGTACATTTTATAGTGAAATAAGGTGGGGTGCAGTGGAAATTCCTGTTTTGTTGGATTCATTGGTGTTGTGTTTTTTTTAAAAAAAACTTGCAGATTATCAGTGGAGGGGGCAAATAACTTGGTACCCTTCCACTGTTTTGAATTACAAGGCATATATAAAATAATCTCCATGGACAATGACTGTTAAGTAAGATGTAGTGTAAAATATCTGAAGGACACCTCTCATCAGTGTTATTGAGTCTGTTGTTTTTAATTTGCTTACAATAGCATCACCAAAGCATTCCTAGAATCATACAATCATAGTAACAGGAAGCCTTAGGCCATCTCACCCAGCTGTCCAGTTTGGAGAAATCTGAAGACAGAATTTCTCCAAAAGACCAAAACAAAAGAAAAATTAAAAAAGAAGAAGGTATCTGAGGAAGTGGACTTGTCCATGAAAACTCATATTAAAATATAGCACTTAGTCTTTAATATGACACAATGTTTATGTCTTCATTTTTTACTTTTGTTTTGTCTGATATGTTAGCACAGACTAATACAGCTGCCTCTTCTAAATCTATATCTTCAGTTGTTGAACATTTACTTGAAGATATCCAGGAATTTATTGGCTGAAATCCAGTAGTAAGTTGCAACTAGGGTAGGCCCATTGAAACAGTGGAGATTTGGTGAGTCAGATCTTCCATATATTCACCAGATTCAATGGGCCTACTTCAGCTGTGAATTGCTACTGGATTTCAGCCACTAAGTACAGGACAGCATATCACAGCTGGGACCTGTGTAGCCTATGGATGCGTTCCTCAGTGTGGCGTCCATTCTTCCTCCTGCCCAAGTCCCTGCAATAGAAATCAGGGCAAAAGTGGTCAAGTGAACCCTGCAGAATCCTGTGCATGCGTGTGCAATTTTCCATTTCAGTTCATTTCAGAACTGTATTAGACTCAAAATAGTCTTTTAAAAACGAAGAAACAGCCCCTGGAAGTTCAGGGGAGTGAATACATAGTGGATATAGTCCCTGAACCCTCTGCAGTTTCCCCTCCTGTGATAGAGAGACAGATACAGGAAATTCTTGAGGTACCCCTACTGTAAAATAACTCTTCTATTCATTAGATAGATAGATAGATAGATAGATAGATAGATAGATAGATAGATAGATAGATAGATAGATAGATAGATAGATAGATAGATAGATAGATAGATAGATAGATAGATAGATAGATAGATAGATAGATAGATAGATTCAGAATAGCAGGAAATTCAAAGGCCAGACCTTTACCAAACAGATTGTATGAGCAATATACCTACAATATGGTACCTTATATTGTTGTTCACTGCCTCCCTGGTGTTGGAGGCAGTGAACAACAATATAAAGTACCATATTGTACCTTATATTGTACTCTCAGTGGCAGAGCGGTGGACCAATTTTCAGATTTGTGTGTTCACTAGAATCGACACATGGAGTCTATGCAACTGAAGGTATAATGTAAATGAAGTAACTATAATAGGAATTCCCATCCGGCAACAATAGCAGAAATGTGTGGGACATGCGTAGATGTATAAATGGGATCCTGAAAATCCAGGCAGAAAGTGAGATATAAGCACTGGCTTGGGTTGGCATGTGGCCCCAGAGATCCAAAGACCCCCCCAAAAAAGTAACTTTCTAAGCTCTGATTCAACCCACCACCACCCATACTAGATTGTGATGAACCTGTTAGAGAAAGACCATGTGAGCTCCATAGTCTAGCCTAGACCAAAAATCACATTCTTATTATAAGATACAAAGATTCTATACTACTACTAAGATAAAGTGCATACTAGACCTCCCTGCTGACCTAACAGCACAAATCGTTCCCCAGAAGGCACTGTAAAAATGAGAAACTAACCAATAAAGTTCTACTCCAGGAAAGTCTATGAGGGGGGAAAAAGAGGCAATATTTGTTACACTGCTGGAGGCCAGTCATCAGACTTTACATCCCTGAAAAATAAGCAATTTCTTTTCTTTTTGCCTCAAAATTGGCACAGATCATGCTTAGAGCTGAGACAAGGGTTGATGTATCTTATTTATCAATGAGTTCACCACCCATCACTATACCAGCACGAACATACATGAGCTCATCTTTGGGAGCTAAGCAGGGTCAGTCCTGGTTTTTACTTGGATGAGAGACCATCAGGGTGTGCCAGGGGCGTCCAGGTAAGGCTAGAAAGCCATGTTGCCACCAGTCCGAATTGGGAATACTGGGCTAGAGGAATTGATGGTGTTTCAGAAATGAACAGAGTGTTGTTGCTGGGCAACGGAGATGGATGAGAAAACCAACATGGAGCAATTCCTCGTGCAGTGGTTCCCAACCTTTGTCAAGTCATGATCCCCTTTTATAATAGCCAAGTAACCTGTGACAAACACCCTTCCACCGCCATGTTTGCATTAAAAAGGTATTAGTTATACCTTCTCAGAAAGTAAAGGCTTCTTTCTCCCCCAAAGGGCTTGTTTCTCATACACACTAACTTTGATATCTGGCTCCAAAAGGTCAAGGAAGAAATTATTTGATAAGGGCTACAACACAGATAATGGACGTGGTGGCGCTGCGGGTTAAACCGCAGAAGCCTCTGTGCTGCAAGTCAGAAGACCAGCAGTCGTAAGATCGAATCCACGCGACGGAGTGAGCTCCCGTCGCTTGTCCCAGCTCCTGCCAACCTAGCCGTTCGAAAGCATGTAAAAATGCAAGTAGATAAATAGGTACCACCTCGGTGGGAAGGTAACGGTGTTCCGTGTCTAATCGCGCTGGCCACGTGACCACGGAAACTCTCTACGGACAAACACTGGCTCTATGGCTTGGAAACGGGGATGAGCACTGCGCCCTAGAGTTGGACACGACTGGACTCAATGTCAAGGGGAACCTTTACCTTTACCTACAACACAGATAAGGCCACCATGCCCCCCCCCCCTCAAAACACTTTGTGACTCCCTTGAGGGTCACAACCTCCAAGTTGGGAAACACTGTTCAAGTGTGTTGGACTTGAGTGTAGAATGTCAGGAAAGAGTGGCTGTGACTGCCAGTCTAAGACAACAGATAATTGTGTAGTGTCATATAGGGATTCTTACGTGTGCTGCCATGAAGGTCACTGGGTGATCTTACAATAGCCTAACCTATTTCCCTTGTATTTCCAATCACCATGTACAGGTGTGAAAGCTGGACAATAAAGAAAGATAACAGGAAGAAAACTGATTCGTTTAAAATGTGGAGGAGAGCTTTGTGGATACCTTGGACTACCAGAAAGAGGAGCAAGTGTGTCCTAGGTCAAGTCAAGCCTGAACTATCTCTGGAGGCAAAAATGTTGAAACTGAGGCTGTCCTGCTTTGGGCACATCATGAGGCTTCTTCTTAATGACTTGGTGGGCTGAGAGGGATTCTTCAATGGATTCTTGTGCTCTGTTGTTTTAAATGTGTTTTAATACTGTTTTTTTTTTCACTGTTTTATTTACCGTTTTTAATATAATACTTGTTTAATTCTTTTTAAAATCTGTATATTTGCTGTTTTTAGCTTTTGAATATTGGCTTATTAATGACATGAACTGCCTTGGGTCCCTTTTGGGGAGAAAGGTGAGACAGAAATAACTAACTACCATATTTTTCCGTGTATAAAACGACACTTTTTCCTAAAATAATTAGAGGAGAATTTGAGGGTCGTTTTATACACGGAAGGAGGCAGCCGTACGCGCACTCGGGTGCCTCTTGCCGCCGCCGCCTCCTCACGGCTTGTCCCCTCCAGTGGCTGAGGCAGCAGCAGGAGGAGGAGGCAGAGACAGAGGCGAAGGAGCATTCATACACGCTCAGGCGCCTCTTGCTGCTGCCTCCCCTGCCTGCCGGATCACCACCTCCAGTGGGACTGATGGGCTCAGCTCACATCGCAGCCTTATCCCCTCCGGTGGCAGTGGAGGAGGCAGCAGGAGGCAGAGGCGGAGGCAAACAAGCACTCGCGCGCGCTCGGGCACCTCTTCCTGCTGCCGGCGCCGGATCACCTCCTCCAGCGATCATCTCCTTAGGGCAGGGGACAAGGCGGCGTGGTGAGCTGGAGGTGAGCCCCGGCAGTCGCACTGGAGGAGGTGATCGGGCGGGCAGCGGAGACAGCAGCAGCAGACAGAGGTGGAGGAGCAGTTGCCCATTAACTGCTCCTCCACCTCCATCAAGGGTCAAAATTAGGGGGTCATTTTATACATTGGGGGGTCGTGTACATGGAAAAATATGGTAACTAACTAACTAACTAACTAACTAACTAACTAACTAACTAAATAAATAAATAAATAAATAAATAAATAAATAAATAAATAAATGAGAAGACATGATTCTCTGGGGAAGACAAAAATGCAAGAAAGGTGGAAGGCACCAGGAAAAGAGGAAGACCAGATAGGTTGACTGACTCCCTAAAGGAAGGCACAGGGCTGAGTTCCCAAAAGCTGAGCAAGGCAGTTGAAAACAGGACATTTTGGAGATTGTCGAATCATAAGTTCGCCATGAGTCGGATGCGACTCAACAGCACATAACAACCACCACCACCATCACCACCTATCTCACAGTGTAGATTTGGTATCATCACAGGGGGTGGGGAGAATCCTGTGACTGAAATTTTCTTGTACTACAATATAAAAGGCATGGCATCTGGAGACAAATTTCCTCAAAGGAACAAAATATCTGTTGCATACTGAGTCACAATGGCTAAAGAAATTTCTTAACTTCAGGCAATTGGCCTCCAACAATTACACTTCTTGTGTAGCAGTGCAACAGGACTATTATTCTATTTGGTCTTACCTCCTTGAAACAAGGAGGGGAATGATACAGTAATAAGTAAGTGGCAGTCACTTTTAATCTACCTGATAGACCTGTCTGAAGATAAGAAATTGCTTTGAGCTTCCAGGAGGAGCAATGTGATGGAAAAGAAACCTGATTTGTTTGTGGCAGTTCAAAATAATAATTACATGCTATCAGGTCACTTCTGACTTATGACAACTCTTTTCATGGTTTCTTAGGTATACAGAGTACTCAGAAGTGGTTTATCGTTCTCTTCTTCTGTGGACACCTTGGGACTATGCAGCTTGCCCAAGGCTACACAAGCTGGCTCTTCTCCTAGGATGCACAGCGAGGAATCAACCTCCCAACCTCTGGCTTTGCAGCCAGATACCTAATTCACTGAACTATCCAGCACAGAAGTTGAAAGAACTTATTTCTAGAATCTCTTTCCAATGATGTCAGTTCAGCTTCCACAATAGGGTATGGAAGGCACAAAAGTCTTTGGACATAATTGTTGTCTGTTCTTGTGTATAAGAACCAGGATTGATCGAGTTAACCTACTTAACACCAAAAAAAACACCCTAACTTTTTACTGCACATTTGGAATAAAACTAGCTCAGCAACACAGAAGAAAGCTAGGTTCATATATCTGAAGGCCTTAGGAATGGACCTCAACAGATGGGAAACGGTGACATCTGAGCGTTCAGCCTGGAGGCAGGCGGTGCATCATGGCCTCTCCCATTTTGAAGAGACCCTTGTCCAGCAGGCCGAGGCAAAGAGGCAGTCCCGAAACCAGCAAAATCAGGGAGCTGGACAGGGGACAGATTGTATTTGCCTTCAGTGTGGAAGGGATTGTCACTCTCGTATTGGCCTTCTCAGCCACACTAGACGTTGTTCCAAGACTTCTGTTCAGAGCACGTTACCATAGTCTCTTGAGACTGAAGGATGCTTACATGATATAACAGTAGCAGCAGCAACACAACAAAAACAACAACACATTGATCAGATGAAACTATCCACTTTGGGTTCAATCCATTTCTGTTTTATCATATGTTAAATCTGGCTCATCTTGAACATTAAAATGCTGTTTTTAAAGTCCTCATGAGCATATCTTTCCTACAACATGGAGTTTTGGATGCAATTTTAACAATTTTAACATGCATTTTGAGAGCAAATTTCCTATTAAAAGGCATGCTAATAGTGTTTTCTCAAAGACATTCATTGTTCTCTGCTCTTTAGCCTCGTAATGAATTTTGAATATTTCTAACCCCAAAATAATTTGGAGAAATGTAAGTTGCAAAGGATTTCTCATTTTCCCTTTGTGTACTGGTTCAGAAATGCTAAGATATAAAGCAAAAGCAGTGTGCCACTTATATATTGTCCCATAGTGCTTAAAGCACTCTCTGGCCAGTTTATAATTTAATTATGCAGGCTACATATTGCCCCCCATTCCAGTGAGCTAGGTACTCATTTTACCAACCTTGGAAGGATGAAAGGCTGAGTGACTCTCAAGCCGGCTCCCTGGGATTGAGCCCAGGTCATGAGCAGAGTTTTGGCTGCAGTACTGCAGTTTAGCCACTGCGCCATGAGGCTGAGCATATTTCTTCTGCTGCTGTAAAATCACACAAACACTGTTCCCCACCCTGCTCCCCAACATATAGATCAGTATTCATAATTACAGTTCCTTTCGCTCAAATTCCCCCTCAAAAGCACACATATATTACCGAAACATAGGTCAGTATTTTGTAATACAGGAATTTGTGTGTGCCATATTGTTATGAGGCATACATAAGCCCATTTAGTTATGTAATTGAAAGATAAATCACCATGCAGAATCACTGAGCCAGAGGGATATAAAGGAACCTATGAAAAGCACATGTGACTTAAAATTGGGAGTGGAGATGATGCAACTCATCAACCAAATTCCTGTGCTTTGTTGTTGCTTTTGTCTTGTATTGTACAGAATTCCCACCTCTCGCATCCCTCAGACAGACACTCGCTGTAGATGTATTAACCGTCCCAACCCATTTACATCCTCAATGTCACTCACAAGGTGATTCATTCCACTTGCCACTTACGAACTGCAGAAGATTTATCTGAGTGGATCAGATCCCATAGCAAGCTCTAAAACATCTTGATGTCTTATTAATAAGTTAATTGAATTCCACAGTTCCTTTACTACTGCTAATGCATCTACGTGTCTGTCATTGACTGATAGGCAGTGATGCCTACAAAGATACTTAATAGCTGCTCTCATGAACAAATGAACACCTAGAGCTAAGTTATAGCAGAGCAGGCATTAATAAGGGATAGTGATAAGCTGGCATTAAAAAATTGCTAGCAACTTTAACTGACGCAAGGTGGGTCCCTTGTCTGTTTTAATCCAGGACCTAACTTAGCGAAAGGGAAAAAGAAAGGCATTGAGGGTGGAGGAAAAAACATTTAAAATCCTATTTTGTCATGATATGTAGCCACAGGAAGGATACAAATCAGATGGCTCTTCTTTATGACACAGTTATCACTATATGATCTTAGAACTGCAGAGCTGGACGGCACAACGGAGAATCAAACTCCCAACCTCTGGCTCCGCAGCCAGATATCTAAACGACTGAGCTACCCAGCAGTTCCATCCTTTAGCCATTAACGATGGGATGAACCATTAGTTCTTGACTGTAGTTGCATGTGTGTACCTTAGCTACGATGGGATGATCCATTAGTTCTTGACAGTAGTTGCATGTGTGTACAGTAGTTGCATGTGTGTACCTTAGCAGTGTCATCGAAGCAACCAACATGAATTTGACCCAACTTCGGGAGGCAGTGGAAGACAGGAGGGGCCTGGCGTGCTCTGGTCCATGGGGTCATGAAGAGTCGGACACGACTAAACGACTAAACAACCTTAGCTTAGTGATTTCAACTGATGGGACATAGGCATATCCCAGATGAGATTCAAGGGTTTTTTGAGGACAACTCTCCCACAAATCCCACGTCCTTCTATAGATGTGATGTGCTGCCTCTTCCCAAATTTACCTGACATGGATTATCTATCTGTGACTTTTTGGCATGCTAATAGCAATGCTTTGTATCCTTGCAGTTTCTCCTCAGTCCCCACTCCTCTTACCCAACCCAGGGTGTCATGAATGCCCCACCACCTACCACAGATTACTCATAGTGCCTTTGTCCCATCCACTCTCTGCTACAATTCATATTCAACAGTATTGCTACAATTTTCAACTATCAATGGAATGATTCTCTTGGTTTGTTTCTCTTTACTTTCAGCAGTACTACAGTGTGACCCCCATACCTGCTGAAGATTGGTTCCATGATCTACAATGGATGCCTGAAACTGCAGATACAGGGAAGCCTTATATAAAACATACGTGGGGGAGGGACAAAGGCTATAGGGGATGCCCTGGTATGTTGTATATAGGCTGTGGCAAACCACGGATAAGTGAAACAGTGGATACTGATTCCGTGGATACAGGGATCCTACTATACTGTGATTTTTATGTCCTTAAAACTTACTTTAAATGACAAATAAAGTGGAAGAACGCCTATAAATGTGTAAGCATACTTTTTGTTTATATCATGGTGGGACCCTGGTTCATTGATAAAGTAATTGGTAGAACATAAAAAATGAAAAGTTGAGGAGAAATGTTGCTATAGGTTAAGCATGAAGGGGGTTATTACATTAGCTGCAGTACAGCACACACTTTGTAGGCAGCAGCACAATTAATGTTGAACCTCTGGTCCCCAGATGTAAAGTCCCCCAAAACTATCACTTAGACTTGGCAGATGATGGGAGCCAAGGCGGACAAACAAAGCATCAACACATGGACAATATGAGTAAGAGTAGCAGAAGCAAGGGTAGTGTCGGTGCCTTTGCAATCCCAAATTTATTAAATTTTGCATACACTGACACTCTGGCTGGAATCCTACCAGTTCTGCATGTGCTTTGCATATCTTACCATGGCTTACAGTGGTTCATCTGTGAAGTGCTGGAGTACATCTCAACTGTGTGATCAGACGCATGACCAGGCATGTGATTAAGACACACTGCAGCACCTTGCCATTTAGCTGCAATTCGCCACACCAGGTTATGCAAATATTGGTAAAAATCTGGCCCTGGTGTTGTTGTAATGGCACATGCTATGTGTGCAAAATCTGCTAACACATCACTATATGGCTTTGCCCTTTCACTGAAAAAACTCCCATGGATACTCTTGCTAGAGTGGTTTGTGCACACATCATTTAATAATTATCATCTGATGCTAAATTCAGTCTAGACAGAGCTATCCTACTGGAAATTTCTGAAATGCATATAGTTGGAAGTTGTTTTTTACTTTAGATATATTGTCCAAAATCTCATTGGTTCATATATTTAATTGTTTGATTAGGTCCATTGAATCAGTGAGTATTTGGTGAGTCAACTCCTTCACAAGTTCAATTGATTCAAATAGCTCTTTGTTTTTTGCCTTCAAGTAGGAACTGACTTATTGAGACCCTAATAAGGGTCTATGTGGGGCTGCCTTTGAAGACAGTTTGGAAACTTCAGCTGGTGCAAAACTCTGCAGCCAGACTACTGACTGGGGCCAGCTACAGGGAATATATAACGCACCTGTTACAAGAACTGCACTGGCTACCAGTCCGTTTCCGGGCCCAATTCAAAGTGCTGGTCATTCCCTCTAAAGCCCTCTACAGCTTGGATCCTGGCTACCTGAAGGACCGTATCTCCCTATATGCGCCTTCTTGGTGATTAAGCTCAGCAGAGGAGACCCTCCTCTCGGCCCCATTGCCAGCACAAGCACATCTGATGGGGACACGGGAGAGGGCCTTCTCGGTGGCAGCTCCCAGGCTATGGAACGCTCTCCCTCGGGAGATCAGAATGGCCCCTTCCCTTTTATCCTTTCGAAAAAAGCGAAAGACCCATCTCTTCAGGCAGGCTTTTAACAGTTATAACTGGATCCCTGAACCCCACTTTAGCAGATAATGTTAATCTTTTTTCATGTTTCTATGTTTTAATCTTTTAATTGTATTTTAAATCATATATTGTTTAATTTGTCTTTTAATATTTAACTTATTGTGTTTTTAATTGTGTGAATTTTAATGTTGTGAGTCGCTTTGGGTCCCTTGTTGGGAGAAATACGGCATATAAAAAAAACAAATAATAATAGATAATAGAGCTTTCAAGGTAAGTGAAATATTTAAGGGGTGGTTTTATCCATTCCACACATCCCAATGAATTTCCATGACTGAGCAGGGATTTGGATCCAGGCCTCTTGAGTCGTAATCCATTACTCCATCTACTACACCACAATGGGGTTGGACCTACTGTAACTGCAACTTATTTTAGCATAGTAAATTACAACTAGAACAGCTCTATTTGAATCAATGGTACTTAGAGAGGGGCGTGAACATTTCTCAGTCTTGGTTTCACTGCATTTCTACAAATGCCACTTGCATTGTCATCCTCTCCTTTCACATCAGGGTGGCAACTTGGGTGCATGTTTCTTCATGTGAACCTTTGTGTGCATTTTGGTGTGCATGTTTCTTAAGTGACACACTTTTGAATGCATTTTGTTCATGACAGATACATTTGGGTATGCGTTTTCATCGCAGATTAAAGCATTTTTATACACGTTTTTAAAGGATATGCTTTTGGAGTTGTTTGCATCTATTTCTATGCAATTTGAAAAGGAAATAGAAAAAGAAGAAGAAGCTGCAGCCTGCGGTTTCTTCTAAATTATAGGAAACCAATGCGTGTTTTTTTCTCTCATGTACCACAAATTGGGTAAATGCATACCTAATCAAGATGGTTAAATGTGTTTGCGAGAATCCTAATGGCTCACTCTAGTTCCAGTGATTTTCTACAGTTGGACACTTCTTGTATACACAGACATTGTGCCTTCAAGAAGGAATTAGTGGGTGCATGATTACGTATGTACAGTAATGGATTGATATTGGAGCTATGCCCTAGTACAAGTTGGAGACGACAACAGATAAATACTGCACTTGATTGTGGCATGGTAGCCTGAATTCTTTCAGGAAATATTTGTATAACTTAATAATTTTTTCTAGTACATCATAGAAGTATCTGTGTGCATAGGTGAAGCTGTCTCACTGAGTTTCTCTTTGAAATACCACCAAGCATGTTTTGAGATGATTGCATACAATATTTTGTTTCCCCACATAGATATATGTAGGTGTTTTGTTTCATTTTGTTGTTGTACTGGGGTTACCTCCCTTTAATCTCCTTATTGTTGGGGTACATCTTCTGGGAGGCAGTGAAAGACAGGAGGGCCTGGCATGCTCTGGTCCATGGGGTCACGAAGACTCGGACACGACTTAACGACTAAACAACAACATCTTCAAATGTAACCTCTTGTTTCTAAACTAAAGAATAATATTATCAAAGTAGCACTTTAAACATTCAGCATCACTTGTAAAATGCTATTTTCTTAAGATTGCATCAACTCCTCTTTTTTAATGCCAAAGTGCTGATTGATTGATTGATTGATTGATTGATTGATTGAATTATATACTGCCCCATAATGTTTGGAGCACTTTCTGGGTGGTTTACAACAAAATTAGGCAAGGAACATGGGTACTCAATTTACCGATCTCAGAAGGATGAAGGGCTAAGTCAACCTTGAGCTGGCTACCTAAACCCATCAGGATCAAACTCAGGTCATGAGCAGAGGCTTGGCTGCAGTACTGCAGTTTAACTACTGCACCAAAAGTAGAGATTTGAACATCAACAGGTTAAATGTAATCAGTGCCAGCACACAATTTCCAAGCCATGTTGAGTTTAATATAGTTATCTAGTTGAGATTTATTGCAACCATTCACCTTTTCTTAACAAACGCAGTTATCACTATGTCTGCATAAGTACTTACATGGACCCCCCTGACCCACTATCCTGAGTTGGCAAAGTACTGCTGACTCCCTGCATTAGTCACTACCAATTTGTTTGGCTTTGTAATAAATATAAAATTATTTCTATGCTATTATGCTTCCCTCTCCACCCCCCAGATCCTGAAGTTAATCACACTGGATTTTTTAAAAACAACACACACACACACACACACACATCCCATTATCATCAGTATGACTGCCTTACGACTGGTGGCTATAATCTATAGACAAAATTGTGTCTGCTGGGGAATGAAACAACTGCTATGTGAATCAGAGGTATTAAGTACCAATCCTTTTAAGGTTATGCTTTTATTACAGTTTGTACAGCTTGAACGAGGGTGGTTTTTTTAAAAAAAAATAATTACAGATTACTTCTCCCTGCTTTTCTGAAATACACTCAATTATATCTGATTCTTAAATCTCCCATGGTTTTTCTAAAGAGACAATTGGGAGGGAAAAATAGTCCTATGGCATCTAAAGTGCCAGCCTCTTGAGGAGAATTCATTATATAAAAGATACATTAAGACTGCTAAAACAATGCAGATTGGATGGGTTCTGCTACTGAATTATGGGCTACCCTTCCTCGTTTTACTTTGTATAAGAGATGAATTCTTGCTTCTGACATGTTGATTGGTATCACTCGCTCTGATTCCCCCTTGAATAATTTAGAGAAGATCTAATGCAGGATGGAGAAATGTTGGATCTCTGGATGTTTTGAGCCTCAGTTTCGAGAAGCCCCATCTACCATAGCTGGTTGGGTATGATAAAGCATGGTGCAACTTATGGTCCAACAACTTCAAATGCCCAAAGACCTTTCCCATCTTGTATTTTTTTTTAAATCAATGGGAGAAAGAAAACAGAGATCAGTGAGACAGAAATTATCTCAATCATTCCGAAGTGCAGGACACACAATGGGCTCAAGTTACAGGGAACCAGTTTTCAGTTGAATATCAGGAATAACTTCCCAACTGTTAGAGCAGTATGACAATGAAACCAATTACCTGGTGAGCATTCCAGCATTGGAGGTATTCAAGAGACAATTATACAACCATTGTTCAGATATAATTTGAGCTGAAGTCCTGCATTGAACAGGGGGTTGGACTCAATGACTTTAAAGGATGCTTCCAACTCCATTATTCTGTGATTCTATAATTCTTAATTGTGTGTGACATACTCAACTAATTTCAACAGGTCTGCTCCAGGTATGGCCAAACTGGCATCCAATCCCCTGAAAGTATAACCTTCTTTCCATTAACGAGGGAAATCTTTTTTAAAATTAAAACTAGGGCCCCTTCAGATTTGCTTGATTAGCCAGTCTCTATGGATTGACAGATTGAAAAAATTAAAATTATGAAGGTGTTTCTGTGGGAGTTGGGATGTCTTGTTGCTTAGATGTGAAAGCTGGGAATATTATTTATTTATTTATTTATTTATTTATTTATACATACCCCACCTTTCTCCTCAAAAGGACGCAAGGCGACTCACTTCATTAAAAAGACAATACGTATCCAAAGCTAAAAACAGTAAGTGTACAAATATTTAAAAAAGAATTAAATAAGTATCATATTAAAAATGGTAAATAAAAATCAGTACTAAAACCCATTTAAAAGCAACAGGGCACAAAACCCATTTCAGACTGCCAGTCACTAAGGAAAAAACCTGTCTAAAGAGAAAGGTATTTGCCTGCTTGCAGAAGGACAGCAAAGATGAAGCCAGCCTGGCTTCCCGTGGAGGGAGTACCAGAGTCTGGGAACAGCAACAGAGAAGGAATAGTCAGCAATACCCTAGTATTTCCATGCTTGAATGTGGGGGGGGGGGGGGGGGTCTGCCTTAGAGTGGTACTATCCACCACCACTCATTATATCTGTATTTTCCTCCTCCTGAATAAGCTTATGCAAGAGCTTCCTTGAGTGTTTGCTCTGAGAAACCTGATTAGGCAATATTAAAATGTCAACTATGCTCTTGTGCAGTTATGTCTAGGCTTTGGAATGCTCTTCTTGTGCCTACGTCGTGAAGTCCTTTTCTCTCCATGTTTCATCAAGGCTGTACAGGGCACACATACTTCAACAAGAGCCCACTGTACAACCCTCCACTTTGACAATCATTCCAATATTGCATAATCCCAATCCCAGCATCACTTTTACGACCACAGGGACCAACGCTTTTACATCATCCCTCTCCCTAGGGAGAGAAGGTGGGGCAGAGAAGTGAGACTATAGAAGAGTTTGAAGGGGAAAGTCTAGCAAACAGGGTAGAAATAGGAAGCATGACGAAAGAGTGAGAAGACCACTCATTGTCTATACTGATGAGAGCTAACCGTTTAGTGAATATATTTCATATCCTTAGAAAACGCTCATAGTCATAATTTCCAGGTCAGAACTGGGATCCAAGTTCAGGACTTAAACCAGTGCCTACCAAAGCCAATTAGAAAACAACTCCTTTTCTTCACTTCACTCCCCAGTGTTATGACCAATCTCTGATGAGAGATAACACGGAGGATTCTTCTCTCCCACTTGTAGTCTATAGGGGCTATGATTTGGGGAAGGAGGCAGAGGTGATCTGGGAGGGTTCATAAGCCAAAGCCTTTTGATTTCATTAGTGGATTTAAAGCAGATTTAGTCATGCTTAGAGAAGACTCCCTGGAAAAGACCCTGATGTTGGGAAAGTGTGAAGGCAAGAGGAGAAGGGGACGACAGAGGACAAGATGGTTGGACAGTGTCATTGAAGCTCGATTAGATTAGGCATCCTTCAGTCATTGAAGCTACCAACATGAATTTGACCAAACTCCGGGAGGCAGTGGAAGACAGGAGGGCCTGGAGTGCTCTGGTCCATGGGGTCACGTAGAGTCGGACACGACTAAACGACTAAACAACAAAAATGTAAACCATCATGGTTTGCATTGCCAATTTTGCTTCCCGCAACACTCTGCAAAAAGAAAGCAATCAAGCTATGCTTCAGCATGCTCTCTTTCACTATACTATTTCATAACGAGCCTGCACAGTCTTCATGCTTTTTTGCTTAGATGTTCTGAGGCTAGAGAGATGTCCAATGAAGCATTTGGTTTTCTCCTTGTTCTTCTGCTCCAGCAGATGACTTGTTGAAGCATGGTTACTTGTTTGAATGTCTTCTTCCAAGTTGGACAGTGTCACCGAAGCTACCAACACGAATTTGACCAAACTCCGGGGGGCAGTGGAAGACAGGAGGGCCTGGCATGCTCTGGTCCATGGGGTCACGAAAAGTTGGACACGACTTAATGACTAAACAACAACAACAAAGAGTAAACCCATTAGAATCAATAGGACTTAGCCTCGCCTGAATCAAGTCTTGTATCCCTCACCCTATGTAGAGTTGACTCACCAAAATCCATGGAATTTAAAATTAATTGGGGGTCCACATATCCCATTCATTCCACGGAGTCTACTTTTTGTAGTGCCAGTTTTGGCTATAACACATTGATTTTAGTGAATCAAACTGAAGAAAACTCAAGGCAATGATGTAAAGTTCTCTCCCTGATACAGACTCCGCTTCCTGAAATTGGCCACAGAGATCAGTCGCCCAGAGAGGAGCCTGTTGGAGAGGTGGAGAAATGCATGGGATTAACCTTACACAATTGCATAAGAGGATTTTGGACAATGAGCCTATTCTAAGCATGGCTGTTTATTTTCTCTTAAAATATTGCTTTTCAGTTGTATTGTGGCAGTTTTTGAGCAAAGAAATGTACAATATTCAGAGCACTGTCAAATCTAGCAGCTAAATTAAGTTCCATGCTGCAAATTAGTCCAAGAGGTACAGATCACGTCGGCTTGCATTTGAAAGTTTGATGATCTCATCCCTCAAGCATTCCTTCATGTCACATTTTAATGTAATCCCCTTCCTTATTTCAACCTAGTTGAAAAGTTTCTCTTAGTTTGTGCAGTTATCCTGCAGAGAGGTAATATGTAAATGTGCTTGGCTTGAAAGAACATATTTTCCTACTCTATTGGCTTTCCCTGTGAGCTCAGCAGACAAATATTGTTATTAAATATTGATTTTTAAAACTCTGGCTGGTTCTGACCCTTAGTCCCATGGAAACCATTTGCTTTGCATGCACTGAATCATTATTGCATAATTTGAAATATTTGAGACCTGAAATTGATTGGACTTTCCTATTATTAAGGCCACTGAGTTTCAGCGTTCACTGCGCTTGTTGTTCCTGAACAGATATGTTGAAATTGTGACCTAAGCAAAACATTCTTGACCCACAGGCTAAGTATGATGGCCTGTCAGGTGTTCACAGAACTTCCCTGCTTCTCCAAGTATTTGTGCTGTCAAACAAGCATTAGATAAGTAAGGAGGTTTATCAAGCCCCTATAGAAATGTTGTGTGGAGCTTATACATGACAAACTATGTAGGTCTCTTTTAAAATAATCCAGATTTTGGCAGAGAAGCGACTGATTTAGAATCTACATTCTAAGGTGATAACCTTTATTGTTAAATTATTTGTTATGTGCCTTCAAATCAGGACTGACTTATAGAGACCCTAATAGGGCTTTTAAGGTAGCCCAGAAGCCTTCACTGCTAGCTGTGCTCGCCAGTATTTCTGGGAGTTGTAGTCCAAGAACATCTGGGGACTCAAGGTTGGGAATGACTGTTCTTGACCCATTGAGGAGATGCGCCAATCAGACATTGCATCACCCTGAACCTTCTCAAAGAAGAGAGTAATTTCTCAAGAGTAATTTTTCTCCCCATCCCTTCTCTTCAGCTGAAACCATTCTTTGTTAATTAGCTTTGTACCAAAGAGGGAGCTGTAGCCTTGGGGAGTCCTTTCTCACTGTGATAAGGCACAGATAGTATGGCCTCCCAATTAATTCGGACTTTCTTCCCCTTCTCCTGGATTGCTCATCTCAGACCTGTGTCTCAAAAGGGCAACTGAAACCATGATCCTCTATTTTCAATTTCTTGACACACACCAACGGATGCCAATGTTCATCCTCAATTAGGTACCAAGTTGAAACATGGTTGTACATTCAGGTTTGTTGTTCAGGTGGGGAGAAGCTTCAGGGATCATAGCTTGGTTTGGGTCTATACAACCGTCAGAAGGGATTAGAAAATTGTGAATTTTATTTTGATCATGTGCCATTATGTGAAACACTGTTTTTTAAAAAAATTACCTAATCATTTGATCTTAGTTATAGGAGAGACAGAACCATTTCAACAATAAATAAATTAAAATGTGCATTTTGCTTGTTTAATATTAATTAAACAACATTTAATTGTATACGTAATCTTTGTCCCAGTACCTTTGTACTTTTTGGCTGGACCCATGGAAAGTTGGAGCAAGTTTACTACTTAGAGAACGATTGGCTATGAGACAACCTAAAGGATTTTGCTTTTATTGCCTGAAAAGAAAGAAAAAGACCAGTTGCTGCCTTATTAAATGAAACCTGAACATCCAGGAGAGGTTTAGATTAGAATATAATGGGGTCGGATAGAGAGCAATGTAGAAATCTTTCTTATACATGAACCAGAAGAAGCCAACGCTGATGGTTAAAATAGCAGAAATGGAATGGTAGGCCTGAAGGATATTTTTTTTTCTCTTTTGGCATGGTGGTCTTCCTAACAGTCTCAGGTGTGCTTTCAGATATGATGGCCTATCAAGCAAAATATATTCACCAGCCTATCAGGGACTTCAGTAAACTATTTTATTTTCTGCCTGGCTGAATTGTGTAAACAGAATGAGAAGAGGGAAAAAGATTTCTTAAGCACCAAAAGCCCCATTGAATGGATGTGGAGTTGTATTAGAGGAGCCTCATGGCACAGCGGTTAAACTGCAGTATTGCAGTAAAGGCTCTGCTCACAACCTGAGTTTGATCTGGTAACTGGCTCAAGGATGACTCAGCCTTCCATCTTTCCAAGGCTGGTAAAATGTGTACCCAGCTCCCAAGGGTGGGGAAAATGTGTAGCCTGCATAATTACATTGTAAACCGCCCAGAGAGAGCTTTAAGCAACATGGGGGGGTATATAACCAGAATGCTTTGCTTTGCTTTGTATTAGGTTTGATTAGGCCTAGCCTATGGCTGAATACAGCCTTTCCTGGCCTTGGAGAAACCCTCCTGGTGGCTTCCATTTTAGAACTGGGCCAGAGAGCTTTGAGCCACCCTGAATAATATATCAGTTGGACTGACAAAGGAAGGAAGGAAGGGAGGAATGAAGGAAGGGCTCATATGACAAGGTGTCTATAGACAAGATATTTGCAAAATTCCAGAAAGACAGACACTAAGGAGTTACAGTAATTTTTAAAATGTACATTGTTTGTTATCTTGCATTTATAGTTATAGTCGGGTCTATTTTTTTTGTTTATTATTGAATGTTATTACTGAATTTTATTTATGTTTATGGTGTGATATTGTAAGCTGCCCAGAGCAGTGGCCAGGCCACTCGATGGAGGGGTGGGTGGGTTTAAAAACAAACAAACAAATAAATGAAATCTATTTCCTACACAGCTGGCACCCAAGTCACAGAAAGTACAATGGGGCAGGCATCTCTCAGGGAAGCTCCCAGTGCTATATTCCATGGTGGCTCATCCATTAGGACAAGTGGGGTGCTGTCTCACCTCAGGCTCAGGCTGTGTGTGACATCCCACTCCTCTGTTATGAGTGCACGTGTGGCTATTTTGGACAACTCTATGTGTTTGTGTGTATGTGCCTGACATGAGTGTGAATGCCTTTTGCCTCAGCAATGCCCTCCATCAGCTGCTGTGCTTCCATCCCACCAATCACAATGGGCATCAGCCACCACTGGTTATAAACTTCCAGGTGTCTCATGTTCCACACAAAGCTCTTTTAACATCCTTGCTCCTAGAAGAGAGAGAAGCCCAGCAAAAAGCTCTCAACAGTAAAATAGTCTTGCAATATGTATCAGTACCCCACGTTATTGAGTAATTTGAACCTATGTCATAGGAGAAGGGACACCTCATTTTGACTGTTCGTTTAGCAGTCATCAAAAGAAAAAAACAGGATATCAATTGTGTTCGTCTAAGTGGAATGCTTTGTCTGTAGGCCTCTTTTCATACACATGGGGATATGCACCCTACCTTTCAAGCCATTAATTGTGTTATACACAGCCATTTGTTCACAACAACGATTGGATAAGGGCCCTAGACATTTTCTGTTTCTTTTCTTGCTCAGGTTTCTTTGACATTAATAAACGAGCAGTTTCGTCATGGGGTTATAAGGAGAGATGCATTGAAAACAGCTCAAGGACATTGCCAAAGTAAACATAGTTAACATGTTAAATTCTACTGATGTTTACAGAAGAGTGTTAGATATGAAAATTGCTCTAATTTCAAATGTTTGGCCACCATCTTGAAATGAGCTAAGTGGCCTGAATACATTTGGCTGTATTCCCAATCTGCTGAAGTACCACAAGGAGTAACACAAAAAAATAACCCATTCCTAAACTTATACCTACTGCAGTGGCACAGAAAGGGGCTTTCTGAAAATCATAAGGAGGCATCTTCTATCACAATGTTTAAATGTATATAGTATTCAGTCTATTTAGGTTGAGATCGGGATCTGCCTTCTATAGATGGAAAATGCCCAGATAGCAGCTGAAATCCACTGTGAAAAGATGATTACGTCAACAGCAGGGGAAATGTTCAGCAGTTACAGACTTCCCTCTTCTCTCCCATGCCTTTTCTGACTTATAAACAATAACTTTCATTTTGTGGAAGCCATAGGTGCCATAGGAGAGAAGAAGAAAGTCTCTCTCTACTAGAATTCTCTCCCTGCCTGTAACATAATCTAGTGGGGGTGATTTTGGGTAATAAAAGACTTCTTCCTTCCATCCTGCAGCTCCCACGGCTTTCCCTCAATGAAAGAGACAATTCACAAGTCAGAAAAGCCAGGAGGAGAAGGGGAATCTTAAATTACTAGAAGTCTCCCCCTGCTGGAGATGTTGTAACCCTTCCACAGACATAGCTAGCCTGACAGGATCTCAGCCAGACAAAATAGACTCTGAGTACATATTCAGTAAAACTATTTTTTCTTCTTTGTCTTGTTACAATTTATTGATTGGCAGCCATACTTGAGATCTGTTCCAAAATAACAAACAGGAATTTAGGCTGTGTCTCAAACAAGTGCAACCCAACGTGAATCCCTTTCACTCTAGAGCATGGGAGAGCACAACTAGTTGCAGAGAGTATGGGGAATTACTTAAAATGTGTCCCTGCCTATTCATCTCATGGTGATGGGAGGAAACAAGTTAGATTCCACTAAGAGAGTTCAGGCAAATCATCTCCACATCCCTGTTGAACGAAAAAGGAAAAGGCTAGTGTGGTCCACAAATGCAAGAGTAGGTGATACCTTTTATTGGACCAATAAAAATCAAAACAAATAGCAAGCTTTCATGGATGAAATCCATTTCCTCAGGCTCTAAGCACACCCCCTTCATGGATAATGCAGAAAAATTGTTCAGAAATTGATGTTGCATGTCTGGGAAAGATGATCGGTTCTTCTTGTGAAGCTAGGCCTCTACTGTCTCTGTAGCAAGGTTTGGGATTTTTACACCCTAGCTTTTGAGACCAAAAGGCTGCAAACTACCCTCTCTCTCTCTCTTTCTCTCTTTCTTTCTCTCTCTCTCTCTCTCTCTCTCTCTCTCTCTCTCTCTCTCTCTCACACACACACACACACACACACACACACACAGCTGAAGAATGTCACTGTCGTAAACTCTCTACTTGTTGTCTATGATTTTGGAATGTTTCGCTATTAATGAGATAGACCATCTGCTAGGCTGTTTGTCTAGATGCCATTTTGCCTTTAGCAGTTTCCCCCTCAGTCTTGCCTTCTTCTGTTCTATGGAGAGCGAACAGACACCTGCTCTCTGGCTTTGAAATGTGAAAGCAACAGTTCTCCTTTTTAATTTTCTCAGTCTGCTCTCCTCCAATCCTTCTTCACAGACAGAAGCAGAAATTAGACAAATAGCACATACATACACTCATCTCTCTATAATCACAGCCCTCAGTGGCTTCCATAGTGCACCCTCAGTCTCTGGTTTGAGCAGTACAAGCTCAGTCTCAAGAACAGAATTAAAAATATGAAGATTAAAGACAATGTGATATGGCTGCTAAAAAGGAAAATGCTATTTTAGGCTGCATTAGCAGAAGCAAAGTCTCCAAATCCCATGAAATACTAGACCCCTTCTGTTTGGCACTGTTTAGGTCTCATCTAGAATACTGTGTCTAGTTCTGGATACCATACTTTAAGGAGGATGCCAACAAACTGGAACAAGTTCAGAGGTGGGCAACAAGGATGATCAAGGGAACAAAAAGCAAACCCTAGGAGGAATGACTGAAAGAACCAGGCATGTTTAGCCTTGAGAAAAGAAGACTGAAGGGAGATATGATAGCATTTTTCAAATACCTGAAAGGTTGTCGTACAGAGAAATGGCAGGATCTGTTCTCAATCATCCCAGAGTGCAAGACATGTAATAATGGGCTCAAGCTACAGGAAGCCAGATTTCAGCTGACTATC
Source organism: Intellagama lesueurii (assembly GCA_037013535.1). Lineage (NCBI taxonomy): Eukaryota > Metazoa > Chordata > Lepidosauria > Squamata > Agamidae > Intellagama > Intellagama lesueurii. Next base: position 12,818,596 of record JBAJHW010000003.1, read on the forward strand.
AAGAAAAACTTCATAACTGTTAAAGCAGTACAACAATGGGACCAATTGTCTCAGGAGGAGGTGAGCACTTTAAAGTTGGAGGCATTCAAAAGAAAATTGGACAACCATCCATCACATCTGGTTTGATTTGGATTCCTGCACTGAGCAGGGGTTTGGACTCGATGGTCTAGTAGGTCCCTTCCAGCTCAGTTGTTCTATGATTCTATGAAAAAGTTACTAAGTGGGTTGGAGCTATACCTGTGTAGAGCTGTCATCTACTGCTTGTTGCCTGTGACTGATGACAACCGTAACAGGGTCTTTCAACCTGTGAGATTAGGAATATAGAGAGTACTCAAAAAATTATCATTCTCAATAACCTTCTAAATCTCACCATGGTGAGACACCTCACCCTACACCAGTTACTTTTCCCAGCTTCCCATGAAAACAACACTTGAGTCTTTTGTTCCCATAATTTGTTTGTTGCCTGGATTTTGTTTTTTTGTTTGTTTTGTGCTAGAAACTGCTAGATTCTGTGTAGCTCAGTGCTTTTTCCAGAGAATTCTCTGCAGTGCTGGAAATTTCCCCAAGCCAGCTGCTAAAGGGCACTTTCCTGGGGGGACCTATTTTGTGGGTTTATAACTCAGATGTCCAAAATCCGATCTTCACCAAACTTGGAGGGATTGTAGAGGACAGCCAGGAGAAACGTCTCTGTGATTGTGGTGTCTCTAGGTTCCTGTGGGGAACCTTCCTGGGGTGGGCTCTTTGTGGGAGTATAACTCACATGTCCAAAACCTAACCTTCACCAAACTTCCAAGGCTTGTAGAGCAGAGGCAGGGGAAGCATCTCTATAATTTCAGTGTCTCTAGGTCCTTGTGGAGGCATTTTATAGAGTTTTAAAGATGAATTGACAAATCAGTTCATCAGAAAAAAAATCATAAATTTGTGATTTGTGACTTGTTGACCTTGATGCATTACAAATTGCAAGAAAGAAAGAAAGAAAGAAAGAAAGAAAGAAAGAAAGAAAGAAAGAAAGAAAGAAAGAAAGAAAGAAAGAAATTGAAAATGCTAGAATTTTAAACTGGCTGGCAAAGAAAGAAGCTGTGGGTTTATCTGAGGTAACCACTGTGCTTTAGAACAGCCCTGCAAGCCTCATAGAAATGTTTTGCAAACAGTATTATATCTTCGTGACATAGGTTATTTTGCTTTACTGTGTTTTACCCAATCTTTGATTTTTCTCATTCATCTCTCTTTTTATCATTTCACTGCTTCAGATGCCTTCAAATTATCTGATTCTTATTGACATTTGTATTTTTCAGAGGGGTTTGCTTTGTACGACCTTCTGTTCTACACTGTTTTGGAAACTTCCTGGAGCTGAAGAAACAACCCTTTTGGAGTTAAGCTCTCTTGAAACTCCTACAGATACAATGTTGGAGTAGAGCGCACCCCCCCTCCCCCCCAAAAAAGTTTGCTTATTGTAGAAGGTCATATTTTGTGTCATCTGTCTCTATGGTGACTTTCAAATTCTTCTCTTTGTTGACTCCGGCCTTCAGATGTGTCCTCTGCCCTTCTTTCCTATAGCATTGTCTCTGTACCTCTTCACTAAAATAATAGTCTTAGGGATTCTGTGAAAAGACTTTACGGTTCAGCCAGCATTGGATGGGTAAAGAATGCCTCCCACAAGATGTATTTCCAGTAATTTGTCAGGGGTGTGGGTAAATTTGCACACATAGCATCCACGAATACAGTACAGTGCATCTCTTTGTGTAATTAAAATAATAAATACATTTCAGATTGTGGGGGAATAAGCATCCTCTTGTTCCCCAGCTGACACCCCTGGCGTTGGTACATTGCTCAATTCATTCTGTTTCCAGGACAACGGTGACCACAGGCCAATCAGAGGAGGCATGTCTTCCTACCACTGTGGGATGGAGTGTCTCCCCTACCTGGATCACTGGTGGCTGGTTCTCCAGTCTATTGCCCTTCCTGCTTCTCCGGACACAAACAATAATATCAGTACAACTCCTCTGGAAGTAGTCCTCCAGCATCAACCATTTGCCTTCTTGGCTGCCTTTGCGGCTGATTGAAAAGTGCAAATGATCAAAATTTAGCCGTGCCTAGAGACACTGTTTTGCCCGCAAATGTTTAAAAGCAGACCTCTAATTGCTTTCAAAAAGTATGTTTCTAAGCTTGCTATCTTGATTCACACTACGCTATGAAGGGATATGGCCTTCTGTTCTACACGGTTTTGGAAACTTCCTGTAGCTGAAGAAACAACCCTCTTGGGAGTTAAGCTCTCTTGAAACTCCTACAGATACAATGTTGGAGTAGAGCACACCGCCCTCCCCAAAGTTCGCTTATTGTAGAAGGTCATATTTTGTGTCATCTGTCTCTATGGTGACTTTCAAATTCTTCTCTTTGTTGGCTCCGGCCTTCAGATGTGAAGATCTTGATTCACACTACGCTATGAAGGGGTGCATATTCACTAATGTGTCTGTGTACCTGATAAATCTCCCTTTTACTTCCTGTTCAGAAAATCCACATTAAAAAATTCGCAAATCATTTGTGATGGCAGTAAAATGTAAAAGACTGATAGTAGGATTCCACAGCGTAGTGGAATTCTGTGGTTGTTTCTCTTGACTTTTTTGCTGTCTTTAGTATTTTTGGCTGGGTGGGACCTTTTTGGGCTGGAGTGACTGTCAATCTATCCAGCAGTAACCAATTGTCTCCTCCCTGCCTCTAAATTCAAAGGGAGCCCCACCTTGCTGCTCTGAGCTTTTCCCCCTCTCTTTTGTCTGCTGGAATCAGTTAGTCCATCAAAAACAGGTAGTCTGTTAAGGCCTGTTGCTGAGAGCAGCCGTGTTTGTTAGTTTTGTTGTTCAACTCAGGGAAAGAAAATGATTTCTATTCTTTCTACTATTAATGTCTCAGAGTGAATGACTGAGACTGTAAGTGCCAGGTAATGAGGAAAAAGCGTAGTTTACTCTGGGGAACTTGAAGCTATTCTGCTCTATGAATTCCTGCACTTCTTTTGCCCAGCTTAGAGGAATTTAACCAAACATTCAAAACTCTGCAACATATGGTTGTTTCTAGCCTACTGAAACAGCTTCCCGGGGCCAACCCTACTTTCTTTTGTCGATCCCCTATATCAACACCAATTCTGCCCTTCAGTTCCAACACCCTGCAAAGGTGGCACATTGATAGATCTGGAGCCAGAATTTCCAGCATTAACAGTTGTCACAGCAAGCAAGGTATGGGAGTTGTGGAGTGTCAAGGCTTGTTTTCATTAGTCTAACGGTCAAGCTAATCTATTTGGCAGAAGGTACAAGGCCATCTGTATAGAGCTGCATATCAGGAAGGGAACGGGTGAAAAGAGCAGAGCTGGCAGGAGGAAGAGCACGGATTAGCAATTCAAAGCATGTGGACTGTGCGTTAGGATGGCAGAGGTTAAAACCATCACCATCGGGGCAAAAATAAATAAAGACTCCACTGTTAGGAGCTTGGAAATCATCTGTCAAAACAGCAGCAGAAAAGGGCAAGGCTGGAATGAAATGTAATGTCTGATGTGTGGTGACTGCTAACAACAGCAGCTTCATGTCCCTTCGCTGGCACTCTCCTGCAACATCTATTACTGTAAAAATATGGTGCAACATCATTACATTCTGATAGCTTTCATTTCACTGGATGCTGCTTTTGGCAGTCTGGGGAAATTCCAGCAAAATAGTTCAACAATGACATCATGTTTCTCCCCCTCCTTTTCTCTCCATGCCTTATTGGAGGAATATGTAATGGGGACATCTACTTTAGTTTTGAAGGACTTGTAACGTAGTTCTAGCTGAAAAATAATGATCTCTGGCAGAAGTCATTAGGACAGGAGCTGAAAAGGGGGTTGACAATCAAGCCACTGTTGTTACGTCTTCAACACTAGCCACACAGAGAGCTGGAGGTCAGGCAGGTGGAAAACTCATCCGAAAGAAAAACATCTGGGAAAAGTCCCAAAAGGAGCAATCAAAATGATCATGGAGCTGGACACTTTTCATACAAGGAAAGAGTGAAAGGTGGTAGGTAGAGATGGGCACAAACCATGGTTCGGCGGTTCGGCACAGTTCAGTGGTTTGGCTGCACAGCTGTTCTGTGGGTGTCCTTGCCCACCTCCTCCAGTGGGTGTCTACTCAGAGGAAGTGGCACAGCTTCCCAGCTCTGCCTTCTCCAGGTGCTACCTCTGAGTGGGTGCCCGCCGGAGAAGACAGAGCAAGGGAAACTGAAGTGCCCGTAGAAGAGCTGTGCAGCCAAACTGTCAAACTGCACCAAACCACCGAACTGTGGTTCATGCCCATCTCTATTGGTGGGCTTTCCAGCTTTTTAAAAAATATATAGTTAAATCAAAGACATGATCAAGGGCATGACTACAGATCAAAATACTCCTTGTTTTTGCATTGAGTTTGGCATGACTGAAATCAAATTAAAAATCTCCAACTACTGATGTACAAGCAAGTGCACATTTTTTTCAGTTGGGAAGCACGGTTTATTAAACACCTACTTGGGGTTGTTTATTACGAATTGATTCTGATTACGCTTTATTTTACTCGATTTGGCATGTGCCTGTGTCAGAGTAGCATCTGCAGGATTTGCCGAATTCAAAGGGGTTTAGTACTGCAGGCTACCCTGCAATCTGAACTCTTCCTTTCCCTTATCTGTTTCTGTTTTAGTTCTGCCTCAATCTAGCGCTATGTCAGTTCAGAACTTAATATGTTTTAAAATTTTAAAAAATATGATTTACCAGAGACAATGATTCTTAAAAGACAAAAGCCAGAGGAAATGGCTGTTAGAGTACTTGTCAACTGTGCTGTAGACTGCAATGCTGCCTTTCTTGAATAAAACTTTCTGTGTCTGGCTTCAGCTGTCTCAAGGCAGGCAAGGTCCACCTGAAGAACAGAGTGAAGAATTAAGTTCCTGGTACAGAGCAAAAACCTGGAAAACTGGGACCTGAAATGCTGACATGTCAATGGACCACATACCTAGCTATTGAACTAAAGGTTATTTCTTGTGGATGCACACACACCAGCACAAAAACCACATGACATTAAATTGATTTCAAAAAACTGGAACCATCTCCTGATTTAATTCTACAGTGTACTTGTGCCCCAAATTGCATAAAATTCTGTTTGATAAAGGAAAAAATAGTGGGTATTAGTTTCTCTCTTACCTAATCCTAGAATTTTGGATTATCTACTGAAATTCATTGATAGGAGATTCAAAGGCTAGGCAGGTGAGAAGAAGTCTTTCTGCACATCACACCTATCATTTATTGATTCTACTTCCACAAGATGTAGTAATGGCTAGATATGTCTATCCTTGATAAACATATGATAACATTTGAAATGTGTTTCATATCCAGAATATAAAGAACTTGTGAATGAGAACTTCTTAATAAAAATTTGATGCCAAAAATAGTGGGATGCCATGGAAAAACATCAGAACAATATTTTAGACCTCAAGTCTATAAAAGTAATAATCTTTCTTTAACCCTCTATTTCCCAAAAACTCGCCAGAACACAGTGGCCCAGAAGTCTTACTAGACCACAAGTTGAACATAAGTCAACAGAGGGTTGTTCAGTTCTAGGCTACATCAACATTCATATAATGTCCAGATTAAGGAAAATAATATGCTCCCAAGAAAGAACCTTGAGGCACTAATGGGTGAAGCAGCACACCCACAGACCCCTCACATTAAATCCAACATTCATGCATGCATCTTGATTAGAGGTCAGAAAAGAGAAAGAGAAAGCAGGTATGTTTTACAACCACTGCCTTTTACAACCACCGCAAGCCCAAGCTGTGCCCAAGATGGACCTTTTTTTGTGGGGGGGGGGGGGGTGTCTAGCTCTAGACTTTTAATTTGGAGGGTAAGGCTTGAGTGATTCCCCAACAGACAAGGTTGCTTTGTGGCTTATTGCACCAGATGGGATGGCTGGATATCATTGGGCTATACTATCTGGAAGTCATTGCTCCAGGCTGTTTTTGGAAAGACCGATTTTCTGCCTAGAATGGATACTGGAATGCTGTTTCTGGAGGTGTTTGGGAGCTGCTTACACCAGTGCCCTCTCCTTGGATGAGACAAGTGAATTTGGCTGGGCTGCCCTACTTGGGAGTCATCGTTCTGAGCTGTTTTTCGCAATATTGATTTTCTGTCTGGAAGAGGTTCTAGAATGTTGTTTGCTAGGGGTGTTGTCAGGCTGGTTGCATCAGTCTCATTTAGCCAGACGGGACATGTGATTTTGATTGGACTGCCATACTGGGAAATCACCGTTCTGCACAGTTTTTGTTTTCTTTTGTTTTTCACTATATCAATTTCTGCCCAGAACAGAATGTTGTTCCTGGGTTGGTGCTGTTTTAGAGCTGGCTGCATCTATCTCATCTAGTTATAAATGTGTCATAAATTTGGTTTGATTCTCCTACTCAGAAGTTGCCATTTCTGGCCATTGTCTTCCATTCTAGTGGCTTTGGGGACGAGAAAGGGTTAAGGAAAGAGTAATATTTTTGAGGATTGGGATCTAAAATATTGTTCTAATGTTTGTCCCATTTCATCCCACTATTTTTGCATCAATTTTTATTAGGAAGTCCCCATTCCTCTTAATTCCATATATAAGCAGTTCTAGGTGTCTAATCCTACATAATATAAGGAGACTAAATACTGTATATAAGGATAAGAACTGTTGGAAAAATACAGTAGTCTTGCATGAAATCTAACACTAAGTATCAGTGGGAAGAAGGCACAGCCTGTAACTATGCCTTGCCAGTAACCAATTAGCAAAGCTCTTTTTCCTGCCTCTAGCTTCCCCCTGCCCCATTGTTTGCTTCACTTCAGGTTGTTTGTTTGCTCTCGCTCTCTCCCCCCCCCCACTCTTTTCTGACTTTCAACCAGAGCAGACATATAGCTCTCTCTCCTGACCCCTCTGGCCATGGAATTAGCATGGCGGATTTCAGTCTTCCAGCATCGTTGAAACTGCAATTTCTTTCTTTTTCCTTTCTTTTATTCTTCTGAATGTAGCTGAAGATCACAACTGTAAGTAAAGATACTTTTTTTTCTACTTATGATGCTTTTAGAGCCGTTTTTTACTATACAAAGTGCTGTTGTGAAAGGGAAGGTGGCTCTGAGACTTGAGCTACTCTCTTATGCTTTCTCTGTGCAGCTGTTGTTTGTATTTTAAACTCTGCTAATTATAAAGTAATTACCAATTCCCACAACAGAGCCAAGCATGAGCTTGGAGAAGTTATTTGGTTGGTACTACAACTCAAAGAATGACCTGCTCAGCATAAATCATCCACAACAGCTGGGAGACTCTACGACTGCAGCCCCCAAAAGTACCTTTTCTGGTTTCTCTCTGTTGTTGAATGCCAGTTGCTGGGCTCCGCAACTGGATGGGGGCATTGCTTTAGAGTCCTCTACATTGGCTTCCAAGAGGCATCTGATTGTCCTCTGTTGAGAAAAATATGCTTGACTAGACTAAATTTCAGACTGATCTAGTAGGATTTCTCTTATGAATGATATTGCAACCCAAAGGCAACTGACCCAAATATAAACAAAGGGAAAGGACAAATATGATTGCTGTGGTATGTATTTCAAGATAATTCTGCCCCCAAACACCAAATAGCTAGCTCTCTCCTTGCACCCTCGTGTAATATAATATCCATTCTTAAAGTTGGCTGCCTGAAGGGATGCATAAGCATAATCTGATCTCCCCATGATTATATGATGGGAATTGGTTATGCTTATGACAAGAACATCTGAGATTTCATCATGATCAACAGTGTGTGCCACTGCACTATCATGGGAAGATCAAATTATGCTTGCAAATATCTCCAGGCAGGCAAGTTTAAGAGAGAATCTTATGCATTATAGGGTGTGAAATGGTCTGGTTGTTTGGGGGCAACGTCTGGAGTATGGGAGGGGTCTCGTGCAACGTACAGCCCAAATTATTTCTTCTGTGATATATTTAGACTGTTCCAGGAAGGAATAAGGAAACTGTTTAAACCATTACTAGTAGTACTTGGAGAATTACCTCAAAGTAATAGAAGAATTGCGAGCGAGACATTGATTGGAGCGATGGTGGAATAAAGCCACTGATATTTTTCCAGTGTGGTAAAAGTGACTCACAGTTAGATTCCAAGAAGGCAGACAGGAAAGTATTTAAAGAAACAGGTCACCTAATTGGAGCAGAACTCAACAAGCTCACATGAATGAAGACAATCTTTTAAAAATTGTCCTTGCCGTAGGGATCTGTTACTTTCTGCCATATACCCAGAATCACACCTCTGAGAATTAACTGAGCTCCATTCCTTTGAACTGATTCCCTGGTTTACTGTTCATGTGGAAAAACTGGTGGTTTTCCTGCTTTCAACTGTTCTGGTTCTTTCCTCAGCCTGTCCAGCCTAGGTCAGAGAGACTCTACGAAGACTCTTGCTAGTCCCATTTGACTTCTTGGTCCTTCTCTGGTAGAAACTGTTGCCGTTCCACAGACTTCTGCTCTAAAACATGACATCTGGGTATTCAATACCGCGTTGCCCCCTCTAGCTAAGGAAGCATGTTTGATACATGCACTGTGAGGGCTTCTAATATTTGTCACCATAGTAACTTTAGCAATGTTTGAATAAGGTGGATTTTGGATATGGTTAAGAAGATTGGCTTAGCTTATCTGTAGGTTTCCTCCTCAACAGGAAAATGCATAACTGTTCTGTTCGCAGAACACTCAAAGGTAAAGGCTAGTCTTATTAAAATCCCTTTAGTTTCTCCCTAGATAGGGAGACTAGAGATGTACGAAAATCTTGCCAAAGATGGGATTTTAGATAAGACAGCACATCCAGGATTTTCCAATCTATTTGAGAGATCTATGGTTTGTTTGTTTTCTCATTGTGGTTCTTGCAATTTGCAAAAATAAAATTTGTGGAAGCTCACATCTATTCTTGAAGCAGCACATGCGCGCACACACAAGAAGTACAAAAAGACAGGCTGATAGCTTCCAAGATATAAACAACTCATCCAGGGCTACTATGTCTACCAGTCCATACAACAATGCAACAATTATCACATATTCCCTTTTTGTGGATTTTACAGAATTGTGCAAAACCCACACACAAAATACACAAAATCGCTTTAAGGCTGACCAGAGGGTCTGGTCATTATTCTGTCTGATAATGAGGAGTTTTGGTTTGGTTTCTTTTTTACCTTTGCTCACTTAGGGACCTCTGTAGCACAGTGGTTAAACTATACTGCAGTCAGGTAGTTGACTCAAGGATGACTCAGCCTTCCATCCTTCCATGGTCAGTAAAATGAGTACCCAGCTCGCTGGGGGCAGGGGGCAGAGAGTGTTTCTTGCATAATTATGTTGTAAACCACCCAAAGAGTGCTCTAGCACTATCGTGTTACCTATAAAATGATCTGTGACTGGCCCAGAACCCCTTGGGGGTCATGACCCCTAGGTTGGGAAACACTGGTCTAGATGGTGCAGTATAAAAATATAACAAGCTAACTAACAAACAAATCTGAGGAATTTTACATATTGCTAATTCCTTGGGTTTCCCTCAAAATATCTTGAATAATTTTTCTATTGATTATTCCCTAAGTGAGCATCATCAATTTTTCCTCACAACAGTTCCGTAAGGTAGACTACTGTTATTATCTTAATATCACAGAGAAAAAGCAGAAAGATGGCAGCCTGCCAATGATACTAGGGATCAGTCAGTTGTTGAGACAAATCTAAATCTATGTTTATGTTGTAGTTTATCTAATAAAATTAAAAAGAGGAGAGAAAAAAGGAGAAGAAAAAGAGACAAATCTAAGCCAACATCCTCACCCTTTGTTCATTTTCTTAATACATTATGCCGTACAGTCTGGTTCTCCTCAGTTTTACTCCAAAATTTACTTGGAAGGGGGAAAAAAGATTCTAACAATTCGTCTTCCATCTCTCAAGTCATTTGACTTGATTTTAAAACAGATGTTTTTAGGGAGTTACTAGGGCCAAAAGAATTCCCTTTTAGCACTAATGAACTGAGGTTAGAAAAGGCCTACTGATCTCTTGACTTCCTTCTTCGCAAAGATGCTTTGAGCGATGGTGCCTCTCCCTCCTTTTTTGGAGATGTTATCCATGAGGAACAATTTGAAATCATCTTCCTACATCTTGTGAGCCTAAAATGCATTAGAAAGCAGGCAGGTGACCTTTCAAAAAAAATGTTCCAGACATGACTAGCATCTTTCTTTCTGTCAAGCTCTCAAAGGGTCCCAGAAAGTGCTACTCAAGCTGCTCTTCACACATTCCCAACAGACCCATTAAAACATTTCATCCTCTAAATTCACTGAAGTCTTCAAAATCTGCCACACAGTATTTTTATAATAAAACGCATAGAATTTATTTAATCTACCAACCTTCAGGAAAGCTGCTTATGCATGGTGTTATCAAAAATGTCTCGGAGATTTGTTGACAATGTTTGCTGGTGCAAATTGTATTTTGTGTGCGCGCATGTGCGCACACTTTTCAAATGAGACCAAGTAAGAGGGCAGTACTTACTTTTAAATTTTAATCTGTACCTTATGGGAGTGGGAGTATAATGAAGGAGCAGCGACTGTGGTTTACATGCTGTGAAAACTCTATGTGAGGACCTAGAAGCATCCAGTTCACAGCCATTTAAGACTGTAGGGCCGAACCTGAAAGGACATTTGTGTGTATGGGCCAATGTTTAATTGTGTGGTTTTTTTAATATACAGTATGGCGTTTTACACTTATTATTGTATGATTTTAATTGTGAGCCGCCTTGAGTTACCTATTGGGGAAAAAGTAGCATATGAATAAATAAATAAAGTAGAGCTAGGAAACTCACAGTCTCTCTCTCTCTCTCTCTCTCTTTTGATAAAGTGATTGTTGGGGGAAATCCCTCTTTTCTCTTTACAGCAACGGCCTCCTCAGTGGGTGCTAGGAGGGAAAGCAGTGCCCTGTGAAGCCAGAAATTCACGGCCAATTTGGTACACAACCTTGCTGGAAATCCCAACTGAGAAATCTTTCTCTACGCCTATTAAATTAATGTTTCTTGGTTGTAAGGCCTACGACCCATAGTTCCTCAAACTTCCCTTGTTTGCCCACTTCCATGTTGACGCTAATACACAATTCCTTCCATCCCTAGATATTATGTGAATCTTTTCTGTTTTCTCTTTAGTATCTTCCTTGAATTCAGTTTCTGCAACAACCATTGCTTTCTTAGATCTTTTCAACCTACTGTTTCCTTTCCCCCCACGCTCACACCTTTTGCCCTCAGAAGCAAGTAGCCCCTAATGACTTTAAGTACTGTAACATTTCTTCAGAATCTTTTTTTCCCATTTCACTTCCCTACATAAACTCCTTGTCTCTTTGTATTCAATCCTCCCTCTCCTTCAAATATCCTTTTCACACATTCTTCTCTCTCCTATTATTTACCGTGCACTCTCTCTACAGCCCTGATTCTTAATGTGTCTATTTCCTGGTACTTTTTTCCCCAATATGCAGCTTTTCCTACACAGAAACTAACCTCCTTACAACTTCTGTGAGTCTTCCCAGACAGATGGACAACTTTGCCATTCTTTACAGAGGTTCAGTTACAGACTTCTGCAGATAACTTCATCAATTTGAATATCTATGAACTTCCCATGCCACTGTACCAGCTCAGCTGAACAATGTGAGGCATTTCACTGCAGAAAAACAATAAAATATAAATGGAAGTTTCATAATTATGGGAATATCATCATTCAGTAGGTTATGTACCTTTGGAATTGGACTGAAATCCAAACAGTCTGCTCATGCAGGCTGAAAATCAATTTTTTTTTTAAAGGTTTATCACCTGAACTGTGTGTCATTCATTTAGATTCTTTAAAAATTCTACAGATACATAATAAGAAACATTTTATCTGTAATGATTGTATCTAGTAAAAAAGGTGCATTCAAATTTGCATGCCATTAGGGTAATATTTCAGTAATCACTAGTAATTATGAACCTAAGTTATTACATTTGAAATACAGCTCCATATTCAATCTAGCAAATGTTCCCTTGTGAATGGTTTTTGATGTTAATTTTCTTTGTATCGCTTATCCATACCATTCACTTCTCAAGTGTGGAACATGCTATTTTTTTAAATACATTTTAATCTGTAATTCAATTTGGTCAGAGTTATTGAAATCCAACTGATTGCCATTTCCCGTACATGCTGTTCCAGTCATAGTCTCTACAGACTTCCAAAAATGACATCTCAGCTCTGAAGCGTTCAATCATTATATGTGTGTGTGTAACATATATACCTCACCTCAAGTACAGCACTATTCACAGCCACATCCATATAAAATGGGTTAGGAGGGATGGGATGAAGCACAGATTACAGTTGAAAAGCAATAAGTAAAATTGTGGGTGGATACATTTGGGTGGGTGGCGCTATGGGTTAAACCGCAGAAGCCTCTGTGCTGCAAGGTCAGAAGACCTGCAAGTCGTAAGATCGAATCCACGCGATGGAGTGAGCTCCCGTCGCTTGTCCCAGCTCCCGCCAACCTAGCAGTTCGAAAGCATGCAAATGCAAGTAGATAAATAGGTACCACCACGGTGGGAAGGTAACGGCGTTCCGTGCCTAGTCGCGCTGGCCACGTGACCACGGAAGATTGTCTTCGGACAAAACGCTAGCTCTATGGGTTGGAAACAGAGATGAGTCTGACACAACTGGACAAATTGTCAAGGGGAACCTTTACCTTTACCTTACATTTAAAAACAGAGCCAAAAGAAGTTGGTTGATGCATTATCAACCATATTTTAAGTGTCGTCAAAGCTCCCTGTGAAGGGATGCAGATGTGCACCCCTAGCACCTGGCCTCAGAACACAAATAGCACACAGCCACAAAGACGGCAAGTTTTCTCAGGATCAGGCTGGTGGGAGGGAGTCCATATACCTGAAGGAGCAACAGGTGGAGGAGGCAGGGTCAAGGAGAATAAAAGACCAGGACTGGGAAGGAGAGGGTCATTGCCTGTCTTCAAAGAAGAAAACTTGTGGGAGGATGCAAGAAGCTATCTACCCTCACCTGGTTTGTTTGCTTGCCACAGGAGTCAGACACCAGAGACTCCAACCACATACTTGGACAAGGCTACATTAGCCTGGATACCACCACAGCCCTGGAGAGGTAAGTGAGGAAGGGGTTAGGTAGAGATGAACTTCATTTGCTCATCTAAGCCTTCCCTAAAAGAGGTGCTTCATGTACCTAATCTCTTCTCTCTTTCTTGCTTTCCAGAACCTGGACTCTGGGGAACTCCAGTAAAATTAACTGGATCCCCAAGTTGGCAAGTGGTGCCCAATGATTTAGACTATATTTCAATGCTATAAGACTGTGGGGAGAAAGGCAGAGGGAAGTGATGCTGTACCACTAATAAAAGCTGTTTGGGGCCAAGAAGTTGATCTGGAGTCCATGGAGTTATTGCTGGGGGGTCCTGGCCCCACAGGCACCATTGGAGGAGGTCTGGCAGGGGCCATACTCCCACAAAGATTTTGTCTAGATTTACATTCAGTTGAGGTGAAATTAAGGGGCAATGGGGGGGAGGGTTCAGCATATTTTATTTTGTGCTTTGTAGTGAATTGTAGTGAGCACAAGAGGGCATCCTATAGACCATCTTGACTACTGACATTGGTGTTGCCAATATTCTAGCTGCTGTTTGGTATGCAAAGCTTGGCATCCTTTTTCCTGTGGCACTGTGGGCATCATATTGGGCCATTTCCTGGCATTTTGAATCATGGGTACAGAAGCACAATACCCCACATTCGTAAACTGGAGGATTTTTTTCTTTCTTTCAAGAATTGGATTTATTTTGGCCGTGACAGCTGAAATCGGAAAGTTGTGAATAGTTTGTGGTTTTGTGGATGGTCCATGAGCTATACAATGCCCACCTTTCATTTAGGGTGTCAAAATGCTGCAATGCATCCATGTTCCATAGCAATACAGGCAATCTTATAAATGATAAAACTCTGTGGTGCTACTACAGTGTAGTTAAATGCAGACTGATGCATGGAAATGAGATGCAACAGATTTATGACTGTGAAATTTGCACATGTGAAAGTGATACACATCAGAAATAGATTCGGATCTATTCTGGGCACACAATGGTGAGTCAAGATCCAATGGAGACAGTCAGTAGGCAACTTTCTCCTCATCTTGAGGATGAAGAAAAATGTTCAGACACAGAGTTTCAAACTTTATATTAAGTGAACCCTTCACATATCAACCTGTCTATCATTGGAACTCACACTTATCGTAGATGACTGTTTGAGGACATGAGCTCAGTTCATGCAGAAAACCTCTCATGAATAGAGAACACTCTATGAACACAATGCTCCAGAGGATGTGAATTGCACAAGGACAAGATAGTTGCAAGGAAGCCGGCTTTCAGATATGTTTCCCCGCCATGATCTCTTTTTCTGGCAAAGGGGCCATGATAGCCTTCTAAAGAACACCAACATCTCCTGGAATGGTATCAGAACATCCCAAACCTCCATAGTACAACCTGCCTTTGGATTTTAATACAGATACCTTTAATTCTGTCAGTCTATATTTAGCTCTCAAAATAGAGCATAAAACCCGCTCATTATCAGTGACAGAAAAAGCCTGGAAAAGTTACTTTGGGGGTTACAATTCCGTGAATCTTCCAGATAATATTCTATCTGAAGAAGAGGACTGTAATCCATGAAAGCTTGCACTGAAGCACATGTGTAAGTCTTAAGAGGGCCACCATCATTTTGTCCTGTGTTTTGTTTCTGTTGTTGCCACTGCTGAGACAGACTTACACACATATCACTCTGAAAAACAGCTCTGCAGTAGTGACATTTCCAAGTTCTAATAATCCAGGGATGCAGCTAGGAATGGAAATTTATTTTTCTCTCTCCATGTCTCTTGTTGTATGCATTTCTTCTCCCATTTGGAGGACAAAGCATATACATTCATCAAGATATCTTCCAAGAACAATAAAATATTTAGAGTCAGCGTTACTTCCAGTTTACATTACCGTGTCTCATCGTGTTAGTTGTATCTCATGCTGCTTTGTTTTATTTCATGAACTGATGAGTTTTGTTAGCTCTGGTGTTGATGGCTAGTGGATTCTTTCATGCTGTTTCCAATGGAAAGAATCTGTTTATCCAAAAGAGATGGATTTCTACTAGGAATTTGTATGCAAAGATGGGGACTTGAGTCACACAACTCGCTGTCAAATCAGATTTAAGTCACATGGGTGACTCAACTTGGATTTGATTGGGATTTTTTTCCTCCAATGCCTTGGACTTGACTCTTGACTTGGAACGCACCCACCCTTCCCTTTTTTCTGGGGGGAAAGCTTGGTTTTAATAGGGACTTGGACCTTGGGCTTGGGATTCAGGACTTGGTACCAAAGACTCAGACTTGGAACTCGAACCCAAAGACTTGCCAACATCCTTGTTTGTATGCATCACATTTCATTGAATAGGAAAACACTATACAAATCTGAGCTACTTATGCATTTCCAGGGTCCCCAGAGGGTGGAGTAGAGAAACCAGATCTTAGGGTGGAGTGGAGTGGAACTCTTCCATAATTCTTTCATATTAAGTTTAGCATTTGTGGGGTTAAAATTATTGAGGGGGGTATTATGATTAAAAGCAGGGAAAGGGGAACTGAAATTATCTATACCTTTAAAGGAGGATGCTGAGCAACTGCAAAAAGAGAAGGAAACCGGCAGCTTCACTCACCAATGAAGCTGAGCCTTATTGTGCACCCTTGAAGTCTTAGCAAGGTTCTCTGAATGAGACCACTAGGTGGTAGGGGGGGAAAACCCTCTGCAATATTTTTAACCAGCAGCAGAAAAACTGGGGCTCCTTTTGCAGTAGGACATTGCCTGGCCTTTTAGCTTTTAGGGGATTTTTAGCTTCTTCTTAAAAACTGAAGTTACCTAATCACATTACATTATTAGGACCTAGTGTGTTTGGCAGATGAATACATGCAATCTTTGGGTGTAGGTCAGGAGATCACTTTAAGATGCTGTGTCTGTCTTCCTCCATCATTCTTTTTTGTCTGTTCTCTCGTTGATGCAAAAGAGTCTCTGCCAAAGTTCATAATAGCTGTCAAATGCTTTCTTCTTTCCCTTTTGTATCCTGGGCTGGATGTGGGCAAACAATTCTGTCAAAAATAATTATGATAGTACAGCGTAACTCTCCCATCCCAAATCATACCCATCTGCATTTTCCCAAGAGAACTAGAAAGAAACACCAGTATGGACCCAGGCTGATTCGTTTTATCCTCTATAATGAAACAGGACTTTTTGGCACCTATCTGTGTGCCCTTATTTGGATCTGGCATGAATTGGGAGGTCAGTGCACATCCCTAATTTCTTTCTTTCTTTCTTTCTTTTTAATCATTGTCATCTTAAAACTTCAGAGCTGGAAGGGACCCTATGGATCATCAGGTCCTGCCCCTGTCAAGAAGGCACAGTGGGGATTCGAACTCCCAATCTCTGGCTCTCCAGCCAGAGACCTACACCACACATTTTTGAGACTGGTTTGTGCATAACATTTAAGGGAAGGTGTTATATATTTTTGCAATACTAATACTGATTATGGGCACAGGAAGGTTCTGTTCTTATGTTTGCTTAATAAACTCAGTGGATGCAAGGTAAACCTTACATTCTGGTGCCAGCTAGAGATTCCCCTTAAAATAAATACTAGCTTGAGAACAGAGATTATCCTTACGAGACAGAGTAAAGGAAGGAAGGGTTAAATTGTCTTTCCGTGCCTGCTCTGATCTTATTAATTATAACTCTGTCCCAGGTGATGCAGTTTGCTTTTCTCAGGCAGGCATGCTAGATCTAAATGTACACTTAACCCTGTGCATTTGGGCCCTTTGAGGGCTGTTCCAAAGCCATTTTTGTCATTCCTACAAAAAGATCCCCAGGAAGCTGCCTTACACTGGGTCAGACTAGTTTTCATTCATCCCAGCATCATCAACATTGCAGGTGGTCTACCACTGAGACCTTTTCCAAAGTGTATACTTTACAAGTAGCAATGAAATGAAACATTTGCCCAGATCTTACTGTGAAATACCATGTGTGCAAACTGCACAGTTTTCACAATATGCTGGCTGCCATTTGCATGCCTGTTTGTGCAGTAGGACTGGGTGGGAGAGTGAACTGTTGATTGTACAATTGCTGTTACACAATCATGTAATATGGCCATTGTGTCTCCCCTTCTACCCACCTCTTCCTTTCTCTTTCTTCCTTTTCTATTGTGGGGTTAAGAGGGAAGGACAGGGTGCTTATTACACAGACCTAAGACACCCAGCAGTGTTGATCTTTCCACCCAGCAAAGCAAGGGACTTCTTATCTTTGCAAGTCAGTACAAGCCCTCTAGAAGCAGCTGGGAAAAAAACACAACACAAGGGAAAAGACTGAACCACAACCCCTGTCTCGGTTGGAGCTGTGAGAACTGCCCTAAAAAGAGAAAGTACTATGTGGGAGAAAGCAAAGCAAAGTGTGCTGCTTATATACTGCCACATAGCACGTCAAGCACTCTCTGGGCGATTTACAAGTTAATTATGCAGGCTACACATTGCCCCCCCAGCAAGCTGGGTACTCATTTTACCGACCTCGGAAGGATAGAAGGCTGAGTCAACCTTGAGCCGGCTACCTGGGATTGAACCCCGGGTTGTGAGCACAGTTTTGGCTGCAGTACAGCAGTTTAACCATTGCACCACAAGAACTCATCAGCTGCAGCCTGTAAGAAACTAATTGTGGTTTCTTGTAATTGGCATTTGAGGGGAACTAGTTACTCAGTGTTTATATTAGTGTTTGATTATAGAAACATCTGGCATATTGATCTTAGGGTTATGTATTACTGATAATAATATTAACTGAATGATTGTGAAGACTGCCTATTTCATAAAGGAAGTGTTATAGTATTGTAGTATTACTAATGAAATGCTGGAAAGGCAACGCTTTTCAGAGTTTTCCAGGTAGAGAGTACTCAGAAGTAGTTTATCATTCCCTTCTTCTGGGGGCATCCTGGGACTGTGCTGCTTGCCCAAGGCTACACAGGCTGGCTCTTCTCCCAAGAGGCTCAATGGGGAATTGAACTCCCAACCAGATGCCTAACACATCCAGCCAGCTACTATCTAGCTTAATTCATCCATAATTCATGTAGAAGTACAAGAATTTAATTGAAAGTACAACATTTTAAAGAGTAACTCAAGCATTGCACTTTTGATCACCTGTAAAAACATACGTCTTGTATCTCTAACAGTTCTTCAAAACATTTTTAATGATGGTTGAGCTATATGTATGTTAATGGCTCCATATTATTCAGAAAAAAATGATTATCTTAAGCATGCCTTTAATAGGTATAATCATCTTGTTTTAACTATGCTTCTCAATAGGGGGCTCTCACATTATCCACCTACAGTGTACTGTCAGACAAAAGACCTGTCGTTTATGATTGATCTGTTGCCTGGAAATCCATGTTGGAACTTTCATATAGGTAATTACTTGAGCAGCACTGTACAGCTCCCCTGGCTTCCTGTGTGGCAAACGGACAGCTCCAATTCCATTTGTACCCATCACTCAACTTTGGTTGACGACTGACCCTCCATTGACCTAGAAATCTACAGACCCACCACAAAAGTTGAAATAACAGCTATGATAGGCAGACAGTGCATGCCACAGACTTGTAAAGAACAACATCTAATTTATCTAAAATTGCACGTTAGCTGCTCTTCGACATTTCCTTTTGTGCATGAGCAAATTTTGCTGGGCTACTTCTAGACAGGAACTTATAGCACTCTATTACTTATAGAAATCTGAATACATTGATATCTTTCATCACCTATGTTAATTCTCCCCATAAGAATTGAAGGTCAGTTGCTAAGTGGTATATGTTGATGGAGGGAACATTAGGTTCTGGTGGAATCTGTCTTAGGGGGCTCTGTCAATATTGCTTTCTAAATCATATACAGGATAAGATGCATTCATACTAATAGCATTCCTTCATGGATACTGTGAGTTTCACACTGAAAGAGTCTAAGCGCCTTTCAAAATTTCACTTGTAACATCTCCTCTGCAATACCCCTAAAGCTAAATCTGAAGCCTGTTTTGAGATTTCCTTCTGAGGCAAAGCATCTGCGGAGTTGTGAAAGGGGCCAAGATAATTTTGCCAGAAGAGTTTCAGTCTGGCAGCTAAATTTCTGCAGATCCTCAAGCTGCTTCTACATGTCACCAAAAGCAGAACTGGTGTGGTTTTACTAGACCAACGTTGCAGTTTTGTGTTTTCTTAACTGAGAGTAAACCCCATGGATCGCAGTCCTGAGGAATGTTCACTCCTTTGACCAAATATAAGCTAACCATGAAATATGCCATTGGACGCTTGGAAGAGAGGCCTCCTTGTTAGCGAGTCTTGCAGTCCAGCTGTGAGAAAATCTAAACCAACCACAGTGTCGTGATATCAGCAGAGGAGTCTCATAGTGAAAACAAATCCAACAAACTTGGTACTCCAGAGCCTTATAATATGAAGGAGCTGTTTGGTCCTGAAGATGCCAGATCCCCTACAGAACCAGGAGCTGGAGCCTGTGGATGGTGGGGGCTTAGGGCCTGAGTTTGAAGAGGAGGTAGGACCTCCATCCAGCTCTCATGAGCAAAGAAGGCTGAAGACATGAGCCCAGTTGAAGCCTCAAGGTTGACTGCTTAACTCCAGGGGAGGTCTCCTGAAGAGATGATGGTCTTCTCATGAAAGGCTCCTCCTCCCAAGGAGACCCAGGAGCCAAACCCTGTGACTGAGTTCTTTTTATTCCTTCCATGACACCTGCAGCTGTTTTGTAGCATCATGGCTATAAAACAGCCTTCTATTGGTACTGTAAGTTGCTGAAAGCAACTTGTCCAATAACTGCATGCTTTGTTCCTATATACCTTGCTGTGGCTTTCCTAGACCTTGGTTGACCCTTTAACCTATGACTTTTGATTGTCCTTCCGGGTTGTCTGCTGTGCTACGCTCTGCAGTAACTGGTCCTTTCCCTGGTTTTGAACCTTACTGACTAAGAGGCATAGTTGCCTCAACTGGTATAAATAGGATTCACAGTAAGATTTAAAAAAAAAATAAGGAGAGGTAAGAATTTTTCTTTAAAGAAGGACATGAATCAATTTGACCTGGTTTGGAGAATTTCATCAGTGCAGCCCCAGAGATGCCACATGTTCTCTCCACCCAATCCTTAGCCAGCTGCCCCACTTACAAGTCAGTGCACACTGCCTGGATCCTCCTTCCCTGGTTTGCTGTCCAGGCCATGGCGGAGCCTGGGCTTCTCTTCCCCACCTCCTCTGGCAGCCGACCACTCAACAGCTGCACAGAGAGGATCCACATCCCACCTCCTCATCTCAATGGTCAGCTGCTGGAGGAGGTGGAGAAGGGAAGCCTGGGCTCCTGCCCAGACTGGACAGCTGCCAGGGAAGGAAGACCTGGGCAGCACGTGCCAGCTTGTAAGTGGAGCAGCTGGCTGGGGATTTGGTGGAGGGAACACATTGATTTGTGCCCACTTCTCTTTTTCTTTATATCTGGCCAGCAAAAGCAATAAGACTTGTCAAGCCAGTTCATGACTAGCTCAAGCCAAGTAGTCCCAGTTACAAAGTTTATTGCCAGGAAAGGAAGGACAGGGAAGCTTTAAGGTGAAGCAAAGTAGGTGGCCTGTTATCCTTACAGAAAGAACTGTAGGCCTGCTGGGAATTGCTAACACAGATCAGAATAATTGAAATCTCTCATTACAACTACATTGTGTGTCTCTTTGAAATTTTTGCAATTTGCTTTTCAAAGGATCATTCTTATCTTCTTGATTGGGCAGTCAGTACTAGACTCCAACTACTGTGTTCCTTTTATTTATTTTTTTACCCCAGTTATATTAACCCAAATGTTCTCGATGGGAGAACCAAGCTCATCCTCTCGTATTTCTGTCCAGGAATATGTATTTTTTACATATAGTGTCAAAAACTCTTTATATTCTTTCTGTTCTTTTTGAACATCCTGCACAGCATTACCTGCAGCACACATGGCAAATGGGTAGTTTCATTGGGCTATGTATGTCATGTCATTACACGCCAAGTCCTCTTCAGAGGATGAAACCAGGGGCAACCTGCTTCAGCTGGGAGAGATCAATGTCAGGAAGGATTTTGAACTCTCCCACGGGTAGACGTCTCCCAGAAGCGTGGGAGATTGAGGTGCCTGGCCTGGCCAAGGAGAACCCATGCCAATTGATGAATGAAGTACTTCTCAACCCTAGAGAACACCAGAAAATAAAGGTATTAAAAGGAAGAAACAATAAAGAGAGCAGGGCATTGTCAAGGTGAAACACCTTCAGTCAGTAAATGATTAAAAGGGATCCCAAGCTAGGGTGAATAACTATCATCAGCCAAATCAGAATTAGACAGCAGGAAACCACATTCATAATTGCATCCTGCGCTAGCTCTTCTTGCATTGCATCAACGTGAAGTCCTATCTGTCAACTGAAGTCCAACTGTTGTAGACTACATCAGTTTGGTATGCATGTGATTTAAAGCTTGACTGCTGGCTTTTGTCTCAGACTCCACTCCTGCATACTCCTTGAATCTCTTCTCTGACCACTCAGCATTTGGACTGCTGTTGACTTCCTCTTTATAGATACTTCATAGACACACGTCTTGCTTTAGAATGTGACACTGGGCTGCTGTTAAGACTTCTGGAAGGCTGACCACTACTCTAAGAAGAGCTGCCCCCCTCCAGGCCAGGCACCACTGCTACCTGGGCATATGAGATAAGTTCAGAAGTCACAGCAAAGGGATCCTTTCTCTGCATTGCTGCAAATGACTTGAGGGGCCCAGTGCGCATGTTATCTCTATGGGCTATTTGGTTCACCTGAGTGAGTGCAAAATACGAAGGAAGGCACTGCGGTGGTAAGTAAAGTTTCAGTTTAGAAAGAGAGAGGTGGATCCCCAAAAAAAGAAGCTTTTATTCACTTAGAACAGGAATTAGGTCCTTCTCACCTTGCTTAAGGCAACAGAATGTCAATCCATGTGCATAGGAGGAGCAGTGGAAAGCCAAATCCTTGGAACGATACTCTGAATTTGTACCTATGGATGGATGGATGGATGGATGGATGGATGGATGGATTGATTGATTGATTGGAGTTCTATCCCACCCATCTAGACCAAAGGTCTACTCTGGGCGGTTACTCTGATTTAATTTCAGATCTTTGAAGAGTTTGTCTCCAGCACTGTGCAGTTTGCATCTTGGATCCTTGAACAAGAGAAAAACTTTGAAATATTTAATTCCTGATACATTTGGGTTAAAGAGACTTTTGGAGAATTTTATTTTCTCTGTCAGTTTGCTTCTGTGGGGAATTCATGCGCCCCCCCTTTCTTCTTTCTTTTCTTTTCTTCTTCTTTTCTTTTTGGTAGCATCTGATTTGGTCTGGATTTGCATGATTTCTTTGCACTGGAGGTATTTAAAATTTTAAATACTTACAAAATGTATTGCCTTTGCAGTATTCCTTTAGAAGAGAGCCCCACAGTATTGCCTTTGCAGTATTCCTTTAGAAGAGAGCCCCACAGAACCAAGCAAACAGTCCTTTCCTATATGGATATACCCACATCTGATCCGGAAGACTGCTAATCCCTAACGCGTGGAGACTCTCCGCCATTACTCAGTGATGGAGGAAATACATTTTTGCAACTGCTCAAAAGCACTTTAATCTCTTCTTACTTCGTACATACCAGGGCTAAGAGCTCTAGCATTTATTTGAACAGAGATGCTCTGGTGAATCGTGGTGGAAATCAAGCCCTGCTGTTAACAATTCCCTTAAAATGAAATAAATGTATAATATCATGCTCAGCTGCTCTTCTGCGAGGTCTATATTTGGCCCACAATGTCTCAAACATGTCAGCAATAGACTCCTATTATAAATCCATTCACAGCTTGCCAATAGAAATCTACTAGGGGCGAAAATGTTTAAAGCAATGGCAGATGGTGACAGCAGCAAAGCATAAGTGGTTGGGTCAAGAACAGGTGTTTTACTCCTTCCCACCCACCCCCATCTCCATAACGTGGCCTGACTTTTGCTGAAATCAATGAAAACCTATTGATTTCAACACCAGAGACAAAATTTAGAGATAGAAGAAAGAAATAGAGCAAACCGTGTAAAAAAATGTTATGTTTCAGCCCTTTGCTAATAACACCAGAAGAGTTTTGTAGGAAAGGATGAGAATCTTGTTCTGTTCAATTTGGGGAAAGAACTTTCCAAAATTTACCAATTACTTCAAAACTCTAGCAGGAAGAAGTTGAGATTAAAGCAAATGGATTGTGAAAGGAAAGTGCAAGGTGGCTTTGAAAGCTTAGCTCTTATAGGTAGCACTGAATCTCTCTGAATTCATCCATGTTTCTGGCAGCTGAATTAGGGTTGTGGACTCTCTCTCTCTCTCTCTCTCTCTCTCTCTCTCTCTCTCTCTCTCTCTCTCTCTCTCTCTCTCTCTCAAACATGACAAGACCTTCACCCTTAACAGCTACATGACTGGGAATTACAGCATAATTCTCTCCATGCCATGAATAATTGTACCAACTGAATTTAGCTTGTGGAGATGGTTGTGTGTCTGTAATTCTACAAGAGAGGGCCAGGAAGCCACTCCTATTGTTGGCCTATCAAGAGTGACAACACCTAGACTCCAAGCAGTGAGATGTATGGACCAGTAAACAATTTGTCAGAGCCACCACGTTAATGAGGATGCTGAGGCAGTCTCATGACACCACCATGTTAGAACCCGTAGATGTTGCATAGTTGTTCCAACCCAGGGGAAGCTGCTGTTCTGTGTGCCCTCATACTTGTCATCTGTGAAACGTCAGCAGGAAAAACGTCCCCCACCCTTTAGGGATGCTGATCGCATCATCCCAAGCTAACCTGCTGTGAAATGCCTTCCCCGCTGCACAGTACCTACTAGAACTGTGCAGGTATGGATTTTTTGAGTACAATTCTCCAGAAAGCATAGCTGCCTGAGGGAATTCTGAGAGTTACAGTTAGAGATGGGGCCATTTTCTCCTCTGAACTGGCTGGATAGCTCAGTGGTTTAGGTCTCTGGCTGTGGAGCCAGAGTTTGGGAGTTTGCCTCCTGCAAAGTACAGCTAGCCTATGTGGCCTTGGGCAAGCTGCAGAGTCCCAGGGCACCCCCAAAAGAAGGGAATGGTAAACTACTTCTGTGTGTTCTCTATCTGAGAAAGGCTGAAAAGGGTCACCGCAAGTCAGAACTGACTTGACAGCACATGATTTTCTTCTCTGAAACTCCAAATGTAATGTTCAGGAAAGTTATGACAGCCCATGGTAGCCTAAGAAGTGCAGCGCCGGGAGGAGCTCCAAGTGAGCACCTTGTCTGAACAAGATCTGGAGATCAGGGAAGGCCTTTTATATCTTTGAGCTGTGATTCCTCCTTCTCGGCACTACCTCTTGTTACAATGTGGAATGCCTTCAAATGGTTGGCCTTTGGAGTGAAGCCTCTCTCACACACACAAACAGTAGAAATACACACTTTTACAGATCCATTTTTCGGGTTTACTAAATCATTATAAGAATGTATGGGTCTCTGACAAGGAAGGGAGGAGGACGAGAAAGAGAAACAAAAGCAAGACTTATTGATGGAAACCGAGAAAATGTCTTTCATTTGTTTTCAGATTTCCCCACAAAGAACCAATGCTTGATTTATGGAGTCATCAATGTTAGTCAATGATCATAAATACTCAATCTTCACTTAATAATTGGAATTGGTGGGGTGAGGATTTGTAGCATGCAATCTAATAACTACCTCTTTTTTCTATATCAGCACATACTTCTGATTATTGTTAATAAGTGTTAAAAGCAACAAGGTAAACTAGAAGCAGACATGCTCTGGAGCTAGATTAACACATGGCCATGGAAGCTATTATGGCCTACTGGATCAATAATCCATTAGAAACTAAATATATTCTAGTGACTAGTTGGCACAGGGGAATTGTAAATGGCCTACAGAGACTGCTTAACTACTAATTGGAATGCAGATGAGATCAATGGGAAGTGAAGCTGGTCACCTTTTTAAGGAACCCAACCACACCAGAGGTGGAAAATGGTGGAAGCTAGATATAACTTTTATTCTCTTCAAAGAGTCAAAACCACTGGCTTTACATCATATTGTCACTTCAAAGATCAATGAACAGTTGGGGGGGGGGGCACACCAAGGTCTGCAACCCAATCCAACAGGAGACACTGCATACAGAAATTGCTGCTACCTATACATACTTCTGGGATGAAAACTCAAGCCGGAATCCTAAATCCAATTGATAATCCCAGCTGTAGTACACCCATTGAATCAACTACTGAATGGTAATTCAGCATTTATTTAGACCCTGTCTGTTCATTTAATTTTTATGCTGCCTTTCTCCTGGCAGGGGACCCAAGGTGGCTCACAAACTGTAAAAAAACAACAACAAGCCAACCAATAGCATAATAAAGTTATTATATTTTAAATATTAAATAATATTAAAATAATTATAAAACAAATAATATTAAAACCATTAGTGAAAAACAGTTCTTAAAAATTTCAGAAACACGTTAAAAACAAAAACAACCATGATGATGGCGGTGGGGGTGGTGATGATGTGCAGCATCCAAAAATCAAACCACCTTCCTTATCCAATTCAAGGGATCTTCACATGTCTGTAAGACAGGAAGGAGGGTGATAAACTAGCTTCCCGAGGGAGGGTATTCTGCAACCTGCAAACAGCCACTGAGAAGGCCTCTCTCATGTCCTTACCAGATGTGTCTGTAATAGCAGCAGGTTCAAAAGAAGAGCCCTCCTTGAAGGTCTTAAGCACTTGGGAGGCTCATATGGGAATACATGGTCCTTCAGATAGCCTGTACCCAAGCCATATAGGGTTCAGTGGGTCCATTCTAGTTGAGAATATGAAGTAAATTCAGGACAGAATCTAGACACACGTACTCCTAAGAGAGATGGCCATCTCATCTATAAAAGTGATCCCCTTTCTCTGCATAAAGCAAGACTGGGAGCTGGACTGCCACATCCCTTTCTCCAAACAGATGGATCCGATCCAATGTCAGCATGGCAGAGAAAATTCTGGGGATAGGGCAGAAGTTCATAACAACAGTCTGACATAACTCACCCTGAGCTTCCTTTTTAGGGAATTATTTTCTTAAGATAGGAATGGGCAGATTCCAGAGGTCTATGGGATGCACGTGTTCCCCTCTTGTTCTCAGAGGGTTCCTGTAGGGGTTCCAGTCAGCACAATTGAGCAAACTAAGCAAGAGACTCCCCTCTCTCCCTGAATGTTAATATGAGTGAACACATGTGAGCACTTCTCCCACTTGCTTGCTCAATACACAAATAGCACCATATATCCTATCAGGTAACAGAGCTTTACTGCAGAGGAGGCATGACTCCCACCTCTTTTTCCCGAGAATCAAACCAGACTTTCACTCTTATGATTAGAAGCCAATCATTGTTCCTTGAGAAAGCGATTTACATAGATATATGAATCTGGTCAAATTAGACTTGCAAATTAGACTTGTGGGTACTTTACAATGACCAATCACAAAACTAATCTCTCTGAAATTGAAGATACAAACATGAGGACCTCCTCCTAGTCTAGTTTGACTCTCTGTAACACCTACATGGAAAATAGATTCAACACAATCCTCTCTATCTTCGGAGCTGGTATGCTTATTGAACTTGCTCAGAACAGATGAGGGAAGATGTCATTTTTGTTTTCCTTTTTGAAAATTTGCTAATGTTTTAAGGCTAGGAGAGAATGAACTTGTGATTTTAAAAAAAAACACGAAATGTAAAAGAAATCAAAAGTGACATTTTTCCTAGACCTATGATTTTGAGTTACTATGCTCTGGTTATTTTGCATTTGAAATATTGTGTTCAGTTCTGGGTAAGTGTCAGGGTTCATTTTAAGAACACTGACACCAGGGAGCCATTTTGTAGCTGGATGATGTGGAATCTGTAAACTCAGTCTGATGAAGGATATCTGAAATGGCTAGGTATGCTTATCCTGGAGAAGAGAGAGTTTAGAGAACATGAGAGAGCTGTCTTGAAATATTTGAAGTGATCTTGTATTGAGGTTGGAGCAGACTTTTTCTCTCACATGCCACAGGGCAGAACTACGAAGAAAGGAGGGTGGAAATTGTAGAGAAATCTATATTTGCTAAACATTCACAGAAATTTTCTGATGGCAAGACCTGTTTGTCTGTGAAACAGAGTTCTTTGATAGAAGCACTTAGCCAGAGGTTGGGCAGCCATCTGGTTGAGATAACAAGCTGCCTTGCAGATCTTACAATGAATAAGGCATTGGGCTAAAAGGTTTCAAAGGCCCTACCATCATTATGAGTTATGACACATAATGTTCACCTTGGATGAATCACACTGTTGGTGACAAACTCAGTGAGGATCTAAAATGAAGCTATTACTCTGTGATGCACACTTCTTTTTTCTGGACTGGAACCAGTAAGGTGCAAATTGCATGGGGGTTGCTCCTATACAGTGGACCCTCGACTTACAGACGGCTCGACCTGCAGACTTTTCGAGTTACAGACTTCTCTGGCCGCAAAATTTAGGTTCGACTTGCGGCCGGAGAATCGACCTACAGACCGGAAATCAAACAAAATGGACCAAAAACGGCCGGTTACGGATTAATCGGTTTTCAATGCATTGTAGGTCAATGGAGCCTCGACCTACAGACTTTTCGACCTGCAGCCACCGTTCCAATACGGATTAATTCCGTAAGTCGAGGGTCCACTGTACTCTGTTGTTGTTGTTGTTTAGTCGTTTAGTCGTGTCCGACTCTTCGTGACCCCATGGACCAGAGCACGCCAGGCCCTCCTGTCTTCCACTGCCTCCCGGAGTTTGGTCAAATTCATGTTGGTTGCTTCGATGACACTGTCCAACCATCTCATCCTCTGTCGTCCTCTTCTCCTCTTGCCTTCACACTTTCCCAACATCAGGGTCAGGGTCTGGGCTTGCCCTAAATAAGCAGAACTCTGGGCTTGCCCTAAATAAGCAGAACAGCCACATCAACATTCTGAGGGGCAAGTGAATTGATTGATTGATTGATTGATTGATTGATTGATTGATTGACCAACTACATTTACATCGCACTGTTCTTCAGTCTTCTCTTTCATCTTCACAACTCATAACTATTGACATCTTCCACTGTAAAAATTCAAGACTGATGAGAATTCAGTTGTTTCATGAATTTCTAACAGAATGGAATCTTATAAGAACATAAGGAAAACTATCCTAGAGCAAAACAAAGCCTTTTCCAGTTCTACTTTGTCTCATCTCAGTGGCCAGTGGACAAAAATTTGAGTCAATCTATTATTTCTTCATTCATTTCTACTCCAACTTTCCTCTAAAAAATAGCACTCAAGGCAGCTGACAAACATTTGAAAGAATAAAAACCAAGGAAAATCATATTTAGCTAAAAAATAATAAAATCAGGTAAGCCAGTCCCACTGTAAAAAGCATTAAAATTAAGCAAATACATTAAACACCATTAAAATCATTAACCAAAGACATGATAGATAGATAGATAGATAGATAGATAGATAGATAGATAGATAGATAGATAGATAGATAGATAGATAGATAGATAGATAGATAGATAGATAGATTAAAATTATCATATCTCTGTCTAAAAAATGTTTGTGTATATGTGTATGTATGTTCTGTGCCATCAAGTCAGAACTGACTTGTAGCAACCCTAATAGGGCTTTCAAGGTAAGTGAGATATTTAAGGAGTGCTTTTACCAGTTCCACTACCCCAGCAAGTTTCCATGGCCAAGTGGAAATTCGAACCCTGTTCTCCAGAGTCTTTTAAACATAGCTTTTCATTTTTAGTTGTTATTGTTTTTTAGATGCTCAGTACTTTGTGACAGGAAAGCAATAAATTATTCTTGTAAAGAAAAGACATATTGTATATCAATAAAGACGACTGAAATTTCTTGCGGGGAGGGCCTAGCTGACCTTTCTGTAATATGGCCTCAGGCAGCAGATTTTGGGGGGATCATAAAAAGGCAGCAAATTGTTAGTTATTTACAACTGGATAATGACAACTAGAGATGAGGAGAGGGATTTTCAGCCTCCTGTGTCAAAATAACATTGCTGACTTTGGGCATCCCACCTGGGCTTGGTGGGGGAAGGACTCCTGCTTCTATTCTTCCTCAGGCAATAAAATGATTTGATACAGGTAAGTCGTGGCAGAAGGAGGGCTGGAAAAATACAGTCTTGCATGCTTCTCTTTTAATGAGGAGTGTACCCTGTACCTGTTACTAACTTAAGAGGTATATCAGAGTTATTGAGATAGCTAGTCTCTTCCTCCCTGTTGCTCCTTTGTTAGCTGCCTTTCCTCTCTCCTCCACTTTCTGCTCTCCAAAGATAGAGATGTGGTGATGTAGCTATACATGATATAAAAGGAGAGAACCCAGGCATGTACTGTCAGTAAAAAAAAAAGATTGCTCCTTTAACTAAGAACACAGACAGATCATTTTTCTTTTCCAAGCGACAGGGAGATATCTTTCCATGCTTTTCTCTGCTCTGAAAAAGGAATAACCAAATTCCAAGTCCCTCCAATGAGGAGTTGCACATTCCTCATACTAACCTCAGAGAAGGATGTGTATACTTTGAGATATGCAGAGCCAGTGAAAATGAGGTGCAATTACATTGCTTAAGAGAGGCAGGTTTAATTAGGCAGCCCAATGCAAAGCTGCTGTTAATATTTCAGTGAAAAACAATCAGATACAAACTTTGTGCAACCACAAATATCAAGACAAGGTTATCTGCAAGATCACCTCATCGCAGTGGGGGCTGGGGAAAACTTTCAAAACACTTTAGTAATGTAGACAGCTGTTGGCATGCCATGTGAGGCTCAAGTTGACAGCATATTCATAGCAAAAGTATAAAATTTCAAGGGATGTATTGTAACAGCTTGGAGTTAATTGTTGCTCACAACATCTAGCTACAATTGTATCATGGTGTAATTTTCCACATCGAGTTGATCTCCACAGAAGTTTCTTCTCTGACAATGGTTTCTCTGGAATTCTGTTGAAACCTCAAAAATGCAGTGGAACAGCCCCTAGTGTTTCAAACATTGCTGGGACTGTTTGTCTATGAAAGCAAAGCATATCATTTTAACCCCTTGCTCTAAAAGAAGGAAACAGCATGAGGAATTAGTGCAATTTTTCTTAAATGCCTCAGGAATTATTCTAGCAGCAGTTGAGAAAACAGTTATGAATATAATACCCCAAAAGCTTGCTGGAGGGTGTGAGACAGAAGGTGAGAGGGATACCCTACTCGCTGGAGAGCTGTCCCTCCTCTGCCATGAGGATAAGGAGGCGAGACCCCAGCCAGCACCACAGCCTATGGTGGAAGCTCAGCAAGGGACAGAAATAGAGGAGCTGACCAAAGAGATGCAGGGAGTAACGATGGGGGAGGTTCAGGAGGAAAAGGCGGGAAAGGAGAGGAAAAAGAGGGTGGAGTTTGAGGCAGGAACAGGGGAGGTAAAAAGGAAGGAGAGTCAGTTGCCGCCCAATTGGGAATGGGTGTGGATGGAGGATCCCTGGATGGGATTATGGGAGAGACTAAGAGTGCCTAAGGAGGAGGCACATTGCAGAAGGAGAAGAGAGATCCCACCGAGACCCTCTTATTGGGGAGAAGCCGAGGCGAGAGAGTGGGGGAGGAGACTGAGAGAAGAGAAAGAGCGAGAGAAAGGCTAGAATGGAGGATAAGAGAGATGAGGAGGAAGAGTTACAGGGAGGATCCTGGGAGAATCGAGACCCCGAGAGACGAACCCTGTGGAATGACGATCGGGATGATGAGACCATGCCCTTGCTGGAAGGCTCGACGGGGCAGACCGTGAGAGACTGGGTCCCCACTGATTTACCAGGACCATGGAACAATAGTTATGGTAACCCGTTCCTGTTTGAAGATTGGAAACCCCTTCCAGACCCATTGGCAGAAGGAGAAAAGACTCACAATCATGTTACAGACACTTGTTTATTGTTAAATACACCAATAAATCTTTCACCTGTTTTGAAGCAACAAAAATCTACTGATTTCTTTGAACTGAACGTGGAGCCAAAAGTCGAACCCTCACAGAGGGATGGCTCATGGTAGCACAGGTGAAGACACATCTTTGGGGGAAAAATTAAGATTTATCACTGTGTAGAAAGAGACAACATGGCCAAAGTGTTGAATGGATCGGGATACAGAACTTCACAAAAACATTGGGAGACACAATAGCTGAAATCCAGTAGTCAGTTGCAACTAGAGTAGGCCCACTGAATCAGTAGAACTTACAGAGAGGTTGACTCATCAGATCCCTACTGAAGCAATGGGCCTGCTCTAATTTATTTTATTTATTTATTTATTTATTTATTGCATTTATACCCCGCCCATCTAGTCAACTGACTACTCTAGTAGTCAGTTGACTAGATGGGCAGCTTACTACTGGATTTCAGCTAACATCACAGAACCCCACGATTGCCACCCAGTGACATCAAATGAGGCTTGTGATATGGTGCAGATCTTAAATTGTCATAATCTCCCAGCTATCACAGACACACTGGCTGGGGTTTTGAGGGACTTGTACCCCAAAAACTAATTTTCCGAAGCTATGTTCAAGCCTTCCCACTGAATGCCCAAATACGGTAATGCCCAAATATGGTTTTTACCCTTGCTTCAACTCCTAATTCTCTTTGGATATTTTTGTGTAGAATTTAGAAACATATTTCTTTTCGTCTTCTTCAGATATATGCATGCATTCAAGCCTTCCCCGGCCCCGCCTTTCTTTCAGAAAATGCTTCCTAACCAGAGAAAAATATGACAGTTCTTCCTCCAAATGTTATACAATTCCCTGATTACTCCACGAAGTGTGGAATTGGGTAAATACGTTCTTTAAAAAAAAAAACTCAGTGGAATAAATTTCTCACACAGCCCTCATTTGCAATATTGCCATCCTGCCTGGCAATGTTTGGGTGAAAACAACTAGACGCCTAGAACTATATCTGAACAAGAGCATTCCTGCACTCAAATGTACGACCCATGAAAAAGGTGGGGAAGACCATTTGTACCACAATACATGTACGTAAGTGGAGAAGAGGTTTTTATAGGGAAGCTAAGATTCCCATATCCCATGGACGTCTCATCTGTTCCTTGCTACTTATTCTGTTGCCCATCACTATCATGTATCTCATATATAAATTATAAATGGTTTCTTTTCTGTTTAGTTCTTCGTTACCTCCAAGCTCTTTGGCAGGAAAGTAGGATATTGATGTTTGATATAAATCAGTGAATAAATAATGTAACCCCCACTAAACTTGTGTATGGTAAGAGGCTATCAGGCTGTTTCCATGTGCTTATCTTGAAAAAGCCATTATGGCCAGGGGAGAAGGAAGTGTCGACACAATTCATTGCACCAAAAAAGATATTTAAAGAATGCTAAAATACCCCACCTTTGGAATGGTCCATTTCATTACCTTTACAGTTTCAAATGAATGCTAAAACGCTATTAGGCAAAAACAAATAAATAGATAAGTAAAGCATCTTATAGTTTTCCATTTTTAGCAGAAATTCTCTTGCTTCCCTTGTGAATATACTTTCTTCCTCCTGGCAGAAGGAAAATATTAGCATGTCCAAACAGGAAGTTATAAATTCTGTCTCTTGCAGAGATCAGCATACTTAAAACCTGGCAACTTTTGAGGCTGTAAAGTAGATAAACATGCAATGATTCCACTAGGGCAAACATCAGCAGAATCCGTCAAACATTTCCGATTCCACCATCCCCAATGGTCCTATGGCTCCCTGGACGCCCCTTTCATTGTGGCGAAGCCATTGAGGCTATGAGATGGAGGAAGTCATTGATTTCATTGATGCTGGGATGATGATATTGATGATGATTTATTGGACTTATATTCCACCCATCTAGTGGTGAACCACTACTCTGGGAGGCTTACAGAGGAACATACAGTATAGGACAACATTGAACACAAAATGCTTAAAGATAATAATAACAATAACAGAATAACAGATCAAGCTTTCTTTCTTTCTTTCTTTCTTTCTTTCTTTCTTTCTTTATTTATTTATTTATTTATTTATTTTTTCTGTGCTGCCCCATTAGCAGATCAATTGCAACAGATCAATTGAAATTTGCACAAAATGGGCCGAGACATCTCTCATGCTGAGAGGATGGACTTGAATGCCTGTTTAAACAGCACTAACATCACTTATGTCACTGGCTTTATGCAGCATAGTTGTTCAAACAGGATTTCAGCCACTATAAGACAATTTTCTGCGTTCCATTGTGAGATATGACAGTACTTTTCAAATACTTGAAAGGTAGTTATACAGAGGAAGAGCAGGATCTGTTCTTTATCATCCTAGAGTGAAGGACATGTAATAATGGACTCAAGTTACAGGAAGCCAGATTTTGGTTGAATATCAGGAAAAACTTCCTAACAGTTGGAGCAATACGACAGTGGAACCAGTTACCTCAGGAGTAGGTGAGTGCTCCAACACTGGAGGCATTCAAGAAAAACTTAGATAGTCACTTGGCAGATATGCTTTGATTTGATGACCTTATAGGCCCTTTCCAACTCTATGATTTTATCATCCTAATTAAAGCAAACTTACTGAATCAATGGAACTTACATAAATCTCCCCTAATTGGGATTTACTAGGTCCACTCTAGTTAGAGCAAACAATTAGATTTGGTCCAGTTTGTGTTCACAAGAATTTAGTCAGTCATTTTCTCCATCTCCTTATGGACACAAATGCCACATCTGGCCTGAGGGTCATACGTTTCTATGCTTGCAATGTGATATATAGAAACGGGAAAAGAGAGGGCAAAACTATGCATTTTAAAAAGGTAGTCAATGACAGCAAATGGGTAGACTTCAAAAATGTACATAATGACAGTACTTTTTTAAATTAAAAAAATATATGCATTATTTATTTATTTATTTATTTAAATAAATAGCCATGCAGAAAAAAAAGGATGGGGGAGAAATTTCTTAAGCCAATAAGGACATGAACCAAAAAAGCTGAGGCTCAGACAAAGGATTATTTAGCATGTTCTCTGGAGTTGTGAATAGTAATGAAGGCATCAACAGAACCTCACTCTTAACAGAAAATGTCTACTGCTTGCAACCATGTACCTATCCAGGAGATGTTACAGTATTCTGTTCGTTGCACATTTTTAAATGAGTCAACCAAATTCAACTTTCTCAGATTTATGTATGCTTACAAAGTAACTGTCTTATGGAGGGAATCCAACTCCAGATTTTTGCAAAGCAGCCCTTAGCAAAAAAAAAAAAAAAGAAAAAAAAGAAAAAAGGGACTTTTTGAGAAATGCATTAAAAATTCACATTTTAGGGGATAATTGCATGAGGACATGCATATTTTAGGAGAAAATAAAATTTTTAAATGCTCATTTCATTCAAAATTTGGGACTGAATGACAGCTGCTAGTCCCAGCACAAGTGGGCACATTGAACTACTGCTACTCAGCACTTAGGTAAATCTTATCTAGTTTAGCAGATCAACTCTAGTGTCGACTAGCAATTGGACTGAGATTTTGTATTTTAAAGGAAAATATGTATGGCATGCAAATTTTCTTGCTTTCTTTTAAAATCCAAAGAAAAGGGGACATGAAGATATATGACTGATCACATGTATAACCGACACAGACCAGAAGTGGATCCTTTCACGAAGACACACAGTTGACTCTTCTTGTGACTCCATGGGTAGAACTAACATTGCTGGCCCTTTTGCTCTTAATCAGTTAAAAATATGAGCTGTGTTAAAAATTAACTGTCAACTGGGAATCTGGGCCAGAATTATCTGTTAAGATACAGAGCTCTAATATATGTTCTCTAAAGACCAAACAATACAAGTAGTTATGTTTCAACTCAGGCCAGACGTTTGTTGGCTGTATAGCTAACAGGAACAAACAGAAGCATGACTTCAAATTGGCACTGGCCGAGGCCGAGGAGTTTTTGCTATATCGTGGGAAAAGGGATGATGAAATTCAGCAACAGATAGGAGTCCTTTCTTGGACACATGCAGTGTTAGTCTGCAAACAGGAGGAAAGAAAGGGGGTGGGAATCAAAATGGGAGTGTTCTTGTGATGAATTTTACAAATGCGTTGTTAAAACAGGTATTTGTATGGGCATTTTCATGAAGATTTAAACAAATATTGCAGAGTAATTAAAAACCCCATAATTCTTTCCTGTTCTGTTTTTTAAATTATCTGCAATATTTGTATTATATGAATAAAGCAAAAACCAAAGTGTGCTACTTATATACTGCCCCACAGTGCTTAAAGCTCTCTTTGGGTGGTTTACAATTTAATTATGCAGTGTACACATTGCCCGCCTAGTGAGCTGAGTACTCATTTTACTAACCTTGGAAGGATGGAAGGCTTCGTCAACCTTGAGCTGGCTACCTGAGCCCATCGAGACAGAATTTGTGAGCAGAGTCCAAAAGATTTTTAAAATATTTCAAAGAACAATTAGAGTAAAACACAATTTGAGACAAGTCCAAGATAATCAAGAGAACACACAAGAAAAATAACAAAGCTAAACTAATCTATCTAATATTCTCACATTAGTATAGTGTCAGCATAGTTCTGAAGTACACACAGAGTGCATCTTTCCGGGCATGACATAGCAGGATAGCAACTGAGCATTGTGTCTCCTGAGAGGTGCATTAGTCCAACTAAAGTAATTTCTGAATCCTGTTTTAAGAATTAAATGTCCACATGGTCTGCCAATCAAGCATTGAGTTCCCTCAAATGTTCACAAAGACAATATAATGACTACAGAAGAACTACACACCTTTCATGTTGACAATGAAGAAATTGAAATAGTTAGAGATGTTGTATACCTTGGTTCAATCGTCAATCTGAATGGCGACTGTAGCCAAGAAATCAGGAGACTGAGACTCTGAAGGGCAACAATGAAGGAATTAGAAAAGATCATCAAGTGTAAGGATGTGTCATTGGAGACCAAAGCCTACATGGGTGTGAAAGCTAGACAATTAAGAAAGCTGACAGTGAAAAAAAAATGATTTGTTTGAAATATGGTGCTGGAGGAGAGTTTTGTGGATACCCTGGACTGCCAGAAAGACAAACAGGTGGTCCTAGACACAATCCAGCCTGAACTATCTCTGGAGACAAAAATGTTGAAACTGAAGATATCCTATTTTGGGCACATAATGAGAAGCCAAGACTCTCTGGAAATGACAATAATGTTCACAAAGACAAGAGCACTTTTTGTCCCCTCCTGCCACACAGCTGAAATCATCTTCTAATTAGTGTGGTACCAAGGAAGAAGTTGACTTGACTTTGAAGGCATTTCTCACAAGATATAGGCTGGAAGTGTTACTCCCTTCTTCTTACTGGGCAGAAATTGAATCTACTTTCTCAGCTGGCTTTTCCTGGCACCCATAAAAAAAGCCTGAACCCCCTAGATCAGTGGTTCTTAATACTCAACCCCCAGATGTTCTTGGACTAAAACTCCCAGAAGCCTTCACCACTAGCTGTGCTGGCCAGGATTTCTGGGTGTTGTTCAGTCCAAGAACATCTGGACATCCAAAGTTCGGAAACCACTGCTCTAGAGGGACTCCATGTTCCACCAATGTTCCCCCAAATGTCTCAATTTCTTCACAAAGGAAGTACTAATAAACAAAGGCAAACATTATAAAACACTTACCTGATGGCAAACAGCCTTGACCTCATCTGCAGGTAATATAAGGGAAGCTAAAATGGTTCAGAGGATACCTAGTGTGGTGTAGTGGATGAAGTCATGAACTGAGACCTATGCGGCATGGGTTTGAGTCCCCACGCAGCCATAGAAACTCACTGGAGGTGTGGAACTAGAAAAATCACTCCTTAAATATCTGACTTACCTTGAAAGCCCTGTTAAAGTTGATATAAACCAGTTCTGACTTGACACATAACAACAAAATTTGGAGTTGTTATTAGTATATTGTCAATTTCAGGACCATGGACAGCAATAACTTTCTCAGGCCACTAGTGGTGATCCCCCATGGACCCAGGGCCCTTGCCAATCCTCACCACTGAGGCCATCTTGAAATATTTTTCCCCATGCAGTCCAAACAGAAAGCACCATTTTAATTTCCCAAAAGGTCTCAATATAATCCTACCGGTGATGCCTTGTGAGAAATTACAACAGAGTACTCGTCTTCAGTTACCTGGTACTGCTCTTGCCCATCAGGAGGACCACTGATGTAGAAAGAATGTTCCAGAGGATACTTTACCATTGGCTTTCTCTGATGTAGAACGAGTCCTGCCCAATTTAAGCCCTCCATTTGTATTTCTGTCTCTATCACTAAGTGAGTTCTGCAAATATAGCCATGTCCATAGCCACAAATCCTGATACTGAGTGGTTTGAGGAAGGTGGCCAGCATAATGAAATGAGACGTACATGAGGCAGCTATAAATACATTCAGTTCATGTGGTATTCAGGCACTAAACATGACTACACTTACTACAGGAGGAAGAGGTGCCCACTCCATCTCTTGTTCCACCATCCAGTACATATGGAGAACAATGAGTCTAAAAGGAAGAGTATCCTATATCCATCAGAGCTTTCCATATGAACAAAAACCATGGAAAATCAACATTCTAATTCATATAGAGAGCCCTCAGTGATTACAGGAGGTGCCCTCTCTTCAGTAATAGAGGCCTCATCCACATGTACTAAGGTGACAAGTGGCGATAGAAGAGACATGGCCAGAGTGATCTCCCTCGTGTGGTGAGCAGTGTTCCCTCTAATTTTCCACCAGTGCTGGGCAGAGGTCATGGCCCCCCACCACACGGAATTCTGGTCGTGACCAGAGCAAGGTGGGCAGCAGTGCTGACTGTGGGTGTGTGGCAGTAATACTGTGCTACGCGGCCACACAGCTTCGAGGGAATGCTGGTGTTGAGTGTTCTCACATTTTAATGCCTGAATATGACTATATCCTCCTCCACGGGGGGGGGGGGGCGGAGGCAGAATGAGCACCGATAAGTGTAGTTTGATGACATCAACAGCTTGTCTATTCTTGGTCTGAGAAGGGAGGTCATGGCTGCATACAGGAAGTGGTTTGCATTTTCTCAAACTAAATCAGAAAGGAGCCTTCAAATCACATGGAGGCTTCCACATTTAGATTTACCTCAATATATTTTCCTCACAGCTCTCATTATATATATTTGCATCTCAGCATGGGGTGATTTAAGCTCTCATTAACACTAATGGTGTTGTGCATTATTGAAGGGTATATAAGAAATGCATTTTCTAACTATGACTACTCTAGGTGTTCTTTTCTGGTTTTTTTAGGGTGTAGGCAGTCTTGGTAAAAGAACAACTGAGAAAGCCCTTCTGTTTATTATAAGTATTTTTTTTCTTAATGCAGCCCCTCTATTATATTACATTTCACTTTCGTTGCAAAAGGGATAAAACAATGATATTTAAACAGAAAATAGCAACAGATCAACAGCTGCAAAATCCTAAAAACTGATAATACTGTGTATAGGTTTGTCTGGGTTGTACAGACTCTAGGTTCAGGAACAGAAATCTAAAGTGGAAAAGGGAAAATTTAGTTTCTAGAGGGTTGAAATCCACTGGACAGAATCCTGCTGATGAGAAGTAAGTGCCAAAGCAGGACTGCAGTTGAATATTAAGAAGACAAATATAATGACTACAGAAGAACCACACACCTTTCATGTTGACAATGAAGAAATTGAAATAGTTAGAGATGTTGTATACCTTGGTTCAATCGTCAATCTGAATGGCGACTGTAGCCAAGAAATCAGGAGACTGAGACTCTGAAGGGCAACAATGAAAGAATTAGAAAAGATCATCAAGTGTAAGGATGTGTCATTGGAGACCAAAGCCTACATGGGTGTGAAGGCTAGACAATTAAGAAAGCTGACAGTGAAAAAAAAATGATTTGTTTGAAATATGGTGCTGGAGGAGAGTTTTGTGGATACCCTGGACTGCCAGAAAGACAAACAGGTGATTCTAGATACAATCCAGTCTGAACTATCTCTGGAGACAAAAATGTTGAAACTGAAGATATCCTATTTTGGGCACATCATGAGAAGCCAAGACTCTCTGGAAAAGACAATAATGCTGGGAAAGGATGAAGGCAGCAGGAAAAGAGGAAGTCACAGGCTTGAGTTTACAAGAACTGAGCAGAACTGTTGAGGACATAACATTTTGGAGATCTCTCATTCATAGGAGAGCCATGACAGGTGGTGACTTGACAGCACATAACAACAGCATTAAATTGCATAATTCACTGCAGTGAATGGCCAGGAAGTAATGAGGTCGAAGCCACATTACAAGGTGTAGAAGGGGTAGCCGTGTTAATCTGTGCAAGCATTGCCCGCCCAGTCTGGAATAAAGAGACGAGACACAATAACATGGGGTAACTGGGCCACAATTTTATTAACTTTTAAACTTTAAGTCCCCTTTCACAAGGAGGCCTACCATAGTGCAATTCTGGTCTGTATCCGGAGTCTACTTTGACCTTCCAGTCCAGACCTCACCTTAGTAAATTCCTACTCCGCAAGCATGCTGCCCTACCATACAGCACGCCCTCGGGCATCCCATAGCCAGAATACCCTGCTTCCCCTCCCCTCGGCTAACTTCTGCTAATGCCATCCTGAGAGGAGGGGTGCTTGGCACCCCCTGATTGCCCGCTTTTGAACTCACTTGAACCTATTCCTTTTGCACTGCCTGCCATTGTGACCTATTTAATTGCAAACTTCTTATTAACTTACCACTACCGCCCTCGCTAGTAAGAATGGGATGGGTGAAAAAACCACTTGCACCTAGGGCCAATTCAGGTGCGAGTTAAACATTCCCATCTGGCCCCAAAGCGACCAGCAACTCTCATTTTGACTATATAGGGTAGGCGGGTGGGCCGACGGCAACAAATGAAGAGGGCGACGCAGGGCTGGGCAGCCTTTTTAAGGCTTCTGTTCCCAGCCTGCTCGCCTGAACTCTCACGGTGCTGCCTCACCTCTTCTGACCGGGTGGGCAAAGCATGCCCACCTCGGCAGCTCTGCGCCTCGCGGAGAGGCCGTTATAGGTGAAAACAAAATAAAGAGTAAAAAAAAAAGACAAAAACGTGGTGGCACTTTAAAGGCAAACTTTTATATTTTTTTAATGTAAGCTTTCATGGCCAAGTCTACACCATCAGACATAAGAGGCGTGTGTCTGTGGCCCTGTTGGCTGTTCACTTCATAATGTGTGTGGTGCCTCATTAGTTGTTGTAACACTTTTAAGTCCTATGGGGCTATTTGCTTACTATTGATGAATCTTGCAAACACTATTTCACAATAGGAGTCTCTCGTTTGCAGTTATATAACAGACACCGTAAGCAATTGTAACATCAACAAAATGCTACAATTTGTGCACCCAAGTCCTTGGCAACAGCACCAAATTGTAGAATTAGCAAAGTTCAAGTGTCCCTTTTATTTCAGTCAGACAAAATCCAAGATACCTTCCTCAACTGGGTTGGGTATCCATAACACAGGAGTATCTTCAAAACTCGAAAAATAAAATATCAATACAATTGAGACAATTCATGAATTCACTATGTAGCTTCACCCCTCCACCACAAACATATAAAAATTATACCTAAACCAAGTTGTCAAGGGCCTTAGTAGTCCAACTGGCAGCAGCTCTGGCTGCTCTCTCACTCTTTCTGAGATTCAAACCTCTTACTCACAGCCCTTCTCTTTCTTAGTCCCACCCTTTTGGGCTGAACCAATATTTCATAGGGGTTACATTAACATGACTCATAGCAGTGAATTATGCAATTTAACTTATGAGGGTATATAGATTAATGGGATTCAGGCCACTGTAGTGCAGCCTTGTACATGCAATCCAGGAGTCAGCAGTGTTCAGGTTTTATGGGCCATCTGTGCCCTGCCATGGATTTTCAGCAAAATTGGCCTTGAGGGCTCCACCATGTCCTCAGGACACCTTTCATTCACCCATGTTTCATTAATGGGACTGAACAGTATTCACTCTAGTGGTCAAAATGGGTGAGGAAATGAAAACTGTTCAACTTGAATGAGAATTCCTTCTCGCAGAACTGAATACAGATCTGAGTGCCAACTGTGGTTAGAAGTCCGTACTTTCTTGAGCATTCACATTAATGCAGACAAAAAACACAAAAGTATGTTGGAAGAGTGCATATTTTTGGAAAGGTTCGTGAGAATGTGTAATTCTTTTTCATATGTGCACCAAAACACTATAGTCATTGAGAGATGAGTGCATACAATTGAAAAGGATACATACATTCCAAGTTGTAATTCCAGATAGGGGCTAGAAGACCACATACCATAATACTTTGGAAGGCCACAGTTAGACTGTGTGATCTCTTATAGCATAACAGCACTATCCTAAAAAACTTTGTTGTTGTTTAGTTGTTAAGTCGTGTCCGACTCTTCGTGACCCCATGGACCAGAGCACGCCAGGCCCTCCTGTCTTCCACTGCCTCCCAGAGTTGGGTCAAATTCATGTTGGTCGCTTCGATGACAATGTCCAACCATCTCGTCCTCTGTCGTCCCCTTCTCCTCTTTCCTTAACACTTTCCCAACATCAGGGTCTTTTCCAGGGACTCTTCTCTTCTCATGAGATGGCCAAAGTATTGGAGCCTCAGCTTCAAGATCTGTCCTTCCAGTGAGAAATACTTTACGATCGCCTTATTTTCTCCTTTCATTTTTTAAAACCCCTCTGTCCTTTGAGGCAAGATTTTGTGTGGAGTTTCTTTTCTCTGTCTTTGCAAGGCACCTCAAAACTTTGATGGGATTTTGAAGCCATTTCCCTCCCTAAATCATGGTTTTCACTGCACTTTCAAAATGGTCAAAGCAGTACCTCTTCAGCTGCTATTATGATCACTTGCAAGATGGATAGATAAGCGTGCATTCAACTGTGTATGCAAAAAAAGAGGGGGAAAAAAACCTTTGGACCAAATCTCTTGGCAGCTTTAGGATCAGATTTCACCTATTTTATAGGTTGCCATGGCAACTGATCAGCTCCATTGACATTTTATGTTTGTGTGTGTGGTTTTTTTGAAGGCATGTTTGAATCTAATGCAAAAGTGCAATCCACAGCATGAAAGAAAAGAACAGCTGAGGGCTGGAGCAATGTAAGCTGACATGTCAGACGGCAGCCAGACAAAGTGACGCAGGCACTGTCTGAGCAAGAACGAACGGGAGAAAAAGAGGAACAACTGAACCCAGTCACCAAAATGTGCAGCACAAGCCAGCTGTTCACTCTCATCAGAACTAAAAAAAGCAAGACAAAAATTCCAGGGCTGGAGATTAAATTTATGAACAGAAAGGAAAGGGAGAGGGAGGTTGCTTTCATATGGAAAGACAGAACAGAATTTCAGAAGAAGAAAAAACAGATCCTGTCCAGAGCTCTTAATCGGAAATAATTTGGCTCTCTGTTCTGGATGAGGCACACATCCTTCGGAAGCATGGTTTATGAAATACAGTTGCCAAAAGGAATTGCCACACGGTTATTAGATTTGTCGCCACATGGATTGTGTTCATTTCGTTGTTATTGGCTGAATGTTACTTCTTGGGACAGAGGTCCACTGGAAAAGGGCCATAGCTCACAGGTGGGGTGCTTGGGAACTGTGTGGAAAAGCAAACCGTGTAAATGAATCGCTAGTTAGTCAGTGTGGACACATTGATCTAAAACAACCAATAGTCTGAATTGGCAGCTCACACCTTTCCATATTCCCAAGAAACACGTGGATTTTATTCAGATGTAGAAGCTGCTCACGATGTTGTACTTTCATCAAAACCAATTATGTCCCACCACCATTGCTGTGAAATAAGTCATTCATTTCATGTACAGATTGCTACTTTAATGATTGACTTCCAAACTTTGAATCATAAGAATAGTGTCGATAGGATTGTGATTTTCAACAGCTTCCACGCTATTAAAGTGAGCAAGGAATCAGTTCCTTCAGGCCAATGAATTTCCTCTAAAATTAAACTCAAGATGAAACTCAGGTCATGTTGGGAGTGGCATGGGGCAATTCGTGAAGGAATGCAGGTTTAACCTTGTAAGATAGGTGGATAGGTGAGCCTGCTGGCAGCCACTGGTAGTCAGCTCTTGAAAATTAATGTTATAGAAAAAAATGAAAGCCATTTGATATATTTTGTTCTTGCAGGTGAGAACAAAACATTTCAAAAAAATTGTCCCTGCTGGGTGAGATTACAAAAGGTTTTGTAAGTTTTTCACGTTTTGGCACTTTTCTGCAGAAAAATTCACAGGAGTGTTTTGCTGTTCTTATGTGCCGTCCATTTGTCCCCAACCCACAGCAACCCTACGAATGAGCACTCTCCAAAGTGTCCGGTCCTCAACAGCCCAGCTCAGCTCCTGCAAACTCAAGCCTGTGGCTTCCTTTAGGGAGTCAGTCCATCTCATATTTGGTCTTCCTCTTTTCCTGCTGCCTTCCACCTTTCCCAGCATTAATGTCTTTTCCAGAGACTCCTGCCTTCTCATGATGTGCCCAAAGTAGGACAGTCTCAGTTTCAATCTTTTTGGCCCCAGAGATAGCTTAGCCTGGATATGATGTAGGGCCCACTTGTTTGTCTTTCTGGCAATCTAGGGTATCCACAAAGCTCTCTTCCAGCACCATATTTCAAAAGAAGCCATTTTTTCCCCAGCCAGCTTTCTTTACTGTTCAGCTTTACTTGTATTTTGTGCCAAAAAGACCTTGTATTTTACATAGAAGACCTACAAGGTCCCTTCCAACCCTGAGACGATTCTATGATATATTTGACAGAAGCAAAAATTCAAAATGAATGTTTTTCTCTCAAAAAAATACACTGATCGGTTTGGTGCTTGTTTGTTTGTTTGTTTGTTTTTTGTTTGGGGAGTATGTGGTTTTGTGGCTTTCTAATGTTGATGTCACCGAAGCTACCAACATGAATTTGACCCAACTCCGGGAGGCGGTGGAAGACAGGAGGGCCTGGCGTGCTCTGGTCTATGGGGTCACGAAGAGTTGGACACGACTTAACGACTAAACAACAAAAAATGTTGATGATGTTTGTCCATCAAATTATGAATTGAACTTTTTGTTAAAAGGGGATTAGATCATGGTGAACAAAAAGGTGGGGCATGATGCCAGAGGGTTTGGGAACTGCTTATTCAGCACACACAGAGACAAAAGTAGTGGAAAGCCTGAGAAGTTATCAGTTTTTAAAGAGGTGGATCCTATTAAGAATGCAGTTGCTGGTGGGACATGAAATAAAGAATAATCTGTATGGATTAAGGGCACATTTCTTTAACTGCATGG
This sequence comes from Intellagama lesueurii, assembly GCA_037013535.1. NCBI lineage: Eukaryota > Metazoa > Chordata > Lepidosauria > Squamata > Agamidae > Intellagama > Intellagama lesueurii. Next base: position 12,863,015 of record JBAJHW010000003.1, read on the forward strand.
TGGGATCTGTACAGGAGTGTGTGGAAAGCTCATGGATGTGGTGTGAAAGACAATCGTAGCTTTTCTGCCTTTTCACCGCTTGAGTCCTACATCAATAAGTGAGCTATAAATCAAGAAACCTGATGTACCCAGTGAGAAAATACCCTGCATATTTTTTTAAGTAAAACCAATAACCTAACTGAAATTCTTTAGAGAGAGAAAACCAAGGTGTCATCTGTTCCAAGTGACCCAAGAATGTTTCGATTCAAATCACAAAAACAGAACAGCAACAGACCTGAGAGTGATACATAAGTCCTTAGAAATTATAAACAAATAAATAAATATTGATTCGGATTTAAATCCAGTTGTTAAACCCTGCTAGCATAGAGCAATGGGACTTTGGTAAATCAATACTTAAAGTTAAATCGTAGTCATTGAATGGGTCGACTGATTGTTAGCCACCCTGGGCTCTCACGAACAAGAGTAAGATATAAATCAAAGCAATCAATCACTCAAACAATTAAAATAACAACTGTAGTTGAGACTAATAATTGGATTTAGCCCACACAGTGCTAAAAACATAATAGGAGTCTTGAGATGGTGCATACTCTGTATTCACACAAAACACCTATTGTTTGTGATTTAACTTGCAATCTATTGCTATAAATAATTACGCCAATTTACGAGTAGAGTGTATGAAAAACATGATAGTTGAGGAATATATTAGTGTGCACTGTTAACTTTTTAAAAGAGCTTGAAAATGGTTCATTTCAAACGATGTAACTTAACTGTAAGGTGGTCTAGGAAGTATGAAAAAATCTAAGGAGTCCTCATATCTTTTTCTTCCAACACTTCACTGCTGTCCCTCCATCCCTAGGATTTGCATCAGAGGCAGCCATCTTTCTTTGCCTAAAGGTGAGGCTGTCCCCATGTAAAGAAATGTAAGGGCTTTCTTTTTCCACACTGAGGGAATTTTTTAAAAAATTGGTCCCATATGTAATTTCAGCAACCAGCTCAGCATAAGCAGTAACTGCCTTGGTTGTTGTAGGTTTTTCGGGCTGTTTGTCCGTGTTCTGGAGGTTTTTCTTCCTAACGTTTCACCAGTCTCTGTGGCCGGCATCTTCCGAGGACAGGAGTTAGAACTCTGTCTGTGTTCTGGTGTAGTGTCTGGGACAGTTAAGTATTTGTAGCTGTAGCTTTTTGTCCTTTTCAGGAGATTGGGTGATTATGGTGATCAGGGTGTTTTTTTTGTTATGGGTGTATTGTTGGGATAAGGGGGAAATGATCTGTCCCTGTGATTGATGGGTGTCATTAGCTAGTCTTTCGTGTGCAATGATCACTGGTCCTTGTGGCTGGGTAGAGTTCGTTGACCTTTTTGCAGGCTGTATTTTTCAGTGCTGGGAGCCAGGCTTTTTTGAATTTTAGACTTTCTTCTTTTTTTTGAAGCTGTGCTGGTGTTTGTGGATTTCAATGGCTTCCCTGTGTAGTCTAACATAATGATTGCTGGTGTTGTCCAGTACTTCTGTATTTTGAAATAGGATTTCATTTCCAGGTCATCTCAGAGGATGGAGGGACCCCTGAGGGACCCCTGCTTGTTTCTAGGGATGGGGGGACCAAGGAAACAGCCCGAAAAACCTACAACGACCATCGGATCCCAGCTGTGAAAGCCTTCGAGAATACAGTAACTGCCTTGCTTACTGTCCTTTTGGTGGGTAGTCAGAGGCTAAGAAGTTCCCTTCTGTATGAGGCCAGGCTGGCCTCCTTCTTGGTGTTCTTCCACTGGCAGAAAAAAGACACGTTTATTTACACAGGCCTTTGGCTCCACACTGACTGATAAGAAAGGGCCTTTTGATGGGCAAGTGGATTTTGTACCTCTTTTTATTGTGTTTAAATATTGTGCTACACCTGTGTGAATGTCATCCAATATCTTTGTTAAGGGTCTTTGAATATTGCAATTTGTTGGCTTTTTTTAAAAAAAAGCTGTGACTTCCCCCTCCCCCATGTCTTCAGTGAGCTGCTTGAGTCCCAACAGGAAGAAAAGTGGGATATTAAGTAAATTAATATAGCATGAAAGAACAATCTGGAGTCTAGAAAAGGCTGCATGTTCACAGGATTCTCATAAGCTCTGCTAAAGAGAAAAGATACATGATTGGTTTGGATTCGAACACAGAAACTTTCAGCTTGCATTTTCCTTAAAGAGGTCCATAGCTGAGGAAATTCACTGGGCCCTGGTTTCATCAACTTCTAGATTTTTGCATATCTTAAAACCACGGTCCACATAATGGAATTTGTTTCAGTAAGAAGAGACATATTACGGTCAGCTGACAATGTGTCAGTTAGCAATTTCATACAGTTCCAAGTTTAGCCCAGCCTTCAAATAAAATCACTAGCCTAGCATCCAGTTGAGATGGAAGGGCAAGCTCTAGTGAAAGTGGGAGATTTCCCCAGGGTGTCTCAATTTCTTCACCATATGTGCTGTATTTCATGGTGAAAAGTTTAGAGTATTTAACATTCAGAATATCTCCGTGACACCTGTGGCTAGCTAAGCCAGCTTCTGAGCTAAATTACTCCTCATCTCTTGTTGAACATTCATTTTCCGTGCCCATTGCATCTGGTGAAAACCAATTTTCAGAATCCAGAAACTGCTTCCACTAGGCAATTTGAACAATCAGTATTTTTTTTTGTAAAATCGAGTGCAAGAATTCTCCTTGCACTAGAAAAACCCCTTGAGTATTTCCCTATGACTTACAAACAACTGGAGAAGGAGCCAGTAACTTCAGAGGATCTGTTAGGCAAGTATACTTTAAATGCTAGAGGGCACCACACAACTATTCTTTTTCATTGTCTAATACAAGCATACTTGCATTATATCAGTGATTCCCAACCTTGAGCCCCCAGATGCTCTTGGACTAAAACTCCCAGAAGCCTTCACCACGAGCTGTGCTGGCCAGGATTTCTGGGAGTTGTAGTCCAAGAATATTTGGGGACCCAAGGTTAGGAACAGAGATGGGCACCAACTGGTGGTTTGGTACAATCTGTTTCCCAGCCAAGCTGATCTGCAGTTCAGTGCCCCACCCTCTCCATCAGGCAGCCATTCAGTAGCAAGCACCTGGAGGAGGCAGGTCAGGGCGCTGATGCTGAATGGGTGCTCGCTGGAGGGGGCGGGGCACCAAATGACAGATCAGCTGTTTGGTCAGGAAACAAACCACACCGAACCACATGTTCGTGCCCATCTCTAGTTGGAAACCACTGCATTAAATAAAGAGCGAGAACATGTGGCCCTTTAAATACTGTTGGACTGCAATTCCTGTGATTCTTCAGTCCACTGGTTGAATCGGCTACATCAAAATGGGAGTTGCAGTCCATCAACATGGACAGCTGCATGTTCCCCCTTCTGTTTTAGGTCTGACTGTTAATTCCTGCATTCAATGCTTGGACATTGTTGTCAGTATGTTTAGGAAATATTTCACTAGAAACTTTGATGATGGTGTTAGCATACATGAGTAAAGATAGGGGAGAAATCAGTTCAGTTTGCATTTTAATTTAAACTTTTTGCATGGTATTTTTCCAAACTGATATGCACAGCAACACTCAGTCACCCTTCAGAATTCACACTACTGAATTTTACAGCAGAGCTCTCCAACTGGATAATGTATACATATATATTCCAAAATATTAGGGAAATGCATGCACAAAGATGCTTGAGTTTTTGAAAACTAGGTTTAAAAATAGATTTTATTGAGAAAATTGCCTACCAAAATGTATATTCTCCCTCCACTATGGGGTGCAAATGGATCACGAGAAGTCACTTGTATGTAGGGTGAGTTTTAGCCAATTTTTTCTTTACAGTGGTGAGAATTCTATTACACAAATACACTGGTGTAAGTCAAACAGTATCAATCACCACGAGTTAAGAAGTCGACACTAGACATGGGGACAAATTAAAAAATGAATCGCGGTATTCATGAAATATCGCTGATTCGTGGGATATTCATCCCTTCATATTCATTAGGTTGATTTGTCACTAAAATTTGGTGCTTCGGCGATTCATCCATTCATCAACAAATGACGAATCACAACAATTTTTTTCTCCATTCATCCCCATCTCTAGTTGACACATATTTCTCAGCATGTGCCAGGTGATGCAACTGGTGCACAATAAGGAATACAAGTCACAACTGCTTAACTAGCAGTAATTCTCTGTAGCAGTTTATATCACTTGACTTAATGCTGGCATACATAAATAACTGGATTGATGGTCCATGAGGATTTGCCTTCATTGACCAATGAGGCCTTGATCTGAAGGAGTAGTCCTAATAACCCATTTAGCTGAAACAGTCAGACTGGAAACCTTGCAGAAAATATTCCTCTCTCCTTTTCCATCCCCCATATGCCAGTTCCTAATTTATCCTTTCTTCTTTACTCCAGAGACAAAGACTCATCAAGAATGATGACGAAAGGAATTTACCAGGTTAATAACAACAACAATCATCATCATCATCTTAAAACTGCTGAGCTGGAAGAGACCGTATGGATCATCCAATTCAACTCCTGTCAAGGAGGCACCGTGGGGAATCAAATTTCCAACCTCTGGTTCTGCAGTCAGAGACCTAAACCACTGAGCTATCCAGCAGTACAGGTTAAGGGTCTATATTGTAGAGACCTCCCAATAACAAAACAAATGCTGAGGGAGAAGCTGGAAGGTGAAAATATGCAGTGACTACAGATAATGCAAGTCACATTGTTTGCTCAGTCTGATCATCGTAAACACAGATCACCTAGATTGATGACCAACCACGAGGGTCCATGCACAGGCTCATTCAATGGAATGTGAGGTCAAGCACCACTAATATATCAAGGGCTCATAGAAGAGCAGTGGAATGGTACAACAGGATCCAGATATGCCTGGGAAAGGGATGTACAAATAACTATAGCTGATACAAGGTAGGGAGGAAAGGAATACGAACATCAACATCTTTTAAAACCACTTCTGCTAGAGTGGGAAAACGATATAAAACAATACATTGCTGGCATCTCTAACCTGTGAAATCGCACAGATTTAACACAAAGATATCCTCACAGTACTGAAGAAGCTGTGGGTAACAGCTCTACTTTCTCACAGTGTGGTTGGAACATCTAATGATTCATGGGTATCGGGAGAAAGCTATATCTCATTTTGTCTGAGTAACGGCAGCACATTATACCTTGTAGTGCATTGCTACGGTTGTCACTTTATGATGGCAGAAATGAAAAGATGTTACATCAACAATGGATTGCCCTAATGATACTAGCAGCAAGAATGGAAATTGCCAAAAAAATTGATGAAACAACACAAACCTCCATTGGAGAGAAAGATTCTCCTCTACTAAAGAAGATGTTGGATACAGTAAGCTCAGAATTTCTAGAACCATTCACACAAGATGCAAGTTTATTGGAATATTGTGAAAAGATGAATAATGCACCCAAAAAAAGGTAGATTCTTCAGCAGTGCATGTGTTCATCTGTGGGTTTTCCCCTATTTTGCTTAAGGGTTTTCTTTTTCTTTTCCCAAATATCTCTCATACATATGACCGTCCCTTGATGTTCACGATGCCACTTTGGTTCTACATTAATGCAGCCAAGTTCCAAATTCTGAAGATTTTCCTCCCAAACTTTGCAGGGTTTTTTGGTTGTTGTTGTTTTTGTTTTGCTGTTGTTATGTGCCATTAAGTTGTCTCCACTTCATAGTGATCCTATGAACAAGGGATCTCCAAAATGCTCTGTTCTCAACAGCCCTGCTCAGCTCTTGCAAACTTAACTCTGCAGCTTCCTTTAGGGAGTCAATCCATCTTGTATTTAGTCTTCCTCTTTTCCTGCTTCCTTCCACCTTTCCCAGCACTGTAGTCCTTTCCAGAGAATCCTGCCATCTCATGATGTCTCCAGAGTAGGACATCCTCAGCTTCAACACTTTTTGCTCCAGATATAGTTCAGACTTTATTTGATCTAGGACCCACTTGTTCATCTTTCTGGCAGTCCAGGGTACCACAAAGCTCTCCTCCAGCACCACATTTCAACAAATCAATTTTTTCCCCCCATCAGCTTTCTTTCTTTACTGTCCAGCTTTCACACCCATACATGGTGACTGGAAATCCTAGAGTGAGGATGATTTTGTAGGCTCTTAAATGTCACTAGATGTGATGCTAAGGCTCTTAGCCGGTACACACACACATGAAATGCACAAGTGTGTTGTAGTGTTATGCACTGTGCACACACATTATGTTCAAAAGAAATTCCAGTGGATGACCTTGGATGGTGGTCATCAAAAGTCATTAATGACGATGTAGTGGTCCAACTGAAGCAGAAAGCTGAGAGCTGCTGGTTCAGAGCAACACTTCAGTTTATTCTAGTTAGCTTCTCTCAGCAGTGACCAGCCCTTCGGTTGCCTACTTCCTTCTGATGAATTGGCTAATGGTCCAGAGGGCCAAACCATGGTGTTTTTTACATGACACACTGACAAAATTTGCTGATGTTCAGTAAAACAAGTTGGCCTTCTCAACCCATATCCTGGGGAGAAAAACTAAGAAGAAATAACTATGAGCTACAATGGCAGATTCCCTCCGGCAGACGATAGAATTAATTAGGACTTTGCTCCCATGAAATTACCTCTTTTTTTTTTATTAGCTTCCCAGCACTAACTGACTCAGAGTAATTTCCCGAGGGGTTTTCCCGGAATGGTGAAGGAAAGGTTGTGCTTGTCACCAGAGAAGGAAGATCTAGTCCTGCCAGCATGCAGAAAGCAGCAGCATATGGAATAATATATCCTACAGAAAGGCAGAAATGCTAAAAGATAGAGAGATGGCTGTTTTGATACCTACAGATGCCTCATAGTTTTGTACATTTTTAAAGACCTTTCAGTCTCTACTTGTCATTTCTCACAAATCTCTTATTCTTCCCTATTTCCTGTCAAACTTTCTACAGCCTGCACTAAGTGTGCTCAAAAAAATAAAACTTTTTTTTTTAGATTGTCTGGCTTCATTTTTTTTAATCCAGATGATTTCAGACATACACAGAAATAAGATGTCCCTCATGTTTGCAAACACAGGACCAATACTTTCATAATGATTGGAAACCACCAGAAAAACAGATGAGTAGATTCGCCCGAGACCTACTCAGGTGACTGCTGGTTTTCTCATTGTTTTTTATTCAGACAGGGTGAAGCAGAGATAATTCTCAAACACTCCATTCAGTATCCAAAATTGAATCCATGTTTGTTGCCAAAGAAGAGTAAACTCTCTTTATGTGTGTATATCCATGTATACATATTTACTACATTTTTCAGGGGGGGAAAAGAGATACCTAAAGTATAACTCTTGTCAAGCTGTAATATATGGCAGGATATGTGGGAAGCCACATAAAAGTTGCATATTTGTAGCAAATGCTGGCTAGATGGCTTCCATATGGTTTATAATTCGATTTTCAGACATACAAAGAGATCTGAGATAGAGACATAAGCAAGAGGTAGATGTTCTTTGTCTCCAGCTGAGCCGCCTTGCTACCAGGCCAGATCCATGGGAAGCTGATAAAGAAACAGCATGTCTTGGAACAACATAAGACAGTGTTGGAAGGATGTGCTAGAAGTGTTTGGGTTGCACTTTTTTTCTATGAAATCTCTGGAGAGTCGAAAACATCATCATCAACAACAACATAATCATCACCACCACCACTTCCACCCCATCATCATAATCTGCACTTATATTTGAATTCACAACCAGAAGCTCAAGGCAACACACATGATTATCTTCTTCTTATAGTCACAAAATCAATATTTTGGGCAAATCCTACCTGCTTTACTGGGTGCTTTTGATGGCTGGAGTTGCCAAGAGAGGTCTGCAACAAAAGGTTGTAGTTTTGATTTCTCCATTCCACCTTCCTGCCATAATTTTCCCAGAGACAACTGGAATTCTGTGTACTCAGTCCTCACTAGGCTTTCAGGATCAGTCCCAAACAACAGTTCCTCCCCACTACAATTCCTTCCTTTAAAAAATAATAATAATAACAAAAAACAAAAGTATTATGGCAACTTTAGCAGATTTATTTCAGTGTTAGCTTTGGTGCATTGCAATTTATTCCTGAAAAACTTCTCCAGCAAAACAAGTGGCAACTTGTTAATTAGCAGACAATTCACCACTTCAGTTTATGCCATTACACTGATGCCGGTGTAATTCCCCAGCAGGATTCTGGCCACTAAGTCAGGCTCTTCATCCACCTACTCCAGTATTGTCAACTCTGACCGGCAGCTATTCTCCATGGTTTCAGGCAAGATTCTTTCCTAGTCCTGCCTGGAGAAGCTGGGAATTGAAACTAAACCCTCCTCCATGCAATGCATGTACCTGATTACACAGCGACAGCCTTCTCCCTTCATCTTGATTCCTTGCCTGCCATATAATAATTCCAAGGTAAGCTGCACATAAGTAACGTTGAAATCCTCTGGAGAAGCACATTCTTTTCCCTGCTGAACAGGTGGCTGTTCCTTTATTTATTTATTTTCCTAAAGGTCTTCACCTCTGCAACATGTTCTGTGGAAGCCAGCAGTCATGGAAGTCCTGTGATCCCCCTCAGGGATGTGCTGTCACAAGACGCAGAGAAACAGGTGCCTGCCATTTTTCTGTGTTTCCTCTCACTTTCTTTTGAGAGAGACATTCTGTTTGTCAGGAAAGGCTCAGTCAGACATTTTGGGCCACGGCTCTTCCTTCTCCATCATGTTTTTTGCTGAGGAAACAAGCTATTTTAGTTACTGCTTTTCAAAAGAAACACAGCAATCTCTATCATGACTGGTATTACAGATACATACCACCCACCATGCAAAGCTGGAGGTGGTAGTGACCCTTCCTGCAACTGTTCCCAGTAAATATTTCCAGGGCAGCTGCAGAGGTAAGATAAAATAAAGCCCCAGCCCAGGCAACATCACAAGCAAAGAGAGGGAAACTGGAGCGCATTAAAACAAATGGAAACCCTTCAGAGTATTGCCCTGATGTCCACTATTTGGCTCAGGGCCATGAAACATGGCATGTCAAGTACCCAAAACGAACACAGTCATCTGAGTTCTGCTGGCTTCCGGAAACCAGAAACAGATCTTAGAGTATCCCAAACTGTTTACATATACAGGGAAATCTTCTCAGCGGGAGCCAAATATCAAATTAATGTAGCCTTGGTTACTGAAAATAGGAATAATAAATGGTCCTAACCCTAGGAGAAAGATTATTTTTAAGACATTCTTACCCTACAAGAACGTTTTGTGGGGAGATATATCTAAGGGTGGATGAGAATTTCATTTCAATTTTGGTTCTGGCCAGAATTTATTGAAGGAGTATATCATCATTCCCTGTGTACCTTCACCATGTTTAATGTGTTCCTGCTCCATGCCTGAACTCTATACATGAGTAAGAGTCCCAGAACACAAGGGTTCTTACTCTCAAGTAGAGTCTACACACAAACAGGAATGCTTCCTTTGCAGACTTGACAACTGCAACCTGTAGAAAGCAGTAACAGGAGGAAGGGTGTAGAAGTTCTCCCCAAAGCATGGTCAGCATATTGCGATACAGGAACAACAAAACACTCCTCAACATTTATACAATTTAAATGGAGGGGAAAAGCAAAGCTGGCACATTTTCTCAGCTGAGAAATCTGCAAAGATCTGAATGTAGGAGAAAAGGAAGCCATCAGATTTGGCTACCTGGAGATACCACCCCATGGTGGGGTGGGGGTGGAGATCACTTCAAACATAATACAGTGGTGCCTCGCAAGACGAATGCCTCGCCTGACGAAAAACTCGCAAGACAAAAGCGTTTTGCGATTGACTTGGTGACTCGCAAGATGACTTTTTCTATGGCCATGCTTCGCAAGACGATTTTTTTCCCCGCAAGAGTGATGCCTCGCAAGCCGAAAATAATTCGAAACCGCGCTTTCGCAAGACGAAAATTTCGCAATACGATGCTACTCATGGAACGAATTACTTTCGTCTTGTGAGGCATCACTGTACCCCACGAGTAGTGTCGTATTGCGAAATTTTCATCTTGCGAAAGCGCGGTTTCCCATAGGAATGCATTGCAATGCATTCCTATGGGAAACCTCGCAAGACGAACGAATTATTTTCGGCTTGCGAGGCATCGCTCTTGCGGGGAAAAAATCGTCTTGCGAAGCACGGCCATAGAAAAAGTCGTCTTGCGAGTCACCAAGTCAATCACAAAACGCTTTTGTCTTGCGAGTTTTTCGTCAGGCGAGGCATTCGTCTTGCGAGGCATCACTGTATATTTTTATTGTAACATTGAATATGTTATAAATACATAGGATTTTTACTGTGTTTAAGAAATGGGCATGAACTGCCAGTTTGGCAGTTTGTGCCAGTTCATTTACTGGCTCCACAGGTGCTCTGTGGTTCAGTGCCCCGCCTCCTCCGGTGGGTGCCCACTCAGAGGCAGCGCCAGGAGGAGGTGGGGCAGGGAAGTCAGGCTGCTGCCTCTGAGTGGGTGCACACCAGAGGGGGTGGGGCACCGAACTACAGAACACCTGTGGGACCAATAAATGAGCCAACAAGAACCACCAAACCAGCGGTTCATGTTTATCTTCTAGTGTGTGTTTATAAGCGACACAAATGCATATGTCAAAGACTGCAATTTCTGTTAGTACTACTCTGGAAGCTATTCCTATTGAGAACAGTAGACTTACTTTTGAGGAAAAGTACAAAAGATTGCAACCTTGTGCATCCTCACCAAACAACACATATTCTCTCCTCCAACTTATTTTATTTTATTTAAAATATGCTATTCCTTTGTTCTGCTAAAAAAAGGACCCAAGGTGGCTTACATAATTAAAAACACAGTATTAAAAGTTAAAAACAATAAATTGTTCAAATATTAAATAAGAATTAATAGCATTGTATTAAAAATGTTAAGTAAAAACATTATGAAAAACAGATTTAGAAGCAACGAAATATAAACCATCCCTATTATTGTCTCCTAGACAGTCAGACACCAAGGAACTTTCCTTTCTTTCCTTTTATTTAGAGATCAAAGTCACAATATTATCTTGTTAAGGATTTCACAGTGAGGGAGAGATGAAGTGAGCAGTCTGTGTGTAAGAGAGAATGAATGGAAGAAAGAATGAATGCATGTGTGTCTAAGTGGATCTTTATGTGTGGCAAAAAGAGAGATCAGGTTTCCTGCCCACTTTTGACTTTGTCCTTCCAAGGTTTGAATTTGGACCCCTCAACCCTGGGACACAAATTCCCAACCATTTCTCTATGAAAGGAAAAAGGTCCTACCTTTAAAAATGGTCTTTACCTTCGCATGATGGGGGTTCATATGAAGCCCCACACTTAATACCTCATCTCTTCTCATGAGATGACCAAAGTATTGGAGCCTCAGCTTCAGGATCTGTCCTTCCGATGAGCACTCAGGGTTGATTTCCTTCAGAATGGATAGGTTTGTTCTCCTTGCAGTTCAGGGGACTCTCAAGAATCTCCTCCAGCACCACAGTTCAAAAGCATCAATTCTTCGGCGGTCAGCCTTCTTTATGGTCCAGCTCTCACTTCCATACATCGCTACTGGAAAAACCATAGCTTTGACTATGCGGACCTTTGTCGGCATACTCCATGGACAGAAACTCCATGGACAGAAACAAAAAACACTATGAGCCCCAGATTAATGAATGTATTACTTTCAGTTTCTCCCACATTTGAAAGCTTATAGTCTCAAGCGCTTTTCTCTCTCTCTCTCTCTCTCTCTCTCTCTCTCTCTCTCTCTCTCTCTCTCTCTCACACACACACACACACACACACACACACACACACACACACACACACACACACACAAGACCAACCCAGTAAGCTTTTTCACACTGTGGGTCTGAATGAAGACATTTCAGCAATGTAAAAATGGCATAAGGCACAAAAGTACAGAAACAACAGTACATCTGGAAACACTGGGGACTGAAGCCAGAACAATTGCTTTACACAGGCAAGCTTTTAATGGTGAATATCCAAAATCACTAATTATTTGCCTGATTATTGTGATTAGGCAACCAATGTATGGATTCTTTTCTCCCAGCCACACACCCTCCACTTCTGTTTTTTCTTTGAATTACTCACAAGGCAAGTTATTGAACCTCGAAGATCTATAGCTGAAAAGAGCTACAGCCATATTTTCAGCTCTAAAGGGAAGTGATAAACTTAGGCTAGGTTACAAGTGGGGGTCAATAAGAGTTGACAATGAGCCTTTGAGGTTTGATAGAGTTGAGACTTTGATCTATAAATAAAAGGACAGAAAGAAAAGTTTGCAGAAAGCTACTTGGAAGAGAGAAAATGTATTCTTTGGTGAGGACTAGAGTCAAAAAAGACCTTAGGAGGAAAAAAGCATCTGTGAGACCCAGAGTGAAAGTACATTGGTTTTTCGTGTTTGTGATGAAAAATACAGCCTCACTTTATTGAGAGAAATCAAGGTATAGGTGGGTGCTCTTCAGTAGAGAGAAAGGTCACATTATGTTCTGCCTGAGCTCCCATCTCAGAATGTCTTGAAACATCTGCAGAAGTGTGTACTAACCTGAGCAACAATCTTCACACGATACAAACCGCAGTGATCTTGCTTTTTCCTGGATTGCAGCATATCAGGCGGTCATGTTCCTAAAAGTTCTGTCACAGTTTTCAGCTCCTAAACTATATCAAAGTACATTTAAGTTTCATTTCTATGGTTCCCAAGAGAACAATCCACAGCACATAATATATGTTGATCTCTCCCGCTAAGAGTAGAGAGAGAAGACAATTATTAGGTGATAACAGCCAACTTCAGAGGCCTCCATCCAGCCTCCACAGAAACTTCCATAGCTGGTTCTTCTCTAGTGCTGGAAAGTGGTGAAAGAAACATCCTAGATTTGAGGCAGATAGTATGCTTGGAGGAGATGGATATTCAAAGGAGCTACATATCTGCAGGTCCCCATATCAGCACCCAAACCGGTTGTTGATCTAGGCCACCCCTGAAGTGAATGTGGACAAATTTGTTTAAGTGGATGAGAAATCCTACAGGAAGACCGTGTGCTCTTTTGGTGGGGAGAAAGAGGGGGTGGTGAGATGGAGCTTCTGTTCCCTTGGGAGCTGAACTGTGTCGCGGCTCCGTCTTTGAGGCTTTAATTTTATTCTTGGCCCTCACAAAGACCCAAGCTGCTTCTTCCTCCTCACGCTGCCACCAGATGGTTTTGGATTAAACCTCAATCAATTCCGGGACACACAAGTTATTAAACACATTCAGTTTATTGATCAGGGTAGGGTTAATGATTGGTTGGAAATAACAGTGTCAATCACAGGAAGTAACTCACTTATATTAACTTGGGTTTATTTAATTCCTTCTATTAATTCAATCTATTTCCCAATCTCTGCTCTCTCATCTATCTCAATCAATCCCCTTCTCAAACCTCTGATCTCAATCACTCTTTTTCTCAAACCTCTCTCTGAACTCTCATCTCCCTTCAGACTCCTCCTTTTGTACCCCTCCTTCTTTCCTGACTCCGCCTTCCGTCTTCCTCATTGGCTCTCCTGCCAAGGTTCCACTGAGACGGACAGGTGACGACTGGGGTAACCGCTACATACCTCCCTCCTTAAAAAGTTGTTTCCTGGGGTGAAACCTACAGTGGTTAGCCCTAGGAACAACGCAGAGCTTAAAGGCATGTTATCATCAAACATAAATTAACATTTTAATCTTATTACTTTATGCATCTCATCTTATTTTTTTTTTCATGTAAACATTTAAATAACCTTTGCATCTCCAATTGCATTTAAACTTAATCAACATTTTTATTACATACAAACCACTTCAGTCACTTTTATCCTTACCTATCATTAGTTCATCTATAAATTGCATTTTATTTTATTTCATATACCTATACACTTAGAATATTTATTTAGAACAATTTTAATACCATTAAAAGTTACATTTTCTTCGTTTCCGTCAGTTATTCTTCTGGTCTTCTGGATAAGGCGTCCTCGGCTACCACAGTTTGAGTTCCTTAGACTCTGGATCCCCAAAGGCACAGTCTTGTGGGGTATGGCCCACCTCATCAACTTCTTATTGTTCGCTCTGACAGTCCACAACCACAGCCGTGGGGAATGGTCTGTGCCTGGAACAAAATGTTTTCCCCATATGTACGGTCCTAGCTTTCGCAAAGACCATACAATCGCCAGACACTCACGGTATATGATGGAAATGTGTCTCTTGCCAGCCTGCAGCTTCTCGCTCAGGAACGTCACCGGATGAAGGTCCCCGTTGTCGTCCTCCTGGCTCAGCACGGCTCGTAGTCCGATGTGGGATGCCTCTGTGAAGACGGTGCACCCTCGCTGGAAATCTGGTTCTCTCAGGGCAGGACCGGTCATCAGCGCAGTCTCCAACCTCTCAAAGGTCTCTTCACAGTTGCTCGACCACAGGATCTTGCCAGGTTTTCTTTTAGGGGTTAGGTCCGATAAAGGGGCCTCTATTTCGCTGAAGTTCTGGATAGAGCGCCTCTCATAGCTAACTAACCCAACGAAAGATCTGATCTTCTTTGCTGTTGTTCTAGGCCAGCTACTGATTTCTTTCATCTTCAGTGTTAGGGGTTTGATTAGGCCTTCCCCAACAATATGGCCTAATTCTTTTAATTTGGAGTTACCCAGCTGGCATTTGCTAACATTCACTGTTAATCCAGCCTCATGTATTCTTAGTATCACTATTTCATTATGGTCTAGAGGATCTGTCCACGTCTGACTATAGGTCCTTATCTCATTTTTGTATACTACTGAGAATTCTCTACACTTGATCCAGTTCACATGGACCACTCTCTGACCTTCCTTTCCTTCCTCCTGAATTATGTAATTTATTTCATTCATCTTGGATTTTATTCTAACAGGATTTGCCCAGTTTATTTGCATCTTATTTCCTTTTATAGACCTCAGCCTCAGGGCTTCATCTCCAGGACTGAATGATCTTTCTCTGGCCTTTTTGTCAAAACCTAGTTTCTGCTTGCCTTGCTGTCTTTGTAAGTTTTCTGAAGTTAACTTCAGAGATAGTTTCAAGGGTTTCATTAACCTATTTATGTACTGGATCACTCTGGGACTCTGGGTATTCTCCTTGTTGTTTCTCCCAGTTTTGTCTGCTTAAATCCCAGGGTCTCCGCACTTTCCCTCCAAATAGCAGTTCAAATGGACTGAACTCAGTGCTTTCCTGGAGTACAGACCGGCATGCATATACCCAGGGTTGTATCTCGTGATCCCAGTCATTGTGTTTTTCTGCTGTATAAGCTCTGATCATTCGCATTAGGGTCCCATTAAATTTTTCCATGCTAGTAACTGTAGGGAATGGTCCCACAATGTCCAGGCCTATGCATTGAGATGGGGTAGATATGATTGGTAAAGGGCCCAATTTTGCTTTAGCTTTATCTTTGCCCGTACCCTGCCTTTGCCATACATCACAGCTTAGACAGTATGATTGTATTTGCTTCCCCATTCCTTGCCAGTAGAAATTCTGAGCGATTCTATGCTTTGTGTGTGTGATTCCTAAATGAGCATTATGTCCTTTCTCCATAATCCTTTCCCTGTATTTAAAAGGGATCACCAGTTGTTGTTGAACATTTTCCCCTCCCCTCTGAGGATTAATTAAGACCTTTCTGTATAACAGGTCTTTCTCCACACAGAACTCTTCAGGGCTTTCCGGGGTTAGTGTTCCTTCTCTGGCTGACTCAAAGCATTGTTGTAGCTTAGAATCCTGTCTTTGCTCTTGTTTAAAAGCATTTTCCTGAGGATTTCTTATAGCTATCACCTCAGATGTTTTATTGTCTTCATCTCCTCCTATAGTTCCATTAGGGATCTCACAATTTTCTGCAGGTTTTTCTCTTTTTTCTATCTGGGAGCGAGTAGTGATTAAAACACTCTTTACATGCTCAGATAGATCTAACCCAATCAAACATGGAGTAGGAATTTGATTTGTGATGGCCACCTTCCACACTCCAGTCCACCCTTGATATTTCATTGGTATTTGAGCCATAGGTAGAGTAATTAATTCTTTCCCAATCCCTTTTATGGTTATGTATTTATTTCTTACTATATTTTTCTGAGGGATAATATCAGGATGACACAAAGTCACTTGTGAGCAGGAGTCTCTCAACGCTAGATATTTTGTATTATTTATATAAATGTTTTCCCCAGAACACTGAAGCAGTTCTTGGTTATTTTCAATTAAATAACAATGCAATATTTCAGCCTCTGGAATTTGATCTGGTTCTCTGCTCTCAGCTTGGGTAGTAAGATTAGCTTGGGTTGCCATGGCGCCCAGTTCCACAGTCCCGGTGGTAACTTTGTTCTGCTGTACGCAGTATACAGCTTTAGGCTTAGGCAAATTTCCTTTTTGTGGCCCAAACTCTCTGTTCTTATTACAATGGGCTAAGAAGTGTCCCTTCTCCCCACAACCAAAGCACGTTCTAAAGTTCTTTTGATCATTACTAGGGGCTTTTCCCCCCTTTTCTTCCCAATTCTTGTTTCTGATTTGGTTATGATCTGAGGGCTTGCCTACAAAATGGCCCCCAACCGCCTGTTGGTTCTTAAAATGCCCTCTGGGATCTCTTTTCTGATCTTCCCAAGCTTTCCTCCCAACTTTTACCTCAGAAAAGCCCGGGTGTCGTATACTGGTGATAAAATCTGCAATTTCACTAGCTGCCTGAACATCTTTCGGCCTCTTGTCACTCACTAAGTACCTCAGGTCTCCTGGTAATAGCGAATAAAACTGTTCCAGCCCCATGATGTTCTTAAGGTCTTGAACTGTCTCAACCCCCTCCTGCTGCAGCCATTTTTCCATATATTTTATTAGATTTGCCCCTAATTGGGAATAGGATTCCTCAGTCCGTTTGGTTAATGCTCTAAACTTTCGTCTTAGATGTTCAGAATTAATTCCAAACTGAGAGAAAACCACCTTTTTATAATTTTCGTATTCCCTCACTTGGGCTGAAGGCATCTGAGAGTATATCTCTGCCATTTCGCCACTGATCTGTGATCTCATGACCACCATGCGCTCTGATCCCCTCACCTCGAAATCTTCACAAGCTCGCTCAAATAGGATGATAAAAGATTCAGGGTCATCACCATTCCTGTATATGGGGGATTTCTTGAGGTCAGTTTTGGACAAATGTCCCCCCTCAGAATGTGAGGTGTTGCTATTATTTTGAGCTGCTGCAAGCTCCATTCGTCGCATCTCTAGTTGAAAATCTATCTCTCTAGCTCTGGCCTCAGCTGCCATCTTATCTTTCTCCATGTCCATCTCTCTCTCTCTCTCTTTCTTTTTCTCTGGCCTCAGCTGCCATCTTATCTTTCTCCATGGCCAGGGCTATCTCTCTATCTCTGGCCTCAGCTTCAGCCCTAATTGCTAGCTGTTTTAGCTGGAATTCCTGTTCTTGTTGTAATTTCCATTTTTGAAATTCAATGGAGGCATCTCCTCCTGAAATCTCTACTTGTTCCTGTCCCTTTGAGGTAATTTCTTCCCTCAGGGTACCTCCCTCCTGAGTCTCAATCTCAGACTCAATCACCTGTTCTGTTTCTACTATTACCTGAGGTAATTTAGTCGCTTTCCTTGCTCGTGTGGAAGTCATCTTTAATTATTTATTGTCTTGTTTCAAAAGACAAACCTCAGTTTTAAAAGAGCACTTTTTTTTTCTTTGAGTCAGAGCGTATCTGTAAAACTGTACCTTCCCTTGCTGCTACCAGCCTGCGTTATGCGTTACTTTGTTTTTCTCTCTGGCACCCAGCCAGTGCCAGTTCCTTGGTTTGAGACAAATTATCTGCTGCCTCTAGCCACCAACAGTAACCTTAAATATTTGTTTTCAAGTGTCCCAGCTTTTATGGCTTAAAGGTTCCTCAGCTTATTCTGACCCTGGCCTTCGCTTTGTCCCTTCAGTGCTCTCCACCTGGAGCCTCTGGACAGCTAGCCCACTGATCCTTCTTCAGCTTGAGGCAAACTATTGAACTATTGCCAGAAATGGTCCCCTCAGAGTTGTCCCTATCTTAGTCTGCGCTCAGGAGCCTCTCCACTAAGCCTTTCCCCTTGAAAAGCTCTGGAAAGTTACCCACTCCGTTCACGTCAGATCACCCTGACTAATAAAGACTTTTTCAACTCTGGACCTTTCGTTTATTTGGCGTCACTGGATTATATTCAAATCCCGCCGCTGGTCACCACTTTGTCGCGGCTCCGTCTTTGAGGCTTTAATTTTATTCTTGGCCCTCACAAAGACCCAAGCTGCTTCTTCCTCCTCACGCTGCCACCAGATGTTTTTGGATTAAACATCACTCAATTCTGGGACACACAAGTTATTAAACACATTCAGTTTATTGATCAGGGTAGGGTTAATGATTGGTTGGAAATAACAGTGTCAATCACAGGAAGTAACTCACTTATATTAACTTGGGTTTATTTAATTCCTTCTATTAATTCAATCTATTTCCCAATCTCTGCTCTCTCATCTATCTCAATCAATCCCCTTCTCAAACCTCTGATCTCAATCACTCTTTTTCTCAAACCTCTCTCTGAACTCTCA
Organism: Intellagama lesueurii; assembly: GCA_037013535.1. Lineage (NCBI taxonomy): Eukaryota > Metazoa > Chordata > Lepidosauria > Squamata > Agamidae > Intellagama > Intellagama lesueurii. Next base: position 12,881,567 of record JBAJHW010000003.1, read on the forward strand.
TCTCCCTTCAGACTCCTCCTTTTGTACCCCTCCTTCTTTCCTGACTCCGCCTTCCGTCTTCCTCATTGGCTCTCCTGCCAAGGTTCCACTGAGAAGGACAGGTGACGACTGGGGTAACCGCTACAAACTGTATGTCTTGTTAGCCTTGACCTAAGCATTGAAGATTTGCTAGTTGGAGCTACTGAGCTTTGTATATTAGGCTCTACAAGACAAGATTCTGGGACTGGTTCCTAGTGGTTACTGTCTAGTGGTTACTGTCAACCGACAAAGACTATTCACAAACATCATAAGTGATCTCCAACCCATCTTTGCCAAGAATATTTCACTTTTGCAAGCCCTAGTTGGCAGACCTATACTTGCTTACAGACAACCCCCCTCCCAATCTTAAGCAACTACTGACACACAATGGAGTACACAACACAAACAACACTGACACAGAGATGGGGACTAAACCCTGCTACAAACTCAGATGCCAGCTCTACCCCCAAATTTATTCTGGCAATACAATTACAGGACCTAACAATGTCACACACAACATCGAGAGTACCTTGACTTGTTCCTCTGCCAATGTTATCTATGTGATATTTTGCCAACAATGCCCCTCTGCACTCTACATAGGACAAACAGGACAATCTCTGTGCAAAATAATTGACAAAAATCGGGCACCAGGAATGGCAATATACAGAAACCTGTTTCAAATCACTTTAATTTACCTGGACACTCTGCACAAGACCTGAGAGTTGCCATTCTGGAGAAAAAAGAGAGAGAGAGAGAGAGAGATGAGATGAGATAAGATGAGATGAGATGAGATAAAATATATACACATGCTACAAACTCATCTCAATGGACTCAATATAAGCCAAAGTTTCTTAGGTCATTATAAAATATTGTGTTGCATCTGCTAAAATTCCTAGCTATTTTACATATGCCACTGAATCATCCAACAGTTCAGATGCTATTTCTTTATTATATACCAGTGCCACCCCAAAAGCCCAATTGGTGATTAGAGATACTCATTGTTCCTGCTCATTATCTATAGGCTGGGATTAATTTAGCCACCAGTCATTGTTGTTGTTTACAGAATAATGCTTCCTGGGAGGGAGCTGAATATCAACAAGGGTATTAAAGGTGATTGCCAAGTCAACAACTTGTGCCCAAATACAATCTCTGATTTGGGGCCATGTATAATTGTATAAATACTTGCCATGTAGCCCCACCCATATGTTTGAGGAAGTGGACTTGTCCACGAAAGCTCATATTAAAACACAGCAGTTAATCTTTAAGGTGCCACAAAGTTTTTGTATTCTTTATTTTTTTCATTTTCCTTTTGTTTTTGCCTGATATGCTAGCACAGACTAACACGGCTCTCTCTTCTAAAATTCCTAACAGTTGTTTGCAATATTCAAGAGAGTGAGCTCTGTGGATCGTAAGAGACTAGGCAGAAACATTGACTATTTAATCCTCTTGAGCCTTAATGGGGCAAGGGACTTTTTTAAGGACCCAAGAAGAGGGAGCAGCTAAAACACTGTTTCCCCCTTCCTCCCATCTTTACCACTGCAAATCCAGAAGGACTTTGCTTTGCCTTTGTTTTTCCTTTGCTTTTTGCAAGGGGGTGGGACTCCTGATGTCAGTGCTTCCCTGCCTTGATATAGGTTGTTGTGGTTAAAATGCACAAGAAAATACATTTGAAAGGACATGATAATAGTACAAAATAGCCTTATGTAATATGTTATAAGGACTCGTAATAGGGTGATTCATCTGTGCATGATTCTAAGTCCCTCGCTCTTTAATGGAGGATTAGGCTGAGGAACAGTGACATTTAGGACAAGAGGAAAAAATTACTTTTTTAAAAAAAAAGAAACTGACCAAACACCAGGGGCACAGTGCAGTAACACAAAAGCAATGAATTTCAAAGTCACCTTTAATGAATTCTGACCCTCTGATTTCTTCTGTTCAACCTTCTGTGCAACAGATTTTATGTGGGGGTTATTTTATTTTTATTTTTCTTGAAAGGCAAAGAGGAAAAGATTGGCAAGTTTCTAATTTTATTATTATTATTTTAAGATTTCATTTCTTTTCAGTTTGTCCTGTCTGGCAATGGGCAAAAGGTTCAATGAGTTTATCAGATAACTGCAAGGCATGTGCACAAGAAATTAATTAATTCAAAAAGTGGGGTGGGGGACCACTGGAGGAACATCACTGTAATACGTAACTGCTGGGTAGCTCAGTGGTTTAGTTAGAGGTCGGGAGTTCGATTTCCCACTGTGCTTCCTTGACAGGGGTTGGAATTTGTGGCCCATAGGATCCCTTTCAGCTCTGCAGTTTTAGATGATGATGATCATATATGACCCAGGAAAAGTTCAAAATGAATATTAAAGGGACATAACCAATGGAAACAGATCTGGGTGTCTGTGAATCTTCACAGGCATTCCTGTCTCCAAAAAGGCTGTGAAGTGAGGATGGAATTTTCAGATTTCTTGGACTACAAATCTTATGATTCTCCATTCTTGGAGTTTTACCTGATAGACACCTAAATGTGGCTAACCTGGGAGAAAGGGCTAAACTAGAAGGCTTTGAGGCTGGGCTAGCTCTGCCTGGCTTCCTGTTCAGAAAGAAAGCTCCCAGCGAGCACTGGGGCAGGAACAGGAAACCCAGGTGGAACTAGGCCTAGCCCAGCCAGAAAGCCTTCCCCATGAGGCTTTTCTCCCAGGCGAGCCACATTGAGGTGTCTATAAAGTAGCTGACTGACAGGTGATGGAAAAGACTTTTAATTGTTTGGAGATCTTCATAGAAATTTACCCTTTTTTGCCTCTGGAGACTCACTGCAAGGTACGTCACACTTCAGTTAAAAATGTGCACATTTGCAAGGCTTGTGTACATTTCATACCTATAAAATCATGCATACATTTATAGAGTTTGAACAACTAAATTGAAAAATATGCACAACACGCTTTAGTCTATAGGAGACATATGTACAAGAGTGTATACATCAGGAAAACTGCATAAATAACTACATATTTTCCAGAAGAATGCTTATGGAAAATGTCTTTGGAAAGAAGAAAACAAAGGCTTGTACACTGATGTAAGAACATAGATGGGATCCAGATAAAGGCAACAGAAACAAGACTAAGAGTTTTCCACATCCTCATGCTAGAGTTTGGCACAGTGTATCGACATACAAGAGTCCAGATGAGCATCATAAATTAAAGGCATTTATTAAGAGGCTGTAGAGCCATACAGGTTACCTGCTCCTCCCAACACAGTTTTGGCTGAGCCAAAACGAAGGCTTGCCAAGCCAGCAGCATCCCCTTCCCTGAGATTTCAGGACCAAACCCTGAGATCCAAAGACAGACCCTGTAATGTCATGGGAGTACAGTTTTGTGGTGGCACAGGGGAAGAGCAGAGCCAGTTTTGGTACCCAGAGTTTCACAGTCCATTGATTGGGCCATAACGATATTGCATATATAGCAGGAGGGCAGAGAAATGAAGAGGAACACATGGGTTTCATTCTGTAACAGCCATATTGGTTCCGCACTGAGTCCATTGTTTTCCGTTTCCTTCTGCCCAAGCAGGAGTCACTAGTGGCAGAACAGGCAGTCACAGTGGGTGGATTCTCAGCCTTCCAGTAGCAAACACCAATGGGTAGGTTGGTACTTTTTTTTACCAGCAATTGTTTTTTGCTCTCTCTAAATTTTGATGCTCTGGGTTGAAGCCTCAGGTGCCCTGCCCTAGTCACAGCTCTCTTCTTCAGTAACAGTGGCAGAGCTTACTGTGTTCCTGAGAGACAGATAACTTAGAAAACTCTATGAGGAATTTACAGGCTAATGTGTGAATTCCAGTGGGAGCGGCAGCATTGCAAGGCAATGGAAAAGAAAATCATGAGAATGGACCTCCCAGTCTAGGACTGCTGTGGATACAGCATAGTGGAAAAACACAGGATATTTCTAAAATAATCTGGAAAACTACACATGATGAACTAGACAAACCACAGTGCTCAGAACAAGAAGGGTCCATTAACACTGGGAGCCATTTTCATAGCTCTTGAAAACAGAGCTCCTGATTTACCTCCTAATGGTGCCAAATTAGAGATTTGCCGTCAATGCTGCCTTGGGTGCTCCTCCTGTTGCTTTGCTTCCTTATTTGTTTGTTTGTTTGTTTGTTTGTTTGACTTCTACCCCACCCATCTAGACCAAAGGTCTACTCTGGGTGGCATTACAAATTTTTAAAAAGTGAAACCAATAAACGTATACTATGAATCCAAGATGGCAAAAATGCCAAAATTTAAAATACAGCAGGAGGGAAAGCCCGCCCAAATAGCCAGGTCTTAACTTTACTCCTGAAAACACCCAGAGAGGGAGTCAGGCAGATCTCCACGGGCAGGTTGTTCCAGAGGCAAGGGGCCACTGCTGAGAAGGCCCGGTTCCTCATTCTTTCCTTCCGGACCTCCTTTGGTGTTAGGCCCCTCAGCCACCTGGCCTGGCTAGAACGAGTGACTCTGGCAGAACTGGGTAGGAGGAGACGCTCTGCCAGATATCGAGGTCCTAAACCATTTAGGGCTTTATACAGTGGACCCTCGACATACGGAATTAATCCGTATTGGAACGGTGGCTGCAGGTCGAAAAGTCTGTAGGTCGAGGCTCCATTGACCTACAATGCATTGAAAACCGATTAATCCGTAACCAGCCGTTTTTGATCCATTTTGTTTGATTTTCCGGTCTGTAGGTCGATTCTCCGGCCGCAAGTCGAACCTAAATTTTGCGGCCAGAGAAGTCTGTAACTCGAAAAGTCTGCAGCTTGAGCTGTCTGTAAGTCGAGGGTCCACTGTATATCATCGTTAAGACTTTGAAATCAACGCGGAAGCAAATGGGCAGCCAATGCAAGGCTGCCAGCGTGGGGAAAATATGTTGGTACATTTTCACCCCTGTAAGAAGTCTGGCCACCATATTCTGCACCATCTGGAGTTTCCGTGTCAGTCTCAAAGGCAGCCCCACATAGAGTGCATTACAGTAGTCTAATCTCGAGACTACAAGCTCATGGACCAAGGTGGTGAGTGCCCCCACATCAAGATAGGGACGCAGCTGGGCAATGAACCTGACATCTCTAAAACCCTTCTGTTCCTCAGGTTGTCTAGGAGCACTGCTTATTGCAAATACATGCTTAGTTTCTTTCTATGTACATTGGCTTGATTGTTAGCCTTTCCCTTCCATGAAAAAGTTACGCTGCAATAAATATCATTTTAAAAAAAGAGTGATGGAATTTTCATTTTTTCTGGACTACAAACACCATAGTTCTCTATTCTGGGAGCTCTAGTTACTGTGCAGACACCTTGCAAACACCAAAATGTAATGCCCCTGAGGGAAAACCTTAAAATAGAAGTTTTAGAAACCTAGATTTGTCCAAGCTTCCTATTCCTGCTCCAGTGCTAGTTAGGAGCTTTCTAGCTGAGCAGGAAGCTTTGGTCGGTCTAGCTCAGTCTCAAAGTATTCATTAGACTTCATTCTGAGTTTCTCCCAGGGACATCACATTTCGGTATTTGTACTCCTTCCTATCTCTGCCATCTAAGGAAGGAATACTACGTTTAATGAGCCATTCCTGGATCTGCTCATAAATTTTACACTCTAAGATGACATGACTCAGTGTTTCTATATTCCCCTCACCACATACACACAAGAAATGCCTACAGAAGCTTTCGGAGGATAAGGATACAGAGGTAACAAACAGAGTAGCCAAATTTGGATGGATGGCAATAAAACTAAGGGATAACTGGTGAAATAATAAGGATAGACTAGGAAGTACTAGAGATATGGTATAGGATATGAAGCTGATTGGAGTCTACATAACTTATCAGATGTACAACCTTACTATAAGGTTCCCCCTTGACAATTGTCCAGTTGTATCCAACTCTAGGGGGCAGTGCTCATCCCCGTTTCCAAGCCATATAGCCAGCGTTTGTCCTTAGACAGTTTCCGTGGTCACGTGGCCAGCGCGACTAGACACGGAACACCGTTACCTTCCCACTGTAGTGGTACCTATTTATCTACTCGCATTTTTACATGCTTTTGAACTGCTAGGTTGGCAGGAGCTGGGACAAGCGACGGGAGCTCGCTCCATCGCGTGGATTCGAACTGTTGATCTTTTGACCTTGCAGCTCAGAGGCTTTGCAGTTTAACCCGCAGCGCCACCACGTCCCTAACTTTACTATAGTTATATCATTTTCTTGTGCATTTTAATGTATATGTATATGTTCATGGTTTTAATGGACAGAGGTTATAATAAACTTTGCAGCATAGGTATTTGTAAGGTATCTCTGCAGTAGGCAGAACTCCCAGAATGCATAATTATGATATCTGTAGTTCAGAAAATCCAAAAACCCCATCCCTAATGAAAACCATGTGACATACTGCAAGGTGAGCATTCAAAGCTACAAGTCTCTCCTGTGTATTAATGGTACAATACTGTCAGTCTCTTCTGCTGAAAGGTCCTTCTGTGCAAAGCTAACACTACAGTTCTGGTTAAGGTATACCAGGCATCAGGTTCCATTAACTTCAGGGGGGCATTAACTTTTGAATATTCTTGCATTGGAGTGGCCACACCCGGGTGAGGCACCCTGATGTTCTCCAGGTGTTGTGCATTTCAACTCCAGTGATTGCTTACCACTGGAAATTCTGGTTAGAGTTATATGTGGCCTGAAAAGCAAACAAGACACAACAGTCTGGCTATTGCATTTTGTGTTACTGTAGCTTCCAAATACATTTCAAGCAGAGCACTACATAAAGCAGACCACAGTAGTCTAGCTGTGAGATGATAAAGGTATGGCTCACTGTAATTTTGGTCTTACATAAGACTACATCATTTTGTTACTGGAAATAAAAAGGCCAGGAGCTTCCTTGTCTCCTCCAGTACAGGATAACTAAGCAACCATATAGAGACAATTGTCTCACTTTTCACAGCGTGCAAGGAATAGCAGGCCTTGAGATTAAATGGGGACAAATTATCTTCCTCCTTTTCCTAGAGATTTGCAGGGATGTAGAACCAGAACAAAGATGCCCACAAGACAGATTGGGGACAAAAAGCGCTTCAGTAAACTATCTCATTGGGGAGCACTGAAATTGCTAGCAGGGTGAGCAAAGCAGCTGTGCTAAGTGGTGATTTCAGCCATTCGAAATATCAAAATGGATAGAAGACCACACTTTTACCTTGGAAAGCAATTCTCTTAGAAGAATGAGAAACCTAGAATATCTTATACCAAAAAAAAAAAAGATAGGAAGGTGGAGCCATGGAGGGAAGCATGACTGGCTCATGCCTCTGAGGAACAAAGCCAAGATGGCTCTTCTGTTGCAGTGTTTTGAATTTCTGACAAAATTTCTTTTTGTTACACTGTGGAAGTACAGAGATCCACAGAGGAGAAGAGATACAAGTTCCCCAGAGTCCACTCCTGTCTCATTAAGTGGCACTTAAAGGCTTACTCTGAGACATTTGTAGAAAAAAAAAATTAAAAATATTTCTTTGCTTACAGTTGCTTGAAATTATAGGCTTGTGCATCCTGCTTTCTTTAGTGCACACATACTGAGCAACCAACTGAACAGACCAAGAGCAAACAAACAATTGCCTCCAACAAGGAGATAGAGGGAATGGAACATTCTGCAGAGCGGAGGGGCTGTCTTCGAATTCAAGTCTGGAAAAAATGATTGGTTAGTGCTGGACAGACAGATCATCACCCCAGCCCAGAAATCATTCCCTCCCAGTCACACAAAGCATGCAAAACTCACACATCTTCTCCCAGGGAGGGTTGACAGAGCATGAGAGAAAGAAGGGTATATTAGCAACTCTAAAAATGTAGGTCTGTGCAGCAGGGAGTCAATATAGCTTGGTGCCGGTAAACAGCAGTGTAGGAAACCTTTTCTTTCCAGTGGCAGCTCATAGACCAGGACAGGAGGGTACTTCACTCCAGCATTTCAGTAGGCACTAGTTATGAGTTGTCCTTGCTTCTTCCTAACTATGGACCAGTGTGCAAGGACATGGGGACTTGCATCCAGTCACCTTCATAAGAAAATGTGAAGGATCCATAGTTCTCTTGTGTGTGTAGTATGGGCTACCAAGTCAATTCTGACTTATGGCAACCCTTTCCAAGATTTTCTAGGGAGATAATATTCAGAAGTGGTTTACTGGTCCCTTCTTCTGGGAGGCGTCCTGGGTCTGTGCAGCTTGCCCAAGGCCACACAGGCTGGATCTACTCCCAGGAGATGCAGTGGGGGAATCGAACTCCCAGCCTCTGGCTCCGCAGCCAGACACCTAAATCACTGACCTATGCAGCCAATCTACTGGATATCGTGTGATATTCTTTGGTATCGGTATTTCAGGTCTTCTCTCCCACCCTGCTGTGTCAGCAAAAATCCAGATCTGCTTGGTTGTTGTTCTTCTTGTTTGTTTGTTTAAATTAGATTTTTATTTTTTTAAGAAAACAAGAGAAATTCTCCAGAATCCTCCTTTTTAGAGCTCTGCTACATGGGGGATGGGTGAATACTTACCTTATTGAGTGTATGAAATGGCCAAGAAACACAGCAAATCTTGGCTCATTTTCACAGCTCGTGTGGTCCACTTGATCGAGTGTTTGGGGTTTCGATACGAGTTCAAATTCCTGCTCAATCACAAACTGACAGGTGCCCTAGGAATATTAATGCCCAGTTCCCAAGGGCTGTTGCTATGATGGATGGAGTAAGAATTTTAAGACACGTTTCACCTAAACATGACTGATAATCTACAACTGATTAATAACAACATGAGAGCACAGATAAGGCAGAAATGATGGATAATTTTGACTTGTCAAGGGGTGACATTGTAACTGAAGGGGATGGATTTTTCAGAGTCAGAGACTCACAGCCTGGGACAGGGAGGGCAAACTTCAATGCAATTATATGCAAGAAACGTTTAAAATTATTTATTGTGCAAGGACGATAAAGTAACAACAGAAAGCTCTCTTAGTGCCAGAGCCGTCACAGACAAGACTCAAGGGACTACATGGAGAAGAGGGAAATCATTCTTTTAAGAGTGGTCTAAGGTCTGCACTTAGAGGCATGCAGTGCTATGCCTTAGTAATGTTGTTGTTGTTTAGTCGTTAAGTCGTGTCCGACTCTTCGTGACCCCATGGACCAGAGCATGCCAGGCCCTCCTGTCTTCCACTGCCTCCCGGAGTTTGGTCAAATCCATGTTGCTGAATATTCAGGGAAATACTCTGCTATTTCCTCCAGCATCAATGTTCTTAGTCATTTTTACACATTTTGTCTATGTGCAAATGCCTTCGTAATATACCATACAAATAGAAATCCTGATACAGTTGTAGCCTTGCTCTGTGTCATTCTTCTCTATGGATTCTCATGGGCTGTCAAGTAAGTTCTGACTTATGGCAAACCCTTTTCAGGGCTTTCCAGATAGACAACACTCTGAAGTAGTTTCCCATTTCCTTCTTCTGGGGTGTCCTAGGACTGGGGTGTCCCAAGGGCACACAGGCTGCCTTTGTTCACAGGAGGCCCAGTGGGGAATTGAACCCCCAACTTCTCACTCCACAGCCAGATACCTAAACTGCTGAACTATCCAGCCAGCTAGATTCTCAGTAGGGATGAGTAAATCTCTCCTTTTTTATTTTGTTGCATTTTCTTTCAGTTCCACAGGCATTTCCTTTCCCTCTTTGTTTTGTATCGGCTTCTGAGACTCTGCTATTTCCTCCAGCGTCAATGTTCATAGCCATTTTTACACATTTTGTCTATGTGCAAATTGATTTATGCATTTTAACTAATACGTGTCTTTCCCCCTGTGACTAAAGAATCTTGGTATGCATTTTAGCTGTATACTTTTTTTAGCCATTTGCAATTTAAATTGTCTGTGTTCTTCAATGCACACACTATTTCTCCATTAATTTCCATCCATCTCAAAAAAAAAAAGTGCCAGTTCTCAAGCTGACATGCATTTCTTCTTATAGTAAGTCTTGGGGTACATACAGGCTATTTTCGTTAAACTTCTAAAATCTATTTCTAATTCTCAGAAAGTGTGGATGGGGAAGTATAGTAATGTGGATGCAAAACAGATTCTTCTTTCTTTCTTTCGTTAAAATATTTTTACCCTGCCTTTCTCCTTAAAAGGACCCAAGGTGGCTTACAAAAAGATAATATTTAAAAGCTAAAAACACTAAGTATACAAATATTTTGAAAGGAATTAAACAAGTATTATATTAAAAATGGTAAAGAAAAGCAATATTAAAAATAGTACCTCCCACAGGCTATCTGAAGTTTCTGTTGTCTGGAGAGAATCAAATAATAACACAGTTAGTGGCTAAGTTTTTATTTTCAGCTATGAGAACTTGCAAAACGCTATAGCAAGATTTTATATTATACTATGTATTTATTTTATGTATTTTATCTTTGAATAATTGGGTCTATGACTGCATAATAAAACTTTACTTACTATTAAAAATACATTTTAAAGCAACACAGCACAGCAATCCTTTATTTAAAAAACCCTCTCAGACAGCCAGTCACTAAGACAAAGCTTACCTGAAAAGGAAAGATCTTCGCCTGCTTCCAGAAGGACAGCAAAGATGGGGCCTTCCTTGTTTCCTGTGGGAGGGAATTCCAGAGTCTGGGTGCAGCTACAGAGAAAGCCCTCTTCAATGTCCCCACCAAGTGTGCCTGTGAGGGTGAAAGGATGGAGAGCAAGACCTCCCCTGATGATCTTAATGCCTGGGCAAGCTCATAGAGGGAGATGGGGTCTTTTAGATAGCTCAGAAGCAAACCATTCTTATGGTATCTCCAAAAACCGCCCCACCTCTGCTCACCATTGTGTATTGAGTGGGGTATATGCACATATTCAGTTGAGTGTGCTCCAGATCTTCCATGCAACCAATCATGATGTTTCTGGTTGCATGCAGGATTCTATGCACATCAGGAAATAATCAGTAACAGAGTGACCACATCAATATACTGAATTATTGTCTGATATCCTGCATAAAATATATGCTCTCTTTATTTAAGCACAGGGGCAGGAGAAACAGACAAAAGGAACTAAAGAGTGTGATCAACAGGATGAGCACAGCATTCAGTACAAGAATTAGGAAATAATAATTTTTAAAAAACACACACACAACAGATATACCTTTTTCAAAGCAAGACCATAACTATGCAAGCTATACAGAATTTTAGTAGCAGAAGTATCTATATTCTAAGAGGGCTGAATGGGGGCATCAAGACAGAAGGTATCTACTGAGAACTTTCAGCCAACATAGGAGAAGAGCCAAAGTTATATTCCTTCTTTTGCATTTTGGGGCCGGACATGACTTCCAAGAATGGAAAGTAAATTTCGCTAGCACAGCTTTTAGCAAAGACTGTGGCCAGACCTGTTCAGTCTAGGTTTTTCAGGGACCTTATTACAGTTGCAACTTTATTCCTCATTCCTTTCCTAATGATCCCCAGTACAGAATCCGCATTTTGTTTGAGGCAGTCAAACACTGGGTTGATGCTCCATTCTGGCACATCACTCTGAGTCTAGACTGGGGATAGGATTTTGGGTTTTTTTCTGACTTCAATTCCCCATTATAAGAGTTTGATTTTACAGACACCTACACACTTGATCTTGATCTACCACCTACACAGAGGTTATATCTCGTTAGGCCAACCACAAAGGCACAAAAAAGTGTACAAGATTACAAGATCATGGACCTCTTCATTAGGCAAGATACTAGAAAAGCAAAAAAGGGGAGAGAAGAAAGGAGGTAAATCTATATATCAGGATCTTGCATACCTCATAGGAAATCCCAGAGTTGATTTGCTATCTCACACATAATGAGGGCCACTAGCCACACAGCTTTGCAGCAGAGTGGTTTCTCTTGTTAGCTTAGCTACAGAGCTATTTTCTAGTTTGGTGATTTTATATTAGAAGGCAGGGGTACTTTGACCCCACAGAAGGGCTGTTATTTACATGCTCAGTTAGTCATAGAATCCTGGAATCCTGGACTTGGAAGCAGCATATAAGGCCATCGAATCCTACCCTCTGCTGAATGGAGAAATCCAAATCAAAGTATATCTGACATAGGACTGGCTAATTTTCTCTTGCATACCTCAGAGTTGGAGCATTCAGCACCTCCCGAGATAATTGGTTCCATTTTCGTACTGCTCTAACAGTTAATTTTTCCCCCCTGATCTTCATCCGAAATCTGGCTTCCTGTAACTTGAGCCCATTATTACATGTCCTGCACTCTGGAATGATGAAGAACAGATCCTGCCCCTCCTCTTTACGACTATCTTTCAAGTATTTGAAAAGTGCTATCCTATCTCCCCTTAGTCTTCTTTTCTCAAGGCTAAGCAGGCCCAGTTCTTTCAGTCTTCCCTCCTAGGGCTTGGTTTCCAGCCCCCTGATCATCCTCGTTGCCCTCCTCTGAACTTGTTTCAGTTTGCCAACATATTTCTTAAAACTGTCCAGAGCTAGGCACAGTACGCAAGATGAGGCCTAACCGGTGCCAAATAGAGGGGAACTGGTACTTCACAGAGGGGGACTTGTCTTCCATCTGGCTGATGAGAGTGAAGTTACAGTGCATCTGAGTGATTGACTTCATGTTCATCTAGTCCCACTTGGCAACAGGACCCCTTTATCACATTGCCCACTTTCAAAGTTAGGGGAATGCTACCTGGCCAACCCGTGGCTCCTTCCATAATAACATCCATGTTGTTAATAGTTAAAACTTTATCCTAGATATTGTGCATCTGCGGATACCACACTCAGATCTTGTGTAGCTGTGCACAAACATCTGTGCACACACACATAAGCCCCAGCACAAGGTAATGAAATTTGTCTGACTCTGGTAACAGAGCTGTATGCATAATGAAACATGATATTCATTTCTCCTTTTCCCTCTGCTGTCCTCTGGCTTTTCTTCTACAAAGCCAACTGCCAGATTTAGCTGTCAATTCCATGGCCTAAAGACTGAGTTGGATTATACAGTCAGACATTTCTCATTAATAACTGGGGAAATCAATAGGAGATAAAATGTTTTGCATCACAGACCCGAGGAAATAAAAGGAATAGGAAGCTACTGAGTTTATAACAGCTTAGTTGTTCAACTCCCATGTTTTCTCAGGCAGTTTGGCATGAATGAATCTCAGGAGCTGTCTGTTAAAGCTGTCTGAAATTCCACTGATCACAAACACAGGCCTCGCCGCATTTGCATGTGAGTTCTTTATCATGGCTGCGGGAGTTAATACAGGCTTCGAAATGCAAAGATACATCTAGTCAGCAGAGTCTCATCAGTGGGAAGATTCAACAGAAACACAGAGACAGCCAAGACACAAATGCCAAAAACAGATATTGTGCATGCATATAGTAGAATTTAAGCTGGCTGGATAGCTCCATGGTTTAGGTAAATGGCTGTGGAGGGAGAAGTTGGGAGTTCGATTCCCCACTGTGCCTCCTGGGAGAACAGCCAGTCTGTGTAGTCATGGGTAAGCTGAACAGTCCCAGGGCACCCCCAGCAGAAAGAAATGATGAATACTTCTGTGTATCCTCTACCTAGGAAATCCTGGGAAGGGTTGCCATAAGTTGGAATTGACTTGACGGCATGCAACTGTTGTTGCTGCAGCTTCACAGACCCCTTACTCCCATACTTTAATGCTCTTGCTGTCTTTCCAACCCATCTTTTTTTTCCCACTCATCCCCTGAAATTATCCAGAGGTGAAAAACATTGGTTAAAAATCCTATTTGTTAAACCCCCTGAGCCCATCATTGGTGTTAACTTTTCAGTGGCAATTTGCTGCAAGGTAAGGAATCAACATAAGTATTTCCTATCACACATCAAGTCATGTGACTGCTGTGCAACAGGAAATGTCTACACTGAGTTCTTAATTTGTGTCAATTTGCCAATGAAAGTGCTGATGGTATTATGTGCTCAAGAGCAACAAATAGGATTCTGGCCACCACATTTTTGTGGTTATCACTCCCCATTTACTTCAGCCTGGATTGGAAAGATGCAATACAATTCTTTTTCTGAGCAGCACACTTTCACGCATTTGGAGCAGTTCAACCTTGCCATCATTGCCATGTGTCTCTGGAGGTTCTCCTTCCCATCTCATTGCATGGCATTGGGTGCAAGAAGATGGCATGGAACAGTTACTATCAGTTGGCTCAGTACCATAATGCAAGCCTGGATTGGAGGAGTGTGCAGAGTTCCAAGAGCTGGTTCCTGGCTTGAAGGATTTGGACCCTGTTTGCTTCCTATCTTGCATGTTTCTGTTCTGGAATGTCATTTGTTCCAAACACAGTCACTCCTGCACAGTCACTCTTATCTTGCTGCTCTTGAAACTCAGTCATTCTGCCTTGATGCCATAGTGTTCTTCTCTCATCCTGGAGGATAACAAAATGGAGAGGAATGATGATGAATATCTGCTTGAGATCCTGAACACCACCCACACTAATCAAAAAACCATAAGTGCCATCCGACAACTCCCTGTTTACTTTCTATTTAAAAATGCCTGAAAATTGCCATCTCTGTGTGCTGCAGCCTACAGCAGGTTCTGGGGCCTTATCTACTAAGCCTGCCGAGATTGCTTATCATTGTTCTGAATCTTTCCAAAATATCAGAGGTTAGAATTTTTCCATGTTTGCTCAGGTCACATTCACACAAGAGGATACGGGTCTTTTGGAATGAGAAGTAACCTCCCCGTTTCCAACAAATATTACTGAATGTCTAGAGCAGTGGTTGTCCACTTTGGATCCCCAGTTGTTCCTGGACTACAACTCCCAGAAATCCTGGCTAGCACAGCTAGTGGTAAAGGCTTCTGGGAGTTTTAGTCCAAGAACACCTGGGAACCCAAGATTGGGAACCATGATTCTAGAGAAATGCAGATTACTGTTATTAGCATGCTTGGAAACATCTGGGGCTGTCCAGAACCCCCTAAAGTAGTGTAATGTCTCAGTTATGGTGGAGGGTCCCACCTCATCAACTGCCAGTCCAGGTGGCTTCTACACATGGAATGGAGATGGTCATCATCTTGTCTTTCAACTCAGACATCAATGGGTCATAGATCGTTTCTTTATTAAATGGTTTTCTACTTAAGGGTTTTCAAGTTGACAGATAGGAGCTCATGGATAGGAAGTGGCTGTGCGTTCCTCTGTGTTTAAATGATATGTCATGCATATGTCAAAAGTCATGCACTTTGTCACAACCGTCCTACAAGCTAACACCACTTGTCTCAATACCCGGTCACTCACCATCCATCTCTGACGTGCCTCCTACGTGTACCTAGATTATGTACCCAATCTCAGGCACCCACCACGTCCTTTACTACACTGCCACCAGTTGATCTCTTTACCAACTATGTATACTGTGAAAGACTGAGGTCCATTCAGTACTTAACTTTGAAATAAGAACAGGTTTATTGGTTACAAGTTGTTTCATGAATAAGCACATTCTTAAAGTTACACAAAGCGTCCAGTTAACCTCTTCTATACACTTAACTAATACAGATCACACTCTGGCTGTTCACTCACTAAAATCTCTCTCTGCCACAAAACTCCCAAACTATCTCTCTATCTCTTCAAACTCTTCACTCCTTTTTTAAAATCTCCTCCACACTGTGCTTCAGCCCCCCTTCTATGTAGCTGACTCCGCCTCCAAACAGCTCCCTATTGGTTCATGCAAATGCACTGCTGAATATGCATGACAGGGTGACCGCTACACACTTCTTATGTGTATGCATATTTGGAAACAGCAAAGTCCAGTTTAGAAGTGGCAGAGGCAGAAGGAGAGAGAATGAAAAAGGGGGAGACACTGTGCATTGGCTGAAAACATGTATAATGTCTCTCTGCCTTTGGAGAATCTGACATGTTTTAGAAGAGTGGCTCCTAACCTGGGTCACCCAGGTGTTCTTGAACTGCAACTCCCAGAAACCTTCACCACTAGTTGTGCTGGCCAGGTTTTCTGGGAGTTGCAGTCCAAGAACACCTGGGTAGCCCAAGGTTAGGAGCCACCATTTTAGAAGATCAATGAGCTATCTTCTGAGAAGTACCTGCTCTTTCCCTCCATTTACCCTCTAGTTGCATGTCGATAAGTGAAGCAAACGTTGTGAAGTTTTCAGAGTATCATTCATCTCCACAGCTTCCTCACTGAAAGGAAACCGAAACTTGACCAAAGCTGTCCCTTGAAGCCACTCACCACTTGGGAAACTATGGTCTGTGGGACAACATTGTAGCCCTGTTCTGTTTTATTCCAAAAGAGAAAACGTCCTAGACCTTTGCTTTTGATTTATGTAAAGAGGACAATCTACAGATGAAAAAGCTCCCTTTTTTCCATCTTCCCTTTTTTTTCATTCTGTTCCACCACTCCTTCCTTTCTATCCTCATCCCCTATCTGCCTATAAATCCTACAAAGGAGAGATGAATTGTAACCATCTCAAAATAAGAACATTGTAATCTGTTGTTGGAGAAAACATTCTGTTATCCTTCCTTCAAGTGTTTTCAAAGGAGATGTGTTACAGTTGTTTTCCAATTCACCCTGTTTCAGAAGCCAAACCAGGCCAAAATGCTGAAGAATGAGTATCAGCATGTGGGGAAAATGTCAGTGATTTATGATGATGGGGTGAGGTGGGGGAAGCTCAGACAGTAATCTCAGCTGTCAGAATCAGGGTATTACAAATAGATATGTCACTGAGATGTATATTCTCAGACTCAGAAATATGAGTCTCAGGAGCTCTTCATATCAACTCAGATATGAGTTGTGTGTTATAACCTCTCTGTTCTTTCTACCTCTGATGTTTAATTTGAACAAGAACAGAACTGTGCCGCCAAGCCATGATCCTCCAAAGCTCTTCAAATAACAATGCAGTCCAAAATTTAACAATAAAAGTGCAACAGCTCTAGAGGGTTAGGATTAGGCACCAGCCTTTTCTCATAGCAGGAATCACCTTCCAACTGATGGCAGAACCCTCTTCTGCCAACTGATCACAGAGATCTGCCAACAGAAAGATTTGCTGGAGGACCTTCTTATTGGCTAAGATCTGCCAGCAGAAGAGGCCAAAGGGAGAAGGAATGAGCAGGATAGAGACGTTATCATAGATCCGACAGCGGAGACAATCCGGTGGAGACACCGTGATTGCATAGAGGTAGGCCAAGGTGAGGGTAAGTTCTGAAGAATTTTCATCATCTCTAAGCTGGGAGGTTTTTAGAGTTAGCAGAGCTTCAGTAAGCCTAGTGTCAGTTCAGCTGGCCTTTGGGCATCTTGACCCAGTTAGGATTGCACTTTAAGTTCTTTTTTCTCCTTCATAATTCCAAGTAAAAACAGGCAGTTCTGATCCTGATTGAGACTCATATGTGAAGACAGGAGATGTTAAACAATCCTGTCCCCTTCTTTGCATTTCTACATTAGCATCACTGAGAGAGAGAGAGAGAAATAGACTATGGAGGCTTAACAAAGACTCTCTTCATGCAGATTCAGGGTGAGGTGAAAGTTGAGGGATACAACTGGCTGCAGGAAGTTTCAAACTCTCCTATCCCTGTGTCTTGATTTGGAGCCTTTCAGACGTCACTGAAATAGATTCAGCTGCGTGTCTTTATTGCATTGTGTACATCAGCCCTAAATAAAATGCTTTGTGCATCCAAAAGCATGTAGCACTAAAGTCAAGCCTCTGAGAAAACAAAATAAATAAATGCAGTCCATTCAAAATAGTATCCAAGTCCGTATATGTAGTCTTCAACACTACACTTCATCCATTTACTGCTTCTCTCTTTGCGTCGTGCCTAATATCTTCCAAGTATGCTCCTCTCTTTTATTTTTATAAGAACTCAGTAGGATGGGAAATGCTGAGAGGGAAATCACTAAGTCATCATCAAGACTGAACTGATATTTCAGCCTGGATCATCCCAGTTCTACTGGAACAGACCATCTTAGTGACAGGAATATCGTAATGGTCCTCCTATCAGCCACATCCAGCAAGGCCAAGGTCAGACATGGTGGAAGTTGGTGTCCAAAAATCTCCGGAAGACTGTGTTTTCTCTATCCCACCTTTACCTAGAATGCCATGTTGGAACCAATCCTGTCTCTATGTTTCACATACTAGAAAAGCCATTTTCGTTACTGCGCTCCTTTGAAAGTCCCTTCCTTAAAGAAGGCAATTAATTAGCAAAGCCCTCCAAAGAGAAATAAAACTTTAAAATCATTTCTCGGCTTGCAACTTGATTGCATCTTTGTTCTCTGGCGTTTGGTGATCTAATGTTCTGTAACAAACGTCTCCCCAACGCTCGGATTTCAAAGGCCATCTTAACAGTTTTACAGCCATGCTTACGAAATGAGCATGAGAGAGCTAAGTGGCCTACTAAACAGCACTTTTCTTTGGTGATTTGTCCCTAATTGCAACCTGGAGTTAATGAATTAAACAGGATTTTTATTTTAATTCTCCAATATAAAAAAAAAATTAAGGAAAGGGAGGTCTGGCAAACTAGTTCCATAATCATGTGGCACGAATATTGTGCACTCACCTAATTGAAATGTTGCTGTTTCTGCTGTGTGTTTTTTTTTAATTGAGTGGTCATTAGCTTTCCCCAAGGGTGGGGGAGGAATAAGAACCCCCTCTTCCCAACTGATCAACAGACAGATTCCATATTAGTGGTTACGTTTGCAAACTGTATTTTGGAGCGATTCATGTTGCCAGCAGAATTGACCGTGTTTTCACCTTTTGTGTGGGAGGCTCACCGAATTTCCAGGGTCACCTTCAAAGTCTGGCACAGGCCCAAGAGAAAAAGCATGCACAGGCCTATTTCACAGAAGATATAAACAGTTCATCATTGCAGTCCCTGAGGTTGTTGTGCATCCTGTCTGAATCTTAACTTTCGGCATCCAAAATGCTTTGAGTAACTCTTGCTGCTTTCCAAGGTTCAGTCGTTGGTACCAAAGGCAATTCTACAAAGGTCCAGATTTAGAACAGTGATTTTCAAATGTTAAGCAGGGCACAGTGGTATAAGACAACAGGGGCAGAAAACATGCTGTGCAGCACTAAATCTGTATATTCACCTACCTACCTTCCGTGTCTTTCTTTCCCAATGAGACAGTCAAGTATTCAACAACCACAATTCCACTATTCTGTTGTAAAATGCTGGCAATAGTTAAAATTTGTCAAAAGAGAAAACAAAGATGAATATAAAGACATACAAAGCCATGCACACAGATGCACAAAAGTGTAAAACATCCATACTATTGGTCAGAAGGTACAACTGCAAAAAATAAAGTGCTTCAAGCATCATTGGTCCACCCAGGTCAAAGGAATGTGTAGACACTGGCTTTTCATTTGGTACTAAAAGGCAAAGGAGACTTACCAACATGGGTACCACCAATAAAAAGAGTGTCTTCCATAGGATCACCTATTGTACTTCAGGTGGAAGTGCGACACAGGGCATAGGATCAGCTAAAGTGTGATTGCTTCCTGGATTTGTGGTCTTCAAATGGAATGCTGAGTTAGAAAGATATTTCTCAACAGAGTTACTTGACATTAGAAGTGGAAGTGACATCTCACAAATCTTGGCATTATAGGTCACTCAAAGCCAACGATTGGAAGCAAACTGGAAATCAATAAAGCTGGCATAATATTGTTATTATGTAATCTACCAAATAAGCTTCCATCCAGCCTGTTGTGCTCCATTTCTCACTAGCTGAAGTTTCTGAAAGTTCGCAAAGGCAATTCTACAAAGGTCCATATTAGACTATTAATTAATTATTTGACATCAGGTTGCTTTTCATTTATGACAATCTAGGTATAAGTACTCAGAAATGATTTGTCAGTCCCTCCTTCTAGTAGTGCCCTAGGACCATTCAAGTTGCCCAACCCTGGCTCTTCTCCTGGAAGAGACAGTGAGGATTTCGAAGCCCGATCCCTGGCTTTGCAGCCAAGTGCTCCAACCTACTGAACTATCCAGCTCCTGATTACTAGAACCTTAATCAGGATATAACTATGGATATAGTTAATCAGGATATAAGGAATATGTTATTGTGGCCAGATCCTTTGTCAAATAAGGCCAACAATACTCTTGGAATGAATCTGAACTTGATTGACTAGATTTCAGTGGTAAGGATTGCAGCCGTTCCTGGAAATGTCATCGCTGATCATGGTAGCACATACCTCAGTTACATCCCACATGTACGACTGAAATATGTTTCAGGGGGGACTGCCTTTAAAAGGTGTTTTAAAATTTCAGCAGGTCCATATTCTTCCAGCCAGACACCTAAACAGGGCCAGTTATGGGTAGCATGTGACTCCCTTGAATAGCTGCATTGGGTACTGGTGTATTTCCAGACATAAGTCAAGTGTTAATTGTGTCTGATACAGCTATACAACAACAGAGCGGTCTTTGAAAAAAGATGCATTTGGACGAGTGTAAGGCAAGAACTACCTGTGGAAGGCTTTGATAATCCACAGTAAGCTTTTTAACTGCATGTTAATAATAATAATTGATAATAATCCACAAGTGAAATGTTTCGATTGTCAGATCGTGGTTCCCATCATCATCAGGGCTTTGGGAACAATACCATGGAATTTTACACAGTATTATAATCAGCTGCAGACCTCATAAATAACACCATCAGAGCTACCAAAAATGGGCAATATTAGGAACAGCATACAGTGCTGAAATTTAATAGATACTAAGGTTTTTGGTTAAAACTTGTTATCTGTTACATAATAGCTGTCAATATTTTTATAATTTTGATTGACTGTGTTATTTTTGAATAATAACAAGAACAACAACCTTAGAACTGCAGAGCTGGAAGGGACCCTACGGATCACTGAGTGCAGCCCCCTGTCAAGGAGGCACAGCGGGGAATCGAACTCACAACCTTTGGCAGCCTAAACCACTGAGCTATCCAGCAGGTTATCTGCAAACAGCCACCAAATTGTCTGTTTTACACATCCTGCTTTAATGCAATTTAATGCATTAAAGCAGGACGTGGAGCAGCCACTGGCCTGCCAGCCAGCCAGCCAGGCAATATTGGGTGGCTTCTTGCCACTACTGACAGCACTGGGATCAGGGTAGCAGCTTGCCTGCTTCACATGCAGTGGAAACGGAGCCACTGGCATGACCCCCTCCCTGGCACAAACAATGTCATAAACCCACCAGTGCCAAGGTAGCCGGGAAACCTCCCAACCCTGGCTGGGCAGTGATGCTGTTCTTGCCTGTGAGGCAGCTCCAGAAGCTCTGTTTTTTGCCATGTGTTTAGTCCCGACCCCAATACTCTCATGATCTGGGAAGCCACCCAGCACTGGCTAGCCAGTGACGGAAGCCTTGATGTGGTTTTAAAAAGTGTGCATAGGTGCCAAGCCTCACCAGGGCTCGCATCCTGTGCAGTGACCAAAACACTGTGAATTCACTTTTCGTTGTCCCAGAACTGTAGTTACAGCCTAAGATCCTTAGAAGAGGTTCTTTCTGTTTAACTGACAACGGAGGTACATATGGAAGGAACTCAAGGAAGGACCTTTGAGTAGTGGCTTGTTCCTGGCTGTGCCAAGAGAAGCTGGACAATATTTGATCTTTGTTGTCTTTCAGCAATACACAGAATTTTTTTTTGATCAGAGACACTTTGTGTTAATCAAAGAAGGTCCATTCTGACTCTATGACTCTGTGATTCTAGAGAAAGCAGATGCCGACTAAACAGGAAGACAACTTCCTGATAGTAGAATACCGTGCAAGGTGATGGTTTTTAAACAAAGAAGGCCAACTGTCAAGAGATGCCAAAGGTATAGATTCCTGTATTGGCAGAAGCAGGGTGAATTTGATTTAAATCAAATTGCTCTAAATTGTGATTTTAATCACGATTTAAATTTTAAAATTTGACATTTTTGACAATTGAAATTTAAAAATCAATAAAAAAATTAAATCATGATTTAAATCATTTTGATTTTTTTTAAAAAAAATCATTGATTTTAATCACACTAGTCAGAAGTTTGGACAAGATGACCCCGGCAGTCAATTCCAACTCTATAATTCTATGAAGTGATGCGCTGGATCAGACCACATGCCCTATTGGCACAGAGTGGTCAATCAGCTGACGATCTAGAGCAGGGATTGAGTGCAACTGCACCTCATCTCATCATGTTCATCAGCTGATAAACTAAGGCATACTGCTTTTAATATTAGAGGTAAAATACAGATTTTCTGATGATGATGATCTGCTATCAAGTCAATTCTAACTTATGCCAACAATTTACACAGGTTTGCAGGTAGAGAATACTCGGAAGTGGTTTATCATTCCCTTCTTCTGGGAATGCCCTGGGACTGGGCAGCTTGCCCAAGGCCACACAGGCTGGCTCTACTCACAAGAGGAGGTACCGTGGAGAAATGAACTCTCGACCTCTGGCTCCATAGCCAGATACTTAAACTACTGAGCTACCCAGTCAGCTAGAATAGTTTTTCTACCTAGTTGTTTTGATGACCTTGTCTTTGTGGATTTATTCAGTCCGGTTTTAAAGCTATCCAAATTATCATCCCTCACTACATCTTGTGGCAGGGAATTCCACAGTTTAATCATGCACTGTGTGAAGAGGTATTTCCTTTTAACTGTGGGTGTGACTACACAGTATGAAAATCTCCGTTCTCCTCAGAATTTTTCAAACCAGCTCCCTGATTTCTGTGGATGAAATCACAATAGTCATCCAGGCCAATACAAACAATTGTTGTGTTGAAGGAGTCAGCAGGGTTAAAGGCAGTACCTATGAGAAGAGCAATCCTTGCTAAGATCAGCAGAGATGACAACTTCACTTCATTCTGTTTTGTTTTTGTTTTTTAATTTCCAAAGTGATATAGTGCTAATCCAGTAGAATGCTAGCTTTGGCATGCATTAAAAAAGAAAAGAAACATTCCTATGACTGCCCCTTTGCTTCTGATCAGGTGATTACACACCAAAAAATGAAGAAAAGTGATGCCAGCTGAATTGGAGCAAAATAAACCACCACCACCACCCCCGGCTGGATAAACAAAAAGAGATTATTCTCCAATGAAAAATACTGGGTTTCCCTCCTTAGCTTTATGTTGGGAAGTCAGTTTGTGTCTGATTTATCCTTGCCAATTCAGATGTTGAATAAATGGCCAATATCCTCAATCTCATACCATTCAGCTTTAGGGGACAATCTCTGTTTCTGGAACTAAGCGAGGATTTTATTTTTCAGTGCAGCTAATTTCTTTTTGTATGGACATGTTTTAACTGATTTACTATAATGCTGTAGTTACAATTTTATTTATTTATTTTATTTATTTATTAGATTTCTACCCCGCCCCCCTAGACAGTGTCTACTCGGGGCGGCTTACAAATGTCATAAAATATCATAAATATCATAAAACATCATAAACATTAAACAATTGTATTCAAGATGGGGAATGATAGAAAACAAAAAACTAGAATTCAAGAATTGACAGAAGGGAAGGCCTGCCTAAATAGCCAAGTCTTTAAATGGCTCTTAAAAACACCCAGCGAGGGTAATTTTAAGAACACTATTTTACAAATAGTGTTCAAGGCCACTGACAAAAAAACAACATGTTGCTTTTTTGTCAGTGGCCTTGAACACTATTTGTAGTGGAAATGTGCGATATATATTTAGTAAGTAAATCAAGGCGCAAATACCAGCCTAAACAGGATAAAAGTACTTCTAAACGCAACTATGACCTGAACTGTCCAGGAGCAATTCTGAATCCAGCAGAACCACCAGACCATGAAGCTGATTATTCGTGGAAATAGCAATACCATCTAAAGCAGGGATTGTTCTAGCCTCAGCTCAGCAATGTGACTAGTCTTTCTGTCTGATCTGTATTAAGTTTCAGTACATCCAATCCATCACTGAACTCAGATAATGGTTCAGAACTTGCACAGCCTCACTGATTGAAAAATTAGATAGAAAAATAAATTAAAGAGAAGGAAGAGACAGTGTTATCAGCAACGCTCAAAGAAAAATGCTCCCCAACCTCAGATCAAAGTAGTCCCATGCCACAGTGATACCCAGATCTCTGTCTGTCTGTCTGTCTGTCTGTCTCACTCCTTCTATGTCTCTATATACAGTAGGTAGGGAGGCTGTCCCCAGAAACAAAGTCAAAATGTAACAGAAATAACATTAAGTGGCTAAGCAAGGGGGAGCCCACATACACCAGATTCCATATATACTAAATAGACTATCTACTAAATAGACAAGGTGGATATCTGCTCTACAAGCTGATTGAAAAAAATGTTACATTTTGGGTAGGAGCCAAGGTTATACATGTAGGGAACATAATGTGCCTTCAAGTTTAATTCAGAAGAAATACCTTGTGCTGCCAGATATGAAACTTTGGGGAGATGTCTTCTTAGAGCGAGATTCCAACTCTCAATGACAGGGAAAAGAATGGAAATAAGGCACAGATGTCAAAACTCTCATCTGAACTACCTCATTGGCCATCTGCTATGCTTTACAAGCCACTCCAAGAATGGAAGAGGGTGTATGCATTACAGGTTTTCATTACATATCCTAAAATCAGGAGGTTGAGACCTCAGGTATCATAGCTCATGTCCCTAGAAAAATAAAGATTATCTGTGTCATGGATGCCTATTTATTTATTTAGAACATTTTATCCTGAAAAGGACACAAGGTGGCTGACATCATTAAAAGACAATATGAAAGCTAACAACAGTGAGAATACAAATACTAAGAAGGATCAAAAGGTAAAGGTAAAGGTTCCCCTTGACATTTAGTCCAGTCGTGTCCGACTCTAGGGGGCGGTGCTCATCCCCGTTTCCAAGCCATAGAGCCAGCGTTTGTCCGAAGACAGTTTCCGTGGTCACGTGGCCAGCGCGACTAGACACGGAACGCTGTTACCTTCCCACCGAGGTGGTACCTATTTATCTACTCGCATTTTTACATGCTTTCGAACTGCTAGGTTGGCAGGAGCTGGGACAAGCGATGGGAGCTCACTCCGTCACTTGGATTCGATCTTACGACTGCTGGTCTTCTGACCCTGCAGCACAGAGGCTTCAGCAGTTTAACCCGCAGCGCCACCACGTCCCCTTAAGAAGGATCAAACAAGTAAGCAAAAAACATAAGCGACACCAAAACACATTCAAAGCAGTAAGGTACAACAATCCATATAAAAAAATCCCCACTCAGGCAGCCAGTCACTCAGGGAAAGCTTGCCTGGAGAAAAAGGTCTTTGCCTGCTTGTGGAAGGACATAAAGACGGGGCCAGCCTGGCCTCCTGTGGGAGGGAGTTCCAAAATCTGGAAGCAACAGAGAAGACCCTCTCCAGTGTTCCCACCCAGGTGGCAGGACCAAGAGAAAGGCCTGATTGGGAATCTTTGGGCTGCATGCCACCTGTAACATATAATATCTGGCAGCCCTACCAACTTTCTCAAGAATTAGTAGATATTTTGCTCCTCTTTTCATCACTTTAATAATAATGGTGTACCATCAAATCATTTCTGACTCTTAATAATCCTCCCAAGGTTTTCAGGTATAAAATACTGAGAGATGGCTAACCAGTGACACTCCAGGAGTGTGTTCCTTATTTAAAGGCCATACAGGTGTCAGGGTACTTAACTGCATCAGCCATTCATGCTTCAGGTGATTTCAGCTGGCTCTTTTCTTCGAATGCTTTGGGAGCTCCTGACCCCTGACTTCACATGGAAGCACCTCAACTAGAGATGGGGGTATTCATATTCGTATACGAATACCCTCACACAGCTGGACGTAACGAGGGTCCAGCCCCCTGGGGCCAGAACATCCACTCATATGTCCGCTGCTGCCTCTGGCTCCGCTCTCCCTTCCAATCACTCTGGAGCTCGCGGTCAGCTAGCCACTCCTGGCAGAAGGAGGGAAGATGAGTCTTCCTGCCAGACTGATGAACAGACAGTGGAACAATTGGAAGGGAGAGCAGAGCCGGCGGCGGCAGCAGACACATAAGTGGACGGTCCGGCCCCAGGGGGCCAGACCCTTGTTCCATCCAGCTGTGCGGGGGTATTCGTATCTGTATACGAATACCCCCCTCTCTAACCTCAACACACTGAGTTATAGTGGTTCTTTCATCACTACCAAGGCCTGAAACAAAGCAAAATAAACACTTTTGACATCAGAAATTGTAGGTTGCCATACTGTTTTTCTGGGAAGGCAAGGATAGGTAATACCCTTTTTAGTCCAGTTAAAAAAATCACAAACTCAGGCTAGCCTTTCTGTTGGAATGTGGGATATACTTTCTTAGTTCTCTCTTGATGGGTTCTATATATCTAATATCATTCTCTATAACTGTGAGAACCTCAGAGATGAAACGACAATTCTCAGAAACCCACAACAGTCAAAAGTACCGTGTTTCCCCGAAAATAAGACAGGGTCTTATATTAATTTTTGCTCCAAAAAAGCATTAGGGCTTATTTTCAGGAGATGTTTTTTTTTTTTTTCATGTACAACAATCTACATTTACTCAAATACAGTCATGCCATCTAGTTGCTGCACAATGGTGGAGGGTGGGGTTTCACTTAACTAGGGCTTATTTTTGGGGTAGGGCTTATATTATGAGCATCCTGAAAAATCATACTAGGGCTTACTTTCAGGTTAGGTCTTATTTTCGGGGAAACAGGGTAATGTTCAACACAGGGGGTGACAAAGGCTTGTGAGAGGGGAGCAGATACCTCTCCCCTCATAAAGGTGAAGCTCTCCTAACCATGTGCTAAGTGTATTATTTAATTCTGCCCTCACATCTGCTGTGCATAAACTTACCAGACTGGGCTCTTTACTTAAGCTGAAAATGTGATTCCAGCAGACCCTCATGGACCCTGAGTTTAGTTGGTTAGCTGGCTCTTTCAGTTTCTGCAATGCAATTTCTGACTTAATCCATATGTTCAACGCACTTGTTTATCTTGGACAACTAGTTTCAAAATGAGTAACACACTGAATTATACCTCTTTGGTGCCATTTTTGCTAAAGTCATAATTATCTTATATGCTTCATTAATGCTTTTATGTGTTTTTAGATATTCTTCTGTATTGCTTATTACATGCATGCTAAATTAAATTTTATTTGTACATCTATGACGTTGATCTCCTATCACCTGCTATTATGGAGCCAATTAAAACATACTTAAAAACAAAACTCTTTCATGCTGCCCTTCATTTGCAGTCTCTAAAGTGCTTAAACAATCACTCCAATAAGAAATATATGCATTTCCCCCCCAGAGTTTATATTGTTTCAATCTTTTTCTTCTCTGATACTATTTCTGAGATGACTAATGCTGTTTGAATCCAGATGACGCCTAAATCAGGGAGTTAACCACAACATTGAATGCAACTGTGCCATCATGAAAAGAACTTTATAAATCTTCAAATGCATAGGCAGATAGGAAAGGAGCCTCCCTGAAGAATATGAATATCACAAGAATAAGACTATCGCACACAAACATCAAACTTTCACCTCCTCCAGCACAGTTTGCTAGGAAATTTGTCCTCTTGCATAGGTAACAGAGAAGCAGAGCCACTATCCTGAGACCAGGCAACCCTAATTATCTGCAAACTATATTAATAGGTTTTATTTTTAAAAAAACATTCTTCAGAATTGAGTATCATCATGAAACTGAAAAAAACAAAGCAAGAATCAAACAAGAGTTCTTAAGGGTAAATGTCTCGGATGCCATAAACTGGAGTCTCTCCACCCTCCAAATCAAAACGAGCGCTTTTTAAAAGGAAGGCTGAGTTT
Source organism: Intellagama lesueurii (assembly GCA_037013535.1). Taxonomy (NCBI): domain Eukaryota; kingdom Metazoa; phylum Chordata; class Lepidosauria; order Squamata; family Agamidae; genus Intellagama; species Intellagama lesueurii. The sequence continues at coordinate 12,909,286 of JBAJHW010000003.1, forward strand.
TATCTCTTCCACTGATGGGAGAGAATAGAAAGTAGACAATTGCTCCTACAATATTCCCTAGCAAGAAATCAGTGCTATGTTTTTGTTCCACCAGCCGCTAGACCATCTAACAAATGGCAGGACTTTAAACATCTCTATAAAAGCCAACAGCCAAACGATATAACAGGATCTATTACAAAGGCAGGAATGTCACTGTAAAAACTGGAGCATCTGTTCATTATCTAGGGACCTCCAAAAAAAGAGAGAATGTTTCATAATACAATCCCTTTGCTGTAAAAGGTGTTGAATTCTGTGAGGATCTAACACCGCTGTTTGTTCTCAGAATGGAGGAGAGCTTTTCTGATGGGGGCATCACAGATATGTGTGCTCACTGGCTTGCTGGCGGGCTTGTTGGCTGGCTGGCTTGCTTGCTTGCTTGCTCGCTCGATTGATTGATTGATTGATTGATTGATTGATTGATTGATTTGCCACCTTGTAGCTACAAAGAGTTACACCCCTCCCTCATTTACAGATAAATAAACAGGCACAAGTTTCACTCATACCAGGATAACAATAGAGAGCCGTGTGGTCCTTCACACTATCCAAATGTAGAAGAGGTGATACCTTTATTTAGATCAGCGGTTTTCAAACTGGGGTCCCCAGATACCTTTATTTAGAAGGCTTCTGGGAATTGCAGTCCAAGAACATCTGGGGACCCCAGGTTGAGAACCACTGCTTTAAGCATAGTCATGTGTTAATTATTACAGCTCAAAAGGAATCGTCACACAGTCAAAAAAGGATCCATGTTTGGGCAATATCATTGTTAAGAACAATCAAAATGTGATGAAATACATTTATCTGTGTTGGTTGGGCCTAATACAGACATTGTCCATTACTAGAAACCAGTGAGCACATTCACTGAAACTAAATGGTGACAAATGAAGGGAAGTATTTCTTCACCTAATACCGAGTTATATTGTAGAATTGTTCAGTTGAGAAGTAAAGTATCTGAGATAGCAGGTGGTGGTGGTCATCCCATTTCAGTGACTCCCAACCTTGGGTCCTCAGACATTCCTGGACTGCAACTCCCAGAAATCCTGGCCAGCACAGCAAGTGATGAAGGCTTCTGGGAATTGCAGTCCAAGAACATCTGGAAACCCCAGTTTGAGAACCACTGATTTAGACCACTAAAAATCAAACATTCAATCTAAACTTTTGTGAATAAAATTCACTTCCTCAGACACAAGGTAGAAAAAGTATGAATGAAAGTCTCAAAACGTACATGGCAGAATACAACTCCATCATCCCCCGCATCAAAGTTGAGCCACATCTGTGACCTATGGTGAAGGCAGCAGAAAATCACTTCTCCTAATTTAAATTCAGAGCTACCTTTTGGATACTTTTTCTTCTTCTTCTTCTTTGCATGTAAATTGTTACAACTACACTTATCTCGATGAGACACTTAATTAAGGAATAAAAGAGGCTGAAGGAGAGGAAATTGCTATGCGCTCTTAAAGTTCTTCTGTGCATAGAAGAGATAATGAAAAAAATGGAAATACATGTGATACTTGCTGAACAGCTGAGGGATGTGAGGAACTTTACTTTTTTGACCTCTTTGGTGCGTCTATGGCTTGTTCCATCAATAAAATAAGTCAGTTGATGACACAGCCCAGAAAATGACCATGTGTGACTCAGACAGCCTTCAAATGTCAGTCCTAATTAATGAGTTGTAGGTTGTTGGTGGGTTTTTTAAAGCTACTCTTCTTTACTTCTTTCCATCTCCATTTCTAAGCATGCAGAGTGCAGACGCATTTAGGGAGAAGGCTATCCTGAATACATATGAATGAAAAGCAGAATCCCATTTTCAAAATCAAATTTGGTTTAACAGTCCTTGCTTAACAGAGGACATTTTTAAAATCCACATTTGAAATTTTATAGAGAGCTTGTATGATTCAGAAAATTGAGGATGAACCAGTCTCAAAGGTGGAATTAAAAATGTTGAAGAAACACAGTAGCTTAACTACTAGCTTAACAGCAAAATCCAGTATTCCACCCATATCAGTTGAAAGAACAAAGATACCAACAAACTGGAATCCTATTGTGCAGGTTGAAAGCTGGCAGAAGGGCTCTGGGATGTATGCTGTAGAGATGGGCACTTTGTGCTTTGTTGTGCTTCATACGAAGCACGAAACCACAGGTGGTGTGAAGGCCCATTCCGCCCCCCAGCTGGTTGGGCCACTTACCAGGCTCTGTGCCCTGCTGGGATCCGTCTTTGGCAGCAGAGCTCCAATCTAGGTGGGAGCCCAGCAGGCCCTTCCCCACCTCCTCAGGCAGCTGACCACTCATTCGCTGAGTGGGAAGACCCCCTGTCCTGCCTCCCTACAGGAGAGGTCAGCTGCCTGAGGAGGCAGGGAAGGGCTGGCTGGGCTTCTGCCAGGATTAGAGCACCATCACCGAAGGCAGACCCTGGTGGCACACGGAGCCGGGTAAGTGGGCTGACTGGTCCGGGGACTGGGGACTGGGCCTCCACACCACTTGTGGGGCCGTGCTTCATATGAAGCACAACAAAGCACGAAGCACCCATCTCTATGCTGCTCTCCCATTAGAAAAAGGGCCCAGCTGATGGTGTGCTTCTGCTCAGAAGGTGAGTTTATGAAAATCTCCACTGATTTATATCAGCATGTTCTCCCAGCACATTTCAATAATAATAATCTTTGAACTGAAGAGCTGGAAGGGACTCTATGGAACCAGCACAAACCTCCGAACCAAGGTTTGTGCCCTTCTCTGGTCACATCACTACAAGGCATTATACCAACCCAGAGTTGGGTCAATGAGAGGAGGGAAAAAAGGACCCACCAAGCCCAAATCCTTGCCTTAGGCCCAGTGAAATGGCATGGCACAGGAAACACTAGTAGGATAGCTCAGCTCATTGCATTGTACCCAGTTTAATGTGTTTCACACAGAATAACATCAGATACCTTGCTAAGGACAAGGTTTTGTGCCTTGAAGTGTAACGCAGGAAAAAATTAACAGATGAAGCATGAGTGGCAGATCTTACGAGCTGGACCAGTTTGGCTGGTAGCCCAAGGACAGCTTCCTTTCTCTCTCTCTTTCTTTGTCTCTCTCTCTCTCTCTTTCAAATACACACAAACACACACTTTCACAAAAGCCCCCCTCAAAAGCTGCAGAAAAGGAAAAAAGCAATGTGGCCCACAATTGCAAAAATGGCAACGCTGTTCACAGGCATTTTCTTGTCTTATCTGTGGCTATTGTAAAGAAATTCCACCTGGTTAAGCTTATTAAGTGATTAGCTATTGTTTACAGTGCTTCTTTTCATGTACAGTTGTGCTGTTGTTGTTTTAAACCTTAATTTGTTTCAATCCTTCTTCTGCGTTTGTGTCAAAAGCAAACCAGTGGTGTACCAGGAAGTGTATAGTCCAAGAAAAGAGCTCCTTACATAAGGTTTGGGGGGTTTTTTTTGGTGCCAGATCATCTGTGATTTGGAAGATTTTTTTTTTTAATCAATACTGTGGAGATGTTGGGGACCTTCAAAGATAGACTTGGGGGGGCACGTGTTGCTCACAGGCTGAACAGTCCCTACCCCATAATTTACAATGATGGGAAAGGCATATTCCTCTCTGTTTATATCTGTCTTTCTTATAGTTACTTCAGCTTACTTCCAAGTATAAACCATCGATAGGTTTGGCCTAGGGGCATGAGGACATGACTGGAAATTCAGTGCAGTACACAAAAAGATTTCAGTCAACAGACAGACAGTCAGACAAATGCTGACCTTCCATGTCGGTATGATCTTTGGGGGCGGGAGGAGCTAAAGTTTGCAGGATCACAGAGGCATGCCATGTAGAATGTTCTCCCTCCAGCATGACATCAGCTCACAATAACTATGCTTTTAGCATTTAAAAGGTTTTTTTAAAACTTTGTTTTCCCCCAACTCACGGAAACAGGGGTTTTTAGAAGTTGCATTTTTATGTCTTATACTGGACTGATTTATTACTGTACATGTTGTAAACCACTTTGTACAGATGAGAAGCAGTATGTAGAAATGTTTATAGTAAGTGAAAAAATTAATAATAAGGGGCTGATATTCTGGCAGGAACATCTTGATTCCTTACTGATTTCTCCCTGCAAGAAAAGTGGATGGTTTTTCTCAATACCCTCTCGCATGCTATTAGAGATCTCTTCATTATGGTAGACTTTAATGCAGTCTGGCTTACTGATCTTGTAGTGACTTATCCTGCCTTGCTACATCTCACCCCCTGCGGCATAGCTAAACAGGAGAGGTCGTGATGAGGAAGCTGATAATGTGAGATGCACATTATGTCATTCTTGTTATTCCACTGGTAAACGAGCAGAGATGAGAATGCACTGCATTAACAACCTTGGGAAGGAAAAGATCTCAGGAAACCTTTCTTTTTTTAACCCTTCCTTTCAAACGTTTGATCTTAACAAGCTAGTTTACAATGCATGTCTCCCCACTGACTCATTTCAGCTCCATTAAAAGAAGAAGAAAATACAACACAAAATAAGATGCCAACGTTATACAAATGGAAAAGGACAGACATTGAATTTTGTCTCTCTCTGCCTCGGCTGTACAAAAGAGGCAGACAGAGAGACTTCCATTCAGCCTTCTGGAAGATCATCATAACAAGACTCTTCAGCAGAGTTCTGCTTTCAAAGGCTCAGTTTTTAATGTATCAGTTGTGCTTTTCAACTGATTTTATCAAGTTTAGGAAACCTGCTTGGAGCCAAGAAGCTGCATGGGTCTGTATCCATGTGTGTGAAATGAAAAATTAGCTGCTGGTTGGTTTACAAGACACAAACAACCCCCCTCCAAAGCTTCTCATCTATGAGTATCCATGCAAAGAAACAGCCACCCTCATCCTCTCACACATTTTGCATTATTGTGGCAAAGCATTATTTGTGCAGTTTGGCTTGATCTGCACAAAACAGTTGTCATTCTCATTTCTCATAGAACAATCTTGCATTTTCTTGCCATCACATGCAAAAGCAAGGTAAATAGGAATTGGCAACCCTCGTTTAAAGCAAGTTTGAATGTTTCTCCTTAAGTGGAACACCTCTGAAACATGGAACTGGAAAAATGTAATGAGTTAAAGGGCACTGGGTGTTGATCATCTGAATGTGCTAGGGGTGCCTCCCACCCCCTTCCTGCTGTTCTATATCTCTCTTCCATAGACCTTATTATTTTTACCCTGGTACAAGTCCAATAAAAGTTTGAATATTTTTTAATTACAATAGGATATTCGGATACTGGCAGGACCTTGATTTTATGTATAGCAATAGTGTGGTTTCAATGAAACAATGTGATTTCATTGTGTAGTTCCACCCTACCTTTTTTTTTATTTTAATCAATGCTCAACAGAACTACATTCCCTAACGGTGGATCTCACCACTGGTCCATTGATTTCAACCAGCTTTGCTATTCACAGCAGCTGAACATCTGGTTTGACTAACTTAATTGGATTAGGACAAGAATGTAAAAGAACAGCCAGAACAAATCCAGCTAGGCCACTAAGTGGCTCCTTATTTACATCTAGCTGCATGACTGTATGTCTCCTGAGCCCACCTCTAGCCTTACACATTAATTGAAATGTCTTTCGAATTCTGCTTTTGCTGAAACAAGGAAACCATCATATTGCAGAATGCATCCGTGTTAACAGTTCCATGGTGACAGATTCAGCACTCCCTCCTCCTTTTCTGAAATACTTTTTAGCAAAGGCCATGTCCAGACTAGGGATTTAAATCCTGATCTGGTTCATCTTTGCTCAGTAACTGCAAAATTAAAAAAAAAAAAATACTCTTACCGCATGATCATATTATTAGTGTTGGTCTCCTAGAGATTGTGTACATTTTTGAGGGGAAAACCTGAAAAATGTGGAAACTGATGCTTTGTTCCATGGATGAATAAAAGCAGAAACACAAATGTTGCCTGTGTCTTACAATCATTCTGTGTTTCTGTGTGTGCTTAGCTTCATAAAGGAAAAAAGACAATAGTTTCATATAGGTGCAGAAATTTTGCACAAAATTGCAGGAAGGTGTTTGAGCTATATTTACAAGGGGAAGGGAGAGATATTGACTGGACACTGCCTCCTCTTCAAAGTCTGCCCAAGACACTTAGTCTACTGAACCATGGGTAGATCTGCCTTCATCTCAGAAGAACTTGATATACTAACCATAGTATATCCTTTGCTCTCCCCTGGTGGCATGGCCTACTGGCTGCCAAAAAGCAGTGTTCACCCCAGGGACCTGGTTCACTGCTGTCTTTTCTTGTGGCAGTAGACCAGGCTGCTTGGCCAATCTCGGGACACTTTGAGGAAGAGGAGCACCCTACACACTTGGCACATGTGGCAAAGCCCCACGTGCCCTGCCCTAATTGTGGTAGAGAGCAGCCAATCCAGCATTGTGATCTCGCTCAGAGACCTTCCCTAGAACTTCAGCAGTGGGAATGTCCAGGAGAGGACTTTATTGGGCACTGTGGCTAACAGTCTCCTGCTTTTTTGGCATCTGCTCACTCTTTCTGATACTTTGTGTGAGTTTGGGCTTCCCTTTCATCCCATGATGCACTCTTTCTTTTTTTTACCTTTCTACTTCTAATTGCAACAAGTTCAGAGGAGGGCAACAAGGATGATCAGAGAATTGGAAAGCAAGTCCTTTGAGGAAAGACTGAAAGAACTGGACATGTTTAGTCTTGAGAAAAAAAGACTTGAGGGGCGATAGGATAGCACTTTTTAAATACCTGAAAGGTTGTCATATAGAAGAGAGGCAGGATCTGTTCTCGATCATCCCAGAGTGCAGGACACACAACGATGGGCTCAAGTTACACAGATTTTGGTTGAATATCAGGAAAAACTTCCTAACTGTTAAAGCAGTATGTCAATGGAATCAATTACCTCGAGAGGTGGTGAGTGCTCCAACACTGAAGGCATTCAAGAGAAATTTAGACAACCGCCTGGCAAATATCCTTTGGTTTGTATTCCTGCATTGAGCAGGGGATTGGACTCGATGGACTTATGGGCCCTTTCCAACTTCACTGTTCTATGATTCTATAATTCTACCTTGGGAGATGGAGAGCACTCCAATGCTGGAGACATTCAAGGGAAATTTGGACAACCACATGGCAGATATCCTTTGATTTATTCCTTCACTGAGCAGGGGCTTGGACTTCATAGCCTTATAGGTCCCTTCCAACTTCAGTACTTTGATTCTATGATTCTAAACCCAAGAATGTGACACTGAACTGCTCAGGGTGCCACTCTGTCCCAAGGGTGACCAGGGGATTCTTTTCCCTCTCTGGTCAACACAGGACTGTGCAAATTACCCTGATTCAGTCCGTATTTACACATTTGTCTGAAAGCAACACACACCCCTAGTTGGCACAGATGTCTCTGCAATAAGGAGTTCTAAAAATATGAGCATCGTTCTAAAAATGAACACTGATAATGTTTTTGAAATCCATATGCAGTTCTGTTTACCAGATTCTGCATGGATTTACACATGAAGGACAGCATTGCCTCTTGCTACATTAGCTATTGTAACATGTGGTGTATTTCTTTTTTCAGCTCCATTTCTGCCTTAGCAGCCGTTTGTTATAAAAACTTTCTTTAAAATACAGGCACTAAACTCCTGCTCAAATGTTAATTGTTTCAAACAGAGGTTTATTATGCCACAGAGTCTTCTGAGATATTTAAACACAATAGACTGATAAGGTTCCATTTTGCATGTCTCCTGTCATCAGCCTTACTCTTTTGTTAATATGATGTAAAGGAGGATTATGTGAAATGCTGTTTAGCTTTAAACATTTGCAACTGACCACATTAGGACCCCCATATCTGCGGGGGATGGGTTCTAAGCTCCCCAATGGATGCTGAAAAATGTGGATTATGGCAAACACTATTATAATAGTCAACACTATACGTAGCATGGTCTGTGGCTCCTAATGGCCAGCACTGGAAAATTCATTGTTAGAAATATATATTTATAGGATTTTTCTTTTAATATTTTTAATATATTTCAGACCGTGGATGAGTGAATCAGCAGATACTGATCCTGCTGATACAGGACCTACTGTATAATGTTGCTCAAGAATATTTTGCAAAAAAAAACCCTACTTTTATTTCCAAAGGAAAATATGGTTAACCCTGCTAAGTAAATAAATCAGTAAATATTGCTTCAGATGTTAGAACCAGAGGCATTTGAAATATTTATTTTGCATTTTGTGACAATTCTACACATTTTCATCCTTATCCTCTATCTGGTGACTCAGACGAAAGTACCACTGAGTGCAAGTGGGGCTTACAGTCAATGAAGTATCATAGGAGTGTAGCTATCTAGTCAGTCTTACACATAGTTACTTAGGCATAAGGCTGAGTATCCATTATGGAGCAATCTAGTAAATGTGCATAGGGTTGCAGCATGAATCATATTTCTCCTCTCTTGCATTAAAAGGAAGAGTTTTCCTATTTAGAAGTTTTGTCTCCCTTGAAAAGCAGTCAAACAAAGCCCCCATTTTAATGAACAACTTCCATTATCCTTTGGGAAAGTTGTACTTTCTATTTCTTACAAGCCAACACCAGAAATCTCGCAAATACTTAATAAACTCCTTGTATGGTTGATTTTTGGCTGTCTTGACAAGACACCTTGACAAGAATTTGAAAGCACATTGACATCTCTCACAACTAGCCAAACAAAAAGTTGGCTTTTTTTACTTTTAAAGTCTCTATAACTTGCATTACATTTGCACAAAAGCAATGTTCTTTCCCATTGAGAAGCAAAGCACAAAGACTAGTTGGTTATTATGAAAGAGGCCAGTAGTCCAGGAACTTGATTACTTAAGTACTATTCATCCACGTTTTGTGCAATTTTTGCATACACTGTGTGCAAATTTTGTGCAAAATGCCCTCACATCCTTGCAAATGCATGGTCAGAATCAAAAATAGGGGGGAAATAAATCATTTAGTCCTTGTAGATGAAGAGAAGAATGTAGCAAGTCCTCATCCTTCCTGCAAACAAGAATGTATATTCCCAGATAAGATTATCACACTATTAAGATGTTTGTGCCTTCATGAATCATCATTGCCATCCTGTTGACACTGATTAGGGCATGAGAAATCAAGACTCCATGGCCTTATGAGCTGAAGTTGCAGACAATCCATCACTTTCAAAACTCTGATAAAATTCAGCTAAGACAGGAGGTTGTGGGAATTTTCCTTTTGTGATTTAACCTGTGCTTCTTTATTTTTTAATCCTTCTAACTAGAATTAAGTATGTGAAGTAAAGGCTGGAAATTTATTTAATTGCTTATTTATTTAAAATATTTTTTAATGCTTTGGGGGTAGAGATGGGCATGAACCGGTTCGTCCCGGTTTGTAAAGGACAGAGCACAGGTGCTGCTGCTCCCCTCGCCCACCTCCTCAGCCAATTCAGCCACTCAACAGGCCCAACTTGCTTGCTTTTTTCCACCTCCTCAGCTAATCTCCCAGTCACAAGCAAGAGCACAGACTTCTCTGCCCCCACCCTTTTGTCTGAGTGGGAGATCAGCCAAGAGGGCAGGGCAGAGAAGCCTGTGCTGTTGCAGGGACTGGAAGATCAGTTGAGGAGTTGGAAAAAAACAAGTAAGCAGGGCTTGGTGAGTGGTTGATTGAGCCAGAGGAGGCAGGGGAGGGGAGCAGCAGCAGCTGTGCTGCCGCCTTTATGAACTGGGATGAAACAGGACAAACCGGTTTGTGCCCATCTCTATTTGAAGCCACAGCTGCAATACAAGGATATCTGCAAGCAGGATCTGAAGGCCTTAGGAATGGACCTCAACAGATGGGAAACGTTGACATCTGAGCACTCAGCCTAGAGGCAGGCGGTGCAGCGTGGCCTCTCCCATTTTGAAGAGACACTTGTTCAGCAGGCCGAGGCCAAGAGGCAGTCCCGAAACCAGCAAAATCAGGGAGCTGGACAGGGGACAGACTGTATTTGTCTTCAGTGTGGAAGGGATTGCCACTCTCGAATTGGCCTTCTCAGCCACACTAGACGCTGTTCCAAGTCCTCTATTCAGAGCACATTACCATAGTCTCGAGACTGAAGGATGCCTAATCTATCTATTTGAAAGCACGTTGACATTTCTCACATCCAACCAGACAAAAAGTTGGCAAATTTCTAAGCAAATTTAGGGACATGATCGAAGAAATCCTGTTTCTTATACTAAGTCACAACTAGAATAGACCCATTTGGATCAATGGAACTTGTAGATGAGTTGGTTCACCAAATCCTCACTGATTCAATGTACATACTCTAGTTGAGACTTGTTGCACTCAACAACAGGATTTCAGCCAATGAAATAGTTCCTCCCATGGGGCTTTTCCAAACCAGGAAGTATGGGCTGCCAGCGAGGCTGAAGTTTGATGGACAGATATGTAAGAGAAAGAAGAAAAGCACAGAGTGCTCTCAGCTAGCTCAGTGATAAGAGAAACCCCCAAACACCCACCAAAGTAAATTCTAAATAAATTCTAAACCACCCAGAGCATGGGACAAGAAAAACAGAAGCCTCTTATGCTGGGAAGAAAACATTCAGGAAATCAGGGGACAGATTTTGGCACAGCACTAGATCAAATAAGTTGCCAATGTAAACAGTACAGAATTGGTGTAAAATGTCTGAAATACCCTAGTTCCCACAAGCGGTCTAGCTGCTGCATTATTTTCTCATTAAAGTTTTTGAACCAGCTTTTAATAAAGTAGCTTCATCCTGAAAGCTATGCTTGCTTTTTGTGAAACAAGTTAGCTATTTCCTTCTGTGAAATATTGTTTGGTTTTACAATTATACGAGGGCAGAGTTGCTGAAGAGATTATTCTTCAGTCAACTGAGAATGAGGGAGAGGTGAAGGGTTTGTTTAAAAAAAAAACAGTATTTTTGACTATCGTATTCCTGCCATGCAGCAAGTCAATTGAAACTGGTGACTCACCCCACAGAATATAGAGTATACACTTTTCTTTAATGCTGCCATGGAGACAAATGTTTCATTGTTTCCAACAATTTTTTTAACTTATTATGAAAGTCATTCATGCTGAAATTACATATTCTGTTCATTATAAATCGGTGGGGCGGGGGGGGGGGGGGAATAAAACTCCAGAACAAAATTATGGATACATCATTACATCTATCTCAAAAAGTATATACACACACCCACACCCATTAGGGTCACTATGCCCATGAGTTTATTTAACTAATTTCCCCTCAGCAAGACCCACAATGACTATCCTACCTGCTCGAGACATTGTCCTCCTGCTCCTTCCTTCCTGATGGCTGCACCTGGGAAATAAGACCTTCAAGATCCGTTTGCTCACCTTTTGTTGCATCAAAAGATTTTTGTGAAAGCTCTCTGCTTAAAACAAAGAAAGATCGGCACAGCTGGCTACTTTGATGTCAGCTTCTCTGAGTCCCCGTTTTGGTTTGATATCAATATAATCAGTCAAGAAATTATTGGAACATCCCTTTTCATACATACCTGCTCAGGTCCTTTAGATCATTTTCAGTACCCTTTCTCCGTGCCCTTCTTCAATCAGAGGTTTGGAAGATGTCCATGTTTGAGCACTTTTTCCCAGTGGTTCTCACAAACACATCATGGAATGCTCTCCTTAAAATAACCTCACATTCCCTTTTAGAGTCTTCAATCTGAAGGGCTTCAAGCATCCAATCATTTGAAGGTATCCATACAAAGAGTTATCCCAGTCCCAGCTTCATTTAAAGAACCATAAGGAGGAAGTGGCAGTAAGGGGAACTCTAGGCGAGAGTGACCATGTCCTTCTAGAATTCTTGATTTCAAAGGAAATGAAAGCAGAGTGTAGCCACACACGTCTGCTGGATTTGTAAAAAGCCAATTTTAAAAATCTCAGAACAAGGATAAGTAAGGTCCCATGGTAGGAGATCCTAACAAGAAAAGGAGTCCAAGAAGGGTGGGAGCTTCTAAAAAAAGAAATTCTAAAGGCACAACTACAAACATTTCCAACAAGGAAAAAAAGGTGGGAGGCGGCAAAAAAGGCCAGTATGGCTTCACAAAAAGCTCAGGGAGGACCTAAAGACCAAAAAAGACATGTACAGGAAGTGGAAAGAAGGCCAAGCCACCAAGGATGAGTACAGAGAAGTTGCAAGGAAATGCAGGGAGGGCATTAGGAGGGCAAAAGCTGAGAATGAGCTGAGGTTAGCTAGGGACACTAAAAGCAATAAGAAAAGCATTCTTCAAGTATGTGAGTAGCAAAAGACAAACAAAAGACATAGTGGCACAGCTCTGCAATGGAGATGGAAAAATGATAACAGAGGACAAAGAGAAGGCAGAGGTGCTCAATTCCTATTTTAATTCAGTCTTTTCCCATAAGACAGACTATGAACTTCCAAACAAATTGGAAGTGCAAGTGGGGGGACACGATTGCAGCTGGAGATTGATAAACAAATGGTCAAGGAATACCTTACCACCTTGAATAAGTTCAAATCTCCAGGGCTGGATGAACTGCATCCGAGAGTACTGAAGGAACTGGCTGAAGAACTCTCAGAACCGCTATCCATTATTTTCTTGAAATCATGGGAAACGGGGGAGGTGCCAGAGGATTGGAGGAGGGCTAATGTTGTCCCTATCTTCAAGAAGGGCAAAAAAGAGAAACCTGGGAACTACAGTGCAGTCAGCCTGACATCAATCCCAGGCAAAATTCTGGAACAGATCGTAAAGCGGTCATTGTGCAAGCACCTAGAAAACAATGCAGTAAGAATTAGAAACCAACATGGAATTGTCAAGAACAAATCCTGCCAAACTAATTTGATCTCGTTTTTTGATCAGGTCACCTCCCTGATAGACAGAGGGAATGCTGTAGACATAGTATATCTTGACTTCAGCAAAGCTTTTGACAAAGTGCCCCACGATATCCTGATTAGCAAGCTAACTAAGTGTGGGCTGGATAGATCAAGTGTCAGGTGGATACACAATTGGCTACAGAATCGTACTCAGAGGGTGATGATTAATGGGTCCTTCTCTAACTGGGAGGAGGTAACAAGTGGGGTACCCCAAGGCTCAGTCCTGGGCCCGGTGCTCTTCAGTATTTTTATTAATGACTTGGATGAGGAAGTGCAGGGAGTGCTTGTCAAATTTGTAGATGATACAAAATTGGGCGGAATAGCTAATACCCTAGAAGACAGAAACAAAATTCAAAATGACCTTGATAGGATGGAGCACTGGGCCGAAAGCAACAGAATGAAATTCAACAGGGATAAGTGCAAAGTACTGGACCTCGGAAAAAAGAAACCAATTGCACAGTTACAAGATGGGGGATACCTGGCTCAGGAAAACTACGAGGGAGAAAGATCTTGGAATTGTTCTATAAATCACAAGCTGAATATGATCCAACAGTGTGATGTGGCTACAAAAAAGGCAAATGCTATTTTAGGCTGCATTAATAGAAATATAGTCTCCAAATCCCTCGAGGTGCTAGTCCCCCTCTATTTAGCACTGGTTAGGCCTTACCTTGAGTATTGTGTCCAGTTCTGGACACCACACTTCAAGAAGGATGGTAACAAATTGGAACAAGTACAGAGGAGGGCGACAAGCATGATCAGGGGGCTTGAAACCAAGCCTTATGAGGAAGATCTGAAAGAATTGGGCATGTTTAGCCTTGAGAAAATAAGGTTGAAGGGTGATATGATAGCACTTTTCAAATATTTGAAAGGCTGTTATACAGAGGAGGGGCAAGATCTGTTCTCGATCATCCCAGAGTGCAGGACATGCAACAATGGACTCAAGTTAAAGGAAGCCAGATTTCGGTTGAATATCAGGAAAAACTTCCTGACTGTTAGAGCAGTGCGACAGCGGAACCAGTTACCTCGGGAGTTGGTGAGTGCTCCAACACTGGAGACATTCAAGAAAAACTTGGATAATCACCTAGCAGATACGCTTTGATTGTATTCCTGCGTTGAGCAGGGGGTTGGACTTGATGGCCTTTTAGGCCCCCTCCTACTTCCCTTTTCTATGATTCTATGAAGCGTTAGGGACCCTGAAGTTGCCGATGTTGCAGAGTTTTGAATTTTGGGTAAATTACTCTAGCTGTGCAGCAGAAGTGCAAGGATTCACGGAGCAGAATAGCTTCAAGTTCCCAGAGTAGTCCACCCCTTTTCTCATTAACTGGCACTTACAGTCCCAACAATTCACTCTGAGACATCAGTAGGAGAAAGAATTGAAATGTTTCATTACTTACAGATCAACAGCAAACTGACAAACAAAACTATTTTGAGCAACAGTGTTCAACAGACTTTGGAGAGGCAAAGAGAAATAGTCTCTCTTTGATTTCTGGGGTGGGAAGGGAACGGTTGGTCAGTGCTGGATAGATTGAAAGTCATTTCAGCATAGAAAAGTTCCTCCTAGTCGAACAAATTATAGGCAGCATACAGGGTTGTAAAAGCTCCAACAGTCCATCCTCATTCAGTACCTGGATGGTAGACAAGTCACCTGGTCACCACCTTGCCCATGGAAGTGGGATACATTATCATTCTAGTTAAGGTATAAAAATAATTTCTAATTTTGCATCTATACATATAAATATATATATATGTAACTTTATATGAACGTCCTCTTTAGTCTTCCTTTCTGATTTTTAACTGACCACCATAGCTCTTCCTCGTGCCTAAGAAGCTTTTCTTCATACTGGTAAAACCACCTCATGTTATATTATTGGGTGATTTGGCAGCAGTCAAAATCCTTCTGTTTTCCCAGGTTTTTTAATAGCCACATTTTATTCACTGTGGTTTGGTTTTTAAAACTGTCCTTGTTGGTTCTTATACGTCTTATTAATATGTGGTATATTTCATGGATGTGTCTGAATATTATGAATGTTATTGGTATTTAAGCATTTGTGGATGTGGTTATATTTTATTATGGTTTGATTTGTACAAATATAGAGATTGCCCATGGAGCATTAAAAAAAATTAAATCAAGCAAATTTCTAAAAATCACATTGTATGATCTGTTAATTAAGAAAGTAACAAATACTGGCAGATTTTCTCATCCCATCCCTCAACAAAAAAGAGTGTCCTGACACATCAGGAAG
Organism: Intellagama lesueurii; assembly: GCA_037013535.1. NCBI lineage: Eukaryota > Metazoa > Chordata > Lepidosauria > Squamata > Agamidae > Intellagama > Intellagama lesueurii. The sequence goes on from JBAJHW010000003.1 coordinate 12,924,373, forward strand.
TTTTATTGAAAAACAGGCAACTGCTGAACGATTTTCACTCTTAAATAAGAGAGAAAAGATTAGTAACATCTACCCCAAGATGGAGGGGCCAGGAAGCCAGACAAATAGAAGCCAGGTGAGAGAAACAGAACTGAGATACAGGAAGGACACTGAAAGTAGAGGACATGTTGCTTCAGTCTTCTTGTAACCAAGCCACAGGCTGCTCAGATAGTTGAAGAGGCTACTTCAAACTCGCATCCTTGCTCTACTTCATATTATGCTTGGAGCAAGTCCAGAGACGGCTGCTTATCTGTCTAGATAAATACCGACTCTAGTCAACACATGAACAAAATAGGGGTGTCATCATTTTGGAGGCGATATCCTTGCCTCCCCTACCACCACTACCGGTAGAATTCTGGTGACAAATGAAAAGGCTCAGTAAACTGTGATTGGTCTCAGAAATTCACTACGAGCCAATGAGAAAATGGTAGGTAAACATGTGAAGGGGCAGGCATGCAGAAATGGTTTTTAAAATCAGAAATTACATGTTTAAAAATACTTCTCCATTTTATCCTAAATTTGGCACAGGGCAGACCCATACTGTCTGCAGTCATTTTGCCAAATACGGCCCTGATTCAAGAATCTGTTCTTTCTTTCTTTCTTTCTTTCTTTCTTTCTTTATTTATTTATTTATTTATTTATTTATTTATTTAACTTGTATATCTCGCCGATTAGTGATAAACACTACTGTGGGCAGTTTACATCCAGAATGAAATATGAAATACAACAACTCAATATGTAATAAGAAAACACCACATATAATCAGACAAAACCATGAAATCAATGAGGGTGAATAGGCAATCAAAGATAATCAATCATATCATGTTAAGAGACGATGCTCTCAAAAGCTTCAGTAAACAGCCTTGTTTTGAGTATCCTCTTATTTGGGGGTTGATTTGGGAAACTGAAATGTATTTGGAACACAGATTGAAAAACTACTTTTTAAAAGAAATTTTCTTGTTACTCACTATACTATTGGAAAAGTCATTGGTTTCCCTTACTCCCTTACAACAGTGGATGCCGTTTCGTCCCTCAGCACTGCCTGGAGGCTGTATTGCAATGGATGCAGATGAATGGACTGAGGCTGAACCCAGACAAGACGGAGGTCCTGAGGGTGGGTGGCCCCGCCATCAGTGGTTTGGGAAACTCCCTCACTTTTGGGGGAGTGACTCGCACCATGAAGACTGAGGTTCGCAGCTTGGAGGTCCATCTGGATCCGGCACTCACCATGGAAACCCAGATGGCGTCAATGGTCCGCACCACCTACTTCCATCTTTGGCGGATTGCCCAGCTGCATCCCTATCTTGATGTTGAGGCACTCACCACTCTGGTCCATGCACTTGTAGTCTCGAGATTAGACTACTGTAATGCGCTCTATGTAGGGCTACCTTTGAGATTGATGCGGAAACTTCAAATGGTGCAGAACGCGGTGGCCAGACTTCTCACTGGGGTGAAAAAACATCAACATATCTCCTCCACTCTGGCTGCCCTACATTGTCTGCCCGTTCGTTTCTGCATTGATTTCAAAGTATTAACGATGACATATAAAGCCCTAAATGGTTTAGGAGCTCAATATCTGGCGGAACGCCTTCTCCCACCTAGATCTACCCGTATCACTCGGTCTAGCCAGGAGGGGTGGCTGAGGGGCCTAATGCCGAGGGAGGCCCAGAGAGAAAGAACAAGAAACCTGGCCTTCTCAGCAGTAGCCCCTCATCTCTGGAACAGTCTACCCCCAGAAATTTGTCTGGCTCCCTCGCTGGGTGTTTTTAAGAGCAAGCTTAAGACCTGGCTCTTTAGGCAGGCCTTCCCTCCTGTCATTATTTAATTTATTTTTGCCATCTTGAATCATATTATCGTTGTTGTTTTTATCTTATACTGTTATTGTTTTATGAATTTGTTGTTAGCCACCCAGAGTAGACTTCAGTCTAGATGGGCGGGATATAAATTCAATAAATAAATAAATAAATTACTCATTAACACTTTTGAAAGGGAAACTTATTACACTATTTGGTGTGCTGCTCATCGGTTTTAAATTATCTTTTGTTAGTTTTGAGTGGGGAGAATAAGGGCCGATAAGTGTATGCCATAAAACCTGAAACATTCTTGTCAAAATGCTTCCAAAAGTGCCCTTTAAAAGCAACTTTGGCAAGCAACTCAAAAGAGCTACTTATTACACCAACATGTTATACTCTTCATTACCCCAGTAACAACTAGTTACTGGTATCTGCAATACTGACAGTGATAATCATGTGCCATTAAGTCAATCTTAAAGCAACCCTTTTTCAGGGTTTCCCAGGTAGAGAATACTCAGAAGTGGTTTACCATTCCTTTCTTCTGGGGGCTGCCCTGGGACTGTGCAGATTGCCCAAGGCCACACAGGTTGGCTCTTCTCACAGGAGGCACAGTGGAGAACTGCACTTCCAACTTCTGATTCCACAGCCAGATACCTAAACCACTGAGCTATCCAGCCAGCTATGTGATCTGTTATTTCCAAGTTCTGATTATGAAAGGTCGGTACTTAGGTTCAGGAGCACAATGCCCACAGTGTTAAGAGTAGAAACCATAGGTGATTCTCTGTGTGCTTTCATTCCTTTCAGTCACATCTCCCCCTCTCGAGATCTCACAGACCCATGGAATGCCACAGGAATGCACAACTTGCATTGGCATGTTCTAAATAAAGGTTTCAACGTTTTTATTCAAGCATATTATTATAGGCAGCTCCCCATTTTCTTCACCCATTAAGCCATTGTGCATGACTGATGCTGCAGACTGGTATTATATCTGGAAATTTCATGAACACCCGCCTATGGAATGTCAGACATGGCTGGACAATCCCATCCATGTATTATGAAGGAATGTAAATTATTTACATGAATAATTTTTCACCATAGATTGGTGCAATGCTCTCTGCTTGCTAACAGAGAGCACTGTAGTAATGAGGTTTCTTTTGGGAGTGTTTTGTTCCCCTATAGAGCTGTGTTTTATGTAAATGAAAGAACCATGCCTCGTTTTCCATTATCTATATTTATGTCGGAAATATTTGCTGTCACGCTCAGAAGATACAATAGGCATGTGGTGAATCATTTGCTAGAGGGGACGACTCAGATTTCAGATGTCTATAACAACGGAAATAATACTGCCTGGTGTTAACTGAGGAGATGGACCTCTTGTATTATCACCTGATCATTTCCTTGACAGAGGGAAAAGGTCATCAAGAAGCCATCTTTGTACAACCAGCTGAATGAATACGATGACACCCAACTCTACTTCTCTTTGTAGCTTCTCCGAGGAAGCTTCTTCGGGTCTAGATCACTGTTTGGTATCAGTAATGGACTGGATGAGAGTGAATAAATTCAAACTTAATCCAGTCAAGACAGAGATGCTCCTGGTCAGTCGAAAGACAGATCAAGGAATAGGGATTCCCCCTTTGCTGGATGGGGTTACACTCCCTCTGAAAACACAGGTGCACAGCTTGGGGGTATTCCTGGATTCATCTCTGAGCCTGGATGCCCAGGTTTCAGCAGTGGCCAGGAGTGCCTTTGCACAGTTAAACGGGTGTGCCAGCTGCACCCGTTTCTTGAGAGGTCTGATCTGGCCATAGTGACTCATACCCTAGTTATATCTCAGCTGGAGTCCAAAAGACAGCAGCCAGATTGCTGACTAAGGCTGGTTATAGGGATCACATAATGTCCCCTGTTACAGCAACTCCACTGGCTGCCTATCAGTTTCCAGGCACAATTCAAAGTGCTGGTTTTAACCTATAAAGCCCTAAATGGCCTGGGTCCAAGCTATCTCAAAGACCATATCTCTCATGATGAGCCAGCTTGGGTGTTAAGATCATCAGGAGAGGCCTTTCTCTCAGTCCCACCACCTTCACAGGTGCATCTGATGGGGACACAGGAGAAGGCCTTTTCGGTTGCTGCTCCTAGACTTTGGAACTCCCTCTCACAGGAGGCCAGACTAGCCCCATATTTGCTGTCCTTTTGCAAGCAGGCAAAAACCTTTCTCTTCAGGCAAGCCTGACGTTCCTTCAGTAAATAGCTATCTGTGTGTGATTTTTAGATGGATTGTTACGCATTACTGCTTTGACTGGATTTTTAGAATTACTTTTCCATTTTTGTTTTTTCCATTTTTCAGAGTGGTATTTAGTTAAAATATCTGTGTACTTATTGTTCTTAGGTTTTATATTGCCTTCACGATGTAAGATGCCTCTTTATACTCATTGTTCTTCGCTTTAAATACTGTATTTAATGTTGTAAAAAGTTGGGTCCTTTTCAAGGAGAAAAGTGAGGTATAAACAAACAAACAAACACATTACACCAGATCATTCAGCACAGTCCTCCAGGCAAATAGACAAATACCGACCCCTTTAGATTTCCTACATTTTGGAGGAGTCCACAGAACCATACTGGGACATCAGCTTTATTTGTAGAAAACACTTTGAAAGATCTTCCTACATTTGAATCAGACACAAAGAAATACAAATTTATTCATTGCAGTGTTGCTCCTATTCTAGAAAGGAGACATAAAGAGCCACTTTGGATCAGACTCATAGTCTATCTAGTCCAACGTTCTGCTTACACAGTGGCTAACTAGTTCTATCTCTTTCAAATTATAGTCCTTCCCTTTCTTCCATTCTTGGGAATCAATAACACACAAATACTCGCATAGACATACACCCAGATCCAACAGGAGTATCCCCAAAAAGACAAAGGGCAAATTAGGCTTTGGCCCATGTTCCCTTATTCGGATAGGGACTGTATTGAAGGGGGGGGGGGGCGATGCACAGCCCTAGTTCCCATCATTACATCACATGGCAGCACATTCCACATGGATAAGTAAGTAAAGTTTGGGAGAGTTTGGTAGTTTAATTTTCCCCTGTGCTTCCTAAAAGAGCCAGCAAACTGCACAGTCCCAGACAGCCCCCAGGAGAAGAGAATGGCAAACCACTTTGGAGGACTTAACCCTAGAAGACCCTAGAAAGGTTTGTTGTAAGTCAGAATTGACTTGACAGTACACAATTATCATTATTGAGTCAAGAAGCACTTCCTTTTATCTATCCAAAATTTCCTATCCTTCAGGTTCAATGGAAGACCCCAGGATTTAGTATTAGAGAGAGAGAGAGAAAAGCCCATTTTGTCTAGTTTCAACCCATCTAACATAGTACACGTCTCCTCTTACTCATTTTTCCCAAATTAAACTGCTATAAACATTGCAATCTTTCCTCATTCTCCAAGCCCTAATCATTTTGACTGCATTTTTCATCCTTCTTGAGTGCTCATACAAATAATAGATGTTTCAGAACTAAACCACTGATCATGATGGGGATTCTGTGAGAAGTTATCCAGAATACAAATAAAACAGAATAGATATAGGATTTTTTATTTTTTGCTAATTAATAAACCCCATAGTTCTCCATTTTGGGAGTTCTACCTGACAGACAGACACCTTACAGACACATAATGTGACTCACCTGAGAGAAAGGTCTAAACTGGAAGGCTTTGAGGCATAGCTCTATCCAAGCTTCCTTTTGCTGCCCTGGTGTTAGCCAGAAGCATTGTTTCTGAACAGGAAGCCAGGCAGAGCTAAAGCTACCTAGTAGTAGACATGGGCTATTTCTATTTGTATCACTGGGGTCCTTCGTTGTTGTCACGCCAATTCGGGAAGGAGCCCAGCCAGCGCTTCCCCACCTCCCTGTGCAGCCAACCACTCATCAACTGAGCGGGGAGACTCCCTTTCTTGCCTTCTCGCCGGAGTGGTTGGCTGCATGGGGAGTCGGGGAAGCACCGGCTAGGCTCCTTCCTGGATTGGCGCAATGACAATGATGAAGGACCTTAGCGGTGTGTGGTGACTGTATGGTATCTGTCTGTCTGATAGGACTCCCAGAACTGAGAATTATAGGATTTGTAATCCAATCACCCCCTTCGAATCCCATCCCTAGAATAGCCTATCAAATTGAAAGGTTTTTTTCCCCAAAAAAATGTCTGCTATTTCCATTGCAGTGGTGTTGCATGAGCCCAGGAGGTAGGATTCCTGAAACTAGCCCTGTTCAAATTGGGTCCCAAAATCTCCAGATTAATAACTATCCTTTTGGGTCTTTGCCAAGAGCTACTCAAAAGCTGGTTCATCTCTTAGCAGGGTGGTCTGGCTATATGCCACACCTTAAAGAGAGAAAGAAATTTGGGTGGGGGGAGCAGCACAGAGCAAAAGCCATAACCACAAAGTCCTTTGTTTGGATTTTCTGGCACTGAATACTTACGATGCCCACCCTGTTTTCCTCTCTTCTCCTACAATACACAAAAGTAGAACAACCGGACCGAAAAGAGAGTATCACAGTGAATCAACACAAGGGTTGTTGAGTGGTGGGCCACCCAGAAGAGCAGTTAAAAATACCGTTTGCACCAAGTCAAGGTGGAATGTTCAGTGTTTGTTGCTAACCAGAAAGTCCTGGGGACGTTCACTGGAAGTTAACTTTAAAAAACTCAATAAATATTAAGACTTCTACTGAGAAGAATGCAGCACTAACCGATGCCATGGGAGATTCCGATTCCCTGAAATATGGAGCCAGGAAAGGACAATAAGGCTGCTTCAAGAGACAAACATTCAAACAGAGCTTCTGTCTGTGTGTGCTTCCCCTAAAACATGCAAGAGGCTAATGAGCCCGACAGCCATGCGAACCTCAAGGCGTCTGCCTGTGGAGCCTGCCAAGTATGTCCTATACAGCCGGAGCTGTTAATTTAGCATGACATTGTGAGTAAAGACTAAAAAACAAGTGGAGTGGTAAGCATCTCTCTTGCCAGGAGAACTCCCTCCATTTGTTTAGAGATCTACCCAATGCCTATTTTTAAAAAAGCACTCCTGGGTGCTTTCCGACTCATCCGATGATTGATTCCAAATGGCTTCTCACGCAGCACCAACTTTCCAAGGAACCACAAACTTACAATTAAATCTTCAAGGTAGGTAAGATTGCTTTTCTTATTATTATTGAGATATTAAGCACCACAGAGAGAAAGGTTTAATGCTATAGCTGCGTAGTTATAGTTCCTTTAAGCACTTGTTTTTAAAAAAGAAAGATGATGAGAATTTATTCTCTCTTCTTGCACATGTTTGTTCTTTTTCGTAAATTACAACTTGAGAAAGCTGGGGGGGGGGTTCTTACTTGCTTTCCCTAAGGACGTTACTCTTCAACTACTTACCTGTTACCCTTTACTGGATTAGATAGGCATGTGTTCTAACTCAGTTGCCATTTTGACATGGTCTGCTAGCTAAATGCAATGAACACGTGGATGAAACAGTACAGGTTGTGTATAGGAAGTCTTCCCCTGCAAAACATATGCTTAACCATATATAGAATAATGAAGTGATGAAAGTTTGAGGGGATCTTGTAAGCCATCTGGGCCTAGGCCTTCTTAGATGCAGGAAATAATGCATTCCATCCTCTAACAAAGATTATCCTTTGTTAAATAAATAAAATTAATAAATTATCCACTCTCTATTTAAAGACCTCCAGTTTGAGATGGACTAACTAATCTTGTCTTTCTTTCAAACGCATTGAAAAGCATCTTATATTTAGGCTGCATTTGTAGAAGTATAGTTTCCAAATCCCGCAAGATGCTAGTCCCCCTCTATTCAGCACTGGTTAGGCCTCACCTTGAGTACCGTGTTTCCCCGAAAATAAGACAGGGTCTTATATTAATTTTTGCTCCAAAAAAAGGCATTAGGGCTTATTTTCAGGGGATGTTTTATTTTTTTCATGTACAACAATCTACATTTATTCAAATGCAGTCATGTCATCTTCTGGTTGTTGCACAATGGTGGAGGGCGGGGTTTCACTTAACTAGGGCTTATTTTTGGGGTAGGTCTTATTTTCGGGAAACAGGGTACTGTGTCCAGTTCTGGACACCACAGTTCAAGAAAGATGCTAATAAAGGAGGGCGACAAGGATGATCAGGGGCTGGAAACCAAGCCTTATGAGAAAAGGCTGAAAGAACTGGGCATGTTTAGCCTTGAGAAAAGAAGACTGAGGGGTGATATGATAGCACTTTTCAAATATTTGAAAGGCTGTTATACAGAGGAAGGGGCAAGATCTGTTCTCAATCATCCCAGAGTGCAGGACACACAACAATGGGCTCAAGTTGAGGGAAGCCAGATTTCGGCTGAATATCAGGAAAAACTTCCTAACTGTTAGAGCAGTACGACAGTGGAACCAGTGACCTGGGGAGTTGGTAAGTGCTCCAACACTGGAGGCATTCAAGAAAAACTGAGAAAATCACCTGGCAGATATGCTTTGATTGTATTCCTGCATTGAGCAAGGAGTTGGACTTGATGGCCTTGTAGGCTCCTTCCACCTTCACTTTTCTATGATTCTATGATATTGTTTCCATGAACTTGATAAAGTTATGGATTTAGTAAGTAATTCATTTTTAAAATAAAAGTAGTCAAAGTCAAAAGAGATACCTATTTCCAGCATAGAGAGGATGTTCTTGTACTTTTTTCTCATGCAGCTGTTAGGAATGAGAAGTCTCTCAAGAAAAATAAAAGGTGGCAACCCTAATTCTGTACTAGCATGGTTTGAAAACAGAAAGATTCACGACAGTCTTGAAAACCAAACACTCAAAGCACTTTGCTCTCTCCCACTTAATCTCAAGGTATTTCCATCAAATTTATGAAGTCACCTGTAACTTTTTGAAAACTTTTTTCCTTTGTGAAACAAAAAAAAAAAAAAAAGGTCACCAGCTGTTCCAAACCAAAAGAATGCAAAAGAGGCCACCACCTTATCTGATTGGTTCCATGGCTGAACTGCTATCACACTTAATGATTTTTTTCCTTTATATTCAACCAAAATCTCTTTCCCTCTAATTTGACTTCATTTGCTCTAATCTTGTTTTATGGAACACCGCTGAAAAAATCCATGTGAGAGATTCTTTGACAGCCATTCAAGTAATTCAGGAACTCTTGCCTTACAGAGTTATGAGCCGTCTTCACCCAGCTTTTCTAAACTTATTATAGCTTGTATTAGAGATGGGCACAAATCAGAAAAATGGTGATTCATTTTGATTCATGATTCATCAAGGTTGACAAATCACAAATTACAAATTTATGAATTTTTATTGACGAATCAATGAATCAATGCATCAATTCATTTTTGACTTTAAAACCCTATAAACTGCCCACCCTAGCACCAAGAGACACCAAATTCTCAGGGAAGCTTCCCCTGACTCTCCTCTACAAGCCTACAAGTTTGGTGAAGTTTGGGTTTCAGACATCCAAGTTATACACTCACAAGTAGGGCCCTCCCAGTAAAGCTCCCCCCCCCGGCACCTAGAGACACCAACATCACGGAGAACTTCCCCTGACACTCCTCTACAACCTCTCCATGTTTGGTGAAGATTGGGTTTCAGACATCCAAGTTATACACCTGCAAAGTGTGGGCAAGGGGAGATGGGCAGAGAGCAGGAACATATATGACTTTTTCTGGTGGGGGGAAGCTATGTTTTTAATAGGCACTCAGACTTGGGACTTGGAACTTGGTACCAAAGACTCGGATTGGACTTGGGACTTGGACCCAAAAACTTGCCAATATCTTTTTAATGTTTGCAGAATCAGATAGGAATGCATGATTTGTGTTTCATTTTTCAGCTTATGGCTGCAAAAGGTGCCCTCAGTTTTAGAAAGACACATCTTGGTCACATGAAGAAGAAACTTCCCAGTATTTTAAACAAGAGCAATTATTTTATGGGAGGAAAACAAGATGTCATGCATTCTCTGTACAAAATCCTTGCACGTGGCAATGAAGAAATTAAGAACAAAAGCATGAAACACTGCAAGCTGAGTACAAGATAACATTGCTTGAAGTACGCAATAATTTCTCCGACTGCTTCTGCTATAAGAGAAAGGGACCTTTTCACCTCCATTTACATTCTAATTTTCTCTCCAAATAGAGTTCTTTTCTTCTGGTCCTTAAATATATAACATGTGCTTTCACAAGAACATTGTCTGTATAGATAATAAAAGAAGAACAAAACAGAATGACAAATGGTGTTGGAATCTAAATAAGTAAAAAATGAGGTTGTTAGCCAATTTCACCTAAAGTGAAATTTAAAAGAAACGGAGCTTCACCACACTGAGTACAATCCTCCACTCACATATGCCATGTCACCTGCCACTTGATAACGAGCATTCTAATTTTGCTGCTTTCCTCCAACTACAGGTTTAGCAAGAGTGAGTAAACCTTTCCAGTTCACAAATTCAACTCTTTTTGGGAAACAGATGGGGCGGGGAGATCCAAACTGTTATTCATGTGGTATTATACATGATTTTATTTCTGTATCTATGATTCTGTAACTATGATTTTGCCTTCCTTTTTAATCTTTCATTTTGCATTGTTTTGTACATGATATGAAAACAAATAATGAAGGGATTGTCAAACAACCGGCCATTCCTCCTCGTCCCGGAGATATCAAATTGGTGGATAGTGGGAATGCCTAGATGTATTTCATCATGATTTTGGCAAGACATTTGACAAAGATCCCCCTGATATTTGAGTTAGCACCTGAGTTAATGTAGGCTATCACTGCAGATGGTGACAGCAGCCATGAAATTAAAAGACGCCTGCTTCTTGGGAGGAAAGCGATGAGAAACCTAGACAGAATCTTAAAAAGCAGAGACATCACCTTGCCAACAAAGGTCCGCACAGTCAAAGCTATGGTTTTTCCAGTAGCGATGTATGGAAGTGAGAGCTGGACCATAAAGAAGGCTGACCGCCAAAGAATTGATGCTTTTGAATTGTGGTGCTGGAGGACACTCTTGAGAGTCCCCTGGACTGCAAAGAGAACAAACCTATCCATTTTGAAGGAAATCAACCCTGAGTGCTCACTGGAAGGACAGATCCTGAAGCTGAGGCTCCAATACTTTGGCCATCTCATGAGAAGAGAAGACTCCCTGGAAAAGACCCTGATGTTGGGAAAGTGTGAAGGCAAGAGGAGAAGGGGATGACAGAGGACGAGATGGTTGGACAGTGTCACCGAAGCTACCAACATGAATTTGACCCAACTCCGGGAGGCAGTGGAAGATAGGAGGGCCTGGCGTGCTCTGGTCAATGGGGTCACGAAGAGTCAGACACGACTTAACGACTAAACAACAAAGATGATAATTGTCTCATCAGAGGGTTTTCTACTTACAAAATACTCAGAAGTGGATTATCATTGAAAGTAAGCTCAGTGGTTTAGGTATCTGGTTGGGGAAGCAGAGGCTGGGAGTTTGATGCCCCACTGTGCCTCCCCAGAGAAGAGTCAGTCTGTGTGGCCTTGGGAAAACCAAAATCACAGAGTTGCTTCCCATGACTCTCCTCTACAATCCCTCCAAGTTTCATGAAGATTGGGTTTCCCCAAGCCAGCTGTTAAAGGGCACTTCCCTGAGGGGACCGCCCACTCTCATGCTCAGAGTCGTGGTCAATATGAAAAAAATGCTGAGCCTGCCTCGCCTTTCCTCACCCATCCACCCTCTCAAAAACCCTCCCTCCCCATCGCTACCTCCTCCTCCAACCTTTGCTGCCATTTGCCTGCTTCTCCTGCATCTTCTGGAGAACATCACAAAGCTTCTTCCAGGTTTACAGTGACACATTTGGACACATGTCTGATATATATATATATATATATATAAAACCAAGCTGAATCCAAGTTGATTTGCCGGTACAACTTAAGTCCAACTCAACAGCGAGTTGCGTAACCCAAGTCCTCATCCCTGGAAATGGCAAACCTCCATTTGGTTTCTATGATTTCTGAAAAGTACAGAGCTCACACGTTACAATATTCTCTGTAGGGAGGTCAAGAGAACCCTATGGATTGATTGATTATTTATTTCAAATATTTATCCCCTACCTTTCTTCTCAAGAGGACCCAAGGTGACTTAGAAGATTAAAACAAACAATTTTTTTAAAAAAAACTTTAAACAGTAGCCCCATTTTAAAGAACCTCCTTTTAGGCAGCTAATGACGGAGAAAAAGCCTTCCTGAAGAGAAAGGTCTTTGTCAGCTTGCAGAAGGACATCAAAGAGAGGGGTTCTCTGACCTCTTGTGGAAGGGAGTTCCATAGCTTGGGAGCAGAAACAAAGAAGGCCCTGTCTCGTGTCCTCACCAAATACATCAATGAGACAGAAAGGCCTTCCCTGATGATTTTAAAACCTGGGCAGGCTCACAAAGGCAGGTGCCACCTTTCAGGAAGCTTGGACGCAAACCGTTTATAGCTTCATAGGTCAAAACCAGCACTTCGAATTGTTCCTGGTAATAGGTGGGTAGTGGAGCCATTGCAACAGGTGAGTTACATGGCCCCTGCAACCAACCCCAGTTAACCATGTGGCAGCAGCATTTTGGATCCAATGAGTCCTTTCCAGCTCTACACATTGAAAACTAAACAGGCACGCATGCCTCTGAATTTGTAAGGGAGCTTGGCTTTTACTGCACACTTACTGGGTCATATAGTCCTGCACTGAGCTATACACTGGGAGCAGGTCAAGCAGACGTCTCTCAATAAGGTTTTAAGTCAAACTGCCGTTCAAGGGTCATATGTCTGACTAGAATCCAAGAGAAACTTGCTGCACCAGAAAACTCTGTTGTACACAGAGCTTGAAGAAGTATTAGAATACCTGAAGTGCTACTTTTCTGTGTTGCAAGGAACTTCTGGCATGGCAACAACAGAGCCTGTCAAACCTTGACAGGAACTGAAATCAGAGCAGAAAGCTGAACCTTAAAAAGCAATAACAGCAAGATTAAGCCATGAACCCATACTATTTCACTGCAGGTTCGTCCCCCACCCCCTTTGGGGACTAGACACGCCAAGTCTGTGAATATATGGCCTGGATAAACTGTGGAACAAGGAATGTGAGATTCAAAGTGCATAAAAAGCTGTGCGTCTGACTTATTCAAAACACCTGTCTATGCACTTAAATGTATAAAGGCCAAGAGGGAGAGAGCAGGAGAAACATAAAAAGTGAGGCTTCCCATTACATCACCACCTGATGTTTTACTTTCTAAGTAAGAGGATATTACAATTCACTTAATAAAACATCTGTAGTATCAAATTAAAGTAGCAAAAAAAGCAGTCAGCTGCTGGGAATGTGCCTTCGTTTTATTTTGGATCAGAAGAAAGAAATTATCTCTTTTGGAGTTCCGCAAGCAACCAACGAGATGGGGCAAAGTCCCGGTAGACAGACATCTTCCTCTTTGTTATGTGTAGCTTTGACTTAAGCCAGGCAAAGAATTATGGCTTCGACTCCCTTTTCAACTGCCTCCTTTAAACTAAAGGATATTAACTGGAATCACCAGCAGTCCTTACATGTCAAAGAACCATAGGATTATGTTTGACTCTATGGGCCAGCTAAGCCTTGACCTGCGTGGCTTGTAACTTACCAGATCAAATGCAACTCACTGGTTATTTATGATGGGATGTGAAAAAGATCCTAGTTTTGCTGCAAAAATCTGCAAGAGAAGGAGCGTCAGATGCCTACCGTGTTTAACTTGGCCAGTCTCATCTTGTGACTGCCTGATCTAGAGTGGTAGCACCTTAAAGACTAACTTTTATATGTTTTTTAATATGAGCTTTCATGGACAAGTCCACGTCATCAGACATAAGAGAAAGAGATTTAACATGGCAAATATTTATACATGGCATCAAAATATAGATATCAAAATACAGAGATCATGTTGGTTGGTAAGAAAGTCGTTTTGGTGATAGTGTCTTAGATAGGCAGGTCTTTCATTGAAGGTAAAGGTAAAGGTTCCCCTTGACATTTAGTCCAGTCATGTCCGACTCTAGGGGGCGGTGCTCATCCCCGTTTCGAAGCCATAGAGCCAGCGTTTGTCCGAAGACAGTTTCCGTGGTCACGTGGCCAGTGCGACTAGACACGGAACGCCATTACCTTCCCACCGAGGTGGTACCTATTTATCTACTTGCATTTGCATGCTTTCGAACTGCTAGGTTGGCGGGAGCTGGGACAAGCGACGGGAGCTCACTCCGTTGCGTGGATTTGATCTTACGACTGCTGGTCTTCTGACCCTGCAGCACAGAGGCTTCTGCGGTTTAACCCACAGCGCCACCCCTTTCATTGAAACTAGTGCTGTAAGGAATGTAAAAATGTCTGTCATAAAATAGCAATGGTAAAGTAACATGAATATTATTTAGACTGGCTATTCACAGTAGTTGATTAACTTTTCCCACTTATAAACTTTCCTTTGCAATCAGCTGCAGTAATGTGTGAATTGCCCCAGGCAATGGGTGACCACAAGAGAAATGTGATTGCATTCTTTTGTTTCTGTGCACACAGGGGGACATACACTCCACAGATAACAGCCAGATTCCATTGGCTTTAGCCAGATCTTGCAAATGTTTTGGGTGTCTTAGACTATACCTTCTGGGTATTGTAGTGCAAAAAAAGCAATGTTTCAAAGCTCTATTGTCAATCAGGAAGGGAAGGTACACCCTCTTACCGAATTATTTCCCCTGCTTTGAATGCTCACAGATGTGCCAGCTGTTTTCTAGCTATTAAGAGCAATTAGCTAGCAATACCCCATTTAGAAAAGGCATTTATGAGCATTTCTGACTAGAAGGTTTCACCACTAAGGAACTTTGAGGCAGCCTTCTGTTTATCTGCTTAAACAATGGATAGGCAAGACATTTGTTCAGTTTGCACCTTAAGATGAGCTTTGCAAATAGTTACTTCCACAACCTATACAGGAAGCAGAGTGCACTTGGGCCTCAAAATGAGAAAAAAAAATCCATGGCTTACTGACATTTAAAAGGAAGCTAGCCTAATGCCTGCCCACAATGCCTGTATGTTTGCAAGCATACACTTGACAAACGCATGATTTTGAAACAAAAAAAATAGAAACATTTTTCAAAACCGCACACACACGAAATACTTTATTCAGTGGGAAACTCAGCTGAAGGCGTGAACAGGAAAATGTGTCTATTACAAAAGCTTACCAGTTGCTGGAGAACACAAATGGAAGGGTGATTTTCTCATCCCTATCCAGCTTGTAACCTTACACTGGGCATCCGGCTGGTCACTGTGAGAAGCAGGATGCTGGACTAAATGGCCCTGAGATCTGATGGAGCATGGCTCTTCCAATGCTCTGATGTTTTTGTATGACTTCTGTTAAGAGGTTCCTAAATGGTGAAGGCAGGAAGAACAGCCTGACCCATAATCCTATAATCCCCTGCACTGTTCCAGATAGGGATTCGCACTTACTTGGTGCAGGATCTGCACAGACTAGAAGCAACAACACATATACAAGCTCTGCTCCAGATGGCCCTCATCTAAATTGAATCCACATGCCCATTGTGGTGATTTTTACAGCAACATCTGACTTTATATGGTCTCTTTGACCTGGGACAGTGCCAAAATGAGGACAGAGGCAACAGTACATCTGCCCTCCAATCCTTGTCCTAGCTATGGTGGCCCCCTACCATGGGAGTACAGAAAAGAAGCACCTTTTTTTTCCCCCTCACAGAGAGAAAAGTGGCTTTGTGGTGTTGTTTTCTGTCACAGCTGAGCTTAAGCACTCTGCTGCCTGAGATGGAAAGCAAGATTCTCCCCCTACCACCATCATATTTCACGTGCAGTAACTAACGGGGCTTAAAAGTATAGGTTTCTTCACAGTTTGTGGCCGAAGGAACACTTCCTCGTGGACCTCAGGGCAGAAAGCCAGTTAGGGGCTGCCTGGCAAGTGACTCTGCCCACAGAGTTCTTTCCTAACAGCCTCTGACCACTTCTTAGTACTGCCACATGACATAAACACTTCATTCCACTGAATGGTAGGGCCAGCCGTGATTCAAACTTCATGGGCAGCTCAAAGAGCGCCTCCTGATCCTTCCATTCTTCCATTTCTCGGAATTCAGCCTCTGAGGACCTTTTTTTACTTATTTTTAAACTAGAAAACGGCTCAGATATCTCAAGTATGAAACAATTTGGACAAACTGACCAGTATTCCTCCTCAGAATTAATCACCTCCCAGCCAGCCCACCCCTGTGTGCCCCATTACCAAAGGTAGAGGAAGGTTTGATTGAATGTGCCATATTTTTCCTCATAGAGGACTCAAGGCAGCTCACAGTTGATGAAAACAACATCATAAATACAATTAAAAATACCATAAAACATAATCTTAAGAAGCCATTAAACAACGTTAAGAACCACCATTTAAAAACACTTAAAAATATATTATAAAAATACAGTCCAGTAAATACAGCATTGCATAATGCTCTGACTTGTCAAACCAATGGAAAAACCTGGCTAAAAAGTAAAACAAAAGGAAGGGGATCCATGTGGGTTCCCATTGTAGTGCTTTCCACAACATACAAGGAGACACTGAAAAGCCCCCCTCTGGTCCTCACCAAAAAAGACTGTGAGGACAATAGGACTGAGAGAAGGGTCTCCCCAAAAAGCTATGAAAGCTAAGCAGGCTTATATGGGCGACACAGTCCTTCAGATAGCCTGGTCCCGCTAAAACTCTTCCAATGCTGAACTCCAGCCTCACCATTCTTTGCATGAATGTATATGTGAGAGGCAGAGAAGGAGGAAGATGGAGGAAGGAGGATGAGTATGGGTGAATAAGTAATAAGCAAGAAATATTTGCTTATTCCACCCTTTCTATTCCTCAAACGACTTGGGGAATGAGTGAATACTTCAGCACTCAGACGTTTAGGAGGCCTTCCCTAAAAAGAGTGTGAACAGCAAAGGACTGCAGCAACTGGCATTTATAAATAGTGTTCCATGGAAGCCTTCACAGAAATCACCATGTTGATCCAATTTAATTGGAGAGACTTGATGGCTTGACAGTCAGTGCACCGCTGAGTGTGAACAGGACACATTCATTTGCTGACATGTTTTGGCAACTCATCCCAGCTGACAACTGTGTGTGAAGAAAAATCACACACGCTGCATGTGGTTGGATTGGGAATGGCCAACTGCCGTCCCCCAGATGGACTTTTCCTCGCCTTGCAACTCTTACGACTGCCTCCATCCCTGCCAGGGGCCCAACCAAATATACTTTCACTAGACAAGAATCCACCAAGTGTTTTCTCATTGGCATTTTTCAATGATTGTGCTTCTCAGAAGGCCTGTAAATCCCAAATGAGACTACTCTAGAAACCCTGGCGCTTCATGGAGCTTAGAAGGGCAGTGGAGGGCTATGGCTCACAGGGTTCCAGGAGGCCCCAGGTTCAACCCTCATGTTCCAACTGCCTGAAACGTCAATAAGCTGTTGGTGGTCAATATAATTCTTCAATACACTAATGGTCTGATGCAATAATCTTAGAAGTGCAGAGCTGGAAAGGACTCTAAGGATCACTGAGTCCAGCCCATCAAGGAGGCAAACTACAAAAACTTTAAAGCATTCCTTTCCTTAATTTTGTAATTAATGTGGAAAAGCTTAGAATATTACTACTGTTGTAAACGGTAAAGATTTGATAGCCAAGCAAAGAACCATAATTTGGATTATAAAATTCTTGCTTTAATAAAAATCCTGAAACACGGGGCAGGGGAGTTTGAAAGGAAATATTGTAAGGAGTTGAATTCCCAACTCCTCGCTCCACAGCCACAGATCTAGTCCACTGAGCTATCCAGCGGTTCCTCCAGCTATCCAGTAATATAAGAGAGTTTCCTATGTTCCTATGAATAAGGATGGACAAGGGTGAAGGAGTGCTCCTTCTCTCTTCTCTCCCTAATGCTGCTGCTGGAGCACCGTCCTGTGTTGAACCTAACAATGGAGGAGAATGCAGAACATCCTGGGGAGACACAGGTTGAAATCATCTCCATGTGCCAAAGGCACAATTCTAGCAGAACATTGGGTCTGAGAAATCAGATTTGCAAAGGCATCATAAGTTTACAACCTGAAGACCAGTCACAAAACAAGCTCCTTCGCAAACTACAGAAGTTGTGAAAACTTCCAGCTGTGACAATCAGATGTTTTTCACCACACAAGGAATTCCCTTACGCGCACTCTGTAATTTATATAGTTTAATCCAAAGCAGAGGTGTGATTCATTTCTTTCAGCTTCTTGAATTGGTTCAAGAAATGTGCTAATTATATTTTTTTTGGAGGAGAGAGAGAGAAATTGAGTCTGCCTCAAATCTGAGCATGTTCAGTGAAGTTCTGGGCCATCTTACCCATCCATCCTGATGGCTTTGTGCTAGAGCTCACTTATTCCAAAAATTGGGAGAAATGAGGGATTATTTAATATTTTATTGGAATGGTGCTTATACTATTGACGTTGGTCAGCCCTGTGAGACCTTGAGCAGCTCAGAGTTCAGTTCATCCATTAAAGGTAATACATTTTTACGGAAGTTTTTTAATTGAAGGTTTTTAATTTTAACTGATAGAGTTATGGATCTAGATTGTTTTTGTAGATTGTTTTTGTTTTATTTTTGCTTTTGTAGAGTATAGATGTAACCGTATTGGTTTTTAGTGTGTTTGTTTCAACTGAACTGTTTTAATTGATGTTGGAACCACCCGGAGACCCTTGCAGGGTGTGGGCAACTCATACAAGTTAAATAAATAAATAAACATGTAAACGGCCTGTGATCCTAGCTGACAAATTCTTTCTCAGTGGGTGGGTATGCAGTACAGAAACTGGGAAAGGAAGTTTAAAAAACTGACAGTGAGTGTGAATTGTAAGAAGCTGAGAAGAGATAGAGATGAGAGAAAAACTGGAAGCAAGCTAGAGGCCCTTTTTTAAAAACCAGAAACCTTTCCTATTGTGGAACAAAACAATCTGGGTTGATTCACACTGATCTGCTGGCAATCCCCAGAAGTTTCCTCATCTTATGCTTTCTGCTCTTTTAAAAAAAATGTCATATGCTTTGTTTCCAAATATTCTGAAAAAATATTTAAATCATTGAACACATGATTATATCAAGAAAGGCTGTGGGTTTATGTGTTGATTTAGCTGTAACTGAAATTGAAGCTAGCTTGGTTTGTTTTTTTCCAATGTGAAACAGACTAGCCCATCTATCAGATCGATCAAACACATGAACAAAATAGGAATGCATGAGACAGTTGTTTCAGTTAGCCTTTTGACCAGAATTT
Source organism: Intellagama lesueurii (assembly GCA_037013535.1). Classification (NCBI taxonomy): domain Eukaryota; kingdom Metazoa; phylum Chordata; class Lepidosauria; order Squamata; family Agamidae; genus Intellagama; species Intellagama lesueurii. The sequence continues at coordinate 12,943,489 of JBAJHW010000003.1, forward strand.
ATCCAATTCATGTTGGAATTTAGCAACCTTTGTGTGCTGCCTTTAAGAGCTGGGAGGGACCTTTCTGGGTTGTGATGACTGTCAATCAATCCAGCAGCAACCAATTATTCCCTCTTGACCTCAGATTTTGAAGAGAGCCACGCCTCTCTACTCAAAGTAGAGCTCTATTCTTGTTCTTTTTCTGTCAATATGCTGGGGAGCAATTAGAGTTAGCTATGTAGTCAGTCAGTATTCTGTTAGTTATGTAGGCAATCACGTAGTCCTAGTACGAAGCTATGAATCAGTTTAAGCTCTGTTCATGTATCCAGTCATTATTTTTTTCTACAGAATGCTGTTTGTTTTGATCTATGAAGTACTGTGAGTAAATGGATACTTCGAGATGGAAATATGAAACTTGACAAGATCACATTTTGTGCCTTCCAATACCTCTTGAGAACCAGTGTGGTGTGGTGGATAAAGTGTTGGACTAGGGCTCAGGAGCTGTGGGTTCAAGTCTCTTCTCAGCTATGGAAACTGGGCTATGGAAACTCATTAAGGAGTAGTAAAAACCACTCCTTAAGTATCTCACATACCTTGAAAATCCTATTAGGGTCACTGCATGTCAAATGTGACCTGACAGCACACAGCACGAACTCCTCTTAGTCCTAAATGCCATTAACTGTGGCCAGTGGTGTGTGGGGGGATGTCATTGTGGCTTGAATACCAATGATCTCTGGACAATGCTCAGAGGTGTTGCATCCATCTATAAAATTCCTGCCATCGAGGTCAGGGTTATCCTGGGTGTTTCCATGGCAACACTGTCCCCCAAATGCAACATTTCACTTTCCTCACAAATGTGAATGTCAGTGACAATTCACAGTAGCGGTCAGTAAGCTAGTGTGTGGAACAGTGATCAGCTTCCCTTCACTGAGCAATGACCATTGATAAGGACACATGGGAAAGTCACCATTCAGAGTTTCAGTGTTTTGCCTTTTGTATTTTGTCATCGTTTTTCAACTATTTACCCACCTTCACACCTCCCAGACTGAACACAGAAACAAATTTGATTTCCAGTTGTAAATCCATACATTTGAAGTTTTTCAGTGCAACCCAGGGAAGGAAAATAGTTGAGTGGAATACAGACATACACTTGAAAAATGCACACACAAAAACACTGCACATGCACACAAAAAAGGACTTAATTAATGGGGGCATGTCTGTGCTCAGCCTTTTAGTTGAAAAAAGTGCACAAAAAAGACATACGGATCGTTTCCCATATTTAAAAAACAAAACTACCACATGAGAATAGCAAGGATTTGGGGGCTGGAAAAAGGAGGGCATCCACTGAAGCCAATTTGAGTACTTGCTTATCTTTAATCGTAAGAAAGAAGGCCAATGCTCTTACTGCAAGTCACTGAAATCCTCTTTGCTTTCATATGAAGTAACACTTGCAGCCAATGAAGATTGCACAATTTATTTGCTTAATCGTTTGCATGGTTCCCATAGGGACTGTTGCGCAACACACAGGCAGAAATGCTTCATGAACACCACTTCCACCGTCCTGCAATTTTCCAAACTGGTTCTGCTGCTTCTCATCACAACAAGCCACACAACAAGATTTTGGCCATTGTGTGGCAGTAGAGGATATCACAAATAAGTGCAAATTTTCTGGTCCTTCATGAAAATGGATGTCAAAGTAACACCCTATTGAAAAAACGGACTACGGCTGTTTTGCTCCTAAATTAAGCTGAAAATTTTAATTTTTTTTCTTCCATCAGTAGTAACATTAGCCAAAAAAAACAAAAAAAACTGAGATTTTTGCATGAAATCCTTGCCTTTAGTGCTAAAACACTCAACTTTTGTACATAGCTGTATATTTTGAGCAAAATCCACATCTGTGAATTTTTCGTGAAAAAAATGCCAAAATGCAAAAAAACACAAAGCCCCAAAAATTGGACAAAATCTGTTACTCAGTGAAGAGAAAACTTTTGAATTTTTTTGTTCTTGCCTCTGAGAACAGATGTGTGAACATTTACACCTCTGCAGTGAAGACATGTGGCTACCAAGTGGCTATCAGCATAGGTCAGCGATGTTCATGGCTCACACACAGCTCTGCTTTCTGCTCAGTAGCCATGTCACTACATTGGGGTGAACCAAACTCCCCTGTACTACTATCTTACAACAGACATTTTTAGGATATTGGGGTCTTCTTCTTGACAGTCGGGACTTAATAACCATGACCAGTTGCTATGTGCAACATCACCACATTAGCTATTTTAGGCTCACTTCTCTCTTGTATGCCAGTGGAGCTTGGCTTTTAATTCTTTAGCCTATTTTTTGAACTACATTTCTCACAATTGCTTACTGTTAGTCTAGCAGACTAGGACTGGTGAGCACTGGAGGTCAAAAACGCCTGGAGGTCTACAGCTTCCCACCTCTTTTTAGCCAGAGACAATCTCCCTGATATTTTACCTTTGCCTGTGGCTTTGTTCAGGTTTCCTCAAGAAAGAGAAGAAGAATTAACTCTAAATGGAGGAAAAGACTTTTCTCCTGACTCCAGAGATACCATATCGCAGCAGTCAATTGGTTTCGTAAAGTCACCCAAGTTTCATACGAAGAGCACCTTCTGCTCCCATGAATGCTCTAGAAAAACTATGCCCGAATTTCACTCTCTTAATAGACAGAATTCTTTTCATCTCAGACCTTAAGGTGTGCCAATAAATTCTGACGACCTCACATACATTTTTAGGCCAAACTAAGTCATCTGTCTTTTTATCCTGCTTCCATTAAGATAATGAATAATTTTTATGGCTCTTAGGCAGAGAAAAATGAAGCTGGGTTGCTCCTACCTTATGGCAAGTTCTTTCTTTCTTTCTTTCTTTCTTTCTTTCTTTCTTTCTTTCTTTCTTTCTTTCTTTCTCTTCTCACATTTCAAGGAAAGCTCAGCATGTCATTACCAAAGTTCAAAGCAGCTTGCCTGCTTTTCTTTTTCTTCTTCCTTGGGCCGGAGACAGACAAATAATTCCATCAGAAATAATTCTGGTAATGGAATTCAACACATATTCCCAACTCACCACCAAGTTATATCTATTTGCATTTCCCATTCACAGGCATGAGGTTTTCCCAGAGATTCAACAACACAGAACTCTTGACATGGACACAAATATGGATGATAAGCAGGAGTATCTCTCAAAGGGCTCATAGCAACATGAGTCCCAGTCTGCACACCCTTATTTGGGAACAGACTGCATCAGGGTGCTGGCTTATGTGCTTGGTTACAATTGTAATGTGATATAGTGGTGCTTTCATTTTGGGAAGAAAGAGTTAATTACAATTAGTCAGTTATTTATAACTATAAGAAGCTGATGGCATATACCAAGATCCAGGTCTATAGAGCCTGTGTCCTGAGTACACTCCTGTACTGCAGTGAGTCCTGGACCCTTTGTGCACGGCAGGAGAGGAAACTGAACACATTCCATATGCGTTGTCTCCGACGCATTTTTGGTAACACCTGGCAAAGTTCCAAATAGAGTAGTCCTAAAACAAGCTGGAATTTTTAGCATGTATACATTACTGAAACAGTGATGTCTACGTTGGCTCGGGTATGTCGTGAGAATGGCTGACAGTCAGGTTCCTAAAGATCTCCTGTATGGAGAATTAGTGCAGGGAAAGCACCCCAGAGGGAGACCACAGCTGCCATACAAGGATATCTGCAAGAGGGATCTGAAGGCCTTAGGGATGGACCTCAACAGATGGGAAACCTTGACATCTGAGCGTTCAGCCTGGAGGCAGGTGGTGCAGCATGGCCTCTCCCAATTTGAAGAGACACTTGTTCAGCAGGCCAAGGCAAAGAGGCAGTCCTGAAACCAGCAAAATCAGGGAGCTGGACAGGGGACAGATTGTATTTGTCTTCAGTGTGGAAGGGATTGTCACTCTCAAATTTGCCTTCTCAGCCACACCAGACGTTGTTCCAAGACCTCTATTCAGAGCACATTATCATAGTCTTTGCCTTCCCAACCCCAGAATGAAGACGCGAGAAAAGAATTATGGGTTAATCACGGGCCACATTTTATTAAACATAATCAATGTTGCCATCCTTTGGCTTAAGCATAGAGGTCTCAAAGGACCCCTTAAGCAACAAATGGGCGAGTCCCTGGCCCCAAGTTCTCTCGGACTTAAAGTCAGTGAGAACCCGGCCGGCCCCAATTTGACCATCCCCGGGCCTCAAGCCAGCTTCTCCTTGTTGACTGTTGGTCCAGGTGTGGCCCCAGCGCATCTTTCCCCCCCAAGCACTGTAATCGCACGATCTGCAGTGCTGGGAGGTCAGATGGGCTATAGCTTACCTGAGTTTGCAATGGGACTCACCAACAAAACCTGTTATATCCGCACTACCCGCCACAGCATAGGAACTAGCCAAGCTAAGTCCCATGCCCGCCATCGAGCTCACCAAGCTCCAACAGCAGGGCCCCCTTGATGTCTTCAAGGAAGACATCCAAACCTCATTTGGACAGATGTACACCATCGTTCCGAAAAAACCAGGCCTATCCATGCGGATCCTCTGGTGACCAATCACCGATCTAAGGCCACTGCAATCAGCTCTACAGACTACCCTGCTAACACTACTTCACGCAGCGTTAGCGGGCCAAAAATGCCTCGCATCCCTTCATACCAGCTGAGGGATGGTCGTCGGCCATACAGTGTTCGTAGCATGATACGGTGCCTTCACCGATCGGAAAACTCAGGCCTATCCGTGGATCCTCTGGTGACCAATCACCGATCCAGGCCGCTGCAGACAGCTCTGCAGGCTACCCAGCTAATAATCCTTCATGAAGCGTTAGCGGGCCAAAAAAAATGCCTCACATCCCGTCGTGCCAGCCGAGAGATGATCATTGGCCATACACTGCTCATAGCAGGGTACCGTGCCGTCACTGATTGGAAGACTCAGGCCTATCCGTGGATCCTCTGGTGACCAATCACTGATCCGGGTCGCTGCAGACCGCTCTGCAAACTACCCAGCTAATACTCCTTCATGAAGTGTTAGCGGGCCAAAAAAATGCCTCACATCCCGTCATGCAAGTCGAGGGATGATCATCGGCCATACACTGCTCATAGCAGGGTACCGTGCCATCACCAATCGGAAAAAAATCAGGCCTATCCATGGATTCTTTGGTGACCAACCACCAATCCAGGCCGCTGCAGACAGCTCTGCAGACCACCCTGCTAACACTCTTTCGTGCAGTGTTAGTGGGCCAAAAATGCCTCACATCCCTCCATGCCGGCTGAGGGATGATCATTGAACATACAATGTCCATAGCAGGGTACGTAACCCTCAACCATGTGAGGTCACCAATCACATCAAGGATCAAGGCCTTTCCACAGATCCTGGTCAGGTTGTTACCGCCCAAGTGTATTACCAACACATCTGGGGGATGTTGACCAAAGGCAGCCGCATGGCAAAGCTGGCCTCACAGCATCCCACGGCGTCCTTTCCCTTTGATAGAGCTCTAGCTCCCAGTCCGAGACTGCTCCCCCATGGGGATGTGGCAGCGTACTGAGCTGCCCAAAACATAGCTGCGGCCAATGATCATGATGTGCTTATGTCGCGCACCCCCAGTGTCCCTAGTTTGTTTCTCTCAAACCCAGGTCCCACCTTTGGGCACGACGTTCTTAATTCTCCTTACACCAACTGCCACCAGTGGATCTTTATCCACACGTTACCAATAATGCTTCCTGGACACGTGTTGTCAAATATAACAGATTATTTATTGTTTAGTTGTAGAATCACATAAGTATTTTAATAGATGTGGTATTGTGTTGCACTCATTACTTGGACATTAGACACGCGTCTTTATTGGTAGTACTTTTCATATAAATCACTGTGAATCACTGTAATACTATTAGATGACTGTCTATTTATTTCACTTCTATCTTTTATCTATTCTTTAATTCATACACCAACTATACCACCCCAACTTTCCAATCTCTCTCATAAAACTCTCCCCAAAACCTCCTATCTCTTGCTATCTCAGTTTCCAACTCCTCTAACTGTCTTCCTGACTCCGCCCTCCTGTCCTCTTATAGGCTCCAGCTCTAGAGCTACACATGACGGACAGGTGGGACATGGGCTTTCCGCCACATACCTCCCCCCTTGGAAAGTTTGTTTCATGGGGTAAAACTTATGGTAGTTTACCCTCATGAACAACGTATGATTTTACTTAACAATATTTCTAACAATTTTTTTCAATGCAATTCTCATTTACACACTTGCAATTTATACTTACTCTATACTTACTCTTTTACACAGTTGAAAGCATATTATTCTTATTACTTTATATTCAAATAACATTAATCAACATTTTTATTACTTACAAACCACTTCAGTCACTTTTATCCTTACTTATCATTAGTTCATCTATAAATTGCATTTTCATTTATTTCATATACATATACACCTAGAATATTTATTTAGAACAATTTTAATACCATTAAAAGTTACATTTTCTTTGTTTCCGTCAGTCATTCTTCTGGTCTTCTTGATAAGGCGTCCTCGGCTACCACAGTCTGAGTCCCTTTGACTCTGGATCCACAAAGTCACAGTCTTGTAGGGGTATGGCCCACCTCATCAACTTTGTCGCGGCTCCGTCTTTGAGGCTTTAATTTTATTCTTGGCCCTCACAAAGACCCAAGCTGCTTCTTCCTCCTCACGCTGCCACCAGATGTTTTTGGATTAAACATCAATCAATTCCGGGACACACAAGTTATTAAACACATTCAGTTTATTGATCAGGGTAGGGTTAATGATTGGTTGGAAATAACAGTGTCAATCACAGGAAGTAACTCACTTATATTAACTTGGGTTTATTTAATTCCTTCTATTAATTCAATCTATTTCCCAATCTCTGCTCTCTCATCTATCTCAATCAATCCCCTTCTCAAACCTCTGATCTCAATCACTCCTTTTCTCAAAACCTCTCTCTCTGTATCAATTGTGGGGTTCCACAGGGGTCGATTATCTCCCCAATGCTGTTTAATATCTATATGAGGCCGCTGGGTCGGGTCATCAGGGGGTGTGGAGCATCGTGTCATCAATATGCTGATGACACCCAGATCTACATCTCCTTTTTACCAACTGCAGGTGATGCCGTCCTGTCCCTTCAGCGCTGCCTGGGGACTGTATTGCAATGGATGCAGGAAAATGGGCTGAGGCTGAACCCGGACAAGACCGAGGTTCTGAGGGTGGGTGCCCCTGTGGTTGGTGGCTTGGATGACTCTCTCTCGCTTGGGGGGGGTGGCCTTGGCTGCTAAGAGTGGGGTTCGCAGCTTGGGGATCCATCTGGACCCGGCGCTCACCATGGAAACGCAGGTGGCGTCGGTAGTCCGCTCCGCCTTTTTCCATCTTTGGCGGATTGCCCGGCTGCGGCCCTACCTTGATATGGGGGCGCTCACTACCTTGGTGCATGTGCTCGTAATCTCAAGATTAGACCACTGTAACGCGCTCTACGTGGGGCTGCCTTTGAGGTTGATGCGGAAACTTCAGGTGGTGCAGAATGCGGCGGCCAGACTCCTTAGTGGAGTGAGAAAATACCAGCATATCTCTCCTATTCTGGCCGCATTGCATTGGCTGCCCATTCGGTTCCACATTGACTTTAAAGTTTTAATGCTTACTTATAAGGCCCTAAACGGTTTAGGACCTCGATATTTGGCGGAACGCCTACTCCCACCAAGGTCTACCCGGATCACCCGTGCGAGTCAGGAGGTGAGGCTGAGGAGCTTGACGCCGAGGGAGGCCCGTAGGGAAAGAACAAGAAATCGGGCCTTCTCGGCGGTGGCTCCTCGCCTCTGGAATAATCTTCCTCCGGAGATTCGTGCCGCCCCTACGCTGGGTATCTTTAAAAATCAATTAAAAACATGGATGTTTATACAGGCCTTCCCTCCAGTCAATACCTGATCTTTTTACCTTTTCTATTTATCTTTATTTTTTGTCTTATAATTGTTATGGAAATTGTTTTTGTAATAATTTTGTGATTTTATCTGTTGTTTTATGTTGTTTGGAAGCCGCCTAGAGTGGTCGCAAGACCAGATAGGCGGGGTATAAATGAAATAAATAATAATAATAATAATAATAATAATAATAATAATAATAATAATAATAATAATAATAATAATACTCTCATCATCATTATGCAATCTGCAAGATAAAACAAACCAGGCTCCTGCCTAGACGTTAGGGGGTGCCTCATTAATTGGCCTTGGATCGATGGATGTGAATCTGCACCGTCCTGTTGACTACCCAAACATCCTGCCATTGTAAAGCTACTCCGGTTCTGTCTCCCTTTCCAGTGGCTACCACTTCACTAATCCTGAGGGCGCCAAAAAAGTTATTAAGGACGCCGCCCTGAAGAAAACAACTTCATAATAATCTCTACAGATAACCTACCACTGCTTACAAGTGCTTCCTAATAGTCCCGGTGATATAGGTACTCTCGAATCTTTAAATCTGCCTCTTTCCTTAGACCAACTTTCAATCATTTTCCTAAAGCGGTAGTCTGAAGAATAATTCTGATACCATGAACTTTAGTGTAGCAAGCCTGCGCCAATAACCTACCCTGTATAGGTCCTGGCCACGTAGGTTCTAAATCGACTATGTTCATAAGCTCCTGAAACTCTATACTCACTGCCGAGCACACTGATCATGTCCTCGGTGCCAGGGCCAGTCTTATTGCCCTTTCCACATCATCACGCCAAATTGCCAAGCCCCTGGGGGAAGAGTCTCCGGGAACTCGTTGGCTCCTGGATCTAACTCCCTGAACTGCTCTATCTGTTGGCGTGATAATGCATCGGCTAAGCTATTATCTACAAGTGGTATGTGTCTAGCCTGCACCAGTGTTGTGACATGATCTGAATGCACATGTTATTAATTATATAGACCACCATCAGATTGTCGCACCAAAAACGTATGACACTGTTAGCCCATTCGCCTGCCCAAAGCCATGAGGCACCAACTATTGTGAAAAATTCCAAAAATGTCAAATCTCTGGTGATTCCCATGTGGTGCCACTCCTCCGGCCATTTGCATGCGCACCATCTGCCTCTAAAGTAAATTTTTGAACCTGAAGGAGCCTGCAGTGGCCGACTGGACCTGAATTTCGGCCTTAAGCATCTTGTCTCCTCTCCAAAAGGAAATGCCCTTGCACTCAGCTAAGAACTGACCCCAAACCTTCAAATCGTCTGTCATGCCATACATAACTCTAGCCCTATGAAATGGGCAATGGAGCCTGGTGCTGCTTTCTGCTCCTGAGTAAGTACATTTACTTTGCTTTGCAGGGTGGGTTTGGGTTTGGGGGAGGTTATGTTTCTATGCTGTGATGTTTTTTGGTGTGCTTGGTGTGGGTTTTCTTTCAGCCCCATCGCGTTCCGATGGGGCTGGCTGTGTGGGGCTGTGCTCTTTTTTTATTTTTATTTTTTCAGCCCCATCACGTTCCAATGGGGCTGGCTCTGTGTGTGTGGGGGTGTCTTTTATTTATTTTTTTCAGCCCCATCGCGTTCCGGTGGGGCTGGCTGTGTGTGTAGGGGGGGTTGATTTTTTTTTCAGCCCCATCGCATTCCGATGGGGCTGGCTGTGTGTGTAGGGGGGGTTGATTTTTTTTTAGCCCCATCGCTGAAAGCCTTGCCAACACGATATGCAATGGTAAGATTAGCCAAACCGCCAGACTCTGTCCTTGTCGGTTGCCAGCAAAGGAAGAGGAAGAGGAGAGGGGGGAACGACCCTTAAATAACCTAATGTTCCCCCCTCTCCTCCTATGCTAATCTTGTGATACCAGAAGTCTCACGCTATCCGGGGAGGAAAGGAAAGGCGAGCCACGCTGCTGAAGTTCGGCTCAGCAGCGGCTCGAGACTGAAGGATGCCTACTATAACTATTTACTTCTGGTTCATGCCAGAGATGAGAATTATTAACCAGTGATTTCCTCATTTATAGTTTGGCATTCATCACTTAGGCATATTGTTGTTGTTATGTGTCATCAAGGTGCCTCTGACTCATGGCAACTCTATGAATGAGTGAGCTCCAAAATGTCCTGTCCTCCATGGCCCTGATCAGCTCTTGCAAACTCAAGCCTGTGGCTTCCTTTAAGGAGTCAGTCCATCTCATATTTGGTATTTTTCCCACCTTTCTCAGCATTATTGTCTTTCCCAGAGAATTCCATCTTCTCATGATGTGCCCAAAGGATGGCTTCAGTTTCAATTGGCTCCAGATATAGTTTAGTCTAGTTTTGATCTAGGGCCCCCTTGTTTGTCTTTCTGGCAATCCAGAATATCCACAAAGATCTCTTCCAGCATCAAATTCCAGACAAATCCATTTTTCCCCTGTCAGTTTTCTTCACTGTCCAGTTTTTACACCCATACATAGTGATGGAAAATATAAGTATGAATGATCTCGGTCTTGGTCTCCAGTGACACATCCTTACACTTTATGACCTTTTCTAATTCCTTTATTGCTGCCCTTCCAAGTCTCAGTACAGTATTCTTCTGATTTCTTGGCTGCAGTCTCCACTTGGATGGATAACTGAAACAAGGTATACGAAATTTTGCTGTGCCTTAAATTTCTCCCAGGATAATTTTGACGCCTTGAGTGAGTGATCTCACTGGGGTTGAAAGCTATTTTTCCCCACTTGCCAGCAGCCAAAGACTACAGGTTAAGGGGATGATCAGGGTCAAAGAGACTAATCTGCATGTTTGACTTTTATTATACCAATGGGATCAGGTAGCTGGTTCAAGGTTGACTCAGCCTTCCATCCTTCCAAGGTCAGTGAAGAAGTGCCCTTTGCATAATTGTGTTGTAAACTTCCCAGAGAGAACTTTAAGCACAATGGAGCAGTATAAAACTCAAAACCAATCAATTGATCGATCAATCGATCAATCAATCAAACAATCAAACAATATTTCTGAAGGCCACTATAATAATATTTGAGAACTGCAGAGCTGGAATGAATCCTATGGATGATCAAGTCCAGCTGATGTCAAAGAGGCTCAGTGGGGAATCAAACTCCGAACCTCTGACTCCACAGCCAGAGACCTAAACCACTAAGCCATCCAAACTGAAAAATGTATTTCACATTTGAAGTGGTGGGCTTTTTATACTGACAAAGCCAAGTCATGACCTCTCGTGGCCCCCCCATAACAGTTTTTAAATGATCAGGTATTGGGGGCTCAGGGGTGCTGGGGATACGGTAAAGTTGGCAAACACTGTGCCACCATGGGATCCTGGCCAAAGAGTTGACAATGCCACCAATCCTTTTTTGGCTTAAACAAAACAGAGGAGGAGAAGGAGGGGAAGGATAACACGAATAATAAACTGGACCCCAATGAAGTGGACTTATCCACAAAAGCTCACATTAAAAACTATAAAAGTTAGTCTTTAAGGTGCCACTTTTTATTTCTCTTTTGCTTTTACCTATAATGCTTGCAGAGACTAACATGGCTACTCCTTCTACAACTGCAACAAAATGATAAAGTATGTGTTCCTTATGTTCCAGATGCCACCACCCAAACCTCAGCATTTTATGTCCACTGAGCATATTTAGTTGTCACTAAGCTTTTCCCAGAGGTGTTTCCCCTACTTGATATTTTTAACCCTCCTTAAGCCTACTTCTGCTGCTCTTGGGGGTGGCGACATAAAGACCAGCATTCAGAAACTAAGCTTGCTATTAATTAGTAATAATAACTGGAAATTTTGGTTAATCTTCTGAATTATATTATTCTACTGATCTTCCAAATGTTCTTATCATGATCCAGCCTAACTCTCAGATTTTGACCTTTTCCTAAATTACTTTCCTTCCGCTTCAGCTTGCTTCTATTTTTAATTGGTGCTAGGTTTGGACTTTTTTAAATTTTATTTCTCTCGGCGGTAAATCCTCCAAGTGTTTATATTAATTATATTCAATGTGCACAAGGTTCTTGCTTTGCTTTGCTTTCCTCTCTTCATCCATAGTGGCATAATCCCCCTGTGGAGAAGAGCTGCTAACAAGCCTAGCTTCTCTGGCAATAGAAATAAGTGAGGAAGCCGCTAATAATCATCTCAGAGTACCTCATCTCTTCTGCAGTGGTGTGTAGCGATATGGGACATGCTGACTTTCTTTCCCAAGGGTTGATATGTCATTTCAATCCAACCACTCTGACTAAGAGGAATTGTCCTGGCAAATCAACTACATCTGTTTCCAGAAGGATTGTGTGTGCTTCCGTCTGCATTTTCACGACGCTTCCTATTTGCATATCTTAATATTAAGGATGTAGTGGGGAACTCTCACTCCCATATTTGTTCTAGTTCTCTGAATCTTATCTGCATTCACATCCTGCCTCACAATGTGGGCCTTCTTTTTTTTTTAAAAAAAGTTCTTTCGTGGAAATGTGCATAAATTTTCTGTGCATGTTTTCCACAGTATACATATTTGGTTATGCCCGTTTCCTCATGCACACAATTTGGTACCTGCGAACTAAAGCACGTTTATGCATATTTGCAGAGAAACTGGTCTCAAAAATGCTTTAAAAATCTCTCCATATGCAACGTAAAGCATCCTAGCACTTAGTAGTAAAGAGAAGTCTTGCTTCATTCATTCATTCATTCATTCATTCATTCATTCAATTTGTACATTGCCCATCTCGTGGCTGTCTTGGGTTCTTTTGGGGAGAAAGGTGGGGTAAAAATATTTTAAATAAATAAATAAATTTTCAAAATGCCACTACTCTGAGCAGTTTCCAACATAATATAATACATAAGGATAAGAAACCGCTCCCCCCCCCCCTCAGCCTACAGTAATAGAAAAGCAACCCACAAAAACCCAAGACGGCAACGACAAATCCAGAAACAAAATCAACATGTAACCTAAACAGCAGCAGTTATAAGGGGAGGATATCCTGATTTGCTTCGCTACAAAGGAATGTTTTTATATGCTTTCTGAATATTACCTTGTCTACTATGTAAAAATGAATATTTACATCCTTCCCTCCAAGAGGAAGTCTGATATGACTTCATGTATGGCCATGTATAAATTTTCTCACTGACTTCTTGCTTTATTGGTTGTAAGACCTAGAGACTCTTCTAGATCTGTATCTTCTTATCCTCATCTTCTTCACTGGCAAGGTTTTGAAAGCAGTTCAACAGAGTTTGCATAAGCTACTAGGCTCTTTCTCAAACCCTAAGGAAATCTATCCATGCTCTCAGTTGACTACAGTTGCTAGTTGCTCTCTTTTGAACTCCTTTTAGAGGAATTCAATTTCTCTAAGGAAACATTGCCAGTCAAAGTCCATCCATGCTGATAGCCCAGCCCCTTCCTTGGCTAGATGTTTTTAAATGAAGCCATTTCATCATGCCATTTCTTTCTCCCAGGGCAGTCAGAGCACCATAACTATAGTGTTGGAGATGAATCAAACTGTGAGTACTGGTGGCCCCCACCATAATTAGATAAACCTTAAAAGATTATTCTTGCATGATCAGAAAGACTATGGATCAGGAGTGCAGATGGGCACAAGGCAAACGACAAAGCAAAAAAAAAAAAAAAACTCATGCTGATAAAGAGTACTTTCCTGGGGGGGGCTGCTTTGTGGAGCTGCAGCTCAGACATCCCGAATCCAATCTTCACCAAACGTGGACGTGGTGGAGAGGAGAGTGAGCTGAAGACATGCTGTGAGTTTGGCATCTCTAACTTGTGCAGGGGCCATTATAACATTCCCGGAAGTCCCAAATCACAAGAACCATGAAATGAATCATTTTGTGAGAAAGTTCATGGAAGTTTGTGGTTTGTGGTTCATGAATAGTACCATGAAGTACCATGAACCACTGTTTTTCCAATTCATGCCCATCAGGAGATGAGCTAAAGCTCCCAGTCATCCACATCTCCAGTGCTTCTCCAACTGTGTGCTGCGGCACCCTGGGCATCGTCAAACCCAGCCAGGGGTGCCACAAAATCCTCTGCCATGGAACCCAGCCAGGGGCACCACCAAACCCAGCCAGGGCATAACAGTTTGACCAGCTGCTGGCTAGGTCTGGTATTGACAGTGGCAGTGATGGCAGTATGTTCTCCCTTCACTTCAGTCAGGCTTTTCAAAACCTCTTTTCCTCTCTCTCTCTCTCTCTCTCTCTCTCTCTCTCTCTCTCTCACACACACACACACACACACACACACACACACACACACACTTGTGGAACTTCAGCCTCTTTCTGCCTCTCCTCAGCAGCCTCTTTGCTCTGCTGCCATTCACAGAGGGGCTGAAACAGAGAGTGGATGAGCAACTAAGTGACCCACTGACTGACTGAGAGGAACCAGAGAGATACAGATACACCGCTGCCACCACAGGCCCACATAACACCCAGATACTCGCAGGTGGGAGATGGAGGGGTGGATGAGTATCTGTGTCTATCTATGCCTATGCGGGGTGCTGCCACTTCCTCATACCTCTAAGCCCTCACTCCATCTCTTATTTAGTTACAGTGGTGCCTCGCTAGACGATGTTAATCCGTTCCACGAAAATCGCTGTCTTGCGAAAACATCGTCTAGCGAAGCACGTTTCCCCATTGGAATGCATTGAAATCTCTTCAATGCGTTCCAACGGAAAAGTCATCGTCTTGCGAAGATCGTCCATAGGGAAACATCGTCTAGCGAGCGCGGGTCCCCATTGGAATGCACTGACAGCTATTGACCACTAGTCAATGCATTCCAATGGGGAAAAGTCGTAGTCTAGCGAAAATCGCCCATAGGGAAACATCGTTTTGCGAAGCGCATTAGCGATCGCAAAAACTAATCATCTAGCGGATTCCTCGTCCTGCGAGGCAATCGTCTAGCGAGGCACCACTGTATCTTCTTTTTCTATTGACTTCTTCTTCTTCTTTCTTTACCAGTGAGACTTGTCTTCTCATGATGTACCCAAAGTATGATAGCCTCAATGTCATCATTTTTGCTTGTAGAGAAAGTTCAGGCTTGATTTGATCTAGCGCCTACTTATTTGTCTTTCTGGTGGTCCATGGTATCCATCAAGCTGTTCTTCAGCATCACATTTCAAAGGAGTTATTGGTTGTGGTTTTGTCCTGTCAGCTTTCTTCACTGTTCATTCTATAATTATAAATTATTTTCAGGGAGAGAGAAAAAATGAAAGTACTACTCAGGCCAGGCTTCTCCCCTCCCTTCTTCCCCCCCAACCCAAAGTATCTTATTGGGAAGCTAAAGCCAGTGGCCAGTAATTCAAGGGTGCTGTGAGTTGAAAAAGTTTGGGAACCACTGCACATCTCCTTGTCTTTGAAAAGGAAGGGAAAACAAATGAATCTGTTGGCATTGGCAGCGCACAGCGCAAACCTGCCAATTAAACAGTCGCTCAAGAGCAATGCTTCATCCAAAAGAGAAAAGCAAGCTCTTGTTCGATGCCAAAAGCTCTCAAGGGGGTCAGGAGAGGACATGTGCAAAAGGCAAAATGGGAGAATGAGAGAGAGACCAAGAGATCAGCTCCTATAAAGAGGCCCTAAGGAGAGGTCCTGAGCAGGGAGCCGCACCAGGAGCAAGATGCTTAGATGCTGTTTCCAGTGCATTGACAATGACTTTACTGTTCTGCCTGATTAAATTGTAAATGGTCAGGGAGTGCTTCTACGGGTTGCTGTTCCTGGGAACCAATGCAATACAGAGGCTAGAACAGCCATTTGGAAGTGAAAAATGCAGAATAAAAATGTGGCTCAGATATGACGTTGACTGAAGAAGTTGCTATCGCTAGTGGCCGTACTGTAAAAAAAAAACAAAATTATGGAAGGGCAGAGTCCGTTTCTTGGTTAGGGAGGGAGCTTTGAATGACTTGTTCAATTTCGTTCAAGTTTTAAATCAATAAGTAAAGAAGAACATGTCTGCAAGTTTTTGATCCCTTCCCCTAAGTGTCTCCACCACCCTACCATCTGTTTTCATGAATTCCTGGAATCCTATACAGACTAAATGATAGGTAGTTGCTGATGTCGAGGAGGGCATGTCATGATGGGAAAGGATCCTTCCCAAAATGAATGCTACCAATCCTCTTACCCAAAATGGGAGAGGGTGTGTTCTCAAGGGGACTGTAGTGTCCACGGTTTGAAAAAAATGTAGCAGTGAAGAGACAGACTAGCACTGCTTATGGGAGGTGTGGGTGACTTTCAGGCATGGATAACTCCAGACTACTTTACTGGAACGGTAGAGTGAATGTACCTCATCCCTTCCACTGGTTCAAAATGCAGCAATTATTGACTGGGACCAATTACAGGGAGCATATAATGGCCCTGCTACAACAACTGCATCAGCTACCGGTCCGTTTCTGGGCCCAATTCACAGTTCTGGTCATTACCTATAAAGCCCTAAACGGCTTGGGTCCACACTACCTGAAGCACCATATCCTCCCATATGAGACTTCTCAGCCTATAAGATTGCCAGCACAGGCACAGTTGATGGGGATGCAAGAGAGGGCCTTCTCTGTGGCTGCTCCCAGATTATGGAATGTTCTGCCTTGGGAGGTCAGGTTGGCCCCCTTTTATCTTTTTGCCAACAGCTGAAGACCAGCATTTTTAGGCAGGCTTTTAGCAATCATAACTGAGTCTCTGAATGCCATTAAGACAGTTTTTAACGTTTTATCTGTTTTTAATTATTCAATGTATTTTAATCAGTTTTATAACCCAGTTGGTTTTAATATGTCTCTTAGGTAAAAGGTAAAGGTTCCCCTTGACAAATGTCCAGTCGTGTCCGACTCGAGGGGGCGGTGCTCATCCCTGTCTCCAAGCCGTAGAGCCAGCGTTTGTCCATAGACAGTTTCCGTGGTCATGTGGCCAGCGCGACTAGACACGGAATGCTGTTACCTTCCCACTGTGGTGGTACCTATTTATCTGCTCGCATTTACATGCTTTCGAACTGCTAGGTTGGCAGGAGCTGGGACAAGCGATGGGAGCTCACTCCGTTGCGTGGATTTGATCTTACGACTGCTGGTCTTGCGACCTTGCAGCACAAAGGCTTCTGCAGTTTAACCTGCAGCGCCACCGCGTCCCTAATATGTCTCTTACTAGGTTTTTAATTCTTAATGCTGTGAGCCACCTCGAGTCTTCTTCTTGGGAGAAAGGCAGCCTGTAAATAAGACAAAAAATTAATTAAATTAAATAAATATTGGCCTTGCAAAACAAAAAAACACTTCTTCCTTGTTTTCATTTTAAAGCCAGGTGCACCAAGTTCTTGTTTCAAAGCATACTTGCAACTCTGGGGGAAAGGATCTGCTTTAAAACCAGGTGTACTCTCCTGACATATCTTGTTTTAAAGAGAAATACAGAAAACAATTGCAGCAACGTTTTTGTCAACCAGCTACAAAACCAAGCAGGAGGGTGTGTGATGCCCACAGGCCACATGTTGCCTGTCCTAGGTTCACTGCAACCAGTCAGAATATCCTACCTAACAGGGGTGCTGTGAGATTAACAGTGAATGCAAAACCAGCAGCTCCAACCCTAGGAGATAGTTCATTGGCAGAGCACACACCTTGCACGTGGAAGCTGTCGGGGGAAGACAAGAACGGATGCAGTAACCGCTAGATTCAAATACTATGGGCTCCTCCCTTTTTCTTTGCAAATCCAACTTGTTTCTAAATCTTATGGTTTGGTGATATTTATTTTTAATATGCTAATGTTTTCTGATATATTATTGGTATATTACTTTCCACACAGTTTAGCTGCCTCTGCAGGCAGCATGTTATGCTTGAAATATATGTGCCATAATAATAAAAAAAGTTCTTTTTCACCTTTTCAGTCTCCCCCTCGGCTGTTTATATTTTGCTTTCCTCACCCGGCCACATCTCTCCTGCATTCCCCTCCTTAAGCTGTTTTCATCAGTATTAGCCAAACACATTTTGCTGCTTAGGGCAAAATCTAAATAAATTGTGTGTGCGCACACGCACACGCACACACGGATATCCACCATGACCTCTTTCAAAAACTTTGCTGCACTATTCATATAGCATTTGCAGCATCTTTGACCTGCTACCCATCCCTCCCAGACCTGTCTCCAAGTGGTAACTTCAACATTCTTCTATGGCAAAGTTGGTCCATGCTGATTTGCCTTTAGCTACAACATGGAAAAGTGGAATGGAAAGGAGAATTGCAAGTCAAAAATAGCTTTTATCCAGCAGTTGCTTCCATGCTTCTTTTTCTTTTCTTTTTTAATCAGAGACTCACAGAATTATGAAGTTGGAAGGGGCCTATAAGGCCATCAAGCCCAACCCATTGCCCAGTGCAGGAATACAAATCAAAGGATATATACCAGGTGGTTGCCTAAATTTCTTTTGAATTCCTCCAGCAATGTTACACTCACTACCTCTCAAGGTAATTGGTTCCACTGCTGTACTGCTCTAACAGTTAGAAAGTTTTTCCTGATATTTAACCAAAATCTGGCTTCCTGTAACTTGAGCCCATTGTTGTGTGTCCTGAACTCTGGGATGATCAGGAACAGATCCTGCCCTTTCTCTGTATGACAGCCTTTCAAGTATTTGAAAAGTGCTATCACATCTCTCCTTAGTCTTCCCTTAACATCTGAAGAGGAAATGGGGGAATGGAATAACACCTGTCTATGAACTTGCTGGACAGCTCAGTGGTTTTGGTACCTGACTGCAGAGCCGAACGCTGGGAATTCGATTCCCTACTGTGTCTCCTTGACAGGGGCTAGACTCGATAATCCATAAGGTCCTTTCCAACTCTGCAGATGGAAGGGGCCCATGAGGCTGTTATGTCCAACCCCTTGCTCAGTGCAGGAATCCAAACCAAAGCCGATCTGACAGATGGTTGTCCAATTTTTTCTTGCATGCCTCCAGCGTTGGAGTGCTCATCACCTTCTGAGGTAATTGGTTCCATTGCTGTACTGCTCTAACAGTTAAGAAGTTTTCCCTGATATTTAGCCTAAATCTGGCTTCTAGTAGCTTGACCCCATTATGACACTTAGAGAATCTAAATTTTGAGCACTGAAAAGAATGTGTAGAAATTAGCTCTAATAATAATTATAGCAACCTTCTAAGAAGAGTGCATCGAATTATTTTGAAATAATGATGTGTGCAAGGTCATTTGCTCAAGTTCGTTTTATTTATTTGTTAGTTTGTTTAAAATATTTGTACCCCACCTGTCTGCTCAAAAAGGACCCAATGTGACTTATATCATTAAAAGACAATATCTAAAAGCTAAAAACAATTTTTAAAAATATTTTAAAAGAATTAAACAAATAATATGTTAAAAACAATAAATAAAATCAATACTAAAAACATATTTAAAAGCAGTAAAGAACAACGATCCATTTAAAAACCCCTCTCAGACAGCCAGTCATAAGGGAACACCTGCCTGAAGAGAAAGGTCTTCACTTGCTTGCAGAAGGACAGCAAAGATGGAGCCAGCTTGGCCTCCCGTGGGAAGGAGTTCCAGAGTCTGGGAGCAGCAACAAAGAAGGCCCTCTCTCATGTCCCTTCCAAGCTGCCTGTGAGTGTGGTGGGTCCAAGAGAAAGGCCTTCGCTGATTATCTCATCATCCCCTGGGCAGACTCATAAAGGAAGATGATGGGAGTGAGCATTGGACTTGGGGGGGAGGGCTTCCTGGCTCACCATTCTCCTCTGAGTCAAGATTCCCCCTGAGTGCCAGATGTTCTGTCCTTGATATTATACCTGCTCCCATCAACAGAACTGAAAGACTTGTATTCTACCTTAAAGACCAGTATATTGTTGTTGTTTAGTCGTTAAGTCGTGTCCGACTCTTCGTGACCCCATGGACCAGAGCACGCCAGGCCCCCCCTGTCTTCCACTGCCTCCCGGAGTTGGGTCAAATCCATGTTGGTAGCTTTGATGACACTGTCCAACCCTCTCGTCCTCTGTCGTCCCCTTCGTCCTGCTTAAATGGAGAGATGCTGACCGAGGACTGCATAGTTACCTCAGGTAAGGAAGCCTGCCCATTCCTTAATGTATCATTTTTACAGCACGATGGATTTACATCATCTTAAATATCTAACATTCCCTCTCTCCTTTCTGGTCCCAATTTTAAACCTATCTAGCAGATGCTAAGTCAAAAGAAAATTGTTTCAGTTTAGCCAGACTCATTCTGTTAAATCACCCCTGTACCTCTGGAACCATTGTCTCCATGCATCTAACAACATCTGGCAAACAAGCATTGATATATTATAATGTTTGCAGGACCATATGGCAATACATCTTCAAGGTCATCAGCAGGTGTCTGTGTTTGTGTGTGTGTATGAGCACAAGGGGAGGGAAGCTATCTTGTCTGTTCTCTCACCCACCCATTCATTCTTTCAACTCAACCACAGACAATGGTGCAATATATTTAAATTATTGGTTATCATGACTTACTTTACTTTACTTTACTTTATTGGATTTTTACCCCGCCCCCCCCAGACAAAGTCTACTCGAGGCGGCTTACAAATATCATAAAAACATCATCATCATCATATAACAATCGTACAACGTCATAATTTTTAAACAATTAGATTAAATTAGATTACATTAATGCCAAGATGGGAGTGATTATAAAAGAAAGAATAGATATCAGTTATTGACTGAAGGGAAGGCCTGCCTAAAGAGCCAAGTTTTTAAATGGCTTTTAAAAACACCCAGCGAGGGTGCCAGGCGGATCTCTGATGGAAGGTTATTCCAAAGCCGAGGGGCCACTGCCGAGAAGGCCTGGTTTCTTGTTCTTTCTTTCCGGGCCTCTCTCGGCGTTAGGCCCCTCAGCCGTCCCTCCTGGCTATACCGAGTGATTCGGGTAGATCTAGGTGGGAGAAGACGATCAGCCAAGTATCGAGGTCCCAAACCGTTTAGGGCTTTGTACGTCATCATTAACACTTTGAAGTCAACGCGGTAACGAATGGGCAGCCAATGCAAGGCAGCCAGAGTGGGAGAGATATGTTGATATTTTCTCACCCCACTAAGAAGTCTGGCCGCTGCATTCTGCACCATTTGAAGTTTCCGCGTCAATCTCAAAGGTAGCCCCACGTAGAGCGCATTACAGTGGTCTAATCTTGAGATTACGAGCGCATGGACAAGAGTAGTGAGGGCCCCCCCCATCAAGATAGGGACGCAGCTGGGCAATCCGCCATAGATGGAAATAGGCGGAGCGGGCCACGGACGCCACCTGGGTTTCCATGGTAAGCGCCGGGTCCAGATGTATCCCCAAGCTGCGAACCCCACTCTTTGCGGTGAGAGTTGTCCCCCCAAAAGAAAGGGAGTCACCCAATCCGCTGATGGAGGGACCACCCACCCTCAGGACCTCCGTCTTGTCCGGGTTCAAGCATCATACTAGCATCATACTGAGCTTTCACAGGAGGTTGACAAAAGATACTCCAGCAACACTTGCAACAAACAGATCGAACACCTCTTGAAGAAACATCTTCCAGTGATGTCAACTTCTGCCCACCCACTCCCCAAGTAATCTGAAATGGGAGAGAGGTCTATGGTGCAAACAAGCCAGAAATCCACACTCAGAGAACATTTTTTGAAAATATTTATTCATTTAAAATATTTTTATCCCACCTTTTTCCATAAAAAGGACCCAAGGTGACTTACATTATTAAAAGACAGTATTTAAGGCTAACAACAGTGAGTATATGAATACTAAAAAGGATCAAACAAATGCCACACTAAAAAAACGTAAGCAACACCAAAATACATTCAAAGCAGTAAGGTACAACAATCCAGGTATGTGAGCAGAGGTCTGACTGCAGTACTGCAGGTTAACCACTCCACCACAGGACTCTTGATAAGAAGAATGCTGAAAAATATTGCAAGGGGGAAATCTATCCATTTGGGACATGTAGCAACATAACTTTGGATCACTAGAAAGACAAATGAGAGGATCCTAGATCAAATCAAGCCTCCCTCAAAGCTAAAATGACTAAACTGAGCCTATCATACTTCGGACATATCACAAAAAAACAAAAGCTCAATGGAAAACATAATAATGCTAGTAAAACTGGAACTAACTTGAAAAAAAAGGAGACCTAACATGAGGTGGATTAGTTCAATAAAGGAAGATGAGATCTTTAGTTTGCAAGACCAGAGCAGAGCTGTTAATGATAAGTCCTTCTGGATGTCATTAATTTATAGGGTCATTGTAAGTCATAAATAGGGGAGGATTTCTATGACATTTCACACTTTTTCTGCAACCTATACTTGAACCCACAAGCAAGTTTAAATGTGTTTATGAGTAATCTGGCCTTTCTCACCAGATTACTCATTAATATGTCCAAAGCCACTTATAAATTCAAACATAGGCTGCAGGGGAAAAAATGACATGTCATCGAAAGCCTCCCCTTTGTCATAAGCAACTTAGCGGCACATAACGATAATGACATCAACAATGTCTGACTGCACAGTACAGAGCAGAGACAGGCATTCCCTTATCCACCACCTCAGGTGCAAAATGTCTTGGATGAATATGTTCTTTCTACTTCCAATGTTGGGTTGTTAGGTCAGTGGCATCCCATTCCCTGTCACTTTGAGATCAGAACCTGAAACCAGGTGATGTCACAGAGACTGGGAAAGGAAGGGTTGGATGGGACAAAAGGGGGGAGTTGGCTGCCTCACAAACAAACATCAAGCTCTCTTCTGCAGCCCTGCTTGCCCTGAAGTTTTGTCTCCTTGTCTGGAGACATAGGTAGCTAATAGGAACCCTAACTGATAGAGTCCTCTTCAAAGGAAGGATCTGTTTAGAAAAAAAAGAGATTGAGACCATGCCTAGCAACTCCTCCTGCCCTGTAGCACAGGAGGTTGAGCAAGACCAGTCCAGTCCAGAAAGGAGCCACCAAGGACAAACTTCTCCTCCCTCCCACAGTGCCAGAGAATGCCAGCAACTCAACATTCACCTGAGATGGTGCTCATCTCTGGGGGTCCTCTGTCAAGCACATCCCTGCTGTAGAGATTAATGAGTAACTGCAGCTGTGGGATGAAATTCTTTGTACCACAGCTGCATAAATATGCATTCCAAGCTCCGACTCAATACTTAGAACAACATTCTTACCTCACCTGACCTGATCTCTGCTCCCAGCTCTCGGTGTTCCTTGTCTCAGTGCCCAATAGATCCCCCCAAAGGCCTGACCTGTCCTGCTTCCTGACTTCACTTCTGCTTGTTCCCTGTCTGGATTGTCAATCCAGTAAGGCATTGGTTAACCAGTAGCATGAACCTTGACTATTCTTTCACCTACTCCCTGAACTGTTGATAACATCTCTCCTGTGGGTCGGATCAGCTTTCGGCCTTGAATACTCTCTTTTCATTGCCTTCTTGGTGATTGCTTCTTCACTGAGCATATTCCCAACTTTATTAGGCACTTTGGCTTGAAAACTGGACACTGGAGAAGCATAGCCGTTCCCCTGGATTTCAGCCCAGCACCTTGAGACCTGGCAAGTCTATCCAGTGTTCTGTACATCAAATCCTGGGTACAGGTTTTTATGGAAACCAATACTAACAAAAGACTGAAATCCATGGATAGTGGACCTTGTTTCGATGGCAGATGGCACTCAAAAATTGACACCCATCTCATGCTATTAAAAAAACATAGTTTTTTTAAAAAAAAACTAGCACTCTGGACAGCTTTTAAGTGTAGAGCTTTGGTCGATGGACCAAAACATTCAAGGACAGCCCATGGGATGTATGTCCATGAAATCAAAGAGGGTATTTTGTTTGCCTTTTCCTTCTTCTTGTTCTTCTTCTTGTTCTTCTTCTTCTTCCTCCACCACCTACTCCTCCTCTTCCAGAGACCTCATTTTAAATAACAACTACTTTATCCTTCCACTTGGGATTCTCCATATGCTGTGTCCAAAACAAGGACACTTAGAAGTCATTTCTTTCTTCTGTTAACATGGTTCACGTTACAGAAGCTTAACAATTTGCTTTCTGGTGTCACTATTCCAAGAGGGTTTAAGGTGGGATCCTAGTGTAAAACAGGGAGAGTAAACTGAGCCATTTCTTTAGATTATACATCAGGGATGTTTTTCCTGCTCATTTCCTCCGGCTGCCAGAGATGATATATCCTATTATGTCTTTATCAACCAAATCTTGCTTATCTTAAGTTTTCAAGTGATTTATGGTGTACATTTTAGAGACAAAAATGAAAAGTTTTTATGGATCAAACACATGTTTAGGGCTACAAGATATTTATTTTCAAGGGCCTGCCTCATACGGCATCACACCTCATGAGCTCTGGAGCTTTTCATATTTTAAATCCTCACTGGCCAAATTAATACACTATATTACATGAGAAACTCTCTATCTGCACGAGAGAAAATTAAACTATTTGTCATTTATCGTCGCTCTCGGCTTTCATCCCGAGAATGTAAAATTGGCCAATATGCCATCTTCCACAGCACCTTGCTGCAAGCAGTGGCAGGCAGATAACTGGGATCTTAGACTTTTTAAAGCTACTAAGAAAGGACATTTTCAAAACAAAGGCTGCTTAGAAATAACACCTCCTGACTCCCAGCTATGTTTTCTTTGTTCCTATAGAACAAACTTGAAGTATGCATAGTTCAGTTGGGGAAATTGTTGTCTTAACAACCATTTAATTTTCTCTATTGCTTTTACCAAATGAGTACTAAAAATTAAAATGAAGCTGCAGTTAGAAGACAATGTATAAGAATGGTGTAGTTGCTTTAACACCATAAAGCCAGTGAATAATAAATGAAAATTAAGAAAGATAATCCAGCAATATTACCCTTACTTTTGAAGGTTGTGCTTGTTCTTATGTTCTCATTTATTTGCCAGCTTATATGTGGGTTCTCCATTCTATTTTCTTTCATGGCCTCACTAGGCTGGTTCATTAGGCAAAATAAGGTGTTGACCCACTTCAGGCTCAGGTTATCCTTTGCTTGGGCTTGAGGTAAGTCGTGAATTGGATTAATGGGGTGGACATGGAACAGTGGCTGAAGTCCTGTTGCACAGTCACACAAACAGCATAGCATTTGGAAGCAAACTGGCGTAATTTAAGAAATCTCCTTAGGCATTATATGTTGCATATTGGGTTGTACAGTAGATAAGGTTAACACAAATGAACAGAGCAATTTGATTCCAAAATTTAGGATTTTTTTCTTACCTGCATAACAGGTTTTCAGCCATTGTCTGAATGAATGCCTGCCTGCATGCATAGGTGTGAAGACCTGCCTGACTACCTATCTCTGTGTGGATTCTGCCTGTCACCCACTCAGTGCCTACTGTTGGCTACCAGTCCTTCCACAAGCCACTGTGAGCAGCAGCTGCTGAAGCCTAAAGTTATGGTGACTGACCAGCAGTGAAGTCTAGATATCACGTCCCTCAAGGTAGTTAATCCTGGCGTCTAAGAAAATTGTTGGTTCAGTCAAGATATAAAAGAAGAATAAAAAAGAAAGAACCAGTAGGTGAAACAATGGTCCTAAGTCCAGGACACAATTGGGTATGGGAAACTGGCATCTGGACCTTTTACATTTCCCCACCATTTAAAGAAAACATGAGAATGGGGAGAGGAAGAGGAAAGGCATGGCTTTTTGATTGACAGCTATAGTTTCTAATCACAGTACATGGTTTTCCCTGGGCTTCCCGTTTCCTTAAAGGACTGGTGCTGAAGAACTGTATCTCAGGACTGTTCCTCTGTGCTACGTTTTTCACTAGTTTTTTTTCTCCAGGAAGCAGAGATGTGGAATCATCTTTTAGTGGAGTTTGTGAGATGTGGGAAGATGTAGCATTAGATGGTTCTGTGCTGTACATCCCACATGTATCAACCACCTCTTCCCCATTTACATTGTCTGTGACATGGGTCAAAATTAGCCTTACACTGCATCTAATCCATCAGAACTCCCTGGTGCCTTCTTGAACTGTGGAAGGCCCTTGCCCAAGGATTTCTTTATGAAATATACCATTCCCCCTCCCAACACTTCCTTTTATCCAGATCTTTCCACCTAGTCTTCTCACATTTTGCAGGTTTCTTAACTAGGGATGCTTCTATGCTATGTCTGATTTTTGTAATAATCCTCCCGATGACCATCACACTAAGAGAGTAAGCATCTGTTTTTAAAAAAAGAAAAATTCTCAACCTTTAAACTTTACTTTTGCTAAAAAGAAGAACCTACATGTATCTATTCTCCCGAAACCTGGCATGCTTGATCCTCATAAGGATCATAAGGGACAAGTATGCCTACAGGAGAAAAATGTGCTTTTTGGAAGTCATTGATTCATAGTGTCTCTAGAAGTCAGAAATGGCTTGACAGCACATAATATATTCCTATCAATTTGGTGCAGTCCTGCTGAGAAAGAAGGTATTGAGTTTTCCCTTTTGCAAAATGATATAAAATGAAATCAAATTTAAAAAGAATAAAAATAAATATGTAAAGCTGTGTATCAGAAATCCCCATTCACTTGTTTGCTTGAAATTTGGAAGGCTGCCATGGACCACCAGAAAGCAAATGGGTGTGTGCCGGGTCAAATCAAATCAAGCCTGAACTGTCTCTAGAAGCAAAAACAACTAAACTGAATCTGTAATACTTTGGGCACATCATGAGAAGACAAGACTCCCTGGAGAAGCAATAACGCTAAGAAAAGTTGAAGGAAGCAGGAAAACAGGAAGACCAAACATGAGATGGTTTGACTAAGTGAAAGAAGCCATAAGCTTATGTTTGCAAGAGCTGAGCAGTTTTTTAATGATAGTACCTTTTGGATGTAGTAATATATATTGGATCACCGTCAGTTGGAAGTGACTTGATGGCATATAGAGCAAACAAAAGCTGTTGCACCTGAAAATATCACCCATTTTTGACAAACTAAGCAGTTGTTGATATCCAGTGGTAGTCAATGGCAGACACAAAGATCAGGGATGGGGGGGACTCAAGTCGCGGGACTCACTGTCAAGTCAGACTTAATTCACATCGGCAACTCAACTCTGCGGGGGGTTCAATTATTTGGGCTGAATTCGTGATTCAGAACATACCCACCCTCTTCTCTTTTTTCTGGGGAAAAGAGCTTATTTTAAATAGGAACTTGGACTTGGGACTTGGGACCAAAGACGCGGACTTGGACTTGGTAGTTGGCTTTCTTTGTCAACATCCCTGCAAAGATCTAGCTCTCCAAACTGATCATCAGACTAGAGCAACCTCGTATCAGTCTGGGCCATATCCAGCTGTCTTGTGAACCACTGAAGCCCAGTTGAGGCACTCCTGAAATGTCGTGTTTAAATGTTCAAGAAATGGAGCATACCATCCCGGACACCTTCTGTGGCTCAGTGATCAGTCTGAAAAGAAAAGCCCAGATTTCCTCACATGGTCCCTTTAGCACAGAGCCCCAAAGATAGAAAGTGCCCCTCAAAACAGGAAGTGTCTTCAGAGTCCAGACCAAATCTTGTGATCAGGACACACGTCAGAATGGAACAAACTATCAGCATAGCACAGTGTTAAAGGCAGGACTTTACAGTTTTAGAAAAACCAGGTAAAAGAATTGCAGTTCTTGAATAGTTCAAAACTGTCTCAATAATATACAAGGCAGTGATCTGTATCTTGGGGAGTTTCTCTAGAAACCGTGTGCATCCAATTAATCACAAGAAAGAGGAGGGTGGAAGAGGAGCCACTGCATGATTGCCATTCAGTTCAAGAGCCCACCTCTGAAAGGCCTGGACTGGCAAGGCCTGCCTCTCAGAAATAAGGCAGAACTGAAAAATAGTTATGATATTTCTGGTATAGGAAAATGCAGCTTTGTGCCCATTCTTTGCTACTGATTTTTGTCAGAAGAAAGGGTAAGGTGGTGAAAGTATTTGAAAACTGCTCATTTTTTCAAATTTTCCTTCTAACATTTACCACTAGATGGGGAGTGTCAACATTTTCAGTAGGCACCATTTAAAAGTTACAGCTGAGCAAGAACAAAAATGAACTTTTCATCAGAAAAGCTTTAATGTGACAAGTAAAAGTGGACAATTGTGGATTTGTGTGGAGGATTGTGGTTGTCTCTGGCAGCTGAGCTCAAAAATGGTGCTGATTTCCAACTTTCACTAATACAGGTTTCCTAGAAATTTCATGGGAAGGTCTAAGACCACCTGAGCTAAAGACTTCTTTGGACTTCTCTTTAGTAGCTTAATGGTACATCCTTTGCTTGGAAGGTGAAGCGCCCATCTTAGCTCCTTTGCATCTCCAGCAAAAAAGAAAAAGAAAAAGGTATCTATACCCTGGAGAGCTGCTGATGGATGGAGTGGACCTTCAGGAAGCCATTAGATTGCATCCCCCAAAGGTAATTGCCAGCATGGCCAATTTATTTATTTATTTATTTATTGTATTTATATCCCGCCCATCTGGTCAGTTGACCACTCTGGTCAGTTGACCACTCACTCACCAATGGTGAGGGCTCAGACCTCTATCTCATATGATGTGTTTCTGTGTGATATGAAGGAAGAACACTCAGTTATGTGAGTTTCCACATATAGTTTGAAAAGGTATAGCCTAAGAATAGGCTTATTTCACCAGTGAAAACAATGCAGAAGTGGCATGTGGACCAGGATGGGGACCTCACCCCACAAATTGTCAGGGGCACAACCTGTTCCCCTCTCATGTAGAACTACAACATCATTGTTGATGGATGTGGAGCTTCAGTTGTATGCCATTACAATGCCAACATGAAATAGGTCCTTATATACAACAGCACATATTCAGAGCATAGCTCAGTCATAAAAATGTAGGGAAACAGGAGAGTATCAAGTCAAACCTCTGATGCATCCAACTCACTCTTGTGTACATTGCTCTCCAGGATGTCAGAAAGGTAAAATTCCTGGCCCTGCTTCAACCTGCAATTGAACCTACTACTTTTTGCATGTAAATTATAGGAGCTATTATTATTCCCCTAAAGACGGATCCTGATGGCTGTGAAGAGAAAAACTATTTTTAAGTACAGGTTGTTTGGCTGGACATTCAGGACCAGAAGAACATGATGGAGGAAAGGCTTTCTTTGGTATCATCATGGCAACCCTTTTCAGAGTTTTCCAAGTAGATTGTACTCAGAAGTGGCTTGCCATTCCCTTCTTCTGGGGGTGCCCTGGGACTCTCCAAGGCCACAGAGGTTGGCTGAACTCACAGGAGGTGCAGTGAGGAATCCAGCTCTGGCTCTGTAGCCATATACCTAAACCACTGAGCTATCCAGCCAGCTCCTCTAAAGTTCAAGCTAAAACCTGGAGTTCATTCACTACCTCTGCACAGCCAAAGTCACTAGCCTTTACTGAGGCCATAGACTGAGGTGAGGGAGCCTTCATCCTAAACGTTCATGCGAGACACCTTCTTGGTCACTCTACAAGCCATCTGTGCTTGATTGCACTGCATCTCAGAATCATAAGCTGCCACCTTTTCTATGACAAGCAAAACTGGAGGTTTGAATGGAAGCTTAAAGGTAGCAACGAAAACGGAACCTTTTCATGGCCCCAACAATCACCCTTTTAAAAAAAAATCTCTTGCCATACCTTTTGGCAGTATGTTGCTTCTGGAGGTCATGTCTGTATCGCTGTGACAATAGATGGGGAAAGTTACTTTTTTGGACACCAGTTTACAGAATCATAGACTTAACTAGAGTGGGGCAACCACAGCTTAGACCAAGGCACTAAAATGTAAAGGGTGCAAAAAGTTGTTGTCGAAAGGCTGCAAACCCACCCACTTCTAGCACATGCATCACCTCTGGGTTCTCCTCTCTGGGTAGAAGTAAACAAAAGCTGGCAGGCTCTGTGCAGAACCCATATGGTTCTCACATGCCCAGTACCAGATGTTCCTCTCATTCTTCTAGCCTTTTTTCACATGTGCTAATCATAGAATAATGGAGTTGGAAGGAGCCTATAAGGCTATTGAGTCCAACTCCCTGCTCAATGCAAGAATCCAAATCAAAAGTGGATCTGATAGATGGTTGTCCAATTTTCTCTTCAATGTCTCCAGCACTGGAGCACTCACCACCTCCCAATGTAATTGGTTCCATTGTTGTACTGCTCTAACAGTTAGAATGTTTCTCTTATATATTCAACAAAAATTTGGCTTCCTGTGACTTGAGCCCATTATTGCATGCCCTGCACTCTGGGATGACTGAGAACAGATCATGTGACCACAATTTAACCAATAGGTCCGTGACCACTCCGGATTCTGGGACTGACAGTGACATTTCCCAACCACCCAGCTGTGACGGGCCTTGATGTGTTCCTGTAGGATCAGCTGACTGGCTGGCAAGAGTTTCAGGATGTTCCATTATGTTAGCTGCCTCTTCTCCATGAGACACGGATTTCTATATGGAAGGATGTGTGGGGGGGTATTTAATGAAACAGCTGTCATTAATTCAAAGCGAGACCTACCATTGTTAAAGCAAAGAGATTGAGATCCTTTTGTGGCATTACAGAGCGGTCTGGAAAAGCATGCAGCTCAACGGAAATAATGAGGCAGGTTTTGCAAGCCCCAAAATTCATGACCCACCCTGAGCCTTGGGATAAGGAAGGAAAGACATCTTTATAAATGCACCCATCTGCTGGGCTCAACAGCATGAAATGTCAAGCCAAGAAGCATTTCCCAGCATATAAAGTGGTTGGGGTGGGGGAGGGGAGGTTCCATAAATCTCTGCATAGGGATTACTTTATCATCAGGTGAAAATTCAAACATATAGAATGAGAATTGTAGAGTTACAGATATATTCTGCTTATTTCGAATCCGGCACATTAAAGATTGTGGATTATTTATTTTTTAAAAAGAACAGAGGATAATTTGACCTCTTCAGTGGTATATGGCAGGAAACTAGAAGCCCAACAGCTGCATTATGTCAGAGGCAAGCTGCTAAGGAGCATACAGAGGACAGAAAGGCGATGGGTCACAGCTGGCAGTGTGTGCCATGTCACTCACATTGCTGACATACAGGTCACCTCGGCTGCATCTTCCACAGTCATCCTTCACTCTCTGACCCTTCAGGGTTCACCAATATGGTGCAACATTGAAGGCATCACAGGAGAGAAGGTATGGCTGACATTAACATTCTCTTCCCCACCAAAGTGAGTAGTATAAACTGCAAGGTACAGAGCACATTTGTGCAACCAGTTGTTGCTGACGGAGGTAAAAGAACCATCAGGGGCATGTGGCCAAGGCTGCATAATTCTCTGTACAACCTATTCAGTTTCATACCTGCTGGTCAAATCTGCATATGGGAACTTAGCGACCCAACAGAGTTCACAAACCTATGTCTGAATATGGCAACCTGGTTCTCGGTTCAAGATATATTTAAATAAATACTTGGGAAGAGAGAGAAAAGAGAAAGAACAATGGAATTTAATATGCAGTTTGAAAGAAAATGATTTTCAATACATTAAAAAAGATAGACATATTTCTGCTAAAATACCCGTGTTGAGACCCAGTGTGGTGTAAAGGACAGAGGCTTGGATGGAGAGCTGGGTTCAAATTTGTACTTAGCCATAGGAAACTCAGGGGTGGCAATGGTAAACTACTTCTTGAATATCTCACGTATCTCCAAAACTCTATAAAGATTGCCCAAAGTCAAAAGCAACTGGACAGGACATAAAAGCAACAACGCAGATGTGTTTTAAGTGAGAATGAAGTGCAATTTAATATGTATTTTAAGAAGAAACACACAATGTATAATTTGGGGATGAAATATATTTTATTAAGATAAATATTTAAATATGTATACATTTTGAGATGATGATAACTTTTAATGGCAAGTGAAAAGAGAAATGCTTGTTGGAGGTAAGGGAAGACAACAGGGCAAAGGCCACCCTAGCTCCTTTTGGCAGGCGGTTCCACAGCCTAGGAACAGCCACTGAGAAAATTCGCCCTCGCAGCTCCACTGTGTCTAAGGGTGGCAGGGCTGAAAGAAGAACTTTACTAAAGATACTGGAGTCTAAGCAGCCTATGATACACAAGAATATCATCTTTTTAGAGAGCTTGGGCCCACATGTTCCACTACCTGTTGGAATGTCTTTCCCGAATGTCACCAGAGCTTCCCAAACCAAGCTCCTCCGAGTATCCACCCAAGAGAGGCCCGGAAGTGCTCAATGAGAGATTGGACCTTCTTCGTGGTGGCTCCAATGTTGTGGAACCAGCTCCCAGTGGAGCTACACTTAGCCCACTCCCTGCTAACGATTAGAAAACAACTGAAAACATTGCTTTTCAGGGAGGCTTTCCACGCTAACCCAATTTGATATCAATTTTACGCTCCTTGTCCAGCCATCATTCAGATAATTGTCCTTGGTGCTATTTGTTCTTATTTTATTAATGTTTTAACTTTGTATAGTCACTATTTAGTATTGTATGTTTTATCTATTGTTGTAAACCATACAGAACAGCGCTTTGCACTAATGGGGTGCTATATAAATCAAAGAAATAATTAATTAATGTACATATCATACTAACTGCTGCTGTGCTTTTGCTTTCCATACATTTGTTCATTAGGCTTATCCATGCCGCTTCCCCAGTTCAGTCTAGGGGCAAATTTGGAGTTTTGGAATATATCTTGTTTCAGTCTGGGATGATTTGTGCCCTGGATCCACATCTGTTTGTAAATTGGCCACGTCAATGAATTGATTTGCATTGTAAAATCAACATGGCTGTTAACCTTTTCGATTTTGCACTGATCTTAATTAAATCCAGCCACGTGATAGATTCTAAAGAGGGGCATAAACCTAGCAAATTTCAAACTGCTAGCTTTGGTAATCTAATTATTAGACATCTTTAAACTTGCTCTTTAAAAAGAGTAGATTTATACCCCATGGGATTTGTGTCCTGAATCTGAATCAATTTCTAAATTCACTTCATTTCACCCCAGAATCTGGTCATTTTGCATTGATTCAATGTGAGGGTTCACCTTTAGGCTCCTTCCGTCATTCAAATAAATCAGGAGATTTTTGTGATTTTGAAACAGGTGTGATGTTTATTGGGGTATTTAACAAATAACCGGTATCAATGAAATTGTTCCAACACTTCTCTCCTTCTGACAACGGGTCAGTCAGGGGCTTCCATTCTTCAACTAGAAACGGGTTTCCTTCACCCGCGTTCCATGGACCCGGCCGGTCTATAGATGTATTCGGGTTCATCGTCTGTCCTGCTTCTCCTTCCAGCAGGGGAATGGTGTCGTCGTCCCAGTCATCCACCCAGACGGTGTGGGGGTCACCCTGGGTCCTCCCTGTATCCCTTCCTCCTCATCTCGCTCACCCTCCATTCTAGCCTTTCTCTTCTCTCTCTCTCTCTACCTTCTCTTTTTCCTCTCTCAGCCTCCTCCGCCACTCTCTGGCCTCAGCTTCTCCCCAATAAGAGGGTCTTGGGGGAATTTCTCTTCTTCTCCTGTAGTCCGTCTCCTGCTTAGGGACTCTCAATCTTTCCCATGCACCAGTCCAGGGGTCCTCCATCCAGACCCATTCCCAACCTGGTGGCAACTGTTCTTCCCCCCTTCTTATATCTGCCGTCCCCGCCTCTATCTCCACCCTCTTCTTCCGCTCTACTCCCGCCGTTTTCTCCTGAGTCCCTTCGACCGTTAACTTTTGTAATTCTCCCTCTATTTCCCGAGTATCTGTCCCTCAGTGTTCTGTTCTCTTGGGGTGTGAGATGGGTAGGGTCTGTATCTCTTTCTCAGCTGTCATTGGGAGGGACGGCACTCCGGCGAGAGGACTACTACTCTCACTCCCCATCTCACATTCAACCCTTATCCAAATTAGTCTGAATTAGGCCAATCTGGTTCAGAATTCGGAGTTTGTTTGAAACTGGGCCACAGCCCTTGTTTTCACTCCCTATGGTAAGAGCAAGCCTTTCTGAGGTGGCTGCTGGTAGGCTTTTTGACTTGTAAGACGAGGGTCTCCGGAGGAAGGCAGCCAAAGTCAACAGAGGGAGGGATTAAGTAATTCGTGGGGAGGGAGTCTGTTATCCTTCCTGCCTGCAGCAACACTTTCTTTGTTCATGTCAAAAGCACCACAGTACAATTAATAAATATAACAGATAATTTTCGCCACATAACAGGTAATACCAAGAGCATTCAGGGCAGCTAACACTGAATCCTCCATAACACTGAAATATAACTCCTCAAAATTTAACACCTAACTGAACTGAAGGATAGTCACGCATGTTGCTTCAACAACATTCCGTGCGAATGCACTTGATTTGCTGCTAGGAGGACATAGTTGCACCTTTTCTAACCACCCAGCGGGCAGTTATAGAGGCGCCAGATTGTCTCTGTATTAAAGCAGAGCAGTTCATAAACCTCATTCTGCAAAATCTCCATGGAAAACTTAATTTTTTGCCATTAAAGCAAGGATTTCACTTCCCCCCTGAATTGCACTGGTCTGGTTATACACAGATTTTTCTCCCCAATAAATAAATAAATATTTTAATTAATTAATAAATTCAATAAATTCAATAAATAAATATTCAATAAGTACTGTGCCCCTGAATCCCATGAGTTTAATGCTGAAGGCATCAAAGTGGTCTACTTGCCCCTAAACATCTCTCATTCAGCCTCTAGATTAAGGGGTCATAAGGACCTTTAAAGCTCGGTACTCTATGGAAAGGATTGTCAACACCATGGAAGAGAAACCCGATAGAGAGAACTGTTCTGTATGTGTATGTGTGTGTGTGTGAGAGAGAGGGTTAATCAATGGTTTATACTTTATAGTTATATTTGGGCAAGGCATAAGAGTTGTACATGGAGCCCCTATGCGCCCCTATGCCCAGCAATGTTGAAGGGAGAAGTGTATTTTCTAGTGCTACGGTAACATTTTGCTACTTCTTCGGGGTTGTGATGACCGTGTG
Source organism: Intellagama lesueurii (assembly GCA_037013535.1). NCBI lineage: Eukaryota > Metazoa > Chordata > Lepidosauria > Squamata > Agamidae > Intellagama > Intellagama lesueurii. The sequence goes on from JBAJHW010000003.1 coordinate 12,978,248, forward strand.
GGCCTTACAAGATAGGAATAGAATCTGCCAGCCACTATGTTATAGAAAGAGTTTGGACATCAACGTGGAGATTCCTTTCCCACCATTTTTTCCACCAAGGAAATAAAGGTTCTACAGCTGAGTAATTTTCCATGGGTTTCCAGCTTCCTTGCATGGCCCAAAATTAAGCTACAGACAGATTGTTCAGAGAATTTAAATAGGGCGGAAAGTCCCATATGCTGTGGGGAAAACTGGATACCTGCCAAAGAATTAATAGAAACAGTTTAAGATGCTACCTTGTTTCCATCTCTAATTAATATTTATATGCCAGTTCCAGAGAGATTGTTGTTTATTTAACAGCATTTCTTCAGTTCTTAATGCAGCTGTGTTCTGACGAGGTTTCACTGAGAAAAGCTTTTCTTATATTAATAATAATAATTGTTCTCTCTGTTTATAATACTGAATGGTTTTAAATGAGATTTCAAAATGAAGTGTGAAGGCAGCTTTGTACACATCTTTTAACTTGTCATGACCACTATTTTTTACACCCAGCATGGTGCTCCCATTTTGGGGAAGGTCTGTTGTGACATATTGCCATGGTAACACAGGCCCAATGGCACTGGGAAGCCACCTTCAGTAGCAGCATGGATCCCACAAGGCAAGGCTGAACGATGTATTCAGAAATATCATGCAATATAACCGTTCCTGGATTGTAGCACTTCACTGATGGCAGACGGAAGCAGGAGAGCTTATTCTTTCATGGGAGAAGAGCTGTGTACAAAGCAAAATAGCTCTAGTCGTTTTTTTCTTCTGTCCAGTTTTTGGTATAATGGACTAATTCAATGTGTGACGTTCCCCTTCCTGCATTTTGAAAACAGACACAGTTTAAATGCTGACAGAATGCCTCAAAGTCAATAAAGTGAACATGTCTTCAGTTGACCTAAGACCTGGAAATGGCCGGAAATGGCATTAAAAAAAAAAGTAACTATCTGAACAAGATTTTCTGGCTTCAGTAATTGTGATGGGGTGAGTCTTGTGAGCCTATGTGGACATAAACCTTTTTTGCCAGAGAAACGGGGAACTTTTTTCCTGGGAGAACTCAAGGGGCTTTGAGGACTGCAGAAATGATCCTCTGTGAGTGCCTTATGTTGCCCGCCCCTGGCTTGAAGAGAGGCTATGTTTGTGGCAGTCTGTCTTAGTCTGGATTTGCAAAAGCCACCAAGGATTGAAGAGCCCTAAATTGCCATCTTCAAAGCTTGGTGCTCAATTTACAATTTTTTATTTGTTGCACTTCCCCACCTCCAGCTGCCATAGGAACATTCCAGTTGACTTTCTAAGGCAGACAATGGGAGGGATGTAAAGAGTACGCAAAAATAAGTTAAATGTTAACAATAAGAAATAAATTCTTATTCTCAATGATTTGCTGCGTCTTGCCATGCCAAGGCTTCTAACCAAGACTTCTCTCTCCAGCAGCAAGATGGCCCAGCTTCCTGTGAAAATGAAAAAAAAACTACTAAAGTTTTGCTTCTGAGAAACTTCATGATAAATTTTAGAATCATAGAATAATTGAATTGGAAGGGGCTTATAATGGCATCTAGTCCAATCCCCTGCTCAATGTAGAAATTGAAATCAAAGCAGATCTGACAGGTAGTTGTCCAATTTTCTCTTGAATGCCTCTAGTGTTGGAGTGCTCATCACCTCACAAGGTAATTGGTTCCATTGTCATACTGCTCTAACAGTTAAGACGTTTGTCTTCATATTCAGCCTAAATATGGCTTCCTGTAGCTTGAGCCCATGGCCATGACCCTGCCTCTCCTCTGTATGACAACCTTTCAGGTATTTGAAAAGTGCTGTCACATCTCCCCTCAGTCTTCTTTTCTCATGGCTAAACATGCTGAGTTATTTCAGTCTTTCCTCATAGGGCTTGGTTTCCAGTCGCCTGATCATCCTTGTTGCTTTCCTCTAAACTTGCTCCAGTTTGTTGGCATCCTTCTTAAATTGTGGTGTCCAGAACTGGACACAGTACTTTGGATGAAGGCTTACCAGGGCTGAACAGAGAGGGACTAATGCCTCACAACTAGTGCTTCATCTTGTCAGATTTTTCACATGTTCCATGGTGTTTCCCAGAAGAAATACCAATCTGTGTAGAATGATTACAAAATGGCGCCTTTCCAGTGCAAAATTCCCTGGAAACAATATTGAGCTGTGCAGAATTTGGCAGTTTATAGCATGAAAGGTAAGAGAAATCTGGCAAGATTTACCATGAGGATTCTCAGAAGCAAATCAAAGAAAAATCTTGCAGCAAGGAGAAAAGGTCAATTTTTCATCAGGAGCAAGAAGCTACAAGATTCACATCTCTGCTTCAAGTGATGGTTGCTGTAATCAAACCATTGGACGTTGGAAATCCTGGCCATCTATAGCAGATCACTCAGTGATCTACCACAGATCCTTGCCAATCTACAGCAGATCACTCAGAGATCTACCACAAGATCCACAACAACCTTCTGTCCATTGTGTTGCATACAATCCTGACCTAGATGGACCAACGATCTGACCTGATAGTTTCCATTCCTTCTATTTGGAATTCACTAACCAACAACAACCAAGAAGATGTTCAATTTTTCTTCTACAAATCATAAAGTCTGGGATTTGATTTGATTTTTAATTTTTAAATGGCCAAGTGTCTGCTAAATCAAGTAAGGCTTTAATGTGTGCTCTCAGAAAAAGATCAGCTAGGCCTAAGTTCTACTGAAATCAATTAGAGTAGTAATAATAGATGTACTTTCTTATTTTCACAACAGGACTGAAGCATAACTAACTTTTTTCTGGATTGAGGCCTTTCTCCTTTCTGGAATCAGATTTTTCTCTCCCTCCCTCACCTGAAGAAGTTTCTCATTTGTCTAAATCTTTGGGGAATCACCATGCTCATAATAAAACATAGTATTTCAATTATTGCCTCAGCAGTGCTGTGGAGAGCAAAATAATTACCTTGCTTGATTTATATGCACCAAACCCATCTTCCTTGTCACTGACCTAGAATACAGTATCTAAAATCCATGTAGAATTTGTTCCAGTTCACATTAAGGCATAATTACTTTCTGAATCAATTGGAAGCTATTATTTATTTTGCAAATGCAAAACTTCTGTTGGACTTTTTGCTGCTATACAGTGTCACTACAACATGTCTCAGAATGGTACTTCACCTACCTAATTCAGCTTCTGCTAGAATAAATCAGATCTTTGTTGCCAGACTCCAGAGTTTAAGAGAGACTTGAATCCTCCAAACCCAAGACATTGTCTCTTTCCTAAATCCTCACATCTCATTATGGCCTCTGAGTGTGAAACAAGATTATTCGCTTAACATAGAAGTAGTAGAAGTGTTCTGTGATTAATACTATTCTTCCTATGGAAATGGAATTTCCTCAGAAATATAATGCTTCAGCAGACAAACCTATGGATTACCTTCCAATGACTAAATGTAAAACAATGCAAGATAAAGAGGTGAAGAAAAGCACCAGATTGGATAAACAGACATCTTTCACCACTTCAGGATATCACTTCTAAACATGTGCTAAGTGTATAGTGTAATGCAGTGGCTCTCAAACTGGAGTCCCCAGAGGTTCTTGGACTGCAATTCCCAGAAGCCTTCACCACTTGCTATGCTGGCCAGGATTTCTGGGAGCTGCAGTCCAAGAACATCTGGGAATCCCAGTTTGAAAACCACTGTTCTAATGTGACCCTGAAATATAAGCAGTCTTAATCATTACATAGCAACATACCTGTGGCTAGAGAACATAAGGAAAATTAGGTCCAGTTCCTCCACACCTTCCATATGTCATAACCAAAGTGCGGGGGGCACCATTTTGATTTCCTATAATGCCCTTGACTGTTGCTACATAGGAAATAACTGGTAAGAGAAGATGGCAGCTAACTCGCCTGGAGCTGACTGCCATGTTGAGATAAGTTCAGTGGGAACCACCAGTGCAGGAGGGGCACGCTAGAAGACATTATCTCAGTAGAAAACTTGGACATTTGAGAACCCTGGCATATGACACACTCTGAAAATGGTCCACATAGAGCACCATGAGATGAATGAGAAGACGATGCTGCTTCAGGCCACAGGACAAAACCCCACCCCTTTGAGCTTTCCCCTATGGAAACATTCCACCAAAAGCCAACAAAAATTGCACATCAGAGTGATTTGTTCTCTCTCAACCTTCTGATCAGTCACAGAAGAGCATTAGAAAAGTGATCCGCCTCTTGAAGGTTCTTTCAAAGTATCAGTGTATGATGATTTTTAGGATAAAAATTAAATGACATATTCCTACCCCATAATCTTATAATCTAAAATCTGACACAGAAAGGCAAAAGAGACAGAAGAGGAAGATGGAAGAAAGGATAAACTCACAAATAAGAATCCCATTTCAACAGACTGACTTCATTTAGTTAGTTAGTTAGTTAGTTAGTTAGTTAGTTAGTTAGTTAGTTAGTTAGTTAGTTAGTTAGTTAGTTAGTTAGTTAGTTGATTTTTATACCACCCATCTGACCCATGGTCACTCTGGGCAGTTCACAACCTAGAGCCGTAACATAAAAACATAAACAAATACATCAAATTGCATAAAAGAAACTCAAAGCAAACATCTAAAACAAAATTAAAACAAGCAGCCATTACATAAAATGGCTGACGGTCTCAAAGTTCTTAAGCTGGCAGATTTTGAAAACCGTGACAAAATAGGGATGTTTTTAAAAGCTTCTTGAAAGACATCCGGAAGGGGGACAGGTGAATTTCACATGGTAATTCATTCCAGAGCTGGGGTGCCACTGTCGAGAAGGCCTCGTTTCTTGTTCTCTCTCTCCAGGCCTTCCTTAGGGTCAGTGCCCTCAAGCCAACCAGTCTGTGAAGTGCAAGTAGGATGGGCAGTACCGGTTGGGAGTAGGTGTTCTGTCATGCACTGAGCCCCCCTGAGGGAATGGGGACTAAGGAAGTGTAGGAACACTCTGTGGAAAGATGGTCTTCAAGGAAGGATTTCAAAGAAAAGACAGTCGTAGAACCCCAGGGTGTGGAAATTCTGGAAAGGCAGTTCCAGGCATAAGAGGTGGGGATAGCTAGAGAGAAAGCACTGTGATTTAAGAAAAAATGAGACAATAAACAAACAAAATGGCTTTATGCAGCTATACATCCAGCCAAGAAAACCCTGACTGACATGACATTTCATTGTGTTCAGCATATTAGTACTGGAAATGGATGGAGGTTGTTCTCTGAAATGCTTGCTGTTAGTTAGCATTCTCCATCAGTTTCTGTCAGGAAATTATTGTTCCCGGCTGTTCACTGAATGGGAAACTCACCCAAGGCAACTGGTGTTCACCACAGTGCGAATCCCCTCATCTAAGCTTGCACAACTTGTCAAATGCTACTAAAGGTGGGAAGATCTGTCAGTTCCATTTTCTTCCTTCTTTTACACATTTTTCAGCTCCAGGCTCTTTCAAAACTTTTGGAAATTCTTCAAAAATGAAGTTATGTTCTTCCAATATGCACAAATCAAATCTATCCAGCAGCTATTCCTAGCAAACAGGGGACCATTGTATAACTGCCTTCATATAAGCATAGGACTATGACAGCAAAAAAACATGGCAACCTTAAGTCAGCATGAAAAAGATGAATAAATACTAGCAATGGGCACAAACTGGGAAAACAATGGTTTGTGATGGTTTGTGGTTCGTTGTTATCCACGAACCACAAACTTTCTGACAAAATTAATCATGGGAGTTTTGGGAGCAGTAGAACAACTGCTGCATGAATTACAAATGCTAAATTTGCAACAAGTCTTCAGCTGACTCTCCTCCCCACCCCCTCCAAGATTGAGAAAGATTGGATTCGGGATGTCCAAGGTATAGCCCCACAAAGCAGGTCCCCACAGGAAAGTGCTCTTTAGCAAACAGCAAGCATATTAAATCAAATTTTACAGGTGGATAGCATAAAAGCACCTGAACCTATGTGTATGAAGAATCAAGAATCATCCATTCACAAGAGGTTACAACATGTCCCAAAATTCCATACACTTAGATGAGAAAACAAAAAAAGTTATGACCATTTTGAAGGAAATTTTTAAAGAATGCTGGTTTGCAAACCCTCAGGACCCATTTGTCTGGAATTTGGCAGGAACGAGCCACTTTGAGGGCCTAAGGTCAGTTCAAATGGTACGCATGCCTATGAAAAAAACAAAGTCAAAGCCATTTTAATTTCCCTAGACAAATCAGTGAGTAGGGAAAGATTAGGATGTGAAGATTAGGATGTCTGCATTTAGACTCAGTTTCAGGTGGGAATTAGACCAGATCAGGTCCAGATTAATCCAAACCATGGATTAATCCTGACTAAATGAGGACACTTTTGCACAGCCATAATGGAAATGCAATGATCATGTCATCACCATGCCTCACATTGTAAGAACAGTGAGAGCAACAAGTTACAGCATCTCTACTGGCTGTTGATCTGTTTCCGGGCACAATTCGAAGTGCTGGTTCTAACCCATAAAGCCCTAAACAGATTGGGTCCAAGCTATCTCAAAGATTGCATCTCCTTTTATGAACCTGCTCAGGTGTTAGGATGACCAGGAGAGGCCTCTCTCTCAGTCCCATCACTCTCACAGGTACAGGTGATGGGGACACAGGACAGGACCTTCTCTGTTGCTGCTCCCAGACTCTGGAACTCCCTCCCACAAGAGACCAGGCAGGCCCCATCTTTACAGTCCTTCCAGAAGCAGGCAAAGACCTTTCTCGTCAGGCAAGCTTTCCCCCAATGACTAGCTGCCTGAGTAGAGCTGTTAAACGGATTGTTGGGCTTTACTGCTTCAAATGTGTCTTTGAAGTTGTTTTTGCTTACCATGTTGTAGTGTGATATTTGACCCTTTCTAGTATTTGTATACTCACTGTTTTTAGCTTTAATATTGGGGTTTTTTTTAATTATGTAAGCCACCTTGGGTCCTTTTTAGGGAGAAAGGTGTGGTAAAAACATTTTAAACAAATAAACAAGTGTTCAATGATCCACAATACGCCATTGGTGGAATGTGCCAGTTTAGTTGATAATACAACTCTGCACAACTAATCATTAATAGTTCTATTCAGTTCTCTCTATTAAACTTCCATATGAAACAGTACTTTAGTATTAGTGATGTATTGTTCCTGATACTTGTAGAGCAGATCATTCCACCAAAATGAAGGTCCTTTTGACCTAAGAGCATCCATTCCTCTTATGGTTTGCCAACTGGCTTCTCTCCTGAGTTTTGAAGTGGTATTCGTATGTATTATCTCTTTGGACAAGCCTACAGAATACCTTATCCATTCAGCAGACCCTTTGATGCTATCCTCCATTATATGTTTCTGCTGCCATCAGTGTTCCTCCAGGAGAAATTAAGTTTCTTCCATGAGCTTCCAGTAAGAAAGAATTTTAAGGTTTGAAAGGTTTCCTGGCACATCCATTTGCTTCTCCCCTCCTTCATCATTTCCCTTCCATGGGGAGAAAGAGATGAGTCTGTACCATTGGCATGAAGAGCCAAGTCAAAAACTCACATTAAGAAATGAAAATGAAGCAGAGTTGATAAGCCATATCATGAAACATTACAATTATATAGTCTCTTAACCTGCTAGGTATAGGCTTAACTGCCCCCTTGGGCGTGCATCCTTATAAATGTTCCATGCTATGTTAAAAATTAATAACGATACCTCATTCCAGTTTTTGACCATGCTGTAGGTCTCAAAATCTTAGCATACAAATACATTATCTGTGTAGGAATGGGGAAGTCTATCTGTTTCAGTTTCTCCCATATTCATTTTTTTTTCATCTGCACGTTCTTTCCATTGGGGGGAAAAGTGTGAATGTTTATAAACACTTCCCCCCAAAAATCAACTCTTATTCCCAGTGTAGAGGTTACCATGTTGTAACTGCCTGTGTTAAAGAGGAAGAGCTTTCATAAGAAAGTGGCAGCAACCTTAACTCAGAACCAAAAGCATGGCTGAAGACACAGTGCTTTAAACTTAGACCTTTTTTTGAATTTTACACTCAAGGCCGTGTTAAACTTTTTAAATTATCAAGATATTTCCATGCTAAATATGTAAATAAGTAACTTTTAGTAAACTGGTAAATTTAGTTAATTGGTTCAATAGCTCTGCTCTTATTGAAAGAAACATTGGCCAGTATCCCACTGTGTTACAGAAGGGCAATTGTGTAAACATTGCCCCCACTGTAACAAGGTCCCCTTGAGTGCCCAGTCTTACAATGCTTGAAAGATGGATCACACAAGATGTATTATCAATTGTACAACAGAGGGCCAACGAGATCAGGGAAATGCTTTCATAATCAGCCTTATACTCTGAATAGCATGCTGGCCATTGGATTTATATCACAAGTGTTTTAAGCACTAGATCATGAACAGAAATATAGAATCACAGAACTGTAGTTGTAATAGAGTCCAAGAATCATCCAGTCCAACCCTCTGCCAATGTAAGACATCTGTAGCTAAAGCATCTCCCAAAGACATCCGTATCCAGTCTTCATGTGAACAGTTCCAAAGGAGGATAGTCCACCAGTTTCTATTTCACTGTTGACCACATCTTACCATTAGAAAGTTCTTCCTAGTCTTTAGTTGGAATAACCCTTCTTGTAATTTGAATCCATTGGTTTGGGCCCTACCTCTGGAGCAGTGGAAAACAAGCTTTCAGATATCTGAAGATAGCTATCATTTGCTTCTCAAATATTATCCTTTCCAGGTGAACCATTCATCAGCTATTCTTCACAGAACATGGTGCCCAGACTCTTTACCGTATTCATCATTGGCCTCTAGACATGTTCCAGATTGTTTATGACCTTCTCAAATTCTTGTGCAAGTCCCTCAATGGTTTGAGATTTTGCTAGAAACCGAGTCTGATGTAACTTTTAGAAACATTATTAACCAGTAAATTAATGACTTAAACGTTAAGTATAATAACCACCTTAGAATTGCAGAGCTGGAAGGGACCCTATGGATAATCGAGTCCAGCCCCTGTCAAGGAGACACAGTGGGGAATTGAGCTCTCAGCCTCTGCTCCTCAGCCAGATACCTAAACCATTGAGCTGTAATGGTGACCTTCTTACAAGTTAAAGTTTGTACAATCCCAGCCTGATGATGCTAACCAGGCATACATCATCCATTGGCCAGTTGGACCTACAGCAGTTATGTTGAAGTGCCAAGAACCTTGGTTTGTGCATGCACTGGATCCTTCCTTTTGTTGTTGGTTCTGACAAGTCTGTCCACAGGCTACATAACGAAGTTAATTGCAGTGCTCCACAATCCTGTTGTCAGTGATATCACACTGCAATTTATTGGTGGTGTGTGCATTCTGTGCCATCAAGACAGAACCAACTTATAGCGACCCTAATAGAGCTTTCAAAGTAAGTGAGATATTTAAGGAGTGGTTTTACCAGTTCCATTCCCCCAGTGAGTTTCCATAGCCAAGTAGAGATTTGAACTCTGTTCTCCAGAGTCCTAGTCCATCACTCAATCCACTATACCACAGTGGGCATTGCTCTTCATGGTAGTAGGTGTAAACCCACAACTGGCCCCAAGGAGGCTCCTTGGTAAATATACCAAGAGGTTGTGCTGGGTTGCTTGGAGTTCTAGTGACTGCAGTAGGACGAAAAAGAATATCATCCATAGAAAAATGACTGTGTAACTTTTTCAAACATCAGAGAGTAGGTGTGCCAGTAGATCAGGGTTCCCCAACCCCCGGTCCGCAGCCCGGTGCTTGTCCGTGACCTGAGACAGACCTCCCCCCCCCCCGCACACACTCACCCCCGCACAGCTGATTTGCACATGCACGCGTGCTCCAGCGCGCCCGTGCGAGTGCCGCACCGCCGTTTGCGCATGCACACGAGCGAGAGAGCGCCCACGTGAGCGCTGCGCCACCGTTTGTGCATGCGCATGAGCATGCTGTACCCACACAAGCGGCGTGCCGGCGTTTGCGCATGCATGCGAGTGTATGCTTGTTTGCGCGCAAGAGCGCACTCACTTGTTCGTGCATGCGCATGAGCGCGGGGGGTGCCCCACCTTCCCCAGCGGGTCCACAGGGTGAAAAAGGTTGGGGACCCCTGCAGTAGATAATAAAAAATGGATAGGCCGTGCTGTCTGGGGAATTTTGGGAGTTGCAATCCAAAAAGCAATTTCCCTTAATTTTGCATGAGCTCTCCAAACAGTAAAAATTTGAATAGATGTGGAAGTAATGCTGGCACGCTCTATCACTGTTTATGCATCTCATATGAACCAGCTTTGGATAGCTGCGACTTGGTTAAAAGTGAGCAAATGCATTTGCTTTTCAATAAGCAACATCTCTCCAGATGAAAACGGCAATAAAGATAAAATATAACAATTGCCTTTAAAGGGAGCAAATAAATGTCTGTTAAATAAAATCTATAGCATAAAAAGGAATATTTGTTATCAACAGCTGGCAGGAAACATGAACGCTCATGCTTGCAAATATACATTGCCTTCTGAGGGCTCGTTTACAGAGCTTATTTCTAATTCTTAATTTGCAAATGCTGTTGATATTTCCAGTACCTCATTAGCATAGACTATATGCTGTGTAAATTATACAGTCTCTGCTATGGAGAAAAAGAATTGTTCAAGGACATTCTAGAGGGATGTCAGCACATAAACAAATATTAAGCATCAAGGCATTTTAAGCCCTGTCTCCAGCCTATGTCAAATGAACTACATTCTGGTGCACTGAGATTAAGAAAATTTCAAAAAATAAATAAATATTGGATTCACAGTACAAGAATGAAGCATGAAAATTGAGTTTCTAAAAAACACATACACATCTAAAGAACTGGAAATTAATAAGATCTGGAAAGTTTACAGTTTACTGTCCATAAGCACCCTGCTATTTTCATCAGGACTATCCCAAATTTACACTGCTCTATTAGGAGATGCAACAAAAATATTCCAGACAGAACTCTAAAAGGAATTTATAAACCTTGAAATTCTTCTGTGGCTCAGGTTAAAAGCTACAAAACAGAAGGATTTCCTACCCTACCAACACTTTGTTATTCAAGTATCCTTCCCTCTCCCATTTGCTTCTTCATGACAAAAACTGGTCTTTTTTTCCCATTTTAGAGCTTGTGGCTTTCAATTGGACAAATGAAGAAAACACTTGGAACTAAGGGCCGATCCAAATGGGGATACAGATCACTATTTGGATATCTTTTAACTTAGAATGGTCCATTCTGAGCTGGGGTGACCGTCAATCAATCCATCAGTAACCAATTGTTCCTTTTGTGCCTCTGATTTCAAAGAGAGCCACACCTCTCTGCTTAAGTGTCTTTCCCCCCCTTTCTTTTAGTCGCTGGCAGTTAGCACTTTGTTGTTGTTGTTGTTTTTTAGTCGTGTCCGACTCTTCGTGACCCCATGGACCAGAGCATGCCAGGCCCTCCTGTCTTCCACTGCCTCCCGGAGTTGGGTCAAATTCATGTTGGTAGCTTCGATGACACTGTCCAACCAATTGTATAAATTAAGTTAGCACTTAATTTATACAATTAGTGCAGTGTGAATGTAGTCTGCAGGAGTCTGTTGGAAGCAGGCTGTGAGTCTGTTAAGGCCTGTTGCTCTAAGCCATTTTTTGTACAGTATGCTGTTTTTGATCTGTTCAATTGTGAGTAAATGAAACTTTTTATTCTGTCTCTTACCAATGTATCAGAGTGACTTCTTGAGACTGTAAGCGCCAGCTGATGAGCGAAAAGAGGTGATCTACTCTGGGGAGATTTGAAGCTAATTCTGCTCTGTAAGTCCCTGCAGACTAGAGGTTTTTAACCAAAATTCAAAACTCTGAAGAGAACGTGTTCTGTTTTCCCAGAGCACAGCAAAGAAAAATTAAAACATTTGCTTAAATACTCATGAACCTTGAGGCTTTGGAAATATCATCATGTCTTTTTAACCATGCTGTGAAACTAAAATGACCTCTTTCACTCTCCATTATTCTGTCAAGATACTTTATTTTACAATATGTTCTCTTATTATACTGTGTTTTTACTTTTTTATGTTTGTGAGCCACCCAGAGAACAATGAAGTTCTACAAAAGGAGGCACAGAAATAAGCATAAAATGTCTAAGATAGATAGATGTCCACAGAGCCAATATATGTCACCCAATAAGATTCAGAAGACACATTATTCAAATACATGCTTTGTGTTTCTTCCTTCACCTTTTTCTGTCTGCCCGTACTCTGATGAATTTTCTGTGAGTTGCAGCCTGTCTTATTGTTTTGACTGTGTTTACTCTTTGCAGATAAATGAGGCTGTAGTATACTGAGACATTTTAATGAATTTCTATTTACACCCCTGTGTTTTTTGTTGTTCATACAGTGATAACAACTGTACAAGCCAAGACATGATGTAAGCCCGTAGTATTAAGAATGTATTAATAGGATGAATCTTCAGGAAGTGTTAGCTTCCCTTATTATCTGCAGCACAATGGAGGGAGGAGATTGCTATCAATGAATTTTATTATTATTATTATTTTCTTGTGTTCAAACTTAATTTCATACAGGTCTTCACTATCCAAATCCACCCTCCAGAAACAAATAAAGAACAGGGGGGGGGGGGGAGAGAAACCAAGTAAATAACAAAAACTCAAACTAGTGACTAAATGAGGGGAACTATCCTCTAAGATTTAAAAAAAACTAGGCCATGGGTCACATTGCTACCTAAGGTGAAGTTGGTTCTTAATGGCTTCTTTAAACAGTTTGGTTTTTACTAGCTTCTTTAATGTCTGGAGGGAGGGGTGCCTGCCGAATCTCCAATGGGAGACCATTCTAGAGTGATGGAGCTACCATTGAGAAGGCCTGATTCCTAGTGGAAACCCTCCTCACCTCCAACAACATTGCCACAGCTAACAACAAGGTCTGGGAGAGATGCTCTAACAGGTATCGAGGTCCCAAATCTTTGAGGACTTTACATGTTAAAACCAAAAGCTTGAACCTGGCATGGAAAGAAACAGGTAGCCAACGCAGGTGAGCCAGGACTGGACAGTTATGATCGAACTTATTCACTCCAGAGTTCAGATTGGCCACCACATTCTGAACCTGCTGAAGTTTCCGTATCAGCTTTGAGGGCAGCACCACATAGAGAGCATTACAGTAATTGATCTTTGAGACCACCAGTGAATCAACCCATGTTGTCAAGGACCTCCCATTGAGGGAGGTCACAACAAGGAAATCTGCTGAAGCTGGCAAAAGGCAGACCTAGCCACAGCCAATATTTGCTGTTTCATCTGGAGAGCTGGGTCTAGGAGAACTCCAAGTTGTGAAACTGATCTCTAAGGAGAAGAGTAACTCCATCCAACTTAGGGAGATTCCCACCCGACCAATCAGAGGAGGGGTGAAATAGGAAGATTTCCATATCGTCCAGATCCAGTTTCAATTTATTGGTCTTTGTCCAATCCAGAATCAAAGCCATATAGCACTCAAAGACCTGGACAGCATCCACTGCAGATGATGTAAATGAGAGATAGTGATGATAGCAAACCCCAAAACTCCAAATGACCTCACCCAATGGCTTTACATAGATGTTAAAATGCATTTGGGAGATGGTCAATGCTTGCGAGACCCACTGGGTCAGAACAGCCTCCCTAAGCTCCTTCTCTGGACCTGGCTGTTCAGGATGGACCGGAACCAGCAGAGTGCCAGACCTCTGATCCCTAAACCCAATAGCCTATCCAGGAGGATGCTGTTGTTGACAGTATTAAAAGCCACTGAGAACCAATATGGTCATATCCCCCATCAGCCTCCCTTAAAAGATCATCAAGCAGCACAACCAGTCCTATCTCAGTACGATGGCACAGCCTGAATGTTGACAGCACCAATGGCAGCAGTCAAGATGGTCTACAGGCTACCCTCTTGAGCTCACTACCTTTCACAGTGACACCAAGCAAGGGAAAATCCCAGAAGCTGACTCCTTTTTTCATCAGTTATCTATTTCTCACCGAAACACAAAGTAATTGTCAGTTAACATATAATTTCTGGGATGATCATTGCCCGTGAATGCAGGCCCAAACTCAGAGGTCTTTGAATTGGAGCCAAAAATCTTGATTTCAGGGCCAAACCTTGAGACTTGGCAACTACACGGAGGTTTCTGGTTGGGTGGGTGATTAGTTGAGAGAGAAGTTATGCACACAACTGTCCTCCAACCCTAAAAAAGAAATCCAAAATATCAAATTCTAAAGTAGCCCTTGGGGTGCTTCCTGTGTATTTTTCCCCCTGCCATTTTACATCTTAGTTAATGTAAACTGTGGCTCATGACAGTTGCTGAGGTCGAACCTTCGGCCTTCAGGAATGCCAGAGAAACCCACGCTCTGGTTCACTGCGATTTTTATTCTTATGCCTATTTAAAATGTTCATGTTTCAGTTGATTGTAATTTATATATTTTTGGATTCTTACTCAGTGAATCTCTTTGAGGAGGCGGAAACGCTTTAAATAAATAATTAGTAATAATATTGCCTCCAAAGTAAGAAAATCATGTTCTTTCTCTTCCATCAGCAGATACAGCCAAACGGCCCAAGGTTTTCCCTTTCGTGTACCATTCTCAGTAATAAGCAAGAAAGTTTATTTTACTTTTGACCTTTTCTTTCTTTCTCTCCCATTGACTGTTTAATTATGTTTGCTCCGTATTTCTGAGCCAGACACTCTGACACTTTAAAAATATTAGCAGTATAAATTAATATGAGATTTTCTCCCTTTCTCTCTCCTGAACCCGTGCTAACCTATCTTTAACTGACATATAATTCTTCATAATCTATATGTGCCAAGCTGTCTCATCTTACAAGTTGTCATATCGGCTTGTTACAAGTGGCATAACAAGATGTTTTACAACCCGGAGGTATTTCTGTTTGCAAATTCATTTGCAGCTCTCTCTCTCTCTCTCTCTCTCTTTTTTCTGTTGTATTTTTAAAGGGTGAAAAAGAAGAACCATATGAAGCAACTTTTTAGGGCAAAATAATTTTCCAAAAATAGAACAAAAAGTTACCTGCGACTTCTTGTTCTTTCTGAGGAATGGTTCCATACAGGGCTCACTAATTGGCTCACTTTTCATATCCGGATGTCACTCCCAATACGTTTTCTGTCTTCCATCCCTTGTGTTATTAAAAGCTTTTTGGAATAGCTGCTCAGCTCCAGAGGGCTCAGTTAGCTAGCTGTCTGAACAGACAGTAGGTCTTAATACTGAAATTCCTGAAATTCTGTCTCGACGCCCCACAGTTTTTCATGCTATACTGACAGTAGTCTGAACTCAAAATTCTAATTGAAACAACATAGGACAGATATGCCTGAACAGCTTCAGACAATCTTTGAGAAAACAGATTACTTGGAACTGTTTCAATCTGGTTTCATGCCAGGGCTCAGAAACAGCCTTGGTTGTATTGACTGATAATCTGTTCTCAACAAGAGACAGAGCGTACAGCCTTACCACAAGGAGATACCTGCCGGATCTCCTTGTGGCTTTTGATACCATTGCCCATGGCATGTGTCTGTTTCAATTTGTTTTAACCATTTTTTAAAGCTCAATTATCTTATAATATTGATATCTTAATCTATTTTGATTTTAAATATACATACTTTTAGCTGTTGTACATCACCTTGAGTCCCTTCACAGGGAGAAAGATGGAATATCAATTAAATAAACAAGCAAGCAAGCAAATAAACAGTATGCTATTCCACCAGTTCTTTGGGATTAGCATTGAAGGCATGGTGTTACATCATTTCTTCTACCTGCAGGGCCAATGCCAGAGAGGAGCGCTGCGGGACACTGGTTTCAGCCCTATGGTTGTTAAACTATGGGGTGCCGCAGTGTTCCATTCTATCTCCCATTCTGTTCAATATCTATGTAAAGTTGCCGGATAAGATCACCATGAGTTTGAGAGCTGGGTGCCACCAATATGCTGCTGAAACCCACCTCCCTTGCACTTGTGGCTTAATTAGTTCCCCAACGATGGCCACAGACAGAGTTGTCACACGTTGAGCCCTATCTTCCCATTGGGGTCAATGTTAAAACAGAGGTTTGACTCCTGGACAATACTTCCACTCCATCCTCCTGCCTTCCCTCCCTGTACCCAACTTGCTTTTTTCTGACCATCCTCCACCATCCTCTCTCTTTTCTCATACATCTTCTGCTATTTTCCTTGTTCCTTCTGTCCTTCTCAGCTCTCTTCTTCCTTCTCCATCTGCCCTACACAATCTTGCTTACTTATTCTCTCTTATTCCACTACCTCCATCCTCTTGCTTCCTTGTTGTTGCAGTTCCTGACATCAGTACGCCACAACTTTTTCATGTTACAGAGCTTGCATTCAACATCTTACAACTACAAGGAGACCAACCATGGCCAAGACAGTAGGTCTGATTTCTGAAATACTTGCACTTTTCAATGCCCCCCCCTTTTAAAAAATATCAGTCTGATGAAGAATTCTGGATAATTCAAAAGTTTGCACCACATTTCTACCACTTGTGTTAACATTACAGTAGTCCTAATAAAAATCTGCCTCTTATTTGTAATATGGGCCACATTTCTGTTTTGTCTATTGTTTGTAATGTTATGCAATCTTATAATGAGGTTGTGATGTGGTTGTTAAAGTTTTATATTTTGTGTGTATAGAGTGCTAAAATAATTTAGGGGGGATGGAAAAAGCAGCTATGAAAATGAAAGTGCTTTTAAAATTGAGGTTTGAATAATAGTTTACTATAGTCATCCCTAAAACAATTAGCCAGATCTGCATCTAGCAAGATCAATGGTGGATAACAATGGAGTGACAATATCCTATGGCATCAAATGTACAATAGCACAGTGCATCATTACTCTTAAGTTCTGCAAAATTTTAGCCAAAACAATATCATAGTGGCAGCATCCCAGATTTCAGGTTATGGATTTCTGGAGTTATAAAGACTGCAGGAATAATACAGTTACTCCACACCACATTGAGCACCAGACATCAAACAACAGGAAAATCATGGATTTTCCTCCATAGATTCATACTAGTTTGGCTGACTGAGCAATTTTCATGTGTATTTAGATATGCTAAAAGGCTAAGTACTATATTTTACTTTAATAGATTTTTAAGTGTAACAACTGTGTTTTAGAGGTGTATTCTCAGTTTTTAAATGTGCCTTATTACACTATAAACTCCTACATTTTAGAGTGTAAGTAAAACATTCTTTTTGGTATTTTAGTGTACTTTTTACTGCTCCTGTATTTTGGATGGATTTAAGCATTTGTGCCTACAATTTTCTTCCTAGCTGTAAGACTATCATTCTTTTAAAACAACTCTGAAGCATTTTTGTGTTTATGGAACATATAATCAATGTAGATAAATAAAGCTTGTAGAATTTGACAAGCTGATGTTGCCTGGAATTATTGCAGCAGTAGAAAGAATTATACTTTGAAACTCAGGTGAATTTTGATATGATTGTCAATGATAGTTTTGTTTCATCATGGAATTAAGCCTTAACTGGGATCGTGCCAGTTGTAATGAACTTCTGATTTTACCCTGGAGGTCTATACATTTTTGTAGGAGGGGAGGGTTCAGGCACCAGTTTATCTGCTCCAACATGGCGAAAGAAGAGTATCACATGGTTTTCATGTCCACTAATCAGGCATTTATTTTTGTTTTTAATTCAAACAGGCAAATTTGCTGGCACTTGTTGGATGGGCAGTTCATTGCTCCATATAGAAACATTTAGGGGAGAAGCCACGCAAATCATCCCAGCGTCTGTCTTCTGAAGGCTGACTAGGATTCTTTCCAAATTTGGTGACAACAAACACGTCCATGCAGGAAAAGGCACAAAACTTCATTAAACAGACAGTAAGCAAAAAGCACAGGCAGTAGAAGAATTAAGCGGAGAGAAACTTCACACTCAAAAGAATAGCAACAGCAACATATGACCTCTGGGATTCAGTTGTTGTGCAGCACCTCTTCAGAGTGTCATCTAAGTTGAAGCTCAACATGGCCAACAATCTCTAGGCCTTACGTTCCTTTTGGGGCAGCACTCCTGTTCATTAAACACATCTCTGTATCGCCAGCTTCTCAGATGCTTATAGTTCACTAATTTGCAAAATGATAGCAAAGCATCTCAGCAGTGAGGAGACTGGTAACAAAATCAGATAGCAAAGGATGACAGAGATGGACATCAATAGCTCCCACTAGGATTGTCCAATCTGGGTATGCTTTAACCCAGAGAAGTTATCTGACAAAGTAATTTATTGATTGATTCAAAATATTTTTACCCCACCTTTCTCCTTAAAAAGGACCCAAGGTGGTTTACATCCTTAAAAGACAATATTTCAAGCTAAAAACAGTACATATACAAATATTTAAAAGGATCAAACTGTTCTAAGGATCAATACCACTCTAAGAAATGGTAAACAAAAGCAATACCAAAAACATATTCAAATCAGTAAGGTACAACAGTACATTTAAAAGCTCCACTCAGGCAGGCAGTTGTTAAGGGAAAGCTTGCCTGAAGCGAAACCTGTTTGCAGAAGGACAGTAAAGATGGAGCCTGTCTGGTCTCTTGTGGGAGGGAGTTCCAGAGTCTGGGAGAAGCAACAGAGAAGGCCTTCTCCTGTGTACCCATCAAATGCACCTCTGAAGGTGGCAGGACTGGGCAAAAGGCCTCTCCTAATGATCTCAACACCCAAGCAGGCTCATAACGGGAGACGAAAATAAAGTAAATAAAAAATAAGACTGGTTTCTGTGAGGATCTAGCAACTGAAGTCATCCCCAAGTGAACTCTAACATCCTGTCAGTGTCTTAAGCGTTTTACATCATCTGAAGCATTAGCATTTACAGTATCTTAAGCACAGGGCACAAAATGGAACATTAGGCACTACAACTTCAGCTTGTACAATGACTGTTGCATTGCGATTTTGTTCCAAATACGTAACATCATTTTTCAAACATCGTCTATCAGAGATTGAAGCCAGGATATATATATATTTCTCTCTCTACATTTATTGGGTAATTCTGTTGCTCTGATTCAGGTCACTATGATCTCAGTAGCTGCCTGGGATCACATAGGCCAAAGCTCTGAGGCAGCTTCTAATAAAGCGTATGTTATCTTTAAAATGTTGTTCTGAGAAAACATAGCTGGGACTGGTCAGCTTTTTTTGTAATATATTCTCTCTCACTTGCTCGCTAAATATATATATTAATATCAATATTAGCTTTCTTAATGGCTGTAGGCTGTAATTCCAAGAAGCCACTTGGCTGAGTTAGCCAAGTGAGTTAATGGGTATTGTTGCCCAACTCCATTATAATCTGAGATTGGCTTAGACACTATAAACCAAACATTCAAAGAAGTGTTTTTCCCGTAGAAGGTAAGGAGTGTGAGTGCTACATCTATTTTCAGGAGGTATATCATTTTTATTTATTTTTTTGTTAATGAAAGGCTGAAATCCTATTGGTGTTTGTGTTAGAGTTACACAACTTGCTGTGGCCAATGGTGGCCAATTGATGGGTTGCTGGGGTACACTTCAACTGCATAGTTGAGTGCATGATCAGACACAAGACTGCTCCTGGCTCCTCATTAGTTAGCTGCAATTAGCCATGTAAAGTTACACAAACCTCAAACAAACACCACTAGGATGTCAACAATGCTAATGTAATAAGTTCAATGTTATATCTTTAAATGGTAACATCATTGAATTAATTTTCTATTTTGCAGCTTTTTATTTTAACTGATGAATTTTTAGATGTGATGTAGTAGATAGAGTGATGGACCAGGATCCTGGATTCAAATCCATGCGCATTCATGGAAGCTCACTGGTTAAGGTGTGGAACTGGTAAAGCCATTCTATTAAAAAAAACACTTACCTTGAAATCCCTATTAAAGTCACTATAGGTCAGTTCTGACTTGATGGAACATAACAATGAATGTTTAAATGTAATATTTCTATTTTGGTGCTGCTGGAGGTGAACCCCTGATGGATACTTCAAGCAGATTCATTTCCTTCACTCAGCTAGAAGATAATCCATGTGTACATCATTCCTGCCACCCAGTAAGATCTAACCAAAGAGACTGTCTTCCGCCCTGATGCAAAAGGTCTATATTCAAGGGTCAATGTGCTTAGAGATTGTGTTCCTCTGGGCTACACATGTCTCCAAGATGGATAGAAAGCCCAAGGATATAGACAGCTATAGAAAATGCACAGCCTATCATATTTTTCCTCAATCCTAGTCACTTTGTGTGCTATTGGTATGGAGTTCATTATTTCAGAGTGCTCTGGAACACCTTGAAAATGAAAAGCGGTGGATAAAGCCATCTTTTATTCTGCTGAGACATAGTAAAACAAACTTTCTTCTCAGAGAACAATCCCTGCTGACCCTTCCTGTCTGTTGAGTAAATTCAGAGGCTAATGTATCTTGTGTGCATTGACAGAATCAACACAGAAGCCATTGTTTTCCTCTTCTCTACCATGAGGCAGGTTCCCTCCCCTCACTTTATTTTATCCAGGCAATCACAAAGAGCTGTACGTGAATTAAAATCAAATATCAGAAGCCTATCCCTCCCCTTTCTATGTGGGCAGGATTAAAAACATCAATACAGGTCTCAAGAAAGCTTACTCGTTTATTAGAAAGACAGAGAAAAATAAACCTTTACAAAGGTGAATCTGTGCTTTTTAAAACATCAAGAAGAATATAATTCAGCAGCCACATGTATCTATATCTGTTCTCCTCTTACTGATGGGGAAGCTTAAGGAATACATGTTTACAAGGAACTTCTGGTATGAATCAATCCAGTTTCCACATCTAAATTTGAATAAAATTGAGATGAGATCTCAGAACACTGGCTTTCTCACTTCTAGAGGTTCCGATGTAGTTCATGGCTCAAAACATACAAAACTATATTTTTAAAAGAGTGTGTTCAGATAATAGGGTTTTAAAAAATGGATTCTGAGAAAAAAAATTACATTAATCCAGATTTAATTAAATTTAGAACAGAGATGAGTGGCTCTTTTTGAGCCCGAGTGCCCAAACTGCAACACAAAATCAACTTATTTATTTCAAAGTGCCAATACTGCAATTAAAACCCGAATGCTGAGGTTTTAGTTTAGAAAAAATAACTGCTCCTGCACTGCAAGGGTTAAATGCTTGGGTTTCCCCCCCCCCCCTATGGACGGTATTAACAGAGAAATACTTACTGGTCCTCCAATCCCCCATTGGGCTAGACCGGTAATGGTCGCCATTGCACCCCTCTGCTGGACCACTGCACCAGCAGAGGGGAGTGCTGAAATCCGGGATCGGAGGACGGGTAAGTATTTCTCTATGGCGACTTATGGCTCATGTGCCCACAGAGAGGGCTCTGTGTGCCAGCTGTGGCACGCGTGCCATAGGTTCGCCATCACTGGCCTAGACAGTCAGTAATGGAAAGAATCGTGTATGAATGTTTCTTATTCTCTCTTTCTTTGGAAATCATTCATTCATTCATTTAAATTATTTACATTCTGCCTTTCTCCCCGCAGGAAACCCAAGGCGACTTGCAATAGATAAAACAATAGATTTTAAAACACTATGTAGATATCATACTTAAAAACAATTAAACATATATTAAGAATAAAAATCAAGTTTAAAACCAATTCAAAAACATTATAAACCTGTAAGTTAAAAATCAGCACTCCTGAGATAGCTTACTGCTTAAAAGCTTGCCTGAAGAGGAAGAATACCTTGTATGATGATGGAAGGACAAGAGGGAGGGGGCCACCCTGGCTTCTCAGGGCAGTGTGTTCCAAAGCCTGGGAGCAGCCACCAAGAAGACCCTCTCTTGTGTCTTCACTAGACATTGGGACGAAGCATAAAACAAATCACGATATTCATTAAAAATCGCTGATTCGTTTAATATTCATCCCTTCATATTTGTCAATTCCAGAGATGAGAGAACAGCCTCTCCAAAATATCTTAAATGGGAACGTTGGGAGGTTTTCCAGTGGTTTGGAATCAAAGCTGGAGAACTATTGCAGAAACAGTGTGGAAATGTTGGCTTTTTCAAACTGCAAATACTGTAACTCTCCATTCTGGGACTACTACCAACCTTGGTTGCACCTTAGAAACACCCCATTGTGGCTCACCTGGGAGAAGGGTATAAATTAGAAGGCTTTGAGGCTTAGCTAGGCCAAGCGTCCTGTTCCTGCCCCAGTACTAGCTGGGAGCTTTCTTTCTGAAAAGGAAGCATGGCCTAGCCAGGCCCCAACGCCTTCTAATTTAGGCCTGTCTCCCAGGTGTATCACATTGAAGTGTTTGTAAGGTGCCTGCAAGGTAAGACTCCCAGAATGGAGAATTGTGGTATCTGTAGATCAGAAAATCCTAAAATCCTGCCCCTACTAAGTATAAAGTGAGCATACAAATACATCATGGCCACTTTGTTTGTTTGTTTGTTTGTTTGTTTGTTTGTTGTCCACCTTTCTCCTTAAAAAGAACCCAAGGCAACTTGCATCATTGAAAAGACAAGATTTAAAAACTAAAAACAGTAAGTATAAAAATATTTTTAAAAGAATTAAACAAACATTACATTTAAAAGGGGGGGGGGGGAACCAGTACTAAAACACATTCAAAACAACAGAGCACAACCATCCATTTAAAAACCTCTCTCGGACAACCAGTTATTAAGGGAAAGCCTTCATGACAAGAAAGGTCATTGCCTTCTTGCAGAA
Source organism: Intellagama lesueurii (assembly GCA_037013535.1). Classification (NCBI taxonomy): domain Eukaryota; kingdom Metazoa; phylum Chordata; class Lepidosauria; order Squamata; family Agamidae; genus Intellagama; species Intellagama lesueurii. The sequence continues at coordinate 13,000,941 of JBAJHW010000003.1, forward strand.
GGACAACAAAGATGGGGCCAGCCTGGCGTCCCGCGAGAGGGAGTTCAGGAGTCTGGGAGCAGCAACAGAGAAGGCCCTCTCCCGTGTCCCCACCAAGCGCACCTGTGAGGGTGATGGGACAAAGAGGAAGGCCTCCCCTGATTATCTGAATGCCTGGGTAGGCTCATAGAGGGAGATGAGGTCTTTTAGATATTCCCGATCAGGTGATTATGAATTCTAGTGACATCAGTGATGGGATCTCTGCTTTGTGTCTTATGTCTGAGCTAAGTATTTTTGAAAATCATTCCCAAACATGTTAACAGCTTATCTAATTCAGAAATCTAATGCCACTGAACATGGTCATAACTTTATTATGAATTCAGTAAATAAAAAAAAAAGACTCAGTGATTAATCACCAGTGGTTAATTATGTCTAAAGTCTCTTGTTAGCTCTCATTTAATCTGCACTAAATCTCTGTGAGATTTTGCTATCATGCATTTCTCAACCAGATTATGTTCCTCAGTCCTTGGCTGGACTTTCCTGATCATCCATCATGTGCTTGCAAAACACTCAAAATTTTGTCAACTCTGGTTTTCTGCTCATTATGCTGCTGCCCACATAGATGATGGGCTATAATGGTTGCATGCACTTCTTTCCTCAAGGGACATAAAGTTGACTTGTTGCACGATTAGCATTTTAAATGAGCATGATCCAGCCTATGTGAGCCATCTGTAAATCCCACCAATTTCAGTAGGATATGTTTTCAAACACATTTACTCCCACATTGAAAGCAGGAACTGAAAATCTTTCATTTTGTATGGATTATACCTTTTATTTTTGTCTCCATTTGATGCTATACCCACTAGGCTGTGATGCTATACCCATTTTCCTAATAGTAAGGCCAATGAACTCAAGGAGACTTACATCTCAGTATTTGTATTGCTTTTTAAAATTGCAATTAAAAAAACTTAACTTCTTTTTTCAAATTTCTAATCTGTTTTTCCAGCTAGAAGAACACTCAGGCAATTTAAGATGTCAATTAAGACATCATAATAAACTGTAATTAAAACACAATTAAATCTGTCAGAGTAGTAATACCAAGGGTTTCTCCACTCAAACAATTTGTGGTCAGCTCTTCTCATCTCAAGTTTTCAAGGGTCTTTTAAAAAAAATTCCCTTATCTTTATTTTACAGCATATGCAGCAAACATGTTCCCAACATATGGCACAGCATCATCATGTTGTGTATTCATAGAATGTTGACTTCTCTGGTTAATTATGTGCTTCTAAGATGACTTCTTAATGCTGAAGGTGCCTCCTAGATTCTAAATTGAATCATAAGTGTTAATGAGAGGAGGGCAAGAGGAGGGGAGGTTATCAATTCAGATGTCATGTTCATGTCACTGTAATCACAGCTCTGGCTGGTGCAAATAAGATGGACATACCTCTCCCAAAGAAAAATAATGTTTTTTTCCCAAAGAAAAACATCTCAGCATGTCCAGGATATAAAAATCACCATAAAAGCACTTTCAAGAATAGATTTACTATATATAAAACCCTGTTCCACTCATCCCAGAATGCAGGACACGCAACAATGGGCTCAAGTTAAAGGAAGCCAGATTTTGGTTGAATATCAGGAAAAACTTCCTGACTGTTAGAGCAGTACAACAGTGGAACCAGTTACCTTGGGAGTTGGTGAGTGCTCCAACACTAGAGGCATTCAAGAAAAACTTAGATAATCACCTGGCAGATATGTTTTGAGCACGGGGTTGGACTTGATGGCCTTGTAGGCCCCTTCCAACTTCACTTTTCTATGATTTCTATGAAAACAATAACTTGTTTCATCCGAATCAGATTACTTCAAAATAGTTCCGTGCTCCAATGATTTTTCTACACAACCATGTGTTCACCCAAGGTCCAGCCATAATCCACTGACTCTAGAGCAGTTCTGTTGACCATCATGGAAAGTAATTTGAATCCAGTGATTCTAGACATTGCAGGCTCTTCAGTGTCCTTATGGAGAACATGGAAAATCGGCAGTAGCTGAACATGCCCTGAAACAAGCTAGACATAAAATTCTATTTCAAAACACAGAAGTACTGGATAACACCAGCAATCATTATGTTAGACTACACAGGGAAGCCATTGAAATCCACAAACACCAGCAGAGCTTCAACAAAAAAGAAGAAAGTCTAAAACTCAACAAAGCCTTGGTCCCAGCACTGAAAAATACAGCCTGCAAAAGGTCAACGAACTCTACCCAGCCACAAGGACCGGTGATCACTGCGCACAAAAGACTAGCTAACAACACCCATCAATCACAATGACAGATCATCTCCCCTTTATCACAACAATGCACCCATAACAAAAAACACCCTGATCTTCATAATCACCCAATCTCCTGAAAAGGACTAAAAGCTGATCCCACAGCTAAAAATACTCAACAATCTCACACACTACAACAGAACACAGACAGAGTTCTAACTCTTGTCCTCTGAAGATGCCAGCCATGGAGACTGGCAAAACATTAGGAAGAAAAACCTTCAGAACACAGCCAAACAGCCTGAAAAACCTACAACAACCAACATGGAAATTCTCTGATCCCACTGATTTTTTAGGACTGGTTTTCTCTATGAGTTTTAAATATAATACTGGTTTAATTCTTTTTAATACTGTAATAATGTATTGTTTTTAGCTTTCACACTGTTCATTTTAATACTGTGAGCCTTGGATCTTTTTTAGAGAAAAGCAGGGTAAAAATATTTTAAATAAATGAATAAACAGTCATAATTGAAGTTAAGGTTAAATATTCAAGCAACAAAGATGTTATCTTGGTGTTTTCAAATGAGAAATGCAACATTAAAGTTTAATTTCATGACCTTTTATGCATTTGTTCTGCATTACAGAGAACAGTAATGTTTTATACATTATAGAACAGCCAGTCTGGAGAGATGGCCAACTGTACACTCCCAAAGAAATAACAGATGTCCCAATATACCTTGTACAGGAATCCAGCTCGCTATCAAACATGTGAGAGCCAGCGTAGCATAGCAGATAGAGTGTTGGACTAGGACTCAGGAGATGTAGATTCAAATAGCTGCTCGGCCATGGAAACCCATAGGGAAGGTGGTGACCATAAAACTGTTCCATAGATATCTCACGTATGTTATGATCCCTACTAGGGTTTCAGTGAGTCAGAATTAATTTGACGGCACCTAACATACATCAAGCATATATGCACAATTCATACATCATGCTGTAAGTGCATGCCTTAAATGTTTTATTTATTTTATTTATTTATTTAAAATATTTTACCCCACTTTTCTCTTTAAAAAGGACCCAAGGCACCTAACATCATTAAAAGACAATATTTAAAGCTAAAAACCATAAGTATACAAATACTAAAAAAAAAATCAAACAAATGCCACTCTAAGAAATGGTAAACAAGAGCAATACGAAACACGCATTCAAAGCAGGAAGGCACAGAAACCCATTTAAAAATCCCACTCAGGCAACCAGTCACTGAGAGAAAGCTTGCCTGAACAGAAAGGTCTTTGCCTGCTTTCAGAAGGACAGCAAAGATGGGGCCAGCCTGGCTTCCTGTGGGAAGGAGTTCCAAAGTCTGGGAGCGGCCCTTTCCTGTGTCTCCACCAAACACACCTGTAAGGGTGGTGGAACTGAGAGAAAGGCTTTTCCTGATTATCTTAACCCCTGAGCAGGATTATAATGGGAAATGTGATCTTTGAGATACCTTGGACGAAAGCCATTTAGGGCTTTATAGGTTAAAATTAGTGCTTTGTGGAGCTGCTGTAACAGGGGTATACACGTGTGTGTGAAGCAGTCCTGGGATCTTTTGTTTATTTTTCCCTCATCCTGTGTCATGATTGTGCATACCAATCTATTACAACTGCCCAGTGTATGTGACTGAAACAAAGACTCCATGGGGTACAGCTATTATGCCTTGCGTTTCAAAATGTCTTAACCACTTACTGTATATCTGTTGACAGTCAAGGCAATTTGATTTCATATCATTATTGATGACACGTTCTCTCTTTTTTGCAACACATAACATTATGACAATGCTGATTAACAATTGTCACTGAAGATAGGTTTAAACACTCAAGTGACAGAGATGCTACCTGGCATCCTCAAATGATAAATGTTAAATGAAAGCTTGATTTAATACACATTTGTGTACTTGGTGAATGATGTTAAGTATGTTTTTTTCCCCATTATAGTACTGGGTTGTTGTCACATTGTGTCCCCAAGCTGGAACAAAAAAGGGGCACCAGAACAGAGAAGTATCCACTAAACCACTGAGTTATCCAGCAGTTAAGCAGACATAGAATTCTGGCTATAAAATAAAAGAATGTAAGGCAAAAATATACTTTCCACAAAGGTAACATAGGTTTCGTGCAAACACACCCTCCCATGTATCTATTAGGGGAAATGTGGATGCCAAATATACACAAATATTTGTGCAGGGGGATTGTAAATGGATATCGAAACAGAACAAAATGGACCTTTGCCTCTGTCTATAAGCCCTTGTGTATAGTGAACACAATACAAAAACTAGCAGATCATCTCAAAGTAAATCACAGTCAATATCTGATCATCTCAACATTACCGCAGAAGCCAAAGCATCAGATGTGAGATGTCTTTCTTCAGACAGGTGAGCCATCTATGAAAAAGCAGGGCTGGCTCTGGTTAGCCAGCCCAGGAAACATTGAAAATCTTCCAGAAATGCTGGTGTGTGCACAAAACAGATTTTGACTTTTCTGTTTGTATTTTTACCACCAGGGAGAGGAAGAAATTCTTGTGAGCCTTTCTTCCTGAGGTGCCAGATAACTTGATTATGATGCTGTGTGAAGGGAAGCATTTTCTGCAATGCCCCAGTCAGCAAAATATATTGGGCTGGCTCTGAGGAAAAGCATTGTAAAATTGGCTTCCATAAGCCTTCAACACTCTCCTCTATTCTAGAAACAGAATCAACAGAAAATGGATATTCATATGTTGTAGAGCTGTTTTAAAAACAAGTCTGCTCTTGAAAGTCGCTTATTTTCAGCCAATATCTCTGAATAGGGAAAGGGCTGACTTTAGATATCCCTAATCAGATGTCATCTCTAAACTGTGAGGATATCAGAGAAATTGTAAACATTTGCTTGAGGTAGTGAAATGAGATCCCTCAGTTTCCTTATTGCAGTGCGATGGGACACTTCGAGCTTCTTTAAGCAATATCTTCATTCAGCTATCGAAAACTGACATTATTAAAGATAATGGTTGAAAATCAATAACATTGTATTCTCCTTCTTATGAAGCTTTTTGGAGTAAAGCATGAAAAATACATAGATGCAAGCCTTTCTCTTCCCAGTTCGGTTCCATTTAAATCAACTCAGTCTGCTTCTCTGACGGGTGTTCTTCTCACTAAGTTTCTTATTTTCATCAAGACACACTGGCTGAAATCCAGTAGTAAGTTGCAACTAGAGTAGGCCTATTTGAGTCAACGGAGCTTGCAAAGAAATTGACTCACCGAATCCCCACTGATTCAGTGGACCTACTCAAGTTGCAACTTATTATTGGATTTCTGCCACTGCCTCAAGAGGCTGAGATAGCCTGTCAAGAGTCTGCTGACCTGTATAAGATTTTTCTTGCCTCTAGTGAGTCGGGTTCCTTTTTTTTTCCTGGTTTCTGCAATTTGCACATAATTTCTGCATACTCTCTCAAGCTAGGAGAAAATTTTTGCAGTATCTCATCTTCATACACAAGAACAACACAAGCAAGAATGTTCATCCATAGTTTCCATATTGGACAAGTATTGTGGAATAGCCAGATTTCATTCATTCCTTTTTTAAAAAAAAATGAGTCTACATGATGTAATGACCATACAGTCCTCCCACCATGTTTTCACTGGTCAATTACTCAGTCCCACCCCTTCCACTGGGCTCAGAAAATGTCCTTTAGGAAACTTGATTTGACATGGCTCCAAATGCCAAATCCTGGTTGTTTATTCCAGGACAGTCAACAGCAATGCAAGCTGTTTCATCTAAGGCCTCCAACCCTGTTGAGTGAGGGATTTTCTATATGCATATGTATGGCCTCCCTGACCCCTATTTCAAACCACCTATCTTCTCGGTCCAAAATGAGTACATCTTGGTCATCAAATGAGTGTCTTGTGCATATAGAAAATCCCTCACTCAACAGGGGTGGAGGCCTTAGATACAATCTGTCTCCTATTTATCATGCTGCCCTTTCATCCATCCCCAGAAAAATTAGGACCACACACACCAGAAAGACCACTGTTAACTAGCCATGACAATGGGTGGAGAAGGACTGCAGAAGTGGGATTATCCCTCACCCCCAGTCCTTTGTCCCTCTAACGAGCCTATTCAGACCAGGGGGAAGTGAAACCAAAGTGGAGGATATATCAGGGATCTCCTACCAACTCTCCTCAGACTGAAGAAGCTACTTGGATGAATAGCAAAATGTTTCAACCCAATAAGAAAGAAGTCCAGTTGCCATGACTCAACTTCCAGACATCCCTTTAGATGACGGCTAAAATTGAGGAAACGTTTTCTTGAGCACACCTCTCAAGCTCTAAACATTAAACCAGAAGAGGCTACGCTCAATCTATGGTGAGCAAAAACAACACTCCTTGCCAAATGGATGAATGCTGAAGAGTGTCTCCTACCAGGTCAAGACTCCAGCTGGATAATCCTGAAGTCACTCAATGGACTTCGAAGTGAATTAGAAAAATCAAAGAAAAATCAAGTAATAGCAGATATCATACAGATCTAAAAAGAAATGGATATTTAGAATCATAGAATAATTGAGTTAGAAGGGGCCTGTAAGGCCGAGTCCAACCCCATGCTCAATGTAGGAATCCAAATCAAAGCAGATTTAAAATATGCAATAGAGCAGTAATGTCAAAAATGGGTCCGTTGCTCATATGTTGAGAAACAACAAACATGTTTCACAGTACATGCTGATTTTAATAAAGAAGAATAAAACAGAGACTTTTGAAATAGCAAAATATATATATTTATTATCACTCTCTGTTATATATAAGACATGTTAATACATCCACAGAATTGAATAAAGGATTCAGCCAAACTTAGAACAGACCCAGTGGAATCACCAAGACATAATTTAGTTGTCGCTAACTCAAGTCCCATTGATTTCGGTGAGTCTGCTCTATACATTAAGATGTCTAACTTTCCCTGTGTTATTTATAACCTATTGACTTTCCATATTCTTGTTATTTAGCTATAATTCTTAGAAAATGGAATGGATAGTACATGATCTGTAACTGATTTGAGGGAGAACCACACTGCGATATAATATATAGTTCTTTATTTTCAACTGTATTTTCTAGCACAGCATTAGTCTCTCAGAATTAAGTTTGTCAGTGGGAATCATAACTAGTTGACAAGCTTTAATAAGCACACAAGGCAGTTATAAAGCTGAAAATATTATATGGGGAAAAGAATGCAAGTGGGATTTAGGGAAATGTATTAGTTTAGAGATTGAGGTGCTAACCTTATTCAGGAATTAGACTATGGAGTCTTGAACTTCTTTCATGCCTTTCTTCATGTGATTACTGATGAGTCTGAAGAGGAGAGGTTCCTGCTCGTGTGTAAGCATTAGATGATACAGAGTTTTGAATTCCTGGTAAAATTCCTTTTGCTACGCAGTAGAAGTACAGAGGCTAACAGAAAAGAATAGCTACAAATAATCCACCCATTTCTCATTAACTGTCACTTAAGGTCTCAATAACTGAGACATTTGCAGGAGAAAAATAAAAATGTTTCATTATTTATAGTTGTGAACAGATCAACGGCGAACAAAGAACGCCCTGCTTCCAGCAGACTGAAGAGCCGGAAAGGGACACTCAGCAGAGATGTGGTGCTCTCTTTGAAATTCAGAGGTTGGAGAGAGTGATTGGTTCGTGCTGGAAAGACTGATAGTCACCCAAGCACAGAAAGATTCCTTCCAGTCACTCAAGCTACAGCATGCAAGGTTATAAAAATTCCAACATTAGATGTGAACAACAGCCCAGGTTTGTTAAGATCCTTGTTCTTGCATCAAGTATATTCATGAGTTGTCCTTTTCACTCTTGCTGGTGATTGTGGGCAGAAAGTCATAGGGGAGTGCAAAACTAGGCACTTCTCTCAAAATATGTTGAAAACACCAGCTTCTCTAATTTTCATGTCACCGTCTCAGAGTTACAGATGACAGAATATTACAGTTTTACTTTTTATTTTAAATGTTCCAGTTCTCTCTCAAATATGAAAAAACTGGTGAATTTTGGTAGTTCCCCCATATCCACTGAGAATTGGATCCAAGCCTCCTCATGGATACTGAAAACCGTGGGTAATAGTGAATGAGAGAGAGAGAGAGAGAACACACATGGTAAAAGGAAAAAAAACAGGATTATTTTTTACATGTATTAGCAGACCCAGCCAGTAGAGGGAGCTAGAGAATGTGCTATGAATACTTGTTAGTGAAGAATACATAGAATACATAGCATGGTCTCTCGCTATGTTTTTTTCTGGATTTTTTTCTTTTAATATTTTTTAATATCTTCAGACTGTGGATAAGTGAATCAGTGGACATTGATCCCGTGGATAAGGGAGTCCTACTTTATATCAGACTGGTATCATTTTTGTTTTGTTTAATTTTAGACCTCTATTGCTGGAAGGGACCCCATGGATCATCAAGTCCAGCCCCTGTCAAGGAGGCAAAGAGGGGAATGGAGTTCCCAACCTCTGGCTCCACAGCCAGTGATCAAGCACAGAACTGTCCATGCTATGTGCATGCAATTTCCCAATAAGATTTTGGTCAGGATAACGTAAGTGTAAACAGCAAATTAAAATTAATAGATTATAAATGTAACCTATTTTCTGAATTATTGATTTAACAGATTAAACCCTTTCTCACTAAGAGTTAGTCTGTGCTAGCATATCAGGCAAAAGAAAAAAAGAAAAAAAAACAGAAAATAAAGAAGACAGAAACATTGTGGAACTTTAAAGACTACCTGCTATAATTTAATGTGAGCTTTCGTGGACTTGTCGTGAAAGCTCCTATTAAAATATAGGAATTAGTTGTGCCATGGATTTTTTTTCTTTTGTTTTTGCCTGACAAGCCATCTTGAGTTTGTATTTCTCCCATATTTGATTTTTTTTTTAAACCCCAACATCTTTTCCATCTCAAATCTGAGAAGTTTTAAGAATTTGGGAAAGAATATGCTAAAGCAAAATTCTCAGCATCCTAACCCCCCATGTGGAGTACTGACATTCAGGAGTCAGAGGAACTGAAGTATTAAGCAGTATTAGGCAGCGTCTGCTCATTTCTTAAGAGGCACGGCTGAGCCACATTTTCAGCAGCCCTGCAGGGTGTAAAGACACGTACTTTGTATTTGAACTGTGCTTACTAGCAGAACAAAAACATGCTTGGGATGCCAAGATGAAACATCTTTCTATCAATAGCTACAGAAACACAAACAAATTCTAAAGCCAGGTCTGCTCGAGGGAAATCCGCACAGGTCAACGGCATGTTGGCTCAATTCCCTGCCATTTGAAGCTCTTTCCTCTATGGATTCTAGTCACATCACTGCTACTTACTGTAAAGTCACCTTGTATGCCTCTTTTAAAATCTTGCCGGTTGATTCTTTTCCTCTCCCCCTTCTCCCCCCAGTTTGAAGGCAAAATTATATATATATCCAATTTTATTGCTGAACCAATCTCTTTTCTGTTTGTTTACCAATGAATTTTACCGGCATCTGAAAATACTTGCACATTGAGTGTATAAGCAAGTCCGCTGCCTATTTACATGACATACCTTAACAGGCACTGAGAAATAGGAGGATAGAAATAACCACAAGATTATGTCAAATGAATGGCTAGCCAATCTACATAGCTCAGACGGGAGCATCCATTTCCCACCTCTTTGGTTCATTCTGAATTCATTTTGCTGATAAGAAAATTGAGTGCATGAAAGTCGATGGGAATGTGGCATAATATATCTGCGTCTGCTTTTCATCAGAACAAAGACACACAGATGAAAAATACCAAACGTTAGCAACCCAATAGTAATCTGTTATGGTCATCATTACACCACTGTCCTCTAGAAGTTGTCTTCACTGCAGAGGTACAGCTTGACAATGCTGAGACACAGTGGTTAGTTCTGTCTTCGCCATGTGTGTCTACGCCTTTAACCCACATTAATCGTGTACATTCATTGGGCTGTTGATCACCAGAGTGAACTCAGTGCTGATATTTTGGCTCCTTTGTTATTTTTAAGAAGAGAATTTCTTTAAAAATCCATGCAGTTCTTGTCTGTATGTGTGTTTGTGTGTGTGTGTGTGTCTTCCAGAAGATTAGATGACACTGAGGCATTTTTCCACACCAAATATCCTCTAGTGAAATGAGGCAGCATTAGGGCAGGATGGAATTCTTTAATTCCCTTTCCCCCATATCTTTTTTTTTTTTAATTCAGGTTCTTTGTATCTCCTTATGAAGAAATCTACACATTTTATTAAAACAAACCAAGCCATTTGGCTGTGGAGCTAGAGGTTGGGAGTTCAATGCCTCACTGTGCAGTTCTACTACAGTAGTAGTAGTAGTAGTAGTAGTAGTAGTAGTAGTAGTAGTAGTAGTAGTAGTAGTAGTAGTAGTAAATTCTCAAGCATTTGCATTGGCTAAATTCAACAATACAGAGTTCCCAGTATGGAAAGGACCACTTTGCACATCCTTAGCATGTGGCTGTTCATGATCAAAATTTTGTCAGCTAAAGAAGCAAGCAATTCTTATTTGAAGGATTTTAACACCCCATTTGAGCCTTCTTGGCTATTAAGAACTTCTGAGGAGGCCCTTCTATTGGTTCCACCACCTTCCCAAGCTTGCTTGGTGAGGACATGAAAAAGGGCCTTCTAAGTGGCTGCTCCAAGGGTTTGGAATGCACTTGTCCCAGGAACCCAAATTGCCCCCCTCCCTCTTGTACTTCCATCGCCAGGTAAAGACCTTCCTCTCCAGGCAGGCCTTTAAGCAGTACATTATCTCACAAATGCTGGTTCTTAACTTAAAGGTTTTTAAATGTTTTTCAGTTGTTTTTATATTTGATTGCTTTAATATTAATGTATGTTTAATCGTTTTTAAATGTGATATTTATACAGTGTTTTTAAATTTCTTATTTTATCTGTTGTGAACCACTTTGGGTCCCCTATGGGGAGAAAGGTGGCATATAAAATTTTTAAATTTAATAAATAAATAAATAATTCTAGTTCCACACTATAAACATAGGCATAGAATGAAGGTTAGGCATCTAAGAGCTAAATTATTAAACTCTGGACCTTTATGGATGGACTTGTCAGTTTCACTTTTTTCAAATGAAATTTGGAATTGACAAATGTGCAGCTCTGTCTTTTCACTGTGGCAAGATCAAAAACCTAGATGGAACAGTGTTTTAAAATGGTGATATTATAAAATCGCTATCAAGTGATGAAAATTATAAATATCTTAGAATACTAGAAGCAGATAAAGAATGGACAGAAAGGGAATACATCAAAAGACTGCAAAAAAATTTAAAATCAAAATTAAATGGAAGAAATACAGTCACAAGCATTAACAGATGGGTAGTTCCAGTAGTTAGCTGGAATGATAGATTGGACCCAAAATGAATTAGAAGGATCAAAAAACAGAAAAACTAATGAACATGCATCATGTACTACATCCAAAAAGTGATGTGGACAGATTATATTTACTACGAAAAATTGAAGATTGTGGATTACTGCAAATACAGCAGGTAGTATGGGAACATTAGGTAAATAAGGTGTCAGAAAATGGCGAGGTCAAGATCTTGTGGGATTTCCAGATCCAAACTAATAGACACATTGAACATAACACACCAAACATAATAGTAACAGCACGAAGAAATGTCTGCATCATTGACATTGCAATTCCAGGGTTGAAGATAAAGAACTGAAAAAACTAAATGGACCTGGCAATCGAAACATCTAGCCTCCAGAAGAAACACTCTTCAGCGGTCCCCGTAGTCATTGGGGCTTTGGGAACAATATCAAGAAATTTCACGCAGTACTGTAAGCAGTTGCAGATCTCAGAAATCACACCACCATCAGAGCTACAAAAAAACAGCAACATTAGGAAACAGCATACATACTAGGTTTTTGGTTAAAATTTGTATCTGTTATATAATAGCTGTCAATATTTTTATAATTTTGGTTGACTGTGCCTGGTATTTTTTAACAACAACAACAACAACAACGATGATGGTGATGATGTGCCATCAAGTCAATTCTGATTGATTGATTGATTGATTGATTGATTGATTGATTGATTGATTGATTGATTGATTTAAGCACTACTCTGGGCAGTTTAAAATAAACTAAAACAATAAATATAAATAAAAACAACAACAACCCCTTTCCAGGGTTTTCCAGGTAGAGAATATTGAGAAGTAGTTTACAGTTCCCTTCTTCGGGGAAGGCATCCTTGGTCTTTGCAGCTTCCCCAATGAGTATAGTTTGGCTGTACTCATAAGAGGCACATTGGGGAATCAAACCCCCAACCTCTGTCTCCACAGCCACAGACCTAAATGAGGGAGCTATCCAGCCAGCTATTGAGAGTTCGTAATGCAGGAGGACAATGAAAATATAAACGGGTCTCTCTTGGGAAAAACACACTGGATGGATGGATGGATGGATGGATGGATGGATGGATGGATGGATGGATGGATGGATGGATGGATGGATGGATGGATGGATGGATGGATGGATGGATGGATGGATGGATGAGCTAGAGAGCTCCCTTCTGCCCTTAATGAATACCCAGAGATTCATAATGCCTGAACAGACCTTCAGGGAAATCCAGGTTCTGGTTTCTAGTCATGGAAAACATGGTCAATGGCTCAGTTGCTCTTGGACTGAAGCACATCTGAATTCAAAAGAAGCCCCAACTCCTCATGGCTGATCCATAGCCAGATGTTTCCCTTACCTTCAACACTTTTGAATAATGTGGCCGAAATTAGGGCAGAGGACGTTAGGTGGAGTAATAACAGAGGGTAGGAGAGCAAAGAAAAGTCCCTCCTTCCTTAGGGTTTGCCAGCCTAATTGCTATCCAAGCCCTGCTGCCCCAGTCTGGACTTCTGTATGTTGTGAGATAAAAGAGGCTAAGAGGATGCTCTGCTGAATTCTCTATTCTTCTGCAGAACAATGGTGTTGGTGATACAGGAAAACAGAGCTGGGAGAGAGACACCATTCAGTAGCTGAATTACTGAGTGACTCTCTCTTTTTCTCACCATAATCAGGCCAGTGCTGGCAAGCAGGAGTGACTTCCTGGGGTAACACCTGCCAGCTTCAGCAAAAGAAGAGAGAAGCTCTGTGGCTTAGATACTATTCTCACAAATCGGACATAGGAGAGGAAATCCCAGCAGCAAAGGAGCAGCTGCACCACAAATGATAATAAGTTTCATAAGCACTGCGGCAGTTGGGCAATGATAAGGCAGGCCAGACCACAGTATCTTGTAAGGCCCAGGATTTGCCATTCTTTCCCATTCTGCCACTTGTGACAACTGCCTCACTCTGCCTAATGGTAGGGTTGGCATTGATTTAAATTTTAAAAATGGAGGAAAAAGAAATTCTCACTCATTATTTGGATAGATGTTTCTTGATTACCATCAATACTATGTGTCTCAAGAGCCTGTGTGCTTCTTGTTTAAGGAAAGGTTTTGTCTGTCATTGCACCCTTCCAAAAGTACCTCAGAGAACACTGAACTGTGAATTTAGCCATTCTTCCTCACACTTGTTTCTTATTGGCAGCCATTACATTATCTAAAGACTTGATATCCTCGTGCAGTTCATGCATGAAAGGCTATTTGGAAAATATCACCATAGATTTAAGTTAACTTTTTCCAGAAGTCACACTTGAAAATTGAAATGTAAATTATTTAAAGTGGTTAATAATTAACCACAGACAACACTTTCTAGTTGCACTGTATGTGCCTTTTCCAGAAAAACGGAACTCATTCAAAATACAAAAGCCATGTCTTCTGAAGTTGTAATAGTAGTAAATTCTAAAATGGAGGCCCTCATCATGACAATCTCTACAGCCATATTCTCAAAGAGACCTGAAAAAAAGCAAGCAGGTGGGTTCAGTCATATCGCCAATCAAGTTTTGGTGGTTTTCGCCTCTGTCTTTCATAAAGCTGAATCTATGAATTGTTTGTTCAAGACCAAACCACCCTTCAAATACGGGTGTTCTTACAATAAGAACAGCTCATAACTGTGGGATGGCTATTTTTAGGTATATCCCTTCTCTTCCAGTGACTCACAAGGAACAGGGGAGCCTGAGGGCAGTGGCAGATGACCTCATCATCTCCATTAATCAAGAAGTCCTGTCACTTTGTTCCTAAAGCTCTGCCTTCACTATACCACAGGCATTGGGGGATGGTGGAAAGTAAGCTACACAGAAATGAACAATAACCAGCTCCTATCTGCTATTGTTCTGATCAGAAGTGGGTACCATTTGGACTACAACGGGTCTGTAACTCCCAGAACTATCCAGTCAATATTGCCATTGGCCAAGCTACCTGAAAACTCCTGGGAGCTATAGTCCAAACACACACAGGCCCATGCCCACCTCTAGTTCTGAGCTTTGAGGAAGATGTGCTTCAGCTGATACAACCAGTACAATCAAGCACCAGTGTCTTTTTCTTCTTCAGACTACACCAGCTGCTGGCAGAAATTGAAGTTTCCTATCTGCCTATCATTGAATTTAGTTGCCTCTGTGGCGTTTACCCCGTGGCCCCTGCTTGTTTCACCAAACACAGAGCTCACAAAGGTATCCCAACACGCCCTTTAACACGCTGCCACCAGTTGATCTCTTTTGTTGTTGTTGTTGTTGTTTAGTCGTTAAGTCGTGTCCGACTCTTCATGACTCTTCGTTGATCTCTTTATCAACCTATATTTCCTATGAAAGACTGAGGTCCATTCAGTACTTAACTTTGAAACAGAAACAGGTTCATTGATTGCACATTGTTTTAGGAATAGTTCTTAAGCACATTCTTAAAGTTACACAAAGCTTCAGTATTTTACTTTAACCTCTTCTGTCTTAATTAATACAGGTCACACTCTGACTAATCACTCCTTAAACACTCTCTCTGCCTCAAACCCCTAAACTCTTTTTCTCTAGCTCTCTCTGACCCAACCCTTAGACTCTGACTCACCCCTCCCTTCTAGTTTCTCTGGCTCCGCCTCGCAACAGCTCTCATTGGTACATGCCAATAATCTTCTACCTGAGCCAAAGCAGGGTGATCGCTACAGCCTCAAAGGACTAAATGGGCAGAATATTTGTGGAAGGAGCAGGTGGGAAAAGGGTGGGTCTAGAAAAAGAGGAGATAGGAGGCTGGAAAGGCAGCAAGGCGAGGAGATTGTGGCCATGCCCGTACTTCAGCAGCAGAACTCATGCTTCATATGCAAGAGGTTTTCGATTCAAACTCTGACATTTCCACCTAAACTTGACCTAATATTTGATTAAGCAAACTGATTTGCTATACTAAGAACACTGAAGAGCTGGGTACTCATTTTACAGACCTCAGAGGGATGGAAGGCTGAGTCAACCTTGAGCCAGCTACTTGAACCCGTTGATGATGAAACAGTTTGTGAGCAGAGGCTTGACTGTAGCACTGTGCCGTGGAGCTTGCTAAAAAAATATTTTAGATATCAAGAGAAGTGCTTCTTAACTGCTATTGAAGGACTACCGCTTCTGAACAAAAATGGTCATGTTGTTTCTGTTTTGTCTTGCTGGCTTCCATCTTTGATTGCTTGTAATATTTATGCTGCTGGATTGTCAGGTGTCTTGTTTTAAGCCAAAAGTCGGAACATAAACATTTGAATAAATAAAAAATAGAAGCTAACCTTTCAACAAGCAAATCCTTAATCTAAATTACTGCTGGAAGAGACTTTAATTTTTTTAAAAAAATTCCTCTTTTTTGATTGTGGAAGAGAAAGCAATTATGTTATGTTATTCATACTTCCTGATTAAGAAAAGTAATGTGAAGTCATATTACACCTTGAAAATACACCTTCACTTATTATTTTGAAGTTTCTCTATTGGAAGGCAGTTAATTAAATGCATAAATCCTGTAAGTGGTGTCAATGCTTATAATTAAATGAGACAATAGGAAATATCAGTAGGAGCTCAAACTGCAGACAAATGTGGGAACCCAAAAAAATAATAATGTGTTTTTATACTATTAGTCCAAATGAGTCACTCTTCTACACCACTGTGGGAGTAAGCTTATCGTTTCAACTTCTTACATGTGAAAAAATCAATTAAACTCTCAACCATGAATTACTGTAGGACAAATATCAACAACAGATATCATGGCCCAGTTATTCTGGCTTTCTTTTTCTTTTAAGCTGAAAAACACTACATTTCAAATATCAGGGGATAATAGATAATAACATTATCTTTTTCCCTTTAGTTAAGTTGTAAGGCATTTAGAAAATTTTGTAATGATTGAGGGCTGAATGCCTTTTCAACAGGATGTTGGCAAGTCTTTGGGTCCAAGTACCAAATCCAAGTCTTTCGTATCTAGACCCAAGTCAGAATCCAAGTCTTTGGTACCAAGTTCTGAGTCCCAAGCCTTAAGTCCAAGCCCCTATTAAAGACAAGCTTTTTCCCCCCAGAAAAAAGGAAGGGTTGGTGGGTCCTGAGTTGTGAGTTGAGTCTGAGTCAAGTCACTGGTGTGACTTAAATCTGACTTGACAGCAAGTCCTGCGACTCAAGTCCCTATTCCTGCTGTTGGTGCAACACAAAGTTATGCCTGTGGCTGTGTGCTAGGACTTATGCTTAGGCAAACAGCATTGTGCAGTTAATCGCAGGGTTCACAGTGCAGTTGCACAGTTCACAGCACAGTTGTGCAATTGATTTTGCAGTTCATTATGGCACACCTCACGTCATGGTGGTGCAATCAATCACATTACAGTGGTGCCTTGACTTACGAACTTAATCCGTCCCAGAAGATGTTCGTAAGTCAAAACATTCGTAAGTCAAATCAGCATTTCCCATAGGAATGCATTGAAAACCGATTAATCCATTCCGGCTGTTTTTTGTTCTTATGTCGAGGCGCCGTTTGTAAGTCAAAGCATTAGTTCCCATAGGAACTAATGCAAAACCGGTTAATCCGTCCTCTACCACTAGGGGGAGGAAAAAATTTTTAACCTAAGATGACTTAAGTTTTAAAAAGGGGCAGGAAAGGAGGGAGGGAGGGAACGAACACCTTTTAAACAGAACACCTTTAAAACCAAGCAGCTTTAAACCAAACCAAGCACCTTTTAAACCAATTTTTACATTTTAAAATTACAGTACCAGGCAGTACCAGGCAGTCCAAAGTCCATTTCCCGCTTTCTCTGCGGGTTTTTTTGTTCGTAAGTCAAAGCTCCGTTCGCAAGTCAAAGCAAAATTTTGCGAACGGAGCTGTTCGTAAGTCGAAATGTTCGTACGTCGGGGCGTTCGTAAGTCAAGGCACCACTATTCACTTTGCTACTCTTCCTGTGGAACTGCTTTGTGGATATTACTTTCACCCAGCCACAAATGCTTCTACAAGTTCTGCAACTCTGCATTACACATGCATAAGGGCACAACACGATTTCAGCTATTGCCTGCCAGTCTAGATCAATGGTCAAGATGGACCATTGACAATAGTTTGATTATGGTACAAAGGAATGGTCAAAGTATGTTAATGTCACACGGAGGTTTCTGAGACAATCTTTCCATGTCTGTGAAATCAGATCGCCAGTCTTAAAGAGTAATACTACTCCACATGGCATCAGACACTGTTCTTCCTCATGTACCCTCCTTCATTTTCCCGTGAGCAGTCATAAAGGAGATATCTCCCTTTATAAGTCTGTTAAACTGTGAATGAATATGTGGGACTACATGCGATAGCTCCCTGGGAACCATATCAAAAGACAATGAGCCTTGAATCAGCTGTTCCTGTGCTTCTTGTATATTGGTTGCTTACATTATATGTCTTCTTTGTCCAGAGACACACTTATGCAAAAGCTAAATGGGTGAGAGCTTAGGAGACAAGACAACACAACAGGAAAAGAGATGGGAAGGAGGAAGAAAAATAATCTCAGACACTAATTTCTTGGTTAAAAATAGAGGTGCACATTTTGACTTGATTCGTCTTCATGCAATCAATGCTGCAAAATATTTGTCCTCAATGCAAGCTGCTGTGAGATACAGTCTTTCTCCCACCGCCTTAGAGAAAATGTGCACTTTTTTGTAAGTGGGTTTTGTGCATTTCTATAAAAACATGGCAGTGACAGATTTTACTTTCTTGGGCTCCATGATCACTGCAGATGGGGACAGCAGCTACGAAATTAAAAGACGCCTGCTTCTTGGGAGGAAAGTGATGACAAACCTAGACAGCATCTTAAAAAGCAGAGACATCACCTTGCCGACAAAGGTCCGCATAGTCAACGCTATGGTTTTTCCAGTAGTGATGTATGGAAGTGAGAGCTGGACCATAAAGAAGGCTGACCACTGAAGAATTGATGCTTTTGAATTGTGGTGCTGGAGGAGACTCTTGAGAGTCCCCTGGACTGCAAGGAGATCAGGCCTATCCATTCTGAAGGAAATCAACCCTGAGTGCTCACTGGAACGACAGATTCTGAAGCTGAGGCTCCAATCCTTTGGCCATCTCATGAGAAGAGAAATCTCCCTGGAAAAGACCCTGATGTTGGGAAAGTGTGAAGGCAAGAGGAGAAGGGGACGACAGAGGATGAGATGGTTGGACAGTGTCATCGAAGCTACCAACATGAATTTGACCCAACTCCGGGAGGCAGTGGAAAACAAGAGGGCCTGGCATGCTCTGGTCCATGTGGTCATGAAGAGTCGGACACGGCTTAATGACTAAACAACAACAACAAATAAAAACATGGAGCACTGGAAGGTGTTGGAGGGATATGGTTCCTAGCCAGTGCTCTGTGCTATCCACTCCCTGAATATCCCACACACCTTGAAAACTCTATTAGGACTGTGATAAATCAGAAGTAACTTGGCAGCAGGGAACAGCTATAAGAGTCTGTTCCTAAGGTTATCTGATCTGGATGAATGGATGAGTGGATATCTTTTCTGGCCATTATAAAGGTAAGTTAGACATATGTAGAGATATTTAATTGGAAACTAGGAAGGAAGGAGGAAGGAAGAAGCTATGTTTCTTCATACCTGTTGCTGAAGTGACACAAGCAGGAATGCTATTGCATTTGAATAAATAAAAATAGAAGCTTTCCACTGGCATCTGGTTGGCCGCTCTGGAACAGAATGCAGGATTAGCAAGAACTTTGCTCTAGTCCAACACAACATGTTAAATTCTCATTATTCCTTATCCAGAATATGAGAGTCATGTGAAAAGCATAAGCAAGAGTTATCCAATGAGTCATTCCATCCCACTATGTTTTTAATACATACGAGAATGTGTTTAGGTTAAACCAGAACTATTTTAGATATAAAGAGAGAATGAGAGAGAGAGAGAGTTTTATGGGGGCAGTAATGATGTTGGCCTACTGCAGCCAATGCAATTAAACAGTCCTGTGGCACTTTAAAGACTAACAAGTTTGAGTAACTGGTGTTTCAATTAGACTCAGAGAAATGCTCACACATTGCTTGGGATGCATATGGGCAGGATCAATGCAACTGCCTGACCTGGCAAATCTCTAACATCTGAAAATATGTCCATGGAGGTGGGGGAAGCAACAATATCACACTTTGCTTGAGCTGCTGTTATCTGGGGATGGGGAAAGGGGAAATAAAATTACAAAAGGTTATGTCAAAACTGGCCAACTATCAACCCATATGTTATGATAAGGTGCGATTTCAGCAAACCAGTTTCTCTCCTCTCACTTTAAAAAACCTTGCTGAGCCATCATCCTCGTGATCAAAAACTGGAGATAAGCTGTCAGGAACAACTCTAAGCTGTTCGATGCTAACAATACATCTGAGAACTATCATAGATTTCTTTTATCACTTCATTTATTGTCAGAGCTCTTATATTGCCTTGCATTTTCCATTAGGCGATCCAGATATTTCAAGTCAGCACACCACAAGGCCTGTATGGCCTGCATTAGTGGGATTGATTGTTTATCCATGTCGCCTGGCTGTTAAAGCCCATCCATTTTGGAGGCTGACTTAAGATATCTAGCAGGCTTTGGAGAATTTCTTTTCTATTCTGTCACTGGTCCTTTGCAGGTCATTGCCCCGTATTGTTTGCCTTTCCTGACATCTTTGTATTCCAAAGAAATAAATGCATTGCATACCTTAAGAATCGCTTTCAGAGTGGCATGTGAAAGGGTAGGCCAGTCTTTTTTAAAAAATCTTGCCACAAATACAGCAAGCATGCACTTGTGAATGTGTTGTCAGTAGAGACGTAATTACATCGATCAGCTACACTTTCACCACATCCTGGTGTTTGAACCTCAAGTTGGAACACTTGACACTGAGCCTCGTGGCGCAGTGGTTAAATTGCTGTATTTTAGGCATCCTTCAGTCTCGAGAGACTATGGTAACGTGCTCTGTATGGAGGACTTGGAACAGTGTCTACTGTGGCTGAGAAGGCCAATTCGAGAGTGACAATCCCTTCCACACTGAATACAAATACAATCTGTCCCCGTCCAGCTCCCTGATTTGGCTGGTTTCAGGACTGCCTCTTTGCCTTGGCCTGCTGGACAAGGGTCTCTTCAAGATGGGAGAGGCCATGATGCACCGCCTGCCTCCAGGCTGAATGCTCAGATGTTAAGGTTTCCCATCTGTTGAGGTCCATTCCTAAGGCCTTCAGATCCCGCTTGCAGATGTCCTTGTATCGCAGCTGTGGTCTCCCTCTAGGGCGATTTCCCTCCACTTATTCTCCATACAGGAGATCTTTTGGAATCCGACCATCAGCTTTTCTCACAACATGCCCAAGCCAATGTAGACATCGCTGTTTCAGTAATGTATACATGCTAAAAATTCCAGCTCGTTCTAGGACTACTCTATTTGGAACTTTGTCCTGCCAGGTGATACCAAAAATGCGTCGGAGACAACGCATATGGAACGTGTTCAGCTTCTTCTGCCGTTCACGAAGGGTCCAGGACTCACTGCAGTACAGGAGTGTGCTCAGGACACAGGCTTTATAGACCTGGATCTTGGTATATGCCATCAGCTTCTTATTGAGCCATACTCTCTTTGTGAGTCTTGAGAACATGGTAGCTGCTTTGCCAATGCATTTATCCAGCTCGACATCTAGGGAGAGAGTGTCAGAGATCGTTGAGCCAAGGTACAGAAAGTCATGAACAACCTCCAATTCTTGTGTGGAGATGGTAATAGAGGGAGGTGAGTCCACGCCCTGGCCCATGACTTGTGTTTTCTTCAGGCTGATTGTTAATCCAAAGTGTTGGCAGGTCTTGCTAAAACGATTCATGAGTTGTTGGAGGTCTTCAGCAGAGTGGGCAACAACAGCTGCATCATCGGCAAAGAGGAAGTCCCGCATGCATTTCAGCTGGACTTTGGTCTTTGCTCTCAATCTAGAGAGATTAAAGAGCTTTCCATCTGATCTAGTCCAGAGATAGACACCTTCTGTTGCAGTTCCAAAGGCGTGCTTCAGCATGACAGCAAAAAAGATCCCAAACAGGGTCGGCGCGAGGACACAGCCCTGTTTCACTCCACTTCGGATGTCAAAGGGATCTGATGTTGAGCCATCAAAAACCTACAGTGCCCTTCATTTCCTCACGAAAGGACCTGATGATGTTAAGGAGTTGAGGTGGACATCCAATCTTGGGAAGTATTTTAAAAAGGCCGTCCCTGCTAACCAAATCAAAGGCCTTTTTAAACTGCTGTACTGCAGCCAAAACTGTGCTCACAACCTGGGGTTCAATCCCAGGTAGCTGGCTCAAGGTTGATTCAGCCTTCTATCCTTCTGAGGTTGGTAAAATGAGTACCCAGCTCGCTGGGGGAAGGGGGAAATGTGTAGCCTTCATAATTAAATTGTAAATCGCCCAGAGAGTGTTGTAAGCACTATGGGGCAGTATATAAGCAGCACACTTTGCTTTGCTTTTTGACACTTGCTTCCTACTGCCTCCACACACAATCCAACTGGAGGTGGTTTGGTTTGGTTTGGTTTGGTTGGTCCAGCATCTCAAGGGTCAGATTGGCTAGAATTCTATCAACAGAGGCTCTTATAAGTAATAATTTAGTGGGCAAACTGAACTGTCATATTACTGTTGTAGAACCATGGCCAGATTGAGGAGGACAGAGAACGTGTTGAAGCAGGGAGGGCTGGAGGAGTCTGAACACCTGAAGCAGCATCTAGCCTGAGCTCAGGACCATCAGGAAAGTGAGATGGGGTATGGGCTGCCTTTTATCCCCCTGTAATTCCCAAACTCCCAAACAAACCAGTGTTTTTTAAATGTCCCCGCCCCCTACAAACCTGAGTCCAAAGTGCATTGCCTCCTCCTTCAAGGCAGAGGGTGTGTATGTGTGTCTTCACATCTTCCCTTGCTACTCCTTCAATTTCCCTCCAATCCACCTCCCAACATCTAAAACAAATCAGCCTCTTTAATTCTTTCTGCTCCTCATGTTATCTCCCTAATTCCGCTGAGCCCTTCCTTCCTACCTCCCAAATTCCAAAGCAAATCAGCCTCTTTTCAACTGATATTTTTCTCCTCAGTTGACCTGAGCCTTCTTTTCTTCCTCTCTGTTTGTCCTGCTCTCTTCTTCCCCATGCTCGCCTTCCACAAAAACAACCAGTGGGATGCAGCTAAAGAACCATCCAAGTGATCCCTTCTCCTACCTACGTATGCTTAGAGAAGAAATGAGTAACAGAGAGATGGAGATAGATGTTCTTGTTACATTGAAAATGCTATGAATTACAGTCTTGCTGGTCCAAAAGTGACTCCTGTCCACCTTGTTACAGTAGAAAGTGACACATTGCAAATAACCCATTACTTCCAAGCTCTGCTGCTTAACTTTCCACCACCTTTTTTACCAGCAAAGAGCAATGCACTACTTCAGCAAACAAAAATCCACGGAAGTACTGAGAATAAAAGACAAAATAATGAAGAAGGCACTTTATTATCCGAATATTTATCATTCCAGTACATTATAAAACACCAGCCAATTCTCTATACATTTATTAGTTACTTGATTTCCGGCTCAAGTTGTAACTTTGTCCATCAATTTTCCCATAAGTGCTATATTTTTTGAGTGACAGAAATATTAGGAATGTCTCTTCTTTGTCAATTAGAAGCAATAGTTGCTACTGCCTGGATATGCTCCACAGGGGGTTCAGTCTGCAACACAGTCACAGGAAGAAAGGGGTCCCACCTGAATGGCAGGGATGGGAAAAGACATTTACTGGATTCTCCTCTCCCTATGAAAATATCCATTTTGCACAGCAAAGGTTTCTAATGCTCATTGCCTAGCAAATTGCAGAGGCTTCTAACTAGAGATGGGCACTAGCTGGAGAACTGGTGGTTCGTGATGGCTCATGGTTCATGGCTAACCACAAACCCCCAGAAAAAGGAACCAGGAGCTGGCTGATAGGTGGGCATCTGTGCAGAGGCAGCTGCTCTGGCTCCTTGTAGGGTCTGCCTCTGAGGATGGCGGTGATGGTGGTGGTGCTGGAAGCAGAGGAGGAGGAAGAGCAGGTAGGCAGAGGGGAAAAAGGCAATGGGAAGGGGACAAAATGAAACACTGAGGGGGAAAAGGTTCAGCACTTGGTTTTGCTTCGGCAAAACAGGATCCCCAAACCGGTTCACAAATCGAAGTATGAACCAGCCTGGTTCGCTGGTTTTTCCAGTTTGCGGTTCTTGGCCATCTCTACTTGTAACACATTTTGGTGGAGAAAGCTCTGCACAGCTCCATGCTAAAAGAGGGGGGAAATAAATTAAAATGAGAAAAACATGCCCAACTAAAAATCCATACTGGGATAGCGTGAAAATACATTTGGAACAGAGAAATGCAACAAAAACGAGACAGATACATTTTCATATCCTGAATTGGCATCAGATACTTACTCACCTGGTAAAAAAGGACAGTAGTGCCGTGCCTGGAGCCAAAGTGTGCCCACCATGGGACTTATGTTATCTGACCTCTATAGATAGGAACCCAGCTGGAGATATATTTTCTGGCTCCAACCAAAGTTTGGAATAGTTGCTTTTTGGCTTCAACTACCAAAATCCCCCAGACAGTCTGTCGAGACCATGTTACATAGGAGATTCTGGGAGTTATGATCCACAGTTCGTGGGCAGATTCTTTAAGAAGGATGTCCCAGGCATCTACAGTTAAATGGAAATCAAAGAGCAGTAAAAAGTCAGACCTGAACTAAGAGGTTGTGGGATCACTGCTGAGAAAAGAGACAATATTGGGCTAAATAGACATAATTGAATAATTGAGTTGGAAGGGGCCTATAAGGCTACTGGGTCCAACCCCCTGCTCGATGCTGGAATCCAAATCAAAACAGATCTGACAGATAGTTGTCCAGTTTTCTCTTGAAAGCTTCCAGCACTGGAGTGCTCACCATTTCTTGAGGAAATTGGTTCCATTGTCATACTGCTCTAACAGTTAAGAAGTTTTTCTTGATATTTAGCCGAGCTCTGGTGTCCTGTAACTTGAGCCCATTATTATGTGTCCTACATTCTGGGATGATCAAGAACAGATTTTGCCCTTCCTCTGTATGACTACCTTTCAAGTATTTGAAAAGCGCTACCATATCTCCCTTCAGTCTCCTTTTCTCAAGGCTAAATATTCTCAGTTCTTTCAGTCTTTCTTCATAGGGCTTGGTTTCCAGTCCCCTGATCATCCTCTGAATTTGAGCATTTTGCAAGAGAGTGGAGCAAAATGAAAAAGAAACAAAGATAGGGCACCTATGCAGATTTCTTGAAAAATTTGGGCTAGCCATTGTTTATCTGACTTTCAAGTAGGTGAGGTGACTGTTATGGGGCTGAAGGGGTAGTCTTGGAGGGAAACTAACCAAAAACACTTTGGAAACCACAGGGAAAGTTGTGCTATTACTATAGCTCATGTCCAACAGCAACCCGCTACACTGTTGGATCATTGCTTTTCCCTCTGAAGATATGAGATTACATTATTCCATGATTACTCTGACCACCAATAAGGTGGAGGCTTTTATGAAGGGTCTAAAATAACATAAAAACAAAACACAGAAAAATATGCCCAAGAATGAGATGCCAAACATTGAGTGAGACAGGGCATATATCAGATTCAACAGGGCTTTTCTTGTGTTCTAAATCCTAAATAAAGTAAATGGAAACCTGAACAAACCTCAACTAGCTTAACTTGTCTCATGGCTAGAGTTAGAAAATCTGCACTTTCTTCTACTGTGTCCCTGACATAGTGAAGTGTATCAAAAATCTCTCTGTCATTTTTACTCCTTTTTATTATGGTCTCATCATTGTGTCATTTTCTGGTTTTGTATTTGATTCTATTGTGTCACAGGCAGATCACAAATACAGCAATAAACCCCCACTCACTTTAAGAATAACAATAAAGACGCCATGCTATAAAACTCCAACTATCAACAGCAATCCTTCCACAACATTTAATAGTTATTTTGGTAGTGTAGTTTCTGTTTAAGTGAGAGGGCTAGGTGACCTAGCCCCAACAACAGAAATTACTGTTGGCAGACAGGGTTAGGGGGTTGTGTATATATGTGTGTGTGTGTAGGTATGTTGAGAAGCTATTTCTGGATCAGGCATCACATTTGAAAAATGCTCAGATATGTCCTTTGCATAACATTTTCCATTTTAGGAAATCATCCTTTGCAACGGATATGTATAAACATTCTATACCTCAGCTATCACATAAATCCATTCCTCCCCTGTGCAAAGACAGTTCCCGGAGCCATATTTCTTACCATATTTTTTTCAAGAGGTGCTTCGAGATTCCCTGGTCCTGTTTTAGGAATGAAGCCACAACATCCAACTGGCCAAATCTTATGATTCTCAGGTAGTGGGAATCAAGTCTGTCAAAGGACAGCCTATCCCCTCTCCCATTTTAGATTTTTCCATGCCATTGCCTTGTGCACGTTTGATCAAGCACATTGAGAGAGACCTGGATTGCAGGGATGGGGACTTGAGTCGAAGGACTCACTGTCAAGTTGGATGTAAGTCACATCGCTGACTCCACTCGGACTCAGCTCAGCTTTTTTTTCCAGTGACTCAGACTCAACTCATGACTCACAACCCACTCACCTCTCCCTTTTTTCTGGGGAGAAAAGTTTGTTTTGAATGGGGACTTGGACTTGAGACTTGGGACGTGGGACTTGGTACCAATGACTCAGTCCCAGACTTGGGACTGGGACCCAAAGACTCGCCAACATCCCTGCTGAATTGTGCTGACAGGCCACATTCAACCTCCAAGGTGCTCCAATGTTTACACATGGTATTACAGGGCCCTACTGGCATATCGTCCTCCAGGCCCAAACTATCTCAAAAACCATATCTCCCTCTATGAGCCTCCCAAGGCATTAAGACCATCAGGTGAGGCTTTTCTCTCGGTCCCACCACCTTCACAGGTGCATCTGATGGGGACACAGGAGAGGGCTTTCTCTGTTGCTGCTCCCAGACTTTGGAACTCCCTCCCTCAGGAGGCCAGACTGGGCCCATCTTTGCTGTCCTTCTGCAAGCAGGCAATGACCTTTCTCTTCAGGCAGGATTTTCCTTAGTGACTGACTCTCTAGGAGACAATAAACGGGATGGTTTATCTTTTGTTACTTCTAAATCTGTTATTTGTAATGCTTTAACCTAGCATTTTTAATATAATGTTATTAATTCTTCTTTAATGTTTGAATCTCCTGCCAACCTAGCAGTTCGAAAGCATGCAAATGCAAGTAGATAAATAGGTACCACCACGGTGGGAAGGTAACAGCGTTCCGTGTCTAAGTCGCACTGGCCACGTGACCACGGAAACTGTCTACGGACAAACGCTGGCTCTATGGCTTGGAGATGGGGATGAGCATCGCGCCCTAGAGTCGGACACGACTGGACTAAATGTCAAGGGGAACCTTTACCTTTACCTTAATGTTTGAATAATTTATTGTTTTTAGCATTTAATATTGTGTTCTTAATTATGTAAGCCTGCTTGGGTCATTTTTTTTAGGGAAGGGTGGAGTAAAAATATATTAAACAAATAATAAATAAAAAAAGGTGCAAGTCCTAAACAAGCATTTTATATGGTGTGTGTGCTGCCACACCCTCGCACTGCTTGTGTGATTTTATATGGTGAGCTTTGTGCCAAATAGACCACCCTGACTGAAGTGAAGGACAAGATGGCAGCTCATCCCATTCCATATACAAAAGCCAACTGGACTAGTCATCATGGGGACAGTTCCTCCACTACATCTGGTGGCATCAAGCTTACCCTGAGGCAACCAACTCATCCCATCTTATTGTAAGGTGGCTCTGCTCGCTGGATCCTCAGTGCAGCACATTAAATGTGTAAACATCAAGGGTGGCACACATATAAAGGCAAGAGGCAGGGCTGTCGTGGTAATTCCACAGTGATGTTGCCTCAAACAAGTGCAACAGTAGATTTATTAGTTAGTTAGTTAGTTAGTTAGTTAGTTAGTTAGTTAGTTAGTTAGTTAGTTAGTTAGTTAGTTAGTTAGTTAGTTAGTTAGTTAGTAGGCATCCTTCAGTCGCGAGAGACTATGGTAATATGCTCTGAACAGAGGTCTTGGAACGACGTCTAGTGTGGCTGAGAAGGCCAATTCGAGAGTGACAATCCTTCCACACTGAAGACAAATACAATCTGTCCCCTGTCCAGCTCCCTGATTTGGCTGGTTTCAGGACTGCCTCTTTGCCTTGGCCTGCTGGACAAGTGTCTCTTCAAAATGGGAGAGGCCATGATGCACCGCCTGCCTCCAGGCTGAACGCTCAGATGTCAAGGTTTCCCATCTGTTGAGGTCCATTCCTAAGGCCTTCAGATCCCGCTTGCAGATATCCTTGTATCGCAGCTGTGGTCTCCCTCTGGGGCGATTTCCCTCCACTAATTCTCCATACAGGAGATCTTTTGGAATCCGACCATCAGCCATTCTCACAACATGCCCAAGCCAATGTAGACGTCGCTGTTTCAGTAATGTATACATGCTTAAAATTCCATCTCGTTCTAGAACTACTCTATTTGGAACTTTGCCCTGCCAGGTGATACCAAAAATGTGTCAGAGACAATGCATATGGAACGTGTTCAGCTTCCTCTCCTGCTGTGCACGAAGGGTCCAGGACTCACTGCAGTACAGGAGTGTCCTCAGGATACAGGCTCTATAGACCTGGATCTTGGTATATGCCATCAGCTTCTTATCAAGCCATACTCTCTTTGTGAGTCTAGAGAACATGGTAGCTGCTTTGCCTATGCGTTTATCCAGCTCGACATCTAGAGAGAGAGTGTCAGAGATCGTTGAGCCAAGATACATGAAGTCATTAACAACCTCCAATTCTTGTGTAGAGATGGTAATAGAGGGAGGTGAGTCCACGCCCTGGCCCATGACTTGTGTTAGTTAGTTAGTTGGTTGGTTTATATCCCATCCATCTAGTGGCAAGCCACTACTCTGGGAAGCTACAAATATAACATAAATTTACAAACAAAAGTAAAAGAATAAACATACAAAATATACCTTCCCTAAAAACCTCCTCTCTAACCAGGATAACTAAATCTCAGATGGCAAAACTAAGAGAACTGAATCAGGTGTTAGACAATAAACACCATAGGTCCGACATGAAATTACCTCATAAAGAAAATTAAAGAGAGGTAAGATTTCCAAAGGCCTGGGTCAAGAGTCAGATTTTAATTTGCTTCCTGAAGCTCTGAAAGGAGGGGGCCAGACACACCTCTACTGGAAGGGCATTGCAAAGCAAGGCAGTCATGAGAAGGTTTCTAGTTGATGACTTCTGGGCCTCCCATGGAGTGGCCACCTGCAACATCAGAGATTGGGAGGTTCATGTAGTTCATGTTTGGTCAAGTTGTATCTCCATGGAGCTTTCAGAGACAGTAGACAGGATCTAAATTTAGATTCAACGGTACTTCAATTAGCCCTAGATCTGAGCCAATGTTATTTTCAACTGAAGTGAGAAAGGTACTCATTAGCTAACTCATTCACTTTGGGTTAGTTCAAAACCATAATGCAATTCCCATAAAATGCTAATACTGATGTCTTCCTTGTACTGTTCTGAGAAGCAAATTTGACTTGTTGCTTTCTCGCTTCCTGTTCTTACTTTCTCACTTTAAAAATTGTGTAAGGTAGCTTAGAAGCTATGCATAGAAAGGCAGGCCATTGAAATGTTCTAAGTAAATAAACACAGTGAAACTACACTGATTTGCATCTCCAGCCTTTAAACCATTAGAGAGTCAACCTCCCTACGCCTCCTATTTTGCCCATTTCTCTTTTAGATGGTTTTGTTGGGAGATCTGCTGAAGTTTTATGGACACCTGGCTCAGGTGTGTCAGGAAGAACCTGTGGTGGTCCCAATTAACTTATGGAGAGCCATTAGGCAATACATTAATCATAGGCATTCAGACTTGCTGGGCTAGAAGAGGATAGAAATAAATGGCCACGAGCACCAAAGCCATGAATAAAATATTGGCTCATCAGGGGTTGACTATGATGGATTGCGCATTGCAAAGTTCTTCAACATGTCCACTAGGCAGGTTTGTCTTTGAAGGTGGTTTTCTGAGCACCCATGTTGATGCAGATGAATAGGGTTGATTGGAAAAAAAGTTTAAGTAGCGAAGAAAACATTATCACCTTGACGCATATGCCTGGGGCTATTATCTGCATCCCCAAAGTGCTGTGAAATTCTCAGGACCCTGGTGTGATGTTGGAGGCATCAGCGTGCACTGGATTAAAAAGAGGAAGAGGAAGATAAATGAAAACAAGGAAGATGAACTAGAATACAAAGAAGTAAAGTGTGATGTCAGTTTCTCCCTGTTGTCCATCCACAGGCAAGCAGACTTCTTTTCTTTCAGGCAGCCTTTTAATTTATTTGGATATTATGTGACGCTGTGTGGAAATAAAGAGAGAGAGAGAGAGAGAGAGAGAGAGATTTCTACTAATCTTAGGCATGTATGTTTTAAAGTGTTTTTAAATGGCAGCTTTTAATATTGTTATCTGTTTTTTAAAATATTTCATCCCATTGTACTTTAATTGTATTTGATTATAACCATTTTAATTAATTGTGAGTCACTTTGGGTCTCTGCATTGGGAGAAAAGCAGCACAGAAAATCTTTTGTTTTCTTTTCAGTTTTGTTCCGTTCAGTTCTGTTATCTTAAGTGTAAAGTTTTGGGTTTTTTTTAAATTTACGGTCTTCAGATTTACCTCTATGCAACTTGCATACTAGAACATTTAAAAGTGCAAGTCTGACCATAAAAAGGAACAGTGGAGAGGAAAACTTATTTTTTCACACAGTGTTTCACTGTTAAATTTAATTTACAGGATGCATATTAGTGTGTGAGAGAGGGAATTGTCAATAGATAATGTGCAAGGGGGGAAAAGGAAAAGAATCACACCAGTTCACCCACACATATTTTCTTGACTCATATTCTGTAGAGTTTATATCTGTTTATCTGTCACAGCTTCTCACAATGACCCTGCAGGTGGTAATCGAGCAACTGGCAATAGGATGAGGGCAACACCCTCACAGGTGCATTTGGTCCTGTGAGGGCCTTCTTGGTTGCAGCTCCTAGACTCTGGAACTCCCTCCCACAGGAAGCCAGGCTGGCACCATCTTTGCTGTCCTTCCACAAGCAGACAAAGACCTTTCTCTTCATTTTTTATTTATTTATTTATTGAATTTATATCCCACCTATCTAGTCAATAGACTACTCTGGGCGGCGAACAACATATAAAATAAAACAATTTAAAATATAACAATGATATAAGGCAAGCTTTCCCTTAATGACTAGCTGCCTGAATGTTTTTGGTGTTGCTTTTGTTTACTGTCACTCAGTATGGTATCTCTTTGATCCTTTTTAGTATCTGTATACTTTCAACATTACCTTTTAATGATGTGAGCTACCTTGGGTCCTTGTTAAGGAGAAAGGTGGGGCAAAAATATTTTAAATAAATAATTTTTTTTGTCAAATCACACTTTCTTATTTCTCAACAATCGCTAACACAGAATGAAATAGTTGCTTCGTTACTTAAGGCCTCATTTACCATGGGTATCCATTTTGTTTTAACTTCAGGATGGTTTTGCCAAAAATATTTGGCTATTCTTTTTGTTCCCTCACTACAGCCCTCTTCTGTTTCCTCTCCAGCAATTTCTGCCCTTTTTTTAATGATGTGTGGGAAGCCCACAGAAGACCTACAGGGAAAACAGGGGAAAGGGGGAAGAAGGAGCTATATATGCTATTGTTCCTAAAGACTAAAATGTGATAGAAGGACTTAGAGCCTCAGGGCTGTTGGAGACATTAAAAGATCTTGACAGTCGATATTTGTGAGAAAGTTTTCCTCTTTCCAGGATTCTCCCTCAGGCTTGCATTTGACGATAGATGGAGTACAGGAGTCTTTGATATTTGTCCTATAAGACAGTCAGTTCTCAACTCCCTATAAGCTTAGAAGGAAATCATGCATTTGATATTTAGGAAGATTCTGGGCAGAGAGCTTACTGGCAAAGGAGATTTAGGTCAAGAAGGGCACTTGAGGGGAAATGTTTTACTCCACGCTTTAGTATCACTTCAGCTTATTGCCTACAGAATGTCTGCAGGAACGTATCCAGGGGGAGGCAAAGCTGCATAACGATACCCTAACGTACTTCCTGTGTATAGTGCACACACACCATGTTGGTCACTGTACATGAGAATAAAATAAATTTAGGATTTCAAGAAGGGCAAGCCTGCCTTCCACCCTTACCTCCCTCCTGTGGACACCCATGATATTATAAATATTGCTGCTGGATTATAAATGTTTAAGACTTTTTTTGGAAAACGAGAACATCCCCAAATTTGCAAATTGCTTCATAAATTAGCAGGAGAAAGCAAAACTGAGCACTTAGCTGAGCTTTTCAAAATCGGGTTTGGTGACATTATGCATGTTTCCGGTTCTGAATTAGCGTTGCCATCTCATTTCTTTTTCCTGACAAGCTCTTTAATAGCTGCAGAGCAGATAACGTTGCTATTCAGCTGCCGCACAATAGACAGATAAAATATGCTCTCTCCTTCTGAGGAATAGCTGCAGTACTCACCTTGCCCAATACAGATGGTTGGACGTTTCACTCATTTCTCCATAACAACCTTCCAAAATTCTCAAATTTCTTCATAAATTCAACAAAAAGAACTACTGATATTGTGAACTTCAAATGTGAGAGAAAGTGAACCTGACAGAGTCTTCCACCCGCAATAAATATCTCTTTCTGTTATTACTTTGGTATGGAGACAGAGTAGAATGATTTCATACATCAGTGACTAGAAAACTAATCTCCATACTGGATGTTTATCCATTTTTCTTTCTATCACATTCAAGTTCTTTCCATTCTGAACCAGAGAAGTAATTTTTAAAAAAACTTGCTAAATATTTCATTCTCATCTACTGAGAGAGTCTCAGTTAAATTAAGATCCCTCAAGGAATGTTCAGTTTCCACAAGATTGTTTACCTCCAGGGGAAAGCAAGAAGGAAGAGGGTTGTTGTTTTTTCTCTCACCAAAGCTTCCCTAATTGGCGCAAACTGTTTCTGCACAAAATGAATGTCACTTTCTTTGGGGGAAAACAAAGCACACATTCAGAACACCCACAGAAAGATTGGCTGACTGTTTGGGGAAAAAATGCACACAATCATTGTGATGCTTCTCATCATGAAAAGTCCATGTAATATCACAGGAGGTGTCATCATTTTGTGCAATATGTGTTATTAGTATTACAGTGTTTTGTGCATCAAGGCAGTATTTTCACAATTTTGTGCAGTTTGCTAAAGCGAATATGATTTGCAAGAATCTTATTCTCTTTTGCAGTGCATCACAAAATACTTTGATTTTTCACAAGGAGAATGGTTCTGAAATTCCTTGTCATGTGAGAATGAGACAAATGAGGAGCAACACCCATATCTTAAATCTGTGACTTGTGATTTTCTTGGTAAATTGTTCAGTAATAAGCAAATTGAAAATTTCACCCATTTGCACCAAATTCCATAGGTACAGCTGTTGCCAGTATAGAGTGGACCACGTTGTACTTGTTTGCCATATGTGCATTGAAGATGAGGAGGCACTCAGGAAAAAAATAGGTGGCAACCCCAGTTTAGTATAAGATGGCTGCCTGTATAAGTATTCAAACCCAGTTAATTACTCAGAACCCTAAATCTACTTGGAGGAATCGGTGTATTTCAGTTTCACTCACATTTCAGTTATTTTACTCTCTAGTTCATAGAATCATCGTAGGGTTGGAAGGGACCTTGGAGGTCTTCAAGTCCAACCCCCTGCCGAAGGCAGGAGACCTCATACCATCCTGGACCTCATACCATCCCGGACATCCCGGACAGATGGCTATCCAATCTTTTATTGAAAAACTCCAGTGATGGGGCACCCACAACATGGGGAGGCAAGCTGTTCCACTGCTTAATGGTTCTCAAGTTCTTTCTTTCCATTTACAATATATGTAAATATAGCAAATTTTTGAAAACTTGTATTTAAAAGGGGGGACCAAAATTCTTCTCAATCTCTGTCTGAAGGGGTCTTTGTGATTACTACTGGTGCCTTATCAGGAAGAAATTGGGTGACCCGTGTTGGCAGCTGGTGATTCGAGATTTGTGGGGTCAGTGAATGTGCTCCAGATTTTAGACTTAACATACAGGAGTTATGCAAGATGCCAAACCTACTTTGGGAATGGGGTACAGCACTTAGGAAATGTAAACTTTATGGGTTTTACCCTCATGAACCCAGAGTGGTCAGCTGCCCTTGATAATGTATCTTTTCCAAGGGAGGATCTTGGCAAGGGATCATTCTTTTCTGGGGCAGAAATAGAACTGAACAAACTGTTCGTGCCTCCAAGAAACAACTGTTCCATAGAAAAAGGAAAGGTAGGAAGAAGCACCATTTTAGCAACCCAGTTCTAAGATCTAGGACAAGGGTGGGGAGTCTGTTGCCTCCAGTTTTAGTTGGACAAAAAACAATTGATGTATACAACATGAGTGGGAATTTTGTATCTCCAAATACTCTGGTGAATAGAACCCCAGTAACTCATTACAATTGGCTATTTAATTCTGGAAGATGAGGTCCTAAATAAGGATGTGATTTTTTTTGATATATATTTTTTTACAACAAACTCCATAGTTCCTCCTTGTGTGAGTTCTACCTGACTTACACACGTCGTAAATATGGCTCACCTTTTCCAGTTTAGGCTTTTCATTAGGAGAAGAGACCTAAACTGGGGAAAAAATGAGTCTTACCTAGACTTAGCATCACCTAGCTTCCTGTTCAGAAAGAGGACTTTTATCTACCACTGGTGCAGGGACAGAAGGTATGGTGGAGCTAAGTCTCAAAGCCTTCCAGTTTTGGCCTGCATAATTCATTAAAAGTTACATTTTCAGTTGAATTTGGGGAAACCTCTTGAAGCATTCATTGTGTTGAGCTATTTCAATGGCTTTTGTTTGATTTCTTCATTGCAAATAGCTGAAAGTCTGTAAATTTGGACAATAAACCAGATTTGCAATGGAGGTTGAATAACTTGGATTACAACTGCCTAAGTCAGGTAGAACTCAGAAAATGGGGAATTATGGGATTTATAGTCTAAAAAAATCTGAAAATCCTATTCCCAGTCCTAAAAACCTGGAGGTCCAGAAGGCTCTCCTCCCTGGTATAGAATACAAAGTAGATATATCAAAGAAATGAAAGGAGAACAACCTAAAGATCTGACTGTCTGTAAAACTGCTGAAACCTCCATAGAGCTGATTTCCAAGTATTTGCTACACCAGCAGCTAACAGTTCACAGAACTTTTAATTTTAATCACAATTATAGGTGACCAGGCTGTAACATGCCGCCTCCGAAAGAATATTTCTTTTGAAAGATACCAGCTGTGGGAGTAAAAAGGGACCGATGAACATGTATTAAAGTGCAAGGATTGCAACATGATAAGGATCATGAAAACCAGAGGAAAGCAGCCAAGCTTAAGCCAAGGTAAAGGGAATAGCCTATGATTAATGGTGCTGGAAGCAGCTAAGGTATCTGGTGACTTTATCCAGTTTTTGTCCCATTTTATGATCGCTCTTTCTCCCCTGCTTATATAAAATCATCATAATCAGTTTGTGACCCAGTTGATCAGACTCTTACTGGCTTCCCAGAGCAGACAGGCAAAAACCTACATTAAAGCAGCTCCTTGGCAACCAGAGGAATTGTGTGGTGAAAGCAGTTCCTCTAATGCAGCTCCAGGTTCAGAGGAACACTTTTAAGGCACAGGGTTAGATATTAAAGTATGCCAACACACAT
The DNA here is from genome assembly GCA_037013535.1 of Intellagama lesueurii. NCBI lineage: Eukaryota > Metazoa > Chordata > Lepidosauria > Squamata > Agamidae > Intellagama > Intellagama lesueurii. The sequence continues at coordinate 13,036,400 of JBAJHW010000003.1, forward strand.
CTCGAGATAAGATTTCCAGGCATTCCCCCTTTTTTTTCCTTCCTCCTCTTCTTTGAAATGTTCCCGGGGTTTAATGGGTGCCTGCTAATTCTCTTGCAAAAGTGGGCAACTCATAAATTGAAAACTCTGAAAATAACTTTTCAAGAATGCTCTTTGCTTTCCCCCATTTGGCTTAGCTGCATGGGGAAGATAAGCAAGAAGCAGAATGGAGGGCTTCCAGGTCCAGATAATGCCCTCACCAGGAAAGTAAGCAGGGAGAGCAGATATAGGTCTTTGACCACAACACTGGCTGGGGCACTTTGGTTGTGGAGCTGCTGATGTCATAGGCGTGAGTTCTGACTGCATCTAATCCACAGTCTTGCCATGGCGGGGACAGGGAAGAAACCCTTTCTGGAACCTGGAAATAATACCTCTGGGCAATAACTCCCAGTGTCCCACTGCCAATATTGCCACTGGGAACTACAGTCCCAAAATGTAACATTCCCAAGCCGTGATCCTCCCCTTTGTCTTCCAGTCAGCTCCCACCTGTAGGCTTGGTTGAATGTGTTCCATGCCATATTGGACATTAGAAGTTGGAATGATGGCATTGAACTAGTTTTGAGAAACATAAATTTGCTACAGTCCATTTCATATTGAAGTGTGACCAAAACACAACATTGAGGCATAGCTGAGAGCCATCTAAACATGTCCTTCTCACCAGATCCTGGGAAGACAGGGAGCAAAAAATGGGTCTCGGTGTATCTTTTACCCTGAATTTTACGTATTCGAATGTAAGCATACATTGTGGTGAGGGAAACAAGTAATGTACAATGCTCAAGACACTGTTAGGTCTTCTCTCATCCAAAACACATCATTCCCACATTGCCCTGCTCTAATTGACATGATCATGCAATCCTTAGTAAACAATTGTTTATGAAATCAAGAATAAAAATTGAAATCAAGCATCCCTCCCTGCCCCTATTATTATTGTTGTTGTTGTCATAAAAATCCTGCCTTGAATTCAGACAGAGTTCCACATAATTTCCAAGCATGGAAAGGGGGAATTCAAGTTTAATATTAGTTAAGTAGTAAAATAATACCACAACCCTAAGTCAAATATCCACTTGCTGGAGACAAGTTTAGGTAAAAGGATCTGCTGCTCACAAAAATGTCCACCTGCTGACAGACATGGTCTTCTGCCAGCAAAACCATCTTATGCTGTCTGACAGAAATCTGTTGACAGATTGAATCGCCAGCTGAAATGGCTAAGATCTACTGAAAGAAGAGCCAGAAAAGGAGGTAGAGAACTGGCTGGGGGAAAAGGGCATTGAGTTAGGTCAAGTTCAAATCATCACCAGACCAGGGACACAGCTACAGTTGTGGTTCAGTACTAGGCAAGGACAAAAGTCATGGTAATTTCCAACATCCCTAGGCTGGAATGGGTTTGGATTCAACCCATCTACCACTGGAGTACTATTAGCACAGCCGACCCTTAGCTGTCTTCACTGGTGAAGATTACGTTCCAAGACAGGACGACAGCTTGGAAGACTTAACTAAAACTCCCAGAATAACCTAGCAGTGGCCATACTGGCAGTGGGATTCTGGGAGCTCTAGTCCAAGGAATCAATTCTTCCAGTCTCTAAGTGGGATCACTGTCCTGGTTTGTAAACTGATGGTTTAGGTTTCTGGTTGCAGAGCCAGAGGTTGGGAGTTCGATTCCCCACTGTGCCTTCCTGGCAGGGGCTGGACTTGATGATCTATAGAGTCCCTTCCAGCTATACAGTTCTAAGATGATGATGATGAAGTCTGATTTCCATTGTTCAAGCATAAGAAAGAACTATGGCCTAATTCAAACCAGAATCTTTGCTACCATGCCAACACACAATGTTATCAGAGAGAACAGTGAATGATGATGAAGTTTCATCCAAACAAGGCTACTGATGGTCTTGGACACAACTGACTGAAGATGCTAGCGATGTACAGTTTAGCTATCACCTTTAATCCACCTCTTCCTCTTTTTTCTTTTGTCAGATGCAGATGAAGCATCTATTTCCTGTTTGATCGTTAACGCTTCTTAAACCTTTCCAGTACGTCAATGCATCACTTTAGAGAATCAATAAAACACTTTAGAACCTCAACTAAAACAACACATGGAGAACGGCTATGTCAACATGCAGGAAGAAATTAGGGAAGCCTTTAGAACAAACAGATTTGCCTATGAGTCATTTCTTACAGGATACTGTTAATAGTGCACAGTGGTATCTTTTTCAAGAAACCTTTCTGTCATAATAGTTTAATTATCATAATATGATCTACAAACTCACATTTTAATGCATGTATCAAAAATGTAGATAGAGCACTGTGGGAGAATAATGCAGAAAAGACTTAATGGAATCCAGCTGTTATTATTTTAAAAATTAAATGTATAAAAATTATAGCATATGACCTTTGAAACCTACAGTTGATTGAAGCATGTCCTGGGGTGGGGGTACGAGACAGAAAGAAAAAAAAATTGAATGCATATAGAAAGCAAATTTGGCTCAAACAGGACTTCCAGAAAACAACAGAGATGTGTCAGCCAGTTCAAGGGAATCAACATTCACAGACATGTAGGAATTTTTTTAAGGAAGGAAGGAAGGAAGGAAGGAAGGAAGGAAGGAAGGAAGGAAGGAAGGAAGGAAGGAAGGAAGGAAGGAAGGAAGGAAAAACACAATCTTGAACTCACACAAAAATACTAAACAAACTAAATGAGGATTCAGTATGCTTTGGATCACAGGATGTTGAAAATCTGATTCAACCATTTTTAAAAAGCCAAAAAGCTGTGAGGTTCGGACAGAATGGGGTATCTTGAACCCAGAAGGTTTTGAGGCTTAGCTATAGGCCTAGCTCTACCTAAGATTCATGTTCCTGCCCCACTGCTAGTTGGGTGCTTTCTTTCTGAACAAGAAGCTTTGATGGAGCTCGGCCTAGCTAAGCCTTAAAGCCTTCTGGCTGATGCCTTCCTCCAAGAGGATACACATGTTGGTGTCTATCTGTCAGGCAGAACTACCAAAATAGGGAATAATGGTATTTGTAGTCTAAGAAATTTTTAAAATCCCACCACTATAAGAAGGAGCTGCATGATTCAAGGTTCCATAGAGGTGGTATTGGACATGTGGTGAAACAATGAAAAAAAAGAAGCAAATTTATTACTCCTTTAATGCCTACAGTTTACCTGAGCTATCCAAAACTGCAGGATTTTCAACACACATGCAGAAACAAATACACAAATGGGCAAAAAGTTTTGCAAAGGAGAAACTGTTGTATGTGGGGGGAACCTCATCCTCATCCCAAATTAATCACCAAGAAAAGGCACATCTCCTCCTGTTCAATCTCATTTAAATTTAGACTATCACACTCCTATCTCACACACAAATTTTACTTCTCACCTATTAAATTACATTCCCCGGGAACGCAGCCAAGCAACCATTCTGGCAGCGTCCCCCTCGCTCCGGAACGACATTTCTTACATTTTGGGAACATCAATGCATTCTTCCAGTTTAGAGAGGAAAATATCTTACAAGCAATTAAAGAGATGACACAGATTAACAGGGAGCCAAGCCTGGAGTTGCCTTTTGGGGGGGCTGGAATCATCCAAGAGAACTCAAGTTAAAACCTGCAGAAGATTTTATTTTTTTAAAATTATTTTGGATGGCTGACAAGCAATGGGAGAGAAAGCCTTCTTTGGAAGTATGAAAATCCCCAGGCTTAAATGAGCACCTTCTATAAAGCCACCTGTTCTTTGCTCACGGCATGGAGTGGAAAGCTAGACAAGAGACAGCAGGAGATCATACTCCAGCAAAATGTAAAAGGGAGACCACTTTAAGTGTTTGGAACTTGAAATGCATCACCTAAAAGACATGAAGGCCATTCAATTAATTAAGGATGTATACAGATGTACCGACAAACATGAATCATAGAATAATTAATTGAACTGGAAGGCCATCAAGTCCAATCCCATGCTCAGTGCAGGAACCCAAATCAAAGTAGATCTGACAGAGGGTTGTTCAATTTTCTCTTGAATGCCTCCAGCATTGGAGCGCTCACCACCTCCTGAGGTCATGGGTTCCATTGTCGTACTGCTCTAACCGTTAAGATGTTCTTCCTGATATTCAGCCTAAATCTGGCTTCCTGTAGCTTGAGCCCATTGTTACGTGTCCTGCACTCTGAGATGATCGAGAACAGATCCTGCCCCTACTTTGTACGACAATCTTTCAAGTATTTGAAAGGTGCTATCACTTGACATGTTTTTTTCTCCCCCATAGAACTACACTTTCTGCCTCCCCACCCCCCAATGTTTATTCTGGAAGTGATATGTGTTCAATGAATTTATATTCAAATGTGGGCTCAAATTTTTGTTTTTACTCTTTTCCCTATTTGTCAGAAGGGCTGTCCACTTTCTGTGTCTTTAAAGCACAGAATAGCTTGCTGGATAGCTCAGTGGTTTAGGTATCTGGCTGTGGAGCCAGAGGTTGGGAGTTTGATTCTTCATTGTGTCTCCTGAGAGTGTAGCCAGCCTGTGCAGCCATAGATAAGCTGCACAGCTCCCAAAAGAAAAGAATGGTAAAATTCTTTACCACTTCTGTGTATTCTCTGTCTAGAAAACCCTGGAACGGTTTACCATAAGTGAGAATTGACTTGATGGCACACAATTATTATTAAAGCACAGAATGGATGTTAGTTGAGCATGTGGACCAGCAACAGAAGCAGGCTTCCCAAAGTTTTGAATTCTGCACATATCATCATCACTTACCCAGAGCGGGTGAAGTTTGAATTTTTAACTACAGGTCTCATTATTCCCTAATGAGCACAACCAACAACATTGATGGCTAGGAGATTCTGGTAGCTATAATACAAATAAGAATTAGAATCAGAACTAGAACCTTTGCAAGCTGTGCTCTCACCCTTGGCTGAGTAGGACTGATCAGCAGCATCTGATGTAAACACATAAGCTATGGCTTTAAATGCTCTGTTATTGCTATTGTCTCACTTGTCTATGGAAAATGGAACATTGTAGGAAATTTAAATGCTGACTTGCTGCTAATAAACCCACAGTCAGGGTCCCACTGGCATAGGAGGAAGAGGACCAGTGGGCACTTTGCCAAAAGCCCTTTAAAATCTGGAGATCAATATGGCTACTCTGATATGACTTCTGTCCAAAGGACCAGCTGGTTTCTTCTCTTCTTGCTCAGGATAGCCACAATTCAGTTCCTCTGCTCGTTGTCCTCTCCTTATAGTTTAAGTGTTTAAATTGGACTATAACTCAATGATAAGTTATTGGGCTAGAGGGGAGCCATGACCAGGGGTAGCTTGGAAAATGAGCAGCACAGTGCCTCACTGTAAACAGTTGAGACTAACACTTCCTGTTCTGGTCATGGGTCATCTATGCCCATGTCCACTCAGCTCCCAAGAGTCAAATTTATCCAAAGGAAAATCCATCTAAGCAGAGTTGCAAAATGTTTCAGGTACAGGAAAAAGTTGTCTCACATCACCAACACTAGCCAATCAATGCTGAGCAGAGTCACAGTCTGCTGCAAACTGGTTTTGGCTGACCTTTATCCTTATAAGCTCCTTCCAACTCTATTATTCTATGGTTCTATGACTCTATGATTTGACAGTGAACTGAATTTCTTAGAATCTTAGAATAATAATCTTAGAACTGCAGAGCTGGAAGGGGCCCTATGGATCATCAAGTTCAGCCCTGGTCAAGCATGCACAGAGGGGAATCAAACTCCCAACCTCTGGCTCTGCAGCCACATGTCTAAACTACTGAGCTATCCAGCAGCTCATGAATGCAACACAGAAAAACTGCTTTCATGTGACCAAACCATGTATGTCTATAATATGCAGCCGAAGTCTCTAAAACTCTACAACTAACTCTCAACTAAAACAACAACAAAAGAATACAGTAACTCAGGTTTTTCTGTAAAATGTGACCCAGTTACTGTGTTTGTGTAGCACAAAGGGATCTTGACAGCAATTTGAGCGGCTCTTGCAAGAAAAGCAGTGCTTTGTGGTCAGCCTCACTACCAACTCCTGTTCTTAAGCATTTGCAGTCCTCTGCCCATTTATCATACTTTTTGTGACAGTAAAATAGTGAAGATGATAAGCTATCGATGCCTCTCACATTGTGCCACGGGTATTCACAGGCCATCCATCTGGAAGCTAGAACAACCTTTCCCCATCAACAGCAGACTCATTTCACATTGTCAGCCTATGAAGCTATCACTGGTCAAGCCAAGCTGCCATGGTCCACTCTTTGCACCTCTCGTTCTTGGAGGCCTCGAGATCTCTACACAGAGCCAACCCATTGCTGAATGTCTGGTCTCATTCTCTCAAGGCTGAGCAGTGGGCAGTGATATACGGTAGAGTTTTCTTGACAATTAACAGGGGGTGAGTCCTTTTGATTTTACCAGAATGATGATATGACATCCTTTTCACAAAACAAATGGTCACTGAGCTGATCCAAGTTCACCCACACGACACTCCTAAGACACCTCCCTTTTAATTTCTCCCAGTGTTAGAATGCCAGCGTTGGAAAGGTGAGGGTGTGACTAGACAGCCAAATTATCCCGGCCTAGTCTTAATCATGCTAAACAGAGTTATTCTGGGCCTGTCCGCATTGTGAAATTTAGTGCAATTCGTTCGGTGCCTAATAGATCCTCATCTTCACTGCAATCTATTTTAACTCTTGGTACCCATTTGCAATGGCAGAACAAAGAGTTATTGCGCATCTCAATGAATGATCCCAAAAAGACTGCATGCCCTAGCCCTGTACCAGAAAGTTATGAGCTGGCTCTTAAAGGGGACGGATGGATTGTTTTAAGTAGAAAAACAAGCGGACAAGGTCTTTTTTTTTCCTGTGCCGAACAGTGCTATCAGGGAACCATATATCATAATTATATGCCAGTGTGGATGGTCTCTTTGAGGCATGGTCTGTTATTTGGGGCAATCCTGGCATCCATATGCAAGGATCAGCCACACTGCACCTCAAGCAACCCTGTTTAGCATGATCAAGACAGATCTTTGGGAAAGGAAGTTTCCCATTTCTAAAGACCTTAAGTGGCAAGCATATCAATGATGCTTTGAAAGGGTGTTTTTTTAAAGCTCTGCCAAAGCATCGCTGATGAGCTGTGTCAATTAGCAATAATGGAAAAGAAATGGAAAACTTTGTCTCCCTTCCCCTCCAAAGGTGAGCAGAAAGGATGCTTTCCATTTCTCAAGATTTTTAAGTGGCTTTGTCAAGGGGACAGCCAAACTGTTTTGGTTTGCTCCCAGCAATCATGCACACTGGAATTGAACAAAAATTGAGTCATCCACAACCAAGAAACCCCAGCTCCTGACAGGAACCCAAAGAGGTATGGGTAAGCATCGATCAGGGGCACATACATGGCTTGTGATGGCATAATTATCATGCAATCACCAGAACAAAGAGTGAACCAGCCCATCCCAAAGTTGGACTAAACCACAGGACAAATGCCAGTCTGATCATTGTTGGCGTGGGGCCAAAACTCCAGAATCTTAATGAGACTGGGACAATATTGCAATTCTACCAATTGACTTTCCACAGCATTTTTCACATTAAAGAAACTTATTCCAATGTGCTTACTTCTTCCTTTAACTCGACATTCACCAGCTAATTGAATGCACTTTAATTCCAGACTTTCTCCTACTCTCAACAGTAGCTTCTTATCCTTTGTACCCTTTAGATATCTAAGTATTCTCTTTATCCCATTCCAGTGATGTTTACGAGGCCCTGCAGCAAACTGACTTAAAACATTTACTGACGCTGCAATGTCTGACCTCGTCCAGGATGCCAAATACAACAATGATCCTACTCTGGATTGATAAAGCTCTACATCATCAAATTTCTCACTTTCAAAGTTTCTCTGAAAACTTGTCTCCATTGGGGTTCGTACTGAGTTACAATTCTCCATGCCACTTTCTATTAATAATTTCTCTATTTTCTTCTCCTGGCATATTTGAAAATTTCCATTTTGGTCTTTACTTATTTCTACTCCTAAGTAGTTACTTATCTGACCTAAATGTTTCAATTTGAAATTTTTACTCAGTTCTCTCACGAACCACTTGACATAAGTATCATTAGGTACTACTAAACACAAGTCATCCACAAAGACTAGTAATATCAATTTTACATCACCCTGATTTTTGATGTATAGGCAAGGGTCGGCCAAACTTCTTCTAAACCCTAGTTGTACTAGCTTTGTACTTATGGGTATTGTCTGATAATGTTTGTAACTTGCATACCCACTTACAGCCAACTACGTTTTCCCCTTCAGGCAATTTGACAGGTGAAAAACACATTATACTCTTTCAATGAATTAAACTCAGCAAGCATAGCTTCCTTCCACTTATGTTGCTGATCAGTTGGCAATCTTAACATTTCCTCATAACTTTCAGGTTCACTAACAATTAAATTTATATTTGTTACTTTGAACCTTTGAGGTGGGACTCCTTTATTTGCTCTCTGAGAATGCCTGGGAATTACTACTTCTTCACTTTGTTCTCCTGACTCACTATATGTCCCATTCTCCTCCTCAGCTTCACTATATGTCCCATTCTCCTCCTCAGCTTCCATTTTTTTTTTTGAAATTTTTTTTCCCTTTATTTTAAATTTAAACAAAAACATATAACATACAAACTAAAATACAATTTAACTGTGTTCCCCACCACCATATGCGGGACCTCTTGCCATAATCTTCCTCTTCCTTCTTCTTCTTCTTCTTCTTCCTCTTCTTCTATTGTCCTCTTCTCCAAAACTGCATTGATTCTTGATTTGGAGCTTTCCCTTTTCCTCTTATTAATACATATTCCAAAAATCTCCCCCATATATCATAAAAGTTATTTTTTTTCAACTCTCCTTTCTTAACCTTTAAGTTACAAGTTAATTTATCATTTATTGCTATATTCCATATTTCTTTATACCATTCTTCAATTTGCAATTCGACTTTTGATTTCCATTGCCTAGCTATAATCAATCTAGCTGCTGTTAATAAATTGGTTATCAATTCTTTAGTCATTTTGTCATATTCCACATTCTCAAATATTGATAACAAAGCAATCTCAGCATTAAATTCTATATCTTTTTCACATATGTAGCTTAATTCTTTAAAAATTTGTTTCCAAAATCTTTGCACTTTTTCACATTCCCACCACATATGAAAGTATGTACCAATTTCCTTCTCACATTTCCAACAGACATTCGGATGATTGGCATTAATTTTATTTAATTTTGACGGTGTTAAATACCATCTTAAACTAAGTTTAAAAAAATTTTCCTTTATTCTTACTGACATAAATCTTAACACCCTCATTTTCCATATCATCCTCCATTCTTCTTCATTTATTCTTTTCCCAATATCTTGCTCCCACACTATTTTTAATCCTTCTTTCTCACTTTCCTCTTCCTCTAAATTAAGAAGAAGTAAGTAAATTTTGCTCACAGTACCTTTCACTGAGTCAGTCATCCGAATGTCCTCATATGACAATAACAATTGTTCGTATTTTGTATATTCTCTACCTTTATTATATTTATTTACCCATTCATTAGTCCATCTTTCTAATTGTATATAATTCAACCATGAAATGCTCCTATTCTGAAGAGTTTGTTTCATTTGATCTATCGATCTCATTTTATACAACCAATCTTTCAATCTAATCACTTTCTTTTCTTTAAATAGATCCACATATACTTTCATATTGGTAGGAAAATTTTCTATTTCTGTCACTAATCCAAGTGGGGAATATGATGAACATAAATTCTTTTTGCACTTATACCATATATTTAACAATGTCTTTAAAAATGGATTATTAATTTCCCTTATTTTATCTTTCTTAATTATACCAAATAAATATGTTTCTATATCTGCCTGTAATTCTGATGATTCCATCTCCCACCAAATTAGCCTTTCTGGATTATATATAATTTCCCCAATAAACCTCAATTGGTTAGCCAAATAATAATTTTTTATATTTGGTAAACCTATACCACCTTTTTGCTTTGTTCTATACCAATACTTTTTATTTATTCTAGATCTCTTCCCTTCATTACAGTATTTATTAATTATTCCTTGCCAAAATTTCAAATCATCCTCTGTTAACTGTATTGGTAGCATTCTAAATAAAAAATTAATTTTTGGTAAGATTTTCATTTTTATCAATGCAATCCTTCCAAACCAAGATAGCTTAAAGTTACTATATTCCTGTAATTTGTTTTTAATCACTTCCTTTAGTTTATTATAATTATATTCCTTTATTTTTTGAATATTTTTTGCTAGATCTATTCCTAAATATTTAATTGATTTGCATAATCTGAAATCATATTTTTCAACACACCTTTCTTGTTCTACTCTATTATGATTAAATAACATTAATTCAGATTTTTGCCAATTCACACATAATCCAGTTATTCTTCCAAATTTTTCTAAATGAGTTCTAATTTTATCTACACATTCTAACGGATTTTTCACTGTCAACAAGGAATCATCAGCAAATAAATTAATCTTTATTTTATTCTTTTTCCCCATACCTTCGATTAAATCATCATTCCTTATTACATTTGCCAACATTTCAATAATCAAACAAAACAGAACTGGAGAAAGAGGGCAACCTTGTCTAGTGCCTCGGCCTAAAGCTATTTGTTCTGTAATCCCATCATTAACTATTACTACAGAGGTATTCCCCAGATATAGTTGATCTATTATCCCCCTAAATTTCTTTCCAAAACCCCAACCTTTTAACAAAATCTTTAATGTTGGCCATTCCACGCAATCAAATGCCTTAAATATATCTAATGATAAAATACCTGCCTTCAATTTGTCTTTTTCTATATTGTATAAAATATTCAATACCCTCCTAGTCAAATTCTCCATTTGTCTACCCTTTAAAAAACCATTCTGATCCTCTTTAATATATTTTATAATAAATTTATTAATTCTATTCGCAAGTATTGCAGTAAAAATCTTTGCATCTTGATTTAATAGTGAAATGGGTCTATATGAACTTGGGTCTGTTAAGTCTTTATTAGGCTTTGGGATAAGAGTTATTAATGAATGTTTCCAAGAATCTGGTATTCTCTCTCCTTCCAATATTTCATTATAGAGCACTTTTAACTTAGGGATCAATATTGGTTTAAAAGTTTTATAATATTCTGATCCTAAACCGTCAAAACCTGGAGTTTTACCATTTTTTAATTTATTAATAATCTCTATAATCTCTTCCTCTTTTATCTCTTTATCTAAATCCTTTTTATCATTCTCTGATAATTTACTCTTAACATTTTCTTTAATATAATTTTCTATATCTTCTTTCGATACACTATTACCTTTATACAAATTTTGATAGAATTCATGTATTATCTTTAGTTTTTCTTTCATTAAGCTACAATTCTTTCCCGTTTTGTCTTTAATCACTCCAATTATATTTTTTGCTCTTTTAGTTTGAACTAATCTAGCTAAAAGTTTTGAATTTTTATTACTGTATTCGAAAAAATTCCTCCTAGCGTATATCAAGTCTCTCTGGACCTTTTCTAGCTCTATACCTTCTAATTCCTTTCTTTTAGCTTGGATCTCAATTAATTTTTTGTTATCTCTATCCATAAAATATTTGCTTTCTAAATCCTTTAATGATTCTACAATTCTATTTATATTTTCTTCTCTCAATTTTTTTAATCTACAGGATTCTCTTATGGCGATTCCTCTCATGACTGCTTTCATAGTGTCCCATAACACTCCTATTTTATTCCCACCTGCTTCATTAAATGACCATATTTCCAACCATTCTTTCTTAACTTTATCCACAACCTCTGTATGTTGAAAAATATTGGAGTCCATTCTCCATCTTCTAGCTTCTCTATAGTCCTTCTTAACTTTCATCTCTAACACCATCAACGCATGATCTGTTATTTTTATCACATTAATATTTGTATCTACTACTTTTGAAATTAAGTTTTGTGAAATAAACATAAAATCTATTCTAGAATAACTATTATGTACAGAAGAATAATATGTAAACCTTCTTTCATCTCCCTTTAATTCTCTCCATATATCTTTCAAATCCGTAGTGTTTAATATCTTACTCAGGAGGGTACCTCTTTTATTCAACTCATCTTTTTTACATGTGGATTTATCTTTCACCTTATCCAGAACCATATTAAAATCTCCTGCCATAATCACATATCCTTTCCTAACCTTTTCCATTTCTTCAATCACAGTTCTATAAAATTCTCCTTGATTCATGTTTGGTGCATACACATTTACTAATGTATAATCTTCCTCCCCCATTTGACCTTGAATTATCAAATATCTACCATTACTATCTTTTATTACTTCTTTCATCACAAATTCACAATGTTTAGATATTAATATTGCTACCCCTCTAGATTTAGAGGTCCCAAATGCTTTTTCATATATATGGATGTTTTGTAATTTCAATTCATTGACTCCATCCTTTAGTTGATGTGTCTCTTGTAAATAGATAATGTCAACTTTACTTTTCTTTAATAATAATTCTATCCTCCTTCTCTTTAACACAGACCCTAGGCCTTTCACATTTAAAGTCGCTACCCTTATGTTTTTCCCCATATCCGTTCCTTTCTCTGCCTCTTATGCGGTCCCTTTGTGCATCTCACATAACAAAAACAAAAACAAAAACAACTAAAAAAAATAAATTCACCAACCTCTAGTTTCCTATCCCTATCCTTCTTACCTACATATAAATTATTTTCCTCCCTCCCGTTTCCCCACGTCTCACTAATGTTCGGCGCGAGCTCTGGGAGGGGGGGAGACGTCACCCCCACCAGTCCGGACCCCAGCCAAACCCTCATCCCAATTTCACCCCACCTCATATTTTTATCTATATATATACTCAAATGCCTTCCCTCCTAACTTTTAACATCTCTTCTTCTTTCTACCACCCAAGTCTAATCAGGTAATCCAAAACAACAATGAGAAAAAAAATAAAAATAAAAAAAGGAAAAGAAAAAAAAATATGAAAAAGAAAAAAAAATTAAAAAAAATTAAAAAAAATTTAAAAAGATCTTATTAATATTATAAAAAAATTTTTTAATATTATAATAAAATGAGCAGAAAAAAAAAGAAAAAAAATCCCAACCCTCATTACAAAAAGAAAAATCAAAAATCAAAAAGAAAAAAGAAAAAAAGGAAAAAAAGGGAGGGTAAAGGAGAAAGAAAAAAAAAAATTCTTCCGACATCCAGTAACGCCCAGTAATCTCTTCCAATTAAAGTATCTTCTCTCAAAAAATCTTCTCTTTCGGACTACCAGTCTTTACAAAGCTACTTGCTTGCTTGTCCCTTCACTCTCATCTTCTTGCCAAAGTCCCCAGGCTTTCATCAAATCCTTCCCATCTTCAAAGGAGTAGATTTTATGTAGGGTTCCATCCTTCCATATTTTCAAAAAGACAGGGTGGCCCCAGTTGTATCTCTTGCCGTTCTTAATTAAAATTGAAGTGATGGGCTTCATTGTTCTTCTCCACTGGCTGGTTTCGGGGCTTACATCCTGATAGATCTGAACTGAATTTGATCTATAAACTAGCAATTCAGGCTTTTCTTTAATGACCCTAAGAAACTGTTCTTTCTTCATATAGTTAAAAAATCTTAGTATTATGGGTCTTCTGGTTTTCTTTGGGTTCCCCACAAAATGTACTCTCTCAATATCTTCCTCAGCCACATGTTGGGATTTCATAACAGAATTAATCCAGTCCATCACTTCCCCCCTCAAATCCTTTTCTTTCTCATGTTCAAAATTCATTATTTTGATATTATTACGTCTTGAATTATCTTCTAAATAGATAACCTTTTTCTGAAGGTCATCAATCACTTGGTGCCGTTTTGATGCCACGCTCTGGAAATCTTCCAGCTGTTGCAACCTGCCTTCTGTTTTGCCTAAACTTGTCTTAATATCTGTCAATTCTCCCTGCAGTTTTTGTATATCTTGTCCCATCTGTTGGTTCCCTCTTATTAAAATGTCCATTTTAGAGAGTACCTGTCCAAGTTGTCCTTCCATTCCTTTCACGGAAGAGGCAAGCTCTGAAACTTTTTTTTCCATGTTGATTTCAGGAAGGAGGGGCTCCCCCTCTTCCAGCCTTTTTAAACGGGCGATACGCTCGACACTATTATCTGATGGTTTATGGGGTTGTCCACGAACCCAGCTCCTGATTTTATCTCTGCCTTTTCGCATGTATAGACCAAGCTAAGCAAAGATTTATAGCTCAAGGAGTCAAGCCGTGTTTAACAGGCCGTTTTCTGCCTCTCTAGCAGCCTCCGTCTTCTCAGGCAAAAACGAAAGTACTTTCTTTAGATAGATAACAGCATGTTTACACTTCAAAAAGTGTTTCTATCTTTGCCTAAAGCTTTCATCAGAAGTTTAATCGCTATTTACTCACATTTCAGGCAGGGAGAAGGACATTTATCATCCTTTTTAGATTCCAGGGTGAAGAGATGAAAATTCAGCTGTACATTGCCATTCTAGCGGAAGTGACGTCTTAGCTTCCATTTTACTTAGGTTCTATTTAACTTGTTTCTTATTACTAAATGATGGCAAAAATACTTCATCATTAGCATGTATACGAGACCAATTCTCGTTCTCACAAAAATTTGCTGACCTACTGATGGTCACATTACCAAACTGGTCACTAAACCTGTAGCTTTTACACCCAGTTTGATACCCTATAAAAATCAGCCTTTTTGCTTTAGGAGAACCCTTCCTACGTGAAGCTTTTGGTATATTTACCCACGCATGGCAACCAAACGTCTTGATATGATTTAAAGTTGGTTGTCTGCTGTGCACCAGAAAATACGGGGTGTTTTGAATGACAGAATTCCAAATTCTATTCAAAACATAACATGCACATTTCATTGCTTCTCCCCAAAAAACTTTAGACATATTAGCATCTGTTAACATTGAATCCATAACTGTTTGTAATATGCCACCTTTTCGTTCTGCTACTCCATTCTCTTGAGGAACTTGTACGTTTGCAATTCTATGGTGTATCCCTTTCTTTCTTAACCACGTTCTGAATTGCTTACTCATAAACTCTCCCCCTCGGTCCGTCTGAATGCTGGCTACATGTGTTTCAAATCTTCTTTCAATCATAGCCACCCATTCCCTGAATGTTTGGAATGCTTCACTTTTATTTTTAAGAATGAAGACATAAGAGTACCTGGAGAAATAGTCTGTTATGGTAAGACAGAACTTATTTCCCCCTAGTGACTCTTGGAACGGACCCATTATATCCATGTGCACAAGCTCAAAACACCTTTTACTTATTCTATAGCTTTTCTTACTCACTGGGTGTCTCTTTGATTTAGAGGCTTTACACACATTGCAATCTAGAAATCTATCACAGTTCTTTAAATTTAGATTGCCTACACATTGCTGAGTTTTCCTTAATACTTCAAAACTCACATGTCCTAAGTCTCTATGCAACTTATGTATGCATTTATGATGTGGCACATTATCATTTAACACATTTGCAGAACATTTCCCTTC
Organism: Intellagama lesueurii; assembly: GCA_037013535.1. NCBI lineage: Eukaryota > Metazoa > Chordata > Lepidosauria > Squamata > Agamidae > Intellagama > Intellagama lesueurii. Next base: position 13,051,946 of record JBAJHW010000003.1, read on the forward strand.
TTCTGTTTTATCCAAAACATAGAGATTTCCCTTTAAATGCCCCGTTGCAACAAGTACGTTTGCTTTCTCTATGTTGCAAACTCCTTTACTGAACTTAATTGAAAAACCAGCTTGGTCTAAACATGACACGCTTATTACGTTATGGCTAATTCTAGGTACAAACAAAACATTCTCCAAAGTATCTTTAAGGCTTTTAACATAAACTTTGCCTGTTCCACATACTTCAATGTTTTTCCCGTCTGCTAAACTTACTTGTCTTTTAGCAGAGTTTGTTAACTCTTTAAACCACATTCTCTGTCTACAAACATGTTGTGTAGCGCCTGAATCAATCAGCCATTTATCATTGTCACAATCAGTAATTACTGACACAGAGTTCATTTTACATCGCTCTGATGTTCTGTTTACTTTCTCAGTGTCCTTGGGCTTATCTCTTCTTCTTCGACAAACACAGTCTCTAGCCAAATGTCTTTCGCTGCCGCAAATAAAACATTTCTTCTTCTTTTTTACAGCTAGGATTCTTTCAGTAGGGAAATCAGCAGACATCCTTCTGTTGCTATCATCCTTAGAATTCCCTCGTCTGTGTAGACTTGGCACAGATAAATCCTCGGCTTTCTCCTTTCTCCTTTGTTCCTCCTCCATTAATCACCCCGCCAGATATTCCACCGTTAGACTTTGTTCTGGCAAACTTTCCATACTTATTACGAGCGTTTCCCAGCTTTCATCCAAACCACTTAGGATAACATAGCATTTATGGGCCTCTGGGAAATCCATCCCACGCTCCTGTAACTGGAAAAATAACTCAGAACACTCCTGGATATAGTTAGATATGCTTTGATTAGGGAGCAACCTCTTCTTATACAGCTTACGTGTTAATAACATCTTGGAACCAACTGTTTGTCTCACATAGACGGCTCTCAACGCCTCCCAGACCTCTTTACTTGAAGTTTTTTCCTCTCACATAATTTAATTGGGAGTCATCCAAGCATAATATTATTGTAGATAACGCTCTATCATCTTTAGCCGTATCTTCTTCGTCTAGTTGAGCTGGAGGATTAGATACAATCTGCCATACACTCTCTCTTCTTAAATACATTTCCATCTTATAGGCCCAAGACATATAATTATGACCATTTAAACGTAATAATGGAAGGTTACTGGCCTGCATCATGGTGAAGCCTCCTCCTTGGATCTGCTGTCCGTCACTTTCAGAATCTGACTCAGCTTCTCCAATTGTTGGCTTTTCCTCCAAATACTTGCAGCCTTAAATTGCCTTCTCCTTGGGCCAACAAACGTCTCAGCTTCTCCCTGGAACACCACGTCTCCTAGGCACCACGTCTCCCTAGGCTTACCACGTCTCTCTGCGTCACTCTGGGCGTCTCCCTGGGCCCATAACCCTGTTGGCGTGGGGCCAAAACTCCAGAATCTTAATGAGGCAGTGGCCTCATGAAAATGTTCCTAGAGTCTGGTTAAATCCCACTTTTAAGTTAAGCAAAGTAAGAGACGTAGGGATTGAGTGACTTAGAGATTTAGACGTAAGGAGAAAATAACATGAGAGAGTTCTTAGTAATTATAATATAATATATTGATTATGGCAACACACATATATACATATATACAAGGCAAGGTACATTTGCATAGCAACATTCAGAGCATTGGCATAGAAGTAAATGACCACCAGACTTACTGCTGAGTGGTAAGGTCTGTTCTGTCTCAGTTACATTTATACTCAGAACAACCAACCACATTTCCCCATTTACAGCTGGTCATGTTAAACAATTAAGCATTACATCATCTTGCTTCACCTGTATGCTGTAAGTCATTACATTGGCTTTTGCCCTACATTCGTGACTCTGCACTTCATCTACAATATTACAATTTAACTCCCTGTTCACCAAACAGAACAAAATCCTGACAATCATACCCTTTGTTGTACAGAAATTTCTGCAGAGGCTGAAAAGAGGATTCAAGCTCAATGCTCTTTCTTTCTGAGAAGATTTGGGTTGACTTTCTCTGCCCCTGGAAAGGATGATCCAATGTGTATGATAAGGAGTGTAGCCAGTTGCATTTACTGTAGCTGTTTTATCGCAATTCAGAGTGTGTTTCACTTAAATAATTCCTCTGAGAAACATTATCCCTGCATGAAAATGTCCACCATCAACCAGCACTTTCAAACTGTAAACCATGTTAATGTCTGGAAACATTCACTGGTGCTTTGCTGAAATTATAGATTTGCAGGAAATTAAACAAATGTAGTCCTAAGAAAATTTATGAAGGTGTAAATCTCATTGAACCTATGTTAGAGACCTATCAGGATCTTTCCAAGGATTTTCTCCCCCTCCTGAAAAACTCCCTTTCCTATTTGATAATTTTAAAAGCAGTCCTCTGGAAGAAAAGAAAACATTACATCAAGTTTGGCCCTTAAATATAAGATCTCTCTGTTACTATGTCATATAAAGCAAATCCTCTTTGTAAACCAGAAGTTATCAATCCCCTGCAAGCAAATTCCAAACACAGTTGCCAAAAGTAGAATATAATGGTTATGAAAAGTTAGGGGAAATGCTGCTTTTGAATTTGGTTGTATGGAACACAGAAAATCATTGGCTGACTCATCGAGTCATAGCTTGAGGCTGGCAACATGAAGAGGCATATCCATGAAATTCAAACATATAGAACATATATGGTTCCCTAGCTTGGGTAACCCAGGAGTTCTCGGACTGCAACTCCCAGAAGCCTTCACCACTAGCTTTCCTGGCCAAGGTTTCTGGAGTTACAGTCCAAGAACACGTGGGTTACTCAAGGTTTGGAACCACTGATATAGCAGAATGGTCGGGGAGTTCATATGTTGATTTTTAAAATTGGTTTACTTAATGTTATCAGTGCCAGTAGTACTTTACAGCAAGAATGGGTAACTTGCAGGATTATAGCTTCACACATACCTTTCCACAGGTTCTGCTGGCTAGGTTTGTCGAGAGTTGTAGCCCAACATCATATTTGAAGGCCACATTCAAACATTTGCCTTTCTTTTACAGAATTCAGAATGATAGAAGCCTGCCATGCCACCAAAAATTTGGCCCAGGTGAAACAGGGGATAAAATGGATTGCATCATTTAAGACAGCACTCCCCTCCAATGCTCCTCTGAAAAGTGTATGATGCCTCATGGCACAGTGGTTAAACTGCAGTACTGCAGTTAAGGCTCTCCTTATGACGTGAGTTCGATCCCAACAGACTCAGGTAGCTGGCTCAAGGTTGACTCAACTTTCCATCCTTCCAAAGTTGGTAAATTGAGAACCTGGCTCGGGGGGGGGGGGGGGAATGTTTAGCCTGCATTGTAGATTGTAAACCACCCGGAGAGTACTTTAAGCACTATGGGGCGCTATATGAGCAGCACACTTTGCTTTGCTTTGGTGAGGAAGGAAACTGCTGACCCCCATTAACATAAAACAGGTATGCAGCTCGGTGGTCCTACTGGGTCAGAGGTCCATGGTTGTCATTGTTGTTTGCTTGTTTGTTACATTTAGCTCTCACTTTTCCACCAATGAATTCAAGGTGTTGTACACAGCTGTCTTTCTCCCCACATTGTCCTCAACCATTGTCCAACAGCCATGTGAGAATTGTTATACCAGAAGAAAAGAGTCATTAACCCAAGGTCACCCAATCAGTTTCATCATTCAGTGGGGTCTCTCTCCAGGATCCAGACCAACATTAATTCTAATTTTCTGTCCTGCTGTGCAGGTGCCTTGCTGTGTGCGCTTGTGGGAATGGGCAGGACTTCATTTGAAACGGGAAGTAAACAAACCAGCTGTCGGCTACATGTGCGCAGCCCTGATGGAACTCTGGGTGAACACACGTGCGCAGCTTAGAAGGAACATTGGTCCAGATTCTAACCACTACACTGCTGTTCCTCTGAGTCACTGCTTAGGTCAGTGAGCATTCAAAAACTGTATGCAATGCCTACTGTCCAAAGTACTCCACTCAGCCACTTTATGCTTCTGCATGGGTACACCAAACATTACATGCCATAAACAGAGCACTGGTGCTGTTTCCCAGACAATGCTCCTCATTGGGTCCAATTTAAACATTCCATCATCTCGAGTGATGTGTTTTATGTGCTATCAGTTTTTATGCACAACACTAATGAGGTTATGCTTCAAACGAGCTTTTTAAGAACCCACTTTGTTGACGTTTTCCAATTTGCATGCAGAGGTCTTCCTGTTCCTTGAAAAAGGGGTCTGTTTTCTAGCAACCATCATCTCAGGTGCTTTTCTTATCTATTGAAGTTGAATTGCTTTTGCATATCATTCTCTGGGAGCCACATTATGTCCCTTAAATGTTGAGACACCCACTTTAATTTAAACCACCACAGACTGGGGAAGTTTCACACTGTGTTCACTTGTAGAGATTGTGTCATGGACGATAAGCACCAAAGTGGAACACAAAAGTTGCAAGTGTAAACACTGGGTTGTTTTTGTTTTGTTTTGTTTCATAACAAAATTCACCCAAAATCTCTTGTTCATTTTCCCTTGCAAGATCATATCACAGACAGATTGGGAATTTATTGGTAATAACCTTGTTCATATCCAGTTTATGTGTGGGGTTATCCATAACCAGGATGCCAACTGAATTCTTCAGATCCAGACTTTATTGAAATTGTATTCTCGAAGGCTTTCACAGCCAGGATCCGATTGTTGTAGTAGGTTTTTTTGGGCTGTTTGGCCGTGTTCTGGAGGTTTTTCTAATGTTTCGCCAGTCTCTGTGGCCGGCATCTTCAGAGGACAGGAGTTAGAACTCTGTCTGTGTTCTGGTGTAGTGTGTGGGATAGTTGAGCTGTGGGATCAGCTTTTTGTCCTTTTCAGGAGATTGGGTGATTATGGTGATCAGGGTGTTTTTTGTTATGGGTGTATTGTTGTGATAAGGGGGGAGATGATCTGTCACTGTGATTGATGAGTGTTGTTAGCTAGTCTTTTGTGTGCTGATCCCACAGCTACAAATACTCAACTATCCCACACACTACACCAGAACACAGACAGAGTTCTAACTCCTGTCCTCTGAAGATGCCGGCCACAGAGACTGGCAAAACGTTAGAAAAACCTCCAGAACACGGCTAAACAGCCCGAAAAACCTACAACAACCATTTATTGAAGTTCATTTTTTCTAACCAAGATTTCACCAAAGAAGAATTCCCAGCTCAACCCTCCCCCTCCCCTCATTCATCTTTGCCATTCTCTGACATTCCTCCAAACCAGTGGTTCCCAACCTTGGATCCCCAGATGTTCTTGGACCACAACTCCCAGGAATCCTGGCCAGAACAGCAAGTGATGAAGGGTTCTGAGAGTTTTAGTTAAAGAACATCTGGGGACGCAAGGTTGAGAAACACTGCTCCAAACCGTTGTTGCTACTATCAACACCAACACCCAAAACTTATTTTCCTCTCCTCTCTGTAGAAGAGTCCTTTATACCTACAAAACTGTATGTGGATCAGTCCTGTTAAGCTGGAGAATAACCTGGTGGCACATAATTATTTATAAAGAATGAGGGAGACACTGGAGCCACCCAACGTGGCTGTGACCCTTCCATGAATGTATAAGAGCAATGACACAAAGGAAGGAATATTGGACAGGATCTTCCCTTTTCTCTCTCCTTGTCATCATATATAGAAGGCCATAGGAGATGTAGTTTTTCCATGAGCTTCTACATTATTCAGGTAAAGATATAGATCCTGATTTCATTCATCCTCATTTCTTCCTTTAAAAAAATCTCCTTACAGAAGGAGGACAATGTTTAACTTATTTGTATTTACTTATGTCTGTTCACTCATTCAATAATTCATTCATTCATTCATTCATTCATCTATTCATTCATATGGTTTCAGAGAGATTTTGCACTTTTTTGAGATATTTTAATTTAAAACAAAACTGCTGGAAAAATTTAATAACCGCTCCTTTGTGGTAAAGATTAACAAAAGGACCGGCACTGGATAGTTGTGTGTGTGCTTCTGATCAATTAGTCTATCTTTTTGTGGAGTGTGTGCGTGTGTTGTAGTATAGTGGACAGACTATTGAACTAGGACTCAGGAGACCTCAGTTCAAATCCCTTTTTGGCAACAGAAATTCACTGGGATGTGGCCCTCATACCACAATTTCTTAAATATCTCACATTCCTCAGAAACCATATTAGAGTCACTGTAAGTTGGAATCCACTTGATAGCCCGTCACACACACATACTTTGTGAAAAAAAATGTTTTTTTCAGAGGATATTTTATACATATTGTGGACACAATGGCAGAAAAACTTGTCTGATGTCTCACTTTTTGATGAGGTTAGAGAATCTTGGAGTCTCTCTTTACCAGAATCACAACAATGGTGAGACTTCTTCATATCCCTAGTTTAGATTACTGGGCTAGATCTAGTCTAGATAATTGTTGCAACAATTCCAACTTCTGGCTACCCTAGTAAGATCTCCAAGATGTGTGAGATATTGAAGTAGTTTTACCAGTGCCACTCCCCAATTAGTTTCCATGGTTGAACAGGGATTGGAACTCAGGTCTCTTGATTCCAAGTCTGACTCTCCAACCACTATTCTACATGGCAGTGGTAGTGAAGCAAGGAATATTTTCCAGGCAATTTGGGTGAAGGAAAAGTTTAACAAAAGAGGGAAACATGGAGAGAAAAAACTTCACAAAATATTCATGTTCCCTTCTTTCATTTAAATGAATCTTCCGTGTTTAAGACGTTCACTTTTTAGGAATCCAGAAAAGAACATGAAAACAAGATGAGGCTCCCTTCATGTTTTACCCTTTCATTTTTAAACACAAGCTCCATCCTCATCCACTACACCACCTTGGCTCCACAGCTAGATCAGATACATTTAATCAATGGAATTTACACAAATGTTGGTTTAACAAACTCCATTCGTTCAGCCAGTGTGCTCTACTCGGGATGGACCATTAGATTTAGCACACCATCATTTAACCTGCCAAATTTTGAACAGGTGAGGAAAGAACAAGAACACAAAGCATCTAATTGCACCCAGTATACAACAATAAGTAAGCCCTTGGGTTAGAGGCTCTAATTGGCTTATCAATAGACTATTACTTGAACAGCCCGTTTTAAGTGCCAATTTTAATCAGAGGAGGAAATGTGTAATCAGTGGATTGGCAAGTTAAGGGCAAAATTATTATATTTAGACTCTCTTGTTTCTCTCTGATTAATAACAGGGAAAGATGATACATGGATTATGACCTGTTTCCGTGAGACTTCTGGGGTTCCTCTTCCTCATTCTTTATCTATCAGCAATTTTTTAAAAAACCTGGCTGGACAAGTCCTGGGAGTTGGAGTACAAAAAAGGAACTGTTCCCAGTCCTGGACAACGTTTGTGAGGTCATAGCTAGGCAGGGGATGTTTGGATTCCATTTTTCCACCACAACTACCACAATTCACTAGGAATTCTGACACCTGAACCCAAAACAACCAACATCCTCAGAGCAGTTTCAGCACCAACACCTGATGCCCAGCACATTCTCCTCTGCAGCCATTGTAAAGGGAAAAAGTGGGTGTCACTTTGCTAAGCTCCATGGGAACTACAAGGTGTGGGTACTGAAAATCCTCTAAGAACTTAGATTTTATTTTATTTTATTTTTTTCAAGTGCAAGAATTCTGGCTGGGGGATTCCTGATGAATTGTGGTAGTGGCCATGAAAAAGAAAAAACCCATGTATAGCACCCTCTTTTCCCCACCCCTTTGATGCTTGGTTTACTTGCAGTAAAATGAATGAAGTTACATCATTTGTTTCATTTTCCAATACGCTGGGGGGGGGGGGAAGAGATGTAAAGTGGATTAGGGATATAAAGAATGCTCACTAAATTTCTCATTCATATCACGTTCAGGTGTCTCAACATGACAACACACCTCTAGGAGGAATTTAAAGCCCAGTGAGATTCTTTGCCTGAATCTGAAAATGTGACAAAGAGCTATTTTCCCTACTCAGGGTATCTGTAATTTATCCACTATATTCCTACTGTCCTCTCCCTTTGGGAAGCAAAGCACACATCAACACACAGAAAGAGAAGGCAGAGATGATCTGGATATATTTTAAAGAAAGATGCAAAAACAAACCATCAAGTGGTTGTTGTAGGTTTTTCGGGCTGTTTGGCCGTGATTGAGAGCGAAGACCAAAGTCCAGCTGAAATGTATGCGGGACTTCCTCTTCGCCAATGACCCAGCTGTTGTCGCCCCTTCGGCTGAAGACCTCCAACAACTTATGAATCGTTTTAGTAAGGCCTGCCAAGACTTTGGATTAACAATCAGCCTGAAGAAAACACAAGTCATGGGCCAGGGCGTGGACTCACCTACCTCTATTACCATCTCTACACAAGAATTGGAGGTTGTTCATGACTTCGTGTACCTTGGCTCAACGATCTCTGACACTCTCTCTCTAGATATCGAGCTGGATAAACGCATTGGCAAAGCAGCTACCATGTTCTCTAGACTCACAAAGAGAGTATGGCTCAATAAGAAGCTGACGGCATATACCAAGATCCAGGTCTATAGAGCCTGTGTCCTGAGTACACTCCTGTACTGCAGTGAGTCCTGGACCCTCTGTGCATGGCAGGAGAGGAAGCTGAACACGTTCCATATGCGTTGTCTCCGACGCATTTTTGGTATCACCTGGCAGGACAAAGTTCCAAATAGAGTAGTCCTAGAACGAGCTGGAATTTTTAGCATGTATACATTACTGAAACAGCGACGTCTACGTAGGCTCAGGCATGTCGTGAGAATGGCTGACGGTCAGATTCCAAAAGATCTCCTGTATGGAGAATTAGTGGAGGGAAATCACCCCAGAGGGAGACCACGGTTGCGATACAAGGATATCTGCAAGTGGGATCTGAAGGCCTTAGGAATGGACCTCAACAGATGGGAAACATTGACATCTGAGCATTCAGCCTGGAGGCAGGCGGTGCAGCATGGCCTCTCCCAATTTGAAGAGACACTTCTTCAGTAGGCCGAGGCAAAGAGACAGTCCCGAAACCAGCATAATCATTGAGCTGGACAGGGGACAGATTGTATTTGTCTTCAGTGTGGAAGGGATTGTCATTCTCGAATTGGCCTTCTCAGCCACACTAGACGTTGTTCCAAGACCTCTGTTCAGAGCACATTACCATAGTCTATCAAGACTGAAGGATGCCTACTGGCCGTGTTCTGAAGGTTTTTCTTCCTAACATTTCGCCAGTCTCTGTGGCTGGCATCTTCAGAGGACAGGAGTTAGAACTCTCTTTGTTCTGGTGTAGTGTGTGGGATAGTTGAGTATTTGTAGCTGTGGGATCAGCTTTTCGTCCTTTTCAGGAGATTTCAACTATCCCACACACTACACCAGAACACAGACAGAGTTCTAACTCCTGTCCTCTGAAGATGCCAGCCACAGAGACTGGCAAAACGTTAGGAAGAAAAACCTCCAGAACACGGCCAAACAGCCCGAAAAACCTACAACAACCATCGGATCCTGGCCGTGAAAGCATTCGAGTAAACCATCAAGTGCTTCCAAATAATTAAACAAAATTGCAGTCATTCCAGTTTGAGGCGATTCACATAATATATCATGCAAGTATGTGAATTTGACATGGGATATTCATGTTTGTCTCCCAGGGAGATGAATACAAATAAAGGTACCACAAGTGCCTGGGCTATTTGGACGATGCATGACCATCATCATTCACGGCGCACCAATTGCAGAAGTCACCCGGCCAGCGCTTCCTACTTCCTTGCACTGCTGGCCACTCTGGTGAGGAGGTGGGGTGATGAGTTTCCCTCCTCAGCTGCTGCATGGTCAGCAACGCAGAGAGACAGGAAGCTTTGGCTGGGCTACTTCCATGATTAGTGCACTGCAAGTGACAACAGTCCAAACAGCCCAGGCACCTATGATGCCAAGATTCGTATTCGTCTCCCCTGGGAGACAAATACGAATATCCGATGTCTAATGTGAATGAAATAACTTTGCTCAAAAACTTCAGCAATTTCGTGTGACATATTATTCTTGCTAACTCAAGAACTCTATTAACAATGCCATGAGATTTCTCTCCATTGTGAGAAGAATTTTGTAGTTTCCTAGCCTCCCATGTAAGAACATGATAAGGAAGGATTTAGATCCCTAGAGAAGACTTACTGAGATAAATGGGACTTAAACTAGTCACTAATAACCTAAGCCCCATTCATTTCAGGGGGTCTACACTTGGCCTTGAGGTTGCTTTATCTTCAAATACTTTTACACTTTCTTCACCAACTTTCAAAATGGCTCCTATTCCAGACATATGTACAATGTACTCATATATTCAAATATAATCAATTACTATAATGGCCAGACTATTAAGAAACAACAAAGATTTAATTGCATGACAGGTCTAATAAAGTGCTGTGCTGAGTTTGTTATTTTAACTATTGGATAAGAAGATGAAAAGCAGATCACTGATGCCTCCTGAGCCTTTTGTGACTTTGTCACCTTCAGTGGTTATGACAAATAACATGCTATTTACAGTCAATGTTTATTAGGGTTTTCTTCTTCAAGTATAACTTCCACTGTCTCCATCCAGCATTATTTTCCAACACATGTTTCTGAAGCTGAAAGGGGTGGGGGAGCTTTCTTGACGTTTGCTCAAACATGCAAGCCTGCTGTCACACAGAAATACAGGCAAGCACAGCCTTAAATAACTTTTATGCTTTGATAGACGGATCTCCCTGATAAGTCGACGGAAATGAGCAGATGGCCAAACCTTGTTAGTGGGGAGGTTTCCCCCATTGCTGGAAATTCAAGCTGGCAACTCTGTGGCTGAATGAATCTCTTTTACCATCTAGGGTTTAATCCCAACTATGCTTAACTTGGCAAACCTGACACATGGAGAAAGGGTTAAAACTATGATTGCGATCTGTGCTAAGCTTGTCCTGGCTGGAAGGCATTCTTTGCATAGCTTTGCAATGTGTGTAATTTTTCCCTTCAACAACAACAAAAAGGATTATTATGAAGTCAGGGAGAAATATACTGAGGAAAGGTGGGGGGTTTTCATGCTTTTTGGGAGCTGTACATACTTGCTGGAAGCTGAATTTTTCTTTTTCGAGTTCTGATTTAAACATCATATAATGAGCAGACAGCCTATCTTCTTTGGGGCAATGGTTCTCAAAATGCCAGGAAAATCTGGGCCAAAATGGGTCCCGACTCTATTTGCAAGCTATAAAGTTTCTATGAAGGTATACCATCCTCTTGATTCTGTGGGGCCATTTTCTCCATGACCACTGCACATACAATAAACTTTTTCAAGGTTAGAAATATTAAATCAGATGACAACAACAGAAATTATACAAAATCAGTCCAAATTTTTCAAACAGGCCTTTAGCCACTGATGGGTTGTTCATAATAGACACATTTTCTTTTCTTGTTGTGGTTTTAAAACGGCTTATATATTGTTTAAATTCATTTCATTTCAAACAATAACTTATTCAGTTGTGTTTTACTATGATAGCTTGTTGTTGTGGGTTTTTTTTTTCCTGTTTCTGCTTCTAATTCAGGTTGTCAGCCTTCTTGGTTTCTTCCTTGGAAGAAAGACGGGATACTAAAGAAATAAATATTCCAAACCTAATATCTTTAAAAGGACTGATTATTCAATGTTTTTGCTATGCTCTTATTATTTTTGTTAACCGCCCAGAGTAACCATTGGGTTAGCTGGGTGGTATAAAAACGAATAAATAATAAATAAATAATAATAATAAAAGTCGTAATCACTACTATTAGACACACCTACAGTCAAGAAAAAAAAGTTGCACCCTATTCATACACAAGATAATTTAATAGCATAAATTAAACTTTGCCAGTTGTTGTTGTTATGTTCCGACAAGCCGGAACCAACTTACAGCAACCCTAATGGGGTTTTCAAGGTAAGTGAAACACGTAAGGAGTGGTTTTACCAGTTCCACTACTATGAGCTTCTATAGCTAAGCAGGGATTTGAACCCAGGTCTCTAGAGTCCTAGTCTGTCACTCTATTACATCACATGGGTACCAGTGCTTGAGACCTAGTCTGTCACTCTCTTACATCACATGGGTACCAGTGCTTTGCCAGGTACAAATGGCATAGAACTATCACCCATTACCTAACAGCATGGATAGCTCACTGAGCTGGAGGACCTGGGTACACAGCCAAGGGTAAGATGTTCAGTTCCCCAGGGTGACCTTGAGCAAGGTGTGCAGTCCCAGACCACCCCCAGAAGAAAGGAGCAGTAAACCACTTCTGAGTACTTTATATCCAGAAAACCCTGAGAAGGGTTGGCATAAGTCCGAATTGATTTGACGGCATGCAGTTATTCTTATCATGAAGAGAGATCTTGATTTCAGTCTTTGGCGTCTCTGCCTTCAGACTTGGAAAGACTATCCTAGACAGCCGTTGTCAATCAGGGTAGCCTGACAGAACCTGATGAACCAATTGTCTACTTTTGTGTAATGCAGTTTCTTGGGCAAACCCATTTTTAGGAGAGCGATGCTACCAAAAAAAAGACCTCTTTGGCAAGTTTCAAACAAGGTTGCTTTCTGTTGGGAGAGACCTTTAAAACAGGTGAATGTAAGAAGCTGCACAGGCATATGAAAACGGTGGTGACATTTCGACTTAATTAGAAGCACCGCTGTGCAAACAAGTATTGGGTATAGCAAAACATCTCTAGTTCCAGATTGCAGCTTACAGCAAAAAATGAGGCAGGGTTCAAAAGATAATTGCCTTGGATGGACTATTTGGGAGCTCACTCGCTCTTTTTAAAAAAACAGTCAGTGTCAGCTTTTTGGGGTAGAAGGAAACAGGCCTGCACTCATAATGTTTTTCCCCTACTTAGGCTGCTAAATGATAGCGAACGAGATAGAATCAAAGAATGATGGAGTTGGAAGGGGTCTATAAGACCATCGAATCCAACCCCCTGCTCAGTGCAAAAATCCAAATCCAAATATATCTGAGGATGGCTGTCAAACTTTCTCTTAATCGCTTCCAGTGTCGGAGTGCTCATCAACTCCTGGGTTAAGTCATACCTTCTGACCTGGAAACCCAGGTATTCCTTAATTACAGAGCCACAAAGAAGTCTGGCTTCAGGTATCTATCTATCTATCTATCTATCTATCTATCTATCTATCTATCTATCTATCTATCTATCTATCTATCTATCTATCTATCTATCTATCTATCTATCTATCTATCTATCTAACGCCAAGGGAGGCCCGGAAGGAAAGAACAAGGAACCGGGCCTTCTCGGCAGTGGCCCCTCGCCTCTGGAACAACTTGCCCGTAGAGATCCGCCTGGCTCCCTCTCTGGGTGTCTTTAGAAATAAACTTAAGACATGGCTATTTAGGCAGGCTTTCCCTCCTGCTGTATTTTAATATTTACATTTTTATATCTTAGATTTTGCATGTTCATTGTTTCTATTGTTTTTAAATTTTGTAATGCCGCCCAGAGTAGACTATCTGTCTAGATTGGCAGGGTATAAATCTAATAAAATAAAATAAAATAAAATAAAATAAAATAAATCTATCTATCTATCTATCTATCTATCTATCTATCTATCTATCTATCTATCTATCTATCTATCTATCTATCTATCTATCTATCTATCATCTAAACCTTTATTACTCACCCTATATCACAGGATCCCAGGGAGCATTACAAAGCTGTATAAAACAACTTTAAAACATTCAATATTTAAAACAGTTTAAAACCAAACATCACAAAATTAAAACATTCTAACTTAAAAAAACATTAAAACCATTGTACTAAAACCTATGCAGACTACACTTCTCAACACCAAAGGCTCTAATAAAACAGCAGAATGAAATTTAACAGGGATAAGTGCAAAGTACTGCACACCTAGGAAAAAGAAACCAAAGACAGAGTTACAAAATGGGGAATACCTGGCTCAGCAATACTATGAGCAAGAAGGACCTTGGAATTATCATGGATCACAAGCTGAATATGAGCCAACAGTGTGATGTGGCTTCAAAAAAGGCAAATGCTATTTTAGGATGCATTAACAGAAGTATAGTCTACAAATCCTGTGAGGTACTAGTTCCCCTCTATTCAGCACTGGTTAGGCCTCATATTGAGTTCTGTATCCAATTCTGGATACCACACTTCAAAAAGGATGCTGATGAATTGGAACAAGTTCAGAGGAGGGCGACAAGGATGATCAGGGGGCTGGAAACCAAGCCCTTTGAGGAAAGGCTGAAAGAACTGAGCATGTTTAGCCTTGAAAAAAAGAAGACGGAGGGGAGATATGATAGCAGTTTTCAGATACTTGAAAGGCTGTCATACAGAGGAGGGGCAGGATCTCTTCTCAATCATCCCAGAGTGCAGGACACGCAACAATGGGCTCAAGTTACAGGAAGCCAGATTTTGGTTGAATATCAGGAAAAACTTCCTAATTGTTAGATCAGTAAGACAGTGGAACCTATTAGCTTGGGAGGTGGTGAGTGCTCCAACATTGGAGGCATTCAAGAGAAATTTAGACAACCACCTGACAGATATCCTTTGATTTGTATTCCTGCATTGAGCAGGGGGGTGGACTCAATAGCTTTATAGGCCCCTTCCAACTTCATGATTCTATGATAAATAAGTACATCTCAACTTGGCGCTGAAATGATGCCAATATCAGCACCAATCAAGCCTCCAAGGGGAGGGCATTCCACAGTTGGGGTGCTGCAGCAGAAAAAGCCTTTCCCCCATGGCTCAATGTAATGAACTGTTCTCAATAGTGGGACACAGAGGAGGGCCTCCCCAGCAGATCTTAATAATTAGTTTATATAGGGAGAAGTGCTCCTTCAAATATCCCAGTCCAAAGCTCTTTAGGGTTTTATAAGTCATTGTCAACACCTTGAATTCAGACCGAAAGCATATTGCAAATCCTTCGGAACTAGAGTCATGTGGGTTGTGAAGGATGTTCCTGTTAGCAGTCTAGCTGCTGCATAGTGCACCTGGAGCAGCATCCATGTCATCTTCAAGGGTGGCCCCACATAGAATGTATTGCAGTAATTTAACTGGGAAGTTACCAGGGCATGGACTACTGTGGCTAAGTTATCTCTGTTCAGGAATGGTCATAGCTGGCAGACCAGTCAAAGCTGACTCCAGGCACTCTGAGCCATGAGCTCAGATGAGCCTCCAATGACAAAGGCGAATCTAGGAGTACCCCCAAACTATACACCTGATTCTTCAGGGGGGTTGCAACAGGCCCAGAACAGGTTTCCTACCCAGCTCCAGGACCTGGGAACCATCAAACTACAGAGCCTCCATCTTGTTTGGATTCAGCTTCAGTTTATTGGCCCTCATCCAGTCCATTACAGCCTCCAGACCACGATCCAGCTCCTCCACAGCCTCAGCCAACCCCGATGATAAGGAAAAGTACAGCTAAGTGCCATAAGCACATTGATGGCACCTAACCCCAAAATTCCTAATGACCAGTGGCTTCATATAGATATTAAGCAGCATGGGAGATAGAATGGAACCCTATGATATCCCACAGCTCAGTCACCATGGGACTGAGCATAAATCCCCAATGCCATTCTTGTGAACCAGATCCAAAACTAGGAATGGAATTGCTGTAGTCCAGTGCCTCCTACTGCCATTCCCTGGAGTCTGTCCAAGAGGATACTATGATCAATGGTATCAAAAGTGGCTGTGAGATTCAGGAGAATCAACCGGTCACACTCCCCCTGTCTTTAGCCTAGAACAGGTCTCTGGTTCAGGAGCAGGTTCAGGGCAACTAAGACTGTTTCAGTGCCAAATCCTGCCCTGAAACCAGACTAAATGGGTCTAGGTAATCAGTTTCCTCCTAGAACATCTGAAGTTGCCCAACCAATATGTCATGCCCTTCCCTCCAGGCACTACTTGATTTATCTTTTCTCTTTCTTTTCCATCTTGAATCATTGTTTATTGTTGCTGTATATTGTTGTTACATTTTAAATTGTTTTATTCCACTTGTTGTAAGCCGCCCAGAGTAGTCTATGACTAGATGGGCGGGATATAAGTATAATAAATAAATAAATAAATAAATAAATAAATAAATAAATAAATAAATAAATAAATAAATACTGTAAATAAAAAGCATCTTGCCCAAAAAGGGGATATTTGCAATGGGGCAGACGTTGTCCATACCTCTAGGTCCAGAGAGAGAGCCTCTTCAGGAAAGGGTCTACCATTGTCTCTTTCAAGACAGATGGCACCATCCCCTGCCGTAATAAGACATTTCCACTTTCTGGACACACCCAGTTAATCCACCACTGCTAGATCTAATCAACCACGATGGGCAAAAGTCAAGTATACATGTGGTAGGAGACTGATTCAAGAGCCTTGTCCGCATAATAAGGTGGCAACAACTGAAACTGATTCAAAAAAATCTTGACTAGATGGTGCACCAGAACCTCCCTAGACACTGTACAATTTGTGGCATCAAGATCCAGGTGAATATGAATGACTTTTTCCTAGCAAACATCTCACAGCAGGTAACTGAGGGTTCAACTCTGAGCAGTTGTTCACTGCCTGTTGTGGGCTGAAGCACAAACGACACGCTATGGACACCCTATCTAACAGCATCATGCTGCTATTGTGCAAGTACCATAGTGCATAAAAGCCTAGTTTCAGTCTGTGCACAAGGAGGCATTCCAACATGGGGTTTATTTGTGCAATCTCAAGACAGTGTCTTTTTTAAAAAATGTAATAAATGCACACATGCACAGGAAATCTGTAGGGAAAGACAATGAGGGTTGTGCAAACACTTCACACGAAGTATTGCAAATAGAGATGGCCACAAGCCGCTGGTTCGGCGGTTCGGTGCATTTTGTTTTCTGGCTGAACAGCTGATCTGCAGTTCGGAGCTCTGCCACCTCCAGCAGGCACCCATTCAGCAGCAGTGCCCAGAGGAGGCAGGGCAGGGTACTGCTGCTGAATGAGCGCCCGCTGGAGGGGGCAGGGTGCCGAACTGTGGATCAGCTGTTCAGCCAGGAAACAAACTGCACCGAACCGCCAAACCAGTGGTTTGTCCCCATCTCTAATCTCAAACAGTAACACAATATGATCCACTACCACAGTGGTTCCCAACCTTGGGTCCCCAGATGTTCTTGGACTACAACTCCCAGAAATTCTGGACAGCACATATGTGCTACCATATGTGTAATTCAGTGGAACTAGTGCTGTATCCTGAAGCTGAGGCTCCAATACTTTGGCCATCTCATGAGAAGAGAAGACTCCCTGGAAAAGACCCTGATTTTGGGAAAGTGTGAAGGCAAGAGGAGAAGGGGACGACAGAGGACGAGATGGTTGGACAGTGTCATCGAAGCGACCAACATGAATTTGACCCAACTCCGGGAGGCCGTGGAAGACAGGAGGGCCTGGCGTGTTCTGGTCCATGGGGTCACAAAGAGTCGGACACGACTTAACGACTAAATAACAAAAGTGCTGTATCTCCACTGTAGCTGCGCAACTGTCCACATATAGAAAGTGATATTGAAAAGTGTAACAGCTGCACACACCTCTTTCGCATGCCAAATCTATCCATAGTGGTAAAAGCTGGTTCCTCTTCTTGGGTATATGGACTGATCCAGCCGTTTCTGTACCTTACTTATTTTTATTTCTTTAAAATGATGCCTAGACTGCCTAGTTTTAGCACACCATTTCCACTTTGGATGGAAACAGACAGATGGATAACACTTAGTACATATTGGAATGCAGTGTTTCCAACTTACCTGCTTCTTGAGGGTAAAAAATTAAAATGATTAAAAGCAATCTGGAATATTAGCTGTCTTCAACAGGAGACTCTGATGTCTCCTGTTCCTAGTGATGATTTATGCTGTCTAGGTGTCCATTATGCTCCCTGCTCCATCAGCTTTGCCAGACTCTAAACAATAAATTTAGCCAATGTTGCAACTTACAACATCGCAAGCCATGTGCCTTTATATAGACAACTCAACCCTAGTTGGCGTGGCTCCGCCAGCAAAATTCTTGGCCCCATGCCTTGCTTCAGAGGTCGAAAGAATGTTGTTTGCACAAACCTCTGCCTTCTTTCACTTATATTCGTCCCGTATATTAATTCCATACACCTCCTCTTCACCACGACCGCTCCAAGCCCTGTAGACTCCTAATTGTTTTTACTAGATGCACTTTGTAAATTCACAAAGAACGAGCAGGCTCTATCAAAGGGGCAAGAAGGGGAGAGATCCGCAGAGTTTAAGCAACAATCAAGGAAGCATTTTATCTTCTGCTTGTAGCGTACATCTGATCTAATTACCACCACAGAGGTGCTGGCGCACGGCGTCATTGCAATGAAAGAAATAGTTTGGCAGCAGCAGCAGCAACAAGAAAAAAAAGAGAGAGAGAGAGGCCCATATGCTATTGTATAGCAAGCGTGCTTTGAAGCATCCTTATGCTGAAACATCACACAATCAATACTGCAGAGAATTTCACTCTCCTGTATGATTACTGCAAGCATCCTGCCAGCGGCTGGCATTCCACTTCTCATTTAATTGCGATCGCATTTAAAATTCTGCTGCACCTGCAGAGGCACAGGCCAATGTCTGCTACGTTGTTTGTAAGCCGGTTATGAACAATGAAAACTCCCCCTTTCCACTGCCGCCAAAATGTCAGACAAGAAGCCTGGGCCATAAATCACCACCGATAGCATCACATGAACTGGCCTCCCCAAGCTAAATGGCCCTGAAAATGGAGAGGGCTGGGTTTATCAGTCAGGTAACATCACCCACGGATGCCAGGCAGCAAACCAGAAGGCTAAGGAGCCTTACCTTCTTTTCCTCCTCTCTTGCTGTGCTAGGGATCGGGGAGAATTTGATTTAGTTCATGGTTCAAAGAGTTTTCCAAAACTCATAAATTGCTTACTATTTAGAACAGAAATACCTTTTTTACTTGAGAGTAAAAAAAAAATGTAGATGTGGGAGAAAACTAAAACTGACAGATTGGTTCATATAAATTCAGAGCTTAGAGTGCTTTATTTGAAAAAGTCTGGGTTTGAATCCCTAAGTATTCAACCATAACAATGCTGAGTTAGGGTTGCCGCACACACCTGTCTCTCTCTCTTTTTTTTTTTAAAGGTGCCTCACATTTAATATCCACAGCAGGCCATATGTCACAAAGACGTGCTGGGAATAGTTGTACCTCTTGAATTTGGCAGAAGAGAATGGCATTTCAGTTTGCTTTTGAAGAATTTACCAAACTTTGTCAATCAGAAAGAATATGCCATTCCAAAAAAAAAGAAAGAAAGAAAAAAGCTAATGCAGGTGGAAGAAAGCAAAATTGACAGGGGTCCCCCCCCCCCCATCCTCACAAGTGGAACTTCTAAGTGCTTCCTTACCATCAGGGTCCCATTTCTTTGCCTTGAAAGTAGGGTGTAAATATGACTGAGAATTTTGTTTCAGTCAATTTTTGAGAAGAATTTCCCCAAAATTGCAAATATCTTCTAGATCAGGATAAAATGAATTTAAGATTTAAAAACATCAGTGCTGGAGAAAATTAAAATTGACAGATTCATCAATTCAGGCCAAGGGCTTAAAAGTTTGGGCAAGAATCTCTGTGTTTTCAACTATTTATGTAATACTCAGATTTCTGCCTCTTTCTTCCCAACAGTCACGTCGTTTTATTTATTTATTTTATTTATTTATTTAACTTATATGCCGCCCACACTACCCAGAGGTCTCTGGGCGGCTTACAACATTTAAAATACAATAAAAAGACAAAACAATTAAAATGCAATTAAAATATATACTCTAAAAATTGCCATCGGACCCACAGCTGATATCATTTCAATTAAAAGCCTTCTGGAACAGGAAGGTTTTGACCTGGCACCGAAATGTCATCAGCGTCGGCGCCAGACGAATCTCAGTCAGGAGGGCATTCCATAGTCTGGGGGCAGCTGCCGAAAAGGCCCTTTGTCTACAAGCCATCCCTCTTACCTCCTTGAGGGACGGCTCTCTCAAAAGGGCCCCCTGGCTAGATCTTAACTGCCGGGTAGGTTCATATGGAAGGAGGCGGTCCTTCAGGTATCCAGGGCCCAAGCCGTTTAGGGCTTTATATGTCAAAACAAGCACTTTGAATTGGGCCCGGGCAGCAACTGGTAGCCAATGTAACTTAAATAGAATCGGCTTGATATGGTCCCTAGCGGCCCCACCACTCACCAGCCGCGCAGCTCGATTCTGGACCAGTTGCAGTCGCCAGACCGTCTTCAAAGGCAGCCCCACGTAGAGCGCATTGCAGTAATCTATGCGAGATGTTACCAGTGCGTGTGTAACTGTCATGAGACTCCGCTCGTCCAGGTAGGGCCGTAGCTGGTATAATTTCCGCAGCTGAAGGAAGGCGCCTCTGGCCACCGAGTCCACCTGGGCTTCCAGTGTTAGACTGGGGTCCAGGAGCACCCCCAAGCTGCGGACCCTGTCCCTTAGGGGGAGTGTAACCCCATTCAGGGCAGGGAAATGGCCCTCCAGCCTGTCCGGTGAAGCACCCACTAACAGCACTTCCGTCTTGTCTGGATTGAGTTTCAATTTATTAACCCTCATCCAGTCCATTATCAGGTCCAGACACGAGTTCAGCACAGAAACCGCCTCACCTGGATTGGTGGAAAACGAGAGGTAGAGCTGAGTATCGTCAGCATATTGCTGACTCCTCAGCCCAAACCTCCTGATGACCTCTCCCAGCGGTTTCATGTAGATGTTAAACAGCATGGGGGACAGTATCGAGCCCTGAGGAACCCCATGACATAAACGCCATGGGACAGAGCAACTGTCCCCCAGCACCACCCTCTGGACATGGTCAGCCAGGAAGGAGCGGAACCACCGTAAAGCGGTGCCCCCAACTCCCAACCCAGCCAGCCTATCCAGAAGGACACCATGGTCGATGGTGTCGAAAGCCGCTGAGAGGTCCAGGAGTATCAACAGGGTCACACTCCCCCTGTCTCTCTCCCGGCAAAGGTCATCGTACAGGGCGACCAAGGCAGTCTCCGTACCAAAACCCGGCCTGAAACCCGATTGAAATGGATCCAGAAAATCCGTTTCATCCAGCAGCGCCTGGAGTTGCCCGGCCACAACCCGCTCCAACACTTTGCCCAAATAAGGGAGGTTCGCCACTGGTCGGTAGTTAACCACCAGCCTTGGGTCCAGGTTAGGCTTTTTAAGGAGTGGACGAATTACCGCCTCTTTCAAAGAGGCGTTCACGGCCTCCTGGACCCAGGTGCGAACCCCCCTGGCAGATCTTCCAATTAGCCAAGATGGGCAAGGGTCGAGTGGAGTGGTGGTAGAATGGACAGATCCAAGCACCCTGTCCACATCCTCAGGTCTCAACAATTGAAACTCATCCATTAATACTTGACCTAAGCACGGCACACTGGACACATCCTCTGATTCTGCAGTAACGGTGGAGTCCAACCCACTGCGAATCTGAGCGATTTTCCCCTCAAAATGAATAGCAAACTCATCACAGCGAGCTGATGAGCAGTCCGGGACCTCCACCGGATTTCCCGGTTGAAGAAGATCCCGGACCACCCGAAACAGCTCTGCTGGACGACATTCTGAGGAAGCAATACGGCTGGAGAAATATTGCCGTTTCGCCAGCCGTATTGCCACGAAATAGGCCCAATAATGGGCTCTAAGTCGTGTTCGATCGGACTCCCAGCGGGATTTCCTCCACCTGCGCTCCAGCCGTCTCCCCTCTCGCTTCATCGCCCGCAGTTCAGAAGTATACCAAGGAGCTGTCTGGGCTCTGCGTGCAGGGAGAGGGCGCTTAGGCGCAATCGTGTCAACTGCCCGGGTCATCTCCCTATTCCATAGGGTGACCTGAGCTTCGACTGGAGCGCCGACCATATCAGACGGATAATCCCCCAGAGTGTTCAGGAAACCATCTGGATCCATTAGTCTCCGAGGGCGGATCATCTTAATAGATCCCCCACCCTTGCAGAGGGAAGAAGAAGCTAATAGACTAAACTTGACCAGGAAGTGGTCTGACCATGACAATGGGGTCACAACCAGCCCCTCCACATCCAAACCACCATCTTCCAGTCCCGTTGAGAAAACCAGGTCCAGGGTATGGCCCTTCTCATGTGTCGGGCAAATGACACATTGAGACAGCCCCATGGTTGTCATGGCGGCCATGAAGTCCTGAGCCGCCCCAGTCAAGGCAGCCTCGGCATGGATGTTGAGGTCCCCCAGCACCAACAGCCTGGGAGTCCTCAACACCAGGTCCGAGACCACCTCCGTCAGCTCAGGCAGGGAGACTGTTGGTACGCAGCAGGGTGGGCGGTACACCAACAGAATCCCTAATCTGTCTCGCAAGCCCAACACACAATACAGGCCCTCAAGACCTCCTCTCAAAGGGATAGGAAGCCTGGTCAAGGAGATAGAACTCCTATAGACTATAGCAACTCCCCCTCCCCGACCCTCCGAGCGACATTGGTGCTGGACCGAGTACCCAGGCGGACACAGCTGGGAGAGGGGAACACCACCCTCCTCTCCCACCCAGGTCTCAGTAATGCACGCCAGGTCAGCACCCTCATCCAGAATTACATCATGGATGAGGGCAGTCTTATTTTGTACCGACCTGGCGTTCATCAACAGCACCCTGTGGCTCGAGGGTTTGCTGATATGGTCACCTGATACCATCTGGTTGGGGGTAGGACTAGAAGAGGGGATAGATGTAAGGTATCTAACCTCTCTTCTCCTACGTGGGCATGTTCTACCTCCACCGCCATTCCTTCCCCTACCCAGCACCACCTCAATGGCTGCCCCCTCTTATGCCCTCCCCCCTTCCTGTTCCCTCAAATCCACTGTGGGTCTCTCTTAATTGATGGCAGTAAAATAAGTAAAAAATAATAAATAAAACCCTTCTAAAGTCCCTTCTCTTCCCCCCCCCCCTGCCATGTGGCTGATGTTGAGAGGGGGTGAGGCAGCCAGGAGCAGCAGGGCCCAGTCCTGCAACAACAGAGGGAGACTGAGCCGGCTCCCTTGGAAAGGAGCTGGCAGCTGGCAGGAGCCCAACCACAGTCCCACTGCCTCTCACACAGTGAGCTGTGGCCGGCAGATAGTCTTTGGCTCCTCCTGAGTGCAGGAACGCTGGTCCGGTGGGTCCCAAGAGCAGCTCCGGCTTAAAAGCCCTCGTTGTTGTCGTCGTCATTGTTGTCATCATTGATATAACAGGTAAATATGCAATAAAATAATCCTGGAAGCCTTGATTTTAGCCAGCACAAATAGCACAGAATTTTGTTTCATTTGATCTTTGAAGAATGCAAACCAGCAAAACGGTATATTAAGGACAGAAATGAGTTGGAAGAAAACTGATGGTTTTTCCCATTCCTAGAGGAGAGAATTTTTTTGCTGGTTGGCAGGACAGGGCTTGTGAAAGCTTCTATTCATTTGGGACGAGACTCACATTTGAATAGAAGACCCTAATAGATGAACAGGTGTAAAGGGGCATTCCCCCTCTTCTAAAAAACACATTGTGGCAAACAGTGGTCCTGAATTACTGACCTCAATAGGATAGCAGGTATCTCTCTTTCTGGAACATATGCACTAGATAGGTGAGTATGGATGTATTTATGCTCCCACCAACAAACAAACAATGTAGCTGCAGTCGTTGTGCAAGAAAGCATGTGGGAAATCCAAGTGGAAATAGGGGAAAACATGGATTTAATACCACCTTCAGGATTCTCAGGCAAAGCACTGCCCATGAGAAATCCTGGTATATAAAGTGGTGCCATGAAATATCCTCTCCAAAAAACACATGTGCCCTAAAATGGGTTACTTCGCATTCAAGAAAGCAACAAGTTTGCAGCCAGGCCTGTCTGCCACTGATGATTTCCTGTCAAGGAACTTGAGGAGCTGCTTTAGAGTGAATCGGACTGTTGGCATGTCTAGCCCAATATTGTCAACTTTGAGCAGCAGCAATGGGTCTCCAGGGTTTCAGGAAAAACCAGGAAGAACATGGTGTTTCTTCCTGGTGTTCTCCCATCCAAGGACTAACCAGAAATGCCCCGCTTAACTTCCAGAGTCAGACAAGACCAGGAGTGTTCAGAGAAGTTTTCTTCTTTGCTTGCACCACACTGAGGAAGCTGGCAGCACAACCCTGGTCTTTCCCTCCTCCAGTCCATCTTTGTAGTACGGTCTCTAATTACTGGCAAGAGTTAATCCCTGACTTCTCAACCCTGGAGAAAGGCCATTTTTTTATTCTAGAAGGGAGAAGTATGAAAAATGAGTGGCATGAAATTCTCTCATACTCCTCCTCATCTCCTGAGTACTCCATGTGGTACAACAGCCACGCTGATGCCTTTCAAGTCTGTTGGAACACATGTCCCATTGGCCTCATGTCAACCTATATTGTTGGGCCTGGTGGAAATTATAGATCCAAACATCTGGGGGAGCACTAGACAGAGGACAACTGAACAACCATGATTGCATTATGGCCAATTGTCAACCCCCAGCTGATTCCCCTTCTTGCAACCCTCTGGCATCGGTCCTGTCAAGAAATTTCCAGTGTGAGAAAAGTCCTTTCAGATTCTGGTCTATGTTTACAGGGTAACCCTAGCTACCTCAGGCCCTTCTACTGGAAGAAAGTAGAGGTAGAAATAAAATAAGTCCATGAATGAATGAATCCTAAACATACTTACTCAAAAAAAGGAAGCCCCACTGAATTCAATGGGGAATACTACCCAGTAACTGTGAGTGTAGGATTACTTCTGTCTCCTGTTTGCTTGCAACCTCCCTGTATTCAACAAATCAATAAGGGGAAGGGAGCCCTCCCTTAATTTCCCATGATGCCCTGTGCTGAGACATTACAAATCAAAATATAGGATTTCCATGCATGGCAGCCTTCTGTTGTTGATTCTCCTTCACGTTGCGTGTGCCAGTGTGTAAGTTAAGTGCCCTTAGTGCCAAAGGGGCTGTGGAGATCTGTTATTCTTAACTGCTGTTTCCAGCAGTGCTGAAAGCTCTTTTTCCTTCCCAAAAAAGGGAAGCAGAGGAGAGAGTTGACTGATTCTGCATATTTCAAGCAGCAGTTCACTGTTGCTTCTCCCCACCCATACCCCTGGCCCCACCATGCTCTCATTATTTGTGAAGGAGATTGGCAGCTCCAGCAATAACAATAACCTTTAGCTTCACATTTATGGCAAGGTACTAATGATCTTAGTCGAGGGTTTAAAGAAGAGCCCGGCTGCAGCAAGGAGAGGTCACCCTTCATTACTGGCTCATATTTTATCTGTTCTGCATTTATGTTTCTCAAGAAAGCTGTGCTGAATGTACCAAATGGAATGTGGGCATTCCTGGGCTTAGGAGGAAAAGCCCGTTTCCTCGGAGGAAGCATAGGGACTGAGAAACATGAGAAACAAATTCTAGGCTGATGATGAAAAACGCTGGGCCTCTCTGTTGCTCTTCCAACCAAAGAGCATGGAATGGGTATTCTTCAAGAAAATGTTCAATCATGGCTCCTGTGAGATCTGACCAATGGCCTTGTTGCCTGGGTCTGAGGGAGTCCAGAGTCTAATAACAACAAATGGAGGGCCACAGGCTTTCTATGGCTCTTGGAATGTCTGATGCAGTCTACCCCATATCCTGGCTGTGGGGTACAATAACACAGAGCAGAAGCACAGAAACCCACATGGTAACAATGTCAGGAAGACAATGTCAGAAAGTTGAACCAAGCTTTGCAGAGTGGGTGGGGAAGAAATCACTATAAGGTTGCCCTTTTGAGATGGCATCAGACTCACCAGAGGCGTTTTGCTTTTCAGGCAAAGAACAAGATGACCAACCACTCCCCACTACATGTAAAGAAGCAGACCAGAGTTTTATTTCAACATTCACAATGGACTAGAATTCAATTCTTCCCCACCCTGCCCCCCCAAAAAAGTCCTCTGGTTTATAAATGTGGGATATTATGCTTCTGTCTCTATGATTCAAAATGTCAGGAAATGGCCCGGTATTGCTGCCCAATATTATCCTTGCATTGACATAGGAAAAAGGATGCCAAGCTTTACATAGCAAAGGGCAGCAAGAATGTTGATGACACCAATGTCAATAGTCATTCTTGACAGGGGCCATATGGACCCTGGCACATTTGAAAGGGACCACAGACTGAAAACTGTTCTATTCTATTTTTCTGTTCATCCGTTCATGTAATATCCTTATTTGACAGGGGCCCCTGGAACCTGAGGAGAGCTCCTAAAACGGCTGTGGCCAAAAAAAGGTTGAGAATAGCTGGTCTTCAGGTTACCCTCTTGTGCTCACTACCATTCACAAGGACATACAAAGCAGGGGGGAAACCCAGAAATTGACTCCATTTTTCATCAGTTAACCACTTTTCAAACAAACACAAACCAATTGTCAGGGCTGTTTTTTGACAAGCATGAATGATAGTTAGCACAAAAGGGTATCCTGTAAATCATCTTGACTGCTGACATTGGTGTTGTCAATATTCAGTCCCTGGAGCCTGGATTCTTTCCAAACTGAAAAAAAAAAAGTGAGCAGGGCCAAGCATTATCTTTCACGATAAGCAAGATTGTTTTTTCCCATTTATTTCAAGAGTCTATCAGCTACGCCTGTGCCGAATCTGTTGCTGATCCAAAGTCCGTTTTCAATGTTATAATGATTTTGTTTGGACTGTCCCCATTTTTAGTACTGTCTTGTAGAATATCAATTTGGTTTGTTGCACAATAACATAGATGCACTATTGTGCAGCTATAATGTTCTGCGAATTCATTGCCGGTAAGCTTGAAATTTGTCTCCCCACCTTAAGAAATGGGAAGGGAAAACAGTTCCTGAAGACTCTAGCCAGTGTCCTGGAACTTGGAGATTCTACATGTTACGTAGAAATGCACATAAAATTGGTAAACCTTTCCATTAATTTTTTTTTTCATTCACAATTTACAATGAATCCTTAAGAAAGAAAAGATCATCGAAGTTTGGGTCAAAATGAACTGAAGACAGATAAAAACAGGAAGCAGAATGAAACTGAAATTTAATAGATTTATCCATTCCTGTTCACAGCCAAAGGCTAACCATGAACATAAACATTCAGATTTCTCATGGAGACCCATTCAGTTCAATGGGATTTATGCAAGGATAGTTGCATAAATAGATTGTTAGTAATGGTTAATTATGTTTCCCATGAGGCATAACAAAAGTAAGCTATCAATACAAAATCAAAGTCAAACGTCATGCTTATAACATTAAAGTCTTGACAAGAGCCATAATTAAATAAGCAGGATTGAAGTTGTCAAAATATACAAAGTGATCATCATTCAAACAAGTCTGTCATGTACACGCTGGTGGAGTGTGTCCCTTACCTTCATTTAAAAAAAGAAAAGACTGGCCTTTCCAGTTCGCTGTTCTGAAGAGCTTGGTAATTTTCTTTGATTGTGTGTTCCCCATGATTTCACCGAGGTGGGGTGGGGAGGCAGAATTACTTTCAATGTCATTTCATCTACTCTCCTTTTCATTCTCTTCCACAATTCCAAGAGGTGTTTTAATATTAATAAAAAGTAAATGCAGGCAAGCATGCCAAAGCAGGATTAGTCACCCAGGGCAGCATTTCAAAATTGTGGGTGTACACATACTATGAATTCAGCTTGAAACACACAGGAAAATAGATTTATAGTATAAACTTAATCAATTGTTCATTCCGATACTTCTTCAGTGGTTGGGTCTTATTACAATCACAGGGCTGGCCTACCACAGTGACAAAAAAATCAATCTGCAGAATTTTCTAAGCCTCGAGAATAACAGCAGAAGCATAACAAGAAATCCCGATAGCAAATAAGCCTATTACTCCTCAAATAACAGGGGAAAGTAGGCTTTTTACCCAACAAAATGCCAGTAATCCATTCAGGACATTATTGATGATATTTCAGGCAGACAAAGTGGCTGTACCAATCATTATATGCTTTCAGTTCGAAGGACAGCACCAGAATTTCGACAGTGTGCTTACGTTTTTGGACATGAGCATCCATGTATGTTAGTTGTTCTCAACCTTGGGTCCCCAGATGTTCTTGGACTACAATTCCCAGAAATTCTGGATAGCACAGCTGGTGGTGAAGGCTTCTGGGATTTTTAGCCCAAGAACATCTGGAGACCCAAGGTTGACAATCACTGATTTAGGTAATCCCATGCCTAATCATGACTTCCTGTTCCATGATTTAGATTAGGCATCCTTCAGTCTCGAAAGACTATGGTATCGTGCTCTGTATGGAGGACTTGGAACAGCGTCTAGTGTGGCTGAGAAGGCCAATTCGAGAGTTACAATCCCTTCCACACTGAAGACAAATACAATCTGTACCCCGTCTAGCTCCCTGATCTTGCTGCTTTCGTGACAGCCTCTTTGCCTCGGCCTGCTGGACAAGGGTCTCTTCAAGATGGGAGAGGCCGTGATGCACCGCCTGCCTCCAGGCTGAACGCTCAGATGTCAGGGTTTCCCATCTGTTGAGGTCCATTTCCAAGGCCTTCAGATCCCGCTTGCAGATATCCTTGTATCGCAGCTGTGGTCTCCCTCTGGGGCGCTTTCCCTGCACTCATTCTCCATACAGGAGATCTTTTGGAATCTGACCATCAGCCATTCTCACGACATGCCCAAGCCAACGTAGATGTCGCTGTTTCAGTAATGTATACATGCTAAAAATTCCAGCTCGATCTAGGACTACTCTATTTGGAACTTTGTCCTGCCAGGTCATACCAAAAATGCGTCAGAGACAACGCATATGGAACGTGTTCAGCTTCCTCTCCTGCCGTGCACAAAGGGTCCAGGACTCACTGCAGTACAGGAGTGTGCTCAGGACACAGGCTCTATAGACCTGGATCTTGGTATATGCCGTCAGCTTCTTATTGAGCCATACTCTCTTTGTGAGTCTTGAGAACATGGTAGCTGCTTTGCCAATGCGTTTATCCAGCTCGACATCTAGGGAGAGAGTGTCAGAGATCGTTGAGCCAAGGTACACAAATTCATGAACAACCTCCAATTCTTGCGTGGAGATGGTAATAGAGGGAGGTGAGTCCACGCCCTGGCCCATGACTTGTGTTTTCTTCAGGCTGATTGTTAGTCCAAAGTCTTGGCAGGCCTTGCTAAAACAATTCATGAGTTGTTGGAGGTCTTCAGCAGAGTGGGCAACAATGGCTGCATCATCGGCGAAGAGGAAGTCCCGCATGCATTTCAGTTGGACTTTGGTCTTTGCTCTCAATCTAGAGAGATTAAAGAGCTTTCCATCTGATCTAGTCCGGAGATAGAAACCTTCTGTTGCAGTTCCAAAGGCGTGCTTCAGCATGACAGCAAAAAAGATCCCAAACAGGGTCGGCGCGAGGACACAGCCCTGCTTCACTCCGCTTTGGATGTCAAAGGGATCTGATGTTGAGCCATCAAAAACTACAGTGCCCTTCATTCCCTCATGAAAGGACCTGATGATGCTAAGGAGCCGAGGTGGACATCCAATCTTGGGAAGTATTTTAAAAAGGCCATCCCTGCTAACCAAGTCAAAGGCCTTTGTGAGATCTATGAAGGCCACAAAGAGTGGCTGTCGTTGTTCCCTGCATTTCTCCTGCAACTGTCTGAGGGAGAATACCATGTCAGTGGTGGATCTATTAGCTCGAAATCCACACTGTGATTCTGGATAGACTCTGTCTGCAAGCACCTGGAGCCTCTTCAGCACAACACGGGCAAGCAGCTTCCCTACAATGCTGAGAAGAGAGATGCCACGGTAGTTATTGCAGTCGCCTCTGTCTCCTTTGTTTTTGTACAATGTGACGATGTTTGCATCCTTCATGTCCTGTGGTACTGCACCTTCGCTCCAGCAAAGACGAAAGACTTCATACAGTTCGGTGGTGATGGTCTCTTTACAGCACTTCAGCACTTCAACAGGGATGTTATCCTTTCCAGGTGCCTTGCCGGAGGCGAGGGAATCCAAGGCCGCTTTTATTTCTGCTAAGGTTGGTTCGCTGTCCAACTCTTCCAAGACAGGCAGGCACTCAATGTTATTTAATGCTTCTTCGGTTACTACATTCTCTCTGGAATATAGGTCAGAGTAGTGCTGCACCCAGCGTTCCATCTGCTGTGCTCGGTCCTGGATGATCACGCCTGTAGCAGACTTCAAGGGAGCAGATTTCTTCCGTATTGGACCTAAAGCCTGCTTGATACCGTCATACATTCCTTTGATGTTACCTGTGTCCGCTGCTATCTGTATCTGAGAGCAGAGCTGAAGCCAATAATCGTTGGAACATCTCCTGGCAGCCTGTTGGACTTGGCTACGAGCAGCTCGAAGAGCCTGCAAGTTGTACTCACTAGGACAGGCTTTGTATGCTGCTAGAGCTCTCCTCTTATCCTCGATGGCTGGCATCAACTCGTCTGAATGGGCTTCGAACCAGTCGGCCGTCTTTTTGGTCTTCTTGCCAAATGTGGACAAGGCGGTGTTATACACAGCGTTCTTGAAATGTTCCCATCGTTCAGGTGCATTTGCATCAGCCAGGCCTGGAAGGGTTTCCTCAAGCGCTTGGGCAAATTCCTCCACTTTTCTTTGATCGTGAGTCTTGCTGATGTCAATACGTGGTCTTCCTTCCTTTTTCATGTGATACAATCTCTTTGTTCACAATTTTACTCTACTACACACCAGGGAGTGATCAGTATCGCAATCAGCACTCTGGTAACTGCGTGTGATCATAATACTAGGAAGGCTAGAACGTCTAGTGAGGATCAAATCGAGCTGATGCCAATGCTTGGATCTTGGATGTCTCCAGGAAACTCTGTGTTGAAGCTTCGTATTGAAGAAAGTGTTGCTGACACAAAGACCATAATAACAGCAAAACTCCAGCAAGCGTTGGCCATTTTCATCCATCTTTCCAATGCCAAAACGGCCTAGACAAGTGGGCCAAGAATTGTGATCAGCACCAACTGTTCCATGATACAGATTTATTATCATCACTATCTTAGAACTGCAGAGCTGGAAGGGACCCTCTGGATCATCAAATCCAGCCCCTGTCAAGGAGGCACAGTGGGAGGGAATCAAATTCCCTACCTCTGGCTCCACAGCCAGATGCCTACACTACTGAGCTATCCAGCAGTTCGTATTAATATAATTATGTGAGAATTTGGACGTTATCTCAAGAAGCCCCTGACAGTACAGCCAATGATAAAGGATTTGGGTAGTTTTAGTCCAAAACATCTAGAAAGCCAAGGCTTGGAAGCAAAATGTTTCTGTCTGGAATATTCCTGTTCAGGCAAGTCCTTTCCCAGAATAAACCTGTTCCAGACTGTGCACAGGTCCCCCAATCTGATTCAGAGACCAGTTCCGGGCTTTGGAATGTATCCTAATTTGGTTCAAGAATGATTTGTGTCCAAACCAATTCAATCTGTGTCTCAGTCAACTTGTAACCCTTCTGTTGATTTGCACTCAAAAACTATGTGCATTTGTGTGTGTCCATCTGTGTCTCTGTGTGACTCAAGCCATTTATATAATAAATCCCATCGTTCAGTTGCCTTTTGTATTGGGCAGTCTTTCAACACTTCTGATAGAATATCCATTTCTGCCGCTTCCCATATCTTCTCAATGAGTTCCTCTTGTTTCGGTATCTCCGATTTCTTCCAGTTCTTAGCATAAAGAATTCTGGCCGCAGTGACTATATATAGAACTAGGTAGTTCTTTGTCTTATCTATATTATCTGGTATAATGCTCAGTAAAAACAATTCTGGGGTTAGTGGAACATTACAAAGCAGTATTTTTTGTAACAGAGTATGTACTGCTATCCAATACTGTTTCGCTACTCTACAAGTCCACCACATATGGTAAAAGCTTCCCTCTTGTGCTTCACACTTCCAACAAACATTTGACACCTCTGTATAAATCTTTGACAATTTTTCCGGAGTCATATGCCACCTATAAAACATCTTATATATGTTCTCCTTGAAATTTACCGATTTTGTGAGCTTTATGTTATTTTTCCATATTTGCAACCATTGATCAATATCAATATTATGTCCTATATTTTGTGCCCACCTAATCATACATTCTTTTACCATCTCATTTTGCATTTTAGTTTCAAGCAAATAATCATACATTTTCTTAATTACTTCATCATTTGAGCCCAGCAGAAGTTTATCGAATATTGTTTGTTCTGTGTAAAAGCCCTCTATTTTATCTTTTCTGTACCTAGATTCCACTTGTGCTCTGGACCACCAGTCTAGATATATGTTTTGTGTTTTTAACTCTTCTTTGGACCTTAACTCACAATCATTTTTAATAGATCTTGATATCTTAAAAGTTTCGCTTTTGTCATGAGGTTAGGTTATGTAAAGGCCTCTATGGGTTATACCAATACCAGCCTGGTGTTTATTGGTAAATCTGCTGGATGATATTTTTCCAAGTCCCTAGTAGGGCTCTTCTTATCATATGTGAGTTGCAACTTTTCTGCTCTTTATCTTTTTTGTACCATCGAAAAGCATGCCAACCGAACTGCAAATCATGTCCTTCCAAATTGAGTAGTCTATCATTATCTAAAGTTATCCATTCCTTTATCCAGACTAATACACAGGCTCTATAATACAATACCCAATCTGGGAGACCAAAACCAGCTCTTTGTTTGGCATCTTGCATTGCTTTGATTTTAATTCTTGGTTTTTTACCTCGCCACACAAATCTCATGATTACCTTGTTAAGTTCTTGAAAAAATGACTGTTTTAATATTATGGGAATTGTCTGAAATAAAAATAAAATTTTAGGTAGAACATTCATTTTGATGGTTGCTATTCTTCCCATCAACGATAGCTGTAATTTGTCCCATCTCTCCAAGCTATTCTGTATCTCTTTAATCAACTTCATATAATTGTCTTTGAATAATGTACTAGTTTTCTTTGTGATTTGGATCCCTAAGTATCTGACTCTCTTCTCTTCCTGAAAGTTAGTCCTTTCTATTAATTTCTGTCGTTCTTGATCTCTCATATTTTTAACAAGTATTTTTGTTTTCTTTTGGTTTATTTTCATTCCTGCCATATCACCAAATCTCCTATGCCTATGGAGCCTATGGAGATTTCAACAGGATTTCAGCCTCTCAGTCTTCATGGGCTTGAGATGTTCTCCCTCCCAAGAGGGGTGCTTGTTTTCCTCAGCTACTGACCTCTTTTGGTTGTAGATGATGCTACTTACCACAGAAGCATTCATGTTAACAGAACGGTGTTTGCTGTTAATACAAAAATAACATCTGAGCAATACATATATAAATGATGGCATATACATTGTATATTATCATTATATCTATCTTATGTGCACAGAGCACAAAAAATGCTCTGAAGCTCAACATCAAAAAAACTAAGATCATGGCCACTGGCCCCATCACCTCCCGGCAAATGGAAGGGGAAGATATGGAGGCAGTGACAGATTTTACCTTCTTGGGCTCCATGATCACTGCAGATGGTGACAGCAGCCACAAAATTAAAAGATGCCTGCTTCTTGGGAGGAAAGTGATGACAAAGCTAGACAGCATGTTAAAAAGCAGAGACATCACCTTGCCAACAAAGGTCCGCATAGTCAAAGCTATGATTTTTCCAG
The DNA here is from genome assembly GCA_037013535.1 of Intellagama lesueurii. Lineage (NCBI taxonomy): Eukaryota > Metazoa > Chordata > Lepidosauria > Squamata > Agamidae > Intellagama > Intellagama lesueurii. Next base: position 13,085,511 of record JBAJHW010000003.1, read on the forward strand.
TAGTGATGTATGGAGTGAGAGCTGGACCATAAAGAAGGCTGACCGCCGAAGAATTGATGCTTTTGAATTGTGGTGCTGGAGGAGACTCTTGAGAGTCCCCTGGACTGCAAAGAGAACAAACCTATCCATTTTGAAGGAAATCAAGCCTGAGTGCTCACTGGAAGGACAGATCCTGAAGCTGAGGCTCCAATACTTTGGCCATCTAATGAGAAGAGAAGACTCCCTGGAAAAGACCCTGATGTTGGGAAAGTGTGAGGGCAAGAGGAGCAGGGGACGACAGAGGACGAGATGGATGGACAGTGTCATCGAAGCGACCAACATGAATTTGACCCAACTCCGGGAGGCAGTGGAAGACAGGAGGGCCTGGCATGCTCTGGTCCATGGGGCCACGAAGATTCGGACACGACTTAACGACTAAACAACAACAACAACAATGTGCATAGTGTTTTCTGAGTAGCAAAAGAAAAAGGTTGCTGACAATCCAAATTAAATCCAACTCCTAGTTCTAATTAGAGTTGGTCCAACATGCTAGAGTTGGTCCTACAGTTGGTTCTGACTCATAGTATCTCCATAAATGAATGACTTCCAGAAAGTCCTATCATTAGCAGCCCTGTTCAGGTCTTGCAAACTAAAGGCCATGGATTCTTTTATTAAGTCAATAGTATACGCAGTATCCTTTGGAGCTCACACAGAAATTAACAAAAAGTTAATGAATATTTAATCTTCTGAATGATTTGCAATCATATAATCACAGAATAGCAGATAAGGCTACCTCAGAAGCATCTACTTAACTTCCCTTTCCTCTTTCTCTAGTTACAGAAAGCTCTACAGAAGACTCACTAATATAATGTGCTTTGTGTTGGTCTGTTGTTGAAGACCGTCTTTCGCCACCTGGTCCACAATGCAGTAACCATCTAAATGGCCCAGAGGGACTGAATTAAAGAGTTTCAACAGGTGCAGTTTAGTTGCCAGACACAATTCAAAATACAGGTCTCTGTCGTTAAACCATAAGCATCCCAGAATCAGGTTACCTGAAGAATGCCTTCAACATAGACTTCTCCCGCCCCATCTATGACTGTCTTTTTGTGGTCTCACCACCAACATCCTGAGAAACTAGGAACTATTTCGCATCTTCTGACCTCTCTGCCTACAGTAGATTATTTTCCAAACACATCCCCACCCTTTTGGATAATGGAAGCCTTCTTTTTATGAGGTATTTTATCCTGCCTCATTTGATTTGACCTGGTGCCAGAGGCCTAAATCCAATTATTAGTTCCAACCATAGCAAATTCACAGAATAAATGGAATTTACATAAATGCTGACTTACCATGTTCCTACTGGATTTAGGCCATTACTTGGAAATGTGTTTAAAAAAAAAAAAAAAAACACCTGAAGTTCCCAGAATTCAACAGCCAGCATAGCCACTAGTTCGTTGGCTGAAAGATTTAGTGTATTGTACTCCAAAACCTGTGGTTTTATGGTTCTCTATAGTTGGTCATTCTTTGCTGTTCTTTAATATTACCTCAGCTTTTTGAGGTGAATTTTATTCATTTGCTTGAGGAATACTATCAGATTCTGAAATTAAATTAATAGGTACACACAGGGAGCATAGTTAATCACAGATGTCTATGCTTCCTGAACGTTCTGATACAGTTCTTAGCTTGAGTAGGAAAATGTCAAAGTACATTTTAAAATGGGTATTTTGGAGGGGAAATAAGTTTTTATTAAACATGAATTTTAATGTGGATTTATTTTTAAAATACTAATTTGCAGATTAATGTGGGGAAAGGATGGAATGGCTTTTCAGCTGAACTTATGTCAAAGTTACCTGGACTGAAACTAGATTTATTCACCCATCCCTGCAAGTCCCATGCATGCTTATATGTGAGTAAATATGAGTGACTGGACTGCTTTTACTTACTTGTTTCATGGGTTTTCCCTGATCAGTACTACTCAAGATTGAATATGTCAACCAGGCACATTCTGTGCTTCAGAATCTGTACTACAGATACATACAAGAAAATGCAATCATCTGAAAATTGTTCATAGAGAAATGCACACATTTTGATGTGCACCCAACAAAACTCAAATGGCATCATTGTTGTTATCACTGGGGGGAAATGCATGCAGGTAATACATATGTTTAGAAACATATGCACAAGAATGCACACATTTTGGAAAATGCATATTCCCAGTTTTGTCCGGTCAGGTAGATTTTGTCTGGAGGTGGTGGTGGTGGTGGAGGAGGAAGCATAGACCAGACATGGAGATGGAAATGGGAAACTATCCATAGATAAATTAGCTATGAGATTCTGGAAGTTGTAACCCAAGAAATACCATTTCCAAACTCTGAGTAAGCTCTACAAGAAAAAAGTGGAACTGACTCCTGTATAGAACCAGGCAATATGTTGTCTGTCTTCTCAAAATATGTGTTTCATCTCCAAATAATTCTAGAGGCTCCTTCACCTGCTCGTTTCTCCTACTACCCACTAGGCCACATTCCATTTCCTAACCACACTTTGTGTGTGTGTGTCTGCATGTGTCTGTCTGCGTTCCTGCACAAGGAATTCCACTTAAACTCCTCAAAGCACTTCCACCCTATCTGAAGTGCTTGTGTGTTCCTGCTGTTCTTGGAGTTGACATGAGCTAATAATAGCCACCCTGGTAGCATTTATCTTTTCTGCTCCCTTATGAAATTCTGTTTACTTTAATGAGGTCCTCTGTTGAGCTCTTGATTTTCAAAGAATTCATTACCTCCTCCCTCCTGCCTGCCACCCTTATCCTTCCTGAAGAACCAGAGACACCTGTTGAGAATTTTGATTATAACGTGTATTCTCATAACATCAGCAGAGTAAGGAGATATTGGTTAGCAGAGATACTTATGACACTATGACACTGAGAGAGTAAAACCAACAACTTAGTCTATTTACATATATACATAGAGAATAGACATTCCTCTGGCAGCATAACATGACATGAAGCAACACACAGCATAGGAAAAAGTGATCTGACTTACAGCAGATAAGAACGTTCATTTTACACATGACTTATGTACGGTTCTGCAGAAAATACATTACTTCATTTTCTGTTACACAAAGTTTCATCATGTACACAGCTGTACAACATTAAGTCTTAATCCTTGATACCCACACCTGAATACAATCAGTACAGTGATTCAGGTAAAAGCAGCCATTTTACATTTAACTATACAACATTCATATTTAATACATTTTCATATCAAAATCTCAACAACACCCCCACCTTTCATACCAGTTACCTTCTGTTCTGTGTTTTCCATTTTTAGCATACCAGTTGTTAAGTGGAACTGAATACAGGAAGTCAGACTTGGCCATGACGTTTTCTTCTGCTATGGTAGAATCAGATACTTTCTTCCAAATCACATGAGACTCCACTTTCCAGCAAGAGATGACAGCAAATATGTCTTTGCTGTGAAAAAGCGGAGAGATTTATCTGCCAGTTCTTCACCAGATGGTTTATGACAATCCCCACACAGCTCCTCTTTTTTAAAAAATGGTCACAGATCTTTGATATCAGAAATTGCCACAATTCAGAAAACTTTGGTCAGATAGATAAAAACTTGCATGTGTTTATTTAATAACCTGTCTGTTTAGAGATGCTGGTTTTGAGATTCTCAAAAGGCACTTCCTGAGACTCACTTGAGAACAAAAACACAAAAAGGGGGAGAGGAGAGACAGAGAACACAAAATAAGTGGGGCCACAGAATTATGACTGACTGCTTAGATGGAGCAGGGCCTGGAAAACCAAGTCAAAAGGGAAATGTAGCATCTTGAAAGGAGGCACTTGTAGGAACATTCCATGATACAACATGACAGAATTACAAGCTGTAGTAACATTAGCTGTAACAATTAGTGACATCACCAATGGTCACTGTGATTATGTTCTTAGACACCCAAAAATTATATAACCACATAACAGACATTGCTGAACTGGAAATCCCACCAGCATTGACTAGCAGTTGCTGGTGACTCTGAGGTTATGGCAATGGTGGATCTCTGTGGTTTTCAGTTTGATCTTTACAAGAGCTCTCCAATGTGATGAACCCTATCTTCACAATATGGTTCAGCACCTTGGAGAGCTCTTTTAAATTCCATCTGATATCCCCAAGCAGACCCATGATACCCAAGACTCTGATGTCACCAGTCTTCACTAGCCCCCAGTGTTGTGTATGTTAACTCTATTCAGAGTTGCCGTCTAACATCTGGAAGACTGCATGTTGCCCACGACTAGATTAGATGGAGGTTCAGACTCTATGATTCAAGATTGTGTATCTCTTACACAGAAATGTTTCCCTAGCGTTAAGTCCACATTTAATTAAGAACATTTTTTTCAATCTTTGGTCCAAATGGATTGTGCCAGAAATGCCAACGCAAACAAAACTGCTAAGCCGCCTAGAGTGGTCGTTCGACTAGATAGGCGGGGTATAAGTGCAATAAATAAATAAATAAATAAATAAATCTGTAAGTCATATTTGGTCAGGCTCTACACACATATGTTATAGGTCTGTGGGTTTTTTTCTGGGCTGAATTTCTAATGTGGAGTAGTCAGATATTTTATGGAATAATAGAAGAATAGAGATGAAAGGGAGCATGAGGCAAGGCAGAATTAGCCATAGAAACGTGTGCATCCCAACCAGTACAATCTGGTCTCCAGTGTGTCAAGAGCAGATATTAGATATGTCTAAAGAGCAAATAGCAAGTAGGCCATGATGCAAAAAAGCTCATATTGAAATTCATCTGTTCCTCTTAAAGATGCCACAATACTTTCGTTTTTGTTATATATGCTGAAACAGACTTTTACACATACACTTCTCTGAAAACTAAGAATAAGTGAAATATGTATTTTATTTTTATTTATTTAAAATATTTTCACCTATCGTTCTTCTTAAAAAGGACCCAAGGCGGCTTATATCCGTAAAAGGCAAAATTTAAAAGCTAAAAACAGTAGCTTTTGTGTACCCCTTACATACAAATATGTCACTAGTGTTAAATCTACATTTAACAAAGAACATTTTTTTAAAAATCCTTAGTCCAAATGGATTGTGGTGCCAGTGAGGTAAAGTGGATAGAGTGATGGACTGGCACTCTGGAGAAGAGGGTTCAGTTCCCCACTCAGCCAAAGAAGCTCACTGGGGGAGTGGAACCGATAAGGCTACTCCTTAAATATTCCACCTTGAAAGTCCTATTAGGGTCACTATAAATCAGTTCCAACTTGACAGCATACGAACTAACTAAAATCAGTAAGTATACAAATATTAGAAAAAGAAACAAACATTCAAAGCAAGAAGGCACAACAATTCATTTAAAAAGCTGTCTTAGTGAGTCAGTCAAAGCCAGCAAAAGCCTTTGCTTGCATCACTAATCATCATATCTGGGGATCTCTACCTTTTAGATCCAAACCATGCACCCTGCATTTATTTACTTCCAAGGAGCCATGGAAAGCTGCTAGCACAGTAGAAATTTCTGATAGTACAGTTCTGCAGGGTAGTAAGATGAGTGCATGGCTGTGAATAAGGAATCACTCAGGATGGGATGTGTAGAAGCCCCCTCACTCATTCTGTAGCTCAATAGAGGCCATACAGCTTAGGATCAACCCACATCTGTTCCAAACTCTGTTGTCTCTTTCTCTTGCTACAAGAGATGAATAAGGGACAAACAAATTCAGAAACAAACTTTAGAAAATAATTCTAAGAAGATTTTTTTTTTCTCCTACTGGCAACAGGGGCACAATATTAAGCACCATTTCCTGGTGTTTTGAATCATGGCTGACCCCAGCTTTTCCCACTCTTTTGTTGACTATGAGGGCTACTCCATTTCTTCTACGGGATTCTTTTGTATACTGTCCTTTTAATTATGTAAACCAGCTTTGGTCCTTTCGAGGAGAAAGGTGGGGCAAAAATATTTTAAATAAATAAATAATAGAGTCTGAATGGTTCTTTTAAATATAGTGTTGCTGCTCTTCTTTAACAGTTCATCAATGGAGGGTTGCAAAAGGAGTGGCTTTATACTTTTCCCTATCCATAATTTTACAAACTGCTTCCTGCCACATAATGGAAAGGCCAAGCAGACAAAGACTGTTCTCTTCAGGCATGTTTTCCCTCAGTGACTGGCTGCCTGAGTAGGATTTTTAAAAGGACTGTTATGCCTTACTGCTTTGAATGTGTTTTTAGTATTCCCTTTGTCAGAGTGGCATTCGTTTGATCCTTTTAAATATTTACATACACATTGTTTTAACTTTAAATATTGTCTTTTAATGATGTAAGCCGTGTTGGGTCTTTTTAAAGGAGAAAGATGGGGCAAAAATATTTTAAATAAATAAAAGAAATAAATAAATTTGAGAGTTCCGCACCTAAATCCTTATTCAAAAGCTAGAAACCTTTAGAAAATTAGACAACTCAAAAAGTGGTATTATGTATACATTGTCAGATCCAGGATATTTATTTATATCCTCCATCTGACAATGTTTTGAATTTTCCCAAAGGCAAATTCCTTGATCTCATGATCCGCACATGGCTCTCACGAGTTACAAAATTCTCTGGAATGCTCAAAGGAAAAGTCGTACGTTTCAGGTAACATAATTTGCCAGGATTTACAGCCATTAATTTAATTAATGAGGTTTAAAATACATGGCTGGTTCAAAAATTCTGCAGGTTTAATGGAACTGCTTTAAGTCATTGTGTGTTTCTCACCTATCATGATTGCAGCCCACGCAAGCCCCAGCACAGTAGAGATGTTAAAAAGCAATACATTATTCATAATGACACCAATGATAAGTAGATAAATTTTTGTTCTGCCTAAATTGCCAGCTTTAGCTCTTTGTGTTGTTGTTCTCTGCTTGTTACATACAAATCCACTATATGTTCTTCAGTAGGATTTGTAAAAGATATGTTTTTGTACTGCCAGTGCCAACATCACCCAGTCAACCAATGATCAGGGCAGGGTCTCTCATAAGAGTGCAGCCTCTTATGAACACTATAAACATAAAAGGAGCCTCCCCGAAGAGTGGAAGAGCATTGCGAATACACTTGGGCCACATGGGCAACAGCGTGCTGCTGGCAGATCCTTAATTCCACGTGTGTCTGATTTTGATTTGTGCAATGCTTGGATACAAATTAAGCAAAACAAAGTATGCTGCTTATAGCAGCACCCCATGGTGCTTCAAACACTCTCGGGGCAATTTACAATTTAATTATGCAGGCTACACATTGCCCCCCCCCCCCAGCAAGCTGGGTACTCAATTTATCAACCTCAGAAGGATGGAAGGCTGAGTGAACCTTGAAGCAGCTATCTGGGATTGAAACTAGGTCAGGAGCAGAGTTTTGGCTGCAGTACTGCAGTTTAACCAATGCACCATCAGAGGCTTCGCTGATTGGTTACATAAATTCCAATGTGAATTCCAAGAAAGCTGTTTCAGACATGCAGTACCACCTGCCTTTCTTAGACTTGGATAAGGCCCTTCTACAGTCCGTTCCCCCTGCAAGCACTTATACATTGGTACTCATGCTAAAATAAATCCTCAACAGGATTCTGGCCTCAGATAAAGCAGCAAATCAAATCCTTTCCACTGACTCCATCACTCACCAACAGTGCCTTTTTCCACGTATCAACACTTCCTCTTCCTTCCCTAGAGTACGGTAGACACCTGGTATTTTATTTGCTCACTCCAGCTGGAGCTAGATGAAGGAGAGGCAATATTGATCAAATGGAGAAAGTAACAGCAGTGAGGCATGGAGCCCACAGGTACGGGCAAGAACTTACTGTTAGGAAGATGGCATGACCACTTCAGGCAGCAGATGCTGTGGGGCAGCCGTGGCAGTGTCCCAGCAATTCTACTTGAACCTATTCTCAGCATTTCCTCTCTTTTGGGGGGAAGAGCATTTCTCTCTGTTGGAGACACCCATGTTGTCCTTCCAAAAGGACTTCATAGAATCATAGAACCGTTGTAGGGTTGGAAGGGACCTTGGAGGTCTTCTAGTCCAACCCACTGCCCAAGGCAGGAGACCTCATACCATCCTGGACCTCATACTATCCTGGACAGATGGCTGTCCAATCTTTTCTTCAAAACCTCCAGCGATGGGGAACCCACAACATCGGGAGGCAAGCTGTTCCACAGCTTGATGGTTCTCACCGTCAGGAAATTCCTTCTTATTTCCCGGTTGGATCTCCCTCTGACGAGTTTCCACTCATTGGTTCTTGTCCTACCCTCAGGCGCAATGGAGAATAAATTGATGCCCTCTTCCCTGTGGCAACCCTTCAGATCTTGGAAGACTGCTATCATGTCTCCCCTCAGTCTTCTATTTGTTAAGATAAACATACCTAGTTCTTTTAGTCGTTCTAGTCTTTTAGACTTCACTTCAGTAGAGGCTGCTGGTCACTCTAATTTTGTACAGAGGAAGTGAATCTGCCCTGGGTTTTAGTGCAAGTGTTACAAGAGCTATCCAAAGTATTTTGGGGATAGAGTTCAGCACCCTGGACACATCTTTCTGAAGTTCAGACTGAAACACAGAGTTGCCTGCTTTGATCAAAACAACCGCTGGGGTAGCATGGATATAATCCATCATGGAGGGCAGAATGCCATCGGCAGTAATAGTCCCCAGTAGAAGACCTTGCCAAGGGATCTCAGCCAGTCATGTGAATAGATGAGAAAGTGCACTCATGTGGGGCTGTCATGGCTGAGCTTCTGCTAAGACATACAAATTGCATCTAGAAAGTAAAAATAAATTCAGGAGCACCATTCAAAGTTTAAGAAGGAGAGGATCAGTAATGGTTGGCAGGTGTTCCTAATGGTCAGTAAGTATGCCCACCACATAGGATCTTATCCTGAAATGGGCAACCATATGGAAGTGTCTAACGCATTTCAGAGTGTCTCTCTGTTCTTCCAGGGCAATGTTGATGCCCAACAGACCTGGCCAGTGCTCTTGGTAAAATGATTATGTGCCCAAAAACCATGTTCTGAATTGTCTGCAATATCCACAGCAAGCATGACAGAGTTCCCAGCTGACAATGGGAAAATGAAGGAAAACTTTTCCTCCAAAGTAGAAACTGTGAACACCCTATGGCTCTGTGTATTTTTTAATTGCATTCATTAAAGAAATGGAACCAATACATGAAATAACCCCATAAAACGATCAGGAGTCAATGCAGAATGAATGCAATTAATTAAAAGAAGAGAAAATACTATCATGAATATAAGAGATACTAAAAATGTCTTTCAAATAGATGCATTGAGCATAAAGTTTATCAAAATTTCAATTGCCAAATACAAAAGAAGTCAGTTAAAAAAAGAACAACTTCAATTGGGTCCCGACTTTATCATCTTTAGAAAGGAATAACTGAAATCAGAAAGACCTCATTTAATAACACTCACTTAAATTTCACTTATTTCAATGAGCCTACTCTAAATATATCTGGATGTGTTTTCAGTACCTTATCAATAGCACTACAACACAAATAAAACCTAGCTATTAATGTTGGCTTGAGGAAATGTCATGAGTCCAAAAACTGAACAAATAAAGACCCCTCATTTATGAGTGTTCCAAAATGTTTAATTTTCCTTGTTCAGCATCACACCACAATTCTCAAGATTCAATACAATTGATTGGTTCATGACAAGATCTTCCCCAATCTCTAATTTTGAGCAATGAACAATCCTAGCAGGGACCATCACATTAGGCTTTCTGTTTAACAACCATATACCCAATGTCACTCAATAAACCTAAGGAAGGTGTTAGAGTCAGCTGTCTCCCCTACAGCTCCAGATGAACAAATTTCTATCTTCATCCAGAAACACTCTATATATCCATAGACACGTGTTTGATTCAGGTTTAGTTGTACTCACAGTCTTCACATCTAAAATATTTAGCATAGAAACTACGCTTGGGCATGTCCTAATCATCCTTCATGCTTCTAGCTACTTGATATTATCCCAATCATAGTTTGTATTTTTTTAAAAACATAAACTGTCCACCAAAATTACCACAATTGCCATAAAATTGGCTTCAGGACAAAGTAGTGGTTTAGGTATCTGGCTGCGGAGCTAGAGGTTGGGAGTTCGATTCCCCACTGTGCCTCCTTGACAGGGGCTGGAATTGATGATCTATAGCAGTGGTCCCCAACCTTGGGCCTCCAGATGTTCTTGGACTGAAACTCCCAGAAGCCTTCACCACCACCTCTGCTGGCCAGGATTTCTGGGAGTTGAAGTCCAAGAACATCTGGAGGCCCAAGGTTGGGGACCACTGATCTATAGGGTCCCTGCCAGCCCTGCAGTTCTAAGATGATGGTGATGATTCCTTCCTTGTCTTTCTTCCAGTAACAATTTTCTTATTCAGGTGTGATAGATGCTGTCATTTTTGTAAGAATATTTTGTTTGTACCCTCTCCAGGCCATTCACAAAATAATAAAGCCACACACCTTTATTATAACTAGTTATGAATTTCTGGCATAAACATTTCATTAACAGCTATCACAACACGTTTTTTCCCCACTTCCAAGTCCCACAAACTCTACTTTGATGGCCTGGCATTGACCTCCTGTTCTTTCTACACAGATTTTAAACCCCCGACCAGAATGAGAGGAAAGACTCCTGTTGAAATGGAATTCTACCTGCAGATGAAACATAGCCTTGGGTATGGGTTTGCCAATTACCTGTGCGTAGCTCCAAAACAGGAATGCTTAAAAAGGACATTTGCACAGACAATTAGAAATCATCTTCCAGTGATCTGGCACTGCAATCTGTTCTCCTTGCACATGGCTGATGCTTAAGTCGAAAGAAGTCAGAAGTGTGATTGGATTCTTTACAGTACATCCCAGCTGTCCCTCTTCAGCAGTAACTACCCTTATACTCCTGTTTTATCTTAATTAGTAATATACTAATCTTTTCCTTCTGCATATTCATTACAAATGATTCTTTAGCTGCTGTTGTCCTATTAATAGAATAAATTGAATATTCTCCAGTCCATCTTCCCCATAATCTCTTCACTAAGTAGCTTGGGCATCCAGATTTGCACAGGGAAAACATAAAGATCCGGGTGCCCATCTTTCTTCTGCTTACACCCTACCTCTCTTTCCATTTTTACATGTTGAGATTTTGATATGAAAATGTATTAAATATGAATGTTGTATAGTTAAATGTAAAATGGTTGATTTTACCTGAGTCATTGTACTGATTGTATTCAGGTGTGGGTATCAAGGATTAAGACTTAATGTTGTACAGCTCTGTACATGATGAAACTTTGTGTAACAGAAAATGAAGTAATGTATTTTCTGATTGGTCACAGAACTGTACATAAGCTAAAGGTAAAGGTTCCCCTTGACATTTAGTCCAGTCGTGTCCGACTCTAGGGCGCGGTGCTCATCCCCGTCTCCAAGCCGTAGAGCCAGCGTTTGTCCGTAGACAGTTTCCATGGTCACGTGGCCAGCGTGACTAGACACGGAACGCCGTGACCTTCCCACCGTGGTGGTACCTATTTATCTACTCGCATTTGCATGCTTTCAAACTGCTAGGTTGGCAGGAGCTGGGACAAGCGACGGGAGCTCATTCCGTTGCGTGGATTCGATCTTACGACTGCTGGTCTTCTGACCTTGCAGCACAGAGGCTTCGGCGGTTTAACCCGCAGCGCCACCACGTCCCTAATCTGTAAATCAGATCACTTTTTCCTATGCTGTGTGTTGCTTCATGTCATGTCATGCTGCCAGAGGAATGTCTATTCTCTATGTATATATGTAAATAGACTAAGTTGTTGGTTTTACTCTCTCAGTGTCATAGTGTCATAAGTATCTCTGCTAACCAATATCTCCTTACTCTGCTGATGTTATGAGAATACACGTTATAATCAAAATTCTCAACATTACATTCCTTCTGCAAAACACTGGAGCCATCTGTGTTTTTTTTTTGCAAATAATAAGAATATTTCTATTATTAAACAGATCACCACTTTACAATCAAAATTGAAAATTAGGAATACAGTCAGTATTAAGTATTGCAATAAACAATCACATCTAATCATTATGCACAGAATAATCAATGTAGTAAATAAGTGAGGCTTGCAATTAATTATTATTGTGTGGCACCCAACTGTTCATGATACTAACCACACCATTTCATTCTCTCCTCCTGTTCTTCCAGTCCCACTTCTCCAAAAATAAGTCAGCATTCCTCAGCCACAGAACATATGTAATCTTCAGTGACCTGTTTCATGTTCTCCACATACTGCTTCATTAAAGACATTCTGTATTACCATAAAATCCTTTTCTCAATTTTACTGAAATAATCAGTGCCTGGCATGGCTGGAACAAATGCTACAGTCAGTTTTGAAAACAATTTACATTGCTCAGCACTAATACCCAAAAATTCCTAAGAAGAGAACTCTGAGTCACACTACATGAAATACTTACCATGTTTAAAGAGGAGGTGTTCCCTCAAGTAGCAAAAGAGGTCTGTTTGTCACAGCATTGATTATTGGGGGAAAAAACAAGGCTGAATTTGCAAATCTGATTGCTGAGGCATATATCTTTGCCAACATAATAGAATGGAAAATGGGTTATATTATAGAACGGTAAATGGGTTAATTGCAGGGAATACATGTTTCCCCTTCTTGTTTGATGCTCTTTGTGTCTTCCTTTGAGTGATTGTGTTCTGCCATTTCAATCATATTTATTTTCTCTGTCCTTTCACTGTTCACTTCAATGTACACATTTATTCCAAGGAATCCATGTGCATCATCAATGAGGCCATTCAATAATCTGTAGAGATGTTTTCTACCATATGTGTGTGTGTGAGAGAGAGAGAGAGAGAGAGATGTTCTTTTCACATCTAACCTTTCTTCCACATAACTAACAATGTCACGCACAATATCAAAGGTACCTTTACCCGCTCCTCTACCAATGTTATTTATGCCATCTTTTGCCAACAATGCCCATCTGCACTCTACCTAGGATAAATGGGACAGTCTCTACATAAAATAATTAATGGTCACAAATCAGACATCAGGAATGGCAACACAGGGAAACTAGTTTCACATCATTTTAATTTACTAGGTGATTCCATACACAGTTTGAAAGTGACCATCCTAGAAAAGGAAAATTACAGGACAAGAATTCAGAGAGAAATAGCTGAAACAAAATATATACACATCCTACACACGCACGTTAATTGACTTAATATAAGCCAAGGCTTTTTAGGGCACTACCAGATAAAAACACCATGAAGATTGTACTGCATTTCCCAGGTTTTTTCTCCCTTTAACAGATCCACCTTAGAAACGTCAAAGGTAAAACAGATTCTTTATCCTGCTCTTGCAGTCATCCATTGCCTGGGGTAATTCACACACCCTTGCAACTGATTACAAAGGAAATTGTGTAGTGGGAAAAAATTCATTAGCAACTGTAAAAATTGTAAATACCTAACATTCACATTACTCTACCATTGCTATTTTATGACAGAGGTTCTCACACCCTGTACAGCACAAGCTTCAATGAAATACCTGCATATCAAGGTCGCTATCACTAGAATATTAAACACCGTTTACTTTCTTGCCAACCAACCATGATGTCTGTATTTTGATATCTATATTTTGATACCATATATAAATATTTGCCATGTTATATCACTTTCTCTTATATCTAAGTGGACTTGAAAAACGGAGGTGCTACCACTTTTTTGTATTTTTTTTAATTTGTTTTTTACTTTTATTTTGTTTTTACCTATAAAACTCAAATGAACTCAGGGTTCAGAGGTGGTATTCTATTCATGCAAAAGCCTTACCCAGGTCTGCTTAGCTTCATTGCCTGTGTTATCTTTTGCCTTCACACCATAAATTGGACAAAGTAAACATACTTACTTAATTTCCACCATACCTTGCATGCCAGAGAATCCCTGAGGCAGTTTTGAACAAAATAATACAACCCAAATAAATCGTTCAAATCATTTAACATACACAGTTAAAACCATCCAACCAAAATATGCAGTTAAAACCACTAATTAATCACAAAAATGCAGATGGCGGGCCATCTCCACGGAGCTGATCGCTAGAAAGTCTATGGTTTTGTGCAGCTATATTTGAAGTCTCAGAAATGCAAAGCATGGATTACAGAGCTCCATCTGCTGACCTAGGCATATGGGGATGTACATCTGTTTGTAAAAGGCCTTCCTATCCTATTTTTCCATTTTGATGGAGATGACAGTTTGTTTAGAGAAAATAACAGCAAACTAACCAGGTTACACCAAAGATACCTATAGTTTAGCATTCTGAAACAAAACAAATGCCTTCCAGAATGTCCAGTTTTTAAGTGGACAAGTCCCAAAACTTAGTTCAAGCAGTCCAAAGCCAGTGTCAGTAAAGCCTCACACAGACCAAGCAAGGGAAATCCAAGGTCTCAGTCCAGGAATCCGGGGCCAATGCCAAAACAAACACGGTTTTACCCAAAAGTCCAACAAGCCAAGTATACAAGATCCAAAGTCAAAATTCAGTAACACTGACAGCCAAGTGCTGGCACAGTGAAGAGTAACATGAATCTAGGTATTTCAGGAACGCAAGTGGCTGATACATCCTGGTGATGGACGTGTTGCTTCAGCAGATTTTCCAGCCTCAGCCTCAGAAGCTCCTAGAGTCTCAACCAGGTTCTAGCTACAGTACATCCTTCTAGAAATTGTCTTCCACACAAGGGATTCCTACTGGGATTCACACAAGGTTTGTATAACTCACCACAGCTAATTGTAGCTAATCGACAAGGTGCCAGAACACATCTCCATAGCTCACCTGGGTGCGCGATGAGGCACAGGACCAAGACCTACTCCTGCACCTCATTAATTGGCCATTAGTAGTCATAGCAGATTGCACAAACTTTACACAAATACCAATAGGATTTTGGCCAAGGAGTCCTGGTGGTTTTTCTACAACAGATGAGCACTTCCAAGTAGGCAAGACATTTCTGTCCTTCTTTCTTAGGCATTGCCATTCTGATTCTGACTGCTGCAGGGCTCCCTTCTTCTTAAAGAATGGACTCCTGCTATTTCTCATGACTGGCCAGGATTATCCTGGACTTCACTGTGAAGAACCTCTTGCACGGGGTCCAGGTCCTCATCTGATGAGAATTCTGTTATGTGTCAGGCAGCAAGCACCAGGTCTGCATCATCTTAAGACAGTCCTTATTAACAAAGAAAGAGTTCAGTACTCTTTATAGGTCATTCCAGTTTCAGATCAGTCACCTTCACAACAGGAAGCAGGCAGAGATGAGATTGTCATCGGTCCATTCAACAAAAGTTCCAGGAATCTGGAATAGCATCATAGAATAGCAGGTAAGAGGTAAATTCTAAGTTGCCTCCCATAAAGTTTCTGTTGGCAGCACACACGGAATGTATCGCTCTCAGCCAGCTTCTCCCTGGTGTCAATTTTTTTCCATTTAGCACTAAAACAGAACCTTGAAATGCTGGCAGCACTTTTGCTCAAATCTCATCAGCCTGCACCTCTCCCTAGAACAAATCCTCCATACATCCATGGCACTCTCTTCATTCTTTGATACTTCCTTGTCAATTGTTGAGGCACTGAATTCTCCTTCCAAACTGGACTCCCCCAGATGCATGAAGCCTCCCTCCTCTTGACTCAGCAAGGTGAGGCATGACAGAATCTTTCAACTGGAACATGATATTCTACTAAATTCAGTTCTTCAAAAGACCTCTGGTTTATGAATATGGAATACTGTGCTTCTGTATCCATGATTCAAAACACCAGGAAATAGCCCAATATTGCTTCACAAAAAGGGTTACAAGAAGGAAAAAGGATTCCAAACTTTACATGGCAAAGGGCAGCCTGAATGTTGACAACACCAAGAGCAACAGTCAAGATGGTCTACAGGATGCCCTCTTGTGCTCACTACCATTCACAAAGAGACATCAAGCAAGGGAAAATCCCAGAAGCTGAGTTCCTTTTTATCAGTTAACCACTTCTTGCCCAAACACAAAGCAATTGTCAGGTCTGTTTTTCAACAAGTGACAAAATGGATTTGGTTCATTAATGCTTACATTAAAATACAGCAGTTAGTCTCTAATGTGCCACAACATATTTGTTTTGTTTTTGGCCTGTTATGCTAGCACAGACCAGCATGGTTATCTGTTCTAAAATGACATAAGGAGTGTCTCCTTTAAGAAATTATGCCATGCCTTATACCAGTGGCTCTCAACCTTGGGTCCCCAGATGTTCTTGGACTGCGACTATTAGAAATCCTGGCTAGCACAGCTAACAGTGAAGGCATCTGGGAGTTTCAGTCCAAAAACATGGACCCAAGGTTGGGAACCACTGCCATATACCAAAGGGGCAGCAAAGTACAGCCTTACATATAGTGTTGGACTGTAGCCATAAACAGTCCCACCTAATGGTAAAGAATGCTGAGAGTGGCAATACAACCACTTCTGGAAGGCAATATTTTGCCTGCCCCTACCTGGAGAGGTATAGAAAGTAGCTCATGAGAGGAAGCTGCTCTTGACTTGTGGTTCCTATTTTCTTCCTTTCTTCTTTTAGCTTTTCTTCAGCATGGCACCTCCTTTTCCCCTTCCAGCTTTTCACTTAAATCTATCTTTTCATATGCCTTTTCTCCTCTCTCTTTTTGGCCTCTTTTCACCTATTCCTAACATGTCTTTTCTTGCCCTGACTCTTTCATTTACCCTGGGAGAAGATTGTCACTTGTTACTGTCCTTAACAGATGACACCTTCTTAAATCCCACAGTCACTCTCTCAACAGTGTCAGAGCAGCAGATGCATGCCTCTTTGAAAATGCCTTTCAAACAGATTATTTTTAGGAGTTTCTTTCTAAAATATTCAACTCTGGCCTATTTGCCAGCTGAGAAATTTCTACAGAACTCCCCTGCCCCATGCAGCCTTATTTTTCACTTACTTGAGTTCCTTTTGGGTAAAGCTGGTCAACTTTGCCCAGCTTGGAACCCTAAAGACACCATGTTAGCTACTGTGGTGCAGCCCGCCATTTTGAAAATGCAAGGTTAAGTGTATTTATGAACATTTGCTTCCATTCCATGACTCTTTGATCATTGGCTTGATAGGGTTTGTTTTTGCTGTTATTGTTTATATGTTTTCTCTCTTTTTTTGGATTTGTTGTGTTTTTGTGTAAGTTGTGTATGTTGCTGCAGCTACTGTTGCTTTTGTTTTCAGAACTACCATGCTGGGGGGAATATAAGCAGTTCCTTTTGGAGGACACTTGAAATACTTTGATAAATGTAGACTCATTCTGAATAACAGGATATTTTTAACGGATGAAATATGGAATAGAAACTCTCGCGCGCACACACACACAAATGCCAAGCCCAGTATCCTAGTCATAGCAGAAAGGTAATCATATATTGATTTATTGATTTTATTTATAGGCCGTCTTTCCCTCGATAAGGGGACCCAAGACAGCTCACAATATGAAAAAGAATAGAATTAAAAACATAAGTTAAACATTAACAAACAATTAATTAATTGTTTAACTAAAATACAACTGAATAATTAAAAGCAAGTAAACATTTAAAACTACGTTAGTGTTCCCCCTGCTTCAGCAGGCCCTTCCATTGCACAAGCAGCCAAGTAACTAGTTTTGCAACCCATCTCACAAGCAGTGTGTACAACTGGACATACAAAAGGGGAATCTGCCAGAGCAGGGAGAACTTTGCCCTTCCACAATCCTGTAATGCAACAAGACACCAGCCTCAGTCTCCCAAGAAAAGCTGACAGACAAAAGCACCAGAAATTTGATAAAAATGAGAATGTCATACAGCCACAGATAGGGTGATGGTTGCAATAAGACAGAAGGAGGATTGTGGTTTCATGTCATCCTGTGGTTTCTTTAAAGCTTTAAACCAGCTGCAAGGAGGATGGGATATGGTCAGGATTATGATGCCACTGGACAAACATTAACCCTTTCTCTCATGCCAACTCCCATTTTCCAAACTGCTATGTGGTGTGGTTCACAGCTTGAAAGCACCACTTTTGAGGACTAAACAATAATAATTCTTTGTCATCAAGTCAATTCTGACTTATGGCGACCATTTTCAGGGTTTTCTAGATAAAGAATACACAGAAGTGGTTTACCATTCCCTTCTTCTGGCGTGCATCCTGGGACTGTGCAGCTTGCCCAAGGCCACCCAGGCTGGCTCTACATGCAGGAGGCACAGGAGGGAATCAAACTCCCAACCTCTAGCTCAGCCAGATTCCTGGCTCACTGAGCTATCCATCCAACTAATAATCATTGCATGCCATAAAGTTGATTCTGACTTATGGTGAACTTTTCCAGGGTTTTATAGGTAGAGAGAAGTGGTTTACCATTTCCTTCTTCTGGGGGCATCCTGTGACTTGACAAATCTGAGAAGTGTAGTCCAAACAGCCTACATTTCTGAGCTCTGGGATGGAGTACACAGCCCATAATGAACTTGGTCTATCCTGGCTTGATAATGAACTTGGTCTATCCTGACTTGATAAAGAAGGCTGACCGCCGAAGAATTGATGCTTTTGAATTGTGGTGCTGGAGGAGATTCTTGAGAGTCCCCTGGACTGCAAGGAGAACAAACCTATCCATTTTGAAGGAAATCAACCCTGAGTGCTCACTGGAAGGACAGATCCTGAAGCTGAGGCTCCAATACTTTGGCCATCTCATGAGAAGAGAAGACTCCCTGGAAAAGACCCTGATGTTGGGAAAGTGTGAAGGCAAGAGGAGAAGGGGACGACAGAGGACGAGATGGTTGGACAGTGTCATCGAAGCGACTAACATGAATTTGACCCAACTTCGGGAGGCAGTGGAAGACAGGAGGGCCTGGCGTGCTCTGGTCCACGGGGTCATGAAGAGTCGGACATGACTTAACGACTAAACAACAACGATCCTGACTTGCCCACCCTTTAGGCTTCTCATCTGTGCAAAATCTGCAATAATTCCTCCCATAAATCCTCTGACTGGATACTTACAACCGACAAAAAGTGAGTATTTGTTCAGGCAGGGAAGAATATTTGTATAGAACTCTCTGCCAGAAAATGTAGTGTCCTAAATAAAAAATTGTATGCCACCATGTTGATATCTACTTTTGGTGACCCTGCCAAAGTTTTCTAGGTATAAGTTACTCAGAAGTGGTTTACCAGTCCTGTCTTCTGGTGGCACTTTGAGACTGTGTACTCCGGGTCACATAGATGATGGGGTATGTAAATTCTAGCAGTCACTCATATAAAAGGGAAGATGTGGTGTCTGTGGTTGTTATATTGGAGTGGTTTATAATTTGTGTATTGTGATTTGTTTGCCACCCAGAGTAGTGGCTCTGTCACTCGCTGGATGGGAGAGAGAAAGAAAGAAAGAAAGAAAGAAAGAAAGAAAGAAAGAAAGAAAGAAAGAAAGAAAGAAAGAAAGAATGAATGAATGAATGAATGAATGAATGAATGAATACTTGGGGCCATCATGTGGTTTGCAAGGTTACAAGGAGTAAAACAGAAGAAAGAAAGAAAGATCACATAAAGAGCAAGCGATTAAAAGGAACAACCCATTGAAGTTTCGGTGGGATTGAATGTGACAAGCAGATGAAAAAAGGCAGAGCCAGACATTATAGACTGCTCATGAGTAGACAGTGGCAATCCTTGAGGGTTGTTTGTGTGTGAATGTCACAGAAGGAGATTTCCTTGCCTCCTAAAAATTTGCAAATTAGCTTGCCTTGTTCTGTGATTAATCTAGGCTTGCAGCAATGGGATTCCTTTAAAGTCTGATTATCTCAGGCATTAAATACTGCCTCAGTCTGATCTCTTGGACACTAACATGCTTCCAGCTTTAATTGCAGACTATCCAACATCCGCTTCTGCCTTTGCAATTAAGTGGTTGGGAAGAGAAGATGGAGGAAGACAAAGACAAAGATATAAATTGTGTAGAAAGAACTGCCTCACTCTATGGCCAGGCCAGGCCCTCTCCACACTAGAAAGCTATTTTTAATTGTTCCTAGAGACCAAAGTGAAAGCTTCCTAAAGGAAACATACAAGACGTTAACAAGCACAAATTTATGCATCCCACCTACCCACTCATCTCCAAAAATAGAGAAGGAAAAACAAAATCTCTGAACAAAGGTTGAGATATTCAGTGGGAATTAAATTCTCACTGATGGTTGGGGTGGACGAGGAGAGCTGTGAATTAGGAGATGAAGAAAAATACTGCACGCTACAACATTTTGTTGCAGTGTTCCACTTGAACTGTTGGGTTCCATATGCTGGGAATCAACTGGAAATAAAGGCTACCACCAACGCACCCTGTTTGTGAGCATCCAAAGGGATTGGTCTCCTTATTGTACAAAACGGTAAACGCCAGAACTAGGTTGACGTTGATGTGACCTAGCAAATCTTCTCTTCTTTGCTAATGTGTTTTCAAGCTGACTCTACAACCACAAAAGCTAGAAATAACTTCCTTAAAGCACGAAAACAGCGATACATAGAGAATTCCACAGTTTCTGTGCGTATTTTCACAGAGACGCTGAGACATGCTTGGTGACATTTTCGGATGTGCTAAAAAGGGAAGAGCTTTCAGAATGCGGGGGAGTAGATGTTCTGTTCCACGGAAACCTGTAAAATGGGGATGGGGATGAACATTTTCTAGTTCTCCAGATATAGCTTGGCTGCAGGGTCTGTCATCTCTCATCATTGACTACTGTGACTAGGGTTGATGGGAGTTGTAGTCTTTCAATATCTGAGGGGCCAGAAGCTGCCAACCCCTGGCATTTGTGCTAGGACAGAGGAATGTAGTAGACATTTCTCTTGGCTATGAGACAAACTTGCCTGTTTCCATTAATGTCGTTTTAAAGAAGACTTTAAAATACGTCTTTGGTTTAAAAAAGAAAAGAAAAGAAAGAAAGAAATCCCCTGGAGAAGAAGAATTGCTATGACCTTGTGAAAGAATCACCCTTCCTAAGGCATACAAATATTTCTTTTGTCTTAGCATCATCTCTGATCAAACAAGTGGAGCTGGTTTTCAAAACAACAGCAAGAAAAAGCAGTCCTGAAGGAGAGCTGGCGCCACATCCCTGCGATTAAGATAATGATGTGCTGAGGCAAAAATATGCTCCTTCCCTCACCGCACGTGTGTGTGTGTGTGTGTGTGTGTGTGTGTGTGTGTGTGTGTGTGTGTGTTGTGTGTGTGTGTATTGATAGACTAGGACTCTGGAGGTTTGGGTTCAAATCCTTGCTCAGCCATGGAAACTGATTGGGGGAGTGGACCTGGTAAAACCACTCCTTAAATATCTCACTCACCTCAAAAGCCCTATTAGGGTCACTATAGGTTGGTTCCAACATGACAGCACGTAACACACACAATACTTCTTTAATGGACCGTAAAATGAGAGATAGTTCAACAGATACTTCAGCAGAGTGAGAAAATCAAGAACATCAAGAAATTCAGGTATTGCCAATGACGGCAATACCTTTTTCCTTCTTTTCTTTAAAATATTTGTTTTAGTTTTTCCAACCAACACCAATGATGGTAGCGTGCCACCAGCAACACAATTCCTACACAGAAACACACACACAGAGAGAGAGAGAGAGAGAGAGAGAATGACTACCCACAGAATTATATCATTCCACAAATTTGGTATGACGGCAGTGGATGCAAATAAGGAACAACTCTGCTCCCAGCCTCAAAATACACTGGAATAATGTGGTGTGTTTCCCCCCCCCCCCCAATCCCAGGGTGACCTTGGCAGGGGGAATGAGTGGCCGCTGTGAATTGAAGGCCAGATGGTAGTTTTAAACAGAAGAAAAACCTCAGCCACTGCAGCTTCACCTGAAAATCTTTCTCACCTCACTCCCCAAGTATTTTCTCCCATTCTCCATTAAAACCCTTTGACTTTCTTCTTTTGTTCTGAATTTAAGCCCTCTCTTCTATTTTTGAAGAAAAATTTCCAGACAAAACTTTTGTAACAACCGGATACGCTCTTCGGGCATTCCCTATTTGGGATAAAACACACACATACACCCTGACGCACCTCCATCATTGCTCCCCACATATACAAACCAAACATCTGAGCACAAACACAGAAGTCCCCCATATGATCAATATTTATTTATTTATTTGTTTGTTTGTTTGTTTGTTTGTTTGTTTGTTTGGCTTTTACCCCGCCCATCTAGATTCAAACGAATCTACTCTGGGCGGCTTACAGTCCGAGCAATATAAAACAAGAATTAAAACAGACAAACAATATCCAAACAAAAAAGAGAAGTAAGCAAAGTCCAAGATGGGAAAACACAGGGAACTAAGTGATGGAAGGGGGGGAAGGCCTGCCTGAAGTCCCAAGTCTTCAGCTTGTTCTAAAAAACTCCCAGCGAGGGTGCCAGGCGTATCTCAGGGGGCAAGATGTTCCAGAGGCGAGGGGCCACCACCGAGATGGCCCGGTTTCTAGTTCTCTCCTTCCGGACCTCTCTCGAGGTCAAGCCCCTCAGCCGCCCAGCCTGGCTAGATCGAGTGACACAAGTAGAGCTAGGTGGGAGCAGGCGCTCTGCCAGGTATCGAGGTCCTAAACTGTTTTAATATTTGGGGGTGGGGAGGCTCGTACTCCATACTTGGCTGACAAGCTGCTCTGATGATTGGGAACATGATTTCCTGACCAGGCAAACTGTGTCCATGGGTAGACCATGAGTGCCTGCTTCAGACTGTTGCTTGTCATAGGAGAAGAGTAACTATCAAAGCGCTCAGACTAGCGCCCTTCCAACCCTGCAAGTTTACTTAGTCCTAAACAGAGAATGCCCGAATAGGGGGAAAATAAAATGGAGATATTATTTGAAAAGCTACGTTTCTATGACATTCTCTCTTGCTCTACTCATGCCTGGTTACACTCAAGCGTGGGGAATTGAGGAAGCAGGACCACACTGCCTGCTGGGTCTAGCAGGAGGACTACAACAGAGAGCTTCCTATACCTTAGGATTTGAGGAAAGCCTCTATGCAGATGACCAGGCTATCGGCTTCAAAACTTCAACCTTGATAGCAAGGAGTCATGGTGGTAGGAGACATGACGATGAGTTTGTGGGCATCATGTGGGATTTTTTTTCCTAGCCCTACTTGGAGATCCCGGGTGGTCTTCCATCCAAGTACTAACCTGGCCTGATCCTGCTTAGCTTTCAAAATCAGGTAAGATTTTGTGTGTACAAGGTGGTATGGTGACCCCCTAATGAAATCACATGGAGCAAAAACAACGGATCTGTAGTATCAGCATGAATTTTGAAGGCTTTTTCAGTCCACTCAGGCACCTGTGATATTAATGAAATTAGGACATAACTGTAATCAGAAGAAATCCTCCAGATTTTGAGTACGGGTTTCTAAAGATGGCCTTCTGTGTTACCTTCTCACATCCCATCAACAGTGAGAATACACATATTCAGCCATCTGCCCACCAACCTTTCCAGTGGAACTGCTCTTAATTATATCACAAGTGGAACCTTTCACAGGTAATCAGAATGCAGGACTAATATATAATTATTCCCCCATCAATATATAATAGACACTATTAATCAAATTTAGAGTTTCTGGTGTGCAATGATTATTTTCTAAGGGGGGAAATTATTCACTTTTTGAAGGAAAGAGAGTTGTTTATCATTCTGCAAATGGGTTTCCTTTGTTTATTAGCTCCATAATTTAACAAAATTATCTTTCCCCACCAAGATGAATAATAAGAGGTGCTGGAGACAAGTTTGGAATAGAAAGGCTGGTGTGGTTTTCTCACCACTTCCGTATCTGCAAATCCTTTGCTCCTGGTTCTCTCTAACTCATACAGACAGTCTTACAAATAAGTGGCTTTGATGTGTGGTATGGTGGTTAGAAAGTTGGGCCAGGAGTTAGGAAATCCAGATTCTAATCTCTGCTGATCTGTGAAACACGGGGTTTGATCAGACAAGCGATACAGGACTGCCATGGATTGCACCTTGAAGCGTCACATTGCTGGGTGCAACTGCCCTTAATGGTGTGACCCTTCTGTGCACATAAGAATCACTCTGTCAGGAATGGGGCTGTGCCGGAACCTGGAAACCTTAGTGCAGGCAGGATTGGCCCCATCTCTCTGGGAAGAACTGCTCTAAGGTTTGCAGGACTGGGCCCTTTCCCTGCAGCTGTTCCCCAGCTCCTCAGGAGTACCACCCGGGGAAGCTGAGGACTGGGCTATATGAGAACAGGCCTTCCTCACAGACCTTTGCCTCAGCAACGAAGGTCTCCGGCCATGCTGTGGTTCCTGTCTTGCCTCTCCTTACATCCCTGGACCCTGCTGCCTTGATACGGTTCCTCCTGGCTTTGACCCTTGGACTGTCTGACCACAATTTGCATCATCCTTCTCCTCGGCTTCTGTTTGGACTCAAAACCCCAGGTGGTTGGTCTCTGCTTGGGCTGTGGGGTTGGTTCTACCTTGTTCCTGTGGTCTTGCTCTGGACAGGGTCCTGGTGCCTCTTCTACTGAACCCTGACACACTCAAGCACAGCTCCAGAAAAGAGTAGCCCTGCTGTTGGACAAAAAAAAATCAGAGTTGGGATGACTTGAAATTTTCTGTACATCCTTTGATGGCTGGAAAAATAACTGGAGCAGGACAGTGCCACGAGCAGCCTAGAATACAGATGGGCATGAATTGGTTCACCCCAGTTCATAAAGGCAGCAGCACAGGTGATGCTGCTCCCCTTCCCTGCCTCCTCTGGCTCAAACAGCCACTCACCAGGCCCAGCTTCCTGCACCTCCTCAACTGATCTCCCAGTCCTGGCAAGAGCTCAGGCTTCCCTGCCCCGCCCTCTTAGCTGATCTCCCACTCAGATAAAAGAGAAGTTGTTCTTGCTTGTGACTGGGGGATTGGACAAGGAGGTGGAAAAAACAAGCAAGCTGGGCCTGGTGAGGGGCTGATCAGCTGAGGAGGCAGGGGAGGGAAGCAGCAACACCTGTGCTGCTGCCTTTATGAACTGGGATGAACTAAGATGAACTGGGATGAACCAGTTCGTGCCCATCTCTAGTCCAGAACATGAGCTATATCTCTGTCTGATCATACCCTCAAAGGATGGTAGTGAACATGTCATTTCTAGGCTATGTGTGAGTCTGTGTGCACACTTGCATATGTACAACCACCATATAAACTTGAGATCACTTGTCCTAGAACCTGTTGGAGCTAATTGTTAGCAGAAGGCTTTCAAAATTAAACCAAGGCTTCATGAAATTATGCCATGGGCCGCAGGTTGAATTTGCATCATATGGCCTAATATCTGTGCTGTAAGTCACAAAGAAACAACAAGGGAAAGGATGATCTTCCTAAACTGATGCTTGGGCGGCAGAACTGCTAATTTCTGAATAGTGGTTTAGGCATCTGGCTGAGGAGTCAGAGGTTGGGAGTTCAATTCCCCATGGTGCCTCCTTGACAGGAGTTGGATTCAGTGATCCATAGGGTCTCTTCCAGCTCTGCAGTTCTAAGATTATTAAGATTGTTAAATATGCCTTACATGGGAAGCAGTCTTACATTCTTTATTCAGGCTGCCTAAGAGTTTTGTAGCCAGGATAAGTGAGAATTTTCTTTCACATTCTTTATTTTTATGTAGGTTTCCGTAATTTGCACATTTCTCCATATTCAGAATAGACCTTGGTAATGAAATCATGTGAATGCAGAAGAAACAGAAACGGAAAAATTCATCCCTCCAAGTTGAGGGCTTTGAGTGTTTAAACCTCTAAAACTCTAAATTTAAAATTCTGGCAACGGAAACCATGTGAATATTAAGAAGCTCTTTAGCTTTAGCACCTCTGTGAGAGTCAGGAGTAACGTGACCCTCTCCATGGTGCAAAAAGCTATAGGTAGTAAAACTTTGGCCCTTGCAAGTGGGTGAAAAATTTATTTCATTTTATTTTTGAATAATTCACCAATACTTGCAGATAATCTCTTTGGGAACAGAAAGAAGGTGATACTTTTTAAAAATGGATTGCGGGAGACAGGAAGATTGTCAGATTTTGCCATTCTCCTACTACTTCCTAATTCAACAATTTTCCCCCCAATTTGTATGCTGCCCTTCTGCATAGGAGCCCAGGGCAGGGAACAATGCACATGAAATGCAGATCTCTAAAATCACAACTGTAAAATCATGGATTATACACATATCTTAAACACAGATTACAAGTGTCTGCTAAAAATACTGTAACAGCAGTACAAACAAGTAGCAGTCAAAAGTTAATGGAATATTTGCTTATAGCAGAATGGTCTGCATAAACAAAGGTGTGTGTGTGGGAGGGAGAGAGAGAGAGAGAGAGATCTGATGCCTGAGATACAAAATTGTGGGGACAACCAGATCTGTGAAGGAAAGGATTATTATAACTGGGACATTGCCACATATGGTAGTCCTGTTGTTGTTGTTTAGTCGTTAAGTCATGTCCGACTCTTCGTGACCCCATGGACCAGAGCACGCCAGGCCCTCCTGTCTTCCACTGCCTCCCGGAGTTTGGTCAAATTCATGTTGGTAGCTTCGGTGACACTGTCCAACCATCTCATCCTCTGTTGTCCCCTTCTCCTCTTGCCTTCACACTTTCCCAACATCAGGGTCTTTTCCAGGGAGTCTTCTCTTCTCATGAGATGGCCAAAGCATTGGAGCCTCAGCTTCACGATCTGTCCTTCCAGTGAGCACTCAGGGTTGATTTCCTTCAAAATGGATAGGTTTGTTCTCCTTGCAGTCCAGGGGACTCTCAAGAGTCTTCTTCAGCACCACAATTCAAAAGCATCAATTCTTTTAAAGATGCTGTCTAGGTTTGTCATCGCTTTCCTCCCAAGAAGCAGGCGTCTTTTAATTTCGTGGCTGCTGTCACCATCTGCAGTGATCATGGAGCCCAAGAAAGTAAAATCTGTCACTGCCTCCATATCTTCCCCTTCTATTTGCCAGGAGGTGATGGGACCAGTGGCCATGATCTTCGTTTTTTTGATGTTGAGCTTCAGACCATTTTTTGCACTCTCCTCTTTCACCCTCATTAAGAGGTTCTTTAATTCCTCCTCACTTTCTGCCATCAGAGTGGTATCATCTGCATATCTGAGGTTGTTGATATTTCTTCCGGCAATCTTAATTCCGGTTTGGGATTCCTCTAGTCCAGCCTTTCGCATGATGTATTCTGCATATAAGTTAAATAAGCAGGGAGCAATATACAGCCTTGTCGTAGAGGCCTAGAGGCCATAATACACTCAGGTACCACAATAGTGACAGCTTGAGGAAACAGGTAGAACCTACCTAGCCAGTGGGGTACTGGAATGCGTGTTGCTCCATCATCATAAGCAGGTCACAAGAAGAAGAAAAATAGATGGCCTTGGTAAGACCTCATACATCAATAATGACATGATAAGTTTCTAAGGGTGAAAAAAAATGTTTCGAAGAATGTCTCAAAAGCTAGCTGCACACAGCTAGAGCAATTAATATTTACGACAAGAAGCTTCATGCCACAACTGAGCAGAGCTAGGCTTAATGGGCCCAAAACATGCAATTTTAACAGCTCTGGAGAAGACGAAAATGATGTTCTGTAACAGATTTCTAAACGCCGAGTCTCCTCCAATTTTTGAACGGCAGCATATATAAGACTTGCTATTAGATTGTTAACATGTCCTGTAACCAATTATGTCTGTGTAGCTTTTCTTACAAAACTCGCCATGAAGATTTTTATGCTGTGAAGATGTGATTTTGACCTAAAGCACTTGTTAAATCTCAGTGGCTAGCTGATAAGACCTTCTAAAATGCCAGAAGTGTAATGATTAAAAGTATTTTCTGCTACAGTGCCTTATATGTATTCGTTCTCTGAATTATGCTACCATGCAGTGTATTGTTTGCATTAATATGACTAATGTGGTCTTAAGGGTATGTCCCACACCTCACCTTTAGCCATTTGATACTAGAATAAATTCCATCACATGATTCTTGACATATGAATAGCATTGTAGCAACCATGGTTAATTTAAAGGTTAAAAGAAGCTAATGTATTCCTTCTGCATGGGGATTTTTAATCCTATTTACCGAGGCTGGAATAGCTCAGTGGTTTAGGTATCTGGCTGCAGAGCCAGAGGTTGGGAGTTCAATTCCCCACTGGGCCTCTTGAAAATGCCCCCAGAAGAAGGGAACAGTGAACCACTTCTAAATATTCTGCATCTGGAAAACCCTGAAATGGGTTGTCATAGGTCAGAACTGACCTGATGGCACAGGATGATGATGATGGTTTACCAAAGAATATCCAAATGTGGTTATGGTCATGAGCTAGAGTTGCCAAATGCAAAATTCACATTAGTGGTGCTGGCAGGACTGAGGAAGCTCTGGGGGGAAAAGAACCATCTTTGGTGAAGCCCTACACACTCTTGGCCATCCTGCCTTGCGCACATCAGTGTCTCTCTCACACACGGGCTTCTTTAGAGTTTTGGTGATTCACAAACTTATCCATTGTAAGACTCATTGTAAGACAATGGGCTATAAGACATCACCACGCTGACATGCCGAACTATTTCTGATTTGAGAAACTATGCAGGGTTCGACACAGTGAGTAGTTGGACAATCGCCAGAGAGTTCCAATCTTCAGGTAGAACTAGGGAATAATCCTTCCTGAAACCCTAGAGAGGCATTGCCAGACTTATGGGGCATTTTTGTGCTATATGGACTCCTATAGCCTAGCTTAGTATAGGCAGTTTCCTGTTGTATTAAAATGCACCACACACTTCTGAAAGTCACGTTTTGAGGTGTGTGATGGGCTTCAAAGAAATAAAATACAAAAGGAACAATGCATACTTTAAAAAACACAGATAGCTAAAAACGCATGTAATTAGGAAAAATATACACTAACAAGTTTTAGGCAGTGGGGATAAGCGTGTGCGAAAATGTGTACATAAGGGGGAACCAGGAAACTGAAACAAGGTTCTCCCTAAGTATGAGAGGAAAGTCACTGTCCTTATGTAGCTGTCAGTGGCTGTGGGGTAGACTCGTTGTCTTCTAGGAGGTCAAGGATGCTGTGGCGTGCCAGACAGGGCGTGCCACAGCAGGGGTGAGGTATAGCTGCTGGCAACTGGCCTAGTACCATGCTCCCTTGAGCTTCTGCTTCCCTGTATTGGACAGGCCCAGGCAGACAAGCAGAAGACAGAGTGGCAAAGGAGATGGTGGCAGAAGACCTCTCCAGCCAAAGGTTAACCAAGCTGGGTGTTGGTTGAGCCCAAGGTGTCGGGATCTGTCTGGAGGCTGCCAGTGGACACTGGGCAGGGGCTCAGGAGTCTGTTCCTGATGGGGGCCTATCAGCTCCAGTGCTCTCTTTATCCCGTCTCCGACATCTAGAGTGCCAACTCTCTCACTGACCCCAATAGGAGGGTTGTTGATGCTGTTGGGCCCGCTGAACACGTTGTGCCTCCTCAAGCGGGACTGTCAATTCCACCCACTCATTGGTCCAGGGATCACGATGGTACACCCACCTTCCAGCCCTCAGGGCTTCATTCCAGCTCTATCAATTATTTTTGGCAGGCCTCCTAGTCCACCATGTCTAGAGCATCCACCCAATGGTCTGACTCCTCCACTCCAACTGATTCCCTTTTATTTCCCGCCCCCTGGGTCACTACACCTTTCTTCCCCTGCCTCCTTCTCTCTGGCTGCTCGACGTCCCCTGTTGTGCGGTCACTCTGAATCCTCAGTCTATGGGGGAGCTACAGGTCGTAAAGTCTGCCAGGCTGATACTGAGGGCGAGAGTCTGCTATGGGTTGGACCAGCCTTGGGAGTGGGGTCCTCACTGGTCTCACACTGCCTTATGGGGTCCAATGGACTGCAAGACCCCAGACTTCTCCCCAATAGTGTAAAGGTAGTAGCAGTACCCATACACATGCTTTTAAAAACCGCAATGCAGCAGCAGAGAAGGCATTCATACCTCCATCTTTTGTCCAATCTCTTTCTGTCCTTTTCATCTACCCCTACCTCGACTTGCTGTGACAAATGAGTGAAGAGCTTCAGGTGAACACTGATCTCCTGAACAGTCCTTCAACAGCCAGTGTGGTCACACTGGGACTTTGAAGATCTGGGTTCAAATCTCCACTTGGCCATGGGAACTTACTGGGAGCATGTGTGCATTTAAAGATTTAAATGTTATTTTAAAATTAATTAATTGGGTTTTCATTGTTATTGCAGTTTCATTGCTTTTTAATCTGTAATTTATCGTGTTTTCAGTATTATGGGCTTTAATGTTGTAAGCTGCCTTGGGCTGCCTACCCAGGAAGAAGGTGGCCTACAAATGATACAAAATAAATAAAGATATAAGTGAATAAAGATAGACTCCTTGAACATATCACGTACATACATTGAAAACCTTAGGGTTGCTATAATTCACAGGTGACTTAATGACACTTAACACATCATAATGGTCACAATATTCAGCAGTTCACAAGTTTGAGAGCCTCTGATCTAGAGTACTGAGTCCAGTTCTGGACACCACAATTTAAGAAGGATGCCAGCAAACTGCAGCAAGTTCAAAAGAGGGCAACAAGGATGATCAGGGGACTAGAAACCAGGCTCTATGAGGAAAGACTAAAAGAACTGGGGATGTTTAGCCTCGAGAAAAGAAGACTGAGGGGCGATAGGATAGCACTTTTAAAATTCTTGAAATGTAGTCATACAGAGGAGGGGCAGGATCTGTTCTCTATCATCCCAGAGTGTGGGACACGCAACAATGGGCCGAAGGTACAGGAAGCCAGATTTAGGCTGAATATCAAGAAAACCATCTTAACTGTTAGAGCAGTATGACAATGAAACCAATTACCTTGGGAGGTGGTGAGTGCTCCAACGCTGGAGGCATTCAAGAGAAAATTGGATAACTATCTGTCAGATCTGCTTTGATTTGGATGCCCTCAATGAGCAGGGGATTGGACTCAATGGTCTTATAGGCCCCTTCCAACTCAATGATTCTATGGTTCTATGATGGTCTTAATTTGCTGAGGCAAAACTCATCATCTCCATCATAATGGAGTGACAGTCAATGTACATGGCTTGTTCTCAAGACCAAACTCTGAGTTCACACCATTCTAGGCTTTGTTAGATGTTAACACTGGTCTACCAAGCAGAAAGGCAGACAATGGAATGGAATGCATGTGTAGTGCTGCCGTAACAAGTCAGCAAAGCACCCCACATTTTATCTCTCTGTGCCACCAAGCCCTGCTATCTAGGTCAAAGACTGGCCTACTATTATCTAAGCTTTTTTCCCCCACACTCCTGAAAAAGTACCAGGACCTATTCACAAATGGCAATACTTTCTCAAAAATGAAGGAAAGTTCAGTCGTTCAGGGCTGTCCCAGTCCATGGCCAAGTCAAAACTTTCTTCAATAAGAAGCACCATCTTTCTGGAACAGAAATAGAATGTCTTGCTTTGTTATTTCACAGGGGTCACACAACTGCAGGTATGGTCAACAATCTCCCTCAGATCTCTGAAGAGTTTCCTCCCCTCGCCCTTCCTGTGCCTAAAATATGGAGCTGCCTTTTGTCCTACTGCGGCGGGTGCCGACGTTCATTCTTTCCTGATGGGCTGTTCAAATGTCAAGATCTTTCTTTTCTTAGTAAGGTCATCCTAATGAAAGAAAACGTTGCAAATATTCTTGCTTTTGGCACGCAGGGAGCCTGCTGGGCAAGGAGATAGTCTGATCAAATGACTCACTAATGTTCACAAGATTTTAGCCTACTTTTCTCTCTGCCACCAGCTGTTTGATATTCTACAGCTCTTTTTTTCACCCCCTTCCACAACTAAACGAAATGTTCCATCTATTTCAGATCTTCTTCGGTACACCGAGATGTCAAATAAACCTGAGTGGTGAGCTGCTTTTTTTTTTCTACTAAAGGTTATCAGTTCATTCTCCTATTTGTTCCAAAGCTGAACTAGCAGCATTCACAGAAGGACAGCAATAAGCTTTGTAATAAAATGCAGACACGGTTTGTGACAAATTTTCAATTTTCCATATATACAGTACATATTGGTTAACCTCAAAACACCCGGTTTCCAACTAGCCAGAATCCTGTTGGTGTTTACGTAAGGTGCTATGGCTAACTACAGCCAGCTGCCTTGGTTGTGTGCCTGGTCATGCCCCTGAATACACCAACATGAGGCACCCTTAGCCATAACTACCAAGTTAACACAAACCTTACAAAACCACCAGTAGGATTCTAGGCAATGTTCAAGTACACCCAAAGTGGACCAAGAAATAAAACCTAAAATGAGGGATGGAAATGAGATGTAGAGTTTATTTATTTATTTATTTATTTAACTTATATGCCGCCCACACTACCCAAAGGTCTCTGGGCGGCTTACAACAATTAAAATACAATAAAAAGACAAAACAATTAAAATGCAATTAAAATATATACTCTAAAAATTGCCATCAGGACCCACAGTTGATATTATTTCAATTAAAAGCCTTCTGGAACAGGAAGGTTTTGACCTGGCGCCGAAATGTCATCAGCGTCAGCGCCAGACGAATCTCAGTCGGGAGGGCATTCCATAGTCTGGGGGCAGCTGCCGAAAAGGCCCTTTGTCTACAAGCCATCCCTCTTACCTCCTTGAGGGACGGCTCTTTCAAAAGGGCCCCCTGGCTAGATCTTAACTGCCGGGTAGGTTCACATGGAAGGAGGCGGTCCTTCAGGTATCCAGGGCGCAAGCCGTTTAGGGCTTTATATGTCAAAACAAGCACTTTGAATTGGGCCCGGGCAACAACTGGTAGCCAATGTAATTTAAACAGAATCAGCTTGATGATTCTAGCGGCCCCACCACTCACCAGCCGCGCAGCTCGATTCTGGACCAGTTGCAGTCGCCGGACCGTCTTCAAAGGCAGCCCCACGTAGAGCGCATTGCAGTAATCTATGCGAGATGTTACCAGTGCATGTGTAACTGTCATGAGACTCCGCTCGTCCAGGTAGGGCTGTAGCTGGTATAATTTCCGCAGCTGAAGGAAGGCGCCCCTGGCCACCGAGTCCACCTGGGCTTCCAGAGTTAGACTGGGGTCCAGGAGCACCCCCAAGCTGCGGACCCTGTCCCTTAGGGGGAGTGTAACCCCATTCAGGGCAGGGAAATGGCCCTCCAGCCTGTCCGGCGAAGCACCCACTAACAGCACTTCCGTCTTGTCTGGATTGAGTTTCAATTTATTAACCCTCATCCAGTCCATTATCAGGTCCAGACACGAGTTCAGCACAGAAACCGTCTCACCTGGATTGGTGGAAAATGAGAGGTAGAGCTGAGTGTTGTCAGCATATTGCTGACTCCTCAGCCCAAACCTCCTGATGACCTCTCCCAGCAGTTCCATGTAGATGTTAAACAGCATGGGGGACAGTATCGAGCCCTGAGGAACCCCATGACATAAACGCCATGGGACAGAGCAACTGTCCCCCAGCACCACCCTCTGGACACGGTCAGCCAGGAAAGAGCGGAACCACCGTAAAGCGGTGCCCCCAACTCCCAACCCAGCCAGCCTATCCAAAAGGACACCATGGCCGACGGTGTCGAAAGCCGCTGAGTATCAACAGGGTCACACTCCCCCTGTCTCTCTCCCGGCAAAGGTCATCATACAGAGCGACCAAGGCAGTCTCCGTACCAAAACCCGGCCTGAAACCCGATTGAAATGGATCCAGAAAATCCGTTTCATCCAGCAGCGCCTGGAGTTGCCGGGCCACAACCCGCTCCAACACTTTGCCCAAATAAGGGAGGTTCGCCACTGGTTGGTAGTTAACCACCAGCCTTGGGTCCAGGTTAGGCTTTTTAAGGAGTGGCTGAATTACCGCCTCTTTCAAGGTGGTAGGGACCACTCCCTCTCTCAAGGAGGCATTCACGGCCTCCTGGACCCAGGTGCGAACCCCCCTGGCAGATCTTCCAATTAGCCAAGATGGGCAAGGGTCGAGCGGAGTGGTGGTAGAACGGACAGATCCAAGCACCCTGTCCACATCCTCAGGTCTCAACAATTGAAACTCATCCATTAATACTTGACCTAAGCACGGCACACTGGACACATCCTCTGATTCTGCAGTAACGGTGGAGTCCAACCCACTGTGAATCTGAGTGATTTTCCCCTCAAAATGAATAGCAAACTCATCACAGCGAGCTGATGAGCAGTCTGGGACCTCCACCGGATTTCCCGGTTGAAGAAGATCCCGGACCACCCGAAACAGCTCTGCTGGACGACATTCTGAGGAAGCAATACGGCTGGAGTTGTCAAACTAGGAATAGATTTGATACTAAATAATTACTGAATTCACCCACTAAAATGGGGCCTAGCTTTGCCCAGCTTCCTGTTCAGAAGGAAAGTCCCAGGGAACACTAGGGCAGGAACAGGAAGCTTGGATGGAGCTACAACCGCCTAGCTAAGCCTGAAAGCGTGCCAATTTAGGCCCTTTCTCCCACATGAGCCACATTTAGGTGCCTATAAATCAGATAGAATTCCCAAACTGGGGAGTTATGGAATATTTAGTCCAACAAATACAAACATCCCATCCCTAGTCACTATAGCTCTTAGACAGAGTAAAAAGCATAGTTTCAGACTCAGTCCCTGGACTTTCTAGTTGAGGGAACTGATCATCAGAAAGACCCTTGCCAGAGAGTTTGGAAAACCTCAGTCAAAGGAGACAGCACTAAGCTAGCTGAATAAATAACCTCTCCTGACAGAGAACAATCTTCACTTGATTTTTCCAAAGCCAGCTTTCTCCCATATATGTGATGGGAGCAACTTTTTCCCTTTAACAAATGCAATGCACTCTTCTTTCTGGGACCAAACACTTCAACACTTTACTCTCAAAGATCTGACAGCATGCAATTGGCAGATATTTACATATTGGCCTTATCTCAAATTATCTCAATTAATTTATTCTTGTGAGAAGAGCTATTTTATACTATTGCCTGAATCCATTGGTGGTCACAGTGAAAGTAATCCATTGACTCAACAGGGTTTACAGAAGTGTTGACATACTATTGAGCAATTGATTCAATGGGTCTAACTGGGACTTCAGATTAGAATTAGATCTAAATGTTTTTATTTGAGTTTGTCCTTATTTTATTTATGCATTTTAATTGTCAGAAACAATTGTGTTTCTTCAAGGCAGTGGTTCCCAACCTCGGGTCCCCAGATGTTCTTTGGCTAAAGCTCCCGGAAATCCTGGCCAGCACAGCTAGTGATGAAGAGGCTTCTGAGAGTCTTAGTCCAAGAATGTCTGGGGACCCAAGATTGGGAACTACTACTCAAAGGGAAATATGCCTAAGAAAATCTGATAAGTATGAAGAAGATTATGTCATACACAAGTCTACATATGCACCACGTATCACATCAATGGGCACTTTATTTGTATGCATGGCAGTTCTGAAAACTTTGTGACATTCTAGCATTGCATTAAAAGACAGAATCTAGGACATCCTTATGGCTCTGAAGCCATTTCCTTGTGTTGTTTGCCTTCAGGGTTTTTCTGGGCCAAACAGTGACTCAGAAGTGATTTTATAAATAAATTAAATAGAACATTGCAAGGGGTATTTTATTTTATGCATAAAATTATTACTTCAATGTTTTTTTTCCTAACTCAAAAGTATGGCTGTGTTTGTAAAAATTCTACTGTATTGTGCATAGGTTATTGTCTGTACGGTTTGTGTATTTGAATAGCTATAAAATGTTTTTAAAATTGCAAAGAAAAATCAATAATAAGAGACAGGTAGTCTTTCAAGAAAACATGTCTGCTACTACTACTCTTCTCTATTAGGAACTCCCCATAAATCTCCTAGGAACTTAAGATTCAAGAAATGCAACTTCAAACCCACTGGAAATGGAATATAATGGAATAGATATAAAGACGGAATCAGCAAAACAGTGCATGATAGCCAGGAAAATTTGGCCAAAGGGGTTTAATGGAGAAATATTTCCCATAACTGCTCATCATCTTATATCCATGTTCAACACATTATACCTTACTAGCTTTGTTATACACAAATAGCCAGGCTCTGTATGTAAACAAGACCCAACTGCAGGCTGCAGAAAGCACTCTACTTTAGCTGCATGGGGTTATTTTAGGAATGACAGAAGCATTTCTCACTCACAGTGGAGTTCCTTGCAGCTTTGTGAGATGTATCTCCCTCTTACATGGAACTGCCCTGAGCAATCTGACATTTGGAGATAAGTAGGCCAATATATTGCCTCTGTGTGAGAAGCAAAGGCGTAATCTTCCCAGGTACACACATGGCATTTCCCCCCCCCCCCCTCACCCTCCATATGACCACCGACACAGTGATGTCGAAGTGACATCTGACTCAGTGGGCGCCAGTCAAAGGGCCTGGCAACCAGTGAATCCTCTTGCTAGTTGCTGTGAAAAAGGGAGCCTACAAGAAAATAAAAGTTGTGTGTGGTGATGTTTAATGGTAGGTTTGTACCCAGATTCTAGAGACTAGCCAGTCTCGCTGGAGCACGTTGCCATTGGTCATCAAGATCCACCTGAATCCAGATTATTTTCTTTCTTGCTCTGGTGTGTACTGAGTATCTTGTGTAAGATCCTAGATTACTTTTTCTAACACAATACTTGCCTCGCTAAATAGGGCAGTTGCTTTTTATTTTACAGTTAGCCTGTATGTTCAGGTATGTGAACAGCTACAGTAGACCTTAAAAATACACCTATTACTAAGCAGAAGACATGGATTAAAGTTCCCAAAATCCCCAGCCAGAACTGGCTAGCATTGGGAGTTATTCAATATTCCCAAATTATTGGCTTTCTCTGCCCCTGCACATAAAGGATTTCAGCCTTGGTGTTAAATGGGGTTCTGCTTTTTTGGTAACATGGCCCTTCATTCCAAGTCTGCAGGAGATGAAAGGTTCTTAATGAGCTGTTAATATTAACTTGATAGGGTTAGTAATTGGAGAATGTCCCGTGGCCCTTTTTTTATAGCAGGCCATCCTATCAAATCGCACTCTGTAGAACAAACACTGATCGGAAATGGTTCCGTTTTCACATTCTTGAAATGAAACTGAGACTTTTGGAAACGCTGCCAGATTGCCTTTCAGAACAAGGGGGGGGGGGGAAGCAACGTATATCTGTGTTTACATCTCTCTTGCCTTGATAAGGCACTAGGGTTTTCCCCACTTCTGAAAGTACATTTTATTGTATTATTATTTTTGCAAGCTGTGTTGCCACCAAAACAAAACAAAAAAACCCTGATCAGTTATCTTTATCCAATTTAATTATAACTTTGTTTCTATCCTTGAGGGATAATTTCTTTTGAAGTACAAGGTTTTATGTTCTGCATATTTTTTTAATTATAGAATTGTGAAATGTCAGAATTTGTAAAATGCAGCTCCTACTCCATCTCATTGGGAAGAAAACTCAACAACACTGGAATTTAGAAAGCCTATTTTATTGATAGAATGGTTCTCCTTTCATTTTTTAAAAAAACGTTTTGTTCATTTGGTGCTATGGTCCTGCCAAATAGTATGAACTGTGTTAAACGAATGGCTGGATGAAAGGCATTTGAAGAATTTGTTGAATAGAGCTGGGATGAAAGAGTTAATGAAGCGGGCCAAGCAAACATTTTAAGTGGCATCCAACAACTGGGTGATGGTAATTTTTCAGCTATGATTTGCTCTGGGATATGAGGCATTCAAGAGAAAATTGGACAACCATCTGTCACATCTGCTTCGATTTGGATTCCTGCATTGAGCAGGGGGTTGGGCTCGATGGCCTTATAGGCCCCTTTCAACTCCATTATTTTATGACTCTATGATTCTACAACATAGATCACTGACCAGGATGGTTCAAGGCCTTTTGCTGCCTGAGGAACAAGATGGTTTCCCTTCCTCCATTCAATGTACACTCGCTGAGAAGACTATCCCTGGCAAAGGGAAAAGATCCTCCACCAGATCTGAGGGCAATAGACCAATTTAAGGGAACGGGAGCTGAGTGGCATGCATTACCGTTATCCTCTGAGAGAGTGAGGTCCACAGGCTCAGAGGAATAGCTAGTGGACTGCTGCCCTGTGCTCCTCAATAGTAGGGCTAGCCCTGGTATTGGCAGAAAGTGCTTGTGTTCCTCCTCCTGTTTCTGCAGCCAGCTAATAATAGGGACATGGTGGCGCTGCGGGTTAAACCTCAGAAGCCTCTGTGCTGCAAGGTCAGAAGACCAGCAGTCGTAAGATCGAATCCATGCGACAGAGTGAGCTCCCGTCGCTTGTCCCAGCTCCTGCCAACCTAGCAGTTCAAAAGCATGTAAACGTGAGTAGATAAATAGGTACCACCACGGTGGGAAGGTAACGGCGTTCCATGTCTAGTTGCGCCGGCCACGTGACCATGGAAACTGTCTACGGACAAACGCTGGCTCTACAGCTTGGAGACGGGGATGAGCACCGCGCCCTAGAGTTGGACACGACTGGACTAAATGTCAAGGGGCACCTTTACCTTTACCTTTAATGATAGGGAATTGCTAAGATCTTATCAATTGCCAGGTGCTGCACCTAGCTTTGGAACAATAGCAGTACCTTCATTGGGAAGACAACAAACTAACATAAGATGAAACAAACCAAAATTGATTTGAATGTTTCTGAGCTGCTGTTCTCCCCCCCCCCCCATCCCTCAATACACCATGGCTGTAACAAGCGATGCGTTCACTCTTTCTGTAGAAATGTTCCTTACACAGATTTTTAAAAGCCAAGAAGGCACTATTCCCCTTGGTAAGGAAAAAAAACCCAACTGTCCTGCAATTGCATATCAACAATTTTTAAAAAATCAAACAGGGTGTGCGTATTGGTACCTTAGTATTCATGTGGGTAATGTTGAATACTGGTATGTGTACTAGAGATTATATGCAGCCACAGACATATTCGTAGACACTACAGGTGAAGGAGCTGCACTCTGGAAAAGTGTAGCACTTCCTATTAATGCTTACCATGACCTCAGCAGACAAACCTACAGTCCTGCAATGGGGATGAGCTTGAGGAACTGAAGACTCCAAAGCCTGATGGGTGGAGGAGGTGCTTGACCCTGGAGATCCTGAAGCCACAGAGAAACAGGAGCCTGACCTTGCAGATCCTGGACCCTTGGAGACCTAGGAGTTTGAGCCTGTGAGTGCTGGTGGCTCGGAAGCTGAGTCTGAGGAGGAGATGGGATGATGTCTCAGCCCTTGCGAGTGAAGAAAGCTGAAGGCATGAACCTAGTTTAAAGCCTTAAGATGGAGTGCTTGGATGCAGAAGAGGTCTTGTAGGTACGGGGTCTCTTCATGGGGATTCTTTCCCCCTGGGAGACTCAGGGGCCAAACCCTGCATCTGAGTTCTTCCGTTGCCAGCTGAATGCCTGCAGTTGCATGCTGGGTGGGGTTCCAGCAGCACAGCTAGAAGACTGCCTCCGGGGGGGTCTGCAAGCTGTTGGAAGAAACTCATTGAACGTCTATCTTGTTCCTGAATCCCTTGCTCTGATTTGCCTGGACCTTTTTTTCCTCTGGACGTCTTCTTGACCTATGGCTTTGGCTTGCCTTACCAAAGTGTCTGCTTTGGTGAGCTGTATAGTTCCTGCTTCAACCTTTCCTTGAGCTTCACTTGACTCACCCAATGTAGAACAGGACAGTGTTTCCCATAGACAAAACCAAAACCAGGGGCAAAGATAGTTAGGTATGGAGGCCAGAAAATCATAAACAGGACATTTGAAGTATCTCTAATCTTCTAATCCTGAAGCTACTTTGCTTCAGCCTGAAGAAAAGGCTATTAAATCCTATTAAAGATTTTCTTCCATTCCTGTCCTTGAGTTTTTGTCCTACACCCATCTCCCAGCTTGCACTAAAATGTCATGTATGCTCTTAATTCCCAACAGTAACTTGTACTTGTGCCTTTCCTTTAAATGATCTGAATGAATATTCTATGACATCATAGCAGTCCAACCGATGGCTAAGAGGCAAAGAAGATATGGTGATCCATGGAGGGCTCCACATGTTGTCCTGTTATTGTTATCCTCACCTGCTGGACTATTATTCACAAGGCTGACTAGGCTGAAGCCTAGGGGCCCCACAGGGATTAGGGGCCAGTCAATTGATCAGGGTCAGGCTATCAGCTGTAATGGGGAGAAAGATGGAAGTGCTGGAGAGAGTCCATAATACCTGAAAGTCTAGGGGCCCGGCCATGGGTTAATACGGCCCTGCTCACCTCCTCTTATGATCATTATTTTACAAAGTTGCACAGAAGCTTATTTCATTCACGCAGGGTGTTCTAAGGTATGACAC
This sequence comes from Intellagama lesueurii, assembly GCA_037013535.1. Classification (NCBI taxonomy): domain Eukaryota; kingdom Metazoa; phylum Chordata; class Lepidosauria; order Squamata; family Agamidae; genus Intellagama; species Intellagama lesueurii. The sequence goes on from JBAJHW010000003.1 coordinate 13,125,737, forward strand.
ATCTGGAAGCATGTGTCATACCTTAGAACAGAATCCATAAATAATACTATTTTTTTAAAAAAAACTGGCAATCTGTCACTGTTACAAATGCAGAAAATAAAGACTCTGAAAAACATCAAGACCAAGAGGCACTGAAATAAATTTGTCCAGGATCAAGATTGTTTCGGCACAGTTTCTTATTCCAGGGTTCTGTACGGAGCAGCTTTTTTGACAACAGAATCTGGGACAAGTAGTAAAGGCATAAGACTGCTCAGTTTACTTAAATCCCTCACTGAGAGATGTCTCTTCTAATGCAAGATGGCAGCTAATAAATGAGTACAAAAAGATTACCATTTTGAAACACATTATTTATGTATGCTTTGGGGGAAAGAAAACAGGTACTGTGCATGTCTACAGCAGCTCGAAACATGGCAACATGACGTAAATCTTACCAACACTAGGCTACTCGTTACAAATCTCGAGCCAAGAAGGGAGACCGGGAGTTAGTGCATGATCTATTCTCTCTACTGCTTTGGGGCCAGCTGGTAAAATTTGCTCTGGTTATGAGCCAAACCTTTAACAGCAGATCATTTCAAAGAAGATGCAAGTGTACCCACCACTCGTATTTGCAAAATCAGAGCAAGGCTCTTAGGAGAGCATGAGTTCTGTTCCAGCACCGTCATAGCACTGGGCATTTTAACAGCCAGGGTCAGATTTTTTAGCTTTTGCTTTGAAGCTTTCTGGCAGTATCTTTCGTGGTATTTTCCAATGTGCATTGGAATGAACTGAGAAAGGTGCCAGCTTTTCCCCCGTTCTTGTAATACCAGAAACAATGGCAGCTGTTTTATAAGGGAAAATAGGGCCCTGTCCCACCTAAGGTTCAGGTTGCCCCTGGACAGCCCAATCCTGCCTGTCCCCTTACCAGAGGTATGCAGGGAGGGCTGGCGGGGTTGGAGGTCAGGGCTCTGCCTGTGTTCTCTTACTGCTCTGTGCTGGGAGAAGACATACGGAGATTTGGACTTCATTGTCATCAATTAGAGACGGGCAGGAAATGAACCACGGACCAAAAACCCAACGAACCAGGCTGGTTTGTGGTTTGTTTCACAACCCAGTTCAGGAATCCTGTTTTGCTGAAGTAAAACAAAATGGCAGACTTTTTTTGTCCATTTGGTGTTTCGTTTGCCTCTGCAAAAGGGGATGCCCACCTGCCTCTGTCGCCTCCACCTATCTGCTCTTTTCGCCACTGCTGCTGTGGGTGCCATCCTCGGTGGCAGTGGGCCTGGCTTCCATGCCAGAAGCTGGCCACTACCTCTGAGCATGCGCCTGCAGTGGTGGCAGAGACAGAGGCTGCAGGAGCAGGTAGCCCACCCCCAGGCATGGACTGGACGAATGAACCGCAAACGGGTTTGTTTTTCTGGTGGTTCGTGGTGGTTCGTGGTTTGCCACGAACCATCACGAACCACTGGTTTTTCCATCTCTGTCATCAACACGTGGATGACACACAGGTCTATCCCTCCTTTTCTTCAACTGCAAATGATGCTGTACAGGTCCTTGAGAGCACCAATAGTGGACTGGACGAGGGTCAATAATTGAATCCAGGTAAGTCAGAGATCCTACTGCTGGGAGGATTGACAGACCATTTAGAGGGATACTTACCTGGCCTTGATGGGTAACACTTGTCAGATCCTTAAGAGGATGCCTGACTCCTCCAGGAGTCCTACAGAGATATATAGACCTCCTGGGCAAATACAACAAACCTATGCTTATCATAGCTGGCATTTATCCCAATTAAGCGTTAACCCCAGAATGAACTCAGACACTCACGCTCCCCCTGAAGGATCAGGTCCATCCTCAGTTTGGGGGTAGTCTTGGACTCAGCTCTCTCTGCGGAGGTGAAAATATATTCTGTGGCCAAGAGCGCCTTTTTTCAGCTTCACTTGATTGCCCAGCTGCACCCCTACTTGATAGGAAATGCCTAACAACAGTGCTGCATGTGTTGGTAATCTCTAAAATTGATTACTGAAACAGTCTCTACGTAGGGCTGCCCTTGAAATCAACGGAAACTTCAGCAGGTCCAAAATACAGCTGCCAGACTGATTACCAGCAGATATGAAGACATCTCTCCAGTCTTGACATTCCTTCACTGGCTCCCTATTAGTTTCTGTGCCCAGTTCAAGGTGCTGGTCATGACCTATAAAGTCCTAATGGTTGGGAGCCTCAATACTTATTGGAACGCCTCTCTCACAAAATAGCTACCCATCCCACTTGCACAAGCGTTCCCCCATCTGATATGGAGGCCGTTATGGGGCTTTGGAATGTACCCAAGAAAGAACTGTGTTCCATTTGAACCAATTTGTTCCCAGGATCTGAGTCAATTAGGAAGTCTTCCACTGGCTTGCACTGGAAAACCAAAACTGTTTTTGCTTCTTGAACTTTGAAGACATAGTAGACCCTTAAAAAGGAGGATATATTGCAGATAGCTAGCTTCATGAGTCTGGGTGCTAGGTATTCTTTAAGTTAGTTTGTTTCAAAGCTGAAATGATTTGTACCCTGTCTGATACGATTTGTGCTCTGGACACAAATTGGTTCGCACATTTTCTTTGCTTTGCCCATAACCAGATCTGGCCGTGTAGGTTTGATCCCAATCTCATGCAAATCAGATTGAATCAGGCCAATTTGGTTCAGCATTTGAGAGTTGTCCAAATCTGACATCCAACCCTAAGAAAAATAAATAATAATAATAATAATAAACCCATCCAATCCACTTACATCCTGGGCTAACATGTTATCCATGGGAGAATACAGTTGAACTTTAAATCAAATGCTATCATGATTTGTAAAAGGCTAATTATCTTCACAGCATCATTTCTGTGTGTCTTTCCCAGGGGAAGGATTTGTATTAAGAGATCATTTTTATTATGCATATACTTTTTGTGTTCTGACAAATAGCAAGGTACCTAATATTTGGCCTGTCATAGAGGCAACTTAAGTCTACTGGAGTCCTTAAAGAGCCCTTTGCATTAATTCAACATGAAATGTCAATGTTTCATAATTCATGACTGTGCGCCAGGAGACCTATTTTCAATAGTGCACTGCTGAGGGTTCAGCTAAGATTGCATCTGAAATCAAGGGAGCCAGATCTTTCATGGAATGTTTGAATGCCTTCTTTCTGTCTCCAATTTTAATTTCTGGGATTGTGTGTGTTTTGATTAAACACTGTCGTATTGATCTAAGCTGCTATTAGTATATCAGAAAAGTACACAAGCCTTTTGCAGGTCACAGTTATTTAATCATACGTTCAGTTGGCTGGTCACTTTTCCATGCGCACAAAGAAAAGTCTTCACAAATATTGACTCAGGGCTTGATCATAAAGGCTATGAGTGCCACAGTGAATCTCAGGGCATGGTCACACTGACAATAAGAACCACTGTCGAATCAGGTTTTGCTTAAATAAAATCAAATTTAAAAATCCCGACTACACAACGCAGAAGGAAGTCCTATTTTTATTTTTTTGGCCACAAAGTGAGTTTTTGGGAATAGGCAGGTTGAGAGTTTCTATTTTAACTTGCTTGTGAAATCAATTCATTATGAATCATTTTGGGGTGTGTGACTGCCCATGTCATAGTAAATACTGCCGGCAACCATCCCAGAGGTGCAGCAACACAGCGGCCCGGCTTTATTGCCCATCCGCTGGGTGGCAAAGCACAGTCATTGCTCAGTGATTTTCAGAGGAGGTGCTGTGAAGAGGAGCTGCCAAGCTGCTGCTGGCAGGCGCAGCATGAAGAACTGGAAGCAGACGGCTTCTGCAAGGGCATCGGCTGCCTTTTACAAGCACGGGGAGGTGCAGCATGGCCAAAAAAGAAACTCACCCATCAAAAACAGATTAGACAAAATTTGAAATAATAAGGCTATCTATGGTTCATTTAGCCTTTTGTTTCTGTTCATGGGGTTTTCTTGGCAAAGATACTGGAGTGGCTTGCCAGTTCCTGCTCCAGGTGGATCGCGTTTAGTCAGAACTCTCCACTATGACCTGTCCGTCTTGGGTGTCCCTGCATGGCATAGCCCTTAGCGTCTCTGAATTACTCAAGTCCCTTCGCCACGACAAGGCAGCAGTCCGTGAAGGGGACAGATTTTACTTTCTTGGGCTCCATGATCACTGCAGATGGTGACAGCAGCCACGAAATTAAAAGACGCGTGCTCCTTGGGAGGAAAGCCATGACAAACCTAGACAGCATCTTAAAAAGCAGAGACATCACCTTGCCAACAAAGGTCCTCATAGTCAAAGCCTTGGTTTTTCCAGTAGCAATGTATGGAAGTGAGAGCTGGACCATAAAGAAGGCTGACCGCCAAAGAATTGATGCTTTTGAATTGTGGTGCTGGAGGAGACTCTTGAGAGTCCCCTGGACTGCAAAGAGAACAAACCTATCCATTTTGAAGGAAATCAACCCTGAGTGCTCACTGGAAGGACAGATCCTGAAGCTGAGGCTCCAATACTTTGGCCATCTCATGAGAAGACTCCCTGGAAAAGACCCTGATGTTGGGAAAATGTGAAGGCAAGAGGAGAAGAGGACGTCAGAGGACGAGATGGTTGGACAGTGTCATCAAAGCTACCAACATGAATTTGACCAAACTCCGGGAGGCAGTGGAAGACAGGAGGGCCTGGCGTGCTCTGGTCCATGGGGTCACGAAGAGTCGGAAACGACTTAACGACTAAACAACAACAACATGGTTCATTTGGACTACTGCAAGTGTACATGACTTCACCTTTGACAGTTGCCTGGAAACTTCACTTGGTCCAAAATAGATTGGCAAGATTAATAACTGAGAGTCAGGGCTAAAGATGAGCGAGAATTTAATTCAGTTCTACTCTTGGTACAAACATACCTAGATCTGCAAATGTCTTTGTATATTCAACAGAAATAACACAAATTCTATAGAAAAGTTGAACAATGGAGGAAGTTAAATTGACAGATTTGTCCATCAAGACAGGCAGGAGGCTCTGAATTCCTAATATTTAAGAGTCTGACTTTGGATCCCTCGGACGTCAGCTATGTTTGTGGCATTGAATTAGGGCTGTTAGCTAACCCTCCCCCCCCCCTTATACCCTGGCATATACTACATGCATAATGGCGATCAAACAAGCAGTTTTCACTATTTGCAGGCTGTCCCTTACGTGACTGGTCACACAGTAAATTGCACAGCCTCAGCACAATCGAGTTGCACAAGGATCCTCCTGCAAAACAGCACATACTGCTCGTGCAATCAGAGTGAGGGTCCAAGGTGGGAGGAAGGAGGTGGAAGAAGAAGAGCCGCTCCTGTGTCAGGTGGGTGCAGGCCAGACCTAGTTGGTAGGACACTGGCTTAGAAGAAGTGAGGTTCTCATCATCCTCCACAGACATAGAAGAAGAGAAGCCGGCAGAGGTAGCAGAGGAACCAGGCACCACACTCTGCACTTATGGGGAGGACTTTCCTCTGAGGATTAAGAACTTCTCGCAAAACGAATGGGTCCAACTTTCAACTTGCTAAGGGACAAGGACCCTCTTCAGCTTGCCACCATCATTGAAGCCCTGGCTACTTAGGAGACCCACTGGGCACCCAGGAAACACCAAAAGGTACACGTTTGTTAGAGTCCTTGAAGGCAAGAAGAACTAGCAGGATATGAGAACCTGTAACAGCTTGGCAACACCAGTGTCTCTTACAGAATGTAAGTTGGCTGGGGTAGAAAACTTGACCCCAACCACAGATTGTGGACTGTGCCTGTGCAGTGACCAGAATTTAGGCTTAGAACTGCACAGCTGGAGGGGACCTTTTGGATTGTCAAGTCCAGCCCTTGTCAAGGAGGCACAGTGGGGAATTGAACTCCCAACCTCTGGCTCTGCAGTCAGATACCTAAGTTACTGAGCTACCCAAGAACTGGACACAGTGGGGGGAGACGGTAGTGGAGTTGACTTAGCCCCCTGGAAACTGTCAAAATGGGTGCACCAGGGACCCAAACAGTCCTTATATCTTGTTCCCCCACCTTAATAATGTCCAGTTTGAGCAGTAAAGAGACTCTTGACTTCATGGAGCCCATGGCCAAAAAAGGCCCTCCTCTCCACCCCAACCCTGAGCAGGGGTGGTGGTGGCCACAGCCCGTTTGAGTGGAAACTGAACAGTATGATCAATTTACGTTATACACACTGCTTCCTCTCTGTTTCCACTTCCTACTCAAGAGGCTGGTATTAGCGTTAAATAGCCCTAAACAGAGTGAAACCAGGTTGCTTCAGGAATCATCTCCTCCCACATATAACAGCTTGGACAACAAGATCATCAAAGGCCATTTTCCAGGTGCCCCTGCCAGATGCTGTGTGTCAGACGAGCTACGAGACAGAGGAGCTTCTCCGTGGTGATATCCCAGATTCAATGATGAGAGATGGGCACAACCAGTTCATCCCAGTTTGTAAAAGTGGCAGCACAGGTGCTGCTCCTCCCCTCTTCCCGCCTCCTTAGCTGATCAAGCCACTCACCAGGCCCAGTTTGCTTGCTTTTCCCACCTCCTCAGCTAATCTCCCAGTCACAAGCAAGAGCACAGACTTCTCTGCCCTTCCCTTTTTGTCTGAGTGGCAGATCAGCCAAGGGGGCAGGTCAGAGAAGCCTGAGCTCTTGCCAAGACTGGAAGATCAGTTGAAGATCATGGAGGCTGGGCCTGGTGAGGGGCTGATTGAGCCAGAGGAGGCGGGGGAGGCTAGCAGCAGCACCTATGTTGCCTCCTTTACAAACTGGGACGAAGTAGGACGAACCGGTTCGTGTCCATCTCTAATCTGGTGCCCATACTGAGTGTCTTCAAAGACTAAGTGAATCTATTTTTCTCATCTTTTTAATGTGGAAATCATTTTTCCTGAACTGTAAGATCTATGAATATCTGGTGCTACAGTGAGTGTTGGTCTATTTGTTTTATCTGTTGCTCTAGTACTTCTGCAATGGGTTTTGGCCAACATCCAGTTAACCATGGACAAAAGAGAGCTTTCTTGGGCAAGCAGAAAAAGGTTATTAATGAGGAAAAGACATTCACAGGAGTGCTTCTCACATTTTCTGGGCTACCTCTTGTGTGGCCCTTTCATGTGACCATCTGCATAATTAATGGCGTGGCCATAGAAAGACCCCGGTCCTGATGGACATCTGTGAAAACACCTCACTTTGCCCCCACAACTACCATCACACAATTGCATTACAGGAGTCTAGCCTGCATCTTAATATCTTTCTGAGCTCTTACGCTTGTACTGCATTGTTTTCCACTTTATTGTAAGCCATCCATGTAATTTTGTGTTACTGGGTGGTATACTCACGCTACCTGGCAATCAAGAATAAAATAAAGGGATGCAACCTCGACTTGAAAAGCAGTTTGCCACTGAATGCAAACTTCTGGGGGAGGGGGATAGCAGGGGGCTATTGCCTCTGTGCCCTCCTTGTGAACTTCTCTGAGGGTGTCCATTGTGGAAAACAAGATGCTGGGCAGATTTGCTCCAATCCAGCTGTGTTCTTATGTTCAAGAAAAAGGCACATAGCAAATAAGCTACAGATATGTGCGAGCTCTTTCTCCTTGCATTGTGCTGCTGATGTGCAAACCATGAAAAAGTGACTTTTCGGACTACAATAGTCCAAAACAGCTCCCCCATGTGAGATGGGGTATTCTGGAAACTGTACTCAACACAAAGCACTTTCCTAAATTCTCCTTATATATGAACACCTCTTATATAAGACTGCTGTATGCAGAGCTAAGCTGTGTAGTCCAAAGGTGCTTATGTGTGACTAAATAGGTTCAACTTGTAAAGTACTCCAGGTTTTAACAGCAGTGCTTCAGCTAAATGACGCACACCATTCAGCAGGGAAAAGTTTAGCTTTCTAGTTCTGAAACACAAAGGGTCATGATTTAAACCAGAGGTCCCCAACCCCCGGTCTGCGGCCTGACGACGGTCTGTGGCCTGACCCGGACCAGGCTTCGGAGACAGATCTCCCCCCCGCACACACTCACCCCCGCACAGCTGATTTGCGCATGCGCGTGTGCTCCAGCACGCCCATGCGAGCACGTGCCCACACAAGTGCCGCACTGCCATTTGCGCATGCGCACGAGCGTGTGCATGCCCGCACAAGCACCGTGCCACCGTTTGCGCATGCATGCGCGCGCTCATTCGTGCAAGAAAGAGCACGAGAGAGAGAGCATGCGTGCTCATTCGCACATGCGCACAAGCACGGGGGTTGCCCCGCCTTCCCCAGCCGGTCCACGGGGTGAAAAAGGTTGGGGGGCCCTGATTTAAACTGGTAAAGTGATACGGAAAACACATAGAAGAATAGGAAAGAAGTGCCCAGGCTCAACCTGTTTCCCTCATTCTTTGACCTTCTGCACATCAAACGCATTCTCTGATCTTCTGGACATTAAACTGTCACACACAAAAGACTATTGGCGTACTTGAAAGCCTTGTTATCACCTCATTCATTTGCCAGAACAAAGTGGGGTTGCCAGTTACCTTGCCACAGTCAAATGACATCACTGGCCCTGCATGGAAAAAGAAAAGGCCCTGGAGCTGCCTTTTCCAGTGTCTGCTCCCCACTACACGACCACTTTGTTTGCCACCTAATGAGCCGTTGCCATCGTAAGCTTTAAATTGGCTCCCAAGCGGTACCGCCTGGGCCAGCTCTTGAGTCACCTGACGGTTTTCCTCCCAGGTTTTCTTGCCCACTGTTCAAAGCACTTCAGTATTCCTGAAGCTCCATCGCTTAACTATCTGCAATTACTGTCCTGTCATCTAAAAAAGTGCTTATTGACTATTCCACTGGAGTAGACAGAGATCTGGAAATGAACATATCCCATAGGCATACAGAGTGTTGCTGCTAATCAACGGGACTTGCTCTCTGCTGGAGACAGTTCAGAAGAGAGTGACCCAAAAGAGAGAGGAGAAAAATCATTACAGGGCCAGGGGATTGATTAACCAGGAAAGCTGAATTAACGACTTCTCCTAATAGCATTTATCAACTGTACCTCTCTCGGCATACTGTACAAGGGGAAAGCAGGAGAGACCTTAGTGGGCTTATCCTTCCACGGTTCACGAAACTTACATTTTGGATTGACGACTCACAGAATTCTCCAATCCACGTGGCCCTTAACCATGCTAGACGTGGCACCCTGGGAGTAGTTGTCTTTTAAAAGTAACTGCTTTCATTTCTGGATTGGTCAAGGGATTACTCTGGGGAGGTGGCAGGCTCTCCTTTGGTGGACGTATTCATGGAGAGGCTGAACAAACATCTGCCAGGGAGGATGCGATAGTGTCCTGAATTTAGAGATGGAAAGGGAATTTGAATTGGTTTTTTTTTTTTTTAAGGAATTCATGTAAATTGTGGTTCTTGGAACCATTAACTACAGTGTCCATATACCACTAGAAGGAAAGAGTGATCATCAGAATCTCTTTCCTTCTTCTTGTTATTTTCAGTTAAAGGCAAATAAATGCACACAATGAAAATGGGTATGTTTTATGCAAAATAGCATGGGGAGTAATAATCTTAGAAGCTTAGAACTGCAGAGCTGGAAGGGACTCTATGGATCATCAAGCCGAGCCCGTTAAGGAGGCACAGTGGGGAATTGAACCCCCTACCTCTGGCTCTGCAACCAGATATCTAAACCACTGAGCTATCCCGCGGTTAAATTCACTTGAATATGCTTACCGAGCTTGCATGGCAGGGAGCCCTATGTTATTAGGGTTCCTGATCACCAGAGTATAACCCAACACGCTTCAGGGATTAAGCCTGAACACGGAATTCCAACATGTGTACAGCAGACTTCTCTAACTTGTAACTGATGTGTTAGACTACAAAATCCATAATGCCCAGGCTGAGAATGTCTGCTGCAAGGCTTCTCTTCACCGCTGGAAAGCCTGAGTTCGAGAGCAAGGGATACGCATGCCCACTTTTCACTGCTCATTTAGCCCTCTAGACGCTTTCAGACATGCATCCAGAATAAGGCTTATGGTTCTATGAATTCTGATGTGAGCATGGGCCACATCTAGAACCCTACTAGAACCAGGGCTTGCAGGGTTAAAGCGCCAGGACTTTCTGAGGGATATTGAGAATGATGCCAGTGTATACCCTCCTGAAGCCCTTACAAGTGACCTTCTCACCTAAGAGATTATGGAATTTATAGTCCAACACGTCAGTTACTACGCTGGAGAAAACTGCCCTACATAACTTGGCATCCCCCTTTCAGGTTTAATCCTGGAAAAGTTCCCTAGTGACTCGATTCTTTCATGATACTATTGAACCCATAGACCTAAGCGCATTGCCAGCTGAAATGAGTGTAGACACCATCACATCAATGAAAAGCACACAAGTGTTGACTTGCCGGTTCCTAACTGGTAGAATAAAGCTACTTTATTTGAGAGTAACAATTAGATTTAGGCTACAATGACTTTCAAAATGTGAGGAAAATACGTCGAGAAATGAGGTTACCAGGTAAACTGAAGGAGAAAAATGGAATATGACAAGAGCCAAACTGGTTGATGAATGCATTCATTACAATAGCCATCAGAAGTGTGGAGAGGGGGCGGCTCCATTTTGGATACAGACCTATTTGCATGTTTTCACACAAAAGAGGGAGCTGACTTAGTTATGGGTAAGATAATGCTTATGTACAACTGAAACAGTGTGTCCACATCTACAGAAGAAGATAATAAACTGGCATTCCTTTTCTTTTTTTATTGTTTTCAACCAAAACTACAAGAGAAAGAAGGAAAGAGAAGAAAGATAGAGTAATGAGCTAGGCACATACATTAATAGATCCCACCAAAAAGTGTCTCATTTCCATTTCTCCTCCTAAAATATTTGCATAAAATCATTGGCCTATTGTTAGTAAAGATGTGCAGACTTTGGTCTTTTTACAGTCCCAGAATTCCCTAGGCAGAAAAAGAAAATATAAATCGGCACACCTGTCATTGTTACAAAGCAAAAAGGCAACGCTGCTCCTCGAGCCTTCCTGTGCTGCCACGGAACGGCTCTGGTGAGGCAGGGAAACTGCAGCCTGCACAGGTCGGCATCTCTAGAAGTCTCCTTTTTTCTTTGTCATTCGGTGCTTTGCAAATGAACAGCTCTCTTCCTGCAAGGGATCATCTGAGCTTCAGTTTCACCTTCTTTGTTTTTTCTCTCCCCACTGTCCTGTGGGGCTGGAGTAGCACAGCAATGCCTCGTCTTTGCTTATGTTGCTACAGGAAGAGCAATGGTAGTTTCTCTTGCCTCCTGTCGCTAGCGCCGCCCTGCCTGCCTCTCTCTCCTGGTGGCTGCTGGTAATACAAGAGCGTGTGGACAGTCAAAGCTTGCTATGAGACTTGAGATTCATCCAGGCAGTGGTAGCATCCCTGGTCATTCTGGATATTCTGGCATTCTTTGTTCTAAATTTGAAGATATCATCTCTGCTTTGACGTCCAGACACACAGAAGGTATTTGTTGCCAAATGTACTGAGATGCACTGGACTACCCCGGTACTCCCTGATGTCTCCTTCCAACACAGCTCATATTTCCTTTTCGCCCCTCTTCTGTTTTCTCCAAACCTACTCTACTCTCTGCTTAAAAAGCAGAGACATCACCTTGCCGACAAAGGTCCGCATAGTCAAAGCTATGGTTTTTCCAGTAGTGATGTATGGAAGTGAGAGCTGGACCATAAAGAAGGCTGACCGCCAAAGAATTGATGCTTTTGAATTGTGGTGCTGGAGGAGACTCTTGAGAGTCCCCTGGACTTCAAGGAGAACAAACATATCTAGGAAATCAACCCTGAGTGCTCACTGGAAGGACAGATCCTGAAGCTGAGGCTCCAATACTTTGGCCATCTCATGAGAAGAGAAGACTCCCTGGAAAAGACCCTGATGTTGGGAAAGTGTGAAGGCAAGAGAAGAAGGAGACGACAGAGGATGAGATGGTTGGACGGTGTCATCAAAGCTACCAAGATGAATTTGAGCAAACTCCGGGAGGCAGTGGAAGACAGGAGGGCCTGGCGTGCTCTGGTCCATGGGGTCACGAAGAGTCGGACACGACTAAATGACTAAATAACAACAACAACTCTACTCTCGCCTATCCCTCATTTCATTTGTCCAAGGGCCTGGAAGGGTGGAGCATGTCCAGCAGAAAAACACCCATCAGGAAATGCCAACAAATGGCCAACAAAACAGACACACACAAAGTGTGCTGATCAGTGTAGAACAATGCAGGACTCGGGCCCATCTGAGCAGATCCTGCATAAGAATTAGCTATGTGCCCTCAAGTCAGAACTGATTTATAGTGACCCTAACAGGGCTTTCAAGGGAAGCGAGATATTTAAGAAGTGGTTTCACCTGTTCCACTCCCCCAGTAAGTTTCCACAGCAAGTGAGGATTCAAACCCTGGTCTCCACAGTCCTAGTCTGTCACTCTGTCAGCTACACCATGCTGCATACTACAGAAGAGTAAAGCAGAACAAAAGCACACTACCGCCTAACCCTGGCTTTTCCTGCGTAAATCTACAACATGAATGGGCGATGTGCAGCCATTCAGATGTTGTAAGATTACAAATCCCAGCATGCCTCACCAGAGGGTATGCTAGTTAGGACTGATGGGATTTGTAGTCCAACATCATTTGGAGGGCTGCATTTTGTGCTCCCCAATCTAGGGGTGAAAATATTGGGAGAAGAGGCATGCAGATTTGTGTTTTGAACTACCACTCCCAGAATTCCCCAAAGACACAGATTTGAGAGGACAATGGGGCGGGCGGGCTTTCTTGAATTGATAATGGAGTAGACTTTTCCAGATGTTTTGGCCTGCAAATCCCACAAACCTCAGCTAATGGTTGAGGATTTGCCTGAAACACCTGGAGCAGTTTGGGTCTTTTGCAACTCCACATGTTGACTTCACCTATTACCCACACCACTGGGTATCACTGTTAGGGGTTGATGGGAACTAGAGTTTAATATCATCTGGAAGGCCACAGGTTCCCTTGCCCTGCCTTCCAGAATAAAATGGAGGGATAAGTCAAAGAAGAAATACACTCTGCCAAAAAAAAAAAAAAAAAAATTAAGGGCTGCAAGAACTACGTAAACACATGCCAGAAATGTGTTGAACGGTGACATTTCATGGAATGACAGAGAGGCTGACTATGTGGGCATTTTGCTTGTTGTTTGGAGAGCTGCAAGGACAGCCTAGTGCAGTCTCAAAGATGGCAATCGGATGATGTCTTTACTGGAATGCACCAGACCACCCTGAGAGGGTTCCTACCTGCATCTTTCTGACCCCTGTTAAGGGGGTTCTCCTTCTCTGCTTCAAGATATGGGATAATGAATTTATTTAAATAAAAATAAATTCGCAGAGGGCAGAATTTTTTTGGGGGGGGACTGTATATAAACTATTGCTGACTATCACTGATGCACTGCACCAGTTATATAAAAAAACTTTTTAAAAAATTCTTTGCCATTTCTAATCAAGCCTGGCCACTCCAAAGTGGACCACACTGGATGGCTAACAGCAATAAAGAGAAATAATAACCCATCTAAAAGACTTCAGAAGCAACGGCAGATAAAGCTCACTTGAAAACACATGGGTCTGGGAAAATGTCAAAGGGGAGAGATGTTACCTAAGGCCTTCTTGAAAAGCTCTGCTTTCACCCATTTCCTGAAGGTCAGAAGGGAGCGAATCTGGTGAACATCAACAGGTAATGTGTTCCATAGCGCTGTGGCCACCACTGAGAAAGCCCGGTTCCTGGTGATTGTTTTCCAGGCCTCTCTAGAGGTGACCACCCGCAATCATGAAGCCTGAATAGACCGGGCTACCAGGTAGACAATCTTAAGGAAAGACACTCCAACAGGTAATGGGGTCCCAAACCGTGATAGGCACATATTAATTTAAAGGATCAATCCTACTTCAATCCCAAGAAATCTGTGAGATAATAGTTAAAAACAGGCATTAAGATGAGAGCTAGACTCAGAAATGGCAGTTCGGGTGAATGTAAGGAAACAAACTTCTCTTCTTACCCAGTACAAAAACTAGAAGGCATGAACCAGAGCTGGCAACCATCCAGCAACATTGACAGTTCTGGTTGGATACATTCCTGGAGGTCTGGTCATGTGATGCACCAGGACGAGCTTTTTCAGGACTTGTTGAAGTGAGAGGCTTGCCTTTAACCGCAAAGCACTTTTTCAGTGCCATTAATTATTTGATAAAAGGAAGGCATTCGGAGTTCAAGCCTGCTTGTTAATTGTCGTTTTGGGCTTCAAGTGATTCCTTTCTCAACTGCAAGATGCTTGGGTTCTGATGCTTGTACAGGGGGTGAAGAAAAAAACACTCTGTGCATGCACAAACACACAACTCCCCCTTTGGACTGCTCTAGGAGTTAAAAATAATAATTAAAATGCTATGGTGGACCGATAGTAATAGCAATATATGTGATAAGTGGAAAGACAACCAATAGAACATTGATCTCTGAAGGAACTGCTCTGAATGGGGACCAGTCCTTGGCCCTTCTGGAGTGCTTGAAACTGTTCTGGAATGTTGGCCTCAAGGAGACAAGTGATGTTTGAGTCTTTATTTAGGGTCATCTGATATTGACTGGATAGCTCATTGGTTTAGGTATCTGGCTGCAGAGCCAGAGGTTGGGAGTTTGATTCCCCTCTGTGCCTCCTGTGAGTAGAGCCAGCTTGTGTGGCCTGATTGATCCTCCACTGACAACCAATTATGATTGAACACCCAGCTACTTGTGAAGTTCACCCTACATTCTCATCCATCACCACCTCTTTCCGTCTTTCTCTCCATCGGTACTCTATTCCTCATTAGTTGGCCTATGCAATAATCATCATGTGTTGTCAAGTCTGTTCTGACTTAGGGTGACCCTTTCCAGGGTTTTCCAGGTAGAGAGTACTCAGAAGTGGTTTCCCATTCCCTTCTTCTGGGGGTGCCCGGGGACTGTGCAGCTGGCCCAAGGCCACGCAGGCTGGCTCTACTCACAGGAGGCACAGAGGGGAATCAAACTCCCAATCAGGTTCTTAGACCAATGAGCTATCCAGTCAATATAAGGTGGTCCTAAAACATGAAGACTCAAACATCACTTCTTGTGTCCTTGAAGCCAACTTTCCAGCACAGTCCCAAATAATTCAGGATTTACGATACATAGTTTAATATACCCACGTATCTGCAAAATATCCTCTCTCCATGAACCTCACAATAACCCTGTGAGGTAGGTTATTGTGCAGATACTTCTGAAGGTCACACAGTGAAGTACACAGGTGAAGAGAGACCATAATTCATTTTCAAATCCTCGGTCAATCCAGAATGGTACTGGGTGGCCCTGAGTATCACACTATGGGTGGGTTTGCATGAGCAGTCTAGGGGTGAGTGGATCACATTTTCCATTGAAAAAGGTGCAGTATTATTCAGAGAATAAAGTCATTAGCACATTCGAAAATAATTCCATTTATCCACAATAACATGCAAGATGTGGGGATTGTCTTCAATTGTCTTTATTGTTATGACAACCTTGTATCCCACTTATTGTGTCCTGTCATCAGTGGAACATGCACCACGGGTTGAGAGATCCTACTCTGGTTCCCTCTCTTTTTGTATCAAACCAGGGTGGCTCAAGTGATTTCCTGCCTGGGGCAAAGGACCAATGGGTACCCACCTCAATTTCACAGAAGCCAAATGGTCTGGGCATTGAATTATACTTCAGTACTGGCAAATAGGCAGGGTCCTTTGAGACACACTGAAAGGCAGTGTGCTTTTTTATTGGGTGCAGAACAGGCCAACCATCTGTGTCTTAGAAGAAAAGGAAGGTTTAGGAAGAACAGCTGGGGGGGGGGCTCCCCCCCCCCCCGCTGTGTAAAGTAGTGACCCTCATCCTGGCAAATGTTAGACCTTAGGGATGAGACAAGTACTTGCAAAATTTCCCATTCTCAGTGACTCTCCACCTGGGCTTCTCCCTGCATCGCCAAGATTTTCTGGCTTCCTGCAAAAATAAGATATTATTTTTGGGTCATTTTTCCCCCTCCTTTTGTTTTGTGCAGAAAACCGTGAAATTCTGCATACCTTAATGCCTCTCCTGGTGAACCCTGTACAGGAAAGATGGCATTCTGTGTAGGAATGGTAACAATTCCACGCAGCTTGGCATTTCTTCTGCCTTTTTCAAATCAACCTTGCATAGGAAACATTCCATCCTCTGTAGGAATGATAACAATCATGTGCAGTTTGGAGCGTCTTCCAGAAAAAGAAAAAACAAACAAACATCCACTTTTGAGAAATCCTGCAAGATATCCCAGGACATTTCTTGGGGTGGGGACCCCTGTGCAGAGAAATCTGGCCATGAGGGGGAAACACTTTTTTCCCCTTGTTTTTTCTCGGACAAGATTCACATTCCTAACCGAGCTGGCTCCCATTGAGCGGTAGTTTGCTGTTAATCTCAAACTGGCAAGCCACAATTTCACTGCGGATTACAATGTGTGCTTGGACAGGAAGCATAAAGCATAGCTTGCCAGCTTGGATGTAGTGACAAACCACATCCCTGCCACAAAGGGAGAGTTCAGGATGAGTTTAAGACTAGAAATAAGGAGGATGAAGAGTGAGAGTCTGAAGTGCACTCACATTAGGCTACAACAGCTTGCTCAAGGATCAAGTCACATCGAAGGCTCTGCTGAAGCTCTCTGTGAGGTTTGTGAATCCAAAGGTTAAATGCAAGTCTTATCAGAGATTCTGGGCACACTGGGTCGTGTGGGAGAAATTCACAGCCAAGCTGGTGCCACCCTTACCCCCGTTTGCTTGAAGCAATATCTGAACCTGTTTCTGCTTTTGTTTAGTTTTTGCTATTACGGACGCATTCTTTTACTGTTTTAATTGTCTTATCTTCTGCTTAAGTCAGTAAACTGTCCCACCTGACTTTCACTAAGTCAGGTGGTCTAGAAGCTCAATAAATAAATGAATAAACAAACAAACAAACAATTATGTTTTTACAATTTTGATTGACTGTGCCTGGTGTTTTTGAATGATGATAATGATAATCATCATCATCAGTTGTAGACCTCTGAAACAACACCATCAGAGCTACAAAAAAACAGCAATATTAGGAACGGCATACATACTGCACCCATACTTATCACTTATATAATACCCGCCAATGTTTTTATAATCTTGATTGACTGTGCCTGGTGTTTTTGAATAATAATAATGATGATGCAAAATATCAGATGAATTTCTTAGGAAGCTGGAAAGATTTCAACAGAGTGAACAGTATACTTTTTGGAGGGGGTTGGAATGGAGTGTCTCTTTGTACTTAGATGATCAGATAAACTTCAGGAAAAAGTAAGACTTGCCGGGGCAAATTTTGATGACAATTGACAAACCGCCATCCAGAGAATTTGGGGGAAAGGAAAAGGCGTCTAAGGGAGCAAGATTTCTCTGGGATGGGGATTAGGTGAGGTTGCTCACAGGTAGATCCGGAAACGAGGGCTCTCCCAGCTTTCAAATAAAGACACTCTGTTCAAACCGAGAGGACAATGTGGCTACTCATAATTTATGTTTGGCAGTATAATCAGAGCACCGAGGAAAAAAAGGATGAGTAGGGGAAGAGAAGCGCAACATGCCTTGTTTGGAGCCGGGAGAGGAAAATCAGTTTCCCAAGTTGGAAAGACTTAACCCCTTTCTGGCGACACCCATGAAACGGCGACAGAGCGGTTAAAGTCGGTTTAGGCGATCCGAAAACGCAGCGAGTCACCTGGAGTTGGTTCCTCTTTCCGAGCCGAGCCTACCTCGGGGTGTGTGTGTGTGTGTGTGTGTTGGTGCCAGGGTAAGAAAATGGCTGTTGGGGGTGGGTGGGAGAGAGATGATGATGATTACTGTGATGAGGTTCTGCAAGGTTTGGAGGCAATGCACGTTTCCCCAAGGGACACAGGTTGCCGGGAATCCTAGGCACGCTTACTCGGAAGTAAGTCCCCGGGCGTCGTCGAATGGCGTTGAATTCCCCCTGCGGCGTGGCGAGGATGGCATCAGAGGAGCGCCAGGGGAGGGGGGGGGACGCCCTGCCCTCCCGCGATAACGGGGCCGAAGGCGGCGGCGGGAGACAAGGCAGCCGTGCGATCCCCAAACTCGCCGGCGGAGCAGAAGCGGCTCGGGAAGAAGAGACCCGCCACGGGATCCGGGCGCCAAGGCGGCTCGGTGCCTCGGATCGGAGGAGTGGAGGGCTGGGAAGGAGAGGGAAGAACGGGAAAATCTCTCTCACACACACACACACACACACACACACACACACACACACACACACACACACCCGCTTTGCCTGCCTTGCGCTCTTCTTTCTCCGATCCGGCTGAGCGGAGAGAAAAGGCGAGGAAGCTGCTGCAGCCACTGGCGCTGAGTGGCTCCCGATCCCTTTCTCTCTCTCTCTCTCTCTCTCTGCCTCCCGGTAGGCTGCGCTGTGATCAGCTCCGCGGGCAGGGAATCGCGCGCCCCTCTCGCTTTCTTCCCCCCCCTCTCCCCTTCCCCTCCCTCCCTCCCTCCCTCCCCCTCCGAGTCAGGAGTTGCTACCGAGAGCGCGTCTCCTCTCGGCACCAGTCCCGCGCTGCACGCCGCGCCGGGAAGGGGAGCGAGCGAGCGGGCGAGAGGAAAGGACGGCCGGGCTGAGCTTTGGGGACTCGTCGGCGCTTCCGTCTCCTGCGCCCCCGCTTCCCCCTCCATGGATACCTTATGCAGCAAGGCAGCGGCGAAGCTCCGGAGCTGATCTCCCGGCTGCCAAGGGTGGGTTGCGCGCCGGATGGTTGATCTTCCTTTTTCTCCCCGCCCCCCCCCCCCCGGTTGGCTTTGCAAGCCCGGGAGAGCGTTGGATTTTTACGCGAGAAGGGGGAACCACCCCCCACCCCCCTCTCCCGCCGCGGAATCGGGGCCGAAGGAGGGTTGCAAAGAAGAGCCGAGGCGCCAAACTTTCCTTGCCACCCTCCGGCCGGTCCCCATCTTTTTTTTTGGGGTGTGTGTGTGTGTGGGGGGGGGTCTGTCGTTGCAAACTTGGCCGCTCGGAGCAATGCTCCGGAGGCGGCGAGCGTCTCACGGGTTCCGCGGGTCGCCGCCGGTCTCGTGCAAAGGAAGGGAAAAAAAAAAGTTGTAGCCTCTATTTTATTAATGTGTCTCGTCTCGCTCCCATCCCTTTTTTTGTTGTTGTTGTTGTTGGAAGAACACCCCCCTCGATCATTTAATTATGGTCTTTTTTTCTTTTTTCTTTTTTTTTTTTTTTGCTGGTGGCGCGTGCGGCTTCTTTCTTTTAGCGAAACTCGGTGCTTTTCCATTGAGTTACCGGCTGGTCATTTATTTTTAATATTTTGCATCGCAGCGCCAGGCAAGGTGCCGGGCGGGGGCGGGAGCTCCCGGTGCCTCTGCCCACCCGTCCGGCCGTTCTTTCCAACGCGATCGCCGGCTTGGAAGAGAGATTTCAGACTTTCCCCAAGAGAAATGGCAAGATCCTTAGGGCGGCCGAGCGCTCCGGAGAGCGTGGCTCGCTTGGGGTGGGGTGGGAAGGGGGCAGCGACGGGGCATGATGCAACTCTCCCGTTTTCCTTTTCTATCTATCTATCTATCTATCTATCTATCTATCTATCTATCTATCTATCTATCAAAATATAGAATATACGTGCGTGCAAAAGAACCGTAGAGTTCTTTGCAGCGTCTGTGCGTTGCAAAAGTGGCGGGCGGCTGGGTTGGGGCGGGGAGGGGGGGGGGACGCGATCCAGGCGTGAGAAAAAGCCGCTCCTGGTTTGCAAACGGCAAATCCTTCCTGCGGCGTCCCGGGAAGCGAAAGCCCCGTTGCTTGGAGAGCTGCGGCAGGCGCCTCCCGTGCAAGGCTTTGGAAACTCGGGGTGGGGAGGGGAGGGTGGTTTCCCGGGAACGTGGAGGTGTGGGGCGTGTGGGGGGGGGGAGAGAGAGAGATGATCGGCTGCTCCTGCAGCTCCTGCAAGGGTGCGCACGAAACCCATTTCCCGGCGCTTCCCCCGGAGCGGGGGAGGGATCGCGCAAAAAGGGGGGAAGCCGGCGTGGAGCAGGGACTTGTAACCGGAGCTCCCCGGGGCTAATTCATTCGCTCGCGCTCGTTGCATCACTGATGACTGTGATCCGGTGCCCTCCCTAGAGCCAGGGAAACTGGTGCGTGCACGGATGAGGAAAGTGTGTGTGTGTGTGAGTGTGTGTGTGTGTGGGGGGCTAGGGGACCGGACCGGGCTTCAATTTGGGCTCAGCCCTGCGATCCCTTTGCAGATTCTCACCCTCGCAACCCTGGAAGAGAACATGCCATTTCCTCCGAACAGGTGCAGAAGGCATTGGTCTCATAATGGAGTAATGAAAGAGAGACCCTAATTCCTGGGGGGGGGGGAAGGAGAGTGGGGGGGGGGGAAAGCAAGCCTTTTCAAGGAAGGCGTCTCAGGGTCCCTCATCTTTTGTTCACTGCCTAGAAAGTTTAAAGACAAGGTTGGGAAAGCAGGGGGGGAAGCTTCGCTAGGAAGAAGGAAATTCCCCCCCCCCCCAATTGAAATCCGTGGCATTGACTCCCAAGTAAACGGGGTTTGGAACCGGGATGCCGGACTGCCAGCCCTTGTAGTCAAGAAGGCAGCCCCCTGGTGTTCAGAGGGTCTTCATCCCAGGTAAGGGAGTGTATATGGGTTGCGAGACACTTGGCTATTAGTATTTTTTTTCCTAAGGCGCTTTCTTGGTAGGAAGGTGAAGATTTAGGGTGCGGGGGTGGGCGGATGGGAGGGCGATCAGGCGCCGCCAGCTCAGCCCCCTCCTCCCCTCGCAGCCCGTGGTGAGATGGGGGGCTCGCATGAGAGAGACCTTGTGAAGCTTCCGCAGTTAATGATTTTAACAGCCACTGTCCAGAGGGTTAGCAAAAAAAAAAAAAAGGAGCTGGCGAGTGTTCCCCCTACCCCTCCCATATTATTTGCATGAAGCCTATATTACAAGCAGAGAGGCCCAAATCCAGCCTCGTTAAAACAAACATCAGGGAATGGCTTTTCCAGATGGTGCTGTTGTTGGTAAATGTTGGCTTTAGATGGATCCAAACCAGCCGGGGCTGTAGGTTTTTTTCTGCCTGCGAGTTGCGTTTGGGGGTCGTGGTAACTTTTGAAGCACAGGTTAGTCTCGCTGGGTTCCAGTCCGGCTTGATTTCAAATAATTGTATTTCTAGGATTGAAGCCTTGGGATGGGTCTTCTGATTTTTAAATGAGAAAGCAAGAGCTCCTGCATGGGAGGGGGGTGAAGAAAAATTATTGCCCTCCCTTTTTGAAGCCACCCACAAAACCTGTCTGGATAATAGCCACAGTCATTTGGTTTTGTGGATTTCCTTCCTTCCTTCCTTCCTTCCTTCCTTCCTTCCTTCCTTCCTTCCTTCCTTCCTTCCTTTCTCTGGCCTTGGTGGGGATATTCAATCTTTCCTCGGTCTTTTGGAGCTGCTGGGAGTGTACCGGTTCCCTTCCACCATCCCAAATCCAATTAAAAGAAAGGCAAGTGTAAAGGAATGTAAGGGCAAACTCAAGAAACAAATAGGCAGCAACTCGGCGTGCCTCTCGCTCACCTTGATGTAAAAAGGAAATCTGCTTTAGAAGAAATTGGCTTGGTTTTGTCTTTCTGCTCCTTGCCTGCCTGCCTTGATGTAGTCAGACAGTCCTGGTTGTGCATCTTTTTTTTCTCTCTCTCTCTCTTGTTGTGTTTCCTCAACATATTAAAAACCAACTTCAGTCTCCGGCACAAGTCCATGAACTTCCTTCAAGCATTTAGCAAATGTTTTTCCTCTTTTCCTGTAAACCTCTCCCCCTCCCAACTTTGTGGCTGATAAAGAGATAGGAGAGATTGTAAAAAAAAAAAAAAAAGCCCCACTGGATTTAGGAGAGGGGTACATTTACTGGTTCAGGACCAGCTAAGGAGCGGAGAGCAGGTTTCTGTTCCGCCAAAGCTCAGCCCTTCCTTTCTCCCTCTTCACTGGAGAAGAGTCATAGAAACACAAGACAGGAAAGAAAGATCGGCTGATGGTGTGTGGAGGCAAGAGAACTGGACTTTGATCTGGCACCTCTTGGCCCGGCATAAAAAGCTTCCTGGCAACTTTGCTGGAACTGCTCTTTCTCACTTTGTGGGGAAGAATATTGGTGTGTTCGCTTTTTCAAAGAGCGCAGAGATAAGTGTTGTTCTGAGGCCTTGAAAGAAGGGACTAGTACGGAGAGCTTTCAAGATCCTGCCTAGCAGCATTAGCAGGAGGAAGAAGATGGCTTGAAATATTTTGAGGTCTTTTCCTTCGCTGTCTTGGTTAAAATTTATTTGTAGTTTCTGTGAAGTTACTGCTCTGTTTGGTGTGTTGGAGGTCCAGTGTTCTCATTTTGGCCGCCAGTTAGTTTACCAGGTAGCTGAAGGGCAGCCATAGACTTCAGTTCTGTTTGGAGTGTTGATTGTGTAGTGTGGTGTGGAGAGATTCACAGTCAAATCCCCAGTGTGGTATGAAACTCACTTGGGCCAGTTGCACACGTTCTGCCAGTCTAACGAAACTAGCTGGATAGTTCTGTGAGTTAGATGTCTAGCTGCAGATCCAGAGATTGGAAGTTCAGTTCCTCACTATGCCTCCTGTGAGTAGAGCCAGCCTGTGTAGCCTTGGGCAAGCTTGCACAGTCCCAGGGCACCCTGAGAAGAAGAGAATGGTAAACTTCTTCTGAGTACTCTCGACTTGGAAAACCCTGAAAAGGGTTGCCATGAGTCAGAATTGAGTTGATGTCACATGATTATTATTAAACCACTTTACAGGGTTGATGTGGAGAAAGGAAAGAGACCTCCCTTGAGCTCGTATCTGGAAATGTGAATCTATTTGTCATTTGTGATCTGGCCTGGCCACGATCAGGTCAGTCCAAGGCTATACAGTCCACTGATGGTGAAAAAAATGCCTGTGTGGATATCATAAAAGAGAAAAAGATCTAAATGCAATTCATTGTTGTCTGTCTTTCTTGATCTCTTTTAAGGTGAGAGAAGTACAAAGGGCACAGCTTTGCTACAGAAGGTTTTGCCTTCGCTAGATAGAACGTTTGTAAACACTGTTGTGTTAATTCCCCTGTGTGTCTATGCAGATTAAGTGCCTAGTGCCTGCTTGTGTTAATTATATATTGATCGGGTACATCAGAATTCCATGTTTTCTTCCAGGATGTACTTACTGCACGTGGGCATGGCTTTTTCAGTCATTACAACAAGCTTGTAATCCCTTAGGCTGAACGAGGGTGAAGGACCTCATGGACTTCCAGTGGGCTTCATAGATAAAAATCTAGGATTTCTGAATTCAGGTTGTTGTAGTAGCAATGCATTAAGCAAGTATTGTTCAGATAAGGATGATCTAGGGTTAGGAATGTTTAAGTGTAAGGCAGATGGGGTATCTAAAGGCCATTTAGCCCTACCCTCAATGATTAGCAAATACAGAATGGGGCATTGCAACTTGGAAGGAAATACTCCTATAACCAACACAAAATGGAGCTTTTTTTTGGTTATTATTTGTAGAAGACCTCAAGTAGGAGATCCCTTGCATTTGCAGAGTACAGTTGCTGTGGTATTTCCTGTAGGCGAGTAAACCTACTTTGTTTCTCTATTCTCAGAAGCATTAAAAGAGGCAGAGGCCAAGCTTAAAGTAACTATAATGATCAAAATATTTGTAGATAATTACCAACATTTATTTAGAAAATACACCCACAGGAAAGCCTGGTCCCTGACCCGTGTAATTGACGATGTGCTGGACTGCTGCACATGGTTCGAGGAGGGGGCCCCATAGACCACTCCTCAAGACAAATGTTAACAGGTTGAGAAAAGAAGAAGAGACAGAAGATGGAAGATCTTTTCGTTTCTTTGGGGGGCAGCGGGAAGGTGAAGAAACGGCCAGTGAAAAGAACGGAAACGAACTGCTCTACTCCCGCATGCTGCTGTTGGACCTTTGTGACGGATAGGTGGAAAGAGATCATGCCTTCTGGAAGAATCTTCCAATGATTTCGAGATTTCTTTTCCTCTGATCAAGGACTTCGGGGCAGGCAGGAGCAGCAATACTTCCTTCCCCCTGTGTCAGTCCTGCAGAAGGAAAAGACGTGTGGTCTTTCACTCCTGTTGGTCGCAACACAAGCTCTGCATAGCGGCTCCTGCCTCAAGGAACGGCCAAAGGGCTCCTTAACTCTTCGCTTACTGGTATGAATGGCGGTAGAGGCTTCACACAGTGACAACACAAGGACTCTTTAACTGTTTACTTGCTGGTGTAGAATGGGCAGCACCAGCAGAAGGCAGTCTTGAATGCCTGATCAGTTAGTATACTTGATTGGAGGCTAAGGCAGTAGGCAAAGGGCTCATTAACCCTTAGCTTCCTTCGGTGAATTGCAGCACGGGCTTCACACCTTGTTGTTCTTGTTTAGTCGTTCAGTCGTGTCCAACTCTTCGTGACCCCATGGACCAGAGCACGCCAGGCCCTCCTGTCTTCCACTGCCTCCCGGAGTTGGGTCAAATTCATGTTGGTAGCTTCGATGACACTGTCCAGCCATCTCGTCCTCTGTCGTCCCCTTCTCCTCTTGCCTTCACACTTTCCCAATGTCAGGGTCTTTTCCAGGGTCTTTTCTCTTCTCATGAGATGGCCAAAGTATTGGAGCCTCAGCTTCAGGATCTGTCCTTCCAGTGAGCACTCAGGGTTGATTTCCTTAACGTCTGCCTAAAAGAAAAGGGCTCTTTAACTCTTAACTTGCTGGAGCATGCTGCATCATAGACTTGCATCAGAACATGGGCATAAGGCTCTTGAATGCCTGATCTCTCTGTGTGAATCATAACAGCAGCTCTGCATGGTGATTGGAGCATAAGGAAGTAGCCAAAGGGCTCTTTAACCCTTCATATAAAATAATCATAATCATGTGCTGTCAACTCAGTTTTGACCCAGGGTTTTCCAGGAGACTCAGAAGTGGTTCATCGTTCCCTTATTCTGAGAGGTGCCCTGGGACTGTGCAGCTTGCCCAAGGCCACCCAGGCTGGCTCTACAGGAGGCACAGTGGGGAATTGAATTGTGGGAGCCTCTGGCTCCCACAGCCAGATACTGAAACCACGGAGCTATCCAGTCAGCAAAACCCTTCGTATACTTGGGTGAACTTCAGCAGATTGTACACAGTGTCTTGTGCACAAGGGTTTTCTTGGATTCCTGTCCAATTTTGAAAGACAACACGTAAGAGTCTTGTATAAGGGACAAACATAGTCTGTTTTAGCCTCTCCCTGAGCAGCGGTGGAATTGCAACAGCGATTTTTCCTCTTCTTTCTGAATTTCCTCTTAGGTGTGGCAGTTGGCCGTTAAGGTGAATAAAACAGGCACTGATAAGGGTGTTTGGCAGTCTTCTCACTTAGGGTGTGAGCAGCTGAGGTGTGTCCTAAAGCGAGGGCTCTGCCAGAAGCCTTTCCAGGTGTACAAACTTAAGAAGAGGGCCGGTTGGTTACTTATTTATTAAAACATTTTTCTAATCTAATCTTCATTGACACAAATACCAGACAGGATGCAAGTCAGGAAAACTCCAAACATTTATTAAGATACTGAGAGGCTGGAACGTGTCTGGAGGAAGGCAACCGGAATGGAAAAAGTTTTGGAAACCAAGGCCTTTGAGGCAAGGTTGAGAAAACTTGGTGTGTTAGCCTGGAGGAGAAAAGGCTGAGAGGCAGTATGATAGCCCTTTCCAGCTGTTTGAAGGGCTGTCGCATATAAAGCAGGCTTGGTTTTTTTTGCCGCTCATGAGTATGGGACCAGAAATAATGTATTCAAGTTACAGGAAAAGAGATTTTGCCTAAACATTAGGAGGAACTTTCTAACAGTGGGAGCCATTTGGCTATGGAATCAACAGTCATGCCAGGTGGTCCTTTACTGAAGATTTGAAAGCAGAGTTTGGATGGCTACCTGTGAGAGAATTTTAGCTGTGAATTTCCTGAACTGGAAGGGGTCTGGACTCAGTGACCCTTGGGGTCCCTTCCAACTCTACAGTTCTATAATTCTAAGGCTGCCTTCCGCCTTTCTGCCAGTGAGTTCATAGGTGGCTATATTCTGTTCACTTAGGCCTCACAACAAGCTTGTGAGATAGGTGAGACTGAGAAAGGGTGGGTTGTCCAAAGTTAGGTAGTGAGTTTCATGGGGATGTTGAATCTGTCTTTCCCAAATTGTAGGCCAACAGTGCAGTGATTACACTTAATATTACAGACTCACAACAAAAGCACTGTAAGGGAAACTAGACACTGAGGGAAAGCCTGCCTGAAGAGAAAGGTCTTTGCCTGCTTGCGGAAGGACAGCAAAGATGGGGCCAGACTGGCCTCCTTTGGGAGGGAGTTCCAGAATCAGGGAGCAGCAATAGAGAAGGCCCTCTCCTATGTCCCCATCAGACGCACCTGTGAAGGACGTGGGACTGAAAGAAAGGCCTCTTCTGATGATCTTAACATTGGGGCAAGTTCATAAAGGGAGACATGGTCCTTGAGATAGTTTGGACCCAAGCTTGTTTAGGACTTCATAGGTTAAGACCAGTTCTTTGAATTGTGCCCGCAAATGGATCGGGAGCCAGTGGAGCTGTCATAACAGGGGGGTGACTTGATGATCCACAAATCCATTGCAGTTCTAAGATTATTACTATTATTAAAATAGGTGAGGCCAATGGCTATTTACATACAGTGATTAGGCAACATGGAAGTAAATTCTGGATGGTAGGGCTTTTTGCAGTGGTAATGTTTTCTGTTCAGTGCTAAATACAGGCATTCAGAAGATCAGCAGCCAAAGTGATGGGAGTTGATAGGAGGTGTAAAAAGAAAGTGAAAGACCTAGAGTATTATGGAGAACCTCAGTCAGCCCAGGGGCTGGAATCCATTTCAGAGAAGTTCTTACCTTCAGTACACTCAGCAATGTGTAGCCTGCATAAACTGTAAACAGCCCAGATAGTGCTTTAAACGCTATGGCGCGGTATATAAGCAGTACACTTTATTTGCAGGAGTGGATGGTGACTCTGGTTTCAGAAGGCTTGCAAATCTGCTTAAAGCTTTAAAATGAAATTTAAAGATGCTCTCCATGGTGCTGAAACTGTTTTAGGGGCAGTGTTCAGTAGTTTTGATTATTTTAAGGTTCAGTCTAAACTCCGCAGTGGATTTGTCAGCCCTATCAAATTGGATTCTCTAACTACCTCTGCATTTGAGAGTCACACAGGTCTTTCTTGTTTCTAGCAGGGATCAGCGACATGCTGGTTCCTGTGACTGACAAATTAGCTGCTTTGCTGTCAAATTTAGGTGGCAGTGACATCTCTGTCCACTGTGTTGGTTCAAAATGTGGTGTGCTTAGAATGCAACATCTTGTTTGTAAGCCTGATAACTTTTCCAGGAACAATTCTCCATGAGTGCAGTTCAAGTTAAAAACAAGGTACACACTCCCCAGACACCTTGATTTAAACTGAAATGGTGAGGAAATCTACGTTGGCTTGGGCATGTCGTGAGAATGGCTGATGGTCGGATTCCAAAAGATCTCCTGTATGGAGAATTAGTGCAGGGAAAGCGCCCCAGAGGGAGACCACAGCTGCGATACAAGGATATCTGCAAGCGGGATCTGAAGGCCTTAGGAATGGACCTCAACTGATGGGAAACCTTGACATCTGAGCGTTCAGCCTGGAGGCAGGCGGTGCAGCATGGTCTCTCCCAATTTGAAGAGACACTTGTTCAGCAGGCTGAGGCAAAGAGGCAGTCCCGAAACCAGCAAAATCAGGGAGCTGGACAGGGGACAGATTGTGTTTGTCTTCAGTGTGGAAGGGATTGTCACTCTCGAATTGGCCTTCTCAGCCACACTAGACGCTGTTCCAAGACCTCTATTCAGAGCACGTTACCATAGTCTCTCGAGACTGAAGGATGCCTACGTTATGGTGAGGAGATGAGCCCCTGCAGCAGCAGCAATGAAGTACATTGTCATAGTAGCAATTAAATTTGGTGGCATGGCAGCAGCCTGAAGTAAAAAGAGGGGAGAAACCAGAGGAGCATTGAGGTGTGTGTGTGTGAGCCTGCCCAACACAGCCAGAAGTTGCCTAGATATATTCTGAAGCAGGGGTTGGCAACAGATAGAGGTCCGAGGGCCACATATGCCCACTCCTAGATTTTGGGAAGAAGTATCACACCTCGATACCTCCTCTTGTCACCTGGACCCAAAATATTTTCTCTTCATGGTTCCCCCCCCCCCCCCGAAAAATCTTCTATAATGGTCATTTTTAAAGTAAATGTTATTTATTTGTATGTGGGGGCCCAGGGGTGCTGCATTTCCTAAAATATGACAGAAGTGCCTTCTGAGTTCCCCGGAAATATTTTGAGTCAAGTTTTAAACGTTAGATTTTTGGATGGGTCCAGATGATGGGGTGTGTGTGTGTCCACTCAGGTCTTTTGCAGTGGCATGCAGACGTGGGCTGAACTTTGCTGATGCTAGTTTAAAGTTTAAAGGGACCATTTATGATATTAAATCTTGATCTCTAAGCCCCCCCAAAACCCTGTATAGCCAGAAGGGATGGAAAATGCCCTTTTGGCGACCAACTCTTTTTATGAACAGAAAGGAAGGAGTTCACCCTATTACTAGATATGGTTCAGCCATGCTTCTTCTTCACAAGAAGGCTGGTTAAAGAGTAATGCAAGAGTAGAAGTCACCCACTTTGTCAGAGAATGCTGATAGGCAGAGAATGTGCTTGGATCCTTATTTGTGAATATGTTGTGATTACTGAACCGAATGGAGGCAGTTAATCACAGTATAACAATGGTTAGTATTTATATATTTTAAATATTTGTAGCCTGGCTTTTGACATGAGCCCCCAGGACAGCTCAGCTTATAATATTATTAAAATAACAACGACAGATCAATGGAATAACACAAATGGGCAAAAACAAAGCATCAGTAAAGCAACAGAAACGGCAGTGGTGAAAATTACTTAATCCATCAAACGTGGTTAAATGTCAGTGAAGGCAGGAACAGATAGAAGGCTTTTTGGCTTATGCCTAAAAATGTTACTGTAGGATTATAGTGCATCTATTAGAATATTCCGGGGGAATTGGGTTTAAATTCAGCTGCGAATATCACTGGGTGACTTTGGTCCAGTTGCTGTCATGTTCTGTATCTCACAGGACTCCTTCAAGGATAAAAGGGAAAATTATAATCAGCTACATTGGTGTAAAAATCTTGGAGGAAAGATACAGATGCAAATTAAGGGGGGGGGGGGAAATGGATAGATGGAAATTTTAAGAAGTCATGAGCCAGATAATTATGATGTTCTGTATACATTCGTTGGTTGATTGTGTTGTTGTATAGTGGACAGGCTAAGACTCAGGAGACCTCTGTGTGCCATTACACAGAGCTATGCCAGGGAATGCTTGGAGTGTGTATGCCCCACACTTAGTCTCTTTCTCTCTCCGCTTAGGTATGAGTCATATAGGGCAGCAGTCCCCAACCTTTTGGTTGGCGACACGCCTCCCGCGTGTGTGTGCAGGGGGGGGCGGAGATCTGTATCCGCGGCCCAGTTCCGGCAAGCCCACGGACCGGCACCGGGCCGCGGACCGGGGGTTGACAACCCCTGATATAGGGTAAATTAGATTTTATTATTTTCTGCTGTGTTTATGCTACTGGGTAGATATTCTGGACTCCCAGAGCCTGTAGGAGAATATGGCTGATGGCATGGAGGGTGGCTGAACAACGTTTTCTTAAGACTGTACTTTTGGGCAAAGCTTCTGTAATGTTTTGTTAAAGCAGTGCCTTTGAAAACGGTGAACTTACTGACATAGTGTAGAATTAGTGCTGTCGGGTATCTTTTTATCTGTGGGTGGAGAGATGAGATCTTTTAGAAATGGGTATGGACTGCTGGATCAGTGGTTTGTGCTGGTTCAGCTGACAGTTCAACGTGTGTTCTGTGGTTCGGTGCTCCGTCCCCCCTCTGGCAGACACCACCTCAAAGGCAGTGCTCCGGCATCCCTGCCCCACCTCCTCTGGGCACTACCTCTGATTGGATGCCTGCTGAAGGGGGTGAAGTGCCGAACTGTGAAACACTGAAACACTTGTTGGGCCGAACCAGCAAGAACCACCGAATTGGGACTTTGTGCCCATCTGTGGTTAGGACACCCATCGTCCCCTGCCTTAATAGTTTTCATGCATACTGGGACCACCATTCATGGGTAATGGTAGTGTTATGGTATTTTTAGCCCACTTGGAAAAAATATATATATCAAATTGGGGAAGAGAATTCCATAGTGACAAATACAAATCTTTTAAAGGAGCCAATAATAAATGTGCAAAAATTCAGTGGTGACAAAAGACATGCAGTTCCCTACTGTTTATGATACAGTGGTGCCTCGACTTACGAACGTTCCTACTTACGACCATTTTGAGTTAGGACCAGCTCCGGCCACAAAATTTTGCTTGTACTTGCGACCGGAGCTTCCACTTGCGAACAGAAAAAGGCAGGGAAAAAAGGCGGGAAATTCAAATTTCTAACTGTAGGTGGTGACGAGGCTGCTTCTTTGTAGCTCTTTCGCCCCAGCAGTTAGAGAGTGTGCATCGGAGGAGGCTTGGGACTGCCTCGCTTCTGCTTCTGAGTGAGAGTGTGTATGTGTTTGCAGGGAGGCTTCGGGCTGCCTTGTAAGGTAAGGTGCTGTTTTCTGCTTTTTAAAAACTGTTCTGGGTGTTTTTGCAGCGTGGTTTTGGGCTTGGGGGGGTTATGTTTCTGTGCTGTGGTGGGTCTTGGGTTTGTTTTTTGGTTCCCCCCCCCCCATTTCCGATGGGTCTTGGGGGTTTTTTGTTGCTTTTTGGAGTGTTTTTCCCCATTTCCGATGGGTCTTGGGGGGTTTGTTTGTTTTTTGGTTTTCCCCCCCCATTTCTGATGGGTCTTGGGGTTTTTTTGTTGCTCTTTGGAGTGTTTTTCCCCATTTCCGATGGGTCTTGGGGGGTTTGGTTGCTTTTTGGGTTTTTCCCCCCCATTTCCGATGGGTCTTGGGGGGTTTGTTTGTTTTTTGGTTTCCCCCCCATTTCTGATGGGTCTTGGGGGTTTTTTTGTTGCTTTTTGGGGTTTTTCCCCCATTTCCGATGGGTCTTGGGGGGTTTGTTTGTTTTTTGACTCCCCCCCCCCAATTTCTGATGGGTCTTGGGGGGTTTGGTTGCTTTTTGGGTTTTTTTTCCCCATTTCCGATGGGTCCTGCATGCTTCCCTTGCTTTTTCCTTTGTTTTCCGACCTTGTTCCGACCTGCCCCCTTTGTTCTCTGTGCATTTCCGATCTGCTCCGTTTGTTTTCTGTGCATTTCCAATGGGTCTTGCACACTTGATTGCTTTTCTCTCCCCCGCCCCTTTGGCCGGAAGGGATTAATCGCGTTTCCAATGAGTCTTGCAGTGATTTTTGGGGGGGGGGGGGTGTGTGATTTTTTTTCTTCAGCCGGAACGGATTAATTGCATTTCAGTGCATTCCTATGGGAAATGGTGCTTCGACGTACGACCATTTCAAGTTACGTCCATCTTCTAGAACGGATTATGGTCGTAAGTCGAGGCACCACTGTACAGTGTTTTCTGTTGTCAGTTTCACTGTTCATTTTAGATTGAACAATTTAATTAGCAAATTAATAATCCTGATTCCTGGTTAGGGTCCTTCCACAGAAGAAAGGTGGGAGTAGAACTCAAATGGATGAATAAAGGTCAGACTTTAGTAGCAGCACATTAATTCCCCCATTTCTAATGTTTAACAGTGCTGAATTAAAACCAGTGAATGAATTCCCTGATTTCTAGCAGTTAACACCAACAAATTAATTTTCAGACCTAGTGTTCCAGGCTACGAAATATAACTGATATATAAATAAACAAGCAGCAGCAATAGCTTGCTAATCACATTTACAGCAACACTTTGCTCAGTTGCATCAGGCAGAAAAAGTAGTCTGCTGATTCTCATTTGCATACCATTTGAAGTGTAGTACACAGACACCTCTGCTTTTTGTTGTTGTTGTTTGCTCCCTGGATTGGATTGGCAACATTCAGATCAAAACTGAAATTGTCAGCAATTTGGCATCTTGTATACAAGAGATGGGCCAAGTGTGATCTTCCTGATGTTGTTGGACTTGCAGCTTCCATCAACCCTATCTAGCAGAGCCAGTGGTGAGGAATTTTTGGAATTTAAGCAAAATCTAGAGGACCTTCCTTAACCTACCCCTGCTGTATACCCATTGCAAAGTCACTATCCTATTGCAGCGGTTCCTAAATGTGGGTAACCCAGGTGTTCTTGGATTACAATTCCCAGAAGCCTTCACCACCAGCGATGCTGGCCAGGGTTTCTGGGGGTTGCAGTCCTAGAACATCCCCTCGTTGGGAGTTCAGTTTCCCACTGTGCCTCCTTGACAGGAGCTGGATTGGATGATCCATAGGGTCCCTTCCAGATCTGCAGTTCTAAAATGATAATGATGAAGATGATGAAGAAAAGGGCATGCCTGGTTGGCATCTCCCCAATGCTGTTTAATATCTATATGAGGCCGCTGGGCGGGGTCATCAGGGGGTGCGGGGCTTCGTGCCATCAGTACGCTGATGACACGCAGCTCTACATCTCCTTTTCATCTACTTCAGTGGATGCCGTTCTGTCTCTTCAGCGCTGCCTGGAGACTGTACTGCAATGGATGCAGTTGAATGGGTTGAGGCTGAACCCAGACAAGACGGAGGTCTTGAGGGTGGGAGGTCCCTCCATCGGCGGTTTGGGTGACTCCCTTTCTTTTGGGGGGACGACCCTTACCGCAAAGAGTGAGGTTCGCAGCTTGGGGATACATCTGGACCCGGCGCTTACCATGGAAACCCAGGTGGCGTCCGTGGCCCGCTCCGCATATTTCCATCTATGGCGGATTGCCCAGCTGCGACCATATCTTGATGGGGAGGCCCTCACTACTCTTGTCCATGCGCTCGTAATCTCGAGATTAGACCATTGTAATGCGCTCTACGTGGGGCTGCCTTTGAGATTGATGCGGAAACTTCAAATGGTGCAGAATGTGGCAGCCAGGCTTCTTAGTGGGGTGAGGAAATTTCAGCATATCTCTCCCACTCTGGCTGCCTTGCATTGGCTGCCCATTCGTTTCCGCATTGACTTCAAAGTGTTAATGATAACGTATAAAGCCCTAAACGGTTTGGGACCTCGATACTTGGCAGATCATCTTCTCCCACCTAGATCTACCCGAATCACCCGGAATAGCCAGCAGGGACGGCTGAGGGGCCTAACGCCGAGAGAGGCCCGGAAAGAAAGAACAAGAAACCGGGCCTTCTCGGCAGTGGCCCCTCGGCTATGGAACAACCTCCCAACTGAAATTCGCCTGGCACCCTCGCTGGGTGTTTTTAAAACCCAATTGAAAACTTGGTTTTTCAGACAGGCCTTCCCTCCAGTCAACAACTGATCTTTACTCTGTCATCTTGGTTATTGATTTAATTTAATTATAAGTGTTAAAATTATGATATTTTTAAATTTTTTATGTATAATGATGTTTTTATCATGTGTGTAAGCCGCCCCGAGTAGACTTTGTCTAGGGGGGCGGGGTAAAAATCTAATAAAGATAAAGAGATAAAGATAAAGATAAAACTATCAGGAACATGTTTCTTTGCAGATCATGCCTGTCTTCACTGATAACATCTAAGCATGGTAACAACTCCGAGGCCCAGTTCCCAACCTTACCTTATGATGTCCCTGCCAGTCACTGTCAAATAGCCTGTGCCCTGACTGAAACAACAACAAAAAAGTACTTTCCCAATAAAACATTTATTATGTGTGTAGATGTTTTGTTACTGATTTATCGTTTATGATAAATTGGTGGGATGGAGAAGCAGTGGGTTAGGTGAAACACTAGATGTTCAGATTTACCATCAGTATATTGAAAGGTCACGTATGGCTAATCTGTGATGGGTTTGTATGAGATAGTGTGTCACGTTTGGATAAGGAAACAGGGCTTGAGGAAAAATGAATCCTTGGTAATTCGTGAAAACCCTGTGTGTCCACCTAGATTATTTCTGGGATCTTGTGATGGTCCATGTATTGCTGATTGGGAAACAGCTCTACCAGAACCCTCCTGGGGCCATTTCCAGTCAGAGGACGAAACACTTGGCTTGCTGGACAGAATTCTACATATCCCAGTCTTCCTTCAGAAGTCAGAGAAACATCAAATGCAACTGTACCCTGGAACTTTGAAATGGTACTTTTCTTGAATCTGGCAGCCCCAAACACCGCAGTTCCTTATTTACAAGAGGTCTGTGAAGCTGTACCAGACAGACGGGTTTCCTGACACTATTTATAGTAGTGTTCTGTTCATGAATTCAACTTCATTGTCCTCGGTTCACTGTTGTTTGTGTATCTCCTTGCATAGACAAGCAGGCCACCCTGCTTTGTCACTTCTGGTATTCTTTCTCTTCTGTGTTAGGCTTTGGATGAAATCCAAAGAGCTCTAGTTATACAGCGAAAACAGAAACAACAAATTGGGAAGGTGGCCAGGGATTTTGAGATGGGGGGGAGATGAGCGTGCACTGGAGGCCAAGGGAACAAACACTGCAAATTAATGTAGATCAGCAACCGTCTAGATATGAATAATCTGCTATTTTTAATGCATTTTGATGTGATGTGATGCTTTAATTTTTAACACAGTTTTCGGAAAAGTTTCAGCGGTCTAATACATGGTCTGCCCACCATCCATTTGCAGAGAGTTTGTTAGTGAACTGCTTTAATGAATATGACATGTCCGTGGCTCCTTGTGTTTCTGTGAATCAAATATTAGACTGCATGAATATATTGTTTCATAATGTAGAATTGCCATTTATAATCCTCATTTCATAGCGAAATCTTTGAGATATAGAACATTTTAAATGAAAACTGGTCGTGTAGGGTGCTTTTTTTTGTGGTAAAATAAGAAACATTTGGACAATATCAGTAAAAAAAGAACCCAATTTAAAATGAAACAACTCATTTGAATAATAACGTCGTTAGCTGAAATCCTCTTTGACTAAGACTAGTGATTTAATCAGCTGGAATTTGTTTTTTTAAAAATTAACATTCCTACTTCTGTACTGAGAGTTCCACAGTTCCCATGTACTCCATTTCATCATCAGTAACCCTTGAGGACGACATGCCTTTATTTTGCTAGAAACTGCCGCTGACAGGATGACTTTACTGCTGGTGGCAATCCTGTGGCCCCTGTGGGTCCCCAGAGATAAAAAGGAGCCCATAGGACCTGTGAGGGAGTCAGGACAGAAGTGGGAAATTCTTGATTTTGAGAAGATCATCCCAGCTGGTGACACCATCAGCCTTATGTGGCATAATTTACACAAACAGGATTTCAGAGTCAGACACTCCTTTATTTTAATCATTGCTTTTATCCTGTTCATTTCAGTCTGCTGTAGTTGGGTCTAGAATTGGATTTAACCCATTGCAGTTTGACTCTTCAACATCACACCTGCTTACATGTCACAGGGTTTCTTGAATATAAATGTTGTTTCCTGTTGATGGAAGTAAACAGTGAACCTAGCTTTCCTTGGTAAGGAATTCCAGATACTGTGTGAGGTTGTCATCTCTTGTATTCCAATAGACCTGTCCCCTGTCCTACAGCATGTACATCTCATCCTCCTTGGGTGGCTCCCCTAAGTTCCTTTTCCATGAGCAGTATCTAAAGCAGTGGTTCCCAATCTTGAGTCCCCTGATGTTCTTTGACTAAAACTCCCAGAAGCCTTCACCACTAGCTGTGCTGGCCAGGATTTATGGGAGTTGTAGTCCAAGAATATCTGGAGACCCAAGGTTGGGAACCAGTGCTCTAAAGGAACATTTTTCTTTATTGATCTTCCTTGTTGGGAGGGTTAATTCTCTACGTAGTTTTTTTAAAAATAATATTCCCAATGTGGTGTAGTGGATAGAGTGATGAACTGGGGACTCTGGAGAACAGGGTTTGAATCCCCACTCAGCCATGGAAACTCACTGGGAGAGTGGAACTAGTAAAACCATTTCATAAATAGCTCACTTACCTTGAAAGCCCTATAAGGGTTGCTATAAGTTGGTTCCAACTTGACGGCACAGAACACACACATGCACCCGTTTTTTCATAGTGTTAGTAATGCTCCTTTGTAATTTGTTTTTGTTAGAACAAACAACAAGAAAATAAAATCTAGATTTCTGCTTTTTGTTGTTGGTTGGACTGAAGCGGGCCCAACCTGATGGGCACACTGAATGCTAATTTGTTTTCTTGTTGTGGGTGACCTGATTGTTGTCCTGAATTTAGGGAATCTCTTTTATTTCCACAGGGTGGGACTTGATGTAGAAAGAGAGGGAGGGGAGCTCTGGGATCACCTGCAGGCCAGATTGGAGACATCTATGGGCTAGATTAGGTCTGTGGACAAGATAATTTTCATGTTTGCATGTATCCGCCCTGGCACCTGATTCTCTAGTTTTTGCAAATTTACTGGGAGAACAGAGTTGCATTGCTGCAGGGTACATTTTCAGGAATTCATGTAAGGGAATCGGTGAAAGGGGAATTGCTGTGGCAATGATTTGTGGCTTTCTTGTTCCTGTGGTGTGTGTTAGGTGGGGTTTCTGCTTATTTTGGAAACTGTGAGAAATCATGTGCCCTCTTAAAACTATGCAGAAAAATAGGTGAAGCTTGTTGATACTTGCCTGGTGTAAACTGGTTGAACATCCTATTTCAGTCATTTCGAGGGTGAACCTGGCACCCTCCTTCTTTTGTCCAGATTGGCAGAAAGTAGCAGAATTTGGAATGGTAATATAAGTTTCAGTTTTCGTTTCAGGATGAGGTAAGAATCAAATTTCAAGTAACCTGATAAAATACTGCATTTTGAAAGCTGTTAAAGGTTATACATACTCCCTTCTTCCAAGTCATTTCTTAGCATTTCGCATCGTCTCAATAAACGGTCTTTCATTGAATTCTAAATTGATGTTCTGTCATGGCTTATTATAACCATCTAAGGTACAATGAGGTCTAATTGTAGAATCAGGAGATAGATAGATAGAGAGGGGGGGAGGTTTCTTTTGGAGAAAACAAGAGCATCTTTTAAATAGGCAAAGCCCAGGGGCAGCTTGTGCGCCAAACAGTAGAAGCACCTCCCATGATAACGATGAGCATGTCCATTTTCCTGGACACCAGAGAAGATTAATCTCTTTTTATTATTTTCCTGAGGTTTAAGGTAGTGTACTTTTAGTGTTTTTTTTAATACTATGATTTTGCTTGATGGTTCTGTTTGATTTATGTTTTCATCGGTGTAGACTGCGCCATGGAATCTGTTTGCTGAAGGGCAGTATATAAATATTTCAAATAAATAGGGAGCTATGCAAGCACACATTGTTCTTGAGGGTGAAGAGCTTATACAAACTCAGCCTCTCCATCAGCTGGCCAAGCCATACCTATTTCTCTCCCTCCTTCCCACTCTCCCTCTCCCTTCCTATATCTGTGCATCTCTGTGTTTTTATATATTGCTGGCTGGAAAGCTCAGTGGTTTAGGTTTCTGGTTGGGAGTGCGATTCACCACTGTGCTTCCTAGAACCCAGATTCCCAACCTGGGGATCACAAAGTGTTTTTCGGGGGGGGGGGGGGTCAACACAATGGCTTTTAGTTGCAATTATTTTTATATGTATTATATTAAATATGGTATACACAATGCTATTTTATTTTAATCCCTCTTGGCCCACAGATAGATAAATTTAATTTGAACCAGAATTGCAGGCAACCACCGAGAGTTATTTCTGTATTGCTTTGGGCAGATTTTCCTTTTTTTGCATGCATAGCACTCTTAACCCATCTAAAAGAGCTTCTCTCCCTTGTTTCTCTCCGTTCCTCTGCCTCCACCTTTGCAAAACTGATCTCAGCCCTTTGAACCTGAGCGTTAGTCTGGCTCAAAAGAGGCCTGAATGAGTCTCCAGGCCCCCACCCAAAATCATGGAGGAAGAAAGCAAGAGGGGCAAAAAGGTGACAGAACCAGGGAGGGGGGGCATGGGGGGGCCGTGGGAAATGTGTTTATTTAGGCTTGACAAGGGAGGGTCTTTTCATTGAGGGGGCTTTTTGGGGGGGTAGGAGACATGAAAGGAGGGTCATTTCTACACCCAAAAAGTAAGTTAAACTCAAAGTGTATTGACATTTTTTTCCTTCTCAAGTTTTATCTTGTAGAGGCATATTTACAGCCTCCCATAGTTATGTATTATATTAATATTTTGGGTTAGAATTATATTCTGAAAAAAATGTTTTAGTGTATTTTCTTTACTCCATTAAAATGCCCTGTTATCCAGATGTGGTAGTGTTGGGGTGTCACAGGTTACTTGGCTGTTATAAAACAGGGTTGAAAAAAGGTTGGGAAACCCTGTCCTAGAAGAAGAGCCAGCCTGTATAGCCTTGGGCAAGCTGCACAATCCCAGGATGGTCCCAGAAGAAGGTAATGGTAAACCATTTCTGAGTACGGGATTGTCTACCTGGAAAACCCTGGAAAAGGTTGGTATAAATCAGAATGGACTTGATGCAACACATTTGTTCTATATGTAAAATTTCCAGGGTTTTCTAGGTAGAAAGTACTCAGAAGTGGTCT
The DNA here is from genome assembly GCA_037013535.1 of Intellagama lesueurii. NCBI lineage: Eukaryota > Metazoa > Chordata > Lepidosauria > Squamata > Agamidae > Intellagama > Intellagama lesueurii. The sequence continues at coordinate 13,164,305 of JBAJHW010000003.1, forward strand.
TACCATTCCCGTGTGTGTGTGTGTGTGTGAGAGAGAGAGAGAGAGAGAGAGAGACAGAGAGAGAGAGATGGTTGTGTTGGAAGACAACAATTATTGTTCTGTGTCTGTGTCTCTCTCTCTCCCCCCCCCCCCCCCCCCCGTTTCTGGGTTTATTGGAGTTTATCAGTGTTCTTTTGAAGACAATGAAACACCCTCCCTCAACAGCGGCCCATTGACTTCAGTGGGTCAGTGTCAGACTCTAGATTAGTCATGGATCTTCTGGGGATTAGTCATGATATGTGCCAAACCGTATTAGGATTAAGCATACAAAATTAAGTGGACAATCCAGTGGCTGTTAAATACTTGCCTGTCCTGGCTTCAACTGGGGTGAAGGGGATTTAAAATTGTGCTTAACTCCCACATTGATTTGAAAAGGATTTAGTAATGTTTAAATATAACTGGATCGTGCTCTGAATATGTTCCACGTTTTATGGTCATAGTCATTAAACAGTTTATTCCAGTAGTTCTATCAACAGGGCAAGAGTAAGTACGCCTACATCAGGAAATAATAATAATCTGTGTCTCCTGTCTCTTTAATTTTGTTCCTTGAGCAGGGAAGAAAGACAGGTTCTCCTGTTTTCCTCAAATTTCAGTTTCTCAGTTTTGAATGGATGTAATCCAAATGTGAATACTTTTTTTGCACCTGTAAAAAAGGACAATCTTGCAAAAAAAAAACAAAAAGTCAGGTAGTTTAAATCCTGTAGAAGCTGGTAGAATTTATGCAGCCTAATTCCTTGCAGGACTGCAGCCAAAAACTAGATTATCACATCATAGTAGTTGATGGATGACTTCTGCCAGTGCAGTAGTGTGACTTCCTTTAACACCTCATTAGCAAAGGCTTCCATATTATTGGGGCAGCCATGTTATTGCAGCCTCCTCTCCTTCAGTTCTTGGGCTGTAGCTCTGGTGCAAACATGTCTGTGAAGTAGAACTGACATTTCAGTCCATTGATGGCCTCTTCATGACAATTCTCCTGTTTGTAGTTCCAACCAGAGTTGATAAAAATCAATACTTTTTTTTCCCAAATCAAATTGATTTAAATTTTAAAAGTCATTTTTTTAAAAAATTACATTATCAATTTTTTTTATTTTTACATTTTAAATCGTGATTTAAATTGATTTGATTCAAATCAAATCCATCCTGGTTCCAACCAGATGGCTGTACCCTCCTGGAGCATGTTCAGTCTTATCTTCTTGGTTTTCTATTTGTCTTTTTCCATTTGGCTGTCAACATTCTGTGGTTACTCAACACGCACAGTGTTGGTTTGCTTCCTTAGGCTTGTGAAAACAATGACTCCTCCCCTGTTTTCTCTTCTTTTCACTCTTCAGCTTCCCTTGTGGTTGCCTTTAGATGCTGATTACTATTTTCATGCTTCTCATGGGATCCTGTTTAGCCATAGTCATGTAGCCCTTGTTATTTAAGTTGGTTGCTTCAGTGATATACCAAAAACTGATAATAACAGGAACAAACTATGGGCTAAATCCATGTTGCGGTCTCAGCTGAACCTATGCAGGTTTGTGTTTTGAGGCTACTCCCAGAATTCCTTCAGGCAGCATGAAGGCCTTGCTGCCTGAGGAAGTCTGGGAGAAACAGGTGGGAACCATGGCCAAATCAGCATTTTATTGTCTGTCTCTGGTCCAGGTACTTTCTCCTTATTTGGGGAATGCAGAGGTGGCTGTTCTGATCCACACAACTGCAAACATGAGATTAGATGACTGTAATTTGCTCTATGTGGGTCTGCCTTTGAAGACAACTCAGATGCTACAGTTGCTACAATGTGAAGCAGCTGTGTTGTTGTTTAGTTGTTTAGTCGTGTCCGACTCTTCGTGACCCCATGGACCAGAGCATTGCCAGGCCCTCCTGTCTTCCACTGCCTCCCGGAGTTAGGTCAAATTCATGTTGGTAGCTTCGATGACACTGTCCAACCATCTTGTCCTCTGTCGGTCCCCTTCTCCTCTTGCCCTCACACTTTCCCAACATCAGGGTCTTTTCCAGGGAGTCTTCTCTTCTCATGAGATGGCCAAAGTATTGGAGCCTCAGCTTCAGGATCTGTCCTTCCAGTGAGCACTCAGGGTTGATTTCCTTCAGAACAGATAGGTTTGTTCTCCTTGCAGTCCAGGGGACTCTCAAGAGTCTCCTCCAGCACCACAGTTCAAAAGCATCAATTCTTTGGCGGTCAGCCTTCTTTATGGTCCAGCTCCTCACTTCCATACATCGCTACTGGAAAAAACCATAGCTTTGATTATGCGGACCTTTGTCGGCAAGGTGATGTCTCTGCTTTTTAAGATGCTGTCTAGGTTTGTCCATCGCTTTCCTCCCAAGAAGCAGGCGTCTTTTAATTTCGTGGCTGCTGTCACCATCTGCAGTGATCATGGAGCCCAAGAAAGTAAAATCTGTCATTGCCTCCATATCTTCCCCTTCTATTTGCCAGGAGGTGATGGGACCAGACTTGCTATCAAAAGCAGGCAAAGTGTCAGTGGCATATGATACTGTGCAATACACACTGGGTGTGAAACCATAGGTAAGTGCCATAAGGAGTCTTTTGGAAACCAGCAAATGTGAAAACATTTTGTGCTACTCCAGGTACCAGCAATTCCTACAGCCCCAGCCTTTCTGACTGCACAAGGCCATCCTCTGTGCTCCCTCTGAATCTTGTCCTTTCTTCAGCTAGTGTAGAAATACTTCTTAAATACAAAGGGCCCAAAATTGATAGAACTGCTCATGTGAGCCTTCAGCCCAGATTTTGTTGTTGTTGTTTAGTCGTTAAGTCGTGTCCGACTCTTCGTGACCCCATGGACCAGAGCACGCCAGGCCCTCCTGTCTTCCACTGCCTCCTGGAGTTGGGTCAAATTCATGTTGGTCGCTTCGGTGACACTGTCCAACCATCTCATCCTCTGTCGTCCCCTTCTCCTCTTGCCTTCACACTTTCCTAACATCAGGGTCTTTTCCAGGGTAGCTGGAGCATCCTGTTAATGGGACCCACTCGTCGTGATCATATGACATCTGTTTTGTGCCAACTGCATTGGCTGCCAGTGGTTTTCCAGGTTCAGCTCAAGGTGTTCGTTATTACCTTCAAAGTCCTTCATGGCTTGGGGCCCACGTACCTCCATTGACTGCCTCAACCCATACAAGTCCCAGTGCCAATAGAGGTTATCAGATGCTGCTCTTGTAATGTTGCCGTGGTTAAATCTGTCTGTTTTGAATCTATTAGGAAAAGATCTACCCATGTTGTTGCCCTCAGGGTTTGGAATTCTCTTCCTACGTCCCTGCAGAGTATAACCACCCCTGCAGGGATTCTGGGTGAGATGTAAGGTGGTATTATTTTGGTGGCCCATTTGGATATTAGGAAACTCCAGTTTCACTAATTATGATACATACATACATACATACATACATACATACATACATACATACATACATACATACATACATACATGTATGTGTGTGTACATACACACACACACACAAACAAACATATATACAGAGAGAGGGGGGGGAGAGAGAGAGGTATCGTGGTGTTCCCCATTCTAGATGTCTTCAGACAGAATAGCATATAAATGAAAATAAAAATATATAAATAATAAACAAAATGAGTTGAACTGCAACAACTCAGATCAGCTGGGTGCCAGTCCTGGCTGAATCATAACAGCATACTTACCAGTGCTCCATTTATTTGTTTACTTCAGTTTTGACTAATAGTTGGATCTAGGCCAGGTGCAGAAAGCAAATCCCAATAACTAAAAGTGGGTTTAAAATGAGAGCTCCCCGTGCCTGAAAAACCAAACCAAAACTGAAATCCAAACAAACCCCCACTCAGGAACAATTGAGACTTCATTGTCTTTGGTTGCAGAAATGTACAAAATCCATTCTCCCCCTCCCCCATAGATAGGATGACAACTAGGCAAATTGTTAGAACTCCTTGCAAAAAGAAATCTAGCTCGTTAAGAGTTTATTTCTACCCTTTCTGATGTGTTGGCTTTCTGCACACAGGTATTCTATTTCTAAATACACGTCTGCGTGATTGTGCATTTGAAGTCCAAAGTGTTACAGCATAGGACAGGACAACTTGTTTTTTTCTTCACATTTGAATCAACCTAACCACCTTTTATTGTGTTGATTGTGAGTGTGTTCCATTTATCTTTGAAATGTTATGTTTTGTGCTCAGTAACAGTGATTTTTCACATTTATTGGAAGGTATAATATTGTGCTTTGTAGCGTCAGTATCGTCGTGCATTTGATATCATACAATCCACATTTGGTGTGACTTTAGTGAAACAAAACATGTCATTTTATCTGAATTACATACTGATTTTGTGTTTTTAATCCAAGGTGGCAGCTGTGTTCTAGTCCTGAAGGAAAAACAGCAGTGTCTTGTAGCCACCCTTGAAGGACTGACAGTTTTGTCTTTGCTTTGCCACCAGCTTCTCTGGGGAATAAAGCTAACTACTTTATCAGATGTTTCTAAGTGGGCTTATGATAAACAAATGCGTGAATCTTTGAGAAACCATTGGACTTCTTGTTTAAGGAACTCTGCTGCTCTAAGGAGGGCCAGTTTCCCGGCACCTGAAATCTGCAAGTTGCATTATCTAATAAAAAAAAATAGACAGCAGTTTCTATATTTGTATTCCCCCAAAGCCACGTGGGACCCTGCTCTTTCTACATTTGCTGACAGACTGTGTTATTAAATATTGCTGCAAGTTGCATACCAAAATTTATAATAAAGATGGGTACATTTTGCAGAAGAGAGAATATCAACACAGCAAAAGAATATGCTACCTAAAAACAATAAAGCAAAACCATCAATTAAACAGAATGGGTAGCCCTGCTCGTTGCACATTGGGATTAAAGTCTTACTTAGAGAAATGAAATACAGAGACTCGGGGGGGGGGGGGGAATAGTTGGAAAAATAGTTAGTGCAACAACTGGCATCATTATGTAGGGAAGAGACCACATGATTTTATTGATACTTCTGTGCTTTTTTTTTTTTTTGTCTGAAGTATTCTTTGGCTTTCTTGGTTTCTTACCATTTTAAAGTACAGTGGTGCCTCGCTAGACGATGTTAATCCGTTCCACGAGGATCGCTGTCTAGCGAAAACATCGTCTAGCGAAGCACGTTTTCCCATTGGAATGCATTGAAATCGCTTCAATGCGTTCCAAGGGAAAATGCAGTCGTCTAGCGAAAATTATCCCATAGGGAAACCTCGTCTAGCGAGTGCGGGTCCCCATAGGAAATGCACTGACAGCTGCACTGACAGCTTTTCACCCACTAGTCGGCGCACTCCTATGGGGAAACCGCATCGTCTAGCGAAAATCGCCATAGGGAAACATCGTTTTTGCGAAGCGCAGTAGCGATTGCAAAAAGGCATCGTCTAGCGAATTTCCCTCGTCCTGCGAGGCAATCGTCTAGCGAGGCACCACTGTATAGACCATTTCAATGGCTATCATGATGTTTTTCATGAAATCTCTGTAGTCAGAGGGAATGCACCAGGCACGAGCAACATGGCCTCCATGCAGCACGGGTCCCTCCTGGGATATTTTGCGTACCTATTGCCACTGCTTGCCCGTACCCAGGATCCCCATATCTACCCCCCATTTAACTATTCTTTATTAATTATAGTTTTGCTTAGAAAGTTGTGTTCAGCCCTCTGGGGGGTGTAGGGAGGCTATTCTGCCATGCTTTGAGGGGGTCCCAGCACCCCTCTGGGCCTCCCAGATGTTTGTGTGTGTGTGTGTATGCGTATGTATACACACGAGACATTTTCAATAACTTACCTCCTTTTTTTTAACAAGTTAATTTTTTTAAAAAAGTTAATAGGAACCCTTGTAGCAACCGCCACAAAAACTGTAGAGGTACTGTAATAATTAAATATCCCAATTAGCCTGTGGTCATCATGGCCCTCCTCTTTAGCCCTTCCACCTTGGGAGCATGGATGGCCCTTGGACTTGCCACCCCAAATCTCAAAAATGGTCCTTGATTTCCCAAGCTTGGAATGTACTAATGAATGTGTTCTAACGGTAAGAGCAGGGCAGATACCTTCAGAATCTGTTTGTGTCCATTGCTGTATCTTCTCGATGTTTGAAAATACGTCATTGTTGGGGCTTTGAGTTGAATCCATGGCTACCTGTTCGCTAACTTAAGTCTTGTTGATGACAGCAAATGTCCGCTAAGTATGGTGAACTATGGATTCCTCTTACTGCGTACCACCAGATTTTGCATTCAGTTTTGTACGATTGAGTTCAGTGCTTGCCAAAGTTATATTTTTAGAGTACATTCTAAAAATCCACGATCTAAAATTAGTTAGAATCTAAAATGCCTCTTTTAGAAGGCCTCATAATTGTTCATCAGTGTGGTATAGCTTCAGGAATTCGGCACAGGGGGTCTTGGTGTAGAGTTTTATCACAATAGTTTTGTCAGAAAGGTGCAAAGGGACTCATTCTTCCTCCAGCTCCGCCCTTTCCTTGGCTTCTTCTTCTATTTAAATAATGCCATGTGTATACATTTCCTTACATATTATCTTTTCCCTCAAAACAATATACAGTGGTGCCTCGCAAGACGATGTTAATCCGTTCCAGACAAATCGCTGTCCTGCGAAAACATCGTCTTGCGAAACCAAATTTCCCCATAGGAATGCATTGGAGTTTAATTAATGTGTTCGATGGGAAAGAAAAGCACAGAAACTTAAAAAAAAAATTAAAAGAAAGTCACTTACCAGGTACTGTAGACTGAGCCCGGCTTCTCATAGTGCCCTGGTAGCAGCGAAACATCCAGAAAAGAGCACCAAACAGCTAAAAGCCGGCAGGCAGCAGGCCAGCCGGCAGCCATTTTGTGCTCTTCTCCGCTCCTTCCCCCCCTCCCCTCTCCCGACCAAACAGCTGATAGGAGGCTTTGAGGCTTCTGCGGGCTTTCCCAGCAGGGAAACAGTCAGTGGAAAAAGCACCCCAGAGGCTTCTGGAAGCGGGGCTTTGCCAAGAGGTGAGTGGGTGGGGGTGGGGGTAGGGGTGGGGTGGCAGGGGCAGGCCTGCCACCCCCCCCACACCACCCCCACTGCAAAGCGCTGCTTTCAGAGGCTTGCCGGGTGCTTTTCCACTGCATTGTTTACCTGCTGAAGAAGCCCCAGGCAGCCATTTTGTCCTCTTCTCTCCCCTCCTTCCCCCTCCCCTCCTCCCCGACGAACAGCTGATGGGCGGGCTAAAAAGAGGCTTTCTCTGCCCTGAAAATTCAGGGGGAAAAGCTGAAAATAAAAAAATTCCGCTTTTCCCCTGCGCCCCGGGAGGCTTCTGAAAGGGGTGGGGGGGTCATGGGAGAGGCCCCCCAGACATCGTCCAGCCGAAAAGCGGCCCATAGGAAATCGTTTTGCGAAGCACAACAGCGATCGCAAAACCTCATCGTCTAGCGGATTCGTCGTTTAACGAGGCAATCGTCTAGCGAGGCACCACTGTAGTCCTTTTCCTCCTACTGCTTCATAAACATTGAAGACTGGATGGTTTTGCAATCTATGTAGACCTAAGCCAGGGTGGATTTGATTTAAATCAAATTGATTTTAATAAAAAAAAAATCAGAACCCTGACTCCAAATTAAGAGTTTTGCACTTCATTTAATTTTTAAAATATTTTTCCGGCAAAATGCTTAGTTTTCTTCTCATATGCCCTATTTATCAATTTGCCTATTATATCTCTTCTATTAGGTGCACTGGGGCTGGGTCAGAATGACTGGGCAGTATCAGTACATGGGTGTTTGTGTGTGTGCATGTGCGCACATGTGTGTATAACTAGACTGTCCATGTGTGATTGTGTGTGTGTGTTTAAAAATCTGTAAACCTCTCTCTTTTTTATGATAGTAAAGCCATTGAGAATTATGGATATTAAAAAGCCAGTGTTTCTGTTATGGAACCTGCCACAATCTTTTCAGTACTGTCACTTGCACTCAATTAATATTACTTATGCTAGATTGAATACTGCCACGTAGTCATACATCAATTTTGAATTCACTGTTTTTCAGATTCTGCAGTAAAATAGCTAAGAAGTAAACTAGAAAATCCCTCTTTCCTATTTAGATTTTATCTGTAAATGTATTAGTGTTTCTTAACAGACTGGTTAAAACTTCTCAGTTCCATTCAAAACTGACTTAACATTGAATAGCTTTGCTGATGTTTATTCAGAATGCTGGGAGAAGCCCTTAAATATTGCTTTCACTTTGATTAGTCGAGAGGTTCACATGACTCATGCAACTCTATGCAGTGCTGAAAACCTTGTGTAACTGGTAGGCATGTAGGCCATTCTTGCAGTTATTTTCCCCCACCATCCATGTATTTGTCTGATATGAGAAAGGATCTGTTGTGTTGTATGAGAAGAGGGAAGGTTCACACTTCCCATTATAAATAAAGAGCCTGCATGAAAATACTGATGTACCCTTCCCTCACCAAAGGGGAAGACTTCTAGTAGGGATTCCCCATCACATTGTAAAGGTTTGTGCATACACATCTCCGCAGCTGCTAATTTACCTCCTGTTCTGCTTAGACATACCACACCTCAATTAGCCAAGGACCATATTGTAGCTGCCATCTCAGAAGAGGTCAGGAGATTGTGACCAAAATCCTGTTCCGTAGCTATGCCTGCATAACTTGAAGTTGCACAAGGTGTTACAAAATTTGTATTTAGGAAGCAGATCCATGGGTGCAATTGCACAGTAATTTGTGTCTGTTGTGTGGCTCGTTGTGCAATTAGTTGCATGTCATTTGTGCAGTCAGACACACGGACTGCCTCCTTAGTGAATGCCCGCAGGCATAACTTTACACTGATGCAACAGGATTTCAGCCCATGTGGTTCAGTGTCTGCCAAGTCTGAAAAACTACCAAGGAACAGACAGTACCCGCAATGCTTTCGGTAGAAACTGCAAACCTACACAGACTTTGGGCAAGTGTCATTTTTGGACTAAAACTTGCAAAGTGGCCATGCTAGCTAGGGAATTCTGGGGCTTGTAGTCCAAAAATAAAAATGTTCATATTTTTTTTATTTATTAAATTTATATCCCTCCCATTTAGACAACGTCTACTCTGGGCGGCTAACATTAAAAAAGACTAAAAATAATCTAATATATCAAACAACAATTTAAGGCTCTGATCCTGTGTACTTAGAAGTAAGGGAAGGATTATATGGAGATATAACCTGCATTTTGGACAGCCTGTGGCATGGTCCAGTGCAGACTATTTTGGTCTAGTGACAGGATTACTCTTTTTTTTGGAGCTGGACTAGAGTCACGCCTGTATTCACAGAAGGGTTGTTCTAAGAGAAGCTACTCCCAGCAAAGCAGCCCTTTCCAGTGTGATAATCCGATGCTTATTTTTTGTCACCCTTTGATCACACCGTAACTCTCATTGCCTATAGAAAGACCTGCTTCACGGGCTCATAGTGTCAGCAAGAGATGCAAACATTGTAACTCTCCTATAAACATTTTCATGGAACCCATTTGAAAAGTGTAATTAACCAGGTGTTAAGAAACAAGTGCAGAAGATCATCATCCACTTCAGAGCTGATCTCAGCAGATTCAAAAATCGTGAATCAGAAAAGAATACCTGCTGAGCCCACTGCTGCCAATTGATCCAACTTGCCTTTGTAGATTAAAAATAAAATAAAAAACCTCCAGTTCATATAATAAGCAGGATAGGCCAAATGTAAACAGCCAAAGCAGGGGTTTTGTGCGTAATTGGTTGTTTTCCCGCAAGTGATTTCAGAAAACAGAGTACAATCTTCCAGTAACGATGCACATTGCTGGAGGTATCAGAGGCCAATTATGCCACCTAACTCCCTCTGGTTTTCAGCAAATTCCTGGTTTTAATTAAAAATGAGTAGCGCACTCAAAAGGAGTACATTCAAGTTGCTTTTATCATTTAACTAGTAGTAGAACGTGATGAGCAATTGCACAGAAACGTTGAGGCTCATCAACTAGGAGCATATCTACAGTATATCGCTTCGCCAATGCCATTATCATATCTAGGGTAGTGCAGTAAGGCTATGGTCCCACACTCACTCTTTTCAGTCCATTGAATGGGGCTTGCTTCCAAGTAAAAAAGGCATAGGCTTGTACTGTACTGGGGAATCATCTGGCTGCAATGGGGGGAACTGGTGATGTCATTGGAGCGTGTAGTATTAGCCTGAGAAGTGAAGGAAAACTGGGAGGAAGAATGGACATGGAGAAAGTATACATGACTAGGAAATGTCAAAGCGAGGAAGGCTCATATACTTTTAATTGAAATAATATCAACTGTGAGTCCTGATGGCAATTTTTAGAGTATATATTTTAATTGCATTTTAATTGTTTTGTCTTTTTATTGTATTTTAACTGTTGTAAGCCGCCCAGAGACCTTTGGGTAGTGTGGGCGGCATATAAGTTAAATAAATAAATAAATAAGTACAAAGGGGGATCTTTTGCCTTCTGTGGATTTTTGCCATCCTTACACCCCTTTGATTGTTGAGGATGAATCCCCCCCCCCCCCCGCCATTGCTTCTCAATCTTCCAGTAGCAAATCACATGCCCCAGTTTATGGAGATGTGTGATTTGCTTTGTACATGTTTTCCCTCCTCTTCCTTGGGCTCTTTTAGCCTTTCTGGTTTTTGAAGTGACTAACTGGGGTTTGGTGGGGTGATGAATGCTTGAGGCCTGTGGGCTACACTTTGAGCACCTTTGCTCTTAAGGTAGACATTTCATTATTGGTTTGGATTGTCAGTAACAATCTAATCTTATTTTCTTCCACTGTATTGGCTATTCTAGTAAATATTGTAATTTGCTTTTGTAGAATGAAAATGAATTCAGTGTTCCTTTTTTATGTCCACACTCCCTAACATAAATCAGTGGTAGGATGACCCTTGTTGAAGCCTAGTATATTTACTAGGAAGCGGCCCATTAAAGCATTGGGGCAATTAAATCTGTATCATATTCTTCCATCAGTGAGATCAGAGCAGCATTGCTTATGGTGCCAGGCAGAATTCCATCCTTTTGCTGATCAACTCCTGACACGTTTAGCTTCAGTGATGGATTGGAAATACATCCAGTACCTTCAGACTATTATCATCTAGTTGTTAGAGCTTCATCATACTGGCAGGCCTCTTAGGAAGGCTCTGAGAAGGATATTCTTTTTGCTCTTACACCTGTGATTTAACATGTTCCTGACTCCTTTAATGTTAAGATTTACACATGGCGTCTTCATATTTGTGTAGTTACTCTGCCAGTGTTTCAAAACCGGAGTGTTGACCTTCCATGCTTTAATGTTGCTCTTTGTCTCGCTGAGATTCTTTGTGGGCTTTCAGTACAGATTTATGGGCTCTGTCATATTTTTATGATATTCTGAGGCTTGACCTTATGGCTTCCCCTCCTTCCCTCCCTTTTGTGATTTCCAAGCAATTTGCTCTCTTGCTAGGGCTCTGCCTCCCCTCCTGCCACCAGAAAAATGGATGGGTCCTTTTAAAAACACAACTCCAGAATGGGATCCATCCATTGAACATTTTCAGCTTAAGACTCGTTTATCACAAAGCTGCAATATTGAATTCTCCTCCTTTGGCTGTAGTCACATGTGCTCATTCAGTAAATCAAGAAGGGCCACCATATTGGAGCGTTCACACCCTCCCTAGAAGCTGATAGCAAACTTAAAACTGTGCCATCTGTAAATTAGACTTTCAGGTAAGACAGATGCAGATTTCCAGTCTGTCTTGGATAATGTGTTGTGGCCTTAAAATGTGGTTTAATTTGCCACTCTGCTGTGCAGGCAGCAAAAAGAACGAGGATACTATTGAGCCACAGGGGACGGCCATACTTGGTTAGTGTGCTGTGTTTGGCTTGGTAATTCTTAAATTATCCAAGGCTATCTTGATGAGCTTATTTAAAAATGGCACTTTGTGTATGGCATCTGTTTCCTTGAGTTCCCACTTACATTTTGATTTGCTTTTGTGTCCTGTCGTGCCTTTACGTGGAGAACATTTGTGTGTTTCTTCTCCTTGCTGAGGAGGAATGGCTTGTAGACCAAGTGAGAGGTTACTACCTCATCACAAAAGTTTGGGCAGTTTCCCACAAGCCATGTTCATGAACCACTTATGGTGCTACGTAATGCCAGAAAATGTGGCTTTTACTTGGTTGATAGGGTTTTTTAAAATCATATACTGTAATATTGAATCTTGTTCTCCACTGTGCATTCTGGGAGTGCTTGGATAGATTTAATCACATTTCAAGTTGCCAAATTATTGATTAGAATGAGTACCTTCTGAATCCACCTTGAGGTAAGGTGAGCTTAAGGTAGAACAAGCTGCATTTGGGTGAACATGCACTGATTTCTGTACACCAGCATTGGCATACGTATGGTAGAACATTGCTATCATTTGATCACAAGATTCTTCTCTTGACCAATTCCCGAACTTACCAGGCAAACTTCAAAGAAACAAAACAAGACAAGACAAAAGCACCTTAAAGACTAACTATTATATTTTCATGTGAGCTTTCATGGTGCGACATGTTTTTGGCTTGTTTTGTTTTGTTTCTTTGAATTTTGTCAGATACACTTGCACGAACTAACCACGGCTACCTCTTCCAATTCACAAACTGTGTCCTATACAAAATCAGTCATTGTGTGATTAAGTAAAGGGTCCTGTGAGCCCAACACTCTGGGAAATCTGCCTGATATCACTCTAAACTGGGGTAGACAACTCCTGGCTCTTGAGATTAAGCTGGCCTATAGCTTCCGTCGTCTGTTCCCCCAGGATGTATTTCCCAAAGCTAACAGAATTGCAGTCCAGTAATATCTGGATGGTCACACAACCCCCATTCCTGCTCTGAACGATTCATATTTTTTTGAAGACCCTAATTCTCCTTTCTGCATTGGACATGATTGGCCCATTGAGAAAAGTCTGTCCTAAGAAGAGGGGCATTCACAGACATTGGAGAAGGGTATCTCTCAAGGACAAACTACATTACAGAGAGTAATTTATTCAAAGAGGAAGTTCCTTAAATGTTAAAAGAGTATGGTTGTCCCAGCAGCATCTTTTCACACCTCCTGTTTGCAGATTAGCTTGGTTTGTTTAGCGATTGGTCTTCTGGACATAAGCATGGACTATATTTGCAAGTCTAATGTCTTAGACGCAAAGCTCACGACTTTGGAATACCGGTATGATTTCAGCATCTAATGACGAGCTCTTTGTAACATATCAATCATATTCGGCCTTTCCCAGTTCATCCTTTGTGGGCAGGTAGAGTGGAAAAAAGATAGTGTTTGGTCTCCACATTAAATTCAAAAAGGTCTGTCCAATGTTTGGAAGACTCTACGCTTCTGAGCCTGGATGCGATGCAGGATTTTATTTATTCAATGTTATGATAAACTTTATATCCTACCTTCTGTATATCCTGATAATTTTGAGCTTTACAGTTCCTGCCTTCAGTGGTTCAAATGGTGCTCTGAAGAAGGAGGCCGTTTTAGTATTTAGCACCTCCTGCAAGTCAACCCCAGGAGTGCCTTAAAGTGTGTCAGTAACGCTTAATCTCCTTGTCATTTTCAGCAGCCATTCTGGTATGAAATTCTTTCCCCTGTTTTCATTCCTCCCCATCTTTCTCCTAACTTATTGGCTATAAATGCTGTTTGGGTCAGGGTGTGGGTGCTCTTGCTTGTCAGCAAAAACCTTTCCTTCATTTCTCCATGACTTCTTCTGGGCCTTGATTATTTTTGCTGCTCTTATCTAAATGCAGTTCTCTTACCGTTTTTATAAACCAATCTTGCACTCCATCATTCCTGCCAGCGTGTGCTGCCTAGCATGTGCAACCAGCCTATTGGATATGTCCCGGCTTGGCTCTTTTCAATCTGCCTCAAAAAAAAGGGAGCTGGCAGGAGCGTTAATCAGGAACGTCCTATAATCTCTCTGTGTGCAGCTATGTATGGTTGGGCCTGCCATGTTTTTTCTCCTCCTTTTTTGCTTGCGGCTTCAATGCAGAGACTGATGTACCTTTGATCTGTTTTAATGAGAATTCTGATGGAGGAAGACAGTATGCCAATATAGAAGTCAAATGCCCATACTCATTTAAAAGCGAAGTAAAGTGTGCTGCTTATATACCGTTCTATAGAGCTTAAAGCACTCTCTGGGTGGTTTACAGTTTAATTATGCAGGCTACACAATACCCCATCCCAGTGTGCGGGTATACAGTTTACTGACCTTGGAAGGATGGAAGGCTGAGTCAAGCTTGAGCCAGCTAGCTGAGCCCATCTGGATCAGGCTCAGGTCATGAGTCTTGAGTGCAGTACTGCAGTTTAACCACTGTGACATGAGGCTCTTATTAAAAGCAGTTTGTTCCCGATATTCATTTGTCTGACTATAATGGGAGGTGGTGAGATAAACTTTCTTAACAGTCTGCAACCATATGCACACTACAGTTTATTGGATCAAGTGCATTTCAGCACCATCTCTGCCGATAAACCTTGGCAGATCTGATAGTCTGTGTATTGCAGGTAGAAAGTATTTAAACAGGATCAGATTATGTATGATGTAAAAGGCTTCTGCCTTGGAGACCCTAGAGATCACTTGCCAGTCAGAAGATATAATAGTGGGCTAACTGAACCAGAGCATGGAAAAATTCGATTTCCAGACTGCCACTCTCAGAATGTAAGCCAGCTTGAGACCTGGAGTCTCATCTGACAAGTCTCTGGTTTGGTCTTAGGCGCCTTTCTTGGGTTTTTTTGGTCCAAATGTTAGCTGTAGGCCTGTGATTGTAGCTGGAAGTAGCCCATGGAAGTTCCCTCTCTGGTCCTACCCTTTCCTTTTCTTCTAGACACCCCCCCCCCCTTCTTCACACACTAGTTCTGAGAAAGGAAACTTGCTCTTAGCTCTGATCAGTAAAACAGTCTTCAAGAGGAATTCTCGCTGTTATTTCTGATAGCTGATTGGAGACAGACAGCACAAATTCCTATGAGTGTTGCTTGAGTGGCGCTTGTTGGAGACACTCCTTGGCATGTTGGCCTTTGCTCCCTGCCTCCCTCTTGATGAGGAAAGGTGAAATAGGCATCAGGGAAGAGGCTTCACCATATCAAAGGAGCATGTCAGAAGACTCAGTGGTCTGAGTTGCAGCTGGTGGTCTTCCACCCAGGACCTGTCTGCTCTCTAATCTTTGCTACAGGACCATACAAAGATGTGGAAGGGTGGCATTGGATTTCTTCTCCCAAGTCGAGTACCTAGTGAGGAGGGGCTTGGTCTGGTTGGAGTATCTCTGTAGGCTGGATAGGGAACTTCTGATGGTTGGATTGCAGTTGCACTTCTTTTATGAGCCATTGGAGCTGTTAAGATTTGTCAGAGAAACCATGCAGAAGGGACATCCCTGCAGCCTGGTGCAGAATAATGTTAATTGATTGTTGACGAAGAGGACAGAAGCTTACATCATGCTTGCCTTGCAATTGGGAGGTAAGAAAATAGTTTCCTTACAGAAACAAATTCCTTGAAAACTGCCATGGTTGAGGAAGAACGTCTGCCACTGAGGCTCATGGTTACCTCCAGATAATCTATCACAAAACAAAAACCAAGTTATTTGCAACCTGAAAAGCTAAGGAGACCTTGTACTATCTCTTATTGGAGTTCTGTTTCTCCCCCCCTTTTTTTTATTTTTTATTAAATGAAATACTAACTGTATTATCTGGCTTGGTCTCGGTAGTGGGAGTAACTTTTTTTGGCTAGTGTATTGTGGCCACAACAAACTCAGCCTAGATTTATGTGATTCTGTGGTCTGTTACAGTTCCTGTCATTGTATATATAGCTGGTTATCTTTACCAGTTGTGATTCAACTGTAACCATTATGTCAGATCTGCTGTGCTATAGTTCAGTGTTTCCCAACCTTGGGTTTCCCAGGTGTTCCTGGACTAAAAGTCCCAGAACCCTTCACCACTAGCTGTGCTGGCCACGATTTCTGAGAGCTGTAGTTCAAGAACATCTAGGGACCCAAGGTTTGGAACCACTCCTATAGTAAGCACATTGGTTTTGTCCTCTCTTTAGCCACAATATCTTCCTTGCTACCAATTTCCTTCCAAATTTAGAGGCCTCTCTGAACGTTAACCTTTAGCTGTTTAGGAAGTTGAAAATGACACAATCCATGTTCGGTGAATATCTTTTATGAGGTTGACTGAATGGCCACAAGATACTGTGGTCTGTGGAACTCTTCATCAAGTAGGATGCTAAACAAATTAGAATGGGGAGTGGGCAGAGGAGAACAGGGAAGAAAATAGCTGATGTTTGGGCCATGGAGAGGACGTCTGCATTTGGCTGCAGTCTTCAGAAGGGAAGCGGAAGGAGGCTGCAGATGTTCAAATTGAGTTCTACAAAGAAATGAAATTGTTTTTGGATGTCTGGACAGTTGAGAAGAATAAAGAAAACAAAAATGGCTTCATCCCTTCTTCTTCTTCTTCATCATCATCATCTTCTTCTTCTAAATGGATAATCAGAAACTTTTGCATTGGACCAATAGAGATGCCTATATAAAAAGAGATGTAATGGAGCCAGGGCTTACAGAATCAAAGTGCCTGGAGTTTTTTTTGATGAGCAGGATGATGACAAAATGTGCCATCCTTCCTTAGATTTCCTTGTTCCCTCTGAGGACAACTGCAGTCTTCACAGTAGTAAAAGGGGAATGGGTTTTACCATCAACAATATACTTTTTGAACTGTTCTTCCATTATTTAAAAGTGGTTCGGATTAGCTTAGTTTTGAGTAGATAACTAAGAGAAAATCCGCTCTTGGTGGAGATTTAAGCTGCAAGAACAGATTTGTGGCTACATATCTAGGCCGTTTCTGCAGTTTTGAATTTCCCCTGGTTATGTCGGTAGGACCAGTCATGATGAGTGCCTCTGCTTCAGAATTTACCAGTACATCACTTTGTTTGAACTGCTGGATAGCTCAGTGGTTTAGGCCTCTGGTTGCAGAGTCAGAGGTTGGGGGTTCGATTCTTCCCTGTGTCTCCTCTGGACAGGGGTTGGATTCGATGTTCCTTAGGGTTCCTTCCAGCTCTGCAATTCTAATATGATGAGGTTGCTGGTATATTAAGATATTTTAGATGTAGCTTTTATTTTTGACTACCTTGTTGTGGTTGGACACTGACTGGAGCATTCAAGATAATAACATTTAAATATATACATACATAAAACAGAGGGCCATGAAACAACACAGGCCACGTTTTCCATATATACACATCCACACACTGAGATTCTTCCCACTTTACCCTGCCCCAACTAAAGGGTGTATATAGGATTCGAGTCATAAATATTATTAGTGTTACAAAGTCATGGTTGTAAATTTAAATAAAGCTATACTAAAATGTTACTGCACTTTTAAAAGCTGGTGCCAGTGTATGATCCAAGACAGGGTGTTTAGATTTTAGAGGAGAGTTTGTTTCCTCTTCTTATAAGCAGACATTACTGATAGCTATGACAAGAGGTTAAGGCCAGTTGTGTGTGCCATTTTGTGTGATACTCTCCCCTCACAAAAATATATAACTGAAGAACCCATAAAGAGCACTATATATTTATCAGAAGTTGAACACTCCTTCCTTCCCTCACCCAGTCTGGAAGGAGACAAGGTCAAATAGCATTTCCTTAGAAAAAGCAGCAAAGCTTACTCCTTATATATCGCACCATTGCACTGAAAACACTCTCTGGGCGGTTTACAATTTAATTATGCAGGCTGCACATTGCCCCCCTCCCCAGCAAGCTGGTTACTCAATTTGCCAACCTTGGAAGGATGGAAGAATGAGTAAACCCCAAGCCAGCTACCTGGGATTGAACTCAGGTTGTGAGCAGAGTTTTGGCTACAGTACTGCAGTTTAACCACTGCACCACATGACTAGAGTTAAGCTCCTCCAAGGATAGCCCTGCCATGATCCCAGTGGTACATTATTACCCCCAGAATGGGATTCTTCTCTCTGGCATGTGATTTTGCAGTCTTGGAGGAAAACACAGTATCCTGGATGTGTTATGTGGTTTTCCTTACAGACATGAACAGCCAGTGAATGATATTTCATGGGCTTCCTTTTGCCTGGGTGAGTAACATGGCAGTATACTAGACCATAATAGATGTTCTACCGCTGGTTCTCCCCACTAAATTCCAAACTGCCGCTGTCCTAGTTCCAAAATCCAGCACCTTCTCATTTTCTTCCTTTGAGGAAAAAACTTCCTCTAAATGGGAAGTTAGGCCAGTTAGAAGTAGCTTTCTCTACGGAGCCAGTATGGCCTGAGAAGCAGTATGGAATAGTGGTTAAAGTGGTGGGGTGGGTGGAGTCCTGGTCCTTCTCAGCCATGCCACTCAATGGCTGAAATTCAGTAGTATGTTGCAACTAGAGGAGGCCCATTGAATCAGTAGGGATTTGGTAAGTCAGCTGCTCCGTATGTTCCGTTGATTCAACGGGTTTACTTTAGTTGCAACTTACTGATGGATTTCTGCCACTGATTGATTTTAGGTCAGCCCTTCCCTATCTTTGTCTGCCCTTCCTCACAGGGTTGTTACGGGGACAGAGTGTGGGGGAAGCTGTATTCTTGATTTATCTCACTGGAATCAAGGTAGGATATTATTTATCGACATCATCATCAATAGTAGTAGCAGTAGCATTTTTTTACATTTATAGCCTGCTACAAGGAGATATGGTTGGACAGTGTTTCCAAATCTGAGATGGTTGGACAGTGTCATTGAAGCTACGAACATGAATCTGACCAAACTCCGGGAGGCAGTGGAAGACAGGAGGGCCTGGCGTGCTCTAGTCCATGGGGTCACGAAGAGTCGGACACGACTAAACGACTAAACAACAACAACAAGGAGAGAATCTAGCTTTGCTGCTGGATTCCAGCTCCCTGCCCTACTATTTCTGCATCATCTGCTTTCAGTTTATGTGGATCTAAGATATGGGGCTAGCACAGAAGGTGCTGCTGGCAATACGGGCATATGGGGGCCTGTTTCCATTCCTGCCCACAGTAGCTATCTGCATGGAGAAATTTGTGGGTATGGATATGGACAAAGATGTGTTTCAGATCATCCTTCAGCGTATTCTCTATCACAGTGGTTCCCAACTTTTTCCAGTCATGACCTCCTTGTATAATAGCCAGATCAACTATGACACATACCCTGGCCACATTTGCTTAAAAATCACGACCCCCAGATTTGGAAACAATACTCTATCATTTGTGATAATGGTTGAGTATGTGGTATTTTGTGTTTCAGTGGTTGCTAACAAATAAAGTATGGTCAGCATGAACTACTTTTTCTTAGATGCAAAGTTAAATTACATGTGAGTAAAAAGAACAACAGAAAATAGCTTTACATTCAGAAAACAATATAGTAATATATATTGTTTTTTGAATGTGAATACTGTCCATTTCATTGATAAGTTAGTTGACTTTGCAAATGCTGTGTGACTCACCATGTATCCCATCAAAATAAATTGCACTGATCAACTTTAAATAGGCACAGAGAATATTATATATATTTCCACCCCAGAAAGCCTGTGGCATTTATTTTATTTTGCAGTGGCTAATTTCAAAGAAAGAAATGATGTTTCAAAAATATGCTCTCTGTTCCCATCTCCCCACTCCATCACACATCCAGTGATTTGTTCTGCCTGTTATTCTGCTACTGAAAATTTTCAGAACATTTTGAAAACATGATATGCCCAGCACAGAATGAATATGAAACTAACATGCTAAATTTCCCCTTCCCCACCGCTTTCAAACACACTATGGTTATGTACAGTAAATCAGATGTATGAGAGGTTGCCTTTACAGTCATTTGTTCAGGTTAACCATTTCACTCAGCTTTTGGATCTCATAACATAGTGTTTTAATGGAATCTATAAATCCGAAAGCCTTGGTATCTTATGGAGCTTGTAACTGGCTGTTACGTGCAGACCACTTTTCTTATACATAATCATTACAGAGTGTGGATGTTGTAGTATGTTGGATGTACATTCCAATCCCAAAGAAAATGGATGCTGAAGATGCTGTCAGACTGTCACATTAATTTTCTAGCCAGAAAAGTGATTTTACAATAAAGAGTGAAAAATGCTAGATGCTCAACTGGAATAAGAAAAAGAAGAGATGTTAGAGACCATATTGCAAATATACACTGACAACCATAGCATACTAAAGAATTTCAGAAGAAAATCAGTTTATGCTTTATAGATGACAGTGAAGTCTTTGACTGTGTCAATCATGAAAAGCTATGGAGCATTCCAAAGGAAATTGATGTGCCACAACATTTGATTGTCCTGGTTTATAACTTATACTCTGGATAAGAAACTAATGTTGGAATAGAGTATGGAGAAACAAAGTGGTTATCCATTGGCAAGGGAGTCAGATAAGGGTTATTTTATCTCCCTTCCTAGTCGATCTGTATGCAGAGCATATGCAAAAATCTGGATTAGATTCAGAAGAACAAAGAATGAAATCTGGTGTATGAAATGTCAATAAGTGAAGATTATCAGAATATATTGTACGGGCAAAAAATAGCAACTGTCAGAACCTGATAAGGATGCCTGACACCCCCCAGGAGTCCTATAGAGATGTATAGGCCTCCCAGGGAAAGAACATAAGCCGTGATTCAGCATAGTTGGCATTGTCTTTTTCTCTGTTTATAATATTCTGCAAAAGCTTCTATTGTACAATATATTATTTTCATTTACCTAACACAGGTTTCCACATCTATTTTGCAGCATCTCTTTGTTAATTAACATTATAAGTAAAACACAACGTAAGTGGCATTTTAAAGTGTACTTCATTTTTTCTTGTGTTTTCTTGTTCATATTATATTGTTCTGTTATTTACTCTTTATTGGGAAAAATGACAGAAAACTGAATGAGTTACTTGTGC
This sequence comes from Intellagama lesueurii, assembly GCA_037013535.1. NCBI lineage: Eukaryota > Metazoa > Chordata > Lepidosauria > Squamata > Agamidae > Intellagama > Intellagama lesueurii. Next base: position 13,185,201 of record JBAJHW010000003.1, read on the forward strand.
CTTGTTATCTTATCAGTAGCTTTGTTCCAAAACAAACTGTGCTGTAATGTAAACTATCTCCTGAGCTGTGGTTTTTCAGTTGTACTTTCACTTTTAGTACCTCAGAAGCATCTTTTAGTACTTCAGAAGCATCTTTTAAAAAACAGTTTTCATTTTTAGGGCAACACCTCTGCACCCCATGAAATCAGTTTTTCAACAATTATTGACAGCAACATCTTGAAATGACCACTGAGGATTGAGAAAAAAGTGCAATAGTAGAATTACAGTTGAACATTATAAAGACAGAAATCATGGCTACCGAAGAATTACATAAAATTAATGTTGACAATGAAGAAATAAAAAATGTTGCAGATTTTCTTTACTATGGTCCAGTCATCGATCAAAATGGAGACTGTAAAAACAGAAGTCATTAATTATAAGGATTTGTCCCTGGAAACCAAGGCTAACATCATCCATACTATGATATTCCCAAAAACAGGGTATTTATATGAAAGCTGGATAGGAGAGAAGGCTAATGGGGAAGATAGAGAAGAACGTTACAGATAGAAAGACAGTCTGAAAGACAAGTAAATGGGTTCTGGATCAAATAAATCTGAACTCTATGAACAAAAGGCTAAAATTCTTTTGCTTAGAGTAGTATATTGCTCTAGAATATGCCCATTGAATCATTGGGAATTTGATGAGTCAACATCTCTGTAAACTCCATTGATTCAAATGAGCCTACTCTAACTGCAGCTTACTATGCTAAAGTAAGTCATATTTAGAGTAGTCCCATTTGAATCAATACAACTTAAAAAGGATTTGACTCACTGAATCTCCAGTGAGTCACCGCAATTTGCTGATCAAAACAACAGGATTTTGGCCAAAGTGACTCAACTGAGGATATTGTACTTTGGGTATGTCATGAGAAAAGAGGAGGCCATGAAAAAGACAGTAATGCTGGGGAAAGCAGGAGGGGGTAGGAAACAAGGAGGTCTGGATAGGAGTAAGAGTAACTCAGTAAATAGGATCTTCCGGAGATCATTAATTTGTAAGGTTGCTGTACATCACAAATGACTTAATGACACATAGGAACAACAAAACCCTTGGCATATCTTGATAATCAGGAGCAGAATTTATGACAGTTACAACCACATAATGGCAATACGTGGTACTCATATCCTAGAGCTAAAAGTTTAATTTTCACATTTTATATGCCCACCCATCCACCTTCCCTCCTCACCTGTTACATTGCTGGTATGATGCCATGTGAGGGTCTAGGTCAGTGGTGGCGAACCTTTTTGGGCTCGCGTGCCCAAACTGGAAAAAAACAAAACAAAACTGGGTGGTGTGCTGTGGCGGTGGCGATGGAACCGGAAGTGGCAGCGGAAGGGGGAATCCCGGGCACGGAGCTGCCTCGAGACCCCACTCCGGATCCGGCACCAGCACCAGCTGCTCCGGATCCTGACCCGCCGCCTGTCCGGGCACCAGCACTGCGGTTGCAGCCGCCTGCTCAGGTTTGGCTGGGAGTAGCGATCCCCCAACGTATGGCTTGCGTGCTGGCAGAAAGGGCTCCGCGTGCCAGCTGTGGCATGCGTGCCATAGGTTCGCCATCGCTGGTCTAGGTCAAACCTTTGTTTGTACCCTGATGATTGATGATGATAAGACTTTGGTCAGAATCCTGTTGATTTTTGTCTAAGGCTTGTGTAGTGTGCTGTGCTGAATTGCAGCTAATTGACGAGGTCAGGGTGGTTGTATGCCGGGTCACATGTTTGATAGCCCAAATAAGGTGTGCCCTGGCAATTTGTTGCTCAACTGTAACTACAAGTTACACAAGCTCAACTCAGTCTTCTGTAGGATTTTGGCCATTGCTTGCATCAAGGTGAGTGATTTGTGTTGTCTACCTCTATGCAGCACAAGTGAGTGTGGTAAATCATGTTGTTACAGTGACTAAACCAAAGGATGAAGACAAGAATTATTATCCTTCATTGTCCCCATGAAATGAACGAGGGGCTACCTCAATTGTAGTCTTAATTTAAATAATTAGATATGGTTTTCAGGTAGTTTAGAACAGAGATGGATCCTGCAGGGTCTGGCAAGTTTGAAAGTCATTTAAAAAAAAATGTACAGCTTCTCATGTTCATGTCATAATTCTCTGAGGGAAATTTTCACAGTTTCAGTAGTGTCAAGGTACCCTACGTGGGTGGGTGGGTGGGTGATGGTGACCATGTTGCCTGTTCCACCGTTGCCTGAAAACACGTGAATGCTGAAGGGGAAGCAGCTATTTTTTGATTCCTTGTCTTGAAATATTTATGTCAGTATTTGTTTCTGTCGAAATACTTATGCACTTGAAAGCTGTGAAAAATAGGCCACAAAAAGGAGGGCAAATATCAGACAACTTAAATTCAAGAGAAGCGCTTAAGATCTATCATACAAGATGCTGGTGTGCATGCACACACATGTTTGTGGAAAACCACCTAACTGTGTGTTTGGCCCAGCTAATCTAATGCTTGGTTCTCCTTTTTGTTGTTGAATTGTGTTCTTTAACACAGGCAACTATAAAAAAAAAAAGAGAGAGAAACAGTTCAAATGAGAATTTATAACAGGATGTTAAGGATATTTTTGGATTAAAAGTGTGACCAATAAGGAAAACTAAAGCAAATGAACACAGACCAAGAAATCTAAAATGTAGAAAGCTTGAATACTTCAGTCATATAATGAGACATTAAAAAGTACCAGTTTTTATAGTTGATTACTCCAGATTAAAATAAATGGGAAAAGAAGCATGAGAGGAAGGAGAACATTTTGGCTAAAGAAAGTTGGAAACTAGTTCAACTACAGTAGAAAGTTACTTAGAGGTGCTGACTTTGAAGTCAAAACAGCCGTGCTAACATTCAGCCTCCTGCATGAGGTGAATTACAACAAGAAGAGTAATTGTGGTAGATTCGCTGAAGACTACTGGTCGAATTGTCTTCAGATACAGATTGTGAAGTGTTTTGAAGTCAACTGTATGGAAATGCTTAAAGACTGACTAAAACAGCCATCCTCAACCTTTTTTTGACCATGGCCATAAACACAAAACATGAAAGAAAGAAAAGCTGAATTTGGATTGTGTAAATTGCATAAGGAACCTTATAAGGTGGTGTGTGAAAAATTGTCTACAGTCTGTGGCCCTTTCAAATGTGGCAGGGTCCCCCAGGGGGGCATGTGGCCTCCATTGAGAATGGCTGGACTAGAGATACAGACTGAGAAACATTTCACTTGGGTTAATTTTTGTACGTATCTTCTGACATTACAAATTTCTTCATGTTTAGGAGGAAAACAACACAAGAAAAAAATAAGAGACACCAAAACTTATAGAAGAAAAAGAAATACTTTTATTTTTCTGAATGCAAGGTTTGAATCTTTGTCCATGGTGGTGATAGAATGGGATTGCTATAGCTTCTTATTTTTCCTGTGTCTTTTTGGTATAACTTCCTTCCTTCCTTCCTGATGGACTGAATGACATGTCTAATTTGTGATGAGGTCATTTCCATGCCAGTAATAGTTGCCCCTGTTGAATTTGGCCAAAAGAAATGAGCTTATGCCAGATGTGTCATATTTTCCTCCCAGCACTGTGAGTTTTCCCAAGGAACATCTCCAAACATTGGGGGGGAACATGGAGGTGGTTACTTAGATGCTCACTTAGGGATAGGAAGGAATGCAAGGACTCTTCTTAGCTGCAAAATAGAGATGGAATATCATTTGGAAATCATTAGAATCATGGGACTTATCTAGGCAGACTTAACAGATATTAGAGGTATAGTACCGTGTTTCCCCGAAAATAAGACAGGGTCTTATATTAATTTTTGCTCCAGAAAATGCATTAGGGCTTATTTTCAGGGGATGTTTTATTTTTTTCATGTACAACAATCTACATTTATTCAAATACAGTCATGTCATCTTCTGGTTGCTGCACAATGGTGGAGGGCGGGGTTTCACTTAACTAGGGCTTATTTTTGGGATAATGCTTATATTAGGAGCATCCTGAAAAATCATACTAGGGCTTATTTTCAGGTTAGGTCTTATTTTTGGGGAAACAGGATATATACTAGAGGTGCCCAAAATGTGGATTGCAGACTGTGTGAGGCCTACAGGGCCATTTACTTGCCCCCAGTATCAGTGTGGCCTGCAAACTCCCCAAATTTTTCATTTCTCTTTACAAAATTTTGGTTCAGAAAATAATCTAGTGTATTCTAGGGCATGTGAGGGCCAATTTTGCCATGTTTTCGGGGCCCTTAGCAACACTGGGCCCCCATATACCTCAATTATTATTTTTTTTAAAAAAAAGATTTGGCCACTAGAGGGTGCAAGGGGGCTTTTCCAGTTAAAACACCCCTGTTTTCATTAAAACCATTATTGAAGTAACTTTTTTTTTTTCACAATCATAACGTTTGCATTGTTGTTGTTTCTTACCCCATAAATTAAGTTAAATATTCAGGTAAGGGAATGAAGTCCGTGGGCTCCCATCAGATCTAAGAATAACTCTCCCTCCAGGCCACCTACTCTTATACCTTTGAGCAACTGACATGGTGCTAGGAAAACAGCAACTAACAGTATTGCTTATATTTTGATGGCCTTGACAGATCAGAACTTGAAGGATTCTTGGTAGTTTAACTACTGCACAGTTAACACTACTTGCACAGACTAACACGGCTACCTCTTCCAAAACTACTGAAATGAAGACAAGCATAAGAAAGATATATGGGTGATTTTTGTAATGCTTATTTGCATCAGCCACATACTTGCCATTTTAGATCTTTCTGATTTATTAAATCTATTAAAGAGTCTGTTTTTGATTTTACAGTACTTAATGTTGCTTAAAGGTGAGAGTAATGTGCCATGTTCCAAAGCTGTGAATGTGATTAAATAAGTAGCAGTGTTGATTTCAAAGGAATGTGAACAATTTTCTTCGGTCGTTCTGTGTTCATCTTGTGCGGAGCCTTTTTCATACATTACTGGGTCTGCATCAGTTCCTTTTTTTCTTGAAGCAGTTGTCTTTTTATGGTTGCTAATCCCTTCTGGAATTGTGTACATTGTACAGCAGAAGTGGGGGAACCTGTGGACCTCCGGATATTGTTGTACTGCAGTTTTCACTAGCCACAGCCAGCACCACTGGTGCTCGAGGATAATGGATATTTAGTCAAGTGGTATCTGAGACCTTTTGGAACTGAATCTACTGTAGTGTTTATGAGCAGTTCTCCAACCTTTGGTTCTAACACAAGAACGTAAGAGTTGTTCTTCTGACGATCATACAGTATATTGCTTCCCACAGTGTGCAGGCAGATGTTATGACAACCTGCAAGAAGTCAAAGTACTTTTCTGGGTTCTCTCCCCCCCCCCCCCCCGTGTCTGATAATCAAACATACACTGCTTAGAAAAGGGGGTTATGTTTGGTTATTTGATAGAAGGCCTTGATGTGTCTGTCTGTTCTAAGGATCTACATGAACACCAAGAAGACAACATAACAACAGAGGAAAAGAAGAAACTAAAACTAAAACCAGTTTGAGGGATGCAGAAGATAAATGTACTAATACCAATTATATAAATCCCAACATGTCACATCGGGGAGGAAGTGGAGTAGACAAAAAGACAAAAATATTCAGATTTATTAGGATAAGATGATTATCTCAAAAGGAGCCACTAACCTGCTGGCTTCTGCAATTGACTTTTTTCTAGCTTTCCTAGTAGGGAGCCTGTAGAAATTAGGTAGTGACATTTATATAGAGTATTTGGGGAAGTAAGATGATTAACTAAGTGTTCTTGTGGAGATTAGGAGTAATTGGTATTTCTCTTGAAAGCCTTGCTCTTTGTAGAGAGGGTCTGAAATTGAAAATGTGTCCTGATTGTTCATAACCGACTTTCAGGTGTAAAATTTGTGGAAATGAATAGGCTCTGCAATATATTTGTGTGTGTGTGTGTGTGTGTGTGCATGTATCATGTATATATGATGTTGCCTTCTAGAAACAAGACTGGTACTCTCGGAATTTAAGAATGGAATCACAAACATACCTGAAGGACCGCCTCCTTCCATATAAACCTACCCGGCAGTTAAGATCTAGCCAGGGGGCCCTTTTGAAAGAGCCGTCCCTCAAGGAGGTAAGAGGGATGGCTTGTAGACAAAGGGCCTTTTCGGCAGCTGCCCCCAGACTATGGAACACCATCCCAATTGAGATTCGTCTGGCGCCGACGCTGATGACATTTCGGCGCCAGGTCAAAACCTTCCTGTTCCAGAAGGCTTTTAATTGAAATAATATCAACTGTGGGTCCTGATGGCAATTTTTAGAGTATATATTTTAATTGTATTTTAATTGTTGTAAGCCACCCAGAGACCTTTGGGTAGTGTGGGTGGCATATAAGTTAAATAAATAAATAATAAATAAATAAACAAAAGTGGGCCATTGATTGAAACAAAGACTGTTCTAGAAATAGGAAGCCATGTAGCTAAAGGCAGACCAACTATTCATAAGATCTCCAACATGGGGCCAGTGGGTACCAATGTGCCAGCAGAGACTTCTTGTGGTACCTGGGTGGTTCCTTGTCACTCCAGATTTTAATTTCAGGAGGTGTCATTTCAAATACAAGCAAATGAATTTGAAGTGCTGCAAATCAAAGCAGCATTCTTATTTTCCATGGGCATGAATGTGAAAAATAAAACTCATGTGTGGCATTTTATTGTGAAGTATGCCCAGGCATCCAGAAAAGACAGTTAAGATGATTAAGGCGTGGGATGGAGCAATGCGATGGAGCCAGAGTATATGAATTTGGTTCTTTTCTTCCTGTGTGCATTATGTGGATTCTTGGCATGTGTGATTGTGCAATATGGGTTCTGCCATGGTAATCTGTTGCAGCAGAAACCATAAAGACTCTTGTGGCACACGAAAGCTTATGAACTGACTGCAGCTGAACCCACTTTGTCAAAGCTTGAGCTGGTTAAAATTTGGTAGACTTCAAGGTGCCACAAGACTGTTGTTTTTTTGCAGAAATAAGTTTTTGTTTTAATTCAGTGATTAATTGGTTTGTTCATTCTTTGAAGGAACTATATTTTCCTCTTCCTTTTCTTAATTTGTTTTATACACTATGCCAGCCGTAGAGCCAGCATTTGTCCGTAGACAGTTTCCGTGGTCACATGGCCAGCGCGACTAGACACGGAACGCCGTTACCTTCCCACCGTGGTGGTACCTATTTATCTACTCGCATTTTTTAATGCTTTCGAACGGCTAGGTTGGCAGGAGCTGGGACAAGCGACGGGAGCTCACTCCATCACGTGGATTTCATCTTACGACTGCTGGTCTTCTGACCTTGCAGCACAGAGGCTTCTGCAGTTTAACCCGCAGCGCCACCACGTCCATATGTTTAGATGTGTATTATACTCAAATTAGGGACATGGTGGCGCTGCGGGTTAAACTGGGCTGCAAGGTCGAAAGATCAGCAGTTCGAATCCACGCGACAGAGTGAGTTCCCCTCACTTGTCCCAGCTCCTGCCAACCTAGCAGTTTGAAAGCATGCAAATGCAAGTAGATAAATAGGTACCACCACAGTGGGAAGGTAACGGCGTTCCGTGTCTAGTCGCGCTGGCCATGTGACCACGGAAACTGTCTACGGACAAATGCTGGCTCTACGGCTTGGAGACGGGGATGAGCACCGCGCCCTAGAGTTGGACATGACTGGACTAAAGGTCAAGGGGAACCTTTACCTTTACCTATACTCAAATTAAATATGCATTTTTTCTGCATTTAGGTGCTGCTGCTGGGACTGTGCAGGACCTACTTTGTTGCTTATGGATTGCTGCTTGCCTTCTTCTGGTACTTTTTTAAAAATTCGGTGGTGACAGAGTAGCAATGAGACTGTTTCTATCCAGATAATATATCTGGTTTGTTTATTATACTGTGTGTACTTTCTGTTTTCCTTTCCCCCACGTCTCATCTGATAGCAAAAACAAAGATGCACGAGCTTACGTAGCACACAATGGAGGGGTTTGCATCACTTTCTTAAATATGTTTACAATTTTGGTGTTGCAGCCCTAAGATTTACATTTTAAAATTTTATAAATCTGCCAAATCGTAGAGTTCCATATGCTAAGTAAGTTGTGAATGAAGTGTATTATGTTGGTAAAGTGGTAAAATAAGTCTAGATTTGATATCAACGTAACTATTACATATGTTTTATTCCTCCCTGAAGTTTCCATTTTTTGGAAAATAAGAAATACACCTTCCTCACTGCTTCAAAGTGTCTAGATGTTTTGGATCTTTGAGGTCCCTGGTAGAGATGGGGATGAATCGCTATTTTGGTGATTCGTCCTGCTTCATGATCCGTCAAAGTTGACGAAGCACGAAGCTCCCCCCATGAACCAATGAAGCACGAATTTATTCATCAGTTTGTGGGGCGGAGTAGACAGCCAGAGGCTGTCTAAAAAAAATCTGACCCCCCCCCCCGCCCCCCACTGCCGCCTCCACCCGCCGCCGCTGCCCGTAATCACCGCCACGGTCTCCAGCTGGACTCCGCAGCCATGGCCTGCAGTAAGGGACACTGGCCGCCCTTTGCAAAGATGGCAGCTGCGGCTTCATTTAGGGTAGGGAAGCTGCAGCTGTCATCTTTGCAAAGGGCAGCCTGGATTACGAATAAAAATGGGGAAATATTCAAACCTTTGTATTCGTTGGGGTCTCTGGAACTGACGAATATGAAGGGATGAATATTTAACGAACCAGCGATTTCTCACGAATATCGCGATCAATTTTTTTATTCATCCCCATGTCTAGTCCCTAGCTTTTTCTTTGTGTGTATTCGACTGGAAAACTTTCACTGGCAGTTTTCCAGTGGAAGACCAACCGTGGTGTGCACCAAGCCCCATATTATGAAGGATCTTGCAGAGTTCTCTGTTTTTGCTTTGTTGGGGAAGGGATAGGGGTTCCACAACCCATTATATAGCAAAAAAGCAGTTCTTGAAGTGAAAACAAGGGTATTGAAGGCCAGGGACCACAATAAATTGTCTTAAAATCTTCATGTGTTCCATGGGCCACATTTTGCTTAACTTAGTGTATTTGGAGGGAAGTCCCATCTCAAATGGCTGCCTGAATACTGGATGTCTTATATTTCAAATATTCTGATAGGAACTTGCTTCATCTTTTGGCTTGAAGGTCCTTCAAGGAATTAGATTCCATTGCTTCTCTGTGAGGTCTGTGTTCTTCTCCAGCATTTAGTTACATACGTATTTTTCTTGTAATGCAACAGCCTAATACCCTTTAGCTTGGCCAATGGGTTGGCATGGTAGTATTGTATTCCACCACATCTGAAAGGTGGCAGGGTGGAGAAAACTGAAATAGAACAATTGGCAGCAGGTATGCATATGTTTGCATGCAGAGAACTGGGTTGCAGAGAATTGCATGCAAGCCAGAACTGTGTACAGAGTTGCTTCCAATTTTTTACCGACCCATCCGTTAGAGCCTGGTGGTTCTCTTTGCGTTGTGACAGTCAATCTGCTCCTGAACTTTAAAGGAGCTGTCCGGATGCTGAACCCGTCTTGGGAAAAGGATACAGAACATTGGATAGTTTCTGTAAACTGCAGTGGATTCAATGGCCTCATGAAATTAGAGTCACTGCCCTCCGCTGACCACTCACGCTAGTGTATTGTAAAAATCAGAGGTTTGGACTATGGCTGGGGAGACCAGGAAAATTCACCAGTCAACCAGCTTGCTGTGTGATTTTGGGCCATCCTCTCTCTCTCTCTCTCTCTCTCTCACTCACTCACTCACTCACTCTCACATGCACACACACGGACACTTCATTGGGTTATTGTGTAATTCAGATAGTAAATAATTGGCTCTCAGATCTGCTGAAGTTTCCCATTCATGCTTTCAAGAAGACACAGTACTCCTGCTTGTGTCCAGTAATAGTGCATTCTGTGTGCATTCTGTTAGAATATACATTTTTCTCTGAGAAAGGTTTGAAATGGCATGAAGAGAAAATGAAGTAACTAGTATTTTCTGCAATAGTTTACTGCTATAACTTTATCTTTATTTGTCATGTTGTAATAGAGTTCGCAAGAGTGAATTTTGGAGGCTTCAGTTTTTCTCCACAATAATCTGCTTCCAGACTTGCTCTGTTTTTAAAAAAACCGAAATACTCCCTTGGGGTGGAAGGCTGCCCTCATTGCATTGAACTGCCAGAACCAGCTGCTGGAAGCACTGGAGCTGTCTTTGCCATCACCACCTCCTCCTTTGAATTGAGATTGGGTATTCCAGAGTGGCTGCCACTTGTGGTGCTGAGCCAGGGGCCAGTTCATGATGGCTTCCTGCAGAGCTTCCATGGTTGACACCAGTTGAGCTCACTTCGGGGCTTCATTCCAACTGTCATGTTTTCCCTCCTCCTCATCCCCTGCCAACTGGACTTGTCACCACCATGTCTCCTACTTCTTCTCCTCAAACGCTTTTGCTGCTGACTCCACACCCTTTATATCATATCCTCTGAGTTCAGTCCCTCTCTCCCGAGCCAAGTTCTTCTCATTTCTGGGTCCCCTCCCCCAAGAATCACTTTGTGGACCTGCCCTACCTAGGTGTCCCCCCCCCCCCATGTGGGCTACCTATTCAAGAAAGTACTTTATGTTGCCCACCTCCTAGGTGGTTCTGGTGTCCTGGACTGGGACCATCCATCTCCATTGGGGATGCTAATGAATTTGCTTGTTCCCCTGCACAATATGGAGCCAGATGCTATGGATATGGTTGACTGGTGGGGGAGTCTTTACCTGTCATATGAAGATGTGGGAAGCCCTGGGGTCAGCCTGCCAACTGGCCCTTCCCCACTACAGATGGAATGAAAGCACTGGCAGGAAATTGAGACAGCAAACTTCCACATCCCTAGATCTCTTTCTCTCTACTCGTTCTTCTTCGTGGCCTCTGTGAATGCACACAATTGGGTTGTTCTGAGCCTGCGCAGGACCTCTCGGGAGTTTCTAGAGCTTAAAGACATGTGATTAGTAGGACTTTCCCCGTGGATCGCATGCTCCACCCGCCAGAAGTCCCCTCAGTTCCTTTTTGCCGCCGCTTCGTTTGGACCTATTTCGGAACGCTAGAGCTATTGTTCGATTGTACTCGTGAGATCATTCCTTTATTTTTCTTCCTTAATCAGCTCTTTTGTTGGACGTTTCCCGTTAGTTTGTTTTTTACTTTCCTTTTTGATTATCTAAATCGTCTTTTTGCTCCTTTTTCCTCGGTTTCTCTCTCCCCGCCCCGCCCCCACTGCTTCTCCTTTCCCCCTTTCCCTACCTTTTATGGCCCCTCCAGGGCCTTTCAAGCGGTGCGTGCTCTGCACGTATAAAATCCCACTCACAGACGGTCACGATCGTTGCCTCTTCTGCCTTGGAGAGCAACATCAGACAACCGCCTGTCCTGAGTGTAAGAAACTCACAAAGCCCATGGTTAAATTGCGGCTGCAAAGACTCCGTTCTTACCTCTGGGAGAAAACTTAATCCCACTCCCATGGATCCGGTGATGTCCCCGCGTCCAGAGCCCTCTGATGTGCCCTCAGATCAGACCCACCATTTCTCCAATTCCACCCGGATAAGGTCACTCTCTACCTTGATGTATCGTTTTTACCTAAAGTTGTCTCTGAATTTCATCTTAATCAACCGCTGATATTGCCTACCTTATTCCCTTCTCCCTCTACACCACTCGAGCACATGTTCCACATGCTTGACGTGAGACGCTCACTTGCCTTCTACATTGGCAGAACTAAATCATTTAGAAAAACACCACAACTTTTTCTCTGTTTTCATGGCCCTCATAAAGGTGCCCCGGCTTCACCTCAAACTATTTCTCGATGGATTACTCAAACCATCTCTCTTGCATATGAACTAACAGGCAAAACACCGCCTGAACACTTGAAGGCCCATTCTACCAGAGCGATGTTGACCTCTACTGCACTCATTGTGGAATTGAGCTTCCTCACATCTGCCGTGCAGCTACATGGTCCACTCCATCGACCTTCGTGAGACACTACCGGCTTGATGTCCGAGCAAAGAGTGATGCTGCCTTTGGCAGAGCTGTTTTAACCTCCTTCCTACCGTGATGTCCCACCATCCGGTACGTGAGCTTAACAGTCACCCAATTGTGTGCATTCACAGAGGCCATGAAGAAGAAAGAGAGGTTACCTACCTGTAACCATGGTTCTTCTAGTGGTCCTCTGTGAATCCACACATCCCGCCCATCCTCCCCTCTGTCCATCACATTGTCTTTTTAAAAAAAATATAGTTCTTTGACAGCGGCGGACTCTTACAGGAACTGAGGGGACTTCTGGCGGGCGGAGCATGCACTCCACGGGGGAACGTCCTACTAATCACATGTCTTTAAGCTCTAGAAACTTCCGAGAGGTCCTGCGCAGGCACAGAACAACCCAATTGTGTGGATTCACAGAGGACAACTAGAAGAACCATGGTTACAGGTAGGTAACCTCTCTTTTCCTTTCAGTAAAACTTTGCATGGTTGCTGTGGAACTAGTGTTGGGGTTTCAATCCCCACCTTCTTGAATGTTCTGTTTAAAAATATGTCAATGAATGCAGGAGATCAAACAGAGATGTCCTGCTTCAGGTCCAAGTTGGGCCTTCTGTGGGGTTTGGTCAAAGCTCAGCTCAAGTGGGCATCAAAGTCTTGGCATTCAGAATCAGTAAATAATCCAAGACATCATACCCAAGCCAAGGAAGACTCTCATTCATATATATATTTCTAGTGAGTGCTTAAGTCCTAAAGAACTCTTAGAGAACTTCGTGGAGACAGGGTAGTAGTGACATTTTCAAGTTTCATAGGGCCGCTGGGCAAGGAGTTCTCCCACTCAACCTCTTTGAGTGTTCCTTCCTACCCTTTTCCTCTTGCAACTCTTGCCGCTACTCATTTATTTGATGATTCTGCTTGATCCCATCTGGACCCCTCTGGCAGGGAGAGAGCAAGAGACACATGTTATTGCTGTTCACTTCTGTGGATGAAGGCTGATGGGTAGATAGCAACAGCAGGGACAAGGCCAGGAGGCCTTAGGGATTTGCAGCAGACTATGCTGTAGGCCTTGGCAGGTACCCAGCAGTAGCAACGATCCCTGATGTTTTAGCTTGAAAGCCTGATGGTAAGTGTTGTAGTGGAGCCAAGGCTTTAGAGGCTTTCAGGTTAATAGAGGTGATGGTATGCTTTGCAACCCCCATAAGCTTCCTTTTTTCCTCCAACTTTGACTGTTATCCTCATAGTAACTGAGGTGGGAGGGGGCGGGCAATAGGTTTTCTCATCAACAAGGTATTATTACAAGCTGACTGTGATGCAATGCAGAGTATTTGTGAGTAGCTTGGTTCTGAAGGAGCAGTTAAGACCATTTTGTGTTACAAAAGACATCATCTTGGTTGGAGATGAAAACTGCTAGGTTTGTTGCTATGATTCATTACAGCTGCCTGTGATATGGGACACTTGAGGCCGGGTGGCTATCTGGACTGTCTTGCTGGTCACCTGATTCCAAAATCTATTGCTGCACCACTGCTGGTGGTCTAATGATATGGGACAACATTGTACAGAATAACTAATTGTCTGTTCTAGCCCTGCCATGTAATGGTAGTGGCCAGGTTTCACTAATCTATGACCAACCAAGCCAAATGGAGCTCACATGCTGCTTATGGTGTCCCACTTTGATAAACCTCTTGTTGTCGCCTGCCTGGGGTGATCAAACAGTCGACGGGGCACCATACAAAGTGTCTGAGCTGTGTTTAGGCTGATGGGTCACAAGTTGTGCACATTGGAGACAGGCAATTGTTTTCAAATAACAGTGCGATAAGGCACACCTACACATCAGGGGTTGACATAGTGATTTAGATGCCGACAACCAGCCTGTGTCCAATTTACCGCTATTACCCCGACACCATGAGTTCTATGGTTTTTAACCCCCTTTCCCTTGCCATTTGCAGGACACATTATATGGCATTGCCGGCATTTACCATTGTAGATAAATTTTCAGCCGAGATCTCTTTCACAGCTGTCTGCTCAGTTCTAAGTAGAGCTGAAATGATTAATCTGGTAGTTAGATCTGAGGTGTTCCATCTCTCAAACATCAAGACAGTTGGAAGCATCAGGCAGTGCAGCATGGAAAAGACACACAAGAGACCTGGCAAAAGTTTAGTAAAGCACTGTATTATGTTATCAGGTCATTAAAATAGCCCAGAAAGAACCATGAAATTAAGAGCTGTTGTTTCAGCATGGCAATTAGATATATACGTTATTTCCCTATTTATTTCATTAAGTTTTATGTTGCTTTAAATCATCATCAGCCCAGATCCACAGGGAAACATTTTAAACTGCTGTGTTCTGTTGTACACATTACAGATACCTACATGCTGAAACTTTTGGCCATGAATTAGAAATGGAAAAAGAAATTTCTTAGATTCACATTTCCCTCTGAAAATAGCCATGTCTCACTTTCTGAGATTGGCAGTGAGATGAAACCAGCGGTGCTTAGAAATTTTTACATTTCCAAGGTTTGTGATGTGTTATGGTGAAGCGTGAATTATTTCTTTTTGAAATTATTTTTTTATTATTTCTTTAATTTACATAGCTAAGCACTATTTTACACAGTTAACCATGAAACCATGCAGAAAACTCTAAATGCACACCAACACTTTAGTCAGTGGGAAAACATATGCACAGTAGAGGAAATGTGCATTAATGTGTGCAGTAGGAGGAAAGCCTATGAAAAAGGCTTAGAGTTAGGAAAAGGATGCACAGGGAGTACCATGAATTTTAGAGCAGGGGAAAAGATTGCACGGTATTATGGAACAGAACAAGGATTTTCAGGTGGGATTTTTTTAAATGCAAGAAAAATGAGATTTCTACATTCCAGTTGTCAGTTAAACTGAGACTCGATGGATGTCGACGTGTCTCAGTCACTATTTCTATGGATTCACTTGTAGCTTTTCTTTATATTTGAGGGCGCTGCAAAATTTCTGCAAATCTGAGAAGGTAGATTAGATTTCTGCAACAGAGTTGAGTCCTTTTCCTCTTTTGCTAGTCACTTAGGGTAGATTGATTTCAGATCACCAAGAGCCCATCTGATTTAAGTCCAAAGTTTAACTCAACTTTGCACTTTACCCATTCATCTGTCTCTTTCAGAATTGTGGCTAGAATTCTATCACTTATGTCTTACGGGCATAAGCCAAACCATGTAAATTGCAACAGCAAATTGCCAGTAGTTAAGAAGCTGGCGCTTTTGTTCTTCATAGTACCCTTGTCACATGACATGGCTTGTGATACAAGCCTTGATTTCTGAACTAGCTGCCATTTGCTAATACAGTTTATGCTTATACATTCTAATTTATTGCTACAACAATTTGAAGATTCTGCTCTAGAATGAAATAATAGCCTTTATTTTATTTAGGACAATACCTCAGAACTCCTGGTTTTTGAGCCCTCACATACCATTTGCACTACAGAATCTGGATCTGCTTAGAGACAAAGGAAGCGATTGCAGAGTGTTTTCCCGAAAATAAGACCTAACCTGAAAATAAGCCCTAGTATGATTTTTCAGGATGCTCGTAATATAAACCCTACCCCAAAAATAAGCCCTAGTTAAGTGAAACCCTGCCCTCCACCATTGTGCAGCAACCAGAAGATGACATGACTGTAAAATAAAACATCCCCTGAAAATAAGCCCTAATGCATTTTTTGGAGCAAAAATTAATATAAGACCCTGTCTTATTTTCGGGGAAACACGGTAGGATTTCTCTTTGGTTCTCTTTGTAAAAGAACTTAAAATGACACTAAACAAGACCAGAGTGCTTGCTTGAAGATAACAATAAAAGCCATCGTCATCATCAGTATATTAGAACTGCAGAGCTGGAATGGAATGTATGGATGTGCAGCCCCTGTCAAGGAGGCACAATGGGGAATCGAACTCTTAACCTCTGGTTCTGCATCCAGATACCCGAACCACTGAGCTATCCAGCAGCTCTATATATGTGCTTGGGAATTTGGTTGAATTAAGAGTGGAAACATAACCCTTTGATACTTGTCCAGCTGAGAGAGGTTAGAATAGCATGTTTTTTTAATTAACTAATACAAAATAGAATAGCATATTTTATATGTAGAATGTACTATGCAACAAAAGCTTGAACTTGGGTTTAAGAAAGTTTGGTGCTATATATTCTTGGTTCTTCTGTAAATTGTGGAGTGGTGGTAGAGATATTGAGGTGCTGCTGCTTCTGTGAAAAGTACTTCTTTATAATTTGTCTCTGTTGTGGTGTCTCTGTTGGAGATAATTGAATTGTTCAGTCACTCTCAATGCTGTGCATCTTCATGGGACCTGGGGGGATGTTTGTATTTTGCTTGACTTTTCGCGATCTGTTCTTATACAGGGGGAGCTGCTTCTAGTGTTTGCATATTTTGTTTTGTAAACAAATACCCTCTTGGAGTATTGTGTTTATTTTTCTTTTATTAAATGCTACATTGAGGGTCCTTTGCGGCTGAAGAGTGGCTTAACATTTAAATCTCAGTAAAATTAATAAGGAGGCAGAATAATTTGGGGGATGAACAGTGGTTTAGCCATGAACAACTCGTGCAGAAAGAGGCAGTGTCATTGAAGTTCACAGTCCACCTTGTAATGCCCCTCTGTATTACAAAGTTATCATCTTCTCGCTTTCTCTGTTTCCTTCTGCCCTCACTGGTATCCCTTGCTAGTATCCTGTGATTTTTCCTATGGTACCCGGGCCCTGTCTATCCTTGGCAGCCATTCTAGAAACTATATTTCCCATATGCTCGTGAGCCAGGGATGCTGCCTTGATAAGCATCGGATGCACAGTGCTCCCAGTACAGTGGTACCTCAACTTACGAACGTCCCTAGTTACGAACTTTTCGAGTTACGAACGGCTCCGTTTGCAAAATGTTGCTTCGACTTGCGAACGGAGCCTCGACTTATGAACGAAAAAAAAACCTTTCCTGCCCTTTTTTTGACCTAAATTCATCTTAGGTCAAAAGAAGAAGAAAAAAAATTCTCCCCCTAGTGGTAGAGTACGGATTAACCGGCTTTGCATTAGTTCCTATGGGAACTAATGCCTCTACCTACGAACAGCGCCTCGACATACGAACGAAAAACAGCAGGTACGGATTAAATGGTTTTCAATGCATTCCTATGGAAAAATTTGCCTCGACTTACGAACTTTTCGACGTACGAACGCCGTTCCAATATGGATTAAGTTCGTAAGTCGAGGTACCACTGTAATTCTATCAGGAGCATGATGGGCATCAGCATCTAAACACTGAGCTTATACTGGAAGCCAACTCTGTGTGTGCCTCCTTTATTTTACTTCAGTCTCTTAATTTCCCCAGGGTACTTGGATCCTTGTTGTATATGTCAGGAACATAGAAATTATATTTTCTTGGGCTACATGCGCCTGAAATGCTATGTTTATGGGAAATGGACTGTCATTTGGACTCTGCTAAACTCCTGCTTAGTGCTTTCAGGAGCACAGTTCACGTCTGAATCTTGGAACTTTGTTTTGGGGGGAAAACCAGATGTTTACTGTTTTTAGGTTTGCCACGGCCAGTTCCATACTGGGGTGGGGGCAAAAGAAGAGTTCACTCACTGCAAATAAGGGTGGGAGTTCTCTGAAGGTTAGAGGCGATGCTCATTCTTTTATGGATGCAAGTCTTTTGAGGTTTAAGCATGGTATGTGCCCCTAGTTTTAATTCAGTAAAACATCTCTTGTGTATCAGACAAATGGAGAGAAAAAAAAACCCTGCTGTGTTGTTCAGAGTGTCCTGCTATTGGTCATAGTAATTTTGCATTGATCACTGTGCAAGGGGAAACAATAGAAAAAGCAATCCTGCAGAAGTATCAATTTGAAGGGAGGGAGGGAGCTTGAAGTGGGTGTCATGATCGCTGTTGTAATGCTATTATCGTTTCCATCGAGCAGCACTTTGAGATCAATCCTAGTGCCATTGTACAACTTAAATCCAATGACGGTTACACAATTGCAGAGTATCAAGTGCAAAAGTAAAGAGTACAGGAGAATCGATGCTCGTTGTAATCTCCTGGACCTCTTTGGGATTTGTTTATTTGTTGGCCAGGTACACTTACAGTGGATTAGGAAGGAAGAATGGTAATAAAGAACAGCTCATTTGGAAGGCCGCCTGTTAGACTGACAATTTCATTTTCCAGAAAGTGGAAGAAGGAACACGAGGATCAGCTATCTTGGACCCGATCCTAATCAGCATGAAAGAACTAGGTAGAAAGAGCAAGGTAGAAGTAATGGAAAGATTGGGTGAAAGTAACAGTACCCATTTGTAACTTTCTCTGGGGAAGTGGACTTGTCCACGAAAGCTCATATTAAAATATAGCGGTTAGTCTTTCAGGTGCCACAACGGTTTTGTCTTCATTATTTTTATTTTTATTTTTTTGCCTGATAAGCATCCATTTGGATTTATTATACAAAGGAAAGGGAAAGAGTGCTCACTAGAGATGTCCACAGGGATTTCAGGTTTTGTTGATTTAGGGTTTTTTTGGGACAGGAAGGGTGGTAAGTAGTCATTGGGATACTGGTTTTTCCATTAAACCTGAAAGTGCTTGGCTTTTTTGGGGGGGTCCTTTTGTTTTGGATTTCCCTGTTTGGGGTTCTAGCACTGGTTTTTTTAAAAAGCAGTAAATAAATCTTTAAAAACCTTGTTATTTAGGCAGGCGTTTCAAAATATCACACCCGTGGAGTCTTCTGAAATCTTTTAGCCTAACTCCCTCCCAACTCTACAGTTGTATGATATTTTGATTCTAAATATCCGAAAGGCTGTCACATGGAAGATGGGAAAACATGTTATTGTTATGGAAGTTTCAGGTTGTCTAGGTTGGCCCTGTTTTAATTCCATTTCAGATGGTACAGGGCACAGAGTTTGGTATTAAAAGGAATGGTAGTTAATTTACATCAGGTTTTATTGACTTCATTAACCAAATATAGCTATTTCATACATTCACAGCTTCAAATAGTAGCTTATTTGAATAATGTATATTTGGAAATCCATGAAGGAGAAAGTTACGGAGACTGGAGAGAAATATGGTTGCAGGAAAGAGAAGTGAAATTGGAGAGAGATAACTGAACAGGTGTATGGGAGAGGCTGAGTAATGGTGTGAAAAATGGCAAGAAATGTTCCTAGGGGGGAGGTGATAATATAGAAATGGGATTGTATATCAAGGAGTAAGGCGTGGAAATTGGGAGCATTATGTAGGGGTTTCCATGGCAGATGATTGCGTTGATGAGATATTTTACATGAGCTGGTAAACATTTTCATTTTCAATTTTCTGGGTTGGCTTACAAGGTCAGGTTCTTCATAAAGTGGGGTGCAAGTGTCACATCGCAGCCTCTAGCCACTACTAATGAGTTCCATAAAATAGTCTAAGCATGTGGAGACTGTAAGCAGCACTGATGCCAATCCAGCAATACATAAACAGGGCGGCATAGAAGTATGTCTTTGTAAACCAAGTGAGGAACAGATCTCAGTCAGTTAGTTATGTTGTGGTTCCACCACTATGTATCTGTATTTTGGGTTGAAAATGGGAAGCTATATCTTAATGGTGCAGCGTAGCCTTTGCCTGACAAAAGACTGAGGTGCAATCCATGGCATTTCATGTGAGGGAAAAATCTAGACTAAAACTGGTGACAAGTGCCACCTGAGAGCAAAAAAAATCCTAGAAATAAACCAATATCAGTGTATCTGGAATCTTCACATAATCTAGTGCAGTGTTAGGTGCCATGGAAGATGTGATGACAGTAATGGTGGCAAATAACTTCATTTCATTTTGCTTTTTTTAAAAAATGAGAATTGTATAGAATTCCCAAATTTCTTCGTGTATTTAACAGGGAGAGCATCTTGAGGTTGTTGTTTTTTTTTAAATGTGGCAGAAAGTGAAACTGACACATTTACCCATCTGAGGTCTCTGCATCTTAGCTGTAAGCTCTGACATTGAATCCTTGTGTATTCAGCTGTGGTTGTGGTGTTGAATTAGGATTTAAGTTCACCTACTATATGTTCTTGCAGATAAGAACAAAAAAAAAGTTCAGACTTTTTCTCGCCATAGGGTGAGATTATGAGAGTTTCTCTGAATTTTTTTTGCATTTCTGAACTCTTTGGCAAGCATCTTATGAAAATATATTTTGCACAAAGTGTTTTTTGTGAATGCTTCTGCTGGGAAAAGGTGCTGGTCTCTCTGCTCTTGTGCATATGTTAAAAAACTTTTATAGTTTTTCACTGGGGTGTTCTGATGTGTCAAGGTACCCTTCTTTTTAAATCAAGAACAAAAAAAAATCACAAATACTATTTTCATCCTTATGCTGTATTAAAGTTGCCACTTTTTTCTCCCCTGGCCATAAGGTCTTCCCCCTAAAATAGAGTGAACCATAACATTTAAATGCACTATCTAAAAGGAACATTGGTTCAGTTTTTTTCATACCAAATTGTTTGAATCCTGCTGAACTTTAAATAAATGCAATTAATTGATTTCAAGTCATTTTGTTAATGTACCCAAATTTCTTTAATTGGATGATTTTTTTTTCAGGTGGGTAACATATGTTGAATATGAATCAGATATATGAGAAACAGTTCGGAGTGTCCTAAGTACCCAGTATCGGCCATGAGGACTTTTGAGGTTACTACAAACTGAAGAAACATCTATTCACCAGGTACAACTATTAATTTCACTTATTTAACTATAATTGGCTCCTTTCTACCCGGTGAATAAACTATATTATAACCCCAATAGAGGTTGCTATGTCTCTGAATTGTTCTTCTCTTGGGGTCTAGGATGGAAAATTCCAACCACACTCACAAGGGAGGATGATTGAGACTATGCCTCCCAGCTGACTTTGCAACCTGAGTCTGAATTCACCTCATACCAGCAGACTTGGCGTGGACATTTGCCATGAATTTTTGGGACAATTTTTTCTGCACTATCTATAAAAAGGTGATATACAGCCTGAGGAAATGGGATTTGCCCATGAAAACTTGAAATTTGTGTGATTTTTAGTGGTTCGATAAAGGTATCACCTAACTCTTGCATTTGAGTACCCAACATTGACTACCGCTGCTTTAAGTCAAAATCTTTATTAAACTGTAAAACTGAGTTACTAGGAGCTGTTAGTTACCTTCCCTCTTAGCTGACCATAGGACTCTTGTGAGGATAAAACAGGAAATCTTCCATGATCCTTTGAGGAAGAACAGAGTAAAATTCTGAAAGTTTAATCACTTACATTTTGTTCTATCAAATTTTCAGAATCTTCCACAACTAGCTCAGTGGTTTAGGTCTCTGGCTGCGGAGCCAGAGGTTGAGAGTTCGATTCCTCACTGTGCCTCCCTGACAGGGGCTGGACTTGATGATCTATAGGGTCCCTTCCAGCTCCTCAGTTCTAAGAGGATAATGATGATTAAAAGGTTGAGGTGTTCATGTTATCATTTGGTAGTGACTCGCCTAAGAGCATTTTGCAAAGGGTTCTGGGAAAGAGTCAGTAAAGTCTTATAAGATCATATGGAGTTGTGGCCAAGTGTCTTTGGCCTTACCATAACCCCTAAAAACTGAGGATGCCGCTTGAATCTTGAACATCTGAAAAATGGTAACATGCATACTTAAAAGCTTGTGCATAATTTTAAAGCTACTTCTGTTGTTTTTTAAATCACAATATGAAATATCTCTTTTTTCTATGTGTCTGGCATTGGACAGAGATAAAAACTCCTACAGTGTACAAACAGAGCATCAGAGGGATGAAAACAAAGGCTTTGTCATGCTGAGACATGACAGAACCAACATTTTTTTTACGGGGAAAGGGACCAAATTATTTGCACAGATCAGACAGGGTAACAATTTTCTTGCTGTGTTCCTTAAGTCACAAACCTAGTATTTGTATAAAAATACCAGCTTATTGCTAGTATGGAGGCTGTTAGATTTCTTTAAAAAGCCTTGTATGTATGTTTAAAGGGCAGTTAACCCCTTCACTGGGATTGTGAGAAATAACAATTGTACAGAGCTGAATCTTGTATTTAGAACCAAACTTTGTACTTCAAACAGAACTTCAGGATGAATGTGGAGAGTCCTAGAACACTTTATTTGCTCAGAATTTGTGTTCTGCTCATGTAGTAGCCATGATTTCTGGGAACTCTGTGTGTGTGTGAGAGAGAAGCTTATGGTTTCTGACAGAAAATTATCTGTGAACCGTACATAGCGTTACCAAACTGTGTCTTTCAGGATTTTGTGCAGTAGGCCTTGACAGTAACTCGGGTGAGCAGCTACCCATCCGTGAACCTGGCAGTTACATTAATTAACTTCCAAAAATCTTTTCCCCCGTTTTTCACTGAAAAAAGCCCTTTACAATATCAAGTGCAAAAACAGTGAGATGGAGGGAAAGGCATGCTGGTAGAGCCTCAAAACATAGCAAAATCACCCCCTCCTAAAGTCCCTAAAGGTTACAAATTAGCTTTTTGAGCCACATTTGGATGGATGGATGGATGGATGGAGAGAGAGAGAGAGAGAGAGAGAGAGAGAGAGAGAGAGAGAGAGATGGCTCAAAAAGGTTATTTGTGTGTGTGTGTGTGCACGCGCATGCACACACAGACACACACAGACACACAACACACACACACGGGTGCTGTGTCACAGGATGTCTTCACCTGTACCCTGAAATTATAGAGTCTGTGAATGTCGAACAGTAAATTGAACTTAGGGTTTCTGAGAGAAAATTGCAAGCATTCGCACTAAATTGTATGTCACAGTATTCTTTATGTAGGCCATGGCAGTTCAACTGATGATGTAAAAATGATAGATAGAGCCTCTGAATGTGACTATAAGTTGTTGTTGTTGAGACTCCCTGTTGCATGAGGATGGGGTGAGAAGACCGGATGGGATAAGCTCAGAAGCTTAGAACGATGAATAAGACTATATTTCCCCCCCGGATGCACTCTAGGCAGTTGGGATCTTAAATCAGATTAATTTTTCTCAGTGACATTTAGTTGCCAGAAAATTTTGCCCAGAGATATCACGAGGCATGTGTGTTCACACATATTAAAGCAATGGAATGATGTGGAACAGAATTAGCATCTGTTGGCATCAAGGCCTCTTCTCCTGGGTGAAAATGACAATATATAGCCCTATGTATATATAGTGGCATATTTCTGACTATACAGCAGCTGTTGCTGAGTCTATAAAAGGATATCTCTGAGGGTTTATTTCTCCTAGAGAATTCTGTGAGCACTGTTGTCATGCTATCAAATTCAGGATGCATAACTGGAAGAAAAGGCATGTGTGTTCCTTTTGTGAGGGAAATCCTGTGTTTGACAAAGTGCCCCTCACACACAGAAGTTGTCAAAAATGGACAAGCTGAGAAACAGAATCTGATTTTGAGAGCTATAGAGCACAGATATGGGTAATGCTAAAATGCCTTCTTTGCCTCTTAAAATGGCAAGATACTAGCTCACTTTGAGTGTTACGAATGTGGGTTAAGTAAGCAAAGAAGGGGAATATGCTAGTCCCCCTCCCCTTCACCCCTTTCAGGAGGCGAAGAAAACCATCTCAGTCCGTGAAGAGTCTCTATGAAATAAAGAACACTGTCTGTGGAGAATGTTTGCTTGTTTTTGACAGCAGTTTTGTCAGGCAGCAGTTGCTCGGAAGATGGCATGACCAAATTCAAGCTTCATAAGTCACAGCTAGAGATGTAAATTTTGACCTCGTCCATCCTCACACTAAACAAAGAAGCCAATACTCAGACCCAAATACTCTTTGTTGTAGGAAGGGAAGCTTATTTGCTTTGGGCAATTCTCAGAGAGAATGTGCACACTTGTGTGGCTGATTTTTGTGAATTTGTGGAAATGTGCAAAATTGCATGTCCACTGCTGTCTTGTTGCATGAACGATTAAAGTGGAAGTATTCAATGCTTTGTTAGTGTTGTAAGCAATTGCTCTCTTCTTTTGTCGTGGCTGTTTTGTGTGCTTGGCTTCATAAAGCTAATCACATTTTACTGAATAGTTATAGCCATTTTGTGCAAAGCCAAAACAAGGAAGAGTGTGGTTTGCTTTTTGTGTCAGGCGCAAGCTTCTTGTGAGGCTTGGAAAGTCCATCATGTTGAAATCTCCTGTCTTAACAAACAAGCAAACAATGGCTAGCATCCAGTAACACAGGTTTGGACTCTGTTTCAATTCTACAGTTCTATGATTTTATGAGTTCTGGTGATACCTAGCCAATCTCAGAAGCTAGACATGCGGCTGAATAAGGCTTCTATTAACATTTTGCCTCTCAACCTTAGACAAAATGGCCTTGATTACTGTAAAGTTAACTATGCTGCCTGAACATCCATCTCTTGATTGTGAAGGTTGTATCGCTAGCTGACAATAGCTCGTCGCTTGATCTTGCTCCACTTGTAGTTCTGTCTTCCTTTCTATCAGCTGACTTCTTTGCAGTCATAGCTCTCCTCCTGGCCCCACTTTGGATTAATATTTGACATATTTCCCCAGGCATGCTGTGATGCCACATTGCTATAAGTTTCAGAATGGTACTGATTGCCATCTTGTTGAGAATAATTTAGAAATAGTGCTAAACTTCCCCCTTTTACAAGTGCAAAGCATCCAGTCTACAGTTTTACTCTCGAAAGAAAGAGATGGTGTGTGTTTTGCACGAGAAACTTACATTACCGTACAGTTGAGTTAGCTCTGATATTATTAATGTTTTGTGTTCTTTTTCTGCTTTTTAGGAAAAAAAAGTCTCTCTCGTTCTGTCTATTCCTGGTTTCTCCCCTCTCATTTTCCCCCCTCTTTCTCCTTCCAAACAAGATTAAGACTCAAAAGACGTTGATTATAGAGTCTTTTATGTGAGGAGCCTGGAATGGAATGTAAAGTGTGTCTCCCCTGGCCCCTGCATTCTCCAGGGTGGAAAAATAGCCGTATCTTAAATAGCCTTTGCTTGGAGCGCATTAGCTGAATAATTCAGAACTTTGAAGTAGGTGAATTAGAAGAGATTCATACTGGACTCGGGGGTCAGCCGTTACACTGGGTGCAGCTACAAAATGATTCAGAATACTGAAGCAGGGAGGCAAGGAGGAAGAAGGAGAGACCACACATTCAGACACAGTTGGTTAATTCACTAATGCATGGTTGGAGGGTGTTGCCTGCCTTCCCCCCCCCCCCACCACACAGTGACCTGAATTCAGATGAACCTGACTCCTTCTCTGCCTATCGACACTTGACCTGCACACAGAAACATATGTGAAATAAAAAGTAGTGCTTCAATGACAGTGCTTTTTATTGTTCCTGCCGAACAAGAGAATTTTAGTTAGCACGAATTCGCAAAGCCGGCTCTCTTGAGATATTTTAAGGCTCTCGGATTTTGCCAGCCAGCCTGGGTTTGAGTTCACTTTCAGGGGAGAGTGGGTTTTTCTTGTTGGCTTGATTGATCTGCAAATAGCTTTGATGTTCCTTGACATAATGTTAATAGAGTTTGTGGCACTGAGTGCTAAAGAAGGCAAGGGGGAGGGGGAGCAATCCCTCTTAAAAATGAAGTCCATTGATTTCCTCTCTACTGTGTAAAATGAATGTGAAGTGTAGAGAGCAGACAATTAAAGAAGAATCGCAAACCAGATTTACTTGAGGAACTGAGTTTCTCTCTGGTGTCCCCTCCCTGTCATCATGCCAAACGAGAGACCTGGAATTAGCATTATTATACTGTAGTCTGCCTCATTGGTCTGTACTAGTGACAAGCCATGTGCCTCTATTAATTTGCTTCCTATATGTTATTGCTGCCTTGATGACCCTAAGCAATACGAATTGTAAAATGCATAGAAGGGTGCATGCCGTTAGACCGGTACAGTGCTCTCTGCCACTAGGTAGGCATCCTTCAGTCTCGAGAGACTATGGTAACGTGCTCTGAATAGAGGTCTTGGAACAGCGTCTGGTGTGGCTGAGAAGGCCAATTTGAGAGTGACAATCCCTTCCACACTGAAGACAAATACAATCTGTCCCCTATCCAGCTCCCTGATTTGGCTGGTTTCGGGACTGCCTCTTTGCCTCAGCCTGCTGAACAAGTGTCTCTTCAAATTGGGAGAGGCCATGCTGCACCGCCTGCCTCCAGGCTTGACATCTGAATGCTCAGATGTCAAGGTTTCCCATCTGTTGAGGTCCATTCCTAAGGCCTTCAGATCCCGCTGGCAGATCTCCTTGTATCGCAGCTGTGGTCTCCCTCTGGGGCACTTTCCCTGCACTAATTCTCCATACAGGAGATCTTTTGGAATCCGACCGTCAGTCATTCTCATGACATGACCAAGCCAACGTAGACGTCTCTGCTACTGTAAAACCTTGAAAGTTGCACAGAGTTCTTGCTGAGGATGAGAAAGAGTTCTTTTTTATTTATTTATTTATTTTATTAGATTTATACCCCGCCCATCTAGACCAGTGGTCTACTCTGGGCGGCATTACAAAATTTAAAAACAATAGAACCAATAAACATGCAAAAATCCAAGATGTTAAAATGTAAATGTTAAGAGGGAAAGCCTGCCTAAATAGCCATGTCTTAAGTTTACTTCTAAAGACACCCAGAGAGGGAGCCAGGCGGATCTCTATGGGCAAGTTGTTCCAGAGGTGAGGGGCCACTGCCGAGAAGGCCCGGTTCCTTGTTCTTTCCTTCTGGGCCTCCCTCGGCGTTAGGCCCCTCAGTCGCCCGGCCTGGCTAGAACACAGTGTCTCTGGCAGAACTGGGTGGGAGAAGGCGCTCTGCCAGATATCGAGGTCCTAAACCGTTTAGTTCTGTGTAATATATAATCTGCAATTAAAATTTAAAGGTGCAATTCTAAAGTTGCCTTGGTTTTGTAGACTGCTGAGGAGGCAACTGGATAGAATCTGTGGAAGTACAACTTTATAGGACTCCTGGTGATAGTGGTGCAGCTGCTGCTCACAGAGATGGGAGTTGCCAAATTATCAAATTTGTTGGAAAGAATGTCAATTTATGGAGGAGAAACTACTTGGGGGAGAACATAAGCAGTCATTGGCCAAGGGTTCTCTTACTAAGATGTCTGTTTAATGATGTTTTGCCCTGGTGCATAGTAAAAGCACACCTACATCTGGGCAGAAATCTATAGTAGCAGAAGATGGATAGGATTCTCTTTAGCACTCAGCAGGACAATAGTCAACATCAGTTTACAAGGTACTGGAATTCCGAGCAACTACCGGGGGAAGCTTCCCTTTTCAACAGAAAATGAGGGCTGAGCTCAACCTGTTCTAGGCAAGGAGGTCAGTCTTCCTCCAGGTGAGTAAGCTGAACTCCTAGAATGGAGAATTCTGGGATTTAGAGTCCAAACCAAAACAAATGCCCATGCTTAATGGCAGCCTGCCATCTTAAGAGCCTCATGATGCAGTGGTTAAACTGTAGTAGTGCAGCCAAGACTCTGTTCACAACCTGAGTTCAATTTTGACAGACGTTCAGCTGTGTTAGACTAAATCAGGTTTGCTATTTCTGGGATTTTCTATTCTCTGATAAAGTATCGTTCTTTCCATTCTGGGAACGCCTGAGTCTTTGAATTTAGTGGGTGTCAATAAATTACATTTCCCAGTTCATTTTTGAAGGGTTTAACAATATTTGTAGAATTTTTTTTATGTTTTCTTTTTCTCCCCCCCCCCCCCCCATGTTTGCAACAAAGAGAACTTGAAGTTTAAAAATCGCAATATGGGAAAAATCAAAACAAACAGATTTCCCCTTTTCCATTCATGAGTTAACATGGAGCTATTGCTAAACATGAAAGAAATTTAGGGGGAGCCTCCTTTCCCCTCCGTTTTCATTCTGTACCCTGATAATGCGTGTGAAGTGTGAAGGCAAGAGGAGAAGGGGACGAGAGAGGACGAGATGGTTGGACAGTGTCACCGAAGCTACCAACATGAATTTGACCCAACTCTGGGAGGCAGTGGAAGACAGGAGGGCCTGGCGTGCTCTGGTCCATGGGGTCACGAAGAGTCGGTCACGACTTAACGACTAAACAACAACCCTGATAATGCAGCAGAGTGTTTTTTTGCAGGTCTTCCAGCAATCGCCAAAGTTGGGTGGAAAGACGTATATCATGATTTTACAATTGGGGCAGGGAATTTCGGCAGGTCTGGAAGCCAGCCAGTATTCTTTGCTTGGGATCCTCTGGGAGTCGCATGAGTCTCCCAGATTGAATATGAAATAAATGAAATAAAATATCCTCTATGAAGTTGCTGGGAGTACCCTTTCACTTTTGAAAAATGGGTATTATTTCTGTATGTATTGAACACTGCAGGGCCCCCGTGACCTATTTAAAAACATAAACTGCTATTTCTGGAGGCTTTTAGGAATGACAATTTGCCCTTTATTTCCAGGCAAAACATCTTCTTGATGGTGAGAAGACAGCCCGCTGAGGCTGGGGCTCCTCTGTGTCATAACATGGAAACACATGATGCTTAATGGTACAGGAGGGGGAGAATGCTATTTTTGACCACATTCCTGTGTCTTCTGACACCCTGATTTAACTCTTAATGCTGGGATGCAGGGCTTTAATTTTATGAAATGCTGAGCATGCCCTAAGGAATGCAAAATACCTTTAGCTTCTTATTGCTAGAGCAAACCCTTCATAGCAAATCTCCGGTGTATTTTTTGAGAGAGTTTTAAATTTAGCCAGAAAACTCTTTGAGTGACACAAAAAAGGAAAGAGGAATTAATTGAATTAATTCAGCAGTTTGGAGCTATTATAACTTTGGCCTCTGAAGTGTATGCAAAGGTTTTGTAGGCTTAATAGAGAAGAATGGAGGTCTTGGCTGCTGCTTCAGAGGAAGCGGCAGTTAAAAATGTAATTCAACATGGAGCATGCAGGCCAAGAACCTGTGAGTGGAAGAAAATCCTCCATCCTAGTTGTTTTGGTTTCGCAACTCATTCTGTACTTGGGTGGGATCGATTTATAAATATAAGACACCACCATTTTGAGACTATCTTTTAACAGGGAAAATATTCTCCTTGATGTACACAGAATCATATAATAATTGGGTTAGAAGGGGCCTGTGAGGCCATTAAGTCCAGCCCCATGCTCAGTGCACTCTGGGATGATTGAGACCAGATCCTGCCCCTCCTCTGTGTAACTGTCTTTCAAGTATTTGAAAAATGCTATCACATTTCCCCTCAGTCTTCTTTTCTCGAGTCCTTTCAGTCTTTCCTTACAGGGCTTGGTTTCCAGTCCCCTGATCATCCTTGTTGCCCTGCTTTGAACTTGTTGGTATCTTTCTTAAAGTGCGATGTCCAGAACTGAGCACAGTACATACTCTAGATGAGGCCTAACCAGTGCTGAATAGAAAGGGACTAATCCTTCACACGATTTGGAGACTGTACTTCTGTTAATGCAGCCTAAAATAGCATTCGCCTTTTTTTGCAGCCACATCACACTCTTGGTTCATATTCAGCTTGTGATCTATAATTCCAAGATCCTTCTTGCTCACAGTGTTACTGAGCCAAGTATCCCCCATTTTGTAACTGCATTTATCCCCCCCCCCCCCAGGTGTAGAACTTTGCACTTTTACCTGTTAAATTCTGTTCTGCTGTTTTCAGCCTCTCAAGGTCTTTTTTTTTTTAAATTTTGTTCCTGTCCTCCAAAGTATTAGGTATTCCATCCAATTCTGTGTCAGCTGCAAATTTGATAAGTATTCCCCTGAACTCTGTTATCCAAGTTAATTCATAAAAATGTTGAAGAGCTACTGGCCCAGGACTGAACCTTATGGTACTCCACTTGTTACCTTATCCTAGTTTGAAAAGAAGTCATTGATAAGCACTCTCTGAGTATGAGCTATGTGGTTATAGGAGCCGATGTATTGCATGTAATGTAACAAGTATTCTAAATCTGAATCAGAATCAGTTTAATAAGCTCATCTTCTTAGGATGGGCTAGCCTATGGAGCTTTCCTTGCTGTGGGGCCTGGAGGTTGTAAAGGATGCAATGGGCATGGGAGAGGAGTAGAAGGATTTTTTTAAAACTCCAGGTTATAAAAAGTAAGCAACTCTTATTGAATAGGGCACTGGCTCTTCAGGGCTTTTTAAAAAAGTATCTCGAGTTCTTTCAGTCCTACCTATATAAAAATTAATGAATTTTTTAGTTAATGTAAGGTTGAATCAAATATTGAATTTAACAAAATTCTCATCTGTCGGCAATGGACAAATTTTGTACATAGATTTTCTGTTGTGAGAGGAGAATGTTGTACCTGCTTTGCAGGTGTTAACAGTGAGGAGCTTGTCAAAGAGAGAGAGAAACCCTCATTTAGTGCCAGAAACATAATTGAATGCATAGGACTTTAAAAGCAGATGTTAAAAGGCTGGTTCTTCTTTGTGGTCTCTGTGAATGCACACTAATGGGTTTAATCTGCGGTTGTGCAGAGGTCTCTGGAATATTCTAGAGCTTTATGATACGTTCGTCAAGGACCGCCCCCCTAGTGCACGTGGTCCGCCCATCCTGAAAATTACCTCAGTTCCTTTTTGCCGCCATTGAGGTCTCTCCTCTTGTCGAGCTCCGTTCGTTATTACTTCTTTATCTGAGGAAAATTGGAAAAGATTTTTCGAGTGATTCTTTCCAGCTTCTATACAATCAAAGGAAAATTGTAAGAGACTTTTTGAGCAATTTTTTTCCCTATCGCCCCCCTCCATTTTTTCCCTTGCCGCCATTTATGGCCCCTCTTCCCCCGTTTAAAAGGTGCACCTCATGCTCCAACAAGGTTCCCCTCACAGACGGTCATGATCTCTGTCTTTTTTGCCTGGGGGAATCTCACCAGCCTTCTATTTGTCAGGTTTTTTTTTGCAAGAACTTCACTAAACGAGCCCTTAAACTCAGACAACAGTGTCTCAGGTCATTCCTCTGGTAACGTTCCTTGCTACCAGCTCAGACTATGGAACCGTCCCAAACTCAGCCCCCTAAAGAACCTCTGGGTGCAACTACCACTTCTCTGACAGTTAAATCGGTTCCCAAGACCAAACCGAAGTCGAAGCCTAAATCTTCCAGTTCAGCAAAGTCCACCCCGGTACCGAACCCCCCTTCGGTATTGGAACACTCCAAATCAAAAAAGCCCGAAGAAGTCTTCCACCGATTCTCGACAATCCAGACACAGGCCGATACCGGACTTAACACCATTACAGGACCAGCCTACAGTCTGCCTTGATTCTCCAGAAGAGACCCTTCTTCCTCCTTCTGGTCAACCACCATCTCCGCTACTGGCACAGTCTCCATCTTCTGTGTTCACTTCGGCTGACTTTACCATCCTTCCTCGATCGGCACAGTTGAGCCCCAAATCCACGGGTTGCTCCGTCTCTATTGGTGACTCCGAGTCGGTGTATCCCGTACCCAACATATCACCCTCGCGCAAGCGGTTAAGAAAGACCCATCATGTGCCAGACACGTGCCATTCCGATGCTGAGCCGGTACGACCCATGACTCCAACTGGGTCTCTGGCATCTCCAGAGCCTTCTACTCGATACCGCCACCCGAAACGGGTCACGCTCTATGAGCCTCCGCGGTATTACGAGCCTCCTCTTAAGCGCTCTCAACATCGAGCATATCGGTATTACCAACCCGAGCTCGACGTCTATACCAACCCTAGGCACTCTCAACGTCAATAATACTACCAATCCGACTTCTCTGATTCTTCGCCTTCCCCTCGGTACCGATCGCGGCATCATGGTTATTACTACTACCGTTCTTCATCCGACGATGACCTCTCCACGAACAACCCACGGTACCGAAATGGTCCCGGACTTCCGCTCCGACAGTACCATGCGTCGCAGAACCCTCGGCTCCTTCTCAATCTCGAGCTCCTTCGGTACAGGTGAGCACCACATATGCTGGACCTCTGCCTCTACCTCCCGGTACCACTCAACCTCGCCATAAGAAACATTCGAAACATCAATCTGTTTCTGTACTGACCCAACACGCTCCTTCTAAATCTCAGCCTGCTCTTCCAGAACCCCCTGCTACTTCCATCCCACAATACCGTCTCACTTCTCCAACCTCATCTTCTCAATCATACTATTCTGATGCCTCTGGCTCTTTACCAGTACAAGAATCACCTCCCAATCTACCTACACCAGACTCGGATGTCGCTCAAGCCAATCCTCCTTCACCATCTGATGATTTCTCCTCCTATTCTCAATTAGTTCTTCGAATTGCAAAAGCCATGGAACTAGATGTTCAGCAACCTGCTCAACCTCAATCAGATAAAGTGTATGAGGACATCAATGAGGACCAGACTCTACCTCTAAGTATGAGCTTTATCCCTTCATTATTAAAGCTCACAAAACAAGCCTGGTCTAAGCCCTTCTCTGTCCCTCAAATGTCTCGCAAAGTCGAGAATCTATACAAGACACATGGAGACGACACTGCCTTCCTATCCAAACATCCACTTCCCAATTCAGTCATTATAGATGCTACCCAGAACAGAGCGTGAAACTGCTCTAGTGCCACACCGAATAACAAAGAAGGAAGGAAACTAGACATTGTTGGGCGTACAATCTATTCCCTCGCCTCGTTTACCCTCCGCGCTGCCAATTATCTTGCGGCCATGGGAGCTTATCATCGTTATCTTTGGAATAAAGCTCTCCCTTCACTTCAATCAGCTTCAGGCGAATACAAACCCCGTGGCCTCGCTTTCCACCAGGAGGCCATGGCCCTTGCACGTCAGGAACGTATTACCGCCAGACATGTTATCGAAGCGTCATCCAAGCACATGGCTACTGCTATAGCACTTCGTAGACATGCCTGGCTACGATCAGCCCATATTTCAGATGACGCTCGTATGAGAATCGAAGACTTACCATTTGATGGTACTGGACTATTCGATCAAAAAACCGATGACATACTCGACAACCTGCAGAAATTAAGAAAAACAGCACGATCATACAATACCCAACCATACTACAGACCACAACGGTATCAGTGGCGCCTCCCTTACTCTTACCAACAATCCAGATCCTTTACTGACAGGAATAAGTATACTTCACAGCCTGCCCCTTCCTTCCAACCTCGACACGGGGCACAACGTCAACGCCCCAAACAGTTTTTTCGTCGCCCTGAAAAGAAACAAAAACAGAATCTTTGACCCCTCCATTCCCCAGATCCGCTTCACTTACCTTTCTCCTTTCACTGCCACTCATCTTTCAGCCTATCTTCCATCTTGGACATCTATCACCACCAATTCCTGGGTCCTCACCATCATTGCTACAGGTTACGCCATAAAATTCATTTTCCCACCTCCACCAAACATCGTTCTAGCCTCACCATCCGTTGCCCTCAAACAAGAAATTCAATCTCTTCTCCTAAAGGACGCCATGTCACCTGTCCATCCTTCAGAAGATGATCCGGGGTTCTTCTCCTGCTATTTTACCATCCCAAAACGAGATGGCAGCTTGCGGCCTATCCTTGACCTTCGGGACCTCAACTATTACATCATTCAGAGAAATTTTCGCATGGTTACGTTAGAACGAATCCTACCCATTCTTCAGCAAAACGACTGGTTTGCAGTTATAGATTTAAGCGATGCGTATTTCCACATTACCATTCGCCATGACCATCGCAAATTTCCGGTGCTGCTATGCTTTTTCGTCATCCCACATTAAAACTCTTCCTTCGTGGTGTCTCCAACATGCGTCCTTCTGCACCTGCACCATCCCCACAATGGTCTCTACCTGTTGTGCTTCACTGGCTTACCCGTGCTCCATTTGAGCCACTTGCTACCGTCTCAGAGCACCTCCTTTCCCTTAAGACACTCTTCCTGGTTGCCATTACTTCCACTCGTAGAGCCTCAGAGCTTGCTGCCTTTTGGGTCGACCCTCCATTTCTTCAATTTCACCCGGACAAGGTCACCCTTTCCCCTGATGTCTCCTTTCTACCAAAGGTTGTGTCGGATTTCCACCTCTCCCAACCTATTGTTTTACCTACCTTTTTTCCGTCACGTACGACTGACCTAGAGCGGTCTTTACACACGTTGGACGTTAGACGCACACTTGCTTTCTATGTCTCACGGACTTCTTCCTTCCGCAAATCGAAACGACTTTTTGTAACACCGCATCTCCCTCACAGAGGTTCTCATATTTCATCTCAAACTGTATCCTGTTGGCTCGTTGCAACTAGAAAGCTGGCGTACCAGCTCGCCAAACAGCCTCTACCTGTTGGTATTAAGGCTCATTCTACCAGAGCTCTGGCTATCTCTGCGGCCTTTCTTCGTGGAGTACCACTCCCAGACATTTGTAAAGCTGCCACATGGGCGATGCCGTCTACGTTTACCACCCATTATCGCCTGGATCTGAGAGCCAAAAAGGATGCAGCATTTGGGAGAGCTGTACTTTCTTCTATTCTTCCGTGACGTCCCTCCTCTGGTAAGTTAGCTTGTTAATCACCCATTAGTGTGCATTCACAGAGACCACGAAGAAGAAAGAGAGGTTACTTACCTGTAACTCTGGTTCTTCGAGTGGTCATCTGTGAATTTATTTTATTTATTTATTTATTTATTCCTGTATCACCTTGATGCAGCGGCGGGCTCTTCTTAGGAACTGAGGTAATTTCCAGGACGGGCGGACCACGTGCACTAGGGGGGCGTCCTTGACGAACGTATCACAAAGCTCTAGAATATTCCGGAGACCTTCGCGCAAGCGTAGATTACCACTCGATGACCACTCGAAGAACCAGAGTTACAGATGACCACTCGAAGAACCAGAGTTACAGGTAAGTAACCTCTCTATCTTCAAAGCTCTGATGAGCATTTCAGGTATGCTGTTTTTTATATTCGGTATTTTAAAATCCCAGGTTCTCTTGATTCTGTTTATGAAGAAATTTCCAAAATCTCACAAGTCCTTATTAATAAAAAAGAAACTAAGGGAAATTTCAACCATTCTGAGCATCTTCAGAAATTCATCTTGCCTTCTGGTCCCTTGGTAGCGCCCAACTGCGTGCAGATCAATGTCTCCAAACTTCCATAAAAACACTTTTCAGGTCTTTCTTGTGAATGCAAAGTTAAGGGATGGGTCCATCTCTCTATCATGTTATCTGTATATTCCTTCTGTGCGTAGAACAAATGCCCCAGTTTACTTGTACAATTTGAGAATTAGTATTCTAGTCCCTTTCATTTAGTTCAGAGGTGACACTGTGGTGAGAGCCATGAATTAAAACCAAAGGACATGGACATCATCAGGATACATACATCGACATGCTGTGGAGGGAAATATTCCCAAAAAAACGCATGCAGCAGTTATTTTAGACTGTAAAGTCCCCTAGATATTTTAGCATTTGAATTGTAATGAAAGGAAGATTTGCAAGCACTGTGCAGCCATTTAATCTGAGGCTGGGATATTGATCTAGCAATAAATTTATCTCACAGAGATGGTTGTAATAACTCTGTAATACCCTTGCATTTTATTAAAAAATGATATAAAATGCCTATGTGGTTGGTTATCATACCTTGTACAAAAACACCCGAAAGGTGTAATAACATAAGCAAAACTATTTCTTTAATGTTGACCATGAAAAGAAAATGACAGCAATGGGATGTTAGCCTGTGAAGCCTTCTCAATTAATGCAGACATGGAAAGAGACACACTTCCTCTTAATGCAGTCATCCCTTCTCTGTCTTGTAGGGTCACACTTTCAGATTCAGTGACCTAGAGAAGGTGGAAGCAGCAATTTATTTTCAATACAATGTTGTGGTAACCAGATGTGGTAACCAGTGCCAAGGTAATACGGGAATACTGTACCCAAATTTTAAAGCATCAGGAAGCCATGATGTTGAGTAATGATCATCTGAGAGGCATCAGTATTTCAAAATGGCTTATGTGGTTTGGGAGCCTTCAGACCCTTGCCTGCCCAATCGCTTCCCCTACCAGCCCAATTGCCCGCCTGTCCCTTCCCTCCCTCCCTGCCCCCTTAATCATCCTTTGCCAGCCTGATCACCAGCCCACCACTCATGACTGACCTTGTTTTGACAGGCAGTGTGGGTGGCGGTGGTGGCAAAGGCCCACACCAGCACAAATATTTTGGATTCGGGCTAAAGTCCACATGACTTTAGCCCAAATCCAAAAGAAATGATCACTCTGCTGGTTTATTCCAGCAGTGGGATCAGACCCTCTACCTCTCCATTGCTTCACATTGTGTAAATTTCTGACTTTCTCTTGATTTTCCAGAGGGTATTCATCTAATATATCTAAAAGCTATGGTAGAATATTTGGCCTCGCCCTGTAATTCAAACATAGGAAACCAAACAGGGCTGACGGTAGGAGCTTGTGTAGTTTCAGAAAAATTGTGTGACAGATTTTTTTTCACTCTGCACCCTCGGATGTTCCCTGTGCTCATTTGTCATTGCTTAGAGTCAGGGTTAGGTGAATTAGGATCCAGTCACGTATTCAGAAATAATGCTCACTTGCTAAACAGTTCATATTTTAAAGTGTCAGGGTTTTGAAAGCAGTAAAATCCAACTCTGACTTCTGTGTTCAGCCTTCTGTACATCTTCATTTTCATCTGAAAAAAACAGACACTAAGTTTCTAGCCCTTAGGGTTGCAAAGATGGGCTTGAAGGTGGATGGCGACAGCTTTTCGAAATCACCAGCTGTAACTGAGATGCAGTAAAATGCTGGTAAACTTCTGGAAATGCATTTTTCCAAGAGGCCAGGCTGATTTTTTTCAAGGTAACCTGGCAAGTGAATTTGTAGATATAAGTCTTGCAGTTAGCCCAAACAAGGTGGCCTGGTTTTCTTAGCCACTTCACATAAGGAGAGTGTAAATGACTGACTGCTCCTATTTCCAGTGCCTGAGAAGGTAAGGATGCTTAATAAATTAATTACTGTTTGGTGTTGGCTAGAATTTATCCAGTCTGTATCTCTCAGGGTCAGACATTGAACAATACTGTAGTCTGTTCATACATTTATTAAAAATAATGTACAGATTCTGAAAAATATATATGCAAAAATGTATACACGTTTTTGTGGGGGGAAAGACAAAGCTTGCAGTTCGATGTAGATGCTACTTTGAGCGTCTTGGGACAATCTTTAATATAGAATTGGAGAACCTCAGTAACTTTGGGTTTTACAGATTTTCACATCCCTATCTAAAGCTGCTGATTTATTCATGGTCATAGGTGACTGGAAATAGTTCTCAGTTGGCCACCTAATTAACCATATGTGTGGTTATTACATCTAGTTACTGCTCTTTCCATCCTTCCTTTGAGGGGAAGTTAGTGGAGAAGCTGGGAAGCTGAAGCAGGAACTGGAGGTGAACATATCCATTACAGAGACCCCAACATTAGAGCAAGAAATTCCTTAAATGCAGGAAACATCTAATTCTCATAGCAGAAGCTTTTTACATTTCCTGTAGCCTATAAATTAGGAAGTTTGCTTTATTCTGTGATTCCTTATTTGGAGGATAAGCATGGGCTTCGTGCTCTTCTGATTTTCCAGGCACAAAGATCTTCCAGAGCTGCATCTCTGGAACACTAAGAGGTTTTCAACTGGAGTGATATATGTCATCTGTGAGGTCTACTCTGGCCTTGAGACAGCACTGGCTGGCTGCCTGTGATGAGGGGAATGGTAGGTAACTCGACATACCTACTCTGGTTCCTGAAGCCGCCACCCCTGCTTTATTGTTAAAATCTGAACATTTTTGGAATGCAGTCTAGAGTGCACCACACTCTCTCTCTTTATCTCTGCAGATTGGAGGCTCTGTAGTAAGGAATAGCTGGCTCGTACTGTTTTAAAGACTTATCACATGGCAGCCAACAGTTCACAAGCCTTCTAGAAATGGCAGCTTGCCATTTACACATTCTTATGAATCACTTAAGTTACACTTATTTTAATGAGAACTTCCCATTATTATATTATTAATCAGATTAAGTCACAGACCTTGGGAATTGAGCTTTTTATTTTTTTTTAACTAATCCTTTTAATTCAGATTTCCTTCTGCATTTTTCTACAAGACTTCCTTAATCTGTATAGTCTTGTGCATAGTTCGCAAGGAACAATAAAATATCACGAAACAGAACATGATGCTTCTCGCTCTCTTTTTGGCAATTGTTTTTAAGAGAAAGAAGCAATGTTCCATTTTCAATGGAAAATTGTTCTGTCAGTTTCAGTTTCTCTTTCTGTCTCCCCGATACCCTTATACAATTGGATTGTTCTAGCTAGTTCATGTCAGTAGCAAGGAAATGATCACAATACACCATTCTTTAAATGCAGAGGCATAGTGAAAACAGAGATTGAAAAGTCCTCTGAGCTCCACAGCTAAAACATTATTTTATACAAACATCTTTGAAACTAATCTTATGGATTTCTTCAGGATTTAAGGTTTATTTGCATACTTTCATTACTTTAATGATTTAACAGATTCATTGGGGAAAACCCCCTTTTTTCATAGTTTGTGTAGAGAAGACAAGATATGGGTTCTGGGACAGTCCTGGGGCAGGAACAGGAGGTTTGGGTGGAGGTAGACCTAGGTAAATCTCAAAGCCTTCTAGCTGAGGAAGTTTCCCCAGTTGAGTTACATTAAGATGTGTGTCTGTCAGGTAGAACTGCCTAAGTGGAGAATTAAAGGATTTCTAGTGCAAGAAAACAGAATATTAGGTTCCCTAGTGAGAACATGGTACCACTTAGTTTTCTTTCAGCTGTCTTGGCAACTGCTTCTTGGAGAGTTCTCTATGGCAGTGGTCCCCAAACCTTTTGACACCGCGGACTGGTTGGGGAAGGCGGGGCACCCCATGCGCTCGCGCGCATGTACGAATGGGCGGGGGGTACACGCGCATGCACAAAGGGGTGGGGCTCACATACGTGCATGCACGAAGGCAGGGGGCACTCGCGCAGGCGTGCACGTATTCACATGCATGTGCGAAGGGGCGGGGGCGCTCGGGCGGGCGGGGGCACATGCGCAAAAGGGCGGGGGCATGGAGGGTGCGCACACACTCACGCGTATGTGCGAAGGGGCTGCGCGGGGGGAGTGTGTGCGGGAGTGGGTGGGAGATCTGTCTCCGCGGCCCAAGCCACAGACCGGCACTGGGCTGCGGACCGGGGGTTGGGGACCCCCTGCTCTATGGCTTTTTGTTTAGCTAGCTAGGTCTGCTGTATTTCTGTTTCAACATCTTTTCTCCTTCTTAGGGTCTTTTTAACTGGATATTGTTGTTATGTGCCATCAAGTCACCTCTGACGTATGGCAACCGTATGAATAAGAGATCTCCAAAATGCGCTCTCCTCAACAGCTCTGCTCAGCTCTTGTAAACCCAAGTCTGTGGTAAAGTAATTTAGGCAGTCAATCCATCTCATATTTGCCGTTCCTCTTTTTCTGCTGCCTGGGGGAAACCATTTCTCCTGTAGCGTCAATGCTGCCTCCACTCATGGTCTGCAGTTTTGTGTCATGGAAGCTTACAGGAAAACGAATGCAATAAAATATATTTATGGTTTGGTGGCTGTCGCGATTTGACCCTATTTGGATCCCACACCTCTGGAACCTATGTGGCGTTGGACCCACTCGTGCCTTGGTCTGTCCACCTAGACTCAGACCTCAGAGCACACCAGGGCAAAACTAAACTCTTTCCGTTCTTCCACTGCTGCCACCAGGAGATCCCTAGATCCCCATAACTCCTTTAGAAAGAATCAGGTCCACTCTTTAATGAAATAGAAAGATCTTTAGTTTATTTGCTTATTTGTTTCAGTATTTTAATATTCAGTTCTATTCCTTCTCCCTTCCAGTCACTGGTCAATCACTTCTCAGATCTCCTACTATATTTTCATCATTCTAATCACAATCACATAAATCTCTGAACTCTCTAATCAAACTCCTTCCAAAACTCTGATCTCTCCCCCTCAGGCTCTGCCTCTTATACTCTGCCTCTTGGCTCCGCCTCTCAGCAACATAAATATGCATGACCCACTCTAACTAAACCTGAGCCATGACCACATTTAAAGGAGAACGCTACAGTGGCATCCCAGCTAATAAATCCTATGAGGAAATATTTGTAGATTTGCATTGTGGATTGGGGCTGGTCCGTGGCAGTGTTATCATCCTGATGCTTTAGGTTCCATTTGAGGGACTTAAGCTATATCGAATGAATGTTAATATTGTTAGAAGAGCATAAAAAGAACTCTGCTGGAGCAGACTAACGGCCTGTGTGGGCCAACATCCTGTATGAGTCATTGGCCACCTAGTTATCTCCAGGAAGCCTACAGGCGAGGCATAGATGCAACTGCACCCTCTTAATTGTGATCCCCAGCAATTATGATTGAGAGGGACTTTTAAATCCAAGCTGTGATACATAGCCATCAAGATTGCATGCATTTATTTAAGGGGAATTTTGTCTACTTTTCAAGCTGCCCAGGTGGCTATTGCCTTATTTTATCTCTGCATGGAGGTCCCTCATTATGTTGTGCGTCTTTCCCTGTTTTGTTACTTAATATATTCAGACGATTTGTTCTCCAGTTTTATTGCAGACTGGGACTCAGACGTGTGAGTGGATAGCTCTGTGTTTCAAAAACATAAATGTTTAAAATGTTTTTTTCCACCTTCTGTACCAGGCATAATTTTTGCCTTTTGTCTAAGGTACAAAGCCATAAACTCTCCTTGCACGCAGGTTAAATCTTAGTACTGCAGAACTGGAAGGGACCCTTTGGATCATCAAGTCCAGCCCCTGTCAAGGAAGCACCGTGGGGAATCAAACTCCCAACCTCTGGCTCCTGCAGCCAGAGATCTAAACCACTGAGCTATCCGTCAGTTAATGTGGAGCAGTACTCTTTGTTTGCTCATTACTTGGAGGCTACAGCAATGTGGAATCTGTGAGTTAGTTTCAAAGTTTGAAAAGCTTCCTTTTCGTTTTGGACTTCAGCTCCCCAAACCAGATAGCCAGCTGTGGATTTTTTGTGATTTTCAGACAGAAAGAAAAAAAAAGCAGGATGGAGGAGAGAGAGAGAGAGAGAGAGAGAGAGAGAGAGAAAAGAGATTTCCCAAACTTTGATTAGTCTGTGAAATGTTCACCTACCTGGAAGAAATGGTGCTGTGTTTAGATTTGAAGCAACTGTGCCGAATGCCCTTTGAATCCATTCAAGTGTTAATATTTTCTGATAGTTAGTGAAGCTCCATTTTAGGGTTAACATGAGCTGAGAGAAAAATGTGAGTCTTCTGTCATTGACATATGGCAAGCTGGCATCTATTGAAAGACTCTCATTTTCTCATGGATGGAGCTATTAGGGTGATAGGAAGTACAGGGTGCTGAGCAAGCTTCTAGGAAGCTCCTGAAATTCAGGAGCAGAATGCCAGCATACAGCTGAAAAGGAAGTGCATCTACTGCAGATTGAGAAGTGTCTGATATTCAGCCTCTTTAGTTTTATGCACTTTGTAGAGTGCAGCTCGTGTGGCTAGTCCATAATCTACATTTGCATCTGGAGACACAGAGTGAAGTTGGACGCTCACTCTCATTAGGGGTGAATACATTTAGCAGAGTGTTGAAATTACAATATTTGTGTCAAGACAAAATATCTTGGCATGCATGGAGCTCCTTCTTTTGGGAGATCCTTTGATTCACAGCTACATGGAATGGCAAGAGTTGTTTGGATTTCTTCTTTCCATCATCTTGTTTTCTTCTGGAGTGATGTTAGCTTTCTTGCATGAGTGTCCATGCTGAGTGCTCAGCTCAGCATCGGTAAATAATATTAAACTCAATCTTGACAAGACAGAATTAAGATTGTGAGATAAGATAGTGAGAATGATTGCACAGTCAATGTAAAGAAAGCAAAAGAAAACACATAAACATATCAGAGATGAAATAACTTTGAAGCATTCAGCATAACCTGCTAGCAGGCAAAAACAGGACACCTGATAAAGATGTTGTAGGAAGTTTGCTACTCAAGAGCAGCTGCTGTGTTTCTACCCGTTTTGAAGTCTATTGCACACCTTCTCATATATCCACTCTTTCCCTGACCATCTTGTAAAGCACAAATTGGATAAATAATTCAGTAAATATGGATTTCTTTCCATCTGTAGTTTTATCCTTGCAGTGCAATGTGGCTGCAAAAAAAGGAAAATTCCATTTTAGAATGTGTTAACAGAAGTATTTAACAGAATTTAATCAGCGTACTCTCTATTCCTTCATCCAAGTCATTGATGAAGGAATATTTATTTATTTAACTTATATGCCGCCCACACTACCGAAAGGTCTCTGGGCGGCTTACAACAATTAAAATACAGTAAAAAAGATAAAACAATTAAAATACAATTAAAATATATACTCTAAAAATTGCCATCAGGACCCACAGTTGATATTATTTCAATTAAAAGCCTTCTGGAACAGGAAGGTTTTGACCTGGCGCCGAAACGTCATCAGAGTCGGCGCCAGACGAATCTCAATTGGGATGGCGTTCCATAGTTCTATGGAACATTCTATGGCGTTGCATAGAATAGAGAGTATGCTGATTAAATTTGCAGATGATAGCAAATTGGGAGGGGTTGCTAATTCCCCAGAGGACAGGACTAAAATTCAAAATGACCTTGACAGATTAGAGTCCTGGGCCAAAACTAACAAAATGAATTTCAACAGGGAGAAATGTAAGGTCCTACACCTAGGCAGAAAAAATGAATTGCACAGATATAGGATGGAAGACACCTGGCTAGACAACAGTACCTGTGAAAGGGATCTAGGAGTCTTGGTAGACCACAAACTGAACGTGAGTCAGCAGTGTGATGTGGCTGCCAAGAAAACCAATGCAATTCTTGGTTGCATCAATAGGAGTATAGTGTCTAGATCAAGGGAAATTATAGTACCACTCTATTCTGCTTTGGTCAGACCTGACCTGGAGTATTGTGTCCAGTTCTGGGCACCTCAACTCAAGAAGGATGCTGACAACCTGGAATGTGTCCAGAGGAGGGCAACCAAAATGGTCAAAGGTCTGGAAGCCATGTCCTATGAGGAGCGGCTTATGGAGCTGGGAATGTTTAGCCTTACAAAAAGAAGGTTGAGAGGGGACATGATAACCATTTTTAAATATTTGAAGGGATGTCATGTCTAGGAAGGGACAGGTTTGTTTTCCACGGCTCCAGACACTAGGACAAGGTGCAATGGTTTCAAACGACAGGAAAAGAGATTCCACCTGAATCTCAGGAAGAACTTCCTGACAGTCAGAGCTGGTCGGCAGTGGAATAGGCTGCCTCAGAGTGTGGTGGAGTCTCCTTCTTTGGAGGTTTTTAAGCAGAGGCTGGATGGCCATCTGTCGGGAGTGCTTTGATGGAGTTCCTGCGTGGCAGGGGGTTGGACTCGATGGCCCCTGTGGTCTCTTCCAATTCTGTGATTCTATAAGTATAGTCTCCTAATCCCATGAGGTCCTAGTCCCTCTTTATTTGGCACTGGTTAGGCCTCATCTAGAGTACTGGGGACACCGCACTATAAAAAGGATGCCGATAAACTGGAACAATTTCAGAGGAGGGCAACAAGGGGACTGGAAACCAAGTCCTTTGAGGAAAGACTGAAAGAACTAGGCATGTTTAGCCTTGAGAAAAAGAGACTGAGGGGAGATATGATATCTCTTTTCAGATACTTGAAATGTAGTTGTACAAAGGAGGGGCAGAATCGCTTCTCAGTCACCCCAGAGTTCAGGATACATAATAATAGGCTCAAGTTACATGAAGCCAGATTTCGACCGAATATCAGGAAAACCTTCTTAACTGTTAGAGCAATACAACAACAGAACCAATTCCCTCAGGAGGTGGTGAGTGCTCCAATGCTGGAGGCATTCAAAAGAAAATTGGATGGGGTTGGACTTGATGGCCTTATAGGCCCTTCCAACTCAATTATTCTATGATTCTATGATTCTTTATCTATATGTGGTTGTTCTTTATCTAAAATTTCTTGTGGTGCCCTAAATGTTTGCGGTGTTCTAGCCCTGATCAACAAAAGGAATAGCAGGAGTGGAGCAGAAATTACTTTGCTTTGTCTGCTGAGGCTGGCACATAGTCTGAAAACACATTCTGATAGTCAAGGTCTTGTTCATAGTGGTTTGGCATACATTAAAACTTTGTCTAGTGAAGGATACTCAGTACATCATTTTGACTTAAAGTTGGTTTGATGTGCCAAGCTTTGGGTGCAGAGATGAGTAACAGAGCTTTATTGCTCTTTGGATTTGTGCCTAAAAGGAAGCTGACCTTCGTGCAGTCTCTGTAAACATCAGGCGGGTTGTGTGCCTTACATTTCTGTGCATAGCAAAACAGCACTTTTATAACTGAGAAACATAGAGAAGACTTGCTCTGGATTTTTTTAAAGCAAAGCTCCAGCCAATACTCCATTTATTCTTCAAGGAAATGTAATGCTTCTTATAACTTAAACCCAGGGCAGACACAGTGGTGTCTCATTGCAAACCAAAGTTTGCAAATTGAAGAGCTAGTTTCGACAAAATGCATGTTTCACGCTGTCTAATGCACGTTGAAATGAATTTCCTAATTTTCCCTTTGTAGCCTTAATTATGTTTTAATTAATTAATTTTATCCCAAGATGGTTA
Organism: Intellagama lesueurii; assembly: GCA_037013535.1. Taxonomy (NCBI): domain Eukaryota; kingdom Metazoa; phylum Chordata; class Lepidosauria; order Squamata; family Agamidae; genus Intellagama; species Intellagama lesueurii. The sequence continues at coordinate 13,229,723 of JBAJHW010000003.1, forward strand.
GGGCAGTTTATTTGCTCCCATGGGTGACATTGCAATAACCATGTGAGGTAGGTTAGGCTGAGAGCTAGTGGTTGTTCCAGCATCACCAAGGCCTGAGTTTCATAGTTGGTTTGGATTCAAACCAATGTCTTCTCAGTTTTAGTCTGCAATACCTCCCTTTCCAGGTTTAATTCAGTTCAACTCCATGCAACTCATTTCAGTCTAATTCGATTCAGTATAACAGATTTGCAGAGAAAATGTGCTTTGTAGATCTCAGTATTAAACATGTAAGATGGGTTAATGGAAATATAATAGTAATATTTTTGCTATAATAATTACCCAATTAATTACTGTCTTTCTTTACGATTGACAATAGCATCAACTTATTACCAAGCCAGCTGTTTACTCTGAATTGATGATCCTTTTCCTGTAATGTGATAATTTATTGATCACTCCTTTCTCTTCTGAATGTTCTAAAGATATAAAAACTTCAAGCATTGATCTTCTATTCTAGTCTCTCTAGCCAAAGAAAGGGTTTAAATCCTTGCAGTGAGGTATCGTATGATACTATTGACAAGAGAATAGACAAGATTTTGTTTTGAACAAATCAGTTAAAATTGTACAAATGCAAATAATACATCAGTGCAAGTAATGCAAAATGTACAAAATGATCATGGCTGCTAGTTTAAGGCTAGGAGTTTCAAAGGCCAGAATATGGTTTCCAAAACTGATGCACCAGGGGTATGTGAAGAGATTCCAAACAGTGGATGATGGACTGTGAGATTCCATATCATCCTCCAGATTAATTTATTCCATCCTGTTTCTGCCTTTGTTAACCGTTTTTTGACAAGAACTACTTCTGCTTATTTTTTTTAATTTAGAATGATTATCAGTCTTTTTTTTGTTTTGTTTTTTAAAGAAGGGGTTGGATATTTGGTAAAGGAGAGATTGGGAGGTGTTTCTCAAAAATCAAAAAGAGTGTGTGATGTTGAAAAGTTTAGGGACTGCTTGGTTAGAAGCATGGGAAGGGTTTTTTGTGTCTTTTTGAGCAATCAGCCGGTCATTTTGTGCTTGCTTTATGCTTTAGCTTTCAAAGAGAAAGGATATGTTGTTCGGCATCAAGACAGTTTGTGCAGATAGAAAGACCATGATGACACAGTGCTCTTTGTTTTGCTGTCTCCCTGGAGCTGAGGAGCCTCATTGGACTCAAAAATTCCACTTTGTGGTGCCCTGGAGATTTGACATAGCTTAAGAGGATGAGAACAAAGTCTTTAACAAGTAGGGTTTTTAAAAACTTCCCAGCATTGGTGCACATCTAATGATAAACAGTGGTGCAGGCTGCATTTCTGTGTATGCTGACCTAGGAGTCTGTCTTTGAACATGCTGGGACTTTTTTTGGGGTAAATGTGCATGTGATTGTGCAGCATAGCTGCCAAGGGAAGACAGGGAACTTGACTGCATAGAGAGAAAGTAGGTGGTGGGAATTCTATATATATAATATATCTTGACTTCAGGAAAGCTTTTAACAACTAGATGTGGACTGGATGTGGACTGGATAGAACAACTAGATGTGGACTGGATAGAACAACTGTCAAGTGGATTGGTTACAAAATCATTCTTGTGCTTATCAATGGCTCCTTCTCAATCTGGAAGTACCACAATGCTGAGTTCTGGACGCAGGACTTTCCCACATTTTTTAAAATGACTTGGATGAGGGAGTGCAGGGAATAATCAGATTTGCAGATGACACAAAACTGGGTAGAATAGCTAATACCCTGAAAGAAAGATCCAAAATTTAAAGAGATCTTGATAGGCTTAAGCTCTGGGCTGGAAACAACAGAATGAAATTTAACGGAGATAAGTGCAAAGTTATACACCTGGGGGAGGGGGGAACCCAAACACACAGTTATAAGATGGGAGATACTTGGCTCAGTAATACTACGAGTGAGAAGAATCTTGGAATTGCTGTAGATCACAAGCTGAATATGAAACGGGTGTGTGTTCCAGCTGCAAAAAAAAAAAAAAAAAAAAAAAGGCAAATGCTCTTTTAGGCTGCATTAGCATAGTATAGTCTCCAAATCCCGTGAAATACTAGTTTGCCTTTATTTGGCACTGGTTAGTTCTGGACACCATACTTTAAGAAGGATGCCAGCAAATTGGAGCAAGTTCAGAGAAGGGCAAGAAGGATGACCAGGGAACTGAAACCAAGCCCTATGAGGAAAGACTGAAAGAACTGGGCATGTTTAGCCTTGAGAAAAGAAGACTGATAGGACTTTGCAAATACGTACTTGAAAGGCTGTCATACAGAGGAGGGGCAGGATCTGGTCTCGATCATCCCTGACTGCAGGACACGTGATAATGGGCTCAAGGAAGTCAAATCTGGGTGAACATCAGGAAAGACATCCTTACTGTTATAGCAGTACAAGAATGGAACAGGTCACCTTGGGAGGTGATGAGCACTTCAGTGCTGGAGGTATTCAAGAGAAAATTGAACAACAATCTGTCGTATCTGCTTTGATTTGGATCCTTCCATTGAGCAGGGGGGTTGGACTCGATAGCCTTAAAGGCCCCTTCCAACTACATTATCCTCTATTTCTATGACAAAGGCTTTATCCCAGGGCTTGGTTCTGAACGGCTAATTTCCGTTTGTACAGAATATTTCATTTGCATTAGGCCTTTTGCTTAAGCACATATTTCAAGGATGCTGCAGAATTTCTATCCAGGCAGATTGAAGACATTTTGATTTTAATGAGAGACACAACTGAGGAGTAGAAACCAAACAGAGCTGAAATCACAACCTTGGAGAACTGCGGATTAAAGCTCCTTTTGTTACAGAACAAATGACAGGGTCTCTTCTCAAATGAAGAATACATGTATACATTTTTAATAGGCTGGCTAGATAAAGGAAGTGATGAACTAGTTCTTGTGGAATAGAGGACCATTTAAGAGCTATTTTTGAAAGACTTAAAAGGGTATGTGATTCAGATTGAAATACATAAGTAAATGGCCATGCTCCAAGACACATCCAAATGTTGATATATCAAACTTGGTGCCAGATTCTTCTCCTCCTTAGCCCTCATATTGTTCAAGAACCCTCTTACTTCAAGTTCGGGTGATGAACTCTTGCTTTGTGCTCATGGTCCCAAATTCTTGTACTCTCTATTATTTTGCCAGTGTGACAGATTGGCCGACCCATTACCAGCTGCAAGAGTACAGCTGCTCTTTTTCCTCTGCCAGGACAGCTAAGAGGTGTTTCATATCCACTCTGTCTTCTTCTCTGAAATAAAGGAATGAATGAACAAATGGATAAATGAATGAATGAACAAACAAATGAATAAATAAATACTTCTGCTCTTCACCGCAGTTAAATGATACAGCTCAAGGCAGCCAGAATGGATGTACAAATTGCCTTCTCACTCGCCTCACCCAGATGATAAAAAGTTTCATCTGATAAGATGAGGTAGTCACTGAAAGTCTTCAAGGTCTTTGGTTTTTTTTGAAAAAGCAAGGCAAAAGCAGCCCCATGGAACAGATGCATGTCTAGTAAACTTTTCCCTTTCTAGACACGTTTTACTTAATGTTCCATAGAGTTTCTCTTGTGTGTTGGAACAGGCAGGTCTGTCTGATTTGCAAAAAAGTTTTGATTGTTCTATTGTCTTGCTGTACTAGCATGCAATTTATATATATTTGAATTAATATTAAAATGCACATTTAAATCCACATTAAAATAAGACTGAAATCCAAATTGCGGTGTGTATGTTTCTGTCCAAATGCTCTCCCTTTGAACACATGCCCAAATGTGTATTTTGAGACACTCATGTGGCCAGAAGCCTTGCTGTAAAGGTGGAATATTAAAGTCTGATATGTGCATTAAACTGAGAGATGTGATGTCAGTTGAAGTTTTCTAGTACCTTACCTTGTATATGTGGTGTCTAGTCTCTGCATCTGTTATGGAGAAGAAACTTTCAGGGGATGGAGACAGAGTAGACCTCAGCAAAAACTGCATAAAATTAAAAAGAAGCACCCACATTTATCTAATACAAATTTTCTTACATTTTACTCATTGTATCCCTGCTCTTCTATATTGAGCAGGGGTGAATTCCAGAGTAAACCTAGCTGCAGACATTTTTATTTTATCTTATTCACTTATCAGTGTTTTCAAATTTCACTTCCCTTAAGTGGCAACTGATGATTCTGGTGAAGTCTGTTATTATTTTAAAACCCACCTTTCCATTAAAAGCCAGCTAGGTGGCTGTCAAAGACTGTTAAAAATTTTAAATGCAAATTACAAACAGTTTTTAGAAAGATTAAAAAGCAGATTTAACCAAACCATTAAAATCACAACCATTGAAGTAATCCAGTATGTCCACATTCAGTAATAAGGCTGTGCAAAAGGCAACGTGTGTTGCTGTAAAGTACTGCTATCTTCTTGGATTTTAGGTGGACCAAAAAGTTGTGAAAAGGTGGGCAGGTTAGTGCGTGTACATTTTTTTTCCTGCTGTGTAATAGTAACATTTCATTCTTGCCAGGATGTTAATTTTGGATCAAAGATGTGATCCAGAGCAAGCTTTAAATCCAGCTGACCCTGTGGAAAAAGGGAGAGACCTAAGGAGAGATGAGAGTTTTAAAATATTTATAGTAGCTCATGCTTTTCCCTCCTGTGAACACTGGCTTTTCTGAAAACTTGGGTCTCAGATGCCTGGGGCTACCTGCCAGTCAGTCTCCCTTGCTAATTTCCCTTGCTATGACTTAGACCATGGGGTGTATCCTGTCATAGTTGCCCCGACCCACTTTTCACACTGGCAGACTGTTATTATTTTGTCATTGGCAGAGTGACGTCTCTGTTCGGCCCATTTCCACAAGGAAACCCCTGCCATTTCCCATCACTCCAGCCTGCACTTTGCCTGCTGTTGAGCTGCCACAGTCAGAGGTCAAGGGGGCCATGCATACGCATCAGTGAAGCTTTGTCTTCCCTTATTGCCTTGGCCTCCTTCCTTCAGAAGCTATAGAGTTTGAGAAGGTATAGAAAAGGACTGGGGGGATGGTACTGTTTTCTCCCAAAGAAAGACTTGAATAAGTTAGGTGGTTCTGGAGAGTCGGAGGGAATTGGTAGAGATTTTTAAAACAATGAACAGCCCAGAAGGAATGAATGGAGGTAGCTGATGCCTATATTCTCAGAAAGTTTGGAGTATAAAATTACAGCAGTGTTGATGTGAAAGTCTGTCAATTTCTGTCTTTGTTGTTTTTATCAGAATCCTACATGGATTCTCATCCTGTCCAAATCTATCAGCTGTGAAACTTCTTTCCCCCTTTCTGTGCAGAGATTTGCACATATTTTCATTTGCATCTCTCTGAATGTGCTCAATTAAATGAATTTTCCCTTAGTGTCAGTATTCTTACGGTCTCCTCCTGTAAACCAGTGGTTCCCCAACTTGGGGTGCCAGTTGTTATTGGACTACAACTCCCAGAAGTCCTAGCCAACATGGCCAAGGGTCCAGTTGTATGGGAATCGTAAGGTAAAGGTAAAGGTTCCCCTTGACAATTTGTCCAGTCGTGTCCGACTCTAGGGGGCGGTGCTCATCTCCGTTTCCAACCCATATAGCTAGAGTTTGTCCTAAGACAATCTTCCGTGGTCACGTGGCCAGCACGACTAGACACGGAATGCCGTTACCTTCCCACCATGGTGGTACCTATTTATCTACTTGTATTTTGCATTTTGCATGCTTTCGAACCTCTAGGTTGGCGGGAGTCCAAGATAATTTGAGACTACAAGTTTGGAAAGCATTGTCATAGCCTGAAGTGTTTTGGGTGTATATTTTAAATAGATAATTGTTTTATTGTGAATATTCACTTGGATAACATTTTTAAAAAGATGATTTTTAAAAAGTTGTGATTTCTAGGGATGGGACTTTAATTTTTAATGGATTTCCACACTCATAATTCAGTGGGAACTTCCCAGGTCTAATTGTGGGAATGAAAGCCCTATACCATCATGAAATAGATCAGCTCTTCTATCGTCACTAGATCCTCTTGCTGTTTCTATTGTCAGAGGGCGGGAAACACTCCACTGCTCTGTGGGAATTATGAGATTCCCTGAGAATTGTAAAGCCTCATGGAAGAGTTCTGTCAGAGGCTGCCTCCATATGTCCCAACTTTGGTTCTCCAGATGTTCTTGGACTACAACTCCCAGAAATCCTGGCCAGAACAGCTACCCTGTTTCCCTGAAAATAAGACCTAACCTGAAAATAAGCCCTAGTACAATTTTTCAGGATGCTCGTAATATAAGCCCTACCCCCAAAATAAGCCCCAGTTAAGTGAAACCCTGCCTTCCACCACTGTGCAGCAACCAGAAGATGACATGACTGTATTTGAATAAACATAGATTGTTGTACATGAAAAAAATAAAACATCCCCTGAAAATAAGCCATACTGCTTTTTTTGGAGCAAAAATTAATATAAGACCCTGTCTTATTTTCGGGGAAACACGGTAGTGGTAGATGCTTCTGGGAGTTTTAGTCTCAAGGTTGGAAACCACTGATATGTAGTGTATGGATTCTGACTGGGCCGTGAACCATTTAAGCTGGGCCTTTTCTCCAGGTGACCAAAATGTAGGTTCTATAGGAGTGGGTCAGTCAGGTGGATTTCCAGAATGGAGAACTCTGTGATTTGTAGTCCAGAAAATCCAAATGGCACATCCCTGGTGTCAGAGTGAACATTGGATTCACGCATATTGTGAAGCAGAACATCTCCTTCTCTTCCAGAAGGGAAGAGTGACACTTGCTTTTTAAAAGCACCACTTGCAGATTTTCATGTGGATCTGTGAGTAATGAGCAAGGGACACAAAAACATTTTTGTAAAAGGTGTGTATGATCCACAGTTTGTGTGTTCTGCACCTCTGATGTAGTGAAGCTCAGAAATGGAACAGTATATATTTCTCCTGTCTTCATCTAATTCTGCAGTTTACGCAAGATGCATGTTTGTGTGTGTATGTGTATGGGGTGTTCAAGCCTATTCATGTCTGTGTCTATTTAATGTTATATCTTAATTTTTTTTTATTTGCATAGCACCAAGCCTTGGTAATACCTAAGCATTAATTTTATTCAGTTTTCTCCCCCAGATCCGCACAGGAAAAAATAAAGAAACATCAAGAATGCCACCAAGCAGGGATATTTTAGCTTAAAATTGCCAAGTTGCTCATATATTTCCCATGTTCCTAAGTTGGCAGCAGTTTAGGAAATAATATAAGCAAATGGAGTCTCCCACCCACCCCCATTTTATTTGCAATTAAAGCATGACTTTTAAAGCAGTGCAGGAGAAAACAAGGAGAGAGATATTTGCTAATGGATGTGAATCTCTGTCTCTCTCTTCTGGTATTCTATATCAGACACTAATGAATGTTTGCTTAAGACATGAAAACTCTGATCTTATCCCATTCTGGGGATTTTCCCCCCCCCTAAAATCTGTGGCCACATGGTGTGGTTGTGATCCCTACCCATACGCTGATGTTTTGAATGGCTTGGAACAATGGAATGCTGGAAATTCTTTGCCTGACTGTTAGTTTTGTTAGACATTTTCTGCCTCCGTAGGAAATAGAGAGTGTGTGTGTGTATATTTGTCTGTGTGCGAGCACATTAAGTCTTCCCTGTGTGACTGATATCCCTCTATGGGCTACTATATTCCATGGATTAGTGTGTGCTGCCAATCATAACGGCTCTGGACGCTACTTTGAAATTGGAGAGGCAGTAACATGGAGGGGAGAGAAAGGGTGTTTTGAAATTACTGCTTCTTGAAGCCTTTGTATCAAGGCCTCATGAGAAAAAGGTTACTAAGCTTGAACCTGTCTTCTTGTCTATCTATCTATCTGGAATCATAAGTCTCAAATCTTGACCAGGAAACTGAATCAACTAGTGTCTAGGCACTTTAATTCGGAACATCAAAGCTTGTTTGATCTGTTGGAAATAGGGTAGGAATATCATCAGCTCCAGGCATTTTAGGGAAACATCTTGATTTATAGAACTGGCACTAAAGCATCTCATGGCCTGAACCCTGAGGACAGTGCCTGACACGATTCATTCATATTATTTCTCTGTCCTCTATAAATGCCACCTTAGGTACTGCACACTTTATTCAGAGGAACTTTATTGTGAGCTTCTTGCTTTTCAAAACAAGAAGTGGGGCTGTTCCTTAATCTTGACTACCACATCCATTGCATTTCTAATTATGTTATAAAACTGGTTTCTGTGGTTGAATTCAGGAAAATGAGAAGGACAGCGTTTCCAATCTCCTTTCAGTAACTTTTCAGGGCCAAGCTTGAAATAAGTTACTTTCCTGGACTGCAGTTCCAAGAATCTTCCAGCAGGTATGGGCCCTATGTTGTCTTGGTGCAAGAAATTAACTTCTGCATCAAGAAAATAACTTTTCTGTTTCAGAGTGTCAGGCATAGAGAGAGGCTTTCCCCAGCTATACCAGCTGGGATCCTTACTGACGGAGATGCCAGGGGCTGAAATGTGGGCTTTGCCGTCTGCCTTGCCCTCACGTTTCTCCTTTGGCAAGGGGGCGGGAATCACCATTCTGATACCAAACCTGCTTGTGAGTTACAACAGCTGGATTGCAATTGAAAAAGAGAGAGGAGGGAGGGAGAGGGCGAAAAAGAAAAGTAAGTTAAGAAAAGGTTGCTTACTTAATATCCTCTTTAAATCTGGCAGCTGCTTCATTGTTTGTAGGGATTTGCAAAAATGATGGTTCTTTCTTCCTCTCAGGTATTTATTTGGCTGCCAGTGTGGAAGAGCCACCATTGTGAGGATTAACAGCTCTCCTTGACAGGGAATAAATATCAAGTACACACATTTACACGCCTTCTTCTGGTATCTTTGCTTTCTTTCACATGCTCTTCCTTTAATTCTCAACCCCCACCCTCCTCCGGTCACACTTGGATTTATTGTTTCGCTTCTGCCTAGCAGCTTCCAAGCCTAGCAGCTTCCGTGCTGATTCAGGGCCATCCCTGTCTCATAGCCAGCTTTTTCTTTCTAAATGGTACATGGAAATTGTTATAGGACCAAGACTTTTACTAGATAAGGATAAAAGACTGATGGTGCACAAAAGGTGGCCTCAGGTTGACAGCTATTTGGCATTGCTGAAGTGTGGTTTAATTCTTGCAAGTTTGGGAAGCATTGGGTTAAACCAGTTCTTAGTTCCAACCAGAGAAGACTCATTGAATCAATTGCTGGCTGGTTAATTAATACTTGTGCAAAGCTCATGAATTAATTGACTCTACTTTAGTTGGGACTATCAGCTGGATTCAGGGTATTCACTTTCACATTTTGAAAGAAACACTGAAATGTTTGTACTTTTTATAAACGGGGGAGTTCTCCTTTTTCTTCCATTACAGTTTCTAAAGAAGGTTTCCATGTTGGACTTTCCAGTAGAGATGGTATGAACAATTTGCTTTGCACAAGCTGTTGGGACATATGCTTTTGATGAAAAGAGGAAAGGTTTCAAGATTACATTTTAGAGGAAAATATATACTGTGTTCTCAGAATAAAATTATTTCAAGCTTTCTTGCACCCCAAAATTATCACTGATAATACCCGGTTGTGTATTGACATGTGTAGAACTTTACTTGTAAAAACTACTGTGATGATCTGGCTTGCTGCTGGTCATGTACCTGGTCATCTGTAAATGCCATATTGTCAGATCGCTGCAGGACTTTATGTATTAATATAAATAATGAATAGGATATTCACCGAGGATGTTGGATGTTTAGGGTTTAAACCAAGGAAGTTTATGATTCAAGGAAGTTTGGAGTAGTAGCTTTCTTGCAGGTTCAATACATTAATATTAGTATATTCTTACTTTGTGAAGTAATTAAGATCATCATCATCTTCGAATTCAGAGCTTGAAAGGGATCCTATGGATCATCGAGTCCAGCCCCGGTCAAGGAGGCACAATTTATTTACTTTATTTATTTAAAATATTTTTATCCTGCCTTTCTCCTTAAAAACAACCCAAGGCGATACTGAGCTCCCAACCTCTGGGTCTGCGGCCAGATGCCTAAAGCACTGAACCATGTTGTTATTCCAGGACAAGATTCAGAATAACTCAATGGCCTCTTGTTTGGGTTTTTTGAAAGTTTCATGCTCTGGCTCCCAGATGTTATTTGATTGGAACTCCCATCAACCTTATCCAGAATGTGAGTGGCAAGGGATTATCGGAGTTCTATTTAACAACACCTGGAAACCTACATATGCCAAGCTCTTCCGTATATATCAGTGAATTTTGAAATGAATTCATAATAAATATTATAATCTATTATTCATCAGTACTGAGGATGACAACGTAAGCTACTGCCCAGTAGCATCTCTCCATCCAAACAATTGCCAATACCATGATATAAATCTTTGAACTGAAAAAAAACATATAATTTAAATGTCAAAGTTGATTATCATGCAGTGCATTGATTTTCTCAACCAAAATGTCACCAAACAGTAAGCAAGCTTTAGAGGTTTTCACATTATTAGCAGAGAAGTCACTTAGCTAGGCAAAACCACCTTCAGGTGTTAATCTTTGTCATCAAGCTTTGGAGCCTCCTTTAAGTGTGAAAAGTAGTCCTGTGCCTGTACATCAGGTTGTGTGATTTGACAAGCAGTCACAAGTTATAGAAGCCAGAATATCTGCTCTTTGTTCCTTATTTCTTCCTTCTCATTTCTGTTACTTCTTGGTATCCTACTATGTTGATTTTCTCTGCACCTTTGAAAACTCAAATTGTGTTACAACTGTCCATGATCTTGACTGGAAAGAAGACAATGGAGAGGAGAAATGAGAGACACGGGGGTAGGAGATGCATGAACAGAAATTTGGTGATGTGTTTGTTGCATTTGCCCAGAGCTCAGAATCTTCGTTATCTTTTTCGGGGGGGGGGGGGGGGGACTACAACTCCCAGAATCCCCCAGCCAGCATGTTTAGTGGGCATACTGGCAGAGAATTATGGGAGTTGTAGTAAAAATAAATCTTCTAGGCTCTACATTTGATTAGGACTATGAGAGGATAGAGTTTTAGCACTGCTTACAGTTCAGTTATATAGAATATGTCTTACACTGAGCCAGATTACTGGTCCACATATCATCATCATCACCATCATCTTAGAACCGTAATGCTGGAAGGGGCCCTGTGGATCATTGAGTCCAGTCCCTGTCAAGGAGGCACAGTGGGGAATTCAACTCTCAACCTCTGGCTCCGCAGCCAGAGACCTAAACCACTGAGCTATCCAGTAGTTGATCCCAATGTTGTATTACTTGTGATTGGCAACCGCTCTCTGGGGTCTCTGGCTCTGCTGTTTGAGATCCTTAAGTGGGGGATGATGCAGTTTGAACCTGGCATCTTCTGATATGCAAATCAACAGTTGGTTGTTTCTCCATAGCCTTGGGAGAACAGATACATATTTGCTTCTGGTGACTCAGTGTATAGAATGTGTGGTTGACCTTGATTAAGGTGTTGGCATTGAGGAGTACACTAACAATTTGATCATCTCACTCCTATTTTTTATTTCACAGGTCTCTGTTTAACTTGTGTTAGAAGGCAGTAGGTGTCAGCTTGCCAAGCCCAGATCTTAGACTTTGCAACAATTATTTCAGGCTATATGTAACCTAGTTCACTATCCAAGTTACCATAGGTGGAATAATGTAGTTGTATATGCATGTGTTCTCAACAAGGAAAGGGTGGAGAGGGTGGAGGAGATGCAGTCATCGAGTGTACACTAGAATTTGATTGACAGCCGAGGTGGTGGAGGTCAGTAATTGGAAATTCATTGTCCATAAATCTTCAGTACTTTATCAAGAAGGTAGTATAGGAAAGAAGATCAAAACAGTGTGGCATTTAACTCTTTCTGAACATTGCAAATTGCAATATGCAGAAATAGTGCTGTTTATTTCCCTTTTGATTATTTGATTCATTTTGTCTCATTGCACAGTTAAGAAAAAGGGAGTTATCATATTCAGCATGCCTAAGTTACCATTGAAATCAGGTAGCACTTCTCACTGAAATAATTAACAGGGCTGGGGAAGATATTCCACAGTCCTGAATGCCAGTTTCCAGATGTTTTAAGAAATTCCAGGATCAGGGTTTAAAATCAGCAGCTCTCTCCCATTGCTGCTCCCCATCAGCAGACTGCATTTAAATAATTACAAGAAGCAGCCATAGATTAGCTTCTCAGTCATTGACTAAATGGTGTGAGATTCAGGACAGATGAAAGAAGGTTCTTGTTTACGCAACACACAATATAGAATTCACTGCCCTAAGATTGTTGGAGAGTAAGCACACAGTGGTGCAGGAGCAATGTTTGCGTCCGGATTCAACCTTTTGAAACTGAAGTATACTTTGTAAAGTAGTCATATCTCCATTTCTTTCTTTAAAAAAGACAAGAATGCTTGGGTTTATTAAAGAAGTACTCTTGTGATAGGAAAGGCGATAGAAGTCCTAGTTCTGACTAAGTTGGAGATGTCAGGAGTAGCGATAGGCACGAACTCAGAGGCAGTGCCACAGCTTCCCTGCCCCGCTTCCTCTGGGAACTGCCTCTCATTGGGCACCCACTGGAGGAGGCAAGGCTGGGAAGCCCCGGACACCCATTTGGCCGAAAAATGAAGCAGCACAAACCACTGTACTTGGTGGTTCATGCCCATCTCAAGTCAGGAGCCATGGCTGCCCCGTATATATCTAGAGAACAGGTAAGAAGTGTGACATCAGCAACTCTAAGAATGACATTTTAAGGTTGAAGGAAGATCAGCATTGGTCAGAGAACATGAAGGGCAGTCTAGGAAACCAGAGTAAGTTCTCCCTCTGCTCTTCTCCATGCAAAGGCATGTATCTCCTTGAATGTAATCTCAGTACACCTATTCACTTCCAACAAAGATAAAGTGAAGACTGTTGCTTTGGATGGCCTTTGAAGGTTAGAAGCGGCTTCAAGAATGATTTAATTTCAAATAAATGTAAAAATGGTTGTTGTAGGTTTTTTGGGCTATTTGGCCGTGTTCCGAAGGTTTTTCTTCCTAACGTTTTGCCAGTCTCTGTGGCCGGCATCTTCAGAGGACAGGAGTTAGAACTCTGTCTGTGTTGCGGTGTAGTGCATGGGAAGCATAAGAGAAGAGTTTGCAAGTTGTAAGAAAATTTAGAGAGTCACTACCCGATACCTTCCAAATGATTCAGATTACAATTCCAATAAGCCCTGGCCAGCAATGATAGGAATTATAGGTATTATAGCCAAAGACAACCAGGTTGACTCCCATTGGTTCATTAGGAACTTCAGTTATGATTGAATCTAAGAAACCTTTTGAATGTCTCTGAACAGTCATATATAGCAGTCATAATGGGATATAATCCTACTTTGTCTGGTGGAGCTTATTCTCTAATAAATGTGTTTTAGCCTAAACGTCTTGGTTTCAACAATGTCAGCAAACTATGATTTGGCCAAGAGGTGCTTGTTGATCTACCTATGCTTTGGGGGCTTGATGTGGAAGTATGAAAATGAACAAAATCTCTCAGTCTTGCCGAGTTTAGTGATTTTCTGGCAAAATTCTCATTCTGTTCCTGCTTTAGTATCACATTGTGAAATTTTAATAGTATCAATTCGGGCTTATGGCAACCTTTTCCAGGGTCACTGCTTAGAACTTGAGGCACTCTGTGGCCATACAGGTTGCCCAAGGCTGTACAGGGTGGCTTTTTTCTTGGGAGACACAGTGGGGAATTGAACTCTCAGCGTCATGGAGTGGCTTACTGAGCTATTGAACTAGCTTGTGCAACAGTGTCCCTTTGGAAATCAATATATTTTTGTATCTCTTTCCCCAAAACCATAACATTTTGTAATTCATTTTCTGTTTATTTTATTTTTATTTTTGCACTGGTTACTGATGCTCATTTTGAAAATGTACGCACTTTAATTCCTGCACATTTTTGAAATGTCCGAATGTTTTTGCTTCCCCTCGCACTTTATGAACATACATGCACTTGCAGGGGAAGGTGTGTTCCATTTCATCAACAATTTCTTGTCAGGTGTGAAAGGGTAGATAGTTCAGTGGTTTTGGCACCTGGTTGCAGAACCAGAGGTTGGGAGTTCAATTCTCCGCTGTGTCTCCTTGACAGGGGCTGGATTCGATGATCCATAGGATCCCCTTCCAGCTCTGCCGTTGTAAAATGATGACAATCATGATGATTTCTATACATACATTTGTGTACACATTCCTGTGCTGGAGCAGAACTGCAAAATTCAACAGCCCTTCCTGAAAACAGACATGCTTGAGGTTCAGGTCCTTTTTGGAAAAGAGCAATACCGTATTCTGAATTCCCATCCAAGCTACGTTTTGAAAACAAAATGTCAACCTCTGATCAGACAATGCAAATCTTTATGTTTGCTTCAGTGCTATTTGGGGGAAAGAGCCACACGTACATATTGTATGGGTCATTCTCGTTCCCTAACATTTTCTGTAGTCATCTGGAAACCTTCCTTCTACCGAAGCATTAATGAGCACCTTATAAAGATTGGGTGGAAAGATTTGTCAGAACAACAAAAGCTGCTTAACAAAAGGGAAAGAGAATTAGTGTTCGCTGCTTCAGGGCAAGAACTGAGGAGTAATGGAGCATTACTGGAGTAGTAGAACATGCCGGCACTGCATAGGAAACCCCCGGGACTAGGGGGAGGGTTGGCCTTGTCCCCTTTTTGATATTAAAAAAGATCAGTGCTCAAAACAAAATGCCAGAAAGTTGTAATCTGCACTCGTGCTCCAATGGCCCTTTGATCCAGATAGCAAATGTCACAGATTAGAGTCAAGATTGGGGAAGACACAAATGGTATTTTAACACCTTGTAGCAATTAATCCAATTTATTACAAACTCCCATCAACACTCTTCATTATCTAACCCCTTCCAGTGTAACTGCTTTTATACTTTAAGGATTGTAGCCTTAGGCTCGCGCTGCTTAGCCTTGAAAGCTTGATGTTATTTTGATAATTTGAAAGCAAGCAAGAGAGAGAGAGAGGACAGACTTTCAGACTCATCTGTTTAAAAAAATGTAGTTGAGCCCTCAGAGTTCAGCAGGGAAATAACAGGAGAAGAAAAAGGACATAAGGAAGCAGAATAAATCTCAAAAGCTTTCTGCAGTTCAAAATCAAGATAGTGGAGTTTTTGGAGCTGTTAAAAAAAGAGGAAGAGAGAGATTTTAGAGAATCTCATTTGGTGTACATTTATGTTCGGTTATAAGTGACTGGTTATCTCTGCTTTTTATAATACTGAACATTTTAGCCAGAAAAGCTGAATCTTTTGACTTTTCGTCTCTCTCCCTCTCTCCCTCTCGCTCTCTTACAAACACACACACACACACACACAAATACACAAACATTTCAGATGAAACACACACAGAATGCTTGAGGAACTTGATTATCCCTTTTTCATCCTTGGAGGCTTGAGATATTTAGGTGGATAATCACAATTATGACTGTCCAATAAACCCCCACCGGAGTTCACCTGACTCTTGATTCTGATTTTATTATGCTACTAATGTTAGAGATAAAGACCAATATCCTACTTAGAAGTTCAACTGGAAATCTATAAGAAGAATATTACTGTTCAGGATTCAACCTTGCTGCCATGTTTAGGCACAGAATTGGGTACTGAAAGTTGTCATATTTGCTCCTCTCTTGTTGCTTTCCCCCCCATATTCACTGTGCAGTAAAGATCCTACCTTGATTTTATGCAGCCCTATAAAGAAGCCCACAAAAGTTACTAGTCACTGGTTGAAATCTAGCTGCAGAGCTGTGTGTGCACAATGGGCATAATGTCAGTTGTGTTTTTGTTACATTCTGTCCAATTGCCTCTGAGTTGTGGCAACCCTATGAAAGAGAGATCTCTAAAATGTTCTGTCCTCAACAGCCACGCTCAGTGCTTGTAAACTCAAGCATGTGGCTTCCTTTAGAGAGTCAATCCATCTCATATTTGTTTTCCTCTTTTCCTGCTGCCTTCAACGTTATTTATTTATAATGTCAGTAGCAGCAGCAGATTGTGGCTGATTAAAGGCTTCCCCTGGTGATTTCGAGGTGCATGCAACTTTGTTGCATTGTGTGTGAATGCTGTGAATACCTGGAAATCACCAAAGGAACCCTTTCATCAACAGTGGCTGATGATGATGTCATTCCTGCTGTGTATGTGGTTCTGCGCAACAGGATTTCAGCCAATTTTGCATTTCAGAGTCTATTTACGTACTATTTTTTAAATTATTATTAATTTTTTTAAGGAGTGCTATCCATATACAAGGCATGGAGTAGTTGCTTGGACTGTTAAGTTAATCAACTGAATTTTACAGATAAAAACATAAGAAGAAGCCTGCTGGGTCAGACCTTAAGTCCATCTAGTTGAACATCTCTTTACCCAACATAAACTTGGCCAATCAAATGTTCATGAGCAATCAAACGGTCATGAGCAGACGGTGAGAATAACAGACGTGCATTGTGGCCTGAATTTGGATTTACACCGACTCTAGAGATTAAATTAATCAGCATTGCACGATGATATGAAGTAATCATTGCTCTTCACTTTACACTGTTTCCAGCTGTAAGGTTACTTTTAGAAAATAACCTTGCTGTCTCCTTTGACCCCCAAAAGTAATGCTCTACAAATAATGTTATATTTGTAACTTCAAACACTGGTGATGGAATAGTAAGTACTCCAGTAATCTGTTTTGCTCCTCTTGCCCTTTAAATGTGGTGGCACTTTTTGTGTGTGCTGACCTGCAGCGTCCATTCAATATGCAGCTCCGTCCTTAGAAGCTTTGAGTAATGGACAGCAAACAGTAACAACTGTGTGAAACCCAGTAAGCTCTTATACTTACCACTTGATTTTCCAAGAGTGCTGTCAAGGTAATCATAGCTGGCATGTGAAGAAATCTTGCCATGGCAAGACTCTAGGTGGAATGGGTCATTTCAGCATGACAAATCGTAACGTCCCTGTTATACAGGGTGCACCGCAGCTGAATATTCTGTACAAAATTCTGAAGTAAATTAAAATACCGTAGTACTGGATCGGTAAGCCAGAGAAGCAAATGCTCACCATAGCTTTTCAAAATAGTTCTCCCCCTTCCCAGGGTTTAGTATCATTGCCCTGAAATAATTTAAACATAAGCTGTTAATATTCATTAATTTAACTCTTCAGTGCCTTCCGCAGCACTCCTGCATTAATGATACCTTCCTCGACAGAGCATTTTGAATTGACCTTATTCTTATGGAAATGAGATTTCCCATTAATCTAAAAGAATAGATTGGACTGTAAACCCAGCTGTTCTGTCAATGAACTTGCTGAATGTTTCTTATTGTTGGTGGCTGAAATGTTGAGGGGACACAGAGAGAGAGAGAGAGAGAGAGAATACCTCTCAGGGAGGTTGTTGAACATGGTAAAGAAAAAGTGGTTTTCTTTTCTCTTTGAAAACTAACTGTAGGAGGTTACTTTCCTGGTTTTCATGCTATAGATCTAAAGGCGGTAGCTGTTTTTGTCTTGTTTGGTTCAGGCTTTCCTTTCCTTTCCTTAGGATTAAAGTTGGGAAGTAAGGATAAAATATCTCCAAAGAATAAATTCGTTAAACTAAAAGCTCTGAGCTTTACACTGGGGCTCCTTTTGATAACCTGTGGCGATGCCTCTTTCTCTTATCAGTAGGTTGGAGACCTGAGGTGGGAGCTCATCATCCTTATAGACTCACAGTTTTCATGTGTGGGAGAAAGTAACTTTTTGTGACTACAATCTATATCTTTTCATTCTGGCCAAGGTGGCTGTTGAACCCTAGGGGTTGTAGTCTCCCCCAAAAGTAACTTTTCCAAGCTTTACACATGTCAAGGTTTACATGCTGTCAGTTTGAACAGAGGTACATTTGTCAATCTTACCTCTCCAAACATCAAATGGGTTGCCTGCTTTTCTTGTGCAGACTCACTGACTCAGTAATGGTTCCTACTTTCCACTTAGGAATCAATCCAGTCCAGTGGAGGTAAGATCTCTGTTCTGTTATTTCGTAAGACTGCTTTATGAAACTTTCATTCTCCAGATGATCACTTGGCCCTTAAACCTGGGCATGGGCCAGGTCCAAATCATAATCGCTGCTGAAAATGCTTTCAGTAGAGCATTTCCGTAGATACTCGGTTTTAGATATCTTCAAAGCTTAAGAGAGGTCATCTGATATTTTCTTCCCTTCCCTATGTTACCTCTTTCTCTGTTTGGATATTTCTGCATCTTTCTGCCCTATAAACAAATACACAGCAACAGAAACAAAACAGAACAAACTTTCTCTCACCCAAAATGTCATTTGCAAGAGGAAATCCTGGTTGCAGAACATCTTTGCAGTTGAAATGGGTGGACTGATGATATTAAATGATTCTGCACAGGTGAATCTCCTCCACACCTGCACAACATTAACATTTGAGTTCATTTAAGCACTTGCACTATATTCTTATTTTAAATTCTAAGAGGATAACCACAAAATAATCAATAATTGTAGCTTTCGAACAGAACTCCGTCTGCTGTGGAACTTGCTACCGCAAGAGAGAGCAATGGCTGTCAACTTGGATGGCTTCAAAATAGAACTGAATAAATATGTGGAGGACAGGGGTATCAGTGGCTACCAGTCATGAAGGATATTTTGCTCCAGTACCAGAGGCCGTACGCTTCTGTATGCCATCTGCTGGGAGAATGAGTTGGAGGGTGCTCTTGCATTTGTGACCTACTTAAAGGTTTCCCCAGAGGCAACTGGTTGGCTGCTGTGTGAATGAAATGCTGAACTAGATAGGCATTGAGTCTGATCCAGCACAGTTCTTCCTGTGTTTTTATGCATGCAGAACCAAAACAGCTGCCAGTGTTGGTATGGAATAGTGTATGCAGACTGTAAAGAAAATGGCTGCCACTCTATTGTTACAAAGCATTATCCACTACTGAAGGACCAAGGCAGCACAATTCACAGAGAATTAAAGTCAACCTAATTTGTCATTGGTGTTAATGTTGAATTTTATTTTAAAATAAAGTTAAACAAAAGGCATCAGAATGGATACTACCCGATAGCACAGTTAATTGATGGAACATGTAAGCTTACAGAGCCTTTGTAAATAATAAATTGGACAACTAGAATAAATGGATCTAAGGAGAAGCTCAAACTATTAAGATTGCACAGGAGGAGGCTCACTAAATCAGTGGGGATTTGTTAAGTCAACCTATACATAATTTCCATTGCTTCAAATGGGCCTGTTCTAAGAGCAACATATAATGCTAAAGTACAGTATTTTCCCGTTTATAAGATGCCCCCATGTATAAGACACCCCCAACTTTTCTAACCCAAAATTAAGAAATCTACGCGGGGCTTAGCAAGTGGAGGGGGAAAGCAGGGATCAAAGCGATGCTAAGGCTTAGCAAGTGGAGGGGGAAAGCAGGGATCAAAGCACTGCTTCCCCCCTCCACTTGCTAAGCCTTAGCATCGCTTTGATCCCTGCTTTCAAACCGCTGCAGGATCGCTTTGATCCCTGCTTTCCCCTCCACTTGTTTTTGTTCTCTCCTCAGCTTCCGTGTATAAGATGACCCTCAATTTTTAGTCTAAAGATTTTAGACAAAAGTATTGTCTTATACACGGAAAAATACGGTAAGTCAGAGTTAGAGTGGGCCTATTTGAATAAATGGAATCTACAGTGGAGTTGACTCACAAAATCCTTATTGGTTTAGGGGATCTACTCCAGTATGATTGAGTGTACAAAGGAACAGGATTTTGACCTTTTTTTTCCTCTCCAGTGAAGAAGGCAGGGAATTTTGTGATGTTCTTAATAAAGTTATTGCATTAGAAGAATTATGCTTTGAGTAAATTTCCATTTTGCACAAATTTGTATAGTTTGTGCAATTCAGGGAAGTCACTTGATGAATATTTGTGCTGCTGTTTCTGTTGTGTTTCCCACAGTTTCTTTCTATATTTATTCTATTGAATACATTATGTCAGTATTAATTGCAAATAGATCTGATCTTTTTTTTTCAGGAGTATGTGGTATATTTTGTTTGGCTGACAGGCTTTCATTTTTTGTAACATTTCCATTCACATTGTTATATCTTTCTTTTGGCTTGTATGGTCACCTGTTTTGGTCCCTTAGGGGCATTTTTGGGCATTTCCAGATGATATCACTGATGAGACACAGAGCGGTGTATGTTGTGGGAGTGAACTCTATTCCTTTTGTCTACCTTCTGTTGTTGCTGCTAAGGACTACAACTGCAAAGCAATTTGTAAGTTGCATTTTTTAAAAAATAATTTATCTCCCAGTTTAGTGCTGTAACACTAAAATGATACTGAACAAATTCAAACACTTGTTGTGTCTTCTCAGTTCAGCGCTATTTCACTTGCTGCCCATTGAAGAAAAAGAAAGAAGATTTGAATGTTGGCAAAAGTGGTGGGTAACTGAGTGGTGATTATGACAGAGAAGGCTGAGGGGAAAAGGGAGCTGAAATACACCTTTCCAGAATAATTAAACATGTCTGTGTGAACTACGGCAGCTGTTTCAATGCCAGGTTACAGGATAGAGACATCCTCATTGGCCTAAGGCAGACTTCTGCATTGTCAGTTGCTCATGCAGTTGTGTGAAGTGAAAATAGGACCGTGAATCTTGTCTCCTCTTTCTTTCAGAGGGAAACCCCCTCTTGTCTCATTGCAAGCAAGATTGATCTCCATAAGTCCCCCCCCCCCTTAGAGAGTTCACAGATCTTCTCAGACGTTTTGTAATTATTATTTTCTCTGCAAGCAATGCCAGGGTGCACAGGATTATTGCAGCTCCTCTGCAGAACAGCATCACTCCTAAATGGGGTTCACCAGAAAGGACATTAAGCTTTGTAGCATTTGGTGGTCTCTTTCACTGAACAACAGGCAATGTAGGAGAAAAGAAGGAAACAAGGCTGGGGGCTCATTTTTGTTCAGAGCTGAGAAATTTCACTGATGGGAAGGAAAGCTTTGGAAAGGAGTCCCAGAATTGTGAGACTTAGCAGGTTGCTGAGATTGGGCAGAATCTGACCAATAATATGTTCTGCTTCTTAATATACCTCATACTTCAACTTTTTAAACACTCGACACCCCCATTACATGTGCATATATGTTCCCAACCCATCATGTTTTCCCTAGTAGTTGATTGTACACAACCTTATTTCACTCACACAACTCTACATGCCAAATTTAAGGTTTAGCAAGGGTCTTATTTCTATGCCTCTCCCTGCAGTGTACTGAAAGATGCTGGAGAGTGCTATCTCAGCTTTAGCATCCTGGTTGCCGTATACCTTCGTCTTAGAGGCCCATTTGATGTTGACTTTGGCTGAAACTCACTTGCCTATTGTAGTAAGTTGGCCCACTAAATCACCGGAGATTTGGTGAGTCAACTCCCCATAGATCCCATTGAGTCAAATGGGCCTACTCTAGTTGGGTTGTTTTTTGTTTTTGCTTTTACTTCAGGGCAATACGTTGCAACTACAGTAGGACCTCTTGGATTCAATGGAACATATGGAGGAGTGGAATAACCAAATCCCCATTGATTCGATGGGCCTATTCTGATGCTACTTACTGTGTTTCCCCAAAAATAAGACAGGGTCTTATATTAATTTCTGCTCCAAAAAATGCATTAGGGCTTATTTTCAGGGGATGTTTTATTTTATAGTCATGTCATCTGGTTGCTGCACAATGCTGCACAATGGTGGAGGGCAGGGTTTCACTTAACTAGGGCTTATTTTTGGGGTAGGGCTTATATTACGAGCATCGTGAAAAATCATACTAGAGCTTATTTTCAGGTTAGGTCTTATTTTCGGGAAAACGGTACTACGCTAAGCAGCAGAATTTCAGCTACTGTGTTATTTTGGCACCAGACTGAAACTGGTTATTCAGCAGAGGATTTAATACCTAGTGGCTTTATTTCCAGTTTTTCACTTTACTGGCTTCTGTTCTGTTTGAATTGTTAATGCATTCTAAATTGCTTTAAAAATTTTTAAAGTGTGTTTAAAGTATTGGGGCTGTTAGATTTTTTTTTTCAAGGTAATTTTATTCAGGGTGACTTTATATGCCCTGCCTTGGAATTTGTTGATATAGGATACATAAGAAAGACTCAGTTTGGATGATACAGGGCAAATTAGAAATAATCAGTCAGCTAACCAATAAATGCATGGATGTATAAGAGTGAATGGATAAAGTGTGCTACCCACTCATCATAATCTGACCCCTCTACACAAGTGACACATAGAGGGGGCTTTTGTTTAAGGAGAATCTCTTCTATAGTTTGTCCTGATAGACAAACCCTTTTTGAATTGCTGCTGTTGCGCACAGTGTAGCAGTCTCATCTAGAACACCCACACGGAGGCGCCGTCTTCACAGACGGGGACTCCGCATGAATGGAGCCTGGCCCGGAGCCCGGAGATGCTCCTTAGCTTTTTGAATGTGAACCAGCCCTCGGTGCTCTTATTTCGCCTCGCCTGGGAGCCATAAATTTAAATAATGAGTAGCCAGCGTTCTCTTTGCATGCTTTGCAACCAGCTAGGATGGTCATTATCATCACAGTCTTTTCGGCTGTTGATCTTTTTTTGGTTTTTGTTGAATCATCATTTCCCTTCCCAGCTCTCTCCCTCCACCCCCAACACAGTTGGGAACAGAGGTGGGGAGCTTTTAGCAGTCACCAAGCATATTGGTGTGTGTGTGTGTGTGTGTGTGTGTGTGTGTGTGTGTGTGTGTGTGTGTGTGTGTGTGTGTGTGTGTGTGTGTGTGTGTGTGTGAGAAAATATCCAGGACTTCTGAAACACAGCTTATTTTTAAATCAATCATACAGCGTGCAGCAAGCAAAGCAGAGTGTTAATTGGGTCCAGTGGAATTCTGATTCCCACGGGGCTGAGCGTGCTTCTTCGGAAAGAAAGCCCTGGCTTCTGGCAGTGAGTGGGGGGGAGGAGGAGGAGGAGAGAAGATACATGCAAACCAGTAAACAGTAAGAAAACACGACATCAAGGCTCCTGTGTGTGGTGGCACTGCAATTTTAATGTGTGCTTTAAAAAAAAAAGATTCTGCATTTCACTCCTTTCCATACAACTCAGGAAACTGTTTAACCCTCTGTGGTGGCTTCTTTAGAGATCACTTGCATTTAAAGAAAACCCCTAGGGGGGAAAAAGGGTGGGGGGGGATAGTGTATAATATGTATGATACTGGCTTGGAGATCTCTTTTGCAAACTCCTGCCCTGGAGTACAATTTTCTATGCCTGTCCTTGTCAGCATTGTTCTGATACTAATTCCATATGGATGTCACATACGAGCACTCCGCTGTGTTATCTCCCCCCCCCCCCGTCCCCCATTGCTTCGCTCCCCTTCCCCCAGTCTGTCCATTTGCTGCTCCCTCCCTCCTAAAGTCTGATCTTCTCTCTCTCTCTCTCTCTCTCTCTCTCTTTCCTCTTGGGAAGTGTGGAAGCAGGGAAATTCAAACTTTAAACAGCCTGGGTATTGTCTGAGTACGTACCTGGCAAAGATGGGCTTTGCTTAGCACTTGTACTGTCTCTCCTCTCTTCCACCCCCCCCCCCCACACCCCTTCTGTGCTGTTTCTCTCTCCTTCTCTCTCCCTCTCCCTCTCTGTCTCTCTATTTATAACACAAAGCTTTCGAAAGAAAAGTAAGACCCGGCAGTTCCCTTTTTTGCTTTTCCTCGTTACCGTGGCAGCGTGCATCTCTCTCTCTCTCTCTCTCTCCGCCTGCTGAAGAATGAGGCAAGCTGGCAGCGGTTGTTTTGGGTTGCTTTTGGGATCACCAGACTGGAGTCCTAGGGGAACATTTAAATCGAGGATATCCTACCAAGTTTAGAAGAGTAGTGGTGTGTGTTATCTGTTCTGGCTGAAAGGTGAGAATTTCTCTACCCGCCCCCCACCCACCCCGGCAAAAGTCTGTGTGCATTGTTCTGTCGTTAGCTGTTGCTGTTAATTACACAGAAAAGAGGTGGACTGAATGTGTTTCCAATATATGGGGCTTTGGGGTTTCACAGGATAATGGTAAACAAGTGGAAATCCCGTGGAATACTGTGGGATCTCTTTCTAGGTAAGTGGAAAATGGGCTGCCACTCAAGTCTTGTGAATAATCTGTCCTTTAAGCCTTTTTTGTACCCCATAATGTTCTGAAACATTTTCTCCGAATACCGCCAGCAGAAGCATCAGCTGTGAAGGAGTTAACACTGCTGTTGTCATCATCATTGCAGTCTGAACGCATAAGGTGTATGTATTCTCAGATGCGGGACTGCACGTGGAAGATAGTGTGAGACCTGCTGCAGAAGGCCTGTAGGGAAGGAAGGATGATATCTGTTCTAGAGTACTAACAGGTTTAAAAGAAAACGAAAGCCCTAAGCGGCCTGGATGGTTTTCATCCCTTTTATGGTAAAGCTTGATAGCCTCAACCGTTTTCCCCGAGGTAGGAATGCCTTATTTCAGAAGAACTCAAGTTTTCAGAATTGCTGCTGGAATGGCAGGCTGCCCTTTTGGGGAGTTATTAGTTTCCACACCACTCAGAGGCTGGGCAAGTTGTTTGTACTGATTCTCACTTTGCCTCCTCTCACTTCTTGTGATGTGTTTTCGAATTCCTTTTACTTGCAGCAACATGCACGGAAGCTGTGAAGGTTTGGAATGATTACTTACAAGTAATGGAGGGGTTGCGCCTCCCCAAATAGTAATGTGGCCCCAGATGGGGTGAAAAATACACAGATGCCGGGAAATGGACAGCATGAATTTCTCAGAGCTTAAAACACATACAGTTGTCTTGCCGGCATCATTCATGTGGAAGAGGAGCATAGGCTGGAAATGCATGCATGAAAACACTTGTTGTGAGGTTTAGTCAGTGTTTTTTGTACCTGAGTATTTGTACTTGCCTTCAGTTCCCTTCATGGGAGAAAGGTGGCATATAAATCAAATAAATACAGAAGTACAAAATAGTTTTTTGAGGAATTTCTAGTGGCCAATCTGCTCTGCAATCATGTGGACTTTTCCTTCCTTCCTTAGGGTGTGCAAAGGAGGCTTTTACCTGAACAACAGTAAGAAAAGAGGGGGCAGTGACCCCCCAAGAGGGTTGCAGAGTATTTTCTGCTGGGAGGGTTGCAGGTCACCTTATATGTGTTGTAGCCTTTGCTAAATAATTTCTTTCTTGACCTTTCAGAGCTGGATATTAATATTAGCATGTATATGTATGTATGAGAAACAGGCCTTTGGGAGAAAAAGAAACTTCTACTTTCTGAGAAGGAATGACATTATCCCATTAAAAATGGTTTTTTATGCAGATATGATGGGGGACATGCAAGTTACTTGACTCATAAGAGGAGTTCCAACTCAAAAAAGATTGGTAGCCACTGGTCTAGAAGCTCTGCCTTTCCTACTTTTGTGTTGCAGATTACATTAGAGGTCATGCAATTGCATTTTGGTGAATTTAAAAAAGGGGGGGGGGAAATACATGCAATTTGGTGTTACATGCTTTTTTCCCCTCAGAGGCATGGGTGGCTTGGACAGAATTGTTCCTCAGCTAAGCCTATCTCATACAGGTTTGCTGGGAGGATAAAGTGAGTGAAGTAGGGAGTAATGGTTAGTGTCTGCCTAGAACTTGTGAGACAGGGATTGAAACCCTTTTTATCTGTGAAGCTCACTAAGTGATTTTGAGTCAGTTGTAGCACCTAATATACTTCACTGTATTATTTCGTAGTGTAGGCAGGGAGGAGAGACATGTATCGCATTGAACTCATTGGGGGAAATGAGGGGTACAAATAAAATAAAGAGGTGTTTAGACCATTCTGAGTTCTCTAGAAAAAGGCTAAGCTACAAGTGTGGTTAAATTTAAAAACAAAAAGCAAAACAAAGAAGGAAATGGGACTCAAAGTTGAAGGTGCACATACTACTTCCAATGCAGACCTGTGCTGCTAATTTTATAAGGGTGCACTGACTTCCTTCCAATTTTCAAGAGTTTTCTTCCTTGATCTTTTGGAATCATTTTTTGCTTGCTGGGGCAACATGGCATAAGTTTGTTTACAAGCCATTTTCAATACCTTTAAGGAACTGCTTGATAGCTCACTGGTTAGGTCTCTGGCTGTGGAGCTAGAGTTTGGGAGTTCAATTCCCCATTGTGCCTCTTTGACAGGGACTGGATTTGATGATCCATAGGGCTCCTTCAGCTCTGCAGTTCTAAGATGGTGATGGTGGTGGTGGTGGTCCTCTGTGTCCAGAGAGGGGTTACATGACCTCCAACCTCTCTGGAAATCCCCCCCCCCCATAGACTTTGTCAAACCTTATAAATGAGTCATTTGGTGCCATTCCAAAGAGTCATCATCATGTGCCATCCAGTCAATTCTGTTTTCAACGTTTTCCAGGTAGAGAATACTCAGAAGTGGTATTCTCCATTCCCTCCTTCTAGGGGCATCTTGGGACTGTACAGCTTGCCCAGGGCCACACAGGCTGACTGTACTCAGAAGAGGCACATTGGAGAATCAAACTCGCAAGCACTGGCTCTGCAGCCAGATACTTAAGCATCTGAAATATTCAGCCAGTTATCCCATAGCATACAGGCATAGAATGAAATACGAAGTGCTTCACTGAGCTATTGGGGTAGAGCGACTTCATTTGCTATATGGATTTGCTTAACAGCTCCATGTGGAAATGCATCCCTTTTAAATCATCCCTTTAAGATGATCAGGAGGAAATCCAGCTGAGCAGCCTGCTTTCCTAATCCGACTCTGCCTTGAGTCTTGCCTATATGCAGGCTTCAAATAAGTGAAAAGTCTACCCAAAGCTCAGTGATTATGGAGAAGCTCTCATCTGTGGTACTTTCAGAATTCAAGGTGTGAAGGAAATGAAAATCCCCTCTGAAGGGCATGGGTGTCTTCAGTGCCATAGTTATTAATATGTGCTCTGAAGTAATATGTGTTTTCTAATGCAGACTCTCTTGGTGCAGAACATGGTCAAAAAGAGTTTGACAGTTTGCTAGGACTTATCAGGGCATGAACACTGGAGACCTTTCCTGCTGCTTTTGCCTTCCCCCTGAAGTGGAATAGCGCCACTTGCTGAATTTCTTGCATCATCCTACTGATGTAATCCACCCGTAGCACTTCTGTTATTTAGCATGGCACTCTGATGAGCTTCTGTGAGGAGGAATAGGAGGGAGAATCTGGCTAAGTGGAGTCCCCTTGGTTCAAATCTACTAGCTTTCTGTTTACCCCAAATATTCTAGGAGTTTGTGAAAGGAGAAATGGGAGGGGTGAAATAGTGCAGAAGTAGCCGTGGCAAGCTTCCCAGTGTAGTATAGTGGATAGAGTGATGGACTAGGACTCTGGAAAACAGAGTTTGAATCCCCACTTGGCCATGGGAACTCACTGGGGGAGCGGAACTCGTAGAATCACTGCTTAAATATCTCACTTACCTGAAACGCCCTATTAGGATCGCTACAAGTCGGTTGAGACTTGACGGCACAGAACACACACGCAACAATAGCAAACAGTTCCTAGTTTGCAGCTGTGTATGAGGCTGGAGGCAATTGCTCTGAGTTCAGGAACTTTCATGATGACAGTGGTGAAGATTCTCACCTGTAGGTTTTGGTGCTTGGCTTCCAGTACATGTCTGGCATCAGACAGCCATCTCAAGACAAGCGTCTGCTCCTTTCCTGCGTATCGGGTTTGGCCCTGTACTCCCTATTTGTGTGTGCCTGAGAGAAACAGAGAGGGAGAAGAAGAAAGGATCAAAATATGCATTTAAAAACTGTAAGACACATACAAACTTAAATCCAAATTTAACCTGATTTAGACCATGATGAGTATTTCCGGAATGGATGGCTGCACCAGATTGCCCCTGTCCCATAAGGGGCTGCACTGCTGTTGTAGTTCCTGTTCTTGCAGCCATTAGCATTTGACTTTGGCACAGGGATTCCTGTATTGATGGTTACTTCAAATGTTTGGCAGCTTTCTATGGTACAGAAGAATGCTGGAGTGCCCCTCCAGCATCCTGTAGACTTGCCACTTTGGAGAGGCTGTAGAGTGCCTTCTTCCCTTCCATAAAGGAAGTCTAGAAAACCACAGTTTGCAGTTTTTAGTGGCACAATTCTGTTAACACGGTTGACACCATCACCTCTGGTGGATCAAAACAAGGGCACACTCTCTTCCTTCCTCCGCCCCCACCAAAATCCAACCTTGGTGGACACATGCAGCCAGAAGGCCATTTACAGTGATGCCTCGCAAGACGAAAATAATTCGTTCCGCGAGTCGTGTCGTATTGCGAAAATTTCGTCTTGCGAAGCATGGTTTACCATAGGAATGCATTGAAATTTAAGTTTAAAAAAAAATGCAAAAAAAATTTGTCTTGCAAATTTCTTGCATAGAAAAACTTGCCTTGCGAGTCACCAAAAAAAATCGCAAAACGCTTTCGTCTTGTGAGTTTTTTGTTGCGCGAGGCATTCGTCTTGCGAGGCATCACTGTATTACTCATCCAGTTTAGGTATTAGAGGGACATATCTTTTGGACCGTTTTATCTTTTCTTCCTTACATGACACTTAAGAAATTAATGCAGAAAATAATGATAGAAGAACTCATCATCTTAAATCTGCAGAGTTGTAAGGGACCCTATGGATAATCAAATCCAGCCCTTGTCAAGGAGGCATAAACCTCTGAGCTATTCTGCAGTCTTGTTTTGGTAGATATGGGCTGTACAGTACCAGCGTTCAGAGATCAGTGGGATTTTTTTTTTTTACAACTTTGTGGCTGCTTCAGTCTTGGTTTTTTCCTCCTTA
This sequence comes from Intellagama lesueurii, assembly GCA_037013535.1. Lineage (NCBI taxonomy): Eukaryota > Metazoa > Chordata > Lepidosauria > Squamata > Agamidae > Intellagama > Intellagama lesueurii. The sequence continues at coordinate 13,258,491 of JBAJHW010000003.1, forward strand.
ATTTTCCCCTTCTCTCCTTCTCTATAAATAAATAGATGAAGTTTTCTCTGTGGAAACAGCCCAGTTGAAAATGACAGGGAAAAGTGATGCTAAGGACAGGCTTATGGCCAAATGAGAGAAAATACAGGGCTCACTTGTTTGAACAGCATTAGCATGAGAATGAGAACTTCATGGTGTGTTGGTTGAAGTGGCCATGCAGAACTGGGAAAAGGGAGGGGGAGTGGCATGGTGGTGCTTTGTGGAGCTCGCAAGCCATTTTGAGTCATGTACAGACATGGCTTTTCACAGCAAAAGTTACATGCAGAGCCTAAAATATTAACATACAAAAGTCACCAGCATTTTCTGTCTCTCTGTAAGGCATCATTTAAAAAAGAAAAAATCAGTAGGCAGTGCCCATCTGTTGTGAAGTTCTTATGCCATTTTCCTTTTTAAATTCATTTTTATTGTGCTTAAATAATTAAAAAACAGAAGAAAACAAAAGCATAGAAACAGACCAATAAACACACACACACACACACGGGCAAAAACTAAAAACTAGCAAAAGTGGGGACAAGGAATGGAACAACAATAAAAACAGCTCAAAATCTAAATGTAGACTTCAATGAAAGATTATCAGATGCCTGGATAACATACACAGTTCATGTATATATGCCACATGTTAAAAGAATTATAAGGTCTTCAACGCATTGATTAATAGAGGATGGGTATCTTTCCAATGTTGCAATTATTAATTGTCTAGTCACCTTAAGAGTGTAGAGAATCCATTTCTATTGACAATCAGTTAATTTCCACAAAAGAGAGAGTTTAGCAAAATATGCACACCTACAAAATCAAAGCTCATTCTAAAACAAAATTAATATGCAGAATAACTTCCCCCAGGATGTGTTTGTGCCCTTTTCCTCATAATTATTCTCCCTCTCCAGATTTTCAGCCGGTTACACGCTTCTCCCCAGTTTAAGTTAGAAGAGTAACTAATTGTCAACATATAATGTATAATTGTAACGTATGTCATGTATCACTCCACGTGTTTATGCACGATCTATTGATTCATTTGAGTCATGAATGGGGCTTAAGTAGATTCAAATTAAATAGAACACATATGACCATAACATAAAATAAATGGCAATATATATATAGCATAACAGCATCCCAACTAGAGAAATTATATCAACCATCTAAAAACGTCACAGCCAGTGATGGTGGTTGCAAATGTTCTTCTTCCTTGGAATGTCGAGCTAGACTCAGACGACAGGTTTGCCTTTTATGTCATTAAATAATAGTTCTCCCCAAATCGCAGCATTCGGAAGTGTTGGACTGCAACTCCCAACAGCCCTGGCCACCATGTCCACTGGCCAGGGCTGATGGAAATTCTAGTCCAACTCTTTGAAGAACACTAGGTTGAGAGAGGCTGCTTAAATCCTCCTTCAGCCTTGCACTCAATTCCTCACTTCTCTGCCTCATTTGCCTTACTCTCCTCTATGTTCTGCAAGATTGCTTTGTTTTGCATCCTGATCTGCCTCGCTCTTTTTGTATTCCAACATAGCCTCTTCACCCGACTTAAATAAAGATAGATGTTCTTCCTTCCTCAGCTTCTGTACGTTTAGGGAATGTTATGCCTCCTAAGCTAATATCTCAACATTTGTTACCTTTTTTCCAACTCCTTTGCAGAATCGATCTCTGGAGCTCAGTTATGCAGTGGAAGAATCATGAGGGACCCCATTGCTAATAGCAAGTTGTGATAGTTATTCCCATAGGGCAGGTTTGTGTAACTTGGGACCCACCAACCCAAATGCAGCCTTGCAGCCACATATGCTTGTATGCACATCCATAGGGAGTTGTCTTATGGAGTAGGCTGGTTGGTGCTTTTTTGTTTTGCTGATTTAGTATGTGGAAAGGGCAGTAGCTCAGGCCTACCCTGCTTTGGACTGCAACTCCCAGAAAGCCCATGTTGGCCATCCTAGAAGGGAGATTATACAAGTTGTGGTCTAAATGAGTACCGTTTTTAAGCTCTGGGGGAAATCCTCATGTCTGATTCCCTGCAGAAATAATACTAAGCTGGATGAATGAATGAATACTCAGTCTGACTTCTACATAAAACAGCTTTCTATGAAGGATGTTCCTATTAAGTATTATATAGAACTTTTAAAAGTTCTGTATTTTTTGTTTAGATAAACAAGCAGCAGAAGAACTTGCCATGCAAGTCAACCCAAGAAATGTTGTGCTTTCTTCTCAAATTGAATACATTAATTAGCAAGTTGTATTTTTAAGTGTATAAGACGCTACTTTTTCCTAAAAACATTACACTAAAAATTGAGGGGGCGTCTTATACACGGAAGTAAGCTGAGAACACAGAGAGAACAAAACGGCCCGTACCTTGCCTCTGTAAACAGGCTTCCTTCAGTCACAAGGCTTAGCAGCCTCCAATCAGGAGGCTTAGCTTCCTCCAATCACGAGCCTTATGGAACTGATATCAGCAGATGCTTAACAAACCAATTGGAACACACCTCATTGGAGGTGGAGCCTGTACGCTCAGATTCAATAGGGATTCCTAATGTCCGAGTGTTCTGAGCCCAGAGGCTGAATACTCAAAGCTAAGTTTTCTTAATTTTGGGGTTAGAAAAGGGGGGGGGGCTGTCTTATAAACAGGGGCATCTTATAAATGGAAAAATACAGTAACTATCAGCCAATGTGATAATCACATGAAAAAGAAAAAGGTCTTTTAGATTTGTAATGAAGCAACTTTTCCTCTCTCCTTCCTCGGATATCAGATGTGGACCCGGGGGGGGGGGAATTAAATTTTGGAAATTTAGCTTTTTTGGACAAAAGCTTCAATAATTCTCTGAGTTTCAGTAAAAAAAACACAACAACTTGGGTTTTCTATACTCTGTTTTCAGATGAAAATAGCTTCCTTAATTTAAAAATAACTTTAAAAAAACACCTTGCTTTTGCTTGCAAGAACTTTGCTGTTGATGTTTACACATTCCTTGATAATGACTTCTTTTATTATTAAATGGATCAAGGAAAGCTTGATTGGGGGCTCAGTTCTCAGTGCCCACGTCTGCTGAAATGTTTCACCAGTAATCACGCCAAGAACAATCAAAAGATAATTGTAGCAATATCTCCATTTATACTGTACATTATTTCTAGCAATAAAAAATGGCCACTGTCTGGCTTAGCAGTCAGGATATGAGGCTAGAAATCAATACTCAAATGCTTACAGCATCACCTGTCCTATAAAGGGAAATAAGTCTTTGAATGTATAGTTGTATATTACCAGATTCCCAGAAGCCCTACTACGTGAGAGTGTAAGAATTAGCACTAGATACATTCTAAATGAAATGTTTTATGTTCCTTCGTGTATTTTTATATTTGGGTTTTTAAATAGTGAGGGTTTTTTTAACAAATTGAGCAGTGGGGGGAGATAAATCTGGGTCAGTTCTAGAGGATGAAGAGTTTCCTGAGGCCCAAGAAGTTTAGATGAGAGGCAAGAAGACTCGTTGTAAAAAGATTCATTGAGTGTGCCTTACCCAAGAATTTCCTGCATCTGATCATGCAGCTGGCACTGTATAAAGTGCTAGTTAAATTTATAAAGTTTACGTAGAGCTTTTACAATTGTTATGACCTTTTTTAAAAGAAGATTTGTGTGATCTAAGTCAGTGGTTCTCAACCTTTTTGAGTTGGACCTCCATTTTAAAATAGCCAAGTTACTTGTGTATCCCCCCACATGTTTGCATAAAAGGGCATTTTTAATGGAGTAAAGTCATCCCTTCTCAGAAAGTAGAAGTTTCTCTCTCACCCCACCCCCAAAGACCTGTTTCTCATACATAGACATTCATGCTAACTTTAATATCTTGCTCTTAATATCCTGGTCAAGGAAGAAATTGTTTCATAAGGTGAATATAATACAGCACATATAAGGTAACGCCACCCCAGAAAACACTTTGTGACCCCCCCCCAAGGGTCTTCCACTGTGACCTCCAGTTTGGGAAACGCTAATCAAAGTCTAGAACTACCACACTGGTTTTGCCAGAAATGTGTAGACGTCCCTTATGAAATAGTTTGTTGGGTTTCTCATCTGGTATTTCTGTCACATTTTAATTGTTGTATAGCTTTGGATTTCAATTGCTAGTTGTTTGGAGTAGCAACGTTTTGACTTGAAAGTAGTATCAACAAATATTATTGTGCAGATTGATGCTCTCAATATGCTTCTTGCCTTGAAGAAGCAGCTTGGGGAAGATAATTTTGAGACTGAAAAAATCCCTGGAATAGACAGGTAAAGGTCTCGCAAGCTTGGCCTGGGGAAGGAGAAAAGTAAACGGAGGGTAGAAACAGAAGGAAAAAATATATAGAACTTCTCAGGAGTGTGTTCATCATCACTGTTGTTGTTGTTGTCATCATCATCTTAGATGCAAGGAACCCTATAGATCATTGAATCCGAGCTGAGGAATCAGACAACTTCTGGCTCCTCAGCCAGATACCTAAACCCTTGAACTATCCAGCATTTTAATCCTTTTTGAATGGCTTCAGAAATTAATGAGATATTGTACATAGAGGGTCAGCAACTTGCCTTCATATTAGGTGCATTGTCTATGTGCAGCAGTTCAAAGTTCTGGGAAAATATGCTGAGTAAAAGACATTGCTGCTAGCATGACATATGCAGAATTTGAGAAAAAAGATTAAGTGGTGTGTGTGTGTGTGTGTGTGTGTGTGTGTGTGTGTGTGTGTAAAAAGAGAACCAAATTTGACAAAGCAGATGGAGAAGGATGGTATCAAGGTGAATTTCAAAGCCTAAGTGAATAAAGAACCCAGTTCAGCTAACAAAGAAATGAGGTATAGGTAAGGTGAAGCAGTGTGTGATGCAGAGAAGAGTTGAGCAGATTGCAGTATGGGATCAGCTTTTGGGCAGGATTGCTGAAGTTCAATATTGCTAATACAAAAAATAATAATAATAAAGCACCAAGGAGGAAAACATCTCTAATATTAAAAAGTTAGCACACTTTACCGTCAGGAACAGACTAGTAGGCATCCTTCAGTCTCGAGAGACTATGGTAACGTGCTCTGAATAGAGGTCTTGGAACAGCGTCTAGTGTGGCTGAGAAGGCGAATTTGAGAGTGACAATCCCTTCCACACTGAAGACAAATACAGTCTGTCCCCTGTCCAGCTCCCTGATTTTGCCGGTTTCGGGACTGCCTTTTGGCCTCGGCCTGCTGAACAAGTGTCTCTTCAAATTGGGAGAGGCCATGCTGCACCGCCTGCCTCCAGGCTGAACGCTCAGATGTCAAGGTTTCCCATCTGTTGAGGTCCATTCCTAAGGCCTTCAGATCCCGCTTGCAGATATCTTTCTATCGCAGCTGTGGTCTCCCTCTGAGGTGCTTTCCTTGTACTAATTCTCCATACAGGAGGTCTTTTGGAATCCAACTGTTAGCCATTCTCACGACATGCCCAAGCCAACGTAGACGTCACTGTTTCAGTAATGTATACATGCTGAAAATTCCAGCTTGTTCTAGGACTACTCTATTTGGAACTTTGTCCTGCCAGGTGATACCAAAAATGCGTCAGAGACAACGCATATGGAACGTGTTCAACTTCCTATTCTGCCATGCACAGAGGGTCCAGGACTCACTGCGGTACAGGAGTGTCCTCAGGACACAGGCTCTATAGACCTGGATCTTGGTATATGCCGTCAGCTTCTTATTAAGCCATACTCTCTTTGTGAGCCTAGAGAACATGGTAGCTGCTTTGCCAATGCGTTTATCCAGCTCGACATCTAGACAGAGAGTGTCAGAGATCATTGAGCCAAGGTACACGAAATCATGAACAACCTCCAATTCTTGTTTAGAGATGGTAATAGAGGGAGGTGAGTCCACGCCCTGGCCCATGACTTGTGTTTTCTTCAGGCTGATTGTTAATCCAAAATCTTGGCAGGCCTTACTAAAACGATTCATAAGTTGTTGGAGGTCTTCAGCAGAATGGGCAACAACAGCTGCATCATCGGTGAAGAGGAAGTCCCGCATGCATTTCATCTGGACTTTGGTCTTCGCTCTCAACCTAGAGAGATTAAAGAGCTTTCCATCTGATCTAGTCCAGAGATAGACACCTTTTGCAGTTCCAAAAGCGTGCTTCAGCATGACCGCAAAAAAGATCCCAAACAGGGTCGGAGCGAGGACACAGCCCTGTTTCACTCCACTTCGGATGTCAAAGGGATCTGATGTTGAGCCATCAAAAACTACAGTGCCCTTCATTCCCTCATGAAAGGACCTGATGATGTTGAGGAGCCGAGGTGGACATCCAATCTTGGGAAGTATTTTAAAAAGGCCGTCCCTGCTAACCAAATCAAAGGCCTTTGTAAGATCTATGAAGGCCACAAAGAGTGGCTGTTGTTGTTCCCTACATTTATCCTGCTTTTTCATCATGTACTTTTCCTGTAATGAGGCCGTACCAAAATTCATGTGGCATTTTTAGTTCAGTCTATTTCTTAATAAAAATAAAGCATTGTATGAATAAAAAATTGACAATGCACATTACAGAAGAGAAAAACATAAATTGATGCTGGAATAAACACTTAAAGTTGTAAAGGGCAGGTGAGAAGCAAAAGTAAACGGTGACAAAAATAAGAGTCATTATCCTGAATGCAGTTTTTTGGTGACTGCCACACAGAGACAAAGAAAACTATTATAATGACCAGTGCAAAGAAATAGAAGACGACAACAAAAGGGGGAAAATAAGAGATCTGTTCCAGAAGCTCCAAGAAATCAAAAGGAAATTTAAAGCCTAGACTAGGAATGCTGAAAGACCAACAGGGAAGCATACTATCTGATCAGGAATAAATAAAGAGGAGGTGAACAGACCTATACAGAAGAGAGAAAAGGATGACTGATTTCTTTTAAGAGAAATCCTATGTTGAGTAACCTGCAGTTCTAGAAAGTGCAGTGAAAACTGACCTAAAAGCACTGGAAATAAATAAATCACTGGGGTAGATGGGATAGCGATAGAACTATTTCAAGCCACAGAGACTGAATCTGTGAAAATCCTAACAAGAACATGCCAACAAAGATGGAAAACAAAGTAATAACCCACAGACTGGAAACACTCTATATACATTCCAGTCCCCAAGAAAGGAGATGCCAAGGAGTACAGGAACTATAGGACCATTGCTCTGATTTCCCATGCAAGCAGTGATGTGATGCTCAAGGTGTTGCAACAAAGGATTTATTTATATGGAGCGAGAAATACCAAATGTTCAAACTGGATTCCAAAAAGAAAGAAGCAGTTGAGATCATGTTGCAAATATCTGCTTGCTAGTCGAGCACATCAAAGAATTTTAGAAAAAGATCAGTATATGCTTTATAGCTTTTATAGATCGTTTTGTTTCTTTGGATTTTGCCTGATATAGATTACTAGTGCATGGTTCAATTTGGATAGTGTGTTCTGTCCAAGAAAGACAACAGCAGATGACAAACGAGAAAGTTGGAAAAAGCTGCTTGAGTTACTGAGATGATATGGACCTTACTTAGGAGACAATGTTAGGACCAAGAACACCCCTGTCTTCTCCATTGCTGTTGCCCAGCAGAAAATCCATCCCATAAATTTCATTTTCCCTCAAGCAAAACATTCAAGTATTGAATACCAAAGCTGTTGGGCTGCCCAAAGTAAAAGCTTGGTTCTCAGTAGGTTCCTTCTAATTATGTTTCTTTGACTGTGAGTGATAAAAGGATGCATTTTGCTTTCTCTGATGTTTGAATTTTCTTAAACCTCAAATTCATTCTGTCCCAAATGTGATGAAATTTTCAGCGTTTGATAAATTCTTAGAAACAGGGCTGAAACAAAATTCGTCCACGTCTAGGCTCCTCCCATGAGAACTATGGTTTCTCAGTTTTGTTGTCTGTAGGAGCCTTACTATAGCTGCTCTACCTCCACCAACCTTAAGTGAGGAGTTTTCTCTGATCCAAACTACATGTTGCAAGGAAGTTGTCTTCAGAGCTGACGTCATGTCAGTGTTCCAGAGACGTAATTTGGGCAGATTTAGATATCGGAGAAATGAAACAAAGCTCAGATCTGATGCCCAAGGACCAGTCACAAAAGAAAGCAAATGAGTTTAGAAACTATGTGAGGTCAGAAAAGCTTTCCAGTGCTGGAAATGGAACCTTGGATTTGATGGCACTTTGGTCTCATCCAGAAGCAGATCTTTTCTTAGATGTGTTTGTTTGCCTCCTCACACTGTGAGGATTGCAGGACACTGAAATGTACATTGTGGATTTCAGCTGTTAGCAGAACTTGGAAAATTGTACTCTGTTGCACTCCTACAATCACATAGCCCCCGTAGCCACTGACGCGTTGTATTGCAGAAAGTAAATTCTTCCAAGCCCTGAGGTGGACCATAAACTCCAATAGTTGTTGAAGTAGCACAGCCGTTTTATTTCTGTTTTCAGCTTAGGCGAATGAATTTTGGGTTGCCCCTGATGAAGGCACAGTCCAAAAACAAAGAGAATTGCAGAGAGTTGCTGACTTGGTAAATATTTGGATGTTATAATTTTAATTAGTACGATTTAAATTATTGTGGATTTGTCCTGTTTTTTTCGTTAGCCACCTTGGCTCTCTACAAGAGGAGAAAGGTGGTATAGAAATTAAATTAATTAATAAATAACATTTTCTAGAGCTTGGAAAGGTTTTTTGTTTTTAACTACAACTCACAGCAATGCTGTAGAGATTCTAGGCATTGTAGACCAAATGTTACTTTATGAAGTTTCATTTCCTGGACTGATGAGTGGTTAAATAATACAAAGCAGAAAAACCGCATTAGTCAGACACTTTCTACAATGGAAGAAAGCAGGGAAGTCTCCTGAGGCATATATTACATATGCAGCTAGTTGACTTGCTTGTAAATGCTTGAGAGTCAAGGTTGAACAGTAAAGTGGTTATGTTTGCAGATAGCACCAAATTGTGCAGGATTGTTAAAGAGAAAGGACTTGCCTGGACTGAACAAATGAGCAACAATGTAGCTGATTAAACTTGAGGTTGAATAGGCCCAAAATGCTCTGTACAACAACATAAATAAAATAAAGATCTTGTAACTTCACACTCATATCGTGATGGGCCTTATTCCCATAAAGTAGGTCTTTGCCTGATAACTGCGTGCTCCACGGATACTCAAAAGTCAAGGAATGAATTTTCCAAGTCGACATTAGATTTGATTGAGCTTTTGCTGTTCCTTACTCTGGCTGTAATCAAAGGGTGAGGGATCTTTGGTTCTTCAGATGTTGCTGGATGCAAAACGTCCATTGTCCCAGCCAGGGGTCAGGAATATTTGATAAATATAATGGTCATACATAGAGATGGGCGCGAACCACTGGTTTATCAGCCAAACAGGAGTTTGGTGCTTCAAAGTCCCACCTCCACCGGCAAGCGCCCACTCAGAGACAGTGGTCTGGCTTCCCTGCACTGCCTTCTCCAGGCGCTGCCTCTGAGTGGGCGCCCGCTGGAGGAGGCGGGGCTTTGAAGCACCAAACACCTGTTTGGCTGGTAAATGAACCACCACAAGTATCTGGTGGACCATAAGTTCTTGACCTCTTCTTATAGACCATCTCTGCTCTGCTTCTGTGTATGTCTTGCTCTATCGTGTCTACACCTTGAGAGCAGTGAAGTCTGATAATGAGACTCAGCATCCAATGAATTTCCAAACCTGAGCCAAAATTGGTAGGCCTGAATTAGGTCAGTAGACCCATTTTTGATCATAATGGAAGTGGGGAGATTGTGAAATCTAGATTGACAGAAATTGCTTTTCTGAAGCTGCCACAGCCAAATACAGTCCTACTTTGTCTTATAACCCTTCCTTTCTGTGTCCACATCATTCACTCGTCAAGCAAATACTCCCGCACAGGAAATTCAGAACTTGGGAAATAGATATTTTGCTTCAGAGCTGCCTCCAGTAATGGAGAGACATAAAAGTTCTGTTTGACTGGTCAGAGATATTGTAGTGTTACAGAATTTTTAAAAAAGCATGTACAGAGAAAATAGCAAAGTTTCCAGGAATTAAATGACTGCAGGGCACTTGAAGAGTTGCTCTTGTGAGTAGTAGACAAACTAAAATATATCATTATATCGTTTTGCTGTTTACTCTGAACTTTTGCTGCTGTTGAATATGGGAGTTTTCCTTTTCTTGGAGTGAAAAAGTCGTATAAAGAATGGCAACAACTTTATGTCTGCATCTGCTGTGTGATATTGCCTGTCGTTGTTCCATGCTGAGATGCTAAGAAGGAGCTGTGTCGGATTTGCAAACATTAGGATTCTTTCTTGAAAAGTACCTTGTTAGCATGTCTCTTACCAACACCACCCCCTTGTCTTTCCTAGTTGGTTCTGTGCAGTTTATTATTATTACAGTCTATGACCAGCAAAACACATTGAACGTAATACAGATGGAGTTTATAAGATAGTCACACCACTAATACAAAGGAAAAAGAGAGAGAAAGGAAAGTTATAGCAAAATCATTACCCATTGAATCTTTGTGTATCTTGCATGCAGCTGTGAGAAATTTTGCACAAGCAAGTGTAGTCTGAGGATTAAGGTCTAAAAGTAATTTATGTATAATCTCTGTTTCAGGACAGCCCGAGAACCAGTTAAATGGACAGGGGAATAAGTTTAACAGGAGGTTCATGAGAGAACCGGCATTTCTTTCCTAGCCAGTAGCATGTTTAAGCTATCACAACATCATTGGCACTGACAGTTTTCACAGCAATAAATGGTCCAAATGCTTTAGAGAGTCTTGATGGTGATTTAAGAGTTATGGCAAATATTGTTGTTGTTGTTGTTTAGTCGTTAAGTCGTGTCCGACTCTTCGTGACCCCATGGACCAGAGCACGCCAGGCCCTCCTGTCTTCCACTGCCTCCCGGAGTTTGGTCAAATTCATGTTGGTAGCTTCGATGACACTGTCCAACCATCTCGTCCTCTGTCGTCCCCTTCTTCTCTTGCCTTCACAATGGCAAATATACCATTCACTAATTTCTATATTACAGTTGCCTTGGATACAGAACATTTTTGCCTATGGCACACGAGACCCTTTTTTGCTGTAATCATTCCAATAAGCTGAGGTTTTGGAAGAGGGAAGCTTGGTGGCGAAGGCTGATGAATGCTTTATATGTTCATCACTGGTTAAGAAAAAAGGTGGTCTTCATTTTCTCAATTTACCTGTACACTTCCTGTTCAGTCAAGAACAGATTGTTGTGTATATTTCTCTGTGGAAATACATGGGTACAGAACTGGGTTGCAACTGGGATAAATTAGATTATGTAATTGGGGAAAGTTATTGAAGAGGATGAACCTTATATCTGTATTAATTGCATACTGTTAGATTGCAGTTCCAATTTACCCTGGAATATTGTTGTGTTTATAGGGACGTGGTGGCGCTGTGGGTTAAACCGCAGAAGCCTCTGTGCTGCAGGGTCAGAAGACCAGCAGTTGTAAGATTGAATCCACGCGACGGAGTGAGCTCCCGTTGCTTGTCCCAGCTCCTGCCAACCTAGCAGTTCGAAAGCATGCAAATGCAAGTAGATAAATAGGTACCACCTCGGTGGGAAGGTAACGGCGTTCCGTGTCTAGTCGCGCTGGCCACGTGACCACGGAAACTGTCTTCGGACAAACGCTGGCCCTATGGCTTGGAAACGGGGATGAGCACCGCCCCCTAGAGTCAGACACGACTGGACTAAATGTCAAGGGGAACCTTTACCTAGATTGCAGTTCCAATTTACCCTGGAATATTGTTATGTTTGTGGTGAAATGCTGAGCAGGGCCTTTAAGAAAAATAGTTAATTGGGCTACTGTAGATGTATGGTACCTTTAAACAAATTTCAGTAATCCTGTGGAATTTAAAAAGCTGCCATGACAGACCAGTGTCTACATGGGTCTCCTAGGTTTCAAGCAAATCAACTTGGAAGAGGATAGGACTGAATACAGAAACATAGGTACTACTGACCTGTAGAACATTTTCCTTCCCTGTCTTCTTTGGAACGCCCCACCACCACCACCAAGAGCAGATATTTCCAAGTTTGCTGTACAGCTTTGATGAAACTGGTAGCCTGTTTGAGGATGTTCACATCTCTGTTGCCCCAAACTATGACTTACAAGCCTTAGTGGAATGACTTGGAGGGAGCAGTTATCACAGTGATATGTGATGGAAAATAAAAACGTAAGCATGCACACACATACACATAGGCATCCTTCAGTCTCGAGAGACTATGGTAACGTGCTCTGTATGGAGGACTTGGAACAGCGTCTAGTGTTTTGATGCTGTATGCGAAGCTGGAGTGTCCTCTCCAGAGCACGAAGCCTGGGTAAAGTAATATGGAGGATAGGCTGTTACCCAAGCAGCAAATCCCCCCTCTCCACGTCGCTGAAATAGTACAATGGAGAGGCAATAGCCAATACAACTGGTTCCAGCGATGTCGCAGGAGTTGCCAGAACGACACGAACTGCCTCCGGGACTCTGGCTCCGGATTTTGCCTCGAGGTTGACTCCTGAAGCCTTTTCCATCAGTGGATATAGCCACAAGGCAGTGGAGGTTTGAAATCGGAGTTTTCCTTCTCCTAGATGGGCTGCCTCCCAAGGCTGACGAGTCCCACCTACCCGGCACCCATACCATTTATCGTATCCAGTTGCCCCTTTGCAGCTGGAAATAGAAATGGGCACAAGTATTGTTTTGTCAACATGTGTTCACAGGTAATGTTGTTTTCTGGCCTGATATGCCTTAGGACCCAAGTGATGTAAGTGCCATGCCACTTACATAAGCCTGCCCACTTACTAATGGATTCTCTAATGACAGTAGTAAAGTCAGTCACTGTAAGTTGATCTCTATTCTTCTATAGGCTTTAAAGCTAAAATACGGGTTTTGTTATTTTTTAAAAAATGCAGGCCTTAAAAATCAGCAAATGCTTTTCTATTCTCTGATTACAGCTCTCCAACTCTCTTCTCCATCCCCCACCCAACCTTCAGCCTCTCTTCGACCTCTGCTTTCTTCCAAGGTGGATTCTTCCAGGGTGGATTTAATTTAAATTTTAAAAATCAGATCTTTTTGATGATTTAAATAAAAAAATCATTAAATTTTTTTTAAAAAATATGATTTAAATATTTTTTTTGTTTAAAAAAATCACTGATTTTTATCCACCTGCTTTCTTCCCTCCTGTGCAATCCCTGTTTCTTCCTTGCTGTTGTACATAAGCTGCTGTTGAGCTTGCTGACATAAATACATTCTAGCCGCAGTGGTCAGAAAAGTGAGTTTTGGGTGCAGGCGGGTGGGGACAGACTATTAGAAGGTTGCAAAGTGAATTGCTGTTAAGTGGGTGGGTTGACGTCTTAGTTGTATAGCTGTTGTATACCTGTTGACGTCTTAGTTGTATAGCTTTCTCACATCAGCAGGATGATGATTAGAGATAAGGCCTTCTCTTTGGTGGTGCTCTGATTCTGGAGTTCTCTCCCTAGGGAAGTCTGCATTACTTCCTCAAATTCGTGTGAATTCATGTGAATTCTTCTCTCCCCACCTGCCATAAAAGGCCATTAGGCTTGTCATTTTCATTTTAATCCCGTCTTTAGCTGTTGTGCAGCAGCTATGCTATACAAAATTATTATTACTTTTCTAGCCGTTTTTATTCTGGGAGTTTGTTTCGATGATCTGGGATAAGTCACTTGGGGAATTTTTGGATGGAACGGTTGGCTAGCATATTCTCTTAAACAAAACAGACTTTGCTTTTCCATTTGCAATTTAAATACATAATGCAAAGAAATGGTAAATGTCATGACTAGTCAAAGGCTTGGCTGATGAGAAATGTTTTTATCATTTCTTGAAAAACGTCTGACTTGTGTGTGAAGTGGGCTTCTTTTGACAGGAGTTGTACTGTCCAAGGGCCACACACAGTTCATGCCTAGCCTTGCTTTGGACCTTCTCAGAAGTGGCCTCTGTAGTCAGTAAGTTTTGGGTTTCACTTAGAAACTTAGTGAAACTTAGAATTCCCGTGGAGGTTTTTATTGGTTGGGCTTTCATATATGTTAGTTTTCATACAAGGTGGCCCAGGTGTAAAATGAGCTGGCAACCTAGCTAATATAGCTCCTATCTGAGTCAGCATTCAGAATGAAATTCGGTTCATGCCTGTTGATGCTTAACATTTTAAAATTTACTTGCAGTACAGTAATTTGTAAAACAAACAAACAAATGAATAAACCTATAAGCAAATACTTACTTTTTTATGCTTAGGAAAACGTCTTGGGGTTCCTTTTATAAACATGTTTCTTTTAGACAGCAAATAGATTTCTCAGTTCATTCAATAGAATGCAGTCATTGTTTCAGTAGCACACAAAGCACAGATGATAACTACAATATCATTTGGACATAAATTCCAGGGACAGGTGCAAAATGGAGCTCTTGGCTTTATTGAAATTCTGTTCATAAAGCTTTCAGTTTCTGAATGCCAAAAGCTGTTCCAGGCTTCTTTTTTAGAAAATGACATATAGAAATGTATTGTGCCCACAGCAGTTATTCTTCTCAGATACAAGAGTTGGCTTCTGCAAGGGAGGAATGTTATTTTACAGAGGCTTCCAGTATTACAAGCCTTTTTTTTAAAGTTATCAGGGAGGCTGACTGTGCCAGACCAGTAGCAGACCTTCTCTATAGTCAGTGCTACGTATTAGTGTGTATTGTGGCCAGAGGGTGCAGAATAAGACCTGATAGGACCCAGGCTACAAATGTTCAAGCCAACTCTTGCATCTGAGAAGAATAACTGTTGTGGGCACAGTACATTTCTATATGTCATTTTCTAAAAAGAAGTCTCTTTGGGGTCCACACTGAAACCTGGTAGGAAGATTTTTTTAAAAAAATCAGTTATATGCTCTCAGACCTGCTCCTTTGATCTGGACATGTGGAGTGTCATAGCTCATGGTGAGCAGAGAGTATAAATGATACACTGCAGTTAACTTGCAAGCTATGGCTTGGGAGAGCATAATTAAACTGCTGTTACTGTTTGCCCTATGAGAAATTGTGTCTGCCCCATGTTTTTCAATACATGCGGTTTAGGTGTCATCTGGCTGCAGAGCCAGAGGTTGGGAGTTCGATTCCCTACTGTGCCTCCTTGGCGAGGGGTGGACTCGATGGTCCATAGGATTTCTTCCAGCTCTGCGGGTTTAAGACTCTTAAGATTAATATGGAGGGTGGTCGTTGAAATTTGATGTCTGATACTTTCCAGCTGATTTATTTGGGTCTTATTCAGTACACACAGAAGCCTAAATACAGTTGTTGGCCCCAGCTGGATTGAATCATTGAATCAGTGGGTACTTGTTAAATCAGCATTTGCATCAGTTCTGCTGATTAATTTGGGACCATTCGGTTCAGGGCACAGTGTCTGAGTCAGTCAAGGAGATAGAATAAAAATCTAAAGGCTTCTATTTTTCTGCATGGTTAGAACTCTAAGAGGCTTGAGGCATTTGTCACTTGCTCTTGTTGCAGAAGGATATTATATTTGCTTAATTCCTTCTCTAGACTATTTCCACAGAATGAGACATTTGATGAGGAACTTTAAAGTCCTGTGAGATCCCTTACCTCCAGCTGGGAGCAAGAGCCACCTTGTCTCTGCAGTTTGTCTAAAATGTCTCTAGTGTCTTTTGAGAAGGAAATAATGCACATGCATGCTTATGCGTGCATGTAGAGCAGCACAGAAGGCTTGGTCGATGGTTAAGAAAGATGCCAACAGTACATCTGGTGCTTCACATTTTAAGTAAAGCAGCCACCTTCCTGATTTTTGATGATTCATGCAGTTGTGCGAATTTTACAGTTCTGTGCAAAATGGGCAGCTTGTACAAAAATTTGTGATTTTGCACAAAACTGTAAGATTGTTAGTCACCGTGAGCCAATGCTTTATAGTGGAAAGGCTGGATCGAAATCTAAGAAATAAATAAATAAAATTGCCATCCTTCTGAACAAAATGTTATTCTTGCCAAAGTGAGAACTCTGTTGAAAGCTCCCAGAAGTTGCTTGCTATCCTTGCCAGCTAGAAGAGTGTAGTGATTCATCATCCTTGCCCATGAGGGTGAGAGTTGTAAAGAGTTGTATTCCTAGTTGTGGGGTTGTAACTGATGCCAGAAATAAAAATGTAGTGTGGTGGAGCAAAGGAAAATTAAAGCTTTATGTATTCTTCATTGAAGATACAGTTTATATCCACTTTCACATGCAGTGGCTGAAATCCAGTAATATCAAGGTTGTATTTTAGTATTTCAGATTAACCTGATTTGGATGTGAAAACTTAACAGTAAAGAAAGCTATCAGGGGAAAAAAATGATTCATTTGAAATATGGTGCTGAAGAAGAGCTTTGCAGATACTCTGGACAGCCAGAAAGATGAACAAGTGGATTCTAGATCAAATCAAGTCCGAACTATCTCTGGAGACAAAACTGTTGTAGTTAAGGCTGTCCTACTTTGGACACATCATAAGAAGGCAGGATTCTCTGGGAAAGACAATAATGCTAGGAAAGGTGGAAAGCAGCAGGAAGAGAATTTGAGTTTGCAAGAGCTGAGCAGGGCTGTTGAAGATAGGACATTTTGGAGATTGCTCATTCATGCAGCCATAGGTCGGGAGCGACTTGACAATACATCAGCAACAAAGATACATCATGTAAACCTGATGGCATCATCAACTGTGGACATATTTTCTTTATAAAAAGTTTCTTATCGCCCCCTTCCCAGTACCTAGATTCTGGAGAGGTCTTTGGACTCAGTGGGACAAGAAGAGAGTCTTAAATGTCTGAGAATCACTGCCAGTGGTCCCACTACAGGCACCAGGCACGGAAGGGGTGATTTTCAAAAGTAAGTAATAGGGATAGGGAAACTTTTTAATAACAAAATATGGCTGTCACAGGTCTGATGACATCATCCAGCTTAAGCAGTATAATTACTAGATTTCTGCGAATGAAAGAGATTGACTTGTAGTTGTGGGAGCTTCACTATTGGTAGGGAAATAAACAGAGATGGGAAACAGAATTTAGTTCCCTCCTTAATGTCTTGTTCTCTGAGACTTGGTGGAAAGAGGTTAATTGGTTGTGGAGACAGTGGGAGAAGCCTGACCCAGGTGCTGTTGCTAAAAAAATCCCTTGATTCTTAGGTTGGTTACAGAAGGAGTTAACCACCAAGTTAAAAGCTGACAATTCATAACCATCCCGTGATTTTATTTTATTTTTTATTTTGGCTACTGGGAGATACAAGCTGCCCTTTGACTGAAAAAAAGGGCTAGGTTTCAAGGACGTCTGTGCCCAACATTGTGGCTGTGCTCTCAAAATAGGGAGTTAAATCCTCACTTTTTCATTCTTGAGCATGAAAACAAGAACCTACTTTTTTTTTCTTTGTAAGGTGATGAGTCATTTTCTGCTGTTCTTGAGGGGAGTTCTCACATTTGTGAGAAAGAATTTTGCACAGAATTACAATACCTGCTGCCTTGGTTCATAAACTTTAGAAATCAGAGGACTGTAGTGGGTTGCTTGCATCTTTTTGATCAGCCATCTAGTCCTTTGGTGCTTGCTCTCTCTTTATGAGTGCTTTGCCTCACAAATAGAAAAGAGTAACTTTTCACAGAAATTTTCCACAAATTCTTTAAATTTTGATGAAACACTCCCATTTATTTAATTTGCTCTCATGCTGGATACGAGCACTCTTGTAGAGGCTGGGAATTTCTCAATAGTCTGTTTCTGTGTTCCAAGATGTCCTGTTTTCTCGAGAATAGTTTTTTTGTTTTAGTATGCTTCATATCCATAGCTCAAACTAGACAGCCTTCAAAACAAGATGCCAGACTCCTAGTGCTGTTGAGTATCACCAACGTGGAAGTACCAAAGTGGATGTTGCCGGAACACAGCAGCAGGGATCTCACTTAGCTTGTGAAGCTCTACATGAGCAGAGATAGATTGGCCTGTGGACCTGATTTTTTTCACAGTGGTCCCTAATCTAGCCTAAGGGAGTTCCCAGAGTGCCTTGGTATCTTCCCAAAGCCCTCTCACTTCCAAAGGAAGCTAGGGCAGGTACTGGGATCAAGAAACTGCTTTTTCTGCTTTCTTGTCTTCCCTTCTAGTGAGGTATGGAAAATGTACCTACTGGATGGAAGTGTTTTTAGCCAGGTGTGGGAGAGGGAGTAAGAAGAACCTGTTAATGAAGAAGTGAGTCGCTGAAAAGCTAAACTGGTCTTTTTCTGATTCTGCTAACTAGTCTGCGAATTAGAACCAGAACATGTGCTTCCTGGTTGTTGACCTATAGTTATGTCCTCTGACCTACAGTATGGAGTCAATGGGCAGATGGGCAGATGTCTGTACCATAGTATCATTACAATTTCAGGGAGCCATGCCTTAGGTTGAATTTCTGTTGCAAAACATAGGATCCCCAGTGGGCTTCAGCTTTTTACCTCTTTCTTTTTCATACCATGCTTTGCAATGTAAACTTTAATAAATGGCACCCTTTGTCTAAACAGGGTTTGTGTGTCTTGCTTAAGAATCAAACAATCAAAGAATCCTCTTTAATTGCTGTAGTCTGGGCAGCACTGTGGGACATCTTCCCCATTAGCTTGCTTTTCTTCATGATGGGAAAGATTCAACTGTTTGTGGGTGTTTGGGTTTGTTTGTTTCCCCAAATGTTTTCAACTTCCCTGTCTATGTGGATGCTCAAATTAATATGCATGATGTTCCAATCCACAGCATATTGGTTGTTACGAAAAGGGACCCAAAAGGTCTCAGCTGGCTTCCAAACCTTATTTTATGGTAAATGCAATAAAACCAATTGTGAATGTGAGGCATATTAATATTCAAAGGATATGCATCCATTGGAGATAGGAGTGAATGAAGAATAGTTCAAGAGAGACTGTGGTCATAGCTGAAAGCACATTAGTATTGGAGAAATGTGATCTGGTCAGACATTTGTGGGTGAGAAATCGGGTGTTCCCTTGTTTGAGTACTGAAGACCAGTGCAGAGTAAGACAGGCTAATTTGTAAGGTATATGAGGTGAGAAAGGCTTCTGTTGTGCATGCAGACAGTTTTCAACTGTCAAGGAATTTCCACTTGTAATGATGGATTATCTATAACATCTGTTTCTGTTCTGATATTTGAATGTGGGAGAAACAAAAGCTGACAGTACAATTCATTCTTTGTTGAAGCCCATGCAATATATTCTTAAATTGTAAATACTACTAAAATTCATGATGTCTGTTTAATGTCAGAATCCAGTGTATTTAGTAAATATATATATATATATATGGGAGGGGGAAGTATTGATATTATACTTTAAAGGTTTTTCTTTCTTTCAAGAGAATACATTCTGGATTTAGGATACATGGAGTCCCTGTCAGCTCTGTGGGCACATCACATTACACTGAATTGCTCCGACTTCAGCGGTGGACAAGGACTTTGAATTCTACAGCATTTCTTACATGCTGTCACTAGACTCTGTAGGGCAGTAGAGTGAGGTTCCCGGGTGTTCAGTTTGACTTTTTGAATTATTGATTTAGATGGTTGTTGTGGGTTTTTCGGGTTCTTTGGCCGTGTTCTGAAGGTTGTTCTTCCTAATGTTTCGCCAGTCTCTGTGGCCGGCATCTTCAGAGGACAGGAGTCAGAACTCTGTCTGTGCTCTGGTGCAGTTTGTGGGATGCACCAGAGCACAGACAGAGTTCTGGCTCCTGTCCTCTGAAGATGCCGGCCACAGAGACTGGCGAAACGTTAGGAAGAACAACCTTCAGAACACGGCCCAAAGAGCCCGAAAAACCCACAACAACCATCAGATCCTGGCCGTGAAAGCCTTCGAGAATATATTGATTTAGAGACCCTGGTCTTAGAACTGGAAAGGCTACCATTAGAATGTTAACAAGAGAGATTAGGAAATAGTGTCCTGGAGTCTCAGCACTAGAATGGTCTGAAATCTCATCTCATGAAAGACCTTCAGTATATTAAACTCCACCTCATGAGACTGTGTATGCATTAGGAACCTACTTATAAGCAGCAGCTGAAAAATCATCTTTCTGCCCTTGATTGTAGAGGTAACTACATTATTTTGGACCCTACTGTTGGCCTGTTTAGCCCAGTATTGTTTACCCCAGAGATAGGCAGCGTTGTTGCTAGATCAGCCTAGCTGCTATAGGCAGTAGTGAAGGGTTACCGGAGTTGCAGTCCTTCCCAGCCATCTATGCTACCTGGGACAGGCTGGGGATTAACACTGGGGCCTTCTTCATGCACACATTTTGCTTTACATTTCCTTACACCTTAAGGAAATTATTTGTAGACAACTGATAGTAAGAACATGTGTTTTTCTTCAATCTTGCAAAACTGGAGTCAAAGTGATGTAACACCAATGGTTTTAAAAATGACCTGGGGAATACAACCACCACTACCAATTATGCACTGTGGCAAGATCCAAAAACTAGATGAAATAGAGTTTAAAAAATGGCAATATTATAAAATCACTCTCAAGTGATGAAAATTATAAATACCTTGGAATATTAGAAACAGATAATATCCTTCACACAAAAGTTAAAGAATTGACAGAAAGAGAATAATAATAATTAAAAAAACCTATGGAAAATCTTAAAATCAAAATTAAATGGTTGAAATACAATCAAAGCCATAAACACATGGGCAGTTCTTGTAATTAGATACCCAGATGGAATAATAGATAGGCCCAAAATGAATTAGAAATATTGGATTGAAAAACATGGAGACTAATGAACATGCATCACACACATCCAAGAAGTGATGTGGACAGATTATATTTATCATGAAAAATTGGAGGTGATGAATTACTGCTAATACAGCAGGTAGCGAAGGATGAAAAAAGGAGCCTAAATGATTATATTAGTACAAGTAGAGAAAAATTACTTAGGGTGGTGAAACTGGAGAATATTTTGAAAAGAAAGGAAAAAAGGCTCAATATAAGAAACAACAATTTGAAAATAAATTAAACAGTTGGAAAAATCAACCACTACACGGACAACACCTGAGAAATATTGATGGAAAGCATAATCATAATTCAACATGGGCATGGCTAAAACCAGGGACCATTAAGAGAGAAAATGAAGGCTCGTTTTTTTCTGCACAAGAACAAACCAATGCATTGATGAAAGCTAAGATTCAAGGAATTAGTGTTAATGGCAAATGTCATCTCCATCGAGAAAGTGGTGAAACTATGTCACACCTCATCTATGAATGTCCAAAGATTGCACAAATTACAAAATTAGACCTGAGAGAGTGGCAAAATTAGTGCACTGGTCATTATGCAAAAAATATAACTTTCCAGCCTCCAAAAACCCATGGGAGCATCAGGTAGAGAAGTTATCAGAGAATCCCACAAGTCTTGTGGGATTTCTGGATCCAAACTGCTAGAATCATAGAATAGTGAAGTTGGAAGGGCCTATAAGGCCATCAAGTCCAACCTCCTTCTTGAGGCAGGAATACAAATCAAAGTATATCTGCCAGGTGGTGGTTGTCAAAGTTTCTCTTGAATGCCTCCAGTGTTAGAGCACTCACCACCTCTTGAGGTAATTGGTTCCACTGTCGTACTGCTCTAACAGTTTGAAAGTTTTTCCTGATACAGTGGTGCCTCGACTTACGAACTTAATCCATCCCAGAAGATGTTTGTAAGTCGAAATGTTCGTAAGTCGAATCAGCATTTCCCATTGAAATGCATTGAAACCCGATTAATCCCTTCCGGCTGTTTTTTGTTTGTATGTAGAGGCACAGTTTGTAAATCGAAGCATTAGTTCCCATTGGAGCTAATGCAAAACCGGTTAATCCGTCCTCTACAACTAGGGGGATAATTTTTTTTTAACCTAAGATGACTTAGGTTAAAAAAAGGGCAGGAAAGGAGGGAGACAGAGAGAGAGAAGACAATGGGGGGGGGGGAGAGTTTGGAGTCTAAAACACATGCTAAACCCACACATTTTAAACCCACACATTTTACACCAACACATTTTAAACCAAGCCAGCACAGACCCTTGCAAAAACTTTTCTGATTTGCAAGGGAAGCATGCAGACACCATTGCAAAAGCACAGAAAACAAACGGAGCAGATCAGAAATGCAAAGAGAACAAAGCAAAAAAGCAAGGGAAGCATGCAGGAACCATTGCAAAAGCACAGAAAACAAACGGAGCAGATCAGAAATGCAAAGAGAACAAAGCAAAAAAGCAAGGGAAGCATGCAAGACACATTGGAAATGGGGGGAAAAAACCCAAAAAGCAAACAACCCCCCCAAGACCCATCAGAAATGGGAAAAAACACTCCAAAAAGCAACCACCCCCCCATCGGAAATGGGGGGGGGAACCAAAAAAACAAACAACCCCCCCAAGACCCATCACAGCACAGAAACATAACCCCCCCAGCCGAAAACCACACTGCAAAAATACCCAGAACAGTTTTTTAAAAGTATAAAGCAGCACCTTACCTTAGCAGGCAGCCTCCTCGGATCGCACACTCTCTAACTGCCGGGGCGAAAGAGCTACAAAGAAGCAGCCTCGTCGCCACCTACAGTTAGCTATTTGAATTTCCCACCCTTTTCCCCTGCCTTTTTGTGTTCATAAGTGGAAGCTCCGTTCGCAAGTAGAAGCAAAATCTTGCGAACGGAGCTGTTTGTAAGTCGAAATGTTCGTATGTAGGGGCGTTCGTAAGTCGAGGCACCACTGTATTCAGTCAAAATCTGGCTTCCTTTAACTTGAGCCCATTGTTGCGTGCCCTGCACTCTGGGATGATGGAGAACAGATCTTGCCCCTCCTCTGTATGACAGCCTTTCACGTATTTGAAAAGTGTTATCTAATCACCTCTATGTCTTCTTTTCACAAGTCTAAACATGCCCAGTCTTTCCTCACAGGGCAGATAGACACTTTAAATAAAACACACCAGCCATAGTAGTAATAGAGTGAAGGAATTTCTGGATCATTGACATTGCAATTTCAGGGGATGCCAGAGTTGATAAAGAATTGGAAAAACTAAAAAAATACAGAGATCTGGCAATTGAAACACTTGTGGATGAAACACACTTCAGTGTTCCCCCGTAGTTGTTGGGGCTTTCGGAACAATATCAAGAAATTTCACACAATATTATAAGCAGTTGCAGATCTCAGAAATAATACCATGGATGGTATATGTTTATCTTTCTACTCTTGATGTATAAGATTTTTTGAAATAGTAAGAGCTCATAATCAACTCTGCTAACCACAAGCTAAGTTCCAAGGTTCAGGGATGAAGTTTAAAAGTACACCAATGTCTAAAAATATATAGCATTTTTCTAATACCATGTTAATTTGGTGAGATATAGCCAATTAAAAAGAGGCCACCACTGGATGTATATGCATCATATGTGTCAAGGATGCACTGTGACTGTATTGCAATCCCAACATTCAATTGACAGTCTAAATTTATTTAGTTCTCCCTGTAACGATCCGTCTCCCTAAAGAGACAATGATCGCAGTCAGGGAGTACTTCTGGATGCAAAACTACCACCTTTATTTCCTGAGGTAGGTCCTTTAGACCTCAGAAGTGTGTAGTAAGCCCCATAGATAAGCCTGAACCTTAAAAGTAACCTTGATTGCTTCCAAAGCAATAAACCATAGACTATGTGTTTCCTTAGAATACACACCAGCCTTGTAAAGTAGGACAGTGGGACCTCTATTTACAGTAGCCACTATTAACCTTCTTTCATCCACACTGGATTTAGTTATAGTCCTGCTGTATAAAGAGACTAGTCCTCTGTTGAAGTTTTATATTTGTTTTATTAAGAAAATAAAGTTTCATTAGGATAGAGTTGTAGCTTTAAAGCTTAATCATTAAGCATTTTCAGACAGTTACAATGTTTAAATAAACTTACATTTCTAATTAAAATAAAAACAGCTAAGTCTAGGTAATCATCTTGGCTAGAGGCTGGGCTATTCCCGCCTCCTTCTTCTTGAAAAAACAAACAAACCTCTGTGGCTCACATTCCACAGCATTCACTGACCAACCCTTTCACATACACAAATTCTCTCATTTTACATCTCTTTAGGACCACCTTCTTCATTACACTTTCAAGCTGTCAACCAATTAAGTCCAAGTAGGCGTAATTCAGAACACTCCGATCACCGCCCAAAATTCTCATGAACCAGGCTCCAGGTGTCTTCTCTCCTTCAATTTAGTGGTCTGTTGTTTCGTCTTCTTTTCCTGGACTGTCCGACTTTGTGAATTAGACAAACAACTCTGCACAACAAGCTCCTGAAAAACATCTCTTTTAAATTCATCTTACACAGAACCTAACAGACTCCATGTTTGTATGACTACAATTCCCAGTTTCCTTCCATTTCCTTACACTCCCATCTAGAGTAGACTTGTTGAATTGATGGGTTTTACATAAGTGTTCACTTTTCATTGAACACTTGATTCAATGGGTCTCCTCTAGGTGGTATGATCAGTTGGATTTAGCTCTGTAGCTATAAAAAGCCTACAGTGTAGGTTGTTCCATCTGCTCATGCTATGCACGCTTTTTGGATGTGGGTGGTGTTATGTTTGCTTCTGACGTAAACACACCCAGTGTTATAAACTTGCCTTCTATGAGGAAAAAATCACCCTCCAGCTGAGTAGCAAAATTCATGGCCCCTTCTCACCGGGAGAAAAATGGCCTAGAAATGCAACCTCTAACTGCAGTTGTGGTTTTTCAGCTTTGGAGACCTATGTTAAACACTTTCTTCAACCTCATGGGAAAAGGGACTAGAGAATCCTATCCAACTGCTTGACTTGCTTTAAGGAAAAATATAGGAATGCTTGAGAACATTGGTCAGTCTGCAATAGAAAATCAAATTTGCAGTTTCTGAGTTAACATGTGTTTAGAGATGAGCACAAACTGGTTCGTCCCAGTTTGTCCCAGTTCGTAAAGGCGGCAGCACATGTGCTGCTGCTTCTCTCCCCCGTCTCCTCAGCTGATTCAGCCCCTTACCAGGCCCAGCTTGCCTGCTTTTTCCACCTCCTCGGCTAATCTCCCAGTCACGAGCAAGAGCACAGACGTCTCTGCCCCGCCCTTTTGTCTGAGTGGGAGATCAGCCAAGGGGGCGGGGCAGAGAAGCCTGAGCTGTTGCTGGGACTGGAAGATCAGTTGAGGAGTTGCAGGAAGCTAGCACGCTGGGTCTGGTGATTGGTTGACTGAACCAGAGGAGGCGGGGGGAGGGGAAAAGCAGCCCCTGTGCTGCCGCTTTTATGAACTGGGATGAACCAGTTCATGCCCATTTCTACATGAGTTATCCGAACATTCCTTCCCAGTTGTGTCTTGTTCTTTTCAACTTTAAAATGCACCAAAATGTGTATAAAATTGGATTAAAACGTGTGCAAACATCCATATAGTTTTGTAATAGCTGTTCTGTGGGAGATGTTGTTCCTGGTACTGCAGTAGTAGAAGAACATTGTCATGTTTAATTTAAAAACCTTTCCGGAGAAGGCTCAGTAACTCTGATTCTGAAACTGAAAGCAAGGCTCCTCCAGAGGTATAATGTGTCTGGGAATGATCACAGAGGTTTCCTCTGCATGTTTAATTGCAGAGACACACATAACAAAAGGGATTATATTGCTGAGTGTTTTAATCCTCAATTCCAAGACAATACTCTATTGGAAGAGAGGATACAGCCCTTCTGTAAGCAGAAGACACCTTTTTCTTGTGGACATTCTTTGGATCTAACCCAATGATCCTCTTCAGACATTATAAAGAATCATGGCTTGTCATGTTGAAAATAAGGAGTCCTCCTTCATATACAGTAACAGGAGATTAAAGGTTTCCTGCTCCTAATTCATGTCAAACTATTCTGGGATTTGCTGGTTGGAAGGGAGACTGTTTTTGAGACTAAGCACATGAGCAGGAGGGGTAGCAGGAAGAGAGGAGCACCATAGTCCACCTCCTCTGCCATCACTCAACTTTTGTGAGGACGAAAAGTCCAAAGAAGAAAGCATCTGCTAGGCCTGGAGTTACAGGTGTCATGTATGATCTTGAACACTGTGGTTTTTTAGGTAGTTAGATCATTGGAGAACCTCTGTGTACAACAGAGGTTTGCCTCTTTAAACTATGGTTTGCCATAATGCAGAAGCAGAAACATGGGTCTCCTCTCCCCCTCAAATTAAGGGATAAGGGAAGGAGGGAACATGGGTATCTAAGACTTGATTTTCCTCATTTGCATAACATCAAACCATGGTTTGTTGTCGCGTTCTAACTGAAACAATATGTTCGAGCAGGCGTTACCTTTTCACAGCTCACGTTTCCTTGTCATGCGAAGCCAAGCTGGTCCTTAATGTGCCTTCTCTCGCCACCCGTTCCCTGCCTTCATTTTATTGTAGCCTTTGGGGGAAGTAACATGTTGCTGATTTCCTCAGACAGGAAGATAGTCCTAAATTTCATCAATATGGTAATGAAGTATTTGTCTTGGACTTGGGGAATTTGCATTTACAAGGTGAATGACAGAGGAGCCTCCTTAACACACTTCAAGAGACTAGTATCTCTCGTCGGAGAGAACTCTGCCGAAGTCACCTTGACTAGTACTGTGCATATTTGGAGCATGACTTCCATTTTTAATTGACGCTGTTGTTCAAAAGAGGGCTTTACATTTTTAATTGAGGCTGTCGTGCCAAAGCGAATGCACGGCTTGCCCTTTTTAAACAAAACCTTGTGTGATTCTAAGTAATTTCCTGTTTTGATATTTTGAAACCACACACAAGAGGCCGTACTCCTAATCTCCCAGCTGAAACCATAATATTTAGTTAGATATAATTTTTTAAAAATCCAAAATGTTATAAAGTGATTCATGTTCGTGTGCTCCTTTTTTCATTTGCTCCTCGGCTTGTTGTAACTGGTTGCCTCTTATCACATTACATTTCCTGCCTGCTAAACACGACATGGATTTTTAAAATAAATATCCAACTGGAGAAAGACTGCTGCAAACATAAACTATTCTTGTTTTACTAAATAAAAACCCCCAGTAACTTGACTGCCAAAGTCAAACCAGCCAAAAGGCCAGGTAGATGAAGAAAGCCATCTACCATACAAGTTATAGTCTAAAACTTGTTTTCATTGCATTAGTAATTTATTTTATCTTAACCCTTCTTCAGTCTACCAGTGACCTTCTATGACCTGTTTGCAACTGAAGAGTGGAACACGTCATTTTTTTCATTTATTTATTAGATTTGTGCCCTGCCATTTGGACAGAAAATAGGACAGTAAGACAGCCAACGCGAAACAAGAACAATGCAAACATAAACATTTGATTGAAATATTGGACTAATTAAAAGTAATTCAAATTCTTAGATGGTCCTGCAGGGCTCCATTTAGGAAGAGAAGGGGAAATTATACAGTGGTACCTCGACTTACGAACGTCTCCACTTGCGAACGATTCGAGTTACGAACGGCTCTGTTCGCAAAAAGTTGCTTCAACTTGCGAACGGAGCCTCGACTTACGAACCAAAAAAAGAGGGAAAAAAACCTTTCCTGCCCTTTTTTTTGACCTAAGTTCATCTTAGGTCAAAAGAAGAAAAAATAAAAAAATCCGCCCCCTAGTGGTAGATACGGATTAACCGGCTTTGCATTAGTTGCTATGGGAACTAATGCTTCGACTTAAGAACAGCGCCTCGACTTAAGAATGAAAAACAGCCGGTACGGATTAATCGGTTTTCAATGCATTCCTATGGGAAAGTTTGCCTCGACTTACGAACTTTTCGACGTACGAACGCCGTTCCAATACGGATTAAGTTCGTAATTCGAGGTACCACTGTATTTCTCTCCCTTTTATCCCCATCTTTCAGATCCCATGATGTTTCAGTTTGAGTCCCTGGTTACTATAGTGGTTGGAAAACAAATTAGTATAGCAATTGAAGACCATCATAGTTGTTCTTTCCTTTTCCCATGGCCTGGGCTCATGTTGTTCACTGCAGGAGAGGAGGTTACAAAATGGCCTCTGGGAGAAGAGGGAAGGATCCTGGTAATTATGAGTAGGCCATTTTCAGGGCCATCTTTGGTATATATAGTCTATGTTCCAGCACAGAAGTTAGGAGCATGGTTATACATCGTGGCAGGATTGGGACTGTGACATTTTGTATGCAATGCCTGTTGTAAATCTTTGTCTATCTCATTCTCCCACTTACACGGGAGCATGAGAAATGGCAAAAATTTGTTCTCTGTTTTGTTTTTGTTTTTTGTAATAACGCTAA
Organism: Intellagama lesueurii; assembly: GCA_037013535.1. Classification (NCBI taxonomy): domain Eukaryota; kingdom Metazoa; phylum Chordata; class Lepidosauria; order Squamata; family Agamidae; genus Intellagama; species Intellagama lesueurii. The sequence goes on from JBAJHW010000003.1 coordinate 13,286,686, forward strand.
TTATGAAAATAATGACAGGCCCTGCCTTGTTACATGGCCTTTTAAAAATTTGAAGCATATCTTGGATTGTTCGTATCTTCTTGATCAATCTGTCAGTCTTCTGTACTCGCTCTGTTTTGCATAGAGACTTTTTGTGCAAATCACAGAAACCTCAACAGAAAAGACCTCTATCTCATTCCCGTACAAGAGGCAAGGAATCTTAAGGACTGTGAAAATTTTTCTTTTGCACGGTGTCCAGATGTGTATGAAGAATTCAATGCATAGTTTCATATTCCTCATGCCAGTTCATCACACTTCCCTTGCAACCATCCTTGATTACCAAAAACCTGCTACCAATAACTTTCTTAGCTCTCTGAATTGCATAGAACCAATATAACATAGAGGGGAGGTGTAATTTGTGGAGGTAAATGTTTTTTTTTTTTTTAAAAAAAAAGATCTGTGCCTTGGTAAAATACACAGGAGAGTAGATCAGTCATTATTGATTAATGTGCTGCACAGTTGAATATGGACTCAAGGTTTGAAGCTGAGGTGCTTTGTGGGAGTGTTAGAACATCAATACAATAAATCGATTTCAATGAGTGCTTTAAAAATCCGTCAGCAGAATTATAGAATTATACTCTGCTTGCAAGAAAGAGACTGCAGGGAAGTCCTGCCATAAAAACAGTGCTCAGCTTATATAAGTTTACCATTAGCTTTTACTGTATTTTTCCGTGTGTAAAACGATACTTTTTTCTAAAATAATTAGAGGAAAAATTGAGGGTCGTTTTGTACACAGAAGGCAGCAGCAGGAGGCGGAGACTGAGGCAAAGGTGCAGCCGCGCTCGGCCGCCTCTCGCAGCTGCCCATTGACTGCTCCTCCGCCTCCGGCAAGGGTAAAAATTAGGGGGTTGTCCTATACATTGGGGGGGGGGGGGTCGTATACACTGAAAAATACGTTATTTTTCTTCTCTCCCTTCTGTGCTTACCACTTTTGACCTTATACATTTGTTTAAAATTAGCTTCTGCTCTTCCATTCACATTGCATGTGCGAGTTGATGTTCTGAGATAATGCAAGCCATTAGCTTGTCATATATAACAAAATCTCCAGGGTGGCCAAGATTCAGAGAAACAGCAAGAGTCACAAGGAAAATATGGCGCCTCTCAGTAAATAACTCCCTCCAGTGTTTTGTTGTCCTTTATCTTGGTCCAATATTCTTTTTGAAATGCAATAAACACGTCTCGCTGTCTTGATGAAGTCTGGGATTTACTTACAAGGGGGTGAGGGGAAGGAAAACAGATTTCTTAAAAGGAGAAATTATCTTAGAGGACTATTTAAGATGTTGTCCTTGCCAGTATTTTTTATTAACAAAGTGGCCATTATGCTGATGAGCAAGTTAACAATCCCCTACTGTAGAGATACATGAATAATTATTTGAAATGGTGGCCAGATTACATCTTCCTTTGGAAAAACTAGACTGTGATTTACGTGTAGGAGGATGGACATACAGTAGTCCATAGCAGGCATCAACTCAGCTTGGTACTACAGCTGCCAAGGATGGTGACTGCTGATGTCTTGCCCAGTACATATTCTATGGGAATCTCTGGAGCATCAACATACTCTCTGCATCTATAGCTGCATTGTAATTGCATTATTGGGCCTTTCTTGCTGGACCAGAGTTGGTCAGCAGGTTTTGGTAAACCACCACAATATTGTATCAGGTTTAGCCCATTTTTTTTTCTCTTTATAGTGTTAATTCATGTATATAATTCCAATAATTGGTGCACCTGGCATAAGGGTAGAATTGGAGACACATTCCTCAAGGGCGCAATGGCTACAGTCACTCCTCAATTTTGTCTAAAGTCAGACCATTTCCAAGACACCCATATGCGAAAGAGATGCATCTTAAGAACGTCAGAGGCTAATGCAGGTCTGAAAATATTGTAGTGGACTATGAGCCATGTTTCACACCCTGCCAGAGACTCTGAATTAGTTTTGTATCCTGTTTCGAACTGCAAAGACAGGGCTGGTTGTTTTAAACCACGAGATAGCCTGCAGTTCATAGCTAGTGGCCTACTCTTGGGTTGTAGGGCATAGATTGTGCAGTATTCTGCTGACATATGTCAGAACGTTTTGCAAACGGGACAGAATGGTGGAAACGGTTTATATGCAATTTATAAACATGGTGAAACAATTGCATTGTAATTTTATAAACATGATTAAAACAATTCCATGGTTTCCCACTAATCAATGCTCATCTTTTCCCTTTCTTAGGATGAAAGAATGATGTGATGGAGATAAATATGGGCCATTGGTCAGGTCCTTTGGCCCCTGCATCTAGTCTCATCTTCCTGCTTGTTCAGCTTTGGGCCACTGTCTGTCATGGCCTTCAAGGGACAGCACCATTTGGCTTCCACTTCACACATTCCCTCTACAATGCCACTGTGTATGAAAACTCTGCGGCACGGACCTATCTGAACAGTCAAAGTAGGATGGGTATTACCTTGGCAGACCTTTCCTGGGATATCAAATATAGGATAGTGTCTGGCGATGAAGAAGGCTTTTTCAAAGCGGAGGAAGTAGTAATAGCTGATTTCTGTTTTCTTAGGATAAGAACTAAAGGTGGGAATTCCGCCATATTGAATCGAGAAATCCAGGACAACTATTTATTGGTCATAAAGGGTTCTGTCCGTGGAGAAGACTTGGAAGCATGGACTAAAGTTAATGTGCAAATTTTAGACATGAATGACTTACGGCCTTTATTTTCACCCACCACATACTCCGTCACAATAGCAGAAAGCACTCCTTTAAGGACTAGCATTGCACAAGTTACAGCCACGGACGCTGATATTGGTTCCAATGGTGAATTCTATTATTATTTCAAGAATAAAGTTGACCTTTTCTCTGTCCATCCAACTAGTGGGGTAATCTCACTGAGTGGTCGGCTAAACTATGATGAAAAGAACCGGTATGACCTTGAAGTTCTGGCTGTGGACCGTGGGATGAAACTCTATGGTAACAATGGAGTAAGCAGCACTGCCAAACTGTATATACATATTGAGCGCATAAATGAACATGCTCCAACTATCAGTGTAGTAACTCATGTTCCCTTCCCTTTGGGCGAGGAACCCACCTATGCTGTTGTCAATGTTGATGACCTAGATGAAGGTGCTAATGGTGAGATTGAATCTCTTTCTATTGTTGCTGGAGATCCCTTTGAACATTTCCAGTTGGCAAAGGAGGGGAGATGGATGAATGAGTACAAAATCAAAGATAAAAGGCCCATTGATTGGGACAGTTTTCCATATGGGTACAATCTTACTCTCCAAGCAAAAGACAGAGGGTCTCCTCAGAAGTTTTCAGCTGTGAAACTGGTACATATTGCCAGTCCCAAGAGAGAAAGCAACCCTGCCAAGTTTGAAAAGGAAATGTATGATGTAGCCATCAGTGAATTCTCTCCACCGGGCGTTGTTGTTGCCATAGTTAAGCTAACCTCAGAAACCCAGGGAGAAGAATATAAATTATTGCCTAGTGAGGATGCAGACTATTTTAAGATTAATCCCTTGACAGGTCTAATTACCACTGCACGTCCTTTAAAAAATTGTTGACAAAGAATTTTATGATATAGAAGTCATAAACAAAGAAGGGGACTTAAAGACCCAGGTAACAGTCAGGATAGAGGATGCCAACGATCACATTCCAGAATTTACACAGCCTTCGTACAGCTCCTATGTGAATGAAAGTGTTCCAGTGGGAACTAGCATTTTATCAGTTTCTGCCTTTGATAAGGACCCGGGGAGAAAATGGCTATATCACATACAGCATTGCTAGCCTGAATTCACTCCCCTTTTCCATCAACCAGTTTACTGGGATTATTTGCACATCTGAAGAATTAGATTTTGAGTCTTCCCCTGAGAGCTACAGGTTTATTGTTAGGGCTTCAGACTGGGGATCGCCTTACCGCCACGAAAGTGAGGTTAATGTAACAGTATACATAGGCAATGTAAATGATAACAAGCCACTGTTTGAAAAGGGTGGCATGTCAGGGAGTGATTTCATCCGACTTCCCTGTTGGTGGGCACATCACAGCTGTATCTGCTATTGATATAGATGAGCTGGAGCTTGTAAAATACAAAATAATTTCAACTGGGTTTTTTCTATTTGAATCCGGATTCTGGGGTTCTTCAGCTTAAAAAGTCCTTGGTTAGTGCTGGCATCAAGAACAACAATTTTGGACTTAGGATCACAGCAACTGATGGGGAGAATTTTGCCGATGCCATGTTTGTTAACATTTCCGTGGTACATGGAAAAGTGTCTTCCAAGACCTTCAGCTGCAGAGAGACTAGGGTTGCTCAGAGGCTGGCGGAGAAGTTGCTCAAAAAGGCAAAAGCCAATGTAAAACTAAATTCAGAAGATGGCTTCTTGGATTTCTACTCTGTGAACAGACAGGCCCCGCATTTTGATAAATCATTTCCTTCCGACGTATCAGTGAGAGAGGACCTTCCCATTGGTGCTAGCATATTTCGAATCAAGGCCTATGATGCTGACTCTGGTTTTAATGGGAAGGTGCTCTATACCATATCAGACGGCAATACAGACAGCTGCTTCAACCTTGAGATGGAGACCGGTCTGCTTAAAGTCCTTATGCCCATGGATCGTGAGAAAACAGAGCTCTATCTCCTTAACCTCACCATTTATGATTTAGGCAGTCCTCAGAAAGCCGCATGGAGATTACTTACCATAACTGTAGAAGATGCAAATGATAACAGACCCATGTTTTTGCAGGATGATTACTCAGTTAATATTTTCGAAAGTACAAGTGTTGGGGTAGAGATTATCCAGGTGGAAGCTAGAGACAGAGATCTAGGGCAAAATGGAGAAGTGACCTATTCCATATTAACAGACAACACAGCAGTTTGCTATCAATAGCTCTACTGGAATAATATATGTAGCTGACCATTTAGATAGGGAATCCAAAGCAAATTATACACTAAAAATAGAGGCAAGAGATAGAGCGGAGAATGGGCATCAGCAGTTTTCTGTTGTTCCTCTAAATATTGTTTTGGATGATGTCAATGACTGCTCTCCAGCTTTCATACCACCCAGTTACAGTGTGAAGGTCCTGGAAGATCTGCCAGTTGGTACTGTCGTAGCTTGGCTTGAAACCCAAGATCCAGATCTTGGTCTTGGAGGACAAGTACGTTATTCTTTGGTGAATGATTACAATGGGAGATTTGAAATAGACAAAGCCAGTGGGGCCATCCGGCTAAGCAAAGAACTTGACTATGAGAAGCAACAGTTTTACAACCTCACTGTAAGAGCAAAGGATAAAGGGCGTCCAGTTTCTCTGTCCTCGGTTTCCTTCGTAGAAGTTGAAATTGTGGATGTGAACGAAAATCTCTACACCCCTTATTTTTCCGACTTTGCTGTCATTGGATCTGTAAAGGAAAACGCACGCATTGGAACAAGCGTTTTACAAGTGACGGCTAGGGATGATGATTCCGGCAGGGATGGCGAGATCCAGTATTCTATTCGGGATGGTAGTGGACTTGGTCGGTTTAACATAGATGAAGAAACAGGTAAGTTGCTCTTTGGTTTCTCTGAAAGATGTCATTGCAAAAAAGAAAAGAAAAATCACAAATATCTTGCTTGGAACCTAGTAGAAAGCGTAGATGCTGAGTGGATTTATTTTGCCATTTCTCTTTCTCAGCATCTCTCTCTTGCCATACTGAGTTAAATCGTTAGTTCTAACTAGAGCAGATCCATTCAATCAATGAGTCTTATTTAAGCAGTAACATGCCATTATTTCAAAGAGTCTACTCAAGTGTGGATTAAGTGTTCGTTTTATTGTTCTGTCATCTGATTATGCCAAATCCAGTGTATATCGTCTCCAAAATGTTCCATTATTTATGAAATATGTTACATTCATATATTGGACAGCACTGCCAGTCTGTTGCAAAAACTCTTTCTTGTATTAAGTAACCAGGTTCCGCTTTTCTTTAATGATCTTGGTATGAGTGAAATCTGTCTGCTGGTCTGTATGTATTTACTTGCAGGAGCGAAAAATATTTGATTGCTCATTTATATGTATCCCAGTGGAGATGGGGAAATACACGCTTTCTTTTGTATTTGCACTGCTCTCCATGAATAGGAAATGGGGGCCTATATGTGACTCCATTACTGTGTGTATATTATGTAGCGATAACCATAAATTATATCGGTCATGGGGCTAGACAGGCAGTGCACTCTTGACCCAGTGAAGAACATGAAGTCCCTTAAACTAAAATTAGGTGTGCAAAACAAGCTACAGTACTAGACGGATGGAATGAAGCTTACCTTAATGTTTCTCCTCCTCTATGTTTTATTTAAGGGAAGTTGGGTTTTTTTTTCAAAACAGCACGCACACGTATGAATTTGACAATTTGCAAGTGGCGTGATTACTGTAGATCTAAACTTGGTATGGAAACATAGTAGACTTGAACTTCATGCTTGTATCAGATGTTTGGCTGTTGTTTTTAATGCGAAAGGCGCTAAATGTACTCATTTTGCGAAGATGATTAAGGGTCTGATGGCTTTCAGAGATTTTAAATTGCACCCTCCCTGCCATTATGAGACATTATCAAAATCAGGGAAGGGAGGAGTGGAGAGATGCCGCTATATGATAAAATTGCAGTTCAACAAGCTGGTTGTTTAAGTATCTAATAGCTGCTGGCATTAATGGGGCAGCTGTGACATTAGATTAAGTGAGGAAATTAGAAAGCATTGCTTTACGTTTTTAAGGAATTTCATTAAGAGCTGCTTTTGCATTAAGCTCTGCCCTAAGATGAAGAGAGAATCAAGGACATGAACCCACTACCTTTCCTTCCTCTTGAATTTCTTTCTTTTGCCAAAAAAATGTGATTCAATATTTTAAAAGGCAAAGTGCTATAGCATGAAACATGGCAGCAGCGAACATCTTTGGGGATGGAAGGCTGAAATTTCCCTTTTTCTTTTCTGATTTTTTTTTCTAAACCTGATTTTTTCCCCCTAAACCTAAACATTTCTGTGATAGACGTTTCCTGACGTTCTTAATGTTTAAGAGATTTTCATACAGAAGAGGATACATATAATTTGTCTCAACTCAAGCAAATTTCTGCGGTAGATATTTCATTGGGTTTTTGAGTCTATGTTTTAATACATTGTGACCTGATTTTTGTTGTTGTTCAAAGAGGATTTGGTGATGGGGAATCGTAAAGAGAAAAAAACAAAAATGAATTGACGGTGATACTTCAAAGTTTAGGAACCACTGCTCTAGCCCTTAGTGAGGCCTTTGCCCTGAAATATAGGAGGTTTAGTGTTGCTCAGTGTAGATCATGAATAACTGGATGAAACCATTAAGTGCTCCCTTAATTTAAGGCAGCCCAGAACACTTTTTTCCCCCGTTGTTTCAGTTCCATTTTTCCAGTTATGGTCACTTAGGGAAAAAAATTACCCTCTTACTTCTCAACAGCAACCATCAGCCACAGCCAGCATGGCTGCCAGCCAGGAATAATGGGAGTTGTCACTGAAAGCATATAGAGAATATCAGGTTTGGGATGGCTGGGCTTTGTGTAGCACATAGGCATCCTCTGCTGTAGAACTGTGTGCAACTCGTCTCTCCATAAACTAACATGTTAAATATCCCCAATATTAGAAAAAGCCTGCACTTTCCCTTAAAGAGAAATTTAAAGGAGGAAATACGCCAAATATCTGCACCATGGCAGGATCCCCCATTTAATTTGATATGACTCTGTACATAGAAGATGGTTAATCTGACTCAAAGTGGTGGCCTTTAATTATAATAGTGATTCATGGAATTACCATGGTTGAAGTAGATAGTACATTTTGTTTTCTGAGTCTTTCTGTCTTCCTTCCTTCCTTCCTTCCTTCCTTCCTTCCTTCCTTCCTTCCTTCCTTCCTTCCTTCCTTCCTTCCTTCCTTCCTTCCTTTCTTTCTTTCTTTCTTTCTTTCTTTCTTTCTTTTCTTTCTTTCTTTCTTTCTTTCTTTCTTTCTTTCTGTGTTTAAGCACATGATGAAAAGTCTCTGTTTTGGTTAATGCAAACTGTTTAATCAAACATTAGGATTCCCAGCTGATTATGAAAGCCAGACAGTACTGTATATACTTTGAGGTCTGGCTCATGAAAAAGGCAGTAAAAACATTTAAATCGCTCTTTGAGCTGCAGCCTTGACACTTGAATTGTATAAAGGCAGTGTGTGGTTATCAACTACATCGTCCAAAGATTAGCTTTGGGTGACAGAGTCTTTTCAAGAGTTCTCTTGTTTGAAAACTACTCACAGTTGGGAGAGAGGCAGCTTTGATTTAGCCAGTGTTTTCTAGAATATAAACTTGGAAGGCAGGATTAGATGTAAGTACACATGTTATGTTGGACACACAGAACTGTAAAAGTTGCAGAAAAGGACAAAAGGAATCGTCAGGTGATCGACTGACGCCTTTATGTGGAAGGATAGCAATATCTAGGGCTTTAGAGTCTAATGGTCAAACTATAGGTGAATTCTTATATTTGATTTTGCTGGGGTTTGTGAGGAGAAAGAAGGCAAGACGATGATGTTTCCTGCTGGAGGACGATCTCATGTCCAAATGGCCAGGGAGGATTTCCCTATGTCTATTTCTCCTGTAGATATAGGGAGAGATATACTAGATATGGAACAGAGAGGAGAGACAGAAAAGATAGGAAAGGGCCAGAGAAGGTGAAGGAGGGAGGACTCCTAGAGGAGGGAGAAGAAGGAGAGGAGAAAAGGGAGGAAGATTCTAGAGACGGAGGAAGACAAGAGAGATGGGGGGGAAAGAAGGGAAACAGATATAGGAGAGGAGGATAAGAACTGGAAAGATGAGAAGGAGGAAATAGAAGTTGAGGCTTGCTGGATGGACAATGACAGTCTTGAAAGTAACTGAACGTCAATAGGGCTGGGAATACCATATGTAGAATGAAATAATCCCTGGACTGGTGAGCTAGTCACTTTGAGAGTGCCCAGAGCAGAAGCAGAAAGGATGCACCAGTCAAGACTGCCTCCTAAAGCCTTCCTAAGAGGGAATGGTGGGCAAGGAAATGGGAACTGCAAGAGTGGATTGAGAGAAGAGTACCAGTTTCAATGGCTCAAGTCTGGCCCAGTCACCAAGAGAAGGCTTGCTCAGACGCTGAGCTTCAGCAAGAAGGAAGGGGGATGCAGGGCAGTTCTTCCCTCAGGACAGTCAAACAAATCTGTAAACCATCTCTGCTGTTGCAACCGCATTTGGCTTACCTAAAGCAAGCTTTCCAAGTCCTAGAAGAACAAGGGAGGGTTCAGCAAGGACAGAAGGAGGAGAAATCAATAAGGAAGCCGAGTGTAGTTCAAGTTTGAAAGAGAAAGAGCCACTACCTGTTATCACTGAGTAGCACCCAGTTGTTGTTGTTTAGTCGTTAAGTCGTGTCCAACTCTTCGTGACCCCATGGACCAGAGTACGCCAGGCCCTCCTGTTTTCCACTGCTTCCCGGAGTTGGGTCAAATTCATGTTGGTCGCTTCGATGACACTGTCCATCCATCTCGTCCTCTGTCGTCCCCTTCTCCTCTTGCCTTCACACTTTCCCAACATCAGGGTCTTTTCCAGGGAGTCTTCTCTCCAGTATTCCTCCATAGTTGCACATTTCTAAGAAGAATTAATAGTGGAAAGAAAACTATATTTCAGGGAAGCTTATTTGCTCTTATTGATCTTATTAAACAACTCTTGTTAAGTTTCCATGGAATTCAAAAGTTTATTGAAACACAATTCAGGACCACCAGTTTAAGGTATTACTAAGGTTTTCACCTTTTGAAGATTCTCCGTTTGTGACTTGAGAATATTGCATATGGACTGTGCAGTTTAATGGACAGTGGTTATAGTAGAACTTCTGTTAAGATAATGACAGCTTAACCACTGCTGAACAATAAATAAGCTGTAAAAGTTATGGGGCTGAATTAATCATTAAGTAGCGAGAAGTCATTATGTTTTATGTGTGCCGTCTTTGTCACAATTCAGAAATTGACCTTGGTTTGTTTGTATTGACCTCCGGAAGCTTTGTGTGGGTAATCTGAGAGAAAATAGAGTAATAAAAATAAAACTATCTGATAAAGTTTGTTGCTTTATCATTATGACAGGAGAACTGCAATATCTACACTAATAATTCTTTTAAACATAGAGGCTGGTATCCTTTTCAGAAAAAAATCCTGCACACATAGTAATAGAAAATAATGTCTCCTACACAAGTGTTTCTGTTGTAGATGTGAAAGGCAAGGTTTTCTTCATGGATCACCATTTGTACAATGGCAACACTTGTGTTGCCATTGTACAAATGAGCAGTGTCTTCCTACATTGAAATTACACACATGGGAAGGAAGCTCAAAAGAATGGTGGCCATGGTCTCTCATTGTCTCAGATTCTCTGTGATGATATACAAATGTGATTCAGTCACACAGTCTCTGTGTTTGACTTTCAAATTCAGTGGTGCCTCGACTTACGAACGTCCCTACTTACGACCATTTCGAGTTACGACCAGCTCTGGCCGCAAAATTTTGCTTCTACTTGCGACCGGAGCTTCCATTTACGAACAGAAAAAGGCAGGGAAAAAAAGGCGGGAAATTCAAATTTCTAACTGTAGGTGGCGACGAGGCTGCTTCTTTGTAGCCCTTTCGCCCCAGCAGTCGGATAAGGCTGCCTAGTAAGGTAAGGTGCTGTTTTCTGCTTTTTAAAACTGTTCTGGGTGTTTTTGCAGCGTGGTTTTGGGCTGGGGGGGGTTATGTTTCTGTGCTGTGATGGGTCTTGGGGGGGTTGTTTGGTTTTTGGAGTGTTTTCCCATTTCCGATGGGTCTTGGGGGGTTTGGTTGCTTTTTGGAGTGTTTTTTCCCATTTCCAATGGGTCTTGGGGGGTTTGTCTGGTTTTTTGGTTTTCCCCCCATTTCCGATGGGTCTTGGGGGGGTTTGGTTGCTTTTTGGGGGTTCCCCCCCATTTCCAATGGGTCTTGCATGCTTCCCTTGCTTTTTCCTTAGTTTTCTGTGCATTTCGGACCTGGTCCCTTTGTTTTCTGTGCATTTCCGAACTGCATCCTTGGTTCTCTGTGCATTTCTGACCTGGTCCCTTTGTTTTCTGTGCATTTCGGACCTGGTCCCTTTGTTTTATGTGCATTTCCAAACTGCATCCTTGGTTCTCTGTGCATTTCGGACCTGGTCCCTTTGTTTTCTGTGCATTTCGGACCTGGTCCCTTTGTTTTATGTGCATTTCCAAACTGCATCCTTGGTTCTCTGTGCATTTCGGACCTGGTCCCTTTGTTTTCTGTGCATTTCAGACCTGGTCCCTTTGTTTTCTGTGCATTTCCGATGGGTCTTGCACGCTTGATTGCTTCCCCCCCCCCCCCTTCGACCGGAAGGGATTAATCGCGTTTCCAATGAGTCTTGCAGTGATTTTTTTTTTGGTGATTTTTTTCTTCGGCCGGAACGGATTAATTGCATTTCAATGCATTTCAATGGGAAATGGTGCTTCGACTTATGACCATTTTGACTTACGCCCATCTTCCTGAACCAATTAAGTTCGTAAGTCGAGGCACCACTGTATGTGGCTGTGGTAGTCTATTTCAGTACAAGGAAAAAAAAGAGTCCGGTGGCATTTTGTCTAGTGACATTTTTAAGACTTAAAGATTTATTTTAACATGAGTGAAGTAAGCCATTACCTACACAAGCTCATGCTAGCATAAATCTGCTAGTTTTAAAGGTACCACAAGACTCTTGAATCTAGATAGCAAAATGCTTTTCCTATATTGTATTTCCATCAGTAGTGTGGAAGATCTGAATCAGCACTATTAGGATTGTAGGAGTAGTTGACATAAATGTGTTAGATTGTGAACCTTTTAAGTTGTTAACTCCTGGCAGAAGAGAATTACATCTTCCTCTTGAGTGATAAGTGGCTGAAAATTCCATTAAGCAAAGAGGGTTTTTTTTAAAACGATAGCAGATGGGCAGGATTGAGTATTTTTGGGCCAACCAATTTGATAAACAGAATTTTACATTTCTGGACGTTAAAGTAAAGAGTGATTGAAATAGCCTTACCTATGGATTTGCTCTGATCCGAATTGAATCTTGCTAGTTTGTGGGTTGGAAAAAGGAAGGAGAAAATGACTGCAGTTGTGGCTCAAAATTAACTTCTGCTGAGTACTTGAAACTCAGTGAATGCTGCAGAAAACCCTTTTCTTGCTCCTTTAGATCTCGGGGAGATGAGCAGAGTAAATGCATTCTTCAGTCGAGTTGCATCTCATTTCAGTCTTTCCAAATACTTTTACAGGTACTGAGCACATTTGAGTTGAAGGATACTTTCATTTATCATTACTGTTTGAAGGGGTTTGATAAATATGTATGTTTTTTCTGTTGCTAGGTTAGTGTTTCCTTGAAAGGAAAATGAAGTAAAAATGAAGGGGGGAAAAGCTCTACCAACCTTATAGTTGATTTTTTTTTTGCTTCTGTTTTTATGAAAAGACGTCTTATCCATAGAGCTGATCTCCTGAAGAGTCGACTGTGCAGTTATATGCATGTATATGAAATTCTAGGCTAGTCGTATGTGAGCCATAAATAGAAGCCTGGATCTGATGTTGTGCTGAGCAGTTTTTAATTACCCCAATATATAACTTTTCCATATAGCCAGATGCTACAAGATGCTGAGCACATTGTACTCTTAATTGCAGCTGGGGAACGTTTTGACATTTTTCTTTGCATCAGCTCCTGTTGCTTACATTTTTGGAGTATTTATTCAAGGCTCCTGGGTCTTTTCAGTGTGCACATACAGTTCATTCATATTATTAGACTTGATATTGTTATGGGATGAGACTGGTATTTGGATGTACTTTTGAGAGAGTAGAGGTAAATACACAGATAGGTTTGAACTTAGCCAGTTTTGTAGCAGAGCACATACTGATGTTAAGTAAATTAAGGTAACAGTGCCAGGAACCTCCCATTGTGGAAGAACTTAGCTTTAACAATGGCAAAACAAACCGCCAAATAATTCATTTCGAGGGTGAACCTCTTTTTTCTCCTCCAGTCCTTCTCTGGGGATGAGGTCATCTGACTTTATCTATGCTTACAGGTAACACCAAGAACAGTCTGAAAATGATAGCAGTCTGATGAATGGAGCTCTAGGGTATCTGTTGGGGTGGGAAGTTCCAAGCCTCCATGTATGTTCAACTTGTGCATATATAAATAAAGTGCAAAGGTTTGAAAATGTCCGTAAACATCCAGTCATGTTGTGCATGACAAAACCTGCATTGTTGCATCTATGCTTTTTTTTTTTTAAAAAAAATAGCATTTGTATGGCATAACTTTGACATGGATATTGCTCCAGTATTTCTCACATATACCATAACATGGACATTCCTTCCATATACCATAACGTGGACGTTCCTTACAGATTGTAGGCTACATGTTAACATACTATCAGAGCCTGAGTTTTTGGAATGGTCAACAGAGATAGAATGTTCAGATTTCTTGGCCAAACAATCCCATAATTCCTTACTCTGGGTGTTCTATCTGACAAACAGACAAACGTGGCTCACCTGGGACAAAGGCCTCAGTTAGAAGTCTTTGGGGCTGAGCTAGGCCTAGCTTCATCTAAGCTTCCTGTTCAGAAAGAAAGCTCCCAGCTAGCACTGGAAGCTTGGGCAGAGTTAAGGCCTAGCTCACCTCAAAGTCTTTCAGGTGAGCCACATTTTGGTGTCTGTAATGTGTTTGTCAGGTAGAACTCTCAGAATGGAGTACCGGATTGGTAATCAAATACTGTAAATATGAAAATCCCATCTCTGTTGCTCAATAGCATAGTAGATTGATCATTATTATTATCCATATTAACAGTGTTCCACAGCTTAATATGAAGCAGACCTCATCTTTTTTTGCATGCTGTGTGCCAGTCTTTCTCCATGAGCTAGCCAATTGGATCCAAGAGAATGGTGATGGAGTTTCTTTGGCTTTTTGTTGTAGGGGACTCCCACGTCCATACTTGAGGCCACCTTGTCAGGAATACTTAGATTCAAACAATGATAGGAGTGAAGAAATTATTTTTCTCTGTTGCTGTTGCACCTGCTCAGAGCCATCAAGTGGAGCTGTTCTTAGTGGTCAAGGTCATGTTAGATGCTCACCCACAAGAACAGAATACAGATGACTCAACTCAAAAGAATTTGCACATCACTCTGTAGACAATATCATTTGGATCCATTCTGACTCAGTGCTGTAGATGACAAGCCTTCTTGTCAGATGAAAATTGATACATTTAAATTTGTGCAGTCCAAGGATGTGCTCAAGGACTTTGAAGATGTGAAGGCCACCACATGTGTTCTGGGCTCTTGCCTCCTTTGGCTCATAAAACCAGACAGAAGAGGACTGGCTGAGTGGATAAGGGCTGTGATGTATGACTCCTTGCAGCAAAGCAACATTTCTGCATACCTGCAAGAGACACTCATAAGACTGATGTTGAAAAAGCCCTTCTTGGACCACATCCTTCTGGATGACTATCTGCTGTTTTGGGGCAAAGTATTGGAGCTGGAGTCCTAGATTAGACAGTCTCATTTCACTCTGCGTTCAGGTCTGTTTATGGGACTGAGATGACTTTGATCACCTTGGTGGATGACCTACGCTCGGAAATGGATGAGGAGAGTGTGTCCCTTTTGGTTCCCCTGGACCTCTTAGCAGTTTTCCTGCTATCCTTGTGGACTCTCTCTGGAATGGCACTTGATGCCATTGTTCAGTGACTCCAGTCCTTCTCAGAGCCATGAGGAGCCTTGAAGGTGGTGCTGATGAAATTGAGGTCAACACTGTGACTGTTGGCTCATGGGGTTTCTTTCTATCCCCCATGTTCTTAATTGTTTTAAATGGTTTTTATTCGCTAGTTGATTGAATTATAATGCTTAATTGCTTTGTAATTGTTTAATTCATTGTATTTTTAATCTGCATGTGTTTTTAAATAATTACTGAAACAGGATGACTCTCTTTATTGGTAGAAAGGCAGGACAAAAATTGAAAATAAATGAATAATGGTTGCTCCAATATACTTTATGTCAGTGGTTTACAAACTTGGGCCCCCAAGATGGTCTTGGACTACAAGAAGTCCAAGCAACTGATAATCAGCATTTCTGGGATTTGTAGTCCAAGAATATGTGGGATCCCACATTTGTGGGGAGCCATAGCAGTGTCTATTCCTAATGGTACACTGCCTTCTCTCGAATCTCTCTGTTTTTAATCACCGCCTCTCCATGTTCACCTTTGACATTAGAGGTAGAGGGAATTGAGTTGTTGAATGTTCAGAACATCTTTTTTTCTTTTGACATACTGTATTGGAATGCATTGTGTAGTTCTCCTGCTGGCTAAGTATAAAGGCAATCAATATTGTTTGAGCTCATCCCTCTTCTCCCCTTTGCAGCTAGGGAATCACCCTGGAATGCTTATACAACTCTATATTTGAAAGTCAGGAGAAGGAAGGTAAAACCTGACCCTAGGGTTGTGTTCAGCTGTTCCACAGGGACTCATAGTGTTGACCTTAGTTAAACATCATTGTTTATAAGGAGTCAGGGACTGGGATTGTGATCCGTAGCAGGTACCTTCAGATCTAAGGCTTCGGGGAAATTTTTCAGCAAACAGCTTTCTCTTTTCTAAACAGTGCTGTACAGAAGGAGGTGATTGAATCAGTGGCTAAGTAAGTTATCTGGCTTTTGCAGATAAAGGAAAACAAATATGTAGCTCAGTGCAGCTGAGAGAATTAGCAAGATGCATAATTGAAAAACCTACTTTGATATATGGGGTCTGTCTTGCAGTGGTGCATTATTTATTGGGTAACTGATGGAACTGAGAACAGGTTGAACGTGGAGGGGTAAAATCTGAACTTACGTTGAGGCTAAAGCAGTGTATTATTTTGAAACAGTACTTTTGGATGGTTTTTCATAGAAAAATAACTTTTAAAAGTCATGCTGTTTGACT
Organism: Intellagama lesueurii; assembly: GCA_037013535.1. Classification (NCBI taxonomy): domain Eukaryota; kingdom Metazoa; phylum Chordata; class Lepidosauria; order Squamata; family Agamidae; genus Intellagama; species Intellagama lesueurii. The sequence continues at coordinate 13,302,660 of JBAJHW010000003.1, forward strand.
TTGGGAGCAAAGGGCAGAGTGGTGCTCTTAAGTCTTCAGAGCAGGTCATCTTTCCATTCCAACTATCTCCTCTCCTGATAGCTGCTTTTGAAGATACTTGTTAAGGAGGGTGAACTCGTCAAATGTAATCACCATTGGAAGTCTATGGAAAGAAATGCAGCTAGAATAGAATAGTCACCAGCAGGCAAAGGGTTAAGTGTGTCCCCCCCAATTTCTGCTCCACTCAAAACTGTGTCCCCTCAAATATGTTCTTTGAACATCAGACTCAGGCTTTCTTATTTAGATTACCTTCTCCCATGTATACATCCTGATGCTTGGGTTTATCTCTGGAAATCTATCTGTGGGTGCCTCCTAATGAAGCATGATAAGTGCACATTAGAAGAAGACCTTTTTTATGATGATGCCCAGAACACACTCCTTAGAGAGGCTTGCCTGATGCTAGATCAGTCTGTTGTTTGTTTGCACTAAATGAAAAGCCAGGATCTTTCTCTCAAACGTTATAGTTTTAAGATATTTCAGTACTTTTAGAATTGCTTTATAAATGCTTTAATGGCTCCTGATTTTTTGATTTGGGTTGGTTAGTCATAGTAATTTCAACATCTTTGTGGTTAGTTCAGTATAATAAATACCTGTCTCACAGGCCATTAAGCTCTATCCTCTGTAGAGCCGAATGGACAGTGAGACTACACCTTACAGGAAGCTGTAAGAATCTCAGGTAGCACTGGGGCAACTTCCTTTTCTAACAGGAAGCTAGGCTGGGGCCTTTGAACAAGGCCCTTTTTCAGGTGAGCAAAATGTAGGTGTGGGTCTGTGGGCTGGAATGCCCAGAATTCTGCCTGGGGAGTTCTTGGAGAATTGTGGGAGCAGGAGTCCAAAAAGATCCAAATGTCACATCCCTAATGATACTAATGGCTCTTTCTCTTAATAAGGAGAAGAAATTCAGTTTTAGAGACTTGGTGTGCAAATAACCTTAAAATTCTTCTCCGTAGTTCTCTGTAGCAAAGTGCGTTCTTTGAAAGAAACTATACAAATATAGGATACATTTTAAATCTTGGCTCATCATGAGGTGTCCCTCAGTACAGTGGTGCCTCGCAAGACAAATTTAATTCGTTCCACGGTTAATGTTGTCTTGCGAAAAATTCGTCTTGCGAAACGCGTTTTCCCATAGGAATGCATTGAAATCTAATTAATGCGTTCCTATGGGCAAAAAAAGTCAGAGCAAAGTCAAATTTGGTTTACAAAGGGTTTATTAAGTGCTCTTTAAAGCCATACATATTATGCAGATGATTTAAAAAATTTCAATCAAAAAACTTTAACTTTTTAAACATCATAGAAAAACATTTAAAAATCAGCAAACATGAGGCAGGAACAAAAAACGGAAAACATTCTTCTTGCGAAGCATGGCCATAGGAACATTTGTCTTGCGAGTCATCAACCCCATTGCCAAAACCATTTGTCTTGTGAGTTTTTTGTCTTGCGAGGCATTTGTCTTGTGAGGCACCACTGTATCTTGTACATTTCTCTTAAGATTTTTGTTGGGTTCTTTCGCTGTTACTTCACAATTGATGGCAAACTCAATCATGATGGAATCTTGGCCATCATTTTTTTTGTTAATTCTTGCACATTGTTGTTTTGGATATTCTGGAAGAAAATGTTTCTCTTCCACAAAACGTTGGAATTAAGTATGTTCAGGAAAAATCTACACAGTGCAGGACACATAATTATGGGTTCAAGCTGATTTAGGCTGAATATCAGAAAAACCTTTTTAACTGTTAGAGCAGTACGACAATGGAACCAGTTACCTAGAGAGCTGGTGAGTGCGCCAACACTGGAGACATTCTGGAGAAAATTGGACAACCATCTGTCAGATCTGCTTTGATTTGTATTCCTGCATTGGGCCAGGGTCTGGGCTCCATTTCCTTATAAGCCAGTTCCAACTCAATTATCCTATGGTTCTGTTTTCTACACCATTTTCGGTCAGCTCCAGTTCTATAATGTAATGATATGTTGTGCTGTCATTGTTTTTTAAACAAGAAAAATTGTCTTGAGGGACAGATAAATTCTTACCTAAGTTCATTTAGGGCTTCCTTTATTATTTATTTATTTATTTTATTTATTTAAAATATTTTTATCCTGCTTTTCTTCTGAAAAAGAATCCTTTGGCCATATTTCAGTTGAAAATCCTTGTTCCTGACAACTAAATTAAAGTGAAGTACAATATGCGTTTATTTAGATAGTTCAGGACATTACATTATGCAGGGGATGGATAAAATGGATAGAGGGAAGCTCTTTTCCCTCTCACACAATGCCAGAACCAGGGGACATCCACTCCAATGGAGTGTTGGGAGAGTGAGAACAGACAAAAGAAAATATTTCTTTACTCAGCGTGTTGTTAGTCTGTGGAACTCCCTGCCACAGGATGTGGTGATGGCATCTGGCCTAGATGCCTTTAAAAGGGGATTGGACAGATCCCTGGAGGAAAAGTCCATCGCAGGTGACAAGCCATGATGGGGATGTATAATCTCCAGGCTTAGAAGTAAGGTACCTCCAAATGCCAGATGCAGGGGAGGGGTATCAGGAGACAGGTATCTAGTTGTCTCGTGTGCTCCCAGAGGCATCTGGTGGGGCCACTGTGAGATACAGGAAGCTGGACTAGATGGGCCCTTGGCCTGATCCAGCAGGGCTCTTCTTATGTTTTTCTGTACACAGCAATTTTAATGACTGGAAAGCTTACTAGTTTGCTGGTCTCTGGATCTTTTTCTGCCTTGAAGGTTTCAACCACCTGCCTAAATTTTTCCTTGTCATATGTAGGTAAAGCCATATTTGGGGATTATAGTCTAAAACCAGTTAGGGTTTGAAACATGGTGCAGATTGGGGGGAGGGCACATGCACATGTCCTGCCTCCATGTCTAATTCTCATATTGCCTTTTCAGAATTTCTGTTCACAGATACATTGTAATCATGTTTAGCAGAATGTATACAACAGTGCCACTGTAGAGTTCTGCTGTAAACCTGGAAAGTGTGCCAGAGGTCTGATTTGGATGGGGACATGGGGGTGGGAGTGGGCTTACTTGCCTCTTCAGGTTATCCTCTCACTTCAAGCCCTTACCTGTTTTCAGCACAAGACCTTTGTGGGGCTTAAATTGGTAAGTAAAAAGGGAGAAAAAACCCTTTGTTTATACTAGCCATTATAGTTTGCTTATAATTTGATGATTTTATTACCAGCTGTACTTGTGTTTGAACTAGTTAATGTAATCCTTCTGCTTTTGATAGCATTTTTCACTGAAATAAGATCAAAGTCAGCCCAAAGCGAATGCCTTAGGCAGGAATGATCCATTCCACAGAAAGCGCTTCTCATGTCAAAAATTGATTATAGCATAGCATAGCATTGTCCTTGCATTAACATCTGAGTTTCCCTTTGTTTTCTGTGTTATGACGATGTTTTGGTTAACACTTGCCCATTCCAGTTTGTTACATGTTTGTGTTACCCTTTTGCACCAAGATTTCTAGTGACGTAGTTATGTTAGTGGATAGTGTTTTGCATTAAACACAACAAGGAGCGTCGTGGCTAGAGATGTGATATTCATATTTGTCTCCCCAGGGAGACATATTGGCCCTTTGGACCCCCTCCCCGGAACCGTCTGGGTCCACTCACCAGGTTTTGTGTAGTGTGTGCAGCCGTCATTGGTAAAATTGCGCCAATTGCAGAAGTCACCCGGCTGGTGCTTCACCACCTCCCTGCACTGCTAGGCACTCAGCAGCTGAATGGGGAGACTCATCATCCTGCTGGAGTGGTCAGCAGCGCAGGGAGGCGGAGAAGCGTCGGTGGGGTTACTTCTGTGAGCGGTAAGTGAACTGGCTGGTTCTGAACAGTGGACCCAAAGGGGCTAGCCACTTGTGGTGGTGATATTCGCAGTCATCTCCCCCAGGAGACGAATATGAATATTCCATCTCTACCCGTGGCACATCGACATAAGGTTTTGTAGGTTGCAGCCCACTTCAGATGTTGAGATGGGGTACAATCTGAAAATGCTTACACCAAATAAAAGGCAAAATCCAAAGAAACAAGACAAAAACATGTGGCACCTTATCTACTTTATCTACTGCCTCTGTTATTTTCTTCTTAACTGCCAAGCTCATCTCTCATCACAAAGCTCACTGTCAATATTCTCAGCATTAACACACGTGATTCCTCTGCTCTCCACTTTTATATTCACTTTTATATATTTTTTCACCCCTCTTGAGTTTTAACTGAATCCCCAGTCTTCCAAACCCCACCCTCACCCCTTCGCTTTCTTCTGTCTTTCCCCTCATCTTTGCTTAGCCCTGGTGTCTGTTTTCTTTCTCCTGGAGGAAAGTTTACAACATTACCCTAAAACAACATAGGCCATAAATTTCTGCATGTAGATGTACCATATACCCAAGAGCCAAGGAATATTTAGAAAGTTCTACTTGTGAAACTGATACTTCATTCAACATTTCATTCTGTTTCCATATGTCTGACGAAGTGGACGTGTCCACGAAAGCTTATATTAAAATATAATAGTCTTTAAGGCGCCACATGTTTTTCTTTTATTTTGTTTCTTTGGATTTTGCCTGATATGCTTGCACAGACCAACATGGCTACCTCCTCCAAAACCAAATAAAAGGTGTTAATTGTTGAAGTGTAACAAGACTATTTGCTGTTTCCATTGGAAATTTTTGGGGGTGATGAGGAAGGGGAGTATGTGACAGGGAAGCCATTGCTTCAAAAGCCTCCCAACCTTGAAAAAATAAGTGTGAGATTCTATGGAGAGCCTCAGTGGACTGGAAACCAAGAAGAATCAAAGATCCTTCATGCCTTGTTACCTCTTGTCTGTCATCCCAATAACCTTTCTGGTCATATCTTGAACCGTATCTTTACCCTCTATTTTCCCTTTTGACCTCTGGTCCTCAAGGTTAAAGGCAGCATTTGGACCTGTTGGGACTCTAAAGTTAGTGTAGCTTCTGTTTGCCTGTCAGGAGGCTCTTTAGTCAGGAGTCTGCTCTAGAAGAGGGAAAAGATACATCTGTAAAGCAAGGGTGGACTAAATTAGGCCATCCTGAGGTTATTAGTCTGTGACACTGAGCATTCTTCACAATATAGGGCTGGAAGCTGCACTCCAGTAATATTTGGAGGGTCTCATTTTATCCATCTCTGCTGTGAAGAATGGCCTATCAGGAAGAAGATGGACAGGAAGAAGTGGAAATCCTGTCAGGTCATATGTTTCCAAGTCTCTGGAGTTTTGCTGGGTTTATGACTCCACATATAGTTTCTTAGTCTGCACTCCGTTTTCAGTTCCTTATCACAACCTTCTACATTCTCAAAGGTGTGAAGATGACTGAAGAAAGGGAGATGAGAAGAGAAGGCATGTGCTTTAGTTATCACCATATTGGACTAGATGGATAGTATCTTGGTTGGACCCAGTAACTCTCCTCTTCTATTGTGAAGGAGTTGTTTTTGATGTGCACCTACTCAGACCCTTTCCTTTTCATTGGACATGTGCTTACAAAATTGCCGAGGAGGACCAAGATTACTGCCATCTTCATCTCCATCATGAATCTGTGGAATTCCTTCCTTAGCAATTCAGGGGGAACCTTGTGTTATTGGAATCCCTTTGGAAGCTGTCTAGTATAGGAAGGATTTTGGTGCCAGCTGCTTATGAATGAAAATCTGAAAGATCTGTCAGTTTTTCATTGTGTGTGTGTGTGTTTGTGTGTGTGTATACACACAAAATTGGAGATGCATCCTGATGCAAAGGCACTGCCTGGTCCCAGTTGCCCCCTTTGTCCTTCTGTGAAGCACCTACACATTCATTGTCAATACTTAAATCTCTTACTCTGGAGCTGAACCAACAATGTGCTTATCTCAGTAACTGTCCTCAGAAGGCAAATCTCTTATCCTGTTAATACTCGAGAACATAAATTGAATTAGTATAATAAACTAATCGTGACACATTGATCATTGCACTATCTACCTAACAGCTGTTTGTTTTGAGGTGATAAAAAGCAAGCAAGCAAGAAATGTGATGGGTAGCTCCTTTTCATGTTCCTCACCTGTCTTTTCCTTCTTCTTGCTGTTGTTCAAAAATAATTTTGTTAAGTTTCACCCTACTATTACTGTGAGGAAAGTTTTAGCATCTTCCTGCTTGGACGTGGAGGTACTGGAAGTAGGAAACCTCTCAATTCTGCCTCCTGTTCCCTTCACCTTTTTGTTACATTTCAGTTGGCTCAGAGAGAGCACCTCCTCATAATAGCTCTAGCAAAATGTTAGAATAGAAGCAACCCCCTTTAGGTTGTATTGTATATGAACCAAGTTCAAAATCATGCGGAAATGTATTCATAGTCGTTACCCTCCAACGTCATCATGAGTTGGAGACAAGACATTTTTCTTGATTCATTGTAAGATGTTACTCTTCAGCCTGGCTTTTATTGGGAGAATTGAAGGCAATATGTAATTTTATGCACTGCATAAGCTTCTGTGCATCTGGATCCCATCATTACTCTTGAGGGAGATTCAAGTTGGGATGAACTAGCAGGTCATCTGACTCAAGGAGAATCTCTTGACCATCTCCCTCTATATCCTCTTCCTTCACCACCACATATAACTCCCTTGTGGACCCTCTTGGTCCATGTGATGCAGCCAAATTATCTATGAAACCTTTGAGGGTAGCTCGAGAAGACTGTAGTCCTTTTCTGGGACAAGGTCATTCTGTTAATCATGTAGTAGTAGATGCAGTGGAGCTGTTCAGGGTCCTGACTGCTGCTTTTCAAAACCCACCCCTTCCTCTGTAACCTTGACCTGACAGTTTACCTTGACAATCTAACTTACTGTACATGCTTCATCCTGCTTTCTTGCAACTTACTCTACTTGACTGGGCTTAATTTCAACTTAAAATCTGTGTTACATCACGTTCTGTCTTCCCATGTGAATCCCTAGGTCTAATAAAACAAGAAACACATTTATTTCACATCTCACTGGGTTTGTGGGTTTGTTTGGTCCCTTGCCTCCTTCATTTCATTGTTTTAAAACTTGGTCTGTGGGTGTGTAAGATGGAATTCTTAAAAGGGAGGACTTTGAAAGTACAAATGAAAGAGGAGGAACTAAACTGGATTATTTGACGTTTATACCAAATGTAAGCTGCTTGAGGACATGGCAGAAGTGAAGAGTGTGTGCTTTGCATATCTAAGGTCCCAGGCTCAGTTGGTGGTATCTCCTTTCAGGAATGGAGGTCGGGCATCTATCAGGATACCAATGGTTTCCCCCAGTCTATGAAGAATCGAGATCAGAAGAGATGCTGAATAGAAATCCATCTTCCGTACACTTCTTGTTAATACAGCACTGTCCTTCCTTTTGGCATAATTACCAAGGTTGTTGTCTTGGGGCCATTTAGAATATATTTCTGCCGGTGTTTCTGTGGCTGGGTGCAACAGAGGTTGGAATCTATTATTATTATTATTATTATTATTATTATTATTATTATTATTATTATTATTATTATTATTATTATTATTATTATTATTATTATTATTATTATTATTATTATTATTGTTGTTGTTGTTGTTGTTGTTGTTGTTGTTGTTGTTGTTGTTATTATTATTATTATTATTATTATTAACTAATACAAAATACAAGATACAAACTATAATAATTGTGCTCCCCACCACCATCGGGACCTTCTGGAGAACTCTTCTTCTCATTGTCCTCCTTTCCAGAATTGCATTGATCCTTGTGTTGGGACTTTACCTTTTCCTCTTATTAACACAAATTCAATAAATCTACCCCATATATCATAAAAAATGTCTTTTTTATCTCCCCTTTCTTTACTTTTAGAATACAAGTCAATTTATAATTTACAGCAAGATTCCAAACTTCATTGTACTGTTCTTCCAGTTGAAATTCATGTTTAGGTTTCCAATTCCTAGCTATAATTAATTTCACAGCAAACAATAAATTAGTAAGCAATTCTCTAGTTGTAACATTATACATAATCTTCAGTATCAAATATTGATAACAAGGCCATTTCTGGATTCAACTTTATATCTCTATCAAAAATATCTCTTAATTCCTTAGTAATTAGTTTCCAAAATTTTTGTACCCTTTCACACTCCCACCACAAATGAAAATATGTACCAATTTCATTACCACATTTCCAACAAACATTCAAGTATTTAGTATTTACTTTACTCAATTTAACGGGTGTTAAGTACCGTCTTAAAACTAATTTATAGAAATTTTCTTTTATTCTCACTGACATACATCGTAAGATCCTCATTTTCCATATCATTTCCCAGTCTTGTTTTATTTTTTTTTAAAGTCTTGCTCCCATACTTGTTTCGATCCTTCACCCTCAGTCTCCTCTTCCTCTAACTCCAAAATTATTTTATATGTTTTACTTACTACACCTTTCGCTGAATCATCCTTTTGTATATCTTCATTGGTTAAAAGAAATTGTTCATATTTCGTATATGTTCCAATGGGGCTGAAAAATAATTTAAAAAAAAACCCACACCCCCACACAGCCAGCCCCATTGGAACGTGATGGGGCTGGGGGAAAAATTAAAAAAACACCCCACACACACAGCCAGCCCCATCGGAATGCGATGGGGATGGGAAGAAAAATAAAAAAAACACCACACACAAACAGCCAGCCCCATCGAAACACGATGGGGCTGGGGGAAAAAATCACCAAAAAACCCCAAAAACAAACAGAGCCAGCCCAATCGGAACATGATGGGGATGGGAAGAAAAATTAAAAAAACACCCCACACACACAGCCAGCCCCATCGGAACATGATGGGGATGGGAAGAAAAATTAAAAAAACACCCCCCACACACAGCCAGCCCCATCGCAACACGATGGGGATGGGAAGAAAAATTTAAAAAACACCCCACACACACAGCCAGCCCCATTGGAACGCGATGGGGCTGGGGAAAAAATCAAAAGAAACACCCCCACACACACACACAGCGATGGGGATGGGAAGAAAAATTAAAAAAACACCACCACACACACAGCCAGCCCCATTGGAACGTGATGGGGTTGGAAAAAAAATCACAAAAACAAACAGAGCCAGCCCCATCGGAACGCGATGGGGCTGAAAAAACAAAAAAAATCACAGCACAGAAACATAACCCCCCCCCCCAACTCAAACTCACCCTGCAAAACCCTGTAAATGTACTCACCCAGAAGCAGAAAGCAGCACCAGGCAGTCCGAAGCCTCTCTGCAAACACGCACACACTAACCGCTGGGGCGAAAGAGCTACAAAGAAGCAGCCTCTTCACCACCAACGGTTAGCAATTTGAATTCCCCGCCTTTTCCCCCAGCCTTTTTCTGGTTGTAACTCGAAGCTCCGGCCGCAAGTCGAAGCAAAATTTTGCGGCCAGAGCTGGTCAGAACTCGAAATGGTCATATGTCGGGACGTTCGTAAGTCGAGGCACCACTGTATCTGTTCCCCCACCCCCTGGGGTTCTGCAGCTGTAAAGAGGGGTATAGATGCTATAAACAAATTAGAGAAAGCAGGGTTGAAATACACTTTCTCAAACAGAAAATAGGAAAAACTGCTAGGTGAGAGGCATGGCAAACATTACAGGTGAAAGCAGAGTGTGTGTATCATGCAGGAGGACATGGATGCAATTTCACCCCTTTGTGTCATTTCCTGTGAGTGCATCTGCACCATATAATTATAGCATACTGTCCCCAAACTTGGTTCCCTGAATATTTTTGGGCTACTAACTCCCCAAAAATCTAACCACTGACCAGCGCCCCTGAGAGTTATAGTCCAAGAACATGTGGATCGCAATGGGAACCTTTGTTATAGCAGTTTGATGCCACTTTAATTGTCATGGCTCTCTATATGATTCTGAGATTTAATTCTTATTTTTTTGAGATATGTAGAGAGCTTTGGTATTCTCCCTTGCACTGTAACACTAGAACACTCCAGCAAGGAATTCTAAGCATCTCCTCACTCTACATAACCCATAATTCCTTAGTGTGGAGACAGTTAAAGTGTTATCAGACTGTTATACCTGTGAAATATGAACGCAATCTTCCTTCCTGTTTTTGTATTTTTTGTCCTATACAATCCTATACATCAGTGGTCCCCAACCTTGGGCCTCCAGATGTTCTTGAACTACAACTCCCAGAAGCCTTCACCACCACCTCTGCTGGCCAGGATTTCTGGGAGTTGAAGTCCAAGAACATACTTGTATTGTTCAGTGCTGTCAGATTGCTTTCACCTTATGGTGGCTCTAGTTGTGTTTACAAGATAGCTGAGATGTTCAAGGAATGGTTTATCATTGCCACCTCTCAAGTGAGTTTCCATTGCTGAATTGAAATTTGAACTCAAGTCTCCTGAGTCCTAGTTAAAACACCATCCTCTACATCAGAGGTCCCCAACCCCTGGTCAGCGGCCTGTCCTGGTCCGTGGCCTGAGCCGGACTGGGCCGTGGAGACAGACCTCCCCACCCACCCCCGCACGCACTCCCCCCCCTGCACAGCCCATTTGCGCCTGCATGCGAGTGCGAGCATGCCCGCATGAGCGCGCGTGCCCAAGAGAGAGAGAGAGAGAGAGAGCACTCCTTTGCGCATGCGCACGAGCGCAGGGGGGTGCCCCGCCTTCTGCAGCTGGTCCGCGGGGCCAAAAAGGTTGGGGACCGCTGCTCTACATAGCTCTTCTGTATACATATTTAACTGGGCATTTGCTACAGTGAACTCATTGCAGCTTATTTCTGAGTAGACTTAAATAACATTGTAATGTAAGTGATAACTGTATATTAAAGCACAGGAGAACTTTCTTCAGACATGGTTGCCTCTTCCTCTCTCTTATATACTTGTGGACTCAAGGCAACAACGGGCTGTTTGGTTGGAAGAAAACCAGTGTGATATATTTTTTGAGGCCAAGACAAAGCTGGCAAATCAAGGCCAGTTAAGGCATTGCTATTAACTAGGAAATGCTGCTGTGGAGAGTTACAAAATACTCAAGGCCTACCTTAACCCCCCAAAAAAAATAATGTTGAAAAAAGATGTGTCAGCTGAAACTGGTTGAGGAACACTGTATCTGGCTTGCAGCTATAAATTCTGAATTGATGAAACAGAGTGTGGAAGAGCGATCTATGAGAGCACTGAGGGCTGCAGTTCACATTTACCACCAAAATCTCGCTTGCATTGCTACAGCATTTCCATAGGCACTTTGGCCTAGCATATAACCTTGACCATCTTGACTGGGGTTGATGAATGACGGAGTCTGGGAGAACGGTGAAGGTATTCTCATTAGATAGCCAATTCACTTGTGCTTTATTTTAGAATTATAGGCTTGTAACTTGTAAGAGATCAGGAGGCCATCAAGTCCTGCACCCCAGATCAATTCATTCCTCTTCCTTGGCTTGCCTTGCTTGGCTTAGAAGGGGTTGTCCTGCCTTTTTCATTTCATTTCCAGACCCATTCATTACATGATATCTTTTTCTACTATATTTTATTTATACTTGTCCATTGAAAACCTTGAGGGCACTCAGAGGTTGCTGAATTTCAACAGTACATAAATGAAAGAAGATATTTGTTCGTTTTTAAAGTGGATTTCCAGTATAATCATCAAATCAATCGGCAAAACAAAACAAATTGCAATTGTGAAAAATATGATTACTATTCTCATTCTTTTGTAGATTATATGCCTAAGGATGAGATCTATATCATCTCTTTTGTTTGTTTTTTTTGTTTTTTTTAAAACAGCAACTGGTTTTAGAATGGAAGGAAGATTCCTTGTTATCATCAATTTAAGCTGGCTAAATTCATGAGACAACTCATTGAGGAATTTCCAAGGCTCTGGAAGATTCCTCATCTTTAATGTGAGAGGAAGGCAGTGGCAGGTTTTTATATCAAGGACTTTGCTGTTTTTGCAAAATTGTCTGAATCCCATTGTGTATTTATGTTAATATAATGCTACAATACGACTTTTAGTGGCAAATTGCCACGAGTTAAGAAGTTGGAGCAAGCATTTCCTATCACATACTGAGCCACATGATGTGTGTGTATTTCACTGACTTTTTTAACTTGTGGAATTCGTTGCTGAAAGTTATGCTGCTGATGTTACACTGAAGAGCATAACTGATGGGATTCTGGTCAATGGTTGCAAAACCCCCCACCTCTTTGTGTTTTTCCTTTGTGAAGCAAATCACACAACAGAGTAAAAATGGAAGGACTGTGTCAGTGTTCAAAAATGTGCAAACAACCCATCCACTGCTTGGATGCAGTTGGGCGCGTTTTGCCTGGATTAGAGAAGATTGAGAAGGAGATATGATTGTTGTTGTTGTTGTTTAGTCGTTAAGTCATGTCCGACTCTTTGTGACCCCATGGACCAGAGCACGCCAGGCCCTCACTGCCTCCCGGAGTTTGGTCAAATTCATGTTGGTAGCTTCGATGACACTGTCCAACCATCTCGTCCTCTGTCGTCCCCTTCTCCTCTTGCCTTCACATTTTCCCAACATCAGTGTCTTTTCCAGGGAGTCTTCTCTTCTCATGAGATGGCCAAAGTATTGGAGCCTCAGCTTCAGGATCTGTCCTTCCAGTGAGCACTCAGGGTTGATTTCCTTCAGAACGGATAGGTTTGATCTCCTTGCAGTCCAGGGGACTCTCAAGAGTCTCCTCCAGCACCACAATTCAAAAGCATCCATTCAGAAGTCCATGAAACAATATGGCAGCAATCACAGTTCTTTACAGTTTGCTAAAATTATTCTCATGGAACCAGAAACTCTTACTGAGATCGGCAGAAAATATTTTGCCACCACACATGTTGGGAGAAAAATTGGCAGTTCCTTATTCCTGTGCAGGAAGATGAGACAAGAAAGGATTTAATTCCCCCACTAATGACAGTAAGGGCCAAACTAGAGAAGATGATAAATGAATCTTTGCATTTAATGTGTAGTGTTTGTGTGTTTTTAAAAGGAAGTGTAAATGGCATCAGCTGCTCTAAGCTGATAATTAATAGGATTAGACCACATATGGCAAAGGGCTAAAACATAGTCTCACTCCCACAAAACAAATACCTCATTATTTGCTTTATTCAGAAGAGTACTAATTCTTTGGATTCCAAGTAGGATATGAAGCAGTTAAATTATCTCTCCAATCTTACTTCGATATTGTTCATTATTGTGCCTTAGCTGACACAGTATGCATTTTTAGATAGCTTCACATTAGATGCAAAGGCACATATAGGCCCAATTAAAATGACATCTAGGGCACAATTAATATCACATGTAGTTTTGCCATAAGAGTTCTGTGTAAAAATGAATGTTGCAAGCAGATGGTTAAAGGCGGCTTTTCTTGACCTCTTTGTATGACAAGTAAGGATAGAGCTTGTGTAATTAAAAGCTGTACAAGTGTTGAAGACTCCTAGAACTGAGAATTGCTTAGATTTCCACAAGCTGTACTTAACTCCGTGGATCAGAAGGGCTTTACATCCACAGCATGTATACCACCGTTGCAGATTGCCGAACTGTTAATATTTTTTGGTGCTGAGTAGGAAACCGTCAGCTTTCTGCATCACCAAAATTCTCGTCTTCAAAACCATCCAAGTGGGCTCAGCTCCTTCATAGGTTTCCATGATGATCTTTTAAAAAAGTTTATCTCCTGTGTAAACACAGATTTTATTTAACCCATATCTGAATGTCTGTAGACAGGCTATATTTTTATGCCATTGTCACCTTACATCTTTAAAAAGATGTAAACAAAAATGGGCACCCGCTTCACAGAGTGATCCAAAGGGGCTGAGATCCTGGGTAAGAAACTAGTTAGCTTCCAATTCAGGACAGATAAAAATGTATTTATTCTCATAACACATAAATTATGGGAATAGTAGTAGTTATGTGCCATCAAGTCAGAACCGACTTATAGCAGCCCTAATAGGGCTTTCAAGGTGAGCAGGGATCTGAACCCAGGCCTCCTGAATCCTAGTCCATCACTATATCCACTACAACACACAGAGAAATAATAGAGATACCTGCTAATTCACATGACTTCAAAAGGCAGTTCGTAGAATCATAGAATTGTCGTAGGGTTGGAAGGGACCTTGGAGGTCTTCTAGTTAGACATATTCATGGAGTTCTAGGAATTTGTTGTTGTTTAGTTGTTAAGTCATGTCCGACTCTTCCTGACCCCATGGACCAGAGCATGCCAGGCCCTCCTGTCTTCCACTGCCTCCCGGAGTTTGGTCAAATTCATGTTGGTAGCTTCGGTGACACTGTCCAACCATCTCATCCTCTGTCGTCCCCTTCTCCTCTTGCCTTCACATGTTCGCCACCCAGAGTAGTCTATTGACTAGATGGGCGGGATATAAATTCAATAAATAAATAAATAAATAAATTTTCCCAACATCAGGGTCTTTTCCAGGGAGTCTTCTCTTCTCATGAGATGGCCAAAGTATTGGAGCCTCAGCTTCAGGATCTGTCCTTCCAGTGAGCACTCAGGGTTGATTTCCTTCAGAACGGATAGGTTTGTTCTCCTTGCAGTCCAGGGGACCCTCAAGAGTCTCCTCCAGCACCACAATTCAAAAGCATCACTTCTTCGGCGGTCGGCCTTCTTTATGGTCCAGCTCTCACTTCCATACATCGCTACTGGAAAAACCATAGCTTTGACTATGCGGACCTTTGTCGGCAAGATGATGTCTTTGCTTTTTAAGATGAGAAGTCCATCCATCCCTAGCATTACGAACTTTGAAATGGCGTGAGATCTTTGATTTGGACAAATAGAGAAGCAAATATGCTTCTTCAAATATGCATCATGCAGAAAATGGAGACTCATTGTTTCTTTTTCTTAAAAGAGAAACTGTCAACAGCTGTGCTAATTTTTAAAAACTCATTCAGAATAAAATTCAGTAGGGCCACTGGATACCTGATAAGGGATGCTTTGGAAGTTTAGATAGGCTCTTCTACTAGCTGTTGACTTATCCCTATTTAAACAAATATTTTTTCATTGCCTTACAAGTGTGTTGTGGCCATAGCAGCTCTTTCTTCCACTCCCCAAATCTAAAATGCAAAGCTACATGGTAAGAAAAAATGTGCTCGCTCTCTCTCTCTCTCTCTCTCTCTCTCTCTGTGTGTGTGTGTGTGTGTGTGTGTGTGTGAGAGAGAGAGAGAGAGAGAGAGAGAGGTCTTGATTTATCCTGTTTAAATACCTCTTGCTACTTCTACTTCATGTAAACTTTTGGCTTCATAAAAGTAATTATCCTATCACTTGAAATCTGTGGTTGTGATGTCCTTGCTTTAAATCTTATCCAAGGATATGTATCATTTTTCCCCTCTTTTCCTTGATGAGAATTAACACAAGTAAGTAATTTCCGTTTCAGGGCTTTAGGCCAGATCCTTGAAGACAATGGCATTAGCAAAATTGAATTACCAAGACCTGTGCTGTTTGATGTTTTAATTCTGAGCTAGCTGAGGACATCTAGTTTAATTCCATTGGCATGTGCCCAAAAAGAAATAGAAATAACTTTAATAAATGTAAAATGATATTAGAAAAGTGTAATTCATGTGCTTTTTAAAATAATGACTTTTTGGTGGCTAGCAGTATGAGTTCTGAAGTATGTGGTTCAGATTTTACCAAGCTAAATTGGAAAGCTGTCTGATGCTGAGTCTGACTGTTGGCCCAAATAACTCAGTATTGTCAACTGTGACCAAAAGTGGTTCTCCAGGGTTTCAAGCAAGATAGTTATTTATTCACTGTCTCTTTTTCAAGTACTAACCAGGCCCAACCCTGCTTAAATTCGAAAGTCAGACAAGATATGTTGGTAATAGTATGATGTCAAAATCACTAAACCCCCTTATATTGCTGCTTCCCATCTGTGATATAAGAATAACAGCATGGGTCTAATTTACAGGCCTTCTGTGTAATATCAAAAAGATTGACATTATAATGCATATACACTGATTTGGCAAAGCCTTATAGAAATATGGAAAAATATTATTAATTGATGTTGCCTGACTACCCAGCATCTGTGTGGACTGCAGAATCTGACACTTCTTACATAATACTGAGTAGCGCATTTTTGTCTGCCATCTAAAGAAGGAAGGTTGGCAGCTAGGGACGGAAGTGTATGATCTTCATTATGGAGACTGTATGTACTAGAGCAGAGGTCCCCAACCCCTGGTTTGCGGCCCAGTGCCTGTCCATGGCCTGAGCCGGACCGGGCCGTGGAGACAAACCTACCACCCACCCCCCGCACGCACTCACCCCCGCAGAGCTGATTTGTGCATGCGCGCGCGCTCAAGCGCGCCCGTGTGAGTGCTGTGCCGCCATTTGCGCATGCGCTCGAGCACGCCCCCCGCACAAGCGCCGCGCCACCGTTTGCACATGCACACGTTCGCGCGCGAGAGAAAGTGCGGTCGTTCGCGCATGCGCACGAGCACGGGGTGCCCCGCCTTCCCCAGCCGGTCTGCGGGGAGAAAAAGGTTGGGGACCCCTGTACTAGAGGGTGTGCCATTTGTTTTTGTTTGTTTTTACTCCTGGCTCCCACAGACAGATACCTACAGACACCTTCTTTTCACTCACCTGGACTGATGCCAATGTCAGGCCTTCCTTCGTGTCTCAGGCCTTGCTTCCAGTTCCAAAAAAGGAAACTGCCCCGGTGCTTCCTGGAATATCTATGTGTTTGTGGGAAGTGTAGTCTCATTACCTATTAGGCTATACAGAAGGCCTCTCACCAAGAACTACACCTCCCACAAAAACCTTAGGTGTCCCAGGACGGAAGCATCAGGGCAGTTTCATTTTTGAACAGGAAGAAAGAACTGAAAGAGGAAGCAAGGCCTGAGGTAGGCTTCAGTCCAAATGAGTGAGATGTATGTGTCTTTCTCTGGGCTGGAACTCCCAGGATTTTGCCTGGGGAATTACTGGAAATTTCTGGGAGCTGGCATCCAGGAAAAAACTGAGTGGTAAACCCCTATTATGTTCTTGCTGTACAAACTATGGGTCCTGGTTGGATTTGCTAGCAGTTGCTCTAAGTTTATAGCTGTAGCTCTGAAGAAATCACAGGGAAGAAGCTCTGAGTTGTCCTGTATCAAAATCAAAGGAGGTTCTTCAGGAAAACAGAACCATCAGCGCTGTCCTGAAACACAGATGGAAAGCAGCAGAGTTTAGATTCTTACTTTTGGACTGTAGCTCTCTCAGGTCTCCGAGACAACATGGGTAGTGCTGTGGGATTCTGGGAACAATAGTTCAAACAGTAACTTTTCCAACTCTTGGATGAATTCACCTTTACTCCTCTTATGGATGTAAAAAAAATATTTCCATAATTCTTGTTAATAGTCTTGACTTTATGAGACACATTGCCAAGGAATTTTCGAGCCTCCCAAAATTCCTGGTTCCCAGGTGAGAGAGTAAAACAGAAAAAGCTATTTTTCCTTTCCAACGTGTCCCTAATTTGCAAGGATTATTTCTGCTAGAAGCTAGTGTTCTTTGACAGATACTCAAGAATCGTTAACACTGTAGTTAAGTATAATAACACCAATGGCCAGAGTCCCATTTACATATTAGTTTTTATTCTTTAGTGAAATGTTTGTAGCCGAACTTGATACGGCTGGAAACGCCACTGTAGTTATTGAGCAGAGACACTGAAAGCTGGTGCTCTATAGATGCGTTGAACTCTAACTTCCATCAGCCCTGTCCAGGTTGCTCACACTAAAATCTGTTAGTCTGTACATGCTACAATACCCCCCTCCCCATAACTTTCTCTGATGTTTTCCCCTTTAATTTTTCTAAAATACTGAACTAGACTTACTATGGCTCCTTCTCTGGAAAGTGCACATTGCTTCTGGTGAGGGACTATAATGGTCTTGGTTACTTCCCTGACATTGAGTCTGGCGATCTTCAAGTTACTTGCCCCTTATTCTCCATGACCTCGACAGATGTTGCATGGAGACTTGGTTAAACCGTCTATAAATATGATTGCCACAACAGTCTACTGAGGTATGTGCTTGTTAAAATAGATAACATTCTGTGTAAGGGTTTTTTTTTTTAATGAAATAATGAGTTACCATTAAAAGTCACCTCCCCAGAGGATAGTCATCATAGCAGTTGCAAGTTTTTAAAATCACTTTCTCCATTTCTAAAAAAAAAAAGTTATTGTTACTTAAAAAACAAAAACACCCTGAATCTATAGTGCTGAAGACATAATCCTCTCTTCCACCTTGCTGTCACATCAGCACCTACAGCATACTACTAGATTGATACTACATACTTTTATAGAGGACAAAACATACAGTCAACTCTTCTGAGTCACTGGGTATTAGGAATGAGATATGAAGGGATGTATTTATTTATGTGGATCAGCCTTGAAGAACATGGTTTACTCTAAGGTAGAGATGTATATGCTTGTAGGCAAGAATGAGATACTGCAAAATTATTCTCTTTGCTGCAGGAGAAGAAGAGACCATTTTTGTCAAGAGAAGAGAAGGAACGAAATAAAGGTGTAACAGTCACAGTAGGGTTCACAGTAGCAAAGAACGAGACTTGAAACAATTTTTTAAAGTTTGGGAAATACAAGGATATCAGATGCAGTGGAAGCATTCTGTAAATGTGGAGGCTTCTTGTCAAAACATTGAAACTGGGAACCTTGATGCTTATGCCATAAATCTGTACAGCTATTTAGCTACCTTGCCTCTGGCAACCTAACTACACAGCACACTGAATATACATTGCACAGATGAAAGGGCTGTTTTGTTTTTGTTTCAGGGAAGTGCATGGGATTGTGGCACACACTGGTGAGCAGTAGCTTCCTGCTGCTTATTTCCCTAAATTTGCCCTTTTTCTTGCCTAGTAGCCTAAAAAAAAAAGGGGGGGGCTCTCTTCAGCCCCAGTCACTGTGTGAGAGGGGCAAATCAAGGGAACTAAGTGGCTGAGAGAAAGGGAACAAAGTCTAAACACAGCCCAGATTCTTACATGCTTAATTGAATGTAAAGAAGAAAATACAGGATCTAGCTATATACTGTATACTTAACATATTTTCTATTTAGTTTTCAGAGAAGTTCTCCTGCTCTCCCTATACATGCATCAGAATTATGGGTTAGTGTTTTTCAGTGTCAGGTCAGGTCAGAAAGTCTGACACTTGAACACCTTCCTAAGCACCCTATAGATCTATGGAGAGCACTAGAAAAAAAAAATCAGAAGCCCTGATTTGTCAAAGCTGGCATTTATCCTTGAAAAGGTTACTTCCAGTATGAAACCAGAAAATCATTTCCAGTCGTATAAGAATTCTTCTGGGTATCAATGTGTAAGTAGATTCATTGTTTTGTCATATTCTACAATGGTTGTTGTAGGTTTTTCGGATTGTTTGGCCGTGTTCTGAAGGTTGTTCTTCCTAACGTTTCGCCAGTCTCTGTGGCCGGCATCTTCAGAGGACAGGAGTCAGAACTGTGTGCTCTGGTGCAGTTTTGTGGAATAGTTGAGTATTTATAGCTGTGGGATCAGCTTTTGTCCTTTTCAGGAGATTGGGTGATTATGGTGATCAGCGTGTTTTTTTGTTGTGGGTGTATTGTTGTGATAAGGGGGAGAAATGATCTGTCACTGTGATTGATGGGTGTTGTTAGCTGATCTTTTGTGTGCAGTGATCACCGGTCCTTGTGGCTGGGTAGAGTTTGTTGACCTTTTGCAGGCTGTATTTTTCAGTGCTGGGAGCCAGGCTTTGTTGAGTTTTAGACTTTGTTCTTTTTTGTTGAAGCTCTGCTGGTGTTTGTGAATTTCAATGGCTTCCCTGTGCAGTCTAACATAATGATTGCTGGTGTTGTCCAGTACTTCTGTGTTTTGAAATAGAATTTCATGTCCAGCTCGTTTGAGCCTCATGGCGCAGTGGTTAAACTGCTGTACTGCAGCCAAAACTGTGCTCACGACCTGGGGTTCAATCCCAGGTAGCCGGCTCAAGGTTGACTCAGCCTTCTATCCTTCCGAGGTCGGTAAAATGAGTACCCAGCTTGTTGGGGGGGGGGCAATGTGTAGCCTGCATAATTAATTTGTAAACCGCCCAGAGAGTGCTTGAAGCAGTATATATATAAGCAGCACGCTAAGCAGCACACTTTGCTTTGCTTTTTGTTTCAGGGCATGTTCAGCTACTGCCGATTTTTCTGGTTGTTTTAGTCTGCAGTGTCTCTCATGTTCTTTGATTCTGGTGTGGATGCTGCGTTTTGTGGTTCCAATATATACCTGGCCACAACTGCAAGTTATCCGGTATACTCCTGCATTGGTGAGGGGGTCCCTTTTCTCCTTTGCTGACCGTAATATTTGTTGTATTTTTGTGGTGGGCCTGAATACTGTTTGTAGGTTGTGTTTTTTCAAAAGCTTCCCCATGCGGTCCATGACCCCTTTGATGTATAGCAGAAATACTCTATTTGTGCGTGGCTGTTTTTCCTCTTCAGTTTGGTGTTGTTTTCTTGGTTAGATGGCTCTTGTGATTTCATTCTTGGAATAGCCATTTGCCTGTAGGGCCCACTTCAGATGGTTGAGTTCGGTGCTGAGAAATTGAGCTTCACAGTTCCGATTTGCACGGTCTACCAGTGTTTTCATTATGCCTCTTTTTTGTCATGGGTGGTGGTTGGAGTTTTTGTGTAGGTACCAGTCTGTGTGGGTGAGTTTTCTGTAGACCTTGTGTCCCAATAGGAGGTCAGTTTTGCGTATGACCATGACATCTAAGAAAGGGAGTTGGCCCTCTATTTCTTTTTCCATGGTGAATTGTATATTTGGGTGGATGCTATTGAGATGGTTTAGAAATTCTTCCAGTTTTTCTTCACCGTGGTTCCAAATTGCAAAGGTGTCATCCATGTATCGGAACCAGACTGTGGGTGCGAAGGGTGCCGAAGCCAGGGCCTGTTTTTCGACCTGCAAAAGGTCAACGAACTCTACCCAGCCACAAGGACCGGTGATCACTGCACACAAAAGATCAGCTAACAACACCCATCAATCACAGTGACAGATCATCTCTCCTCCTTATCACAACAATACACCCACAAGAAAAAACACGCTGATCATCATAATCACGCAATCTCCTGAAAAGGACAAAAGCTGATCCCACAGCTATAAATACTCAACTATCCCACAAAACTGCACCAGAGCACAGACAGAGTTCTGACTCCTGTTCTCTGAAGATGCTGGCCACAGAGACTGGCGAAACGTTAGGAAGAACAACCTTCAGAACACGGCCAAACAGCCCGAAAAACCTACAACAACCATTGGATCCTGGCCGTGAAAGCCTTTGAGAATACATATTCTACAATCTTTATTAATTTACATTGCTTCTGTATTCTATAAGCTCAAAAATACTTCAGAGTTGTGGAAAACATGTAACTTTTTGAGAAACTACCAACACATTTCAGAAATCAGTCTTAC
The DNA here is from genome assembly GCA_037013535.1 of Intellagama lesueurii. Taxonomy (NCBI): domain Eukaryota; kingdom Metazoa; phylum Chordata; class Lepidosauria; order Squamata; family Agamidae; genus Intellagama; species Intellagama lesueurii. The sequence goes on from JBAJHW010000003.1 coordinate 13,324,041, forward strand.
AGTAGTCTGCATTGTGGTGCAATGGTTAAACTGTAGTATTACAGCTAAAACTCTGCTCTCAGTCAGTGTTTGATACCAACGAATTCTGACAGCTGGCTCGAGGTTGACACAGTCTTTCATCCTTCTGAGGTTGGTGAATGAGTACCCAGCTCACTGGGTGTGGGGCAGTGTATAGTGTGTATAATTTAAACATTGTAAACCACCTAGAGAGTGCTTTAAGCACTATGGGGCGGTATATAGGCAGCATGCTTTGCTTTTCCTTTTTGCATTATTTCAAGAAGTGCCAAAGGTGGTCAAATTCACAGTGCAGCAGTTGTGGTACAATGTGGAAGTGGTAGGATGTCCTTTCTGAAAGCTTGTGCTCATTTGAAAAGGAAAGACATTCTTGAAAATGAAAAGCTAGGATATGAAAGCGAAAGGTTGTGCAACATTTTTGCCTTCAAGGAGTTGGGAACGTTCAGGTTTGTGATCTGCTATCTGGAATAATGTAGTCCTTGTCAGCTCCTCAGAACCTTTTGTTGCCTGTCCCTCTTTCAGATGTTTGTATATATCAGCTCTGATGTATGGTCGAGGCCTGGTTGAAAATGACTTCTGGACCTAGAAAATGTGCACACCTCTAGTCTAGATCTGAGCATCTGCCTTTACTTTATGGTTTCTGAACACTAGGGGTTTTTTTTTGCAATGGATCAAGATAAAATTGCAGTCTTTTTCCTTCTCCCCCTGCTTACTATCATATGATTATTTTCATGCCACAACAGCACATTGGTTGCAATGACCCATCACCAGGCTCTGTGTTATCTTTAATCCAGGAGTGCCACCTTGACCTGCCGAGCTTGTGTATTCAGCAATTTTCCTTGGTGCCAAGTGTGCAGTGCATGAGGAAGAAGTGCCCAGTGCATGCAGTATAAAAATAACATCGTCCACCTATGTAAAAGCACCTGTAGTGGGCTGCAGATAATGTCTTTATATTACTTTGTGTTGTGTTTGTACTACCTTAAATATGATACCTTTAAACAGGAGACAGATCACGGGAGGGGATGAAGAACATACACATTGGCAGAATGACAAGCAAAACTTGCCATGAGTCAGTAATCCAAGCACCAGCTGGTGGTTCATATGGTCCTGATCTTCTCTGGAGGCCCACACTTCATTATTGTTCCTTATCACATAGCATTTTTAGTGCATTAGGTACTTTCTCCTTCTCTTCTTCAAGAGCAATTCTAAGCTGGTGGATGTATCTTTGACCCTAATGAGCTTTTCCTTAAATAAATCCCACAGTGTCTTCCAAATTGCAAGCTTATCGCACATAGTAATTTTTTTCAACCGCTAATATAATGCATTCTGCTTTCTTTCTCATGAATAGCAGCAGCAGCAGCAACAGTATTCCCATTTATTATTACTACACCTTGTGAGTCAGCCTATAGGTGGGACTTTCAGGATCATGTACTCAGATATAAAACAATAAAATGAATAAACCAGCAGTAAAATACAACGAGAACTAGAGATAGTTATAACGACTCATTTCGCAGCTGTAAACACTGCAGCACCAAACAAACCAGAAACTAAACAGGATCAGAATAGCCATGGAAGTAAAGCAATTTTAAAATGCATGGGATCTAGGTTTGAGATTCCACAGTTGGAAGCTGCTACTGAAAAGGCGTGCTCACTAGTGAGCGAATGCCAAATCTCAGTCTGTGTGTGAGGGATGGGGGATTTTTCTTATTTCTGTGTTGTTAAACTGACAAATACAGGTAGCTAAACTGCTACATTTTGAATCCATATCTTTCCATCTGTCTCACATCTGTAAATGGGAAAAAGAGCCCCTCCTTGCACCAATAGAGGTTTTGTTATTTTTGTGCTTGTGTCCATTAAACTCTAAGTTCCTTTTGGGTTTCAGACAGACAGACAGCCTTGCAGGCAGCTGCGGGATAGGAGTCCTCAGCAATATATTGCACCTCCTGTTTTTGTGTACGGAGACCTTTGTGGAAGGGCCATGCACATCATCCCAGCTTCATCTTGCACAGAGCCTGATGACATGTTATTGTGCACTACTAACATTATTTTCTGAACACTTTCTGTCCAAGAGTGAAGCTTTATTTTCTTTGTGGGACAGTACTGTTGATCTGATTTTAGTTATTGCTGTAGCTTCAGTAGCTGCCTGTAATCAAATAGTGGAGCTGAGGCACTTTTAAATGAGTCGTATATTCTCAGGTAGGGATTCTTTTAATGCTGGGATAAGGAAGAGTACTAGAAGTGGCCATTTGACTCTTTATAGACCTTGGTTCCCAAAGTAGGGGACATTAATGGCTTAGCCTGTAATTCCCAGAAACCTGGAAAAATGCTATATTTGTTTTCTCTGTTAACTGAGAAACAGGGTGTCCAAATAGGACTAACCTTGGACTGTGTCATTATAGATTTGGTTTAAAAAGGGGCAGGGTGGATTTGATTTAAATCCAGTTCATTTCATTCATGATTTAAATCATAAAACAAAATTTTTTTGACAATTTAAAATATCAAAAACTACTTAAAATCATGATTTAAATCAATTTGATTTCAAAAATCTTTGATTTTTATCCAGTCTGCAAAGGGATTTTTCTCTTGTTTACAGATTGATAATGTGGACTGACATACTGTTTGTGGAAGGATATGCAATTAACATTTTTAACAAGTGAAACTTGTGTTAATAGGCTTTAAGGACCTTTCCCTTGTGTTGGTCCAATAGACTACAGTATTTAATATCAACCCTTTAATTTTACTCTACCACAGTTGTTCCTGACCTTGGGTCCTCAACTGATCTTGGACTACAAGTCCCAGGAATCCTGGCCAGCACATTTAGTGGTGAAAGCTTTTGAGAGTTTTAGTCCAAGAACATCTGAGGACCCAAAGCTGGGAACCACTGCCTTACCACACAGAAATTGGTGACAGAAGTAGATTCACAGGCTCCTCAAACTCAACATCTGATCTTTTAGAGAACATGTAATCCCTTCCTGAACAAATTAAGCAGGGGCATGCAGGACCCCAGACCATAAAAGGTAAGGTGTTGAGCAAATCCCCAGCACCATCTACTGAGAATGCTTGCTCAAATAAGATCAGAAATAGCGCAACCCAATTCAGGCAGCCATGCCCAAAGGATAGCATGACAAAAGGTGTTGAAAACAGCTGAGAAGTCCAGGAGAACCAGCAGGATTGCATCCGCCTGCTTCTGTGCTGGAAGAAGTTGTCCCATAGGGTGAGCAAATGGGTTTCAATGCCCAAACTGCCCCTAAATCCTGATTAGATCCTGACAAATTGACCCAGAAAAATCAGTGTTACCTGAAAGGCTGCTTCTCACTTGGTATATCATTCAGACACCTTTCTCTGGGAAGTTGGCAGTTTTTTTCCTCCTTATTGATGTATTTCTTTTATTTATATTCTGCCTTTCTCCATGGAGGCTCAAAGCAGACAAAGAGTATAGTGATGGCTTTGTAAGATCTAAAGGAGACTGTTATCTCTTTCAAAGACAAACTTCTAACTTCCAGGATCCAGCTGGTCATCCTTACTGGTCATGCTGTCTGGAGGGACAGAAAGAAAACTCACCAAATTATTTCTTCTCGTTTGTTTAGTTTGGAGGAGGAAAAAAAAAAAAAAAACTTGTCCAAACCATGTTTTTACTAGGAATGGTTTGTTTTCACCCCAGGATGAAAAGATACTTAACAATGCGGTTGGAAAGCCGAACATGGCCATATTGCAGGAATTGACATGTAGAGAGTTTAGCTGGCTGTGTTGCGCCATAGGGTTGTGGGTTTGTCTCTGCCTCAGCTTTTCACAGAATATCTGATGAATACTTCCTTCTGTTCGATACTGTGGCCTTTTGACAGTGTGTGATTTAGTCTGCTTTTGTGTTCTCGAAATAACCACAAAACATGGTTATAAGACAGTTTCCAGAAACATTAGAAGTTGCTTTATACAAAACCTGAAAATATTTTCTGTAGCTCCAAAGGGTAGAATGCAGACTTTCAGTGGAGATTTGAAACAAAAGGTTGCATGATCATCTGCCAGGGATGTTTCTATTGTGGATTTCCTCCTATGTCAGTGGTTTGAACTTGATATAGAATAAATCGAAATTGGAGGGCGGGAGGGAGGGAGGTGTGGTTTTTAAATTTGATTCTCATTTTTAAGAAAAAGTATAAAAATGCTTTGAAAAAAAATCCTGTGTAATAATAGTTAATTTTTAATGTGTTGAAGTTCAAATATCTGGTTGTGAATTTGTCGTTGTTTCAAGTCAAACTGACTTACAGCAACCCTAACAGAGCTTTTAAGGTAAACAAGATATTTACTGCTTCCACGTCCCCAGTGAGTTTCCATGGGTGAATGGTCATTTGAACCCAGGCCTCCTGAGTCCTACTCAGTTATTATATCCATTACAACACACTGGATATTGATTATGAATTAGGTATTATAAAGTCTAATTCTTTATTAAGAGACAGTATACTCATATAATGATTTAAAAAAAAAGAGTTGAAAATTGCTTAAAATTGTTTTTGGATTGGGGCCTCAAGTTTGTGATGTTCTTTAGCCTTCTGTTAATCTTTTTGTGTCTAGAGATTGGCAAGAACCACTGGTGGTTCTTCCTGGTTTGTTTACTGCTACAACAGGTGTTTGGCATTTCAAAGCCCTATCTCCTCCGGTTGGCTCCCACTCAAAGGTACCAGCCAGACGAGACAGGGCACAGAAGCCTGGACACTCCCTCCGAATGGGTTCCTGCCGGAGGGGGTGGGACTCTGAATCGCTGAGCACTTGTGGTGGTGGTAAACAAATGAACTGCTGAATCGGTGATTTGTGTCCCTAATTGTGTGTATAGAGGGACACTGTAAACATCAGTGTATAGAGAAGAGACATAACAGATCTGATGAAGTCCGTTTTCCACCTGTGACTGACGCTGTAGTTCAAGATTTCCCACCAACGTCAGTGTTGAAGATTCTTTGAAGCCCAATTATCGTATCCAGAATTGCTGGCGATAGTTTCCTTTAATAATATTTTTTTAAAACGTAAGATTGGCAACCCTAGTTTTGTCCCTCTGCAATTTGGTGTAGGTCAATCCCTTATCTTTCTCTCTCAGTGGCAGAGTTTCAAGAATCTGAAACTGTCAAAAAATAGAGGATTACTGGAGATGGAGTCAATATGAGCAAAGAGATTATGAAAAATAAATAATATGAAAAACATGTATTAAGGTTAAAGCAAGTGCACACACAAATGAAGTACGAGAATTGGTTTAAATTGTGCTTTAAATCAATTTGATTTAAATCAAATCCACCTTGACTTGATGGATCTTGGGGTACCTTTCAACTCTAGAGTTTTGTGGTTCCGTGAAAGCAGACCATTTGTTCATTTTGACCAACCTTGTTTTCTTTGGCACATGCTCTCTGTGGTCTTAGGCAGAAGTATTTTCTGGTCAGCTTTTGTAAATTGTGGTGCCAAGGATTGAACCTTGTCCCTTTAATTGCAAGGAATGTACTTTGCTACTGAACTCTCTCTCTTTCTCTCTCTCTCTCTCCCTCTCCCTGACCATAGCTCATCTGCAAAGGCTTTAGTTGGAATAAAGTGTTAACTGTAAGGTAAATTTAATAAAATGATGAGTGAATGAAACCATGCTATGAACTAATTTAATGAAAAAAATCATCCAAATGATAAAGTGTGTAATTATGCTAAATTTCATGACATTTGGGGTCACAAATGGATTTCTTTCTCATGTTCAGATGACATCAATTACTACCAGTTCTAGCTGTCTGTTAAGTGGTGGCTGTGGTAGCACATTATAATAAATGGACATTAATTCTTACTGAATTATGGAATTCCTGATGAATTAGTTATCACAGTCAGGCGCATGCCTGCGGAATTCTGTTCTTCCCCTAGTTAGTTTATAGCTGGCTGGATAGCTTGATGAGTTAGGTACCTGGCTGCAGAGCCAAACGTTGGGAATTCAGTTCCCCACTATGGATCTGAGAAACGCCATCCTGTGTGACCTTGGGCAAACTGTAATGTCCCCGGATGATCCCCAGAAGAAGGGAATCGTAAACCACTTCTGAGTTTTTCATACCCAGGAAACCCTGACAAAGATTGCCGTAAGGCAGGATCCACGTAAAGGCATCTGATTATGAATTGCTTAGGGTATAATGTGGGGTACTTGATTTTAAAAGATCAGATAGCCTTCTTCAGTCGTGAGCTCCACCAAATGCTATAGTTAGGAAAAAAGCAGAAAGCGATTATCTCAAACTGCAATCAAGCACACACTTATCTGGAACTTATTTCCCAGTAGGGATGTGTCATTCGGGTTTTTTTGGACTCCCAACTCCCAGAATTCTCAAAGAATTCCACAGGCAGAATTCTGAGAGTTTGAGCCCGCAGATTGAGACCTACAGACAGCAACATTTTGCTCAACTGGACCATGGCTCTCGTGGGCCTATACTTCCAGCTGTTAATATATAGAAAAACGTAGCCGCCATGGTGTGTTCTGGGAGCTGTAGTCTTGTGGCTTTCTGAGCTTTATAGTGGGTGCCTTCTAAAGAACTACAATTCAAAATGGAAGGAGAATGGTCTTGTCTCATCCAGTTGAAGCTTTGAAGGCCAGATTTTTCTCTATGTTTCCCATACTCAAATAGTTTTCCTGTGTTACTAAAGAAAGACAAAAGAAATAAAGGAAGAGTAAAAGGGACAACAGTTACATTCCATAATAGAAGCTTGGGAAAGCCATTCTCGCCTTTCTAGGAAAAAAAATACAGATGTCAGAATCTTAGCCATGTAAAACAGGTCATAAAATCATTTTGATGCTGTTGTTAGGATTAACTTAAGAAACCAAAATTGGAAAATTGAGTGACACGTTTTTTATTTGTCAGTGGTATAGAGAGGTGAAAGTTACTATCATACACAGAAATATTGTGTTCTGTACACAATTTTCAGGACTAGTCTAAATCAGTTTGCAGTGTGGCTAAATATATATTCCAGTACATATGCATGCATTCATTGTGCCATCTAAATTGGTGGTAATTTCACACAAAATACTCTCAGTGATCTGATAAATTATTTACATAAAGCAATAAACCGTTTGGAAGCTGGGGTAGAAGGAGGAGAGGGAAGGCTTGTTTGGAATATTCCTCTCCTCTTCAGACTGAGAATTCATATCCCTTCAAGATATAAGAGCTCAATGAATTAAACATCCTGGCCTCCTATAAGATATTCTTCTGGCTTTCTTGATATTTTACAGTTCCTGGGAGAAAGGGTTTCCCCTCTACTGTACATCTTCCCACTCACTCCCCTTTAACATCCCTCCCACAAAACTTAGAAAAGTTATGTTTTTGGGGGGTGGCAAGGCCCAGAGGCCACTGGCCATGCTAGCTGAGGGATTCTGGGACTCATGGTCCAAAAAGCTTTTCCAGGCGCTGTTCCTTCCCACCCATGCTTGACTGAGAAAGTGATGATTCAAGTGAAGTCATGCTGACCACATTTCTGTGGCTTAGACCGGCAGACCTATATACAGAAATATTCTCATTCCATACACATGACACAAATGTCATTGAGGGGCAGGGTGCCATATTATGCTGATCTTTTCCCTCGAAGAGTTTAATCCTCAGCGCTTAATTTTTCAGGTCGATAGCTGTGAAGAACATAGGAGAGTTTCCCATTTCGTTCTCCTTTTTGTTTCCACGTGAAGAAGGAGAACCTTGTAAGCATGTTATAGCAGCTTTCACAGAAACAGTTTTTGTAGTTTCTTGTGAAATATTCTGTTTATAAGCCTGTGCTTCATAGCAGCAGGATGAGCGTTATGCCAAACGCCACCAGCGTTATTCCAAAGGCTGCCTGCATCATATCTGGTTTTCCTGAAGAGTCTTTGTGTTCCTTCAATATGTAAAGTCAAAGCGACTCAGAGTTAATGCGATGAGCAGAAATAAAATGCATCTATAGTTCTGCATGCTGTCAAATTACCACTCTTTAGCTCTCAGTTCCTGCATTGTGTATGAAAGAAAACCTTTCATTTGAGGGCACTCAGGAGAAAATCGGATCACCGTTCAAAGACAATTACTGTGTTTTATCACTGCATCTCAGCTTTGATTGCAGGCTACTGTATATAGAGAAGTAACAGCTTTCACCTTTTCCTCCCCAGTTTAAATTAACTGAATCTGTTTTCCTTTGTCGGGTGACATTTCTAGGAAAAAGAAGCATAGGCTGCAGTTCTGTACATATTTACCTTAAGGTATACACCAGTGAACATGGTGATGCTTACTTCTGAGTATACCTGTATAGGATTATACTGTTAGGCTGCAGATAGGGCTATATGTAAAATGGAGACAGATTAAATCTGCCAATCCTGTGCAAGGGATGGAAGATCCATCTAGTTTTGCTTTTTTTAATCTTCCATTTTTCCATTCTCCACGTTTGTCACTCCCAAGTCCATTTCTTTGTGTTTCTGCATCTATTGCCACTGTTCTCAAGAATAATCATAACAGTCACATGCTGTCAAGCCAGTTCCAACATATGGTGACCCTTTTTTTTTTAGGAAGAAAGAACTTGGAAGTAGTTTAGCATTCCCTTCTTCTTAACAAGTGTACTCACCAATTTGTAGTTTTGTGCACATTTCTCCTAATCTACAGATAATTTTGCTTGTGATTCCTACTTTTGTAATGGTTTTCCTTTAATAAAGTGTATTTTTGTACATTATTTTTACCAGCATAAGAATTTTGTTTGTACTTTTTCCTAAGACAGGTATAACAAAAATAATTATTCTCAAAAGTATTTTTTTAAAAATAATTGTTGTGCTATATGCCCAGAGTAACTTGGCTACCTCACTGAAAGTTTATCTTTAAAAAATGTAATTCTTTCAAGCTTTTCTCCGACATGCACATTTTTGGATCTTTGAAAAGTTTTTCATTCTTGGACTTGTTCCCAGAATCCCTTAGGATGATGGATTCTGAGGGTTTTACTCCCAAAATAATGACTTTCCAAAGCTCTGTAAGTGTTCTTCTCTATCTTTTCCATATAGTTTTGGACCAGAGAATTGCAGTGTTAAATTTGTCAAAATGTGACATTCCCATAGGATCTCTTTTGCAATCCTCTGTTTGCTTCTTATGTTTCACTTCTTTATTTTTTTTTAATAACAACACTGTTGTGCCATTCATGTAATTGTCACTTGATTTCAAACATCCAGTTTGTGATTATAATTTTTATAATTATAATTTTTATAATTATAATTTTTAAATGATGCCCAACCTATTTTAAAATAAATCTGCCATACTTTAAGAAAAAAGTGTTGCTTCATCCTCTACATCATTTTGATATGTTTTATCTGTTTTTATCTTCCCCCTCAATAAAATGACGTCCAAGAAATAGAGTAGATAACAATAATAGAAAATGGCTGAAATCCTGCTGCTTATGGTACTAAGTCACACTAGAGTAGGCCCATTGAATAAGTGAGGATTGGATATTCAACTCTGCTTTAGTTCCACTGTTTCATATGGACCTACTCTTGTGGCAACTTACTTTAGCATAGTAAGTCACAGTTAGAGTAGACCCACTTGACCCAACAGTACTTACAGAGGAGTTGACTCACGAAATCCCATTGATTAAGTGGACTCTTCTAGTCACGATATACTATGCTAAGCAACAAGATTACGTACAACTATTGGTAAATCAGTGGGGTTCAACAGGTCAGTGAATCTTTGGTTATTAGTTTTAGATATTTTGGGGTAGTTATGGTTCATATTTCTAAGAACTGCTAATAGAAAGCTGCAGCATTTATTAATATAAAGACTCAATTATAAATCTGTTTTGTTTCTTAGAAGCTCTTTTTAGACACCTTTGTTGTACTTAAATAAACTAATATATTCTGTTTCAGAATCTTATTCTCTCAGCCTTTTCTGCTGAGTGATTGTGCAGTGGTATAGATTCCAGAACCTAGAACAAACTGATCAGAATGATCAGATGTCAGTGGGATTGTTTGTTTTCTACCCAAAGCTGTCTAACACTGAAGAAAGTTTTACCGTCGAGTCAATTGCAGAGTTGCAACTTGTAAATGGGGACACCCAGCCTTGTCTTTCAAATTAACAATGTGTTTCAGAGGTTGGAGGGGAAAAGATTTGGATGCACTCTTCATACTACCTGGGGAATAAAATGCTTTTAGAGGAGTTTACGCAGGGATGGTTTGGAGAGGAATGGTTGGCTTGCCTTTTTTCGAAAGGGATGCTTTTTGGAAAAACAGGACTGCCAATTCGAAAGACTGGTTCTGTGTTTTGGGGCTCATACCTCCACCTCCAAGACAGACAATGAAGAAAGCTGATGGCTGAAACATTGATTAATTTGAAATGTGGTGTTGGAGGAGAGCTTTACCTCCTCTATGGGCTGCCAGAAAGAAACAATAAGACAAATAGTGCAACTGAAGTCAAAACTTGCAGTAAATGGTCAGTTGGTGTTAAGAGGTGGTTGTACTTTTTACACATCATCTGAAGACAAAACTCACTGGAAAAGCCATTAAGGCAAGAAAGAGTTGAAGGTAATGGGGGGGGGGGGGAGAGGAAAAATGAACATAAGATGGATTGACTCAACAACAACAACAAAAAAGGAAGCCACACATTCGTTTGCAAGAACAGAGCAAAGCTGTTAATGATAGGATCTATAGAAGTTATTAATTCATAGGGTTGTCATGGGTCAGAAATGATTCGACAGCATGTAGCAACAGATGCAGAACTGGAATGAACCAGTTCATGTGGCAGTGGTGGTCACTGTGGTTCCTTTTGAGAGATGTAGCGCTATTTAAATGCAGGTAACCAAAAGGAACAAAAGAGTCACAATCACCAATTTGGTAACATACACACATACATAAATGGCGGAGGGTGAAAACCTTATCTCCCTGGTTTCCTGGAAATGATTGTTTCCCTTTGCAAGTGAGTATATGGTGGGTAGAGAGAATGACAAGTGTAAAGGTATAAAGTGCATTAACCAGCGATTGCCCACCCTAAGTTGGTATGAAACCTCAGCTGTCAGGAGCACAGAACTTCTGTCTACCCTCAGCTCCTTGAAAGGAGGGGATATGATTAAACAAAACCAAAACCAGATGAACAACAGTCAGGTGGCTCTTAACTACCCTGAGCTACGTATACTAGGTACATTAGAAACATATAGAAGGAGAGCTTCTTGATACCAAGTTAAATATGGATTTCTGCCAGGGAAGAAGAGGCGAACACATTTGCTCTTATCTAAACAAAATAGTCAGTGTCTTGGCAGGGTATCAGAGCCTAGATTGTGTTTACATTTGCAAATAGTGTACCCTGTATTCAGCCACGTTCCTTCCGACTGACTTATGCCAAAGATGAAACCGTCTCCCCATTTTGTGCTGTCGCAGAATCCGTCCCAGATCCATTAGCCACGTGCTGACAAATTGAGTTGGCTGCTTGGAATCTCCCAGAAGAGGCCTTGATTGCCAATTATACTGTTTCCCCCTTTTTCTCAAATTGCTGAGAAACATTAAGTCGCTTGATTTATGATTATTCCCGTGGATCATCGTCTGCATGCTAGGCAACCTTTTTATAATATTTAGGTTTGTAGTAGTATTGTGCCTGCTACAATTGCATTTTTACTTATAATGTTCTTAGTTTTGTGCAGATTTATTAACATTCCTCAGTCTGCATTCAGTCTGCTTCTTATTGGATCATTCTGCCTGCTTGATGTTTCATTGAAAAAGAGAAGAAAAGAGAACAAAGAAAACCAATGCACAGGTGTGGCATTTTAAAATATGCACGTATACACCTGTGTGTACACAAGTACACACATTAAAATAAATATTTTGTCATAGAAACATAGAATAATTGAGTTGGAAGGGACCTATACAGCCATTGAGTCCAAATCCCTGTACAACGCAGAATTCCACATCAAAGTAGATCTGACGGATGGTTGCCCAATTTTCTCTTGAATGTCTCCAGCACTGGAGTGCTCACCACCTCCCAAGGTAATTGGTTCCATTGTCGTACTCCTCTAACAGTTAGGAAATTTTTCTTGATATTCAGCCTAATTCTGACTTCCTGTACCTTGAGACTATTATTACATGTCCTGCACTCTGAGACAATTGAGAACAGATCCTGCCCCTTCTCTGTATGATAATCTTTCCAATACTTGAAGAGTGCTATCATATCTCCCCTCAGTCTTCTTTTCTCAAGACTAAACATGCCCAGTTCTTTCAATCGTTCCTCATAGGGTTTGGTTTCCACACCGTGACCATTCTTGCCCTCCTCTGAACTTGTTCCAGTTTTTCAGCATCCGTCTTGAAAGTGTGATATCCAGAACTGGACAAAGTACTTAAGATGAGGCCTAGATTTGGTTTGTATGGCTTCTATTGCTTTTATTTATTTATTTTATCATCGTAACTTTGAAATACCATGTTTCAAACACTGGAGCTGAATAATAAAAAAGGCTCTTGCTTTTAACTAGATGTTCCAGCTGACCTTCTTTTTCATTTTTATCCTTACTATCACATTTTGAAGTCTCAGGGATATAGAACTAGAAAAGTTTATTAAAAATGGATTAGAGGAGTATAGGACTGCCACTTCTGAGTTATTAAGTGAAACATATGGAGGGAAGATTGGAATCTTTTTGAGAAGCTTGACAGTGTCATACTTAAATTTGCTATAGTTTGGTTGAAGGTCCTCAGATGCTTGGTTGAAGGAATATTCTCCAAGTTAGTGTGAATTTCATTTGTGGAAGTATCTAGCTGTCTTAAATGAAATGCTTTGGGCTCTCTTCAAGATTTGTCAGCATTTCCATCTGAGGGATGTGAAGTGGCACTGTGAGGGAACTTACACGGAACTTCTAGATTGGGTTCAACTTTTGCTTCAAGCGGAATTTTAGCATTAAATCTATGCATATTAGGAATATGTGAGAATTCTGTTTAAGGTTTTCCCCTCTTGATGTTTCCAAAAATTTGCAGTTTTCCCATAAACATTGGCATAACTTGACTTTAAAGAGTAAAGAAGTGGGATAAAGGAGGGTAGATAAAAATCAATCATTTTTGGAAAAAATGATTTAAATCAAAATTTTAGTTTAAAAATTGATTTTTTTTCATTTGAATTGTAAAAAAAATCTTTTTAAAAAAATCATGATTTAAATCAATTGATTTAAATCAAATCCACCCTGGGAGAAAGTGAAACTGACAAGATTCTTAATACCCACATGCATGTGTTAAAAACAAGGCACTTATGGGAAGCAGAAGTGGCAAATTCTCAGATTCAGCATCATGAACATGGTTGAATTCACAAGGATTAAAAAGCTAACTTCCTTTTTTTTGCATTTGAGGGTTTTCTTGGATCAAGAGGCTTGTCAATGCAAACATACTAATGAGAATTGTAAAAAACAAAAGAATTATAAAGCATAAATACAGAAATCTAGAATAGTCTAGTCGTGGGGTGAGAAATAAAAGGTACAAGTTGTTACTGCTGTTCTTTCAAGGTAAAAGAAATGGAAAAAGAAATGTGGGAAGGGGAAAAAACCTTATTGGTTGAAGAACCTTAGAGACAAGTTTAGATGCAATAGAACAGAGGTCCCCAACCCCCGGTCCGTGGCCCGGTGCCAGTCCATGGCCTGAGCCGGACCAGACCGCAGAGACAGACCGCCCGCACGCACTCACCCCCGCGTCACCATTTGCGCATGCGCATGAGCGCCAGCACCCCTGCACAAGCGCCACACCGCAATTTGCGCATGTGCACGAGAGTGCGCACCCGCACAAGTGCTGCGCTGCCGTTTGTGCATGCGCATGAGCGAGCGCCCCCAGAAGCGCCATGCTGATGTTTGCACATGCGTATGCGCACAAGCGCAGGGGTGTCCCGCCTTCCCCAGCCGGTCTGCAGGGTGAAAAAGGTTGGGGACCTCTGCAATAGAATGTCATGGTTTAAAGAAGAAGAAAATCTAGGTTTTACCATCAAATTTTATAAAAAAAAAAGTCACTTCTGGTCGGTTGGTATAACAAAAAGTCAGACTGAACAAAATACTTACCTATCTTTCAGGTGCATGTCTGTTTTGCAAATGTGTACTATTCACATTTGTTGATACACATTTGTATTTGTACTTGGACATCCAATTAAGTGAAAGGTAGCCATTTTATAGCATGCCCCTTCATGCTTTTATGTGCTCTGGAGTAGCCCCATCTAACCTGGTGCTCTTCAGATATGTAGGCTTCACCTCTGATTATCCTCCATCAGCATGTCCAGTGGAGATGCTGACTGGGCATGATGGCAGTCACCAATCTAAGGGGGCACCACACTTTTGGAACGGGACGATACAGAACATTACATTTTCTTATTTTTCTCTTTGCATAGTTACATCTATTCTTTTGGCTCCCTCCATGCCAAAAAATCTCTTAAGAAACAGATGATTGGAAGAAGATTGTTTACATTCAGATAAGTTGCTGAACTTACCAAACGAACAATAGAACACATATGCCAGGTTGCTTTCACATATGAGTGGGAAACAGTAAAATGTTATTATATACAATTATTAATCTCAGCATGGGCTGGGGTGTTTGCATTTCTCATTTTGTTGAAATTACTTTTAGAAAACTCAGATGCCTCTATTGCGGTACAATTCCCACCCCAACCCCCAAGGTCCATCTATCAAGTTGACTCCTGCATTTACCATCATGTAAGGTTGTTACCACTCTGAAACATTTTAGGAGTGCTGTCAACACTGAGTTTACTGGGATGGTTTGGCGAAATATGAAGCTGTCAGCATGACAGTGTTTGGGTAGTGGCCATCTTGAGTTTACTCATATTCAGAAACATGATATGGTGTCATATGCAATTTGAGAGAGGGGGAAGGGACCAGAAATACACATACATAGAAACTACAAATATGAAACCCGTTGAAGCTTTGTCAAGCTTGATGGGTGCAGAAGAGGTGGGGGGGGGGGACTCCTTTCCCAAATCCTCCTTGCTCACTCCTGACTCCAGTTCTTCTTCTGGAGAGCTAAATGGTGGATTGTTTACTTTGCATGAGAAAGCAACCTCTCCCTGGCCTTCTACAGCAGGACTAGCAAAGAAAGATCCCATGCTTTAATCCTTCCACTCAAAGTTAAGCAACACTGAGCGAAAAGGACCAATAGTTTGACTCTGAGTAATGTAGCTTCATTAAGTGCAAGAGCTGTAGATGACTCCATTGAGGAAATAGCTCCCATGTTGAGGGACAGATGTTGTTTTCAGAAGAAAGTTCCACCTAAGGATGTGACAAATATGCAGTCCCTAATTCTTGGTGATTGGACTGTCTTGAGACAAGATGCTTCAGTGAGAACTTTCCAAACTGTATGACATTCCTTGAATTAGATGGAGCATCAAGACAAGGAATGCTCATAGAATCATAGAATCATTGAGTTGGAAGTGGCCTGTAAGGCCATTGAGTCCAACCCCCTACTCAATGCAAGAATCCAAATAAAAGCAAATTTGACAATCGGTTGTCCAGTTTTCTCTTGAGTGCCTCCAGCATTGGAATGCTCACCACCTCCTGAGGTAATGGGTTCCAGTGTCATACTGCTTAAACACTTGAGGTTTTTTCCCAATATTAAGCCTAAACCTGGCTTTCTGTAGCTTGAGCCCATTATTACATGCCCTGCATTCTGGGATGATTGAGAACAGATCCTGCTTTTCAAGTGCTATCTTATCTCCCCTCAGTCTTCTTTTCTCAAGACTGAACATGCTCAGTTCTTTCAGTCTTTTCTCAGAGGGCTTGGTTTTTGGTCCCCTAATCCTCCCATATCAAGGTTTCTAAACGTTGTGCATAATGTTTTTGTGGCGATCTGCACAAAATGTGTGCACTTTCCCTTTGGAAAGCAAAACACACTGTAAGGAACGAAGGATTGGCTATCACAAAAGATGCAAACAATCCATCATATGCTTACTCCTACCTCGATATCTATAATTGTCACCTGTAACGTGATGCCTTCCAGACATTTTGGAGTACATCTCCAGTCATTGGTCCTGATGTGAGTTGCAGTACAAAACATCCAAAGGGTGACAGGTTGGAAAGACTGATGTGTTTGTAGCATCCAAGGTTGTGTTGTTATTAATTAAATAAAAAGAAATTTTGAATTACTGTTTGTCAGATAAACGTTTATAGTGACGTCTATAACATTCTCCAGTTCATACATTTGTGGTTCATGAAATTCACTTTCTTATTGCAGCATGGGCTGTGTACCGTGTTATGTATATAACATATCAAGTTTGTTTCTTCTTTCTAATGAGCTAGTTACTTTTTACCCACTTATTTGACAACTCATATCACTCACTATGTTCCATACTTCTCTGAAAAATATTGGTGACTCAGAAGCTAGTTTGCCTAATGTGTTGCCTCTCAGTGTTCCAGATCTATTTAGGACACAAATTTATCACACCCTACCCCTGTTAAGTGGAGGACAGAGTGAGGTGGAGAAAAAACAAAGAGACGGACTGTGAACTTATTGCAACAGTAAAGACACTTACAATCATATACCCAGATGTTTGCAAAAGCTTATTGATTACCTCGTTTCATTTTGGGATTAACCCTTTACTGGGATAATGTCAGCTATGACGAATCATAGAATCTGTTCTCTTTGCCTGGGAGATCTAAAAATCTCTGTAGGACTCCTGGGGGAGTCGGTTATTCTAATCAGGTTCTCAGAGGACAACAGCAGTCTCCAGCCATGAATGCACAGAGTTGTTCAAATTTTATGTTGATATGTGCCATCAAGTTGGAACCGACTTATAGTAACCCTAATAGGGCTTTCAAGGTAGCTGAAATATTTAAGGAGTGGTTTTGCCAGTTTCAGTCCCCCATTGAGTTTCCATGGCTGGGTGGGAATTTGAACCTAGGCTTCCTGAGTCCAAATTGCTCGTTAGCTCAGTGGCTTAAGTATCTGGTCATAGAGCAAGAGGTTAGGAGTTTGTGTCTCCTTGACAGGGGCTGGACTTGATGATCCATAGGGTTCCCAATAGTCAGTCAATTTATCCACTAAAATGCTGGGTGTCTGAATAGTTAGTGTGTTCAAATGAGGGAAATGTAAATCTGTGCAAATCTGTCAAGGTCAGTTTTGTTGAGGTTTTGCTTTGTCCAGTGCTAAGCCCATTCCAACTCACTTGTGGATTGGCCTGTGAGCCTCCCCCACCCACTCACTCCACACAGAAACATATATGCATTTTCAAACATGCAGTTTTCAAAATAGAGACAATATTCATTCCCATTCTCCAATTGTTCACAATTGGATTTTCCCTAATGATTAAACTATCTTTCTGTGCAGTTGTCAGACATGTGCGTTTTCTGTGCATGTCTTAAGATGTGCAGTTGTTTTTGCTAGGTTAGCTATGTTCTACATATTGTATTAGAAGTATAGGGTTGCATGGTTTTCAACTTCAGTTTATCTTCAGATCTGCATTTGGTTCCAAGGCATGCAGATTGGTTAATCTGTGCATTAAACTACAAACCCAACAATGTTGTGTTGACTACACAAGGCAGCACTACGGGGACAGTAAATGTGGTGGTTTTATTTTTCACTCTATCTATTAAGCTGTGTGTTCTAAAAATAGCAATTTCTATTACTCCTACTTCATTGTTGTTTCTGTAATGTTGTTTCTATTATGCCTACATCATTGTTGCAGTTATATCTATAGTTTTTCTAGTTAGGTATAAAGACTTCTCATCATGCTGTTATCTTTATCAGAAAGCTTTTTTTAAAATAGTATTCTGGGACCTTTAAGATTAGCGGATTTATTTCAATGTTAGTGTCTATCGATTACAATCTGCATTCTGTGTCTAAAGTGGATTGTGATCTACTAAAGGTCGAGCCGAAATAAATCCATTAGACTTAACAGGTGCCACAATGCTTTAGTCTCTGTTTTATTTTTACTGTGTATGTTGAAATAGATTAACATGGCCACTTCTTTGAAAATTATTAACAAGTGTCATAAAACCCAGCCATACTTCTGAAAGCCTTTTATTCATACCAGAACGTCTAAAAATCAAATTCAGTTCTTAAAAAAAACTTCTGGTTTATGAATATGGGATATAGTGCATCTGTATCTATCAGCAAAGTGCCAGGAAATGGCCCAATATTGCTACAAATGTCATGCCTGTGTTGCCAGCAGGAAAAAGGATGCCAAACTTTCCATAGGAAAGGGCAGCCTGAATGTTGGCAACACCAATAGCAGCAGTCAAGATGGTCTACCTTCATATGCTCACTACCATTCACAAAGTGACATCAAGTAAGGGGAAATCCCAGAAACAGACTACTTTTCATCAGTTAACCACTTCTTACCCGTGGCTATTTTTCAACAAGTGTGAATTGGCTCCCTAGAGCAAAAAAGAGTAAACTGAGGCTATCCCACACTGAAGATATAATGGAAATACAGAACCAACCAGAAAATACAATAACACTGGGGAAAGGAGGGCAATAGGAAAAGAGGAAGACCTAAAATGAGACAGATTGTCTCACTAAAGCAGAACTTACTGGGAAAGAGAATATTGCTAGGAAGGTGGAGGGGCAGTAGGAAGAGAGAACAGCCTGACATGAGATATTGTTGGTTTGCAAGATCTGAGCAGAGCTCTTAATGGGACATTTTGGAGATCTGTAACTCATATAGTCACCACACATAAAAAGTGACTTGATGGCACAGAAGTTGGAGTATTTTTCTAAATTACCAAATAATTGTATTGTGACAAGATGGGTGGAATGGTTGAGACTATGACAGAATATAGGCATCAAAGATCTGCTAACATGGAGTAAGACTGTCCCCAGCCATAAAGCAAAAAATGGTAATTTATCAGCTTAAATGAGTGAGTTTCTGAATATTTGTTCTCTATTCTTTTATTAATATCCCTTTAAATATTTTTACAATTAGACACAGAATATATTTGCAAGTACAAATCCTTGTTTTTCTAGGAAAGATTTAAAAATTAAATAGGGTCCTGATTTACAGGCTTAAAATTCTGAATGCCCCAGATCTGGAGCTGATTTCCTCTTTGAAAACTTGTGTCAAGAGCTTGGTCTCAGAAATCCTGACAGAATGTTTACTGAAAGCACTCAGGGCTGTGACAATCACAATTGCTCTGTACTTTTGTAATTTGGAAGTACTTTGAATATGCCTTATAAAATTGTACGTTAATTCCTTGTACTTGCATGGCAAAATGTCCCCCTTTTTAGAGGATCGTCACTCCATTACTTTCTTTTAAAAAAGAACCCATTTTTAAATCTCATTCTATAAAAGCTGTGAACTTTTGTTCACCTTTAATTTTTCCTTGCCCAAACAATACATGCTATTATCTGCCTGGCAAGCGTGTACCATGGATGTTCAGTTTATAACAAAGTGGCTGTTTTTCCCATTTGAAAGGCCTCTTTTGGGGATAAATATTTCAGCCCCTGCAGCCTGGATTCTTTCCAAATAAAAAGTGGTGTGGCCAAGCATTCTCTTTCAAGATAGGCAAGATTAGTATTTTCAATTTATATGAGCTATTTTAAATATATGGAGATTTAGGATCACCTACTTATGAAGCAAGATGGACAGACAGTTTTACTTTTAAAAATCATAACTGAAAAACCCTTTGTCCAAATTTGGCACACAGGAAGAGCTGATCTGGCACCCAGTTTTAAAGGTATAACTTGTATGCTTGTTCTCCCATTTTTAGTATTGCCTTGTAGAATTTTGATTTCGTTTGCTACACAGTAACATAGCTGCACTATTGTGCAGGTATAATGCAAAAAGAAAAGTAAACCAACTCAAGTGAAAGAACTTGCAAAAAAGGCCCTAATAAAGAGTCACATATTGCCTTTGTATGGCATCTTGCTGCTAAAATGAAATATTGCAATGCTGCGTGCAACACCATTACCAGTTAATTAAATCTGCTGCTTGTATCTGTACTGGGGCAGCTAGATTAGTATATGTGCTGGAAACTGCTTTCCGCTATGTTGTTTCTTCTGTGGTTGGGTGGGTAATATTATTTTAATTGGTACATTCTGATAATTAAGTTGGGAGTGTGCATATTTGAAGACATGTATCTTAGGTGTGATCGGATAGGGAAATACTTTGCATTTTGGGCTGCTTGTGAACCAGTCAGTGAAATCTATTTCCCACTGCTCACACGATGGCCGAGCAATAACACTCCATCCCGACCCTGACTCATTCCCAAACTGGATCTTTTTGGTCCAGGTTCAGGGCTACTCTTTCTAGGGCTGGGCTGGAGCAATTCCCCAATGGATAGAGGGATCATTTTAAGGAATATTGCTCCCAGAAAAGCAACATGCAATCAGACATGATCCTTTCTTGCCATCCAATTGCACTCTTAGCCATCTTGAGACCTGTTTGGGATGACCAAGGCAGGGTAGAAATCTAGTGGAAAAATAGAATAGATTATCCATTTTCACCAGGGACCATATGGCCCCCTATGGGCCACCCTGGCACATTTGAAAGGAGCTACAGATTCATGTGTCATATCCTTGTTTGAATAGAGCCCAAAACTTCCCTTCTTTGGCAGGGAACCTTGGAACTTGAGAAGAGCTCCTAAAAGGGTTGTTTCAAAAAAAAAAAAATGTTGAAAATGGCTGGAAAGAGATAAAACAGTCATTTTGGAAAGTGTATTGTTCTGTGGTTGTTGATATTTCAAAAAGTGAAAAGAGCATAGTGATCTTGAATTTCCAGAGTTCGGAAAAAAAGTTAATGAGGATTTACTGTTCCCAGAATTCTATACTCAGAATGGCCATATTCCACATTCGGTGTGTTCCCCAGAATTCCAGAGGTTGTCATTTCAAAAAATAAAACTTTTCCAAGTTCTTTTCTAAGCACTGCAGGATCTCTCTCTGTCTCTGTCTCTCTCTCTCTCTCTCTCTCTTTCACACACACACACACACATGTAAGCACACTTTCAGCTGTTTAGACACTTCTTTTGCCTTTCACTATCATTTCATTCAAGAAGATGAGTGATGGGCTTGACAGCTCTGTCCGACTGGGATTTTGCGTGCCTCTGTAAGTGAGAAAATTTTGACAGCCTCAAACGGTGGGATGACACTGCATTGCAAGTAGAGAAGTAAAGTAAATACTGTAGCACATTTTATTAAAATGTACAGTTTCTATCTATGCACATAAATCTACCTGTATAAAATAAAGATGTTTGGAGAACATTGACTTGCTGACTCATTCACTGGGGTAGCACTTATGAGCTATTTCCCAAACAGATTAAAAAGAAACAAACCCTGACTTTTCATTTCCTCTTGGCAGGGCCAGTGTTATTTATTTCAAATATTTATAGCTTACTTGTTGACTTAGGGTTTTGATGCAGCTTCTAATATATGTAAATGTACCCCAAAAAAAAACAAACACAGACAAACAAAGCAAAGTGTGCTGCTTGTATACCACTCCATAGTGTTTAAAGCACTGTCTGGTGGTTTAAAATTGAATTATTCAGGCTACACATTGCCCCCACCCCAGCTACATAGCTTGGTGCTCAATTTCTGGGCCTTGGAAAGATGGGAAGGCTGAGAAAGCCAACTTCCATGAGGACATACATGCTGATACAAAACCATGTAACATTTCTAAATTTCTAAAGTCAGCTACTGATTTAATCCCATAGTGTTGTGGCGCCCATAGTCATGAAGGAAAGAATGCAGTCATACTGTAAGAAGCCCAATTTTAAAAAAAAAAGTGTCAAACCTCTCAGTAAATATATGAGGTTATGTAACCAATGCTGAAAAGAGGGGGAAAAAAGCCAGAACCTTATCTCTCAAAAACCTGTCCTTAGCAAGAGGGACATTACTAACAAATCACTGTCTCTCCATTATCCTCAGATATTCCATCTACACAATTTAGTTACAGCAGTTTATGCGCCTATAACTGTCATGGCTGCATTCCATGAATCCTGAAATTTGTCGTTTGAGAAAGAACTTTTAACTCGCTGCTAGGGGACTCTTGTGCACGTCCCTAAACTATAGGAGAGAATTCTAAGTAATTTGCCAAACTTCAAATCCTAGGATTTCTTAGGAAGGGTACCTCTGGCAGTTCAAATTTTGACAAACTGCTGGAACTGTCTAGAACAGATGCATATTGTTTGAAATCCTGTTGCTCAGCTACACATGCATAATGTGAGGTTATGGAAACGATAGAAGAAATTGTTGCAATGCAAAAGTAATATCCACAAAACACTTCTGTGGGCATATTGTGCAACAGGCCCGACATGAACTGCACAAGTGATTGTGCAACCACTATGTGAACAGCATGATTGCCTGTACAATGCAGGTGAGATTTTATATTATGCCAATTGGAACAGGATTTCAGCCTCTGAATGGTAGTTGCTGGTGTTGTCTGAACCTGAAAGGAAGCATGTGGGCTTCCTGCTGAATCAGCAGAAAGCATAATAGTGGATTAGATGGCATATCATCTCATCCATTGAGACTCTTATCTGTCTGTCTGCTTATCCATTTATTTCAAAACTCATTCAGTACACACAGTTCTGTGGCATAGAGAGAGATTAAAAACATCAAAATACAAGGTACTATTGAAGCTGTGCAAATAAAACAGCACAGGGGAGACGCAAGATGAAACCAGTTGGAATGGGTTGGACGCTGGAAACAAGTAAATGCACTTTTTTTTTAATTACCTAGAAAAATATTTTAAAAGTCTTTCACATAAGGCCACAAGAGCTTCTTTCTGGAGTTAAAAAATAGTAGGCTCAGCAGTGAAAATAGAGGGAGTGCCAGCCAACGTGCATGAGAAAGTATTGAAAAAAGGTGGTGATACTGGAAAATCCCAGTTAGCAGTCCAGCCACTCTAAAAGAGGTATGTGAAGAATACTCATTAAATTCTTCATTCTTATCAGTTTAAGCTGTCTCAACATGATCGATACCTCAGTAAGGAATTCTCAGTGTCTACAAAATTATTTTTTCTGTATGCAGACCAGACAAGAAAAGTATTTTTTTTCCTCAACTAGGCATCCATAATTTTTAGAAGCTATGTCTGCAGAAAATGGATGGCCGTTCTCTTTGAGAAGTAAAGCACCCATGCATAGGAAGCACAGAAGAAATGTACAGTTGTTCAAAAAGATGCAGATAACCTATTGGATGCTTCTAACATTTAATAGTTCATACAACAAGGAAGCAGATGTCATACTTTTGTGTAATGTTTATGTGCAAAAATTGTTCTCACAAATGCAAAAACTCTAGTCGAGAAATACAGAAAAACACTCCGGCCACCCATGGTTTCTCATTGTCATATGTGTCAACAAAATGAGTGTGGATCCAAAACTGTACCTGGAAGTTTTTGAACTGTTTTCAAAATTAATTGTACACACAAATGTATTGTTTAATAGAGAGGGAATGATAGTTGTGAAGCTGTTTCTTTCTTTCACATGGGGTTGATACTTTGCTCTCTGTTACTACCATGCTGCTCTGCTGGTATGGTGTTGGTGCTGATGGGGATGATTGATATGCTAAATTGGAATAGCTAGGGCTCTATAAGTGTGCATGCTTCATCATTACATATTCGCAGAAGAAAAGGACAGAAAATGATACATGCAGACAATTCTGGTATTCCTTTGCTGTTACAAAGTTTTATAATGCTTTAGATTTGAATATAACAGTTTTACAAGTCTCACCAATACAAGAAGTCAGCAGTTTCAATTAGATTGTCATGGTAAGGAGACAGACACTCAGCCAGATGCTTGAAGGTCTATTGTGAGGGGAATGAATAGGAAAGGTGGGGACTATGGGAATCCTAAAATCATATTTGATCTTTTGATGAAGGGAAGATTTAGGAACTTCTCATCTAGGTTAAAAATTCTCACCATTTCTCGTCTTTTTTTCACAGTGTCTACATTCCATTTCCTTCTCTGCTTTCCCCAATTAACTTGTTTCAGTTGAATAATATTGATTGATTGATTGATCGATGGATTGATTTAGCTTGTTTATATATTTGCCTGACTTAGTGAGATTACTTCTCAGGGCAGTTTACATAGCATGAGCTAAAATATATAAACTCAAACAATAAGAGATTATTGTTGACCATCTTCCCTAGCTAAATCAACCAAACATTAACGGTATATGAAAAAAAGGGAAACAGCTGGATGACACCTGAAATGAAAATAAACCTTAACTAAGTTCAAACACATCCACCAAACTTGTTCCAAACCTGAAGAACAGGTTATTCAATCATGGAATCAAAAAGAAAACAATTAAAACACTGAAAAGAGATTGCCAGGATGCACTGTTGTAAAAGTGGGTGTCTGTGTAATGCTTTCAGCGTATTTTTAAAAAAAACACCATGTGAAGAAGTAAATAAAAGAACTTGGAAGTTTTAGAACACATTGATGGGATCTTAAAAAGTGGAACCTGCAACAAAATATTGTAGCATATCCGTCGTAGTCCTCATCAGAGTTCCAGCCAGCTGAATGTGCAATTTCCAGCAGATGATCTGCATTCCACATCCAATGAGTCCTCATTGGGATATTGTTTGCCCACCTTATGCTTTTTTTTCTTTCAAAAGGTATATCTGCAAACCTCAGATTTCCCCTGAACATACTGAAACCTCTGTCTTCTTTCCAAGGTTTTATCTTCATTCCTATGAGATCTTACACCTAAACTTGTGATCCTAGTCAGTGGAATTCCCAGTGTCATGAGATTATGTTAGCCCTTTCCTTACAGTCCTTCTGCCGGTAGATGAAAACCTTTCATTTTCAGTTGGCTTTTAACCTCTAAAACTTGTAGAATTTTAATTGTTAGAAGGAAATGCCCCATATTTTATAAGTTTTTTTTTAAAGGAACAAGGTATTTTAAACCTGTTTTAATTTTTTAAACTAATGGTGATTTTAATATTCTTTTTGTTAAATTCTAATTTAATGATACTTTCTTAATTTGTTGTATCATTAAATTAGAATGTGTACTGCCTTGTGTTGTTGGAAGAAAGCAGGATAATAAAGTAAGTGAGTAGGTAAGTAAGTAAGTAAGTAAATAAGCAAATAAGCTGGCTGATGAAAGGGTGATTTCATTCAGGTTGAACAAGGTACATTTTCTTTACAGCATATTTCCTTTAATCTCATTTAGAGAAGGATGGATTGAATTGGAGAGAATTACTTGGCAAGTCTATCTCCAAAGTTTGGGTTGATTAATTAATATGAGGGAGAGAATGAAGCCAGACACCTAATTTGGTATTTGTAGGTTTCAAGAGACTTTATTTTGGGATGGTGGTGTAGAAAATTAGAATTGCTGTGTATATGTGGCTTCCTGGGTAGCAAAAAAAAGTATACCTATGCTGAGAGAAGGAACTAGACTAAAAGTTTCTCCAACTCTGCCACCCAAGTCGGGTTAATGTCAGTCAATTTCGTACAAAGTGCAGAGGCAGCTGTTGAGTAGCGATAAGGTTTGAATTACTGGGCCAACTTGCAACCTTATTTGGGCCATGTTCTGCCTGGGGGCTTTTGGTTGCTAATCTTTTAAATAGAAAATGTAAGTAAATAAACAGGGGGGAAATGAGTTTGTTTGAGGAAATGACTGATGTGCTCCTATGCATCCCATCCCATGGAGGTGACTCAAACCAGCTGCCTCGTTTATGGGAGTTACTAGAGTTAGAGAGCTAATAGACTTCTCCATCTACTCTTCTACTCGTGCAGATCGCATGGGAATGAATGGAAGATTTGTAATTACTCTGCAGTGACCACCAGTGGACATTCAGTACATTGCTACTTAGTTACTTTTTTCATTACTTTCTTCCTTTTTTATTTTCAAGATTACATCTCTTTGTCCTGATGTAACCTCTATCAAGCAGTTCTGTACTACTCAAACCTCCATGTTATAATCACATTTCTAGGGTTGAAATTAGAGATGGGGGTATTCGTATTTGTATACGAATACCCCCACACAGGTGGAGATAACGAGGGTCCAGCCCCCTGGGGCCGGACTGTCCACTCACCTTTCCGCTGCTGCTGCAGGCTCTGTGCTCCCTTCCAATTGCTCCGGAGCACCCGGTCGGAGAGCCACTCTTCGACCTGGCAGGGAGGCTCGTCATCCCGCCTCCTGCCAGGAGTGGCTAGCCAACCGCGAGCTCTGGAGCGATAGGAAGGGAGCGTGGAGCCCGTGGCAGCAGCGGAAGGGTGAGTGGACAGTCCGGCCCCAGGGGGCTGGACCGTCATTATCTCCACCTATGTGGGGGTATTCGTATACAAATACCCCCATGTCTAGTTGCAATTTAAAAAACCTTAAATCACTTAATATTTTGTTTATACAGAGTATAAAACTTTAGCAGTCCCCCCTCCCCCGGTCAAGTGAGTGTGAAGTCATATTGTTTATAGGTTTTCTTTGTTTCTGAATAGTCTATTTTTGCTACCTTGACATTCCATTTGGATTATTATAACATGCTTTATATACCTCTTCCTTTGGAAGGTGTTTGGAGACTCATGTGACTCAAGGATGATACAGCCAGAGTGACCAAAGGTGGTTATAACAAAAACTATAAATCCTTGTAGCAACCACTTCACTGGTTTAAGCTTTGCTCCCAGACACAATCCAAAGTGTTATTTCTGACCTATAAAGCCCTAAATGACTTGAGTCCCGGCTATCTTAAGGACCACATTTCTCCATGTGAATGTCTGTAGATGTAAAGATTTTCTGGGGATGACATTCCTTTGGTCCCACCACCCTCAGAGACATGCTGAGGACATGAGAGGGCCCTTTCAGTTTCTGTTCTTAGGTTGTTGACACCCCTCTCCCTTTTAGGGTGGCCAGGCTCCCTTCTCTCCTGGTGTACTTTGTTCAGATAGGTCTTTGACAATGACCTGCTGCTGAGGAAGAGATTTTGACCGTTTCTAAGTGTTTTTAGTGGCTTTAAATGGTTTTCCTCAGTTGTTTTGACATATGACGTGTTCACTGACTTTTTAATATAGTACTTCATTGCACTGTATTCATCTTTTTAAAGATTTTTGTAAGCTGTTTTGAGCCCCTTTTTGGGGAGAAAAATGGAGTCCAAATCGTAGAATATTGAATTAATAAATCTTGTTACCTGCCCTGAGCACACTGATCTCATCTGATGTCAGTAGTTTAGCATGGATGGGCCCAGTTAGATTGGAGACTAGCACAGAATACTGGGCGTCTCCAGATGGTATTAGGAAAGCATCCTGTGTGAAACCCTGGAGGATTGACTGTGTTGGGTTACATGGACCAATTGTCTGACTCGGTACAAGGCAGCTTTCTTTGTCCCAATTGGGACTGGTTCTGGCTGGGGGCCTTTAGTTGCCAACCCTTCAAACAGAAAATTGAAATAAAATACGAAATGGAAAATTTGTGTGTCCATGTTCATATCTCATGGGAAAATTTCTCCGGAGAGCCCAGATTCACTGAGTGTCATATGTACTGTGGAGCAGCAGAGCAGAACTAAAGAGAAAACAAATCCCAGTCATTGTGAGTAAAAAAAAAAAGCCCTTGGAGGATGCTTGCTTTAGACATGCAACGCAGCCATGCAGATGCTAACCGAAGCATAACCCTCCATCTGTCCCTTATGATATGAAAAATACTGCTCCTTATTTATGTTCTGCCACACCCAAATTTCAGATCCCACACCCCTCTGCAGCAGTTTAGACTGTTTTTGAGAAGTGGTTCTAAACAGAAGTTTTGATGACATGTTGAGCATGGTTGAGGCCAATACATCAAGTCTGCACCGCAAGGGAATACCATCTGTTCCTTTATGGATGAAGAGAAGTGTGTTGTACATGTACAGCAAACAGTATGGAATATGAAGAGCAGTTGAATGGTATTTGGGAGGCCAGGCCTGTTTAGGGATGTAGGATGCAATAGCAAATACCTCTGATTTTCCATTCATACTGTGTTGTGTAGACATCCTGAGCAGACAGCAAGATCTGGGGATTTGTTAAAAAAAAGATATTGTATGTGAAGATGCTTGCTTTAAAAACACACACCTCTCTCTCTATAAATTAGTGATGAGTAAAGTGTAGCCCTTTTAGTTGTTGCTGGACTATAACTCCCATCAGCCATACCCCTCACAGACAGTAGGGAGGGCTGATGGGAGTGACAGTGTAATCAGAGAGCCACACTGCAGCCCGTCCTGGTTGAAATGAAGCCAAAGGTTCTGTGGAACAGTCAAATGTTAGCAGGCAGGAGAACGGGATTCTCAGCATCCATTGATTGAAAAGAGTCCAGAGATCAATTCACATGATGGACAAAACCCGTTCTGCATGGACTTATTATTAGACCCACCCTGTTGCAACAGTATAAGGATAAGACAGGTGGGTGTTTTATATTCAGAATACGTCAATGACAGTGCAAGGCACATTTTGGTTATTATACGTCTGTGAAAGATTTGCTTTGATTTCCATGTTATGGGAGATGAATGTGTTGTCACTAACAAGAGGAAATTTTAGAACAAGTTATTTAAAACTTTCCCCTGACAGCTCCACCACTCCCCAGCAAAAGATCACAGCTCTGTACATGCAGCACACACGTGGGAATGATGTCCATGGAAATGATTGCATTGATGGCCTTGGAAACCTGCAGGAAAGCCATGATCACATGCAGATTTTTTTAACATTCGGTCCATGTAGATTCACCGGACAGACGATTGGATTACAGCCAAAGTGAAATCCACTTCTGCTCCTCTTTAGCACTATTAAAAATTCAGGGCAGCACAAAATGAGGAGTGGCATTTGGGATGATCTTTGGAGGAACTGCAGAATTCAGGGACATTTGGAATTTCAGTCTTCCGCCTCTTCTAATCCAGTATTTGACAGAGATGAAATTCTGCTTTTCCAGATTAAGCTGCTGGAGCTTGTTTGGGGATGTATGATGCTTTCTGTCCCAGAAGTAATGTCATACGATTGTGATGGGAATTTTCTGGGTGGTGGGGAGAAGGGCTGCCTCACCAGAAGGAGAGGCTCTGCAGAAAGCTGGTGTCTTTCTGTCCTCCATAATTTACTGCTGGGAGGGGGGTGTTACCCTCTCCTAGATTTGAGTAGCCAGAGTTATCTAGCAGTCAGAGTGCTGAACTTGGGAGATCTAGGTTCAAGTCCTCACTAAACTATGAAACTGTTGGAATTTTATTTGCAACCTTGCATGCTTCCTGTGGTTTGAGTGATTAGGAAGGGACTCCTCTGGCTGGGGTGACTGTCAGTCTGTCTAGCACTGGCCAATTTTGTTCCTTCCGACCTCTAAATTCAGAGAGAGCCACGCTTCTCTGCTGAGTGTTCCTTTACCCCTCTCTTTTGTCTGTTGAAGTCAGTTGGTTTGTTTAGTTTGCTGTTTGCTGTTCCCAACTGTAACATTTTTATCCTTCCTCCTGTTAGTGTCTCAGAGTGAGTTATTGAGACTGTAAGTGCCAGTTAATTAAAAAAAGAGGTGAATTATCTCAGAACTTGAAGCTATTCTCATCTGTGAGTCTCTCTTCTTGTACTGGGTAACAAAAAGGGAATTTTAACCACAAATTCAAAACTCTGCAACAGAAACTCACCAAGTGACCTTGCGCCACGTACTGCCTCACAACCTGGCCTGCCTCACAGGGTTGTTGTGACAATGAATTTGAGCAGAGGAGAGCCCTGCATATTTTCCTGAGCAGCTCACTTTCAGAATATTGGAGTATAATCCCAAAGAATGATACAGCAATATTCCCTCCCCTCAATACAAGGCACAAAAGAATTGGAAGCTTCTGAGTGATAGTTTTTGTTTTGGCATTAATTGGACCTGAGACCATGACCCAGTCACTGTCCCAGAGTTTTTTTTTAAAAAGTGATTTAAAAATACAGGGAGCTCACATTGCTTCCATGAACAGAGAGATGTCTCTGGTTTCCAAGGAGAATGTACGAAAGCAGCTTTGCGGATTCTGTAAATTGGCCCTCAGTTCCCAAACCAATAATACAACTGTCAGCTTTTTACTTTAGAAGAAGAAGGGGATTTTTAACCAGCAGTAGAAGCTGACCCCGTGCTCCCTAACCCTCCCTTGCCTCCCTCCTCCGCCCATAATCTTCCTCTTCAAAAGCATAGCTCTGGATCATTTCATGGGTAAAAGGTTATCTTTTCCAACTACAAAGACGGGAAACATCATTTCTCTTTCTCTAAATTAAAGTTTTAAATTCTGCAGACGGCTTTGGGTAAATAGGGTAGTAGACTGCTTTCTTTAATCTGGTTTATTATTATTACAAGGTCAAAAAAGGGAGACGCGATGAAGGTTATGAAGGAGCGGGTGAAATTTTAAAGGCCTCAGAGCCGTCGCTCGAGGAAGGAAAGCAAAGCTGGTACTCATTGGGTTTTCACATCAAAGTGGGTTAATAGCAATGATCTGTTTGTATTTCCAGTGTGAGCCCCTTTCTTTATCCTTTGATTCCACAGCTGGAATGTATTCTCTCAGGGGAGTTTGCATAGCACATAACAGATAATATTTGACAGTAGGAGCCCCAGGTTCAAATCCACACTTGCCTGTGAAGCTCCCTGGATGACCTTGGGCAGGTCCCATCCTTTAAGCTGCACAAGACCAGTCTACTCAGAATTAAGGTCGCATTTCAAATCACAGGAATGGCAAGCCTGTGCTTAAATCCTGTTCCTTCTAAAGGTTTGCCTTTCCAATCATTTGATATCTACAGGGCTCATTTTTTTTTTAACCAAGAGCATGCAAAACTGGTTCCTTGAAACCTGCCAGGTTTTTTAAGCAACCGTCTTTCTATTCCGTCTTTCTATTCCTTTGGCGCAAATGGTTGTTGGAAATTGTTGTTTTCATCCAGGGAACTCTCCATGTAGGTTGTAAGAGAAAAGCAGAAAAGCAAAGTACAGTGGAACCTCTACTTACGAACGTCCCTACCTACGAACATTTCAACTTACGAACAGCTCCGTCCACAAAATTTTGCTTCTACTTGCGAACGGAGCTTCAACTTACGAACCGAAAAAAAGGTGTTCTGTTTAAAAGGTGTTTCCTTCCTCCCTCCTTTCCTGCCTTTTTTTTAAACCTAAGTCATATTAGGTTAAAAAAAAAATATCTCCCCCTAGTGGTAGAGGACGGATTAACCGGCTTTGCATTAGTTCCTATGGGAACGAATGCTTCGATGTACGAACAGCGCCTCTACATAAGAACAAAAAACAGCCGGAACGGATTAATCGGTTTTCAGTGCATTCTTATGGGAAATTTTGCTTCAACTTACGAACGTTTCAACTTACGAACATCTTCTGGGACGGATTAAGTTCGTAAGTAGAGGTTCCACTGTATGCTGCTTATGTACCCACCCCACAGTGCTTAAAGCACTGTCTGAGCATTTTACAATTTAATTATGCAGGGTACACATCGCCGCAAGCTGGATGCTCAATTTGCTGACCTCAGAAAGATGGAAGGCTGAGTGAACCTCGAGCTGGCTACCTGGGGTTTAACCTGGGTCGTGAGCAGAGTTTTGACTGCAGTACTGCCGTTTAACTACTGCGCCACGAGGCTCCTAGTTCACACTGTTAAAGTGCTCAGTGCCCTCCCTTTAAAAAAAAAAGATAACTCATTTTGGGCTTAGAAGTTTCATTACACATAACAATTTCAGGCTATGGTGTACTTGCACTAGATATACCCAGAAAATAAATATCCCATGCAAGGCAGCATTCTGGATTCTTGCTTTCTGAAAAAGGAACTAGCTAAATTCTCTTATTGTCATTGATTTGCTATGATAGTTACATAGACGGACCCTCTATGTTCAGTGATAGTATACCTCTTCATAGTATTTGCTGAATAACAAATAGCAGGGATGGGCTTTTTTCTCCACATCCTGCCAATAGTGTTCATAGAAGGAACTGTGTAGTAGGTGTGTGAACAATGCTGCCTAAATTCTTCGTCACTTTAAGATGAACAGTTATCAGACCAAGGAATTTTTGAGCCTCTGGAATACTGGGTTTTTATTTTCATTGTTAAGGTTTCTATCCTTTACACACTCTGTGCAAAAAGAGAGTAACCTTAGTCTTTGATAAGCAAAACACTAACATACATAAAGCACAACATGACTGGCTGATTGTTAAAAAAAGATACATACTTTCTGTCTCATGTTTTTGAGCCTTCACATTTCAGGCAGCAAAGCAACAGCCCATCATCCTTTTGTGCAGTTTGTGTGAACTGCAGTAATAAGTTATTTGCATAATTCTTCCTTAATCTGCGCCAACTGTTGTCCTCATTCTATTTTTTTTAACATACAGCAAAGAGATAAATGTGTGGTTCCTTGTCTTTACATGCAAGGAGAAGACAATGAGGATTCACACCTCTAGCCCGCATGACACTGATTCTGAAAGATTTTCACTGGCTATGCGATGTTTCCAGTCTGAGTTCATGGTGTTGATGATGACCTGCAAAACCAAATATGGCTTGGAAGCTGGTTATTTGATGGAATGGCTCTCCCTTGTAAACCTACTCAATCACTAAGATCTGCTGGAGGAGCCATCCTCTGTCTCTCATCATTGAGACACTGTTGATTGTGTAGACACAAGGAGAAGGGAGCACCCCAGCTATGGAATGCCCTTCCCTCAACTCACACCAACACAGTCATCATTTCAGCACCAAATCAAAACATGCTTCTTTATTAGCGCATGGGGGGGGGGGTTTGAGGATCTTGGCCTGTGCAGGTTTCAGTGCAATCGTTTTAACGCTTTAATGTTTTGATTTCATGCACTTTAAACTGTTTATTTTTAAATTGTTTTAAAGAATTTGTTTGTTTTCAAATTGTTTTATATGGCTCTGAAACCTGCCCTGGGATCTTGCAATACAGAGTGGGCTAAACTCTTTCTTTAAATAAAGAAAAATAAAATTATAGTATTGCATAGCCACTGTTGGAAACATTGCTGGTTTAGATAGCATAGTCTGGTGTTCAACTGCATCTTCTTTTGGATAATACCTCTAACTCTTTCAGTGTGCACTGGACTCTAATAATTCTGTTCATTTTCCTATGAGAAGAGGTCATTAATACTCCTGTTTTAGTTTTTGGAACTGAGAACTGTTCAGAACAACTCACTGAGTTCATCCCCTTGCTGGAGTTTTGCCCTAATTCGTCTTCATGAAGAGTAGAAAGGGTTGCTCACTGGAATAGCACACGCGCAGATCAGCCACTGTACCAAATTCCTCATGTTTTGCTCCTTCTCTCTTTCTCCACCTTTTATCATGCAGTGACAGCTATACATTTTATGTTTCCTTTCTTTGGCTCCTGTAGTTCTTTTGGCAGCTGGGGTAGCATTCATCTTCCCAAACTGACACTTTAATTTGGAGCATGTTTTAGGGAGATCGGCTGTTTTTGAAATAAATTTAATCATATGCTTCTGGTAGCTATGAAAAATGGATAATCAGAAGCAGTAGTTCAGGAGGAAGAGGAGGAGGGAGGGAGGAAACACTGCATCCTTGAAAAGGTTTTGGATGATAGGATGGAAGAAGAAGGAACTCAGTGGTGGTTTACGAGCTAGATTCTACTCAGCCTTGGTTTCTGTAATCACATTGCACACCCACCCGTGCTTTCGGATCTAAACTGAGATTGGCTGTGGACGTTTATTTCTCGATATCATTGCCAGGGCTTTTGGTGGACAAGTATAAAGAAAAGGGCTTTTTCAGTGGTGGCTCCACGGTCTTGAAATTCCAAAGTTACATTTGTAACTCCACTGCTATGATCCTTTCAACGGAAATAGGAAACATTTGCATTCACAAATCCACACACTTGATTAATTGGTTCCTGCTTTTGCCTCTGTTTGTTTGTTTGTTTATTCACAAGTATGTTGTATTTTAATAGCTATTTTTAGCTTTGTTTTAATTGTATTTTATGATTGAGTGATTCTGTTTATGCCAGAGTTTTCAGAACTCTGACTTAAGGATGGGTGAGAAATTGATTCCCAAACTAACATTTGCTCTAGAAGACCATTTACCCATTTTAAAAGTGAGCTATGCCATTTCTGTTGACTTGCAGTATGAGTTTTATGCTGAATTATGTGGGTATTTTTGTCCCTACACTTTCACCTTTGTTCCCATCCATTACCAGGCTGTGGTCCCTGACTGCTTCTCTAAACTAGAGATTGGTGCTTGAATGGAAAAAGCTCCCTGTTCTTGTCTTGCAGCAAAGAGTTCCATGAATCAGCTGTGGATTCTTGTGTGAATTACTCTGAAGGTACTCCCACTGTGACCACTATGGTGTCCTTATTTGGCACCTCTTGCAGTTCCGTGATGCCTCATGAAAACTGATATATATCACGGAACTGCAATATATATATATAATGTTTACAGTCTATTACAAATTTAAATATCACTGATTCTAGCTTGAGAAGGAGACCAGAGGAGATCTTATTGAACCTAGTAAATGATATTACTAGGTAAATATTCCAAAGAGTCCTTGTTTTTTCTTCTGCTGCTAATACGGATAGGTCTTTCCACTTTCCATTCACTCAAGCCCCACTCTTTTTCATCCGTTCTTATCAAGATGTGTGTGGCCTTCACATCCTTAAGTATATTTTAACTGGATCCAGTGTATGTCTGTTTAGAATTAATGACATCATGCTGGACATAAAAGAATAACATCAGGGCCATCTGCCTATGATTCCAAAGTTCTACCTTTCCCATGTGAAAAACAGAATGAGTATTTGATGTTCTGCTATCATTTTGATCCACATGAGCATATATCAAAGGTGTTGTCTTACATTTTTATGATTTTTAAACTGATAACATGGTTTTCATCAAGGATGATCTGTGCACTTTGGGGTTGAACTCAATGGAATCCACCATTGATGACATGTAGATGTATAAATGAGGGACCCGCGCAGCAATCTTTTGGGATCTTTAAGTCAGAGTTGCAGTGATGAAGGAATTAAGAATCCCATATATAAGGTACTAAGCCAGTGTAGAGGGGAATTGAACATATGGTTTCTCAGAGGAATAGGTAGAATATGCCTCTAACATTTAGGAACTTCTTTAGCAATTGCAGGTTAAAAATCATAGAGAACACAGGTGTCTTGACAGACCAGGCAGGAAGGGTGGACAAGAAAGAAATTTGAAATAGAGGTTGAGTTATGTATTTATTTATTTAAATTATTTATATGTCACCTTTCTCCCCATAGGGAGAAGTTTGAAGACAATCAAGAATCACTAATAACTGACAAGGGCAAAGAAGTAAAAAAGAGAAGGCAAGAAGCTCTAATTTTACAGTCCAGTGTAAGGTTCCCAGGCCAGAATCCAAGTGAATATTTTATTCACTTGGATTCTGCAAATAGCAATCTTGCATGCCTTACTATTGGATACAGTGGGAGTGGAGAGGTCACAACCTAAAGAGATTATTCTATGCCAATAATTTGATTGCTCAAGGTTTCCTCACCTATAACATCAGGCTGGCCCCTTCTTTCTGTTTATCTGGTGTTCCTTTGTTTGTTGTTTGCTATCTTCTTCTCTGGCTTCCATTAAAGAATCAGCCATGCAGGATGCTCCCTGCATGCTGGAGACTCAATTTTACCCTTTCTCTTCTAATTGTAACTATAGCTGCGTAAACTTTACTCTCTTTTTTTTACCTTAAGATGCATTTTAATAGAAGGCTAGACATGACAGGAGAGGGCTGGTGAGACAGGGCTGATCTCTTCACATTTCTGTGTGTTTCCCTCCCTGCCTTACGTTGTACTAACTAAAGAAATAACCAAAACCCTGACTTTTTAACTGAAAATGCCCAACATACATATATGTGCTGTAATGCCTTGGTTTAACCCAGAGTGGTGAATAGTCACTAGGAGTCACTGATCAAATTCCTGGTTGTAAGCAAAGTCATGGAACTACCCTGTTTCCCTGAAAATAAGACCTAACCTGAAAATAAGCCCTAGTATGATTTTTCAGGATGCTCGTAATATAAGCCCTAGTTAAGTAAGTGAAAGCCCACCCTCTGCCACTGTGCAGCAACCAGAAGATGACATGACTGTATTTGAATAAACGTAGATTGTTGTACATGAAAAAAATAAAACATCCCCTGAAAATAAGTCCTACTGCTTTTTTTGGAGCAAAAATTAATATAAGACCCTGTCTTATTTTCGGGAAAACACAGTAGTGTGCTACTAGGAATTTGATCAAGAACTAGGTAATTGCTGCTATTCCTGCTCTGAGTTACAACAGTGTAATTATGCAGGTGTAAACTGTATTCTGAACAGAGACCATGTGTAAACAGGGAGGTGGGTCAGAGCACTGAGAAGAACATGAAAATGGAGGGAAGAGAGATGGACTCAAAAGACATGGAGGGGATGTGGTTGCCACCATTTAAAATCCTCTGAAGGAGACACTGGTTACACAGGAAGAAGGAAGCTCTCTAGCGTAGAGCTCTTAAACGTTGGAAAAAGAACTGGAGAGAAAGAAAAGAAACTCAGGGAAGGAGCAGAACCTGTAGAGGATTAGTAGACACAAAAGAGGGTGTGAAGAACTCAAGGAGACTCTTTTGTATCCAAAAAGGCATCTGGTGTGCAAAAGTTGAGAAAATAATGGGATCATCTTGCGGTTACAAGGCAAGGAACGGAAAATGCATAATCGATTTGCTCAGTTAAGATCAGGGGGTCAATTTGAGAAAATCTTTTAATGTTTTCAGTCCATTCCTGCTCTTGCTTGAGTAGGGTCTCAAGTACTTCTAATTTTAGAGCTCAAAAAATCGATACCCTGCAACATCTTGACATAGGTGGCTCTGTGTCCTAGTGTGCTACAAGGTGGGTCGAACTTCCCTGCCAGTTTGGGGGAACTGGGACAAACTGTGTGCGGAGTTGGACTTTGTATTCTAGGGGAACTGAGCAAACTGTCCATAGCATGTCTTTGGGACTTTCAGAGCCTATGCAGCTGTATATTATAGGTAAATATCAGTTCTACCCCATATTCTTTTAATTTTGGTCTTATTACTAGATAGGCAAGAACTGAAGTATAGAGGAAATTCGACCTTGCTGAGGACAAAGGGTTCAACACATTGTATTAGTTTGAGCACATCTGCAGTAAATTGAAACAAAATCCTGATAAGAATGTGGCCAAATATATTTAATGAATAGCATGCTGATACTATTAAGAAAATTATGGTGTATACATGGACTGTGACAATAACATTACAGCTCTGGCTGACAGTGAGCAAATAAATATATATTCATTTTATGTAAATAGGATGGTTATGGTTTTATAACTATAGTTTATTAGAAATGTGCTTAAAAGGCTCCATTCTAGGTCAAATGATTTAATGTGTAGTAAAGAATTTTGCCAGCAATAAATCAGGAGCAATGTTAATAAAGAATGGAAGGCTAAATATAGCAAACACAACAATAACCTCATTCTTTTGTAGCGGAATATGGTTCTGGAAGAGATTCAGTAAAGTGACAGCCAGCATAACATCGCAAAATTGCTCTTTTTCAGTAAACACAATTTCATGCAGGGTTTTTTAAAATACTGTTTTTACTTTATTTTACTTTATTTGGTTATAATATTCTTACAATACCAGACAGTTGTAAAGTTTTTACAAAAGCAGAATAATGGATCCTAAACTGTATGCCATGCCAAACTGTGATGCTCATAAGGGGTTGAAATATGCTTTCCACAATTCAGTTGCCCTTATGAATGCAGTTGACACTTGATGAGACTTGGTGTAATAGGCCATATTTAAGGAAACTCAGCTATAGTTTGCCGTGATGGGTAAATTACTGAACCATAGACACAGTCAAAGCTCAGTTCTCGAAGCAGATGACAGTGAGCCTATGCAATTAAGTGTTGAAGAGGTGGAAAAAGAATGCAAGGCCACACTAGCTTGTTTAATATATATAAAACCTGGGATTTTTATGCACAGGTTATTTATATATTACTTTGATTTATATACCACCCCATTAGCTCCAAAGCGCTATTCTGGGCATGAGGGAGGGGGCCAGGCGTAGCTCCTCTGGGAGTTGATTCCATAACGTAGGTGCCACTGCCAAGAAGGCCCTACCTCGAGTCTAGTAGATGACTTCCAGGTCTCAGAGTCAGTAAAGAGTGTCAAAATGGAGCAAGCATCCAGAGAGAGAAAAAGGAAACTCTCTGCTGTGCATGATGGTTCTCCATGTGATAGGAAGTCCCCCAAAGACACTATTTCTGATTTCATGGAGAGGTGCATAGTGAAGCCTCTCATCTTCAGATTGTTGTCCAGAAATAGATAGTGCCATGGAAGAGAAGGGGCATTGTGCATGTGTTTTCTTTCCACAACATTTCCTCTACCTTAGTAAGGTCTCTCTCTATGGTGGTATCTGTGGTGGGGCATCAGGTGGGAACAGATTTGTCCATTGTGTAATGAATGGTGAGGGCTCTTAACAAGAAGGTTTCATTGTTTACATAATTGTGTTTAAAACTATTTGCACAGTTGCTGGGGAGGACTTTTGTAAATCATAATTCGTACAGCATTTGCTTAAAGCCATTATGAGTAATGATCACACAACACCAAAAGTAGCAGTAGAAATTCAGGAATCCAATGCAGCTTCTGCTAGTGCTTAAGAAAATAAACAAAGCAAGTATCTTCCTTATAAATACTGGGGGAAAATTGCAGAGAAGGATAACACATACATTTCATTTCCAAACTGTCTTCATTAAGTTAGATAATTGCATGATTTATAACAGGTGATCCTTGTTAGAATGCCTATTTTCATTCCAGCATCTGGCGTCAAGCCACTGTGTTTTTAATAGAGAGGAAATGTTTATCACCCTAATAAGATTGGTTTAAATGGTTTGTTTAATTTGAATCTTTCAATCTATTCTAGCAGAACTTTCTTTTTCTTCAAGACTGTTCTATTTACTTGAACAGGGAAAGCTATAGGGTTAGCCCAGTCGTTAGGCAGAGTGATGAAGATACATGATTATTATTCATTTATTATTTTAATTTTACTTACAAAGAGATATTGAGAGGTGTTTCTCTGATTTTCTGCCTCAGTTGCCCAAACAATTTGGTTGCCTAGGGCAGTGATTCTTAACCTTGAGTAACCCAGGTGTTCTTGGACTGCAATTCCCAGAAGCCTTCACCACCAGCTATGTTGGTTGGGGCTTCTGGGATTTGCAGTCCAAGAACACCTGGGTTACCCAAGGTTAAGAACCACTGGCCTAGGGCAGTGGCTCTCAACCTTGGGTAATTCAGGTGTTCTTGGACTGCAACTTCCAGAAGCCTTCACTACTAGTTGTGCTGGCTGGGGTTTCAATCCAAGAATACCTGGTTTACTCAAGGTTGGGAATCACTGGGCCTAGGGTGTTAAGTGCCAAGCTTTTGCAGGGGTGGGGGGGATTCTGAGTGTGTTCCATGAATCAAAAATATATTGGACTGGAGTTCTTTCTTCTGTGCATGCCTTCTGTTTCAAGAGGTGTGGAACTCTACTGAGAAATTCAGTTTGGGCTAAAAGTTGCTTTCCGGTTCTAATACATATACAGAGTTCTCTCTGCATCAACATTGCGTCATTCAGTTCCATGTTTTTCCTCAGTATTTTCTCATCTCTCTATATATAGTTGCATGCTGTCAAGTTCGTTCTGACTTATGCAATTCCAAATTACAAGGGAAAACTATTTGCCAGTACTGGATTCATTTTACAGTCATCATTCCACTATTGTATAATAAAGATTCCACCTATCCACAGATTTATTTTGCTTTTGTCTTCCTTCCATTATGTGTCCATAGTTGGACAGTTTAGCCATAATTCTTATGATTATTCCCACATGGATAGATTCTGTCCACCCCAAACCTGAACAAAACTATCCTGGCAACAATTATCTTGTTGAAAGCATTTTAAATTGCTTCCTCTTTAAAGATTAACAAGTGTACCCTGAGCCCTGCTTAAGCCTTTGGAAACATGTTAACTCACCACACAAATAGGGGAAAGGTTGTAGCCACTCCTCTGACATCACAATTCCGGAGTGTCAGGTCGTTGTGCGCATGAGATGCCTGCACATTTTTCTGAAAGGAGAGCTTTATCCAAGCAGCTGGACACATGAACGATTCCATGCTAAGGATGTCTTGGCCTGGGACTTCTCTCAACATTTGCAAGATTTCCTGCCTTCCTGCATTATATATATATATATAATTTGTTCCTTTTTCACCCTTTGTCCTGTGCAGGAAACTACCAAATTCTGAATGACTTAATGCTCTTTCCTCTAACTTCTATACAGGAAATAATGCCGTTCTACACAGACATGGTAATCATATCCTGCAGCCTGGCATTTCTTCTGCTCTTTTATGTGAACCTTGTTGCAGAAAAGAACCCATTTTGACCATGAATTTTTATAATCCTGTTTAGCTTGGAGTTTATAAAAAAACCAAAATAAAACAATCACAACTTCCATGAGATCTCAGAGATTTCCCATAAGATTTCTCTTTGGTGGTTGCAGGAGGGGGTAAAATAGTGCAAACATTTTTTTCCTGTAAGAGAGTCCCCCCCCCCCCTGCCCTGCCTCAGTTTCTCAATGAGAGTAACAGGCTTTGTGGTTCACAAATTCACTCTGTATGTGTACATCTCTCAGCTCCAA
Source organism: Intellagama lesueurii (assembly GCA_037013535.1). Lineage (NCBI taxonomy): Eukaryota > Metazoa > Chordata > Lepidosauria > Squamata > Agamidae > Intellagama > Intellagama lesueurii. The sequence goes on from JBAJHW010000003.1 coordinate 13,364,501, forward strand.
GGAAGAGATGCCATGTGGCTTTGTCCACACCTGACACAGAGCATACCTGAGTTTCTAGTTTGGGACGGGAGCGAAGGAGTGTGCCTTATAGCAGAGGTCCCCAACCCCCGGTCCGCGGCCCGGTGCCGGTCCGTGGAGACAGATCTCCCGCCCCCCCCGCACGCACTCACCCCCGCACAGCTGATTGGCGCATGCGCGTGCACTCCAGCGCCCCCATGCGAGTGCCGTACTGCCATTTGCGCATGAGTGAGCGCGCCCGCACAATCACCACGCCACCGTTTGCGCATGCACGCGCTCGTTCGCGAGAGAGCGCTCGTTCACGCATGCGCACGAGCACGGGGGGGCCCTGCCTTCCCAAGCTGGTCCACAGAGTGAAAAAGGTTGGGGACCCCTGCCTTATAGCACACAAAAATGTTGGCTCCATATTCTTACTTTATTTAGCTCATAGTGACTTTAATGGAGTTTCAGACCACAGTGTTCCCTTGCTTTAAATATGTGTGTAAGATTCATTTCATTGCTTAGCAGTTCAGGGGATTTTAATTCCAGTCATGCAAGTGGAGATCTTGAATAACACCATTGTTTGCATAAGAGAGTTCTAAGCACCTGAAAATGTGATGCTTGTATCTAAACATTCTAAGTTTTTTTTAAACTCATCCCTGCTGAAGGCAGTAAACAGAAAATCTATTGCAGACCTACGAAAATCTTTATTCTGCTGCCAGAAATACTAAATGTTTTTCATTTTGCATGGTTTTAATCATGTGCTGAATTCTTTTTCTCTGTATTGTCTGGCGGAGGAGATCCAGTGATGCAGTTTCCACAAGTTTTGGTATAGAGGTAATAGTATTATCCAAAGTAACCCTATTGCAGAATGGGCTTCAGTCAAAATATTTGCTTCATTCCAAGACAAAAAGGACATTTTGGGTGATAACATCATTTACGGTAAAAGTCAGGAGTCCTCTTGTGGTTATAACAGGAAGTTTACATATTTACAATATTTCATTTATTCTATGTTAGTTTTTAAGCAGCTTCACCCTTTCACACGGCAATCTTATTTGCTGTGGTTACGCCATGTTGTGCTAACATTTAACCTAGAAAATGCATCAAGTGTGAATAGTCTGTGTAGCCATCTTTGGGAACTGAACCCCTATCAGGGCAGCTAGGTAAATCTACACAAGATTTTAAGGACACGTGAGCTTTACTTAGTTGTTACCTACCCATTTTTTGACAGTGTGCTGGGAGGGCACATTAAACTTTACATTATGCTTGTGTAAATGTGCCATTTGTTCTGCATCCCTGGAGCGACCAGTTGCATAATGTGCCAGTGGAACTGCTCTGTGGATGGGACTTCTGCCTCAGTCCTACTACAACTGCTGTGGGCGCAAAATCCAGTTACACCGCATAGTTACACAACAGGATTTTGACCTATTTCTCTCCATGTGGAGAAAGTGATGGCGGAGAGGAGAAGGGGTACTTGATCATGTCCAAGCATGTTGCCAAAAATTTAGTTGATAATGACTGAATAAAGTTTTGGATTTCATTCAAACCCATTTCCAAAAAAGGAGTAATGTTCAGTTTGAAAAACAATGTGGTAATTTCTGGCATTTATTTCAGAGAACCTCTGGACCCTACCACAATTAATACTGAGTATGTAGGGCAGTATCTGGGCAAACTACTACATGAATACAAATTTGACATCTCTCTCTCTCTCTCTCTCTCTTTGTGTGTTACCAGTTCCACTCCCCCAGTGAGATTTGAACTCAGGTCTCCTGAGTATTAGTCCATCTCTCTATCCCACTACGCCTTTCTCTCTCTCTCTCTCTCTCTCTCTCTCTCTCTCTCTCTCTCTCTCTCTCACACACACACACACACACACACACACACACACACACACACACACACACACACAAACACACACATACACAGAGAGAATGATCTGAAGAGAAATCAAGAGTATACAGAGGTAGAATATTTCAAACCTGCCCCACGTAACTCATTCAAACTCTTAACCACAATATGGCTATTTCTGAATGAAACAGTTTTAAGGACAGATTTCAACATGAAACAACAAAACAAAAAATTGTCAACATTTTCAGTTCTCGCCCTTTGTGTCTTGAATTACTAAGAATGTGGCCCATCAATGCATCAGTATGCAGTGCAGTTGTTCATATCCATAGTGAATTCAGTTCTTTTTTAAAAAAACTTCCGGTTTATAAAAGTTTATAAAAACTTCCAATGTGGGATATTGTGCTTCTGCATCTATGATTCAGAACACCAGGAAATGGTCCAATATTGCTGCACAATATCACACCCATGTTGCCAGCAGGAAAACAGATGCCAAGCTTTACATAGCAAAGGGCAGCCTGAATGTTGACAACACCAATGGCAGCAGTCAAGATGGTCTACAGCAGGGGTCCCCAACCATTTTCACCCCGCAGACCGGCTGGGGAAGGCGGGGCACCCCCCCCCATGCTCGTATGCATGCATGCGCAAAGGAGCGGGGGTGCTCGTACGGGCGGGTGTGTGCTCATCCGCACGCGCAAAGGACAGTGTGGCGCTCGTGTGGGTGCGCTCGCGCACAGGCGCAAACAGGCTGTGTGGGGGGGAGTGTGTGCGGGGGTGGGGTGGGGGAGGTCTCTTTCCGCGGCCCGGTCCGGCTCAGGCGACGGATCGGCACCAGGCCACGGACCAGGGGTTGGGGACCTCTGGTCTACAGGATGCCCTCTTGAGCTCACTACCGTTCACAAAGTGACACCAACCTGGGGAAAATCCCAGAAGCTGGCGCTTTTTTTTCGCCCATTCAATTAACCGCTTCTCACCCAAACACAAAGCAATTGTCAGGACTGTTTTTGAACAAATGTGAATGAGCTCAGCCACCTGTGAAACTGAAAAACAAGTACTGCAAAACCTATCTCCTAACAAGGAGCAGGTACATTAAGTCGAAGAAGGGCAGACTTCTGAGTCTTGCAGCCAGGAGAACTAAAAACTCAGAATGATTTGAGACTCGTGAGGCATATTAACAATTATAGAAAGGGTCTATAATTAGAGATTTATAAGAAATAATTAAGCAATCAGTTTATGAGCAATTAGTGGAGAAAAGACAACAACACTGTGATCAGCAAGAGGCTAGAATAAATTTCTCAGGAACAAATTATGCCAGCATAACCTTGTGTGCCCCTCCCCCCATATATTAAAGTTACAGATAAGTAAGCATAATAATAATTTACAGATAAATAAACTAAACTAATAAATATATTACAATTATTTAACAGTTTTCCTTTACTATCTTAAATCAGTTTAAAACGTTTCAGAATCTTGCTCAATCAGACCTAGCTAATCTCTCCCCTCTGCTGTATAATGTAGCTTTTCCGCAATTGTTTGTCCTTACAGCATCTCCAGTTGAGAAATCAATATAGGCATATTGATTCAAATGGATGGAAATTATCCTTTGCTACTTCTTTAGACTTTACAACCCAGGGAAATTCAAAAAAAAGGATGGAGGAATGAAATTTGCAAGAATCATTTGGAAGTGTGTGGCTGTATAAATTGTTCTCCTACGCATGCTCTCTTTCTCACACACACTCTGTGTGTGTGGGGGGGGGGGGCGTGAGCCAAAAGAAAATTAAAAATTAAAAAAAGATAAAAAAACCCTTGGACATCACTACAGAACTGATTGTATTATTTAAACCAGCCATTCTCAGCGGGGGGCCATATGGCCCTCTGGGAGTCCCTGGCACATTTGAAAGGGGCCACAGACTGGAAATAATTCTTCACACACCACCTTATAAGATTTGCTATACAACTCATACAATACTGATTCAGCCTATGTTTCTCTCATATTGTGTTTCTAGCGATGGCTGGGGGGCGGGGGCGGGGGAAAGGTTGAGAATGACTGATATAAACCATTCAGAACTTTACAAGCAGGGAACTTCTTAACAGCAAGGCAGCTGACCTCCTTTATACATCCAACTCTTACTACAGTTTTTATATGTTGCCTAAAATCCAGAAAGCGAACAACCCAGGATGCCCTGTTGTTGCAGCTAATAACACAGCTAGTGAGAGAACCTCTTTGTCTATTGACTAGCCTTTACAGAGTATGAGAAGAAATCAACATGCCTCCAGTCCTGTATCAAAGAGAGCAGTGGTTTCTTACTTAGAACCGAGCCTTTAAATTAACAACATCCATTTGATGATGATACCATACTTGTTACACCAAATGTCACATCTCTTCATACCAGCAAATCACATCATGATGGGGTTCAAGCTTTACATGATGTGTTTAACATGAAGGATCCTAAAGATTCTCCCACAGAGGTTATTACCAGTCTGGCAACTTTCATGAAGGGCAGTTTCAACTGCAAAGTACAATAGTGGGCACTCGCGTGGCTCCTTCTTACGTGAATCTGTTAATGGGAAACTGGAAGGAGGCAAACTTCTTAAATGGTGGTGATACATTGATGATATCGCTATGGTGTAGATCACAAGCAAGGAACACGTAGAGAAATTTAAATCATATATCAGCTCTGTTCATCGCAATCACATCTGCATCTCGTAGCACCACTGAAAATCCATCCTTCCCTTTCTTTCATGTTCTCCCTACCGCTGAAAACAGCAGCATTGTTACTGTTCTTTATAGCAAGTCTACTGATGGCCACACGTATCTTGACTGGAAATCCCACCGCCCCAAATATATAAAGAGGAATATTATATACAGTTTGGCTGCATGCATTTGTAACACTGTGGGGAAAAATTAAAAAATGAAATATAAACTCAAGGAACACTAGGTTCATGGAAGATATTGACCAAATATCATTGAGCCTAAGATAAAAAAGCTCTGTCCTGTTCAGGACAGTAGAATTATGGATTTACTCGTAACAAGGAATGAGCCGTTCCTTTTGTGGTGGATTTCTATCCAGCATCTCCAAATTCCAGCAAGACAATTAGAGAAAGCTCCACTTGGAGCATACTGAAAAAGCCATCAGCAAGCCTTCTGTGATAGCTTTTTGCCAGTCGCCGAATCTGCAGAGATCACCCTTGTGATTCAAAATGCTGTATAATGCATGTGTTCTCAGGAAGACAGTCGTTTTTACTAGTGCTGTGACTGTCAGGACCTACTATATAAAAGGAAAGATCACCTGTAGGCTCTGTGGTGCAATTTATTTCATTGAGGTACAGGTGACTTGAATGCCATCTGCAGTATGTAAGCAAAACAGCAACAGATCTGTGTGCAATCATAAGTCTGCCATCTTGACTAAGAAGTTGGAACAGCCACTGTCTAGACACTTTAACTGTGAACATTATATGGCCTATCTGACATGTATTTGGTTGGAACAGAGATACCATCAAATAGAAACAGATTAGAAAAAAAGGAGAAACTTCCGGATTTAGAGACTGCCTCCCTTAACACCTCCTGATTTGAACATAGAAAACGTGTGACATAATTCATCAGCTCTAGAATACTCTGTCCTCTAGGTTCTGTAACTCTCATCATTAGATGCCAAATATTATCCTTTAAGAGTGATTTAGTTTCTATTTATGTGTACAGCCTTATTGGATATGAAGCAATAAAATATTTGTATCCATAACTCTCATCTTGGAGATAGCATGGCCTGAGAAACTGAAAAAAGTGAAAGTCAAAATATTTTGCTTCAGTGCTTCTGTTTGTTAGTCACTGTTGCAACACACACACATGCACGCCTATCTGTTTGTCTATCTGTCTTGTGTCTCTGTCTATCTGCAGAAGCGTGCAGAAGCATATACATCTGCATATGCTTCTACGTATAGGTACATGTCTACACATACACCTATATGTGAGACCCTGATTTTTTTAATATATTTTTTCCAAATATAAATACTGAATGAAATGTTCTGGTTTTAGGACAAATGCATGTTGTTTTTCAAGACTCCATCTCAATATTTAGTTTTGCACGTGTTTCAGAAAATTGAGGAGCATTTCGGTGCAAGTAATGTGGTATATTTGCATGCTTGAATCCCAAAAAGCAAGATCCTCTGAAGAGATGGTTGGAGAGGATGGTTTGGCAAGCAGGTGAATCTTGACTGCCTGTTCTGGAGAGAAGACAATAAGCTTTTTGAACAGATGATACCACAGACTGCCTGAACCTGGAAATAATTACTGGGGCAAGGGTCCTCTGATCCTTCTCTTTCTCTTTCAGCCTGAAGCGGCTGAGGAAATTTTAGGTCCCAAGACAAATGAAGCTGCGATAAGTAATTAGGAATAATGTGCTAGCAGACAGATTTCCCAGGGAGACATGTCAAATCAACCAGTAAAACCTAATTGATCTTTTCCCAGTGGTTTTCTTTTTACTGAGCCCCTCCTCTCCCCAGTAGCTCAGGCCTGTAGAATGCAGAGGGCCAAGTTGTACACTACAGATAACCCTTCATTAGAGGAGGGAATTCCAACCAGGGATTGTGTGTGACTGTCAGAGTGGGACCTTTCCTCACCTCCTGCAATTTGCAAACTGGCTTGCTTTGTTTTATGATTGGATGTCAGGCCATAAGCACCTTTTTTTTTTTGTGATTTCTGGATCTGGTTTCTCAGAGGACACAAGAGGCTGGGTTATCTATATAGTATCATCTGATGCTTGGTCTTTGAATGCGAAACCACTTTTCTGTTCTTATTAGAGAAGTAGTGGGAGCTAATGGCCACAAGACTACATGAACTATTAAACTGAGCATGAACTTAATGATCAGAGTGCGCCATGGGTTTCACATAATTTGGTTATGTAGATTTTCCAAAATATTGTGTTTGCACTGTCGTAATTGCCTCTCCTCTGCTGGTCCTGCGGAGAATCTGCGTTCCATTGAGTCTAATGTTCTGGACCAACTAAAGACCCCCAGGTAATGTTCTGTCCATGACAACAGAACTCACACCCAGATCACCACCATGTTGCGTAATTAAAAAAAAAAATCATGTTCTGCAGCATGATTGGGGCCAGATACCACACAGGATAGGCCCGTAGTTGTCGTGGAGGATGTGAAGTCTGGAGTCACTCTTGACAAGGTTTTCTCAGCATGGATGTTGAAGGAACCTAGCACAACAGGCTGAGGGGCTGTAATGCTACCCCCAATACCAGCTGGTTAGTTCAGGAAGGGAGACTGTTGTGCAAAGGGTTGGGTAGTGCACCACCAGAACCCCTATTCTGTCCTGGAGACCAGATGGGCAGAGTGAGAGAGAGGTTAAACTAACACCCCCAACACCAGCCTCAACACCCCAGCTTCATCTAGCAACGTCTCTGGAATACAAGCTAAGTCAACACAGTCCTCCAGGATCAAGTTTGTTGTTCTACTGTTCACTGATTTGACATTGAGCAGCAACGTTTTCAGCCCAGGGTGGTCTGACACTGAGGCTGTCTGGGCTGTTTGAATTGGGAAACATTTTGGGAGGTCAACCAAAGCCCTGTTGGCCACCCCTTATGAGAGATGGGGCACTTGGTGAGTAGTTGATTGAGCGTTATGCCCCCCTTTTGCAAACTTTGTCTTATTGTGATGTGCCCACAGTTGGACATCAGATGTGCTTCGTCATTTTTCCTTCCAGAGAAAGGTCAGGTTTGATTTGATCTTGGACTCACCCACAAAGCTCTCCTCCAGCACTGTATTTCAGATGAATCCATTTTTTTTCTGACAGCTTTCTTCACTGCCCAGCTTTCATTTTCCTACATAGTCAGGGCTTGAAAATTTTTAGAATGTCTCACCAGTCAGTATGACCAGACTATAGCCTTGCAATTTATTGGGATTGGGAATCACTGATTTATACCCTCAGACTTGGGTTGCTTTATTACCTGCGTGCCTGTGGGGTCATGAAGCTTGTATTTTGAATTCCTTTCTTTTGAATGTCTCCAGCAAAAATAAAACTCAAAGCAAAAGCGCCCGGCCTCTTAAGGAGCCACGGTTCCCTCCTCATTCGGTTGAAATTGGGAGCAGGGAATCTCCATATTCTCCAGCATGAGACTACTCTACATTCTCCTGCAGAGCTATATCTCTATGTGCCGCTTAAACTCTCTTCTCGCGAGAAGAGGGCATTTTTCCTTTTGCAATGGGAGGGGGAGGGGAGGACAGCAGGATTAGAGAGAGAGAGAGACAGGCGGAGGGGAAGGAGGCAGGAAGGGAGGGAGCTGTGACTCGTCAAGCAGCATTTTTTACTCGTCACAGACAAGTGGACGAGTGCATTTTTCAAGCCCTGTACATAGTCATCTGGAATACGATAGGATGGATGATCTTGGCCTTGGTCTACAGTGATCCATCCTTACACTTCTAAGGCTTGTAATAGCTTCCTACCAGGGTGGATAAAAATCAATGACTTTTGAAAATCAAATTGATTTAAATCGTGATTGTAATCATGCTTCGAATAAAACATCAATTCTTTAAATTTAAATTGTCAAAAATCAGATTTTTAAAAAAATATAAGTCATGTTTTAAATCCCAATTTAAATTAATTTGATTTGAACCAAATCCATCCTGGCTCCTATATAACATCAAACCAGTTGCAAATATCAGGGTTCCCCCCCCCCCCCATTTCTCTAAAACGTTATATTAATGCATAAGTTAGATCAAAACAGCAGCAGCAAGAACAGAACACAAACACAAATCCCCTGCATCCTGGGTAAATAAGCCAATAAATCAACAGCAGATTAAGGGGCAAGTTCACCCGTACATGGCTGGCAGCTTTCTGCCTTTGCCAATAGCACAGAGAAGCAGCTGTAAACCCCCTCTTGGTTGCCAGCCTGCAGCCTCAGTTTCTAGAGAGGGCTTAGAATCTTTTGTGTATTCTCAAAACATTTTGTCCTAAGGCCCCTCTTTTTTTGGCAAGGACAGTGCGTAGATGATGTAATAGGTCTTGTAGCTTTTCTAATTTTTACAACAGCAAAGCCACCGATAAAGAGTTTGTTTTGCCAGCTTCCCTGCAAAGTGCTTCTTTCTCTCCTCTTGTTTTCCCCTCCGTGCTGTAAAATAAACAGACAGTTGGATATTTTTGGAAGCTGTCAAACAAGGGATGATTTAGTGTTTAAAATGGGAAAAGTGAATATCATCTGGTTACACATTCGCTACTTCGCGTAGTGAGGCACTTTAGAGGCAGCACCACAGGTTCCTGTTGGATGAGAGAACCAGGGACTCTTAGCGTGTCTTTGTAATAATTTGCTTTACTTACAGAGAACACACTGGAAATAAGTGGAAACTCCTTCAGCAGAGAACAGATCCTTTGCGAACATCTTGTGTGCTCACTACTGCATCACCAGACCTGGACAACTTGATTTAGAAATATTCTCTCCTCTCCTACACTCTTTTTTCTCTCTGTTTCTCTCAGTTGAAACAAGCTGCTTATTGGTTTGGCTTCGTCTGCTTTGTCTATTTGGTGTGTCTGCCTGTGGATTTCTTTCTCCCAGGACTGAAGGAAGATTGCCAGCTATCAGGAGATCATCTCCTGTCATTATCACTTATTGATAAACCTCATGGAATTAACCAACAAAATAAGAGTGATGGTGTCGCCTTGTGAAACTTGGAGGTTCATAAAAGGAATGGGAAAAGGCCTTGTGAAGAAAAGGGACTTAGCCATAGCTGGGAAACACTGCTTTGGGGCCTACAACTCCCAGAATCCCCAGCCACCAGGACTCTGCTGGCTGGGGATTCTGAGACTTGTAGTCTAGAAGAGCAATGTTCCCAAGCTCTGGATGTCAATAAATGAAATAGAAACTACAAGGCTGATTATGTTGCAGGGAGCAGCACAGAACCTACCAGACACGTGGTAGAATCCTGCCATATGTAAGTGTTCAGGACTATGTCGCTGAAAGTATGAAAGCAGAGGTGGGAGATTTTCTGAATTTGGAGTCAGATGCGTGGAGCTGACAGATGGGCCCAGAACAAACAGAAAATGCAGTGGGCAAGTGTCTACAGTGTTTGGCAACCCACGTGAAATGCTTTCTGCAGCCGAACCACCATTAGCAGCTTTGCTTGGTATACCTGTTTGGCTGTAATCTTCCATATCATACTGTTGCTAGATGTTTGGATGACCCATTACGTTGTGAACAAATAAACACGATTTCCTAGATGTGAATCTAGGAGAGGATGGGGTTACAAACTTTTCCTTGGTGTTGCTTTTTTAAAAACAACAATAAAAATAGTATTGTCTAGCAATACTGTTGGGCGTGTGGATCTGTTGGAGGTGTGGATCTGTTAAAACCACTCCTTAAAACAATTATTTTTGCTTTGTCATTAGTGGAAATGTAAGGTGCCATAATGGGATAAAGCTATGCAACGTAATTATTTGAATTTCAGGAAGAGTATATGTCTCAATTCAAATGTGACACTGGTTTTACAAGAAAAAGCCTAAACTAAGAGGTGCTTGTTAAACTCTCTCTTTGTATTTATTTACGATCTGCTGCTACATGTAAACGAGACTTGGCTGATACATGGGAGAAGCTTTTCCTGTTGCTGTTGTTTTAAACATGAGAAATTTGTATGTTCGTTCCATCCTATGTTCAGCATGAAGTGATATAGCCCAACGTCATGAGATAGTGAATACAGACCATGTGCCTTGATTACAGAAAGGAGGAAGTAACTGCATGCATGAGAACAGAGCAGTGGGAATAAAAGTAAGTTTGATCACAAATTTCAGAAAGGGAAAGAAAGGAAGAGTGGGAGAAAGAGAAATGTTGACAGACAAAAGAAAGAAAGAACCAATTAGAAAGGTCGAGAAAGCTGGTCTTTGAGGGTCTGAGAAGATCAAACAATACCTAATTGGTTTAAGCGGCCAATATGGTTTGAATGTGGAATACTTTCCCTTCTTGGGTAATTTTTCCTGACAGGCTGTAATGCATTCTGTTAAAACGTATCAGTGTTTTCCAGAAGACTGATTCTTCCTATGACTTTGATAGTATTCAAGGTTTTGGCAACTGTCATTTGGAGCTCCAGAGAGTCTAGAAGAAACACAGTGAGTTTTTGTCTACAAAGCAAGTGCAATAAATTCAGACAAAAGTATCACCGGCACTTACATTTTCCCCTCCCTTTTTAGTTTTTTCTTTTCTTCTGCTGCTCGGCTTGCTGATGGTTTCATCTGGAGATTTCATGGCTTCTGATTAAGCTAGACATAACACTTCGGGCTTTTTTTGAAAACAAAAACAAAATGCTCCTAGTTCTGACAGCAATGTTAACAGCACCTCCAAGGATTGCTTCAAAACTCACAGAACACTGCTACGGGAATTAGCATACAACATTCTTGGATTAAAAGCACTTGCGAGATTTTATCTATCCCTGGAACACTGTTCTGGATTAAAATTCAAGGCATACGCTGCTCTTTAAAAGATGTGAACATGCATACACATGTCCATGCATTTAGCTACACTTATCCCTGCCAACCTAGCAGTTCGAAAGCATGTAAATGCGAGTAGATAAATAGGTACCACCATGGTGGGAAGGTAACGGCGTTCCGTGTCTAGTCGCGCTGGCCACGTGACCACGGAAACTGTCTACGGACAAACGCTGGCTCTACGGCTTGGAAACGGGGATGAGCACCGCGCCCTAGAGTCGGACACGACTGGACTAAATGTCAAGGGGAACCTTTACCTTTACCTATCCATGTGTAGAGATACCCGGTGTGGTATACTGGATAGAATGGCAGACTAAGACTCAGGATGCCTGGGTTTGAATCCCTGCTCAGCCATGGAAGCTCACTGGGGTTGTGGACCTGGTAAAACCACTCCTTAAATATCTCACTTATTTTGAAAGCCCTGGTAGGGTTAGTTAAGTTAGTTCTGACTTAATGGCATATAACATAACATCTCTGTGTAGAGATGAGCACGAACCACTGGTTTGTGCCGGTTTATTTCTCAGCCAAATAGGTGTTTGATGGTTCCCAGGCCTGCTTCCTAAGGTTGGTGCCCACTCAGAGGAAGCACCCTGGCTTCACGGCACTGCCTCCTCTAGGCGCTGCCTATGAGTGGGTGTCCATTGGAGAAAGCGGGGCTGGGAGCCGCCAATCACCCATTCGGCCAAGAAGTGAACCGGCAAGAACTGGCGGTTCGTGCCCATCTCTAGCCATGTGCACTTACACATGCCTTCAGCCACGCATACACATATGTGTATGCACCTAAACCAGTTGTGTGCTGCTTTTATTATTCTGTAGCATTTACTTTCTTTTTTTCTTTTTTCCCCTTTTTGTTGTTGTTCTTGTCTTTTTTAAAAACTGGTCTGTTAATGGGACTGAAGATCACTATAAAAGCTTTGTAAGAGCAGTAGATAATAATACATTGAGCCACCAGGACAATCAACTGGATGCAAGGCACCCATGGTGACCCGGTTACTATTTACTACTGACATTCTGCTTCCTCACCATCCAAGTAAATCAGAATTCAAGGATGGGTTAGTATCTTCTGGGCAATTATAGGGCTCCTGGGATCTTCCTGTCTTTAACAGATCCTGCACAGGCTGCCTCAGGCAACTTTGAATACATTCTGCCCTCTTGTCTGGATGATTATTACCCATGTTTTAAGCTGTTTTGGGCCTTCCTTCTCTCCATCAGACATATAAGAGTGGGTGTAATAAACATGTTGTTCCAGTTTTAAAGCAAGCTCACTGGAGGTGCACAGTTTGAGAATCACTACAACAAAATTATATGTAATAATCAACCCCATACACCATACAGTATTTCAGTACAGAAGGAAATGGGCGTCCTATCAGGAGGTTGAAAGAATCTATGGAAGGGGAACCACAGTGCTGTGCTGACCAGGGTGGATCACTTGGGGCTTTACCCATGGAACCAACATTTAGAGGGCTCCAAATTCTAAAGATTAATCTAGTGAGTGTTAAGAAAATAAACAGCAGCACCCCATGCTCCTACTCACTTTTTTAAAAACATATTTTTTTCATCTTCTTGCGTGGGGGTTGGTGGACACCACACACTTCCCCTCCTTTTTCATTGGGGCTCATTCAGCAAATATGGATTGCACTGGATGTGGTGTCGTTTGCCCTGGGTGCCAAAATGCCTACTTATGGCTCTGCAGTTGACTAACCTCAGTCCCTGCCACCTCCCCCTACCAAACATTTGGCTGCCATGTAGGGAGGCTGCTCGCCACACATATTAATGCATGCCTTTAATATTCTGCCCAAACCTGCAAGGGTGAAGTGGGACTAGATTTCACCAGCTCACTGATAATAGGCTTTCCGTGAATTGAAGTGACCTGTGAACTCCCTCCCCATGTATTTTGTCAGGGGTGCAGTTTGTGAAAAGAGGTGTGGCAGGGTGTAAGAAGGCAACGAAATTATTAATTTTATGGCTCATATCTGTGGCAAGCTGCAGCCGGTTTTGGCTTGCAGGTCCAGCCCTCATCCCATGTGGATTGATCAAATGTGGATTGCATCATCATCATCTTAGAACTGCAGAGCTGGAAGGGACCCTATGGATCATCAAGTCCTGCCCTTGTCAAGGAGGCCCAGTGGAGGATCAAACTCCCAACCTCACCCAAACCACTCAGCATTCATGCGTGAATGTATGTTTTTAGGTAGCCCTTCTTAACCTGCGACACTGTCCTAAGATACTGTGTGTGGTTGATCAACATTGCATGGTTGATGAAGGTTCAATATCTCTTCTAGAACATCCATGAGCAGCTCATAAGTACACGCAGCCTTCAGTAGTCTGCCTTGTATCCTGGTAGTTGCCCTAGCCATCCTTTCAAAGTCTTTCCCCATTATTATTTTTTCAGTTTTGCTGTCTAGGCTGCTATTATAGGGCTCCACCCAGGGGTTGATTGAGTCCGTTGATGTTGGTCTATGTGCAGGTGCTAGAGCATCTTCTGGGAAACGCTTTGGCGTCGAAAGAGTCTAGGTAGTACATCCGTTTTGTAACTGAGCTGCTGATATAAATTGTATTTCTGCCAGCCTATCAGATAATTGCTTGGTGACCTGGCAGTAATGTTGTGAAGAATACTCACTAAATTGCTTGTCAGCTTAGGCGATGTCAAATTCAGCAGGACTCATCAGTGAGGATTTTGAAAGTCCTGCAAGATTCTTTATCACCAGCTGAGAATGAGGCAAAAACCAGTTTTCTTATTTTAATGTAATTTTGGGAAAATATGCACAAAACTTCTGTCCTGTTCTCTTGAGCTGTAAATCTCACACATAACAGCATTGATGAAAATATCAATTTTTCACCCAGGGTTAAAAATTTTTAGTTTCTATAAATGTAAGGAATAGATGTCCTAGTTTTGTGCAAACACATTCCATTTTTTGCTTAAGATACAATCCTCTCTAGAACTAAAAGTAATCTAAGGCCGTAATGCTCTTGGGGAAACTAAAAGTGACCTAAAGTCGTAATCCTCTTGGGAAAACACAATGCAAGTGGTTTCATAGAATCATAGAATACTGGAGTTGGAAGGGTCTAAGTTCATGCTCAATGCATGAATCCAAATCAAAGTATATCTGGCAGATGGTTTTGTCTAACTTTCTCTTGTGCCTCCAGTGTTGGAATGTTCCCCCAAAGCGCATCATCTTTCATGTACTGGTCACTGGTTACAGAATCAGGTGGGTGACCAGTTGCACGGCTGATTTGGAAAGGACAGCCTGTTGGAAGTGAAAACTGCAGTATAATTGCCACCTTCGTGTGCAGTTTTCCACAAAATGATTTTGGGCCAAAATTCCATGAAGTCTTTGCAGGCAAGGCTGTGATTGTTGAGACAAACAAAGATTCATAACTGTGTTAGGCAGACCCACAGTTGTGATAGGGAGGACCGTGCCCAGAGATGACTGTGTGTCATTGTTCCCATGTTAAACTGAACTCCCACCAGCCTGCCAGACAATTGTGTGTGCATACTAGTGTCTGTATTAACGTGTGTGAATTTGTGTCTGTGTATGTGAATGAAAGATGATGCGATACTAGCTTTGGCCCCATCCACAAACCCCTTCATTGGACAGTCAGCAATGCACTGTGTCTGTGAAAGGGACAGGATTTGTTTCTCCAGTCCTTGGAAGTACCACTAGGGTGATATTCTATGCAGTCATAACATCCTGTGTTAAGAAATGCAGTGATGCTGCCTTAGCATCCTGTGGCAGTGAGTTGCATTAGTAGCTTCTGGGCTAGGTGAATGGTTTTGTTTTTGCTTTTGTTTTCACCAAATGAATAACTGTGGAGCACTGTTATTTGAGTGGAACCATTCCTTTTCCATGGTTATTTCCAGTTATCTTCAACTGCTGCCTACCTTTCATTTCATCTCATCGGCCTGCTTGAACAGAAAACAAGGCTAAATAAAAATGCAGGGCACAGGAGAGATTTAAGAGGAGGGTGTCGTTGGGAAAAGGCAGAATTGCTGTTTCCCGCACCTTATTACCGTTTCAGTCATGGTCACCGGATTGCTTATAAAATGTGTCCGTTAACCTTGCTTTCCCTGACCGCAACCTCTGTCTGAAATGTTGCTGCTTGTAGACTTTGCAGAACCTGATTAATA
Organism: Intellagama lesueurii; assembly: GCA_037013535.1. NCBI lineage: Eukaryota > Metazoa > Chordata > Lepidosauria > Squamata > Agamidae > Intellagama > Intellagama lesueurii. The sequence goes on from JBAJHW010000003.1 coordinate 13,379,947, forward strand.
TTAGCTATCTGTCTCAAGGAAGTCTTAGGAAATAGATGTGTTTTGTAATTTTTATCCCCTTTCTTCCAGAGGTGAGACAAGGGGCACAAACGCAGAAGCTCTAGCCGTTTTTAAGGAGGGTGTAGATAATTAAACAGTTGCCTAGCTCTGTTGATGTGTTTTTGTTTTGCACGGAATGAATGATGGTCTTCAAAGAGAGCTGTCACCAGGGAAATCAAAGACCTGCCGAAGCATGGCAGTGATCCTCGCTTTGTCATGTTCGGAGCAAGGCCGGGGCGAATGCCGAACTGCTGCTGGGCTGAGTTAATTTTGTGACTGTCAGAGGGGATTGTGTCCCAGTGTTGTATTGGGGGTTGTCCGTACTGGGATTTTGAAATATTTTCAAGATTGCAGAACAAATCCCACATTTAGATGCACCCATGCCACCCATGGCTTCAAAGATTAGAAAGAGCCTGTCACTCCTATGGGTTTATCAGTCTCACTGTGGGGGCAAGCAGGGGTTCCAGTTGCTGCACCCCGATCACCCTGCACACAAATTATGCTAGGATGCATGACGCCTCGTAGATTAATCATTCTTATGTGTGTGTTTGCTTGTTTGTTTTCAATTACATAATGCCTTTTGAAACACTAGGTTTAAGGCCGTGGACAACAGAGGATGACATAATCCAAACAGAGATTAGGGATGGATTTATTGAGAGTTTGTATTTCTTTACAAATACCAGGTTGGTGTACAGATACAACTGAAACAATAAAACCATCAGAAACATATTTCCATGATTAAAATGAAAAAAAAAAAACCTACTAATAATTGATATGAAGATATAGATTATTGGTAAGTATACAGTAATTGTAGGGACGTGGTGGCACTGTGGGTTAAACCGCAGAAGCCTCTGTGCTGCAAGGTTGGAAGACCAGCAGTTGTAAGATCGAATCCACGCAACGGAGTGAGCTCCCGTCGCTTGTCCCAGCTCCTGCCAACCTAGCAGTTCGAAAGCATGTAAAAATGCGAGTAGATAAAGAGGTACCACCTCGGTGGGAAGGTAACGGCGTTCCGTGTCTAGTCGTGCTGGCCACGTGACCATGGAAACTGTCTACGGACAAACGCTGGCTCTACGGCTTGGAAACGGGGATGAACACCGCCCCCTAGAGTCGGACATGACTGGACAAATTGTCAAGGGGAACGTTTACCTATACAGTAATTATCCAGTTAAAGTGCCTTATGAAACAAGGAGACTTTTGAGTTGATGCTGAACCAGATCAATGCTAATTGTCCCTCTGTAGAGAGACTCTTGGGGTGCCAAAATTGAAAAGTTTATCTCATTGACCAATGAACCCCCCCCCCCCCAATGCATTTGGAATAGAGTCTATCTGGACAAAATTAAGGCATCTTGATGTGGCATAAACTTCAGCAGAGTAGGGAACTGGAGCTGGAAAAATGTGTGTCGCAATTAATTGCTAACCTTTAAATTGTTTCAAAGACTTTCCTTGTTCTCACTGCAGGAACAGAGAGGTTCCAACTCTGTACGTTTTCTTCAGAATAAGATAGTGATACCTTTATGAAAGCAGATGATCTGAACAAAAGAAGACTGAGGGGAGATATGATAGCACTTTTCAAATACTTGAAAGGCTGTCCTACAGAGGAAGGGCAGGATCTGTTCTCAGTCATCCCAGAGAGCAAGACACGCAACAATGGGCTCAAGTTACATGAAGCTCGATTTCGGCTGAATATCAGGAAAAACTTCCTAACTGTTTGAGCAGTACAGCAATGGAACCAATTACCTCGAGAGGTGGTGAGTTCTCCAAAGCTGGAGGCATTCAAGAGAAATGTAGAGAACCACCTGGAAGATTTCCTTTGATTTGTATTTCTGCATTGAGCAGGGGGTTGGACTCGATAGCCTTTTAGGCCCCTTCCAACTTCATGATTCTAAGAATAGGCTGCTGTTACTAGATGGGGCCGCTCTGATGTCTCCCCCCTTTCAAATTAAATGGCAAGTGCAAATGGCAAGGGATGTGGAGGGCAGGAAATTAGCAGTGCTGCCAGAAAGTGGAGCGAAATCGTAGTGCATGGAGTGAGTGGCAGAAGGTTCTGTTCAAAAGCAAAATGGACACTTGGGATGTTTAGGTAGATAGGAGGCAGAGGTGTTTGGATGGAAAACAATCTGTAGACACACAGTGGGTTTCATAGTAGGGTACTGTAGAGGAGAGGAGGTGTTTTTTTTGGATAATTAGAGTTGGTGCTGGTGCTGGTAGAAGACATATTGGCGCTCCAGCCCTAGAAGGTGATAGAAATTGAGGGTGATGTCTTCTCAGAAACTTGGCACTAGTCATATCACTGTGGTCCTTCTCCTACATCAAAGCTGGAGACGTTTCAATGGGAAATTATGATGGTGACACCCGAGTTTCTCTTGGGCAGGGAATTTGGTCTTCCTCCAGCCTGATTTTGAGACTCTGAGCTAGAAGGAAGCAAGACAGACTGTTGAATATTGTCCACAGTGTAATGTAGACAGTGCTAGATGTCAACAATCATTGACTGTGGTAGATGGATGTCGTTGTAATGCCACATGCATGGATATGATTCTGGTTGTGGAATATGAAGTGGTCATTTTTGGATTGCACCTTCCACCATGTCTTATGTCTGCAGGTGTGCTTCCCACAGGATTCTGATAGCTGAGGTCTAAAAAAAAAGAAACATCTTAAAGCTCTGATTTCTACTGAGTATGTTGACTGGCTCTCCTCCACATCCGTTTTAAACAAACATTTTGTCAGTAATTTCTGCTGTTGTGTTTTAAAGCTTTCTTAGTGTTACTGTTATTATATGGGAATCTTCATGTGCATTTAAAGACAAATAATTTTTATATGAAAACCAGCTATAATGTTTGTTCCCGTTCAAATACAGGAAGTGACAAGGGTGCCTATTGTCCTAGCTGCGTTTCTGTAACTTGTTTTGAGGGCAAATCGTCGTCTTCTTCTTCAGAAGGGTTTCCATGCTGTCAGATCTGCATAGTCAATTTTAACCAGCTCATTACAAAACAGAAATATCCTAGAGCGTTGTGACCTGCTCTAAAAGGACAAGGCTGTTTCTGGCTCCGTTAATGAGAAGTCCATGGCATACATATGATAAGCTTTGTCATCTTTTGTCTGCGGATCATAGACCCTGCATTTTAATTTACTATACATAATGCTCTCTTAATGAGTTCCAGTGGATAACCATTGAAACATGCCATTGCAGTTGCCGATGTGATTACGGGAGAGAGTCCATTATTTGATTTACGTGATAGTCCGTTATGGTAACTAATATTTGCAGACAGCGTACAATAGGCGGCATGGGTGGGTGAGAGAGTTCCTTCATTTAGTCCTTGCTGGCAAAGGAATAAGGTGCTAAATCAATTTATTTTCCCTGTGTGTGTGTGTCTGTGTGTGTAAACTGCTAATTGAAAACTTGCAGAATTACAGTGGATGCTTAAATCCTTGTGGGACTACAGTGTGTTGCCTTTCTGGAAACTTCAAGCAAAGCCGATAATGGAAGAAGGTTATGATTCTTCTCCCTCACTCTGCTCCCCAATGCAAATTACTTTTCTGTTTCAGTGCACAGAAGCGCTATTATTGTATGGGCCTCAAAATAGAAGCAGATGGAGCAGATAAAACAAAACAAAAAAAACAGATGGGTAGAAGTTGCAGTAGTACGATAAAAATAGTGTTTAAGGGTATTTTGAGGAGGCATTGTTGATTTGTGGCTTTTGTTTTGTCCTCATTTGACAGTGCCATATAAACTTTTAGACAGTCCCTCACCCCACTCCCCTGGCAGTCTGCAGTGTACTTGCAGCAGTGTGACCTTGAGACCTGCAGGGCCCGGCCAGAGAAAATCTGGCTGTTGTTCTCCTCTCCTCTCAGGATTTACGTTGCGGTGGTCAAGCAAGGATGCATCAATCTTTCTCCTCTACCCTCTCTTATTGCAGAAGGTAGGGAGTTCGACTCCCCACTGTGTGGCCCAAGAGGAAATCCAGACGGTGTGGCATTGAACCAGCGACACAGTCCCAGAGTGCCCGCAGAAGGAAGGGAATGGTAAACCTTTCCTGAGTACTCTGTAACTAGAAAACCCCTGGAAAGGGTCACCATAAGTCAAAATTGACTTGATGAACCCTTTTTCCCCCTTAGAACTCCAGAGCTGGAAGGGACCCTATGGATCATCAAGTCCAGCCCCTGTCAAGGAGGCACAGCAAGGAATCAAACTCCCAACTCCTGGTTCCACTGCCAGATGATGAAGCCATGGTTAGGCAGTGGATTTCACTGTTCAGCACACTTACTGCAGATATCTGAGTTCCTTAGTGCTCTAAATCCAAGGGGTGGGAATCATGTGGACCAAATACGTGTGGCCCCTACGTTCAATTTTGTGACCCCCACGTCCTCTTGCCCCCCCCCCCAAATAAGCAAATCACATTTCAGAAGGGCCCCTCTTGGGTAAGATTCCTCTTTAAAATAAAGTGGGTTCCTTCTACACCTTGTTTGGATGCAGGGAGGGGAGACGTGTGTGCATGTTTAATACAGAAAAGCATTTTAAAATATGTGACACTTCTGGTTTCATTGGAAGGGGCTGGTTCTGACCACAGCAGGCCTTGGGAGATGACCCTCAGACCTCCAGAGTTGCCAACTCCTGCCCTAAGTGGTTATTAATTCAAGTCCAGGTTTAACTAATAGAAGCATAGTGCTGTGCTAGATCATGGAACTAGTTGCTTAGAAAAGGTAATGGGCTCCCTCTGGATTTCCAACATCGAGCAAGGAGTCAAACCTAATGACCTACAAATGGAATAGTGACTTACACATTGTGAAGGAAGAGTGCACACATCACTTATATGATTATAATTTCAATAGATATATAATAGATCTCACCATATGGGGGAAGATTGTGGCACAGTGACATGTGTGAGATCATTCTGCAGCCCAAGTGTTAAAGATTCATGGCCAGCTTCAGCGTTTCTCAACTGATGATTGGTTTTTCCTTATCCAGGACTTAATCCGTGTAGTTTTTGAACCAGAGGACCTTCAAGTAGAGTGTTCTAGGATACATAGCCTAGCTTAGAAGGTCATTGCCAATTCTATTATTCTTTCTTGCTTTATATGGTTCCTTGCTTTATAGGATCCAGTGAGCTGTGTGTGGCTTAATGGATCACCTGGATTTCTGAACACCAAACAGAAAGTTGCCATCAGAAATAACATACTTAGGAAACTGGCTGGGTCAGACTGCGGTGCATACCTACAGCTTTGTCCCTGTGCTACTCCACAACAGAATATGTAAGTGCCATATGGTATAAATCAGCACATGCCAAACAAGTGGATGTAGCACTTAAGGAATCATGCAGAATTATTACTGGCTGCCTGAAACCTATTATTATTATTATTATTATTATTATTATTATTATTATTATTATTATTATTATTATTATTATTATTATTATTATTATTATTATTATTATTATTATTATTATTATTCAAAAATACCAAACACACTCAATCAAAATTATTAAAACATTGACTGATACTATATAATAGATAAAAGTTTTAACCAAAAACCTAAGTGTCTGTTAAGTATCAATGTAGTATATATGCTGTTCCTAATATTGTCGTGTTTTTGTAGCTCTGATGGTTGTTGTTGTTATTGAAAAAGTCTATTACGTATTTGGCTGGCATTGCCTCTCCAGTAGCATGTCAAGAGTTGCTAGTAAATAATGAATGAAATAAGATGATACAGCACCAAACCGGTCCACTTCATGGACCCCAACCCCCTCAACGATGGCTAAAATCAAGGAAAAGTTTTCTGCGCACATCTGAAGCTCTAAATATTAAACCAGAAGAGGCCAGGTTAAACCTATGGAGAACAAAAACAGCACACCTTGCCAAACGGGTGAATGCTGAAGAGTGTCCTCCACCAGGACAAGATTGTAATTGAACTATCTGGAAGTCACTTAATAGACTTTGGAATGAAATAGAAAGCTTAAAGAGTAGTCAAATAAAATGGGGTTACTTGGACACAGGACAAATTTTCTGTGACTGTGGAGAAATTCAATCAATGCAGCCCTTATGTCCATGCAATTTATGCCCCACCACGTGTACAAAAGAAGATCTAGCAAATGGAAGAGATAATGCTATTGAAGTGGTGTGTTTCTGGTCAGAAACAGTCCAATTATCTTTAACATTTTAATTTGCTTTTAATTTTATCTATATTTCATATATGTCCATAATTTTAAGTTGTGCAATGCTCTGATACTAATAAAGAGAGGAAGATGGATTTGTTAAGTGGATGCTCATAACAGAGCCACATATTGAAGAGATGGGGCATAAATCATCACTGTGTGTGGAAAGCAAAGTCATCACTGCACAAAGAATATCTGATGGCTTAAATTGTTTTTGTGGGTTTAGGACTGGGGAAAAAGTGCATGTCAGCTTTAATGCTAATACAATGTGATTTTAGCCAATAAATTTATTTTAACACGATTTAAATTGACAAGCCATAAAACATCTTCTGATGGAGAGTAATACATAGTGAAGTGAGGAGGCATATAGCTTCCCATTTGAGCTAATGGAACATCCTGCGTTGCTAAATTATTGCCATTTATTGTTTACAAAGGTAATTAGGAAAACATTGCTTCACATTAACAGCAGTAAAAATGGGAGCTCTTTATAGCCCTTGTTTATAAAGCAACCTACTTTGCACTTATTTGCCTACTAGAATTATTTTCTTGCCCAAGTCACCATCTGTTTTCTCTTAGGAAAACAAAGGGGATGAGGAGAACCTGTAGGCTATGTATTGAAATAATTGTGCTGCCTCATGGAAGAGAGATAAAGTTGTTGTAATTGCCACTGTCCATGTGTTCGCAAAGCCCTCACAAGGCTTTGTGCCTTGATGTCTTTGGCAAAGCAGAGGGAACTTTGTTAAGTTGCCTAGTGAGAAAGTCGCATCCTGAATGAAGACAGCCAAAGGCATTTGAAGGGTAGGATGACAAAAAGACACACACACATCATTCATAGACAGAACTAGGAAGGGGGTATTTCTGAGTGTCTGTAATGTGAAACAGAAATTGAGTTGCAATTAAGGGTTCACGCAAATTTAATTCAATGGTTTGGTGGGTTTTTTTTAAAGGCACAGAGCTTCCAAAATGAACGAATTTCTATAAACTGAAGATTTTATTTATATGAATGTGGGAGGAATTTAAGAATGGAGTTTTAGCAACCTTCGTATATTGCCTTTAAGAAGTATGGCTGCGAGGAGCCTTTCTGGGCTGGGTTGATTGTCAGTCAATCTAGCACTAAACATTTGTTCCCTGTCTGCCTCTGATTTTGAAGACAGCCACGCACCTCTGGTTACAAGTATTTTCCCCTCTTTTTTCAGTCTGCTGTCCCTTAGTCTGCAGTTATGTAGTTAGTGTTATGTCGTGCAGCTAGTTTGTAGTTACATTGTAGTTATGAGTCAGTTAAAGACTGTTCATGTAGCCAGTCATTTTTGTACAGTATGCTGTTTTTGTAATCTGTTCAGAACTGTAAGTAAATGGAACCTTTTATTCTTTCTCTTACCAAACATAAGTGTGAGATATTGAGACTGTAAGTGCCAGCTCATGACAATCAAAAGGAAACAGCCTACTCTGGAGAGATTTGAGGGACATTTTGCTATGTAAGTTCCTGCACTATCTGCTATGTAGCTAGAGGTTTTTAGCCAAAATTCAACACTCTGCCAAGAGTTGAATGGACAGATTTGTCAATCTAGGCAAATGAGAATTTCATGTTTAAGTCTTAAAATGTTTGAGCATGAAGGTAACTGTTTGTTTGTTTGTTTAGTATACCACCCTATTGGTGCAAAAGCACTAATTGGGGTGGTTTAACAGATAAAATCCAACCACATTAAAAGCACTCACAGTGTTAAAAAAACAACAGCACCCGACAGTACAGAAACAATTTACAAATGTAGTAGAACAGGAGATTAGAAAGAAGAATATATATACAGGTCTGTATGGAATGTTTCCCTAAAAAGAAGTATCTTATGGTCTTCTGGTTCCCCGTAGAATGAGCAGGATTTACCTAAGTTTCAATTTATCATTCAGTAGTTGATTCAGTTCTTCTGCTATAGCTGGCAGGTATCAAATGGAGATGTTAAATGAACTGCTGCATTTAATACTGAGTTTGAATTCCTTTGTACTTTAAGATTTTTTGGTGCCACCTCTTTTTTTTTCCCTGACAGGTTCCTTGTTTTTAATTGCTATGTGGCGAACAGGCACAATATAGTCTTCTCCATATCTGCTCAGGCTGTATCCAGGTTTGGCCATGGCTGAATTTGGTCACTGCTGAGAATTGTTTAACTTTGTTCTGAGCAAAAACTTGGCAAAATGTTCAGCTTTTCAATTCTTTTTGTTGTTTTCCTTTCCCTTAGAACTATAAACAATCCTTTTTCCAGGGGCCTAGAGATCCAGTGGCCTGAAACACTAAGAAAGAAAGAAAAAAGGAAAATCTATTGCTCATGCAGTTGTTGTAACTCCAAGGGTCTGTAGTAGAGATGGGGGTATTCGTATTCATATACGAATACGAATATCCCCCCACAGGTGCAGATAATGAGGGTCCAGCCCCCTGGGGCTAGACCGACCACTCACGATTCCGCCGCTGCCACGAACTCCGCGGTCCGTTCCTATCGCTCCGTTGCTCGCTATGGATTAGCCACTCCTGGCAGAAGGCAGGATGACGAGCCTCTCTGCCAGGTCGAAGAGTGGCTAATCCATCCAGGGGGCCAGACCTTCGTTATCTGCACCTGTAGGGGGATATTCGTATATGAATACGAATACCCTCATCTCTAGTCTGTAGCTTAGAATGTGGCAAGTGCCACTATGACGATATTGTCATTGTTTTGACTAAAGTTTTGCAAAACATGGAGGACTGAAGACTTGTTGTACAAGGGTCCTGGAACACCAGAATACTGGAACACCAGAGTATTATAACACCAAGGTATTGGAAATACAAAGAGTGCAAATTATGTGTGCCACTTTCATATTTACACATTCAGCTGTCAAGATTGTTGTGGTAAAGTGACCTTGCTCAGCTGGAGAGCTAATTGCTTTGCAGTGACTATAGTAAGCTATTGTTCAAGCCAAGCCTCAATTCTAAAAGCACTTGTTTCCAGGGCCACTCCTACACCCCCCCCCTTAATTATTTTAACACTTATTATTTAACAGACAATTTTCTTTACACTCTTGACATGCCAAAGTTATGATAATAGGCCTTACAGAGGCAGATGGTATTAATCTTGATTTATTCTTCAGCCAGGTTTTCTCAACCAATTAAGATTTTACAAACGGAGGGACATACTGCCTGGGTCAGGCTGCTCTCCTAACCTCCATAACAAATTCTTTTGATCTAAACTCAGCTTAGTCGAGTTGTGCTTCAGTTTGCTCGAGTCTTCTTTCCTCCCTCTTGTTTCAAGGCCTTTTCTTGCCATATGCTATGTTCCTTGAGAACATTTCAAGGTATGGACATGCATAAATTTTACATGTATCACTTTGAAGGAGAGCTTCAGCAAGTTACTTCTTTGGAGCACAGATCACTGAACACCTTACTCTCCCGGCCACTGGGTCTGGAGTGGCTGGAGCTAATGACCCATCTGGAGCTAATGACCCATTAGCTCAAAATTGTAACTTTCCCAATTTCTGGTTTAAAGTAGTAAATATATTTCTGGTCCAGTGGTTCCCAACCTTGGGTTCCCAGATGTTCTGGATTACAGCTCTCAGAAATCTGGCCAGCACAGCTAGAGGTGAAGGCTTCTGGGGGTTTCAGTCCAAGAACATCTGTGGACTCCAGGGTGGGAACCACTGGAGTAGATCGTGAAGTTTTAAACTGTAGCTTCCACATTCACATCGGCCTCACAAGGAGTGAACAAGATACGTGAAACAATAAACATGTACTTGATTCCCTGGAGGAGATGGGAGAATCTTCCATGATTGGTATCTGGAACGCCTCAAGAGATGTCAAATCTCACTGATCCCAACATCAGCCCATACCTCTAGTCAATTGACTCTTCCTGCACTGTTGAGACTCTCATACAAATGTCTGGATATGAAAATCTTAGTCATCTTGCCTCTTCATTTGAAGAAGCCACTTCTGAATTAATTTGCAAGAATTACATGTTATTCCTCTGGCACTTGTTCCAAAGCCACATACATCATAAACTTAATATTGACCTTTCTAACTGACAGTGCAATGCGCTACCTTGAAAAAAAGGTTGGCCATATAAATAAATCCAAGGCAATGTGGTTAATTCTACAGGTGGTGTCTGCTTCCCACTGCTAGGCACCTCCAAAATTTGGAACAATTTCCTAATGTTGCATATTTATGGGCAAAGAGAACGTGCACAATTTCAGTTACTAAGTTTGTCCTGCATCTTTCTCTCACTCTCTATAGTTCCTGTAACCATTCTTTCAGGGCTTGCTAAAATATTACAGAGTTGTTACCAAGCTGTGGCCGTCCAGTGTCCTTGAACTACAGCTCTTAGACTCTTTCACCACTGTACATAGTGGCTAGGGGAGGGGTTCCCAACCTTGGGTCCTCAGATGTTCTTGGACTAAAACTCCCAGAAGCCTTCACCACTAGCTGTGCTGGCCAGGATTTCTGGGAGTGGTAGGCCAAGAACATCTGGAGATCCAAGGTTGAGAATCACTCAAAGTTAATAAGGTGACTAAGGAACCACTGTAGTATGGCTCCCACACTACTTCTTCTACTGCTAATATGATTGTTGTACTATTACTACTTCTTCCTTGTTGCTTTCCATTCCTAGAAAACTTGCACCTGTAAAGGCTTGTGCAGGAACAGTACAACTGCAATTGACTAAACAATGTGAGTTTTAGAATCAGAGGAATTATGCAAAACCTGTGTATTTGTTTTAATCTGCAGAAATGTTGTCATTTCTGGGTTTGTACAGACCACCCCTATCCATGAACTAATCTTTGACCAGCTGTCTCTAGTTCTTCAAATATTACAAGCTGTTGCTTGGCATGAATACCCTTGTTACTTAAAGAAAACTGTAGATGTTTGTGTTTTTTTCCCCAAAAGGTTTCTTGCCCAGGCTTGGAAAGAGAGTAATTCATATGCAGCATGTTCACCTTATGAGATAGATGACAGCTCGGGATGCTCCCCCAACCACCATATGTTTATATTTAATAGCCATTTATAAGAATGTGAATTTTTCCCGATGGGAGATACCTAGTGGTTCTGAGGTTATATAAACTAATGCAGTGCAGCTTTTATTGCAAATGTAACTGAATTTAAGTTTCTTCTTCGTGGCCTCTGTGAATGCACACAATTGGGTTTAGACAGCGCCTGCGCTGGTCTTCTCGGAATCTTCTAGAGCTTTCGTAAAAAGTAACAAGTTTAGAGTTGCCCCTATCGCGCATGCTCCACCCCCTCAGCCTTCAGTTCCATTTTACCGCCTTGGCGATTGGAACTTCTCGGTTAGAGCTACTATTAATAATCAGTTGGTTTGATATTTGGCTTCTGAACACGGACTTTGAAATCTCTCTGTTGCCCTCGACTTCGGACTGTTTGACTCTTCTTGGATTACGGACTGTTTTGTTGTTATCGGATTGCCGGTTTGATTTCCCGCGCTTTTCAAACCGCTTCGCTTGCCTACCGCTGCGGCAAGGCCATTCCGGATCGTTCTCCGTTCTGCTTATCTGAGACTGATCTTCATCGTGAGTTTTTCTTCCCCCTCTTCTTCCTACTTTATGTCCCCCTCAGGACCATTTAGTAGGTGCGCGTCGTGTTCCCGTAAATTGCCCTTTTCAGATGGTCACGACCGATGCCTTTTTTGTTTAGGGGATAGTCACCAGCCTCAATCTTGCAGGCATTGCAAAAAGTTTACGAAGGCAGCCCTTAAGGCTCGTCAGCAACGTTTAAAAATTTATCTTTGGGACAAGACTCTGTCGGCATCAAAACCTTCAGAAATGGAGACGGCGTCTAACCCCTCCGCTACGCCTCGTTCTGAGACGAATGTCACTTCCCCGTCTTTGTCGACCTCAAGAACGGTCGAAAAATCGTCAAAAAAGTCGTCTACATCGACCACCAAGAAGACGCTTCCCTCGGCGTCAAAGACTTCATCGACTGGTCCGTCGAAAGAGAAGAAAAAGACGGCGCCGACAGACAAAAAGAAAAAGACTAAGGAACATCGCATTCCTCATGTCTCGGCGTCGTTACCGTCTCCGATCTTCGAGGACTCTTCTCGGGATCGTGAGTCCCTTTCGGAAGCTGCGACTTCCCTGCCTCCACGTCGCATAGAGGCTTCACCTGGGGGACTCGACCGCTCGCCGAGTCCTGGTCGGCTAGAAGGCGCCACCCTATCTAGCCAGACATCTGCCCATTATAGCCCTGTTTCCACCGGGCGGGCATCGATTGTACCTCTCTCGCCGTCGAATTCCTCGAGGCAAAATTCTCCACCTCGGAAAAGGACGGACAAGAGAAAGCATATCTCACCGGATCGACGCCGATCCCCACGGAGAGAGGTGGTAGTCATACCCAGGTCGTCTCGACGCCATAAGAAGGGCAAACGCGACGACCCGATCTATGTCCAGCTCGATCGTAAGAGAGCTTCCCGTCGACGTCGACACGACGACTCCGATACTGACTCGTCGTCGACGTCGGAGGAATACCATAGACGTAAGAGAATTCGTTACGTCTACGCTTCAACATCATCATCGTCGTCACTATCCCCTCCTCGACGTCGACATCGACACGACGTCGAGGTACATGTTCGACCAAAAGAGGGCACTAAGATTACCTCCAAGCGAATCAATCCCTTGAAGTCTGGACATAAGCAAGTTAAACCATCTGGACACGTTAAGCCTAAGAAGTCCTACTTACCATCACCTTCCGAACAGGAGGAAATCCTCTCTTCTGTTTCGTCTTGCCAGGAGGACGAAGCTTTCTCTCCTGCTCCTGGAGAAACACCTGTGGAAGGAGAGTCATTTGATTCGGATGCAGGAGACCCTCACCCGTCTTCGCCTTCGGAAGACTTTTCGTCATACGTTCAAATGATTTCTAGGATGGCTAAGACTCTCAAACTGCAAACAGAGCAACCTTCTCCGCCCACAGATGATCTAATTTTCGGTGACATTGATCAGGAAAGGACACCGCCCTTGAGCCTAGCCTTCATCCCAGCCCTTTTGTCTCTTATCAAGGAGTCGTGGAACCAGCCCTCTACTTCTCAACCGGTTGCACGCAGAACAGAAAATCTATATCGCACACATGGCGATGATACCAGCTTCCTTCTCAAACATCCAGTCCCTAATTCCATCATTGTGCAATCTAATTCATCTAGATCTTCCGGGAAGGCACATGTCACACCTACAAACAGAGAAGGGAGAAAACTAGATGTCCTAGGGAGAAAAATTTACTCCTTCACCACATTTTTGCTCCGAGTGGCTAACTACCAAACCGCCATGGGGGCCTACCAGAGACAACTGTGGTCCAGAGTCCTTCCAGCATTGGAAGCAGCCCCGGATGATACCCGTCAAGGCCTCCTGAACACCTACGCGGAGGCCCTCACAGTGGCTAAACACCAACGACTAGCCTCACGACATTCAGCAGACGTCGCCTCCAAAACTTTAACATCGGCCATTGCCTTAAGGCGTCATGCTTGGCTCCGATCCTCAGGCATCATAGAGGATGTCAAAACACGAATTGAGGACTTACCCTTTGATGCCAAGGGTCTTTTCAATGAAAAAACTGATGACTCTCTAGAAAACCTGCATAAAATAAAAAAGACGGCTAAATCTTACACTATTCACCAGCAACCTACCTTCCAAAGAAATCAATGGCGTAAGCGATATCCACAACAGCAATACCAGCAACAATCTTCACAGTCTTATCGACCCTTCAAACAGACCCAGGGTAGATATTCTCAAACTTCCTCTTCTGCGCCATCCTATAGGCCTCAAGCATCTTTCCAAAAACGACAGCCTTATCGTCCACCTGCCAAGAAAACAAAGCAGTACCTTTGACTTTCACGTCCCATCTTCCATGCCTCCACAAGAAATTCGTCTGGCCCCATTCTATCAAAATTGGTCCCTTATAACAAAAGATTCTTGGGTTCTAAGTATTATCCAATTCGGTTACCGTTTAGAATTCTTAGAACCTCCTCCTCTAGGACAAGTTCACTTCACTTCCTTCGATGCTGCCCTAGAAGAAGAGATTCTCACTCTTCTCCAAAAACAAGCTATTCAACGTGTACCACATCGGGACGTGGCCAACGGTTTTTATTCACGTTATTTCGCCGTACCAAAAAAGGACGGCGGAATCAGGCCCATTCTGGACTTAAGAAACTTGAATACTTACCTGCATCCACGAAGATTTCGGATGGTCACTCTGGAGGCCATTGTCCACCTGCTGAAACACAACGACTGGTTTATAGTTATAGACCTAAAGGACGCATACTTTCACATATCAATCCATCAAAATCACAAAAAATATCTCAGGTTCATTTTTCAGAACATGATCTACCAATTCTGCGCCCTTCCCTTCGGGCTATCCACAGCTCCACGCACGTTCACGAAATGCATGGCCCCAGTAGCAGCTTTTCTCCGTCTCCACGGGGTACAAGTCTTTCCCTACATAGACGACTGGCTGGTTGTTTCTCCATCCAGACAGAAGGCTGTGCAAGACACAAAATTTGTTCTAGACACTCTACAAAACCTAGGCTTGATGGTGAATATCAAAAAGTCAACCCTGGTGCCATCTCGAGTCATCGACTATATAGGAGCTCGGTTAGACTCGGTCAAAGCTCGCATATTTCTCCCACCAGACCGGATCCTGAAGCTGCTGAAAGCTGTCCGGAAATTTCATCCCCATTCAGATGTCTCAGCTCATCATGCGCAGCATCTACTCGGCCTCATGGCCTCCACAACATCAGCGCTGCCACATGCACGCCTGAAGATGAGATCACTTCAGTCATGGTTTCTGGCTCTCTTCGACCCCCTTCAGGACAGTCCACAAAAACGTCTGCGGGTCACCCCGGAACTGGCGAAACAATTACGATGGTGGACTTTCATTCCACATCTGTTGATCGGCCGTCCCTTTCGACCACTGCAACTGTCTGTTCAAGTGACAACAGATGCCAGCACCACGGGATGGGGGGCACACTGTGGACCGCACAAAATCCATGCCCTATGGTCTCATCAAGACAGGTGCCTTCATATCAATCATCTGGAAATGCTTGCTGTCATAAAAGCCTTCAGAGCATTCCTCCCGTTGATACAGGGTCGGGGTGTTCAAGTAATCACCGACAACACCACGACCATGTTCTACATCAACAAGCAGGGAGGAACGAGATCAATGTCTCTCCTGTATCTTTCCATACATCTATGGGAATGGTGCTACCTCCACCATGTGTTCCCGGTTGCTCTTCATATATCGACGAGCGACAACCAACTTGTGGACAACCTGAGCCGGCTGACGAGTCAGTCCCACGAATGGGAACTGGACGAGAACACCTTCCTAATGCTCTGCTACCGGTGGGGTCACCCGTCAATAGACATGTTTGCATCAAGCATCAACAAGAAATGCGCGAAATATGCATCTCGTGCAGGCAGAGGTGTGAATTCGCTAGGCGACGCATTCATGATCCCTTGGGAGACGCATCTCCTATATCTCTTCCCACCAATCCCACTCATACAAAGGACCTTGGTCAGAGCCCGACAGCTAATGGTGGACGCCATCCTCATTGCACCATGGTGGCCTCGACAACCTTGGTTTTCCGCCCTCAAGGAGATGGCTGTGGACGTGTTCCGACTGCCGCAGATTCCACACCTTCTTACCCAGGACTCGGGCAAGATCCTTCATCCGGACCTGCAGTCACTGTGTTTGACGGCGTGGAGGATATGCCATCAATCCTAGAGGTTCTAGACAAGGCTAGAAAACCGTCTACGACCCTTCTTTATAAATACAAATGGAATAATTTTGTTAAGTTTACTCAATCAAAGCAGTTACAATCCTCCCCCGTCTCCCTCCAAACTCTGCTCACCTACTTACGTCACTTGTTTGATTTAGGTTTGACTTTGTCCACTCTTAAAGTTTACATCTCAGCTATAGTTTCCTTCCAACCTCGAAACTCTGAATCAGCACGCCTTTTTTCTCATCCAACGCTTAAATCATTTTTAAAAGGACTGTCCAACATTCGACCTCCTGTTAAACCTCCAGTACCCCAGTGGTCTCTCACACTTGTTTTACGTGCGCTCATGCGCCACCCCTTTGAGCCACTGGCTACTTGTGATATACGTTTACTATCGTTCAAAACTCTGTTTCTAGTTGCTGTTACGTCTGCTAGAAGAGCTAGTGAGTTGGCAGCTCTCAGGTCTGATGATCCTTATTTGCAATTCTTTAAGGACAAAGTTATGTTATATCCAGATGTGTCTTTTCTGCCGAAGGTTGTTTCGGATTTTCACCTTAACCAGCCGTTATCGTTACCAACTTTGTTTCCTCAACCTGCTTCGGATATCGAGCGCATGCTCCATTCTCTGGACGTTAAGAGAGCCTTGGTTTATTACACCTCAAGGACTAAAGACTTCCGTGCTGCACCAAGGCTTTTTCTCTGCTTCCAGGGATCACACAAGGGCTTACCTGCCTCATCTTCCACTCTATCTAGATGGCTTGTCTCCACAATTGCTCTGTCTTACGAACTTCTAGGCAAAACTGCCCCAGAAGGTTTGAAAGGACATTCCACCCGAGCGGTTGCGATGTCTACAGCGTTGCTGCGTGGTGTTGATGTCCCAGAAATATGCAGAGCTGCCACCTGGTCTACTGCGTCCACCTTTGTGACACACTACAGGTTGGACCTTCGAGCCAGAAAGGAGACAAGTTTTGGCAGGGCAGTTTTGACGTCTGTTCTGCAGTGACGGCCCTCCTTCCGGTAAGTGAGCTTGCTAGTCACCCAATTGTGTGCATTCACAGAGGCCACGAAGAAGAAAGAAAGGTTACTTACCTGTAACCATGGTTCTTCAAGTGGACCTCTGTGAATTCACACATCCCACCCAGCCTCCCCACTATCCGTCACTATGATGTCTCCGATAAGTTCGGGCTTTGTGGCGGATAAATGGAACTGAAGGCTGAGGGGGTGGAGCATGCGCGATAGGGGCAACTCTAAACTTGTTACTTTTTACGAAAGCTCTAGAAGATTCCGAGAAGACCAGCGCAGGCGCTGTCTAAACCCAATTGTGTGAATTCACAGAGGTCCACTTGAAGAACCATGGTTACAGGTAAGTAACCTTTCTACTTGCAAGCAAGCGTAAAATTGCATGATTGTTAGAATTTTAAAAAATCCTGTGCAGCAGAAAGAGTATATCAAAATTGCATCCTTCAGAAGCTGGTGTGTATGACTACCTGAAGCAAAGGCAAACGAACAATGGGCACATAAACGAATGTTGCAATCCCATTTACTTGGGAGAGAGCAATACTTAATGCAGTGAGATTGACTTGTGATCAAGCACATTTAGGCTTGTGCTGAACATGCTTCTAATTGAATTAACTTACGTAAAAACCTTCCAAAAATAGTTGGCTACCATTTTCTAGAGGGATGTGGTGGCGCTGCGGGTTAAACCGCAGAAGCCTCTGTGCTGCAAAGTCAGAAGACCAGCAGTCGTAAGATCGAATCCACACGACGGAGTGAGCTCCCGTCACTTTGTCCCAGCTCCTCGCCAACCTAACAGTTCGAAAGCATGTAAATGTGAGTAGATAAATAGGTACCACCTCGGTGGGAAGGTAACGGCGTTCCGTGAAAGTCGCGCTGGCCACGTGACAATGGAAACTGTCTTCGGACAAACGCTGGCTCTACGGCTTGAAAACGAGATGAGCACCGCCCCCTAGAGTCGGACACGACTGGACTAAAAATGTCAAGGGGAACCTTTACCTTTTACCATTTTCTAATTAAATATAGAGCCTGTTTCAAAACTTATTAATAGGTACTGCTTTCTCCCATACTGGTCATATGCGGTGGCCAGGGCCTAGAAGAGTTACTTCCATGGATCACAACTCACAGAATCCCTGTAGTGGGATTTACTTGGGAGAGAGCGATACTTAATGCAGTGAGATTGACTTGTGATCAAGCACCTTTAGGCTTGTCTTGAACATGCTTCTAATTGAATTAACTTACGTAAAAACCTTCCAAAAATAGTTGGCTACCATTTTCTAATTAAATATAGAGCCTGTTTCAAAACTTATTAATAGGTACTGCTTTCTCCCAGACATCCACACATAATATCTCAGACATTAGCTGTCGTAGATCAGTTACCAAGAAGACAGAATCAAAAGCCTGTAAGCTATGGCCAGACCTGTGTTACTTACTCATAAGTTAAATAAAATGCATTCCACTGGTCATACACGGTGGCCAGGGCCTAGAAGAGTTACTTCCATGGATTGCAACTCACAGAATCCCTGTAGTGGAAAAATAATTTTTTTCCAGGCTCTCATAGTGATCCACCAGAGACACAATAAACTGGTTCAATGATAGTGATCCCAGCTGAGGTTAAAAAGAATTGATCCTACCAAAGGTTCAATAAACTTTTTTTTTAATTTAAATCTGCCAGTATGTGTTAAGTGCTATCAAGACGGATCTGACTTATACCAACGCTAATAGCATTCTCAAGGTGAGATATTTAAGAAATGCTTTTACCAGTACCACCTCATACCAGTGAGTTTCCATGGCCAAGCAGGGATTCAGAGTCTTCTGAGTCCTAGTCCATCACTCTATCCACTGTACCACACTGGGAAGCAGTGTCTGTCTGGGATTACCAATGAATGAATGAATAAATAAATAAATAAATAAATAAAATGGGGGTGTTAAGTAGTTTACAGACAGTACAGACATGTATGAACCCTTCAGCCAAGTGACTTGTAGGTCATTCCAGCCTGGTGTAGACAACCTCCTGGCCATCCAGGGGTCCCATGCTCTTCCAGGGGTTTCCTGTCCATTCATCTCTGCCGTCAGTCCTTTGTCATTGACTGAAACTGTTCTCATAGACTGCATTTGCTTTCTTAATTTCTGTCTTCCTGTTTATACCAGTATATCGCAGCTTCCAGTCCCTAGATGTTATTGGACTACATCTGTCACAATCCATATTGACTTACTGAACACAACAAACCAGTCTCTCCGGGTTTGTTTGTTTTCTTCACCTGCAGGAAACTGCCAAATTCTGTACAGCTTGATGCTCTTTATGGATGTGTTATGTGTAAGAGCAACCTCTCTATCTCTATGTGTGTCTTATCTTGCTTTTTCTGTTTTTCTGTTCCTGGCAAACACATTCTTACTACCATTTTTTTAAAATTCCCTCCTTCCAATAGGTCCCTCACTATTGGTTGGTTGGTTGTGTTGTGTTTTGTTTTGCTTTTTGTTTACACTACCCTGTTTCCCCGAAAATAACACCTAACCTGAAAATAAGCCCTAGTATGATTTTTCAGGATGCTCGAAATATAAGCCCTACCCCAAAAATAAGCCCTAGTTAAGTGAAACCCTACCCTCCACCATTGTGCAGCATTGTGCAGCAACCAGAAGATGACATGACTGTAAAATAAAACATCCCCTGAAAATAAGCCCTAATGCATTTTTGGAGCAAAAATTAATATAAGACCCTGTCTTATTTTCGGGGAAACACGGTATTTTGCCATTTAGCAAGTGGCACATGCCTTCCTTCTAGACTGACATTGGAGAAGATCAGGGTTATTTCTGACCTCATGCAATGTCTTTCACTGAGGTTCAGAGTTAGGAGGAGATCTCCCTAGGTTCTGGAAAAGAGTCTTTCATCATTATGATAATCATACAATAATTGCATTGGAAGGGGCATATAAGGCTATCGAGTTCAGCCCCCTCCTCAATGTAAGAATCCAAATCAAAGCACATCTGACAAGTGGTTGTTCAATTTTCTCTCGAATACCTGCAGTGCTGCAGTGCTCATCACCTCCTGAGGTAATTGGTTCTATTATCATACTGCTCTAACAGTTAAGAAGTTTTTCATGATATTCAGCCTAAATCTGGCTTCCTGTAGCATGAGCCCATTGTTACATATCCTGCACAATCGGAGCAACAGCTATTGTTATCATCATTGTCCCCATCTGCACTTCCTCCATTCAGTAGGTTCGGTTGTTTCCAAGTATGGAGATTACTGTGTTGTAGCTTTCCTCTTTTATCAGTATTAAAAATGAGGTGTCTTTTGGAAAATAGAGGTCCCAACCCCTAATTCAGCTTTAACTGGATTGAATGTACATAGATAGATTCAGGTATATCTTGGTTTTCATTCTCACACATTTGAAATTTGTAGCTCTTAAGGATTTTTCTGTCCCAATATGAATAAACATATTACTTTTTAAAATTTCGTAACAAAACTAACCTGTAACAAGTGTTTACCCAACCATGGTTGTGGCCACATTTGGTTATATCTGTATGTATTGAGCCACTTTTAATCCAAACAATTAATGGACTTGTGGAGTAGATGTCCATGGCAGAAACACCAGAAATTACGAGCATAGAGGAGAGAGAGAGAGAACTCAAGTACATAATGATTGGCTGATTTTTTAAAAAGATGTGAGCAACTCTACTGATATTTCTAATCTTTCACATACATGAAACTATCTCCTTTCTGGTCAGATCAGGCTGCCTTAACATGTGTCTCAACATGGCAGGACATCTGTTGAGGATTCTCTAAACCCCGCAAGAGTTCTGGGCTCTACCGCAACACTTTTTTCATCAGGGCTCACACAATTTGTGCAGAATGTCACTTGCGTCTTTACCCTTTCTGGGACAGATACAGAGGAAGCACATAAAGGGCAGACTGTTTGCTCATAAACAGCTTACCTAGTACATCTGCCTTTGAGAAGTCTGTGCAGCAACCACCAAGTGGTTACCCTTGTTTCTAGAGCCCTTTGTGTGGCTTGCAAATATGAAAATAAATTATATTTTCACTGTTTAAAAACAATGAAATGATTTCTGCCAGAGTGGGATTCAGATACTTTCTTCAGCTGCCTTTTGGCATCTTCACCTTCTCTTAAGAGTTGTGACTATTTTTGTTAGATTACGGATGTGTATGTCAGTTTTCAGAATAATGGGAACAATGACCCTGAGGGGTCAAAAATTGTTACCTTGAACAAGATTAGATTAGGCATCCTTCAGTCTCGAGAGACTATGGTAACATGCTCTGAATAGAGGACTTGGAACAGCGTCTAGTGTGGCTGAGAAGCCCAATTCGAGAGTGACAATCCCTTCCACACTGAAGACAAATACAATCTGTCCCTTGTCCAGCTTCCTGGTTTTGCTGCTTTCGGGACTGCCTCTTCACCTCGGCCTGCTGGACAAGTGTCTCTTTAAATTGGGAGAGGCCAAGCTGCACCGCCTGCCTCCAGGCTGAACGCTCACATCTCGAGGTTTCCCATCTGTTCCCATTCCTAAGGCCTTCAGATCCCGCTTGCAGATCTCCTTGTATCGCAGCTGTGGTCTCCCTCTGGGGCGCTTTCCCTGCACTAATTCTCCATACAGGAGATCTTTTGGAATCCGACCATCAGCCATTCTCACGACATGCCCAAGCCAACGTAGCCGTTGCTGTTTCAGTAATGTATACATGTCAAAAAATATAGCACAGGAGGAAGATCATGCCAGGAATGATATTTACCCATACTTAAATAAGAATTGTATTCACTTCTGCATGGAAATAAGTCCCACTGAGTTCAGTAGAGCTTAACTTCCTGTTTAATTGTGTGCTAGATTGCAGCCTCAGGCTTAGGTTCTTAGAGGACCATCTTGTCTTCATATGCTTCCTCACTTCAGCCATTTCTGGCTTCAATTACTGGATATCTGAATGATTTCTCCCAATCCTGCAGTGATCTCATTTCTTTCCTCCTTATTACTTTCATTATAGCCTCCAGGCTACAAAATCCCCAATTATTTAACAATCCTCCAGGGATGCCCAGTTCATCCCATTCCTTCTCAGACCACTGTTGTTGGCACTGCATGTCTGCATTATTTCGATAACTGGTCAAACGGTCTCATTCTCCCATTCAGCTGGAGCCTTAGCCTTTGTGAAACCTGATCTCGGAATGAAAGAGTGAAGTAATTAAAGGAAACCATATGTTGTGCAACAGAGACATCAGGATTCAGGTGTGATGCTCTGCAGAATGCACCAACTGTTACTATGAACTGCCAGATGCAACTCGAGTGGCCGGTGGTGTGAGGGAGAATCATGTTAATTTAGCTCTGGGTGGCGGGGGATATTTTGCTTGAGGCCTTCTGTGTAGGATCACCCTAATAGCATAATTAAAAGTTTAAAAAAAGTGGTTTTTATAGCACCTGGTACTGTCAACAAGGAAATGGATTCTCTCACATTAGGAAATTAAATTTAGATTCCATATGGTAGAATAATTGTCATATTTTGTTCTTTGCTGGCATTATCCGAGGATGTAACTGAAAAGAGCGCACTCTCAAAATAGGTGCTGACTTGTTTAAATCTGGACTTAATCCAGTGTGGTGGAATGTGCATGTATGCACACTTTCTGCTTTAAAGATAAAAAAGGGAGAGAAAGAAGAGCTGAAGTGCCCACATAGGGCCTCTTTCCGGCAGAGGTAGACTAAATGCAACCTGGGGCTGCAGGTGCCTCCCAAACCCATTTCTGTGTTCTCTGAATGATCCCCAGTAAAAAGAAACATGCAAAAAAAAAATATTTTTTTTTGTTTTTCATTCCTGCACTTCTGTAGGTGTGGTCGTTGGGATTGCAATAAAATGGGGGTGGAGGAGGTGCAGATTCCCCCAGTGAAATCCAGAAAACTGAAATACAAGCAGACTCCCAACAAAATTCGGTTTTTTTTTTTGTAGCGTGTGGGCACACACGCATGCACACTCACCCCCCCCCCCTCCCCATCAAGTCCTGCAGCCCCTGATGAGCCACAGAAAATTTGCCTCCAGGCCCTCCAGTGTTGGTCTGGTGCCCCATGATGCAAGGATGTTGGCAAGTCTTTGGGTCTGAGTCTCAAGTTCGAATCCAAGTCTTCATCCAACTGGTCCCCAGTTCCAAGCTAAAAGTCCGGGTCCCTGTTAAAAACAAACTTTTTTACTCAGGGAAAAAAAAGGGAGTGTGGGTGGGTTCTGAGTTGCAAGTTGAGTCCAACCAAGTCATTGGGGGGGGGGGGGGGGGAGAAACTTGAGTCAAGTCTGAGTTGAGTCACTGGGGTAACCTAAGTCTGATTTGATAGCAGGTTCCACAACTCAACCCCCCATCCCAGCCATGAACTCATTTTTTGCCATGCTGTTGATGCTCATCTGTGAATGGATACTAAAAAGAGGCCGCCTGAGAAGAAGAATGTCTGGTTGTAGGAACTATAGGGCACAAGTACTCTGCAGCAGGAGAAGGACAAACATTTGGAACTCTCCTCAATATACTGGTTAGGTTTTATTTAATTTATTTACAATGTGTATATCCGGCCCTATAAAGCAATTTACCTATTAAAAACAAGACAAACATATAAAGTAGTTTTACAGTTGAAAGCATATAAAACAGTTTAAGCCACTGGAGACCATTAAAAGACTGCATATGTCCAACAGGACTCTACAGCCAGCTGAAGCCAATGTTCTTAGACTGCAAGGGATTGGGTAAAGAGTCCTATTTTTGCTTGACACGGGAATGAAGTCACAGTTGGTGCCAGTCAGGCTTTGAGGAAGAGCATTCCACAGTTATTGGGGCCACAGTAGAGAAGGCCCTTTTGCCTATGAATGGGCATGAATTTCATTCATTTCATCTCCCAGTAAGAACTTACCACTTCTGAAATAAGTATCTTAGCCAGAAGACAGTTATTCTTCATTATTCGCATTCCTCAGAAATTTCAGTGCTCTTCTTGAAACAGAACTGAGTACTACTAATATGTGCGAGTTAGGCAAAAGCGTATAGAAAAATGTGTATAGCAGTAGTATTGCACACAGCAAGGTCTTGAACTGCTTAAGGAGAACTGCTTGCAAAAATATGTTGGTCAAACTTCCATTCAAAAATGTGTGTTTTGGGAAACGCTGGTGCAAGAATGTGTACAGATGTTTGTGTGGACTGTTTTGTTCAGACTTGCCCACTGAGGTGGAAATGGGATGGAATAAACCAGATGGAGAATTTCAGAAGCAGAGAGTAATTAGAAGCAACTGTTTTATCAAATCCTTTGTCAAAACTCTGAAAATAGAAACTAGCACAACAGGGCATGAGATACTTTATAGAGGAATCCATTTTGAAATCTTGCATATGGATGGGCATGAATTATTTGAAATATGGTATTTTTCTGTACGAATTTGAGATCTTAAGTGCTTATTGCACTTGACTGTCCCAAGAGGCTGTGTTGATGAGCATGTGAGAAAATAGCAATTTCCAGTAGCAGCATGTTGACTGTGGACTTCCTTCCCCATAGGCTCCACTCCTGCTGATTTTTTAGCAACCAGTCAAAAGTATATTGTTCCATATGGTGTTTGTTCTTTTCACTTGGTATTAAAAATTCACCCTTGGACTTTTTTTTTAATTCCTTCACCCTTGGAAATGTTGTAATTCCTTATTAAAAATGTTGCCTTTTTAAAGTTGGCACTTTTTAAAAAAAGTTGTTTTAAAAGTTCTGTTTTTATCTCATTGTTTTGTGAGTTCTGGCGTGAAAAAGGAGATTAATGGATCAATGACGAAATAGTAAAGGAATAGGTTGTAAATGAATAAATAATCTTTCATATACACACGTGCTCTCAAGGTGCATGAACACACACCCATATACTTTCAGGGTGTGATGAGATGGCCAAACTGTCTCGGGCTGGATTGGACTAGATCGTGGCAAACAGGGCTGCTTTTAGGTGTGCTGTGTCACTTGGGGCAACCCTTGCATTAATGGATCAGGTTGTTTAGTGCAACCACACTGCACCTCCAGTGGCCCTATTTGGGCCTTCCTACCTGTAAAGGGAGGGACGTGGTGGTGCTGCGGGTTAAACCTCAGAAGCTTCTGTGCTGCAAGGTCAGAAGACCAGCAGTCGTAAGTTCGAATCCACGCGACGGAGTGAGCTCCCGTCGCTTGTCCCAGCTCCTGCCAACCTAGCAGTTCGAAAGCATGTAAAAATGTGAGTAGATAAATAGGTACCACCTCGGTGGGAAGGTAACGGCATTCCGTGTCTAGTCACACTGGCCACGTGACCACGGAAACTGTCTTCGGACAAACGCTGGCTCTACGGCTTGGAAACGGGGATGAGCACCGCGCCCTAGAGTTGGACACAACTGGACTAAATGTCAAGGGGAACCTTTACCTTTACCTGTAAAGGGAAAGAAACAAAAATAGCGGAGGGATTTTTAAAGGGAAAGAAAATAGTAACCAAACAAGATAACTCTGCTTGTCCCTCCTTGATTGGCTCGCTCACCCCCCCCAAAGAAAAAAAAAACCTTTTGCATCCCCATTCACCACCTCCATGAGGGAACAGGAAGAAGCTTTCAGTTTCCCAAGATCCTGAAGCAACTTAAGGAAACAGACAGCTGAAGTCATCCATTGTTTCTAGCCCAAAGATCACATGCCTTGGAATCAGACCAAAACACAGAGTGATGGTACCTGCACCTAAAAAACAGTAGCCCTTAGAAAGGCGTGAGTAGATATCGGTCAGGAACAGACTGATTTTCAGTTGCCTGTACATTCTGTAATTTTGTTTTAATTGGTCACCAAAAAAAAAAAAAAGGAGTGAACCAGCCTATCCCCAGACCAGAACAAACTATGGGATGAATCCCAGTTTGATCACACCTTCACTCTCAGTTACTCGCACACTCTCTCAAATAAATAATAATGACCTGTTGGTGATATGTATGTGTTTGCACCTAATTTGTGTAACTCACTGTGGCAGACTAATGAGTCTCTAGTCAGATTTTTGGGTACCATTTCAAATAGTCAGCAAACTTCACAATGCAACCCACACCTTGTTAGTTACCAGCAATTTTCCATGTTGAGTTACCTAGTTCAATTTATGTACAGTGAGACCCTCGTATCTGTGGGGGATTGGGTGCATAATCTACCATGGATGCCTGGAAGCACAGATATGAGAAAACTTTTGTACAGCATACAAGGGGGCAGGACAAAGGGGGGGGGGTGCCTTTGTATGTTGTAAAAAGGGCTATGGCAAACCTTGGATAAGGCAAACTGCAGATACCGATCCTGCAGATACAAGAGTCCTACTGTACATATAAATCACCAACAGACTTCTGACTAATAATGAAAACACCTTAGAATACCCCCTCAAAGTAGAAAGCCCTAAAATGAACTACTCTTCAGGTCTCAGTTGAAGTGTTAAAATCCTCTTTTCCATTGATATGTCCTAGAATTCGGATTAAGAAACAATTTTTTTGTTTCTTCTCCTCTTTTAGAAGGTTCATTCAGCGTGTTCTTTGCCCTCAACACCTACCCATCTACTTGTCTTTTGAGCACCAGTTCATTTTCACAACCATCAACTAAAATTAGCTATTGAAGTCGATGCTCATATCTGTGAACAGGCCATACGGAAAAGACTATCTTTAATTAGTTTGTGGAATAAAACATTGTGCTGGATTTCCCAACAGTAGCTCTTCTGCTGTCGAGGTCAGAAAATGCAATTTCATTTTAATTGTGCTGAGGTGTTGTGTTCTGAATCTCTTGAAGAGCCATTGCACCAGATGATGATGAGAAAACATACAATCACATTGCATAAAGCCTTGAAGTAATTATGTAATAAAGGAGATTATTTATACAACCAGTAAGTTTTGTCTGTGTCATCTCAGGGGTATAATGTGTACAATATAAAGCGAGTGTGTCCTGATGGACGGGAGCACTTCAAGGAGAGTGTGTATGAGTTTCCCCCTCTTGTCATCCTGCACCAATCTTTCTCCTCCCATTCTTCCTTTTGAGAGTGTTGCCCTTATTACATTTAGGCTCCAAACTCTGCCATGGAGCCAAATTCCGTTGGAGGTAATTCAACAGGAGGGCAAAAATTCCTGGCCAGGAGCAGCTGGTAGTGTTATCACACTTGCCGTTTCCCCTCTTCAGATCGCAAATTGTTTACCCTCAGGAGGGATCATTTTTGTCTCCACCTTGTTAACTTACTCCCTGTTCCTGCTCCTTCCGCAGTTCTTCGCTATGTGCCGCACCTCCCTGAGTTCTGTTTTCACTGACTAACAGTACCTTTTATGGCTGTGTTTTTATGACATTTTTGCATTTACCAACATGGCCTCCAGTTTTGTCTTGCTTAAAAGCAAGACGTTCTTAGTGGATTTGAGAGACAGTGAGCGCACCAGTGGGAGAACTTCATAAAACGTGATCTACAATAAAATGAGAGCAGACTATTACTACTACTACTAATACTACTACTTTAATAAGAATAATGTGCTGATATTTAACAGATACTTAGGTTTTTGGTTAAAAACTACCAGTCAATGAACATTGAACTACCAGTCAATGTTTCTATAGTTTTTATTGACTATGCCTGGTGTTTTTGAATAGTAATAATAATAATGTGCCATCAAGTCAATTCTGAGGTATGGTGACTCTTTTCAGGGTTTTCCCAGTGGAGAATCCTGAGAAGTGGTTTACCATTCTCTTCTTCTGGGGGCCCCCTGGGACTGCGCAGCTTGAACAAGGTTATACAGGCTGGCTCTATTCCAAGGTTCCCTTTAAGGCAGTGGCCCCCAACCTTGGGCCTCCAGATGTTCTTGGACTACAACTCCCAGAAGCCTTCATCACCATCTTTGCTGGCCAGGATTTCTGAGAGCTGAAGTCCAAGAACATCTGGAGGCCCAAGGTTGGGGACCACTGCTTTAAGGCACATGCAACTAACGTGCAACTCCGTCTCTCTCCGCGTAGCTTTCTTCTTCCACGATCGTTTTCAGCCCCTTTGGTTCCATTCGTGGTGGAACCCTGCATGTGGGGGGATGGAGTTGCACATGCATGCAGGGGCAAAGTCACACGAGAGAGAGGCGGAGCCTTGCCCAGTGGGGCTGAAAATTAGAGGGTACATGGCTCTACTCCTAGGGGGAACAGCCAACCTCTGGCTTCGCAGCCAGATACCTAAACTACTGAAAGGAAACGAATAAACCTAATATAGCAAGGATAGAACAAAGCCAATATCTGACCTGAGGATCTGTTCTGCTACTGGGCGGCCCCTTGAGTAGTGGGGGGCTTGTTTCATCTGCTCAGCTTCCCAGTCTTTTGGGGGTCCATGATCTCTCCACATGGATGCAGCTGCTGTTGCAACTTGCTCTCTCAGGCATCTTTCCAAGTCTCAGGGAATCTCCAGAGCTCAGTGGGGGAGAGCTTTTCTCCTGGCTTACCAGAGGAACAGGTGGGAACCGAAGAGAGCAACATCCTACTGCTCTGGGGTTTACATCCCCATAAATTTGGCTTGGGAAGTTCCTGCTGACTTCTGGAGATGGAAGTCTCATTCAGTATGAAAGTACCATCCCTGTCACCTGTATTGTACAGTATTATGTTTTTCCTCACCTTTGTTCAATTCTAACCATGAATTAAACTATGCAATCTGAGTGTTAGTGAGGGATGAACCAATCCGTTCACTTTTCATCTGTAGTAAGTGTCATCATAAGTCTATTCTAATCTTATCTTTGGCCTGTGACATTTAATAGTAATAATAGGACAGGCAGTTAATCATTGGAGGACATTTTGGGAAGTGACCTAATTTATCTATCTAAATAACTCGTTCCACATAAAGTGGCTGATTATTGCCACTTTACACATGTGTTTTGTAGAATTAGATCAATTCCACTTTAAGGCACTTCTCATTTAAAACAGAGAGAAATAAGAATATGGAGGAGGAGGAACCAAGATGAGACAGACAATCTTTTCCCTTCTGTTAGAGGACATTAGAACATCACAACATTGTAAGATTAGTATTAGCTTTGTCCTTATTTACTCTGTGAACCTTTTGCACATCCAGTGATCTGGAATACAGGGCACTTTGTTGTCTGTGCTCTTCTCTTTCATTGTGAACCAGAATCTGGCCCACTGCTCCAATAAAATGAAGTACACGCTGGCACATTCCAAGGATTTGTTTGCAGATTGTGCCAGGCAAATTGTGTGTGAAATAAAAAGCGCCTGGACTTAATTGAGGATAGTATTGTCAGTGGCATTTAAACCAGGAACAAAGCAGGAAGCTTCCAGTCTTGAGGACAAGGTTATGCCTTTGGAGGGCAACTTGTGGAGGGCAAACTAGTAATGTCCTTTATCTTTTGTATCTTGCATGTAATCTTTCAAATGCACCTGGGCTGAATTATTGTTGGAAATGGAATGTTGAATCATTATTGGCTTCTCGAGGGAGGTTGCCGTACATGCCGTTCCTGCTGATCAATTCTCCATCCAGGTCACGGCTGTGACAGTAAGCTGTGTCTTGGTCCAGTACGAGGCAGCTTAGCATGCTGAACAGTGTTATTGTAGACCCAGGACTGATAAGATCAACGTTTTATGCCTTTCTGAGTAAGAGGGAGTAAGACATCATCTGGTAACTTCCACAGTTATAGAATCGCAGAATAATTGAGTTGGAAGGGGCCTATAAGGCCATTGAGTCCAACCCCCTTGCTCAGGGCTAAAATCCAAATCAAAGCAAATCTGACATATGGTTGTCCAATTTTCTCTTGAATGCCTCCAGCATTGGCGCACTCGCCAATGATAATTAGTTCCATTGTCATACTATTCTAACAGATTAGAAGGTTTTCCTGATATTCAGCCTAAATCTGGCTTCCTGTAGCTTGAACCTGTTGTTATGTGTCCTGCACTCTGGGATGATTGAGAACAGATCCTGCCCCTCCTCTGTATGACAACCTTTCAAGTATTTGAAAAATGGTATCATATTTCCTCTTGTTCTTCTTTTCTCTAGGCTAAACATGCCCAGTTCTTTCATTCTTTCCTCATAGGACTTGGTTTGCAGTCCCTTGATCATCCTAGTTTCCCTCCTCTGAACTTGCTCCAGTTTGTTGGCATCCTTCTTAAAGTTTGGTGTCCAGAACTGGACATGGTACTCTAGATCAGAGGTCCCCAACTCCCGGTCCGCGGCCCGGTGCCGGTCCGTGGCCTGAGCCGGACCAGGCCGCCGAGACAGACCTCCTGCCGCACCCCCCCACACGCACTCACCCCCGCACAGCCGCGCGCGCACTCCAGCACGCCCGTGCGAGCGCCGCGCCACCATTTGCACATGCGCTCGTGTGTGTGTGTGAGAGAGAGCTTGTTCGCGCATGCGTGCGAGCGCGGGGGGTGACCCGCCTTCCCCAGCCAGTCCGCGGACCGAAAAAGGTTGGGGATCGCTGCTCTAGATGAGGCCAAACCAATGTCTTTCCTGCTTACTCTGAGCTTATCTACAAGTAGCTGCTGTGCACTTAGCACACTGTAATGCAAAGTGTTTGAGGCTCATGTTGGTCTTGAAAGATTGCTAAAAGCATTCACTTTATAAAGTCTTTATAAAAGGCTTGCTCTTTATTTGTTGGTATGGATTGACCCAATTGCCAGCATTTTTGGATTCTCTTTATGCGGTGAAGGTAGCTAGTACTATTATGAAGATCAAACGGATTTCCAAATTTATCTTTACATCACTGATGTTAGGAACATGCTGAATTCTGTGGTGTAAATTTGAGCAGCATAGCAAACATTTCTTAGTTTGAAGTCATCTACTGTTTTGTTAGCTGTGATGGAGTCTCTACAGGAGAAAGAGGTCTTGTATGAGAAACTCAGGTTTTCCACCTTTTGCATGTGGTAGGTCCCAAAGTTGAAACCAAGCAGTTGGGAAACAAAGCTCTGCTTTCCTATTCTTATGTCTAAAAATATTATGCAATCCATAGAATTTCCTCAGCCTTTGCAAAGCTAACCATTTTCTACTGGAGCATCAGTACTGGAGTAGGAAAAAAGAAAAGATACTGAGAGTGAGTGGGCAAATTAAAGAAAGAAAGAAATTGCAAAGACGGTACTATGTTTGCAAAAGGATTTAACATAGTGGATTAATATGTCAGCTCCACAGGAAGTCTTATAAATCCCTGATTATCCTAACGTATTAACATTTTGAACAACAGCAACACAATTATTTATAGAAGCAATAAACATAATGTGTCTGTTGTATCATTGGGATGTTAAACCAAAAGCCACCTATTTATGGCTGTTATTCATATACACACAGCCCTATCTGATATTAAAAAATATTTTCCGCTCATTATGTTCCCTTTCTTTTAATGGGAAAGAAGGTTATCTCCTGGCCAGTTATGCTGCTTTGTAACATGAAACTGAGACACTCGCTTGTTTGGTTTAAAAAATAATCTCACCCTGTTTTGCATGCTGGACCTCAGCACAGTTGTTGGGCTATGTTTGCAAAGCCCCTTGGTGAAGCTTGCTGGTTAATGATGTGTGAGATCTTCGCACTCATCTTATTTTGTGGAGTGTTTCCTCCGTGCCAAAAGTTTGTAAAGCCGCGGGTAAGAATGTGTGTCTTTGCATGTGCTTGTTTGGTCTCCTTTGGCTTGTTTTGGCTGCCTTTTGTAAGATACAACAGATGTTTCCATTGATTCACAATGCTTGATGCCACCTAATGGAATGGCCACTTTAATTGCCTGGCACCAGATGCTCGTTGAGGAGCTTGCATGTTAAAAAAAAATGCTCATGCCAGGAATGCCAATGTTCTTCAAAAGGACAGGACTGCCAGCAGCAAGGGAATGGCTGTGGTTCAGTAGCAGAGCACATGGTTTGCATGCAGAATGTCCCAGGCCCAATTCCCATCATCCACAGTAGGGCTGGAAATAGTTCTGTCTATTGGCTACTGTCCAAGAGTGCTGACCATTCGTGCTTATCTTGGTATCTTGCAAATGTTTTGGATTCAGAATGCCTATTCAAGGCTTAGGGGCACTGAAAATCTTCTCATTAATTAATTAATTAATTCAAATGTTTTTACCCCGCCTTTCTCCCCGAAAAGGACCCAAGGCGGCTTACAAAATTGAAAGACAATATACAATGAGTAGACAACAATGGTTGACATCATTGAAAGACAATATTTAAAGCTAAGGACAATGAGTATAAAGAGGCATCTTACATCAGTTTTGAAGCCAGGAACAATATGTATACAAATATTAAAAAGAAAACAAACATCACTCTGAGAAATGGAAAACCCAAAACTGGAAAACACAGTAACATCGGTGAAAACAAAATAAAAATTAAAAAAGACGAAAACGTGGTGGCACGTTAAAGGCTATTTTTTATTATTATTATGTGAGCTTTTGTGGACAAATCTACTTCATCAGACATAAGACATTCTCTGGGATTCTTCTAATTCTCTGAGACGCCTCCTGGAGACTTCCCATTATCCCAGTGAGATTTCTGGTCTTTCTGCAGAAATTCTTTCATTCCCTTGTACTTTTCACCTCTTTGTTTGGCTGTTCTTTCATTCAGGAAACTGCCAAATTTTGTGCAACTCAATGGCATTTACAATTAAAATTTTACAGTGGTTGAAGTGGAGAATCTTGTTCTCCACTTCAACCGCCCAGAGTAGACTTCGGTCTAGATGGGCAGGGTATAAATTTAATAAATAAATAAATAAATAAATTGTTCAGGAAAGGTATCAGTCTGCATAGGAGTTATAAGCATTTTGTGCACTAATTGCAATACTCTAATAGTTATGTGCGGGAAAACATAATAATTCTGAGTAAATTAACTGTTCTCTTGGAAAAAATGACTATGGGACTTATGAAATATCCCATGATATTCATGTTATATTTTTCAGGGCAGGGAGGGGCATTAATTGTGCAGATAAATACTACAGTGAGAAAAAAAGGAGAAGAGAGAAAAACCTGGGGCACAGTAGTTAAACTGCAGTACTGCAGTCAAACCTCTGCTTGCGACCTCAGTTTGATTCCAATGAGTTCAGGTAGCCAGCTCAAGGCTGACTCAGCGTTCCAAACTTTCAGGGTTGGTAAAATGAGCTCTCTTGGGGTGGGGGCAAGTTGTTGTTTGCATAATTATGTTGCAAAGTGCCCAGAAAGTGCTCCAAGCAGAATAGAGTGGCATATAAGCCAAAACAACAACCGAAAGTGCAGGCTATTTGTACTTTTTAAGAGACCAGATTTTGCCAAGTGGTGGCTAATTATTTGCCTCTATCCTCCATGCATTAGCATCATAGTGGCTTCTTTTGAGCTCTGACTGAATAGGATAAAAGCCATCCATTTGTCAAAGTCAGATGTAAAGACTCTCATCCTTGCTGGTGTGATGTAGTAGTTAGACTATTGGGTTATGGCTCTGGAGATAAAGATTCAAATCCGTATTTGGCCATATAACTCACTAGGTAGCCTTGAGCTAATCATGATCACCTACCTCCCAGGAAATCGGAAAGATAAAATGTGGATGGGTGGCCACATTTGCCACCTTGAACTGGAGTAGAAGCAGAACACAAATCCAATAAACAACCAAACAAAGCCTTGAGACTGGATTACGATAAATCATCCTGGAAACAATTGTTTCACTACACCTGTACCAGAACAATTGCATGAAACGACAGTGAGTAGATTTCAGCCGTTTTGGAAGTGGGCTCCCTTACCATTACTTGCTGTAGTTCATGAGCCCTTTAGTGGGATGAGCTACATTTATAAGAACTGACCTACATTTGCATTGCTATAGACCAGAGTCTAACGGTGGCTGTTAGAAAATGCGGCAGGATTTCTGTGCAGACCAGATTAAAAATAGTCAATTAATAGATGAACTTTATAAGCAAGGAATACTGTGCCAGAGAGATAAGTGAGTAACCCTGAGCCAGTCATTGAATTAATGGCACAATCGTAGGTTTTTTTTAAATTGGAATTTTAAAACAGCTTACAGCTGAATCACAGAGTTGAAATTAGATACTCATAAGCACTGAGCATATTCTCAGCCACATCACTTCAATGTAAAAATCAAACATGGAGGACACAACCTGTGTTTATCTAGGTAGCATTTGAGTGGGATTTATTTCGAAGTGAGCTGGTACGCTATTACAAAACAAAACAAAACAAAAAGGTCTATGAAACTGAAATCATTTGTGAGTGTCAAAAACTGGGAAGGAGCATACAGTACAAAAAGAGTCAGAAAAAATAGAAATAAGAAATGTGAGTGAGTGAATGAATGAAAGAAAGACTGGCGAGAAAAAATAAAACTTGAGGACTCAGACCCGCTGAGGATTGGTCAAGAAGGAGCAAGCTAAACTGAGGAGCATGAGGAATGGGATAAATCCTTGGAGGTGCTCAGTCAACACTTTTGTTTGAAATTATTTGGGGATAGGCCCAGACTTTCGATCTTCCATATCTTAATAATATTAACCTTTGAACTGCAGAACTGGAAGGGACCCTATGGATCATCGAGTCCAGCCCCAATCAAGGAGGCACAGTGGGGAATTGAACTCCCAACCTCTGGCTCTGCAGCCAAAGACCTAAGCCACTGAACTGTCCAGCAGTTAAACAGCAACAGCCAACATGTCTGCCATGTTTGGCTTTTCTCTGTGCTGATTACTAGGGATGAGGGAATCTCTGTTTTGGTTTCTCCTGCAATCAGATTTTTTTTTTTTTTAACAATCTCAATTTATTTCTGATCCGAAGATGAAGAAATGTGATGAAGAGTTTTGGAAAATTCTTCAAAAAGAATAGGAATGAAACTCTTCCCTGTTTCAATAGATAGAGCTGTTCCTAGGATGGATGTGACCATGGTGTTCCTGGCCCAATGTATAACCACTAAAGATAAGGACATAAGAAGAGCCCTGCTGGATCAGGCCAAGGGCCCATCTAGTCCAGCTTCCTGTATCTCACAGTGGCCCCACCAGATGACTCTGGGAGCACAAGAGACAACCAGAGACCTGTCTCCTGATACCCCTCCCCTGCATCTGGCATTTTGAGCCTTCCTTTTAAGCCCGGAGATTATACATCCCCATCATGGCTTGTAACCTGCAATAGACTTTTCCTCCAGCAATCTGTCCAATCCTCTTTTAAAGGCATCTAGGCCAGATGCCATCACTACATCCTGTGTCAAGGAAGCCTCTCATGGGAAAAAAAAAGAGACAGCAAACTCTAATTAGATACTAACA
This sequence comes from Intellagama lesueurii, assembly GCA_037013535.1. Classification (NCBI taxonomy): domain Eukaryota; kingdom Metazoa; phylum Chordata; class Lepidosauria; order Squamata; family Agamidae; genus Intellagama; species Intellagama lesueurii. The sequence goes on from JBAJHW010000003.1 coordinate 13,415,037, forward strand.
TGGTTAAATACACAGGGCATAATCATTCTGATCTTTAGGCTAAAGTGGATGAATGTTCCTCACTTTGCCTTGTTGAAAGGGATCCAGACTTAAGGATCCAGAGGGTCCCTTTCAGCAGTGCAGTTCAAAGGTGGTGGTGGTGGTGGTTGTTGTTGTTGTTGTTAATAATAATAATAATAATAATAATAATAATAATAATAATAATAATAATAATAATAATAATAATAATAATAATAATAATAATAATAATAATAATTAATAATAAATTGCAGAAACATAAATGAAAAGCAGGCGGGGGGAAGCCTTGGTGTCTAAGTCATACACTGTGCTGTGCTTGTAAAAAATAGAATTTCCCATAAAACTGTCACTGAGCTCTCCTGGCAAATACAGCAAACAAAGATACATTGTGATGATTGTAAAAGAAGGGAGAATTACTACAGAAGTCGTTTGCAGTGTTCAGTTTATGTTACACTGTGCAGGTTTGTGGAATTAAATAGGATAGGTTAACCTCTTTGTGCTAAAACAAAGAAAAATTACCTTAACTAACTCACTTCATGAAGTATAATTTAAGAGAGCGGTGTATAGTAAGAAATAATACAAACATCCCTTTGTCTTGTTAGGCAACCTGAGAGTGCAATGTTGTGCATGTTTTCTCTGTAGTAAATTTGAGTGAACTCGGTACGGTGCACACATGTGTAAATGCATAGTAAACGGGTGGGAAAATCTCTCTTGTCTCAGTTTCGGCAGATTTCTCCAGATCCCACATACAGTTTCTTCCTTTCTTGTCAAGCTTGGTTTTCAGAGGCAGGCACAATGTATGGTTTGCAGTTTTAGATGAAAAGGGAACGCCTGGCTTGCTTCAAACCAGGAAAGAAACAAGGGCCTTTCCATGCATGAAGGGAACAAGACGGGTGTGCATCTCACAGGCCCCTCCAGATCTCTCCCTTGCCTGAGGAAAGAGCCCAGGAGGGAGAAAATGCTAAGTTAGTGCAGAATCTGCTTTCTCTCCAGGCTCCTCGGGGAGTTCTACAATAATCCTGAATGGGGAAATCCCGTTGAAATGAACATATTGTTTGTGTAATCTCTTGTGCAAATTGCATTAAAAAAACAAAGTGCACAAGAGATTACGCAAATGTTAAAGAAATTCTTGTGTCAGGTGCTAATAACTGGCATTAAGCATGCTCTCTCTCTTCCTCATGCACCCTCCACCTCTTTTCTATCATTCAGCTCTTCTTTTCTGCAGGCAAAGGAGGGCATCTGGGGGAATACCTCACCCCAGCATTTCACTCCTCCCTGCTGGATAAAAGCCATCCTTGCCTAGAAGCCTCTTGCTTTAAATCAGAGATAATCCTAGCAGTGGGGGTGTATTTTAGAGTGCCACTCTAAGCGGTTTCTCCATTTCCTTGGTATATTTTCCTCCATTTGTTTTGTGAAGAAAACAAAAAAAGGAGAAGAGAGGAAAGCAGCATTAAGGGATGGCACAACTTGACCCAGGATTATTGCTTGGCAGTTCTCCCACCTGATGGAGGCTCTCTTGAAATTTGTCTTTCTCTCTTTCTCTTCCTGCCTCCACCCTCCAGCCGGTTGTTTGAGTGTTCAGAGCTGGGCAAGAGGACATATTACATTTCAATTAGGAAACCAAGATAAATGTGGTGCCGTAACCGCAGGTCATGGGTTAACAGTCATTTAATAGAAAGACTGGAAATGAGAATTGGAGAACAATCCAGGGAATCTGAAGAGATAAGGAGGATGAAAACTCGATTAGAAGAATCTGTCATCTCTTGGACCTTAAGATAGTTTTCCGCCTTTAAAAAAAACACTGAACAACCTGGCTGACAGAATTGCTTCTTGAAAACAAACAGTAAGATAAACTGCTGTGTGAGATTGCCAACACTAAAACTGATCTCTCTCTTAGCGGCTCTTTCTGTCCCATTTTAGTCCCTCTCAGGAGCACACACAGCTTTTAAGAAACCCCTTTTTCTGATGACTCACCCTTCTCTTCTGGAAGCCGTGTGTTGATGCCTAAAATAATTCTAGCACTGCTTTAAGTTTAAATGCCACTTTAAATATCAGAAACTGTACTTAAATCAATGAACAATGCATCATTGCTGCCCTAGGATCCCATTTAGCGGAGTATAAATCCCTAGATTTAAAATGTACTGTTCTACGACAGTAGAACCAATTACCTCGGAAAGTGGTGAGCACACTAACGCTGGAGGCATTCAAGAGAAAATTGGACAACCATCTGTCAGATCTACTTTGATTTGGATTCCTGAACTGAGCAGGGGGTTGGAATTGATGGCCTTATAGGCCCCTCCTAACTCAATTATTCTATGATTCTCTGAAAGTATAAAAAGCCACACAGGGTTGCCACCACAAATGATAACCTGGTGGCATGTGCACCAGATCTTTTGAGGTCAGGTGCAGTTTATCCTGTATTCTGAAGTCATTCCATTCTGCATTTGTCTATCTGTACAAATGGTACACCCACTTATAGACTGAAGATGTGGAAATACACTACTGGATATCAAGTTTCAGGGTGCATTAAGTGAGATGTGGAAGCAGAGGTAGGAATTCAGCCCAAGGTTGCCGCTTGCGTTTGTTGATCCCCGTACATCTGTGAATGTCAGTAGTAGAGGTTGCAGTGCATCATATAGTCAGGAATTTACCATTGCCGTTGTTTTACCTTCCCTTTAATTCGTATATGCATATGTGTGCAAAACTGAACAGAAAAGATGCACAATACGGCAAATAAGTGTCACATCTCCAACCTAGAATAGTGTTAGTTGGCAGAGGCAGGAGAATGTTTCTTGTGCTGTGTTTCGAGACATAACCGAGTGCTCTCTCAGTTCACACCAGCACCGATTAAAGCAGCCTGCTGAGGTGCAGTTTCAGCCTTCTCCTCCAAAATCCTAATGTCAACCTTGAGCAGCTGCAGTTTCAAGTAAGGTATCAGCAACGTTTTTTCATGCTAATTTGGAAATGCACGTTGTACGAACTTGCAGTATGTGCCTCGTATGCTACAAAAGCTTTGTAACATCTGGATTCTGTGGTTCATTTTACAAAAAAGCTTGTAGAGGACAACATCCTTGTAGATCCTAAACCCAAAAATCTAGTAATTGCATCAGCCCCAGTGTGTCCCTTTATCTCTGACTGAGGGATGTGCTGGAGTTCTGACCTGTTTTGATTTGTTCCGACTGAACGTGTCACATAGTTTGGCCCTTGAACTGAGTCATATCAAAGACATCTGGTTGTACAGAGTGAGCCATTGCATTGACTGCTTTGTATGAGGCACTGAACCTGTCTCAAGTGTCTGGGCAGCCGGGCACCTTAAGACCCTGGACTTGCCCTTCCCACTAATGCCAGGTTTGGGATCTTTCTGTACAGAAATGTTCATAAGACTGCTTCTTGTTCCAGTTGAGCTTTGCTTCAGCAACAAGGTATTCTTGAGCTCTGATGTGTTCCTGTATACATCAGTTAACTCTGACTTCTGCTTTTTTATATATATTGATTCTGTTACCTAGTTTGTCCTTTGATCCCATCTTGCTGTTTGGCCAGAACTGCTGGCTTTGTTTCAATAATAATAATAATAATAATAATCTGAGAACTGCAGAGCTGGAAGGGACTCTACGGATCATCGTGTCCAGCTTCTGTCAAGGAGGCACAGTGGGGAATTGAACTCCCAGTCTCTGTCTCTGCAGCCAGATGCCTAAACCACTGAGCTATCCGGAGGTTCTTAGTGCTCTTGTTTCTCATTCCGGACAACCATTAATTTATTGGGTTTTACATTGGAGCACTAGGAAATAATATTTGTAGCATTACTGGTCCTGGCTGAGGTAATGTGAAATAAAAGCTGGAAACAAATAGGGTTTATCACAAATCTTTTCCACCAATGGAAACTGCATTAGCATGCTGTCAGGGGCTTTAAGAGTATTTTGAATTTGTGTATAAATGCATGGAATTTTAATCAAAGGTAAATGGATCTGGCACTTTGTCTACAGAGAGCATTAAATATCACACAGATTCATGACAAACAGGTTATGGACTAGGTAAAGCAGACATTAAAGACATTTTGGTCAGAAATAAAATGGCAGCTGGAGCCAATGGTATCCATGCCCAAGAAATACTGGTTTTGTCCCTATCTTTCTACTTAATTAGATTAACAGCTCTGAAGCATTGCAGTTCCTTAGAATCTAACTGAAATCATGGATTGTCTCATCTTTGCTCACCTTGGGGGCGGTATAATCCCCTAATAAAATAAAAATTTCATGCCTTCAAGTCAATTCGGACTTATGGCAAGTTTCAGTGCTAAGTCTAAAAAGGAAAAGAATCCTGCTGACATACTGTCTCTCCATGAAAGCAAGAACCGAAATTTTCCAGGTTCTTGCTTTCATGGAGAGACAGTATGTCAGCAGGATTCTTTTCCTTTTTAGACTTAGCACTGAAACAGTGAAAAACACAACTATGTAGGGATGCAGAACGGTGCACCCCTCCAAGTATGATCACTGCAGTGACTTTTATAAGGCTTGTATGGGGCTAGCAAAGGGATATGGGTGCAGCAGTGTTGGAGGTATCTACGGAGGTAGGAAATGACAGCACTGGGCATCCCTATCTGTGAGCAGATCGCTAACCTATCCCCGAAGGCAAGGTGGAGCTTTGCAGCTAGTGATGGATGTCTCTAAATGTTCTGTTTTAGATACATGATCTGATGAAGGAAGAAAGGGGAGGTTGCCTTTTAGATTGTGGGCTTTTTAATGCATCAGCAAGTTTGATTTTCTCCCTTCTTTATTATAATTGCCAAATTACCCACCTGCCCTCAAATTTAGCTGCAGCTGTCATTTCTCCTCATCCACAGTCCTCTTGTATTGCTGTGTGTGCCTTGTAATCAACATATATATTTAATATTTATTTTATGCATTTCTTGCAGTGGTTCCCAATCTTGGGTAACCCAGGTTTTCTTGGACTGCAGTTCCAAGAAGCCTTCATCACCAGGGTTTCCGGGAGATGCAGTCCAAGAACACCTAGATTGCCCAAGGTTGGGAACCATTGGTGTATGTACTTTTCCAAACTGTTCAAAGTTTTTCAGTTTTTGTGGTGAGCCCTGTACCCACCCACACCCCAAGTCCATGACATAAACATTATAAATGTCAGTTGCAATGAGTTAAAATATAAACATGTCTCTTCTTAATGATTCCCTTGTGGATTCTCTTTCCCTAAATAAGGTTTTCCTTCCCATTCGAGTGATTCTAAACTTAGTGTATCACCGTAATAGCACTGAAACAACTTTCATATGGCTTCTTTCCACACCACTATGGGGAGTTTTGAAGCTGACCAAACGGATGGGACTGTCCCATCCAAGACTCGACTTGCTTAGTCACGTGATTAACAAGGTTTGGCCCTCTCTGGGGCTTGAATTTGGGCCCCATACTCTCACATGCCACCTCCCCTAATCTAAATGTTGTTAATATGATAGATACTCTCCACCTTTTCAGTGAATTTTGGTGAAGTGGCCTTGATGAATTATATCAACACAATGATGTGTCATTGATAATTGAAACCACGTTAATGAGTCTGAGTTTGGAACCAGGATGCTGTCCTTGTTCCAGGTTAATGTAGAGAAAGTCCCTAATAAATGCATATTTTGTTCATGTAGTATAAACCATGTTGATGGTTCGGGTATTATTCATGCTCTAAGTCAGCTAGCCTCAACTTTTTTTGGCCATGGCCATAAACTCAATACGAAAGAAATATAGGCCAAATCAGGATTGTATAAGTCACATAACAAACCTCATAAGGTGGTATATGAAGAATTGTTTCCAGTCTGTGGCCCTCTTCAAATGTGCCAATGTCCCCTATTAAGTATGGCTGCAGTTATACTTAATTCATTGGTGAATTGTTAAAATTATTTTTCAAATTCAACATTTGACTTCAGACCCCTGTTGTTTATACAAGTGAGTGTGACTCTGGTACCTGGCATGAATATTATCTTGTAAGGCTTAAACATACTTGCCAGTAGCTCCTTATGGGGAGAATCACATGCTTGCTATCTAAAACTGTGCATACGACTTCAGGCAGTCCTGGAGAAGTGTTCACTGGATAGCATAATCAAAAATTCTCTATTAGCACTGCCTAAGAGCCATATCTTTCTCCTGTGAATGACAAATTGATGTACTTAAACTCTTTAACTAGCATTGGCAGCTAAATCCAACTTTCCTTTCCTTCCATTCTGCCCTATGGCATCCTTCCTAATTTTGTCTATTATTTGCTCCCAGGATCTCTCTTTTCAAAACGTTTCATCCTTGAATTTTAATGATGGATTAGAATTAACCCCCCCCCAAAGTATTGAATTTATATAAGTGAACTTGCTAGTTCTAGACACACAGCTCTGTATGGATTATCACTATATGCTTAGTGCTATCTCTGCTGTTCAGTAACTGCAGTAAGTTTGTCACTTTAGATGGGACTTGGAATATTAAAATGCTCAGTACATTTTCATTAAGGTCAACCTGGGTTAACAATTTCAGTAGAAGCCAGAAATAGTTCCTAAATTGCCTTAGTCCAGAGCGTGGTAGCAAATACAGTTAAAGACATGGATCTAGTTGATCTGTGGTAGTACTTTTACAGATGGTTAAAGGAACAGTGGGATGACAGCAATCCAATGGAAGTCCAAACAGAAATGAGCCAGGGCATCTTACTGAAGATGGAGGACATAATATGCAACTAGAAACTTAAAATGAATGTTCAGAATGCACATGATAAGTTGCTGTGTATTCTCAGTTCTACTGTATGTATGAATCGAAGACATTAGCATAGGCTACATAGAAGTATAGTTGGTCAGTTGGCTTAGTGAGATAGAGCACCTTGGTTGTGATCTTCTGTGCATTTGTTGAATATGTGAATGTTTCTCACGCCCAATACCCAGTTGCCTCAGTTTGTACAATTAAGAATGTGCTTGACATCTAGGCGCTTGGTTATGTAACAGATATGTTGGCTTTACTGAAACATTCAGTGAAGGAGTGTTAGCAGGAGGTAAGCTTCTGACAGGATTTTCCTCCCACCCCTGAGATTTCCAGGTTAGCAAAATGTCTTCAGTTCCTTCATGTGAAATTACTGTATGTTCATAATTCCTTAGATGTTGTACAGGAGCTGATGCCATTTTCGTCAGGACTCCTGATCAGCTCTTACTGTCCTTCCCTTCTGCTGTACAAGCAAAAAATGAATGTTAATCAGATTGCCTGAGCATTGGTCATTATGGGCCATTACTTGGCCATTAAGAACAGAATAGCAAACAGTGAAGGCTGTCATGACTATAATTTTGCAAACTCATTTAGCTAATAATCATGGATTTTTGAGTGGGGGAAGGGGGGACTCTTCCTGTACTGTGGGATTCCGTTTGTTATACTATTGCATTAAATCACTTAACATTTTGAATTTGTGATTATGTTACCTGTCTGCCCTGCCCTCTAAGCTTCAGAAGAGAACCGTTTTTGCCCTTCCCACAATTTCCTGTGTGGAATTCAAGTTTGAAGTCCTGCACTGTTTGCGCCTGAAGTATTATGTTTGCCCATTTTTTTAGTTGACTCTTTGCTGCTCTTATGAATTTCAGACTCTTGCACTTATTGGGTTTCAAAGGGTTTGGTATAATTTCATGTAGGGCATCTGAAACTGACTAGTGTAACAGCCTGAAATTGACAAGAGTAACAAAGAGGTAAAATTGTGCTATGGGAGAATATGAATTTAAGTCACAAGCAGTGCAGGACTGTCAGACTTAATCTTGCCATGGAAATCCGCAAGAGAGGCAAACAACAACTATGCTTATTATTTCTCGTTACTGGTGTTCCAGGAAATCTCCCAGTCTCCACAGGGATTCAAGAAGGAATCCCTGATAAGCCAAAATGTTAAAGGTAGCCAATAAAACATGTGATTGAATATTCATTACATCATTAGGAAGAGATAGAACCTACCACCTTCCTCTGCCTTTTAATTTAATACATGAAAAGAGGTGGAGTTTTTGGTAAGTCTAGTGCATTGCCCATAATGAGTGAATTGTCACTTCACACTGACATGTTCCACAGTGCACATCAGTTTATATGTTGCTATTAGTAAGGGGCAAGAATTGATTTGCATTCTCTTTTATGCTTCTGTTTGGATTAGATTATCACACGGAGACTGTGGATTGTTTCGGTGCCAGGGGCCGCACTGGCCCTTCAATTAGTTTGATCTGTGCCACAGCCCACCATCTCCATTCCTTTGATCCCACCCTCTGCCAGTCTCCCATTCTCCTTTTATGGTTCATTGTAAAGCTAGTGGGCTGTTTAAAGTGTTGCATGGGATTAGGAAAGGGAGTAGCTTTCCAAAGTTCTCTATAATGTACAAAAACCTACACACATACCACGTGGATATAGTAGCCTGCTGTAGTTTGTAGAAGTTTTTCCTATTTCATATTGATTTTTAATCTTTTTTTTTTTTGGTCTGTGCAGAGGTGATCTAGCGCTAAACTAGTATATCAGTGTAGTGATCAGGTGATCTAGTGCTAAACCTGATAGTTTATTTTTTTTAAAGAAAGGAATACTTCGGAGTGATTAGGGAGAAAGATCTTCAAGTAGGTGTTCCTACTGTCCAAAACATGCCCAGCTTACTATGTCACCAGAACATCACCCACAGTCACAAGCACCTCCTTTTGGAGAATGAAACAACTAATCACATAGGGAAGAATCTTTTTAATTTGTTCCACCTTGAAAAAAAGGAGAAGGCCCCAGCGGCAGAGAGCAAAAAAGGCTGGACTGATTCAAATTGGCCTTTGTGTCATGTGATCGGTTAAAAAGTTAATTCCTCCATTTTACACCCATAGCAAGTTTCACAGTAGATGACAATGTTTTGCAGCCTAAGGTGGGATGGTCAGGGAGTAGGAGGGGCTGAACAAAGAGGATGATAGTATGGAGAATGTCTGAGGGCGGAGTGTGAAAGAAAAATGGGCAAAGAGGAAGACTGCATATAATCAGCTACTGGTCAGGAAAGCTGGTGTCCTCATATTGATGGACATCAACCAACCTGCTCTCTGGATTTGGGCATCTAATTGCATAGAATGGCTATGCAGCATTTTCTCATGGAGTTCTATTTTGCAACTTTGCACTTAGGGTTCTTTTCAGAAACCCTGAATATTTTTCTCTCTTTTTCTGCAGGAGTTATATATACAGCTGATATCCTCGATCGAGAGACAACTCAGTCCTATTGGCTAACCGTGTATGCAACAGATCGTGGTGTCGTTCCACTTTATACCACAATTGAAGTCTATGTGGAGGTGGAAGATGTGAATGACAATGCCCCATTGACTTCTGAACCCATTTATTATCCATCTGTTTTGGAAAACTCCCCTAAGGATGTATCAGTTATTCAGATACAGGCTCAAGATCCTGATTCCAGCACTAACGAAAAGCTGACCTACAGGATTACCAGTGGAAACCCCCAGAATTTTTTCATCATCAATACCAAAACAGGTAATGCAATATCTTTTACTTTGTATGTTAATAACAACTGATATGTTCATGTTATCATCAGTTTTCAGATGAACTGTTAAGTCATTATATCTGATAAACACAGTACTTGCTCCCCACAGTTTGTGAACTGGGAGCCAAATTTCGTAATATATGCTGAGTTCTCTCAGACACAAATTTGGTCTTGGTGTTCATCATGATTCAGTATTATATGTGCAGTGAAGATACTATGACTCATGCTAACCAGGTTCTCATCTTAATCAGGATCTGAAATCTGGGTTTGCAAAAGATGGTGAAAAAAGAACCTGGTTAAGAATATCCATGGTTAGTTTCATTGTAAGTGGAATACTAAATTGAGGTAAATGCTGGTATCAAGATAAAAGGAGGAGGAAATTGTGCCAATGATATTTTTATCAATGTTTTTTCAAAGCAGAGCGACTGTTTTCTTTATACTTGACCCTAACTCATCTTCCCACTATTGGGGTTCCTCTTTACCATATGTTTTAGCAATTTTTCAGATTTGCCAATTAATGTTACCAGATTCATAGGCAGATATTAGCAAGATTTAGGAAACATCTGTTATATATCAGTTCATGAGGAGACCTGTCAACTAATGTGGCAAATGAGGATTGCCTGGGATGTTCTTTGAGAGCGGGAAGATTGTCAGGTCTGTCATTTGAGATGTAGTTTAGAGCTGTCTTTGTGCTACTGCATCTGCTGCCTATACTGTACTACAAGTAGTACGAGACAGAATATCTCTGATAGGACCTTTATGACACAGGGATAATATGCCCTTGGGATTCTTGCTGCACCCAATTCAGTAGACAAAGGATGATTGACGTCTGGGGACTATTGTTTAACATTAAATCAACTCTTGTAAACAGTTGATACAAGAGTAAGAAATGAAAGAGGAGACCCCATAAATCGCTCTGTTTCCAATCTTGTGACATGTTTTCCCTCTCCTAGATAAAGATAATCAGTGGGTGCTCTGCTTTTAATTAATTCAATTTTTATATTATATTTTTCAAAACTGTACTTTAATATTTTATGTTCTGTGCTTTTATCTGTACTTTATAAGAAACTTGTGGTAAGAGTCCCAGTTTTGAAAGAAGGCAGGATATGAATCAGTGATTTTAAAATGTTAGTCAATATATTTTAAACCAATAACTGGAATATAACGATGAGAGGGGAGAATGCTTTGGATTATGTTCCAATCCACATATTGCTACAAGGATCTAGGGTCATGGTGGTTTGAACTGGAATTCACAAGGACAGTTCCTCAAGAGTCCTTAATTACTAGAGGACAGAGGTTCTGAGTGAGTAGTGGTGTCCATGGATACAGCTTTAATTCTGTCTCTGCCTGTGTATTACAGGTCTTCAGCTTGGTTGTTTATTTTCTCAAAAATAACTAAGTTCAGGATGACACTGGTTCACCTTCATGAAGTATTCATTAAGCTTGAGTTCTCTAATGGTTCCAGTAATTGGTAGGCTCGAGTTCTATAATAGTTTCTATAATGCACTAGAGTTTTAAAAATTGCCGTGACATGATCCATAACAGGCTATTACCTTTCCATCCAGAGTTGTTTCTAGAAGAGGTTTAGTTTAGGGGCAGGGAATGGTAGAAGAAGGTAAATAAAACAAATGATGGAGTTATATACATTAAAACAAATTGATTGAGGCCATAAATTTACTGTTTTATTTCCCATATACGGATGTTAATTCCCCAGCAAAGCATAGAAGTAATTCATTGTCTTGATTTATTGCATTTTTGTGCTCTGAGGGAAGCACTGAATTTTAATTCAAACCATTACACACTTTTTAAAATGTCATGCAAAAGACTAGTACACCATGCAAGATGCAAGAACCAACTCCAACTGTATTGCCATGTGATATAGATGATTAAAAAGTGTGTTTTTTATTCTTGGTTACTAGCATTTACAGGCAAATTATCAGGTGTCAAGAGTCAATGAATGGGATGAAATCCTATAAATTGAAACTCCATATAAATAAGAAGGAATTGATGATGGATACTGAGTACTTTCATCTCTCCCTATTCTTTTGGAAGTCAAGTCAAAATTTGGTCATCAATTTATTTGTATACTCATGATTATTAGCTTTAAATGCCGTCTTTTTATGATGTAAGCTGTCTTGGGTCTTTTTGAAAGAGAAAGCCTGGGTAAAAATATTTTAAGTAAATAAATAAATTTATTAAATAAATCTGATTTTTGTTGGGGCTCCTAGTGATTACTATTTCTGCTACTGGTTTTGTGGTTGTTATGGGAACAAAAAACAACAAAATAAATGAACAAATAATCAGATAAATACAGGTAGAGATCTGAATGACATGCAGGTGGGTAAATGCCCTAAGCCTCATTCACAGGTTTGCATTTTTGGGTAGTCTTGGATTCCCTGATAATGCATTTTGTTCTGTTTTTAATGATCTGGTGATGTGATGGGTGAAGGCCAAATCACAGCCAAGGAACTAAATCACTCAAATGATCAGTTTAACACATTTATTTAAGATTGAAGTAGAAAGGAAATGAGAAACATTCAGTTGCTTAAAAAACTCTCCTCAGACTGAAGAAGCTAGTTGGATGGGTAGCGAAACATTTCAACCTAACAAGAAAGAAGTCCAGTTGCCATGACTCAACTTCCAGATAACCACACCTGTAATAATAATTGTGAGCAAACATATGTTGAGGTAGCTGACTTACCAAAATCTTGTGAATAAACTCATGAAGCAGTTTTCAGCTGCCAGGGAAATTTCAACCTCCATGGAATAGCTTAGGCTGAGGTATTGTTGTTAGGCATAAAGGTAGAGTGGCCACATGAAATGCATGATAGAAAACATGTTCCTTTTAATAATTAGGGTAGAAAAAGACATTTCAAGTAGGGGTAGCTTCTCAAGCTTGTCTTCTTCCAGAGAAGGACATCCATTTCTTTCCTTCTTTTTAACAAATAAAGGTGAGCCTCTTGGCAGGATGGGTTGTCCTACAGAATGAAATTCAAACTCAGAGTTTTATGGATTTTTAAAAAAAATTAGAAGTCTTAGGAGATTGTTGGATCATTTTGGACATTCACCAAGTCCTTCTAGGTTTGCTGTAAAGAGAAAGAATGATAGAAAATGACTGTCTTTTCCTCCTTTGAAAGGAAAACCGTATTTACAGGACTGCTGTTGTTCTGTGCCATCAAGACACCTCTGATTCACGGTGACCCTAAGAATGAGCGCTCTCCATAATGTCCTGTCCTCAGCTGTCCTGCTCAGCTCTGGCAGACTCAAACCTGTGGCTTCCTTTAGAGAGTCAGTCCATATTTTATCTTCCTCTTGTCCTGCTGCCTTCCACCTCTCCCAACATTATTGGCTTTTCCAGATAATCCTGCCGTCTCATGATGTGCCCAAAGTAGGACAGCCTCAGTTTCAACATTTTTGCCTCCCGAGAAAGTTCGGGCATGATTTGAAATAGCACCCACTTGTTTGTCTTTCTGGCAGTCCAGGGTATCCGCAAAGCTTTCCTCCACCACCACATTTCAGACGAATCAATCATGTTAAAAAGCAATATTTTACACTGAGATATTGTGTGTATATTGCAGAGCTCCTTCAAGAAGAGGTGCTTTGCCGTCCTCTCACACAGGGGGTCAGGAGTTTCATGGGGCTTGAAAATTCCTCATCAAACTGTCTTATTGTGTCACAGCTGTCTGAGCCGATGTGAAGGAGGAATTCAGCAAGCTTCCTTCATTCTCCTAGTTTCATATGATGGATGTTGTCACATAATTCTTATTAGAAGCAGAAAACCTGAAACAAAATTCTCACCTATTTCCTGTTAACCTACTACTCACAGCTCTTCCCTTTTCTTATGGCAAACATACTTACGCATTGGTTAAAGCGACTAACAAGACAGAAAAATTGCAATTTGCAAGATGTTTTGGCTCCTGCCTTCTTGAGTTGCTGTGAATACTGTAAAAGTATACTCTGTCCAATGTAGCAGTTATACAACACAGAAGATGACGCATTCAATGGTGGAATGTAAATATAAATCTAGAAGCTCTTCTGATGTATGTGTACTTGTTCCCTGTGTCCTATAACTCATCTTGAAAATAATACACGTTTATTCAGGGTAACAAAAGGCCATGGAAACAATATCTGTCTGCGTTTCTGACCAAATAGGTAGATAGGTAGGTAAGTAGACACAAAGATATTAATCTGTTTCACTTACTTTGAACACAGTAAACAATGTTCTCTTAATGTTTATGTCTTCTGCTCTTCTAGCTCTTTTAAATATAAAAAAGTTTTGAGGATTGCGGCTTAATCATCGTCATCATCATTAGGGGGAAGATTGCTATGACATTTCACATTTTCTCTGCAATCTACCTTTGAACCCATAAGCAAGTTCAAACATGTTTATGAGTAATCTGGCCTTTCTCACCAGATTATTCATAAACATTTTCAAACCCACCCATAAACTCAAACATAAGTTGCAGAATAAAAGATGGCATGTTATAGAAATAGTCCTCTTAATCATCATCATCGTCTTAGAACTGCAGAACTTGAAGGGACCCTATGGATCATTGAGTCCAATCTCTGTCAAAGAGGCACAGTGGAGAATTGAGCTCCCAACGTTTGGCTCCGTGGCCAGATACCTAAATCACTGAGCTATCCAGCAGTTCTTTTATGCTTTCCAGTGGACTTGAATGACATCCCACACACCTTTAAATATTTAATTAAGCCTCTTGTAAACCAGAGAGTGCTTTAGCACTATGGGGTGGTATTTAAGTCAAAACAACAATATATTGGGACACTAGAAACTGCTGAATTGAAGCCTTTGTTTGTCTGCCTTGGTACTGTTTGGACTTACTGGCAGCGGTTTTCTAGGGCTAAAAATCAAGGTAGGGGGAAAATCTTTCCTGCCCCGCTTGGAGATAACGGGCTGAACCAGGAGCCTTCTATAAATCACCCTTGCATTTACTTTGAGTACAGTAGGACCACCTTATCTGCAGGATCAGTATTGGTTGATTTACTTATCTATGGTCTGAAAATATTAAAAGAAAAATCCATATATACATTTACACATATATACATATGTATATATAAAACAATGAAGTTACTAGAACTGGCCTCTAGAGGGAGTCATAGAGTGCATAGCATTTGCTAGAGAAATAAATTTCCGTGATGTCATTACCAGAACTGGCTACGATATAGAGCCAGAGACCATACTATGTATAGCATTCTCTATTCAAGTTGCCTTCCTTGTTTTCTAGTTTCCATGGGGAAGCTTGGAACCAATCCCCCACATATATGAGGGTCCTATTGTATATTGATTTCCAGAGCTTAGAAGTAAAAAATAAATTACGGCAGGAATCTTGTTGGTGCCCACAGAAGGGTTGTGTTACTTACCATGGCTAATTGTGGTTAATAGACAAGTTGCCAGGCTTCTATCGGTCACATGCTTGGTTCTGGCCTGTGCCCCAGTTCTTCTGCAATTAGCCATGGCACATTACACAGTCTCTTCAGGAACACCAGTATAATTCCACCCAGTGTCACTATAGTAGTTACTCATTACTTTTCTGCATCATCATCATAGGCATCCTTCAGTCTCGAGAGACTATGGTAACGTGCTCTGTATGGAGGACTTGGAACAGCGTCTAGTGTTTTGACACTGTACGTGAAGCCGGAGTGTCCTCTCCAGAGCACGAAGCCTGGGTAAAATAATATGGAGGGTAGGCTGTTATCCAAGCAGCAAATCCCCCCTCTCCACGTCACTGAAATAGTCCAATGGAAAGGCAAGAGCCAATACAACTGGTTCCAGCGACGTCGCAGGAGTTGACAGAATGACATGAACTGCCTCCGGGACTCCAGCTCCGGATTTTGCCTCGAGGTTAACTCCTGAAGCCTTTTCCATCGGTGGATATAGCCACAAAGCAGTGGAGGTTTGAAGTCAGAGTTTTCCTTCTCCTAGATGGGCTGCCTTCCAGGGCTGAACGAGTCCCACCTACCCGGCCTGCATAACATGGGAAAATACTGCTACTTTTAACAGGAATGCAACCCACTTTTTTCAAACACAAGTAATTTATACTTTGTCAGCTTTGCCCCTTCCTTCCTTCCTTCCTTCCTTCCTTCCTTCCTTCCTTCCTTCCTTCCTTCCTTCCTTCCTTCCTTCCTTCCTTCCTTCCTTCCTTCCTTCCTTCCTTCCTTCCTTCTGTGAGGTGGCTAGGGACTCTTTCTGTTCCGATTTTCACTGGACAATAGGAATCCCTCTGCCACTCCAAATGACAACTTTTCCCTGCCATAGAACAGGGCAATGTGAGGGGCAGCCATCCACACTTCCTCTAATGCCTAGCGCATCCAGTTAAATAAGCAAGAGGACACCGTAGGCCACTACCTGGTAGATGGCTGCCTGGGTTGTAGCAAATAAACTTGTTTTCGGAGCAAAGGACCATATCCGCCTGCTGTTGTGGCTGTCTCAGCATCCTTACATTCCAGTTAAAGACAGAATACTCCCAGCCAGTCCACCTTACATGAGAAAAAGGAAGCGGTCCTGAGCAACAGAACAACTTAAAACAGCGAGTGATTTTCGTGGCTGGTGTAGTCATAACAACAATTTCTGTTGCGAGTTACTTTGGCAGGGTAACACTTCCGGCCACGTTGACATCACTGTTTGAAGAGAAGCTGCACTAAAGGGAACCTTTTCCAGCTACACATGTACTTGAAGGAAATATTTTCTTAAATAGCCATACTAAACTCTCCCTCCCTCCCTCCTCATCCTCAAGACTGAGGGAGACAAAGAGAGCAAATGTGGAAGACAGTACTCTTTATTATTTCAGGCAGAGGTCTTTCTCTGCCAGGGCCTGAGGAAACCTCTTTGTCTTTCTGCTGCAGTGGATTTTAATCTAGGTCAGGTCAAAAAGGAGCTCCCAATCCATCAGAAAACGGGCCTGATTGCTGTCCTGGGCTAGGAGATTGCTAAACATAAGGAAAAGTGGCAGAATTGTTCAGATCTCTGACCCCAAGATTTTATGAGAACTGGAGGCCTAAATACTAATGTCCATACCAAAGTAGACACACTGAATCAGTTGCCGTGTGGTACATTTTTTAAAAAGAGAGGCAGGAAACAGCTGGGACAAAAATTGTCCCAGTAAATATGTTGTATTTTGCTGTTAGTGCGGGATTTTTTGTCGCAGTCAGGATAAAAAATATCCTGTGATCCTTTTTTTAGGTGTTGTCGTGGTGGCAGTTCTGAAGCCAGAAAGCAGAAGTGGTGTATTCTGGTTGTTACTAGCTTAGCATTTCAACACCTGAGCAGGGTTGTTATTAGGTTAGTATTTGTAACACCTGAAAGAACTGGGCATGTTTAGCCTAGAGAAAAGAAGATAGGATAGCACTTTTCACATACTTGAAAGATAGTCATAAAGAAGAGGGGCAGGATCTGTTCTCGATCATCCCAGAGGGCAGGACATGTACTAATAGGCTCAAGCTACCGGAAGCCAGCTTTTGGCTGAATATCAGGAAAACTTCTTAACTGTTAGAGCAGTATGACAATGGAACCAATTATCTCAGGAGGTGGTGAGCGCCTTAATGCTGGAGGTATTCAAGAGACATGGTGGCGCTGCGGGTTAAACCGCAGAAGCCTCTGTGCTGCAAGGCCAGAAGACCAGCCGTCGTAAGATCGAATCCACATGACGGAGTGAGCTCCCGTCGCTTGTCCTAGCTCCTGCCAACCTAGCCGTTCGAAAGCATGTAAAAATGCAAGTAGATAAATAGGTACCACCACAGTGGGAAGGTAACAGCGTTCCATGTCTAGTTGCGTTGGCCACGTGACCACGGAAACTGTCTATGGACAAAACGCTGGCTCTACGGCTTGGAAACAGGGATGAGCACCGCCCCCTAGAGTCGGACACGACTGGACTAAATGTCAAGGGGAACCTTTACGTTTACCTTATTCAAGAGAAAATTGGACAACCATCTGTCAGATCTACTTTAATTTGGATTCATCCGTTGAGCAGAGGATTGGACTCAATGGCCTTATAGGCCTCTTCCAACTCAGTTATTCTATGAGTCTATGATGTTACTTGTAGGATGTTTTGGAAGCGGACAGTTGTGTGAACAACAGTTGTTGGCCTCATTCTAGTACAGCATTGGAATTCTCACTGAGTTCAGGAAGTACACAAGCTGGTAATGCCATCTCTACCTCAGGCCCTACTTCTTCTGCTAACCCTCAATAATTTGGAATTCCCATGGAGAATTCAAAAAATACTCCTGAAGTCTCTCTACATTTTAAAAATTAATCTGTTAAAGAGAGCCCTGAGATTTTTACAGGTGGTTTGTTTGTTTTGGATTTTTATGTATCATGATAGAGATGAATTTTAACTTTATGCCAAAATAATGCCAGTATTCGTGTGGTTCAGGCCTCCAGGGGAGAAAGCCTGGAAAATCTCTCTTGTTTCACATTACTTCTTTATTGCCTATAACACTACCAGCTCCAAGCAGCTGGCACAAATGATAGAGGTCTGCCTGTAAGATGCTGCTTTTGTAAGTCTGCAGGGGGAGTCATCTTTCAGCTCTTCGCCCTTTTACTCTGTCAGTCTGGAGTCAAAACCAGTATGGTATAATGGATAGAGCGTTGTACTAGAACTCAAGAGACCTGGGTTCAAATTCCTGCCCAGCTGTGGAAAATCACAGAGAGAGGGTAGCACTCCTTGAACATCTCACATAGTTCTAAAATCCCATTAGGGCTGACAGTAAATTGAAAGTGATTTGATGGCACATAACAACAACAGCTTTTTAGAAGTGAATTCCAGTGTTACATGCTTGGGTTATAATTATTATCTAGTTCCGAACAGGCCAAAAATAGCCTCTTTTACTCTGTGGATTGCTTCAGAAAATAGACCTGAGTTACTGCAACAACAACAAAAATGCAGGAAGAAAAAGCCATGGTTTGCCTTATTTTCTAGGCGAGTCTGATTTTTGATATGCCCATCACATTGCCTGTTGGGAAAGGCCTTAGAATCTTTGTCTCATTAGCCTCTTGAGTGTAGAATGGAAGAAGATATATTTGTGTTTTGTCTTATGATGTTCACAGTTCTGTGTCTTGTCTGATAATGCTATTTACATGGGAGAGTGAGGGGTTTGTAAACTAGTTGCATTCATATGATAGGAAATCTTTTTCATCTCTGATTTTAATGTGAGCTTCAGGTCCCCTGTGATCCTCATCTCCATGAATCATTGTCTTGAAGGCCATCAGCTTACATCACAGAAATAGTTGGGATTGGGGGAACTGGCTTATTTTGAATATTTCAGTGACACCTTTTAGTGGGGTGGCATTGGGAGAACTTTTCTAAGTTAAAGACTATTCCAGACTCCTAAAGATATTTGAATGTACAGAGAATATTCGTTGTTGTCATCATATTATCAACAACAATTATAGCAACTACCCATAAATTCCCTGAAAGCAAACTCTCTCCCCCCACCTATATCAGGGAGATTGTGTCTTTAATGACTGTAGCCATTCTGCTGAAACCTATTTTGAAATTGGTAAGACAATGAAGTCAACACATCTAGTCATTATAAATTTAAAACCATGTCGTATGTAAATCTTAAGACTCCTGTTGGTGCCACACAGTAATAGGAATAGTAATTCTGGCTTAGAGGCAGCTCAGAAGCTGGTAATAATATATGCAACGCATAGCCTAGTTTCTGGCTTCTCTTTCACCCCCTTTGCGCCACTTCCTCAGTGCCCTTTGAAGTAAAGGCCCTTCGCCTCCAGTTGACTGCAGTCTTCTCCTCAATTTTACAGACGAAAGGAATCCCACTTTTTACAGTTACCTCCCAAGATGAGGTCTCCTTGATGTGGGTTTGGAAGCCCTCATTTTAGACTGTCAGAGGTGAAAGCTTTTTGATCTGGGCTCAGAGTCTCAAAGTGACGGAAGGGGTGTGCATATTTGAAGGCGAGCGTTCCACACTAGCTGTTGTGCCGAGATAATGCCGTTTTCCTTGGCAGCTCAAAGGGTTTTGGCTTACGTCTCCAATCACCTTGCTTCACAATTTATCTGTGCAGAACCAATCCCCTTTCAAAGCCCTCCTTGCTCAAATACGGCGTGTGTAGTACGTGCTCCAGTGATAAACATATAGAACGCTTATACTCTGTGTCTGTTGTATATACGGTTTTCTTTCTCCCCCCCCTCTTCTCCCTCTCTATCTTGCTTCTCCATGCCTGGTTCTTAATTTGCTTGTTCCCTCTGGCTCAGCCAGAAGGCAAAGACCTGGCTTACTTTTCCTCTACAAGCCATATTCTCTACACTGGCCAATTTCACAAAATGTGTGGGGAGAGGAATCAGGAGGAGGAAGTAGGAATGAGAATAAAATTGTTTTGGATTTGTCAACCCACATGGAAGTACTATTTTCCTACCTCCCCTCCCCACCAAATGTCCTATGGAATTAAAGTTTTCTTCAGAGATCTCTGCAGCTGCCAGATTTGCAATTGTATTTCAGAGGGGAAAAACATACGCACGACAGTGTATGTGTATCAAAAAAATCTGTACATCTGAAGAATATTGACAAATGTACTTTATTCAGTTAAAAATGTGTAGACTTTAAGAACAAGCAGAAGATATGCCCAAATTTGCATTCAAGGGGAAAAAAAATTCTCACAGCCAGTACAGAATTAGGACACAATAGAAATGCTAGAGGGAAGCTGAAAAACTTTTTTACTTATTCATTTATTCACACACACACATACATACACACATACTGCTTTTCTCAGCTAAAAGGTACATATGTTTAAAATCACAATAAATTAATGTATTAATTTTAAAGTTAAACAACGTTAAAGCATCACTGGCTAAAAAAAAAAAAAACAAATCTAAAAAAGATGGAAAACATATTTACATTTCCTTTGCAATAAACACCATTTTAAATGGAATCGATTTAGAAATTGTGTGTGTGTGCCCCATCACTAAACGTAGCAAGGTAATTAATATAATTATGGAAGTGACAGAAGCTCCTGCTGTGACATTCAGATACTTTCATTAGTAAAAAATTTCCTTCTTTCAGTCATGAGTTATCTCTAATGTTTGTTTCTGCCCTGAATGTATCACTTTAGAAAATAGTTGCAGTAGAAATAGTTAGTAGTGTTTACCTGCCTGGATTAATTTGGTTACCACAGGAGAGCAGTTGACAAAAATCTTGTAGTACATATAATCTATTCTATACCCTGAGACATTCACTTGACTCCTTAGGATATTTTAATTTTTAATCATTATTCAGGCATGTATAACCAAGAAATTTACAGCATGGGGTAAACAGATGGATTAGCAATTGTGCATGTAATTAGAAATAACCCTTGATTTTAAAAAACTGTTTAAATATTCAACTTCTTTTGTGTATTAGAAAAAAAAGAAGATTGTCTTGATGGGAAGTGGTGATGCACGGTAACAAAATGAATAGAATTTCTTCTGAAAGCTTGTCAGTCCTCACAGTCTTGACATATAATATTCACATTAAGCAAATTGCAGATGGAAATAGCAGGTGAGGAGTTTTAAAGATACGCTGTAAAAATAAAAGCCGGTGGAGCAAAATTTGGAAGGCTCAGGCACGCATTGTACTATTTTGCCCATAGACAGTAGTAAGTTTGTTGTTGTTGTTTAGTCAAGTCGTGTCCGACTCTTCGTGACCCCATGGACCAGAGTACGCCAGGCCCTCCTGTCTTTCACTGCCTCCCGGAGTTTGGTCAAATTCATGTTGGTAGCTTCGGTGACACTGTCCAACCATCTCTTTGTCCATGGAGTTTTCTTGGCAAAGATACTGGCGTGGCTTGCCAGTTCCTGCTGGTGGATCACGTTTAGTCAGAACTCTCCACTATGACCTGTCCATCTTGGGTGTCCCTGCACGGCATAGCCCATAGCTTCTCTGAATTACTCAAGCCCCTTCGCCACGACAAGGCAGCAATCCATGAAGGGGGGTAGTAAGTTAAGTGGAACCAAAGTTGAGAGTTCTGTGCTTCATGGGAGAACAGCCAGCCTGTGTGGCCTTGGTTAAGTGACACAGTCCCAGGGCACCCCCAGAAGAAGGGAATGGCAAACCACTTCTGAGTGTTCCCTACCTAGAAAATCCTGAAAAGGGTCATTGTAAATCAGAATTGACTCGATAGCACACAATTATTATTAGTAGTAGTACAGTCAGTCGCATAATAGGCTCTGACCTCCTGATGGCATTGCTCTCAGCTTCACTGGCACACTCAAACCCCTTCACTACATTAAGGTGTGCATCCAAGAAGGGGGTACAGTCAGGGGTGGAGGATTAATAAAATTACCTCCATCTCTATTCAGAGCTTTCCTGACCTGGTACTGTGACCTGTTAGTTGGACTACAAGCTCCAGCGTCTTCAGTTATTATTATGATTGATGGGAATGATGAATTTTGTAGTTTAATACAGCAGAAGGAGGTCACCACATTTGGGAAGGCTGCTCTTAGTCAAATCCTGCCTCCATCTGCTGTTCTCCCGTTGTGTATCACATTCTTCCAGTGCTAGTTAAAGAAGCAAAGTCAACTTGTTTCTTCATAATTAAACACTCTGCAAATGGGAATTAGTATTAAAGAATCTTTTATATGCCAGCAAACAGCATTTTATAATTACTTCAGATAAATTGCTTACATCTACCAGGAGGGCTTCAACTGTACCTCTACCATGGGGTGATGCCAGTGTAAACGGGATCCAGTGCTGGAAATAATTAATTTAAACTAATGCGAAGCTTTCTGTCCCCCCTTTCAAGTTCCAAGGGAAACTTTAACAGTCAATAATCACTGCCACCACTGGGATCGGGACCACTAACAATGATCCAGCACCTCTTTTTGACTATTAAAGTATCCCCGGCCCTTTCTTGATGGTCCCAAAGACTTCCCTGGGGCAAAAGGGAGCCCCAGAGAGCCTAGGAATCTGAAGTGGGGGCAGGGGAGCTGAAGAATAGGAGGCTTTCAAGTAGTTTAAATTAATTCCACCACCGGATCCAGGTTATGCTGGTTATGCAACACGATTTTGCCCATTGATTTACTTAATCATTTTGCAAGCTGCATTGGGCCTCTTTCCTAGGTGTGCAGTCAGGTGCATGGCCAGGAAAGCAACCAGCACCTTCTGATTGGTAATTTGCTCCCAATGCTTATGTGATTTCACTTAAGTAAGTATAAATTGGCAGTAGGTTTCTGCCCCATTTATTTAGCCTATCAGCAGACATGCTATTTACAGTAAGTTTAGAGAAGGAGAGAGGGGTATAATTAAAACACACACACACATATATAAATATATTTAGTGTGTTTTAATTGTACCTATATTTCATATACTTACATAATATTTAAATTGTGCAATTCCCTAATATGAATAAAGATGTATATGAAATATAGTTATAATGAAAACATTAAAATGTTAAAATAATTAGACTGTTTTTGATCATAAAAGGGCTACTTCAATACAGTAGGACCCCCTTATCAACGGGATCACTATCCACTGATTCACTTATGCATGGTCTGAAAATATTGAAAATATTAAAAGAAAAACAATCCAGAAAATAACTATTTTCACATGTATTACTAGAACCAGCCCTGAGAGGGAGCCAGAGACTGTGCTGTGAATACTTCTTAGTGAAGAATACATAACCTGGTCTCTGGCACCCTCTAGTAGCCAGTTCTGCTAATGCATGGAAATGGAAAAAAAAATGGAAATATTTTTTTTCTGATTTTTCCCCCTCTTACCATGCTACCCGTTTCCCCGAAAATAAGACCTAACCTGAAATAAGGCCTAGTATGATTTTTCAGGATGCTTGTAATATAAGCCCTACCCCAAAAATAAGCCCCAGTTAAGTGAAACCCCGCCCTCCACCATTATGCAGCAGCCAGAAGAAGATGACATGACTGTATTTGAATAAAATGTTGATTGCTGTACATGAAAAACATAAAACATCCCCTGAAAATAAGCCCTAATGCGTTTTTTGGTGCAAAAATTAATATACGACCCTGTCTTATTTTCAGGGAAACATGGTATATATAGATAGTGTTCACTATTATCTGCAGTTTTCCATATCCACGTGTCAGGACAGCATTAATTGACAGAAACAACAGGTTTAGGAAGTATTCTTCACATTTCCACATAAGATATGGACTGTCTTTGTCATACACATACACATGCATTCATGAACACAAACAATCTTCGAAAAGAACTAAAAGTAACAGAGTAGAGAAGGAACTCTAGGCAATGATACTTTTAACTGCATAGAAAATCTAAAATGCTAAGCGGAAAAAAAGCTGGTGTGAACAACAAGGTGAGTACTCCGTGAAATTTGGGGGGGGGGGGGCAGGCGGAAGGATTCCAGAAATGAAAAACTCCAGCCCATTTCTTTCTGGTTGCCACCTTTCATATTCACTGGAGAGACACAGCAGATGGCCTTGGTAACTGCAGTAGTTGGTACGGGAGAAGAATATGCATATGTGCTTACTGAGAATGGAGGCAATATTTCCTTGGTGCACCTTTCAGTACCAACTGGCCTAATTTGCAGTTCCCATGATTATTGCCATTTGGAATTATATTGTCACTGTTTTTATTTAATAATAAATAAATATAAACAAATTATACATGAAGGTAAGGTAAAGGTTCCCCTTGACATTTAGTCCAGTCGTGTCCGACTCTAGGGCGCGGTGCTCATCCCCATTTCCAAGCCATAGAGCCAGCATTTGTCCGAAGACGGTTTCCGTGGTCATGTGACTAGCGCGACTAGACACGGAATGCTGTTACCTTCCCACCGAGGTGGTACCTATTTATATACTCGCATTTACATGCTTTCAAACGGCTAGGTTGGCAGGAGCTGGGACAAGCGACGGGAGCTCACTCCGTCGCGTGGATTCGATCTTACGACTGTTGGTCTTCTGACCTTGCAGCACAGAGGCTTCTGCGGTTTAACACGCAGCACCACCACGTCCCTCATCCCTTATACATGAACCAGAACACAATTCTTCTTACTCTGTTCCACATATTGCAGTATGCTGATTCAGAAGTGCCTGCAAAATTAGTGTGTTAGTGAGAAGCATGTACAATTATCTGTATGTTAGAAAATTGCTTTTAAAATAGCTTAGGATTCGCAGTGTGCTGTAGTGGGTAGAGTAACAGACGAAGACTCTGGTGAACAGGGTTTGAATCCCCACTTGGCCATGGATGCTCACATGGGGGAGTGGAATTGGTAAAACCACTCCTTAAATAGCTCACTTATCTTGAAAGCCCTATAGGGTCACTATAAATTGGTTTTGACTTGGCACAGAATTCACACACAAAACAGCTTAGACGAGTGCTAGCAAAAGTTGTATACTAAGGGAAGAAAATGTGTGCACATGTATATGTTACAAAAAAGGCATATGATAGTCTGGTACCTTTGAAAATGCAGTTTTTTCTTTGCATAAGTGGAATAAAAACAAAATTGGGCTTCTTAAAAATGTGAAGGTTACAGAAGAAAGATTAGAAAGCTGTGTCCATCTAAAATGCTTATCTGGAATTTTGGCTTGGATAAGTGTTCCTTTCAGTGTTAACAGAGAGCACCCAAAGACAATCTGTTCATGGTGCATCTCCTTCAGCTGGCAGAAGAGAAATGGGCAACATTGCAAGAAGTTCCCCCCACACACACACACACAACAGAAAAAAGATCTGGCTTTTTTTCCCCAACAGCAAAAGAATTCACAGAAATAGTGAAGGTTTTGCATGAAGGCCTTGCATTTTGCATTAAAAACCTTAGCTTTCTTATGAGTTGGCTGATGAATATGTGTGAATGTCTTGTCTTTCACTGCATAAACTTCTTGGTGGCAGCTGGTAAACCTTTTAGTTTCACAACATCAATTAATGTCTAGGAGAAGATGTCATAATCTACTTTCCACAGGCTTTTTTAGATCAGGAGATGTGGGCGGCCAAGGAAGCTGCTAAATGAGGTTGACGTGTGTAGCAGAAAAAAAACAAAGAAACAGAGCACTTTTGGCCATCTTGCAATGTTATAGCAAGCTGAAAAATACATCCCACAAAAAGCCCTGAGAAGTAGGACAGAAAAATGGATGCCTTTTTCATGGGGAAGTAAAACATTGGTCTAGATGGGCGGGGTATAAATCTAATAAAATAAATAAATAAACATTGGGGAAATTGGTGGCCTTATGGCACAGCCCTAACTTCATCTTTTTTCTGGAGCTTAACACAACACCTTCTGGAGTAGGGGTTGTGAACCTGAGATTCCAGATGTTTTCAACTACAAATCCTATAGTCCTGGTAATGTAGTCTGGGTATTGTAGGAGTTGGAGCCCAGAACTTCTAGAGTGTACTAGAAACCTTACAAGGAAGGAGCTATATTAGATGAATCTCCAGTAGAGGCAACATGACCAGAATCCAACTGAATGTTTGTGCCAGCCTACATCTGATGGTTTTAACCTTAGAAGGGAATTGCTGCTAGTTAAGAAGTCGGATTCTGTACGCATTGGGTGACAAACTGAGCCTAAGAGGCACATTCACCTAGGTGACCTGAGCTTTCTCTGGAGATTTTCAGTGAAATGGTCCCCTTGATTTCTCTTCCCATAAATATGGTAAAGAACTTTGAAAAGCCACTTGTGCACAGCCATGCTTTAGAATAATGTCAACCATATGTTGTACGTTCATTATTTTGAAAGCTGTACTTGCTCCAGCTTTAGGCTATATTGTTTCTATGAAGAAACAAATATATTCTATTTATAGGCTGTGTGTTAAGGAAAACTCCGCATGGGCTGAGGGGGCGGGGTTTCAGCTTTAAAAGGGTTTTGCAGACACTCCTAAGCTCCTTTCTTGAAGAAGAAGCTGAGGGAGGAAGTGAGGTATGTTTTGGGGCAGATATTTTCTTTGGTGTGATGTTTTTTCAGGCTGACCTTTGCTCTTTCTAACCGCATGGGCTGAGGGGGCGGGGTTTCAGCTTTAAAAGGGTTTTGCAGAAGCGCACGCCTAACGGCGCGCGAAATTCTCGAACTCTATTTTTCACCCTAATCTTTTTTCAGATTAATTTGGGTAAATAGGAAAAGGTAAATAGGAAAATTACTAATTTGGGTAAATAGGAAAGCCAATTAGTATTACATACACCTGGGGGTAGGAACCTTTTAAGGGTCAGATCATACTTCTGCACTATTAGAGAGCAGGCCGGGTAGGTGGGGCTCGTCAGCCCTGGAAGGCAGCCCATCTAGGAGAAGGAAAACTCTGATCTCAAACCTCCACTGCCTTGTGGCTATATCCACTGATGGAAAAGGCTTCAGGAGTTAACCTCGAGGCAAAACCCGGAGCCGGAGTCCCGAAGGCAGTTCGTGTCGTTCTGGCAACTCCTGCGACGTCGCTGGAACCAGCTGTATTGGCTCTTGCCTTTCCACTGGACTATCTCAGTGACGTGGAGAGGGGGGATTTGCTGCTTGGGTAACAGCCTATCCTCCATATTATTTTACCCAGGCTTCGTGCTCTGGAGAGGACACTCCAGCTTCGCATACAGCGTCGAAACAACACGGGAAGTAGCAGTTACCGGTTATAAGTCTTTGCTCAATTGGCGTAGAGCATGACGCCAGGGGCTACTTCTGACGGTGGGAGAGGTCATTGCACCTCACTAGGTAGATACCGCCCGCCTTAAGCTAGGCAGCCCCCAGCCAGTAAGGTGCTACCTCGCCACGGTCTGTTAACCTCACGGGGTGCGTGGGGTTTAGGGTAAAAGCCGACAAGCAGATCGATAACCCTGCACCATGCAACAATCATAAGAAAACTTCTGCCCTAAAGCTGGGCACCTGGAATGTACGGACAATGACCCCTGGCTTTTCTGACCACGGCTTTTCTGACGACCTGCAGGAAATAGACGATGTGCGCAAGACAGCTGTCATTGACATGGAACTGAGTAGACTGCAGATGGACATTGTTGCCCTGCAAGAGACAAGATTGCCAGACTCGGGATCTGTCAAAGAAAAAAACTTCTCATTCTTCTGGCAGGGAAAACCATTGAATGAGACCAGGGAATATGGTGTTGGCTTTGCAGTCAGAAATACTCTTCTGAGATCCATTGTTCCACCTACTGTGGGGAGTGAAAGAATCCTGTCTCTGCAGCTCCACTCATCAGCGGGACCGGTCACCCTCATTAGTGCATATGCACCAACACTGTCATCCACTACAGAAGTGAAAGATAAATTCTACGACGATCTGGCAGCTACTATCAAAAAAGTCCCTGAAAGAGAGGCACTGTTCATTCTCGGAGACTTTAACGCTAGAGTTGGTGCTGATCACAATTCTTGGCCCAGTTGTCTAGGCCGTTTTGGCATTGGAAAGATGAACGAAAATGGCCAACGCTTGCTGGAGTTTTGCTGTTATTATGGTCTTTGCGTCAGCAACACATTCTTTAATACGAAGCCTCAACACAGAGTTTCCTGGAGACATCCAAGATCCAAGCATTGGCATCAGCTCGATTTGATCCTCACTAGACGTTCTAGCCTTCCTAGTATTACGATCACACGCAGCTACCAGAGTGCTGATTGCGATACTGATCACTCCCTGGTGTGTAGTAGAGTAAAACTGCGAACAAAGAGATTATATCACACGAAAAAGGAAGGAAGACCACGTATTGACATCAGCAAGACTCGCGATCAAAGAAAAGTGGAGGAATTTGCCCAAGCGCTTGAGGAAACCCTTCCAGGCCCGGCTGATGCAAATGCACCTGAACGATGGGAACATTTTAAGAACGCTGTGTATAACACTGCCTTGTCCACATTTGGCAAGAAGACCAAAAAGATGGCCGACTGGTTCGAAGCCCATTCGGAGGAGTTGATGCCAGCCATCGAGGATAAGAGGAGAGCTCTAGCAGCATACAAAGCCTGTCCTAGCGAGTACAACTTGCAAGCTCTTCGAGCTGCTCGTAGCCAAGTCCAACAGGCTGCCAGGAGATGTTCCAACGATTATTGGCTTCAGCTCTGCTCTCAGATACAGATAGCAGCGGACACAGGTAACATCAAAGGAATGTATGACGGTATCAGGCAGGCTTTAGGTCCAATACAGAAGAAATCTGCTCCCTTGAAGTCTGCTACAGGCGTGATCATCCAGGACCGAGCACAGCAGATGGACCGCTGGGTGCAACACTACTCTGAGCTGTATTCCAGAGAGAATGTAGTAACCGAAGAAGCATTAAATAACATTGAGTGCCTGCCTGTCTTGGAAGAGTTGGACAGCGAACCAACCTTAGCAGAAATAAAAGCGGCCTTGGATTCCCTCGCCTCTGGCAAGGCACCTGGAAAGGATAACATCCCTGTTGAAGTGCTGAAGTGCTGTAAAGAGACCATCACTACCGAGCTGTATGAAATCTTTTGTCTTTGCTGGAGGGAAGGTGGAGTACCACAGGACATGAAGGATGCAAACATCATCACATTGTACAAGAACAAAGGAGACAGGGGCGACTGCAATAACTACCGTGGCATCTCTCTTCTCAGCGTTGTAGGGAAGCTGCTTGCCCGTGTTGTGCTGAAGAGGCTCCAGGTGCTCGCAGACAGAGTCTATCCAGAATCACAGTGTGGATTTCGAGCTAATAGATCCACCACTGACATGGTATTCTCCCTCAGACAGTTGCAGGAGAAATGCAGGGAACAACAACAGCCACTCTTTGTCGCCTTCATAGATCTCACAAAGGCCTTTGATTTGGTTAGCAGGGATGGCCTTTTTAAAATCCTTCCCAAGATTGGATGTCCACCTCGACTCCTGGAAATCATCAGGTCCTTCCATGAGGGAATGAAAGGCACTGTAGTTTTTGATGGTTCAACATCAGATCCCTTTGACATCCGAAGCGGAGTGAAACAGGGCTGTGTCCTCGCACCAACCCTTTTTGGGATCTTTTTTGCTGTCATGCTGAAGCACGCCTTTGGAACTGCAACAGAAGGTGTCTATCTCCGGACTAGATCAGACGGAAAGCTCTTTAATCTCTCTAGATTGAGAGCGAAGACCAAAGTCCAGCTGAAATGCATGCGGGATTTCCTCTTCGCCGATGATGCAGCCATTGTTGCCCACTCTGCTCAAGACCTCCAACAACTCATGAATTGTTTTAGCAAGGCCTGCCAAGACTTTGGACTAACAATCAGCCTGAAGAAAACACAAGTCATGGGCCAGGGCGTGGACTCACCTCCCTCTATTACCATCTCCACACAAGAATTGGAGGTTGTTCATGACTTTGTGTACCTTGGCTCAACGATCTCTGACACTCTCTCTCTAGATGTCGAGCTGGATAAACGCATTGGCAAAGCAGCTACCATGTTCTCTAGACTCACGAAGAGAGTATGGCTCAATAAGAAGCTGACGACATATACCAAGATCCAGGTATATAGAGCCTGCGTCCTGAGCACACTCCTGTACTGCAGTGAGTCCTGGACCCTTTGTGCACGGCAGGAGAGGAAGCTGAACACCTTCCATATGCGTTGCCTCCGACGCATTTTTGGTATCACCTGGCAGGACAAAGTTCCAAATAGAGTAGTCCTAGAACGAGCTGGAATCTTTAGCATGTATACGTTACTGAAACAGCGACGTCTCCGTTGGCTTGGGCATGTCGTGAGAATGGCTGATGGTCGGATTCCAAAAGATCTCCTGTATGGAGAATTAGTGCAGGGAAATCGCCCCAGAGGGAGACCACAGCTGCGATACAAGGACATCTGCAAGCGGGATCTGAAGGCCTTAGGAATGGACCTCAACAGATGGGAAACCCTGACATCTGAGCGTTCAGCCTGGAGGCAGGCGTTGCATCATGGCCTCTCCCATTTTGAAGAGACCCTTGTCCAGCAGACCGAGGCAAAGAGGCAGTCACGGAAGCAGCAAAATCAGGGAGCTGGACAGGGGACAGATTATATTTGTCTTCAGTGTAGAAGGGATTGTCACTCTCGAATTGGCCTTCTCAGCCACACTAGACGCTGTTCCAAGTCCTCCATACAGAGCACGTTACCATAGTCTTTCGAGACTGAAGGATGCCTATACTATACTATACTAAGGAAAACTCACTAGTTTGACAGCAGAATCTATACTTATCTGCTCAGAAGTAAGTCATAGTGAAAAGCTGATACTTCAAATTGACCCCTTTCCCAATGATGTTGAGTGTGATGTTTATTTTCACTGTGTCCCAGTTCAATCTGGTTAATTCCCATGTCAGTGTCTGAAATAGATCAACCCAGAACAATTAAAAGCAATGCAAGGTATAACTTTGATCACTTGCTGTATCAAAATTGGTCCACGTCTGGCTTGTGACCTTTCTTTCTAGGTGCTAGACAAAATGAAGTTCGGAATATTTGATTTACAATGTTGCATTTGCCAAATGTGAAATTTTTAACCATCCGCTCTGACAGAGTTGACAGGTTAATAGTACGCTTCCTGAGTTTGTCAGTGTAATGGTTCATTGATCAGAGATGTAGCTGGTTACTACAGGGCATTGCACGTGCGCACATCTACACCCAAAATAATTGCAAGCATAGCATAGTTCATGCTTTGGACGGTCTTAATTTTTCCACATACATTGTAGGAATTATTTTTTTCGTCAATGCGAAGATACTGTTTGGAAGTACTACTTTTAGGATTGCAATTTGCAAAATGTGCATTGGAATTGTGGACTAAAAGATGCATACCCTTGTACACTTCAGCCTTCCTGTAAAACAAGGCCCTACTACCTTTGCCCTGACATGTTTTTGTGGCTTGTCTCCCCATCCCGTGTGCTTTCAGCGCACTTGTTTTATAAATGAATGCACATGGTGATATTACATTCTGTGGTATCATGAGCCCCATCAATGTGGCCTGGGTCAATGGGTGGCTCTTCTTCCATTCCCTGATCCACCAGATGGTTTAAACAAAGAAGAGTCTATTTAAAACTTGGACAGTTGTCTCCACTAGCCCTGGCTCAGTCCTGTTTTGCTCCACACACCCACGTTGGTGGCACTGGGGTGTTGGAGTCTCTAGTTCAGGTTCTGGGCATGTCCACCCCCCTCAGTGCCAAAGCTGGAGGCCTGGAGAAGCAATGGATGTACGCCCACAGTGGGGACAGGAAATGAGGTGCAGTTGAATCTCTGTCTGGGTACAGGTACAGGACTGCTGCCACTGCTGCTGTTCCTGGAATCGTCACTGGCACTCCCTTCTGTCATTTCCTCTTCCAGTGTTGCAGCTATGTTGGAGTCAGTCCCTCAGAACATAACCCTGGTTGAGGCCACTTACGTTGCCTTTGCTGATTTTCCCATCAGTAACCTGGGTGTTGAGGAGGTCTTGGGCATTGGTACTTTTCACCCTGTCCCTTTGACACGCGTAGCAGTACCAATATCCTGGTCCAAGGGTCAATTTTTATGCTGTAATCCCATTTGCCCTCCAGCTCAGGCTCATCCTCCTTGTCCTACTCCACATTATAGGCTTCCTCTATCTATTCCTGGGCATCTCCCCAGGCCCCTTACCCTTCCCAGTCTGAGTGATCCTCCTTCAGACTCTCCTTCTCTAGACTTCCCTTCTACCTCCTTCAAGTAGAGCAGGAGGTTTGTGGGACAGTGGTTAAATTGCAGTATTGCAGCCAAAACCCTGCTCATAATCGGGTTCAACCCCAGTTAGGCAGCTCAAGGTTCACTCAGACTTCCATCCTGAGGTCGGTAAATTGAGCACCCAGCTTGTTGTGGGGGGCAGTGTGTAGCCTGCGTAATTAAATTGTAAACTGCCCTATAGAGTGTTTTAAGCACTATGGGGAGGTATATAAACAGCAGACTTTGCTCATATCACACACACACACCCATTTTGCCTAGTCTCCTACCCATCCTTTTCTTCTAGAGATCCTTGTTCATTTCCCTCATCACCTACACTAGTTTGCAGGCTCTCCCTGCCTTGTTCTGGCAGTGCTTCTGTTTGCGTCTGCATGTCACTGGTCTGCTGTTCCCAGCCTCCATCTCTGATGGGGTCCCAACTACACTCCTGTCCCCAGAAGACTGGGCTGGGACTAGATGGCCTGCTAGGGGTGCCCACATTGGCAAACCCCTCCCAGGTATCTACTAGTAAAAAGCAAATAAACACGAGATAATTGTCTAAGAAAGGTGCATCATGGAGCTAGTTAACAGAATGCAGAGGATGAGATGAAACAAAACCTGCAAATGAATGAAAAACCAGTTGAATACAATACCTCTAGCAACAAACAAGGAGGACGTGGTGGCGCTGCGGGTTAAACCGCAGAAGCCTCTGTGCTGCAAGGTCAGAAGACCAGCAGTCGTAAGATCGAATCCACGCAACGGAGTGAGCTCCCGTCGCTTGTCCCAGCTCCTGCCAACCTAGCAGTTCGAAAGCATGTAAATGCGAGTAGATAAATAGGTACCACCACGGTAGGAAGGTAACGGCGTTCCGTGTCTAGTCGCGCTGGCCACGTGACCACGGAAACTGTCTACGGACAAATGCTGGCTCTACAGCTTGGAGACGGGGATGAGCACCGCGCCCTAGAGTCGGACACGACTGGGCAAAATGTCAAGGGGAACCTTTACCTTAACCACAAGCTGCTTTGCAGGGGTGAGGACCTACTGAGCACAGTGACACCTCATGTTTTTACTTTCATAGTTTTACATTAACACACTCTGATTGTTGGATCATCAATTGGTCCCTCTAGCCCTGTGAGCACCTTGGTCTTGGTTTCGGTGCATTCAGCTGAATGCCACCCATATTTTCTTCCCATCCTATCAGGTAGCAAGACTTTGTGTTTCCTTTCCGCATTGAAATTTGAACACATCTTCTGTGTGTTTTCCTAAGTAAATGTTCATTTATTAATTTATTTTACTTAACATGCATTGGTTTACATACTTTGCATAATGGATGCATTGATTTATGCTTTTTGTGTAGTTTACATATTTCCTTCCATTGACTAAAGTGGGTTTGAATGTATATTTTTGATGTCATCATCATCATGTGCCATCAAGTAAATTCTGACTTATAATTAACCCTTTTAATTAAGGGTTTTCCAGAATACTCAGAAGTGGTTTCCCATTCCCTTCTTCTGGAGGAGCCCTGGGACTGTGCAGCTTGCCCAAGGCCAGGCAGGCTGGCTCTACTCACATGAGGCACAGTGGGGAGTCGAACTTCCAACCTCTGGGCCCGCAACCAGATATCTAAACCACTGAGCTATTATATAGCTTTATGCACTGTTTAATGCCTGTCCACCCCCTTGCCCATGATTTCCTATATACCTGGTAAAGAACTAATCCTCAAGGTGAATCTTCTCACAAGACGTTTCAACACATATGAGGACACTACAGTCAGATATTTCAGATTGCACTGATTTTTTTCTACCTTTACTCCTTCTCTTTATATCACACATTCATCCTTTTCTGTTCCTTGTTTTCTCTCAGTAACCTCTGTCCTTTAAAAAAAAAAAACAGTTCCTCACCAAGGGGACTGCTCTTGTGTTATGTTCACACACTTCTGTCCTAACCCCATGTCTGAAGTGGCCAGCAAGTACCTTTGACCGCAAGTGTGCGTGAGAAACATTTTCAGTAGGTTGATTATCATGCCCAAGCAATTAAACATTTTTCACCATTTCAACTGTGTATTTTTATTTTGGATTAATTAAGTTCAACAAGTCAAGAGGTATATATTTTCAACGTTGTACATACCAAAGAAAATTATCATTTGCACCTTCACATTTAAAATATTTAGAGAAGCCTTCCTAACATTCAAGATTATCCTGTTCTGTTAAGCCTGGGAATTATAATGTTATTAGGTTTTCATTTTGTTTTTACTTTATAACTGAAAAACAAAGATTTTGGGAATGCTTTGGAATTCAGGTTGTCATGAGATCCACACACTGAAGTCGATTTATAATAATCCAGTATTTGACTAAAGCTACAGTATTAAACTACAGTAGGGGATTTGAGCGATCAAAAAACTGGACAATATCCTGGGCATATTTTTACGTTTTTGACAATTACCAAAACACACATGTTGGTAGCTGTTGTTGTTGAATAATGGGTACTGTAAATCCTGTTGTGTAGTTACACCTGCAGATGGCAAAGAGCATAACTCAGAGCAGTTTCTCATGGGCAATTCATGAGTCCCTGCTTGGATTTTTGGACACATAGCAGTCTGGTGGGTTGGCATGTGCCTGATAATCCATGTGGGAAATAATAAATTTCCAGCAAGAAGGTGCTACAAGCTTTGCCATCTGCTCAACAGCATCACCTTGGACTCTCTTAACATCAGCCACAAGGACTTTTGAGGGTACTACAAAATGAAGAAACATCAGCTCACCAGGTAAAAGTATTCATTTGACTTATTTGACTAATGGGTTCCTTCTACCTGGTGAGTGAATTAAATTATAACCCATCCTTTTGGTAGAGGTTGCTATATTTCTCTATTGTTTCTCACACACACACACAGCCCAAAGGAAACTGTGTTTCATGAGCAAGCAGTGGGATGGGGTGCGTGTGGTGGGGACATTCACAGAATAATGAGCAAACCCTTTGTCTGGAGTTTGGGATGGAAAATTCCAAGCATGCTACAAGGGAGGAAACTTAAAACCACACCTCCCAGCTCAGTTTAACTCACCTCATGCAGACAAGACTCAGCATGGCAACATCATGGAAATTTTTGGGACTCTTGATATCTGTATTTTTTTCTGCATTATGGTGCATAGCCTGAGGAAATGGGATATTTACCCAGGAAAGCTTGCAGTTTGTGTTTCAATAAAGGTATCATCATCCTACTCTTGCATTTGTGTAACTCCCAGAAGATTATGGTTACTGTGAATTGTAACAAAAAGCAAAACTATGTGGGGCAGTTTAATAAAAGTTTCCCATCACTGTTTTTATTATATCTTTATAATTCGATTTGGCTGAGAAGCTCAGGGGAATGTGCATGGTTTCCCCTTCCCGTTTTATCATCTCATCAACTTGTGAGGTAGGTTAGACTTGATAGGCCATGGCTGACTGAATGTCACCTGCTGAGTATCATGATGACTTGGACTTAGCTTTAGAGCTGGACAACTTCCAAGTCTGAAGAGAGTGTTGGCCACACACACACACTGACAATGCTTGTGCTCCATGAAATTTGAGAAAATGAATTGTTGCCGTTTTTATAAAGCCTTTTAAGGCCTAGAACAGGCTCAGGCTGGGCTGAGAGAATTAAATTTAAAATTCAGATTATGTTTCTCCAATCCTTTAGAGTATGCTATTTGTGCTTCTGGAGTAAAGTAAAATATTTGTGGTGGCCATCCTGTGATCCTGTGTGTGAAAATAAACATTTCCAGTGTAGTTTTTTTTTTAAAAAAACTGCCCGTAAGAACTGTTGCTGTGTTGGACAAGAACAGAATTAAATGGGCTTCTCCTCTTCTCTTTGAAAGCCTCTGGAAAGAAATGCAATTGAAAAGAATCTTATCAGCCCTGTTATTCTGCTGCTTGAGAAAACTCTGAGTTCAAGTAGCCTTGGGTATCGGAGGCTGTCAGAATACCCAATTAGGTACTTAGATACGGAATAGCTCTATGTGGGCCCAGTGAGGAGAGTGTTCGTATGTTTTAAATGCTAAGCACTCACACTTTTGGGTAAGCACCTACTAAAATAAGGAACAGTTGTCCTTTGATAACACACTGATCTGGTGCCAGGAGTTTACACTAGTCATTTACCACCACCAGTTGCCCATGGTCCATGTGGACAGGGAGGCTTATCCTGCAGTCAGTGCTTTGCCACTCAAACTGCATCAATCATGCAAATGGAGAAGCTTGACAATCTCTTCTTGATTATGCTTCTCAAAAGCCTACCAGCACCCTTGTGCCATTGCAGTTCTGTATTAGTTGCTTAAACATTTGTGCAGGTCTTGTTTGCAAAATTTACACATTTTTGTACATAGTTTTACTAAGGAATACCTTTTTTTTGCTTTTCAAGTATAGCCTTGTCAGCATTTTTTGAACTATGTTGTTGTTTAGTCGTTAAGTCGTGTCCGACTCTTCGTGACCCCATGGACCAGAGCACGCCAGGCCCTCCTGTCTTCTACTGCCTCCCGGAGTTGGGTCAAATTCATGTTGGTAGCTTCGATGACACCGTCCAACCATCTCGTCCTCTGTCGTCCCCTTCTCCTCTTGCCTTCACACTTTCCCAACATCAGGGTCTTTTCCAGGGAGTCTTCTCTTCTCATGAGATGGCCAAAGTATTGGAGCCTCAGCTTCAGGATCTGTCCTTCCAGTGAGCACTCAGGGTTGATTTCCTTCAGAAATCTATAGGCATCTCCCAAATATATACATGGTTTTGTAGAAGGGGTAACCACGTTAGTCTGTGTAAACGTTATACAGTAGTTGAAAAGTTCTCACATTATTTATAGCACAGGCGCCTATGAAAGACCTGCATATCAAAGACACTGTCATCTCAGTGTTTAATACCCACTGACTTTCTTACCAACCAACCACAATCTCTGTATTTTAATATCTGTACTTTGATGCAATGTATACATATTTGTTTGACCAAACTCTGGGAGGCAGTGGAAGACAGGAGGGCCTGGCGTGCTCTGGTCCATGGGGTCACGAAGAGTCGGACACGACTTAACGACTAAACAACAATACATATTTACCATGTGATATCTCCTTCTCTTATGTCTTAGGAAGTGGGCTTGTCCATGAAAGCTCACATTAGAAAAAATATAAGTTAGTCTTTAAGGTGCCACCATGTTTTTGTCTTTTCTTGTTTTCCTTTTTATCTTTATCTTGTTTTCACCTATAATACATGGTTTTGTGTCCCTCATTTGTTGTCCCTTCTAGCTCTCCAGTTCTAAAAAGAAATTCCCTTAAAAACCACATGCAACACATTTAACCACATTATATGTCGCAACCCTCTCCTTTTTCTCAACCTCACAGGAGAATAGTAATGGCAAATAAAAAACTGGGCTTGTTTGGGAGTTCGTATCAGAACCTGGTAGGAGACAGCTGTTCAAAGTATGCTGTTTTCAAAGACTTCATCTGCTCTGTTCTCACCAGCCCCAAACTTTCCAAGTGGATGGAGAGAACATCTAAAGGCACAACCTATGGCAACACATTGAAGTGCTCAATGATCCAGCCCCTTTTAAACAAGAAAGGAATTTGTAAATGTAGCAGAAAGCATTGCCGGAGGCTTCAGAACCACTCCTCAGGCAAAAAAAGTCAGAAAGCACTTAGCAATTTCATATGGGAAGCTAGGCAGAGTGTATAAATCTGCATGCTTATTATTCTGCCATCCTGGGACCATGGATATGTACTACACATCTCCATGCTTATTCTTTTCCCATCCTGTCAGTGTAGCAGTAAAGCATAGCTAGGGGGTGAGCTGAGCAAAAGAACACTGTTCTCTTGATAGTAGAAACTGAGAAACAGCAGATACATCTGCTGTAATGAGTTCAGTTTCTGAAGAAATGCATATGTGGAATATTGCTGAAATATTTTTTGACCTAGCCACTTCCCACTGAGATTTGTATTGGTGAAAATTATAGAAAATTGTATGCATAGGTAGGTGTCAGGAGAGACTAGGCACACAATCCATCTGCATTATATCAGACTCTCATTGGATTATGACATCACTTCTTATTGAACTCAGACAGGAAGACGTATTGATTCCTGGTGCAAGTCAGAGAGATGGAGAAAAATTTCCTTGGATTTGACGTTCTTCAGATTGATTCAAATGGGCCTACTGTAGGTGTGACTTACTGGGCTAAAGTTGCAGATGGGTAGGCCCATTTAAATCAATGGGACCTATGGAGGCGCTGACATGCCAAACCTTCAGTGATTCAGTAGGTCTATTTTTTTCTTTCTCTCTCTCTCTCTCTGCAGAAAAACTGCAAATGTAATATGTGTGCTTGTTTGATTAATGCAGGAATTTCTGCCAAAATTGGCAAGCTAGAAGGAGGTTAATGGCATTTTAAAAATAATAATTTCTTCAGCCGATTCTGCTTTGTTAGAAATGAAACCATTTTATTTCCATCATGTGCACGCATAAAACATCTTGCATCAAGTAGTAGCTTAAAATTAGATTGCTATCGTGCTAGGGAAGCAGGCTCAATATGAAAGTACTTTCTACTTCTAAGAAAACATAGAAATTCATCTCCCATCTAGACCAGGCAAGGGTAGTTCAGAAACCAGTTGCTCCTTTGAAGTTGGCTGGATCCAGCTATTGATGTCTCTGAGCTACTGGAGAGCCAGAGCTCAGAATATTACATTTTAAAAGGCACTTATTCTTGGTGGCAAGATTGCCATTATCACTATAGTTGCTCTGATTGCACAAGTAATTGTTGTGTTAACATGTTGCCTTGACATTATTGACAGGCCAGAAAAATACAGGGGGATTACTTTCTGCCTCCCTCTATGAGCCAGTTGTTATTTTGAGCCTTTCTACTTAGGAAGATGCTGAAGGCAAAAGCAAAATGCCTTTCCATTGCCACTTTGATTTGATAAAAGAATGGCATAAACCTCGAAAATTCCTGTCAAAAAGCATTAAAATACTCTTAAAAGTAGCTTTTGAAAGTAGCTGGGTGCTACTTTTGTAAACCCTAGAGAGGTAGCATACTTCACAATAAGCAATACTGGCCTGAACTGGCAAATACAAGACAAAATCTGGATAAGGCAGGAATGGAGAATGTATGGACCTGATAAATTACTAACTCCATCATCCCCTGCAGTTGGCCTGGCTGGGTAGGTATGATGGGAAAATAGAGTCTCTCGTCATGTGGAGATTTACAGGTTTCCTAGTCTTGATGTAACTTTTAGCTTCATTCTTAGTGACAGTCTGAAAGTGTGTCTCAGTTTCAGTTTCATATTTATAAAGTCTGTTGTTGCTGTTCTGTGCTGTCAAGTCGGAACCGACTTTTAGTCGGTGATCCTAAATGAGGTATCAGCAATCAACGAGGCAACGTCAAGACAACCTCTTGCGAAAATTTGCTTGTCATCAAAGCGAAAGGAAGAAAAAGGAAGCTAAATTCTGTGGCATACATCCAATGTGTTTGGATTTTGCAGCATAGCAGAAGTTGCAGTGGCAGTATATTAATTAGAAAAAGAAATTAGGAGCATCACTAGGGAACCGTGGTGGTACTCCTGCAGCAAGTGGTTCTCCTCTTTCTCCTTCTAAAAACCTGCTTGACATATTCATAGAAAAACAACCAGACCAATAGAAGTAGTCAACCAATATGGCACCAAACGTTTTAGAAATAACAGCATATATATATATATATATATATATATATATATATATAGAGAGAGAGAGAGAGAGAGAGAGAGAGAGAGAGAGAGAAGCTATGTGGACTTGTATTGGTCTCTTAGACTTGGTCTGTGGTTGGTTGGTTGGTTGGTTTGTTTATTTATTTATTAAATTTCTATACCGCCCATATGACCTATAGTCACTCTGGGTGGTTTACAACATTAATAATACATATAATAACATATAGTTAAAAGTGAAATTAAACTTTACTTTTAAATTAAAAATTTTAATGGGTTCTTGAATGCGTTTTCATAGGGTCTCATTTAACCCTATGCATTATACTGAAATATGTAGAACTTCCTCAAAGGTTCAGAATATGTTTCAAACATTTATGTCACTGAAATGCTTCCAGTAAGAGCTTGGAAATGTTCATTTTTTTGAAATACAGCTCTCAGAATACCTCAGGCAAAATTTTCCATAGCCAGCCTGCCTGGGAAAATCTGGAAGTTGTAGTACAAATAGGTTAATGTTTCCATTCTCTGGCTAAAATGCTCTAAAACTCTTATACCATTCCTCCTTGATTTCCTATAGCTCTTATTTGGGGACACAGCTATTTAGAATACTATATGGCTCTTCAACCAGTTTTTACTTATTAGAAAAATGGCAGTTATTATGGGGGTAAAGATCCTGTATTCTAGCAGGGCGTATTCACTGCAAACA
Organism: Intellagama lesueurii; assembly: GCA_037013535.1. Lineage (NCBI taxonomy): Eukaryota > Metazoa > Chordata > Lepidosauria > Squamata > Agamidae > Intellagama > Intellagama lesueurii. The sequence goes on from JBAJHW010000003.1 coordinate 13,455,417, forward strand.
TATAGCAACTCCACCCACCACAGGTATCCTGTACAAACAGATTTTATTTAGTCCGCCCATGTATTAAGCTTTTGAAAATAGTGAAGGAATTAGAGATGGGCATAAACCACCGGTTCAGTGGTTCATGCCAGTTCATTTATCGGCAAAAGAGGTGTTCAGCGCTTCAAAGCCCTGCCTCCTCCAGTGGGCACCCACTCAGATGCAGTGGCCTGGCTTCCATGCCCCACCTCCTCTGGCGCTGCTTCTGAGTGAGCGGCCACCGGAGGAGGCAGGGCTTTGATGCACCAAACACCTGTTTGGCCGATAAACAAAGTGGCACGAACTGTCAAACCAGTGATTCATGCCCATCTCTAGAAGGAATGTGTTGACAGAACTGAACTGAACAAAAAATGCATCTTTCCTGCCTCTGAGGATCACTTTGCCTGGTGGATACAGTCTGTACTCCTCCTGTCATTGAAAGTGTTGGAAACCATTAAAAACTCAGCCAATACAAATCTGCATAGCCCCTCATTTGCCTAGTTCCACCCTCAGGTTCTTCTTCGTGTTTGTGTTAAAACATGAATGTTCGTCATTTTTCGCCCTTTGGGTCACATCAGCAGTCAGCTGGGATGCTGGGAATGCTCATTTGTGCATGTATGTGCATGTGTGGAAACGTATGCACACGTGCAGATGTGATACTAGGGTGTGATATATTATGAAATCATACAACTGACTTCGGCTGTTCTTGAGCTTTTGTTGTTAACATTATTTTTAGCATTAGTTGATCCCAATGCAATTAGGGGACAAGACACAGAACATTAAACAGAAAGTACCCAGAGCGTGCCTGAAGGTATGCTTCCGTTTTATGTTATTCTCTGTCTTCCCTGAGTGACTCACAGTCTTCCCTGAGTGACTCTTGCCATAGTAATAAAGATGAGGCATCAGCAAACATAGGCTAACTGGGGTCATTCACATTTCTGTCAGCTTCTGTACCAAGAACGATTTGTTATGCAGAGATGCCTAAATAAAGGAGATCCATCTTGAGCAAGCAGGAGACTCAGTGGGTCTAAGCAGTGACTGTGTCACTCTTTCTTCATTCATCCCCTAAAGCTAGATTCCTAGTGTTGTGCCACCAGCAAAAATGGAAAGCTTGCATTTAGTCAGTCTAATCTTAAAGAAAAGAAGGCAACATATCCTCTCCATCTTCTTCCTTCTGGAGGGATAATTTCAACCCAGAGTGAGGCAGTCTGCCAGCAAGAAGCAAAGGGAAGTTAATGGTTTCATCTTTATTCTTAGAGCCGAGACAATTTTGCAGCAGAAATCTCAACAGAACAAATTTAGAAAAAGGCTTGGAGCTCACTTAGCAATGGCAGCCCCTCTTCTACACCGGATACACTCACTGCATGTAGAAGGGAGTGTTCTGAGCCTGGCCCCCGTTATCATCTCTTTGGTCACCCTCCTGCAGGTGGACAGTGTCAGATCTAGAGAGCTCTGCTATCCGGGGACACTGCTCCAAGTTGGGACCGTGATTTTCCAAGGTCCCAAGTCACATGCTGTACAGTTTGAACTTCTTAAAGGATAAAATGGAGTGGGTGGGGCTGGAACACTCCCCCTCTGCATGCAGTGAATGTGCCCGAATAAGGCTGATGTTAACACAGGGACCGAGAAGCGCAACCTTTTGGAGGATGCACGCTGGTATTGGGGGTGAACAAAAAAAAAAAAAAAAATGGGCAGGGGTAAGAAGATATTATTGTTTGTTCTCTCTCTCTCTCTTTCTCCTTTTCTCTCTTTCTCTTACTCTGCACCCATTCTTTTTTCACTGGATCTCTCTCTTTGGGCTAAATGCCCTCATTAGAAATGGGCACAAATCAGAAAAATGGCAATTTGTTTCAAGTTGTGATTCTTCAAGGTTGATGAATAATGAATTTACAGGGTTTTTTTCTGATGAGTCATCAAATTGATTCATCAATTTGTTTTTGCCTTAAAAACCCTATAAAATGCCCCCCCCCCAGGAACCTAGAGACACCAGAATGCAGAGAAGCTTCCCCTGATTCTCCTCTATAATCCCTCCAAGTTTGGTGAAGATGGGGTTTCAGACATCTGGATTATACACCCACAAAGTGGGTCTCCCCAGGAAAGTGCCCTTTAGCAGCAAGCAGGTTTGGGGAAACCCAATCTTCACCAAACTTGGAGGAGTTGTAGAGGAAAGTCATGGAAAGCTTTTCTGTAATTTTAGTATTTCTAGGTGTCTGGGGGGAACTTTCCTGGGGAAGCCCTCTTTGTGGGTGTATAACTCAGATGTTTGAAAGCCAATCTTCACCAAACTTGGAGGGATTATAGAGGAGAGGCAGGGGAAGCTTCCCTGCAATTTTGGTGTCTCTAGGTTCTTGAGCGGGTTTTTTTTAGTCCAACAAATTAAAAAAAAATCACTAAAATTCATTGATTCGTATTTGTCAGGGGGCATTAATTCAGATTAATATGAATCAACGAATTAGCAATTTTTGATGATTTTTGCAAATTTTTAAAATTCATGCACTTCTCTAGCCATCATTAGTCTTTGAGTGAATGAATGAGTGAGTGAATGAATGAATTAATTAATTGGACCTGCAAAGCCGGCAGCTGTGAAAGTCTCCTTCATCTAGTGGGTTTACTGTAAGTGGCATTAACAATTGTATTTAGCACCTTTTCGCTCACTCTGTAGCCTCCTTCTTGCCTTCTCCCACTCTGTTTTACCTTCCTCCCAGCCCCCCCTCCCTTCACTCTTGAGAATGCCAAGCAAACTGTTAATGGAGGAAATAAGTTACACTAACTTTTTCTAGAGCTCAAGTGGAGAAGAAATTGGAAAGAATTTATTTATTTGTTTTTTTAAATTATTTATATGCTGCCTTTTAGAGATGGGCATGAAATGAACCAGAAACCAAAAAAACCCAACATGGTTCATGGTTTGTTTCATAGCCCAGTTCAAGGAAATCCCATTTTGCCAAAGCAAAATAAACCAGCAAGCTTTTTTCCCTTTGGAGTATTGTTTGCTTCAGCAAAAGGGGTATCCACCCGCTCCCTTCCCACTGCCCCCCTGTTGCCTCCACCTACATGTTCCTGCTGCTGGAGCCATGAGTACCATCCTCAGAAGCAGCAGACCATATTCCTGGAGCCAGACATTGCCTCTAAGCTTGCACCCACCACCCAGCTGATAGCCGCTGCCTCTGAGCATCCACCCACAGGCAGAGGCAGCAGGAGCAGGTAGTGCCCAACCCCCTGGTACAAACCAGAAAAATGAACCACAAACCAGTTCATTTTTCTGGGGGTTCGTGATGGTTCGTGGTTTTCCGGTTCATGCCCATCATTATTGCCTTTCTTCACATAGGGGACCCAAAGCTCCTTATGAAAGATAAAACCACAGCTTTAAAAACACTATATAAAAATCATATTTAAAAAACAATTAAATTAAAATCAAGTTTAAAAACCACTCAAAAACATTTAAAAACCTGTAAGCTAAAAAAGGAGCATTCCTGACATAACATACTGCTTAAAGGCTTGCCTGAAGAGTTTAGCAGACCTCCTCGCACTCCAAAATGCCACACACATGCCCATACAGACACACAGCGATTTTTTAAAAACTGAAGGAGGCTTGTGGCATAGTAGTTAAACTGCAGTACTGCAGTTAAGATTCTGCTCGCAGTCTGAGTTGGATCCTGACAGGCTGAAGGAGCTGTTTTGAGGTTAATTCAGCCTTCCATCCTCCCAACTTCGGTCACTGATAACTCGGCTCACTGGGGGGGGAGCAATGTGTAGTCTGCGTAATTAAATTGCAACCCACCCAGAGAGTGCTCTAAATACTCTGGGACAATATATAAGCAGCACACTTTGCTTTGTTACAAGTTATTGACTGTTGTGATTATTTTAAGGGCTCATTGAGGGTTTGTTTTTGATTTTTATGATATTTATGAGCCACCTTGCATCCTAGGTTTTAGTGGAGAAGCAAGATAACAAATAAATAATCCTTCTTGCTTTTATAAAGTAAGAATTGTGAAGGGTGGAAGAAGGAACTGTTCCATCATGATTTTTTCTTGCTTGCTTCTGAATCCCCCTGAGATTCTAGTTGCTCTAGTTAAACAGGAGGAGTCTGTACCTGGAGTTCTGCAAACGATGATGTTATTATGTTCAGAAACTCAGAATGTACAAGAAGAAGCCATCATTTTAAGCAAAGGGTCATTCTTAAGGCCTGCAGTTTTGTTGTGTGAAATAAGTGATAAGAGAGGTGCCAGCCCTTAGGCGCAGCTTTGGAAGGTGACTACCTGCTGAGGCCAGTGGAGTGAAAAATAATAATCCCGTGTGATGTCTAGTTTCATACTGTTGCAAGAATAATAGAGGTTTTAAACTTCCTTAGGAAGCATCCAGTAGTGGCCATTGTTGGAAGCATAATAGGCAAATTGTGGCAAAAGGACTTTTCCTCCTTTTTTAAAAAAAACCTATTCTTACATCTTGGGATCAGAAAGAGGGGTCACGAAAGCCATCATATGTGAAATACGAAGCAATTATGTTTGGAGATTTTGTAAGTGCTTTAATCCTTTTTGAAGCAGGTCTGTCCCAAGCTTGAACCAAAGACGTCTTTGTACAACCTCACTCCTTTTCTCTCTAGATTTAGCAGACAAGCTGTCAGATCCCTGGGATGCAATATACTGTACTTCTAATCCATAGTAATAGCTATTTGCAGGGATTTTGTAGCGTTCACTTACACCTGCCATTTGTTGGACCTATTCTTTTCCTTCCTCACACCTCAACCCTTTTTCTTCTCATCATGCAGATCTCAGTCATGTGTTATTTCTCTGCTGTGATCTGAAACCACATAGGAGATTTAATATGACTTTTTTCCTTTTACATAATTCAAGGGTCGTTTACTTAATAATGGCACTACAGTCTTGTGATAAAAAGTGAAATGCTGGGTGTATATCTTGATGTTCCCCATGGACAAATGTACCTTGCCTGGTTATGGGGACATAAGATGTGAACCGCAAGATACGGTGGGAAAGTGTGGGAAAAAAGATGTCCAAAGCACTTAATACATTGATGGAACAACAAAAGCAAAAGATCAATTAAACAGGTTTTGTGGATTACAATCCACTTCCTCAACTGATTGGCAACTAGTAATGGGATTTTCATATTTCTTCGACCTCAACCCACAGAATTCACCTGGAATTCCCCCCAGCCAGAATTCTGGAGGCTTTAGCCAAGGAATTGAAGTCCTAACAGGAGTGTTCAGTTATGCTCATGTAGGGAATGAAAGGTATTCTGTTCCTATGTAAAAGGCAGAAGAAATGGGTGGGGTTGGCTAAAGTCCATGGGAGATTCAAGGGATTAGGAAACTGGTAATATATCTGCCCATTACGATCTATACAGGGTGTCTGTCTAAAAACTACTGGTCCTTAAACTCTCCAATCTATTAATAACCCCTTGAGTCCTGAATCTGTCTGCTATAGTGCAAGATATTCCCTCCCACTTTGGCATAATCTGCACGTTTGAAAAGCATTCTTACTACACCTTCATCTAAGTCCTTTATAACAGTGGTCCCCAACCTTGGGCCTCCAGATGTTCTTGGACTTCAACTCCCAGAAATCCTGGCCGGCAAAGGTGGTGGTGATTTCTGGGAGTTGAAGTCCAAGAACATCTGGAGGCCCAAGGTTGGGGACCACTGCTTTATAAGATATTGAGCAACTCAGGGCCCAGGACAGAACCCTGTGCCACCTCACTTGTCACCTTTCTTCAGGATGCTGAAGAACCTTTGGTGAGCAATCTTTGGGCACAGCCTGTCAACCAGCCAGTAGTAGGTATCATCTAGCCCGGTGGTTCTCAAACGGGGGTCCCCAGATGTTCTTGGACTGCAATTCCCAGAAGCCTTCACCACTTGCTATGCTGGCCAGGATTTCTGGGAGTTGCAGTCCAAAAACATCTGGCGACCCAAGATTGAGAACCACTGATCTAGCCCACATTTTACCAGCTTGTCTCCAACATACACCTCTTATTTTGACTGCCTTTTCATGCACCTGGTCCAAGGGAACCGTTTTCCTATCTTTCCTCCCTTGAGTCTAGAGAATACTTGGATCCTAGATAGACAGAAGCCCTGTTCAGACTGATGTATTCACCCCTGTTCACCCAGCACACTTGAAGTCCTAGACGGTGTCAAACTATAACTCCTGTATAAGGCTGGAGAAGATATACGACAGAAGTAAGGCAACTTTTGTTTCAACCGTAAAAGATCCTTTGGGCCAATCTCTTTGCTCTGTGCTGTTAAACTGTCATGTCTTGAAATAGAAGAGACTTCACCCTAGGGGGAAAATGACAATAATTTGTGCACTGAATGTTTTAGAAGGCTTCAAGTTTAAAATGTTTATCGTTGTCTCATCTATCAAATGATGGCTTATCATTGTCTCTTTTTTATGAGCTTCCTTCCCCTGTGAGAAGCTGTAATTTTCAATCCACTTCTGTGCCTGTTTGTGGTGAGTTTCAGCTGAGTTATTCTCCAGCATCGATTTGCATATCACTAGGTTTCCTGGCCTCGTAGGTGAAGAATTAATTTATTCTGAGTGGAATAAAGGATTTAAAAGAAGCTGATGTGTTCAGCCAAGAGTAGTAACCCATAATGTCACATAAAGTCAAATAACTGCAGAAGGCTGAAGTACAGTAATAAGATCTGTTCGAATGTGTTAAAAACTCAAAATCCATTCCATGCTTCAGCCCCTGTTGGTGGGGGTGGGGAGACATGGGATTTGGGAGGATCTGCATTTAAGCCCCTCACTTCGCCGTGAAATTTACATCATGACTTGGGCTTCATCTTATTTTAACCTCACAGGGTTGTTGTGAGGAAAATGAGGGGAGTAGGAAATGTCTGAATATATTCCTTGGATTTTGTTAAGGCTTTGCTTTTTCTTGATTTTTTTTTTATCCTCAAATAGCTCTGACAGTTAATCTCGTGCACATGTAATCTGCCCAAAGTTGTAATACACTATGGGATCTGTAATCTTAGGATGTAATGTTGTTGTTGGGTAGAAACTATTTTTACAGGAAATATGATAGTCCATTTTCCAACATTTTTTTAAACGTGTGCATGTGTGTGCATGTGTGTGCGTGTGCGTGCACACACACACACGTGGGAGGGGGGCATGCATGACTGTGCTAAAGTAGACGTTATCCAATTAAGCTGAAGCATACATTCTGTTGACTTGAATACTGTCATACATAGAATAGGTGTATTCATGATACCATTGATACCAAGGAGTAAACACTGCCAGATCTGATTGGAGTCCCCTTGCCAGAATAAAATTCAATTCAGAGCATTTATTTCCTTTCACTCCTGCTAGTTAGTGCAATTCAGAAGCTGCTGGAGTTTCCCTCCAAGCTTCTGCAGGTCACTTTTAACAAGATAGACTTGCTAATGGTTCACTTCAAAGGGCAGAAGCAGCAATCATCATGTCTGTTCATTTGATAGATTCTGACAAAGTAAAGGACAAATTCATTTTCCCTATTTAAGACAAAGTTTTTGAAAGCAGCCTCCAGCAGGGATGCTTGTGACTGCTTTACCTTATTATGTATAGCTATGGAGTCCCTAAGGCACCCATAAATGTGTGGGGCTGATTAGTTAAATTGGAGCTTGGGGAGGGTGGTTTCCTCTGCCTTGCCAGCTGAGTTTTCATGACAACTCTAACACCCTCCCCAATTTGCCCCGAGAGCCCATGTGGTCTGGAGTGTCCGGGAAGAGCATTCGGAGAAATGTAGCACACAGACAGGCAACCCCATCTGAATGGCCTGCTTTTAGCTTGCTGTAAACACAGTTGTAAAGAACCTTTCTTGCTTTGCAGATAATATCCATGTGTTGCCACTGCCTCCCTTTCTTTGCCCCCTAAGAGCCTACAGAACAAACATGTCAGATCTGCTTTGATTTGGATTCCTGCACTGAGCAGGGGGTTGGACTTGATGGCCTTATAGGTCCCTTCCAATTCCATTATTCTAGGATTCTTCTTCGTGGGCTCTGTGAATGCACACTAATGGGTTTTATCTGCGCCTGCGCAGAGCTTTCCGGAATCTTCTAGAGCTTAACACCTCCGCTCGCAGAGCTTCTGAGATCGCTGCTCTTTGCGTTGACCCTCCCTTCCTTCAATTCCACCCGGATAAAGTCACCCTTTACCCTGATGTGTCTTTCCTCCCTAAGGTTGTCTCGGATTTCCATCTTCATCAACCCATTATCTTACCTACCTTTTTTCCGTTGCCTACCTCTGACCTGGAACGCTCTCTCCACCTTCTGGATGTTAGGAGAGCACTGGCTTTTTACGTCTCCAGATCTGCATCTTTCCGCAAATCCAAGAGACTTTTTGTTTCTACGCACTTACCGCATAGAGGATCTCTTGTTTCCGCCCAAACTATCTCTAAATGGATAGTGGCAACTATACGCCTTGCGTATCAATTGGCGAACAAGCCTCTTCCTGCTGGAATTAAGGCCCATTCTACAAGGGCAGTAGCCACTTCTACAGCTTTCCTCAGGGGTGTTTCTGTCCCTGATATCTGCAGAGCTGCCACGTGGTCCACGCCATCCACCTTTGCCTCGCATTACCGTTTGGATCTATGGGCAAAGTCAGACACGACGTTTGGACGAGCGGTTTTGTCAGCTGTTCTTCCGTGACATCCCTCCTCCGGACAGGTAAGCTTGCTAATCACCCATTAGTGTGCATTCACAGAGACCACGAAGAAGAAAGAGAGGTTACTTACCGTAACTCTGGTTCTTTGAGTGGTCATCTGTGAATTCACACTTCCCACCCATCCTCCCCTCTGTCCGTCATGTAAATTTTTTTTATAGTGGCGGACTTTGTGGGAACTGAGGCACTTGCCAGGATGGGCAGACCACGTGTACTCAGGGGGCGGTCCTAGCGAACAATGTTAAGCTCTAGAAGATTCCGGAAAGCTCTGTGCAGGCACAAATAAAACCCATTAGTGTGAATTCACAGATAACCACTCAAAGAACCAGAGTTATGGTAAGTAACCTCTCTTTCTATGACCTAGGAGGAGAGAATGAAAATGGATTTAGTACAGAGTCAGTCCTCCATCTCACCTGAAGAACTGATGCCATAGAGTCAGTTTTAAGAGATTTCAACAAGAAACACAAAACAAAAGGAAAGAAAAAAGAAAGACGTGCCATCTTAAAGATTACCTGCAAGACTCTAGGACAAAGGCACAGTGCTGTTTGGTTGCATTTCACATCTAATCATGATTTAAGAGCCCTGTTTGGTAATATGTTCTTTTGAAGCCTCTTCTTCTTTTTAAGGAAATTGTTTGTATTTTCAAAATGGAGATTCCTAGATCAAACCAAGTCTGAACTATCTCTGGAGGCAAAAACATCATGAGAAGGCAGGATTGTCTAGAAAAGACAATAATGCTGGGAAAAGTGGAAGGCAGCAGGAAAAGAGGGAAACGAAGTACAAGATGGATTGACTCCCTAAATTCTGCAGGCCTGAGTTTGCAAGAGCTGAGCAGGACTGTTGAGGACAGGACATTTTGGAGATTGCTCATTCATAGGGTTGCCATAAGTTCAGGGCAACTTGATGGCACACAACGATAACAACAATTTTTATGACCATTCTTGTTCCCAACAAACCTCAAGGCCATTTGAGAGACAATTGTTACCCCCTGATGAGATCTATTTGAAAGTCCATAGCTTCTTCGCCATTGCATTACAAGAAAGCAAGCATATGACATGGCTTTTGCATTAAACTCCCTCCCCCACCACCCCTATCAGCCTGTTTTTCATAATATCATGGTCACCAATCCTCTTTCCCTTCAATCAGGTTGGGATGATTGACAACCAGCTACATGGTTATACTGCCTTTTCTCCAAGGAGTTCCAAAAGCCATATTTCGTTCTTCCCTATCTTATTCTTACAACAACCTTGTAAGGGAGGTCAGTACCAGAATCCCCATCAAACTTCATGGCTGAGTGAGGATTCTAACTTTCATTTTTCTTGTTTTACAAGGGTATGGGATATGATGGAACTGTGCTATTCTGTTTCAGTATAAAATCATCCAAAAGTTGATTGGAGAATACAACCAACCAAAAGTTTTATATGGCCTAATTTTTGCAGTAGAGTTCAGAGCATGAGAGCTTATGCCAGGCAAAAGTTATAGTCTTTTAAGGTGCCCTCTTAGAGTAACTTTTTACTCTAAAAGACATAAATCGTGGTCAAGAATTTATGCATGTTGGATCTCAACAAGCCTAATGAAAGAATTGGAGCAAATAGATATTTTACCTAACACATTTGCAGACCACAGTCCCATCTCATTACAACTGGGTAGCAAATCAAGAGAATTTAATTGGAAGCTCAATACTTCACATTTAAAAAATGAGGAGTTTATCAAGGAAATAAAAGAAGACATGGATTTCTTCTTTAAACAGAACATGAGGCCAGAAACACCAATGACAATGGTTTGGGAGGCAAGTAAGGCATTTTTTAGAGGAGCAGCCATAAGATTTCCATCAAAACAAAAAAGAGAAAGACAGAAAAAATATAAGATTTTGGAAAATAGATTAGCCTCAGATGAACTACAGCTGAAACAAAATCCATCAAATACAGAACTGAAAGAGAAGATAAAGTTAGTACAACACCAGATAAATATATTGCTCACTGAGGAATCTGCAAAGAAGCTTAAATTTGCAAAGCAAATTTTTTTTGAAACACAAATAAGCCAGGGAGATGGTTAGCATATAAATTAAGGAAAGAGAAGGAGAAAACAATAATACAAACACTGGAAGATGAAACAGGGACTGAGAAATTTAAACAAGAAGAAATAAAAAAGATTGTTGAGGACTTCTACCGAAATTTATACAGTAAAAAGGAAGTAGACAAAGAATCTCAGAAAGAATATGTACTGAAATACAATAAAATGAAACGGACTAAAGATCAAATGCAGTCTTTAAATGAGCCTTTAACATATGCAGAAATAATAGAAGCCCTCAAAAAGCAAAAAAATATGAAATCACAGGCCCAGATGGTCTTCCAGCTGAATATTACAAAGAATTTGAAAATGTATTGCTTAAACCATATAAGAAACTTTTGGAATTTGTTGAAGAAAAGGGAGAATTGCCACCAATGTGGTCCGAAGCAATAATCTCTCTCATACATAAGGAAAACACGGAACGTAAAGAAATCAAAAACTGCAGACCGATCTCATTACTAAATGTGGATTACAAAATATATGCAACCATGTTGACAACTAGATTGAAAAGAATCTTAATACAGACAATACATCAAGACCAATCCGGCTTCCTTCCAAAAAGGCAGATGAAAAATAATATAAGGATAATCTTAAATACTTTGGAATACTATGAAGCTCACCCGGAAAAGCAAATGGCTATGATATTCTTGGATGCAGAGAAAGCTTTTGATAATCTGAATTGGAATTTTATGCTACACCAATTGGAAGTGCTACAAGTTGGAGAAAGATTTTTGAAATTAATTAAAGCAATCTATACCCAGCAATGTGGGATGTGGTGGGTTAAACCGCAGAAGCCTCTGTGCTGCAAGGTCAGAAGACCAGCAATCATAAGATTGAATACACGCGACGGAGTGAGCTCCCGTCGCTTGTCCCAGCTCCTGCCAACCTAGCAGTTCGAAAGCATGTAAATGTGAGTAGATAAATAGGTACTACCATGGTGGGAAGGTAACAGCATTCCGTGTCTAGTCGCGCTGGCCACGTGACCACGGATACTGTCTATGGACAAACGCTGGCTCTACGGCTTGGAAACGGGGATGAGCACCGCGCCCTAGAGTTGGACATGACTGGACTAAATGTCAAGGGGAATCTTTGCCTATGCCTAGCAAAAGGCAAAAGTTAGAATCAATGGAGAGCTGACGAAAGAAATACAAATACAGAAAGGTACAAGACAGGGGTGCCCACTCTCTCCATTACTATTCATTCTTACTCTAGAAATATTAACTGAGCAAATTAGAGATAAAAAGGAAATAAAAGGACTGAAAGTAAGAGGTCATACTTTTAAGCTCCAAGCTTTTGCAGATGATCTAGTTATTATATTGGAGGATCCAATTGACTCAATTGAAGACCTGATGGAGATGCTGATGAATTTTGGTGATATGGCAGGAATGAAAATAAACCAAAAGAAAACAAAAATACTTGTTAAAAATATGAGAGATCAAGAACAACAGAAATTAATAGAAAGGACTAACTTTCAAGAAGAGAAGAGAGTCAGATACTTAGGGATCCAAATCACCAAGAAAACGAGTACATTATTCAAAGACAATTATTGATTAAAGAGATACAGAATAGCTTGGAGAGATGGGACAAATTACAGCTATCGTTGATGGGAAGAATAGCAACCATCAAAATGAATGTTCTACCTAAAATTTTATTTTTATTTCACTCAATTCCCATAATATTAAAACAGTCATTTTTTCAAGAACTTAACAAGATAATCATGAGATTTGTGTGGCAAGGTAAAAAAACAAGAATTAAAATCAAAGCAATGCAAGATGCCAAACAAAGAGCAGGTTTTGGTCTCCCAGATTGGGTATTGTATTATAGAGCCTGTGTATTAGTCTGGATAAAGGAATGGAAAACTTTAGATAATGATAGACTACTCAAGTTGGAAGGACATGATTTACAGTTAGGTTGGCATGCTTTTCTATGGTACAAAAAAGATGAAGAGCAGAAAAGTTTCAACTCGCATATGATAAGAAGAGCCCTACTAGGGACTTGGAAAAAGATCATCCAGCAGATTTACCAATAAACACCAGGCTGGGTATCACCCATAGAGGCCTTTACACAATCTAACCTCATGACAGAAGCGAAACTTTTAAGATATCAAGATCTATTAAAAAATGATTGTGAGTTAAGGTCCAAAGAAGAGTTAGAAACACAAAACATATATCTAGACTGGTGGTCCAGAGCACAAGTGGAATCTAGGTACAGAAAAGATAAAATAGAGGGCTTTTACACGGAACAAACGATATTCGATAAACTTCTGCTGGGCTCAAATGATGAAGTAATTAAGAAAATGTATGATTATTTGCTTGAAACTAAAATGCAAGATGAGATGGTAAAAGAATGTATGATTAGGTGGGCACAAAATATAGGACATAATATTGATATTGATCAATGGTTGCAAATATGGAAAAATAACATAAAGCTCACAAAATCGGTAAATTTCAAGGAGAACATATATAAGATGTTTTATAGGTGGCATATGACTCCGGAAAAATTGTCAAAGATTTATACAGAGGTGTCAAATGTTTGTTGGAAGTGTGAAGCACAAGAGGGAAGCTTTTACCATATGTGGTGGACTTGTAGAGTAGCGAAACAGTATTGGATAGCAGTACATACTCTGTTACAAAAAATACTGCTTTGTAATGTTCCACTAACCCCAGAATTGTTTTTACTGAGCATTATACCAGATAATATAGATAAGACAAAGAACTACCTAGTTCTATATATAGTCACTGCAGCCAGAATTCTTTATGCTAAGAACTGGAAGAAATCGGAGATACCGAAACAAGAGGAACTCATTGAGAAGATATGGGAAGCAGCAGAAATGGATATTCTATCAGAAGTGTTGAAAGACTGTCCAATACAAAAGGCAACTGAACGATGGGATTTATTATATAAATGGCTTGAGTCACCAGATAGTGCTTGAATAATATAGAATTAAACTAAGATGTAACTGTAAGTTGAATCCTGGAGGGCAATCAAATTGTAGAAAGGCGAAAAGTCGACTTGATATCGCAACATGAACAGATTGGATGACAGTACATTTTGTGTTCTCCTTCCCCCTCTTTTTCCCTCCATATCCCCCTCTACGTTTTGTACTCCTTACCTAGTTTTTAAAAAATTAATAATAATAAAGGTGCCTTTTTGCTTTATCTGATGGCACATGGATTCGGACATACTTCCAAAACCCATGTGGATGAACCAAGGTTTCTTCCTTGGCATATTCAACTAGGTCAGGTGGGTTCAGGTGCTAGACTCCAGATGCCTCCGTATTGTAGAAGTAAGCTTGTCCCAAGGTTAGTGAGAACCACTTGTGAAATGTGCCCTATATTAGGTATGGGGACCCTTGGTTTAGTGGTTCCCAACCTTGGGTCCCCAGACATTCTTAAACTACAACTCCCAGAAATGCTGGCCAGCACAGCTAGTGGTGAAGGCATCTGGGAGTTTTCAGTCCAGGAACATCTGGGAAACGAAGGTTCGGAACAACAATTTAAAATTATAACCCCCATAAACACTTACTATACATTACTGTCTAGGGCTTTTGGTTGCAAGAACCCACCCTTTTTATAAATGCTTAGCTATTTTTAATGTCACATTTAAAACACAAACATACACCCACAGTGTGCCAAACTTATTTAGGTTTTTGAAGGTGATAAGTTGCAAATAGGATCACAATGTATATTTCTTGGTATGTGGGTTTGGGTTTTTCTTTTCTTTTTTAAATGAGTTTGATGGATTTTAAAGAACACCGTGTTCTTTTCCTCTAACAAAGAGTTAATAATGTACAGTGCATGCATGGCATGCTATTATTAGCCCTGTCATGCCAGATTTATTCTGCTCTGTGGGCCATGTCGGCTATTAAGTGCCATTCTTCCACTCCTCATGAGCCATGCGTGATGGCAACTTGCCCTTCTATGCGCTGCTCCTTTTATCGGTGCATGTCATCGCCGCATATGTAATTCATCTAATTTTCGTCACCCCAGGTGCTCAGCGGTCATTTTTTTCCTGCAGGAGAGAGAGGCTGGAAACCGCAGAGTGTTTAGCGAAACTCCAACTTGGGGGGGGGGGGAAGCACAATCAGTCTTGAAGCGTCAACATATTTCGACTGCTACCTGTACTGCTTTTTGACTTGACGAGCAAATTCAGTTTTTTTCACTTGAGATCTCAGCATACAAAATAGCACTATGAATCGCAGGCTTTCTCTTCTGTTGCTTCTGCCTGAAAAACCTGTGTTGCTCAGGCCCTTAAGCAAAGTAGGCAACAAAATTCTGATGCAAACATATTGTTTCCCCAAAACCCAACCAATTTGCAAGAGGCTTCTGGGGCACAGTGTCTGTGTTTATAGCAGTCATTCTCAACAGAGGCCGTATAGCCCCCTGGCACATTTAAAGGGTGATACAGACTGGAAACAGTTCTTCACACACCACTTTATAAGGTTCGCTATGCAAGTTATACAATCCTGATTCAACCTGTATTTCTTTCGTATTGTATTTATGGCCATGGTGGGGAAAAAAAGAGAATGGGTGTTTTATAGGATGCGTGCTGTGCAGAAAATGGTGCAAGAAACAAGAGGTGTGTTACTGCTTCTGATGTTGTGGAGTTGCACGCCCTAGTCTTGCTAAATTACACTCCCTGGCTTCCTGTAGTTAATGTAAAAAAGAAAAAAGGAAGCTGTTACAGTGCTTCCTGGAATTCATAGTTCTTTGGGAGGTGCCTTCTATAGTGCCTAGGGGGCAGCAAGACTATTACTCCCATGAAAAACTGCTGCAGCTTCCTTTAAAAAAAAATAACAACAGTAGGCAAAGACAGAGAAGGCCATGTAACCTCAGATGTAGGACCTTCTCCAGGTGAGCGAAATGTAGGCATCTGTAGATGTGTGTTTATGGAATGAAACTCCCAGAATTCTGCCTGAGGAATTCTTGGAAAATTCTGAGAGCTGGACTCCAAAACAACAACAGCAACAACACCGAAAGAGCACACCTGAATATTTGATCTATTTAGGTCAGTATCAATTATTTTGCTAGCCAACTGTTCTGCAAGATCTTAGATATCAACTTCTCCCATACCAACATACAGTATCTAGTCCATTTCTTCCCATTTCTACCTACCTAGAGCCATTATTCCACTCTCACTGCTGATCCTGACAAAAAGATTTTGTTTGCAAAGAGACAGATGTTATAAAAGATTCTGACATGTTCTTAAGAGGCAAAATGTTCACTCAGATAATAAAGAGGGATTATCTGTCTGTCTGTCTCTGTGAACATGGAGTGCATAAGACACACAGGGAGAGCCTGTTATCCCCCTTTCCCTCATGTTTCAAAGATTCCAGGGATGCTGGCAAATCTTGGATCCGAGTCCCAAGTTTGAGTCTTTGGTACCAAGTCCCGAGTTCCAAGCCCAGAATCTAAGTCCCTATTAAAAACAAGCTTTTTCCCACAGAAAAAAAGGGAGGGTGAGTGGTTCCGAGTAACAAGTTGAATCCAAGACATTGGGGTGGGGGAGTTGAGTCACCGGTGTGATTTAAGTTCTGACTTGACAGTCCCACGACTCGAGTCCCCATCCCTGAAACATCCCTATTTTTCATGACATCCTCTTAAAGTGCTTATACCAGGTTACTAGTCCACAACATACCCATCCTTGAGATTTCAGGACCAAAATCTGAGACTGGCCAGGGTTGTGTGTGTTCCATGTGATGGCACCGAGATGAAGCAGGCAAGGAATCAATGCAATCCATACAAATGTTTTCTTCAGTGACCCTGATGCTCCCAAGGAAAGGGTAGAGTTCACTATGCAGGCTGTAGAAACATGTCAGATACCAGAAACACTTTTTCTCTTCCTCTGGTGCCACTCACTCTGAGATTTCTCTCCCTGCCTAGACACCTGGAGAAACATAACAATTTTACGAGACTTCAGCAAGCACTTAAGCTTTGACAACTCTTGACGCGCATGTAAAACAGAAGTAAAGAGCAGGACAGAGAAGTAATAAATTTTGCGGTTTAGAACGCTCTTTCTCTTCCACTTTTCCATTTTTTCTTGCACACCTAAGAGTCAATTTTCCGTGACGAGTGGGTCCTCAAATTTTGTACCACTGCCACCATTGTTGTCCCCCCCACACACAAACACTTTTAAAAAATGTTCTATACACCTTGAGTTTTCCAAACTTATTGATATCTCCCTTTTGTGCAGGGATGGTACTGTTTTGGTGACCTAAGCAACTGTACACACTTCTGAACTTCAGAAATTGGAGGAATCCTATGCATATTTTTAAGGCACCCCACACACCCCATCTACACCTATCCCAAAAACTAGGATAGTGATAAGAGCACTCTTGAAGAACCAGGTAAAATACGGTGTCAGCTTCCATCAGAATCTTTTTCTTTTTGAAACTCCACTTTGGGGGGCCATGTATTTTGAAGGCTGTGTCTCTCCCCCCACCCCAGGGCCCTTTGGGGTTCATCTCTGTTTATTCCACAACAGAGCTTTCTGTCCTCTGGTTCTAACATCACAGTACGTTTGCTGCTGGGATGAATGTGAATTCTCAAGGGCAGTCTTATGACTATAGGTGAAGATTCTACAGAAGGGAGAGATGATTTCCTGTGTCAATAATCACTTTTTCATGCTCACTTCCTTAGTAAGGGAAAACAGAGCAGTGAGTAGAAGGAGGGTTAGTGGGGGCAGCAGGAAAATGTGACTGTTCAGCAGAATTTCTTAGTGTGGCTTTCGCAGCTCTCTCAAAGGTATAATTCCTTTAAGAGCTAAAGAAGGTGGCCTGCAAATCACCTGCAGCATTAAATATTTCATTATGTGTACTGTATGATCAGTTCAGAAAATGAGGTTCTAGTGCAATATATCATTACTGCTCAAAAAGCAGAGTATATTAAATGAAAATCAGCCATTTCTCCCTAGAGGTCTAGTCTAATGGCCAGTCACTTGGAAAAAGAAAGAGAAAGAGTTAGAGAGAGAGAGAGAGAGAGAGAAAGGACCAAAACAGGATCAGGAAAATGTAGAAGAGGATAGGGCTATTATACCACAACAGGTGGGACCTGTAACAGCATCTGAAGTGAAGCAAACCTGCAGGACAGTGGCTCCCAACCTTGGGTCCCCAGATACTCTTGGACTACAACTCCCAGAAATCGTGGTGAAGGCTTATTGGGAGTTTTGGTCGAAGAACATCTGGAGACCCAAGGTTGGGAACTACTGGTAGAGGATATAACAAATGGTTGCAAAGTTTTCCAACTTGGATGAGAAGAGATATTATGATGCATGGAACATCATGTGGAAAAAAGGGTCAAATGCTCTGAAATGCTTTGCTCTTTATACAACAGCAAAAAGACCAGTGTCTTTCTCTTTCATTATCAACATGTTATATATATATGCACCCTCTTCTGCAAATACCAGAAAAGCTCGCAAATGTGAAGAATACACAAAAACTCTTATAACGTTGTCCACCAACGAGAACAATTTTAACATTTTTCATCCTCACCAGAGAGCAAAGTAAACAAAGATTTATATCCCTAAAATGATGGATACAAGTTAAAACTTAATCCAGCCAATTGCTGGAATATGATGCAATCCAGGAGCAAGTATGTTTATAGTAATGTGAGGGGTGTGTATATGCTGAATGTTCCATTGAGACTAGCATCTTCACACAGTAACTTGAGGAGTCTTTAACCCCCTTGTGAGATCTCACTGCCCGTGTTGGAACAGGACACCTTTTTTTTTCTTGCCTCGCTTTCTTTAAATTGTGTAAAACACACTTTGGACCAACTGCTGTGTCTACACAAAACAACATCTTTCATTCAGTCATAGAATCATGGAGTTGGAAGGGGCCTATAAGGCCATTGAGTCCAGCCCCCTGCTCACTGAAGGAATCAAAATCAAAATATATCTGACAGAAGGTTGTCTAACTTTCTGTTGAATGCTTCTAGCATTGAAGCTTTCACCACCTCCTAAGGCAATTGGTCCCATTGTTGTACTGCTCTAACAGTGAAGAGGTTTTTCCCTAATATTCAGCTGAACTCTGGCTTCCTGTAATTTGGCCCGTTATTACATGTCCTGCATTCTGAGATTATCAAGAGCACGTCCTTTCACTCCTCTGTATGACAATCTTTCAAGTCTTTGAAAAGTGCTATCCTATCTCCCCTAATTCTTCTTTTCTCAAGACTAAACATGGCCAGTTCTTTCAGTCTTTCCTCATATGGCCTGGTTTCCAGTCCTCTGATGATCCTTGTTGCCCTTTTGAATAAAAAAGGAAAAGAAGACAATATTATGAGGTGTGATGGTGCAGATAAAGGCTCAGACTCATCCTTCTAGGGTCTAGAGGTGGACCTGTTTGGCTTCTGGAACCTCTGGAAGTTGCCCACCCTAGTTTACACCTTCATCTAGCAGTTGCTACATGAGGAATAGTTCTGAGGAATCAAATCTGTTTCTATGCATATTGAAACCCAGCTCTTGTTAGCAATAGAGGTATATCTACCCAGCACATACACTGAGTTAGTAATAGGGTCCTTGACTCTCCCTATCCTTATATATTTCACTTGCTCCTTTTTCTAAGCCACTCTTTTTCTTGCCTATGGTAAGAGCAAGAAGCAAAAGCAATGACAGGATGAGGTCCAGAAAACATTCTCCCTGCCTGTGTAGTTTTCCATACCTGCTTTATCCATAAGAAGGTTTCTTATTGATGTCTTAGAAAAATCAACAACTGAGAACAAAGCACCAGAAAAGAAAGAACTAGATGCCCTTAGGTCAACAGTAATTAATACGGAAGGAAGAACCAAATGACAGGGAAAGCATGGGTTTAGTCCCATCTCCACAGAGTCAAGGGATAATTACTGTGTGACCTGCCTGACACTGAATGTGCTGTGGCTTATAATTATAAACCATAATGTCGTTGTCTTCTCTGTCACAAAAACGAAACTTGAGCAAGCCTCCATGTAGTGGCTTAAGAGGAAAGTACATTCCGTTTGACTTCTCAGCCAGATACATTTGCTTTCCAAGTGGAGCTTGGCTGCTGTTACTAACACAGCATCAAAGTACTGCACCTCCATGCGGTACCTGTCACTGTCTGATTCCAAAATAAAGACAGCTGGCAGCAGTGCTGTCTACGTACAGCCAAAGGCACTCAGTGAAAGGATGGGAAGTGATAAGAACACTTGGGCTAGAGATGCACATTGTGCTGTCCAGGCCCAAAAATGTAGGTGTATCTGCACACATCAAAAAACATCTGCTGGATTTGGGCACCTCATCAAGTAAGGACCAACCTCTATGGATTTCTCCTATGAACTGTCCTGATTGAAATGTGCTGAGCTTCCCCCACGCCTTGTGCACAAATGTCTGTATAATTTTTTTTTTCAGACGTCGGACATACCAGCAGTCCTAGGCCAGTAACAGGGCACATGTTTTGCAGGCACAAAGACCCACATTGAATCCTTATCTGCTCCAGGCAAAGAGATCTTCAGAAGCAAAGCTCCTTCTAGAAGTGGGAGAGGATGGTATTTGAAGAAGCCAAGACCAAATCAGCTAGGGCTTTCAACATACAAAACAAGGAGTGCTGGACCTTTTCAGCTTGGTATCCAACTTCCAATTTCATCTCATGTCAGCATTGGATGGCCAATGTCAAGGCAAAGTGGGTGGAAATGTATTTCATTCTTAACATTCTGGATACTTTTTTCCAATAGCTCAGCTATGCATTGGATTTTTAGACTACAAATCCCATAATTCTCCCTTCTGGGAGTTCCAAAAAGTTAGGCCTAGCTCTAGCTACCTTCCTGCGCAGAAAGGAAGCTGCCCAGTGTTAGCTGGGAGCTTCCTTTTTGAATAGGAAGCTGGGCCTAGCTAGGCCACAAAGCCTTTCAGCTTAGATGTTTCTCTCGGGTGGGCTGCATTTAGGTTCTGTAGGTATTTGTCTCTCAAGTGGAACTCTCAGAATGGACAACTATGGGATCTGTAGTCCAAAAATCCCATGCTTAAAATTCCGTTCAACACGTCACCTCCGAAAAAATACCCAGAACAGCATTTGCCAGCATCGCAAACCAGAACGAAGTTTCATCCAACCATTTTTCAAGGGTGGAAGTCAGACCTCTGCCAACCCAAGATTAATTCCAAGGTTTTACGTAGATAACAGGTGGAGGAGGTGGGGAATCTGAGCAGCCACATCTTGGTCCATAAACATGGCTGCTTTTCCATTCTTGTTAGAACTGACACTTCCAGTTGTGCTCAGAGTTAGACAGAATACCCAGGCAGTTCTTTCAAATATATAACATAATATAATATACAGTGGTGCCTCGACTTACGAATGTTCCGACTTACGACCATTTCAAGTTACGAGCAGCTCCGGCCGCAAAATTTTGCTTTGACTTGCGGCCGGAGCTTTGAGTTCAGACCGGAAAAAGGCAGGGGGGAAAGGCAGGGAATTCAAATTTGCTAAACGTTGGTAGGTGACGAGGCTGCTTTCTTGTAGCTCTTTCGCCCCAACGGTTAGAGTGAGTGCATCGGAGGAGGCTTGGGACTGGCTGGTAAGGTAAAAACTGTTCTGGGTGGGTTTTGCAGGGTGTGTTTGGGCTGGGGGGTTATGTTTCTGTGCTGTGTTGTTTTGTTTTTTGGTGTTTGTGTTTTGTTTTGTTTTGCAGCCCCAGCGCCTTCCGATGGGGCTCGCTCCGTTGTTTATTTTTGGTTTTGTTTCGTTTTTAAGCCCCAGCGCCTTCGGGGCTTGCTCTGTTGTTTATTTTTTGTTTTGTTTTTTTTGTGTGTGTGGTTTTTTGTTTTTTGTTTTTTTGCAGCCCCAGCGCCTTCCGATGGGGCTTGCAGTGTGTTTTTTTGTTTGTTTGTTTGGTTGGTTTTTTGGGGGTATTTTTTTTCTTCTGGAACGGATTAATCGCGTTCCAATGCATTTCAATGGGACATGGTGCTTCGACTTATGACCATTTCGAGTTACTCCATCTTCTGGAACGGATTATGGTCGTAAGTCGAGGCACCACTGTAATATAATTTTGTTGCTCAGTCAGCAGCCTGGCCATGGTCTAAGTCTAAAATAAACTGCAGACAGTCTTGAAAGGCAGCTCCACATAGGCAAGAGTGTTGCTGAGGCGAAAATAATGGAATTCCATCTATCTGGAGCAAAAAAAGGCTGCAGAAACAACCATTTGGGCCTTTAGAAAACTAGGTCAGGAATTGGGTAAGCTGTCAGTTTTGCATTTTTCTGCTTTCATTTTTTTAAAAGTACAGGTTCTTTCCATTCAAAATATCTGATTTGAAAATGTAGGAATTTCCAGTAATACTTCGAAAGAGAGAGAGAGATATATATATTTTTCATGCATCTACACCGGCCAAATTTACTAGTTATAGTTACCTTTGTCACACATAGGACCATGCTGTACCTGTTTGCTATAGATGAGATTTTCTGAGAGAGAGAGAGAGAGAAACAGCCTAATTAGGTTTTCATACATAGGGATTCAAACTCAGATCTCTCCAAAGCTGAGCACTCAAAGCTGTGAGACTAGATGGAAATTGTCTATGTCAGTTTCAGATTCTCCAGCTTCCTTTTATCAGATTTCTTTGAGAACTTAAATCAGAAATTGATTTTTTAAAATCATGTTTGAAATTGTGATTTAAATCAATTTGAATTCAAGAAATCATTGATTTCTATCCACCCTTCTCAGGAACAACAGCTTTAACTTCTCTTCCTCCTCTTCCTTCTTCTTCATTATTCCTCTGACCAGTGGTTAAGTGGTTAAGTTATAATATTGTCATCTCTACTTATTTAGCTTTTGAACAGAATTTGATTAAATTTTCTATTAAGTGGGTTCACCAGTGCATGCTGCTGCACTGTCATACTTCCACATGGCATGGTGCTTCTGTCATGTGATCTCCCACATTGGGGGGCACAGAGCCAACACGACTGACATGACTCGTTTAATTATTTGCATCACCACACTTTTGTAGCCCCATCGCTGGGTTGTGTGTTGCCTATTGGAGCGGATTTGAAAGTTAATTAGAATGAGTGCTGCTTCTTATCTCGTTTTAAAAAAAAATCACCAACCGCTTCTTATCTCATAAGCAATTACTACTTTGAGCATATGAGAATTTACATTGTGGATGCATGCCAGCTCTTTGGATTCACAGAAATACAGAATTTTGTCCCTGTCTCACATTTACCAACCAGATGGACCTGATGATAAATCACATTCTTACAACCCAACAGCCTTCCCTAAGGCCATTCCACATCTTCCCATCATGCAGCTTTCCTAGATATGCAGGATCACTTGGGTAAAATACACAACCCTCTGTGCTTTTGTTCTGTGTTAAACATTCCTGAATATCTGTCTCCCGATCTCTCATAAATTGGGGCCTCCAGCCAGTGGCAGGTTCTTCCCAATGGGCTGATGAGAAAACAGCAGATCCATTTCGAGTTTACAGGATTGTCAGGATATACAGAACAGGTTACTTCTTCTTTTACTAAAGGAGTATTGTGGCACTTTAAGGATTAACAGGTTTTATCTGACAAAAGCTTCTGTGGACTGTAGCCCACTTCCGCTGATGTAGTAAGCAGGCTTCTTCTTCTTCCTCTATCATTCACAGTTAATGAATTGGTTTTGAGTTGTTGTCGTCTCCCTTGGGGACGTGGTGGTGCTGTGGGTTAAACCGCAGAAGCCTCTGTGCTGCAAGGTCAGAAGACCAGCCATCTTAAGATTGAATCCACACGATGGAGTGAGCTCCTGTCGCTTGCCCCAGCTCCTGCCAACCTAGCAGTTCGAAAGCATGTAAATGCGAGTAGATAAATAGGTACCACCATGGTGGGAAGGTAAAGGCGTTCCGTGTCTAGTCGCGCTGGCCACGTGACCACGGAAACTGTCTACGGACAAACTGGCTCTACGGCTTGGAGATGGGGATGAGCACCGCGCCCTAGAGTCGGACATGACTGGACTAAACGTCAAGGGGAAACTTTACCTTTACCCTTAATAGTTCAGTGAACTGGAACTCCTGGCTTAGAGAGCCAGGGCTCAGAAGTTTAATTCCCCACTGTGTTTGTGGACGAAAAGCCAGCCTGTGTATCTTTGGGCAAGCTACATGGTACCAGAACATCCCTGGAAGAGGGGACCAATAAATCATTTCTGAGTACCCTATATCTAGAAAACCCTGGAAAGGGGCATCCTAATTAGAAATCAATTTATGACATGCAATTATTATTGATTATCAAATTATTAACTACTGAGCTATTCCCCCCCCCCTTTCCCCCTCAGGACTGAGTGGCATTTATTCACATCAGTGGAGGAAAGTAAAGTCATATATAAGGTCAGGGTCAACAATGCAATGAGAAAAACAGTTCTTCTTCGTGGTCTCTGTGAATGCACACTAATGGGTTAATCTGCGCCTGCGCGGAGGTTTCCGGAATCTTCTAGAGCTTAATACTCGTTCGCCAGGACCGCCCCCCTAGTACATGTGGTCCGCCCGTCCTGGCTAGTGCCTCAGTTCCTTTTTGCCACCGCTGACGTTCCTTCTCTTAGACGAGCTGCGTTCGCCTCCTGCTTTCGAAAATGAATTTTTCTCGTTAGAGATCTTCAGATAGTGAGATTCTTTGTTTTTTCCTTCCTTCTGCCGCCCCCCGCCTTGAATCCCCTTCTTTATTTAAATTTTTTTTTTTATGGCCTCCTTTGGACCGTTTAAACGGTGCACTTTGTGCCCCAATGGTCAAGGTCAACAATGCAATGAGAAAAACAGTTATCCTTGGGCCCTCATAACACAAGAGGGGATGTTTTGCTTATCTGTGCTTTTATTCATCACCCCCTACTGACTGGGGTCTGCTCCTCTTTGCATAGCACCTCTGTTTCATTTAAAATAAACATTATCATCATCTCAGAACTGCAGAGCTTGAAGGGACCCTTTGGATCATTTGAGTCCAGCCCCTGTCAGGGAGGCACAGTGGAGAATTGAACTCCCAACCTCCAGCTCTGCAGCCAGAGACCTAAACCACTGAGCTATCCAATAGTTACATTCATGCTCTTTCCCCACAACTCTGGATGACCTCTAGATGTGTTGGTCTGCAGTCTCCCTCATCTCCAGCCAACTTGACAATGGGTCTGCCACTGGGGGTGATGGTAGTTGTAGTCCAGCACCTCCAGAGGCCTCTCAGGTGGGGCATTGCTTGTCTCCATAGCTTCTTATTCACTTTTGCATGTTGCAAAGACACAGATTGATGTGAATTCGATGTGGTAGTTTTTTTGAAACAAACTTCATGGGTGATGGTAGGCTTCAATATGAGGAAGCAGCATTGTTTAAGAAACAAGAGAGTGATTCCACATAGGTTCAGCACTTGTTTGGGAAGCACTTTAAGCTGAAGTGCCAAACACTTTTTCCGCTGAGTTATTATTTTCCTTCGCTTTCCTCTCTCTCTTTTCAAACATTAAATCCAAACATGTTGTGGCAGTCATTATCAGAAGCTTATTGTGTGTTAGTTTGGGGAGGTGTTCTTTTTTTGGGGGGGGGGGGGTTTCCAGTGATAAATCCTTAAAATATGTGACTAAAAAAACTGTTAAAAATAAATATAAATATAAAAATAAAATAAAAACTTAATTGCAGTTTAGACTTCAGATTTATTTGAAAAGGGGATAATGATAGTAATTACCCAGTTTCGGTTTTGGAGAAGGCTAATTAGATCCCTAACACATTTGTATGCACAAAGCAAACCATAAATACAAAGGACCATCTGGTTCTTATCAGCTTACAACACTAACACTGTCTGTAATTATTTTTTCTATATTGTTTTGATGTTGACATTTGATGCTGCAATACTTCAGGCCTTAGTAAGGGAAGAACCTGCCATGTTGAAAAGCTCTGAGGGTTTTTTCTTTGTACCTTAAAAAAAAAAGACCAACTCTCGCTGTGCTTCTAAAGAGTTGGCATGTTTTGTTGGACCTTAGAAGTATGTGTGCTAACTTTCCTTTGTAAGATGGGCATCTCTTGAATTCTTAAGAGGATTCTGTAGTTCAACGAGACCTTTATGGCATGCTCTCTGCCAAACGCTGGCATTCATTCATCTCTATGGGTGCGAATTTGCATTTTGGTTTCATTACATGGTGAGCCTACATATTCTATGGAGTAATAACTCTGGCCATGTAACCAAGCAGCCTATGGAGCATCAAGATGTTGGATAATTAAATCAGAGCTACGGTCTTGAATACAGTATGTTCTTTTACATAGGTTTCATTGGAATCAGTGGGGGTAAACGCAACTGTTAGTTTCAGCTTAGAGTAGTAGAATCATTGAATCAGTGATACTCACTAAGTGTTGGCTAACAAGCTCATTCATCTATTGAATCTGTTCTAATCCAGTGAGTTCCAAAGGCAGAAGGAAAAGAAACATTATAAGTAGCCCATCATAATAAGAAGAAAGTCTTCATGGGCTGTATGTGAGTGTCCCATGAGGAGCTTCTCTTTGTCCATGTAGTTTGGAAATTATTTGTTTATTTCTGATTCCCATCCCATTTTTCTAACAAAAATGAGGATCCAAGATGGCTGCATTGTTTTTTTATCTGTCTTAAAGTACAGGACATTAGTACAGAATTTCTTTAAAGTTCAATCTGATTTTTCAAACACAAAAGACAGCCTCTGTTGTGCTTCCCCAACAGTAGTGTGCTTTCAGCAATAAAGGCAGGCTGTGTATATTACATATATCTTTCTGTAGTTAGGGTAGTTGGAGTCACTGGGATTAATTTCTAATTAAATTGTCTAAATCCAAATGAGGCTTACCTAGAACAGACCCACCAATGACTTGCCAAGCACTGATTTCAGTGGATCTACTCTAGGAAGTACTGATTTTGGAGACATTTGTTAGCGTTGTAACAGAAGTTGGAGACTTCTTGGGGCATGTGGCTATCCCTTGGTTGCCCTTTCACCATTCGCCATTTGGATTCAATGGCCTTATAGACCCCTTCAACTTCATTATTCTATGCTTCTGTGATTCTATGAAAGATTTAAGCCTTAAAGCAGAACACAAGAATCTGTGATTCTTGTTTGCAGGGAAATGGGACTTTGGCTAAACCAGTTTTCACTAAACCTCTCACAGTCCTGTACCTCTAGCCATCCTACCTGGTGCTTCTGGAAGTGGAAATCCAAAATATTGGAGTGCCTCAGAATGTCCCCACCCCTGCCTTGCTGACTTTATGCATCATTGCAGCTTATATTCTACCTTCTCCTTCTGGTCATTTTTAATTCGGGATGAACCATCCTTGGACAATGAGACCTGGAATCTTCTTCTGTTTCTAGCTCATTCACAACTTCATGGGTCAGTCAGGATGAAGTGAAATAAAAGAGAAATGACTCCTAGCAACTCCCTTGTTTTGGTCCAGAATAAGTGGCATGGAAGCAAGGCCTCAAGCTTTCCAAAGAGTTCTCAAGATTCATGTCGTCCTAGGAAACTAACCCTGTGAACTGAAAGACACAAAGTCTTCATGTGAGATTTGTAAGAGCTGACTATTTTTACTCCTAGGATTTCTCCAAGTTTCCTCTAAAACACATTGGTAGAACACTGAGAATTCTGCTCAGCTGAACTCACATTGTAAAATAGTACAAGAATATAAAAAATGAAGATTATCTACAATACTCACTTCATTTTTAACATATTTGGTGGATATACATACAGGAAGTATTTATCATTTGTATATACAACTTCAACCTAAACCCAGCTCTTAGTCCGAAATGGAGTAGACCTATTAATGGAACCAATTACCTCGGGAAGTGGTGCACGCTCCAATGCTGGAGGCATTCAAGAGAAAATTAGACAACTATCTGACAGACATACTTTGATTTGGATTCCTACATTGAGCAGCAGTTGGACTCAATGGCCTTATAGGCCCCTTCCCACTCAATTGTTCTATGAATCTACGATGTTATTTGTAGGACGTTTTAGATTCAATTATCATTGTTGAACAGTAAGTCAAGGTTTATGTAAATTGCATTGATTCAGTGGGCATTCTCTGGTTGGGACTAGCAGCTGGATTTACAGCTTCAAGACTACAGCCCCCTAATGTATTGAGACTTAGAATGAAGTATATTATTTGTGACCATTTTATTATGTTTTCACATGCTGATATTTTGCTTCAGTGTTTGATTATTAGCTGCCTTGAGGTTCCAGTGTGGGTGGAAACATGTGGTTAGAATTTAACTCTTAAATCACGTTGTTTATTATTAAGGATTGGGAACCAAGGATTTTGGGCTAGGTATTGTTGTTGTTTAGTCGCTAAGTCGTGTCCAACTCTTCGTGACCCCATGGACCAGAGCACGCCAGGCCCTCCTGTCTTCCACGGGCTAGGTATGCTGCCCATTAAAAAGGCTTTGTGTAGATCCAAATGTTTTAGTCCCTAACATATAGTCGGCTCAGAAGTGTGTATCCTACATTTTCATTTGATGGTATCATGAGGTTAAACTGAGCTGTAATTTCAGTAGCTCAGTGATAACTGAAGAAAGAAGAAAAAGAAAGAAAAACAAACCAATGGAATGCCCTAATGTTATCATTAATGTATTGCTGCCTATTCTGCTTATTGTAGTTAGTTATGTTGTTTTGGTTAGAGTCGTTCAATTTATTCTAATATATTTTTATTATAATATATTTTCTTTTGTGTACTGTCTTAAACTACCTAGACTAGCATTTTCCACTAGATGGGTGGTATAAAAACCAAATAAATAAATAAATAAATAAATAAATAAATAAATAAATAAATAAATAAATAAATAAATAAATAAATAAATAAATAAATAAATAAATGTGCATGTTGTCCTTGCAGAAAGTCATGGGTTCACTTCTGGCATGTATATGTCTGGGAAAGATCCCTTTCTAAAGCTCCTGAAACCCTGGTCTTGATCAACATAGACAGTATGGAGTTTGACCAAGGTATAAGGCCAGTGCTAGATCAATTGGCTTAGTCACTGTATTTTCTGTTTCCTGTGGACTGTCCTCTGACTTACCAAGAAGACAACATAATTTGTAGCCATCTTTTGTCTTCTTGGCTCCAGTCACTCATCAGGGACTGGGTTTCTGTTGCATTCTATCCAGACCTTCCTATAATGATAGTTGCATGTCGATACATATTCTCTTAGGAGATCATTCCATTGTTTTTGTGCTTGGACTTTGGTGGCTTTCAAGACTATCCTAAATTCGATGTTAATAATCCTGTGTATTAACCCATGTTCTCAGTCTCAGAGCATAGTTCCTAAAGTAACCCAGACTGCACTCCCCAGGCACAAGAGAGAGGTGTCAGCAGACTTTCAGAAATCCCAAAGCTTATGCAAGTACCACAGAAATCTTCAGAGTTGTAAGGGTTCCTGAATTGAACATTCCCAGTGGCCTCAGGATTATGAATAGCTGTTGAAGGACAAAAATAAATCAAACACACATACAAGATCTAGAAGAAAGGAAATAAGATGGAGTATGCTGTAAGAAGGCATTTGTTGTTGTTGTTTAGTCATTAAGTCGTCTCCAACTCTTCGTGACCCCATGGACCAGAGCATGCAAGGCCCTCCTGTCTTCCACTGCCTCCCGGAGTTTGGTCAAATTCATGTTGGTCGCTTCAATGACACTGTCCAACCATCTCATCCTCTGTCGTCCCCTTCTCCTCTTGCCTTCACACTTTCCCAGCATCAGGGTCTTTTCCAGGGAGTCTTCTCTTCTCATGAGATGGCCAAAGTATTGGAGCCTCAGCTTCAGGATCTGTCCTTCCAGTGAGCACTCAGGGTTGAGTAAAAAGGCATACCTTGCTGTAATTCTAAATAAAGAAATTTAGTTTAGATCAAGGTCAACACCACCACCTTTTCCAAAAGTAATCCGCCCCACAAAAGTGTGAAGTGCATACATGGTACATGTGGGATGTGTGTTTGATTTTTGGCACCAGGAGCTTTGCTGGGAGCAGAATGGATTTGATTTAAATCAAATCAATTTAAATCACGATTGAAGTTTTTTTAAAAAATTATAATTTTTGATGATTTTAAATTTAAAAAATCAATGTTTTGATTTAAATCAATTTGATTTCTTTAAAAAATCATTGATTTTTATCTACCCTGACTGAGAGGCAGCTTATTTTTCTTTGGACAAAACCTCAGTTCTGTGTGCGACCACTCCAGTAGAGTTTGGTTTAAAAAAAAAAGAGTTCAAATGAGAATTTTGAAAACTTCTCTTTACTTTCTTTTGCCCATTGCTAGAAGTTCAGTTGTTGAACCTTAACTAATAACATTATTCCTCTCTCTTCCCCTTTCATAAAAATCCACGCCAGCAATTTGCGTTTGACTTGCCAGCTCCTCACAGCTTGCTGTTAATGTGTTACAATATATGAGCCTTGTGTGCCAGGAGCTATTATTTGGAACAGAAACGAGTGTGATGACAGCCTCGATAAGTGACACACTCAACCTGCAAGGTGACGGAGAAGAGAATTTCCCAGTTATTTCAGCTCTGTTGCACTCTGGGAAGCGAGGAGAGCCTGCAAAGATGTTCTTTCTTCTGAAAACTCCAGCATATGTTTTGCCAGAAATATTATGCCTCTTTTTCATAAAGATTGTTTGCAACACAATTCATTGTAATTTCAAAGCCTGTGTACGGTAGATACAGCTGGGTTTATTCTTGGTTGGGGAGAAGGAAGTTGTGTGCTAAGTTTCTGTAACCTGACTATATTGTAAAAAATGTGAATATATTCTTGTTCAATGTTAAATAGTTTTATTTTTACCACTACTAGTATTAGTTTTAAAACTCTTCTGAGTTTACTAGTCACTAGGCAGGGCAAGGAATTTTGAAGTACATTAGACCCCAAACAGCAGACACTTTCTGTTCCATCTCTGGTTTTTATCCTCCATGTACACAATTTTGGCTACATGGATTCAAAACACTAATTTAAATGAAAGCTTAGGTTCTCAGGTAGCTAATGCTACAGTCAGTGAAGATTTGTAGCAGCTATCAAATGATGCTACAACATTTCTAGAATGTTATAATTTGGAAAACAGTACCCTCTCTTCTGTTCTTAAAATGGATTTTGTAACAGTGATCATAAATTACTAAACCAGTATTGGACTGGATGATATATAACATAATGCTCCAGTGGTTAAACTGCAGTATTGCAGTCAAGCCTCTGCTCACAACTTGAGTTCGATTGTGACAGGTTCAGGTAGCCAGCTCAAGGTTGACTCAGCCTTCCATTCTTCCAAGGTCGGTAAACTGAGTACCCACCCAGCTTGCTGGGGGGCCAAAGTGTTCCTTGCATAATTATGTTGCAAACCACCCAGAGAGTGCCCCAGCCCTATGGAACGGTAAATAAGTCAAAACAACAACAATGTGTGTATCTGCCATGCCCTTTCTATCACGTTACCCCAATAAGTGTATTGTTTCTCCATTCTCTCTGTTCTGCATCATTCTTACTAACTTTGTCGTAATGATGCTTCTTGGTAGCTACAACCAATCAGGTATCATGAAGTCACATTAGTCATTGTGCCCAACAGCCAACAATATTTGCCATTATGATAACATTACAAAGCCAAATCAGAGTGAGGACTATGTTTCACAGTTGCTCAAATTACTGCCAAACTTTAGAGGGAACATTTTACCGGGAGCCTCTGTCCCCATATCTTCCCACATTCATTCTGCACAATTTTTTTCAGTGAGAAAAGTGAGTCTGCTGTTTTCCTCACTCACGTTTACATCCAAGGTATGTTGGAAGAGAAAGAGTGAAAGATAAATTAAATGGATTTTTTAAAAAAAATAAATCTGAGATTTAAAGTTACTGATAGCTGAGCTTGCAGCCTGAACGACAACTAGATATGCCTGTCCTTTCATAAAAGCATCACCAGTGATTTAAAATCTTACCATATAAGCAATAAAACGGAGGAAAGAAAATCTACTTGCTAAGTGAATCGGGGCTGTCTGTGTTCTCTTCCTCTTCTGCTTTTTTTCTTAACCGAAGGAGAAGGCAGATGAATAATAGGACCCCAGTGTGTTCTGGTCTATACAGTTTTGTAGACTCGCTAAGCAATTTGTCATGTTTCATTTTATCTCTCTGAAAGTTTAATGCCTTTAGTGTGCGAGAGTGCCAGTGCCATTCCTTTTCCCACCTAGCAGAAAAAAGCTGTGGGTTGTACTGGGAAGGAATACTGGGCTGTTTCAGCTTTGTTACATTTTGAAAGGAAGATCTGTGGATCCTCCGTGATTCTGTCTGTGTAGAATGCCACTCGGAACTTGATGTCTGGTACAGAATATTGTTCTCAGTTGTTCTTTCCTCTCTTAATCTTTCAAGTAAGGAATGCCTGCCTCATCTTTAGATACAAGCTGCAAAAAAACATATGCAACCAGCACTTCCTGGTTTAGAAGTCCTTGAGGGTACAGAAGCTTGGGTAGAGCTCTTCCACCACAGAGCCAAAGGACAGACTTTGCAGATTTTGGTTTTACCAATATATATGATATTGGGAAAATGTGTTCCAGAAGTATTGAATATATGCTGAAATGAATTTGCATTTTGGATATATATATTCCAAAATGCAAATTCATTTCAGCATATATTCACCACTATTGGAACACATTTTTCCAATATCATAGAATCACAGAATAATTGAGTTGGAGGGGGCCTATAAGACCATCAATTGCAACCCCTATTCAATGCAGGAATCAAAATCAAAGCAGATCTGACAGATGATTGCCCAATGTGAATGCTTCCAGCGTAGGAGCACTCACCACCTCCCAAAGTAATTGATTCCATTGTTGTACCACTCTTAACAGTTAAGAAGTTTTTCCTCATATTCAGCCTAAACCTGGCTTCGATTATTATGCGTCCTGCACTCTGGGATGATTGAGAACAGATCTTGCCCCTCCTCTGTATGACTATCACTATTTGAAAAGTGCTATCATATCTCATCTCATTGTGCACTAGTATACTGTTGCACCAATGCTTGTTCAAATAGCTTCATTTTTGTAGCATTGCAGAAGCCTGTATATAGGAGAAAGATCTGTTCATGGAGTGAAACAACCAGTTCTTAAGTATCAGGGAATGCAGAAATGGCACCCTGTTGCTTCCATGAGCAGAGCTGGTTGGCACACCAGGTCTAAGGCGGAGGAGGGGGTGCAGTACACAAGGGAACAGCAATGCCTGGGTGCAATGAGCAAATGATAAGAGGCAAGCAGGCATCAGAGGTGGCCTGTGAAGGGGGATACCACATCTAGCATACTGACTGTCAAGAGCATACAGGCAATAGCCACTCCACTTGTGATGTCAGCAGACAGACAGACTGAACAAGCAGGTATGCACATCCCCATTGTTGTGAATGAGTTCAGCATGCACTCCTCAGAGTATGATAGAGTACAGTATTAACACTGCTTCTGGCAGTTATCACAGAGAAGGTTCACTACCTCATGTGGATTTCTGTGCTGCCACACAAATT
This sequence comes from Intellagama lesueurii, assembly GCA_037013535.1. Classification (NCBI taxonomy): domain Eukaryota; kingdom Metazoa; phylum Chordata; class Lepidosauria; order Squamata; family Agamidae; genus Intellagama; species Intellagama lesueurii. Next base: position 13,488,556 of record JBAJHW010000003.1, read on the forward strand.
CAGCAAAGCAATCCAATGTGGACTGCATTTGTATCACACATGCAGTCACTGTTCTGACAGCTGTATGTCAGCTGTACAGTGCAAGATATAAGAGTAGTGACTGGATGCTAGATGGGTAGGATACAAGTTGAAGGAAGGAAGGAAGGAAGGAAAACTCTCTGAGGAAACATGCACTAAGTCAGGGGCCATGTTCACTGTGTGTGCCAACCTGTAGAGAATTGTAAGGGTGGGAAAGAGAGGGTACCCACAGTCACCTGGAATGCAGAAATGGGATGTAGTTGACAAAGAGGAGGTGCACAGGCAGACTCATCCAAGAATGGAACACAACCCGTGGAGCAAATATCAGCAGACTTGTTGTTTAGTCATTAAGTCGTGTCCGACTCTTCGTGACCCCATGGACCAGAGCACGCCAGGCCCTCCTGTCTTCCACTGCCTCCTGGAGTTGGGTCAAATTCATGTTGGTAGCTTCGATGACACTGTCCAACCATCTCGTCCTCTGTCGTCCCCTTCTCCTCTTGCCTTCACATTTTCCCAACATCAGGGTCTTTTCCAGGGAGTCTTCTCTTCTCAGACAGGCTACCCATTCATATTTCTTTTCACCTTTGACATCTTGAAGGTGGGTATTGTGTGTGCCCAAAGGAACAGTGCACACATATTGGGGAAGAGTTTCCTCTCTTTGTATGTAAGCTGAACGCTGAGACTGCAGTTTTTTGTCTTTGCAAAAGAGCACTTCAGAATGATCTGGCGGGATCAGTGGCATGGGTGTACAGTCCATAAGGCTGATCATGTTTGGTAGAAGTGGCACAGGAAAAGCATGGAGGTAGAAAGAGCAGGTCTACTCTCTTTTGATTTTGCTGCTTCCAGACCCAGAATTCAGCCTGGGAAGTTCTGGGTGAATTCTGGGACTAGAAGATATGAAAGCCACGTCCCTAGATATCATCTGATTTGGGAAGCTAAGCAAGGCTGGTCAGTATTTTATGTGAGACCACCAGAAACACAAGGAATCGCCACATAGAGCCAGGGAAATTTTAAATAATCTCTGTTAGTTAGAGAATACTGTTCTAGATGGGCTAGTGGTCTGATTCAGTATAAGGCTTCCATATGTCAGAGGTACATATGGAATAAAGCAACCTCAAGCCATTTAGAACTTAAAACCCTTAGACTGGAAATTGGAACAGGAGCCAGTGTGGACAGGAACATATAGGTGCAATATTGTTAAGTGGAAATTATGGGAAAGAGACTGTGGTAGTTGCAAAATTCTTGAAGTTGTAGTCCAAAAAAGTAACTTCTCCAAGCTGTAGGCAAGAGGCATAGTCTCAGTTCATAATCTTGCAATCTGGAAACAAGAATAATTTCTAAATTGGTTTTAAAGACAACACCATATATGGCATACTGGTGTTGCTATAAGAGCTAATTATGGGGAAATGGACCATTTAAGGCCAAAGAACTAATGTTTGTAAATATCCTTGGCTGGGCTTCCAGCAGGACCACTTATTTACTTGTTGAAATAAAGCAAAACAAAAAATGTTGCATAACACATTGTTTCTATTTTTTCCCCAACAATTGTCATCCTTGATTTGAAAGAGCCTGATTCTGAGGAGATGCGTAGACCGTGCTACAGCAACACAGCAAGAACTGCCAGTGCTCTGGATTGCCCTATAACTTGGATTGTCTGTGTTGAACAGCAAGCCCGGAGTGTTGACAGTTGAGGTCTTTCTGAATGGGCCTGTTAGTGATCTTCTTGGTTAATGAGACAAACAAAATCCGGGAGGGGAAAAAGCCTAAGGAATAGAAGAGGTGATGTCATCCCCTAGCAACAGAAGGCTAAGTGGCCTCCTTTGCAGCTTTCCTAGCATTGCCTGGGTGTCAATGTTTGCAAAGCCATGTGACGCTAAGGCTACTGCTGGGTTAACCGCTACTTTTATCTACCCCTTTTGTGTCATCTCAGCATTTTCTCCATGGAAACGTCATTTGCTGAATTGCTTGTTTGCTCTCCCTCCTCCCTTGGCTTTTATTCCTTGGTTTGGCTCCTCGGCCTCATTGTAATATATATATACTATGAAAGCCGTCACAAGCAACTTCTAGCTTTATTGAAACTTGACACAAAGTGAATTTAAGAAGAAAAAACAACACTAATACAAAATGATTTTTCTCTCACCCCAAGAAAAATGCCATAGTGTTACATCATTGTGCTTTCCGCTCCAGTATCAAAGCCTTTTAGTACATTAACGAAGACTTGAGAAAGCACTGTTTAGTTATTATGGGTCAGTTGTTTGTTCCTGGTGCAGAACATCAGCTAGTTTCAATTGTTTTTGGTTCACTCCATGAAGGAGAGTGATGTCATCCCTTAGCAGGCTGTCAAGCTGATTACCGTAACTGAAAGTGAGCATAAATCAGTGGTATTATCTTACGTGCGTATATCCTGCACGACACATAGGCTTCAAATGGTGCCTGACACCATGAACTTTCAGAAGAAAATGAATATACTGACCTTTCCTGCATCTTCCAGACAAATGTGCAAATCACAAAATAATGCACATTAGTTTTTTTTTTGCAGTTCTCTGAATTCTATGACTCATTTCTTACAATTAAAAATAAATCTTCTAAATATATTTTTAATTTTGCATCTTGAAGTAAAATATATTTAGAAATGCCATGTGTGAGATAAAAGGTTCAATATTTATATTTAAAATTTCAGTTTAGGGGGGGGACACCCCGCAGATTTATGCTTGAATAGCAAAGAACATATGAGAGAATATTTGCAAATTTTACATGGTTGGAAACATACTGATCTCTTCCTCTCCACTCACCCCTGCTAGTTCAGATGTGCCTCTTTCTGGACCATTGGGGTGCTCTGGAGCAGTGATTCTTAACCTTTTTGAAAGAAACGCCCCCTTGAGCCATTGAGGAAGTTATCATCGCCCCCCTCCCTGTGGCGGCGCGGTGCTGCCGCAGGTAGGGGGGTGATGATAACTTCCTCAATGGCAGCGGCGGTGGCACTGGTGGCACCACATCCGCTGCCAGCACCAGCTGCTCTGGATCCGGCGCCGCTGCGCCGGCGCCGCGGGGAGGGGGGCGCTGATAACTTCCTCAATGGCGGAGGCGGCGCGGCAGCTCCATAGCCCCCCTACCACCTCCCTTCTGTTCCTTAGCCCCCGTGTCGCCCCTTTTCGGTCCATCACCCCCCTGAAAAATGAAATCGCCCCCTGGGGGGCGATATCGCCCAGGTTAAAAGCCACTGCTCTGGAGTATCTGCTGGGCACTTAGATGCACATTAAAAGTACGGTTACAAGGACTGAGTGATGCTAAGCTGCAAGGAAGCCCTTGGCCACCCACCCTCGGGGGAGCCTTCAGAATGTGCTCCCTTCTTCACACAGATATGTTGCATAGGACGTTATAAGCCTAACCATACAACCTTCAGGGCTAATTACATGGTTTTTAAAAGGGTAGAGGGAAAACATTACCTGCCTTGAGCAGGAGGTTGGACTCGATGGGCTGATAGGTCCCTTCCAACTAATTTATTCTGTGATTCTGTTATTCGGCAATGTTGCAAATGAATAAGGTATTAAGTAACATCTGCCAAGGATCAAATAGGCATGACATTAAATTGTGAATGGTGTTTCTGTGACTTTTTAAACAATTAACATTACCAGCTGTGGAAAGAAGAGAAGAAAGAGGTCAGGATTGGTACCATTGCATGCAGGGAAACACGTGTTAACGTGTGTTTACTCTTTTCTCTATTATGTTTCTCTATCAATGAAGAATTGCTGTATTTGGGGGGTGGGCTTGCTACAACTGCTTTGTAGGGAGAAAGAACTCACAGTGATCTCTTTCCCTGGTCCTGATTTTGCTTGGGTGTCCCACAATAGCTCTTGCTTTTCATTTTTTTAAATTTAAATGCATTGAAATATGAAGTGCACAGTATCGTTTAGTTAAGTAGAAGTGGGTATAATACAATCAGACCAATGTTCACTGAATTTAAGTTTGGATGGATTGTGAATCTGCTTATTAATCATCTGGAAAGAACTTAGCAATCGGATTGCAATAAAATCAACGTTCCTTTTGAGTTTTAATTTAACACACATCTTTGCAAACTAATGTCAGGGAAGCAGAAAGGAAAGTTAATGCACGGCCATGTGCGGTGTGTCCTTCATACCCATTACTTCATGCAAATGGGAAATAATTCTTGTTTCAGTACCTTTGTGAGAGAGCCCCCGGCAGGGTTCACGTTTCTGTAATTTCATTTTCTTGTTACAGATTTGCTCACGATAGCTGAAAACTACACGGGGAGGCTTCAGAAATGGAAAATGGGATCAATTTGACCACTATGCAAAAGTCATTCATTTACGAGGAGGAAAAGCTTTACTAGAAAGCATGCCCAAATCTTTTCAGCTTGTTTTCAGCACTCAAGGCAACAATTCTGGAAGGAAACAGCCTCCAGGAGGTTGACTCTGATAGCTATTGAGATGCAAATGGAAATGCCTGCCAAACCACTTTGCTTCACATTGACTTCATCTGCTAGTATAGATTTCTGGTCAGGGTGGATATACCTGGGGCTAGTTATAAAAGTGTGGAAGCTGAAGAGTTTTGAGACCCCGCTTTATGAGGAATGGTTGAGGGAGTTGGGTATGTTTAGCCTGGAGAAGAGGATGTGATAGTCATTTTCAAATATTTGAAAGGCTGTTATGTGGAAGGGACGTGGTGGCGCTGCGGGTTAAACCGCAGAAGCCTCTGTGCTGTAAGATCTATAGATCTGCAGCTGTAAGATCGAATCCACGCGACGGAGTGAGCGCCCGTCGCTTGTCCCAGCTCCCGCCAACCTAGCGGTTCGAAAGCATGCAAATGCAAGTAGATAAATAGGGACCACCTCGGTGGGAAGGTAACAGCATTCCGTTCCTAAGTCGCACTGGCCATGTGACCACGGAAGATTGTCTTCGGACAAACGCTGGCTCTATGGCTTAGAAACGGGGATGAGCACCGCCCCCTAGAGTCGAACACGACTGGACAAATTGTCAAGGGGAACCTTTACCTTTACCTTTATGTGGAAGAGATAGCAGTGTTGTTCTCTGCTGCTCCAGAAGGTAGGACCTGAACCAGTGGATTCAAATTGCTGGAAGGTTTTCAGCTAAATGGGAGAAGAAACTTCCTGGCAGTAAGAGGAGTTTGACAATGGAATGGACTATGTTGGAAAGTAGTGGACTTCCCTTCGTTGGAACTTTTTCAAAAGAGGTTGGGTGGCCATCTGTCAGTTATGCTTTAGCTGCAGTTTCCTTCCATTGATGAGGGTTGAATGAGATGACTCTTGTAGGCTCCAAATGCTGCAGTGCTATAATTCTGTTCCCAAAATGTGGAAAAGTTATTTTTTTGGATTATACCTTAAAGAACTCATGACCCAATCTAGTCAGTGGCCACGATAGTTGGGAGACTAGGGGAGCTGTGTTTTAAAGAAGTAATTTCTCCATGTTGCTTGTGTTTCTTACCTTGATAGTTCACCTTTATTTGCATCCCAGTTGTCCGTGATAATTGACGAACCACATTAAAAGTGATTCACAGAAGAGATTCATTTCTTTTGTTTTTTATTTTTGTTACATTTGTATCCTGCTATCTAGTTCTTGAGCACTACCCTGGGGAGCTAACAATAGTTAAAACACAACTACCCAATCCCACCCACAAGAACATAAAGAGAAACAATCAACATTAAAATTCAGGATGTCAAAAAAGGAAAAAGAAAGGAAACCTGGACAGCAAATCAAAATCAATAGTCAATTCAGTTCAATTCATGGGCCCATGAGGATGTCAAAAGGGTAAGATAAAGTGTAACATTTCAAGATAGTGCACTGTTAGTTCCAGATTAAAAATTGACTAATCATTCAAATATCAGTAAACACACAGGGAGTTAGAATGGGTGAGAAATTTGCTTCTTTTTCTCTAAAAACTTTTCAGAAACATAAAAATAAAATAGCAAGAATTTGAGATTAAAACAAAGAACATGGGCAAAAGAGGTTCCATAGAAAATACAGTTTGGTAAAACAGATTCTATATCTTTTTTCTTGCACTTAACATGAATTAACATGAAGGAATAAATTTGATTTTCACAGATTTAATGCAATTTTATAAAACAACAATATAGTGTCCAATTTTTAAAAATCTTTTATTCATCATATCATATATCATATTTATCATATATTACATATGTGTTGAGGTAAAAATCCCATGAATGTACCACCGCTGTAGACAGTGTGCAAGGTAAATGATATCAGCAGAATGTCTCATAATATATTGTGCCATTTTTCTTCTTACTAGCCCCTGAGGAAGGCCACAAAGTAAACTGGCCAAAATATTTTGGGTTCTTATTATAAAACTAAGTGAATAAAACTATTTTTTCTAATAATTTGAGACAGGGTAGTCTCTCTTTATAATTGAGGAAAATGTGGGCAAAAAAATTAATGGCATACATTTTTTACATATTATATATGAGTAAATCTTTTATTTACTAGTTCTACATACATACATACATACATCTTTCAAAATATTGGCTAGAATCCTATTGTGGATTAATGCCACCAAGTTGTGTAGTGGGCACACAATAGAATTGCAAACAGCAACTCATGAATTAGTGACAACTCACCACTGTGATTTATGTCATAAATCATGGCTCCATCAATGTTATCCACCCCTTGCCATAGAAGAAGTCCAAATCATTCAACAGGTGGTGATGGTTTTGACAAGTACATGAGATATTTTCAGAAGTACAATCTTGATAGTGGCATTTTCAATTAATCTTCCTGGGTTTTTCGTTGTTAATGGTATGACCTGGAACTTTGCATGACTATAGAATCCAGTTCTTCATCCACAGTCAGAAAAGATGGGTGCATTCATTTTGCCAGCTGCATGTCTTATATAAAATCTTCTATTAAAAGGGTGACAAAAAGAATAACTAGATTCTTAAGCAACAACTGCAGATGTGGATGGGTTACAAACAAATTTTCTCTCTCATCCTGTTAGTTTGAGTGAGCAGAATATCAACATGTTGTCCTGCTGTGACTTGTGCATGTGTTTTACAAAAGAAAAGATATGAGAGGGAGAATCCTCACTGTGTTTCTTCTCCTATGTTAACACGGAGATAGATTCAAACGGAACAATGGTGTAGCAATTTTATTTGACATTCGGGATAGCCAACTGGTATATGGCTTGTTTGCTCATCTTCTTTGCCTCTTTCAGTGCCACTGTCACCTGGCTAACATGGCACGAATTTACTTTTGGCTAAAGGGCCAAGCCAATTAGCATAAATTACAGTCATAGGCTTCCGAAGTTTTACTCAGTTTCCCCTGGCGTTTATGCAAGGCAAAAATGGAACAAAATTGTATAATGATCATGTGGGTATCAAGCTAGCCAGCAGAAAGATAAGTATTTATAGCTACTGCTAGAAGTACTAATTACATGCTAATTACAAGCAGACTAGAATACCGTAATTTTTACTGAAAATGAGAGAGTGATACAGTTGTTAAAAATCTGTGCTGAAGCTCCATATTAACAATTAGCTGTTTAGGAGACACCGAATTTTGTCTAAAGAGGCAGACAAAAAAAGACACAAATTTTGTTTTATATCCATCTATGTTTTCATTTGCCTGTAAATGAGTACATTTTGACATCTTTTAGCTGCTGAGAGGTGGGGGATGCTGAGCGAGTAGCATTTTGTTCAGAGCAAAGATCCATTGCTTAGCTGCCATGTTCATTAGCACCAGCCACCCCATTCGCTGGATTTTTTGGGAGGGCCTTAAGTTAGAAATGTTTTGCTTACTGTATGAAGTTTGGAAGGAATGCTTTATTTTGGGGTAGACTCTACTCCTGAGTCTAAGGGAGACATGCTCCAGCCCTGTCACCACCCAAGGGGTCATATTTCATTTGGACAGCTGCCCCCCACGGAGAACATAATGGCAAGATCCCATACATTACACAAAGAAAATCCACTGTGGGGATTGTCTTCCTGCAACAGAAACAGCACTCTGCTTCAGATTGGCTACCAGTGTTCTTTGTATCCTTCCTGAGACATTTCCATGGGTTCTGACCTCCATTTTCAAATCACTATTTTGAAGTATACGTACAGAAACATTGGCATGAGACCCATATAATGAATGCTGGGTTTTTCAACCTTCTCATGAAGATACTCTTATTGTAGGTCAGTGAGCTAGCGGCAGTTTTCTGGAAGTGGAACTGACTCTGAAAGAAGAGCACAAATCACTGCCAACTTTATGGGGAAATGTTGGGTATTTATAGAAGTATAATGCAACAGTTTTGGTGCTTGAGTTTGTTTCTCTTAAAAGATGTAAATATGGTTGAAAACTGCTTTTGGTCGTTTATTTTCTTGTTTAGCAAATGTACACTTCATTGCTTCAGGAAATTCATTCTGAGATACATTAGAAGCAAAGATTTCAAAGCTTACAGAAGCCCCTAAGAGCTGGACTTCATGAGTGCAACCATGCTTGGGGCCATTACAAAAACATGTGGCAACTTCTTGCTATTAGGGATGTAAAAACATGCCCTGATTGATTTCTATTCAGGAAATCACACAGTTTTCTTCTCCTTATGATGGAAGTTTTTAAAATTGGTTTCAGAGAATGTACAAAGTAGAAAACAATGATAATCTGTGCCTAGTTGTGTATATAATAATTGCATGCTGTCAAGTCAATTCTAAGAGTGGCCTTAGATCAGATGGGCAGTATAAAGGAAGGAAGGAAGGAAGGAAGGAAGGAAGGAAGGAAGGAAGGAAGGAAGGAAGGAAGGAAGGAAGGAAGGAAGGAAGATAAATTCTGACTTATGGCAACGTTTTTCTGGTAGAGAATACACAGAAGTGGTTTACCATTCTGGGGCCATCCTGGGATTGTGCAGCTTGCCAAAAACTACATAGGCCGACTTCTCTTACAGGAGGCACAGTGGGAAATCAAACTCCCAACCTCTGGCTCCACAACCAGATACCTAAACCATTGAACTTTCAAACAAACAAAAAAGCCATGAGATAGATTATTTACAATGCATCTTTATGAGCAGTCTGCCTTTCCTTCTGTGTTTGGTATCCACGTGTCTGCATGTGTCCATGTGGGCACATTCCTCTGGGGAAAAAAACAACAACTAGAAAAATGAGTGTCTCACTCCCATACTGGAGGTAGCAACATTTATGGCAGTGGCAGAAGTATTGATAGGCTGTTGTGCCATGCCAAGGCAAGCCTTTCTTGACTCTAAGCAAGAAGTTGATGAGATTTTAATCACATCCCTACTTTCTATAACAAAGAAATAATATCTGTTTTACCCAGACTAGTGAAACCGTCCAGAATATTGCTTTGCACTAATGGGGGTGGTACATAAATCAGTGAATTAAATAAGTGAAATAACTAACTAACCCTGGAGAAGAAACAGGAAGAAAGTACAGTGATCCAGCTGTGAGCAAATAATTCCTTAGGAAGAGAGAATGAAAGAGAGCCAATCCGACCAATTTGCCTTTCTGACTGCAGTTTTGGATTATTTATCATGAGCCTTGGTGCTCACCTTCCACCAAGCATGAGTAAACTCATGAACCTCTTCCACTTTGATGACTAAGCAGCCATGTTATTGTCTGTTAGAAAGAATAGGTTGAGAGTGTCAAAATGCAGGATGTGTTAAGAATGTTAAGTAGCTGATCTATATGTTGGTTTGCTGTTTGATTTGTCACAGAATTTGCATGTAAAGAAGATATATAAAAGGATCTCTGCTGAGGCTCTTTTTTTTGTTAGAAGTGGATTTACCTGATGTACACTTTCTGGACCAAAGATAGAAACTGATGCAATTTGGAGTGGCAAATCTGTGCCATGCATTGCATGAAAGAAGGGAATATTAGACAGTATGTGTGCATGCGGAACATAACACACACACAAAACCTGCAACCATTTCTACACTGGTCCCAGTTACAGTTAATGGTCTGTCTGTTCCTTTGAGAGGTTCACATATCTATCTAGCTATCTGTCTGTAGATACACATTCGTTTTTGGATTTTTGGAGTCAAAAAAGGAAAGAAAAAAATAACATAGAGCTGGCAAGAACAGGCTTCGAGGTAGGAAAAGGAAGAAGGCCATGGACCCAAATTTGGCAGAGCAAACCATATGTATTCATCTGTACATAGTGCCACGAATGAAATGGTGGGTGAGACCTTAATGGTATGTTTTGACAGACTGGCAAATCAGGCAGCATGATGGCTGCTGAAATGTCCATATTTTTTATGCACATACGTGATGCACACATTAAGCGCTTTATTGCATTGATATTAAATCATGAGAACTTGCTTATTGCAGACAACAGAAAAATGAGCCTGCTCTCCAGAAAGTGCTTGATTGTACAGTTGGATGTGCCATTAACTCATAAGGGGGTCTTGGGGAAAGCAATCTGTCTCATCTTCAGGCTCCCAGCTGAATCCTGCCTGAAACTGTGGTGAGCTGCTACCAGTCAGAATTGATAACCCTGGATTAGATAGATCAGTGGTCTTATTTAGGGTAAGACAGCTACATGTGTTCTTCTTGCCGGAGGAAGAGGAAGCCACATCACACAGAAAGTGGGCACTGAGTGTCTGTTTAACCAAGCCTATCTGTCCTCCATCTCCTGTCTAGCCATGTCAAAGACTGTGCTGACACCAGTGGTACATGATTCGCTCGCTTTGTGTCCTAGACCCTGAGTCTCCACATGTTTTGCCCCCACTTTTCATGCAAAACCCACTACGACCTCTGATGTAGGGCTTTCCTTATTCATGTAGCCACTTCTCCATCTATAGTTCATTACGGGTTTCCCATAAAGTCTTCTGCTACACACATTGCATCAGGGACATGCAGTTATATTGTGATGGTTGATTTATATGCTATCTTAATGTATGCAGAGGAAGGCACTTTGTTATATTAGGAAAATAAAGAGCTACAGTTGTTTCTTTTTTACTGTTCTTTGGGGAGGAACAAAATATATATTTAGCCTTTGCTGACAGTTCAGCTGTTGATGATCACGAGTTACAAAATTTGTAAATAAGATAATTTATGTTCTCTTCAATTCTCAAAAGGTACATAAAATGTTGACTGGAATACACCAATTGGCAGCGCAAGGAAGAACTTGCTCACACTCCAGTATTGCCATTAATCTCAGGTTATGGCTATGAATGCAGAAATCCCACATACTCTGCTCCTGACTTATGCTCCGAATATTTGTTGGCTTTATACCATTTTAATAGTTATGACCTCACCTTCGGAATTCATTTGGAGAAGAAATGGAATGTTCTTTGTCTTCTCCCTCAAAATTATAGTTTTCAGAGTTTGTTGCAAAAGAAGAAATGGCAATTAATCCAGTTCTGTCTTGAGACAGTACTAGAGGTACTGTAATCTAGGGTACTAAAGAATAGCGGCTACATTCTTTATTTTCATTGATTTTAGTTGTGCCAACTTTATGGGCAACATTGGGAAGAAATTTTCAAGCCGTGTGAGATTCCTGTCTCTAGACGAGATTGAAACAAAAGGCATTATTTATTTTGCCCCATTGCCTGATCAAGGTCTCTGTAATCGGTGCAAACTATCTGTGCAAAACCAACACTTTTCCTTTTCGGAAGCAAAACACATGCATGCTGCAAGCACACAACAACTGACTGATTATGTAAAAAAAAAAATCTTCCGATAGTTAAAAGTTCGCAGTACAGTAGTCATTGTTATTTCATGCAGCTTGTATTATTTTCATTAAAGAGTTACTTGTACAGTTTGTATAAAAATTAGGTCTCTGTCTCTTCAGAAAGCTCCATAACACACCTCACACTCTGGTAGGGTAATTTTGTGATTCCGAAACAAGAATCCCTATTGCATCTTTGCTTACATCCGTACTGCAAACATTTTTCTGCAAAACTGTGTCTTATTCAGTTATTGTATTCACAGTTCATGCCTACTCAAAAAATATTCCCACTGAATTTGATGGGAGTTACTCCCAGACTCCCAGTGTGGTGTAGTGGATAGACTGATGTACTAAGACTTTGGAGAACAGGGTTCGGATCCCCACTCAGCCATGGAAACTCACTGAGGGAGTGGAACTGGTAAAAATCACTCCTTCAAATGTCTCACTTACCTTGAAAACCATATTAGGGTCACTATAAGTCAGTTCCAACATGACAGCACAGAACACACACACACACTCCCAGGTTAGCCAGTCAAAGCCATCATCACCCAGTTCAACTGCCATCAAACATCTGTTCCTTCTAGGATCTACTCAAGGATTCTTGTTAGGTAATTCAGAAAAGTGTACGTACTTCTGGATATCTAAGAAATCCACTCAGTGTATAGAAACTGTTAACTCATTTTGGTGTGGTGTTGACTTCCAAATTGATGGGCTTAATTGATCCACTTGAGATTGAACTTCATGTTAGAGCGAATACAAGTGCGGCTTGCATCAAACTTTGTTTTTTCATGGGATATCATTCATCTCTCCTCCCTGTTGAAGGAGGGAGAGAAGAATAACGTTATTCTTCTCTCTCATGAAGGGAGAGAATAATAACGGAGGTGAATATGTACCTGGCTCCGCAGATGGTGCCGCCAGGAAAGCTTTGGTTTCTTTGACCATGGTTTGCATTTCCATATGGATGGTCTATTGGGAAGGGATGGGGTGCGCCTTACTACTGCTGGAAGGAATGTTTTTGCTCACAGGCTCACTAATCTGATAAGGAGGGCTTTAAACTGAGTTCTCAAGGGGAGGGTGACAATTTTCTTGAGGACAGGAACCCAGAAAGGGCTGTGGTGAATAGCCAAAACGTTGTAGAAAGAGTAGGGAAGTAGTATGGAAGCCCAACAGTTGGAGGAAAAACAACTTTAGTAAAAGGCTTGCAGGAAGAACACATAGTCTTAAATGTCTCTACACCAATGCACAGAGCATGGAAAACAAACAAGATGAGCTGGAACTCCTAATACAGCAAAATGAATATGACATAATAGATATCACTGAAACCTGGTGGGATGAGACTCATGATTGGAATGTAGTTATTGGAGGGTATAACCTATTTCAGAGAAACAGACCTAGTAAAAAAGGAGGAGGAGGAGCTTTATATGTTAAGAGCACTTATATTGGTGAAGAAATCCAGGGTATAAATCTAGGAAGCCAGGTTGAGAGCATCTGGGTAAGCATTAAGGGGGAGGAAAATGTGAGGGATGTCATTGTGGGGGTATTCTACAGACCCCCAAGCCAGTCTGAGGAGTTGGATGAAGCCTTCCTGGAGCAGATGGCCACACATTCAAAAGGGAAAGATGCAGTAGTAATGGGAGATTTCAGCTATCCCGATATATGTTGGCAGTTAAACTCTGCCAAGAACATAAGGTCCAGCAAATTCCTCACTTGCCTTGCAGACAATTTCATGGTCCAGAAGGTGGAAGAGGCAACAAGGGGAACAGCTATTTTAGATCTAATCTTAACCAATAGGGAGGACCTTGTTAATAAGGTTGAAGTGGTGGGAGCCTTAGGTGGGAGTGACCATGCTCTCTTGGAATTTGTTGTACAGTGGGAAGGGGAAGCCAAGTGTAATCACACACTCATTCTAGACTTCAAGAAAGCCAATTTTTGTAAATTTAGGGAATTATTGGCAGAAATTCCATGGACAGAGGCACTAAAGGAGAGGGGAGTGCAGGATGGATGGGAATTTTTTTAGAACTGAGATACTAAAGGCACAATCTAAGACTGTTCCAACAAGAAGGAAAAATGGGAGATGTCTAAAGAAACCAGAATGGTTGACTAAAGAACTTTCAACTCAGCTAAGTGTTAAAAAAAAAAACATGTACAAGAAATGGAAAAATGGGGAAAGCACCAAAAAGGAATACAAGCAAATAGCCAGTACATGTAGGGGGATGGTAAGAAAAGCTAAAGCACAGCACGAACTTAGGCTTGCTAGAGAGATTAAAAATAATAAAAAGGGATTTGTTAGTTATGTCAGCAGTAAAAGGAAAAAGAAGGAAACGATAGGGTCTCTTCATGGAGATGATGACCAATTACTAACAGGGGACAGGGAAAAGGCAGAACTACTCAACACCTTCTTTGCCTCAGGTTTTTCCAAAAAGGAAAATAGTGCTCAACCTGAGGGACAAAGAGCATGTGAAGTAGTGTGGGAAATGCAGCACAGAATAGGTAGAGAAGTAGTACAGGATTACCTGGCTACCTTGGATGAATTTAAGTCTCCTGGGCCAGACGAATTGCATCCAAGGATATTCAAAGAACTGGCAGAAGTAATATCAGGACCATTGGCAATAATCTTTGAGAATTCTTGGAGAACAGGAGAAACCCACAGACTGGAGGAGGGCAAATGTTGTCCCTATCTTCAAAAAGGGGAAAAAAGAAGACCCAAATAATTATCGCCCCGTCAGTCTGACATCAATTCCTGGAAAGATTCTAGAGAAGATCATTAAGCAGACAGTTTGTAATTACTTAGAAAGCAATGTTGTCATTACTAGAAGTCAACACGGGTTTCTCAAAAACAAGTCATGCCAGACTAATTTGATCTCTTTTTTTGATAGAGTTACAGGCCTGGTGGATGAAGGGAACGCTGTGGATGTAGCATATCTTGATTTCAGTAAGGCCTTCGACAAGGTTCCTCACAATATTCTTGCAAAGAAGCTAGTAGAATGTGGGATAGATAGTGCTACTGTTAGGTGGATTTGTAATTGGTTGACTGACCAAACCCAAAGGGTGATCACAAATGGCTCCCCTTCGTCCTGGAAAGAAGTGACTAGTGGGGTGCCCCAGGGTTCTGTTCTGGGTCCCGTGTTATTCAGCATCTTTATCAATGACTTGGATGAAGGAATAGAGAGTATGTTGATTAAATTTGCAGATGATACCAAATTGGCAGGGGTTGCTAATTCCCCACAGGACAGGATTAAAATTCAAAATGACCTTGACAGATTAGAGTCCTGGGCCAAAACTAACAAAATGAATTTCAACAGGGAGAAATGTAAGGTCCTGCAGCTAGGCAGAAAAAATGAACTGCACAGATATAGGATGGAAGACACCTGGCTAGACAACAGTACCTGTGAAAGGGATCTAGGAGTCTTGGTAGACCACAAGCTGAACATGAGTGAGCAGTGTGATGCGGCTGCCAAGAAAGCCAATGCGATTCTTGGTTGCATCAATCAGAGTATAGTGTCTCGATCAATAGAAGTGATAGTACCACTCTATTCTGCTTTGGTCAGACCTCACCTGGAGTATTGTGTCCAGTTCTGGGCACCTCAATTCAAGAAGGATGTTGACAACCTGGAACGTGTCCAGAGGAGGGCGACTAAAATAGTTAAAGGTCTGGAAGCCATGTCCTACGAGGAGCGGCTTAGGGAGTTGGGAATGTTTAGACTTGCAAAAAGAAGGTTAAGAGGGGACATGATAGCCTTGTTTAAATATTTGAAAGGATGTCATGTTGAAGAGGGGACAGGTTTGTTTTCCAGGGCTCCAGAGACTAGGACACGGAGCAATGGTTTCAAACTACAGGAAAAGAGATTCCATCTGAACATTAGGAAGAACTTCCTGACGGTCAGAGCTGTCCGGCAGTGGAATAGGCTGCCTCGAAGGGTGGTGGAGTCTCCTTCTTTGGAGGTTTTTAAGCAGAGGCTCGATGGCCATCTGTTGGGAGTATTTTAGTGGATGTTCCCGCATGGCGGGGGGTTGGACTGGATGGCCTGAGCGGTCTCTTCCAACTCTATGACTCTATGATTCCATCCATGCCCCATTTTGCCTATATCACTATCATAACTCTGTATTTGCATTTGTTAATAGGATGTTATCATGATTTTAGTAGTAATGTCAAATTCGCCATTATGTTGAGAGAAATTATTATGAGAAATAAATAAGAGAAATACTAGTGTAACAGTACATTGAACAACAAAATCCCATATTAAAGAGCATTTGCTGTTTCCACCTTTTGACAAGACAGTTTATCTCTCTTTATCTCAGAAAGAGAGGTCATTTCATTCTCATTGTCCTCACAAAGAAATGAAACATGAATAATGCAGCAACTTTTAAAATAATTGAACATTTGGCCTTGAGACTAGTTTTTGTCATATTTAACAAATTCCCATTTATTCCAGATAAGAATGCATTCTCTTTCAAATTAGAGACTTACATGAGTAATTATATAAAATGATATGTTTATTTACACCCTTAAGTCACATTTAACTTATTTTCTGTGATTTTATTTTTTTAAAATGCTCCATTTCATTATGTCAATCTCTAATTTACTGTGCTAACTAGATGAACGTGCTGTTACTGTTTGAAAGACAACTTATTCATGGTGGGTAATAAAATTGCCCCTTATTATTGTGATGCCTTTCCTTACGCCTGCTGTCAGGAAGACAAGAGATGCTTGCATGCAGCGCTGAGAGAGGGAGAAAAACCTCTGATGTATTGTATTAGTCTAGACAAGAGATTTTTTCTAGTTCTGATAATGAGCCTGCCTTAACTAAGAAGAATAGGGAATAAAATTCAATTCTTCATACTTAAATTGGGGTAGCATTAGCGGGAGGTGAGGGAAATAGAAATAAATAAACCTGTGAATGGATATTTGGCTGAATGAGCAATTTGTATATCTATACAATCATAATTATGACTGCCAGGGATGAAACAGAAGCCTATCTAATTCAGCCTTCGTTAATGAGATCGGAAACATTGGGGAATCTAGCTTGGTCAGCAAAATGACATTTATCTGCAGCATTCCCAGTCTGCAAGGAGTTAAACTCAGTGTATTGGTCCTCATCCAGCCCAGAGCCAAGTTCAAAAACAAGTCAAGGACCTGCGTGGTTGTACCCTATTCAGATGTTACAGGGAGAGAGAGAGGTCCATGTCATCCACATACTGAGGGCACTTTGCTCCCAGACCCCTACTGCTACCAAAAGCTATAGAGAGAGAATATTAAATATCACTATAAACAAGATGGAGTGCACAGCTCAGTGGCCCAAGGCTATAAGAATAATTGCTGGTCCAGAAGAGTGTTGATAGACCCGCAAGCCCTACTTGCCAGCAGTAGAGGGGAGCATTCTGTTTCCAGTTCTGTCACTCTCCTACATGTAGCAAGTGACTACTCCTAATATGAAGATAAGACTCCACTATCCATGGAGTCCCCCTGTGTGTGTTGGGACCCTTGAAAATCAGCATTCTGACTCCTGTAGACAGTCTGCAGATGTAGGAGAGCAACAGAAACAGAAACAGAGGTGTGATGTTGAAGCACTCGACTATATTTAGAGTGAGGATGCTAACGACAGAGTAGAGTTATCCTAGGGTATCCCTCTCTTAATAACTGAGATCCATCAGTGTAGCCCATGCCATAACTGAGCTAGAAACACAGTTAGAAGCATTGGAGCATTTATGTGCAGGCTTACATCAAACTCCTTCCCTTCTTGGTCTAGTAGTCCCAGTTGGGTCTACTACCTCAGTGTCTGGAGATGGGACTTTTTGCCTCCTCCTGAGTAAACCCCTCCTCCTGAATGGACAAAATGTTCCTGTAGTGACTAGGTTTGCATTTAGACAACTGTGAACCTGGCGCCTATTCTGCCACCTACACCCTAAATTATGGCATGCTGAGAAGAAAGAGTTGAGTACAAAGACAGGCTTTAGAATTGTATTAAAGGTGTCCATTGGCATCCCGTGTGAAACATTCCTGGAGCAAAATACTTCAGACTGCCTCATGTCTTCACTGGAAATTAGATTTTCTTCAGCCACTCAGTGCTCATCCTAAATCCTTACCTACCAAGCTATGCCTGAGTGGAAGCCTCATAGAACAAGGTCAAAGAAAGGAGAATTTGATAGATTAAAATAAAGAGCCTAGTGTGCTTTATACCGTGTTTGGGCATCACAAGGTTTTTGTATAATAATAATAACCTTTATTGGCCTATAAAATATAAAATAAACATAGTCGAGCTAGTTTGTCAGGTTCAGGGCTTCGCCTCCTAACAATTGACTCAAGGAAAACAGTTACTTGTTCCATAATGTCAACCACCTCCACTGATAACATAAAATGGACCTTGTCCAGATCGGATTTCCCCTCCAGCTTTAATAATATTGAGGTGACGTTCTTTTTGCGGCAGTCCTGATGAAGCGGACAGTGCAAGAGCATGTGAGTGAGGGTTTCCAAGGGACCCTGCTCACATGGACAATATCTTTCGGAATAATGGGTTCCGTCATACCTACCATACAATACAGCACCAGGCATGACATTGCATCTGGCCAGAGAAAAGGCTCTGCGGTTTTGTGGACATTTAAGGAGCATGAGGAAAGCAGCTGGTTGTCCCATTTTAAAGGGGATGTGGAGAGACAATGGGGAACAAGTCTTATATAAGTTTTTTTATATATATAAGTGGATGGCTTTATTTTCTACAGCTTTGTTGGGACAAGTGATAATCTAACATAACACACAAGGGTATACCTCCTGGTACATCAACACAATTCCTATTGTGCGGGTAGATCTCAATATATTTAATAATATCCAGTATGAAACTAGTTGTCTTCTCAAAGTTAATTAAAGCTATTCTGCTTTTTTGAAAAACAGGTCTCATAACCACAACATCAAGAAAATTGGATCGTGAACAGCAAGCAGAACATTTCCTTGAGGTAAGAGGAGACGGACATGTGCTCTGAAACAGGGCTAAGCAGACTAGGGTTCAAAGTATGTATATGTCAAAGTATGTATATATCCCCCTTTATTCCCTTGTGCACTCTTGATTCTACCCTCATTTCGGATTTGGTGACAGTACATTTTAATGACATTCGGATCTGCCCACAAACCATATTGTTGTAAGTTCTGACACCAATAGCAATGAGAAATCCAGGCTTAAAAGCATTGAACTGTCTTCCAGGAATGAAATAATAGTAGCATACGATGTTCTTCTTGTGGTCTCTGTGAAATCACACATACAGATTCATTCTCTGCCTGTGCAAACATCCTTGGGGTCTTCTAGAGCCTAGAAAACGATTAAGACATGCCATCTTCATTGCCCGTGCTCCACATCCAGAGGGCAGTCTTCAGTTCCCTTTTTGGTCACCACCGAGAGAAGCCCTCAGGAGTTTTCTTAGATACCACCATCACTAGATTTCTCTCAAGCTGTATGTATATAGTTTTTCTTACCTTTCTTCCACACCTTCACTTCTTCTCTTCCTCATTCCAAAAATATTGTTTATTATTTAATCATCATTCATGGTTAATGGCTGTCCCCACCTTTTATGGCCCCATCTGGCCCATTCTAAAGATGTGTCAGTTGTAATTAGAGATGAATGCGAATATCCGTGTCCCAGGTGAGCCTAATAGGGGTATTGCTCACGGAAGCTGCCTGTCCACTCATGCTTTGCTGTGCCACCAGCTTCCCGTTCCTCCTGCCAATCGCAGTAGTAGCTCCGCTGTCTCCCTGCTCGGCTGGCCACTCTAGGCAGGCGATGGAGGATAAATCTCCCTGCATCGCTGCTGAGTTGTAGCTGTAATAATAAACTCTCCTTTGCTGAAAGACATTCAAAGTGTTTATATTACCTCGGTGATGGACATCAACCACAAAGCTACAGTTCTGCAAAAAAAAATTGATGAAGGGAGCCATTAGGAACCACCAAATATACCTGAGATTTTATCTGTGGGAAAATCCCTGCAGGCTGTTGATATAGTTGCCAAGCAACTTCCATTCCTACAGCTTTGGTCTGTAAATCTCTGATGGAGGTTCTTCAGACCAATTCCACCTGCTGGTAAGACTGTTGAGGAGCAAGCTACTCAGATAGACCCTAGCCAGTCAACTCCAAGGCCAAACCTTGAAACTGAGAATAGACCTTCCACTTTTAAATCATTGAAACCACCAACATGGATACAGAAAAGAAAGAAGAGGTCTACTGATCCTGACCCTAAGTCAAAAAAGGGACAAGATCAAGAACTCAAAGAGCCAAACACCTCTGCCCAAAGTAGGAGGTAGAGGAGTCCTGGGATCAGGCATTGCCCACAGACTTCAGCCAATTGCCCGAATAGAGCCCATTTGCCCAGCAAATGCTAGGCAAGTTATCACCACCCAGTCGAGAGCTCCTCCAGGAGAAGAATCACTTATTTTTCAAGAGTGATATTGGGTGTCCTCCTCAATGTTGGGTTTGAACCTTCAGGATAAATGCTCTACAATGGTAAAGAGACTGCCGAAATGTCGGCACTGGCCGGTGGAGGAGTTGAGATACCTTCCTCAGTTCTACACTAGCACTGTACTCTACTTGTTTCCCAACACTAAATGGATAGTTAGCACAATATCTTTTATGCTACCAACTAGTACAGAAGCTACTGCCTAGTTCCCTGAAAGGGCATTCTGCTAGAGTGGTTGCTGCATCCATGGCATTTCTCAGAGGAGCTCAACTGAGAGGCATTTGCAAGGCAGCGACCTGGTCTCAGCCTTTGACAATTGCCAGACATTATAGACTGGATGTCTGGGCTAAGCTTGATGCCGCATTCAGCAGAACAGTGATCTCCTGTGTATTGGTGTGACATTCCGCTACTGGTAAGGGGGGTTACCAGTCACTCATATGTGTGATTTCACAGGAACCATGAAGAAGAAAGACAGGTTGCTTACCAGTAATTGTAGTTCTTCAAGTGGTCATCTGTGAATTCACACAACCTCCCCATTTCCCCTTCAGTCTGCCATACAACTCCTGTTGGTTCTGAATCAGTAGCATACTGAGGGAACTGCCCTCAGGATTGGGAGGGCATGTGGTGGAGGGGGCATGTCCTAATACTTTTCTAGGCCCTAGAACAGTGGTTCCCAACCTTGGGTCCCCAGATGTTCTTAGACTAAAACTCCCAGAAGCCTTCACCACCAGCTGTGCTGGCCAGGATTTCTGGGAGATGTAGTCCAAGAACATCTGGGGACTCAAGGTTGGGAACCACAGCTCTTGAAGATTTGCATAGGTGCAAAACAAACCTCACAGATGACCACTCAAAGAATTCCAGTTACAGGTAGCAACACGCATGTAAACCAGTTGTGCATAAGTAGAGGCTCATTGTGTCAGCATCCCAAAATACACTGATACCTTCACTGGATTTTGAGGGGAGTGATTGTCACCATTGCACTCTTATATAGAATAATGCTACTCTTTATTTCCTTCCTTCCTTCCTTCCTTCCTTCCTTCCTTCCTTCCTTCCTTCCTTCCTTCCTTCCTTCCTTCCTTCCTTCCTTCCTTCCTTCCTTCCTTCCTTCCTTCCTTCCGCTCCTCCTCTTACTGCTTCATCATCCTGGTTTGTTTGGGGTTTTTTGCCTCTTTTCTGTCCCAGACTAAAACTCCTTGATTTTTTGTTGATATTTTTTATTTTTTATTTTTGGAGATTTTAACTTCCCATGTTCCATAAAAAGCGGCTGGTGTATTTGATGGCCAGAGGGGATGTCATAAATTTAAGTTCAGGCATTCATCACGCTGGTACCCATATCCATAATGGAAGGAATGAAACAGTGTTGAAGTGGAGCCAAGACTCACAGTGTTGAAGAGCTGGAACATGTTGATTAGCAGAGACATAATTAGTAATCTCTTTCAGAGTTCTCTTTCTGAGTGGAGGCACGATCCTCACAGCATAGTGGAGAATGGTATGGATTTGCCCTGCAGCAATCTGTTGTTGCAGCCTCTCCCTGGTGTAATGAAAAGTTTGTAGCTAGCTTGGTCTTAACTGGACAATTAAGACCTATGAGCTTTTTAAAAAAACACAATTGGTGGATATGAACACTGCTAGAAATGATTTGCTGATACGGGTCCTTATAGCTGCATACAATGTGTGACTCCCCTTTTTAAAAACAGTTTTCACTGATGAAGAAAAGTGACTAACTGAAATTATCTTACCACAGAAATGTGTGCACTAATTAAGAGGCTTTATATCTTTTATTAGCCTTGGGCATAGGCATGAAACATGGTGAACAGAATATTTCCTGAAAGTATCCCTTAATTATTTTTTTTAATGGTATCTGCTTTTTAATTGGGAAAGAAGTTGCAAAGTAGGTAATTCATTATAGTTCAGCTTCAGTTATTTGAGTGTGGTTGATTTACATGGGGAATGTTAATAGGAAATCTGGTACCTGTTACTTTTGAAGATAAGCACAGGGTCCCCCTGTCACAGTCTGAACATGGAAAAATCAAGGAAGGATGATTAGTGCCCTGAGGCTTCTGAACCTTTATGACTAGAAGAAGCCAAATTATTGACTGGCAGATGCAAAGAATAGAAGCCCAGATTGGCCTCCCGCACCCACCACTACATTAAGAACCCATTAACATTTGTCCTTTTGACAGCAACTTTTTCCAATAATGAAAACAAACAGGCTGTTGACAGTTCAAGGCTAAGTCATCTGAAGGGGAAGGGTTCCTTTTATGACACTTGCAGAGCATTTTGTGAACTGTTTGGCTATTAACGTGGTTAATTAACCTCCTGGGGGAACCCTTAATTGCCAGAATAACCATGGTGTCCCCATAGAACCACTTTAGCCCTCCGGAATGATTTCATACTCTTCCTCCCATTAGAGTCTGATTGACGTAAAAAGAGAATAAAATTGGCTCCCTATGAAAAGATAGCTGACTAGGGATTGACCTGAAAGCTTCCGTTTTCCGCTTCCATGGTGCGTGTGCATGTTTGGAAGGAGGGGACCGTGGCATTGATGGGACCCTGTGAATATGGAGGTCCTTTAATTATTTCTTAAAATAAACCTGTCCTGATTTCCTCTAAATCTGACTGTGACATAGTACCCACAAAGCTTTTTCTTTAGCCCATTCATAGCCTTCAATGCAAGGCTTGAACAAAATGAAAGAGTTTTGTAAAAACTGTAAAAGCAACGGCGAAGACAACTAAGAGCACTGAAAATGGGTGAGTGGGTTACTATCCTGGCATATTGAGAGGACATTTTTGGTGAGTTGTTCATTATAGCTTAAGATAGGTTTCCTGGATAATAGCAGTCTCTTGGACCAAGGCATAGTACTAAACATTTGAAGATAGGATTTATGTATTTATCTTTTAGAAAAGTATCCATTTTTTCATAGGTACCTAATGTCAGTCTTGAAAATTACTGTGAAATTAATAGCGCCCGCCCAAAAACTGTTTTGCTCTTGTGTGTGCTCATCATTGTTGTTGTGTACAGTATCATCAAGTGGGAACTAACTTATAGTGACCCTAATAGGGCTTTCAAGATAAGTGAGATATTTAAGGTGTGGTTTTACCAGTTCCACCCTCCCTGATGAGTTTCTGTGGCTGAGCAGGGATTTGAACCCAGGCCATCTGAGTCCCAGTCTGTCACTCCATCCACTACACCTCACTTTATATCCCACACTTTGTATCCCCTGGGTAATAATAGCTCACATGTGTAATGAACGTGTGTCAGTTCATTATTTAGAGTGTACTGGTCAGAATCTTATTGGTTCTTTATGCTGGCATAAATTTCAGTGGCATAAGTTATAGTAGATAATTACTACCAGTTAACAGATCACTGTTTTGGATATACAAGTAGCAATTTGTTAACTAATAAAAATTAGCTGCTGCGATTTATGCCATTGAACTTACATCAGCTTAGTTATTTGGCCACTATTATGAATTTCCCTCAGCATGATGCAGAAACAGTCTACCTGATTCGAATTTTGTCAGAGAGCTCTCAGGAGGTGAGGAGGATATTCTTGAACATCATAAATTGACTCATAATGTTCTCTGGATTGTAGTAAATTGGTTTAGCATTTCGTATGTGTGTCCAGAGGCAGAATATTCATCTTAGTTCACGGTAATGTAAAAACATCTTCGAAGGAGATTTGTAAGGCTGAGGAGACAGATGGGTAAGTCTGGGAATTCTCTGAGGCCTTGGTGCAAAACAGAACACAAGCAGAAGCTTCCTTCCATGCTGTGTTCTCCATTAACCTGGTCTCTTCAATCTCTTTAATTTATAGCGAGACTTCTGAGACATACACAAATTGAGACTTTTAGATATTTTGCAAGTCATCCATTTCATGTGTGGAATTTCATCATCAAGAGTATTATCTGCGAACTTGGGCTCAAATCCACTTGGCAGTCCCAACAAAAGGAGATCCACCAAATCCATAGCATTCACATACAGTAAATGTTGATTTCCTGTTTATCAATAGATTTAGTCGGTTTCCTGCAATAGGTAGTAACAATTAGGCCTTAGCAAGTACTTTTGACTGCAGATTATTTAGGACTATAAAATGATGCTGGTCCCTCTCCTTGCAGAATTCCATTGTTTACTTCCTTTGATTCAATGTAAAAATTGCACTATTTTCCTCACTGTTTTGTGATTGTCTGATTGTTTTGCTTATCAAAAAGAAAACCTGCCTTCTCCGATTCACCATGTTAGGGTCCTTCCCTTCAGTTTCTTGTTAGTTTGGTGCTGCCATTATACCACCGCCAACGTTCCTGAAATGCAACACAACCAGTTCCTCATATATTACACAACACAGCTACCTCATACCGTAGTACAAAGAAGGTGACTGGTAGCTAAGGCAGTAGCTTGTCATATTGTCCTTCATCCCATCCCCCTGGCCGAACCTCCAGTAGAAAGGACACCTGTTCCTCAATTGACAGGATTGTGGAGTCAGCAGCAAAAAATGTCTGGACCCCAGGTGTTTCCAATTTAGCATACTTGACTTGTGGTCTGAGGTCCACGCTGTCCCCCAAAACTAATCATATTGTGTAACACTCCTCCAAGTTATGGCGGGTTGCTTTTCTCCATTTGAGCAAAATATGGGAGGGGGTGTTGAATCATACTACAAAATGTCAAGCATGGATGCAGATCTGATAGGAGAATCTCCTGGGGAACATGGACTGAATCGGGCACTTATTTGTAAGCCCTTAATTGGTTGTGGATTGGATTGAGGGGCCAGTGCACAGCTCTACTTGGGACTGCCCTCAATTTGGCATGATTTTGTATCCTCACAGTATCTGTGTCTCTGCACTAGAGGAGATTTGCATCTGACATAACCTGGCTCTGCCCTTACTCCACCGTTCCCCTTCCCCTTCTTTGGCTTTTCTAATGGCAGACCTTAGGCTGCAAAGCAGGTCTGCTGGCCGTTCCCTTTGCTCACAGATCTCCATAAATCAGCCAGGAGAAGAACCATGTTCTGGCCTAAAGGCATTTCTGCAGACAGAAGGGCAGTTCTACTGACTTAAGGAGCTTCTATTGTTGATTCTCCCCACAATCAGTACATTTTAAAGTTCATACTGCATGGGAAAGTGGCAGTCTATTCGTTTCCAAGATCTTATGGAACAGCCATGCTCCCATCAGTCACAACCACCTAAAATCAGTTGTTTCTGCCATTTCTGAAGTCAGCTGATGAAACTTCACTCATGGCAGACCGTGGTATTCCAATACAAACTGCCCACTTGAATGCTTTTATCTTGTTCTACTGATTAGTCTTCAGAGATCACATATTTTGTGATTCCCTGCATCCCCTGCCCTTCCTTTGCCTAGAGATGTGCAAGTAAAATAGCTTCATCTTAAATCAGATGAAAATTACATGAACATTACATTATTTTATAGCCTTTAGCAATCCAAATGCAATTCCACCGACAGTTCCACAAAATAATAACTTAAATGGATCGATTTCCGAGACAAGGATAGTGCTTCTTTAAACATTCAAGACGGTGAAAGAAATAAAAATCTAGTTGTTATTTTTTTGTGTGGATCAGATAAATGGAAATAAATGCCTCATAGAAGGTAAGCTGTGATTGAAGCTTCCAGGATCCTGATACAGTATTTCGTGAAGTGCTGGGCCATTCTGAACATAAAGTCCCTCTCACACACATTCACACAGTTTCCTCCTCTCTTCACGCCTTTCAGATGTACATGAAAGAGGGGGGAAATAGATCTTTCCTCTTTTTAGAGAAAGTCCATCTCATGTCCTTTTACACTTAAAATACATCAGAAAAAGATGAGCGAATAAGAAAGTAAGAATTATGTTCCTGTGCTTTCTGAATTATAAAAATACTCATTGCAGGTGAGAGAACAGGGGCTCAAGAGAAATCATCTGCTTCATAACTCTAAGTTGGGTTTACAGAGAGCTCCCTTCAGAAATTACTTTCAGAAATTTCCCAAGGGGTGGCCATATCAATCCAGACTCTGTTGCAGCAAAAGTAACAAAGAGTGTTACAGTACATGAAATGCTCACATATTTTATTTGGCATAAGCTTCTGTGGACTGTAGCGAACAGTAGCTACACTCCATGCATCCGAAGAAGCAGGCTGCAGTCCATGAAAGCTTTTACCCCTGCAAACCTGATGACAAGGAGTTTGATAGAGGTAATTTGGAGATAAACAAGGATATATTTTATCTGGAAGCTCAAAATAAAAATTACGAATGTCATATATGGATGGTGCTTCCCTTACTGAAATCTCTTATTGGAGCAGAATATAAAGTAATAGCAGTGAACTGTATGCTGGTGAGCAACTGAATGGAATGGCGTGACTGGGAAAAGAGAAGAGGCACTAGCGTACAAAGGGTAGAATGGTTTGCACCGTCTATTTCTTAGTCCACGCTGTTAAGCAATTTTTAAAATGGATTTTTTTGTTGACTATACTTGACATCCCTGAATGCAATGACTGGTAACTTCATTTCTGGAAAGGAAAGGAAAAGAAAAAAAATATTACAAGTAGCATAATTGTGTTTGTTGGTTGGTTTGTTTTTGGTTTGTTTCTTTAAATTATTTTTATCTCACCTTTCTCCTTAAGAAAGACCCAAGGTGGCTTACATTATTAAAATATTTAAAGCTAAAAACAGTAAGTATACAAATATTTTTTAAAAAATCAAATAAAACCAAAAGCAACACCAAAACCACATTCAAAGTAATAAGGCACAACCATCCATTCAAAAACCCCACTCAGGAAGCTAATCACTCTGGGAAAGCCTGCCTGAAAAGCAAGGTCTTTGTCTGCTTGCAGAAGGACAGCAAAGAGGGGGCCAGCCTGGCCTCCTGTGGGAGGGAGTTCCAGAGTCTGGGAGCAGCAACAGAGAAGCCCCTCTCCTGTGTTCTTTCCTAATGTGCCTGTGAGGATGGTGGCACTAAGAGAAAGGCCTCTCCAGCAGATCTTATTACCCGGGTAGGCTCATAAAGGGAGATACGGTGTTTTAGATAGCTTGGACTCAAGCCATTAAGGGCTTTATAGCTTACAACCAGTATTTTGAACTGTGCTTGGAAACAGATTGGTAGCCAGTGGAGCTGTTGTAACAGGGGGGTTACCGTATTTTTCCCTGTATAAGACGACCCAATGTATAAGACGACTCCCCCTTTTCTAACCCCCAAATTAGAAAATTTGATCCCTGTAGGGCTTAGGAAGTGGATAAAGCAGCCGTGAAAGGGCTGCACGATCGCACCCCTTTGATCCTGAAGCTGCCATGAAAGGGCTTCAGGATCAGAGGGGTGCGATCGTGCAGCCCTTTCACGGCTGCTTTACCCGAAGGGAGCCTTCCCTTCCTTTTTGCTAAGCCCCGTGGCTTCTCAAAAGGCAGGGAATGCGGCTCCCTTCCGTGTATAAAACGACCCTCAATTTTTTGTCTCATTATTTAAGGAAAAAGTGTTGTTTTATACACGGAAAAATACGGTATTTGTTCCCTGTGACCAGCTCTAGTTAGTGATCTGGCAACTGCATTTTGGACCCGAACACTTTTCAGAGGTAGCCCCACATACAGCATGTTACAGTAATTCAGCTGGGATGTAACTAGGGCATGACCACCTGCCATACTAATGAAACCAAGTTACTTATTTGCTCCTTGCAAAAAGTTACATAATGATTTACTTTGAAGAGAAACTTTCCAAACTGTGTTGTTTTTTTAACTTGTCATGGGGAGGGTTGGAGAATATGCAGGGCTGCTATTTTCATTGGCCATTCTAAGTTTCTGTACCGAATGTAAACATGCACTAGATCTTTGTAGATTCCTTCTAAGGCTGTGTTTTAGCCGGTAGCCCTTTCCTGGGCTCTTCCCCTCCCTCTGTTTCCCTCAATGTCTTTACAGCTTGTCGGCATAGTGAAATTAGTTGCCGATTTTGTTCGGATAGCAAATGGAATGACAGCTGTCTGAAATGCATGCTGAAAATTAATCATTCTCAGATATGAATATACAAGCAAGCCTCCCCAGCTTCCTCCAGAAGTGGAGAGAATATAAATCATGCCTGTTCTGTTCTGCCAGTGTACATGTGCGGTTTGATGGAAGTGAAACGTTTAATCCAGTTACAGCTCATTGACTTGCACATTGATGCTTAGAAAAAGGAAAATAAATCCAAAGCTTTATTCTTGGTTCCAATATTGGAATGAAGTGTCACAACCGTAGGGCTGTTCATGCCTTTCTGGGCAAGCATCTCATTCTGAAATGGCCATTTTTCTTTTCTTTTCTTTATTTGGTGCCAGGTAAATTTAGTTTTAAGAATAATTTCTTACCTTCTGAGCTCTCTCTTTAGCAAGGAGCCGTCTGTTAACAGAAGTGAAAGAGTTAGGTTCCAGCTTATGGCTCTCCCTCTGGACATCAGAAGTGGATTTTCTCAGGCAGCTCTGTTGTGTATACAAACACATTTTGTGAGAGGTGCACAGGAGTATACCTCTGATATTGTGCCACCTATCAGTAAAGTGGTCCAGAGACCATTACTAATAGAAAACGTCAGTCCAAACACCATGTTGCAACTTTGGAACTGGTTCTTATTTATTTATTTTATTTATTTAAAATATTTTTTACTCTGCTTTTCTCCTAGAAGAGTCCTCAAGGTGGCTTGCAACAGTGAAAGACAATATTTAAAGTTGAAAACAATGAGTATACAATAGTGGTTGACATAATTAAAATACAATATTTAAAGCTAAGAACAAAGAGTAAAGAGGCATCCTGCATCATTAAAAGACAATATTAAAGCTAAGAAAAACAAGTATATATTAAAAAAAACAATGCCACTCTGAGAAATGGAAAACATAAAAATGGAAAACACAAGTAGTACTAAAAATCCAGTCAAAGCAGTAATGCATAACAATCCATCTAAAAAATCACACACAGGTAGCTTGTTACCTTCAGGAAGGCTTGCCTGAAGAGAAAGGTCTTTGCCTGCTTGTGGAAGGACAGCAAAGATGGGGCCAGCCTGGCTTCCCGTGGGAGGGAGTTCTTGAATTGGGATTAGAGATGGGGGATATTTGTATACGAATATCCCCCCACAGGTGAAAATAACGAGGGTCCGGCCCCATGGGGCCGGACTGTCCACTCACCATTCCGCCGCGGACACACGCTCGATGGAGCCTTCTTATTGTGCCGTTGTCCACAATGGATTAGCCACTCTGCGACCTGGCAGAGAGGCTTGTCATCCCGCCTCCTGCCAGGAGTGGCTAATCCATTGCGGACAACGGCGCGATAGGAAGCCTCCATCGAGCGCGCGTGAGTGGACAGACCCTCATTATTTCCACCTGTGGGGGGATAGTCGTATACGAATACCCCCATCTCTAATTGGGATCATATTTGGCAGAGTTATGATAAACAGCATGGCCTTGTTTTGTGCTAAAACTTGAACAAGTTTTGACAGGATGAAGAAGAAGCTCTAATTCTTGTTCTTAAAAGATCCTGCCACGAGCAATTTTTGCGACCATTTTTGCCAACACGTAGCTAGTTCAATGGTTATTGTTCTGAAAAGAAAATGCTTTGATTTTAGTCTGGGAAGGGTGGGTGATAGCTAAAGAGAGGATGCTTTCAGCCTTTCACTGTTAGCTGCCACTTCTGTCCATATGTCACTAGGTGCGATGTCTGGTAGGTAATTGATTTATCAATAGGGTTGGCTTCAGGCATCCAGTAATGATTCTTGAGCTTTCATTGAGTGGTACATCTACCTGTTGGGTATGGGAGAACTATACCACACCAGCCTGGCTTTTTTCACGTCTCTAGTGCCTGCCAGTCTGACAAAACTTTACAAACTCTTCCCATCAAAAGTACTATCTAATTCTTAATTCCTCCTGCTTAGATGGGAAAGTTGCTCCATTGTAGTTTGTATGTTTGTTTTAATAGACTCACTCAATTTGTGCCTCCTGCTCCCAAATGTGGAATTGTCTATAACCTGTAGATCTATTTCTCAGTTTGTAGCATGGTGTACAAAAGAAAGAAAAAGGTTCAGCCACAGGCACATATTTGAAAAATGTACAAAGGAAACCTCCGTATAACTTACAAAACAATCAGTGGGACATACGTGCATTTTTAAGATGCATGTGAAATCTGTACAATTATTTTGTAGCGAAGGAGAAGTTTTGGAGAGGAGGATAAGTTTACATCAGTAGGATTGGGATCTGAAAGATTTATCAGTTCCTAATTGCAGTTTGCTGAATAGCTCAGTGATTAAGGTATCTGGATGTGCAGCCAGATCTTGGGAGTTTGATTACCCACCGTGCCTCCTCTGAATACAGCCAGCCCATGCAGCCTTCCACAATTTGTACAGTCCCAGGGTGCTCCCAGAAGAAGGGAATGGCAAACCATTTCTGTGTATTCACTACCTGGAAAACCCTGAAAAAGGGCTGCCATAAGTCAGAACTAAGTTGACAGAACCCGCCTTGGGTTCTTTTTTTTAGGAGAAAAGCAGGATAAATATATTTTAAATAAATAAATAAATATTTTTATTTATTGTGGTTTATGACTTCTTAACTAGATGAGCTCAGTAATAATGAGCTCAAACTACAGGAAGTCCGATTTAGGGTGAATATCAGGAAGAATGTCTTAACTGTTAGAGCAGTACAACAGTGGAACCAATTACCTCAGGAAGTGATGAGTTCTCCAACACTGGAGGCACTCAAGAGAAATTTAGACAGCTACCTGACATATATCCTTTGATTTGAATTCCTGCATTGAGCAGGGGGTTGGACTTGATGGCCTTATGGGCCCCTCCCTACTAATTATTCTATGATTCTTTGTATGGAGCAAAATTGTTCTCTTAGTGCTTTGCTAGCACAGGACAGTAATAGTGTGTGTACATGCATCTGTGCTGCACCCTCATTTATAAAATTAATTTGACCATCTCTTCCTGGTGGCATTCCCATGACTGACTGACTGACTGAGTGATGTTCTCCTTGAGGCTGCCCAAGTGAGCATCTAGTGGAGAGGAACTTGCAGAGTGACCCTCAACTTTAAATTGAAGTTCTTGGGATGACTCCTGGGTTTTCCAGTAATAAATCAGCTATGTAATGAAGGGGAGCCTTGTGATCATTGGTCAAAAGAGC
This sequence comes from Intellagama lesueurii, assembly GCA_037013535.1. Taxonomy (NCBI): domain Eukaryota; kingdom Metazoa; phylum Chordata; class Lepidosauria; order Squamata; family Agamidae; genus Intellagama; species Intellagama lesueurii. The sequence goes on from JBAJHW010000003.1 coordinate 13,519,762, forward strand.
TTGAACTGGCAAAATATGCATTATATGTAAAATATGCATTAGGATGCTATAATGGAATCTAGAATTAAAGGCACACGTGGTAACAGAAAGGATCAAAAGGCCAGAATTTCACTGGAATGGTATCCAGTACACAGAACTGATGAACCATAATTTTACCAATAATCGTAGGAAAACCTTGGCAGGGAGAAAGCTGTCCATTTCGTTCTCTTCCACATTTGAATTTTTAAATCCTCAATTTCTTTCCATGCTGAATATGAAGAGATCTGTAAATTTTGGAAGATTCTTCAAAACTAAACAGATATGAAGCCTCCTCCCACATGTGCATCAGCCACATGCCATAAGTACAGCCATTCCCAGCATGGATACCATAGCTGCTGAAGATTAAGGAGCCTTTTGGAAAGAAAGAAACAGCGACTCTCATTCAGTCAGAAAGTGGCTGATTGACCCAGGATTCAGATTTCCAAGAATTAATCACTGAAAGCCTTGATGGACACATCTGTCAGTTTCTGTTAGTTCCCTACAGTAGGACTATAATATCCACAGAGGATCAGTTCCAACCACCACCACCCCTGCAGATGCCAGAAAATGTGGAAGGATCAAACACTGTACATTTCATGGTTTCTGGCTCCCTCTAGCTGTTAAATACAGCCTGGAAATACATATCAATATGTATTGGGGGGGGGGTAGTATTTTCAAGCAGCGGATAAGTGAATCAGTGGATACTGATCCCATGGATAGGGGGTCCTACTGTATTTTGCAGAGGGTGGAATCTCAAGTTCTTTCCATCTAGGATATGAGAAAATTTTCAAAAACTGGTGAATTTTCATCAGAAATAAAGTAAAAACAAACATTCGTCCGTCCTTAGATATACCCAATAGCAATTGCTATGAAGATGGGAGCTAGTAAAATTGATGAGTTATCCCTATATTTTATTTTATTTTTAAAAAATTTACCTGCCTTTCTCCTTAAAAAGGACCCGTAGTTAAAAATACAATATTCAAAGCGAAAAACAGTAAATTATTCAAATATGTTAAAAGAATTAGATAAGCATTAGATTCTAAATGTTCGATAAAGGCATTACTTGTATCTGTTCACACGTGTCGTTTGCCAGGACATGGAGAAATAGAAGGCAACAAAGCCTACTGTGTAAAGTGCTCCGCTGTGACCTGTTTCTCAGCTTTCAAGCATAAAAATCACTTGCCTGGCAGAATGAGAAAGTCTGCCTGCTGTCACAGTTGTCGGTACCGATAAGTAAGTGCATGGATTCTCGGGCTGCTACTAATTGATAGGATCCAAAGAGATGAAGCATTGTCAGCTGCCTCACCCAGGGAGCTGCTATTCCGTTCTCAGGCCCAGTGGATTTCTTAATGGGTGGTTTGAGTTGTGAAATCCTGCAAAATAGTTGAAAGTAGTGTTGCTGGGGCTGCTGTCTTTCCCCCTCCCACTTTTTATGACAATTTTGGAAGCTTCCTTCTACCCCATTATTTTTAAGAGAAGCAAGGCTGCTCAAGAAGCAGGTGAACGAATAAAGAATGTTGTTCTCGTCAGCAGTTTTTATAGCACAAACCCAGTCAAGGCTTTTGTGCTTCAGTTGATGTAACTGCAGACAAAGGGAAAAGGTAGTTATGCTGCAATATAATAGATTTATTTAAGTCTCTGTGCAGGCAGTAGATTTTCAGAGACTTGAAGGCAGTGTTCCTGCAGTAAACATGTTGGTTTTTGCTCTCCCTTGGTCTCTGGCCGAATAGTTTCAAACTTCTGGAACACTGGAAAAACTGGGGAAGTGGGGAAAAAGTAATGTATGTTCACTTTTACTGCCTGTTGTTTGTCATGCTTGAAAATCCAAAAAACATCTTTGATCTGAGAAATTTCAGGACAGAAGATATAGACTGTATGTCAAGGGTACAATCATAGGAATGGGAAATGTGTGGGCCTGTTTCCCCCAGGGGTATTTCAGAGTTGTTGTTGTTGTTTAAATAAATGCTTTTTAAAATTAAAATTCAAAGCAATCAAAGAAGAAAAGATAGACAGTATGGTTATGTTAAAAATACGGTATGAAGAGCTGGCTATGGATTCTGGGAGCTGAAGTCCCAAACAACATGTGGACCAAATATTGAGAACTGCAAGCCAGAATCCTATTGAATATTTATGTGAATGTAAGAGCAGTCACAGACATTAGCACAGCTAACTGCAGCTAACTGAAATGGTGCTGTGCATCTGCCAGATGCATGAGCAGGCATATGCTCAACATGCAAACACCACCATTATCCATTCACTGTAGGCATCCTTCATTCTCGAGAGACTATGGTAACGTGCTCTGAATAGAGGTCTTGGAACAACATCTAGTGTGGCTGAGAAGGCCAATTCAAGAGTGACAATCCCTTCCACACTGAAGACAAATACAATCTGTCCCCTATCCAGCTCCCTGATTTTGCTGGTTTCGGGACTGCCTCTTGGCCTCGGCCTACTGAACAAGTGTCTCTTCAAATTGGGAGAGGCCATGCTGCACCGCCTGCCTCCAGGCTTGCTCAGATGTCAAGGTTTCCCATCTATTGAGGTCCATTCCTAAGGCCTTCAGATCCCACTTGCAGATATCCGTGTATCACAGCTGTGGTCTTCCTCTGGGGCACTTTCCCTGCACTAATTCTCCATACAAGAGATCTTTTGGAATCCGACTGTCAGCCATTCTCACGACATGCCCGAGCCAATGTAGACATCACTGTTTCAGTAATGTATAAATGCTAAAAATTCCAGCTCGTTCTAGGACTACTCTATTTGGAACTTTGTCCTGCCAGGAGATACAAAAAATGCATCAGAGACAACGCATATGGAACGTGTTCAGCTTCCTCTCCTGCCGTGCACAAAGGGTCCAGGACTCACTGCAGTACAGGAGTGTACTCAGGACACTGGCTCTATAGACCTGGATCTTGGTATATGCCGTCAGCTTCTTATTAAGCCATACTCTCTTTGTGAGTCTAGAGAACATGGTAGCTGCTTTGCCAATGCATTTATCCAGCTCAACATCTAGAGAGAGAGTGTCAGAGATCGTTGAGCCAAGGGACACGAAATCATGAACAACCTCCAATTCTTGTGTAGAGATGGTAATATCCATTCACTATGACATCTTAAAAAAATTTCTTATCTGTGTTTAAATTTCTGGTAGGAGTTCAGTGCAAATCAGCCTGGAATTCTCCCTCTCTAATCCAGACTTCTTTCCTTGGCTGCAGGGACTTCTGCTTTTTTTGTAGCAAATGCATTCTCATAAATTCAGGCGATACAATCGCTTGAATCAATGTGGAGGTGTAGTGGTTCTGTTTTAAGCCACTCCACTCAGCTACACCAGCAGGGAGAGAGGCAGGGAAGCTGGCTGCCATTTGGATCCTTTTCTCCCCAAATGTCAGAACCCTGTGGTAAGCCCCGGGAAATTTGTCACCGTCCCTGCGAATCAGGAGAAGAATATTGCAATTCTTTGTTGTCACCTGTAAGCCAAAGTTGTGTTTTCCCAGCCAAAGCAACTAGAACCATCACTGGCGTTGACAGCATCCCCATCAACTTCACTCCTGCAAGGATTCCTCCTGCTGTCCAGTCAGCTGCGATGGTGGGGAAGCTGTGGGGCATGAGTCACCAGCTCCTCATCTGATATTATCATACCATATCATATGGCATTGACAAATAATGATCTGGTCCCTTCCTGGATTTGGCCTACCACCAAGGGGCTGCTCCCAAGGAGGGATAGTTCACTTAAACAGCTGGGAACTGTGTAGTCAGTCAGGCATACAGTGAGGGAATCCATTGTCTTTGTTCAGAATGGAAGACCTACTATTGAGTCTGGGAATGTGGGGGAAATCAGTTTATTTCTCATTTTAATACAGACATGCTGACCTAATTCTCACTTTCCAAACAGTATGCAAACCAGAATGCAATTATCCTTCAGTTTTTGTACTTCTCCAAGTTTTTCTCAACGCATGTATTTTAAAAGAAATAGCATGCAAAAGAGCATGAATAAGTTGTCTGGAGAAAGAGGTCTATGCTGTAGAAAGTTGTATAAAGGGTGTGCGCATTTGTGTGAGTGTGGAAAATGAACTCCTGAGCTCCTTGTGTTGACAAGGAAGGTCTGCAAAGAAGTTGTAAACCTATGGTTGTTGTAGGTTTTTTGGGCTGTTTGGCCGTGTTCTGAAGGTTTTTCTTCCTAACGTTTCACCAGTCTCTGTGGCCGGCATCTTCTGGCCAAATGTTAGGAAGAAAAACCTTCAGAACACAGCCAAACAGCCCAAAAAACCTACAACAACCATCAGATCCCGGCTGTGAAAGCCTTCGAGAATAAGTTGTAAACCTATTTGGCTGAATATAGCTACAGAGCTCCATTAAATTAGGAGCCATGATATGGTACGGTTTCCAGTTATATGGAACTTTGTAACCAGATTCAGTTGCATTCAAGTATAGTCCTATAGAAACCCTTCAACACAAGAAGGTCAAGAGTGGAAAAGCTGGAGAATATACCGTAGTATGCTTAGAAATGAATAATACTGGAATACAGCTTTTATGCAGACATATTTATGTTCCCCTTTAATTGAGTAAATAACCTTAAAAACTTTTCATTGAAATTTGGTGTTCAACTATTCCAAATACACAGTAATATTTTTAATGCACTGTACTTTCCATTGCAATTAAAATGCACTAGAAACTGTTTTAAGGGCTGGCCCAAGCAAAATATTTCTGGATTCAAATTGCTCTCCTTCCCTCCCTCCCTCATATTTTATTTATTTATTTATTTATTTAACTTATATGCCGCCCACACTACCCAAAGGTCTCTGGGCGGCTTACAACAATTAAAATACAGTAAAAAAAGATAAAACAATTAAAATACAATTAAAATATATACAGTATTGTGTTGTGTTGTGGTATATCTTTCTCATTGTAATGCCTCCGTAGTGCCTGAATATGTTAATACTAAAACCTAGAGCAGGCAACAAGTATCGTCAAGTAATAGATGAAATGGTTAGAATTAAGACATGGAAAACCTCGCATCCTGCTGATATTAATGCCCTCCCCTCCACCAACGAATAATGTATCATTTGAACAAATGTCTATTATTCACCGGGAGTTGTAGAAGCAAGGCTGAAGGCTTGTCATAATTTGTAGCATGATGCCAATAAAATATATAGATAGGAAACCTTCAGAATCACATTGGGATTGTGTGGAAATAAAATATGGTAGCCTTCAGTTTTTCGTTTAACTCGTTTTTCAAAGATGGCGGGAGGCTGTATATTTTCTAACTGTAACTCAGGGAAGTATAATTAAATTGTGGATGGCTACAAAGAAAACCATATTCAGAGTTGTAACAGGATAATTAATGTTCACATTCTTTTAATTTACACAATCATTTAATCGCGCAGGTAGAAGATAATCTGGCTTGCTTATGATGCAAATGCAAGAGGAGATTTTACAGATCATATTTTACAGATGGTACTCAGGTATTGGGAAATAAATTTAAGGTTGTGGTCCTATACCCATTAACCTGGGAGTAAGCCTCATTGAAATAGATTTGGCTTACTTCCAGGTAGACATATAGTATATTGCATTGTGCTTTTAGATCAGTGGTTCCCAACCTTGGTTCCGCAGGTGTTCTTGAAGTAAATCTCCCAGAAGCCTTCACCACTAGTTGTGCTGGCAAGGATTTCTGGAAGTTGTAGTCCAAAAATATCTGAGGACCCAAGGTTGGGAACCATGGTTTTAGACAGTAGAATTCGGCAAACCTCCACTGTCCTATTCCTTTATTGTTTCACTAATTTGGACTGCACCGAATTAAGGAGAATTTTAGAAAATTAATTCTGGAGTTAGAACATCTATAGTTTGCCATAGCTTTTTGTTTATTCACTTAGAATCAGATCATGTGTTAAAGCAAATGCCTGTTTCCCTGTCTTACATTATCCTTCTAGGCATGGAAGTCTCTCAGTGATACATGGATGAGATGTCAAACATGCAAATCGAGCTGTGCTATGTCCCAAATAACAGATTACAAAAGCAAGGGAGTTTGCCAAATGTTGATTCAGCAACCTTGTTCTACATTAAACAGCCTTTTCCTGTTATAGGTGCATTGTTTCTAGATCTAGAATCAGCATCTCATCTCATTAGATCCTATATTTGGGGCCGGGCTGGGCTGTCTCTCTAAACAGAGTACATTGTAAGGTGTGTAGAAGAAATTTAGCAGAAGTGTGTGGAAGAAAATTGGATAGGTTGTCCTCATGTAACAATGCTTAAAGTTACAGATTTTTGCAGAATTGCTATGTTTCACTGTTACAGCACTTGACAATATATAAATATAGGACATTTTCGTTTTTCAAGATAATGAGCTGCTTCACTAAATTAATGTTCAGTTTATAATCACAGACCAAATGTTGCAAGTCTCTCTAAGGAAGTGGACTGGTCCATAAAAGCTCACATTAAAATGCAGCAGTAAGTCTTTAAGGTGCCACAATCTTTTTGTCTTCTTTATTCTTTATTCTTGTTTTGTTTTGGCCTAGTATTCATCAAGAAGCATCTTTGTCAGGAAGAAGGGAACCAGAGTTCTAAAGGATTGAGTGCAATGAAGTCTTATCCTCAAAAAAAAACCACAATTTCTTTCTCCTAGCCTGAGGAATTCAAGATGCCAAGAATGAGAGGAATATGATGAACCATAATATCATTTCCTAACCTGCCGCATTACAAAGATAGTTTGTAGCATGCTTCCGAAAAGCATTCTCTGATTCTTTTTGAGAAATATGCTTATTCTGAGCATCCCTGTAGGAAATACTAGATGAATACATATATCCAAAAGAGTAAGGATGACAGTACTGAATTAATCTGTGTCTTTCTTCTAAATAACTCAGAAGCAGAATCATGCAGGGATATTTTAATACAGCTTTTCACAGGTTTACCTGCTCTTCTCATGCCATCTTTTTTTTTTAATGTTTATCCATCTTTGAGTGCAAAGAAAAATATGGGGAAGTCGTAATCGGAACCCCAGCATGCCCTTCCTGGCACTGGGCTTTCTCTTCACATTTTCCCACCCAAACATTTTTAAAATATAGATTAAAAAAAAAAATCTCAGAGCAACATTCTGGTATTTAATAAAAAGATTCTTGTAGTAGAGAGTCAGAAACCAGTTTGCATAAAAAGAGTGCACCCTCATAAAGATAGATTTATGCAGCTTTATATCTGTAACAAGGACAGAGGGCATGTTTGTATCATCTTTCATAGATCAGAACCACTGTTCCGTAAAGCCTGGAGACTTAAAACTTGGCATGTGTACAATGAGTCACTCACGAGAAACAGTTCTTCATGCACCAAAAGCAGGGACGTAGGGGTAAAACTACATTTGAATTGAAAATGGTGCCCCCACTAAGGCTCTTGATTTTACTGTTTGGGGAATATTATTTTGGAGGGATTGAAAAGTGTCTTGGAACATACTTTGCCACCCTTGTCCTAAGTCGACAGTACAATACACGGTTCCTTTGTCTGAGAGACTACCTTCCAAATGGATTGCCCCAGCCTGTCTACTCCTTAGGTCAGACCTGGGCAAAGTGCGGCCCGAGGGCCACATACGGCCCGCGAGCCGCTCCTGTCCGGCCCGCTGGACATAAAAAACATTTATAGCTTTTTGTCTAAAGTTGATCAGTTGCTTATCTTTAACATACCGCAAAAAACCTCTTTAGTATTTGTGAAGATTAACAAGTTTAAAATAAAAACAATCATAACATCACTGTTTCATTTTATTTTTAAGTAAAGTTGGTTCGGCCCCCGAACACAGTTCAGATTTTTCATGTGGCCCCCTATAGAAATTAATTGCCCACCCCTGCCTTAGGTTGTTCTGCTTCTGTATTACAGCTTGGTGACTTTCCTTTAGCTGCAGGGTGGAAGAAGGTCTTCTCTGCTGTGATATAGTGCACAGTGATCTCTCACTGAAGATCAGATTGGAACCCCAATGTGGAATGTTTCTGTTATGCATTGAAACCATACTTGTTTCCCTGACTGCTAGCCTAGTTAGCTACCTCCATTGATTTTAGGGATCTTAAAGAAACACAAATGGTTGTGTTTTTTGTTTGTTTGTTTGTTTTTTTTTTTTTTTTTGTCACATGGATCTATGGTATTTTCTTGTTTTTAACATTGTCATACTGTCATAGCAGGCTGGATAGCTTTAAGTATCTGGCTGTGGAGCCAGAAATTGGGAATTCAATTCCCCATTATGCCTCCTGGGAGAAGAGCCAACCTGTATGGCCTTGGGCAAGCTGCACAGTCCCAGGGCACCCCCCAGAAGAAGGGAATGGGAAACCACTTCTGTGTACACTCTACGTATCTAGAAAATCCTGGAAAGGGTTGCTGTAAGTCAGAATTGACTTGAATGGCACATTTATTATTTATTTATATATTAAATTTATATCCCACCCATCTAGACAACGTCTACTCTGGGCGGCTTACATTAAAAATCATAAAAACAATTAGAACAACAATTTAAATCAATAATATTGGTATCATTCAAGATGGAGAAAAGAAAATCAAGTATTGACAGGAGGGAAGGCCTGCCTAAAGAGCCAGGTCTTTAGTTGGCTCTTAAAAACACCCAGCGAGGGTGCCAGGCAGATCTCTGATGGAAGATTGTTCCAGAATAAACAATAATACATGATTATTCTTTGTATATTGTAAACCAGTGTTGGATTTTTACAAGTGAAAAGCTGTATAATAATGTTCTCAATAAAGAAACACCTGCTGGTAGATCATGTTCAGTACATTTACAGTTCTTAGTTATCACACTCAAAATAATTAAAGGTAAAGAATGGATCAGGGTAGGGTGGTATATAGAGTAATGGAGTAAGATTCAGTAAACCTGGCTTTGATTCCTCAGGCCTGCCATGGAAACTCACTGAGGAGATGGAACTGCTAAAACCAATCTTTAAATACCTCACTTATCCTGAAAACCCTGTTAGGGTCTCCACAAGTCAGTTCTAATTTGACAACACGTAAGAACAACAAGGAATAGATCACCATTTGGTTGTTGTAGGTTTTTCGGGCTGTTTGCCATGTTCTTAAGGTTTTTCTTCCTAACGTTTTGCCAGTCTCTGTGGCCAGCATCTTCAGAGGACAGAAGTCAGAACTCTGTCTGTGCTCTGGTGCAGTTTGTGGGATGCACCAGAGCACAGACAGAGTTCTAGCTCCTGTCCTCTGAAGATGCCGGCCACAGAGACTGGCAAAACGTTAGGAAGAAAAACCTTAAGAACACGGCCAAACAGCCCGAAAAACCTATAACAATCATCGGATCCCGGCCGTGAAAGCCTTTGAGAATACAGATCACCATTTATCATTTATGAGGCAGGAAAGAAGTACTCACTTCACAAATCTGCAAAAAAGGATAGGAGCTTAAAAGATGTTTTAAAAGAGAAGGAGCAGACAGGAGGAGAAGGATTCTGTAAACACAGAAGTCTCTTCGTTTCTGCTAGAAATGCTGCTGCAGGTGCCTTGTATTCTGGGCCAGGCAACCTGTAATGGAGGCGGTTAGAATTTTCTAGCAATCACCATAATTTTAAAGAAACTTTGAAGGAAGATGTTTAGTTCCCGCTGGTTTAGGAGATTGGAGTCAAGCAAGTTGCATGAATAGGAAATGAACGGTGGATGAGCCTCTGAAAAGATGGTAATATGATGAGCTTTGTAGTCTGTGAGTACCGCTCAGCAGGCACAAGGACTCTGAGAGGAGTCAGACTGGGAGATACTTTATCCCCTGAAGTGCTCAGACAAGAGGTTTTGAACGACTATTATCCACCAAAGTAGAATCAGTCAAAGTTAGGGGAGAGTGTTTCTTTAATATTCATACTCAATAGAAGAGCTTCCTAAACCTGCTCAAATGAAGCAATGCAGGTGGAACTTTTTAGGTATGTTTGGGAAAAGGTTTGCAGGAACTACTGGTGGAAATACGCCTAGCCATTTGTTGGCCAATACATATACTGTCTATACCAGGTCTGTATATATATTCCATTTAGCCCAGTGTTGCATACTCTTTTTAAGAGTAGCCCTCTGGGGTCTCAGATGATCACCACTTACCTAAGAAAAGGACATACCAGCAGATTGCTCATTGCCAGTAGCAGGAAAACAATAAAATCCATGTCTCCAGATTAGCATTAGGACATAAAGTATTGGGGAAATTTGGTTATTCCTTTATGATAGCAAAGTATGAGGTAGAGAAAACCAACACAACAGTACAGAAACATGGAGAGGTCAGCTCAGTCCCATGACATACACACCGTGGTTTCTTTTGTGCACAGACTTGCACTTTGTATGATAAAATCAGTCTAGAAACCCTTAAGTAGAAAAAAAGGTATCTTTACTTACAGTTACCATCTGTAGTTACAGTTAGAAGATTAAAAAGGAAACAATGGAGTCTCCACCATGTGGAAGATTCTCCATGCTTGTTGCTTGGAGAAAGGTCAGAGAAAGAAGAGCAGCTATCAACAAAAGCAGACAATGGAAGCAATCCAACAAACAGGAAAAGGGAGCAGGGGCTTGTCTCAAATGCCAGAGATGGGAAAAGAACTTTACCAAGGACAATCACATTAGGTGGTCAAGCCCCTTGCCACTGATACCCAGCACTAGTGCATGCAAGATTGTTGTTATCCCAACATTAAAGAGGGTGGAACTCTTGTTTGCGGAGATAATACACAAAACCAGGATGATACAGGGGTCAGTGTTTTTGACTGAGACTTGAGGGATCCAGGTTCTACTACCCACTGAAGTATAAAACCCATTAGGTGACCTTAAATCAGTCACACTGTCTGTCAGCCTCACCTGTGCCACAAGAGTTGTTTTAGATACAGAGTGGGCAGGTAAAGAGCCCTTTCTGAGCCTTGAGCTTGTTGGAGAAAAGTCTGAATAAAATATCCTTTAATAAGTACATAAAATACCCAGTGGGAAATGCATAGCTTAATGAGGCAGCAGAAAGAAGGCAAATAAGATTAAAAATATAAACTCCCCAAGTTGTAAAGCTAAAGTTATCTCCTGAACACTATGTATAATGGCCTATAAACTAAGCTGTGCAGGTCTGGGAGAGACCCTGAGAACTACATGTATGCTGCCTTGAGTTCCACGATGGCACAAGGCATGATATAAATGTGTATCAAGGGTGGGTAAAGTAGATCTTTTGGGATTGAAGTCAGTGTGTGAGCGGAGTGCTGACTGCAGTACTGCAGGGAATGGAATGGAAGACAGCCCTGGGTTGTTGTTTTTTAAATGCCCCCCTCACAAGCAGAGTATACAACACTGTGCTAAATAAAAAAGATTTGTGCTTCTTAAAACATGGTGGAACTGTCCACATGTTCCCTTGTGGGTGTGAGGAGCCTTTTAAAGTAGAAAAAGTATAAAAACTGAGCAGAGTGTTGGAGTGCTGGATGTCCATAGTAGGACTCTCAGAGGCCAAAGAAGGCTTTGTTGGTGAATAAAGTTTGGCCACAGTGGGCATAACACAAGACCAGTAATTGAAAGGGACAAATTTCATAACAAGTGGGTTTTAAGACTAATTTAGCAGGGCTCTGGTGTGTACACCAAATAACAGGATTTTAGCCATTGTATGCTTCCTATTCCAGCTACTAATTAATTAGATTAGTCAGTTTGAACACTTTTAATAAATATGTGCTGTGGATTAATCAGGTGGAACGACTGGATCCAGACAAAGTCACATTTAGGTTCCATTGGAATCAGTTGGACTTTAGCTAATCATGACAAACTTTAACATTTGTTTCTTTGGCATCTGACAAAATCTGGATCCATGAAAGAGTTGGAGGTGGTGAGCACCGTCAAGAAGATGTTACTGCTCCTCACTCCCACAGGGGAGAGTGCCACTTCTAAGACGCTGTCGTACATGTCTGCTACATAACAAAACTCGACTCACTGATTTCAGTGGGTCTACTCTAAGCATGACTAAGTCTGAATCTGAATCCAATTCCGTGGCTGAAATCCTGCTGCTTAGTCTGGTAAATTGCACAAGACTAGATCATTGAATTAGTGGAGATTTGCTCACCCACTCTCCACTGATTCAGTGGGCCTACTACACTACAGGATTGTATGCTTCTTCCTCAAGGAGGATTCTTTTTTAACAATATGCAATCAGTGAATCAACTAAAACTTACATTAATCAAGGCACAGACCTTAATTTAGTGCTTCTAGTTTCAGAGAAATATCTAGGGAATTGTAAAAAAAAATTTGGTCAAGAATGGAAGCTGTGTAGTTATCTTTTCACCTGAAGAGACTACTTCCTTTACTTGGCAGTGTTTAAAGAAAACTTTTTTCCATTATACTGTATGAGTTTGTATTGTAAACCAAGGGCAGAACAAAACTATATGCACTCTCATACTTCTTTTCAGTGTATTCCTCGGTTTTGTATTTTGGTCTGTTTTGTATTTTTCCTTCACTTTGTGGCTACCCTTTTTGTTTTTACGCCTTAAAGAAATTGAACAATTTCAGTCGTTGCTACAGATTTTTTTTTTCTTGCAGACTAATTCTGACTGCAGGTGTGAAATAACTCTTTATTTTTATCCTTTTTTTACAATTTTGCAACGCTGCATCTTTCAAAATCTTGAACTTCAGGCTTCTTCAGATGCTACTGCCACCTCAGCATTCACTTGATTAATAAGGAGAATTTGAAAAGAGTTTAGAGTGGCAAGAAATTTCTTGCTTCCCTATAAAATCATCAGCAACAACAAAAAAAAAAAAACCTCCCCACCTTCTGAATATTCTCTGGTTTAGAGAATGAACCTCATGCACCATGTTACTAGCCCCCTCTTGCGTGTATGTATGTATGTAAAGTAGAGTTGGGGGTATTCGTATTCATTTACGAATACAAATATCCCCACACAGGTGGAAATGATTTATTATTATACAACCACTCATGATTTTGCCACTGACGCAAGCTCGACGGAGCCTTCCTATCGCGCCGTTGTCCGCAATCGATTACCCACTCCTGGCAGGAGGCGGGATGACAAGCCTCTCTGCTAGGTCGCAGAGTGGCTAATCCATTGCGGAGAACAGCGCGATAGGAAGGCTCCGCGGAGCCGGCGACAGCGGCGAAATCATGAGTGGATATTTGTATACGAATACCCCCATCTCTAATGTATGTATGTATGTATGTATTTCTGCATTGTATTTTATGAAGGATATAAAGCCAGTAGAAAGTTCTGAAAGCTCTCAGAAATAACTTCTTGTGAATGCCATCCTAAATTTAAGCAGTGGCTGTGATACAGAAAACCATAACTTTGTGGTTTCATTGATAGGAATAACAACATGAAAACATTGGCTTGCAAAGAATTTATGTTCTTTGAGACTGAATACAGGAAACTAACATTCTTCTCTTACAACATTACGAACATATTGTAAGCTATACCTTCACTATTAGGAAAAGAAATTAACAACAGTTAACTAGTTATTGGTAACTAGTTCCTTAAAAATAGTTGAGCTCAGAAGACATACCTTTTACTGCTGTGTGTGTCAGAAGAGTTTCTCTATTTGTGGGTTTATGTTCTCTCTCTCTCTCTCTCTCTGTCTCTCATTCTGTCTTCTCTCCTAGCCACCCACTGTTGCCTTCAGCTCAGCACAGCATTTTTTTCCAATTAATGAGATGTTAGATTCCAAGTTTTTGCAAAGAAACATGTTAAAATTCCTCATGTATACCAAAATGCTTAACATTTCTTGGTTTGCTGATTAATTGGAAAATGTTACAATATGTGTGTGTACTGCTACACGAAGAGAAATTGATGCAATAAAAAATAGTACCTTATGTTCCTGGATTGACTGTAATACTTCCTCCCCCCCCCCCCCCCCAGCATCTCATTTTGTGCGTAGAGAGCACTTGGTTGTAGAGAGGATCATTGAGATTATGACAACCATCACTTGCAATCTGAAATGATGGAGCTGAGATTAGGGATGGGAAATTTGTCAATTCTGTTTCCTTCTGCGCTTGAATGTTTAACACCATAAATCCCTTCTCTCCCAAATATGAAGACCTTTCTGTGTTTAGGTTTAAAAAACAACAACAACAAATGGAACAAAATCATATCCCGTTTACACTGGCCAAATTCAGTAAGTACAGCTGTTCCTAGCCTGAAAGGGACAAAATTAGCTATTTAAATATTAAAACTGACGGCCTTCTTCGGAGGCAAATGAGAAGGCAACCTCAATATAGCAGTAAAATGGCTGAACACATGAGGATTCAAACCTGTATTTTAATAGTTCAGCACTCACAGCTCCCTGCCTCAACTGGAGAAATGGTAGTTTTGCTTTTTCCCACTCAAATTTTTAGATCTCAAATTCTTGCCATTTTGAACATGAAGAAATGTGACAAAGTTAAATGAATCCTTGTGGGGGAAAACCTGTAAGAAAACTCTGGCTCATCTCTTGTCCAGACAAAAGTCTGCTTTCCTGTGAGATTTAGGGCACTATGGGTGTATATATATGTGTGCGTGATCACTTGCTGTGTATGTAGACGTTTGTACATATGCAATAAAACATGTCAAGTAGCCAATGGATCAAGAAGTTTTAACACAGTTCTACTTAGGTTCTGTGAGTTCGTGTTTTTTCCTTGTAATTTGATCACTTATTAATTGCAGGTCTGCTTTGCAGGACTACAGGAAACATGGAGGTTTTTGTTTGGTAACAAGGAAAATATGTTGGTGTTAATTCCATGAACGAACAATGTAGATGAGGCTGAAAGATAGAAGACGGAGTTAACAAATGGTCTTGAAGCCTAAAATGGGATTGATTAAAATTTTACAGCAAGGTCATTATAGAAATAAAATACGTAAATAATCCAGAATCCGACAGCTTCCAAGAGATAAAAATTCTGTGAATCTTTTGAAAAACGAATGAAATCCATACGTTTCGATATTCTTCTCCTCATTTCAGCTATAACTTTTGTTCACATTAACATGAGGCGGAAATGGGTTCTTACTTACATGAAAGTAGCTTGAGTTTTGCTTTAGCCAAAACCTGCTGACATTCTAATTCTCACAGTGGCAACATGTGATGGTTTCAAGCCATGAATTCTGCATTTTGCTTAGTCTAATTGCACTGACCTCTCATTTTACATTGATTGCTTTCTTGGCTAACTGCTGGTTGGTTTATTTACCTTTTCTTTTTTAAAATATAAATTGGTGGCTCTGAATCATCATACAAAGAGTAAAAACGAACGTCTGGACCTCGTTACTAGTTATTCCTTTCAGTTTAAAGTACATCTTTGCTCAAAAGACAGCAAAATCCAAATTCTGGAGAACTGAATAACATATCATAAAATCCAATTAGGGATATTGTGTTCCCTCAGGGACCTTCTATTCACCTTCCATACATATTTCATGGAAGGCAAGGTGCCATAAAAAGTGTTCCCAGGTGATCCTCCTAACATGATTCCATCTAGGTGCTAACTCAAGATATTTGGGGGGGGGGGGGACCTCAATTCCGTTGTGTTTCTCTCAGCCATGCCTGAGATGTTTTCCCATCCTTCATTTATATCAGATCATGAGACTCTGGTGTTGTTTTTCTTCTTTTGCATGGAAATAAGTATGTGTTTCTTCTCATGTATGTCATTTTGTATTCATTTTGTCTAATGTATGAAATATCTGAATTACTAGAACATGCATATTTTTCAAGTACACACATTTTCAGTGCTCACATGTATACACGTTTCTCTCACAGCTTGGACGTATTACTTTTTGGATTACAAAAAGGGAGCTGTAGTCTGAAAAAGTAGTTTCCAAGCTGATTTTTGTGGGCATTTTATTTTTCCAAAATCCACCACAGGCCATCGCAGACCTCAAGACAGGTGGACATAGACATCTGTGTCAGGAGTCTCAAATCCATGGAAGACCTTTTGCTTCTGTAATGCTTCAACAGATAGACCTGCTTACTTTATTTATTTATTTTTCATTTCGTTTCTACCCTGCCTTTCTCCCTGCAGAGTGTATCAAGGCACAATATAGATGGTTTAAAAACACATAAATTAAAAGAGATAGGTAAAGGTAAAGGTTCCCCTTGACATTTAGTCCAGTCGTGTCCGACTCTAGGGCACGGTGCTCATCCCCGTTTCCAAGCCGTAGAGCCAGCGTTTGTCCGTAGACAGTTTCCGTGGTCACGTGGCCAGCGTGACTAGACATGGAACGCCGTTACCTTCCCACCGAGGTGGTACCTATTTATCTACTCGCATTTACATGCTTTCGAACGGCTAGGTTGGCAGGAGCTGGGACAAGCGACGGGAGCTCACTCCGTCGCGTGGATTCGATCTTACGACGGCTGGTCTTCTGACCTTGCAGCACAGAGGCTTCTGCGGTTTAACCCGCAGCGCCACCACGTCCCTTATTAAAAGAGATATGTACCATCAAATCGGAACCAATTGATAGTGGCTTTAATAGGTCTTTCAAGGTAAGAGGTATTTAAAGAGTGGTTTTACCAGTTCCACTCCCCCAGAGAATTTCCATGGCCAAGTGGGAATTCTGGCCTCAGTCTCCGGAGTCCTAGTTTGTCACTCTATCCACTATATCACACTGACTACCTGTTAAACCAATTAGAATTATAAAAATCACTTTTTTTAAAAAAGCATGTTAATTACTAAAAGGCACAGAATAAAACCCCACTAAAACCAAATAAAAATGCACATTTGAAAGAGCAATTTCCCCCTTAAAATCCCTTCCTCAGCAGCAGTTTACTTATTAAAAGCCTGCCTGAAAAGGAAAGCCTCAACAGGCATTATAATGGATGTGTATGATGGGGAAGGAGGGGCTCAGAGGGCAGGGTGAAAGCTCCCCCTTGTAAATTTAAAACAGCCAGTATCCTAGGCTTCTGTTTGTGTCTGGAGTAGTGGTCTGGAGCAATACAGATAAACTGCAGTTTAGCGAAACAAATCATAGCCTGGTGACAACATGTGAATATAACATCTCCCTTCTCTCTCATTTTCTTTCTGTACTGTGTTTACACTACCCAGTTATAGGAATTTGATACCACTTTAACTGTCACGGTTCCATCTTCTGGAAACCTTGAAACTCTACTTTGGCAAAGAACTAGAGTTCTCTCTTTTTGTTCATTCCTCTTCCCCCCCTCAGGTGACCGTTATGGACGGAGGCGCCTCTCCCAAGCAGTCCACTGTCTGGCTGGTGGTTCAAGTTCTGGACGAAAATGACAACAAGCCCCAGTTCCCGGAAAAAGTCTACCAGATCAAATTGCCTGAACGGGACCGCAAGAAAAGAGGAGAGCCCATCTACAGAGCATTCGCGTTCGACAAAGACGAAGGCCCTAATGCAGAGATTTCTTACAGCATAGTGGATGGAAATGAGGATGGGAAGTTTTTTATTGATCCGAAGACGGGGATGGTCTCTTCCAGAAAACAGTTTACTGCTGGGAGCTACGACATCTTGACTGTAAGCATTTCTTATTAACATAAACCTACACTTCTCATTCATGCTTTTGAGTTTGCTTGCTGCAGTTCTATTCCAACAGGAGATTTCCTCAAGTCTAGTTGCCCTTGTTAGGTTTAAAGTGTTGTTGTTAGTATGTAAATGTATGTACACTTCAAGAGCAGGTTGTCTCTAGAAACATCTCTTCTAATACCAGTATCCCAAGACACTACAATCTTCAGGGGAGGTTGCCATATTTTGAGCCAGCAAAGAACCCCATCTTTTTTAAAAATAAAAACAAAATCAACTTATTTTAGCTACTAGAGGGCACAAAGGGGCCTTTTTTCAGTTAAGAACCCCTTTGTTATACAGTAGGGCTCCCATATCCATGGGATCAGTACCCTGTTTCCCCTAAAATAAGGCCTAACCTGAAAATAAGCCCTAGTATGATTTTTCAGGATGCTCGTAATATAAGCCCTACCCCAAAAATAAGTCCTAGTTAAGTGAAACCCCGCCCTCCACCATTGTGCAGCAACCAGAAGAAGATGACATGATTGTATTTGAATAAATGTAGATTGTTGTACATGAAAAAAAATAAAACATCCCCTGAAAATAAGCCCTAATGCATTTTTTGGAGCAAAAATTAATATAAGACCCTCTCTTATTTTCGGGGAAACACGGTATCTGCTGATTCACTTGTCCATGGTCTGAAAATATTAAAAATATTAAAAGAAAAATCCTAGAAATATATATTTCTAAAGATGAAGTTACCAGACGTGGGCACTAGAGGGAGCCAGAGATCATGCTATATATAGTGTTCACTATTAAAATAGTGTCTGCTACAATTTGTATTTTTAAGCATCCACAGGGGCCTGGGGCGCTTGGAACCAATCCCTTTATGGTAGGGGGTCCATCCAATTTTTCACAATCACTAATATGGCTGCCATCACCATATTCGTGATTAACTTCTTTTTCGCCCACTGCTCTTTGTCAAAAATAGATAATAATGCAAATTTTGGGGAAACTGCTAGTGTAACTTTTGTAATTGTTCAAATTTCTTTAAATACCGACTTCCAAAATTTCGGTAATGATTTACACTCCCACCACATATGGAAATAAGTACCTACATCCTGACAACATCTCCAACATAATATATGGGCATGGTGCAAATTGGACCTGCACATGTTGCACGGGAGCCCTAGATTCTGTGACCCGCCTCTTCCTGCGGGTGCCCCATCAGAAGCAGAACCTTGGATCTCTCTGCCCCACTTCCTCTGAGTGGGTGCCTGTGGGAGCAGGGGTATGCAGAATCCAGGGGGTCCATGCAACACCTGTGGGGCTGATCCTTTGCACCGAACAATGGTAAGTGCTCATCTCTAACATAGTACATTTAGAATCAATAATACTTAATTTTGGAGGCTGCCCTCCACCAGACAAATCTAAACAAGAACTAAGTAGAAAGACATGTGCCACTTTAAAGACTAATGAATGTATTGTGGCATGGGCTTTCATTGGCAACAGACTACCGGCCAGAACTATCACATTAAAAGCTTTAGCTTCTCTTTTAACTGAGATGAGTTCAGGTGTCCCCATTCGAACTGAAAATGTGAGTAAATGGCTTGTCAAATGTACATAAGGGTTTCCTCCAACCCCCAAGCAATCTGGGTCTTAAGGACTATAAAGAGTACTTGGCAGGCTCATCTTTTTGCCGGCGGTTAATTGGAGTCCATTTATTTAAAAGTTGGAATGGTTTTACATGGGTTGGAAGTGGTTCTATAGAGGAGGAACCTAAATGAATGACAAACAGCAAAATATTGAGTGGGCACAGGTGTCTGGTGATGAGCCATGCAGATCAATAGCTTCCCCCACAACCACATCCCACCTCCTTTAAAAGCCTTAGCAGTGATTTCCAAATGAGAATAAACAGCTCTGTAAACAGGTGCCTTTCAGAACTCACACCATGAAACAAGTGAGCTTTATGTCTTTGGGATCTGGCTTAAATGAGAGACAGCACATTCTTAATGCAAAGAGCAATGTAGATCTGTGGCCATCCATGTACCACGGACTCCACCATCATCTTCCACTGTCTTTTCATTCAGTCCCTCGAGGTTGGTCTTCTCAGAAAGACTAAAACCTGGTACGGACAAATTTGTCGATTTGACTTCTCCCCCTGCCCAATTTTGCTTTGCTTTGCTATTAAATTAATTCTTTTCTGTTGAATTTATGAAGATATTCGCAGATTTTGGTAAACTCTTCGGTAACAAGTTGAACGAAAGCATCACTCATCTGACAGGAAAAACCTCTTAACAGTTAGAGCAGTACGACAATGGAACCAATTACTTCAGAAGGTGGTGAGCACTCCAGTGCTGGATTCGTTCAAGAAAATTGGACATCCAATTTTCTGCTTTGATTTGGATTCCTGCATTGAGCAGGGGGTTGGACTTAATTGGCCTTCTAGGCCCCTTCTATGATTCTATGATCAAGTCCAGCCCCTGCAAAGACGGACAGTGGAGAATCAAGCTCCCAACCTCTGTCTCCACAGCCAGATACCTAAACCACTGACCTATCCCTGTATTCTGATTAGGATGCCTTATCTCAGCTGTATGGCTGGAAATTGTAGTATAAAATATCTGAAGGGCGAAAGCACTACCTCCCCACTGTTTTAGCTAAAGATATTGGGTATTGACCATGGCTCTTATTACAGGCACCCTATCACTAAGTCATAGTTTCTAGAAACTCAGCCAGAGAAGTAAACTACATGATTTAAATAAAAGAATATGAGTAAATGTTTTACATGCTAAACTGTCACTGGTATTCTCTTAACACGTGCAACAGATAAAAGCAGTAGACAATGGCCGGCCACAGAAGTCTTCAACTGCACGCCTGCACATTGAATGGATTAAGAAACCCCCTCCATCGCCGGTCCCACTGACTTTTGATGAACCGTTCTACAACTTTACTGTCATGGAAAGTGACCGAGTGACCGAAATCGTTGGCGTGGTCTCTGTACAACCTGCTAACATCCCACTGTGGTTTGACATTGTTGGTAAGCTTGGGCAAGGAGTCCTAAAGTCCTGTTCATGGAGGGGAGTATTGTGTAAATTTTCGATAAGAACACTAACAAGGGATGAGCTCCCCTACATTAAAACTGCTTTTGTGGTGCTGTACGGAAAATGGCTAACTTACTGTACTACTATACTACTTTTTCATGCTTTGGTTATGATGCCTTAGCTAAGCTGTATGGCTGGATTGTTTCTTCCTCTTCCATAATATGTGATTGACTCGCAATCCTAATGTTGTCTTGTCATTTAAAATCTCTGACCATAGTTTGCTAATCTCATTTCTAAATGTATTTTGACGGTAACTTAGATCGGCTGTCCCTCATTTCTCTCTCTCTTTTCTCTTCACGCTTTTTTCCCCTTTTGCATTCTGTTATCTTGTTTTAATTTTTTTTCTGCTTCCGACTGCTGTGCTTCAAGGTGGCAAGCATGCTCGAGAGATGTTCTATATCCTACAGACAGCTTGTGGGCAGAACTGTTCAACAGAAGGTACCTTCAGTGCAAACACATTTATAAGCTGCCTTTTTTTGTGTTTCTTTTTTTCCCTCCTTCTTCCCGTAAATATATAAAATGAGTTCTCTGAAGCCAACTGTACTTGTGTCTTTCCTATTTTCCTGAGAGACACCACATGGATTTTGTTCTTCCGTTTGTCAGCAGTTTGCATATTTATGCCTAATTACAGCCTTTCCTTGCAATCATCAGTTTTATCCTCCCCAAACAGCCTTTTAAAGAGTTTGCAAAATCCACAGAAGTTACCAGCCTATAAATATTGCTGCTAGTCTGTAAATATTACTGCTAGATCACGGAAATGCCCTCAATATGGCATTGCGTTTCAAATCTATCCAGATGTGGTAACGGGTTTGAGATGCAGCAGTTAAGATGTTGGCTATTGCAAGCCACATGGGGCATATTATACTGAGTTTGTAGCAACTTCACTGACTCCCAGGCCCAATCTGAAGTGTTAGTTTTGACCTTTAAATCTTTTGCAGTTCCCAAGCTTTTTGCTTTTGACCTTTAAATCTTTTACAGTTCCCAAGCTTTTCAGCATCACGCCCTCTGTCTGATTTCTTTAAAAAATCACCCTTCCCCATGCCTTGGTCATCATCCAGCCCCTTTTAACAAAAAGAAAAAAACCCCGAGCGCGCGCATGTACAAACGGCGGCGCGGCGCTTGCACGGGTGTGCTGGGGTGCGCGCGCATGCGCAAATCAGCTGTGTGGGGGTGAGTGCGTGCGGGGGGTGGGGCGGGAGGTCTGTCTCTGTGGCCCGGTCCGGCTCAAGCCACGGACCGGCACAGGGCCGCGGACCGGGGGTTGGGGACCTCTGCTCTACACAGTATAGGCCATGGGCAGAGCAACATGCTCTGGGCACAGCTATAAAATAGGTGCATGGCTGGTCAGAAGCAATAGACAGAGAGAAGATACAGGGTACGTGTGCTGCTTTATAAGACATACTCTAAAATTCAAGCCATGGTGATGTCTTTATTAAGCCAACTAACTAATTCTTTGTGAAAATCTCTCTGCACAAAGTTCTTTGTGCAACCTTCTAGGTCCCTGGAAGTAACAGAAGTGGTGGGGATGAGGCCACATGTCTAAACTAGAGATGGGGGTATTCGTATTCATATACGAATATCCCCCCCACAGGTGCAGATAATGAGGGTCCGACCCCCTGGGGCCAGATCGACCACTCACCATTCCGCCACTGCTGCGAGCTCCGCTCTCCCTTCCTATTGCTCCGTTGCTCACGATGGATTAACCACTCCTCGACCTGGCAGAGAGGCTCGTCATCCCGCCTTCTGCCAGGAGTGGCTAATCCACTGTGAGCTCCGGAGCGATAGGAAGGGAGCGCAGAGGCAGCGGCAGAATGGTGAGTGGTCAGTCTGGCCCCAGGGGGCCGGACCCTCGTTATCTGCACCTGTGGGGGGATATTCGTATATGAATACGAATACCCCCATCTCTAGTCTAAACCTTGCCCTGAATATCTTCACAGACACACATAGCAGTGTCGTAAACATTAACACATTGAACAGGAGCATCTGCAGAGGGCTTTGAACTCCATTTGGCCACATGCATAGCTGTGATCAGGAACGTGAATAAGGTCAGGTTATTGCTCGTGGGATCAAAATGGACAAAATTCTAGTATACTTCTGATCATGTGATGTTGGAGGTCAGGCTTTCCATGCATGTCCACATCCCCGCTGCCTTCTTGCCTTCCACACAGGAAGGTGAATATGGCTTTGACTGAATACACTGGTAATTCATTGTAAAAATATAAACAGTTTCGGAGAGAGAGCGAAAGAGAGAGCGCAAATTCAATCAAAAATGTCATGGAGCTGGCTTACTTTGGTCACCTTGAGATAATGGTTCTTTCTGACAAGTGGTCAGGCGAGCAGTTGTTCATTATTAACAAGGTCATAAAGTTGTTTATAGAAGACAGAGCGAGGGGGGGGGAACTGTCAAAAAAGAAGAATGCATCTCAGTGCTAGTTCGGCAGGTGTTTCAAATAATGACTGCTGTTCTGAAATCCTGATGACTGGAGCAGGACTCAAGGAGCACATAGAAGAGTTTAGGAATAGAGCAAGTTGCAAAATTGCTTCTGTTGGAATGCCTGCTGAACCAGAG
This sequence comes from Intellagama lesueurii, assembly GCA_037013535.1. Taxonomy (NCBI): domain Eukaryota; kingdom Metazoa; phylum Chordata; class Lepidosauria; order Squamata; family Agamidae; genus Intellagama; species Intellagama lesueurii. The sequence goes on from JBAJHW010000003.1 coordinate 13,542,834, forward strand.
GCACAGGCAGGTGACTCTCCCCTTGATCATTGCTGGTACAATTTTGGAAAACAGTGATTTAGGAGAAGAACATCAGATACAAAGTATGAATAATCTCTGCTAGGTTCCTCATTCTCATTCACCTAGACCAGTGGTTCCCAACCTAGAGTAAACCAGGTGTTCTTAGATTGCAACTCCCAGAAACCCTGAGCAGCACAGCTGGTGCTGAAGGCTTCTGGGAATTGCAGTCCAAGAACACCGGGGTTACCCAAGGTTGGGAACCACCGATCTAGACTGCCACAACATGGTGAGACACCTTGAAGAGAAATATTCATGCCCTATGGAATGATTTGCCTCCAGCACAAGTCATGGTCCAGAAGTTTTTTCTGTCTGCTGGAGTTTCAGCAACTCGTACCAAATGTCTCAGTGCAAAAGTTAGTGTCCTTTCCCTTGGAGGAAAGGATGCACAATAAGCTGGGAAGGATGGGGACACTGTTCAAAACACACACGCATCCCATTTCTTTAACATCTATGCTAACACACACAGAGCTGCCATGATAGTTTGATGCAATTTGTGCAAAATTGTTCTCACAAAGGTGAGAAGCCTGATCCGTAATGCCAGAAAACAGCTTGCCATTTTGCAGCCAAAGTAGTGAGGGTGGAGGACCAGAATAAGACAACTCAGGGTTTGCACTCCTAGGGAAAGAAGAGGGCAGCAGAGCAAATGCTCATCCATAGTACTTGTCACTTCTCCACACTCTACAGCAGCGGTCTCCAAACTTTTCACACGGAGGGCGCGCACACACACTCCTGCCCACCCGCACACATGCTCTCCCACTCGCCCATCCACCCGCACGCACGCACACGCTCCTGCCTGCCTGCCTGCACGCATGCATGGACTGGCCGGATAAAAAGGCCAGGCGGGCCGGATGTGGCCCGTGGGCCGTACTTTGGAGACCCCTGCTCTACAGCCCCCCGGCCTCCATTGAGGAGGGAGCACAGCTCATTGGCAGAGCATCTTGCTGTGCATGCAGGGAGGCCAGAGATTCGACCCTTGGCAATCCCAGTAGACTGTTTGGCATACCATCTGCAGAAGGCTACTTCCACAGGACAATATGCACAAATTTATTTTTATGTTATTTATTTCTTAAATTTATACCCGCTGCTTAGCACCCCTCCCCCTCCATTGGGTGGCCATTCGGCGGCAGCACCCAGAGGAAGCAGGGCAGGGTGCTGCTGCTGAGCAGCCACCCATTGGAAGGAGAAGTGTGCGGAACTGTAGATCAACTGTTCAGCAGGGAAATGAACCACGCCAAACCGCCAAACCAGCGGTTCATGCCCTTCTCTAGTAGAGAGTACTCATAAGTAGTTTACATTCCCTTCTTCTATGGGGACCCTGGGACTTTGCAGCTTGCTCAAGGCCACATAGGCTGGCTCTGCTCACAAGCACAGTGGAGAGTCAAACTCCTAACTTCATTTGAGAGAGAGAGAGAGAGAGAGAGAGAAAGAGAGAGAGAGAGAGAGCATGGTAAAAGGGGGGGAAACCGATTTTTTTCTCATGTACTACCAGAACTGGCCACTAGACAATGCCAGAGACCATGCAATGTGTTCTTCACTAACAAATATTAATAGAATGGACTCTGGCTCACTCTAGTGGCCTGTTCTGGTAATACATGTGAAAATAGTTTTTTCTAGGTCTTTTCTTTTAATATTTTTAATATTTTCAGACTGTGGCCAAGTGAATTAGTAGATACTGATTCCATGGATAAAGAGGTCCTACTGTGTAAAACTCCATCTGTGACCCAAAACCTGATTGTGAGGTGTTTTTTGTACTTGATTTGTTTGGAGTATCTTAGTTTTAAGTCATTTTAAACGAGAGATCTAACTACTTTGAGTATAAATACAAGCAAAGTAACTGGATAGATCAACACTTATACAAACACAAATATCTCCTGGGGAGGCTCTGTACTTCAGTCTACCACAATACTGCTATGTGCATATTTAAGGATGGAGGGGCAAGAATCAAAGGAACTGAAAACTGTGTCAAAATATACATGTTCTTAGACCAGAATTAATTTACTAATTCTCCCAGTTAAAATAGAATTCTGGGACCCTTGAAAATAGGACAGAGTTAAGCCCGGCACAATAAAAGAATTCAGCTAGGGGAATGTGTTCATCCTGAGGCTGATGAGATAGCTAGCTGGCTAACCAGCGCTGGTAAGCTGCTGACAAAGCTGTTCTTCCTTTGCCTTACAAGGAATTATTCTGCCTTGTAAGGAATAATTCTTCATGATGCAAAACTCATCTGCTTGTTATCCTTCAACTCTTCATTGCTTCTAGTATTTGTTCAGAAATCCTCCATGGCTCCTTCTCAGAAGAAGAAGGATTATCCTGAGGTGTAGCCGGCTACCCGCTATTTCAACTCAGAAATCTCAAAGGGGGGAAAAATATTTATTTATTTATTTACTTACTTAAAATAGTTTAACTTGCCTTTCTTCTTTAAAAAGGACTCAAGGTGGCATACATCATTAAAAACACAACATTAAAAACTAAAAAAGAAAAAAGTCAATTATTCAAATATTTTTGAAGAATTAAATAAACATACTAAAAATGTTAAGTAAAACTATTGCTAAACACATTAAAAAGCAACAAAAATACAAATAGTCTCATTTTAAAACCACTCGTAGACAGCCTGTCTGGGTTTGTTTGTTTGTTTTAATAATGCTAAAAAACAAACAAACGTACAGATAGAATACCACAAAGGAATTAGAGAAAGAAATAACTTGCACTTTGGATTCTTTGTAGTGCCGTCCAGCACAAGCTATTTTCTGGCAATCAGGAGATAGTGAACCAGCCCGGCCCTGCTCCATGCCCAAGCTGGACCTTTGAGACCCAGCAACAGAGCTAATCAGTTTGATCTGTCTTACCCAGGCATTGATAATCACGTGTTTTCCCTAAAACTTTCTTTCGTCACTGGTTTTTAATCACCCTAAAGACATGGACATAATAAATATTAACTGAAAATTCAGGGTTCTGGCTCAAATGAAGAATCCTGACAGATAACAGTGTTTTCTCCTCTTCGAGCATGCCATCTTCCATTCATTTAATGAAACAAATCAATACATTCAGGGCAGCAGACTTGACCAGGGTGTGCGTAAGTTGAGCACGCCTCCTGTTCACATGGTGAGTATACTCAACGTCTTCTGAATAAAATCTTCTGCTCCTCCTCTCCTTCTCCACAGTTTACACCACCTGTCAGTCTTTAAATGGCCATTTCCTGACGTTCCATGCCCGCCTTCTCCCCGCCGACATGCTCAGAAAAAATGTTAATGAAAACTGTCATGGGACACACAGTCCACTATTGAAGGAGAACATTAAAAAGCAACTGATCACATAAAGTTCATGAATAAGTCAGGCTATGGCTCAGTTTCATGCTGGATATGAGCGTTCAGACTACCGGAAGCAAACTGCTGCATGAACTTTGGTTCATGACATTGCAGCCACCCTCTCTTGAAGATCTGCTTCATGGAGCAAATGAAACCTTTCTTCCCCAGCTCTTCAGTGATACAACCAATGCATTTGCTGGGAAACTATTCCCAAGGGTCTCACCAGAGGTCTGGTTGACCTCAAACAATAACTGTTCCCTACCACCATCATCATGGAGGGGTGGGGTTGTGCTTTTTCTTCTGTTTCGTTTTTGCGAAAGGCAGTCAGGCAGCCAATGTTCTGACAGTTTATTTCAGCCTGGGGAAGAATTCCAGGTATCTTTGAGTGATTACCTAATTACGCTTCCCCCTTTGTAAAGGAGTCATGTCTACACTCCTTTCTAAGTGCGGGCCTGATTCCTTTACAATGCTTGTGTTTTGTTAAAAAAATAAACTTGTGATAGGAAAAGTGATGGCAGTATTAGTTCTTGCTAACTAAATTAGAGTCATAGCTCTTTCTTTCATCTCTAAAGAACAAGATGTCTTCTCCTTAGAGGGTCAAGAGAAAGGCGTGAGAAGGAACATCAAAACCCTAGGAACAGCAATCTCATGTTGAAGGATGGATGATCTACGTAGGAAACCTTGGGATGTTTTCTTGCTATTCTTTCTTGAGTGCAGGCTAAGTTACACCCACTCACTTACAACATTCTTTACTGCTACTTACCTTAACTTTATCCTTGATGAATGACCTATAAAAAGGTAAGTTAGAGGTCTTAAAGGGATACACCTGGGCATAATCTTTTTAACCAAACTCTGCACTGAACGTAGTTGATAGAAATAAAACATACCTGTTAAATCAGTGGCACTCGCTAAATGAACACTGACGTTGATTTAACTCTTTTTCAAACCAACAACTGGATTTAAACCTCTGCTTTTAAAATAAATTCCAGTCTTTCATTTTTTAAAAGAAAAAAAAGTAAAGCATTTTGAAAGATAGATTTGAAAAGATTCAAAATAACATCACTGGCATGAGTATACAAAAAACAGTAGACAGGAAAATACATAATCATTGAACTCACCCCGAAACAGTCTTTGATGTACTAAAGAGGAATCAATTAAGCAGAGTGTGAGGATTTTAGAAAAGATGGGTTTGGGGACACATTAAAAGGTTTAGACAGATATCAGATTTACTTGACATGAATCTATATTTTTATGAGGGGGAAAAGGGAGCATTTAAAAGCATCAGCTGTACTATCTCTCCTTTTGAATTCCTTCTGCTTTTAAAGACAAAGTTTTCTTAAGAAGTGAGGCCTGATAAGGTCACCAGCTTCTGATTGCTCATTAAGATGGCTACAAAGAAACTTAAATTAAAAGTCACTACTTCCTCTCCCTCCTCCTTCCCTCCCCAGTTATCAGCATAAAACATTCACTTTGGGAAAAAAGTGTAGTGTCCCAAGGCTAGCCTCATTTCATCAGTTTTTTTAATGAAAAAAAAATCTGCAAATCTTTTCTTGAAAAAGGTTTTTTTTCTCCCTGAACTGATCAAGAGATAGCCTATCTCTGCCCAGCCCCCGCCCGTGGAAAGTGAAGGGAAGATTTAAATGAAAGGCATATAATCCAATAGAAATGTTTTAATACCTTGGTATCTCCATAATTTTAATTAAATGTCAAGAACAATTATGTGTTCGCTTACAATTAAATGCTGTTAAGTGTGTGTATATAGTGGCTGAAATGAGATAAGTCATTTAGACATGCGTACAGAAGGCGGTGGGATATATGTGCTTTTGCCATGAAATTGAATTAGAATATGGTTCACAGTGTCATATTCTTTTGTGACAGGGCGGGAAAACCTGTGGCCCTTCAGATGTCATTGAACATCAGTGCTTACCAGTCTTACCTTGACTGGCTCAGAAAGAGGCATGAAGGAAGTAATTTATCCAATGTGGAGGGCCAAAGGTCCTCCATCTCTTTGTTCTAAACTAAAGACAATTTATGAAAGGTCACACTAGGATATGGCATTTTAGAACAGTAGGAGGGTAAGTGGTAGAACTTATTTGAATGTCTAAGTCCTAGGTTAAGACTCTAGCATCTCAGTGTGAAGGAGCTGAGACCTGATCTATAGATGCAACAGAAAGGTGAACTTCTGAGGTGGTTGGAGAGACAGTATCATTTCACTGCTGAAGTGAATGCATTAAAATAACATTTCCACAGAAGGTTGTAATTATTATTCTTCTGTGTGTGCTAATTTTGTCTGTTTAACTGTTTAAATTAAGATTTCAGGAAAACACACAGTAAACTACTAACATCAATATTATACTCAATAATAATAATTGTGTGTGTGTGTGTGTTTCTACTATAACTCTGAGACTGAACTCTTGACATTAACCCTTTCCATAGATAGTAGTAGAACTCCAGTAATGTGCCGCTCAGGATTATTTTATGTTGAAATATCATAATTATATTTAGTTGGTTAAAATATGTCTATAGTCTGCAGTACCATCTTCAGTCTCTAGGTGGGAGATGTTCCTAATAAGCAGAGAGGTAGCTGAGGTCAAGACTGGAATATTTATTTGTTCAGGGGGCACTCCATGCAGTGGGTTCTTCTGCAGATCTCAGATTTTACAAACTGTTGAGAGGGAGGAGACCAGAAAACCTAGTTTGCCTGGTGAATGCAGAAGAAAGCAAAAGGGGAAGGCAAAAGGAGCCGTGGTGCAGAGGAAGAAGACTGGTGAAAAAGGAAGTAGTGGATAGTGGAAGGGTTCTGTGTACTTACTACATTTCCAATAAAGGAGGCATTTGGAGCAAATCTTCAGTGGAGGGTACGAACACAGGGGCAAGTTGAAGGCAGTGGTGGCTCGACTGCATGCTAGCAATGGGCAGAGTCACTGCTGACACATACCACCACTCCTGCTGTGTTCTGTCTTGCATTTCTGCAGGCACACATCCACCACCAGGAATGGTGGTGTAAACTTCTCTTTGTTTATCTGAGTATAGTTGTTTGCCCAGTGCCATTATGGCGGTGTCCTCAGTCTGAGCCCCTTTCATCATTGATGCTTAGAATCAGCTTCATGATCATATAGAGATGTTTTTCATGGTAATCTGATAGATTTTCCTGAAGCCACAGTGTATCCTGACAGTGGTCTGCAGATGTGAGGTTGAGTTCTGTTGGTCTATATAACTCAATACAGGCATGGCTTGTATTGAAATACAAAATTGCTCGTCCGCAACATGCTGCATGTGTGATTTGTAATTTGACCTTGCTACAGTCTGAGCAGAGAAGTGGCTGGCAGGGAGTGATTAAACCTATGTCTACCACCACCATGTCTCTTCCTCCTTTTGAAGTTACTTCTTAATAAGGAAGCCACTGGACCCAATTATTGACTTGTTTACTATAGCAAACGTTTTTAAGCACTTGAATAAGAAATGGTTAGTTTAATTTTGCTCAGTCCATGGAGACACAAAAGTGGAGTATGGTTTTGAAACCGTCAAAACAGTCTAAAACCTTAAGTTTCCAAATGTGAAGAGGAATAGGAAGCACTCTGCTCCATTTGTCTTTGTCTTAACCCTATACACAGGGAAGCTGTGATGAAGATTGTGCTTTCCCGTTTGTTATAAATAGCTGAGATACATAATAAGAACAGGTGTCTCCCAAAGCACTGAGTCTGGTTTGGGAACCAGCAGGGACTGGAGGTTTAGTTTATGTCTAGACCAGTGGTTCCCAGTTCCCAGAAGCCTTCACCACTAGCTGTGCTGGCCAGGATTTCTGAGAGCTGAGCAAGATTAGGAACTACTGGTCTAGAGGAAAGCACCTCTGCTGCATGATTGGGGTGGGGGAGAAATCCTGGAAACGGAGACCTAGTGGGAAATCCATGGGGACTGGGCTAAGTAAGGAAGCTGCCAGTTTTTTTCTCGTTTAATTTAAGCCATTTGGTGTTTCATTCAGGTGATAAGCAGAGTAGAAGACTGGTTTTAAAAAACCATTATGTTAAATATGCAATTATCCTTCAGTGTTATTAAAGCTGGTGAACAAATGCCGCCAACTGCAATGTTGAAATAAAAGAGAAACCCTTTCATTCTGTGCCCTTCCCCCAGAAAGGTTTAAAAAGCAATAAAGGATTTTCCATAGTGCTCAAACAGTTCAAGAGAATAGCTGGAGGGAAAGAAGGAGGAGATAAAATTAATCAATGGACTAAAAAAAAAAAAATCTTCCCCCCCTCCCTCTGTCATAGATACAGTGACCTATCTCAGCAGCGGTTTTCAGCATCCTGATGTATTGCTGTTCTGCATGGGGGGGGGGGGGGAACAAAACAAAAATGCAGTATTCAGGATCAGGCCTGTATCGTCCATCAGTTTACTTTGCTTCTAGTTAAAACTGGAGGAGAAAAAAAAATCTTTGGTCTCCATCACCAGGAAGCTTTTTTTCTAAACTGCAATTACGATGGATTTATTTCACTGGAAGGCAAAGGAGGCCAGCAAAAGCCACAGCAATTCCTCTTTTGATCCGTTATGTTTCTGAACATAATGATCAATTCACTGAGTCACAGGTTATTTATGGCCTGCTTATACCATGAGGAAAGGCTGATTTTTCTCCTTTATGCCAAATGTGAATTTTTTAATAAAAGGTAATTGGGGGGAGTCAAAGGAAATGTAGAAATGTTTAGTTTAGCCAAGGTGCAAAGCGTAACTGGGGCAGCAGGGAACTGATGTTAAAATGTAAAAAGAAATACCAGATTGTTGTTAATTTGAATAAAAATGATCTTAATACTAAATAATTTGCTGTCAGTTGTGATTAAGTGCCGTATGATTTGAACTCTACTGCCCAGTATTTTTGACTAGCAAAATTCTGATCATTATGATGGCCGGTGCTTGAATGAGGACGTAGGTTCGGCATAATTCCAAGAACTGCTGTGTAAGATTATTATTGAGTTCTGCACCAAGCAATGTATTGCACCCCTATTAAGGAGTCCCTGCTGTTGGGAGCTAGGCCAATATCAAAGATGGAAGCAGAGTTTGGAAACTTTCTTGTTCTAGACTACAGCTACCAGAAGCCCCCACACTGGGCTTAGAGATGGGGTCTTCAGATGCCATCATTCCCCATTCTGGGAGTTCTACTTGAGTTACCCACACCTTACAGACACCTAGATGTGGCTCTCCTTTTCAGAAAGAAAGTTCCCAGCTAACACTGTGGCAGGAATAGGACGTTTGGCTGGAGCTAGATCTGATTAGGTCTCAGAGCCTTCCAGGGAAGGCCTTTTCTCCAAAAAATCCCCATGCCTGCTGGACATGCTGTCTGGTGGCTTCCCAGAATTAGAGTCCAAAAAAGTAACTTTCCCATAGAAGGCAGGTTTGGCCCTCAAAAGCACTTGGCAACCTCTGCAGGGAAAACAGGCTTTCTTCTTTGTCCCCCTAACCCAACTGGAGTCAAGAGAATACCTCATGTAGCAACCTCCAAGAACAGCAGATGCACTTGGGGAGAGCAGCTTATATTAAGTCAGGAAGCGGCAAACTACACACCACTCAGAAGTTAGTTCCCCTCTACCACAAGTGAGAACTGGACGTTCCAGCTGATGAAGAATCTTAACCCGCTGCCACTGCCCTACCCCAAACAATATCCCTTAGTGCAGTGGTTCCCAACCTTGGGTCCCCAGATGTTCTTGGATGACATCTCCCAAAATTCCTGGCCAGCACAGCTAGTGGTGAAGACTTCTGGGAGTTTTAGTACAAGAACCTCCGGGGACCCAAATTTGGGAACCACTGCTTTAGTGGAATGTTTCGTTTTTCTTCATTGAGAAGATTGACAACTGTTTGAAAGGAAATAGAAGGTTACACTGAAATGATACCCTCTTAGTAATTTGAGGCTCGTGGTGATCCCAGGCATGAAGCCAGCCCCTGCGTGCATTGTTTTGCCCTTAATTTCTATATCTCTATCCTGTTCTTTTCATTAGTCGTGCTGGAAATGGATGAAGCGTTATTAGGGACTGGCTTTTGTAAGTAGGCATCAAGATTATCCTCGGAGTAGACAACATGGATTTGTAGAACAGATTCTTTACATTCAGGGAATGGCATAAGACAGCTAAATGAAAGGTGGTCGTAGAGCCTTCAGGACTATATGAACCGTCCTTTCAGTGCCTGTTGAATTCTCCAGAAGCGACACACAAATAACGCTTGAATCCTGCTCCCGAGTGAATATTTAATGAAGAGGGGAATTGCTTGTTCACACTAACGAGGGCATAAGTCTCTGTAGGTTAATAGCCTTGTAGAGCCTTTTTAAGAAATCAATTATGCTTCACTTGGATGCATTGCTGAATCTTTTGTCTGCAGTTATCGGTTGTTGATGCCTCCCCCACTTTTCCTTTATGACATCTGTTCTACAGTATACAAATGATGCTTGAAAGAGGAACAACTAGCTTAGAAGAAAGATTGCTTAATGTGCAGTGCATGCTATGTGCAGCGCTTCTCTGTAAATTACCATACCCTGATCTGTAGGTGTTGTTTTTCAACAATGGCAAAAACCTGTTCCAGAGATTTAATTGTACCTTCTGTTGTAACAACAATTAGGGGGGAATTTCGAGAGCTCCTTCGACGCAGACAAAGGCGTGGGGACCATTGTTATCGCAAAGCCCCTGGATGCTGAGCAGAGGTCGATGTACAACATGACTGTGGAAGTCACCGATGGAACAAACGTGGCCAGCACTCAGGTAGCTTACAAATATAGATATTTTTCAAAGAGGTATCTGTGTTAGTATCTCTCAGCAAAAGCAAGGGGGAAATATATGGTAGAGCTTCTAAGATGAACAGTTTATTTCAGTGTGGGCTTTCTTGGATCACAGTCCACTAAATAAATGGACTGTGTCTGAAGAAGTGACTCATGCAGAAAAAAACCTATGAGTCTTAATTCCTTTGCTTTTGTTTCTATTCTTAGATACAGATATATATGGGAAAATTTTCATTAGTCATAGGAAGGCTCTGGGCCCCTGTATGTACACCATTACTAAGTTGTTGGTGTTATGAACCCTCCATTTTCTTCCAATTTAAGGCAACCTCTAATACGTTTTTTGAGGTGTGCGAGACATTCCAGGAGTGGTTTACGATTGCCACTCCATAGAAAGTTTCCATAGCTGAGTGGGGATTTAAAACCAGGCTCCTGAGTCCAACTCTGATGCTCCATCCATTACACTATCCTGGTTTTTTAGTACACTACACACCTAATTCATGGACTACTGTACTGTGCTAAGAAAGGCATATTACAGTATCACTCACACTAACCAAAATCCTGTTACTTAGTATACAAAGTGAAACTAGAGTAAACCCATTGAATTAATGGGGATTTAGTGAGTCAACTCCTCCATAAATGCCATTGATGCAATTAGCTTACTCTAACTGCAACTTTCTTAGTAGTCACATAGTAAGTTGCAGTTAGAGTAGCCGTGTTTAAATAAATGGAACTTGCAGATGAGTTGACTCAATAAATCCCCACTGATTCAGTTGGCTTATTCTATCATGATTTAATATGCCAAGCAACAGGATTTCAGCCAGCGAGTTGATAACATCACTTGTTCATTCATTAATTTGATTTGTTTGCTTATTGTATTTATAAAGTGCCTAACAGTCTAGCCAGTGTTGATTGGCACAGAACTAACACTACTGATTCTTTCCTGCAAGTAAGGGTATGGAAAACAAGTGGCAGGTAGAAAGGATATTTGCCCTATTTCTTCTTTTGTGGTTCCCTCCCTAACTAGTTCTTCTGCCAACACACTTGTCCTGGAAAAACATGTCCAAGATTGCTGGCTATAGAGAACCCACAGATATAGGTGGAAGATGATCATAGGGAGAAAGGTTAAGCACTCTGTTCTCCATCTGCCCAAACTTGCACCCATGACCACCAAGTCTAAAAGTGACAACTGAGATTCTCATTGAGAAGCATGTGGAAATTAAGAAATTAAAATCTATACAGTATTTTAATCCTATTCGCTCTCTGTGTTTGTTGTTTTTTTAAGAATATATTTCTATGGAAACACAATCCTTTTGTGTTCCTTTTAATGTTCTTACTTTCTTTTCCCTGTTTTTTTGCCATATGGCCATATGTTAGAATGAAACTTTGCCATGGAGAAGTATCAGTAACAATCTCCAGACAGCCCTTAAACATCTATTTCCCCATCCCAGCATGTAGCCCTTTGCCTTCTATGCACAAAAGCACCTGTAGTTCTAATGACACTTGCTATACACACCCATACACACACACACACACACACAGAGAGAGAGAAGTGGGTGGTGTAAGAAATTATCCACTAAGTCAATTTTCTTTCTCTAAACGGCTCAAATTCCTCTCTTGTGGCAAAACAGCTAAGTTTGTCTGTGTAAAAGCTGAGCTCTAAGCCATGAAACACAATCCCGTTTCAATATATACCATACCACCTGCTTGTCCTTTATTTATGTTTTGCCCTGGCAGTGTGCTCACTGTGCAGTTGGATGTGGTAAAAGTGGGGCATTGTAAAAGTGCCAGAGATGTTTTGGTTTGGTAATGTGACCAGCGGCATGAATCTGAGGAACGGCTTTAGTTTCTTCACTAACAACACCACTGCTGCCTGCCTATTATATGGTGCCCCCCCCCCATCCCTTCGTAAAAACCATTATGACTTCCTTTCCTTTTTCACAGCCTCTCCACACTGCACATTACTACGGTAGTAAAGGGAATCAAATGACTACGGTTTAAAATTCACACGGGGTTATGTTACTCATGTGTTAGCTTTGATGGCAGTGAACCAAAACAACTTACGAGACCTTAGAAGGAACTAAGACCTCCGTCATAAATTCAAGGAGACATCTGGTGGTGGGGGGGTTGGGGTGAGAAAGATGCAGAATTTAAAAAAAATTGATCTGACTTGACTCCCAAAGCGAGGTCTTTGAAAGATTATATTTATTTGTGTTAATCACCTGTCTTTGGCCATCACGCTCCCTTTGTGAACAGGCGGCCACCACCAATGTTTTCACGCCAACAAAGATCCATCTTAATGCTGCTTCGCTAGGACTTGAAGCAGGACAGTGGCGGCAGCAGGGAGAATGTTGATTTACTTGATTTATTATCTGAGTACGGTGTATGAAGGTACTTGTCAGATTGATTAACTTCAGCAAAGACTGAGCCAGGAGGACCACGCCAACAAGGGGTTTTTGTGGGGGAGGGGGTTCCCTCAATGAATCATCACTCACTGCTCAAGGCAATTCAGTAATTTACAGAAGCCTGGATTTGTCTGTGCCATTATTTTAATTGCCTCAGGATAAATTTCCTTGTACCTTTTCTTTTTCCTCTTCAAGAAGTGCTAGAAATGGGACAGCTTCATCTCTTCTTCTGCCTGAATGTAGCTTAAAGCTTGAGTACACAAGTGGTTGTCACAGTAAACTGTGTAACTCAGAGCTTCCATACACATTAGATGTCATACTAGACTGTGCTTAGCAAGACATTAATTAACCTGGACTCCTTCTAGGGATTAGGAACATAGAAAATCTGCCTTACACTGAGTCAATCCTGCGTCCTTCTTGCCTATTTGTCTGTCACCTTGGACTGGCATCCATCGTCACATTCTCTTGCTCATGTGTAGAACCTAAGAGATTTTTGCTCGCCTAGAAAAATCTAGGGAAGACTCTTGCTCACATGTAGAACCTGCAAATCAGTGGGGCTCTTCTTCAGATGCATGACTGCTCACATAGAGGGTGCATCCTTGTGTTCTCTATGTCTCGTGTTGATGACAATTGTGATAATGACTAGATGGAGTTATTGTCCTTTCAGATTGGCTGAAGTGGAGGTAGGGATGGGTGAACCTGTCAGTTTCGTCTCCTGTTTCCAGCTCTATTAAATTTGCAGATTTTAGCAAATACAAAATCTAAGCCAGAGTCTTCATCCATCTCTCTCTCTGATAGAGGAGAGGCAGGCTCAGATTTCAGCTGCATCTTAAACAGTAGTCCACGAAGACCAGAAATTTTAGGAGGGTGGAGAGCTCCTAACCCTCACCTCCTTTTTTGAGGCAAGCGTTGCAAAACACACACACCGGAAGTCATATCCAACACCAGCCAGGCAAGCTTTTGTCTGTGTTGCTTACTAATAATGGTGATGAGAGCAAATATTACATTAATAGGGCTTTTTTTCCTTCCTTCTTCCCACCCTCCTCATTCTTCCCTCCAAAAGGCCTTACTTAATTCAGCTACTTAATAGGTTGTCCTACTGCTGTACCACAGCTTGAACAAGCAATTAGCCAAGAGGTTTCTTTTAGCTTCAGAGGTCAATGAAGCAGTTCTTGGCATGCCTCCATTTTGCATTCAAATGCATATAGGCCTAAACCAAAGGTATTTCTGATGAGCAACAGCTTTGGAAGAGGCCTGCCAGCCCTGGATTTTTATCTCTTTTGATTTAATTGTATTCCTTCAGGCCTTTTTCAATTGCAGATTCCCCCCTCCTTCTTTCCTAAGTGCAACATTTTTGCTAATGCTCTGAGTGTTACTTTGCCTAATTTGTAAGATTAGAGGCCTCAGAGAGCCTTTATTTGGAATTGCCATAACTGTGGGAAATAGGAAGTGAGCTGAGAAGAGGAAATCTTTTATACCAAGTGTGAATAAGGATGCTTAGAAAATATGTGTGATTACTACTGGAGTGGCAGGTGGAAACTTAAATGACAGACTTGCTGTTCCATGGGAAGAGACAAGACAGAATCTTCTCATGTTGAAAACTAGCATGCAAGGGAAAGACTAAAATATTTTCCCCTAGAACTCAGGTTTTTTGATGCAAGAAAGTTGTGTGAATTTTCACAGACAATTGGAAGTGCTACAGGCCAAATATAGCAGAGACATCACCTTGCCGACAAAGGTCCGCATAGTCAAAGCTATGGTTTTTCTAGTAGTGATGTATGGAAGTGAGAGCTGGATCATAAAGAAGGCTGATCGCCGAAGAATTGATGCTTTTGAATTGTGGTGCTGGAGGAGACTCTTGAGAGTTCCCTGGACTGCAAGGAGAACAAACCTATCCATTTTGAAGGAAATCAACCCTGAGTGCTCACTGGAAGGACAGATCCTGAAGCTGAGGCTCCAATACTTTGGCCATCTCATGAGAAGAGAAGACTCCCTGGAAAAGACCCTGATGTTGGGAAAGTGTGAAGGCAAGAGGAGAAGGGGACGACAGAGGACGAGGTGGTTGGACAGTGTCATCAAAGCGACCAACATGAATTTGACCAAACTCCGGGAGGCAGTGGAAGACTGGAGGGCCTTAACGACTAAACAACAACAACCACAACTCTTGTTTGTGAGAAATGGGCTTGAGCAAAAAACTAGAATACAGCTAAAACTAGTGATGTGTGAGGATTTTGTTTCAATTTGTATTTGAGATGAGTTTAACAGTATTTACCGGAATCCCCAGAGAAAGCTGAGATAAAAGATGTACACGTCTTTAAAACCCATCTCAGTAGACTCAATATAAGCCAAAGTTTCTTAGGTCATTATAAAATATAAAATATTGTATCGTATCTACTGAAATTCCCAGCCATCCAACATATGGCATTGAACTATCTAACGGTTCATATGCTGTTTCCTTACTATCTACCAGTGACACCTCGCAAGCCCCATTGGTGATTAGAGGTACTCAGGTTGTTCCTTCTTGTTACCTATAGCCTGGGATTAATTTACCTGCCAATCATTATTATTGCTTTCAGAACAGTGCTTCCTGGGAGGGGAACTGAATATCAGCAAGAGTTTTAAAGGTCATTGCCAAGTCAACAACTTGTGCCCAAATACATCTCTGATTTGGGACCATGTATAAATATTTGCCATGTAATCCCACTCTTATGTCTGAGGAAGTGGACTTCTCCATGAAACCTCACATTAAAATATAGCAGTTAGTCTTTAAGGTGCCACAACGTGTTTTCTTTATTTTTTTTAGTTTTCTTTTGCTTGTCTGATATACCAATATTTACTATTTTTTTAAGTAAAGATGGAAAGAATTTGAGTAATAATAATAATAATAATAATAATAATAATAATAATAATAATAATAATAATAATAATAATAATAATAATAATAATAATAATAATAATAAAGAATTGACTATGGACAGAGCTATGGGTGCTTAACTCTTCCAAGTCTAAATTGAAATCTTTGTGCATTCAACCTCTTTGCCCTGAGAGGTGCCCATATGAGGTGCACGTGGATGGCAGATATGCACCAGATGGCGCTTTCTTGGAGATACCTGTGCCTCTTGAGTTTGGCTAATCAAAATAGTGGTGAATTTCTGTTCCTGCTGGCAGATTTCATCATGTGTCTGATCGATTTGTCTAGCTGTTTTTGTACAAGAAAAATTACACTCAATAGGATTTTACTTAGGGAGGCTTTTCACATTGTAGTTTTCAAGTACAGTATAAGAGGCATGCTGCCTACAGCTGCCTACAGAGGCATGCTGTAGGCAGAACATAAAAGAAAAATTGAAAAGCTTCAGGCAAATGGATAGATTTTTCTAAAATGTTCTGACCGATGGCTGAATACCTTACCTTTTTGTTGTTGTTTGGTTATTACTGTATTTTTCCATGTATAAGACACCCCATACTGTAAGACACCCCCCATTTTTCTAACCCAAAATTAAGAAATCAATATTTTAAACATAAAACAGAATACATCTTTATTTAGTAATTAGGTAACATTTACATACCAGTACTGTCATATTCTGCATCACACTTAGCTTTGAGCACATCACTTTATTCAGCCTCTGGGCTCAGAACGCTCGGACATTACCAGTTCCTGCTGCATCTGAGCACTGCCTACATGCTCCACCTCCAACGAGTTCTGATCCAATTGATTTGGTAAGCATCAGCTGACGTCAGTTACAAAAGGCTCGTTATTGGAGGAAGCTAAGTCTCCTGACAGTAGGAAGCTAAGCCTCGTGATTCGAGGCAGCCTGTTTGCAGAGGCAAGGTATGGGCAGTTTTGCAATTGTGCGATTCTCTCCTTGGCTTATTTCCGTGTATAAGACGACCCTCAATTTTTAGTCTAAAGATTTTAGACAAAAGTATCGTCTTATACAAAGAAAAATACGGTATGTTTGATTATGTCATTTTGCATTTCTGTTCAGGTTTTTACATGTACGCTGGCCAAAATAGTGCCGTGCGCCAATGGGGTGGTATATAAAATCTCAGAAATAAATAAATAACCCCACTAGTACAATTTGATCCTAAGTGCAAAGCAACTTGCCACTAAAATCTATGAGACAGATGCAGCATTTTTTAATAGCGTACAGTACTCAGTAGTTTTCAAACTTTGGTCTCCAGATGTTTTTGGACTGCAACTCCCAGAAATCCTGGCCAGCACAGCAAGTGGGGAAGACTTCTGGGAATTGCAGTTCAAGAACATCTTGGTACCCCTGTTTGAGAATCATTACTCTAATTCTTGCCCACTTTTCTCAAATACAGAGACCCAATGCAGTCCTAGATCCATAAAGCAAAGCTAATATTAATTAAATGGCAAAAACTTTTATAAAAATGATCTGGATTAATCTGGCAGTCTAATGAATCCATGACTGGCTAGTGTTTTAAACCAAGTCTCCTGGAGGAAAATTCAGATCTTTGCTCAGTTGATCAAATTGAGGTTATCTATCATGGGTTTGTATGGTAAGTTTATCGCCCAGCTCATGTTGAAGTCTTGGAGCAGATCGTTATATCTTACCATGTAAACCACTCAGAGTAATGGGTTTTCCCTAATAGGGCAGTATGCAAACCAAATAAATAAATAAACTGTAGCAACAACAAAACTCATCCATCTACCCACCCTTCCCTAAGCACATGAGAATAAAATATCATCAGATGAGAACCTAATTGAAATGAAGCAGCCAAAACTCCAAACGTGATTCCAACTGGCAAGACTTTCAAAGCTTCCACTGTTAAACTTTACAACAAGGTTGTGTTGTTGTTTTTAAATTCCTCTAACAAGGAAAAACTCATATAAACCTAACCAAAACAAGAGTGGGAAACAGAATGGGGGAAGGCATGAGAGGACTGTGAGGCAGGAATAAAACAGAGCAAAAGAGGCTCTGGCGAATTATGTTCTTTAGGATCCAAATGGCAGATGTAATAGGGACAAATAGCCAAATGTTCCACAAATTTTGGTTTGCTTGCTTATTCAAGGTAATTAACTATGGTCACTAGTGCAGCATGAGCTGGACCTTAGGGCTAAAGCCATCTCAGCTTAGAAAGCAATAGCAAACAGGGCTGACATCAACACCTGGAACGGTATGGGCAGTTTGGGGTTCATTGGCCTTGGCCTGTTCACCACAGCATTCTCCTCCTGTTCCTGTCCTTGTTTTAACCATGTTTTAACAAACATCATTAAACACATATCAAATGTTCCCTCTAAGCTGTGCAGCACTGTCAGGCATGTGCACCGACAGCCAGTGTTTCTGCGGTTTTGGTTCTGGTCGCACCCAGAGCTGTGTGCAGGGTGGCGAAGCCACACAGAGAGAGAGCAGAGCCCCACCCTGCGGAGCTGGAAATTAGTCAATATTGCACATATCCCTTTCTTCAAGAGCTAGAAGCATAAGACAAAGAAGAGAATTCATCATTGACAAGTGAACTTAAGATATCTTGCAAAGGGGCTGGAAAAGTCCAAGATTCCCCTACTGGTGAAGCACTTAATGGACTCATGAAGGGTTAGGAAAATGCCTTCACACCCCCTAGAACAAGGGTCCCCAACCTCCGGTCCACGGCCCGGTGCCGGTCCGTGGGCTTTCCAGGACTGGGCCGTGGAGACGGATCTCCGCCCCTCCCGCATGCACGCATGGTGGGCGTGTCACTCTCGCGGGTGGGTGTGTCGCACTCGTGGGGGCGTGTCGAGCTCGCAGGGGCAAGGGTGTCACGCTCGCAGGGGGTTGTCGCGCTCGCGGGCATGTGCGCGAGTGCAACAGACCCCCGCAAGCGCGACACGCCCCCCACGAGTGCAACACGTCCACCGCGAGAGCGACTGAGCCCACCCCCCCACCAATACGCGGTTCCAAAAAGGTGGGGTACCGCTGCCCTAGAAACTACATGTCATGATTCATTGATCTGAGCAACAAAAACATGTGTGCATCACCCCAGCTTGCAAATCGAATTTGCTTGTGCATACGTGCCCCAAATAGAGCAAAGGCTGGCTCTGTGCTTCCTTAGAGACACGTCCCTCAAGGAACTTTGGATTTTAAGCTGCCTTCTATTTCAGTCACTCTGCCATTGTGAAATAAACCTTATGTTCTTTATAGAGTGTTTTGATAAATGAGGCTGTGCCATACTGGCTATCCTTCTATAAACTGCATGGAAAACTTCTGTTGTCAATAGGAATGTTCAGATCCCATTAGTATGTAGCAGAACACAAGTATTAAAGGTTCCCTTTCCACTCCCAGGTGCAGTGATAGCTTTTGGTCAAGTTCAAGTATGGAGTGGCACCGCTTTTGCTTTTCTTGTCCTTGTAGGCAAGGATAAAGAATACAGTACCCTTCTCTGGCAAGGAATTTCCTGAAATTTTCTATAACAAGTTCTCAATGGCATGTCCATTCAAAGTGCATATACATGCCAACAGGAAGAAGCTAAGGTCTGTAGCCAGTCTGCAGGCAGAAGAAAAAAGAAACACCATGGAGACTCGGAACCAAATTATGCATGATAGATAGCCTGTTGTTAGAAAGTAATATTCTTTGATCTTCTAGAGCAGTTATTCTCAACAGGAGCCATATGTCCCCAGGGGGGACCCTGGCACATTTGAAGGGTGACACAGACTGAAAACAGCTCTTCACACACCACCTTATAAGTTTCGTTATGCAATTTATACGATCCTGATTCAGCCTATATTTCCTTCTTATTGTGTTTATGGCCATGGCTAACAAAAAAAGGTTGAGAATAGCTATTCTAGAGACATGGCTCAGACAGACCTTTATGTTTGAATAACCACATGTGGAAGCAATGCCAGTACGTACCTCTTCATGACCATTTGCAAAACAAAGCACACTAATTTACGAACAATAGGAGAGCTGAAAATCTCCTGTTGTGATAATCAAATATTTCCAGCAGTTCAGGAATCTCCTCCTTTAATGACAGGGTATCTGTAACATGTATTTTCAGCCCCTAGATTAATGGTAGAATAGAGTTGGGTAAGAAATTTGTTGAGCTTGTACTTGATATGAAATTACCCAATTGGTAATACAGTCAACCCTCGACTTACGAACGGCCCTGTTTACGAACATTTCGACTTACAAACCGCTCTGATAGGGAAATATTCCCTCGACTTGCGAACTTCCCTCAAGTTACGAACGGAAAAAAAAGTGCGGGGAAGGCAGGGAAAGCGGGAAATTCAAACTTTCAGTTAGCGAAGAGGCTGCTTGTCTGCTTCCTCGCTCGTCCAAGCGGTTAGAGAGCTGGGAGAGAGACTTGGGACTGCCTGGTATTGTCATTTTAAAATGTCAAATTTAGTTTAAAAGGTGCTTGTTTTGGGTTAAACCGTGCTTGGGTGAAAAGGTGCTCCGTTTGAGTTGAAACCTGCTTGTGTAGAAACATGCATGCTTGCTTTAAAAGCTGCTAGTTTTGCTTTAAAAGCTGCTTGTTTGGGGTTAAACCGTGCTTGGGTGAAAAGGTGCTCCGTTTGAGTTGAAACCTGCTTGTGTAGAAACGTGCATGCTTGCTTTAAAAGCTGCTTGTTTTGCTTTAAAAGCTGCCTGGGAAGCCTTTCAGACCAGCGCCGATCAGCTGTTAGGCGGGGAGAGGGAAGGAGCGGAGAAGAGCACAAAATGGCTGCCGGCTTTTAGCTGTTTGGTGCTCTTTTTCGGCTGTTCGGGGGGCTACCAAGGCACTATGAGGAGCCGGGCTCAGTCTACAGTGCCTGGTAAGTGACTTTCTTTTAATTTTTTTTAAGTTTCTGACCTTTTTTTCCCCATAGGAACGCATTAATTAATTTTCAATGCATTCCTATGGGAAATTTGGATTCGACTTACAAACTTTTCGACTTACGAACGTCCTTCCAGAACGGATTAAGTTCGTAAGTCGAGGGTGGACTGTATATACCTCTCCAAGTTGACCCAAATGCAATTTACAGTGGTAAGGCTGTGTGTTTATGTCTTTGGATTTCAATTTGCACACACACACAATTTGGAAAATGTATAAATGCACATTTCAGTCAATGGGAGAATGCATAAAAATGTGTACATGTAAAAAAACGTGCTTTTTTAAAATACAGAAACATATTAAAATATGTTTAAGTTACAGGATAAGACCGACTATCCAGTATAGACCCATAGTAAAACCAGGATCTTGACAGAGAGGTTCAAGAGTCTTGATGAACTTGAGTTCAGCACATTCACAGATTTATAATAGAGGTTGAGGTATAAGAGGATGGATTACATCAAGATTTTGATAGAAGCAAACATTTATGGAAAGGAGTCGAAACATCTGTTAAAATTACAAACCAGGCAAAATAATACATTTCTCAGCAGTGATGAACTATAAAAATAATTAAAATTAAATATTTTAATATATATATATATATATATACAAAACATATGTAATGATCAGAATCCTGTTAGTTACACCTACTGGCATCATTCAGTTGGCACAAATCTCAGCAGTGAATTGCTGCCAGTTGAGAACTCAGTGTAGGCATTTACTGTTGCATACCGAGTTGTTCACTGAATTGTTTATGGAGTAGGCATTTCCTGTTGGCACACAACAAGAAATACCTACACTGACTTCTCAGCTTGCAATTTTTTTTCTGCTAAGATCTATGCTGATGGTGGCCAGAAGGCTGCAATTCCCCTGGTATTTGCTGTTGCCAAGATGCAACCTACTTATTCTGATTGTATTTATCGCCTCTAGCTGGCTTTTTTCTTGGGCTAAAGGAAAGAGAATACAAGTTTAACATGTAATAGGATTCCAACTGATAAAACCCTGCTACATAACACCTTACTAATGTATGGCTAACATTCATGCAGTTTATATCCCTCTGGAATGTGGTCCAAGTGGCAGCCAGATTGTACATAGCTCCAAGATTCCACCCCAGGTTTTCTAATTTTTTCACATTTGCTGATCACATACGTGTTGTCAGCTTTATGGAGAGAGCTGCCATTAGCTTTCTTCCCGCCCACCTTGGGAACCACTCTTGGGAACATCCACAAGCCAATGTTCCTCTGAATTTTTCAAATCACCAGCAGTTTTTAAATTGTTTTTGTTTTAGGGGCTTCACTCTGATGGTCTGTTAGCTACTTGATTGTAGATAGAAACACATGTAAAGGACAGGATGGGATACTGAAGAACTATTTAAAAAATAAGACTTAGGAACGTAAGAACCATATACACGGTTGATTTCACTGGTGTCACATTCAACAGCATCCTGTAAAAAAACAACATCAAATTATGATTGCGTTACTTCCCTTTTTGTTTACTTTCTTGGAATCTTGACAAGCATTTTGATCTTGTCCAAGGACTGTAATGGATTGTGAAACACTTTTTTCCTTCCCTTCTTAGATGTACTTTTTAAATGCATTTTCTTACAGCACATAATTTTACACGTTTTCCCCATTGACTGAAGCATGTTTATAAACCTATTTTTGGTTGTTTGGATTGACGTAGGTCTAACTTAAAAAAGAAAAAGAATCTCATGCTGACGTTTTCCTCCTGATAACCGAAAATAAAGATGCATGCGCTTTTCTTCATAGTCTTGCAGTCCATAAAGTCAGTAAATTTGCTTTTTTAACAAAAAAAACCTTGATTAAGGCACATTTGTTTTCCATCTCTACTAAAAAATGAATAAGATGGGACACAGTGTCTTCCCGGGCATACATTGCTACCCAAATGAAATTGGTTCGATTAAAATGACTTGAACCAGGGCATGAGGGAACATAATGCAGCAGCTGTCTTGCTTTAGCTAAGCAAGCCAGAGGACAGTGAATGCCTGCACCTGGCAGCTATTTGGAAAGTCTTCTTATGCCTCCTTGAGTTTCACAATGGAAGAAGGTATGGGTATAAAATTTCAGAATGAGTAAAGTGAGAAACTAGTTGAGGACAGAAGATGAACCAATCAAGAACACAGTTTTGTTCTGCAAAATTCCAGAAGAGCTGTGCTATTAAGGGACTTGGGGTATGTGTATCTCATCCAAAACAACATTTAGGCTAACAAATAGTCAGATTAGAAAGTCTTGACGCCTGAACATCTCTCCCTAGGAGCCCGATAGAATTTTATAGACGTCTAGAAAATATCAGACAACTATGTTCACCACAGCTGGCATTTATCCCATTTAGGGTTATTTCCAGAATGAAACCATACAACCATTTCCAATCAGATCAAATTGTCTAGATATCAAGATAAAATAAGTTGCTTCATTGTTGAAATGATTCCAGGCAACATCAGCATGTCCACTTCAACGGGTTTTAATCATCTACATTGGTTCTGTGTTCCATATGCACAAAATGAAATCCAAAAAGGAACAATTCAAAATGTATTGAAAACATTCTTACAGCTTTGAGGAAAACTGTAGGCACAAATGCTATAGTATTAGATTTATGGGTTTCATAGTCTTGGTTCTATGAGAAAGGTATACACAGAGACAGAAACAACATCTACAGTCAGTAAAGAAAGGGAGAAATAGGAAATGCATACATGCTCTTACTACAGTATCAGAGCTTGTGCTCTCATCGCTATACACAGAGAGCTCCTGCCTAAGCAGACATACCCATCCACATCAGTTGAGCTGTTGTTGCCTATTCATGAATCATGAAGAACTGTAGACATGGTAAGGATCTCCATGTGAGCCAGAACTCCAGGAATCCGTGAATTCTATCTTGTATGGAGATCTTCCACATACCGGAAAAAAAACCTCTTCTTCCAAACTGTTACTTCTATGTGAGCAAAACAGCAATGGAGGTTAGTGTGCTCCCAGTGTAACATATTGCTTTAACTTCTTTTACTGCCTAAGTAGCTCTGTAGTCTAAATTATACCATTTTTAAAAACTTCTCTGCTACTTCACTACAGTTTAAAACATGCACAGCAATCTTAGGTGTGGCTTCTCAAAAGCAGATTCCTCTTGAATTTCATGGGGCTTACTTCCAAGTAGGTGGATATCGGATTGTAGTCACAAGGTATGCATTGTAATTAATTTTTTAGTTTTTCACGTAATGGCTGGAATTCAGTAGTAAGTCACAACTAGATTAGGCCCATTGAATCGGTGGGGATTTGGTGAGTCAACACCTATGTAAATTCCATGGATTCAATGAGCAATTCTAGTTGCGACTTACTGAAATTCAGCCATTAATTAAAGAGTGTTACTTTGAATTCAACAAGAATAGTTCAGTGCTTTGATAGTATCTCTTTGCCTTCTCCAGAAAAAGGAGGCACGTTTTATTGTTATTTTATAGTAGGCCAAGTCCTTAGCAAAATACTCAGTCTGACTGAATTTACAGTTTATTATTTTTGCTTAGCGAGACCAGTACGGTACCCTAGTGTGCATTAACTAAATTTGAGCTGTAACAAGTAAGGGATATTTGTCATCATTAGTACTGTGACTTTTACAGGATATATATCCCTTAGCTTTATCCCCGGCTCCATTTTCCACAAATCTGGGTACCACTTCTTCCTTCTTTGCATTCCCCCAGCCCCACAGGAATCACAAAAGAGCTCCTCCCCAAGGCTACCCAGGTTTCCTAAGTAACATATAATATATTCTCAAAAGACTTTCACGGACTATAATAGTCTTAACTTAGACTATAATAGTCTTAACTTAGAGAGAAATTTTATTACAGCTGCCTTCTAGACTGTTCCCATGATGGGTCGTTACTGGCAAAAAAAAAATTCCGGTATTGTTTATTCATTTTCTGGTAAAGTATTCAACAAACGTCTCTCTAATGTCACGGAAAGCTAATGTTTCATGTCTCTCTGAGGGCAACCTCTTTTCATAAAATACTGTTATAATAGCATATAAGTAAATCTTTTCCTCCATTAAAACACAGAGTGTGGGTGTAAGTGACTGGGCTTGAACAAAATCCCTGTAAACACTTTGGAGTGTGCGTCCTTTCCCCCCCCTCCCCAAGTGCAGACTTTAGAAGAGAGGGGATGAGGGGCTTAACAACTTTCTCCACCTGCGAGATTTTTCAGAGTTCACACTCATCACCCACTGACTCAATGCACGTGAGAGGAATGGCTGCCAATTGCCAACAGTGGCTTTAAAATGGCTGCCATCCCTTGACAGAGTTGTTACAACTCAATATATCAAGCAGGTGGAGGTGGGTTCTCAGTTTATGCAGCCATGAGTTCAGCTCCTCAGTGGTTGTAAAGGAGAGGCAGTGATTTCTCGCTTTAGAGCATTGATCAGAGTGTTGGACTAGAACTTCAGGAGGCCTGAGTTCAAATCCCTGCTCACTGGGTCGCCTAACTCACAGGATTGAGGATAGAGTTGTGGGGAGGAGATCCATTTATTAACTGGAAGAAAAATGGATAGAAATGCTACAAGTAATTAAATGAAATAAATTCCAGCTACTCTGTGCTGTTCTACACATGGAGCAAAATGGAGTGGAAATGAGTGAAGATAAAAGCGTGTGGGTCTCCAGTCCAACTAATGTACAACTAGGACAACCTTTGATTACACATCTGTTGTGGCACATGGGGAAAAGATACTACTTTGGCCTACAGTTGGTTCACTCAATACTACTTTATTGTAACCATGTGCCTATATGCTTAGAATGCATTGTTGAGTGCCTTTCTGTAGAAGCCTTGTTGTTTAGTCGTTAAGTCGTGTCCGACTCTTCATGACCCCATGGACCAGAGCACGCCAGGCCCTCCTGTCTTCCACTGCCTCCTGGAGTTGGGTCAAATTCATGTTGGTAGCTTCGGTGACACTGTCCAACCATCTCGTCCTCTGTCATCCCCTTCTCCTCTTGCCTTCACACTTTCCCAACATCAGGGTCTTTTCCAGGGAGTCTTCTCTTCTCATGAGATGGCCAAAGGATTGGAGCCTCAGCTTCAGGATCTGTCCTTCCAGTGAGCTGTAGAAGCCTAACACTCCTTTTCTTGTAATGCTCGCTGCCCATAATGGGAGAACTTCTGCACTACTTATTTGCTGTACTGCAGTCAAAGTCAGAGACAACCTGAATCTCACACAGAATCTAGTACTGGCCTCTAGGGCAGGAGAGATCAAATATTTGCCCTCTTCTGTGTGACAACCTTTTAGGGTTTGAAGACTGTTACTCTGCCCCCTCTTACTTTCTCAAAACTACCCCGCAGCAGCAGTACAGAACTGGTTTTTGTTTATGTGAGATTTGAATAACATTTTATATCTTTTAACGTTCAAATGATGACTTGACCTTTAAAACAAAAAACAAGTGAAGTTTCTCATTACAGTAACACATTATTGGGGGGTTGGGCCATGTTTAGCATTAATGGATTTTAAAAGTAGCATATCACTAATGGATTATTAATAAGCAACATAACATGCTGCTCTTTTAATTAACTTTTTAAAATAAGAGCAAATTACTACTAGAAGTAAAACTAACATTAATGCATTAATTTTAAAAGCAGTGTTTCCAGGTGTCAGTGAGACCTACATAAATCAACCTGAGCACTAAATATTAGATTTCTTACACAAGCTTGTGTGATTGACAAGGTTTGGTAAATTAATGTATTTCCCACATCTTTTGTTAACCTCCTTAACCACAGGTTCTGATCAAAGTGCTAGACAACAATGACAACGGTCCTGAATTCTCCCACCCAAGTTATGAGGTCACTATTTCTGAGGACATCCTCCCTGATACTGAGATTCTGCAAGTTGAAGCCATAGACAGAGATGAAAAACATAAACTCAGCTACATTGTCCACAGCAGCATTGACTCAATCAGCATGAGGAAGTTCAGAATGGATCCCAACACAGGAGTGCTGTACATCGCTGAGCGCTTAGACCATGAAGCTCAAGATAAGCACATTCTAAATGTAATGGTAAGAAGCAACGATTAACTCTGTGCTCAGACACAATTGCCAACTTATAGCAACCGCTACAGACTGCCAGTTGCTGCCTTTAACAGATAACAGGTACATCGTATAGACTTCTGATAAGCAAGAAGTCTTTAAAATTAGGCAAGGAAGCAGTAATTAATTCTCCGCTCTATGCTGCAGTGCATTTATTCATTCATTGTTGAGGTTTAATAAGGCTTATAGTATGAAAGTGTTTTTATCTTTCAAAATGGTTTTGCCATCTTGAGGGCAAACCTGGAGAAAACATTATAATCTCCTGGTGCCGATGCCTGTTATCAGAGGTAGCTTTCTTTGAGAGTTTCTCAGAAACTCTTGACGTTCTTTTGGAAACTGTTAACGAGGCGATTATTGCTTTGGTTTCCTCGCTCAGCTCTTGAAAGAAAATTACCCTGATTTATCGCATCCTTCAGTAAGATTCTTTCAAGGTAGGAAATTCTGGTTTATGTGCCTAAATTGCAGAGCAGGAATTGTTCTGCTGTGAAGTAGGTGCTGAATATTATGGTGCAAGAATTATTTTTAAGTATTTTTAAAGAACTTTTTCATGTTGAGTCTCACCTACAGTCCCAAACTTCCTGAGAAAATGTTATCAAAACCAGGGTTACTAGGTTTACCAAATTCTGTTCTGGTGTGGTTTAGCAGGTTCATTCTGCCTCAAGTCCCACATTCGAACTGCCTTTCAGTAAGGCTGGGTGGCGGCGTCGGCTTCCATGAGCTGCTGAAGAAACTTTACCTCAACTAATACTTGCTCTGGATTTGGCCCGTCCTTCTCTCCTCGAGGTGCATTTCACCTTGTGGAAAATGGCACAGAGCTGCCTACCTTTTTAGATTTCCCAGAGTGTTGGTGTACATTGTTTTCACATTAGCCACTATGCCATGTCGCAATGATGCAACAGAGCATTTCGGGACATGGAAAATCATGCCTTTGTTGTGATTTAACACAGATAGTGGTTCTGCTGCTCACCTTGAATATATCTGGTAGAGGAAGGACTGTTAATGTTGGGGAGTATACTATCTCCTTCTCTCTCTCCCTCTCTCTTTCTGTGAATTAATCAGGTTTCATTTGTACTGGAGTACATCAATAGCCTTTAAAGAAAAAGAAAGAAAGAACCTAAAAACCAGAGCAAAGAGCACACATGGTGTGTTTGAACAATGTTAAAAAGTCTAAATCAGAAGAGTGGTGTAGGGTTTTTATTGTACCACTCCAGGAACAATCTGCTAGTAAATAGCATTACACAAATGTTTTTAAATCAGCCAACCAATTAGTAAAAGTCAAGTAAATGAGAACTCCAAAATCCAAGGAGAATTTCTGATGGGAAAGTTTCTTAGTCATGTTTTACTGAAAACTCATTTGCGTTGCTTCAGACTTCCTTAAATATTTTGCCTAAGCAGAAATTTACAATTCCCAACCTCCCATTTTAACTCTAGCTTGATGTTGGTGACAGTGCTGTAATTTTTTTCCGTGTTCCTTAATTGCTTTATGCTATACATTATTCTGTAAAATGCTGTTGTTTTCCCCTCCCTCCAGGTTCGTGACCAAGAGTTCCCTTATCGACGGAATTTGGCCAGGGTAATTGTCAATGTGGAAGATTCTAATGATCATAGTCCCTACTTCACCAGTCCATTGTATGAAGCCTCTGTGTTTGAATCAGCTGCCGTTGGATCTGCCGTTTTGCAGGTCACTGCCTTGGACAAAGACAAAGGAGAAAATGCTGAGCTGATCTACACAATAGAAGCAGGTTAGCCAGCAGTCTAACAAGCTGTAAAATTGCATTCAAGGATCACAGAACTTCATTTAATTCTTTGGTTATGTTACTACAGAAGTGTAATCCAAAAGGGGAAAATAGCTCCGATCCCATAGGCATCTCTCTCTCTCTCTCCATACATACATACATATGTACGTACGTGGTGCCTCGACTTACGAACTTAATCCGTATTGGAATGATGTTCTTAAGTCGAAACGTTCGTAAGTCGAATCAGCATTTCCCATAGGAATGCATTGAACGATTAATTCGTTCCAGCTGTTTTTTGTTCTTATGTCGAGGCACGGTTTGTAAGTCGAAGCATTCGTTCCCATAGTAACTAATACAAAAGTGTTTAATCCGTCCTCTACCACTAGGGGGAGATATTTTTTTTAACCTAAGATGACCTAAGGTTAAAAAAAGGGCAGGAAAGGAGGGAGGGAGGGAACGAACAGCTTTTAAACAAAACACCTTTAAAACCAAGCAGCTTTAAACCAAACCAAGCACCTTTTAAACCAATTTTTGCATTTTAAAATTACAGTACCAGGCAGTACCGGGCAGTCCAAAGTGCATTTCCCACTTTTTCCGCGTTTTTTTTTGTTCGTAAGTCGAAGCTCCATTCGCAAGTCGAAGCAAAATTATGTGAACGGAGCTGTTCGTAAGTCGAATTGTTCGTATGTAGGGACGTTCGTAAGTCGAGGCACCACTGTACGTACGTACGTACATACATACATACATACATACATACATACATACATACATACATACATGCACAAACACAGAAAGAGAGAGAGAGAGAGAGCATATAAACTGCTGTATAGCTCAGTAGTTTAGGTATCTGGCTGTGGAGCAAGAGGTTGTGAGTCTGAATCCCCACTGTTCCTCCTTGACAGGGGCTGGACTCAATGATCCATAGGGTCCTTTCCAGCTCTGCAGTTATAAGATGATGATGATGATTATCATTATTATAATGTATACGTATATATGTGTGTAACAAAAAATATATCATTGGTATTACTATAGTGGTGATCTTAAAGAAAGTTACTAAGATGTCAACCCAGTGGGACTGATAGATAAATATACATAGGATGAAAGAGTAAAATCCTGTAAGTCAGTTCTGACATGGCATTACAGTGTTTGCACTACCATTCACACTTGTTGAAAAACAGTCCTGGGATTTTCTTCTGGGATTTTTCTCTTGCTCGGTGTCACTTTGTGAACGATAGTGAGCAGAAGAGGGTATCCTGTAGAGGCCACCTTGACTGCTGCCATTCGTGTTGTCAACATTCAGGCTGCCCCTTGGCTACGTGAAGCTTGGCATCCTTCTTCTTACTGGGAACACGGGCCCAATATTATGTGCAGCAATCTTGAGCCATTTCCTGGCGTTTTAAATCCTAGATACAGAAGCAGAATATCCCACATTCATAAACCGGAGTTGTTTTTTTTTTTTAAAGAATTGATTCACATGTGGATATGTCCTGTTGGACATCATCTGGAAAGGACCATGTATTAGCATGTGCGTATTCAGAGATATGCATCATTACAACAAACATACAAATAAGCAGGAATGGAGCATGCATAGCCTTTTTGTCCTACCACAAATTAACCTATGTGTGGATTTCCCTAGTGTGGTATTAGAAAGATTAGATCTGCTTTTCTTTGCCCATTCCAACCCCTGCACTTTTCCATTTAATAGAGTATCAGGGACCTGGGGACCTTGAGACAAATGAGGTCTGCAGGTTGCATGCAGCGCCCCATAAGAATAACCTAGCTGTCGTCCAGATTCATCGGATCAACAGATTTAGCTACCTTTGTCAGGGTTTAGTAGAGGCAATAAACAAACTGAGTAAGGGCTGCTATAGGTGTTCCGTAGGAGGCCTGGGAGTTGGAACCAGGGCTGCTGATGAACAAGGGAGATGGTTCCAGCAGAGAACTAGGGGACTGCTTAATCCATCCTTCATTTTTAACTTGCAGTTAGTTTCCCTAGCTCTGGAGAGAGGATTAGAGGAGGAACCTGGCGGACTTAAAGTGCAAGTATTCCTCTCCATATCCACTGCAGAGCTTGTCATTCTTTTGCTGCTTTGCAGTTGAGACTGCAAAGTCCACTGGTGGCCATTCGGTTCAGCTGTACAGTGAACAGATGTACTGATGCAATGACAAAAATTGAACATATAAGGGGTGGAACCACTCCAGTAATAAAGAAGGAGGGAGAGATGGGACAATGGCCAGGAAGTAGGATAGCATGAAGCTTCCGTCCAGAGCCACTGTAGAAAAGCTTGAAACCTTTTAATGAGACATTATATCTCTGTGAGTGTCTCTGGCTTCTTTTGCATCTTCCTCTCTGCATGCAGTTGGAGGCTTCAAGCCTCCATTTGTGATAAAGCTTCACATTCCTGCTGTTTCATTATCCACTGATGTTCTGCAGCACAACAGCTTTTTGAGGCTGTCATTCACTGATCTACAAAGAATTTGTAGCAAAGATGCTAATTCTAACTGATAGGTTCAGCTTATCTACATGGTCCTTTGCTTCCTAAGGAATTCAACTAATGAAAACCTGCTTCTGAAGAAGGAAAACCAAAATCCTCACACTTTAATAATATCTGACTAAGGGAAAGAGAGCTGTCTTTCATAAATGCATCCCTGTTTTGATTAACTCATGTTCTATTCTGCAAATACTGTCCATGCAGTAGAACTACATACGGACCGAATAACTGATTAGACCACACTCTTCTGCTGTCAAATAGGTAGCTGATCGCCAAGAGAAGCCCCCCCCCAAAAAAAATATTGTGGGGTGACATGACTCTCATCCCATTCCACAAATCATCTCTGATCCGTCATCCATGATTCACCTCTTTGTTAATATGTATATTAACCATATACAGCCTGGTGCTCTCCTAGTGTGTCAGACTGCTCACCTTCCATGAATATTGGATGATGGGAGTAAAACACATCTGCAATGTGCAAAGTTGGGAAAAATAGGACATAGTAATTTAGGCAAAACTTAAAGACATGAGAGTATTGCTGAAAATGGTAGCTCTCTGTTGACAGAACCCTTAGTAATGTACGTCCAGATCCAGCTTGTGTTCTCACATCATTGCTATATAGTAGATAGTGGAGAATTCCATAAAGCTGAGAGGACATAGCATTGGCATAAGAGTCTTGATTTTCATTCATTATGGTACCCTGCATGTAACTTCAGTACTCGCTCTTAGACCCTAGGCCAGGGATGGGCAAAGGGACGCCTTTAGGCTGCATACGATCCCCCCATGAGAATTTTTAGAGTGCCCAAGGGTCCCCAGTAGGGCCCCCCCCCATTAAAAAAGCAAGGACGTTTTTTAAATGATAATGGAGTATTTTCTGATCTGAGGAACTTCCAGGAGCAATAGTTTTCATTCTATTGGGGCTGCCTACCCTCCAAAAATCAGAAAAACAAAACTAGATGTGCCCATCCTAGCTCTTCTTGCTCACTTTTTAAAAATAACCATTTGAGGGCTCCTTGCAGCCTGTGAAGTGAGCTGTAGTTACAAATTTGGCTCCCAAGTCCCCTGAGCAGCCATTCTTGCCCTGGTCAATCCCTCCCAGGAATACATTCACATCTTCATTAAACAATCATTGGTCTTGATTGCTCTCCATCCGCCGTGATCAATGAACACATCTTCCATGAATTATCTGTTTCATGAGGTCTTTGTGCCCTTTGAATTTTTTTGTCCACTACTGGCTTCATACCCCCCTTTCAGTTCTGTTGAAGCACTGGATCATTAACCCTAAATTGCTCAATATCTTCTTTATTGCAGTCCCTAGATAGTTTTTCATGCATTGAACAATTGATCACTTAGCCTTTTATTACTTATTTTGTACCTGTCCCCTTGTCCTAAACCTGTTCACTGTGAAGTCCAGTGGCTGCATAAAATCACAGCCTTGCACTGCAGTCCTGTGTATGTCTATTTGAATGAAAGCTGCACCAAGTTTAGCGCTGTTTGTTGTTGTAGTTGTTGTATGCTGTCAAGTTGCCTCTGACTTATGGCAGCTGTACCAAGAATGACCCTCAAAATGTCCTGTTATTAAAAGCCCTGCTCAGCTCCTGCAAACCTAGTGGTGTTTACTCCCATGTAAATGTGTTTAGGATAAGGTGGCACTTATGTACACGCTTATGTGAAATTACATCCTGCTCAACGCAATGGGACCTGCTTCTAAACAGGAGTTTGCACATAAACTGCCATCATTGATATCCTTACAATTAGTTATTTGAAGCTAGGCAACACTACACAAAGACTGCAGCACAATGCATGATCTATAGCTTTGAAGTATTTCTGTGCAACAGATGTAAGCTTTCATGACTTCTTCAGCTAAGACTTGTAGGGTTCCTAGCGTAATCATCAGCACTCTATTGAAATCTTAATTCTCTGTGGTTCCTTAGGAAATTTAAAGAGTTGACTTGGTTTAAAAATCAGTTTACAATTATATTTCAGGGCTAGCTGTGTTCAATGGTTGTTGTGGGTTTTTCGGGCTGTTTAGCCATGTTCTGGAGGTTTTTCTTCCTAACGTTTTGCCAGTCTCTGTGGCCAGCATCTTCAGAGGACAGGAGCTAGAATTCTGTGTTCTGATGTAGTGTGTGGGATTGTTGAGTATTTGTAGCTGTGGGATCAGCTTTTTGTCTTTTTCAGGAGATTGGGTGATAATGGTGATCAGGGTGTTTTTTGTTATGGGTGTATTATTGTGATAAGGGGGGGAGATGATCTGTCACTGTGATTGATGGGTGTCATTACCTAGTCTTTTGTGTGCAGTGATCACCGGTCCTTGTGGCTGGGTAGAGTTCTTTGACCTTTTTGCAGGCTGTATTTTTCAGTGCTGGGAGCCAGGCTTTGTGATCAACCCACAACAACCATCGGATCCCGGCTGTGAAAGCCTTCGAGAACACATTAGCTGTGTTCATCTGTCACAGCAGAAACAAAATAAAGAATTATTGCACCTTGAAGGCTAAGAAGCTTTATTCGGCATAAATAAAACTTTATAGAAGGCAGAGCACTCCATCAGATGCATTTGTTATTATAGTTTTCATAGCCCTTGAGTTTTCTCACTTGTTAAAAATCTGCATTATATAACAACAACAACAACAACAATTGTGTGCCATCAAGTAAATTCTAACTTATGGCAAGCTTTTTCTGGGTTTTCTAGGTAGTGAAGACTCAGAAGTGGTTTACCATTCCTTTCTTCTGTGATAGTGCAGCATGCCCAAGGCTACACAGGTT
The DNA here is from genome assembly GCA_037013535.1 of Intellagama lesueurii. NCBI lineage: Eukaryota > Metazoa > Chordata > Lepidosauria > Squamata > Agamidae > Intellagama > Intellagama lesueurii. The sequence goes on from JBAJHW010000003.1 coordinate 13,576,220, forward strand.
GGCTCTTTTCCCAGGATACGCAGTGGAGAATCGAACTCCCAACCTCTGACTTCACAGCCAGATACCTAAACCACTGAGCTATCCAGCTGTAAATAGCCAGTTGGATTTATACACTTGAAGATAAATTGTAATCTGTGTTTATTTGTATTGATATCTTCCTCCAGAAAGATTAGAATGCCTTATGTGGAAGACCCATGTATCACATGTGAATACTAATGGGCCAAGACCTGTGTATTTTTATCTGCATGAGATAGGACATCAGGAAGTGCTATTAGAAGATTGCCTGGACTCCCACATTGCCATTTGATTTTGCATTCTCATACTTCACTTTCAGTAAATATTCCTATTTCCTTTTTTCAGGAAACACTGGGAACACATTCAAGATTGAACCAGTTCTAGGCATCATTACAGTGCTGAAGGAACCGGACCTAACCACCATGAGCCAGTTTGTTCTGTCAGTCAAAGTAACCGACCAAGGTTCTCCGCCACTGTCATCCACTGCCATTGTCCGTATATCTGTGACAATGTCAGACAACTCTCACCCAAAATTCATGCACAAAGAATGGCAGGCTGATGTGAATGAAAATGTGGATTTTGGAACCTCAGTTGTCATGGTGTCGGCAATCAGCCAATCTACATTAGTGTATGAAGTTAAGGATGGCAACACCAATGGAGCCTTTGCTATAAACCCCTACTCAGGAGTCATTACTAGCCAAAAGCCTCTTGATTATGAACACATGTCCTCTTACCAGCTCACTGTGCAGGCCACAAACATGGCAGGGATGGCATCAAATGCCACTGTGAACATCCAGATTGTTGATGAAAATGACAACCCACCAATATTTCTCTTCTCAAAATACTTGGGCAGGATCAGTGAGGCTGCTCCTTTGAACAGCATAGTCCGGAGCTTAGAGAACAACCCCCTGGTGATTCGAGCCACAGATGCTGACAGTAATCAAAACGCTTTGCTTGTCTACCAGATTGTAGAATCCACTGCTAAAAATTATTTCACAGTAGACTCCAGTACAGGTGCAATTAGGACCATTGCTGATTTAGATCATGAAACTATTGCACATTTCCATTTTCACGTCCATGTTCGAGATAGCGGCAATCCACAGCTTACAGCAGAAAGTCCAGTTGAAGTTACTATTGATGTGACAGATGTCAATGATAATCCTCCGGTTTTTAGTCAGACCATGTTTGAGACTGTTTTGCTTCTGCCGACATACATTGGAGTAGAAGTTCTTAAAGTCAAAGCTGCAGATCCAGATTCAGAAGTCCCCACTGAAATGACCTATAGCCTTATTGAAGGAAACACAGAGTATTTTCTCATTGATCCCATTTCAGGGGTACTGACTATAAAAAACAACAGCCTTTCCAAAGACCATTACATGCTCATAGCAAAAGTATCAGATGGGAAATTTTACAGCACTGCCATAGTGACCATAATGGTCAAAGAAGCCATGGACAGTGGTCTTCACTTCACTCAAAGCCTTTATTCCACATCAATCTCAGAAAATAGCACCAATATCACAAAGGTAGCCGTGGTCAGTGCTGTTGGGAACCGCCTTAACGAGCCCTTGAAATACAGCATATTGAACCCAGGGAACAAATTTAAGATCAAGCCTACTCTGGGTGTCATTCAAACCACTGGAATTCCATTTGACAGAGAAGAACAGGAATTGTATGAGCTAATTGTTGAGGCTAGCCGTGAACTAGATCATCTTCGTGTCGCCAGGGTAGTTGTCAGAGTTCACATTGAAGACATCAATGACAATGCTCCAGTGTTTGTCGGACTTCCATACTACGCCGCTGTACAAGTCGAGGCTGATCCTGGCACCCTGATTTACCGAGTGACAGCCATTGATAAAGATAAGGGTGCCAATGGTGACGTTGCTTACCTGCTAAAGGAGGATTATGGGCACTTTGAAATTGACAGACACACTGGCAGTGTCACATTAAAAGCAGCTTTTAATTCTGACTTATCTAACATAGAGTATTTAATTATTGTCATTGCTAAAGATGGAGGCAATCCATCACTGTCGGCATCTGTAGAATTGCCTATAACAATAGTTAATAAAGCAATGCCGGTTTTCGACAAGCCTTTCTATACAGCCTCTGTAAATGAAGACGTAGAAATGCACACCCCAGTTCTGAGCATCAATGCTACCAGTCCCGAAGGTCAGGGTATCATTTACATAATTGTAGATGGAGATCCCTATAATCAATTCAACATTGATTTTGACACAGGAGTCCTCAGTGTCATCAGTCCATTAGATTATGAAGTAAACTCCATTTTCAAGCTGACGGTAAGAGCCAGCGATGCTCTCACTGGTGCCCGAGCAGAAGTCACAGTGGACTTAATAATTAATGATGTCAACGACAACGCTCCAGTTTTTGAACATTTTTCATATAATGCCACTTTGTCTGAAGCATCTTTGATTGGCACTCCTGTCTTGCAGGTTGTTGCAACTGATGCAGATTCTGAGAATAACAAAATCATTCAGTACCAGATAGTCCAGGACACCTTCAACAGCACAGATTACTTCCACATTGATGGCAGCAGCGGTCTGATCCTTACAGCCCGCTTGCTGGACCATGAGTTGACGCAACGATGTACTTTAAAAGTCAGAGCAACGGATAATGGATTCCCACCTCTGAGCAGTGAAGTCCTGGTTAGTATCTCTGTGACGGATATGAATGACAACCCTCCTGTTTTTAACCAATTGATATATGAATCATATGTCAGTGAGTTAGCTCCTCGGGGTCACTTTGTAACTTGTGTCCAAGCCTCTGATGCAGACAGTTCTGATTTTGATCGGCTGGAGTATAGTATCTTATCTGGAAATGACCGTACAAATTTTGTAATGGACAGTAAGAGTGGCATCATTACTCTTTCAAACCATCGGAAACAGAGGATGGAATCAATGTACAGTCTGAATGTCTCCGTGTCTGATGGTTTGTTCACAAGCACAGCCCAGGTACATATCCGGATCCTTGGAGCTAACTTATACAGTCCTGTGTTCTCTCAGAGTATTTATGTGGCAGAAGTTAGAGAAAATGCTGCCCCAGGAACTAAAATAATCCATGTAAAAGCAACAGATGGAGATTCAGGCATATATGGACAAATAAGCTATTCAATTATAAATGATTTTGCCAAGGATCGCTTTTTAGTTGATAACAATGGGCAGATCATCACAACGGAGAAGCTTGATCGAGAGATCCCTTCAGAAGGTGACATCACTATATTTTTGAGAGCTCTCGACGGAGGGGGGAGAACCACTTTCTGCACTGTCAGAATCATAGTGGTGGATGAGAATGACAATGCTCCACAGTTCATGACAGTGGAATACCGGGCAAGCGTCAAAGCTGATGTTGGGAAAGGACATCTGGTCACCCAGGTACAAGCAGTTGATCCAGATGATGGTGCAAATGCAAGAGTTGCCTACTCCCTGTACAGCGAGGCCTCCGTTTCTGTTGCCGATCTCCTGGAAATTGACCCCGATAATGGATGGATGGTAACCAAGGGTAACTTCAATCAGCTGAAAAACACAGTGCTCTCTTTCTTTGTCAAAGCAGTTGATGGGGGCATTCCCGTAAAACATTCCCTTATCCCTGTCTATATTCATGTTTTACCACCGGAAACCATCTTGCCTTCATTTTCTCAACCCCAATATTCCTTTACAGTATCAGAAGATACACTGATAGGTAGTACTATTGATGTTCTTCATGTTTTGCCTAGTCAGGGAGCCACCTATAGCACTGTTAATGGTGAACTGACAGAAAACAACAAGGATGGAGTTTTTATTATAGAGCATGATACAGGCCTCATAAAACTTGATAAGAGACTTGACCACGAGACAACTTCTGCCTTTCACTTTAAAGTTGCTGCAACCGTACAACTAGATAAGGTGGATGTCGTGTTAACAGTGGACGTGGACATTAAAGTTTTAGATATTAATGACAACAAACCCGTCTTTGAGGCAGCCAGCTATGAAGCCATCATAATGGAAGGCATGCCAATAGGAACCAAACTTGTGCAGGTTAAAGCAACTGATGCAGACTGGGGGGCAAATGGTCAAGTCACGTACTCTCTCTTACCAGAGGTGGAAGCTGACAAAATCACAGAGATGTTCACCATTGACAGCAACAGTGGTTGGATCAGCACATTGAAAGACTTGGATCATGAGAAGAACCCCACTTTCACCTTTACAGTGGTGTCTTCTGATCTGGGAGAAAGCTTGTCCCTTTCATCAAGCGTCATGGTTTCTGTGACAGTGACAGACATTAATGACAATGCTCCTGTATTTGAGAATGAGATTTACAGGGGTTCTGTGAAAGAGAGTGATTCGCCTGGTGAAGTTGTGGCTGTCCTCAGCACATGGGATGAGGATACATCTGATGTCAATCGCCAAGTCAGCTACCATATTACAGGTAAGTGTTTCTTGGAAATGAAAATCTAAAGGATGTGAGGACTCACACTTATTGGTAGAGAATTGACTTTGTGTGCTTAAGCTCCCATAGAATCATGAAACTGGAATTGGTCTATAAGGCCATTGAATCCCAACCCCCTGCTCAATGCAGGAATACAGATCAAAGGATATCTGCCTGGTGGTCATCTAAATTTCTCTTGAATGCTTCCACTGTTGGAGCACTCACTGCCTCTCAAGGTAATTGGTTCCATTGTTGTACTGCTCTAACAGTTAGCATGTTTTTCCTGATATTCAGCCGAAATTTGGCATCCTGTAACTTGAGCCCATTGTTGTGTGTCCTGCACTCAGAGATGATTGAGAACAGATCCTGCCCCTCCTCTGTATGACAGCCTTTCAAGTATTTGAAAAGTTCCATGATATTTCCCCTGTCTTCTTTTCTCAAGACGATACGCCCCATGTTCAGTCCTTGACTCTCCAGTTTTTAAAAAAGGCCATGTAGCAGAGGAGGCAGAGAGCTTCCCCTGAGATCCTGGAGATCCGCTGATGATCAGAGAAGACAATTCTGAGCAAGAAAAACTACGGTCTGCACTAAATAAAGCAGCATCATTATGTTCATCTTGAGCCTGGTTTGATTCCTGTCACAAGGAGCAACTAGATTAGATCTAGGCGGCACTATGCAGAATTTGTGTTTCCCTGTTACAGATTTAGGGAAGTGAAACAGGGCTGAGTGACAAGCAATCCCACTGGTGAATAATGGAACTGAGGGATTGAGCAAAAGCTAGGTAACAACAGTCTGAGAATAGCTTGACTTTTACCAACATGTAGCTTAGAAAATTGAGGTGCTTGAACTATAGCTTCCAGAATCCTTCAACCAGCTAGACATAATCTAGCCCAGCATCAGAGGCCAGGATGAAACCATTCTGAAGCTTCAGTTGAAACCATTTTGTGTGATCATCTCCTGGAACATTCCAGCCCTAAGCAGTGGTGTTTGCCACAGAACAGGCCAGTCTTTCTGTCTAGTGGTAGGCTACCCATAGTGCCACTCGGCATGAAGGGTCTCTGTCCAGCTTTCAAAGGGCTCAAGATTCCTGCCGTTTTACAGCACCACGGTGTGTAAATCCATGAAGTCTTATTTTGATACAAGACATTTTTCAGTTGTTTGGCCCAGCACTTAGCAAATACTGCAGAGTGATGGGAACAAAGAGAGAAATGTTTGATTGGGCTTTTTCAATTTAGCCAACTCACCCTTTACAGTTTGCTGCCATGTAACAGACTGGCACGGGTGGGACGTGGTGGCGCTGCGGGTTAAACCGCAGAAGCCTCTGTGCTGCAAGGTCAGAAGACCAGCCGTCGTAAGATCGAATCCACGCGACGGAGTGAGCTCCCATCGCTTGTCCCAGCTCCTGCCAACCTAGCCGTTCGAAAGCATGTAAATGCAAGTAGATAAATAGGTACCACCTCAGTGGGAAGGTAACGGCGTTCCGTGTCTAGTCGCGCTGGCCACGTGACCACGGAAACTGTCTACGGACAAACGCTGGCTCTACGGCTTGGAGATGGGGATGAGCACCGCCCCCTAGAGTCGGACACGACTGGACTAAATGTCAAGGGGAACCTTTACCTTTACCTAACTGACTATAAACTGTGTTGATAAATGTATCAGTGTGGTTAGAATTGTAGCATTGTGTATGCTAGAGAAAATGAACAACATTTGTTTTTCAGGACTGGATGAATTTTATTTTATTTAATTAAAAGCATTGTTTCCATTTCTTTTTGGCAAGGCTCATTTGAAACATCCATTTCCAAAGGCATGAATATTGCTGGAAAAGAATTGACTGTGTGAACTGAATAAACTGCCTATATGAACAAATACATAGTGGTAATAGGGTTGCATGCTGCATTGACCTTTAGAAAAATTGAGGGTACAAATAATTGTTGCACGATCCAACTCAAGATATTTCCTTTCCTCCCCACTTTCTAGCATAGGGCTGTTTTTCATATTTTCAATTTAACGCAGGCATGAACACTTCGTGACCCACCAGACAGAATGCTCCCCAATAGCCATATATTGCAGCCTGCCCAGTGCTTGTTTTGTTTGGGTTTTGTTTTAACAGAATCTTAAGCATTCAAAGCTCTGGACCCGGATAGCTAAATCTGCCAGGGTTGATTTCACTCACATTTTTTAAAAAAAAGCTCTTCCAAGTTCTTTTCATCCAAAATTTGAAGATGTTTGCTGAATTCCTATTAAAAAATAAACTTAAGATTAAATGCTCACCCCACCCTAGTCAAAAGTGGTCATCCAAGTCCAGGATGCACAGTGTCATTTGCAAAGTTTCCTTCTTGCTCAGTGACAAAGATGGACTAAGTCATCTCAAATATAAACGCTAACTGAAATCTCTTCTAAACTGTAAATGCCAGTGGCATGCTGGGGGGTGGATTCTGCAGGTGGGGGTGCTGTGGTTCAAAACAAGAGCTTTCACAAGCTTTGCAAGGGGCTGAATCTGGGATCATCCACATATCTTCTGTCACTGAGTAGGATGCTCACCACTGAATCAGACGTGGTCTGTCAAACTAATCTACCTGGTTCTAGCTCTCCCTCTTGCCTGTTGCTGCTTCTATCAGGAGAAAGATCACCTGACACTCGTGCTACATGTGGAGTCTCTCTGCGCCGTTGGGGAGCCTGAAAATTCCGGGTTCTCGATCATGTGTGGATTCTCCATATGCACCAAGCTGTCTCCCATTCAAAGTCCTTCCAGGGGATACAGATGGAGGCAGGGGGCATGGCTAGAATGCGATCATTCTTTACGCTTTCCAATGAACCCTTTCTGAATGCCTGAACACGACTATTTGGCACCTCAAATACTTGTCAATGTTATACATTCATGTACTCCTATGCATGGGAACCCTGATTAAGTTATCCAAACAGGAGTAAAGAAATGTGTAGAACTTGGAATATTGTCATGTTGTGGTGTGTTGTATTATGTTACTTTTTGCAGCTTCCAGAAGGGTTCTGTGATGTATACTGTAGTTCTAAAACCACAAGCTCTGCAAACGTGCCTACATATTTTAAAGCCTGTTTTGCTGATCACGTTCTCTCTCTGTCTCCCCCGTCCCTTATCTCCTTTTTCAAATGCCTGACAATCCTGATTTCGCCATTAATAAACTCATTTATAGATTGTTTAAAAAGCATGCTCCATGGGAAATTTAAATATGTGGCACTGTTCTACATCCCATTGAATCCAGTGAGATTTGCCTCTGAGCAGACTTACAGAGAATTCGGAGGAGTAGATTACAATTCTCATTTAAATAGTGGCGGCCACATTTTGGGAGTTCAGGCTCCAACTTTCATTGCTGCTGATGAATTCAGATTTTGAAAGGACTGTGTCACAGCTATTGAAGCACCTTTAGGCATGGATTTGTTACAGTGGATGTTCAAAGTACTGCTATCTTCAAGGGAATTAATTCATTCATGACTATTTCTTTTTTCCCCCCCTAAAACTTTCAAGCTTTATTTGGTGCACTCTCTCTCTCTCTCTCTCTCTCTCAGTAAATACACAATCCTAATAATGCAGCATTTGGAACAAATTTCCAGTATAATTCCATTTCTTTTCCAAGAACAGAAGTAGAGCAGTTAAAATTGTTGTTGTTGTTTAGTCATTAAGTCGTGTCCGACTCTTCGTGACCCCATGGACCAAAGCACGCCAGGCCCTCCTGTCTTCCACTGCCTCCCGGAGTTGGGTCAAATTCATGTTGGTAGGTTTGATGACACTGTCCAACCATCACTGTCCAACCATCTCTTGGAGCAGGAACTGGCAAGCCACTCCAGTATCTTTGCCAAGAAAACTCCATGGACAGTTAAAATAATGCAGTCAATTCAAGTACATGGGGTTGCGTTAACCAAACACAGCATTATGAGCTGGTATAGCCAGAAATACAGGACCCAAGATATAAGGACGGAGTACAGGAGGAAGAAATAGTTGAGAAGTAACCTCTCCTAATCTGTTTCCACTGAAATAATTTTTAACTTGTATGTGTCTTCACTGTGATGAATGATACTGTGACATTTAGTCATGAGCTACAATGCATAGAACAGGCAATTGAGACATTAGCCCCTCTTAGATACTTCCTTCGATGAGTGAATCCCGTAAATTCATTGCATCCAGTTGTCTATAGGCCTTTCTAGAGATTGGAAGGCCTGGAAAAAAAACCTGAAAAATTGGGGGGAGGGAAACATTTTCCCCCCCCATTTCCCCCCAGAAAAATTGGGGGGGGGGGGAATGGAGTATGTAATATGTTCTTCTACAATGATAAATAATATGTTTATGATACGGTATTCAAACTTTATAAAATGAAGACCTTAATGAAAGACTTCTGAGACTTTATGTAGTACTATATGTAGGCTGCCTTTCTGAAGACAGGTTGTTGGGAAACCAAGTTGTACATGTGGGAAGGTAGCGGCAATCTCCACAATCAAATCTGTTGAGAAAAGTGCAGAATTAAACAGCTTTCTGCGACCCAGGTGTATCACTCAGTTCTTAGCAGCCTTTCTCCCTTTACATAATCACTGGTAGGAATTTGACATTCTTATGATGCCCCTCGTGACTGCATGTTTAACAGCAGTGAAAATGGCCCATTTCTATCCCTTTTGAAGGTGAATAGCTTCATAACATTTCTTCAAGCATTGTCCAGTGACAGCCTGGTAAACAGCCCCTTGAATAAATTATACAAATAGGAATTTATCTCTTGCAAAGCTTTCTGTGCCCAATCTGTTGACAGGGTACATGTTCACGTTTGGTTTACAGTCACTTTATAGGCATCAGTGTCAGATGTGACCAAACTGCTGTACATTTTCCTTTGAAACAGCTGATCCGAGTGGCTTGAAAGACAAAATAATGCTAACACAAAAAGAAGGTTCTTGCCTTCATCTTGTTTGTTTAGATCAGTGTTTCCCAACCTTTTTTGAGTTGTGACCCCCTTTTATAATAGCTGTGCAACTCGCGACCCCTTGCCACCTTTGCCTAAATAGGCCATCGTTGTTGCTCCCCAGTTTGGCGGCAAAATTGCCTGTCCTCCTACTGGACCTGCTGCCGACTCTGCCACCACTTCAAAACTGGAGAGGGAACCGGCTGAGGGAGGTTAAAGGCAGGGAGAAGAGAAGGCAGAGGGTTTTAAGGATGGGCCAGGGAACGGAAGGACGTTGCGGTAGCCAGGGAGGGAGCAAAACCTTCATGCAGAGAAGATCCTTCTCAAACCAGTACAAAGCTTTCCTTGCACTTGCTGCAGAAAAGGTGGTCCTTTGTTTTTGTGTCCCCCTCCTGGGGGTTTGTTATGTGGGTTTTTTCTTCTTTTTCCTTTTCATCCCCTTCATTAGGCTTTCTGGTTGAAATCCCTTTCTTGTGGAAGCAGCAGCAATTATATCATTACACTGGCATTTCCTCTCTTTTTTTTTGTAAAAAAGAGCCCCAGTCACCCCTTCTCAGAAAGTAGAGGCTTCTTTCTCATACATACAGATATACACTAACTTTAACATCCTGCTCCAAAAGGTCGAGGAAGAAATTAAAGGGCTACAACACATATAAGGCAACCTCAAATCCCCTCCCGAAAACATGTTGTGACTCCCTTCGGGTCATGACCCCCAGGTTAGGAAACAGTGGTTTGGATACAAATTCTAGAAAGTAATAATGTAAGCACTCCACTCTACTTGTTTCCTAAAATACTCAGAAATTCATATGGCACTGAGGATTGTGAGTGGTTTAGCTTACGCTTGCTGGTTTGGATAGTTCTCATTTTTTTAATGTATTATTTGCACGTGTAAAACACTAGGATCACAGTCTGTCCCAAAATGAGCTCATGCTGAAGTTGGAAGATTCCACCGGGATCAATTTGAGTGTTTGGTGTTTCTTTGCCAAGGCCATTTTGTCATTTTGAAGCTCAAAAGGCTGTTCTGTAAATACAGTCATGCATGAACCATCTACTTAACAGAGTCTGAGCCAGTAAGTGGATCACTGAATTAAATTTGGAGGAGAGGGGATAATTAATGAGTATTGTGTTGGCATATTCCAAAGAGTGTTTCAGGTCTGCCCTCCAAGGAAAGAGAATGATTATGTCCAAGATGTGGAAAATCCATCTTGAGAGAAAAATGTAAAATCATAGGATCATCTATTGTGCTCTCAGGACATCCCAGCACTTTTTAAAAGAATGCATTCATCTGCTTCCCACATTTTATTATGTGGGAAACACATAACAAACAGACAAACAAACTATTCCCACGATTAGCAGGTGATCTGGAAATCATAAACTCCTTCATAATATTGGAGTACTAAATCAGAATTCTACCACTGATAGCATGAATGATTGTCCAAATTCTTCAGCTGTGTCTACTTTACTAAATCTCCAGTTTGTCTGCAAGTATTTATTTTGTTTATTACCCATAAGTTCCCCAAAGAGCTCAATGTGTAGTGTGCATAATTCCTTCTCCTTTTATCCCTAAAATAGCAACCCTGTGAAGAAGATGTTTAGGCTGAGAAAGTGTGCTTGGCCCAAAGGTTTCCTGTTAATTTTATGGTTGAACAGGGGTCCAACTTAATCTCCTCAGTCTACATGTATGTACAGTAATTTATTGCAAACATCCCACTTTTAGTTTCAGTGTTTAAGAAAAGCTGGGTTGGGTCAAACCAAAGGCAGATCAGCACTGTGTTCACAAAGTGGCCCACCAGTTGACCATGGAAAGGTCAGAAGGAAAAGAGAGCAACTGCACTCTGCCTTTTGTGTTCAGCAGTATGCTGATAGTGCTCCAGAGATTTGTTCAGTGCCATTTTAGAACTATCCACATTGGGAGACTTTGTAGGATCTTGCAAAGTGAATTCCACTGTTCAGTTATGCAGTGCTGTTTCTTCACCCTTAATAGCAAAGGTGCTGTTAATGTGTGGTTTCATCTCATGCCATTTTACTGTCATAAACAGTGAAGAAACCATGGGTGAGGAGCATATTAACCCCTAGATGGGAATGATTTAAGAATTATTCTCCATGCAAGTATCGTACCTCATCAGGAGCCAGTGTCACTACAGTAAGGGGCAAAGGTGCCATCTACACTAGGGTTGGGCAACCTCCAGAAGTCTATGGGTTGAACCTTGGTGAGCTGCTCTATAGCCCTGTGCACACACAAACATGTTTTTATCTTTAAGGCTATCTTTAAAACAAAAAATGGGGAAAGTCCCTTCATGGACTCTATTGGCCAAAAAAATAAAGAAAGAAAGAAAATTGTCCAGAAACAATCATGGTGGAGAGGCTAGGGTTCTAAGAACCCCAAAACACAGTAGAATTTTCTCCAGTGCCCCCTAGAGATCATAAGGAGACTTTCTGAACGATTTTTTGGGGAGGAGGGATGGTCCCCCCCCCCTCCGTGCAAGCGCTGCAGTGCTACATTTGGTCCTCTGCAGGCCATATTTTGCCAACCCTTGTCCTATACCACTGCAATATACCATTCTCATGGTGTCTTTGTATTATAACTGTTACTGTTGTACATGAAAGAAATCACTACAGTGCGAAGGTAATGCACAAAATACTACTCAGTCTAATAAAAGTAGGAACACACAATAATGTTCAAACGTGATTTGGAGGTTTTAAATTTCAAATTAAGGCTAGAGAAAAAAAACCATGATCAAAACATCTCTGCCCTTTAAATGTATATCCATGTGCCTTACTAAAACTGTTTAAAAGACTTTGTTTTTACTTGGGATCTCTACATTTCCTCTTATCTCACAGTAACATGCACTGAAGGGGTGGTTGGGTGGGAATGTTATTCATACATGAAGTAAACAAAAAACATAAATGCAGATTCTTCTAGCCTTAAGATCTTTGGGAAAGGCTGTTTCTGGAGCGAATGCTCAGTTGTTGTGATGTTCAAACAGAATGGAGATAGGAAAGTACCAACAGAATTTTAAAGAATCCATTAGCATTTGCATTCAGGAGTCTTCCATTTTAAAAATCTACTGTGAAAAATGAATTAATTAGAATACTCTCAAGACACAAAATCTGCTTAAATATATGCTGACAGAAAAGTTAAATTAATCATCACAGAATGAGGTCTGTGGAAGGGCACATGTGCTATTTGTACAGACGTAGATACTTGGGCCGTAATTTCCTCCCTTATTTTAATCCCAGGAATGTTTGAAGTGTACTGTATTTTTTAAAAAAACATCTTGTTGGTCATATTACATTTTGTCAAATACGATTCTTGAACATCCCATAGTACATTTCGAGCTGACCGGATAGATTGAGTCAATGTGCCCCTCCAGCAAATTCCTCCTGCATAGGAATGTTTTTGCTTTTGTTCTGCCATTTTGTTTTCCTGTGGGCACAGGAACCAGAGGCTGATTTTGGTTGGTGGTTCCTATTCAGAACCTGTGACGACTTCACCTCCCAGGAAGGTGCCAATGAGTAGATGTTTGTTTGTTTGTTTGTTTTCCCCAATGTGAGAACTACCTCGAGTGTCAGGAAGTTCCTCACTGGCAAGGAGAGGAATGTTTTAATTCCTCATCTTTGCCTAAAAGGACAAGACAAGTATTGGAGGGATTTGGGGGTGGGGGGCGTAATTCTCTTTCAGCTAGCAGAGCATAACGTACAAAAAAGAAACAGCTGCAGCACAGGGGGAGTGTGAAGGAGAATAACTTCTACCCAACCCCTGTGTTCTCACAGTGACTAGCCCTGGGTATATAAAACTCACTCTACAAGTAGCTTAAGTAGAAAAGAAAAACATCTTTACCTATAGTTGATCTTCAATTACAATCAGAAGAATAAAAGAAAAAAATAGAGTCTCCATCATGTGGAAGAGATGCTTGCTACATGATCAGAGGTCAGAAAGTAAGAGAGAAAGAGAGAGCAAACAAAACAATGGAGGTAAGCAAACAGAAAGAGTGGCAGGGACTTGCCTCAAGCCTGGGGAAAAGGGCTTTATGAATTGGTTAGTGGCAAGCCATAATTATGTTAGATTATGAAGCCCCCTCTTCTCATTGAAACCCAGAGTTAGGTTGCATGCAAGATTGTTATTTTATCCAACAACAAGCGTTTACATCTCTAGATATAGTTTTACTGAAGATGATTGTTGTTCAGAACAAAGTATAACATTTGAAGTGAAGGCTTCATTAACTACCATGCAAAAGGAGTGTTTTGGCGCTGCTTTTTATTCCTTGTATCCCCCACTGTATGAGTGGCCTTGATTTGTTTTGTTTTTTTACAGGTTAGCTGGCATTCTGCCTTGGTTTTGTCTCCATACAGTTTAATGATGCAGCAAAGTGATATCACAGGGTTGAGTGTCACAGTTTTATTGTAATAGAAAGCTGTTTGGCTCCATCCTTACTTCTTGCTGGTTTTTCCTCTTGTATAAATTTGATCTAATTGCATGCCTTATCTTTAAGCTACTCCTTAAATGACCTCTCATTAGGTCCTACTTAAGACTCATGTGTCTTTGTGTGTTCAGCAGACTCTTCAAATCCACGTACATACCCAAATGAGAAGTGTAATGAGTACAAAAACAACACTGTAGTTTGATAGAAGCTTTCATTAAACGATTCCTTAATGGAACCTGCTGCACTCTGTTGATTGCACAATCAACAACTAATGAAATTGTCTTGGTAACAAGACTGAGAGGGTTGTAGCACATCCTCTCTTGAGAGTGAAGTGGAAAGACAATTGTGCTGTCATGAAAAGGAGGCTATTGATTGTTCACAGTTTGAGCTTGATTGCCCTTAAGAGGAGCTAAGCAAGGAGATCGTCTCAAAACTTGTCTTAAATGATTGTATTGTCTTGGAAAGTTGCAATTTTCATTCTCTTATGGAAGATTCAAGCATCCCAAACTGTTGTTGATGTAATCTCAGGAGGCCAAACAGCATTCTCATCTAAGTAAAGCAAACTTATTGTTCTGTACAATTGTTAATGGAGGAAAGGTTCCACACATTGAGGAGAAGTAACAGGAGATGGGAGTTCCAGGATGCGAATGTGGACAAGATAAAATTAGGAAGGAGTGGCAGGAGAGTGGGAAGGGTAAACAAAGAGGAGAACTGTGCTCCTCCATCTTTATTAGCTGTGTAGAAGAGGATATTTCATCAGGGATTGAGTGGAACTCGTCTCTTTGGAGAAGAGTATGAGAAGAACTGTAATGATTTAGAGCAAGGATGTAACGAATACTCTTTCAATTCTCCTGAGCTCAACAGAAAAGGATGTCCTGGTGCATCATCATAGCCCTGCTGAGAAAATTATTGGTTTCTGTGAGCTATTTCACTCTTTCACAAGACCAAAAAGATCAGTGTGGTTTTTTCCCCCAGCAGCAGAATTAAGAAAAAAAAGTGGGTTTTGCCCAAAGAACAAGGCTTTTGTGCAAAAATACAAGTTTTTTTCCTGCAAAAACTTTTTCCATGTTCCCATTCTCATGAAGTCTGGAAATGAGGAAAATACACAAAAATGTAGTGGAAGCAACCGTGACTCTTGGAATCTCTTGTTCATGGAGAGGAATGGAGTTTTAAAAAATCATAGCAAGGTTTCTCAACACAATTTTTTTTCCCAAGCTGCACGGGATTCCTAAGGAAAACTACATATTTTCTGCACAAGAGTTCCCCTGGAATGGGGAAAAGAAAATTGTAATAATCTTGCTCACCGAGCTGAGGAAGATCACTGCAATTCTTTCTTGCACATGATCCACTGGAAGGGACATTAAACTGTGTAGAATCTGACTGTTTCCTGTGCAGACCAACAGGCCAAAAACAGGTGGAAATTTTGAAATCAGAGCTGGGTCTTGGTTTTGTGGGAACCTGGAATTTTTTTCTGATTCAAGGGGACATCTAATTGGGGTATGTTGTCATGGCAAGACTTCAGAAATCACTAAAACCAGGATATTTTGCAAGCACTTGTCACATCCCTAGTTTAGATTGTAGAAAAAATAAATAAGAAAGAATTGTATTCACATTGCTGAACTGTGGCCCAGTGCAGAACTAATTCCCAATAAAACATTCCACAGGCTCCCACACTATGGATTTGCATCTTCTTCCTTCCTCAAATTCAGATTCACTTGTCCCCTTTCATTTTCTTAGCTAAGAAGGACTAGAGTTATCCATACATTGATCTTAGTGATACCGATTGTAGGCTAGTTATGTGGCTGGACTCACATTTGCAAGCACTCATTTGAGTAAATCATGGTTACATTTAATATCAGTGTATGTGTAATGCTAGCCATAGTTAGCTTTGAAAAGGATGGAGTCTGCACATTGGGAGGAAGGGGAAGGTTTCAGAAGTCCAAGTGGGAGGGTGTGTCTGAGTTGATGGGGTGCCCGATTTCCTAACCATTACATCTGCCCCAAATATATGGAAGGGATGATTTATGAAACCTGTGCCCTTAAGGTACTCCTGCGAGTGGAAACATTGTCTAAGTTGCCTTAAAAGGATTTTGGAAGAGAAGTTGATGGACTTGCAACCCATTGCCTCAAATAGAGACATATTTAAGAAGCATCTTAACTCACGTGGAAGATGGAACAGGCTTTTTTTTTTAATGGCTCCAGAAGATAGGATTAGAAGTAATACTTTCAGTTTACAAGAAAGGAGATTTTGACTAAACATTGACTAAACTTCCTAACAGTGGGAGCCATTTGACAATGGAATCAGCTGCCTCAGAGGCTGGCGAACTCTCTTTCACTGGAGATTTTTAAGCAGAAGTTGGATGGTCGGTTGTAAGGGATGCTTTAGCTGTGGATTTCTTGAACTAGCAGGCAGCTTCATTCAGTGATCCATGAGATCCCTTCCAGCTGTATGATTCTATGACAGGAAGTCATCTTTGGGGAACAATATTTAAGAACTGGATGTTTGTAGGTGTTCCCAACCCACCCACCTCACATGTAATTTATATACCATTATGGAAATGACAGATAAGGTTTCCAGCAACAGCTATTGTTTCTTTCCACAGGAGGAAATCCGAAAGGGAAGTTTGACCTTGGCCTGGTACAGAATGAGTGGAAGGTATATATAAAGAGACCATTAGATCGGGAAGAACAGGACCTCTATCTTCTAAACATTACAGCCACTGATGGTCTCTTCGTTACACAGAGTGCTGTAGAAGTGATTGTCACTGATGTTAATGACAATAGCCCCGTCTGTGATCAGGTTAGTTGGATGTATGGGCAGATTTGGGACTGGGAGGGTGCCTCATCCCAAAATTTGGGGAGAGCATGCTCACTCTCGCTCTCTCACCTCTCTTTTAATTATTAGCTGTGTTATATTTTTTTATTTCTAATTTAATTTTATCATGTTCTTGTATTCGTTTATGATTTTTAAAAAGGCTACATAAATATTCATACAAATTTCCGTGCATGTTTCTTCTAATATATGCAGTTATTGTACAACATTTTGCCTAATATTCTGAAATTATGCAAGGATAATGATGAGAAGTCACTAATTCCTCACCATGTTTCCAAGCCATGCCTACGTGCTTTCAAAATTGTTGATCACATTCTGTCATTTTGGGTTTTGGTCCTCAGGTTACATATATGGCATTATTTCCTGAGGACATTCCTCCAAACAAGATTATTCTTAAACTGGGCGCGAGGGATGCAGACATTGGATCCAATGGTGAAATTCGTTATTCTCTGTATGGCTCTGGGAACAACAAGTTTTTCTTAGATCCAGAAAGTGGTAAGATTACAAGCATTTTTATCTATGTTATGCAGGGCTGGCATGAGACTCACATGGTATTTAATTCCCAGGTTGCAGGAGTGAGATGCATGGAAGAAGCTGAGTTGAAGGACTTTAACAAATACTTGAAAACTTTCTTGGTATCAGCAAAACAAAAAACAATTTCTAAATACAGTGAGATACCCCTTTCCAAAATTAAAAAAAAATGGTGAACAGCTGTGAGACTTCTCATTTCTCTATAAAACTGAAAAGACCATGTAGTTCTTTGGTGAGGAAGAACTACTTGTACTTTACATTAAAGTTGTAAAATGTTCATGAGCAGGCAAATTAAGCCATTTCTGCAGCATAAGAGCTGCTCAGCTTTGCTAGGTGCTGATGCTGCACAGAAAATAGTTGGCTTATGAATGAGGAGACAGGGTTGCTTCAGTTCAATAATGTAGGAGACATGATGAAAGTATCTGGGTCAGGCATACCCCATGCAGACAGATAGAGGACAAGGGTCGTGGACTGCAATTGTGAGGAAACTGACATGTTAGCTTTAAAGCAGTAGGCAGTAGGGACCTCCATATTTAATTAACTTATCAGTAGGTGTGCCACATTTCAGAGTTATCAGAAGAGGCAATAAACGTCTGTGAGCAAACCCCAAGTAAAGCAGATATATGCCAGGAAGGCTGAAACTGGAGATGAATGGGCCTTGTCAGCACCAAATGTTCAGTCATAAGTCTGTTCATCCCTGATTCCTCTCCACAGAAATTCACATTTCAACTGTACATTTTTTTTCCTTTAGGACATATGCACTTCTGCTAAAGCAGGGGTGGGCAACATTCAGTCTATGGGCTCCCTTCAGTCCCAGGGAACTGGATGCCTCTTCAACATTTGGCTCCCAATCCCACACACCCCTCTCAAATTACTTTTTTAATTGTTCACAAAGTCCTCATTTGCTCTCTCGGGGGCATGGGGGCAATTTTGTCGTGTTTTCAGGAGCAACCAGGACCACTGCAGGTCCCACGACCCCCACATTAAAAAGAAATATAAGCGCTTAGAGGATATTTTCAGTTAAATAAAATCAGTTTTTGTAATAAGGAGGGGAGGGGGCTGTCATGGAAGCAGGGGTCATGTGGCCCTCCATGATCCAGGGACGGATTTGTATGGCCTTTAGACCTCTGGAGGTTGCCCATCCATGCCCTGAAGTGTGCATTACCCCTAGTTTATGTATTTTTGTACACATTTTTTCTCTAAAATATACAATGCCCTTATGCCTCTTGAGCCTAAACCTGAATCACAAAATCTGGAGCAATGAATAATGCAAAGGGTGATTGTGTATTGATCTGGGAAGTACAAATTAGGGCACTTTGGTCGTAAGTACAGTTCAAACAGAATTTTCCCCCATCTGTAGCTTGATCTCCACTGTGCATCCTCAGGTATCTTCAGAGCCTAATTCCCCACCATTATCAGGCAACATACAGTAGTCTCTCACCAAATGTTATGCAGGTTAGAGCTGATGGAAGCTGCTGTCCAGCAGCATCTGGAGAGTCATATCTCCCACCCACCCACCCATGGCAGAGTTATGGAGTCTAAAGAGAAGACTCTAACTAAAGATTGAACCCTTCTGACTAGAAAAGGGTGGTGGGAGGGGGGACATCTGAAATAGACAGGGAACTATTGGCTGTTACTGGATTGATTGACATTAACTGCAGCTCCCTCCCAGCCATCACCTCTTAAAGGCATCATACAAAGGTTGCAATATATCCAACACTTCCATCTGCTCAGTTCTCAGGATCCAACCCATTTTCAGGTAAAATTGCATTGTAAGTACAATATAGTAGTAATAGTAGTAAAGCGAACATAATTATGATAATGTTGTTTGTCTTTATATTTCCTACTTTCCTTGTTGAATACATTTTAGGAGAGCTCAAAACTTTAGCTCCATTAGACCGTGAGAAGATCCCTGTGTACAACCTAATAGCCAGGGCAACAGATGGGGGAGGAAGGTTTTGTCAGTCGGAAATCCATCTGATTCTTGAAGATGTGAACGACAATTCACCAGTGTTTTCCTCCGATCATTACACCGCATGTGTCTATGAGAATACCGCAACTAAAGCTTTGCTAACAAGAGTACAAGCCAATGATCCGGATATGGGTGAGTAAATGAGACTGCAAAGAATACGTAAGTAAAGTTTGGTGATGCCTACAATTTTGTCTTCATTTTCCTTGTAATTCTTCCTGAACATCTATGCTGAAAAAATTGCTTTCAGAGCTCTGAATGCGATACAAAACAAATCTTGTTGTGAAAAAGGGCTCTGTTTCCCCTACAATAGGCTAACATTTGAGCGATCAGTCACAGAACTGGTTGGGCATCCATTTTGCAGTCTGTGCATGAGCTAGATTCTGGGCTTGGAATTCAAATGATGAGTGAATAAATTTGGACACTAAACTTCCAAGCATCTGGAAGTTTCATCTTTGGAAATCCTGGCTTTTATTATGAAGACAGAACTTCACCTGATATGAAGGATTTCCCACATTCATATGGTGATGAAAAAATGAACTGAAACAAATTTTCAGCAAATTTTGGAATACCAGCAATCTGCTGTTTTAACGTTTTTGGAATTCAGGGACATTTTTGAGGCAGAATTTCTGGTACTCTGAGTGAAAGCAAAAGATATAAAGGGAATCCTTTCAGCTCCTCAGCTTCTCCTGCCAACACACATTTCTCTCCTTTAGTGATTGCACAGGGCACTCAGTGTCAGAAGTTAGAGAGGATAGCGATGTGAAAGAAAAGCTTTGAGTCAGCAGCTCTTATGGTAATGATTAGTAGTATAGACATTCATCTCAGTCTTATTCTATAGCTTTTGACCTTCAGACCTGCAATCCTCTGTGCTGATGATCTATTAGGGTCAAACACCAGTACTGCAAGATGCTCATAATGAAACATGACAGTATTGATATGCTGATATTAAAAGAAAGATTACTTGATTCAGCAGTCTGTTTAATACAGCTATAAATCTTTCTGTGCTGAAGACAAGAAACCATCATACACACTCTGACCATTTGCAGACTTGCCTCATACTTAGTTTTATTATCTGATTTAAATGTTTATTTTTTTATTATGGAACAGAACACTTTTTTTTATTACAGAATAGCAAGAAGGATGGACAGAAGGAAGCGGATAACATGAAGTTTCTAATGATTAGTTCGTAAAAGTTTTTGATTTTTCAAAACTTCTTTTTAAGCCTAAAATAGAATGATCATGTGCAGCAAAACGTTCCTGACCACCACCCGGAAATGTTTGTTTGGTTGAATCCATGTTTCCTGGAAGGACGATCCTTAATTACAGCTATGGGTGTGATCTAGAGATGGGCACGAAATGCCAAGCCAGTGGTTCGTGCTGGTTTGTTTTTTGGCTGAACAGATGTTCGACCCTTCACAGCCCTGCCTTCTCCAGCAGTTGCCCACTCCGAGGCAGCGCCCTAGCTTCCTTGCCCCACCTCCTCCGGGCGCTGCCTCGGAGTGGGCACCTGCTGGAGAAGGTAGGGCTGGGAAGCACCAGTTCGTTAGTTCGTGCCCATCTCCAGTGTGATCACATGGGGATATAGCTCACATTTTGGATCACTCATGCGAGCCATTTCCCTGCAATCATATGATGTACAGTGCTCCAGCCTGACCTCAATCCCTGCCCAAGCTTGGTCCAGCAATAGGGATAATACTTTTGGGGTCCTGGTTGGAGTAATTTCCTGACAGACAGAAGGGTCAGTTTAAGGGAGGTTGCCCTTGTCAAAGCAGCCCTTTCTGGTACAATCAGATGTCCACCTTTCTTGTTTGATTGTACCCTATGTCACCTGCATAGTTCAGTCCTCTTTCTGAGGCTAATCTGCTCAAGGTCATTGTTGGGTAGATTGAGATCAGGTAGGGTGCAGAAAGCAGTGATAATCCTTTTATGAGAGTGGTGGATCTGTGACAAGTCTATATTTATAGTCAAAAGAGAAAAGAAACAAGCACTTTCTGTTGTCCCATGTGCAAGTCTTTACCATTGTTTTGTAGTTCATTAATCTGGAGAATCCCACTGCATTAAAGTATTAAACGTGAGTTAAGGATGTTGAACCTGCATGGAGTCCCTGCAGAGCTCACATGATTGAAATCTATCTGAGCCTTAGGGTTGGCATCAAATATCAAAACTTCAATTCAGTGGACAGAATTCAGCAAACATTCAGAGAAGGCTTCTGCTAGCTGGCTTGGGAGAGGTGCCATTTTCAATAGTTCCACCTCATTCCTTACTCTCTTCCTACATCCAGTTTCTGGTGGTCCTCTAGGCACAGTCTTCTCTCTGGTAGCCCTGCATCCAGGGACCTGCCTCCTCAGGGATATACACAATTTCAGTGGGGTATGGAGACCACACATAGAACAGGGAGTATACTGTACACCATCATCACTTTAATCACCAAAAAAATTCTCTCTGAAGTGGAGGTTTGCTGTACCCAGATTGCCTCTCCATGTGAGCAGACCCCCATTTTTGGTGGGGGGGGGGGTGTATCACAGGGAGATATTATCTGGACCAAACAGACTGTGATTAAAGCAATGACAGAGGAAGGCAAAGCAGACTGAATGATTGAACAGGGCTTCAGTATTGATGATGAATAAACAATGTAAAGACAATGGGTTTAGCAGGTGCATAAATAATGTAAGGGCCTGCATAGTGCAGCTGTTTTTCTCAAAATACTCATAAATACAATTATTCCTTGACCCCCTTCTCTCCAATTGCCCATCTTACCTATCTTAACTCTCTTACTTTCCTGCATTCTCTCCTTTCTCCCAGCCATACCCAGTCCATTGTATTCCTTCCCACATGCCCTGTCCCACATCAGGTTCACCACACATGACTTCATTCAGTCATGGGGTTGAGCAGGGAGTTGGACTCGATGGCCTTATTAGTCCCTTCCAGCGGAATTATTCTATGATTTTATTTCTGCTTGTCCCAAACCTTTACACCATTGTTTACGGGTTCTGATGAAGTAGGAATCTAGAATCTAGAAACATTCTAGTTTGTTGACATATCTGTGGAGAGAACAGAGCAAAGGGACTGAACATATAGCCAAAATGTTGTTGCCTGTCTTAGCCTATTGAGCTAAAATATGGTTATCTCAACACACCCGTTGTCTCTCACACCATTTTATGGATTCCCTGTCTCTTCTCTTCCTTCTTAAACAAATCCTCCCCCTTCTGAAATCTGTCATATTATAAGATGTGCGATGTATTTCTCTTCATTACTAGACCAGTACAAATAGATCCCTTGTGACAACTCCATACATGCAAAAATGAAATCTTCCAAATCTTCACTGACAAATAAAACACTACAGCTACATATAACCCCAGATTTATATGCTGTATAACTCACCAATGCCTTTTCTCACACTGGGGCCACTGGGAACTCATGTAGTACAAATAAATAAAAATAAAGGTGGATTATAAAGCTATCATTTAAATGCCTTGCATTTGTAATGTCTTCTGAAATGCTACAAAATAAAGCCTTGATGTATCTAAGAAGCAGATAATAATCTTAGAATCTAGAACTTGAAGGGGACCCTATGGATCATCGAGTCCAGTCCCTGTCAAGAAGGCTTTGCGGGGAATTTAACTCCCAACCTCTGTCTCCACAGCCACATACCTAAACCATTGAGCTATCCAGCAGAAAAAAATGTCATTTAAATGCCATATGTCTTTGGGGAGTTCAGAAAGTTTGAAATATGTCCTATCTGTATCGACAGGGTCAATGATAAATGGTGAAGTTATAATTTCAGTATAATTTGTTCTTAGTGACATTTTCAATAATGGATATTATCTTGAGTGGATCAAGAAGGACTATGTGACGGTGTGTGGGTGTAATCTCTTTTTCCCTTGGAGAGTCATCTAATCTTTTGGAATGCAATTTAAAGAAGAGTCAGTGTTTCCCTCTGGGGATTGTGTTTAAAAAATATGGTTGGAGAAAAGGGAGTTCCCCAGATTTCACTGGCGTGATAGTTCTTCTGTTCTGCAGTGTCAAACAGATAATAAATGTACTTTACACGGCTTTTGTATCTTGCCCAAGGCGTAACAGGCTGGCTCTCCTCACAGGAAGCACAGTGGAGGAATCAAACTCCCAACCACATACCGCAGCCACATACCTAAACCACTGAGCTACACAACCAGCTAAAAAACAGCTTTTGATCAATCTTTTATTACAGTGCATTCCCATCCTTGAAAAAGCAGGCCAAAATACTTCAGAAACGTTTAAATTAACAGAGTATGCTTGGAGGGGGAGTCGGTATTTCTGGTGTATCTGATTAATGTTAGGTTTGTAGTTACTTCCTTCAGACAGCAGAGCCACAGATCTTTGGTGGCCTGTGAGGAAAAAGACTCAGCAGATTCAGGACTTTGTCATGTTTACATCAGGGCTCTTTGTTTTGAGATTGCCATGGCTGGAGCCACATAAACAGAAACAACAACATGGGAATGTGCCGCGCTTAGTTTTGGCAATTGTGCTTAATTAGGTTTCAAGCAGTTGTCCCACTGCAGTGGAAAGAGAGTTGGCAATTATAGAATACTTTCCCTTCAAGCCTAGAGGCGACTTCAGCATATAAATCTCTGTAATTCAGCAGGTGATTGAGGTTGGCTCTCTTTGCTGAGCAGACATCTTAAGAACTGGATATTGTCGTGAGGGGAGGAATTGAATTCCATTTGATTCATTTTTTTAAAATGAAGAAATGTCTAAATGCTCAAATTGCTGGATAAATTTGAAGCAAAGGACTTTTTTATTTTATAAAAAGAACGAACTTGCAATAAAAAATGAAACGGATTTGCTTAGCCAGGCAGAGACTATTGCATGAGCTCTTCAGAATCTGGTTTTGAATCTCTGTGGATGCAGCTATGTTTACAGTATAGAACGAAGCCTTTTTTTTTTCCTGACAGGCTCCATAATTGTTGGGTGAAGCAGGATCCACTCAGCAACACAAATACCTGCACCTACTGAACGTGGGTAGTGTAGATAGCTGAGAATTTCTTTTAGTTCATTTTTATAAGAATACTGTATTCTCAAATTTTTGGTAAATAATCTTCATAAATTTGTTGGGAAAACAACCGAGACCTTTTCCCCCAGAAAACAAAAACAGAAGAAAACAATATTTTGTCCAACCCCAAGCACCCTCTAATTGATGGACAGCAGGGGATAATATACTTGTGTGAAAAAACAAAACTGAAAATGCCTAGAAATCTACTTTAAAAAATTGTATTTTTTTCATGTTAAACTGCAGAGGGAAGAGATGAGCTACATCAGACATGCATTAGCCTAGCTTTTGGGAATTCTACATGTGTGTGCGTGTACACATGCATGCATGTACACAGACACAGAACTTTACACATGGATACAGATGCATGCAGTTTATGTTTCAGTGCCTCACACCCTTTTCAGTCATTAGAAAATTGTGTATGCTTATGATGGGTAGAGGAGAGTGCTCTCGCCTTGTCCCGGGCCCTCGTTTCTTCATTCTCCTACATGTGGAGAGCAACCAGTCTGAAAAAAAGTCTCTACTATCAATGGGAGCACTGTGTGTGAGTTGGGGCTATGAGGAATTCTGTATCCTGACTCACATAGAGACTCCCCACAGGTACGAGAAAAGCTCCTTCCGAGATTCATTGCTCTCCATTAGAGATGGGCACCAACCACTGGTTTGGCAATTCATCCCAGTTTGTTTACCATCGCAACAGGTTTCGGTGATTTGCTGCCCCGCCCCCTCCAGCAGGCGCCCATTCAAAGGCAGTACCCAGAGGAGGCGGGGCAGAGAAGACTGCTTCTGAGGGCATCTGTTGTAGGTCTGTGCCCATCTCTACTCTCCATGTGTAGCAGAGTAATGAAACCAGAAACAGAGCAGGGTGGGGCTAGAGCATCTCTATGCGCTTGTGTGTGGCAAATGTGCACAGTTTGCTAACAATTGAACAGGGCTTCTAGTCTTGTTCAAATGCTGAAAGGCAGATATGGTTTGATTCCATCTGATGAGATGTCTGCTACACTCCATTTTGACTGGATATGCTTTATTTTATTTTATTGGCCTTTGTCTTATTGGCTGATATAACGAAAGGAGACTTATTGGTTTTTCTCTTCCTCCTTTCAGGTGTGAACAGAAAGATCGTCTATTCCCTAGCAGACTCTTCAGAAGGCTTTTTCTCAGTAGATAAGTCATCAGGAATCATCATTTTGGAACATCCTCTGGACAGGGAGCTTCAGCCTTCTTATAATGTCACTGTCAAAGCCTCTGACCAAGGCATCGTGCAGACCCTCTCCTCATTTACTACAGTTACAATTACGGTTCTGGACATTAATGACAATCCTCCTGTCTTTGAGAGGAGAGATTATCTTGTAACAGTGCCTGAGGACACCTCACCCAGTGCGGAAATTATCTCTGTTTTTGCCACTAGCAAA
The DNA here is from genome assembly GCA_037013535.1 of Intellagama lesueurii. Taxonomy (NCBI): domain Eukaryota; kingdom Metazoa; phylum Chordata; class Lepidosauria; order Squamata; family Agamidae; genus Intellagama; species Intellagama lesueurii. Next base: position 13,601,771 of record JBAJHW010000003.1, read on the forward strand.
GACATTGGGACCAATGCTGAAATCACCTACTTCATCCGGTCTGGGAATGAAAAAGGGAAATTTAGGATCAATTCAAAGACAGGTATGTTTTCGAAATACTTGTAACACATTATAAAAGAGCTGTGTTTAAATATACTGTATATACTTAAAGGAAATAATTAATAGTCGGAGGTTTAAAAAGTATAGATAAAAATAATCTAGGGCATAGCACAGATCCCAAAAGTGGCAGTATGGCATAGTAGTTAAAGCATTGGACTGAAAAGTTTACCTTTTGACTTATTTTCCTCTTATACAGTACAGAGATAAATGCACATTTGTCTTGTCCTTACATGCAAGGAGAAAGAAATGTTGTGTTCCTCTTCTTGAAGACAAGTCGGGAGGCATGGAATTTCAATGACAATAATGTCTTCCACAAAAAGCATAGTTTTTCCTCAAAACTGTGCAATTTTACAACTGTGGGAACATTATGAATCACCCTAATTGTTAATTTATTTAAGAATTTGAACTACTACTAGATGGGTTATTGACATCCTTCTTGACAATCAGCCAGTGCCCCTGCACTCGCAGTGTGTGTGTTTTGCTTCCCAAAGGGGGGGAAAATAACACTTTGCACAAATTACAGAGACATCGAGGAGGGGAGGAAAAAAGACACTTTGCTCCTCCACTCTTCCCTGGAGGTGAAGAAACTTACAGAGCTTTAAAATACTTTGTTGAAGTTCTTGCCTTGTCAAGAAAGCCTAAATCCACAAGAACAAGAAATTTATTGACTGTTTTTCATCCATACCACAGATTCATTGTCAGAGGTATTTCTTACATCAAAAGGACCTTGTCAGCTTAATCCTTTTTTTAAAAAATCAGCAAATAACAGTAGTTTAGGAAAATTCTGAAACTGCATTTATAAACACTGTTTAACTTCTCTCTTCTTGTACGTCAACCTGCTCTTTTCCCCATGTTTTTTCCTCAGTTCGTTGGAACTATTTTCCACAGAGCTTGGAAGAGTTGCTGTTTTGGACTGCAAACTGCCAAAACTCCTTAGCCAATATGGCCAACAGTAATTACAGTCTGAAAAAAGTAACTTTCATGAGCTCTGCTTGCCTGCTTACGTTTAAGTTGTATTGTCTGCCTTTTTTTCAGAAAGGATTCACAGCAGGTTATAATAATACACTGAGCAATGCATGAAGACATATACAGGATGGCTGTATGGTAGCTCAGATTCTTACTGTTGCCCCTCCAAAATTCATTCTTCCTTTGAATTTGGCAGTCCCATTTTGCCATCCTGCCTACTAACCACTTATCTCCATGAATGTCTGATTCCTCTTAAAGCTATTCTGACTCAACAGTGTGCCAACTATAAAGAACTAGGATGAGCCTCAAATCTCTTCTGCCAGCAGAACCTTCTTCTGCCAAGTGACCTCAGAAATCTGCTAGCAGTCTGTCAGCAGAATATCTGCAGTAACTGGCAGAGATCTACTGACAGAGAAACCAGAGGACGGGGTGAGAATCAGGTTAAACCAGGTCCAAACCTTCTCCATCCCAGGAATGCAGCCAAAATGCCAGGACAAAATTAGACCAGAATGAGGATAGTTATCAACATCCTAAGGGTGGAATGGATTTGGATTCAGCACAACTTTAGCCAGTCTTTGATTATTTTAGCCCGTTAGGGTTGAAGTGGTAATGAATCTCATAGACTGGACTGTATATATGCCTTCTCTTGATCTGATCAAGACACCCTCGTAAAAAGGAGAGGAAATCTGCCTTCCCAGCTTTTTTTTCTTTTTCTTTTAGGCTATAAGCCTAAAATATTAAATCAGGTTTTTTTCCAGCTTTTCTGTCTGGCAGGTCCTGTTCTTCCTCTCTCCTTCTCCCTGGTTGTGAAAGTGCTTTCCTTAGTCAGAACAGTGTTTAAAATACTCTTGTAGTGTATTTTAAGATTTATTGTATCAGTGACATCAGCATAGCCCCTCTCCTGGAATAACAGAAAATAAATATTTTTTACTCATCTGGAATAAAATAATAGTGGGAGCTTTTTGCCTTCCTTTTACAATAAGGAAGGCAAAAAGATAGATCAATTTTTTAAAAAAGAGAGGTGACATTTAATCACTAGAGAGATTGGGAAAAGGAACATTTGTTATGCATTAACATGCAGTGGCTCCCATGTCAAGTAGATCTTCAGGCAGGAACTAAAGATTTCAGGCTCTTAAGTATTTTTTATACATATATACACATGTGTCTGTTGTAGTATCCATCGGCCAGTAGCAAATGCAAACACAGGATGTCCCTCTGGGGCTGGTTGAAGAACATCTAGTAGTCTTCATCCACATTTACGGAGCTACAGATAGGTGTACCTTTTAGCCAATAGGGTCATCTGCCTGATCATGCAATTGTGAGATCAGCTTATTTATTTATATTTATTGTATTTAAAATATTCTTTACCCTGCCTTTCTCCTTAAAAAGGACCCAAAGCAGCTTACATCATTAAAAGACAATATTTAAAGCTAAAAACATTGAGCATACAAATACTAAAAAGGATAAAACAAACACCACACTAAAAGACGGTAAACAAACATAACGTCAAAAGGACATTCAAAGCAGTAAGGCACAACAATCCATTAAAAAAACCCACTCAGGTAGTCAATCACGAAGGGAAGGCTTGCCTGAAGACAAAGGTCTTCGCTTGCTCGGGGAAAGACAGCAAAAAATGGGCCATTCTGGCTTCCTGTGGGAGGGAGTTCCAAAGTCTAGAAGCAGCAACAGAGAAGGCCCTCTCCTATTTCCCCACCAGACTATCGTGAAGGTAGTGGAACTGAGAGAAAAGCCTCTCCTGATTATCTTAACACCCAAGCAAGCTCATAAAGAGAGATGCAGGCCTTGAGATAGCTTGGGCCCAAGCCGTTTAGGGCTTTATAGGTTAGAACCAACACTTTGAATTCAGCCTGGCAATGGATCAGCAGCCAATGGGTCTTCTGTAACAGGAGAGTTACATGTTCCCTATAACAAGCCCCAGTTAACAATCTGGCTGCAGCATTTTGGAACTGCTGAAGTTTCTGGACCCTTTCCAGGGTAAAACACGCTACAGTAATCCAGTCAGAACATAACTAAGGCATGTGTCACTGGGGCCAGATTAGACCTGGTGCACTAGTTATAACTGTGCAAATGCACAAGAGCACCCACAAGCTGCACACCTGTTTTTTCAGGGGGGGTGTAGCCCCATCCTGCACAGGCTGCATCCCTATTCCTTGATCTGCCTTTTGACTTACCAGGAACACCCCTGTCTTGTCTGGATTAAGTTTTAGTTTATTCATCCCCATCCAGTCCATTACTGATAGCAGACACTGATCTAGAGTTGAAACAGCTTCCCTGGATTTAGATGGCAAGGAGAGATAGGGTTGGCTGTTATCCACATACTGGTTACACTGAGCCCCAAAACTCTAGACAGCCTCTCCTAGTGGTTTCATGTAGATGCTAAATAACATAGGAGACAAAGACATACATTTTGGAAAAACAGATTAAGTTTTTTGCAAGCCATCAATACATTTAAGTAAAACAATTTTAGCAATTCAGTAAAAATTGAGTAAATTGCAAAATTGCAATGAGGTACTGTAAACATAATATTTAACAAGTACAAAACAAAGTCAGAATCAAAGGGAACATTTCTCTGTAATGCTACCTGTATTTCATGTTCTAATAATAACTAATATTAGCATGAGAACATATAGTTAAAGATGCTGTATAATATTTAAAGGTAACAGGGTGGGGAGAAAACAAGCCCCCTGGCTTTGAAATAGTTGTTCTGCTTCAAAGGCCATCTCTAGACAAGCATGACTGAGGCATCCAGCCATTTCACAAAAGACTTGCTATGGACAGTTAATGACACAAAGAACTCTATACTAAATTAGCTACCTAAGAAAACAGCTTGGAAACCTGTTTTGGACTATGGTTCCCAGAATCCAGCATGACTGTTTTTCCATAAAAAGGAACCAGAGAAGTAATTTTGGAGAAACCTGTGGCAGCTACCATTTTGAGAAGCGGTATAGTGAGAATTGTGAAGGGTTAAGTGATGTGTAAAGCGGGGGTCCCCAACCTTTTTCACCCCGCGGACCGGCTGGGGAAGGCGGGGCACCCCCCGCGCTTGTGCACATGCATGAACAAGCGTGCGCACTCTCTCTCACGAATGAGTGCATGCGCAAACAGCGGTGCGGCGCTCGCACGGGCGCGCTAGAAGCGTGCGCATGCGCAAATCAGCTGTGCGGGGGTGAGTGCGTGCAGGAGGTCTGTCTCCATGGCCCGGTCCGGCTCAGGCCACGGACCGGCACCGGCCGCGGACCGGGGGTTGGGGACCTCTGGTGTAAAGCACTCATCTGTTTCCTTTGGTATCCTTAATACCTCTAATTGTCATGCTTTTGAGGTAAGAATTCAGTGGCTCAAATCCTGCTGCTCATCATAGTAAGCTACATTAGAATAGACCCATTGAATCAATGGGGCTTTGGTGAGTCAACTCCTTCATATGTTCCATTGATTTAGATAGGCCTACTCTAACCATGGCTTAGCATAGGCCCATTTGAATCAATGGAACTAATGGAGGAGTTGAATCACCAAATCCCAGTTGATTCAATGGGCCAAGTCTAGTTCGATTTACTACATTGAGCAATAGGACTTTGGCCACGATGGGCCATTTCTGTAAAAACCATCTGACTCATCCAGCACTGAGAAGCCCTGTGTTCTGCCGTTTTTTGCATACTTTGCTCCGGATAAAGTAAGGGAAGTTGTATCAGAACTTGCTCTCCATCTATAGCTTGGGTCCTTCACCCTGTCTGAGAGGGCCAACATTAGTATTCAGAGAATCGTTTGTGTCCTTAAGGTTGTAATATACTAACATTTCATCATCTGTCTCCAAGGGTCCATATCTGTAATTGAACCTCTGGACTATGAAACGTGTAAAGATTTCTTCCTAGTCGTTGAAGCTAAAGATGGGGGCAGCCCAGCACTAAGCGCTGTGACAACAGTGAATATAAATGTGACAGACGTTAATGATAATGCGCCAAGGTTTAGCCAGGAGGTCTACAGTGCCGTCATCAGTGAGGATGCATCAGTAGGTGATTCACTGATAACGGTGAGTTGTGAAATTTTCCCCCATATTGATATATCCGTGTGCAGCCATTGTTACTGAATTCTTACCTAAATCTCTATGAGAAATGTCAGTAACTCCTGGAGTGTTAAGTCCAAAGCCAGGGGTGGAATTTCTTATATTCTATTTAAAGAGGAATTGAAGTGCTTCTGATATATGCTGCCCCTTGTGGCAAGTTGCTTAACACTTGTGTGCCTGGATTAAAAAAACCAAGAAAGCTTGCACTCTGGTGAATTGTGGGATATTTTCTGTCAGGTGTCCTTTGGCTTATGACAACGTTATGAACCGATAAGTTCCCCGAAATCCTATCCTTAGCAACCCTGCTCAAGTCTTGCAAACTCAAAGTCACTAATAACAATAATCATACATAAATGATATTTAAAAAATTAAACTCTAGCCTATTCAATGATCTAAATAAGGAAGCAGCATTCCGATCTTTGAAAAGCACCCCTCTCCACAATGGGAAAGAATTTCTCTACTATCTGTCAGAAATCAAGCAGCTTTCCTGCTAATTCCCCAGTCTTTGCTTGTGTTTGCACTCCCGCTTTGGCCTCCTGGCAAAATCTGCCACAACATTTCCTCCTGTGCTTCAGTCTTGAGTCCACAGGGACCTGACCCCTGTCCTCCCATCTGCCCACGCCCTAGAACTGTCAAGTGCCTAGCCACAACTCAATGCCTGCCGAACATTAGTAGCAGAAGCAGTGGCAAGGAAATGACAGTGCTTGACTTCCTAAAATGCATAGATCTGTCTCTTGTGAAGTACCACCAGAGATCTGATTGGTAAATATATGTGATTTTTTTTTTTTGCATTTTAATAGTATTATTTATTTAAAATGTTAACTGCATGTGTATATATTTATCAGTACAATGTGTTAAGTAGGCACTCATGTCCCTTTCTCATTTTTCTTTTCTGGGTCCTTATCCTTCTTCCAAAGTTGATAGCTGAAGACGTAGACAGCCCTCCCAATGGACAGATTCATTTTTCCATAATCAGTGGCGATCGGAACAATGAATTTTCAATTGATCCTAGCTTGGGACTTATAAAAGTTAAGAAGAGATTGGACCGTGAACGGGTGAGACTGCTGATTCTCTGTTTCTTTAGAAAGATTGTCTCTTTTTTTTCACACACTCTTTCTGGTCTGCAGTTACACATCCCTGTTATGTCAACAGACTAAATTCATTTGTTAGTGCCCCAACTAGAGTAGACCCATTGAATTAATGGGCTTTATGTAAGTGTTTATTTAAACAAGTCCATTTATTCAACGAGTCTACTGTAGTTCTGACTAACAGTTGGATTTACCCCAATATAATTATTATAAGAAAAAGGCTCTGGCATTTTAAGTTTTTATTTTCTATATTTTCCTGCATGTGGGTACCACTTTGAAGCATTTATGAAACTCTCATATACTTGGTTCCAGCTACGATTGAAAGCCCTGAGTTTTTAGATTGTCGGAGGGAACACAAAGTTTGATAGAGATATAAAAGAGGAAACTAGGGATTGCAGTTTGAGGCATAAAATGTTATTTGATGTGCTTAATTATTAACTTTTCAAGTCCCAGATGTCCTTATGTGTAGCTAGTTTTTCCTATGGCACTGGCAGGAGAAAACAAGATGATCTGGCAGCAAAATGGGCAAATCCCATAATAAAAAAAAGGATACTAATTGCAAGAATAGTGCTCCCAACAGAATTTTACAGCTTCTTGAATACATATGAGTCAGCAAGCAAGGCCTTTAGGTTCTAAAGTATGTAGTGCCACCTTGAGTCCAGGTGGGACGTAAATCAGAAAAGTAAATAAATAGAAAAACTAACGATTTGTCTATTCAGAGATAATGATAGAGTACTATTTCCTGCTGTGAGAACAAGCCAGGGTTAGCCACAGGCTCATGTGGTCCTCTCTTCTATTTTCAACTAACCGCATTGTCTCATTTTATCGAAACCAGGAACTGTGGGTAGTGTTAATTATAGTTTAGGGCACTAAGCCAGGATTGGTTTTGAAACTGGCTGAACCTAAAAATTGGTTGTGCTTATGGGACATTCTGCAGCCTTTGATCTAATAACAGATGGCCTTTGATAGCAGGGCCTAAAGGACATGTATCATTCTTATATAATTAATATATTTTTTGTTTTTGTTATACATAATATACATACAATACTACCATGCCTGCTTGAATCAGGTGTACCTCTTTAGACTTTAGAGTGAAAATATGACCTTCATACTATCATAGCCAGAGAGTGCAGTGATGTTATTGAGCTAGCAGACCAAATCAGCGTTTCACAAGGCAATTAAAAAAAATGGGGGCTTTCTAAACAAAAAAATTATAACTTTCAAATCGGACTTCAGATCAGCACCAAATTTGGCCCGGGTGTTGCAAACAATTTGCTCTTCTTGTGTGCCAAATTTGGGGAAGTTTGGACAAAGAGGTTTCCAGTTACGATTTTTTAAAAGTAAAACTGTTTTAACCCCGGTGCAGAAATGTGACCCTAAAACATCCCCAGATTTCAATTAGCTCATATAAACTGAAAAGAGGAATCTTGCTTGCCTTAAAAGGGAATGGTTGGTCCCATCTGCTTTTTTTTTAATTTGTAAGGAATCCAGGCTGTAGGGGCTGAAATACTGATCCTCAAAAAATGCCTTTCAAAAGGGTAAAATAGTGACTTTCTTTTAAACTGAGCATACGTGGAAGAGGCTTACCCCAAGACTGTTCAAAAGTAGACATATATTTGCAGCTTGGTTGCCAGGAAAGGAGATGTTTGGAGGGCAATGAAATGTCACAACAACAGCCAAAAGAGAAGTTTTCTTTGAAGAGTCAAAAAAAAAAAAAACAGGCTTACTTTAAAGAAAGTGACAAAGTGACAATACTCCAGAAAGGGACATTTCGCCATGTATCTCCAGGGAATTAGCATACAATTTGTAAAGCATATTCAAAGTATTTCTGCATTACAAAAACACAAAGCTGTTGGGTTTGTCCCAGCCTTGAATGCCTTGTCTTAGGAGATCAGGCTCCTGAATACAGATGGGGGTATTTGTATACAAATACGAATATCCCCGCACAGGTAGCGATAACAAGGGTCCAGCCCCATGAGGCCGGATGGTCCACTCCCTGATCCGCCGCTGCCGCGAACACCACGATTCTTCCAATGGCTCTGCGGATCGCGATCTGCGAGCCACTCTTCAACCTTGCAGTGAGGCTTGTCCTCCCGCCTCCTGCCAGGAGTGGCTAGCCGATCGCGATCTGCAGAGCCATGGGAAGAATTGCGGCATCTGCAGCAGCGACGGATCGGTGAGTGGACCGTCCAACCCCAGGGGGCCGGACCCTCGTTATTGCCACCTGTGTGGGGATATTCATATGCGAATACGAATACCCCCATCTCTACTCCTGAACAAAGTCAGGGGCAATCTGAATTTTTGACCCTGTCAGTCAGGATCCAATTAGCTGACTTTTAGGAGAACTTTTTAACTCCTTCCTGACCAAGCAAGCATTCATCCTGGCAAAGGGATTCTGTGTCTGGCTGTAAAAAATATTTTGAACTATATCGTGTTTCTATATCCATAATTCAAAATGTCAGGGAGTGGCCCAATATTTTGTCTGAAAAAAAAAAAAGGATGACAAGCTTTAAATAGCAAAGGGCAGCCTAAATGTTGACACCAGTTACAGCAGTCAAGATGGTCTGCATGATACCATCTTGTGCTCACTATCATTCACATTTGTCAAAAAGCAGCCCTGACAGTTGCTTTGTTTTTGGGATACAAGTGGTTAACTGATGAAAAAAAGGGTGTCACCTTCTGGGATTTTCCCTTGCTTGGTATCAGTTTGTGAATCGTAGCGAGCACAAGAGAGTATCCTATAGACCAGTGGTCCACAACCTTTTTGACATCAGGGACCGGCTTAGTTGAAGACCATTCTCCCAAGGACCAGGGGGTGGGGTACTTGTGGCAAGGAGGAGCTGAGCTGCAATTGAAGCTCCACCTCCTGTTAGATCAGCAGTGGCTTAGAACCTAATAAGAGTGCAGGCTCCTATGAGATTCTAATGCCACAGGCACAGCTGATCTAGCAGCAGCAGGAGGGGAGCGGGGAGCAAAGCTCCGCCTCCTGTCAGATCAGCAGCGGCATTAGAAACTAATAGGAGCGCTCTGACAGTAGGCGGAGCTTCGCTCGCCGCTCATCTCCTGCTCGCCGCTCACCTGTCCCAGCAGCCCGGTCCTTCCAAGGCCACAGACCGGGGGTTGGGGACCCCTGCTATAGACTATCTTAACTGCTGCCCTTGGTGTTGTAAACATTCAGGGTGCCCTTTGCTATGTAAAGCTTGGCGTTCTTTTTCCTGCTGGCAATGCGGGCCCAATATTGTGCAGCAATAATGGGCCATTTCCTGGTGTTTTGAATCCTAGATACAGAAGCAGAATATTCCACATTCATAAACTGTGGATTTTGGAAGAACTGATTTCTGCACAGCCCCATGACGAGTTGAGGATACAGATGATGTACAAAGTGACATGGGTTCATTAGTAAAGGAATAGGACTACCAGGCTGTGGATAATTTTAGTTATGCATCTGCAGGGTAACTGCACCATTGTTAATACATGTGACAAACTGTCGGACTGAGTGTAGGATTTCATCTTTTTTTTGCGACTTGTATCAACAATGCTAACTGTTACCTTGTTGACTCATAACTTAAAATATTCACAGCTTGATAGTCCTCCTGATCCTTTACTAATGAACCATTGTCATTTTGTGCTGTGTCTGTATCCACACCTGGCCATGGACCGTGTATAAATATATGATGGTCACATAGTGTCACTCACATTAAAACATAGCAGTCAGTCTCAAGCTGCCACAACATGTTGTCTCTCGGTGTGTTTTTTTGTTAGTTTGATATGATTACACAGGCTAACATGGCTACTTCTTCGAAAGCTACAACTATGATTCATCTGTTGTACTTCAGTTGGGACTATGAGTTAGTTGCAGGTCATTTTATTTATCTTGGAACACAATAGTAAACCCTACTTGGCACTTCCTATGAACAGCAGTAATGTTGGAGGCACTAAATTAAGCAAGCAAGCACATTTCCCATTGGAAGACGATTCTGTTCATACTGAAGCTGCTTAATGCAGATGAAAACATCCTTCCCGTATTAACGTGACAGCAAGATGAAGCTGTCATTATTTGAAATCACCATTGCAAATAGTTTGCCAGCAGAATGCAGGAGAAGCCGTGGATGTGTACATTTATTGCCATCTGTAGACCACAGGAAAAATTCTGAGAAAGAATTTGTTTCTTTGGAATTAAGTGGAACTTCAGCAAACGCAGATGCTCAGAAGCCCTGTGGATCTGAATGGCACTTCCAACAGCTGCCGCCTCTGATTATGCTTACCTAGAAGCAAGGCCTGCATGGATGGGATAGTGCAGAGAGAGATTATCTCGTGTTTGTCCAATAGGATGTAATCAAAATTAATGAGCATTCCACATCAAACATCACATTGCAGAGAAAAGTCTCCCTGATGTAATAAACTTACATATGCAAAGATTTCCTGACTTGGAAGAACATTATTGTGACTTCACCTGCATTCTGAATTCTTAGGAAGACCGTGTAGTGTTTCTCATTGTTTACATTGGTATTTGGACAACCTAAGAATTTTTATTTATTTATTTATTTATTTATTTATTTATTTATTTATTTATTTATTTATTTATTTATTTATTTATTTATTTATTTATTAGCCTTTTTATCCCGCCCCCCTAGACACAGTCTACTCGGGGCGGATTCCATAAAATTAAATACAAATCATTTAAACAATTAAAAATAAGACAAGAATAAGAATTCAAGTGTCCTTTGAACAAATATCTTAATAATGTGATATTGCCAGGTATTGCCAGGCCTGGCACAAGATACTTTACTACTGGAGTCAAATGATGTCATAACACCCTGCAGTATGCTCTGGAATAGAGACGGCCAGGAACCGGTTCATCCCAATTCATCCCAGTTCGTAAAAGTGGCACAGAGGTGCTGCTGCTCCCTTCCCCTGCCTCCTCTGGCTCAAACAGCCATTCAACAGGCCCAGCTTCCTTGTTTCAACCTCCTCAGCTAATCTCCCAGTCACCAGTAAGAGCACAGACTTTTCTGTCCCACCCTTTTATCTGAGTGGGAGATCAACCAAGAGGGCAGGGCAGAGAAGCCTAAGCTGTTGCCGGGACTGGAAGATCAGTTGCGGAGGTGCAGGAAAGTAGCACACTGGGCATGGTGAGTATATATATTCTTCTACAGTTTTCGCATACTTCCCCATACTGTTGCCGCAGACACCACACTCTCTCAAAGACTCCTCTCTCGCTGGCAACTGAGCCACCTTCAGCCGTACCAATGAAATATGATCCTCTGCAATTCCTGAAAGCAGCAGGACCTGAACACACACCCCAGTCCTTCAAGAGATGGGTAACATCTGGGAAATTCAGGAGGAACAGTTGGAAAGCAGTACTCCTGCCCCCCCTCCATATGTGCCACCTGAAGCAGTTGCGTAACTGTCTAATTGTAGGGCTGGCCTTAAGCAGTGCTTGGCCTCAGTTGGTTACAAGGGTGGACTTAGGTCTCCTGCTGCATAGGAAAGATCCATTTGGTGATCATATTAATAATTTGTTGTATGGTTTTGCATGTGTTACATATAGAAGCATAGTTTGGAACTCATTCTCATAATGCAGTTGTCTCCAGAGCCCAAGTTTTTATTTGATATTCAAAGCGGTTCCTGTTGTGCATACATACTAGCTAAAATAATAAAGGCTCCTAGATAGTGGATTTCCTATACAAGGCATTTAGATGTTTATTTTTTAAAGTGACCCTTTATCTGCAGCTTGCATATTCTGATGCAGTAATTTTAGTGTCACAGAGCCATTATGATTATGGATTGCCTTATTAAAAAAGCAGGATCTCAGACATATTGCAGTAATAACTAGGGAAATGTCAAGGCCACAGAATGTAATGAGATCAGACATCATCTGTTAAAATATAAGATGTGAGATCCAGTGTACACAAGAATCAGCATGAACTGGTAGAGTCTTGAAGCTGTAAGGTCTACTGTAGTGTGTCAGACTGCAGGCAGGCCATGTAATTTTTGAATGCTTTTTCCCTGGGGGTGAATGGGCATGCACAAACTAGTTAATGGGTGAGAATGGTTCTAGGTGAGGTTCCACCAGCTGTTCCAGTTTTTCCCACCCACTCAACTGTTTACATTTTTCACTTGACTGCTTTAGAGACTTCGCTGTCCAGTCAGATGCTTCTTTAGTACCATGTGAAAAGCAAGCCCTACTACTTCTTGACAATGTGTTCCTATTGAGGATTGTGGATGATGACGTCAGCATCTCCATCTTCTTGACAATGTGTTCCTATTGAGGATTGTGGATGATGACATCATGTATTGCATAGGCAAATGTAGTTGATTGTCTGACAGTCCTCAAATCAATTCAGATTGAGGGTGATGTTTCCTTAACACACTTGTCTCGTGTGCTCCCAGAGGCATCTGGTGGGGCCACTGGGAGATACAGGGAGCTGGACTAGATGGGCCCTTGGCTTGATCCAGCAGGGCTCTTCTTATGTTCTTATGTCTCTTTCTGCAACTCCCTTCTCTGCCAAGAAATCACTGAAGGAAGTGTTGCTTTTTCACAGCTAGCAAAAGCTTGGAAGAGAAGCTTCCCCTTTCCTTGCTTCTCGCCATCCTCTGCTTGCTTTGCTCCTTTTCTCTTTGCAGTAACTTAAAAAAAATCTAACTCACCTCAAATTCCAAAATTATTTCACTCTGAAACTACACCAGAGTCCTGTCCATTCACTCCAACTTCGTTGTGCGGGTACATAGAGCTAGCTACCCAGGCTGTAACAAATCCAAGATGGACTCTTGTACTTTTTAACAGGCTAATTTCTAGGTTTTATGTAACATTTCTGCAGGTTTCGGGATACTCATTAGTCATACAGGCAAGAGACAGCGGCGTTCCTCCTTTGTCAGCATCTGTGACTGTCAACGTTGACATTTCTGATGTGAATGATAACGGCCCGGTATTTACACCTGCCAACTATACTGCTGTGATTCAAGTAAGTTTATCGTAAGCATTAAAATGATATGATCGTAGTCAGACCTTTAAAATATGAAGGTCTTTTAAGTCGCTTTTGAGGATTTATCAGTTTGCAATGTATAGAATTATCTCGCTCTTTCCAAATAACAGATAAGAATATTATTCCTTGACTCTGAGTTTTATGTTTGCAGAGATAATGAAACTCTGGACTGTTGTGTTATAACATTTATCATTTACACAACGTTGTTCAGAAAAGGTTTGAATAAGTAGCAGTTTCGTGGCTGCAGCTGGGATCTCAGGCAGAGTAGCTTAGGAACAAGTCCCATCTCCTGTGATTTACAGCCAAATATTCCCATTAGTTATATTGTTAGAGAAAATTAATAATAATATCTAGAGTTAATCCAGTTATTGGACCTAACTAAAGTAAATCTAATGGACAAAACACTGTTGCATTAAGTTGTACCGGCATAAAATATATATGACTCTGGAAATAATTGATGTGATTAATTGAAAACTTCTAATCCCCTATCCTCCCACTTTCAGGTTCTGAGGCTCTCTGGGGCTCCCTTTTGCCGTTGGGAAGTCTTGGGAGCCTTGGGATAGGGACAGGTAGTCTTTAATAATCAAAAATTGATGCCTGGTTGCTGCCAGTGATGTCAAGGCTTTCACCAGTGATTTTTGACTGTTAAAGGCTCCCTTCCTGCCATCCTGGGGTTCCCAGAGTTTTCCACAAGGCAAATGTCCTAGAGAGCCTTGGAGCCTGAAAGTAAGAGGGATAAGAAGCTTTCAATCAGTTTAAATTAATTATTTCTGGTGCCAGATCTGATACACGCAGCATAATTTTACACCAACAGGTTTTTGCCCATTGAATCGCTTCTGGACTTACAGAACTATTAGTTAAAAAGACAGTCTTTTGTTGATGATTCAGAATGTTAATTCCATATGGATTGATAATTTAGAAAGTCAACCCCATTAGAAAGCTCACAAATCATAGTTTAAGGACTGCCAAACTAGGATAACAAACTATAGTTTGAAGCTGGTCTGCAAACCACAATTAGCCTTAACTGTCAGAGACAAACTACAGTGTGAGTCATTGTTGCACCATGAAAACAAAAGTGATTTTATAGACTGTAAAAGCTAAAAATAAAAATAAAAAAAAAAGGAAAATGACAGCAGACGAGCAACTCTGCATTATTTTCTTTTTGGGTGACTGAACCCTAAAACTATGTTGTCGATCCTTCACTGTGTTAGTTAACATGTCTTTTTTAATGATGTAAGCCACTTTGGGTCCTTTTATGAAGATAGGTGGGGTAAAAATATTTTAAATAAAATAAAAAAATAAAATAACCCCAAGTTTATGGGATGTTGAAATTAAACTACTTCATGGTTTTAGCTAAACTGCTTTCTCTTGGCTTGGATCTTCCACTAGCAGTATGGGAATAATAACAGCGAACTACCTTTCAGGTTGTTTTAAGGATTACTGAGATAAGGTATATAATGCACTTTGAATAAACTAAGTAATGTATAAAACAGATGCTCAGAAGCTAAATCTAATTATTAGTTCAAACTAGAGTTGTTCAAAATGCTGCAATTCTTCACATTTTTAGCAGCAAGGACATTGGTTCAACAGAATGCCAACCTGTATCGCTAAAATCTTCCCTATGTTGTTTTTTTTTTAATACGTACCTTGTGTATACCAAGGAAAATAAACCAGTAGGAACAAGCATCCTGCAGCTGGTGGTGACAGACAAAGACTCTCTGCACAACGGCCCACCTTTCACCTTCTCCATCTTGGCTGGCAATGAAGACGAGGAGTTTACACTGGACCAACAAGGAATCCTGCGCTCTGCCGTCGTTTTCAAGCATATGATAGCGACGGAATATGTCCTGCTTGTGCAGGTACTGCTCCCCTTCTACTCACTTCTTGCAGAAGTAGTGGGAATCCACTCTTGAGCCTGAGCATTCTCCACTCATTATCTCTTAAACTCCCAATGTGCATTGTTTTTAATTGAATTTCCATTTACATGCGCAAGAGTTGCACATTTCATACCATACAGATCAATAGATAACCAGCTCCTATGCAAAACCATTTGCATAATAAGGAAGAAATTGATGTTTTCTCTACCTCAACCCCAGACAACCAGACAGTACTTTTTAGAGAATAGACAAGGTCTCAATGCCGCCACAAAAGGAGGGTAAATTTTCTGAGCATTCCCTAATCTGGATGCATAAAAGTCACAGGATTACTTTTAAGGATGTGCTCCCTTCCAGATGTGCTTGGGCTGCAACTCATCAGCCCCAGCATGCATAACCAATGATAGGGGAATGATGGGAGTTGTAATCTAACACTATCTAGAGGACCATATATCACCCACACCCGCTCTGTATGTATATCCTGGTTTGGAATTCGCAGTCCGTGAGCAGATAACTGTGTTGTAGCCCAAAACCTTTCCAGTCTCTGATTAATCCTAAACTTGACCCCTTCATCATCTTTCATCAGGACTGCGCTGTATCGGGAGTGAAGATTTTATTCTTCCTGAAAATTCCACTTCCTCCTATCTTTGTGGTTATAAAATATTTTCCATTATATATTTGGCAACAAAAATTTCTGATTCACCTTCTGGGATAGAAAAAGGGGCTTGCATAGTTTTGACTGGAACTCAGTTGTTTTGCTTTTACCTAACCTTTAGGCAAAGGATTCTGGGAAGCCTCAACAAGTATCCCACACCTATATCCAAATCCGAGTTATTGAGGAGAGTATCCACAAACCAACCGCCATTCCCCTGGAGATTTTTATTGTCATCATGGAAGATGATTTTCCTGGAGGTGTAATTGGAAAGATCCATGCAACAGACCAGGATGTGTATGATGTCCTCACGTATGGCTTGAAATCAGAGCAGAAAAGTTTGTTCAAGGTCAACAGTCACGATGGCAAGATCATCGCCCTTGGGGGGCTGGATAGTGGGAAGTACATTTTGAATGTATCTGTCAGTGATGGGCGTTTCCAGGTGCCGATGGATGTGACCGTCCATGTTGAGCAGCTAGTGCAAGAAATGCTACAGAATACTGTAACCATCCGTTTTGAGAACGTCTCCCCAGAGGATTTCGTGGGACTGCACATGCACGGATTTAGGCGCACCCTCCGCAATGCTGTCCTCACCCAGAAGCAAGACAGCCTGCACATCATCAGCATTCAACCTGTGGCGGGCACCAACCAGCTCGACATGCTGTTCACAGTGCAGATGCACACTGGTGGCTTCTACAAGCCAGCCTACTTGATTCAGAAGCTCACCAATGCAAGGCGGCATTTGGAAAATGTGATTCGCATCTCTGCCATTCTAGAGAAGAATTGCTCTGGCCTAGATTGTCAGGAGCAGCACTGCGAGCAAAGCCTGTCTATCGATTCTCATTCTCTGATGACCTACAGCACGGCACGGATTAGTTTCGTGTGTCCCCGGTTCTACCGAAATGTACGCTGCTCTTGCAATGGTGAGTCATATCGCTCCTATCTTGACCTGCCCGAGTCCCCTTTTTCTACTGTCCCCACATTAGTGCTCCATTTTCATTTCTCATACATTAACCAATATGGGAAGTTTCAATTTATTCAATTAAAAGAGCTTCTGAAAAAGAGCCTGGCCGATAATTGATTCCTCATGCTCAGCAGGAAGAGTTGGTGTTTATCGATGTCAAATGGGGAGTCGTGAACTTTGACCCCTTGAGAGAAAGCTGGCCAAACTTTGTAAAGACAGCCCATTCAAAACAGTCAATAAGCCTCATGCTATGGAAAGGTTCATAGCTTTTCTTTTCCCCAGCCAAATCTTGCAGGGCATGAAAACAGGGCCAGTGTCAAGCCCAGCTCCAGCCTGCGGTCCACTACAGGAAAACAGAAGCTGACATTTGACCCAAGTCATAAAGTTTAGAAGGCCTCCTTTTGCTTTTCTAATTTTTCCTGGCGTAATGGAAAGCAACAAAGCATTTTGTTAAGTGGGAGCAAAAGAAGGTTGATGACCTTTGCCCGGTTTATGCTGAGCATGTCCAGGATGTAGCAGTTTGTGCTACATTATTTGTTGTCCTCCTTGGGAGTGCAATCTGAAACACTCGTGCCATTTTGAAGGGGGCATGCCTTACCAGAGCATGCGGTAGTGGGTTGTTTGCTTCGGGGTCATTTCAGACACCATCAACATGCTGCAGTTTCGGTGTGCCCCTTTTAAGGAATATGCTCTAACTCTCATCCACGTGGTTTTCAGAAATTTGGTTGTGTGAGTTCCAGGATATTTTCTGACCCCGTATAGGAATAGAGTCAGAGTTGGACTCAGAATCAGAGTTCAGTTACATTTACACATCTCGTATTTTATGAACCGAATGAGATCTCCAGTACACATGTGCATGTACACAGGGAACCAACCTACTGACAACTGGGGATGTGCTTGGGGAAAACGTTCACGATTCATTCATTTCAGGTTGTTTTAGGGGGACTCCTCAATTGGTTTGGATCCTTTTAGATACCAGTCCTTTCAGGAAGCACAAAACGGTCCAGCTGCATTGGGTTATTGAGTTCTGACGCTAAAAAAGTCCAGCTTGGCTATTACAAAAGAGGGAAGAGGAAGGCCAGGGCATGATCAACAGTGGCAGCAGGGAGGCAAGGACAGGGGAGTGGGGAGAGGACTGGGGCTTGGGGAATAACAGTGACAAGGCATTTTAGATCATCAGAGGATGCCCCTCCTATCGGTCCCATTGCCAACACAGGCACAGCTGATGGGGACACGTGAGAGGGCCTTCTCTGTGGCAGCTCCCAGGTTATGGAATGCTCTCCCTCGGGAGATCAGGATGGCCCCTTCCCTGTTATCCTTCTGCCAACTGCTGAAGACCCCATCTCTTCAAGCAGGCTTTTAACAATCGTAATTGAATCCCTGAATGCCTTCTTAGAGTTATGATAGTTTTCTAATGTTTACTTGCTTTTCATTATTGAATTGTATTTTAATTAACAAATAAAAGAAAAATAATTAATAAATAAGGAGGCAATGATAAGGGCGGAGAGATGAACAGAGCCTGGAGAATGGTGGAAGAAAGGGGAAAGAAGGAGGGGAAAGACTGTACATACCCTGTTTCCCTGAAAATAAGACCTAACCTGAAAATAAGCCCTAGTATGATTTTTCAGGATGCTCCTAATATAAGCCCTACCCCCAAAATAAGCCCCAGTTAAGTGAAACCCCACCCTCCACCATTGTGCAGCAACCAGAAGATGACATGATTGTATTTGAATAAATGTAGATTGTTGTACATAAAAAAATTTAAAACATCCCCTGAAAATAAGCCCTATTGGGTTTTTTGGAGCAAAAATTAATATAAGACCCTGTCTTATTTTCGGGGAAACACAGTACATGTAAAATAGAAGAAACTTAGTATATGCAGGACTTCTTCTTTTCGGAAAACGATATCAGATTTCAGAAGCTCTCCATCAGAAAAACACAAAAGAATTTGAAAACAAGTGGAAAGCCTCTTTTGGAGTTCTTTTTATTTGTGCACATCCCTGCTGACAACCAGAACGCATCACTTCTGCATTTTGGCATCATGATTCGCAGAAAAAAGGGGCATGGGAGCTTTTTTATCCTAGTACATCACGTTTAGTGGTGTTGGGGGGGGGAGAGTATTCCAGTGGCAGAAAGCACTAGATTTATTAGGACCATTTTTGCCCCAGTCATCTTTTGTCAGAGGGCAAATGGCTGAAACTTAAGAACATTGTACCCAATTCCACAAGTGATGATGTTGTAAAATGCCTACCCTGCAGATCCAGTTCAGTGTGAATTCTGCAATAAAAGTGTGAGGCACGGGAACTCAAACATCCCAGCTGGGTAGACAAGGGTTGCCACCAGGCAGAGATAATTCTAGAGAAGAACACATTTGAGGAGAAATAATTCCACAACAACATTGCATGCATATTCACTGGCTAAATTTACACACAGTCAAAGATAACCTGAGCAGAAGCATGGATGACACATTCTTGAAATATGTATCTCACTAGGAATGCTGTTCCCATTGGCAGATGCCACAGACATCTACTATTCATGGATGCCAGCTGTGCAGACATTTTACCTAGTTTATCTTGATTAGCAAACTGAGTTATCAAAACACAAAATGGTCTAAAAGACAGGGAAACAAGGATCTAAACATCTCCAGGGGTCGGAGTTTTGTTTCATCTTAGATAATGTCAGCCTTTCAGTCCAAATCTTTAGAGTACAATCCACAAAGTTTAATTTTCAAGCCACACACAAATCCCACTGCCTTTAATTTAATTATTCAGAAGGATATACATCCAACCAGTTGCCCCAAGCATGAAGAACAAATAAATCTAGGACCTGTGATGCCACCCACCCCACCCCAGTAGACATGTTAACACTCACAAAATAGTTATTTTCCATATCCTCAAAAGGAAATAACAGCACTGAGTGTGTGTTAATCTAGCCAAAGTTAATTGTATCCTGAAGATTTCCCTACTTATTCAATCAAATAAATTTATTGTCATTGTAAGTCTATACATAGTATACACATACAACGAAATTCACACAGACACCCAGAGACCAGACCCACATGCACACACATAAAAAATCCCCAAACACTCCCCACCCACTAACACCCCCCCCCCCCTAAAAATACAAACATCTACACCGCAGGCTAAGTAACACTGTCCAACTATTCACTACTGGTGGTCTTTAAGTTCATTATTAAGTGCAATTATAGCTCTGGGATAAAAACTATTCAGAAAACGTGTGGTCTGAGTCTTAATTGTTCTGTATCTTCTGCCAGACAGCAACAGTTCAAAGAAGTTGTAAGCAGGATGGGAAAAGTCTCTTAAAGATGTTGTGTGACTTCCTCAGACAGCAGGATGTGAAGATGTCATCCAGGGTTGATAGCTGGAGCCCGATGATATTCTGGGCAATTTTAATGATTCTCTGTAGGGCTTTTTTGTCCATTACAGAGCTACTCCCAAACCATACAAGAATGCCATAGGTTAGGACACTCTCAATGGTGCTACGATAGTAGGACAGAAGTAAATGCTGAGATAAATTTAACTTCCCGAGCATTCTCAGGAAATACAGCCTCTTCTGTGCCTTCTTCACTAGCATGTTGGCATTTATAGTCCATGAGAGGTCCTCTGAGATGTAAGTGCCCAGAAATTTAAAACTACCAACCCTCTCCACTTCCTCGCCATTTATGTACAGTGGTAAATGTGCATTTCTCTTCCTCCTAAAATCAATTATGAGTTCTTTAGGTTTTTTTTATGTTAAGTGTAAGATTATTTTCTTTACACCAGAGTATCAACCCTTGTACTTCCTTTCTGTAAGCAGACTCATTGTTCTTATTTATGAGCCCCACCACTGTCGTATCATCCGCAAATTTAATAATTGCGTTGGTGTTATACAGTGGGGTGCAATCATGTGTGTACAGGGAATAGAGGAAGGGACTTAGCACACAGCCCTGGGGAGCTCCTGTACTTAGTACCACGGTAGAAGAGTGGTGAGATACCATCCTTACTGACTGTGGCCTATCTGTCAGAAAGTCCTTTACCCACACACAAATCTTCTGAGGTAATTGTCTTTTCTTATATTCTCTTTCCACTAGAGAGAAGTAGTAACATGGAAGCCTTTATTTCTTATTTCTCCTACAGGTGTTCTGTTTTCCTCTCTACGTTAAATCACTATCTCTGTCTATTGAGTACACTTGATATTTTGATTCTTCCTCTCTTCCCCCCCCCCCCCCCCCGGATCCTAAAGTGATTTTTTTTTTTTTTGTATAACTGCAAAGTTTGGGATTTAGGCAATTCATGACTGAGTTGAGGTGCCTCCTGAAATTCACACACATGAACCACTATTCTTAGATTTCCCCCAGCCTGTTGATAGCATCTTTCTCTTGCATGGGTGATGCTACTTTGCTTACTTTAGGATGTACACTTAAAGAACGGTCTTACCCTTAGTATCTAAGGTTAGCAAAAATTTATCAAGAGAGATTGTATAGACCCATTTTAAAACATTTCTTAGGGTACTCATCTTCAAGCTTTTCAAATCTAAACCCCATTATTTCAATTCCACTTTTCTTTGTTCTCCCTAGTTGTCTCTCTTTCACACTTCCCTCTCTTAGAAAAAGATTACTAAATAAAAAAGAGAGAGAAGAAAGTGGTAGTGGTATAGTACACTCACACAAGTGTATCGTAAGGCATCAATTTTGTAACAATATTCCAAGCAGAATATCAAATTAAGTACAGGTGAAGATCCACAGCACACACTCAAGGAGATCTCCTGCAGTACACATTAAACATATTCATTGCATTGTATTTTTTTTTTCAAAAGTAAACACCTTTTTTTCTTAATATTAATGAGTAGAGCCACAGCTATCAGTCACAATTAATTTAAAGTGGAAACCACATTGTAGCTATTATCTCTTTTAATGAACTACAGTTTTAAAATATGTTTCGAATTATATCTAAATTAAGGGCCTGACCAATTGCCAGATTTGGCTTCTGTCTTATAAGCAGAGTGCAGCTGTCACCCTGATTCCTTGCAGATGAGGAGCCAGCAGCAGGACAACCTCTGTTCTCCCCATCACCAAATTTCTACCCCTAGCATTAGTAATTTCACTGTTCTCTCTTTCCCCTGCGTTATTCGTCTTGCATGTTAACCAGGTTGTCTTGTAGCCATGGTTTGCATTCATTTCACACCATGGTTTCAAATTCTGATCTACAAAACAGCCACACTGTGGCCGTCTCCTGGTGGAACCACGATGGCATCATGCTTGGGTCAAGAATGCAAATCCTGTTTCTCTCATCCTTGCACATTCTTCTTCTTAGCAGCAAGGACATCAAGGAATTTCCTGGTGCTCTTAATACTGTTCTGTTACTGGTGACAACAATTATATGTTCTATAATTATAGTTGTTGAGCAAAATTGTGCAATTTGCAGAATTGCAAAAATGTTCAGTTTGAAGAATTGCCAGATAGCACGAATTCCTCCTCCCCCAAACTATGATGACTGCTGCTTTTTTGTAAAAATTTGAAGCATTGGATGTTTTTTTCTCCCAATCTCTTTTAACCATTGGGTATTTCCATTTGTGCTCTCTGTCGTGCAGACACAAATTACAGACCTTGAGAGGGAAAAGGAGCTCCTTGTCTTATTCACAGCTGGAGATGAGGAATCTTTCAGGGCTTTGAAGTTCCTCATCAAGGCATCTCATTGTGTCAAACCTAAATCAGTGAAGAGGAGGAATTTAGCATGTATCCTTTCCATTCTTCCTTCTCATCGTTCTTTGGAAGAAGAGTGAGATAAAAGCTTGGAAAAGTTACTTTTTTGGGAATACAACTCCCAGAATCTAATGTTTCTATGTTCCGGGCAGGATATAAATGTGGTACATACATGGTAAACCATGTCTG
Source organism: Intellagama lesueurii (assembly GCA_037013535.1). NCBI lineage: Eukaryota > Metazoa > Chordata > Lepidosauria > Squamata > Agamidae > Intellagama > Intellagama lesueurii. Next base: position 13,624,368 of record JBAJHW010000003.1, read on the forward strand.
CTATTGGTACCATAAGGGAATTTGTTTTGAGAGTATGAGAGTGACCACACATTCCTGAAGCTGACTCTTCTTTTGCAAACCGTGGCCTGGAACATGCCTGCCAAATGATGACTTCATCAAGATACTCTATGAGATGTCAGCTTTTTCAAGTCAACATCCAATAATTTTCTAAACCACCCCGGGAACTTCAGAGGCTTGCTTTTGTGGTGTTGAAAAGGGCTTCTGTCTCCCTCAGGCAGTTTGGACAAACATAGTTAGGCAGAAATGGTCGTGGTGGTGGAAACTAAAGAGCTAGTAATGTGACAGTGATTTAACCATTCAGAAACTTGGCAGACAGTACTGCACCGTATACAATACTGTTTAAATACTGGTTGTCACAAGTCAACATTAGTGCTGACAGAATGTCATTCTGTAGCATGGCAGCAGTTGGTTTTCCTATCTGGAAAATAAAATATAAGATGCAACAGAAAAAAAGAAGAAAACTGATTCAGTACTTTGGATTCCTAGTCTTATATTCTAGCTTGACATTTCGAAGGAAGCCATCTGTAGTTAACCTGAGCCTCTGCTACAGCTCAGATAATGAATCTCCAGTTGCGAAAAGTGTTGAGTGTTTTTCAGTTTCTCTTGGGAGCCTGTGTGGAATAACAGAAAGAAACATTACCCATCACCCAGCTCATCATATTAATGCCATAATTGGAGATGGGCACAAACATCGGTTTGAAGGTTCGGGCCTTCCCTGCCTCCTTGGTTGATCACCCACTCAGACAAAGAGATGGGATGGGCAAGCCCATGCTCCTGCCAGGGTTTGGCTGAATAGCCAAAGAGGAAGAGGAGAGGAGTGCGCTCCAGCTGGTGAGTGGGGCATTGGCTGGCACAAACCTCCAAACTGAGGTTCATGCCCATCTCTAGCCATGATTTTGGAGACAAGTCTAAGCCCAGCACAGCCTTTGAGTAACGTGCATGTGCTTTTTCCATTTGGTACTTAGGGCTAAATCAAGTATCAAGTCCTACCTACAGTAGACCTCTTGAAATGAATGGAACTTGTTAAGAACAACTAACATGAGGACTCAGTGGGTGTTCTCAAGGTGCGATCAGACAGTGATTTATCTCATGTTTTGGACTTCTTTTGGCACAGTCAGATTTGATATGTTTCCCTGCAAATAGATGACGTATAGGCAATCACAAACTAGCCTGAGTCTTTTTCAAATCCATCTGCATCTTTCTGGATCACTGGCAGGGGCTACTGATTTTTTTTAGCACAGGTAGGATCGCTCTGTTTTAGTTTAGTTTCTGGCATGCGTGATCACTGGTACCAAACAACCACTAACAAATAATTTTTAAAAACAAATTTCAGCTTCCCTAGGCAAGAGATGGTATAGAGCAGGGGTCCCCAACCCCTGGTCCGTGGCCCGGTGCCAGTCCGTGGGCTTCCTGAAACTGGGCCACGGAGATGGATCTCCGCCCCCCCCCTCCCGCACACACGCACGGTGGGCGTGTTGCGCTCGCGGGTGGACGTGGTGCGCATGCGCACGAGCACGACACAGCCCTCCGTGAGCGCGACACGGCCCTCTGCGAGCGTGACACGCCCACCCGCGAGCATGGGGGTGCCCCTGCCCCCCCGCGCACGGAGTCCACACACACACAACCGGTCCACGGTCCCAAAAAGGTTGGGGACCGCTGGTATAGAGGATTTTTTTTTAAAAAGACTCCAGTGTTACATCATTGGCGTGGCAAGCCAATTCAGTGGTATGCCATTTACCAATAAATACATAAATAATAATGAGTCTGGCTTTCCTCCAGGCCACTATGAAGGAGGTGATAGAAGAGGATGTGGAGAGTTTCCTTTTATTTTTTCTTGGAATCTAGTGCTATGTCAGTTGTGTGGCAAGGCAATTCAGCAGTATGTTACTTACCAATAACATTTTTTTAAAAATCCCTCACTCATCCGCAGAGGGGAGACAGGAACAGGACACAGCGGCATGAAGCAGAGACAGAAGAATGGGCTAAGTAGGGTCACTTTCAGTTGTTGTATAGTTCTGAAACCAAGTGGTACTTGCATGTGAACACACAGATAGCTCTAAATGGCATGTTGCACTTGGAAGTGACTCTATTTAGCCCAGTCCAGCCCAGCCCAGGATAACTTGATGGTCTAGTTCCCTCCTAAGATTATAAATAATAATTATGTGCCATTGAGTCAGCTTATGGTGACCCATTTCAGGATTTCGTAAGTAGAGAATACTCAGAAGTGGTTTCCTATTCCCTTCTTCTGGGGGCACCCTGGGACTGTGCAGCTTGCCCAAGGCTGCACAGGCTAACTCTTTTCTTAGGAGGCACAGTGGGAAATCAGAGTTCCAACCTCTGGTTCTGCAGCCAGATGCCTAAAGCACTGAGTTATCCAGCTAGATTATATTTAGTGCTTAAAATTGTATTTCATTTCTAAGGAACAAAGAGAAAAAGTTCATAAAACAAATAGTGAAAAATGCACTGTGTTTATTGGTGGTTTTAGACAAGTTAGAACCCCAGTGAGATTCCATTTTTTGAGCACTGATGAAGACAGGAAATTAATGGTATCTTAGAAGGTTTATTGAGTAGATAGTTAGCACAAATGCAAGGTGATGCAATACAGTAAAAGAAAACATGCCAGGTTTTTTTTTTTCCTGGAGACATTCAAAAGAAAGGCATTCAAAATACAAGCTTCATGACCCCACAGGCACGCAGGTAATAAAGCAACCCAAGTCTGAGGGTATAAATCAGTGATTCCCAATCCCAATAAATTGCAAGCCTATAGTCCGGTCATGCTGACTGGTGAAATTTTTGACTGACTGGTGAGACATTCTAAAAATTTTCAAGCCCTGGACATGTACATTACCTTAAAGCTGTGCCACAGTCAGTATAGCTGTGCAGGAGTTCAACCTTAGTCTTTCCAGTTGAAGCAGAACTCTTCCCAGAATGCCACATTTGATCTCAGAGCTGTTGTCATGTTTACTTCCCAAATTAGGGGATTCCAGCCCATCATGTTAATGAGACTTGATTCTTTGGTTGACCTCATACTATAGCTAGTAAACTATTCACTCGCAGGTGGAGTGTAAGGATGCAGGAACACCCATATAGTTCCTGCATTATCCAGCTTGTCATTGTGCAAGCCAGAGATCTCCCCCATTGTTTTCAACAGGGTTTACTGTGCACCTGCTTGCATAAGCTGCAGGAAAGCTCCACTGCATGTATAGTGGAGCACTGTGCCCTCAGTCTAAGGCAGTGGTTCCCTTAGAATAAATATGTTCTTAGACTAAAATTCGCAGAAGCCTTCACTACTTGCTGTGCTGGCCAGGATTTCCGGGAGTTGTCATCTAAGAGCATCTGGGGACCAAAGGTTAGGAAACATTGGTCTAAGGCAATAGGATTCTGATCTTTGTTTTTCCCAACCTTTGGGGGGGAGGGAACTTTTAGGAATTGTCCCCATTCTAAACCAGAAGGCCTTCCCATGAAGATTTATAAGAATTGACACATGGTATCTGTCCAGATGTTGTTGGACTCCAAGTTCCATTAGTTCTAGAAAGCCTGCACAGTGGTGAGTGTTGATGGAAGCTTTGGTAGCACAACAGCTGGAGAATCACAAGTTGCCCATGTCTGCTTTGCCAGTCTACTCACAAGTAACTCCCAATTGAGTTCATGGACAGCTACTCCCAAATGAGTCCACAGGTACACTCCTGTCGCAAGTCTTTCTGCATTTTAAAATGGCACCCAATGTGCACCATTTTCAACCACACTAGGGCTTCATCTGTAGTCAGCAGGGCTCGGATGGTGGTGGCCAGGAGCATAGTGGCGGTGGCATCAGGGTCTTTGATGGCCAGGGAAACCTCCACTACTGCTTCTGCCAACACACTTCATGGCCACTGCCACCACCATCCAGCTGCATGAAACACACACATTAAAACTGTCATGTCTTTCAAGCAGTTTCGCTCTAGTTTGCAAATAATGCACAGTAAAAAGCTCACTGCCAGTTGTCTGCAAACATGTAGTTGCCTGCCATAGTGTGTGTAGGATTGTGGAGTTAATTTCTTCTACCCATACCCCAAGGGAAGTGCCATTGATTTCTGCCAAACAAGCCTAGAGAGAATTTTCTAAAACTCTTAATGTTGGATCTAATTTTAGAAGGAACAAAGAAGAGCAGAAAAACAGCCCAACTTCAGACGAGATACTCAAGCCTTGGCTATAAATCCCTAAAGGTGCACAACATCCTTGTGAGTGCTTTAGTGTTTTTTAGCCTCTGTCATTGTGAAATCACCCTGAAAATGCATGTTAGCCAGGAGCAACACAATAAGACATGATTTGTAGCTTGGGGCCCTTATAACCGCAAAGGCAGACATAAAGAACTCTCTCCAGAGCTTCAATATTTTAAAAGTTTTGTGACAGCTATAAAATTCACACACAGGAGCTTGAATAAAAAGTTGAAATGCTTGCAGTTTATCTGTCAGAACTACTCCTAAGCAGTCTGATAGGAAAGGCTGGCTTGCTCTGAATAAGGGCTTTGTATGAAGGCCCAGGTGCTGTGCCAAAAGCCAAAAACGACCCCATGGTACTGGGAAAATGGGATAGAGCCATCCAGTTTGTATGGTCCCACTTGTCTGGCAGAAGCCCTTTCAATGAACAAAATGTGGAAACTATTGGACAGGAACTCTCAGGTTCTCGGAGCTGTAGTCTAACTAACAAAAGTGTCTTTTCCAAGCTCTCGCTGTGATGTAGGCAGAGAAAGAGAGGAGAGGAAGTGACATCTTTGTGCTAAACTGTGATATTGGAGCCTCTAGAGTGTTATCTGGGTCGTTTCCCCATTTTGGTCCCCAGCATTTCCACTAAAGTGCCCAGAGATGTGACAAACACTAACATTTTCTCACCCTTGAGAAATAAAGAGGATGTCTTGAGATGTTATTGCACACAGCTGGAAAAAAAAAAGGATAACTAATCTAGATTTTCTGCTCTTGCATGGGAGCAAAAAGACCAGCAGGTCTTGGGAGTAGCAGGGATGGGTGTTTTGAATTTTCTGGACTAGAAATACTACAATCTTCCATTCTCAGAGTTCCACCTACCTTAAAGGCACCTTATACCTAAATGTGATGCACCTGAGAGAAAGGTCTCATTTGGAAGGTTTTCAGGCTTAGCTAGGCCTAGTTCTGCCTAGCTTCCTGGGGTCTCCATGGTGTAATACTGCAAGCTTCCTTTCTGACCAGGAAGCTAGGCCTAGCTAATCCATAAATCTTTCCAATTTAAGCCTGTCTCCCAGGTGAGCCACATTTTGGTATCTGTAGGTGGAACTCCCAGAATGGAGAATTATGGGATTTATAGTTTTTTTAAAAAATCCAAATATCCTGCACGTAATTGTTTGATTGTTTTAACAATTATCTAGGCCTCCTGTACTTGTATGTGTGTGCTTTGCTACCTACACAGAATGTACACTAGTTTTGCAAAGACCAGCACTATTTAGGGTAAAGTACAGAAACCTCCCCCCTTCACGGATTGCTGCCTTGTCATGGTGAAGGGGCTTGAGTAATTCAGAGAAGCTATGGGCTATGCCGTGCAGGGACACCCAAGACGGACAGGTCATAGTGGAGAGTTCTGACTAAACATGATCCACCTGGAGCAGGAACTGGCAAGCCACTCCAGTATCTTTGCCAAGAAAACTCCATGGACAGAAACAAAAGGCTAAAAGATATGACGCTAGAAGAGGAGCCCCTCAGGTCAGAAGGCATCCAACATGCTACTGAGGAAGAGTGGAGGACAAGTACAAGTGGCTCCAGAGCTAATGAAGTGGTTGGGCCAAAGCCGAAAGGATGCTCAGCTGCGGACGCACCTGGAAGTGAAAGGAAAGTCTGATGCTGCAAAGAAAAATACTGCATAGGAACCTGGAATGTAAGATCTGTGAACCTTGGTAAGCTGGATGTGGTCAAACAGGAGATGGCAAGAATGAACATTGACATCCTGGGCGTCAGTGAACTAAAATGGACGGGAATGGGCGAATTCAATTCAGACGATTACCATATCTACTATTGTGGGCAAGAATCCCGTAGAAGAAATGGAGTAGCCCTCATAGTCAACAAAAGAGTGGGGAAAGCTGTACTGGGATATAATCTCATAAATGATTTCAATACGAATCCAAGGCAGCCCTTTCAACATCACAGTAATCCAAGTTTATGCACCAACCACCAATGCTGAAGAGGTTGAAATTGATCAATTCGATGAAGACTTACAACACCTTCTAGAACTGACACCAAAGAAAGATGTTCTTCTCATTATAGGGGATTGGAATGCTAAAGTAGGGAGTCAAGAGATAAAAGCAACAAAAGGTAAGTTTGGCCTTGGAGTTCAAAATGAAGTAGGGCAAAGGCTAATAGAGTTTTGTCAAGAGAACAAGCTGGTCATCACAAACACTCTTTTCCAACAACACAAGAGGCGACTCTACACATGGACCTCACCAGATGGGCAATACCAAAATCAGATTGATTATGTTCTCTGCAGCCAAAGATGGAGAAGCTCTATACAGTCAGCAAAAACAAGACCTGGAGCTGATTGTGGCTCTGATCATCAGCTTCTTATAGCAAAACTCAAGCTTAAACTGAAAAAAGTAGGGAAAACCACTGGGCTAGTCATGTATAATCTAAACCAAATCCCTTATGAATACACGGTGGAAGTGAAGAACAGATTTAAGGAACTAGATTTGGTGGACAGAGTGCCTGAAGAACTATGGATGGAGGCTCGTTACATTGTACAGGAGGCAGCAACAAAAACCATCCCAAAGAAAAGGAAATGCAAGAAATCAAAGTGGCTGTCCAACGAGGCCTTACAAATAGCAGAGAAGGGAAACAAAATGCAAGGGAGATAGGGAAAGTTACAGAAAATTGAATGCAGACTTCCAAAGAATAGCAAGGAGAGACAAGAGGGCCTTCTTAAACGAACAGTGCAAAGAAATAGAGAAAAATAATAGAAAGGGAAAAACCAGAGATCTGTTCAAGAAAACTGGAGATATTAAAGGAACATTTTGTGCAAAGATGGACATGATAAAGGGCAAAAATGGTAGGGACCTCACAGAAGCAGAAGACATCAAGAAGAGGTGGCAAGAATACACAGAGGAATTCTACCAGAAAGATCTGGGTGTCCCGGACAACCCAGATTGTGTGGTTGCTGACCTTGAGCCAGACATCCTGGAGAGTGAAGTCAAGTGGGCCTTAGAAAGCATGGCTAACAACAAGGCCAGTGGAGGTGATGGCATTCCAGTTGAACTATTTAAAATCTTAAAAGATGACGCTGTTAAGGTGCTACACTCAATATGCCAGCAAGTTTGGAAAACTCAGCAGTGGCCAGAGGATTGGAAAAGATCAGTCTACATCCCAATCCCAAAGAAGGGCAGTGCCAAAGAATGCTCCAACTACCATACAATTGCACTCATTTCACACGCTAGCAAGGTTATGCTCAAAATCCTCCAAGGTAGGCTTCAGCAGTATGTGGACCGAGAACTCCCAGAAGTACAAGCTGGATTTCGAAGGGGCAGAGGAACTAGAGACCAAATTGCTAACATCCGCTGGATTATGGAGAAAGCCAGAGAGTTCCAGAAAAAACATCTACTTCGGCTTCATTGACTACGCAAAAGCCTTTGACTGTGTGGACCACAGCAAACTATGGCAAGTTCTTAAAGAAATGGGAGTGCCTGACCACCTTATCTATCTCCTGAGAAATCTCTATGTGGAACAGGAAGCAACAGTTAGAACTGGATATGGAACAACTGATTGGTTCAAAATTGGGAAAGGAGTACGACAAGGCTGTATACATCATGAGAAAGGCAGGACTGGATGAATCCCAAGCCGGAATTAAGATTGCCGGAAGAAATATCAACAACCTCAGATATGCAGATGATACTACTCTGATGGCAGAAAGTGAGGAGGAATTAAAGAACCTCTTAATGAGGGTGAAAGAGGAGAGCGCAAAAAATGGTCAGAAGCTCAACATCAAAAAAACGAAGATCATGGCCACTGGTCCCATCACCTCCTGGCAAATAGAAGGGGAAGATATGGAGGCAGTGACAGATTTTACCTTCTTGGGCTCTGTGATCACTGCAGATGGTGCCAGCAGCCACGAAATTAAAAGACGCCTGTTTCTTGGGAGGAAAGCGATGACAAACCTAGACAGCATCTTTAAAAGCAGAGACATCACCTTGCCGACAAAGGTCCGCATAGTCAAAGCTATGGTTTTTCCAGTAGTGATGTATGGAAGTGAGAGCTGGACCATAAAGAAGGCTGACCGCCGAAGAATTGATGCTTTTGAATTGTGGTGCTGGAGGAGACTCTTGAGAGTCCCCTGGACTGCAAGGAGAACAAACCTATCCATTTTGAAGGAAATCAACCCTGAGTGCTCACTGGAAGGACAGATCCTGAAGCTGAGGCTTCAATACTTTGGCCATCTCATGAGAAGAGAAATCTCCCTGGAAAAGCCCCTGATGTTGGGAAAGAGTGAAGGCAAGAGGAGAAGGGGATGACAGAGGACGAGATGGTTGGACAGTGTCATCGAAGCTACCAACATGAATTTGACCCAACTCCGGGAGGCAGTGGAAGACAGGAGGGCCTGGTGTGCTCTGGTCCATGGGGTCACGAAGAGTCAGACATGACTTAACGACTAAACAACAACAACAGAAACCTCGATGTGAAAAGAATTATTTCTTGTCTTCCACTTGAGGTGAGGAATCTTGTGAGACTCGAAAATTCCTTGTTGAGGTGTATCATCATGTTGAGACAGCCTAATTCAACGATTATGGGGAATTCAAGAAGTATTCTTCATACCTCTGTTCTGGAAGGTTTACCTTCAACAGTTTGCCAGAACAAGTGTTTCCTGTGATTGTTGCATTGCTTATGCACATAGTAATACATAAAGCTGAACTCAGCCTGAAGGCCTTCAGCGAAGGCTTAGCAAGAGCTTGACGCTGTTCCCCCACTTCTGCTGTTTGTCTACGCTCAAGCACCTGCGAAGCCTCCACACACAGCTGGTGGCCCATATTTGGCTTGCTGGGCCACCAGCTGTAGAGGCCTGTCGCATTAAATGATTTGCTTCTTCTCACACGCCTCAGGGCTTCATAGGGAACTGGTTCTGCTCTGAGTCTGAATCAGCTGAGAGTGGCAAAGATTGATTACAAGGCTGCTTACTGATTTTATTGTGTGGTGTCAAAGATTTCACCAGAGGTTAAAAGGTTGCAAAAACATGTGGTGGCTCCATCTGCAATCTCTGCAGGACTCCCTTCCCACGAGCTTATGGATATTCATAAGTCCTGCAGCCTTTTTGCAGAAGTGACTTGTCTTTCTGTCAGCCACAGAGGGGCTTGTTGAAAATTATTGCCTGATATGACATAAAATTTAATTGTGTGCTGAGAACAAATGCCCTCTGCATACAGATCTGTGTTCTTACTATGCAGTACATGGAAAATACACTGGCAATGCTGATGGAATCAGATGGACAATTGGATAGTTCTAGAGGCATAATCGTAACTATTCTGTATTTTGTAACAGAGCATTAGATGTTTGCTGCCAAATCTCCCTGCATTTAAATGAAAATTGAAGGGAAATAGTGAGAGCAAGGATTTCCTCACGTTTTTGGAAGAGAGATCGTAATTTTTAATAATGTGTTGCTGATCATATTGAAAACAAACAGAACAGAGGGATAAGGATCTTAATATCAGAAAGGGAAATAGTTATATAGGTGATTCGCTTTTTGATGAAACGAATAATCGAGGTGTGAAAAGCTTCACTGCCGATTTCTACAGGCTGAGCTGCTGTTATAAATACAGGAAACATCCGTGTCATTTCGTTTTGAGGTCATGTCGTGATCCCCTCTGCATCTCCCTGTTCTTCCCAATCCCAGTGGCAGAAGAGGGGCAAAAATTAATTGTGCTTATGACAGTGGGACATGTTTATATATGAAGGAATGGGGGGGGGGAATTCAGATGAATGATATATATATTTTTTAAACAAAGGTATCTAGTTTACAGTGGGAGAGACTATTGATGAAAGCATGTGTACCAGAAAGGTAAATCTCCATGTGAGAACAAGGGGGGCGGGGACAAAGTATTTTCTGTCAATCACAGTTGGACTTCTTTTTGTACAAATAATGCAAATTGCTCAAAACTGTAATTGCTGCCCTGCATAGATTTTTAAGATGCAGAAACACTGAGTTATTGCATCTTTTTGTACAATCAGCCAGTCCAGTATTTGCTCTCTCTGTGTGTGTGAGAGAGAGAGAGCGAGAGAGCATGTGTACATGTTGAGTTTCATAAAGAGAAAATACACTAGTCTTACACAGAGACATTTTGCACAAATTGCAGAAACGATGAGTAAAAACAATAACTTTTCATTCTTTTATTGGAGGCAAGGAATTTCATAGGGTTTAATAATTCTCATCATGGCCCAAATCAATGGCTGAAATCCAATAGTAAGTGGCAACTAGAGTAGGCAATTGAATCAGTGGGGATCTGGTGAGTCAAACCCTCCATAAGTTCCATTGATTCGGTGCACCTACTCTAATTGTAACTTATCACTGGATTTCAGCCACTGATAATGAGTTTATCACTTTTTATTTCCCTTAATGGAGAGGAAACCACCAGCTCCAGATTGTTGCTTTGCTTCTTTGTTTTAAAACCATTTGTTGCTATGTGCTGTCAAGCTGTTTCTCACTTATGATGACCCTAATAAGGCTTTTGAGATATGTGAATTGTCAAAATATTTCATGGCCATGAATTTCTATGGCCATGCAGGGATTTGAACCCAGGTATCCTGAGCCTTAATCCAACACTCTATCCATTCCACTACACTAGCTTTCCAGTAGCTCTACCAACTACACCACACACATAACTCAAGATTATATGCACATAATTAAAATGTGTATGTTGGAAAAAATGAGTACAAACACAAACACTGGCCAACACTTTCTTGCACAGCTTTCACTGATGTAAGGGAAATAACATTGCCAGCAGTAAATTGTTGCTAATTAAAGACTCTTTGTTTTGATTCTGGGTCTCATGTAACCCAGGCACAATTAGATGAAGTTGAAACAGTGAGGAATCAAAGCAGGCACTCCTTAGCCCTCTTTTTGGGAGAAAGGTAGCCTATCAATGAGACAAATAAATAAAATAAAAACCATTATCGGCAATCCGTCACTGCCAGTGACATCATTTCCCCAATGCTGGGTAAATGACCCAAGTGGATTTGGGACACTTATTCAAAAGAAGAAGGAGAAAACATGTTAGAAGTGCATAAATGAAGAAAAATGGATAAAAATATGTATATCAAAATACACATGAATTTCTATGCAGGATGGAGATAAAGGGTCTCATAAGCTAATAGAGAATTTAGATAAGAATTCTGGTGGGATTCAGATAAATCAAAAAGCTTAAAACTGATAAGAGTTTCACATCCTTTTATGTAGGCCATTGGGGAGGAAAATGCCTCGGTCGGTCCCTTCTCCTCTCGTGCCAGTCAGCAAAACTAGCTGCTGTCCACGGCCCCCTGTAGTTCTAATCCATGTTTCTGGCAAATAATATATACCGCAGCAATACACAGGCTTTGTCTGCAGCACTAAAAACTCAGCTCCAAACCGAGTATAAGGTTTCTTAGCGCAGCCGTATATTCCCACTAACGCAGCCAGCACTATAAATTGTTCATAAGAACTTCCACGCATCATTTTGCACGGCTGTGGCAAGGCAGGCTTGGGGTTTGTTTTATTCCTTTGAGACCTGGCGAGCAAATATTTGACAAAGTGGGGGGAGTGCTGTGCAAGATTAAATTGACCGCAATGCACTGTATATCAGACCCAGCCGTTTACAGTGGTTGCCGTATTTGTATGCAGCTGGTGTCCACTTTGAAACCTACAGTAGTTATTTCTCTGTTTGCAGAAAAAGGTCTGTGATGCAAAATAATCTGAGCTGCATATTAAGCAAAACCATGTTTACCTGGTACTGAAGTTCTTTAGGAACTAACCATGTGATAACTCAAAAGGGTGTTTGACCTTATAGAAGTTCACAGCACTCTTTATACAGTGTAGATAAGACTCAAGACTTAAATAAATAGCATGCCCAGAGAATGCTGAGTTTGCAAAATTAATAAGAACGCCTTTTAATCAGTAAGGAAGAGTGTTTCATTCCATGTTCTTTAACTTGATTTAAGGTCAAACTGCATCTTTTCTGACACATGCATCATATATAGATTGGTGTGCCTCCGTGTATGTATGAACAGTTGAAATAGCACATTCACTATTCATCTTTCCACCCATCTCCTTTATCCTCCACAGTTTCACTCTTGATTTAATTTCCCATTATTAAAAATCCAGAAAGGAATACACATCTTCAAAAAACGTGCACATTTTTAAAGGAGCACTGGGCTTCCAGGAGACTCCCAGGAAGATGATTCTGCTTATTCCCCACCATTAAACACTGTGGAGTGGAGCACACAGAACTGGTTGGATTACATTACTTGTGGACCCTGTCCTGAAAAGACTTGAATGAAGAGGGCAAGTTGACCTGTGATTTGAGTGTTTTATAGGGTATGCTTTCAACCATAACTTTTTCTTTCATGCTGAAGAGTATTTTCCCCCTTTTTAGGAAATGAAATAAATAAATAATCTCACCCCACCCCCCAGGAAATCAGATCTTGCTTATGTCTTGTCTATGGGCAACCAAGGATGAAAACTTACACGTCTGTCCCACCTTCCCCCATCAACCTTTTACTCTGTTAGTGGGTAACAGAGACATGTTTGTTTGTTTTCTGCATGTACCGCAGGCGCATTGTGTCCAGGCTTGAGTGATCCTTGCACAGATAAACCATGTCCAGGAGATATGCAGTGTGTGGGCTATGAAATCAATCGAAGGCCTTTTATTTGCCAGTGTCCTCCTGGAAAGCTCGGAGAGTGCTCAGGTACAAATTTTGTTCAGGTAAACTGTGGGTCTGCTTAACTGCTGCCAGCTCTCCATTTCTTCTGATCCCTCTTCACTTCAAGGTCAACACTGAAGGCTTCAAGATGTCCTGTCTGGAGAACAAAGAGCACTGCGAGAGGTTTGGGCTGATGCTTGATTGACTTGGAGATATACCCTGTGGGAGAGGTCACAAGTTTCTTTAGTACAATACCAGGGGAGCAGGAAATAAATGGAAAGTAAAAGAAGCATTACTGGTTATTTCTTTATTATATGTTAGTTATATTTAGATCCCACCTTTCTTCCAGTGTGCTGATGTCATGGTAGATCAGTGGATCCCATCCTTGGGTAACCCAAGTGTTCTTGGACTACAACTCCCAGAAGCCTTCACCACTAGCTGTGCTGACTGGGGTTTCTGGGAGTTGAACTCCAAGAACACCGGGGTTACCCAAGGTTGGGATGCACTGGTGTAGATTACTCTTTCTCGTCCCTTATTATCCTGACAACAACCGTGTCAGGCTGAGAGGGACAAGAAGGAAGTTACTCCCAGTGAGTGTCATGGTTCAGTGGAGTATAGCACTCAATCACTACACCCTGGGCTCTCATACGAGTGTTTGTTCAGATATTTAAGACAACTGAGAAGAAAATGCGAGTTATTGCGGTAGTTTCACTTCTAGGGACGAAAGTTAAGAATCCCCAGAAAGAAACTGTATAGTCTTTGTCAGATAGAAAAACACCTGTGTGGTGCCTTCTCCAACCTGGGAGTTGCACTGTGAACTTAGAATCTGAGGGAGAGTTCATATCATTTTTGGGTGTGCCCCCCATAGACTGTTTGAGGAGTTACCAAAAATGTGTGGAGGGTGGATGGTTGGGGAAAGTTGCTGTTGGTATTAAGAGCACCTATATCAACATCCTGGCTATTGTGTGGTGAGCAAGCTGGTGCCTTCCAGATGTTTAGAGCTATATTTCCCATCATCCCTGATTATTGGCCATACTGGTTGAAACTTATGGGAGTTGTTACCCAAAACATCTGGAGTGGACAAGGTTGCCTACCACTGGTCTGTGTTCAGACCACCATCAGGTATCTTTGGTTCAGTTACTGTCCCATTGGCTAACCTGCCTTGGAGCCCTCTTGTATGAACACATAGTATGAATATAGGGTCACCCATAGCTAGTAATTCAAAGAAGACACTGACATACCAGGCCAAAAATCAGTAGTTCTGTAAAGCCAGGTGGAAATCAATTGGCTCCTCTGGTCAACTAGTCCTTAAAGGGCTCAAAGGTGCAGTACATCTACCAGCCTAATTTAAGGATGGGGCTGCAGTGCTAATATACTCAAGCCAACAGACTTCCTTTGCTTAAAAGCCCAGATGGTATAGGAAGTAAAGCACTGAGTTTTTGCTGCCCGTGTCCCTACACATCCCACCCCAACCCCCAGTTTAGGACCCATAATGCCTTTGGCAGGACTGCAGAACCTATGATTTACCAAGAAATTCCTGTGGCTTTTCTCGCCCTTCTGAAACTGCAAAAAGCAAGTGGGCAAGTATTTAGCAGGGCACTGTGTGTGCTTGCAGGGCTGCGTTTGGTTTCCCAGGGAGCAGGTTGAACAATCTTAGTCCAGGCACACAAAAGTGATAAGGAACAGAATAATAATTTTGTTGTTATCTGGTTTGTTTTTACAAGCTGTCCACTCTGGTTTTATGCATAGTAATAATTCCTATCGAGGAACAACATTTCTCCCCTTATTAGTGAGTTAATCTTCCCTAACGTAAGGTGCACATACAACAGAGATAAGTTTTTTATCTGTTGATGATGTGCTTGGTTTTTAAGATTCTTCCTTATCAGATTCTTCCTTATTAGAGTCTTCCTTCCTTGTTAACCATGCATCTTCCTTAATTAACTTTGTTTTCCCTCTTGGCAAGCGATAGGATAATCTCCTGTGTCTTATTTCAGCAAGCAAAAATAAAAGCCACTGTCTTTTCTCCAAATGGTTATTTCAGGACACACTTCCCTTAGCTTTGCTGGGAATAGTTACATCAAATACCGGGTTTCTGAAAATAGCAAGAAGGAGGAATTCAAGCTGGCGCTGCGTCTGCGGACTCTGCAAAGCAATGGGATTATTATGTACACCAGAGCAAATCCCTGTATAATTCTGAAGGTAATTAAAATAAGTTATCTTTTCCCGCAGTTATTTTTCTTGATTATATGCTTTCCCTCTCTTTGGGTTCCCACTATCGGGAACACTGGTCCCATTTTAGCTGTGGAGGCAGAAACTCCAGCATTCTTAGTTTTTGAGGGTAATGAGGAAAAAAACCGCAGCTTCAGCAACAACGAGGGAACTGTTTCATTGTTCCCAATAGCTGTATTTCTGGTGAAACAAACTCCTTGCCGGGTAATAATGTACTGTAGCAAAACTGGGCAGCTGTTCTGTACTATGTTGGTGAGGCCTAACAAAACTATGGCTTGCTCAGATATTTCTGATAACCTGTTGTTTTTATGTGCCATCAAGTCACTTCCAACTTATGGTGAACCTATTAATTAGTTACCTCCAAAAGATGTCATTAACAGAATCATAAATTAATAGAATCATAGAATAAGGGGCCGTCGAGTCCAATCCCCTGCTCGATGCATGAATCTAAATCAAAGCTAGTCTGACATATGGCTGTCCAATTTTCTCTTGAATGCCTCCAGCATTGGAGCGCTCAGCACTGCCCAAGATGATTGGTTCCATTGTCATACTGCTCTGACAGTTAAGAAGTTTAACTGCCCTAATCATTTCGTCCAAGCTAAAAGCTGTGGTTTACTTATGGAGTCAATCCACCTCATGTTCGGTCTTCCTCTTTCCCTGTTGCCTTCACCTTTCCCCAGCATGATTGCCTACTCCACAATACATCCATGGTACATTAGTACTGATAACTTGCTGTGCATAATTAGGTCAAAAATTACATCATTACCGCTATGATAGACAACTGTACCGTCCGTCCTGTCGTTGGCTTTTTGACTCAAGTCAAGTCACAGTCCTTGGAAGCTGTGAATGGAGAGTTAGAAAGTGAGAGAGGGAGTTGTGATCTGGAATTTGAATGTTTGATATATATGAAGGAGAATGGATGTGTCTGGAAGTCAGACAGCTGAGTGTGAGTCAGTGCAAGCGTGGGTGGTGAGAGAAAGCTGGTGTATGGAAGGTAAGCTAGTGTATGGAATATAATGTCATGGTAACTAAAACAGTGTTAACTTTCAGGAAGTATACATGACCAGATACAATTATAATGACTAGTAAAGCAAAGCATGCCTCTTAGTATTACAGCTTGTGCAGACAGTTGAATGCTTTAGGACCTTGTTACAGCCCTGTTAACTTTGGCCTGAGTATAATTGCGTGAGGGATATATAGATTCATGAAGTACTTCTGTAAATCCTTGGAAATACACACTCACCACTGGTAGAATTCTATGCTTCCTATTCAAAGGTGTCCTGTGGTAGATTAGAGCCAGTGAATGCATTAGGATTTAGGAGCTTGGGGGAAATAAGCAGGTGGTCACCAGAGAGTGGCATCTGCTTGGACATCTTTGCCAGAAATGTTTGCATGAAATGAGGAACTATCCTCAGATGGTGTGGGATCCAAATGCCTTAGAGTAGCAATTAATTGAGAAATGAGTTTTGGTACTTCAAGATACAAAATTCAGATAACATAGTTTCTTCACTGTAAAAATACCTTGTGGCAGGTGATGTGAAAGACTTCTGTCTGGGATCCTTCTAAACCCATGGTTCCCAACCTTGGGTCCCAAAATGTTCTTGGACTAAAACTCCCAGAAGCTTTCACTACTAGCTGTGCTGGCCAGAATTTCTGGGAGGTGTAATCCAAGAATAACGGAGGACCCAGTGTCGGGAACTACTGTTCTAAACAATAGAGCGTCTGGAATCCTACTGATGTCCATTTAAGGTATGTGTAACTTTCCACGGCTAATTGCAGCTAACTGACAAGGTGCTGGGTGGCCTTTGGTTGTGGAATCAGGCATATGACCAGGTACATGAAAAAGCATGACTTGCCTCCCATCAGTTAGCTACCATTAACTGCAGCAAGTTATTTAGACATTATACGAACACTAATAACATTCTGATCAACACCAGCCTATACAGAGCAGTTTTGGGACCACAGCTTGAAAAAGTTATGATTTTGACCAAGACATCCTGCCTTGGGATTCCTAGTAGTTATAAACCCCCAAAGGTAACTTTTACAAGCTCTGAAATGGACTAATAGTCAGACCTTATGTAATTTCATTTCATCACATGCTTTCAGCCTTTGGAAAGGTGGAAATTTAGCTTGTTTTATGTAGAAGTAATTTAAATGCATACTTACAAGAGATATCAAGGATACTGGCTAAATTCTTTTTTCTAGTGGTTGTAGATTGTCTCCATTCAAAGAGACATCTCAACAAGGAATTCAGAAGCCCTGCAAGATTCCTTATCTCCAGGCAGGAGCGAGACATGGAGCACTATTTTTTTTCCAGTTACAAAACTGTGTGTATCCTTTTCCTTTCAGAAGTAAAATACACACAAGAAGCAGGTAACAACTGGCTAGTTGATTTTTTAAATATTTTTTTAAAAAAGAGCAAATAACTCCTCCCGTTTTCTAATCTTTAAACATCTGTGTACAGGTCCAGACAGACGTTGCTGTTATTTTGCATGGAAGTGTAACTTGCAGTTTTGCTTAATTTGTGCAAAACCCATTCTTAGCCTCATTCTCTTCTCTTAATGGGAGTGCCACAAAGCATTTCTGCTTCTCTCCAAGTAGGGAAAATAATTTGGCAGCTCTTTGTCTTTGGGTCCAGGGATAAGGCAAGTGAGGACTGAAACACCATATATGTACATGCCTACAGTTGTTGATCAATCTGTAAAGATACAGTGTTCATCTCCCATTACATGTGCCACCCAACACTAATTATTGAACCTATGCCTCAATGAACTCATAATCAGGCAGTACTAACACTGACAATTTTATTTTTACTTCTCGTTTGCTGTTTCAGTATCTCAGAACAGATGGTAATGTTTTAAACACAAGTTGTTAGAACAGTTTATCAAAATACAAACCAGATTAAGATATACAGTACCACTAAGTAACTGAAACAAGACAGAGGTGCTCCTAGTCAGTCGAAAGGCAGATCAGAGAACAAGGACTTAACATGTACTAGATAAGGTTACACTCCCTCTGAAAACTCAGGTGTGCAGCTTGGTTGTGCTCCTGGATTTGTCTCTGAGCCTTGATGTCCAGGTTTCAGTAGTGGCCAGGAGTGCCTTTACGCAGTTAAAACTAGTGCGCCAGCTGCGTCCATTCCTTTAGAGGTCTGATCTGGTCATGGTGACACATACCTTAATTGTCTCTTGGCTGGAGTACTCTAACATGCTCTACTTGGGCTGCCTTTGGACAGCAGGTCCAAAGTGCTGCAGCCAGATTGTTAACTCAGGATCACATAACCCGTCCCTGTTACAACAGCTTCATTGGCTGCTGATCTGTTTTGGACACAATTCAACGTGCTGATTTTAACCTATAAAGCCCTAAATGGCATGGGTCCAAGCTATCTCAATAACTGTATCTCCCTTTATGGGCCTGCTCAGGTGTTAAGATTATCAGGAGAGGCCTTTTTCTTGGTCCCACCACCTTCACAGGCGTGTTTGGTGAGGATATAGGACAGGGCCTTCTCTGTGGCTGCTCCCAGACTCTGAGACTCCCTCCCACAGGAGGCCAGCCTGGCCCCATCTTTGCCATCTTTCTCCAAGCAGGCGAAGACCTTTCTGTTCAGGCAGGCTTTCACTGAGTGACTGACTGTCTATGAGACAGTAAACAGGATGATTTATACAGTGGTGCCTCGCTAGACGATGTTAATCCGTTCCACGAGGATCGCTGTCTAGCGAAAACATCGTCTAGCGAAGCACGTTTTCCCATTGGAATGCATTGAAATCGCTTCAATGCGTTCCAAGGGAAAATGCAGTCGTCTTGCGAAATTTCCCATAGGGAAACCTCGTCTAGCGAGTGAGGGTCCCCATAGGAATGCACTGACAGCTGCACTGACAGCTTTTCACCACTAGTCGGCGCACTCCTATGGGGAAACCTCATCGTCTAGCGAAAATCGCCATAGGGAAACATCGTTTTGCGAAGCGCAGTAGCGCTCGCAAAAAGGCATCGTCTAGCGATTTCCTCGTCCTGCGAGGCAATCGTCTAGCGAGGCACCACTGTATTTTGTTGTGCTTCTTAATCTGGCTTTAGTAATGCTTTTACCTAACTTTTTTTATGTAAATGTTATTAATTCTTCTTTAATATTTGAATAATTTACTGTTTTAAGCTTTTAATACTGTGTTTTTAATTACGCAAGCCAACTTGGATTCTTTTTTAGGACCAAGGCAGGGTAAAAATATTTGAAATAAATAAAAGAAATCCCAGCCCTTTCCCTGGCTGCTGAAAGCTTTCCCTGGTTAATAAGACTGTTTGTATCTCTGCTGGAGGAGACTTAAGAGTAGACTCAAAGCATTCTGTGGCGCATGCACTATATTCCCATCTGCCAGATCACAAATTCGCAAGCTCTCTGGTGTCAGCATCTTCCTGTGTATAGTTTATTTCAGATTAGGTCTATTTGTTTTGATCGCAGGCCACTGCAAAAGCAACATCCAGTAAAATGCAAAGCCAAAACAATAACAGCAGCTAGTACAAAACTCAAAATATAATCCCCAAGACCAGTTTCATTCTTCTAATCATTTTCCTTCTTTCAGGATTTGTTTCTGGTGTCGTGACCAAAACACCCGCCCACAGATGCATGAAAGCGAAAGATTGAAAACAATATTTGAGTGCCTGAGTGGTTTTCTTTGCAAAATACAAGGGTTTTTTCCAGAAAATATAAGTTTTTAAATACAAAAATGTCTGTGAATGTTTGCCAAGTGCTAAAATGGAAAACAGGAGATAGATAGATAGATAGATAGATAGATAGATAGATAGATAGATAGATAGATAGATAGATAGATAGATAGATAGATAGATAGATAGATAGATAGATAGATAGATAGATAGAAATGTTTCATTCTCATCTGTGGGAACAAAACAAGCAAAGATTTATATGCCTATTCACCACTACGTCTTGCATTAACATTCTTTATTTTGTGATTGGCCATTGAAAGGTAAACACAAGTTTAATTTGGAAGTCTGATCACTGCAGCTCATATCTTTGGGGAAACTTCAAGGGGGGCATTTTAATGACAGGAAATATTCATTCCTCTTAATTTGATGAAGGCTTGGCACACAGATCCACAGCATCCTCATCCACGTCTCAGTTAAATTATCTCAAAACAACCCGCAAAAGAGATAAAAAGGAAATTCTAAAGCCCCCAAGAATGAGGCAGGAAAACAGAGAAGCCTGTTCTGTGGGGAAGGCACAGCTTGTACGAAATGGAATGACAGATCTCAGCACTACACCGAGAGGGGCTGTACTTCCCAAGGGAAATGGTAGAATAAGTTCTCAATAGCCCAAAAGCCCAGATCTGTTTCATCACCATTTCATTCTGCACTGTAGCTGTTGTGGAGCCTGAGTGGCTGAGCGGGGACAGAAGTAAGTTAACTATACACCTGGTGATCTATCCTTGCCATTGGTTGCACTTAGTTAATATATTTGTGGCCTCATTAAGTAAAATTCAATACAGGTAAATGTGAGGCAGTGATATGTAATGGCAGAAAGTACATGCCTGAAATTTCCGTTGCCTGAACAGCAAGAAGCCTTGGCTGGAATCCCAGCCATGGCAGGAGCTGAAGAAAGTAATATTTTAATTAAATCTGCCGTTTTGCTCAGATTAACTGGAAATGTAATCCCGCTAACTCAGTATTCCCCTAGATGCTTCCATCGAGGGTGGGCCCCATTTCATATTCATGGGCTGTGATGGCAGATGGGCTCTGCAACTCTAAGGAGGTCCCTGAAGAACTGTTTGAGGGTTTTATTGCCAGGGTTGATATACAGATATGGATGGCATCCAAGCACCTTAGCTAGGCTAATCTTCTGAAATGGTCTGTGATGCCCATTCATCTTGTTTTGCTTATTTGATGAACAGTCGAAGAAAACCAATTTGTATAAGCCTTTAGAGATCCTGTCCTGCCCTCCTGCCTGGTCAGTTTAATGAGCTTTTATGCAGATGCCTATTTATGTTTGTGTACCTTTGAGCTGTGGCTTGGTTTTGTTCGGTTTTTAGGATTAACTGTTTTCACTCTTATTGTGCTTGTTGCCCTTGAGAGCATTGGCTAGACTTTTGCAATCTCCTCTGGCCCCTACTCGCTTGTGCTCCCCTGAAACTGATATTCAGAGGCACACTACCACTGATATTGGAGGGAGCAATAGATCTGTCATAACTAGTGTGAGGTAACTCTGTGTTATTATGTGTCATCAAGTTGCTTCCAAATTATAGCAGCCCTATGAATTAGTAGCCTCTAAAATATTCTAATAGTAACAGCTCTGCTCTTGCAAACCGAAGTTTGTGGCTTCTTTTATTGAGTCAATCTATCACATATGTAGTTTTCTTTTCCTGTTGTCTTCCACTTTTCCCAGCATGATGGTCTTTTCCAATTACTCTTATGATGTGCCCAAGGTACTGCAGCCTCAGTGTCATCATTGTTTGCTTCCAGAAAGAATTCAGACTTGATTTAATCTAGCGCCCATTTATTTATCTTTCTTGGGATTTGTAAATCTCTCCTTCAAAATGACATTTCAAATATATCTAGTTTTTCCTTGTCTACCCAGAAGAAGGGAATAGTAAAGCACTTCTGAGTATTCTCTACCTGGAAAACCCTGAAAAGGGTCACCATAAATTAGAATTGACTTGACAGCACACAGCTATTATCATTACTTTCTTTGCTGTCCAGCTTTCACATCTCTACTTAGCAACTGGGAATACCATCGGCCTTGGTCTCCAGTTACACTCAAAGATTTTTTTCTAGTTCCTTCATAGATGCCCTTCCAAATCTCAGTTTTCTTCAGGTTTTTTGGCTGCAACCACAATTTGGATTGATGGTTGAACCCAGATCTAGAAAATCCTTAACAATTTCAGCTTCTTCATAGTCAATATTAAAGCCATGTGATTCTCCTGTAAGTCATGATTTTTGTCTTCCTAATATTTAGCCACAGTCCAGCTTCGGCATTTTCTTTTTTTCACCTTCATTAGAAGTCATTTCAAGTCATATCATAGCATCATAGCTTTCTGCCAGTCATATCATAGCATCTGCATAACTTAAATTACTGATGCCACACTGATTACTTTAATAGTCCCCTTTGTCACTTTGTGACAGCTGCTGAACAATTGCGTATAGGATTTTGACCTTATTTCTGTCACTTTTGCGTTACTTCTGTCATTGGCAATGTTAGGAGTTTCATCAGTTATTTATCTAAGCTTTTTTTTTCCCCCTTTGACTACAGGAATAGTCTTCTTGGTCACTTCCCTAACAATGTCTCTCCTTCTGTGTCAGTTGGTTAGGAATGCACATCTGTTCTTTACATGGACTTTAAATTAATCCGAAATGCTATTTGAATTATATTTTGGCACAAGTCTTCTAGTGTTTCTCTTCAGTTTTACTTTAAATGTATATATTAACAGTTCATGGTTTGCCGCATGATCTGCTCCTGGTCTTGTTTTGCCAGAAAGAATACAGCTTCTCCGTCTACTGCTTCTGATTATGTAGTCTGTTGAATTTCTGCATTGGACATGGGATAACAGTCATGTCTATATTCATCTGTTCAGTAGCCTGAATCATGTATTTACAATAAAAAATATCTGCTTCACAGAATTCTATGAGTTATTCTCCTTCTCTGTTTCTGACCCCTAGGACCAATTCTCTAACAAAATTTGGTTCTGATTTTCCTGCTTCTGCATTCTAATCACCTGTGATCATCAGCACATCCTGTTCCGGTGTTTGATTAATTTCTTGATTTTAAAAAAAGCTTCTAGTTTCTTCTTCAACATCTCTAGTGGGAGCATAGCCTTGGTTATTTTTATAAGTTTTCCAAGACAACTGAATGCAAGTCTCAGACCTTATAGCCCCTGACTGCTTGTACTCCATCATGCCTCGATATTATAGCCACACTATTTCTTCTGAGTTTGTCATTTCTCGAGTAAAACACTTTGAAACTGTCCAACTGAAAATGTCCTATACCAGCATACTTGAGTTAACTCACACCAAGTACTGCAATATTTAAACTTTCAATTTCTTGCTTTCCAGTTGGGGTAGCTGCCCTCCAAAAGTTTCTCCATCCCCATCCATGTTAAAACTACCCATTCTTTGCTGATGTAATTGTTACTTCTGAAAAGGGTGGATGTATCTTACTCTGGTGTCTCAGCTTTGACCATTTCACCTTAGGTGACCCTTCTAGGAGCCCAGACTCGAACAGAGTACAGATGCCTGATGGTATTGCTCTCAATGTCCCTGACATACTCAGCCCCCTTCCCCTGTTAAGCTATGTATCCTGCGGGCAGGGCGATAGCTCAATCCTCCAAGGATTTATCCGGTTGTCTTTGAAAATAGTCCAAGTTTGTAGCTGTTCCTACATCACGTGGCAGTACGTTCCATAGTTTAACTTTATACTGTGTGAAAAAGTACTTTCTTTTTCTCTGTCTGGAATCTCCCATTATTCAGCTTCAGTGGACAACCATATTAAAATGTTCTCCCTGTCCATTTTCTCTATATCATGCATAATTTTATACACACCTGTCATGTTTGTATGCCTTCACCATTTTTCTAAACCAAACAGCCCCAAATGTTGTGACTCTCCCTCAAAGAAAACGTGTTCCAGCTCCTTGATCATTTTTAATGCTTTTTCATGCACCTTTCCCACCTGCATGTTATCCTGTTTCAGGCTGTATGGGTAGAATTGTACATGACATTTAGGTTTCTCAAGGCAGTGCTGCTCTTACTGGTTTTCAGATTAAGCTCAATATGGGTGTTACTTCTGTACAGTAACTCCATGGTGGGTTGGCATGTCCGTCAAGCTCTTTATCGTAACCCTGAGTTCCCATTCCTGGTCAGTAATTGTCATCAAAAATCCTTCAATGTATATGTGAAATTGAAAATTTATTTATTTATCCACCCACCCATCACTGTGTGTATATATTGCACTTGCCATATTAATGCCCTCTGGAGAGATCCTTTTGCAGTTCTTTGGAGAGATCTCTTCAGAGTGCTTCCCAATCCGTATTTGTTTTAACCACCCTAAATAATTTGATGCCATGAACAGGGCACGGCCTTGGCAAATTTTGCTTAGACCTCCTTTCATCCACCCAAGTCATAACCCCTTCCTCACAGTCACACTACAGCTTTGCCCAAACAGAAACTCTGCTGAGCTTAAAATGTGTCATTTGTTAGCAAGAAAATCTGGAAGATTTGCAAGTGAAGAGTAATTTCCAAGTTTTGGGGAAAATAATTCAGCTTGTTTCCAAATCAGCCTATGAGTGGCTCACTCATCATGGGTCATTAATTCATTTGGTTGTGGTGTTTTCAGGATTTTAACTTCCTGCTGCTGTTATCCTGTCATTGCAATATTACAGTTCATGATGTGCCATGCAATATCTGTAGAATCTTTTCAGCTTCCAACTGTGAGTTTTTTACCTGGATTCCTGTTTTGGTGATGTAGAGACTAAAGAGGTATAAAATGAAAAGGAAGCAGAGCGCTCAATCAAAGTTATTCAAACCTAGACAGGATGAAATAAGGAAGTATAAATCCTACTTCAGCATTAAGAGGTGAAGCGTTACTTCAGAAAAATAAATGATAGGTAACTTGTATTTGCAAATGTGCCTTCGACATTTCATTTAGGTAGACTGAAAGTGTATTATATCTACAGTGATGTGTATATGATGCAGCTTTCAAGGTAGAATAGATTTCCTGGAAGCTGCAAGAGACTGCCAAAAAAGAGGGTCCTCCCAAAATTTCTTCTACTATATACTATAAAATGCTTTGTTCAAAATTGGAAGAAGACAGAAAGAGGTTAACCAGAAAACAATTACAAGGTTGGTAGATGAGTGTTTGTCTCTCTGCCATCAGTCAGCCCACCTTGTTGTGCTTTTCCCTCTGTGTGCTGAGATTCATGAAAAGAAAAACCTACGGGTTTTGTACAGAGACAGGAGGTTTACACAATGTATTTTGGTATAGATTATAGAAACTCAAAAAAAAATACACATGATTTTGACACCTTGGTCTCAAACTGCATGCAAAATATGGCAAGGGGATTGAGGTGCCATTTCATTGTCCTGAGATGCTTAGTCAACAGTAGAGAGGTTTCTTCACATCTCAAATAGAGCACACTAGATTCCCTGCTCTGCGAATTCCACAACACAGGCATCACACTGGGGGGTGAGCTTGCTCCCATGTTCTGCCAGTTGCACCTTTTCTTGTGGAGGGATCATATGAGAGTAAATATCCCCTCAACTAGGCTGCTTTCATATCTCTTGAACCAGAACTTTGACTTGGACTCAGAAACAAAGCAGAGGAAATAGCTTTTTTTTCCCCTGGCATTTGGCAGACACAATATACAGTGGACGGCTCTTCCAACTTGATGGTTTTCAGACAGTTCCATAGACACAGAAACATTCTGACAAAAATGTGCTGAAGCAGTTGTGTCTCCAAGTCGGGTAAATTTTGAGTTCTGTTCTACCTACTCGTACTGATCTGCTTTAATATAGAACAGGGAACAGCAATCATGGCCCTCTATATGGTTTGACTATAAGTCTTAGCCAGCATAGCCAGTGTAGAGAGAATTATGAGAGTTCCAGTCCATAAATCACTGGAGAACCACGGTGCATCTAGTTTGATATACAACTAATCTTGTATTCAGAATGAAAGAGAGTCAGAAACACACAACAGTCTTTATTGGGTTCTTGGCTAAGTAAAGGTAAAGGTCCCCCTTGACATTTAGTCCAGTCATGTCCGACTCTAGGGGGCAGTGCTCATCCCCGTTTCCAAGCCGTAGAGCCAGCGTTTGTCCGTAGACAGTTTCCGTGGTCACGTGGCCAGCGCGACTAGACACGGAACGCCGTGACCTTCCCACCATGGTGGTACCTATTTATCTACTCGCATTTGCATGCTTTCGAACTGCTAGGTTGGCAGGAGCTGGGACAAGCGACGGGAGCTCACTCCGTCACATGGATTCGATCTTACAACTGCTGGTCTTCCGACCTTGCAGCACAGAGGCTTATGCGGTTTAACCCGCAGCACCGCCACGTCCCACGAGTTCTTGGCTAGGAGTGGACAAATGTTCAATTCCAGGTACCTCCAGTTATAAGGACTTCTGTCTAGCTCAGCTGGCAAGGTCTTTGTCTGAGATGTTTGGGAGCTATTGTCAATTAAAGTAGGAAATACTGAACTGGATCAAGCCATATCTGAGATAGCAAATGTCAGCTATGAGTCTACCAGGAAAATAAGAAAATCTCTAACTCAGGAGTCAGCTCTGGTTAGTCACTCTGCACATAGGGGTTGAAAGGAATCCCAGCGGTAGCCAAAAAGGGTCCTGGAAGTAGGTGTAGCAGGAACGGAGAGGCAATGAAGCAGAATGATATAAAGATTGAGAACCGTGATGGCCTGTAGTTGGGAGTGTGTGTGTCTCACCTCCTCCACACCAAGGTTAGTCTCCCTTTTTTTTTTTGGACCATGAGTCACTGGTAGTCTAGGAGCAAAACAGGGTGGTTTGCTCTGTATTTAGCATCAAATGTAATGTAAGGGAAATAGGGGAGAGATTGGTGTAGAGTATAACAGGCTATGAAGCACATGAACCATGTTATATGATCTTTTGCTGGAAAATAAATCGCCACAATTGCAAATTTGCGAATAGCTAGCCATGCCTGAAAACGTCCATGTAAATCTACCTCAGGCAGCTTAATGCACAGAGTTTATAATGTGCCATGTGACTGCTATAAACTCAGTTAAATGCTAACTACTGTAAACAGTAACCTCAGCCTGTTTTTGTGTGTATATGATATGGCCTTGCCTGTGTTGCATTACTCTCTTTTCTACTATACTACTTTGCTTTCCTGCAGTGTTAGAGCTAACATTAAGAGCACCCAGTAAAGTTTGATATCCTGGTGTTTTGCCTTTCCCTTTACAGATTGTAGATGGCAAGCTGTGGTTCCAGTTGGACTGTGGAGCCGGACCAGGCATCCTGGGAATTTCTGGCAGGGCCGTTAACGACGGGGGCTGGCATTCAGTTTTCCTTGAGCTGAATCGGAATTTCACCAGCTTGTCTCTTGACGACAGCTACGTGGAGCGGCGCAAAGCCCCCCTCTACTTCCAGACACTGAGCACCGACAGCTCCGTCTACTTTGGAGCCCAGGTGCAGGTGGATAACGTCCGAAGCTTGACAGACAAGAGGACTACCCAAGTCTTGAGCGGCTTTCAGGGGTGCTTGGATTCCGTCATCCTGAACAACAATGAGCTGCCACTTCAAAACAAACGCAGCAGCTTCGCTGAGGTGGTTGGTCTGACTGAACTGAAGCTAGGCTGTGTCTTGTATCCAGATGCTTGCAAGAGGAACCCTTGCCAGAATGGAGGGACCTGTACCAGCGTGCCATCTGGTGGTGAATATCTTGCCTTTAAGTTTACATTGTCTGAGTGGGAGCATCTAGTTTCTCATGCTAGCAGTCATATTCATATAATAGGCTGAAAAAATCCTAGGTCTCATTTCTGCCTGTAGCCCACAGAAGTACCAGCTTTGCTGTTCATTGTAAGGATCAGAAGAAATCATTAGATTACTCATTATCAACACGTACCATGTTGAGAGTTGTTAACTCCTGCAAGGTTTCTCATCTCCATCAAGAGAATGAGACAAATGCCTTTTATTTTCTTTTTTTGTATTTTGTAAAATATTTCCACAACTTGTGGCTTTAGGTGGCCGTGCAAATCCAGCACAAAGGACAATCCTGTGCTGATGTAGCATCAGGATAACAACCTACAGACAAGTAAAGACATTCCTGTGAGTAAGGGACTATTCTTGGGTGATGTTAGGGGGCCAAGAAAGAAATACATGGGATTAGAAAACAAGAGGGAAAGGGGAGACAAGGGGGAAAGTGTAGTTGTTGTCTTATTATCAGAACAGAGCTGGAAACAAATTCTTTCTTTAAGCCCAGAAGCCGACAGCCAGCCTGGCCACTAATCAAGCTGATCCTAGAAATTGAACCCTAAAAAGTAACTTGTATGTATCAAAATCTGGACATTTCAGAGGAGAAAGAACTAGGTCCAATTGTCTTTTTTTTTAAATTGAAGCCAAAGGAGCTCAGGGATCACTTTGTGCACATGTGCACAGTAAACTTAGTGTTTTTGTGAACACCCTGACACTGTCCTCTGAATCTTTCCGAAATTTGTCACATGGGTGATGCAAATGGATGAACCACAGCCACCTTTCACAACTGCTCCCAGTCTGTTTAAACATATCCTCTTCAGCTCTCCGTCCATCCACTCATCCTCCATCATCTTATTTCGTCTTTGTAGTTCTACCTCATTGGCTTCAGAGAATTCCTCTGCGGCCTGAATATTAATGCTGACGTACTGTCTAGTTTGTTTTGGTTTCATGGGTAGTTGAGCTGGAGGGCACAGTGACTCAACTGAAGGTGGTGGTGCCCAGGGAGCTAAAGGCAGAAGTGTTGGTACATTAAACGAATAAAAGCGTGGATTTTGTTATCAGGGCTCACGTCAGTGCTGACATATATGTTTAAGAGTTCTTTATCTACAAATGGCAAGGTTTAAAAAAAAAAAGACCCAGCTAAGAAAGCAGCATCATAATTCAAAAGATGTAGAAGCTTTTGAGAAAATTGCTAAACGAGATTATTTATGTCCCGGGGGTTAGTAAGGATAAAACAAATGCCTAACTTTATAACTTGGTCGCGTATGATAAATTAGGTCGAGCATTCACTGCACGAATAAACTAAGTTAAAAGGGGAGCCAGCTTGTCTTTCAAGTGATTTCACTGAAGTCTATTTAGACGATCACTCTACAAATAGCATGATGTGCAAATTGAAACCTTTCTACCAAATCACTTTAGGATAATTTCCCCTTTCCTTCCACTCTCTTGACAGGATTAGATATTTCACATTTACATTGGCTGCTGGGAGGAACAGGGCTATATACACACATTTCCAAATGATGGGTCCATTTTATTATGAGAGGCATATAAACAGCTCGTGTTGGAATGGTCTCCCGCGCCATTCTGTGCTCCAAAGCCACTTAGGCCTCCATGGCCTATTGGAGAGCAACTCCCCTGAGGGAATATTTCAGATTGCGTGCTTGCTCACTGGCTCGCTTCCTTGCTCACTCTCATTAGAAAATCTATTTGCTCGAGGTTTTTTTTTCACTGTCTCAGCAGTATATGTAAATAAAGGATGGTTATGGTGCCATAATTCTAAAGCAATGGGCCCTAACGATACATCAGCCAATCTGTAATGCAATCTGCTATGACATCGTCATGGCCACCCTTTGCTGTTTTATCTTTTTTCTCCTCTCCCCAAGGCCAAATAATTTGTTAGCCCAAGCAGTTCTCTGTACATGAAAAGGAGCATATATAATCAAATGGAAACGAAGGTCTTGTACCATGTACCGATGCTATCCAAATCCAGCACACCACTGAGTCTGGACAGAGTCTTTGGGAGTAGAGATATTGGCAGCAACTCCCATCAAATGGGTCTAAAAGCTTTTTCACACATTATACACTTCTCCTTTGAATTACATGTGCCCAGGCACAGATACATATTTTTTTTCGAAATAAATAAATATTCAATAAATATTGTGCTGCTCTTCATCTCTAGGAAGTGGCCTGAGAAAGATGGGCCTCGGGCTCATTCAGGCTCCCATTGTTGGCAATCTGGCAGCCCCCGGTCCGTTGACCTGTCCAATCTCCTCTCCTGTCATGGCAGTTCCACATGGAGGCCACGAATGATACTGGGACATGCCTAGAGGCTGACGCAGGTTGGGGGAGGTCACAGCAGTGCGCTGCTTCATTGAGGGGGGGAGGAGGAGGAGAGATTGCATCTTTATTTTCCCCCTCTGATAAGGGTTTTATCTGCTTAATCTGCATTGTTGGTGGCATAAGAATTATACATGGAGTTTAAACTCCACAGGGGGTCTGGTGCTCCTAACCCTAGTGTTGTTGAAGGGAGACATGTACAACCCTTGCAAGTCTCTGCTATCCATTAAGAGCATGCTTGACAGGGACTCACAGCTAGAGATGCACCAATGTTTGTGGTTTCCAATCTGTGTCATATTTGTTGGTGTTCACCCCCCTACACCTCTCAATCTCCATTAACCTGCAGGTGTTGTTTTTAGGATATACAGCAAGCTTTTATGTTTAAGTGCGTATTTCTCAACATACTTTCTTCCATCCGTTGTTGTTTAGTCGTTAAGTCGTGTCCGACTCTTCGTGACCCCATGGACCAGAGCATGCCAGGCCCTCCTGTCTTCCGCTGCCTCCCGGAGTTGGGTCAAATTCATGTTGGTCGCTTCGATGACACTGTCCAACCATCTCATCCTCTGTCGTCCCCTTCTCCTCTTGCCCTCACACTTTCCCAACATCAAGGTCTTTTCCAGGGAGTCTTCTCTTCTCATGAGATGGCCAAAGTATCGGAGCCTCAGCTTCAGGATCTGTCCTTCCAGTGAGCACTCAGGGTTGATTTCCTTCAGAATGGATAGGTTTGTTCTCCTTGCAGTCCAGGGGACTTTCAAGAGTCTCCTCAAACACCACAATTCAAAAGCATCAATTCTTCGGCGGTCAGCCTTCTTTATGGTCCAGCTCTCACTTCCATACATCACTACTGGAAAAACCATAGCTTTGACTGTGCGGACCTTTGTCGGCAAGGTGATGTCTCTGCTTTTTAAGATGCTGTCTAGGTTTGTCATCGCTTTCCTCCCAAGGAGCAGGCATCTTTTAATTTTGTGGCTGCTGTCACCATCTGCAGTGATCATGGAGCCCAAGAAAGTAAAATCTGTCACTGCCTCCATATCTTCCCCTTCTATTTGCCAGGAGGTGATGGGACCAGTGGCCATGATCTTAGTTTTTTTGATGTTTATTTATTTATTTATTAGATTTTTATCCCGCCCTTCTAGACTATGTCTACTCAGGGCGGCTCACAATAAAATTATTCATAAAACAATTGAAACCATGAAAGTTTTTTTGATGTTGAGCTTCAGACCATTTTTTGTGCTCTCCTCTTTCACCCTCATTAAGAGGTTCTTTAATTTCTCCTCACTTTCTTCCATCGGTACTCATTTCTTAATATGTATTGTGGCATTTTCATGCGCTGAAAACTCTGTGAGCACATTCAGGAAAAGGTAAAGCCACCAGGTGGCTTAATTCTGATTTGCATATCTGTCTTGGGCATGTTCGGTTGGATCAATTTATAACAGAATGCTTAAAGATCACACTCTGCAGACATTCTTAGAAACACTGAATTATGACTCACTAATTCACATAAGACTTATCCCAGCCCTTGAGAAACAGGCCGTGGCATCACAGACCTTCCTGCTGCCATATTACCCCATCCTGAGTGCCATGGCAACGATGAAACACAGACATCACTCACAATATAAAACAAGGTGTGCAAGGAGTACACTCCTTGACGTATAGGAAACTCATACTAGAGGAGGGCACACCATAAAATTCCAGTGATGACAGGACTGTCAGTGGCTGCAAAAATGTGTGTCAGGGTCCTGCGCCAACTCCTTTGAAGTGCTAACAAACTTACACTACCAAAAAACCCTCAGAAGCAGTACTTTGTTAGTAGCGCTTGTGGCACTCAAAGGTGTTCTCAGCTTGTATTTGCATATGGTGAGGAAATTGGGTTCTGCTTTTCCCAAGGTTCTAAAATTCAACATCATTAACAAGAATGTGTACTCAATTAAGAGTGGTTGCTTTTTGCCTTTTCTCTTACGCCAGCAGCGTTAACAAGTGATATATTCCAAATTGAAAAGCATGCTTGGAGTCACTTATGCCAGCCTCCCCCTCCCCCTGTTCATCTGTTGTACACAACTAACTCTGTCCCACTCAGTGAGCACATCCAACCAGCCATGTATGTGGCCAAACAGAAGCTTGAGAAATCTCCAACCCAGCTGGCTGCCCAACTGGCCTTTTAAAAGTGGCCTGCAGTTGTTCAAGCTTGTTCTAGAGATGGATATGGAAATTGGTTCCATTGCATTTGTTCAGTGATCACTGGTGTTGTCATCCCATCTCTGTGTTCTGTGTTCGGTTGTAATGCCCTTTCCTCCTTCCCACATGGAAGCTAGTTTTTGTCTTTTTGTGTCCCCCACCCCACCCCAAATGTTTGCATTAGAGATGGGATACTTGTATGTGTCTCCCGGGGGGGAGACAAAGACGAATATTGCCAGCACAGGTGGCCTGGCCCTCCCCCCAGAACTGGCTGGTCCACTTACTGTTTGTGGCGTGCACAGCCGTCATTGTTTGCCAATTGTGGAAGTAATGCGACTGGCGCTTCCCCGCCTCCCTGCGTGGCTGACCACTACGACAAGGAGGGAGGAGGACGAGTCTCCCCGCTCAGCTGCTGAGGGAGGCGGGGAAGTGCGGGCTGGGCTACATCCGCGATTGGTGTAACACGCACGACAGTCATGCATGCCATGCGCCGAGCAGTAAGTGGACTGGCCAGTTCTGGGGAGAGGGTCCAAAGGGCTCCGTCACCTGTGGTAGCAATATTCATATTTGTCTGCCCCGGAAGATGAATACAAATATCTCATCTCTAGTATGCATCTTTGTATGCATTATTCTAATGTACACGTTTTTTATACATTTCCCCATTACCTAATATATGTGTGTGTTAAGGATAGAAATTGTTTTTCATTTTGTTCTCGTGAATAAGAATGAAAGTGTAAAATAGTGTAAAATAGTCTTATTCCCATTTGATGAGATTGTGAGGTTTGTGTGCTGTGTTTTGCATTGTGCCACTTTTTTCACACACAAAAATATATTTTGCATGAAAACATTATTTTGTGGTTAAAAATCTCTTACATTTTATGAAAATACAAGGTACAGTATTTGACAACAAATACAAGGTGTTTATGCCAAATACAAAGGGTTTTTGTGTGTGTGTGCTTTCTGTAAGCAAAAATTATTTGCTGATCTTGTGCAAGAGTGAACACTCTTCCAGTGGTTGACCAGGTTTTTTAATGTCTTGATGTGAGCTTGTGAGCTGTTGTTGCATCCTTTGTGTATATTTTATATTTAGTTGTTCACGTTTTTCAAATATACACATTGTTTTTTGTGCCAAAGCACATCAGAAGACTCTGACATGGATTTCCAAGCCAAGATGTGCTTCATCCCAGTGCCAGTCATGGAAAATTTGTATTTTTAGAGGCACATATGAACCAACAAACTTATTTTCCATTTTCAGATGCAGAGAGGAAACCTGTTGGTGCAGGGAGCCATCAATTATACTTTAGCATGGCTATTCTATTACAGAGTTTCTACGATTGAAAAACTACTCTTTCAAAAATAATCATTTGTCACCTTTAATAATAAGCTTGAATAATCTACATCCCTTTTGAGAAACAGTGAAACTGTCAAAAGCAGTGTAGGTTTTCTAGATCTAAAATCATTGCCCATTCATTTTCATTAAACAGAGTAAGTATCTATAAACAGCATAATGTGTGTATTTCCTTAATGTCTCCAGCTGGAAGTCAAAAATTGTTTAGACTTATAAATATCAGTTGCATTCCTAAGCCAGCCGCTAGAGGGAAATAGAAACCCACATTTATGCTATCTATCTAACTGCATCATATCCTGTTGAGAATTTGTATTTTCTGTCGTGTCTTTTTTTTCTTCCAATTTTTAATTTTTATTATTATTATTTTGTCCTTAGGTTATCAATGCAGTTGCCTCTCTCAGTTTACTGGACGAAATTGTGAGTCGGAGATCACGGCCTGCTTTCCAAATCCATGTCGCAACGGAGGGTCATGTGATCCTATAGGCAGCGCCTTCATCTGCAGCTGCAGGAGTGGGTTAACAGGCGTGACGTAAGTAAGCTCATCACACCTGGAAGGGGTCTTAGTCTGGTGCTGAAGCTCATAATTGCTGTTTGAAAGGCAACAGATTCCATCTCTAGCATCACCACCACTCAAGTACATCAGGAAAGAAGGCTGCGAAGGAAACCTTGCGGAAGTGATTCTGTTCAGAGCAAAAATAACATAGACGGGCAAACTGCAGCTGACTTTTTTTAAAAAAAATTACGCACTCAAAAAATGTTACACACTTGTACCTTCTAGGCAGCATGAAAGGGGCACAATTTTGCCATCCTTTGCCTCCATCATAGCTGTTTTAGGTTGGGAGGGTTCAAAACCAGAAATCACACAGAACAGAAAATCACTTTTGTTCAGGAACATTGAAATTGGCAAATGGGATTCTAGAGCCACTAAATGGTACAAGGGGACTTTTTAGTTTGAAAAAATAATTGGGGAAGGCACAGGAGCAAGCATGACCCTCCAAGGGTCTTGGCATAGACTCCAGACTACTGAAAATGGCCTACCTCTGGTCTGATACAGTCCCATACTCTAATGATACATCAGTGATGAAATAGTTCCTGATACAGTTGAAACCCAGCAACAATGAGCTTGGTAGGATATTATTTAAGATTAGTAAGATATAGCTGTAATTGTTTTCTACCCTTATGCTTAAATGCTGTTTGAAATTTTGCAGAATTGCTGTGCTTCCCTGGGTACAAATCTTAGAGTAAGTGGCATGAGGAAAGTTTGGTTTTTCTCTGTGACGTGGCTTTGAAGTTGGTGAACAAAGCCCAACCGGGAATGATGGCAACCACTACAGCTTTCCATTATCATCTGCCAGTCTTCCACCATTGATTGAGTTGCCATATTATCTGGCTAGCTGTGTTTTCTGCACACTTAGGGAGCATTTATTTGGATTCCACTTATACCCATTTCCACAGTTCTGGCAGCCATGCCTCTTCTTGCAAGCACAACTCTTGTGACATCACAAGGAATCACCCCTGTGTCATCATGGGACCCACTTGCGCGCTCCTCTTCTCTTCCTCTCAACACTGAAAGCATACTACAAACCAGTGTCTAGCTGGACAAAACACAGTCTCCTCTCAACACTGAAAGCACAGTACCAAACATCACCATGAGACACTGCGCAAGCCAGTGTTTGAACCATGTGATACTCTTTCTCCACCATTTATTGAGGCCACTGCCCTGTATGATAAAAGTTATGAAAATTGTTACAGTTACACCCTAAAAAGAGTGGAGTTATGTTAAGTTACACTTGTAATGTCATATAGTTATATTTTTGCTTTCAGGAAAAAGGGATTAATTGCAATCAGTCAGAATGCAGAAGTAGGAAATGTTTGCTTATTCTGTTTAATTTAATTACCTTTTTTTCAAAATGAAGAAATGTGAAATAGTATGTGTTGAGGTAAATCTTCTTAAAGGAACTAAGTAATGACAAGGAAAATAGGCTTCTTGCTTCTCAGAAGTTCTTCCTCACATGTTGCATTGAAAAGCTGGTAGGAGAAAGCAGGCCTGCCTCATGATGGAGCCTACAAGCCAAGGTGGAGCCTACTCAGCCCCTTGTTCTCTTTATTTCAGAAAGGTGGCAACTCCATGGTGTTTCTTGAGCTCCTGGTAGCATATATGACAACTTCTGGATGTATAGCCCCTCCATATGATGCATGATTCCTATGAGTTTATTGCTGTAACCATACGTCACAGCAGAGCTTTAGTGAGGGAATTCTGAGGAAGTATTTTGCAACAAAAGAGGGCTTTGTTTTGGTGTGTATCTCCGTCTGATACTAATTTCCAAAATCCTTCATCTTTTTTTATGTTTCTTTTCCCTCAGGTGTGAAGAAGATATTAATGAGTGTGAAAGGGAAGAATGTGAAAATGGCGGCTCATGTGTCAACGTTTTTGGCTCATTTTTGTGCAACTGCACTCCTGGATATGTGGGCCAGCACTGTGGATTGCGACCAGTGGTTGTCCCTAACATTCAAGCCGGCCATTCTTACGTGGGCAAAGAAGAGCTCATTGGCATCGCGATCGTCCTTTTTGTCATCTTCATGTTAATTGTCCTCTTCATAGTGTTCCGTAAGAAAGTCTTCAGGAAGAATTATTCCCGGAACAACATCACTTTGGTCCAAGACCCAGCAACTGCTGCTCTCCTTCACAAAAGCAATGGGATTCAGTTCAAGAATATGAGGAACAGTGGGGATAGCCGCAACATTTATCAAGAGGTGGGGCCACCTCAAGTGCCCGTAAGGCCAATGGCCTATACACCTTGTTTCCAGAGTGATTCTAGGAACAATTTAGATAAGATAGTGGATGGACTTGGAGTGGAACATCAGGAGATGACAACATTCCATCCAGAGTCTCCCCGGATCCTCACCGCAAGGCGGGGGTGTCGTAGTGTGCAGTGTAGCTCCCAACCTACCAGCTGTTTCTCCATGCCGCTCGGACTGTGACTCCATCAGGAAGACCTGGGAAAATGGCACTGAAAGTGAGTAATCCAGATAGAAGCAGGTCTGGAATTTGAGACAGTGTAGTATAGTAGTGACAAACTGGAATAAGCTCAGAGGACGGCAACAAGGATGATCGGGGGCTGGAAACCAAGCCGTATGAGGAAAGATTGAAAGAACTGGGCACGTTAGCCTTGAGAAAAGAAGACAGAGGGGTGATTGATAACACTTTTCAAATACTTGAAAGGTTGCCATACAGAGGAGGGGCAGGATCTGTTCTTGGTTATCCCAGAGTGCAGGACATGCAGCAACATGGGCTCAGGTTACAGGTCGAATATCAGGAAAAACTTCCTAACTGTTAGAGCAGTACGACAGTGGAACCAATTACCTTCAGAGGTGGTGAGTGCTCCAACACTGGAGGCATTCAAGAGAAACTTAGACAACCACCTGGCAGATATTCTTTGATTTGTATTTCTGCATCGAGTAGAGGGTTGGACTAGATGGCCTTATAGGCCCCTTCCAACTTCACTATTCTATGATTCTAGAATGTTGGATGGTGGAGACCCACAATCAAATCTCCACTCTGCTGTGAAGCTCACTGAGTGACTTTTAAATATATATATCTCCCCTACATTTTTTTCAAGTTGAAGAAACTTGAAACTCCTTGGCCTAATGTACCTCGCAGATTTGTTCTGGGGATAAAAAATGAGGAGGAGGAGTATGTACCCTCAGCCCAGATGAGATTGGCACATCTTGCTCTATAGAATTAAACTAATAAGTGTTTCTGTATAAGTGAGAGAGAGAGAGAGATACAGAGAGAGAAGTACACGGTAGAATCCATCTATACCAGTGGTTCTCAACGTTGGTTCCCCAGATGTTTTGGGACTACAACTCCCAGAAATCCTGGGTAGCACAGCTAGTGGCAAAGGCTTCTGGGATTTTTAGTCCAAGAATATCTGGGGACCCAAGGTTGGGAACTGATGTATTCCATTTCATGGGGGCTTAAAACAGAGGTCAGTGTTTCCACCTAACCCATTGCCTTTTGTTTTTTGTGTGTGTTTAGGCAAAGGAGTCGATGACATTGAAGAGGTGACCTGTTTTTCAGGAAGCAATAAAGGCAGCAACTCTGAAGTACAGTCTCTCAGCTCTTTCCAGTCAGACTCCGGTGATGATAATGGTGAGTCTATTGCTATCTTGCTTCTTGCACAACAGCAGGTTGTTGTTATTTTTTAAATTATCATTTATTGCCAAGACTGTGTTTCATGCTGGTGTTTCTAGAAGGCTTTATTGTGTAGTAGTCAACTGAAATGTGGAGTAGCATGTGTCTCCCTTATCCCAGGGCTGGTTTCCAGATGGAAG
Source organism: Intellagama lesueurii (assembly GCA_037013535.1). Classification (NCBI taxonomy): domain Eukaryota; kingdom Metazoa; phylum Chordata; class Lepidosauria; order Squamata; family Agamidae; genus Intellagama; species Intellagama lesueurii. Next base: position 13,662,116 of record JBAJHW010000003.1, read on the forward strand.
AGGTAGTTGCGAAGGCAGGAGCAACATTGTTCTTGAACGTTCTGTGCCAAATCTGAGGTTTGAATTAACAGCCTTGTTGTACTGAACATTGTTATTCTCATTTATTTTGTACGTGTGTGCTTTGACAACTGCTGTCTTTTCCTACAGTCACAGTGAGGGAGGATATGTAAAAATCTTATGGTGTTAGGATTTCTAAGAAAAAGGTCTGGAAAGCAATATGAAATACTGCTCTGGAGTTTTTAGCCTTAAACTTACATAGAATCACACATTCTGTGTCTGACTCTGTCTCTCCTCAGACTGATAAAGTCTTCAGTGTTGGCTTACTTTATTACAAGTAGAGATGGACATGAAGCGGCAGTTTGTAATGGTTCGTCCTTTGGGTGAACAGGTGTTCTGTGGGCCCCAGCTTCCCATCCCCACGTCCTGTGGTGGGCGCCCACTCAGAGTCAGTGTCCCACCAGCTTCCCTGCTCCTCTGAGTGGGCGCTCGCTGGGGCGCCATTGAATACCTATTTGTCCAAAGGAAGAACCATTATGAACCACCAAAGCATCAGCTTGTGCCCATCTCTAATTACAGGCAACGACCAGTGGAAAACAGAAGCAGGAAAGTGCTGACACGTAGATGTTACACCATGTGTTAGCACCAATGGAAAGCTAGCATGAATGCATAGGGCAGATGTGGGGCAAAAGCACCCACTCCTCTTCCTATAATACATGGTGTGTGACTTCTGATTGCAGCCTAAGGTTCAATGGGCTGGTATCAGTCTGTAATCCTGGATGTCCATGAACTGAACATTGTTGGCACTCTGGCATCCTCGCAATTATGGGTATCTATGGATGTGTCGGGAAAAAGTGTATGTATGTATGTTTGAAAAGTATGCATAGAATAATTCACATTCAGTATATAAAAATGGTGCTGAAATGCATCTGACTTTTATAAATTTGTCACTAAGAAGAGGGAGTGGTACTTGTGGAATTTTCTGCTTCAGTTGCCGAAAGAACTCAGTGGTCTTGGGCTACCTGGAAGTGGGGGTAAGGTGTGTCATTTACTAATCCACCTCAGGGCAGAAGAATATCTTGTGTCAGCCTTTGGCATCTGAACAGTTCTTTTCTCAAGATCAGGTGTATCATATCTTAATGATCCTGTGCTCTGCCAGTCTAGGCATCTGTGCTCATATATGTTTCCCGATCACATAGGTGAGACTTTTCAAACTTAGAAGTGTTTATAGCCAAGTTGGGGGAAATAATCAATGGTTGCTTGGTTGAATTTAGCTATACTAAACCTTTGAAGGTAAACCTATTTCAGCAAATATATATTGCATGGCTCAACACAAAAAGCAAAAGAACATAAGGAGGTAGGAGTAGCAAGTCAGTGGTAGAGCACATACTTTGCTTGCAGAAAGGGGTGCTAAGTTCAGTGTAATCAACATGACAAAAGTAACAAGTTACTTTTTGGAACAATGAAGGTGCTGTCATGTTCCCGTCACAAAGCAACATATGGACTGGTAACTTTATTCCTTATTTTAAGTGTAACAGTTGACATTGCTCTCAAAACGCTGTTCCAGAGGGGTAACTGGGGAAAGATTTCTAGCCTTTTTTGGTGATATTTAAATTTTTAAAAAGAAATTGAAAAGTAACACATTATTCATATGTTATTCTTTAAATAAAGAGTAATGTTTAATGGGCTGCTTTTTTTAAAAAAATACACATTTTAAAATACACTATTCTAAACTCTGATTAAGCTTAAATACAATTAAAGAATCAAGTGAGAGACATGGCCATTGGCTAGAGTCAGTCTGTTAGAACATACAGTGTTGTTGTCATGTGTCATCAAGTCAGAACTTGCACACAGTGATCTTAATAGGATTTTCCAAGTAAGGTATTTAAGGAACAGTTTTACCAATTTAATCCCAAGTGACTTTCTGTTGCAGAGCCAGGAAACCAGACCCAGGTCTTCTGAGTCCTACTCCCTTACTCTATTCACTACATCACACTGGATGTCCAGAACATACAATACTGATGAATAAATGGCCATAATGTAAAATATGACCATCTAAGACATAGGCCAGCATCCCTCAGTCCTAGAACTGCAAAATAATCCTCCATCACACAGTTAAATAAAAATGTGGTGGCTCATATATTAAAAGAATCTCTTACCTGGTTCCAATCTAGATGGTTACTCTTACAAAAAGATAAGTCTTAAATGAAAGGAGTATGATGATGGTCAGTTGAATGAAAGCTTCTGAATTTGGTCATTTCCCTGCTAGGGCTTTGTTCCGCAGCCCATACATAATAAGAAAGGCTTTGCTATTGGGGAGGAAAAAAAGATTTAAGCCAAAAGACTTCTAAACCATCTCGTATCTTTATGATTGCCTAAAAGATTACGGCTGCTAGGAGGATCGCTGACTGCCTCCGGAGGCCTTTTAGCAAGGATTAATTAAAGATTAGCGTCAGGTAGACAAGATACTGTCCCGGTTAATTGAATCTGCCGGACAATCCAGGCTGAATTTATGAAGTGATATTCATCATCTCATATGAGCTTTTCCGAAAGTGCTGCTTTTGAATGTGTCTCCATTTGCTTCTGTGTTGTGGAAGTGAGAAAAAAATGTATGAGATTATCTGAAATTGAAATGTCCTTCAAGCCACTGCATAATTCATTAATTCTATAGCCTTTCCTCTCTCCCCACCCCCGCTCCTTACACCCTTCCCAGAAAATCTGTCTGAGAAAATTTAATATTGGTAACCTTACAATGCAGTGTGTTATACATACTAACATAAAGCTGTCCTTCCCTTTATTTCTGCTTTCCTTCTCCCACAAGCTTCCATAGTGACTGTCATACAGCTTGTCAACAATGTAGTTGACACTATAGAAAATGAAGGTATTTAATCTTTTTACATTATTTATCCTGCATTTGCTACCTATTGTCATCTTCTTCTTCTTTTAAAATGCCACAGTAGAGCCTCATTAGGTCATGCTGACTAGCCAGGCCATGACGAACTATTTGACTTGACCAACAAGGAAGGTCTTGAACGAGGGCAAAAGACAGAGCGAGAAAAATGTATTTTTACAATTTCAGTTCGTATCTGGGATCAGTTCGGACCAACAGGGATCCCCCTCCCCCGCATCATGCGATGCCCATTGCAGTGTTGACCACCCACTGGAAGGAAGCTGTCAGAAAAGAGCCCCAAAGAAAAAGAGTTGAACAGATTGCTACAGTCCCGATGAACCATTTTTTCCAAAGCACAAAGAAACTCCAGCCCAAACTGGCAAATCTGTTAACATTTGGTCCACAGTTTTGTGGAGCTAATAACAATGTGTTTTTGGAATGTTCAGCATCCTTTCTGTCCATTATTTGAGGTTCTCATGGTTTCTTTAACCCCCATGCACCAGGATATTTTTAAGAAACACATTGATTTATCTATTGAACCCTCTGGAATTCCCATTTTCTGAAGATTAGCACTACAGTTGACAAAGTGGTTAGGGTTAGTTTCAGGCTTAGAAATTGGATTTAATCCATAGGCAAGTCCATGACCAGGATGAGAGGGTACATCACCTCCATATTCTGTGGGGCACACCACATTCATCATGACTTATTGTTTTAATATGTACTCTTGTATTTCCTTAATCATCATCATCATTATAGTGTGCAGTTAAGATGATTCTAAGTTATGGTGATCCTCCTGTAGTTCTCTAAGTAAAAAGTATTCAGAAGTGGCTTACCAGTCTCCCTTTTTGGTGGCATACTGGTCTTGTGCAGCTTGTCTAAGACCACGCAGGTAGCAGGGCTCATAATCCCATAAACGATATGTGCTGTGGGTGATCTGGCTGGTTTTTCTCCCAAAAGGAACAGTGGAACTTCAAAATCCCCATCCATGGCTTCATAGCTAAACACTTCAACCCACTGAATTACAGATAATATCATCCCACTTCTGCTTCTTGATACCATAGCATATCCCAGACTCCACCTCCCCTTTTAAAAACAATCTGTGCATTGTGAGTGGCTGAAACCTGGGGACACTGCTCATAGCTGTTCAGATGACAGTGCCATAGACTAGTATATCTAGTTCTGTGTGAGTTCTTCAGCAAACTAAAACCTGAAATGTTGTAGCCTGGTGCATAAGGGTTAGGGCTTTACAGCCGCTCTGTGAACTAAGCTCCTGTGGGATAGACCTCCTTTGGTCAGTATTGACAATACTCCTTAAAATACAACAGAATTATTTTACAGGGGCCAGAATCCTATTACTTACTTGTGTTGGCATAAGGCAAACAATGTAAGTCTCTGCAGTTAATTCATTCCAGTGAAGAAGTTGATGTTTGTATTTCTTGTCACATGCCGAGTCACGCAACTTGTGCACGCTGAGAAAGGCAAGCATTGATTTCTTAAGTAGAGACAATTTGCCACTCTGATTTATGCTGCTTCACTTATGCTGTCATAATTAAGTAATAGGATTCTGGTCAATGTTTCTAATGTTGGGCAGGATCAAATTGGGATGTAACCCCCCCCCCCCCCGTAGATTCATGTCAGGAATACTACCACCATTGTCAGTAATCCAATGGTTACCGTTGACCTTCAGTTGTTAGTACATCCCTTCAATCTGACATAAAATAGTTTATGATATATTTGGGTACACCTGTTAAATCTGGAGGTGTGCAAGACCTTGCTTACATGACTTTTCCTTCAACGTGGGAAAGAGTCAGGGCGCCAGGCAAGTCAGCAAGTTAATGAGGTTCTGCTGTGTGAAGAAAGATAACTGTGTTTAGACATGCTAAGGCATGCCACAGTGTAATGCCCCTGAAGAATACAGGTATAAAAAAAACTGAGTGACACAGGAATGGTCCTTGTGTCCAGTCAACACAGTGCTTCAACGCAGTGGGCTTTTTGTTCTGTTTTTCTTTTTCGTAGTCAGGGCCGGTTCAGACAGTGCTGCCTGAGCTGCAACCACTGGTCATGAGAAAAAGGATGTTCCTTCTGCACATCAGATTGCTAGCCTAGTTTCAATTTGTCCCCCTTATCTCGCATAAGGAAGGCTGTTACCTGATGACAAGTAGTGTAAGATAAGTCCATGAGGCAAATAAGGAAGGCATCGCTGTAGCAGTGCCATTCCACCTGTGCAGTCAGAAATCTCTAGGGTCTTAACCCAGGAAAGCATATCGGGACCAGGGCTTGGAAAGGTTGACCTAGCACTACAACTTTCAGAATTTCCAGTCAGTATAGCCATTGTCCCTGGGAGTTGTACACCCCCAAAAAGTTACTTTTCCAAGCTCTTCTCTGTTCTGTGTAACAATACTGAAATACTTGCATAATCATGTTTTTGCACAGTTGATGCTTCGCTGTAGGGATTCAGCCTAGTGGCAAAATTCTACCCCAATTCAGATCCAGGGCAGAACCTCAGATTCATTATGGGGTGGAGCAGTTTTAGAAACCAAAGCCGCCCAGTCCTGGCATGACCAGTTCACCTCTCACATTGATGCAGAATCTAATGACAACCCAAAGAAATGAATGACTAAAGGATGAATAAATGCATAAACCAAATAAATGTGAATAGTTTGCATTGGTTCAGATTCTCATGCTTTACCAGCACTGAGAATGCACCTGCGGAATTAGCTTTTCAGAGATAAAGTTATATCAGAAAGAAGAAATAGTATACAGCGGCCAGTATTATGTTGGGAACATACACCGGCGTAAGTGTAATTGTGTAAATATGGTGATGTCGCTGTTCACATTCCTGGTCACATGCAACCAGGAATGTGAGCAGCGATTTGTTAATTAGCAGCAATTTGCCAGTACAATTTATCCAGTTACATTGACACCAGCATAAATCCCCAGAAGGATTCTGACCAAATCCTTCTATAGTCTCTGGTTTTCATGCTTTTTAAAGAAGCATGGTTCTGCCTCCTGAATATTTTTTTTGAAAACTATGTCTCCTGCCAATAAAAGAACTTCCAGTAGGTCTGCTCCGAAGTTACTTTTCCCCAAATAAAATTGGTAACTTTTGTAACTGGCTCACTTCCATCCCCCTTCCTTTAATAGCAGCTCAGTGAGGAGACTCTAGAAGATACTTACGTGTGTTTCCATATCTGCAGAATGTACTCAGGTGTGACATGCTTTGGCAGGCAAATGGTTCTGTATTTTGTCCCTAGCGCTGGGAAAATGTTCTGTCCATAACCCTGGAGAGCTGTTCTCAGTAACTATAGACAGTACCAAGCAAGACGAACCTGTGGTCTCATTTGGTATAAGCCAGCCTCTTTTAATAAAGGCAGGTAAGAGACCCTGGCTGTTCCCTCTGAACCCGGTCAGCTGCCCCTCCTAATCCCCATATGGAAAGTTGTATTTTTGGCTAGGAGTGGACTCTGTGGTGTTTGCTTCTGGTGGCCCAATTGACTGCCTTTCTATTCTGTTCTGTTCAGGTTGTTATACCGTGCCTCTCACCGTGGTATCTGAGCGTACTTGGGCCCAGATTTGTTTGAACCGGCCCTGAGAATGGTAGATTCTTATTTTTTTTTCCGTTTCACAGTGAGCAAGAGAGAATTAAACAATACATCTCATCTTTTTAAAAACGCTGTCTAGACTTATGTGTTAAACCTGTATGCTTGAGTCAGTTTTGCATGTTTGATTCCAATAACTAAAGTAATGAATGCACCCTAACAGTTGGTGCAACGTGGTATTTCAGTCTGTGTCTATGTAAGTCTGATTAGAAGAAGCAGATTAATTTTTCACCTTTAAAACTGCTTAAAGTCAATTTCATTAATGCTTTAAGTCAGATTGTTTTAGAAACATATGCCATATTGTTAGATTTTATTCAACATGTCTGTGTAATCCTGTGCCGGTTGTAGACTTGCGAATTTCCAGTGTTGGTTTTTTCCCCCCACTTTGTATTTAACAGTGTCTGGTATGGATCAAGGACAGAACTACAACAGAGGTGACTTACCTGCCTGCTGCAATGGGTGGTCTTTAACACATTACTAACATGTTTACTTTGGCCTCTACGTATGGGATCATGCCCTGCCCACATTTTGCATGTTTGAGCATGTTATAGTCCTTATTTTGTTTATCTGGGGAAATATATTTATTTATCTTCTTTTTATTTCAGGTGTTTGCTGGTTCTTTTTCATCTCAGTCTATTATTTTGTGTGCCTGTGCAATTTTCTTTCCTCAGACCAAGATTTTGGAAATGAACACAGCATCAAGGGCATGCTGACTTTTATTAATGTATATACCTATGCACTTTTCTAACTGATTGATGGATTCTCACATCTTCCATGAGCAGAATCTTCCATTAGGGTTTTGCTTTTCTTTTTTTGTGAACTTTTACTTTCTTCACTTACTTAAAAATGGCTGTTTTGTGGTTGGTGGTTGTCAAGACGTGAGGTTGCTTCTCTTCATCTTGGCCAAAGCATGACTGGCCAGTGTTTCGTTCTGTTCTGTTTTTTTAAAAAACAATGGTGATGCATGTTAGTTCTTTGGGTATGAAGTTCCATTCTGCTGAGGCTCAGAAGAATATGCTTCATATATCAGCTGCATGCCCATATATTTCATTTTGGGTGAAGGTTACACCACCTCACTGTGGGTGTGTTTTCTCTTCACAGCGTATCACTGGGACACCTCAGACTGGATGCCAAGTGCTAGGCTCTCTGACATTGAAGAGGTGCCTAATTATGAGACGGCGGACGGCAGCTCAGCGCATCACGGGAGCACAAGAGAGCTGGAAACGGATTACTATCTTGGCGGCTATGATATTGACAGTGACTACCCTCCACCCCATGAGGAGGAGTTTTTAAACCAGGACCAGCTTCCACCTCCCCTTCCAGAAGACTTTCCTGACCAATATGAAGCCCTCCCTCCATCCCAGCCCGTCTCCATGACCAGCACTCTTAGCCCGGATTGTCGGCGACGCCCACAGTTCCACCCAAGCCAATACCTCCCTCCGCACCAGTTCCCCAATGACATGGACAATGGTGGGTCTCAGACTGCTAATGAATTTAGTACTTTTGGTGTTGGACCAGGGCCAAACAGAGAAAACATTGGTAGTGGAGCCAAGAAGACCTTGACCTTACACCATTCCCTGGATGCCTCCTCGTCTGACGTTTCGGCAGGTTGTGGCTTTGATGACTCTGAGGTCACCATGAGTGACTATGAAAGCATTGAGGAGCTCCATCTAGACCACCATCACATTTGCATTCCTTTCATGGAGACGCATCACCAGACTCAAGTGTGAAGAAGCTGTTTTTGTTGATGTTGTTCTTGCTGTTGTTTGGTCTCATTCATAGCATAACTATTACAATGGATTTTTTTTCCCCACTAAGAATATTGGACCTATATATGGGGCAAGGTGGAATACTAGCATAACCCATTTTTCACCCTGACACAAAATCCCTGATGTATGTGCACATTACAAAGAGGGAAAAGAAGGTTATCTCAGAAAATTGGAACCAGAGTTGGCATGTCCAGCTTGTTGCCAGTAGAAAGCGGAGAAATTGTTTGGTGACAGTTTTCCTTTACTTTGCTTTGTGGATTATTCTACTACTAAAAGTGTTGCAAGATTAAACTCAGTGTTAAGAACAGGCCAAAAAAACAAACAAACAAACAAATCACAAAAACATCTCAAATTCTTCTTAGCGTTGCTGCATAGTTTAAACATTGTCCTGTGAATAAATGAAGGTAAAATTAGCTGGTAAGGCTGCAATTGTACAAATTGGCTCTTACAAAACCAAAATCAAAATCAATCTTTTCAACATTTTTGGTCCACAAGAAGTTCTTCTTCTGTATTATTCCATTCAATGCAGGATGATCAAACTCTGGGGATCCTTCCAGAGCTGATTTTCCTACTCCCAAGACCTGTGGGAAAGCTAGACTGTCCAAGTAAACGGGAAGATCACTTACATTTCAAAACAACAAAATATGTTTTCCTAATAGAAGGTAGGTGATCATGGCTTGTGCTTAAACAAGGACTGCACCCCCTAGTGATATAATTTTGCCATGTTTGGAGGAAAACCCCAAAGATTTCGGGGTGGGTTTTTAATTTTCTTTGGGGTGCTCCAGGGGGCACAGAAATGCCTTCACATGCTACATGAGTCCCATCTCTGATGTAATGTATAATTACATATGGCTGCATTTCAGATGTACAGCTACCTGGCCATTGTGTACAACAGCCGAACAACATGCATTGCCAAATAATCCCCGGCTCTAAACCATACTGAAACTGCAGGTGAGCAGTCTTCCGTTGTTCTGCTCTCATCTATTGCATATCACGATGAGCCTTGCACGCAACTGATCTATGAGGATCACATGAAAGTAAGTTAACCTCAGAGAACGATATGAAATGTAATAATTTATCACATGGATTATCAAGCACGCATCGCTGGGGATAGGATGACCCAATGCAGGAGAACTATAGGCTCCTTTACTTCTAGTATACAAGGGGAGGGGAGGGGAATCTTGGGAGTTCATCATGCAGCAGCAGAGTTGGAAAAGTTCTTTCCAGATACTGTACTTGGAGAAGGGGTTAGGATCCAAAGTATAGCTTTGCAAATTAACATTCTACGAAACATTTTGTATGCACCTGTGGAGAAGCTGGCCCCAGAAGTGGTCTGTGCAAAATCAGAATGATCATTTATGTATTTTTTTTTGTAAGACGCGTGCACACAGATGTACCGTATATACCAGACTCCTTTGATTCAGCCATATTCTTTGTCTCTCTGCAGGTGCCTTTTAAAAACATTGTGCAGATGCTTGCTCTTTTCTATTCTTTCAAGCACACTTCCTTTAGCGTTGCCAAAAAAAAAAAAAAAAAAAGACAAGCCACGTTTTGCCCTATTTTTGAGCACACACTGTTCCTTTCCTACCTGTAATTAAAGGTTTTTCTTCACTTTGCAGCTGAAAATGGGGGAGGCATTGGGGGGAGGCATCATTCCTTTCCTGGCAGCATATTGCAATACCAGGGAGCTTACCAAACAAATAAATTGTTGCTCCTAGAGCACAGTCATGGATGAATGGATCCCCTAACAGTTTTGTCATGGCCTTGCCTTATCCTGGATCCTGGTCAGCACAACGTTAAATGAGCATTTCGGGTGCCTGCCTTCCATGAAGTGAAGGTTTTGTGGGGGGTTGTTGGCTGGAATTGAATTTCAATGCCTCCGTTTCATTGTTCATCAGTGGCAATTTCCTTTTGTTATAGAAGATAGTTGATTGCTCATAAACAGGCAGTGCTATGAGCAAAATGGGTTTTAAACAACGAGCAGCAATCATGTAACACTTTTAAAAGTGGAGGAACTCTGAAATCCAGTCATAAACGTGGCAGTTCGTTTGTTACAACCCCCCCTTCCATACTGTAAGAGAATTACGAATATTTCTGATGCAACAAACCATCTAGTTAGAATATTGAAAAGTATGTTAACAATGGGTTTCAAGGCAAGACAACATGTTGTTCATATAACTCTTCTGGGAAGTAGCACAGGCCTGCCTGTGTCTCCTGGTGGAAAAACTGATTTTTTTCTGCCCCCCTCCCCTCCCCCAGAGCCCTGGTGTGATAAATACTAGAAGTGACCATTTATAGTGTGTTTTGTGCAGTGTTTGCTTTCTCCACTCCACCCCAGACTTTCACGTTCACCCCCTCCCCGTGTTTTATGGGAATGGGGAACATTATGCTTGAAATGTATGTCCCCCCCCCCCCCCCATTTGTGAAGAAACAAAAGACAGATTTCTCTTCCATACTCGAAACAGTTCTTCCAAGCGTGTGTAGCCAGAGTCAGAACTTAGAAAAGATGCTTTGGGGACTTGAAACTCCGGAATCTTCCAGCTTAATATGGACATTTTGGCTAGGGGATTCTCAGTTCCAGAAATGACCCTCTCAAGTTCTGGCCAAAGTTGGCCAACAGACTCCTGTTAAAGAAGCTTAAAGTTTTGAAGAGGCTAGCATAGGGTGGCCTTGTGGACAAGGTTGTGTGTTTGTTTGTTTTTTAACAGGGATGGGTGTTGAGGTGCTTGTACAATAGTCAAAACACCAGTCAACTACGTCTGTTCCCAATTCTCAAGCTCACAGTTACAGTACACATTGGAGCTGCTTCAAGTAGATTCCAGAATAATACATCTGAACTTTGAACTTTTGTTTGGTTGAACTATTGAGCTCTCTTCTTTTCTTCCCCCACAAAGTAATTATGAACTAATCCTTCCTGGCGTCCAGTGAATGTGGGCATCTTCAGCTAATGCTTCTGTGGGACACTTAATATCTAGGTTTATTTTAATTTTTTTCAATTTTGATTACTGGGACATATCAACAACATCATGCAGGGAAATAATTAGGAACAAAAGAAACCTAATGCAAATAGCTGAACATTGCTATTCTCTGCACTTGATGATTTTTTCCCCTTCTAGTCTTCCTCAGAACAGTTCCTAATGTTGTCTGCACTAAGTAACCACATGGGAGTCCTGTTTATATTGCATTTTCCTCCATTGGCATAGACTTTTAGTTCCTTCAAGGTTACATGTAGTTTGGGACCCTCTCACTTTTGCCAGATCCTGTGCAGTTATCACTCCTCTGACTTACTTTACTAGCAGCCGGCTGCTGATTACTCCCAGAGCCATGTAATCTCACTTACACAAGGTAGAGACAAGTCATGATAACCCCAAAAGCCTCACAGCTTGTGGACTGAGGAGCATCTCATGCTGCCGTGGCAATAGGAACCCCTCCCTCCACTGCTCAGATCACAGAATGTTGGCTCTCAAGAGGAATTAGGGTCATTGATTTCCTTCAACATGTTTCCTTCCAGTTTCTTTTCTACGATCTGCTAACATATTGTTGGTGTTGGCAACATAAGGCATTGTCCATCAAATAATTGTTGTGAGTAACACCATGCTTATTTTCCATTTTGAATATTTTTTTTGCTGAAACCAACGGTTGTGATTTGAAGTCACTTTCGCACACCGACTGAGGTGGTAGAAGTCTAGGCTGAACCACTTCCGATGTTGCACATGTGTTGGATCACATTTCTGGTGCCCATCCAGAAGTACCATCACCAGACTGGTTGTGGTAAAATAGGACACACTTCAGAAGGCTTCATGGCATCTCTCTCTTGCAAAGCGCTGATATATTTATATGAAGGAAATGGCCTTTTCCAAGAGCTGTGGAAAAGCTTATTAAAAATGACCTACCTACCTGCAGTCATTTGTTGTACCAACCAAAACTCCAGGTTCATTCTGCTGCATGAGTAGAAAGGCTCTAGTCTCGGCTTCATTTTTTTGAGTGTGCCCTTGTCCTAGTTCTTCCCAAAGCAGCCAAGTCCTGTGGGAGCAATGTCATTTCAGATGGCAGATTGGCACTCGAAACAATCAAAAACATCCATTCCCGCATTGAAATGGTAAATGTCAGTCTGAAAGATCACAGCCATGCTGGTGTTCTCTGCTGTAGGTTGAAGAGGTGCAGTCTGTATACAATACTACCTCAGCAAACCAGGCTTCCGCTTTGACTGGTTTCTTGCCCTCAACTATTGCCAATGTTGACTCTCAAAGTTATATTAAAATATATATCTCAGTTCATCCAAACAAATTTAAACCACTAGCCCAGAGTTTGGGGGGGGGGGGGGGACAACAGGTACTTCAGCTGCCATGTATGTCCATTTAAGGTTTCCTTAGTGTTACTTGAGAGTCCAAATCCACACCTCAGTGTGCTTGCTGGTTTCCTTTCTCCACTTAATCAGGTCTGTCATTCTTGTAGTAGCTTATAGGGATCTTGGGAAGGAAAAAAAAGAATTTTTGGACCATCGCTCCTAGCATTCCCCACACTGGTGACAATATTAGGGGATTATGGGTGTTGTAGCCCCAAGGAAATTAACAGTTCCAAGCATGGGGGGGGGGGGGGGACAGAGATCCTGAATGCAAAGCTAAGAGTCTTCCATAATTAAAATTTTGCTTGCTGATTTTCCCTGTTGTCTCTTATAAAACATTTAAGGCTTATATTTTCATATATTGATCACACTTTTTTGCCTGGACAAACACAGTGAAATCTCCATAAGAAAGCTAAGTGCAGACCACTCACTATCAAGATACAGCACACAGTACATCCAAGGGCTGTGTCTCATGTACAGTTTAAAGTCATCACTCCCCTTTGTAATTCTTTGGTGTCTTTGTGGGCTCAGTGCACTGAACTTCCTTGAAAGCAGACTATCCAGAAGAACACTGGTCTGTCTCCAAGCTCATTGCCTGTAGAAATCTTTCCTCTCACCTAGTTCTTACCTATTTGGGGATTGGCCTGAGGCTGAGCTAGTTGTACTAAAACCCATCTGAAGACACTCTCTAATGGATTTGAGTCCATGTCTTTCAGATCAGACACAATTGGTGACCCACCAGAACACACATAGTCTGCAAGCTAGATGTCCACTAGACCACACATAGTCTGCATTCTCAATAAACTTACATTTTCTGCTTACCTGCCTGCTAGGTACTCCAGAATAGAAAAAATTGTTGGTTTCCTGACAGGCACAAATACCTGTCTAATAGGCTGTATAGGTGTGCTCTGGATATAAAAAACATTTCTCAACACATTTAACGTATCAAGGATGGGATTGTCCACTTGTTATTTCTGGCTGGTGAGCAAATCAATGTTTTTTGGAACTGGGATGCTGGTCACAAAAAACTGAAGGGTATTTGCTCATTGTTTTCTTCACTCTAATGTTTGATCCCAAACAGTAATGTATGAATAGTCTGTTTTTATCTTGAAGAGTGGTTTTCAAGATCTAGAGCAGGAAAATGGTAGCACTGCCACAGAGCATAGGAATCTTCTACAAAGCACTTGTTGAAGCCATTGGGTTGAATGGGAGCTTCAATTTCAGAAAAGAGAAATGTCTTAAATGAAATAGAAAGAATCATATGCCTTCCCATGATTATGCACAATTGGTTTCTTGTGATTTCATTTTCTTCTGTTTGCCTATTCAAAACTATTCTGTTAACTGCATGTTTTTGTATTAGAATCTACTATAAGGTTACCTGGTGAAGGTCATTATTTTAAACTTATACTTTCTAAGGCTATGCACCAAACAGAAAAAGCACTGAACATTTGTTAATTTCACATGGGAGAAAGACACATAGGGATGGGGTGTAATGCAAATAAGTTAATTTCATCATGTACACTTTTTTAAAAAAGCAATAATTTACAAATGTTGTATTACAAGGCCATAACCAGGCTTCAGTCATGGCAGTGTTAGCGATACAGTTGAACTGAATGGTGGAAATTCAAACCCTCACTGGTGTAGCTTAATCCTGTCAATGAAGACCTGGGTTGTTCCCAGAACAATTTTGCATTTTGGGAGGTTCATGTGGGAAATGTAAGAAGTTCTCTCTGAAGCACTATATAAGAAAGATAATTGTCTTGTAAATTTTACCTGTTGCAAGCAGGCTGGTTTGTAAAAGATGTATGTTTTTGGTGTTGAGAAAAAAAGTTTATAAAATAATGTATATAATAATTTTGAAATTACTGGGCTTTTGTAGATATTCATTGCCGATCAGGTTGCTTTTAATTTTTCCTTACTGTGTTCATTTGTGTATTCTTAAGAGCATCATCTGTGTCAAATTAAACATGTAAGGCAATGGCAAATCAACAGAAAGACTAATAGGTTTGAAAATGGTACTTCTTAATCACTTCAGAACAAACTGTAACTGCCCCCCCCCCCAGTAACTATTGTTTCTGTTTCTAAAAGACAGTTTCTTGACTTTTTTTTTCTTCCTCGAATGTGTCTTTGCACAAATGCTCTTACAGACATGATTTCCAATGCCATTTGCACCATTTCTCCAGTCACTCAACAACTGTATGCAAAGGGAAAGTTATCACTTAGGTGGATCGGGTCCCTCGTCAGCAAATGCATTGGTCTTTCATATTTACTGTTGGCAGTATTGTCTTGTGTTATTTTGCTACAAAACAAAAAACAAACAAAAAAAAGGTGTACAGGTTTGTAACTGCCAAACTTTGCTAAGTTGATCATTAAAATCAGTTTTCAAGTAAAACAAAACAACTCTTGATTGACTTCCTTCACTGAGGTGCAGTGGTTGGCAAACTTTTTCCGCTCGTGACCTCCCTGTGTGGCTGTGGCGGCAGCAGAGCAGGAGGAGCGGTGAGGGGTGCAGGGCAGAGCACGAAACAAATGAGAACAAATGAGTTGGAGCCAGAAGAGCAGCAGCACCACCACCACCAGGTCAGCAAAAAACAAAACAAAAGCTTTAGCGTTGCTCTGGGCTGCTTAGACAGTGCACCAGGGAGCTGAGGAGTGCAGGGCGCTAGGGCGCACATTTTGGGAAGCTCTGCATTGGTGCATCCTCATTTTACACTATATATCAGTCATGGAGGTGATGCGGCCATTTTCTCCTTCTTATCATGGATGCCCAAGACTTAAATCTCTAAGGATGTAGTACGAGGAATCTGATGAAGCCTGCTTTGCTCTGTGGATTTTATTCCGTCTGCATTTCCTGGACTGTGCAGACCAGAGACAATTTTCACTCTAAAACCTGTGCATTGACCGGCAACAAATGTTTCTTCCTTCCCATAAACTGTGCACATGTCAAACACGTGCAAACACTGTTAAGCATACTTTAATTGATCGGATGTGTTCAAGAGAAGTACAGTAGTACCTCAGTTTACGCAATTAATACGTTCTCCGGAACGTTACGTAATGCGGAAATTTCGTAAACCGAAACGCGGATTGCCATAGCAATGGCAGCGGCACTACAAACCTCCAGGCATGGGGAAACTTCCTTCGCAAACTGAATTCCCCCCCCCCCAAAAAAAAGACATAAACCGAGGCATTATTTCGAATGGATTTCTGTTCGTAAACCGGAAATTATGTAAACCGAGGTGTACGTAAACCGAGGCACTACTGTATTCAGTTTAAAGCAGGGAACATTTTCTAAAATTATAAGCAAAAACAGAGAATGGAATTTGTTATGTTTAAAAACAGAACAGAACCAGGATTAGACCTCAAGGTGAGAAAAAAAGGAGAATGTCTCAAAGTGGACACTCTGAGGTATCTAGAATTCTGCTGACCAATTCAGTCATATTCTAGATTTTGCTGCGCTCTTAGAGAATAACCACCCTAATTCAGTCATAGAGCCCACATTTTCAAAACAAAATATCTAGATTTGACATACCTTGTTTAAAATATCATAAATCAGGTAACTAGAAAAATCTCTTGTATACTATACTAGTGATAATCATGTCATCCAGTCAACTCCGACTTAAGGTGTCCCTTTTCAGAGTTTTCCAGGTAGAGAATACTCAGAATTAGTTTACCATTCTCTTTTTTGGGGGTCCTGTGTGCAGCTTTGCCCAAGGCCACACAGGCTGGCTGTACTCACAGGAGGGGACACAGTGTGGAATCCAACTCCCAACTGATACATAAACCGCTGAGCTATGCAGTATGCTATACTGTTGTTGTTTAGTCATTAAGTCGTGTCCGACTCTTCGTGACCCCATGGACCAGAGCACGCCAGGCCCCTCCTGTCTTCCACTGCCTCCCGGAGTTGGGTCAAATTCATGTTGGTCGCTTCGATGACACTGTCCAACCATCTCATCCTCTGTCGTCCCCTTCTCCTCTTTCCTTCACACTTTCCTAACATCAGGGTCTTTTCCAGGGAGTCTTCTCTTCTCATGAGGTGGCCAAAGTATTGGAGCCTCAGCTTCAGGATCTGTCCTTCCAGTGAGCACTCAGGGTTGGTTTCCTTCAGTATGGATAGGTTTGATCTCCTTGCAGTCCAGGGGACTCTCAAGAGTCTCCTCCAGCAACACAATTCAAAAGCATCAATTCTTCGGCGGTCAGCCTTCTTTATGGTCCAGCTCTCACTTCCATACATCACTACAGGAAAAACCATAGCTTTGACTATGCGGACTTTTGTTGGCAAGGTGATGTCTCTGCTTTTTAAGATGCTGTCTAGGTTTGTCATCGCTTTCCTCCCAAGAAGCAGGCTTCTTTTAATTTCGTGGCTGCTGTCCCCATCTGCAGTGATCATGGAGCCCAAGAAAGTAAAATCTGTCACAGCCTCCATATCTTCCCCCTTCCCATATCATAGTATGCAATACTAGAAACAAATTTGTCACTTTCGTTTTCTCTCTCTTATGCATTTTTTTCATTTTTTAGAATAGCTTCATCCTATTTTTCCATGGGTTTGTGATATTTTTAAAACTTGCATGAAAATTCATATGCAGATTCATGCATTTTCTCAAAATGAACACATTTTTACCCACAACGTTGTATAGCAGGCATATTTTGCAAGCACATTTCCATCATATAGTGCAGTTACACCGATTCTTTCTCTGATGTTTAAAAACAAAACAGCTATTTGGTATATAGAATTATGTACATGTAAACTGTAAGCTTTTAATTCCAAGGCTTCAACAGAGTCATAAACACAAGGTCAACTACCAGTACTGCAGGTCAACTATAATATGTGTTATAGTTGTATCTGGTTAGACATTTTCCCTGAACTTTGACACCGTTTATTTACAATTGCACCACACTTAGCTTAAATGCCCATTTCTCTTATAAACCACAACTAAACTGACTCATGAGAGCCAGTGTAGTATAGCTGATGGAGTCTTGGACTAGGACTAAGGAGACCTGGGTTCAAATCTCCAGTCACTACAGAAACACACGGAGAGGGTGGCAATGGTAAAACTTGTCCTTAAATATCTCACATACCTTGGAAGCCATGCACATAATACACTTCTCTCACTCCAACCATATCTAGTTTCTTTCATTATCTTTTCCAGTACTATTTAATTTTCAATTTCCTCTTTGTCCATTATCATACCACCTCTTCCCATCCTTTCATGGACCATGGCTAGCTGACTGAAATAACTGACATTAAATTTGTCCACCACTGGCCCCTGCTTTAAGATCACCAGCTTTAGAGGTCAACAACAACAAAAAGCAATATTACAACTTGCACTAACCTTTCCACTTTATCTACTCCCAGGACTTTCCAGGGAGACACACCAGAAATGCGTGTGGCAGTGGCTACCAGACAGTAGGGGAACTCAGGGCCCCCACAAAAGGAGCATGTGGGGCCCACGTGTGGCTCCAGTGCTCTGTAGTGGGCATATTTTTTAAAAATCTATTATAATGTATTTATTTATGCATTACATTTTCCCTACACACATACACCTTTCTACAAAAGAAATGGCACTCAAGGTGGCTTACAAACAGCATAAAAGGACGAATCAAAACCAAATTTAACTATAAAAACCATTAAAATCC
The DNA here is from genome assembly GCA_037013535.1 of Intellagama lesueurii. Classification (NCBI taxonomy): domain Eukaryota; kingdom Metazoa; phylum Chordata; class Lepidosauria; order Squamata; family Agamidae; genus Intellagama; species Intellagama lesueurii. The sequence goes on from JBAJHW010000003.1 coordinate 13,680,350, forward strand.
AGCAAACCAACCCCACCATAAGAACAAATAAACTAACAAAAAAGTCTGAAATGAATAACCTTTAGGACCTAAGAATTGTTGAGCTGGAAGGGACCCTATGGATCATCGAGTCCAGCCCCTGCCAAGGAGGCACAAGTGGGGAATCAAACTCCAGCCTCCAGCTCTGCAGCCAGAGACCCTAAACCACTGAGCTGTCCAGAAGTTCAAATGTTACCTGAAGTGTTTGTTTCAGGATGAGTTCACCTTACACACACACACACACACACACACACACACACACACACACACAACACCGGGTCAGCCTTATCCAGTGAACCATCTTCCCAAATATTGAGCAAAATCTCACAAACATCCTAGTCAGTGTGGCCAATGGAATTGTAGTCAATACATCACTTCCACATTAAGGAATGCAGACCTAAACATTTGAGGCCAATGTTAGTACATAAAGGAAGAGATGAGTTAGCCTTTTGAGTGTATTGATCTGTTCACTTCTGAATTCTTTTAATGCCAGTTGCCTTCCACCTACAGCTATCTAATGACAGATAGATACTAGTTTTCATTACAATACTGTTAGTAGCCAACACAGCTTTGTCAACTTCTTACACAATTCAACAGGCATCATGAGCCATCCTCCTTCCTGTTGTAAAACTGCTTTGGGAACGATGCATCCCGCTCTGTTTTGTTTTCTCGTTTTGTTTTGCTTAAATACAATCACACAATGATCACCTGAGATAACCGGCAATACCTACGGGCTCTCTTCCATGCAGCTTCACATGGGTCATGCTTTTGATTCTTCCACAGTGTGTGTTCAGCAGCCACTAATCTACGAAAAAGAGCAAGATCTCACAACCTGATCTTAAAAAAAACACTGATAAAAACTTTCTCACTTGGTTCTCAGGAACATAGTCATAGAAGGGGTCTTCTAGAACCCCTCCCCCTTCATTATAGATATATATTAGCAAAGTCTATTTCAGAGCTGGAGAAGGTAGAGAAAGGTGTGACCAGCTTGATCAAAGGAGTTGAGCCATTCACCCGTGTGGAAAGAGTGCCATACCTGAGGTACTTTTGCTTAGGATGTGTAATGGAGCCAGATAGAAACTCCCACTTTCAGTCTCTCTCTCTCCATCTCTCCCTGTCTTTCATAAAACTAGTGAAACTGAAGTGTGAGAAATTCAGAACAGACTAAGGCAGTAATTCCTTCCCATCACATGCAGCCAAGCCAGAGATGGTTCTACCTCAGGGAGCAGATGGCAGGAGGGTGGCAGCAAGCTATTGGATGAGAGAGACTGTATGACTGTGAGCTACACTTTGGCCCCTCCAAGATACCTCAATATTGCAGATGTGCAGCACACACACAAAACCTTGCATGGAGCCAGTGAGTTTTCCTGCTTTAAAAATCAACACTTTCCTATAGCTCTCATCCTGAGATTTGCTTTTCGACCTGGAGATCCAGAAAAGCATAGCCATTCCCCAAGTCTTCAGCTGGTATTCTGAGACCTGGAATTCTTAGCTAGGAGTTGGCTTAAATTCAAAGGGATTTACATCCAAGTCATGTGCAGGGTTAGGGTGTAGGGGCCTCCAACCCCATGCACCACTTGGGAATCAGCTGAATTCAGTGACACCATCACCTGAAAAAGTTATTCGTGGCCAATGGCCGCATTAGCTGCAGTTCTCTGTGACTTCAAGTTCCAAATAGTAACTTTTCCAAGCTCAAGGCATAATATAAGTGGACATCCATTGGACTGGACTATGCATTGTTTATGCAGGAAGAAATAACGAATGTTCCATGAGTATAAATAGACAATTAAAGCAGCATGTCTGTTGTTGAACTAAATACTGGCTTTGTGATTGCTTCTGCGGTTGCCAGTGCAATCAATAGAATGCAATCGATGTGGAGAATTTTCATTAATAATAAAAATTGTCCTACTGTTGTTGTGCACACAGCTGGCTTTCAGCCTGAGTTGGATAATTGCATTTGACCGGCTAATTGATATACAGAGGATGTACAAGCAGCCCTTCTTCCCCAGAGATTGTGTGCGATAGTGAGGCTGTCTCAGTCCAAGGAGACCAGAGTTGGACTGGGCCAGGGAAGGAAGAGAGGAAATGGGAAACACCAGGCACAATTAAACCGGGGCACTTGGAGCAATCCAGGTCATGTTTAAATGGCTGTTATCTTTGGTACGATCTATTTTATCTCGCACTTCAGCAAAGCCTCCGTTAACACAAGAGAGATTTCGTCTGTGAGAAGAATCTGGATGGCACTTCAGATTGCTCCAACTTCTCCCCCTTTCGATTATTTATGCCCCTTCTCCATCCATTTCCCTGCCTTTTGTCGCAGCGGTCATACCAGGGGCTATGGTGACTTCCCTTTCGTGGTTGCTTAATGTAGCAAATGGCATAGTGCTACAGCAATACATCAACCCAAGTATTCCCTTATATCTGAAATAGCACTACATCACTTAGGAGAATGTTTTTAAAAATTATGAGATGAGGAAAAGAGAAGAGAGGGTATCTCTGCAGCTGTCACCACCCACTACATGTGTCATATGGTTGTCACCGAAGAGAACACCGCCCACAGCTCTATTTGAGAGTGAATTATGCAGCCATACAGGCTGTAGAACAGGATAATCAGGGGCACTCCCAATTGCACTAAATAAACTGCAGCCCTGATTCTGGGCTGGAAAGGAGTGGAACAGCTTGCAAAAGAAGCAGGATGGATTGTTGTTACCTAAAACACAAGTGGTTGCTGGAAAATAGGGCAACCCAAACCGTGCCAAAAGCAAACCAAGTAGCGAGCTATATGCTTGTCTGATAGTCCACATTTGTAGGTTGTGTTTCATTTCTCATTCAAGCATCAGTAGCTACTGTACTGTAAGAGAATAGGAGAACTGTAATAGGAGAACTGTTTCAACAGGCTCCGAGTTGAAATGGGGGTTTGGTGATGTATCCTATGGCTGGCTTCCGTATCTGTCAGTGGTTTCCCCCAGTAGCTGTTGTTCGTAGAGCAGTGTCGGGCAAATAAGGTGCTTTGGGCCAAAGTTTGCATCCTCAGCACCTGCCATGGGCTTCACCAGGCCTAGAAATGCCCAGCCCAAATGGGGGAAGATCCCACAAGTGCCCAGATAGCCACTTATAGTTTGATTTTTGGGGTTTGAGGGGACTTTCTCAACCTCTCTGAAACGAAAAGTGCTACTCTTAGAAGACAATGCCATTTTTAGCAGTAGAGAAGGAGAGATTTTGATTTTTATGAGTGCCTTCCGAACTGAGGCACCAATCACCACCCATTGCCTGCTGCTGCTGCTGCCTGGGTGTACAGGATCAGCATGAAGGTTTGGACGTTACCCCCTGTGGCCCAAGAGAATGTACCCACTGGCTTTCTCCCAGGCTCCTCCCCTCATTCTCTCATTGGGCCTTCTGGACCCAATGAGAGTTGAGCATCGCCATTGCAATCGATGACCCTTCTTGTTGCGGAAGCCCTGGCAGCAGTGGCATAGGGCCCGAGGACAAAAATTCACACCACCCCAATCCTGCTCTGCCTTTTTCATGCCACAACAGCTTGTCTGCTGGTCTCTGGTTATAGCCCTGAAATCTGAGGTAATGGGCTGGAGCTGACTTGGAAACTCTATCAGCAGTGGTCTGAGAGAACCATTTTTTAATTTTTTTTTTCATGGTGGGTTTGGGGGAAGGGTAATTTTCCCACACCTACTGAAGTTCTCTATATGTATAAATTTAACCTGCTGCCCTTTCATCCATCCCCGGAAAGGTCAGGACCACACCCACCAGAAAGACCACTCTTAACGACTGTTAACAACCCATGACAATGGGTGGAGAAGGACTGCAGAGGTGGGATTATCCCTCACCCCCATCCATTGTCCATCTAATGAGCCTATTCAGACCAGGGGGAAGTGAAACCAACGTGGAGGATATATCAGGGATCTCCTACCAACTTTCCTCAGACTGAAGAAGCTACTTGGATGAGTAGCGAAACGTTTCAACCTAACAAGAAAGAAGTCCAGTTGCCACGACTCAACTTCCAGATAACCTCACCTGGATGACTGAGAATCTTCACAGATATATTCTCTATGAACAATTAATAAAAATTGTCCTTTTTTCACTATCCCTTGTACTCAACATACCCTCTAATTGTCAGCCCCGCTGAGTGGGGCTCTGCCTCTTGCGCACACGACTTCACCCCTGCATGTGTTTGTGACTCTGCCTCCCCCACATGCTGGGTTCCATTGCAACTGGAACCTAATGTGATCACTGCACGGAGGAGAAAGACAGCTGTGCGCAGGGAGGCAGAGACACACGTGCATGCATGCCCAGCTTAGCAGGAACCTTGCTTGTACTGTACAACGAATGTTATATAGGTGAAATGAGAGCTCTTTGGCTGAAATCCTGTTGTACCTTTATGCAACTAGCATACAGTAGGACCCCCTTATATGTGGGATCATTTTCCGCTGATTCACTTATCCATGGTCTGAAATTGTTTTAAAAAATCCTAGAAATATATATTTCTAAATATGAAGTTCTCAGAATTGGCCACTAGAGGGAGCAAGAGACCATGCTATGTATAGCATTCGCTAGATAAAAATATTTCCACAATGTCATTACCAGAACTGGCCACTAGAGGGAGCCAAAGGCCATGCTATGCATAGCATTTGCTATTAAAATAGTATTTGCCATAATCTGTGTTTTTCAGCATCCATGTGGGGTGGGCTTGGAACCAATTCCCCATAGATATGGGGGTTCTACTGTAACATTTAGTTGTAAATGGCTGTAAGTTAAGAAATCTCTGCTGATATTATCTGTTGCATCTGCATTGCACACCTCTATCTATGTTCAACAGTTAATATTTATAGCAGTGGTACCCAACCTGGGATAACTGAGGTGTTTTTGGATTGCAATTCCCAGAAGCCTTCACCACCAGCTGAGTTGGCCAATGTTTCTGAGAATTGCAGTCCAAGAACACATGGGTTATTCAAGTTTGGGAACCACTTGTCCATAGGGATTTCTTAGCTTACAGCAATTTGTTAAGAGTTACACTATTTGTGGGCTTGCACAGCAGAATTCCAGCCATGGCGTACCATGATGGCCCTCCAAATATTGCTGGATTGCAAACCCCTCTCATTGTTGCTATGCTGACTAGGGCAAACAAGATTTGCTGACTATAGATGTATGGAAGGCCACATATTACTTTTCTCTTTTTTTAAAATGATTGCTATGAGTAAAAACCATAGATGAAGTCTAACAAAATCAAGCTAAATATTCCTTCTTCTCAAATTGAAGTACCTCATCATTAAAAGAATCTGAGGAACAAATTGTAAAGAATGGTCCAAGCGAGTAAGGACTGTTTGACATACTAGCTTATGCCTCAGTTAAGAACACTTCTTAGACCTTATTGGGTTGCAGAATCTATCAGTTACTTTTACCTCAGACAGAGGCAGTGGAGCACTTTCTTCTTCAGATACCAGAGAAGTGTTGGTCTACACTTCAGATTGAAGCCACTTTCAAATCAGCCTCATTTCTTAATAGGGAAACATGACAATGTGCATTTGCTGTTAAGACTGAGAAGACCTCTGATGCTGAGCAAGAAATACCACATGGGGGCAGTGTTGGATAAGATACAATATGGCTGAGAGCTGGTCAGATAGGAACTCTACCAAATCTTATCTATGCACATGTGTTTAAAGCAAAGAGGAAATATCCCACTAACGGAATTACAATTTAGAAAAAGTTATTGTGGTATGTCTGGGGGTGCAGTCCTGTGCCAAAAGATATATTTTACTTAAATTTATTTTAAAGAAATGTCTGAGAGGGACCTAGCAACCTTGCGAACTACTGATCATGGCTTACAATAGTGAACTCATCTGATGAGTGTCAACAGGATGAGAAGCAAAATGGGTTTACTATTTAGGTGTTTACAAGGATTTCTACTCCACATGTAAGGAGAGAGCACGTTATGCTTTCTTGCTCTGTTGTTGCTTTCTGCTCACAAATGCAAAATGTGTGAAGAGGCTCTGTTGTACCCATGATTGCTTGCTTACTTACTTGATTTAGGAGCCTTGTGGCACAGTGGTTAAACTGCAGTACTGCAGTCAAGACTCTGCTCATAGGTTTGCTCCTGACGGGCTCAGGTAGCCCGCTTGAGGTTGACTCAGCCTTCCATCCTTCCGAGGTCAGTAAATTGAGGACCCAGCTCTCGGGGGGTGGGGGTGGGAGGGAGTTGGCAATGTGTAGCCTGCATAATTAAATTGTAAACCACCCAGAGAGTGCTTTAAGCCAGGGGTCCCAAACCCCCGGTCCATGGACCGATACTGGTCTGTGGCCTTGGCAGCACCGGGCCACGGAGACAGATCTCCCAGGGGGGCCCACGCCAGCACAGACGTACTCCTGCCCCCTCCACGCACGCTAAACCAGCCCGCAGTGTCAAAAAGATTGGGGACCACTGCTTTAAGCAACACATTTTGCTTGTTTATTGCATTTATACACTGCCCATCTAATGGCAAGCTAATACTCTGGGCAGTTTACAACTATTAAAAATGTCACGCCCACTCACCTTGACAAGAAATAACTAACTAATTCAAAAAAGAGAGAGAAATCTTCCAAATGCGACAATTAAATGGAAATAGAATTTTAACATAATGGGTTAACAAAACTATCACACGAGGAGGACGTTCTTCAAGGCCTCTTTAAAAAGTCCCATTTTAGCCAGCTGCTTAGAGGTCAGAAGGTAGGTGTTCCTTTGGAACACATTCCAAAGTGTCACAACCACCAGGATGACTATATGGGTTGCAGAACATGGAAAAACTGGGGTTCTAGGACAGTAGGTTTTGTACACAGAAGGTTTGCAGAAATTATAGAAACCTTGTCTAGGAAAAAAAGACAGCACTCCTCCCTTGGAGATGAGAAACTGAAAAATCTCAGTGAGAGAAGCCAGCATAAAATGGACAACAATAAACTGAGTTATTACTATTTAGATAATATTATTTACATCCCAAGGTTGTGTTTAAGCCAAACTTGTGCCAAAGGCCCCGTCCATCATTTTACAGGCTCACCACATTTTATAGGTTTGCAACAGCTCAGTGGGAGAAACTTCCCTCTCTGCTCTGAAACGAACATCTGACAAAAGACAAATTAGGCAATTTTTACCTAGCCAGTGGTAGTGTTGGCTGGAAACTGGCTCACCAGTGAGAAGATATCCATCTGGCTGCTATGTGACATCAACTGCTAGATAGGATAGATCAATTTTAGAGCTGTTACTTCAGTCACCAGTAGAGATGGGGGTATACGAATATGAATATCCCCACGCAGCTGGAGTTAACGAGGGGCCAGCCCCAGGGGCTGGACCATCCACTCACACGACCACTGGCAACCCCTCCCTTCCTTCCAATCGCTCCGGAGCAATGCTCAGCTAGCCACTCGGCAGCCTTGCAGGGAGACTCGTCCTCCCTCCCTCTGCCAGGAGTGGCTAGCTGACCGGGAAGAGAACGGTGCTCGGGAGCGATTGGAAGGATGAGCCGGCAGTGACGGACATCTGAGTGGATGGTCCGGCCCCAGGGGCCAGACCCTCGTTAACTCCAGCTGTCCGGGGATATTCGTATATGAATACGAATACCCCCATCTCTAGTCACCAGTTATAGGGTATCTGAGAAACTTGGTGCACATTCTCCTCCAATTTCAAATTGCTCAGTAAAATTTACCTCAGCCACACAAGCAGTTTCCAATCTAGGAACTTCCACGACCAAACATCTCCTTGCTTGCTAGCTTTACATTGTAAGGTAATTATAGCAATGGTACCAAAGCAGGCTAAAAAGCCAGCACACACTTACACAACCGAGGCCTGAGTGAGAGAGAGACTGTGGGAGTAGCCACTGAAAGCACCCTCTCTCATGTTTTCACCAGACCTGCCTGTGAGGGTGGTGTGACTGAGAGAAGACTTGGAGATCTCAAAAACTGGGGATGGAACTTGGACTTTTTAACGTAATTGATCTATGTTACTGTAATCTGAAGTAATTTTTTTGCCACACTTGTATGTAAGAACTTGGTCTGATGTACATAGGACACTGAATTAGACTGAGAATTCATAGACTCTAGAATCTTGCTATATCCCCGGCCAATCAGATTTCTCTACAAACTTCATAAGCAAAATATGAGATTAATGGATGTGGCTGAAATCCTCTTGCTTTGTTACGCAAGCAGAAGTAGCATTCAGTCACTTCAAGCTGGCGATTAACAAGTCGCTGCCAGGTTTCTTGGGGATGCATATGCCCACTGGCTTGGAATGTTTTTGAGAATTTCAGTGGGGACTTGTTAATTGCCAGCTAGAAGTGACTGAATGTGATGCTGTTTGTCTTCTGCATGCATAACGAAGTAACAGAATTTCAGCCAACTTCTCCTGTTCCCCCAAACCTCAGTAACTAACTGGTATTCAATGATGGAAGTTCTACATGGCTGCCATGGGTAACAGCCATTGTTAGACTTTGGCCACTGGAAAACACTAAGGAGTTTTTTCAATTAAAGAAAAAAAACTAACCCCCCCCCCAAGTGATACTGCTAAATAATTGTTATTGTTATTGATCTCTTGCCATTATTGTTGTTGCTATGGAAAATGTCTGCCCCAAAAGGGAAATATTCCACAGTCTTCCCCCCCATCAGCAAATCCTTCAGAGATTCTTTAATCCTTATTTAAGAGAATTTGCAGCCAATTCCTTATCATGTCTGACATTAATAAACAATAATCTTCATTAGTCAGTTCTCTGTTACTCAAACTTCGCAGTATCTCTTTGTTTAAAAGGCAGGTATCTCAGCATTTAATTAGACTTTTTTCTTTTTGGATTGACAACTCTTTGGAGAGTATCAGCTTGATCAAATATTTCTGGGCCACCTACATGGTGCAAAAGGTTCTCTGTGGCTTGAAGATAAGCACCTATGCACAAGAAGACAGATTAGTTTCCCTCCCCTGCCCGAGCTGGTGTAAGCCTGAGGCCATGCATGATTGTTAACTGATGCTGAGTCACATGTGTGACTTCATTTTGCTCCTCATCGAAACACCCTGCACTTTTGCTATCTCATCCTAAGATAAAGGATCATAATGCTTCATCCACCTTCTTCTAATCAGGCTCTCATTAACCGGTGGAGATGACATTCTGTGGCATTTTAGAACTTTGGCAGAACTTTTTTTTCCTCCCAGAAGTCTTCATCACTAGCTGTGCTGGCCAGGAGTTGTGGGAGTTGTAGTCCAAGAACATCTTGGGACCCAATGTTGGAAACCACTGGGATAAATCATTCTATAAGATTCAAAGTTCAAAGTCTTGCTTGGCCATGAAAACTCACTGGGGGTTGGCAATGGTAAATTACTCTTTAAAAAATACATATATCTTGAAAACATTGTAAGGTTTTCATAGGTGTAAAGTGACTTGATGGCACATAACAACAAATTCTTTGACTGTTAGCTGATGCTAATAATTTGGTATTTAGACTGATAATATACTACTTTTGATCCTTTTGAAAACATCTTCCTTCCTTCCTTCCTTCCTTCCTTCCTTCCTTCCTTCCTTCCTTCCTTCCTTCCTTCCTTCCTTCCTTCCTTCCTTCCTTCCTTCCTTCTTATCTACTTATCTGTCCATCTATCTATTTCTCTATCAGATGAGTGGGGAAAGTATGACCTGCAGATTGCATGCACCTCTGGGATTTCCCTGGACCCCTCCAATACACACACTCCATAAAAATCATCAGTTGCAACTCCAGAAGCTCTAGGGCAGTGATGGCGAACCTATGGCACGCGTGCCACAGCAGGCACACAGAGTCCTCTCTGTGGGCACACGAGCCATAAGTTGCCATAGAGAAATACTTACCCGTCCTCCGATCCCAGATTTCGGCACTCCCCTCTGCTGGTGCAGTGGTCCAGCGGAGAGGTTCAATGGCGACCATTATCGGTCTAGCCCAATGGGGGATTGGAGGACCAGTAAGTATTTATTTGTTAATACCGTCCATAGGTAAAGCTTCCCCTTGACATTTAGTCCAGTCGTGTCCGACTCTAGGGCGCGGTGCTCATCCCCGTCTCCAAGCCGTAGAGCCAGCGTTTGTCCTAAGACAGTTTCCGTGGTCATGTGGCCAGCGCGACTAGACACGGAACGCAGTTACCTTCCCACCATGGTAGTACCTATTTATCTACTCGCATTTTTACATGCTTTCAAACGGCTAGATTGGCAGAAGCTGGGACAAGCGACGGGAGCTCACTCCGTCCCGTGGATTCGATCTTACGACTGCTGGTCTTCTGACCTTACAGCACAGAGGCTTCTGCGGTTTAACCCGCAGCGCCACCACGTCCCGCTACCGTCCATAGGGGGGGGGGGGGAAACACAAGCATTTAACCCTTGCAGTGCAGGAGCAGTTGTTTTTTCTAAACTAAAACCTCAGCATTCGGGTTTTAATTTCAGTATTGGCACTTTGAAATAAATAAGTTGATTTTGAGTTGCAGTTTGGGCACTCGGGCTCAAAAAGGTTCACCATCACTGGTCTAGGGGGATGTAACTGGCCATTTGGGACCACTCCCACTTTCTGGAGGGTGGGTTCAGAATCAGAAGTGACTGGAAGTCAATGGTCAGAATCATACTGTTTAGTTGTGCCAGCATAAGTGCAATGGCATAAATAATAGCAGAACTGTGCCAATAGTTAATAAGTTGCAACTTGTATCCCTCATCACACACCAACTCACATGGTCCCTTCTGAGTTAGGCTGAAGGCTTTGTTTTAACCTACAAAGCCCTTCATGGGCTATTTGTCTTTCCTTCAGAACTTCAGCCTGTACCACATGATCTTCGCAGGCTCTACTTTTGTGAGTGGCCACACCAAGGAAGGCAAAGAGGAATATTATTAGAAACTGGGCCTTCTTGGTAGTAGCCTCATTCCTTATGGAATGGGTTCCCACTACATCTGTGCCAAGCCTCTCCCTCCCAACCTGTAAGAGGATGTTGAAGACATGGCTCTTCAGAGAAGCATTCAGGGACATCCTCTCCCGATTTAGACTATAAACAAATCACCCAACCCCTCCCCATCATTTCGGTTTTAGTTAGCTTGTTTTGCTAGTTGCATTTCTTTGCTCCCCCCCCCCCTTTAACTTAACCTTTGATATGGGGGTGGGTTCACGAGTCAATTTTACTCCTCTTCTTCTTCCTTTGATTGTAACCCACCTCAGGCAGCTTATAAGCATTTGAAATGAAATGAAATGAATGAATGAATGAATGAATGAATGAATGAATGAATGAATGAATGAATACGGTGACTAATTAACTGATGCCAACTCACTGCTGCAATTTATGCCATTGCACCTAAGCCAATAATATTCTGGCTATTCTCTCTCTCTCTCTCTCTCTCTCACACACACACACACACACACACACATCTTTGAGCCCTTCTTGTAGACAGGGCCTTGAAGGCTGCTTTGATAACAGTCTGCATTTCAGCATTTATCATTACGTTGCTGATCAACCTGTTGAACTTTCTTCTTGTTGCTGCTCCTTTAGCAGCCACCCCACCCTTTGCAGGTGTACCGTTTTAATGTGCTCTGGAGCTTCACATTTACTTGCACTTCCTAGTGACTCAAGGTAAACAGATGAAGCTGGATGCTTCTGATATGTGTTGTTCTTTGAACATCAGAGTTTCTGCTGGGTAATAGCCCTATAACCCAATCTTTCTTGTGTTCTGAAATACATCAGTGGCCTCCACTTTGACAAGACAATAAGTGGCTGTTGGTATAAACAACAGGTAATTGCATTGTTCTAGAGTAACTAAGACAGCTACAGGATATGAGCCTCATTAACAAGTTTCTTGTGACTTATGTCTAATTTTTTTCAAGAGCTTTCTGAAAAGGGCTGCAAACCACAGTGTACATCTTAGTTATACAGACATTTTTACTACTGCCTTTACTCCGTAACTGTAGTCTAAGCTGACTGATCCTAGAGATTTTCTTTCAGCATTTTAGGGTGGAATTAAATGATATAGAAACCACAAGGCTGACCTGAAAAACAGCAGCTCCAGCTTAGGTTTCCTACCACAGTGTCTCCACCCATAGCAAATGTGGGGGCTGGTGACTCCAATTTCATGTGTAGTGGTTGTGGTGTATTCGCTCTGGGTTTTGTTCTGAACTAAAAAAACAAGAGGGAGTTACGAAACATGTTCAAGGAGGCTCACAAATTTGCGGAATTTTAGAATAATAGTAGTATTGCACACACTAAAACTGCATATTAGTGGGAGGGGGCTTTAGAGCTTAATGCCATTGCTTGCCACTCACTTGATTGGTAAAGTTTGATGAGTAAAATTTAACATCCAACCCTGTCTCTCCTTGCCATCTAAATCCAAGGAAGCTGTTTCAGCTCTAGATCAGTGTCAGGTGTCAGTAATGGACTGGATGAAGGCGAATAAACTGAAACTTAATCCAGGAAAGACAGAGGTGCTCCTGGTAAATTGAAAAGCAGATCAAGGAATAGAGCTGCAGCCCATGGTGGATGGGGTTACACTCACTCTGAAAACACAGATGCACAGTTTGGGGGTGCTCCTGTATTCGTCTCTGAGCGCGGATGCCCAGGTTTTGATGGTGGCCAAGAGTGCCATTGCACAGTTAAAACTAGGGCATTAGCTGCACTCATCCTTGAGAGGTCTGATCTGGCCATGGTGACACATACCCTAATTACATCTCGGCTGGATTACTGTAATACACTACACGTGGGGCTGCCTTTGGAAAGTGTTTAGAAACTCCAATGGGTTAAAAATGCTGCAGCCAAATGGTTAACTGGCACTGGTTACAGGGAATATATACTCCCCTTTTATAGCATCTCCCCTGGCTGCCGATCTGTTTCTGGGCACAATTCAGAGTGCTGGCTTTAATGTATAAAGCCATAAATGGCTTGGGTCCAAGCTATCTCAAAAATTATATCCCCTTTTTTTGGCCTATCCAGCTAAGGTCTTCCAGAGAGGCCTTTCTCTCAGTCCCACCCCACCCCCAAAGGTGCACTTCGTAACACAGGAGAGGGTCTTCTCTGTGGCTGCTCCCAGACTCTGAAACTCCCTCCCATGGGAGGCCAGACTGTCTCCATCTTTGCTGTCCTTCTGCAAGCAGACAAAGACTTTCCTCTTCAGGCAGGCTCTACTCGAAACCAGCCATTCTCAACAGAGGCCGTATGGCCCCCTGGGAGGCCCTGGCACACTTTAAGGGGACCGCAGACTGGAAACAATGCTTCACATGCCACCTTGTACGGTTTGCTATGTGACTTTGTACAATCCTGATTTTGCCTATGTTTCTTTCATATTGTGTTTATGGCCATGGCCAAAAAAAAAAAAAAAAACATTTTCAGGGCTTTCCAGGTAGAGAATGCTCAGAAGTGTTTTCCCCTTCCCTTCTTCTGGGGTGCCCTGGGATCACTGTGCAGCTTGCCCAAGGCTCCCCAGGTTGGCTCTTCTCTCAAGAGTCATAGCGGGGAATCGAACTCCCAACCTCTGGCTCCATAGCCAGAGACCTAAACCATTGAGCTATCCAGCCAGCCTAATAACGAAATTCCTAGAAACCTTTTCACTAAAAATACCCAACATGGAGGTGCAAAGAAACAAAAACAAAACCCGACCAGCCCCAGCAACCCCCTAACCTGGTCAGATCCCCACCCGGAACAGCCCATTGAGGTCTGGCCAGGCTCCGTTGTCACAGCATGTTGAGTGGCTGAAAAGAGCAACAATCAAATTAAGATCCAGAGGGATTGGAATAAAATGTCCCAGAAGAAGGCATGATTGTCTGGTAGCCTAGAAACCCAAATAGGCTTGTTGTATACCATAACATGGTTGCGTTTCCCACTTGTTTGTGCCATTTCCTGAAATCTTTATATCACTGGTTGGATGCGGGCAAGGAAAACCAGGATGTGCTTAGGGATTAAAGTGGATCAAGATGCCTCTGAAAATCTTGCAAGAAGCCGTTGCGGCTCAGTTTTTCCTTCTAGGCTGTAAACATGACATTTAGAAACATTCACAAAAAGACAGTCGAGGGGAAAAGGGCTTCGCCAAACCTATCACTTCCTCTTCCTCAACATTATGTAGGCAATAGAGAGTGGGCTAAATATAAATACTGCGTCATTTTCCCCTCCAGCAAACAGCCCAGACACAACCTATTACCAATCGTCAAAAATATCAAAGGAACTAGAAGGGTGGCGGCAGAGAAATGGCTTACAACAACTTGGCAATATTCACCTCCTGGAAGGAAGGAGGTGGGTGTAACTTAGCTGGTCTCAGGAAAGAGAATCTACATCCTGTAAATGTTACATAAGTTTCCCGGTTCTCCATATATAGAATCCTCTAACTTTAATCTGGCCCCAGTGGTTTATAGTGTAGAAAAGAAAGCCTTTACTTATAATCTGTACTTTGTTGAGTATGCAACAGGTATTATTTTTCAGGAAAACTATGCCAACCATGGGTATGTACCTCTCAGAACTGTTGGACTTTGTAGCTTCAGCATGCTTCTAAATAAAAGATGAGAGAGTCAATGTGGTGTAGCAGGTAGAATGTCAGACTAGGACTCACAAGACCTGGGTTATGTTGAAGAGTTTTGAATTTTTTGTTAGATTTCCTTTAACTATGCAGCAGAGGTGCAGGGATTTACAGAGCAGAATAGTGGCTTTTCTTATTCAAATGACACTTCAAGTCTCAATAACTCACTCTGAGACATTTTCTTTACTTACAGTTGTGAACAAATCAAACAGCAAACTGACCAACATGACCGCTTTCAGCAATAGACCTCAACAGACACAAGAGAGGGGGAAAAGGACTGAGCAGAGAGATGAGGCAGGGAAGAAGCAATTGGTTAGTGCTGGATAGATTAACAGTCACACCAGCCCAGAAAGGTCCCTGCTAACCAACCCTACTAAAGGCAGCATGCAAGGTTGTAAAAAATCCAACAGGTTCAAATCTCCACTTGGCCATGGGAACTTACTGAGGTGGCCAAGGGAAACTATTCCTTGAATATCTCACATACCTCAAAACCTGTTTTAGGTACATGTTTATGGTGTCTACTGGCCTATTTAAAAGGTGTACACTGTGTGAGGCTGAAATACCTCACACAGAAGGGTACTTGGGATGCCTTTTTTGGGTTTTGGACAGGCATATGTCAAAGGATCCCTGGGGGACCAAAACACGTGCCCTTATCAACAGTCCAAACAAAGGTCTTTTAGTAACGGGTACAGAGTGAGGTAAACCTCCACTCCACTCCAATCCCAAGAACCTCAAGCCCTTTGTAGCCCGCCTGCCACAGGTCCCTCTTTATGTCCAGTCCAGGAGCAGTTCACATCACCCTCCTGTACCTGTTTTCTGAGTTTTATTCAATGAGGGCCAATTTAAGGTTCATCATCCAGCTTCTTGAGTCTTCACCGGTTGGATCCAGCATCACCAGCCTGCTGTTGGAGCCACTGAGCCTGCCTCTTCCTTCTCCGCTGCCACTACTGGGTCAGTGTGGGTCATGGCAAGTGACCTCTAAGCCATATGCCTTGCTGAGGCGAAAGGGGTCAGGTTGCAACTTGTAAGGGCCAACCTTTATAGGATAAAAAAAAGAGCCACCTCTCCTGTCTCCTGTCTCAGGGAGACTGAGTTAGAGACAGCAATTCACTCATCCTCCTCACCCTCTTCCTCACACATCTCCAACAGCCATCCCTTGCTTACAGGCTCTTAAGCCTTGGGCCCTGCCCTCACCTGTCCTGATAAAGTGACTCTTATTACCTGTGGACCACCACCTCAGGTGATCTTCCCTACTGGCCTGAGCCCCACTCATTACATCCTTGTTAGTGGTGGCGAGCTGCCCTCTTTTCAGAACACCTGCAATCAAGGAGTTGCTGGCACCCAGGAAGGTCCCCCTCCAGGCAGTCACAGTATGGTCAAACTGCTTTTGTGCCACCAGTGAGCCTGGGGGCCAGTGGGCAGAAGTGTCCGTGGGTGAGACTCTGTGGGGGCCACATGGGACAGCCTGGGTGCTGTGTCCTCCATGGCTTTGTCACAATAGCTCCTATTAGAATCATAGACTAATGGAATTGGAAGGGGTTTATAAGGCCATCGGATCCAACCCCCTACTCAGTGCAGGAATACAAATCAAAGCAGATCTAACAGATGGTTGTCCAATTTTCTCTTGAATGCCTCCAATGTAGGACTAAATTCGGAACAGATTCAATGCACTTGAGTAATCAAGGTCACCAGCCAATTCTCACCAGAATGGCCATTAGGTAGCACCAAGCTCGTTATAGCTATTGTAGATACTTGTCTTATGGATGACCATTCTAACATATGGTTGTATTTGGCAGCGTTTGGAAACATTTTTGGACTACAAATTTCAGAATCCTTGAGCTAGTATGGCCATTGACGATGTGGGCTGGAGGATTATTGGAGCTGCAGTGCAAATAACCCTTCTATGCTCTGATAGCTGGTGTGTGCTAACATTCTCCACAACATTTACTAGAGGGATGCAGATCGCCAAGATGGGGAAGAAGAGAGAGATAGGCAGAGAGAAGAGGGAGCATTCACTTTGACAGTGCACCCTAAAACATTGGTGAGAAATTCCAAGTATTTGTTGGGTTTATCTGTTTAAATCACTTGTTCACAACTCTCCACTCAGAAGAGCTTCTTTTACAACAGATTAAAACTAGCACAAACAAATATCAAGCAGTTCAAACTTTCCTTATCAGCTAATTTAAGAACTCTTTAAAAAACAGTCTTTCTCACTTTTTTTATTTTAACAAAAAAAGTCCTGCAAACCAAAGCCCCTCTGGAACAGTTCAGCTTTAGCTGTCCATCAAAAGCTGAACTGAAATAGAACCGGCTGACCTTTCCTTGGGAAATGGAAATCTCAAACAAAGAGGTGCTGCTACAGAGACATCCCTGTCTTGTGCAATCATCACCCCAACATCTTAGATTGGGTGGGACACCCAACAGGGCTTCTGATGAGGGTCTCAGACTCTAGATGGGTACATACAGGAAGAGCCATTCTTGCAGATATTCAGGCACCAAGCTGTTTCTGGCTCTACAGATCAACAGCATCTTGAATTGATCTCAAACCAATTGGGTACCAGTATAGTTAGTTCAAGACTGGTGTTGCTTTGTCTCTGAAACACGCATCAGAGGACAGTACGGCCACTGCATTTTGCTCTGGGTATTGGATTTTAATGTGAGATGGCCCAAATTGTTTCTCCTGTGAAACCAAACGCAATTTTGTTTGAAAATGCCTATGTTTCCAAACTTACCTTGCAATTCACTTTTTAAAAAAAGCACAAACAAAGAAAAAATTATGTTCTTGAAAATACATCGGGAAATTTGCACAAACACGCTGTAATGAATGAAGACATGTGTTCCCTTTAGGGAAAAAGTGCACAGAGATATATATCAATAGCCACGCTTAGTGTGGGCAGAAGACCACATTTTTTTTAATAGATATTTATTTTATTAAGCAGAACTACAGAATACAAAATATAAAATATCAAAAAACGAAAAGGAATAAAAAAATAGCCCAAAATAAGCCCTCCCCTCCCCCCTTCAGAGGACAAGAAATTCCAGTCTCCTTTGAGTCCCAGATTCCCCAGGTTTCCAGTGAGCCTTGAAAAAGATAATGAACATAAAACATTTTCCCCTAAATTTTTGTCTTTTCCTGAGCCCAAACATATATTAAATTCCAACTTTGTTTCACATAGTCTCTTGGTTGTTCACGTAGTGCTTCTGAAAGTGCATCTAATTCTGCAATATCCAACAGTTTCTTTAGGAGCTCCTCCATCGTGGGTGTTTCTTCACTTTTCCATTTTTGGGCCCAGAGTAACCTAGCAGCTACAAGTATATACATTACACAATATTTGATTTTCTTATCAGTGATTTCCGACACAATATTGAACAGTGCTATTTCAGGCTTAAAATTTAATTTTTGTTGAATGATTTCTTTTATTATTTCCCACACCTGCATCCAATATCTCTTGACTTTTTCACATGTCCACCACATATGATAATAGGTTCCTGCTTTTTTTTTACACTTCCAACAAACATTGCTATTACCCTCTGACATTTTTGCCAACCTTACAGGGGTATAGTGCCATCTATTGCAGAAGACCACATTTTGATGTATGGACCGAAGTCAGAATGAGATTGATGCTGGAAAAATGAAAACCATGGTTGAGCTTGACAGATTTGCATGCTCTGAGAGCAAAATGGTGTGCTGAAGAATGAAACTCAGAAGGGAAGTTGTAAAGGACATAGAAGAGATCCTTAAGTGTGAGGATCTATAACTGGAGACCAAGGCCAAGATAACCTACAGCATTTCCCATTATTATGTGTAATCTGGACATTGATGAAAGTTGAAAAGAGGGGAAAAATGATTCACTTGAAATGTGATGTTGCAGGAGAGCTTTATGGATACCATAGACTGTGAAAAAGACACATGAATAAATTCTAGGTCAAATCACTCTCCCTAGAAGCAAAATTGACTTAACTGGGGCTATTTTAACTTTGAGCAGATCATGAGAAAACAAGACTCACCAGAAAAGACCACCATGTTGGGAAATGGTGACAACCAACAATGAGATGGATTGACTACATAAAAGAAGCCACAACCTTGAGTTTGCAGAAGTTCAACAGGACTGTTCATGATAGTGCTATTTCTTAGAGTCATCACAATTTAGAAGCAATCTGATGGCATGGAACAGTGATCAGTTATTGGTTCTCTTTTTAATTTCAGGAAGCAGATGTATCCATGCATGAGTATAGCAACTGCCCCTTTTCACAAAAGATGCAAAATGGCACTTCCAAAAGATTGACACTTGCTTATGTTGATTCCAGTGGGGTGAATAATATACTGATGCTTGATCTTGGGGAGAATAAATGGTAAGCAAGAGAACAGGAAATAATTTAGTCCCAGAGACAAGTGGGCAGCGATCTGGAACACTGCAGAACAGTCCGTTTATTACGTGCTAAAAAGTATTATGTTCAATTCATAGAAATGCATGAGAGCAGCTTTTGCTTTTCCCCACCTCTCTCAATCCATTCAGATGTTTGGATTTCTGTGTTCTTACATGGAATCAACAGAACTTTTTTTCTGAAAACAACTTTAATCTACTATTTTCTTCCCATGGTCTGGGAACACTGTTAGGATACAGCTCACGAGCAATCTTTAACTTACATTGTCAAACCTTCCCGGATGTCTGTCTGTCTTTGAAACGTAATATGAGAGAGAAGAAGAGGGGCGGGGAACAGCTGGTGGAAAGAGACCCCGAATACTCTGCACTAGAAATGGGAGACCCAGGCTCCAGGCCTCACTGAACTACGAAATTCTTTTGGCAACCTTGTGCCAAAAGTTGTTCTTTCTCTATCTGGTCTACCTCAGAGGACTGTTGTGTTGGGATAATATGCAAAAGATGAGAACCCTGAGCATAACTCACTGGAAGAAAGACAGACCGCAAATATAACAGTCATGGTTGCTCCTGCTGCTGATAATCAGGATGATGAGCTTGAAGAGAATGGATCCTCCTGAATCATCATGGGCCCAAATTTTTATGAACAGGCAAGGTCCTCTTTCTTGATTCCTTCAACTGATATATGGCACCGTCCTTTTCCCCCTTTGATTGCGTAGGCACAGGCTTTGAATGCCTGTGGTTCAAATGAAAAGACCCACCAAGAGCTATAATCTTTGCAAAACTCAGAGCCTCTCCCCTCACTCTCCTATCTGTACCAACACGAAAGGCATTTTGACATTTTCCTTCAGCTTGCAGTTGAAGGAAAATGCCTGCAACAGCCAAACGAGGGCCTGCAACAAATGACTGTTTTTTCTTATAGTCCTCACTCTACATCCCATGGTTACTGAGCATGCTCATTCTTCACCAAGCCTCCTCCTCCTCCTCCTTCTTTTTTGCCCCGTCATTTCCCACGGGGGTGGGGAAGCAACCCCTTGAGGTTTTATAAAACTCTTTTGTTCTTCTGCAAATCTTCGTGTTCTCCCAAGCATTCTTATCCCTCCTCTCCCGGGGAGATCCTCTATTTAAGGACAGGGTTTGGCACCATATCCTGTAAGGCTCAGACTAAAATCCAGAATTTTACTTTCTGGAGTCACTAGATACCCCTGCCTCCCTTTTGCAGCTGAGTAGCCCCCCCTTTTTTTTTTTGCCTACAAGCTTGCTAGCACTCATCGACCTGTAATTGGTGCTAGAAAGAATGACACCATTGAGACACATCGAACTGTTTTCATTTATGTGTTCTGCACCCCATGGGTCAGCTTCGTGGAGAGGAGGAATTGACCATTGTGCACTGATGAGAACAGTGTGACTGCTAGACCACCAAGTACAAAACATAATACAGCTATGACTAAGAGGTTCTTAGGGTCTTATTTCTCTCCTCCTCCAGAAAGCTTATGCTGGGGTGGAATGAACTTTGTGGAGAGTAAAATACTAATGACTTTATTGGCTGAGTCATCATGCAAAGCCCATGAATCCCTCCTTCAAAGCCACAAGAGCATAAGTATCTAAAGGTTAAGTAGTGAAACAGGATTTAAACACACAAACATGTTATTCCAGAACTTCCTTGGGGCAGCACATAGCAGACAATGCCCAGAACTTGGCTAAGGATTCAATCATGTTACTTCTTGAACTATAGCTGGCCATGGTGGGAGATTCTGGGAACTGTAATCCAGAGAATCAAGTTTTCCAAGATCTGGTTCATATTGGATTTATTTATTTATTTATTTTGCCCCAAAAGTACTGCAAATAAGAGCTAGAACTTTGGAAGAAAAAAAAAAGGAAATCTACCCATTTACTTTGCTTTTACAGAGCACATCCTATTAGGGATGAGATTTGCCAGCATGTTTTTCTTCCTCATGTGGCAAAATTTCCCAGCTAGCTCTGGGTGATACATTAGACAGATTGCCCAGTAGACTAGACTACTACAATATGCTCTACATAGGGCAGCCCTTGGTGAGAGTTTGAAGGATACAGTTAGTTCTAAACACATTGACCAGACCATTGCTTGTTTCTCTTGACTGAGGGAAATGGAAGGATGGGACATCTGCGGAAGGTCTCAGATGGTGTTGAATGCCTAGCACCTCTGTGTCAGGTTGGGAGCAATCCCTTGCTGAACCCCCCCCCCCCCCCGAAACTGTTGCTGATGAGTATAGGTACCTATGATCTCGCACAGCATCTTCTCACATTTGTAAAAATAAATATAATAAATAAATAAATAAATAAATAAATAAATAAATAAATAAAATGGGCATTTCCAACTCTCAATGGCTAAACGAACGAACGAACTAACTAACGAACCAACCAACCAACCAACTAACTAACTAACAATTCAGGCAAAACCAAAAGAAAAGTTAAAAAGAAGGCAAAACTGTTATGGCATGTTAAAAACTAACTGCTATATTGTAATGTGAGTTTTCATAGAAAAATCCACATTCTCAGCCTTGTCCAGGAAAGCTCACATTAAAATATAGCAGTTAGTCTTTCAGGTGCCACAACGGTTTTGTCTTCTTTATTTTTTTTTCTTTTTCTTTTCTTTTTGCCTGATATGCTAGCACAGATCAACATAGCTACCTCTTCTAAAACAAACAGCTGTATTCTTTCAGATCTGTCATTTTCAGTCGGATTATATCAGATCAAACTGTCACTCTTTCATTATGCATGTGATTAATGTTCACCTTGTCACTGTTTCACATTTTGTACTATATGTCAATCTTGAAATCTTGTGGGGAAATGCAGAGCCTCACATTGTTGGAATAAATCAACTCAAGATCCACAGCTGGGCAATACTTATCTGTTTTACTTCAGGGAAGAAAACATATCAGTTTACCACTTTCATATTTTTAGGGATGGGGGTGGGCATGAAAATGATAATGAGAAGGTAATAATGATAATGAGAAGGTAGATAAATTGCAAATTCTTTTCCAACTTACTCTCAGGAATCAAATGAGAGAATGATGCCAGCTAATCTAGCTGAGTGAGTTAAGTATCTGGCTGCAGAGTCAGTAACTGAAAGTGAAATTCCCCTCTTTATGTCCTGAGAGAAAAGCCAGCCCCTGTATCCTTGGGCAAGCTGCACAGTCCCAGGGCATCCTAGGAAGAAGGGAATGGTAAAACATTTTTGAGTACTCTCTACCTAGAAAACCTTGGAAAGGGTCACCATAAGTCAGAACTGGCTTGATGGCACATAATTATGCACATAATCACTGTTGTGATTATGTGAAACACCAGGATTTTTATTTCATTACTCTCTGAGAAAATTTGCATGAAATATTGAGTGAAGCCCAGTGAGCCTGGATCAGGAGTTTGATTCCTCGTTGTGCTTATAGAAGAAAATCCAGTCCCTGTGGTCCTGGGCAAATTACACAGTCTCATAGTCCACCAGAAGAAGGGAATGGTAAACCATTTCTCAGTACTTTATACTGAGAAGGGTTGCCATAAGTTGTAACCAGTGTGACAACACCATCATTGTCATCATCATCATTAAAGATACAGTATGTGCAAACTACAGGTGTGCATTATATGGGAAACAATAAAACTGACTACTGTATAAAGAAACAGATTTTCTCCCACTGATCACTGCCATCAGTGTCATTGACTGATAGAACACACAGTACAATATTTCACCTTTAGCATTGACATGGGTGCGTTCTGAAACATGGTTGAATGACATTCTTCATCAGCATCTTTTGAATCCACACCCATTCTCTGGTTTTGAGGTCTGAAGCTGCAGATTCACTCATCAGTATAACTCAGTGGATCTACTGTTGCAACATAGTGGTTAGATTATTGGGCTGGGACATGGGATCTCCATTGGGGTAGCTTCTTTTTGAAACAGGAAGTTATACTTAAGGCATAAAGCCTGTCAGCTGAGCCTGCTCACCAGGTGAGCACAGCTCAGTTTCTGTAAGGTCTGTAACCTGCAAATGGGACTCCCAGAAAGGAGAATTATAGGATCTGAAGTAAAATAAAATAAAATAAAATCTATTGTAATGGAGAGTGGGGGGGAAAAGGAAAAAAATGATGTCACACGTAGTCTACCTGAATATACTAAATGTGTTCATACTTACAGCACAAGGAAAACAGATATGCCAAATGATTTTTAGAAAAAGCAGAATTATAGGCTGCAAACCTGCTACTCACGTGCAATCCACCTTATGGAGAAGCAGAGCTTCCAAAATTCTCCCTTGAGACTACAACTCTCAGAATTCTCCAGCAGCTGGGTTACTGACTGTAGTCTTAATAAAGGGAACTTCTCCCAGCTCTGTAATGTGGCTCCTGGCAGCAAATAGGGCCGAGCTGTACTAATATGGTGGCTGGATAGCTCAGTGAGTTAGGTATCTGCCTGCAGAGTCAAAGGTTGGGAGTAAGATCCTTCACTGTGCCTCCTAGGGGAATAGCCAGCCTGTGTTACCTTGGGCAAGCTGCAGAGTCCCAGGGTTCCCCCAGAAGAAGGGAATTCTAAATGACTCTCTACCTAGAACCATGGAAAGGATCGCCATCAATCAGAATTGACTTGATGCCATGTAATTATTATTATTACTCAGTACAAACTCCTGAGCTAACACTAGATGGCAGCACAGAGTCACACCGCAACAGATTTAATTTACAAATATATCACTCCTCAGACATGAATCCTGTCTATTATGTGTATGTTTGCAAACTATTGCTCCTAATACAATGCATTTTAAAACATAATTTTCACGAATAGACACATTTTTTTTTCTAAGAGAATTGCATCACAAAGTTTGGAGAAGCAGCCAAGTTTTGCTTCATGTTTTGGTTTGGGAAAAGTACATTCGTTCGTGATAAAGTGCATCAAGAAAAACAGTAGCTTCCATCACCCCTCTAAAATGGTTGGTATTCTTTTTCTGCACAAGGGATACTATTTTACTTGATGTTATTCATCTGCATTGAGGCATCTCCCTCTCACATGATTTCTTATTCACATGCTGTCAACACTTTCCAAAACACATGGCTTCAATTCAAATGTTTTCGCTTTCACAGTCTAGTTGGCACCTCATGACCACAAGGGGGAGGAATCAGCAAGAATGGAAGGTTGATATGAGCACAGTTAGGTCACGAGGACAAAACTCTGAAGAGGGAGGCGCAAAAGCCAGTCCAATGATGACCGATCATGCTTAATCACTGCAGAATGCTGACTGGAAAACTGTTGCTCATGGACTGAATAATCCTGTGGAAAAGCATAGCTGGACCCTGAACAGGAACATCACATACTGCAATATTTTGTTGCAGATCTTAGCTGTGCACTGTGATTCAGAGAGTGGAACAAAATAGATATTTGTAATTAATTACTTTTTGCAATAACAAAGGCATAAGTAAATTACATTATTATTGTTATTTAATAAAGGATAATCTTCCTAAGATTGACTACTCAAGCCTCCTATCGTCTCAGGCTGTAGTATTGCAGGTGGCCACTCTGAGGGAGGTCTGGAAAATGTCCATCAGGAACCAGGTCTTCTCGGTGGTGGCTGCAATATTATGGAATTTGCTGCCTGCAGATGTGCGCCAAGCACCCTCTCTTCTGTCCTTCAGGATACAGATGAAAACAGTATAGGCATTCAGGTCCATCCTCTCCTCCTGAGAGATAGTCTGACTCATTTTCCATAGTTTTTAATTGATTTGCTGTTGCCATCTGTGGGAGGTTTGCTATGTTATATTATTTTATGACTATAATGTTTGTTCTGTTACTCTTATATGTTATTTGGGGTTGAATGTTTTACTATACGTTCTTTTTTAAGTCCTCCAGAGTAGTGGTATGCCGCTATAGGGGCAGGATAGAAGTACAATAAATAAAATTAATTCATTCTTTATGCAGTATAACTGTAACTGTTTCTGTTACTTCTAAAGTTAGTGGGTGTACAGTAGTTAGCTGAGCCTCATATCAGAAGTTAGCCGCTTGAAGCATTCTGATGGTTTAAAAAAAAACCTAGAAGCAATTCTTGAAATAAGACTTAAATATATATATAACTAGAGCAGTAATTCACTACCTTTATGCCCATGGAACTATGTATAACTGATTACTTTTTAATTAACTATTTCCCAAGCTTTACTGTGATTAAAGCTAGACAAAGGTACTTCTTCAAGAGAAAATTGGGCAACCGTCTGTCAGATCTGCTCTGATTTAGATTCCTGCACTGAGCAGGCGGTTGGACTTGATGGCCTTAGAGGCCCTTTCCAACTCAATTATTCTATTATTTTATGATTCTTGTTTTTCTCGTACAGGAGGTTAGGCTGTAGAAGTATGGATATGCTAACTTCGGTACTTTGGTCATGTTATTTTTTAATAATCATTAAGGTTCTCTTTGCAGGTTTGCAGCGGAATTATATTCTTATCATTCATTCTTCAAAATTACATGGGCCAAAGCGGCAAATCAAGGACCACATGGGTGCACTTTGATCACGTGTTTAGTTAGTTGTTGATATCACCTGATTTTACCATGGCTAACATATACAAATTACAAAAGAAATGAACCCAAAAAATGGGTGTGTAGTTTTGAGCTTGGCTCTAATCTTTATGAGTCTACAGGCAAAAATAAAATGTGGGAAGGTAAAGCGGCATCTCCCACATTCACACAAAACATTACTCACCTCATGCTAACTACATCGCAGTAAGTGATAGTAATTAGTTCTTTTCAACGGTGTCTCACTTCTTTCCTTTGATCAGGTGATGCCACTGTAAGGGAGTCGGTCTTGTCAACCCAGATAAGGGGAAACAATCGTTTCGAATGCAAGGTACAGTATATCACGGAAGTGAGTACACCCCCTCACATTTCATAAATATTTTAGTATATCTTTTCATGTGACAACACTGAAGAAATGACACTTGGCTACAATGTAAAGCAGTGAGTATACAGCTTGTATAACAGTGTAAATGTGCTGTCCCCTCAAAATAACGCAACACACAGCCATTAATGTCTAAACACAGCCATTAATGTCTAAACCGCAGGCAACAAAAGTGAGTACACCTCTAAGTGACAATGTCCAAATTGGGCACAAAGCGTCAATATTTTGTGTGGCCACCATTATTTTCCAGCACTGCCTTAACCCTCTTGGGCATAGAGTTCACCAGAGCTTCACAGGTTGCCACTGGAGTCCTCTTCCACTCCTCCATGATGACATCACAGAGCTGGTGGATGTTAGAGACCTTGCGCACGTCCACCTTCCATTTCAGGATGCCCCACAGATGCTCAATAGGGTTTAGGTCTGAGGAGATGCTTGGCCAGTCCATCACCTTTACCCTCAGCTTCTTTAGCAAGGCAGTGGTCGTTTTGGAGGTGTGTTTGGGGTCGTTATCATGTTGGAATACTGCCCTGCGGCCCAGTCTCCAAAGGGAGGGGATCAGGCTCTGCTTCAGTATGTCACAGTACATGTTGCCATTCATGGTTCCCTCAATGAACTGTAGCTTCCCAGTGCTGGCAGCACTCATGCAGCTCCAGACCATGACACTCCCACCATCATGCTTGACTCTAGGCACATCACACTTGTCTTTGTACTCCTCACCTGGTTGCCGCCACACACGCTTGACACCATCTGAACCAAAGAAGTTTATCTTGGTCTCACTGGACCACAGGACAAGGTTCCAGAAATCCATGTCTTTAGTCTGCTTGTCTGCAGCAAACCGTATGTGGGCTTTCTTGTGCATCATCTTTAGAAGAGGCTTCCTTCTGGGACGACAGCCCTGGAGACCAATTTGATGCAGTGTGCGGCATATGGTCTGAGTACGGACAGGCTGACCCCCCCCCCCAACCTCTGCAGCAATGCTGGCAGCACTCATACGTCTATTTCCCAAAGCCAACCTCTGGATATGACGCTGAGCACGGGCACTCAACTTCTTTGGTCAACCATGGCGAGGCCTGTTCTGAGTTGAACCTGTCCTGTTAAACCGCTGTATGGTCTTGGCCACCATGCTGCAGCTCAGTTTCAGGGTTTTGGCAATCTTCCGATAGCCTAGGCTGTCTTTATGTAGAGTAACAATTCATTTTTTTCAAATCCTCAGATAGTTCATTACCATGAGGTGCCATGTGGAACTTCCAGTGACCAGTCTGAGAGAGTGAGAGTGATAACACCTGCACACCTGAGACTTGTGACACTAACGGGTCTCGTGACACCAGGGAGGGAAAATGGCTACTTGGGCCCAATTTGGGCATTGTCACTTAGGGGTGTACTCATTTTTGTTGCCAGCGGTTTAGACATTAATGGCTGTGTGTTGCGTTATTTTGAGGGGACAGCACATTTACACTGTTATACAAGCTGTATTCTCACTGCTTTACATTGTAGCCAAGTGTCATTTCTTCAGTGTTGTCACATGAAAAGATATACTAAAATATTTATGAAATGTGAGGGGGTGTACTCACTTATGTGATATACTGTAAAAAAATGTTTTTCAATGGACCTGTATTCTTTTCCTTTTTTAAAAATTAAAATTTCAATCCCCATCCCTGCTTTTAACAAGCTCCTGTTTTTGGTTACCTGGAATAGCAAACTTATCTCATGTCGCCTCTAAACTGAGAACTTCCAGGTGGGCTGAACCATAAATCTTAGGCAGGAAATGCAGGGGAAATTGCATTAATAAAATTGATAGTAATTCTCTGTGGTCTGAGGTGGGAACTTTCCCAGTAGTACTTTGAAAGGTTGGGGGCTAAACCTGGGACCTTCTTCATTGAAAACATAAGCTCCACCACAGATCTGTGCCCCTTTCTATGGATCTGTACACCTTCAGAGGAGAATTATTTGTTCCAGAAGGTGATAGACGGGAGAAGAGAAATTCCTGATGGGTACATAAGAACATAAGAAGACCACACACAGAGAGACAGAGAATGCTTGATATATGTGTGTGTGTACGTGTGTCCTGACATCACATCCACCGAGGCGGAGGGAAGCTGTTTAAAAAAAGAAGTGGCTTGTGGGAGGAGAGACTTTGTGGAGAGAGGTGAGTGCTGGCGCTGCTTGTGTGTATGTGTGTGAGTGCTTGAGCTTGTCCTCCCTTGAGAGGCTTCATCACTGAAACACACTACCTACAGACATGCCCACCATCTTTGCAAGACCTCACCAGCTAGCTGCACAGGGAGGGGGGAAACATTCAAATCATTCTGGCTAGAAAAAAGTACAAGCCCTCCAGAGGCTGAGAAGAACCAGCTGCTTTGGGAGCAAAAAGGGCAAGATCAATTTGCTTCAGTCTTTACATCATGCAGTCAGTGAAAAATACTTCAAATTCACCCATTCTAGAAGCACAGCAAATCTAATGGCATTTGCCCAGATAATCATATTCTTTGTTCTGATGTTCTCTTGTTTTCTGGTTTCTCTGAATCTCCCATCTGTAACATTAACAAATATATACACATCATGCATGCTGGGGGGTGGGTGGACTCCAACCCATGGTGGGCACCGAAGTGGATTTGTTCTGGAATTCAAAAACCAGACACAAAATTTTGGCTTAGCTATAATCTGTACATATCTAGAAAAACAAATATAAAGCACTTGGGGAAAAAAGTTTGTGGGATGGTGAAACAGCGCCTACACATAGGGACATTAGTCACCACAGCTCTCTGTGGACTTGCATTATTTTGTTTAAAAACGTCTTTCTAAACTCCCCCTTTGCAAGCATTTTTTCTAATTGGCTTGATTTTACTTTAATGAGGCTTCCCGCAGCTCTTCTCTGCCATCTCTCAGACCACAAAAAATGGCCCTATATTTCATACACGCAACAGATGGGAACTAAGATGCTGTTGCTAGGATCACAAGTTTTTATCCACACTTTGGAACACTTACTTTCTCATGAGGGCTAGCTGGGATTTGGGGAGTCATCATCCAAAACAGCTGAAAACAAACAAACAAAAACACTAAGATGTTATTTTCCCAGAAAAGTTTGGAAAAGTGGTCATGTTGGCTGGGATTCTGGGGATTGTAATTTTTTGCCTTTTTTTTTAACCTGCCCATCTGGTAGGTTTGAAAGATGGGCACAGTCTCCATAGCAAAATAGCTCAGGAGTTTTTGGATGGTTCTCCCAAGCCAATTTGAGGCTTAGATAAATGGCTGCACTCCTACATTCACTTGGCTCAAGAGCAGCATGGTTTAATGCCTGTTCCAAAACCAAGTGGATGGCTGAAGCCCATCTTCAATTCCTCTAGAGGAAACGGTTCTCCCTTCTGCTTGATGACCCTACCATTTCTCGTTTCTCCTGTACGGTGCAAGAGATCTCCATTACACTGCATTGGATAAGCCTACAATTCTTCTCCAACTGGAATGTCAACCCAAGCCAGAAAACAAAACAAATCAGGGCTTCTAAAAGCCCTCTTCTCGTTTGAGGTCACCATACATGAACTACTGAAGTTCTTTTCCAAAGCTTTCTAGGGATAACATGGCTGTTCAGAGTTTTGCCTCAGCGGTGGCCATTTGTTCAATAAATTAGGTCTTCTGAGGAGGGAGCGTGTTTTTATTTTTGTGTGCTTCTTAAAAACAAAGATACCCATGATCTGGGTTTGGAGACATGAAAATCTGTCATCATTGTTTTTGCAGCCGTACTCAGAAACCAAGGTGGCTCAAGTTTCTGAGAGTGAGACAGAGGGAGAACAGCTGTCCTGAGCACCCTGCTGTCCACAGAACTGACCATTTTTCAAATGCTGAATTCTGAGTGTCTTCGGAGGTGAGCACCGCGGATGAACGAGCTGGCGTGCGAGAGAACCGGGACTAAATTTTTTTTTCCTCCTGAAGTGTGGGGGGCATAGAAGTAAAATTGTCTAGTTTAAAGAAAATCATGTTGGCTGGTAACTCTGTTCTTGAAAGCACAACCGTGCATAGTGCAGATATGCTTATGGACAACCAGAGCAGCTCACCCACTGGGACTGGGACTATGGTTTTATAGGCAGAACTGTGAATAAAATATTTTCCCCTACAGGGTTCTCTTTTCCTAGCATTTGATGCAGGCAATGCATTCACTTTGAAAAACCATACAAACATTAAAGAAGTCCTTTGTTATTAATGGTGCCATTAAGAAGCACTTGGGATCATTACTTCCATATGTTCTTCAATGAATCATGCCACACAGACCTTTATCAGGCTCAGATGAATTTACATAGCACAACAAACTTAAGAATAAATACAGAGTCCTAATTCTCTTCCTATGTTAAACCTAATATATACTGGAGCTTTTGCAACCTCACATGCTGCCTTTAGTAGGTCTGGATGGCAGGGATCTTTCCGGGCTGGTGTGACTGTCAATGTATCCAGCAATGTATCATTCCTTCTTTGCCTGTGAATTCAAAAGGAACCCTGCCTCTCTGCTCTGTGTCTCCTTCCCTCTCAGTAGTCTATTGGAAGCAGTGATTCTGTTGAGGTCTGTTGCTTCAAGCAGTCATGTTTGTCAGTTTGCTGTCTGATCTGTTCGACTGTAAGTAAATGAACTGTTTTAATTATTTCTTGTACTAATGTCTCAGAGTAAGTTATTGAGATTGTAAGTCCCAGTTAATGAGAAAAGGGGTGGTTTACTCTGGTGAACTTGAAGCTACCCTGTTTCCCCGAAAATAAGATCTAACCTGAAAATAAGGCCTAGTATGATTTTTCAGGATGCTCATAATATAAGCCCTACCCCAAAAATAAGCCCTAGTGAAGTGAAAGCCCGCCCTCCACCATTGTGCAGCAACCAGAAGAAGATGACATGACTGTATTTGAATAAACGTAGATTGTATATGAAAAAAATTAAGCATCCCCTGAAAATAAGCCCTAATGTGTTTTTGGAGCAAAAATTAATATAAGACCCTGTCTTATTTTCGGGGAAACACGGTATTCTGCTCTGTGAACCCCTGCATGTCTGCTGCATTGCTAGAGGAATTTAACCAACATTCGAAACTCTGCAACAATAGATTGGGTCCTTTGCTTGTGCAACCCCTATGGACTCTGGTCAGCGAAATGGGTGGGGCAATCTTAGGAAGGGTGATCCAAGACTTCAGTTGAGAAAGAGGGAAGTTGCTGATTCCCCTGGAAGATGAGAAGGCCTAGGTATTAGAATTTCAAAATGCTTGTGAGGAAGAGTGCTGGGAGGAGAGATCTATGTGAGGATCTTATGTATTTGCATTTTATTTTAATGCTTTAAGACTTCATGCTTGCAGCTGTTTCTTTTGTGGCCCTCCTCACTCAGTCAATACAAATATATGGGCCTTTGTTCTTACTTGGCTTCAAAGATACATTTGCATTCTTCCTTGCTTCTTCAAGCAACTCCGGTTCTGAAAAGAACATAGGGTGTACAAATTGTAGCATCCAGTTTGGGACTATGTTTCTATCACTGTTGTTCTAGCACAGGGATGGCGAACCTATGGCACACGTGCCACGGCTGGCACACAGAGCCCTCTCTATGGGCACGCGAGCCATACGTCGCTAGATTGCTACCCCCGGCAGCCAAACCTGAGGAGGTAGCTGCAGCCACAGTGCTAGTGCCCTGACAGGCGGCGGGCCAGGATCCGGAGCAGCTGGCGCTAGCGGTGGCAGGCCAGCCGAGCTATAGGCAGTGGCGGGGTTGGGCACAACTGACACGTTCTAGATGGGTGGTATATAAATCTAATAAATTTAGATTAGGCATCCTTCAGTCTCAAAAGACTATGGTAACATGCTCTGTATGGAGGGCTTGGAACAGCGTCTAGTGTGGCTGAGAAGGCCAATTCGAGAGTGACAATCCCTTCCACACTGAAGACAAATACAATCTGGCTGCTTCCGTGACTGCCTCTTTGCCTCGGCCTGCTGGACAAGGGTCTCTTCAAATTGGGAGAGGCCGTGATGCAACACCTGCCTCCAGGCTGAACGCTCAGATGTCAGGGTTTCCCATCTGTTGAGGTCCATTCCTAAGGCCTTCAGATCCCGCTTGCAGATATCCTTGTATCACAGCTGTGGTCTCCCTCTGGGGCGATTTCCCTGCACTAATTCTCCATACAGGAGATCTTTTGGAATCCGACCATCAGCCATTCTCACAACATGCCCAAGCCAACGTAGACGTTGCTGTTTCAGTAATGTATACATGCTAAAAATTCCAGCTCGTTCTAGGACTACTCTATTTGGAACTTTGTCCTGCCTGGTGATACCAAAAATGCATCGGAGACAACGCATATGGAACGTGGTCAGCTTCCTCTCCTGCCGTGCACAAAGGGTCCAGGACTCACTGCAGTACAGGAGTGTGCTCAGGACACAGGCTCTATAGACCTGGATCTTAGTATATGTCGTCAGCTTCTTATTGAGCCATACTCTCTTTGTGAGTCTAGAGAACATGGTAGCTGCTTTGCCAATGCTCTTATCCAGCTCGACATCTAGAGAGAGAGTGTCAGAGATCGTTGAGCCAAGGTACACAAAGTCATGAACAACCTCCAATTCTTGTGTGGAGATGGTAATAGAGGGAGGTGAGTCCACGCCCTGGCCCATGACTTGTGTTTTCTTCAGGCTGATTGTTAGTCCAAAGTCTTGGCAGGCCTTGCTAAAACGATTCATGAGTTGTTGGAGGTCTTCAGCAGAGTGGGCAACAACGGCTGCGTCATCGGCGAAGAGGAAGTCCCGCATGCATTTCAGCTGGACTTTGGTCCTCGCTCTCAATCTAGAGAGATTAAAGAGCTTCCCGTCTGATCTAGTCTGGAGATAGACACCTTCTGTTGCAGTTCCAAAGGCGTGCTTCAGCATGACAGCAAAAAAGATCCCAAAAAGGGTCGGCGCGAGGACACAGCCCTGTTTCACTCCGCTTCGGATGTCAAAGGGATCTGATGTTGAGCCATCAAAAACTACAGTGCCTTTCATTCCCTCATGGAAGGACCTGATGATGTTAAGGAGTCGAGGTGGACATCCAATCTTGGGAAGTATTTTAAAAAGGCCATCCCTGCTAACCAAATCAAAGGCCTTTGTGAGATCTATTTATCTAATAAATAAATAAATAAAATAAAATAAAAAAACTGGAGGCGGATCCGGAGTGGGGTCTGGAGGCACCTCCATGCCCAGGATTCCCCCTTCTGCCGCCACTTCCGCCACTGCCACTTCCGCTTCCACCACCACCACCCGCTGGCCGCTGGGTTGTTTTTTTGTTTTGTTTTTTCCAGTTTGGGCACTCGGGCTCAAAAAGGTTCGCCATCACTGTTCCAGCAATAAGTTTTGCAAACACAAATATTTTTGCAAAGTTTGTTTTTCCAACTTATTTAAAGTGTGTGTGTGTCTCTGTCTCTCTGTCTCTCTGTCTGTCTGTCTGTATGTAGGTATGTATGTATACATACAGAACCAAAGAGTGTTACACCTGCAGACTAATGGAGTAAAGCCCATACATGTGGGCCCATTCTATACATTATTTTTGCACCAGAGCATCAAGCAGGAGGACATATAGCAAGTGTCAGCAAAGGGTAGCTTGTAGATTGCATGTAGCACTGCATGCTTTCCCCCAACTCCACCCAAACCTCCAAATAAATATATATTTTTGCTCCAAAATTGCAAATCATGGTCTCAGAGGCCTCAAGTCGTAGGGAAAAAAAATGCCATTTAAATTTAAACACCCCCAGTTTGTTTTAGGCATTTATACAGCCATTCTTTAAGAAACCTAAAGGGAAAACATTGTATTTTCCTGCCATTTTAAAGGTCCAGAGCCCATTGGTGGGAAAAGAGAGCGCGCGAGAGAGTGCACTGTAGATCTAGCTAGCTTGAACACGGGGGAATATCCAGGGATTCAAAGCCATCTACCCATTTCGCTTTCTCTTCTTCCTAATTTCTTTCACTCTCAAGTTCTATTGGTCACGTCTATGCAGAAATTTTTGAATTTTTGAAAGTTCTTCTTAAGGAACAAGCCAAAGGAAACCCTCAAGCTACCACAATCCAGTCAGGGTTGGCCCAGTGGGAGAGGGAATCTTTTATTTCATATACGACAAGCAAGGAGATAAATAAAGACAATGGGCTGATTAGCTCACAGTAGTTTATGGACTTGTGAGTTAGTCTGCGCTGTGATCCAGTAAAATCATGCTGAAACCCCATTTATGGGACCCTGACACACGTCTTATCTTAAAATGACTCACAGCAGGAATTCAATAGCTTTGATTCAGAGCATGTTGTTTTCACCATGGTGATGCCACTTAATCATTATAAAAACGTTAATGAGGTATCACTCCTGTTAGCAATAACAGGGCTATACAAAAGCCTCTTGGACCTTCCACTGAAGCATGCCGTTGACAATATTGGCAAAATCTCACAGCAAATGGAACATAAAATTGAACAGATCTTCAGGCAGATTTTCTGCAGAGGTCTGCTGCCACAGGTTCGGGAGGCAGAAATGGAATATGGAATCTTTCTTGCACTTGTTCCACATTATTCAGTCCTATGGAATTTACGCAGCTTCTCATATAATTTCACGACAAGCAGGTCTTTTTCATATGGGATTGTCGTGATAACATGGCCAGCAATGAACCACAAAGCACTTTGTACAGAGTCTCAAGAAAGCTTGACTTCAGAACTCAGAATGAAGAGTTCAAATCTCCGCACCTAGCTGCATGACTTATGCTGATTTTAATTTCCCTGCTATCAGG
Source organism: Intellagama lesueurii (assembly GCA_037013535.1). Classification (NCBI taxonomy): domain Eukaryota; kingdom Metazoa; phylum Chordata; class Lepidosauria; order Squamata; family Agamidae; genus Intellagama; species Intellagama lesueurii. Next base: position 13,714,907 of record JBAJHW010000003.1, read on the forward strand.
GAATTTGTTTAATAGGCTGGACTATAGTAGCAACCAAATAACTTAAGCCAATAGGTGAGGAAGAAAATCTTGTTCAAGATAATGAAGGCATTCTTATTAGGATCCATGCTCAATCCAGTGGCTGCTCATGGATGGGACAGGGGGATGCCTCACCCCAAAATTTGGGAGGTGCCCCCTGTCCCAGTCACAAGCTATCTGTGGCCCAAGCCCCTCTGTTTTCTTTGTCTTCATCAGTTCCCCTGCCTTCTGATGTGCTACGATAATAACCAAAGTCATGAGGTCTAGAACCATGGAAAGCTGAAGGACTCAGGATGCACAATTCTGTTGGTTTTTTTACCACCTCACATGCCGCCTGACTAGGACTGATGAGGGCTGCACGCCAGTGGTATCCGGAAAGCTAGATGGGAACCTATCGTTGGACTAGATCATTGGTTCCCAACCTTGGTACTAAAGGCTTCTGGGAGTTGCAGTCCAAGAATACCTGGGTTACCCAAGGTTGGGAAACACTGGACTAGATGGACAAACAGCGTGACCTAGTATAAGGCCACGGCCATTGGGTTCTTTTTTTGTGTGTGTGCTTGAAACTGGTTTTGTTTATGGCATCTTTGCACCTGTGGTGAGTTGGGAGTACACATCTCAGGAAGCACACCATGTGCCAGATGATCATTTTGCCTCACAGGAGGCACTGCCTTGTTTGACTCTAAATTGGCTAATAAGGACTCCTGGTGATTTATAGAATAGCATGGGGCGCAATAATGAGTTTGCTTGACATCTCCAAAGTACTCAGTACTGCTTCTTGTGAGCTGCCAATCATGAATCACCAACAGACAGTTAGGGTCAGCCGTCTGAGAGTGAAGTACTTGGGGAAAGAAGGGATCTGATCGTTCTGGCAGATATCATTGGCGAAACCAGAATTCCAAATAAAACAATCAAACGTGGTGAATCTGTTCTCACCAGAAGAAGGAGAGAGAGGCTTATCATCCCACTTAAGATGCTGGTGCCCACTCCTCAAATTTCATCAAAGGGATGGAGGCCTACTAGAACTTTATATGTGTAGGATGATGAAAGCAAAAGGAGGAATAATTAGAAAAGAAAACTCTTATTTTTGCTGTTGTTATTGTTCTTATTAATGCAATTATTACTGCTTCTGTGAGAAGTGGAAGTCTCTCACAGATCAAAACATTTGGGCTTCAGGCCAATGCACAGAGCAATGTCTTTTTTTAAATAAGAAACTCCTGATTATGAATTATGTCTATTATTCAGCACAGCTTTTAAGAAATAATTGGCTTTCTTTCCTTTCTGTGATCTCCTTTGGAGTTGCTGCTAAAACTGCACTGAAAACAAAATCTTGAATCAACGTTGATGAATATTGTGAAAAATCTGAAGTGAATTGACAATGATAACAACACTTGGGGAGGTGTGTATTCCCAGCTGTGTGGTGGAGAGAGAGGAGTGCTTTCTATAAACTGTGATCAGATATTGGTTGAAGTAAAATCTGAAATGAATTTTGACATTCCTCTTCAGATAAAACACCTGAGAAATGTTGAGAAACTAGTTTATGTCACCAGAGATCAGAAATTCCTGCATGTGTTACTTGAAAGTAAGGAAAGGTAGTAACTGAGGAGTCCTAGGAAGGGGTGATCCCGAACAGAATTATTTTGAGTTGTGAATCATGAGGTATTTTGCAATATGACTCTTCAAGCTTTTGATGTTGTGTTTTCCGAGAATATGAAGTATTTTTTTCACATTACTTTTCTATAGAAAAGCTTTGTGGAGAGAAGGGAATACTGGCACTACAGACACACTCCCTCCGGTCTTTACAACAATGACTGAAGGGAAAAAAGTTCAATCAACGTCTCTCATCATGAAAAAGTTGTAGCCCTCTGAAGGGACAGAAAGAAAGCTGGTTTGGCTTTAAATAGACTGGCCCAATTCGAATCAGCCTTGTAGTCATGCAGACATTTTTTAAAAATTGAGTTCACCTGTTTTATAAGTGGAATTCCGTGGCAATTGACCATGTAGTTGCCCTATTTGTCAGCTTTAAATGTCCACGGATCCATGTTGTGATGGTGTTTGTCCCAGGAGTCATATCCTTGCAGGCTACGGCACATATAGCAAGAGGCACAGATCTAACAAGTGGAATACAACCAGAGTTGTTTAAATCAGATGTGGAAAATCTGAAGACAGTCCAAAAAGCCATGCACAGCCAGGTTCGGGATACACAGAAAGCAAGATCAAAAACCCACAGAGGCATTGTTTCCAGCAAAAATCATAGTCCCAAGCCAAGGCTGTTAGAACTGGGAGAGAAAGAGCATTTCATTATGGAAAACCCTACTCATGAAGAAGCCTTTTCTCCAGAGGTGTCTTTCCCTGCAGCTAAGCACTTAGTCTGGGGACATCTATAGAGGCTCATGCCTTTGGCCTATGGCATTCTCTTGGATAGGTGGGGGATCCAGGATCTCCTAACTCAGCCACAGAGTTGCCATTATCTGAGGGTTCAGTTTGCTGAACCCCCAAGGATCAGATATATTTTCATCCAGGGGCCAGAGATGCTATCATCTAAACCAGTGATTCCCAACCTTGGTTTCCAAATGTTCTTGGACTGCAACTTCCAGAAATCCTAGCCAGCACAACTAGTGGTAAAGGCTTCTGGGAGTTTTGGTCCAAGAACACCTGGGGACCCAAAGTTGGGAACCACTGATCGAGAGTTTGGCCTCCTGGATCAAAGTTCCTCACACCCATGGGCTCTGACTCAACCTCACTGGGGGACCTTTTGGTGGAACCATGAGACTGCTGATGATGTTCAGTCCTTACAAGAACGTTTTGCTCCACCACCATCCCCAACAAACCTCTAGAATAGGGCATGAATTTCTGTTTTAGCCAATAGCTATAACCTTCTGCAATTCACAGCTTAATGATTTTGTGTGTGTGTGTGTAGGAGAAAGTCAATGTAGGAGGACAGATTTCTAATTAGTAAATATATTTAGTTAAGGGAAGCAATGGTCAATATCCAGAAGAACAGCTAATTCACAGCACCAGAACTTTTGGTATCATTTCTTGTGGTGCTTAATATTGATTCCTGGTCACTGAAGCTGTTAATTGGATTTCCAAGTAGAGCTTCAGAACAGGTGTGAAAATGTAGCCCACAGTGGGAATGCTGCCTATATCATTCATGTTCTGTACAAATTAGACTGTTATAATTAGCCTAGTTTAAGCAGGCTCCACTGAACACAGGGCTTAGATACTGATCTTGACACTAAAGGCTACTTAGTCGAAGATAAAATCCTTCACTGACTTGTAATTTATACTGTGGTTTTAGCTACCACAGAGTTATGGTCGATGGCAGTTTTCCATGTGACTTGCTCTGTTATCCCTAGAATCACCCAACATTAGTGATGTAGTATCAGATGAACTGTAGGAAGCAAGTGTAGAAAACACATGTACCCCAAAACCTCATAAAAGGGGGGGGGGAACTGGGTCCCATAGAAGGTGGTGGAAAAGCAGCAGCCAGAATCGTTAGCAGAGAACTCAGTGCTACTTTTTTGCTCATGGCAACATCCTCTCCTTCCTGGTCAGCCATCAGGGGATATGTTTTACTTACAATACCTTAGGTCAGGCTTAAATAGCAACTCCCTGTTCCGTCTGAGTAGGGAGCTTCCCTATTACCAGAGGGTTACTCCAAGGTAGAGCAGCAAATAACATCACCCACCCAAGTCAAGGTCCATGGTGCCCAGAGCCAGCCAAGGTATTGAGGTGCACAAGACAGAAAACGCCACAAGCAACTCTCTCCACTCACTGAAGTGAAAATACAAAGGAAAGAAATGAATTTACTAGCAATTTGTCGCTCTTTCATGCAACAGGTCTCCCACACTTCTAACAGTTGTGTGGAAGAAAGGATTTTAGCAAGTGTGGGTTGCATGCCAAAATATGCCTGCTGAAGTTTGTTTGTTTTAAATGTTTTCACCCTGCTTTTCTCCTTTAAAAAAGGACCAAAGGCGGCTTACATCAATAAAAGACAATATTTAAAAGTTACATGCCCTAGTTACTTCCCGGCTGGATTACTGTAATGCGCTCTATGTGGGGCGGCCAATGGAAAGTGTCAGGAAACTTCAACGGGTCCAAAATGCAGCAGCCAGATTACTGACTGGGGCTGGTTACAGGGATCACATAACCCCCTTGCTACAGCAGCTCCACTGACTGCTGATCAGTTACCGGGCACAATTTAAAATGCTGGTTTTCTGGTTTTAACCTATAAAGCTTCAAATGGCCTGGGTTCAAGTTAGCTCAAAGACCATATCTCCCACCATGAGCTGGTTCTGGTGTTAAGATAATCAGGAAAGGCCTTTCTCTCAGTCCCACCACCTTCACAGGTGTATCTGATGGGGACACGGAGGAAAGCCTTCTCTGTTGCTGCTCCCAGACTTTGGAACTCCCTCCCACATGAGGCCGGACTGGCCCCATCTTTGCTATCCTTCTGCAAACAGGCAAAGACCTTTCTCTTCAGGCAAGCCTTCCCTCAGTAACCAGCTACCTGTGTGTGATGTTTAGATAGATTATTATGCATTACTGCTTTGACTGGATTTTTAGTACTACTTCTGTTTTCCATTTTTGTGTTTCTGACAGTGAAGTTTTTTTTTAAAAAAATTGTATACTGATTGATCTTAGCCTTAATATTGCCCGTTAATGATGTAAGATCCCTCCTTATTCCTTGTTCTTAGTTTTAAATATTGTCTTTTAATGATGTTAACCACCGTTGTATACTCATTGTTTTCAACTTTAAATATTATCTTTCATTGTTGTGAGCCGCCATGGGTCCTTTTCAAGGAGAAAGGAGGGATAACAGTATTTTAAATAAAATAAATATAAATAATAAAAACATTAAATATACAACTATTTAAGAAGAATCAAATACCACTCTAAAAATAGCGAACAAAATCAACACCAAAACCAGATTCAAAGCAACAAAGCATAACACTCCATTTAACACCACTGTCAGATAGCCAGTCTTAAGGGAAAGCCTGTCTGAAGGAAAAGGTCTTCTGTTTGCTGAAAGACAGCAAAGAAGGGGTCTGCTTGGCCTCCAGTGGGAGGGAGTTCCAGAGTCTGGAAGCAGTGATAGAGAAGGCCCTCTCCTGAGAGGAAAAAAAACCCTTATCTTAACCTCTGAATCCCTTCTTCCACACAATAAAAAAAAGAACAAAAGAGCTATTCTCTGTAGCCATATTCATTTCATGATCCTCCCCCCGCCTGTCATTTCAATGACCTCAGCTGTCTATCTTGCTCTGGCTGATGGTGGAGCTGGTTCTACAATACAACCACCAAACCTTTTGGTGTGCTGTAATATGGATTGTTTGTTTTCACAAGAGAAAATAAAGTTGTGATGTGTTGTATCTAAAGCCTCTCTCACCTGGTTTTCTAGGAAACACTCCAGAGAGAGAGAGAGAGAGAGAGAGAAATTGATGGATGGATGGAGATTGAGCTAATGAGTGGCAAAATAGATATGGAACCAGGAAAAACTGATAACCATTTCCAAAACACATGGCTTGTACCATGCTGCAATGGAATGATAAAGCAAAAGAAACATTACATGAAGTGAGAAAAAATTGTGCTGGCAATAAATCATGCAATACATTGAACAGGAATCTCATTACATTCAGTAATATTACCAGCACAAGCGCAGTGATGAAATGGTTGTTGTAGGTTTTTCGGGCTGTTTGGCCATGTTCAGTGCCCTTCATTCCCTCATGAAAGGACCTGATGATGTTAAGGAGTCGAGGTGGACATCCAATCTTGGGAAGGATTTTAAAAAGGTCATCCCTGCTAACCAAGTCAAAGGCCTTTGTGAGATCTATGAAGGCCACAAAGAGTGGCTGTTGTTGTTCCCTGCATTTCTCCTGCAACTGTCTGAGAGAAAATATCATGTCAGTGGTGGATCTATTAGCTCGAAATCCACACTGTGATTCTGGATAGACTCTGTCTGCAAGCACCTGGAGCCTCTTCAGCACAACACGGGCAAGCAGCTTCCCTACAACGCTGAGAAGAGAGATGCCACGGTAGTTATTGCAGTCGCCTCTGTCTCCTTTGTTCTTGTACAATGTGACGATGTTTGCATCCTTCATGTCTTGTGGTACTCCACCTTCACTCCAGCAAAGACGAAAGACTTCATACAGTTCGGTGGTGATGGTCTCTTTACAGCACTTCAGCACTTCAACAAGGATGTTATCCTTTCCAGGTGCCTTGCCGGAGGCGAGGGAATCCAAGGCCACTTTTATTTCTGCTAAGGTTGGTTCGCTGTCCAACTCTTCCAAGACAGGCAGGCACTCAATGTTATTTAATGCTTCTTTGGTTACTACATTATCTCTGGAATATAGGTCAGAGTAGTGCTGCACCCAGCGGTCCATCTGCTGTGCTCGGTCCTGGATGATCACGCCTGTAGCAGACTTCAAGGGAGCAGATTTCTTCTGTATTCGACCTAAAGCCTGCTTGATACCGTCATACATTCCTTTGATGTTACCTGTGTCCGCTGCTATCTGTATCTGAGAGCAAAGCTGAAGCCAATAATCGTTGGAACATCTCCTGGCATCCTGTTGGACTTGGCTACGAGCAGCTCGAAGAGCTTGCAAGTTGCACTCACTAGGACAGGCTTTGTATGCTGCTAGAGTTCTCCTCTTATCCTCGATGGCTGGCATCAACTCGTCTGAATGGGCTTCGAACCAGTCGGCCGTCTTTTTGGTCTTCTTGCCAAATGTGGACAAGGCGGTGTTATACACAGCGTTCTTGAAATGTTCCCATCATTCAGGTGCATTTGCATCAGCCAGGCCTGGAAGGGTTTCCTCAAGCGCTTGGGCAAATTCCTCCACTTTTCTTTGATCGTGAGTCTTGCTGATGTCAATACGTGGTCTTCCTTCCTTTTTCGTGTGATACAATCTCTTTGTTCACAATTTTACTCTACTACACACCAGGGAGTGATCAGTATCGCAATCAGCACTCTGGTAACTGCGTGTGATCATAATACTAGGAAGGCTAGAACGTCTAGTGAGGATCAAATCGAGCTGATGCCAATGCTTGGATCTTGGATGTCTCCAGGAAACTCTGTGTTGAAGCTTCGTATTGAAGAACGTGTTGCTGAGACAAAGACCATAATAACAGCAAAACTCCAGCAAGCGTTGGCCATTTTCATTCATCTTTCCAATGCCAAAACGGCCTAGACAAGTGGGCCAAGAATTGTGATCAGCACCAACTCTAGCGTTAAAGTCTCCGAGAATGAACAGTGCCTCTCTTTCAGGGACTTTTTTGATAGTAGCTGCCAGATCGTCGTAGAATTTGTCTTTCACTTCTGTTGTGGATGACAGTGTTGGTGCATATGCACTAATGAGGGTGACCGGTCCCGCTGATGAGTGGAGCTGCAGAGACAGGATTCTTTCACTCCCCATAGTAGGTGGAACAATGGATCTCAGCAGAGTATTTCTGACTGCAAAGCCAACACCATATTCCCTGGTCTCATTCAATGGTTTTCCCTTCCAGAAGAATGAGAAGTTTTTTTCTTTGACAGATCCTGAGTCTGGCAATCTCGTCTCTTGCAGGGCAACGATGTCCATATGCAGTCTACTCAGTTCCATGTCGATGACAACTGTCTTGCGCACGTCATCTCTTTCCTGCAGGTCGTCAGAAAAGCCGTAGTCAGAAAAGCCAGGTGTCATTGTCCGTACATTCCAGGTGCCCAGCTTTAGGGCAGAAGTTTTCTTATGATTGTTGCATGGTGCAGGGTTATCGATCTGCTTGTTGGCTTTCACCCTAAACCCCACGCACCCCGTGAGGTTAACAAACCGTGGCGAGGTAGCACCTTACTGGCTGGGGGCTGCCCAGCTTAAGGCGGGCGGTACCTACCTAGTGAGGTGCAATGACCTCTCCCACCATCAGAAGTAGCCCCTGGCGTCATGCTCTACACCAATCGAGCAAGGACTTATAACCGGTAACTGCTACTTCCTGTGTTGTTTCGACGCTGTATGCGAAGCTGGAGTGTCCTCTCCAGAGCACGAAGCCTGGGTAAAGTAATATGGAGGATAGGCTGTTACCCAAGCAGCAAATCCCCCCTCTCCACATCGCTGAAATAGTCCAATGGAAAGGCAAGAGCCAATACAACTGGTTCCAGCGACGTCGCAGGAGTTGCCAGAACGACACGAACTGCCTCCAGGACTCTGACTCCGGATTTTGCCTCGAGGTTAACTCCTGAAGCCTTTTCCATCAGTGGATATAGCCACAAGGCAGTGGAGGTTTGAAATCAGAGTTTTCCTTCTCCTAAATGGGCTGCCCCCCAACATCAGATCCCTTTGACATCCGAAGCGGAGTGAAACAGGGCTGTGTCCTTGTGCTGACCCTGTTTGGGACCTTTTTTGCTGTCATGCTGAAGCACGCCTTTGGAACTGCAACAGAAGGTGTCTATCTCCGGACTAGATCAGATGGAAAACTCTTTAATCTCTCTAGATTGAGAGCAAAGACCAAAGTCCAACTGAAATGCATGCGGGATTCGCCGATGATGCAGTCATTGTTGCCCACTCTGCTGAAGACCTCCAACAACTCATGAATCGTTTTAGCAAGGCCTGCCAAGACTTTGGACTAACAATCAGCCTGAAGAAAACACAAGTCATGGGCCAGGGCGTGGACTCACCTCCCTCTATTACCATCTCTACACAAGAATTGGAGGTTGTTCATGAATTTGTGTACCTTGGCTCAACGATCTCTGACACTCTCTCTCTAGATGTCGAGCTGGATAAACGCATTGGCAAAGCAGCTACCATGTTCTCAAGACTCACAAAGAGAGTATGGCTCAATAAGAAGCTGACAGCATACACCAAGATCCAGGTCTATAGAGCCTGTGTCCTGAGCACACTCATGTACTGCAGTGAGTCCTGGACCCTTTGTGCACAGCAGGAGAGGAAGCTGAACACGTTCCATATGCGTTGTCTCCGACGGATTTTTGGTATCACCTGGCAGGACAAAGTTCCAAATAGAGTAGTCCTAGATCGAGCTGGAATTTTTAGCATGTATACATTACTGAAACAGCGACATCTACGTTGGCTTGGGCATGTTGTGAGAATGGCTGATGGTCGGATTCCAAAAGATCTCCTGTATGGAGAATTAGTGCAGGGAAATCGCCCCAGAGGGAGACCACAGCTGCGATAGAAGGATATCTGCAAGCGGGATCTGAAGGCCTTGGAAATAGACCTCAACAGATGGGAAACCCTGACATCTGAGCGTTCAGCCTGGAGGCAGGCGGTGCATCACGGCCTCTCCCAATTTGAAGAGACCCTTGTCCAGCAGGCCGAGGCAAAGAGGCAGTCACGAAAGCAGCAAAATCAGGGAGATAGACGGGGTACAGATTGTATTAGTCTTCAGTGTGGAAGGGATTGTCACTCTCGAATTGGCCTTCTCAGCCACACTAGATGCTGTTCCAAGTCCTCCATACAGAGCACGATACCATAGTCTCTCGAGACTGAAGGATGCCTAATCTGGCCGTGTTCTGAAGGTTGTTCTTCCTAACATTTTGTCAGTCTCTGTGGCTGGCATCTTCAGAGGACAGGCGTCAGAACTCTGTATGTGCTCTGGTGCAGTTTTGTGGGATAGTTGAGTATTTCTAGCTGTGGGATCAGCTTTTGTCCTTTTCAGGAGATTGGGTGATTATGGTGATCAACGTGTTTTTTGTTGTGGGTGTATTGTTGTGATAAGGGGAAGAGATTATCTGTCACTGTGATTGATAGGTGTCATTAGCTGGTCTTTTGTGTGCAGTGATCACCGGTCCTTGTGGCTGGGTAGAGTTCGTTTACCTTTTGCAGGCTGTATTTTTCAGTGCTGGGAGCCAGGCTTTGTTGAGTTTTAAGCTTTCTTCTTTTTTGTTGAAGCTCTGCTGGTGTTTGTGGATTTCAATGGCTTCCCTGTGCAGTCTAACATAATGATGCTGGTGTTGTCCAGTACTTCTGTCTTTTGAAATAGAATTTCATGTCCAGCTTGTTTCAGGGCATGTTCAGCTACTGCCGATTTTTCCGGTTGTTTTAGTCTGCAGTGTCTTTCATGTTCTTTGATTCTGGTGTGGATGCTGCGTTTTGTGGTCCCAATATGTACCTTGCATAACTGCAAGGTATCCGGTATACTCCTGCATTGGTGAGGGGGTCCCTTTTGTCCTTTGCTGACCGTAACATTTGTTGTATTTTTGTGGTAGGCCTGAATACTGTTTGTAGGTTGAATTTTTTTCAAAAGTTTCCCCATGCGGTCCGTGACCCCTTTGATGTATGGCAGGAATACTTTATTTTTGGGTGGCTGTTTTTCTTCTTCAGTTCGGTGTTGTTTTCTCGGTTTGATGGCTCTTGTGATTTCATTCTTGGAATAGCCATTTGCCTGTAGGGCCCACTTCAGATGGTTGAGTTCGGTGCTGAGAAATTGAGCTTCATAGTTCCGATTTGCACGGTCTACCAGTGTTTACAATACACCCATAACAAAAAACACCCTGATCACCATAATCACCCAATCTCCTGAAAAGGACAAAAACCTGATCCCACAGCTACAAATACTCAACTATCCTACACCAGAACACAGACAGAGTTCTAACTCCTGTTCTCTGAAGATGCCAGCCACAGAGACTGGCGAAACGTTAGGAAGAAAAACCTTCGGAACACGGCCAAACAGCCCAAAAAACCTACAACAACCATCGGATCACGCCCGTGAAAGCCTTTGAGACTACAAACCCGAAGTATTTATATTCCAGAATGCAGTTCTACCTGAACCGGTTAAGAAAGGTCAAAAGGGGCGTGAGTGGACACAGTTTCCTGAGCTGGCACACCACTTCCCCCATGGAAGCCAGTTTTAAACTAAACACTGTGGGTATAAATGGTACAGGCCGATTATTTGGAGCAATAGAAGGAAGAACTTCAAGGGTGCTTTGCTGTGGGAGGTTCAAAAGTAGAGATCGGCACAAACCAGATTGTAAAGGCTATGTAGTTACTGCTGGTCTGCTCCCTGCCTCCTCTGGCTCAAACAGCCACTCACCAGGCTCAGCTTGCTTGTTTTTTTCCACCTCCTCGGCTAACCTACCAGTCACGGACAAGAGTACTGATTGAGTGGGAGATCAGCCAAGAGGGCGAGGCAGAGAAGCCTGAGTCGTTGCTGGTTCATGTCCATGTCTGTTCAAGAGTTGTATGAAAAGGTTTCTGAGCTGCAGCTGGAAAATAAAAGCTTTGTGGACCCACAAAAGCTCACCTCGAAAGAAAGAAATTCTCAAATTTTGTCCAGCTTAGTTTTAAAACCAAGCCCCAGAACGTAGCCTCCGGGCTATTCCATTGCCTTCAGTGAGAGTCGAATTCAGTCCTCCCTCAACTATCACTTGGGGACTGCCATTCCCACACACTATCTGAACTGGTTCCATCCAGCTGGTCAGATTAAGAACTGTAACTTAAGCTTCTGTTTTCCACTCTTCCCTCTGTGTGACATTGACAGTCTGTTTCCATGCCTCCTAAATCAAAAAGAGAATCTGAAATATATAAGTTAGCAGGTAAGGTCTTGTAAGTGACAAGAATAAGTTCAATTATCATGTGACCTACCTAGAGATCAAAGTTAATTTATTGAGTCAGTCATTCAGTGTCATCTGAAAACCACATTAACCTTTCCAGCAGAGCTGGAATAACAATTTCCAGGGTCCCCCCTCCTTTTCTCCCTGTTCCGTCACACGTGTGTTTTGTTGTTGTTCATATGTGCCGTCAAGGCACCCCTGACATATGGTGACCCCATGAATGAGAAATCTCAAAAATGTGCTGTCCTCAATTGCTCTGTTCAGCTCCCGCAAACCCAAGCCTGTGGCTTTCTTTCGGGATTTATTCCATCTCATATTTGGTTGTCCTCTATTCCTGCTGCCTTCAAACTTCCCCAGCGTTATTGTTTTTTTTCTAGTGCATCCTGTCTTCTCATGATGTGCCCAATGTAAGACAACCTCAGCTTCAACATTTTTGCCTCCAGAGATAGTTCAGAAATAGTTGCAGGACGTGGCAAGGGCGGTTTGTTTACCGGGGAGGAATAGACCAAAAGTTACAACTTGGCTTAAGCTAAGTAAAAAGATTTTGGTCTATGATTGCAAAAATACTCTGCCTAAAACCATACAGAGTAGATTAATTAGCAGCAGGTGAGACGGAACAACAGTCTGAGCTAGTATAGGACAGCTCCACATGTTGCCACACAGATGTTCATCAGAACATCCAAAGATATTCAACGTTTGTGAATGACACGTGACTCTTCCACAGTAGCAATTAAGAATGATGTCCCGTGCATCCTCATATTTTAGGATCTTGGCCTAGCCACCTGAATTCTCTATACACCCGCCAACCCATCTGTTAAAATAATCGTGATGATGATACATCCTTGCCAGATAGGTGGTAAAAAATCTTTGAGCACTGCTGATTAAAAGCACACTGCGTAGCACACAGCTCTCATTATTTATTATTTCAGACCATATTGCCTGCATGGTTAATGAGGAGGACTGGGAAATTCAGAGGTGGGAACTAGAATACAGTGCTTGAGTTCAAGAACAACAGTGTTTTTCTTTATATAGCATAATAAATACAATCAGTGCTTCTCACCTCATCTGAAAAGACAAAGCCCACAACATGGAGAGCTTGTAACCTAATAGAAAATAACATAATATACAGAACATCACTTTGGGCATAAAGTAGTGCAGAGATAAGATGAGACTGAGTTCTGTCATATTTAAAAGATGCTCCTATGATATATAGGAGGTCCCCTGTATCTGCAGGATTGATATCTTTGGTTTCACTTATCCACAGTTTGTTGTAGCCCTATATGCAACATACAAGGGAACTCCCTTAATGCCTTTGCCCCACCTTCTTCTGGCCTTTGTCCTGTCTCCTTGCATATAGGGTTCCTTAGTATCCACAGTTTCAGGCATCCACGGTAGATCACAGAACCAATCCCCCATGGATATAGGAGTCCTACTGTATGAAACTTCATGGTAGAGAGATGCCTTGCAAGACTATGGCCACAGACCCATAGCTTTCTGTATTTCACAGATAAATATACTGATGACTCCTATTTTCACACCAACGTTCAGTTTCCAAGGCTGTCATTTCCCATTGCTTAAAGATGATCATTTTCGAAGCCTCCCCTTTCTTCCCATGAATGACATTGCTGCAGGCTCACAGTGTAAAGCTAATCTGTGCATATGTTGCAACTGTATACATTTTAAACTGTTCATGTTCTTTTCAAGTGGTTGCTTGATTTCCTGGGTATGAAACATACCTCAACCTTTAAAAAAAATGTCCATATTCTGAAGCAAAATATGCTTTATCTTGCAGTTAAGCCTTATAAGTTATGAAAAGGGTAGCTTTAGTGAAAATCTTAAAGTGACTGAAATTTCTTTTTTCCTTCTTCGGGTACCCAGATGCTTTTATTTAAAAAGGGGAATCCTTGACATCTCAAAACATAAACCAGAAACAAGGCTTTTGCGAGGAACTCTGACAAATCAGCATTGCTGGCGTAAAGTCATGGAGGCCTTGTGTATGTCTCTGTGGTCATTTGCTGGTCCAGGAAAATGAAACACAATAGACAACTGCTGTTGTGTTAGTCAGGCCTGGGCAAAAAGCTGGGATCCCAGTTAAGGAATTGCAGTTTCCAGGTAACTTGACCACATGCTCTTTGTTTTTAACACCAGAGGTCTGTTGGAGTAATGGAGAATGGAAGGGCAGTCGCACAAGCAGTGTGTGCTATTTTAAGGGCTGTTCGTTGCACAGTTTTTCATGCCCTGGTTGCACTGATGATCATGTGACAGAACAGCAGCAGAATGCGTAAAACGCCCCTACATAATTGCATTTCTGGACATAGTCATTTTCAAGAGGCTTCTGGCTTAAGTTTTAACACTAGTTTGGAAATGTGGGAATGAGCATCTAGGTACAATAAGGCACTTTATACAATATCCCTCTAAACCCAAAACATCCCCTCGCTCTTTCCTCTGTCTGCATGGGATCAACAAGAGGATTTGCTCAGCTCCTCTGCAATGTGTAGATTATTGCATCTAAGTACAGATCAACCCTGCCTGTCTATCGTATTTGGTTTTAAATGGCTGTGATTCCATTTGGCTTTTGCAGCATGACCCACTTGGCTTAGGATGTAAGTTAATGTTATGGTATATACGGTGGCTAAAATAATAAAGCATCCACTGCAATTACAAGGCTATGGACCATGCTTGAAAAATGTCAAACTTGGTGGAGGAGTTTCATGAGATCTTTCTGCTCTCTTTGGATGTTGGCACTGATCACAATGGATGAATGGCAAACAACTTAATATTCTCATGCTAGTTGAAGCTTCTCACCAATTCTCTGGTACTAGAAGGGAAGGGTTATGCCATATTTTTCCATCTATAAGATGCCCCTGTGTATAAGATGCCCCCCCCCCCACTTTTCTAACCCAAAATTAAGAAAACTTAGAGTATTCAGCCTCTGGGCTCAGAACGCTCGGACATTATGAGTCCCTGTTGAATCTGAGCGCTGCCTACAGGCTCCACCTCCAACGAGGTGTGTTCCAATTGGTTTGTACAGCATCAGCTGACATCAGTTCCATAAGGCTCATGATTAGAGGAAGCTAAGTCTCCTGACTGTAGGAAGCTAAGCCTTGTGATTGGAGGCAGCCTGTTTTCAGAGGCAAGGTATGTGCCATTTTGTTCTCTCCTCAGCTTACTTTCGTGTATAAGATGACCCTCAATTTTTAGTCTAAAGATTTTAGACAAAAGTATCATCTTATATATGGAAAAATATGGTATATCTTAGCTATGAACTGTTAAAGCTGGCTGGATAGTTCTGTGGTTTAAGTATCCAGCTGCAGGGCCAGAGACTGGAAGTTCAATTCCCCACTGTGCCTCCTGTGAGTAGAGCCAGCCTGTATGGTCTTGGGCAAACTGCACAGTCCCAGAGTAACCCCAGAAAAAGAGAACGGTAAACCACTTCTGAGTATTTTCTACCTGGGAAACCCTGAAAAGGGTTGCCATAAAACAAAACTGACATGATGGTACATGATTATTTTTATTAACTGTTAAGTGCTGACGGCATGCTAATAACTACAAAATACCAATAGGGGTGGTGATTCTTTTTCAGGGAAGTCTGAAATAGACCACTTTTCTATCCTAGCTCACTGGTTAAAAATTTGCGGGGATGTTGGCAAGTCTTTGGGTCCAAGTCCTGAGTTTGAGTCTGATCCAAGTCCTGAGTCTCGATCTTTGGTACCAAATCCAGAGCCCCAAGCCCAAGTCTGAGTCCCTACAAGCTTCCCCCCCCCAGAAAAAAAGGGAGGGGTTGGGTGGATTCTGAATCAGGAGTCAAGTCTGAGTCACTGAAAAATAAAAACCGAGTTGAGTCCGAATCAAGTCACCAGTGTGATTTAAGTCTGAATTGACAGCGAGTCCAGTAACTCGAGTCCCCATTCCTGAAAACTTGGGAAACTTTACTTTTTGGAATACTCAGAATCTCTCAGCCAACACTTTCAGTTCACGGAAGTCAATTTTCTGAGAGGTTTGGCCTTATCTTTCGGTGAAGGTGTATTTTACGCAGAGAAGCTTATATGGTGCAGGAGAACAGCTTGTCAACACTGTGTACAATCGTTTAACCTGGCAGTTAACAAAGACCAGGGTAATTCAATTGCTCTTTTCATGAACCATGACAATTTCTCATCTATTATGTTGTAATGTGCCAAAGTGCCACTGAATGTTGTTACCTGAAGAGCACCATCTGTACAGAGTACAAGACAAGGCCATGCTTTCGGGGGGAGGGGAGCTTCGGCATTTGTGTGTTGTATGCCTTTCACACATGGCATTGATTGATTGATTGATTGATTGATTGATTGATTGATTACCCATTCAATGATGGTCCCTGGCAAATAGATTGGCAGGCAGGTCGGTAGAACAAACAGCATCCTCCTCCTTTCCAGGGAACACATGGATATCATATTGCTAAAGCCACAGTGCATCTCTCCTCTGACAAACGTTATTATTTAACTCAATGACATTATTTAGCACAATGTGTTTCAGCTCGGGGTGAGACAACACAGCTGGGAATGCCCACTTTGATTCAAAGTTTTTCAAACTGAGTCCTTGCTAGTTTCTGCAGGTGAAACAGCTACAGCCATCCAGATAAATGCAAATAACGACCATGTTGGACGAGATGGTTGGACAGTGTCATTGAAGCTACCAACATGAATTTGACCCAACTCCGGGAGGCAGTGGAAGACAGGAGGGCCTGGTGTGCTCTGGTCCATGGGGTCATGAAGAGTCGGACATGACTTAACAACTAAACAACAACAACCATGTTGGAGCAGTTAGCACAGGCAGAGGCAGGGAAAGTTGTAAATGTATTGCATGGAGCTCCAACAGTGGGAGCTGCCCTTGATCTGGTGAGTAACCAGCTGGTAATATCTACTCGAACAAACCCTGCTCTTCACCTCTTTTTAATTTTAATTTTTCCAAAATGACTTAGCGCTAATCTGTAACACTGCTGTTTTTGGAAAACATTTTAAGAAAACACTGTTTGGAGACAACAGGCACTTGGCTGAAACAAACTCCCATGAGTGCCCCTCAAGTGTCATGATTCATCGTAAAATTTTTGTGAACTATGACCAAACAGTACCACTAAGCGACTGGTTCCATTGTCAAAATGCTCCTACTGTAGAGAATGTTAGAGCAAAATCTACCCTTCTTTAACTTAATGAACAAATCTTGGCCCTTTTTTTCATACACAACTTCTCTGATTATGGGATTGGTTGTTCATTTAATGCTACAATTACTACTATGGCCCCTAAAAGAACTACTTGGGGATTACCTTTTGTGACTTGAATAGGTAGATAAAAAGGTATCAGGAAAGTTGTAAGGAAATCACAAAAACTAGTAGAAACTGGTTGTCTAAGATGATGTAATGTAATAAAACTAATCTGTGAGTTTTTTTTTTCTATAAACAACTGTCACATTCCTGCCTGCCCTTGGTTGTTTTACCAAACAAAGGCACAACCTATGTGTCATTCAGCTGCTACCAGTTGATTACGTCAACATTATTCAATATTAAAGACAGAGGTCCAGTCAATGTGTCATTTAAAAACCAAGTAGAAATTGTTTATTGTTACAAGAAATTAAAGTTCAGTCAGTGTTGTTAACTCTCAACTAAAACAACTTTCCTTTCTATTCTCTACCGCCTTCCCAAACTCTCTCTCAACTCCATACTCTAACTCCAATCTCCCCCTGCAGTGACTCTTATATCTCGTGACTCCGCCTCTCCAGCACTTTCATTGGTCCATGCCGATAGCACACTAATATTCATGACCTGGGTGGACACCAGAACAACTTATGTGCATATGTAGGTGAATGGTTTATAGACTAGAGCAAGATTGTGTAGATCATGAGAAATTATGGGTTGTTATGAAAGAAATGGGTGTGCATCAATACTTGATTTTCCTGATGTATAAATAATTTTTTTTTCTCCATTGGGAAGCCAAGCATGCCTACACCCCCGGGCAAGTGCAACAGGATAAGCTGACTGCTCAGGAAGATGTAAACAACCCATCCAGTGCTTCTACATTTTAACAGGCCATGAGACAAGGCAGCAGCCATCATAGTTGTATATTTTTGCACATTTATAGATATGTGCATTAGTCAACCACATGCATAAATTCTGAGACAGCAAAAAAAAAAGTCTTGCCATCTCATTGTAAGGAGGCTTCTTCCCCTCATTCATACTTTATTGTTTAAAGTTGGAAAATGATCAGGATTTAGAATCACAGACAGAGCTGTGTGTGTTATTATGGCCTGAACTAAACTGAGACTAGTGTGATGAAGGATGCTATCCAGTCACTAAGCAGCAAAAGTAATATTCATCCTCCAGTCCAGTTGGCTTTTGGAAAGAAAATAGCCGTTTGGTCCTTTGTGTCAAGCAGCAGAATGTCTTCTTTCCATCCTTCCCAGGTATACAGACCTTCTTTCAAAGCTTTTTAGGTCTAATGGGGAGAAGATCTAATTTTGCCCTTTAGCCTCCCCCTTTCACAGCCCCACAGCACAAGAGAGATGCTTGATAACAGATCCAGATAAGTTTCGCAATTGAAGCCTAATAAGCTCCTGAAAAGCTACTTTCATTTTTCCATAAGCACTTGCATGTCACCCCATCGTAACCCTATTTTAATTAAAACTCTCCACTACCTTGCTCTTGAGTCACACCTTGCCCTTTAATCAGACGAATTTGGTTTGGCTCTCTGTGCGAAGCAAGCTGATCTGGGAGCAGGACCAAGGTCAAGAACTGTAATGGGTATCAGATTACTGGTGGAGCTGTTTTTATTAACCTGCATTTGCCAACAAGAGCCAGAGTTCAGCCTGTGTCATTTTCCATTGCTCTGGGTTAAAGGTAAGACCCAGATCATCTCTGCATCTGCCTTTTTATATGATACTTGGTCTCTCCCTTACTGTATACATCACATTCATACAAATGAGAAATTAGAAGTTTTGTGGTCTTCTGAAACCCATTGTAATAGCAAGATCAATCCTCTAGTTTTTCCTGTTTTCCTTAAACCCATCAGCAGGATTACAATGTGAGCATATTCTCTCTGTCTTTATTTTTTTTTTCAGAGGAATGTACATTATTCAGGTTGCAAGAAGTGTTTGGTGCCATTAAAGAGTCATGGATGAGATATAAATAAGGAGAGAGAACTGGAAACAGACTCAGGCAAGACACATATATAACAAATCAATTCAGGAGACTTCTAAACCAAGAACAAATTGCTTAGTCCACCTCTCAAAGGTGGGTCGGTCCCAATTGGTTTAGCAAATGTACAGATCTGATAGAAATTGCAATATTTATTTATTATTTATTTATTTGTTCAATTTATATACCACCCATCTGGCCTGCAGCCACTCTGATAGAAACTACAGTCACCATGAGACTCAGTTTGTGTCTGAATATTTGCTATAAGCTCAGACCCAAGCTGCTCTGAAGTGTTTTGAAGTGGTTTAAACTGATACATATGGTTCTTGCTGAACTGATCTATATATGGTGTCCATCTGATCTCTATGGAATGCTCCATCTGTGGAATCACGCCAGGCCCCCATACCTCTTAATATTCAGGAAGCATATAAAAACTCTGCTTTTTGGGGAAGCATTTCAGGATATCCTCCCCTCACAACTGTTGATCACTGGGTTTTATTTTGACCGTTACAATATGTAGTCTGTGTCTGGTCCATTGCCGCCATCTTGGGTTTTTAGGTATGTTGTTTTTTCTTATATTATATTTTTCTATGTTTATATTTGTGGTTTGGGTAGGATTTGGCTGTTTTCTTTATGTTCACTACGTTGCTGGAAACAGCCCAGAGTAGTGGCACGGCCATTAAGATAACATGGTATCAACATATAAGAAATAAAGAAGTACAGTATATATGCCAACATTTGCTGTACAGATAAAAACTAATAGTATTAGTTTTGTTTTCCCCTGACTTACAACTGGCTCCAAGTTTCCTCATTCTGAACTCACCCAAATGATGGAGCAGATTTTCGTGATTTGTAGAGCACACAGACTGACCTGAGGATTACCGGTGCTTCTTGACTTGTGCTGTAGCTGACCCAAAAATGCTGAAATATCCACACTCCCCTCCACTTAGGTATGTTTCTCTGAAGTTGTGTGTGTGCCTTGGAGAGCTATAAAAATACTCACTCAAATTTGGCCACTTGTTATATCTCTGCTAGAAGATCATCTTCAGACAATTACCCTGGGCCTTGGGGGCCAGAGGACACCAAGCAATAGGCAGAGATATGGACTCGTGAGCTGCAACTTCCTGTCACGTCTGACTTAAGTTGCACCAGTGACTTGACTCAGACTTGACTTGGGGGTTTCTGGGGGGGGGGGAATTCCAACTCAACTTGCAACTCAAACCAATTTGTCCAAGTCGTGCTGTCAAGTCCCTATGGCCTATCAGCTGGGCAGCACATGCACAGTCTGAGTCTTTGGGTCCACGTTTTCGAGAGAGGGGAGGCTGAGCAAATGACTTGAGACTTGGATTCAAGGCTTGGGACTCGGGCCCGAAGACTCAAACTCAGATTTGGGACTCAGGCCCTAAGGCTTGGACTTGGGTCCCAAGACTTGCCAACATCCCTGGCAGTAGGCAACCACTGATGACCCAGGATCCCATCTTGCAAAGGCAGAGAGCCCAGAGTTGGAGTCTGTGAAGGAGATGGGGCTTCCTCCTAGCCCAAGAGCATATCACAAGAGAAAGGCACAAGTGAGGGAGGAGGCAACCTGATACAGTGCACAGATACAAGTCAAGCATGACTTTCATGTGAGCAAGGGGTCTTCTTGAAATGGGGAACTGTCCTCCCCGTGAGATCTAATGCTCAGAGGCCTGCAGCTGAATCCTGGGTGGGAAACAGGGCAACTTAGCTATAAGAGGCTCAGTTGGAGATTGTAAAAATTATTAGAAACATCATCTGCCAGGACTCAGAAAACTGACAAATCCTGCTTTGTACAGTATGTTGACCCTTCTGCTTGCTTTGTCTTGGCAGAAATGAGCCAATTTGCACCTCTGACTTCTCATGTGTTCTTCCCTTGTCAGTTTCCTGCTTGCTTGAACTCCTTGCAACCTGAGCTTAATACTCCTTTACTGTTTCAGATCTTCTCTGTTTGAACTGACACCATTATTTATGGCATAACCGAGTGAGTACTCTGATCAGTCTCTTTCCTGCCCTGTTGAACTCCATTGGAGACTTCCTCTTTGGTCACCCTTCAAAGACTGCAATCTCTGTCTGGTATGCTCCCAATCAGTTGAACACTGGCAGCTAGATAACAGGACACCAGTGGAAATGCAGGGAATTTTCATTCCAGTTTATTTTCAAAGGATTTTTCTTTCTTTCTTTTCTTTTTTGATAATTTTCTTTTTATTATTATTAGCATTTATAAAATCCATCCGTGGTTATTTAACATCGTGTCACCTGGGTTCAGCTTATAATCATTTGTTAATACAACTACAGTACATATTAAGCTCTTAATCTATACAACATGCTTCTAACCATTGATAAAACAAGTTCCCTGTTTGATAATATTCTGCATCTTCCTTTCCTTTGATTTTCAGTGTCAGTCTATCCATTTTGGTGCAATCCCAATATCTTTTTAATTATTTCTTGATCTGTAGGTGTTTCTTCATTCTTCCAGTATTGTGCGAATATAATCCTTGCGGCTGTTAAAATATGCAGTATTAAATATACATTTTGTTTATCAACACTTTCTGGTATTATATCTAATAGAAAGAGTTCTGGCCTAGAACTCAAAGGATTTTTCAAAATACACACATTTCTTTCTATTCAAAATGGAAAGAACGTCAGTTGTTGTTGTTGTTGTTTTAAGCTGGAAGTGGGAGAAAGCAAAGCTGGCAGGTTTCCCCATACTTAGTCAATACAAGAATAAACCTGCATGTTTTTCAGCCTTTCCTCTTCTTTTGTGTGTGTGAAAGCTGGAGAATGAAAGCATCTCTTTTGAACTATACACAGTTCCCTGTTGTGTAGAAATTCAGGAATATGCTCACCCCATTTGCTTTTCCATGCTTTGGGGGGGGGGGGAATAGGAGACTCACACAAGTGATAAAGCAGGGGAAGCAGCCATACCTTGTACAAATCTACTTCTGAAGTGAAACAACTTCTGGATACCTTGTTTAAAGACCTGAGTGATGGTGTCAAGACTCCTGTATCATTCTTGTGTTCTCTAACACAGTCAAAGTCAGGTTCAGTTCTGTAAACAAAAACCCTATGCCATTCTCAAGGTGGCTGTTATGGGGGATGCGCCTTCCATGTCTAAACCAAAGAACTAAGTTCAAAAATGGCTCTTGTCATGCAATTTGTGTTATTTTGATGGTTGATGAAAAGAGAACCTGTGGTTCATATTTATGAAAGAAGAATAAACCAAAAGTTCCATGTTTCTTTCATGTTCCTTCATTCATGTAACTTTTTAGTGTCCTTTCATCCTTTGTCTCTCAAATGGCCTAATAAATTTTTCATCCAATAGTGTTGTGAGGGCTGTCAGGAATCGACCAGAATATCTGGGGGGGAACAGGAATTTTGAGTCTATAAAAGGGCCTAAAATTGTAAGGAGTACTCTTTGTTTCAGTTGTTCCCTTCTCCCGGAAACCTCTCAAAACCACACTTACAAAGAAGTTGTATTGTTTGTACTACAATTCCCAGAATCCCCCAGTTGCTATACAGGCTGCACAATTTTGGAGTTGTAGTCCAAAAAAAGTAATATTTCTCTGCAAATACCCTATAAAGCCCTAAATGGCTTGGGTATAAACTATCTAAAACAGTGGTCCCCAACCTTTTTAACACCACGGACTGGTTGGGGAAGGTGGGGCACCCCCCCGCACTCGCGCGAAGGGGTGTGTGTGTGCTCTCTCGCGCGTGCACACACGAGTATGCACAAACGGAGGGCCGCTCGCACGGGCACGCGCATGTGCACACTCACGCGCATGCGCGAAGGGCGGGGGCGCTAGGGGGCACTTGCGCGCATGCGTGAACGGGCTGTGCGGGGGGAGTGCGTGTGTGTGTGGGAGATCTGTCTCTGTGGCCCGGTCCAGCTCAGGCCACGGACCGGCACCAGGCCGCGGACCGGGGGTTGGGGACCCCTGATCTAAAAGACCTCATCTCGCTCTATGAGCCTGCCTGGGCATTAAGATAATCAGGGGGGGCCTTTATCTCAGTCCCACCAGCTTCACAGGCGCGCTTGGTGGGGACACGGCAGAGGGCCTTCTCTGTCGCTGCTCCTAGACTCTGGAACTCCCTCCCACAGGAGGTCAGGCTGGCTGCATCTTTGCTGTCCTTCCTCAGGCAGGCCAAGACTTCTTCAGGCAGACTTTTCCTAAGTGTCTGGCAGTCTGAGAGGGGTTTTGTGCTCTGTTGCTTTAAATTTGTGTTTTTAGTATTGATTTTAATTACTATTTTTAATATGATACTTGTTTAATTATTTTTTAAAAAATATTTATACACTTACTGTTTTTAGTTTTTATATATTGTCCTATTTAATGATGTGAGCTACCTTGAGTCCTTTCGAGGAGAAAGGTGAGGTAAAACTATTTTAAATAATAATAAATAATAATAATAAATAAGAGGTATGCTTTCCTGGAAAAGGTTGGTAATGGTATTAACTAAAAGACAAAACTGCTTTGATCTATTAACTATCCTGCATACTATTACCAAGCTGGTTTAATAAATAAGTGAGTGAGGTATCTGGCTGTAGAGTCAGAGGTTAGGAGTTTGATTCCCCACTTTGCTTCCTGGGTGAAGAATCAGCCTGTGTCGTCATGAGCAAGCTGGACAGATCTAAGACACTTCAGAAGAAGTGGGTGGGTGTCCCAGACATCAGTGGTCTGGGAAACTCCCTCTCTTTTTTGGGGGGGGGACTCTTACCACCAACAGTGAGGTTTGCAGTTTGGGTGTACATCTGGACCTGGTGCTCACCATGGAGACCCAGGTGTCGTCAGTGGTTCATTCTGCACATTTCCACCTTCAGCGGATTGCCCAGCTGCATCCCTATCTTGATGTGGGGGCGCTCACCACTTTGGTCCATGTGCTCGTAGTCTCGAGATTAGACTACTGTAATGCGCTCTACATGAGGCTGCCTTTGAGACTGACGCGGAAACTTCAGATGGTGCAGAATGCAGCGCCCAGACTTCTTACTGGGTGAAAAGGTACCACTGTATTTCCCCCACTCTGGCAGCCTTGCATTGGCTGCCCATTTGTTTCCACGTTGATTTCAAAGTTCTTACGATTACATATAAAGCCCTAAATGGTTTAGGACCTCGATATCTGGCAGAGCGCCTTCTCCCACCCAGTTCTGCCAGAGTCACTCGTTCCAGCCATGCTGGGCGGCTGAGGGGCCTAATGCCGAGGGAGGTCTGGAAGGAAAGAACGAGGAACCGGGCCTTCTCAGCACTGGCTCCTCGCCTTTGGAACAACTTGTCAGTAGAAATCCGCCTGGCTCCCTCTCTGGGTGTTTTCAGCAACAAACTTAAAACCTGGCTATTTGGGCAGGCTTTCCCTCCTTAATTTCTTATACTTTTGCCATCTTGGATTTATAATATATGCTTATTGGTTTTATAGTTTTTAAATTTGTAAACCGCCCAGAGTAGACCTTTGGTCTAGATGGGTGGGATAGAAATCTAATAAATAAATAAATAAATAAATAAATAAATAAATAAATAAATAAATAAATAAATAAATAAATAAAAAGGGACTGGTAAACCACTTCTAAATATTCTCTACCTGGAAAACCCAAGGAAGGGTTGTCATAAGTTAGAGTTGACTTGACAGTGCATTATAATTATTAATTATTATATGCTGTATCAGACTTCTTATTAATGACATCATAATTATCTTCCAGAGACTCCAGGGCTTCTGGGTAGATGAGTTGAAAAAACTCTACTAAATGGTCAGTTCATGGCCTCTTTTATAGCAGATTTCATTGCCTTACCATAATGCCTTTACAGATTTGCATCTGAATGCTGAATTAGGAAGGCCATCAAAAGTAATGCTCACAATGATAAATCAGAGTTTTGGTTCTCTGGTTTAAGCACACAGCTGGATAAAAGGGGGGGGTCTAAATACAGAGCTCAACAGAAGTAATTATTTAGAGATGTAAGAAAGATTTGTCACCAAAAACCTACAGGTTCTGGTCATCCATTTAATGCACACTAAAATGTTCATTCATGGACACATTAACCGATAGGCATTTACCCTCCCTGAATGCTTTTAAATATGAAAACCACTTTGCTTGTTTGGCTTGTGCAGCTCTTTTATGAAGATTTTTTTAAATAAATGACTCTCACAGATGCTGTGCTGCATGCATCCAAGTGAACAGCTCAGCCTCCAAAAATAGCATTTTTTAAAATCAAGTTCCCATTTTGTTTTGATCAAATTTGCACACTGGGTTCAAATGAGTAATACTTCAAGGACTTTCATGTTTTCCTCCTTTTTTGTAATAATTGTGAACATCAGTCTCTCTATATTTTGTATCTTGTTAACACACACCTTCCTACGACAAGGTTTTCCAGGCCTCAAAGCACTGGTGGAATTCTCAGGAATTCCTATGCCTTCCAAGTAGAAGAGAAGACAAGTCTCAGGGTGACCGGCACAGCTAGAGGAGAAAGCTTGACTCCCATGTGTGAAGTTACTTTAGAGCATGGGCCCCCATCACACACTTCCCAGCAGGCAATGGGGCTCACTGGTTCATTATGAAGGTGTCTATGCAAAGCTGTGCTTAACCTTGGTGTAACATTGGTACACCGAAGAGACAGGAGCTAGGGGTGCATTGGGACATGGGAATCACATAGTCACTCATCCTCAGAGAGAGAATGGGGTTGGGGGGAAGGAAACATACCTTTGTCCTCACAGCAAGATGCCTCTTCATGGGATTCTCCATCCCATACACCCTCACTCTCACCAAGAAATCTTATGGGATATCTTGAAGGATTTCTTCGGCATTCCCTTTTTCCTGGAAGAAATGGTAAGGTACACAAGATTGTACAGAATGCCATTGGTCTCATTCAAGATTCACTTGGAAAGGCAAAAAGAACACCAAGGTGCACAGGACTGTTACACTTCCTGCACAAAATGGCATGTGTCCTATGCAGGATTCAACTGGAAGGGCTTTAAGCTCTGCACAATTTGGCAGTTTCCTGCATAGAACAAAGGGTAAAAATCAGAGTGCCTTTGTATATGAGAAACATTTTGTTTTTGTGGGATGCTAGGAAACCTTGTTGATACAGGAGGAAATCTTAGAGAGAGGCACCTCAGACTGGCAAGACTCACAAAACTGGTCAGAGTGAGAAATGTTTGCAATTACTCATGAGCCATCATGTTACACAAGCCCTCACAACAGTAGCACAGGGCTTGTGTGTGTGTTGGAATATTTTCCATGAGATAGTAGTGAATCTTTCAAAAGCCCCCAAAGCCATAAGTGTGTGTGTTCTGTGCTGTCAAGTTAGAACTGACTTATAGTGACCCTAAAAGGGCTTTCAAGCTAAGTGAGATATTTAAAGAGTGGTTTTACCAGTTCCTCTCTCCCATTGAGTCTCCATGGGCAAATGGGGATTCAAACCCTGTTCTCCAGAGTCCTAGTTCATACTAGCAATGTAGTTACATATGTAGTTACAATGTAGTTATGTACTTATTTACTTCTGTCTAACTGATAACTGAACTAGTATTTGCAAAGTTACTCCTGAGATGCAACAGGCAACCCATACGTTATTTAGGTGTCATGAATAACACCTGGTTATGCTCAAAAGTCACTTGCAATGGGCACTTTAAGGTATTTTCAGGGGCATCTTATTTATTTATTTATTTATTTATTTATTTATTTATTTCATTTATACCCCGCCTACCTGGTCAATTGTGACCACTCTAGGCGGAATCTTATGCCATTCTGTTATCAATCCTAAATTTCAAGGGAAATACTCTTCGGTTTGTATTTTGTATTTTTATAAATACCTCCAGGGGGAAATGTCAGAATTGGCAAGTAGAGAGTATTGCCTCTATTTTCCTGGACTGTTGGTAATGACAGTGCAACACGTTAATAACAAATGACCTGGGCCGCTGGAGCAGCAATTGTGACAGTAGTAATACGCAACACAAAGAGTGCCTTTTAAAACATAATCTTCTGCTCTTTGGGGAAACCTTCTTGCTTGCTACATGTACCATACATAAGGCTGTGCAAGATGGAAGGACTAGCAGCACCCCCTGCAGCAGGTAGATTCTCAGTCCTTTTACCAGACCTTCCAAGGACCCAGTACCATAAGCAGTTGGCCCAGAAGCAGTTTGGGCCTTGCTTCCCATGCTTGCCTATCACATCTTTGTGACAGCACAACAATTAGCTTCTCGTGACATCACAAGGATAGACCCATTGGTCTAAATGTTTCGCTCTGAACTCTTTGGGGTGTGGATCCACCTGACCTGGCAACCTTAGCTATGTATTCATGGTAACTGCATATCCATTTACCAACAACCAGGGACAGGACAGGATTGCCATATAATTCTAGTGTCTTGGTTGAAGTATATGTGAGCATGTGCAAAGTGCCTTTTTCCTGCAAAGAAAAAAAAAGAAGGGAAGAAGGTTACTGAGTATTTATAGAAGGGTATGGTATTGCTAGAAATGGAACTAACTAAAAGAACTGAGAACAATAAGAATAAGTAACAAGGCAAACCCACATGCACCTATTCAGATGGCAGACTTATTGAATCCAAAGGCACTTACTCCAGAGCAAACTGATATAGGATTACTGTCTAAGTGACAGGTTGTGGGATTCAGCCAACAATAAAGACAGAGTAAATTTGGTTGACTTGGTTAATAAAAGCAACTTTATTTCAGGCAATTCCTGGATCATTCTTTAGTAGTAGCAAAACATGTCTTGTAACATGAATACTTGACCTTTGCAAAAGGAATGATAAAATAATGACAGAGCACCCTAAAGGGTGGGGTTGCAAGACTTAAGCAGGGCTACTAGAGACAGGATATTTTGGAGGTCACTCATTCACAGAGTCTCTGTAGGTCTGAAGCGAAGATGGCACTTAACAGCAAGAAGAAGAAGAAGAAGGAAACAACAACAGGCTCAAGTTACAAGAAGCCAGATTTCAGTTGAATATCAGGAAAAACTTCCTGACTGGTAGAGCAGTACGGCAACGGAACCAATTAGCTCAAGAGGTGGTGAGTGCTCCAACACTGGAGGCATTCAAGAGAAATTTAGACAACCGCCTGGCAGATATCCTTTGATTTGTATTCCTGCCTTGAGCAGGGGGTTGGACTTGATGGCCTTATAGGCCCCTTCCAACTTCACTATTCTATGATTCTATGAACAATGGATGAGTGGGGAGACCTTTTGAGTTTTAAAAAGAATCAGAGGTGGGGCAGCAGTCTTAGCTTAATTACTGCTAAGTGGTCAGACTTTTTGTCCAAAGCATTTCTGAATTCAAGTCTACTTTGTATAGTAGATTGTTCCACTGACTGACAGTTTAAGAAAACTTTAAAAACTTAATGAGAGTTAATTTGCAGAAACCTTATCGATTCCTCTCCAGCAAGACTTGCACTTCTACCTGTTCGATAATGAATGTAATTTTAAATGCTGCTTTCAGCCATTCCCCCGGAACAGATATTAAGCTAACAAACCTGCAATTTCCTTAATTTACCCTGCATGTATTCTTTTTTTAAAAAACAACAACAACAGCATCAAACAATCTACTTTCAAGTCCACTGCTATAAAGGCTTATTGTAGGAGACACATTACATATTTTTGTTAGAGGCTGAAAAACAAGGATGGGCATCACACATGCTATGTGTCAAATGTGTCCTAAAGGCCTATAGTGGGTCCAGGATCTGAAAATTGGTCCCTAGATCTCTATACGTTGCCTACCTCTGATGTAAAAGGCCACATCTCAGTATGCAAACACTGCTCATTTTAGATAAGTGCTTTTCATTAAGATGGGCACAGGGGAGGTAGGAATAGAGGGGTTTGGTTTCTATCTCCTTCAAGTGTCCAGTGTTTTCCTCACTCCCATAATTATAATGCTTTTAAAAGTTTAAGGCCAAAAGATGACTTGAGGTCATTTTATTATAAGCTCATTTTAAAATGATAAGTGTACATTAAAAGCATCAGAATGAAAGAAAGAGTCCCAGCCATTGCTTTCAGTCTGTGCAGAACAATTCACAAAACAGCCAGGCGAAACAAGCCATCTTTGCTTCTTAATCATAGTGTATTAAATGTAGAGATGGTCAAAGACTGTGCCTCCACTACCTTGCTGGGTCATTCATTATGGCTAGAAAAGTCATCATGCATATGGATGTGGCACAATCAGATACGAGTGAGCCATTTATATGCAGTGCTTGGATGCCCCTTGTTTTTCACAGAATAATTTATTTGAGGCTAATGTTCATGCCGGCTGCCTTGGAAACTCCCAAGCTCAGGTATTCAAAAGGCAAGCAAACAATTTCAAAACAGAAATGTCTCTTTGTTAATAAAGCATAAGCAGACAGATATGCTAAATGGTCAGAAGCATTGATTCCAGCTTAGACCAATGAGCAATGAAGCTTGCCAAGTTGCATGGGTATGATATTGTTACAAATAATGGAATTTGGAATTCTGAATATCACTGGGGCCTTTGTGTGTGTGGCAGAAGGAAAACATTGTTCTTGTTCTCATCATTCTGCAAACAACAAGCTTAAAATGATTTTAGTCCCTGTAAATGGCACAGGGGGAGCATGTGGTCCCTCTGTTTCTGCATCACAACCCCTCTGATTCCTCATCACTGACTTATGATAAATAACGGAGCTGGAAGGAGCCTATGAAGCCACTGGGTCCAACCCCCTGCTCAATGCAAGAATCCAAATCAAAGTATAAAAGCTTTTTAAAAAGAGACATAAGTGTTGTATCTATTGCTTTCATAGTATATGGTCAGTTTGAAATTATGCTACATTTTTTAGTTTCTCTTTGCGAAATGTCACTTGTAAAATGAAATCTGGGGCCTTCTGCACTATGCAAACACAGGCATAAAACAGAGAATCTTTGGAATACATTTAACAATTATTTTACATTTACACAAGTTAATAGATAGGGGATATTGGTACAGTTCAAATGTACTGAAAACTATTGCCAGAAAGTATTAAAAATTCCCCTCCACTCTTTTCTGTTAAAGTAGGTTGAATTTTGTTGTTTTTCTTTCTGTGACGGAAATTATTCTGTGATGAACTTTGTAAGGCATGTTTGGACTCAATTACTTTTTGACAGAGAATACCATTTAAACATTCACAGAAATGGACTTCCTTGGGAATGTCTACAGGGGAAAATGGCAACTTCTAGATATCAAGGGTTTGGATATTGGTAAAGGGTGATGTTATAGAAATTAGAAACACTGGCTAAAGTCCTGTTGCTTAATGCAGTAAATCACATTAGGAAAAAAAAACAGTACTAAAAACACATTTTGTAGGCATCCTTCAGTCTTGAGAGACTATGGTAATGTGCTCTGAATAGAGGTCTTGGAACAGCATCTAGTGTGGCTGAGAAGGCCAATTCGAGAGTGACAATACCTTCCACACTGAAGACAAATACAGTCTGTCCCCTGTCCAGCTCCCTGATTTTGCTGGTTTCGGGACGGCCTCTTTGCCTCGGCCTGCTGAACAAGTGTCTCTTCAAATCGGGAGAAGCCATGCTGCACCGCCTGCCTCCAGGCTGAACGCTCAGATGTCAAGGTTTCCCATCTGTTGAGGTCCATTCCTAAGGCCTTCAGATCCCGCTTGCAGATATCCTTGTATCGCAGCTGTGGTCTCCCTCTGGGGCGATTTCCCTGCACTAATTCTCCATACAGGAGATCTTTTGGAATCCGACCATCAGCCATTCTCACAACATGCCCAAGCCAACGTAGACGTCGCTGTTTCAGTAATGTATGCATGATAAAAATTCCAGCTCATTCTAGGACTACTCTATTTGGAACTTTGTCCTGCCAAGTGATACCAAAAACACGTTAAGGACAACAAAAACACAACAGGCCCATTAAACAATAACACTTTTAGACAGTCAGTCACTAAGAGAAAAAATCTTCCTAAAGAGAAAGGTCTTTACCTGCTTGTAGAAGGACAGCAAAAATGGGGCCAGTCTGGCCTTCTGAGGAAGGGCGTTCCAGAGTCTGGGAGCGGCAACAGAGAAGGCCCTCACCCATGTCCCCACCAAGGACATCTGTGAAGGTGGTGGGACGATGATCATGATGATCTTAACACCCAGGCAAGCTCATAAAGGGAAACGTGGCCTTTGAGATAGCTTGGACCCAAGCTGTTTAGAACTTCGTAAGTGAAAAGGAATTTGCAGCCAGTGGAGCTGATGTAATGGGAGGTTATGTGATTCCTGTAAGCAGCCCCAGTTAGCAATCTGGATGCAACATTTTGGACCCACTGAAGCTTCCAAATACCTTCCATCAGCAGCCCTAGGCACAGTGTGTTACAGTAATCCAACCTTGTGTCACCACGGCCAGATCAGAGGCCATATCCTTCTGCCATCTAGAAGTAGCTACATCAATGTGAGATGTGCATTTTTTCCATACAAAATGGTCCCCCTAAAACCATTTTTCTTAAAAGAAATGAGAAAGAGAGCTGATTAGATATGTTTACTAATCAAAACCTCTACTTTCCCTGCTTGGCCACTGAAACTAATTGGGGGAGTAGGGTGCCCACTTACACATCTTGAAAAAGGTCCTTATTCCCCATTCACTTCTTTGCCCTTTCCCCCAGACCTATCTTTTCACTTCGGAAATTTGAGATTCTAGTGATATACCAGTACACAGAAGCTATTTGAGGTGATTTCTTTGAGTGCTCCAGACAAGAGCTCTCCTGATATACATATCAAGTAGGGTTGAAGCTTTACAGCCACGCTGTAAAAGAGATCAGAACATCATGCGGTTCAGACTGTTATGTCAAAGAATTGTAGCCAAATCACAAGCACTTTTATAGCAGCATTACAGGGCATTTCACAGCTAACTGGCATCATAGCTGCCTTGAGAGTTTAGATATTGTATTCTCGAAGTTTAGATATTGTCGTGTCTTTTCAGAATGCAAAGTTAGGCCAACTTCCATGGAGAGAGAGAACAGAATTTCTGCTCTGAAAGAATGTGCCGCAATTCTCAAAACTGTGATGAAAAGGTTTTTTAAAAAACATTCAGAAACCCATCCATCCAGAGCATGATGATGGATGGTTACTCTTTTTTATTTGTACTGTTTCCTGCTGATGAATTGATGAACACAGTGAAGTGATGATAAATATGAACTTTAAAGACCTAGTAGTACCTGCATAAGCCTGTGGATGATTGATATTTCTTTCTCATGTGATGTTGCCATTGCCCACTTTTGGAGTAGATGCCTTGTCCCTGCTTTTTTTTGGGGGAGAGATGGGTTTTTAAGGTTTTTTAGGGCTTTATTGGCTCTAGTACCAAAATCCAGAATGTGAAAACCATTATGAAAGAACCCAAAAGATGTGGATATTTGGGGGGGGTTTGTTTATTTACCCTACCTTTCTCCTTAAAAAGGATCCAAGTGGGCTTACACTGTGAAAAGACCATATTTAAAGCTAAAAACAGTAAGAATACAAATACTTTTAAAAGGATCAAACAAATATCACACTACCATGTTTCCCCGAAAATAAGATAGGGTCTTATATTAATTTTTGCTCCAAAAACGCATTAGGGCTTATTTTCAGGGGATGTTTTTTTTTCCATGTACAACAATCTACATTTATTCAAATACAGTCATGTCATCTTCTTCTGGTTGCTGTACAATGGTGGGGCAGGGTTTTACTTAACTAGGACTTATTTTTGGGGTAGGGCTTATATTACGAGCATCCTGAAAAATCACACTAGGGCTTATTTTCAGGTTAGGTCTTATTTTCGGGGAAACAGGGTAAAACATGGTAGACAGAAGCAACACCAAAAACACATTCAAAGCAACAAGGGGCTGTACCTGAAAGAACATAAAACTGAAACAGGAGTCCCTCAAAATAACCCAAAATGAAAGCAAACCAAAATTTTTCTTCCACACATCCCTGTTGGTCAGAGAAGCTGAGGGGCAGCCTAGGGAACCTAAGGAGGTACTTCTTTTTCTAGTTATTCCTCTCCATACATAGACATCAGTGTCAATTGAGTTGCACCCAGTAACCTCCAACAATCACCACTGCTTGGAATGGCCTCGTTCTCTGGGTACTTCTTGCCTCCAAAATCTGTGGTTCTTAGGGATGGGATTTTTGGATTTTTCTGGTCTACAGATGTGACGACTCTCCTTTCTGGGAGTTCTATCTACCTTCCAGGCACCTTATGAACACCTCAATGTGGCTCACCTTGGAAATTCGAGGGCTTTGAAGCCTAGCTAGGCCTAGTTCTGCCCAAGCTTCCTTCTCAGAAAGAAAGCCCCCAGCTAGCACCGGACCACAAACAGGAACAGGACACGTGGGTACAGCTTGGCCTAGCTAAGCCTCAAGGCTTTCAAGTCTTCCAGTATCGGCCTTTCTCCCAGGTACATCAAAGAAAAGAAATTTCTGGTATTTGTAGTCCAGAAAATCCAAAAGTCCCCTCCCTGGTGCTTATTTGTCCCCCAGAATTCCTTGTAAAAAATTTACAGACTTATTTTACAAACTCTTTCTTCAACTAAAGAGGCAGTTCACAGCTGCATAAATAAACTCACACAGGGTTTACTTGCTTGGTTGTTTATCCATTTTAAAAAGATTTGCCTAGACTAGGCCTTCTCAGACCAACATGCAGGAAAACAATGCAGTCCTGAAGGAATCCTGTCTGGCAGCTTCACGACTTATCCCATGAACACAGCGACTCTCATCTTCTCATGTTATGTCTGAAAAAAGAGTTTCTAATGTAAATTTGGAAACTCTTATACAGTGGTACGTCGCAAGACGAACGCCTCGCGCCACGAAAAACTCGCAAGACGAAAGCGTCTTGCGATTTTTCCATGACTCGCAAGACAGCTTTTCCTATGCCCGTGCTTCGCAAGACGATTTTTTTTTTGTCTTGCAGTCATTTTCGCAAGACGAAAAAAATGGCAATGGTCTTGCGAGGCATCTCATAGGAATGCATTGAAGGCAATTTCAATGCATTCCTATGGGAAACCGCGCTTTTCAAGACGATCGTTTTCGCGGTACGAAAGGACTCGCGGAACGAATTGTTTTCGTCTTGCGAGGCACCACTGTATATATTTAATGATGACATTACCAAAACTGGCCATTAGAGGGAGACAGAGATAATGCTATGTGTAGCACTCATTGTATTGTTGTTTAGTCATTAAGTCATGTCCGACTCTTCGTGACCCCATGGACCAGAGCACGCCAGGCCCTCCTGTCTTCCACTGCCTCCTGGAGTTGGGTCAAATTCATGTTGGTAGCTTCGATGACACTGTCCAAACATCTCATCCTCTGACGTCCCCTTCTCCTCTTGCCTTCACACTTTCCCAACATCAGGTATCACTCATTAGAGAAATATATTTCCAAGATGTCATTACCAGAACTAGCCATGAGATGGAGCCGGAGAGCATGCTATAGCTAGTTGTTGTTGTTTAGTCGTTTAGTCGTGTCCGACTCTTCGTGACCCCATGGACCAGAGCACGCCAGGCCCTCCTGTCTTCCACTGCCTCCCGAAGTTGTGTCAAATTCATGTTTGACTAAATACTAGCTAGTATTTGCTATTAAAATAGTGCTCACTATAATCTGCCTTTTTCATCATCTGAAGGAGGGGGGCTTATAACCAATCTCTCATGGATATGGGAGACCTATGTTATCTATAAGACTCCAACCCCATGTTTCAAATTAATCAGTTTTTTTCCTAGCAGTTTTCTTCATTGTTCAGTGCTCACATCTGCAAATAGTAATCAGGGATCATCTTAATGTTGGTCTCCAGTGACTATTGCAGTTAAGAATCTTCCCTAGTTTCTTCATAGCCATGCTTTCAAATGTCTGTCTGCTTTTGATTTTTTGGGTGCAGTATCCATTTTGGTTAATGGCTGAACCAAGGTATAGAACAACAATTTATACAATTCTTCTGTTAAAGGTAAAGGTTCCCCTTGACAATTTGTCCAGTCGTGTCCGACTCTAGGGGGCGGTGCTCATCTCCGTTTCCAACCCATAGAGCTAGCGTTTGTCCAAAGACAATCTTCTGTGGTCACGTGGCCAGCGCGACTAGACACGGAACGCCGTTACCTTCCCACCGTGGTGGTACCTATTTATCTACTCGCATTTTTGCATTTAGCATGCTTTCGAACCGCTAGGTTGGCGGGAGCTGGGACAAGCGACGGGGGCTCACTCCGTTGCGTGAATTCGATCTTACGACTGCAGGTCTTCTGACCTTGCAGCACAGAGGCTTCTGCGGTTTAACCCGCAGCGCCACCACGTCCCTACAATTCATCTGTAGTTCTCTTCAAATATAAACTAGGTTTTGCACTTCATTCTTCGACCTTCATTAGTAATTATTGCAGATTGCTACCATTTTCTGCCATTAAAGTGGTTTCATCTGCATATCTGAAATCACTGAGGCTTTTTCCTCCAATTCCCACTCCTCCTTTATATGAATCTAATCCAGCTTTATGATATAGAGAAGACAAACAAGAAGATAAAGTACATCTTTGTCTGACATCTTTGCCAATAGGAAACTGTTCTGTTTCTCCATGTTCTTTCCTGACTTTAAGCTCTTGTCCAGAGTACAGCATACACATTAGAAAAACCAAAAACTGCAGTACACCCTTTAACTATAAAACAAACCGTAACCCTTCATGACCCACACCATCAAAGGCTTTACTGTATTCTATAAAACTCAAACTGATTTTCTTCTGAATTTCTTTGGCATGCTCCAGTAGGCAACATATATTTGCAACAAGATCTCTAGTTCCTTCTTCTTTTTCTAAATCCAGCTTGAACATCTGGCAGTTCTTGCACCATATATGGTAAAAGTCTTTTTGTAAAAGTTTGAGCATCCCTTCACTTGCACAGGAATGTAATGTGATAACATCTCCTTTCTTTGTGATTGAAATATATACTGTATATTTTCAACATTTTCAGTCTGTGGCCCATTATATTGTTTTGCATATTTATTGGCATATTCCTGTTAAGATTTGGGTAGTTTCAGCCACTGAAATAGTTCTGTTGGTATCCCATCTTCTCCTCCACTCTTTCCAATTGGTCTAGCTTCCATTTGACCTTCTTGAAGGTTTTTCCTCAAATAATTCTTCTTTAAAGAAATCTGTCATTCTCATGTTTCTTTTATATAATTATTCAGTGAATTGTTTCTACCTTTGTTTTATTTTATCCAGTTCCGATAAAGCATTCCTTTGATACACTCTCTGGCACATTCAAACCGCCTCATCACATTAAGGTGTTTATCCAAGGAATTTAATGTATTTTTAAGACATTATTAATAGACAATTTTAGTTACTTCCGAAAGATCTCCTGTATGGCGAATTAATGGAGGGAAAGCGCCCCAGAGGGAGACCACAGCTGTGATACAAGAATACCTGCAAGCGGGATCTGAAGGCCTTAGGAATGGACCTCAACAGATGGGAAACCTTGACATCTGAGCGTTCAGCCTGGAGGCAGGCGGTGCAACATGGCCTCTCCCGATTTGAAGAGACCCTTGTCCAGCAGGCTGAGGCAAAGAGGCAGTCCCGAAACCAGCAAAATCAGGGAGCTGGACAGAGGACAGATTGTATTTGTCTTCAGTGTGGAAGGGATTGTCACTCTCGAATTGGCCTTCTCAGCCACACTAGATGTTGTTCCAAGACCTCTATTCAGAGCACATTACCATAGTCTCTCGAGACTGAAGGATGCCTTCTAAGTTGCTTTCATTCTTATTCTTATTCTTTTTTTTTAAAAAAGTACTTTTAAAAAAAGGAAAAATGGCCCAAAATGGAAAAAAATCACCTCAAATCCTCCCCCGAAACCAACATTTTTAACAGTATTAATCATTGTTATACAACTTTGCAAAAATAACATTTTTATGCTCTCATTAACACCAAATACAATGCCTTACAATTCTTATTGCCAAGCTCTGGCCCAGTGAAATGTTTGTGTGGACCATAGGAACAAAAGTGTATTTATTTTTCACTCTTTTAAAAACGATTGTCTATTTCCAGCTTTTATGGAATCTTGGTATTGAAATGCTAGAAGCCATTTTTATCTTATGAATAAACCCAATCATGGCTTTTCAGGCACATAAATGATTCCTGATGGAGAGAAGCCATTCAGTAAACTCCGTTGAGTAAAACCAATGTTATTTCTTAAAGTTTTAGCACTCTGTGTTCTTGAAACAGAGAGCAATATTTAGTCACTGAAAATAGATATGCTAAGGAGCAGACTAAGCACATTTATTTATTAATCACAGTTTAACCCTTCCCTTTGCCCTAAAAGCTTTCAAGAGTGGCTTGAAAATGTCAAACATAAGATAGTCTGTGCCTATAGGCATCCAATCTTAAAAATATACAACCAAAAAAATAATAATAACATGAAAGGAGAAGCCGTGCTGGAGGAGAGCTTTGTAGGTAGCTCAGTACCCTGGACTGCCAGAAAGACAAACAAATGGATCAAAACAAGCCTGAACTATCTCTGGGGGCAAAAATGTTGAAACTGAGGCTCTGTGACTTTGGGACATTCTCTGAAATTCTGAAATTCTCTGAAAAAGACATTAATGCTGAGAAAGGTGGAAGGCAGCAAGTGAAGAGGAAGACCAAATGTAGGATGGATTGACTCTCCAAAGGAAGCCACAGGCTTGAGTTTGCAAAAGCTGAGCAGGACATTTTGAAGATGGCTTATTCATAGGATCGCTATAAATCGGAAGCGACTTGATGACACATAACAGCAACCAGGAAAACAAAACAAAACAAAAACCCTCTGGCACTAGATTCCTGGTCACAATATTCAGCAGGTAGTATTCCCAGTATTCCCATTCTCAATTAAAGTTTGGAAACATTACTCTTTTTTAGACTATGACATCTAGATCAGTGGACTCTCTAAGCAAGACAGGCATGACATAGACCATGTTGGCTGGGGCATATTGGGAGTAGTAATCCAGAAAAGTAACTTTTCTAAGCTCTGTTCTGAACTACTTTTTATGACAGATGTTGTTTCCCTGAGTACGGTGTATTCCCTTCCCCAAAAAAGCACATACAGCTCAAGACATATGTTTGATTTTGTTGCTCAATGGTTGAGCATGCCTCTTTCTTTGCATGCTCTGTTCCCCAGCAGAGGTAAATACCTAGATAGCTCAGGACTTTTGAATTTTTGGTTCAATTCCTCTAGCTGTGAAGCAGAAGTGCAGGGACTCACAGAGTAGAATTAGCTTCATGTTCCCCCGTTTAGTCCACCCCCTTTTCTCATTAACTGGCAATTATAGTCTCAGTAACTGACTGAGACATCTGAACCACAAAGAATAAAAAGTTTCATCTACTTACAGAACTGAACAGATCTACAGCAAACTGAACAAACGTGGCTAACTGACTTTCAGCAACAGGCTTCAACATACACACAGACTTCCAACAGACTACAAAGAAGAGGAAAAAGATACAGAACAGAGAGGCATGGCTCTTGTTGAACTCAGAGGCAGGGAAGGAACGATTGGTTAGTGCTGGATAGATTGACAGTCATCCTACCCTAGATAGGTCCCTTCCAGCCACACCTGCTAGAAGCAGCATGCGAGGCTGCAGTAACTCCAACAGGATAAGGGATGAGTGTTGTTGTCCTCCAGTATGTGCTGCCTGAAGCCATTCCTACAAAATTGATACAATTCTGTAAAGATCTGATGGGAGGAAAACTGAATATGGGATAAGAAAAACCTAAGCTCTGTCCATCCTTAGGACAATGTCACTTCAGGAGATCAGACTACATTGTTTAGAGATTTCACCAAGCAGGGAAGGAAGGGACAACATTGTGCCTTCAGCTTGAATATCCCCAAGCACAGGGGATAACCAAGCACAAAACTTGGTTATTAATAAGTGTTGGCTAGATGCTCTTGGAGGAAGCAAAGCAAATAGCCTCATCCAACAAAGGCAACTTCTGTTTTTGTGCTGTGTACTCATAATCCAGGAAAATTTTTAATAGGTCTATAGCTGACCTGTCCTGTTATGGGTGGTGTAAACTTTTGCAGACATGGAAAGAGACACTGGGATTCTTTGAGAATGCTTTAATGGTCAGGGCTGAATGTGCTGTTCCTGGCTTATGTCATCCTGGTACATGAGGCCAAAGTGCAGTAGGGCTCAAAGAAGTTGTGAAGTTCTGCAGAACTTCAGGCCACATTGGTGTCTGCCTGACAGTCTGGGCAGTCTGGGTGACTGATCTCCTTAAATGACCTTGCCATAAAGATGGGCAGAACTCAAGTTTGCATTCTCTTGTATTCAGTTTTCTTTCCAACAGATTTATTGATGCATTGTATGAATTTCTGAGAAATGGCTTCAGCTGGCAGACGCCAGGGGATAACATCACATTAACTATTCCTCCCATGCTTCATGGTTTTCACCTCTTTCAGGGGACAGAACTCTGCATAAAATGTAGGCTCTTTATTCCCAAAATTTAAATGTTCTTCAGGGAATATATGGTGAATTCCAAAAGCAAACATTATAGAACTGCTAGATAGCTCAGTGGCTTAGGTATCTGGTTGCGGAGCCAGTGGTTTGGAGTTCAATTCCCCACTATGTCTCCTTGACAGGGGCCGGACTTGATGGTCCATAGGGTCTCTTCCAGCTTTGCAGCTCTAAGATGATGATGATGATTAAAACAAACTTAGTTAAACATGTATTAAATCAACAGGCAAAACGGTGAGAAGACATAGATAACATATAACATCTGAATGGGCTACGGCAATAATTAATGGGTCTCTCCAGGAGGGCAAGGTTCCCCTTGCTCTCAAGGAGACACTCATTAGGCCCATTAGGAAGAAACCGAGCTCGGCGGCGGACAATATTGGTAATTATAGGCCCATCGCCAATGTTTCTTTCCTCAGCAAGGTAGTTGAGAGGGTGGTGGCCGATCAGCTGCAGGCTCTTCTGGATGAAACCAATGCCCTGGATCCATTCCAGTTGGGCTTCAGGCCGTGCCATGGCACAGAAACAGCATTGGTCATCTTGTTTGATGACCTACTGAGGGAGGCTGACAGGGGCAAAATGTCTCTGCTGGTCCTCCTCGATATCTCAGCCGCCTTTGATACCGTCAACCACGGTATTCTCCTGGGGAGGCTCTCCGAGTTGGGAATCGGTGGCCTGGCTCTTGCCTGGCTCCATTCCTTCTTGGAGGACCATCCCCAGAGAGTGCAGATTGGAGAGAGTTTCTTGGCCCCATGGAGCCTCAATTGTGGGGTTCCGCAGGGCTCGATCATCTCTCCAATGCTGTTTAACATCTATTTGAGGCCGCTGGGAGGGGTCATCAGGGGATGTGGGGCTTCGTGCCATCAGTACGCTGATGATACTCAGCTCTACATCTCCTTTTTTCCAACAACAGTGGATGCTGTTTCATCCCTTGAGCTCTGCCTGGGGGCTGTTCAGCAATGGATGCAGGTGAATGGACTGAGGCTGAATCCTGGCAAGACGGAGGTCCTTCGGGTGGGTGTCCCAGACATCAGTGGTCTGGGAAACTCCCTCTCCTTTAGGGAGGTGACTCTTACCACTAAGAGTGAGGTTCGCAGTTTGGGTCATCTGGACCTGGTGCTCACCATGGAGACCCAGGTGTCGTCAGTGGTCCGTTCCCCACATTTCCACCTTCAGTGGATTGCTCAGCTGCATCCCTATCTTGATGTGGGGGTGCTCACCACTTTGGTCCATGTGCTCGTAGTCTCAAGATTAGACTACTGTAATGCGGTCTACATGGGGCTGCCTTTGAGACTGACGCGGAAACTTCAGATGGTACAGAATGCGGCGGCCAGACTTCTTACTGGGGTGAAAAGGTACCATCATATTTCCCCCCACTCTGGCCACCTTGCATTGGCTGCCCATTCATTTCCGCATTGATTTCAAAGTTCTTACGATTGCATATAAAGCCCTAAACAGTTTAGGACCTCGATATCTGGCAGAGCGCCTTCTCCCACCCAGTTCTGCCAGAGACACTCGTTCCAGCCAGGCCGGGCGGCTGAGGGGCCTAACGCCGAGGGAGGTCTGGAAGGAAAGAACAAGGAACCGGGCCTTCTCGGCAGTGGCCCCTCGCCTTTGGAGCAACTTGCCAGTGGAGATCCGCCTGGCTCCCTCTCTGGGTGTTTTCAGGAACAAACTTAAAACCTGGCTATTTGGGCAGGCTTTCCCTCCTGCTGTATCTTAATTTCTTATACTTTCGCCACTTTGGATCTATAATATATGTTTATTGGTTTTATTGTTTTTAAATTTGTAAACTGCCCAGAGTAGACCTTTGGTCTAGATGGGCGGGATAGAAATCCAATAAATAAATAAATAAATAAATAAATAAATATTCAGGGGAAACAGTGAAAAGAAAAGAAGCAATGCAATGTAGAGGTGTGTGGAAGCCTCCCCACCCCAAACTATCCTGTGCCCTTTCAGAAACATTCTGATCCACTCCATTTCTTTGTTCATGGTATTATATGTGCATTCCTAGATTTCAGTTTTAAGAAATAAAAAATCCTATGAATGGGAGAACATGCAAAATAGCTATGAGCTGAGTGGGGGCTGCACAGCACACAAATCACATGACCTTATCCACACAAAGCCCATACCACAATTATTGTTCTTCAATCTCTCACACACGCTCAACCCTAACAATCCATTAGATGGGCCACCCTGCAGGTAAAGAGAAGCTCCTTTTTCTGCCCTGTAGCTACTTTGGATCGTGCAAATACCCTTGATTTGGCTCATTTTTAGACATTTGTCTGAAGATTGTGTACATCTGTAATCTGTACATTGTGTGAAAGTAATAATTAAATCATAACAAATGAAGCTGTTACATCTAATTACCACAAAGGCTACTATACAATTATGCACGAACAATCAAAGTTAATTGCATTAACCAATCCATAACTAATTGAATATTGATTAAGAAGTTGTATTAAAAATTAAACTCCATCATGGTCCAGCAAGCACTCATTCCAGCTATAAAAGACAGGCATATGTGCTACTACAGCAGAGGGTTCAGGATTCTTAGATGGTTTCAGTAGCAAGTTCCAGAAAGCGTTTTGAAAGATTCTCAGGGTAATCCTTAAAGTTGAGAAAAACAAAAAACTCTAAAACAATGAAGGCCTATTGTTTGATCTACTAGCAGGGAGAGGGAAATTCCACAGATAAATTGTGTGAAGAGAGCAATCATGCAGAAAGGTTTAAGAAATAAAATTGCAGTGCAGAGAGGCAGAGAAGAAGGGAAATTGTGTACTGCTGTTTTTCAAATTAAGGGAACAGTAGCAGTGCCAGTAGCAGAATCCGTTCTGAAGGAAATCAACCCTGAGTGCTCACTGGAAGGACAGATCCTGAAGCTGAGGCTCCAATACTTTGGCCATCTCATGAGAAGAGAAGACTCCCTGGAAAAGACCCTGATGTTGGGAAAGTGTGAGGGCAAGAGGAGAAGGGGACGACAGAGGACGAGATGGTTGGACAGTGTCATCGAAGCTACCAACATGAATTTGACCCAACTCCGGGAGGCAGTGGAAGACAGGAGGGCCTGGCGTACTCTGGTCCATGGGGTCACGAAGAGTTGGACACGACTTAACGACTAAACAACAACAACAAGCAGTGCCAGCCTAGCCAGTGGTAAGATGGTTGCCTCAAGTGGTTGAACACTGGGGGGAGCTGGAACCCATTCATTTGTGTCTGAGCTGGTTGCCATAACTGGCTTCTTTCTTCGAGGTTGAAGATGGCAGAACCACTGCCTGGCCACCTCTATTGTGTGGCTGCTTCACAGATGGCTGTTTGACTAGTATCTACCTCAGAGGCCCCT
This sequence comes from Intellagama lesueurii, assembly GCA_037013535.1. Taxonomy (NCBI): domain Eukaryota; kingdom Metazoa; phylum Chordata; class Lepidosauria; order Squamata; family Agamidae; genus Intellagama; species Intellagama lesueurii. The sequence continues at coordinate 13,757,385 of JBAJHW010000003.1, forward strand.
CAGAGCAAGATGTTATTCACCTAGCTTGTCAAGAGATGGCCACACTATGGTGGTGCTGCCCTCCTCAGGCAGTAAGAGAATGTGTGCCAGTGCCGGACAGGTATACTGTAGAAAGCCTCAGAAGATGTCAAGAGAAGTTAACGAAACCTCCAAATCCCAACCTTTCTAGTGCCACTGGATTTGTTCTGACGAACAAATCCATAACCGAACAAATCCATAAACGAAGAAGAAACTGTATGTAATGATTATAGGGAGAAGGAAATAAAGAGGAAAATTCTAATAGTTGGGTATTTTACAAAGCAGAAACTTTATGAAAGGAACATGGCATAGGGTACTAACCCAGGATTTCCTAACGATATAAGGACACATAAGAGATCACTGTTTAAATGCTGGATGGGGGAACACACCTTCAAAAACAAGGACACAGCTATTTCAAGAGGGAAAAAAGCAACAGTCTTATAGGGTTTACCTTGGACACGAATAATTCTTTGGATCTTGGCCGCCCAATTCCTTAGATTTGGAGACGTCTGCCCCCCACTGCCTGCTGGACAACAGGGTTGTTACAGGATGTCTAATATACTCCCTCACTTGTGCTCATATCCATTCATTTTCTGCATGGTGACCTTCTGTTGGCAGGACAAGTTGTCAAAAAGCATGTTGCTGCCAAGTTAGTAAAAGGGCAGGATTACTCTGATGAATATATACAGTTGTGCATGATAGGGATATGCCATTCAGTTATTTGAGCCCCCCGCCCCATCCTAGAATTCTTTAAGAATTCTTGAGACAGAATTTGGGGAGTACTTAAAAATGTTCATTTTGAAATGCAAAACTATAATCAAAACAAGGAGAAACTACAGGGAAGAATCTTAAAGAAGAGGAACGCAAAAGACAAACCAAGGAAAAATGTAACATCAAAACTTGGTTATCTACAGAGGGTTTGATATTTAGAACATTTTTAAATTTACATTGGCATTACAAATATAAAAGCTGGCTGGATAGCTCAGTGGTTTAGGTATCTGGCTGCAGAGCCAGAGCTTGGGAACTCAATTCTCCATGGTGCCTCCTGTGAGTAGAGCCAGCCTGTGTAGTCTTGGGCAAGCTGCACAGTCCCAGAGTGCCCCCAGAGGAAGGGAAGGGAAAATCACTTCTGAGTATTCACTACCTGGAAAAACCTGAAAAAGGTTGCCATAAGTCAGGATTGACATAATGGCACAAGATTATTATTTACAAATACAAAAGGAATTCTTTAATAGCTTGGAGATTTTCTTTATATTTCTTTATATTGCAATTGAGAAAGGACTTTGAGAGATGTTGAGTGCCTTTTTGAGTTGCGTATGAAATAAAATCATGCCATGTTTCATAAAAATCTGATATTTACCTTTATTAGGTTGATGTGTCAGTTTTTCAGTTCTGAATACCAGGAGTTTAGTGCTAAGAGTTCTGGGGTCTTCCAACATTTTGCTATTACCCAATGGGCTGCCATCAACAGAAGCACAATTAATCCACTGGTTGCCGCCTTTTCATTTTGTTCCTCCAAAAATTGTTAATAAAACCGAAGCTGGTGTAAGCATGAATAGTATGACATGCAATAGTTGCCATTTCTGTAAATAATTACATCCCCCCCCCCCACAAACACTGCAGGACATAATCACTACATGTGAATGTATATAACTTGCTGGTTACCATTTCTTTGACATTTTTCACTGCTTGTATTGCTTATCCCTGCAAAGTATATTGACTTAATATACCATTGATTTGTTTTAAAGAGTTTTCCCTAAAAATTAAAACGGTTTTCCTTGATAGAGTCACCTATAGTGCTTTGTTTTGTTCTATTTTTATCCCAATATCATCTACTTAAATTGTTTGCAAAATTTCAGTCCATTTGACGTTCTTATATTGAACTCCATTAAATATAGATAAATTTTAGAAATTAATCCTTTTATATTTTTCATACATTCCATTAGGATACATTCAAATGTTGTCATATTTCCGATCATACTTTGCTTTACTGTGGGATTTGCAATTAGGTAATGTGGTTGATAGCAAAGAATTTGATTCATTTCCACTCCCTGCAATTTTTCTTTTAATTATATTGCAGTGGGAGGTCTATTTTCATAAAGGTCTCTCTCTAAAAATCCCCTTTTCTTTCTATCTAATATATTGTTCTCCATATCTGCATGAGACATATTAGGGTGTAGTATAAATGGAAACATCCTGGGAGTTCCAGCCCACAAAAACACACCTACAGATACCTGAGGGTAGTAGACTTGTTACCTTTTATGCTCCATAGAGGGCGCCTCCTGAAGAACCAACACCCCCAGGAAGCTTTGCGGAAGCTTTCTTCCAGGAAACATTCTGGCAGGAAATAAGGCCCAGACGCAGGACTCAGTCTTTTTCCAGGTGAGTGAAATGAAGGTGTCTGTAGGTGTGTGTTGGTGGGCTGGAACTCCCAGAATTTTGTCTGGGGAATTCTTGGAAAATTCTGGGATCTGGAGTTGTTGTTGTTGTTTAGTCATTTAGTCGTGTCCGACTCTTCGTGACCCCATGGATCAGAGCACGCCAGGCCCTCCTGTCTTCCACTGCCTCCCGAAGTTGGGTCAAATTCATGTTGGTTGCTTCGATGACACTGTCCAACCATCTCATCCTCTGTCGTCCCCTTCTCCTCTTGCCTTCACACTTTCCCGACATCAGGGTCTTTTCCAGGGAGTCTTCTCTTCTCATGAGATGGCCAAAGTATTGGAGCCTCAGCTTCAGGATCTGTCCTTCCAGTGAACACTCAGGTTTGATTTCATTCAGAATGGATAGGTTTGTTCTCCTTGCAGTCCAGGGGACTCTCAAGAATCTCCTCCAGCACCACAATTCAAAAGCATCAATTCTTCGGCGGTCAGCCTTCTTTATGGTCCAGCTCTCACTTCCATACATCGCTACTGGAAAAACCATCGCTTTGACTATGCGGACCTTTGTCGGCAAGGTGATGTCTCTGCTTTTTAAGATGCTGTCTAGGTTTCTCATCGCTTTCCTCCCAAGAAGCAGGCGTCTTTTAATTTCGTGGCTGCTGTCACCATCTGCAGTGATCGTGGAGCCCAGGAAGGTAAACTCTGTCACTGCCTCCATACCTTCCCCTTCTATTTGCCAGGAGATGATGGGACCAGTGGCCATGATCTTAGTTTTTTTGATGTTGAGCTTCAGACCATTTTTTGCACTCTCCTCTTTCACTCTCATTAAGAGGTTCTTTAATTCCTCCTCACTTTCTGCCATCAGAGTGGTATCATCTCTATATCTGAGGTTGTTGATATTTCTTCCGGCAATCTTAATTCCAGCTTGGGATTCATCCAGTCCAGCCTTCCGCATGATGTATTCTGCATATAAGTTAAATAAGCAGGGGGACAATATACAGCCTTGTCGTACTCCTTTCCCAATTTTGAACCAATCAGTTGTTCCATATCCAGTTCTAACTGTTGCTTCCTGTCCCACATATAGATTTCTCAGGAGGTAGATAAGGTGGTCAGGCACTCCCATTTCTTTAAGAACTTGCCATAGTTTGCTGTGGTCCACACAGTCAAAGGCTTTTGCGTAGTCAATGAAGCAGAAGTAGATGTTTTTCTGGAACTCTCTGGCTTTCTCCATAATCCAGCGCATGTTAGCAATTTGGTCTCTAGTTCCTCTGCCCCTTCGAAATCCAGCTTGTACTTCTGGGAGTTCTCGGTCCACATACTGCTGAAGCCTGCCTTGTAGGATTTTGAGCATAACCTTGCTAGCGTGTGAAATGAGTGCAATTGTACGGTAGTTGGAGCATTCTTTAGCACTTCCCTTCTTTGGGATTGGGATGTAGACTGATCTTTTCCAATCCTCTGGCCACTGCTGAGTTTTCCAAACTTGCTGACATATTGAGTGTAGCACCTTAACAGCATCATCTTTTAAGATTTTAAAGAGTTCCACTGGAATGCCATCTCCTCCACTGGCCTTGTTGTTAGCCATGCTTTCTAAGGCCCACTTGACTTCGCTCTCCAGGATGTCTGGCTCAAGGTCAGCAACCACACTATCTGGGTTGTCCGGGACATCCAGATCTTTCTGGTATAATTCCTCTGTGTATTCTTGCCACCTCTTCTTGATGTCTTCTGCTTCTGTAAGGTCCCTACCATTTTTGTCCTTTATCATGTCCATCTTTGTACAAAATGTTCCTTTAATGGCTCCAATTTTCTTGAACAGATCTCTGGTTTTTCCCTTTCTATTGTTTTCCTCTATATCTTTGCATTGTTCATTTAAGAAGGCCCTCTTGTCTCTCCTTGCTATTCTTTGGAAGTCTGCATTCAATTTTTTGTAACTTTCCCTATCTCCCTTGCATTTTGTTTCCCTTCTCTTCTCTGCTATTTCTAAGGCCTCGTTGGACAGCCACTTTGCTTTCTTGCCTTTCCTTTTCTTTGGGATGGTTTTTGTTGCTGCCTCCTGTACAATGTTATGAGCCTTCATCCATAGTTCTTCAGGCACTCTGTCCACCAAATCTAGTTCCTTAAATCTGTTCTTCACTTCCACTGTGTACTCATAAGGGATTTGGTTTAGATTATACCTGGCTAGCCCAGTGGTTTTTCCTACTTTTTTCAGTTTAAGCTTGAATTTTGCTATAAGAAGCTGATGGTCAGAGCCACAATCAGCTCCAGGTCTTGTTTTTGCTGACTGTATAGAGCTTCCCCATCTTTGGCTGCAGAGAATATAATCAATCTGATTTCGGTATTGCCCATTTGGTGATGTCCATGTGTAGAGTCGCCTCTTGTGTTGTTGGAAAAGAGTGTTTGTGATGACCAGCTTGTTCTCTTGACAGAACTCTATTAGCCTTTGCCCTGCTTCGTTCTGAACTCCAAGGCCAAACTTACCTGTTGTTCCTTTTATCTCTTGACTCCCTACTTTAGCATTCCAGTCCCCTAGAATGAGAAGAACATCTTTCTTTGGTGTCAGTTCTAGAAGGTGTTGTAGGTCTTCATAGAATTGGTCAATTTCAGCCTCTTCAGCATTGGTGGTTGGTGCATAAACTTGGATTACTGTGATGTTGAGAGGTCTGCCTTGGATTCGTATTGAAATCATTCTATCATTTTTGAGATTGTATCCCAGTACAGCTTTCCCCACTCTTTTGTTGACTATGAGGGCTACTCCATTTCTTCTATGGGATTCTTGCCCACAATAGTAGATATGGTAATCATCTGAATTGAATTCGCCCATTCCCGTCAATTTTAGTTCACTGACGCCCAGGATGTCAATGTTTATTCTTGCCATCTCCTGTTTGACCACATCCAACTTACCAAGGTTCATAGATCTTACATTCCAGGATCCTATGCAGTATTCTTCTTTGCAGCATCGGACTTTCCTTTCACTTCTAGGCGCGTCCACAGCTGAGCGTCCTTTCGGCTTTGGCCCAACTGCTTCATTAGCTCTGGAGCTACTTGTACTTGTCCTCTGCTCTTCCTCAGTAGCATGTTGGACGCCTTCCGACCTGAGGGGCCCATCTTCCAGCGTCATATCTTTTAGCCTTTTGTTTCTGTTCATGGGATTTTCTTGGCAAAGATACTGGAGTGGCTTGCCAGTTCCTGCTCCAGGTGGATCGCGTTTAGTCAGAACTCTCCACTATGACCTGTCCGTCTTGGGTGTCCCTGCACGGCATAGCCCATAGCTTCTCTGAATTACTCAAGCCCCTTCGCCATGACAAGGCAGCAATCCGTGAAGGGGGGATCTGGAGTTAAACAACAACAAATGAAACCTCCTGAATGTGTGACCTCCTGCATGACTTGCTTTCCCAGGATGAGATTGGACACCATGACTGGGCCTCTTTGGGACATCACTGTTCAGTCCTGATCCATTTGGAACCACAAAACAGTATTATATTTGTTTCGTGAATGTTGATTTTATCCCATCAACAAATTACTAATAGTTCCCACCATTCCACATCTTTTGTGATTTTTTTTTGGTAGTAATGTGGAGAGATTTAAGGCTGCTATTTCTCATATCTTTGTAGGAATCAGAACACGTAGGTATTTCAGGTATGCTGATGTGCATTTGAATGGCTAGACTCAGTCCCACCCTTCATTTGTCTCATTTACATGACAATTGAGTTGTCTCCATTTTCCTTGTACCTTGAGATACTTCCAAAGACGCTTGTTAAATCTATTAGTCATGGGATATTATTTCATATCCTTTGGTGACCTGAAGGAGGAATTTAAACTCCAAATTGCCATTTGGTATTATCGGTGGGTAAGTAGCACAGATGAAATGCATGGTAAACCACTTTTGAGCACTGTCTGTCTAGAAACCCTGAAAAGACTTCAAGGCACACAATTATTACTATAACTCTGACAGCTAGCTGGAGAGTTCAGTGAGTTGAGTATCTGGCTACAGAGTCAGAGTTCACGAGTTCTGTTCCCCACTGTGCCTCCCAGGAGAAAATCCAGCCTGTGTAGCCTTGGGCAAACTACACAGTTCAGGGCTCCTGGGAGAAGGGAATGTTAAACTATTTCTAAGTACTCTATATCTGGAAAAGCCTGAGAAGGGTTGCCATAAATCAGAATCAACTCAGACCCAGTTTAAGAGCTAGCTTTGGCCCAGATGTCCTGGTAGCAGCAGAAAAACTAGACACACTCCAGTTAATGTACATTCTCACAACCACGCAGGCAGTTATATTCTTATAGCAAGTAGTGAGCTAGAACCCATACTGGGTGAGCTGCAGACTAAGTGGGCTGCTTAAATGCCTACCAATGAAATGACATTTTTGCAAATATTAAAAACTCCCTGGTTATGTGACTCAAGATAATTTGAAAGTAAATAATTACATGAGCACATTAGATGCCACACAGTTTCTGTTGACTGAACAGACAGGTGCATAATATTTGCTGGAGATGCTCCAAACAAGGGGGAACTCTAACACACATGCTATGGTCATGCCTAGTCATGGCCCCCTTTTGGCAAGCAACAAGGATATGCATTAAATTTGTACATGAAACAACACGTAATCTACTGCTAGTATATCTGCCAGTGAAACAGGGTGGAATGGTGAATTGACATAGACTGTGTGGATCCGAAGGGCAGACTTAGTAACTAAAGGCATCGTTCTGCACAACAAAGTCTCCTATATCCTGCATATTGAACACTGGAAAGAAAACATCATGGATTGGGCCACAAAAGAAAAAAAGACATAATAGAACAGCAGGACGGGAGTATCAGAGTTAGAGATGTGCACGAACTACCGGTTTGGCAGTTCGTGCCGGTTTGTTTAGCGGCCAAACAGCTGTTGTCACTTCAAAGCTCCACATCCTCCAGTGGGTGCCCACTCAGAGGCAGTGGCCTGGCTTCCCTGCCCTGCCTCCTCTGGATGCTGCCTCTCAGGGGCCACCTGCCAGAGGAGGCGGGGCTTTGAAGCACCAAACACCTGTTTGGTCGATAAACAAACTGCCAGAGCAGTGATTCATGCCCATCGCTAATCAGAATAAATGGACCACTTTCATAGAATTGATTGGTGATTGACTAGGTAGGTGTGGGACTGTGAAAAGTGGTAGTCTGATGTCCCCTTCCATGTCCCCATACCCCAGCATTTATTTTCTTTCCCCTCCCCTGTTCTTCTCTGTTTTTGTTTTTCTCTGTTTTATCTTGTATGGTTGTAACCAGGAATGACTTGTGTGGTACATAAGTAGTTGCCATTGTAAGTCTATGTACCAAGTTACTAAGTATGAGTGGGAGGGTAATTGTCACGTTCCCGGGGGTTTCAACAGCAAAGTCCGATAAGCCAGTCCAATATCAGAAGTTCAGAGCCGATACCAAAATGCCAAAGCCAAATCACAAACCGTAATCCGAGGTCAGGGTCCAAAGCCAAATCACACAACGTAGTCCGGGGTCAGAGTCCAAAGCCAAAGGTCCAGGGAACAAGGTTCAAGGCAGTCAGGAGCGTGGATGCGAGCCAGAGATTTGACTTGTTGCTTCCACGAGCTTCCCAGCCGTCTGGAAGCTGATTATATAGCAAAACAGTCATTGAACTGCTGGAAGCCTTTTCATCCTGTCAAAACTCAGGACTAGCTGACCGGATGTTTCTGCGAGCAGCATTCAGGCGATCCTCTGACCTTTGCGTCATAAGTCTTTGCCGAAGTCTAGCCCTTACCCTGGCTACTGGGGGAGGAGAATCTGGTGGCGATTCAGTTGTCTGTGCTTCTAATCGCTCAGCATTCTCCTCAGCTACAGTTAACCCCTCAGGTTCCGGATCTTCGGCTGAACTCATGCCAGTAATACTGCAGAGGGATGGATGGACTAGGGTCTTAGAGGGACATGTTTTTGTTGAATATTTTTAAAAACCAACAGAAACTTCAAATAATTATGTGTTGGAGGTGGGATCCCTTAGGCTTCTGTCCAGAGGATCCTCCATGGGTCAAATGAACTGGCCAAAATTAAACAGAACAAAACACAGAAACTGGGAGTGGCCCAGCCTCAGTTTTGAAAGGAGTTTTTCTGGATTTTTGTGTATGTATTGAAAACTGGGGTGGGGGAAGAAATGGAGATGGACAGATAATATTTGATGTGATCCTTTGCTCTGTAGCTTAAAAGAGCTTATCACAAGGGCAGGGATCAGTATTTATTTATTTATTTATTAGATTTGTATCCCGCCCATCTAGACTACGTCTACTCTGGGTGGCTTACAGTAAAAACATGGAAAACAACATATAAACAATTAAAACGGCAATTCAAATCAATAATATTAGTGGCATTCAAAATGGAAAAGCAAAATGGAGGTTAAGATAAAAAAGAAAATCAAGTAGTGACCGGAGGGAAGGCCTGCCTAAAGAGCCAGGTCTTACGTTGGCTCTTAAAAACACCCTGTGAGGGTGCAAGGCGAATTTCCGACGGAAGTTTATTCCAAAGTCGAGGGGCCACTGCCGAGAAGGCCCGGTTTCTTGTTCTTTCTTTCCGGGCCTCCCTCGGCATTAGGCCCCTCAGCCGCCTTTCCTGGCTGTATCGAGTGATTCGAGTAGATCTAGGTGGGAGAAGGCGTTCTGCTAGGTATCGAGGTCCTAAACCGTTTAGGGCTTTATATGTCAACATTAACACTTTGAAATCAATGCGGAAACGAATGGGCAGCCAATGCAAGGCAGCCAGAGTGGGAGAAATATGCTGATGTCTTCTCATCCCACTAAGAAGTCTGGCCGCCGCATTCTGCACCATCTGAAGTTTCCGTATCAATCTCAAAGGTAGCCCCACGTAGAGCGCATTACAGTGGTCTAATCTCGAGATTACAAGCGCATGGACAAGAGTGGTGAGGGCCCCGCCATCAAGATAGGGACGCAGCTGGGCAATCCGCCACAGATGGAAATAGGCGGAACGGACCACTGATGCCACCTGGGTTTCCATGGTGAGCGCCGGATCCAGATGAACCCCCAAGCTGCGAACCTCATTCTTCGCAGTGAGAGTCACCCCCCCAAAAGAGAGGGAGTTTCCCAAACCACCGATGGAGGGACCGCCCACCCTCAGGACCTCCGTCTTGTCCAGGTACACAAAGCAGAAAGCTTTGGGAGTGTGGGATCAGGCGTGAAAGTGAATCTACAGAATAAGTGAGTCCAGGAGAGGTCATATTGAAACAACAGCAGGTCTTTAACCTGGCTGGCCCTATAGTTATTAGTTAGACAGAAGCAATGGTTTCGGGTGGCAGATGGTGAAAGGCAACAGTAGTGGCTAAGGATCTGTCATTTGGGGTCTTTTGAATACAACTCCCCAAATTCTCCTAAAATGTTCCAGGGTAGAATTCTTGGAGTTCCAGTCCACAGAACTATGCCTACACCTGTATTTTACTCACCTGGATCAAGGTCTAATCCTCAGAGGCTAGATGGCACCAAGGTCTCAGTTTCTTCCGGAATGCTCCCCTGCAGTCTCATTGACCTTAGGCTAAAGGGCCATGAAACTTTTACCCCAGAAAAATATTGTGGCAGCTTCATCGCAGAATTCTGCCCTGTGGTATTCTGGGAGTTGCAGTCCAAAAGAAAATGATAACAAAAATAGATGGCATATCCCTAGTGGTGGGATATATGACATTCCTTGTTTTGAAGGATAGATCTATGTGTACCATAAATTTGTCCCTTATCAGCTAAAGTAGCCTGCTGCCCTGAAGTGTGACTAGTATATTTCATTTCTAGGAATATTCCAAAGGCAAAATTGAAGAATCCAAAGGGAGACTGCAGCCAAGAAATCAGAAGACAGCTGAGATTAGGAAGGGCAGCAATGAAAGAATTAGAAAAGCTCATAAAATATAAGGATGTTTCACTGGAGACCAAGACTATCCATACTCTTGTATTTCTGATCACTATGTACAGTGCAAAAGCTGGAGAATTAAGGAAGCTGACAGAGAAAAAAATATTTGTTTGAAATATGGTGCAGATATCCTGGATTGCTAGAAAGATGAACAAGTGGGTCCTAGATCAAATCAAGCATGAACTATTTCTGGAGGGAAATATTTTAAAATTAAAGCTTTCCTAGTTTGGGCATATTGTGAGAAGGCAGATTTCTCTGGAAAAGACAATAATGCTGGGAAAGGTTGAAGGAAGCAGGAAAAGAGGAAGACCGAATACGAGATGGATGGACTCCCTAAAGGAACTGCAGGGTTGCACTTGTAAGACCTGAGCCGGGCTGTTGAGGACAGGGCATTTTGGAGAAAGCTCCTTCACAGGGTCACTGTAGGTCAGAGGCGACTTGACAGCGTGTGACAATAGTATGTGTGTGTTTCTCCTTATCAATGAAACAAAGACTTTCTCAAACCTCATCTCTCTCTTTGGTTCATTAAGAAAAGTCTCAGCACAATATACATGGCTGTGGGCGACGGGATACAAAAGATGACAAATTAATGACTCAATTCTCATTTTCTGTATCTGAATATTTTTCACAGTTCAGGGGGTCGTGGATTGAGGAGGCTGCACTGGCACCGTGGGATTCTCTCTGTGGGCCACACTTTACCCCTTTCCTCCCTCATAGAAAGATTCCAGTCTGTTTCATTTTTACCGGTAAATGCATGGAATGAATTTAACTCTCTGTGAAATCTAAGGGTGCATTACCCAAACTGAACCTTTGATGCTATTGTTCAGAGTTACAGAACACAAAGTAGAGGCAAAGAAGTACTACTCAATTAGTCATATGCTGCCAAAGCTAGTTTTTGAAGTATGGCAAATGCGACTCAAGTTTCTAAGACCCAGCCAGGCTCATTTGAGAAGATGATTTGCTTCTCTCAAAAGCAAAGCATTCTTTTCAGAGTACAGTATTGTCTAAAGTACATAAAGGATTTGCAGACCTCGTATGGCCCTTCATAGAATCATAGAATTATAGAATAATGGTGTTGGAAGGGGTGGATAAAGCCACTGAGCCCAAACCCCTCCTCAATGCAGGAATCCAAATCAAACTATATCTGATATGTACATATAAAGGGGGATACCAGATTTGGGGCGTGTGTGTGAGGCAACGAACTGGAACAAGTTCAGAGGAGGGCAACAAGGATGATCAGGGAGCTGGAAACCAAGCCCTATGAGGAAAGACTGAAAGAACTGGGCATGTTTAGACTTGAGAAAAGAAGACTGAGGGGAGATAGGATAGCACTTTTCAAATATTTGAACTGAACCAAAAAACCCATGAACTGGGCTGGTTCATGGTTTGGTTCATGGTTCAGTTTGTGCAAACTGTTTTGCCAAAACGAAGTGCTGAACTTTTTTTCCACTTGGCGCTTCATTTTGCTTTGGCAAAATGGATGCCACCCCCCCCACCCCCCCGCTTCTCACTGCTCCCATCACCTCTCAACCTGGTCCTGCTGCCTTCCTCCTTCCTCCTCCTCTGCCATCATCTTCAGAGACAATGCCCTGGCTACCCTTCCAGGTTTATTTTTCCAGGGTTCGGGGGTGGTTCGTTGCTAGCCACGAACCACAAACCACCTTGGTTCGTCATTTTTCCAGTTCATGCCTATCTCTAGACTTGTATGCTCGTGTTACTAAACTGTCTTGGATGGACACTGGGCAACTTCAAGCTCCTTGCTCTTCCCCTGTGCTTGTTTTATCTTTACATGAGACATGGGCAGAAGAATTGTTCCAAAGGAGGACATCATCAAAAGAAGCATTGTCCTCTGGCAGTCCTCCAAATGAAGACTGCCCTTCTTCAAAAATATGTGACCTCTCTAACAGAGTGGGGGGCGGTGGTTAGCATTTCCCCCTGAATCATGGCAGACAGGAAGGAATCTGGCTTCTCTGTAAAAATGCTAAGATGACAAGTTCCCTAACCTCCAGGTAGCTAAAGCAGCAGCAGCATTATTATTTTTGGATGTGATACTGGAAACCTAGGCAGCTCGTCTCGATTTTGAGCAAAAAAAGGCTGTGAATGTACAAAATAAGTGGACCTATATGTCATCCCTACATCCAGAAAGGTTTACTTTTTATCAAATACCAAAACCTAATCCAATTGTTTAATCCCAGTTAGAGTAGATCCACTCAATCCATGGAAAATTACAGAGTCAAGGCTTCTGTAAAGTTCATCAGTTCAAAGTGTCTGCTGTGGCTGGGAATTAACACTGGATTCAGGCTTAAGAATGTCCTTCAGAGTTTTGGGGGTTTGTGAGATTATACATCAGGTGGAGAAGAAATAAAAACGTAGTAGTTTTTTCTTCTCTCATTAGACCATTAAAGAAAATTGGCAGGGGCTACAGGAGAGATTAGAGGAAGTATTTCTTACAAAATGAATTTCGAGAAGGATGATTACCTAAATTTAGAAGGAAGCCCAGCAAATCCAAAAGTTTCATCAAAGCACTTGATGATAATCCGTCTTTTACAAGCAAAGCCAGAGAATTTGTTGAAAAACAGCCCTGACAATTGCTTTATGTTTGGGTGAGAAGGGGTTAACTGATGAAAAAAAGGAGACAGCTTTGGGGATTTTCCGTTGCTTGGTGTCATTTTGTTAATGGTAGTGAGCCCAGGGTATCCTGTTGACCATCTTGACTGCTGACACTGGTGTTGTCAACATTCTGGTTACCTTTTGCTATGTAAAATTTGGCATCCTTTTTCTTGCTGGTATTGCAGACATGATACTGTGCAGCAATATTGGATCATTTCTTGGCATTTGAATCATGGACAAAGAAGAAGAATATTCCACATTCATAAACCAGAAGTTTTTTTTGAAGAATCGAATAATGAATATGCTTCCCATAGCAGTGATGCAGCATCTCTATCTCTATCTCTATCTCTGCCTCTGCCTCTGTCTCTGTCTCCATCTCTATCTATTTAGGCCAGAATCCAACTGGAAATTTATGCTTGTGCAGGTGAAAAGGCATACACTGCAGCAGCAGACTGCCCTAATCAACATGGTGCTGGTTCTGCTCCTGGATGTACTCCCATTCACAAGATTGGATGTACATTCAGGAACACAACCAGCACCTCATTGATTAAGAGCAATTTGCAGTTGCAACTTATACCATTTCACTTATGCACATGTAAATTGCCAGTTGGATTCTGGCCATATATGCATTTACTTTAATTTAAGCACACATATAGATGTGACAAAATAAACAAATTTGGGACACATTTTTGATAGATGATGCTCAAACAAGACATGCTTGTCTTGTTTTCTTTTGGTGTGGAATTTCTAGTGCAGGATACACTTTTTGAAAGTGAGTCTATGTATCACTTGCCGTCTTCTATTATGTGTTAATTGACAACCACAGAGAAGGGGAACTGTTACTCATCAGACCAGACTCTTTAATCTTTGGATTCTAATTAATGTTCTAATTAGACCTCTCTTGCTTTTTCAGTCAACACACTGGGATATTGCTCTTTCACAGTTAGTCAACATTGCTAGGCAACACTTTACACAGTTATGGCCATTCATAGTTGCAACAGCAGCAGTGTAGTCCTTAGAAGTTAATTAATTATGTGATGAACATACAGATTTGAAGGGATAAATCATACAGTGATTAGCATTTCAAGAGTAAGATGAGTTTGGGGCTTCAAATCTTTGGGGATCTTTCTTTGAGCAAGTGTACACTCCATAGTTTAATAAGAGAATCACAGAGCTGGTACAAATTAATCAGCGTGTCATAAAGCTGGTCCAGTACTTTTGCAAAGACTCAGTTAAGGCAGCTTTGATGATTAAAGTGTTGCATAGCTTAGGGTCGAAGTTTTGCAAACATGCCTTGGATTTAGAAGCTCAGGCTTGCCAACATTTGGCTTGTCCCTAACTCATACACACACTTTTTTCCCGGCAAGCCAGCAGGTAGCTGGCTCAAGGTTGACACAGCCTTCCATCATTCCAAGATTGGTAAAATGAGTACCCAGCTCATGTATGGGTGTGTGTGTGTAAAGTGTTGCTTGTAAAGTATTGTAAACCACCCAGGGAGTGCTTTAGCACAATGGGGCTATATATAAGTCGAAATGACAACAAACAACAACAACCTACTGTGGTTAAAAGGAGCAACAACAAAGTGTGCCACACACCTTTATCTAGTAAATTACTGCTCTCATTGAATACAATGTATTCCACTTGAAGCAATATATTCCCCTTGAAGCTGTCCTGGGTCCTTTTTAAGGAGAAAGGTGGGATAAAAATATTTTAAATAAATAAATTAAATAAATATCACTAATGTCTACTTGTGTTTTTTATCCCAGTGAAACGTATGAGATCCAGGGATTTGTTTCCTTTGAGTAGCATATCAGTACTTTATGGGGAACAGATTGACGAGTATGACTTTGTAATATGCAGAACCTGTCACTTCAAAAGATAGATATAATTAACAACTGCTTTTCCTTTATGAGTTGGTGTGATTTTCTTAATGAGAGAACATTCTGGTTGTTTTGTACACAAGTCCATAGTGTTATGTTGCTGTTGCTGTTTGCTCTGTTTGTTGGTATGATGGTTTGCTTGTTTGTTTTTTAATCTCTTCACTCAGACTTCCTTTTCCCAACATTGAGGTCTATGTGACCTTACATTTCAAATGTAATGTAATGGAAATTTCTCAAAGAAATTTCTGAAAGGCTGGGAGGAGAACCCTTTGTCTTAAAGAAGACACACTATTCAGACATTTCACAAAGGGTTAGTTTGAAAGCATGAGCAGGCAGAGAGTTCTAGCCGTCCACATGAAGAAGGAAAGCTTGAAGAGGATAGTCTGCTAAACACAGAGCATCTCCATACAATTAAGAGCCCTGCCTTCCCCAACCAGTCCACAGGGTTAAAAAGGTTGGGGACCACTGTCTTATATAATGGCCACCTGAAGTAAATGCCACAGCTCAGAGTATAACTTTTATAAAGTCACTCATTCTGTTACTCACTACTTTAGATTAGCGGTTACAGTTACCATTATCCTGCCTGCAGAAGTAGCTCATCTCCTTTGTTATTAAAGGGTTATTTTTTTACTGTTACTGGTGTGGCCATTGGAAAATATATAAAAATGCTTCCTGGTTCCCTCAAGTGGCCAACTCTGTTTATTGCATGTGATAATACTATGAAAACACATTACAAAGTAAAGATTCCCTTGGCACTTCTGTCAGGTCTAGAACATCCCTGTTGGAATTGATGATCAAAGTTTGTAGAAGGAGTCTGATCAAATACTACAGCTGTGCTAGCAACAAGCTTACCAGTTAGATTTTATACAGCTGTGGAAATAAAATGCTAGAGAAGAAGCCTGTAGGAGCTAATCTCTAATTGGCCACAAGGGGCAATAAAGCTAACAGCCTCAGAACACTGTTTGGGGGGTCGAATGGAGAGAAGAAGGTGTTATGCTGCAGAATTGATTTATGAAGCAGAATATTACTACGGACTCTGGATTTATGATATGGTAAATGGACTGACATTGAATGCTGTAATGTGTATGACCAAAGGACTGAAGAAAGGACAACTCTGTATGTATTACTACTGCTACAATATTGCTACAATACAATTTCTTTACTTTATTGCTCTCAATACCATTGTCTGTCTGATTACTGGTACCTGAATTGGATAAACCTCTGCTGGGGCAAAGGAAAGGGCACTGCCTCATCCGTAAAAGCCCCTGTCAACTTTCTTCCCCGTTGCCTTGAACTGGGGATGGGAGGAATACTGAAAATACATATTTCTAGAAAAAATGCATTCATTGTCTCATTCTTACACTGAAGGTGAGGAATCTCAGGCAGCTGAAAAATTCCTTGTTGTCTAAACTGATGAGACTGAGTAATCACATCAATTATTTAAATGAGAGTGCAAAGTATGCTGCTTATTTTCCATCCCATAGTGCTTCAAGCACTCTCTGGGTGGTTTATAGTTTAATTATGCAGGTTACACATTGCCCCCCCCCCCCATGAGTTGTGTACCCAATTTACCAACCTGGAAAAGATGGAAGGCTGAGTCAACCTTGAGTTGTCTACCTGAGCCCATTGGGGTCAAACTCAGGTTGTGAATCTTATCCACTGTGCCACAAGTTTCCTTCATTGCCACCCATGGAAATATGTGTACATGTGCAGATGGATGGATGGTGTTTGTGAAAGGGGAGGAAGGAAGGAAGGAAGGAAGGAAGGAAGGAAGGAAGGAAGGAAGGAAGGAAGGAAGGAAGGAAGGAAGGAAGGAAGGAAGGAAGGAAGGAACCTGACAGATTGGAAGTTGATTCCTTATCTGTGTGCAAGAAAGAATTTCACTGGATTGGAAAATTTGAACATAAACACCTTTTGAATACCATCTGAGACTTGTGAGAGGAAATCCAATTTTCCTTTGAGAAGTTACATATTTGTGAGTTTTGTGGGGTGTTCCAGAGAGATTAAAGTGTGCATAAAACCAGGTGCACATTTTTAAATGTGGGTAGCTAAAATGCTTATAATTTAAAATAATGCATAGATGTGATTTAATCAAGAGGTGAAATGTGTACATTAAATGAATAAATGTGTACCTTTAAAAAATGTCCTAAAAACTGAAGATGGATTTTCATGCAACTCCCACCATAACAACAACAAAAACAACAGGGAGGCAAATGATATTTCTATGTCTCAAAGCCCTAATACTTGTGATGAACTTCTGGAAACTGAAGATAGTCCTCTTGTCTCTGAAGTCATCCTAATTATATAGAATGCCTCACCATTTGTGAAGCTGTTCTTTCTAGCTTCAACAGACATCTAAATGCAAGACGTCCATATCTATGAGAGGCTATGATTTTCCTACGTCACAAATCCTTATGTAATGTCTCATATTTTCACTGTTTTGACAGCTTCCTTGGGTATGATGCTATCGGACGAGCATTTCATTGGTTTTGTTATGGGAGGGGGGACAGAAAGAAAGGAAATGTCAATAGATTTATCAGGTTTCAGATGCTCCCTCTCCAATGAAGTGGACTGAAAACATCCTCCAGGTAATCTCTGGTGAGTCATTTTGACAACTTCTGAACCATTTAGGCAAAAAAAAAAAAAGTGCTTCTTTTCTGATGGATGATACAGTACAGTTGAGCAAGAAGGCCTGCGTGTGCATGGCTGTGTGTGAAAGGGTGCATTCTGCTCCTCTTACGTCACACAGACTATTAACGCATATCCTGATCTGAGAATGTGCACACACCTGAATGATGCCTCCCAGGAATCTTTAACCCTCATTCTTCACAATACAGAACAGCTTTACCTAACCTGATGCCCTCCAAATCTGTTGGACGGGAACACCCATCATTCCCAGCCAGGCGACAGGAACTATAGTCTGCACAGATCTGGTGGGGATTTGGGTTGGGAAAATGCTAACATAAAATATTTATCCACTATCGATCCCAATTTGTACACAGATTTTTCTGCTTTGAATTGTGATATACAACAACAGCGCTCACCCACTCCACCCTTGAATAAACAAAACGAACCAGCTTTGATTTCATCTATATTTTCAGTCTTTAGCAAGGTGATGATGTGAATGATGGAACACAGACAAGTCAGAATAAGAGAGACTGAAATGTTGGCATTTCCGATGATGGGACATATTTTATTAATATCCCTCGAGACTGATGGCAGCCGGCCGGGGACTGACAATGAGGTATATGTGTTTATGCATAGAAATGAAATGTGTTACCCAGAAAATGGTGATCGCCACTGACCTATTTAGAAAAGCAGTCATTTCATATTATTTGGAAATGTAATCAAAGTTAATTATGCACGTCAGCCCATTGTAGGTAAAGCACACCTATTGTTTGGTTGGACAGATGGATTGCACTTTGAGACCAATGGATAATTTCCACCAAGAAATAATTAGGCTTGTCTATTTGTACATTGATATCACTCATTATTGCATACTCCTCTATCCCACTCTCTGTGGTGCTACTTGACACTCTTTTACTACTTTTAAAGAGATGGTAGGGTTGTCCAAAAGAGTAAGGAAATGGCTTATCATTTCCTTGGGGGGGGGGGGAAACCCTCTCAAAATGTATACCTTACATGGAAAAAAACAAAAAATGAAAATGGAATGGTGCCATTTGGTACTGTACTTTCTCAAAAGACCTTCATTATGCCTTCATTATCCAAAAAGTAGCACATTCCAGATTATGTTGTTGTTCAGAACACAGTGCTTACAAGTTCTCTTTTAGACACCAAGAGAGTGATACAGCTAAGCCAGTGATTTCTCGAGACATCTTGCTGCCTGAAGCAAAGCACGAGATGTCCCTTATCCCTCAGTTCCATATACAGAAAGTGCTGGGTGAACCTTGCACAAGGGGAAGAAAGATTGAGTGTTTTCAAATCCTGAGTGCTGAAATTCCATCCATTTCTGGTATCGGTGATGGACTGGATGAGTGCGAATAAACTGAAACTTAATCCAGACAAGACAGAGGTGCTCCTGGTCAGTCAAAAGGCAGATCAAGGAATAGGGATTCACCCTTTGCTGAATGGGGTTATATTCCCTCTGAAAACACAGGTGCACAGCTTGGGGGTACTCCTGGATTCGTCTCTAAGCCTGGATGCCCAGGTTTCAGCAGTGGCCAGGAGTGCCTTTGCACAGTTCAACAGGTGCACCAGCTGGGTGAACCTTGCACAAGGAGAAGAAAGGTCTGATCTGGCCATGGTGACTCATACCTTAGTTACCTCTCAGCTGGATTACTGTAACACACTTTGTGTGGGGCTGCCTTTGGAAAGTGTTCCAAAACTCCAGCAGATCCAAAATGCCACAGCCAGAATGTTAAATGGGACTGGTTACAGGGAACAGGTTTCCTGTTACAGTAGCTACACTGGCTGCTGATCCGTTTCCAGGCATAATTCAAAGTGCTGGTTTTAACCTATAAAGCCCTAAACAGCTTGGGTCCAAGCTATGTAAAAGATGCCATCTCCCTCTATGGACCTGTCCAGGCATTAAGATAGGGGAGTCCTTTCTCTTGGTTCCACCACCCTCACAGACACATTTTGGTGAGGACACGGGAGAGGGCCTTCTCTGTTGCTGCTCCCAGACTCCTGAACTCCCTCCCACGGGAAGCCAGACTGCCCCCCATCTTTCCTTTTCTTCCGCAAGCAGGCAAAGACCTTTCCCTTCATGGCTTCTCTTTATGACTGGCTGTCTTGGGGGCGGTGTGTGTTTGTACAGATTGTTATGCTCTGTTGCTTTTAAATGTGTTTTCAGTATTGATTTTAATTACCGCTTTTAATAGAATACTTATTTAATTTTTAAAAAATATTTTCATACTTACTGCTTTTAGCTTTTAAATGTTGTCTGTTTAATGATGTAAACGATGGGTCCTTTTAAGGAGAAAGGTGGGGTAATTTTTTTTAAATAAATAAATAATTTCCAGCAGCTGCCAGGGCTCAGTGTGAAGGTGTCTGTGTATGTCTCGTGCATGTGCAACGTCAGCATGACTGAAAGCCAGCTGTGAGAGTCATGGAAAATTGGGGGGCAGTCTGGGACTCCACAGCTTGACCAAGGCCACACAGGCTAACTATTTTGAGATGCACAGTGGGGAACTGAACTCACAAACTTTGGTTCCACAGCCAAATACCTAACTCACTGAGCTATCCAGCCAGCCCTGCAGCAGGGTATTGTTTTCCACCGCACCTGAGGGCAGCAGGCTAGGTTGGTGGTATGTGCCATCAAGTTGCTTCTGACCTATGCCCTCCGTAATAGGGTTTTTGAGGTACACAAGAGGTTCAAGAAATGGCTTGCTGTTGCTGCCTCCCAATAATTTTCTGTGGCTGAGCAGGCATTTGAACTCAGGGCTCCTAAGTCCTAGTTTAACACTTTGTCTACTATGCCAACCTAGCAGTTCGAAAGCATGTAAATGTGAGTAGATAAATAGGTACCACCACGGTGGGAAGGTAACGACGTTCCGTGTCTAGTCGCGCTGGCCACGTGACCACGGAAACTGTCTACGGACAAACGCTGGCTCTACGGCTTGGAGACGGGGATGAGCACCGCCCCCTAGAGTCGGACACGACTAGACTAAATGTCAAGGGGAACCTTTACCTTTACCTACTGTGCCACCTGAGACCAAATGGAGGATAAAACCTGAGACCAAATGGTGGATCCTTGTGATGTTGCAGATCCAAGCAAGGCAAGGTTGAGCAGGGCTGAAGCTGTTCCAGGGACAGTTGCAAATGGCCATGACTAGAATCTGGGTAAATGCTCCCAGAATCTGAGCAAAATCCTTCTAACCAAGTAGAAGTGTAACCCACAGCCAGGGAGGAGAGAAGATGGCTTCACAGCTATCTTCATTTCCACTCCCACTAGGTCTTGCATCTTGTGCAGTCTTACCTTACTTCAGCGGGAGACCTATGGAAACTACAGCAACCGTCTAAGACTTCTGTTGATACTCTGAGACTTGGCAACCCTATGCTAGCTGAGACAGTTCCCTCAGTCTGCGTAGGCTTTAAGAATATGAGGGAAGTCACACTAGATGAGACCCACAGCTTACTGAATCAAGAATTCTGTTCCCACAAACAAATGCCCTTAGGAACCCGCAAGGTCACGAGTGCCGTATTTGCGCCTTTGCAAATAAATTGGAAAAACACTTTCTAAAAAAGCCATGTTGCACAAACTCCTTGAAGCCAGGTGCAAAACACAGTCATAGGGGGAATATATAGCCCTGTGTCAAACTGAAGTTTGCTTTGTAAATCAAAATAACTAATTAGCATCCCTTTTCCCTTGGCTTTTACGTCATATTTGATGCTTTTAGATACTTTTCTACTCTGCGCCTCACATCAGAAGGGTTTTTTGTGGTGGTGGTTGTTAATGCAGTTATCTACCCATATAGGATGCTTCACACAACACTGTAAACTTCACACCTTAATTATCTTCCCCAATACTGAGCTGGAAGTACATACTGAGTGAAATTGTACTTTCTACTTTTGAGTAGATAGTGGAATAAATATTTGAATGCAGATCACACAAGGAAGATTGTAGCAATGGTGTTTGAGCCTTGAAATATTTTTCTTGAGTTATCTGTAACTTTCTGCTTACACTTTCCACCCACTACATGACACAAGCTTCGAAGTCTTCACAACAGAGTTGCACATTTCAGCTTGCCAACTCATTTCTCTGATGGATGCTCTTTTTTTTGTGGGGGGGGGGGGAGCTAATGTAGTGCTCCAGGATGCTTCAATGAGTGGTTGAGTCATTTTTGCAATACAAAAGTCATTTCCCCCCCAACCATGTTTTGATGCTTCACAATATCGAGGTCAACTCTTCTTTGAGGCAAGGACGGTCAGAGCTTGGATAAGTTACTTTTTGGGTCTTCAATTCCCAGAATCCCTCAACTAGTATGGCCAATTGGAGTGAACATTTGTGGAATTGTTGCCATCCAGGCTGGGAGATTCTGGGAGGTGTGCTCAGAAAAAAAACACAGCCCTAACTTTTCCAAGTACTTAATCCAAGCTGATATGGAATGCCTTGTACTGATTCAGAGTCCAAACCACTGTTCCACCATCTCAGTAGCATCTTCTCTATAATGTTCCAGAAATGCTCCATGTAACAGTACCTCAGTGGTTTAGGTAGAGGTTGAGAGTTCGATTCCTCACTGTGCTTCCTTAAGCAGGGGCTGGACTCAGTCATCCATAGGGCCTCTTTCAACTCTGCAGTTCTAGGATCATAATTTTGAGGAATTGACTCTGCTTTCAAAAACATTGGGATGAAACTACGTATCATGTTTCCAAAAGGGATGGAGGAAAACCCTCCAGTTTAAAAAGCAGAAAAAGTTTTGGTTGTAGCTACATCTTCTCAATGCTCCATGTGAAGAAACCAGTACAGGAAAATTCCACAAGCCAGCTCACTTCCTGTATAACAGTTCTGGTGATGTGGAAGAAATGAAGTGCAATGTAAGCTTTCGTATTGACAATATCTGCACCCTGCAGATTTGCAGTGTAGTCATATCCATAGTTATACAATCTTTAGTTGTCCAGTCCAGTTGATCTGTATTTGGAAAATGAAAGTCATTTAATGATCTTGATCTTACATAAGCAGAAGATTTCTCAGTGGCGGCAGTGTATCCACTCTGGGTTACTGTCTCCCTTTTATCCAAGCTATTCGAAATGCTGAGACTATTTGGGAGTTCAGCTTTGGAAAGTTCCTGTTAAGTGCGGACTAAAACGTGCAGCGGATTCACAGCTCCCCCTGAAATGGAATCTCCAGCTGCCACTGCTTTAAATAACTGAAGAGTGGAACTCACCCCTTGTGTTTATGTAGGGTGGAAATTAAGGAAATTAACGGGATACTGACATACTCATGTTTGGGATGAAAATGTGGATGGGTATCTATGGCATAAAATTCCTTGTTTTTTATGGGGCGAAATATATGAGTGCCTGTAATCTTCCCTCTAGTGGTTTAAACATAGCTATGAGGCTGTGTGTGTTTTTTTTTTTTTATTAATAAGAATATCCTTCCACCTCCTGCACTGCTAATTGCAGCTTTAGATATTGGGAAAGGTGGGGGTTTTTGTTTCTATCCTGGTGGGACCCAGGTTTGACAGTTGTTTTATGACTGAGTCCTTGATTTATAGACTAGTACATAAAATAAAAATGGATGAAAACCACTCTACTAGGTGATGGTGTCCATTACAGTTGTATATTATTACTTGGTATATTTCAGGCACGAATACCGGCATTCAGAAGAGAAAAAAGGTCATCTTGGAACAGTGACTATTTTCTTTCCTTGCATACATTGCATGTTCCACTCTTTAGTTTGCCAGCAGAAGATTGATTTACTTGGCTGTTAAACAAAGGAAAAGAAGCCAATAATCACTATGGAGTGAAGTGAACAAGAAGGCGAGGCAATAACGTGGATTTTCCCTTAGCAACCATTTACAAGTAATGTTTTTGTTTTTGTGAAAGAGACTCCCTGAATGTGCATTTTCTTGGAAAGACAAAACCTTTTCCCTTTAATGAAACTTTCCTTTCACCTTGTTTTTCTTTACTTTCATCATCCATCAGAAGTTTAGGAGATTGAGAGTCCGGCCAGAATACCCAAGTGCTCATCATCATTTTCTACATCATAGCCTGAAAGATATCAGAAGCACCACAGGCCTGCTTTATAATGTGTTTACTGGAACCAGACATTTCTAAAATACTCTCTCTGTATCAGATTTATTATAAAGTTTACCTGTTTCCAAAGTGGTAGAGATACAACTCCACTACTCTTGCAGCAAAACAACAAAGAAACATGTGTGACATCTTTAGAATGATACAAGGTTTTGTGGACTACAGTCTACCTTTTTGTATATAGGAAATATAATCTTCTTGGTTTAGGTTAGGGAGGGAAAAAATGCTAGCTAAACACAAAAGCCAGAGTCCTCTTGCTTACGTTTCCGGGTTAAGTCAAATGGTATAAAAAGGTGCAACAATCTGGCACTTGTTAAGCTGGCCAGATAGCTCAGTGGTTTAAGGCATTGGGAGTTCAAATTCCCACTGTGTCTCTGGGAGTACAGCCAGCCTGTGTGGCCTTGGGCAAGCTGCACAATCCCTGGGTGCCCCCAGAAGAAGGGAATGGTGAACTACATCTGAGTACTCTTTATCTAGAAAACCCTGAAAGAGGTCACCATAAATCAGACTTTACTTGAAAGCACGAAGTTATTACTAGGAAATCAACACATATATTTCTCATGACATATCACTCACATGATTTGGCATATACCAAGGAATGCAACGATGGACTTCTTAACTGGTGGCAATTTGTGACTGTGATTTATGCCAGTTGACTTACAGTAACATACCTAAGTAATAGGATTTTGGCCAAAAATTAGTAAAATGCTTTAAAATGAAAAGTAATACTTATTCTTTTTACACAAAAAAAATCAATACAAATGAAATCTATCTTTAAAAGCAACAGAAACAAAACACATTTAATGGATTAGATGATGAAAATCTCATAGTTTGGCACTCCCCTTGGGATTTCTTCATGCCCCTTGGGGGGGGGGACACACCCACCCCCCACTTTGGAAACCAAGGGCTCGGCAGTGTAAGTATCTGGCTGTGGAGCCAGAGATTGGGAGTTCAATTCCCCACTGTGCTTCCTTGACAGAGGCTGGACTCAGTGATCCATAGGGTCCTTTTCAGATCTGTAGTTGTAAGATGATGATGATGAGGAAGAAGATGATGATGATGATGATGAACATGGGAGCTGTGTGCCTGTTGCGTTTCATTTTGTTGTTTTTCTCCTTTTTGTACTTTCACCCACTGGTCTGCCAACGTAGTTAGCTGAGATTTTATTATGTCTTTAATGTGATGCCAGTATTTATCAAAAACCTTGCAGGATGCTAGGAATCTCTGTCAAACACATTAATGTCAGTTTTTTGTTCATAATCAATGTTTGCTTTGTTGGACACATAGTATGTTAAAAGCAATTATTGTATGGTTTCCAGGAACATGATTGTCCTGGCTGTGCAGGTGGTGAAACTGGTAGATGAAAAGCTGGCACATTTCTTAGAGAGAGAAAATGAACACAGTAATGGTTACTGGTGGGATTAATTAGAATTATTAAGAAGACACACCTCAAGTTCTGAATGGAGTTTTATTTTGGTTAGAACTATATGGGGTTGCCTTAGATGCTTCCTGCTCAATAGGATGTTAGTAAATCAAATATATTTGCTGAACATTTTCCAGATTGATTGTTTATATCCAGCAAGCTTACATCTGTCCTTTTTTAATATGCAACTTGGAACCTCACTGATTCATATACTTTCAGAACAGGGTATAAGCCAGTGTCAAAACTAGAGATGATGTTTTGTGACCTGCAAACATCACTTTGCTTAGATCATATTTGGACACCTAAAGATTTTTTTTTCCTGTGAACTGCAATTATGGGCAGACTCCCACATAAGGTCTAGTGTGTTCTCCTCCTGTGAATCTAAAATAAGATGTTGCAACATGTTTTTAACTTTGTAAAGATTCTCCTCTTTTGCAGTACTGTTGGCAAGCCAGAAAACAGGAGTTCTGTTGGTATAGTACAGAGTCAGGCAACATATGGCCTATAAGCTGCATGCAGCCTATAGCTAAGGAGCACCAGTTCATTCATTCATTCATTCATTCATTCATTCATTCATTCATTCATTCATTCATTCATTCATTTTTCTTTCTTTCTTTAAAATATTTATACCTTACCTTTCTCTGCAAGAGAACCCCAAAATCATTTGAAATAATTTGTGGGGCAATGGACAGTGGCTCTCCATGTATGTTTAGATTGTTACTGTTATACTCGCTTCCTTCTCTCTCAAGTCATTTCCTGGTTCTTCTTGTTTCTCCAACTTAGTCAAAGAGGGAGACAGAACTACATGTATAAAAGCCAGCTCTAGGGTCTTCTGTAATTAAGAATATTCCAAAATGGATTTCCTGTTTAAAAATATTCTCTCTTTTTGCCTTCTCATCATTCTTCAGACGAGTAATTTCTGTTCTGTAGTCACAAGCTAAGCATTAGGACACTGTGTGGTTTTGGTAGAATACCAAATTATCCTAACAATTTCAGCTACTCAGGGTCTAAAAGTGTAGGGATAGAACTCACCTACTCTCCCAGCAACTAGTTTTGATACTGTCCCCTATTTTAATTGCCATGAATGCTTGTTAATGACACTATGTGTCTAACAGCGGACTTCCACTGTCATAGATGGAAATTTCCTCCTTGTTAACAGAGACTTGTGAATCCACTCTGGGTTACAGACTAAACTTTACAAGAGCTGTCCAAGGTGTTGAACTTTACATGAGCTGTCCAGGTTCTGAACTCTCTCTGCAATATAGGCCCTTAACCTTCCATTTCATCTGCATCATAATAAGCTCAGGGTGAGGCTCAGAGACAGTGACAAGCCGAAGGTCATCCCAGTGAGTCTCATGACTCAGAGTAGCCTAAATCTTCCACCTCTCAATCCTAGTCCACCTTTACCCCCTTAAAAGGTTCCCCCCCCATCCCATCGCTAGCACTTCCCCCAAATTTGGGGCAGATTCTTACTCTGGTTTGGCCCAGTACTAAAATATTAAATTATTTGCACTTGCTTCTCTGAAACTGTATAGTGTGATTATATTATCCTATCTTGTTCGCTTTGTTCTTGTCTGCTACCCAAGAAAAAGGTTCCCTCCTCCCTTGGGAAGGATATAAATGTTTAAAATG
This sequence comes from Intellagama lesueurii, assembly GCA_037013535.1. Classification (NCBI taxonomy): domain Eukaryota; kingdom Metazoa; phylum Chordata; class Lepidosauria; order Squamata; family Agamidae; genus Intellagama; species Intellagama lesueurii. Next base: position 13,783,914 of record JBAJHW010000003.1, read on the forward strand.
AAAATGAAGCTTTAATTTCCTTGAGGGAAACCTGGCATATAAATGCAGTAGATCAATAAGCTTGCTCCACCTAGCCTGTGTAAACACCTGTCTTCATCTTCATATCCCTTTTCATATCATGAACAAAAAAGGAAGAACAGGTCTCTGCTATAATTGGATTTTCCCTGCTCGCCTTTGCTGGGTGTGAAATGTAGTCAGATCACTAGCCAGCTCCAAAGAGCACTGAATGTTTGGGCAGATGGTTAGGTTTGACATACTGCCTGGTTGCTTGAATTTTACCTGGATTTTCAATATACCACCTGTCAGTTGACCTATCAGGATTCCAAGCTTCCTTTAAAAAAAAAAGCACATATCTAGCTGTTGTGGAACTGGGGGTGCGAGGTATGTGATTAGCCGATGAATGAAGCCATCTGCAGCTTGGCAGGATTTCCTAGAGGTTATATAAACTAAAGATTCTGGGTAAATGTTACGATTGTGGGAATGGTGGTTCCCTGGCTGGTTTGCAAACAGCTGGGAACTGTTTGCAGAACTTCCTCCTAATGGTGCCCAGAAAGCAATGAAGCCATAGCAATGAATGCTGGTGGGATTTATGGAAACTGTAGTACATAAAGGAATTTCCCCCCAAGTTTGGATATTACCCATTGTAGCGTTCACCCTTGTTATGCAATAAGTTATGCATTATTCATGAGTTATATGCTAATGTGGTTAAGAGGTGGGGCCGAAAGAGATGTGAAAAGGCGGAGCCGGAGTCAGTCAGAGTCTGGAATCAGGGTGAGAAGGATAGGTTGGGGGTCTGAGGAGTGATTAGTCTGAGTGTAATTTGTGATAATTAATATAGAAGGTTAATATTGAAGCTTGATGAATCTTGAAGAATGTGCTTATGAATTATTCCAGAAACCATCTGTAATTAATAAACTTGTTCTGTTGAAACGTCAGTACTGGATGGACCTTCATCTTTTCTAAGAAAACTAAGTTGATAAAAGAGATCAACTGGTGGCAGCGTATCAGAGGGCGTGCTGAGGTACCTTGTGAGCTCTGTGTTTGGGGAAACAAGCAGGGGCCACGAGGGCAAACGTCACACCCATCTTGTGCATTTTCCGCTTTGGCAACAGAATTGACTCTAGGACTCCTGGAATCTCTTCCAGGGCTACAGTTCTATTGGTCTATGATTCTGTGGCCTTCCAGAAACACCAAGATTCATTTTGTTATTGACATTTGTACTGCTGGATAGCTCAGTTGTTTAAGCATCTGGCGGTGCAGCCAGAGGTTGGGAGTTCAATTCCCCACTGCGTCTCCTTGGACTCCATAATTCAAAGGGTCCCTTCCAGCTCTGGAGTTCTAAAATGATGATGATGATGATTGATAGGTTGCAGAGAACTTAGCTAGCTGCTGCCTTAAGGACTTGCCGAAAGCAGTACCCATGAAGGTCTTCATCCTAGGCATGGCCTTGTTGAGGAAACAGTATGTAACTGTTTTATTGGGATCAGGTTGTATAATAATAATAATAATAATGTACCATCATCAATCCTGACTTATGGCACTCTTTTTCAAGTTTTTTCAGGTAGAGTGTACTCAGAAGTAGTTTACCTTTTTCTGGGGGAGCCCTGGGACTGTATAGCTTGCCCAAAGCCACACAGGCTGGCTCTTCTCCCAGAAGTGCAGTGGGGAATCGAACTCCCATCCACTGAGCTATCCACTGAGCTGATCAAATTTTAAATTTATGTTGAAAGATAATATAAAAAAGAGAAGAGGAGGAAGGGGAGGGTGAGTGTTTATAAATTTAGAGCCATCTGCTGATTGTTATCAGTATGCCTGCTATTGACCTAATGATTGCTATTAATTGTAAATTTCTGGAATGATTTCAGATAAGAAAATCATAATATTTTAAAGCACTAATTCTACATGTATTTGTTTGATATGGCTCTTTGAACTACTTATGCAGACCTATATCCTACTAAACTAAATGGGTCTTACATCTCAGGCACTGTGTATAGGAAATTGATACTGTATATCTATACTAATTGGGAAACAGAGATTGGCAAAAGTGAGTTTTTGGACTACAACTCCCAGAATACCATAGCCAACATAATCAGTAACAATTCTAGTTGAAGTACCAGGGATGGTGACACTAGATTTTCAAGCTCTGATAAGAATCAAAGAATCTTAGAATACTGGAGTTCTTGCTGTTTAGTCGTTAACTCGTGTCTGCCTCTTCGTGACCCCATGGACCAGAGCACGCCAGGCCCTCCTGTCTTCCACTGCCTCCTGGAGTTTGGTCAAACTCCGGGATGACACTGTCCAATAATGGAGTTAGAAGGGGCCTATAAGACCATCAAGTCCAACCCTAGAGTAGAGAATCACACTCTCTACCACAATATATCCCACAAAATGACACGGTGTCTCTCCTGGGGGATTCCTGAGTGTTGCCATGGATCTGTAGTATACTTTTGCCATTAAAAAAAAAATGATGATCAAGAACAGCAGCCTACTCATGAGAATGAATAGCCCAATGTGTTTGGAAATGTCATTGTTTCTTCATTCATAGGCACTAGGAATGCATATGGCTGTGTTACATCCTTCCCCCACCCTATTTCATTCCCAAACAACCCTATAAGGTGAGTTTGACAAGTAAGGGTTTGAACATGGACTTCCCTTTGGGCATCCCTTTTCTAAGTCGAAGAATCTAACCATGACTCTATGCTAGGTCACTCAGAATAGTGGTTACTTACTACATAAATGATGCCAAGACTGAAACATATGGTTAGAAAAACAGTGCAAGAATTAATGTGCATGATTTACATGCTATGGAAAAATCCAAATTGGTTTGCAAAATATGCAAATGTATATGTTGTACAGATGAGACTGCCCCTGATTTTATCCAAATAGGTGCACCCAGCTGGAGAACTGGAACGTGGCAATCCTAGAAACTGTTAACTCTAAAAAATAGTGGAAACATTAAGTGTGTTGACTTTAAAGACCAGCTTAATAGGCCTCAATGCTTTGTGAGGCTGGGAGTACCTCAAGAGGCACTCCTCAGAGTCTACCATCCATTTCCTTGATCAAGAACACCGAGAGACACATGTCCACCCTTGGAGAAGACCTAAAGGGACTATGTTCGGAAGAGTGGGGGAAGGAGGAAAAAGAGGAGAAGGATTCACTAGAGGGCGCTATTTCAGCGGGAAAGGGTGAAGAGAAAAAAGGAGAGGTGAAAGGGGGAAAAGGGGGATTTGGGAATAGAGGAGGAAGAAGCTTGTTGGGTGCAGGAGGAGGAGGATGAAAGAAAGAAAGACTGGCTAGAAATAGTACAAGAGAACCCCTGGACAGGGGAGTGGACTGAGTTTAAGGTCCCTAGGGAATACACTGAAAAGGAATGGAATAGAAAGATCTACAGAAAGCCATCTTATTGGGGCGAGACGGAGGAGAGAGAAAGACGGAGAAGGTTCAGAGAGTGGCAGCCGCAGGGGCCCAGAGACAAGAACATAGAACATGTACAGACCATCCTGGGAAACCCCGTGGAGCAAGTCCATTCCGACCAAGACTGAGGCAAAACCCGGGAAAGAAAGTATTGGAGCCACAGGTGGGCTGGGTTTTCCACCCTTCCCAATGATGTTAATCACAGGTGTACCCGATGAATCGGGCGTTCCACAGAAGTGGCATTATAGAGATTTGAGTTTTGCACCCTTACTGTTAAAAGGGGATTTGTTATGGTTTGAAAAGAGAGGTGATGGCCCGTCCCTGAAGCAAGAGACAGAATCAGTGGTTAACGTTAAAATTGACAAGCTGTTGACAAATAAAGATGTTTTGTTAGAAATTCATGATGCCCCTGAGTCATCCTTACGCTGAGACTTGTCAGATGGAGAAAAGGGATCTACACAGAATCACATGCTTACAGCTCCCAGTTTCTGTTTTTGCTAGTGCATAGTTAGTTCACTACATTTCCTGTCCATTTCAGAACCTGATAAGGATGCCTGACTCCCCTGGGAATCTTGGAGAGATTTATAGACCTCACAGGCAAAGAACAGAAGCCTATGCTTTGTTGTAGCTGACATGATCCCAGTAAAGGGTTAATCCCAGAATGAAAGCAGACAATCAGTGACAAGCTTTTCCAAACTCTTCTGGGCATCTCATTATATGTCTTTCCTTGTTGTAATAATTCCAGACAATGCCAAACCTTGTTAATGTTCTACAAGTTTTATTTCTACATCTAGGTCCCATATGAAAAACATCAAATCCAGAAGTATTTAAAAACATGTAACATTTGAAAAGTCTCAGACATGTTACTTTAAAACCATCCTTACAGCTACTAACAAAGCTGTAGGTGCAAATGCTTAAACATATCAAAACTGAACTTAAGCTTTAGGCAAATATTTAAGTCAAAAAATACAACTCAGTTGTAAGCTTGTAGCTATACACAGTCCAGAGAAGAACTTTAGTCATGCTTGAATTTAAAAGAAAGGAGCTTATTTAAAGGACACATTTAGAAAGCATATTAAAGAGAATATCTCCCTGTAACACTTCATTGAAAAGTAAAAAGCAGTATAATTCCAAAAGCTTGTCTGATGAAGTGAACTTGTCCACAAAAGCTCACGTTAAAATATAGCAGTTAGTCTTTAAGGTGCCACAATGTTTTTGTCTTCTTTATTTTTTTTCTTTTGTTTTTCCTGATATCCAAAAGCTTTAAAAACTTTTTAAATAAACACATATAAGAACATCAGAGTTCTTATAATAAGAAAATATAAAATGTAAAAAAATTCTAAATCTCTACAAATGTTCTTAACCCACACAGAAAAACATTTTCTCACCCAGCCTTATGTAAAATCCAGTGCCATGCTGTTATCTTTTTACTGCTCTAAGGATGTTTGCCTGGCATCTGTTCCATTCTCTGTCTCATGCTTTACATCCTCTTCGGATAAGATGTATCTCCATTCAACAACAGTGTGTGTCTCCCATCATGTCTCATAACACTCTATGTGGTTTCATCCTGTATTTATACTGTAACCAAGCTAAAACAACCTGCCTTATCAGCAAGGCCAGGACATCGCTGGTATTGGACATTGCTATGAAAGTGATCTAGTGTTAGAGATTATCGGTACTAAAGCTTATCATTGTGGGAGGGTTCCAGCCCTCCTGTCAAAGGCAAGTACAGCAATCTGCTGTAAGACCAATCTGCTAGGGTAGCCCAAGGATGTGGGTCATGTTAATGCTGATAGATGGTGTTATAGGATAACATATAATTTTACCCTTTCTCACAACAATTACTTCTTCTTACACATTCGTGGCTGTAACCCCATAAAACAAATGGCAGCCTTCTTTCTTTTCTCTACTTGGTTATCATTAAACAAACAGCATGCATCCTTTTCTCCTTTTACAATATTCTGCAAAAGCTTCTATTGTACAATATATCAGGATATAAACACTGCTTTACAGAGAGGCCTTTTCTAGCATCCCAGCTTGATTTGTTTTCTGCTGCTCTATATGTTCACATGCCCATGCTGCATTTTATTTGATATTTCTGCTTCTTGATGTGTTGATTGCTATTTTGTGTTTCATTTTTATTTATATGTATTGTTTTAGTTGACTCTTAACCGCCTGTAGTAGTGCATCTGCACTAATGGGGCAGTATACGAATAAAATAAAAAAATAAAAAAATATTGCTCTTCTCATTTGGTTAACATTATAGTTAAAATAAAGGGACGTGGTGGCGTTGCGGGTTAAACCGCAGAAGCCTCTGTGCTGCAAGGTGAGAAGAACAGCAGTCGTAAGATCGAATCCACGCTGCGGAGTCAGCTCCCGTCGCTTGTCCCAGCTCCTGCCAACCTAGCAGTTCGAAAGCATGTAAAAATGCAAGTAGATAAACAGGTACCACCACGGTGGGAAGGTAACGGCGTTCCGTGTCTAGTCGCGCTGGCCACGTGACCACGGAAACTGTCTTCGGACAAACACTGGCTCTATGGCTTGGAAACGGGGATGAGCACCGCGCCCTAGAGTCGGACACGACTGGACTAAATGTCAAGGGGAATCTTTACCTTATATAGTTAAAATACAACACAAGTGGTATTTCAAAATGCACTTCATTTTTCTCTCTCTTGCTTTCTTGTTCACCTTACATCATTGTTCTGTTGTTTACTCTTTCTCATGAAAAATGCCACAAAAACGAATGAGTTACTTAAGCCTTCTTTTCAGTCACTTTGTTCTGAAACAAACTCTACTTATTTTGTTAAGCAATTAAAATCAAGCCATACCTAGTGCCTTTGTTTTCACTTTCTCAGCACCCTTTGAGGCACTTTTAAAAAAGCACACTTGATTTTTAGGGCTACACCTCTGTACCCCATAAACTCAACTTTTCTAATTTATTTATTTATTTATTTATTTATTTTCTTAAATGTAAATACTGCCCTATTAGTACCATGCACTATTCTGGGTGGTTTTACAGAAATTAAAAACATATAATAATCGTCATATATTAAATGAACATTTTTAAAAAAACAAAACACAAAAACTTCAAGAGGCATGAATCATAAGGATAAAATGCAGAACATGAGGGATATAAACAAACTATCAAACAGGAGGAACAGAAAAAGAAAAACACGCCAGGCATGTACTCTCGAAGGCTTTCACGGCCGGGATCTGATGGTTGTTGTGGGTTTTTTGGCCAAAGAGCCCGAAAAACCCACAACAACGCCAGGCATGTTCGCCAAAAAAGACTTTTCTGTAAAGTAGTGTTTTTAAGTGCCTTTTAAATATGGAGAGGGAGGGAGCCAGGTGCAGCTCTACCAATAATTGAAAAGAGCCTCAAACAACCTCTGCCAGCTTTTCCTTCCCCCTGCCTTTGCTATAGAACATGAAAACTGATTTCTATGGATCCACTTAATACCCCCAAAATGCTGAAATGGGAGCAAGAACCTCCAAAACAAACTCTTTTGCCTGGAATCATTCCACATCGTTGCTTTTTATAAAATCTGGCAACTTATTGCTCAGTTTCCTTAGACCAGTCGTGAGCAGCTGTGGTCTCCCATAAGTGACTAGACTACAACTACCAGCATCCCTCACCCTTGACTATGATGGCTGTAGCTGAGGGGAGTTGCAGTCCATCCAACAGCTTCTAGGGAACTACAGTTGCTCTCCTCTGCATTGAACTCAGTCCCCCTTCCGAGGTCCTGATGGTAGCTTATAAAATAGAGCTATTTAACTTTACTCCACGACTTTTCGTTCAGGTTACAACCTGCAGGCAATACAATATCTTTTCTTTACTGCCTCATTGTACAGTTTTCAGTAAATTCCTCAACTTGACTGAATACCAATAAGTCTCAGTAATATCATTTTTTCCTTATTCCTTTGACTTACTTTCCATTGATTAAAAAATGTGGAGAATTTCTACCAACTTACCTCAAGGCCTTCGGTTTTCTATCAATGAATGTCTGTCGACTCCTCAAAGAGTTATCACTGCACATCAGTGCACTTCTACCGTTTTATACAATTTTATAAATGCTTTAGGACATGCACAACCCTTAAGCTGATATCTAACACAGGCCAGACTAACCATAGGACTCTCTTGTTATTGTGCCTCTTTTAAAAAAATCTGGTATTCTATGCTTTTAGCAAGAACACACATGGGTCATTTGAGGAAACAGTATGCAAGTGTTTCATTGAGATTAGGTTGTAGAAGAGCTTATATAGAGTCTGGGCACTAATGAAATACATTCCTGATTCAAAACATACTTCTTCCACAATTAACTATGTGGTCCTCACAAGCTACCATCTCTAAGTCTCCCACCTGCAACAGGAGCATTTTTTTAAAAAAAAAGTGGCAACTGCAACAGAATGTTGTAGCACGGCATGCAACTGCACAAAATTTCAAGCATTCTGTTGCAAGAGACTGTCATCCTGACATACTTCAGGTGTTATGGACTACACCTCCCATAACCTCAGTGAATGTGAGCAATGGTGAAGATTGGTGGAAAGCAGAGTCAACAATTTGGACAGTGTCCTCTTTTTGGTTTCCACACTCTTAAGACCCAGTCAGATTTCCATGCACACTGATCATGCTCACTCCTCCTTGAACTGATGTCGTGATTTTCCTCATCTGATTGGGTGTGTGTGGGGGGGGGATGGCAACAGTGCCCGGTGGGGCACAGACAAACCGCAGGACCCATATTCTGTATAACAGGACTACAGATATTTGAAACCAACCACTTTTCCTTTGATTTCTTCTAAAGTACTTCTGCACCTACTTCCTTCCCCAACTCCACTCCTTCCAATGTGTTTGTCCTCTACCATGATCTCATACCATCTTCAGCTCCATGAACTGCTGACAGAACTTATTCTCCCATCTCCGGTTTTGCTATTATTGCTCATGCCTTCTTAACTCCCAACAGGAGTTGTTTTGACAGGGGCTGATGAGCAACACCTCCTGTTCCCATCCCCTTTAACTCACATGAAACAGAGGATTTGCATACTACCTTGAACATCCAATTACTGGCTTCCTTTGGAGATGTGTCTTTACAGAGCCAAAATCCGTAGAAGCTATCAACAGGTGCAGTTTCAGGTATGTTCCAGGTAGACTAATATTTAGGACACGGCCATTAATTTGCATTGAAGGAGTGAAAAACTGTGTCTTGTTTCCTTTCAGAGGTGGCAGGTGGCCATGTCAAAAAATGACCAGTTCACACATTTCTCTGACTTCAGCTACCTATTTGGTTAATTTTCCTTTCATCTGAAGAAGGTAGACTGAGCTTTCATGGATGGTGAGGCAATTTTAAAAAATAGTTCCTGAGATCCACTGAATTTCCTGAGGATTAACAACCATGGGGTGAATGCCCTTCTGTTGCATTTGGCATCAGTAATTCTGACTAGACATCCATTAGCCCCCAGGGGATGTCCTCTGCTGACCTCAGCTGCCATCACTGCTCACCTCAATAAGCAATCATGTCCACTTCTCCACAATTAAATCTTCACTATTCAGTAGAAGTTAGGTGTATTGTCAACACCTTTCTCTCTAGAAAAGTTCAAACAGAAGGGTGATTGACTGATTGATTGATTGATTGATTGATTGACTGACTGACTGATTGATTGATTGATTGATTGATTGATTGACTGACTGACTGACTGAGAATACATTGAGAATACATTGATGTTTTTACTTTATTTTATTTTATTTTTATGCTGCTTTTCTCCCAATAACAGGATTCAAGGTAGCTCACAAACTATTGGAAAACAAACGAGTAAAAATATGATAAATTATTACATTAAAAAGCAAATTAAGCATGTATTTTGAAAATAAATAAATAAATGTAACATACATACAGAAATAATATACAGTACCCAAAACTAAATCTCTTTGCTGCCCAGTTAGCTGTTAAAAGCCTGTCTAAATGTATGGTCTTTGCCTATCACCAGAAGGACATATAACCTTAGAGCTGCAGAGCTGGAAGGAACCCTATGGATTATCAAGTCCAGCCCCTGTCTAGGAGGCACAAGTGGGGAATCGAACTTCCAGCCTAAACCACTGAGCTATAAAGAAGGAGGCCAACCTTGTCTTTTGAGGGAGGGCATTTCATCACTTAGGAACAGCCACAGAGAAGGCCCTCTCTTGCTTTCCCACTAAATGTGCCTGAGAGGGCAATGGGATTCAGGGAAGCCCCCTGCCCCAATATCTTAAAACCAAGAGGCTCATACAGGGGAAATGCAGTCCTTCAGACAGCCTAGATCCAAACTGTATAGAGGCCATTCTATTTTCCTCTAAGATTATAGCCTCAATAGTCTGTTTCCAAGGTCCAGAGCATAGCCACCATTTTTCCTGTGAAGTTAGTGGTAAGAAGAATAATCAAGGGTGGGCAAAGTAAAGCCTGCAGGCCACATGTAGACAATGTGGGAGCAACAGTAGCTTTCAAGCACCCATTTAATTTATAACTGTTGGATAGCTTAGTGGCTTAGGTCTCTGCCTGTGAAGCCAAAGGTTGGGAGTTCAATTCCCCACTGTGCCTCTGCAGGATCCCTCCCAGCTCTGCGGTTCTAAGGTTATTATTAGTTTAGTTTAGTTATCTCTTGGGTCTCCTGGTAGCTTATGGAACAGTTAAAAAGAACAGAAATTTAAAATACAAGAGAATTGCAAACATTAAAATAGATAAAATGCTTTCCAATATTCACATTAAAACACTTTAAAACATTTAGTTAATAATACTAACACAAGTCTACCTTTTACAAGAGAACCAGCACATTATGTAAAATCTTATCGCCTCTTCTTCACACACCAGGCATGCTCTGATAATGGAATCAATCATTTGAAGGGCATTGCACCAGAGTAAGGGAGGGAATATTACATGTAAATCTTGAATAAGATTTTAGCCTTCTGGTTAAGAAAAAAAAAAAAAGGTCTGTCTTAGGCCTAGAACAGCTCACAACTTGCCAAGTACTTGGTTAAATTGTCTTTTCCTGCCCCTAGGGGGCACAACAGGACTTCTTCTGTCATTTTAAGCATTCTCTGGGTGTGCACCCTGTACTCTCTCAATGTGAAAGGACACCAGTTTTGCATTGACACATTTTACACAAATTGCAGAGACTCTGATGAGGGGTAGAAAAAAAACTTCTAGTGTTGCTCTCGTGCTGAAGGTGAGAAGTATTGTACAGGTTGATAGTTCCTCACTGAAGTGTCATATCCCTTTGAGACATCCTAAATTGACATAACGAGGAATTTAGCAGGTATTCTTCATATCCCCAGCCAGGAAGAAGTAGCGTGGTCAAAGACATGCAAAAATTAAGTTCTGTTGTCAAAACTGAGAAGTTAGAAGGGCAAGAAGTGGGCAACGAAATCTGCATGAGAACAATCAGGATGTCAACCCTGTTTGTCCTCCCCGTTTCGCTTTTATTATTATGTTCAATTATGGGCACTTCAACAGCAGGACATGACAGATGGATCTATAAACTTGAGTTCTAAAGGTTGTTTTAATGGGCTATCCAGTTGTCTACAGCAATCCTAACAGGATTTCCAGTGTGTGAGAGGTTCAAGAAATAATTTTATGAGTGCCACCCGTCCATGAGATTTCACGGTGGAGCTTGGATTTGAACTAGTCTCCTAGGTACTCGTTTGCTGCTCTGTCTACTATGTTGCACTGGCTCTCCTGCTTCTCCTAGAAACTGCTATGATGGTGCCATGTTTCCTATCTAGGTTGCTTGTTCTTCCTCATTTGTGGGTTACTCAGCTGGGTGATATCATCTCCATCTTGTATCTCACAATAAATGTGAGGATGTTGCACTCAAAAAATGATATGATGGATCAGATCTGGCACGGTCATTAACAATGGAAAAGCAGATGAGGATGATGGAAATAAATTGACCAAAATTATGAAAGAAAGTGGATGCTTTGCAGGACCCACACCGAAAAGACCATTTAGTAACTTCTCTGTTTGCAGAGAAGTTACTAAATGGTGTTTCTTCATATAGTGGCATTAACCCGGCCACTAAGCCTATTTATTCCATTCCATCAGGACTATTTATTCCATTTTGAATCAAAAACCAGCAACAAAATGAAGGAGTAGCAGGAACGTATCTCTTGGAAGTAGCTTTAAATCTACAGTTAAACCTGAAAAGAACTGCTTTGGGCAGAAAGCAGCTCTTGAGATGTTTGAAGGCTTCACTTTAGTAGCAACAGTTCCATTCAGTTCAAATACATGGGCCCCTAGACCTGTTACGACAGAACTGGGAGGATTATAAAGAAATGGACCCTGATTCTGTGGTAGACTATTTAGACAATCTGATGAATACCTTACAAAGATCCCTAGAAATAGCAGGGGAGAATTTGAAGGGTGCCCAAAATAAACAGAAAACTTGGTATGACAGAAATACTAGAGAAAGCTTGTTTCAAAGTCTGGTGGACCAAACCCTGTATGGCCTGAGAGAGTTCACTATGGCCTACATGGATGACACAGGTATTTTTAGCCGGACCTGGGAGGAATATAAATCCCACCTAGAGATCGTGCTGCAAAGGATACTGAGTGCTGGTTTGACTATAAAAGCAGCTAAATGTCAAATTGGTAACTCTGAAATAAAGTACCTAGGACATTTAGTGGGAGGAGGGACGATCAAGCCCCTAGATGGAAAGATAGAGGCTATTGATACGTGGCCCATCCCAAATTCCAAAAAGAAAATCCGAGCTTTCCTTGGACTAGCCGGATATTATAGGTGATTTGTACCCAATTTCAGTGAAATAGCCGTGCCATTGTCAAATTTAACCAAAAAGAAGCAAGCGGAGAACATCTCGTGGACTCCAGAGTGCCAGGAAGCCTTCGACCGTCTTAAGACAGCGCTGACCTCGAAGCCTGTTCTTGTTGCGCCAGACATCACCAAGGAATTCACCATCTACACTGATGCCTCCAACGTCGGACTTGGAGCTGTAATGTGCCAATCAGATGACAGAGGAACTTTACATCGTTAACGTATGTGAGCAAAAAGCTCCAACCTAGCGAAAGACATTTATCGACCATCAAGAGGAATGCTTAGCCATTGTTTGGACACTGCAGAAAGCCCTACATATGGGGAAGGAAATTCATTCTCTGCACTGATCATTCGCTATTAAAATGGATGAGGACTATGCAGTCTAACAGTAGTAAATTGACCAGATGGGCCCTGATTCTACAGGACTTTGATTTCGAAATCAGAAGCGTCAAAGGGTCCCTGAATGTGGTTGCAGATGCTTTGTCCCGAAGACCTAATGATTAGAGAAAAATTTTATGTTAAATGCAAATGATTTAACTGTATTGATTGTCTTAAATCTTTAAAGTGGTAAGTCTGATTTAGTAAACATAGTAATATAGAGAAAATTGTATTATAAGGTATGTATAAGTAATGGTAAGATATTGTTAAATTTGCATGTACTTAGCTGTTTGTTTATGAGAGCATACTGATGGGTTTCTCCTCATAAAACAAACTTATTAAGGGGGGAGGACTGTGGCGATCACCCTGCTTTGGCTCATGTAGGAGGATATTTGCATGCACCAATGGGAGTTGTTGGGAAGCGGAGCCAGAGAAACTAGAAGGGAGGGGTGAGAGAGAGAAGAGAAGTTTAGTCGGGGGGAGTCAGAGAGGAGAGTCTGACCTGAGAAGTCAGTTAGAGTCAGAGATGAGAGAGTCTGAAGTAATGGTTAATCTGTGGGAGTTAGAGAGTGTGACAGAGTTAGGAGTTAAGGGAAGCAGTTAAGAGTGTGGAATTTATAGAGAGTTAAGGGTGAAACAAGTCATTACTAAACTACTGAATATTTTAAAGTCTGTGAAGAACCTGTTTAAGCGAACTGTAACCAATAAACCTGTTTTGTTCAACTTTATACTCAGCATGGACCTCAATCTTTCTAATTAAAGGGGGCTGACAGAGGTCAACTGGTGGCAGCGTAAAGGAAGGAACATGTCGTGGGCCTCAGGCTACTGAAATAATCTGGGGACACGTGAGGGGCACGTCACAATGGTGTTCCTCCATATAGTGGCAAGTATTAACCCAGTGACTAAGCCTATTTATTCCATTCCATCAGGACTATTTATTCCATTTTGAATTAAAAACCAGCAACAAAATGGAGGAGTAACAGGAACGTATCTCTTGGAAGTAGCTGCAAATCTACAGTTAAACCTGAAAAGAACTGCTTCAGGCAGGAAGCAGCTCTTGAGATGTTTGAAGGCTTCACTTTAGGAGCAACAGTTCCATTTTCTTTCCCCAAAGCAGAAAAACAGAGATTTTGAGGCAGGCTAAGATACATGACATCTACCCCAAAGTGTCTCATGAAACTCAACAGAAAGAGGGACCTCTTCATAACAATTCAGAGGAGCTTTCCTTTGAAAATCCAAAACAAACCCCTGCAATATGTTTATACTGTATAGGCAGCCTTATCTCAGAGAGGAGGCTCACTTAGATTTCATACATGATCATTTTGTGCAGCTCAAAACTGCCACAACTGGCTGTACATATAAAGCTCATTTTCAGTTCCTTGAATCCCTGCAACACCATGGACAAGGTATGGTTAAAAATCTCCTTCTAAGATGTTTCAATTCTATGGGTCTGTTCATTTGCTTCTCTGGTGCAGTATTCTTCCCCAAACTTGGCATGGTTACTGTTTTGAATGACACCTCCCAGAATTCCCTCTATCCACCATGGTGAGTATCTGAATAGACAATTCTGCTAATTGTAACCTGGAAATAACTCCCAAGCTCTAATGTCAGTTGTGCACCACTGTGCTTTTGTTGATTCTCTACCTACCTATCTATATGGTTTTGTTCCCTTTCAATCTTCCAAGGTTTCCAAAATCACAAGGACTCAGGTCAAGACTTAAGGGTGGGTGAGTATTACCTTTAATTTTCCTTTTGATTTTGAGACCGATTTATCCACATTTCCAGATTTCCTCATTGTTGGGATGGAAAGAATTTGAGATTTAAAAAACGTGATTAAAAAATGGCAATGTAACACATTTTTCCACCCAAGTCAAGAAGGGTTGTAACTTGCAAGATCCTACAGCTAGCATAGCCACTAGCTATCCAGGCTGGGGGATTTGGGAAGCTGTAGTCCAATGTAAAAACAGAAGTTACCCAAACTCTTAGAATCAGAAGAGCTCATCCCTTGGAAAGAACAGATGGGACCTTAGTGCTTACCTCCAAAAAGCGGAGGGAGCCTCCTAAATTCTAAGCAGCCAAAGCTGAGCAATTTTCTTTCCACATGGCAAGCACGACATAAAACCTGGCTATTGATCTTCAGTAGTACTAGAAAAACGTCTGTGCGCCTCATCCAAGAACAGGGAGTGACTGTGTGAAGATACTCTATGACTATCTCATAATTTCAAGCACCAGGTTGTGTTCTTGGCTCATGCTCCTCCCACGCAGGCACCCTGCTGAAATCGCTTCTAAAGGCTACAGAGTTGTCATGGGGTGTCTCAAGTGCATTGCAGCTCAATTTTGTTGTCTGTCAGAGTTCGACACAGTCACAAAACTAGAACGTGATTTGTGAAAATAAGGTAGGCTCTGCTTCTGGTGTTCCCCAGTTTCTGCCTGCCGCAGGAAAGAGCAGAATGATTTCCTTCCAACTCCAATCTCCCTTTTAAAATTATTATCAGCAGCAGCCCTTTCTCTAGTATATTCTTGGTTTAATTAATTCGAATAGCACATACAAGGAGACTGAACAAAGAAAGGAGGTTGTGGAAAGTCCATCCTGTAGGTCTGTTGGCAGAGTGTGAAAATTATTCGCTTAAAAACCTCTAGCTACTCAGCAGTAGAAGAATTAGCTTCAAGTCTCGCCTCAGTAGAACACCTCTTATTTGTTTGTTCTCATCAACTGGCACTTACTGTCTCAAAAACTCACTCAGAGACACTGGTAAAAGAAAGAATTAAAAGGTTTCAAGTTATTCACAGTTCTGAACAGATCAAAATAGCATATCATAGAGAAATAATAAAGAAGGCTGACCGCCGAAGAATTGATGCTTTTGAATTGTGGTGCTGCAGGAGGCTCTTGAGAGTCCCCTGGACTGCAAGGAGAACAAACCTATCCATTCTGAAGGAAATCAACCCTGAGTGTTCACTGGAAGGACAGATCCTGAAGCTGAGGCTCCAATACTTCTCCAATACTTGAGAAGAGAAGACTCCCTGGAAAAGACCCTGATGTTGGGAAAGTGTGAAGGCAAGAGGAGAAGGGGACGACAGAGGACGAGAGGGTTGAACA
Source organism: Intellagama lesueurii (assembly GCA_037013535.1). Lineage (NCBI taxonomy): Eukaryota > Metazoa > Chordata > Lepidosauria > Squamata > Agamidae > Intellagama > Intellagama lesueurii. Next base: position 13,799,599 of record JBAJHW010000003.1, read on the forward strand.
GTGTCATTGAAGCTACCAACATGAATTTGACCCAACTCCGGGAGGCAGTGGAAGACAGGAGGTCCTGGCGTGCTTTGGTCCATGGGGTCACGAAGAGTCGGACACGACTTAATGACTAAACAACAAATAACATGAACAGAGCTTAACTGAATAACTAGCTGGATAGTGACTACATATGTGACTCTAGCTAACCACAGACTGTCTGACTATCTCCTGGCAGAAAAAAGAGCAGCAAAAGAACTTTGAGCAGAGAGGTGTGGCTCTCTTTAAAATCTGGGGCAGAGAAGCAATAATTGGTTGCTGTTGGGTTGATTGTCAGTAACTGCAGCCCAGAGAGGTCCCTCCCAGCCCAAACTTCTTAAATGCAGCATATTGTATGAAGGTTGCTAAATTCCAAGAGTATCAAAGGGTGGGATCAGAGCAGAAGCAGGCAACCTCATGTCCTCCATAAGTTCTGGACTAAAGCTCCCATAAGCCCCAGCTAATTCAGCCAATGGTCAGGAAATCTGGCTGTTGTTCTGCATTCAGACAAAACTTTGATGCCAGCCACTGGATTTGTTCAATATTTTAAGTATCAAATTATTTGTTGTTTTTCACCTGGACTGTTTTAAAAAAAGTATGCATGTCTGGCACCCCCAGTCCTTGCAAGCATTTGAAGAACTGACAAGTTTGAGAGAAGGGTAATGGAATGGAACGTCAGCAACATCCAGAGCTACCACCCTGAAAATACTCTTATTTATTTCAGGTATAGAAAGTGGGAAATCAATGATGTGCAGTTGTGTGTGGGGGGGAGGTTGCAGTGAGTCAATCAATTAAGCAGCTGTAGGCAGGAAATAAGAAACTCTATAAATTGTCTACAGAACAGGAAGGCCTGGGTAGCTAGCTGTGTGCTGCAAAGGGCTTCATTATGTGAAGTGAGAGTAAATGAATATATTTATTGCTATTGATGTGTTGCTTCTCCAAGAAATGCTTGAATCATTGGAAAGAATAGCACACACATGAGATACCAAAACAAAAAGCAAAAATTCATGACACATGAACCCAACAAACCTCAAGAAACAGGGCCAACTGGGTTTTTTTTTTGAAATTGATAGATTTGTAGTCAATTTCTTCCCCACAAAAGTGTTCAGAAGAACTACATATGTGGATAATTTCCCTACAAGGTCAGCTTCAGAAGCTTATTAAAGCTCCTCCCATCACCAATACAGACAACAAGCTTGCCGGTCCTACCATTAGGGAGAGTGGAAGGTGACAAATGCTGAAGTATCGGAGTGTGTACCTGTCAGGTAACCCCAGACCAAAAATGCTATCCTAGGGTGCGATGAAGACATGAGTGCTGAGGTAAAATGTGATAGCCACACCAACATATTTCCATCTCAGTGAGTGCAGCTGTAACTGGAGCAAGGGAAGCGGGATGTTGACCCAAGGTGCCAAAATGTACAGGGTACAAAAAACGAGCTATCAGAAGGGTGCAATTTGAATTTGAATTTATTGTTGGAAGACTATGATTCAGCCCACCCCACATCACATATCCAACTTGTCTTCCTCAGCCAGGAGGAGACACAAAACTGTCCGAATTAGTGTGAAAGTGTGTTTCTCCCCATTCGTTCATCTTCCCCTCACATATGCCTATCTCACAACACACAGACTTAGGGCCTAATCACACCTGCCAAAAGAAATCCAGTTATACTGATTCTTTCCATGCCTCTGTTGTACTGATACATTTATTTTCATGGCCATGCGGTATATATACTTTGTGTACCTTGGCTCAACGATCTCTGACACTCTCTCCCTAGATGTCGAGCTGGATAAACGCATTGGCAAAGCAGCTACCATGTTCTCTAGACTCACAAAGAGAGTATGGCTTGATAAGAAGCTGACAGCATATAACAAGATCCAGGTCTATAGAGCCTGTATCATGAGGACACTCCTGTACTGCAGTGAGTCCTGGACCCTTTGTGCATGGCAGGAGAGGAAGCTGAACACGTTCCATATGCGTTGTCTCCGACGCATTTTTGGTATCACCTGGCAGGACAAAGTTCCAAATAGAGTAGTCCTAGAACGAGCTGGAATTTTTAGCATGTATGCATTACTGAAACAGTGATGTCTACGTTGGTTCGGGCATGTCGTGAGAATGGCTGATGGTCGGATTCCAAAAGATCTCCTGTATGGAGAATTAGTGCAGGGAAATCGCCCCAGAGGGAGACCACAGCTGCGATACAAGGATATCTGCAAGCGGGATCTGAAGGCCTTAGGAATGGACCTCAACAGATGGGAAACCTTGACATCTGAGCGTTCAGCCTGGAGGCAGGCAGTGCAGCATGGCCTCTCCCAATTTGAAGAGACCTTTGTCCAGCAGGCCGAGGCAAAGAGGCAGTCTCGAAAGCAGCAAAATCAGGGAGCTGGAAAGGGGACAGATTGTATTTGTCTTCAGTGTGGAAGGGATTGTCACTCTCGAATTGGCCTTCTCAGCCACACTAGACGCTGTTCCAAGACCTCCATACAGAGCACATTACCATAGTCTCTCGAGACTGAAGGATGCCTACTACTGGTATATATACTGGTGGGAGTGTTCACATCGTATTTTAACTGTATTGATTCATTTCTTTCTACTTGAACCGTTCATAGCAGTCTACACTGCTCTTTAATTTTGTATCGATTCATTTTCTCTACTGTTTCTTAAGGCAATTAGGCCCTCCTTGACCTCTCTCTCTCTTTTTTAATTACCAAAGCTGGTATATCGATACAGAAATACAGTGGTATGTGGCTTCTCTCCTCCTCCCCTTTCCCCTTCCCTCCGGAAATAAACTGGAAATAAACCGCTGGCCAGGAAAATGAGTTTATCTTGGCCGTGTGTTGTGTGCTTGGAAATTTATGAAACAATCTTAAAAAACATATTGGCATAACTGGAGTTCTTTTGCCAGGTGTGATTAGGCCCTTAATAGGGTAACAAAGCCAGAATTGCTGGTTATGTTTCTTGGAACCCCCTGTCATGTTTCAGGGTTGAAGTGGAAGGTTGGGATGTGCAAGATCCTGGTTCTAGTCCCTGCTAAGGCCATGCAATCCACTGGGTTGTGTTGACTGAGCCCCCCCTCTCTCTCTTTCAGCCTGATCTACCTCACAGGGTTGATGTGAAGATGAATTAGATAGAAGAGCCATGTCTAGCCCCTTGTGGTTTTTGAAGAGTAAACACACAGTGGTACAGGTTCAACCTTAACTTGTGGATCTAGCCCTTTGAAACTTGAAATGGTTAAAAAGTGGGTGATGATCTCTTTCTCTACTCTTCCCCATGCAAAGACATGCATCTGCTTAAGTGTAAGCGGAATTGCACCAAGTCACTTCCAACAGTGTTAACTGGTGGGAAATCATGATTAAAATACTAATTTATAACAAGCAATTAGGACAACGCATGGAATGGAGGTCAGTGCAATATCCTGTCTTCTGCCTCAGGTAATCAAATACCTTAGTTTAGCCTGTGCAAATAAGCACACTGTGGCAAGCTACCCATTCAGAATCTTACATTGTCAAGACAGAGCTCCCAGTTTCAGTCTAAGAAGGTATCAAAGTATTATTTTACAGTTACTCCTCTCTATGCAGACAAAAGGCTGACTTGAAGTTCCTGTTGTTGTTGTTTAGTCGTTAAGTCGTGTCCGACTCTTCATGACCCCATGGACCAGAGCACGCCAGGCCCTCCTGTCTTCCACTGCCTCCCGGAGTTGGGTCAAAGTCATGTTGGTCGCTTCGGTGACACTGTCCAACCATCTCGTCCTGAAGTTCCTGTAGATCTGTTCATTGTCCCGGTTAATCACATAGACTCCTTTGTTTGTGTATGTTGTTTGCCATCCAGGTGCATCCAACTGATAGCAACCCTAATAGGATTTTCATGATAAGTGAGATGTTCAAGGAATACTTTACCATTGCTATGCATCAGTGAGTTTCCATGGCGAAGCAGGGATTTGAACCCAGTTTTTCCAGCTCCTAGCCAGACATTTTATCCACTATACTACACTGACTTGGAGCTTCGGTTTTGTTGAAATTGAGACTACTATCTTGTTTCAAGCTGGATTGTGTACCTCGAACTATGTAATGGATAGGTCTGCTTCTGGCATGTAGTTCCCCATTTCTTTTTTCTTTTTTCCTTGTTAATCCTGGGAGTTTTTATGGGTATGCAAAAACTTGAAAGGGGCTGCAAATGGCCATAAGGATGTATGTTTTGCACTCTGATACCAATCAACATACAGCAGTCTATGCTCTTGGATTCTCTTTGTGGCCACTGCTTTGGGAGCTGTCATGATGAATGCTACAATTTAAAATTCACCAATATAGCATCGTGTATGTGTGTGTGTGTGTATGTATGTGTTCATTCCTGAAAATGCACCTTCCCTCAAAATGCATCCCCAGGGGGAGGCATGCTTGTCTCGGTCCTCAAGCTGTCACTGCTTTCAAAAATTACTATTTGAGGGCCTTTTAAGACATTATTGAGGCATTTAAACAAGATTTTTCCCACAAGGTTGATGCCATTCCCTTATTAGACCTAAGCACCAAGGGATATATTCTCTGGTCTTCTCTATTGTATTTACATACTCTGTCCTTTAAGTGCAATATCAAAACTGGCCACCAGAGGAAAAGCCAATTTGGTATTTTCCTGACCTGCTGGAATGCAATAATCATGCATAATACAACAAATTATTCACACCACTGGAATAATGATAACAATAACCTGGCTGCAGTGAAGTCATGAGGAAAGGAACGAATCCTTAAAAACAAAACAAAAAAGCTATGTATGCATGGTCTTGCTGCCCTGGTTTGAACAAGCTGACTCCCCCACAGCTCAAGCTCTCCCGCTTGGCTCACCCCCATGCCTGACAGAGCTTCAGCTACTCTTAGGGCAGAGGCAAAACACAGAGGGCGGCTATCCTACCCGGTTTTTCACATATATTACTTCAGAGCAGGGAAATGTTCTTTAAAACAACCTATCTGTGTCAGAATCAGTTCTCAAATTCTTGAGGCTAAGCGAGGAGAGATGGTTAAGACTGAGGGAGATTACATGGACTACTTAATTTAGATATGAAGGAGCAACATTCAAAGCTCTACCCCATTTAAGAAAGGAGATAAAGAGATTAAAGAGCTGTTTACTGCACTTGATTGCCTTATCTTAGTTATTCAGGCCATTCAGAAAAGGCAAAAGGAATTAACGAATGAGATGCAGCTTCCTCTCTCCTGGCTTGGCCAGTCAGTTTCCATCAGGCAGGGTTTGGAAAATTTTCTTTTTTTTTCTACTACAACTCCTAGAATTGTCCAGCCAACTTCGTGAATGGCTATAGTGGCTCAGGATTCTGTAGTCAAAAAAAGAGTAATTTTCCAAGCTCTGCCATCAGGTCTGTCTCAGCAAATCATCAAAGAAGCTCATTGGCCTAAGGAATTCATCACTGCCCCATATGATAGAAGCTTAATATTAATCAGGATGGTTTTTAAACACTCACAGTCCTTTGCCCACACAGCCTGCCTCTAATAAGAGTCCAGATTTCCCTTTTTTACATTTCATACATTCATATCTATCCTGCTTCTAGAATTTGTACATCACAGTGGCGATTGGGTTGCAGTCAGTGTTTGGAAAAATTACCAATCTACAACTTCCAGAATCTCCAGCCCAGACCCCCCGCCCATCATCTTTCCTTCTGTTTGCCCTCAAATCACAACAGCAATGATTAACCACAAGAATCTCATCCACAATAGCCATACACGACAGATGAGTTGCAAACCTGAGTTGTAAAGGTTGTTGTTATGTGCCATTGAGCTGTTTTTGATGTCAGGCAACCCTAACAGGATTTTTTGAGATACATGAAGTGTTCAAGGACTGGTTTACCATAGCCACCCCCTTTCAGTGAGTTTCTGTGGCTGAATGAGGATTTGAACCCAGATCTCCCAAGGTCTAGTCTGATGCTCCACCCACTACCCCACATTGGCTCACCATGCTATGTTAAAGTTAAAGAGACAAAAAAAAGTCATGACACCTATTTGTAAACTGGAGTCTCATGCTACAGTGGTTAAACTGCAATACAGCCAAAACTCTGCTCACGGTCTAGGTTCAGTCCCAGGTAGCCAGCTCAAGGTTCACTCAACCTTCCATCCTTCTGAGGTTGATAAATTGAATACCCAGCTTGCTGGAGGGGTGGGGGTGGGGAACAATGTGTAGCCTACATAATTAAATTGTAAAACACCCAGAGAGTGCTTTAAGCTCTATGGGGCGGATTATAAGCAGCACGCTTTGCTTTTAAACTGCTCTCTTACTAATGCAATCAAGATAACGGGCTTCCTTCTCCAGGCTACTGAAAACATAGTATTAGACAGCACTGTACGGGATGGAGAATCTAAGTAAACACCGTTGGAGATAACTGGTTTATTCTCAGCTTGTGCTGAATAAGATGCACGTCTTTGCATGGGGAGGAGCAGGCAAGAAGAGAAGGACATGTTCAGGTACCTGCTCTGACTTATGCTGACCTACATTCAACTAAGACTTATGCTCTTAGGATTGCTGAAGTCATCTCCTTCCATCTCTTTTCTCTCTTAACCCTCTCTGGGAGGGGAAGATATTTGGCCCTTGTTCTCCAGTGGTAAAGAGGCAGCCGTGGCTGGCTTGATCTCTCCATCTTCGTTATCTCAAACTAGGATTCCTATTATTTTTCCCGCCTCAATGTGTTTCTCTTAGAAATACTAGCTTTCTCATTTTCCAACGATAAGGAGAGTGGATGTGATATCTTTCCCAAGGAAGAAGCATTGTTGTTGTTGTTGTTGTTTAGTCATTAAGTCATGTCCGACTCTTCGTGACCCCATGGACTAGAGCACGCCAGGCCCTCCTGTCTTCCACTGCCTCCCAGAGTTTGGTCAAGTTCATGTTGGTAGCTTCGATGACACTGTCCAACCATCTCATCCTCTGTAGTCCCCTTCTCCTCTTGCCCTCACACTTTCCCAACATCAGGGTCTTTTCCAGCGAGTCTTCTCTTCTCATGAGATGGCCAAAGTATTGGAGCCTCAGCTTCAGGATCTGTCCTTCCAGTGAGCACTCAGGGTTGATTTCCTTCAGAATGGATAGGTTTGTTCTCCTTGCAGTCCAGGGGACTCTCAAGAGTCTCCTCCAGCACCACAATTCAAAAGCATCAATTCTTCAGCGGCCGACCTTCTTTATGGTCCAGCTCTCACTTCCATACATCGCTACTGGAAAAACCATAGCTTTGACTATGCGGACCTTTGTCAGCAAAGTGATGTCTCTGCTTTTTAAGATGCTGTCTAGGTTTGTCATCGCTTTCCTTCCAAGAAGCAGGCATCTTTTGATTTCGTGGCTGCTGTCCCCATCTGCAGTGATCATGGAGCCCAAGAAAGTAAAATCTGTCACTGCCTCCATATCTTCCCCTTCTATTTGCCAGGAGGTGATGGGACCAGTGGCCATGATCTTAGAAGCATACTTGCTAATTATTTCAATATTCAGGTGCTGAACAAATTCACTTAGCTGGTACCTGTGGCTGCTTACTCTGCTAACAGACATAAGTGAACCTGAATAGATGACAAAATCATAGGTAGGTGACAAAATCCTATGCAACCCAATGGGGAAAGATTAGCATTAAAACAGCTGTTTGAGACAAGATGTTTCCGGTTTCACCAGGGCCTCACTGTGGACTGCTTCGGACTTTGAAGTGGCTGGAAAAAGACATTGAATACACACAGACAGACACGCACATGGACCTAAGTACCCATATAGGCACGTTCAGTTTTTATTTTGTGGTTTTGGAGGGTGGCCTTTTGAAAAAAAAAAAGGTGCAGCTGGACAGAAATATGTAGTGGGGGGAAATGTGCAGTTTGAAAATGGTAGATGGGCAGTAGAGAAGTAGAGAAAAAATGTGTTGTGGATAGCTATGTATTGAAAACTTGAAGGACAGGCAGTGCCATGGAACATAGTCTTCAACTCTGCATTTTGGGTCCAATTAAACAACAACAACAACAACAACAACAATAGACTCTGCACCAGGCCACGCCAAGCTGAAAACCCTATTCTTAGAGCCCTCTAGAAGGAGAAACACCTTTCCCCCCATAGTTTCTCTTCTTCCCTGAATTAAGCCTTTTTCTCTTCTGCGCTTTTTCCATCCTCATTAAAAGCCCTCACAGTATCCACTTTGCACAACATCCTAGACTTATTTTGTCATCAGTGGTGCTCAACAGGGTTCTATGCACTACCATATTTGGCAGTAAGTTGGTGGAATGGCGTGCAACTTATTAGTTTCTAATAAAGGCATAAGTTGGCTATCTTCTGATCCCATCTTGGTATTATTGTATTGGTCTGTTTACATATATTTCATTGATTGTATTGCATATCTCTTTCACACTCTATTCACTGTTACAATAAAAGTGTGGCTACTGTTCATGACACATGGCGTTTCAGTCTTTCTGACATAACGGAAAGAGGTAGCGGCTTATAGTGAAAGACTCAAAAGCATTTACATCAAATGCTCTTCCAATCTTCAGCTACCATCCCAGCTCTCCCAGACTGAAATCAAGGAAAAGACTTTTTCTCCCATGAATCTTGAAGGAACAGCAGAGAATGCTAGGACTATAAGAAGAACCACATTTTCACTACTCACCTCTTAAAATGGGTGGAACCCCAAGTCTAGCCTCCGGCCACACAGAGAACTGGGTTATTTGAAAGATACTTAATAGGCTATTGACTGGAATTGGCAGAACCAAACAGAACCTTTAAAAATGGGGGTTTTGCACTGACACAATCCTTTGTGAGTGTGCAGAAGAACATTCAGCTTTAACAGTCACACATTGTATCACCACAATCTATATATGGAAGAGAGTATGCACCTCAGTCTTGAACTTTTATCCCAGATTTTATACCATGATAAAAAGGCTGGCTGGGGGATTCTGGGAATTGTAACCACCCCCAGTAGCTTTTTCTGAGAGTTCCTTGTACTGGACAATTCTTAAGAAGCATCCCATGCTGTCCCTACCTAGAATTTAAAGCTAAAACTCATTAGCTCATTCAGCCCTCATAAAGAAACAGGAGTCTCTCCCCCTCCCCTCTGGCAATGTGAATTCTGTGTCCTGCATGAATGATGCATATCAGCCAAATGGGCATCATCTCTCTTCGGTCAACTGGGATCAACTTCCACAGTATCTAATAGCAGAGGCTAAGAGGAACAAAACCCTGTCTCTTATAGCATTGGTTCTATACCTGGCTGAATAGCTCAGTGAGTTAGGTATCTGTCTGTGAAGGTAAATATGTTGGGAGTTTGATTACCCACTGAGCAACCCATGGGAAGATCCAGCCTGTGTAGCTCTGGGCAAACTGGCACAATCCCAGAGTGCCCCAGAAGCAGGGAGTGGAGAATCAATTCTGAGTACTCTTTACCTAGGAGATATTGGAAAGGTTCGTCTCAAGTCAAATTGACTTGACGGTACATGATTATGATTATGTTTATGATTATTCTATAGCCCTCTGCACTTCTCACATTCCATGTGGCACCATCCATAGATTTTCAATTAGACTGTAAAAAAGCAGCAAGCTGAATCTGGGGATTTTGACACACTATCACAACTGAATTCTGAACCCAATATCATGTTATTATTATGAGCTATCAAGTCACTTCTGACCTACTGTGACTCTCAAAGGGTTTTCAAAGTTCATGAGACGTTGGTAAGTAGTTTGCTATTGCCATGCGCATGCACATGCACACGCACGCACGCACGTACGCACGCACGCACACACACACACACACACACACACACACTGACTTTCCATGGTTGACCAGGAATTTGAACCCAGACTTACATGAAGTTAATGTGAAAGTCTTATCATTATACCATATGGACAGGGTTGCTCAACCACCAGAGATACCTGTTGCTGACTTTGAATTGATCCATATGATTGAACTGTCTATGGGTGATGTCTAACTGAACATGTATGCAGTATCTGCATAAAAGGACAAAGTTTTGAAAAATCATGGAAGTTAAGACCTGTGATACTTGCTATATAATTACTCATCTCACCACAATGTTGCTTTTTTATTGTAAAGAGAATGCATGTGTGAATGGTCTGACATCGGGATGCAAGAGAACGTGGAGCACCACCAGAAATCTTATCTTATCTTACCTTATCTTATCCATTTCTATCTCCACAATAACTCTGCATGGTAGGTCAACTCGGGTGAGTGTGATTGGCCTTAAATTCCCATTGACTTTCATGACCAAGTGAGGATTTTAACTCAAGTTTGTCAGGTCTTGTTCTTCACTGTAACCACTACACCACACCCCACAGTATAAATTACACTACAAACAGCAGGCATATCTCTGTATTCATCCCACAGCTGTGGAGCTTACAGATGAATTTTTCATTCCAGGGGGCTTGGTGATCCTGTGTCTGGACTACAACTCCCCTTATCCACAATGGTCATAGATGACAAGAGTTGTAGTCCAAGACAGCTGAAGTGTTGCAAGTTCCCCATATATGTGTTTCTTATTATAAGAAAACGAAAGGATTCTCATTCTAAAGTCGCTTCCCACCTTTCAGCTGACCAAGCGGGCTGACTCTTCCTTCACACAGCATTCATGGAAGGAGTTTGCTGATGTGGACAGGAGTTGCACAGTATGAATGAAGCAGCCTGTTACAATGACTTCCACATAGGTGCAGTTTCTAGAAGCCTCCCTCACAGGGGCTGTACTGTGGGAAAGTGGCTTTAAATCATCCTTGTACTTACTTGCCAGATAGGCAAGAGGCCACCAAAATTTGAATGTGCTCTCCAGAAACAGCTCTCATAATCTGGCATCTACCACAGAGCTTCTGTTGTGGATGAGAAAGAACACATGATGAAAGGGTTGGGGCTGTTGGTTTTGGAATGCTAATACATGCATATATGCAAATAAGGACACAGTCAGACATTCACTTCTTGCTTTCAGTGGTTGTTTGTTGTTGTTGTTTTAAAATAATGCATGGTGAAAAAGACCCACGTAACCAAGTTCTCTCAAGTGAATGCAATATGTGATGGAATTTCAGCATGCTTGACAGAGTCAGCATCCTGCGCCTTTTATGGCATCCTTACAATTGATGATGGTTTTCTTAATACGAGTGGTGCCGGAGAGACCTGGACGTAAGTAATTGCCTAAAAATGACTTATTTTGAGATAAAGGCTACAGGCCAAAGCAGAAATACTATAGACTCTCTCTCTTTTTTTTTAATTTAAAAATGTTGGTTCCCAAGGACCAGCTATGTCTTTGGGAAGAGTGAAATTCAGGTAAAGTTCTGTTGGGAAATTCTGGGGGTGGCAAAAGTGGCAGTTCCTCAGCTGTCCCTCCTTAGATCCCTGGGCATTCTTTCTCTCAGAGGACAAAGCAATTCACACAATTGCTAGAATGGAATGGGATACCTTTATGTCTTTTGTCTCAAGTAACTGAACTGGGCCACACCCCAGTGGATGTGGGTGACTCCAACTTCACAGGGATTGTGAATTCCCTCCAGGTTTTAGGCTGGGTGGAAGTCATCCTGGGTACTGAATCATGTCCCCCAAATAGGTTCAGCACAATGGACAGCTCAAGTAAAGTTTGGATTCAAACTCAGAGCAGAGTCAACACATCTACATCACCAACCATGGGACCAGCCCTTTTACTTACTCTCATAAAAACAGAAGGAGAGCTATTCTGGATGAGACCCATGGCCTCTCTAGCCCAAACATCTGCTCATATAGCAGCCAACCATATGCTTAAGGGAGACATTTACAGTAGCTAATGTAGAGAGGTATGCTGATATGCAGAGGCCATGATTCAGCTCCCGTTTGTAGCCCTGGCTTATGTTATTAAGACCGAGGGACACAAAGCGTTCTCTATCCATGTTCTCCAGACAAGGCATAATTTAATCATGTCTCTGCTCCTTGCATGCCTTTTTTTCTAAGATAAACTGTTCTCTTATAATGTGCACGTGGGGACTGATGTGTGGAGAAAGAAGCTGCCCTTTGCTTCCATACCCATGTAAAGGCACTTGGGATTTTCTTATTGTTATTGTTGTTATTGTTATTCTTATTCGTTGTTGTCGTTATGTGCTATCTAGTCACCTCTAACCCACGACAACCCTATGAATGAGCATTCTCCAAAATGTCCTGCCCTCAACTGCCCTGCTGAGCTCTTGTAAACTCAAGCCTGTGCTTTCCTTTAGGCAGTCAGTCTATCTCATATTTGGTCTTCCTCTTTTCCTACTGCCTTCCACCTTTCCCAGCACAATGTGCCCAGAGTAGGACATCCACAGTTTCAACATTTTGAACTATTATTCAGCACCTGTGGAAAAAGCTTGGCCAAGAAGAAGGGTCAATTGGAAATGCCTTGCAAGGTCACAGGGAGAGACAGCCACATATTTCAGCAAGCAAAGGTAGTTCTTGAATCTTCTCTCTTCCCTCTCTCCTAAATGGAGAAGGCAAATCATTCTAGGGTTCTGCTGATGCTAAAGCATGCTGAAAGATATGTACCGGAAGCATGCCAATAGCTTTCGTCTTTGAAAAACAATGAGGGGTCTTGTGGCATATGGATGACTACCAATTTTTAGTTTTTTAAGGTGCCGTAATTCTCTTAGTTGGGTTTTCATTTTTTGTTTGGGTCATGAAAGACTAATACAAGTCTACACGAACAAGCAGACGGACACAGGAATTTCAATTTCCACATTATTATCTTTTCTCCAACTGTTGACACAGTAACCAGCTTGGAAAATGGCTGTGAAACTGAGTAAACTGCCACTGATGAGACCGTTGTTTTTATGCTTGTGATGTGAAAAACGGAGGTGGATGGGTGGGTTAATTCACATCTATCTAAAAGCATGATGCTTCCACCAGTTGAAAAGAAGACATCATTTAGGATTCTACCTAGTCTGTATCTGTGTACCCACCCCTCTTGCAAGTATAATTCTCTGTCTGTGGGGAGAAAATTCTACATGGTGCTTAGCCAGACTAATGAACTAACAAGGATGCACTCCGTTAATGAGGGATAGCTTAAATCTTATTTCTCTCTCATGCCTCTGTAAAAAGGCAAATGCCCCACTGAAATAAAATGAATTTGCATCCTACTGAAAGATCCATGAGTTGGCTTGAACCTTCTTGGAAGAATACATAGCACCATACAAGCATTTCCTCAGAAATGAGGAAGCGCATTCACACTGTTTTGTACTGCTCACCTATGTACCCACTCAGAAACAATACCCACTGAGTTCAATCGGGCTTACCCATCCTAAGGCTATAATGACTACAGGCTTAGAATGGCTAAAGAAAATGGTCTGATTGTCTTTTAAGCTAGTGGCTACCATTCCCAATTTAAGATCTTATATTTCGTGTCAATACTGTTAATAAAGAGAAGCCTTGCAGAATGTTTAACTACGACTAAAGAGGCCTGGATTCAAATCCCTGCTTAATTATGGAAACTCACTGGAGCATGGCCGTTGTGAACCAGTCTTTGAACATGTCCCATACCTTAAAAACCCGGTCAGGATCACCATAAGTTGGAATTGACTTGATGGTACATAACAACAACGCTCTCACCAATCATTAATGTGAACTACAGAACCCTTAACTTGGAGAGACTGGTTTATAAGGCAATTAGAAAAACGCAGGTGGGGGGGGGGATATGTTAGCCACCAACCGGCCAGAACAACTGAACTGAATCTCAAATTTCAGAGGCAGTAGATCAGCGTTTTCTGGTCTGGTGCCCTCCGGATGGGAGCTTGACATCCAGATGCAGGAACAGAGAGATGGGCCTGTCGTTGCCTTCCAAGTTCGCGAGTCCTTTTTACACGGGAGATGCTGGCGGGACCAGATATATTTTATAGCCTCGATCCGGCAGGGCTCATCTGCCTTTCCTCTTCTGGAAGACCGTAACGGCCCAGCGCGCTCTCTAAACCCGTTCCTACGGTTCGACCGCTCGGAATATTTCAGCATCAGGATCCGCTTTGGAAAGTCATCCCCACGTTCCTCGCACGTAACCCTTTGAATGTCTGAAAAGGTCTTCGTGTTTATTTAAAACAAAACACGGCAACGAGCGCTCGTTCTCCAGCCTTGCGCGCACGCTTCCTTCCCTGCTCTACAAAAAGCGTGTGCCAGCCTTGTCTTTCTGCGCCCTCTTGTCCGTGAGTAATCCGCGTCTCACTCCGCCTCGGCGGGTGGGCAAGGAAAAGAGGAATCCGTCCCACCTGCTCCCTCGCCCGCCTCCTTCCTTCCTTCCTTCCTCGGGGGGGCCCGCGGGCGAAATGAAAAAGAACGCCGAGAAAGCGCCTCCAAAAGCCGAAAGGCCACGCCTACTCGGGAGGAGGCGGCGGCGTAGGCGAGGGGGGCGTAGCTCGAAGAGGGGGGAGGAGCCTCGTGCCTTCGACTCCTCCTCCCCCTCCTCCCCTTTCCCTCTCCTGCACAGACCAAGAGGGGAGGAGAAGCTACAATGGACCCCGCCCACAGGGGGGGCGAGAAAGCTCCGCCTCCTTTCCCTTTTTTGGCGAAAGAGGCGGAGCAAGCCGAGTGGGCCGCTGCCTCTTAAAAAGCCGCGCGGTTCCCTCCGTGCCGGGCAGTTTAGCCGCGGCAGCGCAAGAAGGACGAAGGCGGCGGGGAAGGGAAGTGAGAGGGACGCTAAAGGAGGGCTGGTGGGCTTCTTTCAATGCTAGCCCCGGGAGGCGGAAGAAGGCGAGGGGCAGGAGGAGGAGGAGGAGGAGGCAGGCTGCGCTGGGAGCGCCGAGGGGCTCCGCGATGCTGGAGAATGGCTCCTTAAGGAACTGCTGCGGGCTGGGCGGGCGAGGGGGCTTCGGCTTCCCCCATCGAGGGGAGCAAGGACAGGAGGCGGCGTTGGCCGCGGCCGCGGGGGCAGGAGGGGCAGGGGCGGCGGCGGCGGCGGGAGCAGACCCGCCGCGCCCGGGCTGGGTGGTCACGGCGCTGTCCAGCGTGCTGATCTTCACGACCGTGGTGGATCTCGTGGGGAACCTGTTGGTCATCATCTCGGTGTTCAAGAACCGGAAACTCAGGAATGCAGGTAAAGCGCGTGGGGAGCGGGAGATGGGCGGGTGCCGTTCCTTTCCCTCCACCCCGACTCGCACCGGGGGAGGAAAGGGTGGTTTTTACCCCCTCTCCCTCCTTCCCCACCCACCCACCCACCCAAGGGGCTCTGTGTGGTCTCTTTTGGGGGGCAGCCTGTCCCTCCCGGTTTGGGGGGGGGGGAATGAGATGTTACAACTGTGGAACTGAGAAACAGAGAAATCTGTGACGGATCTTGGGCTCTGGGACCTGGGTTTGATTCCCAGTTAGGTCGTGAACAGATGGAACGGGAGGGCAAAGGACCTAAATGTGCTAAGTGGGAAGACTCTAGGAAAAAGACCATCTGATGATGATTTAAATCATCATAGGCAAACCCATAAGATCAAGGGAGCTGGTGTTAGCCTTGATGGACTTAACTCTCATTGATTTCCATGGGTCCAATCCACATAGTACTGAATCTAGAGCCAACCCAAATATACTTGGATTTCAGCTTAAAACCATCTCAGGCTTCTTATGGGGTGGTAAAGATGACAGCGCCTCCCTGGGTTACCTTTTTGAGCGTCCCTGATCCAAGCCTATCTCAGAGATATATCCTTGGCTCCAGAAGACTCCCCCAACCCTAAAAATACTGCAAAATCAGAGCAAAGATTTATAAGGTCCAGTATCCATCTTTCTAGAGCAGCCAGTCAGATGCCCCATAGAACTGATAAGGCTACAGCCTGCCCTTACTATTATACTTTCTCACAACTTCTGGCCAGGGATATCCTGTTCCTAGAAACAGAAGCTCTATAAATTTATCTCCTCCCTTTGAAAGACATCTGAAGAGGGTGTTTGTTGGATGCAGCCTTAGGGGGCTCTAAAGAGTAATTTCAGGTAACTCAGCTACTAGTCGGTACTCAAATGGGTATACTCTGTACATGCTCTGGAGATATTTCCTGTTTTATCCTCAAGCTATGTATTCAGACATGAATTGTAAATGTATTGTGTGGCACATTCATGTGGAGCACAAAGACACGCCCCTTCTCAAACCCAAAACACAACACTGATTTTCAAAATAGGCAAAATGCCAGAGGTCAGCCACCCAACAGTCCTCTGCTCCTTCGTAAAACTGCATTCTGTCCCAAAAATCCTAATCAAAGTCTTTTCTTCTTTCTTAACTGAGAGACATACTGCCAGTTCTTTCCTAAAACAAAATCTACAAGTGGAACACAGCTTTATTAAGATCTATAAATTCACAAAATGTGCAAGCTTCTGAATTCTCCAAAACTCTTCATCAGGCTAAATGGTTTTTAGAAAGTGTAAATGGGGATTGAAGCATGGAAACCCTATTGTTGTTGTTTTGCTTGTTGTTCAGTCCTGTATACTATGTGGTGAGGGTGGGATTACAGAGTTGATAAATGGTTTTTGAACTATAGTTTCCAGAATTTACTAGCCAGGAAAGTCCAAAGGTTGTAGTCCACAAAATTAACCATTATGAGTATTGAAAGGAGGCTTCTTGTTCCGTCAGAACAAAACTTCCAAATACTCCTGCTCAGATCAGGTTAGCAGCCTATGTACTCAGCTCTAAAACTGACTGATGGTGAATTCTGCAAGTGTGCATAGATTTCTAGTGCCACACAGAGTGCAAGATATCATCAGCTTGGAATGAACTTGGGTCCTGTAACAGACCCTTGTTATGCTAACAGACCTTCACCTCAGTTCATGTATGTGCATAATTAACCACTGTAGGGCACTGTGTATGTATATGAAGAGGGATTTGTGATCTATTCCAAAAGAGAGAGAGAGAGAGAGAGAGAGTGGTTTAGGTCTCTGGCTGTGAAGGCAGAGGTTGGGAGTTCAATTCCCCACTGTGCCTCCTTGACAGGGGCCGGACTGGATGATCCATAAGGTCCCTTCCAGCTCTGCAGTTCTAAGCTTCTTCTCCTGATGATGATGTTACCCTCCCACTGTTTTACAGCTCCCCAAAGTAAAGTTGTAACCATTTACCAAGATGCACGTCCCATCCGTTTTGATGGGACATAAGATTGACATTGAATTGTAGCATGGCAAAACTCCCCAGTCTGCTTTGCTTGTCTTCCTTGCTATCTTGCCTTCTTTGCAATTGATGAATGCTAATCAAGAGATGGGGAAGAGCAGACGAAGAGTGCAACTTATGCAAGTTGCTTTGGTGTCCTGCTGGCTTCAAGAAGGAGACACCAAAGCACATGCTGAAGTCTTTGATTAAAAACAGTGGGTTTTAACACATTTGTGTTGGGTTGGGTCATTCCTTGGATGGATTCTAAACCTAGTAAAGCTTCTTTGCAGAGCTGTTTTACTGAGATGTCCCAATCAATTTGGGTTAATCGACAGATTTGTCTTCTCAAAGCAAGTGCAAGTGAAGATAGCTTCTGATTGGGGAGTTGCTGGCTTGCATTTTTTTCAAAACTTCTGGTCATTTTATGAATAGTGGAACGAAGCAGATGAGTTCTCTGCAGCCTGGCAGTGCTTCAGTCTTGACTGAAACTGACAACAGAGCTCTGCCTCTGTGGGGAGATCTTCTTAACTGCAAGCTAGTGGAATGAAGGAAAATATGTGGTTTCAGAACTTGCAGGTTGGACAGCTCCACGGTATGGGCATTTCCAGAACATAAAAGAGCTTGATTCTCTGCTCTCTTACAACTTTGCAAGCCAGTCTAGCTAGATTCCCCTTCACGGATTGCTGCCTTGTCGTGGCGAAGGGGCTTGAGTAATTCAGAGAAGCTATGGGCTATGCCGTGCAGGGACACCCAAGACGGACAGGTCATAGTGGAGAGTTCTGACTAAACGCGATCCACCTGGAGCAGGAACTGGCAAGCCACTCCAGTATCTTTGCCAAGAAAACTCCATGAACAGAAACAAAAGTCTAAAAGATATGATGCTGGAATATGAGCCCCTTAGGTCGGAAGGTATCCAACATACTACTGAGGAAGAGCGGAGGACAAGTACAAGTAGCTCCAGAGCTAATGAAGTGGTTGGGCCAAAGCCAAAAGGACGCTCAGCTGCTGACGTGCCTGGTAGTGAAAGGAAATTCCGATGCTGCAAAGAAAAATACTGCATAGGAACCTGGAATGTAAGATCTATGAACCTTGGCAAGCTGGATGTGGTCAAACAGGAGATGGCAAGAATAAACATTGACATCCTGGGCATCAGTGAACTATAATGGACGGGAATGGGAGAATTCAATTCAGACGTTTATCATATCTACTATTGTGGGCAAGAATCCCGTAGAAGAAATGGAGTAGCCCTCATAGTCAACAAAAGAGTGGGGAAAGCTGTACTGGGCTACAATCTCAAAAATGATAGAATGATTTCAATACGAATCCAAGGCAGACCTTTCAACATCACAGTAATCCAAGTTTATGCACCAACCACCGATGCTGAAGAGGCTGAAATTGACCAATTCTATGAAGACTTACAACACCTTCTAGAACTGACACCAAAGAAAGATGTTCTTGTCATTATAGGGGACTGGAATGCTAAAGTAGGGAGTAAAGAGATAAAAGGAACAACAGGTAAGTTTGGCCTTGTAGTTCAAAACAAAGCAGGGCAAGGGCTAATAGTGTCATCACAAACACTCTTTTCCAACAACACAAGAGGCGACTCTACACATGGACATCACCAGATGGGCAATACCGAAATCAGATTTATTATGTTCTCTGCAGCCAAAGATGGAGAAGCTCTATACAGTCAGCAAAAACAAGACCTGGAGCTGATTGTGGCTCTGATCATCAGCTTCTTATAGCAAAATTCAAGCTTAAACTGAAGAAAGTAGGACAAACCACTGGGCTAGTCAGGTATAATCTAAACCAAATCCCTTATGAATACACAGTGGAAGTGAAGAAGAGATTTAAGGAACTAGATTTGGTGGACAGAGTGCCTGAAGAACTATGGATGGAGGCTCGTAACATTGTACAGGAGGCAGCAACAAAAACCATCCCAAAGAAAAAGAAATGCAAGAAAGCAAAGTGGCTGTCAAATGAGGCCTTACAAATAGCAGAGAAGAGAAGGGAAACAAAATGCAAGGGAGATAGGGAAAGTTACAGAAAATGGAATGCAGACTTCCAAAGAATAGCAAGGAGAGACAAGAGGGCCTTCTTAAATGAACAGTGTAAAGATATAGAGGAAAATAATAGAAAGGGGAAAACCATAGATCTGTTCAAGAAAATTGGAGATATTAAAAGAACCTTTTGTGCAAAGATGGACATGATAAAGGACAAAAATGGTAGGGACCTCACAGAAGCAGAAGACATCAAGAAGAGGTGGCAAGAATACACAGAGGAATTATACCAGAAAGATCTGGATGTCCTGGACAACCCAGATCGTGTGGTTGCTGACCTTGAGCCAGACATCCTGGAGAGTGAAGTCAAGTGGACCTTAGAAAGCATGGCTAACAACAAGGCCAGTGGAGGTGATGGCATTCCAGTTGAACTATTTAAAATCTTAAAAGATGACGCTGTTAAGGTGCTCCACTCCATATGCCAGCAAGTTTGGAAAACTCAGCAGTGGCCAGAGGATTGGAAAAGATCAGTCTACATCCCAATCCCAAAGAAGGGCAGTGCCAAAGAATGCTCCAACTACCGTACAATTGCACTCATTTCACACGCTAGCAAGGTTATGCTCAAAATCCTACAAGGTAGGCTTCAGCAGTATGTGGACGGAGAACTCCCAGAAGTACCAGCTGGATTTCGAAGGGGCAGAGGAACTAGAGACCAAATTGCTAACATGTGCTGGATTATGGAGAAAGCCAGAGAATTCCAGAAAAACATCTACTTCTGCTTCATTGACTACGCAAAAGCCTTTGACTGTGTGGACCACAACAAACTATGGCAAGTGCTTAAAGAAATGGGAGTGCCTGACCACCTTATCTAACTCCTGAGAAATCTATATGTGGGACAGGAAGCAACCGTTAGAACTGGATATGGAACAACTGATTGGTTCAAAATTGGGAAAGGAGTATGACAAGGCTGTATATTGTCTCCCTGCTTATTTAACTTATATGCAGAATACATCATGCGAAAGGCTGGACTGGATGAATCCCAAGCCAGAATTAAGATTGCCGGAAGAAATATCAATAACCTCAGATATGCAGATGATACCACTCTGATGGCAGAAAGTGAGGAGGAATTAAAGAACCTCTTAATGAGGGTGAAAGAGGAGAGCGCCAAAAATGGTCTGAAGCTCAACATCAAAAGATCACGGCCACTGGTCCCATCACCTCCTGGCAAATAGAAGGGGAAGATATGGAGGTAGTGACAGTTTTTATTTTTCTGGGCTCCATGATCACTGCAGATGGTGACAGCAGCCACGAAATTAAAAGACACCTGCTTCTTGGGAGGAAAGCGATGACAAACCTTGACAACATCTTAAAAAGCAGAGACATCACCTTGCCAACAAAGGTCCGCATAGTCAAAGCTATGGTTTTTCCAGTAGCAATGTATGGAAGTGAGAGCTGGACCATAAAGAAGGCTGACCACCGAAGAATTGATGCTTTTGAATTGTGGTGCTGGAGGAGACTCTTGAGAGTCCCCTGGACTGCAAAGAGAACAAACCTATCAATTTTGAAGGAAATCAACCCTGAGTGCTCACTGGAAGGACAGATCCTGAAGCTGAGGCTCCAATACTTTGGCCATCTCATGAGAAGAGAAGACTCCCTGGAAAAGACCCTGATGTTGGGAAAGTGTGAAGGCAAGAGGAGAAGGGGACTACAGAAGATGAGATGGTTGGACAGTGTCACTGAAGCTACCAACATGAATTTGACCCAACTCCGGGAGGCAGTGGAAGACAGGAGGGCCTGGCGTGCTCTGGTCCATGGGGTCACGAAGAGTCGGACACGACTTAACGACTAAACAACAACTAGCTAGATGAGTAAATTTCCATCTCTCCTTGAAGGAAGCATGCTGTGTGTTTGCATCATGGTTACAAATTCCAGAGGGGAAGCTGATTAGTCTGTTACTCATAAACGTGCCATATAGGTCTTTAAGGAGCTCCACGTGTAGGAGATAATGCAGTTTTTAGGTAGGTCTATTGAGAAAGAAGTCCCACTGAGTTGCATTGGGCTTAAACCCAGATAAGCATAATGCTTGGCAATGTTCCTTTTTTGGTCTACAATAGAAGTTTTAGTCCACAGAAATAATTTTGCCAACGTCTGTTTACATGGGAATGCAGTGTCTTCTTCTTCCTTCTTCCTTCTTCTTCCTTCTTCTTCTTCTTCTTTGTTTTCAAATTGATTCTGAATTATGATGACCCTAGGGAGGTTTCTGAGTTAAGTGAGATATTAAAGGAGCAGTTTTACCATTCCCATTTGCCGGTGCATATCTATATTCTGTGTTAATGACCTGTTCATAAATCTGTTCATTGGGATGCAAACTTCTTTTATTTCAGTTGAACTTTTGCTCAGCCTTATTTTATCTTACCTTAAAGGAGAGTAAATCCTGTAGAAGTCACTTGGCATTGTGCAGGAAAATCTGAAGAACAGTAAAAAAATGTAAGTTTTCTGAGCTCTGCCAAGGATCATTGCCTAAACAGAGTCCATGGAAGAGAGGGTCAAGAATGGGAAATTGTACTTTTAAAAACTATAACTCCCAGAATTTGCCTGTCAATATGGGCACCAACCATGCTAGTGGGGAAGTTATATGAAGCATACTCGCAAAAAGTAACTTTTCTGACATCACATGGGAGTGCTGCAGAACAGGTGAAAAGTGCCACTCTCTTACCACTGAATATTTACAGAGAACTATCATGGATTGCATTGAGCCATTGAAATCCTTGCCCTAGAAACATTGTGTGTAATCACTTAAACCAACTGAATGGAATGCAAAAAGAAAAAAAGAAAAAGGCTAGTCTTTTGGACCGGGTCTTAAAGTGTAGGAGGAATCTCATCCTTTGGGGGGTTTTTTGGGTTTTTTTTAAATAAAAGAACTTTAGAGAGATTAAAGGATGTAAAAGATTCCAAGAGCGGAAGCATGTGGGTGGCACAGCGCTCATTTTACAAAATCTTTCCCATAACAATGACGGTTGTAAAGTGGGATGGGTGGGACACACAATATGCCTTCCTGAAAATTTTGCTTAAGCAAAATAGAATGTAACATATAAAGTTTGGCCCCAGACAATACTGACTCACCTCACAGATTCGTTTCTATCATTGAGATGACTGAAATCTTCAGATTTCTCTGTGAGGCAGAGACAGAAATTGTTTCCCTGTTTATCCCTGTTAAGTTGTTTACTCCTTCTTCTGCATCCCTTCAGTCAAAGTATAGAGCAGTGGTTCCCAACCTTGGGTCCCCAAATGTTTTTGGACTACAATTCCTAGAAATCTTGGCCAGCACAGCTAGTGGTGAAGACTTCTCGGAGTTTTAGTCCAAGAACATCTGGGGACCCAAGGTTGGGAACCACTGGGATAGCCTGTAACCTCCTGAGAGCAGGGATGTGTCTTTAATTACTCTGAAAAATACCATCCACTATGATCAGGGGTGATGACTATGGAAACTCTGGAGACCATTTTTGTTAACCCTCCAAAGACCTGGATGGGTTGCACCCACTCATACAGTATTTGCTTTAGTCGTTTCCATTTTTTAAAAAAAGCTGTTTTGACATAAAATGGGCCCAGTGAGAGGACAGCCTTTCAATTGTCAGTTGCCATTCTGGGAGTACCACAGTCCACCTTTTGGCATTGCTGTCACACTCAGGTGGACCTACTTCACAGAGGTGTTGTGAGGAATCAGAGCAAAAGAGGAGAGCCATACATGCCATCTTGAACTGACTAGAGGAAAAGTTAGCTTCAAACTGTTTGCAGGAAGGTCTGGTATAAATGGTGCTAGGTACAACATTAAACCATTGTTTAGTTGAATTAACTGGGTATTCCCAAGGTTAGAGTGAACCAGAGCTCACAAATGTTACTTTTTAAGAATATAAATCCCAGCATCTCCCTGTTGATGCAGCTTTTGGACTACAATAACCAAAATGCCCTAGCTAGCATGGACAGTAGCCTTGCTGGCTGGAGGATTTTCCAAGCTGTAGTCCAAAAAAGTAACTTTTCCCATTTCTGGACTGAATTCAACCTACAGGCTGAACTCTCCTGGTTCAGACTTTGCTGTGTTGAGTAGCAATTCTGATGCAAGGTCTGCTCATGTTTGCTTGAACATGAGTAGACCAGTTCAGATCATGAGGGATCCTGATAACAAAGGTCTAATCACCATGGAGTGGTCTACTTGTGTTCAAGGCAATTTTCATTCACAACTTGCCATTCACTGTGGCAGAGTCAAGCAAGAGCGCAGTGGGCCAGAATGCGTGGGGACATGAGAGGGTGAGACCCACCTGCTTGGTGCACATACTTCACTTGTTCTGTTCAGCTTGAATGCCAAACAGGCTTCTGTTGTTAAAAGCAGTGATACACAGAAGCCTCCCCAACCCATTCTGTGCCTGAATATAGGGTACACGGATGTGCCACTGCCCTTTTGGTGATCTTCAGCCCATTCTTGGTCCAGGTCCCAGACATCCTGTGTGCCTTTCCAGTTCTCTGTGGAGACTTCAATCCTGCAGAAGGGGAAATGCTAGGTCATAGACTAAATGTTAGCTGGTCAGGGCAAAAGTGGTTGCACAGCTGGGCATTGTGTTTTATTTTTATATTTACCTTTCCCATCTTTTTTCAGGGGACCAGGAGAAAGCCCCAAGTGGCTTCCTAAGCCAGTTACCAAGAAGGGACCTTAGAAGGGCAGTGAGGTTGCTCATCTTTTGTCCCTTCTTAAAAGGGCAGTTTGTGGGAAGCTAGTTCTTCTACCCATTCCTTCCTTTCTCTTTCCTGTACCCTTCCTGCTCCTTGTATCTTAAATTAGTGGTGCTGTAGCTACAAGAATTTATTGATTAATCCAGTGGTTCCCAACCTTGGTCCCAGATGTTCATGGACTACTATTCCCAGAAATCCTTGCCAGGACAGCTACTGGGGAAGGCTTCTGGGAGTTTTAGTCCAACAACACCGGGGGGGGGGGCAGGTTTTTAGTCAAAGGCTTTGCAGAAGGAAAGGCAAAGAAGATTCATTTTTAAGGTAAAGAGTGTACTCATTTTCAAGTTCCTCCAGTTTTTTTCCCCTTCTTTTTTCCCCTACATGTAATCATGACACATGAACACTGAATCTAGCATGAGAGATGTGTCAGTTGCTACTCCAACCCTTTGATGCTTCTATGGCTCTTTGCTCTACCCCATGGTCACTTCAGAATTGCACAAACACCCATGCTATGATTCACACTTGTCAGAAGACAATGTATACGGCTAATTAGAAGTCTGAAACTCTTGGTCTTCCTTCCTAAATTTATCTAGCCCTTTTAAAAATGTCATCAGAGATTGCAACCAAATAATCTGGCAGAAAATTCCATTTCTGTTGGAAATAAAAATATATAAAAGAATACTTCTGATACAGGGTTTACTACTCATTGGTCAAGTTGGTCACCTATAAATGTCCATGTTACTGGCTGGAGAGCTCAGTGGATAAGTATCTGGCTGTGGAGCAAGAGGTTGGGAGTTCAGTTCCCCTCTGTGCCTCCTATGAGTAGAGCCAGCCTTTGTGGCCTTGGGCTAGCTGCACAGTCTCGGGGCACCCCCGGAAGAAAGGAATGGTAAACCACTTCTGACTATTTCTCTACCTGGAAAACCCTGAAAAGGGTCACCATAAGTCAGAATTGACTTGACAGCACATGATTATCGTTAAATATTCATGTTACAGACTAAGAATGAACATAACATAATGCAGAGCTGGAAGGGATCATCCAGTCCAGCCACTGCCAAGAAAGCACGGTGGGGAATTGAACTCCCAACCTCTGACTCCACAGCCAGGCACCTAAACCACCGAGCCATCCTCCTACCTCACTCCCTACAGCAGAACTGGGATTTTCCCCCCCTGCCCATGCAACTTTTTCAGGCTTTGATTAATGTAACAAAAAAAAATTAAAAAAAATGAATAAACTTTCTGTGCCTGAAATCCTGCACCTCAGTTACTGCATAATATGAAAAGGCAGAAATAGTATTAAAAGTCACAATAAGGTGGAAGCACTTCCACATGCATGTCATGCCAAAGTCATGATGGAACCACATGACTGGTTGCGCAATCAAATTGCCCAATGTTGTCTGCCTGGGCATAATGCCCAACATGCTTCCACAGACATAACTTTCTTTTGCACCAAGATGGATTTCATCCTGGGTGTAAAAAATGAAGGTGGGACTATTCTTCTGAATTAGACCTGCCAGAATCTCAAAGCCATAATAACAATAATAATAATAGTGGCATGTGGTCAAGTCAATTCTGACTTATGGTGACCCTTTCTAGGGTCTTTTAGGCAGAGAGTACTGATAAGTGGTTTACCATTCCCTTCTTCTGGGAAGGCCCTGGGACTGTGCAGCTTGCCCAAGGCTATACAGGTGGAAAATTTAGGAATTTTCTCTACAACTGCACCATATTCAGAATAAGCGTATGGGTGTGTTTGTGTGCGTGGAGCGCTTTTTAATCCCTCTCCGTTTAAATAAACGAATCCCTGTAAGAAGAAAGCTAGCATATCATGGAGACCACTCTTCACAGATGTACTGGCTATCTATTTTCAGACCATTTTTGTTCACATGTGGGCATATTTTAAAAATGTGATTCCACACGCCTCCTACCTGCAGCCTGAAATGGTACCTTCGACCTCATCAGCTCAGCCTACCCCATATTCTGCTATGTTAATCCAGTTTTTCAATTGCCAGTGCTCAAATGGCGACTCGTGAAGTGCACCTCCGAATCTGTCTGAGAGTGAATAACTCAGCCATGCTCTTAAATTCCTTTGAATTGTGTGCTGGGAGAGTTCGGCCATTTTGAAGAGGACAGGATAAGGAGAGAGGTGTAGGGGGGAAAGGGGCAAGCTGTTCTCGAGAAATGGGAGTCTTTTTGGAGGAGAGCTGAAGAGTAAAAAAATTACAGCTTGTTTGTATTGCGGAAGGAATGAGTCAGAAGAGAATGATAGTTATGAAAACAGTGAAAAGAGGTGGAAAGAATTGAGGATAAGTGCCACTGAGAGGTAAAAAACAAAAAACAAAACCAATGGAAAGAGAAGGGGATAATTTTGCAGGCTGATGAATAACCTCTTAATGAAACCAGCCTTGATCAGCAGGAAAGAGAGGTGTTTAGACTGAAAGGAAGCCAGTGCTTTAACACAATAAACTTCCTGCTAAGAAGCACATATATATTCACACATACATCCTATTCCTGAATAAATATTATCGTAGCACATTACACTTTATTTATTACACGTTTTTCCAATTATATCCCATATTTTCTCTGATGAGCTCAAGATGACTCTACCCTCCCAGACACTTTCTTCACAACAATCCTGTGAAGTGTTTGTTTGTTTGTTGGACTTCTAAACTGCCCATCCAACCAATGGTCTCTCTCTGGGCAGTGTACAACAATGAAACATCTATAAATATGCAATTTGATGTAAACAACAAATAAAATTAGTTAAAATTGGTCCGGCGGCTATAGATGTTAAGCTTACACTCAAGTGGAGCTATTAGAACTGGCATGATTTAAGAATCCTGCCAAAATAAAAAAAAAGTTTTGAGAGACTTCTTAAAAATTTCCAGAGAAGGGGCCAGGCGAATCATTCCAGGTGGCAGTTGATTGCAGATCATAGAGGTGACTGCCAAGAAGGCCCGGTTCCTTGTTTCTCCTTCCAGATTTCTCTCGGGGTCAGCATCATCAGCCACCTGGCCTGAGATGCACGGGTAGAATGGTCAGCCTCTCTTGGAAAGAGGTGTTCTGTCATGTACTGAGATCTCAGACAGTAGACCAGGCAGAGAGAATGTAACTAGACCTAGAGAGTTTCATGGTTCCATAGGGCCTTGGATCTCCCGCATCCCGGTCCAACATTTTAACTGTTACACAGCACTTGCTGAGGGTCACGTGTAGAAACTAAAGAAAAGAGAGCAACCCACAGTCTAGGACTGATTATAAAAAAGTACCATAAATGGTAGACAGCGTGAGGATGAGCAACCTGCAAGGGTTGACATAATTTCACATCATCCTGTGCAAATGTTCCCTTCATACCTTTTGGAAGATCAGTCTGATAGTCTACCAGGTAGGGAAGAAGAGAAAGGAAAAGGTTGTACAAAGAAAATAAAGAGGTATCTGTGCCTATCGTTGGCTCTGGGCCAACCCACCGGTAGCAGATTACCAATAAGGGAATGAGGCCCTTGACTGCAAAAAGGTTCCTCATCCTTGATATAGACTAATTGTTTCCAAACTTGAATCCATGGGTGTTGTTGGATTTCAACTCCCAGAATTCCTGCCCATTGACTCTGGGAGCCCAACTTTGAGAATCACTTCACTAAGCCATTTTGGCCAAGATTTCTGGTTACTGAGACATGTTTTCTCTTCCTTCCCTCCAGTTATAACAAGATGCAAAGTTTTACTAATTTTACATTGGAGACATGCTTTGCTGGGGATGTTTTGGGTCAGCAAAGCATGTATCCAATATTTCTCCTTAAATGAACACTCCTCCTGGGTCTCTAAAAGTGTGGTTGTGTGTGTAGGTGGGTGGTGTGGAGGTCCAAGAGAAAGATGAAGGGTGGTGGTGGTGATGATGAGTAGAAATGGATGGGTAGAAGGAGAGGAGCTTTCTGGAAGTGACACATTCAAATGTCTGGCATGACTGGGGGGAAACAGAGGAGGGAAACCAAAGACACATGTGATAGAAGTGCCAAAATTGATCTGTCCTTCACTCCCTTGGTAGTCAGCTAGGAGGGGATGTAGAAGGAGGAAGAGATGAGGCACATAGCTCATTGGCAGAGCCCATATGCTGTGTGCAGAAGGTACAACCTTCAATCCCAGCTTCTTCTTCTAATGCAGCGGTTCCTATCCTTGGGTATCCCAGGTGTTCTTGGACTACAACTCCTAGAAACTCCAGCAAGCACAGCTAGTGGTGAAGGCTTCTGGGATTTGAAGTTCAAGAACACCTGGGTTATCCATGGTTGGAGACCACTGTTCTACTGCTAAGAAGGAAGCCTGAAGCCCTGGAGAACTGTGGCCAGTGACAGTGAACAACACTGGGCTGGGTAGATCAAACGTCTGAGGGGTGAGATGTTCTCAGGCAACTGCCTGTGTTCCTAAGCTGTAGAAAGAAGGGAGTGGCAGAAAGAAAGAGGGGTGGAGGTAGAGAAAGAAAGATTGTGGCCCGTCTATTGTTGTCTGACCTTATTTAGTACTGAAAAGTTCCCCATTCCTGGTAGAGCTGTGTCCTTCACGTGGGTCACTTATTAATAGGGCATATTTGAATATAACACAGGGACAACAGGCCAGTGATCCAAAATGCTGACTTCAGCACAAAACACAGTTTTATTTGGCTCCTGGCCATGATGGGGACTCAAGTCACGAGATTCACTGTCAAGTCAGGTTGCATTGGCAACTCAACTCAAACTCGACCCATTTTTTTTAATGACTTAGAATTTGTATTCTCGAAGGCTTTCACAGCCGGGATCTGATGGTTGTTGTGGGTTTTTCGGGCTCTTTGGCCGTGTTCTGAAGGTTGTTCTTCCTAATGTTTCGCCAGTCTCTGTCGCCGGCATCTTCAGAGGACAGGAGTCAGAACTCTGTCTGTGCTCTGGAATTTACTTGCAATTTGAAACCCACCCTTTTTTTTTTTTCTGGGGGAAAAGCTTGTTTTTAATAGGGGTTCGGACTTGGGACTTGGGACCCAAAGACTTGCCAACATCCCTGGCTCTGGAAAGCATTGCTCTTTGGAATAGCCAGTTCATTGAATGCTAAACAGGGCAATATAAGAAGCATAAATCCAAAGGAGAGAGGCTGCCTCTGCCCTGGGAAGTTTGTAACTTAAATGTAGTGTGTGAGACTAGATTAACAAGCCAAATCAGAGTGATTTGGTTCTGCATCGACTTGATTCAGTCTTTTTTGGAACTGCATTCAGTTTAGATGACTACACAAAGACTGTAGGTTGTTTTGGTGCCGATGTTCTCACTGGCCTCTCAGTCTGATGTGGTGCGTGACAACAAGGGAAAAGGGACAGTTTTCCAAAGTAGCAGGGGGGGGGGGGGGAGTTCAGATTGGAAGGGAAAAAAGGATGGGCTGATTCACATTGACCTTTATGTTGTGAGACCCTTGAAAAATACTTTAAATTCTTAAAACCTGGCTATTTAGGCAGGCCTTCCCTCCGGGTACCACTTAATTTATCTTTTTATCCTCCATCTTGAATGATCATTTATTGTTGTAAAATTGTTGTTACTTTTCAATTGTTTTTACTCTATTTGTTGTGAGCCACCCAGAGTAGATGTTGTCTAGATGGGCGGCATACAAGTTTAATAAATAAATAAATAAATTCACCCCCATGCCAATCTATAGCGCAAGGCAAAGAAAACAACAGCTTTTTCCTGAACAGGAAGCTCTTCCTCAGAGTCTTCCCACTCTGTGTGCCTTTGCAGACAGAGATATAATGGTCAATCGCCACTCAGGGCAAGATCTTCTAGTGGCACCAAAATGGTGGGCATTTGTATGGATTAATCCCACTCCATTTTCGAGCTTGGAAAAATTTCCATTTTGGACTGAAGTGCCCAGAATTCCCTGTGGCCATACCAGGTAGAAGATTCTGAGAGTTATAGTCCAAAAGGGTAACTTTTCCTAGCTCTGCTCTATTTTATTTGTTGCGTAGTTTTGAATTTTGAATTTCTGGTTAAAGTTCCTCTTGTTTTTTCTTTTTTGATATGCAGTAAAAATACAGAGACTCACAGAGGAGAATAGTTTCAAGTTCCCTGAGAGGGTCCACCCCTTTCTCATTAACTGGCATTTAAAGTCTCAATAACTCACTCTGAGACATTTGTAGGAGAAAGAAACATTTCTTTACTTAACAGTTGTGAACAGATCAACAGCAAACAAAAAGCAAACTTCAACAGATTAAAAAGAGGGAAAGAAAAGAACTCAGCAGAGAGGCAGGGCTTTCTTTGAATTCAGAAGCAGTTGGGAATAACTAGTGCTGTACAGATTAACAGTCACCACAGTGTGAGAAAATCCCTCCCAGTCACTCAGATCACAGGCAGCATGCAAGGTTGCAATAAAACTCCAATATAATTAGCTTCTACTTCTCAGTTATGTGTGGCTCTTTTCTACCAAGCTTTTGGAGAGAAATAAGCACTTACATGACTGAATACTTACTGCTGTTCCAGCATTGATTCTGTTTAGAGATGGGCATGAATTTAAAAATGAATTCAAAATTCATTTTAATTTTTAAAAATTTTAACTCATTGATTTATATTCACCCAAAGTGATGCCCCTGACGAATACGAATCAGTGAATTTTTGGCAATTTTTGATTTGTCAATTTGTTGGGCTATAAAACAGCCCCCCAGGCACCTAGAGAACCAAAATTACTGATAAGCTTCCCCTGACTCTCTTCTACAATCCCTGTGAGTTTGGTGAATATTGGGTTTCCCACAAGCCAACTGCAAAAGGGCACTTTCCTGGGCCCCCCCTATAACTCAGATGTCCAAACTTCACCAAACCTGGAGGGATTGTAGAGGAAGGTAAGGAGAAGCGTCTTTGTGATTTTGGTGTCTCTAGGTGCCGGGGGGGAGCATTTTATAGCTTTTAAAAGGCAAAATGAATCCATGGATTGATTCATCAATTCATCAGAAAAAAATCACAAATTTATTATTCATTATTCGTCAACCTTGACAAATCATGAAATGAAATGAATGACCATTTTTGTGGCCATCTCTAATTCTGTTGTCTTTTGCTTTATTAATTGATATTAGGTTTGTTGTTCTGCATTGATGTTTTGGAATGTCGTTTGTTAGTGACCGTGTGGCTACATTGATCAGAAGCTGTGATATAAATATATTAACAAATACAACATTGAGATCTTCTATGTTTTAATGTTGCATTTCTTTCTCTGCTGTTTTGGGTGCAACATGCATTCAGTACACATTTATACTTCATTTCTTTCAGCGACTGTACCTGAGTGCATATAAACCACATGTATTGCATACAGCTGGACATCGCCAAATTTATTATAGTGCTGGACTCTTTGTGAACAAGAGCAATTAGAGCAGTGAAATGTTTGTATGTTTGAAAAGTTTGTATGAATGGAACAGATAAGAAGGAACTCCCTGAAGCATATAAGATGTATTGGTCTTTATATGACTATAATTTCGCGGGACAGCTTCATCTTATAGGTTTTGGATATGATTCTGCCATGGAGGATAGGAGAATGGGAGACGGGGAGAGGAAGAGTGCAGAAATGTATCAATCTGTGTACTGATTGGATTCCCAGTGTGTTTTAGTGGATAGATGGATCAGGACTCTGGAGAACAGGGTTCGAATCCCTGCTCAGCCATAGAAACTCACTGGGGGAGTGGAACTGGTAAAACCAATCCTTAAATATCTCACTTGGAGTTGTTATAAGTCAGTTCCACCTTGATGGCACAGAACACATATACACATACTGATTAATATTATGAATAAAAAATTAATTTAAAACTGAAAAATGGTAAAATATATTTTTAGTTTCTGACCATTGTTTTCAGTAATCCTTGGAAATATATGTGTTGGCTATCTTTTATAAGGCAAAATAGAACTCAACTGACTTTACAGGATTAGATGTACACCTGGAGGATTTATTTGTCAGTGTGAATCAACTGTGAGTAGAAGTGAGTAAGTCATTAGTTCCATCGAACATTTTTAATGGATGTACTGGAGAACTGAACACAATTAGCACATTTCCACGCTTGCATTCCATGACATAAACTAGTAAACAGACAAAGAACAAATGTTAGGGAATGTGCACATTTGAAAAGTATTTAGAGAACAATGAGTGCCATTTAAAATGTGTGAAATTGTGCTTTAGTTGATGGATGTATGCAAACAAATGAAATGCATACATTTGAAAATACATATGTGTGTTATGCACACACTTCTTTGTTTGAAAAAAAAAACCTCACACAGAACTAAAATGATATACAAGCTTTCAAGCTGACAAATAAGAATCTTGGCAAGGTCAAATTTCATCGGAGTGGTAAAGTTGTAGTCCAAAATGAATAAAATACTTTTAAAGCTCTGAGTGTTTAGGAGGCAGTTTGCCTCTGAAAAGTAGATGCTTGGACAAACAGAAGAGGGAGTTCTCAGACTGATTGGAGCAGTGGTTCCCAACCTGGGGCCCGTAGATGTTCTTCAACTAAAACTTCCAGAAGCCTTCACCATTATCTGTGCTGGCCAGGATTTCTGGGAGTTGCAGTCCAAGAATAGCTGGAGACCCAAGGTTGGGAATCACCAGATTAGAGGTTTCCCAGAAGCTTAATTTAGCTCTGTCTTGGGCAAAATTATTTCTTCTTCTAAAGTAGGCACAATAAAAGCACCAATTTCTTCCCAAGTCCCACTATTTCTAAAGATTAGATATTACTCCAGAATCACCAGATTAGAGGTTTCCCAGAAGGGACGTGGTGGTGCTGCGGGTTAAACCGCAGAAGCCTCTGTGTTGCAAGGTCAGAATACCAGCAGTCGTAAGATCGAATCTACGCGACGGAGTGAGCTCCCCTCGCTTGTCCCAGCTCCTGCCAACTTAGCAGTTCGAAAGCATGTAAATGCGAGTAGATAAATAGGTACCACCACGGTGGGAAGGTAACGACGTTCCGTGTCTAGTCGTGCTGGCCACGTGACCACGGAAACTGTCTATGGACAAGCGCTGGCTCTATGGCTTGGAGATGAGCACCGCGCCCTAGAGTCGGACACGACTGGACTAAATGTCAAGGGGAACCTTTACCTTTACCTAGAAGCTTTCACCTGTCCTCTGTTGGAAACAGGATATTGATGTACGTGATCTTTGGTCTGATTGAGCAACCTCTTCTGTGTCTGTGTTCGACTCATTACTTGCCTATGGAATAGAGTTAAGCAAGGAGAGCATTGTGAATACGAGAATTAGAATGGGCAGGAGGGAATTAAGTCACTGAAAGCTTTCCCCGCTGTTGTATGCAATAATTGGTATGAATCAGCCACACTTTGCTGGTTACATAAATGTATCTAACCTTTTTTGGTAGCACGTGGAGTAATATCTGATCTTTAGAAATAGTGGGACTTGGGAAGAAATTGGTGCTTTTATTGTGCCTACTTTAGAAGAAGAAATAATTTTGCCCAAGACAGAGCTAAATTAAAACTGCAGTCAAGGGCACGGGGGAACAAATGAGTTTTGTCCGGTCTTTCTCTTTCTTGATATGGGGATGGGGATGGTTTGGAAGCAGAAGAAAAATATTTCTCCCAGAAGTGTTTCATGGTTATAATGATAATGATTTGCAGTGAAGATTTTTTAAGATGCCACAACCAAACAAATGCCATGGAATGACTTCTCCAAAAATTGTTTTCTTCCCAATGGTAATAGGTCTGAATTCTCAGATTAGCCATCTGTTCTTGTTTTGATACACTTCAACTTCTAAGTTACAGTGTTGTTGTTCAGTAGTTACTGCAACCTGATTGTCTTTTTAAACATGGGGTCACATACATTTGGAGTGCAAGAGTCAGCAATACTTTTATAGACCACTAAAAAATAAGAATCATACAATATGCAAGCTTTCATGGATCAAGACCACTTTGTCAGGCTTGTAGCAGTGTGAAGAACTTACAAGTCCCAAAGCTCTTGGCAAGATGGATTGTGCCAGAAAAGGTACTCTTAGATGTAAAGTCCAAAAGTTCTTAGCAAGATGGATTTTGCCAGGCACGTCTTTCTTAGATGTAAGTCAAGAGAGGCAGGCAGCATTAGAGTTGGTGTTTTAAGGTTACAGCTGAGGCAGCTGTGGATTGAATATCATACCCCAGTTCTTCAAACAAAGGCACACAGGCCATGTGCGCACACACACACCTTCCCATTTGGCCTTGCATATGTATTTTGTATTGACCACATGGCTCCCTTTTTATTTCAGTACATTTGGAGGTATCAGGATGGGATCATAGCTTTGCATTTCTAACATGCCAGATTCTGTCAATGACATGTATGATTAAAAGGGTTAAGGAACAGGTGCTCAAAAACTCCCAGGAAAGTGCTGCTCTTGAGGGTGGACAACCCTTGGCTAGTAGTAGCTAATGTTGAAGTGTGAGAACTCATCTTTATGATAGTCTTCATATCTACATCTCCAAAGTTGTTCCAGAAATGTTCCAGAATCTATAACTCAGTCATGGCTTAGCCAGTTCTCCACAACACACTTCGCGTGTGTCACTCTGTCAAAAAGATAATTGACCTGTATGAGATTTTTCTCCTGGATGGATAGCTCGGTGGTTCAGGTACCTGGCTGAAGAGCCAGAGGTGGGGAATTCAATTCCCCACTGTGCTACTTGCAAGTAGAGCCAGCCTGTGCAGCCTTGGGAAAGCTGCACAGTCCCAGGGCACCCCCAGAAAAAAGGAATGGTAAACCACCTCTCAGTACTCATAGAGTATTTAATAGATAGCCATATTCCACATTTCTTTAAACCAATTGTCCATATTAAACTGGTTATTATCTTTCCAGTTCCTTGCAAATATCAGTCTTGTGACTGTTACCTTAATAATTACAGTATTTTTCCGTGTATAAGACATAAAATTTTCCTAAAATCATTACACTAAAAATTGAGGGGCGTCTTATGCACGGAAGTAAGCTGAGGAGAAAACAAAACGGCACATACCTTGCCTCTGTAAACAGACTTCCTTCAATCATGAGGCGTAGCTTCCTACAGTCAGGAGACTTAGCTTCCTCCAATCATGAGCCTTGTGGAACTGACGTCCGCTGATTCTGAACAAACCAGTTGGAACACACCTTGTTGGAGGTGGAACGTGTAGGCTCAGATGCAACAGGGACTCATAATGTCCGAGCATTCTGAGCCCAGAGGCTGAATACTCAAAGCTAAGTTAAGATTTCTTAATTTTGAGTTAGAAAAGTGGGGGGGCGTCTTATACACTGGGGCGTCTTATACATGGAAAAATACGGTAATTAATTCCTTTTTCCCCAGTTCTATTTTCAAACATGTTTAACAAAGCTATCATTGGACACCTTGGTATATCAATACTCATAATTTCCTTTAATTCTTTAAATATCATTGTCCATTCCTTCTGCCTCATTTCGCATGTTCACCACATATGTAAATATGTCCCCCTTTCTTACTTACATCTCCAACCTGAGGATGGTAGTTTGTTATTCATTAAATTCAGTTTCACTAAAGTTAAGTACCATCTCCATATTACTTTGTAACCATTTTCCTTGACCCTTGCAGACATATTCTTCATTATTCTTTTATTTCATATCATCTTCCACTCTTCTCCACTAATTTCCTTCCTTAAATCTCCCTGCCATACCTCTTTAAGAGCAATTGCTTTATATTCATCCTCTGTCAACATCTTATATGTTGCACTTATTAAAGAGAAGATGGAAGGTAATAAAAATAGAAAAGGGATAATAAGTGCAAGATGCACTTCCTGCCAAAAAAAGAGAAGTGCTTTAATGCAAAAATACACACAAAATGTCTCATAATCTCACCTAGTGTGAAAATTATTTCAAAAAGTTTTATTCCCACCTGTGAGAATGACATGAGTGAATATTTACATTCCTAGATACAAGTTTCCATGCTGAACATCTTTCTAACCCAACTCTTGACTCAGTGGGAGAACTGCAGAGCTGAAACATCAACATTTGGAAGGCTGCCCTGAAGGAAGATGGAGCAGACATGGGAAGATCTGCTCGCTCTTTTTTTTTCTCATGGGATTCAATCTTTCTCTCTCCACCAATGGAAGATCAGCCAGAGGAGTTTCCATTGGGTTCTTTGCATTAGCTTAGGTCAGATCAAACCAGCTCATCTTTCAGATTTTGTGGGTTTTGCCTCCCAGAGTGTGGGACCTGAACCAACAGATGTGAACTAAAATAAAGGAGATTTTCGCTACATGTTGGGTAAAACTACTTGAGGCTTTCAAGGGTGGAATTGACTGCCTTAAAAGGTGACAGATTCTCTTTGACTGGGAGATGCTTACCCCTGTCTGTGAGACCTAATTATCCATGAGATCTAGTCCTGTCCCAAAATAGTAGAGAATAACTCTTTTCCCTTCTGTAGCAGATCTTTAGGTATTTAAAGAGTGCTGCTGTTATATCCTCCTCCCAACCCAAGCTGGGAAAAATGGATTCCTAGAGTTGTTGAATTGGAAGGAACCTCAAGGATCAGCTAGTGTTATCTTAGCTAAGGCAGGAAATCCACAGCTAAAGTGCCCCTGACCAATGGCCATCCAACCTCTGTTTTTAAAAAGGAGGTCCACCACCTTCTGATGTAGCATCTTCTACATCTTAGACCACCAGGAAGTGTTTCCTTATCTTTGGCCATACATCTCTTTTACTGTAATTTGCATCTCTTGGTTCAGGTCCTATACTGTGATGCAGCAGAAAACATGTTTCCTTGATCTGCTATATGGTGGTGTTCTAGCTGTGCATTTCTTCTATTGCGTAGGTAATCAGATCATGATGGGATAGGAAGCAATAGCTTTACTCTGTGACCTGGAAATCCAGCTTCACTTCTTTTCTAGCCTCTAGAACCCGTCTTCCACCCATCAGCCATGGTGGCTTGAAAACTCTGGGAATTAGAGTTTAAGAAAAAAAAAAACATGTTCTGATGTTCCCACACCTATCTTGTCTTCTCCATCCGAAAGCTTACCTAGTTCAACACCATTCTTTCTTGCTATCACTTCCAAGGACAACGGTTAATCTTCTATGAGATGTTGTTTTCCTGAATTAAGACATCCGTGTTTTGTGAGCCTAAAAGAAACTTGGATGGATGCTTCCCATAAATCACATTCAGGGAAGCTTAATGACATCTTGAGAGAGTGATTTTTCCCCATATCTTTCTCCCTTCCAAGTGTATTTAACCAGCAGCTATTAAAGAGCTTGATCAAGTTTTCAAGTAATTAATTTGCAATTTAAAACAACTGGAAATCTCAGTTTACAGACTCCAGCTCAGGAAGCTTCAAAAAGGCAGATAAGGATTGATGTGCTTCCTCTGGCTTGTTTTACTTAACAGCGGCAATCTTAAGTATATCATTAAAGGGTGCATTTTGGGATAGTGATGCTCAGAACTTGAGAGAGTTACTTTTAGGACTACATAAGAGTACTCTAAAGTAGCTTCCCTAAGTTCTTGGGATGTCTAGTTTCAACGGAATACACCACTGTTTGGGTACAAAATTCAATAATGATTATACTTCTCCTAATACAGTAAAAACAAGGCATCCAGCTGCTGAACATTAAGGCCAGTGGCCAGAACCTGGGCAAGCTTTAAGCTAGGACTCCCAGAATGGCCATGCTGGCTGAGTTGTAGTTCAAAAGAGCTACTCTTCCTGGATCTGCCAACAGCTTATTTGTGATTTTTGGGGGTAGGGGGAAATTGCTATTTGTGACAACTACTTTGCAACCATTTTACAAGGTAAAGGAACTTTATACTTCAGTGGGTGAAATCCTGTTGCTTCACACAGTAATTTGCTTCTAGAATAGACCCATTGAATCTTTGGGGATTTGGTGAATCAGTCCCTCCTTATGTTCCATTGATTCAAATGGGCCTGTTCTAGCTGCATCCTACTTCAGTGTTTCATGTTTCAACTAGAGTAGACCTATCAATGGAACATATGGAGGGGTTGGCTCACCAACTCCTCATGGATTCAGTGGACTTATTCTTACTCTACTAAGCAACAGGATTTCAGCCACTGTCACTCCATTGTATCTTTCCATAACCTGACTGTTTTCCTGGTGTTAAAACTATGGCTGAAATCCTGTTGCACAGTTACACAAATGGTATAATGTTTGGAGGTAAATTGCCTTAAGTTAAGAAATCTCCATAGACCTTATTTGTTATACACAAAGTTGTGCAGCTTTGCATGCAAGAGGTAATGTCTACAGAGATTGCTTAACTTACAGCAATTCAGTTTGAAAAGTTATACTGTTTGTGTAACTGTGCAATGGGATTTTAGCCAGTAACTCACAACCCCAGGAAGTATAGGCTGTGCTGCCTGGAGCAGATGGCACAGCTGTCAAAATCCACGTAGGAATATTTGAATGTTATTACAGGGCCCTCGATCTATAGATTCCCCATGAGAGACTTATAGATTTGTGTCTTATACACACCTGACAAGGAATTCTATCATGGTCACTGAAGATTTTGTACCTTGTTATATATCTATTAAATTCTTCCTTCCTGGATACCCTTCAAAGTTATTCTTAAAATCTCTCTCTCTCTCTCTCTCTCTCTCTCTCTCTCTCTCTCTCTCTCTCTCTCTCTCTCTCTCTCTCTCAGCCAACATTGTGAGATTTAAAATGATCTGAAGCTATCTTCTTTTGTTTTTCATTTGGGGAGGGTAATAATTTCAGCTCAGGTTCTGGACCTTAATGCACAACAGGGGTCTTCAGTTTTGGCAGGATGTTTATCCGAGATAGGGACGTGGTGGCGCTGCGGGTTAAACCGCAGAAGCCTCTGTGCTGTAAGGTCTATAGATCTGCAGCTGTAAGATCGAATCCACGTGACAGAGTGAGCGCCCGTTGCTTGTCCCAGCTCCCGCCAACCTAGCGGTTCGAAAGCATGCAAATGCGAGTAGATAAATAGGGACCACCTCGGTGGGAAGGTAACAGCGTTCCGTGTCTAAGTCGCACTGGCCATGTGACCACGGAAGATTGTCTTCGGACAAACGCTGGCTCTATGGCTTGGAAACGGGGATGAGCACCGCCCCCTAGAGTCGAACACGACTGGACAAATTGTCAAGGGGAACCTTTACCTTTACCTTATCCGAGCATCCCCGTTCAGATCTGGCCTTTCCCTCTCCTCCTTATTGGTGTCAAATATATTGGCAGTCAGTGTTTTGTGTGGCCAAAGGGAGAGTGAAGGAGAAGTTTGCCATGATCTCAACAACACTATCTGCTTTCACTGTCAAAACTCCTTTGCTTCTCCGTCTCAACTGATGCAGTAAATTGCAAGTTCAGTGTCCTCCAGGCATTCACAAAAGACAGTAATGATAGCAATTGAACTGTGTTGATGATACGACATGTAAGGAGAGCAGTATTTTCACTGCATTCCA
Organism: Intellagama lesueurii; assembly: GCA_037013535.1. Lineage (NCBI taxonomy): Eukaryota > Metazoa > Chordata > Lepidosauria > Squamata > Agamidae > Intellagama > Intellagama lesueurii. The sequence continues at coordinate 13,838,730 of JBAJHW010000003.1, forward strand.
GGAGAATATGTTATATGTTGCTGGTAAATGTTTGGGTGACTTGAGCTCTAAACCTACAAGAAGGCCAATTTCACTGAGCAGTACAGTTATCCCAGAATTGCTCCTAAACTCCTCCACAAACTGATTTCTTCCATGGGAGATGTGGCAATGTGGTGTAGTGGTTAGAACTAAAGAGGATCAGGTTCAAATCTGTGTTCAGCCATGAAGCTGGGGGACAACCTCAGGCTAGTGACTGTTGGTTTTCAGTATGATACCATATGAGAACCTCATATGTCATCCAGATCTCCTTGAAACCCCACTTAGAGTTGTTATGTGCCATTAAATTGCTCTCAACCTATGGCAACCCTACAAAGGTATTTTATATATCTCATATGTTCAAGAAGTGGTTTAGCGTTGCCCTCTCTCAGTAAATTTCATGGCTGAGTTGGAATTTGAACCTAGGTTTCTTGAGTTCTATTCCAGCTCGGTCCTGTACTTCACCTGACTTTCCCCAACTATAGTATTGTTGATTGGTATGTCAACATTTACATAAATCTCAATAAGTCTACTGTGGATGGGACTAGCAACTGGATTTAGACCTAGCATTTTCATGAAATAATATTCATCACAAAACTAAACAATCCTTTACTTGTCCTTTACTTAACCCCTTTCTGCGGGTTTTTATATGATCATCATTTCTGAAGAATCATGTTTGTAGAAATTACAACACAGGGGGTTCCATCTCTAAGCCTCCTAAGACTGCTGTGCTATGGCTTTCACCCATGCATAAAGCAGCAACATGGGATTGCATCAAGAGAAAATGGCAGTCTGAGACTCCCTTACTAGCATCTTTCCCAAGCCATTAGCGAGCATCTGAAACTTAATGCTTTATGATTACAGTCTTGTAGAGTGTATTACGCCACCTGGAAAGGCTACAATAGCTCATTAACTATGTCTTTCATTGACAGTAGAATAATGAAGCCAGCATACAAGTCAATCAGAAACACATTTCTGTTGGGTTGCAGTTGTTGAGAAAGCCTGGAATAATACATATACCAACTCCTCATATACCAGCTCCTTCCAGTGATGCTGTTTCTTCATTTTCTTTCTTTTTTTTTTTTTGAAATTATTATTTTTATTCATACGTACCAACATACAAACAAAAAACTAAAACCTGACAATAATAACAACAAAACATCAAAACTAAACATCCATACTACACCTATAGATCAGAGATTTCACCATCGTCTGGTCATCTGAATATCATCAAAGGATTCTAGTGAGCACTGATTCGCCGTAAACTAATTCTTCCCCTAAATTCCTGTCTTTTCCTGGTCCCAGTTATATATCAGCTTCCAGCTTTCCTTTACAAAGTGTCTCGGTTGATCCTGTAGTGCCTCTGAAAGCATATCTAGTTCTGCAATGTCCAATAGCTTCTTTAATAGCTCATCCATCGTTGGTGTTTCTCCATTCTTCCATTTTTGGGCCCAGAGTAACCTAGCTGCAGTAAATATATACAGTAGACTATATTTTATTTTCTTATCAATTTTATTTTCTTATTTTCTTTCTGTTTCTTCATTTTCTGATAGACGAGTCCCATGTCCTCTTATTAAGGTTGTTGTAGTGAAGTCATTTGTAGCATGGTCTAATCGAATGATTGAGAGAAAAAGGAATGGATCGCCCAAGGGAAGGATCTCGTGAGAAATAGGAGGAAGGCTTTCTCCCCACCTTTTCATTTTTGTTTTTTACTGATCTACAGAAGTGTTGAACAAGTGTTCAAAAACCCTTTCAGGCAAGCAACATCTGCAAAGCCTAAGAGACATTTTTGAGGTCTGGAGGCATAAACTAGCATTGGAAGTTTTCTCCACAGGTTGCACAGAACAATGGTAAGCCATTCTTCTCTCTGGTATAACCTGAGAGCTACATGCTGTCTTTGGACCAATTAACCACTACAATTGCCTTAAGTTGTTCTTACAAACACTCCTTTGGAAATAAAGAAAATAACTGCGTCTTTTTCCTCCTCTTCTTTTTCATTGCTGTCTGCCTGCTTGATAACACTAATGGCTTAGATGCGGAGCTCGGAAAGTTACTTCTTCACCAAAGTTCACTCTTGTTGAGAAATGTTGCAGCTGAGTTAAATTGTTGACTCGGCCCATGAACTTCAAACTGAAGGACACTTCAACTTGAGAAAGAAGTCATGGGCCCAATTCTTTTTCTAAGAAAATAAGAAAGCTAGTATGTATTGGAGAAATAAATTGTGTTAGGAATATTAGTTCTAATGACCAAGATGGAGATGTGAGGAAGGCCTCAGCAGACCTGTAACTATGTAGGGAGACAGGAACTTTAAGTTAAAATACAGAGGGTGAGCCAATAACTAGTTACTGGTAACTACATTACTTGGGTCTCATCTGAGTCTTTGCTTGGATCAAAGGTTAAATCAACTTATGGTGGAGGGTTGGTGTGGGCTCCTGAACAATGGGATAGGTCATGGGATCTGCCAGGCGACTGTTAGACTCCAACTGTCCACAACAATAATGTGTTTGGAAAACAAGAACCAGTTATGGGTCCTGTCAAGCCACCTGTGTCCCCAGCAGCTGCCTAAGAGTGCCAACTGAAGCCATGTTCCCACCTGAGGCTAAAAATAAGATAGCGCCCCTTCATTCCATGTACAAAACTAACTGGTCAGGCAAATTTATCTTTCCTTCAACGCTGTTGCTGATCTTCCACTGCCTAAAGGCAGCAGCAAGCAAGCATAGAAGGCATATAGCACTCTGCATGTCACACAATGTCCTTCTTCCCACATTTTTTTGCCACCCCCAGCATCTGCTGCCTGAGGCATCCATCTTACTTTGCCTAATAATACAGCCAAGCCTGCTCCCCAGAGGTGCTATATGCTGCTGAGGCAGTGACAGCTCCAACAGACATCTTCCTCATGGCCTGCTAACTTGACTGTTGAAGTAAAGAATCTGTTTTTCCAACTATTCTATACACCCTTTCCTGTAATCTCTTCACCACTGTGTGTGTGTCTCAGCCTTGGGTTTAATTAAGTTATTAATTAATTTGCCTATTGCAGTGGAAGCGGTTGTTCGTGGAGGTGGTGCAAACATGATTAACTTGAGCTTCCTCATTTCTCAAGCTTAATTACTCCTGGATAGTTTCCTTCCCATTTCCTAGGACTTGAAACAGTGTTTGTGTTCAATAGACAGTTATCATCGTGATGCTGAAAACAATTGCTGGATTTCTGGCAACTCCTGGTCTGTTAATTCTTGGCTATAAGCATGCAAGATGGATTGTTCTCTATCATCATGATCATCACTACTGTTATTTACTTAGCATTTATATGGTACATTGAAGACTCCTCCAAGCACTATGCATGCATTATCTCAGTAATCTTTGCAACAGCTGTGAGATGTTGGTCTATTGTAATGCCACTATTGCAGATATAAAGGGGGAGCTGTGACAGATAGCAGCTTCTCTGTTTAATCTACTTCTTGTCTGAAGAAGTGGATGTATCAAGCACAGCTGACATTGAACTATACAAGTTAATCTCTAAGGTGCCACAACAGGCTTTAAAAAAACCGGGTTTAGTGTGTTGGCTGAGAGAGAATTTAACTCTGAGACCTCAGATTCGGGCATTTTAGCTCCCCAGATACATGTTTTGCTGCAAACTCATACAGAATTAGGTGTATAAGATACATTTTCAGTGGCATTGTCACCTGAAGAGTTCTAGACAATATCAAGTTTTAGCCACTTGCCATGTACAGGTGGTTTCTTTCTACAAACAAGCAAGCACACACACACATGGCAGATGGGATAAAAATGTCCCAAGGAATCTATTGATTTCTGCCAGTATGAAACATAGTGGTAGTACTGAGAAGCCAAAGGGTTCAGTTATTGTTATTATGAGGGCTCGGGGGAGGAATTTGGAATTATCAATAGATGCTGGACATTCGTGACATGTACATTAAACCCTAACCATAGTCATGATCCCATGGAACACAACAGCTCACTCAATGCTTGATGATGATGATCGTGGTGTACTCTGTTGCTGAATGTTTTTAATGACCATAGAAAACCAGAAGCTGCTTGAAAAATGTTTTGCTTTCATGGAAGTATCCACATACGATAGCATATCACAAATGACATATCATTTCTTCCTTTTTGTTGTATGAATTTTGATCTGGGCATCTCCAGCTGAAAATAGTGGATTTGTATTTAATACTTCCAGTGTGAAAAATCACCCGATTGATCTATATTTTCCAACTTCTGTTTTGTAGCCTTTTAGATTCTTCTTCTATAATAAGTGCAGACTTTCACATCTCTTCTTTCCCATAAATAATATTCAGAACTACCTACTGGGATACCTGATTCTCTGAAAACTACTAGCATTGTAACCCTCTAGACCCATTTGTACTACAAACTTATTCAAACTGACAATAGCAGTCCCTTTAAAATCCTGTGAATTATAGGTGAGAAGGAAGAGCTTAGTAAGTTGGCTACCTGGCTTCAAACCAGAGGTTGGGAGTTCAATTCTCACTGTGCACCGTAGGAGAAAAGCCAGAGTGTGTAGTTTTGGGAAACTTGTGCAGTCTTAGAGCAGCCCCTAAAGAAGCGAATAGTAAACCACTTCTAAATAAACTATGGCCAGAAAACCCTGGAGGGAGTTGACATAAGTTGTAATCAACTAGATGCCACACGATTATTATTAATTAAGGATGTTGAGCGAGTCCCTTAAGTACTCCCTTATAGAACGTCAGTTTCCAGGGTGCTCTGGGGTAGAAAAAGACCTACAATTAGTCTGAATGAGGCAACTGCCCTAGATGACATCTTCTAGAAAGCAGTATATCACAGTTTCCAGATGTTTTCTCCTGAGCGACTTGACCATTTCCCTCTGTTGCAGGACAGAGGTATTGATGCCAAGTGGCCTCACCTACTCTCCTAACTTGATCTGCTGCCCTCAGATGTGGAAGAGGCTGTCCTTCCTTTGCCAGTTACTCACATGGCAGTCAGATATCTTTTCTGTGCGGAATCAGAGAGGGGTCACCACTCTGACCTTGCTTCAGACTGCAGAATGTTTTGGTCTGGACCTGCCTTTGGGAGAAAACATCACATTGAAAGGGTTTGAGGATCTCTTTTCCTGTGCTATGTGACTGTTAAGTTCTGACCTATCTTGAACCTTTGGGGAGGAGGAGAGGAAGAAGGTTTATCACCTGGCATAGAAAGGTTTGTCCAGAATCCTGCAGCTGTTATGGTGGCCGTAATGGCTACAGGATTCTTGATGGACTAGCCTCAAAACCAATGCTCTCTGTCTTCTCCCTTCCCTAGTTTGGGCTGTTGCAGAAGTTAGTGGTAGGACGGATGTGTAAATGTGTGTGAATAATACATTGAAAGTTAGTCACACATACATCTTGGATGCAGTCCAGGGAGTATGCTTTCATCCCAATGGAATCCATTTCAGTGAGAGATTTTTTTTAAAAGTGTTAAACTCTCTTGGATGGCTGCCAATGCTTATTTTATCCTTGGTTTCTGCAAGAAGAGGTGTTTGCGGCAAGCTCTATTTCTGTTTAGTTGATTCAACACAATTCACTGGAGACATAGAGACATCTTCAGCTTTTCTTTAGTACATGGGTGGGCTGAGAGTAAGCTGTTTGCTACTGGGCACGTGCTGGCAGATTTTGGAGGGTGGAATCACACGTAGGGGTGTAAATCGTCACAGACTCTTTTTTCTTACACGTGAAATGATAAGGTGCTGGTTACAAGGCCAGTTTTCACATTGGTGAAATTTGGGGTGGGTGGGTTTGGTGTGAATCGCACAATTACAATACCTGCCAACTTGCAGCATTGCCTTAGAAGAATCAGACTGGTTATTTGTCCTTTCGTGCTTAGCCTCACAAAGAGAAAAGACACCAGTTTTGCACAAAATATGGAAACCCAGACAGTCAAAAAGTGCTTATTGTCAAAATGTCATACCGGGGGAGAGGAACTCTCACAAGAGTTAGTGATTCCCAAATGGCCTGTCTTGATTCCCAAGGGGGAAAAAAACTGTTAGCAAGAAGTCCTCACATCTTTAGTAGTGCGAGGATTTATTTTCTTTTGTTTTAAACACTGTTGAACTGCTATATGGCTGGATAGCTCAGTGGTTTAGGTAGAGATTGAGAGTTCAGTTCCTCACTGCCCCTTCTGTGAGTAGAGCCAGCCTGTGTGGCCTTGGGCAAGCTGCACAGTCCCAGGACAACCAGAGAAGAAGGGAATGGTAAACCACTTCTGAGCATTCTTTAAAGGGTCATCACAAGTCAGAATTGACTCAATTGTTATTAGACTGCTGCACAATGAAAAGCATTCCTTTGTGGTTTGCAAGAGTATAAACACAAGGAACAACAAAACTACAATTTAATCTGTAATTTCGATCTGTAACAAAAGGTTGCCATGTGGAGAGTACCTGTTTTAGATTCCAGAAACTTGGTTCAAGAATTTGGAATGGTGCTTTTAAAAAGTAATTAATTGGTTATAGTTATAATTCCAAAGTAGTGAATTACTATCATAAATATTATTTTTTTAAAAAAAGTAAAATTGCCTTCCTATTTCTCACAGACACCAAAAAAAAGTTATGTCTAAATGTTACAAGTCGTTGGTCTGTGACAGAAAACACTCTCTGTCAAAAATAATAATAATCATATGCTGTCAAGTCAGTTCTGACTTATGGTGACCCTTTTCCAGGTAAAGAATACTCAGAAGTGGTTTACCATTCCTTTCTTCTGGGGGGGGGGGGGTGTGTGCCCTGAGACAGTGCAGCTTGCCCAAGGCTACACAGATTGGCTTTTCTCCCTGGAGACACAGTGAAGAATTGAACGGCCAGCTTCTGACTCCACTCTGCCACTCAATTCATCAAGGTAGAAAAAATACTGCCTCATGCTGTGCGTTTTGTTATAGGTAGTATTGCTTCTAAAACCTATGAAGGTAAGTGTATCTTTTTAGCAGGTAGACTCTTTCGATTTTTTTCTCATTACATTTTACATCTTATTTTTCAAGAGCAATCTTTCCAATGTGATCACGGAAATTCATTTGCATCAAAGGGCCATCTCAGCCCACCATGCATGTGGAAAAGGATACTGCATCCTTCTTGAAGTGTATTATAAGGAGCTGCGCTGGGCTTGCTATTGGACATAGTGGGCTTGCTGCCGTAGGTGGCTGAGTGAGGTAGCTCCTGAAGGAATCTGTGGAATCCTTCTGGCTGTTCTCTATTAACACTCTGACTATTCCCTTCTGTTGGAGCTGTTTATACTACTTTAAGCTGTCCAGGCTCCCCTGACATAGTCTGCTGCTTCAGGTGTAGTGGAGAACTCTATCCCATCTCCAATGCTGAAGCAGGCCTCAAAAATCGATCCAGATGCTTCTTTACTCAGGCATCAAAATGGCCAATCCAGATGCGTCTTATCATGGAATGGCCATCTTGTTCTTCACTCGGGTAGCAAAATGGCTTGGATGGCTCAGAAAGGCAAAGTAGCAGAAGAAGAGCACTATGATGCAAAAAATCTTTAGAAGAACAAGTTGAAGATTTTTCTAAAAAAGAAAGAGACCATTCTCTCTTTAACTCCTCAATCCTTCTTCCATTTCTTGTAAACCTCTCCATCCTATCACAAATGGAAGGAGGAACCTTTGAAGCCACCAGTGTGGAAGAGTGCCTCAAGAACAACAAAAATGCCAGGTTGGAGTGTGGATAAAAAACAGTGGTGGAGGATTAGGTGTGGATGAATCTTTCAATTTTGCTTCCCCTTGCAGTTCAATGTTCACATTTTAAACATTCTCCAGACATGAAGCAATCGGAGAGTTTGTGTAAAGTCTTACCAAAAAGAAAGGAACCCAAATAAAATTCTCACCCATCCATATTGGGGATCATATGCATGAGATTTCAGCACAGTGGGGTCCTCCAAATTTTGTTGCACTACAATTCCCATCAAGCCTAGCCAGCACAACCAGGGGCGAGGGATGATGGGAACTGTCTCTCAACAACATCTGGAAGGTTGCAATTTGCCCACACCAGTATACACCAGTTTGGGCTCCTGGCAGAAAGAGTGGGTTAGATATACAATGGCTGAAATCCTGTTGCTTTGTTTTGCATGTGGAAAGCAAAAGGTGTAACATTCAGTCATTCCTAGCCTGCAATTAACAAGTCACCGCTGGGATTTTCAGGGTGCATGTGCCTGCTGGCTTGGTGCGCACTTAAGAATCCCAGCAAGGAATCGTTAACTGCCAGCTAGGAATAACTGAATGTTATATGTTTTGCCTTCCACATGCATAACGAAGGTACAGGATTTCACCTAATATATTTATTTTTAAATTCTGCTGTACAGAGAGCAGATATTTGGCCACGTAAGCTGACTGAAGAAATACCCGATGATCATGGTATGAATGGCTGTTTCTCTCTTTCCTATTTCCAGCCTCATCCTTTTCATGTTGGCTACATTCCCCAGAGCTCCTAGTAAGAACTGTAATGAGTCACTGGTTAATCACTCAGTACTTTGTTAATGATGTCTTAGCCATGGTGATTTATTAGTGAAAAAAAACTCCTGCCCAAATATACAAGCTGCACTCCCAAGCGAGATGAGAAACTATCCATAAATAATCTGGTGTTTAATTTCAACTATTTGGGTTTCAGAAATATTGAGAAAAACAACTAAAATTTTAAAAAATCAAATCCCATAATTATGTCTTGAGCTAGCTAATCTAGAAGCTACTTAATCCTCTTCTGTAGTTCTTACGCAATATCCATTAGAAAGGAAATATTAAAGTTTTTAAATCTTTGCCTTCCTTAAAAAAAAATTAAGGGTAGCCACACTTTTAGACAAATGTCTGTAAAGGATCATATTGGGTAGAGTGTGCTTCCTTTTTTCTCTTACTATATAGACTAGTTTACTATTTTGGTTGTAAAAATTACCTTTTAGTCTACAACTCCCAGACTCCATCAGCCAGCATGGCCACTGGCAGGGGAGTTTGTTTATGTAGTCCCAAAAGACAAGTGGATACTAGATTGAATTAAGCTTGAACTTTCTCTGGAGACAAAAATGATGAAACAGAGGTTGTCATACTTTGGGCACATCATGAGAAGGCAAGACTTGCTGGAAAAAGACAATAATGCTAGGAAAGAGTTGAAGGCAGCAGAAAAAGAGGATGACTGAATGTGAGATGGATTGACTTCATAAAGGAAAGCACAGGATTGAATCTATTAAGAGCTGAGGACAGGAGATTTTGGAGGTCATTCATTCATAAGATTTCCACAAGTCTTATGTGGAACTTGATGGCACATAACAACATTAATTCTAAAACTTGATCTTAGTAGTATATTCCAGTCTGCAAGTAGAGCAAAACCAAAGTTTTCTTCAGTAAGGCATTGAGGAATGATAGGTAACAAGTGAGCCAACAGTTATAGATGGACTGCGACTCCCAAGGAATAGCCAAAGGTGGGGAGAATGGCCATGATTACTCATTGTCTACGAGGTATAAAAAGCTAGGTATGTTTTATTTATTTAAGCTGGTTATCTGTTTATTCAGTATATGAATGATGAGAATATGGATATTATGAATCCAGATAAATATAGAGTAGAAATGCAGTGTTAATGGTAATATGAAAAAGAATGACTAATTGGTTCATCTCAGGGTTTCTTTGGACTTCATCCATAAGGTGGTAGGAGGTTTATGAGTAAGAATTCAGTTCCACTTCATTCTTAGTTGTTGTACCGTTCGTTATGCTGAGGTGAGGGGGAGTCAGAGAGGGAGGATTTTATTTAGTATATGATATGATACTTAGCTGACTGGATAGCTCAGTGGCTGAGATATGGGTTGGGAGTTCAATTCCACATGGTGCCTCCAGGGAGAAAAGCCAGCCTGTGTAGCCTTGGGCAAGCAGCACAGTCCCAGGATGCACCCAGAAGAAGAGAATAGTAAACCACTTCTGTGTTCTTCTCTGTGTACAGTCTGATTCAGTTTTCTCACACACCTTCCCCTTTATTCACCTGTTCACCTTCTGTTTGCGAATCTCCTGTGCCTTGTTTTAAAGATGAGGCACATTAGCAGACGATAGTCTTTTAGGCTCTCTTTCCAAAAGAAGCAGATGGTAAAGACTTGCGATGGCTCATAGCATACTTGGCTCGTCAGGGATATCCTGGAAGAGATATGTGCCTTCTGTTATTGATTAGGATAAGGGCTCTCTTGGTGGCTTCATATTAGTTACCATAGGATCTATCCAAAAACGCATTCAGAGGGGGGAATGTCTTAGTCAACCCTCCACAGGGCTGACTAGACTCAAATACTAACCTGAAGGAAACAGAAAGAGGTTTAGGAATGTGACAACATATTTACAAAAATGCTTCTTCTCAGTGGCAGGAATGCTATTGCGCAGTAATACAAATGGTGTAACTTTTAGATGTGAACTGCCATAAGTTTAGAAACCTCCATAGGCATTATCTGTTGCATGCCACGTTATGTGACCCGATATGAAAAAGAGAATATCTCTGGAGATTTCTTAATTTACGGCAATCCAATTCTAAAGGTTTCGCCACCTGCAGGACTGCACAGCAGGATTTCAGCCAGTGATTTTCAGAGTCTTGTCGTTCCAAGACTTCTACCTGTATCAACAAGATTTCCAAGCTGCCGGTGGAAATGGGACTGAACACAAGAAAACTAAAATATGAATGAGTGTTTTAACAGCTGGACAGAAAAAGGAAATTAAAATGCTGCAATGTAAAAAAAAATTAGTAGATGGGTGAAGTATTTAGAATGCCAGTATCATATTGTTTCCCATGTTCATATTATTGTTTTTTTTTTTTTTTGGGAGTCCTTTCTGAGACATAGACGCCTAGCAAAAGTGAAATTTCCTGGCTTCCCACGAAAGGAAGGTTCCAAGTTCATTCTTCCTCCCCGACCAATACTTTTCACCCATTGTTCTATGCAGCTTAATATATCTTCCAGTGAATCCAGATGGATTATATTTCTCTATATAACCATCCTTGGGTTTTAGGATTATCCAGAAGAATCCCTTCTCTTAATCCTGTCACCATAGAATCATAGAATAATTGAGCTGGAAGGGGCCTATAAGGCCATTGAGGAATCCAAATCAAAGCAGATCTGATAGATCGTTGTCCAATTTTCACATGGCTCCAGCGTTGGAGTTCTCACCACCTTCTTAGGTACTGTAATTGGTTCCATTGTCATACTCATCTAACAGTTAATATGTTTTTCTAATGCTCAGCCAAAATCTGGCTTCCTGTAATTTCAGCCCATTATTACATGTCCTGCACTCTGATGATCAAGAACAGATTCTGCCCCTCCTCTGTATGACTATCTATCAGGTATCTGAAAAGTGCTTCTTTCAATCCTGTCACTATAGAACCATAGAATAATTGAGTTGGAAGGGGCCTATAAGGCCATTGAGTTCAACCCCATGCTCAATGCAGGAATGAAAATCAAAGCAGATCAGACCAATGGTTGTCCAATTTTCTTTTGAATGCTTGGTAGCACCTACTACCTCACAAGGTAATTGGTTCCTTTGTCATACTGTTCCAACAGTTACTAAGGTTTCCTGATATTCAGCCGAAATCTGGCTTCCTGTAGCTTGAAACCAATTATTACATGTCCTGCACTCTGGGATGATCGAGAACAGATGCTGCCCCTCCTCTGTATGATACCTTTCAAGTATTGATGTACCCTTATAGGTGCATTTGACAGGGCCCAAGAGCTGGCCTTCTCAGTGGTTGGCCCCAGGTTATGGAATGCCCTCCCCCTTGAGGCTCTGCTCGCCCCTTCTCTCTGCTCTTTTTTTTGGTGGCAAGTGAAAACGTTTTTATTTCAACAGGCTTCTTAGTGTTTAATATTTAATTTTAACATAGCTAGGTGCGCTATGTTCACTGATAATACATCCTTTTTAATGTTTGTATATTTTTAAGTCTGTTTTATATGATGATTTTAATTATTCTTTGTTTAATAACATTTAATTGCTGGTTTATATGTTATTTTTAATTCTTCTTCTTTTAATGATTTGTAAGCTGCCTTCAGTCCCACTGTTGGCAGGAAAACCCCCCACTATAGATCTTTCAAAAAGATTGCATAAGATTTCCCATTAGATTTCATAAACAGATAAGCAAGCAGGAGTAATTCCTATGGGCTATTTGGTTCATGTGTGAGTTTCCAGTGAGTGGGGAAAATCTTACGAACGGGTTGTGATTCAAAATCTGCAAGTGGGATGGAGATGCTATTTCCCTTGAAGATGATGTAGGCCCTTACCACAATGGTTTTCGTTGTAGAACTTTAGTTGTATTTATGACCAGGAGGGAGGTTCTGGAAGGGTGAATCCTTATAGTTATATTATGTACTTAAAGCGGTTTCCTGTGTATTGTGGATCTCCTACCTTGGGGGGAAAAGATATGTGGGACCTTGTTCCTGAGCTATTTGCTTAAAAGAATAATTTGCATACTTCATTTTTCCCCTACAAGCAACTGCTTCTCTGACATAGTGTTAGTGAATGGAACTTACGATCATGCATTTTGTAACATCTAGTCTGGGATGAGCTTCTATTACTGTTCTGATTGTTTAGATGGATGGATGGATGGATGGATGGATGGATGGATGGATGGATAGATGGATAGATGGGATAGATAGATAGATAGATAGATAGATAGATAGATAGATAGATAGATAGATAGATAGATAGATAGATAGATAGATAGATATTGTGCTGTTACGTCAATTCTGACTTTCTAGGTAGAAAGTACTCAGAAGTAGTCTACTATTCCCTTCTTCTGGGGGCATCCTCAGATTGTGCAGCTTGCCCAAGGCACACAGACTGGCTGTACTCATAGGAGGCATTCACAAAGTTCATTGTGTTTGCAATACTCATATAAAGAATAGAGCCCCATAGAACCCAGAAAGCAGTAGATAAGCAAACAAACATATACACGTGCAGAGAAATCTCCCTGCAGGAAGAAAAGAGTGGATTCCCACCACCATGGTTTCTGTCTGTGGGTGAGAGGCTGGGAGATGCACATCCCTAATTCAGTTGCCTTAGTATATTCTGTGATGTTGCTGGAGCCCATTGAGATTGGTAGGGCAACAATGACCAATGGAAAGGAAACCAGAGTCAACAGTAAACAGAGTTACTTCTGATTTTGTCCCATTCCTTGTTTCTCACAATGACGCTGCACTGCAGGTCCTTAAGACTGAAGTGCAACTTGGTAGTGAGTAAAGTGTGACCCTTAGATATATAATTTTTTAAATACACTTCCCAGAATTCCTCTCTATTAGTTATGTGGGGATGGTGGTAGTTTTTGTATGCCATCAAATCACCCCTGACTTATAGCGACCCCATGTATGAGCAATCTCCAAAATGTCCTGCCCTCAACTGCCCTGCTCACCTCTTGCAAACTCAAGCCTGTGGCTTTCTTTAGAGGGTCAATCCATCTTATATTTGGACTTCCTCTTTTCATGCTACTTTCAACCTTTTTCCACAGAATCATGTCTTCTCATGATGTGTCCAAAGTAGGACAAGCTTGTTATGTTAGGCAGGGCTAATGGTAGTTACATTTGTGGGGGACACCCTTTGTCCATCCCTGAACCTTGTGACCTAAAGAAGTCTTTTATGTTAGGCTGGTAGGCTTTTACCCTGTCCCTCAGTTGATTCTCTGCAGGGTGAGGGGAGTGGGGTCTCCATCATCTTTTCGAACCAATAGGAAAGCAAGAGAGGGGCCATAGCCCCCGCCCTAGTTATGGAGGGAAATCCATTCTTGCCTTGCCCTCACAGACGAAAGCATTGAACTACAAAATTACTCTCCTCAGCCCAGGAGTGGCAAGTTCCTTTTATTGCATTCTACAACAAAATCAGGAAGCAAGCGTGAAAAGGAAACTTAAGCAAAATTTTGTAAAATAGTGTGTTGATGCAAATAATGCAATGTGGCCAAAATAATGATGGTTGTTGCTTCACTGCATGGCCTTGTGAGCATTAGAAGCACTAAAGGAAATGATTGTGTCTTGTGAAACAAAGAGCTAGTTATTCTGTGTTTGCTGTGAATGTAAACAGTTAGTATAAGATAAGGAGACCTTGTTGAGAAAAAAACATAACCCTCCTTGTCTTGCTCTGAGATGAAGGGAAGGGTTATCAAGGGGCCCGACAACTCCTTGTTGATGCGTTTTGTCGACACAGCCTAAATTGATGGGAATGGATGAAATGACTACTCTTTACATCCCTAGCCGAAATGGATCAGCCTCTGTGGATGGTATTATCAGTTACATTAATGCCCTGCCTTTCCTCTGTGAGTTCAAGGAGGCATACATGGCTTTTGCTTTCCCACCACATCCTCACAACAAACCTATGACATAGGTCATGCTGAGGGAGAGTGACTAACTCAAAGTCACGAGACTGAGTGGGGGCTACAACCGGGCTTTCCTAAGTCCCCTTCCAACATTTTATAACATGATACCATGCTTGGTCTCACACCACCCTGTTGTAACACACCATTTCAATGTGCTTTCATCAGTACATATTCATAAACTGCAAACCAGTGAAGCAAAGGACACATAATAATGGGCTCAAGCTACAAGAAGTCAGATTTAGGCTAAATATCAGGAAAAGCTTCTTAACTGTTAGAGCAACGAAGATGATCAGGGACTTGAAACCAAGCCCTATGAGTCATCCCAGAGTGCAGGACATGTAAGAATGGGCTCAAGAGAGCGACTAAAATGATAACTGGGCTGGGGCACCTCCCTTATGAGGAAAGGCTACAGCGTTTGGGGCTCTTTAGTCTAGAAAAAGGTGCCTGAGGGGGGACATGATTGAGATGTATAAAATTATGCAGAGGATAGATAAAGTGGATAGAGGGAAGCTCTTTTCCCTCTCACGCAATACCAGAACCAGGGGACACCCACTCCAATTGAGTGTTGGGAGAGTGAAAACAGACAAAAGAAAATATTTATTTACCCAGTGTGTTGTTAGTCTGTGGAACTCCTTGCCACAGGATGTGGTGATGGCATCTGGCCTAGATGCCTTTAAAAGGGACAGATTCCTGGAGGAAAAGTCCATCGCAGGTTACAAGCCATGATGGGGATGTACAATCTCCAGGCTTAGAAGGAAGGTACCTCCAAATGCCAGATGTAGGGGAAGGGTATCGGGAGACAGGTATCTAGTTGTCTCGTGTGCTCCCAGAGGCATCTGGTGGGGCCACTGTGGGATACAGGAAGCTGGACTAGATGGGCCCTTGGCCTGATCCAGCAGGGCTCTTCTTATGTTCTTATGTTCTTAAACTACAGGAAGCCAGATTTCGGCTAAATATCTGGGGAAAAAACTTCTTAACTGTTAGAGCAGTACAACAATGGAACCAATTACCTTGGGTGGTGGTGAGCGCTCCAACGCTGGAGACATTCAAGAGAAGATTGGAGAACCATCTGTCAGATCTGCTTTGTTTTTGATTCCTGCATTGAGCAGAGGGTTGGAGTTGAAGGCCCTTCAAACTCTGTTATTCTATGATTCTATGATTTCATGATCCCTTGGTAAAACATGTAGGTGAAGGCAGAGAAAACAGTGGAAAAGGCTGGCAAGTTCTTGGCAGAATAATGAATAGTTGCAATGTGTTTCCACTACAAATACAGCTGTTGTAAATTACTCTCTGCTGTTGATCCACTGGGAGGATGTTAACAGAGGCTTTCATAGCGTTCCAATATCGTTCATGGCATACCTGCAGAGCTGTGATTTAGGGGCTATTTATGAGGCTGTGATGAAGTGTACTTAGCCGGCATGCCTGCTGACAGGCTTGATTTGGGCCATGCCTGTTATTTTGATGTTTCACACCAATCCAAGTTAAGAAGACAAAAAGCGTGGGGATTGTTAAAGCGGTTGTTCGTTTCTCATGGGCATTTGTGCCATGTGCTCTGGAATGCCTGAGGGTTGTTTCGGTCATCCAGTGGATTATAGTGGAATTCAATATTGACTTGTCATTGTAAACCATGGAAAATTCCTCATTGACAGCAGCTGGGTCACACCGCACACACTTCTCTAATGCCAGGCCTTTCAGTTCCTCTTCCTATGGAGATCTTGGATCAGCCTGAGTAGATGTGAAACTCAGAGCTTGGAAAGTAACTTTCTGAAAGTAATTTGTTCCTGTTCATCTTGACCCAAGGTTATCACACATTGCAGTGCTGAAAAGATAACTTGTTATGTTACTTGTGCTGCTTGTTACTCTTTCATTACTTTCTGTTTCCCAGAGGGAGGGCAGCTTATCTTCTTAAAAAAAAGATATAAAACCAGAAAAAAATCCTGTCAAAATATTCCAATAATACCCTTTCCAAGTAACTTTTGAACATAACAAGAAGAAAATATTTCTTGCACTAATAAAGTAACATCAGTTAAACTTGTTATATTATATTTGAAGTAATGAAGTAACGTGACAGTGCACGTGCTTGAAAAAGTTACCTCCAGAGGACCATGTCAAGCATGGTCACTGATTACGGGGAATTAAGGAGTCATGAAACAAAAGGCTAAATTTGACCAAACTCCGGGAGGCAGTGGAAGACAGGAGGGCCTGGCGTGCTCTGGTCCATGGGGTCACGAAGAGTCGGAAATGACTTAACGACTAAACAACAACAAAGGAGTCATAGTCCAAAAAACGTTTCCAAACTGTGAGAAACAGAAGGAAGGAGACAAAGCTGAGCTTGGTTGTGAAGGGGCCAAGTTCTGAACAGTTTATTCTTTCTAGTTCTACAACTTTCACAAATGATGTCTTTTCAGTACATTTGGACTTCCTTGTGAATTTCGTATTCAACCATCTTGAGCCTCTTCACTATCTCAAAAACACTTCTAGAGGGCATGCACTTAAGTTTTGTCGACATTTCCTTAAGAGGCCACATTCCCTCTTTTAGAGATAATGATCCTTCATATGAAGGACTGCAGGAGACAACTGCTTCTTTTAAAGGAGTCTTCCTTTGGAGGGGCTGTGAGATCCAAGTCTATGTAAAGATATAGCAGCACCATAAAACTTTCCCATCCATCGACAGCAGCACCGGGACAGCAAATTTAGCAGGTCAAATATCACATGTCCCTAGTCTTCAAGTGAGATGCATTGCAGTTCTGCTTAAATTATAAAAATGGCTTCTAAATTTACATCCACATATACAAATCAGCACCCAAGTTCTTGTGTACGTAAATCAACCTCTTCCACCATCTTTCCATTCTGGTGATACATAAGGGGCCCAGTGGTGGACCTACATTTTGGGGCCCTGAAGCTTGAACTGTTATGGGGGGCTCTTCACAACCAGCTGGGTAACCAGTGCTACCTTCTTCAATGTGTTTTTTCCATCACCACAGCTTTTTTTTTTTTTTTTTTTAAATGTGGATTAAAGTCACTTTTTGGACCTCTCCAGGATTAGGGGCCCTGAAGCTTAAGCTTCATTAGTTTCATAGTAGATCTGCCCCTGAAGGGCCCACTCTAACACTTCCTCCAGACAGTTCCATGATATATATTTTCCCACTACCTGTTTGTAGCCAAGCAGTAGAAAAGGAGGGCTTAATCCTGCAAAACAGGCGCTTCTCTTTTAATGTTTCACTGGTAGAGTTCAACAGGATGGACTGTGCCATTGCAGGCTGAGCCTAACACATCAAAAGGCCGAAACTAGGGATAAGTAATAATGAGGCATGTACAGAAGATCACCTCAGGGTTACCTCAAAAATGCACAAATACTGGTGATTTGGCTCTTTTTGACATGTTTAGTTCAAGACCATTTAAATCCCTAGTGATTCCTGCACTTAGGCAGGAGAAACCAGATGCACAGGTACAGGATAGGTGGTACCTGGCTCGACAATAGTATATGTGAGAGGGATTTAGGTGTCCTGGTGGACCACCACCTAGAGATGAGTCAGCAGTGTGCTGCAGCTGCCAGGAAAGCCAACACAGTCCTAGGCTGCATCAACAGGGGGATAGCATCAAGATCACGGGAAGTGATAGTACCACTTTATACCATGCTGGTGAGGCCATACTTGGAGTGGCTGTGTCCAGTTCTGGTCACCACAATACAAAAAAGACACTGAGGCCCTGGAAGGGGTGCAGAGAAGAGCAACAAAGATGATAAGGGGACTAGAGGCTAAATCCTATGAAGAACGACTAAAAGAACATGGTATGTTTAGCTGAACGAAGAGAAGACTGAGGGGAAACATGATAGCAGTCTTCCAATATCTGAAGGGTTGCTGCAAGGAAGAGGGCATCAATTTATTCTCCATTGCGCCTGAGGGTAGGACAAGAACCGATGGGTGGAAACTCGTCAGAGGGAGATCCAACCTGGAAATAAGGAGGTATTTCCTGACGGTGAGAACCATTAAGCAGTGGAACAGCTTGCCTCCCAATGTTGTGGGTGCCCCATCGCTGGAGGTTTTCAAGAAAAGATTGGACAGCCATCTGTCCGGGATGGTATGAGGTCTCCTTCCTTGGGCAGGGGGTTGGACTAGAGGACCTCCAAGGTCCCTTCTAACCCTATGACGATTCTATGATAATTTCATTTCAGTTCGTTTTTAAACAGATTTCACTAAAGTTTGGAAAAGTCAAATGTGGGAGAAACTTAAACTGGCAGACCATTCCATGCCTAAGTGGAATTCTTTTCTCACAAGCCTGGCTCCCATTCTGGTGGCCTACTCCTGTTCAATGACAAGGATGGTTGAACTCTAGCTTTCTGTGCAGTACAGCTAAGACTGCTGATGGGGAGAATGAATGTGTTTATTTATTAGATTTATATCCTGCCCCATTAGTGCAATGCAGTATTCTGAGTGGTTTACAGCAGTCATGGATAAAACACAGACAATCAAACTACATATACCCACATACACAACTAGAAAGTTAAAAACAGTAGGTAAGACACATGGCGCCAGTGGTAGGTTCACAATAAAACAGCAGGACAGGAGATGTAAAGTCAGCTAGGATCAGTGGGGAAGGCCTCCCTGAAAAGCAGTGTTTTGAGTTGCTTTCTAAAAGTTAACAGGGAAGGAGTCAGGCATAGCTCCACTGATAACTGGTTCCATAAAGTCGGTGCCACAGCAAAGAAGGCCCGACGCCTTGTAGATGACTTACAGTCCTTCTTCAGAGTGGTTAACCGTAGGAGCATAGCCTGGGAGGATCTGGTGGGTTGGGTAGATGACACTGGGGGAAGACGCTCCAACAAGTAACGTGGTCCCAAACCATTGAAATGAGCTGTCACTAGAATTTACAGATCGGAGAGGGAGAGACAGGGGAGAAATAGGTTCTTACACCCATTCTCCCTTTTTTATTTAGGAGGGCTTGACTGGGTGCTTTAGGGGAAACAGAAATTTGTTGCTCATTTCCACTTTATAGTGGGGATGTCTTTTCATTTACTCTGTACTCAGTGACTTGGAATGAAAGGATTGTGTGTCGTACCAGCTCTTTTGGTCAATTTGTTCACATTTGGTCAATCTGTGACTGAGGGTGCAATCAGATGGAGAAATAGCTCGCATCTTGGACCACTTGTGGCATGGTCCGGTGCAAGCTGCTTCCCAGCAATCACATGGCGCAAAGGAGATTGCAAACCAGCCTAACCATGCTCTGTGCCCATGTTGGACCTAAGGAGCTTCCTGATGCAATGGTTAAAGTGCAAGACTCTGCTCACAGCCTGCGTTCGATCCCGATGGGTAGCCGTCTCGAGGTTGACTCAGCCTTCCATCCTTCCAAAGTCCATAAACTGAGTGCACAACTCACTGGGGCAATGTGTACCCTTTATAATTCAATTGTAAAGCACCTAGAGAGTGCTTTAAGCGCAATGGGTTGACATCTAAGCAGCACACTTTGCCTTGCTTTTGGTCCGTGAGAGGGATACACTTTTGTGGGGTTGGGCTGGAGCGAGTCCCATAGGAACAGAAGGGTCACTTTATGGGAGATTGGTCCCAGTGAAGTGACCCTTTCCGGCATGCTCGAATGTGATCCTTTCTTGCCATCTCATAGGTTGATGTAGTCATTTGGGCTAGTTTTATAATGTGTTGCAAAAATGGCTTTAGATTATCTTCGGTCATTTTTGGTTTCCACTGGAAAGTTTGGGGAAGAATTCTTTCAATGAGTCTTTACAAGTCTTTACAAGTATTTGGGTGAGTGGGTGGGTGTAGCAAAGAGGAGGGGGACATGGCAAAAATGTCCTCTGGAAAGCAGAAGAAGATTTTAAAGATTATTTCTTTTTAATTCTTGTAAAAATTGGGAGTGAAAGACAAGGCTGGGAAGCGCCAGACAGCTGTTTGGATGAAAAATGAACTGGCGCAAACTGCCCAACTGGCGGTTCATGCCCATTGTGTCTCACCCAAGGGACTAATCTGAAGAATTTATCAAGTCCATATCTGTGTAATACTGCTTTTGGGTATAAGTAACTTGAAGAAAAGTAACCTGTGTGACATAGTAGATCAACTGACAGACTAGGACTCAGGAGACCTGGGTTCAAATCTCTACTCAGCCATAGAAACTCTCTGGGGGGATGATAGAACTAATAAAAGCACCCCAGAAATACCTTGTTTACCTTGAAAACTCTATTAGATTTATGATGGTTTGTCTGAATGTATACTCCATTTTCTAAAAAAATAGAAAAACCATGGGCATCTGTCAAGGTGGTAACAGTTGTCTGTCTATCCATCTTAAATTCTATTGTTTTTAATTCTGTTTTGGATTCAGTACAGTAATTTCTTTTGTGTATTTGAACCGAAACACAAGGTGGCAACAGAGAGTCATTATATTCTCACCGTTATTAATACTGAGTGGGATCATATTTGGGGACAAGAAGGCAGCACTTTATATATGTAAGGGGCTTATAACCTTTTAATTTTTTAAAAAAACTGAGGAATGAAGAATTAAATGAATTTATTTTATTTAAAAATAATTTATTTTTATTTATTTTATTTCATTTTACCTTGAATGATCAGTTGCAACAATCTTCACTTTTCATTTGTAATTAGGCGACTGAAATATTCAAGCACTCTCCGTTTATGCTTCTTACTATTTCATGCTCTTTATGTGTTTGACTTGGTTAGTTATCTTCTCAATCCAATAAATTTTTGGCATGCTGTAATAAATCAATTTCAAATGCTTATCTCTTCTTGGCTGTGGAAGCAGAGGTTGGGAGTTTGTTTTTCCCACTGGGCCTCCTGTGAGCAGTTCCAACCTATGTGGCCTTGGGCAAGCTGCACAGTCCCAGGACGCCCAGAAGGGAATGGTAAACCACACCTGAGCAAGGTGGATAAAAATCAGTCAAATCACTTTCTTTATTTAAATCATGATTTAAATCAGTTTGATTAAACTCAAATCCACCCTGCTTCTGAATATTCTCTACCTGGAAAACCCTGAAAACCCTGGGTCAGAATTGACTTGATGACATATGAGTATTATTTTGTCTTTTTATGATAGCTTGTGTCCATTTGGGACTGAGAAGACATAGTACCATCCGATGTGCCTTCTCAAAGCCAATTTTAACATGTTGTGACATATAATTATTTATTATTTATTTGATTTATATACCACCCATCTGGCAGCCAAGGCCACTCTGGGTGGTTTACAACAAATATTACATTTTTCATCATAAGAAAACTCTTTCTGGACCACGTCTATTCTGACTGTTATTGCATGGCTGATCCTGTTATTTATTCAACACAATTCCAAGGTGTTTCTGTTTATTGAAGAATTGTTCTCAGAACTTTGTTTAAGCAGTTTATAGACTGTTTTGTTGAAGAATTGGAAGCATTAGATTTCTGCTTCATGTTTGTTTGTTTGTCTGTCTGCTTGTTTACTTGTTTAGCATTTTTCTAAACAATCTCCCGAATCTGTGCTTATTGTGTATGTGGGTGTGCTTTGTGGGAGGGACCACAGAGACCTTTTACAAATATTAGAGAGATCTTGAGTGGAAAAAAAGACATGAATGTTCTTTGTGTCACTCTCAGCTGAAGATTAGAAATCTCACACTGCTGTAAAATTCTGTATTAACAGAAGGCTGTATTAACAGAAGTATAGTTTCCAAATCCTGCTAGGTCCCCTCATTCGGCACTGGTTAGACCACATCTTGAGTACTGTGTCCAATTCTGGACACCACACTTCAAGAAGGATGCCAACAGACTGGAATATGTTCAGAGAAGGGCAGCAAAGATGATCAGGAGACTTGAAACCAAGCCCTATGAGTCATCCCAGAGTGCAGGACACGTAATAATGGGCTCAAATTACAAGAAGCCATATTTTGGCTGAATATCTGAAAAAAAACTTCTTAACTGTTAGAGCAGTACAACAATGAACCAATTGCCTTAGGAGGTGGTGAGCGCTCCAACGCTGGAAGCATTCAAGAGAAAATTGGACAACCATCTGTCAGATCTGCTTTGATCTAGATTTCTGCACTGAGCAAGGGGTTGATGGCCTTATAAGCCCCTTCCAATTCCTTTGTTCCATGATTCTGTGATCCATATGGAGATGAATTGTAGTGTTCATGAGAATGGGGGATTTTTCAAGTATTCTTTTTATTCCTAGTTCCAACTACCCTGTTTCCCTGAAAATAAGACCTAACCTGAAAATAAGCCCTAGTATGATTTTTCAGGATGCTCATAATATAAGCCCTACCCCCAAAATAAGCCCCAGTTAAGTGAAACCCCGCCCTCCAGCATTGTGCAGTATTGTGCAGCAACCAGAAGAAGATGACATGATTGTGTTTGAATAAATGTAGATTGTTGTACATGAAAAAAATTAAAACATCCCCTGAAAATAAGCCCTAATGCATTTTTTGGAGCAAAAATTAATATAAGACCCTGTCTTATTTTTGGGGAAACATGGTAGAATAGATTTATTTTATCAGTTGCTGAATGGTTAGTCGACTTCTGCGAATCCCATGGATTCAGCAGGTCTACTCTATTTGGGGCTAAAAACTATATTTAGTCCACAGTATCCTGGCTCAGCTAAAGTTTCTAATTTGTTAACAAACTGTCAAAATGTATTGAGAAAATTTTTTTAAAAAGCCCCTGTTTTCTCTTTCTCTTGCTCATTCTCTCTTTTTCCTTATCTATGGACAATTAAGAATAATAATTCTAAGCCATTCTGAGGGCAAAAGTTACATTTAAAGTTATTGATAACTCAGTGAGTTGGGCATCTAGAGTGAAGCCAGGTTGAGAATTCAATTCCTCACTGTGCCTTGCAAGAGAAGAGCCAGCCTGTGTGGCCTTGGGCAAGCTGCACAGTCCCAGGAGCCCCCCTCCCCCCAGAAGAAGGGAATGGTAAAGCACTTCTGATTGCTCTCTACCTAGAAAACTCTGGCATGGGTTGATTTGATGGCACACAACTATTATTAATATGCCTCCACCTTATACTTCCTTATGCTCTGCCCATTGCTTGAAGGTTATAATAGTAAGTACAGAACACTTCTGTTAGATTCTAGCATCTCTCGGCTTTTAGTGTGCTGACAGTTGTAAACATAGTTCTCTATTAATGCTAATATGGGCCATTAAGGTATTTGGGTGCTTAGATTCTTGTTGTTGCTGTTTCCAGCAACTCATTTCCTCATATATTTTGTTCTGCATCAGTTGGTGATAAGACTCCAGTTTTTCCCACTGGGCTTAGCTTTGCATAATCTATATTTTAATGTTTCAGAACAACATAATATTGCATATGCATTTGCTAACCTTCACAGGAATGAAACTATATTAATTAAGGCTGTATTTACTTGGGGCTATAATCTTGAATTGGAAAAGGTACATACGACTCCCCCTCCCCTGTATGGAGGCATTGTGAAATACTTTATGCTTTGAAAACATAACCAAGACACAATGTTTCAGCCCTGAATTAAAAATAAGGGCCATGTGTCATCTTCAAACTAGGAACAGTTTTTCTTTTAGAATTAAAGATAAAGTAGGGGACCAGAGAAGGTTAGCCAGGACGGTGAGAAGTCTGGAAACCAAGTCTTATGAGTCAAAAGGCAGATCAGGGAATAGATATGCAGCCTGTACTGGATGGGGTTGTAGTCCCTCTGAAAATCCAGGTGCACAGTTCAGGGGTGCTCCTGGATTCATCTCTGAGCCTGGATGCCCAGGTTTCGGTAGTGGCCAGGAGTGCCATTGCACAACTAAAACTAGTGCATCAGTTGCACCTGTTTCTGGACAGGTCTGAGCCGGCCACGGTGACACATGCCTTCGTTACGTCCCAACTGGATTACTGTAATATGCGGTTGTATGTGGAGCTGCCACTGGAAAGGGTCCAGAAACTAGTCAAGAGGCCAGAAGATCTAGGCTACACTGGTTGCCAGTCCTTTCAGGGCACCACTCAAAGTGCTGATTCTAACCTATAAAGCCCTAAATGAGCCCAAACTCTGTCAAGGATCATGTCTCCTTTTATGAGCCTGCTTGAGTGTTAAGATCAGCAGGAGAGGCCTTTCTCTCAGTCCCACCACCTGCATGGTGCATTTGGTGGTGACATGGAAGAGGGCCTTCTCTGTTGATGCTCCCAGATTTTGGAACTCCCTCCCACAAGAGGCCAGGCAGGCCCCATTTTTATGGTCCTTCAGTTATAGAGGATTTTTTTTTTTACATTCCTCTTACAGAAACCTGGAGCAGATTATTTTGTCTCAATAAACTCCATTTTCACATATCAGTTTTCGTATCCTGCTGTTTTAAAAAAGAATGCCTTAATACATATAGAACAAAGACATTAAAAGAACATAATTTAAAAGATGGAAAATTCTTGGTGCTTTATCAGGAAAATAGGGGGTGCAGGAAACATTTCTACGAATCTAGAAGTGAAAGCCTTTCTTTCTTTTCATTGACTTCCCACAGCTTTCAGTTCTGTGTACTTTATTTCTTGAGATATGCATAGCAGATGTTGGAGGTGTTTACTTCCTGAATTGCTGTGGAGAAAGAGCAATGGTGGATGAAAACGTTCTGCCCACCACTCCAAGGAAATGTCAGATCCCTCCAGAAAACTCCCATGAAGCTGAAGAGATAAAGCAAAACGTGCTACTTATATACTGCCCCATAGTGCTTAAAACAATGTCTGGTCGGTTTACAATTTAATTATGCAGGCTCTTTAGTCTAGAGAAAAGGTGCCTGGGGCGGGGGGGACATGATTGAGATGTATAAAATTATGCAGGGGGTGGATAAAGTGGATAAAGGGAAACTCTTTTCCCCTCTCACGCAATATTAGAACCAGGGGACATCCACTCCAATTGAGTGTTGGGAGAGTGAGAACAGACCAAAGAAAATATTTATTTACCCAGCGTGTTGTTAGTCTGTGGAACTCCTTGCCACAGGATGTGGTGATGGCATCTGGCCTAGATGCCTTTAAAAGGGACAGATTCCTGGAGGAAAAGTCCAACGCAGGTTACAAGCCATGATGGGCATGTATAATCTCCAGGTTTAAAAGGAAGGTACTTCAAAATGCCAGATGCAGGGGAGGGGTATCAGGAGACAGGTATCTAGTTGTCTCGTGTGCTCCCAGAGGCATCTGATGGGGCCAGTGTGAGATACAGGAAGCTGGACTAGATGGGCCCTTGGCCTGATCCAGCAGGGCTCCTCTTATGTTCTTATGCTACACATTGCCCCCCTCCCGCAAGCTGGGTACTTAATTTACTGACCTCGGAAGGATGGAAGACTGAGTGAACCTCGAGCCAGCTACCTGGGATTGTACCCAGGTTGTGAGCAATATACCTCTCGTTACAGTTTCATTATTACTTGTCACTTTTTTTCTAATTCAGAAACATTTGATATTTATCTTGGTAGGAGCCAGTGCTACACGAGGAAATTGACATTTGCATCCAGCTTGCAGGAGAGGCAGAAACTTTTTTCCCCCCTAGTCACAGCCCTTTTAGGAGCTCTTCTCAGGTTCCAGGACCTCCTGTCAAACAAGGAAAGCTTTTGGGGTGGTGGTGATTGCCATGGCCTTCCCCAGGGGCACTAAGGAGTGGTGGCTAGGTTTAAGGTGTTAAAAGGTGACAATGAGATGCTTTACCATGACTACCTGAGCAGTGTGTCAACCACTATGTATTTATTTATTTGACTTATATACCACCACCTGAGTGCATGCACTACTCCAGGTAGTTTCACTACTCTGGGCAGTAAAAATTAATGGAAACCAGAATATTCTTTATTTGCATTAACCATATGCCGTTGAAAGTAGTACATAACAGTTACTGGGATATATAAAAAAAACAGACTAACATCGAGACAACACACACACACACATTTACACCTACATATTCCAAAAAATTAAACAGGTAAGTCTGCAAAGAATTCCAATTTTGAAACCATATTTGATCTAATTTTAATTCCCACTGCTAAAAATTTTGCAGACTGTACCATCTCCTGTTTTTCTTGGTCTGCAAGAAGAAAAAATACATTAAAGAAACCTGATGAGTGACCCTGTCTTGTTATCTAAGAAAGGACAAATTTGTGTACATCTCTGTAAGAAGAGCAAAACAATAATACATGGGGAAATTAATGGAAAAGTCATTGACTGCTTTGGAAGTTAGGTCAGGGCAAAATGCACTTCCCAGAGAACATACTGAGAGGATAGCAAGCTGTGAAAAGAAGCACCACCAACATCTTGAAGATGGGGAAAAACGGTTTTGCTTCTTAAACACCCACCTCCTAACATTTTTGAGCTGTAAGTTCTTCAGTAATCACTTTTCTTTCAACCCAAAGACACTTCAGATAAATTGTACAAAAATAATGTATACAGAAATCACAAAATTCACTTTAGGAAATACAAAATTTTGTTCTTGAGTAAGAGCCTGAGCTCAGCTTCTGTTTATCAACCAATATGTGCAAGCTCTAAGGCCTGAATTCAATGGCTCATTCCAGCTAGAGTCAACTCAGTGAATCAACAGATAACTCAGGACTTATGTAAGCCCCATTGATTAAATAGAGCTATTCTACATGTGACTAACAATGAACAGGATTTAGCCTTTGTTTTCTGTGAATATGATGTTCCGTGAATGATTAATTGCTCATTCTCTGTCTCTTTTTCTTCTTTCCCAGGTAATGCATTTGTGGTTAGTCTGGCTTTGGCGGACTTAGTGGTGGCCTTGTACCCTTATCCGTTGGTGCTGGCAGCCATTTTCCACAATGGCTGGGCCTTGGGGGATACACACTGTAAAGCGAGTGGCTTTGTGATGGGGCTGAGCGTCATAGGCTCCATTTTCAACATCACTGCCATTGCAATAAACCGATATTGCTACATATGCCACAGTTTTGCATACGACAAAGTGTACAGCTGGTGGAACACGATACTGTACGTCTGCTTGATCTGGGTCTTGACAGTCATTGCGACCATACCCAACTTTTTTGTCGGCTCTCTCAAGTATGACCAGCGTATCTATTCATGCACATTCACACAGACTGCTAGCTCTTATTACACTATCGCTGTCGTCGTCGTCCATTTCATCGTACCAATCACCATTGTGAGCTTCTGCTACCTGCGTATCTGGATCCTGGTGATCCAAGTAAGGAGGAGGGTCAAGTCAGAAATCAAGCCGAGGCTGAAGCCAAGTGACTTCCGAAACTTTCTCACAATGTTTGTTGTCTTTGTGATCTTTGCCTTTTGTTGGGCACCGCTGAATTTCATTGGACTAGCTGTAGCCACTAACCCTTCTGAGATAGCACCCAAAGTTCCCGAGTGGTTGTTCGTTGTGAGCTATTTCATGGCCTACTTCAACAGTTGCCTTAATGCAATAATCTATGGACTTCTGAACCAAAACTTTCGGAAGGAATATAAACGGATCCTGATGTCACTGTGGATGCCAAGGCTGTTTTTTCAGGATACTTCCAAAGGTGGGACTGAAGCTCAGAAGAGTAAACCCTCTCCTGCTTTAAATAATAATGACCAAATCAAAACTGATAGTATGTAAATATATGAAAATTGAATGCTAAAGGGTATCTTTTTGTGAACTTGAAATTCTGTAGGTTTAAGGTTGTACACCTCATCCTTGCTTACTCTGTTCTCTGCGTTCCAGCTGAATGACCTACCTTGATGACTGGAATCCCGTCTTCTCAACAAACCAAGTTCTGTTTACACGTTTATAATTTAATCATTAGGCACTAATGTGAAGGCTTGAGAGTTCAGAAAGCAGAGGCAAATACACCTGCTATGTTTTGTTTTTAAATGTTTGAAAGCCAATCTTTGGATTCGGATGTACGCACAGGACCAACCAGTATGTCGTTCATGTTTTTATAAAATATGGCTCTCAGGAAGTAGTATACTTGCACTGTCTTTTGAAGAATTATGGTAGGTGATGGCTTAGCAAAAAAACAAACAAACACTCATGGATTTGTGTATGAAGATGGGTGCAGCCCTTTTCTAGATGAATGTTGTCCAGATATTATCCCCCCACTCCTCAGCAGCAATGCCACACAGCTAGGGCTTGCAGGATTTAATGTCCCAGGACATTTTCATCTGCAAAAAAACAACAACAACGCCATCTTCCACCCCCTCAGGCATTCCTGCTTTCGCTGAGCATAGGCGCAAATCTGTACAGTAGTTATTTTCCTAAGCAACAATATATTTGTGTGAATTTTTAATGTGGGTATGCTCATACACGCGCACACGCACGCACGCACGCACACACACACACACACACACACTATACATCCAGGAATAGATCAACACAGCTGCCTGGATAGTTTGTGGGGAGAGAGGGCTGTTATGCTGAACAAACACACTTCAAAAATGGATAGTGCTCCTCAAAGCTGAAATATATGGCCCTTAACTATCATATATAGCCACATAAAGACACTGAACAGTAATCTACTGATAGATGACACGGAGGAGTGACTTGCAGAGCCACCCAGGGGAAAACTCATCCTCATAATTTCAAAGGTGTGCCCCCTGCCTCAGTCTTGAGACACTTTTAATTATAGGTAATCTTCTCAATCCCACAAATCTCCCCCTGCATATCTAGTGGAAACAACATTCTGTGTGAGCTTGCTCATTGCCAGCTACTCTTTTGATAACCACTTACAAGTCAACTGGGCAACAGTTCAATACTCTGATTCTTTACATTTACTTTTTTTAAAAAAAAAATCACAGAGAAGACTGTGTGGTCTACCAGTACAGATCACAAGTAGAGATGAGCACATGCTGGAAAAATGACGCATGGGTGAACCCCCCACCCCAACCCCAGAAAAACGAACCAGTTCATGGTTTGTTTTGTCCAGTTCATGCCTTGGGGAGGGTAACCTACTGCCTCAACCCCCTCTGTCACTCCCACTGTCCCCATCACTTCTCTGCCTGGTCCTGCTTCCTGCTCCTCTTCGTTCTCCCTTCCAGGAGCCAAGCCATAGTCTCTGAAGATGGTGGCAGTGGAGGGTGAAGAAGAGGAGTTGGCAGGGCCAGGAAGGGAGGTGGCTGGGGCAGCAGGAAGGGAGCAGAGGGGCCTTCATTTTGCTGAAGCAAAACAAAGTGCTGAGCAGAAAAAAGTTTGGCACTTGGTTTTGTTTTGGCAATACGGGTTGCATGAACCGATCCATGAACCCATTCAGTTTGTGCCTATCTCTAATCACAACTTAGCCACTTTAAGAATGTCTGCCATGGCTGAATCCAGGGGGGAGCAGATGACTCTGATGTCACAGGGGTGGTGAATGCACTCCCAAGTTTTACCCTGAACTTTAGAGAAACTATCCAGGGTGCTGAGTCTATTTTGAGTTCAGGTTGAGTTGCTTAACATTTACTGTTATGTGTCGTCAAGTCAGAACTGACTAACAGCAACCCTAACAGGGCTTTCAAGGTAAGTGAGATATTTAAGGAACGGTTTTACCAGTTCCACATCCCCAGTGAGTTCCTATGACTGAGGAGGGATTTGAACCCAGGTCTCCTGAGTCCTAGTCCATCACTCTATCCACTACACCACATGGGGTATCACAATAAATTGCAAATATGGTAGGCCATTGAATCAATGAGGATTTGGTGAGACCACTGCTGTATACGTTCCATTGATTCAATGTGCTTACTCTGGTTGCAACTTGCTACCCAAAGCAACAGGATTCCAGTCACTGTGTCTTCCTAAATTTTGGGGGTCTTTATTGCAAGTAAACACACTTAGGATTGTTCCATAAAAATCCAGCCATGGGTAAAAGCCTTGAACTTTCGCCAGATAATTCTTCTCTGGAAAATGTTGACCCCCATGAATGAGCAGTATTTTTTCCCCAAGGAGTATATATGCAGGCATCCTTCTATAAAAGCTGAAGATATGTTCTTTTCTCTTTTCACCTTTCTCCCCAACAGACACATCAGTCTATTTCGGGTCATTATCAAAGTTCACACATGCTGATTCATAAATCCATTTTGTTTCATTTCCTCACAAATATATGGGGTAGGGTTTTTTTTAATTCCCCATGAAAATTCCTGTGTATTACCTGGAATCCTATATGTGTTCCCACATTAAACTGTGGCTTTAACAAGAACAACAGCAACAACCTACATGAAAATCCCAGTACATTGGCTCAAAGCCTATTGGCACAGCTTGCTGCTGCTAATTGATGAGGTGCCGGTGCACATCTCAGTTGCAGGCTGGGTCATATGCTTATTGCACAGGTTAAACATACCCCAGCACCTCATCAATCCGCTGCAATTAGCTGCAGTCAATTGCTCAGACTTTACACATACACCAGCAGGATTCCCGGCATTATCTATTAAATGAACTGTTGGATAGCTCAGTGGTTTAGGTAGAGGTTGAGAATTCAGTTCCCCATGGTGCCTCCTTGACAGAGGCTGGATTCGATGATCCATAGGGTCCCTCTTAGATTATTATTATTAAATATTTCTTAACAGGATATGTTCCCGCATAATGCACATTTTAAATTGACCTCACATAATTTAGTCGGTATGCATTAATAAATTATTTTGGCACACTGTTGAGCTGAACGCTGCATCACTGTGTTTAGACAAGCAGAAAACCAAGTTAATAACCGTACTCCATATTGTGTGGATCAAATTGATTCACAATCTAAACTCAAAATGGTTGACTGTTCCATGTAACTCTGCTTTCAAATAGTAAATTCTCCTGACCTTTTATTATAGAGATATGGTAAGTACAAGAGGTATTTATTTCTGGCACAGTGAAGAAAAAAGCTATTTTATGGGTCTTTG
This sequence comes from Intellagama lesueurii, assembly GCA_037013535.1. Classification (NCBI taxonomy): domain Eukaryota; kingdom Metazoa; phylum Chordata; class Lepidosauria; order Squamata; family Agamidae; genus Intellagama; species Intellagama lesueurii. Next base: position 13,869,821 of record JBAJHW010000003.1, read on the forward strand.
ATAGAGGTTATATATTTGCAATATAGATTTAAAGTAAAAACTCTGGAAGAATATTCCAAAACTGTATGACAGGATTGACTATGTTGAGGTAATAAGCTTGATGGTTTCACATATTTAAAGGTTCGATGCCAGCATTTAAAATAACGATGGATTAATATTTCAGAGAGCAGCAAAGAGAATCGAAATTTAATGTGTATCTGTAAAATATTTTGGAGAACACAACACTTCAGGGATAGAAAACGTCTGCTTTGGGAAGAGAATGTGCCTGTTCAAACATTGTATTCTCTCTTAAGTACTCAATTTTTATAAAGTGGTTGCATTTATTTCCAGCAAACAGTAACATACGGTTCTGCAATGTTCCCAGTATATGCAGCTCTGTAAAGTTCCTATCATCCATCCATCCATCTCTTTCTATTTTGCCTGTCTCCAAAAATGGGGCTCAAGGCATCTCACAATAAAACTGAAAACAAGATCTGTCTATTAAAATACAGTGAACTTAGAGACACAGTTTGAAACATATCAATAAAAAGGGATGGAAAAGACAGAAAATACAATCACTCCCTCAGTAAGAAGCCTCTACATTCACTCAGGGTACATCCAAACAGGGATAAGTTGGAGTGGCCTGGTTTGCCCTTAAAAGGTTATTGTCTTTAGTGAGATCTATTTTATCTGTCATTTGAGCAATCCTTCCTTTCGCATTGTCTGATTTTTCCCCCCATGGGAAGGCAGGTCTTTGGATCGCTCCAATTTGTCCCCCTTTTGATAACACTCTCTTTCTCACCCCCTTCCCTACCTTTTCTTGTGGCCATCATTCAGTGGATCACAGCAATTTTCCTCTTTTTTTGTGAAATCAAGCAAGTGACATAGCAAAACAGCAATGCATCAACCTAGCATGGTACACATAACACTACCAATAAACTCTAGTTATCTTGTTTATCTAAAATAACACTACATCTATTGGAAAATAATTTTTTTTTAAAATTAAAAGCCATCTCTTTCACTACTACAACCCACCAAACAGGTCACAGGGTTGTCACCTCAGAAAACGCTACCCACAACTCTATTTGGGCATAAACTAGCCATCTGCAGAGGATACAGAATGGGTAGTTAGGAGCCATCATGCCAAAAAAACGTGTAACCTTGGTGTTCTGCAGGAATGTTCACTAGTTTTTTAAAAGTTTGTATTTTAGCCATTTCCCCCGTCTAAACAAGGTTTGCGATGGGCCACACCTTGTTTTAAAGGAGAGTTATGTATCCATAGTGGTACGATTCTCCTATTTTGAGAGGAATGCTTAGGCAGAACTTGGGACCACAAAACTGGTCATATCCAACTGCATCTGGCCCCATAGCCTGTATGATTTCAACCCCTGTTTGAACATTACAGCCAACTGTATAGTTCAGTGAGTGAAGCATTTGGCTATGGAGCCAGAGGTTGGGAGTTCAATTCCCCACTGTACATCTGAGAAGAGCTGGCCTCTGTGGCCTTGGATGGGCTCCGCAGTCCCAGGATGGCTCCCAGAAGAAGGGAATGGTAAACCACTTCTGGGTGCTTTCTACCTAGAAAACCCTGAAAAGGATTGCCATAAGTCAGAACTGACATGACAGCACACAATTATAATTATTATTTGAAAGTTTCAGCAGAAAACAATTGAGGACTCTTATTTCAGAATCTTGCCACTTAAATGAATTCCAGCACATGAGAAACTTTGCCTTTCTTGAACAATATGTTCCGGGTTTCCTCGGGCAGCACAGCCAGTGGTGATATTGGATGAGGTATTCTGATGTTAGTTTGGGGGGGAAAAAACCCTCTCTCTTTCTCCCAAGACTGGGATTCAAGGTGGCTCACAAGATAATTAAAAAAACAGATACAACTAAAATCACAATAGGGTATTATTAGACTATCAAAAAGCAATTACACAGATTAACAGATTAAAACAACCACCTAATTAAAAAGTGCACCAGTAGAGGAGAAAAGAGAAAGGATAGTATCTCCCTCTTCCCCTCATTCAAATATTACTTTAAAATTGTCAAAAGAATTAATTAATGCATATCCTAAGGGTGTATAACGTGACATTTCTTTCATATAGAAATAAAAGAGAACATAGATATATTCAGGCTACTTTGTACAGTGCAAAAAAAAAGTTTTCGTCTGCAGAATGGTTCCTCAAAAGCAGTTTGGCAAGGGGGAATGATTGATAGACAAAATAAGTTTCCAACCTTGGGTCTCCAGATGTTCTTGGACTACAGTTCCCAGAAATCTTGGCCAGCACAGCTAGTGGTGAAGGCTTCTGGGAGTTTTAGTCCAAGAACATCTAGGGACCCAAGGCTGTTAACCATTGTAGAGCTTGAGTTTCCAGAACACCCCAGAACAAATGGCCACTGAGGCATTCTGGGAGTTGTGGTTGAAACAATTAACTTTACCCATGTCTGGATTTTATTTTTATCATATTAAGTACAGAGGCTGTCCTAATCTTGACAAAGCATACAAGAAATTAAGTAATATGCCAAATGTTGTAACATAGCATTAGTCACTTGCTAATGCTTTTGCTATTCTATTAGCGCCATCTATGACAATGGAGGGAGAAGGTAGATAAATGGTGATATTTTGATTAGAAGTTTATTTCTTTACAAATATTTTGCAGTTGTAATGTACTTGAGAGAACCTCCAGTGCAACTGCTGATTTTTAATTACATTGTAAAGGGACTCCCTCTTCTAATTAAGTAATACCCATTGGTTTTTCCCAAGCAGCAGCTGACTTGAAATTATGAAACATGATGTCAACATGGGCCTACTTATGTCTGTACTTCATAGGCTCAGAAGATGAACAATCCAATAGTTTCTTGGGTAAACAAAGCTCATGGGCCTGATTCAAGTGTTAGTAACGCACACAGAGAGAGAGAGAGAGAGAGAGAGAGAGAGAGAGAGAGAGCCATGACAGCAGAAATACTGAAAAATATCAACTACTGGCAAACAAACTCAGAAGCCAGAATTAGAAGAAGTAACTCAGGGCTTTGTGGTGTACACACAAACATGTAAACAGGGCTAAATATATGCATAGCTACAGAGTGAGGGTTGAGAGTTTGCATCCACAGCGTGCCTTCTGTGAGAAAGACCAGCCAAGATCACACAGATCTTGTGTGACTGATGAGATTATGTGTTCTGGGCAACAAGGATGATCAGGGAATGGAAACCAAGCCCTCTGAGGAAAGATTTAAAGAATTGGGCATTATTAGCCTTGAAAAAAGAAGACTGGGGGAGATATGTATGATAGCACTTTTGAAATACTTGAATGATAGTAATAAAAACAAGGAGCGGGATCTGTTCTCAGTCATACCAGATTTGATTAATAACGGGCTCAAACTAAAGGAAGCCAGATTTAGGCTGAATATCAGGAAAACACTTCCTAACTGTTAGAGCAGTACAACAATGGATTACCTTTTCAAGAGAAAATTGGAGTACCATCTGTCAGATCTGCTTTGATTTGTGTTCCTGCATTGAGCAGAGAGTTGGACTCGATGGCCTTATAGGCCCCTTCCAATTCCATTATTCTATGATTCTGCCTCCTCTGTGATGTTGAGCAAACAGAACACCACCAGGAGGAACTGGTAAACCACTACTTCTAGAAAACCCTGGAAGCACTGCCATAAGTAAGAATCAACTTAATGGCAGATAAACATGATTCTTAAATAATGCTATGGGGTGTGTGTTGTGCAGCTGTTTGATATGGCTGATAAAGCTTGCAAAGCAGAAGCATTAGCCCAGGGGTTTGCCTTTGTCAGACTTGGACTTATTAGATTGTTGTCAAGTAGCAGTTCTGTATCATCACACTGTCTGTTTATTTTTCCAGCTGTGCCCTGTTCATATTGGTCACTTGCATTTCGCATGTTTTGTTGTTTTTGCCATCACGACTCACAAATATTACTATAACCACTGGATTTAAGTACGCATGTGCATGCTGGTAATTTAGAGTTGTGGTTTTTTGTCAATGAATTGCTTGCAGGTCCTTGTTTTCTCTTTTGTCAGATTGTGAGACCCCATCCTGTTTGTGTGTTCTGAAACAAAATTTGCCACACGATTCAGCCATTGAGCAAAACTGTTTCTAAGTGAGAGCAATTCATTGATTAGATTGGATTAGATTCATTTTTTACCTCACCTTCCAAAAATAATGGAACTCAAGGAACTATATAAAAGAGTCAAAACATAATTATTATTGTTTCAACTTACATAGTGCCCCATATTGCTACAGCACTCTCTCAGTGGTTTATAACATAATTAATTACTCAAGGAATACTTTGCGCGCGCCCCCTCCAGTTACCTGGGTACTCATATTAACAACCTCGGAAGGAAGGGAAGGCTGAGTGAACCTTAAGCCAGCTATCTGAAACCATCAGGGTTGAACTCAGAGGCAGTGGGCCTGGCTTCCCTGCCAGGAGACAGCTGCTGCTTCTGTGCATGCACCTACCTATCATCTGGGCAGCAGGCACATGCTCAGAGGCAGTGCCAAGCTCCAGGAAGCCAGGCTGCTGTTTTTGAGCACACACCCACCACCTAACAGTTGGAACATTCTCCAAGGCATCTCAGAGCTTCCCCGCCAGGATCCTGTTGTTGTTTCTGAGCATGTGCCCATGGTGGAGGCACAGGAGAAGGTAGGACTCCCCCAGAATGAACCAGAAAAACAAACCAAGAACCAGTTCATTTTTCTGGGGTTCATGGTGGTTCATGGTTAGCCACAGACCCTCACAAACCATCAGTTTTCCGGTTTGTGCCCATCTCTAGTCAAGAGGCCACAAGATCTAACAATATTCTAATCGATATAGCGCTGCTGCCTTTAAACCAGTGAATTATCTGGATATTCAGAAAACTTTGAAACATTAAAGTGATTCCCTGGACGATCAGAGGCACATCACACCCTTTTGTTGCTCTCAGGGCAGAATATAAGTATGCTGTATAATGTGGTGAAATTTTACAGAGCTGCAGTCAAAATGCATGAAGGAAGGGTTTTAGTAAATCTATAATTATTTTTAGTTAATAGTAGCCATCTTTCAAGAGGGAAAACACATCCAGTACTAATTATACCACCGGGAGATTTTTAGCTATAATTTATATTTTTAGGGTGATAGTAATGTAGAATAACATGCTTTTTGCATCTATGGTTTATTTGTATTTCAGATACAGGTCACTGATCTGAATAAAGTCTATCTATCTATCTATCTATCTATCTATCTATCTATCTATCTATCTATCTATCTATCTATCTATCTATCTATCTATCTATCTATCTATCTATCTATCTATCTATCTAAATTTAATAACTATTGAATTAACTGAGACCTGTACTTATTGCTTAAAGGCCTGAGTTAAAAGCCTGTCACCTGGTGACAAAAGAACAGAAGAGAGAGGGCAATGCTAATGAATAAACTGATCTGAGAAGCCAGAAGAACAAGGTGAATTTGACTTTTGTCCTCTAGACAATGTGAGGGGTCTTTTAAAATTTAAAAACAAATTAGGGGTTTCAGGGACTGAGGGCTGTCATCCAAGGTCCTGAAGGCGTATGTTTGCCCTCCCTCCTGAGCCACTAAAACTTGTTAACTACAAGTTGCTGCTCTAGGCTTAAAAATAATGTATAATAATAATACCTTTTATTACTTGGAAAGTCCAGTAGTGATAGGGAATAGTAATATTTGCAATATGTTACCCCACAGCTGTGTTCCAGTGTTTCCCACAATGCAGTTTTCTAAATATTGTTTTAGGGGGCAAACCCTCTCATTGAGGTGGTGGATATATATGCCTGAGTGATTTCATTTTAAATTGTAGGCAAGGCCCAAACATAATCGAATACAAAACAAACCCAGGCAGCTCCATGCCTGGAGGAAATTCAGCTACAAACTCTTCTTGTTATCTGCATTCTAGAATTTTGGAAGACATTTCCATTTTAAAAGTCTGGCATAATGTAGCTACACTGCACAAAGTGTAGTGAAAACTAGATCTCAGACTGTGTACACTCATGGAAATTAAGATTCATTTGCTTTTTCTTAAACTCAAAGGAGAACTAAAAATACTTAGGAGAGCTTTCCGTCTGAAATCACATCATGCCCTCAGAAATAAGCAGACCATCGGAGACATATTAGTGCCCATTTGAAGCAGCATTAATCTTCAGTTACTTTCTCATTCTTCCCCTTACCGCATCTGATCAAGTTAATTATGGTGCACTGCTGCATTAAAAGTGGACTTTTTCGGACTTTGGAATGTTTTTGTACAAACTGTAGTTCTAAACTTTTTGTGTGTGGTGGGAGCCGCCAACACCGGTAAGCTAAAACCTTCTGTGCCATCAGGGAGAGCTGATAGTGCTAAGCATTTAATGGTTGCAAAATGGCAACTTGAATAGCCCTTACTGCTATGTTTCATCAACACTCATGGCAATAAGGCCATCCACGTTGCTGTTATACATTTTGCCTGCTTCCCCATACTCGTTTCCAAATTTATTTCTGCATTATGTACATGTTTTAAGCAACTGCAAGATATGCATGGGTGTGTTTTCTTCTTTCAACCCTTGGCCCAATCCTACAAGATGTTTTAGGCATGCACATTTTGATGGCTTACCCGGGGCTCCTCTACCATAATGGCTCCTTTGTTTCAGTTTAATAAAGAAATGCAATCCTCACGAACCCATTCGAGTGCATGGACAAGTCAACATACCCGTTTGAAATGAATGAAGAAGGCCACAATCATGACTCAACAAAGTATGCAAAACAGTCAGGTCATTCCATGCATATAACCCTGCCCATTAAACTGGAATTCACTCAATCTGCTGTTGTGGCTAAATGCCACCCAACCACACATCCTATTATCTTCTCTCTCTCTCTCTCTCTCTCTCTTTGGTGGTTGGTGTTGTAGCTTCCTTTATGTTGTGTGAAATCCTGGCTGCTTTCTCAGGCTGGGGATGAATGGAAGCAGCACCTGTTACGATGCATGATACTCATAGAGGTGTACGGGCCCAGCTTTTGGGAGGTGCATGTATATATATTGCAGATCTGGATGCTGTTGAACCCTATTCAGTCTTTCCTAAGTTGGTACAGTAAACACTGGAGGAGCGGGAACATGCTATCTCAGTGCCCCGCATCATCCTCCAACACATAGAAGCCATTGAGTCTGAAAGGAAGAACCTCTTGTATCCACAGTGGTCCCCATATGAATCAGAATTTGAGGAAATTGGGTTCAACTCATGGAGAGAGTTTGAGGTCAGATTCATTGAAAACTGTACATAAGAGGGCAATGGAACTGGAACAGAGGGGTCAAGGCTGGCACTTTCTCCCTCCTCATGTGTTTGCTGTACATGATTGACAACAACTGAGTGGCCCTTATGAGTCAAGTATCTGTGACATACATGGATCTATAGGTCAGGGTGCAGAGTTCACATGTACTGATTCCAATGCATTAACAAGTCACCGTTTAGCCACAAGTGCCATAACCCTGTGTTGGATTGTGGCCAGGTCACCCCAGAAACACTTTGTTACTTCATTCACCTCACCCTGCCGGTATTTTTTCAAGACCTATCCACTAACATCAAATTAACTGTGTAGAGAAATGATTTATGTTATTCTTCAAAGGACTAGACATAGTGTTGAATTTGTAACAGTGCTTGGGTTTTTGTTTTAAGCAAGACCTTCGGACGTTGCTTTCTGGTTGTCTGGTGTTCCAGTAGGTTCAATTTGATAAACTTTTCTCTGTAATACTTCACTGTTTTCTTCTTTATGGGTTTTGTATTGGTGGGTTCATTCCCTATGAGCCAGGAAACAAGTTTACTTCAACCTGTGAAATAGTTCTGCTAATTAAATATAATTTTAATGATCTCACAGGTTTTCCTGTACTATCTTCTTTTGGCTGTATTTGATTTTTAAATTATCATTAATAATAACAACTGTGAAGAATCATGGACTTTGATGTGAATCAGAGAGTTTGATGTGATTCCAAAATAGGGATGGAAAACAGTTTTGTCAGAGTGGCACTTCCCTAGAAAAATGTCCAACTCATACCTCCTCAAACTGGCAATGAGGGAAAAAGTGCTTGGCTTCAGAAATTATTCTGTACATTTCCAAGGCAGTGTGTTTCAACAAAATAAAAAATGCACACAGAACTTTTTTGCTTACATTAGAAAAATCAGCATAATTTAAATAGTTTTGTTATGTTTGTTTGTTCGTTTTATTTATAGGCTGTCTTTCTCCTGATAAGGGGAGAAAAGTGCATGAACATTCTTTAGTTGATCTTAGAAATGTGTTAAAATGTACATTGGTAAAATGGGGAACAAAGGAGTGTATTTTAAAAAGAGAAAAATTCATACAGATTTCCAAGTAGGAAAGAAAATAATTCATAACCAAATACAGAACTGGGACAGGGAAATTCAACAACAACAAAAATGAAATGGGCGGAGTTTCACATCTCTGTCAAGGAGCATTCTAGCACAACCCCCTTGTCACTCAAGGCAACTAAAATCATTTATTTGCAAGTAAAACATAAAAACAAATAACATGACAGTTACAAATAATGCACCATTTTAACAACCGGAGCAGAGAAAAATACGTTAGGAAGCACTACTCAACAAAACCAAGAACTGCATGCTTGTCATATAATTAACTTCTGGAATCAAAATATTTTGGCGCAGAGGGACCATAGCCACATCTAAGCTGTTCTTGCTTCTTTCTCCTCCCAGCAACCAAAGTACAGATTGTATGCTCATCTTCTGGAATCCTCTACTATTGGGTAATTCCATATGAGGGGAAATCTGATTGAATTTGTGTGTAGCATATGTATATTTAAACTCTCATTTTAAAAAGCCAGGAAATTCAATTACAAAAAAACTTATGGTTTATGAATGTGGGATATTGTGCTTCTGTACCCATGATTCAAAGAAACGAGGAAATGGCCTGATACTACTGCACCATATTGTGCCTGTGTTGCTAGCAGGAAAAAGGATGCCAAGCTTTATGTACCAAAGGGCAGCCTGAATGTTGACAACACCAATGGCAGTAGTCAAGATGGTCTATAGGATATCCTCTTCTGCACACTACCATTGTTGAAAAACAGCCTTGACAATTGCTTTGTCAACTCATTTGAAATGTGGTGTTGGAGGAGAGCTGTACAGATATGAAGACAGCCAGAAAAGCAGAAAAAATGGGTGCTCAATCAAGTCAAGCCTGAACTCTCACTAGAGCAAAAATGAGTAACTTGAGCCTACCCTACCATGCACATGTAATGAAAATACAGAAGTGACCAGAATAGACTATATTGCTTTGGAAAGTGGGGTGGACCAGTAGACAAAGAGGAAAGTCTAACATGAAATTGGATGAATCAATGAGGAAGCCACATCTGTTAGTGTGCAAGATCTGAGCAGAACTTAATGGGAAAGACAATATTGCTAGGAAGGGGAGGGACAGTAGGAGGAGAGAACAACCTAACACAAGATGCCGTTGTTTTGCAAGATCTGAGCAGAGCTGTGACTTGCTGGCTCATAGCATCTTTGGAGATTTTTCTGAATTACCAAACAATGCTATAGTAACAAGATTGGTGCAATAGGCACCAAAGCTCTGCTGACATGGAGTAAGGCCATCCCCAGCCACAAAGCAAACAGCAGTAAATTCAGAGCTTAAATGAGCAAGCTTCTGAATATTTATTCTCTATTTCTAAATATCTTTTAAAATAATTTTACACCAGAAACAAAATCTCATTTAATTGTCTGTTTGGCTAGGAAGGAGTTAAAAAGTTCTCTTCCTGGGAGTAATTTAATTTAGTCCTGACTGGTAGGGTCAAAAGTTCAGAGCTCCCTTCCCAGTTATCAAGCTGAAACAATGTTTCTGTTTGGAACACCGATAACCAGTTTATGAAAAAGTCAAGTTTTTCCCTTTTGAAATTGCTTTTTTCACATTCAACATTACAGCCCCTGAAGCCTGAATCCCCAAATGGAAAAAAACAAAACCCAGCTGATACAAACCATTCTCTGTCAAGATAAGCAAGTTTGGTTGTTTCAATATATTTAATCTGTTTTAAATCTGTAGACAAAAAAGGTCACTGGTTGGGAGGGTGTAAATCAAGTTTACTTTTTAAAAATCATAACTTAAAAACCTTTCCCCCAAACACCCCCAAATTCAGCATAGAACAAGAGCAGACTCTAAGTTATATCTGTGCCAAATTTGGTGCTAATACGAAGTCCAGTTTCAAAGTTACAATTTGTTTTGTTTGGGGTCCTCCCATTTTTAGAATTGCCTTATGGAATGCTGCTCTGCTGCACAATTTCTATTGCTGCACTCTCATATTCAGAGATAATGTCTCCTATATCTTTATGAAATACATGGAAAGGGGTACCCCGGTAAGTGTAGTTTAGAGGCAAGAATGCAAAAAATGAAACTAGTCTAAACTTTTTGTCCTAACCAGTAAAAGGCAGAACTTCTATTCTGCTTTGCATCTGTTCATGCAGAAGAAGAATCACTTCTTCACATTAAGGTGCGGAACTCACTGCCACAAGATGTGGCAGCGACCAGTAGCTTCAGTGGTTTTAAAACAGAGATGGTACAAATTCATAGAGTGCAATGTGTACAGCCCAATTAAGATTGTGGCAGAGCAAGAGGGCAGAGTTTGGAAAAAGTTACTTTTCAGGCTACAGTTCCAGAATCCTCGAGTCAGAACAGTCAGTGGCCACATTGGCTGGAGATTCTGTGATCTGTAATGATTTTGCAATAAAATGAAATACTGCATCCAACCCCAAATCTACAAAAACAAAACTAGAATTGGTCTTCAAGCAACATTCCCTTATGATTTCTTGTTAATTTTATTTTTTTTGGGGGGGGGGGGATGTAGTAGTATGGTTCCTTGTGGGTTCAGGAGGAATAAATGTGGTACCTGGCCCCTCCTGAATATTCTACCTCCTGCTGTAGCACATATATTAAAAGTAAAGCAGCAGGATCTGCAATAAAATGTTGCAGTGTAGAGTGCTGCTGTCCAGCCACTTGGTTACATCCCTGTCACCAAAGCTCGATTTTTTGGGGGGGGGGGACGGCTAACTAGTTGGGGAGTCAGCACATCATGGCCAGTGACCCCGTTCACTTTTCACTGAGCTCTTTTGAGGTTTCTGTAATTACCACTTTTATCTAAAGCCTTTTTTCAAAGCTGCTGGGAACCAAGGGGGTCCCTTAAGTCTGATGATACCTCTGTCTTGTGTGTTGATGGTGCCATTTTCCTATTTTTGAGATCTTTCGGGTGGACCATTCTCGTACTCTTGGTGGAAAGGTGAATCAAAAGGCCTTCATGGCCACTTTTCTCGTGATATGGAACTCCCTACAATGTTGACCCCTGTTGCTGTTGTTCCCCACCTCCAGGATTTGGAAGGAGCACACTGCAAATAACATAGTTACCTGTCATGAACTCTTGTTTTGATGACAAGGGCACAACAAAGCTGCATTTCAAAACTAATGTAACAAATTGGAATAACCAGACTTTACTGGTGTAATTATTAACACTTTTTAGTTACTTAAACATTATTTTTAAATGGAGCTTTAGAGGCATTTTGATAGAAAGTTTTTAAATTACCCTTCTGTTATGAATCCTAAGTTAGTTTTGAAAATGGAAAGACACCAAAAAGTGACAAGAAATGGAATGAACCACCCAAAAAGTTGCTGGTTTCCCCATTGGAAAAAATGGGGAAACCAAATCCTGTTGTTTAGCCTTGTAAATTGCACTAGCGTAGGTCCATCGAATCAATGGGGATTTGTGGGTCTACTCCCTCATAAATTCATTTGGTTCGAATGGGCATGCCCTAATTGCAGCTTATTATGCTAAAGTAACTCACAGTTAGAGTAAACCAATGGAACTAACAAAAGAATTGACTCACCAATTCCTCATTGATTCAGCAGGCCTAATCTAGTGCAATTTACAATGCTACGCAACAGGATTTCGGCCATGGCAATGAATAAGAACAACAAATTAGGATTGTAAGTAACCACTATAACAAGTAACATAAATAAATTCATTTTTAGAAGTAACTTTCCCACCTTTGGGCCTTCTATGGGCAGGCAAAGACATTTTTATTCAGACTACCTTTTAGCATATAAACTGAGTCACTTCAGAGTCAGGAAGTTTGTTTAACTACTGGGGAGGGTCTTCTTTTACAGGTGTGTTTTTAGATTGCATTTCAATCTGTTTTGCTCATTACTTAATCTGCCTTATGACTTAATTGCATCCATGCTACTTGATTTTATGATTATTAGCACCTTGAGTGCTGCTTTGTTGAAGAAGGGAGGGAAGGAACTAAATGTGATGAAGAAATACATGAGTAACAGAATTCACAGGCCAAACATCAGAAACTGAGGAATGATATGAATATGAATAAGCTTATTAAAAGTGGAACAAGAGGCAAATTTTACATTAAAAACATGTAGAAAAAATAATAATTCTATAGCAGCTTCCACTGACAGACCTGAATAATGGCACACCTTAATTTTCAGTGGCGATATACACAGTGGAAATTTATTTTGTTCAAGTAATTGAGTTAATGCATCTCCCCAGTTTGCCTTGATAATATCACATTGCTTTTCACTCATATGGACCTGATCAAAAAGCTTTAATGGAGGGGATTCAAGTTCACAAGTCTGAAAACCAGCCCTGAGGGGAAAAGCCTGGACTTACAAAACAAGGTTTTGAACATAATGAAATATTCAACATTATACAAATAGGGAAATGTAAAAAGTAATTGAAATTTCTGTTACAGACATGAGGTTTTCCAAGCCTTGAGCATTTCTCCCACCTCTTCTTGAAGCAGTTACTGGAATTATTTGTCTGCATAATCACTTTTACTTCTCAACGATGTTACGTGACTGCTTCAAATATGAGAGATTCAATAACAGAAAAGCTAGACCTTGGCGGATTATTGTAATGCCTTTTCAGCCAGCTGCTCAGTGACATTTCCATTGTGGAGAAGAAATAAATATGAGTGATAGATATCCATCATTCACAATCTTATAACTGGATCAATGTATTGTGGTCATGCAAAGTGCAGCCATCCTAACACCAGGAAGTCTGAACACAGAACACTGTTTCTGTTTTAGTTGCATTGGTTGTCCAGTATATTTCTGGCCTGTAGAACTGTAGGGTTGCAAGGGATTTCAAGTGTCATTGAGGCCAACCGCATAAGGAAGCAGGAAGGCCACAGATGAAGCATTTCTGAAAGATGGCCATCCAAACTCTGTTTAAAAACCTCCAATTAAGGAGGGTGTACCATCATCCAATAAAAGAAGGCCTAGCATTTCCAGATTATAGAATTGTTGAGTTAGAAGGGATTTCAAGTGCCATTGAGACCAACCACACAACAAAGTAGGAAGTCCACAGCTGACGCATCTCTGAAAGATAACCATCCAAGCTCTGTTTAAAAAACTTCAAATAAAGAAAGGTCTACCATCTTCCAAGATAATTTGTTCCATGGTCAAACACCTCTCACACTCTGGAAATTCTTCCTAATGTTTAGTCAGAAGTGTCTTTCTTTCAATTTGAGTCCATTGATTTGGCTCCTACCTTCTGAAGTAAACAGAAAACAAGCTTGCTCCATCTGCCAGCTCTTCACATATTTGAAGCTACCATGTCATATCTCATTCTTCTCTACCCCAGGCTAAACATCTGTTCAGTCCCTCAGCTGCTCCTCATAGAGTGTGGCTTCAAAATGGTTTGCTTCAGAAGGTAGCGCCCTCCTTCTGGATGACTTTTCACGTTGTTGATGGTCTCCTTAGTGCAATGTCCATAATTTGAGGCAGGACTCCAAGTGGGTATTACAGCTCTTGTTCTAAATGCTCAGGATCAGATTGCTTTAAGGACCCTCTTCAACCATATGACCATGCCTGTACATTATGATCTGCCCCAGAGGTCCTGCTCCTGCACTCACCACTAAGATTGGTTGCACTGGTAAGTATGAGAGACAAGACCTTCTTCATGGTGGTGCCACAACTTTTGAAAATGCTTCCAAGGGGCATATGATTGGCCCCTTCGGATTTTTAAAAGGGCTTTGAAATATTATCTCCTCAGGGTTGCCTTTAGAGTACCTGATTCAGGGGAATCAAGTCAACTTTCCATAACAATTGTGCCGATTTGATTTGTGGTGATATTACTATTATATGTTCTCTTTCTGTATGTTGCTTTGCAAGGAGTTACCACTTCAAAACAGCTGATGAATGCCTTTTATGAAGAATCAATGGAATTTGACAATCCATTGTTTTCTCCAAAATACTTCCTTTGACAGAACACACCTCAGCTCAAGAATTCACCTGACTGCAAGGCTTACAGACAGCACTGAAATAGTTTCTTTATCCCCACTACCCTTCTGCCTCTTTGGGAAAAACTTTGAAACAAAGGTCAGTCAAGCTGAATATAAGGCAACTGTGTGATGTGGCAACAAAAAAGGCAAATGCTATTTTAGGCTGCATTAACAGAGGTATAGTCTCCAAATCCTACAAGATACTAGCTTCCCTCTATTCAACACTGGTTAGGCCTCATCTTGAGTACAGTAGGACCCCCTTATCCACGGAATCAGTATCCACTCATTCACTTATCCATGGTCTGAAAATATTAAAAATATTAAAAGAAAAAAATCCAGGAAGAACTGTTTTCACATGTATTATCAGAACCAGCCACTAGAGAGAGTCAGAGACCGTGCTATGAATACTTGTTAGTGAAGAAGACATAGCATGGTCTCTGGTGCATTCTATTGACTAGTTCTGGTAATGCTTGTGAAAATAATTTTTTTCTGGTTTTTTCCTGTCATACAAAGGAGGGGCAGGATCTGTTCTCAATCATCCCAGAGTTCAGGACACGCAACATTGGTCTCAAGTTGCAGAAAGACAGATTTCAGTTGAATAGCAGGAAAAACTTCCTAACCATTAGAGCATTACGGCAATGGAACCAATTACCTCGAGAGATAGTGAGTGCTCCAATGCTGGAGGCATTCAAGAGAAATTCAGACAACCAGCTGGCAGATATCCTTTGATTTATATTCCTGCATTGAGCAGGGGTTGGACTCAATGGCCTTATACGCCCCTTCCAATTTCATGATTCTATGATTCAGCTGAAAAAGGGACAGAAGTTTACATGACCTTGCATCTCAAGTTAGGCTTATAACTATTTCATGTTGCATTTCACTATGATCAAGAAATACTCCCACTGAGGATAAAACAGTATTACTTTCCAACCAATAAATAAAGAACTAGACAACTAATACATGCAGAAAACAATGCACAAGCTTTAAAATGTGGACAGCTGAAATGTATATAGTTGTAAAACTACATAGAAATGCATTTTAGTCACGAAGGTGAAACTTATAAACTAAATGCAAAAATCATGTACCCATTAGATAAGTTGCAGAAACATAAGCACACTTTCAGGAAAAAAATTTAAAAATGCAAATTTTAATATGGGACTGAAAATCCCAAAGCATCACAACTTGATGCAAATCAAAGATGGAAAGGCAATGCAGGTGGGATTTGAAGAAACATGGTTTGTCATTGTTTTAAAAATGGTATGACTGTTTTTTTTGCTCAAGTAAACACTTTGTGCATGTTAGCATGTAAACTAGGTGTTTGCTATGCAACTATGGTCTTCTTCTCACAATAGGTGCAATGGTCAAAATTAAAAGGAGAACATTCCATAAAGAAACCCAATCAGTGCATTTTTACTTAAAAATAAAATCTCCAGCTGACTGTTGCATAAGAGTGAACACGTAGGATGGTCTTAAGAAGCATAATTACTGAGCCCTTTGAAAGGTAATTAAATGCTTTGTGCCATATAGGTCTGCTCTAATTGCAATGCATTGGCATTGGAGACAGTAATAATTATTTATGCTTTAATTTGGAAAAGTTTATGCAGAAGCACTTGGGATACTAAATATACTGATATTTGCTTTCTGCTAACCAGCTGGAGAGAATTTTAAGGACTGTACTGATGTCAAGGCATGGTGGAACAGTGAAAAATTATCACATGCAGATTACAGTTCCGGAGTATAACCGGAACTCAGATTTACAAAAACACTCTCCTTAGCTAAGAGCTTCCATGAGAATCTTCATATTCATGAGAACATGGAAAGCTTCATCCACAAGGGCAGCGGGCCTGAGAAATGAAGAACTGTGGGAACGACAAATGAAAAAGAAAGCAACTTGCACCAAACTCTGGAATTATTTATTTATTTTATTTATTATTTATTTATTTAAAATTTTTTTACCTAACCTTTCTCCTTGAAAAGGACCCAAGGCAGCGTACATCACTGAAATGTGATGGGCGGCTGAGAGGCCTAACTCCGAGGGAGGCCCGAAGAGAAAGAACAAGAAAGTGGGCCTTCTCGGCAGTGGCCCCTTGGCTCTGGAACAATCTCCCCCCAGAAATTTGTCTGGCTCCCTCACTGGGCGTTTTTAAGAGCCAACTTAAGACCTGGCTCTTCAGAGAGGCCTTCCCTCCTGTCGATACCTAACTTATTTTGCCATCCTCTAGTGTATTAATATTGTTGTTTTATTTTATTTTAATACTGTTGTTAGCCACCCAGAGTAGACTTCGGTCTAAATGGGTGGGATATAAATTAAATAAACAATAAAAATAATAATAATAAAGATAATATTTAAAGCTAAAAACAATGAGGGCACCAAGGTGGGTTACATCATTTAAAAGACAATATTTAAAGCTAAAAACAGTAAGTATACAGATACTGTTGTTGTTGTCTAGTCGTTAAGTCGTGTCCGACTCTTCGTGACCCCATGGACCAGAACACGCCAGGCCCTCCTGTCTTCCACTGCCTCCCGGAGTTTGGTCAATTTCATGTTGGTAGCTTCGATGACACTGTCCAACCATCTCGTCCTCTGTCGTCCCTTTCTCCTCTTGCCTTCACTCTTTCCCAACATCTGGGTCTAGTATACAAATACTAGAAAGGGTCAAATACCACACTACAACACAGTAAACAAAAACTACACCAAAACCACATTCAAAGCAATAAGGTACAACAATCCATTAAAAAAATCCCCACTCAGGCAGCCAGTCACTCAGGGAAAGCTTGTCTGAAGAGAACGGTCTTTGCCTGCTTGAAGAAGGACAGCAAAGAGGGGACCAGTCTGGCCTCCTGTGGGAGGGAATTTTACCCGTCTCTCAACTCTTCTCTTACCAGAGCCAGGATGAGAAATGTGAAAATCTAAATTTCACTTTGATAGAGGAGAGACTGAAGGTTAAAAATGGCCGTAAAATCACAGATTGTTTCGTGTCTGTTCTCCCCGTCCTACGTTTCGTGATGGAGCAGAGAGCTTCCTAGCACATGGTTGCATGTGACTCTCATTTTAAGAGATCAGGAAAATATACTGTTTTGAATTCCAGCTCCTATGATATCCCAGACACCGTGGTATCATAAATATTCCCTGCATTTGAGAAAGGCTGAGGAAATGTTTGCCTCACAGTTGTCAAGCTCATATAAGTTGTTCATAAGCAAATAAACAGAGCATGTTTAGTAATTCAGAAATTTAAAATGCAAACTTATGTAAAAGAGGGGGCACAAGGGAGTCAATATTTAATCCGTCTGTGAACTGATGTGGAATCAACACTTTCAGTGTTGGATAAACAGTTGGAAGAACTAATTGGATGATGCATCCAGGAAATCCCTCAAAAGCTTGCATTTGAACTAGGAAATAATGAGCTTCTGGTAACTTCTTGATGCAAGAGCCATAAAATATATACTAGCGCCATTTGTAGAACATTCTGACCTTCATACATGGGCAGCCAAAGATAAAGAAGTTTCTACACAGCACACATAGCTCTAAACTCTGGAACTCAGTTGGTAGACAGTCTCGCCTGACACTGCCCACATTCCTGGTGATATTTTTACAGTCTTCTTCCTTTTACATACTGCAAAAAGCTGATTTTAGAACTGCTGGATAGCTCAGTGGCTCAGGTCTCTGACTGTAGAGCCGGAGGCTGGGAGTTCAATTCCCCACTGTGCCTCCTTGACAGGGGATAGACTTGATGATCCATAGGGTCCCTTCCAGCTCTGCAGTTCTAAGATTATTATTATTATTACTTGGTTGTTGATCATTAGGCAGTTAATATTGGGTTCATTTGCAAGGCTGATTGCACTGTCAGAGAGTTTGAAGGAATTACATTCTTGTAATAGTGGGGCCAGCAGCCACAAAATTAAAAGACGCCTGCTTCTTGGGAGGAAAGCGATGAGAAACCTAGACAGCATCTTAAAAAGCAGAGACATCACCTTGCCGACAAAGGTCCGCATAGTCAAAGCTATGGTTTTTCCAGTAGTGATGTATGGAAGTGAGAGCTGGACCATAAAGAAGGCTGACCACCGAAGAATTTATGCTTTTGAATTGTGGTGCTGGAGGAGACTCTTGAGAGTCCCCTGGACTGCAAGGAGAACAAACCTATCCATTTTGAAGGAAATCAACCCTGAGTGTTCACTGGAAGGACAGATCCTGAAGCTGAGGCTCCAATACTTTGGCCATCTCATGAGAAGAGAAGACTCCCTGGAAAAGACCCTGATGCTGGGAAAGTGTGAAGGCAAGAGGAGAAGGGGACGACAGAGGATGAGATGGTTGGACAGTGTCATCGAAGCAACCAACATGAATTTGACCCAACTTCGGGAGGCAGTGGAAGACAGGAGGGCCTGACGTGCTCTGGTCCATGGGGTCACGAAGAGTCGGACATGACTAAACGACTAAACAAACAAACAAACAAACAATAGCGGGGCAGTAACATTAATCTTAACCTGTAATTTGACCCTTAATCTTAATTTCTCTCTGTCACTCCCTGTCCTTCACATTTTGCAATCTCCTTAATTTCTCCTCAGTAAGGTGAAAACTCCTCCCTCCCCCGCCCCATTTATTTATTTATTTATTTGTTTATTAAAAAAACGCCCTCAGCTAGAACACTCCAGGGGATATCAACAGCTCAGTTTTGCAATTAAAGGAATTAAAGCTCATTTGCAATCCCGTCAGCAGAAGCTTAGTCTTAAGCACAGCCAAGGATCCCCCTATCTCTAGTCCAAAAGATGCTGAGTTTCCCACAGGCGAGTCATATATGGCAGAGGATAAAAAGCTTAGCAAGTTTGTTGAGCGCAAGCCCCTGAAGCAAGGAATGATGAGAGATGGGGGCCATTGGATCATTGTATTCAGCAAGCTGTTGGATTTTGAAGAGGAGAAAAACAACATTCCTTCCTATAGGGTTGTGATATGCGACTTAATGCTTCTTTTCTTGGGAGGCTTGTGGGAAGAGAAGCATAGTCCGAATCCACTGTGCCTGATGCTGACCTTATTAGGGGGTGATAAACTAGAGAAGGACAGATGTTCACTGGAAGGACAGATCCTGAAGCAGAGGCTCCAATACTTTGGCCATCTCATGAGAAGAGAAGACTCCCTGGAAAAGACCCTGATGTTGGGAAAATGTGAAGGCAAGAGGAGAAGGGGACGACAGAGGACGAGATGGTTGGACAGTGTCATTGAAGCGACCAACATGAATTTGATGGTTGGACAGTGTCATCGAAGCTACCAAGATGAATTTGACCCAACTCCGGGAGGCAGTGGAAGACAGGAGGGCCTGGCGTGCTCTGGTCCATGGGGTCACGAAGAGTCGGACACAACTTAACAACTAAACAACAACAAAAAACTAGAGAAGAGGAAAGGCAGTTCGTTGGACTTCAGCTCTTTAAATTTACTTGCCCAGTCATGACGGTCCACTGCAAGGTTGGGTGGGTAACCTCCACTATGTTCTACCATTGACAGCAGTAGACTACATGGAGCTGTTGAAGGAGGCTTTCTCATCTCTTGAGGGGAAGAAAAGCAGATAATCTGAACAGCTTCTTCCGGTTTCCAGTGTAGAACATTTTCCAGAAGGAAAGAAGTCAGGCCATCGGCATTCCTGTGTGGAGGAAAAGAGAGGTCCTGTGTGTCACCTGCCAGTTCAGGGGAGTGAACAGGCAGGGGAACATCTGCTGCTGTGTCCCTCCACTTCCCCTGCAGAACTTCGGCCTGTGGGGACCCCCTTCTCCTCTGCATGACCAAGCAATCGCTGCTTGCTGGATTATGAAACAGCTACTGTACTTGGTTTTCTTCTCCCTTCCTTCCTCTGACATTTCCCCCCTTGGCTTTTATCACTTGTTTGGGGTGGAGTGTATAAGAAACATTTTTGTGGGCTTGTTTGTGTTTTGTTTGGGTTTTTTGAGAGGGATGGACAAGGGGATTTATTGAATGCGGCCTATGCCCACCTGACTTTGCTGTTGTGGGGTCTTTTGTCTGTTGAGGAGGGATGTGTTTTCAAAAGAGGGGGGTGTTGCAGAAGAGTAAGGAGCAGCCATTACAGTTACGAAGAGCAAGAGGAGATACAGAGTTGGGAGGCATCAACATTTACCTGCTTTTTAGTTTACTTGGTTTTTTTAATGTGTTTTCTCACTGCGTTTTGAATTCTATTCTTTTTCATACTGTGAGCCACCTTGGGCTCCTCCTTATCAGGAGGAAGGCAGCCAAGAAACAAACAAAGAAACAACCAAACAAATAAAGAAATGAATAAAGTGCTCCAACACTTGAGGCATTCAAGAAAAACTTAGATAATCACCTGGCAGATATGCTTTGATTGTATTCCTGCATCAAGCAGGGGGTTGGACTTGATAGCCTTGTAGGCCCCTTCCAACTCCACTTTTCTATGATTCTATGAAATAACATCATCATGGGAGGGGGTAGAAAATAAGAGGGCCTGTTGCCCCCTCCCCAAACTGTCTCCCAGGTCAAATATCCTGAATAGCCTTGACGGCAAAACCCCCGGGGTGGTACGTGTTGTTGCTAAATGATAGGTCAGTGAAAGGTAAGACCGCTAACATCCAGGATTTGAGGAAAGGTAAGACAGCTAACAGGGACGTGGTGGCGCTGCGGGTTAAACCGCAGAAGCCTCTGTGCTGCAAGGTCAGAAGACCAGCCGTCGTAAGATCGAATCCACGTGACGGAGTGAGCTCCCGTCGCTTGTCCCAGCTCCTGCCAACCTAGCAGTTCGAAAGCATGTAAATGCGAGTAGATAAATAGGTACCACCACGGTGGGAAGGTAACGGCGTTCCGTGTCTAGTCGCGCTGGCCACATGACCAGAGAAACTGTCTTCGGACAAACGCTGGCTCTACGGCTTGGAGACGGGGATGAGCACCACGCCCTAGAGTCGGACACGACTGGACTAAATGTCAAGGGGAACCTTTACCTTTACCTTAAGACAGCTAACACCCTGGATGAACATGCTGACCTGGCTTGCATTACAGAGACCTGGTTGTATGAAGCTGGAGGAGTTAGTCTTTCTCAGCTTCTCTGTGCAGCAGTCGGCCAGACCTGGGAGGTGATATGGAGATGAGGAGTTGCAATAGTCTATCAAAACTCAATTACTGTAATCACGTGCCCTGTCCCACAGATTGTAGGGTTTGAGTGCATGTACCTGAGAGTGGGTGCCTGGAACAGAATAGGGATTCTGTTGGTGTCATATCTACCCTGACGCACAAAAGTCTCCCTGCCTGAGATGGCTGAGCTGGTCTCAGGTGTGGTGTTGCAGTCTCCTCTGCTTGTTTTGCTGGGGGCCTTCAAAATCCACGTAGAGACCAGTTTATCAGGAGCCGCCCAGGACTTCCATGATGACCATGGGGCTGTCCCAAATGGTATCCGGCCCCACTCATGCTGCAGGGCACACCCCTGACCTAGTTTTCTGTCCTGGGCAAGATGGTGATGATCTGGGTGTGGCAGAACTCTCAGTAGTTCCATTGTCATGGTAGGGTTTTGGCTTATTGGAACACTGAGCTTCTGCAGGGGTGGGAGCTAATTAAAATGGTCCACTCTAGGAGATGGATCCAAATAGTTTCCTTATGGCTTTTGAGGAGTTTCCTGCTGTCTTGTCAGTAGATTCTGTCAAGGCTTCGCTGATCACTGCAATGGAGAAATGACCAGGGCTATTGACACAATAACAATGCATCCCATCCCATTGGCTTTCAGTGCCATTGACCATGGTATCTTTCTGGGGTGCCTTTCTGGGATGGTTCCTGGAGGTACTATTTTCCAATCCTTTCTGGATGGCCAAACTCAGAAGGTGGTGTTGGAGGAATCCTGTTTGACATCCTGGCCCTGTGGTGTTGCTCAGCCCTCGGTTCTCCCCCCGCCCACTCTGTTATTCTACTTGTACATGAAACCATTGGGAGAGGTTATTTGGAGTCTGGGAGTTTGATACCATCAGCTATGCTGATGACACCCAACTCAATCTCTCCTTCCTATCTGATTCCAAGGAATGTGTTCTCTGCTGAGACCAGTATCTCTTGTCAGTAATGGAATGGATGGGGGGTAACAAACTGAAATTTAATCCAAACAAGACAGAGGTGCTCCTGGTCCATCAAAAGACAAATCAGGATACAGGTATTCAGCCTGCACAGGATGGGGTGACACTCCCCTGAAAAGTCAGGTTTGCAGCTTGGGTGTGTTCTGAACTCAGCTCTGAGCTTGTATGCACAGGATTCAGTGGTAACCAGGAGTGCATTTGCACCGATAGAGCTGGTGTGCCTATCAAAGTTCGAATATTTGAGTTTATAAAGAGTTACTATGATCAGTGGAGTTATTTTAAAATGCAGCTTTGAGCTAGTTGTTTCCAAAAGCAGTCTGCCATTTCCCACAATCAAACAAACATTTTCCAGCCTGCCTAAGAACAAGGTCATCAAAATGATAACACTGCCAGTTTTCCAGTGAAAGCAAGTGTGATGATGTAAAATCCAAATACAAAAATAGGCAATGCCTTTATAGACCACTAAAAATCATCACACAATAAATGAGTGTGTGATGATTTCTTAGTAATCTATAAAGGTATTGCCTATTTTTGCATTTGGATTTTATTTTTCTATGACCAGACAGCTGCCCTTTACTTCAGTGATGATTCAACGAGATGGAGTTGTTTAGAGGTTGAAAATATGAAAAACTGGCAATCATGAAATTTTAGCAATGAATTAGAACTCTGGAGTCTGGATTTATTAACTTAGATATTTTTTAAAAAATGTTTTATAAACTGTTTTAAAACTGTTTGATTGGAGCTTGGTGGAGCTTAGCTAACAAAAACCACAAGGCAAAGCAGGAAAACAGCTTGAGCTTGAACACAGCTCAGATAAGAACTTGTATCTAATTTCTATAAATCAATGTACTGCACATGTCTAATATAGAAAAGCTATAAACTGTTCTGTAATCTGTAGTGTTCTGGAATGCTCTTTTAAAACACAGGTTCCCTCTTGTTCCTCTGCAGCCATGAATGATAAATGATCCTCTTTTATTTCAAATTAGTATCTGAAGAGGGTTTTTTTTCCCCCCAATAGATTTTTGGTTGTGCAACGTTTTCCCCTTGGAGCCCCAGTAAATAAATACCAATTGAATGGTCAGGGTGTCCATGAGCCTTGTGGACTATAGGGTTTTCGAAGTTGTCGGAAAAAGCAAAAGCAATGCTTCACCTCTCCCTTGTGAGTTTAAATTGCAGCCGGGCACAAATCAACCTTTTCTATTTGTGGAAAGAGAAACTTGGGAAGAGGACAATATCGCAGAATTTCCCCAAGGGAAGGAACAATCGTCCACCAATTTCACAGCACAGGGACTCACCCTTACTCATTGCAGCACACTGGGATTCTTCTCCCGGCACAGTTTTCCTCATCCCCATTCCAGGTTAATCTTTCCTTCATCTAGTTGTTCTTCATGATTGGGCTGTGCCACAGATAGTCTTTATTTACTCCCAGAAAACCCATTTGGTATGTTCTGTTGATAACACTTTTTAAAGGGGTTGGCTGAGTGTTTCTTCATAGGAAAACAAAAATGTGTACCGAAGATTGCAGAGCAAAGAAAGCTGAGTCATGCTACTTTGAAACACATTCCTGCCCAGCCCAGAAAGAGGACTTTCTGGGGTCAGCTTCCTCTTATCAGTATGGCCCAAGCACTCCAGCGGCTAATCCCAATTTAGCCTTATATAAGAGGGATCGCTAATCCTCCTTGCCTGCTGTATTTAGTCCTTGTCATGGCACAGCTTCAAAACTATGAGCAGTCTGTCTGAGAGGTCATAATCCCTGCCACAGTTGAACACAACGTTGATCACCAGGGACTGGTTAGAAGTGAGTCTCCAGGAACCGTCCATCATCATCCCCAAAACAGCCTGTTGTCCACCAGATGGAAAAAAATAAAGTTACATCCACTAAAACCTTGAAGGATGTTTGAGACTGCTGTTGCAAGAAACATAATCACAACTAACGATCTTTCCACACGCCTGACAGCCTTTGGCACTTAATTGAACAGCTAGCCAGGCTCTCTTAAGACATTGCTCACACCTCAAACTCAATCTCTCCGTGAGCAATTAAAGTCAATAAAGACAAGAATGGATAACTTCATCCTTATGAGGAGTTCCTATGGAAATGAAATCAAGAGGGGGGAGGAGAGATCATTCTCTACCTCTTTTAAGCATTCATGCAGACAGTTCGTTTGAGGGCAAAGCTGGTTTTGCAAAGGGAAGCGGGCTTGCTTTTCAGGGGATGGGATCACTGGGCTAAGATCCAGATCTATTACATGCTATCCAAGTTCTGAGTTACAGCAGCCCTTTCCAGAGTTTTCTAGTTAGAGAGAACTCAAATAGTTTACCATTCCCTTCTTTTGGAGGCATTCTGGGACTGTGCAATTCGTACAAAACTACATACTCTGGTTCCTGAGAAACACAGTGGGGAATTGAAGTCCAAGCCTCTGGTTCCATAGCCAGATGCTTAACCTCCTGAGCTCCTTAGCCTATTTTCTAATATGTGAGTGTTTCATCTTTGCAAAGAAGGCAAAAATTCATGGTTTGTTCCCGATGTTGAAGAGTGTTCAAGCACTCTTGGGGCAGTTTACAAGTTAATTATGAAGGCTACACATTGCGAGGGCCCCCCCCCCCCCAGCGAGCTGGGTACTCATTTTACCAACCTCAGAAGGATAGAAGGCTGAGAGTAGAGATGGGGGTATTCGTATACGCATATCCCCCCACAAGTGGAAATAATAAGGGTCTGACCCCATGGGGCCAAACTGTCCACTCACCATTCCGCCATGGACGTGCACTCAACGGAGCCTTCCTATTGCACCGTTGTCCGCAATGGATTAACCATTCCTGGCAGAGGCAGGATGACAAGCCTCTCTGCCAGGTCGCAGAGTGGCTAATCCATTGCGGACAACGGCGTGATAGGAAGGCTCCGTTGAGCACGCGTCCATGGCGGAATGGTGAGTGGACAGTCCGGCCCCATTGGGCCAGACCCTCATTATTTCCACCTGTGGGGGGATATGCGTATTCATATACGAATACCCCCATCTCTAGCTGAGAGTCAACCTTGAGCCGGCTACCTGGGATTGAACCCCAGGTCGTGAGCACAGTTTTGGCTGCAGTGCAGCAGTTTAACCACTGCGCCACGAGGCTCAGTATCTAGAGCATACAGAAGTACACTGCAATCCTTAAGTGATCCCTACTTGTTTTATTATTCATTATTCAAATGTATATCCTGCCTTTCTTCCAATAAGCTCAAGGTAGCACACATGGTTCTCCTCCTTACTTTAGCATCAAAACAATTCTGCATGGGAGGTCAGGCTGATAGACAGTATCTGGCCCAAGGTCATCCAATGAGTTTAGGGGCTCATTGGAAACAAGAACTTGGCTTGCCCAAATCCCAGTCTCACATTCTAATCATAACACCATATGGGCTCTAAAAAGTCTTCCCCCTTAATACATCCCACACAACATAATGGTGACAGGTATTTTACAACTCTTGAGGTATCACAAAGGCACCTGAGACGTACCTGTTCAGGTGCAACCAATAAAGGCAACTTGAATCAATTCCCAAACAGTGTTGGAACATCAGGTGATGTTTCATTTATTGAAGCATGATAAAGACAGATTAGCCCCACAGCGTTCTGAGTCCCTGGGATTCTTAATTATACACCAACAAGCTTTTTTATTTTATGTGTATTTATTTTTTTCGAGGAGTCAAGCTATTTCAGTCCACCTCACACAGATGGGTGGTCTCTGACTGTTGCCTAATTTCTACCAATCTTCCCCCACAAAATATTCAGTTTTTCCCACACCATCTGGAGGTGGGGTGGAGAGGGGAGTCCTGGGGGGGGGGGGAAGCCTATAATTCTGCAGCAACAAAGGAGGTTAAACCAAACAGCTACCAGAAACTATCATTAAAGAGAAGAAATTAAGACAAACAGGAATTCTCTGGGCACAATCATAGAGTCCATGTCCTCAGACATCTTGAGGGTGGAGATTGCTAAGTGAATTTTGTTAGCTGGGAGCATGGTGGAAAAAAAACACCCTCATGAGTACATGCTGTGCAGTAGTTTGCTTTTACTGTGAGTTACACACAGCAGGAGAATAGATGAAAATATTGGTGGCTAAAGCTAGCATTAGAAGCATCCCTCATAGACTCACAGAATAATTGAGTTGGAAGGGACCTATAAGGCCATTGAGTCCATCTCTCTGCTCAATGCAGGAATCAAAATCAAAGCAGATCTGACAGATGGTTGTCCAATTTTCTCTTGACTGCCTCCAGGGTTGAAGCGCTCACCACTTCTGGAGGTCATTGGTTCCATTGACATACTGCTCGAACAGTTAGAAAGTGTCTTCCTGATATTCAACCGAAATCTTGCTTCCTGTAGTTTGAGCCCGTTATTATGTGTCCCGCACTCTAGGATGATTGAGAACAGATCCTGCTCCTTGTCTCTATGACTACCTTTCAAGTATTTGAAAAGTGCTGTCATATCTCCCCTCGGTCTTCTTTTTTCAAGGCCAGACATGCCCAGTTCTTTCAGTCTTTCCTCATGAGATACAGAATTCGGGTTCACCCCTCCAAACAAAAGCATAATCTTTAATTCAACTGTGAGATGCATGACTGCCCCTACTATTAGTCATAGTGAACCACCCACCTCATTCAAGAGGTGCTGGGGAGTATGAAGGAAAGCCTTCAACTATTTCTCCCGGGCTCTCTGGCTTCTGTGTTCACCTGTCATACATTTGAAAAGTACAGGCATCTTGCAAAGTTTAGAAAAGTTTTTCTGGGAAAGATAGAAATTACCAGAATATCTCAGTGGCCATGCCTGCTGGGCAAGTCTGAAAATTTTGGTCTTTCCTCCCCAAAAATCATAACTTCTCAATCCACTGGCATTTAGGTATCTATAAATTAAATGGTGAAATTCTCAGGATTCCAAACCCATTATATTCCTTACTTATATATTGCAACTGATACTCAGTGTGGTGTAATAGTGGACAGAGCTAGACTAGGATTCAGGAGACCTGGGTTTGACCTGGGTAGGCAAAACCATTCCTTAAATATCTCATTTGCCTGGAAAGCCCTATCAGGGTGGTTGTAAGTCAATTTTGCCTTGACAACACATAACATAACCCATGTTGCAAAAGTAAAACTACAGATTTCCTGCTGCAGCCTGTACAAAAGCAACCTGGTGGAGGTGGGGTTATAATCAGTGTGAGTGACCAACAATTGAGCTGAAGCACGCAATCATTCCTCTTTAAGATATTCAATGCAATTACCTGTTTGGAGTTACATGTATTTCATTCACATCAGGTATGGCTCTCAGATTCCCGGCTCCACCATAAATAATCATTTGCTGTCAAGCCAACTCTGATTTATGGCAACCCTTTCCAGGGGTTTCTAGGTAGAGAATACGCAGAAGTGCTTTACCATTCCCTTCCTCTGGGGGCGCTGCGGGACTGTGCAGCTTGCCCAAGGCCACCCAGGCTGGCTCTTCTCCCAGAAGGCATTGTGGTGAATCAAACGCTCAACCTCTGGCTCCACTGCCAGAGGTTTAACTCCCTAAGCCAGCCAACCAGTACCCCTATACCCCTCCGCACACAAATTTAAAATGTTTTTGCTCCATTAAGTTCCTGGGTGTCCTTTAAGAGATAGGGCAATTTTGCCACATTTGGGTCCTGCTTCAGCACAAGGATGTGGGGGGTCCAGACCGGAAGTCACCTAGCAAGGTTTAGGAGCAACAATAGTAGTGGTGAAATGGCTTCTGTTGGCCACTAGAGGACAGAAGGGGGCTTTTTCAGGGAAAGCATGAGATGATGAAAAATACTGGGCAACTAGGAATCTGAGAGCAGGTCCATCCACCTTATTATATGTACAGCCTTCTAATCTCTGGAAGTTAACCAGAGGATTTATACCTCCAAAGGCAAGGAATTTCAAACAACAAAAGAGTTTCCTACCTTACTCAGCACTTGAGAACACAGATGTGTCTTTCTTGTGCGTTAGCTGCCACACCATCCTTTTGCTTAGTGGCCTAAGTGCTCTACTACAGTAGTACCTTGGTTTACGAACACCTCGGTTAACGTAATTTTCAGTTTACGAATGGAAATCCGTTGAAAATAATGCCTCGGTTTACAGGGTTTTTTTCGGTTTGCGAAGCAAGTTTCCCCAGGATGCCTGGAGGCTTGTAGCGCCGCCCCTGTTCCTATGGCAATCTGCGTTTCGGTTTACAAATTTGTCGCTTTACGTAACATCCCGTAGAACACATTAATTTCGTAAACCGAGGTACGCCTGTATATTCATTCTTCTTAAAAGGACCCATCCAAACAATGATTCGACCTTTTAGGAAGTACGAGAGCTGCATTCTGTCAGCACAGTAGTCCAAGGCAGAATCAGTGCACATACTCACCTTCACAAAGATCTAATTCTTTAAACTTTCTCAGAAGACTGAGGTGTTCAGCCCTGAGCTCATTAGACAGAGAACAGGATAAGAAATATGATAATTAATAACACTCCTGCTTAACTCCATGATTCCAGCTGACAGCTAAAATTAAGAAAACCACAGCACATTATTAGAGAGTTTCCCTGCTTAAATTGAAGTTTAATTACCCTGAAGAAGAAAAAACAATAAAACAAGTGTATAAGCTCATGATTCAAAATGACAATTTGGGCAATTTGCATTTAATTTAATTGTCACTTTTATCACCATTGGTAGGTACAGTTATGCAATTTGGTTGGAACTACAGAATCCGCAAGAAACCAGGCATTAAAAGAATGAGAAAATTAATTGGAGAATAAACTATTGAAAGGTAAGGACTAATTCACAACAATGAACAGTTTTAGTACAAAAAAGTAGCTATTCCTTTTATATTCCAAAATGCAGAGTGTCAAACTTTTGTAGCTTATATCCAACCAAACACTTTCTCAAAGAACTTGAGCCCCACCACCTTAGAAACAAAAAACCCCACTTTTCCTAAGAACAGTGCAGTAGGACACACACCCCATATCCTCAGAGGATGAGTTCCAAGCCCCCCACAGATGCTGAAAAATGCAGATTATAGAGAACGCAATTTTGATTGCAAATACTATACATAGCATGGTTTTCACTCCCTCTAGTGGCCAGTTCTGGTAACTTCATCCTTAGAAATATATATATATGTTTCTAGGATATTTCTTTTAATATTTTTAATATTTTCAGACCATGGATAAGTGAATCAGTGTATACTGATCCCACTGATACAGGGATCCTACTGTATTTCTATGCAATTGTGTTATTATATTGCAGGAAATTCTCTGAGATGGGATGGTCTGATTTGTGTTATTTTCCATTGACTACATGACATAAAAGTTAATGTGAATCAGCCTGGATTTTTCCTTTCTCTTATACATACCCTTTTCCTCTGGCCTGGGGCTTCTACTTTTTTCCAATCAAATGCACTCAATCAGTTCAGACAGCGTAATCACTTGAGCCAATGCTGAATAGGCATTGTGGGGAGATAGGGAGCAGAGGGGCACTTGTGGGGGGTGTCAGTTTTCCTCAACCAAGTGCTCCTTGTCTCCAAACCATTTTTAAAAGGACTTCCAGCAGGTGCTGGTGTGTTAGGACAACTGGGGACCAACCAAAAAAAAAAAAAAAAAAAGAGCCAGGAGTCAGCTGAGAGTAGGGAGGAAACTGCTGGTTAAGGTAGATCTTTGCAACTTCATATGCTTGTTAAGGTAGACCTGCCTCCTGCAAGTCTGGATGGCCACTGCAGAGCCACCTTAACAAGCTCCAAACAAAGCAGATTGCCAATTTCTTCCTCTCTCCTTCCTGACTCCCGTGCAGTTGGCTAAAGCAAACTCACCCAGGGAAACCTAACTTCCAGGGGTGCAACTTCACAGTGGATCAATGTGCAAGTTTCCCGCTGTGTAGTAATACCCTTGCAGAAACTTGGTAGATGGAGGGAATGGTAGATTAGGAGAAACATTGTGGGTAAAGTCCTTTTGCAAAAACATGTATGCACAGCGATAGTTTTGCTACTGGCTCACCTGTCCTTCATGTGATTGGGCACACAACTGGTTGTGCACCCAGTTTCAGAACCAGTGCATGACCAGATAAACAAAGTACAACCCACTGGAAGGGGAACAACCTGCATAATTCCCTTTCAGCTTCACACTTTCCCAACACGATTCTCAATTGGTGGTTGTTGTTGTTGCTGCTGCTGTTGTGCATCATCAAGTCACTCCCAACTTACAGTGGCCCTATGACAGTGGAGGCAAACCTTTTTGGGCTCCCGTGCCCAAAATGAGGTGGGGGGAGAAACCAGTGGCTGTCGTGCCGTCCGGAACCGGAAGTGGCGGTTTCAGGGGGAATCATAGCGATGGACCCAGAGGACCAGGAAGTGGCAGCGGAAGGGGGAATCATAGCGACAGACCCAGAGGACCAGGAAGTGGCAGCGGAAGGGGGAATCCCGGCTGCAGCCGGCTCATAAGGTTTGCCTCCACAAGGGAGGGTGGGTGGGCCACTACCTCGCGTGCCATAAGAAAGGGCTTCGCGTGCCACATGGGGCACGCGTGCCATAGGTTCGCCATCACTGCCCAATGAGTAAGAGAACGCCAAATGTCCTATTCTTAACAACCTTGCTTAGCTTTTGCAAACTCAAGGCTGTGGCTTCCTTTATGGTGTCAATCCATCTCATATTTGGCCTTCCTCTTTTCTCGCTGCCTTCAACTTTTCCTAGCACTAAACTTATTACTAATGGGCGAATAGAGCACAAATGGAAAATTCATGGCAAATAGGGTTGGTAAAAGACAGTACATCAAACTTGGAAGAGGGGTTGGGAACTGAGGGAGATTGAATTCTTCATAACTGTCATAATTACCCTTTGTCCATCTTAGACTGCTTCTGTATCCCATTTGTGGTATATGTAACAAAAGCCATTGTGCTGGTCATTTTAAAAAGGACTAGAAAGTCACATTTAAAAGCTATGCTGTGGAAATGTGGTAACCTCTCTCTCTCTCTCTCTCTCTCTCTCTCTCTCTCTCTCTCATTTCTGTCTGCTTACACACAGCTTTGTTTTGTCTCCACTAGTGTCCTAGACTCTACATTCACCTTAGGTATATAACTTCCATACTGAGATTAGAAGCAACTAAGCACAAATAACTAGTTACTTGTCACCATTTCCCTTTCTTCCAGTAATGGTCAGCTACAAAACATTACAATTGTAACTTAACAAAGGATAACTTCACACCTTTTGCAATATAACTGTGACTGTAGTTCCTTTTACAGCTATGGGAATGCGACCTCACTAATGGTGAAAAATCAAATGGTTCAAGTCTTGTCTCGTGTGATACTTCATCCTGCTGCTTTGTGTTTTGTTGTGATTGTCAAGGTAAAGGCAAGGCAGATGGGAGTCATCTGTTTCTGTGTTTTAACTTTTTAATTTTTAAATATAACTGAAGAGTTCCCATCAAGAAATGGGGAATTAAAGTTATTTTTAAAAAGTCATAACTACAGCAGCAAGAAATTAATGGGCTGGGGGATTAAAAAAACATGTTGAAGGTGAGTTTTAAGGAGCAAAGAGTAATTGGGGAAAGATTTAAGCACATCTTCTTGTAATGAAGAAGAGAGAGTTGGACAAACATCTCACAAGGCTGCATCGTAACTTAAAACAACTTGAAAACTTAAAAACAACATCCGATGCACTTAAAAACAACAACAAAATGTAAGCTGCTTTTGTTTGAGCAATTAAAGCAGCCGGAATATTATGCTGGTGTGCCTCCCTCCATACTTAATCATCCAGTGACACCGGGGGCAGAGATGAGAATCCAGATTAATAGGATATTTAAAATGGCTAAATAGTTCTACTGAGTGTCCATTCAAAATCGCATAATATGTTTTTGTTTAATTG
Organism: Intellagama lesueurii; assembly: GCA_037013535.1. Classification (NCBI taxonomy): domain Eukaryota; kingdom Metazoa; phylum Chordata; class Lepidosauria; order Squamata; family Agamidae; genus Intellagama; species Intellagama lesueurii. The sequence goes on from JBAJHW010000003.1 coordinate 13,902,025, forward strand.
CCTATTGCCGCACACATAATTCAATTTTAATGGACGTTTACTGCCCATAAAAATACACCATGTTTATTTGCACAGGGAGGCATGGAGAAGAATCTCGCAGAACAACAAATGCACTGAAACATTCATTTTGTTAATTAATAACGAACAGAATACGGATTATAAGTGTGTCATAGTATTTAAATGGGTCAGTAGCCGCTGTATTGTTTGGAGCCTTGAACTACACATAGGGGAAGCGATTAAAGCCGGAATCCCATTGCCCCCTTGCACAAGCAGTGGAGATTGTGACGATCGCCCACGTCACTCATGCCCTTCATATTCATGAGCTGATTTGCATGATCCTATGAGAGGACTGGAGAGGCGGAGTCAGCAGCTACATGAGGTTTGGCGGGAGAAGGAGGAGTCAGAGATAGGGCTGGTTAGTCAGAGAGAGAGGGAACAGATACTGAGAGAGATAGAGCTGGTTAAGAAAATAGGTAGAGAAGGTGGTAAAGATATAGCAAGAGAAAAGAGGTATGTACTGAGAGAACTGTTGATGATTTGCTTGTGTATAATGTTTATCTGAGAAACCTCTGTTATTATTCAATCTGCTTCACTTCAATAAATAAATTCTGTTTCTGTTCACAAGTCAAGTGTTCAGACAAACGTCATTTATATTGTGGATTAAGGTAATCCACTGGTGGCAGCGAGAGGAAAACGCGACGTGAGCCTTTGTGACAGGACAAACAGGGGCCACAAGGGTGAACGCCACAGAGATCTTGTGGAACATATGCAAAGGAGTGTCCAGTATCCCATTGTATGAGCCAAAGGGGGATCGCCAGTTTTCACAATGTCAAGTCAAAGATCACAGAACATGGTGGCTGGAGGAGTGTTATGCTCTGCCTGCTCTCAACAAGATGCTGACCTAAAATTCTTATTTCAGGGGAAACTCTCAAATAGCAAAGTTTTTGTAGTTCACAGGGATGACGAAACCTTGGATTTGATCTTCTGTTCTTGAGGTCCAGCTAAAAGGCACCCAAATCTGGCAGCTGTGAATCATGTTTATGAGAATCATCCAGCAGCAACACCACTTCTTTTCCTGGCGTTGTGGATTTCTTAATCAAATGCCTTGTTTTGAATAATAACTATAAATGCTGAGCTGTCAAATTGTTTTGCTTCCCATACGTAATAAATATAACTTATGTCATGCAACACTCTTCCCAGAGAAGTTTTGTGTTAACAGCTGCCTAGGATTTTCCTATAAGCAATAAGAAATCTTGTGGGTGAGATACAGCCTCACCTCCCACCGTTTACACAACAATCCAGCTTTCTTTCCAAGTTGGCAAACATAAACGATGTCCCCGGTGTGATCTATTTAAATTAGAAGCTGGAGCAGAACACCTAGAAAGCACCCTAGATGCTTTTAATTATTGCTTTGATTGCTCTAACAAGCCTGTTGCTTCTGTATTTCATTTGTTGCTGCTTATTATCTCTACACAGTCTAGCGTACTTCTTCTCGAAGTCTATGCATTTGTAAAGTATTGTTCTCGTGCAGAAGTAAAGGACCAGCTTTGGGCCAGGTCTGCAAAAACTGGGGAGAACCAAGCTGATCACATCCATCATGGCAACTGGAGTGGGCTGAAGCAGGCTAAATCGGGTTGCTAGAAACTCCAGTATCCTAGCAACATCTAAATGGCATATGAACCTCAAGCAACCCTATTTGGTCCACAGCCGCAACCTACTGTCAAGTTTCCAGAGTTGTGAAGTGGCTTAAGAAGAGAGCCTCTTCACAATATTAGCAAATTACACACATCCTCAGCTCTGTGGAGGGGCTGAGGAAGTAGAAAAAAATATTTTTAAAGTGTGTGTTAAAGCAGCGAATATGCGCTGCATCACTTTAAGAACAGCATTAGGGACCTGTATTACAAGTTAGCTGTGTGCATGAGGTATCTGTCTTGGGCATAACTACACAATGTACATATCTAACTTGTAATATGCATCCCTAATACTGTTTTTAAAGTGATCAGGTTTTAAATTTGATCCAGGACAAGTGGTTCCTAGATCAAATCAAGCCTGAACTATATCTGGAGGGAAAAATGTTGAAACTGAGGCTGTAGTACTTTGGGCACATCATAAGAAGACAGGATTCTGATTGCACCCTCAGTGGGTGATCTTAGGCCAGTCAAAAATTCTTAGCCTGACAGACCTCACTAGACTGTTGTGAGGACAAAGAAACAGAAGGAAAACCTTGCACATATTAGTGGAAAGGTGAGATATAAATACAGTAGGACCGCGGTATCCATGAGGGGTCAGTTCCAAACTCCCCCCTCCGTGGATGTCAAAAACCACAGAAGTAGCGAATGCTATACATAGCATTGTCTCTGGCTCCCTGTAGTGGCTAGTACTAGTAAATACACCATGGAAATACATATAAATACGTATTTCTGTATTTCTTTATTTAATATTTTCAGGCAACAGATAAGTGAATCCACAGATGCTGATCTGGTGGATGGAGGTGTATGTGTTTCCTACTGTATAGCAAAAGGGGGAAAAAGAATGAATCACGTGACGAACATTGCTTTTAGACAACCATTTTTGTTCTGTTTCTTCCTCTCCTCCTGCAGTGGAGGAATGTGTGAAGCCTGCAAATGCCGAGATTCAGGAAAATCTAAGGGAATGTCCAGTTGCAAGGTCAGCCATAATGGAAGGCCTCAGCTGAGGACTTTCCCAATCAAAGTGCAGAGGGAGAGCAGAACGCAGGGACCAAGCAAGGGGACCAATAGCCACCTTTGACGCTGTCAGCAGAGGTTCTGCTTTTTCTTCTCCCACACTCTCAGCCAGCAATGCTGCTTTGGACAGAGAGAGGCTGGGCTCTCTTTATCGTTGGAGAAGAGAAGAAGACTCTTCTGGTATTCTGAGGGAACACTACTATAACACCTTTTAGTTCCATGGAACTATTTGCTTACTGTTGATGAGTCTTGCAAACACAATTCCACAAAATAAGTCCCTTCTTATTTGCATTCACATAACAGACAACATGAACAATTATAACAACAACAAAATGCTACAAGTTGTGCACCAAAACCTTTGGCAACAGCGCCAATACAGAAGCTGTTCACAGAATTTGCAAAGTTCAAGTGTCCCTTTGATTTCAAAGTCAGACAAAAATCCAAGGTATCTTCCTCAGCTGGGTTGGGTATCCATAACACAGGAGAATCTTCAAAACCCTAAAATAAAATATCAATACAATGGTATGCAATTTATGGTTTCACTATCTAGTTTCACCGCTCCAACACAAACATGTAAAAATTACGCCTAAACCAAGTTGGCAAGGGCCTTGGTGGTTCAACTGGCAACAGCAGCTCTGGCTTCTTCAGCTCTACCACTCTTTCTGGGATTCAAACCTCTTACTCACAGCCCTGCTCTTTCTTAGTCCCACCCCTTTAGGCTGAACCAATATTTCATAGGGGTTACACTACCAGAGGTGCCAAGGTCTGATGGCATTTCCTTCAACCTGGCTTCCACTAGCAAAAGCTGAAGCCTCTGAGCCTCTTCCTCCTCTTCTGAAGAGGGGGGCTCAGCTGAGTAAAGCATTATACCTCAACCTGGTTATTACATCAACATCATTAATCATCCAACACAATTCACTTACTCCTTTTTCAAAATCAGCATTCAGAGCCAGAGTTCTTGTTTCCTTATCTGCAATAAAGACTGTCAGATGGTGGTGGGGAGCCTTACATTGCCCCTCCTGATTAAGTGGCTGCATAATTCATCTTGCGAAGACAGATAACACTTAATTGCATGGACTGTTCATCATTATAACTTTTACTTAATTAAGTAATTAGAATATGAGTTTCATGTAACACGGAGTGATTAAAACTTAATTCCTCCAGGATTATTTTAGGTATTCTCAAATCATAAAGGCTGAGAGGGCAAGAGGTTTCCCTGTTCATTCCACACACTCTCCTTTCTTTCCTTATGATGTTTATTCTAGCCTTTAAAGAAGCAACTGGCCAACCAGAATGGGTTTCTTGTCACCCATTGCTAGGGGTGTCCCAGTTCATTTTGGTTTATTGCCCAGGAAGAATTCTGAGAGTTCCAGCCAACAAACCCACACCTACATTTCACACATTCATGCTGGAGGTGATAGGTTGGCCAATTTGACTTGTACCTGTTGGTTGATTTGACTTCCATGAATTGATCTAATCCTGTTCTAAAGCATGTCGGCAGCCACCGCTAGATCTTGTGGCAGTGAATTTCAAAACTCAACTTTGCCCTTTAACTCTAGGGTTGGTATACTTTGCCCCTCTCATGCTGGCTGGTTTGCCACTAAATATGCTGGCTGTGAGACTCTGATAAAAAAAAAAGTGACTGGCTTCTAGTCAAGTATATAAAATTGAAATGTGCCATTTGGGCTTTTTAGAAAACTCCAGTTTCCAGGATTCTCCATGAATTCTCTGGGCAGAATTCCAGGAGTTCCGTCCCACAGACCCACATCTATGGACTTTTACATTTTGCTCACCTGGAACAGGGCCTAGCTTCAAGGCTTCATGATCTCCACCTTGCCTTCTTACTGGTAATGTACAAAAAGGTGCTTCCTGGAAGCAATAGTCTCACAGCCATTAAGGCTCTATAGAGGATGCCTAACTAGTGACAACATCATTCCCAGAGTCAATGCTGAGCTATAAGAGATGGTGAATTAGGTGATATTCCCCCTGGGCTTTCTTCATCACCATCCTTAGTGGAGAGACCCAGAGATTAGGTAGCAGAGGGCTGCAAAGGGACCCACAAGCATGCTGAAGATCTTCCAGGAGATCATTGGTGTCCTGCTTATTAGAGTTGTGGCATAGCCATACCATCAACGTTTATAGCTTCATTGGGTTGGGGCTCTTTTGGAGGACCCCCTGCCCATGGTTGTTGTATGTGCCATCAAGTTGCCTCCGACTTACGGTGATCCTATGAATGAGCAATCTCTAAAATTTCCTGTCCTCAACTGCCCTGCTCAGCTCTTGCAAATTCAAGCCTGTGGGTTCCTTCAGTGATATATTTGGTCTTCCTCTTTTCCTGCTGCCTTCCACCTTTTCCAGCATTATTGTCTTTTTCGGAGAATCCTGCCTTCTCACGATGGGCCCAGAGTAGGATAGCCTCAGTTCCAACATTTTTGCTTCCAGAGATACTTCAGGCTTGATTTGATCTAGGACCCACTTGTTTGTCTTTCTGGCAGTCCAGGGTATCCACAAAGCTCTCCTCCAGCACCACCTTTCAAACGAATCTTAACTGTCCAGCTTTCTCACCCATACGTGGTGGTCATAAATACAAGCGTGTGGATGATCTCGGTCCTGATCTCTAGTGACACATCCTTGCATTTGATTATCTTTTCTAATTCCTTCATTGCCGCCCTTCCTAGTCTCAGTCTTCTGATTTCTTGGATGTTGTCTCCATTTGGATTGATGGCTGAACCAAGGTATACAAGATCTCTAACTATTTCTCTCTTAATCCCTGTCCATTCCTCCCATGAATTCATGATCCCTCCCCCATGGAAAACTCATGCCTCCACTTTCACACCTTCGGGTTGCAGAAGCCCTGAGCAAAAACCCTGAGCCCCAAACTCCGAGCAACACAGAGAGGCCTCAACACCCTACCCTACCAAAAGCCCATCTAAAAAGCTCTATATGTGCCCACTCTCTAACCTCATCTCTTTGGTGGCCCTAGCAGGCAGTATAATCCACAGCCCTAGCTGCAGTTTGCTGATCATCCCACCAGAGACCAGAATAATGGTTGTCTTTGTTTTTAGAGGTGCCTTGCCATAAAGTGATCAAATTGAATCCATCAAAATGTATAAAGACCCAATAAATCACATTTTTGTCCTGCAGAAAAGAGAGGACCTTCAGATCTGGACCCTCACCAAAACTCCCCATAAAGAAGACCACCTACCAGTCAGTTGGCACAGTCTCCTATTGTTTCTTCAGCCTTTCTTTGGCTCTTTCCTCTTCCTTATCTTTGTTGCTCTTCTATATATCCCTAAATAAGAGGGTAACCACATCCACATACTCTCATTTACAGAGTATCACCCAGGAAGTGATCTCCTAAGGATAGGACCCAGTCAGCAAAAGGCAGGAGTGACTGGAGTGACATGGTGTTATATTGAGCAGCAGGAGCAGCCTCATAAGGTCAACAATGCACCAAGTGCTGCTCTGTTTATTAGGTCAGGGTACCAGTGCCTTAACCCCCTCCTCAGCTCCCACATACAGCTTGCTGACATGTGAAACGTAAAGCTGACAACACTACAAGTCTGCTTGAACTGAAGAAGAATCAGTCCGCATAAATCCTTCATTTGGGATACATCAAATGGACCTACTACTCTAATAAATCATAGAATAATTGAGTTGAAAGGGCCATCGGGTCCAACCCCCTGTTCAATGTAAGAATCCAAATCAAAGCAGATCTGGCAGATGGTTGTCGAATTTTCTCTTGAATGCTTCCAGAGTTGGAGCGCTCACCACCTCCTGAGGTAATTGGTTCTCTTGTTGTACTGCTCTAAAAGTTAGGAAGTTTTTCCTGATATTCAGCCTAAATCTGGCTTTCTGTAGCTTTAGCCCATTATTATTACACATCCTGATGATCAAGAACAAATCCTGCCCCTACTCTGTATAACTACCTTTCAAGTACTTGAAAAGTGCTATCATATCTCCCCTCAGTCTTCTGTTCACATGGTTGAACATGCCCCGTTGTTTCAGTTTTTCCTCATAGGGCTTGGTTTCCAGTCCCTTCATCATCCTTGCTGCCCTCCTCCTCACTTCTTCCAGTTTGTTGGCATCCTTCTTAAAGTGCAGCATCCAGAACTGTACATAGTACTCTAGATGAGGCCTAACCAGTGCTGAAAATTTAACTTAGAGGTGGTACAGGGGAAAGAAAAACCTTGCATCAAGCCAGAACAACACATCTCTTCAGCCTGACTGACCTAGATGATGAACGATGCTGGATTGTGAAAAGAGCCAACAACCAAAAGGTAACAACAATCAAGAACTTCATTCTTTTCAACAAACAAATGGGGGAGTGTCAAAGTCCACAGAATTGTTTGTGAAATTATTGAATTGCCTCCCATACTGGCTGAACCACCTTGAACCAATAGGACACCGGAAGGTGCCTTTGGCCTGGTGCCGCCCCTCTGCACCTCAAGTCTTCTGTGGAGACCCACTTTCCAGCCCCCAAATTGAAATGTAGAGGGGAAGCAAGGCCAAAGACATGCGGAGAACATTATGAGTTTGGTGCCCATGGCTGCATAACGTGCCTAATGTAGGTATCCTGTGCGTTGCCAGCCAACCCACCTGGCTGAGAGAGAAATGTCTCTAGCCATGAACCCTGAGAATCACCCCTGACAAGAGGAGGCAACCCTGGTGCAGATAAAAGCCAATCCTTGCTTCTTTGACCCTGACACAATTTAGCAATGGGGTGTTCCTGCACACTGTTTCTTTTGTGTTCAGAGCTGCTTGCTTAGGAATGGCATTCTGTTAAACTGCAGACACTGAAATCTACTTTTGCAAAGAATCTGAGGGTTCATAAACACAACTCTTGGAGACTCCTAATGCTCACTAGGCCCCGAGAATTCTCCCACAAATGAAATGTAAAGCCAAGCCAATCACTCCTTTCCAAGAGATGGAGAAAGTTACTTTTTTGGGAGGGGTGACATCTAATAGAATATCCCAACCAGGATGGTGACTGACAATGTTTGGCTTGGGTATTCTGGGAGTGAAGGCAAGAGGAGAAGGGGACAACAGAGGACGAGATGGCTGGACAGTGTCATCGAAGCGACCAACATGAATTTGACCCAACTCCGGGAGGCAGTGGAAGACAGGAGGGCCTGGCATGCTCTGGTCCATGGGGTCACGAAGAGTCGGACACGACTTAACGACTAAACAACAACAGAAATTCTGGGACCTGTAGTAAAAAAAAAATTTTCCCCCCTATGCCAGCTTTTTCCTGATACCCACCTGCCTGTGTCAAAATGCCTTCCTTCCTCTCTTCACTCACTTCTGTTCCCTGTTGCAGCCACACAGGAAGTGCTGAGAGGACAGAAGGAAGAAGGAATGGACCGAAGGAGGTCTCCCTCTTCGTGCTGCTACACCATCAGGAATGCAAGGAGGGGAGGATCTAACTAAAATCAGCATGGGCTTGGATGAAACTATTTCACAGGTGGAGGGAGGAACATTTTCATTTTCTAAGCCCAGTGACAAGCCCATGGCAAATGGACAAAATACTTGTTATGTCCTCAGTTTTGCAAATATCTACTCACATGGTGGCTGCCAAGGCCACCTGTTCTATTAAACATTTTTTTATCTCCAATTTATTTATTTCTAATGTTTCTATATTGCCTGGCTTTGTGGCAGGCTTGACTCTAGGCGATTTACACTCAAAAGAAGAAGAAACAACCCATGAACTGACCCCACAGTAGCAAAGGTTAAACTAACATAGAAAGATGCAACGATGAATATAGCAAAACAAGCTAACTGAAATGATGGTGGAGTCGGGTGGTTTAAATCAAGAGAGGGTGTCTTTGAATGCTTCTCTCAAGAGCAATGTCTTCTACAACCTCTTAAAGGTTGGGAGGGAGGGGGCCTGGTGCAGCTCTAGCGGGAGCCCATTCTGTATGGAATGAAATATGAATTCACATTAGACACAAAATTATATTGGTCCCATTCACTGGGACAAAAAGCAATAGTTCAGCCAAGAAACATGGTTGCTTGATTCATCAAACGTAAATAACCTTGACAAAGGTAGCCGGCTGAATTGGCAAAGCCTTCTCCCACTGCATGGTGCCTGCCAGTAAAACAACAATGGAGGTGGGAGAAGGTGACCTTGATTCACCTTCTCTCCTGACAAGTTTGAGATGATAAGGAGCTCTTCCTTTCACACAATATTGTGTGTGCAATACAGCATAAAGGTGGTGGTGGAGAAAATAAATGGTGTTTCATCTTCTTGCCTTTGTGCCAGAAAAGCAAAGCAATGAAAGTGTTTGAAATTAAGAGCCATGGCCACGCAGTTCCTTTAATCGCTTAGCTCTACATTTTGGGATTTTGATCTGAGTTCTTCCCCTAATCCAGAACCTCTACAAACTGCTAAGATCTCCCAGCATTTTGTCTCCTAGCCATCAGAAACCATTAGCATCTCCTCTAGACCCACTTGAAGATCTAAAACCACACTCCACCTTCGCATCACAATGTTTTAATTTCAAGACTTAGCAACCCTAAGCACAGATCCTGAATATCAGGGCCAATGAGACCTCACCTCCATCTCAGGAAAGTGCCGCTGTTGTTGTAAAATTTGGAAGGCCAAGGAATCATGAAGCCAAAGGGTCACTGATCCCAACCTCCACCATTGCAGGAAATCCATAACTGCCTGCTCAACTGATAATCATTCAACCTCTGTTTGAAAACCACTAACAATGGGACATCCACCACATTCTATGGTGCTGAGCTCCACTGAGAAAAGTTTCTTACTATCAGAAAAATCTTGTCATTTTAAAATCAGCATCCATGAGTTCAGGAACTTCCTCTCGACATCCTTCTTTAAAGCTGGGTTTAGGCATTATCATCCTCAGTATAAAGGATGGACTGAGTTATAAATGGGGGGGGGGGAGGTGGAAAAACAGGGTGTAACCTTAATGTAAGAATCAATGAATGGCATCATCCAGGCCAAGAACATTTCAATACACGAATGCTGCTTCGATTATTCAATAAGGAATTGGCAAGCAGATCACCAAGTAATAGTGTCCAATAGTTATCATTGCCTCTTGCTATCCTACCCAGCAATTTCTAAGTTTTGGAATGGAGACAGCAAATAATGTTTAAAAACGTGAACAGCAACTTAATATTTACTTTGTTCTTTTTTAATTGGACAGGTCATGGAAATTAATTAAATAACTCTCTGGTCGTTGTGACAGGTATGATTCCATTCAATTGCCATGGCAACAAGAATCATTCTGCTTTTGATACTGGGGGTAAATATACTGCCATCACGATTAATAGTTATTAATTTGTAGCTGTATACTCTCTGAATTTGTCCAATCCCGTTTTCAAACCCTCCAAGTGGGTGACTGACCATTTCTACAGCCTAATGGTAGTCAATTATTTATTTATTAGATTGATTGATTGACTGATATACTGCCCCATAAGCGCAATCACTACCCTGAGTGGTTTACAGGTTAAAACTAAAATCCCACAAGATCCCACATACCAAAATACATTCAACAATATGGTGATTCACAAGTTTAAGTCTAAAATTCGTACAAAAAGAGGAGAAAAAGAATTAAAAAGTAACAGCATTCAGAAGAATCCATTGTGGAAGGCAGCTTTGAACAATTCTGTTTTCACCAATTTCATGAACAGAAGGAGAGAAGGAGACTGAAGTATCTCAGGTGGTAACATTCCAGAGATTGGGGGCCACTACCAAAAAGGCCCGATTCCTTGTGTTGGATTCTCAACATGGATTGAGAAGAGTCAGTGAAATGGGAAGCTGACTTCTGAGAGATTTTCTGACAAATATGGAAGTCTTAAACCATTAATGGCTTTATAGGTCAGAAGTACCTTGAGTTGAGCATGGAAGTCAACAAGGTGCACTAAGACTGGGGAGATATGGTTGAATTTATTAGTGACAGTAATCTGTCTGGTTGCTGCATTTGGACCTGCTGAAGTTTCCGTACTGTTTTCAAGGGTAGCCCTATGTAAAGAGCATTGCCGTAATCTATTTTGGAGATTACCAAAAATATACAGATTATTCCATAGTCTATCTATGGGTTGTTTGATGAAGTGTCTCTATCTCGAATCTCAATATTCAGCTTCATTAAAGATACTAGTACTACGACAGGTCTCTAGCCATTTTTCACCTGGAACTTGTTCCAGAACTTTCAGTTGCCTTCTCCTTCATTTTTTCCATCTCTATAGGATGTATATTTCTATTTTTCCTTCAAGGTCTTGTGAAGTGCTAGACTGGCTGCTCATATAAAGGAAGATGGTAGAACATGGCAGCACTTTAGATAAGTCCTGGGCATGGGTTGCTCTTGCACATGACTCTCCTGTCACCCTCCCTCACAACTTTATTCACAAACGATAATTTGGTGAATCATTCATACAAGAGGATTACAGTAAGGGGATTTTGCATTCGGTGACTATACTTCAGTGATGCTTGATGGCTGAGTAATAACTCTCATGGTTAAAGTTCAGTGCAGACATTAGAATAAAATGTACTAAAATGGAAGACCATGAACTTGTTCATCTTCTGGATGGTATTCTACATGTCCTTGAGTATATACATATCACAGTGAATCAAGAGGGATAAATTATGTGGTATTCAGAAGCTAAAGGACAAAACACAATTCTCACATTTTAGAGTACAATTTCCTGATTATTTAAGTCTCAGTGCTGCCATATTCTGTTATCTTTTTCAGTGAGAGTACACCAGCTAAATGACCTGTGAATCATACTGTAACTGTTTAATAAATGAAAATGTGCCACGCAGTAATAGACATTGATGGTTCTTATGACACTTTTTGATTTATCAAACCAAGTTTATCCCATATGATTGCAGTGTTCTATTGAACCCATTATTATTTATTTGATGTCTGTGGGAATTTTGGAACATGATGGATATATGCAGTCTTTTTCTAGCTGGTCTATCTTCTAGTCTCCCCATAAGAGCCTCCTACCCTCTCAAACATCGAAAAACGAGTAAATGAACAAATGTAAGACAATTCTAATGTTTAAGATGATACAGGTTCATTGAAATTTATGTTGTCTCATTTTTTAATTACTAAAACTAAAATATTAAATGCCAATCAATAAAATGGAAGCTGTCTTAATCTTCAAGTGTTAGGATGGGATAGTTCAGTTTTCTAGCATAATATTTTGTTGTTGATATGCTCAGAAATAGACAGGCAATGTGGGTAAGGAGCCTTCTGGCACAGTGGTTAAACTGCAATACTGTAGCCAAAACTCTGCCCACAACCTGAGTTCAATTCCCGGTAGCTGGCTTGAGGTTCAATCAGTCTTCCATCCTTCCAAGGTCGCTAAATTGAGTACACAGCTCGCTGAGCGGAGGGCTATATATAGCATATGTAATTAAATTGTAAACCACCCAGAGAGTGCTTTAAACACTATGGGGTGGTATAGAAGCAGCACGCTTTTTTACTCTGAAACCTTGTCACCTGAAAAATTGTGAACAACTTCCCCAGGTTTCGACCACTTGTCACATAGAGAAACAATAATATTTATTAAGGCACCGAGTGTAGTCCATAAAAACTTATGCCAGACAAGTCTTGTTAGTGTTTAACATGCCACAAAAAGATAGAGCCTAACACGAGTACCCTTTTTAAAAAAAATTGCGACATCACATTTTGTTTGTTTTTTATGGGGGAAAAATGCTTAGGACAAAAATTGCCCCAATAAATCTATTTCTTGTTGCCATTGGTGTACTTTATTGTCCCACCAGTGCCTGCATTGTTTTTTTTTTTCCAGTGAATCACAATAAAGAAATGGCTAGAGATTTGATTTTTTTCCCCAACCATTCAGTGCTTTCTGACCTGGGAGTCTCATCTTCCAGCACTATCTCTTGTTTCATTTTGGACTGTCTCATCATAGGGTTTTCATGGTATGGAAAGTTCAGCAGAGGTTTTCCATTGTCACCTTCTGCACAGTACTAACAAAAGTTAGCTTGAGTGTCACTGGTAGTGCCTTCTCCACCAGTGTCACTTTCAGCCACTGCTTCTACCCAATAGCTACATTGACAAGGGTGGATGCTTCTTAGTCTGCTATCTCAGCTGCAACCATTCCACCCTGGGTAACCCTGCTAAGAATCCAGGGTTGTAATGGTGTCTGGCCTCCTGATGGTATTGCTCTCAGCTTCATTGTTCCTTAATTTTAGGTGATTCATCTCTTATCACACGATTCATCCTGCAACTCCAAGTGCAATACTAAGTGTGCACTGAGCACCACACTTTGTGTGCGCAGAGACACTGACCCTGTGCGAGAGATCTTCTGGTATATACCTGTGTAAGAGTAGGGCAAAACCATTCAGCTTTCAGGTTCTTAGCAGTTCTCAGCTGTTTTCAATTCTTCCTCCATGCTTCTGTTCCCAATGGGGAGAGTTGTACTAGATTACATTTTATCCCTACTCAGGCATGCTCTGTTTCAGAATAATCAAATCAAAAAAGGCCAATTTGACAAAATTGGTGGGCTGTCCCTTCCTGGAGGTCTTCAAACAGAGTCTGTTATTATATATATATATATTTATAGCGTCCCTTTAACTGAAGTTGTTATTTCAAACTGTCCTTCTGCATGAAGGCAGCTCACAAAGATCTTCCTCTATGAAACTTGGAGAAAGCAAAATGCATGAATTAAAGGTAGTGTGATGCAAAATAGGCTGAATAAAGAGAATAGTGAAAATGAAGGGATTGATTAATGCAGCTTATGTATATGTATGCAACACAAGCAGAATTTCTTGACTGTGCTGAGTCACACAGTTATTAATAGATTATGTCAGATGGAAATGATTCATTCAGTTCATATTTCAAAACTGAATAAAATATGGACTAAGATTAGTATCGGCTGACAGCAGCTCAGGGAATCTGGACACCGGCCCCAAACCAGCTTCGCATCCACAAAGAGCCCTCTCAGATAGGTTGTGATCAGGCCATTGAACTGTTTGGTATGGAGAGAAGCAGGGGGAATGAGGTCCATCAGCAGCCCACTCATCCTTCCAAATGGCTGATTCACAGCATCGGTACTCAGAGGATCAACAGGTCCTCACTGTGTGATGGCTGGGGCTCAGAAATTATGCCCAGCCCTTGACCGTACATTGGCAAATCAGATCTGTTTCCATGCGCGTGCGCACAGACATACACACATACACATACATGCACATGCACACACGTGCACACACATACATGCACACAGAGAGAGAGACACAGACACACACACACACACCCCTGTTAGGGTACGTCTGCTACCAAGATTCTTAGTAGAGCCAACTCTCGTTTTTACCAGTGTCTACTGTCTGCAACTTTTAGGTTCTACAGATCTCTGTATCTTTATTGGTAGCAATGAAGCATCAGACTTGGTTATTAAAAAAAATAATTTTATTAATTACAATTCAGTTGAAAAAATAATTACAATTAATTATAATTGTGTTATAGCTAATAGTCAAAAATCGCATTCTTATAGCCTTAAATGTAAGTCTGCAAATCACACATTGAACTGTAGGTCACACTGAAGCTGGTAGGATAGTTCAGTTTGATTCCCCACTGTACCTCCTGGGAGAAGAGCCAGCCTGTGTAGCCTTGGGCAATCTGCATAGTCCAAGGGCACCCATGGAAAAAGGGAATGATAAACCACTTCTGTGAATTCTCTACTTGAAAAACCCTGGAAAGGGTCACTATAAGTTGGAATCAACTTGAGGGTACACAATTACTAAGTTGCAATGAACTCATTAAGGGTTTTTTTTTTTCCTAAACAAACATACGCAAGACCTGACAATAAAGCTGCCAGGAACGGTTTGGGATGTATTGTATACTGTATTAGGCATCCTTCAGTCTCGAACGACTATGGTAACGTGCTCTGTATGGAGGACTTGGAACAGCGTCTAGTGTGGCTGAGAAGGCCAATTCGAGAGTGACAATCCCTTCCACACTGAAGACAAATACAGTCTGTCCCCTGTCCAGCTCCCTGATTTTGCTGCTTCCATGACTGCCTCTTTGCCTCGGTCTGCTGGACAAGGGTCTCTTCAAATTGGGAGAGGCCGTGATGCAACGCCTGCCTCCAGGCTGAACGCTCAGATGTCAGGGTTTCCCATCTGTTAAGGTCCATTCCTAAGGCCTTCAGATCCCGCTTGCAGATGTCCTTGTATCGCAGCTGTGGTCTCCCTCTGGGGCGATTTTCCTCCAATAATTCTCCATACAGGAGATCTTTTGGAATCTGACCATCAGCCATTCTCACGACATGCCCAAGCCAATGTAGACGTCGCTGTTTCAGTAATGTATACATGCTAAAAATTCCAGCTCATTCTAGGACTACTCTATCTGGAACTTTGTCCTGCCAGGTGATACCAAAAATGCGTCGGAGGCAACGCATATGGAAGGTGTTCAGCTTCCTCTCCTGCCGTGCACAAAGGGTCCAGGACTCACTGCAGTACAGGAGTGTGCTCAGGACACAGGCTCTATAGACCTGGATCTTGGTATATGTCGTCAGCTTCTTATTGAGCCATACTCTCTTTGTGAGTCTAGAGAACATGGTAGCTGCTTTGCCAATGCGTTTATCCAGCTCGACATCTAGAGAGAGAGTGTCAGAGATCGTTGAGCCAAGGTACACAAAGTCATGAACAACCTCCAATTCTTGTGTGGAGATGGTAATACAATACAATAGATGTATTGTAGTTGTATTGGAAATATGAGTGACAGAATCAAGAGGGCAAAAGAACCAATCTATCAAATATTATTATTCCAGATAAATAAAAACATTCAATTTCATGTTCTAAACATTCCATTTCATGTTTCATGTGTATGCAGGTCAGTGTTAGATGACATTTAAAGAGAACACTATAACACAGAACAGTGTTTCAAATATTGTTCTGTTCTATAGTGTTCCATTTTATACTGTCCTTTCCTGGATCATTGGTACTTAAAAAGCACAACATATACTGGCCCAAATCCTCACCTCTGGTTATGCTGGCATAACACAAGCTTGGTAACAAACTTCCTTAAGAAATCTCTGTACACATCTGAGTTGTGTGGCTCAGTATGCGGTTGATTTTTAAACTTAGGACAATTTACCTCCAGTGATTTTTTTTTTTAGTTAGGACAATTTACCTCCAAAAGTTACACCATTTTGCGTAGCTATGCAAAAGGGTTTTGGCCAATGTCTTTGGCCAAAGCTGGTTTCATATGACCTGCCACACTAAGGCCTCCTTAACCCACAGTAGAATTCTGTCCACATTTTGAATAAAGTTGAAAGGTACGAGTACGCCATGTCCTGTCTTCTTTCTATGCCAGAACCTGAACAAAAAAAACCTCAGAAGAAGATTTGACTGCTGCTCCTAATAGCTAAAATCCATAAGTTCGGCAAGAGTTGTGAAGGCAAGAGAAGGGGACAACAGAGGACGAGATGGTTGGACAGTGTCACCAGAGCGACCAACATGAATTTGACCCAACTCCGGGAGGCAGTGGAAGACAGGAGGGCCTGGCATGCTCTGGTCCATGGGGCCACGAAGAGTCGGACACGACTTAACGACTAAACAACAACAACAAAATAAGTTGGGCACACAGAAGACAAAAACTGTAACATTCAGATTTTCCTAGCCCGCAACTATCAAACCACTGGTAGGGTTCCCTGGGTGTGCACACCTACCAGCTTCATTCATGCTTCAGAATCTCAGTGGAGACTCCTTGATTGCCAGTTAGAAACAACAGGATTTTGGCCCATATAGATGCAGTACACGGGAAAATGGTGTAAACACTCAAATACCTTGTGATTACAATTCAGGAAGGTGTATCTACAGATTCAGAAGACGAAACATATCCTAAATGGCCCCAGATTTCTACCTTCAAGAACATCCCTAGAATCCCAAAAGCAAAGACAGTAGAAATCATCTCCACTCTAAACATGGAAGGCCTTCATTTCTCGAGCTCCCTTTAGGAAGAGAAAGACAGAAACAACACATCAGGGCCTTCTTGGAACTCCACAAAGTGGTAATCAGTTAATAGAGCCTACCCCTCGGTGATACAACACTGTGTCTAGCCTGTAAATGTAGCTGGAGAGTTCCTCTACTTTTGTAGGAGCTTTGCTCAAGGCAGTTCTCAAGTCTCACCAATAAGGATCAGACGTGACAATACAGTTAGCATGTCATTAGAGGCAGGCCTCCCTTCTGAAAGAAAAGACATCAGTTAACCCTACTACAAGCTTGCTTCATGATGCAAATTAGATTGCTTTTATTTTGTGATTGGTCATTGTGAGGTAAACATGACATTCCTTTGCAAGTTTTATTGTTCAGGCATGAAGCTTCAAAGGAAAAAAAATGGTAAGAGCAGGGACTATGTATTTCCTTTAATACATGACTGGATCCTCTGCTAGAAATTGGATGTACTGACCAGAATCCTATTACGTAGTTATGCCAGTGTAATTTATTTGATGTACATTTCAGTGACATATTGTTGCAAGTTAAGGAATCAGTGTAGGCATTAGCTTTTGCACCCTGCGGCATGCAACTTGATGCACAATGGCAAATGTCTACACTTTCTTAACTTATAGTAGCTCACCACTGAGATCAATGCCAATTGAGTTACACCAGTGTGTGTAACTAATAGGATTCTGGCAATTAGCAGATATTTATTTATTTATTTATTTATTTATTTATTTATTTATTTAATTGGATTTATACTCCGTACCATCTAGCAACCAGGCCACTCTGGTTTATTTAATAATCTACCAAAATTTCCTAACATTTCTCCAGTTGTGTTCTTGAAAGCTTTCACGCCCAGGATCCGATGGTTGTTGTGGGTTTTTCGGGCTGTTTGGCCTTGTTCTGGAGGTTTTTCTTCCTAACGTATTGCCAGTTTCTGTGGCCAGCATCTTCAGAGGACAGGAGCTAGAATTCTGTCTGTGTTCTGGTGTAATGTGTGGGATTGTTGAGTATTTGTAGCTGTGGAATCAGCTTTTGTGTTTTGAAATAGGATTCAAAACAGTCCAGTACATCTGTGTTTTGAATGTTCAGCTACTGCTGATTTTTCTGGTTGTTTTAGTCTGCAGTGTCTTTCATGTTCTTTTAGACACTGCAGACTAAAACAACCGGAAAAATCAGCAGTAGCTGAACATGCCCTGAAAGAAGCTGGACATGAAATCCTATTTCAAAACACAGAAGTACTGGACAACACCAGCAATCATTATGTTCGACTACACAGGGAAGCCATTGAAATCCACAAACACCAGCACAGCTTCAACAAAAGAGAAGAAAGTCTAAAACTCAACAAAGCCTGGCTCCCAGCACTGAAAAATACAGCCTGCAAAAAGGTCAATGAACTCTACCCAGCCACAAGGACCGGTGATCACTGCACACAAAAGACTAGCCAACGACACCAATCAATCACAGTGACAGATCATGTCCCCCCCTTTATTTATTTATTTATTTAAATGGATTTATACCCCGTACCATCTAGCAACCAGGCCACTCTGGTTTATTTAATAATCCACCAAAATTTCCTAACATTTCTCCAGTTGTGTTCTTGAAAGCTTTCACGCCCAGGATCCGATGGTTGTTGTGGGTTTTTCAGGCTGTTTGGCCTTGTTCTGGAGGTTTTTCTTCCTAACGTATTGCCAGTTTCTGTGGCCGGCATTTTCAGAGGACAGGAGCTAGAATTCTGTCTGTGTTCTGGTGTAGTGTGTGGGATTGTTGAGTATTTGTAGCTGTGGAATCAGCTTTTGTGTTTTGAAATAGGATTCAAAACAGTCCAGTACATCTGTGTTTTGAATGTTCAGCTACTGCTGATTTTTCTGGTTGTTTTAGTCTGCAGTGTCTTTCATGTTCTTTTAGACACTGCAGACTAAAACAACCGGAAAAATCAGCAGTAGCTGAACATGCCCTGAAAGAAGCTGGACATGAAATCCTATTTCAAAACACATAAGTACTGGACAACACCAGCAATCATTATGTTCGACTACACAGGGAAGCCATTGAAATCCACAAACACCAGCACAGCTTCAACAAAAGAGAAGAAAGTCTAAAACTCAACAAAGCCTGGCTCCCAGCACTGAAAAATACAGCCTGCAAAAAGGTCAATGAACTCTACCCAGCCACAAGGACCAGTGATCACTGCACACAAAAGACTAGCCAATGACACCAATCAATCACAGTGACAGATCATGTCCCTCCCTTATCACAATAATACACCCATAACAAAAAACACCCTGATCACCATAATCACCCAATCTCCTGAAAAGAACAAAAACCTGATTCCACAGCTACAAATACTCAACAATCCCACACACTACACCAGAACACAGAGTTCTAACTCCTGTCCTCTGAAGATGCCGGCCACAGAGACTGGCGATACGTTAGGAAGAAAAACCTCCAGAACATGGCCAAACAGCCTGAAAAACCCACAACAACCGTTTCTCCAGTTGTTTATTTTGCTCTCCATTTGTACTTTGCTCTTTATATCTCCAACACAGCACAATAATGAATTTTAAAAATAAATCATTGAAAAGTACAATGAAGATCTCTTGAAAATGATCACTTTGTCCCAGATGTCATGACACTTCCCTAATTTCCTTAATTTTATGTGCTTAGTCGCAGCTCCACACAGACCTGTAACTGCAGCCCTGATACCTGGTGTTATTACATCAAATGTGTTGTGTGATCTTGTTCGTTGCAGATGGAGCCATAAATTCAATCGTTAATGAGTTTATTATCATCCTCATGTCATTACCATCTGGATCGAATGCCTTTACTTAGCAGGTCTTGTTTATCTGCATCAATTTGATCTGCTTGAGCATCTGTCAAAACTGATTAATCAGCCTGCATAATGATGGGCAAAAGTGAAGAAAGTTACTGGAAGGATAAATTTCTTACTATTATGCTTTAAAAAAATGTTAAAACATACTGTAGATGTTGCATGTGATTCCAGCTTCCTAAATAAAGCTATGAAAATCTTCCGTGTCTGCCCGTGTAGTGACTTACTGTTACATTGCATATGTCATTTTAGAATGAATGTTTGGATGAAAGAACCATTGAATCAGTACACATTTGATATTATTGCCTCTACATAACCATTCAAGTTATGGGTAGTAAACATAGGCTTCACCAGTTACAAACTATTACTCAATGGCTGAAATCCTGTTGTGCAGCTTTATGCTGCATAAGGCTGGATGATGTCATCAGCCACTGCAGTTTTTCAGAAATCAAAAATCCCCCCAATGCTCCATGGCTCCCTTTCATTGTGGGGAAGCTGTAAGGAATCACAAGGTGGGGAAAATCTTTATTTTCTGAAAGTTGCCACGACCGAGAATTAGACTCCCCTCCTCCCCATCCTGCAGCCCCAACAACGTCTTCTCCATGAAAGTGCTCCCTCCCTCCAGAGGGAGGAGGCGGTTCAGAAATTTTTAATTTCAAAAAAACTGCTGCAGCTACTGCCGTCATCGGTCTCATGTGTAGTAAAGTTATGCAACAAGATTTCAGCCAATATTACACTTGCTCTTAATTATTGTAAATATCTTTTTTCAGAAAAAGAAACAAAAGCATCCAATAATTAAATAACAGCAACAGCAACTTTTATGCTTGGCAGAAAATTGTGGTATAAACAAGACTAATCTAAATAAATAAACATATAAATACAATAGGCAAAGCCTGAATGTGCTTTACTGTGTTAGGCTTCATGCATGGCACCAAATAAGACAGTGCAACTGAGAGCCTTTCTGTTTATCTGACCTTACTATGTTGCTTGGAAGGCTGTTCTCTGCTAGGCTTTCCGCTTTGAAAATACATTTATTTCACATTGGAAAGAAAACCACACACTGTAATAATATTGTAACAGTTGACATTCTAATGCCTAATTTATGTAGGCATTGTCCAAGCCATGCATCTGCTTTATCAACTCACTTTGGCTACACCGGCTGCGTCAGTCATACTGACTCACCCTGTCATGTTGTGACATCGCTTGTGCTTGATCCCACCTGAGAAACACAAGTACATATGAGCAGACTATAATTAACAACTCATGAGTGAGATGATGAATTTTACAGTCAAGATGCAAGGGGGAAAATGGGTTTTCCATATTTCTACATCAAATGTAGAATTATATCAACAGCTTTGGTCCTGTTGATGTCCCTTTAGGAAGCATGAAAAGCAATCATTGTAGAGGAGAACCCTTTTATTACAGTTGCAGGACACATTTCATGCCATCAATCATGTTACAGTATATCATGGTGCCTTCAAAGTATATGAGAAAAGGTCCCTGCCCCAAGGAACTCCCAATGTATGTATGCAGTGTAAAAAGCTTATGGTTTTTTTTTTTTAAAAAAAAGAGATTTGAATAGAATATTCACTTGACTAGAAGCCATTCTGAGTCAAGTCCAGACTCCTCCGGAGTCAAATTCCGATTTGTAATGATTTCACTATTTATTCATAATGATTATTTTGGATAGATGCTTTTAATAAAGAGTTTGGACAGTCCAGATGGAAGATATCACAAAGGAGCCTGCATTTATATCTGGAGTAGTAAAATTCATTCATGCTGATTTTGCTAATTTGCTAACAAATGTACGTGTTGGCCTCGTTAGATAGATCAGCCACTTTTGGAAATCTAGCCATTCAGATCCAGGGTGATAAGCAGTTCAATTCAGAAGGTACAATCAAGAACCTTCTGTTAAAGACTGGAGAACAATTATTTGTGTGTACAGAAAAATAACAGTTTAAATTTCAGTCAATTTTGTTGACATGGAAACAGATGCATCATTGTGGACCATCGGGTGCACATTGTTGGCAAAACTTCAGCAAGGCAGGGCTCTTGTTGGTTAGTAGACAGTTCCATAATGCAGGAGCACCAGCTTCCAGCCAATCTGTTGCCATGGAAATTTCTGGGACCTTTTTCAGCAGGAAACCATCATCACCCTTTAGAATGGACCATAGGCAGCTGTGGCAAAGACAAAGGAAGTTGTTCAAACTTAAATAATACTGTGCAGAGGGGTTAACAAAGTCTCCCTAATCTGAACTGAGAAGCCAACTTCATGAGGTCCTAGGAGAAGCCATGCCACGGCCTCTGAGTGGGTGCCCGCCAGAGGAGGCAGGGCTGAGAAGTCGGGGCACCTGTGGAACAGCTGTGCAGCCAGAGGGCCAAACCGGCACCAACCGCCAAACTGGCAGGTCATGCCCATTTCTATTAGCAATTAAGCTGGAACATTTGCTAGAGGAAATGGACAATTTAATTGGTGTTTATCCTAACGTAGGTTTTTAATATATAAATCAATACTTCTCTACTGATAGGTTAAAAGTAGTGTTATTTGTAGTGTGAATGTGCAGGAATGTCAAGCTAAAGGGTCAAGAATGAACTAAACAATAAAAGCCCACATTCCAGCAGTTCTGGAATATTGACAATCTGGTTGTGCATTTTCTGAAGTGGTTTTGAGGTTGATTGTCTCAGTAAAACGTTCCATCGCCTTTTGGAAAAATAATAAGAACCTATATTACTGAAACGAAACCTTTGTTTATACGTATAAAAACCACGGACTTCAGAAACTTGTAGAAACACTGGACATCCGTGAGAAGTAAAGACCAGAAAGAAAGAAAAAATATCTCTAGGAAATTATCTGAAACAATTTTCTTCTCTGTATTCTCGAAGGCTTTCACGGCCAGGATCTGATGGTTGTTGTGGGTTTTTCGGGCTCTTTGGCCGTGTTCTGGAGGTTGTTCTTCCTAATGTTTCGCCAGTCTCTGTGCAGACAGAGTTCTGACTCCTGTCCTCTGAAGATGCCAGCCACAGAGACTGGCGAAACGTTAGGAAGAACAACCTTCAGAACATGGCCAAAGAGTCTGAAAAACCCACAACAACCATCAATTTTCTTCTCTATTTTATTAAATGCTTTATGCCCCAGGCAAACGTTTACCCAGTGAAACTCCTGCTGTCAAGTCTACACCCTCCCATTTCACTGACCAGCTCACACAGTGTGAGACGATCCATTGTAACTAGGGTACAACATCCTTACAGTTAATCACATGAGTCAGTACTGCTACGGTATTCTCGCCTTACAGATTCATTTCCTGTGCCTACCCTGTATAGAACCTGTGGTTTTACTTCACTCTAAAATGTCTGAAGAAATGGATGTATCCACAAAAGCTGATGTTGAAATATAACAGTGAGTCTTTAAGCTTCCACCATGTTCTGTTTCTTGTATGAAAAAACTTGCACAGACCATAAGGTTACTTCTTTGAAAACTACATTAATCTAAATACCCTGAGTTACTAAACTTCCGTTCTATGTATACAATATTATTTGATTTTACCAATGTTGGAGTTACTCCTCACTGAGATCTGTGTTCCTCCAAACCCCTCAACGTTCCCTCCTCTGTTTTGTGTGGGATTGCATGCGGTTCTTTTTCCCAATGGAAATGAATGTTTTGGCAAGGGCTTTCCCTAATGTAGCTGGCTGCATAGCTCAGTAGTTGAGGTATCTGGCTGAGAGCCAGAGGTTGGGAGTTTGATTTTCCACTGTTTCTCCTGTAAATAGAGCTAGCCTGTGTAACCTTGGGCAAGCTGCACAGTTTCAGGGTGCTCCTAGAAGAAGGGAATGGTAAACCACTTCTGAGTATTTTCTACCTGGAAAACCCTGGAAAGGCTTGCCATACATCAGAATTGACTTGATGGTGCATGATTAAGCTGGCTAGATAGCTCATTGGTTGAGATGTCAATGGATTTATACCCTGGGAATTGCATATGTAGACTAGAGAATTCTGGGATTTTAGTAAAAAAAAAAAAAAAAACCCACAAATCTGCACCTGTCTAGTGTATAGAATTTTATATGAAATCTATTTCTCATCAATTACATCTTCCTGAATACATTTTATCATACAATACCTATTTTAAATTGTGGGTTTTGGTTCTTTTTCAAAAACAGGAAAAGAATTGAATTGCAAAATTTGAATATGTTCAAAATCTGAAGCATCATGGCATTCTGATCCTCATATCAAGCCGGGAGATGGAGTTAAATCAAGTGTTAGTCTAAAATACAACAGATGCATTGAAATCAATGCGACTTACATATACACAGTCATGACCAAAAATATTGGCGCCCTTGCCATTCTGTCAGAAAATGCAACCCTTCGCTCAGAAAATTGTTGCAGTTGCAAATGTTTTGGTACTCACATGTTCATTTCTTTGGTTTGCATTGGAACAACACAAAAAAATAGAGAAGAAAAGTCAAATCTGATACAATCCCACACAGAAACCCAAAAATGCACTGGCCAAAATTATTGGCACCCTGTCTAAATTGTAAGAAATAATTGCTTTTCAAGCATGTGATGATCCTTTAATTTGTATTTAGACACACCTGTTGCAAGTAAGAGGTGTGGGCAATATAGTAATCACACTTGCAACCAGTTAAGATGGAGAAAAGTGGACTCAACCTTTGTGTTGTGTGTGACACTGAGCATGGAGAAAAGAGTGAAGTGTAAAGAGTTGTCTGTGGATTTGAGAGAAAAAATTGTGGAAAAACATCAACAATCTCAAAGCTACAAGTCCATCTCCAGAGATCTTAATGTTCCTGTGTCCACTGTGCGCAATATCATCAAGAGGTTTACAGCCCATAGCACTGTAGCTAACCTCCCTGGACGTGGACGGAAGAGCAAAATTACTGAAAAATTACAACTAAGGGTTGTTTGAATGGTGGATACAGAACCCAGATTAACTTCCAAACAAATTCAAGCTGATCTGCAGACACAGGGTACAACAGTGTAAGCTCGCACTATCCGTCGCCATCTGAATGAAAAGGGACGCTATGGTAGGAGACCCAGGAGGACACTACTGCTGACACAAAGGCATAAAAAAGCAGGACTGAGTATGCCAAAACGTATGTGACAAAACCACAATCCTTCTGGTAGAACGTACTGTGGACAGATGAGACAAAAGTAGAGCTTTTTGGTAAAGGACATCATGGCACTGTTTACATAAAAAGAAATGAGGCATTCAAAGAAAAGAACACAGTCCCTACAGTCAAACATGCTGGAGGTTCAAAGATGTTTTGGGGTTGCTTTGCTGCTTCTGGCACTGGATGCCTTGACTGTGTGAACGGTATCATGAAATCTGATGATTACCAAATAATTTTGGGGCGCAACGTAGTGGCCAGTGTCAGAAAGCTGCATCTCCACCAGAGGTCATGGGTCTTCCAGCAGGACAATGACCCAAAACACACTTCAAAAAGCACTCAGAAACTGTTACAAACAAAGCGCTGGAGAGTTCTGAAATGTCCAGCCATGAGTCCAGATCTAAATCCCATAGAACACCTGTGGAGAGATCTCGAAACAGCAGGTGGGAGAAGGCATCCTTCAAATCTGGTCCTGGAGCAGTTTGCAAAAGAAGAGTGGTCCAAAATTCCAATAGAGAGGTGTAAGAAACTCATTCACGGTTACAGGAAGCGACTGATTTCAGTTATTTTTTTCCAAAGGGGGTGCTACCAAATATTAAGTTAAGGGTGCCAATAATTTTGGCCAGTGCATTTTTGGGTTTCTCTGTGAGATTGTATCAGATTTGACTTTCCTTCTCTGTTTTTTTGTGTTGTTTTAACGCAAACCAGAGAAATGAACATGTGAGTACCAAAACATTTGCAACTGCAACAATTTGCTGAGAGGAGGGTTGCATTTTCTGACAGAATGGCAAGGGTGCCAATATTTTTGGCCATGACTGTAAGTAGTGGCTAGCAAGTTTGGTTCATAGTCAGAATTGGTCTGTTTGCAAAAATAAATTTGCAAATAAGGATTTCTATAGACTTTTCCTCTGTGTAGGGTTTGGGAAATGAATATTCTATATCATAAATTACAGGTGAATTTCCAGAATAATTTGTTCCACCAAATCCGTTACAGTTCTAGTCTAGATTCAATAGGCCGAGGCTTAGCAAGCCATTCCAAACATCTCCACAAAAGAGCATTTCCTCTTCTCACTGAGGTTCCCATGCCATGTCTGTGAGTATTAATGAACTGCCTTTGCTAAGCAACCATTTCAGTTTATTTAATGTACCCGTGCAATTGGTTTTTGTCTTGCTGACTTTTGCTGCATCCTCTTTCTACTCTCTCTGGTCCATTTGCTTGGCACTGGTGATATTTCTTCCAGCGGGTTTCTTATTTCCTTTGCACCCTTAGGGTTACTGTGTCAGAGATTACACTGAAAACCCCTGTTGACAAGTCTTTCTGAGACTTTTCTATGAAATCTTCCCATTTCCTACTTCCTCCTAACAGTGTAGGAGTACATGTACTTCAATGCTCTTAGGAGGAAGTAGGAAATGGGAAGATTTCATAGAAAATCTCAGAAAGACTTCTCATATATATATATATATGAGAAGGGGGACTGATCGGAGGGACACTGACAAGCAGGCTGGCTGCAGAACGGCAAACTCTGTTTCGGTTCCGCAGCCAGCATGCCCAAAGGGACAAATAAAAATGGGTAAATATTCATCCCTTTGTATTCGCTGGGGTCTCCAGACCTGACGAATTCAAAGGGACAAATATCCCATGAATCAGCGATATTTCCTGAATATCAAGATTCATTTTTAAAATTCACCCCCATGTCTAATCAGGACTATCAAAAGAGAGGGTTTCTAAAAAATATACTCGCACTGTAGTTCCAGTGAAAACTGCCTCCTTGAAGCAGCTGTTTCCAAGAGTAGTGAGGTCAGTGGCAGCTTCATCCATGGCTGGTCTGAGATATTTAGTGGCCTGAGGTAAAGGGCAAGATGGCAACCTGCCTTCCTTTCCACCCACAGAAACCAAAAGGGTGGTGTCTTTCTTCAGCACTGGTTCATAGGACCATCCTGCATGACACCTGAAAGCAGCAGGTTAGCTTAGGCCAGGCAGGGAAAGTTTTATGGAACTGTAGCTCTTCACCTTTGTTGCTCCAGCTGTTTTGGACATCAACTCCCTGACTGTTTAGCATGCTGGGTAATGTTTTTGGGAGCTGAAGTCCAAAATATGTGGAGGACCACAAGTTGAGAACTACTGTTCTGGAACACACAGCCTGATCCTGCAACAGAAGGCAACAGCTATGTACTGCAGATGCTGACAGGAATGTTGGCAAGTCCTTGGGTATGGGTCCCAACTCCTAGTCTGAGTCTTTGGTACCAAGTGCCAAGTTTCTGTCCAAGTCTTTGATGCCAAATCCTGAGCCCAAGCCCCAGATCCAAGTCCCTACCAAAAGCAAGCTTCCCCCCCCCTGAAAAAAAGGGAGGGGTGGGTTCTGAGTAACGAGTTGAGTTCAAGTCAATGGGGGAAAAACCATGTCAAGTCTGAGTCAAGTCACTGGTGTGACTTAAGTCCAACTTGACAGCAAGTCCCGCAACTCGACTCCCCATCTCTGGATACTGCTACAACCTCCTCCACACTACACCCTCAACTTGGGACATCTGCTTCACTCTGCCTAAGGGTAGGGATGGCCCTGGCTTCACTTTTGATGCAAATAACTACAGTACTTCATTGAGGAGGAAGACATCTATTTTTGTCTGGCCTGCAACACAAAGGGGAAGAGCTAAATCACCCCCTTGACTGTACTGTAGTTCCAATAAATATACTCCCACTGTTGCCCTTTAAAGCTTCAAAAAGAAAACTCAAGACTATGAGTGATGGCTACATACTTAACATATATACCTACAAAACCAACCAGTGATACACAAATCTTGACTGATTGACTTGCTTGGCCACCAAATGTGTGAAAAGCATCTAGATATCTAGGTATATCTTAGCATGTCGCAAGCTAAAATGAGTCATCAGTGTGATGCAGCAGCAAAAGAAGCAAATGCAATACTAGAAGTAGAGGGTCAAGATACAGGGGGGTAATGGTAACACTCTGTTCTGCTTTGGTCAGACCTCACCTGGAATACTGTGTCCAGTTTGGAACACCAATTTAAGAAAGATATGGACCTGCTGGAATGTGGCCAGAGAAGAGTGACCAGGATGGTAAAAAGCCTGGAAAACAAATTCTGTGAGGAATGGCTGAGGAAGCTGGGTATGTTTAGCCTGCAAACGGGGAGAGCGAGAGGCAATATGATAGCCATCTTCAATATTTGAAAGGCTGTTACATGGAAGATGAAGCAAGTTTGTTTCTGTAAGTTCAGAGTTTAGAATATAAAGTAATGGATTCAAATTATGAGAAAGGAGATTTGGACTAAACATTAGAAAGAACTTTTCGTTCTTGAGAGCGGTTTGCTTTGGAAAGTGGCAAAATCTCCTTTACTGGAGGTTTAAGCAGAAACCCCTGGGGGCCCTTTCTAGTGCCATGAATTACTGCTTCATGCTTCTATACGCAAAGAACTCCCTCCCACCCGCAATTCTCTTTCCTCAGCATAAAACCAAGCAACTCTTGACATAGTTCCACAGGTATCAACACCAGACACAGAATGAAAAAATGGGCTTCAATATAGCTAGTGCCATGAGTTTTGTGTCCTTGATGTTAATACCCTGCAGTGAAGTTCTCACCTGGTTTCTCAGCACACAATGGAGAGAAAAGATCCTATGCATTCATTATGCCAAGGCTAAAAATGAATCCCTCAAAATTTTACTCATTATCTGAGGTCTATCTTTGTGATGAATCACAGCATCAAGCTGAGCAGATGAAACATGCTGGCAGTACAATCTCTGTTTCAATTTAAAACTCTTGCACACCGATTTCTTGGAACTAGGAGTATCAAATGAACAGGCTGATCAGTGAGGTAGGAACAGAACTCTTTATTCCAGGTAGGAGTCACAGTGCAAAAGTTGTTGCAGTTTCATGTTGTTCCTTCAGTCATTACCCATAGGGCCCAAGAAACACAAGAAGGTCAACAATTACTAAATGATGTTGAAGATCATGTAATATCAGAGCAATAACTCAGTGGTAGACACTGTGCTTTGGATTCAGAAGGTCTCTGATTCAGTCTTCAGGTAGGGCTGAGAAAGACCTTAATTAGTCCTGTATAGCTAATCCAAGTTTTTATAGACAAAACTGAGCTAGGGGAGTGACTTGGTAGAGAGCAATTTCCAGACTTCTTATCAGTGCTAGGAAAGGTTATTTTTTAAACCCCTAGCCAACAAGGCTAGGCAAACGGAGCCCAAGAAGGTAAACTATGCAAGCTTAATAAACAGATTCTTGGCTCCACAGAATTCTATGAGTTGTTCTCCACCGTTTCCAACTCCTGGGCCAAATTTTGCAACTACATTTGGTTCTGCTTTGTTTCCTACTTTTGCATTCCAGTCACCTATGATGATCCGCACATCTCTTTTTCATGCATGATCAATTTTCTCACAGCTGCATGAAAGCTTTTAATTTCTACTTTTTCATCACCTGACTTTGATCATCCAGACAATTGTGAAGTGCAGGTGAAGGTGACAAGGCTGCAGCTGGAGATTGATAAACAAATAGTCAAGGAATACTTCACTATCTTGAACGAGTTCAAATCCCTGGGGCTGGATTAACTGCAGCCAAGAATATTGAAGGAGCTGGCTGAAGAGCTCTCAGAACCACTACCCATTATTTTCTTGAAATGATGAAAAATGGGTGAGGTGCCAGAGGACTGGAGGAGGGCTAATGTTGTCCCTATCTTCAAAAAGGGCAAAAAGGAGGAACCTGGGAACTACAGACCAGTCAGCCTGACATCAATCCTATTTGAATAATCTTGAACAGATTATTAAACAGTCACTATCCAAGCACTTAGAAAACAATGCAGTAATAGCAAGAACAAATCCTGCCAGACTAACCTGATTTCATTTTTTGATCAGGTAACCTCCCTGATAGAAAGAGGGAGTGCTGTAGACGTAGTATATCTTGACTTCAGCAAAGCTTTTGTCAAAGTGCCCCATGATATCCTTATTAGCAAGCTAACTAGGTGTGGGCTGGATATAACAACTGTCAGGTGGACACACAGTTGTTACAGAATTGTACTCAGAGGGTGATGATTAATGGCTCCTTCTCAGACTGGGAGGAGGTAACAAGTAGGGTACTAAAAGGCTCAGTCCTGGACCCTGTGCTCTTCAACATTTTTACTAATGACCTGGATCAGGGGGTGCAGGGAAAGCTAATCAAATTTGTGGATGACACAAAATTGGGTGGAATAGCTAATACCCTGGAAGACTGAAACAAAATTCAAAATACCCAGCCACAAGGACCAGTGATCACTGCACACAAAAGACTAGCTAACGACACCCATCAATCACAGTGACAAATCATCTCCCCCCCTTATCACAACAATACACCCATAACAAAAAACACCCTGATCACCATAATCACCCAATCTCCTGAAAAGGACAAAAAGCTGATCCCACAGCTACAAATACTCAACTATCCCACACACTAAACCAGAACACAGACAGAGTTCTAACTCCTGTCCTCTGAAGATGCCGGCCAGAGACTGGCAAAACATTAGAAAGAAAAACCTCCAGAACACAGTCAAACAGCCCGAAAAACCTATAACAACCATCGGATCCCGACCGTGAAAGCCTTCAAGAATACAAAATTCAAAATAATTTGGATAGGCTTGAGCACTGGGCTGAAAACAACAGAATGAAATTTAACAGGGATTAGTACAAAGTACTGCATCTAGGAAAAAGAAACCAAACACATAGTCTCCTGGACCGGATGGTTTACATCCCAGGGTACTAAAAGAACTGGCAGATATGATCTCGGAACCACTGAATAAAATCTTTGAGAGGTCCTGGAGCATGGGCAAACTGCCAGAGGACTGGAAAAGAGCTGATGTGGTCCCAATCTTCAAAAAGGGGGGGGGGGGGAGTGGATCCAGGAAACTACAGACCAATCAGCGTGACATCAATACCTGGGAAAATCCTGGGGGGAAAAAATCAAGCAGCAGATTTGTGAGCACCTAGAAGATAACAAGGTGATTACTCAAAGCCAGCATGGGTTTGTTAAGAACAGGTCATGCCAAACAAATCTTATTGCCTTCTTTGATAAATTAGTGGACGAAGGAAACACAGTGGATATAGTATACTTAGATGTCAGTAAGGCATTTGATAAGGTAGACCACAACCTACTTCTGCGTAAGATAGAACAAAGTGGGAGAGACAGCACAACTAGCGGATGGATTTGCAGCTGGCTGATCAACCGCACTCAACGTGTGGTCCTCAATGGAACCACATCTACATGGAGGGAAATGTGTAGTGGAGTCCCTCAAGGTTCTGTCTTGGGCCCAGTGCTCTTCAACATCTTCAGATTTGCTGATGACACAAAACTAGGGGGAATTGCTAATACTTTGGAAGACACTCAACATTCAGAAGGATCTAGACAGACTTGAACATTGGGCCCTATCCAATAAGATGCAGTTCAGTGGAGGGAAAAGTAAGGTCCTGTACTTAGGCAGGAGAAACCAGATGCACAGGTACAGGATAGGTGGTACCTGGCTCAACAGTAGTACCTGTGAGAGGGATTTAGGTGTCCTGGTGGACCACCGCCTAGTCAGCAGTATGCTGCAGCTGCCAAGAAAGCCCACACAGTCCTAGGCTGCATCAACAGGGGGATAGCATCAAGATCACAGGAAGTGATAGTACCATTCTATACCATGCTGGTGAGGCCGCACTTGGAGTGCTGTGTCCAGTTCTAGTCACCACAATACAAAAGAAATGCCGAGGCCCTGGAAGGGGTGCAGAGAAGAGCAACAAAGTTGATAAAGGGACTGAATGAAGAGAAGACTGAGGGGAGACATGATAGCAGTCTTCCAATATCTGAAGGGTTGCCTCAGATATTCTCCATTGTGCTCGAGGGTAGGACAAGAACCAATGGATGGAAACTCATCAGAGGGAGATCCAACCTGGAAATAAGGAGGAATTTCCTGATGGTGAGAACCATTAAGCAGTGGAACAGCTTGCCTCCTGATCTTGTGGGTGTCTCATCTCTAGAGATTTTCAAGAAAAGATTGGACAGCCATCTGTCTGGGATGGTATGAGGTCTCCTTCCTTGGGCAGGAGGTTGGACTAGAAGACCTCCAAGGTCCCTTCTAACCCTACGACGATTCTATGATTCTATGAGCTACAAGATGGGGGATACCTGGCTCAGCAATACTACAAGCTAGAAGGATCTTGGAGTCATTGTAGATCACAAGCTGAAGATGAGCCAACAGTGTGATGTGGCTACAAAAAAGGCAAATGCTATTTTAGGCTGCATTAAAAGAAGTATAGTCTCCAAATTCCACAAGGTACTAGATCTCCCCTATTCAGCACTGGTTAGACCTCATCTTGAGTTTTGTGTCCAGTACTGGACACCAGACTTCAAGAAAGATGCTGACAACTTGGAACAAGTTCAGAGGAGGGCAACAAGGATGACCAGGGGCTAGAAACCAAACCCTATGGGGAAAGATTGAAAGAACTGGGCATGTTTAACCTTGAGAAAAGAAGATAGAGGGGAGGTATGATCACACTTTTCAACTACAACATACAGAGACGGGGCAGAATCTGTTTTCTATCATCTCCGAGTGCAGGACAAGTAACAATGGGCTCAAGTTACAGGAAGTCGGATTTTGGTTGAATATCAGGAAAAACGTCCCAGCTGTTGGAGCAGCACAACAATGGAATCAATTACCTTGAGAGGTGGTGAGTGCTCCAACAATGGAGGCAATCAAGGTAAATTTAGACAACCACCTGGCACATATCCTTTGATATTATTCCTGCACTGAACAGGGGATTGGACTCGATGGCCTTATAGGCCCCTTCCAAGTCCATTATTTTATGATTCTATGATTCTATGTAGTTGGAAAGTAGACTTCAATGATGACTTTGTTGACAGGTTTTCCAAAAAGTCTGGCTGACCTCACATTGTAGCCCCTAATTCCTGTGCTACGTCTTTCCTCGGTTTGTCATTTCCAGAGTAAAATACTTTATCTGTCTGACTGAAAATGTCCACTTCAGTTCACTGATGCCAAGCACTGCAATCGTTAAAAGTTCCATTTCTTGCCTCGAGTTTCCAGTTTACTTTGATTCACATTTCTCATGTTCCATATTCCAATTGTATGCATTGTGCAGTATCAGACGTCTTGTCAACTCTGTCCATGTGAGCCACTAGACCTAAATCTAGGTACATCATTAGCAACAATGCTCTAGCTCAGTAGCTAATTGGGTGCCTTCCAACCTGGAATCTAATCTTTCAGCACTATCTCTTTCATTTTGGATTGTCCCATCATAAGTCTTTCAATGTATGAAATATGCAGCAGTGGTTTACCATTGTCTTCTTTGCACAGTAGTAACACAGGTTAGCTTGAGTGTCACTGCTGTTGTCTGTGAAAGATCCTCTACCAGTGTCACCTTCAGCTACTGCTGCTGCCCGGTAACAATCCTTCAGGAGTTTCTCCTCACCCTTAACCATCGGAACTGTATACTTTCTTCTGCTGAAGTGACTGTTAAACCTGAAGAGGATGGATGCACGTAATCTGGTGTCTCGGCTTTGACCATTCCACTTTCAGTGACCCTCCTAGGAGTCCAGACTTGTAAAGGAGTCTAGCCTCCTGATGGCATTGTTCTCTGCTTCTCTGACAGGCTCAAGCCCCTCGCCACACTAAGGTGTGTGTCCAAGAGAGAGAAACAAAATAGAGATGTGAAGGAGGAAGCACAGAATATAGCAAAAAGACATATTTTGCCACTAGGGAGCACAAGTCTGGAATGAATCAATCAATCAATCAATCAATCAATCAATCAATCAATCAATCAATCAATCAATCAATCAATCAATGCGTATGAACATATCCTCTAGTTAACTCAGTAACATCAGTCCCTGTAGGAGAAACAGGAATTAACGTTTTCACTTTGGGGTGGAAGCTAGAAGGAATACTTAGAACCTCTATTGTCTACAAGGCCAGAAGAATCCTGGGTCTATCTTAGGCTGTGATCACACAGGGAAATAGATCATAGTTTGGACCACTTGTGCACAACGCAGAAGGAAATGTAGTCCAGACTGTCCTGGATCCATGTAGGGCTTTTACTTTCTGGGGCTAGGCTGGAGCAATTCCCATCAGACAGAAGGGTCACTTTAAATGAGATTTCTCTAGAGATGGCCATGAATCACCAAACCAGCAGTTCATGCCGGTTCGTTTCTCAGCCGAACAGGGGTATGGCACATCAAAGCCCTGCCTCCTTTAGCAAGCACCCACTCGGAGGCAGTGCCCCATCTTCCATGCCCCACCTCCTCTGGGCACTGCCTCCAAGTGGACACCCACCAGAGGAGGTGGGGTTTTGAAGCGCCAAACACGTGTCCAGCTGAGAAACAGACTGGCATAAACCGCCAAACAAGCGGTCCGTGCCCATCTCTAGATCTCTCCCATTAAAGTGACCCTTTCCAGTGCGATCAAGTGTGCAGCTTTGCAACCATCTGTTCACACCCTTAGTAAAGTTTTGTGTTCCTTTGATGTCAGGTGTTGCTCCATATTACAGGAAATTTTTTAATAAATAACATTATTGGACACAATTTGAAAATCGTGGTGTTTTTTTTTTAAAAAAAAAGTTTTGAGAAAATAGCAAGATTGTTTACATCACATTTCAATCATCTCTTGTCTGGGACCCTGAAATGGCACTTTGAAAAGGAGAACAAACGGCTATCAGATAGAAAATCGAAGCAATGGGAACCTCTTTGTTAGTTTTGCAAAGACAGAGTGGTAACTTAGAAAACAAGGTGGGGAGACAGCCATGAGCTTTGAAAGCCTCCTGCTTGTTATCTCTTTCCAACATGGATGTGCCCAGGCAGCTGCTCGGTGCTCTAAAAACTAAAAAAAAACCCTTGTCACAAACGGTGCTAAAGCCAGGCAAGCAAAGGCTTCTGAAAGAACTGTCAGCTAAAACGTTTATTCAGCTGTTGACAGTGGCTTGATTGCCGCAACCCTCCAAAGAGCTTGCCGTGTTTTTCCTTTCCAACTGGAAAGGAAAAACAACCCTAATGAAACAGGAATGAGGGAAAGGAGTTTGGGAAATTAAAATAAAGCCTTTATGCAATCACAACTGAGGACCATGTGAAGATCTTGCCACAAACTACCCCTGATTGATAGATTTATTTATATTTTGTTGTTGTTGTTGTTTAGTCGTTTAGTCGTGTCCGACTCTTCGTGACCCCATGGACCAGAGCACGCCAGGCCCTCCTGTCTTCCACTGCCTCCCGGAGTTGGGTCAAATTCATGTTGGTTGCTTCGATGACACTGTCCAACCATCTTGTCCTCTGTCATCCCCTTCTCCTCTTGCCTTCACACTTTCCCAACATCAGGGTCTTTTCCAGGGAGTCTTCTCTTCTCATGAGATGGCCAAAGTATTGGAGCCTCAGCTTCAGGATCTGTCCTTCCAGTGAGCACTCAGGGTTAATTTCCTTTAGAATGGATAAGTTTGTTCTCCTTGCAGTCCAGGGGACTCTCAAGAGTCTCCTCCAGCACCACAATTCAAAAGCATCAATTCTTCAGCGGTCAGCTTTCTTTATGGTCCAGCTCTCGCTTCCATACATCGCTACTGGAAAAACCATAGCTTTGACTATGCGGACTTTTGTCGGCAAGGTGATGTCTCTGCTTTTTAAGATGCTGTCTAGGTTTCTCATCGCTTTCCTCCCAAAAAGCAGGTGTCTTTTAATTTCGTGGCTGCTGTCACCATCTGCAGTGATCATGGAGCCCAAGAAAGTAAAATCTGTCACTGCCTCCATATCTTCCCCTTCTATTTGCCAGGAGGTGATGGGACCAGTGGCCATGATCTTCGTTTTTTTGATGTTGAGCTTCAGACCATTTTTGGCGCTCTCCTCTTTCACCCTCATTAAGAGGTTCTTTAATTCCTCCTCACTTTCTGCCATCAGAGTGGTATCATCTGCATATCTGAGGTTGTTGATATTTCTTCCGGCAATCTTAATTCCGGTTTGGGATTCCTCCAGTCCGGCCTTTCGCATGATGTATTCTGCATATAAGTTAAATAAGCAGGGAGACAATATACAGCCTTGTCGTACTCCTTTCCCAATTTTGAAGCAATCAGTTGTTCCATATCCAGTTCTAACTGTTGCTTCCTGTCCCATGTATAGATTTCTCAGGAGATATATAAGGTGGTCAGGCACTCTCATTTCTTTAAGGACTTACCATAGTTTGCTGTGGTCCACACAGTCAAAGGCTTTTTGCATAGTCAATGAAGCAGAAGTAGATGTTTTTCTGGAACTCTTTATATATATATAAACTGGGCTCTCTCTTGGGCCATGGACATGAAACTACAATGGGCTAGGTCAGACACTCAAAAGACTTTTATATCAAAATGGGGAGTTCATAGCAATGCAGTCCTGTTCACTCTTGTCACTCTTATAGGCTTGTTTGTCCTGCCAACTTGAAATCTAGGCACATTTAAGTGCCCCACTGTCACATGAGTCCGATTCGCGGCTCAATGCATGGTGGGGTGTGGGCAGAGAGAGCTTCAAGTGTTAAGTTTTGAATTTGTGTGTTTGGTTACCTATCAAGTTGCTTATGACTTATGGCAGCCCTATGAATGAGCAATTTCCAAACTTTAACCTTGATAATGAAGAAACTGAAATAGTTACAGATTTTTTTATACCACGGTTCAGTCATCAGTCTTAATGGAGACTTAACGGAGCTGGAAAGCTGATGCTTATTTCTATCCCCCAAGCTATTTGTAATTTATTTGCAGTTTAAGATCTACTGGTTATCAGTTAATCTTTCTAATATATCCAGTTCTCCTGTTCTTCAAATACTAAAATTAATTAAGGAAGTCACATCATGGAGATCTTCATTATATAGAAAAGAAATTAGAGGTGAGATCCCAAGATTTAACAAAGGTCTTATTTTACACCATTCTCATAATACAGAGACTATTGCCACATCATTCACCTTGGATTCTCTTTTATGAAACAAAATATTTGACTCAGTATTAAACCTTTACTTAATGTTGATTTTAATACTGATATATATTTATTCAAGAGAAATCACTTCCTCATTTCTGTCTGTTTAACTGGCCTGCAATATAATTAAATATATATAAAAAAATCCTTTCAGGGAGGGGAATAATAATCATGCACTGTCTGAAGAGGGCAGATGTTAAACTGACTCTTAAATTAACATATTAGCAACACTAATTTAAATATTTAACACTTACTACTGTTTAAGATTAAACCTTATAGTTGGGAGCTTTTCTGGTGTGGTTGCAAAATAATAATTATTTTGATAGTAGCACATGGTTTTTAACACATTATATCCAAGCTCTAGGCAGAAGGATGCACTTAAACTGCATCCTTACATCCCCTCCACACCTGAAAGTCTCTCAGACCTTCACATATTTATAATGAAGGTCAGAGCCCTGTTAGTGTTCACCAACAATGATCACTAATGACAATCCAGTGTAATGTGATGGTTACAGTGCCAGGAATCTTGCTGCTTAAAGTAGTAAGTCACATCTAGAGTAGAACTGTTGAATCAATGGGATTTATGGAGGAGTTGACTCACAAAATCCCCACTGATTCAAGAGGCCTACTCTATTTACAACTTACTACACTAAGCAATAGGATTTCAGCCAGTCTTTGACTGGAACATTTAAAATCACCTCAATTCAACCATCTCCTCCTTCCTTTCTTTGTTTTTTGAATTTTAGATTCCAGGCTCATAGAGGCACCGACTTGTTCTCTTTTACTCTGTAAAGTACAGGATGGCCACATGAAGAGGAGGACAGGGCTCCTATGCTTTTAATAGTTGTGAGGAAGAAGGAATTTCAGCAGGTGTAGATTGCCTGATATTCCGTGTGTCACCCAATTATTAAAGAGGGTGGATTGTGTTCCTTTTCATGTGGCCATCCTAAAACCTCCAGAAATCTCAGTCTGCAACTCCTATCAGCCTCACCAAGCACATTGTCCTGTTCCCAGGGTGGAGTTGGTCCATGGGCCAGCATGTAGAGGCTTCCCAGAGTGTAAGGTAAACTAGATGCAGGAGATCTGGAGCCAGAGTCCAAAACAGTCCAAGTCAAGCCAGTCCAAGAGTCATGTAAGCAAGCAGGGAAAATCTATGTACAACAAAGTCAGAGTGCAAGGCATACATGATCAGGAATCAGCAGATCCATTATCTCCCATGGCTTGCAGTCCAACTAAAGGTTTTTTTCTAACTGGGCTTATGGAACACCATCTAGCACTCTGTTGCAGGTGTTTGGGCAGCTGGGAAAAGAACTCAAGTTGCAGGATTTGGCCCTGGGGAGAAGACCCTCCTCCCAAGCAGTTCTCCTCCTACTGAGGAGGCTTCTTCTGTTGAGATATCCTTTCCCAAAGCTGAGCACTTTACCTTGTTGCTTCAAGCTGGGCTCACGCCTTCAGCCTGGGTCATTTGCATGGGTTGGGAGGGGCCCATCCTCCTCTGAGCTGCCTTCACTTGGGGTTTCTTGCTCCTGGCCTCTTGACACTACTATGTGGAGATATGCTTCCTGGATCTCAGAAGGTTCAGGATCAACGAGATCCAGCAATTCTTCACCCATGTTAGATTTGAGAGGCTGTGGCTTATCACTGGACGATGCTTCCAGTGATAGCCTGAGACAGTGAGAAATCAAGACAGTCATAATCCAAAAGTACTTGTACAAAAGTACCTCATCTGTGTTCTCTAAAGTACACTTCTCCCTTCGATAACACTGGGGTTAGGGGCACCGGACCCCTGTGTGATTAAAAATTCATGCATAACTCTTATGCCCCCCAAAATATAACTACAAAGCATAAACTGTTGATTCATTCACACACCCCAATTCTCTCTATCGTGGTTCTTTTCCATAGTGTTGACAATCCTTTCCATATAGTACCATGTGTAATAAGCCTTAAAGGTCCTTGTGACACACACACACACGATCTAGAGTGTGAACTTGAGATGTCATTTTTTGGGAGCAAGTAGACCCCAAACAACACCTTTAGTGTTGAACTCATGAGGTTCTGGGTGGCCAGAGACACAGTATTTATTGAATATTTATTTATTGAATAATGATTGATTTATTGAAGTATTTATTTATTAGTTAATTTATTTATTTATTGAAAAAATCTGTGTATAACCAAAGTCAAGCTGTTCAGACCCTTGCAATTCAAGGGAGAAGCATATCATGAAAATAATATCTAAGTAACTAATAATTAATAAATATAATGTGGGTCCAGACTATCTCAAGGATGGCATTTTCCCATAGGAGCTTGTCCCATGTCATCAGCCTAAGATATTCAGGGGATCTAAAATCACAGGAACTTTTGGTGAGGATGTGAGAGAGGGTGTTCTTAGCAGACACTCCGAAAATATGGAATTTATGTCCAGTGAAGGAGAAGCCAGCCCCACCTCTGTTGTCCTTCAGTTGGCAGGAAAGACTTTTTAAACCAGACAAGCTTTTAACAACTGACCTGCATACTTCCAAGTTTTCAGAGCTTTGGGTTCAGTGCATCAGTAAGCCAATGACTCTATCTCTCCTTGCCACCTAAATTCGAGCAAGTTGTTCTGGCTCTAAATCAGTGTTTGGTATCAGTAATGGACTGGATGAGGGTGAATAAACTGAAACTTAATCCAGACAAGACAGAGGTGCTCCTGGTTAGTTGAAAGGCAGACCGAAGAATAGAGATGCAACCTGTACTGGATGGGGTTACACTCTCGCTGAAAACACAGGTGTGCAGCTTGCAGGTGCTCTACGCCAGCTATGTCCGTTTCTGGAGAGATCTGATCTGGCCATTGTGACACATGCCTTAGAAAGTGTCAGGAAACTTCAGCGGGTCCAAAATGCAGCAACCAGGCTGGTTACAGAGGTCACATCACACAGACACACCCTGTTACAGCAGCTCTACTAGCTGCTGATCAGTTTCCAGGCACAATTCAAAGTGCTGGTTTTAACCCATAAAGTCCTAATGGCCTGAGTCCAAGGTATCTCAAAGACTGTGCCTCCCATTATGAGCTGGCTTGGGCATTAATATCATCAGATGAGGCCTTTCTCTCAGTCCCACCACCTTCATAGGTGTGTCTGATGAGGACACAAGAGAGGGTCTTCTTTGTTGTTGCTCCTAGACTTTGGAACTCCCTCCCACAGGAGGCCAGGCTGGCCCCATCTTTGTTGTCCTTCCGAAAGCAGGCAAAGCCCTTTCTCTTCAGGGAAGCTTATTAATTCTGGTTTAATAACTTATTGTGTTTTTAGTACAGATGGGCACAACCTGGTTCGTCCCAGTTCGTCACAGTTCGTAAAGGTGGCAACACAAGTGCTGCTGCTCCCCTCCCCTGCCTCCTCAGCTGATTCAACAGGCCTAGCTTGCTTGCCTTTTCCCTTTCCTCGGCTAATCTCCCAGTCACGAGCAAGAGCACAGACTTCTCTGCCCTGCCCTTTTGTCTGAGTGGGAGATCAACCAAGAGGACAAGGCAGAGAATCCTGAGCTGTTGCCAGGACTGGAAGATCAGTTGAGGAGGTGCAGGAAGCTGGGCCTGGTGAGTGGCTGTTTGAGCCAGAGGCATGGAGGGGATCATCAGCATCTGTGCTGCCGCCTTTATGAACTGGGATGAACCGAGATGAACCAGTTTGTGCCCATCTCTAGTCATAGAGTCATAGAGTTGGAAGAGACCACCAAGGCCATCCAGTCCAACCCCTCACCATGCGGGAACATCCATCAAAGCACTCCCGACAGATGGCCATCCAGCCTCTGCTTAAAAACCTCCAAAGAAGGAGACTCCACCACCCTTCGAGGCAGCCTATTCCACTGCCGGACTACTCTGACCATCAGGAAGTTCTTCCTAATGTTCAGATGGAATCTCTTTTCCTGTAGTTTGAAACCATTGCTCTGTGTCCTAGTCTCTGGAGCCCTGGAAAACAAAGTTTTCCTAGTTTTTAGCATTGCTTGTTTTTTTTCCTCTTTAACCTGTTTTTCTTAAATATATATATATATGTGGAGAGGCAATGTGGAGACAGGGTCTGAGGGAAATATTTTTAACAAGGGGGAAAAAAACCACTAACTATAACAGGAAAATACAGATCGTTGAGCTAGATTTTTCATTTTATTAGGACACTAATGAAAAACGTGAACCTTGAAAGACAGTTTCAGTCTTATTCAAGGGTTGGAAATTGAATGAACATAAAGACTAGGGTTATATTAATCATAACAGCCTGGCATCCCACCAGAGACCAGGAAAGTTTTGTATTGTCAAGAAGATGCAGGTCGGCAGCTTACTCTGGGGTAGCCATCCTTATATATCAGGAAAAATTAACCTAGGAGCTTAGCTGAGTTCTGAATAAGCAATCATATTATCCTTGGCAGTTGCTGCCTAGTCATTGCACAAGAGACTGCACTAGAACAAATAGAAACTTAGCAGCTAATTCATTGGTTTTTAATTAACATAATGTACTTACATAAAATTAGGATGGGCTGCCTGGCATCTTGAATCCCCAGCCTCACACTCACATTAGGGTAAGGGCCAGCTTCTGTTTTTATGCTACTCCTGGATGTTGTCTAGTACTATTTAATTAAGAAAAGTTTGGAAACAATAACAAGTTTTAGGAAAGAATTTTAGAAATCAGTTCACAGCAAGAACCCCATGGAGCTTGGATGAATATTTTAGTTTATTTTAAAACACACAGCTTCCCGTCTTCTTGCTATCCACAATGGACACTGCAAACAGATGGCAATTAAAGCGTGCATTGCATCAATTTAGCCTTTGTGTTTGCTGGAAAGATAGACAGTACGGCATTCGGTGGTCAATTCAAAATGCTGGTTTTCACCTAAACAACTTCAGTTGAAGCTGTCTCAAAGACTACATCTCCATATATGGGTCTGCTTGGGTTGTACAATAATCAAGGGTGGCCTTCCTCCTGGTCACACCGAAGGAGTGTGTGACAATGTCTTCCTGGTACATTTGATGAAGACACAAGGAAAGGCCTTCTCTGTTACTGATCCCAAGTAACAGAGATATAACTCCTTTCTATGGGAACCCTGTCTTTCTGTAAGCAAGCAAAGACCTTTCTTTTCAAGCAGGCTTTCTTTCAGTGACCGGCTGTCTAAGAGTTGTTTTTAATAGGGTTGCTGTGTTTGTGCTTTTTGAAACGTGTTTTTAGAATTGTTTTATCGACCAGTTTTAATACTGTATATGTTTAATTGTTTTAATACTGTAATTATTTACTCTATTTTTAGCTCTTAACACTGTAAGCCGACTTTGGGTCTTTTTGAGGAGTAGTAGTAGTAGGCATCCTTCAGTCTCGAGAGACCATGGTAACGTGCTCTGTATGGAGGTCTTGGAACAGCGTCTAGTGTGGCTGAGAAGGCCAATTCGAGAGTGACAATCCCTTCCACACTGAAGACAAATACAATCTGTCCCCTGTCCAGCTCCCTGATTTTGCTGCTTTCGGGACTGCCTCTTCGCCTCGGCCTGCTGAAGAAGTGTCTCTTCAAATTGGGAGAGGACATGCTGCACCACCTGCCTCCAGGCTGAACACTCAGATGTCAAGGTTTCCCATCTGTTGAGGTCCATTCCTAAGGCCTTCAGATCCCGCTTGCAGATGTCCTTGTATCGCAGCTGTGGTCTCCCTCTGGGGCGATTTCCCTGCACTAATTCGCCATACAGGAGATCTTTTGGAGTCCGACCATCAGCCATTCTCACGACATGCCCAAGCCAACGTAGACATTGCTGTTTCAGTAATGTATACATGCTAAAAATTCCAGCTCGTTCTAGGACTACTCTATTTGGAACTTTGTCCTGCCAGGTGATACCAAAAATGTGTCGGAGACAACGCATATGGAACGTGTTCAGCTTCCTCTCCTGCCGTGCACAAAGGGTCCAGGACTCACTGCAGTACAGGAGTGTCCTCAGGACACAGGCTCTATAGACCTGGATGTTGGTATATGCCGTCAGCTTCTTATTAAGCCATATTCTCTTTGTGAGTCTAGAGAACATGGTAGCTGCTTTGCCAATGCGTTTATCCAGCTCGACATCAAGGGAGAGAGTGTCAGAGATCATTGAGCCAAGGTACACAAAGTCATTAACAACCTCCAATTCTTGCGTGGAGATGGTAATAGAGGGAGGTGAGTCCACGCCCTGGCCCATGACTTGTGTTTTCTTCTGGCTGAGTGTTAGTCCAAAGTCTTGGCAGGCCTTGCTAAAACGATTCATAAGTTGTTGGAGCTCTTCAGCAGAGTGGGCAACAACAGCTGCATCATCAGCGAAGAGGAAGTCCCGCATGCATTTCAGTTGGACTTTGGTCTTCGCTCTCAATCTAGAGAGATTAAAGAGCTTTCCATCTGATCTAGTCCAGAGATAGACACCTTCTGTTGCAGTTCCAAAGGCGTGCTTCAGCATGACAGCAAAAAAGATCCCAAACAGGGTCGGCACGAGGACACAGCCCTGTTTTACTCCGCTTCGGATGTCAAAGGGATCTGATGTTGAGCCATCAAAAACTACAGTGCCCTTCATTTCCTCATGAAAGGACTTGATGATGTTAAGGAGTCGAGGTGGACATCCAGTCTTGGGAAGGATTTTAAAAAGGCCGTCCCTGCTGACCAAATCAAAGGCCTTTGTGAGATCTATGAAGGCCACCAAGAGTGGCTGTTGTTGTTCCCTACATTTCTCCTGCAACTGTCTGAGGGAAAATACCATGTCAGTGGTGGATCTATTAGCTCGAAATCCACACTGTGATTCTGTATAGACTCTGTCTGCAAGCACCTGGAGTCTGTTCAGCACAACACAGGCAAGGAGCTTCCCTACAACGCTGAGAAGAGAGATACCACGGTAGTTATTGCAGTCACCCCTGTCTCCTTTGTTCTTATACAATGTGATGATGTTTGCATCCTTCATGTCCTGTGGTACTCCACATTCCCTCCAGCAAAGACAAAAGAATTCATACAGCTCGGTGGTGATGATCTCTTTACAGCACTTCAGCACTTCAACAGGGATGTTATCCTTCCCAGGTGCCTTGCCAGAGGCAAGGGAATCCAAGGCTGCTTTTATTTCTGCTAAAGTTGGTTCACTGTCCAACTCTTCCAAGACAGGCAGACACTCAATGTTATTTAATGCCTCTTCGGTTACTACATTCTCTCTGGAATATAGCTCAGAGTAGTGCTGCACCCAGCATTCCATCTGCTGTGCTCGGTCCTGGATGATCACGCCTGTAGCAGACTTCAAGGGAGCAGATTTCTTCTGTATTGGACCTAAAGCCTGCTTGATACCGTCATACATTCCCTTGATGTTACCTGTGTCGGCTGCTATCTGTATCTGAGAACAGAGCTGAAGCCAATAATGGTTGGAACATCTCCTGGCAGCCTGTTGGACTTGGCTACGAGCAGCTCGAAGAGCCTGCAAGTTGTACTCACTAGGACAGGCTTTGCATGCTGCTAGAGCTCTCCTCTTATCCTCAATGGCTGGCATCAACTCCTCCGAATGGGCTTTGAACCAGTCTGTCATCTTTTCTTGAGGAGAAAGGAGGGCTATAAATATTTTAAATGAATAAACAAAATCATTCATTTTTGCAAGGCTTCCCTTTTTTTAATCTCTTGTATGAAACGAGAGAAGTCTCTGTAAATAAAATAAGAAATACAAAAAAGGACACAACAGGAACCATATCTCTGGTTAAAGACATAGATTATTGCAGACAAAGAGAGCAGCCTGGATGACATTTGTTTTAAGGCTACAGGGCTGCTGTCAAGACTTGGCATGTCTCAGCACCTGACCAAGGGGGCTGCCTAATGAGAGCCCTCAGTTCTGTTCCTCCTCTTCTCCTTTGCAACGCAACCTGTGGCTTTGATCTAAATAACACCACTTGCTTTGATCCAAATAACTGTGGTGATGTGAAGGTGGAGCTGTGCATACCACTGGCTGTCTACCTTACGAGTGAGTAAAT
This sequence comes from Intellagama lesueurii, assembly GCA_037013535.1. Classification (NCBI taxonomy): domain Eukaryota; kingdom Metazoa; phylum Chordata; class Lepidosauria; order Squamata; family Agamidae; genus Intellagama; species Intellagama lesueurii. Next base: position 13,946,526 of record JBAJHW010000003.1, read on the forward strand.
GATGGAAGGAATGAGAGAGAGAGAGAGAGATAAGAATGCTCATGAGAAATCCAGTTCATTAGGGAGAGGGGCTGGTTGAGTTTCTCTTGGCACGGGACCTCCAAAACCTGAAGCCGGGTGATTGATGTCTGTCCATTATTGTATTGAGATACAGATAGCACAACACCTTTACGACTCAGAGATTTATTTCAATTTAAACCTTTGTGGATTCTGTGGATGGCAATCCTCAAAACCTCACAGTGAAACAAATTCGTTAATCTTCAAGGTGCCAGAATGTGTGTGTGTGTTGTTGCTAAAAGATATTCATGTGGCTCCCTGTCTAAAAAGAACAACAATGACAAGTATAATGATGATGATGATGATGATGATAAACCATTCTATCCTAAACAATTCTATCCTCCTAGTGTTTCAGTGGCAAATGTATCTGGGATTGAAAAATAGCTTGAGATGCACAAAGGAAAAGGGGTTGTGGGCAAAAACAGCTCCTGGATTAAGAGCAAGCAGGAGCCCGCTGTATGGCCCTGGTGGAGGTTTTATGGAATACACTCTAGTCATCACTTTGTTAGAAAGCAGCATTCCTTCATTGCTGAAAGACATCTGATTGGCCTAGCATCAGGGTTGCTTCCTTATTTTGCATCTTAGCTTACTTTATTTTGTGATTGACAGTTGGAAAGTAAACACATGCTTTGTTTCCAGGTCTTATTGTTTGAGCACAACGTTCCACATAATTGTCATCATCAGTATCAAATAGTGTGATATTGTAAAGGTAAAGGTTCCCCTTGACATTTAGTCCAGTCGTGTCCGACTCTAGGGCGCGGTGCTCATCCCCGTCTCCAAGCCGTAGAGCCAGCGTTTGTCCGTAGACAGTTTCTGTGGTCACGTGGCCAGCGCGACTAGACACGGAACGCCGTTACCTTCCCACTGAGGTGGTACCTATTTATCTACTCGCATTTACATGCTTTCGAACTGCTAGGTTGGCAGGAGCTGGGACAAGCGACGGGAGCTCACTCCATTGCGTGGATTCGATCTTACGACGGCTGGTCTTCTGACCTTGCAGCACAGAGGCTTCTGCGGTTTAACCCGCAGCGCCACCATGTCCCCTGCAGCGCCACCACGTCCCCACGTGATATTGTACTATCTGATTTAATCTTAAATCCAACTTTCAGTTCAGCTGGAGGAGACCTATTTGAATGAATGTTCTGTCAACAGGACTTGTGTTTTTTTCCCCGCAGTGTTGCAATGTTTTCTCATGCTTTTGGCCTATTGTTTCACCTACGTCGGTCCTTCAAGGCCATTTTCTTCTATATCCAGATGATATCACTAACGGTGGACTGAATGGGGAAATATTTGTCCCAGTCCATTTCACTGGCTGGAAGAATATTTGTCCCCGTTGATTTTGTCTATTAAAAAATAAAATCCGCCCATCCTAAATGCCTGAAATTCTAGGAAATTGTTTTCACTGCATGGGGTGAAGGTCTTGTCTTATGGCTCCAGTTCTCTGTGAGTTGTACAAAGCAAAGACAAAAACAAAATGAAAAACAAAACAAAAATGTCCCATGTTGGTGCAAACGTATATTGATCCGTAACACTGGGAAACCCAATGCAAAGAATGTTGTGTGATCCAGCCGGCTTTTAGATCTGGCTCTTAAAATGGTTTGTCGTCATTGTTTTCTTCATAAGAGTTGCAAGTCTCTGAGGGATCGTCAGAGTCCTGCTGATATCATTCATCCTGCTGAATGAAACCGAACTTGCTAGTGCCAACAGAAGGCACTTTATTAGATGCACAAATTATGAATAGCCTAATTATGTTCCTCTTTAAATTTAGGGTGTCGGGTCATTGACTGCTTTTCAAAAGGCTGAAAAAGAAATACTGAACTCCAAGGGGAACACAGCTTTTTTTTTTAACAACAGTCTTTCATAAGAATTACACAAAGAAAAAATTACTTTCCAAATGCAGCTATAATTTTCATATGTAGCATGCAGCTGTACTCTTTTCTCTAAAAGAAATTTATTCCCAATGGAATCTACTTTAGAGTTATTAGTCCCTTCTAGTTAAAACTTTTGATTTTTCAATATCTTCCCATTCCACATTGTGGGTCTGCGGGGTTACGGGCCAGAATCCTGCTACCAATTGACACTTGCATAAGGGAAACCAAACCTGAAATTTCTCTGTAAATAAAACTGACAGCACGAAGGCTGTCCTGCTTTGGGCACATCATGAGAAGGCAAGACTCATTGGAAAAGAAAATAATTTTAGGAAAAGTTGAAGGAAGCAGGAAAAGAGGAAGACTAAAATATAAGATGGATTTACTCCATGCCACAGCTCTGAGTTTACAAGAGCTGAGCAGGGCTGTTAAGGACATTTTGAAGGCTACTCATTCATAGGGTCACCATAAGTGGGAAGTGACTTGAAGGCACATAACAACAACAAAAAAGCAAAACCACATAAGTCTTGGCAACAGACTGCTGCTTATTAGCCAGGTGCTGGTTGTGCTTCTGGTCTATGTCAGATCAATTGGTCAGGTGTATATTTATTTATTTATTTTTATTTGTAATAAATAAATAAATAATCAGGTGTATATGAAATAATCAACCTGTACTTTGTTAAGGAATATCATGGTGCTAGCAAGACATGTGATTTTCCTTACACAGGTATAAATCAATAACAGGATGTCAGCCTGTATTTTAAAATGGAACTGTTCTACATGGAGAAAAGACACAAAAATTTGCATGCACTGGTTGAGTGATGAGGCATACCTTCTCAAAGGTGTGGAGGAAAGCAACCTTTCGCTTAAAGTCACATGGGAGCTCTGAGGGCCCCAACTCTTCCCCATCCCCCCTTTTCCTGCAAAAGGAAAAAAGAAGCGGTAAACTGTAGTTTCTGAGCTCCTGCATGATTCACCCTTTAAGTGAGTCATAGAGTCCCTTCCATCATTTAACTCTGATTTTTCACAACTGGAGTGGTCATTAGCCAGTTCCAGACTCCATTTTTCTGTCTTCTTGTGTGTTTGTGGCACTTTTGGCCACAAGCCCATGTCACCCCCAGAGAGACCTGGGAACAAAGAATTGGCCCCTCATCTGCCAGAGTTACCCACCCATGCCCTAGAACAGTGGTTCTCAAACTGGGGTCCCCAAATGTTCTTGGACTGCAACTCCTAGAAATCCTGGCCAACACAGCTGCTGGTGAAGGCTTCTGGGAATTGCAGCCCAAGAACATCTGGAGACTCAAGGTTAGGAATCATTGCACTAGAGTTTGATCACATGACAAAGCTTTAAACTAGGCTTGCCTTAACACAGGGATGGGGGACTAATAGCTTGTAGCTGGCCTGCATCTCCTAGCTAGCAGAGTCAAAAGTGACAGATGCTGAGAAATGCTACCAAGCAACCTCTGGGCCACACATGCTTCCCATCTCTGACTTATTTTGTGCACTAGCCTCTTTCTCCCACTGTCTTTAAGACATAGATTGCAACGGGAGCAGCTGACACAGCAGCTGAGACAAAGCTCGGATGGCCACTGATGCATCATCAAAAATGAGGACACCAGCCGATGCTGAATTGGATAAAATGTGCATATGCTAATTTAAGTGCACAGATGGAAATGTTATTTAAGCATTGTGGTCTGTATTTTTGTATCCATTTATTTAGCAAACGTCTTGACTGCCATTGAACAATGCCTGAGTAGTGACAACAGAAAAATAACAAAGGGATGTGTGACATTTTAAAGACTTGGAATTGTTACTTTCATGAGCTTTTGTGGATTGAATCTGATGCAGCCTTAAAGTGCCACAAAGCCGTTCTTCACAGTTAAAAAACTTGCAGTTAAACAGCAGAAGGGGAAAATAAATCCCCACCAGGTAACTTAGTTGACAATACTGTACCATAACTTAATTCTACCATCATTGCAATGGTAAGATATTTATTACAAGGAAATGGTTATTTCTAACCTATTATTTCCCGAGATCTGTTTCTAAAATACTATGAATAGCTTCCAGACTCTACAAATACAGGGAGACTGATTAACTTTGGGTAACTAACCTGCATTATTTAGAATAACCTGTATTATTTTCAATAGATGAACTAAGTGTACATGCATTTTGTGCAGCTTGCCCTAGGTACCAAACTGCTAGTTACAGCTCTGGTTAAGAGCACCACAAAAGATCACATCTTCTCACAAGGTGATTACTGATGGACTGATCTGATCGGGTTTGATTTTTATCCCTTTTTTTGCCAAAAGAGTAGCACCCAACCTGAGTGCTCACTGGAAGGACAGATCCTGAAGCTGAGGCTCCAATACTTTGGCCATCTCATGAGAAGAGAAGACTCCCTGGAAAAGACCCTGATGTTGGGAAAGTATGAAGGCAAGAGGAGAAGGGGACAGCAGAGGACGAGATGGTTGGACAGTGTCACCGAAGCTACCAACATGAATTTGACCCAACTCCGGGAGGCAGTGGAAGACAGGAGGGCCTGGCATGCTCTGGTCCATGGGGTCACGAAGAGTCGGACATGACTTAATGACTAAACAACAACAAAGCACCGAACCTGATTTACAGTATAATTCAAAAACAAATACAATTTAAAAACCAGAATAAATATGGATCAATAATATTACATAGTACAAATGAATAAATATTAGAACATAATTAAATCCGTTATTATATTAAAACAGAATTCTGGGACACTCAGAGGCTCCTGTCCTTAACAGAGTTTCCTCTGATTGTCACGGGTACAAGAGAATCTCAAAGCCCAGGCATGCTTATATTGGAGAATAAAATCTTTCAATCTATAAATAAGTACTAAATAGGCATCTTTGTATCAACACAGTAGATCTAATATCCATTATGCTCAAGTTGTGATTCATTTACTAAGCCTATACAGAACTCCAAAGCATTTCTTATTTATCCATAGACATATGTAAATGAGTCAGAGGGATCCATTCATTCTTGTAAAGTACTTCGGCAAGGCTTAGTGGGGGCTAGGAGATAGGTAATTGGCTAGCTGAAAGTGATGCCTTCAATACCGTCCTTGCTAAGACACAATGCAGGGCCATACTCACCAAATGTGACCTTTTGTGAGTCATGTCTATCTGTCATTTTCTCCACAATGTCTACAGGTTCTACAGGAAAAGTCAGAGACATGCTACCAATTACCCTAAAAGAAAAGCAATTCCAGTCAGTTATAATTTAAATGGAACATTGTTAGTCCAGCAAATACAGTAAAATTGTAAGAAAGGGCTAATTTTAAAGTGAGCGTTGAGTGGGTTTAAGATGTTTCGGCTCTCACATATAAGGTGTAGCAATAGATAGGAAGATTATCTGGAGGCTGTGATTAACAAGGATCCGGTCGAGTTGTCCTTTACCCAAATACGGGCCTGTAACGACGGCAAGAAACAGCTCTCCAGATGTGCCTTGAAGAAGGTGGTCAAGCATCTGCCCAACCTCTACAGATCTTATCCTCCTTGTCTGGGGTGGGAGTCAAGGAACAGACAAGTGAAGATGCTCTAAGTAACTTTATTCAGACGAGTGACAACACACAAAGTTGTAGTTGGCCCCTTCCCTCTTTTCCTTCTGCCTGCAGCTGAAAACATACCTTTTCAGAGAGACTTTTGGGGAGCCAGGAGGCAATTGAGGTGGGGAGATCTTTTAAAATTCATTCTTTTCTGAATAATGGTTTAAATACATCTATATTATAGTTTCAAATCTTAGTCAATTTGTTTTAACTGTTGATTTTAAATTTTTTTGTATGCCACCCTGGATCACTAGTTGGGGGGGGGGGGGGGGTCACATGGGATATAAAATAAAATAAAATATGGTACCCATATAGGAAGGAGAAGAAAAGGCCCAGCTGATATGTGTATATGTATGGTTCCATCTCAAAAGGATGGACCCTGAACATGAGAAAATAAACAATTTTTATACCCTTTCCAATATGTTTTCATACATCTTTTTCTGCCCACTCTGCCTTCCAAACAAATTGGAATGTTCTGGCTGGAATTCCTAAGAACATTCAAGATGTTACTTTTATATGACCAAAGTCAAAATGGAAATCATTTGCCCTTTTTACTTATCAATCAGGTGGTGGTGTCTTCCATGTATGGAACTTATGCCTTATGTTCCACTCGCTTTCACATAAGGTTTACACAATTTGCCACAGGTAACTACAACTAATTGACAAGGTCCAAGGATGTTTGTGTGTCAGTCATATGACCATTGACCATGCTTGCTGGGAATGATGGGACTTGAAATTCAAAGCAACTGGTAGGCACCAAGCTGAGGTTCCAGAGAATCAAGACATAAACATTTCCTAGGTTATTAAACACAGCATAAATAGTAGAGAAATAATGAAGCCTCAAAATCTGCAATGTGTCTTTATTGCTAGCAGAGCAGTAACAAGCCGGAAAAGGTAACATAGCGTCTCCATGACCACAGTGCTGAGAGAAAGAACTTAATTTAAAATAAATTGGTCACTCATTGGCTGAAATCCAGTAGTAACACACAACCAGAGCAGGCCCCTTGAATCAGTGAAGATTTGGTGAGTTAACACCAATGCAAGTTTCACTGATTCAACAGGCTTATTCTAACCAAGACTTATTGCTGAATTTCAGCCATTTTTTCCACTGTGAAATGAATGGTGAGCAAATTAGCACAAAATATTTGCTACACCTTTGCGATGGGACCCTGACCTATTCTACCCAGCAACATCAAGAAGAATATGATTGGTTGACAGGAGAACCAATTTTGAGAAGACAGCAAGAGATATTTAAAACAAGACAGGAGAGGTTTTGTCAGTTGACAATTAACAGAGAGAGTAAAAAAGAAGCAGAGTGTATCTCAGGATAGGAGTGTGGGTTTCCGGGGAGCTATTTATTATAGTTACTTCATATATGAGAGAACTTGTTCTAGCATGGAAAGTTGATTCTTTTAAACACATGAAACTTAAAGCTTATGAGAATGCCTTGTAACTGTTATGCGTACTAAATAAAGAATGTTATGGTCTGAAATGACAGATTTTACTTTCTTGGGCTCCATGATCACTGCAGATGGGGACAGCAGCCACGAAATTAAAAGACGCCTGCTTCTTGGGAGGAAAGCGATGACAAACCTAGACAGCATCTTAAAAAGCAGAGACATCACCTTGCTGACAAAGGTCCGCATAGTCAAAGCTATGGTTTTTCCAGTAGCGATGTATGGAAGTGAGAACTGGACCATAAAGAAGGCTGACCGCCGAATAATTGATGATTTGAATTGTGGTGCTGGAGGAGACTCTTGAGAGTCCCCTGGACTGCAAAGAGAACAAACCTATCCATTTTGAAGGAAATCAACCCTGAGTGCTCCCTGGAAGGACAGATCCTGAAGCTGAGGCTCCAATACTTTGGCCATCTCATGAGAAGAGAAGACTCCCTGGAAAAGACCCTGATGTTGGGAAAGTGTGAAGGCAAGAGGAGAAGGGGACGACAGAGGACGAGATGGTTGGACAGTGTCATCGAAGCAACCAACATGAATTTGACCCAACTCCGGGAGGCAGTGGAAGACAGGAGGGCCTGGCGTGCTCTGGTCCATGGGGTCACGAAGAGTCGGACACGACTAAACGACTAAACAACAACAACAACAATGGTATGATTCACTTTAAACTGTGTGGCTCTTAAAATTTGAGCTTAAGGATAGCCCAGGGAAAAGACAAGGCAGGTCAAAGGGTGATTAGCCAGGTAGGGCTGGTCACAACCTTCATGACTACAAAACTGCACTGGTAGCCTCGAAACATGACTGACACTCACTGCTCCCAAATGAAAATAAGATAAGATATGATCTGGGACCAAACTGATTCGCCATTATGAAACAGACCCACAAAAAACTATTGAACATTATTACAGGAGGAGGAAAAATCTTATCATATGAGAGAAGGGAAGGATACATTCTTGTGATAAAGTTGCAGGAATCAAACTTCTAAGGGCTTTTCTGGGAGAAAAATGTCATTCTTGGTTCTGCCAGAAGCGCATCAGCAAATCATGATTCAGTTGATGACTCAGAGCAACTTATCTAATTATGCTAGTCATAAAAGAACTGCAATTATTGCATGATCATCTGAACCTGCAGAACTGCAGTCATCAGCAATAGTCTAATCTTTCCGCATAGATCACTGGTACTTAATTACTGGTTATTTACATCTCCCTGAATTTTCTGATACCAACTGACAAGCACAATATGACCAGTCCACTCTCATCCTTTCGTGACTGACCCAGTTTTAAAAGCAGGAAACAAGGATGATCAGTTCCATATACTGTGTTTCTAACTCTTGGGTTTTGAACATCTTTTGGAGAAACCGAAGAAGCTCTTGTGAGTCCCAGTTTGGTGAGGACACAGGAGAGGGCCTTCTCTGTGGCTGCTCCCAGACTCTGGCACTCCTTCCCACGGGAGGCCAGGCTGGCCCCATCTTTGCTGTCTTTCCACAAGCAGGCAAAGACCTTTCTCTTCAGGCAGGCTTTTCCTCAGTGACTGGCGATCTAAGAGAGGTTTTAAAACAGGATGGCTTGTATTTTTGTTGCATTTAAATCTGTTTTAGTAATGCTTTTACAGAACATTTTAATAGTAGTTTTTAAATATATGAATAATTTATTGTTTTTAGCTTTTAATATTGTGCTTTTAATGATGTAAGCTACCCTGGGTCCTTTTAGAGGATAATGGGGTAAAAATATTTCAAATGAATAAAAATGAATAAAAATGTGAGATGTAAACAATCTACAGTAGTTCCTTAAGTCAGGAAATCAAGAGCATTCATGCTAAATTTTGTTTCTCATTCTAAAGCAACAAAGAAATGTGTGTGTTTTTTTAAATTCAGAAATGTTCAGAAATATTTAAAGATATTTTTTTTGCCTTCAGAGTGCAGGGGGTAAACAGCACTGAACTTTGGTCTATAGAAAAGAACTAACCCACCTGAAAATGGGTGATGAGATACAAAAAGGAAATATTTATTCTGTATCATTTAAATAATACAGATTTAAAACTGATTCTGCATTATTAAATACTGTAGGTATTTGTGGGTAGTGTGGGGAGAAAAAAAAGCTAAAGTTTTTGCTAAATCTATTTATGGAACCCCCTACAGATGGCTACCATGTGTACATATTTTCTACCTGCCTTCATGGAATCTGCCTCTCTCTAACTAAACGGAGGTGGGGGAACAGGAAGTGACCTTAGAAGAGGAACAACACCTAAACTACTAATCTGCATGTAGACTTGTAACTAAAACCAAGAAGAGGAAAAACACATTCAGACCCACCAATTTTTGTCCACAGTGTTCAAATGTATTGATTGTCAGTGATAATGGTATTGTTCTGAAATGCATTGGTTTGTTAATTAATTATGTGATGGGAGGTGGTGGGTGAGAAACAGGGAATTTTGGAAAGAATGGTTCTGATTGGCTGGGAAAAACTCAGAGGGTGGAGTGTTGGTCAGGTTTTTGGAGCAGTCTGGAGGTAGAGCAATCAGTGAGATGGCCATCACATATATACACACATGAAGAAGTAAGCTCTACAAGGGCCATGCTGAACATGTGAACACAGGAGTGAAATAAGGCCCACTTCCTCCTTTCTCTGTAGATGTATTGTATGCATGAAAGGGTAAAGTTTGAGCTTCTTAGTTATTTGGATTCAATAGCCAGCATCCTATTGCCAGTCACAACTAGAGCAGACCCATTGATTCAATGGCATTTATAACAAGGGTTAACATATCATTTAAGTAAGCAATTGTTTTGGTGGGTCTACACTTAGCTGAGAGAAGCAGTAGGGAATTGGCCAATGGTCAGCAAATTTTAGCAGTGGGGAGATATTGTATAGACTGTGACATCTTGGAATACACTTGACTCGCTTATTATTGGTCTCCTGGTACCAACCTAGCATAGCCACACAGGTCCTTTGGCTACATTTCCATTTCAGGGAAAAGCACTGTAATTCTGTTTAAATAATAAAAAATAAGTTGTATTTTTCAACTGTATACCTTAAATTAGCACATGCAATTTATACAAATAATCTTTTCTTTTATCTTCCCTTTTTGGTGATGCTTAAGCAAACTTAGCCTGTCCCTGTGTGTTCTTCGTTATATGTTGTTATTGTTCATTTTTCAATTTTAATGAACATATTTATAGGGTTTTTTTTGGTGGGGGCTTGCAAGCAGCTTTGCAAAATGTGAGGTGCATCGGAGCAGCTGTCACTCCAAATTAGACAGATCAGAGAAAGAAGTGTGTTTTTGTAAATTAATCCACTAGTAATAAGAAGTTAATGGTGCCAAGAGAGGCTTAGCTCCGGTGTGTGACTATGTTCTTTAATTATGACTCCTCTTATCACTCTCACAGCATTTCAGAGTAGGTGGGGCTCATGGGGGCTAGCTGGAACCAACTGTCAAGGATCACCGGATTCAGGAGGGCCTCCTCCAACCACTCAGCCACACTACCCTGGTTATCCTTGTGTCGGTGAAACCAGAAGGGCCAAATCATAGAGTTATAAAATAATTGAGTTGGAAGGGGCCTTTAAGGCCATTGAGTACAATCCCCTGCTCAATGCAGGAATCCAAATCAAAGCAGATCTGGCAGATGGTTGTCCAAATTTCTCTTGAAGGTATCCAGCGTTGGAGCACTCATCACCTTCCAAGGTAATTGGTTCCATTGTCATACTGTTCCAACAGTTAAGAGGTTTCTCCTGATATTCAGCCTAAATCTGGCTTTCTAGAGCTTGAGCCTGTTATTACATGTCCTGTACTCTGGGATGATCGAGAACAGATCCTGCCCCTCCTCTGTATGACTACCTTTCAAGTATTTGAAAAGTGCTATCATATCTCCCCTCAGTCTTCTTTTCTCAAGGCTAAACATGCCCAGTTCTTTCAGTCTTTCCTCATAGGGCTTGGTTTCCAGTCCTCTGATCATCCTTGTTGCCCTCCTCTGAAGTTGCTGGATGCCAGTTTGTTGGCATCCTTTGTAAAGTGCAGTGTCCCCCAGAAATGTGCTGATGGCTGGCTGAATCGATCTGCTTGGCACCCTCCCAACACCTTAGTCTGAACCAACTAACCAGCGCTTCCAGAGAGTTCCCAAATATCCACAGGGTTAATCACTTGGACTCTCACACCAACTCTTCAAGGTAGAAATGCCACGATTCCCATAACTTTCTCTCACATGTCAGAAGGTAGCCACATGAGCTCGGTGGCTTTTGTTGAGGAGCGAGACTACTGTGGTGGGAGGTCCTGGCTGCAAGCCTCCTTCACCAGCCATTAAGAAGAAGCAAGCGAATGGGAAGGAGGCCATAATGGCTGAAGCCAACAAGGCGAGTAGTATGGGAGCTTGAGTTTGCCATTCCAACTTTGAAGGTGCCAACTGTGGTGGCAAGATGATCACTGAGATTCCACTGGGTCTAACGGAGCCGTTGCAGGGCTACACAGTAGCGGTGTTGAGGCACCAGCTGCCAGATTTTCTGGACTTTGCTGCTGACTACTTCAGTCATCTGAGGGACATCCAGCATCAGCAGCTACAGGCCACCATAAACAAAGGGTCAACTTTGATGCAGAACCTATACAGACCGAGTCCAATGGCTTCTTGTTATCAACAGATTCAACAGAAGAGTATCAGTCTGTGCAGAAGCATTTAACCCAGATAAAGAAGAGGAGGATGCAGAATCAAGGGTCATTCATCCCAAAACAGATGAACAAAGAGAAGACATCCTTCTCTTCAAAAACCTCAATCAGGAGCAGCTGTCTCAGGTTCTTAATGCCAAGTTTGAAAGGAGCGTGCAAACTCAGGAACACGTAACTGACCAAGGAGATGATAGAGGCAATTTTTATGTCATTGAATGGGGACTGTATGATATTTTTGTAGCAAGAGATGGCCACACTCGCTGTCTTGGCCATTATGATAATTGTGGCAGATTTGGAGAACTGGCCTTGGTGTACAGCACTGCCAGAGGTGCAATAATTGTTGCCACATGTCAGGATCTGGGTGGCGGAAGGGCTTCCCCTGCACCACTGCCATGGCAGCTGCAGGATCAGGGCCAGCTTGGTCCCAGGAAGAGCCCAGTGTTCGCAGGATCAAGCCCTCCCAGGGCAGCAGCTGCTAGGGCTCCCATGAGGTCCACCTGGGAGTCCTGAGGGAAGGTCTACTTAAGGAAGGGCTCTCCCTCAGTAACATAGGTCTTTGGCTCTGCTCTTCCTGTTCCTGAGCCCTGGTGCTCCAGCCCCTGCTCCAGGTTCCATTCTGGTTTCCATTCCTGCTCTGAACTCCTGTATTCCTGACCCTGCATTCCTGCCCCCTGCTCTGGCTCAGTGCTCCACTCCTGTGGCCCAGTTCCAGTCCTGGTGCTCCGGTTTCTGCTCCTGTGCTCCTATCTTGGCTAGTTGGTCTGTGTGTGAATTTGGGCTTGGCCCTTTGTGTTGTTGGCTGGGTCCTGGCGCCCTTGCCCCTGCTGTTGAAGGCAACCATGCACAACCTGGACCCTGACATCACAACAAAAGGAGCCCTTTGGGGACTGGATTGAGTGACATTCAGAAGAATCATTGTAAAAAATAATGCAAAGAAATGGAAGACTTGTGAACTATTTATTGAGTTAGTTCCACTGCTCGAATCGCTGGAGCCCTCAGAACAAATGAAAATGGTTGACGTAATAGAGGAAAAGACATATCAAGATGGGGAAAGTATCATTTGTCAGAGTGATAAGGCAGACAGTTTTTACATTGTAGTGTCTGGTGAAGTAAAAAAAAATCTTGATTAAAAGCAAGCCTGTCACAGGCGACGGTGCAAACCAGGAGGTGGAGGCTCCTTAGTGTAAAAAAGGACAGTATTTTGGAAAACTTGCACTTGTTACCAACAAGCCCAGAGTAGCCTATGCCTATCCAGTTGGTGAAGTCAAATGTTTAGTTATGGATGTGCAGGCACCTGAGTGGTTACTTGGCCCCTGCAGAGACATTATGAAGAGGAGTATCACACATTATGAGGAGCAGCTGGTGGCACTGTTAGATTCAAGCATAGACCTGACAAATCCAGACAATTAGGCACTGAGTATCTTGGTGCCTTCTCAGTTCAAGACACAGAAAAGTCTCCTGACAGCAGCAATGCAGGACCACACAAATGAAAAAAGGATACTGCAGGACAGTGGCTGTTGGTATCTTCTTGGGCACTATACCCACAAACATACAGGCTCCCAACAAATGGTCAAGGCAAGGCTTGGTTTTAAGTACCACACACCCTCTTAATCCAAAGAGTCACACATATGTCTGAAGAAATCTTATACTGTATTTTATTAAAGATGGTGAAAAGGTCAAAAAGAGCAGAAAAAAATAAAAAACAGCCTCATCCATTGCAAATACAGTCAAAAAGGTTTCAGAGCAAGTAATTAAAGGCTTGAGGCAGGAGCAATACAGAGCAAGCGCACAAAAAAATAAGAAAGCTCGTGAAACTAATCTAGTAATTACACTCTAGCACAGCTTCAGCAGAATCTCAAAGCATACACGAAGCATACATTCCTTACAGTAGGGCAGCAAATGAACATAGCATGTCTCCTGAGAGATAACTAAGCCAACTAAATAGCATCTGTCCCCATTTTTATACCTAAAGCTTCAGCTTCTAGACCCTTCCAGAGGGTTTTCCACTCAGACATCAAGTTTCCTCAAACATTCATGAAGACAAGATCAGTTTCTCACTCCGTCTGAAATCCATGTTCCCAATTAGCTCAGTACTGTTATGAGACAGCTTGACCTTGAAGATTGTTCTCAGACCGATAAGCTGCAAGTACTTCTCCCTTCCAATTACTGGTGGGCGTTACTCCCCTCCTGGTTCATCTAGGTCATTCTAGGCACTGACTACAGCACTGAATTTTCAAGAAAAGCACCAGAATCCATGATCTCTCAATTTGCCAATCTCTTCTTACAAAAAAATATTGGTTCTGTGTTGCGAAACTGAATTCCATCAGCTGGCATGGAGCCCACTGACTGGGCATGAAAGAAAGGAATGGAACATTGCTTGTTTCACATGCCAAGGTTTTCTTTGCAGCTTTGGACAAGCAGTCATCATGGCTCTTGTTCTGGAGAAACATTAAATTTCATACCTTTTTATTTCAGTATTCCAAAGCATAGCAAAGCTCCCCTCGCTAGCCCTCCCAACGGATTCTGGAAACATTACAGAAACAATTTCTGCTTCTGAAATCTGCTTAGGTGAGTGAATCATTCCAACAGGATGACTACATGGGCATTTAGGCTGCTGTTTGGTCCACTGCAGGGACATGTTGGCTTACTCTTAAATACGGTGATCAGACGACATCTTTGCTGGAGCAAACCAGCTGACTTCCAGAGCTATCTTACCTGCACTTTTCTGGCCCCTATCAGGAGCTTCTACTTTTTTTTTGGTACAGGTAGAATTGCTCCATTTTGTTGTGTTTCCAGCATGTGTGATTGGTGGAAATGAAAACAGCATTAGGCATATGCTGGCTGGGTAACTCAACGGTTTAGGTATCTGGCTGCGGAGCCAGAGATTGGGAGTTTGATTCCCCACTGTGCGCCCCAGAAGAGCCAGCCTGTGTGGCCTTGGGCAAACTGCACAGTCCCAGAATGCCCCCAGAAAAAGGGAATGGTAAACCATTTCTGAGTATTCTCTCCCTGGAAAGCCCTGAAAAGGGTCGCCATAAGTCAGAATTGACTTGATGGCGCATGATGATGATGATTACAAGTTATGTATGAGTATTAGGTATGTATACCTGGTACATGTATCTAATACAGATACCTAACTTGTAGTACACGTTCCTAATGCCGTTTTTAAAGTGATGTAGCGCATATTTGCTGCTGTAACACACACTGAAAACTTTTTTTCTACTTCCTCAGTCCCTCCACAGACCTGAGCAAGTCTTTAATTTGCCAGTATCGTGAAGTGGTTCTCTTCTTAAGCCACTTCACAATATCCGCAAATTGACAGCAGGCTGCAGTGGACCAAATAGGGTCTCTTGAGGTGCATAAGCCATTTGGATGTGAGGATCACACCAAATGGTGCACTGGACCTCCTAGCGACCTTGCTCAGCCCTATCCAGCCTGCTTCAGTTGCCATGGGAAGATACGCTTTGAGTCTATCATCATCACTATCACCACCATCCTCATTAATCACCACTTCTCTACGTGCCTGGACTCACAAAGTAACGTACAATAAATGGGTTAATGCATTCTTTTACAACAGATTAAAAATCATGTGAAAGCTACTTTTTATAAGACCATTCTTCTTGAAGAACACACACACCCTCCTCATCCTCTTACTAGAGCATTCATAATATAGGTCAAGATGGTCAAACTCTCCCAGCCAAGTTGAGGAAGAGAGAAGCTACCCATATGACTGGGAAGTTCTGCAAAGATTTGGAATGCTCCACGACAAGGAAGTGACGGCAAGAAGATGAGGACAAAGCAACTTCCTTGCAAACATGCTGTCAGATTGAGCTACAGGCAAAGGCCTTCTGTCTAGCTTTGAAAAGTGGCATGAACAACCCATTCAGCATGAATGAAGATGAAAGCCTTTGCTTTTCTTTTGAACAAGACCAGGAGCCATTCCTGTCTCAAAAACAGCAGCTGTCTGAAGAAGCGCACAAGTACGGGAGAGGTCTAGTCAACAACCTGCCCTAAGCAGCACTAGCCCATCAACAAAGGAACTTGGAGAAATGTCAATATGGCAAAGAAATACGTTGAACATGCCATGCATGCAAATCGGCACTCAGTCACAGATCATACTTCTATTTGGATTCTACACCATGGGAATAAATTGAATATTTTAACCCTGTCGTCTCTAAACAATGTTGTTTCAAGCTGCTGACATGCAAAAAAAAATCACTCCTGCCTTTTCATCTTTTTTTTTTTTGGAAGATGAAAGGATTGTGGGAATTCAGGCATGAATAAACAAATTCACAAACATCATAATGCCTAATGTTCTGCCACAGTCCCAATCTTCTATGTGAAACTTCACTTATTTTATTTTTGCAGGTGAGAAGGAAAGATTTCAAAAAAAATTCTCTCCATTTATTTTATTGGTTTATATCTACTTTTCTATCAATAAAGGGGCCTGAGGAGGCAGAACCAAACTATAAGAACTGTGGGATTTTTAAAATTATTTTTTGTAAAACCTTGTCTTTTTGGCAGAAAACAGCAACAGCAAGTGTTTCTGTGCAAAAACTTCCATTTTGTGTAAAAAAAAAAGTGCTCCACCACTCCCTATATATTTTGTACAAGATGAAAGCTTTTCATTCAACATACATTATTTTTGCCCAAAAATACAAGGTGTTTTTTCTTCTTCTAATCTTGCTACTGACAAAAGAAACAAAAAACAAAAAAAGAGTGCTCCTCTTTCATTTCTTCTAAAGAAGAACATGGATGAAAAAACAACTCCTTTATTATAATTAATATTCCTCTCTGGAAGAGCATGCTAACTTTTGAGATTTCTTTTATCTGTCAACAATACTGGAAAATGAAGTAGATGAAACAGAATCAAAAAACAGAATCAGTTTTCTGAAATATTAAAATGCCAGCCCTGGGACATTGGCAGCAGTTTGAGATGAACTAGGATTCAGGAATCATAATCAGGACCATTAAGTAACCCAAGTCAATGCAGGAGATAGGGGAGAAGTCAGAATCAATCAATCAAACTGATCTGAGTATTCTAAAAAATTGCTTTTTAAAAAGCACTTTGAATTTTTACATTTTGGTGCACCTTAGCCCAATGGATGTGCTTGGGTTAGGTCAGGAGGACACAGGTAGCTGAGGCAATGGCCTTTGTGAGATGACCTCTCTCTCTCTCTCTCTCTCTCTCTCGCTTGGAAACCTTACTTTTTTGGACAGTTAAATCCCAAGTCCCTGCCCAGCACTCTCCTGCACCTCGTTGCCTCTTGTCTACACTTATTTCTGGTTTCAGGGACTGATTGGTAAAATAGATTTAAAATGGGTACAGGAAGCATTTGAAGGGGGAGAAGGTATGTTGTTCTGTGCTGTCAAGTCACTTCTGATGTGACCCTATGAATCAGTAGCCTTCCAAAGGTCCTGCCAGTAATAGCCCTGCTCAGATCTTACAGATGCAAAGCTGTAATGCCCTTATTGAGCCAATCCATCTCATTTTTGTCTTCCTCTTTTCCTATCCTCTTCTGCTTTTTATAGGATTATTGCCTCAGAAAAATGTATAGATAACAACAAAAAGATTAAGCATGATTCTTCTCTCCCCGTATCCTTCCCTATTTTCTTATAAAGAAATATAAAAGTGGAAATTGTTGGGGTGTGCATTTATGTGTGTGTGCACAGACCGTAGTTATAATATTGGTGTGATGCTCACCTCAGTTGTACTGCTAATATCTTCAGATGAAGATTCACACAAGCTATTCAAATATCACAACATAGACTAAATATCTTCTCAAGTGTGGAGCCTTCATATATCCCAAATCACAGTCCACACACAAGAAGAAAATATCAGCTGGGTTCTGGTACCCTGAGATATTCGAAGGGTACAAAAAACCAATTATGAGTGGGGAGGTAAAAGGTCTCAGGAGACAAAAGACTCTCAAAGAAGCCCAACGAGCTCCATGTATGTTCAGTGTTCCCAGAATGCTAACTGTTCGGAGGGATGCAGAAATTTAAGAAGGAAGAAGAATGGATGGGATGGTCTGGAATCTCCAAGGGAAGCATTCCACAATGCAACGGTTTGATGCAGACCCAAAGTGTACATTTAAGGATGAAAAATCTGCATAGGTGACATTAAGGATAGGCCTATCTGTCATGTTCATTTTCAACATTTAGGGTTTTTTCTAAAGTTCAAATACTTTCCATCCTAGATATGAAGATTAGATTAGGCATCCTTCGGTCTCGAGAGACTATGGTAACGTGACTTGCCGGAGGCGAGGGAATCCAAGGCCGCTTTTATTTCTTCTAAAGTTGGTTCGCTGTCCAACTCTCCCAAGACAGGCAGGCACTCGATGTTATTTAATGCCTCTTCGGTTACTACATTCTCTCTGGAATATAGCTCAGAGTAGTGCTGCACCCAGCATTCCATCTGCTGTGCTCAGTCCTGGATGATCACGCCTGTAGCAGACTTCAAAGGAGCAGATTTCTTCTGTATTGGACCTAAAGCCTGCTTGATACCATCATACATTCCCTTGATATTACCTGTGTCCACTGCTGTCTGTATCTGAGAGCAGAGCTGAAGCCAATAATCGTTAGAACATCTCCTGGCAGCCTGTTGGACTTTGCTACGAGCAACTCGAAGAGCCTGCAAGTTGTACTCACTAGGACAGGCTTTGTATGCTGCTAGAGCTCTCATCTTTTCCTCAATGGCTGGCATCAACTCCTCCGAATGGGCTTCGAACCAGTCTGCTGTCTTTTTGGTCTTCTTGCCAAATGTGGACAGGGCGATGTTATAAACAGTGTTCTTGAAATGTTCCCATCGTTCAGGTGCATTTGCATCAGCCGGGCCTGGAAGGGTTTCCTCAAGCCCTTGGGCAAATTCCTCCACTTTTCTTTGATCGCGAGTCTTGCTGATGTCAATACGTGGTCTTCCTTCCTTTTTCGTGTGATACAATCACTTTGTTCACAATTTTACTCTACTACACACCAGGGAGTGATCAGTATCGCAATCAGCACTCTGGTAACTGTGTGTGATTGTAATACTAGGAAGGCTAGAACGTCTAGTGAGGATCAAATCGAGATGATGCCAATGCTTGGATCTTGGATGTCTCCAGGAAACTCTGTGTTGAAGCTTCATATTAAAGAACGTGTTGCTGACACAAAGACCATAGTAAGAGCAGAACTCCAGCAAGCGTTGGCCATTTTCGTTCATCTTCCCAATGCCAAAATGGCCTAGACAAGTGGACCAAGAAATGTGATCAGCACCAACTCTAGTGTTAAAGTCTCCAAGAATGAACAGTGGCTCTCTCTCGGGGATTTTTTTTTTATAGTAGCTGCCAGATTGTCGTAGAATTTGTCTTTGACTTCTGCTGTAGACGACAGTGTTGGTGCATATGCACTAATAAGGGTGACCGGTCCCGCTGATGAGTGGAGCTGCAGAGGCAGGATTCTTTCACTCCCCACAGTAGGTGGAACAATGGATCTCAGCAGAGTATTTCTGACCGCAAAGCCAACACCATATTCCCTGTTCTCATTCAATGGTTTTCCCTGCCAGAAAAATGAGAATTTTTTTTCTTTGACAGTCTGGCAATCTCGTCTCTTGCAGGGCAACAATGTCCATCTGCAGCCTACTCAGTTCCATGTTGATGACAGCTGTCTTGCACATGTCGTCTATTTCCTGCAGGTCATCAGAAAAGCCAGGGGTCATTGTCCGAACATTCCAGGCGCCCAACTTTAGGGCAGAAGTTTTCTTATGATTGTTGCATGGTGTAGGGTTATCGATCTGCTTGTCGGCTTTCACCCTAAACCCCGTGAGGTTAACAGACCATGGCGAGGCAGCACCTTACTGGCTGGGGGCTGCCCAGTTTAAGGCAGGTGGTAGCTACCTAGTGAGGTGCAATTCCCTCTCCCACTGTCAGAAGTAGCCCCTGGCATCATGCTCTATGCCAATTGAGCAAAGACTTATAACTGGTAACTGCTACTTCCCATGTTATTTCAATGCTGTATGCGAAGCTGGAGTGTCCTCTCCAGAGCACGAAGATATGAAGAAATTGAATTCTCAACCTTATCTATACTAATCTGATTCAATATCTATTCCTGATCAGGAAGATTGCTTGGCATGTAGCTGTTAAAGGTGAGGAGCCTTTAAGGGGGGAAAATGTGGTGATATTAATTTAGTCCACAAACTTGGTGCTTTGAAGAGTCAGACATTCAAAGTTCTGTGCCTGGATGGGTAAAACTGTGAGGTTCAATTTCTCCAGCTATCAGTTTTTTAAAACTCTCTCAAGTTCTTTCCATCTAACTTGTGAAAAAACTTGCAAAGTCCAGAAATTCTTATAAAAAAATTCAAACCAAATGAAATTCTCATGCTGGCCTAAAAGATATTCTATTTGATTCAGTGAATTGATTTTAGATATTTTATTATCTAATATTTTATTACTATGCTGTAAACCACCCAGTACAGTGCTATGCATTAATGGAGTGGTATATAAATGTAAGAAATAATAAATAAATAAGGTTTCTCTCAGCTTCTGTATCCTCCACTATTATTCAATTTAACAACTATTAGGTCTTACATGTATCTTATGCAACTTGGTAGTAATAGAATCTTGTTCTTGATTCATTAACAATTACATGATCCACTAAAATACGCAGGCAGCAAAAAAAAGCTGTTTATTCTGAAAGGGTGAATATTTTTGTCATTATATTTTACTGTGGGTTGGACTAGAATGTTTTTTTTAAATGTAGCAACCATTGTTTAATGCTTGCTAAGGAGGCTGGTGAATGTCAAAGCCCACAAGAGGATTGTTTCCCACAATGACATATACTGAAATTAACCAGAACTCTTTCGTTAAATCCACTAAACACTTTAGAAAAAAATTCGAGCTGGAATGCAGGTGGCATGCCAGCCACCTCATTTGTGCAGAAGGCTACACATTTCAGGAATGAGCTCCCTATGGCTAAAAATAATGTCCAAGGCTATGAATGAATGGCAACGGGAAGGAGTGCCATGCATTATTTATACAAATACATTTCAAACGTTGAATTATAAAAGTGTTATTTTCCCCTGTTTTAGTCTCAACTCTTCAAGAGGCAACCTTGTTCATCCTTATAAGGAGTCTGCAAAGCTGTTATGCTTATCTTCCCAAGTAAGGAAGACAGGACCAAAATTTAAAAAGATCTTGATAGGCACTGGGCTAAAAACAACAGAATGAAATTTAACAGGAATAAGTGCAAAGTTCTACACCTAGGGAGGAAAAAACTAATGCACACTTACTAGATGGGGGATACTTGGCTCAGTAATACTATGAGTGACGAAGATCTTGGAATTGTTGTAGATTACAAGCTGAATATGAACCAACAGTGCAATGTAGCTGCAAAAAAGGCAAATGCTATTTTAGACTGCATTAACAGACGTATAGTCTCCAAATCCTGTTAGTTACTACTCCCCCTCCATTCTGCACTGGTTACACCTCATCTTGAGTACCTTGTCCAGTTATGGACACCACAGTTTAAGAAGGATGCCAACAAACTGGAGCAAGTTCAGAGGAGGGCAACAAGGATAAACAGGGAACTGGAAACCAAGCCACATGAGGAATGACTGAAAGAACTGGGCGTGTCTAGCCTTGAGAACAGAAGACTGAGGGGGAGACAAGATAGCACTTTTTAAATACTTGAAAGGCTGTCATACAGAGAAGGGGCAGGATCTGTTTTCAGTCATCCCAGGATGCAGGAGATATAATAATAGATGATGGCTACAGGAAGACAGAGTTACGCTGAATATCAGGAAAAACCTCTTAACTGTTAGAGCAATATGACAATGGAACCATGCCCTGGGACATGGTTAGCTGGTTAGCTCCAATGCCGGAGTCATTCAAGAGAAAGTTAGACAGTCCTCTGGGTTATCTGCTTTGATTGAATTCCTCCATTGAGTAGGGTGTTGGACTCAATGGCCTTATAGGCCCCTTCCAACTAAATTATTCTATGATTCTATAATGCTATAATGCTGCCTCTTTGTGCATGCACCACAAAAATGCAGCAAAGATCCATAACAAACACACAATGGCTGGAATCTTGTTACTTAAAGAGTAAGTTGCATTAGAGTAGGCCAACTGAATCAATGGGGATTTAGTGATTCCACCCTCCATCAATTCTATTGATTCAAATGTTCTAGTTAGGCCTAGTAAGTCACAGTTAGAGTAGGCCCGTTTGAATCTACTCTGTGAACTTCAAGGCTTAAGCCAAGCTCTTGGCATGCAGGAAGTTCTTCCTTTTAGGGGGTGAGTTTTCTCCTAAACAAAATAAAGAGATCTTGTTTAGTAGCAATGGAGGGACAGAGATAATAATCTTTAAACTGCAGAGCTGGAAGGGATCCTATGGATCATCAAGTTCAGCCCCTCTCAAGGAGGCACAGTGGGGGATTGAACTTCCCACCTCTGGCTCCACAACCAGAGACCTAAGCCACTGAGCTATCCAACAGATGATCAAATGATATGCTGAAAGAACCCAAAACAAAACCCACAAATTTTGAGAAATGAGGGTTTTTTTTGGGGGGGGGTGTTTTTTGGGGGGCTCCACAGTGTTAGCTGCAGATATTTTTAAAGCCTGAACCAGATGAAATCTTCTCTCATCTACCCCTACTCTGAATTCACCTCACCTACCATTATTTCCATCCTTTCTGTTCAGACCTGACTCAAGCTACAAATTGTGAGGCAAAACATCAAGGCAAAAACAAGGTGGAAGCATAGCAGACCTGTAGTTTCAGCACTATGGACAGTTCCTAGTGAATCATTTCCTCCAATCAAAGCTAGCAGAGAACTGAGGTCTTATGAGATGCTGTCGCCATTCCATACTTCTGAGAGACAGAGATTCTTAAATAATGTGAAGAATTTTTGCTAAATTTCTTGTTCTCATCCAAGCCAGGCTGACACAGTCTATCCAGAATCCATGAACCCCACTGCAAAACTGCTCACTTTTAATGTGAGACTGAGGCAAGCATGTTTTTTCATTGAGTTTTGTGCATATTATGCAACATGTCTCTGTGCCAAAATTAATGCCTTTTTGCCTGTTTGAATCTAAGAACACAAACACACACTCACACATATTAGGTGGCTTGATTTAAAAGAGGCAAACAACCCATCAGATGCTTGCACTTTTCAAAAGTAAGAAGGCAAAAGCTATTATGGCCTAGTACAATCATAGAAATATAAAAAAAAATGTATCCTGCAAGTGAGAAAACTCTCATGACTTAGAAAATCTTACTGTCTCGAGGGAGAGAGAAAATATTTTAATGTTTCTCATCCAGATAAAGAAAATATTTATATCCCTATTACCACAGTTTGCACAAGGGTCCAGTTTCACTATTCTGTGACTTTTTGCTGGTCATGTTCCCTATTATGATGGGCAGGCGCAGTAGTGCAAAAGACACTTAACTCCTCAAGAGCACAAGGCAACTCTTTTTCTCTTTTGTTTTATTCTTTATCTTACAAATGTCTCAGAGTGAGTTGTTGAGACTGCAAATGCCAGTTAATGAGAGAAAAGGGGTGGTCTGCTTTGAGGAAACTTGAAGTTATTCTGCTCTGTATGTCTCTGCACTTCTGCTGTGCAGCTAGAGGAGTTTAACCGAAATTCAAAACTCTGCAACAAAGAGTTGCTTTTTTAGGTCCCATCTTCATGCTTTTAATGTATAGGCTTGTTTGAAACAATCCTACTGCTGTTTTGTTATTTTAAGGATTCTGATGGGTACTTTGAATAATAATTTTGAAGAGAAATACTTCCCTTCTGGACATTTCTGGGAAAAAGGATAAATGGCTGACGGGTCAACTATATACAGATTCAAAGCATAAATCACAGTAGGTGAGCCTATTCTCTGTAACCTTCTAGATGCTATTTGTAAAAATAAAAAAAAGTACTGCAATCAACTGAAAGTAAAGCACAGAACATCTTGAGTTTATCTCAAGTTTCCCTAACCAAGCATCTGTTCAACTTTTTAAAAAATTAATGCCTACAACATCTAGTGTTTATTCTTACTTGCTATCTTTCATCGGTATTCATTAAATGATCAATGTCACAGGAATGACACAGAGCTATCAAAGTTCACCGTCAAATTGTTCCATATCTCTGATGGGACTGTCAACCTCTCTTAATTCGCTTAGCTTTGAAATGACATGGTAGTTTTTTTTAAGTCAAGTAAAAATTGATTGGACTGTCAAATTCTGTAAAATAATTTAGGAAGCTTTCAGAGGGATTCTCATCACAGTTGGCTGGATTTAAAAAAAAAACATACAAAATGCTGTTAGACTTTTTATAGCCTTATGATTGTCAGACAACAATTTCAGTCTAGATACAGCATCTGTTAGTCATTCACCACATTGTGATGTCTGGGACAGACTGCTGATGGCTCTGCTGAGCAGAATTCTCTCTAACTGCTTTGAAATGAAAAGGGGATGGGAGAATTACATAAGAAATATGTAGTTACTTTAGTGATATCAATTCCAACATATGTTGCTGATTTCCAAGGTTTTCTAGGTATACTCAGGAGTGGTTTCCCATTCCATCCTTCTAGAGGTGTCCTGAGGCTGTGTAGCTGGCCCAAGGCTACACAGGCTGGCTCTTCTTCCAGGAAGCACAGTGGGGAATCGAACTCCCAACCCCTGTCTCGGCAGCCAGATACCTTACTCACTGATCTATTGAGCCAGCTACTATGAAATGTATCTGTGCACAAATGGCCTTCCAAAATTCTCAAGCTTATTTCTAGACAGAGAAATTTGGAGGCACCATTTTATTGAATTTCTTAGAAAGCAGAAGAAATTTTCCAACAATTTTTCAGAAGTGGGTCTCACCTTTAAAAGCATCTGTACCATGGTTTTGTTCTTTTTCCTCCCCAGATAACTTCCCCCCCCCCCCCAATTGCACTCTGCCAGCCATCTTACTCCCTCCACAATGGCCTCTTACTAGTGTAATTCCAGGGCACTGGTGATGGTGGTGGGAAGAGCGTCATTTTAAAAATAGTGGAAATGTTTTGAAAGTAGTTCTGCTACGTGCACTAGAGGAATGGGGGGGGGGGGGAGACAATTTCAGAATGTTGCTCAAGGGACAAAAAATTCTCTTTTTTGGTTCAACGCTCTTAGAGTCTGTCAGTCAAATTGCATGGCCTGCTCAAAAGAGATGTAGCAGAGGCAGGCTTCATGGGGCTAAAATTCTGGACATGTTAATTGACAACAAAATAGCATCATCAGTCACCCCATCAGGTGTCTCTGTTCCTCTGAGCTTAACAGTCCATGCAGTAATGAGATGGGGATTTCCTTACAAACAATATATTGTAGTGAGCTATCTCTGTTATGACAGAAAGTATTTTGGGGAGGTGTGATCCTGAACGGGTAACTAAAGTCCATAAACTTTGCAAAAGACCAACTCCTAGTGGAGATCTAAACCACAAGCTCTGGTGTGTGGATACTGATCAGGATAACTGCCTGAATGTCTAAATTCTCATTCTGCATGTTGCTATGTTTAGGCAAGTGGCTTCTCATCAAAATGTGCCACTCTGTTGATAAGGAAAGGAAGGGTCAAGGCAATTCAGCTGCAAATGAAACTTGAGCAAGAACCAAAACTATTTGCATGCAGAAGCTGGGAGCAGTGAGTCAAGTTACAATCTCCAACCATATTGAGCGGGAGATTCCATGAAGTTTTTCAGTCTCTGACTTAACAGCACATGGTGACTGGATTCACAAGCAGCTCTTCCTTTCAGTGCAAGCAGGAGCTAATGATAAAGAAGATACATAACAAACTGAAATAATTCTTCTGGCAGCACAGTATAGTCTTCAAACTTCACTTCTCCTTTTCTATCCCTGTCTGCCTGCCATCTTCCCATTATAACTCACCCTCCTACTTATCTTCCTTGACCCACATTGCCTTATGAATAATTCTGGCACTACCTGAAAAATGTGCCTGTTAAATGCTGAACGTGCTTCTCTCATGCTCCTGTTACCATTACTAGAATTTGCATTGACCGACAGTTCTGTTGTCCTGAATTTCTCACCATGCAGTCTGAAATAACCATGGGACAATCTTTGCTTTCTCAGAGGTGGAGCAGTACTTGAGAAGGAACGATTGTTTGGGATATAGAAACCATGACTGTGTTATGCTACTGTTATTTGCACTCTACTGTCTGTTGAGTTTTGGTTTTAATCACTTGTAAACCACTCAGCTGTATATTGTCCCCCTGCTTATTTAACTTATACGCAGAATACATCATGCGAAAGGCTGGACTGGAGGAATCCCAAAATGGAATTAAGATTGCTGGAAGAAATATCAACAACCTTAGATATGCAGATGATACCACTCTGATGGCAGAAAGTGAGGAGGAATTAAAGAACCTCTTAATGAGGGTGAAAGAGGAGAGCGCCAAAAATGGTCTGAAGCTCAACATCAAAAAAAACTAAGAACATGGCCACTGGTCCCATCACCTCCTGGCAAATAGAAGGGGAAGATATGGAGGCAGTGACAGATTTTACCTTCTTGGGCTCCATGATCACTGCAGATGGTAACAGCAGCCACAAAATTAAAAGACGCCTGCTTTTTGGGAGGAAAGCGATGACAAACCTAGACAGCATCTTAAAAAGCAGAGACATCACCTAGCCGACAAAGGTCCACATAGTCAAAGCTATGGTTTTTCCAGTAGCGATGTATGGAAGTGAGAGCTGGACCATAAAGAAGGCTGACCGCCGAAGAATTGATGCTTTTGAATTGTGGTGCTGGAGGAGACTCTTGAGAGTCCCCTGGACTGCAAGGAGATCAAACCTATCCATTCTGAAGGAAATCAACCCTTGAGTGCTCACTGGAACGACAGATCCTGAAGCTGAGGCTGCAATACCTTGGTCATCTCATGAGAAGAGAAGACTCCCTGGAAAAGACCCTGATGTTGGGAAAGAGTGAAGGCAAGAGGAGAAGGGGATGACAGAGGACGAGATGGATGGACAGTGTCATCGAAGCTACCAACATGAATTTGACCAAACTCTGGGAGGCAGTGGAAGACAGGAGGGCCTGGCGTGCTCTGGTCCATGGGGTCACGAAGAGTCGGACACGACTTAACGACTAAACAACAACAAACCACTCAGAAAAGTGCTTTGGCACTAATGGGGTGGTACATCAATTAAAGTAAGTCAGAAATAAAATAAATAAGCAAATGACTTGGATCTGAAGATTTAATTTGTGAACAGTTGTATAATGAAAGTTTTTTTGTCATCCTTCCACAAGCTGTCTCCTTGTATTCTATCCCATGTTATTAATTATAAATTTGTCTACTTGTCACATTCCAGTTTTCCTCCACTGAAGTTAAGATGGCACACATGGCTCTTCTTTCTCCTTCCAACAGATCCTGCCCCTCCCTCAGTCTTCTTTTCTCAAGGCTAAACATGCCCAGTTCTTTCAATCTTTCCTCATAGATGTCAAGGTCAGGAAGGAAGGAAGGAAGGAAAAGACAAAGCAAGTCAAAGGAATATATAGCAGACTCTGCAATGATCCAGGGAAGGAGGAATAGATAGCAGACCTTGAAATGTTAGTGTTACTCAGCATAGACAATACTAGTCTAGAGGGATCCATCAACCATAGTGGTACAATGACAACATCTAGAATGTATCTGAATGTAATCCACAAATGTTTGTGCCGTAAGGAAATAAATCTTCCAGGTGCCACAAAACCCTTTCTCTTTAAAAAAGGACCTAAGGTGGCTTACAACATTAAAAGGCAATATGTAAAGCAACACTGAAAGAATCAAACACATACCACATTTAAAAACGGTGAACAAATGCAACACCCAAACGCATTCAAAGGAGTAAATTACAATGATCCGTTTTTTAAAAAACCCACTCAGGCTGTCAATCACTAAGAGAGAGCTTGCCTGAAGAGAAAGGTTTTTGCCTGCTTTTGGAAGGACAGCAAAGATGGGGCCAGCCTAAATTCCCATGGGTGGGCATTTCAAAACCTAGCAACAGAGAAGGCCCTGTCAAGGTGGCCCTGATTGAGAGAAAGGCCTCTCCTGATGATCTTAACACCTGAGCAGGCTCATAAACAGAGAGACAGTCTTTGAGATTAGATGTAGCCTGGAGCCTGCTGAAGGCCACACTGCTCTGACCGCCTGGAAATTGGGTGGTGTACTGACCAGAAAATGCCCAATTTTTGCCTTAAAATGAGAGGTGTGAGAAGTCTGCACCTTGTTTTGAAGGAGAATTGTTGACATCATGATTTGCCTTTAGGTAACACAAAAGTTCAGTCTCTGCCATTTGATCCCTAATGGATTCTTCATAGCTACAAGCCATCACTGCATGCTGTAGTCACTGATGGATAAACCTGGATGTTCAAAGAGAATCTCAGTTAAGTATTGCAGGTCTTCTGAAGGTTTTATGCCAACGGGCATCAAAATTTTTGTTGGTTTCAATCCTTTGGAACTGATCTTCCGTGTTTCAGCCTCTGTGTTGACTTTAACTATACCGTTTGTGTGTGTGTGTGTGTGTGTGTGTGTGTGTGTGTGTGTGTGTGTACAACAATATATATACAATTACAAAGGTGTGTTTCTGAGTGCTGTTGGATATGAAAAAGTACATTTCTGTCTCCATCATACTAAGTAAAATCTATCTGGTCATCAGAAGAGACAAAGAACTAGATTTGTTGGTTTTTAAGCATGGAGGAGACTCTTGAGAGTCCCCTGGACTGCAAAGAGAACAAACCTATCCGTTCTGAAGGAAATCAACCCTGAGTGCTCACTGGAAGGACAGATCCTGAAGCTGAGGCTCCAATACTTTGGCCATCTCATGAGAAGAGAAGACTCCCTGGAAAAGACCCTGATGTTGGGAAAGGGTGAGGGCAAGAGGAGAAGGGGATGACAGAGGACGAGATGGTTGGACAGTGTCATCGAAGCTACCAACATGAATCTGACCAAACTCCGGGAGGCAGTGGAAGACAGGAGGGCCTGGCGTGCTCTGGTCCATGGGGTCACGAAGAGTCGGACACGACTTAACGACTAAACAACAACAAGCATGCAAGGTACTTAGCTCTCTCCTCCAGTAACCTGCCTGCTAATGCTATCTTTTGCCTTCATTCTCTCTCTCTCTCTCTCTCTCTCTCTCTCCATCTATCTATTACACTGTTATTCCGCACCATCTAACTCATTCTGCCTAATGATAAGGCCATCCCATATATGGTATATACATATATTAACTCACTTGTTTCAGGTGCTCAGTTCCACAGTCATTCTAAACCAGTAGTTCCCAAACTTGGATCCCTAGATGTTCTCGGACATGATGAAATCCTGGCCAGCACAGCTGGTGGTGAAGGCTTCTGGGAGTTCCAGTCCAAGATTGTTCTAAACATTTTCAAGGTTCTACAACCTATTACATTCAGGTCAATCCACTCATTACTTGCTCCACAACCTATTCAAATCAACATCCTTAAACCCCCAGAGGCTCTGGTGAATTGTCATGTTTTTAAATGAAAGCTGTGTCAGGGCTAACCCATGGGAGAGAATTCCACATCCACAATGCTGCAGCGGAAGAAAACTTCTCCTAGGTCTCCACAGAGTATACCATTCTCTGAAGTCTTGTATGCCTCCCCTCAGCAGATCGAAACAATCAGGCAGGTATATACAGAGAAAGAGACTCTGCAATATGCTTAAGGAAAGGCACTGAGCCCTTCCTCTCCCCACAATCACTTTCCCTCATGGACTGAAGAGGAGAAAGCTCCTGCTTGCAGGGACACTCAATGCACAAGAAAGAACCCCAGAAAATTGGGGTTCTTGATTGCATGGAGAGGACTACTAAGAGAGGGAAAGGTAAATCGAGAGTGGCAGAAACAGAGAGAAAGAGATTCTGTGTATATCTGTATGTCTCTGTCTTTTTCTCCACTTTGTTTGGCACTGCATATTCCAGTTTTCCACCTTTTCATAGTAATCCCCAAATCCTTTTGGCTGACAATGCAGCTTGGCTGCCTCTTCCAATTAGCATATGCATCCAGGATGAACTCCATAGTGACCTAAAGGATTATGAAAGCATTTTTTTCCTGAAAGCAAATTAAGGAGATGGTTTGCCTACTATTCCCCCTAAATTCATGGCCTTCAAACCATTTTATCCAGACCCAGGATTTTTCAGATAGATAGATAGATATGCCTGACTCTTGTTTCTCATTTTGCATCAGTTAGTTTCTTGCTCCCAGAGCTTGGAAAAGTTATTTTTTGGATTACCGTTTCCAGAACATTGCAGCCAACATGGCTATTAGCCAGAGGATTCTGGGAATTATGGTCCAAAAACATTTCCCCACCCCCAAGCTACTTTCTCTCCAAAACCTGCTGGTGGTACTGATAATGTGAACTGTAATACTGCATGATGTGATGATGACTCATATGTGGGTTAGGTCTAATTTCTCAGCTGAGGATCTTTGCCCTAAAATAATAATTTTTATCACAGTCCTTGATGACCTCATCCTTCAAAAATCAGTTTCTTAAATCTGTAGTTTTAGGATTTTCAGGGAAACTAAGAATATAAACAACCTTCAAAACTGTAAAATAGGAAATCCAAATAAGGTAGCCCAGTGCACGTGGGGCACAGCAGTAAAAATAACCTTCCCCTACCCAATGGCCTCCAGATATGTTGAACTACAAATCCCATTATCCCCAACTGCACAGGATCTTCTGGCTGGGAGAGAAGGGAGGCATCACTCACTGTATCTGGAGGGCTTTAGGTTAGGAAAGGCTGATCAATCACTGTCTTTCCCACTAACTTTTCTCTGGTTTGGTGTGACAGTGAAAGGAATTCAATTTATGTTACCATGAGTATTTGGCAGATTAAAAAGGTAATGAAGATTTAAACAAGACATTAGTCATGAGGCATAAGGGGGACTAACAACATTAAAGGGACTGTGCATTGGTATAAATAATGGCTATTCTACAAAAGACATTGATAAAAGTTTCATACCACTTTAACTGCCATGGCTCGACTTTAGAAACTTGGGATATATAATGTGACGAGTTATTTAGAATTTTATTTTGCAGATCAAGGACTTGCACGAGGGCTCTCTAGTAGAGAATTCTAAATCTCTCACCACACAGCAAATCCAAGGGTTTCATGGGATGGAATCATGACACTTCAAGTCAAATCAGACTTCAAGGACTGTATATTGCTGAAACACACTTAACGCTTTATGTCCAAGCCAAGCTGGATTTAATTTTCATTACAATCCATGACTAAATTCTCCCTTCAGTTTTCAACAGCTGGACTCCTGTTGGTGTCCTCAGAAAGGTCTGTGCAAATTGTCTCAACTAATTGTGGTTGTAGGGACACATTTCAGTTGTGCAATCAAGACACATCTCAGAACCTCATTGGTTGGCTTCAATTAGCTGCAGCAAGGTATACAAACCTTACACAGGATACCAATAGGATTCTGGGCTTAGAGATGGGCACGAATCGTGGTTCAGCAGTTTGGCCCGGTTTGGCGCAGCACTCACGTAGAAGTTCTGCCAGGGCTGTGTGCTTCCCTCCCCTGTCTCCTCCGGGCAATCACCCACTCACTGGCAGTATGGCACTTCCCTCCTCTGCCTCCTCTGGCAGGTGCCCATAATTTGAAAGTGTGCTGCGCCATGCCAAATCAGGCCGAACCACCAAACTGCAGTTTGTGTGTGCAAAAAACTTTTCCTTGATTTAACCAGTCGTCTGAGGTTTGGTGTCCATGAAGTGGGTGGGTTGGGTGCTGTATTACTTTATTTCTTTCATTATTTGCTAGCTTTTCTCAACGTACTTCTGGAGGGGCAATACTGGCAGCCAAATAATGAACTTTTCCGATGAGAGTAAGTTTCAGGCAGCCAGTAATAATCCTGCATGATGCATTAAGAGCTACATAATGACAGTGATTAATCATTGCTTTCTCCCTCCCTTTTTCAATCTTGTCCTTTCATCTGAATTAAAAATCAAGACAGTCCCTCAGATTATATATTTAGAACACTAGGACTTCAATCCAAGCTTGTGGAACTGGAATTTTGAGTCCTTCCCCCCCACAATGCTGTCTGGTGCCAAAAAATATGCTCCAGGGGGAGTCTTTCAATTCTTCAGAATATTGGGATTATTTGGTATTCTGCAGGCAGACTGCAGTGGCCCAGTGCTGAACATGTAACCATTGAAGGGGAATAATCATTATAGAGACCAATATTAAGAATTTAAACAAAACCCTTATTGCTTATTGATTAGGAAATTGATTTATAGATGGAACAAAAGAACGGATTTCTAAAACTTATTTCAAAATAAGTTGCATTCCCTTTCTGCAGGTATATCTTTGTGTAAAAAAAATTCTTGCCCATACAACTTTTAAAAGTAACTCTTTATTTTTCCAGTTCTCAAAAAAACTAAAAGACATACTTGAAGTTACTTTTCAAAAGAAAAAAAATCAGAATGCTGGACGGCAACAACATATAGTTATTTCTTAGCACATTCCATGCTTTTCCTCCTTTGTTTCCATGGCCTTTTCTATAGCTCTGCAAATATAGCAGTGGCAGACTGCCTCTAATTGAAGAGTTCCTGCTTTGATTTCAAGTAGCACAACACTCGTCTGCAATGAGGCAAAGTCTTATGACACCTCAAATTGAAGCAGGGAGTCTTTAATCCACTGCTGCCACCAATGTCAGTCCTATTGTGCCAACGGAACTATGCAACAGGATACTGACCTATACTATTTGTCCCCCCTCTGCTGAGGGCAGTGGGTACTTTTTTGTTCCAGGGTTTGTTCCACAGGGGTAGAGCTTAACTCTGTGATATTTTCAATGGGAGCTTAATTTCAGTTTCATTGGTTCCCAGTCAAAACCTCTAATTAACTCAAATTATGTCAAACAAATGTATTTAAAAACAGCACCAGGAGTGAGATTCTAGCAGGAAAAATGGATTTCTAATGCAATAATTTCAGAGATTTCCCCAAGGAAATTCTTCAGAAACAAAATCCCCTCTGGTTTATGAATGTGGGATATTGTGCTTCTGTACCCACGATTCAGAAAGTCAGGAAATGGTCCAATATTGCTGCAAAATATTGTGCCCATGTTGTCAGCAGGAAAAAGGATGCCAAGCTTTACATAGCAAAGTGCAGCCTGAATGTTGACAACACCAATGGCAGCAGTCAAGATGGTCTACAGGATACCCTCTTCTGCTCACTATCATTCACACTTGTTGAAAAACAGCCCTGACAATTGTCTTTGGTTACCAAAGACAAAGCTTGTGCAGCGGGATATCAAGGCAAGTCCCAGTAAATCCTGTCCTTTGCACTGAACTAGGACCAACTGAGACCAGCTAAAGCAGGACTTTTGCCTAGTTTGGAAGAGGTCTCAGTTATCCTTTTGCTATCAGGGAAAAGAATTAACTACAAGTAACTGATTACTTCTAAGTTCTGCTTCTCTGGCTGTTCTCCATTCAGCAACATCTCATGCAAATTCTGTTACTAAGGTACTGAAACCATGGTAATCATGCTGGTAATTCATTGACTCATTGATGTTTCATAAAAGCAAAAGCTCATTTAGTGTAGGCTACAATTCCTTACCTACTTTCTTTAATTCCTGCTAAAAACACTCACCTTAGGAAACTGGTTATGGTGAGGGTTTTTTTGGGGTTTTTTTTTAGTTTTCCACAAAGACAACCTAGGATTTCACTAGTTGTTAAACACACTACGATAGAATACAAGAAATTCAAACTGTTTTTCTAAACAAAATGGAATCCTTAACCAAGGTGGGGAACATGTGGCCCTGTTGCACCCAACACAACTGGTAAGGAATTCCACAAGTTGTTGTTTGCATAATTGTGTTGTAAATCGCCCACAAGTGCTCTAGCACTATGGGATAGTTTATAAGTTGAAACAACAACAAGGGATGCTGGGCCTTGCAATCCAACAGCATTGATAAAAGCAAACATTCTCCATCAGTGTTGTACTGGGAAGAACTGTAATAGGGCCATTTTACCCACGCATAAGAAAATTGGTGTAATGGATGTTTCCTGCTGATGGGCTCCTTTTTTGCTGGAATGCTTTTGCAATCAGCATAGCCTTGTTCACACTAAGGTGACCCTACCAAAGAGGGAGAAAGGCTTATGTGATTGCCTTTACACAATTACACAAGTGAGCAGGACTCTTAGCACTGGTGATTCGGTCACAAGATGGCAACCTTCATACAGCCTCTTGGAATACTGTCACAGCAATGAAAAAGTAGGATATTAAGGAGGGGAGACATATGGCCTCCTAGGTGTTGTTGAATGGCATCTCTCATGAGGCCTAATCAGCAGAGCAACTGGTGGGGGAGGATGTAGTTTATCAACATCTCACCAAAAAACTACCAGAAGTGTTTTTTGTACAATAAAGTAGCATTTTGTGCAAACTGCAAAGGCCAGTATCCTATTCTGAGCATAAGGGCAATCATGAAAGCATTTCCACACTTCAACAGACCCATGCTGCACAATTGATTAGGCAACATGTTGCACAACCAATATCACTGCAGTGCTAGTTTGGGTGTGTACAAGGAAGCCTGGCAGATCAAAGGAAACACTTGTGCAAATGTTTTTCACCATTGTATAATGTAACAAATACCAGCCACTTAAAAAAAGACACCAAAACTCAAAAGATTTTTTTTTGTCAAAGACAAAACAACTTTTGCTAATACAATTGCTGACACACACACACACACACACAAAAGTGCAGGTCTTTTCACTCTTATGCAGGAGTAAATACTGTTGGGGTGCATGATCATTTTTTGTCCCAACACGTTTTTTCAACACATTTCTCTTTCTTTTTAAACCAGGGATGAGAAAATGTGTGGGTGTGCATTACACTTCCACTACAGCTGTGGTAAGGATTTTGAAGCTTGGTGCCACCAGTAAGTACACTGATGACCCTCAAGCTCTATCTCTCCTTTCCATACAAATCTGAGAAAGTCACAGTAACATAGATCCACTGAATCAATGGGGTTTTGATGAGTCAACTGCTCTGTAATTTCTTTAGATTCAAATGGGCCTACTCTAGTTGAGACCTATGCTAAAGATAGTCTTGTGCAGCAAAATAACAAAAAGTAATGGGATACCTTTAAAACTACCAAGTGCTAGAATGTTTATATTGATTGAATTGCCATGGCTAATAATTTTGCTTTTAAATTCACTCTTTTTGTTGTTGTTTAGTCGTTTAGTTGTGTTCGACTCTTCGTGACCCCATGGACCAGAGCATGCCAGGCCCTCCTGTCTTCCACTGCCTCCCGGAGTTGGGTCAAATTCATGTTGGTCGCTTCGGTGACACTGTCCAACCATCTCGTCCTCTGTCATCCCCTTCTCCTCTTGCCCTCACACTTTCCCAACATCAGGGTCTTTTCCAGGGAGTCTTCTCTTCTCATGAGATGGCCAAAGTATTGAGTCTCAGCTTCAGGATCTGTCCTTCCAAATTCACTCTTACCTCAATTCAAATCTCATCCTCAGTTGTACGAGGTGTATATATATATGGAAATCCTAAAATTATGCTCATGCTGTCATAAATCTCTTAGTTGTAAATATGTCACATGACTTTCAGTGTATATGCACTACACGATTATAATGGCTTTGTAACCACTATGATGTCCTGGGATTTATGGTTTGATGAGGTCCCTAGAACTCTCTACTGGAGACCTCTAGTCCAACCATTCTCAACCTTTTTTTGGCCATGGCCATGAACACAATATGAAAGAAATATAGGCCAATTCAAGATTATGTAAATTGCATAACGAACCTTATAAGGTGGTGTGTGAAGAATTGTTTCCAGTATGTGCCCCCCTTCAAATGTGCCAGAGCCTCCAAGGGGTCCATATGGCCCCTGTTGAGAATGGCTTCTCCATTCTCTTCCCCTGAGCTATGACAGCGAATTTAAAGGTCCTCAACCAAATCACATATCCCATGATTCCATGAGATGGATCCATGGTGGTTAAAGTGGTCTCAAATCACTATTGCTATGGGAAGATTTGTATGTGCTCAAGAGGAGAAACCTCTGGGCTAAAAGGCAAAGACTTGTTTCCTAGAAAGTGAGCCAGATTTCTCATACCAGCTCTCCAAGGCTGTTCAAACCAGGGCTGTTTGGAACACCATTCAATGAAATGACCATCTAGGAATTTTGGAAGTTATTTTATACTTTCACGTTGGGATTGATGGTCCACGACACAGGAGACTTAGGTTCAAATTCCATCTCACCCTTGGGAAACTCAGTGGGGGATGGCAATGGTAAAACCACTCCTTAAATATCTAATGTATCTTTAAAACCCTGTTAGGATTGGCATAGGTAATCACAGAATAAACAACTTGATACTGAGTAAAATCATTGGGCCACCCAGCCCTGCATTATTGGCAGACAGTGGCAGTTGCCCTCCTAAGGATGTTTCCTGACTTTCCTTAAGATATTAAGGATAGAATTTGGGTCCTATCATTGACCACATTTGGGTGCTGTGGTAAAAACATGAGGAGAAACATCCGTCTTTGGCATCCAACATATTATCACAAATTCTTCCCTCTCCTTCTCCTGCTCTTTAAGGTGACTACCATCTTAAAACATCTGCCAACTTTGAAAACACCTTGAAGAAACCCCAGTGAGAAAATTTTGACAAACCAAACAGCTTCCAGATAACGTGCATGTCTAATACTTGCTTTGCCTCATTTGCCTGGTGTTTCAGTTCCACAAGGAAAGGTAGATATTTGCATAAGTAGCTTGAGCAAAGAGTTGCCCTGGGGAGGTAAAGGCAGTGGAGTGGAGGGAGGGGAGAAAATTGATGTTCAATCCTTCTTGTTTTATTCCTCTCCCAACTAATTTTAAAAATCCACATGTCACCAAAAACAAAACCCTTATAAAATCTCTAAGCCTGTCACTTTTGAAAGCTGAGGAGGGAGAAGAGTGTACAATTACCTCTGGCCTTTATATAAAAATGTAATAGTAGTACCTTTTACTTCACTTTGAGGAGACAAAAACATTGAGTATGGTGATAAATATGTGTGTTCTTTCAGGCTGCACACATTGCCTCTGACATATATCCTAGATCTCTGAAATAAAATCAAGTGAGCTTTGTGTTGTTATATGTTACTGTCTAGAAATTCCCCTCTCTTCCAAAAAAATGATGTTCCCTTTTTCATAGAATTATTGAATTATAGAGCTGAAAGGGATTGCATTCGTCATCTGGTCCAATCCTGATGGACAGGAAATCTATAGCTAAAGCATTCCTGATAAATAACCATCCAACGTCTGTTGGAAAAGCTTAAAAGGAGAGTCTACTACCATCTGAGGCAGTCAATTTCCCTGTCTATTAGCTGGTACTATCAGAAAGTTCTTCCTACTATTTAGTCAAAATCTCCTTTCTTATCATTTGAATCCATTAGTTTGGGTCCCAGTTTGAAAGTTACACAGTTGACTAATATCCAGAGCAGCAGCCACCAATAGTAATGCTTAGGTAAAGGTAAAGGTTCCCCTTGACATTTACTCCAGTCGTGTCCGACTCTAGGGGGCGGTGCTCATCCCAGTTTCCAAGCCATAGAGCCAGCGTTTGTCCGAAGACAGTTTCCGTGGTAACGTGGCCAGCGCGACTAGACACGGAACGCCGTTACCTTCCCACCAAGGTGGTACCTATTTATCTACTCGCATTTTTACATGCTTTCGAACCGCTAGGTTGGCAGGAGCTGGGACAAGCGACAGGAGCTCACTCCGTCGCGTGGATTTGATCTTACGACTGCTGGTCTTCTGACCTTGCAGCACAGAGGCTTCTGCAGTTTAACCCACAGCGCCACCACGTCCCTTTGTAATGCTTAGAGATGGGCACAAATCAGAAAAATGTCATTCATTTTGATCCATGATTCGTCAAGGTCGACAAATCACAAATTATGAATTTATATTTTTTTTCCTATTCAATAATTTGTATTTTACTTTAAAAACCTATAAAATGCCCCCCCCCCCCCAAGCACTTAAAGACACCAAATTCTCAAGGAAGTTTCCCCTAACTCTCCTCTACAAGCCTGTCATGTTTGGTGAAGTTTGGTTTTGGATGTTTGAGTAATACACCCACAGGGAGGGTTCCCCTGGAAAGTTCCCCCCAGGCACCTAGAGACACCAAAATCACAGAGAAGCTTCTACAGATGCTCCTCTACAAATCTGCCAAGTTTAATGAAGATTGGGTTTCAGACACCCAAGTTATACACCCACAAAGTGGGTCCTCCCAGGAAAGTGCCCTTTAGAAGCTGGCATAGGGAAACACAATCTTCACCAAACTTGGAAAGATTGAAGAGGAGAGTCATGGGAAGCTTCTCTGTTATTTAGTGTCTCTAGGTGCCTGCACGGATACTTTCCTGGGGGGGCATCTTTGTGGGTGTATAACGTAGACATCTGAAAACCAATCTTCACCAAACATGGAGGGACTGTAGAGGAGAGTCAGGAGAATTGTCTCTGCAATTTTGGTCTCTCTAGGTAGGTGCCTCGGAGGCTGTTTTATAGCCAAACCAACTGACAAATAAAAAATCACTAAAAATTCATTAATTCGTGGTTTGACAGGGGCATTGATTCATACGAATACAAATCAACAAATTAGTGATTTTTGAATGAATTCAGTGATTCATTTTTTAACTGATGCCCATCTCTTGTAATATTCTTCAACAGACAGCAAAAGATTTGTGGGGTGAAGCAGTTATATACTGATGGTCTCTACATTTGTGTGTTCTATTATCTGTCAGGTCTAGGTGCTGAATTGTTTAGACTGGGGAGAATGGAAAAGAACATTGAGTGTAACTGGACAGGCAACTCAAAGAGGTAGTTGATAGTTACTAGAAGAAAGAACTTCAAGCTTAAACAGGCTAGTATCTTAGGTCCCATTCTTTTCTCTTTGGCTTCTAAAGTACAATCACCAAGAACTTCTGGGAAACTGAATTTGACATTTGGAGTAGAAGAAGCTCCTCACCCTTGACCAAACCACTATAACACACTGCCTCTTTAATGTTACTCCTAACGTTGAACTGAAATAGCAGCTTGTGAGCCAAGCAGAGAGGGAGTCTTCACCCCAACAATTTGAGAAGATACTCATGTTGCACTCACCAGCTGGCTATCCCAGAATATACTTACTATATTGTAACTAAGTAAATCTGGTTGCATCCTTTGATGCATCTTTGAATAAGTCTTTGTCTTATTCTACACTGCAGCCATCCAGATATTTTAAGAATACTATCACTTCTTCTCCTGATCTGCTGCTGTGCAAGCTATACACAACCCAGTTCCAAACGGAAAGGATTTAAATTGTTGACTTTTCCCTGCTGAATTATGCTTTTCTATTCTATTGTGAATTGTAATTTGTAGTGCCGACCATAGTTTCCCACACGGTGTAATTTAATTTCCAGTTGCTAACTTTTTCTGATGAGGGCTAGCTCAATAATTCATCAGGGATATGATTTTTATTAGTAGTAAATTCAGCTTCTCTGCTCCCAGTGCATCTTAAAACAATGACAGCCGTAGAAAAGAACAGTAATACAAGGCAACTTTGATCAATGTTATAAGGTAGAATTTCCAATTCGGATCACATAAATAGGATTAGGATGTTAATATATCCCCCATAGTAAACTAAGTTCTTTCTTTCACCCAGTAACTTTACATGTTGCCACTGACACAAGATTTCATTTTAAACTTTCTGATTAATTCAGTCTAGATTAAATATTACAGGCTGTAGGGAGGCAAACAACAATTTGTTCAGTAACAAAGATTATGGCTTTGCATGCCAGCGTCGCTGCCTCTAAGAAGCTTCCAGACAATAGAGGATTGGAGTGAAGAGAAAGCTTGAATTGGATTAGATTCAGGAAAATGCTTTGTAAACATGCAGAAAATATTCCCTGGTTTAGTCAGTTTGAGATCATATCTTCAGCAGCTGAAAAGACATCGGTGGAAAGATATGGAAATGCTGAGTTAAGGTACCTAAAGGTACCTAAAGCAAAATTAAAAGTCACTTTTTTATCTGTTTTTGTTTATTACGAAGCATTATAGGAACTGTTTGGACACAAATTGCTTTTCATATAAATAAAACACTGCCTGCTTACAGAAAAAGCTAGGCAGCAATGTTCCATTCGCAACAAAGACGTGACAAGAGAATCAGCAAAGTTTCAACAATTTTGTGTGCAGTTGGATACAGATGGCAACTTCAAGTGAATAAGTAGCAGGAGATTTAAAAAGGAAAAAAAAAACAGATTTAAAGCTGCCTTCAACAGGATGCTGTATTTTTATCTTTTCTTTTTGTATGAACTTTAGACTTTATAGTTGCATATCACTATATTGTTTGAATGCATATTGTTATGGTGGGTCTTGTGAGGTTTTAAGTTTTAATTTATAAACTGCCCAGGAGTAGTTATTTAACTAAGGGAGTGGTATATAAATCAGATAGATGGAGAGACAGTACCAGGGATTTGTGTGTACAACATCTAAAAAGTGCCAAAGATGGCTGTGGAACTGATTCAGCAGAATCTCAAATATCAAACCAAGTCTTCAGGCCAATGCTACTTCATCCAAAGAAGATTATATTAGTGCTAATCAGGTCCAAAGGGGATCTAGATTGATCAGAATCACTGACTTGGTGGTTTGGACACCCAACCTTGAAGTCTCCAAATCAGTTTCAAGGGCAGTCCATGTAGAGCATGTTACAGTACTTAATCCTGGAGATCACCTGTGCATGAAAAAGTGTCATCAAGGATCCCCTCCCCATCCAGGTAGGGGTGCAACTGGGCAATCAGCCTGGGTTGGTTCAAGGCTAACGTAAACATGGCCAATATTTGTTATTCCCATGAAAGAGCAGGGTCTAGGACGACCCGCAAGTTAGGCACTTGATCCCTTACTGGTAATAGTTCTTCCTAATGTTTAGTCAAAATCTCCTTTCCTGTAATTTGAGTCCATTGCCTTCAATCTTGCTCCAAGCACAGTTTAGGTACTGTCACAATGATGTGTGAAGGAAGAATGAAAGGACAAATTAGTTGCAGGTGACATTATTTTTGTGTTTTATTTCCAAGTTTCTAAGTTTTTTCAGACAGTAAATTCTTATCCTTCCTGCACTTTCCCCCATTTAATCCTAAATCAGCTCTAACAATAAGTAATTTTGGTTTTTCATTATGCAGCCAAAGTATTCTAGCTTTAGCGTTTTCTCTGTGCTAGAATTTCTTAGGCTTTATTCCTTTGTTACACTACTTTCCTTGCCGTTGACTATGTTTCTCCAGCAGTTTCTTCACATCCTGCAATAGGTCCGTGTTTCATATATTTCTGTCTTTGTAAAGAAAAGAGTAGTTTGTGTTAAAGTTCACATCTCAGGTTCAACCCTGATTTTAAACAAATAGAAGGTAAGAGATTATTAGAAGGACTCTTACCCAAACTTATCTGGAGAGCTGCTGCTAGAATACTGTAGGCGATACAAGATCAATAGATGGTCTAAACTGGTACAAGGCAGCTTCTTCTGGACATCTTAGTTATACAACCCACCCTCCCAGAGGCTGCTTTTAAAATCAACATGGTGGACAAGCTATTGCTTTCATGGCCTCCTTATGAATCTCTGGAAGCACCTGGCTGCTCTTACCCACCAAGGCAGTTTTACATTTAGAAAACAAATCCTCACTGTGTGCCAGAACTCTTTGACTAAGCTTTAGCTTACAGCCTCGGCATGAGGGGTAGAAGGCATCACATCCTCTTGAAAACCTAATAAACTCATTTTCACAAGCTGCCGCCAGTACAGAACCACACAATAAATTAAAATTAAAAAGCTGCCTCTAAACAATAAACATGCTTTCTCAAAATTATTAGTTTAATCTACCAGCAACTTAAATATTTATGCCTTGAAATGAAGAAAAAAGAGGAAGATAAGAGAATTTATTGTGTAATGCTTACCATTTATTCTTCTGCAATATATTATAAGCTAGAACTGGGGCCAGGGTAGGGGCAGTGGAACTGTATGATACATACAGGTGGTGATATATTTATTTTTGTCCACTGATTTGTCTTTGCTGCCATGAAGGCTAAGAGCCTGTTTCCCTTAGAAAAGGCCACCAATGGACAACTGACAAGACAAATATTGAGGGGGGGAAATATTTTACTACCACTGTATCCAATAGATTTCAGGGCCCGTGGTGCTTGGCCAGAGACTTCAAGTAAATTTCCATGCTTCTGAAAAGTGCTACACATTTATAATCAGATTTCCTCTTGAGGCTGAAAGCAACATCTGACCATAATGGAAGTCTGTAAGAATATCTTTCTCATCCCAGCGACCATCCCAGGATGACTGACAGCTTGTAATGCTTGGCATTTAAGGCAGAAATGATGCCTAATAGAGTCTGTCTTAAGAGTGTAGAAACATTACTCCTTTCTCGTGGACTACAACTCCCAGCTGATGGGGGATTCTGGGACTTTATAGTTCAAAAAGTATATCCCAGTGTTTTGGGCTACACTGGAAGATAGGAGGCTACCTTATAGCGAGTGAAACTATTATCCATCTGATCCAGTGTAATGAACTCTGACGAGCAGCAGACTGGGGCTTCAGGTGAGGTCATTTTCCTGGTCTTACCTGTAAGTTTCCGATAGTCCTTGATAGTAACCCATCCATATACTAACTCAGCCAAGCCTTGCTTAGCTTCAGACAAGACTGAGTGGAATCAGGGTGGCCTGGTGGAATATAACACCATCAGCTCTAGCCAGCATGGCTTATAGTCAGATAATGTACAGTATATAAATCAGTTATATGTGCTGTAGTCCAAACATCTGGAGAACCCACGATGCCTACTAAGGATGGCATTTTTATTTTATTTTCTGGGCTACAAACACTGTGATTTTCCATTCTGGGAGTTCTATTTACCTTGTAGGCACCTTAGAGACACTTAATGTGGCTCACCAGGGAGAAAGGCCTAAATTAGAAGGCTTTGAGGCTTAGGAATGAAGCTTGGCTGGTTATTGTAAGATCGGAGGTGAGAGTAAAGTTCCTCTCACCAGAGTGCCGTCCCTCCTGTCCACAGCAGAGAAGGAAATCCAGACCCTGCCTGTTTCCCCTCCCGAGGAGATAGGACCACCGGAGTCAAACCCGGGGACAGTACAGGAAGATTTAAAACGACTAACGGTCAGAGAGACCGGGAAGGATTTGGCGGGAAGGGAACGGAAGCCGAGGGTGGAAGTTGAAGCAGGGGTGGCAGATATAAAAGGGAAAGAAGGGGATTTTCCGCCAGGTTGGGAGTGGATCTGGATGCAAGATCCATGGACTGGAAAGTGGGAGAGACTTCGGATACCTAAAGAGGAAGCAGATTGCCAGAGGAGGGAACTCACCCCCAAACCATCATATTGGGGTGAGAAAGAGACCAGAGAGTGGAGGAGGAAGCTAAGAGAAGAGAAGGAGAAAGTCGAGAGAGAGAGAAGGGAAAGACTAGAATGGGGAGTGAGGGAATTCCAGATGAGGGGGTACCCAGAGTACTCTGGCAGACGTACACCCCCACCCGAGAACCCGCCTGGTTGGAGTTCCGGGATGAGGACACCGTCCCCTTATTGGAGGGGGAAGTCGGACAGGTACTGAACCCTAACCTGTCAACGGACTGGCCGGGAGCTTGGAACACTGGAGGGGGAAACCCTTTCAAAGATGAAGAATGGAAGCCCCTTGAT
The DNA here is from genome assembly GCA_037013535.1 of Intellagama lesueurii. NCBI lineage: Eukaryota > Metazoa > Chordata > Lepidosauria > Squamata > Agamidae > Intellagama > Intellagama lesueurii. The sequence goes on from JBAJHW010000003.1 coordinate 13,989,773, forward strand.
GACCTGTTGTTAGAAGGAGATAAAGGTTGGAATGCGTTTGCAGACACTGGTTTCTTGTTAAACACGGCAATAAATGTTACACCTATTTCAAAACCTCGTAAGACTGGTGATTTATTTGGAGAAAAACAGGAGCCCGAACCTGAACCCTCACAGTTATGTTACCCTAGAATTTCTCACCACTTAAGAGAATTAGGGAATCTTTCAAGGTTGGTAGAATGCATGGATTAATGTACTATCAGAATGGATTGTGTTATTGATAGAGATAAATTTTTGGTTGTGTGTTTGATTGTATAGGCAATTGGGTTTATTGGTCATTGTACTGTAATCTCTTTTATTGTTTTGTTTTTCCCTAAGGATTGCCAATAAAAGGATTTAAAAAAAGAGAGAGGCAGGGAACCCTATAACAATAACTTGTTTGCACACCAATAACCCAAAAGAGCTTGTCTTAAAAGTTTGCAAAATACTACATTGTATAATACATCTCTCAGAAAGAAAACAAAACATGTTTAGAAGGAGATAGCATGCTCTATGTGGAGATTAAAAGACCCACAGGTTATGTGGCCGAAGCAACAGAAGCCTAATCAAAAAAAGCAGTGCATGCTTTCTTTTTATGTTTCTGTTGTGCTCATTCAGCATTACTTCCACAGAACAGCAAATAACCACTTGGAGTGTAGTAAGTAAGGCAGGCAACTAACACGAGTCTCTCTGAATTTCTTCTCTCATGCGTACACAATGAGTGGAACAGGTCAACCTTCTGCATTTGTTATTTGTCATGTTAATACAGTCATTGCAGAATGACTTCATAACGTTTTCTGTGTAACTGTGTAACTACAGCAAACGCTTCTGTGTAACTATAGCAAATGGACTGGAGTTTTTTTTGCCCTTCTTATGTTTTGGACAATCATTCCCAGTTATGTTTATTAGATCATCTGGCAGCTGAAGTCCAAAATGTACAGAGAACCAAAGATATGATAGCACTTTTCGAATACTTGAAAGGTAGTCATACAGAGGAGGGGCAGGATCTGTTCTTGAGCATCTCAGAGTGCAGGACACATCATAATAATGGGCTCATGCTACAGGAAACTCAACTTCAGCTGAATATCAGGAAAAACCTAATGTTAGAGCAATATGACAATGGAACCAATGACCTCCAGAGATGGTGAGCGCTCCAACACTGGAGGGAGTGAAGAGAAAATTTGACAACTATCTGCCAGATCTGCTTTGATTCGTATTCCTGCACTGAGCAGAGAGTTGGACTCAATGGTCTTGTAACTTTCCAGAATGGTAATTTAATCTAGTTCCATATCAATAGAAACACTGTGGCTTGGACAAACATATTTAGCAATATTTACTATCTGTGGGGTACAGAGGGAACAAAAGTGAAACACCAGCAGTCAAATACAGGTCGACCTTTAAGCAGGACTGCCAGTGAGTGTTCTTGCTATAAAATATTAATGACTGTTATAGGACAGTTGTCTTAGACTACTCAAAAGCTACCCAAAGTTATATGTTTACTTTATTGTTATTATGACCATAGGTCAGCCATGATATACAAAACTAAAATACCATAAAAATCATTAAATTTATATGTGGAAAATGACTGCAAGGAAAACACAGACTATGCTGTAAATTTTATTGCAATAAATCTCATAGACTACTGCTCACTGGAGAACAACCTGGTAGCCTTTTTTTGCCCAGCTTTTGTGCTGAAGGAAAGTTAATAATCAGTAAACAACCCAGTCTTCTTCTTTTTTTCACTTTTTAGATGCAGCCAACAAATAAGCTACATTAAACGTGCCCACCACAAAACCTGATTAAATATACATTCACATATTATGTATAAACATGTGTCAATCCTATTCTAAGCATCACAAAAGTAAAAATAGCCACTGGAATAGATGATCACTCTGTTGCCCCTTTAAATATATATCACTGCTTCCACCTCAACAGTTGTTCATTAATTCCAGCTGTCTTCATCTAATCTCATTTACATACCTTTTACAAACCAACAGCATCACTAGTTAATCTTTAAAAACATTTTAAAATCTTTGGCAAGCACTGCATGGAACTTTATTTTGTAGGGGATGAACAGTTCATTTTTTTTTTTTTTACATGCTAGCCTGGACATCTTCTCCTATAAAATGTTCTATTTCACATTTTTTAAGTCAAGTGAACCCAAGCATCCAATGCAAGAAGGACATCCAGTGCTCTGAGTAATAGCTTTTCCAACTCCCAGAGGACTGCTATCAACAGAAAGGCATTGCACATGTGCAAATATGGTCTGAATCAGCCACTGAGAAATAATAAGTTCCTACACAGTAGGAATACACTGGGAAACATACTGTGCGAATCATGCACAGGACGACTACTCAAGACACCATACTGTTCTGCGTTAAGTCCCATTTGTTCAACATTTCCAAACATGCTCAATGAGAATGAAATATGACTACTTCACATGCAGGTGGGCACAAGGCAAAAATGAGGACGAGCCATCTAAAGTGTTGAGATGACCAGAGGAATGCATATAACCTTGGTTGCAGCGCTCTGTGTCACAACATTTTTGCCAAGTTTTTCAGAGCAGGGGATAAGAATTCACAATTCATCCCAATGGCATGGATTCTGGATGCAGCAGCCCCTACATCTACATGAGGGAGGAGATGGGGGGCGTTCAAGCACTTCAGGGATTCCTCTTCCATTACAGTTGTTGTTTTGCTTACAAAAGGCACTTAAAAGCTTGAGAAGTGTGACATTGGAAAGTACAGCACTATCTCAGCCTTGCCATTGCTTTATGGGGGCCCAAGACTACCACCGGCCAAGAATCAATCCTCAGATGTCAAAGACTCCAAGTGTGATTCATGGGACGGAGAACAGATGATCCGAGCTGATTTGGCAGTTTTGTATACTCTAGACAAACAGAGAAAAAGAGAGCTGCAAAACCACAAGAGGGGCAGAAACTACAGACATTGTTGCCTCCACTAGACATATTTGGATTTATTTTTAAATTGCACCCAGAACATTCATGCTGAGGGCTAAGCTAGATGCAATGGCAGCTTGTATCTGAACACTAACTTGCAGCAAAGCAGGTGGAAAACAAAAGGAGAATCTCGGATTGACGGATCAACATGGATACATGGAAGAAAAGTGCAAATCTGGCCCCAGGTCTGTTGCTGACTTCTGCTCATTTCCTAGGTTCATAGGGGGAAAGGCTACTCCTGGAGAGGGGCTTTTGGTTGTGAGCTACAGCTCAGGCTTAAATCATGCTTTATATGATGACTGCAGATTCAGGTCCAAAAACACAAAGTCCTGCCTCATCACATCTGATGTGGTTCTTAACACAAAAGGAACAGCAACAGACATTTCCACCAACTTGGAACAGGGCCATTTTTTTTTTTTTGCAAACAAAATATTTTTCGCATCATGCATGTGGAGTGGCAAATAAGCTCAAGCTACCTTTTACAAATTAATGAACAGAAGAGTGTTGGGGTGAGGAAGAGGAAGTTAAAAATGATGCTTTATGTTTTCATCACACAGTGATGTGTACATAATATATACATATATGCATAACAAATAAAATTAGTGCCAGTCTTATGGCTGCATAGGTTCACTCCAATAAAAGTACAGAGTGTTCATGATTAATTTTTATATACAGTAAAGAAACATGGTGGCTAACATCCACTAATTGAACAGGCAACACATTGTGGTCAGGAGATGGACACAAAGACCTTCCACTGCAGGTAGTGTGAACACTAAAACCATTTACAACTTAACACACACAGATTCACATACTTCCCACTCATTTTTTTTTAAAAGGGAATGATGGCCAGATGGCCTTGTTGGTGATTTACATGTGCATAAATTCAATGGTGTAACTCACTGTAGTGAATTGCCACTAACTAGTGAGGTTCCATGAGCACTACAAGATGTGTACCTGTCATACAATTGGCTACATACCTCATAATGCAATCAGCGCCAGTATATACAGATAGGAAAAGGAGGTGGAGATTCCAAAAGAAAATGCACACCAGCCCTTAGTGTGATACAAAAAATGACATTCCGTCCCAGTTTCTAAAAACACCATGTATGACTAAGTCAAGACAAAACCCATAAAGTCTTCCAATTCAGAGATGGAAGATTATTTTTTTGGAGTCAGTTCCCAACATCTACACACTACACAAAAGTGTTTTCTTTTAAAAGCAGATGAAAGAACAAGAATTGTGACATGTGACCTCCATTAAAATTGAAATTCTGCACAAATATAAACTGTTCTAAAGTACAAATATTGCTCTAGAAAGTTATAGAATTCTATACATTCTACACAGAACATAGAGGTGTTCTAAGTAGAAAAATACAGCATTTTGATGTTTTGTAGAGTTGCAGTTATATATAACGGGGTGGGGAGCTTAAAAAGCAGATGTGGCCATTAATCAACATGGCTCAGCTCTGCTAAAAAAAATAACTAAGCAAATGCTTCAAGATCTCTTCACAACAGAGGTCATTTTTGCTGTTTTGTATCATGCAAAGAGACCACCGTGAAACTGTCAACACATTCAGTCTTTCTCCCATTACCTCCTGGTCTGGAAGCTGTTAAGTCAATTACATGTCACCTTAGGGACAGCTAATCTTATTGGAAGGAGGAACTGTAGGGAGTCCCTTCTTCCAATAAGAAATGGGCATCTGTAGAGCAGAAACCACTGGGAGGTCCTTACAGCCCAGCCTCATAGAAACAAAAGAGGATTTGTACAAAAAGGACATTCAGGGGTTTTTTAAGAAAACTCTTGCTGGTTTCTGTAGGGTAAACGAGGAGAAGGATCTTTATAGCAGTGACATAAGACACTGCTAGAAAGGTGGAAGGAGAACATCGCTACAGTTTGTGTTGGACAAGCATGATGTCAGACAGGATTCTACTTTTTGGTTCCATTTGTAAATAAATACACACAAAACCATTATATTTGGAAAGAGTATTCTTCATGAGATGGAGCAGTGAAGAAATCACATGGAAAGGAATGAATGAGAAGAACATGGTCAGAGTGGCTTGGACAGGAGAAAGTTCTCAGGAATTCATTCAACGTTGTCCCAGCTCTAGCCTTCACATGTGGAATTTGTCACCTTTGGTTCTCATATATATCAATAATAACAAAATCAGAAGAGTTATGGTGTTCCAACATTAATTGGCACCTGTGGTCAATTGTGAAAAATTGAAACAGTTGATCGAGGCGTCCGTAATATTAACAGGAGCCCGGGAAGCAGGACAAATAATCTCTTCAACCGTCACATATGTACCAGTGAGGAAACCAATCACTCCAAGGAAAGCTATAGAAACATCTTTGAAAATGATCCACGGACTTTGTTTCTCATCATAAAAAGTGAAGATCTCAACCAATGGTGGCAAGATCAAGGCCAACGTGCTGCTGCTTACGGCTCCCACAAATGAAATCACGATGTCCAGACGAGGGATCGAAATGGCTAGAGCACCTGCAATGACAGAGTTAGGAGAGAAGACTGGTTATGTTTGTTTTTAGAAATATGATATAGACAGGAAGTGAAGTGACTGAAATGGAATGAGTTGTACAACTCTTGGAGCGGGAGGGGTTTGTTGGTCTGAGAAAGCACAGCTAATTCACTGGATGTAAACAAGTGGGCCACATCCTTCAACTACAAAACAGATTACACTGCAAAAGGAGACACGGAACAATTCCAGAAATGGAGTAAAATAGGAAAGGAGATGTGAAACCAGCCACTTTTATTTGTACAGTAGGACCCCAGTATCCATGGGATCCCTATCCGCTGATTCACTTATCCATGAACTGAAAATATTAAAAATATTAAAAGAAAAATCCTAGAAACATATATTTTTAAAGATGAAGTTACAGAAACTGGCCATTAGAGGGAGCCAGAAACCATGCTATGTATAGCATTCGCTATTAAAATAGCATTTGCTATAATACGCATTTTTCAGCATCCATGGGGTGGGGACTTGGAACCAATACCCCATGGATACAGGGGTCCTACATGCATTTGTTTAAAATCCCACTGGCATTTTCAACTCATTCCATTTCAGTATCTATCAGGTTGGGCGGTTTCCCCCCCTTCATATACAACAATTTCTGAGTAAACAGTATTTATTTCTCTTAAAGCACTCATGTCTGCATACATTTCCCTCTGCAACCAAGGCATATTTGTGTGCATTTGTCAAATATGCACAATTTTATTCATGTGCATTTTCCAAATACATTTTGAAGGCCTTGGAAATAACATGGATTTCTGAGGCAAGAAACACTTTGTTTTGCTGCCAGTCCCAGGAGGCCCAAAGTGGATATCTCTGCAGACAAATGTGAACCTGATAAGCGTCTTTTCCATTCCTTGGTATATGTCAGGCATTTGAGCAGAGAAGACAAAAATCTTGCCCAATACAGTGGTACCTCGACTTGAGAACGTCCCTACATATGAACGATTCGAGTTAAGAATGGCTCCGTTCGCAAAAAAATGCTTCGATTTGAGAATGGAGCCTCGACTTAAGAACCAAAAAAAACCAAAACCTTTCCTGCCCTTTTTTTGACCTAAGTTCACCTTAGGTCAAAAGAAAAAAAATTCGCCCCCTAGTGGTAGATACGGATTAACCGGCTTTGCATTAGTTCCTATGGGAACTAATGCTTCGACTTAAGAACAGCGCCTTGACTTAAGAACGAAAAACAGCAGATACGGATTAAATGGTTTTCAATGCATTCCTATGGGAAATGGGGCTTCGACTTAAGAACGTTTCAACTTAAGAACGCAGTCCCAATATGGATTAAGTTCTTAAGTCGAGGTACCACTGTACAAAAAGCAAAACAAACTGAGAATTTCCTCCTGAGGTGAAACAACTGAGGAATGATACACCAGAATGACAAAGGCACTAGCATTTTTCTCTCTGGAGTGTTTCAAATTAGCTGTAGCCAAGGTTCCCTCTAAGCCGTGCTCCGTCTCCCTCCACGCAACTCTCTTCCTCCTCTGTGCAGCGATCGTGTTCAACCCCTTTGGTTCTGGTCGCAACGGAACCCTGCACACAGGGTGGGTGGAGTCACGCACACATGCAGGGATGAAGTCACGTGCGTGAGAGGCGGAGCCCCACCCAGTGGGCCTGAAGATTAGAGGGTATGTTGGCTGTAGCTACAAAGAACATCCCAGCATCTTATGGCATGGTTTCTGTAGACTCCTCTGCCATGGACGTTGGGGAAGATTATTGACACGTTGAAATGTGACAAAAGGATAAATTGTCAACAGACCAAGGGGAATTCTGGGTGGTGGGCCACTCTCTCACTTCAGTTCCAAGAAATGCCAGCTTTATTCCATGAGTATTAAACCCCAAAGCAAAGAATTATCAGCATCTACAAACAAAGCCACCTATGCTAATATCCTGGTTGAAATTTTGTTCCATAACTTATGACATGTAAAGTTGATGACATCATCCCGGCGGTGGCGATTTTTGGCAATTAAAGACTTCCTCTGCCCACCCCACAGCTCCCACGGCTTCCTGATGATGAAAGGGACTGCAGTGCAGCTGTGAGAGCCTCAGAACAGAAGTAGGAAATGTTTAATTTCTGCAAAATTAACACTGCTTCAGCCAATTTGTGTATATTTGAACAGCCCATCTTATTCCAGATGTTCAGCAACAGATCACAGTTGGTGGCAGATGATAAAATAACACAGAATCCCAAATCTAGAGGGAGACTAACAATCACATCAAAATCCAAACCTTAAAAACAGTACTGAAAAAGAAGCGAGTTGCAGCATGTGAAATTTACCGTACATATGGCCTTTCAAACACAAATACTGTATAGTAAAATATATTTTAAAATGCAAAATTATTCGATTTTGATTTCCTTTCTGCTTTGGTTCATTTTTTCCCCTAACCTTTCTGAATCCATGAGACAGATACTTCTCATAAAATTGTGAGGGGAAAGAGTTCTCAGTACCAAGAGAAAGCAGTATGAGAAAAGTTACATCTTTGGACTTCAATTCCCAGAACTGCATGGCCAACATAGCAATGATTGTTTTGGCTGTGTGATTCTGGGACCCGTTCTCCATTAAAGTAATTCTGCCCATCTCTGGGCCTATATAAATACCTTCATGGCTCCACTCTGGATGTGCAGCATATTCGACCCACCACACTAGAGCTAAAAGATTAATGGATAAACCTCAGTACGAAGAGCTACTTCAAGGTCACAATGCTCAACTATAATTATTTTATAATAATAATCTTAGAACTGCAGAGCTGGAAGGGACCTTATGGATCATCAAGTCCAGCCCCATCAAGGAGCACTGTGAGGAATCAAACTCCCAACTTCCACAGCCAGATGCCTAAACCACCGAGCAATCCTTCTTCTTTAGGCATCCTTCAGTCTCGAGAGACTATGTTAACGTGCTCTGTATGGAGGAGCTGGAGTGTCCTCTCCAGAGCACGAAGCCTGGGTAAAATAATATGGAGGATAGGCAGCAAATCCCCCCTCTCCACGTCGCTGAAATAGTCCAATGGAAAGGCAAGAGCCAATACAACTGGTTCCAGCGACGTCGCAGGAGTTGGCAGAACGACACGAACTGCCTCCGGGACTCCAGCTCCAGATTTTGCCTCGAGGTTAACTCCTAAAGCCTTTTCCATCAGTGGATATAGCCACAAGGCAGTGGAGGTTTGAAATCGGAGTTTTCCTTCTCCTAGATGGGCTGCCTTCCAAGGCTGATGAGCCCCACCCACCCGGCCTGCTCCCTAATAGGGCGGAAAAGAAATGGGGTGGAGAGGACCCTGGATGGGGCGGAGAAGAAATGGGGTGGAGAGGACCCTGGATGGGGCGGGAAAGAAATGGGGTGGAGCAATCCAGCAGTTCTAAAAATACCTCCTTTGTACTGCACAGCACTGAACCACTTAAACAAACCTCAAGCTGAAATAAGCTCATGTTGAATAGCAAAAACACATGTAATGATTATGTGGAAAGCTGAAGCAATGGTGAGAGCGGCCCATTTATTAATCTGCTGGTTTAGGGCATGTGGTTGGTGAAGCTATTAAACATATATTTTTAACTAGCACAAATTAGCACAAATCTTAAATTCTGCACAACTACAACCCAGTAGGATATTCCACTAGTTATTTTAATTGCTTTGTCTGAAGTCCGTGTCGAGGGACTTCAGGCATGGAGTATAAAAAGGGGGGAATTATTCACTAGGGTTTCAAATTTCTTAAACTACTTGAAATGTGATGACTGAAAGCTTACATATATATGAATTTATCTGAAATGATGAGGAAAAACAGAGAGGTAGGAACAGCTTGCAAATGATACCAAATTAACTGTGTATGTCTACTATGTTTCCAGCAATCAAAATCATAAAGACGAAGAGAGGGATCCTAGAGAGGTCACAGCTGTATGATTAGGCTTCTGTAGCAAATCTGCAAAGGGGCAAATTTAATACATGGTCTAGCTCACAGCCATTCACCAACTGTTCATATTGCTTGCTCTCAAAACATGCTGCGTGCTTAACGTATAGAGTAGAAAAGGTGGACAGTAAAGGTAACAGCAAAGATCCTCCATAGAACTGTGGGGTGCCTTGGAAACATACAGAATTTGCACGATGAGCAGATCAATAAGAATGAATGGACTCTCACTGAATGCATAAGGAACCAAAGATGAGGTAAGACAGAACCTTACTGTGAATGGATAAGGAATGTAAGATAAGGTAAGACAGAACAGATTTATCTATACAGCTTAGAGCAAGGTGCCAACCTAGCAGTTCGAAAGCATGTAAAAATGCTAGTAGATAAATAGGTACCACCTCGGTGGGAAGGTAACGGCGTTCCGTGTCTAGTCGCACTGGCCACGTGACCACGGAGGATTGTCTGCGGATAAACGCTGGCTCTACGGCTTGGAGACAGGGATGAGCACCGCGCCCTAGAGTCGGACACGACTGGACTAAATGTCAAGGGGAACCTTTACCTTTACCTAGAGCAAGGTAGGCAATGCCTACCCCACAGATGCATGGTGCCCTCAGGGACATTTCTGAAATGGAGGGAGGGACACTGGGGAACCTGAAACTATTCTCCTCTGTGGCTCTCTGCACATCTACTGTGTAGCAAAATAAAGGAATTGTACCAGAAATGCAAAGCTCTGCAACAGAATGAACAGTGGAATCACAGCCTCATAATAAACGCTGGCACTAAAATGGCCCAGAGCAGCTTCTTTAAGATGAACAGGGAAGATTAAACTTAATACGTACTGGCTTTGAAACTGCATTGTACAGCACCATGTATTCTCAGTTTTACTGTGTGGCATGGCATCATGAGCTTTAAGGCTGGCTACCATAAAAAGAGAGATGCATTTGAAATGTGAATGTATTTCGAGTTACTAAAACTGTCTCAGGTTGAGAGAGTGACCGGTAAAGAAGTGCTAAGATGAATGAAAGCTGGACTACTTTGGTCATGGAAGACAAAAAGTACAGACTGGAAGACAAAAAGTACAGACTGGAAAAATCAAGAAAAAGTAATGGAGAATGGGACTTTAGCAAAGAGAAGAAACACTTGGGTGAAAGGGCTCATGCATGCAGCAATACAACATAACACAACATTGTTTGAAGCGGCTGGATCCAAGGTCACCGTAGCCATTATGAGGGTCGCATTCCCAGTAGAAGGGAAAGAAGAAAGCAAAGATGAGCCTGAACGTCTATATTTACTTCCACAAGGAACAAGAGCATGCTGTTGAGATACCCAGTGCTCAACCAGCATTATTTTAGGCCATTTAAAAAGAGAAGGACTGAAATTAAGTAGAAAAGTAATTATACAAGCTATTTTAATAGGACTAATTAGGGCAGGGACTTCCTGACCCCAGTGGGACTTTGGAATGAGAACTCTCCTCCGCCTTAACATTGTGAACTGGAACAGACAGGCCTGATCTGCTCCTTAATTCTGAGAGAAGAAAATCAGAGCATGGCAGAAGGGAGCACCCGGGCTTTCTTTCCTGATCGGTAGCTAACAGAAAAGAGGAAAGCAATCGCGAGATGACAGAGATTTTCAAGTGCTGATTGGATGGAACAGTCTCAGCAGGTGCTTTCTCACTTTGCATGAGTTGCAATTCAGATTGTTTTAGGCCATAAGCACAATCTTCCTTTGGAAGTCCAATTTCTCCTGCACAAAAGGCTTGCCTTGGTTGCAATTCTAAAGTTATGTGATTTCTGCCCTAAAGACAGGTTATCTGTAATATATAGTTTGTAGCTGAGTAGGAACTTTAATTTGATTCTTCCAAGTCCTAGTCCAGCATGCTAAACTATTATCTCTATTTCAACACAGAAAAGATAAGACAAGTAATTACTTCTGCATACCCTCATGTATTAAGTTTTATTTATCAAATTTACAACCCAATTTCCCATTACAAACAGTGCTGAAGTTAGGGAACAACCATAAACTGCAAGCTAAAATACAAACTTGCAGCTCCAAAATAAATAAAAAAACAATTAGAAATAAATAAATAAAATTAAGAATTAAATTAACAGAGCCCATCAACGAAAACCAATCTATTTTGTATGGTGTAGCAGACAAGACTCCCTGGAAAAGACCCTGATGTTGGGAAAGTGTGAGGGCAAGAGGAGAAGGGGACGACAGAGGACGAGATGGTTGGACAGTGTCACCGAAGCTACCAACATGAATTTGACCCAACTCCGGGAGGCAGTGGAAGACAGGAGGGCCTGGCGTGCTCTGGTCCATGGGATCACGAAGAGTCGGACACGACTAAACAACTAAACAACAACAAAGCAGACAAGAGTGTCAAGACTTCAAGTCTGGAGTTAGGGGAAGAGATCCCCGATCAGCCACAAAACTCACCGGCTCATCTTAGACCAGTAACAGTCTCTCACCCCAACCTAAATTATAGAGTTCTTGTGAGAATAATGTGGGAAGCAGTGAGAACTATCTTCTGCCTTCAGCCCACTGAGGATAGACATGAAGGAAATGTAACTGATTAATAAATTAAAAAATAAAAGTGGGAAACATAAAAATAGGAAAGGAGGGATAGGTATCTTGTGATGAATCTTCACCAGTAAGTACTTCAAGAGCTACAACCCAAGTTCATACATTTTTAACATATACAGTGGTGCCTCGCTAGACGATTGCCTCGCAGGACGAGGAAATCGCTAGACGATGCCTTTTTGCGATCGCTATTGCGCTTCGCAAAACGATGTTTCCCTATGGCGATTTTCGCTAGACAATGAGGTTTCCCCATAGGAATGCGCCGACTAGTGGTGAAAAGCTGTCAGTGCAGCTGTCAGTGCATTCCGATGGGGACCCGCACTCGCTAGACGATGTTTCCCTATGGGAGATTTTCGCTAGACGACTGCGTTTTCCCTTGGAACGCATTGAAGAGATTTCAATGCATTCCAATGGGAAAACGTGCTTTGCTAGACGATGTTTTCGCTAGACAGCGATCTTCGCGGAACGGATTAACATCGTCTAGCGAGGCACCACTGTAATTCCTTTGTTACAGCAATCTGTTTCCGGGCTCAATTTGGAATGCTGGTTTTAACCTATGAAGCCTTAAGCGGCTTGTGTCCAAGCTATCTAAAATACCGTATCTCCCTCTATGAAGCTACCCGGGTATTAAGATCCTCAGGAGAGGCCTTTCTCTCGATCCCATTACCTTCATAGGCACACTTGGTGGGGACACGGGAGAGGGCCTTCTCTGTCGCTGCTCCTAGACTCTGGAACTCCCTCCCATGGGAAGCCAGCCTGGCCCCATCTTTGCTGTCCTTCCATAAGAAAATACCTCTGTTCAGGCAGGCTTTTCTTTAAATGACTGGTTGACCGCAGTCTCCCTCCTTCTTGGGCAATGAGCACAGGGCATCCATGCCACATTTGTAACCACCTTTATTGTTTGGTAAGGTCATCTGGTATCTCCTTTATTTATTTCTATCCCACCTTCCTTCCAATAAAGGAACACAGCTGCTCCACTCTCCTTTCTTTGAAAGTATAAACTTCCCCTTTCTTTTGGGGAAGGCACCACATTCTCCTCCCCAATTTTTGGGAGGTGGGGGAGGTTCATCCACATGCCTCAGGGTGCAGTGGATGGGAGATGATGCTCCTGGTCCCCTGCCCAGGTGGCACAATAATTCACTAGGGTTCTGGCTTGAGGGTGGAGGTATGCTAGGCTGAGCCCAAGGGTGATCACTGAACGTCATGTACAAGAAAAGAGCTGGACATTTGTTTCCAAAGCCAAACCCATTTTGATTCTTCAGTGCACCACCCTCAATGGAAAGGATATCAACCGAAAACAAATTCCAAACAACCATTGGCCATGTTTATTTTACAAACTCTTTCACATCTCAGATTGTAAGAAGCAGAGTTTTAAAAATGAACTGGAAACTTGTCGATTCCAAGGGTGCAGTAAAAGTGAGGCTTTGTTTGCTAATTGCTCCCAGGTTCTTGACAGCCCCACTGCTTGTTTTACGTCCTTTGTTGCAGATCTCCCTTTACTGTGAAAAAGTTCCATGCATCTTAAAATGCCCAGATGGCTCATGTATTGCAGACAGGAGAGATAAAGTTATCTGTAATTCATTTGCCCCAAAAGCACAGTAGTAAATGATCAAAACAAGAACACAAAGAAGAAGAAAAACAACTACTTAAGTTCCAAGGCGTTGGTGATTTAGTAAGCATAACATTAGTACAATACAGCAATGGCATAATTTGTTGCCAAGAAAGTCTCAAATTGAAACCTAATTAATTAATATAGGCAAAAATCCTGTTGTGTAATTACACCCCACAGAAAGCAAATGGCGTAATTTGCAGTAGCTTTTTGCAGGCAATTAACAAATCCCTCTTGGATTTTGGGGCAAGCAGCTGTGCACTGGCTTGGCAGGTGCTTGAAAATCCAAATGGGGACTCATTAATTGCCTACAAGAAGCCACTGAAAGTTATGCTGTATAAACTACAGGATTTTGGCCCTAGAGTTGAAGGATCAATCTAATTAATTTTTCCACTAACATCTGACACATTTTTTTTTTAAAAAAGGACATTAAACTTAAATTGTAAATATATATATATATATCAGATCCGGATGTGAGTAATGCCACCCCTTTTGTTTCCTCCTTCCACAAAATAGGCTGCTTAGAAAGAAACAGGATATATATAAATATATATATATTTACCTGGACTGAGTGTCCCAGGAAAACCTGGGCAAAGGGCACTGGATGCTCATTCTGATTTCACTAAACAGCCCCCAGAAGGACGAACGGAGAACAGAAGGGAGAAGAGATTCATCATCTGAGCTCGGAAAAGTGCCATTCACCTCTGCTGGATAGCTTGGTGGTTTAGGTATCTGGCTGCGGAGCCAGAGGTTGGAAGTTCAATTCCCCACTCTGCCTCCTAGACTGAATGATCCATAGGATCCCTTCCAGCTATGCAGCTGTAAGATGATGATGATGATTACAAGAAATAATTGTCTTTTTACCCCTGTTCTCTGAAACAACTGACTTTTTATCCCTTCTTTCATGTAAATAAAAAAACCTAGGGGTGAGGGTTCGCTGCCTTCACAGACCTCCAAAGGTAATCTGTTTCTTTTCCTTGAGAAGCAGAAGAGAAGAAAGCGAAGAAAGGAGTTTGAGGGACACACTACACAACACAACCCCCTGCTTTTCTATTCCAGTGAAAACAAAGAGAACCCATTAAGGCTAATAATATCAACAGCAGCAACCATTTCTTTTGGGTGCTCTTCGCAAAGCAAAACAACCTCTTTCATCATTATCATCTAGCAACACACAGTATCACAGGGGAGACGGAAGCAGTTCTAGCAGAACCCCAGAGATGTGTTCTCCTCCACCGTTTTATGACTGCACTGTTCCACATTACCACTGGAAGAAGAAGGGTCAGTTGAAAGAAAATGGCTTAAAATTGCACTATTTATCTTTCTGTTACCCAGAGAAATCGCCAAGGGGATCCAAGAACTCTAAAGCCATTTATCCAAGCCTAACAACTGATGGAAATAGATATGCTCTTTTCTCCTTACACCATCAATATGTTAATTTTCATTTTCATTTCCCGTACATCCCTGCATCACTGTGTCATGAAGGTCTAAGAGAAGGCAACATGCTTAAAGAACAGAGAACAGAGAAAATAAAATACTACAATTGCTATAAAGCGTCACTACTGAGCACCAAAATGAGGACAAGTGTTGGTATTTCAGATAAATAATTATGTCAAATACTGTCTCATATAGTAGAGAAGTAGAGTTCTAGAAAGTAGCCCTCAAAGTTACTAGCCTTGAAGAAATTTTACCGGACTGCTTTTGATTCACAAGAGGTATTGTCTTGGCTGTAGTATCAATATCAATGGGTGTCAGTGAATCCTATTAATTATTGGGGAGAACAGTACCCAAGTCACTTGGCTATCTGAGGAAAAAAGAATAGAAGTGACTTAAAGAGGAGAAACTATACATCCTTCCCATAAAGCCACAGCTTCCCTGCTACCACCACCATCCATTTAATCTCCTAGGCCAGTTCTTCTATTGATCAACTACATCAGTGTTCACACAGAGTTCTAGGAGAGAAGCCACACAAGCATCCTAGTGATAGGTCCATATATATATATAACTTAAATTTGTATACCACTCCCCATTAGTGCTGAAGTACTACTCTGGGTGGTTTACAATAATAACCAAAACATACCAAGATGAAACTAAAACTATTTAAAACCAGTATAGCAACTAACCAATAAAACCAGATGGCGCTAAAGCAACAGAGCAAATAAATAAATAAATAAAATGGTTTTGCTCCAAATGCAAACTTTCAAAGCATTTCTCAAACTAAAATATCTAGCTGCCCATAGTTTCCAGTTGAGTGAATGTCCCATGATGTTTTGCTATGGTAGGAATTGGTTGCTGTGACCTGTACAGTTTGCAGGAGAGTAAGGCTGGGGGATGTATTTATTTACTTTAAAAGACACCTTTTCTCTAGGGCTGGGACCCAAGACAGCTTACAATATAGCTGGAAACAGTATTGCTAAGATAGAGAAAATTACATATATTAAAATATAATTAAATTTATTGTACTATTAAAATGCAATTAAAGTCAAATCACTTCAAACCATCTAAAGGATATGTTGTTATTACTTCACCCTAATAGTAAAAGAAACGAGCACATCTCAGTTGCACAACTGGGTGTGTGAACAGCCATGTAACTGAGATGTGCTCCAACACCATGTCAATTAATTGCAATTAGCTGCAACAAGTTGTGTACACCTTATACAAACACCAATTAAATCTGGTTCCTGTTTTCATAACCTTTTGCAGCATCTGAGTCCAGAACCCATATGAAGATTCACTTCACAAGCAAGAGAATGCAGATGTTAAATGAAGATAGAACCTCTCCCACCCACACCAGAGCCTGTGTTCTATTTCAGGATTATAGCATTTTTGTTAGGTGTCCTTCAAAAGGAACAAATGAATTCAGTGTGCTCAACGTTTAATATTAACTACTATACATTTATTCCATAAGTAATGTACATGTGGGGGCAGGATGACAAAAAAAGAAGCCCACCTCCATCAGGAGTTATAATTACGATCATTTATCCCTTAGGCTTCTTAAATTACCATTTCATAACCAAAAAATTTGCATCTCTTCCTATTAGAGGTAATTAAAAAGGAGCAAATGACAAGATATTTATTTAAAAACTCTCTTCCACACAGGTTTCTTGCTATCAGAAGAGTGTTCTGGTGACCAAAAACAGTAGAAGCCACATTGATATTGTGGATAATTTATTTTCTCTAATTGCCGCTTTAGGAATAAAATGCATTTAAGAAGAAATTAAGAAGAAGATGTTTTTTAAAAAATATAGAAGATCTCTGTCTAGAAGCCTCGGGGCAAGACCTCCTTACTTTTTCATTGGTGGTATTTAACCTTCAAAGTGTCCTTGCTGTCAGTTTGCGGCTTCAGTTAAAAGGAAGCCCACCCTATTTGCCCTCTTGGGGGTATTCAGTGGAAAGGCTGGTGGTGCCTTAGTTCCATACCAGCTGGATTATTCTAACATGTTCCATGTGGGGTTGCCTTTGGAAAATGCTTGGAAACTTCCGAAGGCCCAAAATGCTGTAGCCGGATTTTTAACTGGGGTTGGTCACAGGGAACACATAACCCCCACTGTTACAGCAGCTCTACTGGCGCTGATCCAGTTCCAGTCCCAATTCAAAGTGCTTATTCTCACCTATAAAGCCCTAAACAGCTTGGATCCAAGCTAACAGAAGAACTGTATCTCCCTTTATGAAGCTACCCAGGTATTAAGTCATTTTAATGATGTAAGCTGCCTTGGGTCCTTTTCAGGAAGAAAAGTGGGGTAATTTTAAAAAAATAAATAAATAAATAGGCTGAGAAACAGCTGGTGAAAGTACTTTAAAAAAACATTTTGAAAATAAAATAATAAATATATGATTAGGGACTGAAAAGAGACTATGCCTAAGTTAAAATTCAGAAATGGGAGGTGTCTTAGATTTGGAGTGCATGTGGGTGGAAAGAAAAGGTTTGTGAACCTGTACCCTACAAGTTCATTTGCTTTCTCCTACGCTCTGGAAGCACTCAAATTGAATTTTTAAAGCACCTCAGATCCTGAATCACAGCAAAGGATTTGACAAGTAGGAAGAATGGTGTAGTTGTAAATTTTGAAAACCAAGCATTCTTCGTGCCATAAAGAAGACTACAAAATTTCTTCCAATTTCTTCCCTACAGAGTTTAGAAATTTAGACAGCTGTGTCGACCCACCTCAACAAACCAGTACAACAATCTTTGCCCGGAGTCATTGTCTGTAATGTGTCTTAATTGCTCATTCAAAACCAAGCCATCTAAAAAAAGAACCTTTTGATTCCTACCATAAATTAGGAAGAACTTCCTGACAAGAAAGAGCTGTTCAACAATGGAATGGGTTGCCTCAGTATATGCCAGATTTTCCTCTGTCGAACTTTTTAAACATAAGCTAGATACTATTTGTCAGAGATGATCTAACTGGATTTCCTGTATTGCCTGGAAACTGCACTTAATGATTCTTGGAGTCTCTTCCACGTCTACAATTGAGAAAACTGTTGTTCCTTGTTTCGATTCTACTCCATGCCCTTGGTTCTACCCATTTCTGAAAGGCAGGACCCAAGACTTTTCCCACATTGGCCCCTGGGATGAACTGTTCCCCACTTGTGCTCCAAGGGTCTCAGAAAAGGGCCTAATATTTTCCAATTATAACAAAACAAAATTTAATCCGTGAAAATAAGAATAAAAATAATAATTATGTGTCGTCAAGTCAATTCTGACTTATGGTGCCTCTTTTCAGGGTTTTCCAGGTAGAGCATTTCAGAAGTGGTTTACCATTCCCTTCTTCTAGGGGGCATTCTGAGACTATGCAACTTGTTCGAGGCCACGCAGGCTGGCTCTACTCACAAAATGGATAGTGGGGAATCGAACTCTCTACCTCTGGCTCTGCAGCCAGATACCTAAACCACTGTGCTATCCAGGCGTGAAAACAAGAATACTTCTACTGAAAATAGCCAACAAGCTGTTTTCCTCCTTAAAAGTTTGCTTGTTTGTTTTTCAAAAATAGGAGACTCAGGTGTCAAGTCAATATTTAAAAGGGCATGTCACTGCGTAAAAAGGTGACTGCAGAAGAGAGAGAAGGGTAAATACCTTTTTGATGCCTGTGGCAGCCCATGTATAATGTTTTAGCCTTAACATATGTTCTTCTCCTCTTGTAAACAAATTTAGGCAAAAGAAATCAATGAACTGATCCAACAGTGGAGTCCTACAATTATTCATTTATTTAACTATATCTAATCTGTCCTGTATTAATAGATCTCAATTAGACAGCCAAGATTTTTTCAGAGCTGGGAAAAGTTACTTAAAAAAAAAAATATTATTTACTTTATTCATACATACCCAACATACAAAACAAAAAACACTAAAAACCTAACAATAATAACAAAAAACCATCAAAACTAAACAACCATACTATCCGCAATCGATTAGCCACTCCTGGCAGGAGGCGGGATGACAAGCCTCTCTGCCAGGTCGCAGAGTGGCTAATCCATTGCGGACAACGGCGCGATAGGAAGACTCCATCGAGCGCGCGTCAGCGGCGGAAGGGTGAGTGGACCGTCCAGCCCCATGGGGCTGGACCCTCGTTATTTCCACCTGGGGGGGATATTCGTATTCGACTACGAATACCCTCATCTCTAATAGCGACCCTAATAGCGACCCTAATAGGGCTTTCAAGGTAAGTGAGATATTTAAGGAGTAGTTTTACCAGTTTCACTCCCCCAGTGAGTTTCCATGGCTGAGCAGGGATTTGAACCTGAGCAGGGATTTTGAAAGTCCATCACTTTATCCACTACACCACATTGGGAATCATATAAATATAAAATAATTATATGCACAGTGGTGCCTCGACTTACTAACGTCTCGACTTACAACCATTTCGAGTTATGACCAGCTCCGGCCGCAAAATTTTGCTTCGACTTGTGGCCGGAGCTTCCAGTTACGAACAGAAAAAGGCAGGGGAAAAAGGCGGGAAATTCAAATTGCTAACCGTTGGTAGGCGAAGAGGCTGCTTCTTTGTAGCTCTTTCGCCCCAACGGTTAGAGTGAGTGCGATCGGAGGAGGCTTCGGACTGCCTGGTAAGGTAAGGTGCTGCTTTCTGCTTTTTAAAAACTGTTCTGGGTGGATTTTGCAGCGTGGTTTTGGGCTGTGGGGTTATGTTTCTGTGCTGTGATGGGTCTTGGGGGGTTTGTTTGTTTTTTGGGTTTTTTCCCCATTTCTGATGGGTCTTGGGGGGTTTGTTTGTTTTTGGGGTTTTTTCCCCCATTTCCGATGGGTCTTGAGGGGTTTGTTTGCTTTTTGGCTTTCCCCCCCCCCCCCATTTCCGATGGGTCTTGGGGGGTTTGTTTGCTTTTTGGCTTCCCCCCCCATTTCCGATGGGCCTTGGGGGGGGTTGCTTGCTTTTTGGTTTTTTTCCCCCATTTCCGATGGGTCTTGCAGGGTTTGGTTGCTTTTTGGTTCCCCCCCCCCCCATTTCCGATGGGTCTTGCACGATCTGCTTGCTTTTTGCTTTGCTTTCTTTGCATTTCCGATGGGTCTTGCATGCTCTGCTTGCTTTTTTGCTTTGCTTTCTTTGCATTTCCGATGGGTCTTGCACGATCTGCTTGCTTTTTGCTTTGCTTTCTTTGCATTTCCGATGGGTCTTGCACACTCTGCTTGCTTTTTGCTTTGCTTTCTTTGCATTTCCGATGGGTCTTGCACGCTCTGTTTGCTTTCTGCTTTGCTTTCTTTGCATTTCCGATGGGTCTTGCACGCTCTGCTTGCTTTCTGCTTTGCTTTCTTTGCATTTCTGATGGGTCTCGCACGCTTCGTTTGCTTTTCTTCCCCCCCCCCTCGGCCGGAACGGATTAATCGCGTTTCCGATGGGTCTTGCAGTGATTTTTTTTTGTGATTTTTTTCTTCCGCCGGAACGGATTAATTGCATTTCAATGCATTCCTATGGGAAATGGTGCTTCGACTTACGACCATTTCGAGTTACGACCGGAGTTCCGGAACCAATTAAGTTCATAAGTCGAGGCACCACTGTATTGGTTCTTTCTGTATCCTGCCTTTCCAAGGGAACGTAAGTTGAAGAAGCCAAGGTTTCTAAACAAGCTATCCTCTGGTAATTGAGCACACCAAGGGTCAAACTACACAAGGTGGTCAGCTTGGAACTGGAAGTTTATAGCCTGTTTTCCTTGCAGTGCCTTGAGAACCTCATGACTGAACAACCCAACCTGCAAATGAAGCCCATGGTTACCTCTGACAATCACTAGGCAACACAAGGTGTATTCTGCAAACTACAGAATATGAGGGAATATATACTATGACAAAGAGACATATTTTCGTACTAAAACAAGCCTTGCTCCTAATGAAATGCTAACTTTATGGTTCAGTTTGACTTCAAGAATCTCAAGACCATTTACTTGAGTAAGGTGGCTAACTGGGCCTTATTTTTATGTAGCCATCCAATAATTACAGATGTGAGCTGTTCACTATTTAAGAAAACTGCACAAACAAGGAAATGAAAAATCTTTCGTCCTCAACAAAAAGGGAGGGAGGGAGGAAAAAAGGAAAAAGATGCATACACATTTTTGATTAAATTCCTTCAGTCTCTGCATACAAGCTTTTTCCTTGAAAATGTTCCAGGACAAAAGTGGGGAAAGGCACAAGACTCCATGTTTGTACAATAAAGAAACTTGCATAATTAATAATAAAAAAACAAACTTTGAAAAATATTTCTAACAGCTATAGTGGAGTTAAAATGTTTAAACTTTAAATCCCTTCTTTAAAGGGTTTTTAAGGGGGGAAATGTCCCACACAACATCAGAAGACCCCAAAGAGGAAGGTTTTCAGATAAAGATCTTTAATTAAACTCTAATTTAAATCTAGTATTATATATTTACTTTCCTGAATAATTAATCAATGAACAGACAGTTAAAGGTAATAGGATTTTCCCATTTTTGCTGATATAAGCCACTCTGCCTCTCAGAAGTTCAATGTCAACATAAAAGGACACGTTAAAAGGAGACAATTATATCAATGTTTGGCTTCGGTGTGACTGTTTAAACACTGGGGAAGTGTCAGCTAAAGACTTCAAGAGTGGATAAAGATTATTAACTCTGGAAATCCTGCTGTTCCCCCCACCCCCCAAAAAAAGGCAGAGGAAGTGTGTCAAGGCGACACTCCCCAAACTACAGAGCTCACCATCTTATTCATTTATTTATTATTTATTTAAAATAGTTTTACTCTGTCTTTCTCCTTAAAAAGACCCATGCAGGAGGGATTCCAAATTGTTTGGCAATCCTCCTGGTTTTGCCAGACAAATAGTGAAAACAGGATCTGTTCGGATTGCAGCTCTCAGAACTGCAAAAGCAGCATAGCTGCTACTGTGGAAAAACAGGTTACCCAACTCCAAACAAGGTACACTCATGACTGGTGGGCTGTGCTCCCCTGGCTGTGACAAAAAAAAATTATGCAGATCTAGCATGATCCACAATCCCAAGAGGTTCAGGGTTCAAGTTGAATACAATAAGGGAAGTTGTTTGTTTGAGGATAATGCTATAAGGCAGTCGTCGGCTGAGGATACTTTTAGACTTTTAGAAGAAGCATCTTCTCCATCCTCTGCAACTTACTAAGTGAGAAAGATAAGGTTGAGAGAAAAGATGACACAAAGAAAGAGAGAAAAAGTGGAAATGGGGAACTAAGAAAAAAGAAGATATGGAGTGGGTGGAGGGCTGACGGATGGGAAAGAGAGAGAAAGGGAGGGAAGGAGTGGTTTTACAGTGGTGCCATCGAACATTGGCTTTAGCCCCATTCACTGTGTATTATCTTTATGACACAAGGGAGTTTACCAGGATAAACCTCATAAATGCTTCTTCCAATGGCCAATGTTCCATGCAAACACCTTTCCTTAAGCAGCAGAGTCCAGACCACTTGGAAACGTTCTATCATAACTCATTTAAGATCATGAGTGCTTCTGGTCAAGAGAAAGACAAAGCAAAGCAAACATAATTTCTCACAAAAAGTTAAAAAAAAAAACAGCCACACTGGCCATAAGGAAAACATCCAACATCTGTATCAGTGCAGAAGCTTTCTTAGACTAACAAAGGTGTCAGGAAAATGTGTGCAAACTTTCAGGTTGTCCACAAATCTTCATCAGGATCGTCACTTATGATGGACAATTATATCATCATTTCACTTTTTAAAAAAGATTAAGATGGTTTCAATCATCTTTATGTATCAGCTTTTATCTTCTGCTCTTGTTCTGTTTCACAAGGCGTGTAAAGTGCCCTTAAGTGCTCTGTAGTGGAAGGGTCAAGAAGAAATCTAATAAAACAATAAATAGGCTGGGAACGAATGAATCTTCAAGTCCTACCTCTATTATCATATACTCATACTTTGGAAGGCCCGTGGCTTAGCAAGATAGTGCATGCTAAGTATCTCTTGATCCACTCCCCAGCATTTTTAGCTAAATGAAAAAGATTCTCGTTGCTTAAGGTTCTTGGAAGTCCCTTAGCCAGAACAGATAAGACTGAACTAATAGATTAATGGTCCAACTTATCATAAAGCAGCTTTTACACAACAGCCTCCTGGGAGCCAATGAATTTCATCATCCTTTTGCAATACAGAGATGATTTTGGTCAGAAGGGCTCTGAACATTCTATGCAAGTGGATAATGAAATTATCGATTATTTTATCCTGGAGGATCCATCATATCGTCAGAGCAGGGAGTCCTGCTACTAATGCAGAGTGCAACCATTCTGCACCATGGTTGTTCTTGTGGTCAATTCATCACCTGGTAGCCAAGTTTTGGAGGTGAGAAATGTTAATATCAGAAAGCAAAAATCCTTTGAGGACACTAGCTAATATGATCTCAACTTCTCTTCATTCAAATTAAACATGTTTCTCTCTCTCTCTCTCTCTCTCTCTCTCTCTCTCTCACACACACACACACACATCCCATTCCAGTCTACATTAAAGTCCTTATTAGATCTGCAGCCATGACATTCAATAGCAAGTGAGTCAGGCTGATTATTATTAATTAATATCATGTCTGCAGATTCAGTGAGGATTATTCTGGGGAGAAACGATCTTCTTGTAAAAGACCTTACTTCTTCCATTTCTTTTTATTTTTGGTGGCAGAAGACCAAATCTTACACTTTCAGCTACTTCCAAAAGCACCTCACAGATATGTAAAATATTAATTTTACTGTCACCATACATTTGTTTGAGATAGGATGGGAGGCAAAGGAAGAGAGCAGAAGATCAGAGAGTAACAAAGTGTGACCTCAGGCATGTCACCATTGCCCATTAAAAATAAAAATAAAAATCAAGAGAGCTTCTGAAGTCAGTCTGAGCAGCCTTGTCATCAAAATTCTCACTGCTGTAACTCTAAACACTTAAGATGTTTACATCCTTGTTAAAAACAATAATTAGACTGAAAGATGCCCAGAGACAAATTCTGGTTTCAAATATTTAACACACCCACACAGAACTGACACCCACATACCAACTTAGAACAAAATGAAGGATAATTCTTCAAGACTCATTCAATCAATGGTACACAAAGAAGCTTCAGAATATAAATTTTCCCACAGTCCAGAAGCATTCGGAACCATGCACAAGAGAATATTCAGAACTTGGAAGTAACTAGTTACAAGCAACAGTTGCCTATAGCTAGATACTTTCTATATAACAAAGGTTAATTTAATGATATTTTATAGTAACTTAGGAAGTAGTTACTAAGTTACTTTTTGATGCATTAAGCAACATTTTTCTAAGTACTTTCAAGCATTAGTTTTAAAGGGCATTTCAAGGCATTTTAGAAGCATTCTAACAGGATTCCCCATTCCCTGATGTTTTATGCCATTCTTTTATTAATTCTAAGGGACGCAGGGTGTGTTGTTTTGTTTTCCGTTTTGAATTTTTATAAACATTTAAAGGTGCAGTATCAGAACTTGCCACTAGGAGGAGCTGGAGTGTATTTCCCTGGTTTATATGTGTTTGCACACAGCAACAACATAGTGTGTTATGTGTTGAATAGAAGTATCTGTTCCACAAATGAAGCACTACTGGCTTCACAAGACTAAAACTGGGTCCAAATACCTGGACCACATTGCTGTTCCCTGGGGAGACCTTTGGTTAGCTGCATAATCTAAAGTTAGCCCACTTCACAGGGTTGTGAGAGCCATAAAAACTGCAATTATCCTTCCCTGAAATTCTTTTAGCGAAAGCATAATGGATCAATTTCATTAGCTGTTATTAGATTAAGTACCTCTTCCAAATTATCTTATTTCACCACCTAGAACAGAAAGTGGTAAGGGCCTAGCCAGCTCTTGTTTCCTGGGTAAAAATATCTGAACTTCAAGCAGACAGTCTGCCCGGCTGTCTTAGAAACTGCTTGACCGCTGCGTGAATATAATGTTGGACTGGATAGACTTTGGTTTGGTCTAGCATGATTCTTATGAAATTAATAGATTGTTAAACTATCAATCAATAGGGATGTGGTGGCACTGCAGGTTAAACCGCAGAAGCCTCTGTGCTGCAAGGTCAGAAGACCAGCAGTCGTAAGATCGAATCCACGCGTCGGAGTGAGCTCCCGTCGCTTGTCCCAGCTCCTGCCAACCTAGCAGTTCGAAAGCATGCAAATGCGAGTAGATAAATAGGTACCACCTCGGTGGGAAGGTAACGGCGTTCCGTGTCTAGTCGCACTGGCCACGTGACCACGGAAACTGTCTTCGGACAAACCCTGGCTCTATGGCTTGGAAACGGGGATGAGCACCGCGCCCTAGAGTCAGACACGACTGGACTAAATGTCAAGGGGAACCTTTACCTTTACCTAAACTATCAAACATATTTATTTATGTAATATGACAAACAGCTATATAATAAGGAATAATAAACAATAGCTCTATGCAATCTCCTAACCTGACATCACTGTCTTCCCTCTTTAATGACTTTTTCACATCTGTCCTACCAATCAGTTCTTACCTATTACTTCTCTCTGCAGGATCCCCCAGACTCCACTGACTCTTCACTAATTAAATCAGGTCCCTAATTCTGCTCACTGCCATGTTTCCCATTCATTTAACTGACCCTCTGACATCCAACCAGCTCCCTCCCTCCGCGTTCCCTCCCTCTCTCGAAATCGACCTTCTTGACTGACACTAACTTCATGCTTTATTCCATTCTGGTCCAGGTTAAGAGAAAAGCTGTGTTATTATCAAGAAGCATGGGTTAACTCCAAGGAAACCTTACGGAAGTGATCATTCACACCTACTGATCTAGAGAAGTGCAATGACGTACACTGGGTCTACACAAAACAGCAGTCATTGTACAACAGAGCCTGCTTGTTGACCATCCTCTTGTTGACCATTCTCTTCCAGGCTCTGGAACCTCCAGCTGAAATGTTCTATATTTGCTCCCATTCTGCTATCCTTTTACAGGCAGGTGAAAAATTTTTATAGAGGCAGGACTTTGGGATATAAGTTGGTTTGCTCAGTAAGGTGGGAA
Organism: Intellagama lesueurii; assembly: GCA_037013535.1. Taxonomy (NCBI): domain Eukaryota; kingdom Metazoa; phylum Chordata; class Lepidosauria; order Squamata; family Agamidae; genus Intellagama; species Intellagama lesueurii. The sequence continues at coordinate 14,015,831 of JBAJHW010000003.1, forward strand.
GGGAACACAATGGGCTAGATGTTTGTTCTGTCTTTTTTTTTTCCTGGTGCTTTAAATTCCAAATTCTGGTCTTAATTTAATATAGAATATTTAATTGTGCTCGTACTGTAACTTAAAAGTTTTATCAAGATTCTGTTTTTTAATCTGAATTTTACTATAGCTAGCCACCTTGAGTGCCTTTTTGGGTAAAAGCTGCACATGTGCCTTCTCATCCTCACAAAAACAGCCCTGCATGTAAAAAAGGTATGTCAGGAAGAAAGGTAGGATTTAATCTTTTCCCCTGGACCTCATTCTTTCTAAGCAAGGAGGGGGCACTCACTCACTTGGTTTCCTCATGGAAACCAGCCCAAGTGCCAAAAACCAGGAGAGGTTTTACCATGCGACTCTTCTGTTTGTGTCAGCAATGGGCAAGGAAGTTCAGCCAACTTTTCTTGCTTGAAAATGTTTGCTGCAGTTCAGCTAAGGTTTCTAATGCAAGGGTAAAAGTGAGCCAAAAAAAAAAAAAACCAAGACAAGGTTTAATTTTCTCCTGCAGCAATATGCAATTAAAAAAGGAGCAAGGAGAGGAGTGCCTGAGGGGGAGCTGCAGAGGCAGCAAAATGAAGCTTCCCGACAGGCTGTCAAAGAGTTCACAGCTTTCTAATATTGTATCCTCCCCTCTCTGGTTCCGGGAAGGTTTAAATTCTTCCTCCACTAAAAATCCACTCAACTTCATTCTAAAAAGCAGGTCTTTCCCGACATTTTGCCTGCATTGAGACATCACAATAAACCATGGTTTGTGGTTACTGGAAATAAGCCACCATGAACCTAAAGCCCAGGTGCTCCACCTTTTCACTTCAGTGCAATTGCAAGGAGGAAGCTTTATTATATTGTATTGTATTGGTTTGTTTGCTTAGCCTTTATACTGCCCATCTGACCAAAGGCCACTTTGGGCGGTTTACAAAGCTTTTGCTTTCATTTCTTAACTATAGTTTATAGTAGCCTCTGAACAGGTTTGCCAGGTCAACGGTACCTTGTACCTTGAGATTTCAAGGCCAGAGGCCAGGCAGTGGGGTACTTGCAATGTCACAGAGGTAGGGCAGACAAGGGTTGGGGGAGGAGTCAGAATTCCTTCTGGGTCAGCTGATTGGAGAGACACAATAAGAATCTGAAGAATGAGTCCAGAATTGAGCTAAAACCTTACATGTCACAGGAATATGGCAAACTGGAACCAGGACAATCCATCTCCCCGTCCCTGAGCTGCTCCTGTAAAGAGTTGTGAAACACAAAAACTGCCAAGGATCGGTACTAGCACTCCATCTGCCTTGCTCCAAACAGGACAATGGGCCAAGAACATGCAATCACCAAGTCTCTCCATTTTTTCCTCTCTTTGCTGTTCTTGTTTTGCTTTGGATGTGTTGATGTTGCATAAGCACAACAGCCACACAAATACCTTCAGGTTTATCCAGTGACCTCTGGTGCTCAGCTGGGATAGGTGGAGATGGGTGTCCTGGGTTTAAAACCACCTCAAACACAAAAATCAAAAGTTCTCCTGACACTGAGATTTGTTTCCCCACTTAAGAGACGGGAGAAAGGGTAGCAGCTCCCTGAGACCTGGCAACACTACTCCTGAAACCTAGCTAATCTTAACTGTGGTATGCTGAAATAAGCCAGTTTCACTATCCATGGCTTGCTACAAACATCTAGGCATCTAGCTGTGGAGCTAGAGGCTGGGAGTTTGAGTCCCCAATGTGCCTCCTGGGAGTAGAGTCAGCCTGTGTGGCCTTGGACAAGCTGCACCCTCAGAAGAAGGGGATGGTAAATCACCTCTGCATACTCTCTACCTGGAAAACCCTGAAAAGAATCACCATAAGTCAGGAATGATTTGATGGCACATGATGAAAGGATGATGCATATATAAAATAAACAAGCTGAACTATCATTTGTCTGATTCAGCTGAAACAACAAGGTAACTGCCATTAAAAATAGAAGTGAAAGCTTCATAACTCCGATGCAGTCTTGTAGAGGAAGGTCAGCCTGACAGCCCAACGTTTACATTGGCTCCTTTCCATCATGATAAGCCACGGTCCACAATGACAAATAACCCTAAGGTGCCACAAGTCCGTTTGTTTCTGCTGCAACAAACTACAGACTGACACAGCTATCCCTCTGGAAATTTCTGCAAGGAACTATGATTTCATAGTTATGAATACTATAAAGTATTTCTAGATTACTTTAAAACATCCAATTTAATGGATTTCTGAAGCTAAGCAATTTCCAGTTTGGTTAGCGTTTAGATGGGAGACCAGGTAGGGTTGGGAAAGAATCCTGCCTACAAGCTTGGAGAGATGTTACCTGCCAGGGTTGACAGTGCTGGACCAGGTGGACTCATGGTCTGACTCGTGATCTCACTCAGTTTAGGGCAGTTTCTTGTGTTCTTACTGCACAAGGCAGTGGAAACCTTGAGACTTCTCCATCACCTTCCATGTTGAACGCATGAAGTCATTAACTTGACAGCATCACCAGTTTCAACCATTTATTTATCCAAAGGATTTATAACCTGCTCTTCAGTTTAAAAAAGCAGGACAGGTTCCATAGTATTTTGCAAAGGACTAGATCCAATGTCAGCCACTGAATAGAATAGACCTATTGAAACTAATGGGATTGTCCCATTCATTTCAACAGTATATTTCAGTTGGATGAATATTGGGTGCAGCCCAAAGAGGAAGGACTAAATAATCCCTTCCCTGGGCTATACCGTGTCAAAAAGACTTGCACCAAAAAAGAAAAAGGATTGAGAGAAAGGAGTGTAAGGACAGCCTTTTCTGAGCATACAAATGGAACGTAAAAGAGCTATGCCAAAGGAACTACAGCAAAAAGCTATGCCCTTTTAGAGGAAAGGAATGACCTATAGGATGTTTAAGGCACCCCCTGCAACCTTCTCCAGCTCAGGGCCTGCTGGATGGGTTGAGCACCAACTCTGATCATCCTGCGGCATGCTGGCAGGAGATGCTGTGAATTGACATCCTATCCATGCAGAAAGCAGCAGCTTGAGAAGGCTGCACCACAATATCTATTGCAAAAGAAGGGGAGAAAAGCACCTCAACGACAACACCAACAACCACTGAGAAAAAGCAAGCACTAACACAAATCTGACCCTAAGCAAAATACATATTCGATCGGGATGCAGTGTTTTGCCAACAGTGAATCAATGATAGCAAGTTTCATTCATTCATTGCTGGAGGCATTCAAGAGAAAATTAGACAACCATTTGTCGGAAATGCTTTGATTTGGATTCCTGAATTGAGCAGGGGCTTGAATCTATGTCCTTATAGGCCTCTTCCAACTCCATTATTCTATGATTCAAGGAAGATTATTCCATTACCATTCTGTCGGCGCTGGGGTGGGATGGGAAAATGTCATTCAGAATTATACAGAAGATACACACCTGTAAAATTCAGTGTGAAAAACCACTGAGTTTAATGGACAACGTACATAGTTAGTCTTGGGCCTTTCTGACTAGATGCCAAGGGGGGAAAAATCATATTCTACATTTAGGTTGATACACCAAGAGAAGCCAACAAGGGGAATACAAGGAATTGTGCCTTTTCAATTGAGCCCTTAATCTCTGGAATAAAATTCCGATAGAGGTACACCAGGCTCCTTCCCTCCTTATGTTCACAATGGTAAATATGGAATTATTTAAAGCTGCCTTTAGTAACTGAATTTCTGGAATGCTGTCAATGAAAACTTTTTATTAAATAAACAAACTTTATTATGGTCAGTCACCAATATCTAAAATACACATACATAAAATACACAATATCTGAAAAGCATATATATACATATATCTAAAATATTGCTATTATTATAACTAAAACTGGTTAAAAATTTAATGAGACCTTTCCTTCACTGATTTTCACTGCAAAGGCAGAAAATTATGCTATATTAGCCAGTGTACTTGCATTTGGTCCTGACAGCAATAAAAGGGTATAATAAGCCTCTGAGCGTTCAGGAAATAACTTCATATAAGGTTCAATAAAAATTCCCCAAATTCCAAGACAGAAGATGATGCGCAAAAGAACATGAGCTATTGTTTCTATTCCATCAGAATTACAAGGGCATTGGCGTTGGGAGTATGGAATCTTTTAAAACTTCTCCTCTTGTAATGCTTTTACTTCTGTTATTAATTCTAGATTTTTATAAAGTGGTTCAATGTTATGACAATAATTATTATCTGTTGTATTGTATTGTTTTTGAATGTACTTTTTGTTCTTGTGGGATACGGTAAGGTTTAATCTTATGTAAGCCACCCAGTGTAATTCTTGCACTAAAAGAGCAATACAGTATGTATGTATGTATGTATGTATGTATGTATGTATGTATGTATGTATGTATGTATGTATGTATGTATGTATGTATAACAGTTCCACATGCTGCAAAATGACACATGGGAATGTTGTTGGAAACTCTCTAAAAGCCATTTCATTCTGCCAGTTTGAAAAGAAATCTCAAAACAAAACCATGCATGGAGCTGAACTGAGACATAAATCCAGCTCTAAGGAGCATACATTCTAAAATTAAGAGAAATAAAAGAACTCCCGCTCTCTCTCCCCTCTGCTGTGCCCCTCCAAACATAATTGATGCTACTAGGCATCTCTATATTTGGAAATCATTCCATATATTTAACTAAAATACAGCGGACCAGCCTCAATTGCCTAACAAGCCATAATCAGTGTGTTAAAGGAGTTTTTGGTTGTGAATGGACCTTTTCCATTTCATTTTTTTTCTTTGTTCTGTTCAGAACTATATTTTAACGAAGCAGCTGCATGATGGAGCGGGGAAAACAATATAAAACCCCATCAATATATATATATTATTTTTTAAAAAGAAAAAAATAAACTCTTTGAAGTGCTAGCGAAGCAGATCTGTTTAATTCCTCATCCAGGCACATAAAGCATCTTGCAGTGTGCGACTTCTGGCCCCACTGGAATTCCAAGGCATCAAGGATTAGAGAAGGGTTAGGATTAGGGTTGGCAGGTTTTCTATCTCCCCAAAGCATTGAGAATTGCAATGTCTCCCTCAAACGAGGCGAATTTACTGACAACCAGGATATGTCATTTCTGCTTCTTGGTGTGATGGCTCGCCTCAAAATGTCTTGGGAGAAAAAAGTAGCCCAATGGTAATAGATTTGTGGGAAGAATTTCCGACCTGTATTTAAAAAAGAACCGTACATGGGAAGCAGTGCAAACCTAAGGACATTGTTTATAGTTCACCAAAGTGACAATGTCATAGCATGCTTACCTCGTAGATCTATGTCGTTTATGCAACAAAATGTGAGTCTGGATACTAAGAGTCTTAGGTACTCTGCTAGCTCTTGTGTGCGTAGTAGTATCTTATGCTATCAAAAAGCCACCACTGGATCCAATTCATAGCATCTGGCACTGCTCAGAGCACTCCAAAACCATTTCCCAAAGGAAGCTATCTTTCTTTTTTAAAAGCTGTGTTTATCTATTAAATATCATTGTCTACTCTGAATTCTTAGTGGAATAACGGACTTAGACTTTCTTTTTCATCAACTGACAACTGAAATCCCTTTTGTTTGGCATATGTAAGTCACAATTAGAGTAGGCCCATTACATCAATGGCACTTATAGAGGAGCTGATTAATTAAATCCCCACTGATTCAATAGGCCTACTGTAGTTGCGACTTATTATGCTAGGTAACAGGATTTAGCCAATATGTTGTTTCCAAGTCAATCTCATGCTGAATTAGACTGATCTTCACCTGTTCTGAAATATTCTGAGGCTGTAAATGTGAAGAATATAGAGCTCAGGTTTGCAGTTCAAGGACCTTTCCTGAAGTTTTACTTTGTATATCATCAACTGTGTTAACAATATGTTAGTTTGGAGGGTTGTGCAACGTGATGAAGTGGCTAATCCCTCTCTTTCACTTCTCCTGTGGACAACATTAACATTTCAGCTAAACACTTATTGTGTAGTTTGTGCTTTGGAGAAGTCAAGACTTCAGTGACGACTCAACTTCTAGATACTAATAATGAAAGCATTTTATTAGTAGTATAATAATATTGATGTTTTCCTGGAAATGTTTATGCATATACACACAGAGAGATGCTATGGGCAGCAAGGGAGAAGAGAGAATCATTGTGAATGGTATTTACTCACTAACCACATGAGCTTGGGAACCAACAGATATGTTTAAAATGTAAGGTAAAGGTAAAGGTTCCCCTTGACATTTAGTCCAGTCGTGTCCGACTCTAGGGGGCGGTGCTCATCCCCGTTTCCAAGCCGTAGAGCCAGCGTTTGTCCGTAGACAGTTTCCGTGGTCATGTGGCCAGCGCGACTAGACACGGAACGCCGTTACCTTCCCACCGAGGTGGTACCTATTTATCTACTCACATTTTTACATGCTTTCGAACTGCTAGGTTGGCAGGAGCTGGGACAAGTGACGGGAGCTCACTCCGTTGCGTGGATTCGATCTTACGACTGCTTGGTCTTCTGACCTTGCAGCACAGAGGCTTCTGCGGTTTAACCCGCAACGTCACCACATCCCTGTTTAAAATGTACACTACAGCTGAATTCTAGAGAAGGAAGGAAGGACACAACAGAGAGTCATTGGACTGAGAGGATGAAAATGAATAAAGACCAAGACCGGCTCAGTGGTTTAGTATTTGGCTGTGGAGCCAGAGATTGGGAGTTTGTCTGCCTCTTCAACAGGGGCTGGACTCAATGATCCATTTGGTCCCTTCCAGCTCTAAGATTATTATTATCTTAAATAGGAAAAAAGGCAGAAACCTACAATACTCAAGCCACATAATGAGAAATCATTCAGGATAAGACCTTACTGGTTGAAAAACCTTAGGAACAGGTTTGGATGCAAGAGGACATAATTGTTTAGAGCTGTTGCATTCAAAGTCAACATGGCCATGATGACATGTAGGAGACAAACAATGAGGAGGGGAAACCAGTTTTCTGCAACACTGATCCCACTGGACTTTTGTAGACTATAGTTCTCATTAGTTCCAGGTAGCTTGACCAATAGCCGATAGTTGCCATGAGTTGCAGTTCAGCCCAGTCTTGAAAAGTATGAATACCATTATACAGCAGGCAGTTCCATAAATCAATTGTTTTGTGTAAAGAAAAACTTTCTGAGACTATGGCTAAACTGTTTGACCAAGAGGTTCAAAATACTGTACACAAATATATTTCACATACATACATACATACATACATACATACATACATACATACATACATACATGACTTCTTCCTTAATATGCTGGAGACTTTCTCCTCTGTTTCTGTTGGTCACCTTCCTGGAATTTGAAAACTGAACTCTCTAAAAACTTTCTGCTCTTCCCTCATTTGCTTTTTTAAAAATAAAGAATGAAGGAAGCACGGATAGAAGGAAAGAAGAAAGTTTTTTTTCCAAAAAAATTTAAAAATGAAAGGGCCAAGATTTAGCAATTGAACAAGGAGGAGAAGAGAAAGGAAGTCAAAAGATAGTTTTGGGTGTCACTCGGATTTCCTCTCTTCTTCCCACCTCCATTTAATTACTAGAATTTCACACTCTGCTCTGGTTAGTGTCTATTAATTTAATCCTTCTTTCTCAACTTTGAGAAAAGAAAATGAGAGATAAGAAGTGAGGGAATGGGAAGTAGAAGTTCAATTTTAACAGGCTCTTTCCTTATTACTGAGGCTGTCTTGATGAACTGGCAAACACAAACAGTTAAGTAAAACACAGTTAAGCTGCCCCATTTTCGTTTCTGCTGTTTCTGGCTGTCCCATGGATGGCTGCAAATGAAAAAGAATTGCTCCCTGCACCATCAGAGGTTTTATTATTTTTCTATTTTCTTTTTCATGTTTTTTAAATTAATCATTTCATTTTGTGCTTCATTCTGACAACTTGGCAAACACCCATGGGGGCAGGAAGTGCAACTGGACCTTCTGCTATAGGTTGCTTTCCTTACAAGAAAAACCAAACTTTCTTTCCTTACAGAAAGAGCAAAAAGAAAAAGAAAAAAAACACACACAAGAACAAATAAAAAAGACAAACATTTTGTGGCACCTTAAAGACCGACTGTTATGTTTTAATGTGAGCTTTTGCGGATGAAAGCCACTTCCTCAGACAAAAGACAGAGATAAAATGAATTTTTTTTTCTACATTTGTACATGGCATCAAAATACAGAGATTGTGGTTGGTTGGTTAGAAAGGTGCAAAATCTGTAAGTCAATGTGGTATTTAACAATGGGGAGATAGCCTCTGCTTGATATTCAGATCTATTCCTTTAAAGTTTGTACTGGAAAAGGGCTTAAGAACCCCTGGCGTAGAATAAAAGTAGCAGAACCAACATGAATGTTAGTTATACTACGGAGATTGGCATTTTACATTTTTTTTTACAGATGACCTTTAAGAACCCTGTTTGATATCCAGTTCCTTTCTAGGAGGGATTGCAAACAGTGACAGTGGTAGGTGAATTACCCCAGACAACAGATGGCAGCAAGAACAACATGGTAATAAGTAGAGATGAAGGTATTCATATTCGTATATGAATATGAATATCCCCGCGCAGTTAACGAGGGTCTACCCCCTGGCACTGCCGGAGCCCTGCTCTCTTCCTGCTCGGCTAGCCACTTGGCAGCCGTGCAGCGAGACTCATCCTCCCTCCCCTTGCCTGGAGTGGCTAGCCAAGCAGGAAGAGAACAGGGCTCCGGGAGTGATTGGAAGGATGAGCGAAGCCACCACCGCCGCTGTCAGATGCGTGAGTGGATGGTCTGGCCCCAGGGGGCAGACCCTCATTAGCTCTAGCTGCGCGGGGATATTCATATTCGTATACGAATACCCCCATCTCTAGTAATGAGTTAAGACTCTGGTTACCTTTGAAGCTTTTAAGCTGGATCTGTTAAGGGGGAAAATATATTTGGGAGATATAGTAGGTATGGCACAATTATTGTGATGTTTTTGTACATATTCTATGTACAAAGAACTATGGTGGTTAGGTTGGGGTTTAGCTCCAAATAACATTTTTAAAAAAAACATTATTCAAGGGAGACTGAAACCAGTATCACTTCTTTTCATTTGTAGGTCAATGCTATTGACCTTATTTAGATGCAACAGTATGAGTCCCAGTGACCCTCTTAGGGTTGAGTGGGTTTCCATCTTCCATTCTTTGTGCCATAAAAGATGATATCAAAACAGATTGAGATCCTGGAGTTCATGGGGCTTTAGTCACCTATTGCCATGTTGTCTCACAAGGAACTAGTGTTGAATAGCCATCTGGCCTAAAAAAACAAACTTATTTTGGGCTAAACTTCATAACTCTGTGCGAGAGTTATGGAGCTTTGACCATATGATGACTTCTGGGAATCTCACTGATCTGAGAAGATGAAGCATCAAATTCCATGGTCAAAATTCCCTTGTGTACAATTATACCTATACATGCTGATGACATCATCAGCCACAGGCTTTGATGTCAGTTCTGCTTCTTGGAGTGATGGCTCGGCTCAAAATGTAATGGGAGGAAAAAGTAGTCCAATGGCAATAGATTTGTGGGAAGAATTTCTGACCTGTATTAAAAAAAGAACTGTACATGGGAAGCACTGCAAATCTAAAGACCCTGTTTATAGTTCACAAAAGTGACACTGTCACAACATGTTTACCTCATAGGTCTAGTTATGTGTAGTTCATGCAACAAAATGTGAATCTGGAATCTATCAGTTTTAGGTACTCTGCCAGCTCTTGTGCGAGCTACAAGGCTCAAAGGTAAAAATTGTCAAAATTTCATATATTAACACACATGGTTCCTCTGCCATCTTCTTTGTATACGATAGAACTTAACACCAAACATAGGCCATAAACTACTGCATGTGAGATGTAACCACATACCCAAGACTCTTAAAGCCAATGAATGTTTTGAATGTTTTACTTGTTAATTGGGTATTTAATATTGTATTTCATTTTTTTCCATATGTCCGAAGAAGTGGACATGATCCAAGAAAGCTTACATTAAAATATAATAGTTAGTCTTTAAGGTGTGCCACGTTTCTGTCCTTGTCTTTGTCTTTGTTTTCTTTGAATTTTGCCTGATACGTTTACACAGATTAACACGGCTACCTATTCCAAAACCACAAGTTTTCTATTCTCCCCGCCATGCTTGAAGGCTCCCTCAGGGACCCTTTTGATGTGGGGAAGTCTTTGAAAGCTTCAGGACGGGAGAGAGGAGAAGGAAGTCCTTAAAGCTCAAAAATCGTGGTCATCAGTCCTGCACCAGGATTGGAACCATCAGTGATTATTTTCAGGCAGTAAAGGTTCAAACCCCACCGCAAGGCTCCTAAAGCCTTCTCCAGGTCAAAAGGAATCCCAAGGGAGCCTTGGAAATGGGGGTGAGGGAAGAATAGGAAACTTTTAATGACCGATCAAAGTCTGTGGCTGAAACGACATCAACCAGAAACACAAAACAAAACAAAGGCAAAAAATTAAAGAAAACAAAGATGTTGCGGCACCTTAAAGACTAACTGCTATATTTTAATGGCAGCTTTCATGTCACATCCACTTCTTCAGACATAAGAGTAAGAATACCACTATGTTGAGGTAACTGGAAAGCTAAAATTGGAACATCCTCACAAAATAACAATATGTTACTAGAGGTGATCAAAACCATTTTGTGAAAGAGAAGAAGCAGAGCAGGCATGGATTGCCAAGAGAATGGGGACCTAAACGTATATTCAAGCTTTTGCCTAATGTATTATCTTCTCTAAACAGCTTCCCTAAAGGCCAGTTCTGTTTTCTTCAAGGCTAAAATAAATACACAAAACAGAATTCAAATCCAAATTAAGTCTTGAGATAAGCCGCCAAAGCTATTTGCCAGCAATCTGTGATATTCCCAAGGACACAAGCTTTATTCTTACACCTGCTTCTGTTGCATGAACATTAGAGAGCATATCATTAAGCTAGCTAACTTTTCCATAGCTGCTAGCATTACAAAGAAAGAAGATGCATTCACAATATGATGAATCAAAGAGAACTACCAAATGAAGTTTGGAAGCATCCAGATTCTGGGGTTTTAATTAAACTATTTTCTGTTTTTTTTTAAATCATCTTCTTTCTTCTTTGTTCATGTCAGTAGCATTATAGTACAATGAACAACTATATCAGATATTTTCACCCTATAACAGGTAATCTGAAAAATGAAAAGCATTTGGATCAGCTAACATCAGATCTACCATAGCACATGTTGAAGTGCATAGAACACACAGGTGTGATATTGCCTGTTCTTCTCCATGTTCACAGTGAGCTCTGTCAATATGAAAATTAATTTTCTTTGGTTCACTTTGATTCTGCCAACTCCAGTCCGCAGCCTATTAAATTACTTCCAAGTAAATCAGTTCTCCATGTGACCAGGTGCTAAATTTTCCTGTGATTCCATCTTTTGTAAGAGAGGGGTAGTGCTTTCCACATTATAATCCTAGCATTCTCTGCTCTTTCTTCAAGTCTCCCATGTGTTCTGAAAAAACTTTTCATTGATTTTAAACTGGAAGGAACAGGATGGTAGCTGAAGAGGGATGCACTTTTGATGTAGATGCTTTCAGCCTTTTTCTATTAGCTACTCCTCTCTCTATAGTTCATTGGGCGCAATGCCTGCTAGGTAATTGATTTTATCAATAAGAGTTGGCTTCAAGCAGCTATCCAGTAACAATTCTGCAGCTTTAATTTAATGCTACATCTACCAATATTGCATGGGTAGAACTATACCACACTGGGCTTGAGCATTTGCTTGTGGAGTACACTTGGGCCAAGTCTGTAGTTCTTAATGTTTGAGTTTGTGTGCCCTAGCCCTTGGCAGCTTTCAAAGACTATTGTTCCTTTGTACAGAGGCTTTGTTTTGTGTTTGGGCAGTGTTTCTTACAGTTTAGCATACAATCCATAACACCTAGTTGTTGGAGACAAAACAATGATTGACTTGGATGCCCTTACAGATAACCTGAAATTTCCAAAATGCATACTTATTTCTCAGCTGAAAGGAGCATATTTGAGTCTTAGTAGAGCTGAATTTAAGTTGGTTTCTATCATAATATGTGCCAAGTTCTTCCGATGCATCTGTTATGAGATATTCTACCATCTGAAAACTTTTCACTTTAGCAGCATCTATGAGATCGTCAAAATAAATAAAACGTTTCGTGATTTGAGGAAATGTTTCATCATCGGTGTAGATGTTAAACAAAATAGGAGTCAATATGTTGTTCTCAGGTAGATGATTAGCTTAGTCGTTTCATACAGCAGATCAACAACTGGGGAATCTGAAATAATTATTTGATTCCTGGTGTTCTTGGACTCTACTTCCCATCAACTCTCACCACTGGCCAAATTGCCTAGGGCTAATGGGAGCTGAAATCAAACAGCAATCCCTTACCAACAGCTATGCTGGTTAGGGGTATTGGAAGCTGAAATCCAAGAACATCTGAAGAGCCACAGTTTTACCCTCCCAAATTAGAGAGAGGTAAAAAGATTGTGTTCACCATTTTTAGTGTGGTATTTGTTTGATTCTTTTTAATATACTGTACTGTTTTTCACTTTTAAATATTGTCTTTTATTGATGTAAGTCACCTTGGGTCCTTTTTAAGAAGAAAGGTGGAGCAAAAATATTTTAAATAAATAAATTGGTTTCATAATGCAAAGATTTAGTTCACAGCACCAAGAGCAATTTTTTTTTAAAGGATGTCATTTCAGTGAGTCATCTTTGTGGAAATTAGCACTAATTCTCAAGGCATCAAGCAATTATATACCTCCCAAGAGTTTTCTGACAAGAGAGTAGGTGTTTTAAGTAGAAAGCTGGCACTGGAACATTTTACTTACTCAGTAGTTATCTTTCTATTGCCAAATAAATGACCATCATTCACTGGACTTCTTAAAGTATGAACATGTAAGGCACGAACGAAGACAAACTTTGCTTTGACTAATGGAAGTTTACAGTCTACTAAATTATTACAAGCAAGGACAGTAATATATATGTAACTACAAATTTGCCAAAAGCGTACTTAAATGTATAAGCGGGACGTGGTGGCGCTGCAGGTTAAACCGCAGAAGCCTCTGTGCTGCAAGGTCAGAAGACCAGCAGTCGTAAGATCGAATCCACATGACGGAGTGAGCTCCCGTCGCTTGTCCCAGCTCCTGCCAACCTAGCAGTTCAAAAGCATGTAAATGCGAGTAGATAAATAGGTATCACCACGGTGGGAAGGTAACGGCATTCCGTGTCTAGTCGTGCTGGCCACGTGACAATGGAAACTGTCTACGGACAAACGCTGGCTCTACGGCTTGGAGACGAGGATGAGCACTGCGCCCTAGAGTCGGACACGACTGGACTAAATGTCAAGGGGAACCTTTACCTTACAAATTTGCCAAAAGTGTACTTAAATGTATCTAAACCAATCTTTGGTTGAATGACCAGTAGGATCATATCCATACAATAAAAGACAGAATGGAAATGGCTTAAAGATTAACCTAATTAATAGGTTCGTTAAGATGAAGAATGTAACATGCAACCAAATTTAACATTGGTTTTGAGCATGTGCATTGTAAAGTAGTATATATTCTACCCATGAAGTACTAGTCCCCCTCTATTTAGCACTGGTTAGGCCTCATCTTGAATATTGTGTCCAGTTCTGGACACCACACTTCAAGAAGGATGCCAACAAACTGGAGCAAGTTCGGAGGAAGGCAACAAGGATGATCAGAGGGATGGAAACTATGTCCTGTGAGGAAAGACTGAAAGAATTAGGCATGTTTAGCCTTCAGAAAAGAAGACTGAGGGGAGATATGATAGCACTTTTCAAATAGCTGATGGTTGCTGTGAAATGCCATCCAGCTCAGTTTTGGAAAGTCTGAAAGTCAACAGCATTATACAGCAGGCAATTCCAGAAATTAATTGTGTTTTGTACAAAGAAAAACATCCTTACATTTCTTCCCATTCCTGAAACTACTGCGAAACCGTTTGGCCAATTAATGGATGATGGAAATTCTATTCAATCAACTGATAATTTCATAAGCCCCTTACAAAGGATTCAAAACCATGTCGACTAAGTTTATAGTCGAAGAAAAGCAGTGTTACAAACTGGGATGTTGAAGGCTACAGTAGTTTATTCTCCAGAGGAAGAGATATTATTTAGGAGTTTCAGGTGCAATGTTTGAAAATTTAACTGGACACCTCTTCATTTGCATTTCTTGGCTCTTTTGTTTAGACACCAAGATTGAGAGTAAACAATGCACAAATACTACAGTTGCATCTGCATCAGTCTGGAAAGCTAAGCCATGCCTTCAGATCACATGTCTTTCATGCTAACCTAGAATAACCATCTAAGACGGAATCTGGTAGAAAAGCATAAGAAACTGGGAAGTGAGATGACAGGGATAAAGCCTACCAAAGCAAAAAGAGATTAGAATAATAATAATAAAAATGAGATGACAGTTGTCCAAACCTCACAGGTACAGTTCTAATCCAGCCAACTCAATATTCCAAATTATTTGAGCTGGCTTGCTATGTGTAATTTCTAAGTTTGCCACTGTGATTCAAATCAAGACAGGCTGGCCAACATGCATTTCAGAAGTATCTGAAATGCAATTAAATGTTCTGAATAAGCATGCTTATTTATGGTATGGAGTTTGGCTCACATGCAGCACATGACCAGGCATATTTACTCAGATGGACATTTCTCCTAGGTAGTTTACACAGTGCTATAGCCTTTATATTGTGATGCTTCATTATCTTTAGAGTCAAGTAACTTCCATCCTGTTTTATTCTGTTCTATCCTACAGCACAGGCTGTGAGTCAATGGTGGGGAATCTATGGCTCTGAATGAGGAGGCAGAGGAGGTAACAATGGTGACACTCAAGCTAACTTTTGTTAGCACTAAGCAGTAGGTGGCAATGGTAAATCCCTGTTGAACTTTCCTTAGCATAAAAACATGATGAGACAGTCCAAAATAAAATAAGAGATAGTGCTGGAAGATGAAACTCCCAGGTCAGGAAGCACTCAATCGACTACTGGGGAAGAGAGGAGGACAAGTACAAATAGCTCTGTCACGAATGATGCAACTAGATTTAAGCTGAAAGGACGTCTAGTATCTCTAATACTGAGGCAAGTTGTTAGTGGCTATTATTCAGTCTAACTGAATAATATCAATCAGACCCCACAGAAAATCTATCAATTTAACCATAATTCAAGTCTATGCTCCAACTACCAATGCTGAAGTAGATTAAATTGAAAGCTTTTATGCAAGCATCTAAGAGGAATTGATCATGCACCAAAACAAGACACGCTCATAATCATAGGTGACTGGAACACAAAAGTAGGGAACAAAGCAGAACCAAATGTTGCTGGAAAATTTGGCCTAGGGATCAGAAAGGAAGCAAGAGACTGACTCAGAGTCCTGCAAAGCCAAGAATCTGTTTATTGTAAATACATACTTCAAACAACTGAACAGACGTCTGTACACATGAACATCAACAGACGGCCAATACAGAAACCAAACAGACTATGTAATTGCTTCCAATTTTGTAGTACAGATATAAAAGCTGGCCAGTGAAGAGAGATAACAGAAAAATCAATTCTTTTGACATGTGACGTCAGACGAAAGTTTGATGGACCACCAGAAAGGTGAATAAGTGTATGCTAGATCAAATCAAGCCTAAATTTTCTCTAGGAGCAAAAATGATGAAACTGAAGCTACCATAGTACGGCACATCTTGAGAAGACAAGACTCAATGGAAAAGATTTACCCTGGAAAATGTGAAAGCAGCAGGAAAAGATGAAGCACACAGGAATAGATGAGATCATAATATAATTTACAAAGCACATTACACAAAATTCAGTGTCTGGCATGTACTTAGCCTTCCAGGTTCTCCTGGAATCCGCTTCAGGGGCTTCCGACAAGCCATGCTGTCTGTCTCGTCCAACTTAAATGCTTCTGAATAGAACCTGGAGAAGGCCTACAAATTACTTAGCCATACAAATCAGTAGTTGAAGAGCTTCTGCTCGTAAAATAAAACACTCAATGATTAGCATACAGATATTTCAATATCTACAAAGAGATGGGTGGGAGGAAAAATGCGGCAAATTTATTGGGGAAAGCAGCTTAAAATGGAGCTGACATTTTGTGGTAATTGCTTTGTTTCCAACTTCAGTTTTTCTTTTCTCTGAATCACTAACTCAGGAGGAAAGAAACTGCAGTGTTCAAGCAGCATGGAAGAGTCTTTTGTTTCAAGAGATTCCATTTTTCACAACTACCACATTATTCTCTCATCAAGAAGCAGAAAGAAACCCCCATGTACTGATTTCTTTAGTCAGACTGCTGTTGAAATTGTTCCCTTCCACAAAGAACAGAGTGCCATATCATCTCTTTGTGGAATGGGGAAGGGATTTCTCTTCTAACTCTGGGGGTGAAGAATTTTGGAAATGAATGGATCTGCCACAACACTACTTTCAGTTAGACAGCACATTAACTGTCATGACTCTGTCCTATGGAATCCTGGGATTTGTAGTTTGCAGAGGTAACAGAAGGAAGAAAGGCACTTTGAAAAGAGAGGATTTGAGGATTAAGTCAGTTTAATTCTGCTGGACAGCTCGGGGTTTAGCGATCTGGTTACAGTGCCAGAGTTGAGAGTTCAATTGCCAGCTCTGTATTCCTAAGATTATTATAAGAGTATTATTCTTATTCATTCAAAGCATCTTGTAATTTAGGGGTGTAGACTAGAACTCTTTAACAGATCATTTAAAGGTACAGGTTCCCCTTGACATTTAGTCCAGTCGTGTCCGACTCTAGGGCGCGGTGCTCATCCCTGTCTCCAAGCCGTAGAGCCAGCATTTGTCCGTAGACAGTTTCCATGGTCATGTGGCCAGCGCGACTAGACACGGAACGCCGTTACCTTCCCACCGTGGTGGTACCTATTTATCTACTCGCATTTACATGCTTTTGAACTGCTAGGTTGGCAGGAGCTGGGACAAGCGACGGGAGCTCACTCCGTCACGTGGATTCGATCTTATGACGGCTGGTCTTCTGACCTTGCAGCACAGAGGCTTCTGCAGTTAACCCGCAGCGCCACCACGTCCCTTTAAAGTATCTCACCAAACTACAAATCAAAGTTCTTTAGAATGGAATCAAGGCAATTAAAGTGGTGCCAACCAAACTGATAGGATCACGTAGTACAGGAACACCTAGAAACACAGGAAGCTGCCTATTGTCCATCTCAACTTGCATTCTCTACTCTGACCAGCAGTGGTTTGCCAAGTTGTCAGGAAGAAGTGAGATCTCGCATCACCCCCAAAATGAAGATGCCATGGACTGAACTTGGGATTCTCATTCATTCAGCAATTTATTTGTACCCTGTTTTCTATTAACAGTGCTCAAAGCAGCTCACAACATATCTCATTATAATAACAACTAAAAAACAATAGAAACAATTACTATATAATCATTATAGCCATAGATTAAAAAACCAGATAAACTAACTTGATCTAACAATCCAAATTAAACAAAAGAGTACAGCTCTACATAGACATAATGATACATAAGAGACAAAGGTAAATAGGTTCCCAGTTCCACATAAAGTCAACATCAGGCTTTCCAAAATCAATCTGCAAACTTGGGAGGGAGCTACACATCTGCAGCAGCCATCCTACCAGCTTTTATCTGGGACTCCTCTCTCAGTCCCTCCCATTTTTTTTCACCTGGAGAAGTAAAAAATTGCCATCTCTTCTTCAAGCCCAATTTTTGCATGCAAAGTACGTGTTCTATCACTAAGTGATGGTCCTTCCCTAACATACAGGAGCTGTCTTTAGCTAATTAGAGGCTGAGCAAAGGATTGGATGAAAGGGAGAAGTTGGGTAGATATGGGATACAGGATTTCAATGGCCTATTTATATACAGCAGGGGTGGCTAGTCTGAGGCACACAACCCATGGGTGGGTTGTGTCCCTTGGCCTAACTTCAGAACCCTCTACATGTTGCTAGTTTAGACAGAGCTTGGGAGTAACAACTAACAGAGTTGCCTGTGGATATTTAGGTTTGGGGTAATGTGATAGAGTAAAGCTACATTTCAAAATTGGAGTAATGGGTAGAATCAAAGCATTTTAATAGTATAACTAACAAAGTTATTTCCAAAAGTTGCTTCTAAAGCATACGTGTGTGTTCTGTGATGCCAAGTCAAAACCTACTTACAGGAATCTTACTAGGGCTTTCAAGATAAGTGAGATATTTAAGGAGTGGTTTTACCAGTTCCTCAGGGAGTTTCCATGGCCAAGTGGGAATACGAACTCTCTTCTCTCTCTTCTCCATCACTCTCTCCACTACACAACACTGGGAATCCCTCTAAGGCATTTTAGAGACTTCTTGACAGGATTTTTTGACATTTTACACTATTATCTTATCTGTCTTAAGGACTGATCAATCCTCTTATCATTTTCTTAACAACCCAAAAGAGGAATGAAAAAGAACAGAAAAGCAGCCAGCAGCATGGTAAGTAAGTTAATCAGTTACTTTTTGAACATGTATCTAACAGCTTCCACCCTGTTTAGTTGCTGTGGTAAAAGTATGCTGTACATACAGTACTTCTAAAACTTAAAAAGTATACTCAACGTAAAACGAAAACATTTTGCTAAACTACTTCTGTTTCTTAGTCATTTTTTTTCTTTTCTTATTAGTAAAATATGTTTTTAGTGATTAACTGTATCCTTCAGGGATCCAGAAAAAGAAATAAAATCATTTCTTGGTAGTTTTTCAACAATAAGGAATAAAACCTTGGGGGAATGCAGCGGAAGAGGGAGCTTTAGTCAATTAAAATCTAGTGACAATTTGTCTCATTAACCAGTCGACTTGTGCTTAATTTATTTATTTGGGTTTTTTGCTTCTATAGCATTCATGTAATTGGGCATGAAAGAGAACACTGGAGATGGCAATGAGCATCATCTTTTGGGATTAAATTGCAAATTCTCACCCTTTCAGTGTCATCAAAGGAGATCAGTAATCTACATGTGCAAATTTAACTAATTGATTAATCTGTTAAAGCAAAGAGCTAATTAGCTAAGGCTTTACTTTTGGCTGACAGTCCCAGCTTTTTTCCTAGTACGCTTGGGAAGCTCAGAAAGATGCCACCAGCATATCAGAGGTAATTCAGTCCATTCAGAATACCAAAGCCACTATTCTGAAATCTTCAAACGTGTACATGACAGCCCCATGTGTCACAGATTAATCTATATGAGGGATCATCAGCCCTATAACAGCATTTTCTGAAAAGTCTCAGCTTTTCATAAACCTAAGGCATACAGGGACAGTAGGAAAGTGTGGTCCTTGACATGTTCCATCATCACTATCATCATAGAACTGCAGAGCTGGAAAGGACCCTATGGATCATTGAGTCCAACCTCTGTCAAGATTCCCACACTGGGGAATCGAACTCTCAACCTCTGGCTCCGTACCAGAGACCTAAACCACTTAGCTATCCAGAGATGTTGCTAGACTGAAACTCCCACCATCCCTCCTTATAGGCTATGCTTGTTGGGGCTGATAGGAACTGTAGTCCAACAACATTTGTATGGCTACACTTTGTACATCCTTGTCATAGAGCATGCCTATGGACATATGCAGAGTAGAGTTCTACATGGGTATAGCACACAAGGCTCTCAATTCAAATAGGATGTTCTATGAACCAGTTTGTAAAGCACCAACATTTTCAGAAATCAATTGCTCTTCTAACAGCAGCTCAATTGGGGGCGCTCCAAACCGGAGATTAGATAACTTGCTTTCCTGGACTACATCTTCCTGGATTTCTCATGCTGGCTCGGGCTTCGGAGACCTGTCAACTAAAAATGAAACTTTTCCAACTTACGCATCCAACTCAGTATGCACATTCACTGCAGAATATGCATGATGTACAGTAGATGCCATTTTTATATGAATATTATCACTTTGGAACAAAACTCAGAGGTTAGACCTTGTTCTTACTGCATTCTAAAAAAGACTCCAAGGGAGGGACGCCTAATGTGCTAGAGTACACTAGAAAGCTGTGAGTGGGACCCAAAATATGCTCTGAAAAAACTAAACTGACCCCCCAAATGCAAGTACAGTGGACAGCAAGATCATTCCAAGGGAGAAAATAAGAACACCCTCGGACTATCATGCCTCACCCAACTGAGTCATCTTGGGAAGGGGAAGATAATCTTTCACATAGGAGGTATCCAGGGTTTTTAATCTAAAAATGTATAATGCAAGTTTGGGAAATGCTTGTCTATAGAAAAAAGAATTGTTGTTGCGAGCTCATAATCACCCTGTAAAACTGTATGTTTCATTAATCAAGAAACAGAAAGTCTTGCTCTTTTGTTACTTCCATTAATCATATTTGATAGATTCTGAAGCCAAGAGTCTTCTCATTCAATTAACCTGTACAGAATTTGCTATTAGTAGCATGCACGCAACAAACACATTCAATCCCCAAACCGCCAAACCATAGTAATGTCCATGACCATCTTCGAATCTCGTTTGGCCTTGAAATGATGGTGTTGCAAGCAGGAATGAACGTCTCTGGCCACATTCAGATGTCATGGTAAGTCAGGGAACTACAGCAACCCTGGTTTATCAGTGGTGATCAGCAAGCTACTGCACACTGCATGATCACTCCCCAAAAGATGCAAAAGATGCAGTCAAGCCAACCAAGGCCCTTGGATTCACAATTTGTTTACTGTTGCATCTCATCCCAGCAACAACAGGAGTTCTAGCCTGTTTCTCCTCAACAATCCAGAGTAAGATTGCACCAGACAAATGCAGAACTCTTTTTTTTTCCTGGCTTGTTGGAATTAAAATAAGGAAGCTCTGCTTCGTGCCATGTTCAGAATCACAGCCTACAGCGCCCCTGGTTTGTTTAGCCACTTCCACAGACAGGAGTCACTAGGCCTTATGTCTGTGGAAAGCCCAGGGTTCCCACTGTTCTTTAACTCAGAGGTCCCCAACCCCCGGTCTGCAGCCCGGTGCCGGTCCGTGGCCTGAGCTGGGCCGGGCCGTGGAGACAGACCTCCTGCCCCACCCCACCCCGCGCGCACTCACCCCCGCACAGCTGATTTGCGCATGCGCGCAGCCGCACCAGCACCGCGCCGCCGTTTGCGCATGCACACGAGCACAGGGGATGCCCCGCTTTCCCCAGCCGGTCCGCGGGGTGAAAAAGGTTGGGGACCCCTGCTTTAACTTATCCAGATGGACACAGACAGTTTTATGAAAGGGAAGAGTTGAGGGATGTATTTCCTAATACATTTCAGCTTCAGACTCAAAGGTCCTTCCGCCTTCAACCTTGACTATCTCTCTAAACTGTATCAGTTTGCTGCTGGAGAGGAAACCCTTCATGCAAGTCAAGAGGCACTTCTGCATAGCATTTTCAGACCAACACCTAGCACGGTTAATGCTGGGTCACAGTAAGCCCTGGCGCTATTTAGAGAGAGAAAAATGAGCTGTTTCTACATTACAAAGTTTTTATGTCCGGTGGCGTGATGATTTTATTTACTTATTTATATTAGTGGTCTAATAAAAGTATTAGGGGGGAAAAAAGGGAAAATAGTAATCCCAGAATGAAGAAAATATTACACTCTTTATTCCAGTATAAAATACCTGAGCACTGGAATAAAGACCATTATATTTTCTGCATCCTGGGACTATCGTTTTCCCTTTTTAAACTAATATCCCAGTGGATGTACCAGTTCCTTTCATTATTTTTCTAATAAAAGTATCACCTGTCCTTACTTTTGTATTGTCTATGGACCACATTGCATTGTTTATGGGTCATGCTGTTGTTGTTGCTGTTGGGCTACTTTATTATTTTATTTAATTTAGATTAAGAATTACCCTTCAATCGACATCCCACATGCCTTGAAACTGGAAGCTGTGCCATCTCTAAATCAGTCATGACCCAAAGCTCATGCCACTGTTATGTGAAGCCACTTTCCAGCAAAGACTGAAGTTTTTTTTTATTTTTCCTGTCCCCATTCAGTATCTTTTTCAGCCAGATCTTGCTCCAGCACTCTGCCAGAAGTCAGCCAAACTGCTACTGAGATAACGGCTTCAGTGTCTGAATACAGAAATCAAAGCACACTGAGCTGCATCGAAAGAGGAAATGTACCAAGCTCTGGAGCAGCCCAAACGAGGCAGACTGCAGGAGCACCATCCAACCATTAAAGTTTCTACAGATGGTTGGAGGGAGGCGGGAGGAGAGGAAGAGGAAGTAACACATATTGTGGCACCCTCTAGTGTTTTACTCAAGCAAATGACATGTAGCCTATGTATTACACTGTTTAATTGAACAAAATAGAGGTGATGGAGCTTAACGGGGAATATCTTTAACCAAATGCACAAAACTTAAACAGCTCATTGACACAAGTTGGTACAGATTTGACAGGACAGACATTCATATGCAGTCATTCTCTGTCTCACACACACACATTGTAAGGAGCTCAGGAACACTGTATGGCCACAACAAAGCCTGCAGTGATGCAATGGTTGCCTAGGAGCACTCTGTGCCCAAACCCCACCTGTGTCCACACCTTGGAAATCATCTTTACTACAAGTCCCAGAATCCCCCAGCGGCAATCCTAAGACTCTCATCCAGCACTCACTATCTGAGTGCTGGATGTACCCAAAAAACCAGGGGATTGAACCTGGGACCTTCTCTCTAGATGAAGCATGTATTCTACCACTGAATTAAGACTTCTTCCTAGAAAACACTGCCAGTGAGCATAACCTGGCTGTGACCCAAGTGGCAATCATGCATGTACTAAACGAGAATATTGCTTTCCAGAAAAACGGAAAATGTATACTTTGATTGTAAATGACACCAGTCATAATTTATGCTCAAGACCTTCATATGTAAAGAATCACCTCTTCCCATAGATCCCTTTTCAGCAGTGGGGCCTCGCCTGTGGAATGCCCTCCCCAAGGATGCCCATCTGGGTCCTAGTTTCATCATCATCATCTTAGAACTGCAGAGCGAGGAGGGATCATTGAGTCCAGCCCGTCAAGAAGGCACAGCGAGGAATCGAATTCTCAACCTCTGCGGTCAAAGACCTAGGCCACTTGGCTATCCAGTGTATAGCATTTTTCCTTTGACTTCTAAAACCAGAAACTTTTATTTCTGCGATACATTTTACCACTTCATAGTCAGTCTTTTAAATACTGCAATGTTTTACTCTCTTGCATATAACATTCGACATTTCGAGGCAGTCAAATTGCATGTAATACCACTGTGATTTTCAACATTGTAATTGTTTTGCCTTGTGCACTGCCTAGAGGTCTGCGGCTATACAGCGGTTCTTAGAAGCTGAGTGAAACAAATGAATTGATTTCTTCTCCAATGTATGCAAGTATGGAGACTTCAGGTAGAAATAAACAAATTATGTATAATCTGCTCTTGATCTCCCTCCTTCCTTTGGCAGAAAGAACAACGCGAGGAAAGGCTTGTACGTCACACTTGAACTTCGGTTACATCACTAGTGATTTGGAGAAGCCCTTGATAACTTCTGGTTCACTTGCAAGCACAGATAGTAAGTACATCTCTTTCCTTCTCGTGTCTGGGCTACTCAACCACTACCTACGAAATCATCTTGACACAATAGGCACATGACATAATTGAGTTATGCTGCACAGAAACCAAAGCGGCTTTGAGTGAAAGGTAGGAGGGGTGGATATTCCTGCAGGAACTCCTTTCCAAAGAGCTTATGACAGCTTACTGTGGGAGCCAAGATCATGTCCTAGCCTTGTTTAACACTGCCTTGTCAGGCTAGCAGCACAAGGAACTGAGGCAGAGAGACGGAATTGCTACAAATCCATCAGAACAGAGAAATGCCATCCTTAACAAGGGCTCTTTCTCATCCATTTACACAAGGTAGAGGAGAAAGTTACTTTTTCAAGGTCCTGATATCATTACAATATTTGGAAAGTAACTTGCTACTCATTAAAAATGCTGAAAAAGCACCTAACACTATTCATTTCTTTCTGTTATGTTTTAAAAACTCCTAGAACTGGCATACAAGGTCATAAAACAAAAACCCCTAAAATGCCTTTGAAAGCAACTAGAAAAGGTAATAAACTTTGCTCCTATTCATTCTGTTGCTTAGCCATGTAACTTCATTACACTGTCATTACCGCAAGTCACAGGTAACTGTTACTTGTAATTCAATAATTTTAAAGGGCTAACAAAAAAACCCAAGCCAATGAGGAAGGAAACATATTCCTCATTGGGGTCTATATTTTTCTTTTAAGACATCATACACTTCACTCTTCAGGTGTTCAGATACATGTGCAATCCTTGCCAAAGAAGAGAAGAGTTTTCAGAGGTAACTGACTAAACTAAAGCTTGGAAGTAACTAGTTACATAAGAAATGAATTACTTCAAACCAAATCCTTTCCCAATAATAAAGGCATAAAACCATGACATTGTTATTTAAGGAAGGATAACTTCATTCTTTTTGCCATGTAACTAGCTTTTTTCCAATTATATGGATGACACATCAATAAAGGTAGCAAAGGAGAACTGCAGGGTTCAAAGGCTGCCTCATGCTGTGCTTTGTGCTTTTGCATCATGCTATGGTATGTGTGCTGAGGTGATTACAGGGTAGGCAAGAAAAGACTGTGTTTTGTACTGTAGGCCAGTGGTTCTCAACCTTAGGTCTCCAGATGTTCCTGGACTAAAACTCCCAGAAGTCTTCACCACTAGTTGTGGTAGCCGGCATTTCTAAGAGTTGCAGTCCAAGAAAATCTAGGGAACCAAGGTTGGGAACTAGACCTATAGACCATTGTCATGTATCTTTCAGATTTTTAAAAAGGTAACTAGAAGTAACTACATCATTTTTTAAGGAATAGGAAAGGGTTACTTTTTTAAAAAATAAAACAATATCCAACTACTTAGGTGACCTGAAAATACAACTGTAACTACTCTTTTAGACCAGGGGTGAAGAACTGTAGCCTTCCAGATGATTTTGCTCTATAATACCCATCAGTCCTAACCAGTATAACCAGTGGTGAGGGATGATTTACAGTCCAGCATCAACTGGAAGGCCAGTTGCTCTCCCTTGCTCTAGACGCTGTTAACCTTATATTAAAATGTATCCTATATATTAATAAGAGTCTTTGTCTAGCCAAAGCAGTACCAGCTACAAACATAAACAATCAGCAGATTGAAAGGAAAACCCAAGATTGGCAGAATTATATGCCGATCTACAACTTGGGGATGCCTAAAGAAGCATATGGCTGAGTGGAGTGGGGTCCCAAACAACCCACTGAAGACTGAGCAACAGAATGCTAAATGGTTGGGGGTTTGGGGAGAGGAGAGACAGGAAAACTGGGGCAACAGTTTTATTCCTTCATAACAGGGAAAAGTTGACCCAGTATCTTGGTGTTTCTGCAACCTCGCATGCTGCCTTTAGTAGGTCTGGCTGGGAGGGGCTTTTCTGAGCTGAGGTAACTGTCAATCTATCCAGCACTAACCAATTGTTTCCTCCTACCTCTGAATTCAAAGAAAAGAGAGCCCTGCCTTTCTTCTAAGTGTCTTTTCCCCTTTCCTATCTCTGTTGGAAGCAGGCAGTGTGTCTGTTGCCGAAAGCAGTCATTTTTATCAGTTTGCTTTTTGATCTGTTTAACTGTAAGTAATGAAACCTTTTATTCTTTCTCTTACAAAGGTTTCAGAGTGAGATACTGAGACTAAGTGCCAGTTAATGATAAAAAGGGATGGACTAATCTCAGGAACTTTAAGTTATTCTGCTCTGTAAATTTCTGCACTTCTGCTGCACAGCTAGAGGAATTTTACCCAAAATTCAAAATTCTGCAACACATCTTTCACAGATGCAGCAGGAATCCAGAAGTCATGGGGAAATAGTTTTGAATGCGTTCCATTTGCAAACTTATCACTCACTGAATTAAACCACACATCAGAGGAATCACAAAAATGCCACGGAACCCAAAACTACTGCATCAACA
Organism: Intellagama lesueurii; assembly: GCA_037013535.1. Lineage (NCBI taxonomy): Eukaryota > Metazoa > Chordata > Lepidosauria > Squamata > Agamidae > Intellagama > Intellagama lesueurii. Next base: position 14,041,828 of record JBAJHW010000003.1, read on the forward strand.
ATACTCTTCTGTTCTGGGAACATGTAACATTGCTTAATCACGTATTCATAGCATGCATGATAAAACAGATTTCTTTAAGCGTCATACAGTTTGAGTTAAAACACAATGATACGAAGATAAGAAAGTGTAAGGCAAGATCTCACAATGGTTTACAACTTATATTTTGGGCAGAAGGAGGGAGGGAGGGAGGGAGAGAGAGAAAGGGAGAGGGAGGGAGAGCGAGCACTCAAGATAATTCTGCATAAGGCTATCACTTGCAATGGTCTGCTGTGTTTCCTGTAACATTTATCTCTGCCATAAGATAAACAGGGTCAAGTCCAACCCAGAACATTATGAAGTCAAATAAATTTTGCCAGGAAACACTCAACGAATTTCTCCAGCAACTGGGAGTCACACTGATTGGATTTTTCACAATTTTTACTGTTTTGGATTTGGGGAGAGGAAGGTTGGTTGTGGGTTCCCTCCCCCCCAATGACGGATCATATGATTTGGCAAATCATGATCCTTCCTCAGCAATCTCAGAGGGTGGTCATCGGTCTTCAATTAGTAGGTATAAATTGAACATGGCCTAAAAAGAAATTGTTTTGGCAAATGGAATTGTCATTTTGTGGATGGGTTGATGAACGAAATCAAAAAGCCAAGGTAACCACTACCATTATGTCTACTGATATTTCCATTTTGCTATATATCAAGATAGGCAGCAACTGGAGATCAGCAAAGTCACACAAACTGCCCAGCACCTACCAAGGGCTGCACCACCAATAGTCACTGACAGTTACTGGGCAACAACTACAGCTGTTTTCTTCGGTACTGGGGGGTGTAGGAGAACACCTTATTCTTTGTAGTGCAGCAGTTAAACTGCAGTACTGAAATCAAGACTCTGCTCATGACCGGAGTTGGATCCTAAGGGCTTAGGTAGCTGGTTCAATGTTGACTCAGCCTTCCAGCCTTCCGAGGCTGATAAACTGAGCACCCAGGTCCTTCATGGGGAGGGGGGGGGAGGAAGCAATGTGTAGCCTCCATAATTAAATTGCAAATCACCCAGAGAGTGCTTTAAGTGCTGTGGGGCAGTGTACAAGCAGCACACTTTGCTTTTATTCCCTTTCAGACATTTTCTGCATCACTATAGCTTTCATAAAGTTTTGTTTTGTTTGGCAGTGCCTATTCGGGGGCAGAAAGGATGGCAAAAACGGCTGGGGCAGGACATATGATCCCCACTCCCGCTATTAGCCTTCATCAGATGAACAACTGGTCTCTGGCAAGCTTTTACCCCTCTCCTCCTTCTTTTCCCCCTTCTTTTTGCAAGGAAGGGTCCCCCAAGACCACACTAGCCTCCACAGAAACCAAATATACAGCCCAGAAGCTGTTCACCTTTGCTGTTTTTTCATCAGTGTTGAGGGGGGGAAAATCTTCACTTCTTAACAGTTATATCCTAAGGTGAAATTATACTCTTCTTGACATTAGAACACGACTGAAGCCTGTTCAATATCAATATTTACCTAATTGATCAGCAATTTAAAACATGCTTCCTATCCAGTGTATTGAATTCAACGTAATTTAAGACACAACCTTTTTACGGGTTTAGCCTAGATTTCCAAAGCACACAGGAAACTAAATTTAATTTGCTGGATAGTTAAAAAACCATTTAAAACCATTAACTACTGTTGTGATTTCTTTCTTCTGTTCCCAATCACCCCCAACTGAGACTAACTGATAATTGAGGGCACTACCTGCGTCAAATATATACGTCACTCCAAAGGAAGTGAGGGCTTCTTCTAAGCATAAGATAAACACATATCTCAGTCTTTTGCAAAATGCAGCCAAGTTCATTGTCTCTTGACTTTCTCAGTCTCATCTTGTACTCAAGAGTTGAAATAAAAACTTCCCGTCCTCTAAACCAGGAGAGAACAAAGTCACCACCAATATCCTAAGAATAATCCCTCTATTCTACTCTATTTGACTAGTTCAATCAGGGGGAAAAATACGTTATATCTTCTGGGAAATGACATAGCTTCCAAAGGTATGAATAGATTTGTAGAAGGTCTCATACCTTTTTCTTTGTCATCAAAAATAAATCTAGGAATCTTTAGTTTCTAATACATTGAAAGATTTGTGACAGCTCAAGTTAAAAGCTTTATTCCCCCCCCCCTTTTCCCTGCGTTACAGCCTGCAACAAATTTAACAACTAAAGTCTGAGCTGAGCATGGATAGGGCCTATAAAGCATTATGCTGTGCTGACAGTCAACAGGTTTCCAACCATAGGAACAAATCATGTTTTAACAGCCTGGCATCCTTGCAGTAAGAATGGCTTTATAAACATGTTGTTTAAGAGATCCATTAGAAGAAGATAGCTCTTTTGGGAGCCATCCAACACAGAGTAATTTGTTATCAATCTGCCTTCACAACTGCGTTCAGTACTGACTGCTGTAACTCACTACATTCTGGTGGAGAAATGTCTGGTACAAATGCCCCAGGCCTCTCCAATGGGGGTGGGGGGGTAATTATCCTCTTTACATCAAACATATTGCCCTATACACTATGTCATGACCTTGTAATTTCTTCAGATTAAAAAAGGGAGAAATCAAGTACCGTATTTTTCGCTCCATAAGACGCACTTTCCCCCCCAAAAAAGGTGGGGGGGAAAGTGTGTGCGTCTTATGGAGCGAATACTGTAAAAAAAAAGTTTAAAGTGACAGAAGAAGAAGGAGAGATGGAGTGGCATGAGACAGAGGAATGGATAGAGGAGGGGGAAGTAGGAGAAGAGAGGGAGGAGTCACGAGAGGGGGAGAAGAGAGGGATAAACGTTTTTCTCACGAGAGAGGAGGGAGGACAGTTGAAAGATACGGAAAGAGTGGTGTTAAGGAAAGACGAATGAGAGGAAAGTGCTCCGGGGGAAGAAAAGGTGTTTAGAGTGCTGGAAAAGGAGGGGAAATCACGACGACGCCTGACTTTCCCCGCCCCTCCACGCGCACACCCCTTCACCCCCTGATGGCGCCTCGAATGCAAGGTGCGTCTTATGGTCAGGTGCGTCTTATGGAGTGAAAAATACGGTAAGCTTTTCGGCCAAGAAATCTTAATACAAGAGCTGCAACCATGGATGGAACTAAGCAAATGGTTCTCAGTCAGTGCGACATCTACAAACTGATGGTAAGAAACAAGCAGCGCTAGACATTGGAGTTAAAAACTGCTAAGAAATCACTCTGCCTCAATTCCTTGTTTGTTTCCCCAGGTTTTATACTGTTTCTGGTTTTGTATGTTTTTGTAAAATTAATGTAAATACTGGTGGAAATCCAGCAATGGAACTTAATGCCGTGTAAAGTCCATGACTTCAACAGTTGCAACAGCTGTTTGTAAATTAAATTTAAAATCATTTTTTTTAAATGCTTCCCATCCTTAAGGCTCCCGTGGGATCCCTTTCATCGTGGGAAACGGAGGCTTCGGGACAGCGAAAATCATTAATTTCCATAAATCACTGCCGGCAAGAAAACTGGCAGCCATTTTCAGAAATTAAAGACACCCCCTGGTTCCACAGCCCCCGATGGCTTCACCATGCAAAAAAGGATACCAAGGTCCTTTGTGGGCGGGGGGAATTGGAAATTTTTAATTTATGAAAAACCACAGCAGCTCATGATGTTACGAGCCTTATATAGTCCACTATTACTGGATTTCAGCCATTATTTTTAAAGAACCAGCTGAAGCTCAGAGCCAGCTCACAGAAGGCAGCACAGCATGTAGGAAATGACCAATGATCCTACACAACGTTGCAGGGTGCAAAAACTATGGGCAAACCATGTGATTTCATGCACATGAACTCATATTCACACAATTAGTGTATTCTAGGAGTCCACTGTTCTTAATAGACAATGAGTGTTAGGGACCCCTCCTCAAAAAAATACACCTTCTTTTCCCTCCATCCTTCCCACATGCTAAGATATTGTTTGCCAAGTGAAATCCAGAAAGTTAGTACATGTACTCACAGGTTGAACAGACCAAGAGTGCCCTCACCACCAACTCACAGACCAGTTTCAGCTTCTGCTGCACTCTAGTGACAATACATGGAATGATGATCTCAGCTGGAACGTAGAACTGAATGGAATAGGTCACAAAAATCCCAAAGGAATAAAGAATCTTGACCAGCTGATACAGCCTGCAGGGGAAAAAAACACATTTGGACAAGATCCATGCAAGTCAAAATATTGTATGCATGTATATTGCTAAAGCGATGATTAAAAATAACATCTCGATGGTGTACAATATGTAACAATAAAAACGACAGAAAAAACAACAACAATAAAACATAGCAAGATCCATGGTTTGACATCAGTTACTGGGAGAAGCCTTGGTAAAATGTGCTTTTGAAACCACATCACTATGGATGCTTCATGGATGGCCAACAGCAGAGCCTGGCAAACCAACTCTTAAGAAAAATAAATATAATGACATACTGAAGTCATTTTTGACTGATTAGTGACCATCATTGACTGTGGTTGATAGGGACTGAAGTCCAATGACCTCTGACAGGACATAGGTTATTATTAGTAGTAGTAGCAGTAGTAGTAGTTTTATTTATATGCCGCATTTCTCCCAACAGAGACCCAACATGGCTCACAACATTAAAATTCACACAATTAAAACACAATAAGTTTTCAATTAGGTTACCACTATTGTTTTAACTCTTAATTCCCCAGCTCAGTCCTTAGGATAAATAGGCCAGAATCTGCATCATCTTTTGCATAACATAAAGTTACGCCATTGTAAATGTGCTCGGTGTTACACCCTGGCAATGAGCAGAGCACAGTTCAATTGCGGAATCAATTACACGGCTCCTGTCACAACCCATTGTGCAATGTGCATATGGAACCGTTTCACGAATAGCACTTCTGCCTTAACCTGATCAGAGCTACTGCCTGCGTAACATCAAGTTATGTAAGCGTAGCTATGCAATAGGATTTCAGCCAATATATCCATCTCGCTCAGTCTAACAGGTTGAGCAGTTCCAAGCAGATGCAAGACACATTACAATCTATATATTTTAACTTGCAGTTTGGTGCATGCTAAACTATTAACACGGTTTATTAATAAATCTTTGGTTCAGATGAAACACAATTCAACAAGCTTCTCATGAATTGACTCAACTATTAACGGATCCAAAAGCAGCTTCCAAGACTGGAGTCAGATCTTTTGTATTAAGGGTTTGAAACCGAGGCAAGAAAACCACACAGAAACTACTGCTAGCTCATAATGTGAACCAAGTGTGGGCACCTCACCCCAGAACAGTAGTGATGTGGGGACTCTCTCTTCCTCAGTAAAAGATCTTCCCCATGAAAGAAGGTGCTGTGTGTCTAAACAAGTACAGGTTGCTATGAAAACTTCCTAGCAAATAAATTTCTTAGTCTTAAAGGTGCTGTGTTGCCATATTCTGTACTATGTCTTACCCAATAAGCTAAACTAACCTCATCTGCAACATTTGGGCTCTTGATGGTCCTTTCTGAGAAAGGCAGGCTTAATGCAGGGAATAGGGTCATAACACATGTATTCTCCCCTCCCCCTCTAATTAAAAGGACTTGACACCCTGGTATGTTCAAGCATCACATGGAGAGGCTAATAAGGACTGGACCTCCAAGGGCCTGGAAGATGTTTCAGACATGCTCAGCATGCATAAAAATCAATGTCCCTGAGGCAAAATGCCTCTTGTTGTTGTTTAGTCGTTTAGTCGTGTCCGACTCTTCGTGACCCCATGGACCAGGGCACGCCAGGCCCTCCTGTCTTCCACTGCCTCCCGAAGTTGGGTCAAATTCATGTTGGTTGCTTCGATGACACTGTCCAACCATCTCATCCTCTGTCGTCCCCTTCTCCTCTTGCCCTCACACTTTCCCAACATCAGGGTCTTTTCCAGGGAGTCTTCTCTTCTCATGAGATGGCCAAAGTATTGGAGCCTCAGCTTCAGGATCTGTCCTTCCAGTGAACACTCAGGGTTGATTTCCTTCAAAATGGATAGGTTTGTTCTCCTTGCAGTCCAGGGGACTCTCAAGAGTCTCCTCCAGCACCACAATTCAAAAGCATCAATTCTTCGGCAGTCAGCCTTCTTTATGGTCGGTCCAGCTCTCACTTCCATACATCACTACTGGAAAAACCATAGCTTTGACTATGCGGACCTTTGTCGGCAAGGTGATGTCTCTGCTTTTTAAGATGCTGTCTAGGTTTCTCATCGCTTTCCTCCCAAGAAGCAGGCGTTTTTTAATATCGTGGCTGCTGTCACCATCTGCAGTGATCGTGGAGCCCAGGAAGGTAAACTCTGTCACTGCCTCCATATCTTCCCCTTCTATTTGCCAGGAGGTGATGGGGCCCGTGGCATTGATCTTAGTTTTTTTGATGTTGAGCTTCAGACCATTTTTTGCGCTCTCCTCTTTCACTCTCATTAAGAGGTTCTTTAATTCCTCCTCACTTTCTGCCATCAGAGTGGTATCATCTGCATATCTGAGGTTGTTGATATTTCTTCCGGCAATCTTAATTCCGGTTTGGGATTCCTCCAGTCCAGCCTTCCGCATGATGTATTCTGCATATAAGTTAAATAAGAAGGGAGACAATATACAGCCTTGTTGTACTCCTTTCCCAATTTTGAACCAATCAGTTGTTCCATATCCAGTTCTAACTGTTGCTTCCTGTCCCACATATAGATTTCTCAGGAGATGGATAAGGTGGTCAGGCACTCCCATTTCTTTAAGAACTTGCCATAGTTTGCTGTGGTCCACACAGTCAAAGGCTTTTGCGTAGTCAATGAAGCAGAAGTAGATGTTTTTCTGGAACTCTCTGGCTTTCTCCATAATCCAGCGCATGTTAGCAATTTGGTCTCTAGTTCCTCTGCCCCTTCGAAATCCAGCTTGTACTTCTGGGAGTTCTCGGTCCACATACTGCTGAAGCCTGCCTTGGAGGATTTTGAGCATAACCTTGCTAGCGTGTGAAATGAGTGCAATTGTACGGTAGTTGGAGCATTCTTTGGCACTGCCCTTCTTTGGGATTGGGATGTAGACTGATCTTTTCCAATCCTCTGGCCACTGCTGAGTTTTCCAAACTTGCTGGCATATTGAGTGTAGCACCTTAACAGCATCATCTTTCAAGATTTTAAATAGTTCCACTGGAATGCCATCTCCTCCACTGGCCTTGTTGTTAGCCATGCTTTCTAAGGCCCACTTGACTTCACTCTCCAGGATGTCTGGCTCAAGGTCAGCAACCACACTATCTGGGTTGTCCGGGACATCCAGATCTTTCTGGTATAATTCCTCTGTGTATTCTTGCAACCTCTTCTTGATGTCTTCTGCTTCTGTAAGGTCCCTACCATTTTTGTCCTTTATCATGTCCATCTTTGCACAAAAGGTTCCTTTAATGGCTCCAATTTTCTTGAACAGATCTCTGGTTTTTCCCTTTCTATTGTTTTCCTCTATATCTTTGCATTGTTCATTTAAGAAGGCCCTCTTGTCTCTCCTTGCTATTCTTTGGAAGTCTGCAATCAATTTTCTGTAACTTTCCCTATCTCCCTTGAATTTTGTTTCCCTTCTCTTCTCTGCTATTTGTAAGGCCTCGTTGGATAGCCACTTTGCTTTCTTGCATTTCCTTTTCTTTGGGATGGTTTTTGTTGCTGCCTCCTGTACAATGTTACGAGCCTCCATCCATAGTTCTTCAGGCACTCTGTCCACCAAATCTAGTTCCTTAAATCTGTTCTTCACTTCCACTGTGTACTCATAAGGGATTTGGTTTAGATTATACCTGGCTAGCCCAGTGGTTTTTCCTACTTTCTTCAGTTTAAGCTTGAATTTAGCTATAAGAAGCTGATGGTCAGAGCCACAATCAGCTCCAGGTCTTGTTTTTGCTGACTGTATAGAGCTTCTCCATCTTTGGCTGCAGAGAATATAATCAATCTGATTTCGGTATTGCCCATTTGGTGATGTCCATGTGTAGAGTCGCCTCTTGTGTTGTTGGAAAAGAGTGTTTGTGATGACCAGCTTGTTCTCTTGACAGAACTCTATTAGCCTTTGCCCTGCTTCGTTCTGAACTCCAAGGCCAAACTTACCTGTTGTTCCTTTTATCTCTTGACTCCCTACTTTAGCATTCCAGTCCCCTAGAATGAGAAGAACATCTTTCTTTGGTGTCAGTTCTAGAAGGTGTTGTAAGTCTTCATAGAATTGGTCAATTTCAGCCTCTTCAGCATCGGTGGTTGGTGCATAAACTTGGATTACTGTGATGTTGAGAGGTCTGCCTTGGATTCGTATTGAAATCATTCTATCATTTTTGAGATTGTATCCCAGTACAGCTTTCCCCACTCTTTTGTTGACTATGAGGGCTACTCCATTTCTTCTACGGGATTCTTGCCCACAATAGTAGATATGGTAATCATCTGAATTGAATTCGCCCATTCCCGTCCATTTTAGTTCACTGACGCCCAGGATGTCAATGTTTATTCTTGCCATCTCCTGTTTGACCACATCCAACTTACCAAGGTTCATAGATCTTACATTCCAGGTTCCTATGCAGTATTCTTCTTTGCAGCATCGGACTTTCCTTTCACTTCCAGGCGCGTCCACAGCTGAGCGTCCTTTCAGCTTTGGCCCAACCGCTTCATTAGCTCTGGAGCTACATGTACTTGTCCTCCGGTCTTCCTCCTCAGTAGCATGTTGGACGCCTTCCGACCTGAGGGGCCCATCTTCCAGCGTCATATCTTTTAGCCTTTTGTTTCTGTTCATGGGGTTTTCTTGGCAAAGATACTGGAGTGGCTTGCCAGTTCCTGCTCCAGGTGGATCGCGTTTAGTCAGAACTCTCCACTATGACCTGTCCGTCTTGGGTGTCCCTGCACGGCATAGCCCATAGCTTCTCTGAATTACTCAAGCCCCTTTGCCACGACAAGGCAGCAATCCGTGAAGGGGCACGGATTGCTGCAAAAATGCCTCTAGCAACCATTTATCCAGTAAAGTAACTCTGGAGCACAAAGTGGTTTGAATGTCCATCTTTCCAGATTTTCAGATCTGAAAAGATACACTATCGATAACTAAATTACATACCATGGTGGGTAGCATCTTTAATCCAAAACACACATCTCCTGGATTTAATATGTTTTCACCAACAATTCAGGCTTTGTGATAATAAGCTTTTATTTTAAATAAAGAAACAGAGGAAAAACTCCTAGCTCTCATAGTGGTAAAGTGTGGCTTGAAACAACACGGCCTCAAGAAGCCAAATGGTGGCTGAATAAGGTTTCTACTACACTAAAGGTGGGTTTTCTGGCAGAAAAATAAATTATGGGTGGAAATGAAGCATGCCTGAATATAATATAAGCATGCATATGGATTGCTGACTTCAATTATATAAATGCATATAGATTGCTGACTTCAATTTTTCTTGTACTATAGCCTGTGTTCTACTGATACATAATTAGATTTAGTGAAAGTCTAGAAGCCACATAGCTCTAAAGGGCAAGTTACCCAGCATGCCAAAACTAGGGTATGCTAGCAAGATGCTTCCATACTGTATGATGCTTCTAAACTTCTACTCCACTTGCCCAGATAGGCATGGAGGGCTCAGCTAGTGCTGATCTGTATCAATTCACACAGTCACAACATCAACACCTTCGTGCAGGGATGGGCAACTTCCAGAGGCTTAGGAAGGGTGGAGTGGAATTACTCAGATTTTTGCCTCTATCTTTTAGGGGATAAGACTTGCAATTTCAGGGCATGGGCCGCCGCCTCGTACCTTATTCAGGCCAATAGATGGCTTATTGGCAAACTTGTAATGACCAGAAGATGGTTTCAGTAAGTTATTGGTTGCCTCCCCAACCTCCACAAAAAACCAGTCCAACTGTTTCTACTAGAGGGCACAATTGTCCATTTACCCAACAAAAATAATTTATAAAAATTGGGAGGCGGGGTTCAGCGTACACTTGGGGGCCAGGTGGGGTCCTTGGAGACTACATGTGTCCCCAAGGTCACCCTCTGTCCATGCCTGTATCACTGTATTGCCACAAAGCCAGGAAACAAAAGTAACTCAGATCATCACAATTTCCTGCTTTGAACCTTCTGACTTTTATAGGTACAGAAAAGGCTTTAATGGACCAACAAGAATTAAAAAGTCAGCGAAGCTGCAAAGAAAAGATGGCCAATGACATTCTTTAAGGTGTGCCATATGCAATAGACATTTCCACAGTAAAAGCAGCTACAAAGGTGTTTGCAATAAATATTATAGGTGACAGGGAGAAGAAAGCTCATTAAAAGCCTTAACCTGAGAATGAAATTACTTCATAAACTTCAAAGCTTAAGAAACAATTTGACTACAAAGCAAAAAAAAAAAAAAAAAAAAAAAAAAAAAAAAACTTTTCATTCTAAATGAGTAAGCAAGTTTCCAGCACTGAAAGGCATTCAAAAAGAATTTCTCATATTAGGAAACTATTTTAAGAAATATTAATTTTACTGTTAATTTATTAGCTGTTTCCAAGCAAGTTAAAATCTCTCTTGACTATTTTTTCAAGGACAGTCATTTCTGTCTTTAAGGGATTGGAAGCATTTTTTTTTTTGCTAATCTCTTCATTTCACACTGCCAATTAGTATGGGTAGGGGAGGATGGGGAGGGGGGGGAGTGTAATGAAAGCTGTGCCATACCTAGGAAAAGCGGGGGGGGGGGGGTGAAGAAGAGGAGTATAATTGCAAACCTTGTAATGCCAAACACTGCCCCCATTTTAAGGATCTTAGAAAAACTCATTAAGAGAAGGAAAATGGACTTATTTAATTCCATCCTGAATTATCAGTACTGCCACGGCCACACAATCCTAAACTCAGCAAAACACACCGTGAACTATTTCATCTTCCTTAAAGTCACATTTCAGCAAGTTTCAGTTAGTGCTACACATAGGCTTGTAACCTTCAAACAACTTTTTTTAATGGGATTTCTGTTTCAGTGGCCAGGAACTAGAGCAACACAGTTTACAAGCTTCACACTTGGTGCTGAGTAGAGATGGGCAAAAAATGGTCTGAAGCTCAACATCAAAAAAACGAAGATCATGGCCACTGGTCCCATCACCTCCTGGCAAATAGAAGGGGAAGATATGGAGGCAGTGACAGATTTTACCTTCTTGGGCTCCATGATCACTGCAGATGGGGACAGCAGCCACGAAATTAAAAGACGCCTGCTTCTTGGGAGGAAAACGATGACAAACCTAGACAGCATCTTAAAAAGCAGAGACATCACCTTGCCGACAAAGGTCCGCATAGTCAAAGCTATGATTTTTCCAGTAGCAATGTATGGAGGTTGAGAGCTGGACCATAAAGAAGGCTGACCGCCGAAGAATTGATGCTTTTGAACTGTGGTGCTGGAGGAGACTCTTGAGAGTCCCCTGGACTGCAAAGAGAACAAACCTATCCATTTTGAAGGAAATCAACCCTGAGTGTTCACTGGAAGGACAGATCCGGAAGCTGAGGCTCCAGTACTTTGGCCATCTCATGAGAAGAGAAGACTCCCTGGAAAAGACCCTGATGTTGGGAAAGTGTGAGGGCAAGAGGAGAAGGGGACGACAGAGGACGAGATGGTTGGACACTGTCATCGAAGCTACCAACATGAATTTGACCCAACTCTGGGAGGCAGTGGAAGACAGGAGGGCCTGGCGTGCTTTGGTCCATGGGTTCACGAAGAGTCAGACACGACTTAACGACTAAACAACAACAAGAAGAAGAGATGGGCATGAACCTCAGTTTGGAGAGGAGGAGAAAGAGGAGGAGTGGAGTCTGCGCCCGCTGGTGAGTGGGGGATCCAGCCAGGGAGGCGGGAGAAGGAAATCGACACAAACCTCCAAACCGAGGTTCATGCCTCTCTAGCTCTGAGGCATGAGCTGGCTATGACCTGTCAGGCTCTATAGGGCTTGAGTCCAAGCCTTGAGATTTGCAGGGTCCTTCTTTCTGTCCAGCCACCTTTAAAAAACAGATTTGATGAAGACAGGCTTTTTCAGGGGTTGCTCTCAGACTATGAACCTTCCTGTGAAAGGTGAGCTTCACCACCTCCCTGACCAGCATATAAAGACCTTCCTATTGAGGCGGGCCTTCAGCAACTGAATGACGGCTGACATGGGCTTTCAAGGATGTCCAGCACTTTATTCATATTTGTAACTATTATTTTTAATGCTTTCTAACCGGTTCCATTTCAATATGATTACCAATTTAATCATAGCTTTGTAGGTCAAAACCAGCACCTTGAACTGAGCACTTTTCAGTCTCAATATTTTAATGATTGGTTAGATTTTGTTTGTATCCAGCATTGCTTGCAAAAATTGGGGCCCAGGGCAGCTTCCAATATAATTGAAAAACAAGTGCAATTTTTTTAAAAAAAATCATCACAAATACTGAAACAGTGACATCTACGTTGGCTTGGGCATGTCGTGAGAATGGCTGATGGTCGGATTCCAAAAGATCTCCTATATGGAGAATTAGTGCAGGGAAAGCACCCCAGAGGGAGACCACAGCTGTGATACAAGGATATCTGCAAGCAGGATCTGAAGGCCTTAGGAATGGACCTCAACAGATGGGAAACCTTGACATCTGAGCGTTCAGCCTGGAGTCAGGCAGTGCAGCATGGCCTCTCGCATTTTGAAGAGATACTTGTCCAGCAGGCCAAGGCAAAGAGGCAGTCCCGAAACCAGCAAAATCAGGAAGCTGGACAGGGGACAGACTGTATTTGTCTTCAGTGTGGAAGGGATTGTCACTCTCGTATTGGCCTTCTCAGCCACACTAGACGCTGTTCCAAGACCTCTATTCAGAGCACGTTACCATAGTCTCTCGAGACTGAAGGATACCTACACACATCACAAATAATAAGACACAATGAAAGGGCGTGGGAGTAGGATTTCTGAGAGACTGCTTCCTTCCAAATGAGCCTGCCTTGAATCTGTCTTCAGTAAAGGCCCTGTTGAGTCTCCCACTAGCCTGAGACAATTGGTTGATGAGTATGCAATGAAGGGCTTTCTCTGTAATGGGATATCAATGACAGAAGTCCCTCCCAAGGGAAGTCAAACCAACTGCATCACTGCTGAGGTTTCAATGGGCAGCCAAGACTGTTTGATACGACCCTTGGTTTGTAAAACGTTTGTAAACACTGGCTTTTACTGTTCTTCTTGATAAGCTTCTAACTTATGTTGATAATTTTTTAAGGTTTTAATGTCATCTTTTCTCTGCCGTTAAGGAATGTTTTTCCTTGAGAGCCAGTGTGATGAGCAGTAGACAGAGTGATGGACGAGGACTCAGGAAACCTGGGTTCAAACTCCTAATAAGCCATGGAAACTCTCCGGCAGGCTGGCTACAGTAAACCACCCCTCCAACACCTCACATACTTCAAAAAACCCAGCAGGCTCGCCACAAATCAGACATAGCACACACAAGGAATGTTTCTGGGTTTTTTGCTTTTGTGCATCTCTTCGGGGTACCTCCAGAACCGACAGGTGACTACTAAGTCCTTTACAGAATAAATAAATAGTACAAAGGTGGGGATTCTTTGTTTGTTTGTTTCATGATAATGAGATCTGAAAATGTAGCAAGCTGTTCTGAGGCCTTAGGGTATCCTGGAAATTTGTATCCAAACAAGCAAATCTTCTTATCGATGTTGTGGCTGCATGCTCAATTTGCCTCTTCTTCCTGTCCTAATTCTACTTCTTCTACACATTTTGTTTTCTACATTCCTACCCTACCCTTTTTCAAACAGAATCCAAAACGGCATACATAGGGTTGCAAGATTATTACCTGACCAGGCAATGACAGGACCCAGATTTCCTTAGCTTCAGCAACACAATCAAGAGATTAAACACCCCTTAAGTCCTGTTCAGTTCTTAGTTACCTGGATCTTGGCAATATGCTTGAAGAACTAAAGTTCCTAAACCACAACCTCCATGAGGAGAGCAACCTTTATGCAGAGGGAGAGGTTCCTGATCAGATGTAGATGCTTCACGTTAGCAAGAGCCCATTTTCCAGGATTCTTGCTCCCAAGTAGAGATGACACATGGGCAGAACCTGTCTCCTGTTCACACAGGTTGCTCTTTACACAGAAAAAGTGACTCTGAAGATGGCAGGGATGAAGCACTCTTTCCTAAGCATGCTGCCAAGAACCAGGCAAGGAACAACTAAATAAAGGCTGAAAACATTCCCCCAAGGGAATAGCAATAAAGAGTTGTAGCAACTCACTCTATCTTGCTGGCAGGACAATATCTGGATGCCACTAAGAAGTACAATTCTTCTTTAAAATAAGGCACCAAAAATAAGGTTTTATTAAGAACCAGAACTGGGCTTCTGTCATGCTGCAGCAGTCTGCATAAACTGTGTCTGGTGAACAAAACTTGATCTTGTCTGTCTTTGACCCCAATGCAACGCTCCAACTTTACAATGGACTTGTACCTACAACCCATTAAAAATTATCAAGACTACTGATATTAAAAAGTATGCTTCTTCTTACCATCGATTCTGTGGCAGATTCAGAGTGATGCTGCCTTTGATTTCCTCCCCGAAGCGCATATACCCCAAGGTGGCCAATGTAACATACAAGGTCATCACAATTCCCATGCCAACGTTGAGTGCCAGCGGGAAGCGTTCCGTTTCTTTCATCCTGTTTTGGAGGGGGAGGACCTGGGAGAGAGAGAACAGCACATGCATGCAGGATTAGTTCATGAATTATCAAATTTCCTTTTAAAAACTTTTTGCTATTAAAAAAAAAAGAATAATTGAAGCTTTTATCCAAAATGTCCCAAAGAGACATAATTCTGGGACAACTGCAAGCAGCTTGACTGTTAAAGAGGTGAAGAGGATTTTTAACCCATCTAGTCCAACCTCCTGAATGAGGAGGGAAATCCAGAGCTAAAGCACACTCTACAGATGGCTGAAGACCTCCAAGCAATGGAAAGTCCACCATTATTATTTACCCTGTCCTGAACACCCTGGACACATGTGAAGTGATCTGATTTCAGAAGGAACAAAGGCTCTGACTCAGTTGAAGGCAGCCTTCCATGCTCCTATCCCTCTGGGTAATTTTCTCCTTTTTTGAATTGCTCTTACCACTAAGAATTATCCTGCTGTCCATTGAAATCTAACCTTCCTCAACTCTGAAGACTAATTAGGGGTAGGAAGACTTCAGGCTTGTGAGATCTATGATTTGTTTTGCTTGTTTGTTTGTTTGTTTTGCTTTTATTGGACCTCAAATACCACCAAGCAGAGCCAGGTGTAGATCCAATGATTCAGTGCAATTTATGGAAGTATTGACTCACCTGAATAAACAAGGCTCCTTTAGTTTGGCTTATCTACTGGATTTAAGCCATGAAACTTTGTATTAAAGAATTCTAAGCTCTGAAGTTTGTTTGTGTACTAGAAAATGAATAGAGTTCACAACTCAATTCCACTTATGGTCACTCCAGACTATATTCATTTCAACTGTATAATTTAAGATGGAGGTGGGTGGGAGGTAATTTTACTCTGCTATTATTAAACAGCTGGGAACCAAGAAGTCCTTGCTGCTCTCCTATGAATCACCAGTATATCCAGAACTACTTCCTGCCCACTCTTGTATTAGATCAAGCCCCCTGATCTCTGTGGACAGCATTCTTTGTGACAACCGTAAGGTACCTAAAGTATCTTATTATGTTTGCCCTCTTCTCCAGGTTAAATATACAGCCCCTTAAGTCATTCCTTACAGGACTTGTTCTCCAGACCCTGAGCATCTTCACTGCCCACCTATGAACCCATTTTTTATTAGTTCATGGGCTTTGTTGGTAGTTTGAATATTTTAGCCCATATCCACCATCCTTTGATTGATGAACAATATTAATTTTATCAGAGCACATGAAATTGCTCAATTGTGTATCCTTCATTTAGTTTGCTTATTTTTTGTGATTGGTTACTGAAAGGTAAGCACAGCCTTAATTTGAAAGTCTGTCAAAATATCTCAGAGGAAATCCTATTGTGGGACAAAAAAACAGTCTAATTTCAGGAAATATGCATTTCCCTTAATGTTTACTTTGATCTTATGCTCTTCCTGAACTGCAGCAGCATCTCAGAAGCATGCAGGACGATGTTCTCTATTAAATTCTGAAAGATTTTATGTGGTGATTAATGTGAGGGATGAAAAGAAGGGAAAAAGAGGTCATATTCAGTAACAGACTCCATGATATAAGTTGAGGTTAGCAGTGGGTCCAAAGAGTTCAGATACTGATGGTAGTACGAAATGCTTTCCATGTACAAGTTTAATCTCTAGCACTTCCCATTAGAAGGCTTTCAGATGAAAGAGCTAGGCATGCAAACAGTTACTTCTGATCACTTGGAGATATAGGGTGAAATTTATATGCTGGCATGTAGATTCTGGGAACTTTCATCCAAAAGTGTAAAATTTTTCAAAATCTGCAGCAGCATGTATCTACAAAACACCTGAGTTGACCATCACAGCCCTACCTTGTAAAAAACATACACAACAGAGAGCCTTTCCCAATCTGGTTACCTCTGGATATGCTTGCTATGGAATGATGCAAGTTCAGTACATCTAATGGGCACCAGGTTAGAGAATACCTCAAATAGCAACAGCCAACATAGTAACTGCACCCAGAAAAAGAGTGAAATTAATTATTGGCTACAATCCTGTTGTGCAGGCCTGCATGCACCGCTTGGACGTCAGCAGTAGCAGCAAATAACTGCTCATTAAAGGCCAACTGCCATTGATTAAAAGCAATTTAAAGGTGTATATAACTGCATTCAGTGCAATGAAGTTGCATGCACCACAAAATTGCCAAAGGAAGCCTTTAATCAGTAGTGATTTGCCAGTGATGCTAGTGTCATTACCATTCTGCATGTGGAACTACACAACAGGATTTCAGTTATTAGAAGGTTTTTGTGTTCCACTTCTCTGGCATCTTATCACATCAATAAAGACAGAAGTATATGAAAAAACAAGACACTGAGAACAGGGATAGAAAGAATGACGATATATATAAGCTAAGTAATAGAAGCCAAATATGGTCTCTAGACATGCACAGTCGGTGCAGGATGGGATTAGAAGGGCTGGTGGGAGTATTTGAAAAATGTTTTAGCCTCTGGCTTACTCCAGTGGCAGAAGTACGTAAACATGCCACTCCTGAGCCAATGTGTGCCTCCAATGTGACAGGCTGGGGAAGGCATTAAATGGAACGTAGATGGGAGAAGGTTTGTGTGTTAATCTTCTCTAAACCTGATTTTTACCACTTGACTGGGAAGGCTTGTCCATGACCTGGACAGAAGCTGGAACGAGGTCAATGGAGAGGAATATTGTTGGGGAAGGAAACAGAAATCAGGACAAGCATTAATGGCTTCGTCCTTCCCCTGTTGATATATCCCAGTGTGGGGAGTTCTGAATCTGTTCCCAGACGTCTATTTCCACCTAATGCTTCTTGAATGGGGACTCCTTTTTAAAAGTGTTTTTATCTGCATTTTAATTTGTTGTTTTAAAAAAAATGGATGGTCTTTGAGTGGATTCTTGCAGCCGAGAGTTAAGAGTCTTTAAAAAGTACAATTTCCAGGCTCTAGCTTTAAAAACTTTGAACAAAGCCTGCTGTTTGGAGCTTCAGGGCTTCCATAATTATTGCCCTTTCCCGCAACTGTGAAAGCAAAATAAATTGCACAAACCAGCAGTAGAAAAAAAAACATCATAAATTATGCGGAATAAGAGAAATGGCACAGATGTGCTCGATTTGCATGGCCAGGAGCTCAGCATTTCGGCAGCCCGAACAGAAAATACCATTTGGCCCAGCATGTGTGTGGCCCAGCTTTACATGCCTGGAAGCCATCCAGAAATGGACTTCAGAGGTCCTAGAGAGCCCAGCAGGCTGAGGAGTGCTTCTGCAAGCACATTAAATTGATGCTCTTTGACTTGGTGATTTCCCAAATTGATTTTTTTCAACCTCCGGTTTCTCGGTGGCTGTAGAGATTGACTTCGCCCCATTTGTGCCTGGCCCATATTGCTTGGTGCAGTGTAACCACTTAAATGGGAAATGCCGGCGACGGAATGCTAAATCTGTGCTCACTCTTGACTGTTTCTATGTTTCAGGACTTGAGCGCATCCAAGAATGTGGCATTGGTTTAAAAGGGCTCCCCCAGTTTCCTTCCTGTTTGAATTGCATATGGAGTATGGATGGATGGGGGGGGGGGGGGTTGTCACTGTAGAGTGTCTGGCCAAGGTTAGATGCTGACCTTAGCCTTCTTGTAAAGGTAAATGTCATGGCAGCAGGTTTCTAATGACTTGGAGAATGGATTGACAAGAGAAGCCGACCAGGCTGTACCCCCGCTGTCAGTCCTCTTCAATTCTGTGCATACAAATTATGAGAGGACAAAAGAGGACAGAGCTGAGATGCTGGGGTGGGGAGCCGGGAAAGAAAAGATTAATGTGCAGTATTTACTAGCCATCATTGCAAATAACAGTGGTTTAGGCATCTGGCTGCAGAGCCAGAGGTTGAGAGTTTAATTCCCCACTGCGACTCCTTGACAGAGGCTGGACTCGATGCTTCGTAGCAGGGATTTTGGCAAGTCTTTGGGTCCGAGTCCCAAGTCCGAGTCCAAGCTTTTGGTACCAAGTACCAAGTCTGAGTCTTGAGTACCAAATCCCGAATCCCAAGCCCTATTAAAAACAAGCTTTTTTTCCCCAGAAAACAGGGAGGGGTGGGTGGGTGCTGAGTCGCAAGTCCGAGTCAGTGGGGGGGAAAAAAACCAAGTCGAGTCCGAGTCTAATCGCTGGTATGACTTCAGTCTCACTTGGCAGCTAGTCCTGTGACTCGAGTCCCCATCTCCCTTCCGCCTCTGCAGTTCTAAGGTTAAGATTATGATCATCTTAGTTTTCTGCAGACTTTCGTTTGAGGACTCTCACTTTTCCTGAAGTTCCACAGGCACTTAAGAATTTTTTTTTAAAGTCCTTTTAAAAAGGGGCCTCAGGACTGGCCCTACCATTAGACAGAGATGGTCCCCTTAGGTATTGCACACTGACAGACTGTGGAAAGAGGGAGCTGTGCCCGGCTCAGCCTGTTCTGTGCCTCGTAAGCGGCTTTCCAGGTACAGTGAAGGAACCACCCCATCACCACAGTTGAAGAGATGTTTTAACAACTAATTCATGGAATGGATTGCACATCTTGTGCCCTCCTGTTCTTTTGTTCAAACAGCAGGATATCCTGGGATAGCCTTTAAAAGAACAACATAGGCAATAAAACCCTGTTTCTAGTGGTGTGTAAGCACTATGAAACTGCATCTGATTAATTACAACCCTAATAGGGTTTTTAAAGGGATGTGATATATACCGTAGTTTTACCATTGCTCCCTCCCTACACCATGCGTTTCCATGATGGAGCTGTGATTTGAACCCAGGACTCTTGCATTCCAGCCTGTCACTTTTTTCACTAGACCACAACTGACTCTTGCTTCCAGACTTCCAAATAGATTTCAGGGGTGGAGGGAGAAGGAGTAAGGAAAGCAAATTTAGCAGAGTGTGGCCATACCTTTAAACACTCAGCAAAACAGGGAAGGGTGGAGAAAAACAAATCTTGAGGTACTTCTTAAAAAGTGGGTGTAACTGAATCATCCCCATGTCTGTAGGAAGCAAGTTCCAAAGTAAAGCAAACAGAGTTGTCTTTTGTTGGGTAGTGTGACTGGTTTCAGAAGAGTACACAACTCCACAAGGACTGTTGTTACAAGCTGAAGAACAGAGATGAATGAATGGGAGCCGCAAAGTACAGGCATTCCATTGTCAAAAGATGTAGAACTTTTAAACAAATGTGCTAAGAAAATAGAGGCAAATGAAAAGAAACAAATATGGTGCAGCTGACAGAGTGACAAAGTAGGACTGAGGAGAACTGGGTTCAAATCCCTGCTTGGCCTTAAACTCTCGGGTGGGGTGGACCTGGTAAAACCACTCCTTAAGTATCTCACCTTGAAAGGCTTTTTAGGGTTATTATAAGTCAATTTTGACTTGATGGTACACAAAGTACAGAGGATTTAATAACAGTATTTATAACAGCAGTACATTAGGACTGTCTTACTCTATAATTATACAGTAGTGTAGCATTTATAATCCTCTTGAGGGTTCAGGTTGATTCACTTAAGTAGTTCTAAGGAATGTCCTTTATTTTTCAATGATTTGTTTGAATCTACCTAACACAATGTTTGAATATTTTTGCAGTTTTCCAAGGCTACATAGCAATGCAACACCATGTCGTAAAGTTATGTCTGAGTCTCCTGTAGGGAACACTTCAACAGGAGCTCCTAACAGTCAGAGTTGTTGTTTTTTTCTTTTTGAAGAAGTTCCTTTTTCCCTCTGCACAAGTCCAGATTGGTCCAGTTGCATTGAGAGTTAGAGCTTTTCTTGCTTTAATACTGCAGGTAGGAATGAGCTGCAGATGATAACATTCTGTGCAAGTAAAAAGATGCTATGGCCAGTACTCTAAATGCTTGAGCTGAAATAAAGAAGTTGTTTGCCTGCTTAAATTATTCTCTTAAAATAATCTCACTAAAAACCATTACTAATTCATTATAGGGGTGTATCACTTTTAAAATGCCTAGAACGGGGGGCAGGGAAGGATTGGGTCATCTTTGCATCCATACAGGGAAAAGGCAGGATCATTTCACAATCATCCCAGAGTGCAGGACATGTCATAATGGTCTCAAGTTACAGGAAACCAAATTTCAGCTAAATATCAGGAAAAACTTCCTAACTGTTGGAGCAGCACAATGATGGAACCAATTATCTTGTGAGATAGTGAGCATTCCAATGCTGGAGGCATTCAAGAGAAAATTTGTCAGATATACTGTACATTGATTTGGATTCCTGTATTGAGCACGCCCCTTCACGGATTGCTGCCTTGTCGTGGCAAAGGGGCTTGAGTAATTCAGAGAAGCTATGGGCTATGCCATGCAGGGACACCCAAGACAGACAGGTCATAGTGGAGAGTTCTGACTTAACGCGATCCACCTGGAACAGGAACTGGCAAGCCACTCCAGTATCTTTGCCAAGAAAACTCCATGGACAGAAACAAAAGGCTAAAAGATATGACGCTGGAAGATGAGCCCCTCAGGTCGGAAGGCGTCCAACATGCTACTGAGGAAGAGCGGAAGACAAGTACAAGTAGCTCCAGAGCTAATGAAGTGGTTGGGCCAAAGCCGAAAGGACGCTCAGCTGCGGACGTGCCTGGAAGTGAAAGGAAAGTGAAAGGAAAGTCCGATGCTGCAAAGAAAAATACTGCATAGGAACCTGGAATGTAAGATCTATGAACCTTGGTAAGCTGGATGTGGTCAAACAGGAGATGGCAAGAATAAACATTGATATCCTGGGCATCAGTGAACTAAAATGGACGGGAATCGGCGAATTGAATTCAGACGATTACCATATCTACTATTGTGGGCAAGAATCCCGTAGAAGAAATGGAGTAGCCCTCATAGTCAACAAAAGAGTGGGGAAAGCTGTACTGGGATACAATCTCAAAAATGATAGAATGATTTCAATACGAATCCAAGGCAGACCTTTCAACATCACAGTCATCCAAGTTTATGCACCAACCACTGATGCTGAAGAGGCTGAAATTGACCAATTCTATGAAGACTTACAACACCTTCTAGAACTGACACCAAAGAAAGATGTTCTTCTCATTATAGGGGATTGGAATGCTAAAGTAGGGAGACAAGAGATAAAAGGAACAACAGGTAAGTTTGGCCTTGGAGTTCAAAACGAAGCAGGACAAAGGCTAATAGAGTTTTGTCAAGAGAACAAGCTGGTTATCACAAACACTCTTTTCCAACAACACAAGAGGCGACTCTACACATGGACATCATCAGATGGGCAGTACCGAAATCAGATTGATTATACCAAAGATGGAGAAGCTCTATACAGTCAGCAAAAACAAGACCTGGAGCTGATTGTGGCTCTGATCATCAGCTTCTTATAGCAAAATTCAAGCTTAAACTGAAGAAAGTAGGAAAAACTACTGGGCTAGTCAGGTATAATCTAAACAAATCCCTTATGAATACACAGTGGAAGTGAAGAACAGATTTAAGGAACTAGATTTGGTGGACAGAGTGCCTGAAGAACTATGGATGGAGGCCCGTAACATTGTACAGGAGGCAGCAACAAAAACCATCCCAAAGAAAAGGAAATGCAAGAAAGCAAAGTGGCTGTCCAATGAGGCCTTACAAATAGCAGAGAAGGGAAGGGAAACAAAATGCAAGGGAGATACGGAAAGTTACAGAAAATTAAATGCAGACTTCCAAAGAATAGCAAGGAGAGACAAGAGGGCCTTCTTAAATGAACAATGCAAAGATATAGAGGAAAATAATAGAAAGGGAAAAACCAGAAATCTGTTCAAGAAAATTGGAGATAGTAAAGGAACAGTTTGTGCAAAGATGGACATGATAAAGGACAAAAATGGTAGGGACCTAACAGAAGCAGAAGACATCAAGAAGAGGTGGCAAGAATACACAATTATACCAGAAAGATCTGGATGTCCCAGACAACCCAGATGGTGTGGTTGCTGACCTTGAGCCAGACATCCTGGAGAGTGAAGTCAAGTGGGCCTTAGAAAGCATGGCTAACAACAAGGCCAGTGGAGGTGATGGCATTCCAGTCGAACTATTTAAAATCTTAAAAGATGACGCTGTTAAGGTGCTACACTCAATATGCCAGCAAGTTTGGAAAACTCAGCAGTGGCCAGAGGATTGGAAAAGATCAGTCTACATCCCAATCCCAAAGAAGGGCAGTGCCAAAGAATGCTCCAACTACCGTACAATTGCACTCACTTCACACGCTCGCAAGGTTATGCTCAAAATCCTACAAGGTAGGCTTCAGCAGTATGTGGACCGAGAACTCCCAGAAGTACAAGCTGGATTTCGAAGGGGCAGAGGAACTAGAGACCAAATTGCTAACATGTGCTGGATTATGGAGAAAGCCAGAGAGTTCCAGAAAAACATCTACTTCTGCTTCATTGACTACGCAAAAGCCTTTGACTGTGTGGACCACAGCAAACTATGGCAAGTTCTTAAAGAAATGGGAGTGCCTGACCACCTTATCTATCTCCTGAGAAATCTATATGTGGGACAGGAAGCAACAGTTAGAACTGGATATGGAACAACTGATTGGTTCAAAATTGGGAAAGGAGTACGACAAGGCTGTATATTGTCTCCCTTCTTATTTAACTTATATGCAGAATACATCATGCGAAAGGCTGGACTGAAAGAATCCCAAGCCGGAATTAAGATTGCCGGAAGAAATATCAACAACCTCAGATATGCAGATGATACCACTCTGATGGCAGAAAGTGAGGAGGAATTAAAGAACCTCTTAATGAGGGTGAAAGAGGAGAGCGCAAAAAATGGTCTGAAGTTCAACATCCAAAAAACTAAGATCATGGCCACTGGTCCCATCACCTCCTGGCAAATAGAAGGGGAAGATATGGAGGCAGTGACAGAGTTTACCTTCCTGGGCTCCACGATCACTGCAAATGGTGACAGCAGCCACGAAATTAAAAGACGCCTGCTTCTTGGGAGGAAAGCGATGAGAAACCTAGACAGCATCTTAAAAAGCAGAGACATCACCTTGCCGACAAAGGTCCGCATAGTCAAAGCGATGGTTTTTCCAGTAGTGATGTATGGAAGTGAGAGCTGGACCATAAAGAAGGCTGACTGCCGAAGAATTGATGCTTTTGAATTGTGGTGCTGGAGGAGACTCTTGAGAGTCCCCTGGACTGCAAGGAGAACAAACCTATCCATTTTGAAGGAAATCAACCCTGAGTGCTCACTGGAAGGACAGATCCTGAAACTGAGGCTCCAATACTTTGGCCCTCTCATGAGAAGAGAAGACTCCCTGGAAAAGACCCTGATGTTGGGAAAGTGTGAAGGCAAGAGGAGAAGGGGACGACAGAGGACGAGATGGTTGGACAGTGTCATCGAAGCTACCAACATGAATTTGACCCAAATCCGGGAGGCAGTGGAAGACAGGAGGGCCTGGCGTGCTCTGGTCCATGGGGTCATGAAGAGTCGGACACGACTTAACAACTAAACAACAACAAAATTGAGCACAGGGTTGGACTCAATGGACTTATAGACTCCTTCCAACTCAACTATTCTATAATCCTATTTAGAAACTCATTTATGCAGATTCCTGCTGTCCCCCGCCATGCAAGACGTGTTTGTTCCACAAATGACGAGCTAAGCAAAGGGAAAATGTTTCATTTCTTTTAGATCTGGACCTGAACGTCTCCTGAGGCTATTTCCTGAAATTGATGTCTTCTTAAAGTCTCAGTTTATTTGAACTGAGAATATCTCAGCTTTTCAGCAAGAACGTGATATTTTGTGTACAACATGCAAATGCTGAGTTTTATAGTAACTGCTAAATGATTCCTTTTCATTCTCCATCTTTAAAGAACATCTTCAAAATGTCAATGATTTGGATCCTGAGAAGTGATGCAAACAGTCTTATTCATGCTGGCGCTTAAAAGTTAAAAGCTTTTCCTTGTCAGGATTCCCCCCGCCCTTTGGTTAGCCTACTACAGATCCCTGTAAAGAAACCCACCACTATTTTCTTTTTTTCCGTTCCTCTCATCTCCCCATAATTTTTTTCTAGTCATGCCTTAAGATCAGACGGGACTTTTAACAACTTCATATCAGGACTGCATTTCTGTAGAGGCCTTTTGTATGAACTCTTTCCTTCCCTCACATACCAACAATAATACGCACTTAAATCCCTCATCCTGTCTTCCGTGTGCTCTTCTTATAGGCTCTTACAAACTGTCCTCAGTTGTACTTAACAGACAGCAACTTTTGATCGACTTAAATCAAAGTTGCCATTTCAGTGGTCTGGGCATGGATCAAAGTGCAGTTTGTGACCTGGAAAGGCCTGACCCAGTGGTTCTTAAACAGTGGTATAGGTAAAGGTTCCCCTTGACATTTAGTCCAGTCGTGTCCGACTCTAGGGCGCAGTGCTCATCCCCGTCTCCAAGCCGTAGAGCCAGCGTTTGTCCAAAGACAGTTTCTGTGGTCACGTGGCCAGCGTGACTAGACACGGAACGCCGTTACCTTCCCACCGAGGTGGTACCTATTTATCTACTCGCATTTACATGCTTTCAAACTGCTAGGTTGGCAGGAGCTGGGACAAGTGATGGGAGCTCACTCCGTCGCGTGGATTCGATCTTACGACGGCTAGTCTTCTGACCTCGCAGCACAGAGGCTTCTGCGGTTTAACCTGCAGCGCCACCATGTCCCCTAAACAGTGGTATATGTACCGTCAATAGGATGCAGACATTGTCTAGATAGGGTGCAGGCTTTTCATGACAATTACTACGTATTCCGTTTTTCTCAGGAAGCATGTTCTCCTGGAAGGGGACTAATGGAAATGTTATCCATTCTATTACTACTAATGAAATTATTACTTTTCTCTCCTCATGTTGATTCTCAGCAACACTACAGCAAAACAAAAGGAAGCAAAGCAGAGCGTGCTGCTTATATATCTCTCCAGAGTGCTTGAAGCATTCTCTGAGCAATTTACAGTTTAATTATGCAGACTACATATCCCCCAGCCCCAGAGAGTTGGTACTCCATTTACCCACCTCAAAAGGATGGAAGGCTGAGTCAACCTTGAGCCGGATAACTGAGCCCAAACAGAGC
Organism: Intellagama lesueurii; assembly: GCA_037013535.1. Classification (NCBI taxonomy): domain Eukaryota; kingdom Metazoa; phylum Chordata; class Lepidosauria; order Squamata; family Agamidae; genus Intellagama; species Intellagama lesueurii. The sequence continues at coordinate 14,067,486 of JBAJHW010000003.1, forward strand.
AGAGTCTTGACTGCAGTACTGCAGTTTAACCACTGTGCCACAGGGCTCTTAATTGCCATCAGGCTCCTAAATCTTGCAAAGGTGGAGAACTGTGGCCCTGTATGACATGGAACCAGACTATTTGAAAGAACATATCTTCCCCATCAGCCTGGCCAGGTGTCAGGATCAATGAATAAGACAATAATGATACATTATTGTCTTATTCATGAGGCCACTAAGGACAAATTTGAAGGGGTGCCAGAAAAGACCTTCTCTGTAATGTACCCAGACTTCGAAATGTATTGACAAGGCAGGCTAGTCTGATCCCCTCCCTCCTGTTCTTCCACCAGCAGTTCAAAAACATTGTTATTCAGCCTGCTATTTAAGCTGCACTGTTGTTGTAGTGACTTTCAACCAAGTGCTGTTATTTCTTTTTTATTGATGTTGTTGTTATGCTCCATCAAGTAGTCTCCGACTTATGGCGACCCTATGAATGAGCAGTCTCCAAAATGTCCTGTCCTCAACTGCCCTGCTCAGCTCTTGGAAACTCAAGCTTTAGGGAGTCAGTCCATCTCGTATTTGGGCTTCCTCTTTTCTTGCTGTCTTCCACCTTTTCCAGCATTATTGTCTTTTCCAGAGAATCCTGCCTTCTCATGATGTGTCCAAAACAGGACAGCATCAGCAGTTTCAAAATTTTTGCCTTCAGAGATAGTTCAGATTTGTTTTGATCTAGAATCCACTAGTTTGTCTTTCTGGCTATCCGCAGAGCTACATTACCTGAACAGATACATCTACGCTATTTCCACATGAGCCCAAATCCTGGAAAATAAGCCCAGACCAACACAGAGAGGCCTCACAGATAGTGGGCCTTCTCCCTTTCAGACTCTCCGTTGTCCACATGGAGGGTGATGAAACTGATGATGGAGCACACACAAGTATGGGACACCTGAATAGAAATCTCATCTATGCTTGCTTATCGTATTACCCAGCAATGACATCTGAATGAATCTTAATGACCACCAGTACGATCAGGACTGTCAATACCCAGCGGTCTATGGGCCACACACACACTTCCTGAAGGTTTCCAGTCCTGATCTAAACAGGGCTCATCAAGTGTCTTTTACACACTTTCCCAGAAATATTCTTACAAAAACGGCAGTTCGTTTTAACCAAAAAAGCCCCCCCCCCAGTGGCCAAAATGTTGGGGGTATATGAAGGGCCCTAAGGTGTTGGCGAGTCTTCAGAATGTGGCTAAATTACCTCCCAAAACACCTGGAGGCCATAAGGAGACATTTTGAAGCAAAAAATTTGCTTGCAATTTTGTAAAAACATTTCTGGGGTGTGTGTGGGGAGGGGGTCACTGAGGAACCATATTTGGGCCCTTGTCGACTCCATGCAGACCACAAACTGCAAGTTGCCCTTCTATCGTTTAAACCATCCCATCGTTGGGCTTGGACCTTCAGCACAGGCATTACACTTCATATTTTCCCCCCTCCCCTCTCTGTGGATAAATATCTATTTACCAAGATTATATTACATGCCTTTGGAGAAGGAGGCTACAGTCTACAAAAGCTAATAGCAAATAGAACTCATTAATCTTTAAGGTGTCACCAAGACTCTTTGTTACTTTTTTTTAAGGGTAAAATGTGAATTTGAGGTCTTGTTGTTCGAAGGAGTAATCTTAATTTTTTTTTAAGTTCTAAAGCAATATGAATTAATTCAGAGCTTGAACAAAGACTCACCACTCCTATCCCTTCAAAAGCAAATATAGCGGTGCCAAAGAAGAGAGGATATTTCTTCCAGTCAGCCACCAGGGGTAGTTTTCGAGGAGGGGACAAACCCTGCAAAGAAATGTCACAGTGACAAAACCCATCGTGCTCAACACCTCCTGGCAATTTTAAAAGAGGAGCACCCTCTTTCAGGAAATAGGTGCAAAGTCTGATCATAGTTGCCTACGACAGGCAAGGGATCAGAGCTTGGGAAAGGTCTTCCTTTGGACTACATGTTCCAGAATTCTGCACACACAGCAGACATCTAACTAGGGGATACTGGGAATTGTTGTCCAAGGATAGAACATTTCCAGGCTCTGCAATCTGATCTAGAATGAGATGCAGCACGGAAAAAAACACCAATTTTTCAAAACTGGAGATTGATCTTGAATCAGTTCACCTGAGTTTCTCCTTATTTTCTTTCTTTTAATTCTTCTTCATGGGGGGGGGGGGAGGGAAGACCTTTTTTGGTGGTCTGTGCAGCCCCCAAAGGGCTCAGGGGCAGAAAATTAATTTCCAATCCAGACAATTTCTGCTTTTCACACAAGATTTTCTTTTGCTGCAATAGACCCGACATGTTTTTTTTTTCTCCCCACAAGAAAAAAGCTAGGTGTCTTTCATGACCCATTCCCAAAGTGATGGACTTGCACCAATGAATCACCATGACCTTTTAGACAACAAATGAGTTAATTTGGACAAATTGACTAAAGGCCATTGTTATTCACCGGTGCTCATTTTGGCTACACACCAGATGCATCATCATGCAGAGTTGTCGTCTTTCCCCAGTTATTGCCACTCAGCTCCACTTTAGATGTTTGCTGCAGCCTACACAAACTCAATAGGTGGGCTTTGGAAATTGACTAGATGCTAATGAAGGGGCTTTTAACCAAGACAGGGCTGCACTTTTTTGTTACTCATATTCTTTTAATCACTTTTTTAAATTCAGGCATGTTTTAATATCATAATATAACTGTATTAGCTTGCTGGTTAGCTTGGTGATTTAGGGATGTGGCTGTGGATGCAGAGGTTGGGAGTTCCATTCCAAACTGTGACTCCTGCAAAGTAAAGCCAGCCTGTGTGGCCTTGGTCAAGATGCCCAGTCCCAGGGCGCCCCTAGAGGAAGGGAAGGGTAAACCACCTCTGAGTATTTTCCACCTGAAAAAACCCTAAAAAGAGTCACCATAAGTCAGAATTGACTTGACAGCACATGATGATGATGTATTAAATAGGATAGCTTACTGCTTCTTTATTTTTATTTGTTTCTTAATCTTACTTTGAGCTGAACCAGTTTGGGAGAAACATGGGATAAAAAATCAAATAAAAGTGTGGAAACAACCCCAAGCAAGTGGTTCAAAAGTTCATTAATCACAGAATGCAAATGGGCGAGAATTAGACTGAGGGCTATGCAGGTCACCCCACTACATACATATACTCATATACATATCCCACTAAGGTTGGAACAGGCCAATGAGGGTCTTCTTGATGCTGTTGTACTACAATTTCCACCAATTCCTGACAGCATAGTCTATGGTGAGGAACGCTGGAAGCTGCAGTCCAACATCTAGAGGGCTGAACTTGGTCCAGCAGGGCTAAAACCATAAACACAACCCCAAAACAGGTCGCATGGTGAGAGACAGTAAAAAAAAAAAAAAAAAAACAAGCAAAGAAGCCATTCTTTACTCACCTGAACAATATATTGATAAATTAGCACTAGGCTGACAGCCATGGACAAGTTTGCAAGGAATGAGAACACTGACAGACTCTTCAGGTCACGAATGAAAACCAAGAGGATGATGAATGGAAGAAAGAACAGCATATACACTCGCAGGTCCATGGAGGTTTTGTGCGAGCAGCCTAGAGTTCCTGTGACATTTAGACCGCCATAGGTATTTTCTATATACCCTTCATGAATCTGCAAGAAAAACATGGTTTTTTTTAATGAAATGGGTTCCTTGTGATCTATTTAAAGATCCAAAAGCAGAGCACCTTTCACAGCGAGGTACGATTTCCAGGAACCTTTGTATTTCCACATACATTCAGCTCCAGGATAGAGACAGAGCCTTGGAATCTGAGCAATTTATTTCTCTGAAGAGGAAATTCATAAATATCCTAAGGATAGAGATGATAATGCACAGATGTTGGACTATGAACAATCTACCATTGATTCCTCCCCAACACATTAACTCAAACATGGCAGTCATTTCCACCTCATCAATATCGTTTCTTCTTTTCTTCCTCTTACCAATGCATCATGGGTAAAAAAGCATTAAACCCAACTTTCTTACATTCTATACACATGGCTCTTCACTCCTCCTTGCTGTGGTTCAAACTAGAGATGGGGACGAACTGGTGGTTTGGCAGTTCGTGCCAGTTCGTTTAGTGGCCAAACAGGTGTTTGGCATTTCAAAGCCCCTCCTCTTCCAGCAGTTGCCCACTCAGAGGCAGCATCCAGAGGAGGCAAGGCAGGGAAGCCAGGTTTATCTAGGTGGATTTAAAAAAAAACCCTAAAATATGCAAATTCTGGAGTACATTCTGACTCCACAGGAATTCCATGTACTAAGACTAAGCACTAGGATTAGAGTTAACAAAAGGTATGCATCTTGTATTTCTTGAATCCACTCAGAATTCCAATGTTGTATCGGTACCCATCCCACTCCCAGAATGAGACCACCCTATTGACAACCCCTTATGCTTTTTAGTGTCACAAGTTACCAACAAATAACACACGACATTTTATTTCTGTCCGATATATTCATTAACTGGAACAAATTATTTTTAAAAAAGCCTAATGGCAAATACAATAAATTTGTTGGGACAATTTCCATCCCAGTCCAGCAAAAAAGAACCTGAACAAACAAGCAATAGGTTTAACCCAGAGACATAGTTTATATTTCTTTAGAGAACAACAACCAGAATCCTATTGGCGATTTGTGTGTGCATAAGAACAAAATTCTATTCTGTTCTACCATTCTATTACCATGGCGAATTGTTGCTAACAAGGTACTGGTTATATTACAATGGACGCACCTGTTGGGTAATCATAACATGAGCAACAATTCCCCACAGTAAGTAATCCAATTTCACTTACAATTTGTAACTCACTAAAAGGATTCTGGCCATTGTTTGCAGAATGCCTACCCTTGTGAGCTTAGTTCTGTGTGCATCTGCAACGCAATGGCTGAAATCCAGCAGTAAGTCACTACTAGAATAGGCCCACCGAGTCAGAAGGAATTTGGTGAGTCAATACCTATGTATGTTCCATTGAATCAATGGGTCTACTCTAATTGCTGCTTAAAGATTTTAGACATTGGGGCTCTGGAGGACTAAAATGTCCCATCCAAGAAGACGGAAGTTAACATTGAAAAATAAATATAGGGCTCTTTGGAAGCTGTACCCCACACAGCTACCACTAAGAGTAGGAATGGGTAGGTAAACATATTATTTTAACAAATAGCAATTATTTCTATAACCACCATCACCCACATTTATCAAGTATATTACTATGACAGGGTTTCTCTCTCTGAAATTAAGTCATAAAATTAATGTAGAGAAAGGACTTGAATATCATGAACGCTCTGTACCTCTTAATATTCCATCATCTTGAAACATTTTCATGATCCTGGGGGGTACTATCTCTCAACTTTCAGATACCTTTAAGAACATCATCTAGTATCAACAGAATTATAATGCTAGGAAAACACACAGAGATGTCAGTTTTCACCCACCCAAAACATCCTCCTGCAGCCCCATCTTATACATATTTACTCAGAAGTTCTCTATTGCATTCAGTGACAACCAACTCAGAAGTACATGTATGAATTATCTCCGACCTTAGCCATACATTCATAAACCAATCAGCCAATCCAGAACTGTAGCTTTACCAGTGTACTACTAGAGTTCCATCTATCTTTCAAGAGAAGAAAATAATTCAGACTCATAACAGGATTCATCATTATTCCAAATGTCACTGATTCCTAGAAACATCTGGATGCTTCTCATTTCCATTTCTTTCCTACTCGAGGTTGGACAGTATCACAGCTATTCTGAATCAGCATGTGCCAGCTTTCAACTATGATGTTGTGTTGCATCTGAACCACTCTCTAAGGCAGTGGTTCCCAACCTTGGGTCCTCAGACATTCTTGGACTGCAATTCCCAGAAGTTTTAACCACTAGCTGTCCTGGCTAAGGGCTTCTCAGATTTACAGTCCAAGAAAGTCTGGGGACCCAAAGATGGGAACCAGTGCCTCAAGGTTTTTCAGTCAAGAAGTTCTCTTCCTTACACTTCTTTCCCCATTTATTTCACCTGGAATGAATGATCAGCTGTTAACTATTTTGTCTGTCATTAAGTGATAACCAAATAATGATCAAAAATACTGGAGCAATGCTTTTGAGAATGCTCCAAAAGTGTACTATATTTTTGCTGGTAGTTGTAATATTGAAGCTATTATATTCGTAAATGTCTTTTGTTTGTTTCAATGGAAGCATATACACTTATGTGTCATTTAACCATGCTTTTATGCTATTAGCCTTCATGCAGTGCCACCTTAACAGGCAACACAAAAGCATGGTAGAGTAAAAGCTACAATTCAAAATCATTTTGATTTACTCCCTTTCCAGTTTTATTCAGAAAATGACACTATAATAATGGCTAATTTAATAAGGCCAGGAGGCTTCCATATGAGCAATGGGAAGAAAAATCATAAGAAAGAAGCTGTGTTGCTACAATCTTTACAATGTAAAGCTACTTCGAAGAGCACTTCACACTGAAAAGATCTACCTTGTGGTGTAATCTGAGCTTCAAAAGCAGTTTCAGATTTTAGCAGTCAATTGGAAATAAAAATATTTCACATTTTTTTTAAAATTGCAAATGTTTCAAATTTTAGTATGCATTGGTCCAAGCATTTCCTATAACTAACCTATCAGTTAACTGACATACACCAGGAAGAGGTCATTTTCATCCCCCCCAAATCAAGTTTTGCTGCTGAATCAACACAGACTTAGACCCAACGATGTAGACATACTACTATATTGTCCCCTGCAGAATTGTAAACAATGTCCCCAACTTCCATCCATATTCCATGTGCTGTTGTAATGTTTCTGCAAATCAAAAAGGAGCTGGGACAAAACATGTCCCTACAAATTTCCACTGTTAGGATACTTTCTTATGCCAGCTGACATAATGGCCAAAATCCTGTTGCACAGTTATGCAGAAGGTGTAACTTTTAAAAACACACTGGTATAAGTTAAGAAATCTCAGTAGACATTATCTGATGTACAACTGTCATGCAACGGTGTATGCAACCGATAATGTCTACGGAGATTTCTTAACTTTCGGAAATTTGCCTGTAAAAGTTATACCTTTTGTGTAACTGAACAACAGGATTTCAGCCAACTTGTCGGGACAAAACATGCCTCATGCTTTTTTCAGAAACCCATAATTGGTGAGAAGCCGAAATAAATACTCTGGCTGTCAGCGTATTGAAACCATTTTAGGGAAGGGGAAAGCAATAAAATATTGGTAGGTTCATTAAATACAAGGTACATAATTTAACCCCAATCCCTAAATTACTGGTAGGCAAAATCCAGCTGCATGAGGCCCTCCAAGATCACCCCATGCCATCAGTGCAAATATGGGGAGAGACACACTGAGTCTTCCTACTCCAGGAACACTCTAGGAACAATTGTTTTTACTTTAAGGAGGTTGAAGTGGGAGTCCTACAAGTCCCCCCCCAAAAAAAAAACAATACAGGAGGTGTCCATCCAGGTAGCCTCTGCTCCCCTCCTTTCTTCTGGACCCTTTCCAGCCTCGTACAGCCCCAACAGCATGGTGACGAACTTCTGGCTCTCCAGATTTTTTGGACTACAACTCCCATAGCCCTTTATCATTGGCAATATAGGCTGGGGATTCTGGGAGTTGTAGTCCAAAACATATGGAATGTCAAAGGTTCACCACCCATGCTCTAGAGTGCGTGGGGAGGGGTAAAAAGAGGGGGGGGCGGGCTGAACCACCAGTTCCGTTGGCTCAACAGGTGTTCCACGGTTCCGATGACCACCCTCTCCAGAGGCAGCGCCTGGAGGAGACAGGGCAGGGAAGCTGGGGTGCTCCCTCTGAGTGGGCGTCCACCAGAGGGGGTGAGGTGCCGAACTGCAGAACACTTGTTGGGCCACTGACCAAAATGGCAGTTTGTGCCCATCTCTGCTCAGAACACTGGAATTCCACTGGTTCTGAACTCACTGGGTTAGAAATTACACCAGAACTTATAGGTGAAAACAAAATAAATATAAAAAGCAAAAAAAAAAAAAAAAACATAGCAGCACCTTAAAAACTAACTTTTACGTGTGTTTTTTAATATATGCTTTCATGGATAAGTCTCCTTCATCAGACATAAGCTTATCAGTGCCTCTAAGTTTGGGACTGGAAATTCTACAAGATCTTGACTTCGTTATTTTCTGACACCTCTCCTACCTGATGTTCCCATGAGATTTTGGAGGCTGGCAAGTTATATTTTATGTATAATGACCAGTACACTAATTTTGCTACTCTATCATGTCTAATTCTGCAATCTGTTTCTGCAATCTTTGGACAATCGCAGATGAGGTGTGACACAGAGTCAACATTTGCTGTTAGCACTTTATTCTTATTCTTGTTCTTATTCTTATTATCATCATTATCATTATCCCAATCATTATTCCTGGGATGGGAGTTTTTAAAAAGTTTGCACTTACGCTTTCTGTTTCTGTTCCAAACTCAGCTGCTCATGTAGCCCAGGGGGCAACGCAGACAAAGAAAAAAGGGTTGCACTCTAGCAAACTTCAAAAAGGATGTCAAGTTACATTATCCTCTTCATATCTCATCTGCCCATTGCAGCCCAGACACAGCCGACAAGCCACAAACACCCTGAACGGTTAAATACCGGACTGGTCAAAGGAGTTAGCAGAAACATGAAAGAGCAACTCGCCTACAAACTCTCTCCCCGATGTTATTATTGTCTGGGGCAGAGCAACAGTTTATAGCTGATTGCGATAAGATGTTCTGTGCCGATGACTCATTTTCTGCCTAACCTAGTCTCCTTCACAATGTCAGACTTAATACCATCATCTTCTCCAACCACCCGGTCACCATCGCTTTGAAGCTCTGGTAATTTGCTCCAGTGCGTCACTAGACTAGGTTAGTCATGTTGTGCCGAGCTATGGGATGTATACATTACCCTTCCCCTCGCTTTCTTTTCCTCCCACCTCCCCACCCTGCTCCTAAAAGAAAACAGGAAGGAACCAGGCAAAACAAAGTATCCAACTTTAGGATGATGTTCTCCATGCTGCTCTTTGACCACAGCTTAATGGCATATCCATGTTCAACTTCCCACGTGGACTATCAAAAAGAGATTTGCCTTTTAAAAATTAGTGAAGATATTCCAAATGTGTTTTTTAACATTCACACAATTGCCTTATGAAGCGCACTGTGATAGAAACCCAGAATTTGCACACAGAAGGTCACAGTTTCAATCCCCAGCATCTCCAGGTAAAGTTATGGAAGGATCCTGCCGGAAATGCTAAGGTGCCATTACTGGTCACCGCTGGCAACAGCAGGCAAGAGTGACCAAAGATCTGACATGCTTCCTAAGTTTCACTTATATCAGTGGTTCTCAACTAGGTATGGGCACCAACCACCGGTTCGGTGCTTGTGCTGGTTCCTTTGTTAGCCAAACAAGTCCTTGGCAGTTCCCAGCTCTGCCTCCTCTGGCAGCTGCCCACTCAGAGGCAGCACCCTGGCTTCCCTGCCCCATCTCCTCCAGGTGCTGCCTCTGAGTGGATGACCACCAGAGGAGGCAGGGCTGGGAACCGCCAAACACCTGTTCGGCCAAGAATTGTCTACTCTCAACCTTGGATCCCCAGGTGTTCTTGGACTACAACTCCCAGAAATCCTGGCCAACACAGCTAGTGGTGAAGGCTTCTGGGAGTTTTAGTCCAAGAACACCTGGGAACTCGAAGTTGGGAATCACTGACTAATATAGATGAGTGATGTACCAGCCGATCACAGCTGTCCATGTTTTATTGTCTTTAAGAAAACAAAAATCCAATGGAAACTAAATATACCCATTGGTCATGGAGCCTGACAGTGGCCAGAATCCTAAAAGCCCACTCCATGTTCCTTTATTTATGAGAATAAGGAAATATGAAAATCAATATGAGAGATGGGAAATGAAGAAGTTTTTTTGAGGAGAAACTCAACCAACAAAATTCCATGCCTCCTACTCCTTACTCCAGAAGCACAGGGAAAGTGGAGCAGGTCATGAACTTACCATTAGAGATGGGCACAAACCTCGGTTCGGAGGTTTGTGCCGGTTTGTACACATGACACCACAGATGCCGCATGCTCTCTTCCCCACCTCCTCGGCAAATGCCACACTGACCAGCCAGCATGCGCTCCTCTCCTCCTCCTCTTCGGCTGTTCAGCCAGTCCCCAGCAGGAGCATGGGCTTGCCTGTCCTACCTCCTTGTCCGAGTGGGTGATAAGCCACTGAGTCAGCGCAGGGAAGCCCATGCTCCTGCTGCAGACTGGCTGAACAGCCAAAGAGAAGGAGGAGTGGAGCAAGTGCCAGCTGGTGATTGGGGATCCAGCTGGGGAGGTGGGGGAAGGGAATGCGCTAACAAACTGGCATGAACCTCTGAACCTCTAGGTCCATGCCCATCTCTACATGTCTTCTATGCCATCAAGTGGTGGCTAAAAATGTCATTCATTCAATGTCTGTCATTGCACCCCTACCGCAGTATTTGAGGCTGAAAACCACCTGTAGAGGATGGAGTGCCTGGGAGCAACAGAAATGTCATATTGCTTTATGAAGCAGTTCAGTTTCATTGGCTGAAATCCTTTTGCACCTGGCAGACGACAGAGTAACACCGGCAGATGTTTGCAGGGCAATACGCCCAAGCAGTTCACATTGCCCAACTAATCGCTCAACTAGTTCCTCACAGTGCAGCTAGCTGTGCTACACTCCTGCAGAACTGCTTCTTGAACATGCCTTGGCACAATTTTTGCTACCGCTTGCACAGTTTCAGTTATGCACTCCTGGCTGTGCAACAGGATTTTAGCCACTGAATTGCTAAAGGAATCTTCTTGCAAGCTGCCTTGTGCCTGCTTTTTGCTTACAGGATAGATTCAGCACTGGAAGAAAAGGGTCTCCTCTGATGCAGCAGAGATGAGAAAGGTCCTTGTGTCCTTAGCACCACTGGATTAACTGAGTACGGAAGATATACAATCAAAACTAATCTAACCACATCATAGATTTTTAAGAAGTCTCCTGGCAGCAAGGAGTGGGGAAAATCTGAGTTTTGAGCATGAATATGGGGTATAATTATTTCTAATTTGGTGCAAATGCAATGCCACTTTCCTTCTAGCAAAAAAGAAAAAAGCTATCAGTTTCTTGTAAAAATCCAAGAACAAGGGTAGTTAATACCATTGTAGAACCAGTGTGGTGAAGTTAATAGGGTGTTAGACTAGGATTCAAAAGACCTGAGTTCAAATCCCCGCTTGGCCATGGAAACTCCCTGGGGTGGCAAGGGCATCTCACATACCTTGAAAAGCCTATTAAGGTCACCACAAGTCAGACACAACTTGATAACAGATAACAACAGTGATCCCTTGATTGGACCGCTAGAATAGTAAAAGCAGGTACAATTTAGTGGAAGCACTAGACATAAGATTTATTTTGAGATCAAATGAGAACTATTACCTACTAGATAGAAGAAGATGGAATCCCCTGAGCATCTAGACTGGGTGTTTTTCCACAATGAAATGAAAAAGAAAAAATGCTGTCTGTTCAGGGTAATTTTTGGAATTCTTTGTTTGCCTGATGAATGATCCTGCAACTTAAACTTTCACATGTTTTCAATATTTTAGGGCTCTAATGAAGGCATTACCCTTTCCCCTTTGTTTTTGGACTTCTCCTATAAAAGACGCCCACAGGCACTTACACAGAAGCTCAACTGAGACCAGATCTCTTCTGCTATGTCATGACGTTCCAAAGATGCACGTTGAAGCAAAGAAGTGATGTTATTAGAACAGTGTACTTAACTCTTCAACTTAACGCTTCTTCCCAACTGCATCGCCATACTCTCCGGCCCATTCTATCCCCTCTAAGCATCTCCGTTTCCAAGGCAACCACCGATGTCTTCAGCATGCCTCCTAGAGAAAACCTCAGCATGGTGTGAATGAAATGTCTCTCTCGCTTTCATTCATTAAACTGCAGCTCTAAATCGAGAATTACAGACTGCAACTGCCATCTCATTCAGACTTGCTGTAGTACCACACAACAGCTTCCTCTGTGTTGAACCATGCTAAGGATGATGAAGGGTGCAAGAAGAGGGGGCCCAGCAATACAGTAAGGCTCAACTGGTTCATGAGGACCAGGACATGATGGGGCATCTTCACTGGTTCCATCCATCTGGATTTTGAGCTTAAAAGACCAAGGTATAGTCACATGGAGAGTGAACTGTAAGCAAGCACAAAACAGCTTGAGCCCAAGCTATCTCAAGGACTTCATCCACCTTTATAAGACTGCTTGAATGTTAAGATCATCAGAAGAGGTCTTTCTCTCAATTCCACCACCTTCACAGATGCCTCGGGGGGGGGGGGGGTTCTCTGTTGATGCTCCCAGACTTTGAAACTCCCTCCCACAGAAGTCTAGGCTGGACCCCCTCTTTACTGTCCTTCTGCAAACAGAAGAAGACCTTTCTCTTCAGGCAAGCTTTTCCTGAGTGATTGGCTGTTGAGTGGGTTTTTTTAAATGGATTGCTGTACCTTACTGCATTGATTGTGTCTTTAATATTGCTTATAGTTTTTTAGTATGCCATATGTTTGATCCTTTTTAGTATTTGTATACTCACTGTTGTTAGCCTTCATATTGTGTTTTAATGATGTAAGGCACCTTGGGTCCGTTTTTAAGCAGAAAGCCAGGATAAACATATTTTAAATAAATAAATAAACTGTGACACCACACAACACTGTCACTGACCACAGGGCACGCCTCATAGTGCCTTAGTGCTCAGTTTCCTGGCCTTAAGGAGCGTAAGTCAGCCTCAACTCTGTTCCTTAACTTGCAAGCCTCTGATCAGTGAACAAAATAAAAGCTCTGCAGGATCAGACCTAAGGCCCATCTAGTCCTACATCCTGTTTCCCACAATGGTTAACTAGATATCCCAATGAAAAACACCCAAACAGGACACAAATGTTACAGCACCTTCCTAGATATGCTTTGCATCAACTGGTACTCAGACCTGGTCCTTTTAGGATTCTCTTGTATTCCTGAACATCACGAGAAGATGAGGGAGAGATTGTTCCAACACTACAGATACTCCATGAACATCTTTGTGACCAAGCTAGAAGTATACCAGGAAATACCACCAGGAACACAAAGGACAATGAGGTGGAGGGGGGGGGAGTATGGCTCTGAACAGAGGTGGCAGAAGAAAATGTAAGAAATGCGGAATGATGATTTATGCCATCGGTAGTACCATTGGCAATTTACTGTATCTGACATGTATGCACTTGAAAATAAGTTTTTTGCTCCAAGAAATGGAAAAGCAGTAAATCAAAAGTCATAGCTGTCCATTTGGCTCCCCCTACAGGCCAAAATAAATATTTCAGTTCAGCTTCTCAATTCCATAAAGAGTCATGTATTTTACTAAAACAATAGGAACCTAAAAACAAGCCAGACCGTTGATATATCTAACCCAGTGCTGTTCAGTATAAGCAACTCTTCAGGGGCTCAGAGAGGAGTCTTTTCCAGCTCTACTGGATTTATTCTTGCATTTAATTTTCAAACTAACACTTTTCCTTGAGAAGCAACCTGAGAGAGAGCAAAGTATCTTAAAAGTACAAACTACATGAAGCAGTTAGCAATAAGCATTACAAACAAACAAAAAAGTTAATATAGCTTGTAACCAAATGCTCTCTTAAAGCTGCCTTGGGATCTTTTTAAGGAGGAAGTTGGGGGGGGGGGGGATACAAATATTTTAAATAAATTATTTATTTATTTATTTATTTATTTATTAAATTTATATCCCGTCCATTTAGACAGCGTCTACTCTGGGCGGCTAACAATAAAAAAGACTAAAAACAATCTAATATATCAAACAACAATTTAACAACAAATACAATATCATTCAAGATGGGAAAATAGAAATCAAGCGGTGACAGGAGGGAAGGCCTGCCTAAATAGCCAGGTCTTGAGTTGGCTCTTAAAAACACCCAGCGAGGGGGCCAGGCGGATCTCGGGGGGGAGCCTATTCCAAAGGCGAGGGGCCACTGCCGAGAAGGCCCGGTTTCTTGTTCTTTCTTTCCGGGCCTCCCTCGGTGTTAGGCCCCTCAGCAGCCCCTCCTGGCTAGAGCGAGTGATTCGAGTAGATCTAGGTGGGAGGAGGCGTTCCGCTATATATCGAGGTATTATTTATTTAATAAATAAATAAGTCTGCATACAGCGGCGGAAATCGGTGGCTTTGTGTGTATTAATCTGAAACTAGAGTAGACCCATTGAATCAGTGGGAATTTGGAGAGTCAACTCCTCTATATTTTCCATTGATTAAATAGGCCTACTCTAGTTGTGGTTTACTACACTAAGCTGGAGGAGACTCTTGAGAGTCCCCTGGACTGCAAGGAGATCAAACCTATCAATTCTAAAGGAAATCAACCCTGAGTGCTCACTGGAAGGACAGATCCTGAAGCTGAGGCTCCAATACTTTGGCCATCTCATGAGAAGAGAAGACTCCCTGGAAAAGACCCTGATGTTGGGAAAGTGTGAAGGCAAGAGGAGAAGGGGACGACAGAGGACGAGATGGTTGGACAGTGTCATCGAAGCTACCGACATGAATTTGACCAAACTCCGGGAGGCAGTGGAAGACAGGAGGGCCTGGCGTGCTCTGGTCCATGGGGTTGCGAAGAGTCGGACACGACTTAACGACTAAAGAACAACAACAACACTAAGCAACAGGATTTCAGCCAGTGCCCAGAACAGGATGGCGGGGGGGGGGGGGGGAGACAAACGGGAAAGGAAATGGGGCATCTCTATATAAGATGATGATTCTTTTAGGGTTGTAATGTACTGCCAAAATAGGTCACTACAATACTGTGATTTGCTTTTTTCTGTTCCCACCTCACCAGGAAGGCAAACATAAACGTGTCTCCCTTCCTGGCCTTGCTATCTGAATAATCCAGTGCATGAATGAAGTGGGAACATGCAGCTCTTCAGTTGCTGTTAGACTACAACTCTCATAATCTCTGAACCCTGAACATGCTGACTAGAACTAAGAGGAGTTGGAGTCCAACAATATTTTGTAACAGGAGCACAGTTTCTCTCTCACCTGGTATAAAACATTATGTATTCGTTTGTTGTTTCAGCTTACATTCCACCTCACAGTGCAATGCACTTTCTGGGTGGTGGACAAGAAAACATACAAGAAAAAATAAATACCAAAAAATACACAAATATAAATTGACAGACAAATAAATCTATCATAAAACATGACACTTAGCTTAAAAAAAAAACACCACCGATTTTAAACAGGAAAAAAAACCCATTACAGATAATATTTCATGCTTAATTACTATCAGACCTTTCCCACCAGACTCTAGAGGATGAGGTAGATGAAGCTTCTTACTCCAGTCTTTCAACACATGCCAAACTGTTATAGGCTGTTTGGAGCGATTTCCATCATAAAGTTTGTTATAAAATTACAATCCACTCCCCCAATTGGGAAATTTAAAACTGAGATTTACTGAAGAAAACCCGTTGAGTTAAAAGTCCAGTAGAAAGTAAAACCTTTCACTGGATCTGCTTGATACCAAAGAGAAAACAATATGAAGAATGTATTATTTTAATTTCTCAACTCCGAGTGACATCTGGTTTAAATATTATCAGGGGAGTTTTACGTAAAGGGGAGGACAATCAGTGGCCTGTCATGAAAGTTTTGGAAAGGATTTGTACTATTAAGTAATTGATAACTGGATTCTAAGAAATTTGGTCCCGGATGTATACCAAGCCTTTGTTGTGTCTTTTTAAAGTATTTTGAAAACTGAGAGGACACCTTTGAAAAATCTCCCAAATCATAATGGGACTCATGGGTGGAAGAGAGTGATAGAAGAAGACACATGCCCAGAACATCTGGTAGGAGATGAAAGGGACATGATGGGCCATGATTATCTCTAGATGTGGAGCTGCATTATTCTGTCCATGCCAGTCTGTGTTCAAATCTTATACAGAATGGAAGAACCGTTCAATTCCATGCTATTGACTTTAACAGCATGTGACTCTAGTCTTCTTCATCTTTATGGTGAAGAAACTGTATCTATGATATGTCGGGTCCAAGGTGTTCACCACCTTATGAACCTTTTGAACCTTATGAACCTAGTGAACCTTATGAACCTAAATGAGCCATTTGAATACCTCATCTAAGGGGGATAGGCAGAGAACTGGCAATAATGTACTTCCAGTGATCTGTCACTTCCAGGAGATGGGCCTGTTTGAGGATTTTGAACAAATTTCTAAACCATTTAGAGCATGCTGCAGAAGTCCACTTTAGGAGGAAAGAGCTGAAGGTATGTTCAGAAACAGAGAGTGAGCTTTTATAGGGGAATAGTTCTGTTGCATGGGAAGCAAAGGTCCTAAAGTGATACAGTAAGAGGGTATTATACAACAGTATTTGAATTTCCAAAGAGTTTTTACTTACTTGCTTCACATTTTCTGCCAAGAACACAATATACACACTGCAAAAGCCCAACTGGGTAATCACAAGGAAGAAGTCAACAGCACACCTAAAAGGAGACAAGAAAAAAGAGAAAACCACTTAAGTTAGTCAGTGTCTAGTTTGTGGAGAGGCACAGTGATTTATGAGGACACACAGAATGCACTGGAAAACTCAAAGGCTGTGAGGAACAGAGCTATTTCTATGAGGAAAGTTATTCACTTTTTTCCTCTTCAACAACTATGTCAACTTTCCAATGTACAAAAACATGAGCTATGTCTGAGGAAGTGGACTTGATCCACAAAAGCTCACGCAGAAATAGAACCATTAGTCTTTAAGGTACCACAGAGACACAAAAGAAATCAAGTTGGGCTGAAACTGCCCTTATCTAAATATGTTAGTGCTCTGTCCCCGATCGACCAAATGCCCAATGCAGTCTCAGGCAGATTCAGATACACATAAGAGTCACTTGACTCGTACATCCTCAGGGCATGAGGCATGTAGAAAGAACCGTTGTATCAAGAAAACAGCACTCTTCCGTTAAGGAGAGCAGTTGAACTGCAAACCAGACCACGTTGGTTCTGCACAAGGTCCGGGAATGTCAAGCGCTATAACCAGTCGTAAAGTTAAGGCGAAGTAATCTCAGTACCTCGGCTGGGCATCACTGAGAACCGTCACATGAGTCACTTTGAGCTTTGTAAAGGAGGAGTGGGATACAAGTACATTAGGTAAGGAAGTATATTGGGCCAAATCCAAAGAAACAAAACCAAACGAAATTTTAAAAAGACCACAAAAGCTCACATTAAAAGATAATAGTCTTTAAGGTGCCACATGTTTTTGTCTTGATTTGTTGCTTTGGATTTTGCCTGATATGCTTGCACAGAGTAACATGGCTACCCGTCCTAAAACTAAGTGAGGAAGTGGGGTAGCAAACATTCAAGTGAATCCATCTTCAAGTTATAGATGCTTCAGCAGCTGCAATTAACAGGTGGTTTAGGATCAGCCACGACCTCAATGACCTCCTCTCCCGATGAAGACAGATAGCCACTGGTGCTTTAGAAGATTTATTCTATAGATCAGGGGTGGGCAATTAATTTCTATAGGGGGCCACATGAAAAATCTGAACTGTGTTCAGGGGCCGAACCAACTTTACTTAAAAATAAAATGAAACAGTGATGTTATGATTGTTTTTATTTTAAACTTGTTAATCTTCACAAATACTAAAGAGGTTTTTTGCGGTATGTTAAAGATAAGCAGCGGGCCGGACAGTAGCGGCTTGCGGGCGGCCTGCGGGCCGCACTTTGCCCAGGTCTGCTATAGATGGTTGACGTAGATGCCGTATGATACAATGCAGCGAAAGGAAACATACAGACACCCTCATCCACTGGCAAGTCCCGCTGGGTGTGATCTTCGGAGGCACAGCACCACATGAATGACCAGCTCCCTCTCCAACAGAGGAGGAGCTACCACAAAGTAGGCAACCCATGGAGTTTCTACACTCAAGCCTCCCTCTGCTGAGAGTGGCAGAGAGGAACAGCAGATATAACCACCTTTCTGCAGGGGAGGAAAACTATTACAAGCTAAGTGGCACAAACTCCTCCTTTGATCAGGTCAGCATGTGATCACCTTGATAAGGTAAACCACTCTTAGAGCAAGAGGTTTGTAAGCAGAGGCTGTGATGTGTAGTTGTTTTCTATGCTCAGATCCCATCTTTGCTGTCCTTCCACAAGCAAACGAAGACCTTTCTCTTCAGGCAAGCTTTCCTTCAGTGACTGGCTGCCTGAGTGATTTTTTAAAAAAATGGATTGTCGTGCCTTACTGCTTGAAATGTGTTTTTGGTATTGTTTTTGTTTACTGTGTTGTAGTGTGGCATTTGACCCTTTCTAGTATTTAAATATTGTATTTTAAAGATGTAAACTGCCCTGGGTCCTTTTTAAAGAGAAAAGAAACTCATTCAAGAGTTGTAACCCTTTGGCAGCAGGGACAAAATGCCATGATATCCAACGGACACTATCTCCTCTGCTAGATGCTGAATGAACTTAGCATTCTGTCTTTGTGAACTCAATTAAAGTAAAGTGTGCTCTTATATACTGCCCCAAAGCATTTAAAACACTATCTGGGTGGTTTAAATTTTTTAATTATGCAGGCTACCCATTGCCCCCACCAGCACCAGGGAGCTGGATACTCAATTTACCAACCAAAGAAGGATGGAAAGCTGTATCAACCTTGAGCTGGCTACCTGAGCCCGTCAGGATAGAACTCAGATCATGAGCAGAGGCTTGACCGCAGTACTGCAGTATAACCACTTAACCACAAATTAAGTTTGTCTTTACCTAAGTCTAAAATATCTCAACTACCTTGACTGTAGGAATCTTTTAAAATTTATATTTTGTGGATTGACAGCTTCAGGGGCTTGCTTGCATATACTCATATCTGTTACGTTTTACACCAGAAGTGTACTCACACCCCTCATGCTTTATGCCAGCAGTGCAATCACTATTTTTACATTAATTTTCTGCTTCCCAAGCAATTGAATTATAATGCAGAAATGAGTTTACCTTCCCCAAGATGCTCGTTTCTGTAATGCATTAAAAGGACCTACTTCCATCGCATGGCTGACTGTGTCACTGTATCCTAAGGATGTCTTCTTCAACCTAAGAAGAAAAAATAGTAATTATTTCTCCATCTAGGATCAGCGAAGAAGATGCAAGTTTGCAAAATGCAAATGGGTGGTGGAAGCATGTGAAAATATGAATAATTCCCCCATCCAGATTTTAAAAAATGCAAGTCTGAAGAATGAGATCTTTTTCTTAAAGTTCCATGAAGCAGAATTAATTAGATGTATTTCAATTTAAAGACAATGGAACCTCACACATTGGATACAGTTAGTCATACAGCATACAGAGCAGGTACATGACTCCTTCTGAGCCAAACCAAATCCTAAAAATAAACTGAGAAATGCAATCCAGGCACTGGAGGACATGCAAGGATTCAACATGCCAAAGCATCCCTGTATTTAACAGCTCACCTGGCAACCAGGAATTCTACACAGGTGAGCAAGCAGACCAGTGGAGGAAAAGTTGTTCAAATTCTCCTCCACTGGGGTACTCAGCTTTGATGTTAACTACAGAGGAAAATGAGAGCCAATTTGCTGCACTGGACAGACTGAGAGATTGGAACCCAGGAGACATGATTTCAAAACCCTCCTTGGCCATGGAAACTCACTGGTGTGGGGGGGTGGCACTCATAAAACCACCCCTTAAACATCTCATAAACCTTGAAAACTCTATTTGTCTTGCCATAACTCAGAGGGTCGTTGAAAACACACAATAAACAAAGGAAAATCTCTCTTCTTCCCTTTAATTAACAATGACAGTTATGTGACCTGCAAAACCCCTGAGTTTGCTTCAGTCCTCATAGAAAGCATTTTCCAAACAGCAATAAACTGCTAAAAATGCAACCTATTTTTGTGTGGGGCCTGGCCTTAAATGGGCAATTAAGACCCCTTAGCAAGATAAAACACCTACGGCTGAATGCTGTTATAACTGGTTTGCCCATATGAATCAGGCTGCTTGCTTTTTTGTTGTTGTTTAGTCGTTTAGTCGTGTCCAACTCTTCGTGACCCCATGGACCAGAGCACGCCAGGCCCTCCTGTCTTCCACTGCCTCCCGGAGTTGGGTCAAATTCATGTTGGTAGCTTCGGTGACACTGTCCAACCATCTCATCCTCTGTTGTCCCCTTCTCCTCTTGCCTTCACACTTTCCCAACATCAGGATCTTTTCCAGGGTGTCTTCTCTTCTCATGAGATGGCCAAAGTATTGGAGCCTCAGCTTCAGGATCTGTCCTTCCAGTGAGCACTCAGGGTTGATTTCCTTCAGAATGGATAGGTTTGTTCTCCTTGCAGTCCAGGGGACTCTCAAGAGCCTCCTCCAGCACCACAATTCAAAAGCATCAATTCTTCGGCGGTCAGCTTTCTTTATGGTCCAGCTCTCACTTCCATACATCACTACTGGAAAAACCATAGCTTTGACTATGCATACTTTTGTTGGCAAGGTGATGTCTCTGCTTTTTAAGATGCTGTCGAGGTTTGTCATCGCTTTCCTCCCAAGAAGCAGGCGTCTTTTAATTTCGTGGCTGCTGTCACCATCTGCAGTGATCATGGAGCCCAAGAAAGTAAAATCTGTCACTGCCTCCATATCTTCCCCTTCTATTTGCCAGGAGGTGATGGGACGAGTGGCCATGATCTTCGTTTTTTTGATGTTGAGCTTCAGACCGTTTTTTGCACTCTCCTCTTTCACCCTCATTAAGAGGTTCTTTAATTCCTCCTCACTTGCTTGCTTTTTTAGACTACCCCTAATAAGAGAGCTGTCACAAGGAACATTTGCATTTCAAAATTCACCACAGCAACCAGCATGAAAACAAAGAGGGCAGGACAGAAAGCAAAACACTGAGGAGCCCACTATTAGCCTAGTAGCCCATGGTTACCTACTGGCCACAGATCCTCCATAGCCAGGATGCAAATGCAGGTTGTTTAAAAAAATAGTTGCAGGAGAGGAACATTTGTAATTTGCTACAAGGCTGCACAGAAATCCTCAATATATTGCAATAGTTCAACACTTACCTATGAGAAAGGTACTGGCTGCATCGCACCAAGATGTGCATGCAGTGAATTGACACGATTCCAATAAACACAAGACTGATGGGCCCAAGCTGGAAGAAACAGGGAATGTGCAGATTATCAGTAATATACAGAGCTGAAAAAGTTCCATTTTTGTTCCGCAGAACCCAAAATCTCCCAATCAAGCACAGCCAGGAGGGGGAGGGGGGAACCAAAGGACGATGAATGTGATGGAGTATCCAAGAAAAGACCATGGCTGACTGGAATCCTGGACAGGGACCCTCCCTATGGCACAGTTTGTTGCTGATTCCACTTGCGCTCTACAGCAAAATCTAGGTTGGTAATTTCTTTCCCCCAGGTGAGAATGGGCTGGAACTTACGACAATGCCTGCATTTTTTATTGCAAGTGGTAGTCCTAGAAGTCCTGTCCCAATGTTCCCCTTCAGCAGATGGGTGAGTGTCTGTACAAACCTGAAAAACACACAAAAAACAAAAAAAAACACAAAAAATCTAGAGAGTAACACCTGTAAACTACTACATTGCACAATCAGCTACAGCACAAACGCTTTGGGAGTAGAGACGGGCATTTACTGTGCTTCGGCCCAATTTGGTGGATCAAGCCCACAGGCATTGCGTCGGTACCCTGGATTCCACACCCCGTCTCCTCCCATGAAATAGGAATATAGTACATACGTAATCCCCTCTTGATCATCAAGCTGATACTTCTTCTCTGCTGGCAGCAACCGACTCTCATCCTCGTCATCACTGTCTGAGTCCAGCTGTTCTATTAAAGGCTTCATTACTTCAAGATCTATTTTAAAAAACAAATTCATTGCATGTTAAGATTATTTAATAATTAGTATGTGTAGCAT
This sequence comes from Intellagama lesueurii, assembly GCA_037013535.1. NCBI lineage: Eukaryota > Metazoa > Chordata > Lepidosauria > Squamata > Agamidae > Intellagama > Intellagama lesueurii. The sequence goes on from JBAJHW010000003.1 coordinate 14,089,460, forward strand.
CCAAAATGTTTTGAGTGTGTCAGGTTGTTCTTTTCCTGTTGCATTAATATAGACCATCATTTAAAATGTCCAAACGCAATACACTATCCAAGATGATCAATTTACACTAAAGTGTTAATTTCTTACTCAGGTTTTGTCTGGTTTTTGAAACCTCAACAGAACTTTAAGACTTCTAGGGAAAAATCTGAAGCCTGTCACAGCTGGCATTTATCCCAACAAGGGTTAATTCCAGAATGAAACCAGACAATCATTGACAATCATATCAAAATTCATCTGAGTATCAAGGTATAAGTCTTTTCACTGATGTAATAATTCCAGGCAACATCAGCTCATCGAATTCTATACAAGCTTCATTTCTCTACATTGCTTCTCTGTTCCATAAGCATAAAATACATCAAAGAGAAAAAAGTTCACATACTGTACATTGAAAACATTATTACAGCTATGAAAACTGTAGGCACAAATCTCAAAAATAAACTGCCATTCAAAAATCTTATAACGATAAAAAGGTGCAAATAATAATCCAAAAACAAAATTTAATTTGTAGGCAGAAATTATATCATGTTTAACTTAACTTAATTTTTTCTGTATTTCAGAAAGTCTGCTGTCTGAGGCAGTCATGCCAGTCCCTATAATAACAGGACCAATCTTGCCCTAAATTCAAGTGAGCATGCCTACTCTGTTCCAATGCAGACTAGCATTGTCCTAAATTGCAACTGAAATGTGCGGCATTTGGAGGTTAAAATATTAAATTATAAAAGGAAAAAAAGGACATGCTGAAAAGCTGGGAAAGGGAAACAGAAGATAACAATACCATATCAGGCAAGTGCTGAAGTGGCACCAGATGATGAAAACTGTGGAGGTGAGAGAGAGCTTCACATCCACCCAGGAAAACCAAGAGTCTCTCCTGAACTCTCCAATCACTCAGGGTATGCAGAGTCTTCCTGGGTGAGATCAACTGGAGTTAATATTCCCTTGCACACTACATTTTCCTGCCCTTGGTCTAGCTACTCTGTGCTGCAGATTGCTCTTTCCCCCCCTTATTTTTTCCACTTCTGTTCTTGTGTAGACTTTGAGTGTATAGCTAAGTTTTAGCATGACAAATGCTCTCTCTGTTTTTCTCCCACCTTGCTTACTATATATATCAGTATCCAAGCATTGTTGCTTTAGGTTCCCAACCCTGGGTAACCCAGATGTTCTTGAACTGCAATTCCCAAAAGCTTTCACCACCAGCTATGCTGGCCAGGGATTCTGGGAGTTGCAGTTCAAGAACACCTAGGTTACCCAAGATTAGGAACCACTGCTTTAGGGAATAACAATTTTGCATGGGGAAAAAAATGGCATTCTGAAGCAAGCAAGGTATAAATCCAGATTGGCACATCCCACTGGAAACCAGCTTCCTTCCTCACATGTTCTGAAAGATGTGATTGCCAGGTTCTGTGACTACTGGCTAGTAAATAATTCCAGTCGCAGCAGAAGAGAGAAAGTATAGGTTGCTAATACATTGCTCCATTTGTCCACTTCTTTCCATCCACTGATACAGCCTCGGGGAGAGGACCCTTTCCTCCTCTCCCCGAACTGAGCTCCGGTACAAGGAGGCCCAATCCTGGACTGAGCAATGAGCAATAGCAAAAAATGGGGAAAAACTAAGGTGAAAACAAGCAAACCTTGAAGGTCGCTAGCCCACAACATAAAAATCTGATTGTCTTCAGTTTAGTACACTGAATCCTCCTTTTGAGGTCTACCAAGTTTCATGGTGCCATGAAATACTGCCCCAAAGTTACAGCTGTTCACGTCTCCATCCAAGCAAATGCGGATGTCCAGATATTTGGAAACCTAAATATCGCCCCCCAAAAAATCTGCATCCAGGTCCAGGTGGATGGAAATCAGACAGTGCTAGGTCAGGTTTAAGAGAGTGAAACGTGCACTCAAACATAATTGGAGGATCTGTGCACAATTCTATAATTTTATATCCTTCCCCCAAAAAACTATTTTATGCCTTCTCATTCTAGAAAACGTCTAATCTAGATGTTTTCTTGAATGACAAGGCATAAAATATTTTAAATAACTAAATGAAGAGATCAGCCTAAAAACTGGTGGCCCAACTCATCTATTGTTTGTGTGTACTATGCTACAGTTGAGCAGACTTCACCATTGCTGGATCTACTTTCTTTTTCACTAGAACTCCAAGATCCACCAAATAGCCTGGGACAGAAGATCTACACTTAAAGGATTAAGAATTAAAGAATTATAAGCCTAGGTATTTGTTTCAAGAACAGTAACTGAACAGAGCTCACAATCCTTGCACACCGAAGAATCCACTGCAGATTATCTCCAGTTTTCTCCATTTTCAACATATAATTTAGGGTGGGAGGGAAGCATATTTTGTTTGCTCCTCTTGTTACACCACTGGGAGATAAACCTTATTACGGATCTACTGCAAATCATCCAGAGATTTACATTAACCTTTTTGTCTACCTTGAACTTGGCTAGTTATCCCTTTATATCCTGCCCCAATATTAAAGTTTCTATCTTATGCCCTCTTCCAAGGATAGATAACAGTTTCAATTAATGACCAGCATTCTGTTCGATATTTATTTGTTGTTATGTCTCAAGTTGCCCTCGACCTATGGTGATCCCATGAATGAGTGATCTCCAATATGTCCTGTCCTCATCAGTCCTGCTCAGCTCTTGCAAACTCAAGCCTATAGGGAGTCCTTTAGGGAGTCCGCCCGTCTTGCATTTGGTCTTCCTCTTTTCCTGCTGCCTTCCACCTTTCCCAGCATTGTCATCTTTTCCAAAATCCTGTCTTCTCATGATGTGCTCAAAGTTACGACTGTGTGTGTGTTTGTGTGTTTGTTTGTTCATACCCCATTTTTCTCCTTAAAAAGGACCCAGGGCAGTTTATATCATTGAAAGACAGTATTTAAAGCTGAAAACAATGAATAAACAATAGTTGTTTGCATCATTAAAAGAGAGTATTTAAAGCTAAGAACAATGAGTATATATAAAGAGGCAGCTTACATCATTAAAAGACAATATTAATGTTAACGCTCTCCTTCAGCACCACGTTTCAAACCAATCATTTTTTTCCCTGCCAGCTTTTTTAACTGTTCATCTTTCACACCCATACGTGGTGACTGGAAATACAATAGTGTGGATGGCCTTGGTCTTCGTCTCCAGTGACACCTCCTTACTCTCTGTGATTTTCTCTAATTCATTTCATTTCTGCCCTTCCGAGTCTATCCACACAGAATTCCACATGCAAAAGATCCATCACACACAAGCACCTTGTCAAATTGCACCAGCAAATGGAATTCCACACCTGTCAATATTGAACAGGATACTGGCCAATACATTCTACCAGGGTTAGGATCATCCCATACCTGCCTAGAGGACACACCTTAACAGAAGGCTAACTTTGAGTTTAAAAGCTTGAATACTTACAGATTGAAAGAGGCTTCTGTATTTTCTCATCAGTGCCTCTAAATGCCACAAAGTAATTGGGTGGCCCCCTGCCATAATGACAACCAAATTGTTACTCCCATAGTTACCATCCTCTGGTAACCATAGGCTCAAGTCATCATGACGGGTCATGAGTGGGTAAGCTCACCACCCCACAGAGAGTATAAGGTTTAGGGGCGGAGCCAGGATAGAACCTTGAGAGCTGGGGGTGGAGCCTGATGGAATCTTTGGAATCACTGTGACGTAGCGCTTAAGTGTTGGACTAGGCAAAGACAGGAAGCAATGAATTAAATTAAAACACACAAAACGCAGAAAGCTAGAATACTTTGGACATGAAATGAGAAACCAAAAAATACAGATTGTTTCAGATCATTCAAGGTGAAATTAATGGGAAAAGGAAATGTAGGAATGCTTATTGACTGAAGAATCTTGGGGACTCATTTGGATGTGACATGACAACACTCTTTAGAGTTGCCACATCCAAAATCAGTAGAGCCATGATCCTGTCCAAAGAACCAGTATGAATGGAATGAGAAGAAAAAGTGGCCATGTGTAATTTTGTGTACTTTTGGGCGTAATAAGGGCATAACAGAATTACATTTCAAAAATTAAGCAACATGTGGAAATGACCAAAAACACACAACACCCTCCTTGCAGTCTGTTGGGAAAGCGATACAATTTGATGGATCATTACGTATTGAGGGCACTGAACCCCTAAACTCTGGACAAACTTTGCCAGTAGTTTCAGCTATATGTTAACAAGCAGGGGAGACAGAACAAAACCCTGAGGCACACCACAGACCATGGCCAAGGCATCAAAAAGGAATCACCTTCAGAGATTTCTCCTTCAGGAAGGACCAAAGCCACTGCAGAACCTTCAAGTGCCTACAAATCCATTTCACCGAGGTATCCTAGCAGAACACTATAGTCAACTGCATTGAAGGCTGGTGGGAGGCTCAGCAAAAGTAACAGGGATGTGCTCCCCTGCCCAGTTTCCAGTGCAGGTCATGTACCAAGGTGATCAAGTTTCCATGCTAAGTCTGAAGCCAGACTGAAAAGGATGAGTCTCATCTAGGTTCTCCCGGAGCTGAAAAGCCACCACACACTCCAGTGCCTTGCTTAAGAATGGAAAACTAGAGACTGATCTGTAATACAGGGGGATTCAGGGAAGGCTTCTTGAGTAGTGGTCTTTGCATCCCCTCTTTTAGGCAGACTAGAACCCTCTCTTGCTGTAAAGGGGCACTGCTCTTGCCCCCCCCCCCCGGCTACTTTTATGAGCCAGTTAGGGCCAGCATCTCATCTCTAATAGATAATAGGTAAAGGTTCCCCTTGACATTTAGTCCAGTCGTGTCCGACTCTAGGGCGCGGTGCTCATCCCCGTCTCCAAGCCGTAGAGCCAGCGTTTGTCCGTAGACAGTTTCTGTGGTCACGTGGCCAACGCGACTAGACACGGAACGCCGTGACCTTCCCACCGAGGTGGTACCTATTTATCTACTTGCATTTGCATGCTTTCGAACTGCTAGGTTGGCAGGAGCTGGGACAAGCGACAGGAGCTCACTCCGTCGCGTGGATTCAATCTTACGACGGCTGGTCTTCTGACCTTGCAGCACAGAGGCTGCAATAGATAATAATAGCTCTCTATTGAAATGTATCTAATACTCATATTAAAATGTATATCTTAACACTGGACAAGAAGGGATCTAAGTCACATCCACAGAAACTGTACCAACTGTAGTGTCCAAATCAGAGTGGATCTTCACAGTAGGCTACTGTGCACTCTCTTCATGTGGGCCAGAGTTTGATAAACACTTGAAAGAGTTCTGCAGGATGACTATGTCCAGATGCAAATGAGTGGAGAAGAGCCCTTTCTTTGCCATCAGCACTGCGATGGAATAGGCCCTCCAATGCGCTCTTGCCCAGGTTCAGTGGAACGGTTCTGAGTTCTCCAGTATCATTGTTCCAGCCTTCATCCTTCTTGTTTCATTATTGCCAGTCCCTAGTACATCACGAAGCTAATCCGATGCCACTCCATCAGAGGGGATGCTTAGGAGCAATCATGTCCATCACTCTGGTCATTTCCTCTTTCCAGAAGTCAACTAGGGCTTGGACAGAATCACCTTTTGACGTAACACAAAACTCTGCTAGACTACCTGGAGCTGGATTCACCTCACTCCTGCAAAGTAGTTCTGATAAGCCTATACCCTGTCAGGCAGTGATCTGACCATGACAACGATGCTATAGAGTTCCTCCACACCCAGATCACTAATGTCCTATCCGGAACTCCAAATCAGTTCCAGAGTGTTCCCTACAGCAGATATGGGGCCAGAACTCACTTGGTACAGACCCATGGTTATCATAGAAGCCATGAAATCCTGAGCCATTCCTGACAAAGCGGCCACTGTGCGGATGACGAAGACCCATTGCACTGGGAGAACTCTCACTCTTCAAGATTCAGCAAAACCCTGGAGCCAGAACCTATTAAGAAAGACTCTGTCAGATTATAGCAGAGAGATGGAACAGAGTCAATATCATCCCTCCTGAGAAACCCACTCTGCCAGGCTTTGTTTCCCCACAACAGTATCCAGTAACCACTCCACCTGCCTAGAAACCATACTGTATAACTTTAAGAAAATGTTTGTCCAAGCTTTCCTCTTAAGAGCTATATATTTTAAAAATCAATAACATTCAAGACTGTATCACTCTTTGGCACTTTCTGGACAGACCACTAACACTATCATGGCTTGAGGCTACAGCAGCTGAACCATCAGGGTATAATGCATTTGAGCTACCCATGAGAATCCATTAAAGAAACATACCTTGGGCTATTCCTGTACTCAAAAGAACCACTAGAAGTCTGCACAAGTCACCTTGATTCCCCCTAGCTGAAAAGGCAGTAGCCGAAGCCATATTTCTCTTTGAAAGGACACTTAAATAAGGCTGCACAAATGCTAAATACCAAGACAGTCTGTAATGCAGTGCCTCAATTAACTTAAGCAGATTTCCAGGTTTAACTAATTCAGTCCTGCAATGCAACCATTTGGAGATATAAAAATACAGATGAAAGGAGCCCTCTGCTTTCTACCATAATCAAGAGCCAAAACTTCAAAACCTGAGGGTTGGGGGACTGTCCATAACAGCCATTCTCAATGGGGGCAATATGCCCCCCTGGGGATGCGTGGGTCATGGCACATTTGAAGGCACAGACTAGAACCAATTCTTCATACACCACTGTATAAGGTTTGTTATGTGACTTACACAATCCTGATTCAGCCTATCTTTTCATATTGTGTTTATTTTCCATGCTGTTCTGGACCACCCAACCTTCCCAGAAGGTTGGGGGAAGGTTGGGTGGTCCAGAACAGCATGGAAAATAGTGTAAGGAGATGCTCTTCTGATAGTGGAACCCTCCACTAGATCAAAGACTTTTCCAGAAATCAAAGGACTCCTTCCCTTCAGAGAAGAAAACGGTTAGATATTATATATACATATACATAAGACAGAGCACGAAAGAGAGGAGTGAGAGAAAGAGAAATCCAAGTAGGCAACCCCTGGCTTAGAAAACTGATAGTGACATGGTATCTCCTTCTTCAGTGATCGCAATCAAACAGGAAAAAGATGGCTGAGAAAAGTTAGTCAGTGGTGATGATCGATGAGCCTCCTTAGAGCAGTGATTCCCAACCTTGAGTAATGCAGGTGTTCTTGGACTGCAATTCCCAGAAGCCTTGACCGCCAGCTGTGCTGGCCAGGGATTCTGGGAGTTGCAGTCCAAGAACACCTGGGTTACTCAAAGGTGGGAACCACTACCTTAGAGAATTCAAGGTAACTATCTATACATTAACACATGAAGTTGCTTAAACAGATTCAAGTCGTGGTCTGTATAATCCTACAAAACATGCCCTAACTCATGAAAGGACAACTATGGTCCTCCAGATATTTTTGAATAGCAACTCCCATAAGCCTTCCTCATGGGCTATGGGATGATGGAAATTGTAACCCCAAAACATCTTGAGGGCCACAGCCACTTGAACGTGCAATAGCTCTCTGGGAAAAGACATTTCCTAGTCTTATTGTGGCCCTTGAGGAGCTGCTGTACCTCAGTAAGGCTGCATATGATTTGCACACCAATGGCAGCATATTCAGTTCTCAGAATATTTAGTATTTAAAATACATACACTGATCTCAGGTAACAGGGCTAGGAATGCCATCACCATGCAGAACAGAGGGCACTTGGTTCTGCTTTTAATTATAATAGTGATGCCCTGGATTGACAATGAATTTCATGACCTTTCTGTTCTTTGTTGAATTGTTTGCTGGGGGAGGTTACTCTGGTTTTTACTGGGGGGGTTTAATAGTGACCATATTCCTAGTAGTTATCATATTCAAAAAACTGATTTTTTGCATCCTGTATTTTTTCTAGCATATTTATTTATTTTATTTGGCTACCATCTGGCCACCAAGGCCACTCTAGGCAGTTCACAACAGAAAGTAAAACAATAGTCAACAACAATAAATTAAAATAAAGTAACATCAAAATGATATAAAAGAATAAACATGCACAAAACATTATACGTAAATTAGAGGCATTTTAAACTTAAAAATACAGCACACAAAATATCAAATTTAATAAAAGCAATCATGGTGGCAAAATTTCTGACCTAGGATTGGTAAGTACTCTGTGTTCTGTTGGTATAACATTCTCAAAGTCCTGTCTAAATAACCAGGCTTTCAACTATCTCTTAAAGGTAGCCAGTGATGGGGCCAAGCAAATATAAGGCAGGAGCTGATTCCGCAGATTTGTGTTCTTTCACACTATATATATTATGAACTGGACTAGTATTTTGTTCAACCAGCTGGTTGTGTGACCAATACAGTTTGTACATTCATCCATAGAAATCTGTCAATTCCAGTCAATGGACAAAATCCAATTGAGAGTAAGGGAAGTAATAAAATTAATGTTTGTATCTTTGTTGGAAACAGGAATCTGGGAAGTAGGAGAGAAGTACTGTATATCCAGGTACCGAGGTAAGATCAAGCCAAGATTTCTGCATCATGTATCTTCATCTCTGACTTTCAGTTATGGCAGAGAAAGATAAAAGTGTGGCCTTCTAGATCTTGAACTGAAACTTGAAACTCTCATCACCCCCACCACTGGCTAAGCTGTTATAAAGCTTAGGGGTTATTATAAAGCAAAGCAAAATATGCTGCTTATATACCATTCCATAGCACTTAAAGCTCTCTCTGAGTGGTTTACAATTTTATTATGCAGGCTACACATTGTCCCGCCCTCGTGGGCTGGGAACTCAATTTACCAACCTCAAAAGAATGGAACACTGAGTCAATCTTGAGCCAACTATTTGACTATGTTCAAACTCAGGTGGTGAGCAGAGTCTTGGCTGCAGTACTGCAGTTTAACCACTGCACCAGAAGAGTCTTATATTCACACTTCTGTTCCCAATCCCTAATGTAGTGGCTTCAACCAGAAGATTTGTTTTATTTTCCATTGATCTACTAGCTTTTTATATGCACACAGTATACACACTATACACACACTTATGTCTGCTTCTTTATCTGCAGCTTGGTGTTTTAACACAGTGACTTTGTCACAGAAAGATAACATCAGAATTGTGATTAAACTAATCATATTTCAATACGATGCCAGTCCAGAGTGAAGGCAAGATGCAATGTCTTTACTCTATGTTGGCTTGCTGATGACACCATATAGCTAAACTGATTTGGAAGCATGGCTATGATCATAACTAAGCCATGTCAGAGTGAGGGTAATATGTTGGCCCTCATTCAGAACTGACCAATATTTTGGCCTCCTTCACAGATGGTATAATTTCTGGGTGGGGGATTGCACTTTTCCAACTGCAGCTCTGCTCTATTTTCTTCCTCTTCAGCACAGCTAATTAGAAAACAAATAGGGTGAATAGGGAAAGTAGGAACCCCAAATGGCTCCCACTAAACACTTACATTTGCAGTAGACAACTGAAAAGAAAGATAAGGAGTTTAAAATGTATCCCTCTAAAGAGATAAGCCAGATGGAATCTCAAGCAAGTTTGGGTCAACATTCTATTCTTGGAGAAAACGTTACAGATATCTGTTTGTTTTGATTATATATGTAAGTGCCACAACAGGTTCAGCAAGTGGATGCACTCGCTAAACCAGTTAACTGCTCATGAATAATGCCATAACCTTGTTTACAGGAAGCACAAGTTCAAAACTATGTGTTAAGGGAAATAGGGCCATGCTACAGCAAAACAGATTCTGAATGAGGATCCATCACAGCACAAGTGAGTTTACTTGACGAAATATGCATCAGTAATTCATATCCAACTGAAGGTAGCAAAATTTGGTTTATGCTTTGTTGTGAAGAATGAAGAACAACTCCAGTTATAAAACAAGGGTAGGCAATACTTTTATTACACTACGAAAATATTATATACAGAGACCAGCTTTTGACTGTACAAGTCAGTCTGGGGACTGCCGAGTTTTGGGAGTAGTAAAAAAAAAAAATTCCCAAAATCCACAATCAGATGTGCAATCCATATTCCTTGTTTAAAGCAACCTCCAAAACAGGGTTGAACATCTGGCACACACATCTGGCATGAATTTTATAACTTCCTCTTTTTCCCCGAACCGGCTTCATCTCTGTAATGTCCAGCCTCACAAAGACCTGTGCAGAGCTGAATGCTAGCTTCCATGTATGAAATTCTAAGGATCTAAAAAAAGTACTGTGCTAAATACCCAGTGCAATGTAGTGGATAAAATGAGAGTCTAGGTGAGTCACTAGATTGCTTCTTTCTGTACAACTCAGTAGCTGACCCCACTCACTGTGTAGCCCACTGCTGAAAACTCTAGTGATCTCCTTCAGTCTTCTAAAACCACGGAACATTTCTTACGACCAGGACGGATAAAAATCAATGATTTTTTTAAAAATTAAATTGATTGAAAGCACAATTTAAATTACGATTTCAATTTTAAAAATCATTTTTAACTCGTCAAAAATCCAATTTTTCAATTTAAATTGTGATTTAAATCCATTTAAATCAAATCCACTCTGCTTACAGTCTATATTTGATGTAGCTTTAAGAGACAAAAGCCCAGAAACTTCTCACTTGGCCAGACCGAATCGATCTTTTTCCAGAAAACAATTAGCCAATCATCTGCAAATTTAACTATATCTTTAAATTAAATTGTGCTGTTACACAGATACCTGCAATTCTGACAGCAAACTGAAATCACATTTTCAACTCTTAACTGGCGCAGGCACTCTTAACATCAAAACGAGGCACATATCCCCCCCACATATTTTGTTGTAAAGCAGAAGTACTCATTTTTAAAGAATTATTGGCTACCCTCTGTGGCTTAAGAGTATCCATTTAGTGTCCCAGACTCCTGGAAGTCCCCAATGTCTGTGTTATTTTATTTATTTGTGGCATTTTTAATCCCACCTTTTCTCCAATAACATCAAGGTATGGTACATGGCTCCTTTGTTCCCACTTAAGCCTCCCAGAAACCTTGTGAGGTAGGACATGTTGAGACAGACAGAGCCTAGAACCAAATTGTAGGTTTTATGGATCAGTGGTGACTTGATCCCTAGACCTGCCGAGTCAAATAATCTGGAACATGTTGTGAAAGGTTCTGGAGAGATTCTAATCACAAACAGTCTGTTGATGTGATCCGTTAATTGAGAACGGCTTTGTGTGATCCAGCAGCTTGTATATTATTAAGCCTTGGCTTCTCAGTTTAGAACATCTAACATGTGACAAAATGAGAGACAGTCAGGAGATGGAGAGATGCCTGTGCCTGGAGAAAAAAGAGCCGACTGTCTTCTATTCCCCAGCTTACGTGCGCAAAGAAGCATCTATTCGACAACAACAATCAATATTGTTCAGGCCAAAGGATTGAATTTCATTAGGAGAACACAGTGAATGGGATTCCACGCAATACTCGGTCATGTGGCCTAGCTAAAAATATCTAGGCTTTCATAACTGTTGAAGTCACAAAAAGCTTCTGGATGAACTAGAATCAAAGCATACCACCTTTTAAGAACTAGGACGTCTGGGCAATTGTTGCATAAGTCATAGATTCATAGAATAATTGAGTTGGAGGGGGCCTATAAGGCCATCAAATCCAACCCCGTGCTCAATGCAGGACTCTAAATCAAAGCTGCCTTGGGTCCTTTCGGGGAGAAAGATGGGAAAGAAATATTTTAAATAAATAAATAAATGGTTGTCCAATTTTCTCTTGAATGCCTCCACCACCTTCCAAGGCAACTGGTTTCATTGTCATACTGCTCTAACAGTTAGGAAGTTTCTCCCTACACTCAGCCTAAATCTGTCTTCCTGTCGCTTGAGCACATTATTACGTGTCCTGCACTCTGGGATGATCAAGAACAGATCCTGCCCCTCCTTTGTATGATTACCTTTCAAGTATTTGAAAAGTGCCATCATATCTCCCCTCAGTCTTTTCTCAAGGCTAAATATGCCCAGTTCTTTCAGTCTTTCCTCACAGGGCCTGGTTTCCAGTTCCCTGATCATCCTTGTTGTCCTTCTCTGAACTTGCTCCAGTTTGTCGGCATCCTTATTAAAGAGCGGTATCCAGAACTGGACACCTTACTCTAGATAAGGCCTAACCAGTGCTGAATAGATGAAGACTAGTACCTAATGGATTTAAAGATTATACTTCTCTTAATGCATCCTAAAACAGCATTTGACTTTTTTGCAGCCACATTGCATTGTTGACTCATATTCAGCTTTTGATCTACAACAAGTCCAAGATCCTCCTCACTCAAAGTACTACTGAGCCAAGTATCCCCCATCTTGTAACTATACATTTAGGGGTTTTTTCCCCTAGGTGTAGAACTTTTTGCTTATCCCTGTTAAATTTCATTCTGCTGTTTTCAGCCCCGTGCTCCAGCGTATCAAGATCTGTTTTCAATTTTGTTCCTATCTTCCAAACTAATACCTATTCCACCCATCCACAAATGTGAGAAGTATTCCCTGCACTCCCTCATCTAAGTCATTAATAAAAATGTTGAAGAGCACCAAGCCCAGTACCCCACAAGTAGCAAAAATTTTAGTTTGGGAGACTGATCAATTCCAGCTATGGTAAGTATATTATTTAAATCAGTTATTGCCACCATACATGCACTTCTACCCAGGAACCTTAGATTACTAAACCAGAACATAAGAAAGCAGCAGGTTAGAGCACATAGCTTCTTTGCTGTCACTTCACTCTTCCTTTCGTGAAATTATATAAACAAACCAAGAGCAAATCGTTTTCTGTTTGATCCAAATATTACAATTAAATGAGTCCAAACAACAAAGCTGGTTTAAAGACAACATACGGTCTTGGTTAATCCCACCTTTCCTACAATAATGTCAAGATATGGTACATGGCTCCTTTCTTTCCACTTAATCCTCCTCACAACCCTATGAGGTAAGACATGTTAAGACTGGCATACAATTTCAAAATGAAATTGATTCTTTTGAAATATGGTTCTGGAAAAGAGCTTTCTGGATATACCCTGGATCACCAGAAAGACAAACAAGTGGGTCCTAGACTAACTCATGCCTGAACTTTCTCTGGAGGCAAAAAAATGACAAAACTGAGGCTGCCATACTTTGGGCACATCTAGAGAAGGCAAGATTCGCTGGAAAAGAGAAAAATGCTGGGAAAAGTTGAAGGCAGCAGGAAAAGAGGAATACCAAATATGAGATGGATTGACTCCCTAAAGGAAGACAGCAGCTTGAGTTTAGAAGAGCTGAGCAGGGCTGCATTTTGGAGATCACTCATTCATAGGGTTGCCATAGGTTGGACATGGCGTGGTGGCATGTAACAAAAAACAATGATGCACTCAAGGTTTTTTGCAGGTTAAGAGAGCATCTTACAAGATCACGCTACACAATTTGAAAGATATGATACAAAGGAAACAAGAAGAGGCAACAAAACAGGGGCGGATTGGAAATGCATTAATCTGCAGAACAGCTCATAGTCATGATAATGAAGAATTATTTTCAATATCTCTTAAATCTGGTGACAAGGCAGACTCACAAGCAAAATGCACAGATATGCTGTTATTATATGTGCTGTGAGCAAAAATCACACTGACATTTCACTGCTAGCTTTGTCCTGTCGCCTGGAAAAATTCCCAGAGAACCACAGAACTGGGCTGATTCTTCAAGTTAAAGCTGATGATCATTGTTGTTCACTCAGGCTGCTTAATGCTTGTTTCCCTCCTTTTTGCCATTGCCCATCAAGTGTAAAATTCCACTACCCTCCACCTCCACCTAAGACTGAATGATCATGCACAAGAAGTGACACCTTAAACATATACTTGCAAGTAAAACCTCACATATTTTTACTTCCGTACCCAAAAAATGCTTAGGAGAGCAAACAGAAGTGTGGCTGTCATGTGCCACAACTCCTTGTCACAGCTCAATGGAAAGTTACAGAATTCCAGAGAAACTTGGCTTAAAATAACTCACGCACAGAAAGTCACTCTTGTGAGGCAATGGTGGGGGACTGCGATTGTCATGTTGTGACTGTTCATGTGAACATGTTTGCACATAGCAGACAATAAATTAGATATAGGACTTCAGATCTTGGAAAAAATTATAATAATACAGTAATATAATAATCTTAGAACTGCAGAGCTGGAAGGGACCCTGTGGATCATCAGGTCCCTGTCAAGGAGGCACAGTGGGGAATCGAACTCCCAACTTGGTTAGTGACCAAACAGGCTGGGAGATTCTGGGACGCATCATCCCAAAAAAGCAACTTTCCCAAGCTTTGAGCATCACTCCCCATTTCTTTGCTTGATCTCCATTCAAAGTGAGGCTCAGAATTCATGATGAGCAGAAATATCCACCCAAAACAGTCCCAAGAAGGCATCTTCACATCCTTTTAAGGTGGCCTCACCTCTCCATCTCAAGCCACCACTTCCTTCCCTGCTTGGTCTGGAAATCCCATGTCTCAACACTTACAACACACACACACACACTGCAATCCATTTACCGTAGGCTTTACAAATAAAATGAAATAAAAGAGAACGGAAAAAACAAAATAACATAAAGTGATGAAGCCAGGGTTTAAACAAACAAAAGAGCCACACAGATCTCAATCAGGGAGTCAAGCTAAAATCTGCATGCAATTTAAGAGACGTTATCAATATGTAAGAAATATCAAGATGCATGAGTCCCTTTCTACACTGGCAAGCAACCAGAACTGTAGAGCAAGGGCCGTTTTGCAAACTCAGGAGGAACTTTGAGGCCGGAGGTCACCGGCAATAGCAGGTTCTACCTGTCAAGCAGGAGGAACAGAGCCACACCGGTCCCAGTCTCCACACACCCCTATCCTAAGCGATGGTTTTTTCCGCCGCCTTGGATACGGTGGACTCAATGGAGCAAACCATAACGCGCGAGGGGGGATATACAAGAAAGAAAGATAGAAACACCCGCTTGCCCAGCCGCCCCAGGAACTACCTCCACTACCCCCACAGAATCCCTTCTCTATCCTACCATCCATTATCAGCCCGCGCTCATTCATACATTCCTCCCCGCATCCTTTATGCGAAGAACGATACCTAATTCTTCCCTTCCCGGCGTCTCCATTTTTGTCTCTCTATGGTTCCCTCCGCTTCGCCTTCCGCCAATGTGGAGCCTGAGCTCCGCAAGGAGCAACTGCGCGTGCGCGCCGGCAGCCTTCGTCTGCGCCTCGCTTTTCTCCGTTATGCCCGTGGAATCCTGTACCATAGAGATGAAAAGGATTGCTAGATAGGGCGGAAGAGGTACTCATACCTATGTTGGGGATGAAGTACATTACTTTATTATGCCCTAGGCTGGGGAATTATTTGAAGATCTTTTAAAATAAACTACTACAGAGTTAGTATTATCGCACAAGAGAAAGCCAGGTTCTTTCTCTGTATGTGTTTCTCATATCAAAACTCTTTAACCTCAGGAATCCTAAGCGTTTATTCTCTACTGTCTTGCACACTGTAAAATGAAGCTAAAAATATAAATTTGTTACATTCTCCAGCAATTCTCTCCCTGGGAGCTTTATAGGTAAATGTAACAATCAAAGCAAATTACAGGCTGTTATCTCTAATATTTACTGCAAAAAACAGTAAAGATTTACTGGGGCACCTTGAAGATTTAATTAGTTTCATTTGGCAGAATCGTTTATGCGCTGCAACCCGTTTTGCTGCTGTCCTTTGAAAACATTGGTGCGAGGGGGGGGGGGAGTCATCTTCAAGAATTCTGCCACAAGAATTCAACAAGAATCTGAGAACAATTTTTGCAGAAATTGAGCAAAATTGTGCAAATAACACTTAAACACGAATTGCGTGACCTGACAATGGGTGATGTTTTGTTCCTTTAGCTTTGAAGGCTAAAATGCGTGGGAGACGGTGTTTGCATGCATTCTAAGAAAATAATAAGTTTTGTGTTTATTAGAGAAATACACTTGGGATAGGAAAGGTGATAGAACTCCTAATTCTAAGTTGGAGATGCCAGAAACCATGGTAGCCCCTTTCATCTCTAGAGATCAAAGAAACGATTTCTTCTTGAAGCGTTAAGAGAGGCGTATAAGGAAGCAAGTGTCAAACAACCCTAAGAATGGCAATCTGAGTTTGAAGGAAAATCAGCACAGGTCAGAGCAGGTAAAGAACAGTCTAAGAAACCGAGAAGATCCTATCTTTTTACTCTTACCTGTGCAAGAACCTTTCATCTCCTCAAGCGCCAGTTGCACCACTCGCTTCCAACAGTACAAGGCTGCATCTTTGTCACATGCCTGGTCACAGAGCCAATTGTGCAACTGAGATGCACCCTCAGCACCTCATCAATTAGCTGCAGCAACTTATGCAAACAACTCGTAAGTTTCTGGCCTGTGAGTATTCTTTACAGACCTGACTTTACCTTGACAACAAAGCTGGTCCTGCCATTTTTACAAGCACTGGAGCAGATCATGAGATTTTTCTCATCTAATAAGGTGCAGAAAAGAACATAGTAAATTAATTGGTGACCTTTTTTGCTTTCTTATTTTTATACCACCTGTTCTGAAGCTAGTAGTTGCAGAACAAAGAATGCAATTATTGCAGTTGAGAGAAGGAACCAGATAATCTCCAGCATCTATACTGCAGCTTTTTTTTCTTACAGCTCAAAGTAGCTAGATTTTTGATCAGAAATAATTATGTCATCTGTCACCCTTTCAGGTATCCCTGTCCTCTTTGAACTCAGCTGTAGCTCTTTGGGGAGGGGTACATTAACAGTAGTTAACTGTGAGCCATTCCTTTTGTATTACAAAGTATTTTGGGGTGACTATCAAGACCCATTGTCCTGCTTCTAATGGTGCTGAAAACTGTAACATCTGGTCTGCTGATTTTGATCAATCTAGTTACCTGCAGTTTTTGACCATCCCATGGGGTATGACCTATGAGACTATCATGCTTCTACTTCAAAATTTGTCATTATATCACTGGTTGGAACCCAAAGATCAGAAGCAGATCGAAATTAGTTGGCCTTTTGTGTATGAGAAATCTACAGTGCCCAGAATTTTATAATTCTTCCTTATAGAAAAGATACCCTCAACTCATTGTCAAGTGGGCTTGCTGACTCCATTACCCTGCCTTCAGAACATCAGTTCGTTCATCTGACATGCAGTATTTGCTTTGCAGCTTAAAATTTACCCTCTGCACATTGTAACCATATGAAACGGAGTCATTGCCACTATTACTGGATAATAATATAGCTCAGAGTAGCAATATTACCCTGTAATTAGAAGCCCAAAACAAAGGCTATTAATTCCTGACATACTAATAAATCTGTTCACCCCCACTGCTTTAATTCTCACTGGTCTGCAGTGTTTGCTTTTGAATGTCAGTTATATAAAGGCATGTGCAGCATCCCATGTAAGCAAATCATTAACTGAACAAAAGAAGATGCTGACTTCTGTTGTCTTACTTCCAGAATATTTATTCAGTTTCCATCACTTTGGCAATCATTATGGTGCACCGCCTCTTCTGCTCTTTTGCTTCTTTTTTTAAAAAGTGCATCCTTTTATTTTCCTTAAAGCTTTGAGAAATAATGTTGGGAGTGATTCCATATATCTGTGTGAATGTTGCCATTGCCCTGTGTGTTTCAGAACTGCAAATAGTAATCAGGGTCTGTCTGATACTTATAACTAGATTCAGCTCTGGACTGTTAAAAAAAAACCAGAAATATGTAGGAAAAGATAATAATATCTTAGAACTGCAGAGCTGGAAGGCACCATAAGATGATTCAGTCTTCTTTATTACAGTTGTTATATAGAAACAACCTTTCTCACAAGCTTTGGTGTTATTTTCTGGTGTTAAACCTGACTATCACCATCCAGTGAATGACAATAAATTACAGGAGTCCTACATAATTTGTGACTCACCAACCCAAATATAAGAGATTAGATATATATAAGAAGTCTCCTGGATTTTTAAGATCCACTTCCTAATTGTCTAGTGCTATAAAAAGGTCAGATTTGTAAAGCGAGTTGGTAGGTGGGTAGCATTTTGCTCAGAAGACCCCAAAATTGTGCAGGCTTGTTTAGGGTTATTATATTCTTTGCCCAAAGCCCTTTGTCCCATCTTTCTGACATACAGCACTTGGAAATCATGTGTGTCCATCCTTAATGGTTGGAACAGAAAATGAATTGCCATGTTCAAAATTGGTCAGACTTGAGCCATTTGTGTTTCAGGCAGCTGTACAGACTTTCCTGTGGAATGACCACCATCATATGCCATGTGGATTAAAGGGTTGTACCAAATGGCATAGGGGACCTCTACATGACTTTAAGCAACCTTATTTAGCTTGTTCTAGCCTGTTCCAATTGAGCCATGTAATCAAGCCCCTACAGAACTATCCACCCAGCTAGTCATTAGTATTACCTTAAAGACTTTTGTGAGGAAAACTATAGAGTTATTGTCAAACCACCTCTGACTCCCCTCTATTCGACACTGGTTAGGCCTCATCTTGAGTACTGTGTCTGGTTCTGGACACCGCACTGGACACAAACTTGAACAAATTCAGAGGAGGGCAACAAGGATGATCAGGGAACTGGAAATCAAGCCCTATGAAGAAAGATTGAAGGAACTGGGCATGTTTAGCTTTGAAAAAAAGATTGAGAGGAGAGATGATAGCACTTTTCTAATTCTTGAAAGATTGTCATACAAAGGAGGGGCAGGATCTGTTCTTGAGTGCAGGACAAATAATAATGAGATAAAGTTATAGGAAGCCAGATTTAGGCTGAATATCAGGAAAATCTTCCTAACCGTTAGAGTAGTACGACAACGGAACTAATGACCTCAGGAAGTGATGAGTACTCCAATGCTGGAGGCATTTAAGAGAAAATTTGACAACTATCTGTCAGATATATTTTGATTTGGATTCCTGCATTGAGCAGGGGGTTGGACTCAATGACCCTAACCTTAACCCTTCCAGCTCCTTTATTCTATGATTCTATTATCTATATTTCTCTTTCCCTTTGTACTTAGCAAAAAAACTTTGTATCATTCTACCTGTGAAACTGTGCACCAACCAGAATTGTAGTTGTTGCATGGTTTCCAAAATAGTCATTATGTATGTCCTTGTCCCAGTAACCCTAGGTGTAATTTGAATACATAACAGCCACTTACTGAAACCTAACCAAGTCTCCTACACCCATCCACACTTCACATGTTAAGACTTTGACAGTAACACACTTTGCTGCTTTCACGTCATGCCATTTTCCTCATCCCCCAATCTTTCCCGTACCTGCCTTCCTGTTTTGCTTACGATCCAGCCTGATGAAGACTTCTGGATAAGATGAAAGCTTGCTCACAATTTTATGTATGTTGTTTGGGTCCTAATATAGGCATTGCCCAAATTGATTTTGCCATTTATCTCATAATTCAACTTGTCTTCCTTTATCTCTTTATTCACCCCATCTACGTTTGATTCATTTTGGAGTTTCATCCTTGGACCCAGCATTCCCTCTTCCTTTCCTCTCAGTTCTCTCACATGAGCCAAGAAAAGATTCAGATAATTGCAGGCTGCTTGACTCAGGTCGCAAGTCTACAGGAAGCACAGTAGGATCAGTGTAAACATATGGCATTTGCACAACGGTCAGTTTCTTAGTGTAAACTGCCTTCAACTGATTTGGATTGTTTAAAGCTCAGCCAAGCTGTGGAAGCAATTTGGCACAGCTAGTGTTCTCTGTTGTCCTCCGGAACATGACCAGCTTAAGAGTCCACTGTTCCACCCCCATCCCTGCCATCCATTCTTCCAGAATGGTTCCATGCAGAGTTTTGATCCAGTTCAGAAGAATCCAGGTCACACCAAATAGGCCCCTTTCAATGGAGGTGTGAAAGAACCCATAGGCTCACTTCAGATGTTCCAACATGCCTGAAGGAAAGGAATGTTCATTTTAAGAACTTGGAGCCTACATTTAAATGAGAGGTGGCACTGGTCACTTGTCAGCAGACTACTCATCAGAGTTCCAAGAATCTTGACAGGCAGGACTGGTAGCAGATGAGTGATGAACAATGTGTAGCTTGCATAATCAAAATGTAAACCACCTAGAGCAGGGGTCTCAAACTCAATTTACCTGGGGGGCCGCTGGAGGCAGAGGCTGGTTGAGGCTGGGCCGCATCAGATTTCCCGCCAAGCAGAGCAAGAGCCCGAGGAAGCCGCCCAGGAGTTTCCTTAGCCTGGCTGGGGCTCCGAGGAGGAGGAGGAGGAGGGGCGCGCGAGCCCTCGTCGCCAGCCACGACCCCCTCCGGCTCCTTCTTCACTTCCACCACCACCACCACCAGCAGGACGAAGAAGCGGAGAAGGGAGGGAGTGCCGGCGACCGCCTAGCGGGGGGGGAGGAGGGCACGACATAAAATTTTTTAAAAAACCCTCACAGAATCGCCTTGCCAAAGGAGAAAAGCCCCCATTGGTACCCACGAAATTAAACAGAACGGGGGCCCCCCACAGGTGCGCGTGCATGCACACAAACACACACACACGGAGGTCCGGCAACCTTCCTCTGAGGGCCCCCCTCAAAAAAGGTGCACTCAGCAGCAGCAGCTACTCCCACCACGACAGAGGAGCAAACTTTGCGAGGCGAGCCCAGGCAGCCTCCAGAGCCGAGGCGGCTGAAGCAGGACGAAGAGGAGGAGGAGGAAGAAGCACCGCTGGGCGCTGAGGCGGCCACTGGCCGGGCTGGTGCTGGGGGGTGCCGAGAGAGAAAGAAAGCCAGAGAGCCGCTTCCCTGGAAGAGGCGGCGGCGGCAGCTGCTGTTGGCAGCTTGGAGGCGCTCTTCAAGGACGGGCCGGGAGCAAGCTCCGCTCTCAGACATCGCTCAGCGAAAAGGGCCAGCAGTGCGCCTCGCTCGCTGGCTCTCCCCCAAGACAGCGCCTCTTGCACCCTCCATCCGGAACTGCAGCCTGCCAGCCGGCAGACAGGCGGGCTGGCTGGCAGGCTGCAGTTCCGGATGGAGGGTGCAAGAGGCGCTGTCTTGGGAGAGAGCCGGCGAGTGAGGAGAGGTTTTTTTGACTCTTGACAGCAGAGGCCGTGTGGGCGCTTCAGGGGGGGGCAGGCAAGGCGGGGGCCACAAACTATCATCCGGCGGGCCGCAAATGGCCCCCGGGCAGCATGTTTGAGACCCCTGACCTAGAGAGAGCTTTAATAACTATGGGGTGATATATAAGCAGCACACTTTGCTTTGCTTTGAACTTTCACTTCGTCTCCACAAAGGCTTTGCGGTCAACACACACAGAATTTATAGCACTCAGTAGCACTCAGGCCATTAAGCCTGTTTCTGATCTCATCTTTTCAACCTCTGTCTCTCCCTTGGAGTAATGGGCTTCACATCTGTCATCCTCTTCATTCTCAGAGGCTTCTCCATCAGTTGTTCTGCTTCCCAAAACTTGTGGAAGAATGCAGACCGCTGGGCCACTGATTCCCTTTCTACAACCGCCTCTTTTAGCTGCATGAGATTTTCCTCTCCCTCTGAAGATGACTCAGTAAGGTGGGGCATTACAATATGGAAGGCCACACTTCCCTACCCATCATGTAAATGGTCATACCATGAACAAATAGCCGTGTCCATATTTCTTTTGTTCACATGTACATGTACACATAGTTCATGCACAATGTTCAAGGACAGTTGATTTTGGAAGCTAAACAGCAAAGTGGTTAATACATGGTGGGAAATTCTAGGGGAATACCAGGCGCCTCCCAAAAATATAAATCAGTGTGCTCTGTTTCAATCTGCTTTGAGCAACATTGCTTTGAAGTGACACTGGCAGATCTTCACCCATAGTAGGCTGTCTGTCCATTTCAAATTTCAGAGAAAATATGCAGCTGGTGGAGTGAGTCCTTTAATTAGTCCCACTCCTCTGCTTATTTATTTTTTGGTGATTAGCCATTGGGAGGTAAACATGGACTTAATTTGCCAGTCTGATTGCTCAGACGCACCAAGGGCATCACATTACTGAAGAGAAATTGTGCTATCAACTTCTAATTACAAGCTCAGCTCTTTCTTTAAAGATAAGGGGTCATCATGATAGTCTGAAGGTATTGTGTAGCTATCACATCTTTTCCTATTTAACAGATCTTCTGTAGGAAGAAAAAAGATGAAAGAAGCTGTGAAAAACAGAAGGAGAGTTACAAGTAGTGAACTAAGTTGTGTAAAGAACCCTCATAACACTCAGTGGATGGGTCATCAGGATGACAGCTTGATTAAAGCCTTCTCTTAAACAGTTCTGCAGATTCTCGCAGCTTAATAGCTCTTGGTGCTACCTATCAAAGAACATTTTTTAGTTACTGCATCTTTCTCTCCTTAATTTCTCTGGTTTGAAGGCAAGGGAAAGATAGAAGAAGCAGTGGGAAAAATACTAGAAAGTTACAAATGGATGATAACAGCCCCACCCGCCATAGAACTCCATGAATGCCTCATTTGGAAGTAACATAAAGCATCAATCCTATATGCACTTACCTGAGGATAAACTCAAGCGGGCTTACTTTTCAGCAGAGTTGTAACTAGGTAGAAGTGATTGGGGCTTTGAACCAGGCTGTTGAAATTTGAAGAGTGCAAACATATGATAAACCTGCATGCCTTGAATATGTATAAAGCTCCTGGCTGTTCCTCCCCAGGCAGAAGGAAACACAAAACTGGTAGGTTCTACCCTGTTTCCCTGAAAATAAGACTTAACCTGAAAATAATCCCTAGTATGATTTTTCCCCCCTTCATGGATTGCTGCCTTGTCGTGGCGAAGGGGCTTGAGTAATTCAGAGAAGCTATGGGCTATGCCGTGCAGGGACACCCAAGACGGACAGGTCATAGTGGAGAGTTATGACTAAATGCGATCCACCTGGAGCAGGAACTGGCAAGCCACTCCAGTATCTTTGCCAAGAAAACTCCATGAACAGAAACAAAAGGCTAAAACATATGACACTGGAAGATGAGCCCCTCAGGTTGGAAGGTGTCCAACATGCTACTGAGGAAGAGCGGAGGACAAGTACAAGTAGCTCCAGAGCTAATGAAGTGATTGGGCCAAAGCCGAAAGGATGCTCAGCTGCGGATGTGCCTTTTTGTGGTATCAGAAAGCTAAAACTCACAGGTATTTCCAAAACCACTATATTAGAAACTCCTTGTATATAATATGGGAAAAAATAAAAATGAAAATGTACACAAAAATACCAGGATGGGTTTCACCTATAGAAGCATTTGTTCATCCCAATATTCTGAATTTTGAAAAACTTTTGACTTATACAGATATCTTAGATATAGATAGGAGATTAAAACCAAAAGAAGACCTTATAGACCAGGGATTAGACGCATCGTGGTGGCCCATAATGCAAATACAATCTAGATATGAAAGGGATTCAAAAATGTATGATTTTTATAAAGAACAGACGTTTGACCAAATAATGTTAACATCAGATGATAAATTAATTAGGAAAATATATAAATTTCTTTTAAATTGGAAAATGGAGGACGAACAGGTCAAAGAAACGATGGTTCAATGGGCAAAATTTTTTGGATATAATATTGACTTTGAAAAATGGCAAAAACTGTGGTCTAGAAACTATAAAATGACAATGGCAACATCTTATAAAGAGAATTTATATAAAATGTTTTATAGATGGCATTTACCACCTGATAGATTAGCTAAAATGTACTCTAATAGGTCAAGTAAATACTGGAAATGTCATAAAAAAACCTGGAACTTATTATCACCTTTGGTGGACCTGTGATAAAGCAAAAACTTATTGGGAAAAAAATACATATATGGCTTGTTAAAATAATCAAAAAAACATGTAGATTTTAAGCCAGAACTCTTTCTATTAGGTATAATACCAGAAAGTATTGATAAACAAAATGTATATTTAAAACTGTATATTTTAACAGCCGCAAGGATTATAGTCACACAATACTGGAAAAATGAAGAAACACCCACAGATCAAGAAATAATTAAAAAGATATTGGACTGCACCGAAATCAATAGACTGACACTGAAAATCAAAGGAAAGGAAGATACAGAATATTATCAAACATGGAACTTGTTTTATCAATGGTTAGAAGCACGATGTATAGATTAAGAACTTAATATGTATTGTAGTTGTATTAACAAATGATTATAAGCTGAACCCAGGTGACACGATGTTAAATAAGCATGGATGGATTTTATAAATCATAATAATAATAAAAAGAAAATTTAAAAAAGAAAAAAGAAAAATACTGCATAGGAACCTGGAATGTAAGATCTATGAACCTTGGTAAGCTGGATGTGGTCAAACAGGAGATGGCAAGAATAAACATTGACATCCTGGGTGTCAGTGAACTAAAATGGACGGGAATGGGCGAATTCAATTCAGACGATTACCATATCTACTATTGTGGGCAAGAATCCTGTAGACGAAATGGAGTAGCCCTCATAGTCAACAAAAGAGTGGGAAAAGCTGTACTGGGATACAATCTCAAAAATGATAGAATGATTTCAATACGAATCCAAGGCAGACCTTTCAACATCACAGTCATCCAAGTGTATGCACCAACCACCAATGCTGAAGAGGCTGAAATTGACCAATTCTATGAAGACTTACAACACCTTCTAGAACTGACACCAAAGAAAGATGTTCTTCTCATTATAGGGGATTGGAATGCTAAAGTAGGGAGTCAAGAGATAAAAGGAACAACAGGTAAGTTTAGCCTTGGAGTTCCAAATGAAGCAGGGCAAAGGCTAATAGAGTTTTGTCAAGAGAACAAGCTGGTCATCACAAACACTCTTTTCCAACAACACAGGAGGCGACTCTACACACGGACATCACCAGATGGGCAATACCAAAATCAGATTGATTATATTCTCTGCAGCCAAAGATGGAGAAGCTCTATACAGTCAGCAAAAACAAGACCTGGAGCTGATTGTGGCTCTGATCATCAGCTTCTTATAGCAAAACTCAAGCTTAAACTGAAAAAAGTAGGAAAAACCACTGGGCTAGTCAGGTATAATCTAAACCAAATCCCTTATGAATACACAGTGGAAGTGAAGAACAGATTTAAGGAACTAGATTTGGTGGACAGAGTGCCTGAAGAACTATGGATGGAGGCTCGTAACATTGTACAGGAGGCAGCAACAAAAACCATCCCAAAGAAAAGGAAATGCAAGAAAGCAAAGTGGCTCTCCAACGAGGCCTTACAAATAGCAGAGAAGAGAAGGGAAACAAAATGCAAGGGAGACAGGGAAACTTACAGAAAATCGAATGCTGACTTCCAAAGAATAGCAAGGAGAGACAAGAGGGCCTTCTTAAATGAACAGTGCAAAGATATAGAGGAAAATAATAGAAAGGGAAAAACCAGAGATCTTTTCAAGAAAATTGGAGATATTAAAGGAACTTTTTGTGCAAAGATGGACATGATAAAGGACAAAAATGGTAGGGACCTTACAGAAGCAGAAGACATCAAGAAGAGGTGGCAAAAATACACAGAGGAATTATACCAGAAAGATCTGGATGTCCCGGACAACCCAGATAGTGTGGTTGCTGACCTTGAGCCAGACATCCTGGAGAGCGAAGTCAAGTGGGCCTTAGAAAGCATGGCTAACAACAAGAGGATTGAAAAAGATCAGTCTACATCCCAATCCCAAAGAAGGGCAGTGCCAAAGAATGCTCCAACTACCGTACAATTGCATTCATTTCACACGCTAGCAAGGTTATGCTCAAAACCCTACAAGGTAGGTTTCAGCAGTATGTGGACCGAGAACTCCCAGAAGTACAAGCTGGATTTCGAAGGGGCAGAGGAACTAGAGACCAAATTGCTAACATGTGCTGGATTATGGAGGAAGCCAGAGAGTTGCAGAAAAACATCTACTTCTGCTTCATTGACTACGCAAAAGCCTTTGACTGTGTGGACCACAGCAAACTATGGCAAGTTCTTAAAGAAATGGGAGTGCCTGACCACCTTATCTACCTCCTGAGAAATCTATATGTGGGACAGGAAGCAACAGTTAGAACTGGATATGGAACAACTGATTGGTTCAAAATTAAGAAAGGAGTACGACAAGGCTGTATATTGTCCCCCTGCTTATTTAACTTATATGCAGAATACATCATGCGAAAGGCTGGACTGGAGGAATCCCAAGCCGGAATTAAGATTGCCAGAAGAAATATCAACAACCTCTCTGATGGCAGAAAGTCAGGAAGAATTGAAGAACCTCTTAATGAGGGTGAAAGAGGAGAGCGCAAAAAATGGTCTGAAGCTCAACATAAAAAAAAAACTAAGATCATGGCCACTGGTCCCATCACCTCCTGGCAAATAGAAGGGGAAGATATGGAGGCAGTGACAGATTTGACTTTCTTGGGCTCCATGATCACTGCAGATGGTGACAGCAGCCATGAAATTAAAAGACACCTGCTTCTTGGGAGGAAAGCGATGACAAACCTAGACAGCATCTTAAAAAGCAGAGACATCACCTTGCCGACAAAGGTCCGCATAGTCAAAGCTATGGTTTTTCCAGTAGCGATGTATGGAAGTGAGAGCTGGACCATAAAGAAGGCTGACCGCCGAAGAATTTATGCTTTTGAATTGTGGTGCTGGAGGAGACTCTTGAGAGTCCCCTGGACTGCAAGGAGAACAAACCTATCCATTCTGAAGGAAATCAACCCTGAGTGCTCACTGGAAGGACAGATCCTGAAACTGGGGCTCCAATACTTTGGCCATCTCATGAGAAGAGAAGACTCCCTGGAAAAGACCTTGATGATGGGAAAGTGAAGGCAAGAGGAGAAGGGGACGACAGAGGACGAGATGGATGGACAGTGTCATTGAAGCTACCAACATGAATTTGACCCAACTCCAGGAGGCAGTGGAAGACAGGAGGGCCTGGCGTGCTCTGGTCCATGGGGTCACGAAGAGTCGGATACGACTTAACGACTAAACAACAACAAAAATATTGGCTGAGCTTGCCATCCTTTACACATTTCACTGGAAGAAGGTTGACCAGGTATGAAAGCGGATGGGACTTTTGTAATTTCAAGAATTTTCCCAAAGGTTAATTTAAGCTGGTGTCGATTGACAAGGACTCTCTATATAGGTGTCTTAGGAGAAAAAGAAAGATCTCTGATGGATCTATTGCCACAGGTCAAAGTACAGAAGATTTTGAGCATTTGATGAGAAAGTAATCACACAGTTTCCCTCCAGCAATGTGATGCCTTCAGACCTGTGGGCATTTCAAGAGAGCGTCAAATTGAGCCCACACTTACCTCCCAATGACTAATCACCAAACAAATCAAGCAAAATAACCAAATGAGGAAGGGAGCAAAACTCATGCTAAATACCAAGCAGATCTTCTCATCTGGTTTGACCTCAAGGGCTTTTACAAGTAAAAAACTGCACCACATCTTCCTTAGCTCTATAGAAGGGAAGATCCTGCTTCCATTTACCAAAAAGAAAATAAAAGAAGGTTATGATGATAGTGGGTTTTGTCTTGACAGAGACTCTGCCTTTTAAAAGCTGTAGGACCAGTGGAAAGTTTAAAAGCTCTTATATTTGGCAGCATTTGTTCTTGTTTTCAAATAAAAGGTGTACTGCCTAATTATTTAAAGGCATTTACTGAGCAGCTTCATTCGGCAATAATCTTTTATCAATCCTGCTAATGAGCTCTTACTGGAATAAATCTCATCGTGATGACTTACCCAGAAAGAAGAATGTGTCCAAGCAACTGAGGGAAGGTAACTTCCATTCCCAATAAAGAACAAACAACCACACTTGCTTAATGAGTGGAGCAATAAGAACTCTTCTGTCTAGTTCTCTCAAAGGGTTTAGATCTTCTCTTTCTACTAACTAGCTGGCTAGATACGTCTGTGAGTTAGGTATCTGGCTGTGGAGCCAAAGGTTGGGAGTTTCACTCGCCACTGTGCCTCCCAGAAGAGCCAGCCTGTGTGGCCTTGGGCAAGCTGCACAATCACAGGATGCCCCCAGAGGAAGGGAATGGTAAAGCACTTCTGATTACTCTCTAATAGAGAGGGGAGTACAGTGATGCCTCGCAAGACGAAAGTAATTCGTTCCGCGAGTAGCGCCGTCTTGCGAAATTTTCGTCTTGCGAAAAGCGGTTTCCCATAGGAATGCATTGCAATGCATTCCTATGGGAAACCTCGCAAGACGAACGATTTATTTTCGTCTTGCGAGGCATCGGTCTTGCGAAAAAGAAATCGTCTTGCGAAGCATGGCCATAGAAGAAGCCATCTTGCGAGTCACGGAAGCAATCGTTTTTTGCGAGTTTTTCGTCGGGCGAGGCATTCGTCTTGCGAGGTACCACTGTATTCGTATACGAATATCCCCGCACAGCCGGACTTAATGAGGGGCCAGCCCCTGCAGCCGGCCCATCCACTTACGCATCCAGTGGCGGATGCAGCCTCGCTCATCCTTCCAATCACTCCCTGAGCTCCGCTCTTTTCCTGATCAGCTAGCAACTCAGCAGCCATGCAGGGAGACTTGTCCTCCCTCCCACTGCCTGGCCAGGCAAGCAGAAGAGAGTAGAGCTCCGGGAGCAATTTGAAGCTTGAATGAGGCTGCCAATGCCGCCTCATTTAGTCCAGCTGGGCGGGGGTATTCGTCTTTGTATACATATACCCCCATCTCTACTCAATACCTAGAAATTATTATTATTATTATTATTATTATTATTATTATTATTATTATTATTATTATTATTATTATTATTATTATTATTATTATTATTATTATTATTATTATTATTATTATTATTATAGGAACTTTCAGCTGGCATTTTTCTGCAGAAATCTAGTCCTATCTCTGCCGCACTGGTTATATTTAAATGTATAGCATTGTCCACATGGCATTCCTTGCCAACCCCAAAGTTCTTTCTCAGTCATACGTCTCCCTCCCTTTCTCTGACATTTTAAGAATTCCAGACAGAATTATTCTTCTTTCAACTATAGCAAGATTCATTTTGGAAGACTCATGCTTTGCCTTGTGTAACTCGGAGTAACATGGGGTCACGAAGAGTCGGACACGACTTAACAACTAAACAGCAGCAACTCGGAGTAGCTTACAACAATTGGAAACAAAACCAGTCTTTCCATTTCGCCAAAGATCCACTTCTTCCCCCATATGTCTTTTCTTTCAGGTATCAATTAGAAATACTTGTTTTGATACCTTTTGGGAAATAAGCTAGTATTCCATTTAATCTTTGACTGCTGCTGAGCGATACTTTTATGCCTTCCAGGCAGACCAGCTTAGAAACACCATCTCTCTGATCCACCTGGGAACTGCCCGAGCCCACCAGACAATCCCATTGGCTGTTTCACATACAAAGAAGGAAACTGTAGGCTGATGCAAGGGGCTCCTGGGAGGGAGGAGCTGATTCCAAAATGGAGGTCTCTATGTCTTACAGCTTCAGAGCCATTGCTGTAGACAAAACATGTCTTTTAATGAGTTTGGAACCGGTGCTTGTCAGAACAGGAATGTTTTAACCACTAGGAAAAGAAGCTACATGGAATGGCCTTCTTCTCCATCCCTCCCTTGCCTCAAACAAGTATGCCTGAGCCATAAGCCAGACATAGGGAACAGCTTTTCCAACAGACCTTAGGGAGCAGGCAGACAGATATGCGAGAGCCCAGGCCATTTCGGCCTTTAAGGATAACCACAGACATTTTGGATTTTGACTGGAATATTTGGAAGTTAAAAACAGCCACTGGTGCAGGATCTACAAGGATTCTCATGAAGAATGTCAGCCTCGGGTTGAAAATTTTCCCCCAACTTTGTTTTACCCTAAGGATCTCCTTAGCGATGTATGGAAGTGAGAGCTGGACCATAAAGAAGGCTGAGCGCCGAGGAATTAATGCTTTTGAATTGTGGTGCTGGAGGAGACTCTTGAGAGTCCCCGGGACTGCAAAGAGAACAAACCTATCCATTTTGAAGGAAATCAACCCTGAGTGCTCACTGGAAGGACAGATCCTGAAGCTGAGGCTCCAATACTTTGGCCATCTCATGAGAAGAGAAGAGTCCCTGGAAAAAGATCCTGATGTTGGGAAAGTGTGAAGGCAAGAGGAGAAGGGGACGACAGAGGACGAGATGGTTGGACAGTGTCACCGAAGCTACCAACATGAATTTGACCCAACTCCGGGAGGCAGTGGAAGACAGGAGGGCCTGGCGTGCTCTGGTCCATGGGGTCACAAAGAGTCGGACATGACTTAACGACTAAACAACAACAAAGGATCTCCTGGAGAAAAGACCACAGTTCACTAAGCTGACTTTTGACTACAACTTCCAGAACACTACCACCTCCCTCCCTTCCAGCCAGCCTGGAAATCTTGACTTGGAGAATCTGGGAGCTACAGTTCAGAAAATAAATGTTTCAGATATTGGGAAAGATTGAAATTTGCTGCTTGAACCCTTTCCTAAACTCTCAAATTTAAAAGCATTGACTCGGAAGCGGACCAGCCAATTTTCTCAAATTAACTGAGTTTTTAAGACAAATTAATTGTCTTCCCATTATAAATTAGACACAAACAATTTCCGAATAATTGTGAGTGGAAGGGGAAAAATACTAGTGACAGTGATGCTCAATGTTCCTTTTCAGCATCACTGATTTACCTGAATTCCAGAGTAGCATTTAGAACTTGTTTTAAAATTCTTCAGCTTTGTCCATGACTCAGAGTTAACAGTCATTCTAGCAAATATACTGTCTGAGTCATACCATGCTACTTATTGCTAAATGGCAATGCAATAAATGGGTTGGATCCAGATTTAGGCATATGCAACTAAACTGACAGAAGTGGACTTTCTTCATAAGTGGACCATGGGAGCCCCACCAGGTTCCATTGAAAATACCGTACAGGGGGTCAAGTGACCATGCTGAATGGGGGTGAAAGGGAGATCCCCAAAACCTTTGTACTGGGAAAGGTAACCCTAAATCCGTGAAAGCAGCTTACTGGTTCTTACATGGTGATGGAATGACAACACGGTTTTTATCCATCACCTCTAGCTGGAATATAAATAAATAAGATTTTTGGTTTTTATCACCAGCGAACAGGAACACATGAAATATCCAAGTGCTGCTTGGGAAAGGATGGTGGCATCCTATCTCAAGATGGGCTGAGTCACTTTAGGACCCCGTATCTGCGGGGGATCAGTTGCTACCACATGCTGCACCCTTGGTTCTAACCTATGAAGCCCTAAACAACTTGGGTCTGAGCTATCTCAAGGACCACATCTCCCATTAGAAGCCTGCTCAGGTGTTAAGATCATCAGGAGAGACCTTTCTCTTTCTCACCACCTTCACAGATGTGTTTGGTGGAGACACGGGAGAGGGCCTTCTCTGTTGCTGTTCCCAGACTCTGGAACTTCCTCCCATAGACCAGGCCGGCCCCATCTTTGCTGTCCTTCTGCAACCAGACAAAACCCTTTCTCTTCAGGCAAGCTTCCCCTCAATGACTGGCTGCCTGAGTGGGATTTTTAAATGGGTGTTATGTCTTACTGCTTTGAATGTGTTTTTAGTATTACTTTTGTTTACCGTTAGTTTGACGGAAGGCTGACCGCCGAAGAATTGATGCTTTTGAATTGTGGTGCTGGAGGAGACTCTTGAGAGTCCCCTGGACTGCAAGGAGAACAAACCTATCCATTCTGAAGGAAATCAACCCTGAGTGTTCACTGGAAGGACAGATCCTGAAGCTGAGGCTCCAATACTTTGGCCATCTCATGAGAAGAGAAGACTCCCTGGAAAAGACCCTGATGTTGGGAAAGTGTGAAGGCAAGAGGAGAAGGGGACGACAGAGGACGAGATGGTTGCACAGTGTCATCGAAGCTACCAACATGAATTTGACCCAACTTCAGGAGGCAGTGGAAGACAGGAGGGCCTGGCGTGCTCTGGTCCATGGGGTCACGAAGAGTCGGACACGACTAAACGACTAAACAACAAGTTTGACGGTTAGCATTTGTTTGATTCTTTTTAGTATCTGTATACTTCTTGTTCTTAGCTTTAAATATTGTCTTTTAAGGATGTAAGCCGCTTTTGTATATTCATTGTTTTTAACTTTTTAACTTTAAATATTGTCCTTTAGGGATGTAAGCCGCCTTGGGTCCTTTTTAAGGAGAAAGGTAGGGTAAAAATATTTCAAATAAATAATAAATAAAATCCAACCATACACTCATGTCATATTGTGTTATTGGCACCTAAATGGACAGTAAACAAAAAACGTATCTTTCTGCAGTTGTGCACATTTCTCGTCTATGAATAGTGGCCACTGTGAAGTGTCCGCTGTTATACAAATTGCCGTCTCTGCTATTGAGGATGGGGGGTAAGGGTGGGGGAAAACTCCATCCCCTATGTGAACACTGTCCTACTTACTTTTGTTTTTATTTTACACATTTATGCCACCTTTCTCCTAGGTGATGGGACTCAAAGTGGCTCACAGATCCTTGAAACAAACAAAAAATTAGAACAAGATAGGTGAACTATTCAAAAGTGTTCAAACATGGAAATTTTAAAATAATCATCTAAAAATAAATTTAAAAGGGCAAAAGCATTGAAAAATACAAACATATAAAAAGAATACAATGGCAGGAAGCATAGGGCATTTAGCTATTTAAGACTAGATATTAAATGTCTTTCCAGATTTCATCATCTTTGTCAAAGAAATAAAAACATCATCAGTCCCCTCCTTTTGTTTCCTTTTTTAAAAACATTTAAAGATCCTGGTGCCCTCCATCTTGGATTGCTACCTGCCTGCCTGCCTCCATATTGCATCTTTCCTTATTAGCCTTTTTGCCCCCCTTGAGCATTTTTTAAAGATTATTTTTGTTGATGTCAGACAGCCTGCCTGTACCAGTGTGCCTCCTTGAGATTGTTTTTTAGATTTTTTTCCAAGTTATTTCTATGGGAATTTCTTTCTCTATGGATTTTCTTTTTCCTTCTTGGATTGTTTTTGCTGCCTGAGCCTGGCAGGCTTTTACTTTGGGGGGCTTTGACTGAGGTTTTTTTTTTGGGGGGGCCTTTATTTGCTTTTTTGCTTTTCTTGATTTTTGGAAGAGGGGGCTGTATGTGTGTGTTTCTCATTTTGCTATTCCCCCCCCCCCCCGTGTGTGCTTTTCCCTGTTTGATTGTGTTCTTCCCTATTTGATTAATTTACTGTGTATTTATTCTGTCCAAGTTTTATGGTTTTAGTGGTTGGGGGGACTGTTTTGTTTGCCTCTATGGGCTGGGGGGGGTAGGAGGTTGACTTTGTGACTGGACTGTGTGGATGTGGTATTATAAACTAATGCCTGCATAGTTCCAATGATGATTTTTCTTTCTCATGTACACTTGCCTGCTTTTGGAGTAGATTGATTATCTGTTGCCTTGCCTCTGGGTTTGTTTGTTTGTTTTTGGTAGTTTTTCTTGGGGTGCCAGAAAAAACAAATGGGGAAACACAAATGGGATATCTGAAGGAGGCTTTCCCTTTTATGTAAAGGTATGTGAAAAATAGGGAAGCCAAAGAATATGAAAGAGCTTGCACGCACACACGCACACTCACGCACACAAAGAACATGAAGTGAACAAAATACAAACAAAATCATCATGCACATCCCTATTGAGGATTATTATGCTTACAATTTTCATCCAGTTCTGACAAGACGTTAATAGCTACTTGCTGATTTCAATGACAGTCAGTTGGCAGGACATAGATTTTGGTTCCTTGAGATTTGAAATCAAGCCCATCTCCTCTGAATCAGTTGGAGTTGAATGAGGCTTTTATGGATTTCAGAATCAAGGTGAGGTACAGGCTCCATTGCCAGCAGATTAACAAAAGAAGAACAATGGAGATTTGTCTTTCTCACAAATAAACTCGCACAAGCCTTATGTGTCAAAGGATTCATGGTCTGAGGCCATGAAACAGTGATCTGTTAACAAAAGATACCAGAAAACAGTAGCTGGTCCTGATCAATGGGAATATTAAGAAAATTGGAGGAAGCTCTGAAAACAGTGTTTAATTACATTGGTCATTATCAACTCTAAGGTTTTCTAAAGAGGAAAAAAATCAAACTGTGGGGTGCATCAACATATAAATGTTTTCTGTAAAATGCCATGTATTATATGATCGTATATTTGTCTATGAAAACCTGACTCATTTTTCATTAACTAAATTGGTAGTTCAGCATTCTGAGGCAGTGAAAATAGCCTGTACCCAACTAGCCTCCATAAGGGGTTCTGTTCCCATCACAGTTCAGGAAGGTACTAGCGACTGTTCAGCAATATACAGCTGCAGATACACTACCTGAACTCATCCTCAGTTCATTTCAGACTCCAGAGATGAATGGAGTTGGAGGACTTCTCTTTGCCTGGCAAAAGTGCTCTCAGCATAAATTTATGCATTTTTTACTTCTCTCATCATCAAGAAGTTTGTTCTTTTTGTTCCCCGTTCTTTGAACATCACAGACCTTGTTGAGTTTTTTTTTCCCCAGCCTCCTACACTCTATATGAATGTCAGCCATCAGGTTAGCTTGCTTACGTACAGTTCTTAAAAGTCGGTTATGTAAGCTTTTTTTAAATGGATGGGTAGAAACAAGAGGGGAGACTTTTTCACCCCCCCTCCACAGGTATTTTTACAACCCCCACAGCCTTTTTTGAACAAGATTGTTCAATGTCCTCCCCAACAGTGCAACACACAGCACTTAAGAGCGTGACGGCATCCACTTTGCAAGACGTGGCGCTGCGAAGCTAACAATATAATGCCATAGGAAAGTGTGCTGTTATTTTCTTTTCCTTTTGTTCTCCTCTCTTTTCTGCTTCCCAAGCATTGTTCGCTGTAAAATGATCAAAGAGGCTGTTTTCATTTGAACAACAACAAAAAAAAAAGTAAATGCATTCCTGGCAAGGTGTCTGGGTTTTTTTATTTTTTTTAAAAAAGCCACAAAAGTCCTCATGTGTATGCATGCATACTTTGTTTCCACTTCCAACTCTTTTCCATTTCAAAAGCCTGTTTCACAAGTGCTATTTCTGTCTTCTCCTGGAGATACACAGGTGAGATTTTTCAGACAGTCTGTTCCAGAGCTGTCCCTTCCCTTTTCAGAGTAAGCTGAATGCATCAGACAGCAGATCCTTAAGTACAATGAATTGTTGGTAATTGTTGAAGATTCAGGCCAAATTTGGGCTCTATACAGATGGAAAACATTTGTTTTTTGAACTTCAAGGACACCCTGTGAGGCGACAAGCCACCTCGCCCAGGATCAGGAGAGTGTACCATCCGCCTCTCAAATAAAGGAAGAAGCACAAGAGATAGGAGTGACAGAAAAGGAATTAAGTAAACTAGAAATAAAAGAAGAGGCTAAAGGGGGCGCAAATCGGGTGGGAAAGGAAGAGGATAAGAAGGAGGGAGAAGGAGGGGAGGAGGCAGAAGCATGTTGGGGAAGAGAGGAGAAAGGAGAGAGAAAGGAAGAGCTGGTAGAGTTGATCGAGGAAGACCCTTGGACAGGAGAGTGGGTAGAGTTCAAGGTACCTCGTGAGTACGCCGAAAGGGAATGGAGGTGACAGATGTATAGAAAGCCACCATATTGGGGGAGACTGAGGAGCGAAAGCAAAGGAAGGAATATAGGGCGTGGGTGAAGAGAGAAGAACAAAGGAGAGAAAGGCAAAAATATATAGTGATTCCCGAGAAGTCCCGTGGGCCCAGCCCCTTCAAACCCCGACAGAGAAAGATACGTGGCTCGACAAATGGAGGACTGCAGGGAACTACGACGTCCCATCTACAAACTTGAAGTGGACTGAGAACGCACCCGAGTCGATGGGGGCCAGACCCAAATGGACCAAAGAAGTTAACAGTTATTCCCCGTTGTCTTACCACGAAGAGATACCCAGTTTTAATAATGGAAAGACTTATGATTTGTTGTTGAAGTTGGATGACGACAAACAAGACCGAAAAATCAAAGAAGCCATGTTAAACAATAAACCAGTTTTATTAGAAGAATTGGGTGTGACGAATTCTTCTTTGGACAGAGTAGAGAAAAGGGAGGTAGAT
This sequence comes from Intellagama lesueurii, assembly GCA_037013535.1. NCBI lineage: Eukaryota > Metazoa > Chordata > Lepidosauria > Squamata > Agamidae > Intellagama > Intellagama lesueurii. The sequence continues at coordinate 14,125,438 of JBAJHW010000003.1, forward strand.
GACAAGCGGCACATTCACACACCCAGAATTCAGAAGGTGTCATTTAAAAATATCCAAACATTTCGCATCTCTGGCACTGTACAACCTAGCTTCTGCTCCATCAGGTAGTGAAATAATAAAGTAGAGGCACATACTATTGAATAAGGATTCACCTCCCATCTTATCTAAAGGGATAAGAGACAAGAGCACCCATTTGTCCTTCAATGCAAATGTCTAAATGTCTTGGATCGGTTCTGAATTTTTCCTCCACAAATTTTCAGAGAGAAAGCACCCTTAGAAACAGCCTGAATTTGATTGTATTCTGTTTTTCTTTTCTTTTGGATTCTACCTTTGTCTCAAAAGCTGGGGCTGAGGTGACTTATAAATATATAAATAAAGGTTCCCCTTGACATTTTTAGTCCAGTCGTGTCTGACTCTAGGGCGCGGTGCTCATCTCGTTTTCAAGCCGTAGAGCCAGCGTTTGTCCGTTGTCACGTGGCCAGTGCGACTTTCACGGAACGCCGTTTTACCTTCCCACCAAGGTGGTACCTATTTATCTACTCGCATTTACATGCTTTCGAACTGCTAGGTTGGCGAGGAGCTGGGACAAAGCGACGGGAGCTCACTCCGTCGCGTGGATTCGATCTTACGACTGCTGGTCTTCTGACCCTGCAGCACAGAGGCTTCTGCGGTTTAACCCGCAGCGCCACCACGTCCCTCTTAAGGTGACTTATAGTCTAATTTAAAAGGAAACACCAAGTACACTTAAAAAGCAATACAGATCCATTGGGTCCCTTCCAGCTCTGCAGTTCTAAGATTATTATTAAATGAGATTTCTTTGTTCATAAGCTTCCCCCCCCCCCCCACTAATCTGTACAGGGAGGTGGGCAAAGTGTCCATAAGCCACAACCGTGCTCCCAGGCACACTCTAACCCACGGCCACCCTCATGAATTTTTAGTCCACAAAATACAAATTAAGCCTGCAGAAGCCATGGGGAGATCTTGGGGATTGTACAGTTTTCTGTGTCAGTTTAATGCCATCCCTGAGCCTAGTTTTGCCAGAAAAGACCTTCTTTAGAAACTGAAGATGACAAGATGTTCAGGGGGAGGGGTTAGAGTTGATACAAGGTCCGGTTTAATCGAGGTTTGGGAAGGGCAACAGGGACCATAAATCCTCAGACTTTGCCCTCCAAATGAGATGAATTACCCTGTTGCACTCCCAACACTACTGAATGGCACAGGTTTGGGAAAGACTATTCTACATTGGTCACTGGTCAGAGCCATATTTAATAAAATAAAATTGACCCCCGGATGCAATCCTGGGAGCAGGAGGAAGTTCCTGCATGGACTGCCATCAGAGAAACAAAGTCAAGCTCATCTGGCTCCTGAGGTGGAAAGCAATGTGTACCCTGCATAATTAAATTGTAAACTGCCCAAAGAGTGCTTTAAGTGCTATGGGGCAGTATATAAGCAGCAAGCTTTCCTTCTTTTCCAAAGAGCCACTCCCTTGCAATGCCACCCCACTGTAATCTCTTGAATGCCTGGGGAGGGAAAAATTAACATGGTTATAAGACAAAGATGAAGCAGTTTGTTAGTAAGACTGCTCAGGTGCACACTAGAGATGGGCACGAACCTCTGTTCAGAGGTTCATGCCGGTTCGTCAGTGCAGCATCACAGGTACCACACAATCCCTTCCCCAACTGGCCAGGTCTCCCACTCACTAACTGGCACTTGCTACTCTTTCCCTCCTCTTCTCATGATCAACCAGTCGTGGCAGGAGCATGTGCTTCCCTCCTCCTCCGCCTCCTCCAGCAGCCACCCGCTCAAATGAGGAGGCAGGGCATGGATTTCTGCAGTGCTGCCTTTGAGTGGGTGGCTGCCAGAGGGGGAAAGCACGTGGTCCTGCTGCAGCTGGAGGATCGCATGAAGAGGAAGAAAAGAGCAGCACGTGTTGGCTGGTGAGTGGGGGAGCTGGCCAGGGGTTGGGGGAAGGGATCACATGGCACCTGTAGTGCCACACTGACAAATCAGCATGAACTTCCAAATCAAGGTTCATGCCCCTTTCTAGTGCACACATGAGAGAAACATGACTGTGACATTACTACAAATGGTATTGGTGGATAGTCATTGATGTCACTATGTAAAGGTCTCTACGACACTGCATTCTATAGGACTTAGCCCCAATATGTGACTTCAGGATTGTAGCTTTTAAGGGTATTTATTTTCAGATTCAAGAGTCCCCATTGTTAGAAGAAATATCAATTTCATCCTAAATCTGAAGTTACTCAATTAACAAACCTAATTAGTAAGAATTACAAAATCAAGTTTCAACAGAATTACAATGAGCCTTGAGAAATGCAGGATGAAGGGTGATTACCCAAGAGTCAGTTGCTGCAACGTAATTTGAATCGCAAAAAAAGAAAAGAAAGCATCTCATGCTTAAAGTTGACTTGCAATCAGCCTGAAATGGTAAATAAAGCAGACAGACCTGACCTTGGAAATCTTCTGTTTTTCAGGATATAAACCATCAAAACCTCCAGTCCACTACAGTATAATGGACCTGGAGAAGACATGGATTCAGCTGCCCTGCTGTCAGATTTGAACCTTGATGATTCCAAGGACGTGGAAGATTTGAGAAGGAACCACCCCAGAGTAACCTCTGCCTTTCTAGAGCAAGGAGGGGGGAACCTCTTTCAGTCTTTAGAGGGGAAATTCAATTTCAGAAGAGTTCTCAGTTGCAGATGGCACCAGCCAGGAAAGGATGAAGTCAAAAGCAGCAGTATGTCTTAGATGAAAGCTTCTATTGCAAATGACAAAGTCATTTCAAACTTTCAGAGAGGGGGGAAAAGCTACCATAAAAACGCTGGGAGATTACCTAGTATTGTGTGAGAGAAGGTGTGGCTATCTTGGGAACCCTTTAGGGCTGGACTGGGGCTCCAGCTTCAGGAAGGACATGAACCTGCTCACATTGAACGTGTGTGTATACCACTTCCAGCCACTCCTTCTGAAGTATATGGAAACAGGAAACCGATGGGCTCAGCAAGCATCTCTGCATCCTTCTATCCTACCCCCACACATGCCAGTCTTACAGGATGCAAGCTTAATCAATGGAACGAAAACCCCAGACAGCAAAAGTGTTTGTTACAGCTCGGCTAAGGCCTCCCTTTCTTCAACAGCCCTTGCAACCCCAGTACTGGGACAGCCCCTTTAGAAGGCAGTATGCTAAAGCAGGGCTTACTCTGGGGTGGTTCCTTCTCAAATCTTCCACGTCCTTGGAATCATCAGGGTTCAAATCTGACAGCAGGGCAGCTGAATCCATGTCTTCTCCAGGTCCATTATACTGTACTGGACTTGGAGGTTTTGACGGTTTATATCCTGAAAAACAGAAGATTTCGAAGGTCAGGTCTTGGGAGGAAAGCGATGACAAACCTAGACAGCATCTTAAAAAGCAGAGACATCACCTTGCCAACAAAGGTCCGCATCGTCAAAGCTATGGTTTTTCCTGTAGCGATGTATGGAAGTGAGAGCTGGACCATAAGGAAGGCTGACCGCCCAAGAATTGATGCTTTTGAATTGTGGTGCTGGAGGAGACTCTTGAGAGTCCCCTGGACTGCAAAGAGAACAAACCTATCCATTTTGAAAGAAATCAACCCTGAGTGCTCACTGGAAGGACAGATCCTGAAGCTGAGGCTCCAATACTTTGGCCATCTCATGAGAAGAGAAGACTCCCTGGAAAAGACCCTGATGTTGGGAAAGTGTGAAGGCAAGAGGAGAAGGGGACGACAGAGGACGAGATGGTTGCACAGTGTCATCGAAGCTACCAACATGAATTTGACCAAACTCTGGGAGGCAGTGGAAGACAGGAGGGCCTGGCGTGCTCTGGTCCATGGGGTCACGAAGAGTCGGACACGACTTAACGACTGAACAAGAACAACATGCTAAAGCAGCATGCCCATCAGGAACTCCTGGAAAGGCAATGCAATGCCAAGCTTTATACTAGGGAGAAGTGGGCAAAAGTGAGATCCTGAGGTTGCATGCTGTCACTTAACACTCTTCTGATGACTCCTAGCTGTCTGCCCCTTCAATTTCCAGTGTGGAAAGGTACGTTGCAGGGGGTGGAGGGAGTTGCTTTCCTCAGGCTCCTGATACATGTGCTGCAGAGAGTCAACTCGGGTCCTGGATTCCTGCAGCAGTGCCTAGGTTCTTAACAAGTCCTTCCGGTATCTCTATAGTATGGAGTACACAGCATTTTTGTATCCACAGCCCACGAGCATGGGGTGATGTGAGGGCCACATTGTCCTCTTTCCAAGTGGGTTTCTTCCAATGGCAAGTTCTGCAGAAGTCCAGAATTAATACAGGCAGGGTCAACAGTAAGTAGACAAACAAGGCACAGAAAGTCCCAGTGTAGAGTCAGAAGGCAGAGCAAAGGTTGGACAAACAGAGTCCTTCCAGTGAGTCAAGTAAGCCAAGTGAAAGACAGCTAATCGAGTTGTAGTCCAGGGTCTACCAAACTCAGAATAACAAGTAGGCAGAGATAATTTGAGAGACAGACTAACACAGCTCAACTTCAGGCACCCGCAGATTAAAATGTGGCAAGAAGGAAGAAGCTCAGGGCACCCAATTGTCTCTCACAGCCTTGTTCTACCAGAGCCCAGGCTTATATTGCTGACTCCTGTGCCTCCGCCACCCCGCCCCACCTGCACTGAGCTCAGCTGTTAACATTTCAGCAGATTTCAGCAACTCATCTGCTTGGGAAGAAGACCCTTCCTTACAGCAGACACCCTGTTCCTGAGCAGTTCTCCCAGTAGCCTGTGTCTGTCTGTCTGTCTATTTGCACCAATTGTCTGCCTTTAGTTTTTGCCCAAGAAGGCGAAGTGGCCAACAGCTAACAGCCACCAGACATCAAAAACCATCATGCTGATTTAAGCATTTTCTAGCTATCAGTGCTCATTAATCTTTACTGATTAAGTCCACCAAGAACAGAAGAAAAAGTCATCCCCTCATCTCATAAAGCATAGCTGTTGGTAATAGGTCTTCCTTTGATATAAACCATACCAGATGCAAAGGTTAGCTGAAGTCTCAATATTTATATAGATGGTGACATTTGTATTCTCTTTTTTCTGGAATAAAATATGAAAAACACACACAGCGAGGAGGAGGATGCTTTCTTATTACTGCTGATACATTCAATATCAATGCTGATTGGCTTTTTTTATATCTAAACTTTTAAAGTTCGTTATCTCGGTTCTCAGTATGCAACGTGGCAGGACAGCATGAGAGACATGCATCAGAGAGCAGATGAGCTTGAAATACATAGCTTTTTTTATCCAGTAGAAACACAAGTAACTGGAAATGTCTGAATAATTTTATCATTGTGTCATTTAGCATGCACATTGCTTCAAGATAAAAATTATTCCTCCCACACTTGATGTCTCACCACAGGGCGATGGACTTCATCTTTGGAGGGCTAAGACCAGCAAGAAATCTAAGCTCTGGTCTTTGACATTTTAATTAACATTGAGGCAATGACGCTTCTTTGCTTTTAATACTCCACGTTGATTGAGTCACAAGCTGTGGCATGAATAGTTTGAGAAGCTATTTCCTTATAAGCCTGGAGTGGGCCTCTACTGCAGTGGTTCCCAAACAGTGTGCCATGGCACCCTGGGGTGCTTCCAAACCCAGCAAGGGGCACCATGAAATCTATGAAAGTACTACTCCAGCCAGTCTTTCCCCCCCCCCTCCCTTTTCTCCCTCCTCCCCCAAAGTATCACACTGTGGCCAGCAAGTTAAGGGAACAGTCCAAAAAATCTGGGAACCACTGCTTTACTGTATAAACATACATTTCTTTAACCGTACTCCATTATGGGTTGCAAGTGGAGTTGCCAGCCCATCGGGCCTCGGTTGAAGTCTCTGGCAGTTGGCATGCTTCCCAGGGTCTTTAGGTAGGCAGACCAATCTCAGGGAAAGCACTGCTGGAAGAAGAAGATTGTATGAGAAGCAGCTTCAAAACCTGGGTACCGTCTTCACTTATTATCAGTGGGTCCCCAGGCTCATTGGCACAACACAAAGGTCTGTGCACATATGTCGCACAAAGTGGATGTGCCAGGAACCGAGGGGGGCAAGGGGAAAATCCTGGGGAGAGAGTTGGTGGGTGCATTGTACCATTTGGAGCAAGGCTAGCAGGTCTGTGTATTGGATCAGAGATGTTAGGCATTAGGCTGGCTACCTTATACCATTTGCTGAATCTGGTGAGATTGAGGGCAGCCTCTGGTGAGAGGAGTGAGCACAATGCAAAGTGTGAAACGGGGCATTTTTACACCGTACCACCTACAGCTCTCTTCAACGCTACTTTTCGGTCTCCTGTAAAAGTCTGCCTCACAAATAGGACAAGGAGGCCACACCTGTTCTCTGCTGCCTCTTTATCAGCTCCTCCACACTCCTATTATGAAAAAACAGCTGAGAGCCCAAAGGGAACAACTTGCTCCTTTCATGTAGAATTTAAATGCTACTGTTTCTGTAGAAACAGCAAGCCAAGCATCCTCATGAATTGGCTTCCCTCTCGAAAGCCGAGGCCTGCTTTCACTAATGACCTACATATCCAATTCTCTTTCTAGCAATAGGCCGGGGTTCCTTCTGTTGCCAATGGTGTCAGTGTTGCTAAAGGACAATCAGGCAGAATATGTGGGTGAATGAGAAATTGCTGGAAGCTTTCTAAGTAGACAACTGAGTACCCATTGAAACAGGCCAATCTCTGAAAAATGTTTCAACAGGCACTCAGTTGTCTATTTAGAAATACTTTTCTCTTTTTCTGCATGCATTTGTATATTGTTATTGACATGAATGCAAGTTTTTCCTCTTCTGTTTAATGATCTATCCCCATTTAATACCAAAACTGACATAGGTGGCACAACCTCTTAAGGAGAGGTAAACTGCAAAATAATGTGGAATCTGTCTGCTAGCAAAGGCATTCACAACGTTGTTTAAAATAACGACACAAATCTGCTTTCCTTCTCTTGACTCAAAGTGTGAGCTGTTGGGAAAAAGATGTGTGGTCCTTGCACAATACAAACACAGGTTATATCAGTTGGAGTAGACCTATGGCATCAATAGCAACCTGGCAAGCCAACGCTTAACTAAGCTCCATTGATTCAAGGGGTCTCCTTCAGTTGGGGTGGAGAAGATCAAGGTCTTTCCTCAAAAGGCCCAGTCTTGGGCTACAAGCGGCTGCTGTTTGCTTTGATATCCCAGCTGTCAAGTAGCTTAGCCAGACACTGGTCACAGAATGCTTGCCTTCCTTTCTCTATAGAGACTGAAGAGTCCTTCATTCAACAGATCATAACTGGGTGTTTTGGGGGTTTTTTAAGCCTGGAAAAGAAGATGGAATGTGTTTTAATGATGTAAGACCTTTTGGCTCCTTTTTTAGGAGAAAGACAGGTTAAAAATATTTTAAATACATAAAATAAATGAATAACAAAACGTGAAGCTGTATTAGAAAACTGCCTGTGCTCAGAAAGTGGCTACTCTGAAGACCTGTACCAGCTGGCATAGTAGCAGACAATTTCCTTTCCCTGTGCCCTGCTGGCTGTCTGGCCTCCACCCAGAATTCATCTCCTAACACTTCAGCAACTGGTTTCTCCAGGAGCAGACCCCTTGTCCAGAGGAGATCGCCTACTTCCAAGGAAGTTGTTCCTCCCAAGAAGACCTCCTTTGGAGCCAGGCTGACTTCCAGCTGATCTTGTGCTTCTGCTCAGTCTCACTCCCACAGATAGGAGAGCTTTTTTCAAAATTCCCATTTGATTCTGGGTCTGTGCTGCTGCCATCCTCCTCTACCCGTGAAAGTCTGAGGTCTTCAGGGACAGTAATCTCACCTCACATGGAACCTCAGAGGTTGGGACAGGTTTTTTTATTTCACCCTCCTCTGTTATCTCTAGAGGAGTCCCCTGTTGGGGGCATGATAACCACATTGGGCAAGCTTGGAATTGTTAGAACAAAACTGTTCGAGGTTTGGTGACAAGGAAACATGGTTTCACTGTCTAGAGATCATTTCTCCCTTCCACCACTGCAGAACAGCTCTAAAGTCCTTCTCAAATGGAAGGCAACAACTTCAAGTAGAGATGACTGTAGGCTGATGATTATGTCTATCAGCTGTGCTTTTCTTCTGCCAAGTTTATAAAAATGACTCAGAAATGTCATTAATTACATGGAACCAAAAGAGCAAATTACTGGAGGCCCCAAGGCGCATAGTGTCTTTCCAGCAAAGCCTTTTTGAGCACAGCTGCCCACTTCTCATTTAGACACGAGTGTTCAAGCAGGATCCATCTGTTTTGCTTGTCATTTGGCCCATACTACCAGCTGCTGTACATCAGAAGCATCCTAAGCTAAAGAATGATCACCAAAATTAAGTTCTGAGACTAAAACAACAAATGCTTACTATCCATTGTTCAATGCTCAGAGTGCTTTAGTGGCTTTCCCTATGCATTTACACGTGTCATACAGATGCCAACTTCAATCAGATCTTTTGGGGGGGAACATATGGTCAGATGATGCTCCTGTGTTTGCCTAAACCATGAACATATTCTGTGTATTTCTCTCTCTTTTTCCCCTCCTCATTTATTTTGTATTTGCAATTAAAATGTTAATAGTCATAGTCGTCATCGTAGAGCCTGCTGTGTGAGGTGTATTGGTGAAGCCTCTAACCATCAGGTGGAACTCTTTAAAATGTTCCACGACTTCACTGGAGATGGGAAACATTGGGGGCCTCAGCCGGATGCTGACATGCGACTGCTTCACAACCCATTTTTGATCTAAAATTGAGGCCCTCTGCAGAGACCTGGACTCTGTTAGTGAGGCAATAAGTCAGATTGAGATGTCCAGTGCCCCATCTGGCCAGGTTTTGTTGGATCAATTTCACCCAGTGACCCCTGAGGACATGGACAAGGCGCTTGCACTTTCCAAACCTACCACCTCTCGCTCAGACCCATGTCTCTCCTGGCTTTTAAAAGCTGCCAGAGAGTGCACGGCAGAGTGGACCTGTCAGACCGTCAATTCCTCCTTGCAGGATGGATATCTCCCTCCATGTCTGACAGAAACGGTGATCAGGCTCATTCTAAAAAAGCCGAATCTTCCATCGGATGATTTCAACAACCATTGTCTTATTGCAAACATTCCATTCATGGGAAAACCAGTCAAGAGGGTGGTGGTTGGTCATTTGCAGACATTCTTCGAGGACACCGATAGTCTAGATCCATTTCAGTCGGGATTTAGGCTGCGCCATGGGAATGAGGCAGCTTTGGTCGGCCTGCTTAACTATCTTCTTCAGGAAGCCGACAGTAGGAGGGTGACCCTGATGGTTCTCCTGGACCTCTCAGCAGCCTTTGATACCATCAACTATGGTATCCTCCTGGGCTGGTTGTCAGAGTTGGGGATTGGAGGTTCAGCTTTTTTGCTGGCTCTGCTCCTTCCTCGAGGGTCAGTCCCAGGGGGTCCAGCTGGGGGTGGATGTTTCATTCCTGTGGATATTGCAATGCAGTGTCCCACAGGGGTTGATCATCTCCCCTATGCTGTTCATCATCTGGGAGAGATCATCTGGAGTTTTGGAGTTCACTGTCATTAGTATGCTGATGACACGCAGCTCTATCTCTACTTTTCCTCCTCAGCAGTGGAAGCTGTGCAGACCCTGGAGCACTGCATGGCCGCTGTCATGGACTGAACGAGGGCTAACAGGTTGAAGTTGAGTCCTGACAAGACGGAGGTCCTGTTGTGTGTGTGTGTGGGGGGGGGGGGAGAGACCCCTGACCAAATAGATGGTCCTTCACATGGTCTTGATGGGGTCACTCTCTCCCTGAAGGATCAGGTGCAAAATCTGAGTGTGCTTCTGGACCCGGCTCTCTCAGTGGAAAATCAAATCTCAGCCATGACCAGGAATGCCTGTTTGGAAGCTGCAGCAAGTGCAGAAAACAGTGGTCAGGATGGGTTCTGGAACATTACAATTCAATCATATTTCACCTGTCCTGGTGTGTCTGCACTGTCTGCCTATATGCTTCCGGTCTAAGTTCAAAGTGCTTATGTTAACATTTAAAGCCCTTAACATAGGGCCTTGCTACCTGTCTCAGCACTTCTCCCTCAAAACGTCTACCTGTCCCACCCGTACCTCATACACTGGGATGTTGCAGGTAGCGACCCTGAGGGAGGCCTGAAAATCTGCCACTCGAAACCAGTCCTTCTCGATAGTTGCTCCATCACTTTGGAACTCGCTCCCACTTGACATACGATTACTATCATTCTTATTCTACTTCAAGTCTTAGATAGCAGTGGTTAATGGATTCATAATACAAATTGACTAATAATACAAGTGTAAATTTTTAAAAATCTCAAAACTCCCTCCTGGATTGGGAAAAATATAATCTGTAAGAGACATGAGTTTTAAATCTTCTGCAGACTTAACTTTTTTTGTTCATCGATTGGTGTTTACCCATGAGAGGGTCACATGAAAATGAAGAGCTTGGAAAAGTTGGTTTGTTGAATGGCTGTGATGAATGCCAAAAATTGTAGTCCCATAAGTAACTTTTCCAAATTCTATGAGAATGTAATGTTTCCTGGATAGATTTGTGTGTACCCTGTTTCCCTGAAAATAAAACCTAACCTGAAAATAAGCCCTAGTGTGATTTTTCAGGATGCTCATAATATAAGACCTACCCCAAAAATAAGCCCCAGTTAAGTGAAACCCCGCCTTCCACCACTGTGCACCAACCAGAAGATGATGACATGACTGTAAAATAAAACATCCCCTGAAAGTAAGCCCTAATGCGTTTTTTTTTTTTGGAGCAAAAATTAATATAAGACCCTGTCTTATTTTGGAGGAAACACGGTAACGTTCTATTTTTCTGCTAGATCTGATTTTCTGCTCCAGAAAATGTAAATGGATAACTTATCCCAAAATACATGTCCATCTGTGCCACTTTTCTGACGCTTTTAAAACTATAGCCATTAGATAAAAACAATTTTTTTACATGCTCACTTATTATTCAGATAAATATATACAGTTCCCCATGGATCTTTTGGAGATGCTTACAATAAAATGGTTCCATTAAGAACAATGCTAAAGGAATTTGCACCAAACACCATAAAATTAATGATAAATACTTTATACGTGAGACAACACAGGGGAAGGTTGTAATGCAATGCTTGAAATAATGTTTCACTTCATTCTTATTGAACATAACATGTACAAATAAAATATGTTTTAACTTGGCACCTGAAACATGATAAGGTTATGCCAAATATTGATGTGTATTTTGTTGGTGGGTTTTTTCAGTGTAGGAGAAAAGTCCTGATTTCTGTGGTATTTTTTTAAAAAACAAAACTTAAATTTACTACTCTCTTTACTTTAGGCTCTGCTGCCACCATGTGGAATGCCAAATCATTTCTATTTCTCTTAGACTATTTGTCACAGACTTATTGTTCTAATAGTAATCCAGGGTTTAAAGGACCACATTAGTTCTGTCTACTATGAGATTGTTGCTGGACAAGTCCTTCTACAGTTGCAGATGACTGAAGACAGCCAGAATGGTGTAGAGGGTAGAAGAACGGACAAAGTCTAGGAAGAATCATGTTCAAATCCTCATCCTCCCATCAAGCTCAACAGACAACATTCCACCAGTAGCTATGTATCATACTTCATGGGGTGCTTATGAGGATAAAATGAGGAAGGGGAGTGAACTGTGCTCATTGAAGGGACAATAAAATATAAATAAAACAATGTTTTTAATATGATGGATCACTTCCTACCCCAGCATTACAACTTCTGAGTAATATTTGATTTAGAAATGGAGGGAATGTTTGGTTTCCCAATGTTATCAAGTTGACTCTTCATTCTGTTGCCCCAAAATTAATTAACAAGAGTTCAGGTCCAAAGACACAATTCATCCCAAATTAAGCACTTTTAATCCTCACTTCTTACCGCATGTCCTGCTGAGATGATCACAGCAATACCTCTCTTTGGCCATCAGCCGTGATGGTGCTACAGGGCAACAGTAAGCAGATCTGTGGCACTTACCTCCAGAAAACAGTTTAGGAATAAACTAAATCTGGAGGAAGCATATTCAACAGAAATTGCAAGAAGAGTGGGGGGACGGTTTAATTTTTGAGAATGAAGAATGAGACACAGTAAGATGCGAATAAAGAGACCGTAGCTAGTATCCTGTTGGTTCTTGGCAATATAAATTCAAGAGGAAAATTATGTGCTATGACAAACAGATGTCTTTTGCGCCTCTGTGAAGCACCTCTGCAAAAGCAATGATAAACATCTTGTTTATCTCATGTGCATCAGGGAAGCGTTTCATGGAAGTGAATTCCACAAACAAGGTCAGTGCTTTAGGTAAAAGGTAAAGGTTCCCCTTGACATTTAGTCCAGTCGTGTCCGACTCTAGGGCGCGGTGCTCATCCCCGTTTCCAAGCCGTAGAGCCAGCGTTTGTCCGAAGACAGTTTCCGTGATCACGTGGCCAGCGCGACTAGACACGGAACGCCGTTACCTTCCCACCGAGGTGGTACCTATTTATCTACTTGCATTTACATGCTTTCGAACTGCTAGGTTGGCAGGAGCTGGGACAAGCGACGGGAGCTCACTCGGTCGCATGGATTCGATTTTACAACTGCTGGTCTTCTGACCTTGCAGCACAGAGGCTTCTGCGGTTTAACCCACAGCGCCACCACATCCCCAGTGCTTTAGGTATCTGGCTGCAATTCAGTTCCCCACTGGGCCTTCTTGACAGGGGCTGGACTCAGTGATACATAGGGTCTTTTCCAGCTCTGAAGTTTTAAGGTTGTAAGAAAAAGATGTTCACTCAGATGGAGAGAAGGCACTAGGCTAAGCATGGGTGACCTTCCGAGGTCCAGGGACCACACATACTCTTCCCTGGATCTTGGAAGGCCTTACCCACTCCTATGACCTCACTGGCAACATATATTTTAAAATAATCATTGTACTGAAAATACCCTTTTGAAACTACTTGTGTCAAATGTTTAATTTATAATATAAGGAATTGGAGTCTGTGGATGATGGAGACTCCCGACACATGGCAAAATTATTCCCCATGGACCCTAAAGAGCTTCATGAGATTTTTCAAGCAATTTGTTGAAAGCTATTTTAAATCAGGGGTGTTGGGGGGGGCAGGGATGCTGGGGTACAGCATTCTCGCCTGTGGGGGCCACTTTTTGCCACTAGAAGAAGGGCCTCTGAACTAGAACCAAAAATGTGATTAGACTGATGTGGAAGAAGAACTGTCATCGTCCCCGCTCTCAAGAAATGCTATGTCTCAAAACTCTTTGGTTATGTTGTGTATTGATAATATGCCAAAAGTTTTGGAGAATGAAATGGGAAAGGGAAGAGGAGCGTTATAGCCTCCAAAACGTATTGGAAAAATTGTAAAATATAAATGTAAGCAAAATTATGTAATATCTCCCTCCCTATCCACAACATTACACATTCTGGCTAATGTAGACTTCAGGAATGGAGACAACTCCTCCCCTCACATTTTACGAAATTGATTCTTAAAATTTGTTTCCTCGTAATGAGGAATCCTCAAAATAAAGACTCCTCAAAGTTTAAGAATCAAGTGAAACTATTGCAAATAAAGGACGTCTAATTCTCATTTACTACAGGTTGATAGCTGTGGTCCTATCACAGCGGTGGCACTACAGGCCAGTAATGAGCAGATCCATAGTGTTTTTTTTACTAAAATATTGCTTAAGGTTAAACAAGGCCTCTAAGAACATGGGCTTCCCTGAAAATCTGAAAAGCAGTGTGTCTCGTGTGCAGTTATTATGTCGCAGGTCCGTATGGTGATGGCTGCTTCGCAACGTATTTCTATGAAAAAGAAGAAAGAGAGAGAGATGGCCACTTTAATATTCAAAAAACTGAAATTTGTTTTTATTGGTCTGAGAAGTGTTAAATGCTGATTGGAGGGACAAGAAAACTATGTATCTATTCTGACAGAGAGTTCAAGTTTGGCTCAGATAGATTCAGAGACTTCGTTTGGGTAAAACAGTCCTTAATAGGCTTGTGACAGCAACAGCTTCTGCAAAACTTGTAGAAACCATCATTGGGGCCAAAATGTACTGAAGGCAGGAATGCATGCAGAAGGGCAATTGCACAGTGTTTTTCCCCCTTGTTACTCTGCATCTGTCACATAAACAAGCATGAGAATGGTTTTGCAGTTGCTTCCCTAAGGAAGATGAAGAAGAGTATGAAAACTGGGTGGCAGCACTATGTAAGTTTGAATGTTTGCCTGCTTGCATTGTACAGGACCAACAGAATTCTGCCCTATTTATTTATTTATTTATTTATGCGTATCTAGTTCGCTGGGGGCGCGCGCAATGTGTAGCCTGTATAACTCGTAAACCGTATATAACCAGCACACTTTTTAAACTTTCATTTTATTTTAAAAAACACACACCACTATATGTTTTGGTAAGACATCCCTTTAATAAATACCTGTAGTCAATATTTCTTTGTTCATGTCAGAAGCACCACATTACAATTAATAAGTACACCAGATAGTTTTCACCCAAAAATGGGCAACATCAAGAGCATTTGGAGCAGCTGGCATCAAGTCTTCCATGGTATATGTTGAAGGGCATAGAGTATACTGACATAGGTATGAAATTGCCTTTCTTCTCTGCACTCACAACGGACTGTGCAAAACCCCCGTTTACTCTGGCTTACTTTCGTTCTGCCAACTCCAATCCATAGCCTGTTAAATGACTTCCAAGTACTGTAACCCAGTTCTCCATATGCCCTGTGAATAGACTATGTTCCGACTCATTCATAAATTTTGATAAACCTTAGGAAAGTTGTTCTTTGGACTACAACTCCCAAAATCCCTCAACAAGCATGCTCAGATGTCACTTGTTTACAAGAGCTCAGAAATAGCTAATTACCAACAATATTGTTACTTTTAACTAGCTACACTGGGGCAACAAGGAATTAGACAGCATTTACCCTCACTCTTCTGTCCTTCTGTTAAGGACACTGCAGAGAGTTATTAACACACAAGGCAAATAATTACTTGTGTGAACAGAACAACAATAATGGTAGCAGCAAAACAGTTCCTTTTAAAATCCAACATTTCGAGCTCTATGCTGGCTAGAGGGTTCTCATAGTCTAGCTTTGAATTTTCAGAGCACCAGTCCACCAGGAAGCCTTAAAGAACGGATGGTAGCAAAAACTAGTCTATTTGGAGAATCCTGTGGTACAGTGGCAAGGAGTTTTACAGATTCAGAGGGATGTGAGGGTCCCCCCCCCCCCCATTATCTGTTACAGCAGGACGAAGGGAAATGATTTTTCTATACTGTATCTTTATAGCCTTATTTCAGGTCACTGCTGACCCAGAAACAGGTTTATTTTTAACTCCAAATCCAGTGCATTGGATCAAGGGCAGCACCACCAAGATTCTTTCAAACTTTGCTGGTCAAAATAGCACAATTACTCACAGATCACAGATTCTCCTTCCTGATTGCTGATTCTCCTTGCCGCTTCTTTCGTCTCTTTCATAAATGTTTCTTTTAATGAAAAAGCAGTATCTCTGGTTGCCATGGAGTACAACCTTTGGGTCACTTATAGTTCCACATATTCTTTAGAGAGATCTCCTTGGCAGTTTAATTGCATGTTTAGGTGGCTATTTCAATTGTTAAAAAAACAAAAAACAGAAAACATATGTCTGACATATATTTAACAGTGCAGTGTTTAAAAAGCACACAACGTTAAGAGGGCAAAACGTATAATATTTGCATAATGAGAAAAACAAATGAACACATACTGATTCTGCATAGCCTGGGGGAAAAAATGAAGTAGCATAAGAATGATAGTAATTTGCTAATTTAAAAATGGGGATTTGGTGTTTGTTTTTTCTGTAATAATAATACAATACCTCTGAATTAAGCAGAAATGGAGATGCTAGAATGGAATGGAATCTTTAATCCATGAGCCAAATGTATCTTAAGATTTCCCTTCTGAACACCGCTCTTCGGTAAAGCTTGTTCTTTCTCTCTCAAAGCCTCACCATATTTTACCTAGCATAACACTACAGAAAAGGTTGCTTTTCTGTAGAATCTGATCCAGCAACCTCAGCTCTTATTCTCAGTCACTGATTAGAGATAAGAGCTAAGTTTGGCAGCTCAGCTGTATAAGGGGCTGCTTTCTCATGATGAAGGACTGTGGCAAGAGCAGGAATGGGGACTCAAGTCGCTCGACACACTGTCAAGTCGGACTTAAGTCGCACCAGTGACTCAACTTGGACTCAACTCAGGGTTTGTTTTTCCCTCAAGGACTTGACTTGTGACTCAGAACCCACTCACCCCCCCCCCCATTTTTCAGGGGCAGGGACTTGTTTTTAATAGAGACGTGGACTTGGGGATTGGGACTCAGGACTTGGTACCAAAGACTTGGACTTGGAACTCAGACCCAAAGACTTGCCAACACCCCTGAGTAAGAGTAGAGCTTAGAGATAACTGGTTACAAATAGAGTTACTGGGATGGTGTGAGGGGAATAACAGAGAAACTAAGTGTACGTTTCCATTGGTGACAGGGAGCAATCTAGTCTGGGTTACTTTGAAATAGTTGGGCTTCATTAGATTGCTTTTTCCATTGACATGGAAATTGTTCCTGCAGCCCATATAGTTACAATCTAGTCAACCACATGGTGGCATTAGATGGCTCCATTTTAGTCCATTTGGTCACAATGTGCCCTTCTCCTTCTTGCCCCCCACCTGCTGTCTCTTTTGCAGTAGCTGCCAGCTGGCTTGGAAACAGGCTGCTTCCGTTTGCTTGTGGGTGGGCATTAAAGTTGGGGTTTTATGGACACGGGGGCGGGGTATGGAGTGCCATGTTTCAGCCTTGTGTTTCTCCTTTTTGCTTCATTTTTTGCAATTATTTTTTGGTAAACAGCATAGCACTTAAGTGATGCAGTGCAACAGTGGGGAAAGTGTTATTTTTTTAAAAAAAAAATTAAAACAAAAATGCCTCTTTTTCTTCAAAAGGGTGCTATCTACAGTTATGGCCAAATCACCTACCTCTACATGCCAGCACGTGTGGGAAGAACAAATCCCCAACCAAACACTGGAGCAATCTAGGTGGTCACACAGCAAGAAAACCATGTTCATTTAGACTGACCTTAGGTAAAGGTAAAGGTTCCCCTTGACAATTTGTCCAGTCGTGTCCCACTCTAGGGGGCAGTGCTCATCCTCGTTTCCAAGCCGTAGAGCCAGCGTTTGTCCGAAGACACTCTTCTGTGGTCACGTGGCCAGTGCGACTAGACACGGAACGCCGTTACCTTCCCACCGAGGTGGTACCTATTTATCTACTCGCATTTTTACATGCTTTCGAACTGCTAGGTTGGCAGGAGCTGGGACAAGCGACGGGAGCTCACTCCGTCGCGTGGATTCGACCTTACGACTGCTGGTCTTCTGACCTTGCAGCACAGAGGCTTCTGCGGTTTAACCCGCAGCGCCACCATGTCCCTGACCTTAATCATTTCAAATAGAGGCTGCCTACAAGAGTTTATCCCACTGTGTATCCCCCTGCTGGAATGGTTGGGATCACTCTTAAAAGGTCAAGTACACAACCTTCTTTTTAGAGAATTCTAGCTGGTCCCTAACGGGGACCAATCCATCCCAGATTGCTCTAGGGTTGGAGCTTACTGTTTATTTGGAATAACCAGACTAGATTGCTCCCTGTCGCTAATGTAACCATACCTATTAGCTCCAATCCTAGATGTGTTGGAATGTTCTAACAAGAATGTTGTGTAGTTGAGATTTTTAGAGCAATGTCAACCATTCCAGGAGGGGCCAACAGAGCAGGATAAACTCATATGTAGCTGGCTTCTAAGTGTGTAATCATACCTGGCCACCATGGTTGAGAGTGGCTACCTTGAGATGGAAGGACAGATCCTGAAGCTGAGGCTCCAATACTTTGGCCATCTCATGAGAAGAGAAGACTCCCTGGAAAAGACCCTGATGTTGGGAAAGTGTGAAGGCAAGAGGAGAAGGGGACGACAGAGGACGAGATGGCTGGACAGTGTCATCGAAGCGACCAACATGAATTTGACCCAACTCCGGGAGGCAGTGGAAGACAGGAGGGCCTGGCGTGCTCTGGTCCATGGGGTCACGAAGAGTCGGACACGACTTAACGACTAAACAACAACAACCTTGAGATGGACAGTGCAATTCAAACTTAAAGATTTGCTGGCTGTAATGGCTTTGGAATGGGCAGAAAACACTTGTGCCATCACAGCTGCCCTTTTACCGGCACAATCGCCCTTGTGCTGAGACAATCAGTTTGGGCTGACTAATCTTGGATCTGCTGACGCAATGACATCTGTCAGCTCAAGTGTTGTGTTGGCTGAAACAGCTGGTAGGAGAGCAAAGTGCAGGGGAGAGAAAAAAGGGGAGGAGCTAAGTAAAGCTAGATCTAAACCCCTCTCAGCCCTGACTCATAGCCACTACGCAAGCACAAAATTAGACCAGGGTCGGGATAGGTTTAAGTAATTTCTAGCATACTAGGCTGAATGGGGATTGGATTCACCACTGGTTCAGTGTCAGTTCAGCCAGCTCTCAGCTGATTAGTATTGTGCCCTAAGCCAAATGAGGCAGTGCCAAATCCAAACCCTGCCCAGCCTAGGGATGTTGGAAACTACTTACGACTGCACTAATTTTGCACCAGGATAGTGGTTGTGAGTCTGAGCTGAGATCAGTTTGGATCTGGCATAACCCAGCTCCTTCCCTGCTCTTCTCCTTCTCCACCCCTTTTTTGTTTGTTTGTTTGGATTGCACTGCCTTTCAAAGGTAATGTGAGAAGTCACAAAATTGCATTTAGAGTGTCACAAGTATAATTTTCTTGTTAATTTAAAGTGTTACAGTACTTTTAAGGAGCTCTCATTCTTAGAGATGTTTTGATAGAAATGTTTCAAATGTTATGCCATTTTCTTGTCAATTCTAAGTAGCAAGAGAAATATAGTTTTGTTTCATATTTTTTTGTTTCATATTTTTGTGAGTGTTTTCAAATTGTAGTATCAGAATTGGCCATTTAAGGAAACCAAAGAATATTTCACTATATTTTTCCAGCTACTGGTAAAGGCAACAGCTTTAGAGGATTCTGAGAGTCCTAGTTCCCTCCTTCCCATCCCCAACCCCCAAAATAACTTTTCCAAATGCTTCTTTTCCATCAGTTGGGGCTTTCTGGTACCTATGGGAATAGTTCTGGAAGTTCAATGTATAAGATGATAGGTATATTGCTGGGAAAATGGGCTGGCTATGAAGTATTCTTATAGTATGCTCGTCCAAAAAATAAAATAAAATAGTGTAAATATCTGCTAAAGATCTCATACACTCACATTTCACAAACCAGGAAGTGATCTAATGTTTTAATTAGAAATAAGCAGTTTTGGTGAAAATGATAAGAGACAAGAAAATAGCATGATATCTCGAAGAAGAAAAAACTCAAACTAAATCTTAAACCTTGAGCTCATCTCCCTTTGCAGCTGTCATCGGTGCTTTCTTTTAAAGACCTGTGTGCCTGGAGATAAAAATAATCTTTGTCAGTTGCTAAATAATTAGGATACCCTAGGGTCCCAGCAGTCTGCAGCACTCAAGTTAAATAGCCTTTTATTTTGTCAGCAAGTAATTCAGAAGCAAGGATTCACAACTGACACATAACTGCAACCCGTCATACCACACATTCTATCAAATCTCTGCACTGCTTTGCCTCTCAACAGGCTAATACAGATCACCTACTTACCCTGCAGCAAAAGAGGGCTCAGCCTGGAGCAATTTTACCATCATGACTCTCCCTAACTGTGAACTTGGATAATAAGTGCTGACAATACCAGGATACCTCTAGACAGAGGATTTATTCCCTTCCCCCAGCACAACAATTTTGCACTGGTTGGTGCTGGTTGGTGCTGCTTGGTGCCTAATGAGTACAAATCTTCCTGAGGCTTATGTCCACCCATATTCTTAAAACCTCACTTCTCTTCTCTTTAAAGAATCGGCCAACCTTCAAGAAATGGTTCAAAAACCATTATCTCCTCTGCAGCATTTTGAGTTGTTGTTTAGTGGATTAGCTCTAAACTGAAAGCTACTGGTGGGATCCCTTGGCAGTGGACATCTGCTACTGATTCATTTTAGAAACCTGCTGTCTTCAAAAACAACAATTGTCAAATGTTAAGGAAACCCTGATGGATCTGGGGTTTGTTGTTGTTTTTGTAGATTAGCACTAAATTAGACGTTTCTCGCCCAAGAAGCTCTTGTTGCTTGAACTCTGCTTTAAGGTAGAAAGTGAAACGAACGAACAAAAACAGCTTCAGGAGTCGATTTTTTTAAACCAGAAAGTCAGGGATTTTGTCACTGTATTCTCGAAGGCTTTCACGGCCGGGATCTGATGGTTGTTGTGGGTTTTTCGGGCTCTTTGGCCATGTTCTGAAGGTTGTTCTTCCTAACGTTTCGCCAGTCTCTGTGGCCGGCATCTTCAGAGGACAGGAGTCAGAACTCTGTCTGTGCTCTGGTGACAAAAAACTCTTTGTGACAAAAATCGAAATACCATTTTAATCCTAGCTATCATCTGGACAGTGGGAAAATGCCTACATCAATGCACAGTTGGGAGCATATAAGGAAACAAATGTTCTGCCTGGATGAGTACTTAAAGTGGTCAGTTGGCCACTAAGCAATTAGAGAGAAATGTCTACATGCTGAGAGGAAACCAAGATCTGCAGAAATCCTTGTTTTAAACCATTAACAACAAACTTAAGGGGACACCCCCTAAAAAAAAGGCCATTGCAAACTAATCATGCTTAGTAGTTACAAAATGTTGTATAGCCAGCAAAAGCTTTAAAAACAAAAACGAAGAAAGAAGGGTAATGACATATACTGCAGAGGGGCAAAGCTAACTGGATCCCTAAGCAGGAACATTTTTCTTTTCTGTTTGCTAAACTTAGAGGGTACAGCTTCTCTGTGGAATGGCTTATCCTTATGGGATATGATGTAGCTAGATAAGCCCTAAGACAACATATTACAGAGGTCGAGAGGCAACATGATCTAGATTATTTTTATTTATTTTCAATACAAAAGCACCATCAAGCTTTCACTCTTGCTCAGCTAAATGCTCTACCATCAACACTCCAGGAGGAGAAATTTAAAAAGATCCCATACTGCCAATGCAAACCTCTTGTAATTCTGGAGCAATAGAAACAATAACTCATGTCCTTTTTATCCTCATATATGGGAAATTTTTTATTGAAACTTGCTTAAAGTTATTTCTTGGACGGTCAGAGGGACATCGCATCCTTTTATTGTTTTTAGGGCAGAATGTAAGTATGCTGTTTAATGTGGTCAAATGTTGTGCAGCTGCGGTCAAAATTTGTGAAGGAAGGGATTTTAGTAAATTTATATTAACAGCAGCAACTGTCTAAGAGGGGAACACATTCAATACTTATTATGCTGCTAGGAGATTTTTAGTTATTTTATTTTTACGTTTTTAGAGTGATAGTAATGCATATCCTTAGAATCATAATAATTGAGTTGGAAGGGGCCACTGGGGTAAGAAAATGCTATTTTATCCTTGCTCTAGAGCCTTTCATGACTTCTTTCCTGATTATTTTATGATTAGTTGAATACATGGTGAGCTTGGAAGTAGAAATTATCTATTTTTCTCTCCCTCCCCTGCCACCCTTGAGCTCTCCTCCCTCCATGAAAACAGGAGAGCACAATAAGGCTGGCTGGCACTCTGAAAAAGTGTTCATTTTAATTACTAAGGGGATCCACTGTCGTATTTTGTTGCCGAACCTAGCTGTAAAGCCCAAATATCAATACTCATTAACTACCCAGAGGAAGAAAAGAATATTCTAGGCCATCTTTTTGTGAGAAAATATTTAGCAGCAGCTTTCTCCCAAGTTTTAAGCTTTTAACTTACAGGCAAATGTTTTCTTCTTCAAAAGTCTGATTGCTGACCCTGTCAGGCTTTCATCTAAAGCTGGGAAAGAATTCCCAATAGGAACTTCGGTAATGCTATTTCTCTTTTTAAAGAAAATATCTGGCTGTGGTTCTAGGGTTTGGGAGTTCGTTTCCCCACTGTGAATCTCAGCAGAGCCAGCCTATGTGGCCTTGGGCAAGCTGCACAGTCCCAGGTTGCCCCCAGAAGAAGGGAATGGTAAACCACTTCTGATTATCTAGAAAACCATGAAAGGGGTCACCATAAGCCAGAATTGACTTGACTGCACACAATTATTAATTTATACTTGAAATATCTAGGCTCCGATCACTGTGAAGTTCAGTGTCACTCATCCTATCTTGTGTGTTACGTGCTGTCAATTTGGAACTGAGTTACAGCGACCCTGATTGGACTTTTAAGGTGAGATACTTAAGGAGCTGTTTTATCAGTTCTACCCTCCTCCCCTCCAATGAGTTTCCATGGCCAAACAAAAATTCAGACCCAGATCTCCTGAGTTGTAGTCTGTCATTCTATCCACTATACCACACCGGGTATCTTGATCCTACATTACCTCACGGTATTATTGAAAGGCATAGAATGTGAAGCATGAGCAAAAAATCCAACTAGTATCCTCACCCAGACCAGTATCAGTGGTAAAAATACAAAGGAAAGTGAAATGATTTGCTGTCCTTTAATGGGCCTCACACTTGTAGCCTGAGGCAGGCTACTTTATTCTTCCTAATGATGGGACGAGCTCTGGATCCATTACAACAGAGGGCTCGATCACACGTGAGAAACGAACACCAGTTATACCGATTATTTTCATACTTCTGTTGTTCCAATACATTTTTTTCAGGATCACTTGGTATATATATTGACAGGAGTGTTCACATTGTTTGTACCTGCATTGATTTTTTATTATTTTTTTTGCTAGTACAGTGGTGCCTCGACTTACGAACGTCCCTACTTACGACCATTTCAAGTTACGACCAGCTCCGGCCGCAAAATTTTGCTTCTACTTGCGACCGGAGCTTCGAGTTATGAACAGAAAAAGGCAGGGGAAAAAGGCGGGAAATTCAAATTTCTAACTGTCGGTGGCGACGAGGCTGCTTCTTTGAAGCTTTTTCGCCCCAGCAGTTAGAGAGTGTGCGATCGGAGAAGGCTGCCTGGTGAGGTAAGGTGCTGTTTTCTGCTTTTAAAAAACTGTTCTGGGTGTTTTTGCAGCATGGTTTTGGGCTGGGGGGGGGGTTATGTTTCTGTGTTGTGATGGGTCTTGGGGGGTTTGTTTGTTTTTTTGGTTTTTTTCCCCCATTTCCGATGGGTCTTGGGGGGTTTGGTTGCTTTTTGGAGTTTTTCCCCCCATTTCCGATGGGTCTTGGGGGGTTTGGTTGCTTTTTGGAGTTTTTTCCCCCCATTTCCGATGGGTCTTGGGGGTTTGTTTGTTTGTTGGTGCTTTGATTTTTCCCCATTTCCAATCTGTCTTGCATGCTTCGCTTGCTTTTTGCTTTGTTCTTTCCCCATTTCCGATCTGTCTTGCATGCTTCGCTTGCTTTTTGCATTGCTCTTTCCCCATTTCCGATCTGTCTTGAATGCTTCGCTTGCTTTTTGCATTGCTCTTTCCCCATTTCTGATCTGTCTTGCATGCTTCGCTTGCTTTTTGCATTGCTCTTTCCCCATTTCCGATCTGTCTTGCATGCTTCGCTTGCTTTTTGCATTGCTTTTTCCCCATTTCCGATCTGTCTTGCATACTTTGCTTGCTTTTTGCATTGCTTTTTCCCCATTTCCATCTGTCTTGCATGCTCTGCTTGCTTTTTTCCCCCTTCCCCCTTCGGCCGGAAGGGATTAATCGTGTTTCCGATGGGTCTTGCAGTGATTTTTTTTTTTGGTGATTTTTTTCTTCGGCCGGAACAGATTAATTGTATTTCAATGAATTTCAATGGGAAATGGTGCTTCGACTTACAACCATTTTGACTTACGCCCATCTTCCGGAACTGATTAAGTTCGTAGGTCGAGGCACCACTGTAGTAGCGGCTGCTATTAGCAATTTACCAATATTCCTTTTTAAAAAAAATACTTTTTAGGGGCACAAGCGCAGTGGCCATGAAGTGGTCTCAGTGCCCAGAAATCCAAACTCTTCACAAAGAAAATAAATTGACAGCAACATTCATACACGCTGAAACGATAAGGAATGAAGCAATACATCATCAGTACAATTCAAAACAACCTTCCTGGCGAGGAAGAAATAAACTGATTGCCGGGTGAAATTAATCAATGTTGGCCGTGTATTGTGTGACCAGAAAATTATGAAAAGAGTTTAAAAACAGCCAAATCAGTATAACTGGGATTCATTTGGCAGGTGTGACCGAGCCCAGAGTTAGTTTGAGAAATACAGTAGGAGCTTCGTATCCATGGGGGATTGGTTCTGAGCCCCCCTGCGGGTGCTGGAAAGCATGAATTATAGCAAACATCCTCCTCAAACCAGACACCCACCCACCCTCCAATCCATGCAAACCCTATGGTTACCTGAAGAGAAGGCGGAGTGCAGAGGCTGCCACCACCACCTTGGAAGAGCCACTCACCTGCATGCTGAGCTGTTTGCTGGTGTGCTCTCGGGCCTCAATGCAAAGCAAGCCAGCTGGAGACACCCCATTTTGCTTTGTGCCAAGATCGTCTGGCACTGATGCTTTTTTTAAATGTCTGGGTAAACCACCAGGTAAGAGGAGCCGCTCCAGAGCCTCCTGGGAGAAAGCTCACAAGTTTTCTCCCAGGAGAAAATTTCAACAGCCTTCTGCAAGTGATTGGTTCAAGTCTGGCAAGTGGGGTATATCCCATCAATTGTCTACTAAGTGGAGATGAAGAAGCGAGAAAAAGGATGATGCAGGCAGTGAGAAGAAAGAGAAGGAGAGAAAAAGGGCAGACTCACCTACTTTGGGTACTAGCCCCATTCACCACTAACTTTAATGGTATCCCCCACCGGAATGTGGTGTTCAACAGATTATCCTCTAGTACAGTCCTGTGAAGGAAGACAGGAGGCAAGTGAGCCGTCCTCACCGATAGACCCATCAAAAGAGGAAAAAGGAGTCAGTAAGGGTGATAGAGAAGAGACGAAAAGAACCTTAGTAGAGGAGAAAAGGAGTGTAGAAGTTTGCTTGGTGGAGGAGGGAGGAGGAAGAAAGGGGGAGGAGCTGAAACTCTCTATGTGGGAGGAAGATATAAAAGAAGGGGGGGGGGAAAGAAGGTTCAGTAGTAGATTGGAGAAGGAAGGAGAGGAGAGTAAAGCCGAGGCGAAAAAAGAAAAGAGCAGTTTAGAATATGAGAAAGCGTGGGATCTTCTTAAGGATTTTCCAAATCTAAGAGTCGGAGGCTTGCTACCTGACCCGGAGACAAAAGGAGAGGGAGAGACTACCTTCGAAACGCAGGAATGGACAGTGATCGTCTTTCCACGGGGGCAAGGATGCAGGAGGAAAGTGATATGTCCAGATCCAACCTACAATACCCCACCGAAGGAGGGCGATTGGGCACGTCACCCATGCTGTGGAATGGTTTGCACGATGCGGAGTGTTCCCCTACACAAGATTACGGATCGCGAGCGGTTTGGTCCAGCCCCGCAGTGAATCATTCCCGCTTACAAGAACAATCAACGTTGTCAAGTTATGGTATGGACAGTTGCCAGATATGTCATGTTTTGACCCTGTCGGTGTTACGGTTGAAACACCACAAGTTAATAAAGTTGAAATCGAGAATGATTTTAAAAGGTCTCCGTCCCTTTTTTCCCACCAAAACAGAGGAACTGCCACAAATTTCTAAAGAACCCAATCACAAGTCCTCAGTATGAGAACGTTTGTCCACTCTTGCCTTTAAAACATCATCCTTAAATATAAGCAATTAATTTATTCATCCAGTTTACTTAATCCCTGCCAATAAATGGACTCAAAGCAGCTCACAGACTATTTTAAAAATAGTTATAAAGAATAAAAAATGCAATAAAGTGCAATATTAAAAAAAACATAATCATATTACATGCATTTCATATTGCATTACAAATCCCTTTGGGTGGGTTCTGCTTGCTCATTAGATCACCTGGCACTGATGCTCTTTTTTTTACTTCTGGGTTGTCACGATCTCCACGTGGCCCCTGCTTGTTTCACCAGACTAAGAGCTCACACTACGTGTCTTTCAGCTCCCACCAGTTGATTACATCAACATTATCTATTATTAATTATCGAGGTCCAGGCCATATGTCATTTTAAAAGAACCAAATAGAAACTGTTTATTGTTAGAGATGATGATAGTTCAAGCAATGTTGTTAACTCTTAAACATACTCCTTCATCCACTCTCAACCACCACTCTCCCTAAACTCTCCATCTCCCTGAGTCTCAATCTCCTCCTGCTGAGTATCTTATATCTCGTGACTCCGCCCCACCAGCACTCCCATTGGTCTATGCAGACATTACATTAATATTCATGACCTGGGCGGACACCACATGGGTAAACCAGGAGGCACAAGAAGCTACTCCAGAGCCTCCCAGGAAAAACTCACAAGAGGAGAGGCCTTAAACAGCCAGAGACTGTGCTATGTATTCTTCATAGCAGACTCTCTGGTTCCCTTTATCGTTAGTTCTGGTAAAACATGATATATTTTTTTCTGCATTTTTTTCTTTTAATATTTTTAATATTTGATTTAATATTTGCAGTCCGTGGATAAGTGACTCAGTGGATACTGATCCCAAGGATAAGGGAGTCTTATTGTACTGATTCTTTATTTTCAAAGCATTTTTTAAAAAATTATTGATCCATGCCCTTGGTACATTTCTGAAGTACAACACTGATATATATACTGTGCTTGACTGAAAGTGTTGGTTTTCAGTTCTGACAGGGAATGTGAGACTTATACCATGGGAAAAAATAAACTTACTTTTACAGCTTTGTACATGAATTTTCACAAAGCGACTGCCTGGATCTATTAGGAAGTAAATGTTCCTTCCTTGAAACCCACAAAATGATACATACTTCTTTAAAAATAGTTCCATTAGGCAAATCATCATAATGCCTATTTTATGTATGAGCAAGTGACAGTGTGAGAAATGGACTATGTTATCTACCTTCTTCCTAGATCACCCTCATGGCAAATTATTCCAGTCTTATTCCAAGAATATTTTAGTGTAGCCACCCAAATGCAAAATTTATGTCTACTTGTACACACACACACATACACACAAAACAACTCAGTTACCTTAGAACAGATGGACATAGAGACAATCCTTGTTCAGTCTTCAGTGCAATGTACTTTAAAGGGAAACAGCTATTTATGTATATATTTAATTAATTTAATTTAATTGGTTATATTTATATTTATGTTCCTCCAATGAACTCAAGGCATTGCACTTGTTTGACATATTTCCCACATGATCATTCCAATGACTCTGCATGTTAAGTCAGACTGCGAGAGTGTCAGATCCAAGATCACCTAATGAGTTTATTAGCTTAGTGGAAAGGACTTTGGTTGGCTTATGCACTATGCTTGGTTGTGGAGCCAGAAGTTGGGAGTTCGATTCCCCACTTGTGCCTCCTTGATAGGTGCCAGACACGATGATCCATAGAGTCTCTTCCAGCTCTGCAGTTCCAAGAAGATGACATTGATCATGATAGCATACCCATGCAATCCATGAAAAATGAAGAAATCTTTGAGTATGTAATAAGAACAAGAATAAATAAGTATATTATACATGTTTAATCAGATGTAGACTCATCATCTGATTTAAATTGTACTTCCTCCTAAGTAAACACACACAGGATAGCCCTCTTACTTCTGAGTAAATATTCACAGGATTGTTTGCATGGCTGTAACTGGATACGGATATATCCGGGGAATAGACTCTGTTGAAGTGAGATTTACTCCTGAGAAGACTAGCCCAGATTTATGGGTGTGAGAATACTGTGAGCTCAGCTGATGTGGTGTATTGGTTAGGTGGCCTGGATAGTCCAAGGATGCAGAATTTGTAGTCCTCCAGATGTCATTTCACAGCAGGTCCCATAATCCTTCACCACTATCTTTGTAAGCTAAGGCTGAAGAGAGACACTGTCCAACATCTGGAGGGATACAAATTGCTTACCCTCAGGGCTAGATCTGTGTTGAAATTAGCTGTCAAGTTTCCTGACTTTGGACTAGTTATTCTCAGCCTAAGCCTTCCTCGCGGGGTTGTTGTTGGGGGGGGGGGGGAGAGAATTGGATGCATTTCTGAAGAACTTACATCACTTTGTGCTCTGGGATATAGAAACAAGGCACCATATAAGGTTCAATCCCACCTTGTGGGAGCACCAAAAGCACTTCCTTAACGGTTTCCTAATATTGTACATAGGAGCAGTCCACCGGCCTCCGGAAAGATGGCGACCAATTACCAATGATAAGGATTGTTGTTGTTGTTTAGTCGTTAAATCGTGTCTGACTCTTCGTGACCCCATGGACCAGAGCACGCCAGGCCCTCCTGTCTTCCACTGCCTCCCGGAGTTGGGTCAAATTCATGTTGGTAGCTTCGATGACACTGTCCAACCATCTCGTCCTCTGTCGTCCCCTTCTCCTCTTGCCTTCACACTTTCCCAACATCAGGGTCTTTTCCAGGGAGTCTTCTCTTCTCATGAGATGGCCAAAGTATTGGAGCCTCAGCTTCAGGATCTGTCCTTCCAGTGAGCACTCAGGGTTGATTTCCTTCAGAATGGATAGGTTTGTTCTCCTTGCAGTCCAGGGGAGTCTCCTCCAGCACCACAATTCAAAAGCATCAATTTCAAATATCAATGATAAGGATAAACAGCGATAATAATTACAAGTCCTGTTGGATATATACTATAGGGAGGAATAATAGAAGAACCTTTGACACTCACTCCTACCGTCCCCAACTAAGAGAGACGGAGGGATGGGGCGCCCCTTTTATCTGCCATATTCCAACCAGGCTCTCCCTCGGGGGAAGACCCGACCTTCTTTCCTGACGGGGATTTTAAGGTCGGTTTGTTGTTGTTTTTCCCCCCGCCTGAGCCAAGGCGGCCGAACTCCGTTCCTCTGGCGGGCGCTTCTGCTAGGCCGCCCCGTTGCCGTGGCAACGAGAGACGCCCGCAGGCCCCACCTGCAACTGCGAAACGGGACGGCCTTCGGGGGAGGAGGGAAAGGGCGGCAAACGTGGCGGGAGGGCAGAAAAGGGGGACCGGAGCTGAGAGGCTCTTTCCTCGCCGGTTGGAGCCGAGCCGCAGAGCGCGGCAGGTGCAAAAAAGTGGGCAGAAGTCGACAACCGACAGCCCGCCCGGTAACTGTCCTCTCTTTCCCTTCGTCCTCGTTTCTTCCTTCGCCTTCCGGAGGGCTGGAGACGGGGATGTGAGCCCTTAGGCTGAGCAAACGCTTCTCGTCTTCCCTCTATTCCAGAGCAGAGGACAAAGGCGGGAGGAAGACTCTCTGCCTAGGTTCAGAGGCACCCTTCTCCCTCCTTTCTCACGTCCTGGTGCCTATGCTCAGAGGCACTCTTTCCCCCCTGCCTTTCTCAGGTCTCCAGAGAGCGAATCTGGAGAAAGCCCTACACAGCCCATGCTCAGAGGCACTTTTCCTCCTCCCTTTCTCACATACTCTTTGGCCGAAAGGAAGGCAGGAAAGAAGGAGAAAGCCTCTCTGATCAGTCTGCTTTTTATGCTCTGAAGTAGGAGTCTTGGTGAAAATGAGAAACTAAAAACAACTTTTCTTCCCTGAATAGACTGGATAAGTGCAACCCTGGATGCTGGAATGGAGAAGATAGAGGCATTACAGGAACAAATGATGGCTAGGTAGGTTGATGGTCAGCAATCTCCTGGGAGTTCGTGTGACGGACAAGGACTCAGAAGACCAGAGTTCAAATGTATACTCAACCATGGAAACTCATGGTGGGGATGAATAGTACTTGTTAAACCACTCCTTAGACATACCACATACCTTGTGCAACTTGGTGATGCATAACACAGTTCTTGATACCTGTGGATATTCACCTATCAAGCAGTGGCTGGAACTTGTGTTTTTCTTCTTTTTGTTGGGTTCCAAATCTCATTAGCTCTGCCAAGGTAAGCCAGCAGTAAGAGATGCTGAGAACTGTAGACCAGCAACATCTGGAGTGCCACAGGGTCTCTGTATCTGCAGAGCCAGATGTTGGGAGTTGTGTCTCCTTGACAGGGGTTGGACTCAATGATCCATAGGGTCCCTTCCAGCATTGCAGTTCTAAGATGATGATGATGATAAGTGGATTACGACCGGGACACACCACACACACACATCCAAACTGCAAGTTAGGGAACTCTCCTACTTGGTCCACAAGCTGTCCAGCAGGCAGTGGAGCTAGTCTCTTTCTAACCAGTTTCCCTCTGACTGTAACTTGTTAATTGTCTATTAGCGATAGGCTGTACGTAGTGTAGGATCGGTAGAGGGAACATTAGCATGAGTTAAGCAGGATTTTAAATCGTACTTTGTACAGTAACTGGTTAAAGATTCCAGTTAGTAAGTCAACACTTCAAACCAGAATTTCCAACTTTTTTGTGTGTGTGTGAACTTTGGTTTAAACAGGTAAAGACTGAAGTATCAAATATGACATGGGAAAGGAGGCAGCAAGGAGAGAAACCAGTGACTCCAGCAGTTCCACTTTATATATTTGTGTGAGTGGAGGCTAAGGTGGAAAAGTGATGGTTTGCCTTTTAACAATATAGACTACAATCCTATGAATACTTTCGTAGGACTAAATCCCACTGAACTCAGTGGGACTCCCATTTCAATATGCAAGTCAATACGCTGTCAATGTGCTTTCATTTCAGTTGACTCTATACATGGGCTGCAATCCACAAAAGCTTATGCCAAAAAAATTATTAGTCTTAAAGCTGTCATAGGAATCTTTCGGTTTTGTTGGGAAAGACTATCCTCCTTGTATTTTTTTTTCTCTGAATAGGATATTTAAAAATATCTCTGTAGACTGAGCATGAAGGTTGGATAAAATCAAATGTGCAGAGTTATATTGATTAATTTAAACTGTCTGGTTTTTCCACAATCTACGATTTTATTAACCCCAGTGGCATTGCAAAACTTTAACTGCTGTTCATGGGAAGAGCTAAATAGGAACAAATGAGAAGAGAATCTGAAATAGACTTACTTGTGCTCTAATCAGCCCCATAGGATTGCAAGTGATTCCAGAGGTTTAGAATGAAAGTACATCATGCTGCTGTTTCAATTTGTTAAGTGAAATAAATCTGTTAACTGTAGCATGACACTGATGAATTTATGGTTTCATTTATTAGGCAAACCATGAGGCAGTAATATGACTTACTGCTTTTAATGAAGAGTGCATCTAATTGACCCACATTTCTTGTTGAAATTACTTTTCCGACCTGGTCAAAGGAAAAGAGGCTTCTTTTGTTTAATATCTTTGGCATGCATAACCTTCCTAATTAGGAAATGTTATTATCTGGAAATTGCATTGTAAAATTCTCATCCCTGTCAACAGAATATGGTTGAGGACATTTTTCTTAAACATTACCTGATTAGAATTCTTCAGAAATCTTAATGCAAGTGGATCATAATGAAGATACTTCCTGATGGCTGAAGATTTAGAAAAAATAAATTTTGTGAGAGGTGAAGCTACTGGCCTGCTTAAGCTTTCATTTTCTTCATACATTCAACTTGAATATTTCTTTGCACATATTTTATGTTTACTCAGGTATAAGTCCTATTGATCTAAGTAAGAATTACTTCCTAGCATCTTTGCACATAAAGGCAAACATAATAATTGGGGGATGGCTCAGTAAAGGCCCAAAGGGAAAGATTTGACTAGTTCTTTGTAAATCAGTATGTGAAAACAGCATTGTAAATCCTGAGCAATTTCAGTTTTCCACTCTCCATTTTCTCCTCATTTCTCCAAAACCCCTTCCTCTGTCCTTGTCACAGAGTTAGGTAAATTACTAATTGGAACTGAGGGTGGCAGACTCTAAAGTGGTAATGCAAAGAAATGCCTTTTCCAAGTTCTGCTGTATGCCCATCTAGCACAGTATTGTCTACTCTGACTGGTAGCTACTCTCAAAGTTTCAGTTACAAATCCTTTGCCTGTTGCTCAGTCATTTTTTTAGAGATGTTGTGTTGTGTGCCATCAAATCAGAAATGGTTTTTAGTGACCTTAATAGGGCTTTCAAGGTAAATGAGATATTTAATGACTGTTTTTCCAGTTCCACCCTTTCCCCGCCCCATGAGTTTCCATGGGTGAGCAGGGTTCAAACTCAGGTCCCCTGAATTCTAGTCTATCATTGTATACACTATACCATGCTAGTGATTTAATCTGGAATTGTTTGTTTCGCATACAAAGTACACTGTCTTCCACTAAGCTGTGGTTCTTTCTCTCCCCCACACTCCTTTCTTAGTCCCTCCAGCTTTCTTTCCTCTGTGCTATTCTGCTTTTCCAAGACCTGTCTTCTTCTGCCATTGCTTTCCAGGGCCCTTTTGTCCTGCCCCTGCTCTTTAAAGATATTTCCAAATGAATAACTCCTACTAATGTTATAAGGTGGCTTGGCAGCTCAGTGGTTTAAGTCTCTGGCTGCGGAGTCAGAGGTAGGGAGTTTGATTCCCCAATGTGCTTCCTGAGAGAAAAGCCAGCCTGTGGGGAAGCTGCATAGTCCCAGAGCATCCCCAGAAGAAGGGCACTTCTGAGTATTTTCTATCTGGAAAACCCTGGAAAGGATTGCCCTAAGTCAGAATTTACTTGAAGGCACTTGATTATTGTTTTATACTAATGCTGTGAGTTAAAAGACAATGTCCTTTTTTTTTTCTTTTGCAGAACTTTGACAGGTTACATTTTTGAACTACAACCCTCCAAATCCCCAACTCAATATAGCTGGAGGCCGTGGTGGTGGTGGTGGAATCCAGGGAGTTGTACTAAAAAAAAATCATATTTTTTCCAAGCCCTGATAATGCCTGCTGACTTTGCTGCATAAATGATGATTCTACATGAATAGTATAGTGTTGCTAATTGCATTGGTTTTGATGTACTCTTTGCAAAAAAAAAAAAAATTGCTAAGAGGAGTCTGTATTCTCAAGTTTAGGTTGATGTACCTTTTGGGACTGCAGACCACTTCATCAGATACATTGCTGGGATCCAAAAGCTGAAGAAATACAAATAGAAATCATGTCACTGATTCAGAAACTGCATTGGAATCTTCAGCTCGAGCCCTTGGGTAATTTTCTTCCAAGGGAATACTGCTCTGCACGGACCACAGAAACAACTGTGTACAACAGGAGTTTCAACAGTTGCATGTTCCTCTGGAAACATTCTTTTTTTAACTTGGCTGCTCTAAATAATTTCCTTTAAATATTTTGTGCTGTCAGATTTTCACAGCAGGACTTGGCCATTCACAGCTTGCCATCTGACCTCCAAAGTGTAGTTTGGGAGCATATGGAGAAAAGATGGCCCAGAGATGGTGCAAAGGCACAGAGCACGGTCTCACTCTGCTGTTAATTGCAGACTTGCCAAATAGAAGGTTTCAAGGCTGTTAATTTGGAGAGTCAAAGCACTAGCCTGTTTGCCAGCAGGAAGCAGCCTGGGGGAAAATGAAGCTTCTTGGAAAAGCAGAAATATCCTCGGGTTTCGGGCAAAACCAAAAGAAAAATAAAGAAGACAAAAACGTTGTGGCACTTTAAAGACTGACTGCTATATTTTAATGTTTTGTGTCTTTGGGTGAGCCAAATAAGGTGTAATATTACCCAGTATGGAATTTCTAAATCCAAACTACTTAGACTAGTGCTGAAAGGTTTACACAGCCTAATTAGACTCCATTAGTTCTGTGACACCTAACATCATCTTGATTATCAGGCTGCCATATTTTGTTCTGGTTTACAATAGTGTCTTAGAATTACAGAGCTGGAAAGGACCCTATGGATCATCAGGTCCATCCCCTGTCAAGGAGGCACAGTGGGGAATTGAACGCCCAGCCTCTGGCTCCACAGCCAGATACCTAAACCACTAAGCTGTCCACCTCCCGGTAGGCGCCTGCATTCCCTTCATGATAAATAGTGTGCCACAGATTTTGCAAGCTTGCCATAATAATGGAAAGAGTAGACTTTATGTTAAATTTAACTTTTTATCCTTTCACTGAGAAGCTTAGTCTAGCATACAACTCTGTTTGTCCTAGCACAGCCTTTCCTTACTTCCACATGTTGACAGCTAACTTGCTTTTGCCTTGTGACTGGTCATTAGAAAAATGTAATACTAATTTTTTGTACATTTTTCCTAACATGTATCTGTTAAGATTCTCAGTCATCCAGGTGAGGTTATCTGGAAGTTGAGTCACGGCAACTGGACTTCTTTCTTATTAGGGTGAAACGTTTCTCTACTCAGCAAAACAGCTTCTTCAGCAAAACATTTCAACCTGATAAGAAAGAAGTCCAGTTGCCATGACTCAACTTCCAGATCTCTAACGTGTAATTTGACCATGCCAGACTGGAGAAGGGTTTCTTTTTCAAACAGACCAGGGTACACAACCTTGGAGGGCTAAGGCTAATTTTCCACCTTGGGAGCTGAGAGGGTATACCAGCCCCCTGCCCCCATGAGCAAAAGTGTGTGAAACCAAAATGAAATGACATTGGTAGTCTGTTTCACTTTTAATTTTTTTCATTTATATGTCTCATTTCAGAGAACTTGTGGTGCTACAACCTGTTTCATTACAAAACTGCTATTTAAAAAACAAGGAAAGCGTGCTGCTTATATACCGCCCCATAGCGCTTAAAGCACTCTCTTGGCTGTTTACAAGTTAATTATGCATGCTATACATTAGTGGAGGCCTCTAGAAACAGAAAATGACTTCTTTGGTTCCTGTTTGTTTTGTAGAATTATGTTGCAATGATTGTCATCCAGGGGCTGCAAAATTGCCTTGCAGAGCCATTTTGAGGTCCTGGGGCCACACTCCCCACCACCATGAAAAAAAACATTATCATAAGCACTCCAGTTATTTTGAAATCACAGGTAAACTTATTTGAGAGAAATACAACATGAAACTCAGTAAAAATACTTTCCTTTGTGCTATACTTAAAAAACAATAATTAATTTATTTTTAGGTCCGTTCCTTGTGATGCTGAGCTTCAGGAATTAATGCATCAAATTGACATCATGGTAAATAACAAGAAATTAGAATGGGAAAAGAAACTCCGAGCTTTAGAAGCAAGAATGACAATCCGGGATCAAGAATTAGCAACTGCCCAAAGCAAGTTAGATCAGAAAGGTCAAGAGGTATGGTGTGCTCTTTTATATATTGTATATTCTTTTGTGAATATTAAGTAATTCTGACTACTTAATAGCTTGTTTTTTCAGGATATTTATCAAATATCAGAATCCTATATTCTTTGAATGCATACATAATACTACTCTATTAGAATACTATGCATGGTAAAATCAAAGTCAGGGGTTTGATTCATGTGCAGTCTTAGTTTGAGTACAGAAAGCTAGCATATTTATCTGTATGTCAGACTCACATTGATTTGAATGTTGAACCCATATGCTTTGTATGCCATGTTGCCAGTTTCAAGCGTTTTGTCACAGGCTGATGTGACGAAGATGCAAGGAACAAGCTTTGTTTCTCATGTCTTTAGAGAGCAGGACCAGGCTTAGCCATAACCCACTGCACTTCCATTTTCTGGGGTTTCCTGAGAGAATTATGTATGTATGTATGTATGTATGTACGCACGCACGCACGCACGCACGCACGTACGCACACACTTATTTATTTATTTATTTAGTGCCTCTTCCTTTTCTAAATCCAGACTGAACATCTTGCATTTCTTGCTCCTTTTCTACAAGTATCACTGGCTGTCCTATCCCATTCACAACAACAAGAATTACATTGTCATACTTACATATGATTCAAGAAGCTCACCTGCATCCTGTCTTTCAATATAAAATTTTTTATTAGGATCAGAATAGATAACAGTCAAGCCTTCAAAGTAACCATGCCATTATTAACATGCTAAGTCAATGGAAGTCAGAACTGTAGTCCTCCTGCTCTCAGGATTTTGGAGCCATTAGACAGAGACTGCCACGATCTCCCTTGTCCATTTCTGTCTTAAAGTGCAGCAAGGTCTAATTGTAATATATCTATTTAGAAGTCATTCTCAGTGAATTAAATGAGACTTACTTCCAAGTAAATGGAAGTTTCCCACTTATTTCAGACCTCCTCCTCACCATCTCCTCTTCCTCCCAGTTTAGGAAGTGGAGACATGCAGATTGCCTGTATACAGAGACACTTGGGGGAGATACCATAAAATTACTCCAACTTACTCTCACCCAGAGGTTGCTGGTTTGTGGTTTTTCTCCCAATAACATTATTTTTCAATTCTAATCCATGGGAGCTGAAGCCAGCATTTTTCCCCCCATTTCTGGGATGGTCCTGTTGCACTGATTATGGATGTAAAGAGAATTGGTTGCTATGACTTCAGTATTCACCTGGGAGAAGAAATGGGAATGCACCAGCCCGTTCCTCAACCTATACTTTTCATCAAAGCTTCTCATAGTGTTATGTTGGAAAAGTGCAACTGTGTCTTCATAAAGCAATTGTTCCCAGTCTTGGGGCCCCTGATGGTCTTAAACTATAACACACAGAAGCCTTGAGAAATACCATGGACTCTTGGTTATAGTAACTATGGTTTTAGAGTGTTATAGTCTAAATCCCTTTATGGTGCTAAGGTTTGGCTACCTAGTATAAACCTAATGTTGAAAGGGAGGTATAGGCTTTTGTCCCTTTGAGGAGGAGGAGTATGGACTGACAAGTGCTCTGTACAGAGGAACATACTAGAGATGGGTACAGTGGTTTGTGCCAGTTCCTTTTCTGGCTGAACAGGTGTTTAGTGCTTCCCAGCCCCACCTCTTCCAGCGGGCACCCACTCAGAGGCAGCACCCTGGCTTCCCTGCCCCGCCTCCTCTGGATGCTGCCTCTGAGTGGGTGCCCACCAGAGGAGGCAGGGCTGGGAAGCGTCAAACACCTGTTCGGACAAAAAACGAACCAGCACAAACTGCCAGTTTGGCGTTTCGTCCCCATCTCTAGAACACACCAAACTAACATTCAGTTTTGAAGTAATGTAAAATGAATTAATAACATTCATTTTAACATGCCCAACTTTAAACATTAATAGTGACAAATTAAATTTTTCAGTTTCTAATGTTTAACTTTAACTAATTAATTTTCAGATGTAGTATTCCAAGTCCGAGCATCAGATCAAAGCTTCATGGTCACCCTTGAGACCAAACTGCAAGTGATATTAAACCTATCAATTTAAATTGGATTAATGGTTTTACAGTTGCAAATAACACCCACTGAAGTCTTGACCAGGACTGGGTGAAATGATAAAGCTTAACTCCTTCCCTTCTGCCATGGACCTGGAAAACGTTTCCTCCCATAAAGCTAGTATTTTGTTCCAACTGAAATTCATAGTGTTTTTATAGGCACATTTAAGAAAAAAAATAACATATATATTAAACTTCAATTCCTCATGTACTTCACATAGTCTTGGGTATACTCGTCTACCTTCTCAGTATATCATTACAAATCTTTATGACACAAACCTCGAACCACTTACTACAGAACGTAGACTAAGGTCAGACAGGTTCAGAATTAGAAATTTAATGACTTCATCCTTAATTGAATATAAAAGGTTTTATAGAAATATTTATGATCAAGAGCCAATAAAACACTTATAATGGGATAATATTCTCTGCATAGAGGGAACTTTACAAGTGTATATGACTTTTCATAAACAGTGCACTTTATCTTCTGCCCCAAATGAACCAAAGACAACCAATGAACCAAAAATTTGGCATCGTTTATTCTGCGTCCAAGTTACAGTATTTTTATAAAAAAATACATTGGGGGGTGGTCAGGGTCGAGGAGGTAAAAAAATAAATGGATTTTGGCTCCAATTAAACTATGTGCAGAATGCGTGCATATGCTTTTCTTAAATGAAACCTACAGCTGTTCAGCATGAATGGAAATGGAATCATCCTCCTTTCTTTTTCCCTTGCCATTTAATTTATCCTTTGTTTTAAAGCAGGAGTAAAAACTCTTGTTTTAAGGCAAGGCTAAGAAACCTGTTATCTTGCACAGGGATTTTGGTCAACTGTTCCAATATCCCAGTACAAAAATATACTCAAAAAGTTTCTTTCCAAAAATGCTAGTCTCAACAGAAGTGTCAGGTCAGAGAATCTGATGCCTGAACATCTTCCCTAAGAGCCCTACAGAACTTTCTGGACCTCTAGGAAAAATCAGAAGCACATGTAAATCACAGCTAACATTTATCTCAGTTAAGGGTTAATTCCAGAATGAAACCAAACAATCATTTCCAATCCTATCAAAATTCATCTGAGTATCAAGATAAGTTTTTTTCATTGTAGCAATGATTCTAGGCAACATTGGTTTCTCTAATTCTACAAGCTTTATTTCTCTATCTTGTTTCTATGTTTCATAAGCACAAATACTTCAAAGAGTAAAAAGTTAACATGTATTGAAAACATTCTTACAGTTATGAAAATTGTAAGCAGAAATGCTTAAAAATATATGAAAACTAAACTTAAGTTGCCGGCAAATACTTAAGTCGGAATTCAATCCACAGTTCGATAAAAATCGTGGTGGTGCTGCGGGTTAAACCGCAGAAGCCTCTGTGCTGCAAGGTCAGAAGACCAGCAGTCATAAGATCAAATCCACACGACGGAGTGAGCTCCCGTCGCTTGTCCCAGCTCCTGCCAACCTAGCAGTTCGAAAGCATGCATATGCGAGTAGATAAATAGGTACCACCTCGGTGGAAAGGTAACGGCGTTCCATGTCTAGTTGCACTGGCCACGTGACCACGGAAACTGTCTTCGGACAAGCGCTGGCTCTACGGCTTGGAAACGGGGATGAGCACTGCCCCCTAGAGTCGGACACGACTGGACTAAATGTCAAGGGGAACCTTTCCCTTTACCTTACGATAAAAATATATTTTAAGAGTAAATAAGAACCATGAGAATATTTCAATTACATTCTAAAAATGCAAGAGTTTATACCCTGAAAAGACACATTGAACAAACAAAAGACTGAGAAAAATTTTTAAGTATACTTTAGCCATTAAGCATATTAAAAATACACACACATAAAATTACTCTAAGTGCTCACCCGGGCAGACTAATTTGAATCTGTAGAGGAAAATCCATGTTGATTGTGTTTATGGCTTCTGGAAATGCATTGGACTTTGGCTTACACTGAAGCAAGTTTTCTAGTCTTAAAAGAAAATAATACTTTTGTTTTTTGTTGTACAGCAAAATGTGGTAGAAATTAGGTCTTTGGCTTCTTTTCAACACATTTAATTATTTATGTTGATAATACGCATTTCATTATTATCCAGTGGAGGTATTTTTGTGCTTGTTTGGTAGCTTTGGTTTTTGGAGTTCTTTAGATATATGAAAATATGTGTTTTACAAATACAGGTTGGGCTGCTGAGACAGAAGCTGGACAGTTTACAAAAGACTAAGTATGAGATGACTCAGAATTATGATGCACAGCTTCAAGCCCTGAAAACCCAAGTAAGCTAAAACGTCAGATTCTTATGTCACAATGCTTGCGTTATTTCAAGGTTAGTTTAGTAGACTGTGAAACGGTCTGGATCAAACTTCATTAGTGTAACATCCTAGGGTGGACAGCTGTGGTCTCCAAATGGTGTTGGCCTTGAACTCCCAGCATCTCTTGCCATTGTCAACATCTGGAGAGTCAAGTGCTTTCTAGAGGGAAGAGGTACAGTGTTGTCCTCTTCATTACTCTCCTTCCTAGAATATTCTGGTTGCTTCTGCCCTAGAACTCAGTAGCACTGCTGACACATCACTGTTCTGCTCATAGCTTTAAGAAGCGCTAAAACAGTGAAGAAGGGGAGAAAGATGGGGCTGCCATTTGGTAGGACATCTCTAAGGAGGAACAGAGGAAGACTGAATTAGAGACTAAATATCTGTCCGAACTGGGGAATTTTGGAACATTCTAGGTCACATTTAAAAGGTTCTTATCTTCATTGTTATCTATTTTATCTTTCACTTGGACAAACCTTCTGCTCACACTGCAGATGTTTACATTCTCCCATGAGAATGGTCCACACGATTGCCAGTGTACTCACAACTACCTGGTTTACTGACAAGTAAAGAAGCAGCAGAGGACAGCAGTGGCATGAGGGTAAAACATTGGGGGGGAAGTTGAGGGAGGTAAGCCCCCCCTTTTCCTGCCTTTCTCTTCAGCCGAGGTGCTGCTGGGGCTGTGCTGTCTTGTGGGGGTAGAGCCCATGGGGTAATTTGATTCACACAATACCATACCAATAGCAATCGGAACAGCGATCTATATACTCATCTGGACAGGCCCTGACACATGCAGAAAGTAATCTGAACCAGAAGGAAATATATAGATAAATGGTCATATAGGCCTGGGATTTATCTCCTCTTGCCTTTTCTTGATCTGTGTTCAGATTGCTACTCTTAGAGGTACTTATGTCCTCCTTCCCTCTCTGTCATTTCCTGCTTCTTCTTCCAAATAAAGAAAGCCAGGTTCCGTAGTGAAAGTCAGCGTTGTGGCTTCAGTAAATATGTTTAGTGAGCTTTCTCTCCTGCCCTGTCTGTGAATGAATTTCTTTTAAATAAGAAATAGCAAGTCCAGAGTGATTACTTGGGCCAGCCAGTAGTCCCAAGCCCAGCATTATGTCACTTCATTCTGCCAGTAAATATGAAATATTCATATCAGAAAGAATGGTAAATATTTCTCCCCCTCCCCTCAACATCCTTGATCTGCTGAAATGCAAGTTCTGCAATCAAAGTGTGGTTTTTAGTTTCTTTGTTATACTCATTTGTATTCCTGTTACAGAGGTTTGCAAAATGCTTCACTGTGTTTTGCTCAATTCCAGGAGATTCATCCCAAGTCAGGAGGATTTCTCCCTCCCTTCTCCCAAACCTTCTCTGATTCAGAAAGCCATGACCCCTGTCTTCAAAGCTGCAGCTCTACCCACATCAGAGCAGATTTGGAAAGGGTTGGGAGGGAGAGGGGAATTCTCTTCACAGCAGTGAGTCTTCCAGAGCTTTAGGGGGGGGGGGGGGGGGAACCACACACAGCATGACATTTTTTTAAAAGTCAGTGTGCATACACACATCAGTTTAAGGAGTATGGCAAAAAGAATGAAAGATCATCATTTCAGTACCTGGCTAT
Organism: Intellagama lesueurii; assembly: GCA_037013535.1. NCBI lineage: Eukaryota > Metazoa > Chordata > Lepidosauria > Squamata > Agamidae > Intellagama > Intellagama lesueurii. The sequence continues at coordinate 14,166,622 of JBAJHW010000003.1, forward strand.
CACTATCAGAAGGGAATGTGGCAGAGAACAGTTGTTAAGGAAGGACTGTATCACAAAGACCTGTGCCTCTCTGGACTGCTCCACGGTTCTAGTTTTTAAGAAAGAACAAGAACAAAACAAAATGTCAATCACTTCAGACAGAAATGAGCTCCTAAAAGGAAAGAAAGAATGGGACGGAGGAACAACAGTTTGATAAGACTAATATCAGACAAACCCATAAAAAGAGAGAACTGGCTACTGTGGAACATGGCCTCACTTTCTGCTCTTTGTGGATGTGGGCAGACAGCAACAGAATGGACATGAACCTACATAAGAAGCTCAGGGCTTCAGTGCCTCCCCTAAAATGTAGCTTCAGTATTTTGCGAATCTGGTGTGCATGGAGAAGAAAAACACATTTCAAGTGGTTTTCCCTCTGGCCTATGAAAATACTCAGCCGGATTTCCAAGGATTCCAGTAGATCTAAAAAGGTTGAACCGAGGCTCTCCCAACCAGGGGAAAACGCCATCCCCTTTCTCCCACTTGGTAATGAAGGATGGCATGGCTTACCATGATTTGTTTATAAAACTGTTTAAAAAGCCACTTCTCTTAAGACAGAACATTTTTTTATTTTCATTTACCAAGCATAGAAATCCAACTTCGCTGCGAGAGTGTCTCTTCTGGAGCTGTTCTGTTTTCTTTAGTTAATTTGAAGCTTAATTAAAAGTTTCCCAATGGGAGGTTATAGTGCAGAAGTGAATTCCATCTGGGAAGCACTTTACGCTAAACCCTGCCCAACACGACAACAAGATTTTTATTAATCCATCCATCCGTTTATTCAGCACATTTATTGCTTCCCCCATATCACAGAGTCTCAAAGCAGGTGACAGTTTTAGAAAAAGCAATTCTCCTGGAGGGAATGAAAAGACACAGTGAGCTATGGATTTAGACACTATTGGTACCAGACAGGTCTTCTGAATGTTGGGGAAAATATTGAAATGATCGGCTTTCAGCTACATACAGTATGGATAACTAATGCTCCATCTGGAAAAGCCCCAAGTTAAACCAGGAGGTTTAGAGTCCTCCGAGCCAGCAGATAAGGTTGTTTAAATGAAGGAAAGACAATCAGGTGCCTTGTGACATCTTAAAAAGTAGCAAGTTTTATTTGTTTTAAGAGTTCATAGACTGCAGCCAAATTCATCAGGAGTATGACAAAGGGTATTCAGAATATTGCAAGAAAAGTGTGTTACATTTAAAAGAGAAACATGTATTTCCAGAAATCATTTTGAAAGTGAAACCTTAAATGATTACTTTACTCTGGATCTGGTGCAAACAACTCATGATTTGGTGTAAATCCCATAACACCAGCTATTATGAATGCACATCTGTTCAATCTTTCAGCCTTAGCCATCACAAATTACATGTGAGAATAATGACATTGAGCTACGTTGTACTGCTGTTGCAAGGGTTAGTAAGAAAGTATGTGATCTTGCTACTTGCCTGAGTGCCTCTCCCTCAGAATGACCACCTGCCTCACCCACACCTCATATTCTGGGATGTTACAGGTGGCCACTCCAAGAAAGGCCTGGAAATCAACACTTAAAACTGGGCCTTCTCTGTGGTGGCCACAATGTTATGGAACTCTCTCCCAATTTATTTATTTAAATTTTTGTCCCACCAATCTAGTGGCCAGCCCTTTCCCTCCTTGGCTTTAGAAAACAACTAAAAACATGGCTGTTTACACAGTCCTTCCACAGGCTTACCCCGGACTAATTTTGCTTAAGATCACTGTATTCCATTAATTGTGGGGTAATTGTCTCTGCTTTGACCCCATCTATTATGTCTCTGTATTTTTTTAATTAATTATTTTATACTTAGAAATTTGACTTTGTGTGATGTTTTATTAGATTATCATTGTAATGTTATTACATGTTTCTGTTATGATACTGTAACCTTGAGTAGTGGTCTGGCCCCTAGATAGGTGGGATGGATGGATGCACGCACGCGTACATACGCACGTACGTACGTACATACGTACATACATACATACATACGTGCGTACGTACGTACATACATCCTCTTCATCTACTGTCCAGTAGTTTCTACTTTTCTTCTTCTTTGAATGGCTTCACTCTCTCTCTCCTGTCCATGTTATTTCAAATATATTTATAGTGTTGCAGTAATGGCAGGCAACTGTTTTTTGTTGCAGCTAACCCACCCCAGTCTGTCTCACGGTCCCTTTCCAAAAGTTTCAGTTAGCTCACCCAAACAATCTTGCTATAAATTAAGATTATGTAATCTGTTTCAGGTATTTATGATAGTCACTGTTTAATGACTCCTGATCCACAATTTTTTCCCCTCTTTCTATGATACTTTCTCCCTGAGATTGCCACTATTATCATGTTAATTGAATTCTGTTCTTAATCATTGTGATGTTTTCCAGTGCAATAAATGCATGGCACCATGTAATGTGCCTGCTTTTTATTTTTAAATAGGAACCACAGAGGGCATGGGTAAAAATCAGAACTGCAGCATTCAGAGAGATATGTTAACATGGAATGTGTGTTATATCCTGCCATGTCAGTGCAGACCTGTGTTCACCTTACTATGTTTTTCAACATATATGCAATATATTTTTTACTCTTTTTATTTTTTTTTTAACTACAACAGAAAATACATAAATCAAAATACAAATCAGCTGTGTTCCCCTCCACCCTGGTCGGGACCTCTTGCAGTAATCCTCTCCTTCCATTGTCTTTATTCTTCTTCTTCCTTTATTGTCCTCTTCTCCAGAACTGCATTGATTCCTGATTCGGAACTTTTCCTTTTCCTCTTGTTAGCACATATTCAAGAAATCTGTCCCATATATCATCAAAATTATTATTTTTTATCTCTCCTCTCTTAACCTTTAAGTTACAAGTTAACTTATCATTTATAGCAATGTTCCATATTTCATTATACTATTCTTCCATTTGAAATTCGGACTTTGATTTCCAATTCCTAGCTATTATTAATCTAGCTGCTGTTAATAAATTGGTAACCAACTCTCTAGTCATCATATCATAATCCACATTTTCAAATATTGATAACAAAGCTATCTCAGGATTAAATTCTATATCTTTTTCGCATATATCCTTTAATTCTTTAGAGATTAGTTTCCAAAATCTTTGTACTTTTTCGCATTCCCACCACATATGAAAGTATGTACCAATTTCTTTCTCATATTTCCAACAGACATTCAGATAACTAGCATTAATTTTATTCAATTTTATCGGTGTCAGATACCATCTTAAGCCTAGTTTGAAAATTTTTTCTTTTATTCTCATCAACATAAATCGCAAAACCCTCATTTTCCACATCTTCATCCATTCTTCATCATTTATTCTTTTTCCTAAGTCTTGTTCCCACACTAGTTTCAATCCTTCATTCTCAATCTCTTCTTCTTCTAAACCTAGCAGGAATCTATATATTTTACTCACTACGCCCTTCACTGCATCAGTCATCTGAATATCTTCATATGATAATAGAAATTGTTCATACTTTGTATATTCTCTAGCTTTATTATACTTCTTTACCCATTCGTTAGTCCATCTTTCTAATTGCACATAATTCAACCATTATATACTCTTATTTTGAAGAATCTGTTTCATTTGTTCTTTCAATCTCATTTTATCCAACCAGTCTTTTAATCTAATCACTTTTTTTCTTTAAATAGTTCTAAATAAACTTTCATACTGGTCGGAAAATTCTCTATTTCAGTTACTAATCCTAATGGAGAGTGAGACAGACATAGATTCTTTTTATACTTATACCACACGTTTAACATAGTTTTTAAAAAAGGTTATTAATTTCACTTATTTTATGTTTTTTAATTATACCAAACAGATGTTTTTCAATATCAACCTGTAGTTCTGATGATTCCATTTTCTACCAAATTCACCTTTCTGGGTCATATATAATTTCCCCAATAAATCTCAGCTGATTAGCCATATAATATTTTTTTTATATTTGGCATACCTATACCATCAAAAAACCTAAGATCATGGCCACTGGTCCCATCACCTCCTGGCAAATAGAAGGGGAAGATATGGAGGCAGTGACAGATTTTACCTTCTTGGGCTCCATGATCACTGCAGATGGTGACAGCAGCCACGAAATTAAAAGACGCCTGCTTCTTGGGAGGAAAGCGATGACAAACCTGGACAGTATCTTAAAAAGCAGAGACATCACCTTGCCGACAAAGGTCCGCATAGTCAAAGCTATGGTTTTTCCAGTAGTGATGTATGGAAGTGAGAGCTGGACCATAAAGAAGGCTGACCGACAAAGAATTGATGCTTTTGAATTGTGGTGCTGGAGGTGACTCTTGAGAGTCCCCTGGACTGCAAGGAGAACAAACCTATCCATTCTGAAGGAAATCAACCCTGAGTGCTCACTGGAAGGACAGATCCTGAAGCTGAGGCTCCAATACTTTGGCCATCTCATGAGAAGAGAAGACACCCTGGAAAAGACCCTGATGTTGGGAAAGTGTGAGGGCAAGAGGAGAAGGGAACGACAGAGGACGAGATGGTTGGACAGTGTCATCGAAGCTACCAACATGAATTTGACCCAACTCCGGGAGGCAGTGGAAGACAGGAGGGCCTGGCGTGCTCTGGTCCATGGGGTCACAAAGAGCCGGACACGACTTAACGACTAAACAACAACAACAACAACATACCTATACCTCCTTTTTTTGTTGTCTTGTACCAATACCTTTTATTTATTCTGGCTTTCTTCCCTTCATTACAATATCTATTAATCAATCCTTGCCAAAATTTGAAATCATCTGTTAGCTGTACTGGTAGCATCCTAAATAAAAAATTGATCTTTGGTAAAATCTTCATTTTTGTCAGCGCAATCCTTCCAGACCAAGAAAGTTTCAAGTTAGAATATTCCTGTAATTTCTTTTTAATATCTCTTTTTAACTTATTATAATTATTCTCCTTTATTTTCTGAGTATCTTTTACTAAATCTATACCTAAATATTTAACAGATTTACATATCCTAAAATTATATTTATCAGCAAACTTTTCTTGTTCTAGTTTATTATGATTAAACAACATTATTTCAGATTTTTGCCAGTTTACACATATGCAATATTTAAGAGTGGTTTTACCAATCTCACACACACCTAGTGAGTTTTAATAGCTGAGCAGGGATTTGAACCCAGCTTTCCTGAGTCTTACTATGACATTTGGTCCACTACCCTACAGTGGTTCTCAGAATAGCTGAAATCCTGTTGCTTAGCATAGTACGTTGCACTAGAGTAGGCCCATTGAATCAGTGGGCAATTCACACCTAGCTTAGACCCATTTGAATCAATTCATCTATGTACTGTGGTGCCCAAGCCTCCCTAAGGAGCGCTTAGCACTCGGTCAGAGAGTTCCAAAGGCCACTTACCTACCACCTTTGCGCTGAGGCAAGTCCCAAGACCTCAGGAGTGTGTAGCGTAAGCCCCTTGAACAAGTCTGACCTTAAAAGAACACTTTAGTTTTACCCAGTACTTTGCAAGTACAGACACATGGGCTTTGTGAGTCCTTAGAACTCACAACAGCTCAGTTAGGTAGGACTCTTAAAGATAGCTAGTTTGTGGCCCTCTCCACTCCCTGGATTTAGCCAGACCCTGCTGTTCAAGAGACCAGTCCTTTGTAAGAATTTTTATAATTATTTTTATTAGAAAAATAGAGTTTTCATAGGATCAGTTTATATTGCTCAAGCTTTAGCATAGAGAACATACTCAAAGATTATTACAGTTAAATAAAATAACTAATCCCCATTAAAATAAAAAACACTACTAAGTTGGGCTAAGGTGGGCTAGCCCCACCTCCTTCTTTCTCTTTACTTACATTCTTTCTCCTTCAAGCCACATGCTCAAACCATCAAGTTCTTTTTCTCTCCCATCATCATGGAATCAAACTTCTCCCACATAACCCATCGTCCATTTTCTACATTCTCTAACTCCTCCCTTCTTCTTGACACTTCATGGCTGTTAATCAATTAGCCTCAAGGCTAATAACACCTTCCTCCACCCTCAATTCTCATGAAGATCCAGGTGTTTTATCTGTTCTCCAATTAGCTCGGAATGTTGAGTCTTTCACGGGCCTCTTTGTCCGACCTTCAGCTTTATCTTGAACCACGCTGTACCGGTCTTCAGAAAAACACTCTCATAGCACTTAGAAAAATACATTCCAATGTCTCTCAAATCATCTCCACACAGAACCTGTCTGACTCCATCTTACATTTCTCGGACTACATATCCCACACTGCTTCAACTCCATCACACTAGTTAATCCAGAACCATTAAAACTGTCAACACAAGATGGCACTACATAAATGCCAAACAATTCATACAAGCATTGGAGAAGGAATCCTTGTGCACAGCAGCATAGCAAAAGTATCAAGTCAATCTGTAATTAACAGTGCCATTAATTAACACCACAAACTATATGGAAGCTCAGTCTTGTTCCTCCTTAACAATTTAGTTGTACAGTAATAACTGATGTGAGTTTTATTTTGTTTTTAAATCAGAAACTAACTAATTAGAATATTTAAGATGAACTGTCTTTGCCAATTATGTCTTTGGTGCTAAGGAAGAAATAAGACATTCCTGCCATTCATTTCATTTGCAGTTTGCCAAGCTGACACAAAGCTATGAAAAGCTACAGCTGCACCAATTAAAACAAAATAAATCTCGTGGTATGGAGAAATGTACAGAAAACAAAGAAGCGCCTTTTCAGCTGAGCAGTTTAAACCAGAAACTGGAGGTAAGCATTATTTGTCTGATGCACTGCTTTCTTCCATATATTCCACTCCATGCTTTGTGATCATCCAAAGAGGCATCCTATGAGTCAACCCTGAATTTAAGGTATACCGTACAACCAGAGGACCCAAGTCTTTCTCACCTGTGACATCGCCAACCCCTATAATGCTCTCTCCTTGGCTAGCCAAGTCTCTCTTAACCTTTTGCAAAGCAGTTCTACTCATATCCAGATGTCTTTGGGAAGTCATATGAAGTGGATCTCCCTTACTTGTCCCTAGCATCTCATTTTCTGATTAACTGAACATAGAGGTTCTGTGTAACTTAAGATGGAATATAGTTATTGATTGGCTTAATCTCCATGATTTAAAAGCTGTCTTTATTTATTAAACCTATATTACACCTTTGCATCAGAAAAGGTGCTCAAAGTGCCTAACAAAAGTAAAACATAATAAAAATATAAAAAAATTAAAACAGGACATAAAGACAAACTTATTCAAACACCATTAAAAAACAAACAAAAGAAGTAGTAGTGAGTACTCCAACGGATAAAATCCCTTCGTCTTATATGTCAGCAGCCTTCCAGGATAGAAAATGTCTTTGCCTACCAGTGCTAGAAGAACAGAGAGAAAGAGAGAAGTTAACCTAATCATCCTCATCAGAGAGTTCTACAGCATAGGAGTAGCCACAGAATAGCCTCCCTCTTGTATTCCAGCCATTAAGCTCCAGATGCTGTGAGATCAAGAGAAGGGCCTCCTCTGGAAAGCCTAGAATCCAGACAGGCTCATAAGGAAGAAATAGTTTTTCCAACAGCATTATTCCCTAGTCATAAAAGGCTTCGGAGATCATAACCAACACTTTGAACTGTGCCTGAAAACAAACTTGTATTGGTAATGCTGTTGAAACAAGGGAGCCATACATGCCCTGTAATTCACCTTGTAAACAGTCTGGATGAGGCACTTGGGATCAATCAAAGCTCTGAAACACTTAGACTGCCCCATACTGAGTGCATTACAGTACCCATTAAATTTGCGTTAAGCACCCAGTGGTTTCCCATCCAAGACACTGATTAGGTCTGCACCTGCTTGGCTTCATGATATTGCAGCATAAGCTGCTTTTAGACCAGTCACTGTTCCTCCTCACTCATGGATTTTCTGTTCTTTTTTGAAAACCATTTAAAGCTGTTCCCTCTAATATGGAGTTCCCAGTAGTTTCCCATCCAGATTATTGATCAGGTCCACAGTTATGCAGGTTTAGTGTTGGGTTTTCCCAGGTCTGCACAATCAAAGCGCACCAGAGAGACAGCAGCTTGGCACCAGTGCTCAGTGTTGATATGTATGAGATGTTGTTGCTGTTATGTGCCATCAATTCACCTCCAACTTATGGCAACCCTGTGAATGAGCGCTCTCCAAAATGTCCCATCCTCAGCCACCCTGCTCAGCTCATGCAGATGCAAGCCTGTGGTGTCTTTTAGGGAGTCAGTCCATCTCATATTTGTTCCTCTTTTCCTGCTGCTTTCAGCGTTTCCCAGCATTATTGTATTTTCCAGAGAATCCTATTTTCTCATGACATGCCCAAAATAAGACAGCCTCAGTTTCAATATTTTTGCCTCCAGGGATAGTTCAGGCTTGATTTGATCTAGGACCCACTTATTTGTCTTCCTGGCAATCCAGGGTATCCCAAAAACTGTCCTTCAAGCAAATCAATTTTTTTCTATGGCTTCCACAAACATCAGCAAAGCTTCAACAAAAAAGAAGAAAGTCTAAAACTCAACAAAGCTTGGCTCCCAGCACTGAAAAATACTGCCTCCGAAAAGGTCAACGAACTCTACCCAGCCACAAGGACCGGTGGTCACTGCACACAAAAGACTAGCTAACAACACCCATCAATCACAGTGACAGATAATCTCCCCCCCCCCTTATCACAACAATACACCCATAACAAAAAGCACCCTGATCACCATTATCACCCAATCTCCTGAAAAGGACAAAAAGCTGATCCCAGAGCTACAAACACTCAATTATCCCACACACTACACCAGAACAAAGACAGAGTTCTAACTCCTGTCCTCTGAAGATGTCGGCCACAGAGACTGGCGAAACATTAGGAAGAAAAACCTCCAGAACACGGCCAAACAGCCCAAAAAACCTACAACAGTCCCGGCCGTGAAAGCCTTTGAGAATACATAGTCACTGAAAAACTGCATTTAGAGTTTTGACCCGGCTTCTGTCTTTTACTTTTGCTTCTCATCTGTCCTTTGCAATTTTAATTGTTTCTTCCATCATCCATCTAGGTTTTTCTTTTCTTTTTACCAAAGGAATTGTATTTTTGCTTTCTTCTCTGATAATATCTCTGGTTTCAATCCACAGTTCTTCTGGTTCACAGTCAGTTGAGTTTAGTAGTGCAAGTCTGTTCTTTATGTGGATTTTAAATTCACCAGGAATGCTGTTTAGATTAAATTTTTGTACTACAGTTCTTTTAGTGTTCCTTTTCAGCTTTACTGTAACGTTGGATTTTAACGGTTCATGATCGGAACCACAATCCACTCCTGATCTCATGCCATCCCGGACAGATGGCTGTCCAATCTTCTCTTGAAAACCTCCAGCGATGGGGCACCCACAACATCGAGAGGCAAGCTGTTCCACTGTTTAATGACTCACAGCTTTTATTTAACATAACCTTTCATGGCAGGAGCCCACTGGATCAGGCTGCATCTGATGAAGTGGGCTACAACTGTTAAAAACCTATGCCAGATAAAATGTACTAGTTTTTATGATGCCACTAGACTCTTGGTCAGTTTTGCATCAGCAGACCAATGTGGCTATCTCACTGGAAAATTAAACTATGTATATTGTCCAACTTATTCATTACATACTTTCCAGGATTTCATCTTGGTGTTTTATGATAAGAGTTTAAGAGCCTCTGCTAGCTCCAGGTTTTATTATTATGAGAAAGGGAAAGAAGATTCTCATTGTGTACTTTCTCTGTACCATGACTAGTTTTGAGGCACTTGCATCTTGTGCATACTTCACAACCACCCACTCAAGGTTAGTTGTTAATTACCAGAGGGCCTTCTACTTGAAATTGCACCATTTATTCTTTTTCACAATGTCTTCAGAGAATGTAGACAGCCTGTAATGTGATTAGTTTCTTTGTGCTGCTTTTTTCTCTCCAGGAATTTAGAGCGAAATCAAGAGAGTGGGATAAACAAGAAACGCTGTATCAAAACCATCTTGTCTCTTTAGATGCTCAACAAAAACTATTGTCTGAGAAATGTAATCTATTTCAGGTACTGTTCTTTCTATTTTCAAAGAGGAATTGGGTCTAAATGAACCATGAGGCCAGTAGTGATGCTTACCTAAAATAATACATTTTCTGAACCTTAAAAATGACTGTGTGGATATTGCTGCAGATCAGACACATCAATCTTCAGCTTGGGAAGCATTGCCTGATGGGATTTTCTACACTCATTTACACGCCTGCATGCAAGGGAACGATTTTTGAGGGAGGTGGGGGTTTTCAGTAGGATTTCCCAATAACAGATATATTTCACTAATTTTTTCATGGAAAGTCACTCTACTGGTGATTTGAGAAACTGATGTTCACATCTGGCATCTTTTCCTAAGTACTTATGTGTTTCTCTTTGAACTAATAGCAGCTTCATGTGTAGGGTGCCATCTGAGGAAATTAGCAGTGGGAGAAAGACAACCCCAACCCCTAGAGAGATCAGTCCTCATACTGGCAATCTGCTATCTGAGTACAGGAACAAGGAACAACAGCAGGAAGTCCACAACCTTCCATAATACCATGATTCCATCATAATGCCGTCAACATTATTATTTCTCTCAAATTAAAGAAATACAAAAAAGTCAAAGCAGCAGAATCACAGAAATTAATCAGTTAAATGATCCATCTATGTGCACTGTTGTTAAAGAGGAATTTGTGAAAGTATCGGTAAGATTGCACACTCAGTTGTCAATGCTACTTGCTCTAAACTGTTAAGTATTAGGAGAAGCGACCATCAATAATCTCAAAAGTAGAAATATTAACTGAAAAAAGGAAGCAAATGACAGAAAAACTATTACAGCTAATGTAAGAGAGATAAAAGTGGGGAAAATGGAGAGGACATAAAATATGGAGAATACCTACAGTCATGTGAAAAAGAACATACACCCTCTTTGAGTTCTATGGTTTTATATATCAGGACATAATAAAAATCATCTGGTCTTTAGCAGGTCTGAAATTCAGGTAAATACAACCTCCAGTGAACAACAACACATGGTATATTAAACCATTTAATGATTTATTTTACAGAAAGAAAGCCAAAATGTGTGCCTTTAATCAACAGTGATTGCCACTGGTGATAATGTTGTCACTGTTGTACATGTACTGCTATGCAACAAGATTTGAGACATTGTTTTGGCTTTGCCTTCTTCCTATCTGCATCCTCCAAGGTGAATAGTTCTGCTATATCTCTACAGCTCCCTATGCAGTAATGGGGCAGAATCCGAGGAGATAAACCCGTAACAATGTATGAAAACAGAGGAAATTTTTGAGGGAAGGCCTTCCTTCTACAGCTCCATCTACACCAGGGCATACTGTGGCCCTTTGGGGTCCACACAGTCCTCCGGGATGATTTTTGTGGCCACCATCCCTCCCTTGATCCCCTTTTGCTCCTACAAAAAAGGGTGAATTGCCACTCTTGGAGTCTCCAGGAGTGGTGATTCAGCTTTTCCATAGATCACAGGCAACTGCCATCCTCCATTTTTCCCATCACAAGTGGATGCCTTGCTATTTTGTCTTCTATGGCATTTTGAGTGGCCTATGAAATCCCTGGAGGATTTCTGGGCATAACATTGATCCCTGGATCCAACAAAGTTATTCACCATTCTCCTGTATAGTGAGAAAGTAACCTTCTGTAAGCTTCCAAGGATAAGAGAATAAGGTGAAAAGAGCTCACACCAACATGCTCTTTGATCACTACAAAATGTCTTTAAATGCTTATAATACTTGGGCTGCATTAGTCCTTCACAACTACCACATGTGTGTGTGCTCATGCATGCATGCACACTCAAAAGCTCTCCAGTCAGTATTTTTTAATTCTGTAATAATAAATCAGAAGAACAAACCAAGAGAACATTGAGCAGGTGAATCACATTTTCATATTTTGTGTAACGTAATTGACTCTTCCTTTGAAGTAGACAAGATAGACATATTGTGTTTCCAAGAAATATAATAACCATAGTAACATAATTTTAATGTTTGGCTTGGTTAATCAATTAGTCAGTAATGAATTTTTGTCCCTGAAGGTGTATAAGTAAATCTTGGGGAAATCAGTTGGGTGTAATCAAACAAAACGAGGTCAACATGTGACCCAGAGTTTATTTGTATATAGCTCTACTATGTGCCCATGGGTTTTTTTTTGTTTGTGTTTGTGTGTGTGTGTGTGTGTGAGAGAGAGAGAGAGAGAGAGAGAGAGAGAGAGAGAGATTTGTGTTGGAATGATTTTGATATTGAAAGGTGCATGTTGGCTTTCCCAAAAACATGTGGCAGTAGCAGATGTGAATGTGTTCATAGACTGTGGCTACAATGGTGTGATCCAATACAGGTTGCATTGAACTTGGGATGCCTCACTTCAAAACCTCAGGGGCTTCCCCAATCCTGTCCTTAGCCACCTACAAACCCCCTTCCAAATAACAAAATAGGGGAATGGCCACTTTCCCGCCGCCAAAACCTTTCTTCCAGTTTTCTCCTTGTGGGGCTTACATTCTGGTCACAGAGCTCCAGTGGGAAAGGAGTGAATAGAAAGAAGCAACTGGGGAAGGAAAGCACCATACTGTGTTTTAAATCTCTATATCACCTTAATTCTATCACACAGGGATGGGGAACCTTGTCTCCTTAAGCCAAATTGTGTCCTCCTCAGGTCCCACTTCTTTGGGTTCCCAGCATGGCCATGTGCCCTTCTCCATGAAGCCATTGTTATGTGGTGTGTGTCCCCCCCATACCCCCCGTCCATTTTGAAAGGCTTGAAAAGGCTTAACTACTGTCAGAAACAGTTTTAAATCAAATTTCGGTGGTATTTTTGACCTCATCTTTTGCCTTTGCTCCAACCACCCCTGGAATGCAGATCCCAAAATATTTTCTGAAATGGAATCCAGCCCTTGGACTGAAAGAGGTTTCCCAGCCCTGTTGTAGGGTCAAGTCAATGCTGACATTTGGCCCCATCACGTTTCATTCATGCGGTCAGGTACTAGGGGACCAGGGGACCAGTCTGGTAGGACTGTGGAGTCTCCGAGTAGGCAATGAAGGACATGTAGTTGATATCAGGTATATCTTATCACATGTTTGGCTATCTTTCTTAAGCCTACCAAGAGAAAATGGCTTTGAATAAAACCAAACAAATTATTTGGAGTGTCATAATTTCTGCACAGAAGCTTGTAAGTGTAGAAGTGTGGTTGTACCCAAAGAAAAGTACCTCATACAACCTCTTTCCTTCTGTTCTAGAAACAAGCACAGAATTGTCAGAGTCAAATACGCTGTCAGAAGTTAAAACAGGAGGATGTGGGTACTTGCAGCCAGTGCAAAACAGAGCACCTCAGCGTTCAGCATGACATTTTCCCTCAGCCCTCTGACAGGAATGAATTCTTTATGGAAAAACTTAAATCAACTGTGAGTGAAATAGCTGTAAGCAGGAACAGGCTGCAAGAGGAAAACCTAAAACTCCAGCAGGAAGTAAAAATGTACCAAAGAAAGTGCCAGGTAAAGAGCTAGAAACTATCCAGCACAAGAAATGGCTTTGGAATATTTCATGTGAATGATGGGTACAATTGGCTGGCCAGTGTGTGTTTTGAAACATCTGGTGGGATTTATAAATGCTCAGGAATTAATGATTATCATTGCCATGGGGGGGGGGGTGTAGCTTCTTGAGTTACAGCTCAATGTTGCCAGCAATGTCCAAGGGAGGTGGAAAATAATATTTTGGAACTGCAGAGCTGGAAGGGACTCTATGGATCATCAAGTCCATCCCCTATCAAGGAGGCACAGTGGGATAAAGAGCTTAATATTTCTTATTTGCCCCTTCATAAGCGATTCCTGTGCAATACCCCTGCTGCTTACACTGAAAAACACCAGCACAGCAGCTGCACCTGTGGAACGTCAAAGGCTTGGGGAAAGTAACACATTTTGAATGTGAAATATAACCAGTTTTTGCAACAATCACCTGTGTGCAGATTATAAACAGGTAGCTAATCTGCTAAATCCTTTAGCTGTTCTTCACTGAGTTGTGTGGACTTTGTAATGCAACACAAAAGGCTTTTTAAATGTATTCTTCCATGCAGAAAGAACTGGCCTATCATAAGGAGTGCCCCTGGTTCAAGCATAATTTAAAGGGTGGAGGAAAAAAAATATTCTTTCACTGTTCCTAATTTATACTATTTATCCCCTCTCTATTTTCTGCAATTATGTAAAATGTTTCCATCTATCTGTTGGCTGGCTGCCTGGCTAGCTATCTTTACATGGGTACTATAAAATAACCAGTGGAGGGAGAGGTAATAGCAGTCATTGCACTTATAACATGTGAAAAGAAGTGAATTTCAGCCACTGTGGCTTCCTTTTTCTGCACTACTCTTTAAAGGCTCTGTTGTCTTTTTATCTGACCACCCCACATGGAATGGAGCTTCTCAAGTCCTGCTTATGTGAATGTTCTTGAGTGTAGCTTGGTCTGCCACAGTAGCGGCTCTATTGAGCTATACAGGTCACAGGTCAATTAATTGTTAATTTATATGAAGAATTTATGATCTATTTATGAAGTTAATTGTTTCCCCCACCAAAGAACTTCAGTGAGTCCAATGTTTCTCAACTCCTGACCCATTTAGGTGAAATAAAAATCTCATGCTTTCCCCCTACACTTTTTGTTGATGTTTGAAATGTCATGATTTCAATTGGAAGAGGGAAGGGGAAACGTAGTTGGAGTTGAGAGAAGGTTATTTTTTGGCACAGGGTGAGTAGCGGGGTTGGTACGGAAATCTAAGGGGGATGCACAGCAGCAATATCCATCCACACGAAATGAACTCTGCAGCAAGAAACAATGATGAAAGAAATGCAACACATGCATGACTATGTGTCATAGGATGATACCATACAGTCAGTATAATTTTCCTCATTTCCAGATTTAAAAAATGCTACTAAAAATGTTATCTCAAGGTGCACACAGTACTCCTGAAATATTGATATCCTCCACCACCACTCCTCACACACCAGTAGGAGGCATGTCCCACTGGCTGAGAATTGCCAGAACAGAATTTAGTCTAGCTGCTAGAGACAAGTTTCAAGAAAGAAGTTCCAGTTTCTGCAGTTTCAAAAAAGATTTCCAAGAAGCCTTTGTTTCAAGACACTCATTTGCAGTGGATCACTTCTGGACTTATAAGTAGAGATGGGCATGAACCAATTTGGCAGTTCATGCTGGTTTGTCCTTTGAACAAGCACTTCCCAGCCCTGTCCTCGCCTAGCAGGTGCCCACTCAGAGGCAGTGCCCAGAGGAGGCGGGGCAGAGAAGCCACTGATGGCACTGCCTCTGAGTGGGTACCTGCCAGAAGAGGTGGGGATGGGAAGCACAGAACACCTGCTTTACTTATGAGTCACCGTCACTTATTTCAGAAGCTTTTAGAAGCTTGGCATTTTAGTTTGATGTGTATTCAAAAAAATCGAAGCAATAACGCTCACACCTTACCTATTCTGAACTTCTGATACAGAAATATACAACTTTCATCCATCTCCTGTTTTGGGATGGTGTTGATGTAATTTAGTCTGTCACACAGCATGGATTACACTGTTGATGCTGCAGTTGTCAGTTATCATAATAGTGTAATACAATGAACATATTTCTCTTGGTAGAATGGCATATCAGCATCACAGACATCCCTTCTTGCCAGAAAAAATCTGGAGCTGGAGCTAATGTACTGATTCACACCCTGCTCCCAAACATCCTGTAGGCATGTGGTTATCCAGTGTGGGTTTAGGTTCTTGGACTAGGTGTCTAATGGAGCATGGCTTGTTTCATGTTCGTATGTGAGGGAAGCCTAAGGCTCCCTAGCAGAGAATCTTCAACATCTTAATAAAAAAGGACAAGGTTTATTTTGGAGGAAGGTCTAACTGGTGTTAAACAAAAATAAATTCATAATATAGAACTGTGAGTTGGATTTTGAATGGTATGAGCCAGACATAGACTTTCTGGGAAGTTGAATATTGACTGCCAAAACTTACTCCTTCTTAGGTTATGGCCTGTATTTGTGAATAGCAGGCCCTTCTTGAAAACAGTGGACTAAGCCATGTATTATGGATCACCTGTTACTAGATGAAATAAAAAAAGCCAGAGCTTTTCACACTTTCTGCCTTTTGCCACTTAGCTTGCTATGTTTTGTGGCTGGTCTTTAGGAAATAAGCACATTCTTCATTTCCAAGTCTAATTTCTAAGACACACAAGATTGGCTCAGCCATATCTCTTGAGCATTAATGTGATTTATGGTGATAGGTGATTGATAATATCCAGCTTACCCAATGTTTCTGTAATCATAATGACACAGAACAGTATAGCATTAAAAACCTAAAAGCCCAATCCTGTGTGAAGGTTCCCACTTTATCCAATAAGATGTACCCTCTAATGCCTACTTTTTTTTTTAATTTCCAACTGATTTTTCTGCATTCTTATATGTTGATATATAGTATCATATATTCATATGATATTATATCATATATATTCATATTCATATATTCATATTCATATATATATATATATAGATGTTCCTTGGAGTATGAGAATTGATGTATGCTCAGGAATTCTTAATACTACAGAGGTGTGGGTCATCTGGTTAATCTATTTTGGATTTGTTTAGAATATTGAAGCAAGGCTTACAGAAGTGAAGAATGAACTACAGTCACGTGAGGATCTCTTGAATATGGTAGAACTGGAATGCCAACAACTGCGTAAAGAAGTAGCCAAAATGGAAGAATATAGAAATAAGGAAGAGAACCAAGTGAAGTAGGTATTGTAAACATAGGTCTACAAAGTGGGGGTGAGTGATTTGGGTTGAATCACAGTTTTAGGAATGTCAGTATGCAAGTAAGTCCCTCTAAGAAGGTACAATGAAACTTATGCCTAAGTAAGAACACCTAGCCTTAATTAATTTTCTTCTGCATAAGGTAGATATTCAAAGTGTGCCACAGAGAAACTGGAGGTGTAGAAGTCATTGAAACAAATAAAAGCTATCCATATTCATTTCAGTGGGATTTGCTCTCATCTGGCTTGCATCTTTTGGCGTATACCGTATTTTTCCGTGTATAAAATGACACTTTTTACTTAAATAATTAGACAAAAAATTGAGGGTCGTTTTATACATGGAAGGCAGCCGCTCTCCCTGTCTTTTGCGAAGCCACAGAGTAAATCAGCCATGAAAGGGCAGCACGCTCGCACCCCTTTGATCCTGAAGCAGCCATGAAAGGGCTTCAGGACCAAAGGGGTGTGATCGTGCAAATTTTCAAATTTTCTAATTGGGGGGTTAGAAAAGGGGGAGTCATCTTATACATTGGGTCGTCTTATAAACAGAAAAATATGGTACGTCAATATTCTGGAAGGGAATTCCAACTTAGTTTACATACTTCAAATTGTATGCAAAAGGGCTATAATTAATTGGGAATGCACACATTTGTCATTCAGAAGGCTCCAGCTTAAGTCTCTGCCATCTCCAGGTAGCAGATCTGGAAAGAAACCCTTCCAGAACTAGCAAATCAGTCTGTGCCAGAGTAAGCACTAATAAGCTGGATGGACTAGTGGCCTGTGAAAGTATGAGCCAGCTTCACATTAACAGTGTTACATGCTTATCTACTTTTGCTTCATTTATACAACTATGGACACAGTCAATTGAGGGGACATTTGTCCTTTGCAAAGAGCCTCGTGGTGCAGTAGTTAAACTGCAGTACTGCAGCCAAAACTCTGCTCACGACCCAGGTTCAATCACAGGTAGCCGGCTCAAATTTACTCAGCCTTCCATCCTTCCAAGGTCAGTAAATTGAGTACCCAGTTCGCTCTTGGGGGGGGGGGGGTAATGTGTAGCCTGCATAATCAAATTGTAAACTGCCCATATGTGTGTGGGGGGTGTGTGTGTGTGTATGGAAAGTTACATAGTTTTGTGTGTGTGTGATATCTGTGCATTTTCCTGGTAAGAGAAGGGGCCATTTGAGCAATCGCATGTTTATCTCCCTGCAGCTATCACCTCCAATAATTTGTTTTTAAAATTTAACACTTATTTTCCTACAATTTTTCCAAATCTATGGATACTTGAAGCTCATTTGCTTTCTGAATTGAAATCCTGATCCCATTTCATTATTGCACCCAAAATGGTTTATTTTTTATTTATTTTACACATTATCAGGAGAGCCTATATCCTGTGTTTCTGCATGGGCCTACTGACTGAAGGGAATACTTTGCAAGAATTTTTCATTATTAAAATGATTTTATTTCTCATGCCATACTACCCTATGCCCACATAATTTCAAAACTGCTGCCAAAACTAACAGTGACTTACAAATATAATTGATGGTGTTCCATGCAATTAAAAAATAGCATTAAACCACTAGGATTTATATCATAAAGACTTAGTGAGTACTGTATTTTAGCATTGCTAAGTCAGATTTTCTTTTCTTTTATGCCACCATAAAACATCAGATGTAATTTGAAAACATCCCACGGTGTATCAGTATTTGAGAAATAAGGTTATGGCTTGTATCCTGTTGCCTAGTGGAAGGGAAATCGCACATGCATCTCCCCTGCTCCACCAGGCTTTTCATCATTGTGTGCCTGTTCTCATACTGGTTTCAAGATCAGTCACACAGCAGGGAGTCTGACAGAGCTGAGTTATGTGATTTTCTCTTCTGCTCCTCATTTAGGCAGCAAATTAAAATTTGAAGTTCAGTAACTAGTATAGGAGTAATGTATCTGCGTTAATCTAATTGCAGTGAGCCGCTTGGGTCCCCTATGGGGAGAAAAGCAGCATCTAAATAGTATAAACCTACCTACCTACCTATGAAGCTAGAGGTTAGAAGAACAACTCATGAAAGTCATAGTAACTGGGGGTACAGTCATACAGGGAAATAACTCACATTTTGGACCATTTGTGATATGGTTATTTCCTGGCAATCACATGACATCTGTGAAACTGTGAAACAGCAAACCCCTAATCTGTGCCTAAGCTGCACCTTTTTGGTCCAGCAATAGGACTACTACCTTTTGGAGCCAGGTTGGATAGATTCCCCGACAGATAGAAGTGTTGTTTTTAGGAAGATCGCTCCCTGCAAAGTGACCCTTTCTGGTGTCATCAGATGGGATCATTTCTTGTTGTCTTACCGCATTCTAGGACAATCTCCTTACATTCTCAGTCTGTCTAGGAGATGCTCTCTGTACTGGTATTTTCTGTCCACTTGGGCTTATTTGGAATATTATTGCTTTTTAGTAGAAGAGCCTGAGATTGTAATACTTTAATGTTTGTTTTTAAAGGCTTCAATCAGCTTATGCACAATGTATCAAGGATTTGGAAATAAAGAAAGCTCAGATACTGGTCTTGGAACGACAGCAGGAAAATCAACAGAAAGAATTACATGAGGTATTTTCGCTTAGAAACATTTTAAAATCTAATTGTTAACCAATTGTTAAATTTAATACCTAAATCTTCTTGTATGTGGTGCAGGAAAATTATGGTCATCTGTAAAAACACACCTGAGCATGTTAGAGTGAAAAGGGGAGAAATAAGAATCTGTTGTTAGTTGCATGTGCTCAGCCTTCAGTGAAGGACTGACTGTAGTAGAACTAGAATAGGGAACATTTGGTCTACCAGATGCTGTTGGGCTGTAACTCCCATCATTCATTATCATTGGTTGTGCTGCCAGGGCTGATGGAAGTTGCACTTCAACAACGTCTGGAGTGCTATATATTCCCCATCCCCACAGTAGGACAGAGAGCAAATGAGTGTGAGCCAAGAGCATCACAGAGAAAGCAGGTTTTGAGGATGCAGTTGAAAGAGAAGAGAGGGGTGATATCATGGAGGTGTTCTTGGAGGTAGTTCTGCACTTACAGGGCGGCAAACAAGTAAGGGGGCAGTCTTCTGAGGGAGCAAGAGAACTTTGGATAGAGGAGAGATGGAAGAGTGCAGGTCAGGGCTAGAAATACATATCTGGGTGTAAGGAGCAGAGAGATCAGGATGGGGCAAAACCTAAATAGTTAAGAGTGCAATCCTGACTCAAATATGTGTTGGCTGTGGAGGGTGAGAAATGGGCAGAAACCTGTTGTGCCAGCAAAAATCCCTTTATGCTGACAGAACCCCCTCAGCCTAGTTATGCTAAATCCAAACTTCCTCAACACCAAGGACACAGTGACAATATGAGCACACACTGGATATGTTGCAGAGTTGGGAAAAGTCTATCTGTCTGTCTGTCTGTCCGTCCATCCGTCTGTCTATTGGACTACTACTCAAATTCTCAGCCATGCTTTCCCCATCTCTGCATGATTAATAATCTCTTTACTGGGGGTCCTTAATAATCCCATAAGGAACCCAGGAAATCTAGTGCTACTTGAGCAAATGGTCAAGCATGATGTGATATGCAAATTGTCAAGAAAGCATTCAAAACCTGCTGTGGAAATTGCTCCCTTTCCTCTGAGAGCCAGACTCTATATTTTTGTTGCTTGGGAGCCACTGCAAATTGCCTTCAAATGAGCTACCTGTAGGTGGGGCTTGACAGCAAGTGAGTGGATCTGCGCCAAAGATTTGAATACTTTTATTAAAAAGGCTCTAAGATACTGCAGTGTTTAATGGTTCCTAGTATTTAATAATGTCTTTCAAAAAATGAAAATGCCAAAGCTTGTAACAGAACAATGACCAAGCCATTCACTTAAGATTTTCTTTAAAACAACAGTTCGTAGAATTTACAAGAAGCTCAAAAAAAGGAGCAGGAGGCATAGAGTTAAGACTCAAAGAATGGTTTCAAAACAGGGACACACTATTCGCCATACATGTAGCTGGGGAGAGAAGCTATGATGTGAGCGTAGATATGTATGCTTGCTTTGTTGATATTGGGCTTGTTCAGATGGAGCATTTGTTCCTTTGTATGTACCCAACTGTGCACTAATGATACTGGCATTTTTCTTGCCATCCAGAAGATGCAAGGCTTAGATAGGTACCAACACTGACAAAGGGTGACAAAAGCCTTCCATGCTTTTAAAAAACATATCCTGTAGGTATTTCTGTTGGTTTGCTTTATTTATTTATCTATCTATCTATCTATCTATCTATCTATCTATCTATCTATCTATCTATCTATCTATCTATCTATTTATTTATTTATTTATTTATTTATTTATTTATTTATTTATAAATAATATTACCTCACCTTTCTCCTTAAGAAGGACCCAAGGTGGCTTACATCATTAAAAGTCAATATTGAAAGCTAAAACACTAAGTATACAAATACTAAAAAGGATAAAACAGATACCACACTAAAAGACAGTAAACAAAAGCAACACCAAAAATGCATTCAAAGCAGTAAGGCATAACCATCCATTTAAAAAACCCACCCAGGCAAAGCCTCAAGGGAAAGCTTGCCTGAAGAGAAAGGTATTTGCCTGTTTGCTGAAGGACAGCAAAGATGAGGCCAGCCTGGCCTGCTATATTTGGTGGCAAAGTTCAGGCATCACCAAGAAACTTTCCTGTTGGAAGCTTTCAGTTTTAGCATTGATCTGCATAAACAAAAACAAAAACATTCAGCCGAGAAGATCATTTTCAAAAGATTTATGCAAAAATAAATAAATTGAGATACTGATTTTAAAGAGAGTGATTTCCAAATTGGTTTAGCAGTGCACATGCACTGTTAAGTCATAAACCTTTAATTTTTAATGCTAAACCACTCAGGCTATAGAGAAAGGAGAAGTACTGGGGTCCTCTCGAAAAGCCAGACAACCATTTCTTCAAGACATTCTGATTTCTTTAAAAGAGGAGGGATTTTAAGAGTAATTGTGGACAAAACCTTGGTAAGATCCATGCTCATTCAATGCACCAAGCAGCACAAGGGATGAGGGAATGAGTTTCTGGTAAGCAGAAAATCCCATCAGCGTAATAAGACAGGCTAATGCTCTTTGCACAAATATTGCTGTTGGAAAGAAAAAAGCTGGTGTTATTGATGGAAGCCACAGCTTGTGCAAGCAGCAAAATCCCATGTTACTACTCTGGCAGAAACGTCCACTCAGCATAAGCTCAATAAGATACTGCCCATAAAAATCTAGAATACTTTGATCATCATATGAGAAACTAAAAGTACTGATTGCTGCAGCTATAACAGTGTGTTGGCGTGGGTCCAACTCCAAAGGCGGATGTGGCGTTTGCCTCTCCAGAAGCTTGGAGTCAGATTTGGATAGTGAAGCTTCCAAGAGCACTCTGTTAGGGAAAACAAACCTTGGAGCCCAAGATAACAAGTTAGACAGAGTTTCTTATCTGGTAGCTTCAAATCCTCCCCTTTATAAGCAGAGCAAAGACACGGACGTATAAGGAAAAACACGGAGAGAGTTCTGATAAGACTTATAGCATAATATATTAGACTTGATATATTAGCATTGGTCAGACATATATACATGGCATGTATATATATTGAAAGCTAAAACTAAACGGCTTGGGCCCTGGATACCTGAAGGACCGCCTCCTTCCATATGAACCTACCCGGCAGTTAAGATCTAGCCAGGGGGCCCTTTTGAAAGAGCCGTCCCTCAAGGAGGTTAGAGGGATGGCTTGTAGACAAAGGGCCTTTTCGGCAGCTGCCCCCAGACTATGGAATGCCCTCCCGACTGAGATTCGTCTGGCGCCGACGCTGATGACATTTCGGCGCCAGGTCAAAACCTTCCTGTTCCAGAAGGCTTTTAATTGAAATAATATCAACTGTGGGTCCTGATGGCAATTTTTAGAGTATATATTTTAATTGCATTTTAATTGTTTTGTCTTTTTATTGTATTTTAATTGTTGTAAGCCGCCCAGAGACCTTTGGGTAGTGTGGGCGGCATATAAGTTAAATAAATAAATAAATAAATAAATAAATATACATAGGCTTGTGCATAAATCTCTCAGAGCAACATAACATTCACAGAAGTAAAGTAATGACCACCAGACTCCCAACTGAGTGGCAAAGTGCTGTTCTCACTCTCTTGCTTAAATAGTGAGAGCAGCCTATCACTGCAGACATAGCAGCTGAACGTGGTTAACAAGCACTACCTAAGCTTGTTCCAGCTGCATGCGATCAGTCATCCATTGACTTGACGTTTACAGGCATGACTTTGCATTCTCACTACAATATTAAATTTAACCCCTTGTTCACTTAAAGGAACAAATCTTGACACAGTGAAGGTAAAATGAATCGGAACTGAAATGTAGGAAGGTGAAAAACATATTGTCTAAAGAACCTTGAAGACTAGTTTAGATGCAGCATGTTGTCATGGTTGAAAGCGCCTGCCTTCAAAATTAGAACAGCCATGACGATGTCCAACGTCCAAGCAGGAAATGAATGAGAAGAAGAAAGATAGCTTTAACCTTAACTTAAATTTTCCATTTACACTGCACTCTGAAAATCATTAGTTTGAAATAGAACCTCTTTGTTCTTAGTGACCTTAGCTTTCAGTTTCAGTGTATATTCTCCCTATGAAGCTTGTGCCTGGTAATTCTCACTATTGATATTTATTACCTTCTAACTTTTTGGTGATAGTAAAATAGTAAATCCCGTGTAATCCTAAAAATGCAATACAAAGATCAATATCACAAAGTGAGAACCCCAAATATAGTTGAGAGTTGTTTGCTTAGTTATTTTAACGTTGCCATCAAAAAGGGTTAGATTGTTCTAAGTAACTGGAGAATTTATCAGAATCTAGCTGTTTGTTATTGGCAGAAAAGTTATGGAGACCCACAATCAGCTTGATAGTCACAAGGGAAAGAGCAGTACAGGAGATACAACTTTCAAGGCTACATCTAATAGCACAGACCAACCCGTTAAATGAATCTAGTAGCAGATTTCTTTTCTTTGAGAGCAATTTTTTTAAAAAAAGAAGAAGACTGTATTGACATTTGTCATATTTTCTCTTCTGTGGGCTTCTGAGAGTTGTTTTTTTATTGTAGCTAATATTTGTGCATTTGATTTTACTTACTTGCAGTGATAGTAGAACCTGTTAGTAGATATGTGCTTTTTATACTAGCGTCAGATGCTTTTAACACTAGACTTTTTGTGTGATTTTTTTTCTTTAGATTCTCCTGGGGGTAGTGAAAGAAAATATGGGATTTTTTTGTATCTGTTATTCTTACTATCCTAGTCCCATTCTCTACACTGCAGGGAAGAGAGTGGTCATACTGAATTAGGTTTAATATTACCAGGTTAAGGAAAAGCCTGTTGAATCTCACTCACATCTGTTTCCCCTGTAGTGAGGAGTGTTTGAAGAAGTCCCATACAAGGGCAATTCTGAGGCTTAATTTTGGGGAGCAGAAGTTTTATTTGTTTGTTTGTTTATTACTTTGATTTATAAACCACCCCATTAGTGCTGAAGCAGTATTCTGGGCAGTTTACAGACAGTTAAAATGAACTACACAAAGCTTAATACAATATAAATACTTATGGGAAATGTTTATGACTATTCCAAAGAAATGTTTGGTGCACCATACTAGGAGTGATTCCAATGACCATCGTAGGTAAAATTAATGTTCTTACTGAAATTACTGCCTAATCTGTATAAATTAACTTCGTAAGATTGATATAGATAGATATATCAAATAGATATATAGTTACTGAAGTGTTTCAGGGTCATTGGGGTGATCTGATTTGTTTTTGTTTATGATTTTTATCATATTTCATCCTCGGCTACTAAAATGTTTGTCATTATGTTGAGGGAAATGGAAAGAGATGTTACACACAGGAGAAACACACAGGTCTTGGAACATAAGGCATCACAACTATCTTTGTGTCCATTGCCACAAGAATCAAGAAGAATCAAAGGGTACACTTTTTGTAGGGAAAAATTATCAGCAATACAAGTCAGAGATTTCTTGGAAGGACTATATTTAACA
Organism: Intellagama lesueurii; assembly: GCA_037013535.1. Taxonomy (NCBI): domain Eukaryota; kingdom Metazoa; phylum Chordata; class Lepidosauria; order Squamata; family Agamidae; genus Intellagama; species Intellagama lesueurii. The sequence goes on from JBAJHW010000003.1 coordinate 14,191,522, forward strand.
GAATTTCCCTCTGAACAGATAGGGACAGTTGAAATCTTCCATTACTACTACATAGTTTCTTTGAAATTCTTGCAATTTGTATTTCAAAGGTGTTATTCTCATCATCTTCTCAATTAGGTAGTCAGTAGAAGACTCCAACTACCATATTGCTTTTGTTTTTTGCCCCAATTATATTAAACTATCTGTTTTTAAGGGTTAATTGTAGTTGTTTTAATGCTTTTATCTTATTTTTGTTTTGTATTATGTTTGTTGTAACCACCCAGAGTAGTGCCTTGAGACTAATGGAAGTGGGAAGTAAGTAAGTAAGTAAGTAAGTAAGTAAGTAAGTAAGTAAGTAAGTAAGTAAGTAAATAAATAAATAAATAAATAAATAAATAAATAAATAAATCAGATGCTCTTGATGGGACAACCAAGCTCATCCTCCTTTATTTCTGTGCAGGAATGTGTATTTTTGACATATACTGTGACTCCATCTCCCTTTCTGTTTTTTCTGCTCCTTTTGAACAATTTATATCCTTCAATTGCTGTATTCCAGTCTTGGGAGTCACATATCCATGACTGGGGGGGGAGGGGGGGAGGGGAGCTGATACCTTACACATCACTTTCATCCTATATTGGCCTTGCCTTTATTGAAATTGAGGAACAAATTTCCTTTTAACTCTAGCCTGATCCCACTGCTAAAAAAAATCCCCAATTTAAATCATGTTCAGCATGTTTTAGTTCAATTTATGTTTGGGTGATTACAGAAGGAATGTGCAAGCACAGATTAATTTCAAAGGGGATTGCATTATTTTCAGTGGTGGCAGTGAGTTTTTCTCCTTTTCTGCAAGAGGTCCATTTATTTAAATGCGGATGTGGAATCAGGATGTGTGAATGCCTCTGTCCGTGTTTCCCCCCCCCCCCCTTCCTTCCTGCTTTCTTCTCTACCTTTATGGGTGGGGATGAGAACCTGGAACGCAAGGGCAGTTCTTTGCTTTAGGGCTGGGGGACACACTCTGTGAAAGAAGCTCTGAAGAGCTGCCCTCCTTCCTGCTTTCCACTGTGTATTCCCATATATTCCAATATATATTGGAACTGTAAACAAGCCCTCTGCCATGTTACTCTTTCAACAACAATTTAGTTATGGTGTTTATGGAGGAGGACAAATGAGACAATACAAACAGTATGTTGAAGGAAGAAGCAGTGCTAGTCGTTCTGAATCAGACATTTTAAATCTGCTACCACTAATATGGTTGGAAGGGTTGGTGTACTGGAATAAGAGAGTCCCAAAAGTCAGCAGTAGGTGAAAAACGATGCAATCTGAAAGTATGGCTCCCATTCTTTTCTTTGTGGACCACATCTGTTGTAGATAAGGGACCGTCTTTATCGGGAAGAGCAATCCCATTCCTCCGAGGTGGAAAGAATGAGGACAGAAATCTCTGACCTGACAGAAGAGCTTCATCAGAAAGAGATTACTATAGCAACTATCCTGGAGAAAGCTGCTGTACTGGAAAGACAGTTACAAATGGAGCTAAAGATAAAAGAGAAAATGTTAGGAAAACAAAAGGTATGCAAACGGAATAAAAAGTGGCACAGGTCATGTGGTCATTGTAGAGATTAGCACCTATTGATGCCTAAGGAAGCTATTACCTCACGGGATGGAGGAGGGGGGCCGGCGGAAACAACCTGACTAAGCAAGACAATTTGGCATAATAGTAATCTTACCAAGTCATCCAGAAGCAAATAATCAGGACTTTCTGTTATTAAAATGCACAGAATTATAAAAGGAAAAAATAAAATTAAAAAAAAAGACAAAAACATGGTGGCACCTTAAAGACTAACCTTTATATATATTTTAATGTGAACTTTCGTGGACAAGGCCACTTCATCCATAACAGAGATGTGGTCCTGTCCCTGAAAGCTCACATTAAAAAAATATAGAAGTTGGCTCTCTAAGACAAGCAATTCTAATATGCTGAGTGATTTAAAAAACAACAACACATGGCTACTGCCTTGAATGCAGAGTTCACTGAACAATTGCAATATGATGTTTCTGTGCTAAATAGGCTATTATCCTTTCTAGACATTTGTTGTATCTACCGTTTCTGGAGCAATTCTACTGGCATTATTGGTTACTGTAAATACTCCGTGATTACAAATGGTGAACAAGCAGCAAAAAGATGTCTGTTTCTTGTTTCATTGAGAATTCACTCATGATGAATTTATACATAAACTGATCCTTTACCACTTCAAATGTCTGTCAACAGATGGCAGATTTGTCAAAGACAGAACTCAAGACTTATTTGGATTCCGTGGATATGCCGGGGCATAAGAATGAAAGGTTACACAATGAACTTGTTAAGTTGCCAAAGAACACAGACATACCTTTGCTGGTGAAGCCCATGACAAGCTTTGAAACAACTCATTCCAACCAGACCTCTGCAAAAATGCAAGAGAAGGAAGAGAAGTAGGTACATGACAATGCACACATAACTCTGCTTTATCCCTTTTAAGCTTTATTTTATGGATGCTTTCATGGGGAGCAGCCCAGATAGGTTGTGTGATTGACATGAGAATTGCCTGGCTGGATACAACCAAGCAGTGGACCTGGTCCAACATTCTGGGTCTGTAATTAACATAAGAATTGCCTTGCTAGAGACAGCCTAGCAGTGAACTTGTTCCAACGTTCTGATTGCAATAGCAGCCAACCAAATGCTTCTCAGAAGGTCTCAAGCACGGCATGAATGTACCACCCTTGTCTCATTATTTGATCCCACCACCTGATACTCAGAGATATACAACCCATTGCACTGAATAGGTGATGGTTTCATATTTATTCATGTACACGTCCAGATCTGTTTAGCCTAAAAGACTTACAGTTAAAAGATATAACACAAGAGGGAAAGGTGGATAAAGAAGGAAGAGGAAAATAAGAAATCTGAGCACCAGTTCTTAAAAATGCAGTTGTTAAAGCACCCGGTTGGTTAGAAGTAGTTCAAGCACCTGCCAAAATATCTGATACTAGGTAACTACTAAGGGAAAGCCAGAGACAGCAGGTCTCTCAGCAGAGTGGAATATCCCTTCTGTCCCTTTGTGGCATCCTGAAAAAAATCTTTACTTACCGTGATACAGCTGCTAATACACTTATCCTTTGTGAATTTTTGAACCCTTTTTAAAAAACCATGGAATCTTATGACCATCACCACATCTTGTGGCAGTGAATTCCATATGCTAGTGTGCCTTGTGCAAATATTTCATTTTGTCTATCTCCAGGGTTCAGCTGCCAGTATTTCTGTCCTGTCGTCAATTCTTGTGAGTCACAAACATGTTACCTGCAAGGACTGCAGCATGGGAAGGAAGGCTTGAATGCCACTCTTACTGTATGCTGTTGCCACAGTAAAAAAGCAGGACACATAGGGTGCAACTAGACAGACAGATTGTCCCATGTCAATTTGGGTCAGTTTGACGTTTCCTGTGGCGTTTGGGGTGCAATGACACTGCAGTTTACCTTGTGCTGTGCTGAAGGGTTGTCCAGTACAGCAGGACGTCCCTCTCAAATGAGCACTTCTTGTTTCACTTCCACACAACGTTTTGTTATGTTTTCCCAGTTTGGTGCTTTGTGAAAAAAGGTCTGAGGTTTGACAAGTTGTTATATCAATTCAACGCCATGTCACTTGCCAGTTGTTGTTTTTTAAAGAAGTGGGGAAGAGGACACAATGGCAGAGGTGGGTGTGCAATCTATGTTCCCAGTAGAATTACATCTATTTGAAGTGCAGTTTGGACTCACCCTAAAGATTGTCTGGGATAATGCAACATTCCTTGTGAATGGCAAGAGCAGTTTAAGGGTGCAACAAGACAGGGAGTCTGTCCCACGTTGGTCTGGTTCAATTTGACGTTTCCTGTGGCAGTTGAACTGCTGTTGTGAAAGTGAGCCTGACTGCATTTGCTCTTCAGTATAAGGACATTTAAGTCACTCTAGTGTGTTGGAGGCTTTCTGTGATGATACAGGTACAATTATATAAATTATAGAAGGAGGCAAACCAATGCTTAGCACACTACTTTTTATGGTAGTCTCAAGGAGCAGACTGCTCCAGGATAGACAGGGAATAACTATTATACAACTGCTGTAATGGGTTTCAAAGCCAGAAACAAAATGTATCTTGGATGGGATTGCTCCAGTCCAGATTTCTGCCAAGGAGAAAATGGAGCCTTGTCTCTTTTAAAAAGCTCCGTCGGCTTCTGGCCTTCCAAAGGGGGGTGGGGAGAGAGGCAAGTATGTGTAACAGAATGTGTAACAATGGCATCAGAATTATTCTGCACACTATCAGCCATCTTCACCTTTCTAGCATGGTTGGATGTGTAATAGCTTATAATCCGTATAAGAATCAATTAATAACGGGAGTGAAAGCATACCTCTCTGTTCCAGAGACAGGCTTTTGGATGAGGAGGCTTTGAGAAAATGGAATATATAAGCCAAGTTATAAAACTGTTCCACAATCTCATGATGAAATACATTTGACATGCTTTATTTCCATTAAACTGCTTTGTGTACACAAGCATCTGCCACATCTTGCTTTTAGCCATTTGTTAGGAATTCTTCAACACAATCATGAATTTGCCTTACCAACAGGCTAGTCTTCTCTGCAGATGGCACAGCAAGCATAGCCTTCGCAGCCTCAGAAATCTTGTAGGGCACGACAGTGGTGGTGGTTTAATTCCAAGCAATACTTGAATTTAAGGTCAAGCACACATTCAGGCTTTCCTGATGCTGACATTTTTAATAGGATATTATTTTTCCTAACTCTTCCACTAGTGTAATTATTTAAAATTTGAACATGGAGGAAGTATGAGTATCTCTGTTTGAGGGAGCTACCAATGTCACAGGCATTAGAGCTATGCCATGGTATCAGAGCTTAAAGCTTTAATAATGTGCCATTTAGTTTCTCCTCTTACTGTTAATTTTACATGCCATCAGATGTTAATAAGATGTAATAAAAAAGTGAGGGCCAGAGAAGCTAGAGAATGATATGAGATGCTCAGCAGGAGATTATTTTAATAAGGAGCTTGAGCCACACCTTGCATCTCATCTCTTTCTCTCCTGCCAGTTGCAGTTTTGAGAAGTTTCATTTAAAGTGTTTCAGTGCTTTTTGTGATGTTTTTAAAAAGCATCCTTCATTGACTCAGTATGAAAATTGCAGCGTTTCAGATGGGAATGAATTAATATCTCATTAAATGGAATTTCTGAAGAAACAGAATACTGTAGTACAAAAGATAAAGATGCTGTGCTCTCAGGAAAAAATGAAATAATTTGTAAATATATCTGTGATGCCCATTATTTTTGTGTCCCATACTAGATTATCTCAATATAAAAAGTGGCATCAGTGTTTAAAAATGAACTTACCCATTTTCTTAAAATGGCACAGAACCTGATCCATTTCAAGGAAAACGTTCGTTCGTTCGTTCGTTCGTTCCTTCCTTCCTTCCTTCCTTCCTTCCTTCCTTCCTTCGGGACTACAGCTTCTGGCCATGGTGGCTGCAGGACTGTGAAAATTTTAGTGCAAAAAAGTAACATTTCCAAACTCTGTTTGCTACAGAGCATTGGATGCTTTAAGGGTCATCTTATTTGTTACATGTGAGAGTCACTTGATATTCACACAGAAGTAACTTGAAGGAGATCCAGCACATAACCATTCTGACAAATATATTGTTATTCCTGGACCAGAAAGGGAGGTAATGGTCAATATAATAAATCCTAACACAGGCATTTCTGCCTACCCCCCCCCCCCGCTATCCTTTCTTTCATAAGGAATTAGAGATGCTAAAGTGCAGTGGTTTTTGACAACTACACATACGTACTAGTCTATTATGCTGAATGCAATTTTAGAGCCCTGTTCTGGTAGATCATATGTGATCATAAGTTCAAGCAAAGGTACAGGACTTCTGATATGAAATGCTGAATCTCAGTTAGAAACAGGGAGAAATAGTTAAACACTTGATATAGATCTGTGTGACCATTTCATGGACTTTTCTGTATGAGCTAAGTTGTCTGAATTTTCAGTAATGCAAGAGTAAGGTGATACCTTTATTGAACCACTAAAAAAATCACACAAATTACAAGCTTTTGCGGGTAAAATCCCACTTCCTTCAGTTTTGCACCGCCTCTTCATGGATAGTGGGGGAAAATTGTAGGTCAGAATCCCAAAAAATCATGGCAGATTTCTGTGCTGAGTCTGTTTGTACAGTATGAGGTGAGTTCAGACTAGGTTATAAAGTCAGCTGAGAGGTGTGGTTTCAAGCATCCTCCCTTGTAGCATGATTGGAATTTTCCATCCAAAACTCCAAACAAAGGATTTGCTAATTACTCTGTGACTGTTTTCACCCCCACGCCATCCCATTGTTTTTCAGTGATTGATTGAGGAAACAAGCTGTGATGTAGGTATACTACCATAACTGGAGCTGTTGATAGGAGGCCTATTCCATAACTGATTATTAAAGCAGCAGCATAGACTATTGGGCAAATATGAATTTGAATTGATTTGAAGCAGGTGGGTATCTCAGCTACAGATCATCCACCAATTAGAGTGTTTTGACATGAAAATGAAATTGTGTTTTATGCAGTTTTGGTCATAGGCCAGAAATCCTAGAAATCATATTGATTGTATGATGCCAGTGTTGACTTTGTGACTTGTGAAAGATACCAATATTTTTCCATGCAAACCCCTCTTCTATGATCAAACATCAAACAAAGACAGACAAACCAAGCTATTGTTGCTGGCTTATTTTGACTCTAGGGCATATTTAATTTTATTGTGAATATAAACCATGCTTTTCTATTTTAATTTGCTGTTCTGTTTCCATGGCAATTATGCCAAGAAATGAAGGGCAAACGGATATCTTTGAGATAGTAAAAATAGAAAACATGTGGTTGGCTTGGGGGGGGGGGGTCATAATTGCCAATTTCCAGATGCCATGCTAATGTACTTGTGCTATTTATGTTCATGCTTCTTGGCAATGTTTGCCTGATGGAAAACAGAAAACCCAAATGAATGCAAGTAACTTTACCTGTGTTTGTTCCAGATTGTGCCTGTTTAGAATTTAAAGTATATATCTACCAAGAAAAAAAACAACTCAGTATGAGCCTTTGCTGCATCTGTTTCTTAACCAGTAAAATTGATTGGCAGAAGTTTCAGGATAGTTGACAGAAAAGAATTTTTCACACAATAGTATTTCTTTTGATGAACCTTGATGCAGAGAATGAGAAAATGTGCTTCAGTTGTTGACCAGGTTGGCCATTCGGAGTGGACACTGAAATTAGAGGGGTCAGGAAATATAAGATGAAACCTTTCCTCACCCCAACACAAACCACATTGCTAACCCTCAGTACACTAAAATTCTCACTGGGGTAAACAAATACCCTACAATTTACATACTGCAAATTTAAAAAAAATCCTAGTGCATGAAAGTACATAAAATGTGTGAAGTTCCATTTTCCTCTACCATACTGTGCTAGAGAGAAAAGAGAGAACTGTTATTCCCAATTCGTGAATTTACCTCTAGCTGGCCGACAGTGGAGGAAGAATGTTCATCATTTGGTCTTACCCAGTTGATCTCTTCTTATCTTGTTACTTTAGATCCCGAAAGATCTTCCCTGTGACAAACTCTATCCACATATAAAGAGTTTGTGTCCATCTAGTGTAAGAATGACAGTATAAGCAACCAGCACTGACAAGAACCTTGGGTATATTTTGGTTAATGTGAAAGAAAAAATCATTAGAATCTTAGAACTGCAGAGCTGGAAGGGACCCTGTGGATCATTGAGTCCAGCCTTTGTCAAGGAACCACAGTGGGGAATCGAACTCCCAACACTGAACTATCCAGCAGAGTTCTATCCTGCACCTGTTTCTTTAACATGTTTAGTAATGGCATTTGTTGTTGTCATGTGCTGTCACGTCATTTATGGTCTTCATTACACCCATGTATCAGAAGTGTTCCAGGCCAGTCCCCTTCACCAACAATTCCCAGGCTTCATCTTTTTTTTACACAGCACTCACTCTTTTCAGCTCCCTACCAGGAAGATGAGCTCCCATACCCCACATAACGGAAAAAATATACCTTGAATATGAGGAAAGGACCTAAAAAGAAAGAAAGAAACCCACCACGGATGAGAACTGAACTACTGAGCAGCAGCATAAAAAACAGTTGATACTGCCAACACAAAAAAAGTTTCACTCTCCAGTTACTTAACTACCATTTCCTATTTTTCCCACTTTATCAGCTAAAACTGCCACTTACTGTTTGCTAGTTCAACAACTTTCCTTTGTTGAAGATTAGGGTTAATTAGTATTAGATTAATAAACAGAGGTGGAATGGTCACCTGTCAGGGATGCTTTAGCTGTGGATTCTTGCACTGGCAAGGGATTGGACTTTGTGACCCTTGGGGTTGATTCCAACTCTACAGTTCTATTATTTGGGAAAACTGTATATAAAGCAGTTACAACTGACAAAATGGTATAAGATCCATCCAGGCAACCAACCAGTCCCCTTTAAAAAGTATGAAAAAGTTGAACAGCCTACATTATACATCAGGGGAGCACTATCACACTGCTCTGGTGTACTTGCAACTCACCAAGCTGAAGGAAGCTCAGATACAATGCATAGTAGCCCAGCAGTTTTTCATAATACATTTGTTGTTGTGTACCATATGATAAGCTGCAAAAACATATATCTGTTGAAGCTACCATTCTGTTACACATGGCTGCTTTTTTCGTGGCAGGTCACCATTTAATAGGGGCAAGTAAAAATGAGAGGTCTTGCTGAATTATATACTTCCTTATTTCACAAATGCTTCCAGGAAGACAGCATTCATCTGCCAATGTATTGTTCTAACTCACCTTCTACATAGAAGTGACCATGAATAATCATAGGATTGCAGAATCATGGAATTGAAATCATTATTAAAGTAGCTGTGGTCATCCAACCTCCACTTGGAAACCTCCAGAGAAGGAGAGTTCACCTCTTCCAAGATAGTCTGTTCCACTGTTGAAATGTCCTTTGTTGTAGTAGAATCAATTGGGTTGTGTCCTCCCCTTTCTGCAGCAGCCCTTCAAATATTTGAAAATGGCAATCATATCTCCTCTCAATCTTCTCTTTGCCCTTCTATCAAATGTACCCTACTCCCTCAGCCAATCCTCATAGGGTTTGGTTTCCAGATCTGTTAACATCGTTGCCCTCTTTTGAGTCTATTTTCTTCTTAAACCATGGTGCTCCTAGCCTAATACAGTACTCCAGGCCTGATCAAAGTAAAACAGAGTGATACTGTTGCATCCTTTGATCTGAATACTGTCCTTTGTTGATGGAACTTAAACTAGAGTGAAAAAAAATCTGCTGCTTCACAGTATTGTCTCATGCTTAGCTTGTAGTCTACTAAAATCTCTATATCTTTTTCATACGTGCTACTGCTAAGTCAGATGTCACACATCTTATATGTGTGAATCTTATTTTTCCTGTCCAAATATAGAAATTTATATTCATGTCAGTTGAAAGTCCTTTTGTTTGTGTGGGCCAGCTCTCCAATCTGTTCAGGTCATCTTGAATTCTGATTTTGTATGACTTGATTCTCCCCATTTGATGTCATCTGCAAATCTGCTGGGCATTCCCTCTTTCCTCTTAGTCATTCGTAAAGATACGGAACAATGGTGGGCCCAGAACAAAACCATGTGACACCACACTTGTCACCTCTCCCCAGAATGACAACAAACTGGGTGCAAGCACCTTTTGGGTACAATCCATCCAATAGGTCATGCCCAGGTATTTCCAATGGAAAGGATGTCACATATACATTTAACTAATCAATATTGCAGTGGTCCCTCAGAAATCAATCAAGATGTTTTATTTAGGTTATCTTCAATATTGATGTAATTTAAATGATATGTGACATGCAATTTTTTCCCATGTGGCATCAAGACATCTGAAGAACCCAGAATTTGCAATCTTATTTTTCAAAAGGAACTTATTGAATCATTCATTGTGATGTGACTGCCAGATTATTGTTATATTAAAGTAATTGATTCTGCTGTATGTTATTAACACTTTGTGTTGGCATTGCCACTTCAGCATGCTCCAAAAATACAGGGAAACACTCTCACGTTCCCTGTAGTGGCCACCTCTGATATTGCACCTTGAGAAGGCTTATAAAAATACAAAACAATGTATTGTTTTCTTTCCACTTAAGACTAGCAAGAGATTGCCATAAAATTTGAAGAATTTGCTGTCAAAATGCATCGAAAAATGCCTGTAAATGCCCATTAAAAATAAAATTTGAAAGTAACCAGAATCCTAATTTGGGAGTGGAGCCTGTTTTTCAGGAAGAAGATCTCAGGCCCAGTTCCCACCTGAAGGCTGGATGGAGACGCCTTCATATAACTGTCGAGAATTGTAGAAATTACAAGGCTATGTCAGCCAATGGCTAGACAACATAAGTTCATAAAATTTTAAAATGACTATGTTCCACTTTCTAGGCAATGTTCTTTTCATATATATGCTTGCTTTCTTGTGCATGAAAATGGAACAGGTTTCAGCATGAACTGAACATGTAAACTTAGTCCAAACTTGTTTTATAATTGAACTTCCTTTGCCACAGCCCCAAATGAGGTGCCACATTCAGTTATGTGAAACAGAAGTTGCATGGACTTCTTGGAACAAAATGTTTCACTTCTTACAGCATTACTGGCAGCTTTAATGGCATTAATGGCAGCTGTATACTTCTAAATCTTTTAGACTTTTGGCGAATGAAAGTGAACAGGCACTGCAGTCTGTTGCTTATGGAAACTTTGAATGCTACAGAACACACCTTCCGGTCTGGCATGGCCAAGGAGATATTGAGAACAGCTGCTCATTGCCTCCTCAAAGACCAAGCAGAGATCGTGAACCCGTAGCAGACGGTAGATCTCCATCACCTCCAGAAGCAGTTTCAGTCCATTACAGCACCTGCTTTCCTGAAAGGACTAAGTCTGATATGTTACTGAACCACATTTATGTTATGGAAGAAAGTCAGGTGGTAAGTATTCTGTTGGTTTGTTTTGTAAGAGTACTCTAAACTCAATTTTGTAGCTATATGCTATAGTCACTTAGAGATGGGATATATGTATTTGTCTCCTAAGTGAGGTGAATATGAATATCGCCACCATAGGTGGCTGGGCCCTTGGGACCCCACCCCTCTGAACTGGCCAGTCCACTTACCCTTGCGGTGCATGCAGCCATAGTTTTTAGTGCTACACCAATCGCAGAAGTAACCCGCCTCCCTGCGCTGCTGACCAGCCTGACGAGGTGGGATGACAAGTCTCTCCTCTCGGCTGCTGAGTGGTCAGCAGCACAGGGAGGCAGGGAAGCACCAACTGATCTACTTCCACAATTAGCACAGTGCGAACAATGACAGCCACACGCGCTACTCTGTGAGCAGTAAGCAAATAGAAACATCAAAAACAAGCTGGGGGGTTGGATGCAGAAAAAGGTTTTGATAGGATAGAATGGGATTTCTTGAGGGCAACTTTGCAGAAAATGAATTTCAGAGGATGATTCACAATGTAGTTCAATATTTTAAGTCAGAAGCAGACATTAAGCATATATTTAAATAACCATTTGTCAACACCAAGTAATATTTAGAAGACTCAACAGGGATGGCTATTGTCTCCTTTTATTTGCAATTTTTCTAGAATCCTTGGCAATAATAATTCAAAATAATATGCAAATTTCAGGTACAAATTATGGAAATATAGATTTACGATCTGCCTATACAAAGTTTGTGTATTAAGTCCTTCACTTCCTTTGCAAGTGAGCTTGGTATTGAAATATTTGTTGTTTTGTCTGTGAATCCTTTAAAACATAACCTTCTCTGATTTTAACCTTTCCTCCATTGTGTTCAATGAATTTTAACTAGTTGTTCCTCCAGTTTCTTATCTCTCTGTTGATAATAAACTTTGAATTCTTGATCCCTTTTATGTACACTTCTGAACAGTTGTTTCCTTGTTCTAATATATGTTGTGTTCTTGCATCAAATCTTCTTTGTTCGTCCTCCAACATTTGCTTTACAGAAGCCAGTAAATTAAAAATGTCAGTTTCCCTTTCTTGTATCCTCTTCTTCAGCTGCAGTGGAAGTATCTTATTATTTCTTCAGCTAAACTTTCTCTATAACTACCTTGAATATTTAACCCCATATAGCTATCTAAATCCAATGTTAACTGAGCTGTTACACATGTTTTACTTGCCACCTCTAAGATGTCTTCTCCCTTACCTGATGTTCTAAAGAGTTCTTAAGTAACTTACCTATCTTTGGTAATATGAGTTTTAAATCTTCAAGATTTTCTGTTTTCCAATTATTACCATTATTGTTTTTTAAATCTGCCTCTTTTTTTTAATCTATTGTAGTCGGCAATTTAATAAAAAATATGGAATCAAATAGTAGCAAAACAGCAAAAAGAACACACCTTATCACAACCATTCCTTTGAAAATATTACTGAGCTAAACAATGTCATATTAATATATATAGATTTATTTATTTATTTATTTATTTAATTTATATCCCGCCCATCTGGACCGAAGTCTACTCTGGCAGCTAACAACACTCAATAATAATAAAAAATAAAACAACAACATTAATACAATTGAAAATAAATAAATTAGGTATTGACAGGAGAGAAGGCCTGTCTAAAGAGCCAGGTCTTGAGTTGGCTCTTAAAAAATTTAATCTATTAATTTAATTTAATAACTACCTATGTAATTATCTACCTATATAATTATCAACACTCCTTAAGATGAATCAGTTAATGTTTTATAAGCTGCCTATTTGGTCTCTGTCTCAGCCACAGAGAGGTGCCATAGATCCTACCCAGAGGATAGCAGTGTCTCTGGTCCCATTAGATAGAGAACTCTTTAGGGCCTCTTGACGCCCCACTCCATCCACCCTGAGAAGATATTAGACCCTCAATAGCACGTGGGCCAGCTAGGTGGCCAGCTCCCAGAATGAAACTGAGACATGCTCAGGGGCTTTTCCCTACTGATTTCACCTCTTCCAGTCCTCTTCACTTCACTCCTGAAATAAAATGTGTCTTGGGAGGGCAGCAGTCTCCAGATATAAGATGGCAAATGCTCTCAACCAGTCTCTCTCCCATCTTTTGCATATTTCTAATGAAAAATAAAGGAACTCAATCGTTTCAGGCTCTATCTTCCTGTTTTCCCTACTCCTGTCTCTTTCTGGCCTTCCTAGACAGCTTCACTCTGGAGTTGCTGTCTCTTGAACAGTATCCCTGGCTCTTTCAAATGATTCCAACCCATTCAGCTGGCTTGAAAGCGAGGGAAAGGGAGCTCTTGCAGCCTTTCTTCTCCTTTGCTCAACCAGAGGGGCAAGGCAAGGCAGAGAAGCAGCCTCCTGAGCAGAGATGCTGTATCCCCAAGTAATCTCTAAGTAATCTCAGAGGTCTACCAGTTTTTAGCAATAGCCTAAGTATTGGGCATAGAAAAAATACTGATGCAGAGCACACTAAATCTCCTTGTCACAACACAGGTGTTGCACAAGGGCACTACACATCTCTACTTCATTTATCCATGACCCCAGGGCACTAACTTAATCAACACTTGTTCCTTTTGTGACTGGGTACTTGTTTCTTCTGTCTGTTCTTGTTGTTTCACAACCAGTTTTTTAGGTGGATGCAGGGTTCCCACCTAAAAATCTACTAAGCTCTAGAAAATTCTGGATATGGATCTGAATAGGCACAAGATCCATTTATGAAAAACCACAGTTATGGAAAGCAACCTGTGTTGTGTTCTGTTGTGTTGTGCTGTGTGGCATTTGTTTTTTGTTTGGTTTGGTTTTGCACTGTAACTTTCCAAATCCCCAGATCTGGGGATTCATGTAGTCATAGTGCAAAGAAGTAATTTTTAAAAGATGGTACTGTATGTGCAAAAGAGGATTTTAAGGGTAGACTACTGCCAGTTCAGTTTCTAATTTAAAAACCTGCCTAATTATCACCATAGTAAATGTACCAATTCTTTGTGCCATCCAGTCTTCCCCAGAGGCTCTGTTTCCTGCAACCACAACAGAGATGTTCCTACAAGAGGAAGAGAAGCGAGCAAGAGACTTTGAACTGGTTTTAAACTCTCACATTGATGAACTGCAAAAGCAAACCGAGCACACCCTAAAGAAATATTCTAATCTGAACAAGCACAGCCGACACAGATGAGCCTGAAAAAGAAAGCTAACATTTAGTGACAGTCCCAGAGTCAATCATCAGCTAACATTTATATAAAAAAAAGAAAAAATATTCCATTATGCAAAGATGTGCTTATAACATGAGATGTTATATATAGTTTGGGTGTGGATTTCTTTTCAACATAAACTTGGAATATTATGTATTGCAAAGTCCTAAAAAAAATCTGAAAATTAAATATGAAGCCTTTGAAATTTGAAATGTATCCTGGATGTCCATATAGCATACTCTTGTTTGATATCCATCCCATTCAAAATTACACAATACAAAACCAAAGGTGGGCAATATCTTTATTGGACCAGTAACTGTTTAGCTTTTACTTATTATACTAGTTTTCATCAGGCTGTGCACCAATGTATTGTGGATAATGCAAGGAAAGAATATCTGGGAGTCCCAAAGGTCATGGAAGAAGTTTGTGCCAGGTCTGTTTCTTAAAGGTGAGTTTAAAAATGCAGGCTGGGAACACACATTGGGAATGTAGGTTTCAAGCGCCACCGCTGATGGCCGTTGGTTGGATTTTCTATCCCATCTCCCCAAACAAAACCACTGGTTATTGGTGGCCTATTGTCATCTGCCATGACTTTGGGGACTGTCATATTTTTTCCTGTACTATCCACAATGTATTAGTGCTTAGTCTGATACAGACTAGTATAGGTCAACAGCTAGCTATTTTTTAAAATAAAATAGTAGTTCAATAAAGGTATTGCCTGCTTTTGCAACCCAATTTTAAAAACTCAACCTATTACTGTAGTAATTTGTTAAAAGCGTAAGTTCGTGACAGAGCTTTCCATCCATTCATTAAAGTATATATATCCTTTTCTGTAACAGACAAAACATTAAATACATCCTCCTGGGTAGACAGTGGGAATGCTGTAGAGTAGACACAAGGTATCTTGACTTCAGCAAAGTCTTTGACAAAGTGCTCCATGATATTCTGATTAGCAAGTGAATTAGGTGTGGGCTAGATAAAACAACCTTCAGGTGGATACACAGTATTAGTATTAGGCATCCTTCAGTCTCAAAAGACTATGGTAACGTGCTCTGTATGGAGGACTTGGAACAGCGTCTAGTGTGGCTGAGAAGGCCAATTCGAGAGTGACAGTCCCTTCCACACTGAAGACAAATACAATCTGTCCCCTGTCCAGCTCCCTGATTTTGCTGCTTCCGTGACTGCCTCTTTGCCTCGGTCTGCTGGACAAGGGTCTCTTCAAATTGGGAGAGGCCATGATGCACCGCCTGCCTCCAGGCTGAACGCTCAGATGTCAGGGTTTCCCATCTGTTGAGGTCCATTCCTAAGGCCTTCAGATCCCGCTTGCAGATGTCCTTGTATCGCAGCTGTGGTCTCCCTCTGGGGCGATTTCCCTGCACTAATTCTCCATACAGGAGATCTTTTGGAATGCGATCATCAGCCATTCTCACGACATGCCCAAGCCAACATAGACGTCGTTGTTTCAGTAATGTATACATGCTAAAAATTCCAGCTCGTTCTAGGACTACTCTAGTTGGAACTTTGTCCTGCCAGGTGATACCAAAAATGCGTCGGAGGCAACGCATATGGAAGGTGTTCAGCTTCCTCTCCTGCCGTGCACAAAGGGTCCAGGACTCACTGCAGTACAGGAGTGTGCTCAGGACACAGGCTCTATAGACCTGGATCTTGGTATATGTCGTCAGCTTCTTATTGAGCCATACTCTCTTTGTGAGTCTAGAGAACATGGTAGCTGCTTTGCCAATGCATTTATCCAGCTTGACATCTAGAGAGAGTGTGTCAGAGATCGTTGAGCCAAGGTACACAAAGTCAGGAACAACCTCCAATTCTTGTGTGGAGATGGTAATAGAGGGAGGTGAGTCCACGCCCTGGCCCATGACTTGTGTTTTCTTCAGGCTGATTGTTAGTCCAAAGTCTTGGCAGGCCTTGCTAAAATGATTCATGAGTTGTTGGAGGTCTTGAGCAGAGTGGGCAACAATGGCTGCATCATCGGCGAAGAGGAAGTCCCGCATGCATTTCAGCTGGACTTTGGTCTTCGCTCTCAATCTAGAGAGATTAAAGAGCTTTCCGTCTGATCTAGTCCGGAGATAGACACCTTCTGTTGCAGTTCCAAAGGCGTGCTTCAGCATGACAGCAAAAAGATCCCAAAAAGGGTTGGTGCGAGGACACAGCCCTGTTTCACTCCGCTTCGGATGTCAAAGGGATCTGATGTTGAACCATCAAAAACTACAGTGCCTTTCATTCCCTCATGGAAGGACCTGATGATGTTAAGGAGTCGAGGTGGACATCCAATCTTGGGAAGTATTTTAAAAAGGCCATCCCTGCTAACCACATCAAAGGCCTTTGTGAGATCTATGAAGGCGACAAAGAGTGGCTGTTGTTGTTCCCTGCATTTCTCCTGCAACTGTCTGAGGGAGAATACCATGTCAGTGGTGGATCTATTAGCTTGAAATCCACACTGTGATTCTGGATAGACTCTGTCTGCGAGCACCTGGAGCCTCTTCAGCACAACACGGGCAAGCAGCTTCCCTACAACGCTGAGAAGAGAGATGTCACGGTAGTTATTGCAGTCGCCCCTGTCTCCTTTGTTCTTGTACAATGTGACGATGGATACACAGTTGTTTACAGAATCATACTCACAGACTGCTTATCAATGGTTCCTTCTCAAACTGGGAGGAGGTAACAAGTGGAGTGCCCCAGGGCTCAGTCCTGGGCACAGTGCCCTTCAACATTTTTTATTAATTACTTGGATGAGGGAGTGCAGAGAATACTTAACAAATTTGTAGATGATACAAAGTTGGATGGAATAGCTAATACCCTGGAAGACAGAAACAAAATTCAAAAAGATCTTGATAGGCTTGAGCACTGGGCTGAAAACAACAAAATGAAATTTAACAGGGTTAAGTGTAAGGTTCTACACCGGGGGGGAAGGGTGGACAAACAAATAAAAAGGGGATAGTAATATTACGAATGAGAGGGATCTTGGGATTGTTGTAGATCACAAGCTGAATCTGAGCCAACAGTGCTAGGAGAGCAAGAGAGAGGAGGTTTTGGAAGAGTTTTATGAGAGAGATTGGAAAGTTGGTGTGGTACAGTTGGTTTATGGTTTAAAGAATAGATAAAAGATAGAAGTAAAATAAATAGACAGTCATCTAATAGTATTCCAGTGATTCAAAGCGATTTATATGAAAAGTAATACCAATAAAGAAACGTGTGTAATATCCAAGCCATGAGTGAAACATCATACAACATCTATTAATATACTTATGTGATTCTACAACTAAACAATAAATAATCTGTTTTATTTGACAACACGTGTCCAGGAAGCATTATTGGTAACGTGTGGATACAGATCCAGATGGGCGGCATATAAGTCCAATGAATAAATAAATAAATAAATAAATATTTTAGGCTGCATTAACAAAAGGATAGTCTCTAAATCCTTTGAAGTACTAGTTCCCCTCTATTTGGCACAAATTAGACCTCATCTTGAGCACTGTGCTCATCCTTAAGAAGGATGCCGACAAACTGGAACAAGTTCAGAAGAGGGCAATAAAGATGATCAGAGGACTGGAAACCAAGCCCTATGAGGAAAGACTGAAAGAACTGGGCATGTTTGGCCTTGAGAAAAGAAGACTTGAGGGGAGATATGATAGCATTTTTCAAACACTTTTCAAATCGTTGTTGTAGGTTTTTCGGGCTGTTTGGCCGTGTTCTGGAGGTTTTTCTTCCTAACGTTTCACCAGTCTGTGTGGCCGGCATCTTCAGAGGACAGGAGTTAGAACTCTGTCTGTGTTCTGGTGTAGTGTGTGGGAAAGCCTTTGAGAATACTTTTCAAATACTTGAAAAGTAGTCATACAGAGGAGAGGCCAAATCCGTTCTCCATCATCCCAGAGTGCAGGACACATAATAATGGGCTCAAGTTATAGGGAGCCAGATTTTGTTGGAAAATCAAGAAAAATGTCTTAACTGTTAGAGCAGTACAACAATGGAACCAATTGCCTTGGGAGGCGGTGAGCACTCCAACCCTGGAGGCATTCAAGAGAAAATTAGCCACATGTCAGATTTATTTTGATTTGGATTCCTGCATTGAGCAGGAGGCTGGACTTGGTGGCCTTATGGACCTCTTCTAACTCCTTTATTCTATGATTCTGTCATTATAAACATACAAATATTTACAAACATTTACAAGTTATCCCTGCAGGGGGCATTCTTAAAAGCCACTATGTTTGCCAATGCTGATACAAATAGGCTTTGTAGTTTCATTCCACTAACCAATCACCAAACAAAAGGAAGCTCATTTGCCATCTGAAGCTGTGAAACAATGTCAGACGACAAGCCCACATCCTTTGCTGCTTGAGGAAGCATCATTTCTAATTGCAAAGCTACTCCTCTCATTGTTTCTGCCCTACATTGTAACTAATTTTCCTTCCATGGAGTAACCATTTCAGAGACAGTGGGGAGCAGAAAGAGAACAGTGGGTTTACATCAGGGAAGGAATATAATATCCTTTTCAAGAACATAATTTCCCCAATTTGGGATTGAAATAGATATTTTAAAATTTTGATGATGACTGTAGAATGTCTGCGATTAGACTCTTCTGTGTCACATCTAATTTGACCCTGATTGATTGATTGATTGATTGATTGATTGATGATTGATTGCATTTCTGTGCTAGTCATCTGTTTGCCAAAATTTCCAGGGAGCTCACAATAACATGCCAGCATATCAATAAAAGCCCTATATAAGAGCCAAAAATAAGTCAGAGCAATAAAAACCACCAGAAGGTGAATTGAAAAGTATGGATTAAACCAGTTTAGATGACAGACCAGATTAAACTGGAAGTTTTAGTGATTTTGGATGACAACTTCCAGAATCCCCAGCTAGCATAGCCAGTAGCAGCTGCCCAAGAATGTCAGGGGCCTCCTTCAATCCTGTATATGCCCAAGTATTCATCATTCCTTAAGTAACGCACAAAGCCACAACACAGGTGCAAAGCGTTATTCCTGCCATGCTAAACTTTGCAACACTGAGATAGTGCTGGTCAAAAACAGCTGGGTTATCACTGAAAGGAGCCAGAACGTACAGAGATTTGAAAAATTGAAAAACAGCTGCTGCCTTAAACTCAGAGCCCTCACTCTGGTAATTTGACATTGTCATTCCAGAGCGTCTGTCCATGGGTGGGAATTTTGCCCCCAGAAGCCTAAGGTTTACCCACCCCAGTGACTGGCAGCTGCTCTCTAGGAAGGGTTTCAGAGAGGAGATTTTTGCTGCCCTAACTCAAGAAGCTAGTGGTGAAACCTAGAACTTTCTGCTTGTGTAGCATGTGCTCTGTTACTGGAATGTAGCCTTTCCCGTGCACTTTAATCAGCACTTATGTTTTTGTTACATATTATGGTGTCTTTGTCACTGGAAGGACAGATCCTGAAGCTGAGGCTCCAATACTTTGGCCTTCTCATGAGAAGAGAAGACTCCCTGGAAAAGACCCTGATGTTGGGAAAGTGTGAAGGCAAGAGGAGAAGGGGACGACAGAGGACGAGATGTTTGGACAGTGTCACCGAAGCTACCAACATGAATTTGACCCAACTCCGGGAGGCAGTGGAAGACAGGAGGGCCTGGCGTGCTCTGGTCCATGGGGTCACGAAGAGTCGGACACGACTTAACGACTAAACAACAAAAATTGTGTCTTTGTGAACCTAGGGAAAGGACTATGCTTTGTTTTGTACAAAGTGAATTGCTGTAAGGTGGATATCAAAAAGCTCTACACAGGAAGATTCCAGGAGGTAATTAGGAACCCCTGGAGAGTGAGGAACAGAGGTGGAAGAAAAGAATATGAGCAAGTATCATTATTAAGCCAGAAATTTCCATCTGAAGACTTGATACATCTGGGAATTTTTAAAGAGGAAACACTGAAATGTAGGAACATTTTGAATCCCGGATGAAAGAACACAAGGAGTGAGTTTAAGTATAATTTCATTAGAGTCAAACTTTCAAAGAAGGACACATGAAAAAGAGGCAGAGGGAAGTTGTTATTCTAATATACTAGTGATTTATTTTACAAGGAAAACTTTCAGCCAACCAAGTTTTTTTGTGACTGTTGGAGTTTTATTTAGAACTTTGCATGCAGTCTGTAGCTTGAGTGACTGGGAGATACTTTTCTGGGCAGGGGTGACTATGTAACTATCTAGCGCTAACCAATCGTTCAGAGAGAGCCTCCGCTCTCTGCTGAGTGTTCTATCCTTCTTTTTTCTCAGTTGGGGGCAGTTTTTTGTTGCTCTTGATCTGTTTGGTTGGCTGCTAGTATGTGTGCAGTAAAGAAAGCAGTATACACAAGTCTGTAATGTCAAGCAATTACAAGTAAATAAACTTTATTCTTTCTCCTACAAATGTCTCAGAGTGCGTTATTGAGAGTTTAATTGCCAGTTAATGAGAAAGCGATTGTCTCTGGGGAATTTGTACTTATTATTCTCTGTGATCTCTATAATTCTGCTGTGTAGCAAAAAGAGAATTTTATAAGAAATTTAAAACTCTGCAACAATACCCACTTCAGAAAATGTTACCTGACTACATGTGGGGTGATGAACTTACCTGGTTCCTGTGTGGAAGCAGCAACCTCTTTCCACTCCGCTCTCTTTGCACAGCTGTAGAAGAGGCAATAATTCAGTCCCTGCATGATGAATATCAATCCACATTGGATATGCAGAACTGCTTCAACCATTGAATTTCATTTCTGCTGTAGTTCTTGCCACAAGGAGCAAAACCAAGACCAAAGATAAGATGTTGAATTAAAAACTAGCATGTCCTTATTTCCAAGTCTGCCTGTGATCTGCAACTTAAGATAAATACTACTACAGTTTTGTACTGGGTATAGGAAGCATGGTGAAACTCTTGGGGAGGATGCAGGGTAGACCCTGTATTTGCCAGACAGCAGATCCTGGGTTTATGTATTACTGTTGGATAGTTCAGTTGTTTAGACATCTGGCTGCAGAGCCAGATGTTGGGAGTTTGATTTCTCACTGTGCCTTCTTGACCAGGGCTGGACTCGATGATCCCTTCCAGTTCTGCACTTCTAAGATCATGATAATTTAAAACCTACTATGGTTTATGGTTTACCAATGGCTAGAATTCTGTACAGATCCTGAAGCTGAGACTCCAATACTTTGGCCATCTCATGAGAAGAGAAGACTCCCTGGAAAAGACCCTGATGTTGGGAAAGTGTGAAGGCAAGAGGAGAAGGGGGCGACAGAGGACGAGATGTTTGGACAGTGTCACCGAAGCTACCAACATGAATTTGACCAAACTCCGGGAGGCAGTGGAAGACAGGAGGGCCTGGCGTGCTCTGGCTCTATAGTCAGAACTCTCTGCCTGTGTCCCACCAATCTTTGCCTTGCAGTTCCTCAGACCGAAAAGTTATCCATTGCTTTAAACAGGACTTTCTGCTCACACACAAGATTGCCGGATGCCCCTTTGTGCAAGAAACAGGCAGGAGGAGATCACACTCAGAACCAATTGTTCTTCAGTGCGTTTTCCAACAGTTGAATCCAAGCCCATGTTTTTGTAACATGTGGTCCATATCAGGTGCTTTCCATTTTTTGCAGATATTGCCTTGAAGAAAGCCTTATCTGGGTTGAAGCGAGAGTTTGGAAACATTTCTCTATTTCGAGTGGCTGTGCTAACTGGGAGTTATAGTGCAAACAAAGGAACTTTTGAAAAACACATTAGGATTGCAGCAAAACAATGCTCAGCATCTCGGGTTGTGGCCTTTCCTTCTGGCAGACATCCCCCCCCCCCCAAGTTGGTTGTATTTCACCTTCACAAAGGACAAGAAACAGCCCAGAGCCACATGAGCATCTTGGAGAGTGATGCTGAGCAACTCCCTTGAGAAAACATTCCGTGGACCGGTGGTATGCGGAAATAATAACCAAGAGATAAAAATAATGAGTTCCTGCAGGAGATAGCTTTTATCGTCAAGGAGAGATGTACTCAAAAAGAGACTTGACCCTGTCTTCTATAGATACCCGAAGGTACCTACAGAACGTGCAGGAAACGTGTTGTATTATTCAAAAGGTGTTCCAAAAGTTGGTGGATGAAGAATGATACCCTGGAGCTGAGGCTGACCAACAACGTGAAAGATACTTGAATAGGAGCAATGGAACAACAATGATAGGCTATAAATTGCAATAAAGCTCTCCCCCAACATCACATTTTGAATGAATAACACACACACAATTTCTTAATTGTCCAGGTTTCACATTCGTACATAGTTATTGGGAATACTATAGCATGATCTTGGCTTTGGTCTCGAGTGACACACTCTTGTTCCAGAGATACATCCTGACTCCATTAGAAGGCTATTTCAGTTGAGTTCCCCTTCCCCTTCACATCCTGCCATTTGGAGGGGTTTGAGGTCATGTCTAGCTTTGTTTGCAACAGTAGATAGTCTGTGAGATCGTGTTAGACACCCACTCTTGGGTCTCTGGTGTTAGCCACCCTGCACTCTTCAGTGTTCGGCTTCTTAGGGTGCCTGCCCTGCCCTCCAGGAACTTTATATACACAGAGAGGAGACAATGCTGCTGCTGATGGTGACAGTGATGGGGATATTTCCACCAATACATGATTTTGAGCAAATCAGAAAGGGAGAGTGGAGAGAAAAGAAGGTGCTGCTTTTATTCCAATTGTGTTTTAACATGATAGTTTGCATAATTGCGTTTTCATATTGGAATGCACAGTAAGACCCCCGTATCCATGGGATCAGTATCTGCTGATTCACTTATCCACAGTCTGAAAATATTAAAAATATTAAGAGAAAAATTGTCAGAAATATATAGATTTTTAATAATAAAGTTACCAGAATTGGCCACTTGAGGGAGCCAGAGATCATACTGTATATAGTGTTTGCTAGAGAAATATATTTCCACTATTACCAGAATTAGCTACTAGAGAGACCCAGAGACCACACTATGTGTAGCATTCACTATTATAATGCAGTTCATTATAAGCCAAATTTTTAGCATCCAGTCTTCAATATGGTAATATTCTTGGAGCCAATCTCCCGCGGATACAGGGGTCCTGTTGTATTGCATTTTTGCTGTACCTGTTTTTAAAATCTTATTGTAAGCTGCCTGGAATTCCAATTTGGGGAGAATGGTGGAATACAAGTGAGATAAATCAGTCATAAATAAATATGGGAGGAGACAGGAGAAAATGGAAAAGCAAGAGTAAGTTGTAGATCCTTTAATTGCCATGACTTCCTCTTACAGAATCCTGGGTTTCTGGTTTAGTGAAATAGTTAAGAACTCTCTGGTGAACAGCAGCCCTGGAGTTCCTTAGTATGCAATTTAAGCTTTGAAGGAAAGACTTGAAGAAAGAGATAGGAGAAACAATGTAGGACTTGTAGGCTATTGAAGGCAGGGAGCAAAAAAGCCAAAGCAGATCAGCTTGCCAGCTGCAATAAATTTTGTTAACCAACAAAAAAACATACTGTCATTTCCATCAGTGTTTGTTTCCCCCAATGGAGAGCTGGCTACAAAGGTTATATTCTGGTGAGCCTGCCAGAACTAAGAGAAACAGGTTTCCCTGAATATCCAGGGCGCTATTACCAGAGAGACTCCTTCCTGGTGAAAGTTTGCAAAAGCAGTAACAACTAGTAGGACTGAGCTTTTCGTCAGGGCAAAGCTCTCTTCGTTACTGATTTGGAGCAGAATCCCCCAGCATTGCAGGTATTGCTCCCGAAACATAGTCATTAATACACCGCCTGGAGGAGCATAAATATATTAATCACAAATGCATCAAGTTGACATTTGGTCGCAGAAATGGTTCTGCTTTGTGTTGTAGGTGTCAGGTATTTTTACTTGCAGAACACGGTGGACTACCACTGAGCTTGCAACTACTGAATAGAAATAATCCCTTTGGTGGTAAGCTATAAAGGAACAAACTTGCTGGTCGTTGTATTATTTATTTATTTGATTGATTGATCGATCGATCGATCGCCCCATTAGTGCACACACTACTCTGGGCATTTTACAAGTATTAAAGACATCCATTTAGGGACCAAACGGAGGAAAGATTTATAAATTTATTTGCAGAATCTCCTAGTGTTGGCTTCCATGCAGGCAGGGTTTGCTGGCATCTCTTCTCTCTCTTTAATTAGGACAAGAAAAAAGCAGGAAAAAAAGAAAAAGTCAGAAAGTAGCTGTTCATACATAAAATCCGAAAAGACATAGACAGGGTCAACACACCTGGGCCCATCTTAGGGTGCAACTGCACAGTGAGAGAAATGTGAATTCACTTGCTTTAAAATCGCACTGGAGAACTCAGGTCTGTACGTTTGAAATGCCCACACAAGAAACAGGACAAAGCGTTTTTCTTTTCTTTTGTTTTTATTTTATTTGGGTTTTTTTGTTGCTTGCTTGCTTGCTTGCTTGCAGTTTTATTTATAGCCCTGCAGGTGGTGCTGTTACAAAGAACTGCCTTAAACAAGAAGTAAACAAGAACTCAGTTTCTCATCTAGTTATTTTATGTGTGTGTTTTTTTAAATCCCTCTTCCCTACAGAAACAGGCCCCATTCTTAAGCTGTTAAAACACCCCAAAAGACCCCCCAGGAATGTTGCCCACAGAGGAGAAGCTATTAATTATTTTTTTAAAAAGTCATGGGAGACAGGCTTTGCTGGAGAGTATGTGCTGGCAATGCCTTGTTCATGTGTGCATGCATGGCTTGTCCTCCCTCATGAAGTAAGAGGTGAGGAGGAAGGTGCTTTGTGTGTGTATGTGCTTGGCTTGTCCTCCCTTTCTGCATTAGTTCAAGTGATCCCCTACCTCAACTGATGCAAAAGGATTTAAACAACAAAAAAAGTAGAAGCCCCAGATGGAGAGGTGAAAAACTACAGATGGGAGTGGGGACTCCTGGATGATTCCCATTTCATTTCGTGTTGTGTGGTCAACAGGAAGAAACATGAACCAGCCCACCCAAACCTATATTATTTCCCACATTTTTTCCTTGTGTAGTCACTGTCACACTATTCTTCCCTTCCCACAACTGGTTCAGGTCACTTGCTGTATGTGTTGGTGTTCTTTTCTAACAATGGCATGTGCTGTTGAAACACACATTTCTCTAGCCATAGAAAGAATGAATGATTTCAACTTGCTTTGATTCTATCTTGTGATAGATGCCAGTGACTGATACTTCAAAGCTGAAGTTTCTAAGCCAAATCTTGTGCACCTTCATTCAGAAATATGTCCCACCAGATTCAAAACATACGCCTTCAACCGTTCCATACTTTAAACTTGGCTTTTCCTCAGTGAGCTGAGAGATTGAGACAGTGGTTTCATGTGGTACGTTACATGCCATATTTCCCTTAGAAATTGTACTTTTATCTTTCTTATATAATTTTAATAACCAGTCCTGTTGCTTTAAGTGTTTTTTGGTCTGCTGCAGGTCTTCTGGCTTTGCCTGTCATCAGTACTTTTTAATGGAATATTATTATTTTGCAAAAATGGACAGCATAATTAAGCAACTGATAGAATCATTTCTGAAGAGGTTTGTATTATTTTGTGAGTTTCACAAAATGAAAATATTTCTCTCAAGGTAGGCCAGACAGCAGTTCTGTGAAATGGAGATGGAGATTTGAATAGAAATATGTTCACTTTCTGTGGTCTAAGTTTAAATATCCTTTAGCAAAAAATGAAAAGCATGGTACATTTTTTGCCAAGCACAGGACTGGATCTACTGGGAAACTAATGAAGCTTAAGCTTCAGGGCTCCTAATATTGAAGGGGACCCAGAAGCAACTTTAGTTTACATTAGAGATGGGCACGAACTGCCATTTGGGCAATTCATGCCGATTTGTTTACTCACCAAACAGGTGTTTGGCACTTGTCAGCCCTGCCTCCTCTGGCAGGCACCCACTCAGAGGCAGTGCCCTGCCTCCCCTGCCATGCCTCCTCCAGGTGCTGCCTCTGAGTGGGCAGCCCACTGGAAGAGGTGGGGTTCAGAAGCACTGAACAGGAGGCAGTTCATGCCCATCTCTAGTCCACATTTTTTAAAAAATTGTGATCTGTCATGGAACAGAACAACCCCATTGAAGAAGATAACACTGGTGATGCAGACCTTGCTGCTGGTTGCAAAGGGCCCCCCATAATTTTTCAAGCTTCAGGGCCCATAAAATGGAGGTCCACCCTGGCCAAGCATGGTACAAATGCAGGTTATGCTTCAGAAACATATTGTGGGCTAATATCAGTAATTTGTTTCATGTAGATGAGATTTTTTGTTTCAAATAAAGAATATGTATTTCCCAAGCCAACTCATGGCTGTTGTGAAAGGTTCAGAGTTAATCTTGCCATTGGGTGCACGGGTTAGTATTACAGAAAGGTGACTTGAAATCCTGTTGCCCTAACTGACGCTGCATAAGGCTGATGATGTCAACATTGCAAGAAAACTAAACATTTCAGACTACTATCTGATAAAGTTATCCTTGTGGTGGTGATCTTTTATAATTAGATTTCCCTTTCCCATCCTGCCACTCCCATGGGTTCCTGATGATGAAAGGAATTATATGGCAACCTCAGAAGCTTTGGGAGAGACAACAGAAATGTTTAATTTCTGAAAAATCCCTTGCAATGATATCACCACCAGCCTTACACCACATAAATTATTTGCAGAGTGTAGACTACAATCGTGCACACTTACCTGGAGTATATCTTAATGAGACTTACGTCTGAACAGATGTGCATAGGAATGTGTTGGCAATCACCCTTTTCATCAGGCCTTTTATTCTAGGGTCATACTGATATTTAGATTGTTCACTCTGTGGTTCAAGAGCTTAATTTTCTTTCTCTCTCTGAGAGCCCTGTTTGTGCTAGTGGCAGGGCTTAGCTTATTTTAAGTACCACTGAAATAATACCAATATTTTACATTACCCTAGAAAGATTTCTGAGCTAGTACATAGGCTTTTCTCCAAACACTCTAATTCTTTTCCCTCTATCCCCACTCCCCTTCCTTAAAAAAATGCAACCATATCTTCCACCAGTTTGATCCTCAGTAATGCTTTTCGTAATGCATTTGAAATAACAAGGTTCAGTTGGGGAGGGCAGCTCAATCAACAAGCCTTACCTTGGAGGTCAAACAAACTGACACCTTAGTAAGGTATGCAGCTTTCTTTCTTTTTAGATGTTGAACCTTTAGCCAGTTTCAAATTGCTTTAGTATTAGGAATGAAAACAAAACAGACAGCCACTTGGGAAAAAAAAAGGTATTTCCAGTATTGTGTAAATAAAATATCCATTTTAACCCCTCCCCTTAATTTTCTTCCAATTCAAAATAAAATACAAAATTACAAGAATGCCATTCAGACCTCAGACTCTGAAATATCTTGATTCAAGATGGGCATTGTGCTAAGAAAATTTTACTTCTAATAAAATCACAGCTATAAATGGATTTGGGCAAAAAGGAAGAGCTGAGAAAATCTATGAAAAAATGGTTTTATCGAGTAATGAGCACCTTCAGTGTCTGAATCACATGATGGGGTTGCAAGAAGTAACGCAGTATGGCTCTTCTGCTAAAATGATTGTAATAAATCATTCCGTTCACTTGCCATCCCATCATGCCTAGAAACAGTTTGAAATGCTATTACTTAAACACTTCTCCATAAAAAGGTTTTCTACAGGAATAATATGCACAACTGAAAGACTAGAGTGTATTAAATAAAACTTTCAATCAGAAACTGACTTTTTTCATTGCCTTTTGCTGTTGAGATCAGCACCAGAGGCCCTGGCTTTGTGCCTGTCTTCAAGAATACTTCGGCAAGTGACAGAGCCTTCTTGGTTGTGACCCACCATGAAGGGCCCCTGTTCTGATTGACATCCATCCCAAGCTGTCAAGAGGGCTCTAATGACCTTCAAACATACCTTGCTTCCCATGTGAGGCAGGGTTCTATCAATGCCTTAGCAGATGTGGGGTGATCCCATCTTAATTGGGAATGTTTATTATTGTTGTTGTTGCTTCACCATTTGAAATTCTGTTCCACACTGCCTTGGGAAGTAGCTTATAGTAAACTTACAGAATTAAATAGAACATATTTTCAAAACTGTGTTATTAGCCAAACAGCATCCTTCTGTGGTGTAATGCAAAGACAAGCAAGTTTACAATCAGACAGTCCTTAAAAACTCTGTAATGTTTTTCCACTGGTAGTTATTCCCATGGGCTCAGAACATTCACATAGCTTTAAGGATGTGTGCCATGTATCAAAGACATAAATCTCACTGGATTCCAGGGGACTTACTCCCAGATAAAAAAAGAATACAAAGGGTTATGGTCTGAATTTGCTTGGCGTCCTGTTTCCTCCCTTTTACATTCTTTCTGTAATATGTCTATTCTATCAGCCTGCAACAAGTGTCTTTTAATTTGAACACTGTACTTGTACCTAGACAACATCAGGCACCAATCACCTCCTCCTCCTCCTCCTCCTTCATAAAGTCATACTCTACTGCCTCATCATGAGATGGCGACAGTCCTGGGCTCTCGAAGATTAAGCCAGCACAGCACCCACTCTGGCAGGTTGAGCTTTGAGCATGTCCCCAGAGATGGGCCATATCTCTACCACCCAGGGATCAGCATTACAAGGTTGAACACCATGATGAACTGGCCACAGACATGTGAACACAACATAAGAGTGGAACTGCTACAATCTGCATTGGTGGAGGGATGATTCAAGTGAAGGAAGACATAGATCTTCAAAGTATCAAAGAAGTACATAACAATGATAATGCTGATGATGACTGAAGGTCTATATTTCAGCACTGGCATCTCCCTTAGAAAGACAAACACACATGACAGCTCTATTTGCAGTGCCGAGGAAGATCTTTTCCAAAGATCTAGAGCCACAGCATAACCTTGTAATCAGTCTGAGATCTGATACAATCTTCCCAGTATCAGAAAAGAAAATTTCCCCAATAATCACATATTTTAAACTATCCCAGTGGTGATGCAAACTATTTCAAAGTATCTTGGTCTTGAATAGTGAATCAAGATGCATTAGCTTTACAAAATTCAATGCTCCTGGTAGAATGAAACCTACAGCTATCTGCATTTTTTGGACTCTGTGCGAGGAAGTGACAAGAGAGACTGTTATGATGAACAGCTGTAACTTACTGCCCACTGTACCACGGGTAGCTGGCTGGATAGTTATCTGGTTGCAGAGCCAGAGGTTGGGAGTTCAATTCCCCACTGTGCATCCCAGAATAGCCAGCCTGTGCGGCCTTGGGCAAGCTGCACAGTACTAGAGCACCCCCAGAAGAAGGAAATGGTAAACCACATCTGAGTATTCTTTACCTAGAAACCCCTGAAAAAGAGAGATTACCTACCTGTAACCATGGTTCTTCTAGTGGTCCTCTGTGAATCCACACAATTGGGTTGTTCTGCGCCTGAGCAGGACCTCTCGGACGTTTCTAGAGCTTAAAGACATGTGATTAGTAGGACGTTCCCCTGTGGAGCGCATGCTCTGCCCGCCAGAAGTCCTCTCAGTTCCTGTAAGAGTCCGCCGCTGTCAAAGAACTATATTAAAAAAAGACAACGTGACGGACAGAGGGGAGGCAGGGCGGGATGTGTGGATTCACAGAGGACCACTAGAAGAACCATGGTTACAGGTAGGTAACCTCTCTTTCTTCTTCGTGGCCTCTGTGAATGCACACAATTGGGTGACTGTTAAGCTCACATACTGGATGGTGGGACGTCACGGTAAAACTGAGGTCAAAACAGCTCTGCCAAAAGAAGCATCATTTTTTGCACGGACATCAATACGGTAATGTCTTATGAAGGTCGATGGAGTAGACCACGTAGCTGCACAGCAGATGTGAGGAAGATCTATTCCCCGCTGGAAGGCAGTAGAAGTTGACAGCGCTCTGGTAGAATGAGCCTTAAAGTGTTCAGGCAGTGTTTTGCCTGCTAGCTCGTGGGTCAATGAAATGATTTGAACGATCCATCGAGAGATAGTTTGAGGCAAAGCTGGAGCACCCTTATGGGGGCCATGAAAACATAGAAAAAGTCTTGGTGATTTTCTGAATGATTTAGTCCTATCAATGTTGAAGGCCAAGGAGTGTCTTACATCAAGCATGTGGAGCATGCGCTCAATAGGTGTAGAAGGAGACGGAAATAAAGTAGGTAGAATTAATGGCTGATTAAGGTGGAATTCAGAGACAATTTTAGGTAAAAATGATACATCAAAATAAAGGGTGACCTTATCCAGATGGAATTGAAGGAAGGGTGGATGTGATCTGAGGGCTGCAAGTTTGCTAGCACGCTTAGCAGATGTTATTGCTACAAGGAAGGATGTTTTCAGAGAAAGTAATTTGAGATTGGAAGTAGCCATTGGTTCGAAGGGTGGTCTAGTGAGTACGTTGAGGACAAGTTGTAAAGACCACTGAGGAAGAGGATGCTGCCGTGGGGGGCGAATATTTTGGAGTCCCTTAAGGAATTTCTTCAAAGTTGGGTGGGGAAAAAATCTAGCCGAATCAGAATGAGAAGGTTGGTGAGCTACAATAGCTGAAATGTAAACCTTCAAGGTAGAATGAGACATTCTGAGATGAAATAGATGAAGGATAAAGGTAAGTAAGGTCTTCAGAGACACTGGTGTTGCAGGTAAGTTCTGAGAATTAGCAAAGGAGAGGAATGCCTTCCATTTATTTTGGTATAACCGTTGGGTCGAGGGTTTTCGAGCTCAATCAAGTATGTCTCTTATGGCGGGAGTATCCTCCACGTGGTCAGTTTCAGAGAGTCTACGTCCAGGTGGTAAATCATCCCGTTGTCCTGAGTGAGAAGGTTGGGGATCAACGGGAGATGGAACACGTCTGTTGACATCGACCTCAGGTGCGTGAACCATGGTTGTCGTGGCCACCATGGAGTGAGGAGGATGGCATTCAACTGGAGCTGTCGAAGTCGAATGATGGTTCATTGTATGAGCGGTATCGGAGGAAATAGGTAGAGTAGGTCTCCGGTCCAGTTTATCATAAAAGCATCTCCGAGTGAGTTCCTGTCGGTACCGACTTGAGAGCAATATCTATGACATTTGGTGTTGGTCTCGGAAGCAAAGACATCGATGGATGGAACACCCCACTTGTGGCAAAGCAGATCGAAAACGCCGTCGTCTAGTGACCACTCGTGTGTTCGCGTGGTAAGGCGGCTGAGACGGTCTGCTACAACAGTGGTCCCCAACCTTGGGCCTCCAGATGTTCTTGGACTACAACTCCCAGAAGCCTTCACCACCACCTGTGCTGGCCAAGATTTCTGGGAGTTGAAGTCCAAGAACACCTGGGGACCCAAGGTTGGGGACCACTGTGCTACAAGGTTGTCTGTGGCGACGTGGACAGCTACTGGGAAGATGTGGTGTAGGTAACACCATTCCCAGAGTTCGACAGCCAGGTATAGTAATGAGAGGGAGTGGGTGCCTCCTTGCTTGTTTATATAGTAAAGAGCTGTCGTATTGTCTGTAGCGAGATGTACGGCTTGTCCTGCAATGAGAGGTAAGAAGGTGTGAAAGGCCTTGATGATCGCTAAAAGTTCGAGGTGGTTGATACGTAATAATTTCTCTCTTGTTGTCCATAGGCCATGGATTTTGTGATGTCAACAATGGGCTCCCCATCCCGAGGGGCTGACGTTGGTGGTGACCTGTATCGTGAGTTGTAGCAGTTGGAAGGGTCTGCCGATGAGCAAGTGGGGAAGAGATGTCCACCAGGTGAGTTGACAGGCGAGCTCGAGTGTTACTGTGAGGCGTTTGGACGGATGGTCTATCATGGGATCGAATAATGATAGGTACCATGATTGAAGGGACCTCATTTTGAGTCTCCCGTGTTGGATAACAGTGGTTGTGGATGCCATGAGCCCGAGAAGGTGCTGGACTTGATGGGCTGATACCGAGGCTAGAGGTCGGAATGGTTGGATTGTTCATCCCAGTTTGGTGATTCTTTCTTGAGGGATAAAGGCTCTGGCTTGTAGGGAGTCGAAATATGCTCTGATATAGGTGGCGGTCTGTGAAGGTTCGAGATGGGATTTGGCAAGGTTCACCTTGAGCTCGAGGTCTTGAAGAGTATCGAGAGTGAATTGGGTAGCTCTGAAGGCATTGTAATAGGAGGTAGCGACTGTCAGCCAGTTGTCTATGTAGGGGAATATGGAGATACCTTGAAGACGGAGATAGGCAGCGATTGGTGCCATACATTTGGTAAAAGTTCTCGGTGCCGTGGAAAGTCCGAATGGGAGGGAGCAAAATTGGTACGAGATGTTGTCGAATTGGAATCGAAGAAATTTGTGATGATGCGGGTGGATGGAGATGTGGAAGTATGCATCCTGGAGGTCGATGAGGACAAACCAGTCTCCCTGTGAAAGGAGAGGGATGATAGTGTCAAGTGTCAGCATTCTGAAGCGTCTGGGTTGAATGAATGTATTGAGGTATCTAAGATTGAGAATAGGACGGAGTCCTCCATCCTTTTTGGGAACTGTAAAGTATCTCAAGTAGAATCCATCATGCAGGGCAGAGAAAGGGACTATAAGTATGGCATGTTTTTGTAGAAGAAGGGAAACCTCTTCTTGGAGAGCCAGTGAGTATGGGGTAGTCTTAATGGGTCCAGGTGGTGCAGTACGATCAAATTCAATAAAATAGCCCTTTTGGATAATAGAAAGGACCCACTGGTCATTAGTGATTCGACGCGAAGAGCTGAGGAAGGGATGTAATCTTGTCTGGAATGGAGATAGAAGGGGTCTATGGATATTGCTTACCCTTCTTTTGTTGACGTCGAAAGGGCTGACGACGGGTCTGTTGCTGCTGGGGTCGAAAAGCAGGTGGTCTCAATGTCGATGGGCCAGAATAGGATCTGTCATAGGTTTGTGGTTTGTATGGTCGGTACGGTTGTTGGTATTGTTGAAAGGGCTGTTGGAAGAAAGGCTGCCTGCGAAACTGAGGGTGCCAGTAGCGATAAGGTTGTTGGGTAGAATATGAGCATGCTGTTTTACGGATTTTATGAAGGTTATCCATTACTTCATCCGTCTTGGCGTTAAAGAGGCCAGCACCATCAAATGGGAGGTCTTCAATTCATGATTTGGTATCATCTGAGATGCCGGCAGATCTCAGCCAGGCATGTTGTCTTAGGGCGATTGAAGTCGACATAGCCTTAGAAGCTGCGTCCGTGGTATGGCGAGACACAATCCTTTGTTGTTTAGCCAGGGTTGTAGCCTCGGCGTGGATGTTTAGGGCTTCTGTCTTGGAAGCGCCAGGAGCTGCTTGGAGTATGGGTAGAATTTTGTTCCACAATTGGCGATGCTACGCGCCCATTGCGGCTTGGTAGTTTG
The DNA here is from genome assembly GCA_037013535.1 of Intellagama lesueurii. Lineage (NCBI taxonomy): Eukaryota > Metazoa > Chordata > Lepidosauria > Squamata > Agamidae > Intellagama > Intellagama lesueurii. Next base: position 14,225,077 of record JBAJHW010000003.1, read on the forward strand.
CGACCCTCATAAGGAAGGATGTAAAACAATATAGGCGTCTGACTAAGATATCAAGTTTTCTCCCCTCTCGGTTAGTAGGGGCTACAGAGGATTTATTACATGCTCTGGACTGATTGGATTCGACAATGATCGAGTTCGGTGTAGGATGTTTATAGAGAAACGTTTATAGTAGTATGTTGTTCAGTGTCGGTAGGAGGAGGGGGAGGACCCTTATAAGTGGTAGTAACTCGTAGAGAGGTTTGGTGTCAAGATTGTTTGGAGGATTGTCTCACCCGTTTGGATTGAGAGTGTTCTTGGACAGGTGGGAGAAGAGTGCGTTTGAGAGCTGATTTGGTCAGGATCGACATGCGGTGTGTCAATGTCTGGTATGTAGTAGAAGGACGATGTCGGTGTCCCGGTGGTGAAGGCGAAGTGGACGGTGAATGTTGAGATGGATAAACATATCTCACCCTTTTAGGCTCGTCACAATATGCATGCTCAATCAAGTCATCAGGGTAATAGGGGTCATAACGATGGTATGGATCCCCCTGTTCATATCTAGGTTGGTACCGAGATGGTTCAGGAGAGTAATAATATTCCCTGTGCGGTGGGTCATATTGGACCGGCGACAGGTGTCATCTCTTTGCTCGATGTTTTCTAGGATACTGGTGAGACGATTCAGATCCAGAGACTGGAATAGGTATAGGGTAGTGCCCGCCCTAAAGATGTAGGGCTTGAATGGGCCGAGGCCAGGCTGGAATGAACAACAGCCAGAGATGGGCCAGTACTCTGTGAAAGGCTGGCAATAGAAGCAGCAGCCTGAGCCGATGTCAAAGTCTGATCGTCTCTATCAGAGCCAGAGCCAGGGGCGTCTCTAGACGACTCCTCAAGGATCGGTGATGGTAATACCGATTGAGGTGGATCAATATGGGTCGATTTTGTTGGTTTTTTGGTCTTTTTAGGTTTATCTTTCTTTTTCTTAGAAGAGTCATCAGGACGGGTTGGGGCCGCCGATGTGGACGTCGAGCTCGATTTTGAAGTCGACTTCGAATGGTCCTTTTGCCGAGGCGAAGGATTCGTCGGGCTCGATATCAGGCGAGGAATTTCACGATGTTCAGGAGTTGGAGATGTCGGCGGATCCATGGGAGCCAGATTTAAAGATTTTTCCCAAAGGTAAGAGCAGAGCCTTTGAAGTCGTAGTTTTAAGGCGGGTTTTGTAAGCTTTTTACACTCGTGACAGGAGTGTGTTTGATGTTGTTCCCCGAGACAAAAAAGGCAACAGTCGTGTCCGTCGGTAAGCGGGATCTTATTCATGCAGAGCACGCACCGCATGAAGGGCCTGGGAGGGGCCATAAAAGGTCGGGGAAAGAGAATGCAGAAAGTTGGGGGGGATACCGTGGGAAGACTGAAAAACGAGTAAATTGAAAGGGGAAGACAGATAACACACAGGGGAAAAACGTCCAAAGAAAGATGATTGAAAAATAAAGGATCTCAATGATCAAAAATCTCAACAATAGAACGATCGCTCTAACGTTCCGAAATAGGTCCGATCTAAGTGGCAGCAAGAAGGAACTGAGGGGACTTCTGGCAGGCAGAGCATGCGCTCCATGGGGGAACGTCCTACTAATCACATGTCTTTAAGCTCTAGAAACTTCCAAGAGGTCCTGCGCAGGTGCAGAACAACCCAATTGTGTGCATTCACAGAGGCCACGAAGAAGAAGAGTCGCCATAAGCCAGAGTTGACTTGATGGCACACAAGTATTATTCTTATACCACTGGTATGGGTTTTGATTTTGGAAGCCCTCCACAGTCAAGCCTGGTATATCGAAGGGATTTATTTGACATACAGTATCTCATGCTTCAGTTTCCCAAGCAGGCCTTGTTCCATCCTCAAAGGAGCTGAAACCTCCTGCTACATGGATGACACATTTCCCTGAATTAGCATAATGCTGAAATCGCCTCAATGCAAAGTCATAGAATCATAGAGTTGGAAGGAGACTATAAGGCCATCAAGTCCAACCCCCAGTTAAATGCAGGAATCCAAATCAAAACAGATCTGACAGATGGCTGTCCAAATTTCCTTTTAATGTCTCCAGCGTTGGGAGTCCTGTCTAGCATGTTCTCACTACGTTTTCATCAGCCTGGTTAAGGCTTTATTGTTGTTGTTTCTCTTCCGTGTTGTCAAGTCACCTCTGATTTATCATGATCTAATCCAAAAGACTGCCAAACGTCCTATTATTCACAGCTCAGCTTAGCTCTTGCAAACTCAAGGCTGTTTTTTATGGAGTCAATCCATCTCATACTTGGTGTTCCTCTTTTCCTGCTGTGTTTAATTTTTCCTAGCATTACTGTCTTTTCTAACCAGTGTTTGGCTTCTCATTATGCACCACAAGTACAACAGCCTTGTCATTTTTCTTCCAGTGAAAGTTCAGGCTTGATTTGATCTAGGATCCACTTGTTTGTTTTTCTGATGGACCAGGGTATTCACAAAGCTCTCCTCCAGCACCATATTTCAAATGAATCATTTTTTCCCCTCTTGGCTTTCTTCGCTTTCCAGCTTTCACATCCACACCCAGGATTCAGTATCCTCAGTAGAGATGGGCATGAACTGGTTCGTCTCAGTTCATCCCAGTTTGTAAAGGCGGCAACACAGGTGCAGCTGCTCTTCTCCTTATCTCCTCTGGCTCAAACAGCCACTCACCAGGCTCAGCTTGCTTGCTTTCTCCACCTCCTCAGCTAATCTCCCAGTCTTGAGCAAGAACACAGACTTCTCTGCCCTGTCCTTTTGCCATGGTAGGAGATCAGCCAAGAGGGCAGGGCAGAGAAGCCTGAGCTGTTGCCAAGACTGGAAGATCAGTTGAAGTTCATGGAGGCTGAGCCAAAGGAGGCAGGGGAAGGAAGAAGCAGCACCTCTGCTGCTTCCTTTATAAACTGAGATGAACTGGGAGAAACCGGTTTGTGCCCATCTCTAATCCTCAGTTTAATTAATGTTGTTTTTTAATGTCTGATTCTGAGCAGCCTCTCAGCAAGTGATACCAGAAGGACAAGATGGAATTCTTAATTATTTTTAAATAGCCCAGTTGCCGATTACTTTTTACAAATGCCATCTGACAGACTGAAGTTTTCTAAGAAACATATTTAATCATCATGTAAACTGATGTTTTGACTTCCTGCAGCTTCCTACAATCTGTTTTGTTTGGACAAACTCATCTGATTAAAATCTTAAAATTATTTTAAATTATTCATTGGCAGCGTTTCTAAAGGAAGAAAGGAGAACTCTTGTTTGTGCACTGGTGAGTGTTTGACAGAAAACATTATTTAATACAAACAACATTTCACACAAGAAGGGCAAATCAGTAGGAAGGCTTTATATGTAAGACAATCATCTTTATTCCAAAAATAAATATATCTTTTTAGTCAAAGGTTTTCAAATGCCGATATATCATCACAAAGAGTAGGGGAAATTTTCACTTCTTTGGAAGTTGTGAAGCCAACATACAAGTACAAACGGAAATTACAATAACATGTTGCTAATTCATTGAAAGGGGGAAAAAACCAAACAACCCACCCCAATTCATAGAAACTTTGAAAACAGAACCCACTTTTATGACAGAGATTGAAAATGGGAGAATCATCCACGGCTGAAGTCAAAAAGGCACATAAGCTGAACCACAGAGCGCAATTTTTACCAAGATGGCAAACACATCTTGTACCACATTCCAAGAGACAAAAGGAACTGAACAGCTTGAATCAAGTCAAAGAAACCATACTCCTTTTCAGAAAAACATTCCTTTTTTTTCCCCCTTGGGGATTTTTTAGTTTTTGGCTCTTGGTAAAAGAGTAGGTAACATGACTTCCCCAAACGTTGCAAAATATCAAATCCATATCATTCAGTTGTATTTGGGCGGGTTGCTACGTAAACAAACACAACGATCAAAAGCACAACCACGGCCAGGGTGGGAAGCACCACCGTCGTAACCTGCTGACGGGCTTCCTGCATAGCCTGTTTCCTCTCCTTTTTATCTTTGGAAGTTTCCTTTTTGGGCTTCCCTTTCAGCTGTCTCATCCTCCTTCTCCTCGAAGCCTTGGTTCAACACCCAAAACACAGTTCTGTACGATACAACCAAGATAAACCTGTTCGAGCCAATAGGGTCTCCTTTTTTTGGTGGATTCTTGTATAAAAACCTGCAAAACAGAAACAAACAAGCACATCAATGGTTGGTTGATTGCTTCAACAACTCTGCAGCAGGACTAGGGGAGCTGTGGGTCTCTTGAGGCTTCAACAGAGACATTTGGGTTTTATAAAAACCAGATATGAGGAAAGTTAACTTTTCACCTGAACCTACTAGAACAGTAGTAATCTGGCTGAATTACTGTAACGTGCTCTATGTGGGGCTGCCCCCTGTTACAACAACTCCACTGGCTGCTGATCCATTTCCAGGCTCAATTCAAAGTGCAGGTTTTAACCTCTAAAGCAAGTCCAAGGTATCTTTAAAAATGCGTATCTCCCTTTATGAGCCTGCCCAGGTGTTAAGATCATCAGGGAAGGCCTCTCCCTCGGTCCCACCGCCTTCATAGGTGCATTTGGTGGGTACACAGAAGAGGGCCTTCTCTGTCACTGCACCCAGACTCTGGAACTCCTTCCCACAGGAAGCCAGGCAGGCCCCATCCTTGCTGTCCTTCTGCAATCAGATGAAGATCTTTCTCTTCAGGCAGGCTTCCCCTTAGGAGGCAGCCTCATTGGGACATAATAAATGGAATGGTTTATTATATATTTTGTGGCTTCCAAATCTGATTTTTATAATGCTTGTACCTAATGTTTTAAATATGGTATTAAGTCTTCTTTAATATTTGAATAATTTACTGGGTGTTTTTTTTAGCTTTTAATGTGTTTTTAATTATGTAAGCCACCTTGGGTGTTTTTTTTTAGGAGAAATGTGGGGTAAAAATATTTTAAACAAATAAAATAAATACACATTCTAGCAACATGGCCTACAGCCCATACTGGCTGGGGTATTCTGAAAGTGTAGTTCAAAAGTAGATTTTCTTTGGTAGATACCAGTTGTGTTAATCAACTCACTTATGGCAGGATGCCTATGTTATCACTCAATAAATGCTTTAAGAATAGCCACTGTGCTTCCTGCATTTCAGTCTCCCTGTCTGCAATTCCCAAAACCATATTTACTCAGTGAAGATAAAAACCAACTGCATGTAATGAAAGGGACTGCAGTCCATATATAAGACATTTCTCAAAATGACATAAGACTGTTTTATTGCTTCAGCTCTGAGCAGAACCCACTAGCTTCCACGTAAAGCATATTCAGAAAGCTGTGCAACTCCTTAGGAAACCAATTCCCCAGAAATACCACAATAGTACTGCTCTCCTTGAGAAAAAAATTACTTCTGTCCATAATAGTCTAGAGATACTTTTCCAAGGCCAGAACATCGGCATGTTGAGTTTAATTCAGCTACCAAGGCTCAGCATGTGGTACATGCCAGGCAGCCATGCAAACAAGAATGTGCAGTGAAAGACAGAATGAGAATAATGAGAATTAAGTGTTCTGTCAGTAAGGAAGCCCCGCTGCCATCTTGGACAAGAGGACCCCGCCAGAGGTCTTACGGCCTCCTGCTGATATGCAAGGCAGATGGCACAAGGGCGAAACATATATCTTGCTGGTACTTTCAGACTCAAAGTGTGCTTTGTTATCACTGCAAGATGCTTTTGGAATAAAAGGGCTTGCTAGAGACTGAGGTTCTTGGTGCCTAGCAAAGATGGCTGGAGGAAAGGTCAGTATGAAAGAATGGTTATGTCTAGAGCTTTAGTAAATCTAACTCTGTTGGGAAAACTGGTATTTTCAGTAAGTGCAATTTTTCTCCTGAGCACAAAATGCCTAGAATATGGAGAGTTGTTTTAGTTTTTTGACTCTTGCAACGTTAGAAACACACACCCAGAGTGCTTCATTAATGTGAAGAAAGATTCACTCCTCAGAAGGATTAATCTTTACACTGGAGTTATGTTTTTTTAAAAACAGGCACAATGCTTATCTGCTGTTTGTGCAGATAGGGTTGTGCAGATTGAGATACAGTTCTGCACTTTAGAAAACTCCGGCAAAGTTCAGACTAGAATCTAGAGTGAATTTGCTGCTCTGGCAAAACACAAGCCAACAGCCTCCACTGTGCATTATCACAAAAGAAGGGGGGAGCAAACACCCCACCAATACTTGGGGAACATAGGTTTTGTGATAAAACAGTACCCAGTCACCTAATTTTCAATCCCACCCACCCACAGCCTAGATGTGGATGTTCTTTCACTTTCTGGTTTTGTCCTGTCCTGGGAATGGTGTGGGGCCCCTACAGGGCCCTGGAGGTGTGACATTGGTCCTTGGCCCCTCCAGAGTTGCCCACTGCCAGTCTGTGTACATAAAACAGTACCCAAGGTATTTGTCTGCCCACATGTATTCAGAGTTCTCAAGTGAAGACAGATCCATCACTGCCTAAGCAGAACATGCACATTGCTAAAATCATACGATTTAGAGATATTTGTATGACCTGGCCATCCAGAGAGATAAATGGTTCATGAGTCCAACTGCTATCTGGACCCATATACTGAATGTGGATCCCTTAAACCCCAATCCTACGCACCCCACCATCTTCCACGGTGCTTATTGCTCAGGTAAGTTAGCATGGATCTTGTGTTGTTATTTTAAATATATATATAATCATAATATCTGAGAACTGCAGAGCTGGAAGGGACCCTATGGATCTTCAAGTCAAGCACCTGTCAAGGAGTCAGAGTGGCGAACTGAACTCCCAACCTCTGGCTCTGCAGCCAGATGCCTAAACCACTGCACTATCCAGCAGTTTGCAACCTTGTTTCTTAGTGCTAGGCTTGTGGGAATATACCTCTACCTGTGTACCTGTCTGCCAGTTAAGGTCAGTGAGCAGGAGCCTGCTTAAACCCCAGCAATGAAGAACAGGTCTTCTCAGTAGTTGCTCCAATGCTTCCAGAACAAGGGTGGACAACCTATTCAGTCGCAAACAGAACATGAAGTGCTGGTTGTAGAGGTAGGGGCTGCACACTCACAGTACTCCCTCTGCTCATTCGTTATCTCTTTTACACACACACACACACACCCCTCTTTGTGCGCAGCGTTGAAGAAATTCATGTTTCCTCTTCCTGCTAAAAAGATTTGGAGACTATTGGAGGCAGAGCTCAGAAAATATTTTCGGAAGACATTGTCTGGGCTCACAGTGATGTACACGCATAGGCTTCCATGCAAGGAAAGAATATGATGCAATCAGGGCCCTTATTTATATGGAGAAACTCTATGTACATATATCAATGTGCTTTTGCTGTCCACAGCCTGGGAACATTTATTTGTGTGTGTGTTGGGGGGGGGGGGGAAACGTACCACTCCCAGAGGTTGCCAGCTCTCATGTCCACTGGTTATGTTGACTGAGAGATTCCGACACTGGAAATCCAGAAAAATCCAGCCCTGGTTGCAGAAGAGAACACAGAAATAAACTTCTTTCTTGCATTGCCCAGTGATCCCAGTAAGATCCCAGTAAGATCCCTATGTTGTTCACATACAGTTCTCTTGGCAGTTAAGAACCATGGCTGGGAGGGGCTCTTACCATTTTCATTTCCCTGTGATCTCGTCACTGGTGTCCTACTTGCTAACAGTGCCTCCCCTTTAAAAAAAAAGGGGGGGAAATGGGGTACCACAGCATGGCAGGATTCATTGGGTTGCCAAAAATGGCAGACGGGCTGCAAGTTATCCATTTCTGCTCCATTATCATTACTACTTCTGCTACGACTACTATACTATTATTATTTCCATTTATAGCCTGTCCTTCAGCTTGACAGCCCACGGCATCTAACAATTCCCATTAAAATACCACAGTTAAAACTACCAATTGCAAATACGTAACAAATTATACACCTCTAAAATGACAAGTCTCTAAAACCACAGACTAGAAGTGTCTGTTAAAAATGCAACAAAAAGGAGACAAACAAGCAGCAGTCAAAAACCAATTCCACACTTGCACACTGAAAGCTTGTACAAATAAGCTCCTTTTCCCGCCCCGGCTGGAGGTGTAACAAAATTTCGCCATCATTATTTTTGAAATCATTCTCAGAGGCCCACCTTTTCCAGACCCGCCTTTTTGTAACTTTTGACTGTAACATTAAGCAATTTGCATTCCCTTTCGTTTGTGTGGTTTTTTTTATTTTTATAAAAGGCTGTTTTAAGTCAGATCCCCACCCTCCCATTCTCCAAAGTGCTGGATTCGGTATTGTTTATAAAGTTACGTTTTCTTTCTACACTGGGAGAGGCAGAACAGAAATGTTGTCAAGGGAATAGACCGTATATTCAGATGTAAAGGAAGAAGGCAGCACAAATAAAAGCCCCTCACAGACCCCCCCCCCCGACCGAGAAATAGAACTGAAGTGAAATGTCCTTTTGTGCTACGAGCCCATGCACATCTATTTATGGGATGGCGGCATTGATCCAGCCAGACTTCTCTTATGCCCTCAATTGTACCCACATCCAAAGAGACAAGGCATCAAGCTTTTCTCAAAGAAGAAAGACATGTCTGAATCCTTGGTCTCTCGAGTGTGCTTCTTTGTGAGGCAATGAGAAAGAGAACGAAAGACGAAAAGCTCTGGTTTTAGCTATATCGGCTAAAAGGGGGAATCGTCAGGCAAAGGTAGTTTTACCCTGGGGAAAGAGGAAGCGACCAAATCAGGCCGATTTCGGGCCTCACGAAAGGGCAACAAATTGTAGGGAGTGTTGTTGGTTGCTTATGTGTTTCTATTACAAAGGATGAGGAAAGATACTTGTGGGATTTTTGGCCTTGTGTGACGAACAACTTGGCCCAGAATCCACTGCTCTCTGCCACCCCTCCCTTTGCACAGTCCTCCATCATCATAAAATACTAACTCAGGGGGCTAGGCAAATCCAAAAGACTACATCTCCCAGAATGCCTCAGCCAACCGCTGGCCACACTGCCTGAAGAATTCGGGGGGGGGGGTGGGTGGTCCAACATCCAAAAAGTCCTGATTCCAACCTCTGGGAAAATCTCCAGAGTGGGTTTTTAGCAGGGTGGAGTACTGAGGGGTGTGTGGTGGGAATAATGTCCCAGTGCTTCCCTGAGCATCTCACTGGATCTGTCCCCTAGGTGGCTCTGGGTACTATGCACTTTGACTTGGGTGGGTGGGTGCTGCTCTGCCTCGGGCAGCGAAATGTGCGGCAGGGTAGCGGCAGGACAACCTGCCACCTAGAAGTGGAAACACACAACATTTTAAAACTTTGGGGTTTTCCTGAAGATACTGAACCAGTGCTTCCTTGTTTCCTAAATTTCAGCATATTGCACACACACACACACACACACACACAAAACCTACACAAATTTTATGGAAAACAATCTCAGCTCTTCTGAGGACATGTGATAGGATTGGTCTGAAACATTTACCAATATGCTAAAGAACAGTGCCAGGTTCAGGGGGAGAAGGGTTCAGGCCTGAGGGGATCTTGAACAACCCCCTTACCCTGGAAGAGACAGGACATGGAAGCTGAACATTTTCTGTGGTAGAACTGGAAATAGTAACGACATAAGGACAATGGTTCCTAGCTGGACTAAGAAGTAAGTTTTGCATACATTTCAATCCCCCATCCCCCCCCCCCAAACTTCCACAGATTTGACATCTCTTCTCCCAAATCTTGTCACAGTTCTAGAAATTTCCATGGTGTCGAATGTACATCCGACAGGCAGGACAATGCACGAGAATTAGCAATTGTCTGGCATAAAACCTCTGATATTTAAAATGGAGATTATACAAGTGCTTTGTGCATTGCTGGATCAAGCAGGTAGAATTTCTCTCTCTCTCGTAATGAAGAAGTAGTTTGCAATCAGTTCATCAAGGCACGATGGTGGGTGGAAGAACTGTTAAATTCCATCCTTTTTAGGCTGTACATTAAGACATACAGTGTCACTTGCAATACCAGTGAATGCCTACTGATGAAGCAAAAATCTGCATAAACATTCACCACTGGCAAGATACCAAAAAAACAAAAACACGCATGCATATCTTATTTAATTTTACAGCAAGCTTTTAAAAACACACACACCCCAAAATCTCAGTCAGGGTATGCTGTTATCTTGAAAGCAGAAAGCAAAAGCAAACTATGTTTGCTAAGATTTTGGAAAGGATGAATCACAGAGCCCTTCTAAATGAAAAGAAAGACCCCAGAGCAATCTCTCATGTTACTTCTTTCCAGGTATGCTTGGGATTCCCCGTGTGGTGTGATGGATAGAGTGACAGACTAGGGCTCTGGGAGAACAGGGTTCGAATCCCCACTCAGCCACAGAAAATCACTGGGGGGAGTGGAACTGGTACAACCACTCATTAAATATCTCCCTTACTTTGAAAGCCCTATCAGGGTCACTATAAGTCGGTTCCAACTTGATGACACAGAACAATTTGGGGTGTGGGAGTGCGTACACACATACAACCTCCCCCCCAAGAGTTTTTTGTTCAATGTCAGCTACAGCATTGCTCTGCTGATCTCATAATGTATGAAAACACAAGACACATAATGGAAATTAGAAAGAAATACTTAAGAAAAAAACCCAGCAGTACTAAAGCATTTAGTGACGATAACACTATATATGAGGGGACAAAGGAACAGAAAGTGGATATTAAATTTCCCGTTGGATTTCAAGACAGGATAATTATTCCTGCTTTGCTAGTAGAGAGACGGAAATCAGCTTGTAAGAGAGCTCTGCAGGGTATGAAACTTGCACCAATTTCCTGGAGGTTAAAATGAGGATGCTCACCCTCATTTTAACCTCCAGGAAATTGGTGCAGGTTTCTGTGTTGCTAATAAGACTGCAAATTCCCTTGAACCTGAAGAAACAGGGGAACATAGAAAGCTGCCTTTTATGGAATCAGGCGGAACCAGATCCTAATCTACCTGGCAATGCCAGAAAACAGCTTATTGGATGAGAGAAGGCAGGAAATGAGAAGGGAGAATCATTTTGTTTCCCAAGGAGGAAGGCTTGGGTTTTTTAGAGTGGGCAGTAAAAGAGAAATACCTTGTATCTGTGAAGCAAGATCTGGTGTGGGAAAGTTGATAAGTATTATTAATGGAACCATCAAGCTTATGTCTGTGTAGTTCAAACTGTTGTTATTTTTCAATAAATATCTTATTTTTATGCTTCAACTTTAAAAACCGCTTGGGCTCTTATGATTTGGGGTTAAGGCAAGCCTCAGAAAAGGAAAGGGCAGTTTAAAAGTGGTTAGCTAGTTGGGCTGGTCACAGATGCTCACCCTCATTTTAACCTACAGGGAATTGGTAAAGGTTTCTGTGTTGCTAAGAAGACTGCAAATTGTCTTGAACCTGAAGAAACAGGGGAACATAGGAAGCTGCCTTTCATGGAATCAGACCCTTGACCCATCTTGCTCGGTACTTTTCATATTGGCCATTGTCCTCACCAGGGAGAAAGCCGGGACCTGAGAGGTAGAGAAAGATAGGTGGGGAAAGAGTGAGCACGGAAGGAGGAATGACAGAAGGACCACCAATAGTAGAAGGGTATTAAATGGTGGGAAGAGAAGGTGAGGTGGAGATAGAGGTGGTGATACAAGAGGGCGAGAAGTGGGAAGAAGCAGTAGAGGAGGAAAAGGAAGAAGGAAAATGGTGAGACAGAGGAGCTGCTGCCAGGTTGGGGGTTGATCTGCTGGAAGAACCCCATGAGATGGTCCACATGAAACTCTCTCTGGAGGAAACAGAAGTCAAAGGACCAAGCCCCCACCCAAGCCATCTTATTGGGGAGATAGGAAGAGGAAGGAGTTAAGAAAGAGAGAGAGAAAGGGTGTCACTGTACAGTTAGCCGAGCCAGAGGGTACAGAATGGACTGTTCTAGTCTATCCCAAGAAAAGTGATCCCTGGGAGGAGGAGGAACCCCAAAAGAGAAGACGTTTCTCTGGTGTCAAACCCATCAAAGGGGAGTGGGCCAGACCCCCCCCCCCGTTGCGGAACTCTGTATGCAAACCGGCATACACCCCTACACAAACCTACAGACCGTTTGGTGCAGCCCCCACGACTAGCAGAGGCCACTGACAACCAGTGGCTAAGTTTACCACAGTCTGTCGGTGAAGAAGAACCAACAGAGGTTGTTGTTGATGATCCAGTTATGGGTGAATAAAAGTTTGTCACCTGCACCTTACGACTCATTGTTTATTAAGAAAGAGAAGGGGGAACTGCCCGCAGTAAAACAAGAACCCACTCTAAGTGGTAGAAGCCTTTGCCAGTTCCTGCCATGGGTGCCTGTGACCGTGTCTGTGGTTTGTTTTTGATTATATTCTTTAGTGACACTCCTGTGACCAAGGAGAGCCTTTCTCTCCTTTTCTGCTGGAGGATGGACTAGGGGGCTGTCCTTCTTCTTCTTCCTTCTTGATTTTTTTCTTTAATGCAATAATATTTTGTGTCTTTAGGTAATGTTTTTTGTGTTTTCAAGCATGTTGTGAGCTGCCTTGATCCTGAGGGCAAGGCAGGACGGGAATTAAATAAATCAAGTGCCTTGTGGTTATTTTGTTTATCTTTCTCTCTTTTGCTCTTGAGCTCGATGGTGCAATCCAAGTCCAGTGTTGATATTATGGGTATCTTGATATGGTTAACTGACTACATGAGTATGTGTTATCCTTATTTAAACTTCTAAAATGGTCTAAGTGAATTGTAATTGAGTTAATGTTATGATGCAGGAGAAATGTAATTATGGTTATTGCATTTATTAGATTTTGCGAGCTGTGCCACAATGACTAAACCGTGCTGATTCTCAAACACAGAGTGATTTAAATTTTGCATTATCTAAGATAGCATACGAAAAGGAAAACTGGGCGGTCCAACTCAGTTAGTTTCCTCCACATTAACAGCTGCACTGAAGCCTGTTTGTTCTTTCAACACCACAGCAAAAACGAAGAAGGACAGGCAGAAATAATGCTCAGTTCTCTTCTGCCAAGACACTGGTAAGTTCTCAGAGACTCAAAATGACAATAGCCCAGAGTGTTTTCAAAATAAATATTTCAGCTTGAACTTAATTACAGCAAATTAAGCCTGAAATCCTGTATTCACTTACTTGGGAGCAAGCTTTACGGAAATCAGTGGCCAAACTCCTGTTGCATAATTATAATGATAGAATAGAAAGGATGTAACTAACCATGGCAAATTGCTGGTAATTAAGGAACCGCCCTATGTATTTCCGGTTGTGCATGAATTCCCCCCCCCCCATGCTTAACAAGGAACCCAAGTGGGGACTCATTAATTAGCAGCAATTTGCTGCTTTAAGTTATAGCATTTCCCTTCCACTGAAATAAATACAGAATAGGATTTTGGGTAATGAGTCAACAGGTATAAAATTGAACTTTCAATTTGGGGCACAAGCTGACAGCCTGAAATACTGCACCATAAAAGCAAACAGCTGATAAACTCACAGATAACTGTTTCCAAATTTTCATTTTCTTGTACTGAAATACAAAATGTCAAACAATTTATTATATCGCTTGGCTTCCACAGTTGCTATTCTGTAGCCTCATTTGAACTTGCCCAGGTTCATGCTTATGTAGCAAGTGGCTAAAATCGTGAACTAAGAGTCAGAAAGCTCCTGGCTGAAAATCTTGTCACAACCATCAATTCAGTTACATGAGCTCAGGCAAGACATGTGTCTAAAACAATAACCCAGGCCTACTGTCTGGGGTTGTTCTAAGCATTACCAATGTAACATGCATGGAACAGCTCAAACTCTGGGGAAAAAAAGTCATTTGCACAGTCCAGGAAGTTTTTTGCAATCCAAAAACAAATGTTTCTCATCTTTGCCCTTGTTATTGTTGTTAACTAAAATTACGTTTTCTGAAGATTGTTATTATTAAACATATTTGTATCCCAAAGCTAGAGATTCACTCGAAATTATATCAGTCCAGTTCACAGGTCATAGTAATTCAGAATTTCTATACTGTTTCCCCGAAAATAAGCCCTAACCTGAAAATAAGCCCTAGTATGATTTTTCAGGATGCTTGTAATATAAGCCCTACCCCAAAAATAAGCCCTAGTTAAGTGAAAGCCCGCCCTCCATCATTGTGCAGCAACCAGAAGATGACATGACTGTATTTGAATAAATGTAGATTGTTGTACATGAAAAAAAAATAAAACATCCCCTGAAAATAAGCCCTAATGCGTTTTTTGGAGCAAAAATTAATATAAGACCCTGTTTTATTTTCGGGGAAACACGGTACATCTCAGTTTGTCATAAGTGAGCAAATGTGCTAGCCAAAGCTGCTTGCTCACTTACCACCCCCTTCTTCTCACGGCACCCTAGAACTTTGCCGTTTGCTCAAGATTACACAGGTTGGCTCTTCTCACGAGAGGCACAGTGGGGAACTGGACTCCCAACTTCTGGCTCTGCAGCCAGATGCCTAATTCACTGAGCTAACAAGCTTTAATTTATAACATTAACTATTTGTACTTTGCACCCAGAAAAGATGAGATGTGCTGTCATGGTAGTTTGCCTCATCCCAGTTAACTCTGGTCTCATTTCTTCCCTGCTCCTAGCATTTTCTCATTGTCAACTCAATGTTTTCAAAATCAGGAACAGGAAAATTAGACTTGGCTCACTTGCATTTAGCATTTCATGGAGACTAATTTTTACAAATCCTGGGCAACCCAGGAAACTCATGATTTGCCACAGTACTGGAGGTTTCGGAACCTATCTGAAAGAACCGAAAGCCGACAAATCAAACTTTCACATAATGCATCTGTGGAGACAGTTTCAAGGCCCTGATATGTGTTGGGTGAGGACAATTTAGTGGACCCCTCCTTGGGTCTTTTTGGGGAGAAACATGGGGTAATACTTTAAATAAATAAACAATTTTTACAGGTTGTTAAGAGAGTGTACAAAATCTACTGTGTGACCAAAGTAAGACCAAAGGCCCTTCGAAACTGCTAAATAATTTCTAATGCTCATGTTACCAACAAGACACCTTCCCCAATTCTAACATACAGAAATATATTACCTAGAGATATTGAGTTGTGGTGCAATCATTGAAATTTCTCTGTGTGTGTGTGTGTGTGTGTGTGTGTGAGAGAGAGAGAGAGAGAGAGAGAGAGAGAGAGAGAGTGCTTACCTCTAGCAGGAGGTTCTTCTTTCCATTAAAAACTCTTCCAAACCAGAGAGGGACTTTGGTGATGAAGACTTCGTACGTCAGACAGAGTGGCTCAGATCATGAGTGGACACATGTCAACTGCTGAAAGCAAACAAAAGGAAAAGTAAATTAGGAAAATGACTAAATTAATCCCATTGACCACCTGTTTGTGAATTCCATGGAAAATCTTTACACAGGAACTTCTACCAAGAAGCTCATGGGGTGACCCTGGACCAATCATGCATTCTTTCAGCCCCACCTTACCTCACAGGGTTGTTATGAAGAGAATATGAAGAAGAGGATGGGGACAACCATATATACCACTTTGAGCTCACTGGAGGAAAAGGCAGGATAGAAATAAACAAACAAATAAAAGAAAAAAGGACTACAAAACACTACTTTTCCAAGCTCCAATTTATTGGTAAAGAGTTGTTTCCAAGCTCCAGCATTGCTGTACTGCAATCAGCAACCAGAATGGGTCTCTATAGGTAAAGGGGGAGGAGAGATAAAGAGATCCCTAATTCTCCCCCATCTTCTCACAATGGTTAGGCGGAAATCAGTATTGTATCTGCAACCAGAGCACAGAGGCAACACCAAGGTAATGTTCAACCTTCCGTAAAGATTCATTTCTTTCCTCCAGTCGAAGACAAATTTTCTAGCACATCACAGGAGTTTCCAGCATCTTATTATATGCTACTGAAGTATTATGATCTCTTTCCCCTGATTCCGTATTTCAAGGGTAAAAAGCTTTTAGTTATATGCAAGCCAATTCCGGGAGTATTAGAAGAGCACATGAAATTACTGTCCTTCAGAAGGCGGATAGGTATTTTTTTTCCCCTGCCAAATTACAGACCTAAATCAAAATTGACCCACCATTAGCAAAACATCGCTTTTACAGTAAGTGCAGCTTTGAGAGTTTCCCTGCTTTCCAACTGCATTTGGAAAAATGAAAATCATCTACACATTCTGCCAGAATGGCAGGAGGTAAAAAAAAAAGCTATTTCAGTGAGGCTTCAGCGATTCTCAGCATCTCAAAAACGCTTCATAGAGGTTGTAGTACCCTCTAGGCCAAGGTGCAAGGACAAAAGATGAAATATGCACGCTCCTCATGACATGTAATTACTGCACACATTCCACTAAGATTCATATTACAGTTCAGAGCACACACCCCTTTCATTCATCTACATAACATCCTTTGTAAGGCAGCCTACAGGCTATGCATGGCCTATTAAGACTCCCTGGACCTCACTGCTCCCTCTCACCTGCCCCAAAGACGGCCTAAAATGGATACTCATAACCCCCCGAAGATTCTCAGGGAGTGACTGCCTATTTTAACACTATTTTGGGAGGGAGAACTATGCCTCTTTTACTATTAATTTATTGTATTGATCTATCTTCCTCTTGCAAGCTCAGGGCAGCATATACGGTTCTCCTCTTCTCTAATTTATCTTCACAACAGGCCTGTGAGGCAGATCAGAGAACGTGACTAGCCCAAAATCACCCAACGTGTCCCACTGCTGACTGGGGATTTGAACCCAGATCGTTTGAGCCCTAGTCCAACATTCTTAACAAGACTGCAGTCTTTTTTTCAGAGCCAGAAAGGAAGAAGAGACCCTTGCATAACAGCAATGAAGGAATTATAAAAGATCATCAAGGATGTGTACTGAAGAACAAGGCTATTATAATCCACATTACTGTATTTCACGATTATTACATACACGTGTGAAAGCTCTACAGGGAGGAAAGCTGAAAGGGGGGGGGGAATTCATTCATTTGAAATATGGTGCTGGGGGAGAACATTGCAGATGCCCTGGATTGACAGAAGGACAAACAACTGGTTTTTAGAGCAAATCCAGCTGGACTATCCAGCCTGGAGAAAAAAATGACAAAACTGAGGCTGTCCTACTTTGGGCAGGAGCCTCTGAAAAAGACAATAATGCTAGGAAAATTAGGACGGCAGCAGGAAAAGAGGATGACCAAATACGAGATGGACTGACTCCCTAAAGGAAGCCACAGGTTTGAGTTTACTAGAGCTGATGAGGGCTGTTTAAGACAGGACATTTTGGAGATCACTCATTCATAGAGTTGGCATAAGTCAGACACGACTTAACAGCATATAACATTACAGGATGGCTGACGCCAGGTATCAAGGCAAAATACGAACAAAGCCACTCTATAGCTGATCCCACAGTCTTGCCTATTATATTATTTATTCATATTTCTAATTACACATTTACCACAACCTTTCTCCAAGGAGATCTACATTTTAAAAGGAACTCATTGTGTTACTCATCAACCAGGTTGTCATTATGATTTCTCCAACTGTCTATTTGATTTACTGCACTTTTGTGTTATTATCGCATTGTGCTGTGGTTATAAGAGGTACGAAAAAATCTAAGGAATGCATCTTATTCTTTCTAGAAGCTACCTCTGGCACCGCACCTTGAAAACATTTATAAAAATATAAATGACAACTTGGGAATATTTATAAAAACACCAATGACAAAATCAAAGAATACCTGCTTTGTTGCTTAGAACTGATATGAAACAGGCATAAAATCTAAAAACCTCCTGTCAAAGATGCTCTAAAAATACCTTGAATTTTTTTTCTAAAAGTAACTTCTGAAACTAACTAGGTGTCACCTGTTCTGACTAAGTAACTTAATGTAGGTTTTATTTGAAACCTGCATTACCTTAAAACTTTATAATAGCTCAGTGGTTTAGGTATCTGGTTGTGAAGGCAGAGGTGTGAGTTCAATTCCCCACTGTGCCCTCTTCGTAGAGATAAGCACAAACTGGTTCGGCACATTTTTGGAAGATCGGGCCCACAGGTGTTGCATGGCACCCCAGATTCCCTGCCCCACTGTGGCGTTCGCACCTTGAGGCCCCTGCCTGACTCCCCAAACACAGAGCACGCGAAGGCAAACCAATACTCCTTTTCACCCGCTGCCACCAGTTGATCACTAAATCAACATACTTTACTTATGGAAGGATGAAGATGAAGGTCCAAACCTCACTGTCTTTTAAATAAAACAAGTTTATTGATTACAGATGTTTGATAATTAATCATAAGTAACTTCTACAGGTTTATTTATCATCAATCTCAACCTTCTATTTGTTATAACAGTATTTATTCACTCTTCTCACTAATCACACCTCAGATCTCCCAAATACCACACTCTCCACTCTCATCTCCCTCGTGACTCTCTCACTCTGACTGACTCCCCTTTCACTCTCTGACTCCGCCTCTTTATTACATATCTCTCGGCTCCGCCTCTCAGCAACATTAGCCTGCAACATGAATATGCATGACTACTTAACATAATAAGGGTGAACGCTACATCCACCTCCTCCCACGGGTGCCCACTCGAGGGAGGAGGCCGGGCAGGGGAATCCAGGGCGCCTGCACAACATCTGTGGGCCCAATCCACCAAACAGTGTCAAAGCACCAAAGCACAGTTCATGCCCCTCTCTACTCCCGAGACCAGAGCCACCCTGTGTGGCTTTGAGCAAGTTGCACAGTCCCAGGGCAGCCCCAGAAGAAGGAAATGATAAACCACTTCTGAGGACCCTCTACCTCAGACCTGGGCAAAGTGCGGCCCGAGGGCCACATACGGCCTGCGAACCGCTCCTGTCCGGCCCGCCGGACATCAAAACCATTTATAGCTTTTTGTCTAAAGTTGATCAGTTGCTTATCTTTAACATACCACAAAAAACCTCTTTAGTATTTGTGAAGATTAACAAGTTTAAAATAAAAACAATCATAACATCACTGTTTCATTTTATTTTTAAGTAAAGTTGGTTCGGCCCCCCGAACACAGTTCAGATTTTTTCATGTGGCCCCCTATAGAAATTAATTGCCCACCCCTGCTCTACCTAGAAAACCCTGGAAAGGTTAGCCATAAGTCAGAATTGAGGGCACACAATCATATTATCTGTAGTAGGACAGAATGACGTCATTAGGAATAAAATAAAAAGAGATATATTATACATGGGCATGTGCACATGCACGTATGTGGATACACACATAAACCCAGAGCATGTTGTTCTCATGTATGAAGTTACCTGGTGCTTAAGAACAACAATAAAAACAACCAAAATACATTCAAGACTCTCTCTTCAGGGGTGCACTCAATGACTGTTTTTCCCTGAAGCACCAGTTGTTGCACCTCTGCTTGCGAGAGTTTAGTAGAGCAACTAGAAATGAACCACCTTTCAAAACGCCTCCTTTGAGGCAGGTAAGATCCTATCTGTTTGAAATTGGCCCAATCCTAATTTTAAGCTACAAATTTGTGGCTAGGATCTCCCCTTTAAGGAAAGAAGCCCATGCTGCATCTTCAGCAAAAAGATTAATACATGGAGGGGAGAGAACAAGATAACGCTCACTGATTCACATCCTCCGTCCAGCAGAATTATGAAAAAGGATTTCTATATAACTGGCTATAGGACTGTAGACATCCATTCATTGGCTGAGAATCACTAGCAGGGAGTTTTTTGATAATTAAATACATCCTCCTTCAGTCCCAGAGATCCCATGACTTCCATGCAATGAAAGTAATTATACAGAAGTAAAAAACAATAACAACCAGAGGACAGAAGTGGGAAGTTTTTAATTCCCAAAAATGACCCCTGCTTATGATGTCATCACCATTCCGCAGGTGTCATTCATGCAACAGTATAAAGCAGTTGTCTCCACTGAAATAACTCAACTTCTGCCCTAGAAATAACTCTTAGCTTCTCTGTGACAGCCAAACTTACCTTGCAGAGAGCTAATTGACTCAGCTACAGCCCGCAGTTTTAATGAATTAACAGCTTGATAGCCTCATTCCTGTGTTAATGATTCACTGTCATTTTGTCTATTGTCTGTGTCCTCACCTTGCCATGCTCCCCACAATGTGAGGAGATATATGGATACACATAGCATACTGTGAGCGTTCCAGGTGTCTTAGGAAGCAGATTGTGATCCAGAAAAGCTCATAATGAAACAAACCTGTTAATCTTTAAGCTGCCACAATATTTTGTCTTTGCCAACAGATTGAGACACATAACACAGCTACCTCTTTGGTCCCTGTCTGCAGAGCCTGGAAAGAAAGTGGGGTGGGTGAACTGCTAGTCCCAGTATCCTGAGAGTTCTCCTTAAAAGAATAAACTTTTACAAGCTCTGCCTGCTTCCTCCTAGATCCACCACTAGCACCCAATCCTCCTCATCATTTCTGGCCCTTACCTGTTTGTCTTTATACCTTCAAGGCATGCACCATACCACCCTGAATGTGCCTAATCCTGTCTAATTTGGGAAGCTAAGTGAGGTTGGGATAAATGCCTGGATAGGAGACCGTCAGGGAACCCCTGAGATGTCCAAGGAGGGCTAGAAAAAAATACTGTTTGAAATGCCGGAGCACTGCTAGAATTGATAATACCGGGCATGTTGAATCAATGGTCTGATTTACTGTAAGGCTGTTTCCTGAGGTGCTACGTTCCTACTGCTGCCCAAGAGCCCCCAATCTGCAAACCCCATCACTCTCCACAGTTCAGTGTTCTTCTGCTCCCCTAAAACACGCTATCCTTTTCCCTCACATGGTGATGCTTGGGACTGTATCCCAAAACACCTGCGTGATGCCATTCTCCCATAAAAGCCTCAAATCCCTTTTAGGTTATCTGTGAAGCCCTTAGCAAACACCCGGAGTCCCTAGGCTCAGAGCATGGAAACACTGACAGTGTTGACTCAGAGGAAATCTGGAAGCTGTATCCCCCCCACCCAAAAAACAAACAAACAAACAAACAAACAAAAATCCAACAAAATAGCCTTGTTAGTTTGTCTTGACATGCTGGCAAAGGTTAATGGGGAAAAGAAAAGAAAAAGAAAGGGAAAACATTGTTGGGCTTATTTTGCCTGAAGAAGGGGCTTTTGAGCCAGGAAAGCACACACTGAAATAAACCTACTAAATCTTCAAAGTGATTTAGTACGTTGCTTTTTTCTTTTCTTTTTTCCTTCACTTTAGCTAACATGTGGTCCAAATACCTTACACACCCTTCTCCTGAAGCCCCCTCCCTAGTTCTCACACACCTTGCATTCCCATGCTTCTGTAATGTTAAATAAACCAAACTATGTAAAACTGAAGCTGTGCCCCTGTTTACCACTGCCTCCGCTCCCCTTGCAGTTTCCCCATATTGAGTTTTAGACTAGAAGCTCCTTGGGCCAGGCATCTGTTCTCTTGTATCATGGAGTCTGGTGGCGCTACAGAAACAGACAATGTTCACCAAGACTAATTCCTCTCCCAACCCATCTTCATCCCCAGGCCTCTGCAGCGATCTTAGCTGCCAACGTTCTCCGCCTCCAGCACCCGCTATCTCTGTAGGCACTGAAAAGCCCTCCTCGGTGGTTAGGATGCTAGTCAGGGAATTTTAATTTAATTATCTTCACTTCAGCAGAGGATATTATGATTTGATTTTTGCCACTTGTAATACGATAGAAACAATTCAGGATACCTCAGGTATGCACCCCGGTAGGCAGGACATCCTTTTCGTCACAGATTTTCCCCCTCACTTTTGCCACTCAGCACCATCACATGGCAGGAAACACAGGGTAATGATTGCCAAGGATTATTGCTTCCTAACAGACAAACCAGTCTCCTCTTCTTTATGAGAAGAATATCTGAGTCACAGGAACGGTGCGCACAGTTTCTACAGAAATATCACTTTGGAAGGAAAAGAACAGTGAGGCGTCAAGTGGTCCTGAGGGAACCTTTGTATGAGTGAGAATATTGCTCTCTTGGAGACTCAAGCCCTTCTACAGAAGGCTCCCAGCTGCGATGTTCAGAGATTGGTAGAAGTAGAGACTTTAGTCAGAACATCCATACTGGCAAAGGTGGACCCCTGTAAGTCAGAGAGAACAATTTTGAGGGAAGTTAGGGCCAAATTAAAACCATAGAACTCCTTGAGTCAAGACGTGTCATAGTTTTCCTGAAAACACTGGGGAGACAGTTTTAAAACACACACAAGCATTTAAGAACACACCAATTTTTCTTATCTATGCTGTATAAGATCCATCCATCATATATATTTGGCCATCAAGATCCCATTTTAAAGGGAGCTGAAGAAGAAAGGGAAAAACAATTTGCTGTTTTCTATTGATCCACGCCAAGATTATTAAATGTAACTGCAAAACATTGTACAACGTCCAGTATGCAATGCCACTTGATCATAGGTTTAGCTTGGTGCTTCTCTCCTTTAAACCAACAACAGCTGTCAGGATTCCTTTCAAAAAAGGGGCACTTATCTTAATGGTGCATTTATTTGCTCAAGTTCAGTCACACCTGGGGGGGAAAAAAAAGGCAAGAAAGAAAAAGAAAATCTCACCCCACTGCACTTGACAAAATGTGTTTAAATCACTTATGAGCAACAGCAGTAAAGGGCACCGTGAAGGGAGGCACACAGCATGATTCAAAATGTATTCCTTTTTATGAGACAGAAAAATTACAGAAAATGTTTAAAAGGCAAAGAAATAATATTTCACTGTGAATGTATCTGGAATCTTGGTTGCTTGTAATACCTGACTGCTCTTCCCAGCTACTCCTGCCTAAAACGTTTGGAGAACAGCTCAACAAATATGGTCATTTCCCAAAGTGTCACTAACCAAAGCATGGATAGGTTCCAGCTATTATATTTGGGCTTAATAAGCGAGGATGTGAATGAGCCTTAGTAATTGCATGCCATCAAGTCAATTCAGACTTACGGTTACCTTTTCCAGAGTTTCTAGCTAGAAAGTCATTGACTATTCGCTTCTTCTGGGGGTGCCCTGGGTTACACAGATTGCCTCTACTCCCAGGAAGGCACAGTGAGGAACTGAACTCCCAACCTCTAACTCACTGAGCTACACAGTCAGTGAATGAGCCCTACAGGTTTACAAATAGCTATATATTACAGTCAGATGCCACTGGCCATGTTAGCTAGGTGGATTTGGGCATTTCAATCCCAATCGTCAACTCTTCCTACTTTATCTGTGCCCAATATAAATGCAGTCTGCTGTGCAGGTGCCACTGATCAGTGTCTGAGCAGTTGCTTTGCACAGAGAAAGTATCGTGTTCAAATCTGGACATTGCCAATTAAATAGCTCAGGTGCAGGCAGTGAGAAAGACTTCTGCCAAGACTCTGTAGAGCAGATGCCTGTCAGAGGAAACTCTGCTGGGCTAGATTAGTAAATATTCTTACCAAGTACAAAGAGAAAGTGATTGCATTTTTGTACACCTTCTTCAGATTTCAGGTTGTAAGAACAGACAGGACTTTGCACACTAAATTTCCAACTTTCCAATTGTGACAGAGGGCAAGAAATGTTGAAGAGCTTTCTGAATTTTCTTATCCGCACGTTCTGTTTCCAGCTACTGGAAGAATTCCAATACTTTGACAGATTAAGGCAAATCACGCATATTTCCCTCTCCAGCAGCCTTAACAATTCAGAACGTGGGCTTGCCAACAGACTTCTAATCTGAAGGCCAAATCATATATTAAGAGAAATGCGTACTTTCTGCTATTACCAATATAGCTGTGCAGAACTGGCCTTTTGAAATTCTTCACCTTATTTTTTGGGCCACAGAAAACTAGGGTGAAGACATCACCAAATATCTTCAGGGCAAAGAGAAAATCTCCCAACAATTTTTCAGAGGTGGTAGCAGAGCTTTGTCCTCCCCTTAGTAACTGCGTCTGCAGCTTGATCAACATTTTCCTTCCTCCGTCATGCCTTCCTTCTGTAAGAGCCTCCATGCTGCAGCAAACAGACTAGGACTCAGGAAACCGGAGTTCAAATCCCTACTTGGTCATGGAAACTCACTGGGAGATGGCAATGGTGAACCACTCCTCGAACACACAAAACACAGTACCATCTGCACACTCTTCCTGAAACTGAGGTTGCTTAGAGAGACCACTGTGTGACAACCTCGTGTAAAGACGTTGACAAAGCAGACATACAAACCGTAGCCAAGTCCTTGACTCTGTGACTTGAATAAAGGAAAACATGTGTTAACAAGGGGAAAAGCCACACAGAAAGCCTTTCTAGCTCAGCAATTGACAGTGTACAAATAAACAGGGACATACAGAAGCACTTTCACTGCAGACAACATAGGATTTGTGCAAGAAATTTACCAACCTTGTTTTCTCATTTTCCTTTACAATTTTTCAGGAAAATGGGATCAGCGTAGCAGACAAACTACTCCTGATTCTGATCTCAGTCAGTTATTAACATTTTGGCATGGAGAGAAATCTCCTTTAGGCTCTGAACTTGGCAGGACTGTGACCACAGCAGAAACTGACTGTTAATTCTGAAATCACAGAACTACAGAAGATTTTGGCAGAGAAGGAAGGATGCAAGATAAGGAGACCCCAGGATTTCATTGCCAAGAACAACAAAAAAAAGGAACTCTATCCCAGACGGTCCAATTTCCCCCAACACTGGTGCAATCTCCCAATGCTATTTAATGTAAATTCAGACCAGTGGATACAAATTTTGGGATGCTGTTTACTGGCAATGAGTAAGACTGGACTGAACAATATAATTCAGATAGCTTAAACCTTTCCCCCCACAAAAGGCAGGCCAGGACACAAAACAAAAAGTTGTTTTCTGGCACGACACTTGACAGCCAATTATTTCATTTACTGTGATTAAAGAGGAGCAATTTCAAACCATAAAACCATTCTTGGGCTGTACCATTGCAAATTGCAGGATGTGAATGAAGTCTGCATGTTGGAAGGCTTCGTCCATGAAAATGCAACCGTAAGAATATATGAAGACCTCCACTGGAGCAAAGCAAAAATTTGTCTAATCTATCACCCACAACTAGCCCTAAAAAGAAACGAAAGAAAAGAAAAGAGGCCACTCTGGGTGATTTACGGCAATAAAAATAACTATAATAACAGTAACAAACGAAGGCTACAAACCAAAAATTAAAGTTAAAAACAAAATTAACATTGCAATTAAATACATTAAAAGGCATTAAGAGGAAGGTGGCAGTTGAAACAAATTAATAGCTGTTAGATACAGTGGTCTCCTCGGTTAAAATGAGTTGGAAAGCCTGCTGGAAAAGCAGAGTTTTTAATGTTTTCTTGAAAATCGCCAGGGAAGGGGCCAGGCGGATTTTAGACGGGAATTCATTCCAGAGCCAAGGAGCAACCGCAAAGAAGGCCCAGTTTCTTGTCCTCTCCCCTCTTGGCCTCCTTTGGGATTAGCATCCTCAGCCATCCCTGCCTGTGTTATGTGAGTAGCAATAAATTTGAACTGTGTGCAATGCAGGGCCTGCCCTGAGTCTCTTACGATATCTCACTGTCCTCAGACGTCTTCAGGATTTTATGTCCCATCACCAGTGTTCAACAAGCCAGCATCAGTGAGCTGCTATATATAAAAAGGAAGGGGAACAATCCTGTCTTAGGCTTCAGGTAGCAAAATGTCACCTGTTTAAGGTGATCACTTTATTTATTTATTTATTAGATTTATACCCCGCACCATCTGGCAGCCAGGCCACTCTGGGCGTCTAACAAGAACAAGACAAACAACACACTATTAAAACACAATAAGAATAAAATAATACAAACTTTCAACAGATACAATAACTAGTAGGATAAATTAAAACAGATGGCTATAAAGATGGTAGAAAGGATGGTGAAAGGATGGCAAAAAGGATGATAAAAGGGAAGCAGAGATATCAGCAACTTAATGCTCAGGGAAAGCCTGACGGAAGAGCCAAGTTTTCAATGCTCATTTAAACCCATCCAACGAGGGTGCCAGGTGTATCTCCATGGGCAAATTGTTCCACAGGTGGGGGGCGACCGCCAAGAAGGCCCGGCTTCTTGTTCTTTCCCTCCGGGCCTCCTTTGGGGTCAAGGCCTTCAACTGCCCTGCCTGTGAAGAATGGGTATTACAGACAGATCTGGCTGGGAGCAGGTGTTCTGCTAGGTACCGAGGTCCTAAACCATTTAGGGCTTTGAATGTTATCATCATAACCTTGAAGTCGATGTGGAAACGAACCGGTAGCCAATGAAGGGCGGCCAGAATGGGGGAGATGTGCTGAAATTTTTTCACCCCAGTTATTAATCTGGCCGCCGAATTCTGAACCAGTTGTAGTCTCCGCATCAACCTCAAGGGTAGCCCCATGTAGAGAGCACTGCAGTAGTCTATTCTTGAGATTACGAGTACATGAATCAAAGTCGTGAGCGCCCCCACGTCTAGATAGGGACGCAGCTGGGCAATCCTCTGAAGATGGAAATGGGCTGCCCAGACCACAGATGTCACGTGGGTTTCCATGGTGAGATCTGGGTCCAGACAGATGCCCAAGCTGCGAACCTCACTCTTCGTGGGAAGAGTCACTTCCCCAAAGGAAAGGGAGTTTCCCAACCCACCAGCAAATTCCATAAAATCATCCTGTGTCACTCACTGAGTGCTTTGTGAAACCAATACCGCTGCCCACCAGATTCCAATGGATGATCTTACATCCTAGTATTATGACTTATTGGAAAGTTTGCAAAAGTTACCTTATTTAAACTCCAGCTCGTCAGCAGCCAGTACAGCCATAGGTTCTGGGAGCTGTAGTCCTAACAGATAACTTTTCCCAGCTTAGACTCAGTTCAGCATCCCTCTAAATCCAGCATCCACCAAACGTGTTACGCTACAACCCCCATGATCCCTCCTCACCAATGCTCCAAGTGACTGGGAGTCATAACCCATCACATCTATCTGGGAGATGTCAGGTTGGGGATGGTTGATACGACTGCTGAACAGCTCAGTGCTTTAAGCATCTGACTGTGGAGCCAGAGGTTGGGAGTTCGATTCCCCCACTGCGCCTCCTTGACAGGGGCTGGACAGATTGATCTACAGGATCCTTTCCAGATCTGCAAAGGACATCTGGCGGGGACATCTCAGTTTTCCTTGAGGACCTCTGGCAAGGACACATATGGTGTTTCAAATTCCCTGGTTATTTGAGATGCCTTTCTGCAGTCACTCTCTACATAGAAACAAGAAGCACACAGTGACATTTGCTTAGTTTGCTAGACTATGACTCAAAAGACCTGGGTTCAAATCCCCATTTGGCTGTGAAACTTACCGGGTTCTTGGGTCAATCACATCCTCCCAGCCTGACCTACTGCACAAGGTTGTTACGATCGGGAGGAAAAGAAAACCATGTACACAATCCTGCATTCAGTGGAGGAAAGATAAGATATCTACATAATAAATAAAGACTACATGAAAACTTCTCTTTTTAGCAATTGGTTTTCTAAAATCTGTTTGATGTTTGTTTTCTACACTATAGGACAGCATTTAAACCTTATCTATTTGCTACTTCTCTACAGGGCACTCTTGCCTGGAGCTGTCACCACTCGCCATGGGACTGAGCAAGCTAGGACAAAAGGCTTTTGTGAACCAGAGGAAAACGACAGACCCACCTGAGGCCTGCTCCATATGGAGTAGACAGGTCACAGCAGAATTACCAGAAACCTGGTTAAATTTATCTGGATCACCATTCTCTCTCTCAGACAGAGGGATTCAACTGTAATTCTCAAGTGCTGCTTGCAGGAGAGAAGCCATTTTGGGAATATTTGATGACCTTCATACATTCATGCTGACAAATCAGTCAGGGAGAGGCAAGGGTGAGGAGAAGTACAGAGAAAACCGCCTCCTCCCCCCAAGTTCTGTATTATGTGGAAAAGACCTAACTTAAAGGATTTGTGGGAATTACAAAATTAACTGTCAGCCGGGGAAAAAAAGGTATCCATTAACGCAGCGGTCCCCAACCTTTTTGGAACCGCAGACCGGTTGGGGTGGGTGGGTTCCATGCGCGGGGGCACCCCCGCGCTCGTGGGTGGGAAGCCCACGGACCGGCACCGGGTCATGGACCGGGGGGTTGGGGACCCCGGCATTAACGGACAAACTGTAGCTTTGCAAGATTTCCTAATTTGCAAGTTTTTTTAAAAAAATGCAAATAACATCAACTAACTAACTGACCAAGGACTGATCAGATTAACTGGGACAGAGATGTTGGTTGGGGAGGCCGGGTTTAATCCTTTCTTGCCTTGCTCTAGTCCTGACAGAACATCAGCATTTGGGCAGAGGGTAGGCAATGCTGGTAGGAGATGGGAGTTAATTTTCTGCCCTGGGACACTCCAGTGGCTGCACAGACGACCAAAAATACCCCAAAAAAGCAAAACATGAAACTGGAAGTAGCAGAAGTTTATTTTCAGTCTTGGGGAAAAAAAGAGAATTTGGTGGTGTTAAAAACAACAGGGAGTTCCAGGAGCTTCATTTCACACACTATGATAGAAAAAGAGAGGATGGAGGTGCTGAGCATCATAAGAAAACTTTGAGGAGCCACATGAAGCCCCAGGACTCCAGTTTTCCCAACTGTGATTCGTGCTACTGTGTTAATAACAAAGCAGTAACTGTGAGCTGGACCATAAAGAAGGCTGACCGCCGAAGAATTGATGCTTTTGAATTGTGGTGCTGGAGGAGACTCTTGAGAGTCCCCTGGACTGCAAGGAGAACAAACCTATCCGTTATGAAGGAAATCAACCCTGAGTGCTCACTGGAAGGACAGATCCTGAAGCTGAGGCTCCAATACTTTGGCCATCTCATGAGAAGAGAAGACTCCCTGGAAAAGACCCTGATGTTGGGAAAGTGTGAAGGCAAGAGGAGAAAGGGACGACAGAGGACGAGATGGTTGGACAGTGTCATCGAAGCGACCAACATGAATTTGACCAAACTCCGGGAGGCAGTGGAAGACAGGAGGGCCTGGCTTGCTCTGGTCCATGGGGTCACGAAGAGTCGGACACGACTTAACGACTAAACAACAACTGTGAATTTTTTGCAGTAACTGTTATTAGTATGTAATTAACACATTGCTTTTTGTTCTAAAAAAATAATTTAAAAGGAGGAGGAAATAGCCAAAATGGTCCCACTCATCCTCATAACAAAACAAATTTAATGCAATGTGTTAAACATTACTAAAAATTTTTTTTAAAAAAATGGGCAAATATTCTACTAGGATGTAGGATCTTTCTTATACGTGTGTCCATGCCCTGTTTTTATTTCAACAACAGCTCTATGGGAGAGGTTTGGCCAAGCAAGGGATTGCAAAGGACTTTCTCATGAATTTTGGAATCACACCAACAAATTTGAACTCAGCTCTCTTAACACCTAAGACCAGTATTCTAGCACACCTGCTAAAATGGATTTTATGGCTGTGAAAAATCAAAGCAGCTAAATAAGAAGCTATCCCCTTTTCTCCCACTCCAGCTGTGAGGAACATCATTAGAGCAAGGATGGGACCTTCCCTTCCTTTTAATCATCCCACAACCCTGCTGTGCTGTTCCATTTCACTAAACACCCCCACTAAGGAAGAGACCAAGCTACCACCTCCGCCTGGATTAGCAGGGCACCCATTTGCTTTTACTTAAGGCAGGATATAATTACAACAGAGGCGGATATCATTGATCAAATCTCGATTTGTTTCCCTCAATTTTACACATAGAGGCAGTGCAGCGTAAATATAACCTGACTCTCTCCTGCTGAAATGTACTACTTAAAAAAAAAAAAGGAAAGGAAAAAAGGAAAAGGAGCAGCAAGCAACTACACCACAGGACTCCTGCCTGGTACAGACAGGGAAGCCAAAATGTCCCTCATGTAATTGTCTTCTAACAAGAACATCAGGAGGGTTTCGATAAAACCCTGCAGCTCCTTTTCCCCTCTTGTCCTGGCAATAAGTGAAAACAAACCCCGACAGGGCTCTGCAGCACAACTGGGGCCTCTGTTCTCAGTCCATTTTTTGCCTCATCAATTAGGCTGGGTCTACTTTGTAGAGCCACCTGCTTCAAAACTCTATACATCACCCCTGTCCAACAAAGGGCCAGATTAAGGAGAGAATCTGATGGGCTATGAAGTAGAGACAGGACAAAACGAGGATTTTATCTGCCTCTCGGGTCCCAAATGCTACTCACCTGAGAGGAAAGTGCTTCGTCAGTCACACGTTCGTTAAAATAGGATAACCCAGGTTAGGTTAGGATCTGGAAAAACCAATAGATGCTCCTTGGAGCTTCTTGGAGAACAAGAGATACACAGGAATTAACAACACTCACTATTTCTCCCAATGTGGGCCACTATGGTTCACATTTTGCAGATTGGAAAGCTGAGGCTGTCAGGTTTCAGCCAGAAGCTTCTCTTAGTGAACTGCAATTCTGTGTACTGTTGTGGGGGCAATATTTTGATACCTCTCGAGGAATCTTTAAACACCATCCTCCCAGCTGTCTGCATTCAATGGTTATCATCTGTGGTTAAATTTTCAGAACCATTTGCTTCCTCTTTATCCCAGATTTTATATCAACCGTAAGAAACTTGAGGTAAGCAAATAAATCTCAGGCCAGAATGCTCCTGGGCCTAAGAATCATGTGATCATAAGGAAATCTCCTACCAGTGCCTGCTATCAAGTTTCTAGGTCTTCTCCTCTCTCTCCTTTTCAGTGCCTTCTCCAAAAAGGAGGCTACCCATTTACACCTCATACTGCCAATTCCACCATACCACCCTAAACATATCGAATCCAATTCTAACTCATTTTGGAAACTAAGCCGGGTCAAGTCTGGTTAGTAGACGGGTCATAGACTACCAGGAAATAACAGTGGTTCTTCCCTACAGTGCTATGAAAGAACCTTCCCGATACTCTGGAGAGTCATCATGGCCAATCAGAGTTGATGATACGAGACCCAAATCATCTCACATAAATCTAATTGTCCCAGAACCTACATGGATGTCACATATATACATTGTGTATATACGAGAGCCAGTGTGGATGACTGGGACTTTAGCAGTCTACATTCAAAAATGAAACTCACCAGATGTTCTCAGGTTAATCTCACTCTTATCTCAGCCTGACGTACCTCACAGTACTGTTGTAAGGATCAGAGCCATCTATACTACTTTGAGCTCACTGAGTGACAAGTGCAATATACAGTAATGAAGGAAGGAAGGAAGGAATCTGCCAGTTATCAGGTCTGTGGCAGCATATACATTCATTCTTACTCTTCTTTTCTGAGAAAAAAAATGAGCTAGCAAAAAGGCTATCTCGAGCATCCTGCTTCTTAAATGCTAATGCAAAGCATAAGTTAATTGTGTGGAAAGGGGAGAAGATAAAGTACAGGTCATTCCTGTACCCAGCTCAGATGACCTCAATGGTCTTTTAAAGTCAAGCTGATTTAAATCACAATTAAAATCAAAAGATCTGATACTTTACAACTTAAATAAACAAAAAATATGATTTTTAAAATTTTTAATATACCCTGCCAGGAATTCTGTCTGTTCTTGATTGACTGACTTCTACGGTACTTATATTTAACTTATATTCTTAGAGTCTGTCTATCAGCTCCACTTTGTTTCTCTCCTCCTCTTCCTGAATATCTAAGGAGCAGACAAATTACTGCTCCCATGTGCTCTCAAAAGCATGTCTATCTACTAGTTAGAAGTAGGACTTAGGCTTTTCTAACTTGAATTGGGCGGCCGCAGCCACAGTCAATGGATGGCCACGAGGGGCAGCCGAGCATGGCTGCTCCTTCGCCTCTGCCTCTGGCTGCTGCAAGGGTCAAAATTGGGGGTCGTCTTATACATTGGGGGGTCTTATACATGGAAAAATACGGTAACTCAAGACAGTAACCAAACTATGGTGTTTACACATCTGTGGTCCTCCAACTGTGGAAACCACTGTGACACTGTGATGTGGTATAGTCACACACAACTAGCAACTTGTCTGATTGTCTGCAGCAAATAGATCCCAAACAGGCTACTGTCCAGGACGAGTAGAGATAAACAAGAACCACAGGTTTGGCAGTTTTGCCCTGTTAATTTAGTACCACAAGAGGTGTTTGGCAGTTCAGCACCTCATCTCCTTTGGCGGGCACTCACTCAGAAGCAACAACCGAAGGAGGTGGAGCAGGGAAGCTGGGACACTGCCTCCCAAGCGGGTGCCAACTGGAGGCAGTGGGGATCACCTGTTGTAGCAGTGAATGAACCAAGATAAACCACGAAACAGTGGTTTGTGCCCATCTCTATTACTGAGTAGATACAGGATTAAAAGATTAATCCAGATTCCAATAAAATCTGCATCTCATCTGGAAGGAACTTGGAAAATTTAGGTTTGTTGGACTACAACGCCTGGAATCTTCTCACCACAATGGTTACTGGCCATGTCAGCTTGAGGATTCTGGAGTTGTAGCCCAAAGCAGTAACATTTCCTAAGCAATGCCTAACAAGGTGTCGGTTATATGCCTGGTCATGTGTGTCTATAGTACCTCATCAGACAGCCATAGTGGTTTCTTAACTTCTAACATTACATTTTGTTTACTGTGGCATGTTTTAAAACACTTCACATCCTCTGGTATTTTTTTCTTCCCTCTCTTCTAGCCCAATCCTAAAATAAAATAAAATAAGCACACCGAACAAGTGGTTTCATTTCTGCAGCTTTTTCTTCCCGAGACATGAAAATGCAAATCCAAGGCAACATGAAATATCTTTTCCAGCCAACGTGCTCTGGAAAACTTGTGTTAATTTATGGCCGTTTGAAACCCTGCACCCAATGTTTTTCAATGTGTATTAAATGGAATTAAGGGGGAAAAACAATATCTTTTCACTTTTAGGTACCAAATGTCAAGAGCTGCCTGAGAAAACATTGTATTTAGAGGGAGAGAAACTAACTTACAGGTGAGCGTGAAGTCTGTACCACAGAATCTGAGTTTTATCTTTTCTTTTGAACCTAGAGATTACTAACCGAGGCGGGTTTCAGTCTGAACAGATGAACTATGGTTAGGTGGTTTCTGGGCTAATCTGTTGCCAGGAATAGAATATTCAGATGGAACGCGGCACTTGATGGCCAAGAGGCATCAGAACACTCCCACCCAATCAGCTCCCGGTACGGAAATGGGAACAGTGCTGAATGTTCTGTTCACCCTACCAGATTCTGCTGCTGCTGTTTTGGTTTGTTTTTTAAATACATGGTCTTCCACACTATAAGTGGTGCCTCGACTTACGAACGCCCCTACCTACGAACATTTCGACTTACGAACAGCTCCGCTCCCAAAATTTTGCTTCGACTTGCGAGCGGAGCTTCCAGGTAAGAACAGAAAAAGGCAGGGGGGAAAGGTGGGAAGTTCAAACCGTTTGTGGCGAAGAGGCTGCTTCTTTGTAGCTCTTTCGCCCCAACGGTTAGAGCAGGGGGTCCGGGAACTGGCGCGGGTCTACTCATGCGTAAGGGCCGCCGAAGGCCCTGGGCTAAGGGCGCGCGGGTCGGAGGGGCTCCTCCGTGGATGGGGCGTGCGGCGGCGGCGCAGGAGGAGGAAGGAGAAGCGGGGCGGCTCCGGATCGCCGCTGGGCGCGGGAAGCCAGTGCACTCCCTGCCCATCCCTGGTGCGGGTCTACTCATGAGTAAGGGCTGCTGAAGGCGCGGGTCTACCCATGGGTAAGGACCCCTGCCGCCGCCTAGGCTGCCCAACGCCGCCGGCCGGGGCCTGTCGCCAGCCGCCAGCCGCCAGGGAGTGAGTGCCATCGGAAGGAGGCTTCGGTCTGCCTGGTAAGTTGCTGCTTTTTAAAAACTTATGGGTGGGTTTTGCAGGGTGGATTTGGGCTGAGGGGGGTTATGTTTCTGTGCTGTGTTGTTGTTTTTGGTGATTTATTTTTTTATTTTTTTTTTGCAGTCCCAGCGTGGGGATTGCTCGATGTTTATTTTTGTGGGGTTTTTTTGTTTGTTTGTGGGTTTTTTGCAGCCTTCGGGGCTTGCTCTGTTTATTTTTGGTTGTTGTTTTTTTTAAAGCCCCAGCGCCTTCCGATGGGGCTTTCTGTGTGCTTTATATATTTTTTTGGTATTTTTTTAAAATGCTGGAACGGATTAATCCCGTTGCATTTCAATGGGAAATGGTGCTTCGACTTAGGAGCATTTCCACTTACGAACATCTTCTGGGATGGATTAAGTTCGTAAGTCGAGGCACCACTGTACATACAAATGCACACCTGAACAGCATGCCTCTGATCTAGTGTTTTCCAGTAGTATACTTTTTTTTAAAAATGCTGCTCTTAGAGTCACCCGTTGACAGAAATGACCAGAAATCGCTTGCTTCGGAAAACCCAGAAAGAAAACGGAATGGATAAGGTCTGTTCTTCAACATTACTTGTTCCAAACTTTTTGCATGTGCCACTTTCAGGAACTAGTGTGGCTGCATGAAAAGGAGAAGAAGGTTCCCGAGCTTTTTAAAATTGTCAGCAGGTGCATCTTAGCATACATATGGCCACCCTACTAGTAACATAGCACAGGTGAGAAAAGTGTTGGATTACAAATCCCAGCTTTCCAAAATCTGTTGGATTACAAATCCCAGCATTCCCCACCCCTGGCTATGCTGACTAGGGTTCATGGGAGTTGCAATCCAACAAGTCACATTTTGCCCATCACTGAACCCTATGGAACTTCCTGCCTCAGTATTTTCCTAATGGGTGCCTTGCAGAGGATGTCAGACTACAGCTGCCATCAGCCCCAGCCAGCATGATCAATTGGGTCAGGATGATGGGAATGGTTGTGTACACATCTGGCGGGTGCCAGGTTGTGGAGATAGATCCTAAGCTGAAGGAAGAGAAGTGTGGGCAAAGTGCAACCCTCCAGAAGATGCTGGCCGATAACGCCCATCACCCCTAGCAGCCATAGCCAGGGATGAGGAATGCTGAGTATTGCATTCTAACAATATCTAGTGTGCCTCACTTCAGGTGAGATGCTGAAAGCATCTCTCTTTCAACAAGCTTTTGGTATTCTGATGTTGTTGTTGTTGCTCCGACTGGGGGGTTGGTCCGACTGTATATTTAAACAGGACTTTTGGCACAGATTGGTGGATGTAGTTTTGCTGCTAGTGATGATATATTTGAATGGAGAACTTGGTTTAAAATATGTACTTGTTTTAATATGTTCTTGTAAATAATAATAATCTTAGAACAGCAAAGCTGGAAGGGACCCTATGGATCATCGAGTTGAGCTTCCGTCAAGGAGGCACGGTGGGAAATTGAACTCCCAACATCTGGTTCCGCAGCCAGGATATCTAAACTACTGAGCTATCCAGCAGTTCATGTATGCAACAGTGCTCCAATACTGTAAATTACTGTGCTTTTTAACTGCACCTGATTTTAAGCATATTTGCAAGCTACCTTGAGTCTCACAATGAAGAAAAGTACAATATAAGTGAAAGAAGAAAAAATAATATATTAGAAAAATTAATTAATTTAATCAATAGATCATTAATTTTGCTTGTCTATGCCCTTCCCTTCTGATTCTAATACTAGCTTGATGATTATTTTTAAATGATGAGTTATTGTTAAGGAATGTCTTCCCCCATGAGACTCGGCTGCCCCCCCTCCTTTCTTTTTGGCAGCACGTGAAAACATTTTTATTTCAACAGGCTTTTGGTGGTTAATATCTGATGTTAAAATAGCTAGTTGCGTTACATTTGCTGCTAATACATTCGTTTAATGTGTTTTTAAATGCTTTCGTATTTCTCAATTTGTTTTATCTGATGATTTCAACAATTCTTTGTTTAATAATTTTTTAATTTCTGTTCGTATGCTGCGTTTAATTCTTGTTCTTTAAATGATTTTTGAGCCACCTTGAGTCTCACTGTTGGGAGAAAGGCAGCAATAGGAATGCAATAGCTAGATAAAATAATAAATAAATAAAATTATACCTTCTTCCATCAGCTACTTTGAATGACTCTTTCTAGAGCAGAAATGCAGACAATAAATGTTACAAAAAAGCAGTGATTATCTCTCTCTCTCTCTTTTGGCCTTCAGAGGTTTTGAACTACAGCACCCCAAACTCCCTGGAACCATGGACTAGCTCAACACATCTGAACAACCAAAAGATGAGAGCCACTGAATTAGAAGATGAGTTACCAACTCCGATCTCTCTAGCATCACCTGAACAGCCACTTCACCTCTCCGATTGCTTACAGAACTCGTTCCTGTGGCTCAAGTGCCACAGCTTTGAAAAAGAGGTCAGGAAATCAATTCTGATTTACACAAAAGAGCGCTTGCTATCTGTCATTATTTCACCTGTGTCTAGTATCAAAACTATAATCCAGCACACACTCAAACTCCAGTCATATCCCATTAATTTCCATATCATGTACAGGTTAGATCTCTGCAATGCATTCTGTCTACAGCTAAAATTATAGCTGATGCAAAGTGCTCTCTGGACTCACAACAGTGCTTGGAACATTTTTTTTAAAGCAACTTTGTACTGTTACTTTTTATTTAAAGCATACTGCACTGCCAACATGTTACTAGCATATTACTCTTTTCATAACTTTTTATTACACATTAAAAATAAAGAAAAGCCCTAAATCTCCTACCCACCCATAAATCTTCCAGAAGCCAACATTTTAAGAGGAATGAGTAATGGGTGGGAGGCAGATTTAGGAAGAATTCCAAAAATCTCTCTAGCTTATTTCTATTTTTAATGTGCATTCAAAAATTGTGAAAGAAGGAACATGCTAGTTTAAGTAAAGCAATAATGAGCAAGAAATGAAGCAGGCATTACATTGTTTTGCAGAAGGACTGAAATGACACTTTATTTATTTATTTTGGGCATTTATATCTCACCCTGTTAGCACACAGCACTATGCTGGGGGGGTGCACATATAAAAACAACAAAATAGCACAATCAAACAAAATATGAAACTAGACAACAGCAAATTGAAATAAACCAGCAGTAGGTCCTGATGGTGCAGCGTTTCAGAGCAGCAGTACAGAAGCGAGTAAATGTGAGAAGCATGAATCAAGGCAAGCCTGAAATTGTAAAACAAGCAAGGGAATATTTAAACATTGTTCACTCTAAGCACAGCAATCTAAAGTGAACTGGGATACTACATTTTCAATCAGGAAATCACAAAGTGTTTTATTCTGAAAATGACAAACTCAAAGAAGTGGTTGGCTCTATTAGTGAGGTGATTTGTAGCACATGCAATTCAGGGCTATAATGCAAAGTTTGGATGAATAATATCAATCAGACTTCATAGAAAGCCTATTGATATAACCGTAATTCAAGTCTGTGGCCCAATTACAGAGGTTGAAGAAGAAAATGAAAGGTTTTATGCAAAAGCTTTTATGTCCAGAAGGAAACTGATGACAAACCAAAAAAGGATGTGCTGATTATCATGGGTGACTGGAAAGCAAAAGTATGACATAAAGGAGAACCAAGCACTGCTGCAGAATTTGGCCTAGGAGTCAGAAATGAGGCAGGATTCCTACTCATGGAATTCTGTGAAGACAACAATTTGTTTACCACAAATACAGTCAACCAGGTGGTTGTACCTGTGGAGACCAGATAGCCAACACAGAAATCAGGTAATTGTGGAAACTCTTTTTTGCCCACAAAAACAAGATTAGGAGTAGAAAATGGAAAATACCATGAAATATTAATATCAAAAATTACAGTCAAGGTTGTTGTTGTTTAGTCGTTTAGTCGTGTCCGACTCTTCGTGACCCCATGGACCAGAGCACGCCAGGCCCTCCTGTCTTCCACTGCCTCCTGAAGTTGGGTCAAATGAACAGTAAGGTAATGAACAGTCAAGGTAATGAACAGTAAAACGGTCATAGCTACAAATTATAATTTAAGTAACATTGCTGCTGAATGTAAAGACCCTGTAAAGAACAGATTTGCAATACTAAATTCAACAGACTATGAACCTGAACGACTGAAAGCAGAAATATTATCGGGAAAGATGTAAAAAGACTGTTCCTATACTCAAAAGAAAATAAAAGCCTCAATGGATGATGGATGGAACTCTTCAAACTGTTCGCAGATGAGAAGCAAAAGTAAACAATGACAGAAATAGGATCAGAATCCTAAATGCAACTTTTCAGTAACCTGTGCATAGGGAGAAAGAGAACTATTATAAGTAATGCCAAAAAACCCACAAAACTATAGAAGAACATAACTCAAAAATATAACAAACTATTTCATCCATAATATATAATCTGATCAGGTTAAAATAAAAGATGGAAACACAACAAAATACTAACAAGGTGAACAAATATGGAAAACAAAACAATACCCCATAAACTGGAAATGTTCAATATTCATTCTGTGCCAAAGACTGCCCTAATTATAGGATTTTGTGGAAATTTCCCATGCAAAGGAAGTGTTGTTTAAAATTTTTACAACAAAAGTATTTATTATATATGGAATGAGAAATGGCAGAAATGTTCTAACAGGATTCAGAAGAAGATGAAACACTACAGATCCATCATTTCCAAGCCTGGGTCCCCAGATGTTCTTGGACTAAAACTCCCAGAAGCCTTCACCATTAGCTGTCCTGCCAGGATTTCTGGGAATTATAATCCAAGAACAACTGGTGACACAAGCTTGGGAACCACTGCTGTAGATGCTACTGTAAATATATCTTAATTGCTGGAACGTAATGAAGAATTTCAGAAGAAAATCAATTTGTCCTTTATAGGCCTTTGATAATGGATAATGGAAAGCCATGGACTTTTGTACAGAAATGGGTATATTACAATATTTGATTGTCCTGATGTGCAACTTATACTATAGATAAGAGGGTATTTTTTAGGACAGAATACAGAAAAACAAAATGGTTCCCCACTGGCAATGGTGTCAGACAAGGGCATATTTATTTCCCTTTCTGTTCAATCCACATGCTGAACATATCTTATGAGAAGCTTAAATTCCAATGAAGGAGAAATGAAAACTGGAAGAAACAGCAGCAGTTTAAGATACGCAGATAATGCTGGCTTACTGGGAGAGAAAGTAGCGGCGACTTGAAACAACTATTGAGAAATGTTGAAGAAAGAAGCCTAAAAGTAGGATTTCAGCTGAATATCAAGAAGACAAAAATAATGTCTGCAGAGGAATTACATAACATTAATGTTGACAATGAAGCAATCATAACAGTTTAAGATTTTCTACACCTCAGTTCAATCATTAATCCAAACAGAGACTACAACCAAGGAATCGGAAGAAGACGGAGACTAAAAAAAGGGCAGCAATGAAGGACATAGAAAACATGGTCCAGTTTTATCAATGTGGCAGTGGAGACCAAGATCAAGACCATTTATACTATACTATTTATGATTACTAGATAAAGATGTGAAACAAGGCAGTGATGAAAGTTGAGAGGGGAAAAAATAACTACGAAGGGGAGCTTTAAAGATATAATCAATAATCAGAAAGAAAGGTTATATAGATCAAATCATAACTCTCACTAGAAGCTAAGATGGCTAAGCTCTCATATCTGGGACACATCATAAGAAGACAAGACTTACTGGAAAAAGCAATAACAGCAAGCAAGGTTGGAGGCAGTAGAAGAGGAACACCTAATATGAGATGGACTGACTCAACAAAGGAAGTCACAACCTTTAATTTACAAGATCTGAGCAGGGCTACTAATAACCTTTTGGGAATCACTAATTTTTATGTTGTTGTTATGTGCTTTACTTTGCTGTCACACAACATCTGACTTGTCCATGCAACACTGATCGTTTTTTCAAGGCATATAAGATATTCATAGGTACAGTGGTGCCTCGCAAGACGAATGTAATTCGTTCCGTGAGTAGCGCTGTCTTGCGAAAAAATCGTCTTGCGAAAAGCAGTTTCCCATAGGAATGCATTGCAATGCATTCCTATGGGAACCTCGCAAGACGAAAAAATTTCATTCTTCTTGCGAGGCATCGATCTTGGGGAAAAAATTTGTCTTGCGAAGCATGGCCATAGAAGAAGCCGTCTTGCGAGGCACCATAGCGATCGCAAAAACCATTCGTCTTGCGGGTTTTTCGTCCCGCGAGGCGTTCGTCTTGCGAGGCACCACTGTATATGAAACATTCCAGGAGTGGTTTACCACTGCTAACCCCAAAGAACTTCCACAGTCAAGTCAATATTTGAAGACAAGTCCCTTGAATCCTAGTTCAATGCTGATTCCACTACAACACTATGGCTTCCATTTATTCACAGGGTGGCCTTTAAGTTGGGAGTGACTTCATGGCACAGAATAGCAGTTACGTCTAAACTCAGTGTCAGTGTCAAGTTTTTCTGTCTATG
Source organism: Intellagama lesueurii (assembly GCA_037013535.1). Taxonomy (NCBI): domain Eukaryota; kingdom Metazoa; phylum Chordata; class Lepidosauria; order Squamata; family Agamidae; genus Intellagama; species Intellagama lesueurii. Next base: position 14,265,352 of record JBAJHW010000003.1, read on the forward strand.
AACTCTGAAAAATGAGATCATATATCATGCATCCTACATACATATTGCACCATTTATTCTCAAGTCATCCCCATAACTTAGTTCAATATACTGTTGTTATGTGCCATCAAGTCAGAACCAACTTAAAGCGACCCCAATAGGGCTTTCAAGGTAAGTGAGATATTTAAACTGTGATTTTACCAGTTCTACTCCCCCAGTGAGTTTCCGTGGCTGAATCTGAACCCTGATCTCCAGAGTCCTAGTGCATCACTCTATCCACTACACCACACTGGGCATCAACAGACTCCTTCAAATGTATTCTGCCCCCACCGATGCAGAAAATTAGGCAGGGAACTTTTAACCCAAAGGGAAAAGTATTAGCTACCTAAAAAGCGATATGTACCATGAAACTCATTTCATCCACTTTTCCCAGTTTACTTCACTGTGTATTTTCCCAGGTAAAGGTGAGTTTAATAGGTTGGTTCCTTCACTCAATCACCCAAGTGCACGTGAGGAAACAGCCACTACAGTACAGACAGAGATTTCATATGACAGTGAACAGACTGTGTTACACATTTGGGTAAACACACAGCACTTACAAAGAGCTAAAGCCAATGTTAAGTCACATTCTGCTGGAGTAGGCCCACTGTTAGTCAAAACTAATGTTGAGATCCATTGATTTCTCTGGGTCTACTCTAGTTGCAATTAACACTGGATTTAACTCTACATTAATAAACTAAAATAGTCCTATCACCCCATGCGCCAGCTGGTTTATAATCAACTGGTTTACCTACTGCCAACGCCTTTCTGTCAATTTCAACAACTTTGTGAATGGCCACCATTAATAATCCAATGGCTGAAATCCTGTTGCTTTGTTACACAAAAGGTGTAACGTCCAGTCATTCCTAGTTGGCGGTTAATGAGTCTCCACTAGGATGAAATATGCAGCAAGGATAAGCATGCAGCAAGCTGAGGGCGCTCGTGCCTCTGAGAATCCCAGTGGGATGCTTTGATGGCTTTCCACGAGCACAACAAGATTTCAGCCAGTGGTCCAAGGGCTGTGGTTTGTACAATTGTTATCTAATTTCCTCTCACTTTACAGCCTACAATCCCATTCCCAACCATACTTACACTGTACACTAAGCACCTGATAAAGTAGCCTACAAATCATAAAACTTTCATGCTACAGTCAACCCTCGACTTACGAACTTAATCTGTTCCGGAAGGACGTTCTTAAGTCAAAAGGTTTGCAAGTTGAATCAGCATTTCCCATAGGAATGCATTGAAAACCAATTAATCTGTTCCAGCTGTTTTTGGTTCTTAGGTCGAGGGGCGGTTTGTAAATCGAAGCATTAGTTCCCATAGGACCTAATGCAAAGCCGGTTAATCCGTTCCTACAACTAGGGGCAGAATTTTTTTTCTTTTTTTTTCCTTTTAACCTAAGATGACTTAGGTTTAAAAAAAAGGAAAGAAAAGAGGGAGGGAAGGAGGGAACAGACACCTTTTCAACAGAACACCTTGAAAGTTCAAATGTCGCGCTTTCCCTGCCTCCCGCGCGTTTTTTTTTTCAGTTCGTAACTCGAAGCAAAGTTCGCAAGTCGAGGCTATATTTTTCTATCAGAGCGGTTCGTAAGTCGAAATGTTCGTAACTAGGGCCGTTCGTAAGTCGAGGGTTGACTGTATCATGAATTTGTTAGGTTTCAGGTATCACAGAACTCTGTTGTTTTTAACTACACCACACTAACACTACCCTTTGAAAGCTGTTAAAATTTTGAATAGTAGCAGCTTACAACTGCAGCTCTAGTTCAGCGTGATCCTATGCACTTTTGCTCTGCGGTAAGGTGCCTTGTGTTCCGTTCTTCAACATCAGAAATGGACTTCCAGATAGTTCCCATCTTAGATTTTTATTTTATTTTATTTGCATTGCTGGTGGTCCATTGCAAATCCTAGAGCTTTCTGAGAGCAGAAATTGAGTCCGGAACCTACCAAACTCATCCACCTCTTTCGTAGAACAAAAGCCTGGCTTAACGACTGGAAAAATATGTTCAGTGTTCTGGCTGATGCACACAAGCCCCTGTAACTGGCTTAGAGGAGAAGCAAAGAAGTCACTTGTCCATGTTTATGCCAGCAAAGCAGGAGCTTAGATTCAGGTGCTATATTAAGCTAAAAACTAACTGAACCCAAATTGGTGGATGGAACATTCACTCAAGTGTAGCATTTGGGAAGAACTTCTTTCTCTTGCTTTCACATATTTCCAGAGACATGCACATGGGATTTCACTCTGAGCAATGACCAAGCCTGGCTGAAATCGGTCCTCAGTGTGTCTCATTCGGCCAATTCCCAACATACCTTTGGCACCATTCGTTCCTGATTTCGAAAACCAACGCTGCAGAGAGAGAATTCCAGATCTTCAAAAACTTGAAACGGCAAATATTTGCCCATGCTATCCATCCCTAAATTAGGACTGACAACAAAAGTCTATTATTCATTCAGCTCAGAATGTTTGGGTGGCCCCGGGGGGAGCTGGCATCATTCCAAGAGTTGGCAAACACTGGTTAATATACATGTAAATGTGTTATTATTTATTTATTTCAACTACACACTTTTGCAATAAATACAAAAAAAAGGAACACCAGGGGGGAACTCAGAGACAAGCCTGAGTCCCCCCCCCCCCCCCATGCTGCATTTTCTGCTTGATGTCTGCCTCAGTCTCAGATGCTAACAACTCTTCTGCAGGCTCCCCACCCACCCCACACAAACCCCTGATTCAACAGGGAAAAGTCTCTGCTTCCTTTGATAGACAATTTTACTGTGGAAACATGAAAGTGTTTTGCATTAATATTAATGACGGAACGCTTGTCGTGTTAAAGGAGGATGGGCTTATCCTGGGCCTTCCGGGGATTCCGGTTGCCCGGTGTATACTGATGTGGTTTCCGAAAAGCAAGATGGCCGATGCTCCAAATGGAGGTGTTTTTGTGGGAAACAGCCACTAGAGGGGGGAAAGGTGAGCAGAAATTCCATTTCCAAGACGAAGACAACTTCAAAATTCCAAAAAATGGATAAACTGAAAACTCCTATATATCATGTACTTTTAATGAGTCTAGCCTGGTGTTTGCCACTGTTTTGCTATCTTTGCTTTTCTTAGCCTTACAGAAGCCCAAGTGCCTCAGGTAAACAGGTCAAACCAGCTCCTGGAGATAAGTGATTAGTCAGCAATTGGGGACCCCTGAATAAATACATATATGGAAGTTATCTTATATCATTGGTCCATCCAGTACCCATTCCAGAGAAGATTGTTGTTGTTGTTTAGTCGTTAAGTTGTGTCCGACTCTTCATGACCCCATGGACCAGAGCACGCCAGGCCCTCCTGTCTTCCACTGCCTCCCGGAGTTGGGTCAAATTCATCTTGGTAGCTTCGGTGACACTGTCCAACCATCTTGTCTTCTGTCGTCCCCTTGTCCTCTTGCCTTCACACTTTCCCAACATCAGGGTCTTTTCCAGGAGTCTTCTCTTCTCATGAGATGGCCAAAGTATTGGAGCCTCAGCTTCAGGATCTGTCCTTCCAGTGAGCACTCAGGGTTGATTTCCTTCAAAATGGATAGGTTTGTTCTCTTTGCAGTCCAAGGGACTCTCAAGAGTCTCCTCCAGCACCACAATTCAAAAGCATCAATTCTTCGGCGGTCAGCCTTCTTTATGGTCCAGCTCTCACTTCCATACATCGCTACTGGAAAAACCACAGATTTGACTATGCGGACCTTTGTCAGCAAGGTGATGTCTCTGCTTTTTAAGATGCTGTCTAGGTTTCTCATCGCTTTCCTCCCAAGAAGCAGGTGTCTTTTAATTTCGTGGCTGCTGTCACCATCTGCAGTGATCATGGAGCCCAAGAAAGTCAAATCTGTCACTGCCTCCATATCTTCCCCTTCTATTTGCCAGGAGGTGATGGGACCAGTGGCCATGATCTTAGTTTTTTTGATGTTGAGCTTCAGACCATTTTTGGCGCTCTCCTCTTTCACCCTCATTAAGAGGTTCTTTAATTCCTCCTCACTTTCTGCCATCAGAGTGGTATCATCTGCATATCGGAGGTTGTTGATATTTCTTCCGATAATCTTAATTCCGGCTTGGGATTCCTCCAGTCCTGCCTTTCGCATGATGTATTCTGCATATAAGTTAAATAAGCAGGGAGATAATATACAGCCTTGTCGTACTCCTTTCCCAATTTTGAACCAATCAGTTGTTCCATATCCAGTTCTAACTGTTGCTTCCTGTCCCACATATAGTTTTCTCAGGAGATAGATAAGGTGGTCAGGCACTCCCATTTCTTTAAGAACTTGCCATAGTTTGTTGTGGTCCACACAGTCAAAGGCTTTTGTGTAGTCAATGAAGCAGAAGTAGATGTTTTTCTGGAACTCTCTGGCTTTCTCCATAATCCAGCGCATGTTAGCAATTTGGTCTCTAGTTCCTCTGCCCCTTCAAAATCCAGCTTGTACTTCTGGGAGTTCTCGGTCCACATACTGCTGAAGCCTACCTTGGAGGATTTTGAGCATAACCTTGCTAGCGTGTGAAATGACCAGAGAAGATTAGCCCAAGCAATTTTGGGCTTGGCTACATGGGCTGGTTGAAGTGGGCTGGTGCTGGTTAAATAGCGTTGTTTAAGGTCGGGTAGGAATCCAGCACACCATGTGGTATGATCTTTGCATCCATATGGCATATGAACCTCAAGTGAACCTATCTAGACCGGCTCCTTTACAAAAGAAAGAAAGGGGGGGGGATCTCTCTCCTTGCCACCTCCTTCAAGGAAGATTTCAATTAAAAAAAATCTCTATAAGTGGTACAGCACATCAGCACTATCCTAATTGGCCTATATATTTTTTCTGGAAGTTTTAATTTCCCAATTTCCCCATATTATTAAGTGGTTAAACTGTGTGTTTAAGCCACTAATGATATGGTGATATTGAAACCAGCTGGAATACAGAAGCAGGAAGCTCACTTTGTTTCAATCCCACTGGTCTCACATGCTGGAAACAAACTAAAACAGAATGATCCTTTGTTGTTTAGTCGTTAAGTCGTGTCCGACTCTTCGTGACCCCTACCTGTGATCCTACCTGCACCTAAAAAACAGTAGCTCCTGACAGGGATCCAGAATGATATGGATAGGAATGCTTTGCGGGGGGGGGGGGGGGGAAGCTGGTTTGCTCTAGCAATTATGTTATCTGAGTGCCGACCAAAGGAGCAAATTAGCCCATCCCTACAGTAGACCAAATATGAGGGTGAATGCCCATGCAGTCACCCTCATATTGCCTAAGGCAAGATAGGAAACCCCTTCTTCTCTCACAGAAGTCAAGATTACTTTACCTCTCATTCCAGATTTTGGATGGACCAACTGCCATCAGTAGACCACCTATTCTGTGTGGTCTTACAGGCTCACAGTTGTCATTGATACCTAAAGCTGATTCTAGATCCATGGAGCCCAGGAATCAGCAGCAGCACCTCTCTGAAATCTCCAGCAGAGGTTTTCCCCTTCCTACCTGATGGGTGAGGCAGTGTGATATGTAGCGGCTTGAAGGCACATTGGACTCCTAGGGAGCCAGATCTGACCTACAGGTTGCATTTTGCCCACCCCTAGTTTAATATAAACACAAGAGGGAAAGAGGATCAGTCCTGCCCTGACCATCCTAGCTAAATATAGAGAAACCTTAACCTATAAAGTGACTCTACACTAATGGTTTCCAACCTCAAATCCACAGATGTTCTTGGACTAAAACTCCCAGAAGCCTTCACCACTAGCTATGCTGGCCATGATTTCTGGGAGTTGTAGTCCAAGAACATATCACGTGACCAGAAATCCTGAAAAATCAGGGCTCTCAATCACATGAAGACATGCCACAGTGAGAACTCTCCTCTCCAGGGTTAGCTCCCCACATGTAGAGAACTAGGACTGAGGGAGACCAAACTAGCATTCGCCTTCTCTTGTGTGTTCAATTTTAACCCCTTTCAAAACTGCCTGCAAAAGGGCACATGAAATCAGACTCTCCATGAACAGCTGTTCCATGAAAGGCCCATGCAGTTCCAGAGTATATATCATTGTATTTGGTATGAAGTAGCCAACATCTTTGTATGTAATTCCTCTCTTGAAAACACTAAGAAAAGAAAAAAGACTTGAAGAAAGGGGCACTCAGAAGAAGTACAAATCAATGAAAGCCAACTAGCTGGAATCCAGATGATTCATTGGAAATAGGAAGTATTTAAGAAGTGAGTGTGGCAGCTGTGATCAAAACTCATCTCTCTCAAAGCCAACATGTGGGAAGGAGAGAGGGGGGAAAGAAACCAGGAGGCTCCAGGATAAATAAGAATAAACAGGCTGCCATAAATGAAGCTCAAATGAAAACTTCAAGGAGTCAAGTAAGGTGATTTTAACACAGAAAATAGATCTTATGAAGTGTATGAGAGAATGAGTACCCAGTGTGGTGTAGTGGATAGAATGACGGGCTAGAAATCAAGAGACCTGGGATCAAATGTCCACTTGGCCATGGAAATTCTCTAGGGCAGGGGTAGAACCGGTAAAACCACTCCTTAAATACCTCACTTCTCTTGAAAATAGGATCTCTATGAGTTACTTTTGACTTGATGGCACATAAAAATCATGGAAGAATGAATTCCTTTTCAAAAAAGCACGTGGTTGGCCTTGTCAAGTGTCTGTTCTCACAGCCAGATATTCACCATCTCTTGTCAGGACAATGACTACATAGAACAGTATACGTAGAAGGAAGAGATGTCCAAGAAGCCATTGGGCAGCCATAGTCAAATATTTGAAGGATCCTGCCATGGAGTGAATGAATTGTTCTGCTGATTCAGATGGCAAGACAAAGTCAACAGGTTCAAATTACAAGAAAGGGACTTGAACAAAACACTGGCAACAATACAGCAACGTAAGCTATTCTGTTGTGCAAGAGAATATCTCAGAAGGCAGTAGACCAGGGGTCAGGGAACTTTTTTACCTTTTACCCCCCCAAAAATTTATATACGCCGACATTACCCCCTTGATTTGAAAGGAAGGAAATCATACATTATTTGAATTCAAAATATTATTGAATCTACACAGGCTGTGTACCGAACTAGCAGGATATATCATCAGTATCAATGGCTGCCAGGCTATGTACCGAACTAGCAGAATGCACCAAATTTAATAAAGATGTGCACTATTTTTGCTGGAACACATTGCACTCCAGCCATGGGGTGGTATAGGAAGTAGTAAGGTGTCCAACGTGCCTAGCAAGTTGCATTGAATTTTTGATAGCTCGCAGAGGATTTAATCATCATCAATGGCTGCCAGAGTGGTGCTAGCAATGACATGCTTGCTAGAGACTGCCAACGCAGAGTTGGGGGGGGCTTTTCCTACCACTTTAATCGTACTGTGTGTGGTGTGCAAAAAGGAACAAACCAGGCTAAAGGTCATGTCACCCACCCTGGTGCCACAGCCCAATATCAAAGGACCAGTGCGCTATTTTTTTTTTTATCATCATCAATGGAAAACTCAGCAGTGGCCAGAGGATTGGAAAAGATCAGTCTACATCCCAATCCCAAAGAAGGGAAGTGCCAAAGAATGCTCCAACTACTGTACAATTGCACTCATTTCACACCCTAGCAAGGTTATGCTCAAAATCCTCCAAGGCAGGCTTCAGCAGTATGTGGACCGAGAACTCCCAGAAGTGCAAGCTGGATTTCGAAGGGGCAGAGGAACTAGAGACCAAATTGCTAACATGTGCTGGATTATGGAGAAAGCCAGAGAGTTCCAGAAAAACATCTACTTCTGCTTCATTGACTACGCAAAAAGTGAGAAAGTGAGGAGGAATTAAAGAACCTCTTAATGAGGGTGAAAGAGGAGAGCGCAAAAAATGGTCTGAAGCTCAACATCAAAAAAAATAAGATCATGGCCACTGGCCCCATCACCTCCTGGCAAATGGAAGGGGAAGATATGGAGGCAGTGACAGATTTTACTTTCTTGGGCTCCCTGATCACTGCAGATGGTGACAGCAGCCACGAAATTCAAAGACACCTGCTTCTTGGGAGGAAAGCGATGACAAACCTAGACAGCATCTTAAAAAGCCACCCTTTCCCCCCCCCCCCCCGCCGCCTTAATTCAAGCCTTCTGTTTTGCTTGCCTGTTCCTTTTTTCATAGTTTTGAGTCAGTCCCTCTCTCTCTCTCATACACACACACATCCACCCACCCACCCACCCTCCCTCCCTCCCTCCCTCCCTCCCTCCATTTTCTACATACATTTAAACAAGCTTGATGAAGCCGTCGGTCTCTCGCACCTTCCTTCCCTTGTTAACTGGAACCTTTCCCTCCTCCTGCTTGCTTGCAGTCATCTCTGGCGGAAGCAGTCATTCACAAGCCCCGGATTGATTGACTGCCCGGGGCTATTCTACAGCTGTAACCAATCAAGCAAGCTTATCTCCAATCTCTGAAAGAACGGATTTAGAAGTGCCCTGCCACAACCAAGGAAGTAACAGGGAGAGGTGGCTTACAATTTGAGGTTTGGCTGCAGGGGGTGGGGGTAGCGCTCTGCTCATTACCCCCAGGATTTTCACTTTTACCCCATTTGGGGTAATTTACCCCCTGTTCCCTGACCACTGCAGTAGACCCTACTCCACTTGAGATTTTTAAGCAGACGGTGGATAGCCACTTATCAATGTTGCAGTAGCAAAACCGTCTCCTATGCCAACCCAGGGTTAGACTAGATCCTTCCCAGCAGGATTCTCTGTGTTAGAGCAGGGAATGCTTGTCCACTAACGACTACAATAGTTGTCTGCCCACAGAAGGGACAGGCAACATGCATTCCTTGTGGGTCCAGATGCAGCAAACTTTTTTTGGATCAAATAAGCCCTCCATATTCTACTGAAACACAACTCTGTAATACTTTGTGAGATACCCAGCACCCCCGGGCCCTCATGCCTCTAACTTTTAATACTCTTTGCCACTAGACAGAGCAAGGGTGGATCATGGGAATATGGCCTTCCAAGTGCCCACATGGGATACACTCACTCTCTCACTCACTCTCTCTCTCTCTCTCTCTCTCTCACACACACACACACACACACACACACACACGAGTCTAGCCCCTGTCAAGGAGGTACAATGAGGAACACAGCCAGATACCTAAACCACTACAATTGAGAAGAATGTTTTAGGAAACATTTTCATAGAATCATAGAATTAAGTTGGAAGGGATCTATAAGGTCATCAAGTCCAACCCGCTGCTCAAAGCAATAATCCAAGTCAAAGCCAATCTGACAGATGGTTGTCCAATTTTCTCTTGAATGCCTCTGGCATTGGGGGAAGCTTTATCATTTTGGCAGAAGTATTATCACTGAACAGAGAAATCCCATGGCAAGGACTAGCAGAGAACAATTCCCAGAAAGCGTGGGGGGCAGGCAAAGAAAATCACCTGAAAAACCTACTCCAGCTGGATTTTTGCCCCATTCAGGTATGGCTAGCAGACAAGCAGAGGGGCACATACTAGTCTCATCATTTCCACTTCTCTCTGCTCTCTTTTCTCCACACAAATTACCAGAGTCCTAAGTTATGAGGGGAGACCCAAAAAATACAGCAACTTCTCCCCCTCAGCTTCTTCACCCTCCCAGGTTCAGATGGGGACAGAATTGGTGGGGAGAGGGGCTAACACTTTCCAGTCTTCCATTGTTTCCTATATATATATCCAATACCCAAACAAGGCTTTTTTTACCTCCCATGAGACGGCCATCACTATCCACAGCCCTGTGGGAGAAGGATCCCTATGAAACATTATAACATAATACTGCTTGCTTTAACATCACTTATTATATTTTATCCATCAATCTTTAGGTCATATGGAAGGCTCTGTGTCCAATAAGGCAAGCTACAAATAACTGCCATGGAAAAACAGCAAATAACGATCATCCTTTCAAATGTTTCTGGATTTTTTTTATATAAAACAAGAATTCTTCTACATTTTTGGTCCTGTTTTAGCGCATAATTGATATTTCAGGGCTCATTACCACTGATGAAACAATGTCCTTTGGATAGCAAGCGGTATTCAAACTTTGAACTTTTCGTTGTGTAAAACTTTGCTCAGCTGTGTCATCAACATACACACTTCTCTCTGTGTGTGTGTGTGTGTGTGTGTGTGTCTGTCTGTCTGTCTGTCATTTTTCGGCACACAATGAACAACTTCCCCAAATGGAAGGGTGAAAGGAGAAGAGAGGTTATGGCAGATATGAAATGATTTGAAACATATTGCACAAGTATCACTTGACCGCTCAACCTCCTGTGTCGCTGGAATGAATAACAGCCTTTCACTGGAGAAAGTGCTCCTCTTAATCTAATGTTCTTACCAGATAAACTACCAAATCAACACAGCTGATCCCCACACCTGGCAATAATAATAATAATAATAATAATAATAATAATAATAATAATAATAATAATAATAATAATAATAATAATAATAATAATAATAATAATAATAATAATAGTTGTACGTAGTGTTCCAGTCAATTATTATGTTTTCAACGGGCCATTCAGGGGCGAAGATATAGTTTACAGAAATAATATTATACAAGCTTTCTAACCGCAGGTCCGCTCAAGTTACTACCCTGTTTCCCTGAAAATAAGACCTAACCTGAAAATAAGCCCTAGTATGATTTTTCAGGATGCTCGTAATATAAGCCCTACCCCAAAAATAAGCCCTAGTTAAGTGAAACCCCGCCCTCCACCATTGTGCAGCAACCAGAAGATGACATGACTATATTTGAATAAACATAGATTGTACATGAAAAAAATAAAACATCGCCTGAAAATAAGCCCTAATGTGTTTTTTGGAGCAAAAATTAATATAAGACCCTGTCTTATTTTCAGGGAAACACGGGTACTAGGCAAGAGTGTGTGTGGAAGCTAGCAGTGTGCAAACATATGTAAAATGTTAGTCTCATCCAGAGGAAACTCAGTGAAATCAATGGGATTTACATAAATGATGACTAACAAGTCCTATTCAATTCAATGGGATTATTCTATCTGCAATTAAGAACTGGATTTAGGCCCCAAAATTTTATTCTTCTTGCAGGGCTCACTGTATGTCTATGGTTAAGCCAAAAAAGAAGAATCTTCCCTCCAAATGTACTGGACCACAACCCTCATCCTCCTCAGCTACTTTGATAACAGCACATGCTGCCTTGGGATGAGAGAACTGTACTTCAATGCATCTGGAAACTGCTGGGTTTGGCAGACTAATCAAAGAAAATGTCAGCGTGGAAACCACCAACAGAACAATTTCATATGAGGGGGAAGGGGAAATGACAGGCTGGTATTAAAACATAAATTTATATACAATGTCAGAGAAATCCAATTTCTCAGAATAAACATGCACACTTCTGCATTGTTTCAGTTCTTTGATGCTATTTGCAGAGATAAACAAAGGCAGAAGGATAGATGCATGGCCAGGTATGGGAGCACTGTGGTAGGGAAAGTTAAGTCTTGTGAACACCCACAATCCCCAGCCAGCATGGCCGTTGTCCAGTCCTTGTTGGTGGATGCTGGGATGTGCCATCCAAAAAAGGATCTCTTCATCGTTCACAGGCTTGGCACACACAGAAGGTCTGCTCTTCAACTCCTGGCATCTTTGGTTAGACAAAGAAACTTTACAAGCATGAGCTAGCAACTGAGGTCTCCACCTCAGACCATGAAGAGATGTTATTGTTGAGTGTAGAGGAGGGATGGTCAGTCTGTGGTTCCCCAGATGTAGTTTGACAGCAGCATAGCCAACAGTAAGGGTTCATGGGACATGCAGGTCTGAAAAAATCTGGATGGCCACCAGTTGCAGACCCCTCTCTCTTAGCATTATGTCCACATGCAGCCAGTGCAATGTACACATAGATTCATTGGGGGTCACATGAAGGATTTATTTGCACATCACAATGGCAGAGATCAGAACCTTGAAAAGTTAAAAAAAATGTACTACAATTCTCAGAATCCCATTATCCAATCTAGTTACACAATCCTAGGAGCTCTGGTCTGTTTTGTTTAAATCACTCCTCCAAGCTGTGCCAGGGCTATCTGACATTGTTATGTGTGACTCACCAGAAAACCCTGCAACTAAACTGTGAAGGCTAGGTATGTATCCCAAACACATATCATGAAATCATGCTTGGCTAAGGCATTATTTTGGAGAAGGACAACTTTATTTTGCTTTTAATTAATTTTAATTTTAATCATTTTGCTTTTAACGTGTTTAATTCTTTTTTAATATTTGTACACTTGCTGGGGGTTTTTTTAGCTTTTGTTTATTGTCTTTTTAATGGTGTGAGCCGCCTTGTGTCCTTTCAAGGAGGAATGCAGGGTAAAAATATTTTAAATAGAATAAATAAATAAATTTTTAAAGCCAGTGTTTCCTGCCAGAGTGGATTTGATTTAAACTAAATTGATTTAAATCACAATTTATTTTTAAAAGAATGGATTTTAATTATTTAAATTTTTTTAAAAATTAAATAATTTATTTAAATAAAAAAATTAATTTAAATCAATGTGATTTTTTAAAAAAAATAACTGATTTTTATCCACTCTGTTTCCTGCAGCAAGTGTAACATTTGCCAAGCAGGTGATATTAAGATTTAACTTTTTATTCTATTAAGATTTAACTTTTTATTCTCCAAAAATGCCATAAGCAATGCAAGAGGCAGGAGAGTGCAAGACTGCCATCTGATTTTGGCCAATCTGTCACTGAATAATCCAAGCAAGAGAATCTGAATGGTTACAAGGAAAATAGCTATTGATTAACAACTGACTATGATTTAATCCTGGTGATTGCACTCTGCTTTCCCAAATTCCCCTGGTCAATCAGAGTGGTCTTTCTATGCATCTGGAAAGCAAGTAAGGTTCACTGCTTTGATTGGGCTGGTTAAGATAACAACTCCCAAGTTTTTATCACAGACTATAAACAAGCGAACGAGCTTCAGATCCCAACAGACCACCTCCAAGACCCATTCATCACAAGCCATTATATCAAACTGGCAGAGTATGTGTCTGTGTGCATGTGAGTGCGTATGTGTACTTCATCATGGAAAAAAGAAACTTTCCTACGGTCACTAACTGGCTATAGCCATGGGAAGCTCACAACGAATACAGAGGCACAGAAGTCACATTCCTTATTTACATCTGTGATCTGGGTTGACCTCCCCCTCCTCACCATTCAGGTCCTCTGAAGAAAGACAGGGTTTTCTTCCCCTCCCAGGCTTCCCATCTTTCCAGGGCTTTTTGATCTTTTTATGTTGGTCGGTGATACAGAGGAGGTGCAGGACACGTAATAACGGGCTACAAGAAGCTAGATTTAGGCTGAATATCAGGAAAGAGTTCTTAACTGTTAGAGCAGTACGACAATGGAACTGATTATCTCAGGAGGTGGTGAGCACTCCAACGCTGGAGGCATTCAAAAGAAAATTGGACCACCCTCTGTCAGATCTGCTTTAATTTAGATTCCTTTGTTTGAGCAGAGGGTTGGACTTCATGGCCTTATAGGCCCCTTCCAACTCAATTATTCTCTGATTCCTCACCTTTGCCTAGAGGGGGGCTGTTTCCTCCATCCTTGAGCAGAAAGGGAATGGTACACAAATAAGAATTTTCTCCTTGTCCTTCACCTCACACCATCCTATTTGGATTACTGGGATATATGGGCCTGCCTTGAGAGTTCAGCAGATGCATTGATTTTATTTTTTTATGACCTTATGTTTCAGCCTAGACGGATGAGAAAAGCTTCATTTATGGAATTTCTGTCTGTAATGCCAGCGGTTAAAGGGACAGCGGACAGGGAGAAACACGACAACAGCCTCATTCTGCTTATTTACCCACTAGTTATATTTATATTTCACCTTTCCTCCAATGAATTTAAGGCAGCGTTATCTGTTTCTTCCTCTCAGAACAGCCTAATAAGGCAGGCCAGTCTTAGGGACACCAACTGGCCAAAGGTCACCCAGAAAGTTTCATGGTTGAGTGGGGACTTGATTCTGGGATCTCTCGAGCCCCAAACCAATCCCCCAATCATGCTTATGAGAACAGAGGCCCATCACTTTTTTTTCCCCAGCTGCAGAGGGATTTTGCTCTTTCTTTCTTTGATGACACACATGTTCAGCAATAAATAACCTCACTCAAACTGTCTGGGTAAAGAATCTTCCAAAGGACATACATTTCAGTGGGAACTCTCTCTCTCTCTCTCTTTTGGCAAATGCATTGGGCCAGCCCTCTCCTCCAACCCCTTCAACCTGCTTGGGCCCCAGAGCAAGATTTACTGAATTCTTACAAAGCTCCAGTGCATTGATTGAGAAACAGCTTCTTTGAGAGGGAGACAGAAAGAGAGAAAGAAATATTAAAATACTGGTATTATTTTTTTTCTTTTCCATGTTTTTCTTGTGCAAACAAAGACAATTTCAAGCAATGCCTTGAGGGGGTGGGGGTATGTGAGGAAGAGAGGACATGAAAGTTTTTTTTCCAGAACGCACAAGCCTTATTTGGCATAAACAATAAGAGTCAAGAATGCAAATTAGTCTCCCCTAAAAGAAAGGCTGACAATCATCAGAAAAGGAAGACTGGCCTCAGTCTACTTCCCCGGGAGGACACAAGTTGAAAGACTAGACGTGGGGGAGAACAGACAGAAATAAAAAGGAGATGAAAGCCCCGAATTGGAAGCATACACAAAACTAAGTGGAAAGTGCGGAAAGAAAGTGGTATGCAGCATGAGAGCCATTATTTGAAAGAGCTGACAAAGACAGACAAATAGATAACAACTGGGACAGAGCCAGCCATTAAGATGAAGAGGAGAAGACAATTAGGATAAAAAGTACTAGAAGAAACTGAAAGGTGAAATAGTACAAAAACTACAAACCATGCTGAAAGTAAAGCTCAAGAGATTTAATTCAGCTAAGAATGTCTGACACGGATTACAGCTCAATGGTAGAGAACACTTTTATTTATTCATTCAAAATTATTTTTAAGCTACCTTTGCACTCAGAAGATCGTTTGTTTCTACGAAAGCAGATCTTAAACATTGTCTAGAAGCATATTCTGCCAGCTAATCCCAGAGTCCAAAGTCCCTTCAGTGCAATGCCATTTTAGCTGTCCATCAAAAACTCAACAAAGATGGCGGCAGACTCACTCTCCTTGGGTGGAAAAATCACAGTAGAGATTTCATGCAATCTCAAAATAAGGATCTTTCACAATACTATCTAGGGATGTCAGGCACTGAACTGGAGATGTGTACAATCACTGAGGAATAGTCCAAGCTGAACTCATATTATAAGAAACACTCAAATCCGTTCTCAGATATAGCTTTTTAAGATCTGAACCACCCAAGCTCTTAATTTCTACAAATGTTTCCACCAGGGCATGTGAGGCAGGACATATCTGCACATGCATCTGTAATTAGTATAAGTATGTCTACAATGCATTACAATAAAAGCACAGGTATTAGCTAACATGATTTTCAACCAATGACTTCAACTTCAACAAACAAAAAAGCCCTGATGGATTAGACCCACAGCCCATCTAGTCTAGGATATTGTTTCCACAGTAACCCATTGTTCTTCTTAAGAGAGAGAAGAAAGCTGCTCTCTACAAACCTTCTTCATACCATAGACCTCTATTATGTCCTCTTTGGGGGGGGGGGGGGGGGACAAGCGGAATATGGAAGTGCTCATATATGGGCACTCAGCATATCTGGAAAGCTATGTTATGTTTGATGGGTCAAGTCAACAGAGGTGTTATGATAGATAAAGACATTTCCTGAACAGAGAAACTGTCCTTGTAGTTACTGTTGTTTATATATTATACATATCTGTTGATATACAGCTTGTAACATCATTTAGCAGCATAAAAAGAACCACTGCTTAATTTGGGGAGTGGAACTCTTTACACACAGACTATGCATGTTTTAATGGCTCTTCCACTTTTTAAAGTAATAAAGTGTTGTGGTTTTGTTATTAAGATTCACTCTGTGCTCTGCTTTGTGACCCACAGCCAGTGAACTGGCACAGGTTTTCCCCAACACTCTCTTTACTAGCCTCTTCTTTTTAGCTAATTAAGGGCAAATGCTGTTACCATTCCTCATAGGACAGTTACCCTATCATCTTGGTTACTTTTCAGCATCTTTTTCAGCTCTCCAGCCTTCTTTTCCAATCCAAAGTATAACTGCACTCAAAACTGTGCATTCATCCTGGAGGTGTGGATCAGATCATACCAGGATTTACAAAGCACTGATTTCTAAAGCATCCCTACGTGGTTCCATTTAGCAATCACAGCCTAAGTCCCATGAATGTGTCTATGCTCTTCACTTTTTAAAGCCACTGTATCTTGAGGCAATGAATTCCAGCATGTAATGCATTCCTTAAGTTTACAATGGTTTGCAAGAAGAGCAGCTTTCTTATGTTCTGTATTTACGGCCAATTCAATTTCACCGCATGACCCCAGAATGGAAACGTTACTGGGGGAAAAGGCTTTCTCCATTAAAAAAAAAAAAAAAAGCTACAAACCTCTATGATGGGAAGAATCTCGACAATAAAGATGATGATATTACCAAAACTGTTATTTTTATTTCAAAATTTACCAATTTCATTAAATTATAAATACTTCAAGGACCTGGACAGCCGGACTTCGAAATTTGTATGGAAGGCCAAGAAACCAAGAATAAAACTTAGAATACTGCAAGACTTAAAAGAAAGAGGTGGTTCAGGACTACCGAATTGGCTATTATATTATAAGGCATGTGCCATGGTCTGGATAAAAGAATGGATGACATTAGAAAATCAAAGATTATTGAAATTGGAGGGTCACAATCTAAAAATGGGTTGGCATGCATATGTGTGGTATGGGAAATACAAAGAACAATCACATTTTGCAGAACATATTCTGAGGAAGGCGCTCTGCTTAGTATGGCAAAAATTTCAAACACAAACCTACAAGAAAATTTCAATATGGGTAGCACCAATAGAAGCATTCACTTTGAAAGTATTAAATCAGAAGGGAGCGTTACTTATAAAGACTTATTAACCAAAGATCAGAATATAAAAGATAAACAAGATCTAGAGAAACTGGGTCTAGCTACAGATTGGTGGTCAATGTTGAAATTAGAATCGAGATATAAAAAGGACAAAACTATGGGCTTTTTTGAGGGGAAAGTCCGGGTGGATGAATTATGGATTTACACTAATGAGAAAATAATTTAAAAATGTATATATACTTATTGGAATACGATTTAGAGGATGAGAGGGTGAAGGAGGCGATGGTAAAATGGGCACAAAATTTTGGGTACAATATTGATATTGACGAATGGACAAAGATGTGGAAAGAGAATCATAAAATGATTAAGCCAGTGAATCTTAAGAGAAAACATCCTTAAAATGTTTCATAGATGGCATTTTACCCCTGTAAGATTGGCAAAAATGTCAGAAGGTAACAGTAATGTTTGCTGGAAGTGTAAAAAAAAAATCCAGGGACTTATTATCATATGTGGTGGTCATGTGAAAAAGCAAAAAAAAATTGGATACAGGTTTAGTAGAAGATTAAAAATAGGATTCAAGAAGATATAAACAAAATGGAGAACTGGGCCAAAACTAACAGCAGCCAAGAAAAAGGTAAAGTTCAGCGCTTCTGTTGGAAGAATCAGGTGCTCTGACGCAGGACGGGCAACACCTGGCTTGATAGCAGTACTGGAAAAAGATCTAGAGATCCTAAAATTTTCACAATTCTGCAGTATCCAGTGAGAACTCTAAAGCAGCTATAGAAAATTCAGAAAGTCCTTTAAGGACATTGCTTCAAATAGAATAGCAACATCCCCATCTTTTGCAGGTGTTCCAACTTAGATACCACTACGGTGCTGATCGCTGCGCTAAGGGGGAAGAGGAGGATTGTATATTGCCAAGGTGTATAAGAAGGAGATGCTATGTTTCTCTGAATATACATGAATCACATAATTATAGCTATTTCATGTTACATAAATGCCACAGCTCCATCTTAAAGCAACCTGGAATTCGTCATTTGCTGCAGTAATCGACTAATTCCAGGAGGCTCCCGCAGCTCTCCAAAAGGGAATTCCAAGTCCTTTACCAAGCTATAAATCCCACAGTTCCTTTGGATGCAGCTAAAGGGGTATCAAACTGCTACATCTGTGCAGTGCAGATGCACTCTCAATGTGCTTGAATTCCCTTTCAGTGACATTTGAGCCACTTAATATTGGGATGGGCAGGACCATTTTACCCTTACGATAACAGCATGTTCTCCAATAGCAGCACTTTATTCCCTCAAAGGAATTTAAGGCAACATACATGACTTCTTACTTTCTGTTCACAACAAGGCGGGAGACATTCAAGACTCTGCTCATGACCTGAGTTCAGTCTCAATGGGCTCAGGTAGGCGGTTCAAGGTTGATTCAGCTTTCCATCCTTCCCAGGTTGGCAAATTTGAGTACCCAGCTCACGGGGGAGGGGGGGACGACACAATGTGTACCCTGCATAATTAAATTGTAAACCACCCTGAGAGTGCTTTAAACACTACAGGACGATATATAAGCAGCCCACTTTGCTTTGACAGGCTAGATATAAGAGAAACTCTTGTCTAAGGTCATCCAGCAAGTTTCACTGCCTGAACAGGGAACCTCCCAGCGCGCATGTACTGGTGCGCAAACAACCAATCCCCTCAGTTCCACGTGGCCGCCACTGTCTGAAGCTGAATCAAATAGTGTGACAGCCAGTGGGGAGGAGGGTGGGTTGTGTGATTTCATGGAGGACCACTCGAAGAACCACATTTACAGGTAAGTAACCTGTTCTTCTTTGTGGCTTCTGTGAATCACACATATGGGTGAGCAGCAAGCTCACTTACCAGCAGGCAGGAAGTCATGCCAAAGAAGCCAAAAGCACTGCTCTGCCCAAACGTCCAGCCTGTAGTGACGAGCAAACATGGAGGGCTGAGACCATGTAACCATGCCTCATGAAGGGGAACTCCTCTCAAGAAAGCAGATGAAGAGGAGACAGCCCTCACTGAGTGAACCTTGACAATCTGTGGCAATGGATGCTTGGCCAACTGGTAAGACAACGAGACAGTAGAAACGATCCAACGAGAAAAACATTGAGTTGAAACTGGAGATCCCTTGGTCAGGGTATCATAGCAAAGACACAATCTTGGTGAAGAGTGAAAAGAAGCAGTCCGTGAGATGTAGAAGGCGAGAGTCCGTCTCACATCGAGCATGTGGAGGTTCCCTTCCAAAGGTGAGGAAGGGTTTGGAAAAAACATAGGCAGTACAATGGGCTGAGATAAGTGGTAGTGAGAGACCCTTTAGGGAGGAAAGAGAATGTTAATAAACTTTAACATTCTCCAAAGGAGACGATGGATTAGTATCACCCACCTCCAATTCCAAGGTGGTGATTACAGCTGAGTGAGGCTCCGATTCTGAATCCAAAAAGAGAAATCCGAAAAGGAGTGAGAAGCAGAAGACCCGAAAGGCTCGTGCATCTCTGACAAAGGGCACTGCTGCTGGCTGGAATGAAGAACGTTCAGATCCAAGCCCGAGGCCTGATGGTGAGGATTGGATCCAACAACAACTGGGGGAGGTGTATGAGAAGGCTGAGATGGGATCCACTGTTTTTAGTTGGATCCAAGGGCCATCAAATTCAAGGGAGGAGGCCGATGGAGCTGGCCTACTTCAGCAGCAGCAGGGGTAGAGGGGTAAGCCTGCTGGGCTACAGTCCGTTGCTGAGCAGAGTCAAGAGTAACTGGAGCCGAAGAAGGAACCCGGTGACGAGGCTCAGGTCTGGTGATGGCAAGGACTGAATACTGAACCTGCTTAGCTGGGAGCAGAGGGAAAAGATGCCCATGCCTACAGCATTTCCGAAAATGTCTTGAGCTCGCACAAGCTTGGGTAGGTATAAGTATCATGGGATCCAAGAGGGGAGAAGGGTCCTGGTGCTGAGGATGGATCCAAGTAACCGCAGGCTGGCTGACTAAGGGCTGCGGAGACAGTAAGGGAGCCAAAGGTAAAGGCATAGGTGTCTGGCCAGGTTCCGAGGGAGGCTGTTGAACATAGAGGGTGGCCAGAGCCACTGACACTCCCTGGATCGATGGAGCTGGTACGTTGGGGGGGGCACTCACAGGCAACCCCTGAAAGTAGTGCATGGGAGAGTACCACGGCAGTGGTAAATGCACCCTCAGCTGCTCCTGTTGGGACACCTGATGGTAAGGTGTCAGAAGGTACTGTTGTGGCTGCCAAGCAGAGGGGGTGGCAGTGACCTGGGATACAGGCTGTATCCCCTGAGAAAAAAGAGCAGACCATCTGGTCTGCATAGATGGAACCAGTGTGCTTGGATTCCAAGGAAGTAGCTGAGAAGAGGGAGCACCTATCAAAGTGGACGGAATCGAAGATGTCAGATCTGTCAGATTCAGGCCCCGAAGCTGAGATGGAGGAACTCCCAATGACGCACACAGGATCGACAACCTCAAAGCCCGAGCGGGTGGCAAGGAAAGCTGGAAAACATCAACGTGGACAGAAGTCAATGGAACTGACGCCTCTCCCGAATCCCGAAGGTGCAACGGAGAGGGAGCGAGGAACGGCTCAAGTCAGAAGAAGGAGACTGAGAGCGCTGAAGAGGTGAGAATCCTCTCATCAGAACTGGGACGGATTTAGACCAGGAGGGGGAAGGACTGAAGCTCAGCGGAGGTAGAGTTCTGAGGCAAACCAGATCTGCCTGAGAGGCCTGCGAGACCTGTGGAGGTGGTCGAGAATCTTCCATCGACTTAGGAGAGCTTGGGCTTCTCAGACTTCTTGGGGAGTTTGAAGGACGATTTTGAGGAGGCCTTTTTAAGCTTCTTAACTGAAATGTCCGGGATAGACTAGGGAGCCGGTTGGGTCAAAACCAATTAAGAGGACTCGAGGCCAACAGAAGTATTCTTGTCTGGTTCATCCATGGGCTTAGGGTCCCAGAGGTGTTGAGAGATTGAAGTCTCATCTCTCTTGGATGACGGACGGAGGGATTTTTACAAAAGGTGAGTATTTAGGCAAAAACGACAGGTTGTGATGGCAGAAGGGGCCAAATTTCCCACCATGTGGACAGGAATGGGACTGATGCATTTCTCCCAGGCAATAAAAACACTGCAAATGCCTGTCCGAAAGCAGTATTTTCCTCCCACACTTCTTGAAGAGGCCCCCAGGAGCCATAAAAGGCGAGGGGAGGGAAGGGAGAGGAATGATAAAAAGGGAAAAAGTAAACGATCCTATCAGGATAACCAGAAAAATACTTTCTCGTGACAGAAACAGAAGAGTGAGGAAAAAAACAAAAAGAGAAGATGACAAACGGTATGCTCAAGAATGGTCCTAGCTTTCAGTGGCGGCTGAAAGGAACTGAGGGGATTGGGCATTTGCACGCCAATACATGCTCGCTGGGAGGGGGAGGAGACTAACGGTCTTTTTTTTAAGCTCTAGAATGTTCCGAGACTTTGCGCATGTGCGCTTCATCACCCATCTGTGATTCACAGAGGCCACAAATAAGCCAGAAACACAGTTGACGTCCAGGAAGAAGAAATCGGAGATCTAAAAGATTCATATGGAAAAATAAGAATGGAGGATTTGAAGAGCTTTCCACTTAGCTTTTACAAGCAAAGCTGTGCTAATGCACATGACGTGGGAGTATTTTTGTCTCCCTATTTGCTTTGTGACACTGGATCTCCACTTTTAACCATGCCTTTTAATTCTAAGTGGGTAGGAAGGAAGAAGGTTCACTTGTGCCAAAGAATGTTCTGCATATGCTCAAAGGCACTCAAAATATTTTCAATTAAGAATTCTCCACCTTACACTTCCCTGCTGATTTTTGCAGCTACTCATTGCCACATCGCTGTACCGTACTATCTGAAACTCATCCAACGGGAATAAACAGATAATTCTTTACTAATCCTTTTCAATCTAGACAAACACCCTGTGGCGTTTGAAGTATGAGTGAACACAGTCAAGTATTGTGGAAAGGAGAAGGGATGAGTGATTTAGATCAGTGGCGAAGTTTAATTGAACCACTTGTTACATCCATGGTACTGGTACAAATTCCACCATCCTCAGACAGCAGTTGAATTGTGGGTTTTGTAGTGCAAGGAATCTGGAAAGTGTCAAGTTGAAGAAGCCAACTTATACAAAAAGCTGATCCGAAGAATAAACAACCAAATGCTAATGAGGGAACGGGGTAAACCACAGTAATTTATGCCACTTCCTCCTATGGGTCTCCTCTGTGTAGCCAGTTTTGTCCTTCATGCACCCAGCTGCACACTGGTTGTGAAACAGGGCACAAGGTGCAAAGGACAGCCTGCGAGGAAGAGGAAAACTGCTGTATGACTGCCCTTGTATGTGCACTTTTTTTACCACAGGATTTTGGCGTTCAGGTTTAATTTCATGAACACAAACCTTTACCCACTAACATTACTTTAAACCAGTGGTTCTTAACCTTGGTAACCCAGGTGTTCTTAGACTGCAATTCCCAGAAGCCTTCACCACCAGCTATGGTGGTTGGGGCTTCTGGGATTTGCAGTCCAAGAACACCTGGGTTACCCAAAGTTAAGAACCACTGCTTTAAACCAAGCCTGGAACTGTACTTTTTTAAAACAGCAAACAGAAAAAGAAGTCATATGATGTATAATGGGTGTTTTTAAGAGCCATTTAAAGACTTGGCTATTTAGGCAGGCCTTCCCTTCTGTCAATTCTTGAATTTTCGTTTTTCGTTTTCTATTATTCCCCATATTGAATACACTATATCATTGATTTAATTGTTTAATGTTGATGTTTTATATATTTATGATATTTTATGCTATTTGTAAGCCGCCCCGAGTAGACACTGTCTAGGGGGGCGGGGTAGAAATCTAATAAATAAATAAAATAAAAATAAAATAAATAATGATAATAATAATCTTAGAACCACAGAGCTGGAAGGGACCCTGTGGATCATGGAGTCCAACCCTCTCAAGGAGGCACAGCAGGGAATCGAACTCCCAACGTCTGGAGACACCTAAGTCACAGAGCTATCCAGCAGTTTAAACAGAATAAAGTAGAATTTGCCTCAGGCAGCTCATCATAAGGTTTTTCCACAAGAGGAAGCACTTCCGTGAGTCTGCAATTCAACAAGGACGCTAACTCTTCCAGCCACTAGGTGTGACTTTAAAATTGGCTGTCACTGATTTTAAAGATAACACACATTTGATCCCATTAAAGCAATGGTTCCCTACCTTGGGTCCCCAGATGTTCTTGGACAACAACCAGAAATCCTGGTCAGCAGAGCTAGTGGTGAAGGCTTTTTGCTTTAAGACTGCTCAATGGCTCCATAGTAGAGATGGGGATGACTCACCATTTTGGCAAGTTGTCCTGCTTCGTGAGTCATCAAAAGTTGACGACTCACAAAGCACGAAATTGCCCCCATGAACCGACGAAGCACGAATTTATTCATCGATTCATGGGGGGGTTACTAAAAAAACTGACACCCCCCACCGCCACCCCCTGCCAGCCCCACCGACATCCCCCCCTCACCGTAATCACCGCTGCCGCCTCCAGCTGGCCTCCACAGCCATGGCCTGTAGAAAGGGACACTGGCTGCCCTTTGCAAAGATGGCGGCTGCGGCTTCATTTAGGGTAGGGAAGCTGCAGCTGCCATCTTTGCAAAGGGCAGCCTGGACTCCCTTAAGGCAGGCTAAGGGAATCCAGGCTGCCTTTTGGTAGCCTGGATTCTAAGGTAGGGTTCTAAGGCGGCTAAGGTAGGGAGAGGAAGGGGGCAGGGGACAGGCTGTGGGGGTGGGTGGCTGCCTATCGGCCCACCAATCAGATGATCGGCGGGCCAGTAGGCAGAATAGGAAAGCCATAGGAAGAGAGGGAAGGCTAGCCTCTTCATATGGGGGACGAATAAAAAATGGGGAAACATTCATTCCTTCGTATTCGTGGGGATCTCTGGAACCCACGAATATGAAGGGACAAATACTTAACGAATCAGCAATTTCTGACGAATATCGCAATCCGTTTTTTTATTCGTCCCCACGTCTACTCCATAGCTTTCTCCTCTAAGCCTAAGGCGAACCTTGCTTAAGGCAATGGGCAAATCTACAGGGGACCAAGCCATCCTTTCTTCTGAAGAGGAAAGAGAGACTGCAGGTTGGTAGAATTGACACTTCAGCCTCATGTGGTACCTGCAAGCTCCAACTTGCCTTGCTGGCTCTGCCTTCAAGGACTACAGGCATTATCTCTGGCTCACTTTTTGCAGTGTGGCTCAAGTTCAACATTTTATACCAACTCGGTCTGATGAAGATTTATTAACAATCTGAAAATCTGTTTTCTCTGTATCTTTTCAGTCATCCAACAGAAGTATTTTCAGTCATCCAGCAGAAGTATTTTGTTACTTTTAAAAAGTAAGAATGGATCAAAATTAACTAAAACAGGTATTTTTGTTACCTTTTTGAAAAATCTGAATGCTACAAGCTGCTGATTTATGTTGTGTTTTTTTTAAAAAAAGACCTCTCCCAACATCCATCCTGATGTTGCTTCAACACCCAGAAGGCAGCAGCTTCAAGCTGGAATGTGATACACACTTGCTTGTTGCAATACATCATTAAAAAGACAATATTTAAAAGCTAAAAAGAGTAAGCATACACATATTTTTAAAATAATTAAACAAGTATTATATTAAAAATAGTAAATAAAATCAATACTAAAAAAAGTTTAAAAGCAACAAAGCACAACCATCCATTTAAAAAAACCCTCTTATTCTCTTTAAAATCAACAGCCTCTTAAGGTTGCCCATTTTGCATAGTAATAGTGGATCACCTAAGGTCACCTAGTGAGTGAATGGCCAAATGTAGATTCAATTCAGGATTTTACTCAATTTTACTCCCTTCTCCATACTGATAATAGAGAGTAGGATCTCCCTATCTGCAGGATCAGTATCCACTGATTCACTTATCTGCTGCCTGAAAATACTAAATTAAAAAAACACCCCAGAAATATTTCCAGGATGTATTTACCAGAACTGGTCACTTGAGGGAGCCAGAGACCATGCAATGTATAGCATTCAATACTTCCATGTTTTTTGCCGTCTGCAGGGGAGGGGGCTTGCAACTGATCACCCACAGATACTGTGGTCCTACTGTACTAATTCTCAGGATAGCATGGAGTAGCAACATTTTAAAAGGTGTCAAGGAAGCAGTGTGCAATCCAGGAAACAGTCTGCAATCCAAGAAACAGTCTGCAGACCTATTATACCAAGCAATTTGCCTATAAATCTCTAATCACTGATCAACAGCAGAAGCAGCTTGAAGCTTCACCTCTATGGGATTCCGTGTACTGCAACAAGATGCAATAGGCAACATTTATCATTCAGTAATTCATTCATTATATTTCTGTACCACACCAACTAGTGGCCTTGACACAACTCTGGGTAGTTTCCAGCAATAAAATAAACATAAAGAAAGCAACCAAATCGCACCCAATCCACAAATATAAAACAATATATATATATACTATAAAAGGACAGCACAGCTAAAAATCAAGATGGCGGCAACAGACAAAACACCGCCTACAGAGTATAATGGACAAAATATGACTAAATGAACAATTAAGTGACCAATTATAAAAGGAGGATATCCTGAAATGCCTCCCTGAAGAGCAGTGCTTTATATTTTTCTTGAATATTAGGAGGTGGCCACCACAGAGAAGACCCAGCTGCTGGTCATACACTTCCTGGCTTCCTTGAGGTGGCCACCAGCAGCATCAACACCTGGGAAATGTGAATGACACAGGAAGGGAGAGCCGTTCCAATAGGTAGCAAGCTCCCAAACCATTTAGAGCTTTATAGGTCAACATTAATACTTTGAATTTGGCACAGAAGCAAACTGGCAGCCAATGCAAGCGAGCCAGGATCATTGGTTTTTAAACTTTTGCCATCCAGATGTTTTGGACTTCAGTTCCCCCGGCCGTCACTTCTGAGAGCTGAAGTCCAAATCTTCTGAAAAGTCAAAGATTCAGAACTGCTAGTATAGACAACTTTAAGAAAAACTAGCCAAATTCATAGAAGATACCTATTAGCCATGATGATTAAAATGAAACATCCATATTCAGCGGCTGTTCACCCTGGAATATCAGAAGCTTGAGACATTCATCTTTCTTGTATTCTACTTATAAGCTACCAGAAGCATCTATAGTTGAGCACTGGAAAGTTTGACTTGCTCTAGCAAATGAGCGTGTGAAGGTTTTTCCCTGCAACAAGAGGCAGTCTGCTCACAACACAAGAAACTTTCTGTTCTACCACAAAGATAGAAACTTGGCAAAGCCAGTCCTTATTTATCTCTTACTTCTTTTCACAGACTCTGATGGACCTTCTGTGCAACAGGCAAGACGACAACAATCAAGAGACTAATTTATTTCCATCAAGCCAAGCCAAACTGGAAGCCCTCATCACTGCAGGCAATCACGACAGCTCTCAGCACAATTGTTTTGGGACGGAATCCCAGAATCGCACGCAAAGCTTTCTAAAGTGCAGAGAGAATGTCCTCACAAAAGGAATGTGAATTGAAGCAATCGGGAAAACTCGTGCGTGTCCTGCTGGCCCCAAAGACCAGGTCTTGGCTGGCTGAGGCACAAAATAAGCTCAGCCAGGTGAGTCCAGAATCCAGGTAAAGACAGTGCAAACAGAATTCCACCAGACTCCAAAAGTAACATTGTCATGTCAGTCCAGTTGTATCAGAATACATACAGGGAGGGTCCAGGAGGTGTAGTCAAGTAGTCTAAAAGCACAGCAAGAAGTTGGCGGCAGGGATTAGGGTACACAAGAAGCAGATTCTAGAGCAGTAGTTCCTAATTTTGGGACCTCAGATATTCTTGGACTAAAACTCCCAGAAATCCTGGCCAGCACATATAGTGGTGAAGGCTTCTGGGGAGTTCCAGTCCAAGAACATCTGGAGAATGAAGGCTGGGAACCACTGATCTAGAGAAAGAAGAAAAAAGCAAAAAAAAAAAGTGTGTTGCTTATATGCTTAAAGCACTCTCTGGGCGATTTATAGTTAGGTTCTGCGGGCTACACATTGCTCTCCCCCCAACAAGCTGGGTACTCAATCTACTGACCTGGAAGGCTGAAGGAATCAGCTACCTGGGTTGAACCTGGGTTGTGAGCAGAGTGTTGGCTGCAGTAGAACTCCTGGTCCCAGTTTAAGATTTATTTAGCTATGTGGCAGCAGCCCACCCAGGGCTCAGCTGCAGGCATCTGTCTAGCTGAGAAAAGAATTCAGCTGTAGAATTAGGCCCACTGGGAAGAAAAGCCTTCCCTTAAGGAGATCTCCTGTTCTCAAGGAGGCCTCTTCTCTTGCAGAGTTTTTCCCTGCAGCCCAGCATTTTGCTTGGAGGCTTCTAGCCAAGATCATGCCTTTACCCTGTGATGTTCTCAAAGAATGGGTAGCAGTCTAGCTGCCTCCTCTGAATGAGACACTGAGCCATCTTCTTCTCAGGGTTTAGCCTCCAGGAGCGCAGAGGTCCCAGCATCAGGATTCAGTCATCTCCCACCCAATCCTGATCGGGAGTCAATGAAGGACTTCTCCAGCGGGGCCATGGCAACAGGAGAAAATGGATTATAATAACTGATCATCCATCGAACGATGCCAACAAAATCCTGGGTATTACGTGGAAGGAGATGTGCTCTATTCTTGCTCTGAGAGTCTGCAATCCACACCGAACAGAAAAAGGGAAGAAGAGTTGCAGATTAAAACATTATGTTAAAGGGATGTGGTATGAGAACATCCAGATGGCTACAGAGAACCTGACAAGGTACAGATGGCTGAAGCACGCCTTGATGAAAAATAAGGCTAAACTGCTCTTAATTAACTTACTGAATTTACTACTATAAATGATGGTGACAGCCACTCTTTGGAATGCTTTTTTTAAAAAAGGATTACATACAATCCATGCTAAATTAGCTTTATCAACATTCAAGACAGTTAAAGAGTACCTCCATGTACATAAGTAGCATCATCAATCCTGCTACAGGAAAACCAGTTGGGTGGCTGCCAGCAGACCGTAGCCAGAGCAGAACTAGTAAGAAACAAAGACAGAGGTTTGTAGGGAACCCAGTGGTTTGCAACACTAATGTGGTGGAGTGGTTAGTGCTGGATTCAACAACCTTAAGAGTCAAATCCCCATTTGGCTGTGAAGCGCGGCGGCTGAACCTGGTCCTAACTCGAACCACTGCATTAAGGATAAAAAGAGGAGGAACAAAACCATGCACATGGTCTTGAGTTCCCTGGAGGAAAGACAGGAGATCAATATAACAAATTTAAAAGTACACTTTTTGTAAAAAATATGTATAGATAGGGCAAACATATCTCAGGAAGTATTTAGCAACAGGACAATCTCGAAGGAGTGGACAGTCTCTCTCTGTGTAATGTACCATGAAGGCTGAAGTTGTTAGTTTCTCCCTCTTTTGCCACCTATTGTTCTTCTAGGTCTCTTTATATTCTACTGTTTAGAAGCACACACCACTGTGACAGCTTTTATTGTAAAGCAGTATATACATATAGCAGTACCAGCAGTAGAAGACAAATCTGGCTTATCCTTGTTAGAAGAAGGTATGTGCTTCTTTCCTGGAGGACATAACTCAGCTCAGAAAGTAAGGTGTATGGCTTGTGTTGAAGAAAAACACAATTTTCCCATGGCACCCCTCACCAAACAAATGTTGGTCAATCAGCAAATATAGTGGCATGAGCCAAAGAAATGGGTGAGAGGATATACACAGCACACAGACCCTGTACCGCCTTATCCTGGCCTACAGCCCTCTTGCATTCAAACAAGTCTCTTTGCCATAACGCCTTCAGCAGGCACAGAAACCAAGACAATGGACATCCTGTCCTTATCTGGGATGCTTAGAGCAAAGTGGCACACTGCATCGACCTGAACACAACATCTGATCTGCAAATCTTTTTCATCCGGATACAAGAGAATCTTACTGCACCATCGCCAAAGTCTGACACTTGACAAACATTTCTGGGCACGTTGCTGCTAGCAAACGCACCAAGGGCAGCTGTATTTGGAAAAGCAATTACACAACTAAGTCCACTTTTTGTTTCAGTCATACGACCAAAGTGTGAGTCCTGCGGCATTTCCAAGCACAGACCGGAACACCCAACAAAGCACTTGGAAGGGTAAATATAAAAAAACACCCCACAGGTTTCAATCACCTCTCTCCAAGGACTGGGTAACACACTGCAATGTAAAACCAAATGAAGCACAAGAAAATAAACCTACACAGAGTGACGCTATTCACTGATTGTAATAATATGCAGGTTCTAATCCCTATTCAGCCTTGAATCTCAAAGGGTGATCTTGAGGCAGTCACACACTCTCGCCACCAGATCAGGGTTGAACAGGGTTGCTGTGTGGTAGGGAGCTTAAATGAATAGTGTGACGGCAGATGGCACTGGTACCATCCAAATCACTACTTCAGACATTAGGAACATTGATTGATTGATTGATTGATTGATTGATTGATTGATTGACTGATTGACTGACTGACTGACTGCACTTTTAGGTGAGAGACTACAGGTCTCCAGGTAATGTTTTATACAATAAAAAGCTACAAAATGCAAGACAGTAAGACAGTAGTTAAGTGCAGCACTTAACAAAAAGCTAAGACTGTATTTTGGTTTATGTATTTTATGTTTATGTTATAGTTAAATAAAAAAATTTAAAATAAAAAAAACCAAAAACTTAAGACAAAACCAGCAAAATGGGAGGAGAAACATTACGATATGCAAAACCAAAACAAAACCAGAATAGTTCTAGGGAGAATAAAAAAGTTCTTCATCTGGCCAAGAAGACCATGAGGTAGATACCTGGCTAGCCTCTCTGAGGAGGGCATGCCACAGGTAGGGTGCCCACCACCTTTTATGTGACAGTGACTTTTCCCACTTGGTTTGTTTGTTTGTTTGCTTAATATACCACCCTATTAGTGCAAAAGCCTAGCACTGTTCTGAGTGGTTTAACAGGTAAAATCCAACCACATTAAAAACACTCACAGTGTGGGGGGAAAAAAACCATGATGGTGCAGAAACAATTTACAAATGTAGCAGGGTTGTTTTTTTCTTTAGAAAAAAAAGACATACCAACCGGGAGAAAGGTCTTAAGTTTTCTTCTGAAAGTTAAGAGGGAGGAAGCCAGGTGTAGCTCCTCCGGAAGCTGATTCTATAATGATGGGGCCACTGCAGAAAAGGCCCTGCCTCTAGTAGAGGACTTTCGGGCCTCCCTCAGGCTGGCTATCCAGAGGACCCTGGTCTGGGAGGATCTGGTGAATCAAGAAGATAACATTGGGGTTGGACACTCTGAGAAGTAACATGAACCCAGATGCCAGCTTCATCTGATGACCCTTGGTTCAATATAGGTCATGAATAGGAATCATGTGGTCCTCCAAAGCCACTCTTGAGGGCCCCAGAGGCTGCCCTGATACCACCTCCAGTGAATAATTGATTTGATGATCCTCACAGCCTTTAGAAAAGGCAATTCTCCTCCACATCTGCATGAGTGTAGAGTGTGTTTCTGGCTTTTTTTTTGGGGGGGGGGGACCATGGATCCACCGTGAGAACACAAGACAGTGCCTTTTTGACGGCTGCTTTCAGGCTATATAACTTCCTTTTGAGAAAGGCTAGGCTGACACACACACACACTGCTGTCCTTGCAGCATCAGGCAAAGACATTTCTATTTTGGCAGACTTGGGGAAAGATTGGCAAGCAAGGAAATGCTTTTTAATGGTGGAAATGTGCTGTACTGCTTTTTTGTGTGCTTGTTTTTTTAAAGGGCTTCATATTGTGTTACTTTTTCCTCCATCCTCTTAGAACTGCAGAGCTAGAAGGGATCCTATGGATCATCAAGTCCAGCCCTTATCAAGGAGGCACAGCGGAGAATCGAACTCCCAACCTCTGGCTCCACACCCTGATACCTAAACCACTGAGCTATATCTTTTTGTGGTAAATCCAGTAAGTTATTGAACAGTGTGTTAATATTGTAATTGATTCTGATGTTTAAATATGTCTGTTTTTAAAAATCATATCAACCTCACCATCCTGCGAGAGAGAATAGCAGGATACAAAGTTAATAAATAAACACACCCCTTTAAAAAAAACAACCAAGAAGTAAACTCAGACAGAATGTAACACTTTAAAACAAACTCAGTGCTTTACAAACTGCTTCTAGATAGCCAGGTTCATATTACCATCGTCACTGTTCCATTCATACAAATAATTTCATGGAAAGCACATTTTTAATGCCAACAAGCCAGAAAATTCAATGAAATGCTCTCTGGTTCCATCTAGTGGCCAATTATGATACTGCACTTCAGAAACATTTATAAATATTTATAAAAATACAACAGGCGCTGTCCTTGCCACTTAGAGGTTTTATGCCATAAAATAATGGCATAAAACCTGAAAAATTCCTGTCAAAGTGCCCATGTATGGAGATGAAGTCCTTCAGAAAAATCTAGAAATGTCTTTAAAATTAACATATATAACCATTTGTTACTTGCTACACTGAGATAACTTAAAAGGCCAAAATCCTGTTGCTTATCATAGTAGAACTACTGACTCCGTGGCGATTCAGGGAGTCAACTCCTCTGTAAGTTCCATTGATTCAAATGGGCCTACTCTAACTGTGACTTACTGTGCCAAAGTAAGTTACAGCTAAATTAGGCCTATTTGAATCTATGGAACTTATGGCGTTGACTCCCTAAACCTCTGCTGAGTCAATGGGCCTACTCTAGTGCAATTTATTACACTAAGCAACAGGATTTTAACCAGTGTCATTTGTTATAATTCAAAAGAAACTTTGCAGTTATTTCTTGCATCGCTTGTTATCCAAGAAGTAACTAGTGTACATGACTATGGCGTTCATCATTAGTTTTGAGCTCTGCTTCCACTTTCACTTCTGGTGAAAAAAAATTGGTCCAAAATGCATTTGTCAGAAAGGATGCAACCCGCAGAGTACAAGCCCCAGGAAACAAAACTAGCCGCTGGAGCTGCCTGCCCCTGTTATAAGTAGGTAGAGCTAAAACTCCTCCAGATATAACACATATATGACATCCTGCAACTCCCCACTAAAAGATGTGTAAGGCAAAGAAGGCGCATGGCTCACATAACAAAACACAAGATTTTGACAGGTAATTCTCAACTCAGAAGGGAAGGACAGATAGCTGTGAATTAAGTTTGGCTCAACAATCAGTTCACGTCTTTCTCCCCCTACGGACTGCCAAACTAGTGCCTGGAAATGCAGGCAGGGTTGCATTATTAACATTCAAGATGGATTATCTTGCCAATTATTAGGGTCTCGTTTTAATACTCTCCCAACATTTCTTAGCAGGATGTTTTAATAAGAGACTTATGGTCTCTTTTTCTGTCTCTTTCTCTCTCTCCCTCTTTTTTCTTTTTCAATTACAAGAATTCGGGAGAGTTTTAGGGAGTTTAATTCCTTAACAATGAAGTTCTGTTTTCTCTTCCTTTTTTAAAATGTTTTTTTTAAAGTACACCTGGCTTAATCTCTTCAACATACTTACAACCATTTCCACGGCATTCAACTTCATGCCAAACAGGGAGGGAAAAGGAATTGACACAGAACGCTGATCAACAAGCAGCCCTCGTTATCTTTTTTGGCCCTCAAAACCTATGCCTCCACCAAATTTTAGCAGCAGAGCGGTTAAATCCACTACACTTTTCCACAGAATCAAGGCACACAGGGACCAGACCCTCTACTCCAAGAGCAGAACTGCATTTCCATGGAACGTGAGGCTCCCCTAAACCAATCAATGTTCATGGCACTTGAGCACCTCATTTTAAATATTACATTGCTTCTGAGAAACCAAAGACATGGGTACATGGATTGGGAGACGGAATATTCTTGGCTCTGCTGCAACAATGATTTAAAGAGCAGACAAGGTGGGGGTTAAATTGCACCAGGATCCAGGGGTGGAACTGGGCCTCTGGCCTGCCAAGGAGGCCTACATCTGTTTTAAATTAGAACATTTGTCTCCAACAAAGACCTAAGGAGATTTTCCTGCCTGCAAATATTCTCCACTTTGATCTAGGGCAACATTCCCCAAAACAGTGTCCACTAGTTGTGTTGTAGTATAATTACTACCTTCCGTGCTGGGCACCAGTTAGATATTGATCTAGAACAGTGGTTCCCAATCTTGGGTCCCAAGATGTTCTTGGACTAAAACCGCTAGAAATCCTGGCCAGCACAGCTAATCGGAGTTTTAGTCCAAGAATGTCTTGGGACCCATGGTTAGGAATCACTGATCTAGAACATCCATATGGAATAAGTTGCACAATTCAAAGTGCTGGTTCTAACCAATGAAGTCCTAAACAACTTGGGTCCAAGCTATCTCAAGGACCGCATCTCCCATTATGAGCCTGCTCAGGTGTTAAGATCATCAGGAGAGACCTTTCTCATGGTCCTACCACCTTCACAGGTACATCTGATGGGGACATAGGAGAGGGCCTTCTCTGTGGCTGCTCCCAGACTCTGGGACTCCTTCCCACAGGAGGCCAGGCTGGCCCCATCTTTGTTGTCCTTCTGCAGGCAGGTGAAGAACTTTCTCTTCAAGCAAGCTTTCACTGAGTGACTGGCTGCCTGAGTAGGGTTTTTAAATGGATGCTTGTACCTTACTGCCTTAGATGTGTTTTGGTGTTACTTTTGTTTACTGTTTAGTATGGTGTTTGTTTGATTCTTTTAAATATTTGTATGCTTACTGTTTTTTAGCTTCAAATATTATCTTTTAAAGATGCAAACCACCTCGGGTCCTTTTTATGGAGAAAAGCTGGGTAAAAATATTATAAATAAATAAACAAATAGAAATAAAATAAATACTAGAAACCTGGAACAAGAATTGGTTTGGGTAGAACTGCAGTCTAACATCTAACCAGAGTTGCATGCCTCACACAAACTCAACATTTCATAGGTTCACAGAATAAAAGTCAGGAACATGACAGTTCTGAGTTACGAATTCAGTTATCCTTCCTATTTTAATCATGCCTCCTAGCCATAACCAGGAAATCATTAAACAACGGCAACATTCTTAAAATAATGATACCTCCCAAAATAAAAAACCTAGAGTTGCAAAAGTTTCAATGTATGAGGTTAAGAGACTAAGTGAATGGAAAGATCGATCAGGCATACCTGTTGCATCGAAACACCATGGTATGTAGGGATGGGATCTGGGGATGTTTGTAAGGTGCCTGCAAGGTAGGCAGAACTCTCGGAATGCAGAATTATGGTACCTGTAGTTCACAAAATCCAAAACTCCCATCCATTACTCAAATTCCTCCATTATTTGTCCACGGAAGTCCACAAACGAAAGCCAAAAATGTTTACCTTCACCCTAACAAACACCAAACAACTACTAATGCTCTGTAATTCATTTCTTCAAACATCTTTGCAAATTTGGGGAAAATGAGTGAAGCACCTAGGTCCCTCTTATTCATTGC
Source organism: Intellagama lesueurii (assembly GCA_037013535.1). Taxonomy (NCBI): domain Eukaryota; kingdom Metazoa; phylum Chordata; class Lepidosauria; order Squamata; family Agamidae; genus Intellagama; species Intellagama lesueurii. The sequence continues at coordinate 14,299,867 of JBAJHW010000003.1, forward strand.
ACACAAAGTTGCTTCTCTGCCCTCTTCGTTCTTGTTTGTGCCGTCAAGTTATCTCTGATTCATAGTGACCCTATGAATGGGGTGACTTCCAAAATGTCTTGTTTTCAAAAGCCCTGCCCAGCTCTTGCAAACTCAAGCCTGTTGCTTCCTTTACAGAGTCAATCCACCTCATGCTTGGTCGTCCTCTTTTCCTGCTGCCTTTAACCTTTGCTATTTTTATTGTCTTTTCCAGCAAATCTTGTTTTCTCATGACTTTGTGATCCAAGTACAACAGTCTTAGTTTCATCATTTTTGCCTCTAGAGAGAGTTTAGGCATGATTTGATCCAGGACCCACTTATTTCTCTTTATACCAGTCCATGGTGTGCATAAACCTCTCCTCCAGCGTCCCTGTTTTTTACCACTATGATACAGAGATAATTTATAGGTTGGAGCCATGGTGGGCTGTATATATTAAAAGACCCTTTTCATCAGGGGAATCCTGATGGGTGCTAAAATTAAAGAAACAGTTCCACTTTGCCCTCTTTTTGGTTGTACAGAAATCAAATCTTTCATTTCGTTATTATTACAACCCTGAAAACACAAGAAGCTAGACCACTCACCAAATCTAAAGTGACTGTGATTATAATCCAACATCAAAGGGCTTAATATCAATAATCTTCTTATTTTGAGAATCATACTTTAACCAGCTTAAAGACAGCGTGGCAACAGGATCTGAAATGTATAATCACCAGAAAACAATGGAAATCAGCACGCTCTCGCAATGTGTTTACATCTATTTCAGCTGCAGTTAGGGAAACAATTGTTAAATTTCTACAGGTGATACCTCACCCAAGAAAATTAGCTTATATAACCAATAATTCTACAAATCGGTGCTGGAAAAGACATGAGCAACTTGGTGCATCCATCACATGTGGTGGGATTGTCCGATACCAAGAACTAGAAATGGGGATGAAGTGAATTGCACCACGAATTGCCCCCCAGTGACTCAACGAACAACGAATCAATTTGTCGGTTCGTTGGGTCATATTTTTGTTTAGACAGCCCATGGGGCTATCTAAAAAGAAAGAAAGAAAGAAAGTCCCGGCCTCCTCAGCCTTCCTATGCCACAGGGCATAGAAAGAGGAAGGGGGAAAGGATCAAAGCGATCCCCCAGCCTGGCTGCCTTTGCGAGCGGGTCCCAAGCCATCCCGCGACCTTTGCAAAGGCAGCCAGGCTGGGGGATTGCTTTGATCCCGCCTTGATGCCTTCCCTCCTCTTCCTATGCCGCGAGGGCATAGGAAGAGGAAAAAAGGGGGACCCAAGCCATCCCCCAGCCCCGGGGATGGGATTCTCTTTGGGCAGGCTTTAGCAAGCTGCCCGAGGGGGAAACCCCTCTCTGCTTATGTCCCTGAGGAACAGCTGATCCGCAGGCGCATAAGCAGGTAGGGAACGAAGGGATGAATATAAAAGGGTTATATTCGTTGCTTCGTATTCATCGAGGTCTCTGGACCCCAAGAATACGAAGCAACGAATATCTGACAAATCAGGGATTTCGTGGAATATCCTGATTCGTTTTTATATTCGTCCCCATGTCTACCAAGGACCCGTGGCCTACTTTGTATGTTCCCCGACACCTCCAGCTTTTACAGCCATTCCAGTTGTGGCTACTGCTTCCACTGCTGTGTCCAAAATTCATTTTTATAACCCTGATCACTGGTGCTGTAAACTGGCATGTTTATATCACTAAGGAGACAGCAGGAAAGTGGAGGGAGGAGAAGAAGGCAGAAGGGAATGCCCAGAAGGTAAGCTAAAGAGAAGAAGTGATGCGGAGGAGACAGAGGGCACCAGATATTTCATGTAAAAGGCATAAACATTTTCCATCAACCAAATCCCATTTTAAAATTGAGTATGATGGAAAAATGGGGTTTGGATTATAGTAGCTCACTCTACAATCACAGTCAAGGAACCAATTGCATTATAATCGCAGGGGTCTGCTATGGTATCAGAATTCTGGGCTGATATGAGCACAAAAAAGTCAACACCACTGACAATCATCATCATCTTAGAACTGTAGAGCTGGAAGGCACACTACGAAGCATCAAGTCCAGCCCCTGTCAAGGAGTCACAGTCAAATTCTCAACCATACCGAAACCATTGAGCTATCTAGCAAGCAGTTCATAGGTCTTCTCTAGCTTCACCATCAGCTCTACTGAACATTTCTAAAGGAACCAATGTTTTGATATTACATAAAAAGACAGTCATATCGCTCCTACTAGGCGCCACATTGATAAAAGATTAAAAGATGGACAAAATTTTCACCTGGACGGCTGGCACAATCATATCTGGAATCTGGCAATATCAAAAAGGCTAACACAGGAAATGCATAACACAAGACATCACATAAATACAAACACCTCCGATACTACCTGGTATCTATTTATCAGTGCAGAAGCCCTACTTATACTTTATTACAGAATGCCAATCTCCTATGAAAATGCATGGAGAAACGATTAATTCAAACAACCATCCTTTTTGCTATGACTCACCCTCATTTAACTTTTATTTCCAAGCTCATCAAACACATGCGCAGAATCTCAATATACAGACTGCAATAAAAATGTTGTATAGTTTTATTTTTACTTTATTTCCACGTTGACTACACTATGATGTTCTGTTATGCTGATCAAGACTCGGCATTCTGCTCTGCATTGGACTGACTTCCATACTGTGCAACTGTGGCAATAAATATAAAGTTTAAAAAGCCAAACAAAAATGTTAAAATAGTTTCTTAGGTAAAGGTAAAGGTTCCCCTTGACAATTTGTCCAGTCGTGTCTGACTCTAGGGGGCGGTGCTCATCTCCGTTTCCAACCCATAGAGCTAGCGTTTTGTCCGAAGACAATCTTCTGTGGTCACGTGGCCAGCGCGACTAGACACGGAACGCCGTTACCTTCCCACCGAGGTGGTACCTATTTATCTACTTGCATTTGCATGCTTTCGAACTGCTAGTTTCTTAGGGTGGGATTAATCTCACTGATAGAGCACATGTGCTTCTGGATTGTAACAGTCTCACACTCAACCCGTGAAATGGTCAATGACCGCACTTCAAGAAACTGTGCTGGGGCAGATTTTAGGATGAAGATCTCGTGTTGCCAACTTTAACAGACTGTACAGAGGAAGATTTGACCCAACTCCAGAGGCAGTGGAAGACAGGAGGGCCTGGCGTGCTCTGGTCCATGGGGTCACGAAGAGTCGGACACGACTTAAATACTAAACAACAAAAACAAACAACAGAGGAAGATGGATCTGGGACCAGTTTCAATATCACTGATATACTCCCAGTATTGGATAATTACCAGCCAGTCTCTAAAACTCCATTTTTGGGCAAGGTCTTAGAGCATGTTGCGGTATCTCAGCTCTAGAGGTTCCTGGACGAACGATTACCTAGATCTATTTCAATCCGGGGCAGAGACGGCTTTGGCTGCACTCAACGGACCGTCTAATTTTCAGTCCCGCTGAGTGGGGCTCCGTCTCTCTCACACACAATTTCACCCCTGCATGCGCGTGCGACTCCATCACCCCCCCTGCGCACAGGGTTCCGTCGCAACCAGAACCAAAGGGGTTGAACACGATCGCTGCACAGAGGAGGAAGAAAGCTGCATAGCCGGAAGCAGAGCCACACATGCACAGCTTAGAGGGAAGCCTGGTTGCACTGGTGGATGACCTACACTGGGAACTGAGCAGTACTATTGGTTCTGCTGGACCTCTCAGCAGATGTCAGTACCACTGACCATAATATTCTTCCAAGGCACCTTTCTGGGATGAGACTTGGAGGTATTATTTTACAGTGGTTTCAACCCTTCCTGGATGGCCGAACTCAGTAAGGCGGTGTTGGGGGAATCCAGTTAAAACACCCTGCCCATTGGTAATTGGGAGCCCTTCAAGGGTCAGTCCTGTCCCCATGTTATTCAACATCTATATTAAACCACTGGGAAAAGTTGTCCAGAGCTTTTGGGTCCAATGCTAACAGTATGCTGATGACACCCAACTCAATCTCGTCTTTCCATCTGATTCCAAGGAAGCTGTTCTGTGCTTAGACCAATGTCTGTTGCCAATGATGAAACTGGATGTGGGCTAACATACTGAAACCTAATCCAGACAAGACAGAGGTGCTCCTAGTCAGTCAAAAGGCAAATTAGATAGGGGTTCAGCCTGTACTAAATTACACTATAGTCCCCCTGAAACGTCAGCTTGGGTGTGCTCCTGCACTCAACTCTGAGATTGGATGCACAGGTTTCAGCAGTGGCCAGGAGTGCATTTGCACAGTTAACGCTGACAGCTGTGCCCATTTTTTGAGATGTTCAATCAGGCCATGGTGACACATGCCTTATTTACATCCCATTTGGATTACTGCAATGCACTCTATGTGGGGCTGCCTTCAAAGAGTGTTCAGAAACATCAGCTGGTTCAAAATTTTCTTTTTAATCTTGCTATATGTTCAATTGTTTTTAAAATAATCTTTATATAGCATTTTTAAAATTATTATTTTATAATTTCACTTGTTCTGCACCACCTTGGGTCCCCTATGGGGAGCAAGGCAACCAACCAAACAACCAACGTAGCTCAACCAGTGCAAATCTCCTACTTCTTCAAACTTTTATTACCACTTTATAAGTCATGATACTTCAACATGTGCCAAAGTTGCAGGATTTATGGCCAGCATCCTGTTGCTAGGTCCAAATAGAGTAGATCTACTGACCCAACAGGCCTTACCAAAGTGTTGGCTTATCATTCAGCAACTGATTCCATGAACAGAGAGAGACACTGGATTCTACATCTGTTCTTCAGGCAGGCAGTCTCTGTACTGTAGCTTTGGTTTAACTCCAATTCCTGTTCAACAGCCAGTGTGGTGTAGTGGATAGGGTATCAAACTAGGACTCAGGAGACCTGGGATCAAATCCTGCTTGGCCACGGAAGCACACTGAGTGGTGGTACTGGTAAAACCACTCCTTAAATACCTGAGTAATAATCATGTGCCCTCAAGTCAATTCTGACTTGTGTCAACCTTTTCAGGGTTTTCTAGGTAAAGAGTACTTAGAAGTGGTTTACCTTCCATCTTTTGGGGATGCCCTGGGACTCTGCAGCTTGCCCAAGGTCACACAGGCTGGCTCTACTTGCAGGAGGTAAAGTGGGGAATTGAACTCCCAACCTCTGGCTTTGCAGTCAGATCCCCAAATTATTGATATACCTTGAAAACCCTACTGGAGTCACCATAGATCACATATGACTTGATGGCACATAACAACAACAAACAATTCCTGTGTCTTCTATATCTGTAAATTTACCGTATTTTTCCGTTTATAAGACGACCCAATGTATAAGACGACACACACCCCTTTTCGAACCCCAAATTAGAAAAAGCAGGGATCAAATGGCTCCCTTTTTGCTAAGCCCCGTGCCTTGGCAAAAAGCAAGGAAAGCGGCTGTCAAAGTGACTGCCGCTTTTCCTTGCCTTTTGAGAAGGCACCGAGCTTAGCAAAAAGGAAGGGAGCAATGCCTCCCCGTCCTTTTTGCTAAGCCCCGTGCCTTCGCAAAAGGCAGCGGTAAAGAGCTGCCTTCCGTGTATAAAACGACCCTCAATTTTTTCTCAAATTATTTAAGGAAAAAGTGTCATTTTATACACAGAAAAATACGGTACATTCCCCTCCCACAACCCCAAGTTCTACAATGCCTGGTCTGATAAAGAGTCCTAGAAGACTCAAAAACTTGTCTTCTTAATGATATTTTACTGGTCCAATAAAAACATTATCCAACCTTGATGCTGGATTTTCCTCATGGACTTATTTGTTTTACAGAAGCAATGGAATAACCCGAACAGGCGGTGCTTAAACAAGCTTGGTGCTCAACTACAGGCATTAACTACACCATTACCTGGCTGTCAAGGCTGTGGAAACATTGGCCAGACGCCATGTAAGAACTCCCGCCTACACTTTCTGGTGTATCAACTTTTTCCATGCACATCTGCAAGTGAAATGTGGATTTTAATCTATATTAATGGCAAGGGTGCCCAGGAAATGAAAGTAGTATATATTACAGACTCAATACCATGCAGCCCAATAGGGTGCTGCTTAAATAACTGAAATTAAAAAACAGAGGCAAGAAAGCAGCATTTCATTAAATTCTGGATCACTGAATGTGCTACTGTTAAACTACTCAGCATCCAAGAAAATCTGGGGGTGGGGGAGAGCAAAATTTAATTCCAGTCCAGGCAACCAAAGCCTCAAGGTGTTTGCGCTGGTCTTAAAGGTACTACAGCCACATAGAACACTACACCTCCTGCCCTGATGATGCGCTCAATCACAACTCTCATCACTTCACTACCATAATCACTCGCCATGCAACTTGGGGATGATGGGATGGCATCAGGTTGAGGCACACTGAGTTTCATTGAGTTTGAAGTAAGACCAATGATTTGTTGGAAGGCTGTGCAGCCTGCCTAGAATTCACTGAATGAAAGGTGGACTATAATGTGACTGACAAGTAAATTCAGCTCTAGATCTGCAATCCTATCCCTCCTTGGTTTCCTGGCCAATCATCCCCAGTCCTCTGAACCGTCCCTGCTTAGCCGTTTCTTCCAAAAACTCATAACCCGCTCCCAACATAAGTTCACACACATACCAGCTATCCCATCATCCCATGTCTGACAAGTAATGTTGAGATATGAAAAAACATGTTGTTTGGTTTTGTCATACATGGGGCTCGTCAGCCTTGGAAGGCAGCCCATCTAGGAGAAGGAAAACTCCGATTTCAAACCTCCACTATCCACTGATGGAAAAGGCTTCAGGAGTTAACCTCGAGGCAAAATCCGGAGCCGGAGTCCCGGAGGCAGTTCGTGTCGTTCTGCCAACTCCTGCGACGTCGCTGGAACCAGTTGTATTGGCTCTTGCCTTTCCATTGGATTATTTCAGCGACGGGGGGATTTGCTGCTTGGGTATCCTCCATATTATCTTACCCAGGCTTTGTGCTCTGGAGAGGACACTCCAGCTTCGCATACAGTGTCGAAACAACACGGGAAGTAGCAGTTCAGTGTGGAAGGGATTGTCACTCTCGAATTGGCCTTCTCAGCCACACTAGATGCTGTTCCAAGTCCTCCATACAGAGCACGTTACCATAGTCTCTTGAGACTGAAGGATGCCTAACTGTCATGTCTGACATGTATTACATGGAACTGCACCAGAGTCCTTTTTTAAAAAAAAAAGTGTATAGCTGCCAGAATCCCACCATCCACTATGGCCAACAGTTCCCCCAAAAACTTTTCCAAGTTTTGGGGTGTGTGCATGCCTAGCGATGTACCTGATACTACACAGACAGACAGACAGACAGACAGACAGACAGAGATAGATAGAAGCCACAAGGAACACCACAAGACTTATTTTCACCAAAAACTAAATCTAGGACTGATCTTTGCTACCTTTTCTCTTTTCTTTTGGTATTGCTTCAAAATTGTATTTTTCTTTGAATCTGCCGTATTTGAAATTTTAGATGTAATCTTGCGATTTCGGATACCTATAATTAATGATTTTAACCGCTGTGTGTTTTATATGCAAATCGTTAGCTACCTCCAACCCTCTCTTCTGAGTAAGGGTGAAATCTAAATATAAACCAGTCACCCACAGCCATGGGTCTTCCTAAGAATTCCTTCTCTGTGTCACTAACACACATAACCGAGTGCTAACTAACTCCAGCAGGGTAAAACAGTCCCAAACACACGAGTGTAGCAAAAATAATAACAGTAGTAATAAAGGAAATTGCTTCCCCTCCTCAGCGCAGCACAGTCCAAAAGGGGCTGGTGGGCGGGATCGGGCCTCGGGAAGTCCCGACAGGAAGTTCCAGGCGGTGGCAAGCCTAGTCCCGCGTTCAATCTATTTAGGAAACGTGTCCTTACGACCCGCTTACCCAGACCCAGCACGCCAGGTCCGAGAGGGGCCAGGCGACTCCGTCGCAACTCTGTGTCTCCCCCCCCCCCAAAAAAGGGTCAGTCTGTTACTTACTTCCGATCATAAAACAAGGGGGGGGGGGAATCGATCGCCTGTTCCGGCAAACCAAGTTACACGTCCTCTGCTACTTCAACAGCCGAGATTTATTACACCACCAGCTTTGCTCGCATTTACGCTCCGAAAGTGCGGATCGCGGCGGCCGCAACCCGATCCTCTTGGCCATGATGTGTTTTCACGTCCGAGCCCTTTTACGCACTCACGCCCATGTCGCTCCCCTTTTAACCCCAGACATCGCTTTCCTCCTCGCTCCAAGTTTCACACGGGCTCCCCTCTCCTACTTCCCCGCAACCCTGTCTTAAGGCCTTATCCTTCCCACTTCTTCCCCTGCTCCCCATATCCCGATCCTCCCAACCTCCACGCGTTTCCCCCTTTTGATCCCCCACAACCCACCCACCCCCACCCCGAAAGGCTGAAACCTTCCTGAAGGCGCGCTTTCCCCCCCCCCGCGGAAACTGAGCGCGTCCGACCTCCAAGTAAACCTGGCGAAAACCTCAGTGGGCAGGACGCCTTGGGTTGAATCGAACCCCCTTCCCACCGGGTTCACAGAGAGGGGGGCCCCCTACTTTCGCCCCACACCAGGCTGAGGAATCCGAGTGGCCCTTTTCTGCCCCACCACCACCACCACCACCACTTCAACTGGGCGCGACTCCCTGCCCAGTCCCCGCGCCGGCGATCGGGACCTCGGCGAGGTCGCCTTTCCCCTTTTACGCGCGTTTCCTGGCCGGGATTCTCCTCGAGAGCAAGCCAGCCCCAACCGTTCCCGCGATCGCCCAACACCTCCTCCTGCGGAACGAGTCCCAGCCAGGCGATCACCTTTCTGGGGAAGGGGGGGGGGGGGGAAAGGTCGGCCAGCAAGAGCCACCCCGCAACTTCCCAGAGCCGCGCGGACTCACCGGCGCGCACGTGTTGCTGCTGCCGCTCCAGCCGCTTCCCGGCTCGGCTGCGCCCGGTGGACGTGGCAGAAGCGGCGGCGGCGGCGGCTTCTCCTCCCCGCTCCGGCTCCGGCTCCTCCCCAGCCGAAGCGAGCCGAGCCGCGCAAGGCAGGCGAGCTCCTCCCGGCTCCGCTCTAGCCGCAAGCGGGACGCCCTCTGCTGAGCGACGGCTGGCGGGACAAGAGGTCCGCGGCCTCCCTCCTCCGGCCTTGGCGCTCCAAGCCGCTCGTTTTCTCGCGTTCAGATTTGGAAGAAGTCGCCGCGCGAGTCTTGAGCTTTCCTGGCTGCGATCTGGGCGTTTGTACCGCTGGGGGGGGGGGGGGGGGCGGGGGCGGGCGGAGGATCATAATCGATCTGCCTCTCTCTATCCCAGCGCCAAATTTCAGATTCCTCAAAACACAACACCCGGCAAAATGCTGCCACCCAGCCTCCCCCTTTCCGGGTGCCCTCTGCGCCGTTTGTGTGTAAAAAGACTCTCTAGGCTGGCAACATGGGCTGAAGCGGGCTTGGCTTACTGGATCCGAGAACCAAAAATAGCTCAGCCAAAAGAGAACCTCCACAACCAAGGCAGTCTATCTGTAAGATGAACTTTATTAAAAAAAAAATAAAGCACAAACAAACGAGAAAAAGCATTTTAGTTTCCAAGATTAAGGTTTAAGGCATTTCAAGCAAGCATAGGTAAAGGTAAAGGTTCCCCTTGACTAATTTAGTCCAGTCATGTCCGACTCTAGGGAGCGGCGCTCATCCCCGTCTCCAAGCCGTAGAGCCAGCGTTTGTCCGTAGACAGTTTCCGTGGCCAGCGTAACTAGACACGGAACGCCGTTACCTTCCCACCGAGGTGGTACCTATTTATCTACTCACATTTTACATGCTTTCGAACTGCTAGGTTGGCAGGAGCTGGGACAAGCGACGGGAGCTCACTCCGTCGCGTGGATTCGATCTTACGACGGCTGGTCTTCTGACCTTGCAGCACAGAGGCTTCTGCGGTTTAACCCGCAGCGCCACCAAGCAAGCATAACTTCTAGCGAAGCAGGCACTGAGGTTTAAGAAAAGCGGTTATTTCGACTAACAAGGGCTTTCCCAACAGTCAACAGTGTGACGGCTCTAAGACTTCCAGTCGGGCTCCATTTCTCCGGGCTGCTACATGATTCATCTCCTGGGAAAGAACGTCCCTTGTATTCAGATGATTTATTATAGCTGTGCTGGTGCGAGAGATTATTTGCGCAGCTGAGGCGGAGGGACAGTGGGCAACTCTTGCTCACCCTTCCCTCAAGGTGCGCTTGGGTACCTAACGTGGCCTCGTGGAGGGCGAGGCTTCTGCCTCCTTAACTTTGGAGCGTCTGGGGCCCATGTTGTGATCCAGGGCCATAACTAGACTGGATCAACTTCAGGCTTGACCCCAAGGGGTCAAAATGTAGAGGTCACTGAAATCTACAGGTGACCTGCTGGTGAACAGGAAAGAGACAGCAACACTTAATTGTATTTATTTATTCCATTTCTATACCGCCCATCTGACCGATAGTCACGCTGGGTGGTGTACACAGCAATGACAAATAACATAGAATCATAGCATTGTGAAGTTGGAAAGGGCCTATAAGGCCATCGAGTCCAATCCCCTCCTCGATGCAAGAATACAAATCAAAGGATATCTGCCAGGCAGTGGTCTACGTTTCTCTTGAATGCCTCCAGGGTTGGAGCACTCACCACTTCTCAAGGTCATTGGTTCCATCGCCATACTGCTCTAACAGAATGCCACAAACATAATTAAAAATTAAAAGTAAATTAAGTAAAAATTAAAATAAGACTTCCCAGCCTTATTAGCGTTCCTTGGTTTTCCTTTTTCTTTCTTTCTTTCGTGGAGCGATTTGTGCCCATGTCTCAGGATGAAGTGGGTGAAAGTTATTGCCACTTGCTTCAGGTGCCAAAATAGCTGGTTCTGGTTCCACCAGGGCCTCTTGGGGGGGGGGGGAGCAGCACTGAAATGAAGGGAGGGAGGAAACTAGACGTGATTAGAAGTCCATTTAAAACTGCTGTAGTTTTTTGTTTGTTTTTAAGTATAAGTATGCTAGGGGAATGGGACATGGTGGTGCTGCGGGTTAAACCTCTGTGCTGCAAGGTCAGAAGACCAGCAGTCGTAAGATCGAATCCACGCGGCGGAGTGAGCTCCCGTCGCTTGTCCCAGCTCCTGCCAACCTAGCCGTTCGAAAGCATGTAAATGTAAGTAGATAAATAGGTACCACCACGGTGGGAAGGTAACGGCGTTCCGTGTCTAGTCGCACTGGCCACGTGACCACGGAAACTGTCTACGGACAAACGCTGGCTCTACGGCTTGGAGACGGGGATGAGCACCGCCCCCTAGAGTCGAACACGACTGGACTAAATGTCAAGGGGAACCTTTACCTATGCTAGGGGAAGAGATGCTATGGTCCATTTGAATTGTGTGTTGCTATTGTTGGAGGGAGTAATTAACTTCTGTTTTCAGGGGGCGGTGGGAATAATAATATATTAATCTTAGAACTGCAGTGCTGGAAGGGGCCCTATGGATTATTGAGTCCAGTCCCTGTCAAGAAGGCAGAGCAGGGAACTGAACTCTCAACCTCAGGCTCTGCAGCCAGAGACCTAAACCACTGAGCTATCCAGCAATTCTGTAACCTTTGAACTGAAGAGCTAGAAGGGACCCTATGGAGCACGGTCCTAGGGGACGAGGGGGTGCAAAAGCAGACGGGGGGGGGGGCGCTGTATGTGGCCCAGGGTTGAGCTTGCCTGTCCTTGTGTTATGAGCTGTGTAGAAAAGAGAACGTCAAGGGAAGCTACACCTGCTGATGTCCCTCTTCCACACAACCATTTCATGTGCAAGATCTGTGTCCTTTTTTTCCCAGGTGGCCGCTCTTATTTTACCCCGCATGAGATAGGCACAGACAGAAAAGCCCCAAAGCATTTCTTACCATCTCTGGAAGTATAATAATAATAATAATAATAATAATAATAATAATAATAATAATAATAATAATAATAATAATAATAATAATAATAAATGCAGTTGAATGCCCCTCCTGCTTGACAAAGTGGCCTCACTCTGTGTAATGTGAGACTTAGTCCAGCAGTAGTCAAGGCTTGGGCATGTGTCACTATGGGAAATTAGAAGGAGGTAAGTCTTCTGCTGTACCCCCCTCAAGCTGGCTTCCATGCCATTTTTAAATGCAACAAAATGTTGCAGTGTGTGGATTGGAGTGCTTCGTCCTTCTAATCTGTTGGAACCACCAAATCCATAGTACATATGAGTCTGTACTGAAATTTTTGTAAAGGCAGAACAGTGCACCCAGTCTTGGTACAATTCCATAACAAGGTGAACATAGACCTTTTGACAGTATGTTTAAATGGAAAGAGGCATTTTGTTGATAGAAGGCCTAAAATAAGGGACACAGTCTATGGAGCATTTAGTTAAGTAATGACTGCTTTGTTTTTTCCTTTTCTGTCTCAGTTATGGTCAATAGATTAAAAAAAATATGTTGATTTAAAAAAAATGTTCCAGTCCGTCGCACCTGCCCTACTCCAAAGTATTCTATTCCATTCTCCCTTTTGCAAGGGCTTCCACCGTGCAACTCTTCTCCACAAATTAAAGGAACTCCCCAATCTGATTATACTGCTGTTTTGTGCTTAGTGGTGTCTTTTTGGCTGCATAAGCAACTGAACATAGGAAACAGAAGAAATAGTTCTGCACAAAGAGAAAGACCGTACCCAGGCGGTTCATGCCAGAAACTCAACCCCCTGGGAATGCGGAGGGAAAGGACAGTAGAAGCTGGTTCTGCGGCTTTAATACAAGCTGCATGAGTGACCCAACCAGGCTGGAACCCACAGAAATTTCACCTGGGAACTCCTATGCTGCCAGGCTGCAGGGGCGGGTGGGGGGAAGGGACTCACAACAGACGACTAAAATGCCTGTATCTTATTTAATAGAAAATTATTTATATCTTGTGTATTGCCGAAACACTCAAAAGTGGCTTGCACTTGAATATACAATGTGCAAATGATAAAAGCATGCTTAAAAATTCAGCAAGTTTAAATGATAGTTGCATAATTTTTATCTCATGAAACTGCAGGAAAAACTTGCAAAATGTCTGCTCACATGAAATAAGTTTTGCAAAGTTTTCAGCATGCAACGAAAGATGGGAATAAAGGAGCTCATCAGAGCTCCTTAGCGGGGGGAATTAAATGCTGGTAGTGCTACTGCCAAGTACACCCAACCCTTGCTCTCCGGACTGTGAATATGCATTAAGCACACAGTGGTTCTCCATTTCTGGCCCACTGAATGTTTTGGGCATCATCTCCCAAATGTCCCACTCAGTGTGACAAGTAGTCAAGGATTCTGGGAGTTGAAGTCCAAAAGATCTGGCAGGCCAAATGATCTAAATAGCTGCATTAAAATCTGTGTGGGGAGTGGGACCTTCAATTCCAATGTTAAGGACTGGATGAATCCACATGGACTTTGCATTATATCCTATCAAAAGCTTTAGGCAAGGAACACAGATTGAACATGGCCCCTAAACCAGAGGTTGTCCAGCCAACCTCTGGTAATGAAGTACCTGTTACTTCTAGCTTCTGTTTCAATAATTCCATTTAATCATCATCATCTTAGAACTGCAGAGCTGGAAGGGATCCTATGGATTATCAAGTCCAGCCCCTGTCAAGGAGACACAGTGAGGAATTGAACTCCCAACCATACCTGAGCCACTGAGCCATAAACCCATGTAAACCATTCAGTTGTTCAAGGTGATATACACAGCTCTCTTCCTTCCCACTTTGCTGTCCTCACAATAACCCCATGAGGTTGGTCAGGCACAGAGAAGATTACTCTGCAGAGATTAGAACCTGGATTTTCCCAAATCCCGAAACAGCACGCTTAACTTTTATTTCCACTTCATAGTCTACTTTTTCCGAGTCTTCCTTAGTGGCCAAGCGGCCTTTTACTTGAGGAAAACATCCCTTACTACAAAACATCAAGTCCAAGAAGAACATAACAGACAACCCATTATATAAAGGGTTCATTTCTTTTCTTTTCAAATTGCGGGCATTCAGTTCCCAAATTATACCATGTAATCTGGGAGTTCTGCCTCCACTTCCCAATCAGTGGTGCATATATACAGATGTATTTGGACTCTGATGCATTAATATGATACTTTGCAACATAAGCCAGGACTGACTGATTAAAAAGAATATGTGCAGGGATCACTTCCCTTTCTTGCAAATTGGCTTCCTGTGATTTGTGATTGGCCATCTGGGAGCAAACACTGACTGACTTTGAAAGACCACTAGCTCAGGAACTGAGCTTTGAAGACATCCTGTTGCTGGATCTATGCTATGAGTTTCCTTAGGTGGAGCATTTTGTCTAGTTTGATCTTCAGCAAACACTTCAGGAAGGACATTACACAGCAGAAAGGTGTGCTGCTATTCCATGCACATTATAGCATACAAAACTGTTTCACCTCTCATGTATTTAATATAATAACAGAATTATAAAACTGCAGAGTTAGAAGAGACTCTATGGATCATCAAGTCCAGCCCCTGTTAGAGAGGCACCATGGGGAATCGAACTCCCAGCCTCTGGCTCCGCAGTTAGATACCTAAACCATTTATTCAATTCTGAAGCACATATTTTCATGAATGTCTTATGCAAAGTTTTAAGCACTTTGATCTTGGAGCAAAGGAAGTGTGGACTAGGAAACACAATGTGACAATAATAAGCCCAGACTCCTCTAATGTTCATGTTCTCTGGCAATTGCTATGTCAGTAAATCTTGTTATATCCAGGGCTTTTCCTGCCATTGGGCAAAGTGTAGCAGCTGCCTTAGGCAGTTATTAATAGGCAGAAGGTAGCAGAAATCTTCTTATGCTGGCAGAGACCCAACTGCTTCTTGATCTCAGAGATCTGCCAGCAGAATCTGCCAAAACGGAGGCAGAGAATGAATGGAGCCAGATCCATATTTCCTACAGACCAGGAATGCAGACCCTGTGCAGGCACAAAGTTAGTCCCAGACAAGCGTAGTTCTTGGTCATTTTAAATATCCCTTGGCTAGAGAGGTTTAGATTCGGTACAGTTTCAGCTGGCCTAGTATCAGCTCTCCTCATCTTGGTTAATGACATGCACTCCTAGGCATCCTTACTGTTGAAATAAATCTGTTGAAAGAAATGGAACATACACAAGTCATGACTAACTTAAGCACTATTGATGTCAGCAGGTCTACTACATGAGTAAGTCAATCTTAAGTATCCTGAATGTTGCAATATGTGAAACTGTGGGACAATCAATGTACACAATATATGAAACCATATCATATCAATGTACAGTTCTCTCTTCAACAACGCTGGGGTGCTGGACCCCCACGTAGATCAAAATTCATGTATAAGTCTTATGTTCCCAAAAACGTCACTACAAAGCATAAACAGTTGATTCACACAGAGAGAGAGCATCTCTCTCTATCGTGGTTCTCTTCCATGTCCTTGATAATCCTTTCCATCCTTTGTTGTTGTTTAGTCGTGTCCAACTCTTCGTGACCCCATGGACCAGAGCACGCCAGGCCCTCCTGTCCTCCACTGCCTCCCGGAGTTTGGTCAATTTCATGTTGGTAGCTTCGATGACACTGTCCAACCATCTCGTCCTCTGTCGTCCCCTTCTCCTCTTGCCTTCACACTTTCCCAACATCAGGGTCTTTTCCAGGGAGTCTTCTCTTCTCATGAGATGGCCAAAGTATTGAAGCCTCAGCTTCAGGATCTGTCCTTCCAGTGAGCACTCAGGGTTGATTTCCTTCAAAATGGATAGGTTTGTTCTCCTTGCAGTCCAGGGGACTCTCAAGAGTCTCCTCCAGCACCACAATTCAAAAGCATCAATTCTTCAGCGGTCAGCCTTCTTTATGGTCCAGCTCTCACTTCCATACATCACTACTGGAAAAACCATAGCTTTGACTATGCGGACCTTTGTCGGCAAGGTGATGTCTCTGCTTTTTAAGATGCTGTCTAGGGTTGTCATCGCTTTCCTGACTCCCTAATCTAGAGGCTGAATTAGAGATGTTGTGTTTGGGGGCAAGTAGACCACTTTGACGCCTTCAGTGTTGAGCTCATGGGGTTCTGGATAGCCAGAGGCACAGTATTTATTGAATGTTTATTTGTTTGTTTGTTTGTTTAAAAATACCTGTGTATAATAAAAATAGTGCCGTTCAGACTTGTTCAATTCAAGGGGGAAGCGTACATTGTCTTGCCCCTACCCTTGCACAGAAGATTAATTGCAATTAACAGGGATGGGATGGGCTGAGCTAGAATCCTTCTCTGATGTGTTCATTGGGGGAGCATTAAAAATGCCATCTTCCGTCCACAACCTGAAACAATGCAGTCCAGGAAAGACTCTACTGTGTAATTGCAGCTGAATATTGAGCTCTGCTCAGCTCAGCTTTAAGACTAGCTTCTGACCTTATTAATACGCAAGTCTTTGGTGACAGTTATTTAATAACAGCCGAAGCCTTTCTGTGATAAAGAAGGTTCTCTCATATTCACTGTTATGATGACTTGTTATCCTTATAGCTGCAAATTTAACATTCAGGTGAAGACTGCGTAGATTTTATGTCAACAGGTCTGTGTGACACCAGAGCAATTTCAATTACGAAACATAAACAGACCAACATCTGGCCCTTAATAACCAAACACACAAGAGGGTTAAATAGGATTTTCCAGTCTATGTCTAGCCGCAATAAATACATGATTAAAGACTTAATTCTCCTGGATTCCCCAGAAAATCAGCTGAATTGTCTGCATTCAATAAGCAAGGATTCATCAGAAACTTGATGGGCAGAGACAGTTCTTCTTGCTTCGATCCCCAAAGAGATCAAGCAAAATGCTTCCACAGGCCAACTTCCTCCATATGTTTTTTTAAATATCTCATTTGATTTATTAAGTTTGCTTGTCTTTATTTGCTGTTTGTTACATTAGTAGCAAAGGGATCTGCCTGCAGAATGCTCTGCTGGTTAAGACCTGCCAGAAGAAGAGGGGGACAGAGAAGGGGTTAGGGTGGTTCAAATTATGTCAGATCCAAATCGTATCCTGGCCAGAAAAATGGCACTCCACTGGCACAGTCATAGGGAAGTACAAGGAGTCCTCCTAAGTAACATTCTACATTTCTAGGCGGGGAACGGTTCAGATTCAGCATAAATTAAAAAACAAACAAACAAAGGGAGTTGTCCTTATACAATACAAATGCAGGAGAAGTGGTACCATTATTATACTACCAAAAGAATTCAAGCAGTTTACAAGCTTTCGTGGTTCAAATCCACTTCTTCAGGCCATGCACTGATATTGCAGAAAAATACCTTCCCAGTCAAACTGGAACCTTGTGTTTCACATGGAAGGCAGTGAGGATGGGGGTGGGTGGGAGGATATGTGCAAATTAATTTGGCAGTTCTTTGAAGCATCTGGAATAAAAGCATTCCAGTCCAGTGTTACCAGGGATTAAGTCTCAAACCACACACACCCCATAGGTGGTTAGCAGCCAGAGTTAGAAGGCTACCTCTTCTAAAATGTCATCTTAAGCAGTATACCCATCAGACTTCCACCATGAATTTTTGGGACTCGCATTTATAATAATTTTTCTGCAATATTGGTACATGGCCTAAAGAAGTGGATTTGAACCACGAAAGCCTGCACATTGTTTGGATTTTTTTTGGTGGTCTAATAAAGGTGTCTGCTCTCCTGCATTTTGTATAGGATAAATTCACTTGGCTTAGTATTTGGACAGCTGATTCTTTGCCATCTTGGGTTGTTAGGATTGCACTCTTAAGACTTTGAAGAATTCCTCACAATTTATATTTTAGGATTTGTTTGTTTGTTTGCCCAGTTCCATGTAATTCTCTTTTGAAATTCAGCAACAAGAGAGACTAAATGCAGGATCTTTTTCACCCACAGGAGAACGAGTGGTGCAAATGATGTGTGTTTACAGAGAAGATACTGTTGCACTGAATCGATGCTAATACAATTATCTACATGAACAGGCGCTGTTGCTTTGTGCATTACCTAATTTTGTCTTTCAAAAATTCTTCCTGTTGTTCTGTTGCTATGAGAATTTCTTTGTGTTCGTATACTTTTTGTTTTCTAGAACAGCTCTAGCTAGATGTGGAGATATACAGACTGTTGTCATGGAAAACTTGAATGAACTATACAGTTATAATTGCGCTGTCACTAAAAATGAAAAGGGATGGGAGATTAGCCCACCTGTGTGTATAAGAACACAGAGGTGATATGTTCGCTGTTGCTTCTATGCTGTTGAAATTTCTGCAACAGGTTTTCCTGTTATGGTCTTTAGCAGTGAAAATGACTGCTGTCCTCATTTTCTCCCAGGAACACTTTACTATCTGAAGACTGTGGTTCTATTTCCACTTAATTGGGAGCAAGCACCAGCAAAATCATTTGGACTTAGCTCTATATGGTTCTACAGTGAATAAGCCAGTATTTTCAGAAGAATGTACCACTGGACAGTACCATTACAGGAAACTAATCATCATCATCTTAGAACTGTAGAACAAGAAGGGATTCTATGAATCATTGAGTCCAGCCCCTGTCAAGGAGGCACAGTGGGGAATCAAACTCCCAACCTCTGGCTCCGGAGCCTGATCCCTGAACCACTGAGCTATCCATCAAGTCCATGTAACTCAATCAATTGTGATTAAAGCAAAAAGCTTTGAATTATTGTACTGCATCCAGCTTCTCCATGATAACTGACTTAACATACACACTTAGTGTGTGTCTACAGTACACAGTTATAGAAGTTTGATTCCACTTTAATGGCCATGGCTCCTTCCTATGGAATCTTGGAATTTGTCATTTGTTGAGATTCTTAGCATTAGATTCTTAGATCTTCAGGAGATTCTCTCCTGAAGATCTCTAGTGCAGTGGTTCCCAACCAAGGTTCCTTTTAAGGTGCGTGCCTGCGCATGCGCACAACTCTGCCCCCCTCTGTGCAGGGCACCTCCTCCACACACTCACAGTGATCATTCCTACCCCCTTTGGTTCCCAATTGTGACAGAACCCCCACGCTTTTGGCTCAGATCTATCTGGATGTAACAACCTTCTGTCTGATTACTTTTTTGCTGTGCACAGATATGTGCAGTAAAAGTGTGGATAGATTATTCTGAATCTTTACAGTGGAGCCTTGAACAAAATGTTGCAGTGTTGGGTTCTTCACGTTTCCAGCCAACCAGCCATGCATTTTTAAGGAGATTCCATCCCTTTCCGCCACTCCAGTTTTCCATTTGTAGTCCCAAGTAGACGTTCAACATGCCCAATATTCATTAGGCTGTTTTTAAATGGTTTCTCCTTCCTCAGGTTTCCCTCCTCTAAAATTCATCATCATATTAGACCTGCAAAGCTCACAAGTACCCTATGGCCCATCAAATCCATGCCTTGTCAAGGAGGCACAGTGGGGAATTGAACTCCCAACTTCTAAACCACTGAGCTGTCCAGCAGTTTTGCTAGTAGAAAGGTTCTTTCCTGTATATACGTAAATGTTGTAGTTACTTCATTTCTGTTGATACCATCTCATGTGCACAGAAGATGCATTTTTACTACACAAGAACTGGCACTCAAAGAATGAGTTTGCTTTTAAGATTATTACTGTAATATTGATCCCACCTTCCTCGGTCATACATATGGGCTTAGGTCCCAGGCTGTGAATCACCACATTAAAATATATCCTTAAATCAGGGTAAAAACTTATTCCAGTGAAGATATTATTCATTGCTAACATAACACAAACTGTGTAAGTTTTGGAGGCAAATTGCTTCCAGTTAAGAAATTATCACAGATATCATCTGTTGCATACTGTTCTGGTGACTCCGCACACAACTGATAGTGTATGTGGTGATTTCTTAACTTGAGGCAACTCACCCTCAAAAGTTATACCATTTGCCTCAATACATAAGGATTTTGGCCATTGTCTGAAGATAGTATCACATGTTACAAACAGATTTTAATTAACAGTAATCAATCTAGTAACAGCAGCTAAATTAATAATAGCAAAGAATTGGAAAGTTAAGTGCCCTCCCCAGTTAAATGAACGGTATAAAGAAGTATGGAATTAATGATAAATTAATGATAAACTAATGATAAATTAAATGATAAATTAAAATGTAATATTAAAGTAAGAAAAGGAATGATAAATAAAAAATATGTTAAGAGATATATGGAGAGAATTTATTGATTTTGTATTAACAAAAGGGGAGGGTTGTGTACCTACGCAGATTCAGATTAGGCATCCTTCAGTCTCAAGAGACTATGGTAACGTGCTCTGTATGGAGGACTTGGAACAGCGTCTAGTGTGGCTGAGAAGGCCAATTCGAGAGTGACAATCCCATCCACACTGAAGACAAATACAATCTGTCCCCTGGCCAGCTCCCTGATTTTGCTGGTTTCGGGACTGCCTCTTTGCCTCGACCTGGTGGACAAGTGTCTCTTCAAAATGGGAGAGGCTATGATGCACCGCCTGCCTCCAGGCTGAACGCTCAGATGTCAAGGTTTCCCATCTGTTGAGGTCCATTCCTAAGGCCTTCAGATCCCGCTTGCAGATATCCTTGTATCACAGCTGTGGTTTCCCTCTGGGGCGATTTCCCTGCACTAATTCTCCATACAGGAGATCTTTTGGAATGCGACCATCAGCCATTCTCACGACATGCCCGAGGCATGGGTCAATGTATTTCTGAAAGGGGAATGGAACCTCATAAAGGGAAGGAAATAGAGTATCTTCATTGGTCCCGGTCAGGGAGGGAGCAATTTAACTGTATATTTAGATTTTCTTTAGGTTTGGTTTTTTTATGTAGGATAGTAGTTTAAAAATTAATTAAAAATAAATTTGAAAAAATCAACCCATAAAAAAAAACAATATAACCTCCAAGAGCACACCTCCAGGTTTGCTCTAGTCTCCATAGCCATTTTTGAAATGTCTCAGTATCACAGTTTTGAAGCTGTGGCGAAGAGAGAGAAAACATACACAGACACACGTTACTTTTTATAGTTATAGATTTCACAGCTATTCTGCATGCAAATCTGATCTTCACTGCAGTATAAGGAGTGGAAATGCATGACGCAGCCACTCTGCTTGAGGCAGGGGTCTCTCTCAACATGACCTGGACAGGAGACTACCTGAGAGCCCATGTAAAGAATCTTGAATTACATAATGATGTAAGAAATGTGGAGTAAACGTATTGAACACATAAGTGGATTTCTAACCCTTCTGGCTTCAGAGATAGCTTTGGATGCACGTTAACTATAGTTAGCAAAACCTTCCACATGTTAATGCGTGAGATTTCAGTACTCTCAAATAGGTTATTGCCTCATCCCACAAATAGAAGGGGGGGGGGAATGCCAAAGTAAGCAAATATATGCCTATTAGCCACTTTACATAATTTACACGTTTTAGGACTCCAGCTTAGCTCAATGTGCAGCCTAGTTTCCTTGGTGCAGAATTTTGATCTCTTTCCTGACTGGACAACCAACGTCTTTTCAAGAACGGGCCACACATAGCTTTGATTATAACCTTGTAAACTTATCATACTGAAATGTTTTAACTTAGCAGCAGTGTGTCAGAATAGAAAATGGCATCCCAGGACCATCCATCATTTCTTATCTGACTAGTGACAGATGCTTAAACAAGAAGTTAAGCAGTGTTGATCTTGTTATTTCATGCTCCTTGCCTATTAGTATTCATCAGCTATACTGCGCTCAGCAGGAGAGCACAACTGTTAGTTAATCCCACATTTATGTTGAAAAGAAATAAGTTATTTGTGTTTGGATTCATGATTTATGTCTCCCAAAGGCAAATTCTGAAAAACACGAAAGGAATGGAAAATGAGAGCTATCCATTATTGACTACTGATATCAGCTCTAACAGCGCCACATGATGACATCATCAACATCATCATCATCTTGCACACAAGTGTGTAAAATTTATTAAGAGCTCTGCAGAGATGATAGAACAAAACAGTCCCTAATTTGTATCTAATATATGTGAGACAAAAGAAAAAAAAGAATGAAATAGGAAAGAAAGCAAATTCTGTTGCAGAATTTTGAAATTCTGTGGTTAATTTGTTCACCGGCGTAACAGAAGCGCAGGGACTCACAGAATAAAAATAGTTACTAGTTCCCAGATAATCCAACCCCTCTCATTAACAGGCATGTAAAGTCTCAAATACCCAGAGTCATTAACAGAAAGAATAAAAATGTTCCATTTACTTACAAATGTGAATATATTTACAACTAACTAGCAGCATGACTGCTTTTAACAACTCCACTTCAGTATACTTAAAAGACATTTCCTATCAACCATCATCAGTAGACATTAACAAACACTCTGAGGCGGGAAAACTCAGAAGAGAGGCAATCTCTCTTAGAATTCTGACATACAGGAGAGAACTATTAGTTAATGGTGGACAAATTGACAGTTACTTCCAGCCTGTAAAGGTCCCTCCAAATCAAACAAGCTAGAAGACAGGATGTGAGGTTGTAAATCCCAACACATTTTTGTACCATTTTGTGAAGTGATAATCTTGGTAGTACCATTTGAACTGGACAGGTAAAGAGAGTTTTAGAAAGGAGAGAGAGAGAGAAAAATGCAGGGAGCCAGCATGATCTATCACGGCAGACAAATTCTAGCTGTCATATTAACAGCTAGAAGGAGAGGTTCTGTCCATAATCATTAGAAACCTTGCAGTTTTCAAAGAAGTAGCGGGGTTAGACTGTGCAAGCATATTGTTTCAAAAATGAAACAAAAACATTAAGATGCAAAAATGTTGTGGCACCTTAAGGACTCATTGTTGCATTTCAGTGTGAGATTCCATGGGTCCGTCCACTTCTGACAGGAAGCTGACATATCCACAAAAGCTCACACTGAAATGTAACATTTAATCTTCAAGATGCTGTATCCTTTGTGATTTGCCTTTTTTTCTGTGTGTGCTTTGTTTTAACTTTTGTTTGATTAGAACTCTTATTATGGATCATTGATAATAATAATAATGATAATTATTATGAATAATTTAATTCTTCCGAGGTGGGTAAAATGAGTATCCAGCTTGCTGGGGTTGGGTGGGAGTGATGTTTGCATAAATATGTTGTAAACTGCCCAAAGGGTGCTCTAAGCACTATGAGGCAATATATAAGTCTAAACAACAACAACAACATGAGAAAACCTATTTGCTTTCTCACAATGCCAAATATTGGGGGTGGGGTGGGGGTTGTCATCCTACGAAGATCAAGGATAGAAAATTCAGAGCCACTAACAAGAGGGACTTTGAACATACGTAGTTACACAGTAGAATTTACTATTGCACACCACAGTGATGGTGACCAAATTTGAGTGGCTTTGAAAGGAAATGGGAAAAATCCATGGGAGACAGACCGATCAGTGCCTGCTAGTCAGAATTACAATATGTTTTCACAGAGATACTGTGCTTCTACTGCACAAGATGCCAGCTTTGCAATTAGAAGATGATAAAAGGTGGATAGCTCAGTGGTTCAGGCATCGGGCTGTGGAGCCAGAGGTTGGGAGTTTGCTTCCTTGACAGGGGTTGGACTCAGTGATCCATAGGGTCCCTTCCAGCTCTGGAGTTCTACAAGTATCCATTATTATCCACCAAGGGACAATTTCCTTCAAGCTCTCATGCTTGCACAAATCAGGTATGCAGGTGAAACCTGTATTTCCATGCTGATAACCTATCATAAAACCAAATCAGGCTGATTGGCAACTTGCAGAGCTGCTGCAGGAATGTCAGCCTAGACCAAACAAATGCCTTTTATCTCTCAAAGTAGTTCAACTTATGGCTGCATAGTTTCACCTTCAGTTGCTTAATGAATGCAAGTTGGAGGATGCTGTTACTCTCATGTCCTTTCTACTGGTGGGGTTCCCATTGGTAGCTGGCTGGTCCCCAAATGAACAGAATGGTGGACTAGGTAGACCTTTGCTCTGCTCCAGGATGGTTTTCCTTATGCCCAGATGAATATTATCCATATTGTGCGGAGGCAGAATTGCAGTGACTCTGGAGACATCAACCTGTGATACCTTCTGGAGACTACAAATATGCTTTAAAAGCAAAACAGAACTAATGAGGCCACATGGTTTTGCTGTACTTATAATTAATAGTGTTATATTCATCAGATTAATTCTGCAAACTGAAATTGCTTTGTAGGATAATAGGGACCGTAATGGCTATTAGGCACCAGTGACCTGTTTTTTGCTGTGTCACTACGTAACTCTGATTATACTGTGATTGCAATTAGTCTCTTAATGTCCTCTTTGTTTTGCTCTGCTGCCTTCGTAAATGGCTAGATTGCCCATAAATTGCTGGGTGAAAAGGTGAAGCAACTGACTTTCCAGTTTCAGCTCTTCTAGCCATACCTAGCATACCAGTTCATTATTTTTAACCTCCAGAATCGAAAATCCTAAAATTATCTTGCTTTGTAGCAAGAGGCTGAATGCTTTATTTATTAGCTACATTTCTGTTCCATTTTTTTTCTCAGTGACCTCAGATACACAGTCCTCCCTCTCTCTATTTCAAGTCCTATTTGGGTCCTTTTAAGGAGAAAGGCGGGATAAACATATTTTTAAAAATTAAATAAAATAAATATTGTGTCCTCGTTAGGACTCTGTGAGGTAAGTGAGGCTACACAGGTTAACCCTGTGAGAAAGAATGACTGATCCAATATCTCCCAGGGGCTGAAATCCTGTTGTGCAATTACACAAACGGCGTAAATTTTAGACATGAATTGCTATACACCAGGGGTCCCCAACCCCCGGTCCACGGCCCGGTGTCGGTCCATGTCCTTGGTAGGACCAGGCCACGGAGACAGATCTCCCGCACCCCCACGCACTCCCCCCACGCACACCCACTCGCACACACAGGTGCCCCGCCCACCCATGTGTGTGCCCCACCCACCTGTAAGCACCACCCACCCACCCGCGAGCGCGGGGGGTGCCCCAGGCCCCCCTGCTCATGGACCCCACCCCCAAACCGGTCCGCGGTTTGGAAAAGGCTGGGGACCATTGCTATACACTAAAACGTCTCTATAGGCACTATAGGTAATGTCTACAGATATTCCTTTATTTCTAGCATTTTGAGTCTAAAAGTTACACTGTTCACGTAACTGTGCAACAGGATTTCAGCCAGTGGGTTTCATGACTTCATGAGAAGTTGAACTTGGACCTCCAAATCTCCTGTTTGTCACTCATCCACTACACCACACTAGTGACCATTGAGATCCAGCTCAGTGATCATATGACAGCAATCTGAACTGTGGACTTTGGATGTACTGAGACTTTGTGGGACATTTCTGCAATCAATTTCTCCTGCAACTATGCCTTTCTATGCATGAAAATTAACAGACATGGAATTTTTATAATTATATTTGCAATAAGAGTTACCTGCACAAAGAGTTAGGTCTGGACAATGGTATAGTAACATTATTTCACTGGCTTTTTACATGAATCACGGTGTGTCCACATAGTGTGTCTGTTACACTATTTTTCCATTGCTGATGTAGAGTCCACCCCCATGGGAGAGGCGGGCAGCATGTGGCCAATACGGGTGGAAGTGTGCATCCCAGCACCCTCAAAAGTCTTTTTAGGATTTTTAGAAGAAAAAAAGGTGGCTCAAAAATTGATTTTCTGCCCTTCAGCAGGCAGACAAGGCAATTTTGACATGTTTTGAGGGGTATACACACACACCTTTATTTATTTTTATTTTTTAAAAAAAATACTTTTGGTCACTAGAGGATGCAAAAAACTTAAACATTTTGGAAGAAATGTGTGGGGTGGGGTTGCAGGAGCCAGTCTGGCTCTCCAAATTCCAGGGATTGGTCACTGCTTTGCGACATCACAAGCGATGCTCCCTATGACATCATAAGGGCACACCTCTAGTTTTTAGGGTTTTTGCCCTGAAATCTTAGCAAATGGGATGGTGCAATCAGGCAGTTGTGTGTAAAACCACAGTTTCTGTTTTAAGTCCTACAGCTTTACCCTCTGCGTCCAATCTTGCTTTGCAGGCCCAACATATTTTAAAAGCAATCACTGGCAATTCTGTATTTTTGAAAGCATTCTTGTCTTTGGAAAGAATGGATAAGAAAATGACTGGAAATATTTTTACGGTTCAAATTATCATGCATTTAGGCACTGGCATTTAGTTCTGGCTCTGCCTCTCGTTTTCTTGCTTCATTACCTGCAGGTCTAAGAACATAACAATCATAGCAAGAATAGGACATAATAAAAGAAAAGAGCCAGCTTAGATAGCCTTACTATTTACTGCTACTGTTACTGAAAATATTTTACATTCGTTTCTGTACTGGGTGAAAGACTCCTTAAAGCCTTTACTGCGGTCGAAGCCCTTTTCATGTTCGTTGTATGGCTTTCCCAATTTAAGATTATTTCCCCCATATATATATATATATATTTGCTTAGTCCATGTGTGTTTTAGTAACCATTTTAGTAGCTTAGAACCCTACTGTGCTAATCAAAGCATTTATACAGTATTATTCCCCTCATAGGCATTTGTCCCTAATTGCCCCGAGTTTAAAACAACAACAACAAAAACTCCTTAAGCACACTTGTCTCTAGCGTTTTATCTTGGGCATCTCTTTTCATTTTGGTGTATGTGTTTTTGTACACTTGGAAGCTTTGTCTGGCACCAAAAGCCATCAAAACCATATTGTCTGGCATAACAGTGGGAATACTGTAACCAGGGAACCACAAAAGATTAATAAAGTGGGTGGTTTGTGTGTGTGTGTGTGGATGTAAAAACAAAACCAAAGAATGCTAACAATGAAAAGCCACATCTTTCATGCTGTTCTAAGATCTTGCCAATGAGGGGTCCTTGGCACCACCTCTGCCTGTAGCAAATTTCTGGATTTTGAAATAATTTAACATTTAACATGCAGGAGATTTTTATTCTTCTAAGAAGCAAGGCTCTTAAATACCTGTCAGCTCCTTACTTAATGTTGTAGTCAAGCTCCCCTAATGGGTAGCTTTTAATAAATGTCCCTACGTGTTCAAAATTGTAGCTACCAAAAAGAAAACAGCAGTGCTGTATTGAGAAATGCATAATCATTGTGCATTAATCAACAATTAGTTCATAATTAATTGCAGCTGATCCTTATAAGAGGTAATACTGGACTTTAATAATAGCTATCAAAGACAGATTATTATCTAATTTTCTCTTGAATGCCTCCAACATTGGAGCGCTCACCACCTCCTGAGGTAATTGGCTCCATTGTCGTACTCCTCTAACAGTTAAGAGGCTTTCCCTGATATTCAGCCTAAATCTCTGTCAAGGCCTTCTGATACTTGTGCATGCATGTACTGCACAGAGATGCTGATTAAACTGGATGAATCCATGCAGAAGGGAGTCCATTATGGATGCCACAGTCATAGTATTGGAAGGATAACCAATGATCGGAGAGAGAGCAAGCCTTTGTTGGACAGAGTATGAAATAAACTGCCAAGACATGGAAAGTAACGGGAAATATAACTCCAAATACAGCTTTCAATGGAGGCTACTCCCGGAATAATTTTTTCTTATAGTTTTCAAAGAAGTAGCGGTCTGTGGAAGCTCAACAAAAGCTCAAATTGAAATATAAGTTTTCATTTTTTTCCTGATTTTTTTTTCCTGGATATGCTCCCAGAATGCAGATACTGTAGTACAATCAGCGGGACATTAGGCAATATTATCACAAGCAAAAAATGCCACCAGGTATGGACATAATGCTTACAAGCAATACCAATTGAATTGTCTACTTTTGTTATGCCCACAGGGTCTCCTAGAGGTTGGGGCAGCAATCAGCCCAGATTCTTCAGCCATTTCTTAAACAAAACATTCCTCGGGGAAACCAAGCAGACAGTTTTAGCCATTCCATTGCCCTCTGATACTTTACTGCCCCATAGCAAAATAATGCTGTCAAGAAGGATTAGCCAATTGTAGAAGGCTATGAGCAGGTGAGAAGCAGCAGCAGAAGATGTGAACTCAATATATGCACCTTGACAAGGTGGACATCCCTTTAGCAAACCACCATAAGAACCTTATAAAAAGGCTTGAGATTGCCATATTAATCATTCTGGCATGGGCCTGCATGCTATCTCCACCTCTTCCTGAGGTCTCCTGTACCTGAAGACTTCCTGCTGGTCACTACCAGGCTTTTTTTTTGAGCTGAAATCACTACAGGTCTGAAGACTCTTTGAGCTGGAATCTTTTTCCTCAGGTCCTGGAATCCAGGATTTAGCCAGAACGCCCTGTTAGCCTACAGCCAGAATCTTATTGCCTATTTAAATTGTGTACATCTTAACAGCAGATTGCTGCTTATTAACCAGGTCTTGGTTGCATTCCTGGGCATGTGCCTGATTGTGCAGTTGGGCACATGACCAGTGACACAACCAACACCTCATTTGCAATAAGCAGCAATTTGCTGCCAAGACTTATGTGAGTTCCCTTATGTAAATTGGTGTGAGTGGGTAAGTGTAAGCATTCAGGAAGGGTCTGCCTTTATGTCCTACTGGCCCTCCCATAGTCCCAGTTGATTGATTGATTGATTGAATTTGATATACCTCACCCACTACTGCCACAGCACTGCTCTACCTACCAGGACATGGACAGGATCCCTTCACCAGACCTTCTTTTGAAGAACATGTTCCAGTCGAGAAAAGGGGCTGGAGGAACCTAGAAGGGTATGAAGAGGTGGGAAAGAACCCAGCAAGGAAGGTATATAAGGAAACCAGAGGGCAGTCGGTGGACAAGAAGAGGAGGAGGAGGAGGGTGAGACAGGGACTCCTGGAGGAGACAAAGGAGCCTCTAAAGACAGGATTTAGACTGTGGGACATCCGCAAAGTGGTAGACCAAGGACAAGTCAATAGGGAAGACCTGAACGCCGCTGTCAGCACAAGGAGA
The DNA here is from genome assembly GCA_037013535.1 of Intellagama lesueurii. Lineage (NCBI taxonomy): Eukaryota > Metazoa > Chordata > Lepidosauria > Squamata > Agamidae > Intellagama > Intellagama lesueurii. The sequence goes on from JBAJHW010000003.1 coordinate 14,328,785, forward strand.
GGGAGCCTATTCCAGAGGCTGTGTCGATTGGGACAGGACGGCAGGGAAGGGTGGCTGAGAGTGTACCAGTGCTGTCCCTATTGGGCGTTGACCATCAGCTGATTTCCCTTTAGTGTACTTTGGTGGAAAACTTACTGGTGGAGACTTGTTGCAAAAAGTGCCTCATAAATGTTGTGTTTGTTATTGGGACACTGAATCTGAGTTTCCTGTTAAGCGATGGATGTGACACAGTGGTGTTCATCATGACCTCAGAGGAGGCATATCCCTCCATAAGCAGCAGCAGGGTTTTGTGTATGTTTCTTTCCTATGTTCCGAGTTCTGGCCTAGGACATTGGTTCGCCTCTCCTTTTTTGGGACCTCTGCCCAAGGTTTGCCATTTCTTTACTTTGTTCTCAGCTTTAAGACAATCGAAGGAGTTTAAGAAGTAAATCTATCCTTGGGATAAATATCTCTGATTCTCAATGTAATATCTAATCACTTCCTAGTGTTTGCCATTCATGCAGCTCTGCTATAATCTGACCTATCCCCCAGTGTAATCACTGTGTAAGTTTTAATTATAAAGGTCCAATAAAATTCACCTGTTCAATAGCTCTGTGTGAATGTAATTTAATCACCTCCAATGTGTAAAGGTGCACCGTGGCTATGGTTCAGAAATTTATTTATTTATTTATTTGTCTCATTTGTAGGCCGCCTTTCTCCCAAGGAAAGGACCCAAGGCAGCTCAACAGGTTAAAAATAAAATTAAAAATAAAGTAAAGTAAACATTGACAAACAATTAAACTATAATAGTCGTTAAAATACATCGAATGATTAAAAGCATTTAAAACTTTAAAAACAACTTACTCAATTAAAAAAAATCATGGACTCATTTATGATTATTAAACACCTGCCTGAAGAGAAGGGTCTTCAACGGTTGGGGGAAGAATAAAAGAGAAGGGGCCAACCTGATCTCCCAAGGGAGAGCATTCCACAGTCTGAGAGAAGACCCTCTCTCGTGTCCCCATCAAATGTGACTGTGATGACAACGGGACCAAGAGGAGGACTGTATCATCTTATATGAGTCGAAAAGGCTCATATGAGGCGATACAGTCCTTCAAGTAACCTGAACCCAAGCTGTACAGGACTGTATAGGTAATGACCAGCACTTTGAAATGGTCACAGAAACAGTCTGTTAGCCCATGTAGTTGTTGTAGCAGGAGTGTTATATGCTAAATCCCTTACAGGTGTGTCTCAGAATATGTGTGTGTTCATACCTGAGCTCTGAGATTACACAGAGTAACAGATACAGCAAAATCACACATATAGACAAGCACCCCACTAGGACTTCCCTTTCACCAGAGTCCTGGCTTAAGGGTGGTCAGCCCTCATACTCCTCCCAACCCATCCAAAGAGGTGATCCACTTCAGTTCTATCAGCTGGTCTAACATACAGACTGCCTTACTAGATTCTCTCTCTCCTCTCTCTCTCTCTCTGTATGTTTTAGGAACTTCTGTATGAGAGCTCCTTCTGAGTTGTGAATTCCCCCCATGCCTGGCATTGTGGTACATAAAGTTGAAAGTTCAGAAGACGGACCTAATTTCTTCTGACATGGTGACCCTTAATCTTTCACCTTCCAAATGTTTTGGACTTCATTTGCCAGAATCAGTCATGCTGACTGGAATTTCCGGAATATAGGAGAAATATGGGACAAAATAGGAACCTTGATCCCTCATGTAGTTGTACATAAATTCAGGGACAGCTGAAAGAATAGAAATTCCATGTTGTGGTTGTTGGTAATGGTGCCCAAATTGGCCCACTCAAATTATACAATAGTAACTTCACAAGCTCCAAAGACTTTATGTGAAGTCAGTAAATCCATCCTGCATACGCCTAGTGTAGAAGTATGCCCAGACCAGAGGAGCAAAAGAAAATTTCTGCCCTCAGGATCTGTCAGGAGCTATACAAGACCGCCATAAAACACACACAAAAAAGGAAAACTGGAAATGTCTGAAAGTCCACTTCTGGTTTTGAAAAACTAGCAATTTTGGGAGCTAAGGACTGCAGGGAAGCCCAATAACCTATTTGAAAGTGAGTGAAGGCAAAGTTGCCCTTTACCTATTTACGACTTATCTCTTTTACAGATGGTTTGCTCTCTTCTCAAGAGGTAGCACTTTCTCCCTTAAAACTCTTTAACAGAGATTCATCCTTTCTTCCTGGTGACAAAGCAGCCCTTAAAGCCATGTTGAATGTCAAGGTCAAGTTCTCCAGGGAAATAAAAAAAACCTTTTGAAAGCACATTCTGAAAGTACTGGTGTGGGAACAGGATCTATAAGAAGGAATTGCTGAGAGCTTTTAATTATGCTTCTTGGCTGAAATTCAAGACTGTTCATCTTAGTGAGATTAGAGGTACCATCTCTGCTAGATTGTAGCTATAATGCATTATGATTTCACACACAGAGACACACACGCACATGCACACTTCTGAAATTTAATCAAGTTAGTTAATTAAAAGGTTAAAGAAAAATTCTAATCTGTCATGCAGCTGTTCCACCATACACTGAAAGCCAGCCTGGATATAATTTGGCATTTTCATACATCACTAAGCTCTTGTGATCCTTTCACACTGTTTTGTGTGTAGATATGCAGCCAATGGAAACACAAGTTAATGGGTCAACATCTACCTAGGAGATATTTAATGTCTGCAGACAGACAGACAAAATATTTATTGTGCAGTCAACAGATCATTGCAATATTAAAATGGGATTAATACACCAACTTAATATGTCAATATAATACCATAAGTATTTATCAATAAATATACAATGGACTAAAATAATACTGATATTTATACATAAAATTAAACTATAAAATATGGTAATTGATTATTAAACCAATTTAACTGGGGACCTCAAATAAGTGCAATAATAAAATCTTTAATGCATATCATTTGACTTATGATCTCTGGGATTATATTCATACCTCTAAATCTTTATGACAATTTACTGTGTGCACCGGACATGGAGAATGTCTTACCTGGCCAGTGTCCAGCCTGAAGCTTAGTCTTAGAGATCATGACCTAGATTTTGCCTTCTTGCTTAGGCTATTAATTTTATGCATTCAGGGCTTAAGTCACTCAGCAGACATCTTCCCAGCTGACAGGCCCGATCTGACAAAGACTAGGCACATCTTCCTTCACGTCTTTCTGAACAGAGTTTAGAAAGGAGAGAACTGTCATCAGTTGTGAATGATGGATACAGAACATGGAGAAGTTGCTTTTTAAAAATTAGTTTCCAGAATTCCACAGCCAGCATGGCCACCATCACTTAAAGGCTGACCTCCAGCCTCTCATTGTCCTCTCATTGTGAATGGGGAGTTATATGTGTTCTCTGTGAAAACCTGATTATTGAATTCAGACTCCACACTAATGTAGTCAAGTAGAGATGGGCACAAACTGCTGGTTCAGTGGTTCATGCCAGTTCAGCTGACAGCCCAACAACTGTCCTGCGGTTTGGTGACCCGCCTCTTCAACAGGCGCCCACTCAGAGGCAGCATCCCAGCTTCCCTGCTCTGCCTCCTCCAGGCGCTGCCTCTGAGTGGGTGCTGGCCGGAGGGCGTGGGGTGTCGAACTGCAGAACGTTTGTTGGGCCATTGGCCAAACAGGCACGAACCGCCAAACTGGTGATTTGTGCCCATCTCTATACACAAGTACTGTAAATTATTTACGAGGAATATACCAGAACTTGAAAATTTTGCTCTTCTGGACTAGAATTCCCAGAATCCTCCACCCAGCATGGCCAGCAAATCTGAGAGTTGTAGTCTGGAAAGCAAATTTTCCAGCCATGCTGGTTGAGAGATTCTGGGGCCTATTTAAAAAAAAAGTAGATTATCCAAACACTGGGTTTTACACACAGCTCCCTGAAAAGACTCTGAACAAAACAGTGCAAGACGATTTCACCTTGCGGGGGATATGCAATGGCTTCAGAAAAACGTTTTGAACTAAGGCCAAACAAGGATATTTGCATATGGCAGTTCAAGAAGCCCCCAGTCACAATCAGATCAGTCCAGGTGCTAGTAGACACCTGTCAATGCTTACAAATAACACCTGAGAACAAATTAGTTCAGCTCATGATCCACTCATGATGGGACAGTCTCAGTTTATATTTTTGTTGTTGTTGTTGTTTAGTCGTTAAGTCGTGTCCGACTCTTCGTGACCCCATGGACCAGAGCACGCCAGGCCCTCCTGTCTTCCACTGCCTCCCAGAGTTGGGTCAAATTCATGTTGGTAGCTTCGGTGACACTGTCCAACTATAGTTTATATGGCATCACATTATTCTTCACCTCAGGCAGCAAAATGTCTTGGGCCAGACTTGGTGGAACTGGACAAACATATTTCAGTTCAGCATGATTGATTAGGCATCCTTCATTCTCAAGAGACTATGGTAACGTGCCCTGAATAGAGGTCTTGGAACAGTGTCTAGTGTGGCTGAGAAGGCCAATTCGAGAGTGACAATCCCTTCCACACTGAAAACAAATACAATCTGTCCCCTGTCCAGCTCCCTGATTTTGCTGGTTTCGGGACTGCCTCTTTGCCTCGACCTGCTGGACAAGTGTCTCTTCAAAATACGAGAGGCCATGATGCACCGTCTGCCTCCAGGCTGAATGCTCAGATGTCGTTTCCCATCTGTTCAGGTCCATTCCTAAGGCCTTCAGATCCCGCTTGCAGATATCCTTGTATCGCAGCTGTGGTCTCCCTCTGGGGCGATTTCCCTGCACTCATTCTCCATACAGGAGATCTTTCGGAATCCGGCCATCAGCCATTCTCACGACATGCCCAAGCCAACGTAGACGTCGCTGTTTCAGTAATGTATACATGCTAAAAATTCCAGCTCGTTCTAGGACAACTCTATTTGGAACTTTGTCCTGCCAGGTGATACCAAAAATGCATTGGAGACAACACATATGGAACGTGTTCAACTTCCTCTCCTGCCGTGCACAAAGGGTCCAGGACTCACTGCAGTACAGGAGTGTCCTCAGGACATAGGCTCTATAGACCTGGATCTTGGTATATGCATGGTTCAGCATGATTTGAAGAGACCCTTGTCCAGCAGGCCGAGGCAAAGAGGCAGTCCCGAAACCAGCAAAATCAGGGAGCTGAACAGGGGACAGATTGTATTTGTCTTCAGTGTGGAAAGGATTGTCACTCTTAAATTGGCCTTCTCAGCCACACTAGACGCTGTTCCAAGACCTCCATACAGAGCACGTTACCATAGTCTCTCGAGACTGAAGGATGCCTACTACTAGCATGATAAGGTGCCATTTGCAGTATGCAAAGTCTGAGGTGTGGCTCTTCATAGATCTGGCGAAGAACTCCTTGCAAGAAGTCAGTCAGTTTCTGTAGTATGTCTGGTTATATTGCTGTTTAGCATCTACCATGTTGTACACGGAAGAGATTTTGATGGCTTACTACTTATCTCTGGTTTTAGGGCAGTTACTACCCATATCATACAGACAGCATCCATATTGTGAGGGGGACACTCTAGCTGTCCCCAGTGGGGCATCTGCCTTGGCCCACAATGGAGTACCTGGAGACTCCAGTGGCAGGGCAGCCTGAGGGGTCAGAAAGGAGGAGCAGGGCCCCTGGTGGGAGTCCAAAGACAGATGAGCCACACCTAGAGGGTGAGGCTGGACCCCAGACAGAATGTAAGGAGCCAGGATTAAAGGGAGAGCAGGAGAACAGGGGGGGGGGGGCTCATCGCTCTTGATGGATTTGGAATCAGGCTTGGGTCCCTCTTGTCTTCTGCATCCATGGCAAAGACCGGCCACTCCAGGCCCCCACCATGGTGGCACAGGTGCCCAGCCAAGCCCCAACCGCCACCCAGAAGAAGTGCTGGCAGAGGAAAAGGCACAAGCAGTGACTGCAGCAGATCCTCTAAGAGTGAGATAAACTGCTAGGACTCGGAAACCTTCACTAGTTAGGCATTAGTGGCCCTCCCTAAAGGGCATTAGTTGGCTGGCATCAGTGCAACAAGTTTGACCACAGCCTCGGACTGGAGATCTGATGGCCAAGTGAGTGGAAATAGGGCTCAGCTGAGGACAGTGAGCAACAGGGGGGTAGTGAAAGAGCCTCATGGTGCAGTGGTTAAACTGCAGTACTGCAGTCAAGACTCTGCTCACAACCTGAGTTCGATCATGATGGGCCAAGGTAGCCAACTTGAGGTTGACTCAACCTTCCAAGGTCCATAAATTGAATACCCAGCTCGCTGGGCTGAGGGCAATGTGTAGCCTGCATAATTAAATTGTAAACTGCCCAAAGAGTGCTTTAAGCTCTATGGAGGAGTAAATAAGCAGCACACTTTGCTTTCGCTTTGAAGGCAACTAAGGTCCCATGTGAAGTGTTGGGGCAAGAAGAACAAGGTGCACAACCTATCAGTGTTCCCCATTCCCGTACCTTAATAAAGGCAAGTTTCAGCAGCAATGAGTCTGGAGTCCATGGAGCCTATGATCGAGGAGACCCACCCAGCTACCTGCACCCTGGGCAGGGGTGGTGCACTAATACAGATCCATTGTACATGGGAAGCAAATACTGCACTCCTGGTTTGCCCGGACTTTTCTTCTGTTTGGGCAAGATCACAATTACACATCTTTCTGCCTCGACTTGCATGGATATCCTCCATTCCTTTCTGATACTCACAGGATTTGATTTTGCAAAAGAGACACTTCCTTGCTCTGAATTTCATTTCCATGAGGAATGAAATATCGGAAGTACGCAGCAAGGAGTTCTGCTGAAGTCCAAGTGGATTTAATTTTCTAACCCAAAGAATGCCATGCAATCAGTTTTACATAATTGGTTTTCTTGTGGAACTTACATACTGATGGAATCTAATGTGAAAGGGATTTTCTATTACTTTACAAGTAATAAGTCTGCTGTATGTCTGAACTACTTTCATATTAAGGTTTTTGCAAGGGGAAAAAAACTAACCTGTAGCTGATGAGGGGTAAAATTTTGTGTTTAACTAAAACCTGAGATGAATGTTTACTTGTGTTGTTGTTTTGCACTGTCCAGTTGCTTAGAATCTATGGCAACCCTATGACTTAACAACCTTACCAAAAACCTACCGTTTACAGTTCTGCTCAGGTCTTGCAAACTCAAAGCTGTGTTTTCTTTTTTGAGTCAGCCTATCTCACCAAACGTTTTCCTCTTTTCCTGCTGCTTTCAACTTTTCTCTACATCATTGTCTTTTCCAGTAAGTTTTCTCTTATAGAAATATGCCCAAAACATGATAGCTTCAGTCATTTTTGATTCTACCATGTTTCCCCTAAAATAAGACAGGGTCTTATATTAATTTTTGCTCCAAAAAACACATTAGGACTTATTTTTAGGGGATATTTTATTTTACAGTCATGTCATCTTCTGGTTGCTGCACAATGCTGCAGAATGTTGGAGGGCGGGGATTCACTTAACTAGGGCTTATTTTTGGGGTAGGGCTTATATTACGAGCATCCTGAAAAATCATACTAGGGCTTATTTTCAGGTTAGGTCTTATTTTCGGGGAAACAGGGTAGTAAAAGTTCAGGTTTCATCTAGAACTTATTTATCTTTCTGGCATGATATCTGTAATTATTCTGACCCTGTTTCTGTCACATTTTTGCTTCTCATATGTCATTAACCATCTAAAGAGTTTCATCAGTCATCTGGCAAGGGGTTTTCCCCCCTTTTAGAACAGGGAATAATATTTTTCGCATTCCTACTTGATAATTCTTCTGGTTCAATCCACAGTGCTTTAGGTTCATGGTCAATTTTGCTGAGAAATGTCAGTTTCTTCTTTGCACAGTCTTTATTCTGTTCAGCAATGTCATTTAAATTTGGTACTGTTGTATGTTGGTACTGTTGGATTATTTGCTATTAAAGATATTTCCTGATAAATGCTGGGAATTGTTGGCTCAAAAAGAAAGGACCACCAGAGTATCCACAGCCATGTAGGATACTCAGTGAGCAGCGAAGGTGAACGAAAAAGAAGTCAGCAAACAAACAATATATATAAAGAAATAACCCAATATGCATCTACTATAAAAATATCAAACAGACTTAAAAACCACCCATTTGCTATGCACGGCCTAATAAAAAGAAAACTGAGAGCTTGTATGTAAAAAATGTAACATAAACTTTACTAAACATACAAGACAAAAAATACATACCAAAAAGAGGTTGCTGGTAAAACAGAACAAAATGACATGGTAGAAAAAAAGAAGGAGCCAGGCTATTAAAGAAAAAGGTACATGCATGGCTGCATTGCATTGTAAGAAAAAAAAAAACCAACATCCCTTCTCAGTGCTCCATGCATGAGCTGACCACAAGTCCCATCTTCTCCCTTAGGTACTGGAAACAGTCTCTAGACAATGGCTTGGTCAGGATGTCGTCTATCATTTCTTTGGTCAAACAATATGTCATCTGAATCACGCCATTCAATTGGAGATCACGCACGAACTGGTTTCTCACGCCGATGTGTTTTGTGTGGACATTCATCCTCTCTGCTTGTGATAGCCTAATACAGCTTTGGTTGTCCTCCATCATTTGGAATGGCTCGGCTACTTCCACTTCAAAGTCCTTTAGAAGTTTTCTCAACCACAGGAGTTCTCTGCATGCCTCAGATGCTGCTATAAACTGATTCTGTGGTTGATAAAGCTGTAACACTCTGTTTACGAGTAGCCCATGATATCAAACCATCACCATATAAAAATAAGAACCCACTGGTGGATTTATAGTCTACATTATCCTCTGCCTAATCTGCATCTGTATAGCATACAAGTCTTGGAGAGTTACTAGCTGGTAGCTTTAACTTAAGATCTATTGTGCCCTTTAGATACCTAGCTACTCTCTTAACTGCACTCCAGTCAGCTTGTGTAGGGGAATTAACTCTTCTACTCAAAATTCCCACAGCTGTTGCTATATCAGGCCTAGTAGTGGTCAACAGGTATAGGAGTTTCCCTATGGCTGTTCTATATTCACTGTTATTTGGTTAAGGATCAGTTTCATTCTTATTTTTCAAAAAATCAGTTTGCATAGGTGTTGCTACGAAGTTAGCTTCTTGCAAACCCAATGTATGTAATAGCTCGGTTATCTTTTGTTTCTGGTTCAAAAGGAAAGACCCATCTACTTCTCTCTCAATTTGGATGCCAAGGTAGTATCTAGCATCACCTAGTTCTTTTACTTCTACCTCCTGACTGAGCATACTTACTATTTCTTTATATTCACTTTGTTTGTAAGTACCTATGAGCAGGTCATCTACATAACATAAAATAAAAGCTAACTGTCCATCTTTGTTTCTTGTGTATAAGCATTGGTCTGCACTACCTTGCTCAAAGCCTTGTTCTAACAACATTTTCTTCAGCTTTTCACTCCAAGTTTTTGCAGCCTGCTTAAGGCCATACAAACCCTTTTTTAGCTTACAAACATAATCAGGATGTTCCTCATCTCTAAAGCCAGGTGGCTGTTCCAAGTACAGTTCCTCTCCGATCTCCCCGTATAAAAATGCAGTTTTAATATCTAGATGTTTAACCTGCATTTTTCTAGAGACTGCTATACTAAGGAACATACGTACAGTAGAATGCTGGACAACTGGAGCAAAGGTCTCATCATAGTCTTCTCCGTATTTTTGAAGAAAACCTTTGGCAACCAATCTTGCTTTATAATGTTCAATTTCTCCATTGGCATCTTTCTTTTATTTAAAAACCCATTTACATTCTATGGCTTTCTTTCCAGGTGGAAGTTTTGTTAATGTCCATGTTCCATTTTTATGCAAGGCTTCCATTTCTTCTCTTGCAGCATCTCTCCACTTGGCACTCTCTGCTGCTGTCATCTGTTCTATGGCATCCCAATTTGCTGGTTCACATCTCTGTAAAATTCTTAGAGAGTAAGACAGGCGAGGGGGCGGTATACCTTTATTTGACCGTGATGAGCGTCTGACCTCAGGCTCTGGAATCACTTCTGGCTCATGTGCAATTTCTTGCACGAGGGCCTGTTCCAGATCCTTGTCACTGACCTCTTCATCAACACTGGCCACTACATCCCCTTCTGATGGCTTACTGTTTTCTTCTACATCTATATCCTGTTCTCCCTTTAATATGGATTGCAAAGGGACTGGTGTTAACATATCTAAAAGAGGTACATTGTAAGGTTGTGAGTTATCATCTAAGATGGTGCCTCTCTTGATGATTTTCTTTTCTTCATCAAAATGAGTGGCATGCTTTACACTGTTGTTTCCTGTTTTTAAGACCATTACTCTGTATCCTCTAGAACCAGGGGCATATCCAACTAGTATTGTTGGTTCAGACCTTGGACCCAATTTGCTCCTTCTGTGTGCTGGGACATAAGCAAATGCCTGACAGCCAAAAACTCTGATGTGCTTCAAACATGGTTTTCTATTGTTCCATAGTTCAAATGGAGTATATACAGTATATCTTGTAGGGAGTCTATTCTGAAGATAATTAGCTGTCATAACTGCTTCTCCCCAAAACTTACTGGGTAATTCAGCATCTGCAAGCATACATCTTGTCATTTCTAGCAAGGACCTCCATTTTCTCTCTGCAACTCCATTTTGTTCAGGAGTATAAGGGACAGTTCTATAATGCATGATTCCATGTTCCTCAAAAAATATTTGGGTGTTCTGGGAAATATACTCGCCACCATTATCTGAAAGAATTGCTTTTGGTTTTCTCTCAAACCTATTGCTCACCATGGCGATATATTTCTTAAGGAATTCATGTGTTTGACTTTTCTCCCTAAGCAGATAGATAACGCTGTATCTTGAAGAATCGTCCACTAGAGTCAATATATATTTGTTGTTTGCTAATGATGGAACATTAATTGGTCCACACAAATCAGTATATATTAAGTCCAACACCTTAGTACTTCTTTTCTCAGGGTTTGGATGAAAGGTAGGCCTAACAGCTTTCTGTGTTATACAATGCACACACTTTGACATACAGTCTGTATCATGTGGCTTTACCTTAATTCCAGTTACTAAACCTTTGTTCTGGAGCTCAAGGATAGCCTTATAATCACGGTGTGCCAATCTTCTGTGCCACAGCTGCAGGTCGGCTTCAGAATTCTGCTGGGCTTGAGCTGCACTGGCTATCTCCTGTTCCTTTAAGAGATTTACTTTATACACACCATTAGTTTCAGAAGCTTAAAGAATACCTGATTATCCTTTTCCACTATACACTTTCTATCCTTGAACTTTACTTCAAAGCCCCCTTTATTTAAAGCAGAGACACTTAACAAGTTGCATTCCAATTCTGGGGCATATAATACTTTTGAAACATTAACTTTACAGACCGAGTCTGATGTTTCACACATAAGTGTGCCATTTCCTTTACCCTAAACTGAAATACCTTCTCCATTTGCTACTTTAATTTCTCCAGAAGCACTTTTGTCAAAAGTCTGAAAAAAATCTTTCATTATTTGTAGAATGTACACTACAGCCAGAGTCTACTAACCATAAGTCACGTGGCTCTTCAGGAACTTGCACATTTTCATAAGCCATAAAAAGTGTTTGGTTAAAACTTCTATTTACTTTTCTTCTGCCTCTTTCTACCCTAAAATTAGTGCTTGCAAATTGTCCTTTCTTAGCTAATTGGCCCTTTGGAACACGGCATTCCCTAGCCATATATCCCATTTTTCCACAGCTGAAACATTTAATTAACTTACTGCAGGGCGGGGCCTTCTTGTATCCTTTGCCTCTCACACTGTAGCTTGATCCATAATGTTCATTAGAACCACGTGCAGTATTCTGCAATACACATTCCTCACGTAAACAGTTCAGTGCCTCATCAAAAGTAATTTACCTTGCATTGACAATACTTTCAAAAGGGGCCAAAAATTGGTCCTAAGCTGCCAAACAAGTAGGCTATCTTCTGGCTATCACTCAATTCCATATTACACATTTCCAATTTAGAAAGAATGTGTAGTAATGCATCTATATGCTCTTCATATTCATCCTTTGAGTTTAGCCTTAAGCCCATTAGCTTCTCCATCCAAATAATTAGGGATTTTGAACTGGAGAACTCAAATGTATTTTCCAATGCCTTTATCATTTGTCTAGCAGTAGTACATTTCCTTACTATGCACGTCTATTTATAAGTGAGACTATGAAGAATTATGGCTCTAGCATAACAGTCACTCTTTTGCCACTTAGCCAAAGCTTCAGCTCTCTCTTGTGAAGGAGGATCGCTCATTATTTCTCCATATATCCCTTTACTCATTAAAAGAGTTTCTAATTGGAGCTTCCACAAAGAAAATTCCTCCTTTGTAAATGAAGGTAAAATCTCCAAGCTTCCTGTACCCATAACTAGTCCTCTCTCCCCTTTTTCTTTTTCTTCAAAAAAAGTTCTTTCAGCCGGCAATGCAACAACAAAAAATATGGGTGAAAAAAAATGCAACAACAAATAATGGGTTACAACAACAACAAAAAACTGACTATTCGTCACCTGGGCCCATAACCTTATGTTGGATTATTTGCTATTAAAGATATTTCCAGATAAATGCTAGAAATTGTTGGCTCAAAAAGAAAGGACCACCAGAGTATCCACAGCCATGTAGGATACTCAGTGAACAGCGAAGGTGAACGAAAAAGAAGTCAGCAAACAAACAATATATATAAAGAAGTAACCCAATATAGTAGGCATCCTTCAGTCTCGAGAGACTATGGTAGCGTGCTCTGTATGGAGGACTTGGAACAGCGTCTAGTGTGGCTGAGAAGGCCAATTCGAGAGTGACAATCCCTTCCACACTGAAGACAAATACAATCTGTCCCCTGTCCAGCTCCCTGATTTTGCTGGTTTCGGGACTGCCTCTTTGCCTCGGCCTGTTGGACAAGGGTCTCTTCAAATTGGGAGAGGCCATGATGCACCGCCTGCCTCCAGGCTGAACTCTCAGATGTCAAGGTTTCCCATCTGTTGAGGTCCATTCCTAAGGCCTTCAGATCCCACTTGCAGATATCCTTGTATCGCAGCTGTGGTCTCCCAATATACATCTACTATAAAAATATACAACCCAATATACAACCCAATATACATCTACTATAAAAATATCAAACAGACTTAAAAACCACCCATTTGCTATGCACGGCTTAATAAAAGAAAACAGAGAGCTTGTATGTAAAAAATGTAACATAAACTTTACTAAACATACAAGACAAAAAATACATACCAAAAAGAGGTTGCTGGTAAAACAGAACAAAATGACTTAGCTTCAGGAGAAAAAGCATAAAGCAAGCTGAATCAAAGAACAAGCAGGCATATCAAGGTAAAGGCGAGATAGCAGCAGATACAACACACAGCAACTGCTTCTGCTATCTACTAACATCTGGTGAAAAGGTAAGTAAGGCTTTCCCTTATATCCAGAGAAAGGGAAAAAAAGAAGAACAGGTGTAACTATTACTGTAATAGCCTGAGACATGGTAGAAAAAAGAAGGAGCCAGGCTATTAAAGAAAAAGGTACATGCATGGCTGCATTGCATTGTAAGAAAAGAAAAAACCAACAGGTACTATTATTGTTTTATTGTTGTTCTCCAGCTTTACTGTGATTTTTGATATCTACAGTTTGTGGTCTGTTATAGTCTATTGCTGGTATTGTTTTTCCACAGAGAAGAGAGCTTCTCCATCTTTTGAATCCAGTTTTATTGTTTATTTGATTTCTATGTTGGCCATCTGGTGATGTCCATGTGCTCATTGCTTTCCAATCAACAAATTGCTGGTTTCACATAATTTGATGAGTCACTCGCTAGCTTTATTTCTGACTCTGAGGTTAAATGCTCCATTCTGTTCTATTGCCTACTTTTGTATTCCAATTACCTGGAGTTTCTCCACCTCCACCGCCATTGGAACTATCAATTTTCTTCTGCTGATATAACAGTTAATTCCTGAGGAGGATAAATGCATCTTGGTCAGGCTTCTCAGCTTTGACCATTCCACTTTGGGCAATCCTACTTTGCTTCTAGACTCATAATGGAGTCTAGCCTCCTTATAGTATTTGCTATCAGGTTTTCTGACACACTCATACCCTTTTACCATGTTAAGGTGTGTATCCAATAAGGGGATCGTCAGCCATACCCTGCATTTTATTTGGGAATTGAGTATTACCCAATAAGACATTTCCTTGAGGTTTGACCTGAATGCCTGACCTCAGCACATTCATAATCATGCTTCCTATATGGAGGCCAGTTGCATATTGATCTATTTGTGTCGTATCACAGGCTCCAGGCTTAACAATGTCTTTCTGCCTCCAAATTCTGATGAGTGTCACATTTAATTGGCAGTAGGAAGATATTTCTTGCCACCAAGGAATAGTAATGTTATTATTTAAAGCCTCTGGACATCTGTTACTTTATCAAGGAAATGTCATTCATTTGTATTAATCAAGAGACCTAAACTCAAAACATTATTGATTTCTACTTATTGGAGTATTTCTTGTAATAATTATACTAAACAGAAACATATGAGGCACTAATTGTAAAAGACAACTTGTTATCTTTATTTTTACCCATTAAAAATTCACTAAATTATAATTTTCATCCACGTCTGATCTATCACTCTTCATTGCCTTGTTATATTAACAGCTAACTAGGAGGCAGTGGAAGACAGGAGGGCCTGGCGTGCTCTGGTCCATGGGGTCACGAAGAGTCGGACACGACTAAACAACAACAACAAAAGGAAGCGAATTACTGGAGAAGGCTGCAGTTCTAAGCACCATTACTTAGAAGTGAACCTTATAAGACTTACTTCTAAGTAGACAAGAATAGGCTGTAAGCATGCCTGCAGTGTAAAATGATACCTCTTTTCTTAAATCATGGCAGCAAATTCAATCAAGACAACAGGTGTGCATGCATTATCCCTGCTCTGAAACACACCACTGGGATTATGGAATGGATGAAGAACAAAATTATATTACAGCTATTGATATTTAAATGAGTAAACCCCCACTCCAATTATCTCACAAGGCTTCAGAATCCAAGAAGAGGGGTGTGAGTGGAGTGGGGTGGGGAGACAAAATAATACATTTGCACTTAAAAGGACATTTCTGCCTCTTTGCCAAATTGTGCACTGCATAGACACATATTTTCCTCTTTCTTTTGTATTGCATCTTTAGACTCTCCTCTGGGGTTGACGGGATACATCCCTTTCTGCTCAAGCAGAGTTTTTTAAAAATGCAATGCATTTTTCTATGTTTGATTTTCACAGTCTGTTGACTCTAAGCACATGCACACAAAGACACAGAAGAAACAGTTTGAATCAAAATATGGCATCCACATGTGTTTTGACTTAGAGCGCTCCATCCACCACCCCCCTTTTAGAGCTGTCCAGCTCCTTTCTGGCACAATTTCTGGCTTCTTTTTTTTGTTTTGCATGATTCAGCACATTCCTAATCATCCCGTTGTGTAGCCTGTGCAAATGGTTAGTTCACACTCGAATGGAGCGATGGGGGGGGGGTTATCTGAGGTGACAACCCTGTGACCTACTAAGTGCATTTTGACATTTTAATGGATGATGGGAAACCCCCTCTCATTTATTTTCATTTACCACTTTATTTTTAAAAAATATTTTCCTATTGATGCAGCACTATTCTAGATACACAAGATACATTAGCAGAATTATGTGCACCATGGTAGGTAGATGCGTTGTTGTTTTGCTATGTCACTTACTTTATTTAACAAAAAAAGGGGGGAGTCACCACGGTCTGCTGAATGACAGCTGCTAGCAAAAGCAAGGAGGAGGACTATGTCGGCCCCCACCCCCCACATTCATCAATAGATGACATCATAGAATCATAGAAAAGTGAAGTTGGAAGGGGCCTACAAGGCCATCAAGTCCAACCCCCTGCTCAATTCACGAATAGCATCTCCCTCTCCCATTATATTTAGCTTTGGTTGCTTGTGGGGTGAGGAGACGTTGACAATATTGCAACTTGCATATGATGCCTTTGAGAGGTTTGGGCTGGAAGGGACCTTTTCTGGACCAGGTGAATGTCAGTCAACTCAGTACCAGCCAATTGTTTCCTCTCTGCCTCAGATCCCGCCCCCGCCCCCCACTTTTTTTCCATTCATGTTTCAGTTAGAATTTTGTGTTAGAACTAGAGAGTCTGAAGACAGTTATAGCTATGTATTCATGAAGTGTTCGGGCAGACGTTAGTCAGTCCTGAAGTCAGTTAACCACGCCTTTAGTTTTTCAGTCAGCAGAATGAATGGGAAATAGCATTAGTAGCCCAGAATGGCGAGAGGGTTCTTTAAAGGGCAGGCAGTGTGATCCTGAGGTAAAGAAACAGTCGCCTCCTAAGTCGTACCACCTGAAGCTGGTGAAGGCAAAAGATTCGGAAGCCATTCCTGTTCAGCAGGGTGGCTAGGAGAGGTCCACACTTGGCCACAACTCATGGCTGGAAGCAAAGCGCCACCCAAACTGCCAAACTGCCAAACCCATCACATCCAAATCTTGTCCAGTCATACCACCGCAAGGCGGGGGGGGGGGGGGGGAAGAAAGCCTAAAATCAGGAGAATAGCTTTCCATATTGACCACTTTTCTTAAATGCCATTTCTGAGAGGCTCCTCAGAACTTAGGCATAATGAAGGATGGTCTCAGAGGTCATGTTTACCTCAAAGACCATTCCCGCCATCAATGCCTAAGTTCCAAGGACACCCCTCAGAACTGGGATTCAAGAAAAAGGCGCCAGTAGTGCAAAGAGCTGTTCCTTTCGTTCAGGGAAATGCAGCCACTTCCACTTGTTTCTCTCATGGCAATGCTCTCTGCTGGGACAAAACAGTTTTTCTCTTTTAAAGCAATAGAGGTACATGAGCAGTCAGTGGCACATTCACTGCCAGAGTTGCCTGGTCCTGAGGGGGTCCCCAAAGGCAGAATAGTTCTCCGTTTTGAAAGGCAGTCAGAGAATAATCCTCCTTTTGAAGATACCGTCCATGTGAAGTGCTTTCTAAGTCTAGTCTGTTTGAAAGATGAAGAACTGCAAGGAGGGAAATCCTAGGTGTTACCTAGCTATGATCACCAGTCCCCAACCAGGAGTCTCAAGAGACACAAAGATCTCCTAATCATGGTTTTCCCCCTTTGTTGTTTTTTTTAAGAATTCTGTTTACACAAAAATCATTTATAATGTTGTATTAATATATATAACTGATCATTGTGATTGGGTTCGGAGTAAGTTAAGGGCAGCTCTTGTTTTTGGGCGGGAAATAACCAAGAGGGCTCATTTTGAACTTTAACAGATTTATTAAACTTAACATCCGGAGAATCAACAACAACCTCTATGGGTTCAAAACAGCTTAACTCAGGAAGCTTACCGTAAGAATTAGGTAACGCATTAAAGAATGAATTGTCCTGTTTCACTGTGGAGCCGGACCAAAACGCTCTCTGTCCGTTGGCTTCCGTAACGGTGTGCTCCTCACTGCACAAATTGTGCCACAGCACGGGTGACACGCCCCGTCCCCCTCGAGGGGTGGTTGGTTGAATGTGGCGTCGGGATGAATCACCCTCCTCCAGTGACCCTGTCCCCTCGGGAATACTACTACCGTCCATTCCGACGTCTCAGTCGCGGTTACCTTCTTTCTAGGGAGCTGGATCTGGCAATAATCCTCCAACTTTCAAGTTGGGAAAGTTCTGCAAGTCGTGTACTTTCTGGTATTCAGCTTCTCTTCCCTCTTTCATCTCTTCACGGGGTATTCTGAATGTTCTCACCCCTTCATCCTCCTTTTTATCTTCCTCCCATACTGACAATGTTAGCTCCTCCCCTTCCTTTCCCCTCTTCCATCAAACAAACCTCTGTCTTTATTCCTTCCCTCTCATCCCCTTTGACAATCACCCCTTCTGTTCCCTCTCTCGGTTCTTCTATCACTGATTCTTTTACTTGAGGAGATGGCGTACTCTCATCACATTCCACATTGCCTACTTTTCCTTCACAATCATATACAATTTTATGCAAACCAGTGTCTTATTTTGACCTCATTTTTGGTGATTTGTATCCTCTTTGGATGAGGTGTATCTGGTTACCCTATTTTTCAGCCTTCCTGAGATTATGTTAGGAGAAATGATTGGATTTGTGAGTAGTCCCTTTCATTGAGTGGAAGCTGCGGGAGCTGCATGATGAGAGAAGGAAGTCTTTTATTACCAAAAGTCCACCCCTGCCAGTAACATAATCCTTCAGCAGCAGTTTCAATAATGAAAGACTTCCTCCATCCAGCCCATTGCTCCTAGAGCTTTCGCCCATTAAAAGAGATTATCTGAAAGTTAGAAAAGCCCCTAGAAAGAAGAGGGATAGCCTTAATTACCAAAAATCTCCTCCTGATGGTAATGTCATCATCCTTCCACTAGATCAGAAGGATTTCAGCTATTGAATTAACTGCTTAACATGTGAGTAGATAAATAGGTACCACCTCGGTGGGAAGGTAATGGCGTTCCGTGTCTAGTCGTGCTGGCCACGTGACCACGGAAACTGTCTTCGGACAAACACTGGCTCTATGGCTTGGAAACGGGGATGAGCACCGCCCCCTAGAGTTGGACACGACTGGACTAAATGTCAAGGGGAACCTTAAAAAAAAAGTCAATACTTATTATTTATGTGAATTTCAGTGGGTCTACTCTAGTTGGGACTACTAGCAGGATACTACCCATAGTTTTATAAAATATGGTGAAGACAATCTATCACTGCACAACTATCAAAAACACTTTGCAGGGGGTTGATATATCAGCATATAGAAAAATTATGATTAAATGAACTTGATGGAAAGAGGCTGAAACACATTGGCTTTCACTGATATTTCCCTGTGTTATGTTTTCATACTGTTACTTCCATTAGGCAGAACAGAATGGATATCACAAATACATCAGGATGCTTCAAAGCCAACATGAAAAATGTCAGAATTCATCAATTAGGGGGCTCCTTTACATGAGGCCTACTGAGAGGTATATTAACACACTGAAAAACAAACAGTTTGGGTTGTACTTTGCTCAAAGATAATATTATTACAGGAATAAGTGTCTTGCTGCTTCCCGCAGAACCTCTTAACATGTGTTTGCCTCGTTATTTCTGCAGATAGGTGAGAAATCATGTCACATGAGGAAGCCTCGAGGCAAAAGGGGATGTTAAGCAGTGGAGCATATACACACAACCAAATAAAATAAGCCTCTTGTGTAATTGTGTTTTGTCTATCTGCTGGCGCCCCCTAGGATGTTATGTACCCACTGCTGAAAAAGGGAAAATATTGGAGTAGATCTCTCTCTCTCTCTCTCTCTCTCTCTCTCTCTCTCTCTCTCTCTCTCTCTCTCTCTCACACACACACACACACACACACACACACACACACACACACCATATATCTCTACACCATAAATTTAAACAGCTGATGTTAATTCTGTTTCTGCGAGGAATCCTTAGAAGAGTAATTTTGTAAGGGAACACTGGAAGTTTCTGACTGTTCACAGCATTCTCACACTGTTTCCAGGATTCTTGAGGAATTTCATGTCCCTTCAAGGGAGATAAATCAGAATTTGATGCTAAATGTTTTAGAGGTTGCAGATATATTCTTCCTACATCCAGTTTCCAGTAGTATTGGAGTAGTAGTGTAAACAAAATAAACATTAAATTTACCTGTGTCCATGTGTAGCTATAGTTGCACATGTTGGGAATAAAAGCAAATGTACTAGTTTTTAGAGTAACAAATTTATTTCATTTGGGCAAAATTAAAGGGAATAAAGGCAAAAAAAAGAGGACAGAATATTGTGGTATTTCAGCAAATTTGTTCTAATGTGAGCTTTCATGAGTTTTCACGCTGAAACAAATTTGTTACTTTTTAAAGTGGTACAATATTCTGTTCTTGTTTTTCCTTTTTTTTTCCCCTCTTAAATTTTGCCAATATGCTCAAACAAACTCAATAAGGCTGGCTTTTTTGGAAATTTATTTCAGTGTGCACTTGCAGTCCATGCACATTCATACTGAAATTATTATTATTATTATTATTATTTATTTCATTTATACCCCGCCTATCTGGTCTTGCGACCACTCTAGGCGGCTTCCAAACAACATAAAACAACAGATAAAATCACAAAATTATTACAAAAACAATTTCCATAACAATTATAAAACAAAAAATAAAGATAAATAGAAAAGGTAAAAAAAAAAATTGTTAGCTTTGCAAGTTGCCACAATACTTACAGATTTATTTCTGTAGTGGCTAGAGCAGACTAACATGGGAAATAATTATTGTAGTTTACACAGAAATACAATTATGTGCTGTTAAGTTGGTTCTTTTGTTTCTGTTCATGGAGTTTTCTTGGCAAAGATACTGGAGTGGCTTGCCAGTTCCTGCTCCAGGTGGATTGCGTTTAGTCAGAACTCTCCACGAGATGGATGGACAGTGTCATCGAAGCTACCAGCATGAATTTGACCAAACTCCGGGAGGCAGTGGAAGACAGGAGGGCCTGGCGTGCTCTGGTCCATGGGGTCACGAAGAGTCGGACATAACTTAATGACTAAACAACAACAAAGTTGGTTCTGACTTATGGGAACCCTTGCCAGGGTCTCCTATGCAAGGGCTCAGAAGAGGTTTGCGATTCCCTTCTTTGGGGTGCACTCTGGGATTGTGCAATTTGCCCAAGGATACACAGGTTGGCTCTTTTGCTGGGAGGTATGGGGGGGAGGGATTCGTCTTCTGACCCATGGCTCCAATTCACTGAGCTATAGAGCCAGTTATTGGCTCTCACTAATAGATGGGACAAGTGTGACCAGGTGACCAAAGTGACTGGTCAATCTTCCATCCAGAGCCTAACTATAGATGGACATATTTTAGACCTCAGCTCTGTTTTCTCATGGTTCTCTGTCTTCAGACTTGTACAAAACAAATAATGAATACCTTCAAACAGAAGACTGTGCTCTGACAGCAGTTCAAATGAAGTATTATCCTTTATGAAATGCCCAAATAGCAGCTTGCCCTAGCGGAGCTGATGAGTCAAATCTCCATCTGAGGCAGCAAGGGTACAAAAACTGTTGATGGAGGAAGAAATTCTGCACAGGAAGTCTGATCCAAGACATTTTGCTGCCTGAGGGAGAAAAGCAAAACAGCACCTCTCTCCATCCACATTAACAGGCATACCATCCAAAGCCAACCATATTATTTTGCTACCTGAGACAAAAAAAAAATCCCACAAGTCTTTCTTTTCTAACCTGGCAGTTTTAAAAAAATTATATAACAAGAAATTAATTAACACTTAATTTGCTGTCTTTTCAGGTCACTCAAAATCTCTTCCTTGAGTTAGCTGTCTCACTCTGTCTAATGACAGGGTCAGCCCTGCATGGTCCTTGTTAAGCCGGTGGAGGAGGAATATGGTGGGTATATGTTGTTGTTATGTGCTTTCAAGTCAGAACTGACTTATAGCAATCCTAACAGGGCTTTCAAAAAGGAGTGGTTTTACCAGTTCCCCCCTCCTCAGTGAGTTTCCATGGCAGAGTGGGGATTCAAATGCAGGCTTCCTGAGTCCTACGCTGTTACTCTAACCACTACACCACACTGGGTATCATGCTTGCTGTAAGTAACACACAAATAATTCTTGGGACTAGGTAGAGGGATACGTACCAAGGTTCATTTTCCCCACCCCGTCCCCTAGCCATCATGTTCTCATAAATTTATCAGCTTCCTTCCTCTTACCTCATTAACACTCCTCTGTTAATTAAACTCCCCATCTCTGTTCAGCTATATAACAGCAGTGCTAAGGTTGTCCTCTTCCTGCATAGTCTCCACTACACTTCCTCTATCCTTTCTTCATCAAACACACAACAGCAGCAACAACTAACATGAGCAATATATTTATACACCTTCAAGCAAGTCTTCAGAAATTAGTGATAATGTCAGTCAAGTTAATTTGCCCTTCTTGAACCTCATCGAGGAAAGAATGTGTTCCAAATATAATCAGTAGCCTACAAAAGTTTCAACTGTTGTTGGGCTTTAAATATAGAAAGAGACAGACTGACAGAGAACTTTATCTAGCTCAGGTGTCCACATTAGTTAGATTACACTTCACAACAAAATCATCCCTGACAGCTGGAAACCTACCTATTAGAGGAAATAATTTAAAGGATCAAAGAGCAGCTTGTTAAAAACATTCAAATGCTTGCAGAAACATCAATGTTCATTGGCATTTTTATTCTCTTGGGGGTAAATAATAGACAAATTAATGGATGCAGCATTCCTCATTTCTATTACGGGTGCCTTCATTTTGACCATAATAAATAGAAAATAATAAAGACAGTGGCTTGGTGGGAAGAAATAATTTATTTTCAGAACTGAAAAGACAGAAATGTTAACAGTTGTTGCTATCTTAGACATCTAATATTATCTGAGCCTGGGACCTAGTATTTTGTGTTACTTATAAATTCCCTGTAGTAAATATATCAATACTACTTCAATAACAATAACTGCTGCTACAGAAAGCCAGTATGAAGTAGCAGGTAGAGGTATGGGATTTTGATCATAGAGGCCTATGATCAAATCTCTGCTTACCCAAGGTGTTTATTTGGATAAGCATTAGATTTGGCTACCCAATAGGTTGTTGTAAAGATTCCGTAGAAGAAGGGCAGAATTACAAATATGAAAAATAAGCAGCTGTTTAAAAAAAAATCACAAACATACTATCTCCACTAAATGACAACAAAATAAGTATGCTTTATTTTTGAGGGGGACACACAAATCATGTGACATTTGGATTTGGGTGCTAGATACAGTACCTACATTATATGATGCTGAGGGATGTTTTGAGGTAATACAATGAACACTCCATGACACAGATCAACTGAGCTACTACGGTATAATGTCATGGAATTCCATGACCTGTTTAATAACCATAAAAATGAAGTGTAAAATTGGAATGCGCATACATACAATCTACCTGTCTGTAGGAAAATGGAGATCGTTTTGGCTGGGACAAAAATTTCATGCTGCCTCTAAAGACAGGAGAGCAATTTGGGAGTCTAACATCTGGAAAGCAGAGTGGAGAGATCTTAGGTGATAGCAAAGCCAAGAGATGATGAACCCAGTGGCAGGTTGGCAGATAGAAGGAAACCAAGTAGGCATTGTGACATAAGAACCTGCCACTGAAGAGTTGAAGAATGATAGTGCCAGACCTCGGGCACAGATTCAGATAAATGCACAGAAGTGTAGGGTGAACCTAGCAAATACAATGAAATTCCTGTGCTTGCTCCTGTTCCGTGTTTTTCGATCCAATTCTTCTAATTCGTTTTGAGTCTAATCTATTATTCCAGCTGGGTATCTAATGACTGGAACTGCCCATATGTTTATGGCTTTGATTGTATTTCCACCATTTAATTTTGATTTTAAGATTTTCCGTAGTCTTTTCATATATTTCCTTTCTGTCAGTTCTTTAACTTTTGTGTGCATGATGTTATCTGCTTCTACTATTCCAAGGTATTTATAATTTTCATCACTTGAGAGTGATTTTATAATATTTTATAATATTTTTAACTCTATTACATCTAGTTTTTGGATTTTGCCACAGTGTATAGACAGAGCTGCACATTTGTCAATTCCAAATTTCATGTGGATATCTTCACTAAATATTTGCACTGTGTTTAGCAGTGATTCTGTCTCCGTGGAACTTTTTGCATACAGTTTTAGGTTATCATCTATAACAGATGATTGATTTTTCCTGCTTGTTCTGAAATATGATAGCTCAATGCAGTTTTATTTAAAATTATTGACATGGGGATTAGTGAGATGTTAAACAGCAGTGGTGACAAAGAATCCTCCTGAAATATTCCTCTTTTGATGCTAACTTCCCCAATTTCTTCACCATGGTTAAGATGGTTTTCCATTTTTCCATGTTTTTCTTGAGGAACTTCTGAATGTTTTTACTAATCCCAAACATTTTTAGGCAGGTGTTAATCCAGCTGTGTGGCAATGAGTCAAATGTCTTTTTATAGTCTATCCAGGCCATGTTAAGGTTTGTTTTTCGTCTTTTTGCATTCTTCAGGATCATTTTATCAATAAGCAGCTGATCTTTTGTGCTTCTTGACTTTTTAAAGTTCCCTTTCTGTTCAGATGGGTATAGGCAGTTTTCAGTTAAGTAATTATATATTGATCTTGCAAGTACTCCTGTGAGGAGCTTGAACATTGTTGGAAGGCATGTAATTGGTCGATAATTACTGGGTTCATTGCCCTTTTGATGAACTTTTATTATCAGAGATGTGCAGCCTGTTTTCATCCAGTCTTCAGTTGTAGAATTTTGAAGTAAGTGCTTAAATTGCACTGCTATACGTTGATGGAGACGTGTTAGATGCTTTAACCAAAATCCATGCAGCTCTTCTGGACAAGGTGCCCTCCAATTTTTCACAGCCTTTACTTGCCTCTTAATCATTTCAGTTGTTATTGCAATATCATCCATTTGTTTTCTTTGAGCTTCTTTACAAATGTCTTTAATCCACAAGGCATTTTTGTTATGTCTGGTTGAGCTTTCCCATATTTCTTTCCAGAATTTTAGAGCATCATTTTTACATGTGCCTAATTTCTTTTGCTTTGCATTTTCTGTTGAGAATTTTGATTATAACGTGTATTCTCATAACATCAGCAGAGTAAGGAGATATTGGTTAGCAGAGATACTTATGACGCTATGACACTGAGAGAGTAAAACCAACAACTTAGTCTATTTACATATATACATAGAGAATAGACATTCCTCTGGCAGCATAACATGACATGAAGCAAAACACAGCATAGGAAAAAGTGATCTGACTTACAGCAGATAAAGATGTTCATTTTACACATGACTTATGTACAGTTCTGTGACCAATCAGAAAATACATTACTTCATTTTCTGTTACACAAAGTTTCATCATGTACACAGTTGTACAACATTAAGTCTTAATCCTTGCTTTATAGATTAGACATCCTTCAGTCTCGAGATGCTATGGTAACGTGCTCTGTATGGAGGACTCGGAACAGTATCTAGTGTGGCTGAGAAGGCCAATTTGAGAGTGACAATCCCTTCCACACTGAAGACAAATACAATATGTCCCCTGTCCAGCTCCCTGATTTTGCTGGTTTCGGGACTGCCTCTTTGCCTCGGCCTGCTGGACAAGGGTCTCTTCAAAATGGGAGAGGCCATGATGTACCGCCTGCCTCCAGGCTGAACGCTCAGATGTCAAGGTTTCCCATCTGTTGAGGTCCATTCCTAAGGCCTTCAGATCCCGCTTGCAGATATCCTTGTATTGCAGCTGTGGTCTCCCTCTGGGGCGATTTCCCTGCACTAATTCTCCATACAGGAGATCTTTTGGAATCCGACCATCAGCCATTCTCACGACATGCCCAAGCCAACGTAGACGTCGCTGTTTCAGTAATGTACACATGCTAAAGATTCCAGCTCGTTCTAGGACTACTCTAGTTGGAACTTTGTCCTGCCAGGTGATACCAAAAATGCATCGGAGACAACGCATATGGAATGTGTTCAGCTTCCTCTCCTGCTGTGCACAAAGGGTCCAGGACTCACTGCAGTACAGGAGTGTGCTCAGGACACAGGCTCTATAGACCTGGATCTTGGTATATGCCGTCAGCTTCTTATTAAGCCATACTCTCTTTGTGAGTTTAGAGAACGTGGTAGCTGCTTTGCCAATGCGTTTATCCAGCTCAACATCTAGGGAAGGAGTGTCAGAGATCGTTGAGCCAAGGTACACAAAGTCATGAACAACCTCCAATTCTTGCGTGGAGATGGTAATAGAGGGAGGTGAGTCCACGCCCTGGCCCATGACTTGTGTTTTCTTCAGGCTGATTGTTAGTCCAAAGTCTTGGCAGGCCTTGCTAAAACGATTCATGAGTTGTTGGAGGTCTTCAGCAGAGTGGGCAACAACAGCTGCATCATCAGCGAAGAGGAAGTCCCGCATGCATTTCAGCTGGACTTTGGTCTTCGCTCTCAATCTAGACTCTAGAGAGATTGATAATCCTTGATACCCACACCTGAATACAATCAGTACAGTGACTCAGGTAAAATCAGCCATTTTACATTTAACTATACAACATTAATATTTTACATTTTTATATCAATATCTCAACATTTTCTCCTAGTGATGTATAGAATAATTGTTGGTTATTTTGAAATTGCGTATTTTCTCTATATTGTTTCAAGCGTCCATCATATATTTCAATTTCCTTTGCCGTAGCTGTTACCCGTTGTTTTAATTCTTCTATAGTTTCAAGAATTGTTTTCCTTTCTAGGTCATATATTTTGCATAGTCTGGTTTTTACTTTTTCATTTTTAAGTTTTTAATCTTTCAAGTGTTTTAAGTTGCTAATGTTTGCACATAATTTGTTTATTTTTCTTTCCTGCCAAATTTTCCATTTTGGAGTGCCAGGGGTTTTCTGGTTTTTTTGCAGCTTGTAACCAAGTTTCACAGTTATTATGGTAGCTGTGCTATACATGAGCTGGTTTGTTTCCTCTAGCGTGTTGGTTGGGATTGTTCTGATGACAACATTTGCATAATTCAGTAGATCTTTTACTGTTTACTTTGTAATTGGTGCAAATTGGGGACCCTTTGTCTTTCTGTGTTCTGGCTAATCTGGGTTACTATTTTTTCCCTCAGTGATGTTTGCCGTTCTGTCAGCTCATAATTTCTGGGTTGTTCCATAAATTGCTCTTCTATTGATATGTTTTCTTCCACTGTTGTGTCTACCTCTACCCTCCATTTGTCTTCCATTGTTCTGTGTCATTGTTCTGTGTTGATTTTGCCACCTTTTCTAGTTCTTGCAATTCCAGTTCTGAAAACACTTTACTCCGGATGATAAAGCTTCTCTGGTCCATTAATCGTTGTTCAGTTATGTCACTACAGTGGTGCCTCAACTTATGACCGTCCTGACATACAACCATTTCGAGTTGCAACCAGCTCTGGCCACAAAATTTTGCTTTGACTTGTGGCCGGAGCTTCAAGTTGCGATCAAAAGAGGCAGGGGAAAAAGGCGGGGAATTCAAATTAGAGGGCTAACCGTTGGTCGGCGAAGAGCTTCTTTGTAGCTCTTTCACCCCAACGGTTAGAGTGTGTGCGTTGGAGGAGGCTTCGGCTGCCTGGAGCTGCTTTCTGCTCCTGAGTAAGTACATTTACTTTGTTTTGCAGGGTGGGTTTGGGTTTGGGGGGGTTATGTTTCTGTGCTGTGATGTTTTTTGTGTTTTGGTATGGTTTTTTCCCCAGCCCCATCGCGTTCGGGCTGGCTGTGTATGTGGGGAGTGGTTTTTTTCCCCCCAGCCCCATGGCATTCTGCTGGGGCTGGCTGTGTGTGGGGGTTGTTTGTTTTTCCCCAGCCCCATGGCGTTCCACTGGGGCTGGCTGTGTGTGGGGGGGTTTGTTTGTTTTTTCCCAGCCCCATGGCGTTCCACTGGGGCTGGCTGTGGGGGGGGTTGTGTTTTTTTCCCCCAGCCCCATGGCATTCCGCTGGGGCTGGCTGTGTGTGGGGGGGGTTGTGTTTTTTCCCAGCCCCATGGCGTTCCGCTGGGGCTGGCTGTGTGTGTGGGGGGGGTTTGTTTGTTTTTTCCCAGCCCCATGGCATTCCACTGGGGCTGGCTGTGTGCGTGGGGGTTGTTTTTTTTTTCCCCAGCCCCATGGCGTTCCGCTGGGGCTGGCTGTGGGGGGGGTTGTGTGTTTTTTCCAAGCCCCATGGCGTTCCGCTGGGGCTGGCTTTGTATGTGCGGGGGGGTTGTGTTTTTCCCCCAGCCCCATGGCGTTCCGCTGGGGCTGGCTGGTGTTTTTTTTTTTTTTTTTTTTTTTTGGTGTGCTTGTTTTTCGGCCCCAGCGCGGTTCTATGGGGCTTGCAGTGTTTTATTTTTATTTTTATTTTTTTGGTATTTTTTTCTTCTTCTGGAACGGATTAATCGTGTTCCAATGCATTTCAGTGGGAAATGGTGCTTCGACTTACGACCATTTCGAGTTACGCCCATCTTCTGGAATGGATTATGGTCGTAAGTCGAGGCACCACTGTACTTGGGTTTCTTTTTCCAAATTTCCTGTCTGGCTTGGGAGACCCTTCAGCATAGCTCTCAAGCTCACTGAAGCACGCAATCCCCTCCGCCTCAACAAGTCCTGTGCCCATGGAGGGAACTCTTCTTCTTCTTCTTAATCATCATCATCATCATCTTGTGGGATTTCCAGATCCAAACTGATAGACACCTTGAACATAACATACCTGGCATAGTAGTAATAGAACAAAGAAATGTCTGGATCCTTGACATTGCAATTCCAGGGGATGTCAGGGTTGAAAATAAAGAATCAGAAAAATTAACAAAATACAGAGACCTGGCAATAGAAACATCTTGCTTGTGATGAAACACACTTCAGTAGTCCCCGTAGTCATTGGAGCTTTGGGAACAATATCAAGAAAGGTCATTGTCTGCTTGTGGAAAGACAGCAGAAATGGGGCCAGCCTGGCCTCCTGGAGGAGTGAGTTCCAAAGTATAAGAGCAGCAATAGAGACGGCCATCTCCCATGTCCCCACCAAACATACTTGTGAATGTGGTGGGACCATCAGTTCACCACAACTAATCCACTCTAGAACAGTCTTTCAGTCCAAAGATGGGGAGCGGTTACTTTATCCTTTATGTGGAAGTATCTGGAGACTTAAAATTGTCCTCCTCTCTGTCCTCTGATGCAGGAGGAGGAAGAGGTTGTGTGTTGGATGGCCCGTACTTTAGCTTTCAACTGCCAGAGGCAATTGAAGTGTCTCTGCTTCCTCCAACGTCATAGTTGAGTGGGAGTGTCATCAGGGCTGATTCTGCAAGTACCTGCCTATGCTTCCTTTGCACAATGGCATCTCATGGCCAACTAAAGTTTGAAGGTTGCAACACTTCCTTGGGCAGCGCAGGATAAGGCCACTGCAGCGCTTCCACTGAGGTCTCCCCTCTGTTGTTGTTGTTGTCACTGTCTTCTCCTCCTCTCCTCTTCCTCCTCCACAACCTGCTGCCACCAGTCCATCCCTTAATACTCCCCCCTCCTTTTACAACCTCAGGACCTCCCTCCTCCCTTGTAGACTTTTAAGACCTTGACTCTGCTCCCTGGCCCTCACCCTTTCCAGGAGATTCACATCCTCTGGACCTTCTGAACAAGCTGCTCCTGCCATCTTCTCCTCTTCCACCTCCATTAGTGATTTTGGTGTGGTTGATGGCTTTGCAAGGAGTGGCATGGCCACTCTCCACAGATAGGGTGCCTCAGGGGAAATACGTCAGTCAGTTTATTGTTATGTTCCTTAGACCAATCATATAGAAAAGGAAGATACCTTTACAAATTTCCAAAATTCCAGATACTTCGTAAAAACTTTTGACATTAACAGATTGTTTAAAATCTAGTATCTAGTTACCATAGAATTTCCAAGACCGGAAGATCATCATACAAAAGCTAGCAACTTGGCAAGTGATCTTGGGGTCTAGATCAGAAAGAAGAAACTCAACTTGGTGTGTTTTTTTCTGAATGGCCAGGATTTTTTTTTAATCAATGGGGTCATGATCTCCTTATGGGCCACCTTTTAATGCGGGCAAGTGAAGAACATGTGCTCTGTGGTCTTGACCTCCCTTAAGAGACAGATACAAAGCCTTTCAGCAAAAAGGATATTCGTGTACTTCCCTTCAAGTACAACGGAAGGGGGGGCTGAGGACCGTGAAGGCTTTTCTAAACTCTTTTATTTCCAGAGATGTTAAATAATTTGCCAGTTCCACAGAGTTTTTAATGTAGACCCTCACCATAATACTTTGTATGCTGGAAAGGTTGGTTTGGCATTCTATATCTTCAGTTCTTTGCTTAACTAATTTTTTTGCCTGACCTATTCCCTACAATCAGAGCACCTGAGGAGAAAGGCCTATTTTCAGTTTATAGCTCTGGACAGACTTGACCCAGTTGTACTGAAAATTGTCATATAATATTAAAGGAAATAGACCCTGTGGAATTAGATGCACACACACAAATAGGATAATGACCCAGGCTTCAACTCTTAGGCATCCTGTCTCCAACCTTACCCTGGCATTTGACACACAGTTAGGGACCTGTAAGATAGTTCTTAAAAAATTAGATTGAATTCTTTCTTGTGGTGCAAAATGGGAGCTAAGTAGCCCCAGGAATGAATCATATAACAGTTGAACGAATGTCTTGGCCTTATAAAGTTTGAGAGCAGCTGGAACAAAGAACTCTCCTTGAGAGAGATGGAATTTTGTTATACTATTTGTGGATCTTTCTCCTTGATCTGCCGCGTATTTACTATGTTGAAGTCTAGAGCCCGAGGCCTGGAGAAATACCCCAAGGCATTTGAAGTGGTTAACTTGCTCGATGCAATGACCATTAATCAACCAAGACCAAGTCTTTGGTCTGCACCCAAAGGAGACTATCTTAGTTTTCTAATAGTTTATCATTAAGGACTCATCTTCACAGTATGAGGAGAGTTTCCCAAGACCCTCCTCAACGCAAGAGGGGTTCTGGAGAGTATCGCTGTATCGTCAGCATATAGTAACACTGGTACCGTCCTGTTATCACGTCTGGGAGGATGGACATCAGGGATATTAAATCAGGGGAATTCAAATGGAGATGACTAAGCTAGAAGACACTGGGAACAGTGTGATACTAGGACGTTGCGGGACACCCTCACAAAAAGCTATTGTGCTAGATTTGGAACAAGACAAATGTGCTTTAGTCCCATTGAGATCAATGATGGCCAAGCTATACACTGCACAAAGCATGGCATAAAAAGCAGAAATTCCTTCTGTGCTGAAAGCTTCTTCTGATTATCTGGAGCTTTTAATACCTCCAGTAGTTTGCAAATTAGCTTGTACTGTTTTGCCTTTGGCTATTGGGAGGTAAATATATTTTCTTTACAATTATGATTGCACAGACAGAAAGGATTAACAAAGTCATGTCTCTGGAACACTGACAGGGTTTCAGCTATGTGCTATCTGTCATGTATAGTTTGACCAAAATTTAAGTGACACTACTATAAATGAGAATCAAGGGCCAAAATCTTTTAAAGGAGCCTCTTGGTGCAGTGGTTAAACTGCAGTACTGCAGCCAAAACTCTGCTCAATCCCTGGTAGACAGCTTGAGGTTCATTCAGTCTTCAATCCTTCCGATGTCTGTAAACTGAGTACCCAGCTGGCTAGGGCAGCAATGTGTAGCCTGCATAATTAAACTCTAAACGGCCAGAGAGTGCCTTAAGCACTATGGGATGGTATATAAGCAGCATGCTTTGCTTTGCTTTTTTTGCAGGGAAGGGAAGAGAAGGATATTACTGATGAGTGGTTCTAACAGCTAAATTTAATTGTGCACAATGTTTGGTTAATCTAGTAAAGGTATTGTAGCCTGCATAATTAAACTGGAAACAGCTCAGAGTGTGCTTTAAATGTTAGGGGGTGGAATATAAGCAGCACACTCTATTGCCCTACTATGGATTTTCATATTTGTTTTACAGCTATCATGGCTGTATTTCCTTTTGATTATAGTTCAAATAGAAACACAGCATATCTCACTGTAGCTGGAAGGCTGTGCTCATGACCAACATGCCTGCTAACTGCTAGTGGGAAACTTCAAACGCTCTCCTCTCCCTTTTTATGGTTCTTTAGTCTGAATCCAACTGGTATTTCCCAATTAGTGTAGAGCTATTGAATCAATGAGATTTACACAAGCTTTCATTTACTGTTCAGCAACTGGTGCAATGGTTGTGTTCTAGGTGAAATAAACAACTGAAATTATGTCTTTCAAATGGATTTATCAGTCCTTCAAATAGAGAATACCTTTGAATGATAATTATCTTCTGCAATATGGCCACTCTACCCAATGGTGGGGCAGTAAACCCAATCTATTGTCTCTTTGATTTGTAATCATATCCCACTTTGTTCTGTGCTATCAAGTCTATGGCAACCCAAATAGGGCTTTTCAAGGTATGTAAGATTCTGAAAAGGAAGAGGTGCTTGACATCATTTTGCAAATATCCACTGGCTACTGGAGAGCACCAAGAAATTTCAGAATCAGTCTATGCTTTATAGACTACAGTAAAACCTTTGACAGTGTAGATCCTAAGAAACTACAGCTTGTTCTGAAAGAAATAGGTGTGCCTCAACACTCAATTGTCCTGATGTGTAACTTATATTGTGGACAAGAAGCTACTGTTAGGACAGAATATGGAGAGACAGAACGGTTTCCTGTAGGCAAAGATGTCAGACAAGGTTGCATTTTATCCCATTATCTGTTCAATCTGTACACAGAACATATTATACGGAAAGCCGGACTAGATTCAGATGAAGAAGGAGAGAAAATTGGTGGAATAATTTAATCAATACTTTAAGATATGCGATGACACCATCTTACTGACAGAAAGGAGCAATGACTTGAAACGACTCTTAGTTAAAGTGAAAAAATAAAGTGCCAAAGCAGGACTTTAGCTGTACATCAAGAAGACAAAAATCATGACTACAAAACAACTGCAAAACTTGAACATTGACAATGAAGAAATTGAAATAGGTAGAGATTTTGTATACCATGGTTCAACCATCAATCCAAAGGAATCAGAAGAAGACTGAGACTCAGAAGGGCAGCAATGAAGGAATTAGAAAATATCATCAAATATAAGGATGTGTCAGTGGAGACCAAGACCAAGTATCATCCACATTCTTGTATTTCTCTGATCATCATGTATGGGTGTGAAAACTGGACTGTAAAGAAAGAAAGCTGATAGAGAAAACAAATGATTCATTTGAAATGTGGAGCCGGAGGAGAGCTTTGTGAATACCCTGGACAGCCAGAAAGACAAACAAGTGGGTCCTAGATCAAATCAAGCCTGAACTATCTCTGGAGGCAAAAATGTTGAAACTGTGGCTCTCCACACATTTCATTACGTTTTACAAGCTAGTGAAAGCTGATTTTTTTTGCATCTTACAAATTCTAACTTCTTTCGATTAAAATGCGTAAATAATGAATCATTTGGAGAAATACAATACTATGCTTTCTATAAAGAATTCTTTGGAAAATTTCCTTCAGGGAATTAATAGATTGTGCATATCATGGATTTGAAGTAACAGTGTACACAAAAACACTATTAGATTGATTTATGATTCTACTGTCATAAATGTAATAGTAGTTCAGTGTACAGGATTACTTTAAATGCAAAAATAAACACTTCTCTTATTCATGCATTAGATTTACTTCTCTATTGCTCTGTATGAACAGGTCTTTTGTAAGAGGCTTATGTACTTATTACATACAAATATTTTGTTGAACTGTCTTAGAGACAAATGGGTTTGTATTATTCATGTTTAAAAAAAAACAACAACAACCCTCACCACAGTTCACCAGAAAAGAAAAAATAAGATGTCAGTAAAACGAACCAATAAAATAGTGGGATTTCTTGTTGAAAATATCCAGTCAGAGTTGATAGTGCTAGCCATCTGGAAGATTCCAAGCAAATATACATGCTGTTAAGGTTGACACTTCATGCCAGGAGCCTGCATGATCTTAGTGAGATCTTTCTGTTGGAGTTTATGCAACCTCGCATGCTGCCTTTAGTAGGTTTGGGTGGGAGGGAACTTTCTTGGCTTGGGTCACATGAATCTATCCAGTACTAACCAATTGTTCCTTCCTGACGCTGAATTCAAAGAGAGCCCCATCTCCCTGCTCTGTGTCTTTTTCCCTCCCTTTTGTCTGTTGGAAGCAGTTAGTCTGTTGAAGTCTGTTGCTGAAAGCAGTCGTGTTTTTCACTTTGCTGTGTGATCTGTTCAATTGTAAGTAATGAAATCTTTTATTATTTATCTTACTAATGTTTCAGAGTGAGTTATACAACACTCACCCAAGGAACCACCCCACTCCCACTAATTATCTGCAGCTGGCTGACAATCCAAACGGCACAGTCAACAACTGTTCCCACTGCTACACTCACTACATAACACTATACATGCCAGTTGATGAGAGAAAATGGACTACTCTGGGGAACATGAAGCTATTCTGCCCTGTGAATCTCTGCACTTCTGCTGTGAAGCTAGAGGAATTTAACCAAAATTCAAAACTCTGCAACACTTTCCCCATTGTGGGCAGCACAATACAGAAGTTCTTCCCTTTCACCAGGAAAATGAACATCTTTTGGTACACTTTATTGGAGCAAAGGCTTCCTGTCAGAACATGAAGGCTGGAGGAACCCATACAGGGAAAGATGGTCTTCCAGGTAATCCTCTTGCTGCACTTCTTGCTAATATGCATTACTATTTTTTAAATTATTTTTTATGATAGATAAGCTAGGAGCACAGAATTTGAAAATTTTCTATTAAAAATATTCTTAAAATGCCTTAAAATCCATTTTCAAAGTAACTGGGAAATGTTTCGCTTTCACATCTTGAAAGTAACAAGATACAAGTAGAAGTGGGCACGAAGCACTGGTTTAGCAGTTCGGCCTTCAGACAAACCGCTGTTTGGCATTTTCCAGCCCTGCCTCCTCTGGTGGGCATCCACTCAGAGGTAGCATCCCAGCTTCCCTGCCCCACCTCTTCCGGGTGCTGCCTCTGAATGGGCGCCCACCAGAGGAGGTGGGGCTAGGAAGCGCCAAACACCTGTTTATCTAAAGGATGAACCAGAGGTTTGTGCCCATCTCTAGTTATAAGTAACACTGGCTACTATCTATTGTTAGACCCAACTATAAGTAGACCTATTGAAACAATTGCTTAATGACAAGTCAATACTTATACAAATGCAATAGAGTTATTGGGACTAGCAATAGAATACTGGCCAATTTGCTTATAATCGGATGCTTCTTGGGGTTCTGGGGGCATTATATTTCAAAAGTAATGTAAACAATTCTTTATTAATATACTGTAAAGTAATGTAACAAACATGAACATCCCCAAGTAAATAACTTTATTATATTTGTGCACCATATCTTGCCCCATACATACACCGTGGAAAGGTTTGGGTGGGATGGATTTCCCGTTCAATCTTTTTCTGCCCATTTTCTTTTCTCTTGCTACATCTTGCAGTTTCCCCAATTAACTGCTGGTCTCAAAGCTAAAGCTGAAACAGCCTTCTGTCTCCAAATTAAAGAACTACCACCCTTTCCTAATTAAAGCATTTCCTCCATGAATCCCCCTAAAGATTACCCATTGAAGATAGAACATAATACATCTCACAGGAGATCAATATAACCTATACAAACCGGTAAGTCTTTTGGCTACTTCAAAGACAGGAAAAATTATCTCTGAAATGTCTTTTAAATCTACTCTGGGGGGAAAAAACTGTATAAACCTGTTCATTTTAAAGGGATGCTTAGACTGTGCATATAACAGATGCTGTGATACACTTTCATGAGGCACTTAAGCTCTTGCCCAGATTTGTTTTAAGTTTCTTCTTATTCCAAGCAAGAAAGATGGCTAGAAATGCATCCATGTAGAGTGGTTTAAAGACCAGTTTGCCTTATTCTGAGCCTACCGTGCCAGCAAGGAAGGAGCTTGTGAAATATACTTTGATTTGAATTCCATTGAGCAGGGGGTTGGACTCAATGACCTTATAGGTCCCTTCCAACTCCATGATTCTATGACCCTCTGATTCTGTTAACATATAGCTGCAGAAAATACTTAAAAATTATGAGACAAAGAAGCAACCAGGGATGTTCTTGGATTCTGTTTATAGGAACTATTTTAAAAAGAAAAGAAAAATATGAGAAGTAGCTATTGTTTTATTATGTGTGTAACTCATTTATTAGGTGTTTCTCATCCAAGAATTTTCCAAAGCAGTTTACAAAGATTCAGAACACAGGCCCTGCCTTTAGACTTGTAATCTAAAAAGACACAACACAAAAGGAAAAGGTATGATGATGAAGAAAAAGGCACCAGCTCTTATTTCGAAGTTTTTGTAAGTGTTCTCTCAGGCGTGTAGAGAAAACCCAGGGCATTTAGCCAATGCATGATCCCAACAGGTTGCTTTCCTCCTTGTGGTGATGCTTTCCCTGCAACAGGGGGCAGGAGCTTCTTAATAGGTCCTGATTTGTTTCCAGTAGAAAGTGCCCTTTTGGCTCTTTAAAACACTTTTATCTGAGTAAATGTCTCTTTTTCTATATGAATTACCTTCACACATTTCATTTTCCTGTTTCATGTTAGACCATTTCCTAAGTTGATGCTGGGGAACAAAGAGGATGAAGACCTTCTCAGTCATGGCTTTCTTTAGTCGTTAAGTCATGTCCGACTCTTTGTGACCCCATGGACCAGAGCACGCCAGGCCCTCCTGTCTTCCACTGCCTCCTGGAGTTGGGTCAAATTCATGTTGGTAGCTTCGATGACACTGTCCATCCATCTCGTCCTCTGTCGTCCCCTTCTCCTCTTGCCTTCACACTTTCCCAACATCAGGGTCTTTTCCAGGGAGTCTTCTCTTCTCATGAGATGGCCAAAGTATTGGAGCCTCAGCTTCAGGATCTGTCCTTCCAGTGAACACTCAGGGTTGATTTCCATACAGCTCTCACTTCCATACATCGCTACTGGAAAAACCAAAGCTTTGACTATGCGGACCTTTGTCGGTAAGGTGATGTCTCTGCTTTTTAAGATGCTGTCTAGGTTTGTCATCGCTTTCCTCCCAAGAAGCAGGCGTCTTTTAATTTCGTGGCTGCTGTCACCATCTGCAGTGATCATGGAGCCCAAGAAAGTAAAATCTGTCACTGCCTCCATATCTTCCCCTTCTATTTGCCAGGAGCTGATGGGACCAGTGGCCATGATCTTAGTTTTGTTATGGCTTAGTTAGTCATGGCTAACAGGCTGAAATGCTCCCTGTGCTGACAGATGGAACTGCCTTCAAATTGTGCGTTTCGGCTTCAGCTAAATTTGGGTAGGACTCACTCTGATTACATGTCTTTGCACTGACATGTTGTTTGCTATGTCTTTGTCATTCATTCATTCATTTTCTAGTACTTGTATACTGCCCCATTAGTGCACAGCACTATTGTGGGCGGTTTACATAAAAACAGCGAAATATCTAAAACAACAAACATTAGGCCACAACGCCAGGAAACCAGAGTGAACTCTGATGGTGTTAAAAAATAAAGCAGCAAAACGGAGGTGGAATAATTCAAAAGAGGCTGCCTTTGAAGGCCTCTTGAAAGAGAAAGGTCTTCAGAAGCCTTTTAAAACTAGGGAGGGAAGGGGACCAGGTGTATCTCCACCAGGAGGCGATTTGAAAGAGATGGTGCCACCACCAAAAAGGCCCAATCTTCTGTAAAAGATTTTCTGGAAACCTTTGGCATAGCCATCCAGAGAAGCATAGCCGGAGAGGATCTGGTGGTACAGGAAGATGCCCAATAGGTAACATATTTCTACAGCTTCAGTCATAGTCACTTTCCCCTATGGACCTAGAGGTTCATTTTTAAAGACAAAAAGGCAGGATGAAATTAATTTTAATTATTAAATAAAAAATAATTTTGAACGTTTTAAAAAATTCATGTCTTTCAGGAAGGATGGGATGCCTGTCTAAAACCTAATGCATATAAATGATTGACGTCTCTTGTCCCAGAAAGCATGTGGAGGTAAACCTCACCATCTCAGTCTTTGCAGTATGATTATTTCACATTGATGATCTGCAGTCTTCACAGGTTCTGAAATTGCATCTAATACATATTCTAAATTTAGAAGCCCTTCAGCCAAACAAACCGCATTGCCAAGAACAATAGTTCATGAACAGCTCATGAGCAGCTGGAGGCACAGTAGATTGAGAGTTAATTGGCTTATTTATTGCAGATAATTATGCATACTACCATAATTGATGGAGCACCCCTTTTATGGCTGCTGCACAGTTTTCCAGCCATTCAGGTTGATTGTAGGGCCCTTCTTGTCGGAGACACGGGGCAGATGCAAGGAGACATCTGTGTGAAATAATGATGCATATGCTTATGGTATCTGAAGTTCTTCCAGCTCGTCTCCAGAGACTCCAAACAACATATTTATACATAACGCTTGCTTCTTAACTGCTGTAGAGACCCATTTGCTTTGGAAGAGGAGGCAGTAGGCAATTCAAGTGAGGATTTTGAAATAGTTGGTTCAATTTATTTCAAGTGTATATATAATTTAATCCCCCCACTTATGTCAGTAACTTCAGGAGGCGTACAAGGTTCACATCCTCACAAAAGTTATGTAAGGTAAGTGTGGCCGAATGAAAGTTGCTTAGATAGTATTATAATAATTGCATGCCCTCAAGTCAATTCTGAGTTATGGTGACCCTTCCAGGGTTTTCTTGGCAGCAAATACTCAGAGGTGGTTTATCATTCCCTTCTTCTGGGGGCACCCTGGGACTGTGCAGCTTGCCCAGGGCTACACAGGCTTGCTGTTCCCCAGGAGACACATTGGGGAGTCGAACTGCCAACCTCTGGCTGCACAGCCAGATGCCTATCCAGCCAGCTAGGTAGCATTACAGCAGAGTCAAAATCTGAACCTAGGTCTCCCCAGACCTAAATCAACATTCTTACCCATTTTACCAAATGGGAGCCTGATCAAATTGTTGTTCCCGACTAGAATACAATCAGTGAATGAATGGGACAAGTCAATATGTATGTTAAGTTTACTTCATTTAGTAGATCAATTCTAGATTAGTGTGAGAACAGGATTTAGACCCAGATGTTTTGGACTACGACTTCCATGAGTCCAAGCCGTATGACCAATAGTCAGGGGTCTGTGGAACTGTAGTCTGGCATTTTAGAGGGAACCAAATTTCCAACTAGCTCTATACACTATGGCTTACTGGTCAAGAGGGCGCCAAAGAAAGCAAAAAGGGGTTATTTGAAAACCACTGACCTGAAAGGAAATTGAGCAAGCTAGACTGAAGTTTCACCTTGTCCAGCATTCTCTTCAAACAGAAGCCAACCTGCTGTCTATGGAAAGTCTAACAGAGATGCATGGGAGCAACTGAAAACTGGAGCCTTCCACTCCTACATCTGCGACAACCATTCCCCTACACCGAGATACTGCATTTCAGATTCTACTTCACTCATTTCCTTAGGCTAACTATACCTTACAAAATCCCTACACGCTGAAACAGTCTACCCTATATCACTGAAAATACAGATCACAAAATAACTTCTACTCCAATAGGTTTAAGACTAGTCTAAATGAGTTTTCAGGGATCCTCTGATGCACTGAGCCTCTAGTTGCAAAGAGACTCAGGATCCCTTCCAAGTATGTCAATTATATGATAATTAGATTTTGCAGGTACAGCTACCAAGCTACTGAGGCATCAGTTCTCAGGCTGACATCTGGAATGAGAAACAGCTATTGGAGATAGGTCCATGATTCCAAACGAGAGATTCTGAACTAATGTGATTACCAGCATCTCTCATCTGCAGCGTTATGTAGATTAGCTTGCTTTGTTTGGTGACTGATCTTCAGGATTTATGCACACGATTCCTCTAAATTCTGACAAGGGTTGATTGAAACATTTTGCCTGTTGGCTGAAAACCTGATTACAAATTGAGATATTTTTTAAAAAATAAAATAAAATTGAACTCCTGAATTTCTTCCTTTGGATGAAATTTTTTTAAAAAAATATAATCCCACACCCAACAACTCACTTCTCCCGATGTAAAACAAATTTGCGTTATACAGTACAGTAGGACCCCCGTATCTGTGGGGGATTGGTTCCAAGTCCCCCTGGCAGATGCTGAAATACGTGGATTGTAGAGAAAACTATTTTAACGATGAAAGCTGTACACAGTATGGTCTCTGGTTCCCTCTAGTGGCCAGTTCTGGTAATAACACCATGAAAATATATTTCTCTATCAAACACTATACATAACATAGTCTCTGGCTCCCTCTAGTGGCCAGTTCCAGTAAATTAATCTTTAGAAATATATATTTCTGGGATTTTTCTTTTAATGTTTTCAGATCATGGATAAATGAATCAACAGAGGGGGTTAATAAGGGGGTCCTACTGTAATAATCTTCAACCATGTCACTAAGTGTTTCATCAACATGTCTATCAGCATGAGCAGCCTTCACTCGCCCACAGATTTCAGCAGGAACTTGTTTTCCTATGATTCAAAACCTCAATAACAGCAGACTGCTAAACATGCATTGACACTCATTCTGAAGCAGCACTGTTTTTAATGGCTGTTGAAATGTGTGCGGTGATATGAAGTCATAGCACTGTGTACGTACAGTTAACACACTGGTGTGTAAAGCATAATCGAACAGGCAAAACATTTTAGTCAGCCCTTGTAAGTATGGGATGAGAACAGTAAGATGAACCCAGTATAGCCTCTCTCTTTCTCTCTCTCTCTTTTTTTTTATAGACTCTGCTGAAACTAAAGCAGAAAACATAATGGTTCTACAGCAGTGTTTCAGGTGTTGCGGATTGTCTTATATGTGTTGCAGCCCTTGTTAAATAATTTCTTCTTTGATTTTTCAGAATGGGATAATGAAGTTACTGTGTGTGTATGTATGAGAAACAGGCCCTTTGGGGCCAGGGCTGCAGGGAGAAAGAAGCCTCTGTTTTCTAAGAAGAGATGACTTTATTGAAAATGCTGTTTATGCAAATATGTGGGGGTGCAGGTTACTTCACTATTATAAAAGGGGGTCATGATTCCAAAAAGGTTGGGAACCACTGCTCTACGGTTCCCTGGAGAGTAGCAATATGCAGTGTTAATCCTCATCTTATGTTCCACTTGTATGTCTGTGTAAATAAGCACAACATACAGACCAAAATCCTTTTGCCTTGCTATACATATGGTGTAACTTTTGGAGGCAAATTGTCCCAAGTTAAGAAATCACCGTAGACATTATCAGTTGCATGCTGAGTCATACAACTCAGTATGCAACTCATAATGTCCATGGTGATTCCTTAACTGGGGGCAACACATCTCCAAAAGCTACACTGTTTGTGTTACTCCAGTGTAACTTGTTACGAGGATATGGGCCACAGAAAGCTTGGAAGCATTAGTGTAAAACACAAACACATTATGATGAGCATCTGTCCTGTCACTAGGATAAAACCTTGAATACCTTTGCCGGGAGAAAG
This sequence comes from Intellagama lesueurii, assembly GCA_037013535.1. NCBI lineage: Eukaryota > Metazoa > Chordata > Lepidosauria > Squamata > Agamidae > Intellagama > Intellagama lesueurii. The sequence goes on from JBAJHW010000003.1 coordinate 14,369,799, forward strand.
GCAGCCTAAAAATGAGGTACATGAAATACCTACCGATCTGGGTATGAGCCACTAAGAGAAGTACGGATTTAATTTTTCCAAATAATTATTAACAGGTTTGTTTTTATTTTTTAAGTTACTAAAAATGGGCAAATTCCCTCAAAATCAGCCACCAAAGTAAAAAATGAAATTAATGTTTATAGTTTCACAAACAAGCTCTGAGTGTTTAACAATTAAAATCTATTTTTAAGAGTTGTTGTTTACATTTTTAATTATTTTTCCCCAAAATTCTTAAAATTAAACTTAAAGAAGTATTAGTAGAGAAAGGGTTAAATACAAGAAGGAGTTGGATGAAAAAGATGAAAGATAAAAAGGAAATTTTGGGGCAGGAAGGAGGGATATTTTGGTTAAACATACTCCAAATGGTAAATTGTACAAAGAAGTTGACCAGAAAATTAGGCGAAATTGGAAAATTGACAAAATTTGAGATTATTGAGCAAAGACAAATTCAAGAGGAAGGAAACAAAAGAAAGGGTACAGTTAGTCTAATTTATAACACAAGCAGGATCTAAAAAAGCTATGATGAAAAATCAGTGGCAAGAGGATTTAGAGGAAGAGGTCTAAAATGAGGATTGGAATAAAATATGGTCACAAAGAATAACAAAGAATATGTCTATAAGGGTAAAAGAAAATCGTCACAAGGTTGCATGGAGACGGTACTTTACTCCAGCAAGACTGAATAAAAGAAATAAAAATGTACCATCTCAATGCTGGAGATGTAAAAAAAGAAAAAGGGACCTATATGCATATGTGGTGGACTTGTGAAATAAGAAAGAACGGGCACTGATCTTTAAAGAAATTAGAGAAATTATTGGATATAATATTCAAATATCACCAATTATTGCCCTATTAAATATAATTAAGAATGACCACATTAAAAAAGAACAGAAAGAGTTAATTATTATAATGGTCACAGCAGCAAGACTAATATTTGCAAAGAATTGGAAAAGTGATAAGCAAATTAATCTTGAAGATTGGTACAAAGAAATTTGGAGTTTAGCGATTAATGATTAACATGTGAAATGAAAGTAAGGAGGGGAATGACAAAATATGATTTTAAAGAGGTATGGAATTTATATTTGAAGTATATCTTTGTGAAAGGGAAAGGTCAACTCATAAGCCAGCAGAAGAATCAATGTATTTTTGGAGTGGAATGGGGTGAAAAGGGATTAAAAGTATATTTTTGGTTACCTAGTCCCAAGGGTGAGGGTGGCATGGGATGGGAATTATAGGTGTATTGTATGTTTACACATTTTATGTTAGTGTTCTCATTATTAACTTTCTTTAATAAAATTATTATTTAAAAAGTAATTATTTTTAAGCTCCAAGTATGGAAATGTTACAAGTCTCTAACAACATGCTTCAAAAGAAACATAATCCTGAATAAATGTTTGGAACCGCTCAAACTTTTCACTGTTCAGCCAAACTAAATCTTTTCAGATGGATTTAACACGGAGGTTAGAAGTGGGATACAAGCAGTGTTTAAAACCTTGCAAAAGTTATTTCCATTACAAATCTCACTGGCCTTTAATTAACATTTCAACAGTTTCCAATTCTGGTTCACACTTGTCTAAAAGTCCAGCTATTTGTAGCGGGCACTTAACAAATAACAGGTGAAGAAAAATACACAAAGAACATACATTTTATTTTCAAAATCTGAAACGTGAAATATCCTAATTTCTTCTCTGTAAGTCAGACTCCCTCCATGTCCATAATTCAAAGATTTAAACAGATATAAAAACAACCGGATCAAAGTTCTCAACATGAAGCAGTCACCTGCAAGCTGCTTATTCTAAAACTGTGCCCCGCCATCCTTCTAAGAACTTGAGATTTGTAAAAAGGAAAAATTAGCTCACAAAACTGAAAAAAGAAGTCATTTGGAGAGTAAGTGAACCCTTAAAAATGCTAACCCGGCTTAACCAGGTCTGAAAACCTAGATATTGTAACATGTATTTACACTGCATTTATTTTGAAAAGAAATGAAAACTTGTACTTGGAAAAACAAAGGAAGGGAGGCAGAGCCAAGAGGACCCAAGCTTGAAAACCCTACATTTTTGGACTACACAAAAGGAATTTATGCTATGAAATGACCAGGTGAAGAGTTATGGGAAAGCAAATATGAAGCTCGAATGGTGGACTTTCCGTACCATTTTGTAGTGATCACGGTTCCCAGCTGTGTGCTATGAACATTACACAAGGAGCACAATTCACCAGAAAGCAGTGGTCAAGGCTCCTTAAAGGAAAGCATGATTGTATTACTACACAGCTTTTTTGTTTCAGTAACAGAGCTTCTGCATTAATGTTACTGCTTAGCATCTGTGCCCAAGATGGCGTTCAAGCGGAAAAACCAGATGCTGCTTGAACAGAAAGCAACTTTTGCCCATCGGAATATTCTTGCAGCTGGACAGCTGCACCGCAGCTGCTTTGTACTGAGACTGCAATACTTCCTAAATAACCTGCAACTTTATTTCAGAACAGCTGCCATTGGTGTGCCTTGAGGCCCATTGGTCTTTGAGCAACTACACTAACTCCTCTACAACAACAGAGAGAGAAAAAACGTGAAATGAACACTTGAAATAATAGTCAGTCCTGTTCAATAATACCTGTTGGTCATGAGCAAAGATTCAAATATATTTGCTTTTCAGACCAACTACATTAAATTAAGGTACCTAAAAACAAAGCAATACTTTAGTGCCAGAATTCTGCCAATCTTTTATTATACGGGTTGAAGGGACATTACTCAAACCCACTCTTCTTTGGTAGACAATAAAAATCCACACATCCTTACCTAGTGGGTCAGGTTTCAGTGGCTCTTGTGATCCACAGGAATCTTTTTTTGTTTTGTTTTACATTTACCCAAATTTTACTCCTAGCACAACTCTGGAAGCAGTTGAAGAGAAACACTGATGGACAATCCTGTAACGGAAAGACCTCACAAAACTGGCATGTGGCTATTTGCATTTACTTGGATGAGATTAAATATTCTTCCCCAACCCAAGACCTTCCACGTGTGATGGATCAATGTTGTAGCCCCTCACATCTGGGAGAGGTAGTGGGTTGAGAAAGGCTATTCTTAAGACATTTGATAGTTAACTCCCCCCAAAAAACAACAACAATTAGCTGAGCTTCTAATAAGGTATTTAAAGCATAAACATGAAGTGTGCTTGCTGGGAGTAGGTAGAGTGCTTTAAGCCACATAAAAAACCCCACCCCAAAATCCTTTCATACAAGGCAGCAGGATAAAGCACATAAAACACCCAACAGGTGACTACTTTCTTGGCAGGGCCTGGATTGGTTGAGAGAGACCTGAGTGACTTGCTCTACACACAGACAGACTGTGTCAAATCACAACCCTATGGGGGGGGGGGGGGGAAATAGCTCCCACTCAGCTGTGTGCTCCTGTGAAAAGCTGCAGCACTTCTGAAGAAGTTCTGAACTAGATGGATTTGCAGAACTTAGAAATGGGAGTGGGGAACCTGTAGCCACCGATATGCTGGAACTGAAATTCACACAATTCCTCATCTTTGGCTGTGATTACTAGGGCTGATGGGAGTTGTAGTCCAATAAAATCAGGAAGACGATACATTCCCTAGTCTGGGCTTAAAGATTTGGATATTTTTTTTCCCCATCTTAATTTATGGTTTGCTACCACAGGATCACAGACAAACTAAAACAAGCAGGGTAGCGTAAAGTTCAAAGGAGAGGAAAAGAGGCTTTTTGTTGCTCCATCTTTTTCTAAAGATATGGTCACAATGGTTTAAAAAAGGGAAAGAAAATCTGGTTAGCCAAACCAAAGGACTGTTGGCGTGGGGCCAAAACTCCAGAATCTTAATGAGGCAGTGGCCTCAAGAAAATGTTCCTAGAGTCTGGTTGAATCCCACTTTTACGTTAAGCAAAGTAAGAGACGTAGGGATTGAGTGACTTAGAGATTTAGACGTAAGGAGAAAATAACATGAGAGAGTTCTTAGTAATTATAATATAATATATTGATTATGGCAACACACATATATACATATATACAAGGCAAGGTACATTTGCATAGCAACATTCAGAGCATTGGCATAGAAGTAAATGACCACCAGACTTACTGCTGAGTGGTAAGGTCTGTTCTGTCTCAGTTACATTTATACTCAGAACAACCAACCACATTTCCCCATTTACAGCTGGTCATGTTAAACAATTAAGCATTACATCATCTTGCTTCACCTGTATGCTGTAAGTCATTACACTGGCTTTTGCCCTACATTCGTGACTCTGCACTTCATCTACAATATTACAATTTAACTCCCTGTTCACCAAACAGAACAAAATCCTGACAAGGACTGGTGGTGACTGCGTTGAACTGAACATCACACCATTTGCTGCTGCTCAATTTGAATAATCAAATGCAATTGTCGCTTTGCAATGGCCGCATTTAAGTCCCACAGAAATTCTAGGAGCAACCCTGTTAGAAGATTTTCCATAGGCACAAACTGCAGGACCTGCTGTGGGGAGTCTGAATCAAGCAGTGTCCTCATGAGCTCATTCAGCTTCTGCAGGTACTGGACAACCGGGTCTGGAAGACCTTGATAACCAACACACAGCAATACAGCGCTGTTCCCTAAAGGCCGAGACGATGTGGGACAAGCAAATGAGACACGCTGGAAGCAACTGTGCAATATGAAGACTATGCCAGCCATGAAGCGTGTAAAACAAGAAAGAACGGGCAGAACCAAAGTGTCTCCTTCCTGAAGCTGAGGGATCACCTGCAGGAGGAGCTCCAGAACCTGCTGTTGATATTTTGGTTCTCCATCATGAAGGACAGAACAGCCGAAAGCCGAGAGAGGTGCTCCTTCGAGGAGTTTCACTTCCAAGTTGGTTTGGCTTTCGGCATCACAAAAAGATGGGAAGCCAACGACAAAACATTTTGGTTGGTTAGGGCTGTCTTTATTTGAAACTTCTTCATGATGCTTCATAAGGTCCACCAGTTCAGACCATATAAGTGATTCTGTCAGAACTGAGCAAGATGGACACTCCTGCTCTGCGAGTCTCATGAAGGCATTGGCCCCTGCCAGGCCTACGAAAGATTTCTCAAGGGCCTCATTGAGGCTCTTTAAGGCGTTTCCCTCACAGAAGGGAGAACATGTCACTTTGGGCAACCTCTGCCCCTCCAAGATATACCACAGGTGACAGTCTGGGTTATAAGACACCCCTTCTAAAACACAGCCTTTCCCCACGTTACCAAGAGTGTGTTGTTCAGCCCACAAGTTAAGGCAGCCCTTTGCCAACTTATCTTCCCATGACAGCGATTCCAGCAATTTCCTTTCGTTGTATGTGCAAAAATATTTGTTCCTCTGCCCACACCATTTGGAGTTCATGCTGCAGCCCACCCGGGACCTCTTCACCAACCAATTGTTTCTGACAATGGGCTTCATCTGGTATCTCTGCAAAAAGAACTCTACAGCACAATCCTGTAAACCATTTAGCTTTGCACGCTCCACCTCACTCAGGCTTTCAAAAAGTCTGAGGTTCTCCAAAATAGTCTCAGTCTGGTGCCTGTGAAAGAACAAGCAGCATTTTTCATGGACTTTAAGGAATGATTCTGGAATTAAATGCTGAGGGAAAAGGGCTTTCTCTACCATCTCGTTTCCAAAGTTCTGCATCATCTTGGATAAAAGCGGATGGATGGCTTCTTTGCCCAAATAGCGAAGGCAAACCACATAAACCTCAGAATTTCCAGCTTTACTTGTGGCTGGTTTAAAAACATGCACTTCCTCAAAAGAACAGTTCAGCAGAAACAGCAAGTTAACAGAACAATGCTCAAATAAAGTGAACATCTTCAGAACAAATGATCCCCCAGGGCTGAGGGTCATTAAGGCCGTGACCGTTTCACAATAATGCAAGGAGGAAACAAGTGCCTCTTGTTCCCCTGGATTTCCTTGGCAATCGAAACTCCCATCAGAAGTGACCAGGTGAACAGTGGCCATGTTGCTTATGAAACGTTGCAATCCTCTGAGGTACTTCAGGGTCATGACATCCCCTGTATCTTCAGGGCCAAAATACCACCAGGGCAAAGTGTTTGCAATAAGTCTGTCATCCATAATCATCATAAAGGTATCATTGGCTTCATGGTATGGGTTTAAGGTATTGGCTACCCAATTCCAATCGCAAGGGACATGGTGAGACTTCAGGTAATGGTTTAGGCTGGCTATAAAGGCACCCGGAGCTTCACAAAGATGTACGGAGTTGAGCTCTCCATTTTGGAGGGCCTCACAAGGGAGCAGAGGAAAACTGCACAAGATCTCATGGAATTTGCACCATGCCTGGGTACACAACTCAGCATTTACAGACTTCTTCAGATAAGCAATTATTTTCCCTGCTTTGTTGGTGAAAGATGTGTGTTGATGCCACTCATCTAATCTCTTATCGCTCAGCTTGTTCTTGACTTCATTCAGGGAATTTTTCAGGGCAACAAGGGAACTGAACTCCTTGTGATCACAGATAAAAACCTGGTTGGAATCCGGTAACTGCCATTCATTGTTGGGAGGTTTGGTGTACAAAAATTGCTTCTGAAACAGTTTCTCGGTCTCAGCAAGGATGTCGGGGCTAAACTGGTGAAAGTTTGGACTTGGTTCAACATGCACTGCCTTCTTTTGTTTGTTCATCGTCAGAGAGAGGAAGACCCTGATAAGACGAATACAGCAAATGAGAAGAACATATGATACACCATATCTCATGATAGAATCAGCTCATGTGCAGAGGAGAAAACAAAGGGAAAAGGATCCTTGCCCGCCCCCAAACATTTCATCTTAAAGCAAAAGCAAAGCGTGCTGCTTATATACTGTCCCATAGCACTTTAAAGCATTCTCTGGGCAGTTTACAATTTAATTATGCAGGCTACACATTAGCCCTGCCGGTAAGCTGGGTACTCAATTTACCAATCTCTTAGATAAGGAGGAGATTTTATTTATTTGTCCACATGCAGAAATAAAGAAAAAGGTATGGCAATCAAGTTATAGTACCACATTCAGGCAACATGAATGCGATTCCTTGACCTACTTTTAAAACCCACAGGAATATAAGGAACAGCAAATTTCAGAATGGAAAGAGAAACTGCCACTCAGGGGGGGCACTGAGGTTGGGTTTATGCAGTCCCCATATGATAAAACAATATTTCCCCCCCTGCACTGTTATCAGATCTCTCCTCTATTGTGAAAAAGGAAAAACAAAGAACAGTTTTACCGAAGCTGGGGGTGGAGGAGAGAGTAGTATGTGAACTTGCTTGCATAAGTATTTTCTTCTTTCTAGTCCTCTTTCATGGCAATTAAAGTAAAGGTAAAGGTTCCCCTTGACAATTTGTCCAGTCGTGTTCGACTCTAGGGGGCGGTGCTCATCCCCATTTCCAAGCCATAGAGCCAGCATTTGTCCGAAGACAATCTTCCGTGGTCACATGGCCAGTGCGACTTAGACACGGAACGCTGTTACCTTCCCACCGAGGTGGTCCCTATTTATCTACTTGCATTTGCATGCTTTCGAACCGCTAGGTTGGTGGGAGCTGGGACAAGCGACGGGTGCTCACTCCGTCGCGTGGATTCGATCTTACAGCTGATCTATAGATCTTACAGCACAGAGGCTTCTGCGGTTTAACCCGCAGCGCCACCACGTCATGGCAATTACAAGTTTGCTAAACCTGCACAGTGCTTTAAATATTTAATAAATAACAATAAAATTAAATAGCACAACCAATATCTATGTCAGACAATCCAATCAAAAGCAAGCACTGAGGAGTCTCACTGATTTTAACAGAGGTGATTTGAGGAGGAACTTAGTCTCCCATTGAGGTAATGGGATTTTTATGGGCCTAAACTTGATGGGATTGTATCCGTGGTATTTTACAGAAATAAAGCAAGGGGGCTACTCCATCCCCACCCTTGATGTTTTGTTTTCCAAAGATTTTACCATTTAACTTTTGCCACTAAGAATGATAAAGGGAGAGGGCAGGATACAAATAAAAATGCATGTAAAGAGACACAGTTTATGAGCATACTACTAAAAACCAGAGATAATAACAACAATATGCAGTCACAAGTAATAATAAATAAATAGGAGTAACAACAGGCACAGTGAATACCTGTTCCTCAGCTAGTGTAATAAATGCTTCATATATCTGCACAAAATCCAACCACATTTTATAGATCTTGCATTCTGTAACTATTGGCATACTAAATAGGCTTTAAAATATCCCTATTCACTTAGTACGAGAATTAACCCCTGTATATATTCTTAATTGGGAGTAAGTCCTGCTGAAATAACTAAGTCTTACCTTGGAATGAATGTGTATAGGATGACCGTGTGTCTTCTCTACTCAGAAGTAAGCTCAACTGGGTTCACTGGGACATACTTCCAGGTAAATGTGACCAGCTTTGCAGCCCAAGCCTGCTTTCAAACAAAGTACTAAAAAAACTCATGTATCAGACGTAACACAGTGGTCTTTCCTCACTGAGCTTTCCCGCATGCTGTAGGTGGGCCACAATCTCACCATTTATGTGGAGACAGCAAAAAGATCCAAGGTTTCTGCAAGAGAAACACTCATCAGTGTTTCAGTTTATAATTCACTGTTCATCACAGGCCACAGATTTCAAACAGGGAACAAGAAAACCCTGTGATTGGTAAATATGTGGCAGATTCCCAACCAATCAAAACTTGCAATTTGTTTTAAAGTCCCTCTAATTCAGTGAGCCTACTCTTTTTGTGACTTACTATACTAAGCCCTGCCAACCTAGCATTTCAAAAGCATGCAAATGCAAGTAGATAAATAGGTACCACCTCGGTGGGAAGGTAACAGCGTTCCGTGTCTAGTTGCGCCGGCCACATGACCACGGAAACTGTCTACGGACAAACGCTGGCTCTACGGCTTGGAAACGGGGATGAGCACCACGCCCTAGAGTCGGACACGACTGGACTAAATGTCAAGGGGAACCTTTACCTATACTAAGCCACAGGATTTCAGGTGGATGGTGAGTGACCACTTATCCAAATATAACTGATTTAATAGGTCTACTTAAGCCTTCCAATAGATTCAGACCAGCACTGGAAAACATGGAGTAAGGCCTCTTTTTTTAAAAAAATAGTTTTTCTAGCAAAATATTTAAAATAGGGAAGTCCCACTGCGTGCAAAATGTACTTCAGACTACAACTGCAGAACTGCCTAGTAAGGATGGCTACTGAATGTGCTGACTGGGAGAGTCTTAGGAGCTGAAGTCCAAAAAAACCCACAATTTTGTTAAGCTCTGGGAGTGACAAACTTCACTAGCGGACAGTCTTTTATTTTATTTTTATTTTATTGGATTTCTACCCCGCCCATCTAGACCAAAGGTCTTACACCCACCCCCATCTTCTCCTGCAGCACAATGCTGGGCATGTTCTAAAAGATCAGTGGAAGTCAATGGTAAAGTAACAATACACCCACCCTGTCCTCTCAAATCACCCAGTAAGGCACCCTCGGTGTGTTGCCTTCCACTGTCAGAATCTGGGTCCTTGCAAGTTTCCACGGAGGCATAAGTGTGGGATGAGGAAATCCAGCAGACTATGCTAGCATAGAAAAAGGCTCCACGGATCCAGAAAGTTTAAAAACCTACTGAACCACATTGATCAGGCCAACCCTGCTCCTCTTTCACTCATAACCACCACATACCCTTGTACACATCCTGGCTTCTGTGTGTAATCATTAGCCAGCCTTAGAAAACCGCCCCTTCACCTGTAAGCCCCATTCCCAAGGAGCAACGATGTCCGTCCTGCTTCTGAACCGCGATTACTACTCTAGAGAAAAGTTACTTGCACTCCAGGGCTCCTAGACTAACAGCCACGCCTACGCTGACAGCTGCTCCAATACCAACGCGTGCGTACTGTCGACTTTTGGGGGGGGGGGGTCCACTTTTCCGCGCACGCGTACTTCAGAGGGTTCCTCACCTCTTCCCCCCCCCCCCCCAGCTCTTCTCGTCCTACACTTCCGGTATTAACTCGAAACTCTTTCTTGCTAAACTGCGCATGCGTCTGTGGATTCCTCGGAGCCAGAACCCGCCCGGCTTCCCGCGGCTTGGCGTTCCTTGTTCAATCCGGCGTTAGAACGTTGGGGCGGATGCGCGCGCGCGCGCGCCCACCGCGGGCCGGTCGTTTTGGCCGGATGTGACGTCACTGGGAGCGACTTCGCTGGGGCGCGAGTCGGGAAGGCGGTGTTTGAAGAAGCCCTTTTGGCGACGGATAAGGAATTGGGGGGCGCGGTACGTAAACGGTCTCTTGGTACGTCGTGCGGGGTTTGGAATGCCCCCCCATTCCTCCCTTGATATGTATATAACAGGAGCTGTGGGGTATAGTGGTTAGAGCCCCCTTTCCCCCTCAACCTGGTTCCCTCTTGGTTGTCGGGTTACAACTCCCATTGCCCCAGCCACCGTGGGGATTTTTTTTGTCTGTGACCGATGGGTTTTGTAGTCCCAGCACATCCGCGTGGCAGAGAGGCTGTGGAGGACTGCTGAGAGGATGAGGCGAGGAGTGAGGCGGCTCACTTCCAAAATATCCATTCAATTGTGAAGTTTATAGAGTTTGTCTGTCATAACAGGGTCCCTTGCAGCTCTGCAGTTCTAAGATTATTCTAAGAATTTTAGAGGTCGGAAGGATCCAGAAGGTCCTCAAGTCCAATTCCTTGCAGAAGCAGGAAATCTGCTACTAAAGAAAGCCTGACAAGAGGCTGGCCGATCTCTGCTTAAAAGTCTCCCCTGAAAGAGCATCTACCACCTCCCATGGCAGTCTGCTCTCCTCTCCAACAGCTCTTGCTGTCAAGAAGTTCTTCCTAAGGTTTAGTCTGTGATGGTTTCATTAAGGCACTATAAGCTATGGTCCATGTTTAAGATACAACACGTTTTTTCAATATGTGGGAACATGCAGTAGTGATTTAGAGTAAACATGTGTAGGATGAAGTTTGTAGAAGTGTAAGAAGAAGTTGTGAATGGCAACAAACAGAAAAGCTGTTTTGGTTGCAGTGTCAAGTCTCTAAAATGTTCTTCCCCCAACAATTTACAAGGTTCCGTCACTGATACATTTAGAACAAGACCCTAAATATCTATCCTGTTGAAATTGTTACCTAGCTGGGGCCGGGAAGTCCCTGGCAGAAGACCAAGAAAAAGGAGACCAGCATGGTGCAATGTGATTTTATTGAAGCCAAAAGATACACGCTAGTGGCTATGCTCTAAAAACGAGCAAAAGTTCCTAACAAAGACAGCAACAGACCCTTATACCTTAGCGTATCAGTTTCTTATGCTAGAGAGCTTGAGGGGTGTCCTGGAGGGGTATTGGGTGAGACCTGGAGAGCAGGTTTTAACTAGTTTCAGGATAGTACTGGCCATCTTTGATAAGAATATTGTATTGTTCAGGCCCTGCCGAAGGCTCCTTTTCCAGGTTACAAGGAGGCCCCTCTATCTCTTCCTGCAGACTACACAGTAGCATTAAGGAACGTCATATACATACACTAATGCACATAGGCATGTTAAGAGGTGAGCAACGAAGGCACAATATTTTTTCAATATAAAATACTCCTGTAAGACTGGCAGTTTTCTTGGAAAATGTATAGCAATGAATACAGTAATACAATTTGATAAATGTAGACTAACAAAATCAGTGGGACTTTATTTAGTGTTGACTAACAAGTCTTACTCGTTTCAGTGGGTGTACTCCAGTTGGGACTAAAATGGATTCATTTGTTTAATTCTTATTTTAACTTCATTTGTTTTATTACGATACAGTATTTGTCACTTCACTAATGAGTACAATAAGAAAGTTAGATTGCATAAATACCTAATCTAGATTTCTTACTGTTGCTGTCTTTCTGCCGTCCTGGTTACATATTGACTTTGGCTCCACAGTAACTAAGGACTAGGTTGTAGTTAGAGATGGGGGTATTCGTATATGAATAAGAATATCCCCGCACAGGTGGATATAACGAGGGTGGCCGGACTGTCCACTCATGATTTTGCCGCTGCTGCTGGCTCCTCGGAGCCTTCCTATCGCGCTGTTCTCCGCAGTGGATTAGCCACTCTGCGACCTTGCAGAGAGGCTTGTCCTCCCCCCTCCTGCCAGGACTGGGTAATCGATTGCGGACAACAGCGCTATAGGAAGGCACTGCAGAGCCACCGCCGCCGAAATTGTGAATGGACCATTGTTATTTCCACCTGTGCGGGGATATTCATATACGAATACGAATACCCCCATCTCTAGGTAGTTTTCAAAGAAATAAATTGCCATCCTTTTAAGCCTGCTGCACACAGACAATGGAATCCTATGAATGTTCACTTAGAAGCAAGTTCTATTGGTTTCAGTAGAATTTACTGTGATTTCTACTGAATTCAGCACTGTGCCAATGTTAACATGTTTGAAGAAAATCAACTTTCTTGCCTTTCTTTTGTTGGATATGTTTCCATATAACTATTTTCACATGTAGATGGTTTGATTGTGGTCCTCTGAGTATTTTGCCTCTGTATTATCTCACATGCTGTGGAAATGCAAGGGTTTGAAGTGCCGCTTGTCCTTGGAGAAAGGCATCAAATGGTCTGCTGTTTTCAGTGAAACAGACTTGGCTTGAACTATATAACAAGCTTTTATTAATTTTGCTTTAATAAGATGAGCATCAGAGTAGGATGATTAGTTTTCTGTTCTTGGGGAAGCATTCATTTTGAAGCCTCAGAATAGTAATACAAGTTGGGTTTTTGCACGGAGCCACTGAATTAGAAGATTATTTTTAAGAGTTGTGGCTGTCTTTTTCACTTAAAGACAAATGTGTGGTGTTCTTTTATTTTCTGACATTTGAGAGTTCACAAGGCAGGGTGGTTTAGTGTTTGTGTGTAAAAGATGTATAAAAACAATATTTCAAGATTATGAAGTTCTATCCCCTAGACTAGAAACCTTGTGTCCTTTCAGAAGCTCTTTTCTTGTGAAACACTGTAAGCGATATTCTGTATTTGAAACGCTAAGCGATATTCCGTATTTTAAAAAGTATACTCGGTCTTGTACTGATTTTCCCATAGGTGGAACTAAGTAAGAATGCTGAAACTGTGTGAAACATGTCTAATAGGCTGTCTTTGTCCTTGAGAAACTTTCAAAGGCATGTGCTGCCTATCATCATTTTAGGCATCCTTCAGTCTCGAGAGACTATGGTCACGTGCTCTGTATGGAGGACTTGGAACAGCGTCTAGTGTGGCTGAGAAGGCCAATTTGAGAGTGACAATCCCTTCCACACTGAAGACAAATACAATCTGTCCCCTGTCCGGCTCCCTGATTTTGCTGCTTCCGTGACTGCCTCTTTGCCTCGGTCTGCTGGACAAGGGTCTCTTCAAAATGGGAGAGGCCGTGATGCACCGTCTGCCTCCAGGCTGAACGCTCAGATGTCAAGGTTTCCCATCTGTTGAGGTCCATTCCTAAGGCCTTCAGATCCTGCTTGCAGATGTCCTTGTATCGCAGCTGTGGTCTCCCTCTGGGGCGATTTCCCTGCACTAATTCTCCATACAGGAGATCTTTTGGAATCCGACCATCAGCCATTCTCAGGACATGCCCAAGCCAACGTAGACAATGTGCTGCCTATAATCCTCTGAAAAATGTTAACTCCGTTTTCGGAACAGCATTTCCAACCTTTGTGGCTGCATGAAAATTTGCAAACATGATGATAGTGTTCCTGAAAATCTGAACAGCAAAATGACGAATAATCAAATCCCAGTTGCTAGTTATTGTTATTGTTACATGCCATCAAGTCACCTCTGACGTATGGTGACTTTTTGAATGAGCTATCTTTAAAATGCGCCATCCTCAACAGCCCTGATCAGCTCTTGTAAAATCAAGGCTATGGCTTCCTTGATTGAATGAATCCATCTCATAGTTGGTTTTCCTTTTTTCCTGCTACTTTCTGTTTTTTTCCCCAGCCTTAGTATTTTTTTCTTTCCTGATGTGCCCAAATTAGGACAGCCTCAGTTTCATAATTTTTGCCTCTAGAGATAGCTCAGGCTTGATTTGATCCAGGACCTACTTGTTTGCCTTTCTGACAGTCAAGATATCTGCAAGGTTCTCCTCTAGCATCATAGTTTAAACAAATCAATTTCTTCCTGAGCTTTTTTCACTGTCCAATTCTCATATCTGTACATAGTAATCAGTCCCAGTCTTCAGATTTCTTGGCTGCAGTCTCCATTTGGATGGATGATTGAACCAAGGTATACAAAATATCTTAACTGTTTCAATTTCTTTTTTGTACAACACCAAAGTCCTGTAGTTCTTCAGTAGTCATGATTTTTGTTCTCTTAATGTTCAACTGCAGTCCTGCTTTGGCACTTTCTTCTTTTACTTTCATCATAAGTTGTTTCAAGTCATTGCTGCTTTCTTCCTGTAAGATGGTATCATCTGCATATCTTAAAATTGTTGATGGTTCTTCCACCAATTTTCACTCCTCCTCCTTCTGAATCTATTCCAGCTTTCAGTATGATATGTTCTGTCTGTGGATTGAACAGGTAGAGAGATGAAATATACCCTTGTCTGACACCTTTGCCTATAAGAAACTATTCTTATATCCTGTCCTAATGGTAGCTTCTTGTCCACAATAAGTTATGCATCAGGACAATCAAGTGTTGAGGCACACCCATTTGTTTCAGAACAAGCCATGGTTTCTCATGATCCATACAGTCAAAGGTTTTGCTGTTGTCTATAAAGCATAGACTGATCTTCTTCTGAAATTCTTTGGAGTGCTCCAGTAGCCAGCGGATATTTACAATATGATCTCGAGGGTCTGTTTCTTTTCAGAATCCAGCATGAACATCAGGCATTTTTCACTCCATATAGGGTAAATGTCTTTGTTGCAACACTTTGAGCATTGTTTTACTTGCATGGCCAATTAGTGCAATGGTCCTATAGTTTCTATACTCCTTAGCATCTCCTTTCTTGGAGATTGGAATCTATATGGAATGTTTTCAGTCTGTGGGCCGTTGTTTTGTTTTCTGTTTTTGCTGGCATATTTTGCTAGGATTTTGACATTCAGTCTCCATAGCCTGAAATAATTCTATCAGTATCTTATCTGCTCCTCATGATTTATTTCTGCTTCCTAGTGCTTTCAGAGCAGCTTTCACTTGACTTTCTAGAACTGCAGGTTCTTCATCATAGGATTCTTCTTCAAAGGAATCTGTCATCCTTTTCTCTTCTGTATACGTCTTCAGTGTATTGTTTCTGCATTCTCTTTATTTGTCCTGGTCAGATAGTGTTTCCCAGTTGGTCTTTCAACATTCTTAGTCTAGGTTTAAATTTCCCTCTGCTTTCTTGGATCTTCTGCGAGAGATCTATCTCTTGCACTGGCCATGTGCAAGACATAGATCTTTGTCTCTACACGACAGTTGCTGAAAAGCATTCAGGATTCTGACCCTGCTTTTGTTGCATTTTATTTTTGCTTCTTGCCTGCCTGTCCTTATTTTTATGAACATTTTGAAGCTTTGAATAGCATTACATATAGAGGGATAGAAAGTGTCTGGTTTGTATGTGTCTCTCTTTTTTTTAATGAAATAAATGATGTGTTGTTTTTGAGGAGTGCTGTATGTCTTAACATTGTCAGCTTTTTCCTTAAATGCAGACAATTGTGTGGAGTGTTGAAGTGGCTAAAAGACTAGTGTTTCATGAACCATAACAAAGAAATGGCTTAAAACTGAACCTAATAGATGATTTGCACATCATTTTCTGCTGCCAAGAGAAAAAAAAACGGGTTTTCTTTAGTGTACACATTAATTTGTTTCGTTAACTTCATTGAGATATATTAAAACAAAAGGCATTTCTGTTATGTTTTGCTTTGTTACTGCAGCACAGAATATTCAGTGTATCCAGAGATGAAAAGAAAAGTGGCAAAAGCAGGGGCACTTAGACTTAGTCCTAATGAAGAAGCTCAGCTCTTGAAAGAAGAGCATGAAAGAAGACGGCGGCTGCGGCTTCAGCAAGTATGTTTGCGCTGTTGGAAATAGCCTTCATTTAGGCAATTGAACAAGCTACACAGGAAGGACTGATGTAGCAAGCCTCCCTCACCCTCGTTTCAAATATTGAGCTAGAAAGAGGAACAGGGACTTCTCCCGAATGGTTGTGGGGGTTCAACACTTGATCAGTAATGAGAGCAGAGCCCTGCCAACCACAGATTGGGCTTGCCTGGTTGAATCTTTGTCATTCTTTTACCGTTTAAATCAGCGGTCCCCAACCGTTTTTGGGGGGGCGGGAGGTCTGTCTTTGCGGCCCGGTCTGGCTCAGGCCACAGACCGGCACCGGGCTGCGGACCGGGGGTTGACGACCTCTGGTTTAAATGACTGACATAGTTCTGTGTGTGTACATGCAAAGCTATTTAAACTAGATGTGAACAAATGACTACTGCATTCTTACCTGCAAGGCTGAATTAGTCATGCTGGTTCTACAATAATTATGCTTGGGGCATCTCCTTGGGGTGCTCAGTGAATGCCTCTTTGAGTGGCATGATATTCTGCACGAGTTCCATCTACCTGACAGACTACACTTCATTACAGTTGAATAAGGCTGCAATTTGCAAACCTGTCTGCTACCTGTAGCTTTCTCTTTTCCTTCCCTGTGGTTGCTGACCCTCATTCTGCAGATGCCGACGTTGTATTCTATGGGGTAAACTAAGGACAAGATATGTCTCAGGTGGCCTTAGGTAAAGAGAATAAAAGATTAAATAAAAGAACAGTTAGAAAAGAGAATAGAATCCTCTATAAAAGTATCAAATCATTGATAGATATATATTTTTTCCTCCAGGTTAGGGAGCAGGAGAGGAATATTGCTTTACAGATAAGACAAGATGTTAAGCAACGAAGAGATGAGCAGCTGCATCAGTTGGCAGAAGAACTGAAGGCAAACTGGCAGAAAGCACAAGATGAGAAGATTAAAGCCTTGGAAAAGCTTTATCTGTCAGGCTTAAGAGCTGTAGGAGAAGGGCACCAACAGGCAAAAGAAAATGTAGGTAAATGGCTACTGTGATACCATCACACAATCAGTGCTGTTTGGAGATACTTGCTGGGGTTGGGAAAATCTAATGACCAGTATCTTGTTTAGTATTTACATCTGTGCACGGCTCTAACTCTGAAAATTACCATGGCAGTCGGGTGAGGTGCCAGTTGTATGAGACCAGGCACATGACCATCACTTTTCAGACTGCTGTAGCAGTTTCAACTATTGGAGTTTGTCATGTGTAAATATTGAACCAAATACTGGCCAGTAATTGATTGTATCTTTTTATTAAGGCGTGTAACCATATACTAATAAAGTATAAAGGCATTGGTAAGAATCACAGTTTTTTCACATTATTACATTTTTAAAGAAAGATGTATGGAAAATCATTTTTTTCTAGATTAATATATCTTTATATGTCCATGCAACATGTGAATTGTGTACAAATAAAACAAGATACAAGAATAATCGTGGGTGTGCATGAAGTGATAGAGTGCTCACTCATACTGCAGGTTCGGTTTTGCTCAGTGTGGGGGCTGTGCTTCTGAATCACATCTGAAGTGTTTCAGCCTAGAATAAGTGAAACTAAAATTATGAACCATCTATATAAAGAGCAGGAAGTTCATTCTGAATGAGTGTCTCTTTAGTTTATGATGATGATGGACGTCATATTTTTCTCTGTGAAAGATATTTTTCTCAGTCTCAGACTCTGAAAAAAAACATTCACATAAATAAGGAAAAAGGATAAATTGAACATCCTAATGCTAAGTATATTCATTTTGAGTAAATTGCAGTGATTTCAAGAACTGTAAAATACCATGGATAGGGTTATATTTTTGTCTGGTTCTCATGGATGCTGAGCCATGGTGACACAAACTTGGTTTGCTTGTTTGTTAAGTTAGTCGGTGCTTTGCAAGGGAGAAATAGGCCTGGTCCAGGTCCTTAAAACATGAAAAAATGTGCACGGCTGTTTGCAAGTCGTTTTTTGGATTCTGGAGTCCTACAGAGTGCCATGTGAAAAGTGCCTTTCCCATCAAGAGTCTGTTTATAATTGTTTTACAGCAGGTCTTGTAATGATTGATCAGGTCCTAGAAAGTATATTGTGTATGTGTTTGTGTACAAGTATATGTACACACATACATATACAGAATTGCATAGAAGATTAGACCTGAAAGCTCTGAAAGATGAAATAACAGGGCAACATGTTTGGTTGTGCTGGTAAGGATTAAGGATGTTGCCTTGGATACCTTTGTATAAGGCTTTGTTGTTATGCACCATCAAGTCTCTTTCAACTTGTGGCAACTCTGTGAATGAGTTACCTTGATAAGGTTACAATGTGAATTATGTGATAAATAAGGAAATTATGTGAATGTGACCTTCTTAAATGTTAGAAATAATTTACTTCTGTGGCAACAACTGAACACATATTTTATTTCAAAGGAACCTGATTTGGAAGCTCTGTCAAGGCAAGCAGAGGAGAGAAAACAGAGAGCAGAAAAAAGGCATAAAGAGGCACTTAAAGAACAGAAAAATCGAAGAGAGAAGCTGCTAAGGGAGCAAATATGGTAAGAGATGCAATGCATATACTTTGTGCTCTTTATCCCTTGAGAAGGCGTTGTACATGCCTATGTATACATCCCAGATGATACAACAATGTAAGTGTTGAACTAGGACCTGGAAGATCCAGATACAAATACCCATAGAGTTGTGAAACTCACTTAATTAATGTCCTTGGCTTTCGAGCTCTCTTGTATATGGTTATTCTGAGGATAAAGTGGGGAGAAGGTGAGCTGTATATTTCATTAGAGGAAAAGCAATATATAAAAATAACGAATCATTAAAGTAAAATTTGGAGCTTACATCCAATATTATGTGAGTCCTTTGGTGCAGTGAAACTTTCCACTCCCCGGCACAGCCTGGAAAATGTCTAAAACTGGGGTTGCAGCACAATGAACTGTCCAAAGTGAGATTTCTCTTGAGCAAGAGGATGTGCATTTCTGCTCTCCCAGTGTGCCAACCCTATTAAGAATGCTAGGAATTCTGTATTCTGCAGGATGTTGCCATTTTAGGAGCGTACTTTGTGAAAACCTAAGTAGGTTCAGAAGTCCTATTATGTTGAACAGTAGGATTGATCCCTACAGCAGCCATGTGGATAGTAGATGTATATGATTTTTGTTTAATAGATAGAAATCTTGAGTTAATTTAGTTTCCTAGAGCCTAGGGATGAATCTGTAGTTCAGCTGTGTCCATGAGGCTTGCGAACAGCCGATAACATAATAACATGTCTCCCTTAATAACTCAGTTCTCAGTTAAGCCAGTGGGTTGTGTATAGTGGGTTGGATGAACTTCCTGCATGTGTAAGGACACCTCCTTCCAGCTCCAGTGGAGCAGTTCCATTGAACGTTGGCAAGGCAATATTGGTTGACTGGTTGATGCTGTCCTCTCTTGCAATGTGGGAGGAAAGAAAAAAATGGAAAACCTAACCATTGAAGGGATAGTGAAGGGAAATGACTACCAAATTCTTAAGGTGAATTTGCCTTGAAAGAACAGCACAGTGTGGCTTCTCTACCATTTCTGCAGTATCACTGGTAGATATAACAGCCCTGCCCTGGGTTTGTGAAAAGCACATAGCAGTGGACTTCCTATTGGATCACGCTGGTGCAGTGGCAGCAGTTGGGGTTGACTTGACAAAGGGAGTAGAGAACGAACAACAGCAGATGCATTTTTGTCTATGTGTATCCCAGACCCAATCCTCTGAAGTTTGTCTTTGCTGTATTCAAGGAACATGCTACTGAGTAGTCGTGCATAGGGCCAGAGTCCTAATAGCATTTTGTTTCTGTGTTGGCCTAAGCCTTAGTATTGCAGCTTTGTATAGACTAACCTCTCCCTTTTCATAACAATTGAAATGTCCACAATTATTCAGGAGAAATAAACCAAAATAGTTTAAAAGTTAATTTGGATGTATGGTGTTATTTGCATTTTATTCTCTAGTTCTTGTCATTTTTGTTACCTTAGTTTATTTTAGTTATCCAGGCTCTCATTTTGTTTGCAGACATTTTTTTCTAGAAATTCACTAAATGGGGAGCCAATAAAAATTATTTATCTTTCTGTTTTGTTCTTTCTTTGTTTTAGCCTTGCATAAATTCTAAATTAACTTCTTTTATTTCTTACCATTCCTCTTTCTTCTAAACAAGGCGCGCAAATGCACGGAGGCATGCTTTCCAAGTAGAAAAGGAAAGGGCTGCTAAAATTGCAAGCCTGCCTCCTCCTCCCCTCCATCCTTCTGAAGTGAGTATTTTGCTTCCAGAGCCTTAAAAGAAACTCAAAGTCTAGCTAAGTAAAGTGTGGTCTCGTCATAGTGACTAATGGGATCATTTTTTAAAAGTGTTAATTGTAAAGGGATAGATGCTGGTTGGTTGTAGGAATGGCAGGTGACATTCAACTGTATTGAATGGCATGTGTACTTGTAACAAAGCTAGCATGCATCAGTTTTTGCTCACTTGTTTAGGGACATGTAGGTAAGTGTTTATTGTGACATTTTACTGTGGTTAATAAAATGTATTTTAAAAACGTTATGCTTGTAGGTCATAAGCAGAGGAAAAGTAATTTAAGTCTGAGTGAAACTGGTGGAACAAGCGAGTTATCGTTCATGACTTAATTTCAGTGGAGCTTAAGTAGCTATAACTTGAATAAGACCCTGAACTTACAGCTAGTTTTCAGGCTTTGTTTATTTTAGTTATCCAGGCTCTCATATGATAATTATCATATTGCTTATCATATACAGATACGAATACCCCCGCACAACTGGAGTTAACGAGGGTTAACTGGAGTTGACATCCACTCACGCGTCTGCTGCCCCCGCTCTTCCTTCCAATTGCTCCGGAGTGCCCGGTCGGCTAGCCACTCCTGGCAGAAGGAGGGAAGACGAGTCTCCCTGCCAGGCTGACAAGTGGCTAGCCAACCGGGCGCTCCAGAGCGATTGGAAGGGAGAGTGGGGCCGGTGGCAGTGGCAGACGCGTGAATGGACGGTCCGGCCCCAGGGGTTGGACCCTCATTAACTCCAGCTGTGCGGGGGTATTCGTCTACGAATACCCTCATATCTACTGATAATCCCAAGGGACTGTGCAATCTCCTTAGTGAAACACTTAATTGCTTCAAAAAGATTTAAAAATTTAGTTTGAAATCAGACCTGTAGCGGGTTTTATCAGATGCAGGTTGGCCCATAATATGGCTCAAAAATTTTTTCAAATGTGTTTCAACTCAGATTCAGGGGGAAAAAAATAAAATTAGCAATGACTGTAATAGGAATGATTCATTGGTATATTTAATTTTTCTCTGGACATTATTAAGGTTTTGAGAAATAATTTAGTTCCACTCCTTTTTTAGTTTTTGGATCATTAGCTATGCTGGTGTGAGGGGAGGTTTATCTTCATGTGTTATGACACTTAAAAGCTTAATAAAGGAAAAAGAATATTAGCCATGGAAAATAGCTGTGTATTGTTACAATGCTCAGCTGAAGCCCTGAGACATTCTCCCACTGTATTGTGTGTTGCAGGTGGCCCACTATAAAGTTTACTTTTGTTTAGCCCAAACTGGAATAACATTGCTCTTTTAAAATTAATTTATTGTTTGTTTGTTTTTAGAATGTTGACTTGAAGAGTGTCACTACTGTGAAAGTCTGTGCTGCTGAGACATTTTCACTTACTCACCACCATCTCTTTGACCCACATGTGGATAGAGAAATGGACACAGAACAGGTGACTGAGTTTTAGCATGTCTGTGACATATTCTAGGAAACATCATGGCAGTAATCCAGAAGAGTGTCAACTTCCTGGGTTCCCACAGTCAGGTGCAGGAAAATAAAGATCTGCATGTGGTTTATGAAAGCTGAATTTGTTGTTTTTCATTCAGTAAGAAGTGGAATTCCATTTTACTTGTGAACTATAGAAAATACATTATTTCTTGGGAACTATGTTTCACACTGCAGGTGGTCATGTTACTCCTTGAGAAAACAGCTTCTGTCTCCATGTTTTCTTCTTTTCCACTATTATTGCCTTTTCATATCATCCTTTAACACAAGTGTGTGCAACCTTCAGAAGTCTGAGGCCCTACACAGCTACCCTCAGATCTAGGTGGCCTCTATATGAAATAGTATTTTTCTCCCCCCCCCCCCCCCTTTTATTAACTGAAAAATCTCTGTCATGTTCCTTAGTGGGTGCCAAGAACAATTTTACTATATTTTTAAAACTCCTGAGTCATTCATCCCTAGGAGAAGCTTTTCCCCTTTCCCAAAAATTGAAAAAAGACATTTTGTACGAAAAAAATGGGGGTGCAGTGAGGGTGCTGTGGGCCATTAGAGTACTGTACTTGGTCCACTTGGATGACCCAAGCAACCCATAGTCCACACTTCATGCATCCTTGCTGTAGTCACAGATTCTGTAAATCTGTAGTAGGGATGACTTATAGAAGATGCAACACTCATCGATGTGTGTGTCTTCACAGCTTCCAAGACTAATCTTTGGGAGCTCCCTCACATTTCATTATTGACCATTATTGTTCAGTGGAATGAGGCTGCTGCCTATTACCGTAGGGCAAACATTACTCACTGTTCTGTGGCATAACATTTGATCCTTTGCCAAAGGGGGAAAGTGGATATATAATTTTCTAAGTCAGGTTGAATTCACAAAGAACTCACATAGTGTCCTCTCAGTTTTTAAAATACTTTTAAAAGACACAGCAAAGGCTTGGTATGCATCCAGGAACAAATTCATAAAATAAATCTAGTTATCAAGTGCTTATAGTACAAATCTATTCCAAAACTTTCATGACAGGCCATTGATTGTCCTCCCCTTTAAAACTCCCCAGATAATATTTAAACCATATGTCACTCACAGTTAAGAAATTAAAGTAATACATTGTTTACGTTCAGAGCCAGTGAAAGGTTTTGCTTTCTACTGGACTTGTAACTCCACCATCTTGCTTTGTTAATGTTTTAATTTTTATGTTTTAATTTTGCATTGATTAATTGTTTTCATGTTGTTCTCTTTTTTCAGTTCAATCAACTGATATGTTTATTTGATTTTTATATTCTAGTTTTGTTTATGAGGTTATTATCTAATATGTTATTGTGGTATATATGGTTGTGAACCGCCCAGAGTGGCCTTAGTGGTCAGATGGGGCAGTATATAAATTCAATAAATAAATAAATAAATATTCTTGGTAACATATGGGTGCTGTTTCAGGGTAGTTAGGTGGGGAATGTTGTTCCAAGTTTATTTGGCTTTGATCCTTTTATCTACAGAATTGTCCTTCAGGTATTGTCTGTGTTTTGAGATCCAAGAGAAGTTGGTATTGCTAACTTGTTTTCGGTTGACTGCCAGCCAGATGCTTGGTTACTCGCTGAAGAGAAAGCCAAACAGGCGGAAGGACTACAAGGTGACAGAGAAAGAGAAAGGAGAGAGCAGCTGGAAAAAGCTAGTCTGAGAGGGAAGCACGCCTTGAAGGTCGTTCGTCTGGCACAAGTAAGGAAAGTCAGAACAGTGTGTTCTTTCATATGAGAAGAAGGGAAATGTGAAATAATAGCAAACTTGATTGTATATTTAATGAATTCGAAGTAGACTCTTCTCATCTCTTTCCAGAAGGATTCTGGAATAATGAATTTTTAAAAGTTCATACCCTTCAAATGCACATCGTTAGACCTGAAGACCTTAGTCTTCAGGTTTGTAAGGTTCTTTCCAATGTCAGCCAGGACATATAGTTGAACATTGAAAAAGCCTCACTGCAGTTGTTCGCACTTCAGAGCAAAAAAAGATTTGGCATTTCAAAACTGTAAGAACAGTGAATACACATGTTCAATGGGTGGGTGAAGAGATTGTTGTTAATTACATTAGATAGCTTTCAACAATTTCAGAATTAAATATAGTTAGAATATTTTTCAGTATAACCTATTTGCAGAGGGATCAGAGGGCTACTTCTAATGTTGGTCCAATTGAAATGAATGAGGCTTGTTAGTTAGGACTTATCTAAGTTCCATTGATTTCAGTGGTATGCTCTAGATAGGACCAATGTTGGATTTAACCCAAGGATTATATCAGTTTCTATTAGACATGTATCATTTGCTCATTCATATTTGTGCACAGTACTTTCAAAACGTATATTGGTTGGATACTGACGACTGTCTATGGAACTCCAAAATTAGTTCATTTTTGTGGTACTTCATTAATTCAGCAGAGACACTAAAAAGTTCAGGTATTAAAGGTAATTTTAATCCACTTTATGTTGTGAAGGAAGGAAACAATTAATGTTCTATTTGAAATAACTATTACCAACATGTACATCCTGAAATGATTCAGGAAAATCATTAGAACTGGAGTTGACATTTCATAACATTGTATGAATTTGAAAGCCCATCTTTAAATTGAAGTCATGCTGAAATAAAGCACTATCCTGTTTTTTCAAAGGAGTGGGAGATTCCTTTTGAACAATACGTGTAGCAGAGTCATAGAGTTGGAAGAGACCACTGAGGCCATCCAGTCCAACCCCCGCCATGCGGGAACATCCATCAAAGTACTCCCAACAGATGGCCATCCAGCCTCTGCTTAAAAACCTCCAAAGAAGGAGACTCCACCACCCTTCGAGGCAGCCTATTCCACTGCTGGACAGCTCTGACCATCAGGAAGTTCTTCCTAATGTTCAGATGGAATCTCTTTTCCTGTAGTTTGAAACCATTGCTCTGTGTCCTAGTCTCTGGAGCCCTGGAAAACAAACCTGTCCCCTCTTCAACATGACATCCTTTCAGTTATTTAAACATGGCTATCATGTCCCCTCTTGACCTTCTTTTTTGTAAGGCTAAACATTCCCAGCTCCCTAAGCCGCTCCTCATAGGACATGGCTTCCAGACCTTTAACCATTTTAGTCGCCCTCCTCTGGACACGTTCCAGGTTGTCAACATCCTTTTTGAATTGAGGTGCCCAGAACTGAACACAATACTCCAGGTGAGGTCTGACCAAAGCAGAATAGAGTGGTACTGTCAC
Organism: Intellagama lesueurii; assembly: GCA_037013535.1. NCBI lineage: Eukaryota > Metazoa > Chordata > Lepidosauria > Squamata > Agamidae > Intellagama > Intellagama lesueurii. Next base: position 14,394,863 of record JBAJHW010000003.1, read on the forward strand.
TTCCCTTGATCTAGACACTATACTCCTATTGATGCAACCAAGAATTGCATTGGCTTTCTTGGCAGCCGCATCACACTGCTGACTCATGTTCAGTTTGTGGTCTACCAAGACTCCTAGATCCCTTTCACAGGTATTGTTGTCTAGCCAGGTGTCTTCCATTCTATATCTGTGCAGTTCATCTCAACAATATTATTTGTACTTAAATTGTAAGTGTGCTTTACTCTTTGTATGTGAATTGGGGAGAGAGAGGGAGAGTTTCATCTTTGTGGTTTGTCCATCTATCCGCATTAATAAGCCTTCTCTGAACTTCATTTATGACATGCTATTGAGTTTTTTCTCAAAAGCTGCCCAACAGTAAAGCAGACAATCACAGTGGATGAAAAGATGTTCTTGTTATGTCAAAAAAAACACTAGATAGCTGTGAACGACAGCATCATAACTGGTTGTTTTTCCACATTAAAGGACAGGGAAAAGTTAATGAAGGAGCTGGAACAGATGCAGAATATAGACCTTGCACACAGGAGACAGATTGTTGCGCAGATGCCCCCACAGTTGTTTGAACCAACCTACAGGCGTGTGGAAATCAAGGAAGAATGGCAAAGGGAGATGGAGTGTGCCTTTGAAGACATGTACACTGGAGATCGGAGTAGGTGTTATGTGGCACCATGGCTATCTAACTGTGTTTGGCGACCCAGAGATCCTTTTGGTCTTGTTGGAGTTATTCATTGAAAGGATCAGTAATGGCAGATCTGCTCAGCTGAAAGACCGCCTACTCACCACTGAGTGGATAGGGCGTGTTCTGTCTTTTCATACAGAGCAATAAGGAAGCCCAGCAGACCTGGCCAGTGCTTTCTGGTGGACTGAGTGTGTACTTTGGACACACCAGAAACTACTGTACAATTTTTTAAAAATTTTGGTGGCAGATGATCTAGGTTTCTTCAGAAGATGAATTGGTGTGGAAAGCATTTCCTGAAGGCAGCAATTTGGAAACCACAGATTATAAAGATCAAGGAAACATTTCATGCAATTCCTTGCCGTTCCAATAGATCTTGCTCAGAAACTGAACTGAGTTCTATGAAACCTCCACCATAGCATTGATTAGGGAATTGTTATCTTTTGTCAACAGTTAGTGCTTTTCCATATTCCTAGTTCAGTTACTTCTGTGTTATTTAAGTGCTGCTCCTAAATACTTAAGTTGCAGCTGAGACCTGGTATATTAGTTTCCACAAGTATAGTAAAAGATTCTATTTGAATAGAGCAGTGGTTCCTCAGATATTCTTAGACTGCAGCTACCAGAAGCCCAGGCCAGCACAACTAGTGGTGAAGGCTTCTTGGAGTTTCAGTCTAAGAACATCTGGAGACCCAAGGTTTAGGAACCACTGGAATAGAGCATCAATCAAGCCCTTCTAGTTTGCCTGTCACAGGGGGGCATATTTTGTTCTAATGTGCTGGTTTCAACTCTCAAAAAGTATTCTAATTCGGAATCTCTAAAGTTTCTTAGAAAACCAGTGGATAGGCACTCCCACACCAGGAGATGTGAAGTCAGATGCCCACTCAGCTGGGAAACTCACTGCAGTGGCAATGGGAAACCATTCCTTGAACATCTCACATGTCCTGAAAACTCTATTAGGGTTGCCATAAGTCAGAATTGACTAGATGGCACAAACCAAGAAGTTTTTTTAAGATTGAATTCTAGCAGTGGTGGTGTTCACATGGTGACTGTAGTTAGCAGATGATTGTAGCTACCATTTGCCTGAAGTCTTCATGGCTAGGTTTCTTGTCATAGGAAATCTAGCTATTGGTATTAAGAGAAATGATTGTTCTGAATGTTTATTCTTAATGTAAGAATTTTTATTCTTAATGTAATCAGACATCTTGCAACATGTGCTTATTTCCTGTTGTTAGAATACTGCTTCTTCCTAGAAACCACTACTTTCTCTGTAGTTAGAATGTACAGTATAGAGCATGGCATATTGATTTCATGTGGATTAATTTCTTTCCACAGGAATGAAAGGCGACCTTATCTTGCACCTTGAACCCCAGCCATTGCCCACCCTCTTAAAGCAGTCTCAAGATGATGACCTAGAACTCTCTCAAGAGCCAGATTCTGTCTGTGAGGTGGCACGAGGGCAGGAGGATGAGGTGAAGAATATTGAGCCAGGTGGTAAGAAAAAAATTCTTAATCTGAAATCCTTGAAAATGAGGCATGGGGTCTCGTGGGTCGTATTTTAGCAGAATATCTGGGGTGGTGCACTTTTGCATGCCAACTAGATTTACTAGATTTACCCACTGATCTTTAAATACTCGCCATTGTGATATTTGATGTTAAACTTTTTTTTGTTGGCTGTTTAGGGCTGTGGTATTGGAGAAAAGACAGAATAAAAAAATTAAAATAATAGCAATTCTTCCCTCAAAAGGCTGTCTTGGCAGATTACCTGCCAAGGCCTGTGGTTGAAGTCAGTCTTATGAAGATCTTTTATGCTGTAGTTGATCCTGAACCTCATATACAGTGGGTGCATGTTCATAGATTTCATTTACCTTTGTGTGTTGTTGTTATTTATCATCATCATCAGTAATGTTTTATTTTTTATAGTAGGTAGTGAAGTAGAAAAAGCACCTGAACCTCAGTCAAGATTAGCTCTTAAAAAACTGCTAAACAAGATCAGAAACCAGAAAGACCAATGGACAGCAAGAGATGAGCCAGAGGACCAAAGTGACATTGGGACAATTGAGTCAGGAACCATTTCTAGCAGGGAGAGAAGACTGTGTGACTCAGAACCTGAGCAGGAACCAAAGGATGCTCCTGTATTTGAAGGCAAAGGTATGTGACCTCATGCATTCAGGATTTGAAATTGAGCCTCGTAGTCCTCTGGAAGAAGAAAACTAAGACATGAATTTGTGAGTCCAAGATGCTGGAATACTTAGATTGTAAAGCAAGTTTTCTACATGACACCTCAAGTTTCTTTTGAGAATATCCCCATCAATATTTTGTGGTAGAGAATCATAGAATTGTAAACTTTCTTATCATAGTTATCCCATTGGAGAGTGTGTGCGTGTGTGCGCGTGTACATGCACGTGCGCATCCAAGACTTACTGTACCTTGTGCCTGTAATGCTAAATTATGCCTCAGTATTCCATCTGAATAAGGCTGATGATGAAGTTAAATAAAATTCATCTACACATATAGTGAAATGTGGTGGCCTTGAGCTGTGAGCAGAGATGAGGGGAAGTGGTAGCAGTTCCTTCCTAAAATTGCTCAGCTTCAGAAGGTGCAAGGTCCATAAATATAATTCATAAATATAGATAAAATATAATTCAATTCATTACCCTGTTTTCTGTGATTAAGTTCTTCAAATCTTCCTTTCCTGCCAATTTTTAAAAATGTTGATTTGTTTTAAACAAGTTCTGTTTAGTATAATTCATGTTGCAGCATATGTAACTAACTATTCTTATACTACTCTTTGTTTATTAATGTGTACATGTATATTTTAGAGCTTTCAGAAAGATTGGACCAAACCGTTGTTGCTGGAAATGTGGTTCTAAATCATCCCCAAGAACAAGTAGTTAAAATTGGAAAAGAAGCAGAAAGACAAAAACAGGTACAGTCTGTAGCAATGAGGGAGAGCCTAAGATGTTTTGTACCATCTTGTGCCTTAATCCTTAATTAAATCCTTAATTAAAATCGTCATTTAAGTCACTAATATCAGACTCCTCAGAAACACAGGAAATTGAATGTCTGAAACCTCACTAAAAACCAGTGAATGCTTAAGGCCAAGATAATTAAAAACCAATAAAAACAGACGAAACTGAAAGATAAGCAGTTGCCGCCTGCAGTGGCATTCAGGAACGGCTTAACTTTGCTCTGCAAGATGCGGAGGGAGTGGAATCGAAACTTATACACAGTTGGTAAGATTCTCCTTCTAACAGCCATGAGTAATTTTTAAAATGAATGAACATTTGCACAGTTTGAGGGTCATCCCAGTTGCAAAACCAGGAAAGTGCTCAAGTCCGACTTATTTTAACTTGCAGGGTTCTCCACTTCTCTTCCTCAACAATTTATTAATAACGCATAATCATTGCAATAACGTACAATCAGAATCCATCATCTTAGCAACATACAATGCAACACTTCTGCCATGAGAATATTGTAGCAGAAGTTCATTTGCAGGAGTTGTAGTGAAGATTTCATTAATTTCATTAATTTTTTGCTGAATGGCTGAATTTTGCTCATGTTACTCCTGTGTCAAAACTTTTCAGTAACACATCCGAATTAGTACTCATTATAAAGTGTCAATCTGTGTCCCAAAAAAATTACTTAATGAGATTAAATGTGTTATTTGTACCTATGGGTTCCTCCTGACCATAACAAAAAGAATTCATATTTATTTGACTAGATGGAGTGGTTAGAGCACCAGAAACAACAGCAAGTAACATTACTGCAACATATTGAAGAGCAGAAAATACATCTGGAGGTTGATGTTCTGAAGGCTGAAATGCAGCAGCAGGAAGTTAAAAAAGAGCAAGAGAAGAAAGGCCAAGAATCCCAGACAGTACAGATGGATGGTATTATCCCTGTTGGTCTGAAGCATCAGGAAGCAGAGCATAAAGTAAAAGCAGAAAATATGGTCTGAAAATAGAAGTGATTTTTCATGCTGAATGGAATTATAGTTGAATCTCCCTGGGATAATGCTATCTTTTTTTAACTAGTTGGATAGCCACTAAACAATTTTGTTTATTTCAAAAAAAAAATCCCTTGAGATTATTTTATAAAGAAATTCTAGTCTTGCTTACAAAATAAAATCAAAACAAAAAAGAAATCATGGATAATAATAATTCAGTTAACAGTCAGATGTGCGGTCTTGTATACTTCATAACTACAAAAGCGACAATCTGCACAAATGTGCTGTTTCACAAAATTAAACCATTTTGTCCTAAGTAAATTAAAATATTAATGTTGCAGTGCAGAGTCCAAGCCAAAGAATAATGACATCTTCTAGGGTACTCCCTTGTCGGGGGACATATTCCAGTTTTTGGCAGCTCTCAACCCCTTCATAGGGACGTGGTGGTGCTGTGGGTTAAACCGCAGAAGCCTCTGTGCTGCAAGGTCAGAAGACCAGCATTCGTAAGATCGAATCCACGTGACGGAGTGAGCTCCCATCGCTTGTCCCAGCTCCTGCCAACCTAGCAGTTCGAAAGCATGTAAATGCGAGTAGATAAATAGGTACCACCAGGGTGGGAAGGTAACGGCGTTCCGTGTCTAGTCGCACTGGCCACGTGACCACGGAAACTGTCTATGGACAAATGCTGGCTCTACGGCTTGGAGACGGGGATGAGCACCGCGCCCTAGAGTCGGACACGAATGGACTAAATGTCAAGGGGAACCTTGACCTTGACCTTTACAACCCCTTCAGCATTCTGTAGCTATTTAGTATTATTCTCCACCCTCTTTAGGCTGCTTAGATTTCCCCAACTAAGTTTTTTTTTTAATGGAAATTTATGTATCTGCAAATACTGGGGTTTCCCATCCCTCTGATTATCCCCCTTTTGTGCATGGCAGTACTTTTCTCTCACACAAAGAACAGCTGTGGAGAAGAATTCAACAAATTAACTGATATAGGTATGTAGAGTTGTTGATTAGTGCAGTGCATTTGTGCAGAAATGCATTTATAGGAGTCCCTCCCCTCATATCCTTGGGTGATACATTCCAAAACCTACTGCAGATGCCTGAAACTGCAGATAGTAGCAGACCCTGTATATGCTAATATATATTAACATTGTTTGTGCTTCGTTATAATTTGTAAAACACATTTAACTGGCAGGAATGTTATGGTACTGTGACCTTGCTCAGCTGGAAAGTTGGTTAATTGTTTTGCAGTGACTTTAGTAAATTATTGTTCAAGCCTCTTTTTATTTTAAGCACTTTCATTTTCAGGGTTACTTTTTCCACACACCCCTTAATTATTTTAACCCCCTGTACACACAAAATTTCACATCTTTAATGTTACCGTGTGTAAGGACAAAATAGATAATGATCAGATAAAGGTATCAAGCTGTAGCAAGCTCTAAACGCTCATTTCCCAGTAAACAATGTTGTTTTAAGACATGCTGACTTTAAAACAAATATGTGTTTTATAGAGCTACTATTCAAAGTTCCTTTCAATAGCCTTTGATACTAACTTCATTTAGCTTCTCTTTAGTCTGAAGGTATCATAGGATTCCAGGCAGACAGCAGCTATAAAGAAAATGACCATATGCGGATAATTCATGACTATCAGCAGCGTCTTCTAGAGCAAAACAGGTATTTTTAATTTCCGTGAGGTGTAAGGTTTGGAAGTGTCTATTTAATACTGTTGTAGGAGTTAGAATGATATTCTGCTCCTGAAAAGAATTGTATCTTTAGATAATAAATAAATGCATGTATATTGTTTTAGGATGCACAGAGAGTCAGTTGAAGAAGCCAGGAAACATTTGCATGAATATCAGGCGAAGCTAAAACAGAGATACAAATCGGTTTCTGCAGCACTACTGGGCCCTGGTGACAGACTTGCAAAACTAAACTCTATTCCTGAATTACAGTCACGATTACAAGGATTTGATATATTGCAGAAAGTTAATCTTACAGCAGCTCCTCCATCAAGGCATGCTCCTGTGCAAGAGCCAGCGGAGTCTTCAAAAGTGTCACTGGGGCAGAAAACAAAAGAGCAGAGCCTCGATGTTGGCCATGTGGGGCAGATCCAGCCTGAGTATACCCAGGTGCATCAAAGAACTTTTCCGTTGACACATTCTTCTAAACAGAAAGAAAACCTGGGTGCAGTAGAGATATCCACAACACAGTCGATGGACTGTCATAGAATTCTGGGATCATCAGTACTCAGATTACAGGATACGTCTATTACTACTCATCCAGTAGCTTTTGCACAAGGTGCCCAGTTCACTTTGTCTGCAGACAATTCTTCTGGCTTTTCAGAAAAACTTTGGTCCGATAAATTGGCACTGCACGCTCCTTTGGCAGAAAAGACTCACCTGCCAACATCCTCAGTGACCCAACACATTCCTGCTGAGAGTAAGAGAAGCACAACCCTTGATCAAACACACCTTCTATTGCAGCCTGTCTCTTCGATGCTTTCTTCCAAAGCAAACAATGTAGAGAAAACCCAGGAGTCTTTGGCAGCAAGAAACGAAATTGGATGCTTGTCCACTTATTCTGACGTTATGGAATTGAGGGACAGAATGTTAACTTCCTCCGAGAGCATCCAAGCTCAACAAGAGCACTTGAAGGAACTGCAGCAGCAACTTGATGAGCAACGGGAAGCTCTTCTTTCTCGGCAGAGGATCCAGGAGGATCTGCTCATGCAGAAGCATTCTCAGCTGAAGCAACAGATGGAGCAACAGCAAGAGGCCTTAAAAGAGTTTCTGAAACGGGTATGCTTTTAAATGCATGCCAGGCAAGGATCCAGGCTAAATCAGTGTAAAAACTTATTAATTCTTTTTTTCCCCCAGATTGTTAATGAGGATTTTAAAATTCCACTTCCTTTCTGGCTTGTGTTTCATGATTGCTCAGCTTAAAATTGAGTAAGCATTGCACTTTCCCTGCATTAGTGCATTTGACTCTTGTCTAATGATAACACTGCTGGAAATTGTGAAGTTATTGTGAGGAAGGTTGTTTAGCACATACCCCTGTGTGATTCTTTTTCTTTAGAAAGCTTTTGTGTTTGGAAAATTACTAGAGCATATTCAGTACTTTCCTGCCAGACCTGTGCTATTTTGAGAATGCAAAATGCCTGTAACTTAGCCCATGAAATTACTATTATTTTTGTTATATTCATTACATTTTAATTATTGAAATGCCTTCAACTTATTGCAGTAATAATGGCAAATACAATCAGTATAACCGGATAAAAAATGGCTGTGCTGCAGCATGTGTTCAGTTTACTCAATTTTTGCTCATGGGAAAAAGAAGATAAAATTAGAAACAATGGAGCAAGAAAAAAGTATAGTTTTGTTATTTGGCCATGGAAGCATTGGGCAAATAGGCAATGTGCAACGTCGTTCAAAAAATTTAATATCCTTGTAACAAAATTCAGAAATCGCGGTCGGATAAGCAGTAGAGATGGGCACAAACTGCAGTTGGGCCCGGTGTGCCACAGTGCCCGCATAGGTGTTCTGCAGGTGCCACGTGCTTCCCTTCCCAGCCTCCTCCGTGCAATCACCCAGTCATCATCATCAGCACACTTCATTCCTCTGCCTTCTCAGTGGGATCATCCACTCATTGGTAGTGCCGCAGGCTTCCCTGTCTCGCCTCCTCATCTGAGTAGACAATCGCGCAGAGGAGGGAATTGCGCAGCTGCCGGTGAGTGGACAATCACACGGGGGAGCAAAGTGTGCGGCCTCCACAGGACACCTGTGTGGGTGCCTCACTGAACAGCGGTTCATGCCCATCTCTAGTGAACAGGTAAGGTAATCATGTTGAATTCTTTAATTCTGTATATCAGTGTTATACCTGTGCAAATTTAAGAGTGAGGTCTGCTGAATGTAGTGGAACGTGCTGTAATCATGTTGAAACGGTCTGAAATATCACAGTAACAGTAGAAAAATAGCTATCATGGAGGCAGAACCATTCCTTTGCTTTTTGCAAACCACTGGTTCTAAAATTTGGCATCTTCAGTCAATGTATTTCTACTCTGCCTTGGAGAGAGTTTTTGCCAAGCAAGGCAGATAGCAGTCTTGGAGAAATGGGCTAAGTATAAAGCAACTCCTGTATCCATATGCTGCCTACATAGGTTCACCTCCCTGGGAGTAAATCCCTTAAAAAAAGTTCAGAATGTATTTCAGAGCAAAGAGCCATACAGTTGTGCTGATCATGTATTTTAAAGCTGACATCTTAAAGTTTAGAAAGTGCTTTGGTTAGCTAGTTCTTAATTTCTTTCTGTAGGCAAGACAGTCAAATATGTGTAAGGAGATGACCCAACAAGCACAAGAGACGAATAGCTTCAGTCTATTGGCATCACTTTGTAAAGAAGCAGAAGATGACCATCAAGAAGAAACTCTCTGTGGTAATATGAACAGACATGCTGAGAAAAACTTCTTGTTCCAAACTGTTGGTTCAGAAGATCAGATTGGTAAGGGCCTTTTGTAAAATCAGGCATGTCAGACTGATCTCTGATCTCTCTGTTACAATGTTTACTTCATATTGACTCAGTTGAAGATGTGTTGATTCTTGAAGAAAAGAGAGGAAAGCAATATGTAGAGCTCGGAGTTCTTGATGTATATTGACCTGTCTCCAAAGAAACATACCTGCTGCTACACACCTGAGCAAGGGGAGTGAGATGCTTGTTTGGTTTTGGTTCGTGATATAACACAAAGAACTGATATTCAAAGGGGAAAACAGCTTCATAGAGACCTGCCTAAGCCTTCTGGAATGAGGGAAATAGCAATTTCAGGTTTAGTAAATTATGACATTTATCCTTATAGGTTGGTATTCTTGACCTCTTGTTATAGAACTAGTAGTTTTCCAAACGCTATTAGTGAGTAGAGGTGAGACTTTTAATTGGGTATCTCTTTGTCCACAGTTTTCCTTTAGCTATTCTGACACACAAGTTCCTGACCGCCTCAATTTGTGCTTGCCTTACAGAGCCATTTTATAGCATCTGGGGAAGAGAACAGAAATGGAAGCTTTCAAAACCCCCGTTGGCAAAAGTAAAGCTAGGGCTTGATTTGGAACAGCACGAACTTAGTGTTATACCAGAGCTTGACACACCAAGAAGTGGTAACCTTTCCACTACAGGTACATTGTAAAAGTGGGACGTTAATCAGAAATGCTTACCTCTGGTATCTTTCTATTCTGTGGTGCAGCTCTCCCTCTTTCTGTTGTAAGGATAGATCATCCCATCTTCCCTAATCCTGCTAGAAACAGAGATAAAACACGTCCTGCTTTCCATTCCACCCTGCTCTCATTAACTGAGAACCATGGCTGCAGCTTTTTATTTCCTGGCTAGGAAGGGACTGAATGTTGCAATTTTCATTATGCTAAACAACAGGATTTCAGTGTGTGTGTGTGTTTGGGAAGTGTGTCCTTTTGCTCCAGGGCTTCTGACTATTTTCCCTTTGATGAAAAGCAGGAAGAAACTATAAGGCTGAAGGAAAACTCCAGCTGTTTCCACTTAAGTGAAAAATTAATATTTCCATTTTTAAATAGGGCTTGGGGAAAGCTAGGACAGTGTGATGATGTCACTACAAAAGCTGGCTGGTCTGAGAAATAAATGAAAAGTCTGCTTTCTAAAGGAATTCTTTGTTGTTGTTAAACTCAGAAAATAAATGCGTTTTCTAATTAAAATGAAACTTCTAAATGCTTCCGCTAAGTGGACGATCCTTCTTCTAATAACTGGCAACTGAATGTTTCAGGTTGTGGAGAATTTCTGACTGAAGACATTTTCCTCACTTCTAATGTTGATGCAGAGCCGTCGAGTCCATATGACTCTCTCTGTGAAGAAACAGATATGTTAAGAATTACAGCCGATAGCAAGAGGCAGAGTTCTAGTGGAAGTCTGGACCAGTTACACGAATCATGGCAAGAGAGATCGGCGACAGAAGCTGTTGGTTTGTCAGACTCGGGTGAGAAGGGTTACCTTTTGAAACGTGACTAGTTATGGCTATGGTTGGTAGTCATAGCTAAATTCACCCTCCTTCTCCTCTCCCCTTCCCTCACATTTCTCTGTGAACACTGCCAGTATGCTGTTTTCAAAAATATTTGGAACTTTTTCATCTTGGCCATTAACATCTAAGACATTGTGACAACACTTCTGGAAAGAGGGAGGCAGTTGCAAAGTTGTGTTGTGGTCCTCAGTACAACTTCTCCATGAGATGCTGAGAAAGTGTGGTACAGTCAGGAACGTAATAAAAAGGAATATAAGTTTCTAGAGCTGAAGGCATTTAGGGGTCTCTGCTTTGTAAAATCAACTTTTTTTTAATGTTTTAAATTAAACATTCAGAAAAAAATTAGAACAAATAAAATCAATATTTAAATATTTTTCTCCCTTTTTTGGTTCTTTTTTTTTAAATAAATATTTTATTGTATTTTTTCTACTTTTCTATCCGTTGCAACCAGAGTGATTTATTACAATATGTTCCATTCGTTTCATCTTGTCTTATACTCTCTAACATAATATTAATCTAATCTATTCTACTTAAATCGGTGTAGATTTCATCCAGGTATAAAGAGGTTGCCATTTATTATTATCCAGTCTATCATTTAGTGTATCTGTCAAAATATCCATTTCTGCTAGTACCAAAATCTTCTCAATAAATTCCTTCTTTGTCGGCACCTTTGTAGTCTTCCACTTACTGGCATAGACAATTCTAGCTGCCGTTATCAGGTGTAAGGTCAAGTAAGTCTTGTTTTTTTCGAGTATAGCTGATAATATATTCAATAAGAAAATTTCTGGTGTCAAAGCAATTTTAACCCCTAAAATTTTCTCTATCATTTCATGAATCATTTTCCAAAAGTCCTTGGCCCTATTGCACATCCACCACATAGGATAGAAGCTCCCTACTTTCTCTTCACATTTCCAACATTTATTAGAAACATTTGTATACATTTTTGTTAATTTCTCTGGTGTTACATACCATTTGTAAAACATTTTGTATATATTTTCTTTTAGATTTATAGATTTAGTCATTTTAATATTGCTTTGTAAAATCAACTTGTCAAGACCATGGCGTAGTCATCAGTTAATAGAACATGTTCAAGCCAAGTCTTTTGTCTTTTAAGGAAAAGTAATTTTCTTTTATTGTGCCATAAATCATTTTAAATGCTTGAACATAGATTCTGGAGGGTAGCTGGCATTTCAGAAGACTGAAATGCGTTAGAATAAGATTGCAGAATGTGAAACAGAAGTAGGGCCTGTATCCTGTGATACATATAAACTGAGTAGAGAGCCTTGTGATGCAGTGGTTAAACTGCAGGACTGCAGCCAAGACTCTGCTCACAACCCAGGTTCAATCCCAGGTAGCTGGCTCGAGATTCACTCAGCCTTCCATCTTTCTGAGGTCGGTAAACTAACTACCCAGCTTGCCTGGGGTGGGGTGGGGAATGTGTAGCCTTCATAATTGTTAATCGCTCAGAGGCCACTTTAAGCATTATGGGGCAGTATATAAGCAGCATGCTTTTGCTTTAGTAGAAATCAACAAATGGGATAGTGTTTATAGAATAAAGCCTTGTTTTTAAAAGCTCCAAATTTATAATGGCTTCCTAAATGTTTACCTGCACAAATCCATGCTTCTTTATCTGTTTATTATATTCAGCCAAGTCTAGGGAACTTCCTCTTACGGATCCCGGTTTACCAAGTCATGTCACCGATACTGGAAGGAGAAGAGCGACACATCCTGATCCTTCATTTAGTCCAAATAACATGGTTAGTCGCGTCTGGGATGTAAGATAGTATGGGATACATAGCATTTATTTAAAACAAAATGGATGTGGAATTTAAGTATTATTGATCCGAAGTGTTAATTTTTAACCTCCTTTACAATATATGTAAGAGTTATTCACCCTTCGTTTTTCATTATATATGAGGAAGTTTGAACGGCTTTTTCTTGCATAAGGTTGGAATAGGCACAGATTGTAAAGAGCCGTGGAGGTGTCTTGAATTGCTTTGGTGTTCCTCTGAGAGCTTCTTATTCAGTGGCTCTGTGATGAGAAGTAGCCAAATCTGAGCACTGGAAAGATCAGCTGGTCTAGATGGTGCATGATCTATATACTATTCTGGGAAGCAATTCAAGTCTGACTCTGAGCATGTGGTGGTGTGTGCCGTTGTGTATTGTGTAATTGGCGAGTGAATATGCGGCTGGAACTTGTGTGTGTGTGTGTCTGTGTGTGCGTGTGTGTGTTTATGGGGACAGAATGGGAGAGCTTGTACTGAGCAGTGATGAACCTGACATGTCCTGACAGGTGTATACATGGAGGTTTCTACACTTGACCTGAGCTCAGAACAAATTACATTGTGATTTGGAGCACTGAGGTTTATGGCATTTTCATGATAATGTTACACATGCATTTTTGCCCTAGGTAGTGCTTGCTCCAGCATGGTCCCCTGGTTCATTAAGTCCACAGACCCGTACACAGCAGGTAGCCTGCGGCTATTTCTCTTCAGCTACTCTTTCCACTGCCAGCTTTATAACCAGTTGCAATCCAAACAGAAGTCTAGTCAGCACAGGTACATTTTCTTGCATTCATTTCCTTGTTTAGTACAATGAGCCAGTATTTTTATTTATATGCTACATGGCTGTATCTAATCTGAAAGTCCAGCACTCCCTCCATATTCCAGGGTGTGTTTTAAACTAACTGCAGCCAGAGGCATCTGTTTTTGAATGAATTCTTTTGTAAAAGTGAGCAATGGTGGTGTATCTTGCAGAACCGTCTTCAGCCAATGAACAATCCAGGCATTTCAGCTCCCCAGTGGAAGAGAAGGCAAACGATGCCTGGGATCTGCTAGTTTCTCTACCAAACGATCAGGAAGCTCCTTCCCAATTTCCTCATTCCTCTCCGTCTTTTGGAGAAATGCTGCACTCAAATGACAGCAACATTCAGAAAATCATAGACAAGTACCCAAGAGAGTTCAGCTGGTCATCTCTAAGCAACATATCGTCCCATGGTAACGCTACCAGAAAATGGCAAAACAGCAAAAAATCAGAAGTATTTGGAGGGAGGGATTCTGTATCTGTTAAACACTATCTCCTCTGCCGTTCTTGAGTAGTCCAAATATCCCGTTCCTAGTTGCATAGCTGATGGGTTGGGGTACCAGTCTAGGAATATGTTTGTGGCTATTGCTATAATTATCATAAAACGTGCCGTTGGTTAGAAATTCTGTAGATAACTTTAGCTGTGTATATTGACTGAGTACTTTGGGGCCTAATCACTGCTGTTGAGATCCTGCTGAGCTGAGTGGGGTTTGACCTGGAATATCATCTTTCAGGATGAAAAAACTCTGGAAGAGTGTTTAGCCACTTCTTTGTAAATGTACCTGCTGCACCATTATTAAACAATATGTTTGATGTGTAACTGTAAAATACGGAGTTTGGTACTGATCAAAATGCCTTTTACATCTCTCTTTTAAAAAAAAAAAAGATCCAGTAGTAAGACCAGATTTTCCTGATATGGAAAGAAATTTTCCGAATTTCCATCGTGAGCTTTTTCAGCCTTTGGAACCAGTTCCAGACCTCAATATCTTCTCAAGCCATTCCCAGTGTAGGATATCACTCGACAGCAAGGTATTTTAAAACAGAGGGAAATCCATTGGCTTTTGTAGAACAGGGTGGGAAACCTCAGGCCCAGGGGCCAAATCCAGCCCTCTGGGTTTTCTCAAATGGACCCCCCCCCCCATTCCCATGACATCATCCTCAGTTGGTTTCCCAGCTTTTGTGCAGGTTTTTCCTTAGCTAAAATGTTGAAATACGTCTCTTAAAGCTTAGCTACTTATAGCTTTTAGCTTTAAGCTAACATACAATAATATTTTTGTCATATCCCTTTGCCTTTGAACTTACCGTAGAATGCAGCTCAACAACTTTTCTGAACCTGAATTTAGCCATGTAAGGTTCCAGCTAGAGTGATTTAATAGACGTTATAGCAACCATTTAGCTCTTGCAGTGGGGTCACTTGCCTTTTCACAGAAATCTTACATAAAAATAAATGTTAAATCTTCTCAGTTATTGAAGTACCTGTATGTATAGCACATTTTGATTTCTCCCTCCTTCCTGCACTTTTTATGTCCTTAGAATTCAGACTTCTCTAAGAGTCATAATGAGTTAACAGCTTCCAGCCTTGAAGAAAGAAACAGCAGCACAGAAGAACTAAGCAATATTCTGCCAGTGGAACATACTTGTGAGAAAAAAGACAAATCGCAAGGTAGTTGCTTGGTGTTTGTGGGGGCCAATCTGTTTCGATTAGCTTTTTTAGTGAGTTCCCTTCCGTAATTTGGGAGTTTCAACACGACTTTGATCAAACATGTAAACAGAATTTTTTTTACACTTGTCATTTATTCAACCAGGTGCTGAAGAATTCTTTGGACACCCCCTTGTGGAATCTCCACTGAGTGAACTTGGACAAGATAAAACTAGCACTTTTAGCATCGTGCCTAAACAGAGCCTTGAAATGGGAAAATCCGTTCAGGATTTGTCCGTTTCACTGGAGAGTGCACCCAACAAGGAACAAGAAGGCAATGAGAATGTCAGTCTCTCTTCTTCCATTGAAAACTTCCGTAGTCTGAGTCCAGGAGAAGATGAGCACTCATTTTATCGGTTGGTTCCAGATGATAGCTCTGTGAAGGATGCTCCTAAGATGACAGAGTCACTGAAAGAAGATGTGTCTTCTAGAGAGGAGAACCTGTGCTTTGTCGAACTACCCTCTGCATCAACTGAGAGGAAGCAAGAAATTGTAATTGGAAGTGAGGATGTAGGCATTGGTCTTTTCCAGTGTCCTTTACCTAGTGTGGGAGAACAGAGTTCTCTAAGGACAGACAGGATGCTGAGCTTGCCTCAAGAAGTGGATTCGAAAATTTCCACCAGTCTTGTAGAAAATTCTGAACTGCAAAGCAGCTGTGAGCTAAATACATTTCAACAACCAGATCAGAATACTCTGCTGCTTAAAATCTCAGATTCCCGTTCATCACAAACCTTACCAGTCTGGGTGAGTGAACTTTTTTTTAAAAAAAAAAGGTTAACAGATCAATAGGTCTTGTTTCTACCAAACAACTTTATGATGATACTGTTTAAATCATGCTGCGTGTTGATGAAAGCAGGGTATTGAACTTGATCCTAGGTGGGCAACACAGATCTTTTGCCTTATTTATTAACCTTTTAAATTTTGAGACGTTTATCCATCCTCTGTTATAGAGCATAGATAACATGCTAAGTAAATTTTAAAAAGAAAGAAGTATCTTTTAAAATGGTTGTATTTAAAATAACTGAAATACCAGGAAAATGCAAGGTAAAATTTTAAAAATTCAAATGGTAATCTGTAATTAAATAAGAAAGGTGTGCCACCTGGAAGGGAGTGCCCCAGTCAGGATTTTCCACAGATGTCACCTCCCAGAGGGTGTGGCTACACTGTCAAGATGAAACTGAGCTGATTGTATTCAGTTTACGTGGTCACACAAAGAACCCAGATTTTTTTTGTGCCAGTGTCCACACTGGCCCTCAATCCATTGTGATTTGATATTATCCTTTGATACTACCCACTTGGAAGACCCTGGCTGTCATTTTATATCTTCTTTTTTTGTCTACGCAGAGGTGTGCTAGAGCTAAGCTAATGAATGTATCAATACCGTGATACAGTGATCTAGCGCTAAACTTGGTCGTTAGTTTTTTAAAAATACTTTGGGCCACCAGTTGCGAAATATCGTCAGGGTGGGTGTTCCCACTGTTCCAAAACATCTTGCCTTAGTGTAATACATTACCATAACACTGCCCGGAGTCACACAGCCTGTCCTTTTGAAGAACAAAAGAAATGGTCACACAGGGAAAACACCTTTCGAATCATTCCAGCTTGACAAAAAAACAGTAGTATCCCACAGTGGCAGAGGGAAAAATATGACTTGGAATCCAAAAGGGTCAGTCTGATTCACGTTGGCCTTTGCATTATATAATCACTGAAAAATGCTTCAAATTCACCCATGCTATTTGTGGAGCAATATTGTCAATGTAATGTAATCTTAGCCTTAGTGGTAGGATCTGTAACAAGGCTAAGTCTTGCGTTCTTGAATCTTGTGCTTGCTTTCCTTGGTTTGTGCCTTCTTCAATAGATGAACAGATGCTGCTTTTGTTTGAAATACTGAATTTATTATTTATGCTTATGTTAACTTCTATAACTTATTTTCTAGGAAAAACTTTCAGGGAGAGGTATTATGGAGGAACCGGAGTTGACTCTAATAAGCTCCAATGACATCAGCATTGCAGAATCAGATCTGGAACTTTGTAGCCAAACAGGGGGTGAAAAGGAGAAAAATAAAAGCCCGGCCTGTGGTCACTATTCTGAGGTTAGCGGTTCTCGTGAGATGAAACCTTTTTATAATAAGATTTTTGCACCCTCAGAATGGATGTGGCTGCCCAGACTTGTAAAAAACTGTTGCTCTATGTTGCCCTGGACAGATAAGAGTACAAGTACTTCTAGGAGTCCACAATTAGGCTGTTGAATTAGTTTCTACAGTCAGGCTGCTGGAAAGCCATGCGTGTTGAGGCTGCTTCTGCCCACCAGTTTCTTTTACTACTCTGTAAAAACATTGAGTGGATCTGTTCTAATCAGCAATGTATCTGCCACTTTTCTACTCAGATTCACATGTCACAATAGTAAGTTTCAAATGAAAAGCAATTTCCACTTCTCTTATGTTTCTTTTACATTTTGCACACTTATCACAACCTATAATTCTTTTAACAGAGCAAAGGATTTTTACTATTAAATTCAGAAGTAGACAATTCCATTTCCACTCAGCCTGATAATCCACCTGTAGCTCACATCTCAGAAGAGGACTGGAGTCAGAAACCCAAACCAGAGGGTAGGTATGCAAAAGCAGAGGAGCTAAAGGAGCAACTTGTAATGCCTAAGGCAAGTTGTCAGTCTTTAAAACTGCCAAGCTTGAATAAAATATTGGAGAACTAATAATGGAACAATCTCTGTTCCTAGCATTGTGCTAGATCATGTATAAGCCAGAAAGCTACAAAGATGTCATCATTCATTCATTTTTATTGCTATTTAAAATAAAATGTAATATGTACAGGATCTCTGCACTTCACATTACAGTGTAATAATTTTTTTTCTGAATATTATGTCTCAGTTTATTGAAGGTCTGTGAAAATGGTCACGTTTTTATTAAAAACTGCATTCCGCTGGGCTCACAACTTGTTCTTCTCTTCTCTAACCAGTAGTGTTGCCAGTGCTCCCGTTTGCAAGCTTGCAAGAGTCATTTTTGAAGCGGAAGAAAGATTTCATTGAAAGATCCGCTAAAAGACTAGAGAACCTCAAAAGTAGATCGCAGAGTTCTGGAAAGCCTCAGGCTACGGCGTCTCAACAGAAAAATAGACAACTTCATAACCCTAAAGAGAACTCGCCACCTAAGGGTAAATCTATCAGCAGTCAGAACTGTGAGATGGAGAGACAGACATTTCATGTAGTGCAATAAACAGCAGTGTTTTTTTTGCTTATGCTATTTGGTCCTAAGAACATATCCTTTCTTAAACGCTGATCTGCTCAAAGTGGCTTTTAGAAATAGGCTTTTTCCATCCCAAATTCTTAATGATTGTGTGGGTTAAAATCCAAATACTCCTGTAGTCGCTTGCTGGGTATCTTCTGTCTCTTGCAAATTTCTAAGAGCAGTTGTTGCTTGACGTATAACCTTTGCAGTATGCAAATAATACGTAGCAGACCTTCAGAACAGTGTCTTGTAAATATTCAGAAGCCTGCACCACTGGTTTCATAGGCTTAGTTGAATTTAACATGTTCTTGTTATATTAAGGTGCAGCTGCTGGTCATTTGAAAAAAGTAGAAGTGAAAGTGTGCTCTGCCACGGACAGGAAGATGGTGGAATTACAAATGCTCCAGCGTACTTCAAGGTACTGGGCAACCTAGTCTGGCAAGAATTTAGCAGATTTGGTAATTGAGATAGTCTGTGTCTGAAGAGAGGTGTGTTTTAGCTGCAACATGCAACCCAAGAAACAAAGCTGGAATGTAAGAAATATAATCATTCATGCCGGCTAGAAGCTTCTTGCATTTACTAGTGCAGCAACTGTTTTCTTATGAACAAGGTTCAGTTATGACTTATTGAGAACATCCTGTCTCTTGCCGTATTTGACTAACCAGAACATGAGGAATGTGACTTCACCGGGTTTGGTGCCTGCATACAAAAGTTTGTTTTTCCCAGGTTCAGCTGCCTGTGAATCCAAAGTTTGATTTTGTTCCCGTGGTTAATACTAATTAAGATTCTATAGGTAGCTGTTTCAAGCAGATCTTTTAATTAAAAAAAAAGTTGTAGTGCATTTGAAACCATGACTTGATATAGTAACATGATGCCGTAGAAAAAGATGATGGGGTAATCATGGATTCCTTTTGTTTGCCTCAAACCATCTGTTAGTTTTATTGCCTAAATTTCACTATTTTACCTTGTAATCATATAAGATGCTACATCCATCATGCACTTCATTTGCTTGTTTTATTGGCTAGTCAACAGATTGTGAAGAGCCTCTCAGGTAGCTGGGCTGATAAAGTAAATATCTTTTTTCTGTTTGCCAGATTATACAATAATCTATCAGAAGTGAAAACCAGAAGGGAAGAGAAGGAGCGGCAAGACCATTATGCCAAAAACCGTGAAAAAGCAAAGGAGTTTCAAAAGGTAAAAATGCTTGCAATGTGGTATTGGTGCCTCTTCTACTTCCAAGTGGTTTTTGAAGGAGATTTGCTGGCCATCTACCCTTCAAGTAGGGAAAGCAAATGGAAAGAAAAGTGGTTTCAGTGGGGCGTAGGAAAGTATGTTGAAGGAAGAGGCAGGTTACTGTGGGCTGGATGACATAAGGAACCATGGTCATACACCCCAACGACATCTGGCCCAGGGAGGCCCTGCTTTGCTTAACATTGTACTTCTCTTCCACACCCCTGCAGAAAACATTGGAAAAACTACGAGCTAGAAAAGCCAATGTGAAAAACTAGGTTAACGAGCAAAGGGAAGAGATGGCAATGAAGAAGACATTTTAAATTAAAAACAAACTTCAGACCACCCTCGTGAATATATGAAATAATGTATTAAAGGTTTGATATAATTTATATTCAGCTTGGGTAATTTGTTGGAATGTCCAAAGCTGTAAAGACTAACTTGTGTTTTCTAATAATGGCTTTTTTAGCCCACAGTATATTTAAACATGTCATACACTTGCTTTTGTATCACTGTTTTAGTTATTTATAATAAAAACTGACCTTTATTTTAATCTGTGAGAATTCAGCTTGTTTTAGTAAGGCAGTTTCCATTCAAAGATGGAATTACTGTTCCCTAACTGTAAGATTGTACCGAATAGTGTACAACCTTACCTAGTACAAGGATTCAGGCGGTGCATCATGGCCTCTCCCAATTTGAAGAGACCCTTGTCCAGCAGGCCGAGGCGAAGAGGCAGTCCTGAAAGCAGCAAAATCAGGGAGCTGGACAGGGGACAGATTGTATTTGTCCTCAGTGTGGAAGGGATTGTCACTCTCGAATTGGCCTTCTCAGCCACACTAGACGCTGTTCCAAGTCCTCCATACAGAGCACGTTACTATAGTCTCTCGAGACTGAAGGATGCCTACACACAGTACAAGGATAGCCTGAAAAAGGGGATTGTGTCTCCACAGAAACAAGGGGCACTTCCCTTCACTCTATTCTTGTGCTCAAACCTTCAGGTTGATATATCCTCAAGCTTGTTCATAATTATGATCTAGTGTTGATCCATTTAGGTGTAAGGAGTCAAATGGGGGACTTTGTCTAAGGGGGCGGGGTAAAAATCCAATAAAGTAAGTAAGGCATGCATGAAGCCCCGTCACCCTAACCCCCACCACATTTGAAGGAAGGCATTTATAGGTTTGCAGAGGTGCTCCCAATATAAGGCAGAGCTCCTGATCATACATGAAAGTGCTGAGCGTGTAAGAGGTGCCTGCAAGTGCAGCTCCTGCTTTCCAACACCAAGTCCTGCCCTACCACTGGGATTCAGGCATAATGTCTGACTCTAGATTTGATCACTAGTGTCAGTGAAGCGAGATGTCTAGACCGCAGAGATTCTGACTGATCGCCAACAGTGTCCGTCTTGCTGGTCAGAGCAAATGTTAAGTCTCCTCAGCTGAACTGTCCGTATACTTGAGCACACGGAACAGTAAGGCGGTCGGTCAGGGGTTGTATTCAAAATATAACTAGAAAAACAAATGTCAAGTCACATTTTTAAGCAGTCAACCATAAGACCTGCAACTAAGTCCAGCAGAACATAAAACCAGTAACCAGGGAAGGGCTACAAATTATGGGTTTGTATCTGCTTCTTTATTCTCAAGGGCTGGGAAATGAACAAACTGGAAGACTGTTCTCCATCTGTGGCACCTCATTTTCAAATGAACAGGTGACCAGTTTTGGTGATGACCAAACGGCAACATTTAGCCCTCTGTGAAAAATTATTCAGTTTTAATGTAGGTGTCCAAGAGCAGGTTATACCCTAACTGCAGGCCCAAAACAATTATTTGACCCAAATTTTAACAAATTCCAGTATTTCATCAATTCTGTTCCATAGACAATTAGAAACAATAACATGAAACATCTGCTGTTGGGGGGTTTTCAGTTACAATTCCGTATAAAGTGTAATGCAGTAAGAACTCCTGGGTTGACTAATGAAAGCCAGAAGTCCCCCCAAAGGCATAGGCAGTTAACCAGAATAAATGACTGGGTTTAGTTCAGGGGGCTGAGGGGCGACACAAAAGAAGGTACTTAAGTGAAACTAGGTTGCAAAGGGGAAAAACAAACAAAAATTCAAAACCAACCACAGGCTGCAACTATACAGCAGCCCAATGAAGAGAGTGCAAATGGGGAGAAAATTCATAAAGCTAAGCTTTGTGTATATAATGAATAACATCTTTTCAGCAATTTGTTTATTGAATAATTTAGAACTACAGATCAGTTTATTCAATATTTGTTTTAAAAAGAACCTACAGATCAATATTGCTAAGACTGGCATTAGCCAATATTTCAAAGTGGTAGACCAGAAACATTTATTCAAATATTGTGTATCGTCAAAATATCTCAGAATGCAGCTCTCTCCTTCCAAGTTATTTCTTCTGCAAGCTTCAAGGGTTAGAGACCTGAAACAGAAAAATTATAGTTTTAGAAGACAGCAAAACAGTTAGTCTAAATGAACTGAGACAAGACACTAATGCTAGCCTTTCCTCTCACTTTGTAAAATTAAGACTTTTGAACTGGTTGGATTCACGTGACCATTTTTTTATAGGGCTACTCCCAACAACAGCTGACATTTATCAGAGGGCTTTCTCCTGCTGTACAAGAAAGCTATTTTAATTTCAAGCCATCCTGTAATTATCTGCAAAGCATCTATCTGTCCAAAACCATTACACTCAAGAACATGTCTCCTCTGGTATAGACCACAGAGCACACATCAAGTACTCCTGATATCCTGCAGAGGATCTCCCTATTAGGTCACTGCGTTAAGAGCTGCTTGTTGAATAGCGCACAGCCCTCTTTGAATGGACCTCCTGTACAGTGTCCCCAAAGCAGCTGTCTTTACCTTTAAACTGGCACCCACTGGCCTGGCCTGCAGATTCTGATTGGATTTCATTATGGATTTTCTGTTAGGGGCACACTGCCAACGGATCCTGTAAAAAAAGTGTAGGACAGAATTAAATTAATTACCTTCAGGAACTGAACCGTTAAGCAGCCTGAAGTAAGGGGTTCCATGGATATCTGTCTGCAGGGCCCTGCTGATACGAGGAACCGAGGGGGTGGGGAGGAGAGAGCTTAACAACACAAGCTGCTGATGGAAGACTTCCAAAGTTCTTTCAACTGCAGCTCTGAACCTACACACGGGAGTACCCAACTTTCACAAAATGTTTCCAACAGATTTGATGCTACTGTAGCAGCAACATGAAAATCTGCAGGAGTTACTTTGTGGTCACGTCCACAGCATACCAGAAACGGTGTTTCCTAGCAGCCTTGGTAGTGACCAGGCAACATTTTTATGTGGTTCCAGTGTTAAATCACACTGCAGCAGTTTACTGCTACTTGGACATCAACTCTTATGGGAAGAAGTGTGATGCAGGATGGCCATTGACTGGCATTCTATCCAATGTCCAATATAATCAGAGCAGGTTGCAGGGAAACAAATGTCTGAATTACAGTGGACCCTCGACCTACGGAATTAATCCGTATTGGAACGGTTTCCGTAGGTCGAAAAGTCCGTAGGTCGAAAATGCATTTCCCATAGGAATGCATTGAAAACCCATTAATCCGTTCCGGCCCAAGAAACCCCCCCCCCCCCCACAAAATAAAAATAAATTACAGTACAGTAAAAAAAATTAAAACTTACCTTTCTGAAGCCTTCCAGGGGGTCCCCCGCCGCCGCCATCGCCGCTGCCGGAGGCCTCTGAGGGCTTCGGCGCCGCTGCCGGAGGCCTCTCGGAGGTCCCCCGCCCCCGCCGACGCAGGCTTTCCCAGGGTGGACCGGGCCTACCAGGGGAGGGCTTCCCCCGGTAGGCCCGGTCTACTCCCCAGGCTTTCCCAGGGAGTAGACCGGGCCTACCGGGGGATGCCCTCCCCTGGTAGGCCCGGTCCACCCTGGGAAAGCCTGCGTTGGCGGGGGGGGGGGACCCCCGGAGGCCTTCCCCGCCGCCATGGGAGGCCTCTCGGAGGTTCGATAGTGCCTCTGAAGCACGATCGGCGGTGGGGGTGGACCTCCGAGAGGCCTCAATGGCGGCGGGGAAGGCCTCCGGAGGTCCCCCGCCGCCGCTGCTGGGAGCCGAGCCACGCCGGGCAATCCCGGCCATGCTCGGACTCCTGGACTTCCCCCCCCGCCGCCGCCGCTGCTAGGAGCCGGGCGGCGGTGGGGGAAGTCCAGGAGTCCGAGCATGGCCGGGATCGCCCGGCGCGGCTCGGCTCCCAGCAGCGGCGGTGGCAGGGGACCTCCGGATGCCTTCCCCGCCGCCATGGGAGGCCTCTCGGAGGTCCCCCGCCCCCACCGATAGTGCCTCCGAAGCACGATCGGCGGCGGGGGGGGGACCTCCGAGATGCCTCCCATGGCGGCGGAGAATCCCTGGAAGGCATCCGGAGGCAGATCGGCGGCCTACGGACTGGAAGGGGGAGGCGGGGAAAGCGCCAAATTTGAATTTGGCGCTTTCCCCGCCTCCCCCTTCCGGTCTGTAGGTCGATTCTCTGGCCGCAAGTCGATTAGAAACTTTGCGGCCGGAGAACTACGGAAGTGGAAAATTCCGTAAGTGGAGCTGTGCGAAAGTCGAGACTCCACTGTATATCCTTCTCTTCCCGCCCAACAACACAGACATCTCATTTTAGCTGAGTGGACTTGAAAAACGATTGGTCCTTAGATCCTGTCCCTTGAGGTGAATGGG
Source organism: Intellagama lesueurii (assembly GCA_037013535.1). NCBI lineage: Eukaryota > Metazoa > Chordata > Lepidosauria > Squamata > Agamidae > Intellagama > Intellagama lesueurii. The sequence goes on from JBAJHW010000003.1 coordinate 14,418,981, forward strand.
AGGGACAACCCACTGTAAGGACACCCTTCTGCTGTAGGAAAATAAGCAATCTATTTAGGCAGCAAGTTAAGGAACCACACCTTTTTGCTGTGTTCTAAAAAAGGCATCTGGTACAAAAAAAAAAACAACACCATGGGGACACATCTGTGAATTCTGGCCCCAATAACTTAATCCTTCCAGCAAACTTCAAATTCTGTAGAAAAATGTTAAAACCTCACCCCATCATGCATGTACATAGGTACACATCTGAATAAGGACGCCTGTATCTTCAGAAAATCCAACATCTGAGGTTATTTTATAAAAGCTAAGCATTAAGCAACCAAAATGCAGTAAAGTTTACACAACTTAGAGTCAAGAATGTTACCTTTTCATGAACATAACTTTTCAGCTATACTGGTGAACTGCAGCTGTACCTGTAGAAAGAAAATGTTTCTTAATGTCTGTTCTTGGGTGTAAGCGTTGGAAATCTGTATCATTTATTGTACTGCAGTTTTATACCACTGAACTAACATATGATTCAGTGGGCCAAGTAAAACTACAAGCTTGCTCTATGAGGCGTTTCCAACGACAAGAACCTACAGCAAGGCCCTATCGGGATAGACCTCAGTGCGGGATTCCACCCATAGTGCGAAGGCCTACAAGCCCGCCATGGGCTTCTATCATTTTTACGATGCTCAAAAAGGGGGTCCTGGGTAAGGTTTCGCAGCGTGCCACTACAATCTTAATAGTCTGACTATTTTCGACATGTTGGTGTTCTTCCGGAACACATTCCCTATCCACCCACAAACACAGCTTGAAAGATTAAGCTTAAACAAGTCGCTGTACCTTGTGTGTCCAGTTCCCCAGCTGCAGCAATGTCGATCGAGTTGTGCTGTCATTCTAATCTGAAAGAGCCAGTTGCCGATTTGTAGCTGTACGAGAACAGACATCAAAGAAGAAAAGTAAGGGTGTCAAAGAGGCTTCTGCACAACTTGCTTCCTTCTACTTCCTCATGCTATTCACTAACTGTGTCAAACACCTTGAAAGGACCAGTACTTTACGTGCTTGGGCAATGATGCACAAACAACTATTTTTGAGCACTAGACTCAAATATAACACTAGATTCATACTCTCTGCACACCATATTCCAACAAAAGGATGCTCCACCTGTGGCTTAGGACTGATGATGGCTAAACGTCATCACATCTATCCACCACAGCTCCTATAGGAAGGACCCTCCAATGTTCAAGGACATTATCATTTGCTGGGCAAAGCACAAAATGCTATTTCAGATTGACTTGTTGCTCAACTTGTTCAGAATGGCAGTTTTCATTCACTCTTTTCAGAGCAGTTGAACATTTTGCCAATCATCATAACGATTCCTTAGAACAGCCTCCCCTAGGAAAAAGATTAAATCTTCCTTTGAAGCTTGCTTCTGTCAAACAGTGGGAGGAATATCTTGCTTTTCTACTAAGGATAAGGCAACTAAACATACTAAATATCTATTTAAAATAAACTTAATTATACCATAACATTGAAACAAATCAATTTAAACACAGCAGCAGTTGGCTCCCACCATGACACTTTCTTCAGCAACCAATCCAATCAGCTTACATACAAAAGACTTTTATCAATAAACACATCTTTGCATCATCATACAAAGAAGAGGGAGCTAGCCTAATCCCAGCAATTTATGATCAAGAAATGATCAATCCTAGGAAAATCCATGTGTAATGCTCTAAATGCCACAAATAAAACAGTTTCTTACCTATTTATTAGAAGGACAGATGTACTCTCTTTAGTATCTTTTAAAAGGAAAGGAAGAAAAAGTTCAGTTAAACTCCACGTATGTCCCAGTCTACTGCCAGGAACATGTTTACTTCCAAGCACATATATCGGCTCCATGCAAGAGTAAACACCATCAACAATTTCCTTGCTACGCCCTCAACAGCATATTCACTTGCTAACACAGGTTCTGTTTCCACGAGTAAAAAAACAGGCTAGTAAAAGAAAGGGATTCTACCCTGGGTAGTGTGACAACAGCTTTCCCCCCACTCTGCTCCAGAGAGAAGCCCCACAGGCAGCCAGAGAAAGGCACAGATGGTACCCTAAGGTACCCTTCCTGCATTCTATGCAAAAGCCAGCAAACCCAGCATAAAACCTCTGCCTCCCCAGTTGCAAAGAATGCACTCTGAAGCATAAAGCCTGATCTACTGCTTTATGCTTTATCTACTTTATGCTTTAAAAGCATAAAGTCTGGTCTACTCCAGAAACACAGTTTTGGATTCCACCCTGTTCCATGTGTGAAAACTCTACCTGTTGTCTTGCAAGCAATTTGCCATTAAGTCTGTGTAGGTATTGCATATCCCACCATTCTCCCAACACTGGGTCTCAACGACACTCATATACACATATGCATAGGATACATGGGGGAATGCCTAGTTTAATTCTCACACTTCCGTTTGCCATTGAGACTTGAAAATACTCTTATTACAGGCCTCATTGTCACCAGTGTAATTGGCCTTACAATGATGGAAGCATAGCCTGTTTTTCTGTAGCCTCGTTGATCAACTGGGACACAAAAGTAAAGTGTGCCCATATTTACCACCTCAACAAGGCCATTTTAACGAAGCCCCATTCACAAACCTCTTGTCAATGGGGCTTAGTTGTTTTCTGGATGTTTAATATGTTCTGGATGTTCTCTTTAGAACTAAAGAGTCACTACTTACCTATCAGTAAGAGCAGTTGCTAAATCCAGTAACAGTCACTCTATCGATTCCTTCTGCCTGCTGGAGACCATTTCAAGAGGAATGCTTCAGAACAATATATATATATGGTCACATTCATGAACAACTCAGAAAGGCACTGCTTAACAATGAATTCAGCCACTACCTGGGACAAGGTAGTAAGTATTTGCACTTATGTAACGTCACAACCATGCCAGGTTCAATTCTTTTAGTGCCATCAAGAGGCACAAACAGCAATTTACAGCAGGGTGGGTAAAAAACAAGGATTTTTTAAAATAAATTTGATTTAAATAAAAAAACTTATTTAAATTGTAAAAAAAAATCTGATTTTTTAAATTTAAACCAAACCCACCATGATTTACAGCAACATTTACAGGATCAGTCCCTGTGAACTATTCTGATAATGTATTCCAATATTAAACATTTTCACTTGAAAGCACTCACACAAAGACTTTGAAGAATGTAAAGCAAAGAGTACACTGGCAGAAAATCAGTGTTTCCACGGGGTTCCCCTTCAATTATGCTGGCTTCCCCCGGCTGATACACTCAACCACTGCAACCTCCACCCCACTCTCAACAGCATGACCTCTGGGTTTTTCCAGTGCTGCTTGTTTCAACAAAACTACCAGGTTCTGCAAGCACAGCAGCTTGAGAACCAACGATGCCACATGTTGATCTGAATATTGCACTGCTTTTTGAACATGCCATCAGGAAGAGTCTGCTGGATGCAGATACCATACAGTGCAATTATGGCTTTATTCATATACCCAGTGAAACACCCAAAACAGTAAAATAAGGTAGGGTATTAATTGGTGAAGATACCTCTTTTATGACAGAACATCTCTTCCAAAGATCTTTACCTTCCAAATGCCTGAAAATCAGAAATTCAGAGAACTGAGTCTCAGATGTGGCTTTGTTTCAAATGCATTTTCACTAACATGCAGGATCTGTGCAATATATTAAACACAAACGTCTGATACCAATTTCTAGTGCAGTGATTCCCTATCTTGGGTCCCCTGATGTTCTTGGACTACAACTCCCAGAAATCTTGGCCAGCACAGCTAACGGTGAAGGCTTCTGGGAATTTTAGTCTAGGAACATCTGGGGGCCCAAGGTTGGGAACCAGTATTCTAGAGACTTGCTAAGAAAACCCAGCACATATTACCATCTATTATCACTACAGATTTTGGCCATCTATTTGCCCACAGAATTTGTTTCAAAACAGACATTTCCACTAATTACCTGTGTGAGATTTCAGAGAACTTGCATGAGACTTCAGGGAATTAGTGAAGCAATATGGTCAAGCCAGGCATTCAATTCCCACATGCGGTTACTTTATATGTCCCTTCATCTAAGTAACACAGCCAATACAGATCAACTGTGGGTTGCAAAGAAGAATTCCTCTTAGCACTTGCTTCATGGCTTTCTGCCTACGGGACTAGTCAAAACCTGAAGCTGTGCTGATACAAATATTGGAATAAACACCAAATCTGCCATCCTTGGCTTTCAACCGTCCTCAGCAACATTTCTTTCCTCTTCCCCCTGCTTTGGTCAACTCTGCAAGCGCCCCCAGCATTGGTTTGCTGAACCAGAAACAAATCATGGAATTACGACAAACTTACCTTTTGCATCAGCCAAACCAGCAACTCTTTCTTTTCAAAGAGGGATGAAGGCCAAATAAGGAGCACAGTAAGGAGGTTTGGCCACAGCTAGGTATTTCCATCATTCTTCTCCAAGTTTCCATTCAGTTCACACGAGACACCAGGTGCTGTTAAACTTAAGCAGGCTCACTGTAGTTTTTAAAAATTGTACCAGTTAAAGGAGATCCATTAAGACTTGCAGCAAAAAAGGACAACAAGGTCCACTTTGTACAGATTGGGTGGAAAGGTTTGCAGAAACATCGCTGGAAGGGTAGATACTACGTGAAAAGTACATGTCCCTGGTGAGTCTCCTCCTTCACAGAACAGGAGCTCTACTTCAAGTTCCAAGATGTGCCATGAGAACTTTCAGGAAGTTTGTGAGGCGCACCAATTTTGATCAACGTAGTGGTTTCCACTCTGGCTGTTACTGTTCTGCCCTTCCTACAGTCTTGCCCTTTCAGTTCAGATTTGTAGGTGTGAGAAGAGCTGCCGAAGACAATCCCTGTGGGCGATAAGCCAAGCTGGAGTGCCATCCAAACAGCCAGTGTGTTGCCTCAAACACCAACATGCTCAGGAGAGGAGGCTAAGGAAAAATCACATGCTCATGTTCAATACCAGGTGTGTCCAACAAGGTGATGATGATATGTAGAGCTGAGTAGGAAAGTTGCGGGCTCAAGCAGAAGAAATCCAGAATGGCCAACTAACTATGGAAATCTATATGTATCACTACAGAGTCTTCCAAGTCCAGGAGTTTAATTCTGAGCAATGAGATACCAAGAAGTTCTATAATCAGTTTCCAATTAAACTCATCTTCTGGCGGGTGCCACAAATGACTGCTGCTCCCCTATGGCCTTGAAACCATCCTCACTTAATAGCTGCATCATGACGGTAACATAATTTACGACCGCTGATATGGAAAAACATTTACAGCACGTAAACATTTTTACCATTAGATGAGACTCCTTCGAGAAGCCACTTTCAACAGCACTTCCACAAACAAGTGTTACATCGCACTTGAAAAGGATACTGTTTGGACCTCTAACCCCCATGACCATGCTAACTGTAACATTCTGGTAGTCCAAAAAAATTACCTTTCCCCAGTTCTGAGATAAGCATAAAAGCCAGTTACAGATGCTATGTGTGTGTGTGTGTGTTCTCTGCACTCAGTTCTGGTCAGTGCAAGTTTCCGTTCATTTCTGAAATCACTCAGCAGTTGAACCGAAAAATCATCATATATGAACTGCTGTGCAGAATTTGGATCCTGTCATTTATGCCTGCTTACCCCAGAGCTTGATAGATTTTTATGAGCACTATCATCACACTTGATCTCCAAAAGGCCAAGAAACCATTCTTCCTCATATTCTTCAAACAAGCCCACTTCAGTCCAGTTTCTTGGATTTCTTCTTTTTGGGGATTGTGCTACTTAAGATGAAACTGCTTTTCTCCTATTGTAGTGGAAAAGAAACACATAAAGGGTATTTTCAGATAACAAAATAGCAGTGTCAGAGAAACTAGATATGGCTCAATCCAACTTTTTCATATAAAGAATAAACAAGTATGCATCTGCCTCCTATGATTTTTTATTTAAACTTTCATTTGTGAACTACAAAACCCAAATACAACCAAGGTGTATGATTTTTAAAAGAATTACCACCTCATTAGGATAAGAGAGGTTTTATGGCACAGCATTACAGAAACTCAAGACTGTGATTTTACTGGATATTGCTGCTAGACCACTACTGTTCCTGAGCTTTCCATTTGGGGCTACTCCCCAGATCAAGTGGAATCTAATTTGTGATAGAACTATCTTGGAATTAAGTACAGTGGTGCCTCGATTTACGACCATAATCTGTCCCAGAAGATGGGCGTAACTCGAAATGGTCGTAAGTCGAAGCACCATTTCCCATAGGAATGCATGGGAATGCGATTAATCTGTTCTAGCATTTTAAAAAAATACCAAAAAAAACCCCACACAAAACACTGCAAGCCCCATCGGAATGCGATAGGGCTGCAAAAAATAATCACCAAACAAACAAACAAAGCCAGTCCCACTGGAACGGAATGGGGCTGCAAAAAATAAGCACGCACACCAAAAAAGGCACTGCAAGCCCCATCGGAACGCGATGGGGCTGCAAAAAAAAAAAACAAAAACCAAAAAACAAAACAACAACACAGCACAGAAACATAACCCCCTCCAGCCCAAACCCACCCTGCAAAACCCTGTAAATATACTCACCCAGGAGCACAAAGCAGCACCAGGCAGTCCGAAGCCTCCTCCGACGCACACACTCTAACCGTTGGGGCGAAAGAGCTACTTTGTAGCTCCTTCGCCCCAACGGTTATTTGAATTCCCCGCCTTATTCCCTGCTCTTTTCTGGTTGCAACTCGCAGCTCCGGCCGCAAAATTTTGCTTCGACTTGCGGCCGGAGCTGGTTGCAACTCGAAATGGTCGTATGTCGGGACGTTCGTAAGTCGAGGCACAGTTTAGGTGGCTTTAAGATCACTGCATTAAGACAAAGTGCTCAAACTGAAGTAGCAGCTTACCACTATCTCAGCACCAATGTCCTCTTCACCAGAATCCGCCTTCTGATCATCTCCACTGAAACAATGTAATTGTCCAAAATGAATGGTAGATTAAGACGTAAAATAGAAGCACAAAATAATCAACATCTGTATAGCATTTTCCAAAGCATGTTACACTCATTTCCCAATTACTACCGTTGAAACAGCCTTGTAAAAGTCGCCAACGTCCTGCTGGGATTTTATGTGCATGCAAGAAGAATCGTGGAAATTGCCACCACTTGACAGGACATGCATTACTCTCCCAGGCACGTACTCAGAGCCACATTAATCAGGCACAACTCGCTGTGGCAACTCACACGGTTCTTCTTGCACATGCATAAAATACTAACAGAGGTTTGACATCTATTCACTCTTTTGCAGATAGGGGTGAGTGGTAGGTCCCATATGCATCCTCTAAGACAGCGGTCCCCAACCTTTTTGGGACCGCGGACCATACCAGGGGGGTGCAGGCTCTGTGCACGGGGGGCACCCCTGCACTCGCGGGGGGCACGTGTCACGCTCACGGAGGGGCGTGTTGCCCACAAGCGCGACACCTCTCCGCGAGCCCGACACACCCATCAACGAGCGCAACACGCCCGCCGTGCGTGCCGGGGCAGCGGAAACCCATCTCCGCAGCCCAGTTCCAGGAAGCCCACGGACCGGCACGGGGCCGTGGACCGGGGGTTGGGGACCCCTGCTTTAAGATATTGCTTTGGGTAGGGTGGGTGGGTTAAAACACTTCTATTTCGCCTTTCTCCCCAAAAGGACCCAAGGTGGCTTACATCACTAAAACCATATTTAAAATCTAAAACAGTAAGCATACAAATATTTTTTAAAAATTTAACAAATACTATATTAGGTAATCTGATGTTGTCCAGATGGACTAGTTACCACGAATCCCAGCCAGCATGGCACACAGCAGATTATGCTGCAGTCCACCAACATATGGAGAGCGCCAAGTGGCTTATCCTCAGTTTAGGGGATACTGGTCTAAGATTAATGTACTGCCTCTAATGTACCTGATCTTTGAGAATACAAATACTGGGGGCAAGTGACTCAGCTTAACCTGAATAGAAGATCACATGCCTGGACATCTACCTTACAAATAATTCTAAGTAGACAAATGTGAATCAGGGTTCTTGAAAGCATAGTCACACATACTTTGTCTCCTCAATGGGAGAAAGAGGACCATCATCATCCAGGTATTTGTACTTCCGTGATTCCAGACATTCGTTTTCTAGTTCCTCCCCAGCATCCAATTCTGTTAATGATTTCTTGAGATGGTGTTCATATTTCAGCATTTTAATGTATTTGAAGTAGCCTTCTAAAGCACCTTGCTAGGAAAAAAGAAATATGTTCTACCATGAACAAATATGAACACATGAAATTTGGAAAGCCAACCAATTTAATAGGTTATGCAATGAGACTCTGAACTTCAGATGATGTCACTATGGGAGCCAACTCTATTGATTATATACTTTAGCATAAGAAGGCTAAAATATTTGTATAAAGGGAGTTAGTCTCTCCTGAAGATGGCTTACCTCATATAAACACACCAGCTTCAAGGGAAGATGTTTTGTTCTATAGAGCTTCTGCACAAAAGGAAATTGACAGCCCCTGTCATTGTATCTTCTCCTTCTCTCCTCTCGCGGGAGTTTTACTCGTAATCGCTTTGTATAATTTCTTGGTCCCTTGCGTCCAGTGCCTCTTGTCGCTTCTAGCCTTTTACGGTACCTATACTGTCTTCTCCTAGAGTGGTAGTCAAAAAGTGCTCGAAGGTCAAGTTTAGGTTTAGGGAATTTCACAAGACCTGCAGATTTCGCAGTGCCAGTTGAACCACCAGCTGTGGCGTCACCGTTGAGTGTGTTCTCAGGAGACTGCCCATCATGACCTGTTGAATTCACTTTCTGTGTTGTGTGCTTCAAGGCATGCAAACCAGCATCAGCCCTATTGAAGCAAAAGAAGGAAACAGTTGCTCTTTGGTGCTGCTTTGGATCAACCCCTCATACTTCACCTTAAATTAAGGAAAGTTCTTTGACATGATACACACCAGCCTCCCTCAACCTGGTCTCTTCCAGATATGTCAGAGTACAACTTCCATCACTCCAGCCCACGGCCATCAGGTATGCAGATGGAAATGGTGGACAATGGCAACACATCTGGAGGACATTGGACTGTGGAATGCCAGTATACACCCCAAGTACACCCTACTGCCACCACCTTTTCCAATTAGACCAGTGTCCATTAAGAACCACTGGGTTATGTAACCCAGTTCTTAATTCTTTTTGAAAGAATCGCCCCCTTGAGCCATTGAGGAAGTTATCATCGCCCCCCCCTCCCCCAACATAACCTCTCAATCACAACACAGGGAAATAATTCTTCAATTTATGCAAACACGTTTTTTGTTTTCTTTAAAATTGTCATCAGGACATATCGATGCAAATAATTTATTTCCAGTCTTTTTCCCATATCTCAACTGTGTGAAAAATTCTGATGTCACCCATCACTTTACTCCCAAACTTCGTGATACATGTATTTCATTATTATCTTATTTATTCAAAACACTTAAATCTAATGACCACTGAAAACAAAATTCAATTGCAAGAAAATGAAATGCCCGAAAAAAACAGTAACATTTAATGATTTAATTACAAGTGAGTTTTAAGACGCAAAAATATAAAAAGGGCATACGAACAAACCGCAATGCAGGAACTAAGAATTTGAAGACAAAAACTCTGAAACTAAATTAAGATTCGAGGAAAATATATATTCATGCACACTGTAATACTGCAGCAAGAGGAGCCACTTCAAGCAGTCTTACTAAAACAAAGATCATACTGAAGATATACTGACAGCAAAAGAGCATAGAAATACACAAACAATAGGTACTCACACTTCTGAATCTTGGTTATCAGGAACAGATCTAGTTGAGCAAGTTTCCAGCTGTAATAAGGGTTGGGAAGAACTGCCATTCCTGAAGTCTTCAGCATCATCTGACAAGGTGGTTTCCGTTTCACTAGTATCAGCCATTTGCTGCTAGCAGTTTGTTCTAAAGCAGCGAAGGTGGCACACGCTCGCCTCTTTTTAAAACAAAATCTACTTAAGGGCTGCAGCCTGTGAAACAAACCAGAAACCAAGATCAACATGCAGATTTCCTATCAGAAAACCTTGTGTATGTTAAAAGCAAGGATAATAATGTTCTCCATAGGAAACAAATGCCAAATCCACTAGTCAAAAAAAAGCATGCAAGCTTCCTGTACCTGCAAATATTTTCACCAAGTAAAATATTACAAAAAGTAAGAGTTGAAAAAGAGGGGAGGAAAATTGTCTATTTCCCTCCCACTCTCTCTTAACACCTGCCTTTTGTACATCTTGCCTGATACAAGATGTAGACACCTAAATAGATTTCTGAATCACTTATACTAAAATCTGGTCTTCTGCAACTTGATAGCCTTTTTCGTTTGTCTATCACCTTACAGCAAAAAACAAGCTATGTTTATGTAGATTTTTAGTTGCTCTGCCAAATCATTATTTTAATACACTTCCTGGCATTGTCTCTTTTTAATTGAAATAAGCTCTCTACAACACCAATGAAGAGCATAGCGTTAAATAATTTTAACTAATAGAGTCAGCCACCATTAGCTAAAGAGTGTCATCAGTACAATCTTAGCACTGGACTCATTCAAAGTCTGCACTCAAGCATTAACTAATGCCTCATGCTGTGTCTCAGTGCCAGGCATTGATTCTTGAAAACAAGTGGCCCTACAATTTATTCTGAGATCACAGATCTAATTGCATTCAAATTAATCTACACCATCAATCCCAATACACCCCGATTCACAGATCCATACTACCATGCAATTAAAAAAGATGGCATAAAATCTCATCTTTTCTCAGATGTGCTTCATTGAGAAAGAAATTAATGTGTATAAACACAGGCAAAACACTTTACTTCTCTCCTCAGTGACTTTCAAAGAGATCCCACCTATGTCTATCATAGCAATAGCCACCCAAGGTGAAATAAGTCAAGAGAGAAAAAGAACTGCAGTTGAACTATTAAAGTAGGTGTTCATATCTCCATTCTGTTGTGCAGCTCCTTGGAGGAGTACCATAATCAGCTTGACACCTACCCCACAGGGCTGTTATGAGCATAACATGCACAAGGATCGTATCTACAACTGAGATCCTTAGAGCAGCCATTTTCAACCTTTCACTGGAAGGACAGATCCTGAAGCTGAGGCTTCAATACTTTGGCCATCTCATGAGAAGAGAAGACTCCCTGGAAAAGACCCTGATGTTGGGAAAGTGTGAAGGCAAGAGGAGAAGGGGACGACAGAGGACGAGATGGTCGGACAGTGTCATCGAAGCTACCAACATGAATTTGACCCAACTCCGGGAGGCAGTGGAAGACAGGAGGGCCTGGCGTGCTCTGGTCCACGGGGTCACGAAGAGTCGGACACAACTAAATGACTAAACAACAACAAATGAGCCCAATATGAAAGAAATATAGGCCACACCAGGATTGTATGAGTTGCATAACAAACCTTATAAGGTGGTGTGTGAAAAATTGTTTCCAGCTTGTGGCCCCCATCAAATGTCCCAAGGCTCCTCAGGGGACCATATGCCCACCCTATTGAAAATGGCTACCTGGCTTAAAGCACTCCTCCAACTGGTGGGAAAAGCAGGGCTTAATTGGAACAATAAACAGTCACTAAGAAACTCCACATACAGAAGAGTAAAGCTGAAAATAAACATCTCATTTTAAAGAAAAGAAGAAATAAACCTTCACCCTTGTTTTCTCCACCCTCCAAAACAAGGACAGCTAAGAAACCTGCAGCACCCCAAGGTTCCTAGACTCCAAACCCCACCAGCCCTGGATATGCCTGGGCAATCATAAGGGATGATGGGAACAGGAGTGCATCAAGAACTTAAGGGCCTCCTCAACCCTAGATATACCTCTAGGCAACCATGTGGGATGATGGGAACAGGAGTGCACCAAGATCTAAAGGGCCCCATCAGCCCTAGATATACCTAGGCAATCATGTGGGATGATGGGAACAGGAGTGCACCAAGATCTAAAGGGCCCCATCAGCCGTAGATACCCCTAGGCAATTTTGGGGGATGATAGGAACAGGAGTGCACCAAGATCTAAAGGGCCCCAGCAGCCCTAGATATACCTAGGCAATCATGGGGGATGATGGGAACAGGAGTACACACCAAGATCTAAAGGGCCCCATCAGCCCTACATATACAAGGGCAATAGTTTGGGATGATGGGAACAGGAGTGCATGAAGATCTAAAGGCCCCCTGGCTCGCCATCGCCCCCTTACAACGAGCCCAGAAACGATGGCAGCCATCACGTTGGACAACGCCATGAAAAACAAAGGTTGGACGGGAAGACAGAAAAAGACCGATTTCTTAACCTCAATAACCCCTTTACCAGCCAATATCACAACAAGGCCCCCCCATTAGGCCCCCCGCCACCATTTCCCAGCCGGCCGCGTTCTACTGAGAGCACCGACCCAGCGGATGGCGACGGATTACAACAACTCACCACAGTCTCACGCCATCCAAGAACAAGGCCTTCCCCTTCCTGCCGGGTCTGTTAAATAGGTTTTCAAGTCTCGCGATATTTTTATTCCGGGGACGAAATTCCGGGGCTGACGGGAAGAAGGGTAGACCGCCCCCGTTTGTTTCCGTGCGACGCCATCTTCAGAAGGGCACGGAGAAGGGATAGCTGTGATTGGCCGACGAGGTCTAGCGATAAGCTGGTTGGAGGGTGATGAAGGACGTAGCTCCGGAGAAGAGATGGGGTGTGCGCGCGTGCAGAAAAGAGCAGCTTGCTAGGGTGTTGAGAGGACGTTCCTGTAAGTAATTTGGGGATGATGCCCGTTGCATTGCAGGGATATGAAGTGAGCCCTCAGAAGCCAGTGGCGTTGGACTCAAAGAGGTTTATTCTTAAGGAATTGTGCATTGCAGTTGGGTGGTGTAATTGTGCACAAACTTTCTAAATAGTAGTGCTCCAATCCTATGCATGTTTCTTTGGACGTAAGCCCAGCTCAAAACTGTGAGATTCGCTCTTGAATAGGTATATTTAGGTTGTAGCCGATGAACAATGAAAGTCAAGTGGTTCTACTTTGTTATTGTTAATATAATTATTTATGCTTCACTTTTCCTGTAGTGTACATGATTTTTCTCCTTGTTTTATATTTGCAACAACAGCCCTGTGAGGAAGACCGGGCTCAGAGATTCTGACTGGCCCAAGATCACCCAACTGAGTTTCACAGCTCAGCAGGGAAACTTGGATGCATAGCTTCCAGGTGCCAGTCAAGCACACTAACCACGGCATCATCCTGGTTCACACTGGTTTGTTTCCTAGTTTAGGATTCTGGTTTGAGTTGTCTGTTAGCTGTATTGCAAATTACAAGTAGCCTTAATCTTGGAAATGTGTTAAAATCGATGCATGAGTGTCCACGTTTGTGATGTTCCTCATGGTAAATGGAAGGCAATAGTAGAAATTTGAGATTCAACAATATTGTGGGAATTACAGTGATGTTATTTTGTATATGTACTAAAAAGCAAGAAAAATAGGAAATCTAATTTTATTGACTGATTTGATTTCTATACCGCCCATCCGTCCAGAGACCATTCTGGACAGTTTACACCAATAAAAATGACCATAATAACAGTAACACATGAAAGCGACAAACCAAAAATTAAAGTAAAAACAAAATTAACAGTGCAATTAAATACATTAAAAAGCATTAAGAGGTAGGCAGTAGTAGGTAAAATGTAAATCTCATACTTCTGGTGCTTGGTGTAATAGTGTCATGATGAAACATGGAACCGGGGCAAAATTCCAGAATTTGGAGGGAAAGCATGTATAATTGTTGATACTGGACACATATTCATAGTGGAGCATTACACAGCTGATGGCTTAGGTTGCAATTCTATACTTAGTTAGGTTTGTCCAAATTCAGTGTTTCTTACTTCTGAGCAGATATAAACAGAATTGTGTTGTTTACATGGCTTGGTAACAAACACTTTAGAAGACTGTCCTTTTAAGGAGTTTGGTTTCCAAAGGCCATGGAGGAGCTGGCTGGTCAGGTAGAGTGAAACAGCTGCCTCACAGTTGGGTATCAGAAATGGCAACAAGTGGCTATTTCGTATGTGTATCATTACAGGATTTTCTGTCTCGTGTGCCAAAATAATTTGGTTGGCTTTACATTTTAAGCAAAATGTCTTGGCCTCACCTCGGGCACAGTTGGATAGATAGAGGGATGGAATTGTTGAGACCTTTTGCCTTAGACAAATAACCTTTGAGACAGGAGGTATAGGAAAGGCTGTTTAACTTACCGACAAGTCTGTAAATATGGATTCCAAAGTGATAAGTTACACATAGGCTTTTATAGACAAAAATAAACAAAGACCACTCACAAAAGTATAAAGAAATGATTCTTTCAAGTAAGCATAGCTCAGGGTATAATTTAGAGTGATACATTTCTTGACCATTTAGCTATTATCCTAGATTATGATGAGCTTTGTCTTTTCTGTTGGACCAGGAATAGGAATGTCTTTGGCTGGGAAACAGAAAGTAACATGACAGTGCTAATGATTTTATTTCTTTATAGCAGAGAAAATACAGAGTCCGTGCTTAGGATGGCATAATTTTGCTTTTCCATGATTTGGCTTTGAGGTTTTCAATAAAACATTGACTTTACATTAATACACTATCTATATTCATTGGTTTAACATGGAGCATGCAAATGAGTTTAAATAAGGAGGAAGCCCTCGTGATGTTTAACACAGTGGTGGACCTGAATAAGGAAGTAGAAAATTTGGCTTCCAAAGGGATAGTCATATAAGTCTGCGACAATAAAAATAGCCAAGTGTCTACTCATTTCACAGGTTCCAGCTATTGTTCCTGCAAAAGGGGTGTTACTAGAATTTCACAGACTGCAATACTTCCTTTATTCTGTTATCCCAAGTTTTTTGGGAGGAAGAAACATAAATAATTTAAAGTAGGCATGCAATACTACATTACTGGCAGAAAATTGCAGTGTTCTGGAGTGGTTGGTGTGACGGTCAAAAAACTGCAAAAGGAGTATTTCATTAGAATTTTAAGAAGTAAAAAATAATGATTGTAGAAGAACTGCATAATGTTACAGTGGGCATTGAAGAAATCAAAATTGTTGAATATTGTCTATACTTTGGTTTATTCTTTAACCAAAATGGAAACTGCAAAGTATTTCGAGACTTACAAAGGCAGCCATGAATAATAATAATGGCATGATGTCTAGTCAATTCTGACTTATGGCAATCCTTTCCAGGGTTTTCTTCTGGGAGCGCCCTGGGACTGTGCAGCTTCCCCATGACTATACAAGCTGGCTGTTCTCCTCGGAGACACAGTGGGGAATTTAACTCCCAATCTCTGGTTTTGCAGCAGATACCTAAACCACCGAGCTGTCTAGGTATTTGAGACTTAGACATGTAGCCATGAAGGAACTAGAAAAATGGTCCTCAAGCTAAAGATTGTGTTGCTGGAGTTTAAGGTTAAGATAATTGATACAGCAATATTCTTGTTTGACACATGCAGATGTGAAAGTTGGACTAAAAAAATCATGTAGTGTTTGAGGATGGTTTTACAGATACCACAGGCCACGGAGAAGACAAAGTGTAGATAAAATCAAGCCTGAAGTCTCCTTGGAAGTTAAAATAACTACACTGAGACTACTGTGTTTTGGGTATATCTTAAGAACATAAGAGTCACTGAAGAAGACAATAGGGACAGGAAAACTTGAAGGCAGCAGGAAAAGAGGAAGAGTGATATGAGATGGTATGACTCCATAAAGGTAGCCATGGGCTTTAGCTTGTAAGACCTGAGCAGGACTGACAATAGTAAGAAACCTTACTCTGTGTTCCTGGAGAACTGGGCTAAAGTCTATGAAACCTTAATGCCAAGTGCACACTGTTAGTCTTTACATTCCAAGGAAGCTCTTTGTTGTATTTATTATTTATTTATTTAAAATGTGTTTGTACCTTTCTTGTGCTTAGACAGTTACTGCTGCAACAGACGAGCACAGTTACCCCACCCTCTATTCCTGCATATTGTGCTCTGATTCCTTAGAAGCTGACTTAAGAACAAGTCAGCAGTAAGTAGCTCTGCAAATATATACACCCTGAGTTTAATCACTAAACCAGTGTGTTCATTAACAAACTTGTAATCTGTCTTGGATTGTACTCTGATCTCTTTGTAGCTCAGCTCTTTGCTTTACTCATTGAAATAAAACATGGCCAGAGTTGAGAAGTTTGCTTTTCACGTTCCTACTTTGGAAGAACTTGTTGAAGGTAAGTAACTATGATTCTCAATGTTACAATAAATGTTGTGAGGGGAAAATTGGGTGAAGGCAGAAGGATGGAATCAGTAGAACAAAATTTGGCATTGTGCTTCCCTTATTCCTTTATTTATTATTCAAAATCAAGTGAACGTTCACATTTACTAAGCAAATGGTGAAATACTATTTTTTTTAAAAAAACAGACTGTACAGTGGCTTGCTTTTATTAACATATCCTATGAAAAAACAGATTCCCAGTGTGGTGTAGTAGATAAGAGTGACAGACTAGGACTCTGGAGAACAGGGTTCGAATCCCCACTTGAGCACAGAAACTCACTGCGGGAGTTCAACTGATAAAACCACTCTTAAATGTCCAATATACCTTGAAGCCCTATTAGGGTCGTTATAAATCAGTTCCAACTTGACGGCAGAGAACATGAAACAGTGCCGTCTGGAATCTTTCTTTGTTGTCCATTTTAGAGATTTCCTAGAGCTTTATTAGTTAAAAGAGCTAGAATGAGTAAGCTAAGAGGCTTATGTCTAGATGGAAAGGGTCAAACTATATCTTACAGGCTGCCTGGCGTTAATGTTAAGAAAAGTTGAAGGCAGGAAGAATACTGAATATGAGATGGATTGACTCTATAAAAGAAGCCACGGTCTTGAGTTTGCAAGAGCTCAGCAGGGCTGTTAACGAGAGGATGTTATGGAGGTCATTCATTTATCGGTGCACTGTAGGTCAGGGACAACATGAAGGCACGTAACAACAAGAAACTTTTATTTGAAGAAGAAATTCCTTAAATGTTGAAAAGGTCTGATGGTCACTTCACAGATCTCCACATCCTAGGCTTTGTTTGCATATGTGATTGCTCAGTCAGGAAGAACACTAACAGATTTTAGGATTTAATACTGGGCTTCCTGCAGCAAATACATTCACCCTCTTTAACTTAAAAAAAGGAAAGAAACACAGTAGCAACAGAATTACTCTTGACCAAACAGCTTAATTCTGTTTTCATGGCATTGCAAGCTTCGAGATCATCTAACACATTGCATTCACTTTGCAAATGCATTCACACTTTGTATTCACTTTCAGAAATTCAATCAAACCCCGTCTTTTCACATAAGCTGTTTTGGATACTCTCCTCACATGGTTGCCTATTACGTTGTTTGTTTTTAATTTGTTTTTCTGATCGCCATTGCCATTGGAGGGTGTGTTTTTTTGCCGGGGGGGGGGCAGGGAGGAGAAGTTATTTCCTTGAATAATATTTGTCTGGTTTTTGGGGGGGTGGTTGGGTGTTTTTTTGTTTTTATCTGTGTAAACCACCCAGGCTAGCGGCATGCCTCTAGACAGGTGGTGCAATTTTTGAATTAATTAATTAATTCACTTTCCTTTTCTAGTTCTGGAAAATGGATTGAAGGAAAACTTTGCACATGTCCAAGTTTCTGTGGTGGACTGCCCTGATTTGACTCAAGAACCTTTCAAGTTTCCTGCTAAAGGTAATTAGTAAGATATGCAGCCAAATGTTATATAGGTGGGATGCTCCTGTTCAGCATGCTACCCAGCCGTACTGTTTCCCAGGACATGCTGTTTCCTAGTTTTCCTCCTCTCCGAGTAGCATTCAGTGGCCACTGAGCATGTTCAGTCCTTACTGAGCTTCTGCACCAGCCATCTTAGGCTCCCTGATTATTCAAATCATGAAGTTTTTCCCAAGCTTATTAACATCTATCTTGTAGGTGATTATTCCTTTATCAGCTATCCCCTAATTGCATGACCAACACCTCTGAAAATGCAAAATGACTAGCAAACCCGCAAGGAAGTCAAGTCAATCTTTTCCATGTTGGAACTGCCAAGTGACGCTGTTGCAGTATCTATATCATGCTTAGGGCATTCTGTCTTGCCAACATTTGGACATGTGCTTGAACCCCAAGTTTATAGACCATCTTTGCTTTGGAGGACTTGGATTCTTACTTATAACTTTTTAGTGATGCAGTAAAGGCATTTCAAAACCTTGGACTTTGTTCCCCTTTTCATTGTTCTAAGCTGGTACTCATCATCACTGTATCTTATGGCAGTGAATTGTATGTGTCAGTATTCTTCTGTCTGGGACCTTCAGATGTGTTGGACTACAACTCTCCCAACATAGCCAACAGTCATGGATGTTGAAAGCTGTAGTGTTTGTGGACACTAAATGAAGACCAGTGTGGAAACCTGGCAGACCCAAAGATTCAACCTTAAGTGTCTTGACTTGTTCCTTGTTTTCTCCAGAATGAGGAACAACATACTACATTGTGCTAAATCAGCTAATACATGCATATGTGATATTTATTTTTAATCAGTGCAGACACAGTTGGGAAAGTAATTCAGTTTGTTTTCTTCCCTTTCGTCCTCTGTGGATTCAGAAACAATGTCCTTCAAACAGGAATAGGAGTCATTCTCCTATTACGGGTTGTTGACTCAGAAGTAAAGATAATTGGTGGCCACAGCTGGAGTCAACAGTGAGCAGAGTATAAGGGAGGATAACATTCTCTATGGGTCTTCTGAAGGGTCAAGGTTTCTATGTCCCACCTGTAGAACAACCCACGGAAATGACATCTAATTCCCCATATGTCTGGTGTATATTGTTGATAAGCACTTCTTGTATTTCGTATGGATGTGAAAGAAATAATAGATTTTAAACTATTCTTGAAAGACCACTTAGCTACTCAGAAGATGAATAATTGTGGGAAATCTCTGAAAAGACTCTTTCATGCTACTGTGGAAGTTTTCTTGTACTGTACTATGCAACTGCGCAGTGTGAAACTGTGTTTTGAGGGGTGCACTTTCTCTTTTCTTGGACTGCCATTCCCAAAATTTTCCAAGAACTCTGGGAATTGCAGCCCCAAATGCAAATCTGCACATCTGTAGGTTTTGGCTCCCGCAAAGAAGGGCTTTTGAGTCAATTACCTGCATCATCAGCTTCTCTTTGCTTCCTGTTGTTGGTTTGTTTTTAAAAAACAAAACTGCCACAGTGCTTTCTGGGAGTTGTAGTTCTTTGAGAAGCACCCTTGATATAGCCTAATGGGCAGTGAGACTACAAGTCCCAGAAGCACCACAGCAGTTTTTTTTTAAACAAATCAGTCACAGGAAGCAAGCTGGTGATGCAAGTATATAACTCAGAAGTCCTTCTGTGGGTCTCAAAACCTACAAGTGAGGAGATTTCTGGAAATTGCAGTCCAGAATCAGGTACACCCCGACTGTGTATCTCCCCCACATCCCAGAATCCATTGCTGCATGCTGTGAGTCCATGACAAATGTAAAGAGATTTCACAGCAGACAGTGATGTCGATGGAAACCCTAGAGGATATCAAGTTTAAACGCTACAGTACTTGAACTATTTAAAGAAAAAAAGACCAAAAGACAACTTCCTGTTTACAGTCAATGCTGTGAAATTGGTCTATGCTCTTAAAAAATTGTTCCTTCAAATGTTTTGTTTTTCTTACAGGTATTTGTGGCAACCCTAGAATTGCAGATGTGGGGGGTGTTCCGTACCTTGTGCCCCTCGTACAAAAAGATAAGGTGAACGCTTTAAATCTTTGGTTAACACATCTGTACTGCAGTTCTGCTGCATTCTTTAAACTTTTCGAAGGTGTTCTTCTGCAGCCTGCAAAATGCTGTGCGTTCTTTCATTCACCAGCTTTTGTCTGTTTTGTTCAAATTGTTTGTTGCTGTTATTTTAAAAGGAGGAGTGTGTGTGCATTTGGGTTCACACAAAAGCAGGGTCTGCAGTGACATTTTCTTGATGAAAGCTACTTCAGACCTGATCTCTGGTTTCCTCCTTTTTCTTAACATTTCTTTGCTTGTTGATGTCTTATTTGCAAATAGGCCCTTCTTGACATTTCAGTTTCTGTCCCCTTGAATAATTTTTAATGATAGCACTAGGCTGCTATCTTTATTTCCATCCACCAAACTAGCAAAGAGCACTACCGGGCCGTGGAGAGTGACCTCCCCCCCCGCACACACTCCCCCCCGCACAGCCTGTTTGCACCTGTGCGAGCACTGCGCCGCCCTTTGTGCATGCGCACAAGCGTGGGTGCGCCCGCACGAGCACTGTGCCGCCCTTTGCATGTGCGCCCGCGCAAGAGAGCGCTCCTTTGTGCATGCGCACGAGCACAAGGGGATGCCCCGCCTTCCCCAGCTGGTCCACGGGGCTAAAAAGGTTGGAGACAGCTGATCTAGGTCATAGTTTCCCAACCTTGAGTCCCCACATGTTCTTGGACTACAAATCCCAGAAATCCTGGCCAGCACACCAAGTGGTGAACGCTTATGGGAATTGCAGCCGAAGAACACCTGGGGACCCAAGGTTGGGAACCAGTGGTCTAGGCCAATACCATCAACTTTGACCAGCAGCAGCTCTGCAGAGATTCAGGCAGGACTCTTTCCTAGCCTTACCAAGCGATGCTGAAGCTTGACCCTGGAAATGTCTGCCTGCGAAGCATTCATTGGGCTGCTGAGCTGTAGCCCTTCGCCTGAAGATCCCCCTGAACAGACCAAATAGACGCATCCAGAGCTTGGAAAAGTTAGTTAGGACTATAACTCTCAGACTGCTGCAGCCACCATGAGCTGGGGAGTTCCGGGAATGGAAAGAAACTAACTTTTTCAAACTCCAGTTCTAACTGATGTGGTGCTCACACGTAAGGAGGCAGCCCACCCTGTTCCCTCTGTGTTGCTAAAAAGCCTTCCCTGAGAGTGCTTCAACCCTTGGGGGGAGGCTTAGAATGTAGGGTAGGAAGCTACAATGAGAAGGGGGGAAAGGAGGGAAAGTCAGGTGCCACCCAGTTTGCCCACCATCTCTTGCCGGTCCACCTCAGAGGCCTTCCCTAAATGTCTTCCAACCCCCCCCCCCCCCCAGAAGTGGCCTTCAGGACTGCCTGGGGACTGAAGTGGGGAGAAAGGAGCAGGGGACTCACCTTGCGCAAGCACCATGTTGGAAATGTATACATGTGTGCCAGAGACTGGAAAGTTGACTCTTTTGGATCACAACTTCTAGAATTCTCCCACCCAGCAAGGCCATCCTGGCAGAGGGGATTACAGGAATGACATTCAAAAAAGTAGCTTTTCCTGGTGGGTTTGTGCATAACTTGTACCTGTGTTGATTTTGGGCATCAGTCCCTGCAAAGGACAATCCCTAACCAAGGCATTAGGATTGTAGGGTTCATGCGATCAGCTGAATGCATGTGTGTGCCAAGATAAGGCCTACCACTGCAATCCCATCCCCCACGGTACCCAAGTATGTGATAGTATCATTTGAAAAATGGAATGTTAGACCTCCATGGGGTGGATGGGTCTTCCATCTCAGTATTGGCCAGACCTAGATCTACTTGGTTTCTGTAAAGTGGCTGGATTGCTTTCTCCCAGGGGACGTCCTAGGCATGGAATGAAGATGCGCCAAGGACAAAACATGGGAATGATAAATCAGTAAATGTGTCTTTCTTTAGGTTTATGACCTGAACACAGTAGCAAAAGAAATACAGCTGCCCGGAGCTTTTTTCCTTGGTGCTGGAGCGGTTTCATCCAGAATTGTTGGAGGCAACGCTGAGGTAAGTAAACATGAGTGCTTCTGCTGGGGTCACTGAGCGTAAAAGGGCAGTGGCACAAGTACTGTGCGCTATTTTTGGAGTTGCTTGACACATGCTCAGTCAGGCCCACACTCCTCAAGGACAGCCTGCAAAAGAACACTTGCAGAATTGCAGTTACGTGCACAATAATATCCAACAGGATTCTGGCCAAGAAGACCTCTTGACTCAGAGTGGTAGCCTGCCTTTCTGCAGACTAGCAATAAAAAAGCATCTATAGTCAACGAAATAAAAATACGCAAGACAAGTAAGAAAAGATAAAAGAGCCGACGAAGCTGTTTAAAGCGTAATAAATTTGCGGGAACAGAATCTGACTGGATGCAGACAAAAGTTTGTCTCAATGAGCAGATGTTTGTTTTCAGGTAAGCATGTATACACTGGTGTTCCAAATCTTCCTGTAAGGAAAGTATGTCCATGTGATCCCATGAAAAGATCCTACGAGGGTTCCAGAAAAAGAGGTGCAGAAGGCAGAAAGTGCAACGGTGCATTCACAGGAGAAATAATGGTAATACCATGTTTCCCCAAAAATAAGACATTATTACATTATACAATGAAATAATACATTAATTTTTGCTCCCAAAAACGCATTAGGGCTTGTTTTCAGGGGATGTTTTATTTTTTTTCATGTACAACAATCTACATTTATTCAAATACAGTCATGTCATCTTCTTCTGGTTGCTGCACAGTGGTGGAGGGCGGGGATTCACTTAACTGGGGCTTATTTGTGGGGTAGGGCATCCTGAAAAATCATACTAGGGCTTATTTTCAGGAAAACAGGGTAATAATACCTTGCAAGCCGTTCTTTCCTGTGTTGTGGCCCAAGGCAAGGCACCCTGCCACCAAAACTACAGTACTGTCCTATGTTCACTTCCCTCCCTGCCCTTCAGGAAGGGAATTAAAAGCTCTGCCTGTTCAAGGCTATAAACAGGATGCTTTGTCATCTTTCTGCACCACAGAAAGACATGGCACGTGTCCATAGATTTCTGTGGCAAATGTGATCATGATGAATATAACTGCACCAGTCTGTAACTTTGATCAGTCATAGCTAGCGTAGGCAATATTGCAGGTTGATGAGAATCGTGGTCCAACAACCTCTGAAAGGCCAAAGAGCCTCTAATCTTAGATAAATGCTACTATATCTCAATAGTATTTGGGTATCCCTGAATTCTTCTGGCTTGCTTTCTCTGCCTTTGGGATGAGGCCATAATCTGAAGTGTGCTTTTGCTCTCCCTCGTCCCCTTTTCCTTGTTCACCGACTGTGAAGATGGATAAATAGAACTGATCAATTCATGTGCATTTTCCACTCCACCACACCCATCCCTACCCTTCTAGCTTATTCCTGTTGTTCTAGCTAAAAGTGAGGAAAAAGCTGTTGTCAACGAGAGTTACATTGCCAAGATTAATCCGGAGGATGGAGGGTGCCTGCTGGAGAAGTACAAATCCAAATATAAGGACTGCGAATTTGGACTGTTGGCCAACCTGTATGCCAGTGAAGGCCTTCCTGGAAAGGTGGGTAGTTTCATTGGCTTGAATATTTTTACCAGCCTGTATTAATAAGCTCCCAAACTTACTAGCCTTTAAAAAAAAGGCTAGTCTGGTAGAGGGGAGCAGCGCGGGAGAAGGAAAGGAAGGAAGCTTCTTTCTGCTATCATTCTGCTTGGTTTCGGAGCTATGGAATGTTACATTTTTGGATGATAATTTCCAAAGATGCCCAACCAGTTAAAGAATAAGGGTCCCATATCAGGTCTTGAAAACGAGACAAAAGAGTTTCTCTTTCTTTTATTTTTAAGGTGATTGAAGTGAGAGCGAATAGGAGAACTGGCGAGCAGAACTTCATATCCTGCATCAGGAAAACCTTAGAAAAATATTATGGTGACAAACCGGTTGGGATGGGTGGTACATTTGTTATCCAGAAGGGAAAAGCAAAAATACATGTTATGGTAAGTTAGTTTTGATAAAAATTGTTTTCTGTAGGATGTCCCATTCACTGAAATATTGGGGGTGGGGATCTAGATGAAGGCAGCAGGAAAAGAGGTTGCCCAAATAGTAGATGGACTGACTCAATAAAGGAAGCCACAGCCATGAGTTTGCAGGACCTGAGCAGAATTGTTAGTGATGGAACCTCTTGGAGGTCACTAATTCATGCGGGTGCCATAAGTCAGAAGCAACTTGGTGACACATAACAAACCAAGGTAAAGATAGCCAGTGTGTTGTAGTGGCTGGACTGGAACATAAGAGAAGCACATTCTAAGTCCCCACTCAAGAAAGTGTACATGGCTTTCTTCCTCCATACTTTATCCTCACAACAGCCCTGTGATGTAGGTCAGGCTGATGAGGGTGTCTTGTCAAAGGCCACCCAGTGAGCATCATGGCTGAGTGAGGACTTGAACCCCAGTCTCCCAGGTCCCATCCAGCATTCTAGCCATGAAACCACATCAGACAGGGAATCCCACAAATATCCCTCCCTAGACCTGACAATAAACCAACAGAACTGTAAAGGATTAAAGGACTTAATTTTGTTCTCTCTTCTTTTTTATACTCCAAATATTCACCCTGAGACAGTTTTGCCTCCTGGGAGGGCTTGCCCTGCAAGACTGGCATTTAGTCGCTGGGTGATTTGGGTCTCAGTAAATTCTGGGTGCAGGATCTGGTGACTTCTGTCCCCCTACTTAGAATCATAGAATAATGAAGGTGGAAGGGCCCTAAAAGGCAGAGTCCAACTCCCTTGTCATTGCAGGAATTCGAATCAAAGCATATCTACGAAGTGGTTGTCTACATTTCTCTTGAATGCCTCCCATGTTGGAGAACACGAGATAATTGATTCCATTGCTGTACTGCTCTAACAGATAGGAAGTTTTTCCTGATATTCAACCAAATTTTTCTTCCCTTTAATATGGTCGCCCATCTCCTCTGTATGATGTCACTAAGGACCTGTAGCATTCTGATTGGCTAGTTTTGGGGGGGATGGAAGCCTAGTCTTTTTTTCCATGCTGGTGTGTGTGTGTAAAAGACAATGAACTGTGCAAATAATGGGAGCTGTGTCTGTTATTTGCAAGCCTGGTGCGACAGACTCTTTGCTAAGAATCGAGGGTGACTGCAGTGATGCTAACTTAACATTCATTCTATTGCTTCTACATCATCTTTACTCAAATGCAGTAACATTCCTATTACAGCCTTCTGAATTTTCAGCCTGTCCCTTGAATACAGAGGAGGATGTGAACAGCTGGCTGAAGTTTTTTGAAATGAAGGCTCCACTGATTTGCCAGCCTGTGCTAGTTTCTCAAGATCCAGTAAGTCAATTTATTAGCATGGGGTGCGGATCCTGTTGATATTTGTCATGTGAAGCCCTTAAATATTAGTTTGGCTCATTAGCCCTAGGTTCATGCATATGTGTTTGTCCGTGTGTATGCACACACACAGAAGAGGCACCTTTGATTTTAAATACCCTTGTTAGCATTTTGATTGCATAACTAGCTTTGAGATCAGTTGTATGTACCTCATTTGTACGTCTCATCCTCTGGAGACCTACAACGCTGTATGATGTCATGTTTTCTAATAAGAGGCATCATAACGAATTGTCATATGCCAAGAATCCATTTATACAATACAATTTCTTATGATGCCCATTATTAGAAAAACTACAACGTCATGTAAAGTTCAAAGGCAGCAGGAAAAGAGGGAGATGAAATACGAGATGGATTGACTCTCTAAAGGAAACCACAGGCTTGAGTTTACAAGAGCTGAGCAGGGCTGTTCAGGACAGGATATGCTGGAGATCGCTCCTTCATAGGGTCGCCATCAGTCAGAGGCGGCTTGACAGCAGGTAACAACAATGATGGCATGTGTGAAGAGTCTCTAACTACAAAAATAAAACATACCAAAAACAGTGCTTAAGATCTGAAAATACTTCTGTGCACTACTACTGTAATGTACAATATGAGTTTACATTATCAGCCTTCCATTCCTCTTGCTGGCATGCTCAAGTTCACATGTTCACTACTTCATTTGCAGCAGCTTTCACATTTGACTCTCTGCTTGCAGACTTAAAATGTTACATCTCAGCAAAAGGAACACCACATGGCATTTCTGCATATTGATTTTTCATACTTCAGAATTTTATAGAAAGAAGGATTGGAGCATAATCAGGAAGCGCTACGTTGTAGGAGCACATCATCTCCTAGAATTCCCCAGCAAGCACAGCTAATGGTTTTTCCAAGTAATATTTCTAAGCTTTGCATTGGAACCCATACAGGGCTTATCAAAGCCGGCCCTATCATTGGGCAGAACAAGGTAGCTGCCTACGGCAGATTTGGCATGCTATGAAAGGAAAACAAATAGTTATTTAATATTTTCTTTGTGTAATTTGACTGCTGAAGAGAGGGAGGAGGTCTTCAAAGGTTTTCTCCCTCAGTTGCTAAAATAACTTGGTCATGGATGTGAGGCGTTTTGACCTGAAACCAGGGGGGGGGGGGGGTGCATTCGTTTTTTTCACCTCAGGCCGCAAAGTGTTTAGAGCTGACTTTCTTGATATGAAAAGTTGATTCTGCAGAGTTCCCTGGACTCGGGTGTATTATTTCTTCATTTATTCTCAAGGGCTTTGATCTGCGTGTGGAGCATACCCATTGTTTCAGCCACCATGGCGAAGGAGGACATTATCACACAGACACAACTCCCGAAACTGTCGAGTACCTGGGGTATTTTGTGCCTGCTGAGTGTCTCTTTCGAATCGATCGACCGAAGGAGACGCACATGGTTGGTCGTGATTAATTTGGCATGGGATCAAGTCTGAGCAGGAAGCCAATTGTGACTAAGGAATAAGAAGCCAACTGAATGAGGGCCATTTGCTTTTATCCAAGGCATGTTATAAATATGTCTAATCATCACAGAAAAATAGCACTTATTTTGCTTATTTACTTTTAAAAGGGCACCATTTATTGATAACTTCAAATGAAGCCACATCTAAATCTTATGCCAAAGACCACTAGGAGTCAAACTGTTACTTAAATATTTGAGATTTGGGGGATCTCTCCCTTTTTCCTTTCATTCATTGGCAACTAGTGGTAGGCTGAAATCCTATAAACACTTACCTGAAACTAAGTCCTATTGAAATCAGTGTAGCTTAATTCTGAATATACATACCTGGTGTTGGGGCATCTCTCTGATAGATGCCACTGTGATGCAACACCTTCCACCCCACGAAAACATCTCCCTGTCACCCTGAGTTCAAAACTTAAACTTGGGAGTTTTCATCTAATGCCTGTTTTAATCCTGTTCTGTCATTTGTTTCTTTTTCAAGTTATAATCTGGTGTTCATTTTCCACCACGCTAGTCAATGCAAAGCCTTGGATTTCTAAAGTGAGACTCCACTTGGGATTGGTGCACTAAAATTCTGCTTATGTGCCTCCAGGTTGGTTATTGTGCGAGCATCATAAGGAAATAGATTTGATCCAACGTGGCTTTTATGAGACAAAGCCATGTTTGCCTTAAAACGGTTAGAGGCCGAAACAAAAGCTAATGAACACCTGCTTTCTAATGTGTCAAAATGGGATTCAAGTTGAATGTTGTTTTGGGTGTATGCTGTCCATGTGCCATATATTCAATATACATTTTCCTTTTGAGAGGAAATTCAATCTGGTAGTTATTAAAAAGTTGAGAATGTCTGTGGCTCCATGTCAAAGATAATTCAGAATGTCTAGACTATCCATGCCAATATTTCTTCCAATATCAATAGGATACGCCATGTGGTGTAGTGGATAGAGTGATGGACTAGGACTCTGGAGAACAGCGTTCGAATACCCACCTGGCCATGGAAACTCATTGGGGGAATGGAAGTGGTAAAACCACTCCTTAAATATCTCACTCATCCTGAAAACCCTATTAGGGTTGCTATAAGTCAGTTCCAACTTGACGGCACATAACAACAACGAATCATGAAAGGCACTATGTTTTTTAAAACACTTTCTTAATTGGAAGGGGGGCAGAAATCAAGAGATAGCAATAAATAGGAAAACAGAGATCAACGAAACTCAGAAATCATATTGGCTATACAAGGCATAATTAACTGGTAAATCGCCCAGAGAGTATTTTCAGCATTATGAGGCGGTGTATAAGCAGCCCACTTTGCTTTGATATAGCATCACACTTAAACTGCAAATGAAAAATCTGGAAAAGGTTGTAGGAGGAAAAAGGAAACGGCTACAACATCTTACAATAATTAACACTGAAAATTTGGGGTTAATGATGGGAAGCCCTTTTAGCCAACTGAGAGGGAGAAAAATTAGAAAGTATTACTTTACACTTGTGACATTTGTTGAAGAGTCAACCTTTTGACTTAATTTTTGATACTACAAATAAAATTTGGTAAGTTTGTGTTTGGTGTGCTTTGTAGTCATTCTTGCAGGGAAAAAAAATCAGTATGCTTCCCACTCAAGTATGGAAACATGAAAGTTATCATGAGCATATTCAGTGAAAGAGACATCATTGTATGTACCAATGAAATATTTGGCTCTCCGGATATTTTGAATTTCAGTTCCCAGAAGTCCCAGCCACTGTGGCCAATGATAAGCCATTATAATAGTGACCGTCCAAAACATCTGGAGAGGTAACATTTCCCGGGTCCTAACAGTGATCATTGTTCTTTTGAGTGCAGGTCCTGACATAGCCAAAAAAGGCATCATCCACACACAAGCAAGAAAATGCCAGCGGGTTTGAGGTTTACATTTCTTGAACATTTTCCACACCTTGAATACTCAAGGGAGAGACACAAAAGCAACAAGAGGAAGAATTGAGCATGCTCATTGGCCGCAGAATGCTGACTGATGGGAACAGGGCATACAAATTGTGTGGGGAAATGATTAGAATCCTGAACAGGAAGTATTCCACACCACAACATTTTGTCGTAGGCTCTACTTGCATCCTGAGTTGGTGGGTATTTGGAGCGTTTTTGCTTGCAACAAGTGTTCAGTGTGAGATCTGCACCCCCTTCAACACAATAGTTAACTTACCCAGTTTGACTTTTTATTAATTTCTTTTATCCAATCCAGTACCCAGAGTTATCTCTAGCCTTGCCAACGTAAAGACTGGCTGATTGCTCTCTTTTTTTAACACTAATAAAAGATGGTGAGCTCAAGAGAAACATCTCTGAGATTGTTGTGGGAGGTTGTATATTCTAAAATGAAAGACCTAATTTTTTTCCAGGTTCCAGCAAATCTGAGGTAAAGGTAAAGGTTCCCCTTGACATTTAGTCCAGTCGTGTCCAACTCTAGGGGGCGGTGCTCATCCCCGTCTTCAAGCCGTAGAGCCAGCGTTTGTCCGTAGACAGTTCGCATGGTCACTTGGCCAGCGCGACTAGACACGGAACGCCGTTACCTTCCCACCAAGGTGGTACCTCTTTATCTACTCGCATTTTTACATGCTTTCGAACGGCTAGGTTGGCAGGAGCTGGGACAAGCAACGGGAGCTCACTCCATCGCGTGGATTCGATCTTACGACGGCTGGTCTTCTGACCTTGCAGCACAGAGGCTTCTGCGGTTTAACCCGCAGCGCCACCACGTCCCTGTTAGCCCACAGGAAATCTAACACCATGCATCCCTTCACAAGCCACAATTCAATGTCTACAAAGCCTTCCTTCTTCATTACATCTCAAATTAAAAACTTGGCTCTTTAGGCAGGCCTTCCCTCCTGTCAATACTTGACTTTATTTTTATTATAATTTTCTGTTTCCCCATCTTGAGCATTACTAAGCATTACCAATCGCTATTGTTTTGAATTGTTTTTAACTGTTTTAGATTACAATGTTTAATGGAACCCGCCCAGAGTAGACTCTGTCTAAAAGGGCGGGATAGAAATGTAATAAATAAATAAAATAAAATACAAAGCACCACAAAACTACAAGGACTTAAGTTCAGGCCTTCCCCGCCCCCCTTTTTGCTTACTTTTGCAAAACTTCACATGTTTAAGAGACCTGTGATCGTGAATGCTTGAACACATTTTGTGGTTGGCCTAATAAAGATTTCATCCCAAAATGGATTTTGGAATTTGTTTGATGGGCCACACAATATCTCTGCTCTTGTCTGGAATAAATGTGCATGTATGAATGTTTTGTCCAACCACACTTAATCTGTCTGGAAAGAGAATTTCAGAACTCTGAAGTCGTGTTCTTTACACCCTTCAGCCTAATTGGTCTCATTTGTGGACCAGAAAATAGGACCCTGAATACCTTATCTTGATGCTGGTTAGACTCATAAAGATTTAGACAGCCCTTGATATAACATGGCCCTAAACAATGTTGAGCTTTAAGCAATACATATAGACAATATAGACCTGTGTTTAAATCGGTTCTTGCCAATTTTAATATCAATCAAATTTGGTTGCTGCCCTACTTTTTTTATATAAAATTAAACCTTATTAAAGACAGGTGATACTAAGCATGTTCAGGATTAAACCCATGACCCTCATGAAATTGCCTTCTTGCAATGACAACAATGTTATGATGGAAAAGATTTCAGCCCCAACAGAAACCTAAGCTATTATTCGGTTGGGACTGGAGCAACCTTCTGATATAACAGCTACAGAGTGAAATTTTATTTGTAAATTACACTTACATCCCACCAAGAACTCCCAAGGGCATCTGCAACTGTGCTCCTCTGTGTATTGTCCTCCACACAACCCTGTGAGGTAGAGCAGACTCGGGCACCCTGGACCAAAACCTTTCAGTGAAGTTCAACTGGACTCAATGTCCTGGTCCCAACGTTGCAATCATCACTCCCCTGCATTGACTCCCATGAAATGAGTTCCTCTTGAAATCAGCTAAAGGTCCTTTGTGGATTCTGAGGACCTGAAATTTGCAAACTCCAGGGTATCTCATCCCTTCCCACAGCAAATGTGCAAGTGAACAAGGAAAAGCAGCACATTCTATTCTAGTGGAATAGAGACAATAGTTTTCAAACTGGGCTCCCCAGATGTTCTTGGACTACAGATCCCAGAAGCCTTCACCACTGGCTGTGCTGGCCAGGATTTCTGGGAGTTGCAGTCCAAAAACATCTGGGGAGCCCAGTTTCAGAACCACTGGGAATGCAAATTCATGGGGGGGGGGGACTTTTGGGACGACAACTCCCAGAATTCCCACATGCCTTCCTCCTTGGAGAATTATGGAGTTGTCATCCAAGCCTGCATTCCTCCGGTATGGACGTCGAATCATATGGTAATCAACTAGAATCACCAAAGGTGGCTGCGCCCTCAGGACAAAGACACACCCATCCGCCTCCACTCTGTCCCCGCCCCTTCGAATCCCGAGCTCTTCCGGAAAGACCCGAAGCCACCCTTTGTCCCTCCGGCGGCCGCCCGCGTTTCCTCCTCCCCCCCCGAGAGCTCACGCGGACGGTCGCGTCTTTGTCCTTTTTTCCCCTCGCGCGGCCCCGTAGTTCGAGGCGTGCCCGCGCACGAGACGGTGTGTTCGCGAGGCGTCCCTCCCTCCCTCCCTCCCTCCCCGGGCAGAGGCGCCGCCGGAGCGGCTGGGACGGAAGGGAAGATGTCGGGGGTCCAGGCGGTGCGGATCAGCATCGAGTCCGCCTGCGAGAAGCATGTGCAGGAGGTGGGCCTGGACGGCAGCGAGACTTACCTGCAGCCCCTCTCCATGTCCCAGAACCTGGCCCGCCTGGCGCAGCGCATCGATTTCAGCCAGGGCAGCTCCGGCTCCGAAGAGGACGAGCCCTGCGCCGCCAACAGCGACTGGCCCAGAGGAGGAGGAGGAGGAGGAGACGAGGAGGAAGAGGAAGGTGAGGCTCCTTAGACCCCCCCCCCCGCGGGGAGTGAGTGGTACAGCCCTGCGCGGGGCGGGGCGGGGGGGGTCTGTACCACTAGTGTCCAAATGGGGGGCGGAAGGAGAGGAACTCTTGAGGCTGGGGGGAGAAGGGGACCCTTGAACCTTTAGGGCTTCAGGTCTCAGGCATGGGTGGTGGGCTTTGGGAGTCTGTCCCGTGAAGGGGGTGGTGGGCTTTGGGAGTCTCCCCCATGAAGGGGGTGGTGGGCTTTGGGAGTCTCCCCCATGAAAGGGTGGTGGGCTTTGGGAGTCTCTCCCGTGAAGGGGGTGGTGGGCTTTGGGAGTCTCCCCCATGAAAGGGTGGTGGGCTTTGGGAGTCTCCCCCATGAAGGGGGTGGTGGGCTTTGGGAGTCTCCCCCATGAAGGGGGTGGTGGGCTTTGGGAGTCTCCCCCATGAAGGGGGTGGTGGGCTTTGGGAGTCTCCCCCATGAAAGGGTGGTGGGCTTTGGGAGTCTCTCCCGTGAAGGGGGTGGTGGGCTTTGGGAGTCTCCCCCCATGAAGGGGTGGTGGGCTTTGGGAGTCTGTCCCGTGAAGGGGGGTGGTGGGCTTTGGGAGTCTCCCCCATGAAGGGGGGTGGTGGGCTTTGGGAGTCTCTCCCATGA
Organism: Intellagama lesueurii; assembly: GCA_037013535.1. Classification (NCBI taxonomy): domain Eukaryota; kingdom Metazoa; phylum Chordata; class Lepidosauria; order Squamata; family Agamidae; genus Intellagama; species Intellagama lesueurii. The sequence goes on from JBAJHW010000003.1 coordinate 14,451,276, forward strand.
AGGGGGTGGTGGGCTTTGGGAGTCTCCCCCATGAAGGGGGTGGTGGGCTTTGGGAGTCTCCCCCATGAAGGGGGTGGTGGGCTTTGGGAGTCTCTCCCATGAAGGGGGTGGTGGGCTTTGGGAGTCTCCCCCATGAAGGGGGTGGTGGGCTTTGGGAGTCTCTCCCATGAAGGGGGTGGTGGGCTTTGGGAGTCTCTCCCATGAAGGGGGGTGGTGGGCTTTGGGAGTCTCCCCCATGAAGGGGGTGGTGGGCTTTGGGAGTCTCTCCCATGAAGGGGGTGGTGGGCTTTGGGAGTCTCTCCCATGAAGGGGGTGGTGGGCTTTGGGAGTCTCTCCCATGAAGGGGGTGGTGGGCTTTGGGAGTCTCCCCCATGAAGGGGGTGGTGGGCTTTGGGAGTCTCCCCCATGAAGGGGGTGGTGGGCTTTGGGAGTCTCCCCCATGAAAGGGTGGTGGGCTTTGGGAGTCTCCCCCATGAAAGGGTGGTGGGCTTTGGGAGTCTCCCCCATGAAGGGGGTGGTGGGCTTTGGGAGTCTCCCCCATGAAGGGGGTGGTGGGCTTTGGGAGTCTCCCCCATGAAGGGGGTGGTGGGCTTTGGGAGTCTCCCCCATGAAAGGGTGGTGGGCTTTGGGAGTCTCCCCCATGAAGGGGGGTGGTGGGCTTTGGGAGTCTCCCCCATGAAGGGGGTGGTGGGCTTTGGGAGTCTCCCCCATGAAGGGGGGTGGTGGGCTTTGGAGTCTCCCCCATGAAGGGGGTGGTGGGCTTTGGGAGTCTCCCCCATGAAGGGGGTGGTGGGCTTTGGGAGTCTCCCCCATGAAGGGGGTGGTGGGCTTTGGGAGTCTCCCCCATGAAGGGGGTGGTGGGCTTTGGGAGTCTCCCCCATGAAGGGGGGTGGTGGGCTTTGGGAGTCTCCCCCATGAAGGGGGTGGTGGGCTTTGGGAGTCTCCCCCCGTGAAGGGGGTGGTGGGCTTTGGGAGTCTCTCCCGTGAAGGGGGGTGGTGGGCTTTGGGAGTCTCCCCCGTGAAGGGGGTGGTGGGCTTTGGGAGTCTCCCCCATGAAGGGGGTGGTGGGCTTTGGGAGTCTCCCCCATGAAAGGGTGGTGGGCTTTGGGAGTCTCTCCCGTGAAGGGGTGGTGGGCTTTGGGAGTCTTCCCCCATGAAGGGGTGGTGGGCTTTGGGAGTCTTCCCCCATGAAGGGGTGGTGGGCTTTGGGAGTCTCCCCCATGAAGGGGGTGGTGGGCTTTGGGAGTCTCCCCCATGAAGGGGGTGGTGGGCTTTGGGAGTCTCTCCCATGAAGGGGGTGGTGGGCTTTGGGAGTCTCTCCCGTGAAGGGGTGGTGGGCTTTGGGAGTCTTCCCCCATGAAGGGGTGGTGGGCTTTGGGAGTCTCCCCCATGAAGGGGGTGGTGGGCTTTGGGAGTCTCCCCCATGAAGGGGGTGGTGGGCTTTGGGAGTCTCTCCCATGAAGGGGGTGGTGGGCTTTGGGAGTCTCTCCCATGAAGGGGGTGGTGGGCTTTGGGAGTCTCCCCCCATGAAGGGGGTGGTGGGCTTTGGGAGTCTCTCCCATGAAGGGGGTGGTGGGCTTTGGGAGTCTCCCCCATGAAGGGGGTGGTGGGCTTTGGGAGTCTCTCCCATGAAGGGGGTGGTGGGCTTTGGGAGTCTCTCCCCATGAAGGGGGTGGTGGGCTTTGGGAGTCTCTCCCATGAAGGGGGTGGTGGGCTTTGGGAGTCTCTCCCATGAAGGGGGTGGTGGGCTTTGGGAGTCTCTCCCATGAAGGGGGTGGTGGGCTTTGGGAGTCTCTCCCATGAAGGGGGTGGTGGGCTTTGGGAGTCTCCCCCATGAAGGGGGTGGTGGGCTTTGGGAGTCTCCCCCATGAAGGGGGGTGGTGGGCTTTGGGAGTCTCCCCCATGAAGGGGGTGGTGGGCTTTGGGAGTCTCCCCCATGAAGGGGGTGGTGGGCTTTGGGAGTCTCCCCCATGAAGGGGGTGGTGGGCTTTGGGAGTCTCCCCCCGTGAAGGGGGTGGTGGGCTTTGGGAGTCTCTCCCGTGAAGGGGGTGGTGGGCTTTGGGAGTCTCCCCCGTGAAGGGGGTGGTGGGCTTTGGGAGTCTCCCCCATGAAGGGGGGTGGTGGGCTTTGGGAGTCTCCCCCATGAAAGGGTGGTGGGCTTTGGGAGTCTCCCCCGTGAAGGGGGTGGTGGGCTTTGGAGTCTCCCCCATGAAGGGGGTGGTGGGCTTTGGGAGTCTCCCCCATGAAAGGGTGGTGGGCTTTGGGAGTCTCCCCCATGAAGGGGGTGGTGGGCTTTGGGAGTCTCCCCCATGAAAGGGTGGTGGGCTTTGGGAGTCTCTCCCGTGAAGGGGTGGTGGGCTTTGGGAGTCTTCCCCCATGAAGGGGTGGTGGGCTTTGGGAGTCTCCCCCATGAAGGGGGGGTGGTGGGCTTTGGGAGTCTCCCCCATGAAGGGGGTGGTGGGCTTTGGGAGTCTCTCCCATGAAGGGGGTGGTGGGCTTTGGGAGTCTCTCCCGTGAAGGGGTGGTGGGCTTTGGGAGTCTCTCCCGTGAAGGGGGGTGGTGGGCTTTGGGAGTCTCCCCTATGAAGGGGGTGGTGGGCTTTGGGAGTCTCCCCCGTGAAGGGGGGTGGTGGGCTTTGGGAGTCTTCCCCTATGAAGGGGGTGGTGGGCTTTGGGAGTCTCCCCCGTGAAGGGGGTGGTGGGCTTTGGGAGTCTCCCCCGTGAAGGGGGTGGTGGGCTTTGGGAGTCTTCCCCTATGAAGGGGGTGGTGGGCTTTGGGAGTCTCTCCCGTGAAGGGGGGTGGTGGGCTTTGGGAGTCTCCCCCGTGAAGGGGGTGGTGGGCTTTGGGAGTCTCCCCCGTGAAGGGGGTGGTGGGCTTTGGGAGTCTCTCCCGTGAAGGGGGTGGTGGGCTTTGGGAGTCTCCCCCCATGAAGGGGGTGGTGGGCTTTGGGAGTCTCCCCCCATGAAGGGGGTGGTGGGCTTTGGGAGTCTCCCCCCATGAAGGGGTGGTGGGCTTTGGGAGTCTCCCCCGTGAAGGGGGTGGTGGGCTTTGGGAGTCTCCCCCGTGAAGGGGGTGGTGGGCTTTGGGAGTCTCCCCCGTGAAGGGGGTGGTGGGCTTTGGGAGTCTCCCCCGTGAAGGGGGTGGTGGGCTTTGGGAGTCTCCCCCGTGAAGGGGGTGGTGGGCTTTGGGAGTCTCCCCCGTGAAGGGGGTGGTGGGCTTTGGGAGTCTCCCCCGTGAAGGGGGTGGTGGGCTTTGGGAGTCTCCCCCGTGAAGGGGGTGGTGGGCTTTGGGAGTCTCTCCCGTGAAGGGGGTGGTGGGCTTTGGGAGTCTCCCCCCGTGAAGGGGGTGGTGGGTGTCGCGATTCGACCCTTTTTGGATCCCGCACCTCTGGAACCTATGTGGCGTGGGACCCACTCGTGCCTTGGTCTGTCCACCTAGACTCAGACCTCAGAGCACACCAGGGCAAAACCAAACTCTTTCCTTCCTTCCACTGCTGCCACCAGGAGATCCCTAGATCCCCATAACTCCTTTAGAAAGAATCAGGTCCACTCTTTAATGAAATAGAAAGATCTTTAGTTTATTTGCTTATTTGTTTCAGTATTTTAATATTCAGTTCTATTCCGTCTCCCTTCCAGTCACTGGTCAATCACTTCTCAGATCTCCTACTATATTTTCCTCAGTCTAATCACAATCACATAAATCTCTGAACTCTCTAATCAAACTCCTTCCAAAACTCTCATCTGATCTCCTCCCCCCTCAGGCTCTGCCTCTTATACTCTGCCTCTTGGCTCCGCCTCTCAGCAACATAAATATGCATGACTCACTCTAAGCAAACCTGAGCCATGACCACATTTAAAGGAGAACGCTACAGACCTCCCCCCTTACTTAGGTTTGTTTGGGAGGGGAAACACGTTTTTCCTCTGAACAAACAGGTGCAATAGCTTAAACTTTTTTTTTTTCTCATAACATTTTACCTTCCACATTTTTACTAAATTTCAACCAAATCCTTACCTTATCATTTAATAATCAATACCATACTTTACCTTTTCATCTACTAATCAATAATATACATTACCTTATCATTTAATAATCAATACAATACTTTACCTTATCATCTACTAATCAATAATATACCTTACCTTATCATTTTACAGAATTTACAACCATACAGAAATCACGATCCTGAACTTTTACATAAATAATTAACTGTGAATTATAGTCCATTTCAGTTTATAATAAAAGTCCTGGTATCATTCATCTAGCCTCCTGGAAAGCACATCTGCGACAACGCGGGCTTTCGAGGCAAGAACTGAGTCTCTGTTGCAAAGGCAAAATTTGCAAAGTCCAAGTCTCTCACTTTCTCGTCGTAGTCTGGCGCACCATGGACTGGTCCGGTTGTGGTCATCTCCTTCAGCTGGACACACCTCTGCTGGTACTCAGGAGTCCCTCTGTTGACCACTGGCTCCTTCCTCCGCACCCTTTTCCGTCGACTGGCGGTCATCGGCCACTCGGTTGTCCACAGGATGTCATCTGCTGGTCGTTTTAGTGTGACGTCATCTTTAAGTCTGGCTCGGGGCTTCACTTGCTTAGCTAGGGAAAGGGTAGGCAGTTCCCTCTTCTCCTCCCGAACATCTTTAGATGCATCCCTCTTTAAGGCATCAGGGCCTTCCTCCTTCCGTATCACATAATTGACTTTGTTCAATTTTGTCACTACTTTATAGGGATCCTCCCAAGCTAATTGTAGCTTGTGACCTTTGACTGGCCTAAGCAAAAGAACTTCATCTTCAGGCCCAAAAGTTCTTTCATGGGCTTTCTTGTCATACCAGGTCTTCTGCTTAGTCTGGGCAGCCCTTAAGTTCTTTCTGGCTTTGGTCCTGTCCTGCCCAGTCCCTCGTCTCTGACAGACATCACACGTTTTACAGAAACAAGTAATCTGTTTGCCCATACCTGGCCAAAAGAAGTTCTGGCTAACCCGTCTTTTGGTTCTGGTGATCCCCATGTGAGCTCCAAATAAACTGCTGTGAGCTTGATTAATGATTTTCTCCCTGTATTTACTAGGGACCACTAATTGCTTTCGGGGTTCCCCTTTTCCTCGGTATGGAGTAGCAAACGTTTCCCTGTACAGAAGGTCTTTGGTTAAGCTAAAGCTCTCAGGGCACTCAGGAGACAGTACAGTGGGAGTCCTGGCAGCTTCAAAGCAAACTCCCAAGCTAATGTCCTCCTTCTGCTCCTGGGCAAAATTGTTATTTGTTTTGGGATTCTGTAGTAGCATGAGTTCTGCCTCAGCCTTATCAAGCTGGGTTGCCACGGTAACCGCTCCTAGGCCTCTCTCTGCTACAGTATCGGTTTGAGCTGCAGAGGGTGAGTTTTGACCCCCCTTTGAGCGGGTAAGCACTAACACACTCTTGACATGCTCTATTAAATCCCAACCAAGGAGAAAAGCTGCTGGTATTTCATCTGACACAGCTACTTGCCACTTTCCAGACCAATTCTGGTATTCTACTGGTATCTCAGCCACTTTTAAAACCACGGTTTCCTTCCCAATTCCCTTTAAAGACATTTCTTTGCCAGGAATAATGTCATCCTGGGCTACTAAATCAGAATGGACAATGGAGATTTGAGATCCTGTATCTCTTATTGCAATGTACTTCTTTCCTTTCACAACTATCTCTTCACCTGCGTTTCTGAGAAGGGTCTGGTCATTGCTGATATAGAAACAATGGACTACTTGGGCTATAGGAATATCTTCCTCCTCATGGTCAGTAGAAGTGGTGGTGGTTATGGGATCAGGTCTCTGTCTACTATTTTCCTCCCCTGATTCCACTTGCTTGACACAATACACCTTTTTGGTTAGAGAATCATTTCTCTGCAAGTTGGGGTAAGGTTGCCTACACTGGAATTGTAAGTGGCCTGGTTGCCCACAGTTAAAACATTTAAAATTCCTTTTGTCATTCTGAGGTACTTTGGCAAACCGTGCCTCAGGGTTTGATGTTTTTGGCGGGCTAGCCCTTGGCAACTTTGGGGAAGTCCCGCCCTGACCTTCTCTCTCAGGATTCTTGCTGAGGTAATTTTTATTAAAAGGCTTTTTATAGTTATTGTCCCAGTTTGGTTTATTTACTCTCAGCTCTGAAAATCTAGGGTTCCTGTAAGCATTAATCAAATCAGTTTGTTCTCCCGCTTCCCATAAATTTTTAGGATTCTTGTCCCTTACTAAATACCGTAGTTCTCCAGGTAATAGGGAGTAAAACTGTTCTAGCCCAATTAAATCCTTCAACTGTTCTAAAGAAGTGATCTCCTGTCTTTCAATCCACTTTTCCAGAGTCTGCGCCAATCTAGCTCCCAACTGAGAGTACGATTCATCCTGCTTTTTAGAGAGAGAGCGAAATTTCCGCCTCAGGTGTTCAGAGTTCAGACAAAATCTTGAATAAACCATCTTTTTATATGCCTCAAAATCTCTTGCCTTCTCAGGATTCATCTGGGCATATATTTCTGCTAGATCTCCGCTAACCTGCGCTCTTAAAACCATCATTCTATCTTCATTTCTGATTTCAAAGTCATTGCAGGTGCGTTCAAAAGCAATGAGGAAGGATTCAGGACAGTCCCCTCTTTTGTACTGGGGAAACTTCTTCAAGTCTATCTTTGACAGGATTCCACCTCCCCCACTGTTGTTATTATTAAGATTATTGTTTAGAGCAGAAATCTCTAGCTGTCTCATCTGTAGTTGAAAATCCATTTCTTTTTGCCTTAATTCTAGTTCCCTTCTTCTCTCCTCCTGCTCAAATTGTCTGGCCTCCTGCTCAGCTCTTTCTTTGCTTTCCTGTTCCCTCCTTCTCTCCTCCTGCTCAAATTGTCTGGCCTCCTGCTCAGCTCTTTCTTTGCTTTCCTGTTCCCTCCTTCTCTCCTCCTGCTCAAATTGTCTGGCCTCCTGCTCAGCTCTTTCTTTGCTTTCCTGTTCCCTCCTTCTCTCCTCCTGCTCAAATTGTCTGGCCTCCTGCTCAGCTCTTTCTTTGCTTTCCTGTTCCCTCCTTCTCTCCTCCTGCTCAGCTTTGAGCTGTAGTTCCTTAAATTTAAATTCCCGTTCCAGTTTCCATTTCTCAAATTCTTGAGGGCTTAATTCCTTATTTCCCTCCAATTCCTGAGGTAACTCTTCAGACTCAGGACTCCCCCTTGTGGCGTGTTTGGGAGGCATCTTTTCCTTTTTGTTTTTTTCTTTCTCTGAGGTGATTAGAGCAGCGTTCACAAATTTTTTTAAAGGACCTGTTTTTTTTTTTATCTTACTTCCAGTTACTGATATAAATTTATTTCAAGCCTTTTCTTTTAGTACTTTCCCTCAGATCTGCTATGACCTGGCTTCTGCCTTGTCCACAGCGCTCTCCTATCTCAGAGCCTGGGATTTTACAGTAAGCCCTCTGATCCTCAGATCCTGAGGTAAACTCAGAAATTCCCTCTCAGAGAATTCAAGCCTTTTCCTTAGGTTCTCTCCCTCAGATCTGCTATGACCTGGCTTCTGCCTTATCCACAGCGCTCTCCTATCTCAGAGCCTGGGATTTCACAGCAAGCCCTCTGATCCTCAGATCCTGAGGTAAAACTCAGAATTTTCTCACAGAGTCGTTCCCTATCTTAGACCCCCCTGATCTGGGTTCTGAGGCCCCGCTACTAAGCTTTTCCCAAAAGCTCTAGCAGGAACCAAACCTCATTGCCACAGATCCTGTCTAAAAGGTACCCTTGACTCAATAAATTCTTTTTATAATCAGGTTTCACTGGATTACTTCAATAGGTTTCACTGGATTATTTCAATAGGCTTCACTGGATTACTTCGTTTCCCGCCGCTGGACACCAATGTCGCGATTTGACCCTTTTTGGATCCCGCACCTCTGGAACCTATGTGGCGTGGGACCCACTTGTGCCTTGGTCTGTCCACCTAGACTCAGACCTCAGAGCACACCAGGGCAAAACCAAACTCTTTCCTTCCTTCCACTGCTGCCACCAGGAGATCCCTAGATCCCCATAACTCCTTTAGAAAGAATCAGGTCCACTCTTTAATGAAATAGAAAGATCTTTAGTTTATTTGCTTATTTGTTTCAGTATTTTAATATTCAGTTCTATTCCGTCTCCCTTCCAGTCACTGGTCAATCACTTCTCAGATCTCCTACTATATTTTCCTCAGTCTAATCACAATCACATAAATCTCTGAACTCTCTAATCAAACTCCTTCCAAAACTCTCATCTGATCTCCTCCCCCCTCAGGCTCTGCCTCTTATACTCTGCCTCTTGGCTCCGCCTCTCAGCAACATAAATATGCATGACTCACTCTAAGCAAACCTGAGCCATGACCACATTTAAAAGGAGAACGCTACAGTGGGCTTTGGGAGTCTCCCCCCATGAAGGGGGTGGTGGGCTTTGGGAGTCTCTCCCGTGAAGGGGGTGGTGGGCTTTGGGAGTCTCTCCCGTGAAGGGGGTGGTGGGCTTTGGGAGTCTTCCCCCATGAAGGGGGTGGTGGGCTTTGGGAGTCTCCCCCCATGAAGGGGGTGGTGGGCTTTGGGAGTCTCCCCCATGAAGGGGGTGGTGGGCTTTGGGAGTCTCTCCCGTGAAGGGGGTGGTGGGCTTTGGGAGTCTCCCCCCATGAAGGGGGTGGTGGGCTTTGGGAGTCTCCCCCCATGAAGGGGGTGGTGGGCTTTGGGAGTCTCCCCCCATGAAGGGGGTGGTGGCTTTGGGAGTCTCTCCCCGTGAAGGGGGTGGTGGGCTTTGGGAGTCTCTCCCGTGAAGGGGGTGGTGGGCTTTGGGAGTCTACCACATCAGGAAAGCCAGGACTTCCTCACCCCTGAATTAAAATTCCCAGGAAATTGCTTTGGATTGAATCAGATTTATGGTCTTTCTAATCTGTACTGACTGGCAGCAACTCAGGAAGTGCTGCTGCTGAAGCCCTTACTGACCATCTCTGGGAAGGATCAAAGCACACAGACTTTCTATGTGCAAGGGATGTCCCTTTTCACACACTTGTATGCCTTTAAGTCTTCCTGCCCTGCCACTTGGCAACTCAGCCACAACCCAGTTTCTGGGTCTTGCTGCCACTGTAGGAAGCATTTTGCCTCTTTGTATGTGTTGCTGGGGGCACATGAGCAGAGATGTTTATTTCCACTAGTTGTGTCAAAGAACTTCCTGACAGCAAAAGTTGGTTGATAGTAGAATGGATTGTCTGGAGAGGTGGCATATTCTCCATAGTAAAGGTTTTATACAGAGGTTGGATGGCCATCTCTCAGGGATGCTTCAACTGTGGATTTCCTGCATCATCAAGGGGGTGCACATAATGACCCTTGGAATTTCCTACAGTTCTGTGAAAGGGCTCTTCCCTTCATGTCCTCCATGTGGACTTCCCAGAGGTGTCAGGTTGTCCACTGTTGGGAGAGAATCCTGAACTAGATAGGTTTTTGATCTATCTTTACCAGTTCTTCTGATGTTCTTGGTATCTATTCATGATTGTTGGGACTCACTGTTACTGCCCATGAACTGAGTTTTTTTTGCTGGAAGATACCTTTTCCCTGTAGCTATATGATTGAAAAGGAAATTCAGTAATGATGAGCAAGCTCCCTTCAGGCAACGCTTCCTCATTTGTGGCTTTCCAGATGTTGTTGGACTACAATTCCCATCACTCAGCATTGGCTGCATTGTGTAGAACTGGTTGGAATTGCAGTCCAGATGTAACAAGGGACACATAGAGAATCTGCTCTGCCATTATCACTGTTTACTTTTTCAACTGAATTGTGAAGGAACACCTATCCAGAAAACAAAAAAGAGAAGGGGGGTGGGACTCTGTGATGTCTATTATTCTGTCCATATTTGTGGCTGTTATAATTGGGAAAGAAGTATTTTTACAGTAATTCCAGCAATAGTTTGCAAAGATCCGGATTAAAAAAATAGTCTAATTATAACATTTTATTTGTTTTTAATTTTTCCTATATTTCATATATGTCCATAATTTTAAATTGTGCAGTGTTCTGATATGAATAAAGAAGAGGCAGTAGTTTATTCTTCTGATCTTTCTCTTTTATTTGTATTTGAAGGCCTGGTCAAGTTTCAGCCATCTCTCTGGCCCTGGGATTCCGTGAGAAATAACCTAAGAAGCGCCTTGACTGAGATATGTGTGCTCTATGATGTTCTCAATATTGTCAAAGATAAAAAATACATGACTCTGGATCCAGTGGGCCAAGAGCCACTTACTCAAAAGCAGGTACCTCATGCTGGTTTTGCTTATTCTGCTCAAGCATCTTTTACCACTGTTGAAGCAAATTAACCTTGCCCATTTGGTTAGATTACATTGGGAATGGAATGGAATGGAATTTGAATTGAATTGAACTGAATATGTTGCAGATGTGAAAGTTGGTAACATGGGTTAGGGTAATGTAGAGTGATGAATTTTAATCATGCCGAAGCCTCGGCGTCATTTGTGTAGAGCTGTAGAACACTGGATACCCAGTGTGATGTAGTGGGATAGAGTGACTGACTAGGACTCAAGACCTGGATTCAGGTCCCCACTTGACCATAGAGACTCCCTGGGTGGTTAGAACGGGTAAAACTGCTCCTTAAATATCTCACTTGCCCTGAAAGCCCTGTTAAGGCCTCAAAAAGTTAGTTCTGACTTGACAGTACATAACAGCAGCAGCAGCATGAAATGTTGAGGAAGCCTGTGTTTACGAAACGATGGGGAAAGTCATGCTCAGGTGCCCAGGCCCTTTGGACCTTCCCCCCAGAATCATCCCGGTCCACTCACCGGGCTTTGCATGGTGTGCATGGCTGTTGTCGGTAACATCATGCCAATCGCGGAAGTAGCCCATCCTGCAGTTCCCTACCTCCCTACACTGCTGACCACTCAGCAGCTGAGCAGGGGAGACTCATCATCCCACCTCCTCATCGGAGTGCTCAGCAGCACAGGGAGGCAGGGAAGCGCCGGCTGAGCTATTTCTGAGATTGGTGTGATGCTACCGATGACGGCCATGCATGCCATCGTGAAGCCCAATGAGTAGACCAGGATTGTTCTGGGGGGAGGGAACGGACCTCCGTTGCACCTGTGGTGACGTGCTTCGTATTCATAGCCCCAGGGATATGAATCCAAAGCAGCTATGACTACTGGTTACGATGACTGGTGTATTCTGGAGTCAGAGTCCCTAAAAAATAAGTTTTCCCGTTTCTTGTCTTGAGAGTAGGCTGTGTGCTAGAGCACGTGGTGTATTTTCCCTTCATACTTTGTTGCACTGTCGGGAGCAGCGAAATAAATCAGTTGTGATTTGCTAAGCAAAGACCTTCCCAAACTGGGGGCCCCAGATAGTTGTGTTGTTTTTTTTACTACAGTTTCCAGGTGACCCAGTCATTGGCTGTGCTAGCCATGGTTTCTCGGAGCTGTAGGCTAACAATATTTAAGTCCTCACATTAGAAAACCATTGGTTCACTGTGTTGTCCAAGTGGAATCTTGGCTTGTTGCTCCCTTTGCAATCCAAGAATATAAACCATATGAATCCTGGGTTGTTAAAAAAAAAAAAAAAAAGCCAGCAAGATGGGCTAAACAAACTACTTCTGGTTTGTTGTGGGTTTTCCGGGCTGTTTGGCCGTGTTCTTAAGGTTTTTCTTCCTAACATTTCGCCAGTCTCTGTGGCCAGCATCTTCAGAGGACAGGAGTCAGAACTCTGTCTGTGCTCTGTTTGGTTTGGTTTGCCACTCTTGCTGTTATGTGGAGCCAAGCAAGAGGTAAACATGCAGCTCATTCATGGTAATCCAGAATCTTGATTTGCCATTTTTCGTGCATACAGCCTGTGGCGTTCGCCCTTGTGGCCTCTGCATGTCTTTCCCTCACAAAGGCTCACGTCGCGTTTTCCTCTCGCTGCCACCAGTGGATTACCTCAATCCACAATATAAATGACGTTTGTCTGAACACTTGACTTGTGAACAGAAATAGAACTTATTTATTGAAGTGAAGCAGATTGAATAATAACAGAGGTTTCTCAGATAAACATTATACACAAGCAAATCATCAACAGTTCTCTCAGTACATACTTCTTTTCTCTTGCTATATCATTACCACCTTCTCTACCTATTTTCCTAACCAGCTCTATCTCTCAGTATCTGTTCCCTCTCTCTCTGACTAACCAGCCCTATCTGACTCCTCCTTCTCCCGCCAAACCTCATGTAGCTGCTGACTCTGCCTCTCCAATCCTTTCATAGGCTCATGCAAATCAGCTCATGAATATGAAGGGCATGAGTGACGTGGGCGATCGTCACATTGCCTTTGGCCATTATCCTGTCCTCCATTTTCTACATCGCAGTCTTATTGTTCATAATTAGAGATGGGGACAAATATAAAAACGAATTGGCTTTTTCGACGAAAATAGCCGATTTGTTAAATATTCGTCCCTTCATATTTGTGGGTTCCAGAGACCCCCACGAATATGAAGGGACGAATATTTACCCATTTTCATTCGTCCTTCGTATTACACACACACAAAAAGCCTGCCTACCAGCATGTAAAAAAGGAGACTGGGTACCCTTTGCAAAGATGGCGGCTGCGGCTTCATTTAGGGTAGGGAAGCTGCAGCTGATATCTTTGCAAAGGGCAGCCAGTCTCCCTTTTTACATGCCGTGGCTGGGAGGCCAGATGGAGACCTCAGCAGCGGCAATTAAGGTAAGGGGGTGTCGGTGGGGGTGGGGTAGGGGCTAAGGTAGGGAGAGGAAGGGGTGGCGGTAGGTTTTCGGGGTGGCTGGCTGTGGGGGGTTGGCTGCCTATTGGCCACTGATCAGGTGATCAGCGGGCGGTAGGCAGAATGGTTTGTGGGTTGTTTTTTCAATAGGAAGGAGGTGTCGGCGGGGGTGGGGGTTAGAGGGGGCGGCGGTGGGGGTGGCAGCGGGGGGCGGGGTGTTTTTTTAATACCCCCCCACGAATCGCCAAATAACTTCGTTATTCGTCGCTTCATGGGGGCAACTTCGTGCTTTGTGAGTCGTCCCCATCTCTATTCATAATTAATGGAAGAAAACATCGGTAGATAATTGAAATCTCCTCATGGGCTGATTTTCAAAAGGAAACAGTATCTCCATGACTGTTTCTGCAGTATAAACTGTGGACCCAAGGTCCTGTTTCCACACTCATTTTGTCCATATTGGTTAGACCACACCCTTCTGAAAACCAGTTGCCTTTGACTTCCCAAGTTCCAGACCTGTCGACCCACTTCAGGCAGCTCACACCCTGTCAGCCTGTCTAGCAGCAATAATCCAATTCTCTTAATATGCTGTGGACTAGAGTATGTTCCTACAATTACAAAGTGTTTAAAAGGACACAGTGCAAAGTTTCCCCCTTTTGCCAAATGTCCTTGACATTGTCATACCCCACCAATCCTGTTCCTATAAGTTGTATTTATTAGGGTGCCTTCTGGAGATCATGCATCCATCGTTCTTCAGATTCAGAAGAAGACTAGAGTGCCTTTGAGTTAAGGCTTAGTTTGGATTCATGACAGGTGGTCTGAATCATTGTCCTCTTAAAAAGAGAAATGGAAATAATCAGCACGTGTCTTTAGCTTGAAGCACAAATGGTTGGTGGGTTGGTTATGCTTTGGAAATGCATTTCAGTCACTATCAGTGCCAGTTTCCTTCCTTCTTGAAATTATAAAAACTAACTGAACAAGATGACCCTGGAATTTATGGCAGCTCTGAGTTGTTTGTTTGTTTGAAATATTTATATGCCACCTTTGTCCTAAAGGATCTAAGGTGTCTTACAGTATTAAAAGAAACAATGTTAAAAGCTAAATAATAAATTATTACAATATTTTTTTAAAAAATCATTAAACATATGCTTTTCATAACGAGAAATATTAAAACACCGTTTGCTTGCTTCTAGAATCCTCAGGTTTTACAGTTGGTTTCGAAGAAAAAGTCATTAGCTGGAGCAGCCCAGATTCTTCTGAAAGGAGCGGAAAGGTTGTCTAAATCAGTCGCAGAAAGCCAGGAAAATAAGCGACAAAGAGACTTCAACTCAGAATTGCTACGTCTGAGGCAGCACTGGAAACTGAGGAAAGTCGGAGATAAAATCCTTGGGGACTTGAGTTACAAGAGTGCAGGTAACAGCTGGCAAAGGGTTAGCCCCGCGTTTTCTGAATTGAATAATATACATCTGAACATTTTTTCTCTGCACACATTTAGTCCTTTGCCTCTCCTCATGAGCTGATTCAACTAGTATGGAGAGGGAGGGAAAAGGTAAATCGACATCTGAAGAGAGAGTTAGTACGCCCCCATTGCCCACTTCAGATTTACACAAAATGCTTCTGATACTGTCTTGAAATTTGCAGCAGTTTGTTAACTCTTTGCTACTTGGCAATGCAGAGCTGGAACAGACCCTATGGATCATCACGCATAGCTCCCGTTGGGGAGGCACAGCAGAGAATCAAACTCTCGACCAGATGCCTAAACCACTGAGCTATCTAGTTGTTTTTGTGAGTTAGGGAAAACCCAGTGCAAATCTTGCCTCTGTCTTGAACTCACTGGGTGGTTTTAGGCAAGTCACTGTTTCTCCACATCAGTGACTATCTGTAGTACGGGAATAATAATGCTGGTCTACCTCACTGGGTTGCAGGGATTATTGTGAACATACCTGCACACAAAGCCTTATATAATCTTAGGTAAATATTATTGTAAGAACAGCAGACACCACCTCTGTAGCACAATTTGAATAATATTAGTAACAAATCTGTTAAAAATATAGAAAACACTGCAAGTATTTGTGTTGTTCTCTTGAATACCGTACAGATATATTGTTAAAAATGTACAGGATAAACATTAATACAGATTTTCAGAACGAGTTGGAATTTTTAGCATGTATACATTAATGAAACAGCGACGTCTACGTTGGCTTGGGCATGTCGTGAGAATGGCAGATGGTCAGATTCCAAAAGATCTCCTGTATGGAGAACTAGTGCAGGGAAATCGCCCCAGAGGGAGACCACAGCTGTGATACAAGGATATCTGCAAGCGGGATCTGAAGGCCTTAGGAATGGACCTCAACAGATGGGAAACATTAACATCTGAGCATTCAGCCTGGAGGCAGGCGGTGCATCACGGCCTCTCCCAATTTGAAGAGATCCTTGTCCAGCAGGCCGAGGCAAAGAGGCAGTCCCGAAAGCAGCAAAATCAGGGAGCTGGACAGGGGACAGATTGTATTTGTCTTCAGTGTGGAAGGGACTGTCACTCTCGAATTGGCCTTCTCAGCCATATTAGACGCTGTTCCAAGTCCTCCACACAGAGCACGTTACCATAGTCTCTCGAGACTGGAGGATGCCTAATCTAAGATTTTCAGTTGGTCCTATTTTTGCATTGCCAATATTGTGATAAACACTACTGCATCTAATATTTTGGATGTGTATAATTCAGGTTGCGCTGTTCAAGAGATTAATCCACTGCAACTTTCATTTCTTTAGGATCTCTCTTTCCTCATCATGGTACTTTTGAGGTAATTAAAAACACAGACATTGATCTGGATAAAAAGATTCCTGAAGATTATTGCCCTCTGGATGTTCAAATCCCGAGTGATTTAGAGGGATCTGCTTATATCAAGGTTTGTCCAGATTGTGTTTTATGTATTTTGCTGGTGTTTTTGTGGAATACGAAACAACTCATTTCTCATCTTCCTTTTAAATACAGGTGTCTATTCAGAAACAAGCACCAGATATAGGAGATCTTGGTACAGTAAATCTATTTAAAAGGCCTCTTCTGAAGTCAAAGCCAGGTATATTGAAGTTCTTGGATATTGGGTCCCAAGACTGTATATTTGTGAATATTGGACAATTCTCTGTGCTGTGAAGGCCTGGGGAAGAAAGCAAAATAGGGTATTACTGAATCCTAGTTTTAGCTGAAATTTTATATATTTACATGTCAGATATGGTAGATTCAAGAAGTACAAGACCTGCTAAATCTGATGCAAACTCCATCATCAATAATCCTAGTGCTTCTGCTAATCTTCAGTACACTGGAAATTCCATTGGCTCAAAAATTATCCCGAAGTCTATCAATACAAGTTTTAAAAAGTCTGCCTGGCTCAGGATTAACCACAATTTAAAAATTAGGTACCTCTATAAGCGAACACACACTGCCATGTAACCGTGATAAAGCAGTTAGTTACCACAGATGTCAGCAAAGACCGAGGAGATGCTGGATTGTAAGATTTTGGTTTAAGTGTTTTTGTGATCCCCAGTAAATAGAACTGGTTGATCATGGCTAATTTGGTAACAATGGGCTCCTTAACCAGCAAATACCGTGTTTCCCTGAAAATAAGACAGGGTCTTATATTAATTTTTGCTCCAAAAAATGCATTAAGGCTTATTTTCAGGGGATGTTTTATTTTTTTCATGTACAACCATCTACATGTATTCAAACACAGCCATGTCATCTTCTTCCGGTTGCTGCACAAGGGTGGAGGGCGGGGTTTCACTTAACTGGGGCTTATTTTTGGGGGTAGGGCTTATATTACGAGCATCCTGAAAAATCCTACTAGGGCTTATTTTCAGGTTAGGACTTATTTTCGGGGAAACAGGGTAGGCTAGACTTCACTCCAGTGAGATGAGGGTGCAGAGGTGTGTAAGAGTTGCTCAGCCTCTGCCTTTTGAGCTGGAAAAAGGGTTGTATGAGAGGGAATGAACACTTCAGTGCACCTCACATGAAGTCAGACGTTGGCCATGTTCTCTCCATACATCAGAAACGCCCCAAGTGGAGAATGGTTGGGAACAATGATATTTGTTAGGTTGAAATGCTGTCTGTTGTAAAACAGAGGCCAGAACCGATTAAGGCTGCCAGTGTTTGTCTGAGGTGCATTCTGAGTGCTGGTCCATGAGGGGCAGGGAATCAAGTGGACACAGTAAAACAGCTTCATGGATGCTCCTTCCTCTCCTCCCATTTCAGGAGAGGAAAGGAAAGATCTTGTAGCTTCCATTCCAGAGCCAAAGGTGTCGTTTCTATGCCAGAACTGAGAGACCTTTAGCCCTCGAGCTGTTTTGGAGTTCAGGTTAACAGAAGCCTCGTATCATTGCAAAAGCTTACTTCCTAATGATTTTTTTTCCTTATGATTTAAAAAAAAATTGAAAATATAAGTGTGTTCTTTTAAAAATAACTTTCTTTGCCTCTCACTTAGGTGCTGTGCACTGGCAGACGAAGCTGGAGACCGCACAGAACGTCCTGTTGTGCAAGGAAATCTTTGCTCAGCTCTCCCGAGAAGCTGTGCAAATTAAATCTCAGATTCCACACATAGTTGTGAAGAACCAGATCATTTCCCAGCCATTCCCAGGTAAGAATTCAAGGAATAATTCAGATGGATATCTGGCAGATTGTGTTGCTTCAGTAAAGCAAGAGGAGAGACCTTGAAGGAGCACTGACTGGCACAGTTATATCTTACCTTGCTTTCCTTTCTTGAAGGAAGTGCCCATGGGTCTCTCCCTCTCCCCAGTTGACCTTCACAACAGTCATGTGATGCAGGTCAACCTGAAAGAGAGTGACCGGCCCAATGTCGTCTGGCCAGTCCGTTCCCTGGCTGCAGGGCGTGAGCCTCAGTCCTCCAAATTCCACTTCAGATCTCTGATTCCACCATCGAGACATGTCATTTACCACAACATTTTTCAAGTCTTCTGAGGCAGTGCTTTACTCTGCTAAGAGCAGGGTGGGCAAAATGCACCTCCAGGATGTTTCCGCCACTGAAAATAAAAACCTGCAAGAAAGTCATTTTCTACTGTGTGAAGCCTCTGAAAGTAGAGGTTTTGCAATAAAATAAATCACAGGGGCCTCCTCACCTCAAAAAACCCAACATCACAAAGTCATGAAACTAGAAGTGTATTTTTAGCAAGTGCATACGCAAATGAAGTAAAATAACCAAGGACAAAATTCAGTTGTTAGTTCCAGTTGAATCCGTTGCAGACTCCTTCCACACTTAACCAAATCCCCACTGATTCAATGGATCTACTCTAGTTCGGGCTAAATGGGATTTAGGTCCAGAGGTATGGTTCTGTGGATTACATGGAAAACTAAGCCATTTTCCTCTGTGTCCCATCTCATTTTGCAGGCTTGCAGCTGTCCATTTCCTTATGCCACTCTTCAGACGACAAAAAATCCCAAAGATCTACTTCTGAGAAGCAAAGTCCTGAGGATCACCTTTATGTTCTTGAACATAACTTGCACCAACTGATCCGGGAGGTAATGGATTGTTAATACCAGATACTGTATTAACTTGGAAAAACTACTTTTTTTGGATTATAGTTCCCAACATGCACACATCCATCCAGCGTGCACAAGGTCTAAGAGATTAATCCTCAATTTTATCTAGATTATACTTATGCTGAGAGAGACCTCTGGGCTGTTGCAAGATTGTATTCTCCCTGCTTCAGTCCTGGTGCATACAGCATCCTGGACTACAGCATAATTGGTGGAGGGGGGCGCATTCTGGGAATTGTAGTGTAATACATCTGGAGAGAGTGCATTGGGTGAAGGCAAGTGTAGTCTATTTGCAGAACAACTTCCAGTGGCTTGCTGATAAATATTTTTATGGTCTTAGTATGAAAGTCAGCTTCTTGGGGTTCAGCTTCTCATCGTGAGACACTGTTTGTTATTTTATTCATGTAACATGTTGCTTTTTAAATTGTTTTAATCCTCCAACATTTTCCAAAATAAAATGGTAATAAAATACAGAAACACCCCTCTATAAAATAATAAAGCATCTCAGTTAAAGTAACTGAGATCAGGGTCGTAGCACTACCAACTAAGACAATGCAGAGGCAAACATCACAGAACTACCCCACATAAGGAACTTGTCTGATCTCAGTGGGGAGATCTTGGCACACTGGGAGCATCGCAGTGGAGAAGACCCTTTTCCGCAGCACAGCCAAGTGAACATTACCAAGTTGTGATACCAGAACCTCTCCCCCGGAGCCTAAAGACAGGGCCTGTATGTTCCCCTGTAGTTTTCATTTCATGAATCCTCCTTGTTCTTGACATGGGACTGAGAAAGTTCTCCTGAGAATAAAAACTGCAAATGCATTATTTAAAAAACAGAGAAGCTTGTAGAGCCTTAAGAACCAGCCGGTTTTATTTGTCATAAGCTTTTGTGGGACGTAGCCCACTGCCTCTGATGAGGTGATGATGATGGAGTAGACTGCAATCCATCTAAGCTTGCCTAGGGGGAAAAAAACTTATTAATCTTTGTTGCTTGTCTCGTAGCCGACTCCAGAGGGTGCTGTTTTCCTCTCGCAGAGAACTAAGTCTAAGTAACATGCTTGAATATCATCTGTGAGAAGCTTCTGCTGATGTTTCTTGAGCATATAGAATAATGTTCAAAAGCTAATGACACCAATCTCCAGGGCCCAGCATTCTGCTGTGTTCCCTTTCTTTTTAGCCTGGGACCGTCGATTGTTTGCAGATAACTTGCAGATTGATGTAGTCAAAGAGGAAATGATATTCTTTCCGTGGCCCTGTTTTCAAAATGTTGTCCGTGTTCTTGAACCTTGCAAGGCCAAAAGAGGAAGCTTGTTACTTGGTACCAAAAGCATCTGTCTGTGGGTTACATCTAAAAGGTTCCTCAGAGGAATACACCTTTGGATGCAAACTGTACAATAGAGGACAACTGTTTTGCTTCTGGTTTATTCAGAGCTTGGAATTCTTTCCAAGTACTTTCCAAAGTATGTTTCTGGATCAGAATTTCCAAAAAAATAAATAAATAAAATAAAAATTCCAAGCCCTGATTTTGTTATAATAATCCAGTGATCGTTGTGATGTGTCTCGTTGTGCTGTGGTTTCTAATATTTAGCTGGAATCCGTCCATGCCTTACTTTCTTTTAATGTCATTTTCTCTGTCAGTTTCACAAGCAGACCCTGAGCTCTGCCATGATGCCGCACCCAGCTAGTGCACCTTTTGGCCATAAGAGAATGAGACTGGCTGGACCTCAGGCTTTTGACAAAAATGAAATCAGTTCCTTGCAATCAAGCGAGGGGCTTCTGGAGAAGATTATAAAGCAAGCAAAACACATCTTTCTGAGGCGCAGGTATGCAACCATACCTCTGGAGGCTCTCTAATCATATAGCCTAGGCACTTTGCTTCTGTAGCAAGTGATTGCTGTACAAGCCCTTCAGGTCTTGCAGAATCTGTACCTGTTTCCTGTAAATGGTTTTTTTTCTCTCCATAAGATTGTAGCTATCTACTTTACATGTTCATTGATCCTGGGGTTGCTCAGTTGTTCAGCAGTGTTGTCCATATGTAGTACCAGTAAATATCAGAGTTCGACAGTGTTACCTTTAAACAGTGATTTTCAGGATCCTGAGCCAACATGGCCATGCTGGTTGGAGATTATGGGAGCTGTACTTCAACAAAGCTGTCCATTGACCCACAAATGATGGGTTATGAACAGCTGTCACATCTGAAAAACTCTCATGGTAGATAGATGTGCAGATGGGTATCTGAGATCAAATGTGGCTTGAAGAACTGGAAAGGAATTGATTTGGGAACGGGCCCTAGTTGAACAACATTGCAACTAATGGGCCATTTAGGAATGTATTGAAAGTCTGTGCACAAAAAACGAGATTGATAACCAATGTGGAACAATCGTCAGACTCGGTGTCAGACTCAGGCCAAGCAGACCAAGATTCCATTCATTTGCAAAAAAAATTGGGTGACTTTGGGCCATTTCCGTCTAACCTACTTTACAAGAGTGTTATGAGGATGAAATGATTGAAGGGAAAGAACTGGGTACTCCACCCTGATCTCTTTGAAAAAGGGTAGGGCCAAGTTGAAATAAATAATGATTTCATAAAAGACCAAATAAAATGAATGTATGTGCCTGAATGGTAATATATCAATCATTTAAAGCAGAGGTGCCCAACCTTGGGTAACCCAGGTGTTCTTAGATGGCAATTTCTAGACGCTTTCACCACCAGCTGAAATCTTCTGGGAGTTATAGTCCAAGAGCGCCTGAGTTATCCAAGGCTAGGAATCCTTGATTTAAGGAAAGCTAAATGCTAAAAAGCTGCCTGGATAGTTCGGTGACTTGGGTGCCTGACTGCACAGCTGGAGGCCAGGAGTTTGATACGCCACGGAGCACCTTGCTTATGTGACCTTGGGCAAGCTGCCCAGTCCAAGGGGTGCCCTCAGAAGAAAGGAACGGTCAACCACTTCTGAATCGTCTTGAGTGGAAAACCCTGAAAAGGGTTGTCATGGGCTCTGTTGTTTATGTTTATTTATTAAATGCTAAAAAGTCAATTGTGGGGGGGGCAATTTAAGCCAGAAATGGCTTTTCCTTTATCCAAATCTTCCTGACTAGAATCCTGTTAGGAAATGAAGATTGTAAGTTCTGCTCATTTGTAGGTGCCTACATGCCCAAATTAGGGTGTGACTGCACAGCAGGAAAACTACGGATTGATCTGTTGTGATTTGCACCCGTGGAAATTTTTTTCCATGAGTGAATTCGCAGCAGCTGTCCTGAGTGGTGGGAGCGTGGTTTACACTGAACTCCCAAGAGCAGAAGTGGCTTTAATAAGACGCTAGCAAGTGCTGATTGGCAATTTCCACCTCTCTCCCTCTCTCTCTCCCTCTCCTCTTTCTGCAGCAACTTTGAATTACCCTGCCAAAAAAAGAGAAATGATGATTCCCCACTCAAAAAAGATGATTCCACAGTGGGCTGCCCCTCATTCAGCTTTGTTATGTAGTCACCGGGTTTTAGTTTGAATTCATCAGTGGCCAGTCCAATGTAAATTGTGGGATAAATGGCCAACGTAGTCGCTTTCTTGCTCTGTTAAAAAGACAGTGAGACTTCTCTGTTCAGAAACGTTGACAAAAGCACAGGTATACCCACAACAGATCCCTGTGCATAAGGTGAACAAGATTTGGGCCCCTGTGTGTATTTGTTTTTTTCTACAGATGCAGTTCATAAATAATACATGCATAATACTGTCTATGAAGCCATGTAAAATATTCATGTGCAATATATAAGCTTCCTTTTCAATCAGGCATCTGTGTCTTTAGCAGCTTTCATCGTGTTTTACTGGTCTTGAGTATAACCAATGTATGCCTGCATATATAGGCCTTTGTGAGGCATGTGTAAATAACTCAGCCAGACAGAACCAATTAATCTCTTTTTCCTTCAGCAGGATAGAGGGGGGAGGTTGTCAAATATTGTGATATCTCACTTTCATGATTCTAGAACGGCTCGGACGATCGACAGTCTCGCCAGCCGCATTGAGGACCCCCAGATCCAGGCCCACTGGTCCAACATCAATGATGTCTACGAATCAAGCGTCAAAGTCCTGATCACCTCCCAGGGTTATGAGCAGATATGCAAGTAAGTGTGAAATGGGATAGAGTATCAGAGGAGAGTGTGTGTTAATCAACTGTTTATATTTTGTAGTTATGTTTTTTGGGGGGAATACGAGTTATACATGGATTTTGAACTACACAGGGGTCCAGTGCCCCTAACCCCCAGCATTACTGAAGGGAGAAGTGTATTATCATTATTCCATTGTCCAGAATTTGGGAATGTTCCTGTTTGGGATTCCCAGCTCCCAGAATGTCCCAACCAACATGGGCAGTGATTGTTTCTCTGAGTGCTAGTATGGAGCATCGGCCCTCAGCTGGTTGGAGGATTCTGAGAGTTCAGATCCAGAAAAGGAGGTTTTCTGAGACCTGCTTCTGCCTCTGTACTAATACTTTCGTGTTTTCAAAGATCCATTCAGCTACAACTCAATATTGGTGTCGAGCAGATCAGAGTAGTGCACAGAGATGGAAGAGTGATCACCCTGTCCCATCAAGAGCAAGAGCTCCAGGACTTTCTTCTCTCCCAGGTAAAACCAATAATTTTTCCCGGCTCGAGTACATGTTGTGGGACCATGGCTGGAGTTATATGTGCCTCTCCCTGTCTTCTAAAGTTAGTAGTGAATGTGGACTGCAGGCCATTCATCAAGCATATATTTGCAAAATGTGCATCAGATCATCACACTATCAGAATTTTTAAAAAACTCGGGCTTCCTGCTAGGGAGCGTGCTGATGTGTGCCGCTTGATTGCACATGCTCGACTCCTCCTGCAAGAAGTAGCAGCTAAACAAGCCAAGGGTTTGCCATCCATGGTGGGGGCTGCAAACTGAAAACTCTGGTTTATTCCTCTCCTAACAAGACAGAGGCATCAGTCATTTGTTTTTTTTGGCTAATGACTTCAGCTTGTTTAGAACAGCAGGCGGGAAGTTGTAGTCCAAAAAGGTAACTCTTCCAAGCTCTGATTCAGGACCTTGTGACAAACAAGACTACTCACAGAAAGTCTGGCTTTCTTTAGCTGCTCCTGCTGTCAATGCATGCAAGAATGATAGTTGTAAACCATGGAGGAGTTAAATTTGTAAGCATCTGGTTACATTATGATAGATAACAACTGCTCTGTATTTTTGCAGAAGAATTGCCAGCCATGTAACAGAAGCTAGGAAAAACTGAACTGAAGTCCACACTAATACTTTCCCCCTTATTTATTTCAGATGTCCCAGCATCAGGTGCATGCAGTTCAGCAGTTGGCCAAAGTCATGGGCTGGCATGTGCTCAGTTTCAGTAATCACGTGGGGCTGGGCTCAGTGGAGAGCATTGGCAATGCCTCGGCCATAACTGTAGCATCACCCAATGGAGACTATGCTATTTCAGGTATGGTGTCAGGATGGAAACTCATTGCGAACTGCAGTTCTTTCATGTGCGATAATCAGCCAAGTTTCCAGAGGATTCCAGACTTTGATTTGCACAGGTGGAGTATTGTGTGTCTGGCAGAGTATCTGGCCCAAAGCAAACTGTGGGCCTTCCATCTGAGGTTTGTTTAAGCAGGGCCTGCCTTGTCTTTCTCCCAGTAAGTCAGATAAGCCACTGATGGTTGGTTCTATGTCATTTCATTCCCTTCTGGTGGGAGAGACAAGTCAGGTTTGAACAACCGGCAAACGAACTTAGGTGAAAAATCTTTGTAGAATTCTGTCACACTGTGACATTCGTATGCACTCACTGTGTGGGCTACATAGAAAGCAATTACGGTTTCAGAAGCTTATTTGATCAGAAGGAGGATTGGGGTACGTAGCCTTTCAGATGCTCTGAGAACATTTGCTATGCTGGAAAAGGCCAGTGGGCCTTGCCATCCATCCAGCAACATCTGCAGGGCCACAGATTCCCACCTTGATCTAAGTGTTCTTAAAAAGTCAGACTCAACTAAACAGTATAGCGTGCTGAGAAACTTAAGTTTTTGTGCTATTGGTTGTTGTGGGTTTTCCGGGCTGTTTGGCCGTGTTCTTAAGGTTTTTTTTTCCCCTAACGTTTCGCCAGTCTCTGTGGCTGGTATCTTCAGAGGACAGGAGTCAGAACTCTGTCTGACTCCTGTGCTGTTGCTACGTTAGGTGATACACTGAGCAGTTGTCTTTTGATATTTTATATATAAATTGGGTTTTTTTAAAAGCAACAATCTGGAGACCTGCAGGCAACGATTTAGCTTGTAAATGAGAATTGATATACAGTATAACACCCAGCCACCTTCTGCCTCAGCCTCCTTTGTTGAACTCTCTTGTTGAAAGCCCACTGGTGTACTGCTGAATGCAGATCCAACACTTTCGTATTGACACACGGGTGCATGTGCTTGTCTTCTTGCAGTGCGCAATGGTCCAGAGAGCGGCAGCAAGATCATGGTCCAGTTCCCACGGTGCCAGTGCAAAGATCTCCCCAAAAGCGACGTGCTGCAAGACACCAAATGGAATTATCTTCGTGGCCCCTTCAAAGAAGTCCAGTGGAACAAAATGGAAGGACGGAACTTTGTATACAAAATGGAACTCCTCATGGCAGCTTTGACCCCCTGCTCGTAGCTTTAAAAAAAATGCACCAAGGAGAGACTTTCGTTTTGGTTCAGATCTGACAAAAGGGAATGGTGGTTGAAAAAACAGCATGCAAGCTGAAGAAGCCGCTTAAAGTTATTTTTCTGGACTCTTTTTCCACTCCTGATCATTCCGTGCATTCCCCCCACCAAGTGACATAATAATTAAAACAATTCCTGTGGATGTAACCATTTCTCCCAGTAGCATCAAATGTCTTTCATTCTGGATGGAATACTTCCTGCAAGCTCAGCACCTTGGGTTAAACAATGCCATTTCTGAGCAGCCCTCTTGTAAGCTGCACATCAAATTTGCACTTGTATTTTACTCATGAGAGTGCCTAGATTGCTTGCTTATATGCAGTAGGACCCCCTTATCTGTGGGATCAGTATCTGCTGATTCGCTCGTCCGCAGTCTGAAAGTATTAAAAGAAAAATCCCATATATATTTCTAATAATGGAGGTACCAGAATTGGCCACTAGAGGGAGCAAGAAATGCTATTAATAGAGTTCGCTATAATCCATGTTTTTCAGCATCCATGGGGAGGCTTGGAATCAGCGTTCCCTCCAAGCTGGGCGACTGCACAGTGTTGCATCAGATGCATGCACCTACAGCCAGTGTTTCCTCCTCTTTGCTTCTGGTCACAACCAGAGCTGCATACAGGAGGGTGGAGTCTTGCCCAGCGGGGCCGAAAGTTAGAATGTTGCTAGGAACTGATCTCCCATGGATATGAGGATCCTACTGTACTTCCTTCAGAAAAGAGCATTTTGCCTGGATTAGCAAAGGAAACTCCTCATCCTATCCAGGATAGGCACACATGGCTGTCTAGTTACTTTCCATAGTGATACATGACCACCGTGTTTACGATCCTAGGTGGGACTGAAATATAATAAAAACAGAAAGAAGTCCTTTGCAAACCCTTTGTGAGATCTTTGCAAAAGTTGTGGTTTTTATCCTCTCAGGGGCCAAGGATTTTTGTCAGCAGAAAAATGTTCACCCCAGAATATATATATAGTCGTGTCCTCGGAAGCTTCCATGGGTGGATGATTCACTCAATTTATTCAGTCGGTCCCTCTTCCCACTGCAGGGAGCAAAGTAGCATTTTTAAAAATGGGTCATTTTTTGGTTTGGGGCAAAAAAAAAAAAAAAGGATGCAGCACCCAGGCCTTTTATAATTGCATACACACACACACACCCTGTTTAGGAGAAAGTGAATTCAAAGTCATATTCATGTTAGCTGCGCAAGATGCTTTGCCTGTAGAGTGGGAATGTTGGGTGATGGTTCTGCAACACCGCTTCATGAGGTGGTCTGGATCCTCACTTAACCAGCGTCACGGCTGAAACATTAACTGACAGCCACCGCTCACAACATTTTGCACACCACTGGGTATGGTAAAGTTTAAGAGTACCCGAATGTGTCTTGTGCTGTTGTCATTCTCAGGAGAGTGCATGGTAGGAAGGTAAACAGATAAGAAATGGGTACAAGTGCAGCTGGATTAAAATTTCAGAAACGCCAATTAAAATCTCCACTGAGCTATGAAGTTTATCAGAAGTCAATTATGGGCAGGTTGTTCTTTTACTGATCTGCCTGAGCTGATAACGAGATTACCACTGGCACTACTCTGAATATTGTAGAAAAGGAGAGAGAGAAAATGGAATACAGTAGGACAATAGTATCCACAGGGGATTGGTCCTAAGCCCGCCCCCTGCAGATGCCAAAAAACGGATATGCAAACCCTATATATAGCATAGTCTCTGGTTCTCTCTAGTGGCCAGTTCTGGTAATACACCTTGAAAATGCATATTTCTGAGGTTTTTTATTTAATATTTTCAATCAGTGTATAACTGAAACAGGAGGTACTGATCCCACAGGTACAGCAGTCCTACCTTATTTATTTTCTCCTGGTCTGGCATCGAAAAATTAATGGGGGAACTTCTAGGTCATTATTCCAAATTCTTGCATCAAACAAACTATCAGTGACTTTGATGGGGGGGGGGGGGGACACATAACTTACCACCAGTTGCCTTTGTCTTTTTAATGTATTTTTAAAATTTGATATGTTAATAAACAGTTGCAGCATTTTAAAACGATTCAGTCTTCTACCTACACGCATTCAGGGCTATTGTGGGTAATCTTTAGCACCTTTAAGTCCTCAGCCATGTCATCCTGACATTACCAGTGCCAGGTCAAGTGTCTGAAGATGGTGCAGGTGAAACAACAGAAACCCTCCTGGAACATGTCCACTGTAAATTATGGGACTGAAATGACAGCATCTCTCCGGCTTCCACAGGTCACTTTCTTTTCCATCAATCAGGCAACAAAAGAAAAGTACAAAAGCTTTTCTCTTCTTTCCTCTTAAGTGAAAGAAACTGGTCTGTGCTTAAATAGTCCTTCGCTAACAGCCCATCACTTGCAGCTCAGTCTCTTCGGTTTCGCTGGCTGTGGAAAGAGAATATTGTTGATTAAAATCAGCTCAGTAGATGTTCTGAATAAAACAACAGCTAGAGTCTTGTGGTGCAGTGGTTAAACTTCTTTACTGCAGTCAAGACTCTGCTCACAACCTGAGTTTGATCCTGGTGGGCTCAGGTAGTCAGCTTGAGGTTGACTCAGCTTTCCATCCTTCCACAGTCGGCAAATTTGAGTACCCAGTTCACAGCGGGGGGGGGGGGGCAATATGTAGCCAGCCGGAGAGTGCTTTAAGCTCTATGGGGTGGCTGCACCTTTTTTTATTTTTTATTTATTTTGCTTTAGAGTCTACTTCACTGACATTGTAGTGGAAACTCATAACAAAATCACTAAAACAGGAAATTTGGGTTGCACATTCTCTCCTGGGCAAGGTCATCTTTCCCAAATCTGAGCCATCTAACTCAAATTCTGTTCTTGGAAGTAAGACTCACCTTTTCATCTGTTTTTGTCATCAAAGTTCCAGACACTGTATAAATGGAAGTTCAGCCAAACGCTGTACTTAAGTGCCCAAAATAGATTTTTCATATGTGTTGTTTCTACAGACACTTGTGAAATACACACTATCCTGTTATTATCCTCTCTCTTGTGACCCCTGCCATCTTTCACGGTCTGCTGTGGCATCCATAAACATTTCAATTTGGGGGGGGGGGGGGGGGAACCAAATAAGAAATAAAAGGAGCTTGTGAAAATTCCTCCATCACATTAGATAGCTGTTTTAGGTATCTGACTGCAGAGCCAGACGTTGGGAGTTCAGTTCCCCACTGTGCCTCCCAGAAAAGCCAGCCTGTGTGGCCTTGGGCCAGCTGCACAGGCCCTGGAGACCCCCAGAAGAGAGGGGTCTTATAAAACAGTTCTGAGTCCTCTTGACTCAGAAAACCCTGAAAAGGGTTGCCGTATGTTAGAATTAACTTGATGGCACACAGGTATTACAGGCACTCCTCACGTAACGACCGAGTTCCGTTCTTACGTCTAGGTTGTTAAGCGAGGAGCAATCATCGTGTATAACGGAGAAATAAATCACATGCTGTTGAGAAGGGGCATGACGAAGATGCAGGGATGGATTTATGAGGGTCGTTAAGGGTTGTAAATCCAAGTGGTCGTTAAACAGGTACTTTTTTTAAGCGAGGAGTGCCTGTATTTATGTGCCTGGGAGTTATTTACTCTTGACTGCTACTAATTCTCCAGAGTTTCAGGCAAGGCGTTGCCTTTCCCAGCCCTACTTGGAGGTGCTAGAGACGACCTGGTATTTTTTTTGCATACAAAGGGTGCATTTGATCACAGAGTTGTGGCTCCTCAGAGGATAGATCCAGAAGGAGCATAGACGTAAGAACCTAAGAAGAGCCCTGCTGGATCAGGCCAAGGGCCCCTCTAGTCCAGCTTCCTGTCTCTCACAGTGGCCCCACCAGATGCCTCTGGGAGCACACGAGACAACTAGATACCTGTCTCCTGATCCCCCTTCCCTGCGTCTAGCATTTGGAGGTCCCTTCCATATGAATTCTTCAGTGTAGGAACTGAGCAGCTGAGACGTTGGCTTCCATAGTACTGTTTGTAGGAAAAGAGGAGGGCCGTTTCCAAGACAACCAACTCTTGGGCCTAAGGCTCATGTAATTATGCTTCTAGTGTTTACTCTTCAAGTCCCAGGACAGGTGTTTCCTATGCTCAGAGTAAGGAATGAAATTTGGGGCCAGGACTAGATGGCATTAATGAGTGCTTCAGCTGGGGAGACAGTCCAGCTTGCTCAATATTGTCCCATCCGACTGGGACCAACTTCCCATGGGTTTCAGAGTGGATTCTTTCCTAGCCCTTCTCGGAGTTCTGCAGCAATCTCTGTTCTGAATCCTAACCAGACCTGGCACAGCTTAGCTGCCAAAGTCAGCGGAGACCAGATGCATTCAAAGTGCCAAGGAACACAGCTTTCCTCCTGGGTGCAGCACCCGGTCGTTTGGTGCATGTTTTGCATCCAGAATGTTGCCAGTCCCCGGTATCTCCAGTTTGAAGAAAAGCAGGTGGCAACAGGAGCGGCTCAAGACCTTTTGCGGCCCGTAGCAGAGCAGCAAAGCCCATGGCTCTCCTGACCCTCAGCCAGGATACACAGTCAATGCTCTTAAATCAGCCATGTTATTTTGGCATCTGAAACACAAAATCCTACAAACACAGCTGCTCGATACCCTGATAGTAAAAAGGAAAGACCCCAAAAAGAGTAAGAACGTGATGGCTTTTCTGGGCCCCCCAGATCTGCTGCCTGCAGCCCGTGGCCGTGGGGCTAGAGAGCGAGAAACCGTCTGACCTGTGCTTGAAAGAAACAAGAAGGACAAGTTTGCTTGTTTGCACAGCGTCTCTGAGATAAGGGTGCTTTTTTTTCCCCCCCAGCAGGTGTTCTCGGCTGCTACAATGATAGTTCTACAGTCAATCATGTCTTGTGTTTGTCTACCTCGGCCCAGAGTAGTGACCCCCAGTGGGGCCTAGAGGGGTCCTGTACCTCAGCAATACAGTCTAAGGAAGGCGGGAGAAAGAAGGAGCAGACTGGAGATGGTGGAGCAGGATGTTCAAACAGGAGACCTACTCCCTGACAGAGTGGTGGAAGAGGAGGAGGTTGAGGAAACCTCCTGGGCAGGTATGCCCTCGAGGAGCCAGCTGAGAGCTACCAAGCTGAGGTGGATGTCCCTGAGGAACCCCTTCCACCCATTGACTAGGAGTATATTTACAAGGAGGACCCCTGGACAGGGGTAATCGTGTCGCTGAGAGCCGCCCTGGATGAGGTGGACCCTCAGATGCCTAAAAGCCCTCTTACTGGGGAGAGCACAAGTGATGGGAGAGAAGGCACCTTGATGACCAGCCAGGTCCCAGAGAGCCATCAGCAGTCCAGCCGAGACACTGACGGAGGAAACGTCAGTGAGCCCGCCAAAGCCAGGAGTCAGCAAACCAGGACAATACAAGGGAACGTGAATCTAGTGGGCTCAGACTTTTTATCCCAGTCAGTGATGGAAACTAGTCTGGAACATGTTACTGCTAGTTTGAAAGTTGTCCCTGAACCCCTATTAATCACTCTCACTTTGTTGCAACCACTGGTGTTGTTGTTTATGGAACAAGCAATGGGGAAAAGAGCAGTTCCCTATGCAGCACAGGCAGCGGGGCTCACAGTTAGTGACTCCAGTTTGGGTGGGCAGGCAGTTAATATGAAGCGCCTGGATTAGATCTGTTGTCCCTGTGAATCAGTCACCAGTCTCCACTGCTCTGAGCAGGTAGCTAGTTCAAGATTGAACTGCAACTCCCATAACACCACAACCAAGATTGGTAACAAACCAAAATCACCACCACCATCATTAAACAAAACAAAGCCAAAACCAGAGAATCTCTTCAGTTAAAAAGCAAGGGAACCTAATGCCTAAATCTAGTGGATTTAGTAAGTCTGCTCTAGCTGGTACCAAATGGATCCAGGTCTTTGATATTCATGGATTCTTTGGTTAATTTGTGTTTTTCCTTTGATTACCTTTGAGTTGACTCCTCTCCATCTGAAGCAGGTGAACAGATTTATTGCATAACCACATAAGGCAGACTAGAAGGGCAGACACGGCTGTGAGAAAGGCAAAAAAGACAGCTACGAAGTGCAAGTCTTCATAGAGAATCTCTACGGAAGAGAGGAGACACATAACATGATGACCATCGATGATGGACTTCTGACGTTTAAGAGACTGCAGGAAAAGAAATGGTGGCTAATACTGCTCAAGCTTATTTTGTGCAAACCATCTTGGCTCTATCAACTTGCCTGATTCTGAATTTAGCTATCATATTCCACTACCTGAGTTGCCCCACATTTGCTTTTCACATGCAATGGTAGATACCCAACTTGGAGCAGATACTTTTTGGCCATGGCTCCTGAAGAATTCTGGGAGTGATCACAGCTTTCAATAAGGTAGCCATATTAGTTTGTTGCCTGTTGCAGTGAAACTGGCAAAGGGTCTTAGGACACCTTATAGACTAAGGTAGCCATTCTCAACGGGGGTCATATGTCCCCCCCCCCCCGAGGAACCCTGGCACATTTGAAGGGGGCCACAGATTCATCTGTTCATGTTGTATCCTTGTTTGCACACAGCCAAAGGCTTTCCTTGTTTGACGGGGGCCCTAGAACCTGAGAAGAGCTCTTAAGAACTGCTGGATAGCCCAGTGGTTGGGAGTTCAATTCCCCACTTTGCCTCCTTGACAGGGGCTGAACTTGATGATCCACAGGGTCACTTCCAGCTCTGCAGTACTGAGACATTAAAAGAGTTGTGGCCAAAACAAGGTTGAGAATGGCTGGACTAAGACTTAAATTAGCATAAGTTTTCATAGACTTTTGTCCATGTCTTCAAATCTGAAGATGGCACTCTATAAAAATTTATATCAAATAAAAGGAAGTTGTTTTTGTTACAATAACTTAGTATTCAATGAAAAACTGAAGTATAGTGGAGGAGGTGAGGAGTAGATTCCACACCTGAAGAGATGTTGTAAGAAACTGACACCAGTTGAAAGACTCTTATTTCCTACCATAAACATTCAATAGGATGGTGCCGTAGATGGTGATCCCGAACTCATCCCTCACTGTGACTAAATAATAACCAGAATCTCTCAGATCCACCTTCAGGAGCTGAAGAGATCCATTTTCATAAACGTTCACTCGGTCTTCGTAACTGTTGGATAGGTTGGTGTAACTTCCTGGCTTCCACTCTGCAACTTTTGTGGTGCCCCTGGGTGATGTGTGTTTCCACTCGATGACGGGGGGACCCTCACAGGCATACGCAACCGACAGCAAAACGTTCTGCCCAACAGTGGTGTTCACATTGGGTTGGGATACTTGTAATGACACTTCTTCTCCCTGGGCTGAAAACAAAGAAAAACAATCTCTTAACTAAAGAGTTTGCAGAGAACAACCCTTAATTTGAAGATGATCTCAAACTGAAGTCCAGAAGTGTTGAAGGACACAGAAGGCGTGAATTCTCCATTTCGCAACCGACTGAACAAGTACACAACTACCAGGGTGTTTTTTCTCCACTATGGTGAAATGATTGTTTTCATCTTTATATGATAATTATTTCTTTATTTGTATTTATAAATTGGCACAAACATTTTATACAAATCACTGTCCCCTTAAGGCAGTAGTTCCCACCCTTGGGTGAGGCAGGTGTTCTTGGACTGCAATTCCCAGAAGCCTTTCCCCACCAGCTCTGCTGACTGGGGTTTCTGGGAGTTGCAGTCCGAGAACATCTGACTCTTTCGTGGTAGAGATTTTAAAACAGAGATTGGGTGGCCATCTGCCAAGATCGGTTGAACTCTAGGAGGTTAGACTAGATGGCCTTGGCACTCATCTCCAAGGAGGACAATGGATGATATTACCTTGATGATTCTTTGTCAGTACTGGGCAATGTAGACCAATGGTCTGACCCACTATGATGTGACATTGTAGTTTTCTACATTGAACATTGGAAATGGGAGAAGGTCCCCCATTTTGGGGGCACCAGGCCAATGGACAAAAATAGATTCAGCACCTTGGAGAGCACCCTTAAAGTTTGGACTGAAACCCAGAATAGATTCACTGCCTCTGTGAAATCGGAGACACCTGCCTCCACTGAACTGCAGGGCTCAAAATGAATGGCTTGGACACTGGTACTGCTGCTGCCCCCCAAATGTGCCACCTGAAACAGTTTCCTCACTGTGCCAAACAGCAAGATTGGGTGCTAGTTGTGAAGCAAGGGGCAGAATCAAAACAAAGCAAAGCAAGACAGTCTTTCCAATAGCAGCGTACTATTGTCACTGTTATTCAGAAGCTTCTAAACGAACGGTATAACTGCCTGCACTCTTTGTGTGTGTGGTTCATCTATTTCTGCTGTCTGAAATTATTGATTAGCATTCTACAGCAGGAATTTATAGCCCATTTGCAGCATCAGAAGCAATCTGTGCTGCGCTCTTCCCAGCTGCACTGCAGATCTATTGGCAAGCAAATACAGCCACTGAGACCTGCTTGGTTTGACCCTGTATTTAACTCCCCTATCTCACACTTCCCTGAAAACAGCAAGTCAGATTTCAATTAGAAACTACTGTTAACAGGGAAAACAAAAAGCTGGTAGGACAGCAAGCCTCTGGGGTTAATCATGTAAGCACCAAGTATACAAAGTATACAACCATTCCTCCAGTTCACATCAACACAGTTCAGCTTTCAAAATCCATTGGAAAATTCAGGGTGAAATAGCTCTTTGTAAGTCTAAACGTCTGTGATTTGAATTGCCAGGCCAGACACTTTCTAGTCCCAGAAATTTCAGGAGCTAAACCTGAGCCCAGAATGTGTAACAACTGCAAAATACAGCAAGTGTATGTTGTGTATGCATGCATGAGACACAGAGATGGGCAACAGGGATGACCTACATTACCTCTGAAAAATCACAATACCTATAAGCCAGAATCCTGCTCTTCCTCCCAACTAGAGTAGACCCGTTTAGATAAGTGCTACAGAGATAGAAATTGGGAGTTCAATTCCCTGCTGTGTCTCCCAGGAAAATAGCCAGCCTGTGTAGATTTCAGCAAGCTGCCCAGTTCTAGGAGCACCTCCAGGAGGGAATGGCAAGCCACTTCTGAGGCTATCTAGAAAACCCTGGAAAGGGTCCTAATCCCTTGATGGCATGCAATGATTATTATTTTCCAGTTGAGATTACAGGTAGGATGCTGGCCATGATAACCTCAAACTTCCTCCTTCTCCATCACAGTTTGCCCTGGAATTTATACTCCTGACTGAAGGTGTGGGAAAGCCTAGCAGTTCCCCAAGGCTTCATCCGACACTCTAAGGCCCGGCAGCCCTAGCTAGCAGCCACCGTGCTGCCGCTGCACACAAACAACTCATCATGCTAATGTTGTGTACTATCTCTTTAAGAGGTGAACCCTGGGGGTCCCATGGCTAACAGGCCTTATTAAAGGAATAGAAAAAAAATGTTTTCTGCTGTCAGTGGAGGCAAACCCTGTAGCCCTGCATGTCTGAATCGGGCTCTCTGTGGTGGGAGCCTGAGTGCCTACGTCAGCTCTGTCTCCTGAAATCATTCAGAGTTTGAAGAAGAGCTTGTAAGCACCTTTGGCTAAATGCACGTCCCAGCCTCCTGCCCTTTGGAGTCCCACTGAGACCTGGGAGCTCTGTAAGCATTCTGCTGAACACACATACAAGTTCCTGTTCAGACCTTTATGTGTAATGCACAAAGGTTTGATTGCCTTCCAGGCTGTAGAGGAGCATACAGTATGGAGGAGGGCTTATGGCCATGCCCTCACACCCAATGGTTAGAGTCCTATCAACATGTTCATAAAAATGCCTGAATAGAGTTTCTGTGTAGTACTGTTGCCCATTTTCAGAAGGTAATATAATACTGTGTATATTCCACCTGTTGTCAGGAAGAGCTGGTGGGCATCTCCCAGAATTCATGGCGTCCATATGTGGACTTGCCCCAACATCCTTGGTTGCCACCACAAACACAAGGGATCACATTAGTGTCCCTTAAGCTACTGGTTCCCAACCTTGGGTAAACCAGGTGTTCTTGGACTGCAACTCCCAGAAGCCTTCACCACTAACTGGCTAGGGTTTCTGGGAGCTGCTGTCCAAGAACACTTGGGTTACTCAAGATTGGGAACCACTGCCTTAAGCAATCATTTCTAAAGGTCTACTCACTTAAATGGTTACTCACTAGACAGGTAGGTGTTTCCATCCTTCCATTGGGAAAAGCTCTATGGCTCTGTAGCACAACATATGCAAAAAGTAGTTCAATCTGGTTTAATTAATTTTAACTGCATGTGATCAAGCTGATTCCAAGGCCTTTCTAGGTAGAAAGTACTTAGAAGAGATTTACCATTCCTTCCTTCTGGGAGTGTTCTATGTAGTTTTCGTAGGGCGACACAGGCTGGTTCCTCTTCCAGGAGGCATGGAGAAACATGGATCTCCTGGCCCCTGGCTCCACAGCCAGGTGTTCTCGTTTACTTTTCTCTTAATTTAGAACTTTGGCTTGGATTAAATGATAATATGTTCCGGCTCTTTTAAAGGAAGTCTATTCAAGTCTTTAGCCTAGGTGTGCCTGATTCAAAGGCTCACGCCGGACATTCCCACCCTGCCCCACCCAGAAGTCATGCAGACTTTTGCAAATTCAGTATAAAAGTTTGTATTTACCCATACAGTGCACTACAGAACTGCAATATATTAATAAACGCTTCTGTCTGCCATATAGCATCCTATGTGGCTCATGACCAGAGCAAGGGAGCACCTCCAAAAATCATAGGAGTGATGCACACATACACACCTCTCTCAGTCCGCAATCTACATCGACATAATGTGCATGCTGAATCACACAGAAATGGCTTAAAGGGAAACAAGACACACACACCCCTATGAAAGCAAACAGGGACAAACTGGCTTTCCCCGGCCACAAAGCCCATCTTATCTTCCTCTTTGGGTTGCGTTATTGTCCCCCATCATTGCTTTTAAAGAAAAAGGCAAATGGCTTCCTCAGTGTTATTACTACATATGTATAATAAGGTGGAAAGTCTCTGGTCAAGATGACCCTTAAGGAATTCCTTGCAAGCGAGTCAGTGATTCTGGTTGCAAAATATTTAGTGGGAGCAAATAAAGCAAGGAAGGGAACAAGAAACCAAGTTGAACAAAATAAAAAACACCTTGTTGGACAAACATAGTTGGGCAGGACCCCATTGTGTTTACCCAATGACTCTGAATGGCCGGCGTTTGTCTAAAGGGAAGCCGCCTCCTGTGTACTTTCTCCTTGTGTGCTAATGAAGACTGAATTACTGTACATGCTGGACCTATTGTGAGGTGGGAGGCCCAGCCAGGCCCATTGCGTCTGGGCCTTTCTTTTATGGAAGTTGTCAAATTTAGATTTCTGTCACTATCACCAAACTAGGTTAAATATACAGTCGAAGAGGCTGTATGTTAATTTATAACCCTGTCCTGGCATTTCTTCATTTTTTAATATATTAACAGCCTCAAAGATGTCTGCTCACTGTCTTTGCTGCCCTTCAGCAAGCAGGCAAAGACCTTTCCCTTTAAGCAGGTTTTTCCCCCCTGGTGACTTGCTGTCTAAGAAAAGTTGGGTTTATCTACTAATTTCAATGTTATATTTTTGTTCTTTCTTAATGTGTTGTTTTAAGCTTTTAATATTGTTTCTTTTTCTTTTTTTCAATACTATAAGCTGCCATGAGTCCTATTTAGGACAAAAATGGGAAATGAAAATTTATTTATTTTATTCAAATATTTTAAATAAATAAATAAATAAGCACGCACACAATGAAATAAAACCCTTGAGTGGCAACGAACTCTGCCATCAGAGAACTGGGATGCGCATAATGCTACCATGTTCTTAGCTGGACTGCAAGTCTGTACGCCTGTTTTTATCATTTATTTGCCCACAAAAAAGGGTTGCATTGCAGCTACGTAATATTGCATTCTAATTGCTAGTTTTGCTCCAGTACACAGAGCGTAAGCCTAAGTGCCAGGCTGCATTCCTTCCCATTGCTAAGCACAACCATCCTAAAATACTTTTTCACTCTGTCCACTTTGGCTGAAGGCCAAAATGGCTACACTTCACCACAGGAGGAAAGGTAGAAAAGGCTGAGAGGTTGGAATGGAGATGAAGCAGAGAAATCATCAGAACAAGCTTGGTCCCTTGTCTCCCAGTAGAATTTTTGCTCACCGTTTACACCTATATGTCTTTGGAAAATGATGAGGAGAGGGACTGAAACTCCCTCAAAACAACCAACAAAGTTTCCTGGCGTAAATCTATTCTGTGGCTGCATTTTGGAGTACCATGTACAGTCTGGTCAGCCAATGAACTTGATTGGCAGAGATAAACAAAATGGATTCGTTTTCACATGGTGTCATTGCCCTTCGGAACTCCCCGCCACAAGATGTGGCAATCAGCCTTGGCTCAGATGGCTTTAAAGACAAACAGGTAAGAGGAAAATAAATGCGGACTAGAACAAGGTACCTGGAACAAAATATTATAGTGTATAGAGTGCGAGCTAGCCATCTCTTCTTTCTTGCTACTCCAGTCATATAGTTACTGCTCCCCCAGAGTTTACCATGCCTTTCCCGCACTACAAAAGACAGTCAGCATTCCATGACCACTGGCTATGTTCAAGTTCCCACCATGCTGGTTTTGTATCTCTTCTCACACACACATACCTTCCCCCTTCTCAACCCCAAGTTCTTTTGTACTCCTTCACCCGAAAGGCACAGGAATGTTTTACAAAAGGGGTAAGATAGGTGCAGAAAAGACTATACGGGGACCCTGGAATGTGAGAGATGCAAAGAGGGGGGCAAAACCTGCAGAAAAGGTCAGAGAAAGACAGGGAGATGGAAGGGGAAAGTCCAAGGCACTTACCCTGGAAAGCCCACCCTGCCAGGAGACAGAAGGTGATGATGCCAAGCTGCAAATGTGGTCCACAGCCCTGCAGGCAGGCAAGAGGCCTCATCAGAAAAGTAGGTAATGCTCATCGGAGTTCATTTAGCCAAGAGTCCAGAGCCACATGTTAGATTCCAGGAGTGAGTGTGTGGAAGAGTAAGGAATCTTGCTTCTTTCCCCCTCTTCCATGTGCTATT
This sequence comes from Intellagama lesueurii, assembly GCA_037013535.1. Taxonomy (NCBI): domain Eukaryota; kingdom Metazoa; phylum Chordata; class Lepidosauria; order Squamata; family Agamidae; genus Intellagama; species Intellagama lesueurii. The sequence continues at coordinate 14,489,225 of JBAJHW010000003.1, forward strand.
CCTGCAGCCCGCACAGATTGGAATCCAGAGGACTGTGTTAGCAGCTGGAGGCTCCATATCGCTGTGTTTCCTCGTACATATTTCTTTCCCACTCTGAGAATTCACTGAATTGTGTGATGAAAAAAAAGCATGCCTTCTGCCTCACTCAGTTTACGCCCTCGAAAATCCACTGATATTGATTTAGGACACGGTTGAGTGAAGGAGATACCCGAGAACAGTGTAAATATGCACGCCAGCCAGGAAATGAGCCAGCCAGCCAGCTCTGCAGCATGACGTGGCCGCTGGCAACTTGGTCATTCTGTTCTGGCTGTTACACTGAAATGGGCTTCCTCCTGAGTAAGAGCCATGCACTGCCTTGGATGGGGCAAACTGGCTTTAAAATGTGATTTGAGAAACTGCTGTCATTTCAAAACAAACCTAATAAATTATTAACTTGGGGCCATTTCAGTTGCATCATGACAATGCTTTTCTACAAGAGTGGGGAATCTTAGGCGTAGGGGCTAAATCCAGCCTTCTGATGGTCCCTGTCTGATTCTAGGGGCCCCAGCTAGCCACACCCCTTCCCCATTATTGGAAGGGAGCACCAGCTCATGCAGCAAGTGATCCAAATCAGGAGAGTAACAGGCAGATGAAAACCAGGTGGGTTTCCCCTATTATACTGTTTATACCTACATGGAAAGTGGCACTCTTACGCTTAACCCCTTCTTTTTTTGAGGCCACTCCCTGATTCTTCTCATTCTTCCCTCTTTGATAGGTAGATTTGCAAGTATAGAAGCTAACTTGTAGATTTTATATCTAAGTTTAAATTTTTTTTCTCCTGCCCTATCCCTAAATAGTTGCTTAACTAGGATGGGCAAAGTTCAGCCTTGGGACCTCATGCATTCTCCCTTTGGCCTACCTGCGAGCCTCCAGGAGTGGGGATTCACCTTCCCTTCCTATTGAACACACACACAAAAAAATACCATTTTTTAAAAAATAGAAGCAGCCTTTCAACCTATTTTTTGTTTCTTTCTTTCTTTGAATTTTTGGCAGCCTGCGTAGCACACAGGGGGGCAATAATACGCTGCTTTTTTGTTTGTCTGTTGTTTCAGATTATTATTCCAAAATACCAGGCACAGTCAATCAAAAGTATAAAAACATTGACTGGTATTATATAACAGATACAAGTTTTAACCAAAAAACTAAGTATCCATTAAATATCAACATAGTATATATGCTGTTCACAATATTGCCATTTTTGTAGCTCTGATTATTATTCAAAAATACCAGCTACAGTCAGTCAAAATTATAAAAATATTGACTGGTATTATTATTATTATTATTATTATTATTATTATTATTATTATTATTATTATTATTATTATTATTATTATTATTTGCTACCAGTCTGCAGAATGGTTATTCTCTTCAACAGTTACAATCTCAGCACTTGCCTGCTGCATTCTGCAAGGCTAAATCCCAAATAATCCTAATTCTCACAACATTGGTAGCTTTTGTACATGTTTTCTTTATTCTAAAAGTTTGAATTGCCTCTCCTAAGGCTTACATAGCATCAATAAAAGCTTTAAACTAAACTGTGGGTTATCTTCTCTGAAATCAAATTTGCCCCATAGGCCTGAAAGCAGTTTCTCACCCTTGTTTATCCAGCTGTACTGAATCCCACCCTTTTTTTCTCCAGTTTAAAGGGCTGCTTTCAGCTCTTGAAGCCCTGAATGGCTTAGAACTCATTCCTTAAACAGACCTGTGACTGGAACAGGGGAATTCTTAACACATGTCAGCATCTGAGCATATGTCATAACAGGGTTCTCTCACCTCCAGGATTATGCATATTAAGTTGCTTTGTTTGGTGACTGATCTTTAGGGTTTAAGCACAGGATTTCTTTGAGGTCTGATTTCACTAATCTGGAAGGACTGCTTCAATCACCTCTCTGCCATTTCAGCCTGCTTTCAGCTCTAATTATGGGCTGTCTCCAATATTTATTTTCTGAGCCAGGTTAACTAAAAGACTACCTTCTTGTGTATATCTATCCAGACTGTAAGGTTTGCTTTGGATATCCTGCTGTATGTGCATTTTCAAGCTAAGTGAGGTGGACCAGGCAGGGTTGGCCCACAGCATTTTGCTGCCTGAGGCAAAATAGCAAGTGGACTTCCCAAACACAAATCAAGCTGTGTTGTACTCAAAGGCATCTAGTAAATTCGGTTCATGATTGTATTCCTGCATTGAGCAGGGGGTTGGACGTGATGGCCTTGTAGGCCCCTTCCAACTTCACTTGTCTATGATTCTAAGACTTTCTATGAGGCAAGAAATTCCAGAAGCTTCTTTCCCTGTACCTGGCAGTAAAAGTACAATAACAACAAATAAAAGATTCATTTAATGGCAGCCCAAATCTGCTGCCTGAGGTGGTCACCTCACAGCATCATACGATAGTACCAGTCCTGCCATTTGGCTGCTAAGGAGAGGCACTTCTTGATGGTGGCTCTCTCTGGTTAACAAATAGATTCCGCAGACAGTAGTATGTCAAACGTCACCCAGCATTGTATTAGTACCTCCATTTCACTGTGAAAGACCAATGCTTTGACAATCTTCTAGACAAAATTCTAATATTCTTTTCCTATAGATGTTAAAGGCAAGGAGCATCTCAGAAAAAAATGAAGGGGCAACTTTTAATTTAGCACAAACATGATTGAAGACAAAATCATTTCCCTAAACCCCCCTGGTTTTGAAGACATCCACTTAACTAATTTTTGCTGCTATACATGTATTTCATTCTTCCATTGCATGTAGCTCCTAACTCAAAGTCCTTAAAAATTTTCTAAAACAAAGATGTATGGCTGAAATACTGTAGCAGTATATCAGTATAGCGCAAAACTTTTAAAGGTGGAAATAGAGCAATTGTTTCCATTAAAACTATAGTGTTTGAGGATATGATTTCCCCAGATTTTAGTGGTTGTTGATGTATTTCATCCTTCATTGCATATAGACAGTGATTCAAAATGTTCTTTGAAAAAAGAAAACAATCAGTAGACTACTGAAAGAACTTATTGGAGTATCAGTATAGCACCACACTTTAACTATTCTCTGTTCCTCTACCACCAGAATGGTTGTAGCTTTTTTTTAAAAAAAAAAGTGAGCGAGTAAAGTATTATTGTTATTCTAGTGCCAGTGCAAATCAGCGGGAGGGAAGACGCAGTGGATTCACTCACACACCATGTCCCACGGTTACATCTGGATCAATGGGTCTGTTCATACTGTGAAATTTGATGATATTCAGCTGAGGCTTAAAAGGTCCTTATCTTCAGTGCAATCTATTTTAAAGCAAAGAGCTATTTTGTATCTCAGTGAATTGTCCCCAAAAGACTGGATGCCCTGGCCCTGTGCCAGAAAGATACAGGCCAGGTCTTAAAGGGGAAGAATGGATAATTTTAAGTAGAAACAGAAGCGGATAAAGTCTTTTTATCCATGCCAAACAGGGCTATCAGGGAATCACATGCCATAACTATATAACAAGCACTATGTTCTCAAGACAGGGTAATTTTTGTTGTGCAGCGTTCTGGAAGGACCAAAAAATAACTCATCAAACAAAAACAAATAAAGGGAACGCGAACATAATGAGAAAAAGAAACACAGTAGTGAACAAGATGCACATAATTCTCACACACAAAAAGGAGAATACTCAAGGTTAGCAATAACATCATCTGATCACTGGAAATTTTATCAAAATGATCGGTGAGGAACACAAGACAAAGAGTAAGATAAATACCCTTCTAGTTATGCCTTCAGCCAAGTTATTTGGCACCCTTGAACACACATATTTTGGGCCGTGGCTTTTAAGTGCCACCTGCTGGAGAAGATGCTAAATTGAAATAATAAGAAGAGTCTAGCCATGGAATTTAACCTGAAGGATCATCCAGTTTTGTGTTTGGTTTCCAGTTCTGATCAGTCAGAGGCCTCTGAGAAATTCAAAAACAGGACAGGAAGTGACAGCCATTCCTTGTTGCTTGTTCCTTTTCTTTAAAATCCATTTTCTGTTAATGAAGCTCTGGAAGATGGTAATGAAGGCACCATAATTCATGCCATGTTCTGCATCAGGTATGAACAGTTGAGACCCTCCAGGTGTTATGGCATTTGCCATAATTCTTCATCACTGGGGACAGAGGAGCACCTTTCTGGGAAACAGACTGTTTTTGTTACATAAATTCATCCATCAAGAACCATGGAGATCATAAACAGCATTTGAGAGAAACAATCAGTCTCGCTGCCTCAGTTTCAAATATCAGTGTGGAGAATCCTAATTCTCTGGAGTCTGTAAAATCTCCATGCAAAATAGATCTGTTGATTTAAAAAATCCTTTGCTTCAAGCTATGTTTCAATCTTTATCGGGATCTATCAAGATTACAGGGGGGGTTTTTTCGGTCCCTATCCTGTGGTGTCTTTAGAGAAAGAAGAGCCAAGAAGCTTTTTCCCGGCCATATGCTACACTAGAGATTTCAAATGTTTCACATACAAGGTTACACTTTTCTTTCTTTTTCTTAAACACTGTGGGCAGTTTTATTTGAATTCAGGAAAGCAGTTCTTAAACTGTCTGTATTTAAGGAACCTGCTTTCATGCTACCTTGTCTGTTGAAGAACCTCCTGCATTCCACCCATAACCTCCCCATATAGTGAAAGGCAATGTGGCGAATATTCAGGGGTTCCCTACCCAGTGATATAACAATTAGATTGGGGGCGGGAGGGGGAATCGTGGTCCTCTAGATATTTTGGGGCTGCAACTCTCAACATTCCTCACTATTGAGCATGCTGGCTAAGGTTGCTGAGAGGTGCAACCCAAACACATCTGCAGGGCCACACTTTTCTTAGCCCTTCAGTTAGACTGAAATATAATAAAGAAATATTTGCCATGGAAACCAACACAATCCTAGAGCTGGATTTGAACTTTAAAAGGCACGGCATACCTCCAGGAAGTGTACTTTTTGTGATTGGGGATGCAATCCTGTAATCTCTTATTTAGGAATAATCTCCTTTGAGCGCTGTAGGATTTTATTTTGATTTGAGTAAACATTTAGTAGATGTTCTATTAGTCTGGCACAATATTTATCATCCATGCCAAGACATGCTTCTATAATCTGGACCCCATTTCAATGGAATAAATTGTAAATTAGAGAAAACATCTTGTTTCTATTTATATTGGCTTACTCCTGTGTACCCTTTTAGTACTAAAATTTCTGCAGAATTATTGAAACAGTTTGATAACAAGGACACCAGAAAATTGTAACTAAGGCTGTGGCCATGTTGACAAAAATGGGGAAAATGCTAAGGGATTATGTAGAAACTAGGTTATAAATTCTTACGTTGCAATTGTAAACACACATACAAAGTAGCAAGCCCTGTATTTTGAGCACAAAAAGCCTATGTCCATGAGAACATGCACAAAATTGGTCTGTTGGACTATTATGTGACATCCTTCATCGATTTGCCAATTTGTGTTTTATTTCCTTTATACTTCCGCATCTATCCGAAGGTTTCCCACGTCAGTTTACAAGGCAGAGAATCTTCATTGGCTTCAGGCGGCAGATTTTAGATGCAATTAAAGAATAGCAAAACATTAATTTTTAAAACTGCAAGTGGCGGTCTGTTCATTTTAGGGCTTTCGTAAGTTATAAATGAGAAATGAGATTTGCAAAAAAAAAAAAAAAAAAAGAAGTAGTTGTATCTCAGGTGTTATCCTGTTCAAAGGTTTTGCTGCTCCGGTATACCCACCAAAAGAACTCAAGCAAAGTGTTTTGCCCTCTGCATTTTTCTTTTCCATTTGGCATTCAACATTCTTTGACTACTATGCATGTTTGTTATTCAGTGTGTTATTTTGGAGGAGGGACCCTTAGGCTTTGAAGTTTTAGGAAGAACTTTGGAGAACTTTGCAAATTTCAGGGTTCCTCCAAATATCCTAACTTTTTCTTGTGGCTCATTTTCTGTTGCCACTCAGCTGACAAAGAGAACAGTCAAGATTTTTGTCGATATCTCCTTTTCTGAAATGTGTGTTCTTACCAGCTGCTGTAAAAAGACCAACAGAAAAATACCTGCTTCTGTCTCCTACCATGGTGATTTCATGGGGCTTCCCATTCTTTTTGTCTTTCCATGAAGCCCATATTCCAGTGGCTAAAGCCCTGGTTTAAAGTTAAAACCGAAGCTAATAAACCATTTATGGTCATTTTTTTCAGCTGTCTGAAATGTACACATTTCTGATAATTCAAACACGAAACATTTGGAGTCCCACCCCCCAGAAGAATCCTGTGTAACAAAGTGGCTTACAGCTAATAACTGAGCAACTGAACTGAGAAGACATGTAAACAAATGCAAGGAAAATAACGAAGACCCTGTCGGTATGGCAGCAACTCTGCCCCTCCACTCATAACTGAGTCAAAACAGTTCCTCCTGTCCTTAAAAACTGAATGACAAAAAACCAAAACAAAGGGGTAAATCAAACCAAAAGAACCACATCTAGTTTTTTAAAAAAGTCACTTGTAGAAAGTACAGCGTTTGTTGGCTTTGTGGGCAAAATGAAGAACTTCCATAACCTCTGTGCCAGACATGGACCTCCGGGACTCTCCATCTGGACTGCTGGATTCAGGCCACACCCTATTTCTGTAGACCACATCTCCTTTAGGCCAGCCCTATTCCAAGTTGCTAATGTCATTTACTCTGTCCTGCTTGATCCCTTAGCTACTAAACTGATGGTGGTGAGCAGGGAGGGGAGCCTTGTGTAATCTGAGGAAGAGGAGCCAATATGGTATAAAAGGACATGCTGACTGGTATCTGTAATCCAGAAGGGACTGTGTTCTGTGCTGTGGAACACAGATTTGTCTTTTCTCCAGGGAACAGAGACTTTGGATCCATCAGACTGAAGGTTCAGAGAAATGACCTACTCACAAAACACCCTTTTGTTTTGGAGCTGTTCATTAGTCACGTCCAAATGGAAAATCATTCACAGAATTTCAATAAGGTTTTCAGCTGTGTGATGGAGTACCTTCTTTGCATGCTGAAAGCAAAGGTTCTAGTTTAAAAAAATCTGGAGAGTAAGTGGAGCTGTAGATTCCAGAGTAAATTTGCCAGACATAGATGCATTTTATTTCCTCCTAACATGGAAGAGCTAGAAAGTCTTTTCCTGGAAAAGCCAGGATTTTAGCTGCAGAATAGCACTATTCATTGAGTGGCTACTGGATATTTATTTATGGTGGTCTGTGGCCCAGCAGCACATACGTCATGGAGTTCACTGGAGGGCTTAGATGTGTGACTTTCATTGTACATTTTTGTACAATAACTTCCAGAATCCCCCATGCACAATGGCCAGTAGCTATGTTTGATGGGGAATTCTGGGAGCTGTAGTTCAAAAATGTAACCATCATCTCATTCTTGTGGGAAACCAAGAAATCTTGCTAGCGCAGGGGAAATCTTGGTCAGGAATCACAGCGCGACAAGCCTGGAGAGGTTGCAGAGAATGATAAATTTTTCATGTACTTAATAATAGCAATAACAATATGTTTTAATATTTACAGATTGAACATAATATTGATGGATGCCCAGATAAGCAACAAGGATAATTTACAAGAGCACATCTCTAAAACCAGGTAAATGTTAACAAGTGGACTATACAATACATATAGCAAAGCATGCTTTGTACATTTTAGACATTAAAAAATGTCATTTACTCCTTCAGGGACTCCTAAAGTCTAGCATTTCACTATAAGCAGCATTTCACATTCTGGAAGATCTGGACTGTGTGTGAAAGAGAGAGAGTCTCTGTGTGTACAGCTGATCAAAAATTGGAAAGTTACTTTAAAAAATAAATCCATTTTATAACATTTCAAACCCTTCATTTTTGTTAACTACACAGTGCTTCTTTTTCTAGATATACCTGGTTGTGTCACTAATTATTTTACTTCATTTCACATTACTTTAAAACCTTGCAATTGATAAGAGCATAAAACATTAAAAATTACCTGACAATGTAACTAAAGGGTAACTAGAAAATATTATTCATCACCCACATATACACATTACATACACATATGGGCATCATTCACAATCTGTTGGTTTTGTTGCTTTTTGTCCTGCCTTTGTTACCAATTATTTTCAAACTGGCTACAGGCAGCTATATTACTTGTAACTCGTTACATTCAATTTTGTAAAGGTAGTTTATATTGCTTTTAACTTTTCCCTTCCAAGGTCTGTAGCTGGTATGCAAGAACAGAGTAAGAGGAACCAAAATGGCACCTACCAGAAGTTTTGAAACCCAGCTCCCATAAGCCCTTGACTATATGGCCAACGATCAAGGATTGTGGGAATTGTTATCCAAAACTTCTCAAGACTCACCAGGTTGCCTATTCCTCATGTATAATAACTGTTCACAGTGTAGTAGAAGCTGCAAAATGGGCAGAAAGACAACTGAGACTTCCTCCATCTCTTCCTTGTGTTGCCTCACAGCACCACAAACACCTTTTCTTTAGTCCGTGGTTCCATCTGCAGGGGGAAGATGGGTCAACAGCACATTCTGTAGGTGGGAGCTTGTCAAGGGGCTCTCCCCCATGAAATCTGGAACGTGCACGCACACACACACAAGCTTGCTGATGGAATGGCAAAGACCTACGCTATCCTTCTTGCTGATGTAGTCGTATTTATTCACATAAAGTCCCCCTGCATTATAGGATTGCACCATGACAAAGAAATTTCCACCTTTGTGAGTTTTTGTGTGTGGAGAGGATCACAACCACGTATATTCTAATGGATTTCCCCCCTCTCTCCTTAAATGACCTCTTTCCCATCTCCATTGCAAGCAACAATAAGTAGCAAGATACTTAATGTGTCAGATTTTTCAGCCAGCCTTGCATGCACCACTTCCTCCTAGCTTTACAATAATTATCTTTATATATAGATACATAACTTTTACCAGTTTTGGATTATTTCTGTAGTTATGAGCATTCACCACATCTCTTGTTCCTATAAATATATACAGCAACGCACACTATTCTGACTGTACATGTATGGGCCAACTGTTCCTTTCATTCTGTCTTCTTCATAGGCTGGTCACATTCCTGCAATATCAGTCTGCAAACAAGCAAAAGAGGGAAGTGCAAGTTATCGTAATTTCTTAAGAAGGTATTCAACATTTTGACCAGAAAATTAAAAATCCTAAATTCTTCACAAGGTCAGTGTATCTAAGGACATTTTGTTGACAGACCTCTTCCAGATGCACCAATAGTGCACTTATTTGCAAAAGAGCACAGGATATACCAAGATTCACATCCAAACTCCCCTTTTATAAACCACTTTCTTTTCATAAGAAAACTACTTTTCATGGGAAATCTGTAAAAAAAAATTCTTTATGAAAAACTAAAAACCATTCCCCTGCTTGATTTTTCTGTTGGAGACTTTGTTTTTGTTTATTTGGTAGTAATTGAGAGCTTCTAACGTGGTGGTGCTGCGGGTTAAACTGCAGAAGCCTCTGTGCTGCAAGGTCGGAAGACCAGCCGTCGTAAGATCGAATCCACGTGACGGAGTGAGCTCCCCTCGCTTGTCCCAGCTCCTGCCAACCTAGCAGTTCGAAAGCATGTAAAAATGCAAGTAGATAAATAGGTACCACCACGGTGGGAAGGTAACAGCATTCCATGTCTAGTCGCGCTGGCCACGTGACCATGGAAACTGTCTACGGACAAACACTGGCTCTATGGCTTGGAAACGGGGATGAGCACCGCCCCCTAGAGTCGGACACGACTGGACTAAATGTCAAGGGGAACCTTTACCTTTACCTTTACTAACTCTGATTGCTCACATGAAATTTAGCGGGAAGTGCCATAGTGCTCAACTTCACTCTCCACCCCACCCCATCCCCACCGCCTTTTCCAGGTGAGTGAAATGAAGTAGCCTGCAGGTGTGTGTTTTTCAGTTGGAACTTCCAGAATCCTACTTGGGAAATTCTTGGAGAATTCTGGGTTTTGGAAGAAACAAATAAATAAATAAAAACAAGTGAATGGCACCTCCCTAGTGCCCATCATGCAGTTACACCAGAGGCTTGTAAGTATCTCACCAAACTGCACATTCCCAGGATTCTATAGGAAGGATCTATGTATTCAAAGTGCTGTAACTGTCTAGTTCAGATATATTTAGAACAGTGGTTCCCAGCTTTGGGTCCCCAGGTGTTCTTGGACTCAAACTCCTGGAAACTTCACCACTAGCTGTGCTGGCCAGGATTTCTAGGAGTTGTAGAACATCTGGGAACTCAGGTTGGGAAGCACTGATTTAGAAGGTTGTGTTTTGGGCAGGGATGGGGAAAGTCTGCCTTTTTAGATGTTAACACCTTCAAGTTCTTTCTGTCTTCCCAACGATCAAAAAAGAGCAAATTAAATTTTCCCCCATTGCACCACACAGATGCAATAAATAGAGCAGCAGTTTCCAAGATGGAAAGGAACCTTCTACTCATTCTGCAGAGTCATTCTTGACTTCCTGCCCAGTTGGTATCATTGCTTTTCCCAACTCTGCTAAACCTCACTTCAGGTGCAGACCCCTGTGGTGTGCTGCGTATGCAAGCCATCCCCTCACCTTTCTTTCCCTCAAGCATGAGCTGCATAAGAATCCGATGAGGCCCTTGACAACTTCGACGACGCAGAGGACCACTTCAGCTGTACCAATGGCCAGTAGGAGGGAAAACAACACAATGTTCCAGAGGATGATGTTTTCTGGTTTTTTGCAAATGCTCCAGTTAGTCTGATTAAACAAATAATTGTTTCTGCAAAGAGAGAGGTTGAAGTAAACTTTTGTTAGAACTTTTCATTTAGAAATACTTCATTTGTTAGATCTAAAGCATCATCCCCAAGGTTGGGTGGGAAGGGGGGAAAAAGGCTGCTCCCCTCCCCCACCTCCTCTGGCTCAATCAGCCACTCACCAGACTCAGCATGTTAGCTTCCTGCACCTCCTCAACTGATCTTCCAGTCCTGGCAACAGCTTAGGCTTCTCTGCCATGCCCTCTTGGCTGATCTCCCATTCAGAGAAAAGGGCAGGGCAGAGAAGTCTGTGCTCTTGCTTGTGACTGGGAGATTAGCTGAGGAGGTGGGAAAAGCAGGCCAGCTGGGCCTGGTGAGTGGCTGAGGAGTTGGGGAGGGGAGCAGCAGCACCTGTGCTGTCGCCTTCATGAACCAGCACCAACTGGGATGAACTGGTTCGTTCCCATCTCTAGAGATAACTCTTCTTAAGGAATGTATAGGCATTAGAGCTGTCATTGTATAATTAATGCTAAGTCCCAGAATCCCCCATCCAACATGGGTGTTGGCCATGCTGGTAGGGGAATGTAGGAGTTGTAATCCAAAATAACTTTTACAAGCTGTGTCCCAAAGTATGTAGACCTTTCCATCAAATACTCAAAAATCTCTGTAGAATTACTTTTCACTTATTTCCCTACTTCTTGCCTCTCAGAGTTACAGCAGACGCCCTCCGTACACACACACACCATTTAGGACTGGGATTATATGCCTTACTAGGTCTCTCCCTTTCCTAGAAACAGCGTGTGGACAGGGATGGCTGAAAGTTTTGTTCCAGTGTGTTTCTGCTAAAAAAAATTGCCCATTTCTTCATATCCAGAATTGGCAGAACTTGTGATTTAGGATGTGTTGTAGGATGATGAGCTTAGTTCTGATGATGAAAAAAATATTTCGCTTAATAATTAAAATATTTTATCTTCTGCCTCCTCTCAGCTACTGTTTTCCTCATGGCTTCTTCATTTGGTGGGTCTTGTAATCAAAGTAGATCATGGAAGCTCAAAGTCTTCCTGATCCTGTTCTAGGTAGATTCTTACTCTGTGAGTAAGGTCAGATATCACAGCCAAAGGATAATTCAGATTTAGTTGTTTGTGCCCATGCTTTGGCCTTGTGTGCTCCTTCCATGTTTCTCCTCACCTCTTACACTCAGAATTCCTCTTTCCCTATTTCTCTTATTATTATTGAAGAGGAGGCTGGTGGCCCTCCTCTTAGTGGATCTGTCCAAGGTCCTGAATATATCTGAGGAATAGTATTCTATACTTTGGATAGCTTTTATAAAGCTTCAACTAAATCAGATAACAGATTTACTACCCCTGACATCAGATTAATCACTGTGTGGTTAGCACAAGCCATTGTTTGACTCCATCAGAAGTCAGTCCAAATCAGAATCGGAAACAGTGATTCCCACTTCCAGTTTGGAGGCCAAGTGTAACTCCTGAAAGGGACATAATGACTGAAATCCAATAGTAAGTTACAACTAGAGCAAGCCTATTGATTGAATCAGTGTTGAGTTAACACCTATGTGAGTCCCACTGATTCAATGGCCCTACTCTAGTTGCAACTTACTACTGGATTTTAGCCATGTGTGAAATGCATGGTTGCCCATTGAGGGGGGAGATAGGAATATTTATTAATAAATATTTGTAAAAGTTTCCATGTGATCAGAAATTGTGATCTGGGTTCCTTGTTGTGAAGAGTTCTTGATCAACAGAGGTTTCTACCTTCACTCAAATTAATGGGCACAGAAGCCCACTTCAGACTTTTCTACTTGACATGAGAAGGACAGGGACTGAGAGGGTTTGGCTAGCAGGTACAGAGATGTTTTAGGCATCACTTGTGAATTTCCAGGGGCTTCTTCTGCCAGGGACATGAAGCAGGCATAGCAGGTGTTGTTGTTTTTTACCCCAAATGTAATAACTAGCTGCTGGTATCATGAATAAGAAAGTGAGGGAGGGAAGTAGAGTCCGAATGCAGAGAGGGAGAGGAGGTACCATAGGAGACTAAGGCATGGCCCAACAGTCAAATCACAGTGTGTCTGAAGTGGACCACAGGACCTATAAAAATCTTTCAAACACAAAAACAAGAGGCTCAAGTGGCCTCAAACCCTCCTGCAGAACTTGGTCAACCCCAAACATTTTGCTGCCTGTCAGAGTTTAAATGGTTTATTTAAACCATTGGTTTAAATAAACCATTTAAACTATTGGTTTAAATGGGCCTACTCTAGTCACATGATCACCACAGATGGTGACAGCAGCCACGAAATTAAAAGACAGACAACCCAAAAATCAGAGGTTTAACCAGGCAAATTTTTGCTATAAGTTATATTTTGCTCTGTAACCTGCCCTGAGATCCTGTGATATAAACTGACTGACTGACTGACTTTTGGCAGCTTTCTTAAACATGATCTCCTCCAGATGCAGAAGAACAACCCAGAACTAAGAAAAGGTACTTCTGGAGACCAGGAATTATTGTATCCTTCCAAATTCATCACTACTTCATGACATTTGACAGATATGGTTTCTCCTCTGGCTCATCATGCCCCTCCACCATAATTATTTCAGCTGCTCTGCTTTCAAGTAGTCTCGGAGTCCTGCTTGCTACAGTGCATGAGAAATGGGTGAACAAAAGATCTGGGGAAAACCTGAGGGGTGTTGCCAGTTCTGTCTTTCCTGCTATTGGATCTACTTTACACAGATGTCAGAGTTGTGGGAAAGAGCCTCCATCATACTCACGCCAAAGTGTCATTCCGGAAAGGATAGACGTATACCTCATCACCAATATCACACAGAGGACCACTAATTAATCCCAAGGATGAGATCGTCATGCAGTACAGTCCACCAGCAGCTCCAAGTGCAGCAAAGACAAGAGAGAGCACCATCTGAAAGACAAAATAAACCTCAGAAGCAAACACACATTTGAGAGCTAGTGTGGTGCACAGTGTTTGACAGAGCCAGCACTACCCTTAGGCAGAACCAGGCACCACATCAGCTGACAGGATATGAGAAAGCAGAGGAGCAGTGGATGGACAGTTCCTCCCACTGGGGAGCACCCCACGACATCTAGTCTCTATCTCATTGGTCAGCTTCGTATGCCTAATTCTGCCACCTACCAGTGCTGTCTTCCTCTCCTTTGCTATGTGGCAACAGCAGCTCCTTCTCTGCTCCACTGGTTGAAATCCTGTTGCTTAGCATAGTATGTTGCCCTATATATACCCACTGAATCAGTGAGGAGTTGATGAGCCAACTCCTCCATAGGTTCTATTGGTTTAAATGGGCCTACTCTAGTCACATGATCACTGCAGATGGTGACAGCAGCCACGAAATTAAAAGGCGCCTGCTTCTTGGGAGGAAAGTGATGACAAACCTAGACAGCATCTTAAAAAGCAGAGACATCACCTTGCCGACAAAGGTCCGCATAGTCAAAGCTATGGTTTTTCCAGTAGCGATGTATGGAAGTGAGAGCTGGACCATAAAGAAGGCTGACCGCCGAAGAATTGATGCTTTTGAATTGTGGTGCTGGAGGAGACTCTTGAGAGTCCCCTGGACTGCAAGGAGAACAAACCTATCCATTCTGAAGGAAATCAATGCTGAGTGCTCACTGGAAGGACAGATCCTGAAGCTGAGGCTCCAATACTTTGATCATCTCATGAGAAGAGAAGACTCCCTGGAAAAGACCCTGATGTTGGGAAAGTGTGAAGGCAAGAGGAGAAAGGGACGTCAGAGGACGAGATGGTTGGACAGTGTCATCGAAGCTACCAACATGAATTTGACCAAACTCCGGGAGGCAGTGGAAGACAGGAGGGCCTGGCATGCTTTGGTCAATGGGGTCACGAAGAGTCGGACATGACTTAACGACTAAACAACAACAACAACAACAACTCTAGTCACAACTTACTATGCTAAAAGAAGCAGCAACTAAAGTAGGCCCATTTGAATCAATGGAACGTATGGAGGAGCTGACTCACCACATCCCCACTGATTCAAGGGACCTACTTTGGTGAGACTTACAATGCTGAGGGACAGGATTTCAGCCACTGTCTTCTTTCCTTTCCCATGCTTTCCCCCTTGATCTATAGCTCTCTATTCTTCCATCTGTCTCTATTAAAAAATGAAGCTGGTGAAGAGTAAAACTGGATTAAGATATGGGTGACAGGTGTGTATGATAGTGGTGGAAAATCAGGTGAAGGGGCTTCAGACACTTGGTTTAATCATCCACTTGCCTGTCCTACCTAAGAGAGCTGTTGGGGAGATACAGTGGAAAAGAGGACAGCTATGAATGATGCCTTGACTTCACTGGATGGGGCGTGGAATATAATTCCAAGACATAAATGAATAAATTAGTAGTAAAAATGTTTTGAGGTGTATGTGATTTGGGCAGAAAAATAAATTTGTTTGATTGGTTGGTTGACTGATATATGCTGCCTTTCTCCTTTTAGGGTATTCAAGGTGCCTCACACTCAGTTAAAATAACTTTATAAGCACAATTTTAAAACACGGTAAAATATAATATTAAAAATTAAAGAACAATGCTAAAAAAGACAATTTACAAACTCATAAAAACATACCCAACTCAATTCAGTATATGTAGCATCCCATAATGGCTGCTATTTGTCCAAGTCACTTAAAGGGCTGCATAAAAAGGAAGGGTTTTGCCTGAGGAAAGAGGAAATGGCCTCATGAGGGAGGACATTCCACAACCTAGGAGCCACAACTGAGAAGGCTCTCTCTCACATCAGCACCGACTGAACCTGTGACAGTGATGGGACAGAGAGAAGGGCTTCCCCAGAAGAAGCCCACTGTGTCTATGTTCTTTATTGTTCTAGCATGTCACCTTGTTTCCAGTGTCTGACAATTCTAATATGGTTTTCAAGGTATATGAGATGTTTAAGAAGTGGTTTACCTGTGGAAACCACCCCCCTCTTGCCCCATGGGTTTCCATGGCTGAACAGGGAACTGAACCCATGTCTCAGGTCCTGGTCCAACACTCTATATGCTACAGCGCTCTGGCTCTACCTTCACAAAAAATCAAACTAACTAATACTAATACTAATAAATTTAATGTGATCATTCGTCTTTTGGGTCACATTCCTCCTCCTGTAGTTCTTCTCCCTTGAGTGTGCCACCTCTGGGAAAATGGGCCTCAGCCCCTCTCTCTTAAAACCGAAATATTTTCTTCTACCTGTTATGCTTTTATATCTTATTACCTCCTCATGTCCCACTTAAGGTATTCTGCCCACCCCTCAATGAGATTGCTTCCCCTAGTTTATAAAAAAATTTTTTCCAGAGGGCTACCCATGTTAGTCTGTTGAGGCAAAAGCCAGCCCCCCCCCCCCCCAATATTTTGTAGCTCCTGAAATGCTAACATTTTATTTGGTCTAAGCTTTAGTGAACTGCAGTCCACTTCTTCAGATGCAACCCAGTTTACAAAGTGTTGCTTACCCCACATTTGTTAGAACAACATCCTGCTCCACCTGCGCCCACCATCATAAATGCTGGCAAGAAAACCTGTGAACATAGCAATGTTAAATGATTATTGCAAATGCAGCCCTTTTAAAGGCTTTCAAAATATACTGTGGGGTGGATTCTTGCCAAGAAACCATGATCTCTTATGTGCCATTAAGTAGGAACTGACTTATAGTGACCCTAAGAGGGCTTTTGAGGCAAGTGAAATATTTAAGGAGTGGTTATACCAGGGCCCCTCCCCATAAGTGGCCAAGTGGAAATTCAAACCCAGGTCTCCTGAGTCCTAACCCTTAACTCTATCTACTACACCATACTGGATATCTACAAAAAGGCTACAAGATGTTTCATGTTGAAGGCTCCTAAGGAGTGTTAAGTTATAGGGATAATCAGTTAAAGACAGACAAGGCTAACCCAAGAAACTTTGCCGTCGGAGGCAAAGGCAAAGGTGGCCTTCTGTCCATTCAGTTTCTAGAAGCCATCTTGACTGGCAGTTGAGCTTCAACACTGGCAATGGGACAGGTTGAGCTCTCCATTATACCCAAAGGCAGTGAGCTAATTTTGAGGATGCAAGACAGGCCATGTGACATGTGCAGTGCTATCTTCTGACAGAGGGAACTCAGGAAGAACAGTGGAAAGACTGCGGCTTCTCTTTTCCAAGCATCTTGTCAAGCTATTTCCCCACTGTGGGGCCTGGAACTGATAGGAAACCACCTGTCGCCTATTGTTTGTACAATTGCTGTTATACAGTTGTGTATTGCAATAAGATTCTTGTCAGACTGAGATAAATGCCTCAGGTAGCAAATATTGAGAGGCAGTCGTGGCAACATTCCCCCCCCCCCCCAACTCCCAGTTTTCTGTTATGAATTAGGTCTGGACTACACTGCCAGTAAGCTCTTATACTAGCCTGTTACTCTCATGTGTGGAGGATGATCCCCCAGGGCCAGTGCGGAAGTAAGATTTAACTCTGATGCATGTCAGCACCTATACATGGGATAGAGGAGAGGTGTGCCTTCAGTTCTTTTGACTCAAAGAGGAAAATACTGTGCTTTCTTTATATAATTCCAAAGTTTGGGAAAGCAATTGTTTTTAGACAACAGCTTCCAGATTCTGGAGGATTCTGCACACTGTCGTTCAGAAAAGTAACTTTCTCCAGTTTTGTATAATTCTTCTTGTTCTTTAGAGAAAGCTTGTGGTTCCTACTATTCTATGCTTGCTTGCTTGCTTGCTTGCTTGCTTGCTTCATACCCCTCCTTTCTCCTTGAAAAGGACCCAAGTGGGCTTACAACACTGAGAGACAATATTCAAAGTTGAAAACAATGAGAATACAATGGTGGTTAACATCATTAAAAGATAATATTTGAAGCTAAGAACAATGAGTATAAAGAGGCAGCTTTATTGTGTTTCCTGAGTGCTTGCTTGTTGAGGATACCAGGCATTGAATGGTGCATCTTCCCAAAAATAATAAAATAAAATGACCACCAATTAATTTTTTTTTAAAAAGAGTATCATTTAATGTAAGGGGGTGGGCAGACAATTTGACATATTCTTTTACAAATCCAATAATATATCCTGTTTCATCCTATGTTACAGAAATAAGACACCAAGTCCAAAAAGACTTGAAAAAGAACAAGAATGCCTTTACTCAGCAGTCTGCAATATTTATTTACTTATTTATTTATTTAATTTATACCCCACCCATCTAGACTGAAGTCTACTAAATATGAAGCATTCTTCTAGATTGTATCAAGATTTTCTGGACATAGTGGCTGAAATCCAGTTTGCACAACTGCACTCATGAAAGGCTGATGGCATGATCATCAGGAGCAGGAATTAAAGACTTCCTCCTCTCATTCTGTGGCTTCCATGGTTTCAAAGCAATGAAAGGGATTACATGGGAACTATGGGAGCTGTGGGACTGAAATAGGAAGTGTTTAATTTCCAAAAATTGCCTTCTGTCAATGATGTCATCAGCCTTCTACAGGTATAGTTGTGCAAACAGGATTTCAGCCAGTGTATTTATATTCACTGACACATTTTCTGTTTTTTTCTAGTGATGTCCCCTCTTCTTCATGAATTAAGAGGCAGGAGAGTGGCACTCGAATCTTAAGAAATCTTTTCTAGGGTCCTACCGTGTTTCCCCGAAAATAAGACAGGGTCTTATATTAATTTTTGCTCCAAAAAATGCATTAGGGCTTATTTTCAGGGGATGTTATATTTTTTTCATCTACAACAATCTACATTTATTCAAATACAGTCATGTCATCTTTTTCTGGTTGCTGCACAATGCTGCACAATGGTGGAAGGCGGGGTTTCACTTAACTGGGGCTTATTTTTGGGGTAGGGTTTATATTACGAGCATCCTGCAAAATCATACTAGGGCATATTTTCAGGTTAGGTCTTATTTTCGGGAAAACAGGCTAGGAGAGAAAGCAATAGAGTATCTGCAGATACTTAACATCGACCTGGTAATGTTACAGTGCAAACGGTCAAGGCTAGTTGCCGAAATAAAACACTGGTAATATGTGGGCGCATGCCATTTACGGGGGAAGAACATCCTTTAATTGCAGTACCACACTGGGGGTCAATAACTACTTTCAGAATGCTGTTGTCATTGTGAGATCGATGGATGCTCCTCCTCCCATACTGTTCCTTCTTGTCCATGTGTAACAACAGTCATCATGACCTTAGGCTATATCACTTTAGAGCTTTCTGAATTAGATTACAATCCATGCTTCTTTCATGCTAATGCCTTTGTTTTATGCATAGTGTATATTCACTGGTGCAGTTAGGTAATTTTAGAATGTATACATAATGGTCTTAGCAACAATGCTTCTCTCACTTCAAACTACACCACTTTCACATTTGGGGCCCTTGTGCTCATCCTGGTGAATCAAACGATGGATTTCTACCCCATGTGCCCACTAAATTTTATGATTGGACCCAGGCAGCTTTAAAAAAAGAGAAACAAAGAAATTTTAAAAGGCTTTGTTATTGATCTGTTTTCTGTAAAACACTGGTTGGGCAACATGCAGCCCCCTCCCCCGAGGAAGGGTGGACCTCCAACTACACCTCTGCCCTCCAGCATCTGCCAATTTAGTAGTGTTTTGAGTGGTACTCAGTACTCTGCGCCTCCTGCACCACCACATTTTTAATGGCCACTAGAGGGCATGATTGGGCATTGTAAGGTTAAAAAATTAATTTTCTTAAGGAAAAAACTTGGGGTCATGCGTATTATCCTCCAAGATCCAAGGAAAGTCATTTTTTGGCCCCAGGATCTTTCAATGAGACATGTACTAGTTACAAATGTTATAATTAGGCATTAAGGGAAATGTGCATTCACTATGATTAGCATGGTTTCCTAATTTGAGCCTTAGCCATGAAACTTGCAAAATTAGCTAGCATTTACTTTCCAGTTAGAACTCACAAATGAAAGCATGCTAAATGCAAAATATATAGGTCAGGAAAATCATGAGTTGTGACCGAGATATGTCTTTCACTAAGAAGCAACAATTCTAAATATGCATTGTTTGCTGGCTAGTTTGTTTTGAGAAAATGTTTGCTTTCTTAAACTAAATAAGTTTAGTGCTAACAATATAAAGAAGAAACAAGCAGCAAAATCAATAAACTTGAGCTTATCTATAATACTAACTAGTTTGCTGTACATGGAAGATCCAGGATGAAATCCCCAGTGAGCCATGAAATTCACTGATGATCTTAGGACAGTCACATACTTTCAGACTGATCTACCACACAGGGAGGATAAGGTGGAGATAACAGAACCTATGTACTCTGTCTTGAGCTTTTTGGAGGAAAAGGCAGGGTACAAGCATAACTAATATATAACAAATAAATAATTATACTGGTTTAATATTACTGTCTCTGTCTCCTTTCCTCAAGGAATAGAGGGAAGTGCACTTATACTTTTGTGAGTGGGATGAAGTATAATAGGGGAAGGAAGGGAGAAGGTGATGCCTCTGATGTCAATAGGTAGGTGAATCAGTTCTGGATTTTGGTTTGAACTTGTACAAGTTTGGGATCTGTGATATCACCGAGGCAGTGAATTTTACAATATATATATATTTACAGAGTTATCCGTGGTGTTAAACAGAGATGGGCACAAACTGGTTCATCCTGGTTCGTCCCAGTTCATAAAGGCAGCAGCCTTCTCTCCTTGCCTCCTCTGGCTCAAACAGCCACTCACCAGGCCCAGCTGGCTGGCTTTTTCCACCTCCTTGGCTAATCTCCCAGTCACGAGCAAGAGCACAGACTTCTCTGCCCTGCCCTTTTGTCTGAGTGGGAGATCAGCCAAGAGGAAAAAGGCAGAGAATCCTGAGCTGTTGCCAGGACTGGAAGATCAGTTGAGGAGGTGGAAAAAACAAGCAAGCTGGGCCTGGTGAGTGGCTGACTGAGCCAGAGGAGGCGGGGAGGGGAGCAGCACCACCTGTGCTGCTACCTTTACAAACTGGGATGAACCTGGACAAACCGGTTTGTTCCTCTCTCTAGTGCTAAACACTGCCCCTAAAATATAGTAGGTTCTGTTGGAAATACAGCAACTTCATATGGTGCCTTTAAGAGGTTTTAGCTGAGAGGGACTTTTCTGGACTATCGGTCAACTCAGTAACAGTCAATTGTTCCCTCTATACCTCACAGTTCTTTTTCTTGCTTTTTTCCAGTCAGCGTTCAGTTAGTGTTCTGTCAGTGTTAGTTATGGAGTCAGAAGTGAACAATTAGAGTGAAGTTAGCTATGTAACCAGTCAGTTAGTTAGTAATGAAGCAAATTAACCAGTTAATCTTAGTGATGTAACAAGTTAACATTTCCACACAATATGATGTTTGTTTTTATATAAGAAGAAGTGTGAGTAAACTGAAACATTTTATTCTTTTTCATTGCTATTGTATTGAAACAATAAGTGCCAGTTGAGGTGAACTAACAAATACAGGATGGTCTACTGAGGGAGACTGTAGCTCAGCCTGCTCTATAGGTTTGTGACCTAACCATTTCATCCTCTGTGTAATTAGAGGAAGTTTAATTTTTATTTTAATTAAATCTCCACTCAACTTTTCCTCACACCAACTCTGCCAACCCCAACAGGTTCAACACCTAAGAAATTTATTTTAAACCTAAACTGAAACCCAGAATAGATTCACCAACCTCGTGACATTAGAGCCACCAGTCTTCAGTGATACAATGACCCTTTATTTGGTATAAAACTAATATTTTTTCCTTGTGTAGATACCTTCCTAACAATACGTATTCTTTCCTTAAATATCTGCAAAACACCAAAACGTGTTTTATAATAATGACTTTTCCCCCTTACCAATATCCCAGCTCCCAGAATGCCGTGGAAAAACCAGACCAAGTCAGTGATCCGCCGCGCTTCTAACACTTCTCCGTTGGGGAAGTAGAGAAGGAGATTGGAGATGATGGCGCAGACAGCAAGGGGGAGCAGAGCTATCCCCATGCATTTGGAACAGCTGCACGTTGAGCACTTTCCTTGGCACATCATGGATATCTCTGTGTCTCCTTGGTAAGAAAACAGGCAGTAAAAAGAAAAGAAAATGCTGACAAAAAATAAGGTATAGTCCAAAGGCAACTGCAAGAATTCCTCGTAAAGCCATGTGACTTGTCTGTTGATTGTGGAACAGAACTGTAACTGCTGCTAAACCATGTAGGGTGGCCACATGCCCTTCTTGACAGAGGACAGTCCTCCAGTCTCCAATCCAAGCCCAGTTTGAAGATAAAGAATGAAAAGGAAGAAGGGAGGGCAAGAGCCTGGAAGAGGCCCATCCAAATGCTAGCTGGTGGAGGTTGCCTAAGTAAGCACAGAGGACACCTGGTCATAACCCTCTGTGTTACTGTGAGAGATATTGTACTTCTAATTAAATCAGGAGAGCCAGCTAGTGTAGCAGGATAGTGTGTTAGATGAGGACTCAGGAGACCTGGGTTCAAATCCCCCTTTTGTTTGTTTGTATAAAATATTTTTACCCTGCTTTTTTTCCTTTAAAAGGACCTAAGGCAGCTTACATCATTAAAAGACAATATTTAAAGCTAAAAAACAGAAAGTATATCAATACTAAAAAAACACAAAATCAAACAAATACCACACTAAAGAATGGTAAACAGAAGCAATACCAAAAAACACATTCAAAGCAGTAAGGCATAACAATCTATTTAAAAAACCCCACTCAGGCAGCCAGTCACTGCTTGCCTGAAGAGTAAGGTCTTTGTCTGCTTGTGGAAGGACAAGAAAGATGGGGCCCACCTGGCCTCCTGTGGAAGGGAGTTCCAAAGCCTGGGAGCAGCCACAGATAAGGTCCTCTTCTCCTGTGACCCCACCAAAAACATCTGTGAAAGTGGTGAGACCGGGAGAAAGGCCTCTCCTGATGATCTTAACACCCAAGCTGGCTCATAAAGGAAGACACAGTCCTTGAGATAGCTTGACCATGGAAACTCCCTGGCAGCAGGTAGCAATGGTAAAACCATCTCATAAATGTCTCACATACCTCAGAAACCCTACTAGGGTTGCCATGAGTTGGAATTGAACTGAAGACATATAATACACATACATTTAAATCAAGGTGTGCAAAGTGCAAGCTGCCAGTTGGTTACTTCCTGTTTCTAAAAAGAGACTTTAACGGTGTAAAACAGATTTCCTGTGAGGGAATTATATCAAACAGGTTCCTGGGGGTGCAATTTGCTCTCTTTGGGGAATTATAGTGGAAAAAGTTAGATTTTTTGAGCACTAGAAACAACTATTTTACAGTTAAAGAAACAAGAGGTGAAAGTAAACGATACAGATATCATGTCATTATAAGCAGGAATTATAATTCCTTAAATTATAAGGAACAGCAGATGTTGGATTTCTGTTTTCTCACCTCTTGGAATTTGCAATTAACTTGCTTTCTTTTATTATTGGTCACTGGGAATTAAAGGTGGGCTTCATTTGCAAATAGGATGACTCAGGCATGAAGTTCTGCACAAATCCTGTTTCTGGAAAACAAAAGTGCTTTCAGGTTCTAATGACATCCTGTCTGTATAGTTCAAATTGATCCACAGACAGTCAGGAAGTGAACGGAGAGTTGGCTGAAAGGCTGAAGCCTCTTTGAGAATTCAAAGTCTTCTTAGGGGGGGATCTGATAGGCGATGGGCAATCTGGTGCCTTGTAAAAGTATTTGCTGGATAGGTCCACACACACTCTACCTTGATAGTTCTAAAATAAAGACAATACTACAAAAACATATTGTCACCACTCCAGTGCATTTTCATTCCAAGAAAATGAAACCCAATTGGTAAAATATACACCAGTACCTTGCTTTATAGCACATAGCAATATGTATATTATATTACAATATGTACATAACCACACTGAAAGGTGTGTGTTGTTTCCTCCCATTACAGGGGGAAACAGGAATGGGAGTCAAAAGCAATCAGAAAATGCCACAACACCACCTTTTGGCAGAGGAGTTGCTGTTATAATAAAAAATACCTATTAACTTGTACAAATGCAGGTGAGACCTTTATTAGACCACTAAAAAAAATCAAGCCAACAACAGATAGCTAGCTTTCAATGATAATTCATCTTCTTCTGGCTGTGCACCAAATTCTTGTGGGTCGTTGGGGCCAGGTTAGTTGCTATCAAGTGGAACGTAAAATATATTAAGTACCAGCCTTAGAGAAACCCAGAAACCTTTTGGAAATAAGATTTCTATTAAACAAATAGGTGAAATTACCACCAAGGAATGAGGAAATACCCCAAACAAACTCCCATTTGGCAGGCACTGAGGTCATATGTCACTCTGCGTTATTGATGTTCTTTTTTCATGGACTGTTCCACTGGTCAATGGGCACTCTGAGGTCACATTGACTTTCTGCAACTCTGTGCAAACCTCCCTCTGTCCTGTTACTGGATTATATGTTTTGCAACATCAGACTTGAACGTTGGAAGAAACACACTTACAAAAGAAGGGTTGAGGGAATTGGAACCAGGATCTTTCTTTCAGGGGCAGAAAAGATCTGTGGTGTTGGAGGGTGTCTCAACCAATTTTTGGTGGTTCCCTTCCTTTCCTCCTCCTCTCCAATTCAGCAGGACCCTTCAGCTTCATTTTTTTTAAAGAAGCTAGGAAAAGTCTTGGGAAAACTGCTTCCATCAGCTCAGTGCAACATGCCCCAATCTGGATCCATGGTGTGTAGGAGAGAGGTGGACAACAACACAGGGTTGAAAAGATGCGCACCTTCAACCCAACAATTGTTGAGGGTGCAACTGCCAAAGCTGTCGCTGTTAAAATCCCACCAATTCTTTTGGGAAATTGTTTTTATGGGAAGCACAGTGTTTTGCAGAGAAACAGGAGTGGACTAAATCCCAAGAACCCCATTTCTCATCAGAATCAGCAGCATTCTGCATTTCTCAGCAGAATCAGCAGCAACGGTTTGGGACCTTGATACCTGACAGAACGCCTCCTTCCAATGAGATCTGCCTGTTTCACACAATCTTCCCAGGTCGAGCGGTTCAGAACACTGACCCCAAGAGAGGCCCGGAAAGAGATGACCAAAAATCAAGTCTTCTCGGCAGTTGCTCCCTATCTTTGGAACAATCTCCCACCTGAAATTCACCTGTCCCCTTCACTGGGACGCTTTAAACAATCACTGAAAACATGGCTTTTCAGGCAGGCTGTCCTGGAGTATTTAACATCCTAACTCAATCATCATTTCAGTGTTTTATACTACCCATTCTGTCATCTTGACTTTAAATTATCCAAATTGTTTTTAATTTTTTACTTATGTTGTTTGTTTTATGTTTAATTTTGACTTTGATTGTTACTGTGTTTATTGTTTCGTATTATTGTTTATATGTTTTTTATTTGTAAACTACCCAGAGTTGCCCTGGCAGCCAGATGGGTGATATAAAAGTCAAATAAATAAATAAATAAATAAATAAATTTGTTTTTCAGAGCAACAGAGGGGGGCAGGGGGGGACTAGGGTTAGAGTTATGTGTGAAGGGGCGCTAAGTAAGTCCACCCCTGGAAAGCTCTTGAATCACACAATCACAGTATATTTGTAGTTGGTGTGAAAAGAGATCCCCAGGGTCATTTAGACCAGTTCTGTGAATGCAGGAAAAAACAGTTAAAGCATTCCTGACAGATGGTCAACTTCTATTTAGAAGCCTCTACCACTATCTGACATCGTCTATTCCATTGCTGAACAGTTCCTACTGTCAGGAAATTCTTCCTAATGTTTAAGGCAGTATCTCCTTTCTTGACATTCGAATCCAGTGATCCATGTTCTACCCTTGGCAGAAGCAGAAAAAAGTCTTCCTCATGACAGCCTTTCTTCAGATACCTGAAGAAGATGTCTATTATATCACCTCTCAATCATGAAGACTGTTTTGAAGTCATGTCTGGTGCACAACATATCATATTAATTTGGGGGTTAGGTTCCATAACGTGTTCACTGCAGACACACAAAAGGGAACAGTAAGATTGTGAATGTTGGTCCCCCTGGCCACACTCATGATAATCCATGGTGTGAAAAAGAGGTATCTATGTGCAACTGTACATATGTAGAGCTCTGCCACATGATCAAAACCCTTAGGCAATCAGGGCTCCTAGTCCTCTGGAGGCAACCTACACATGTACAGCTGTATGTGCACCACAGTAATGTCAAACACATGGATGTGGGGAGGTGTGGTCAACAGATGTGATTCCACTTTCCTTGTGCGCAGTTGATATAGCATCACTAATGGATCTCCAACAAGAGAAAGAGACCGAGAGAAAATGAATGAATTCCCCAAAAGAAGGACAAGAGAGGACATTCAGGAGATTCGCATTGAAAACTGTACACACTGATTTATACACATGGATGCACACTAAGAAATAGTAGCAATAACACAAATGAGAACACCTTCTCATAATTTGGAAATAATAACCATATCATATTTTTGTCTTAAATAGAAATGCCAAGGTGGAAAAAAAAACCTGTGTGCTTTTTGTTCTCAAGTGTTTTGTGCATATGGCCAAATTCAAGAACTTTGTGTTTTCTTCTTAAGGTTCCTGATCTTTAAACTGTACTTGAACTGGATAGTTCTTCAAAAAGAGGACACCATTAAAGAGACGGCTGTTGTCTGGAGGACTGTTCTCTGTGAAACAGGGCTGTGGCCACTGTAATATTCAGCATACACATGGTTGAGTTGAGAGGAGTTATGTGTACACCCTTGAATCTCCCTGTTGGCTTCAGTACCTAATTCAAGGAACCATTTCCAGTTTTCACATATACATTTTGTCCAGCATACCCAACAGAGCGTCTCCTGTCTTTGAACCACGATACCCATTAAGATTCAAAAAGGAAGTGACTTAGTTATATTTCAGATGTACCCATAAGTCATCACAAATCACACTTTGGTTTCCCTGCTCTGGGAGATCCTTTAGTTTTTATTCTTTGTTGTTGTCTGGATCTAGCATTCCCAGAATGAATTGTAATATATGTGGCTTTCTCTACCTTCAGCACCAAGGTCAGAGAGGCTATTAATGTATTGTCTGATTTGCAAAATTAGAGAAATTTACTTTTGAGACAACAAATCCCAAAATCGCCCAACCATCCTGGTCACTGAGGATTCTGGGAGTTGTAATCCAAAAAGTAACTGCTGATTTATATCCTCAAAGTGGAAAACTCACACAGGACATAAACCA
Organism: Intellagama lesueurii; assembly: GCA_037013535.1. Classification (NCBI taxonomy): domain Eukaryota; kingdom Metazoa; phylum Chordata; class Lepidosauria; order Squamata; family Agamidae; genus Intellagama; species Intellagama lesueurii. The sequence goes on from JBAJHW010000003.1 coordinate 14,516,174, forward strand.
GCAAGATTTTAAAGTGGAAAATCTGTTAAGTCTGCTGCAGACCAAAGCACCTTTAAGACTTAACAAATATATTGTAGCATGACCTTTGGCAGCTTATAGTTCACTTCCTCAGATGCATGAAATATCATCCCATTTTTCAGGTATATGTGCAATATTTGAGAGAGAGAGATACAGCAGCAGCAGACTGTGGTTTCAGCACAGGGTTCCTTATGCGTAATGTGTAAATGGGACACATTGCGCCAGATGCAAGGTAATGTCCCCCACTGCCCATAGTAATGGTACATGTACTAAACCATTCTGGATAATGCTATATACATCTGATGAAGTGGCTGATAATCCATAAAACCCATAACACAATAAATCTGTTTTAAGTGTTATACACAGGAGAACTTGGCTGAATCTTGCATTTTTGTGCAAACCCCACTGAAATCAATGGGTGCAACACACAAGCATCATTATATTCCTGTACTGTTCCAACTACTTCAGTGCTTTCCTTACCCAGAAAAAAGTTCATAGTTTATGCAGTATGACTCTGACACAATATATATCCTTTCATTTCAGCTTTTTTGTTCAAGACAAACCATAGCTATATACTGCTCATTTTTATCTAAAGCACTTGAAAAGCAAGGTTGTCTAAAACATCTTCAACACAGAGTCACTTACCCTTTATGTGACAATCAAAACAACCAGGAGCAGCGCACTCAGGAGAGTGAATTTCAAAACAAAGCTCTTGTCGCCGGATCCGGCACAAATGTTCGGCTTTTTGGATTTAGAGAGTTGTTATTTCAAGCAAGCCAGTCAGCCAGCAAATAAAGTGAGCAAACTGTTCTTTTTTATCACACCATTAAGGAAGAAAAAAATACTCTACAATGTGACTGTGAGTTGTCTGTGTTTCGGTGTGTTTGCGTATGTTACCATGCACTATTGATTTATAAGACACTGAAAACATTCTGTGTTCCACTGATCAATGACTACTCCTAGTTATATTGATCCACACTGCCTTGTTTCTGTGCCTTTTGCCTTTCAAAAAATAAAATATTATTTTAATTGCATCAGGAGGTGCTATATGTAGGAAAAGGAATATAAATATCTGGGAAACTGCACTATTTTAAAAACTACAGAAGGTACTTTCATTTGCTATAGTGAAAGAAAGAAAGAAAGAAAGAAAGAAAAGAAAGAAAGAAAGAAAGAAAGAAAGAAAGAAAGAAAGAAAGAAAGAAAGAAAGAAAGAAAGAACAGGTTACTTAATGTCAGGGTAAATAAGTTATTACTTTAGGAGGAATTGTCTGGAAGAGAACTGTTTATTAAGCATCCTGTAAGAATGATATAATTATTATTATGGATTCAAGAGACTCATTGTAATTTGATTATAGTGGATTATGATGGTGGAGAAAAATGATTACCAATTTGTCAGCCTTACTGAGGTAACTGGGTGCTTTAGAAAAATTCTGCTTCATGTGTTCCTAATAGTTGCCTTCATTAAGGGGTTGTTATTATTCTTGTTTAAAAGTTGCATCACATTAAGCCTGCCCAAATTCTCCCTAATCCTTAGTGTCTATGTAAGGCCACAACCCAGCCCCAAGTTAGAAGAGCATTAAGTGCATAGGAAGCGCGGAAAGTTAACAAGGCCAAGATTGGAGTGGGCTTTATTATTGTTGCTTTTATTTTTTGAATTCATGAAAAGAGATCCAAGTGACATAACATGGTTCCTCTATCTGCTTTTATTTTCACACCAGTCCTATGAGAGGGGAGGAAAGTCGGTTAGCAAACAGAGTTTGGAAAAGTTACTTGTCAGGACAGCAAATATTAGGCTGTGCCCAGTCTCCGAGTGCTGGCTGAAGACTTGAAAGGTTTTTATGCTTTTCCATGTCTCCCGATGAGGACACAAATCAATGGTTTTATTTTTCTCTGTAAGGTGGTTTTAAAGCTTGGGCACTCATTGTTATCTATTCTCATTGGCACTAGAGCTCACAGGCTCAGTGCAAAAATATCCTCCCAACACTCCTCTGAAACGTTGCCTGCCCTGCCTCTGTGACATCACAAGGACCTCCTCTTAGGATCTTCTGCCTGGCCCTAGGTTTTATCCCTGAAATCTCAGAGAACTGGATGCTGCTGATCTGTGGAGCCATACAGCCATCCATTAACTTTCATGGTTCACTGAATCCCAGACCAACCCCTTGCCCACTTTAACAGACTGGACTACAACGCAAGACCCCAATGATGGCTCCTATTCCAGCTATTTTTTCTATTCAGCTCAGGGTAGTAAAATGTCCCCAACATGAATTTGACCAAACTCCGTGAGGCAGTGGAAGACAGGAGGGCCTGGCGTGCTCTGGTCCATGGGGTCACGAAGAGTCGGACACGACTGAACGACTAAACAACAAAGTAAAATGTCCAGCCAACCTGTCTCTCTCCAGATTTGATGGACCAGAAACCCCAGCATCCCCAGTCATCATCGCTCTCACCATTTTTCTCTTGTGTTTGATTGCCCATTTAGTGAACTCTTGGGGCTTGTTCATGAAGACTAGTTTCATGCATCTTGTGTATTCTTTTTGTTTGGTGTTTTTGTTGTTGCTGTTTGGGTAAACTGTGGCAGTTTTTGTTTTCTTTCTGCTATAGGATAAATATTATTCTGGTTATCACAGATTCATCTGTGGGCAGTTTCTCCACCAGTCCTTCAGACAAACCAAAGAAAATATTATCTTTCTCTCTTTTTTAAAGTGATGCAACACTTCAGCAATAGTCTACCAGAGTCTTTTCTTCAAAATCACTTTGCCAGCCCTTCTATAGAAGAGCAAAAGAAGTGTTCAGTTTGTGGATATCCTGAAACGGTTTGCTTATTAAGACACTTCATGATATTGGAAGGAGCCAGATCAAATAGGGTTTCTTGAACTCTGATACACTATTTGGATGCAAGGATCACACCAAATGACATATCACACCTCCAAGCAATCCTATTTAGCCTTACCTGCCCACTCCAAAAAAGCCAGTGTAGACCAGTCCTCAAACTTCTTTGCATTACTTCACTGCAATGCAACTTTAGGACAAAAACATTTTCAACAGTAGTTTAAGTGCGGTCACATAACACACAATCCAAAAAAGGGAAAGGAAAGGAAAGACATACACCACCAAACAGGATAACCTAAAAAGGGGAGATATTAATGTGCATAAAATTGCATAAGGTAATTTATATGTACAGACAAAAAATAAACATGGTTCTTATAATTTAAACAGAATTACAATACCCATCATTTTTGTGAAATCAGTTTGAAAACCAGGAGCATGTGGCAACTATAGCCATAAGAGGGAGCCCAAACTATGTAACAGCTGCAACAAAAGGAAAATGGTAGGGAGTTTTTAAAGAGATTAGTTTGTATATACTAGCTAGTTTGTTCTTTCAAAGTGCACTTTTCTGATGCCTTATTTGCTCAGGAAGCCATGACAAGATACATTGAACTGAGAGACACAAAGTAAAGCTTGGTGTTATTTTTTTTCCTTTTCACATCAGCTGATGTTTGATTATCATGCTTTTGAATAACCTAAGCAATCACATCTTTCTACAAAAGTAGTTCTAAATCTCTCCAACTTAAGTGTCCCATTTTAAATTGACTTCTCCACCCTCACTCTTATAACCTGTTAACCATTGCAAAGAATTCTGGACCATGGTCTCACAGGCACACCTATATTGTGCAGAGAGCTAGAAGAACTGGTACCACGAATTGGTATCATTTAGAAGCTCCGAGTACAACAGTCCTCTGCAAGTATTCCCTGGTGAAGATCATAGAATCATAGAATAATTAACTTGCAGGGGACTATAAGGCCATCAAGTCCATTCCCCTGCTCAGTGCAGGAATACAAATCAAAGGATATCTCATAGTGGCTCACCATGCAGCCTCTCCTGGCCACTATGGGGAAATAAAATGTCTGCCTGCAGTAAGTCAACCATGTGTGCCAATTTCCAGAAAGCAGTTTCCTATTTGAACGGATGTGCCATGTAAATAGACTCTTAAGGTAGGTAATGATATTTTTACAGTCAAGTTTTCTTTCAGGGAAGCTTGTCTGAGATATTACTGATTTTCTAAAGGCCAGAGAGAGGCGATAATTTTTAAGAGTTTGCTTGTTTAAATAATATATAGGAGAAGAGCCCTGTACGCCATCTTGAGTTCACTAGAGAAAAGATTGGACAAAAATGGAGTTACCAGACTATGTGATGATGGTGATGATGACAATGATGACCGTGATAGTGATGATGATGGCCCAAATCCTATTGCTGATAATGTAAATGTCATAACTTTTGGCAGCAAATTGCTGCATGTTACAAAGTCATTACAGACATCACCTGTTGAATACTAAATTACTCAACTCAGCATTCAGTGAATAATGGCTACACAGACTTCATAACTTGCGGATATTTTCCACCACAAGGTTTGGCAGTTACAGTACATGGGCAATAGGATTTTGACCACCGACACCAACAACAACACAGTGTTTCAGCTGAAGCTAGCAGAATTTGCTACATAAAATATTAACAAAATAGCATCAGTTAAAATAAAAGAGTAAAAATCTATAGAGCGGGGAAAAGGGTTTGGATTTTTTTTTCTCATCTTCTTGTCACGTGCCATCAAGTTGGAACTAGCATTTCCTCCCATTCCGTGAACAAAAGCGGACTAGAATAGCAGTTTTCCACATTCGTTCTTCATAGACAGTCGGTTGTATAGGAGAACACAATGGTGGCCAGTAATGATTTCAAGTTCAGGGGTGCTGTGAATCCACTCTGAGTTTTACACCACACTTTACAGGACTTTTCTCAGGTGCTGAACTCCATGGTGCAAATTGTAGCAATCAAAAACGAGATCTGTTTTCCCACAGACAACCGCATGTTGGATATCTCCTGCAAAGGGCAGACTAATAGCTGGAGGAGATTCACAGCACTCTCAAAGTTGGAGTCAGCATTTTTACAGCTCTGGTTGGGAGGAAAAAGACTGGCTTGTGTGAACTTACTGAGCTATTTTAACCATAGGAAAAATGCTCCGTTTTGCCCCTGACATCTCCTTTAGTGCAGTTATCACTGTGCAGAAGAGCTGAGAGGGACATGGTACCCACTTTGGATTCAAGAGTGTTTTGTTTATTCCTGACTAAAGCAGCTATGAGTGGAAAATATTGCAGTCATCCAGTGGGGGCCGGTTTAAAGCAAATACTGGAACATGTGAAATGACTGTCAGGAAGTCAGAAGTGTTTTCTTCTTCTTTTTGGTGGAAAACTACTATATCTGGGACGTGCGTGTCAATAAACTTGGCTAAAAGAGCTGGCATCGGTTTTCTGAGCATTCATTCATTCTGAAATTGCCGTTTCATTGTAAATTACTAGCCTTGTGTTTAATTACTTTAATGGCACCATCAACAGTATTAAAGAATAAAATGAGAGGAAAGAAGCTAAATCATACAGGTCCCTCCTCCAAGGTGCTTGCAAGCTACATTTCAGCAGCAGTGAAGAAAGCAAAGAGGGGGTAAGAAGTTACAAGATATGACTACACATCTCACGGCTCCTCTGAAGCTTTTGTTCCAGTCCCCTTTCTACAGCTGGGCGCTGAAGGAGCATGGAGTTTACTTCACTTTTGTCGACACACTCTTAAAAATGTGCTTAGCTTCTCTTTAAGAAACCTTTAAAAATTCTTTTATGAAATCCACTTCTGGGTTGGAGCTGACTTACCGATAGCTGAAAGCTTTTGACCAGGAAGCTTTCACTGTGGACATCAACTTCAATTGGGAAACACCACAATACTAAACTCTGCCTTCTCGATAGAAAGGGATAATTAAAAATAATCCATATTTTGAAGAGAGATGAAAGGAATGAAAAGTAGTGAAACAAAGGAATGGAGCAACTGGGACAAAGGAAACATCCTGTGGATGTCAATGTGAAACCCACTCCATTTGGAATGGTCCTATAGTCAAGATGGTCTACAGCTGTGGTTACCAAGCTTGGGTCCCTAGGTGTTCTTGGACTAAAACTCCCAGAAGCTTTCATCACTAGCTGTTCTGGCAAGGATTTCTGGGAGATGTAGTCCAAAAGCACCTGGAGACTCAAGGTTGAGAACCACTGGTCTACAGGATATGCTCTTGAGCTCACTACCATTCACACTTGTTGAAAAACAGAGCCCTCACAATTGCATTGTGTTTGGATGAAAAGTGATTAACTGTTGAAAAATGGAATCAGCTTCTGGGATTTTCCCTTGCTTAGTGTCACTCCTGTGAATGGCCAGCACAAACAGTGATCAGGGATGATGGTAGGTGTAATCCAGCAACATGTCAGTACAGTAAACATACGTATTATGGATATGAAGTTTAGTTCTCTCATAATAAAATCCACCTGCTAGGCCCACTCATTTTTCTTGGCCATTTTTTCTTAGACTATAGTACCCTTTGCACATCAAAACAACATCTTGGAGAGTGGACACAAAAATCGGAAATACCACATGTCCCTTGACCTTTGGGTAATTTTGATCACTGAACGGAGGACATGGTTGAAGTTTCAAAAGGAAATATTTTCAGCTCTAGCTTGGTTCCAGCCAGAGATGAGGCAAACTTGACAGAGCAAAGGTGAATTCTGCAGGATGTTTACATCCTGCAAATATGAAGCCTGTCACAATACAAGATATTGGTGTCCATTCAGATAGGTGGAAAGTGTGTAAGGACATGCTTGTCAGAATGTGTAAATGGACAATCCTTCAGACAAATGAAGGACCAAAAAAGAGTGATAAATACTGCTCCTGTTCATCCTCTTCTTTACTGAAGTGCAGGCTAAGACTTAGGAAGCATCCAAACCTACGAATCAGGCAGTCTCCTAATTTCTTCATTTATTTGGCCAGAGGGACAAACACCACAGTTTCACCCCAGAGGCCTTGAAAGCCTGGCAGAAGGCCTGTCGACATGGCAACCCTCACACCACAGGGCCTTTCTCTGTGCCTGCTGCTGTTTCGTGGCCTGTCCCTTCATCAGCCCCAAATTGCTGAATGGGAGGAGCGTCGCTTTGTCCATTCTTCCTGTCTGACTCGTTGGAATGTTTGTGGGCTGAGAGGTGAGCACACATTCCCGGCTGCATCTCTAGACTGAGTGAGACACTCATGGACAAACACACACGCAAAATGCTGTCCCTGAAGAATGTTCCCTGCCTTCTGCTTTGTACGGTGCTCTGGCTCTCCTTTTTCGCCCAAGCAGCAACCAGAACATACTATATAGGAATAGTGGCAGAGAACTGGGATTATGCGCCAACTGGAAGGAATCAGATCACAGGACAAGACCTAACAGAGGATGAGTAAGTCAAAGCAAAGTTGCTTCCTAACTCCTCCACTGAGTCATTAAATGCTGCTTTTACGTGACAGTGGGCATGCCTGTTTTCCTACTGAGCTGCATGTTTGGCTTTTAATTTCCAGGCTATTACTTTTGCTTGTTTAACCAGACCAAAAATATGCCAGAGCAATGAATGAAAATCTTTTAAGTGACCTTAAAAAATGCATCTAAAGGAGTGTTGGGTGTTGATAAACAAGGTAATGTGGAATTTCATTCTTAACTGTCTTGCTGGTTTTCAGTGTCTATTCAAGAGCCATTGCTTTCCATGTCCATGCTTATTAGTTAAAGGATCCTGAGGAATTTGGCTCAAGAACCATTTTAAGCCCCTCTTATTGTAATATACCAGTCCTAAAAGGAATTGTTATGATATAAGTCCTGTTGAACTCAGACTTTGTTATGTAGGACATCATATGAAATGAAGTAAGGCTGCAATCTGAACATGCTGACTACATATTCTTTGTTTTGAATTAGGAAGCTACTGTAACCCCTTTCAGACATTCTGGTGAACACAGGGTAGGGGAAAGGGTGAGACTACATAGGCTACCTCCATTGGAATGCCTGGAATGAGCCATTCTGCATACAACTGTGTGTTTGGACACCTCTCTCCATGTGATCAGAAATTAAAATTTTCTAGGGTTCTTGTTTATGTGAAGAGGTTCCTCCAATCTGCTCCTACAATAGCACACAGAGATGCATTTTCAGCCCTCTAAATTATATTCTACGGGTGAGGAGTGGAGTCTTACGCTAAAATCTTCTTCCTCTCCCTTGTCCCAACAAGCACATTTAACAGATCTCTAAAAGAGTCTTTAGTGCAAAGTGTAAACAGAGCAAAGAGGTAGTTGTATGGCTGTATGCACACGTTTGTAAAAAACAAACAAACCCAAAAAACGTTCTAGTCATGTTTAAATCAATCAGAAAATACCATGTACAAAAGGAAATCAGGCCAATTTTAAAAATATTTTAATAGTGCTATTTGATGCATAGCTTACAGGACAGCTAAGTGAGTTAGGGTGCAAAGTCAGTGGTTGGGAGTTCAGTTCCTCACTTTGCATCCCAGAAGGGATGTGTAGCACCGGGCAAGCTTCACAGTCCAAGGATGCCTCCAGAAGAAGGGAATGGTGAACCATTTCTGAGTACTCTTTTCCTAGAAAACCCTGAAAAACGCCACCGTAAGTCAAAATTGCCTTGACAGCATACAATTATTATTATTATTATTATTATTATTATTATTATTATTATTATTATTATTATTATTATTATTATTATTATTATTTGATACAAGTCTAATCAGAATTAAGATCTCTTTAATGTGATAAGCCTTAATTTCAGTGAGTGGGTACAGGCTTGCAGCCTAAAACTCTCTAATTATGAATTCCATAAAAAGTGAGGTTTTCTTGGTGGCGTGTTTTGTGGCTTCAACTTTTTTGGAGAATCATTGGCCATAATCCCATTAAGAAATGCATCCATAAGGGCAGTTGCACCGTGTTTCTCCCCACCTAAACCACCCACCTGTTACCCTGTGGTATGACCGGTCACTTGACTCCCCCCCCCCCCCATGGCAAGGAAAGAGCAGGCATGGAAAGGGAGGGTGCTCAGACCATTGCCCCTCCACTCTGCACCCCCTCAAAAGGATTCTGGCATTTGATTTCTAGATGTGTGAAGCCTTTGTAGATAACCTTGGAGAGAAAATAGTTGCCTTTGATCTGGAAGCAGAAGCTTCAAGTGAAGCCATTAATGCATTTGTGACATAGGAGTTGAACTTGACTGTGTGGACCACAGCAAACTATGGCAAGTTCTTAAAGAAATGGGAGTGCCTGACCAACCTTATCTATCTCCTGAGAAATCTCTATGTGGGACAGGAAGCAACAGTTAGAACTGGATATGGAACAACTGATTGGTTCAAAATTGGGAAAGGAATACGACAAGGCTGTATATTGTCTCTCTGCTTATTTAACTTATATGCAGAATACATCATGCGAAAGGCTGGACTGGAGGAATCCCAAGCCAGAATCAAAATTGCCGGAAGAAATATCAACAACCTCAGATATGCAGATGATACCACTCTGATGGCAGAAAGTGGGGAGGAATTAAAGAACCTCTTAATGAGGGTGAAAGAGGAGAGCCCCAAAAATGGTCTGAAGCTCAACATCAAAAAAACTAAGATCATGGCCACTGGTCCCATCACCTCCTGGCAAATAGAAGGGGAAGATATGGAGGCAGTGACAGATTTTACCTTCTTGGGCTCCATGATCACTGCAGATGGTGACAGTAGCCACGAAATTAAAAGACACCTGCTTCTTGGGAGGAAAGCGATGACAAATGTAGACAGCATCTTAAAAAGCAGAGACATCACCTTGCCGACAAAGGTCCGCATAGTCAAAGCTATGGTTTTTCCAGTAGCGATGTATGGAAGTGAGAGCTGGACCATAAAGAAGGCTGACCGCCTGTGAGAAGGTTCGTTATTGACTAGAGGCTGTTCCTCTTCTGGCCATATAAAAGATGAGTCAGAATTATTAATAAAAGGATTTTTATTAACACAACTGGAATTCTCTTCTTTATTTAACTCAACAGAACCATGTAATGACAACTGAGGGGGTGAACAATCCCAAAACCACATCAACGACTTTTCTTTATCGTTTTCCTTTAATGATAAGTTTTTGCTTGCTTCTCCTGTTCTGTAGGCGGTCTCAGATACCCACTGCGTACCGCACATATAGTCCCGCAACATGGGTGGCGGGACCAATCTCCTTCCTGAGGTTTCTCGCTCAGGACTGTGGGATCCAGGTGATGCACATACCGCTCCAACCCTCTTCCCTTGGGATATACTAATACCGTCCATTCTTCCGGACTTAAACCTGGGATGATGGGTTTCACACTTTCTCTTGTGTTTCCTTTTCCTATTCCTTCCTCGGGATTAGTACATAATACTCTCTTAGGTATTGAAAATAAGTGAGGTTCGTCCTCTCGCTTCTTGGTTACCTCCTCATCATATACGGTAATTTTCTCCGTACTGGTGGAGATATTACCTTCCTCAGTGGTTAGGAAAACGTCTATTTTCTCCCTCTTCCTCTCCGAGAGCTCCACCGCTCCTCCTCCTGTTTCTAACGTTTTCAACTGCCCCCTCTCGCGCCTCTCTTCCCCTTCATCTCCCCCCTTTTCCCCTGCGCACGCTTCCGCGTCTTTTTCCTCTGCACGCGCTCCAGTTTCTTGCTCCTTATCTTTTTCCTCTCCGGTATCTATTTCCTCCCTTGTCTCTTTCCTTATTCCTTCTGTCTCCTCTGCACACGCTCCAATTTCCTGCTCCTTATCCTTTTCCTCCTCGATCTCTATGTTCTCCCTTGTCTCTTTCCTTATTCCTTCTTTCCCTTCTGCTTGCCTCGCTTGGGACGCTTGAGGGGACGGCTCACTCTCCGCATCTATCGTAGTCTCTATCTCACACGCCCCCTCCCTTGAGTGGGCCGTCCTCTCGATGGCTGTAATCTCTTCCGAACCCTGCCGAGAGAAATAATCTGCATTAATATGATTTCTTCCCTTCCTATATTGGACCTGGAAAGCGAATGGCTGCAAACTTAAATACCATCTCGTCAGCCTCGCGTTCGAGTCTTTCATTCTATTTAACCATTGTAATGGTGCATGGTCAGTTACTAAAATGAATGGCGCTCCCAGCAAATAATATTTAAATGCTTGAATAGCCCATTTTACTGCCAATGCTTCTTTTTCAATTGTAGCATACCTTCGTTCCCTGTCACTTAACTTTTTACTAATATACATAACTGGATATTCTATACGATTCCTCTCTTGGGACAATACAGCCCCAATCCCCCTCTCTGACGCATCTGTCTGCACAATAAACGTTAACTGGAAGTCAGGAGCGTATCTATGTGGTAGATCATTCAATATCCCTTTCACTTTATCAAACGCTCTTTGTTCAATTCCTCCCCACTTTACAATTTTACTTTTCTTTTTCCTAGTCAAATCAGTTAATGGTGCGGTTATTTCTGAATAATTTGGTATAAACTGTCTATAGTATCCAGCTAACCCTAAAAATTGCTGTACTTCCTTCTTGTTCCTGGGAATAGTCCATTTTGATATTTTTTCTATTTTTTCTGGTACGGGTCGGATTTTTCCGTCTTCGATCAAGAACCCTAAGAATTTTATCCCATTCCTAGCTATTTTGCATTTTGATGGATTAACCTTTAAATTAGCTTTCCTCAACTCTTCCAGTACCCTCTCTAAATGAACCACATGTTCCTCAAAATTCCTACTATATATCAATATGTCATCTATATACGCAGCCGAAAACTCTTTTACGGGTTCGAGCACCTTGTCCATCACTCTTTGAAAAGTAGCCGAAGCTCCATGTAAACCAAATGGCATTTTTAAAAAATGGAAAAGCCCCTTAGGGGTGACAAACGCAGTCTTTTCCTTATCTTCTTCTCTTAATGGAATTTGCCAATATCCTTTCACTAAATCGAGTGAACTCAATATCGTAGCCCCTCCTATTCTTTCTAATAAATCTTCAATCTTTGGCATAGGATAGGCATCGAATTTAGATACCTCGTTTAATCTCCTGAAATCTATGCACAGCCTAACACTGCCATCTGACTTTGGCACCATAACGGGATAACTCCTCCATGGGCTATAGGACGGCTCTATCACTCCCAATAATAACATCTCTTCAACCTCCTTATTGATTTTTTCCTTTATGTGATATGGCCAATTCCTCCCTCCTACTCTAACAATTTTTCCTGGGATTGTATTTATACAATGTACTCCTCCCTTCGTTGTTCCTGGTTTATTACAAAAGACGTCCCTAAAATTCTGTTCTACTTGTCTAATTTGCAATTTTTCTTGAATATCTAGGTTTTCTTCTAATTGCAGCTCTTCTGCCGGTAACTTACACCTTTGTATGTCTGGTCCTAAATCTTCTTCTTCTATATCTCCTAAGAAGCTTTCTCTTTCTTTCCATTCTTTTAATAAATTTATGTGATATATTCCCGACTTCTTCTTTTTGTCAGGAGTGGCGATTTCGTAATTAACTTCATTCATCCTTCCAATCACTTCATAAGGACCTTGCCATTTAGCAAACAATTTAGATTGTTCTGCCGGCAATAATAATAAAACTTTCTGTCCTATCTCAAATGTTCTACTTCTCACTTTCTTATCGTATCTACATTTTTGTCCTTTTTGAACTTTTAATAATTGTTCCCTAGCTTCCTTGGATATGTGTTTTAAATGTTCTCTCATCTCTATGATTTGTTTGATCTGTAATTGAGACTCATCTTTTCCTGACTCCCACTTTTCCCTTACTAGATCCAAAATACCTCTGGGATTTCTACCATACATTAGCTCAAAAGGTGTAAACCCCGTAGAGGCTTGAGGCACCTCTCTTATTGCAAACATCAATGGGGCAACCAACAAATGCCATTGTCTTGGTTTATCTATTACTAACTTTCTAAGCATGCTTTTTAAGGTTTTATTGAATCTTTCCACTAAACCATTAGTTTGAGGATGATATACCGTTGTATGGATAGGCTTTACTCCCAATAACTTCCACATTTCCTTCAACGTTTGGCTCATAAAGTTAGATCCTTGGTCAGTAATTACTTCCTTAGGGAAACCTAGTCTCGAAAAAACTTGCATCATCTCTCTAGCTAGAATTCTTGCTGTGGTTGATCTTAAGGGTATTGCTTCCGGATACCTAGTAGCATAATCCACAATCACCAAAATATAATTATGCCCTCCAGCCGATTTTGTCAAAGGTCCTACTATATCTAGCCCAATTCTTTCAAAAGGACAATCCACCAATGGCATTGGTATTAATTCAGCTCCTGGTTCCGGCTTAGGTTGAGTCAATTGACATTGTTTACATGTTTTACAATATGTTTCTATCTCTGTCCAGATGTTTGGCCACCAGAATCTTTGTAATATTCTCGCTCCCATTTTTTGGACTGCTAAATGCCCGGCCATAGGTACATCATGAGCAAGATATAAAATTTTTTCTCTCCATTTCTTAGGAACTATTAGTTGCTTAGTCCCCTCCACAGTTACCCTATATAATAATCCTTCACACAATTCATACCCCACTTCCCCTTTTTTTACATTCCCATCTGTTTTTGCTTTTTCCATGAACTTTACCAAAGATTCATCATCTTGCTGCCAAAATCTTGTGGTCTCTCTTGAAACTCCTTCTAAAAAATCATTTTCCCCTTTTTTATTACACTCCCCCTGAAACACTTCTATGGAATTAATCAATTTATGAATTCCGATCCAATCTCTCCCCAATAACATTTCTCTAGCTAGTCCAGGCACTATACCAATTTCCATCTTCCTCCTTTCACCATTAATCTCAATTACCGCCCAAGCAGTTTTATACACCTTCACATCCCCATGAATACACCGGATCATTAACTCCTCATTATTCAAGTCACCATTTAAACTTTTAACTAGCGTTTTTCCACTCCCAGAGTCAATTAAAGCTAGTTTGGGTTCTCCATTTACCAAAGTCAGTAACTCCCATTCCTTTTTTGATCCCTTCTTTGAATCAGTCACCTGGTTCCATTGTTTCACCCACGAGCAATCTATCCCCGGACAGTTTCTTTTTTGATGTCCTTCTAATCCACAACGGAAACAGGCGCCTTTAAACTCTCTTGGTTCTTTCCAATTGGGATAAGCCTCCATGAAACGGCTTGATCTCGGGCCTGTATATTTGTTGGTTTCCGCTTTCGCCTCCTTTGTCGGTCCTCCAGCGCGCAGCGACGAAGCAGGAACGTTTTCGGACGCCATCTTTTCTCTTTGTCTCGTCTTCTCGAAGTGAGTCCAAGTGTTCTCGCGAGATCCCTCGTCTGCAATACAGAAATCCTCCACCAATCGTATAGCAGTCTCCAAATTACGAGGGTGGTTTCTTTGTACCCACGACTTAATGTTATAATTTAGAGTAGTTATTAGCTGTTCCATCACGATTTCATCAAGTATTTGTTCTTTTGTTTTGTCTTCTGGTCTAATCCACCTCAACAAATTGGCTTTCATTTTTTGTACCAGAGTTCGAGGGTGAATTCCTTGCTTCAGCCTCAAGCTCCTGAATTTCTTGCGATATGCTTCATCCGTCAAATTTAAAGTTTGAAGAATAGTTGACTTCACTTTATTATACTGTAGTGCCTCGGCTGGTGAAAGAGTGTCTATTATCTCCTGTAAACTTCCCGACAAACAAGGAGCTAAGATTAAAGTCCATTGCTCTCTTGGCCATCCGGCAGCTACAGCTACCCTTTCGAAGGTATTCAAATACGCTTCAGGGTCATCATCGGTAGTCATTTTTTGCAGTCTTATGGGTGCGGGTCCAGCCACCCAGGGATTTTTCCCATTGTTTTCTTCTTTCGTCTCTCTTTTCTCAGAGTTTCTTGCCATTTGTGCCAGTATCAAGTTCTGTTGTTCTGCTAACATGTTTATTAATTTTTCCTGCCTAACTATAGTTTGTTTTAAACCCCACTCATCTTCTGTATTAATGGCCGGAACAGCCCCACGTTGGGCGCCACTGTGAGAAGGTTCGTTATTGACTAGAGGCTGTTCCTCTTCTGGCCATATAAAAGATGAGTCAGAATTATTAATAAAAGGATTTTTATTAACACAACTGGAATTCTCTTCTTTATTTAACTCAACAGAACCATGTAATGACAACTGAGGGGGTGAACAATCCCAAAACCACATCAACGACTTTTCTTTATCATTTTCCTTTAATGATAAGTTTTTGCTTGCTTCTCCTGTTCTGTAGGCGGTCTCAGATACCCACTGCGTACCGCACATATAGTCCCGCAACATGGGTGGCGGGACCAATCTCCTTCCTGAGGTTTCTCGCTCAGGACTGTGGGATCCAGGTGATGCACATACCGCTCCAACCCTCTTCCCTTGGGATATACTAATACCGTCCATTCTTCCGGACTTAAACCTGGGATGATGGGTTTCACACTTTCTCTTGTGTTTCCTTTTCCTATTCCTTCCTCGGGATTAGTACATAATACTCTCTTAGGTATTGAAAATAAGTGAGGTTCGTCCTCTCGCTTCTTGGTTACCTCCTCATCATATACGGTAATTTTCTCCGTACTGGTGGAGATATTACCTTCCTCAGTGGTTAGGAAAACGTCTATTTTCTCCCTCTTCCTCTCCGAGAGCTCCACCGCTCCTCCTCCTGTTTCTAACGTTTTCAACTGCCCCCTCTCGCGCCTCTCTTCCCCTTCATCTCCCCCCTTTTCCCCTGCGCACGCTTCCGCGTCTTTTTCCTCTGCACGCGCTCCAGTTTCTTGCTCCTTATCTTTTTCCTCTCCGGTATCTATTTCCTCCCTTGTCTCTTTCCTTATTCCTTCTGTCTCCTCTGCACACGCTCCAATTTCCTGCTCCTTATCCTTTTCCTCCTCGATCTCTATGTTCTCCCTTGTCTCTTTCCTTATTCCTTCTTTCCCTTCTGCTTGCCTCGCTTGGGACGCTTGAGGGGACGGCTCACTCTCCGCATCTATCGTAGTCTCTATCTCACACCGCCGAATAATTGATGCTTTTGAATTGTGGTGCTGGAGGCGACTCTTGAGAGTCCCCTGGACTGCAAGGAGAACAAACCTATCCATTCTGAAGGAAATCAATGCTGAGTGCTCACTGGAAGGACAGATCCTGAAGCTGAGGCTCCAATACTTTGACCATCTCATGAGAAGAGAAGACTCCCTGGAAAAGACCCTGATGTTGGGAAAGTGTGAAGGCAAGAGGAGAAGGGGACGACAGAGGATGAGATGGATGGACAGTGTCATCAAAGCTACCAACATGAATTTGACCAAACTCTGGGAGGCAGTTGAAAACAGGAGGGCCTGGCGTGCTCTGGTCCATGGGGTCACGAAGAGTCGGACACGACTTAATGACTAAACAACAACAAAAGTTGAACTTGAAAAGAATAAAACAGAATGCATAGTGATTGATGAAAGCATTATTCTTCAATTGTTTTATACACAGATGTGCCCTCTCATTCAATATGTTAGTTGTCCTTTATTGAATAGACATCTGAAGATACTTTAAAAAAAGGTCAAATTCAAGGTTTTCATCTTAATGTGTATAATGTATCCTGTAGAAATACGGAAGAATTCACAGTCATCTCTTTCTCTGCCCCAGCAGCTGATGTTTCTTTCTGCCACACTCCATCTTAATATCCTTATGGAAGTAATTGTAAACTAATTTATCATCATGCAAAGGGCAAGTTGTATTTTGAAATGTTGAGGTTTGTGAGTGACAAGAAGCTCAGCTAGTATTGTTTGATCTTGTGATATGCATGACTTATAAAACAGGCAATGTTCTGTGAAGGGCTTTTCTCCAAATTACCAATTTCTCACCTTTTTCACTACAGAGAAGCCATGGTTTATGTGACACAAGAAGCCAACAGGATAGGCCGTGTTTATAAGAAGGCAATGTTCAAGCAATTCACAGATTCGACATATTCTCAAGAGATCATCAAACCATCTTGGCTGGGTTTCCTTGGTCCAGTGCTGAGAGCTGAAGAAAGAGATACTTTTATTATTCATTTAAAGAACTTTGCTTCCCGGCCTTATTCTATTCATCCACACGGAGTCTTCTATAAGAAAGATTCTGAAGGTAGAACAAAGAGCTCTTTGTCTCTGTTACTATTTTATAATCCTTGCTCTGATACCCCAGAAAGCTAGTGTGATGATAAGGATATTGTGGGGATCAGAAACCTGCTGCTTTCCAGATGTTTTGGACAACAACTTCCATAAGTCCCAACCAATATGGTTAGTGGTGAAGATTTATGGGAGTTGTAGCCCATGATGTGCCCACACCTTTCCTGCTAGGACTTATCCCTGAACAAAGAATATGCTCATTTCTGACAGGGAGGAGTGAAACAAAATTCCTTGCACCTTTTCCGGTTGCATCAAGAACTGTGTTGTAGCCTTTCCTGGACTCAGGATATCGAAACTCCCAGTGGCCCTTGGTCCCTTCGCCAGTGGATGTGACCAGAGCTTGCTGCCCTCCAGTTCTCCAGTCTCAAAAGGCTTTGTACTTCTGCAAACTTCAGGGTTTCCTCAAACCTACTGAGGGAAACCTCTCCTCTGTTCTTGGGAGGTTGAGAATGCCATTTTGGCCACACCAAGTTGTACACTCATCTCTGAAATATGGGGAAGAGAAGGAAAAGATGGAATGATGTTATCATTTTAAAGGGGTGCATGGTAGATTTTAAACTTCTGTTCTTGCCTGGTCTACTTTAGGAGCCCTCTACCATGATGGAACAGGTGGCAAAAGCAAAGAAGACGATTTTGTTCTCCCAGGGACCAATTATACATATACGTGGCCGGTCACGGATGACTTTGCCCCTACGCTGACAGATCCACAGTGTCTGACTTGGATTTATCATTCACATATAGACACACCAAAAGATATCAGCACTGGGTTAATCGGACCCTTGCTGGTTTGTAAGAAAGGTACGGAACTTAGGATACTAAACATCTTTCTGGTGGTGGACTTTGGATCAACAAGTCACAGAACACACAGGTGTGCTCTAAAATGACTCTGACCCTTCAAGATATTCAATAGATGCCATTATACATATGTTAATTGAGTGGTCTGATAAAATTCTGGGCATCATTCAAGCAGTGGCTTTATTGTATTTCAAACCTTAAATGGGTTAGAACCAGGTAAACTAATGGACTCTTGCTTCATTTGCTCCTGTGTCTTCAAAGGCTATCCTTTGAGTAATTGAAGCAATGTTGGTGTGCCCAAGCTCCAGAACCCACTACTTGTATATTTTTTACACAAGTCAGTGGCTTGTAGCAATCAGATTGTGCAAAAAGTAGTTGGAAAAGAGCTATTTCAGTTGCAGAGGAATGGGTAGGTGAAGGGTTGCTTGTAAGAAATTTTAATTCTTTGTAGGTGGGATGGGAAGGGGACTTGGAACCATTACTAATGGCTTGTGTAAAATAACTTTACTAAAGTAACGGATACACGGATCCCGGCCATGAAAGCCTTCGAGAATACATTAACTGATACATGTTCAGAAGGCATAGATAACAGCAGTTTCCTAGTATGTGTACTCATACATGCAAATATTATAAATGAGACATTATTATGTATAGAGCACAGTATCTCTGCCTGGCACTTTATACAGTTTAATACTCAAGAGGACCTCTAATCTTCAGGCTTTTTTCAGTCTGGAAGGGTTACCCATAGATGATCTGGGAGAGACCGTTCCCATTTCTGTCCCTACTCTCTGGCATATGGATATTCTCATTCCACGCCCACCCACCCTCCGCATCCTGCACCTTTACAACTAGGAAGACTAGCAAAGAGCAGGAAAAACCCTTTTGTTATCTCCAGTCAGTGCTCGGTGTTATCCCTTACCAGTGATCAATATTATTTCCCGTTCAGAACGTACCATGAGGGAGTGGAATCCTGCTGTTGTCTCTTATTATCGGTTAGAAATAGACCTGCTTCACTTCCTCTCTTTCTACAGTTGAAAAAGGTAGGATGGAAAGCGAAGCTGGCTTTCGCTGAGCCAGGCAACTTGAGTTGCACTTCGGGAGCTGCACTGCTCAGTGGGAGCTTTCCTCATGCTTCACCTTCTCCAAATGAGGTCACTGTAGGGGCAAAGCCCCTACACAGTTAGCATTTTGTCTGCACTGCATCCCCTCTGATTCACAAAGGTGTGCTGTGGGCAAAGTCCTGGTTCAACTGAGAATTTCTGAAGTCCTGACTGAATGGGTTGGACGTGGATGACATCAGGAGGAGTGCAGGCAATCTCTGGGACATATCTCCCACAATACCTTGCTCAAAGGACTCCGCAGCACGAACATTCATGAGGGAGTGACCCTACTCCTGCTACATGTGGTGCAGCATCTCCCAGGGCTAGGTATTCTGCAAGTGCCCCAGGGATGGCCCCAAGCATGCAAGACTAGAAAGGAGGGGGCGTAGCATTTTGAGGGAGGGAAAGACCTTTGTGCAACCCACCATGGTTGAGCTGAAAGAGCAAATATCACAGGTAGGGAAGTTAAGCATTAAAAGGGGAGAGATCAAGAGGCCAAGGCCATGGAAAACTCCAAAGATAAGACAAAAGCCTTTGTGCTAGATCTCCAAGTAGACAGGAATCCACACGAGCTGCAAATAACATGCAGGTTGAGCTTAACAATCACTTTGCATGCTGTTTCTTACCTGGGACTGCTTTCAGGGACAGTATTTGAGAACATCTGAAATGATTCCATATAAATTAATTTGAAGGATTTAAAAAAAAACACCCTATCTTTTTGTTTGCTCTTTAAAGGTTCCTTAGACAATACTTCTGGATTGGTGGCCAGTTTTACTAAAGGCTTTGCCCTGATGTTCAGCATTATAGATGAAAATCTCAGCTGGTACCTGGATGAGAATATAAACGCCTTCTGCTTAGATCCCAGCACAGTTGATAAAGATGATGAGGATTTTCAGCTTAGCAATAAGATGCATGGTGAGTTAATGCTACAGAACATAATGCTTGGTTTACAACTTTAATTAGAATTTCAGTGTAACTTCTCACTGCTATGACCTCTCCTAGCTCAAGACACTCACAAATATAATCTGGGAATGAATCAGAATTTTAATGCCTTCCACTTAGGCCTACTCACAGCTTGATACACAGGCTGTGCAGGATGAGTTGTGTTCCAATACAAGTTGTGTCTCTTACAAGCAAATTGCTTAGCTGTATGCAATGTCAGCATCTCCTTGGAAAAAAGAGAGATGTTACTAGCAACCTATGGTGAAATGTCTTCCATCAGTCTTTGTGAGCAACTCCTATGCTTGAACCAGGAGCATTCAGGTTTATGTGTGTGGAACTGAATGCTAGTATCTTCCTGGGTGTCACCATATGGCTGGGACTGGTTCTGCTCACACAGTATCTTCTTGAATAGGAAATAATAAAGAGGGCTTCCTGGTTCAGTTAAATATTCCATGATCAGCAAAGTCTTCCCAGAGCTTGAAAATGTACTTTTTTCAGATTACAAATCCCAGAATCCCCCCAGTGGAGGGAATTGATGTGAGCTTGTAGGCAATATACAGATATAGATCAAGAAGGGGAGACCTCCAAAAACTAAATCTTCTAACACATCATGATCCAATACTAATCCTTTTGAGGCATCATGGTACATACAGCATGTTTGATTTATATACGCACACAAGCTGCCATGGTGCAAAAGCATCATGTCGATGGCTAACCTATGTTATAAAACCATATTCTTGATGGAAACTATTTTAGCCTGCAACATTGCTTGTATATCCATAGTTGCATTATCACAGGAATTGTAGTTCAAAAGATAACTTTTCCAAGTTCTATTCCCTTTGTTCTGACCTAGAATCATGGAGTTGGAATTACTTCAGATGTCATCTAGTGTAGGCTTGCTGAGGCAGGAAGATAGTTTCAAATGTTGTTCCAGGAAATCATGATAATGAGGTGGTTTTGAATCACAGAATTATAAGTTAGGTACCATCTGTGTCAACTCTCCCCTTTCTATGGGATGCTCTAAATATTATTATTAGTTTTATTTCATTTTATTTATTTATTTAAATACAGCCTTTCCTGTCAGATTTCCATCCAGCCTCAGCTTAAATACCTCCAGCGAAAGAAAGTCCATCAAGTAATCTGTTCCACTATCAAACAGTAATTTCTGTTAGCAAGTTCATCCTAATGTTTAACCTAATGTTCCACAAAGCCATTGCTAACACAAAGGACAAGTATCTCAACTATATATTCTCAGAATTTGCATAGATTAGCAGTTGTTGATGTCCACATAACTCAGGGATTGTCAGGAGCCTTGTGGCACAGTGGTTAAACTGCAGTACTGCAGCCAAAACTCTGCTCACAACCAGGGTTCAATCCCTGCTAGCTGGCTTAAGGTTCACTCAGCATTCCATCCATCCGAAGTCAGTAAATTGAGTACACAGCTTGCTGGAGGCGCAATGTGTAGCCTGTATAATTAAATTGTAAGCCACCCATAGAGTGCTTTAAGCGCTACAGGACGGTGTATAAGCAGCATGCTTTTTGCTTTCCCTTGCAGTTGAATTACAGTTGGAGGACCATCTCTTAAAATTATATTTATGTGTTTACAGCAATCAATGGCTATGTTTTTGGAAACCTGCCTGGCTTGGAGGTGTGTGCTGGTGAACTGGTCTCGTGGCACTTGTTCGGGATGGGGAGTGAGGCTGATATTCACTCTGTGCAGTTCTTTGACCACACTTTCATTGAGAGAGGACACAGGACAGATGTAGTCAGCCTGTTTCCAGCTACCTTTGTTACAGTGGAAATGAAGGTTGAGAATGTAGGGAAGTGGCTTTTGACCTGTCAAGTCAATGAACACGTAAAAGGTACAGTGATATTTATAAACTTTTCATGAAACAGATATTGAACATTGAATAGGTAAAGGTAAAGGTTAAGGTAAAGGTTCCCCTTGACATTTAGTCCAGTCGTGTCCGACTCTAGGGCGCGGTGCTCATCCCCGTTTCCAAGCCATAGAGCCAGTGTTTGTCCGAAGACAGTTTCCGTGGTCACGTGGCCAGCGCGACTAGACACGGAACGCCGTTTACCTTCCCACTGAGGTGGTGCCTATTTATCTACTCGTATTTGCATGCTTTCAAACTGCTAGGTTGGCGAGGAGCTGGGACAAAGCAACGGGAGCTCACTCCGTCACGTGGATTCGATCTTACGACTGCAGGTCTTCTGACCCTGCAGCACAGAGGCTTCTGTGGTTTAACCCGCAGCGCCCCACGTTGAATATTCAGTATTAAAGTTAAGGCACAGAGGATGACACTGCTGTTGTCAATAACAAAAAATAACATCATAATTTCTCAGCATTGCTTATGCTGGAGGGGGTGGGAATCCAAAGTGTCAAGCCAAAAAAATGGGAATCAACTCGTACAAATTTGTGAGTGAGATGAGATTTGCAAAATTACTGACTTTTGGATTTCAGAAAGCAAATTAGCAGCTATTGGCAACTGTTTTAATTTGGTAACCAAAGATTTTGGGATGATTTCAGTTGTTGAAATTAGTATGGGGAGGAAGAGGACCTGCTCTAGCTTCCATTATGATTATCATGATGGTGATGATGACCAAAATTATACTGTCCTCAGAGCACTAAAAGATTTATAATACTCCTTGGTAAATTGAGTCTGTGGTGGTCTATGACAGCTGACATTTATCCCTGAAATGGTTAGTTCTAGTGTGAAATCAGATAACAATTTAAATCATATTAAAGTTCATCTGAATATCAGTTGTTTATTAGCTCCTTCCTGGCTCACCAAAAATGTAGCTTCCAAACATGCTCCATCTCTCTTCAGACAAAGAGAATAAAGCATTGTTTTCACTCATGGTAAAGCAAGCAAAGAAAAATAATTCTAGGCAACACCAACTTGCCTATTTCATCACCTTATCTTCTTAGAACTCCAGAGCTGAAAGGGATCCTACAAGCTTTATTCATCTACATTGCTTCTATGTTCCATATGCATAAAAATACCTCAGAGTTAAGAATTTCTGAGAAGTCACAGGCATGTTACTTTAAAAAAATCATTGTTACAGCTATGAGGAGATGCTGTAGGTACAGATGCTTCAAAATATATGAAGACTGAACCTAAGTTGCAGGCAAATACTTAAGTCAGAAAAATATTTTTCAATTATAAGCTTTTAGCTATAAAAGTTACAGACAAGAACTTCAATCATATTTCAGTCCAGAAATACAGGAACTTATAGCCTGAAAATGCATGATCAAAAAGCAATTGTCTTCTGGCTTTTGGCTCATTCTTAACTGGTCCCCTTAACTCAGCCCTGAAAATGTCACGTCAGTGTTGGAAGCATTTAAGCCTTAAATTTTAAGGGATCCAGTCTTTCTCAATTAAACAGAATTTACAACTCTGATCAGATGCTCATGAAAACAAAGTGAGGCCTGAGCATTCAGGGAACACACTATGGTTGGGTACTCTAGCTCAGAGCTTGGAAAAGTTACTTTTTAGAAGTACAACTCCAAGAATCCCCAATCCTGGTTGTGTAATTTTGGGAGCTGTAATAATAATTTTTAAAAAACCCTTTTCCGAGTTCTATTTCTGGCTTTAAACAGACTTTTAATTATTTCACTCATTTATTTCATGTGACATGCTAGCATTTCTCTTTTAGCACATCAACATGCACCAACTATCCAGTCTAGAAATTACAGCATGTGTAGAGTCAGCTCTGTGGTGAGGATGACACAATTTATTTGTTTGTTTTATTTGTGCTTTCTGCACTTCAGCCGGTATGATGGGACTATACAGCATCAAGGCCTGCAGCCAAAATATTAGCCGGCCGCCTCAAAGTGGTCAAGAAAGAAGATATTTTATTGCAGTTGAAAAAATTCTGTGGGATTATGGACCAAGTGGCATTGATAAATACACTGGACAGGCTTTAAATGCTACAGGAAGGTAAGTGATCAGATTAATGTTTAATTTTTCCATGTTTTCTCTGAAATGAAGACTGAGATTCTCATTAACTCAATTCAAACGCCATGTATGTAGACAGAAGGAGAAGAGCCTCATGGTGCAGTGGTAACATTTCAGTACTGCAGTCAAAATTCTGCTCACAACCTGAGTTTGATCACGATGGACTCAGGTAGCCAGCTTAATGTTGACTCAACCTTCCATCTTTCCAAGGTCAGTAAATTGACTACCCCGCTTGCTGAGGGTGCAATGTGCAGCCTGCGTAATAAATTATAAACTCCCCACAGAGCAGTACGTGAGCAGCATATTTAGTTATTATCCTGACGGGCAGCAAATTTAATGTAATTATTTGTCAAGTTTGTGCAGCAGTCTTCCTTTAAAAATGTTTATCCTCACAACAGCTTTATCAGGTTAAGAATTCCAGGTTCGGTTAAAAAAAAATGCATTAGGCAATACTGGGTGAGCCACTATTTCCCATCCCATTCCCCAATCTGAAATATAAAATTTCACCTACCTTAAAAAATAATTTGTACAGATGTATCTGTTGGATTTTTCGATCATGTTGATTTTGAGTCTCTATGAGATAGCTGGTGGAGTTTTATTAAATGGAATGAAGATTGAAAGTTAAAAAAAAAGAGAGAGAGCTGGTGGAGTTTTAAACTTGACTGAATGTAACAAATCTAATTTTAAACTCTCCAACTTCTACAAAATTTACTGTGCCATGTTTATGCTATGTTTCTCCCTTTAGTTTGGGGAGAAACATGGCATAATAAATAAATAAATAAATAAATAAATAAATAAATAAATAAATAAATAAATAAATAAATAAATAAGTGGCATGGGGACTCAGTTAAATAAGGAATGTGTGGTTAACCCAAAAAATGGAAGCCTTTGTCTTATTTTCTCACACTAGTATTTTGTAGAGGAAAAATGATGTCATTGTGCTTTCTTTTGGAATGGAATGAAATCACATAATACCTTTTATTTTGTGGCGCAATAGCATGGAATTAAAAAGGAAGAACATTTTTGCTTTTAAGTGGCCCAGTGCTTCTCATACCGTTTGTGCTTTCTGCACTTCAGCCGGTATATTAGCCATCCTGATTTATTCTGAGTAGAGATGGGGGTATTCGTATTTGTATACGAATGTGAATACCCCCGCACAGGTGGACATCATGAGGGTCCGGTCCCCTGGGCTGGACTGTCCACTCACCCGTCCGCTGCTGCTGTGGGCTCCGTGCTCCCTTCCAGTTGCTCTGGAGCTCACGGTCGACTAGCCACTCCTGGCAGAAGGAGGGAAGATGAGCCTCCCCGCCAGGCTGATGAGTGGCTCCTCAACTGCGAGCTCTGGAGCAATTCGAAGGGAGCGTGGAGCCCATGGCAGCAGCAGATGGGTGAGTGGACCGTCCGGCCCCAGGGGACCGGATCCTCGTGATGTCCACCTGTGCAGGGGTATTCGCATTCGTATATGAATACGAATACCCCCATCTCTAATTCTGAGTGTTCTACTCTGAAAAAATAATTTATCCAAACGCTGACTGCCCTTCAACAAATGCTTTCCTCAAAGCTTAATTTACCTCATATGTAAGTTACAGCTCCTTGAAGAACAGGTGAAGTAAAAAAGAAGCAAATTATTTTTTATAATACTTGACCATTCGCAAGGGAGAGGTTTCAGCACTGTGGTTGAGTGTTACGAATTCGTGGCCAGCTTTGTAATCAGTGACAGTGGCTTCTCCTCCACAGTGACTCGGCACTTTTCTTCACACGGGGAGAAGATCGAGTCGGAGGCCAATATTGGAAAGCTCATTATGTGTCCTACACCGACGGAAAGTTTACCAGAAAGAAAGAGCAACCTGAAACTGCTGTCCATCTTGGCATACTTGGTATGTTGAGTTTTTTCATGACTTCTGATTCTGTCATGTCATTCCTGCCATGGATAGCCAACAGGAAACTCCTGATCTCAAGAGAAGAAGGTGAAGGCGTAAGTGTAAGACAAACTGGTATTGACTTCCATTCATGTACATCACACGGACCATTAATCTGATACATTCATGCTATGTGTATAATAAGTATATAGAAATACGTGAATTACCTGATGAAGAAAGTGGAGAGGCTTTATTGCGTTCATTATTAATTTAAATGCTTTTTTTAAAAAAAAAGAATGACTTATTTAACTCCCGCTGTTTTCCAGGCCCAGTTATCAAAGCTGAAGTTGGAGATACCATTTTGGTTACTTTTGCCAATAAAGCTGACAAGAACTACAGCATGATGCCCCATGGTGTTGCTTTCAGCAAATCCTCAGAAGGAGCCTCTTATGCTGATGGTAAGTTAGTGATTCTACTTCCCATCTCTCTGTCTGCCTGCCTGTCACTAACATTTGGAACCCATCCATCTTCCACAGGGATCAAATGGCATATGTAAAATGGGTTCAGAAAGCTACTTGATCTGAATACATGTTTGAACACTGACTTTTGCCTCCTGGCTCTGCCCACCAGTGTTGTGCCTTGCCAGCTGCATAAAACAGCAGATATCATTGAGTTTAATAGCAGGATCTTGCTAGTGAAAGTCCTGCACTTTTTTCTTTTTGTATCCTAGTTTTCGCGTTGTGATTAGCAATTAATCAGCTCTTAACCAGTCCCCGCTGGGATTTGGGAGCATGTGCCAAACCACTGGATGGGTGCAAGCCTGAAATTTCAAGTGGGAATTTGTTAATTGCTAGTGAGAAGCTGTTGGAAGGGGCCTCTAAGGCCATCAAGTCCAACCCTCTGCTCAATGCAGGAATCCAAATCAAAGCAGATCTGACAGAGGGTTGTCCAATTTTCTATTGAATGCCTCCAGCATTAGAGTGCTCACCACCTCCCAAGGTCATTGGTTCCATTGTTGTACGGCTCTGATAGCTACAAGGTTACCCTGTTTGCCTTCCACAGGCATAACCATGCAACATGATTTTGGCCAATAAGTAAGTTATAAAAATGCATAACCTTGGAAAATTATTTTCTTTTACTACAACTTCCAGGATCTTCCTGTCAATGTCCATGCTGGGGGACATGGAAAGAGTCTGCCTGAAGAATGCAAGGAATGTGAATGCATTTGGGTGTCCCCTGGCCAATGACAACACTTCATCGGCTGATCCTTCCACTCTAGAAATACTATTGGATTGTTTCTAACATGAGCAATGATGTCAATGAGTACCCATGCTAGCTGGAAGATTCTAGGAGTTCTAGTGCAAAAAAAAGAGAGTAACTTTTCAAAGCTCTGTCTAGATCTGGCTTTTAGCATTAATTACTAAATGTGTGCTCGTTGACTTCCTTTTTGTTTTAAGGGTATGAGAAGCCAGGAGCTTCTGTTCAGCCTGGGGAAATCTTTGAGTACCAATGGAGAGTTCCTGAAAGTGTTGGCCCAACAGACAGTGATCCACGGTGCCTCACCTATCTCTATTACTCAGCAGCGGACCCAGTGATGGACACGCAATCTGGTCTCGTAGGACCTCTAATAATTTGTAAGAAAGATTCTCTAGAACCTGATGGAGCACAGGTAAAAATCCAGATGCATTCCACATGAAGGAGAGCTTGTGAAGAGTTGGGCATTAACCCAAATCTGGCTCTGAACTGAATTATATTGGTTTTTATTAAGTTTTGACCACTCAATCCTTAGAATTTCAGGGACTGCCTTATTGAGCCAGAACAAGATGTTTCGGTTTTGTGCCACCAGCAGTGTTCAACCAAATACCGCTCAAAACATCAGAAAGATGAAAACAAAGACAGGTGCATGCTCCCATTCTGTTTTTCACAGAGCTTAGAAGTAATTAGTCACAAGTAACACAGTTACCTGTAATGAATTTTTGGCCCAGCACATTTGCCTGGTCCTATGATAGATTGTGCCACCAAAATGTGCCATGGAAGGTCATCAATTAGCCACAATTAGCCACAGCAAGTTATACAAACCTTATGTGAACATCAGTAGGATTCTGACCATTTTGTTTTTATGACGAGCACAATGAAATTACATTTCAGAAGTAGTTTAACAAGGCAGAATGAAGTTACTTTATTACTACTACAAACAATGTTTCCCAGGTATTTTTAAAGATACTTTTAAAGAGCATTTTTAGGAATTTTTGAAGGCACTTTGACCGAACTTTTTCAATTTGAGAAATCTTATTTTCATGAGGACTAGAATAGAGGTCCTAAATCTAAAAAGTGTGAGTATACATTTCCCTGAGGCATAGAAAACCTTACATTTCTTTATAACTGGAAAGGTGGGAGGTCTCTGGAAACTAGTAGAAGACAATATTGCAAAATACTTTATTTCAGGTGGGCTCATTACAGGAGAAAGTCCAACGCTTTAGCATTAAAATCATTCTTTTTGTTTCTAGTACTTATGAATATTAAGAATCTGAGTAAAGGTGACTGGAACCTTGAACTACTGCAGTCTGATTCTATGACTGCAGCATCACCTTCGGTATTTCATTGGTGGGAGATCCAAATGCAAATAATTCCCTTCTGTTATCCTTGATTTAAATGATGCTTAAATGCGGTTCTTATTGCCAGTGTGACCACACAGTCTTAGTTTTAATGCATATAATCTGCTTTGGTTTTACATTGCAGAAAGGAATAGATAAGGAATTCTACCTGCTGTTTACAGTCTTTGATGAAAATCTGAGTTTCTATCTTGACACAAACATTGATGCATTTACGGGTGATCCCTCAAAAGTTAATAAGGAAGATGAAGATTTCCAAGAATCCAACAAAATGCATGGTATGAAATTGGTGGGGAACGGTTTGGTATTACACAGCCGAGGTCGCTGCGATCCAGAAGAGGGGCTGAGGGGGGCAAAGAGGCGAGTTGACAGCATCCATGAGCTTCTGACAGACCACCTTTTGACGACCCTTGTATTTGCATTATATACTTGGCCTTCGAGCACGTGCCTGAAAAGCTATGCTCATCCTAAGTGTGTCCATTTATCTTTTGTGACTCATGGCTAAGTGTCTAAAAGCAGAAAGCCTCCTAATATCTTGAGAAAAAGAGGAGTTTCAGAACCCTCCAGCTGCAAGGTGCTGCTGCGCGTGCATGCATCTGTAATTTACCAAGGCAGGCTGACCTGCAGAACTCTTACAAGCGTGAGCGTTTCTCTCTTTGCAGCAGTCAACGGCTACATGTTTGGCAACCTGCCGGCCCTCACAATGTGCAAGGAGGACAACGTTTCTTGGCATGTGATTGGACTGGGCACCGAAACAGACATGCATGGTGTCCATTTCCAAGGGAACACCATCCGTTTGGGCGGCACAATCAGGGATACTCTTGCTTTGTTCCCTCACACCTCGGCAACAGCACTGATGCAGCCAGATCGAGTAGGTAGGCCATAGCAATAGGGCTTCAGTTTAATTCTTCCACCTAGCATAGCCTTGGACTCCTGTTTCCTAAAAGGCATTTTTGATGGGTTAAGATATGTTGGAAGTTTTAATTTTTAATGCTGTAGATGCTGATTTGATGTGTATACTTTATCTATATTTTGAATCTCTCTACTGTGAAGTCAGTAGTGGCTGAAGTCTTAAACTAGGACTTAGGACACCGGGGTTCAAATCTCTGCTATCATGGAAACCCGTGTGTGTGTGCATGCATGCATGTGCACACACATTGGTATATCATTTCCTGAAATATTTCACTTACAATAGGACCCTCCTATCCACGGGATCAGTATCCGCTGATTCATTTATCCGCTGGCTGAAAATACTAAATAAAAAACCTCAGAAATACATGTTTCCAGGGTGTATGTGCCAGAACTGGCCACTAGAGGAAGCCAGAGACTGTGCAATGTATAGTGTTTGATATTTCTGTGTTTTTTGGCATCCATGGGTGGGGGAGTACTTGGAACTGATCCCTTGCAGATACCACAGTCCTACTGTACTTTAAAAACCCTATTAGGGTTGCCATAAATCAGAAGCAACTCTAATAGGGTTTTTAGAAGCACATAACAAAAACTTTGAAATATTGGTTAATTGGTCTCTTGATTGCCTGAATCAAAGTATGTAGCAATGCACAGAAATAAATGCAAAATGCTGTTATGCTACAGTCAGGAATACAATGATAACATTGTCAGTTCTGTGCCCTCAGGGAGTGTCTTTTCTACATGCGCCTCTCCATCCATTAAGATCTGGTAGTGGGGAAACATAGTTGGCACACTTTGGATCTTTAGTAAAATTTAAAAGACTGTTGACAGCCCAAAACAACATTTGACCACCTTTCCACAGCAAGAACAAACCATCACCTCTCTGACTGAGCTAACTTTGTGAGAAGGGTCATATAAATTCTTTTCAGGGACTTTCGAAGTGCTTTGCAGGACGTTTGATCACTTTGCTGGTGGGATGAAAGCGCTGTACGACGTGAAGCCCTGCCGCAAGGTGTTGGATGACGGAAGACGCTACGGGACAATCAGAACCTATTACGTCGCAGCTGAAGAAGTGGAGTGGGACTATGCTCCTCATCTCAGCCAAAGACAGGAGAAGGTGGAAACAATCAGCAAAGAGGAAAGGTACCGGCAAATAGTGTTATGCTGCGTGACCTCCTGGCAGATCTGAGCACTGCTTTCTCCCTTTAAAGATTTTGTGCTAGGAAGAATGCTTGATCAGTGTCAGGACAGACTTGCACAAACAGGGTTGTAAGCAACTATACTATCACACTGCCTAGAACATGTCTGGTTTTAGAAGCTGAGTGGGAGACCACTAGGGAGAATCAGGAGCTTTGAAGGTGGAAGGTCCCAGGTTCAGCCCCCAGCATCTTCAGACAAGGCTAGGAAAAAAACCTCTGCCTTAAACACTGGGGTCCTGTCGCTGCCCATTAGATATGATAGTATTCAGCTAGAAGAACCAAGAATCTGATTCAATACAAGGTAGCTTTCCGTGGTCCTGTGTTATATGTGGTGGAAATAAATTAACTTGAAAGACACATGTAACTCCTACATAAGGATTGTCTCGCTTAGTTCAGGGACTTTTTCTATGACTCTCAGTATCTTGGCATTACTGCTGAAATCTGGGTTTGTTTCTTAGTTTTGCTTTGTTCTAAAACAGTGGTTCCCCACTTTGGCTCCCCAGACATTCTTGGACTGAAACTCCCAGAAGCCTTCACAACTAGCTGTGCTGGTCAGGATTTCTGAGAGTTGCAGTCCAAGAATATCTGGGGACCCAAAGTTGGAAATTACTGTTCTAGAGGGTGGAGTTTAGTGCTACGGTGCTTCATGTCATCTGAAATTGAAATCCAGTGATATTCCCCCCCCCCCAGTCAGAAACTTGAAATTTAACAATAAAAAAAAACACCAAAAAGGTCCAAAAAGAGATCTTGTATTAGAGAAGTGTTCTTAAACATTTTAAAACTAGTTTTGAAATAATTCATTAAGGTATCTTAAAAGTGGCCTTTTAAAAGTAAGTCCAAATATGAATACAATAGGCTGCATATCTAAGCATCATTATGGCCAGAATCCTATTGTGGATTTATGCAGGCAGAAATATAGCTGCATAAAGGGGGATGGTGAATTGCTGCTAATTAATGAGTTGTTGCTCACACTTCTAATTTTGTGCCAGTTACATAATTTAGCATGTGGCTAGGAGTGCAAGCAGTAATTGTTGTTTATTAGTGGGATTTACTGCCACAATTTATGCAATTACACTTACACTGGTGTCTGTCCGTAGTAGAGTTCCAGCCTGTATTTTTGTCATCATGTTGTTTTTGTGAAGTTGTTAAATGTTTATGCACGTTTTACTTTTTATTTTTTAAATCGTTCTCAAGTTACGGACATGTATTTTTGAGCCAAGGTGAAGATCTCATAGGTTCAAAGTACAAGAAAGTGGTTTATAGGGAGTACCAAAGTGGAGAGTTCACAGAACACAAAAAGAGGACAACAAAGGAGCAACACCTCCAGATTCTAGGTGAGAAGTTGAAAGGATTCACAAAAGATGGTAGAAGACCTATTCCTTCCCAAAAGAATATTTTTAAAACAATTGCAACACAATCTAATCCATGTCTACCATCTAGTATCACCACAACACCATGAACACACTTAATCTCAAGGTAAACAGCGTTGGGCCTTGTTAGTGCTTGAACAGGAGACTATAAGGTAGTACCAGTGATCTCTAAGTAGGTCTAGAAGACTATTCTGCATGAACTCCTGAAGAGTAGCTGTCATGAATGAATGAATGAATGAATGAATGAATGAATGAACAAATGAACAAATGAATGAATGAAACTTAGAACTGAAGAGCTGGAAGAGACCCTATGGATCATCAGATCCAGCCTCTGTCAAAGAGGCACAGTGGGGAATTGAACTCCTAAGCTGTGGCTCCGCAGCCAGACACCTAAACCTCAAGAGTTACTGCCAGTAACTCAAGGATCTCCAGGCAGGGTGGGGAAATAATCTTACTTGAAATGTTGCAAAGTCATTACTGTCAGTAAGAGTAGATAATAACAAAAGACTGACTGCACAAAAAGCTTGCTGTTTTTCCAAGCAACTCCCATTGAGTTCAAGGGCCACATTTCAATGGTGGATGAAGCAAGAGGGAGAAAGGTGGGGAAAAAAATAGAAGCATATTTGGCTTTGATGTGCTTACTAACAGTAACTAAGCTTTAGCCTTTAGGAGACATATTTTAGCCTTTTCAAATGTGAAAAAATACATACAGTATCTGTGAAATCACTATGGTGTCATAGGAAAGAGGCATGGCCCAGCAGGGATGGGTTTGGTCCCACACCTGCACCATACTTTGAAAATATTGTACAAATGTACAGTCTTGATATTATTAAATATACCGGTGGTTGGTTCAGGCTCAGATAGGGATGCTGTGGGAAGCAAGGGGCAACATAGGATGGGTCTCTTGTTTTATACAGACCATGCAGACAGTGAGAATAGACATTCACTAAATCAAATTAGGAAGATTTTGGTTGCCTAGATGTTGCAGGACTAAAAGTCACATAATTTCTGGCTGTTGGGTATGTTGGCTCATGGTAATGGGAGTTGGTCCACCAACATGTGTAGGGTGACAGATTCTTCATTCTTGTACTAAATGCAAGATGATTAAGGGTGTGGTCACATGGGGAGACAGGTTGAAACCTGGACCACTTGTGGAACTGTCCAGTGAGATCTTTTCTCTGGAGATCACACAATGTGTGGGGAAGTTCGCTCTAGCCTGACCCCAGTCTGTCCCCAAGTTGGGCATTTTTGGTCCAGCTGTAGGTCTTCTACTTTTTGAGTCTAGGGGCTGGAGCAATTCCTCAGCAGGTGGAAGGATCTCTTTACAGGAGATCACTACCATTAAAGCGAAGCTTTCTGGTGCAATCAGATGCGCACCTTTGCAGCGGTTGGATCACTCCTTTTAACTCCCTTTCAAAGCAATTTTGGACCAAAGGCACAGGGTTGCAAATCACAGATTCAACCAACAGGTGGAGCACCATCACTAATTAGGATTTCAGAGTATGGAATAAATGTGCTTTTCCCAAACAATTATTTATTTAACATATTCAAAAAAAAAAAAAAAAAGAGTCAAGTGACTTCATTTCAGAATGGCATTTAGCTGAAACTCTGACTGAACATTTTTAGAAAAATTATGAAAAACCTCTTTTAATGTATTTTCATTTGAACACAAATGAGACAAGACCTGCACAGTTTGGGGAGTGTGTGTGGCTGTCGAAATACTTGTTTGTAAATTTACACTGATTTACACTGCCCAGAATGGCCATTTTAAAATAAAATAAAATAAAATAAATGAATGAATAACTTGTTTGGAAAATATAATTCACCTCACCGTTCAGAATACTGTACCTGCCTTTACCAAGCTGAATAATCTGTACCCCTTCTTTTAAGATGCAGGTTCATTAGTACCCTGTTTCCCTGAAAATAAGACCTAACCTGAAAATAAGCCCTAGTATGATTTTTCAGGATGCTCGTAATATAAGCCCTACCCCAAAAATAAACCCCAGTTAAATGGAACCACGCCCTTCATCATTGTGCAGCAACCAGAAGAAGATGACATGACTGTATTTGAATAAATGTAGATTGTTGTACATGAAAAAAAAATAAAACATCCCCTGAAAATTAGCCCTAATGCATTTTTTGGAGCAAAAATTAATATAAGACCCTGTCTTATTTTCGGGAAAACACGGTATTCAAACCTCTTCATTAATTTCATGTGGAAGTGGTATTTTACTAATCTCAAAGTGAAACACATGTAGGACTATGCTCTTCATCAATATGTATGTATATATATGGTATTGTGTGTTGTCAAGTCGATCCCAACTTCTGGTGACCCTTTTCAGGGTTTTCTAGGTAGAGAATCCTCGGAATTGCTTAATCGTTCCCTTCTTCTAGGACTGGGGGACTGTGCAGATTGCCCAAGGCCACACAGGCTAGCTTTTCTGCCAGGGGGCACAGTTGGGAATCAAACTCCCAACCTCTGGCTCAGCAGCCAAACCACTGTGCTATGTAGCCAGCTTGTTCTTCAGTAAATCAACTAAAACTCATAAAATTGCTCAGATAAGTTTGTGGAGGTGGGAGAGTAATTGGCTGGTAACCTAGTTATTATTCTGACCTTTTTTTTAGAATGAGAAGTTTTATCCTCACATTTTAATACTGCACAATTCAACCACTTCTTGTTCTTGTTTCACTTAGGGCCCTTGATTCATGCAGAGGTTGGTGACTCAATCCTAATTATATTTAAGAACAAAGCTAGTAGGCCCTACTCAGTGTCAGCCCATGGCATAGAAGAAGACTACGTTGGGAATAAAGCACATGCCACTATGCCAGGTATGGGGTGGTTGTGCACAGTGTTCAGTCTGTCTTGAAGATTTCATCAACATTTCCTTTGGGTGCTTCAAGGCAGGTGATTCTTACCATTTCTCTTCAAAAGACATTGTACTGTTTTTCCACCTTTCCCTATATAATGGACTTTTATGGTAAGAAAAAAAATGGACCATAATTAATGGAAGACATAGTCTGAATGAGTGATAAAATGCTATGAATGAAAGGCCGATGGACCAGCCTTACGAGAGGGTAGTGCGAGGTGAAGACTAATTTGTGTTCCTTTAACCTATAGCTGAAACCAAATTCCTGGTTTTTCTTGACGCTGCTTATTATGGATTGACTTGACTACTGAGTTGTTGTCAGCTATGTAAAAATGGGGTGGGGCCATCCAGACAGTTTATTATATTCTGTTTAGTTCTACTCTGATTTTAAACTGAGTTAAAACCTCCTTAGCCATCCTCTGTATGCAATGGAATTCTGGAATATAAACAGTACACAAATGTAAGTAAATAAAATGCATTTCCAGTTTGTTAAACCTTAAGAACACACAGTAAAATTAGTTTTGAGGGTCTAAGTTTTATTATAACTGGTAGAAACATACTCCTGGGATGTTTGGTGTCCTTTTTCTTAAAGCAAAAGATAGCATTTTGTAGCTTTCACCAAGGGCATGTAAATTGTAAGCCATATATTTATTATTTAAAATATTCCTATCCTGCCTTTCTCCCCAAAAGGACCCATACAGTTTTCCTTCTCAGATTTGATCCCAAATGACTGACCTTGATCGTTTCAGACTCAGCAGTAAATTTCATCATATTTTGGATGTTGACAAAAATATTCTGTTTTAACGTCATTCCTCTCCCTTGTCTTAAATATGCCTGCATGAATACCAGGAGAAATCAGCACATACCGATGGAATGTCCCAGCAAGGTCAGGTCCCGGTGTCTCTGATCCTAATTGCATTACTTGGGTTTACTACTCAACAGTACATTTTGTAAAAGTAAGTAAGAAGCCATCATGAAGTGTGTGTGTGTGTGTGTGTGTGTGTGTGTGTGTGTGTGTGTGTGTGTGTGTGTGTTATAGGCAAGTGTTTGTTTTTACTTAAGTGAGTTTCCTGATAGCACTCTTTGACAACCTTTGCCCTTATAGCATTTTTTTTTATTGTGTGCCCTCATGTCACTCCTGACTTATGGGTTTTATAGAGGGTACTCAGATGTGTTTTACCATTCTCTTTTTTTCGGGGTATGCTAGGACTCTGCAGCTTGCCCAGAGCTACACAGGCAGGCTCTTCTAGAGTACACAGTGCATAGCTTTCATAGCTCACCCTGGAATAAATAGAGGCACAGTGGGGAATTGAACTCCCAGCTACTGACTCCACAGCCAGCTGGATAGCTCAATTAGTTAGGCAGAGGTTGGGAGTTCAATTCCCCACTGTGCATCAATTTATTCCAGGGTGAGCTATGAAAGTTCACACTGGAATAAAGCTGTTGGTCTTCAAAGTCCCAGTATTTTCCTCTTTCTCTCCCCCACCTTTAATTTTGCCAACATGGTGAGAAAAAGGAACACAGATACTTCTTTGAAAATTGCTGCAAGATAATATGGTGATCTGCTGTGCTACGGCCCTACAGAAGCCCACAGTTTCTCATTAAAAAGCTTAATCAGTTCTGTCCAATCTTTCAGTTCATTTAGAGAATTGTGAGTATGCTGTTTATAACATATATCCAACAGACTATTTGACTGAAATCTTGTTGTGCAGCTCTGCATGCACCATGAGAATGCTATCATTAACAGCAGCAAATTGCTGCCATCAAAACTTCCTTTGGTGATTTCAGAGTGCATGCAACTTTTCCCCGTTGTTTATGAGTTGTGTGTACCCTAAAATTGCCAAAGGAAGGCATTAGTCTGTGGCTATTTGCCACTGATAATGATACCATTCCTGTTCTGCACACAGAGCTGCTCAACAGGATTTCAACCACTGACTCATAATAACCTGGCCTTATAATAAACTAAATAAATAATGCTTTATTTCCAGCCAGAGTGGGGGACAACACAGACGTTACCAGTTCCTGAGAAAATCCTAACTAATATCAGGGACCACCAGAAAACATTGTGTTAATACCTCAGGAAGGCAATCAATATTAATATTCTCCCCAGGATGTTTCCCGAGGGTCAAAGATCCACTCAGCTCTCTACGCTTGGTGTCTGAAATGGCAGGCTACACTGAAAGAGATGCTGATTCAAGGCAAGAATACATTGTTCTTGGTGTTGTGTTAAATAGTCAAGACATGTTGAGATTGTGTCTCAGCCAGAATATGTGCCTTTGGGATAAAATTATAAGCTTATGTGCCAGTAGCTACCGATTCCCACACCGTCCAATAATTGTTTAAAAATATTGTACAGAGACTCAGGTCTTTCTGCTGATCTTTATGGTAAGAATGATTCTTTGGCCTTGAAAAGCTTATTTTGATGTAGGTCTCATTGGTTCAGTTGGTCTACTGAACTGGCACTAACAATTGGATTTAGCCCCCACTGTACACCCCTCCCATATTATTATATGTGAGGGACTACATGCGTGTATTCTTAAAATCTGTAACTAACTAAATGGCTTATTTCCCATTTTCTTTATTTCCAGGATATGTACAGTGGTTTGATTGGACCACTTATCATTTGCAGAAAAGGAGTATTAAACGAGAAGGGCTTAAGGACAGATGTGGATCGTGAATTTGCTCTTTTGTTCCTTGTTTTTGATGAAAATGAGTCCTGGTATTTGAATGAAAACATTGAAAAATATCTAGATAAGAAGCCTAAAGAATTCAATCACACAGATGACTTTGTGGAAGGAAACAAAATGCATGGTATGTTAGAGGATTGCATTTTTAACTATTGTTTTGTGAAATGTTCACATTAGGTTTGTGATCATATAGACCAAGAGTGGGCAAAGTATGGCCACAGGGGGCTGTAGGTAGCGCCCCCCCCCCCCCGCACAGGATATTTTAGCAGTCCCCAGCTCCATCAGATTTTCCCAGCTTCCCACTAAAAAAGTGGTTTTCCAGCAAGAAGAAGAAGACTTCAGGAGCAGCAATTAACTTTTAAATTAGTCACAGGGCCTCCTGCAGTGGCTAATGGAAACAAACACATATTTTTCAAAGTGGGGTGTGGACTGGGTTGGCCCTGCATTCCTCAGGTCTCACGCTCCAAATTCCTCATTTTCTTAGCAATGGTAGGATTCAGTTTTTCTCTGGATTGACATGGTGCACATTTCTCCTCCATAAAGCTAGATTCCGATTATAGCAAGGTGGGGGAACCACTCTGCTCAGTAATTCTGGCTTGGGAGGCTGTGGACCTTGCACAGAGAACCAGGGACTGGGTGCCGTAAGCAGCAGTCTCTTTGCTTCCTGTCACCCATGCAGTGGTTTGTCTTATGAAGACCCCACTTCTGGTACCAATTGTGCTAAATGGCAGTTTTAGATAGGCTAGAAGTTCCCAATTTGGTGTAGTAGTGGATAGAGTATGGGCTAGGACTCTGGAGAACAGGGTTCAAATCCCCGCTCAGCCATGGAAACTGATTGGCGGAGTGGAACTGGCAAAATCACTCCTTAAATATCTCACTTACCTTGAAAGCCCTTTTAGGGTCACTATAAGTCAGTTCCGACTTGACAGCACAGAACACACACACATTAGAGCCCCAATAAACTGTGTTCTTTGAATCCTGAAGACAGAAAGCCACTGGTGCCTTATTGTATAGGTTTATTGTATAAATAGTTGAGACGGAACCAGTATGATAAAAATATAGCAAAAGGAAAAGCACAAATGCCTGCACATGCTGGAGAACATTCATAGGTCCAAGGAGCCATGGTCTTCACTGAGGTGTGGTACCAAATATATGACTGGTTCCTCCCTCTTACAACACAGCAGCCCTCAAGACCAGGGCACTATGTAGGGATTTTGTGTCCTAGTTTCCCTACACCAAAACAGGCAGGAGCGAGGGTACAGATCAGCTACATACTAAGTGGTAAGATAAGCTACCCATAAAACAATACACTTGTAATTGGAGGCTGCGATGGTCATGGCTCCCACTGAAATGGTAACATGATATCCATGAAATAGTGTATACATCATATTGCAAATTTCTAATCCAATGCAGGAGTACTTGAACTGGTTCCATTTAAACCTTATTCCATAAATGTGTTTGCAAACAGAATAAGAGGCTTAGTATTAGGTCATCGAGATAAAGGCTTGGATCCAAATCAAAACAAATAGCATTCAACTTGTTTAGTGGGGCTTTTTGCTGTATTCTTCCTGGAGCTACTGTTCCTTGTGCACCTGAAAAAGCTGTTCCTGATGATCAGGGAATTCTCCGAGTTACGAGTTACGTATTATGTAGCTGCAACTGGGGGTGAGAAATCAGAGGAAGCTGGATAACCCCCAGCTCCATGTACAAATTGAAGGGGCATTTCAGGTCAATTGTTCTAGCAGGATATACTTTCTGGCTATACACATTTCCAGTATGCAGTGGAATACATCAATAAACCTGTTTGCTCTTTTTAAGCATCTCCCCTAACTCTTTCAGCAATCAATGGAAAGATCTACCACAATCTCCATGATCTAACAATGTATGAAGGGGAAAATACAGACTGGTATCTGATTGGAATGGGAAATGAGATTGACCTCCACACTGTCCATTTCCATGGAGGGAGTTTTCTCTTCAAGGTTGGTACAAATCAAGGGTGGGGACCAAGGGACTGACTATCATTGTGGCCAGTTAAAGCCCACAAATCAGAGGTTTTTCCCATTGGTATAAATGAAAAGCTGGCTTCTGTATTTTCATACGTAATTTCTATAGAAAGCTCCAGGTTTCTGTGGGATTCTGACGTTTACACAATCTGTCTTTTGGTGAACAATTCACAGGTCATAAATAGGAATATAACGTGACCTTTGGACATTCTACTGAAACAAACTTGGTTTTGCTAAGCAGAATGCAGCTATAAAATATTCCAGTCATGCCAGTCCATTAAGACAGTTACAGAAGCAAAGGGAGCTCTGTTTCCAAAGAAACAGTTAGTTGTCTCAGCATGTTAGGAAAATAGAAGTGGAGGAAAGGGGAAAAATAAGAGGAAAAAAGACAACATTTGGGGCACTTTAAAAACCAACAGGTTTATTTCACTGTGGTTTTCATGGATCAAAATCCACTTCTTCAGACTTAAGGATGCATTGTCACTTTTCCTCTGGTCTGTATCCTTATATGGTTAATACACCTCCCCCCATGGAGGTATGTATCAATATAGAGGACATACTGCTTGCACCTCTTGGGTCTGAAGAAGTGGATTTTGTTCCACAAAAGCTCACACTGAAATAAATGTATGATTTTTTAAGTGCCACAATATTGTCTGCCCTCTCTCTTTCCCCTCCCCGCCCCCAAATTTCAAATTTCAGTTCAGAGTGCTGGTTCTAATCTATAAAGCTCTAAATGGCTGGCGTCCAAGCTATCTCAAGGACTGTGTCTCCCATTGGGAGCCTGCTTGGGTGTTAAGATGATCAGGACATGCCTGTCTTTCAGTCCCACCATCTTCGCAGCTGCGTTTAGCAGGGGGCTGCTTTCAGGCTTTGGAACTCCCTCCCACAGGAGGCCAGTCTGGCCCCATCTTTGCTCTCCTTCTGCAGTCTAGCAAAGACCTTTCTCCTCAGGCAAGCTTTTCCTGAGTGACTGGCTGCTGAGTAGGGTTTTAATGGATTTTGTGCCTGTTTTTATTGTATTTTTGGTGTTGCTTTCGTTTACCATTTTTAGGGTTGTATTTATTTAGTATTTGTGTGCTTACTGTTTTTAGCTTTAAATATTGTATTTTAATGATGTAAGCCACCTTGCGTCTTTTTTAAGGAGAGAGGTGGGGTAAAAATATTTAAAATAAATAAATATTTTTTTGCCAAAATTTAGCATGGATGGGAATTTACATTTCCAGCCATTGTTTCAGATTGCTACATGTACGTGTATGTACAAGTGGCAATATCTGGATGAGGGTACATTTGTTTACCTAAATCCAGATTTAATTGTAATACACACACTCACACGTTACAGGATGTATGATCATTTTTATTATATAGCATTTTTTCTCTTATATGAATAGAGGCATATGTTCCGTTGATTGCAAGAAAGTGCAGATTGCAAGCATAATTTTAAAAATTAGCCTGACTTAATTTTTTCCCCTCCAGGATTTTTAAAGCATTTGAACAATATATTCTTGCTTTGTATTTCTTTTTGGGTTTGTTTGCCTGTGTACCACTGAGAAACTAAATAACGTTTTAAATGTTTGCTTAAAACCAGTAAACAGAGCTGCATTTTATCTTCTCAAAAACATAGCATTAAACAGAGGATCAAAGATGAGCATTTTTAAGTCCATTTATTTTAATGTGGGTGGTGAGTGGAACAGAGTTAATAGCGTGGTTCTCTCCCATTGAAATCAGTGGGATATAGGAAGTGTCTTTCTGTGGCTAGAAGATACTATAACAAGTTGCTGTAAGTGAAAGGTTTCTTCACAAGATACAGTACCATATTTCTACTGTGGTGTCTGGGTGACCAGAACTACCCTCAAAGCATGTCTCAAGTAATATGCAGGCTCTTAGTTTCTTCTCAAACAATAATTTATGGTCTCTTTTATGTTATGGCAATCCTGGTCCTCAGCCTTTTCCATGCTGAGCAGTTTCCAGAGAAGTGGGGTATGGGTGTGAGTTTGATACATGACAACTTGCACCCAAAGATCTGTCTATGGCAAGCATGCACATATTTAATTTTTTAAAAGCAGAAATTTTTTAGAGTGTGGAGAGGTTATAAAAATCTGGAACATTCACAGCGCAGAATTCCAGAGCCTTATAGAAGCGGTGTATACGTGACTTTGCTGTACTTCTGATTTGCTAATGGTGGAAACTTTGATGATGCTCTCCATTCTTGTCACAGATGGATCATGATCACAGAGGAGATGTCTATGATCTCTTCCCTGGAACATTTCAGACTGTGGAACTTGTAGCCTTTAATCCTGGGACCTGGCTTCTACATTGCCATGTCCATGACCACATTCATGCTGGGATGGAGACAACCTACACTATCATCAAATTAGGTAACAGCCTTGCAACAGGTAAATGGGCCATAGGGCTGGACAGCTAGTGGCCTTTTTGATGCTGGAGAGTTCTAGCTTCCATAATCCCAAACCATAATCCGTGGTGGCTGTAGATTATCAGATTTGACATTCAGTATCAATTGGGTGCACCACACCATTGACCATGTTGGCTGTGGATGATGGGATCTGGCATTTAGTGACATTTGGAGCAGCACAGGCCCCACTCCTAGAGCAAACTGTACATCTGAGCAGAGTCACAGGGCCAGAGTGACATACCAGAGACCTCAGAGCCACCTCCTGTGTTTCTGTATGATACACTGTTGTAACTATAAACAGGCAAATCATCTCTAAAAACTGATAGTAATTACAGTGGTGTAACGGTAAAATGGGAAATGTAGGCTCTCATCATCACAATTTCCAAAACCACGTCCCCCAAAAGAGAGTCCAAAATAAGATGCAACCTGGATCAATCTATATAAACAATCAAGGAGCAAATATTTTATTAAATTAATGGCTCTTAACTGCCCATTGAGGATCAAACCACTCTCACATACCTATTACAGCAGGAATAGCTTACCAAAACTACGGTGAGAGCAGCAACTGAGCTAAAAGGGAACAGGGAAGCCGGAGGAGGATCTTGGATGATTTGACCATTCCTGCTGCTCAGAAAGTCCCAGGATCCTGCAAGCTCTGGCTCCCTTACACCACTAATAATGAAGAACTAACAGTAAAATGCCTTTGTTCAAATGTGTGGGTATTTGTGACACTATTATTTTTCAGCTCACTTAATTTAATCTCAGCCAAATAAATTAAAATCTCACTTTACTGTGTTTTTTGATAGATGGTTAGGCCTAATGTACTTCCTATGCAGTTTCATATGTAATTGGAACTCAACCAAACAGGTACTCATTAGGTGTAAAATTTATGAGTTCATTCTAGTTAGGAGTCTTCTTTGTCAATAACTAGATAGACTTCTGGGCCAAGAAAGACCTTTTAAATCTGTCTAGTCTTGCGTCTCATGCCAAGAGATGAGGGCAACACCTAGTTTCACACTGAAAGATACAATCATAGGTATCAATCATAGGCATGACTCATGCTGCAATATCCTTCTAATACAGACACAAGGGACAGAATTGGAGCCTAAGTGAATAATTAAAGTTGCACAGATGAAAAACCATGAATCAATATAACACTGTGGCTGAAATGCTGTAGCTTTGTAATGCATGCTGAAGGCAAAAGGCATAACATACACCCATTCCTAATCAGAAATTAACAAGTCACTACTGACATTCTCAGGGAGTTGTGTACCCACTGACTTAGTGCCTGCTCAAGAATTCCAATGGGGACTCTTTAATTGTTGGCTAAGAATAGGTGAATGTTACACCCTTAGACAACGTGCTAGAAGTCACAGTATATGACCTGGGATACAAATTTGATAAGATTGTTTTGGGGAAAAGAAGGCTCTGAATTATTTTTAAATGAAAGTGCAGCTTCATGATTTTATGCATACCAGGCTCAGGTATCTGATACGTCAAGTACAGCTTAGAAATGGTCACTCATACATTGGCTGTGTGCTGGTTGGAGGTTTTGAGAGTCCAAAAAAGTTAGCTTTATTAACCTCAGGGAATCAGGAGCATCAAATCCAAGCTTGGAAAAATTTACTTTCTTATAATACAAAGAAAAGTTTCCAAGCTCAGCTTGAGATAGTCTAGTTAGAATCAAGTAGGCCATTTTGTTTATGCTGGTGTCTTGAAGACTTCCTAATATGAGCAGCTGTCTTTCCCAGTTTGTTTTAACTTTTTAGCTGATTCACAGGACAGGAATCTCTGTTTATCCTGTCACCTAAATGGAGAGTGGAAGGATAACTGCATAACTGTCCTCACCCTGGACTCCAAGAGACTCCCAGCATGCACCATTCTTGCACTGGTTGTGAGACTGGTAGTGCAGCTAGTCATATGATGGGATGATCACCAGCAGGGACGGGGGAACAGCTAAGCAATTGCCCTTCCGTTCTGTTCAGGCAATCGAACACTGGCCTAAATCTGTGAACTTATGCACACTCACCTGGGTAGGTTTAGGTCTCTGGCTGCGGAGCCAGAGGTTGGGAGTTCAATTCCCCACTGCACCTCCTTGACAGGGGCTAGATTCAATGATCCATAGGGTCCCTTCCAGTTCTGCCATTCAAAGATGATGATGATGTTGAAGAAGATCAGCTGACAAAACGATCAGACCTACTTCCAGATGAGCATGTATAGGATTGTACTGTTGAAAAGAAAGCAGCAATACCGACTGACAGAGCAAATTATGTTTAATAAGGTCTGCTTTTTCTTTTACTCAGATGCTGTAGGACACGCAGCCACAACCACAGAGTATAATACAATTACTGTCAAAAGAAAGAATTTTGGAAAAGGTATGACTTCGGCTTATTCATGCATGATACAGAACAAACTCAGGTCCGACACTAGAAATACATTCATTGAGCCATTTATGACTCCCTAGCACAGGATG
The DNA here is from genome assembly GCA_037013535.1 of Intellagama lesueurii. Lineage (NCBI taxonomy): Eukaryota > Metazoa > Chordata > Lepidosauria > Squamata > Agamidae > Intellagama > Intellagama lesueurii. The sequence continues at coordinate 14,560,373 of JBAJHW010000003.1, forward strand.
GTGGGCCAGAGTTCTCCATTCCTGACTTTGTCAGATGGATGGCATGAGGAGGTTTGGCAACACTGCTGGACATCATGGGGTCCCTAGGGAAAACATGGGATAGAGGTTTCCACCTAGTGGTTTAGCTGGGGCCCCTCCTTTTCCTTTGCCATCTCTTCTTTTCCCCCAGTCTGCTCCCAATCAGCTCTCCCAGGGTGGGCTCAGCCAATCTGATTAGCTGTCATTAGAAGACGAAAATCTTTTAACAACCAAGCCTCTGTGTCATGGCAGAAGCTTCTCTGACCTCCTGGAGGCTGCAAATTAGCTCGCTTTGTTTTGCAATTGGTCTTCAGAACTTAACCACAGCATGTCTCTGAAATCTGATTGTGTTCCTGCCCTGGGCCAGCTCGGAAAGTGTCAGCTGACAGGAGGACAAGGAGATCCAGCTATTACAGATCTAAAAGGGGAAATAGCAGTAGGAACTCCCTTACACAAACCGGGACATCCCTCCTATTTTCGATTAATAGCAGGAATTCCACTCCATCCTGGAAGGACCAGGGATACAGGGAAGGGGCAGAGTTACTGGGGAGCTTCATGATAGATTTCAATTCTAAGGGGCAGGGGGTTGTTCCCATCTTCTACTATGAGTATGGCATGTATTTGAAACAGATGTTTGTCTCTGCTACTGTTTATAGTTGTCCTACATACTTTAAGTGTGCATTTAAATATCTTAGACCCACAGTTTGTGTCAAAATCCACCAGTGTTTCTGATTAAATTGATGCCTCCCCCTCTAAGAGGGAATAAATGGGTTTCTGACTATTGCCTTTTTCTTTCAGGAGGTAATGGCAGAGCAAGAATAGATTTCTTTGGGAAACAATTACACGTGGGAGAAGCAAGCTCAGTCCTCAAAGCTCTTTTTCTCACTGGACTTGCACTGTTGGTAGCTCTTTTGATTCTTATGCTTATTCTGGTTTTCCAGAAGAAGAGAGCCCGGTATAGTGCCGTTGGTCGCAAAAGTGACCTTCCAATGGAAACTCTCTGACTTCAATCATGTTGATAGACCTTCAGGTCAGATCCCAGTCCTCAATATGAGTGTGTTATTTATAGAGTGACCTTGGCTGCTGCTAAAATGAAGGCTTTCTAGGCAAACATATTGTTAGGATAAAACAAAGAATGCTTATGATTGTGGGATCCTCTTCCTTTGGAGCAAATTCAAACCAGATCCCAGAACTTCTACAGTCTGGATCTCAAAGCAGTCTGAATTTGGCCTTTTAAATATTCAGACTCAATTAAAAAACAAAGAATGTTTTCCTCAGGCAACTAGAATGCGTCTAGGAAGTGAATCAGCTTGACTGAAACCTCATTGGCCTTTTTAATGAAATGCACAAATTATGTTACTAGGGGTGAATCATGAACCCACCAGCCCATTTCAAGCTTGTAAACCACATGTGGAAGGAAGTTGCAGAGAAGAGGCTTCTGATTTCAGGTGTGCAATTCAACAAGGTCTCAGTTCTGGCCCCATAGTCTCTTTATAACCTATCAATCTTACCAGAATTTGTGAAATGGGCATATATTGCCAAATGATGACAGAACTGCCAACCACATTGTTCACACTGTGCAATGCCATAAATCAATGAGGTATGGATGTCAATTGTTGTCCAAAGTAGATGATGTTTTCTGTTCCGATTCAGGTATTTGAAGGCCAAACAAAGCTGCTCTTTCTAATGTGTCTGCTACGAATTAAGAGACATCAGTTACAGAGGGAGCAAAATCTATTGTCTGCCTAAGCAAAAGTGTCTCCTCTGTGTGTTGACTCTATACTGACAGCCCACGTGATGTGGTGGTTACCATGTTGGACTAGGACAGAGGAGAACTGATTTTAAATTCTACTCAACCTTAAAACTAATTGATTGGTGCCTTGTGCTGCCATTTTAACCTACTTCACAGAGTTTTTCTGGTGACAACTGGGACAATGGGTCCCAGCCCTTGAGCTTCTTGTGAAAAAGGTACGGTAGGACCTCTATATCTGCCTGAAAATATTTAAAAGATTAAAAGAAAAATCCTAGAAATATGTATTTCTAACAATGAAATTACCAGTATTGGCCACTAGAAGGAGCCAGAGGCCATGCTATGAATAGCGTTCACTATTAAAATAGGGTTCACTATAATCTGTTTTTCAGCATCTGCAGGGGATGCTTGGAACCAATCCCCTGCGGATATGGGGGTCCTACTCTACTGAAAAAGTGGAACTACTAGTATCAGAGACAGGCTTCAAACTTCTTTCACCTGAGCAAAGAATCATTATGAGCTTTCTTCAGCTTGTGCAAACTTGATACTTCAAAATATATGCATAAGCTAGAATCCTGTTATGGACTGATGCCGGTGTTAAGCATAATGGTGTAAACTGCAGCAGTGCATTGCCACTAATTGACAAGTTGCTGATGACTTTCCTGGCACAGCAATGAGGAATACAAGGGGCAAGTTGTTAATGTCAAATTTACACCATTATACTTGTGCCAGCATATATCTGTTGTAGATATTTTGCCTTTTTTTAATATATGAAATGAGGGATAGAATCTAGTCTACAGGAATAAGCAGAATATTTGACTTGGACCAAGGAGATCTCTCTTTTCGGTCATAAAGCTCAGCAGATAGGCTCAGGCAGGTTATTCTCTCAGTCTTTGAATATATATATATATATTGCCCTGGATTCCTCAGGAATAAGGAAGGAGTTGTATGCTAGCTTTCCAAAGGGGGGGGGGGGAGAGAAACCCAAATTTTCTTAGTACTGGTTATTATAGCTTACTGCCAACTCTTTTAATCCATTTTTTTTTCTGCTGAAAGAATGGGTCAGCACAGGTGTAATAATAGCCCGTAATTACAGGACTAAGTCTGCTAAAGCTTCCAGTCCATCCTTTTCCCTTCCCTTTGCCATCCTTAGTGCAAGGAAGGAAAAGACTAAGTTTCCAGTTTTATTTTCCAGCCTAACCTCAGTTCCCTCTTTTACCCAAACCAGAACTTGGAAATGATATTTTGGGGGACTAGAACTTCCAGCACTCCATAGGCAACATGATTCAAACTTGGGGAACTGTGGTTTGGTTTAGCTGGTTAGTGAACAAACCAAGATCTGGAACCACAGTTTGATCCTGGTTTTAGCTAACCATAATTAGCAGGTCTTAATGCTTCCATGTAACACACAACTATGGTTAGTTCAACAATGAAAACGGGTTTCATTTCTACATGGACAAAGGAGGAGGAAAAAACACTTGAATTTGATCTCATGTAGACTCACTTTCATAATGACAACCCATGGTTTGCCGTTATATCTGAGACAGATACATGCTATTGTCTTCTGCTGAAGGTGTAAGAGTAAGAAAAGAATAAGAAAATCATAAACAGTAATATTATGAATGGAGACAGGCAAGGGTGTTGAGTATTATCAGTAGTAAAATGCAATGGTGTTGGGTATTAAAATTAGTAAAAGAGTAGGGTTGTTGTTTTCAGAGTATCATTTCAATACTGTCTGTACTAAACGAATTCTGAAGATTTTCATGGTGTTCCAGAAATCTGTTTCATTAGAGATCAAATAGAACAAACAAAATCAATGTGTGAAAAGCTTTGGACCTCCCATATTAGAGTATTCTAGTATTTTGATTCCACACCACCACCACCCTACATGCACATGCTAGGTGTGCACCTAAAACAGAGCCTGGAAAAGCTACTCTTCCTTCATTCCTTCCTTCCTTCTCTTTTTTTTCTTTTTGGAGTAAAATGCCCTGAATATCTTAGCCACCATGATCACTGTTGGCAGAGGGTTCTGGAAATCCCAAAATATTTTTTTCAAGCTTTGTCTGACCTTTCATGTCTCTTACCAATTATTTGTCACCAGGTTGTTTACCTTATGTAGTTTGTATGCTTTAACATGACAGATGAAAACAGAATTTAGTTCTGTCTCACTTCTCAAGGAAACCCACCGGAAAAAGAATTTTTCAAGTGGATCACATTTAGACCTAAAAAACCTTTGTGCTTATTACTATCTGAAGTACAGGGACCAAAATTTGCAGTTTGTTGCATATGTTTGGGGTTTTTGTTTTTTGGTGATTAAGCAATTTGTAAATCAAGCTCTATGATCCACTGCTTAAAACGTAAACATTGCGAAAGGATTATTGCATAAGTTCACTTTTTATTACCAAGTGCTGGATTCATCTTTAAGTTGGTAAACTATGCAACCCTGTGGCAAAAAAAACCCTCAAAAACAATGTGGAAGTCACAGTTAAATCCGCTGAAGGCCTAATCATGCCTAATTCTGATAGGATTTTAGGCCAAAAATACTAGTCTTAGATTTTTGGTTACTTCGTACACATTACTACATTGTATGTAGAAATGTCTATGAAGTCCAAACCCCCTCAGATCCAACCTTCTGCTCAATGCAGAAATTCAAATCAAAGCAGATCTGACAGAGGGTGGTCCAATTTTCTCTTGAATGCCTCGAACACTGGAGCACTCACCACTTCCCGAGGTCATTGGCTCTATTGTCATACTGCTCTAACAGTTAAGAAGTTTTTTTTCCTGATATTCAGCCTAAATTTAGCTTCCTGTAATTTGAGCCCATTATTACATGTCTTGCACTCTTGGATGATCAAGAACAGATCCCATCCCTCCTCTGTATGACTATCTTGCAAGTATTTGGAAAATGCTCTCATATCTCCTCTCATTCTTCTTTTCTCAAGACTATACATGCCCATTTCTTTCAGCCCAAACCAGTGACCGGTCATGCCTAAGAGAAGATCCACTGAAATTAATCGGATTTAAGTTAGTTTTGAGTCCCAAGAATTACACTGGGTGTGTTCCACACATGACAAACTCTGGATCCCACCCAAAATATCAAATTAGCAACCTATGTATAGTGTGACTTGAAGGGCTTAAATGAAAGTTTTAAAAACCAGCAATTGTAACCATAATCACTCATTTAAAACAATTATAATTACAAGATTGGTTTTATAGTCAGAGGGGATACAAAGCAATATGGGCATTGTAAACATTTCAAACACAGTTTTCTTCTATTAACCACTAGGTCTGTATTAAATTATGTGTGTACACCTAAATGCTGTACTTCCAGGCAGCAATCATTGAACTGTATAAATAAAGTTGAATGAGTTAATCACTTCTTGCGATGTGCTTCAAGTTCAAAATCAAGTTCATAAAATATATGATTAATCAAATATAGTTACAAAAGTTACCCTGCATGGGATTTTAATTTAATTCTCTTGTTTTTAACATTAAATGCTTCTTGCAGTTCATTAAAATATAAATGCTTGTTTGTTTATTTATATTATTTATATAATCATCATCATAATCTTAGAATTACAGAGCTGGAAGGGACCCTATGGATCATAGGGTCCAGCCCCTCTCAAAGAGGCACAGTGGGGAACTGAGCTCCCAGCCTCTGGCTCTGCAGACCTAAACTGCTGAGCTATACATGCCATCTTTCTCCCCACAGAAAGAACATAAATATGGCTTTTTAAGAAACCAACAGTGGCTTGGTTCCGAAAGTTTCCTTTCACAAAATGAGCACCGGAGAAAATGAAGTGTTGGTTTTAATCCAATATCTTTCGGCATTAAAAGACTGTGAGACTGGAGGCGAGAAACCAGCTATTCTCGCTGGAGTGCCGTCTCGTCCCCTCTCCATAGAAAAGGGGGTACAAACTTCACCCGTGGCCTGTCCCCAAAAGAGTGAGGCTACAGAAACAGACCCTGTGCCTATGGACAAAGAACTACAGAGGTTAACGGTTGAGGAGAGCGGGAAAACATTGGCGGGAAAAGAACGAAAACCCCGGGTAGAAGTAGAGGCAGGGCTGGCAGATATAAAAGGGGGAGAAGGAGAGCTGCCAGCAGGTTGGGAATGGATATGGATGCAGGATCCGTGGACAGGGAAATGGGAAAGGCTCCGCATCCCCAAGGAGGAAGCCGATTATAGGAGATGGAGGGAAGTGACCCCGAGACCCTCCTATTGGGGTGAGACGGAAGCTAAGGAGTGGAGGAGAAAGTTGAGAGAAGAGAAAGAATGGGTTGAGAGGGAAAGACAGGAAAGGACTGAATGGAGGGTGATGGAGACCCAGATGAAGGTGTACCCGGCGGACCGTGGCAGACCCTCACGCCCTCCAGGGAACCTGCCTGGGTGGACTTCCAGTACGAAGATACTGTACCCCTACTGGAGGGAGAACCCGGACCATTATTGAACCCCAATGTGGCAACGGACTGGCCAGGGCCATGGAACTCTGTTGGGAGAAACCCCTTTAAAGAAGAATAGTAGAAACCCCTCTCCGACCCGTTGTTAGGAGGTGATAAGAGTTGGAATATGTTTGCTGATACTGGTTTTCTGTTAAATAATGCAATAAATGTTACTCCGATTTCCAAACCTCGCAAGCCGGCGAATTTATTTGAAGAAAAAGTAGAGCCCCTTTTAGAACCCCCACAAAAACTTTGGGCATCTAACTCTCTGGTGTGTTTTAGCTGCTGCAGCAAATATTTGGAAGTGTTTGAATTGCTGCAGTTGTTCTAATTACTGTGGTCATTCTAATTACAGCAGTTGTACTCATGGCTAAGTCAGACATTCAGTTTAGCATTAACATTCCAGATAGGCAGGATAATGGAACCAGCATCTGTTTTATTAACAGACAGATAGAAAGAGAACTATGGGATTAGACTGAAAGCCCTTCTGGTCCAGCATTCTGGCCAAGCAGACATTTATGATTGAGTGTAAGAGCATCGTCCAATTGCCCCACAATCATGTTCATGCACACAATCTGAAGTTCACCCTGGCATTTGCAGTCCTCCCCATTTCCTAAGAGATGTCAGGATTAGAGATATTGTGAGCAAAGCTGCAGCTGTGATTCTGCCCTCCGCCATTTGTTTGGGGATGAGGCAGGTGTGTTTCCGGGGCTGCTGGATAGCTCAGTGGCTTAGGCATCCGGGAGTTTGATTCCCCACGGTGCCTCCTTGACATGGGCTGGATTCAGTGATCCAATGGGTCCCTTCCAGCTCTGCATTTCTAAGACGACGACGATGATTAGAAGCAGAACTCCCTTAGGAAATAAAATACATCTATTCACCCTAATAAAGAGTTTGTCCAATTGAATGGTCCGGCGCGCCCCCAGAAACTAATGAAAACAGGTCGCCCAGAGTACTAACATGCAAAACACAAGGCAAAAACAGGCGACGTTTTAAAGATCACTGGGGGGGGGAAAATCATCCTACAATCCACGAAATTTCGTGGATTAAAAAAACAACTTCCTCAGGTGTGCCACGGCGTGACCTTTTGGATTTAAAAGTTCCTCACATTTGTATGTCATTTTGCACCGACCCCACGGCTACCGTTCAATTCAGCACGAAAGGAGGCGATCCCTTCCTTGAGCCTTGGCTCGCCCGGTGCCCCGCCAGCCACCCCGCCCCGAAGCGCTTCCACGCGACGCTCTGAAGCCACGAGAAGAGCTTGGCCGACGGGAGGGAGCCCCCGGGCTTCTCTCGCTTTCTCTTCTCCTCCAGGGCGGGGAAGGCGGGGTCCCAGTTCCCGCCTCTCCTCGCCTCCAAGGCGGGGAAGGCAGGCGAGGCTCAGTGCACGGCTCGCCCCCGCCCGGACGTCGCAGGCGCCAAACAAAGGGGAAGGCGGGCGCCTGGCCCCTGCCGCGGCTCCTCGCTTCGCCCACTCCGCGCGCCGGGCTCTGGCAGCGCCGGCAGGGATGAGCCGGCGGGGCCGAGGAGAGCACCAGCAGCAGCGGCGGCGGCGGCGGCGGTGGCGGCGCGCCCGGTGGGGCGGGTACCGGGGGTGAGGCGGCGGAGCGCCTTTTGTTAGCCGCCGCCATGGCCATCGCGCACATCGCCACCGAGTACGTCTTCTCGGACTTCCTGCTGAAGGAGCCCTCGGAGAGCAAGTACAAAGGGCTGAGGCTGGAGCTGGCCGTCGACAAGCTCGTCACCTGCATCGCCGTCGGGCTGCCCCTCCTCCTCATCTCGCTGGCCTTCGCCCAGGAGATCTCCATAGGTAAAGCACGCCGGGTCCTGGCGGCGAGCACCTCGCCGAGCCACGGCGTCGCCGAAAAGGCTGGGGGGGGGGGGGGAGAGAGAGAGAGAGAGAGAGAGAGAGAGAAGCGCGCGCGGCTTCCACGCCGCCGCCTCGCGCCCGAAGCAGGCTCTGGGTGGTGGTGTACCATGAAAGAGAGACTCCGGGCAATACCAAGGGGGGCGGGGGAGAGTCGTCGAGGAGGGGCTGTACCACTCTGACTGTGTGGAGAGGAGGGGGAGGAGGGGACCCGGCCCTCCTCCTCCTCCTCAGAGGGGTGGAAGTGGCAGCCCGACGAAGAGTCTTGTGGCACCTTCAGGACGAGCGGGTTCTGTTTTGCAAGGCAGGCCTTACAGCGTGCTGCTTCGGGCAGCAGTTTGGAGGGGGGGGGAGGGTTGTGAAAGGGCCAATCCTGCCTCAGTTGCACTGGCTGGCCCCTCCACTGGCTTCCCAAAGGGGAAGAGGAGCCTTTTCCTCTCAGCTTTCGCTTTCAACAGCGGAGAAGACGTTGTTGCTTGATGCCTTGATGCTACTAGAACACAAGACCCCTTGGGCTGCCTTCCCTTTATCACAGAGAGCAGCTGCAGCTGCTACCAAAGTTCAGCGGCGCCAAAGTGCCCTGCCCCAGTGGATGGAGGGCTTCGCTCTAGGCTGCTCCTCCACTACTGTGGAGTTGCCCGACTTGGCTTTCAAGCCTTATCGAAAGGACTCTGTGCACCTGCGAGCATTTATGATCAGCCACCAAGTTTCTCTTTGGCTGTCTCAGTAAGAAATATTGGGTGGATGGATATCTAGAACAAGGACTTTTTAGTGGCGGCCCCAGTCTTTCCAGGCCCAGGGAAGACGAGATTGGAGAACTTTAGAGATACCTATTCTAGAATTCTGCTGTTTCCTGCCAGTATTCTGCTCATCAGGGCAAATATTGCTGAGTGGTAGACACAGAACATTTCAAACCACAGCATGCGCTCCGTTCAGCTGCATGTTACAGAATGGGAGCTAGACACCTGGCTGCCATTTTTGGCAACAGTTGTTGTCCGCAAGCACACATTTCCTTCCTATAGTTGTTCCAAAGTTGCAAGCTGTGTATGTCATGACCTGATCATCTTTAAGATCAGTTATTTCCAGCTAATGGATACACTGGGCTTATACTGTAGTGTAATATTTTAATTTTGCAATGAAAAAAGAAAGGATCTTGATATATGGTATTCTGAGACAGCCTGAAGCAAATTTGTTGCTTCAGACATTTCTGATACTGTATTTCAAAGCACCTCTAATACTGTAGCCTCCTTTCTTGCATTCTTCATTCAATTCAGCAATACTCTTGCCGTTCTTTGCCCTGGTCATAATACTGTCATATGATTTCAATATGATGTATGCTTCCTTATCTCTTTTATGGGCAAATACTGTATATGTTTGTGTGTTTTTAAACTGATGTGTGTGCCATCTGCAGCCACTTATTTATTTATATCCCCTTTTTGTATATGTGCAGGCCCCTAAAGGCAGCTAACAACAAAACAATAAATCATAGGAAAGAATCATGTGCAATATATCATAACAATGAAATCAGTTCTCTGCATGCCAGTCCTTATGCTGACAAAAAGGCACTACACAAGAGCAAGGGATCAGCAAGCTTGGTGGAATTCCAGTTTTTTCCTGAAATACTTCCAAAAAGGGGTGCTCTGGGGGAGATCCCAAAACAGATCAGTGCAAACTGTGTAAGTGTGGGATGCTGGAGTGGATTAGGAAACTCTTGGGAGGTGAAAAGGAATGAAATCACTCGGAAAAGGGTCCTGGCTGCCTGGCTGGACTCTGAACAAAGGCCTTCCATCTTTTGTTGTAGGCTCCAGGTGTTAATTCTGAAGCAGTGCAAAGGATGAGAAGACATTGATTGTTACTACCTGCAAAAGTCTCTGAAAAAAAAACAGTGGGAAGGAAGCAAACAAGTCTCTCTTCGGAAAGAATTTCAGAGCCAAAGTGCCACTATTGAAAATGATGTCTCTTGTATGACCAGAAGTCAGTCCCCAGATTCAGTATAGACACAGAGAGGTGGTGGTGGTGGTAAGGTGTGCAAATGCTAGTCCCACCTTTGGTTTGATTTCCATGTGTTAGCCGTGGTGCCTTACTGTTTTGGACAGAACTTTCAAGTCGTTTTTGTACTGTTGTTTGTTAGTGAGAATTAGCATTTTCCTCAAAATGTGTATAGAGCAGAGTGAGAAGACACATGGGGTGAAAAGGAGGAGTAATAATGATCTGACTAGACAACATTATTGGGTCAACCTTATTCATGTTCAAGGACTCGCCAACAAAAGGTTCCTTTGTTTGGGCCCAGGCTGTTACTCCCTCTTCCCACCCCCACCCTGACCTAGAAATAATTTGAACATGTTATTGCTATTATTGGCAGTTCTGCTCAGCAACCCACTCCCAAGACTTGAACGACCCACTTTTGAGCCTCCCAACCAATTACTTAAATCCAGTTTTGGTCCTCTTTCAGTAGCCGTGTTAATCTATTGCAGACAAAGTAACATACTGTATAGTCTTATGGCACCTTAAAGGCTAACACAGTTTGTTCAGCATAACATGGACTGCAGTCCACTTTTTAAGATGTGTGGAATGTTGTCCAGGTAGACAGTCATTGCCTGACTGACAGTGCCTGCCTCTTCCAGCTTTGCTCTGTCTATCTGAAGAAATGGGGTACAAAAGTGTATGCCAATTAAACCTCTTAAGCTAGTGCCTTATTGGATATACCACACACAGAAGACCGTTTGCAAAAGACGACTTGCACAATTTCTTTTGCATACACTATGCATCCAACAAACCACAGAATGCTGGTTGAATCTTGGTGAAAACAAGGAAAAACTGGAGTGGTTAATGGAATAGAGCACTCTAAAAGAGATTGTGGCTGGCCAACCTTTGACTAGGAAATAATGTACTGCAACATTTTGTTGCACTTCTGTTTGTATATAAATTTTGTTGCACTTCTGTTTGTACATAAATACTTGCTTTGGAGGCCTGTGAAGCTAAAATATCTTTCCCATCATGGGCTGGTTCAAAGTTCTGTTTTTGAATCCCATGTTTTCTTCTGTGAAACAGGTGTGTAGCGTTTTCCAAATATTATTCTCTTGTTATGCTGCCACTCCTTTTTCTGGTCTTGTTTTGTTTTGTTTTCATTCGTTGGCTTGCTTTGGGATTTTTGGCAGCTATTGCCAGCTGTTTAAACTTTATTTATCTGTATGCTCTATATGTTGCTGTCGGAAGAAGAGGCTGGACAAAACTCCAAAAATAAATACAACTTAGCTTCAGGGTCTGCAGTAAACACATTAAGGAGAAGCCTGCTTTTATCCCTTGTAGATGGCTTGTATTGCTTTCATTCTTCCAAGCTTGCTTGCCCTCTTGCTTCCACACAAGGAGAGGCATACAGTTTACAAAATCATTTCTAAAAACTTGTTGCAGCTAAAAGTGATACAATTCAAATTCAAGTAAATGCTTTCTCCTGTTGCAGCCATGCAGCGTCACGAAATAAAATATAATAAAGGAATCTGATTAAACAAAAAGCTGTCAATAGTGAAAGCAAATAGCTGAAAAAGGATAAAATAATACAATTCAGTGGGAACTTAACTGAAAATGCCAACATAATGCAGTACTCAGTGGCCGAGGCCTTCTTGAAATTTTACAATGAATATTCCTGTTTATATAAGGCAAGCTGGAATCTTTATTTCTTGATAAAAGGGTTAACTCGGAGGTTCCTTGTTGAAATAAGTTCATTTCGATGACCTAGTCTTGCAATTACCAGAATCAAAATAGCTGAAAATGCTTTTCTCTTTCCAAAAACTGCTTTGTTACTTGAGGCTTATCCAAATATACAAACATGGAAGGCCTACGTAACTGTTAGACTCCCTTCCCCAAGGCCTTCTCATACTTTTGTTGCTATCTAATTAAAGAAAAAACAAGCAAGCTCTACTAAGAATAAGCAACGGGACTTTCCATGAACTGGAAATGATGAAGTTGCACAGCTGCAGAGCTGATATTTCAGAAGAGGTCAGAAATCGAAGTCCTAGATTCGAAGGTTGCAAAACAAAACTTAAATTAAAGAGCTGAAGTGGACAACAGCAAATTTTGGAAAAAAAAAAATTTTACGACTAGATTTCCTGAATCCACAAGCCAGCAGCCTCGCTAGTTGGAGAATTTTGGGAGCTGTCCAAAAAGAGAGAGCACCTTTTCTGAGCAGCCACCTTTTTCTCAAAACTCCAGCTCCCTGGAGCGTCCTTTTCCTTGCTTCTTGGCAGTCCACACTTGTTGTTGTTGTTTAGTCGTTAAGTCATGTCCGACTCTTTGTGACCCCATGGACCACAGCACGCCAGGCCCTCCTGTCTTCCACTGCCTCCCGGTGTTTGGTCAAATTCATGTTGGTAGCTTCGATGACACTGCCCAGCCATCTTGTCCTCTGTCGCCCCCTTCTCCTCTTGCCTTCACTCTTTTCCCAACATCAGGGTCTTTTCCAGGGAGTCTTCTCTTCTCATGAAATGGCCAAAGTATTGGAGCCTCAGCTTCAGGATCTGTCCTTCCAGTGAGCACTCAGGGTTGATTTCCTTCAGAATGGATAGGTTTGTTCTCCTTGCAGTCCAGGGAACTCTCAAGAGTCTCCTCCAGCACCACAATTCAAAAGCATCAATTCTTTGTCGGTCAGCCTTCTTTATGGTCCAGCTCTCGCTTCCATACATCACTACTGGAAAAACCATAGCTTTGACTATGCGGACCTTTGTCGGCAAGGTGATGTCTCTGCTTTTTAAGATGCTGTCTAGGTTTGTCATCGCTTTCCTCCCAAGAAGCAGGTGTCTTTTAATTTCGTGGCTGCTGTCACCATCTGCAGTGATCATGGAGCCCAAGAAAGTAAAATCTGTCACTGCTTCCATATCTTCCTCTTCTATTTGCCAGGAGGTGATGGGACCAGTGGCCATGATCTTAGTTTTTTTGATGTTGAGCTTCAGACCATTTTTGGCGCTCTCCTCTTTCACCCTCATTAAGAGGTTCTTTAATTCCTCCTCACTTTCTGCCATCAGAGTGGTATCATCTGCATATCTGAGGTTGTTGATATTTCTTCCGGCAATCTTAATTCCGGCTTGGGATTCATCCAGTCCTGCCTTTCGCATGATGTATTCTGCATATAAGTTAAATAAGCAGGGAGACAATATACAGCCTTGTCGTACTCCTTTCCCAATTTTGAACCAATCAGTTGATCCATATCCAGTTCTAACTGTTGCTTCCTGTCCCACATAGAGATTTCTCAGGAGATAGATAAGGTGGTCAGGCACTCCCATTTCTTTAAGGACTTGCCATAGTTTGTTGTGGTCCACACAGTCAAAAGCTTTTGCGTAGTCAATGAAGCAGAACTAGATGTTTTTCTGGAACTCTCTGGCTTTCTCCATAATCCAGCGCATGTTAGCAATTTGGTCTCGAGTTGCTCTGCCCCTTCGAAATCCAGCGTGTACTTCTGGGAGTTCTCGGTCCACATACTGCTGAAGCCTGCCTTGGAGGATTTTGAGCATAACCTTGCTAGCGTGTGAAATGAGTGCAATTGTACGGTAGTTGGAGCATTCTTTGGCACGGCCCTTCTTTGGGATTGGGATGTAGACTGATCTTTTCCAATCCTCTGGCCACTGCTGAGTTTTCCAAACTTGCTGACATATTGGGTGTAGCACCTTAACAGCGTCATCTTTTAAGATTTTAAATAGTTCCACTGGAATGCCATCTCCTCCACTGGCCTTGTTGTTAGCCATGCTTTCTAAGGCCCACTTGACTTCACTCTTCAGGATGACTGGCTCAAGTTCAGCAACCACACTATCTGGGTTGTCCGGGACATCCAGCTCTTTCTGGTATAATTCCTCTGTGTATTCTTGCCACCTCTTCTTGATGTCTTCTGCTTCTGTGAGGTCCCTACGATTTTTGTCCTTTATCATGTCCATCTTTGCACAAAAGGTTCCTTTAATATCTCCCGTTTTCTTGAACAGATCTCTGGTTTTTCCCTTTCTATTCTTTTCCTCTGTTTCTCTGCACTGTTCATTTAAGAAGGCCCTCTTGTCTCTCTTTGCTATTCTTTGGAACTCTGTATTCAATTTTCTGTAACTTTCCCTATCTCCCTTGCATTTTGTTTCCCTTTTCTTCTCTGCTATTTGTAAGACCTCATTGGACAGCCACTTTGCTTTCTTGCATTTCCTTTTCTTTGGGATGGTTCTTGTTGCTGCCTCCTGTACAATGTTACGAGCCTCCAGCCATAGTTCTTCAGGCACTCTGTCCACCAAATCGAATTCTTTAAATCTGTTCTTCACTTCCACTGTGTATTCATAAGGGATTTGGTTTAGATTATACCTGACTAGCCCCGTGGTTTTTCCTACTTTCTTCAGTTTAAGCTTGAGTTTTGCTGTAAGAAGCTGATGATCAGAGCCACAATCAGCTCCAGGTCTTGTTTTTGCTGACTGTATAGAGCTTCTCCATCTTTGGCTGCAGAGAACATAATCAGTCTGATTTCGGTATTGCCCATCTGGTGATGTCCATGTGTAGAGTCGCCTCTTGTGTTGTTGGAAAAGAGTGTTTGTGATGACCAGCTTGTTCTCTTGACAAAACTCTATTAGCCTTTGCCCTGCTTCGTTTTGAACTCCAAGGCCAAACTTACCTGTTGTTCCTTTTATCTCTTGACTCCCTACTTTAGCATTCCAGTCCCCTATAATGACAAGAACATCTTTCTTTGGTGTCAGTTCTAGAAGGTGTTGTAAGTCTTCATAGAACTGGTCAATTTCAGCCTCTTCAGCATTGGTGGTTGGTGCATAAACTTGGATGACTGTGATGTTGAAAGGTCTACCTTGGATTCATACTGAAATCATTCTATCATTTTTGAGATTGTATCTCAGTACAGCTTTTCCCACTCTTTTGTTGACTATGAGGGCTACTCCATTTCTTCTACGGGATTCTTGCCCACAATAGTAGATATGAGAATCGTCTGAATTGAATTCGCCCATTCCTCATTCCAGGTTCCTATGCAGTATTCTTCTTTGCAGCATCGGACTTTCCTTTCACTTCCAGGCGCGTCCGCAGCTGAGCATCCTTTCGGCTTTGGCTCAACCACTGCATTAGCTCTGGAGCTACTTGTCCTTGTCCTCCGCTCTTCCTCAGTAGCATGTTGGACGCCTTCCGACCTGAGGGGCTCATCTTCCAGCGTTATATCTTTTAGCCTTTTGTTTCTGTCCATGGAGTTTTCTTGGCAAAGATACTGGAGTGGCTTGCCAGTTCCTGCTCCAGGTGGATCGCGTTTAGTCAGAACTCTCCACTATGACCTGTCCGTCTTGGGTGTCCCTGCACGGCATAGCCCATATCTTCTCTGAATTACTCAAGCCCCTTCGCCAGGACCAGGCAGCAATCCATGAAGGGGTAGTCCACACTAGTCCTGCCTTTTCATGTTCTTGTTCCCACACCCTGCTTCTTTAGATCCTCTTCTTCTGTTCTATATTTAACAGCTATCCGTGCAATGAGTGCAACTAATAGTGTAGCTGCAGCTGTCCATGGAATTCCTTCGTTGGCACCTGAAATAATTTCATTTCCCTTAGAGCCAGTTGTAAATGAGTTTATGCTTCAGGCACCTATCTGGTGATTCACACATCTTCAAGTGTGAATCACTTGGCAAAAGCTGAATTTAGCAGATTTGTACCAGTAACTCATATTCACACCAGTAATATTTCTCAGGGTATCATCAAACCTAATTCATATACACAAGAATTAAAAAATGGATACTGTGAGCAGTCTTTGGTGAATCACATCTTTGCAAGAGGTGTCTAGCTGTTAACAACAACAAAAGGGGCTTCCCTGAGCATTTTTCTTAATTTTCTGTTTTCTCCCCTCCAACCTGCACAAAAGTCTTACCTGGTGCAGTTCTTTCAAGGACAGGCAGATAAGTTCTTGTCTAGCCAAGCAGTTTAACATGTTATAATTTTACTTTCTTCTTAGCCATGTATTTTATTATTTTTATTTGCATTCTAATATAGTTGGTAGTATTCCGTCTGTAAACTGTAGCAATATAAATTGTTTTAAATATCAGTCAATAAACACAGAACGCTAAAGAAAGACAGTGTTTAAAAATGTTAATAGAAGCAATGAGTGGCTCATATTATCCTAGAAAAATCTTGTTGTTCAGCGCTGCTGGTGGTGGTACAATATATTTTGCTATTAAACATTTTGGAATAAGATGAGCACAGACCATGGCCTTTTTAAAGACTGCAAGTGTCAGAAGCCCCAGTCACTGGGCATGCTGGCTGTGAGACCTGTAGTCCACGAAATTAACTTTTCCATGCCCTGAGTACATCTGTTCAGAATTACATCCCACTGGGTTCAGTGTTATTTAATTGCAGGCTCCATGGGTCGTATTCCCAGCTTTTCTGCTTAGGACACCATCCTATTCCCACTTACGTGGAAATGTGTAATGAATTCAAGAGTGTTGTGGAGAACATGCTTGCATAAAACACCATGTAATTCTCATAACATTTTGACCTTACTGACATAACAACGCAAAGCATGCTGCTTGTGTACCTCCCCATATTACTTAAAGCACTCTCTGGGCAGTTTACAATTTTAATTATGCAGGCTGCACATTGCCCCCTCCCCTCAGCAAGCTGTGTGCTCAATTTACCAACCTCAGAAGGATGGAAGGCTCAGTCAACCTCAAGCCAGCTACCTGGGATTAAACCTGGGTCATGAGCAGAGTTTTAGCTGCAGTATTGCAGTTTAACCACTGTGCCACAAGGATCCTTCTGACAAGAGGGCTTCTGGGTATTTGCCTGCTAAACGTTTAACTCTTATGCTGATGCTTTGAATGATAGAGTCTTTCAGCAAATCCCAGGGAAGACCCCTTTCTCTTCCCTTTCGTAATGTAACCTGACATTTTGGAAGAAAAGAACAGTTGAGGTCCATGCCAGCTTAGCAATACAGATCAACAAGACATTGCTTTCATGAAGTGCCCCTCATGACCAACCAAGTATGGTATGACAGCAGCCTTTTAAATAAATGATGGCCGTGATTCACGCTAAGTCTCTTTCTCCGCAGTGACAACAAAGCCGTGCAGCCTCATGTGCATAAAAACTGTTTGTATCCTCCAAACATTGGGTGTTCAGTGCAACATGTATTACAAGCTATGAATCAGTGACTTCAGCTTTTGTTATAAAAAGAGGATGATGTTGCACATAAACACATCTGAAGTTTTCCTGGCACAGCTAGCAGGCTGTCTCAGCAATGCTGGTCACTATACAGCAATGAGGGGCCTGTGCAGAAAGCATCAGCAAAAACTAGTAGATGTATATTGTTTTTAAAAAGTGTATATTTTTAGATGGGGTTTGTATGCCGCTGTACCTGTATTGTTTCCAGAAGCACCCAGGTACTAAATTTAGCATTTCAAGGTAGATCTGGAGCAATGTCAACAAAACTGGAGTTTTTTAAGGAAAGAAACTCTGTAATGAGAACAAGCCCAGGAAATATATCACTCTGAAGTCTAAAGGGTTTTCCTTTATAAAACCCAAACCATTTGAGATTTCTTTGGCAGATGGAACTTGACAAGGCTATAGGAGGCTAGAAATGCATTGTGTGCAGAAGGATGCGGAAAACATAGTCACTGATTTAGCCATTGTAGTCTCAATACTGGTTCCCCTGTTAACAAATTGGGAGCCAGACTCAGAAAAGTTAATTCCCTTCTTGTAACCCCCTTTGGAACAAATTCTCCTTATCTGCTTAAGTTTATAATTTAATAATTGTCACGTAATTTGCTGCCTTGCAGGTAAATCAAACTATGCTTTGTAGTGGGCTTTAAGATTAATAGAAAACATTCTGATTTCTTCTGTAGGAGAAAATAAGGGATTTAACAGCTAGAATATGCCAAAATGCTGTGGAGAACCTATTTTGATAAATCTTCCGGTCTAAAGCAGGTTTGAAGAAAAGGATTTCAGAATTATTATATGTGATACTCCCTGGAATTCCTTATGGACTGGTTCATCAATCAAAACAGAATCTGCAAGAATTAAACCTTATCTAAAATTAATAAATTAGTGGCCTCTCACAACACAAAAAATAATTTATATAGATAAGGAAGGTTCTCCTAAATGTCACAGGGGTGGTGGACAGAGAAGGACCAATATTCATGTGTGATGGTTTTGCTCATTTGTTTTCTCTTTTTGGACGATTATATTTCATTGAAATTGAGGCTGTCTCAAAAAATATAGAGGGATCTCCTGTGTTAAGACCTGCTTATCTATATATATCTCAGGAATAATACTTCTCTCCAACACAAAAGCTCAGTGTTATGTCTAGCTGCCAGATTAGTTCTAGCTTGCTGCTAGAAACAAAAAGATGATACTATCTCCAGCTGGGTATTCAAGGTCTGGCACCGAGCCTTAATGGACAAATGGACTGCGTATACTTGACACATGAATACAAGGAAGCAATCAACTGAGTTTCTACAAGCTGGGTTTCCCTTTGCAGAATATATAAATTCCAATCTCTCATGCTGATTTTTGGGAAGGTGTTCTTTTTCCGATGAATTATGGTTATGTATAAAATGAACCATTATATATAAGATTTGTATGACTTATTGTTCATTTTGTATTGTTGTGAAAGATTTTTTAATTAAAAAGGAATTTTTTTAAAAAAAATGTGGGTGATTGATCTTCACCCCAGTTAGCCATTCTGTTTATCTTCAACATATTGGAATTTTCATGGGTCAGGAAGTACCTTACTCAGTTCAGATTATCCCTTTCATCTGCCTGGAGGAGGGTTAGCAGGACAAAAACTCCCTAAAACATTAAAATAGCATGTCTAGGCTGCCTGATTTTCTGTGTGCAGGATTTCCTCTATGGTGGAGCACTGCCAAATGTACGCATGCACAAGGACACACTGTACCTGTAGCATGAAATAATGAGACCCAGGAACACGTTTTTCTACCTTATACAGCTGCATGCATAGGTTGGTCTTAAGGATTCCTTCTGTCACTGCCTTGTACCCTGCCTTGTTTTACATTGCCTTTCCTCACCTCATTGATGGCAATGCATTTTGCTTTATTCCCCAGGTACCCAGATGAGCTGCTTTTCTCCAAGCTCATTTTCCTGGCGCCAGGCTGCTTATGTGGACTCCTACTGCTGGGCAGCTGTGCAGCAAAAACAACATTCACAGAGTGACTCAGGACACCTCCCGCTCTGGCTTCATAAAGTTTGTATAGATCAATTCGTACTCTTTATTACCTTCTCCCTCCTCCTTCAAAGTAGAAATCCAGCTCCCACAGCTCAGCTTGTAGCATTCATTTCATGCCCATTCATTGGTCGCTTGGCCCATGTTTGATATACAAGGCACCTTTTCTGTTGATTTTGATACAGCATATTTTTGCCTAAAATATATCTTCAAATGATATTCTTAAAAGCTATGTATTTAAATACTTCACAGGATACCTTTCTAGGTCATGAACATCCAAGGTGACTGGCACCTATAGAACTGGGAGTAAAAATAGCACCACAACATATGTATTTTATGGTTTGCTAATAAAACTTCAAATTGTAAAAAATAAAGTTTTAAATCAGTGTAAAACTATTTCCAAGCCACAGTAATAAAAAAGTTTAACATAAAAAATAATCAGTTGAAAACTATATTAAATAGATAGTTTTCTACAGTCTTTTTCTAAATATGGTTTTCTAAAGCAACGGTCCCCAACCTTTTTGGGGCCGTGGACCGGCTCGGGGGAGCGAGCTCCATGCGCAGGGGGGCAGGGGCACCCCCATGCAAGTGCGGTGGGCGTGTCACGCTTGCATGGTGGGCGTGTCACGCCCAGAGGGGCATCGCCCCCCGCACAAGCGTGACACGCCCACCGTGGGCGCAACATGGCCCTCGCGCGAGCGTGACACGCCCTCCGCACGTGGGTGCGAGGGCGGAGATCCATATCCGCGGCCCAGTTCCGGCAAGCCCACGGACCGGCACCGGGCTGCAGACCGGGGGTTGACAACCCCTGTTCTAAAGTACTGGAGGAGCATAACCATGATACTGAGTGTGTTTTTTAAGGTTCTACATTGAAAAATAATCAACATAAGAACACTAGTCTTGAACCATAATAAATTTTTATTCACATAGGTTGAAGTACATTGCAGAGAACTAGAAACTGCATACCTATAAAACACTATGAAATATAGTATTACAAATAAAACTTCACAAGTAACCCCAACATACACAGAATTTTAAAAATATTAACATATATATCAATATAATTATGTAGCTGCTTTGGGGAAACAAAGCTCTTCCTGTCTTTTAGCCATACATTTGATAGGGATAAGGAAGCAGAATGTTGCACTAGATAGGGCTTTGGTCTGATCCTACAGGAATTTTCTTGTGTTCTTAACACCTTCCTTACCCACCCAGCCCTAGTTAGCTATACAACAACTTCGGCTATCCCCATGCTAGCTCATATGATAGGAATTGTATTCCAATCATACCTGGAAGGGAGACTCAGTAAAGGCACAGTAATAGCCAAGGATGAGAAGCATTTCCAAGGAAAGCAAAGTTCTGTCTGGAGCTGGGATGAGACAAAACTTGTTGCAATACCTTACCAAAGGTTAGTGCCCTACACTTACTGAAAAAGAGTGTTGCTTGACATGCAGAACGTCCTGGGTTGACTTTCTGGAATCTCTAGTCTTTAAGAACAGGTCACATAGCAGATGACATGAAACACCATCTGCCTGAGATTTTACCCCAAAGCTTCAACAGATCACATAGGAAAGAGCAAACCTTCCCTGAACGGGCACCTCCCAGATCAGCTAGGCTGTGGTCCTTATCATGATCAGCCAGTTATGAGCCATGCTGGCTGGGAAATGATAGGATTTGTCCAAATTGTTTGGAAGGTACCAAGTTGGGGAAGGCCTGCTGTATATATAATACTGGGATGAATGGACCAATTGGCTGATCTGCTATCATAAAAAAGTTTCTGGCGTTGCTAAACTTTGTTTTCATGGAAGAGCAATCCATTCTGCAGCTTCTTTAGGAGCAAAGGAAGTAAGGCATTGAAAACAAATGCTCCTCCATTGAGTAGCTCATTATCATCACCATCATGTGCCATCAAGTCAATTCTGACTTATGGTGACCCTTTTCAGGGTTTTCCAGGTAGATAATACTCAGAAGTTGTTTACCATTCCCTTCTTCTGGGGGCCCCCTAGGACTGTGCAGCTTGCCCAAGGCCTCGCCTCCACAGCCAGATACCTAAACTACTGAGCTATTGAAGAACGAGTTAATTTGAAATGTGTAAGGAGGGGCAGTTGTTGTTTTTTTAATAGTAGAGCTTGAGTAAATTGCTTCTTTCAGCTACAATTTCCAGGATACACCATAATACTAGCTGGATGATTTTGGGAATTATGGTCTTAAAAAAAGGAACTTTTCTAAGCTCTGCTTTAATTCATGAAAACTTGTGTCGTACAATGCATGTATTAAAAGTGGCTGGACTTTTTTCTAGCTGTGGAATACACAACTGATGACAAATATATAGCGGTAATGGTTTGGAATAATAAAGAGAATGTCAATAAAAAGTATTCTTCCTGACAGCAAAAGACATTCAAAAAGGGCAAAATGTACAGGTGAGGTTTGCGGACAGAGGAAAGCTGACAATAAATTAAAAATAAAATAAATAAATTCACATATAGGGCATGGGTGGGAACAAATGTTTTCACATCAGGATTTATTTGACTGCTCCTAGGAATTTATTTAAATTCTCCAGGCATTGAAAGATGAGCCCTTCCAGATCATTTGGGTCCCTTCCAGCTCTGCAGTTCTAAGATTATTATTAATTGGCTTTCTTAGATGCTGCAAAGATTGCTTAGATCATTTCCCAGATATGAGCTCATTTCTCAGAAGAATAAACATTGTGGAAGGCAGCCAATCCAAGTACTTCTGGCTGGCCTTTCCTCCTCTCTGCTGCCTTTTCATATGGCTGCAATCCATTATGCTAATATTTCTATCCCCTGGCCATCCTCATCATAGCACAGTGAAATCTGAATTCTCAAGGCATGGTTGAAAGTTTGAATAGCTACTTTCAATCTGCATTTATGTTCTGTTAGCCTGATTGTGTACTTTAGCCTTATAGTACAGTGGTTAAACTGATACTGCAGTCAAGCCTCTGCTCAGCTCCCTCACTGACCTCTCGGGGTGTGCTGCTCATTCCCTCCTCTTCGCATAATCTTCCAGTCCCTGGCAGGAGCATGGGCTTCCCTCCTCCACCTCTTCTGTCAGCTACCCACTCAAAGGCAGGGCTGCAGGAATCCCTGCCACACCTCCTTGTCTGAAGACTGACTACAACTCCCATCATCCTTCAGCATCAACTCTGCTGGCTGGCACTCATTGGGGTTAGTCCGAGGACATTTGAAGACATGACACTAATAGCACAATCCTTTGTAAGTCTGGTTAGAAATGGGTACCCACTGTAACTATGCCTAGAATGCCAGACTATAATCATCTGTTGCATTTTCAAAATCTGCATTGCAGAAACAAACCATACATTAATGAGACTATGCATTCGTTTTCTAAATTTGGACCACAGATTTCTTGGTCTGCTTTGCTTGCCTTGACTTGATCTGACTGAAGATGCATCCAGATCTAAACTAACCTTATCTTGGTGGTTTCCTTTCCCAGTTTTTCCCCTACATCCTTCTGCTATTAGCAATCTTGCTGTACCTGCCATATCTCTTCTGGCGCTTCACTGCAGCACCTCACCTTTTCGCTGACCTGAAGTTTATCATGGAAGAACTCGATAAGGCCTATAACAGAGCGATCAAAGCTGCAAATAGTTGTTATAATAGTGACATGAGGGACACAGCCGGCTCCACACCAGTCGTTAATGAGAATATTGCTCAGAGGTAAGTGTCCCATCTCTTGCCCTTTCCTGCTTTCTAAATTTGTTTTTTAATGAATTTCACTTGAAATCACAGGAAACGGGGTGAATTCTTGAAATAATGGGAAACGGGTGATTTCTTGAAATCATGGGGAACGGGGTGAGGTGCCAGAGGATTGGAGGAGGGCCAATGTTGTCCCTGTCTTCAAAAAGGGCAAAAAAGAGGAACCTGGGGAACTACAGGCCAGTCAGCCTGACATCAATCCCAGGCAAAATTCTGGAACAGATCATGAAGCGGTCATTGTGCAAGCACCTAGAAAACAAGGCAGTAATAACTAGAAGCCAACACAGATTTGTCAAGAACAAATCCTGCCAAACTAATTTGATCTCGGTTCTTTGATCAGGTCACCTCCCTGATAGACAGAGGGAATGCTGTAGACGTAGTATATCTTGACTTCAGCAAAGCTTTTGACAAAGTGCCCCATGATATCCTGATTAGCAAGCTAACTAGCTGTGGGCTGGATAGATCAAGTGTCAGGTGGATACACAATTGGCTACGGAATCATACTCAGAGGGTAATGATTAATGGGTCCTTCTCTAACTGGGAGGAGGTAACTAGTGGGGTACCCCAAGGCTCAGTCCTGGGCCTGGTGCTCTTCAATATTTTTATTAATGACTTGGATGAGGGGAGTGCAGGGAATGCTTGTCAAATTTGCAGATGATACCAAACTGGGAGGAATAGCTAATACCCTAGATAGAAGACAGAAACAAAATTTAAAATGACCTTGATAGGATGGAGCACTGGGCCGAAAGCAACAGAATGAAATTCAACAGGGATAAGTGCGAAGTACTGCACCTCAGAAAAAGAAACCAATTGCAGTTACAAGATGGGGGATACCTGGCTTAAACAACAAGTGAGAAGGAATTGTCGTAGATCACAAGCTAAATATGAGCCAACAGTGTGATGTGGCTACAAAATAGGCAAATGCTATTTTAGGCTGCATTAATAGAAGTATAGTTTCCAAATACCACGAGGTGCTAGTCCCCCTCTATTCAGCACTGGTTAGGCCTAACCTAACACCACACTTCAAGAAGGATGCTAACAAATTGGAACAAGTTCAGAGGAGGGCGACAAGGATGATCAGGGGGCTGGAAACCAAGCCTTATGAGGAAAGGCTGAAAGAATTGGGCATGTTTAGCCTTGAGAAAAGAAGACTGAGGGGCGATATGATAGCACTTTTCAAATATTTGAAAGGCTGTCATACAGAGGAGGGGCAAGATCTGTTCTCGATCATCCCAGAGTGCAGGACACGCAACAATGGGCTCAAGTTAAAGGAAGCCAGATTTCGGTTGAATATTAGGAAAAACGTCCTGACTGTTAGAGCAGTACGACAGTGGAACCAGTTACCTCAGGAGTTGGTGAGTGCTCCAACACTGAAGGCATTCAAGAAAAACTTAGATAATCACCTGGCAGATATGCTTTGATTGTATTCCTGCATTGAGCAGGGGGTTGGACTTAATGGCCTTATAGGCCCCTTCCAACTTCACTTTTCTATGATTCTATGAAATCCAGATAGGCAGAACTGTTTCTGTCAGCGTTTAGCTGGAAAGCACTATAAATTAGAGGAAAGGCATAGGCTCTGACATATTGTCTAGAGGCTTTGCGATTCTTGGTTTCACACACATGTCCTTATTTTGTTTGTCTCAGCACTTAATGACTACATTCTTGGAAAGAAAATTCACAATGCTCTACCAACATTCACAAGGAACCTAGAGAGGTTTTCTAGAAATATTTTCTCAGAACATGGCTTTTCCTGGAGATCTTGCACACCAACCCTAGTTTACTGTATGCCTTTTGTCTTGCCACTATAGGAAAATTGCTCCCGGTGCCATTTTGTTTTATGCTGTTAATAGTTTGAACTGTTTTTAACTTGTTATTGTTTTATTTATAATTTTGCAAATTTTCATTTTATGTAAACCACCCAGAATAGTGCTTAGCACTAATGGAACGGCAAATACATACATACATACATACATACATACATACATACATACATACATACATACATACATACATACATACATACATACATACATACATACAGTATATCACATAAGTGAGTACACCCCCTCACATTTCATAAATATTTTAGTATATCTTTTCATGTGACAACACTGAAGAAATGACACTTGGCTACAATGTAAAGCAGTGAGTATACAGCTTGTATAACAGTGTAAATGTGCTGTCCCCTCAAAATAACGCAACCCACAGCCATTAATGTCTAAATCGCTGGCAACAAAAGTGAGTACACCCCTAAGTGACAGTGTCCAAATTGGGCCCAAGTAGCCATTTTCCCTCCCTGGTGTCATGAGACCCGTTTGTGTCACAAGTTTCAGGTGTGAAGGGGGAGCAGGTATTATCGCTCTCCCTCTCTCAGACTGGTCACTGGAAGTTCCACATGGCATCTCA
Organism: Intellagama lesueurii; assembly: GCA_037013535.1. Lineage (NCBI taxonomy): Eukaryota > Metazoa > Chordata > Lepidosauria > Squamata > Agamidae > Intellagama > Intellagama lesueurii. Next base: position 14,585,763 of record JBAJHW010000003.1, read on the forward strand.
TGGTAATGAACTATCTGAGGATCCGAAAAAACAAATTGTTGCTCTACATAAAGATGGCCTAGGCTATAAGAAGATTGCCAAAACCCTGAAACTGAGCTACAGCATGGTGGCCAAGACCATACAGCAGTTTAACAGGACAGGTTACACTCAGAACAGGCCTCGCCATGGTCGGTTTGCTGCAGACAAGCAGACTAAGGACGTGGATTTCTGGAACCATGTCTTGTGATCCGGTGAGACCAAGATAAACTTATTTGGTTCAGATGGTGTCAAGCGTGTGGTGGCGGCAACCAGATGAGGAGTACAAAGACAAGTGTGTCGTGCCTACAGTCAAGCATGGTGGTGGGGGTGTCATGGTCTGGGGCTGCATGAGTGCTGCCAGCGCTGGGAAGCTGCAGTTCATTGAGGGAACCATGAATTACAACATGTACTGTGACATACTGAAGCAGAGCATGATCCCTTCCCTTCGGAGACTGGGCCACAGGGCAGTATTCCAACATGATAACGACCCCAAACACACCTCCAAAATGACCACTGCCTTGCTAAAGAAGCTGAGGGTAAAGGTGATGGACTGGCCAAGCATTGTCTCCAGACCTAAACCCTATTGAGCATCTGCGGGGCATCCTGAAACGGAAGATGGAGGTGTGCAAGGTCTCTAACATCCACTGGCTCTGTGATGTCGTCATGGAGGAGTGGAAGAGGACTCCAGTGGCAACCTGTGAAGCTCTGGTGAACTCTATGCCCAAGAGGGTTAAGGCAATGCTGGAAAATAATGGTGGCCACACAAAATATTGACACTTTGTGGCCAATTTGGACACCTGAGACTTGTGACACGAACGGGTCTCATGACACCAGGGAGGGAAAAGGGCTATTTGGGCCCAATTTGGACATTGTCACTTAGGGGTGTACTCACTTTTGTTGCCAGCGGTTTAGACATTAATGGCTGTGTGTTGCGTTATTTTGAGGGGACAGCTGTATACTCACTGCTTTACATTGTAGCCAAGTGTCATTTCTTCAGTGTTGTCACATGAAAAGATATACTAAGATATTTATGAAATGTGAGGGGGTGTACTCACTTCTGTGATGTACTGTATATACAGACAGGCATACTATTTGTGTAATGTCTAAAATAAAATATAATATTGACATGCTAGCTCTGGATATTGGCTTTTTTCTTTCTTTCAGTTTTTGGGAGTTATCTGATAGTCACTTTAAATACCCCATTGTGGAGCAGTATTTGAAAACAAAGAAAGGTTCCAAGAACTTACTCCTCAGGTACATATTTTGCCGTTTGTTGACACTGACAATTATTGTCTTGGCTTGTATTTACCTGGGCTACTACATCAGTCTTTCCTCTGTGACCGATGAGTTTATATGCAACATCAAAACTGGGATCTTAAAGAATGACACAACGGTTCCTGAACGGTTCCAGTGCAAACTGATCGCTGTGGGGATCTTCCAGCTACTCAGTTATATCAATTTCATTGTCTACTTCTTCCTTGTGCCCCTTGTGATTTATGCATTGCTGGTACCGTACAGGCAGAGCTCAGATATCCTCCAAGTGTACGAGCTTCTGCCAACTTTTGATGTTCTCAAAGTCAAAACGAAGAGCTATGACGATTTAAGTCTCTACCTCCTCTTCCTCGAAGAAAATGTCAGCGAGCTTAAATCTTACAAGTGCCTCAAAGTTCTGGAGAACCTGAAAGGCAACGGAGAGAAATTTGATGCCATGCAGTTGTTGATGAATCTTGGCTCAATTAAAACAGATGCCACAGATGGCAAGTCAAAGGGGAAGAAGACTGAAGCTGAAACAGCAAACAGTGAGGCAGAATTACAAGGTAAAACTGTTTTTATTTAATTTAACCATTATTAATATATTGCTCATAAAATTAATCATAGCAGTTTAGAAATAGTTAAAATACCATGCCCAGAGAGCTTGAAAATGTTAACTTGCTGGAACTGTAACTCCCAAGAATTCCTCAGGCAGCATGACCTTGCTGGTTCTGGAACTTAAAAGTCCAAAAAGGCTAACTTTGCCACATTCTATATATTAACACAATGGTCAAAATTATATTGTTTAGTGTAGTAAATCACATTAGAGTAGGCATACTGAATCAGTGGGGATTTGGTGAGTCAGCTCCTCTGCAAGGCCAAAAAATGTATAGTTTTTTACAATACAGTGGTGACAACATGCTAGCACCACACTGAATCAGTAGAAGCATCTGCATTTTGCTTAATGTAGTGTTTGGCATTAGAAATCCTGGATCAGACACACATGAGAACCAAATTTTCATAATCAGCAGACTGATCCTGGGTGTACTCACTGGAAAATAAGCTGTATTTAATTTTGTGTAACTTGCTCCAGATGAAATATGCAAACCATGAAGAATTAGATTCATACTTGCTCATACTTTGGATAATCTCAAGGAGGTCTAAATCTACTTGCTAGACCCAGCTAGAGCAGGCCCACTGAATCAGTAGGGTTTGTATAAGTGTTGACTAGAGATGGGGGGATTTGTATACGAATATGAATATCCCCACACAGGTGGCGATAACGAGGGTCCAGCCCCATGGGGCCAGATGGTCTACTCACCGATCTGCTGCTGCCGTAGACGCTGCAATTCTTCCAATGGCTCCGCAGTGCGCGATCTGCGAGCCATTCTTCGACCTTGCAGCGAGGCTTGTCCTCCCGCCTCCTGCCAGGAGTGGCGAGCTGAACGCACGCTGCAGAGCCATTGGAAGAATCGCAGCGTCCGCCGCAGATCAGTGAGTGGACCGTCCGGCCCCATGGGGCTGGACCCTCGTTATCGCCACCTGTGCGGAGATATTTGTATACGAATACCCCCATCTCTAGTGTTGACCTATCATTCAGCAACTGATTCAGTAGATCTACTTTAACTGGGAGTAGAATTTGGCCAATGAACTTAAATTAGTCTTGACTGAATTAAGTCCTACTGATTTCACTGCATCTTCTCTAAGTATAAATAAAACCAGCCACTGAATGGAGCACTATAAGCTGTCATACAGATCTCATCCACTTGTGTATATCCATTCTCTCTCTCTCTCTATTTTATTTTTTATTTTTTTCCTGGATTCACACACTAAAGTGCTGCTGTCACAGCCTGGCTACTCATAATTTAATTGGGCAGGTTCTTATGACTCCCAGTTTGAAGAACTGGAAGCACTGTTTCAAATATATCCAGATCACAATATATTTAAATACTGTTTGAGAACAACACAGCCCTTCTTGGTTGCATCTGAAGAGTAACAAAACATTTTCCCTGTCCTGTTGCTTTATGACCTTCAGATCTGACAGGATCCACATTGCCTGGTGATGGAGCAAAAACATGTAAAGAAGATGGCAAACTTCGTCAGAGACTTCTGGATTCTTCTTGCTGATCCCCTGGTTAATGATTACTCAATTATGAGGATTCCTCCCATACACTCAAGTGCAAGCCATATTGAACACGGGACAATTGTCTTCTTGCACAAGGGCGGGACAAGGAGCATATCATAGTTTATAAGCTTTGTATGTGACCATGTTTACGTAACTACCTAGCCTCCTCCGCTTAAAGGCATACTGTTGAGCTATTTTATACTAATTTTGTTTCAGAGAAACAGTAGGGAGAATGTGCAAGTTTATCCTGGAAACAGGATACAGAGAAACATACTGTAAGAAGTAATGAGGCCCGAAGGGAAAGTTGAGAGTCAGTTGGGGTGGTTTCCCTCCTTGGTTGATTCCTGCAGGTCTATCGTTCTGTTCTCTTCTGATGACTTTCTGTGATCATGAAGGTGGTTTACCTAGAGTCAGCTTCATCTGTTATACTCGGGGTCTGCTGACTGCTCTGATTTCTCCAAATGTGGGAGACTCGACTGCATAATTTGTGGTGCCTTCATGATTATGGTAATCTCTGACAAGTGAATGGAAGGAGAGCTCTACCAGATCAGGCCAAAGCCCTCTTTAGTCCAGCATCCTGCTTCCACAGTGGCCAACCAGTTTCCTGCGTGAAAGCACCAGCAGGACAGGAGGGTAATAGTGTTCTCCAGAACTTGTATTGAACAGCTCATGGGCTTGTGTGTGCTATGTGCCAACAAGAGGCATTTGACTGACACTGACTCTTACAGAATTTTCAAGATTTTTAAGGGATAGTTTTAGCAGTGCTACTCCCTCCAGTGAATTTCTATGGCCAACAGGGATTTGAACTGAGGTCTCCTGAGTCCTGGTTTGTCACTCTATCCACTACACCACCCTGGCTCCCATACTGAAAAGTATACCAGTACTGGAGATTATACATTTGTATCCATCATGGTTTGGAGTAACCTTATCCTGAATTACTTATCATCATCGTTGTTGTTCCTTTTTATGCCTCTTTCCCACCAGACTGTGCTCAAAAGAGCGCATAGTCTTGTCAATTCAACAAAAAATGTGATAAGGACTATTAGAAAGAACCATAGGCCAGATCCTATTAGTTAGTTACACCAGAATAAACACAGTGGCATAAAGTGCTACAACAAATTGCCAATAGTTAACAAGTCGCTGTTTGTATCCCTCATCATTTGCCCGTTGGATGGGTGGGTGGGTGACAAGGAATAAAAGCAGCAACTCAATAATTAGGGGCAATTTGGCACTGCAGTTTATGGCATTGCACTTACGTCAGTGTTACCAACCGGTAGGACTGTGGACAAAAGTGTAAATAAGTGACTACATTATGAAAGACAATTATGTATGAAAACACTGAAAATAAACAGACTTAATACAAATTTAAAACTAAAGAGGAGATGCATTCCTAACACAGAAATGAAAATACTCTACCCTCCAAGGCCAAGCAGATCTTCATTCCACAAAAGTAAATATTAGGCTGTCCACAGATGATTTAATCACACTGATTGGCCGTCACTCTTCTCACAACCTTCCTTTCACTCAAAGGATGGGTCTCCACAGTCTTAAGTCCCAGTTTCTGAAATAAGGAGGGAAATTCTGAGGCCTAAAATCCATTATCCATCCCAGCTAGATCAGACCCATTGAATAAATTGCTAACTAAGAGAGCACTTACTTAAACCACATTGGTTCAGTGGGACTTTTCTAGTTGGGACAAACTAAGTCAATTTAGGCCTGACATGTCTTCTTTAAATCCCACAGGCCCTCATGAATGTCAGTGTCTATCTCTCCCCATCCCCCTCCCTGTGCCAGTCTTGTCTTGGAGAGAAAAGGCTGTTTGGAACCAGGATGACACAAGACAGGCAGAAATGCTCTCTGATGTTCAGTTCTCACTTGCATATCCACACTTGATTTCTCTGCACTTTGAAATTAAGTTATCAAACATCAGCACTGTTGAGCACTCTACTGAAATTAGATCTGTTTCAGTGGCTTGGATGAATGCATGGGGTATGATATAAGTAGATGGTGGGGAGATCCTAGTTTGTTTGTTTTTTAAGATAAACTGCCTTTCACTATGCTGCATGATCATTGAAAAGCAAGCCTGAAAACAAATTGTCTTTTTTAAAAAGCCAGGTCTTTCTTGAAACTAGTATATTTACCTGGTAAAATGTAAACCACTTATTTTTTTCTACACTATTGCTATTATTATGTAGCATAGGGCAATGGGGTACTATGAGAAGAAGGTAGATAATGATTCAGGTTTGAATTTTGTTAGGCTCTTACCTAAAGCAGCTGAAATTATCACATGTTGCTAGCTTTGAGCCAGCCCTGTTTCAATGTTGTTTGGGAATTATTCTTTTTGGAATAGAGAAGTAATCATAGCATGCATTTGTCTTTTTTTTATTAAGAGATGATGTACACTATAAATGCATGCCCTATCATTGGTATGTACTCCCATCTGAGTTTATGGATGGCTTGCCTGAATCAAGACTCAGGAGCAAGGATAAAGTCTGCAAACGATGTATATTTAAACTCACATAGCTGCTTTTTAAAAGTGCAAGGTCACTTCTAGCAATCCATGGACATGTCACTAACTCAGCAGCTCCCTTTTGTGGCACCTAGTTTGAAGAATGAGAGCCACACAGGTACAAAGTATGCATGTAAGCTTGTAATATTTATAGTGTAAATCATAAGCAGAAAGGAGCTTGAAAACCATAAACTTGTGGCTGGATGAATACATTTATCTTCTGATACAGATATTTTCAAACTGGCAATATTCCCACTTGTGCTCGAAGGAAAGCTGCGAGGACAGTGAGAAGCTTGGAGACCACATTCTGAAAGCAAAGGTTGAAGGAGTTCAATATGTTTAGCCTGGAGAAGATATGATTAAAAAGCTACAGGATAGCCATCTCTGAAAATTGGAAGGAATGTCATACAGATGGTGGACCACACTTGTTTTCTGTAGCTTCCCACCAGTCTTGAATGAACAGATTCAAATTACAGTAAAGAGAATTTACACTGCAGAGCCAGAGTCAGGAGTTCAAATCCCCACCGTGCCTCTCAGGAGAGAGATCAGCCAAGACCACCCAGATGTAGTGCAAAAACAGAAAGCTGCACACTTCTAATGATGGTCAGACATAAGGAAGAGCATCCTGATGGCACAAGGTGTTTGACAGGAGAAGAGACTGCTTCAGAATGTTTTGGACTCTCCTTTGTTAAAACTTTAAAATAGAGGCTGAGATACTGCTGGAGATACTATAGCAGCATATTTGATGTAAAACCAGAGGGTGAATTAGATCAGGATGTTGCAAGTTGTGGCCCTTGGCTTTTACTGGTGCAGCCTGTAGATCTGTGTGGACCGCCCTCCACTCTCTCTGCCCTGCTCACCAGAACTGTGAGTAAGCAGTTGGTTTTAAGGGGTGGGAAAAGGCTTCTTATTAGAGATGTGCAGACTTCTGGTTTTGGGGGCTACATCTCCTGGGGAATTCTGAGAGATGTAACCCCAAACCTTCCACTAACCTGCTAAGTTCTGCTTCTGGCTCTCGGTCTACTATGACCCCGCTGTTTAGATAACTAGAGAAGGACCGAGGCTGTTACTTCTCTCAGTCCCCAGTAACCCTGCCTGCAAGATTGTGAGAATTGAATCAGCATCTATGATAGAATTAAAATCATCCTTAGCTTTACTTTTTGCCTTTAACATTGAATCATGGTGGTGGTTTTCTTTTTTAGAAACCATGGAAAATTAGATAGTTATTTAGGCAAGTGTACGATTTTGAGCATAGAGCGATTGTGTAAACATTTCCCCAATCTTGGAGTGATCCTCCCTGCATCATGTAGCTGGTCATGCAACCGGTTGCACAACTAGTCTCATGAGCAGCATGAGACCATGCGTGCAAAAAAGAGTGACACGTATCACATAGTGAAATAGGATCCCTAATTGTTTGGAAGGAACTTCTGCAAAATTCTTGCATTTCTTCCTTCCCATTGGGTATCGGGAGGGATCTCAGTTCAGCAGTAGAGCATGCCGTATACAGTGAGAAGGTCTGAAGTTTGATTCCTGGTGTTATCTCTTGTTTAAGGATGCCAGAAGAACCTTGGCCTGAGACCCACTCAGAGTAGGCAAAACCAGACCTTGGATAAGTTTCTTTTTGGAACTACAGGTCCCAGAATCCACCAACCAACATGGCCAGTGGCCATTCATTAGAAATGCAAGGAATAGTTAAAGGGGAAGTAGTGTAGCAATATGAGGTATTACTGGGATTATATTTTATTGAAATGTTTAACTGCAGTGTGACAGTGGTAAAGCATTAGTCTTTGAATGTGTAACAGTATTAATTCTTCGTTTAAGTGGACTGTATTATATGAATTGTATTTAATGCTTGTCAGATTCATCTACTTTGTGGTCCTGTTTCTCATACTTTCTGTTTTGAAACTTTGCCAGTGCTCCGCCTTCTTGATCTAGGCGAAAAGTAGGCAATGCAGGGCCCTCCGAATATTTTAGAATACAACTCCCATCACCCCCCAAGCAGGAAGGCCAGAGGACTGCATGATAGAAGTAGTAGTCACCATAGGTAGAGAATGTCCATTTTTTTAAAATCCCTAATCTATGGATGTGGTGTTTTGTTTTGTTTTTGCTTTGGCGCAATTGCTCCCGGGCTCATTTTTGCAACAACCCATGCAAACAAGAGAAGAGGGAGCTACGTCGGTCTCTGTAGCTTACTCTTGGATCACCTCTTTTTTGCATGCAGAAGGTACTTGGCTTCACCCTGCTTTCAGTCAGTTCCTTTATTCAATTCCCAGCTGCTCCAGAGCTTGAGTTACTTTATTGGACAACAACTTCCATGCTAGTAGGAGGATGCTTATTGTCCAAAAAGCTAACTTTCCAAGCATTAGGTATGTCCAGTTAAACGTATCATGTGGGAGTTGATTGGAAAAAATCTTTGCCTAGAACTGTGGAGGCAATCGGAAGAGACAGCATGGAAGTAATAATATGACTTGGGATAATGGAACTTTGTCTGTTCCTTGCCAGCCCTTCTTATCAGAGCAGCAACGCTGGGCCTGTCTGCGACAGAGTTAGTAGACACAACACGTTGGCCGCATCCTCCATTCACTCAAGGTACTAGTTGTGGTGCTCTAGTCTCCCTAAGGAGCGCTTAGCACTCGGTCAAAGAGTTCGACAGGCCACTTACCTACCACCTTTGCGCTAAGGCAAGTCCTAAGACCTCAGCAGTGCGTAGTGTAAGCCCCTTGAACAAGTCTGACCTTAAAAGAACACTTTACTTTTACCCAGTACTTTGCAAGTACAGACACATGGGCTTTGTGATTCCTTAGAACTCACAACAGCTCAGTCAGGTAGGACTCTTAAAGATAGCTAGTTTGTGGCCCTCACCACCTCCTGAATTTAGCCAGACCCTGCTGTTCAAGAGACCAGTCTTTTTGTAGAATTTTTATTATTTTTTATTAGAAAAATAGAGTTTCATAGAATCAGTTTATATTGCATAAGCTTTAGCATAAAGAACATATTCAAAGATCATTACAGTTAAATAAAATAACTTTCCCATTAAAATAATAAACACTACTAAACTAGGCTAAGGTGGGCTACAGTGGGCTAGCCCCACCTCCTTCTTTCTCTTTACTTACATCCTCTCTCAATCAAGTTCCTTTCTCTCCCATCATTATGGAATTGAATCCCAGAACAAAACTGGATCTCTATTTCTCTCACATAACCCATCGTCCATTTTCTACATTCTCTTAACTCCTCCTTGACAATTCTGGCTGTTAACCAATTAGCCTCAAGGGGCTGTAACACCTTCCTCCTCCCTTAATTCCCATGAAAGTCCAGTTGTTTTATCTCTTCTCCAGTTAGCTGGGAATGTTGAGTCTTCCACGGGCCCCTTGATTCGACCTTCAGCTCTATCTCGAACCATGCTGTACCGACCTTCAGAAAAACATTCTCAAAGCACTTAGAAAAACACATTCCAATATCTCTCAAATCATCTTCACGCAGAACCTATCTGACTCCATCTTACATTTCTCTGACTACATATCCCATCATCATGACACTAGTCAGGTCTCTCAGCAAGGCTGGGAACCGGGAATAAGCCCAATCTATAATGGATAAAACACTCGCCACTTCTGGATGGTACACTGCAGGGATAAAAAGAATGAGATGGTGATTAAGATGTCTTTTAGTAGTGCTTCCCTGCCACAACTGTTCAAGATACATGTAGGGAAGTCACCAACTCTGCAGCATCATACGGTAGGTTGAAAGGGTTTGTAAGGGGTCAGTTTGATCACTTGACAGTCGGCATTCTTACACTGGGAATCAAAATCCTCAATCTCCCCCAGCCTGATGACCTATATATATTCTCATCTGCCAGCCCCTGAATGACTTACAGATCTATTACATTGTTATTTGTTGTTAAAAGCCAGTGTGTGCAATTTGTATGAATAAATGTTGCCTCTTTATGATAAGATTCCTGTGCCATTTATGGATCTTGACACGGAAAATAATGTACACATGTCTTTCCATAGCATTTCCTTTTATACATAGTCACTTCAACAAGGCTTTAAATCTATTCATCTCTGCGAAAGGAGACTGATTGTGTTCACTAGCCATGAAATGCTGGCTGACCATTGGGGAAAAATGAGAAGGAAAATGGAAGGGGGTAACACAGAGGACAGCATGGCCAAGTGCCTGGAATTGAGCAATTTCCCCCAGATTTGACCAGAGTTTGGAAATTTGAGTGAGGGCATCAACAGAAAAATGGTTAGGTAAAGGTAAGGGTTCCCCTTGACATTTAGTCCAGTCGTGTCCGACTCTAGGGCACAGTGCTCATCCCCGTTTCCAAGCCGTAGAGCCAGCATTTGTCCGAAGACAGTTTCCGTGGTCATGTGGCCAGCGCGACTAGACACGGAACGCCGTTACCTTCCCACCGAGGTGGTACCTATTAATCTACTCGCATTTTTACATGCTTTCGAACTGCTAGGTTGGCAGGAGCTGGGACAAGCGACGGGAGCTCACTCCGTCGCGTGGATTCAATCTTATGACTGCTGGTCTTCTGACCTTGCAGCACAGAGGCTTCTGCGGTTTAACCCGCAGCGCCACCACGTCCCACTTGGTTACTTTTGTATTAAACAGGAGAAAACAAGCACAATGCTCCATCTGGCCTTTTACAAAGTAACATTTTAACACTGCTCTTAAAATACTATTTTCAGAAGAACAGATGCAGTAGTTTCCTTGTCCTCCTGTTTAATGCAAAATTTGTCTTGACTGATAGTCTTTATTTTCATAAACAAAGGCATATAAAAATAAATGTATCACATTAGTTAAAAAAACATAAAAGGTGAATAATCCTTTTGACTCAGAAGAAGAGCAATGAAAAAGCAAAGCAAAGTGTGCTGCTTATATACTGCCCCATAGTGCATAAAGCGGTTTACAATTTTAATTATGCAGGCTACACACATGAAGAACCTGAAGCCTGGGGGTGGCAGGTGGAGGTTGCTGGCAGATTCGCCTTCCACTACACTATGTTTCTTGTGCAAATTGTGAGGGCAGGAGGGAGGAACTTTAGATCACATTTTAAGAACGTGAACTTTTCCTTTTGGCGAGACTACAACTCCCAGAATTTCGAGCCAGCACAGGCACTGTAGTTCAATAAACGAGGAATTTTTTGCAAGTTCCACTGGAATGCATATCCTATGAGGTTTGAGGCTTAGTTGAAAAGCAATGGAAATAAAACAAGTAGCAACCTTCTTACCTGAGATCAAGGCATGGCCAGTGCTACCATTAGCCCTGGTGAACGACAATTTCAAGCAGAAGATTTAAAGTGCTATTTTTATTGTCATGTTTTTACTATCAGGAATGGGAAGAGGTGCTTATGGGATGCTTCTGCCTCATTTACTGAGTAACCTGGTCCTTTGGGGGCTCTATGGGTGCCGTTTGCTGCTCCCGTTCAGGTGGGACAATGTCTTGGCCTGGTCCTGAGCCAAAGGTACTAACTCAGCACAAAGCTGAGTTAGTACAAAACAGGTGATGCGAAAGTAAGCTACAGTCACAGAGCTTTAAATGACATTCTCTGTTTCTTTGATAATCACTATAATTTGTGCTTCAGTTGAAAAGTATCCTGCATCATTAACCAGTCTGCCCTTATCTTTTGCTATTGTGGGGGAGAAAATTGCCAGAATTTTTCTGAACCTGTTAGAAAGTAGTCTCATAATGGAAGCAGACAGGAAAAATGCAGGGCAGATTTGTCACAGGAGCTGAAATTGTGGAAATTAGAATGGCTGTAGACACAAGAGCACTGGATACTTGGGCAAATATAATTTCTCACTCTAGAAAGCAGCAGTGTGCAAGAGACATCATCATCATTATTATTATCTCAGTACAGAGTTGATTACACCAGTGGTTCCCAATCTTAGGTCCACATATGTTCTTGAACTACAACTCCCAGAAATCCTGGCCACCACAGGTAGTGGTGAAGGCTTCTGGGAGTTTTAGTCCAAGAACATCTGGGGAACCAAGGTTAGGTTCCCCTTGACAATTTGTCCAGTCGTGTCCGACTCTAGGGGGCGGTGCTCATCCCTGTTTGCAAGCCATAGAGCCAGCATTTGTCCATAGACAGTTTCCGTGGTCACGTGGCCAGCACGACTAGACACGGAACGCCATTACCTTCCCACCGTAGTGGTAACTATTTATCTAATCGCATTTTACATGCTTTCTAACTGCTAGGTTGGCAGAAGCTGGGACAAGCAACGGGAGCTCACTCCGCCACGTGGATTCGAACTGCTGATCTTTTGACCTTGCAGCCCAGAGGCTTTTTGTGGTTTACCCGCAGCGCCACCACGTCCCCTAACCAAGGTTGGGAACCACTGTGTTACACAGAGTCTTCAGCATTACGTTCCACAGACCAGTTAGCATCATAGTTAGGAGTGATAAGCGTCTACTAATTTAGTAGACCTTACTTCCAGGTAAGTGTATCTAGGACTGCAGCGTTAAACACATACATATATAAAACAAGCACATGCTATTGTCCATGCTTTCCTTTATCCAGGTGGGCCAAAACTGTGTGTTTTTCATCCTAGTCCAGTGGTTCTCAGTCTTAGGGCTGACCCATATTTTGCATGCCAACTCTCTGTATCTTTAAACATTGGCCATACTACCTGGGGTTTCTGGTACGTATTCAACCTGTCCTAGTCCTTTTCTGGAAAGAGATGAGCCAAAATAACTTCCTTGAGACTGGTGAATTCAAATTACAAGATAATGCTAACTAAACATAAGTATGAAGTTCCTGTTTCCAGGAGGTGTCAAAAGCACAAAATAGACTACATTGTGAAATGACAAGACTCTCCTTCATTGGAAAATTTTAAACATTATTGTCTTTTCCAGAGAATCCTGTAGAACAACTTCTCAGCCTTTCAGCTAATATCAAGTGTAGTAGAACAGCCTCAGTTTCAACAATTTTGCCTCGAGAGATAGTTCAGGCTTGATTTGATAGACCCACTTGTTTGTCTTTTTGGCAGTCCAGGGTATCTGCAAAGTTCTTCTCCAGCATCACATTTCAAACAACTAATTTTTAGAACATAAGAAGAGCCCTGCTGGATCAGGCCAAGGGCCCATCTAGTCCAGCTTCCTGTATCTCACAGCGGCCCCACCAGATGCCTCTGGGAGCACACAAGACTACTAGAGACCTGTCTCCCGATACCCCTCCCCTGCATCTGGCACTTGAAGGTACCTTCCTTCTAAGCCTGGAGATTATACATCCCCATCATGGCTTGTAACCTGCAGTGGACTTTTCCTCCAGAAATCTGTCCAATCCCCTTTTAAAGGCATCTAGGCCAGATGCCACAGGATGCCTGTGGCAAGGAGTTCCACAGACTAACAACACGCTGGGTAAAGAAATATTTTCTTTTGTCTCTTCTCACTCTCCCAACACTCAGTTGGCGTGGATGTCCCCTGGTTCTAGTATTGCATGAGAGGGAAAAGAGCTTCCCTCTATCCACTTTATCCATCCCCTGCATCATTTTATACGTCTCAATCATATCCCCCCCAGGTGTCTTTTCTCTAAAGAGCCCCAAACGCTGTAGCCTTTCCTCATAAGGGAGGTGCCCCAGCCGAGTCATAATTTTAGTCCCTCTCTTCTGCACGTTTTCCAGTTCCACAATGTCTTTTTTGAGGTCAGGCGACCAAAACTGTACACAACACTCCAGGTGAGGCCTTGCCAGCGTTTTGTACAATGGTATTATAATGTTGGCTGTTTTATTTTTCAATCTCCTATAATGTTGGCTGTTTTATTTTCAATCCCCCGTCAGCCTTCCTGACTGTCCCAGCTTTCACACCCCTACATAGTGATCCAGAATACAAGGTTGTGGATGACCTTGTTCTCCAGTGAAACATCCCGACACTTCATATTTTCTAATTCCTTAATTGCTGCCCTTCTGTGTCTCAGTCTTTTGATTTCTTGGCTGCAGTCTCCATTTGGGTTGATGATTGTACCCAGAGGTGATATATAGTTCAAATTGTGGGTCTTGGAAAGAGGAGGCAATTAGAAAGGCATGTTGTGATGTCATTGGAAAGACACAGAACCAACTAGCCCAAATTTTTAGAGTATATATTTTAATTGCATTTTAATTGTTTTGTCTTTTTATTGTATTTTAAATGTTGTAAGCCGCCCAGAGACCTTTGGGTAGTGTGGGCGGCATATAAGTTAAATAAATAAATGCAAACTGTGAGGAGTGCAGAAATGGGTTGTTGTTTTAAAAATTTTGACGCAAAGAAATATTTTGTGGGCAACCTCTTCCTTCTTTTCAGTGGTCAAGTGACATGTAATCATGCCCCTACGTATATACTTTCTCCAGCATTTGGTTTTAACTTCTCTTTTTTTCAAAATAGAAAACAGCATGTGGAAGCTATAAGTTTCAGGAGAGAAAGGATGGCGAGGGTGGGCGATGTTACTCCTTTCCTTCCTGCAATTTCATTGTTCAAAATAGCGATACATTATGTATTTTCATCTACATGGGTGAAAAATTACAGCCACCTTGCAGGGAGAAAAGCAGAGAGGGAGGGGCAGGATTAGGCTTACAAGTATAACATGCATTTTTAGCATTTGGCGGTATGAACATTTAAGTCAAGATAGAAGCACGGTGTTGCTCTAGTATATATGTTCTCACAAGTCATATTATTATTATTTTCATTCTTTATTATACGGTCACATAGCATAGAGGGGACTTTCACAATTCCCTGAATGTTATTCAGAAGCAAACCACCCGAGCTGAATCTGGCTTCCATGTTCCTTCGTGCCTTCATGCTTTGTGAGCAATGGCTGTTTCCCATAATATACTTAACTAGCTATATTAAGGTTCATTGGCTATTTAACACATCTAGCTATATGTCAAAAGATACTATGAGGAGGAATCTCCTCACTCGTGCTCAGAGCGAGGGCCAAACAGAGCTTCATTAAGCTAAACATTTGGTGAAATGGACAGAACACAAAGAGTTCTGAATATCTAAAGGATTGCCCTGTTTTTCTCAAACAGCAGCCTCTCATGGTCCACAGAAAACCAGTCTTGATATTGGTTTCAAAAGTAATTTGAAAGATAGCTATTTAATGAAATAAGATATTCAAAAGGCACACACAAATCCTTCCTCTGTAATGCAGTTCCTAGGATCCTGGCCAATAAACATCTTAACATATGTCCGTATTATTATACCCTCTATATAAAGGCAACCGAGATGGATAAGTGTGCTCCACTAGCAATATTTTAAAAAATAATGGAATAGGAGAATGTATTTTCAATAGTAAGTTTTATTCATACACATAACAAGTCATAGTGTTGGGCTTAGTAATTTAGACCTTTTATTAAAAGCATATAGACAATTGACACACACTGTCTAGAGCCTTTTTCTTCAGGGGAAAAATAAGTCTGAAATCACAACATGTAAACCATAACAAAAAGGTATTGATGCTTGCAGGCCTGTTTCTTTTAGGAACAGGACAATGTCAATTTGTCAGGAAAGAGAAGAGGTGTTTACCATTTATCCATGTCCTTACTAGAATTATCTGGCTAAGGCTTGTTGGCAAACTGATCAAGATACTAACATTTTTTTCCTGTTGTTTAGAAATTAGAAATACAGAGGAATAGCTATATATCTGCAAAAAGTTATTTCTGTGTGGCCATAAATTTTCAGCTTCTAAACCATAATGACCCATAAAGCCAAACTACTATTGGGGGAAAAAACATTTAAGGGCAATTTTCCAAGAAGTTTTCACAATTTGCCCTCTGTTAGTCATACAACTAATTGCACAGCCTAAAGACAATGAGGGATACAGGCAGGCAGCAAAATATCTACCACTGCTTGTGTGATTTCCCTTAGGTGATCATATAACACAACATGATCCGGTCTTAATGCTTAGATGACTCCACACTAGAGGTGGATGCAAATCGCCAGTTCGGTGGTTCATGCTGGTTTGTTTATCGACCAAACAGGGTGTTCGGCACTTCCCAGCCCCGCCCCCTCTGGTGGGCACCACTCAGAGGCAGTGTCCTGGCTTCCCTGGCCCACCTCCTCCAGATGCTGCCTCTGAGTGGGTGCCTGCCAGAGGAGGCGAGGCTGGGAAATGCTGAACACCTGTTTGGCCAATAAACAAACTCCACGCTTCCTGCCAAATCTATGAGTTATCCTATGTATCCATTTATCTGTGACCTTTGATATTTCACTTATCATTTGTAAATGCCTTGATTCTTTTTCATGTAAAGTAGGGGAACCACGTTTAGAGAAATTATAGGCTAGGACAAAAACCCTCCCTCTTTTTTGTTTCCAAATAGCTGTACACAAGGAACACTCTAACTGGGAGGCGCAACAGATGAGGGGAATTCAACAAGCCTCGGAATTCACTCCGAGAGACGCTGAGGATTCTAATCGTGAAAGAAATCTGGCAAACAAATTCTCAAAATAGAGACAATGAAATCCAACCTAGTTATATAAAATTAAAACTACCACACCCTTGTTCATATTGCAAAGCTCGATAACCAAAGTTTATACATTTTCCTTCTACGTTTGAGACCGAAACAAAATCTGTAAGTACTCGTCTAATGAACTGGCGCAAACATCAAAGATCTTGATAAAATGGAGAAGAAGAATACCAAATTTAAGAAAACTACAATATTCAACTTCTGCATATCATACATTAACTTTCTAGGATCTCTTCTATATTTCTCCAGGAGCTAATCTGTCTATAAAAATATAATAAGATTGCTTAAAAACTCCATGTGAAAATATATTGTATCACTCAAAGCATACCAAGACCAAGAAGATTCTTAAGAACCATGTCCATAATAAATAATGCTGGATTTTACTGCAAAGTATTACTTTTTGGAGTTGATTTTTTTCCTCAAGCCTGTAAAATAATGCCAGAAGTCTCAGAAGACATACAAAGTCAATTGATGGTGGTGTGGAATCCCCAGTGGATCTTGGCATCTTATCCCTGTAAAACCTCATCTAATACTTTTTATCCATATCAATAAAATGCACAATGTTTTATACAATCACAGACTGTATCACATCAGCTCACCACATTCACCTATCTTTAGTAGGTTCAGCTGAACGGATGTGTCACTACTGAATTGTAATCTTTGGAAAAATTTGAGATCATAAATCATTTTCTCTTTTGATTAAAATATAACGGCTGTTATATTTCCACTGGGTTGGACCCGGAGTTGATCTTCTGTCTGTGGACTGAACTGAAATCCAGGAGAAATTCCTGCTGAGTGAAAAGGAAGTAATTTCTACAGATTATTTCTCCCCAGTTGTTCCAAAACTGCCTTTCCAAGAGATTATTGACACCACCAGGGAAACTCTTGGAGAAAAACACCTCTCCTCCTATGTTAGGAACATCTTAGCAGTAGAATTCTAGATCTGGAATTTCCATGTACTTCAAGTGGTATCACACATACAAAAAAAAAGTAACAATCCTCCGCCAAGGAGGTAAGGAAACAAAACATTTTAAAGCACTGTACAAGAAAAGTGAAATATCTGGTGTGGGAGAGTGGCATACTTTGTAGGTTCCTTTCTAGAATTTGAATTTTTTTTCTTGTGTAATATCCTTCTGTACAGATATAATCTGAAATTATCGTTTGTTTTTCCTTGAAGCAAAAGTACTCTTGAATAAATCATCCTGTAAATTAACAACAAATATTTTATTACAACATTAACAGTGCAACTTTTAAATATGCAAATGAATCCTATTTGAACAATCCCATCCCCCCCCTTTTTTTTCTTCTTCTTTCCTCTCCTCTTCTTCCCTCCCCTCTTTTCCTCCATCTACTCTGGGGATTAGCCGGTGCCATCTTGGTTTTTTGGGGGTTACTGTTGCTGGTTTTTCTATTTTTATTGTTGTTTTCTATTATATGAGTTGTAACCCACCCAGAGTAGTGCTGTGACACTAATGGGAGCGGGACACAAATTGAATAAATAAATCATAAATCAATCATAAATGTACAACAATTTCCACCAGGATCTGGACTTTCAAAGTAATTTGTGGCGTGTCATTTAGCCCAGGGATTGAAAGAATTATGCTCTATGAACTTCATGGCTTTGCTATTAGAATCAGGGAACAAGCTGCTAGAAGTCTGATCGAGTTTCAAGATGCTCTGCAAATAGTGATATATATAAAACCTACATGAACAGTGAAGAAACTTCTGAGAGATTAACATGAAACACTGAGAATAGAGAAATCCCTAATTTATAAAATAATTTATTTATCAAAAACAACAGCACCTCTACTTCATAGCTAATTTTTAAGATTTCTGTTCTGAGGGTGTCTACTAACACTTTAAGATGCTACTATGGGTTTTGCCAACAGAGATTATCTGAATGAATCCCAGCAGTGCTGTCATATAAAAACGAAGGTGCAAACCAAGTGACATTCAAGCTGTGCTATTAACACACCAGCAACTATGCACAGTTCCCTTCTGTTGCCTGCTTGCAAAACCCAAGATTAAAATTCCACTGCACACATATAACGGCCATCTAGATGCAAGCAGGAGCACCATATATGCCTATTCTGAACCAGTAGTCATTGCCTATTCCTGGGATCAATGTAAAATACTGGTTAGACTTTTTAAAATCCTAATTGGCTGAGACCCCCGTTATCACAGGCCTGCCTATGAACTACCCAGTCCATGAGATCATGATTTCACACCCTGCTCTCCAATTCTTCTTAAAAATCAAACTCTTTCAGGGGACTCCAGGACAAGGCCTTTTCTGCAGTTGCACCAAGACTTCCTTTCTCTCTCCAGGGGACAATCTGGTAAACCATTTTCAACACTAGCTGTGCTGGCTGGGGTTTCTGGGAGTTACAGTCCAAGAACACCTGGGTTACCCAAAGTTGGGAACCACTGTATTAAGGGATTAATCCAAAAGGGATTAATCCCCTTATCAACCCGATTCATAGACAAAGGGACACAGACCACCAAGGAGCTATTTATGTCAGTTTTAAAGAAAAAGTTGAGGAACAATTAAGTAGATGATTAAAACAAATGCAAAGAGACATAACACAGAACAGTAACCATAAAATTTTTCCATACAGATTAATGAAAGCACGAAAAAAGGAAAAATCTTATTTTTATACCTCATCTGATTCAAAGTCTACTCCTCTTGCTCCTTGACTCTGTGAGTATTTAGATGCTGGTGTGCTTGATGACCTAAGCAGATAAAAAGATATATTTTACATTCAATAAAAGCCTGACATTAAACATAATTAGTTTCATCACCAAGTGCACTGGCTTCCAATTAATTTCCTATCCCAATTCAAAATGCTGCCTTTTCTCTGTATGGCCCTATATAGTTTCAGAGCAAGAAAGCTGAAAAAATAGCTTCCTTCCGTATGAACATGTACAGTGGTGCCTCGCTAGACGATGTTAATCCGTTCCGCGAAAATCACTGTCTTGCGAAAACATCGTCTAGCGAAGCACGTTTCCCCACTGGAATGCATTGAAATCTCTTCAATGCGTTCCAACGGAAAAGTCGTCGTCTTGCGAAGATCGTTCATAGGGAAACATCGTCTAGCGAGCGCAGGTCCCCGTTGGAATGCACTGACAGCTATTGACCGCTAGTCAATGCATTCCAATGGGGAAAACTCGTCGTCTAGCGAAAATCGCCCATAGGGAAACATCGTTTTGCGAAGCGCATTAGCGATCGCAAAAAGCCATCGTCTAGCGAATTCCTCGTCCTGCGAGGCAATCGTCTAGCGAGGCACCACTGTATATGATTTACCATCTTCTTTGGAAGCCTCATTTTATACTTCGCCAAAAAAATGGGAATATTGTTTCTATGGCAGAACACCGATTAGAAATGACATTTCAGCCACTACAACAATACCACGTACAAAATAAATATGATGTATTTCTTCAATAACTACTTGTGCATGCATGTACATTGATCCCCGATTCTGACAGATGAAACCTGTGCCTGAACAAGGATCAGACCTGCATCTCAAGAAGTGGACTGTTGACTCTGGAATAAATCTTTTAATATTATAGGAGTCATAATCCTTTAATTTTTGTTGCTGAAATATAAAAATTAAATGAATTCCTTTTTGTCACATGACTACTTTTGAAAACCAGTCAAGTCATCTTAAAAATGAACCTGTTTTATGTTTTGGCCTGAATCCAAAACCACCATACACTCAAAGGAGCTTTGAACTTGAGTTTCAGCTTTTTTCATGTTGCATGGCAAACCATTTTTTTGAAACTAAGAAGAGTTAGCAATTTGTGATACAGCATTCTCAGGGAGCTGTGGGGGAAGAGAGCAATCTGCTTCTTTCTCTCCCTCATATGCAGCAATTAGAAGCTTCCGTTTCTGGTTTAGTGGCAAACCACAGTTCACTATTAGGCAAGAATTCAGCAAAGCAAGATGTGCACAAATCAGTTTTATGAGCTGGGACAAGGCAATGAACTATGTTTTTCTACTAAACTTGAAACAGAAGTGATCACTCACAGCACACAAGGGAAGGGGTTGAAGGAGTGAACAGGCTTTGCCTTGCTCCAAATGTTAAATGATAATCTTACATCTCAATGCTAACACAGTACACATTTGCTTGAAACTGTCCATCTGAAAAGATTCTTGTCTTCTTCCAGTATCTGACATTTCCTTTTTTTGCAGAAAATTATGTTTTGTCTCCAAAAACCTAATGACCACAGTAATAACTATACTAACCTTTGATTTGTAGTTGAAGGAGGAGTAAAGGACACTTCTTCCAAATCAGAATCGTCATCTTCAATAACCTGAAGAGAGCGGAGGGGGGGAATAGTATATCATTCATTGAACTACATTTGCATCTTGCCTTTTTCCCAATTTGGGGACCCAGTGGCCAGTATCTTGTTTGTGTCGGCATAATGCAAAGTTACGCCAGTGTGAATGTAACTAAAGGATTGCTCCATGCAATTGCACCATTGGCCACACATCCCCAGAATGATCAATTAATTGCACAAAGTGCCAGCAGAAGCGCTTCAGGGATCACACTTTCACCTTGGCTGTTGTTCAACTACTGCAGGTGAAATACTCTGAGATGAATGAAGAAAGAATAGTACTCTTCCCAGCTTTCATGCCCTCTCTCTGAGTGCCTACTTGCCATCCCTACAAGGGAAGCCTCCTGACCTGGTGGCTGCTGCTCAAAGGTTCCATTTCTGACCTCCCCCAGCAGTGTTCATCCCTCTCTCTTTGACCTTCCCCCAGGAAAGGAAAATGCAAACAGGAACTAGCTGGGTGCCAATGTTGGAAGGTGCTCGTATCCCCTTCCTCCAACAGCACCCAACAAACCTTCCCTACCACCAGACTTTCCTTCTGAGCAGGAAAAGCAGCCAGTGTGGGTTGCCCTGCCCTTTGGCCCTGTGTGGCAAAGAATCTCCAGCCAATTCATTCTTTAACAAAGTGCACAACCTTTTTCCTAGTCTCACAGCTAGAAAGAGGGAAAGGATCGTCACACAACTGCTAGAATGATTTGTGCCCACCTCTTCAATTTCAAAGTTGGTAGAATGGCTGGCTGCCTACTACACAGAAGATGATGCCACCATAGCCTCAGAAAACAGATAGGCTGAAGCCTAGATATGCATACAGTGTCTATGAGGAGCCTTGTGGTGCCATGGTTAAACTGCAGTACTACAATCAAGACTCTGTTAACAACCCGAGTTCAATCCAACAGGCTCAGGTAGCCGGCTCAGGTTTGACGCAGCCTTTCATCCTTCTGAAGTCGGTAAATTGAATACCCAGCTTGCAGGGGAGGGGGGAATGTGCAGTCTTCCTAATTAAACTGTAAACTGCCCAGAGAGGGATTTAAGCATTATGGGGCAGTATATAAGCAGCACACTTTGCTTTTGCTTTGTTTTTATTCTCGTATCTACAGATGTAAAATTTCTGAAAATTTCCATTTTTTTCAGGGGGGGAAATGGAAAAAATGTGCTTTTTCTGGAAAAAATGGAAATGTTCAGAAATGTTACATCTCTACTTTTATCAAGAGGAAATTAAGGGCTGTGGCTCAAAGACAAAGCAAACACTTTGCATGTAGAAGAACTTGAGTTCAATCCCTAGCATCTGTACATATTCCTGGTAAGACCTTTGCCTTGGGCTGTTGCCAGTGTCCACAGTACTGGGCTAGAAGGGGTAACAACCCTCATACTAAGGCAATTCCTATTATGCCTATTCATTAGATACCACAGAATTAGTGACACTAATATCAATAAAGTAACTACTTACCTCAGAATAACTCTTGGCAGGCACATTCCGGGAAGGCTGCTGCCTTGATGATTTAAAAGCTAAGAATAACCCCAGTGAAAAGTATTACTGTAGGACACTGATATAAAGCTCTTTTGAAGAAGTTATCAAAAAAATTGCAAAAAGAAAACATATGGAGCAGTTCACAATGCCAACAAATCTGGAAATAAGGGACTACAGAAAATACAAACATTTTCAAAATGTGCATTCTGCAACAAAGATGAGGTTTCTAATGGGTACTGCAAGCATTTTACTGATGCATGGCAACCGCAAATCAAATGAAAGAGATGCCTATGAAATGCAGAGCATGTGTGTGAAAAATTAGCCAGAAGAGATTAAGGATCAACCAGCGGGCTGAACAAAACAATATGGCAGCCATGGGAAGCACACTTTTAAAGGAATGACAAATAAGGCTGAAATTAACAGTATGTAACTGATACTGTAAGCAAAAACAGTACATCTGTATCAACATTATTTTGAAAATATGTTAAATACACTCTATTGTTTTATGTACAACTGCTTAAGCATGAGGAAGTTGCATGCTGACATCTGTGAACATGGTGAAGGTACATCAGGATTTGCAGTTGGCTGATTAACACTAAATACTAGTAACTGCAGCTTAATTAACTGTAAGATCAAATTCGACGATATATTTATCTCTCTCTTCTTTTTTAACTCTAAGGCACTCTTTCAAGTAGCAAAAGTCTGTTTGTCATAGCCTAAGATTCTCCTCAACCTCATATCTTGCATTTAGTGTACTTTGCTTTGTGACTGGTCACTGAAAGATAAACAGAACCTTAATATCCAAATTCAATTGCTGAGGCATGTAACTTTAAAGAACACCAATCGTGGGAGGGAAAACAAGTTAACCTAGTTTGACTCTTATTCATGATTAACGTCTGGAAAACAAGGCAGAAGACAGCAAAATCAATGCTTAAATGAGTGTTGGCTGGTAAAATGACATTGTTCGACAGCCAAATTCCAATCCCTTAAGCAATGCATTTCTGGTTATTGAAGGAGTGAGGAACATGTGGGCCTTCGGGTGTTGATTAACTACAGCTCCCATCACACATCACTACTAAGCCAGGCTGGCTGTGTCTGATGGGATCTGGGAACCAACTATATCTGTTTGCCAGCTCCATTCAAAGGTTTGGGGGACATTACGCATGTACCAGCTTCTAGATACAAGAGCAACATGGGAAAGACTTCTTGTCATAGGGTCTAATGAAGAAAGTGGGTCCTCAGTTACTTCAATCAGCTTCATTTAACAGAATGCTTTTAAGCCACTTTCAGCTACTGGCTCTTCCACCTTGATCTTTTAGAGCAGGGGTCCCCAACCCCCGGTCTGCAGCCCAGTGCCGGTCCGTGGCCTCGGCCTGGGCCGGGCCGCAGAGATAGATCTCCCACACACCCGCACGCACTCCCCCCCGCGCATGCACATGAGTGCCCCCCAAGCGCCACCTGCCTTCCCCAACCGGTGTGCGGTATTAAAAAGGTTGGGGACCACTGTTTTAGAGTACAGCCAAATGGTCACTCTTCTTCTTTGCTGTTTTTGTAACATAAAATCAACGTGGGGCAAAATGATTGTTAGTGAATGGCATGCAATATCAGGCAATTAGGATTAACGTACAAGCATTAGAACCTTTTTAATCTTGTTATCACAAACTTGGAATTCAGTCCTGCCATGGGAACAAATGATTTATTCTGAAACAATAATTAGATCAGGCACACAATTCAATTCCCAATTGAATGAGAATGCTTTTAGGCAGCCATATTTTCAAATCAAGGAATAATGCCCCTTGAGACTGAAATTCTAGCTGCACTGAAGCAAATGGAAAGCACCTTAAACTCATCAGAATTTTTCACTGACATTAAACTCTCCAATAATCTTGTATTTAAAGCTTTAATCTCCCAAGCTTCCACTGTAAATACCATCCCCACTTGCTCTACGTGTAGATCCCTTTTCATGTGCCCATCCATGCTAGTTACTCACTTCAGGGCAACAATTCTGCTAAGTCTACTAGATTCTCAAGATTTGGAATAAGAAGCACTGCTGCCACTTTGAAAAGGGAAGGAAAAAAATACTACTAGTGTGACAGGGATTCAAGGAAAACCAGAGAAAAACTTGAGCAAGTATGTATGGATCTAAAGAAACATAAAAGCTACATTCATATGCACAATTACAAGAGTATAGGTCTCACTGAAATTAGTGGGACTCACTTGTCAACAAACTTAGACATGTCTGGGTTGCACACCTGCAGTCTGAAACATACACATTTGAAAGCAAGCTGCACAGACGTAAACACACACATCAGCTCAGGTAAAGGCACTTATTTTCTCCTTTCTTCCACTAGTATATTCCTTGTTTAATCGAAACCGAATCCTTAGAGAACAAGTATTCATCTATTTATATTCAAAGACTGCTACCTATTATAAACTCAAAGTGAGATGCAAACCAAAGTACATAACATATTTTGACTTAAAAAAATAGTCCTTGAGATTCGGGGTTTCCCACTGTCAGGTCAGGGATTCTGATCTCCCTAAGGGCCCTACTGAACTATATAGACCTCGGGCAACATCAGAAACCTGCGTTTATCACAGCTGGCATTTATCACAGATAAGAGTTAATTTCAAAATAAAACCAGACAATTATTTCACATCATCATCACAACTCACTTGGCGGGAGAGCTGGCTAATTGTTTTGCAATGATTATAGTAAACTATTGTTCAAATCTCAATTCTAAAAGCACTTCCAATTTCAAGGCTCCTTTTTCTTAATTATTTTAACACTCTACACACACACAATTTCACATCTAGACACCACTACCCTCCATGCATCTTGTAAAGTTCTGCTGGCAAATTCAGGAGTTGTAGTCCACAAACACAAATCTGCATGCCTCTGATTTTTATATTTTATTTTCACCTGATACTACACTTCACAGGGTTTTCCTCATACTGTGTTTGTTCATGCACACACCAAGAAAGGATAATAGCCATGCATTCAATGAAATTGACTTTGGTCTGTAAATATTTCTTCATCTATGAGGTATCACGGCACTTTGTTTCTGCAGCAACAGGTTATCTCTGTTATCGATTTGGAAACATCCATTAATGACACAAATGAAATGCCAAAAACATATCAGATAATTTTCTTGAGGGCCTGTGCAAAGTATGCTTTTATATATTTATGTTAGTGTAATAAGATGATTCACTTGCATTTGCAACATACCATCAAAAATAGACATATTTTTCATCGGAGAAGATACAGGCTTGTATGTCCCACTGCTATGCATCTGACCAGTGCTTCCTGTGGAAAAAATTAAAAGATATTCAGATGTTTGCTGGATAGCTCAGTGATTTAGATATCTGGCTGCAGAGCCAGTGGTTGGGAATTTGATTCTTCACTGTGCCTTGACAGGGGCTGGACTTGATAATCCAGAGGGTCCCTTTCAGCTCCGCACTCCTAAGATGACGATGACAACGATATTTTCCCACTTACCCATCAATTAGAAAGCAACTATGGCAGGGGTGGCCAACACAACCCACTGGCAGCTCCTCTAAGACTTTCCTGTGGCCTTGTCGTAGCACACCCCAAAACTGCTCTGATAAAATTCACTATTAGTTTCTTTGTTTAGTTAGTTTAGTTAGTTGGTATACCACCCATCTAGCCGAGGCCACTCAGGGCTATTCACAACATAATCAAACCGTAAGACAATACTACATGTAAAAATAAAATCAGCGTATAAACATCATAAAATAAAAACAATGATTAAATGGGGAGATCCCATTTGTTTTTTAATCTTGTGGTGTGCTGCCAAATCATGAGAGACAGGTGATCTAAGCTCTGTTCATTGAAAGTTCTGAGGAAAGAGTTGTAGAAATATCCTTAAATCTTTCAACAGCTTTCAACAATCAATTAATAGAAAGTCTACTAGCCTCCTCTTCCTCGTCGCGATGTTCCTCGGGCTGCTGTGGTGTTCTGCCCTCTTCCACCCCTTGCTCGGCCTCTCCCTCTTCCCCTCCTAGGTGCTGAAGAACCATCTGAATCATCATCAGCTCTTTGATTGGAAGCTGCCACATCCATGAGGTCATCATCATCATCACTAAAGGCAGAAGCGTGATCTGTTCCCTGAGGTCTGTGAGCTTTGGCTCTGCTTATAGCCTGGGAGAAACAGAAGACATCAGGTTAATCTGCCTGATGGGATCTAAGCAGCTACTGGCTAGAACAAGGGTTCCCATACTGTGTGCCGCGGTTCCATGGGGCGCAGTGAAACCCAGTCAGGGGCGTTGGGGAAAAGGGATGGAACATAGAGCTATGAAGGCTATAGAGGAGCTGTTCGAACAGCTCCTCTATAGCCTTCATAGCTATATATCTACAGCTCTTCTATAGCTCTCATAGCTCTATGTCAAACAGGAATCAGAGGTGGAAGCCATATGCCTGCCTCTCCTTTCCCCAGTGGAAGTGTTTGCTGGGTGGCTTCATGAGTTTCCTGCATGGAAACGTGGAAGGAGGTGGGCCCATGGGGATATTTGGGGGGAGGGGAGATGGGGTGGCTGGGGAGGGGTATCAAGATCCTGCCCCTGGTGGCAGGGAGATCCCTGATGGCCCCTCTGAGCAAAGGGAGATGCAGCCAGTGGGTCAGTAAACCAAGGGAGCCCTGAGGCCCAAATGTTTGGGAACTGCTAGACTAAAGAACAAAAGGTGAAAATTCCAGGAAGACATGTGTTACTGAAGATGCAAGATGTCAGAATATGAAAAGTGAAACAAATTAAAGCAAAATCAAAAACCCATTTCAATATTTGTTTTGGAAACAGCAGCAGCTGATTCAAATTGCTTCCATTTTGAATTTGTTTCTCCTTCTCCCTCATCCCCCAAAGAAACTGCAATGGATCAAGGGAATGTGTTTCCCAGTCCAATTGACCTTAATCCAGTTTTTCAGTTCATAGAAATTACCTCACGAACTTCCTCATCTTCCTCCACAGTATTCTTTTTTCTAGACTCTCTAAAGCGCTGCACCTATATTAAAAAGGCAAAAGGTAAGAATGATAATGATACACATTTTTTAAAAAAATTAATTCCTTGGTACAATTTTTTTTCCGTTTGCTTCTGGCTTTTTTCATACCCGCACTACTTTTCCTGCACTTCTCATGTTTTATAAGACAGTAAGCCTGGAGGTGAGAACCATAATCTTTTCACTATTTAACATAATACAGTGTGTGTTGCATACCACCACCTTCTACAATGGAAGACTAGAACACAACTATTTGAATGCTAGTATAACTCAGCATACCAAGTTCAATACTTTGGACTATGAACAACTAGGCATCTTCAGTTAATCAAATCAGGCTTAATAGGTCATGATATATACAAGTCTAATCAGCTTCTTTGCCCCCCATTTTCTATAAGCAGGAAAACAACTTTAGAAGACTGGTATCACTGAACCAGGAACTACATATAGTCTTTCAAACAAGTAAAGCTTCAGAAGCCAACTTTAAACCATGGGTTTCTTATCCTGGTTTGCTTAGAAGCCACTAGCCATAACTTCCTTGTTCAGACATAATGGACAACTACGGTTTATAACTTCTTGCTTGTGTTTAGGGTCTATGTACAGATGTACAAAGCTCATGTATATCCCATCTTCTTAAACTGGACCTGATTATCCAAATCAGGCCAAAGACATGAAGAAAATTGCATGTAATTGTTCTAAAAAAAATCTATATTGTCAAGTAAAAAACTTCTTCTCTATACTAGTTACAAGAAGATCACTATACAAACCTCTTCATCGATTTTGGTCTCTTCTGCATCTATATGTTGTTCCTTTAAAAACCGCTGTGTTTTTTCTAGCTGGAATTTCACCAGTTCTTCAATAGCATCTTTCTCCTCCTTGTCCACAAACTCTTGCACTGCTTCTCCCATTCCTCTTTCAGTCAGGAGAGAAAGCTGCACTTTCTTGGAGAAACAAATGAAGGAATGCCATATTAAATATCTTTATATGCATTTTTAAAAGGTGGCATGGCTAGTAGCAGTATTTGGCAAAAAATAAAATAAAATAACATTCACTTTGAGCATAAGCATAAGGATATCTAAAACTTTCAACCTTGGGGGATTTTGATCTTCTAAGGTAGTGGTTCCCAACTTGGGTAACCCAGGTGTTCTTGGACGGCAATTTGCAGAAACTTTCAAAACTAGTTGTGCTGGCTGGGGTTTCTGGGACTTGCAGTCTAAGAATACCTGGGTTACCCAAAGATTCGGAACCACTCTTCTATACAAAAGAAAATGCTAAAACAACAACAACAATCTGTGTTGCTTGAGATATGACAATGCATAGTTTGTAGTAACTGTAGTTTAGACTCCTAACCATTAATGTGTTCCTTAAAGGTAAAGGTAAAGGTTCCCCTTGACAAATGTCCAGTCGTGTCCGACTCTAGGGGGCGGTGCTCATCCCCATTTCCAAGCTGTAGAGCCAGCGTTTGTCCGTAGACAGTTTCCGTGGTCATGTGGCCAGCGCGACTAGACACGGAACGCTGTTACCTTCCCACTGAGGTGGTACCTATTAATCTACTCGCATTTTTACATGCTTTCGAACTGCTAGGTTGGCAGGAGCTAGGACAAGCGACAGGAGCTCACTCTTGTCGCGTGGATTCGATCTTACGACGGCTGGTCTTCTGACCATGCAGCACAGAGGCTTCTGCGGTTTAACCTGCAGCGCCACCACGTCCCTCGGGAATGTGTTCCTTATGTGTATGTTATCTGTTTATTGTTTTTAGTGTGTGTTGTAAGCCGCCTAGAGTGGTCACAATTGACCAGATAGGCGGGGTATAAATGAAATAAATAAATAAATAAATAAATAGGTACTGCCAAATCATGACTTGTGCCCTTTTCGCTTCCCACAGCTTCTCCAAAGAAACTCAGATGCACTCCAAAATGATATTTGTACCACCTCACATGGGTGCTTCAGGAGTGGAAGGATCAGCCTACAGGTGCTGTAAAGACCCAAGGGATGCCCAAATGTGTAAACATTCTTCAGAGAGGCTCCTTCCATGTCTCCCATATTGAAGATATTAACATGAAAACTAGGTTTACCTTCTCTGCTGTCTGGAAATACTGCTTCACAAGATCCTCTACCCTCAGTGTTGCTCCTTCTGAAGCAGGCTTGCGAACCAGCTTTCCAAAATTAATTTCGTCTTCTTAAAATAAGAAGACAGCAAAGATGTTACTCAAATGACTTTTACATAGGCAAGATGTTATATACAGAGTGAAAAGAAATCAGATGACTGTTTATGTTGCGTGTGTGCAAACATCTAATTCTCTGCCTCTACAATTCAACTGTTGAAATATCACCTATTCTGCTAGGTGAGCATCAAGAGCAGAGAGAATGGGGCAGTTGGGTTGCACAGCAAGCAGCAAAGGAAAACCAAGTAGCATTGTAATTACCAACATGCCTGGACCACTTTTTCCAGAGCTTTTACAGTCGGATGTAGCCTCCTGAGCAGGCCTAGATGAATGTTCAAACCATGATCCTAGTTTACTTGCCTCAGAAGACAAAGACCAGGATTCAATGGGGCTGATTCTGCCTATTTATGACAATGGAACTGGAACGGAGGAATCCCAGAATTTAAAGTCTGCTCCTAAAATGCTTCAGATTTCTCTGCTAAGTGCCAAAACAGTTTAGAAACATTTTCTACCATTTCCTTCTATTGTCTGCTCTCAAGATCCCATTTGAAGTGCTTACATGCAAAACAACTAATATGCAATCTATGAAGATTGCAGCAATTACCAGCATCTCTTAAATTAATTCTTTAGGGAAATGAGTCTCTAAAGGGAAGTATATACAATGTTCCAATGATATTTCCTACTCATATTTAAAAAATCTGTGGGTAATCCTGCTTTCCCTACCAACAATTCCTGTTATTTTTTAAAAATACTGAAGAATTAACATAAGAAAATATTGGGTTCACTTTTTTCTTTTTACCATTTTTCTCTTTTTGTTCCCGATGTCTGAAAAAATGTATGATATCTTTTGGATTAGCTATCCTATCCATGAACTTTTGGCTGAAACGAACAACGCTGAATGGTTCAAAGCCTCCGCTGTAATCTACCTTCAAAGAAAATATGAAAATAAGAGGTGTAGGATCTGCAACCATACATCTGAAAAAAATTAAAATCTGCTAGTGTTATTTAATACATTTGTGAATATCCAACTACCTTGGTGTTAACATTGAATTAAATGAGAAAAGATACCAATTCATTCTTCTCATCATCAGGTTCCTGTGTCTAGCACACCATAATAATCTTATTTTCTTCTTTTTAAACACCTAAGTTGCTTTTGAATTCATTTTAATTTGCATAAGACCTTAAGCCGAAGCCCTATTCCTTGCAAACCAAAGAAGATGTTCACTTATTGCCAATCTACAGAGAAGCCCGAAAAGGTATGCCAAATGGGAAGAATTTTGCAAAATACCTTACACCAGACCTTTAAACACTTACTATATTTAACTAGGTGTTTGCTGTAGAGAAAAATAAATATTTAGTATAAGGCTTTAGATTTAAAGAGGCTGCATCTTACTCGTAACCTTATTAGAGGCTTCTCTGGTTGTCGGGCATTTCCAAGTCGCTCTCTTTCAGCGTTGTCCAGCATAGATTCAACCTTAAAAAAAAAAACACACACACACACACAATGGTCTTGATGAAAAAACTGTTATACCCAATTACCTCTTACTATGATTTTTTAAAAAAAATTAAATGTGGCAATTTCCAAAGACGCAGTCATATTAATATGCATTAGCATTTTATTAAAAAATTAAGTGGAGGGGGGAGGGGAAAAAATAATAAATGTGGCATTTGTTGATCATGTGCCATTTATGACAGCTTCCTTCCAAATTATATTGAAAGGTTTTTTTGCAGGCAGAAGAGCTAGGCACCATTAAAAATTATATTCCAGTTGTACAAAGCAAAACCAGCTTCTAACATGTCTTTGAAGGCCATCCAAAACATTAGGATTGGTTATGCAGGTTACTCTTTTTTTTTTTTAAAGACTACCTTCTCCATGCAGAAAGCCTGTACAGCTTGTGTTACTTTTGGATTGTCAGGATTGAAGACGCCTGGATGGTCAGCAAGCACAATGTCCTCAATGTAGAAAGGCCGCACTGTCTGAAGAGAAATCTTCTGCATATTCATTTTTTTACCTTTGACACGAAGCAAGCCAACATGCCTGGAATTAAGAAAATCTTTGTAAAGCATGGGAACATGGTAAAGTTTCAGAAAGTAACCCACAGCCTTTGGTCACTGTTACTGCCATAGAACCCAAGAAAAAACTATTACAGAAACATTTTGAGTCTGGATAGGCAGATAAGAAAATCAAGGCTTAAGTCAATGAGGAATTCAAATCTGTAACCTCCACAATGTGACTCTTATGCAAATGTGAATGGAGAGGAACAATGTATTCCTTTTCTTGCGCACACATAATTGTAGTACAACACTGAAGCTAATGAAACCACCTGCAATGTTTAATGGAAATAACTTCACTCAGATATAATCCCAACCCTCCTGAACCTTCTTGCATCTTCCCAGTCATTTTTCACCAACAACACACAGCCAATATCTTCTTCGACTAGTGCAAGCAAAACGTCTACCACACGCTTTCAGAGAATAGGCTGTACAATGCAATGCGCAAAAGCTAAGAACATACTTTTTGGCAGCTTCGCCTGGCGACAAAGAGGTGACCACTGAACTTCCTGGTTGTGAAACATAGAAAAGCTGTTGCTCATTCCTTGTTGGAGAGATTTTACATTCATGTTCATGACCCCAAATCACAAGATCAATGAAATCATCTAGAAACTGCTCTGGAATGTAATTTGTGGCTCCGTGTTTACTCCTGTAGCAAAAGAAATGAAGACAATTCAAAAATAAGAGACTTCATGTACTGAAATCAAACTAGAACATGCCACTTTCTTGTTTGTTTAAAGCATGCATTCCTACTTTAATTTTAGCAGCCTTACAAAAGACAAAGCAGGAACAATTTCCATAATGGAAGAAAAAGCAAATGAAAATGTCAGGCTTCCATGTCTACAACTAGAGACCCAGATGTGTCTCAAACCAGGTGCAGGTTACACAGAAGATGGCAACACTGTTTGCTGTTGTACTGGTATGATTTAATTCTGGTCTGTTACTAAGGCGTAATGAACTTCATCAAATATGTAACATGACATTTTGTCAGGCCTTGATCAAAGTTACTGACAGGCTGCAGCTGAGTTCCAGTTCAGACACAAGAACAACAAAGTCCAAAAAATCAGAGATGGATGAGGTAAAGAAGTACGAAGAGAAAAGAGATGAAGACATGGATGATCTGGTGGTAAGATACTGAAGCACAGAGACAAAGGAAGAACGTGGGGCAATGCTGTGGATCAGTGCAATGTGTCGCTCAGATTGAGTAACTAAGCACAGAGAAAGTGAAACAGAAACAACCAGAGCTAATTAGCTGCAGCCTATTTATTGGTCTTTATAAAGGTAGTGCTACGCCACAGAAAAAGATCAACTCAGTGTAAAAGCTGCCTCAGTAACACAGAAAGTAAGGCACGTAGGTTCAGCTGCCTCCCTAATCGAAGTCCCCCTCATCTGCACAATGAAATTAAAATTCATACATTTATAAAAATACAGGAAGGGCTAAAAAAAATGGCCTAGGTGAAAATATTACAGTTTATACTGTGAATCCTGAACTCTCCCCTGCATGCTGTTTTTGAAGCAAAGGCATATGAAAAACATTTTGGATTTTAAGAAAAGGCATGTGGCTTTGCACATAAAAAACAATCCCTTCTCTCCCATTAGATATGAGAAAGCCCAAGGACTTAACCTTGGGTAGCTATTTGGATGGCACTCAAACAAAGGTCTATCATTTATCAAACGGTGGAGAGCAACTGGGCAGAATCTGACATTCATCTCCCTCCTTTGGATTGGTCACATTAGGCTGGATTGTATCCAACACTGTGCCAGCACCAGATTTATACAAGGCAGCCCTGTTTTCCAAATGCTTGCACAAGCAGGACCAATACAACTAACAGAGCAAAATCCTAATGAACTGTGTAAAATTTTGTCCATAGTCCTGGTGCAATGGATTACACAAGAAGAATTAAATTATTGCTGGTCAGATGCATGCAAGGGTAAACACTGTGATTCCACAAGAGACAGCTGCCTTATGCTAGAGGAAATGCACTACCGGATACAAAGTTTTGCACCCATTTTCCTGCCAAAACATAAGATAATTTTCCTAGTTAACCTTAAAGAAGCAAAGGGAACAAACACACTCTCTTACTGTACCGCTGTAGTACCTGTTCTGGTGAATAACAAATAGGTTAAACCAACTATCTCCATCTTCCTTTGGCCTCAGCAGGGTCACTTGTTTATTCACAAACATTCGGTACAGTCTCTCATCTGGGATGGATCCTGAAACAGACATAATTGTAGAATTGCCATGTGAATGGGTTTTAGGGGTCAAACATGCTGGATGCTACACAGCTTACACAGTGCACTAACTAGCATTTAAATAAAGCCTAAAGCTATTATCAGAATTTAAATAAGCCCTTGTAACCTGCCACTGGCATATCTACCTGGAAAAAATGTATCTGTCAAGCAGCCCAGTGTAAAAACTGCACCTTCTCATAGCGCAGTAATAAGAATCACCACATGGCGGCATTAAATTCTCACCCCAGCCCCGAACACATGATTATGTGTTCATTACCAAACCTGTGCCTTTAACATGGAAAGTGCTTCCAATGTCTGTCCTCACAGCCATGCTGTGAGCTAATTATGATTTCCACTTTATAAAAAACCATGGATGTAAATATTTGCTACTTATTCAGTGAAATCCACAAATTAATATTTGATTATTGACTGAGGCTGATCAAGTCTTGTTACTCATACCAGTAGGACAATCATACATTTTAAAAAATAATATTCACTGTCTTTATTTAATGGATTTTTAGACCATGTTTCACTGTGCATCCTAGCCTTTCTCAGCCAGATGCCCTCCACATGTGGTGGACTACAACTCCCACAAAGAGATTGTAGAAGGGTAGTTTATATCTTCTATTTTTGGAAAACCAGTCCTTTTCTACCTGCAAGATGCTTTGCTTAAAATCTACCAGAAAGTATACTCTACTGTACCTAATCCATAGAGAGCAATTTTCGAATTGCCTTTCTGAAGCAAAACAGGACTGACATCTATCTTCTCAACAGATGGTGATCGTCCAAAGTGATTCACAAGACCTGCACAACTCAGAATGTCCAAAGCACAAAGAGCATCCACCTGTTACATACATGGAAAAATGACAATCTACGTTTATTTATCAAAGCTTTGTTTAGCCACCTTTTAGCTTCATTCATTTCCAGAAGATGCAAAGCATTAATGAAAAAGACTGTACACATTTTCCAGGCAAGCTAATACTTGCAAGTAAATAGTCACTAGCCTGGTTGTCTGCATAACATAAAAACAGGCTGCAGACAATTAGAGAGGAACATTTTTGTCAAGTTTCCCCCCTTCCTCTAAGTGAACAATATGTCACAAATGGAGTAAAAAAAATTGTTATGCTAGATACTTTGCACCTTAAATTACATGCCAAGGTGTTTAGAAATCACATTAATACCTACAATTAATAAAGAAGCTCATTCCTCACTTCATAAGTAGCACATGTGTGCTTTTGGAATAATAAATCACTGAAGAACCTGAATGCAGTTGTTTCAGATTAATACTGAAAGATGGCAAAACCCTGCCACCTATCTAGATACCTATGCTGCAAACACAAACTGACTCTTACTTCAGAAACTATATATACATTTTCTGGATTCTACTTTTCTCATTGTTGGCTCGTCTGAAGATACCCAACAATTAACATAATCTATATTTGCTCTTTCTGCTATAATATCCTTACCCCTGTTGGATCATCATGGTTGCCATGAATACTAAAAACTGGAATGGAAATGTTGAGATTTCCATCTTGGTAGTTCACCCACGGAAACCTGAACAGGACAGTAAAATTTAACAATGGAATAAAAATGATTTAGGAACAGAAATATCACTGCTTACCACAATAGTATTTTCTACATTAAACTGAGTGTTATAAACAAGACTATAAAATTGTTCCTGTTACACTTAAGAACAGTATATGTTGAATTCACAGTTTCTCTAAATGGACAGAGGCTCACACTAGATGGAGAGCAGCAGCTTCCACCAATTCCTTCTCCTCCCAACAGGTTCAAAAAGTTGTACCATATTGTTAGAAGATGTACTCCAGAGCAACGTGGGAAGTAAGGTGGGGGATCTGCTACTCGAAGGAGGAACTGGCAAAAACCGTCTCCCACCATTCTTCCACAAGAAGCCTCAGCAAAAGATTTCTCTTCCTCAAATACTAATGGTCTTGAGATAGCAGTGCTTGCAAGAGACAACACTGAGAGATCTCTAGGCCCCAAGTCAGCAGAGTTACTGGGAATGTCCAGGCATTTAGCAGGGCTGAATTACCGCATCTTGACTTAATATACAACTATTTTAGGCACACTCTTCCCCCAATTAGGCCAGAGTCTAAAATTACCTAACTGCACCACTATTTGCAGAAAGTATGCTTTGGGTACAAATAGATTTGGGAGCTTTACAAGAATTGAGTTTAGTAATAAAGCCACTTACTTGCTAAAACCAAAGTTAACGGATTGGTCACTCAGAATTTCAAACTGCACAGGTCGGTCACCCATACAGTATTTCCTTAATAGTTCTAAGCATGTGTGTAAAGTTCTCCTGGAGGGTTTGTTTTCATGAAACAGATCGCCTCCTAATAAAATAAAATCCACCTGTAGAAATAAAAGGAAATCACCTTAAAATGTTTTTTTCACATGCAATGTTGAACATACAAATTGAACAGAAAACAGTTAGATTACACAAAAACAGTTTAAAGACTTGATTCTCAGTAGTAGATAGCCTCCAGAAAGACTTTGAAAAGTACAAGGGCCATATCTGCACGCAGCATACAGGGTGCCCCCCTCCCTTATTTATTTATTTATTTATTTAACTTATATGCCGCCCACTCTACCCAAAGGTCTCTGGGCGGCTTACAACCTGTCTATTCCTACAGGCAGAGGTGACTAAATTAAATACGTACCTTCCATGTGTGGTTTGTTCATCATTACATATGAACCTGGAACTCTGGTTTGCCTTTCACAGGAACACAGAAAACCTGCCACATATTGAGTCAGACCACTGCTCCATCCAGCCTGGCACTGCCAGCTCTGACACAGCAGCTCTTCAGGGTTTTAGGAAAGGTTCTTCCTTAGCCCCACTTGGAGATGCCTGGTATTCCTTTGTGGTCTCCCATCCTAGCACTAACCAGGCCTGAGCCTAGTTACCTTCCACATTCAGATAGGATTTACTATGTTTAGAATGATATGGTGGAACACGACATCCAGCAAGCCAGAGGTTCCAACTCACATGATGGTGCTCTCACATTTTGCATCATGGTCCAGGGATAGGTATATGTGGCCCCCAGACCTTTGGAAATCATCCATTCTATTGTTCCACAGTAACTTTAAAAAAAATGTATACATCATTCTAAGGCAGTCATAGAAAATCCACATTTTAAAAAGTGAACAAACTGTCCCAATAACATCAACATTTTTATTTAGCAACTTATGAACTTTCCCTACAGTAGTGTACTTTTCGACTCTAGTCCTCACTTATAACAGAAGCAGCTCAAAACAGCTCTGCCTACATAAACATACTTTTCCATTCCTTTCTAGTAAACAAATGGCCACTGCTGGAATTCTCGGGGGGGGGGGGGGGGCGCACGCACACTGGCTTGTTGCATGTATGTGACCCAAAAATTGCAGCAGTAATGGTTTGTTTAGTAAGAACTGACAGAAAGTTATGCCTGAGCATATGCTACAAACAA
Organism: Intellagama lesueurii; assembly: GCA_037013535.1. NCBI lineage: Eukaryota > Metazoa > Chordata > Lepidosauria > Squamata > Agamidae > Intellagama > Intellagama lesueurii. Next base: position 14,622,836 of record JBAJHW010000003.1, read on the forward strand.
GACTGCAGCCACTAAACCCTAGGAAACACATAGGCTTTCAATGCTAACTTGTTTACTGATATAAAATAAATTCACCTCATGATCTTGAGCAAGTTTCAAAATTTCATCAAAAGTTACAAATGTATCATTTCCACGGACAGCGTCCTTCTCCAAATATCCAAGATGAATGTCAGTAGCAACTAAGATTTTAAATGTGTCTTTTTCTTCATCCTCCCTAAAGTCAACATTGGAAAGGAAAAAAGAGATGTCACTATACCTATTATTTCGGGATAGGCTACAACAATGAGGTATTCTGCAAAGTCACAGGTTACATTTCTTGACCATTACAAATATATAACTTTTATTATTATTATTAATTATTTATTTATTTGACTTGTATGCCGCCCACACCCTGCAAGGGTCTCCGGGTGGCTTCCAACATCCATTAAAACAGTTCAGTTGAAACAAACACACTAAAAACCAATACGGTTACATCTATACTCTACAAAAGCAAGAATAAAACAAAAACAAAAACAATCTACAAAAACAATCTAGATCCATGAATTATTAATTAAAATTAAAACCTTCAATTAAAACCTTCAATTAAAAAACTTCTGGAACAGGAACGTTTTAAACTGGCACCGAAATGTCAGTCACGTCGGCACCCGTCGGATGTCGTTTGGGAGGGCATTCCAAAGACCGGGGGGCAGCTGCCGAAAAGGCCCTCCGCCTACAGGCCATCCCTCTCACCTCCCTGAGGGATGGCTCTTTAAGGAGGGCCCTCCGGCTAGATCTCAGTAGTCGGGTAGATTGATATGGAAGTTACCTCTTTTCAAAAGAGTATGAAACTCTAAGCAATGGAACAGGAACTGAATATGACTTTCCACAGAAGTACAAGAATGTGCCCACAATTCACTGTATGTCAGGTTTGACAAGTGGCAGAGCAGTTGTTTATAAACAAGCATGTAGAGTTTAACTATACTTCAGCAGAGGTGAAAAATAGTTATTATGTACACCTAGCAATTCAGAATATTTCTGAATGTTCTCTATCATGTATCCCTCCCATTTTCTTTTCTGGAAAAAAAGCTTCCTCCAAGTTATGAGTGAGTTTTATATAATATAAACCAAACCAAGTAAAAAAAGTAACCAGTGCCACCAAGTCAACAAAGAGATATATCTGCTCAGTCCTTTCCAAGAAAGGTAAAGGTAAAGGTTCCCCTTGACATTTAGTCCAGTCGTGTCCGACTCTAGGGCACTTTTCCAAGAAAAGTGCCTTACAAAAGAAACTGAGTACGCATGAGAGAGATTACAATATGACTAGAAAGGAGGCTTCAAATATTTTGGAGCCATTATGGAAGATATACAAAGAGGAGGCTGTTTTAGAACAATCAAATATAACTGGATGCATAGATTTGCTCATCCCCAGCAGACTAATTTGAAGAAAGCAATGAATTATGCAGATAGTGGCTGGTTTGTATGACCTCTAATATGTTTTCAGATTGCAACTCCTGAGTCCATGCTCTTAAGCAGACACTTTTTATACTAATTACGACAAGAATCTGATCAAAGATCTACTATTCACATTGCAGACAACCAGCTGCCTTTGAGAAGGCCAGAAGGAGAATCAGAGTGCAGCAGTACTCTACAGTTCATGTTTCCCAGCAAGCAATACACAGATATATGCTGTCTTTGATTTTACAGTCAACCCTCGACTTACGAACTTAATCCGTTCCGGAAGGACGTTCTTAAGTCGAAAAGTTCGTAAGTCGAATCAGCATTTCCCATAGGAATGCATTGAAAACCAATTAATCCGTTCCGGCTGTTTTTGGTTCTTAGGTCGAGGGGCAGTTTGTAAGTCGAAGCATTAGTTCCCATAGGAACTAATGCAAATCCGGTTAATCCATTCCTACCACTAGGGGCAGAATTTTTTTTCTCCTTTTAACCTAAGATGACTTAGGTTAAAAAAAAGGAAAGAAAAGAGGGAGGGAAGGAGGGAACAGACACCTTTTCAACAGAACACCTTGAAAGTTCAAATTTTGCACTTTCCCCGCCTCCCACGCAGTTTTTTTCCGGTTCATAACTCGAAGCAAAGTTCGCAAGTCGAGGCTATATTTTTCTATCAGAGCGGTTCGTAAGTCGAAATGTTCGTAACTAGGGCCGTTCGTAAGTCGAGGGTTGACTGTAGTGGGAATACACATGCTTGACAACTGGTTGCTACTGACAGCCTTATCTCATGAAAGCAGAGGTTGCCAAAACTATAAAGAAGCAACAAATGGGAGAACTCTGAAAAGATGAAATAGATGACTTTCCATATATACTAAAGGAAGACAAAATAGCATGGGGTAGTGAATGAACTCACATGGAAGTGGTAGGAGTCATTTCTTCAATCACACTAGCTCCCAAATCCACAGAGTGGCTCAGAAAGAGAGCTCTGCAGTATCATCCAGTGCCCAGACACTAACGAGTCACTTTAGATTAAAAAAATCTAAGAATAACAGTGCAGGAAAATAAAAATATATACATTATGACAATCTTTTGATCTTTTAAAAACACAGAATGTTTTTTCATTCAACAGAAGTCTCAGTAACAGTAAAAAACAAACAAACAATAATACGGCTACCTAAGGCAAAAATCAAGACTGTGGTCTCATCTTTTACAATTACCATACTTTTTTTTTTCAACAAGAACAAAGATACATATTTCCTCTCAGAAAATCAGAACATAAAGATCAGGGAAGAAATGGGTGACAGCCTCAAGGTGATGCTCATGCTTCTTGCATACATCCAACAGACAGGTGAAAATTCACACTTCTTTCTCCCCTACCCCATCCCAATTTTTCCACAGAGGATGCAAATTCTCCTACTGCTCTCTGGGATTCTGCAGCAGCCTGTAGCACCATTGTCCACCTTGTACTAAAAGCAGCTTCACAGCCACTTACATCACCTCTTCTGCGCAGTGAAGGGAGTGGTGACCAAATAATCTGAACAGTACCGCAAAAGCAGTGAGCCTCCTTTACAGCATAATCCTATGGAAGTTCACATATGGAAGAGTGCAGTTCTGCTGAGATGCTGGAATTAAGATTATAGGTGAAAACGAAATAATAATACAAAATAAAAAACACAACAACACGCCAGCACCTTAAAGCCTAACTTTTTTTTTTATGTGACCTTTCGTGGACAAGTCCACCTCATCAGCTACAAGAGAAGTGGACTTACATCTGGTGAAGTGGACTTGTCCACAAAAGCTCAACATCAAAAAAATACAAGTTATTCTTTCAGATACCACCACATTTTTGTCTTTTTTTAAAAAAATCACCTACATATAATCTTAATTCCAGCAGGACTGCACACCTCCATATGTGAACCTCCATAGGATGATGCTGTATATAGGAGGTTCACCGCTTGACTGAATTACACCCACGGAATGGCGAAGACAAACCTGGGAGGAAACAGGGAGGCACAGCCAGAGCATGCTGGCAAGTGGGGAAAGAAAAGAAAAAAAGACAAAAAGGCAAAGCCTTGCAGCACTTTAAAGGAGAACGGGTTTATTTCAAGGTGAGCTTTCTCGGATCAACATCCACCCCTTAACACTTTTTTGCAACACGCTGAGACAGACTGACTGGTTTTACGTCTCTGGAAAAAGCCAGAGCACTACTAAAGCATGCAGGGACTCTGCCAGCCCCCTCCTCTGGGATGGGGAGGGAGACTTTTCCTATTTTAATTACTTTTTTCTGGCCAGAGGCGCAGATTTTCGGAAACACCAATTAATATTCTTTCTTCCCCCCCCCCCCTTCCAAACCAAAGTAACCCTCTCCTTCCGGGGGTCGGCAGCTGGGGGTGCAGTCCTTCGCCTTGAGGCCTTGAAACCTCCCCCCCCCCGCACCCACTCCCTCCTTCACGCACCTGCGCGCTCGGTTTCTAAGAGCGCCGCCCGCGGACCAAGGATGAGCTACACACACACACGCCCCCTCTCACCTGGCACGAGCCAGCCAAGCCCTCTCGCGAGACTTCCGCTCCAAATCCCGCCAAGCCCATCCGCTGTCCCAAAGATTTTTTTTTTTAAAAAAGCAGCAAGGAATTCCCACTGCGCAGCCGCAGCTGCAGCCATCTCGAGGGAGTGGGCGGAGCAACCGAGGGGTGTTTAAAAGAACGCCGGAAGTCTTCTCGGCCGGAGGGAGGTCCTGTCGGTCATTTCTTGGCCACGCCTCCTCTCGCTAGTCCGGGAGAAGGTTGGGAGGCGGGGCGTCGGTTTTTCTTGCCCTGAGAGGAGGCGGAGGAGGAGGAGGAGGAGGCGGCGGCGGCTGAGTAGGGCTCGAGAGTCCAGTCGCCTTTATTTCGAACCTTTTGGCCGTAATCCCATTCGCTGCCTTTCAGGCTGGGCGTGAAACGGGCCAGGAGGATCCTCAGAAGCGGGATGCGCGTGAGTGTGGGCAGGTACGTGTCCCATATAGATACTATATGTGCCGTGCACGCTGTGTAGTGTAAGTGTATCGCCCTGCCTGCATGCATGCATGCATGCTAACAACAACAGCAATAATAATACCACGTAGTATTATTTTAGAAAAATTAAATAAAATGAATAAAAAAATAAGATAATGCTTTTTTTTTGGAAAACGGGTGCAAAAGCTGCAGCCTCCGCAAAGGATATAACGGGGGAGGGGGCGCGCGGGGTTTCATGCGATGGAAAAAGAATGTTAATTCCGAGGTCTTCGGGATGCTTCTAGTAGTTGCTTTCGGAATGGAACAAGGCAACGACCCCAGCAATCAAGCCTTTGAGATGTTGCAATCATTCGTTCTGTTAAGATGGACCTAAGGCTCCCTTTTTTGTTGTTTCTAGATTATCCTCTAGATATGTATTCATAGCCAAATCCTGTATATATAGTTTGTTATCCACAGAAAAGTCCTCCTCAGTTTGGTTACTCCCACTTTAGCGCTGCGCAGCCTAATTGGAATCGGGATTGGGAATAAACATCATCTTCTAGGAAACAGCGGGATCCCCATTGATTTTTAGTAGGAGTCACCTCCACGTGAGAAACTGCCTTGCAGAGAATTAGCCCATCGTCCTTTCAGGCTTAGTGTTGCCCACAGTGGCTGGTAAGTGTTTTTCTCCAGGCTCTGAAGCAGGAGATTTTCTTTAGCCTTACCTGAAGATTGCAGGGATTGAATCTGGGATTTTCTGCATGCAAAGCACGTGCTGCCCAAGTGAGATGCAGTCTGAAAGGCTGCATGCAGGTGGTTGATTGCTAGAAAATTGGTAAGAGGATCATAGATTCTGCCTTGCACAGCATTAGTACACCTAACTATTATCTCTTTACATTGACTGTGCTAGATGGGAATCATTTCAAGTAGGAGTATTTCTCAGTCCAGTTGGGAGATGCTGCATTTGAACCTGGGTCTTTATGCATACACAGGTCTTCCTTTTCCTCTTAATTGTGTTATATTTTATTTATTTATTTAAAATATTTTTACCCTGTCTTTCTCTGTAAAAAGGACCCAAGGTGGCTTACATCATTGAAAGAAAATATTTAAACCTGAAAACAATGAGTATACAATAGTGGTTAACATCATTAAAAGACAATATTTAAAGCTAAGAACAATGAGTAAAGAGGCGTCTTGCATCATAAAAAAGGAATATTAAAGCTAAGAACAATAAGTGTACAAATATTTAAAGAAAAATAACACTCTGAGAAATGGAATACACAAGTAGTACTAAAAATCCAGTCAAAGCAGTAATGCATAACAGTCCATCTAAAATCACACACAGGTAGCTAGTTACTGAGGGAAGGCTTGCCTGAAGAGAAAGGTATTTGCCTGCTTGTGGAAGGACAGCAAAGATGGGGCCAGTCTGGCCTCCCCTGGGAGGGAGTTCCAGTGTCAGGGAGTGGCAACAGAGAAGGCTTTCTCCCGTGTCGATGTTACCAGCCAATTTTGGGTTCCGGCTTTCCGGCGAGGAAATCAGGCAGAGACACGGCAGCTGAACCGAAGGTCCAATTTTATTCAAATAGCAAAGAAAGGACAGCTGGGACTTCTCTTAAAAGCAGAGAAGACCCCCAGAATACAGTGCACACATGTTTTATATGATACAGACAAAGAGTTCTAAAAGTACTACAATTCTATTGGTTAATTGTACTCCAACTTTGGATCCAGTCCCTCATTGGATAATTAATGGTAACTAGCTAATCTATTGGTTAAAATGTAAGAAAATATATTATGCCCCATCTTTCCTTGACCTATGTTCATGATGCGCCTAAAAGCCTGGGGCATAGAGTATCTATTTCCCTTTATCTATTGCTATGTCTATGTATTGTCTGGGCCTAGTTTCTCTGAGGCCTGTGTTCTTCTCTGCTAAGGGTTATCTGTGAATGTTTCAAGGTTGAATTCTCCCGAGGCCTGGTTTTCCTCCGAATGTACTGTCAGTTACTAATTCATTGATCAATCTTAAAATATAGTTTCAGCTTTCCTAGGTATCATCCCCATCAGATGCACCTGTGAAGGTGGCGGGACTGAAAGGTCTCACATGATCTTAACACCCGAGCTGGCTCATAATGGGAGATACAGTCTTTGAGATAGCTTGGACCCAGGCCATTTAGGGCTTTATAGGTTAAAACCAGCACATTGAATTGTGCCCATAAACTGATTGGCAGCCAGTGCATATGATCCCTGTGACCAGCCCCAGTTAGCAGTCTGGCAGCTACATTTTGGACCTGCTGAAGTTTCCTGACACTTTCCATTGGCAGCCCCACATGGAGCATGTTACAGTAATCCAGCCGGGAAGTAACTAGGACGAGTATGACAGTGGCCAGATTAGGTATCTCCAGAAACTAATGTAACTGGCGCACTTCTACTGTTGCTCTCTCATTATTGATAGCATTTTAGCATTCTCAGTGGTCTTGCTGTTCATTTTTATGGCACTTCTCGCTGTTGTGGGTGGCATCTCATTTTGCTGCATTTGATCTAAACTAGACATGGGATATTTGTATATGTCTCCCAGGGGAGACAAATATGAATTTTGGCACCACAGGTATCTGGGCCGTTTGGATCCTCCCCCAGAACTGGCCAGTCCACATCACTCACCATGCACAGCTATCTTCATTTGCGATGCACCAGTTGCGGAAGTAGCCCGGACGGCTCTTCCCTGCACAGCTGACCACTCAGCAGCTGAGCAGGAGACTTGTCATCCCACCCCCTCGCTGGAGTGGTCGGCTGTGCAGGGAGGTGGGGAAGCACCCGCCAGGCTACTTCCACAATTGGTATGTCACAAACTACAATGGCTTTGTGAGCTGCGCAGTGAGTGGTAAGTGGACCAGCTGGTTCTGGGGGCAGGTTCCAAATGGTCCAGGCACGTGTGGTAGGCATATCCCATGTCTAATCTAAATTCGAAAACCCTGGAAGGTTTGCCATAAGTTGGAATTGACTTGTCGGCACACAATTATTACTATTATTTTAGTCCCCAGTTAGAAATGTGGGACTTAAGTCAACATGTACATAAATCCCACTGAGTCAGTGGGTCTAGCAGGAGGATTTTGCACTTAGTTCTTATTCTCTCATCTTTTTAAAGTTGTGATTGTTTTTCAAGAATTTGTATTTGTTATCAGCTTTGAACTTCTGGAGAATAGGAATCGTATTAATTATTTAGCTTTGCAACCTATTTCTGTGTTGGTTTACACTGAAGTAAGTCCCATTAAGGTTGTGGATGCAGAGGTTGGAAGCTTGATTTTCACTGTGCCTCCCAGGGAGAAAAGCTCACCTCGGGCAAGCTGCACAGTCCCAGAGTGGCCCCAGAATAAGAGCATAGTAAATCACTTCTGAGTACTCTAGACCTACAAAACCTTGGAAAGGGTCACCATAAGTTGGAATCAACTTGATGACACAAAGATATATACACCAGGAAAGTGTGTATGGGGTGATAGTTCTGTACTGCAGTGCTGTAAATGTTTATCACACAATAAATCACATGCAACTGAGTGGGACTTGCTTTTCTATGAAGCCATTTAGGAGGATTGTACAGTTAGACAAGGAGCTTTTTTGTGCAGCAGTAGAATTTGTGATCTAGTTATCACACTCCCTTTAATATACACAATATCTTCTTGTTTCCCCCAGCGTGCATTCTTTTTCAGCAACCAAATCTTGAGTTGCTGGTTTTGTCAGAGAAACAGAAGATGGAAATTCTTGCTGCTCTACCACAACCCAAGTGAAAATCTGCCAGTAGATTCTGATGTATCTTCTGCCCACTATAGGAAGTTCTGTAGTAGCCAGTACAGAACTGTGTTGTTGACTAAAACTGCTTCCTTTTTACTGGCTCTTGTTCTGTGCTTTTACTTTATTTTTCTCTTTTTATCCTGCCCATTCTTCCAAATTGCTTCCTGCAATCTGCAGAGCCCCCTCCATGATTCCATTTTATTTTCACAGTGACTCTATATGTTCAGTGATTACAGGACTGATGGAACTTGCATTCCAACAACATTTCGAGGAATCAAATTCCCAAACTCTGGGTCCACAAAAGAGTACCCAAACTTAACGGGACTTATTTCAGTGTAAACAAACACAGAAATAAGTTGCAGGGTTATATAATTTATTCATACAATTCCTATCCTCGTTTTCTTCAGAAGTTCAAAGCTGATAACAAATACAAAGTCATGAAAAACAATCATAGCTTAAAAAAAAAGACAAGAGAATAAGAGCTAAGAGCAAAATCCATCTCCTAGACCTACTGAATTCATGGGACTTATGTTGATTTAAGTCCCACGTTCTAACCGGGTGCTCGTATAATAATAATTATGTGCTGTCAAGTCAATTCCAATTTATGGCAACCTTTACCAGGGTTTTTGAATTTAGATTAAATGCAGCAAAATGAGATGCCACCCACAACAGCATGGAGAAGTGCCATAAAAACAGAACACAGAACCCTTAAGAACTCTAACATTGCTGTCAATAATGAGTGAGCAACAGCCAGAGGTATAGACTTACACAATTAAGAGGGGAAAAAAGAGCTATGTATGCCTAAAGACCCAGGTTCATATCTAGCATCTCCCAATTGGACTGAGAAATACTCCCACCTGAAATTATTTTGATCTGCCACAGTCAACGTAAAGAAATGATACTTAGTTAGTACTAATACTGTGCAAGGCAGAATCTATGATCCTCTTACCAATTTTCTAGCAACCAACCGTCCGCATGCAGCTTTCAGGCTGCATCTCACTTGGGCAGCACGTGCTTTGCATGCAGAAAATCCCAGATTCAATCCCTGCAATCTTCAGGTAAGGCTAAGCAAATCTACTGTTTCAGAGCCTGGAAAAAAACACTAGCAGTCACTGTGGGCAACACTTAAGTGTGAAAGGACCATGGGCTAATTCTCTGCAAGGCAGTTTCTCACGTGGGGGTGACTCCTACTAAAATCAGTGGGGATCCCCCTGTTGCCTAGAGAATTTAACGTGATGCCATAATATGTGTTTTTACACAGTGTTTGTGCATTTTATTTGACATTTTGAAGGGAATGTAAAGCTGTGATGAAGACCAAGCTCAAGAATAGAAGGATGGTCTGTACAGAACTGCTGGATAGCTCAGTGGCTTTGGTATCTGGCTGCAGAGCCAGAGGCTGGGAGTTCAATTCGAGTCCAGCCTCCTGGACAGTGGCTGGACTCGACAATCCATAGAGTCCTTTCTGGCTCTACAGTTCTAAGACTATTATAGTCTGAGGAGCTGTATTGCTCCCATACCTCTTTTCTACACAGACTTTTTTTCCCTTCTTGCTTATTAATTTCTTTCTCATTTCTTTCCCTCTAAAGGTTTCCTTGATGTTGCTATTATCTGAGCCATCCTTCCTCAGCTACTGTTAGCAGTCCTTTGTCTTTTTGAAGTTTGCCAACCAAGAATCAGAAGTTGCAATGAGTTACAAACAGAAGTGGAAATACTACACTGTATTGGGAGCTTGAGCACTCGAGCTTGCAAAATGAGTGACAGTGGCAAACCTGTCGAAAAGAACGCAGGGGAGGAGGAGACAAAAGATTTGAAAGACTTTCCTGAGAGCTTTAATCAGCTTGAATTGTTGGAAACGCACCGGGATCTAATCCCCAGAGGAACGCAGAGCCTCTGGTCTGGAGAGTCTGATGATGAAGATCAAGAAGACAAAACAGAGGAATGGTACCAAGCTCAAGAGAGAAAATTGGAAAACAACCCAGATAAGCTTCTGCTTTGGGCAGCTGAAAAAAATAGGGTAAGTCAGTTGGGAGGTTCATAACTTGGGCTTTTTTTAAAAATAGGCTAAACAACTCTTGCATCATTTCTAATACAGTCAGGGCAGTGGTGGAGAACCTTTGAGCTTCAGGGGTTGTTTGAGTACAACTCACACAGTTCTTTCCCATTGACTGTGGCAACTGGGGCTTCTGGGAGTTAAAGTACTAAACATTTAGAGCAGGGGTCTCCAACCTTTTTCACCCCGCGGACCGGCTGGGGAAGGCGGGGCATCCACTGCGCTTGTGTGCATGCGCAAACGGCAGCGCTTGTGCAGGCACACACGCTTGTGCGCATGCGCAAACGGCGGCACGAGCACGCTGGAGAGAGAGAGCATGTGGGTGGTGGGGCAGGTGGTCTGTCTCCACGGCCCGGTCCGGCTCAGGCCATGGACCGGCACGGGCCGCAGACCGGGGGTTGGGGACCTCTGATTTAGAGGACCAACATTTCCTCACTTGGGCCTTGAGAAATTGAAGTATGAAGTGGGATTCAATTGCTAGTCTCTTGTGCTTTAAGTCAATCATTAGAATTTAAGCTTGTCTCCAAAATAAGAGGAGCAGTGGTATGATGGAAGGTTGTGCACACAAGGGCAGTAAAACCAAGAGCAGTAACATTTTGTCTTGGTGTCTTCTGTGTACTGTGATATAGAGACAATGCAATAATTAGTAAAATAGGTCTGACATAATTTCATGTTATCAATGCAAGAACTCTCGGACATGAAGAGCCAGTGTGATGTAATGTTTGTTGCAAGGGCTGCAGAATCTGCTCAGAGATGGTGGGTTTCAGGTTTCACCTCTGGCAATGTGGATTAGTATGTCCCAAACTTCCTAGGCAAGTAGCTAGCAGTCACTAAGTGCCTCAACACCCCCCCCCCCATGCCCCCCCCATGCCTTAAATTGAAATCTGAAAATTGGCATCTCTGACTGGGTTCTGCAGCCTCCATTTTGGAACTTGCTTTAAACGAGGAACCTGATCCATGCATGTGGCTGTGGATTTTGAGACTTATATTTTTTTTTCTCCACCACCCTGAGCTCGTCAAACCCCAGTTTGATGAAGACTCATGCAGAATCAAAGGCTAGCCTCTTTGAGATTTTAGTGGTCTAACAAACATATTGGCCACCTTATCTTCAGATTATGTATAAGGACCACACCACTCCTTTTGATTAGACTAGAAAGGTAATAGTTAAGCTCTTTTCAAAAGCTGAGAAGGAATAAACTTCAGCAAGGCTCAGTAAACTTCATACGTATTTAGGGCCAGGTTTTCAATAGTCAAACTCCGTATTCTGTCAGTGGTCCAATACTTGACCTAAAAATAATGTTTTTCTCTCTCTTTCTCTCCCAGCTTGCTACAGTACAAAGGCTCCTGTCTCAAAATCTGGCTTTAGTAAATGTCCAAGATGAAGACCAATATACCCCTCTCCACCGTGCTGCCTATAGTGGACACTTGGAAATTGTTCGTGAGCTGATTGCTCATGGTGCAGATATTCATGCATTAACCGTGGATAGTTGGACCCCACTGCATAGCGCTTGCAAGTGGAACAACACAAAGGTAGCTTCATTCTTGCTTCAGCACGGGGCAGATATCAATGCTCAGACCAATGGTTTACTGACACCACTGCACCTTGCGGCAGGAAACAGGGAGAGCAAGGAAACCCTGGAACTCTTGCTCATGAATCGCTATTTAAAGCCAAATCTCAGAAACAACTTGGATGAAACAGCCTTTGATATTGCTCGAAGGACTGATATATATCACTACCTGTTTGAAACAGTTGAAAATTGCACAAATTCTGTGTCCGATTCATAAGAGGTGTAAACATTTGAATGTTGAGTATGCTGCCCATGTCTTTGTAAGAAAAGCATTTTGTAATTGCACTCAGATTTGGTGCTTTCAACTCCACCTCTCACCATAGCTTTACTCTAGGACAGTGGTTCCCACCTGGGTGGCCCAAGTGTTCTCGGACTGCAATTCCCAGGAGTGAAATGTTCTTGGACTGCAATTCCCAGAAGCTGTGCTGGCCAGAGTTTCTGGGAATTGCAGTCCAAGAACACCTGGGTTAACCACTGCTCTAGGAGATTCTCAAATACTATATCACTTTGTTACAATGTTGTTATTTTTGTAATACAAAACCATACTATCCTTATATATTTGAAACACTTCCACTTTTACTTGAAAAGCTTAGGAGAAGTTCTCAATATCCTAGAATTGTTTCCTACACACACCATTTAATAGGATAGAAGTAACTCAAGTTATTCCCAGTTCCAAAAACAGCATTGGAACACTCAGAAGGGGACGTCACATTGTCCCAAACAGTGGCTGTTTCTTTTGTTTTAAAGATATCGGGAAATTAATGAGATGTGATTGCTGACGGACAAGCCTGAGCAGAAGGGAGCATTGGAGATAAATTATCAGTTTATAGCTTCTAGCCAGTACTAAGGTTAGCACCCAGCCATCAACAGAAGATAATGACATTTTCTCTGCTGTTATAAATGTAATCAAATTTAAAACAAGTTTTAAACTTCAAAGGCATACTCCAGTATTTGGTCTACCCGTCTACCTTCAGAACATAAAACTTTGCATTTTCAGGCTGTCATTTTTAAGGGGATTGTGAATGCCTCTATGAGGGAATGTTATGCAGGAGCAGTATTTTCCCAATTAATCCACAATATTAAATTCCACTGATGGCTTCAGTTTTTCAGTGTTGAGTGGGTTCTTTGTATAATGTTTCCATAGTAGGCATTTAGCAGTGATAGCTTCTTAAAAGATAGTTGCAGCAGCACAAAATATAAGAGCTGAAGAAATCTAAGAGTCAGATTGCAGAACTTACTCAGTAGTACCCCAGTTCATATTTATTTGCCCTCCTTTTGGAAGCCTTTGTCCATGATTCATAAACATGAGAAGCAGTCTCTTGTCATACATGTTGATCTCCAGTCTTAAAGACATGTTGGGCTAGTTCACCTGGCATTTCAGTACACCCAAGGTTGAAGGAATTTGTGTAAACACTGTTCATGGTTTCAAGAGAGCTAGACGGTTCCACCCTGTTAACATTAAAGGTTTGTACTGAGCAGAAGCAGAGTACAAACGCATTGGTTATCATTTGCATGTATAGCATCTTTGTGTATATATGGAATGGCATACGTGCAATGAGGTGTGGAGGCTGTGCTGATTGCGAGAACTGGAGCTACAGAATTGAGTCTTCATCTCTGCAAGAAATATGGGCTCATGAAAATAGGACTATTGTGTACTACGCTGGAACTCATGTGTTGTGTTTTGTGTGAACCAGGCTTAAATTAAAAGTAAATCCCACTAAAATGAACTCATTTGATTTGCTGTGGTCTGATATTGGTCCATTGTTACTGATCAAGGTGGGCGATATTCAGCCCTCCAGATGTTGTCCTAGCCAGTGGTACGGGATGTTGGGAGTTGCAATCTAATATCTGTTTGGGATTTTGCAAGTTTTAGTCCCAGAGTTGCTTCTTCCAGTGGTAAATGTAGAATGTCCTCTTTCTAATTGAGGCTAGTCCTGATTAAATGGCTTGAAGGCTGTAACTACCCAGAACCCATAAGCTAAAATCCACTTATCTCTGAAATAGGATCAACCAAATAGTTTGTACAGCCAGAAACATTGTAATCCAAAGCCCCAATTCTAAACTATAACTTGAAAGCACAAAAAAGTCCTCTGAAAGCCTATGGAACGTTCTTGAATATATGTTTGATTAGCTACGAAGTGTTGCAGTGTGCTCCATAAATTGAGTTGACTTAAGATTACTAGTACATGATGCTGTTTACTTATAAGTCGACCTTTCTTCTCCCAACTACGCTTCTTTATAAACATGCCAGTCTTGATAAAATCAGTAAAATACCATTTTCCTAACTATATTTATTGGAAAGTAAAACTCGTTGAAATGGATGACATTTAACTTTTGAATAAACTGCTGGCATAAGACTGTACATTCTGCTATTTTAAGCACACTTTTAAATGTTTCAGGAGCTGCCATCTAAGCCATTTTAAACATCAGTGTATTAACTGAAGTGGTTTGCAGATCACTGCCTTAAGGTTACACTACAAATTTAAGCTGATTTAAGTGTCACAACCTCTCCCTAAACAACTCTGAGAACTGTAGTTTTGTATAAGAATCCTGTGACTCCCTCAAGGGCAAAAAGGGTTATCTGAATTTTGGAACTACAATTCCCAGTAGTCCCAGGGAGCTATGGAAAATACGGAGGTTTAGAATTATTTCAAATGTGTAATGTAGAGAGAATTACTTTGTGGCATGCCTTCAGGTAGTGCAAATCAGCAAAGATCTACTATGACTGAGAGCAGCAAAGCGCTAGTGCATTATTATGAGAGAACTGGAATATTTATTATATTAAATGACAAAGACAGATGCAGTCAAAGTTCACTTTATATTTTTTCTTTTGTGAGATAACTTGTTCACTTTTGAAAGCTGCATGAAAAGTGAAAGTGAATGTAACTGAATTTATGCAGGTAACATTTGAAATGATGTATACTGTAATTCTGCTGTGAGTCTTAAAAATAAAATATTTAACACAGTGAAACTTGATCAGGTCTTCTGTTCCAAGCTCAGCTGCAGCGATCTGTGGGTGGAATAAGAGCACTACCTTGGATACTAATAGAGTTCTCAGAAATGTTGGCGATAACATGCCTTTGAAGCTCTGTCTTAAGGGGAAATGCATAATTGCATTTACTTGAGAGCTTGGCTGGAAGTTACAGCACTTTGTGCAGGCCTTTTATAAAATGGTTATTCATATACACCAGCATTTTCTTTGATGATATGGAAACGGCTTCCTAGCAGTAAGTATGCTTTTATCAACAGCCTACAGAAATGAACTCTGAGACCAGAAAACATCCCTTGTTCCCTGTGGTATTGTTCTTCTTCACCTTACTAGAATACCACCACCCTCATTCGTTTGCTACCTCAGGACATACAGCAAGCTATGTTTCGAAACAATTCAGGATGGTGCATTTTACTTAGATACGCAGTGAGCATTAACAGATTACATAGTGATATATCTGATGAGGGGAAGAAACTGCTTTATATTTTTGCTAGGTCTGCGTGGGCATCAAGATAACCAGCATTGTAGGTTTGTGTCAAAAGCAAGACTGGTACTTTGCAATACTTAACAGGTAACATGTGTTAACATTTTGTTGGGTGTGATGTTTTTTGTGTTGATGCTTCTTCAAAAGCAAAGACTAAGGCACAAGAATAATGTACTATTCATCTAGGAAACCGCTGGTTACAATCCTAGTCAAGTGTGTTAAAAGTAGCCCTTTTTTAAAGAAAGCAACGATTTACAATTGTGCATAAAATTGCAGGCTAGATAAACTTAATGGCGTGTTGGATTTAGAAGGGAGAACAAAATTGTAGAAGTACTGTGGCATATTTAAGAGTTACAAATTTATTTCAGTGGGACCTTTTATGGATTACAGTCTTATCTCTTCAGACATATAAAATTCTGCTGCCATGGGAAGGAGCTCTTCCATGAGATTGCACTCCAGTAAGTATCCTTCTGGCCACTAGGTATGACTACCGATATATATTATTTTGCTCCAGAGATCGGTAGCTTTGCCTAAGACAACTGGCAAAGCAGGGTGGGGTGAGGGCAGGATCACGTCTTCAGCGCGATGAACTCGATAGGTTTGTCACCTTGGTCTCATGTAAAATCTAAAACTTCATTTTGTCTTTCTGGCAGTCTTTTGCTTGAAAGACTGCCAGAGTTTTGCTTGAAAGACTGCCAAAGTTTCACACTGTCTTTGCCTGATGGGGAGCTGTGACAAGGTCAAAAGTTTGCATTGTCACTTTTTAGTGACCCAGAACTTTGCTATCAGGAATTTAGGGGTTTGACACCAACCCCCTCCATCCTTGCATTCAGGTAGTGCCTCCTTTTAACAAAACTGCATTATTTGCAAAACTGCATTAGTGTTTTTTTTTCCCCTGGCAGGTGCAATGCCTTGATGGGGGAACCTTCACCTGTTGAACTACTGCCTAATTCAGCTTTAAAAGGGATAGGGCTGGCGACCCATGGGTGTGAAGAAGTGGCCCTGAGGTGCCTAGGAAGCGCTACACCTTGTCAATAGTAGCTTGGGATTTGTGCTGCTCGGTTGTTTTGGGCTTCACTGAGGCAATCCCCAAGGCCTAAGCTCAACAATATCCCCACTGGGCTTCTAGCATAGCCCTGGTTGCCATGACAACTCCCCGGAGGCCTGGGCCTTGCCTGACTCTAGGCCTGGGCGTACAATCCTATAATTGTCTCTTCCCCCTCGAGGAGTGCCGCTCCCATTTTACCCAGTCCAGGTCCCCTCCCGACCCCAGTGGGTGAGAGAGAGCAGGCCCACCAGCAGCTTCGCGCTCCCCGCCCATTCTCCTCCCTCCTCCTCCTCCTCCGCGCCGCCGCTGCATCTACAAGCCTGGGGCTCGTTCCTATGGCAACCGGCCTGCGCGTCCCACTTGCCTGGGCGCGGCTGAAGCAGGCGGCGGGGCGGCGGTAAAGAGGACGACGATCACAACCACGGTGCAGGGGCGATGACAGCGTCGGTCGGCGACCAACTGGAGCCCAGGGTGGGGGACTCGGGAAGCCGGCCCTACACGGAGTACAATGAAGGGGGGCAGCCTTGTGAGTGTACGCGGGGTGGGATGGTGGGGGGGGGAGGGTGAAGAGATGGGGCGCAGGAGTTGTACAGATGCTCCATGCTCCCCATGTTTGAGCAGACTTTTACGGTATATTCTTCAGGGATCACCTCGCTTATTCTTCCCCACGGTGTGGGTGGGTGGGTGGGGGGCACTGCTGTTGCTATCCAGTAAGAACAGAGTATGGTTTATTCTCCCCCACCCTGTAGTGGGACATAGCCTAGCCCTAGGGTGACCACCCACACATAACCAAAAAGGAGGATGTTGTTGTTGTTTAGTCGTTAAGTCGTTTCCGACTCTTCGTGACCCCATGGACCAGAGCATGCCAGGCCCTCCTATCTTCCACTGCCTCCCGGAGTTGGGTCAAAGTCATGTTGGTAGCTTCGATGACACTGTCCAGCCATCTCGTCCTCTGTCGTCCCCTTCTCCTTTTGCCCTCACACTTTCCCAACATCAGGGTCTTTTCCAGGGAGTCTTCTCTTCTCATGAGATGGCCAAAGTATTGGAGCCTCAGCTTCACGATCTGTCCTTCCAGTGAGCACTCAGGGTTGATTTCCTTCAGAATGGATAGGTTTGTTCTCTTTGCAGTCCAGGGGACTCTCAAGAGTCTCCTCCAGCACCACAATTCAAAAGCATTGATTCTTCGGCGGTCAGCCTTCTTTATGGTCCAGCTCTCACTTCCATACATCGCTACTGGAAAAACCATAGCTTTTGACTGTGCGGACCTTTGCCGGCAAGGTGATGTCTCTGCTTTTTAAGATGCTGTCTAGGTTTGTCATCGCTTTCCTCCCAAGAAGCAGGCGTCTTTTAATTTCGTGGCTGCTGTCACCATCTGCAGTGATCATGGAGCCCAAGAAAGTAAAATCTGTCACTGCCTCCATATCTTCCCCTTCTAAAGGAGGATGGAAGAGGACATATTTACATAAAATTACAAACACAAATATATATGTGAGCAGCTGCAAAATTAGATTTTAAAAAAAAATAATGTAGGCAGAATTGCAATGCATTTCAAGTGGGGAAGACAGGTGGTGCTATGGATGGGCAGCTTCAGTATCCATTCTGGTGTGTTATCTTTAAATCATCCCTTCAAAAGGAGGACCCCTTGGAAAAGGGGCTTGTCTTGCAAAGAGATGACAGTTCTCCTTAAAAGCAGACTTGTGGTCACCCTAACAAGTCTGGTCTTTTGCAGTGGCATCTACCTGAATCATCAGACTCAGCCAGCCTCCACCTAAATTGGCTTTGCCATGATTGCGAAGCTGTTTTTATACTTCCTTTCCAAGAGAGGTATCATCCATCTGGTGGGAAGATTTCTCCCTCACCCATAGTAGACCCACCATTCATGTTTAAAATAGAAGCTGTCTAAATTCACCCAGTAGTGACAGCTATCCTGGCTTGCAGTGTTACAGTATCCTTGGGCAGGTTATTAATCCCCCATGTTTATTTGGTACATGTATACATTTATACATATAGGGACGTGGTGGCGCTGCGGGTTAAACCGCAGAAGCCTCTGTGCTGTAAGATCTATAGATCTGCAGCTGTAAGATCGAATCCATGCGAGCGCCCGTCGCTTGTCCCAGCTCCCGCCAACCTAGCGGTTCGAAAGCATGCAAATGCGAGTAGATAAATAGGGACCACCTCAGTGGGAAGGTAACAGCGTTCCGTGTCTAAGTCGCACTGGCCATGTGACCACGGAAGATTGTCTTCGGACAAACGCTGGCTCTATGGCTTGGAAACGGGGATGAGCACCGCCCCCTAGAGTCGAACACGACTGGACAAATTGTCAAGGGGAACCTTTACCTTTACCTATACATTTATATCCCATCTTTCTTCCAAGGATAGTCTGTGCATATGGCTGCCCTCCTCATCTTATCATGAGTCTGTGAGGTAGGTCAGGCTCAGAGGGAATACTGGCCCAAAGTCACTCATTGGGACTCATAGCTGTAGGGAAGATTTAAACTCAGGACTCCCTAGTCCTAATCTTCCATTCCCACCACAAACCATGCTGGCTGTCATAATAATTATAAGAATATTCCCCGTACCATGAGAGTTTATTGTACATGACTAAAACATCATTGTGAGATAATTATTTTTTCATATCGTGGAAAGATTGCTGCCCTCAAGGGACATTCCTTCCATAGTAGTCAACAAGGAGATCAAAATTCAGCCAGTGACGGCACGCACCATTCACAAATTCCCATGATATTTCTCTTCCTTACATCCCAGTTACACTTCTCTTTCAAATGGAACTTCTAAATTGCACTGGAGCTTCCATTTTTCTCATATTTCACAGTCAAACAGCACACTTTCAGACCTGTTAATTGCATTGTCCATAGTTTTTATACCAATAATATTGCTTAATCTAGTGGAGCTGTTAAACAGACCAACAACAACAACAAATTAAGTACACACCACAGATTATTACCCGTGAAGAAGATCATAAACTGTTTGGGCCAAAATGCATTGGACAGGTTTTAAACTGTAATGAATCTACAGTTTTTATACATCCTGGGACTTTGGTCTCTGTTTCATAATTCACTTCATGTGTAATGTAGGCAATGATGTGGTAGAATCATGGTTCACAAGGGTAAAGCAACTCTCATGCTTCTGTGTTCCTTGGAGTTTAATTTCAGTTTCAGCAACAATGTATTACTGTCAGCTATCCCTGCTATCTTTATCTTGAATGGGTAAGACTCATTAACTGTACAAAATATCTGCTCCTGACAGAGATGAAAACAAGTAGAACTGGTTAGGTGATATAACAGATCGCACATTCATAGGGTCGGCATAAGTCAGAGGCAACTTGTTGGAACGCAATAACAACACATCTTGCTGTGCTTTGAGAGACTCCAGCCCCCTTTTCTTTTATTTCTTTTTCCTTTTTTGGCCACTGATGGGTATTAAATTTTCCCAGTTAAAAAATGTTAAAACTATATTTTCAATTAACATAAATTTACTGTAGTGAGCACTGTAGTGTAGCATTGAGCAGGGGGTTGGAATCAGTGGTCTTATATGCCCTTTCCAACTCAATTATTCTATTATTCTGTTACCTTTACACTCAGTTCAGTTAACAAAAATCCATAGCAGAGACGACAACCAGTGTACTGCATTAAAAAAAAATCAGACTAGTCTCTTTAGCCCCATCCTATAAGAGTGCAGCCTTGAGCTGGGGGGAAATCTGAGAAGTGGTCTTGCTGAGATTGCCCACCCCAGTGAACAGGTTATCACTTTTTATGGTGACACAGATTTATACACATCCCAGAAAGAGGACTTTTTTGGTTACTTCCCCAATTTTGTGCCCTACCGATGTAATTACAACTCCCATCATAGCCATAACTGATGGGAACTGAGAATCTCAGGAAGGTCAGTTGACCATGTCCATGTGCTCTGCTTCACCTCCACTGCTGTTGAATTGTAGTATCTGTATATGTCTGATTATGCAATTGAAAGTTGCTGCTCAGACCAACAGTGACAAAGTTTGCTTCTACAGTTCACAGTGTATATGTAATTTTATTTGTATGCAGCACCCTCTGGTGCCCCAAAGAAGAAAATAAATTAACTGTGTCTTTTTACCAAACAATTTACTGTACAACATACCTTTTTCAGCCTTCATCATAGGTTTCCATAATAGTTTTTTAGATACTAAGGGATCCATTTACAAAATTCTTAAATCAATACTGGAAGATGAGGTATGCTTTTTTGTTTCTGTAGAAAAACTGGAAGCATACTTCATTTCATGCCCCAGAGAGTTAACTGAGGTTAGATTCCATTTATTTGATGAAGCCTCTGGACCTCAGGTTCCCTACCCCAGCATAAAGAATACTGATATGGAGATACCAATTGTCTGTATTTGCATAATACACCCCCTTAAGTCTGTTAGTATGTTATGGAAATATAAAAGATTATGCTGTTCAATTTCCCCCCCATAAATATAGTACTTTACATCTGGGAAAAGATATGCCACAGTTGTATGCTTAAGCTATAGAGCACCACTGGTTTCTATAAAGCACAATTATTATTTTTCTTAAATATTTTGTTTGCCTTTTATATGATTTTTATAATATTAATTAGAATAATTTTTGTTAAGCATGACTATTTATTATTATATAGTTTTCATAGTGCCAAGACATAGTATTCAGGAACTAACTTATGCCTTGAAATTACTTTTTGTGAAACAGGGAAGAAGTTTGTATATGTTGAACCACCCAGGAGAGTTAAGGAAGTACTCGAAGAAGAGCTTTATTTCCATAGAGATGACTGCAGAGTCAAACACCCTTCAGAAGGTAGGCTATTTTGTCTGATAGAAGTACAAAAGGGAAACAAAATTATATGGGAAAATAACCTCTGAAAGAATGTTTTATGAATAGGTTGGATTCATACTTCAAGCAGACCACATTTCTTCAATCTGGCACCATTCAGATCTGGACTATGTCCCATCATCCCCATTCAACAATCTATATTTTGCTAGGTTGTCCCTTCGCAGCTTTCCCTTGTTTTCCCACTATGTC
Source organism: Intellagama lesueurii (assembly GCA_037013535.1). NCBI lineage: Eukaryota > Metazoa > Chordata > Lepidosauria > Squamata > Agamidae > Intellagama > Intellagama lesueurii. The sequence continues at coordinate 14,644,197 of JBAJHW010000003.1, forward strand.
CCACACACACACTTTTTTTCTTACCATAACAATCCTTAGTACAACGAAAGAAAACAGATGCATGTACAGTATATTTCAACTGATAGTTCTTGGACACTGGTTTCATACCTTGGGTCCCCAGATGTTATTGGACTAAAACTCCCAGAAGCCTTCACCACTAGCTCTGCTGGCCAGAATTTTTGGGAGTTGTATTTCCAGAACATATGGGGACCCAGGTTGAAAACCACTGTTCTAGGAGATATCCATCTGGAAATTCACTCACTTCCTAATATACTTCACATGATTGTTGTCATAGATATAAAAGAATAACCTACATGTGTTTTGCCCTGAACATGTTGGAAAACAGGCTGCCAACAGATGACGAGTGTGACATGATCATAAGCCTATTTTATAATTTGTCCAAACCTAGATTGCAACTTGCAAGCTGCTGTTACAGATTTCTGTTCTGGGAAATCATAGAATCATAAAGTTGGAATGGACCTATAAAGCTATCGAGTCCAACCCCTTGCTCAATGCAGGAATACAAATCAAAGGATATCTGCCAGGTGGTTATCCAAATTTCTCTTGAATGCCCTCAGTGTAGGGAGGGGAATTAATGTAAACTTCAAGTGGGCTAGTTAATCTTAAATAAATTATTAGACAAGTGCTACATTGAAATACATATATATTATTTGATACTAAAATGGGGACAATCCATTCTGTGATTCATATTTCTTGTCTGGTGAGTACAATAACAGCAAATTCATTGGCTTTGCTAGAGCCTGCTCTTGTATTCATTCACTGGGACACTAGCCAAATGTGCAATTATCTATTGGGCAAGAAAGAAGCAGAAAGGGAAAATAGACTGAAAGAATATTTCAACTTCATTTAACAGCTATTGAAAGCCAGGGTTTGGCTATAGGTAGCTGAACATTAATCTTTGAAAAGACAGATTCAGAATCCCCATAAATCCCCCTCTTGCCCCCTCCCCACTTAGCAAGAATAAAAGGCCAGTTGTTCTGTGCTGTTAGATCACTTCCAACCTATGGCAACTCTAATAGGGTTTTGGTGGTAAGTGAGATGTTCAAGGAGTGTTTTACTGTTGCCACACACACACACCCTTAAGTTTCCAGATCCAAGCAGAGATTTGAACACAGGTCTCCTGAGTCATAGTCCAACATTTTTTTCACTACACCACACTGGCTCTCAAAAGATAAGAGTGTGCAAATAGCTTTACATTTTGCTGTCGCTTTACACACTAATTTTCTTGCTGAAGAATCCCAAAGCATCCGCTGTCGAACTCATACACACTTTAGAGTGATTCTTGAAATACGTCTTTTACCTTTTTTGTAGCTGTCAGTGTTCAGGTCCACATTACCTATGCCATACAGTAGAACTGAGAACATATAGCACCATGCAAGGCCAGATTGAGGTATGGCGACCTGGGTTAGAACCCAGAGCCTACTATCTGCAGGGATCTATTAGTATTAGACAAATAGGAAGCCACCTGCTATCAACCTGTACCATTGTTCCACCAGGCCCAGTATTTTCCATGCTGCCTAGTGGTGGTTCTCTAGGAGATGGCAAGGATTGAAACCTGAGTCCTCCTACATGTAAAGTATGATCTCTAACACTTAGCTAGGCATACCTCCAAAATGTGGTGCAGTTCCTACTGCACATTTTGTTTCTGCCATGTTAATTACTCTTCCTTCTCTGTGTTTACTGCTTGTGGGCACAAAAAGCAAAAAAAAGGCGGAGAGGCCATACTTCCTACTCGGAGATCACTGCCCAGAAATGTGCTGTGTGGCGTTCCAAGCCTGAACGATCTGTTTGAGATAAAAACTGTCCTTTTTGTTTATAAAACAGTTGGGGCCACCTCCTGGTGTGCATTTCAATGCCATTGTCATCAGTGCTTTTCTTTCTTTCTTTGGGTCGGAAACACCACAGTACAATTAATACATGTGTCAAGTAGTTTTCACTCAATAACGGGCAACATCAAGAGCATTTGGGGGGCTCTTATATCAAATCTTCCATGCCACTTGTTGAGGGGCATAGGGTAAAGTGATGTAGGTGTGAAGGTGCCTGTTCTTCTCCACATGCACAAAGAACTGTGTTGGGGCAATCCCCCCACCCATTTTCTTAGTTCAGTTTGGTCCTACCAACTCCACTCTGTAGCTTTTTAGGTGATTTCCGTGTAAACCAGTTCTCTATGTGACTGGGACTAGACTTTCTGGGGTTCCATCCATTTTAAGAGATGAGTAGTTATTTCCACAATGTAGGTTCTGATATTCTCTTCTGCTTCTTCAAGAGTCATAGATGATCTGGGTGGAAAATTTTTTCATTGATTTTAGTCTGGGATGGGCAATGTGGTAGCCAAACAGTAGATGTGCATTTTATATATATGCTTTGAGTCTTTTACTGTTAGCTGCTACCTCTCTCATTATGTCACTGGGTGCAATGCCTGCTAAGTAACTGATTTTATCAATAGGGGCTGGCTTCAGGCATCTCGTAATGGTTATATGGCTTTCATTGAGTTCTACATCTGGGCTGAACTATAGCACACCCAGCAGAGGAACATAGAGCCAAAGCTGTAGTTCTTAATGTTTGGGGTTGTGTGCCTCAACTGGTTCCCAATACCTTCAGAAGAATATTCTTCTTTGTAGTGACTGTTTACTTTGTATTTTAGCAGTGTTTCTTATAGAGCAACATAGATCCAAAGTAATATCTAGGTATTTGGGAGCAAAACAATGATCTAGTTGGGTGTCTTTCTAGGCAACTCGAAGTATCTGAGATGCCTGCTTGTTTCTTAGACAGAACCAGAAGGCACATACTGTATTTGAGTCTTAATAGTGTTGTATTTAAATGGGGGGGGGGGGCAGAAAGGGCCTCCTTGAAGAACGTGAACGCATTGGTGCATCTGCTGGGCAACAACATCACTTCTTGATTGATCTTTCTAATGTGAGGTGGTATGAACACCATTAGTATAAGGTGTCTCGCCCCCTACGGGATCCCTTCCTTACTATAAGGTGGAGAGGCATAGCAGGTATTCTCCTATGGCTTAACCTTCAACTACAATAAACATCAGGAGACCCTTGCTTATAGGAAACACAGTTCCTCAGTTCTTTAGTTCTAGCACTAGAGGCCAATTAGTTTAAGGCTTTCCCTTCTGAGCACAAACAAAATACAGTTAAACTGTCTATAAGTGAGGCTTACACTTGTCTTCCATGGAGTAGATAGACACTGGCTGATGTTGGCTTCACACTTCACCATGGTGGTAAACCTGGTTGTCAGTGGCTCTGGCTGGTTCTCAGGCAATAGTAGACCCTGGGCTAACAAGGCTTTTGTTCTTCTGGAGACCACTTCCTATCTTATCAGCTGTGCATCTAGCCTACTCTCTGTTTCCTATTGGAGAAACTTGCTTTTATCTGGGCTTCTCCATTTAATTCCACCCTTCATCCCTAATTGCCCTGTGACTGCGGTCAGCTTTTCCAAGTAGCTGCTGCCAGTACTTTCATTTTTGCTGTGTCCTGTTCTGGTAACTTCTCCAGTTGAGTAACCCTTTTCTTCTGGTTTGTCTCAAGCAGGATAGGGCCTACCTGGCTATATTCACAGAAATTCAATGTGGAGTCCTGGACAGAAACAAAGTGACAAATAGTTTATGTATGATGACATAAAAAGAAAACAATTGCACAGTTACAAGATGGGGGATACCTGGCTCAGCAAAACTACGAGCAAGAAGGATCTTGGAATTGTCGTAGATCACAAGCTAAATATGAGTCAACAGTGTGATGTGGCTACAAAAAAGGCAAATTCTATTTTAGGCTGCATTAATAGAAGTATAGTTTCCAAATCCCACAAGGTGCTAGTCCCCCTCTATTCAGCACTGGTTAGGCCTCACTTTGAGTATTCTGTCCAGTTCTGGACACCACAATTCAAGAAGGATGCTAACAAATTGGAACAAGTTCAGAGGAGGGCGACAAGGATGATCAGGGGGCTGGAAACCAAGCCTTATGAGGAAAGGCTGAAAGAATTGGGCATGTTTAGCCTTGAGAAAAGAAGACTGAGGGGTGATATGATAGCACTTTTCAAATATTTGAAAGGCTGCCATACAGAGGAGGGGCAAGATCTGTTCTCGATCATCCCAGAGCGCAGGACACACAACAATGGGCTCAAGTTAAAGGAAGCCAGATTTCGGTTGAATATCAGGAAAAACTTCCTAACTGTTAGAGCAGTACGACAGTGGAACCAGTTACCTCAGGAGCTGATGAGTGCTCCAACACTGGAGGCATTCAAGAAAAACTCAGATAACCACCTGGCAGATCTGCTTTGATTGTATTCCTGCATTGAGCAGGGGGTTGGACATGATGGCCTTGTAGGCCCCTTCCAACTTCACTTTTCTATGATTCTATGACGTATTTATGCACTGAGCCTGCAAAGGGGTCTCTGCTACAAATACAAGGGCCATACTACTTCCTCAGCCTGCATATTTTGTGGCTTTGCAAGCCCCTCCTTCCAGGGTCTTTCTATTGAGTGCAAGTGTTCACAGAGGGGAATTTCATGGAAATAGATTTCATTTAAGCAAGTGTCTATAATCAGTGTTTGGTCACATTGAGACCGGGGAATCTATGTGATCTTAGGCTAGCTATGTACTCAGGATGATTCCTTCATACCCTTAACACAGGAAGGTCTTCACAATATTTTGCTTCCAGGAAAGCACAGAATATAATGTTTCAATGGTAAGTACTAAACTTTTTTCAGAATTGTTGTATGATTTTTATTTCCAGTTTCCTTTGGCTGTGTACATAAAGGCACATCAATGTCAAGTGTGTAAGTTCCCAGATTTAAGCTATATGGTTGTTAATTCCTAATCGTTAATCATACTGTTTTAGCATTGAAACAATGCATGTGAAACTGGATGTTTTCATTTTAAGGTGTGCCACAAGCCTTAAAATGCCATGCGGGTTCCTTCTAGATCTGCAGTGATAGGATTGTGTTGTCAGTGAATGGGTTATAAAACTGTTTCCATGGGTACAACTGGTTACATACTATATAAAATTGGAAGTGCAGAATGAACCTTTAATTCTAATGGTGTGTGTTTGTGTTTTACAAACAGTGGCTCTGGAAAGAATTTGGAGTTTGAGAAGGAATTTCCCTGTGGGAGCCTTTCAGCCAACATTGCAGAATCCAAGCAGCTTGCTTTCCCAGCCCAAGTACTACTCTCGGCATACAGTAGTAAGAAGTAAGAAGTTGCTCATCCTTTCTTTCCCCCACCTATAACAAAAACACATGACTTTCAGGATAAAAATATATGTCAGTGAACAGTGAAAAACTATGATATATGCTAAATCTCTCCTGAATCGTCATCACTTGCCTGTGAATGCCATTCATCCAATTTAGAACAGTCCCACAAAACGTTTATGGTCAAAATCTAAACACTAACCCAAGAGTATTCCACCCTTGCTTCAAAGAGCTACATGCAATACATGTTTATTCTGTTTTACCCTCTTAACCTAGAGGGTAGGTTAAGCTTGAGATATAGGATGATTATCTAATCATAAGCTTCATAGTTGAATTAAACTGAAGTTTGTGGAGTCCTGGCTGAACATCACACTGGATTTTTCTTTGTACCTTCAAAATACAGTGAGCAACACAGCCCTCAGATTCATTATGACCATGTTTGGATTTATGCATAGCTTATTTGTGCCCTTTCATTTTGCTCCTTCAGGTGAAGGACTGGCTTTTTATAGGTTAACACTCAAGTTCTGAAGAGATGGTACATGTATGTACTGTGCAAGGAAGGGCAGTGGTAGCACTCAAAGATACCAGTGTATTTTCCCATAAGAATTGAGCTTGCTGTCCATAGACAGAGAACAGGTCGTTATTGCAGGAGAAAGAAGTACACTCCCTAATGTCAAGCTAATAAAATGCCCACTCCCCCAGATTATCAAAGGAACAATTGGAATGACCTCAAGTGCCAGGTCTGTTAGGGAAACCTGCAGCTGCAATGTCAACTCATTTGCTTCAGGATAGGCCCAATAAAATAAATGAGTTACTGTGAATCATATGGATTACAACCTCTCTTGCATTTCTTGAGGCTATATTTTGTACTTATTGCATTAATATCCTTCTTTTTCTCCAATGATTTTCAAAGCAGTACTTAAGATTTTTTTTCCAGCAGACATTTTATTTTTGCAACAACCCTGTGAAACAGGACAAGTTTTAGTGATTGGCTTGAGGTGTCCCAGTGAGTTTCATGGTTCAGCAGGAATTGATACTGAACCTAGGATGCAGTTTGTTGTTGTTTAGTCGTTAAGTCGTGTCCGACTCTTCGTGACCCCATGGACCAGAGCACGCCAGGCCCTCCTGTCTTCCACTGCCGCCCGGAGTTTGGTCAGATTCATGTTGGTCACTTCGATGACACTGTCCAACCATCTCATCCTCTGTCGTCCCCTTCTCTTCTTGCCTTCACACTTTCCCAACATCAGGGTCTTTTCCAGGGAGTCTTCTCATCTCATCAGATGGCCAAAGTATTGGAGCCTCAGCTTCAGGATCTGTCCTTCCAGTGAGCACTCAGGGTTGATTTCCTTTAGAATGGATAGGTTTGTTCTCCTTGCAGTCCAGGGGACTCTCAAGAGTCTCCTCCAGCACCACAATTCAAAAGCATCAATTCTTCGGCGGTCAGCCTTCTTTATGGTCCAGCTCTCACTTCCATACATCGCTACTGGAAAAACCAGGATGCAGTACCTATGCACAAATAAGTTCCTCAGAACTCAGCATGACTGACTTCTAATGGACATAATTGTCTGTTATGTTAACATGTTTGTTAAAACCTAGTCATGCTCAGTTCCACGGAACTTATTTGTGCATAAGAACTACAGCTTAAGTTCAGTATCACAGCTAAGGTATCAGACCAGAAGCAGATTCACATGCTGAACAGCTTTTATTATGATTTTAAACTAGTTAATCTTATTTCAAGTAACCCCACCTTGTATAAACATTAGCCATTTGCCTTTAATTTGTAAACCTACAACCTCACTTCTGTATTTACAGAAACGTTCACACACAAACAACAATGAGATGAACTGCAAACAATTTCTGCCCCTAGTTCAAATAATTTATGATTGAGAGCCTGCCATCCCTAAGTTGGTGTCCTGGACATCTCTAAGTTGGTGTTTCCATCCAGCTGTTTAGGAACAGCTGCTTGATTTGTCACACTTAGTAATGAGGTCATGCTGTTTAAAAAAATATCTGCAGTTTTTTAGCTGGAAATATCGATGTATAAATATTCATCAGTTTGTATTTTTACTTTTCTCTCTCTGTAGGATAGCCCCTCTGGAAAGTTGTGTGTCTTCTAAAGAAACTGGCAGAAGCAAGGCAAACCTAGTTATTTTTATCCAAATGCAGAGTACTATATTTTAGATCTTGTACAATACTCTGTAAAATAAATGTTGACACAGTGCATCAGTCTCTTGTCACTGTTTTGGTTTTCTGCTGAAATCTCTCCAACCCCAGCTGGAACGTGTTCTGGACCAAACGTGCTCAAATTCTCCAAATTCATAAAAACCCATTCAACCCATAAAAACCCATACATTTCTAGCAATGAGGTGCAGTCTGAAATGGACAGGATGGCCCAATCTGCCATGCCTTGCATCAGAACCTGGATATTTGGACTGCCCTATTTCATTCCTGTTGTCTTCTTTGCTATGAGTCAAGGTCAAACTGGATGTCACAACAGGAAAGAGGGTATCAAATCTTTTTTCCCCAAAAATTGAGGAAGGGGGAGAAGAAAATCCCAAGCAGTCACTCTTGTCTCATTCATCATTTTCTTGATGAAATTACCCCAAAAGCTATTTGTTCAGTCTTTAAGTAGAGGTAGAATTAAACATGAAACTGCTGAACAATGTTCCAAGCAGCATCTGGATTTTCTCCCTCAACTACCGAATGTCTTGGCTGTTTCTGTCCAGTCTATTTTTGGTGGTGATTAGTTGGTTTAAATACAGTTCCTTGAAAAGCACACTAAAAATAAGCCTGCTACCCCTTCAGGAAAATAAAGGTTGCTATTTCTAGCATCAGCAGAACATTTGTAATATTCATGGTAAGCAAACATATTTTGATCTTGAACTTTGTTACTGGAGCTTTGTTACTGAAGGTTCCATTCATATAGCAATACTCAGTGCTTACCCTTGTTCCGTCAACATGAGTGTTTAATTTAATTAGGGAATAAAACTTATTTTCAGTTTTCTTGGTTTGTTTCCACCAAATATTGTTGTGCAAAATACACAGTACAAGAAACAGAGTTTATAAATACAGGAGAAACATAGCATGTAAAATAGAAAACAACTAGGTTCACATAATAACTACTACTACTGCTGTAGTAGTTATTAATAATGTGTTATATTACTGCAATAATTATGGCATTGCTTATGGTTATCGTAAGTTCTAGAATTCGACTGCTCTTAAACTATTTTACAGTCTTATGATTCTGCTAGTTTAAAATTATTTCATACCAGTTGAGAATGTTATTTTTGTGGCTTTGCTTAATTTTTATGATTGTACAGTGTTGATACAATTTCTATATGTTATTTTATTTTGATGTACATTTGTGTTTTCACTCTCTGATGGAACTTACCATGGGAGCTGGCAAACTATTTGAATTACTAAAATAAATAACCCAGCCCTTCATTTTTGTAGAAATATCCTTAATAAGGAAAATCCAAAAGGCGTGCTTTGTTTTTTCAAAATAACAGAACTGAGTTCTTATTTTTTCCATATTTGACTTTGGAACAAGACTGACTATAATTCACACATGCAAAAAATGACATGCTGAAGTCAAATTACATGTAGATACTGATTTCTCAGCAAAAATCAATGAAAAGGAGTAAACAAGTTATTTCACTGACAATCAATCCATAGAGTTTATGACAAGCATGGAGACATACTAAAACATATTGACCCAGAGAGCTTGAGCCCATTATTATTTGTCCTGCACTCTGGGATGATCAAGAACAGATCCTGCCCCTCCTCTATATGACTATCTTACAACTATTTGAAAAATGGTATCCTATCTCCCCACAGCCTTCTTTTCTTAAGGCTAAACATGCACTGTTCCTTCAATCTTCTCATAGGGCTTGGTTTCCTGGCCTCTGACCATCCATGCTGCTCTCCTCTGAACCTGTTCCAGTTTGTTGGCATTCTTCTTAAAGTGCAGTGTCCACAACTGGACACAGTACCCAATATGAGGCCTAACCAGTGACAAATAGAGAGAAAGTAGTACTTCATGGGATTTGGAGACCATAGTTCTGTTAATGCAGCCTAAAATAGAATTTGCCTTTTTTGCTGCCACATTATACTGTTGGCTAATATTCAGCTTGGGATCTACAACAGTTCTAAGATTCTTCCTACTCATAGTATTGCTGAACCAAGTACTTACTGCATTGTTTTCAAGGTGCTTGCAGAGTGACTGCTTTATACTCTCCAGAATTCTCCCCAGGATTGATGTCAGGCTGACTGGTCTGTAATTTTCAAGTTCCTCTTTTTTGTCCTTTTTGAAGACAACGTTAGCCCTCCTCCCATCATCTGGCACTTCACCTATCCTCCATAATTTCAAGAAAATAATAGACAGTGGTTCTGAGAGTTCAGCCACTTCCTTCAATATCCTTCTGGCCCTAGAACATGTTCAAAGTAACAGGGTATTCCTTGATTATTTGTTTATCAATCTCAAACTGCAATCCAATTCCCTCCACTTGTACAGCAGGACCCCTATATCCATGGGGGATTTGTTCCGTGATCTACTGTGGATATCTGAAACTGCAGAATCTATAAGGGAATCTTATATAAAATACAGTATATCAGAGGCAGAACGAAGGACACAAAGGGATGCCTCCATATGTTGTACATAGGGCTATGACAAACCGCAGATAAGTCAAACCACGGATACATATCCACAGATATGGGAGTCCTACTGTACTTTCCATTTGCCTTCATGGACTGTCTGTTGGGAAAAGACCAAGCTAAAGTAGGAATTGAGCCCTTCTGCCTTTTCTTTGCCGTCTGTTATGATTACTCCATCCCCACTGAGTAGCTGAGCCGCTATTTCTTTTCTCTGTCTTTTGCTACGCACATTCTTGAATAATGTTTGTTGTTGGTTTTCACATCTCTTGCTAACCTCAGCTCATTCTCAGCTTTTGCCTTCCTAATGACATCCCTGCAATTCTTTGCTACCTGTCTCCTTTGTGGCCTGGCCTTCCTTCCACTTCTTATATATGCCTTTTATTTTCAGGTCCATTTTGAGCTTTATGTGAAGCCACACTCTTTTTTTGCTGTCTTCTACCTTTTTTCCCTGCCTTCCACCTTTTTTCCTGAGCCTTCATAGAAAAGAGTGTGAGAGAGCCAAAGAGAGTGGGAATTAGGTAGCAAAAGAGGGAAAGAAATCTAGCAGCGTTTATAGAGAGGAAACTTTTTAAAAAGAAGGATTATGAAAGGTGGTTATACAGCTATTTAAAACTAAATGGGATCTTTATATACAGCTTCAATGTATACTTCTAAATACCAGCCACATGGGACAAACAAGGCTTCATGTCCTGTTTGTTCTTAGGAGCAGTTGCCTGATGTGGAAACAGGTTCCTGAGCTAAATGGAATGTAAATGTTGTGATCTAATCAAGCAGTCCTTAAATTCTTTTAGGAATGCACTTTAAAACACTGTAAGAATGCCTGTAAATCCAGACATGGAGGTAATTCCTAGCTTTTCTGAGTAGCCCTAGGGCTAAGATGAGTCTTGAATTTTGAGTCTGCCATTAGATTGTTTGTACTACCACACAGCCAAGGATTTTTATTAATCTCAACTGGGCTGGGGGATTCCTCTACCCATCCCTGCCCCTGGTTTTTAAATCTTGTACTATTTGCCAGTTTAATAAGTTATAGAATCATAGAATAATGCAGTTGGAAAGGGCATCAAGTCCAAACCCCTGCTCAATGCAGGAATCCAAACCAAAGTATATCTACAAATGATTGTCTAATTTTCCCTTGAATGCCTCTGGTGTCAGAGTGCTCACCACCTCCCAAGGCAATCGGTTCCATTGTTGCACTGCTCTAATAGCAAGGAGATTTTTCCTGACATTCCACCAAAATCTGGCTTCTTGTAACTTCAGCCCAGCTTTCCTGACCTGATGCCTGCATTTGCATCTCCTCAGGTCATGAGGCACAGCCATTTGGTTGGTACACAGGAACAAGAAATAAACAAAGGATAGAGTTCAGGGGATAAATTTCTCTTGATCTCAAACTCTTTGAAGTGAGGAACTGCAGGAACACAGGAGATGGAAGTGTGAAACAAGCTGGTTCCAGGGTATAAAAGTTCACGTTTTCAGGCTCTGCCAGGTCTACATATAAAGTCCAGATGTATTTCAATGTTTTAATGCGTTCTAAGTCCTTTAATCTCCTTACACCTTGTCAACTTTAATAGTAGTCCCATTAATTTTTATGATTGTAGTGCATTGCAGTAGTCTAACCAGGAAGTTACCAGGGCATGGACTACTGCGGTCAGGTTATCCCTGTCCAGGAATGGTCGTAGCTGGTATGTGGGAAACTTCTTCTTAAAGGTTGTAGCTGCATTCTGTTCCAGTGACGTGCATACACTCCTGGCAGGAAGCAGCAGCTGCCAGCAGGCGGGGTAACCCCTTATTCTGCCCTTTTGCTTAGAGGTAGAGCATAAGATCAAAGGGTTATTTCAGCCAATCCTGGTTACGATTAGGTAACTAGTATCCTATCTGAATTCTAACAACATACTATGTAATCATGCTAAGTAAAATAAAAGAGCTCTCAGGGCGTTGCCTGTAGGCTCCGCTGGCTCGGACATCTGTTGTCAACTCCTTTGTTCTTTCTCTAAGACAATTAGCCTTCCTTTGTTCCGTGATCACCCACACTGGTGGACATGTCAAAGTAGACCCCGGGCACTCCAAGCTTCTGAGTTCATATGAGCCTCTAGTGACAAAGATGAATCTAGAACCACCCCCCATTACACTCCTGCTCCTTCAGGTAGAGTGTGACTCCATCCAGAACAGATCTCCTGACCAACTCCCAGACCTGACAACTACAACCCACAAAGCCTCCATCTTGTTGGGATTCAGTTGCAGTTTACTGGCCCTCATCCAGCCCATTACAACAACCAGACATTAGTCCAGCACCTGCACAGCCTCAGCTGTCTCTGATGACGAGAGGCAGACCTGAGTGTCATCAGCAGCTTCCTATAGATATTAAACAGCACGGGAGATCTAATGGAATTCTCTTGTATCCTACAGCTTAACCGCCCCATGGGGCTGAGCAGAAGTCCCCCAATGCCACTCTTTGGAACCAGTTTCAAAGATAGGAACAGAACCACTGTACCTCTCACTCCCATTCCATGAAGCCAGTCGAAGTGGATACCAGAATCAATGGTAAGCTGCTGAGCATAATGGTATTATATCTTCATTCTTTGAAAAAAGAATGACTAAAAAATAATTAGTTTGTAATGAGTCACTTCCAAATGACATAATTAGTCAGTCATCCTGGGTCCTATGATAAGAAAGGTAGAAGACATACCTAGGTGTAAGTACACAACATATTTTATTCACTTATTACGTGGATCATTCCCCTTAAAAAAAACACCAAAGCACATAAGTAGTTCTCTCCATTCTGGCTTTTTATCCTCACAAGAACCATAAGGCTTAGAGGGAGGGAGTGCTTGTAAGTAAGCAGGATTTTAACCTAGATTTCTCTTATCCCAGCCTGACATTCTAATAATGACTTAGCCACACTGGTACAGAAGGGTTAATATGGGATACTAAAAATAAAATGTGCAAGAGCGATTTCCAGATCTGCAGTTCTAAGACGATGATGATGTTTCAGAGACAGAGTGCATCCTGTCCATTACAGGATATCTGGAAGCAACCAGCATCCTCTGTCTTAGAGGAAGGTCTTGAGTGAACTTCAGCCATAGTTTAGAAAACATACATTTCAAGCAATTCTAAGATCCCATATACTTACTACAGGCAAAATAACACAGATTATGAGTATCTGTAGTACAGTATTATATTATGCTGTGTGCAAAATAGTTATGGTCTACCGCCTCTGGAGATGCACAGAATATATTCAGAAATTAAACCGTGGACCCCACTCACCTTCATTCAAGTGCCTGCCTGCGCCATACCTAGCTTTTGCACTTCCCTCTGTCACAGAGCCATAAAACCGGGGCCACTTGGCGATGAATCAAGGCTTTTCAAAAGGGCGCGCGACACAGCTGGGGCCGCTGGATCCGGCAAGCGGAGAGGAACGGCGCCCCTCCTTCCTTCTCCCCATCAAACACCCGCGCGGCAGGCAGAAATCCAACCGATGAGGCTCTAACCGCATACGCTGGTAACCAGAGGGAGAGGAGGCGCAGCCGGCGGCGTCCCGCCCGTCCCGCGGCTGTGTCAAGACAAGGCGGAGGAGGCCTTCCCCCGGAGGCTCTCCCGAGAAAGGGGAGGCAGACAGGCGACCTGAATCAGGCTGAGGCGGAGAAGGGAGGGCCCGCGGGGCGAGGCGAGGCGAGGCGGGCCGGAGGAAGGGTCCCCCCCACCCCCGGAGGCGCCATGGCTGAGCCAGGGCGCGCCTCCGGGCCAGGGGCCAGGCCCCACCTGAGCCCGCCGGAGGCAGGGCAGGGCGCTGGGGTGGGGAGGAGGCGGTGGCCGGAGCAGCACCCAGCACCACCTCAGCATCCGGAGCGGCCACGCCATGCGTCCCCGGCCCTTCATTCATCCCTCTGGCCGGCGCCGGCGGCCACCCTCACCGGAGAGCGGGCGCCTCTTTCCTTGGACGTCCCTGGCTTTGGAGAGAAGAGGCCGCGGTGCGCCGGGACGCCGAGCCAGGAGGCGCCGACGTGGTGGTGGTGGTGGAGGCGGCGGCGTTGGCGGCGACCGGCCATGGAGCCCCTGGAGCCCGGCGTGTGGAAGTTGCGTGGCCGCCTCCAGGACGCCCGCTGGCTGCTTCTCCTCCTCCTCCGCCTCCCTCCCTGCCCGTGCAGCTCGCCGAGCCCGTCCAAGCGGCCGTGGCGGCTGCTGGCGGCGGGGCTCACCTGCTGCGCCGTGCTGGCCTTGTGCACCCTCAGCAACCTCCCGGATTTGCTGCCCCTGGGCGGCGGGGGCGAGCGGCCCGGCAGCGACCACGACCGGGAGCCGGTGACGACGGTGCTGCTGTGGTGGCAGCCCTTCGGACGGGGACGGGGCTTCGGCGACTGCCGGGGCCGTTTCAACATCAGCGCCTGCCGCCTCACCACGAACCGCAGCCGCCTCTTGGAGGCGCAGGCCGTGGTCTTCCACCACCGGGACCTCGACCTCCAAGGCCTCGGGGAGTTGCCTCAGGCGAGGTCCCCTGCCCAGCGCTGGGTATGGATGAACTTCGAGTCGCCTTCGCACTCCCAGGGCCTGAGGGACCTGAGCGGCCTCTTCAACTGGACCATGTCCTACAGGGTGGACTCGGACGTATTTGTGCCATACGGGTACCTGCGGCCCAAGCGGGCACCTGTTTCCCAGCTCGCCTTGCCCAAGAAGACCAAGCTGGTGGCCTGGGTCATCAGCAACTGGCATGAAGACCATGCACGGGTACAATACTACCGCCAGCTGAAGGACTACGTCCCCATTGATGTCTATGGGGCCGGTAGGCTGGAGCTGAAGAATAACAGTGTGGTCAAGACTGTCTCCCAGTACAAATTTTACTTGGCTTTTGAAAATTCCCAGCATCAGGACTACATCACAGAGAAGCTCTGGAAGAATGCCTTGATGTCCTGGGCGGTGCCCATCGTTTTGGGCCCTTCCAGATCCAATTACGAGCTTTTTATTCCCTCTGATTCCTTCATTCATATTGATGACTTCTCAGGCCCCAAGCAATTGGCCCTTTACCTGAAATTCTTAGATAGGAACAAGAGCAGGTACAGGAGGTATTTTGCCTGGAGGAAACATTACGACGTCCACGCAACCTCCTTCTGGAGTGAGCATTGCTGCAGGGTCTGCGATGCGGTTAGGACTGCAGGACAGCAACACAAGACCATCCAGAACCTGGCCAACTGGTTTGAGCATTGACCAGATGACGTTGGCTAGGTTTCCATGCAGGATACTTGTCTTTGAGAACATTTTGAGAGAGATAAAGAGCTGAGAGGGTTGGTTTCTCACAGCTGGAAAGGGAGGGAAAAATTTTAAAATTCAGAGGTGGGCAATGCTTTTCTTTTCAGTGTGATCGCTGAGAATGCCATAAAAGTCTGCAGTCTTTCAAGCCCTCCAGCACTCTTCATGAAGCTAGATGGTACGAAGAAAATAATGTACCATGTTGGGTTTTGGAGGGGGCAGGGCTTTTTTAAAATCTAAGCCCCCCCTTTTTTTTTGTCTAAAGGCAAATTCACAAAACTGGATCGCTTGCCTCATTCTCCATGTAGTTGGGTCTATGTTGATGGCTGACTTCCAAATATAGGTGATAGTGTCCTTGTGAGCCACTGCAGATCTGCAGGAAACATTTGAATGCTTCCTTGTATTATCCCCACGTCTAGAGAGACAGTGTCTAAGGGAAAGGTTTAGTCTTGAACTCACCAATACACTGTTTTTATATGCAGGGAGTTTTTAACATGGGTGGATGTTAAAATATGGATGTATTTTTCATTCATAGCTTACAAATGCTTGAAGTGTGAAATGTGTGGAGCCCCACATTGACTCTGCCAAATCATTTCACTGAACCTGTAATCCACCCATAATTTTGCAGAGAATGGTTGAGGTAGTGCCCTCTAGTAACTTCCACATGTTGTTTATTATTGTGACATTATGTCTGATCTTGAGAACGGCCAGACTGTGACTTACTCTTGGCTATACGCACCTTTTGTGGCCTTTGATTATCATGGTGATGCATGAAAACTGTTGGTTTCATGAGACCGTAATGGCAAAATCAGCCGAAAATACTGACACAAACTCTCATCATCATAGAATTGCAGAGCTGGAAAGGACCCTATGGATCATTGAGTCTTGACCACATTATTTACCATAGGAAATAGAATTGCTTGAAAGTCAGGCCCAGAGCTTCAATTTTTCTACATTAGAAAATAATAACTGCAGACTTGCAATATTAAAATATGTAGCACTCATAGGAAGAGCTCAGCAGGGTCTCAAACAGGAGTCTTCCATAGCTGTATCTCAGTATCCTAGGTAAAGCTGGGAAGTACATGCTTGACTAGTGAGCTATGATCTGCCCTGACGTGGCATTCAGAGGAAGCATTCTAAGTACAACCTAACAAAATGCCACCACTGAGCCCTGATAGACTCAACGCAGCTTCAAAGTTCTGCTGGATAACAGCCATCTTGCCTTTTATAACTTGAATCCATAAATGCTGCACAGTTTAAATGCACTATGCAAAGGAATTTCAGATGTGGTATGTAAACAGTGATAGTTATTTGATGGATTGTTGTACCTAAATGTCTAAATCAAATTTTTCATTATGAGTTCTAGGAATTCCAAGAGCCGAAAGATTTATTGATGGGATGGAGTTTAGTAATAGTAGAAAAGTTTGCCTAAGAAGCCCCTTATCCACCACTGCTGAACTTTTCTTACAATGTACAGCTATAGCAATGTGTCTGTATGTGTTTCAGGCATACTGTTAAGAAGAAGCCAAACATCATAATGAAAGAGAAATGGTTTCTTCTAGATTTTAGATGTTTGTGCAAGATCTCTATGCCAGTGAATCAGTCACCAGTTGAGCCATAAGACTTTTTGCTTAAAATATTACATACCAGATCCATGTTTATATGTTCATCCTTGACTCACTTCCCCACTCCTGTTTTCTCTCTTTTTAACATCCCTGTTCTAAAAATGCTTCCAAATTAGTCATTGGGTTTGGAGGAGAAGGTATTGCTGTCCTACCAACCATCCAAAAGCTCAGTTTGTGGGAGGAGAAATTACAGTTGTGTTGAGTGCGGTAAAAGTGTTTTCAAACTAGATATTCTGTGTGTCTTCATCCATGGTTCATGCAGACTAATGTCAGGGTCCATCAGAACTGTAGAGTTCCCTGCCTGTATGAAGAGGGAGTAGACTGTGGCTGTAGAGCACATGCCTGGGATATGAAATGTCCCAGGATTGATCCAAAGTATTTCCATTTTGCACCTTTTCTTGAGACCCTGGAGATTTACTGCTGGTCAGCACCAACAGTAATGAACTAGAGTGATTAACTCAATAAGGCTGCTTACAATATGTTTTCCTGTGCATAAATTGATATTGAGCTGCTGTGTTTATCAGACATGCACAAAGGTGCATGCACAGAAAATCTGTGTCCTTGTTCTTTTTCCAAATGCTTCACATTTAATCCTTGCCAATTTATGGTTCAAACTGAATCTCAACTACATGCAGTCGTGGGAATACTATAAACAACAATAGCCTCCAAGAAGTCCATATCTATGAATCTTCCAATAAATCCCAGCAGACAAGAACTGCACCTTTTTTTTTCACAAGGTGAATGTACCATTAAAACAAACAGCCTTGGAGGATATAAAGGGTTTCTTTCACTAAAAATAACTGTATGTATGCCTAGGGGAAAAAGAGAGCCATGGCAAGAAACAGTAAAGCAAACACCTCCTTCGGCTGGGAGTTTGTATGTGTTTACAGGCAGCTTGTACCGTTCTGCCATGATGTCATGGGGGAAAATTAGACATGATTTCTAACTCCATCCAATTTATTTATGATGAATTAAGGCTGAAGTCCTATGTACTTCTGCCTGTGACCAGATTTCACTCATTGCAGTGGGACTTGCTTATGAATAGACATGTATTGTGTGCTGATGTAATTTATTGGTTGTGTTTATATTACTATTAGTAGTCTATATTGTGCAATGATCAGTCAAGAAATATGGATTAAAATACTGTGATTGGAAGGGATTTTGTGTGTCAGGCAAGTTTACATAGTCAGTTTGCAAAGTTGCTGACTGCAAAGTGGGAATGTGAAAATCCCACTATAGGGGCCTTACTGTCTGGAGACTGGACAAGGAAAATAGAGCTTAGATACAGATAGCTTTAAAAGCAGGGAGAAAAAAGCCAAGTAGAAACATACCAACCCTTGACTTCAGGATTTTGTCAGAAACTGCCACATCATTTTTCAGTCTTTTTTCCACCACAAACATGAGGGCTAGTAACTTGCTTATGTAAAGCTTTTTGGGTTATCTTTATCAGAAGGTATACAATTCTCAGTTATGTTTGGCAATTTGTACCTTAGGTAATGAAAACAGGAAACTGTTGAATATTAGGTTCAGACTACACTTCGATTATATTGTGTCAAAATATGACCATATTTTTTCCATTGGGCACAATCCAACCGCAGTAAAACACTTCAAATCTTATTGTTACTGATGGGAAGATTAAATATGTGCTTGAATCTCTTCAGAAAGACTTAATGTTGGCTGTTTATTTTCTCTACCCTGTTTCCCCGAAAATAAGACCTAACCTGAAAATAAGCCCTAGTATGATTTTTCAGGATGTTTGTAATATAAGCCCTACCCCAAAAATAAGCCCTAGTTAAGTGAAACCCCGCCCTCCATCATTGTGCAGCAACTAGAAGAAGATGGCATGACTGTATTTGAATAAATGTAGATTGTTGTACATGAAAAAAATAAAACATCCCCTGAAAATAAGCCCTAATGCGTTTTTTGGAGCAAAAATTAATATAAGACCCTGTCTTATTTTCGGGGAAACACTGTATAAAAGTATAATGATGGCAGTTTATGTTTAATTTTACCATGATGTTTACCTTGGTGTTTTCATAAACAGTGGCAATATTCACATATCCCACTAAACTGTGTATTTTTATGACATTAACAAGCTGGTACAAGATTTGGACTAATACTTTTGCATCTGTCTCTCTTTTCATCACAGCTGCAAGATGGTGTTTGGAAATGTTTGCTTCCAGTTTTACTGAACCATAGTTTATTGTTTCATGTTTATTGTTTTATTGTTTCCAGACATTTCCAGTGATGATCTGTTCAGATATTTCCTGGTTTTCTCCTGAGTCCTGTCTTTGCTTCAGGGAAATTATGTA
Organism: Intellagama lesueurii; assembly: GCA_037013535.1. Classification (NCBI taxonomy): domain Eukaryota; kingdom Metazoa; phylum Chordata; class Lepidosauria; order Squamata; family Agamidae; genus Intellagama; species Intellagama lesueurii. The sequence goes on from JBAJHW010000003.1 coordinate 14,663,242, forward strand.
AAGGACAAGTTCCAATGTATTTTCTACATAGGATCTCAGAAACAAACCAACTGAGGAGTTGGGTTTTTTTTAAAATGTATGTCTTAATCAGTGGGAGGGCAATCTTAAGAAGAAAATAAATCAGTGTACGTTTTGGTTATCTGGCTCAACTGCAACAGAAGCGTTTAGGGTCCCATATTATGAATAAACTTGCTATTCAGGTAACTCAGGGAATTTTCTATTCTTAAGTATTTTGCTCCCTGTTGCAACAAAGACAGAAAGAAAGGAAATACTTTCATATTTGCAATTGTATTTCTGATAAGAAGACAATAAAGTTGAGCAAAAGGAGATGAATAAAATGTGGCTTTTTTGTCCTTTTCTAAATATAATATGCTTTGAGGTTTTCCTTCAGGTTAAAATTACAAGTAGGTACACATTTTTCCTTCTCTTTTTATTTTCTATTAAATACAGCACACTTGTACATCGTATTCATAAAAGAAGTTTCCTTGTTAATGAAAAAATGCAGCCTGTTTTCTCTGCAACCAGACTTCTTCAGATCAATAATGAACATTATTTCTCAAACATTTCTGGTAGAAACTGACCTTTTCAGGCCACTGTAAGTAGAGAAGTCTGATTTCCTCTATCTTACCATAAACAAAGCTGCTCTGAATTTGACTGATAATATTTTGTTCCTTCTGTCTTAACTTACTCCGTTCTCCCCAAGAGCTTTCCCTGCTGGAGTGATGGGAGTTGTAATCCCACACATTTGAAGAACACTAGGTTAAAGACAGTTACCCTGTATCAAATTTCAATGGAAATGAAGGTTATGCAATCCAGAATGAAACTGATAGCAAGAATACCTTCTGGTTACAGAGACCCAGCTGGATAAAGGAGCAGCAACAGTTAAAGAAAATGTTTGGCTTTTTTAAAGAAGGAAATTATGGACAGAGGAAGGTTGAGTTTGGCAATCCTACTGGTTTATAATCATAATAATAATGTATCATCTAATCAATTCTGATTTATGGTGACCCTTTTCAGGGTTTTCCAGATAGAGTGTGCACAGAAGTGGTTTACAATTCCCTTCTTCCAGGGGGCCCAGGGATGGTGCAGCTTGCCCAAGGCCACACAGGCTGGCTTTACTCACAGGAGGCACAGTGAGAAATCAGACTCCCAGCGTCTAGCTCTGCAGCTACAGTACGAGTACAGTTTGTATATCAGAGAAGTGAGTACACCCCCTCATATTTCTTAAATATTTTAGTATATCTTTTCATGTGACAACACTGAAGAAATGACACTTGGCTACAATGTAAAGCAGTGAGTATACAGCTTGTATAACAGTGTAAATGTGCTGTCCCCTCGAAATAACGCAACACACAGCCATTAATGCCTAAACCGCTGGCAACAAAAGTGAGTACACCCCCAAGTGACAATGTCCAAATTGGGCCCAAGTAGCCCTTTTCCCTCCCTGGTGTCATGAGACCCGTTCGTGTCACAAGTCTCAGGTGTGAAGGGGGAGCAGGTGTTATCGCTCTCACTCTCTCAGACTGGTCACTGGAAGTTCCACATGGCACCTCATGGTGATGAACTATCTGAGGATCCGAAAAAACAAATTGTTGCTCTACATAAAGATGGCCTAGGTTATAAGAAGATTGCCAAAACCCTGAAGCTGAGCTGCAGCACGGTGGCCAAGACCATACAGCAGTTTAACAGGACAGGTTCCACTCAGAACAGGCCTCGCCATGGTCGACCAAAGAAGTTGAGTGCCCGTGCTCCGTGTCATATCCAGAGGTTGGCTTTGGGAAATAGACGTATGAGTGCTGCCAGCATTGCTTCAGAGGTTGAAGGGGTGGGGGGTCAGCCTGTCAGTGCTCAGACCATACGCCGCACACTACCTCAGATTGGTCTCCAGGGCTGTCGTCCCAGAAGGAAGCCTCTGTCTCCAGACCTAAACCCTATTGAGCATCTGCGGGGCATCCTGAAACAGAAGGTGGAAGTGTGCAAGGTCTCTAACATCCACCAGCTCTGTGATGTCGTCATGGAGGAGTGGAAGAGGACTCCAGTGGCAACCTGTGAAGCTCTGGTGAACTCTATGCCCAAGAGGGTTAAGGCAGTGCTGGAAAATAATGGTGGCCACACAAAATATTGACACTTTGCGCCCAGTTTGGGCATTGTCACTTAGGGGTGTACTCACTTTTGTTGCTAGCGGTTTAGACATTAATGGCTGTGTGTTGCGTTATTTCGAGGGGACAGCACATTTACACTGTTATACAAGCTGTATATTCACTGCTTTACATTGTAGCCAAGTGTCATTTCTTCAGCGTTGTCACATGAAAAGATATACTAAAATATTTATGAAATGTGAGGGGGTGTACTCACTTCTGTGATATACTGTAGGTACCTAAATCACCGAACTATCCAGCCAGCTTGAAATCTTTCCTTACCCTTCCACATTCTATGTACTGCAAAGTGAACCTGATTTGCAGGTCTGTTTCTCTTACATTTAGCTTGGTTCTCGGCCGCAGCTTTGAGCTGTAGAATCATAAAATAGTAAAGCTGGAAAAGCCTCAAAAGGTCATCTATTCCAAGTCTACAGATAGGGTTTTTATGTGTGTGACTATAATGATTGCAGTGACCATGCCTCAGTTCTAACCCTGTATGGTAAGTCTTTGGATATGTGTCACGTACAGAGCTTTAAAACAACTAGTTATGAATAGTGCAGTTAACTGTGACTAGATACTTTTGGGTAACAAGTGTGTATGTCACACTTCAAAAGTAATGTAATGAGTGGTTGCAAAGTTACTTTTGGCTGTTGAGCAACATTTTCTCGTTTCTCTCAACTGGTGGGGGGAAGGTGGCTCTCGAAGCTGGTGTAAAATAAATAAATTGGAGCAGAAAATAAAGGATTGGGCACCATTCTGAACCACAGGAGGGCTTGGTGCTATGACTGGAGTAACTGGATTTGATCCAGCAACTCTGGAGAGTGTAATTCTAGCCCTAATCTTTGCTTCCCCTCCCCTTCTCTCCTCAAATACCTTTACCTTTACGTCTATGCTGGCTCAGGCGTGAGAATGGCTGATGGTCGGATTCCAAAAGATCTCCTGTATGGAGAATTAGTGCAGGGAAATCGCCCCAGAGGGAGACCACAGCTGCGATACAAGGATATCTGCAAGCGGGATCTGAAGGCCTTAGGAATGGACCTCAACAGATGGGAAACCCTGACATCTGAGCGCTCAGCCTGGAGGCAGGTGGTGCAGCATGGCCTCTCCCGATTTGAAGAGACACTTGTCCAGCCAGCCAAGGCAAAGAGGCAGTCCCGAAACCAGCCAAACCAGGGAGCTGGACAGGGGACAGATTGTATTTGTCTTCAGTGTGGAAGGGATTGTCACTCTCGAATTGGCCTTCTCAGCCACGCTAGATGCTGTTCCAAGACCTCTATTCAGAACACGTTACCATAGTCTCTTGAGACTGAAGGATGCCTACTAGAGAGGCAGTCAGGCTTTTGAAAAGACCCAACTGGCACTATTATTACAATTAAAATTTCATTTTGTACAGTAGAATAAATATGGGTAGGTTACAGGGTTGCAGAATTTACTGTATTTTTCACCATAATACTGAGATCCAGCACCTAAACCAAGGTGCAAAATGTGGCTCAGATCAACATATATGCATGAAGACTAAGGAGTCAGATGCCTCTGAGGACAAGTTTAGCCAAGGAATTTATGACCAGGACCAAGGTCACAGTCTTGGGAATTAATGGACTTTATCAGAGGTTATGTCACATTGCCTGCATTTAATGGAGACCCTATGAATGAGGGACCTTCAAAATGTCCTGTCAACAGTTCTGCTTAGTTCCTGCAAACTAAAAAAATGTGGTTTCCTTTATGAAGTCAATCCATCTCATATTTGGTCTTCCTCTTTTCCTGCTGCTTTCACTTTCCCTAGCATTATTCTTTTCCAGCTAGTCTTGCCTTCTCATAATATGGCCAAAGTAGAACAGCCTCTATTTAGTCATGTTTTGTTTCCAGAGAAAGTTCAGGGTTAATTTGATCGAGGACCCACTTGTTAATCTTTCTGGTGGTCCAGGCTATCTACAAAGCTCTTCTCTATTACCATAATTCAAATTATTATTTTTTCCTGTCAGCTTTCTTCACTATCCAGCTTCCACACCTGTATATAACAATCAGGAATACAATAACGTGGATGATCTCTAGTGACACATCCTTACACTTGATTATATTTTCTGATTCCTTCATTGCTGCCCTTCTGAAGCTCAGTCTTCTGATTTCTTGGCTCAGTCTCCATTTGGATGGATGACTGAACCAAGGTATACAAAATCTTTGATTATTTTTATTTCTTCATTGTCAACACAAAAGCTGTGTAGTTTTTCTGTAATCATTTTCATCTTTTTAATGTTCAGCCTCAGTACTGCCTTGTCACTTTCTTCTTTCATTTTCATCAGAAGTTGTTTCAAGTCACTGCTGCTTTCTGCCAGTAAGATGGTGTCAGCTGCATATCTTAAATAATAAGTGCTGCTTTCACCAGTTTTCACTCCTTCATCTGAATCTAGTCCAGTTTTCCATATGATACATTCCGCATACAGACTGAACAGATAGGGAGATAAAATACACCCTTGTCTTACAAATTTGCCTTTAGGAAACCATTCTGTTTCTCCATGTTTTGTCCTAATGTTAATGTGGAAGCTGGATAGCTTCTTATCCACAATACAGATTACACATCAGGACAATCAAGTGCTGAGGCACACCCATTTCTTTCAGAACAATCCATAGCTTTTTATGATTCACACAATCAAAGACTTTGCTGTAGTCTATAAAGCATAGATCTTCTGAATTTTTTCTTGTACACTCCCAATAGCTGATGTATATGTGCAATACGATTTTAAGTGCTTCTTCTTTTTTGATTGGACATTTCTCTACATAGGGTGAAAGTCTTTGTTGCAACACCTTTAGCATAACTTTGCTTGCATGGGAAACTAGTGCAATGGTCCTATAGTTACTGCAGTCCTTAGTATATTTTTTGAGGAGGTGACTGGAATGTATATTGACTATGGACCATTATTTTTTTTCATATTTGTTGGCATATTCTTGTTAGGATTTTGACAGTTTCAGTCTCTGAAGCTTGAAACAGTTCTACCCATATTTTATCTACCACTGTGGTATACTAATTGTTTTCAGCTTCAAATGTTGTCTTTTCATTATGTGAGCCACCTTGGGTCCTTTTTAAGGAGAAAAGTGGGGTAAACATATTATAAATATAATTAATTAATTAATTAATTAATTAATAATGTGCCACATTTTTCCTGATCTTAGGACAAAAAAGTTGGTTTTATATCCATCAACAGAGCAAGGCTAGCACAACATTTCAGGGTTCAGGTACAGTAGTTTACTCCCTTACTCTGATCACAATTTGCCTGTGTTTGTCTTCATTGTGGCTGTGTCAGCTGCTTCCCCAAAGGTAATCTTCATATCTTTTTCTAGATAAATTGATGGGAAAAGTCCATATTGCACCTTACGCTTCCAGGAGCTTTGAGTACTTTTTAGAGAGGTACTTGAAATGATAAGGGCTAATAGATCTCTGTATTCAATCATTGACCCTTCTGTCTAATTAAATCTGCCGTGGTGGAACAGATGCCTAGGTGATAAGTATTTTGTTATGGGAAGGCATTGCAGCTATAGAATTTCTGTTGAGGAAACTCTTGTTAAAGAAGACTTAATCCAGAAAGGTCCAATATTTTCAGCTGGTACAATACGGGACAGATAGGCTGCTGACTTGTGTATACTATTGAGATTGTATGACCCCAGTATTGAAAGACCTCCAGTGGTTGCCAGTTGCCTACTGGGCCGAATTTGTGCTTGTTTTAACCTTCTCAGCCATGTTTAGATGTAGCTGTCTAAGAAGAACTGCCTGTCTTGTTATGAATCTATTATGAATCTGTTCAAATGTGAAATCTTTAAGAGAGTCTGTCTTGGGAATACTACCAGAGGCTCATGTGAAAGTCATGCAGGAGACAACTTTCTCCTGTATGGCTCCTTCAGAGCTGCTTTCCACCCATGTTGCTTTTAGAAAGGGTGTGAAGAAGCATCTTTTAAAACTGGCTTATGATTTGACCTAATGTATTGTGATGATGATTTTAGCTGTTTGTAGATATAACTGATTTTGATGGGTTTTATGTTAGTGTTGGTTTTATTTGATTTTAGTAATTCTGTGGTTGAATTGGTTTTTACTTGCTCTTTTTATTATGTTTTATTAGGATTGTAAACTACCTTGAGCAGTACTACTACTACTACTACTACTACTACTACTACTACTACTACTACTAATAATAATAATAATAATAATAATAATAATAATAATAATAATAATAATAATAATAATAATAATGGCACTTAGCCTATTAAGTTGTCTTCTAAGAGGGATCTGTCATATCCCTATGTTTTATTCCTTCAGGCACAAGACATTCCTCTTTTTCCAGTTTATACACTTAAAGAGATGAAGCGCAACCACATAAGAGGAAAAGAAAGTCAGCCATGGGTCCCTGGCTGAGTTTATAGGTCTTCTCTGGTGCCATGGGGCCATGACATGCATGACCTCAGAGCAGCCTTGATGACATGTACTATGGCTGATGTCCAGTAGTGGAACTTGCATTATATAAAGCTGATTATGTCATCAGCTGCAGCATTTTTTCATATATTAAAATCTTCAACTGCCTCTCTTGGATTTCCCAAGGCTCCCTTGCATTCCCTTTCAGTAAGGGAAGCTGTTGGAGGCCCTGGGATGGAGAGAGGTCTTTAATTTACAAAAACTGCCACCACCAAGATGATTTTACTGGTGAAAAACTACTGCAACGGATTACATAATCAGCCTTACTTGGCCTAAATTCCACCATTCAATTTGAGCCTATGGTTGTATGGTATTCGTATATTTTTACTGCCTTTAGCTTTACATTTTGTCTTTTAATGATGTAAGCCACCTTGGGTCCTCTTTAAGGAGAAAGGCAGGGTAAAAATACTTTAAATAAATTAATTAATATTAATGCTAACTGTTCTTGTTACATGCCATCAGGTTGCCTCTGACTTATGGCTACCCTATGGATAAGTGATCTCCAAAATATCCTATTATTAACAGCCTGATTCAGCTCACGTAAGGCTGTGGCTTCCTTTATGGAGTCAAATCTCATATTTGATCTTCCTTTTTTTCCTGCTGCCTTCACCTTTTCCTAGCATTATTGTCTTTTTCAGTGAGTCTTCTCTTCTCAAGATGAGCCCAAAATAAAGTAGCCTCGGTTTCTTACTTTTTTTCTAAAAAGAATTTAGGCTTGACTTGATCAAGGAACCACTTGCCTGTCTTTCTAGTGGTACACGGTATTTATAGAACTCTACTCTAGCACCATATTCCAATGTTTTTTTCCCTGTCAGATTTCTTTACTGGCCAGCTTTCATATCCATACATAGTAATCGGGAATACAATAGTGTGATCTTGGCCTTAGTCTCCGGTGATATGTAGTCACACTTTATTATGTTTTCCTTCATAGCTGCTCTGTCTATTTACATTCTAGTATTTATTTCTAAATTTGCATCTGAATATAAAAACGAGCAAGTGCCAAAGTTATACAATTTTTGTGTGCTGTATTGGTGCTTTTCAGGCAAGACATGACCACCCTACTTTTCACTTCCAGCTGACAGACAGGGTGTCAGCTCTTTTGCTGCATTTGTATTTCTCAATAGCTGTTGGGCTATTGTGAAATTACCAGACTAATCTCAGTCACGCAGCAGACAGTGACTGCTGATATTTCAACAGATCATGTACCTGAGGATTAACTAGGAAAGAATGAAGTGAAATGGGTGGTTCTGATTCTGAAACACATACAACCTCTCAAAGTGACACACAGAACAGAGAATAGGTTTCTAAAGGCAAATAACAAATTTGGAACTCTTTGAGCAATTAAAGTATGATTTGTGTGCTGATTATTTACAGTACTATTTTGCTATCTCTTAAACTTAAAATAATTTTTCAATCTGAAACTATAGGCGCTTATAGCCTTAAAATATATGATCAAAAAGCGGAGTGCATCTCTAAAGCTCATAATTGAAAAGGATTATCTGATTGTTATCTAGCCAATCCTGCTGGCTGGCTCAACAACAGGCCTGGATTTTTAAGGGGGCAAAGGGGGCAATTGCCCTGGAGCCCCCTGCCAGAAGATGAAGGGGCCCTCTATATGAAAATATAATAGTTTTTAGAATAGTTTATTTTATTTTATTTATATTGGGAAACAATACTTTGCCTGCAATCATCTGTAAAAATGCCTGAATTAAGCGTTAATCATCTAACAACATTTGCTAGGAGATGAATGAGAACCTATTTACGTACATCTATACAATGTGCTTTCCAGCTGGGAGGGACATAAGCTTTTAATATCTTGGATGTCTTGAATGATTTAACTAGTGTGGGTTGGGTAGTTCCCAGCTATCTTATCTGTAACTATCTTTTCCCTTCTATACCTTTGTTATGTTCATAGTTGCTGTGGCCAGTTTATCACCTGTAGTCAATCTTCTAGTGAGGAACATTTTAGCACTTAGTTAGGCTTGTTCTTGTTTCCCTTCTCTTCTCTGCTATTTGTAAGGCCTCGTTGGACAGCCACTTTGCTTTCTTGCATTTCCTTTTCCTTGGGATGGTTTTTGTTGCTGCCTCCTGTACAATGTTACGAGCCTCCATCCATAGTTCTTCAGGCACTTTGTCCACCAAATCGAGTTCCTTAAATCTGTTCTTCACTTCCACTGTGTATTCATAAGGGATTGGTTTAGATTATACCTGACTAGCCCAGTGGTTTTTCCTACTTTCTTCAGTTTGTTTGAATTTTGCTATAAGAAGCTGATGATCAGAGCCACAATCAGCTCCAGGTCTTGTTTTTGCTGACTGTATAGAGCTTCTCCATCTTTGGCTGCAGTGAACATAATCAATCTGATTTCGGTATTGCCCATCTGGTGATGTCCATGTGTAGAGTCGCCTCTTGTGTTGTTGGAAAAGAGTGTTTGTGATGACCAGCTTGTTCTCTTGACAAAACTCTATTAGCCTTTGCCCTGCTTCGTTCTGAACTCCAAGGGCAAACAAAATGCAAGGGAGATAGGGAAGGCTACAGAAAATTGAATGCTGACTTCCAAAGAATAGCAAGGAGAGACAAGAGGGCCTTCTTAAATGAACAGTGCAAAGATATAGAGGAAAATAATAGAAAAGGAAAAACCAGAGATCTGTTCAAGAAAATGGGAGATATTAAAGGAACATTTTGTGCAAAGATGGACATGATAAAGGACAAAAATGGTAGGGATCTCACAGAAGCAGAAGACATCAAGAAGAGGTGGCAAGAATACACAGAGGAATTATACCAGAAAGATCTGGATGTCCCAGACAACCCAGATAGTGTGGTTGGTGACCGTGAGCCAGACATCCTGGAGAGTGAAGTCAAGTGGGCCTTAGAAAGCATGGCTAACAACCAGGCCAGTGGAGGTGATGGCATTCCAGTAGAACTATTTAAAATCTTAAAAGATGACACTGTTAAGGTGCTACACTCAATATGCCAGCAAGTTTGGAAAACTCAGCAGTGGCCAGAGGATTGTAAAAGATCAGTCTACATCCCAATCCCAAAGAAGGGCAGTGCCAAAGAATGCTCCAACTACCATACAATTGCACTCATTTCACACGCTAGCAAGGTTATGCTCAAAATCCTACAAGGTAGGCTTCAGCAGTATGTGGACCGAGAACTCCCAGAAGTACAAGCTGGATTTCGAAGAGGCAGAGGAACTAGAGCCCAAATTGCTAACATGCGCTGGATGATGGAGAAAGCCAGAGAGTTCCAGAAAAACATCTACTTCTGCTTCATTGACTACGCAAAAGCCTTTGACTGTGTTGACCACAACAAACTATGGCAAGTTCTTAAAGAAATGGGAGTGCCTGACCACCTTATCTATCTCCTGAGAAATCTCTATGTGGGACAGGAAGCAACAGTTAGAACTGGATATGGAACAACTGATTGGTTCAGAATTGGGAAAGGAGTACGACAAGGCTGTATATTGTCTCCCTGCTTATTTAACTTATATGCAGAATACATCATGCGAAAGGCAGGACTGGATGAATCCCAAACCGGAATTAAGATTGCCGGAAGAAATATCAACAACCTCAGATATGCAGATGATACCACTCTGATGGCAGAAAGTGAGGAGGAATTAAAGAACCTCTTAATGAGGGTGAAAGAGGAGAGCGCCAAAAATGGTCTGAAGCTCAACATCAAAAAAACTAAGATCATGGCCACTGGTCCCATCACCTCCTGGCAAATAGAAGGGGAAGATATGGAGGCAGTGACAGATTTTACTTTCTTGGGCTCCATGATCACTGCAGATGGTGACAGCAGCCACGAAATTAAAAGACGCCTGCTTCTTGGGAGGAAAGCGATGACAAACCTAGACAGCATCTTAAAAAAACAGAGACATCACCTTGCCGACAAAGGTCCGCATAGTCAAAGCTATGGTTTTTCCAGTAGCGATGTATGGAAGCGAGAGCTGGACCATAAAGAAGGCTGACCGCCGAAGAATAGATGCTTTTGAACTGTGGTGCTGGAGGAGACTCTTGAGAGTCCCCTGGACTGCAAAGAGAACAAACCTATCCATTCTAAAGGAAATCAACCCTGAGTGCTCACTGGAAGGACAGATCCTGAAGCTGAGGCTCCAATACTTTGGCCATCTCATGAGAAGAGAAGACTCCCTGGAAAAGACCCTGATGTTGGGAAAGTGTGAAGGCAAGAGGAGAAGGGGACGACAGAGGATGAGATGGTTGGACAGTGTCATTGAAGCTACCAACATGAATTTGACCCAACTCCGGGAGGTAGTGGAAGACAGGAGGGCCGGGCGTGCTCTGGTCCATGGGGTCACGAAGAGTCGGACACGACTTAACAACTAAACAACAAGGCTTGTTCTTGATGCCAGATGCAAAGTCTCCCATCAGAGCCATATTGGGAACTTGACCAGGTGTTTTTTTTAACCCATTGATCTTGCTATCCATTGGCATGCCATTCAAGAGCCCAGGGTTACTTCCATATCAGTGAGACAACAGACGGTGATTTTGTAGAGAACATGCTTTAAATAAATAGATGTAGAGTTTCACCAAACACATTATGTTATTTGTTAGTTAATGATGTGTCTTTTTTTAAGCTAGCAATCTATTCTTCCGTTGCTGACTCAGGAATATATCTTCTCCTATGTGCTCCTATGTTTAAATTCTTGGAGAAAACGGCCAGAAAAGGTCATAGTAAACATGACACCTATCTTTAGCAAAACTCCTTGGATCTTTTTGAAATGAGGCAGTGCAAGTTTTTCAAGCTGTACAGAGCTCTTCTGCCAAGTGAAAAATTGTGTGTCGCTTAAGAAGATTGTATTTTGGCACATTAGCATGCAATGGTTTCACATGAGTCCACATTATCTATTTCGTATTTATACACGGATGAGAGTGGCCACTACCAATGGCAAATCTTTCTGCATTTATTTCTTAGGTTGCTTCTGCTGGATAGCTCAGTAGTTCAGTGGTTTAAATCTCTGGCTGCGAAGCCAGAGATTGGGAGTCCAATTCCCCACTGTGCCTCTTTGAAAGGGGCTGGACTCGATGATCCATAACAAACTTTCACCCATACTGTACATTCTTGTAACAGGTTGTAATACTTATGAGGAAGTAAGTACTGATTTTTTTAAAAAAAATGTATATCATTGAATCCTGATTTATTCAAAATTATACATTTTCAATTTTATATTTCCCATGGAAGAGCTCCTAGTACCTTTGTGACTTAAAGAGAAACACTATGTTATTTTATTTATTTATTTATTTATTTATTTATTTATTTATTTATTTATTTTTATTTATTTATTTATTTATTTTATTTTATTAGATTTATACCCCGCCCATCTAGACCAATGGTCTACTCTGGGTGGCATTACAAAATTTAAAAACAATAGAACCAATAAACATGCAAAAATCCAAGATGTTAAAATGTAAATATTTTATTCATTTTATTAGATTTAGATTTAGGAACTATTAAGAGAATTTTCTTGTATGATCTAGTTGAAGGTATGATTTTTATAAAGGAAACTACAGACCTTGATGTCTCTGTTAATATTGGCAAATAGTGAGTTAAATGCAAACAAATTACTATATATATATATATATTTGTCTTTTTATATGATACTTGAGATGAAATATTAATTGGCAATATTCAGCTGAAAGGAAGAATGTCTTGTCCTAGGTAAGAGAGGGTGAAGGGCGATCATCAAGTCAGTAATTGCTTGATTTTACCCCATTACATGTGCCTTCAGTATTTTTTTTTTAGAAAATATTACATAAGAATTGATCTTGTGAGGTTAACAAGAAGTCCACTGTTACTACTTTCTTTGCTTGCTGATGCATTTTCACAACAATTGATCCAGACACTGGGATCAAGGATCAGAAAGAACCACTGAAAACACTAAAAAGGTAGCAGATACAGTATATGACAGTGGCTTCTTTACCCATTTGTATATTGCTGTGCTTGTTCACCCTTACATTTCACCACTTTGATGACCAGAACATCAGTGGGGACTTGACTTGCACATACAAATGGATCCAACATCATAAAGAAAATATTTCATGTCACTACACAGTATAGTACCTTAAATACAACTTCTTTTGGAAGTATTACTTCTCATACTCAGAACTTCAAGTGTTCAAGCAAATCAAAAACAAGTGATAAACAGGTGCAGTTACCTGCTTAAGACCCAATACACTCTCAGATTAGCTTAATCAATTTCCAGCAGAAATTTCCAAAAGAACTGTTGAAGTCCTTTTTAATTTGCAATATTCTAGACTTTAATCAAGTAATCCATATGCACCTTTCAGATTTCCTCTTTTCTTCCTTTATAGGTAAATTTCCTCTTTTCCTTTTATTTCTGAATGACACTTTATCAGAGTTTAACAGGACCACACAATTAAAACTCAGCTACTTAAAATTTTATACAAGATTTTGCAATACCGCAAGGTTTTGTGCCTTTTAAAAAAAGAAGAGAGAGAAGAATACCTGCCTACAACTTTTAAACAGGTTCAAAGAGCATTGATACATTTCTAAACCTTGCAATACTGGCAAAACAACGCTGGTTCTGTACTTTTTCCCCTTCTGCATTCCTGGCAGTTCATGGTGTTGTAACAATCAGCCATCTTACAGCAGTGGGCATGCAGTATATTTGACTGACTTTTCCAGTGTTAACTGAGAGAGTACATAGTCATTATGCGATAAGTCACAAGTTTATAAAACATGTATATATTTGCTTATAAACCATGATGAGTTTTACACTGAAATTTTACATTGTAACAAATTAATCTGCCAGAATAACCCTGTTAATAAACGATGTGTTCCTTCTCTCAGTTCCTCTAAAAACTTACATTTATAATCATTTTATAGCTCTGTGTGTTACTTATGTGGTGCTAAGACGTTAGCCTAATTCTGTTTTTTTTTCATCAATGTCCTGTCATTCCCCTGTTTGTATACGGTTATAATGAGTGTGGTCCTTCTAAACAACATGCCTTTAGCTCTCCTCCTCCTCTTGGATGGCTATATGGAGTTGAAGAAACTGGAATACTGAAAATTGGAGACCCTGTATACAAGATAATCCAGTGATGGAGACATCTGTGCGGCAAAACACACTTGTTGAGTTTCTGCAGAAATGGATTCTACACATATTTTGCTAGGATATCTATCTTCTTTGCATTTGGTGATTAGGAGCACTTCCATTAAGTCTTGAATTAAACCTTATAAAATGAGCTGGCAGGGTGAACATATCTGGATGATAAATGTGCCTTTACTGTTTCAACCTTGGTTGTTAAATGTTTTCCTGAGCATGGAAAGCTTACTCTTTTTTTGCACTACAATATCTGGAATCTTTCAGCCCACATGGCCACTTGGAAAGTAATTTTTCCCAGGCTCAAAAAAGCTGTCAGCTTTCCATCTTACAAATCTTCTAAGAACAAAAAAAATCTGTTGTGGTCTCCTACGTATATTGCAATATTGCACTTGGGACCTTCACAGCAAAGTTTTCCCTACACTGTAGAAATGCGATCCTCACTGAGGAAACGGATCATTGCAAAAGTTAAAATATTCTTGGGACTTGCTTCATCTCATCATAGGGTTATATCCCTACATAAGGCAAGTATTGCTATTTGGATCTCCCAGAAAAATTATTCTGAAAATAACTTGAATTTCAGTATAAAAGATTTGACACTTGTTGGCAATCCATTGATGACCCTTCTGTACCACATTTGAGAAAATTCTTCGGAGGTATATCTTAACTCATTAAGAGAAAATAAGGAAGGATCAAGAGATCTGACAACCAGAGAGTTCCTCATTTCATGCTACAGAACATTCCCGAGCTAGGATGTGAAAATGGTGTTCCATTATTTTGTAACTGGAAAAAGAACTGCAAAGTTGCAATTTGATAGCAAATCTGGCAACTTTTTCTAAAATTGCTGCAGAATGCATAGTGCCATCTGACCCATTAAAAACACAGCAATAAAAAAACACAGAATAAAGAAAGATTTTTAAATCCATTTTTAGTTCCTCTCCCCTGCAATGGATTCATTTTCAAAATGCCTTTTCCTGAAGAGGAGCTGAGGCAGGAGGTGAGCTGTGCTTGGGAGGACATTTTATTTGGTGAGGTATTTTCTTCTAGGCTGACCTTTGTTCTCCCTGACCGCATGGTCCGAGGGGGTAAACACTCAGGTAGAAATAGATGTCTACCTGACTGTCTGAAGTACTTTTGCTCAGTACTGGAAGGAAGACAGAAAGGAACCACTTTCTATTTAAAGACATTTTATCTAAAATTCTATTGGCACTTGAATAAGGTTTGAGTAATTTGCCTTGGCTAGTTGCAGCTAATTTATGAGGTGCTGGGGTATATCCTAGTTGCATAATCAGGCACATGACAAGGCACTTCCTGGCACCTTTCAATTAATTAGCCAAGGCAACCTTATGCAAACAACAATATGCAAGCACCTATAATAATTAATTTTATTGGCTGGAATCTTGCCTGAAGAGAAAGGTATTTGCCTGCTTGTGGATTAATAGCAAAGATAGGGCCATCCTGGCCTCAAGTGGGAGGGAGTTCCAAAGTCTGGGAGCATCTTTGAAACACAGCTGCATATTTGAAAACTTCATGGATGCTGTTATAATACTATTATGTGTTTAAAGAACTTTTTTTAAAATTACAATCTCCTTATATTTTTCATGGCAGTGGCAAGAAAAAAATGTATGAAAAGAGGTAACCATGGGTCAAGGGCTACATTTGTGTGACTGTGCCCTTCCTTATTCATTTATTGTTTTCAATTTCCCCCGCTATATTTTCCTGCTTTTGCAGCACACCTAGCTCAGTGCTTAGGAGTTAGGACAGTTCCTTTTGGTGTACATGCAGGATGGGGGATTCTGTGGGTTGAGTCCCCCAAAAGTCACTTTTTTTTAGCACTAGGCTAGAATCATATCAGAAAGCCAAAATGGGGAGATTTATGCTAACAATCAGAGAGATTGTTGACATCATCCCCAGGACTCACCAATCCTACGGGTGCTGCTGCCTTGGGAACTCACCACATGTTCCTGGGTCTTTGTGACATCACAGGGGCCCCACCTCTCTGCTCACAGATAAAAGGGGCTTGAGAGGCAGGGCAGGAGACCAGACAGAAGGCCAGTGGCCAGAGAGCAGTCCAGCAAGAGAGTGGGGACACAGACTTTCTCAGCAACGCAAGTTCTCTAGTGAAAGCAGATGAACTTGCTAAGTGGGCTTGCGAGTTAACAGCTTGAGGCTGACAGAGATCCATGGCTGGAAGCTGGCTGATGTTGGCGATGGACTGGGTGGAAGTTGGTGGACGTTGGCAGACGTTGGCAGACGGAAGCTGGTGGAGTCTGCCTGCAGAAGCTGGCTGATGTCGCAAGACAGAAACTGGCAGAGGTTGGCAGATGAAGCCGGTGGAAATTAGCCTTCTGAAACCAGCTGACGGAAGCTTGGTTGATATCAGTGGATGGAAACCTGGGCATGTGTGTGTGTGAATGGCTGGTGGAGTGAATGGGGGCTGGCTGGCATTCCATGGGGATGTCGCCAGGGTGTGTATGTGACCCAAGCATTCAGGAGCTGGCGGAGGCCGGCTTCAGAAGCGGAGTGGAAGAGATGAACGGGTGGCTATTCCTGGTGGAAGCCAGTGGATGTTGGCAAGCAGAACTTCGGGATGAAGTCACCTGAACAGAGGCCAGTGGATGTGCCTGGGTTGAAGCTGGCTGATGGCAGTGGACAAGCTCGCCCCTTAGTTTGTGTATTTTTCCTTTTTGTCTTTGCAGGGTGAGAAGCTCTCTCCTCCCCAGGGTGATGCAAAGGACCACAATGCAGGCATCCTGCTGGAGCTAAACCAGGCTGTTTCTGCTGAGGGCCAGGATACCTATTTAGCATATTTCAAAAACCAATAAAAGTGTTTTTCAGAAATGATTTTTGAAGTGTTTTCTTGTCTGTCAAGGGCTGTCATGGGAGCATTTCCCCCTTCCTCTTGTTATATCTGGAGGAAAATGCCATGGGGTGGGTCTTAGTGATGTCATGGTGTGGATCCCCCGTACTTGCCTCCTAAAGAAATATATTATGTGTCCGACAGACACAGGAAGCCAGTGAGCCCTGATGCCCATTCGAAGAAGGTAGGAGCTCAGAACCCAAACACTATGGCCACCCTGTAACAATAAATGAGGCTCGTTTCTTTCCTTTCCCCACCGGCCCTGAGATTTGTCTCCCTGAGCATGGAGATTCAGGGGAGCACAACCATTTCTGGCAGGGCAGCTCATTTTCTGAGACTTGGCAAGGCTCATCATCATCACCACCACTATACCCACTCCATGGAAAGTTCTTTGCAGAGTACATGCCTGTTTAAAGAAGCTTACAGTGTAACCTCTCACTCCAGTATCCACCATGGAGGAAGTGGAGTTGGCCAGTGATTTGGGAATGATCTTACATTAAAATGATGTGGATCTATGAGGATCCATGGCTGGAAAAATACACTGCAAAAATACACTGATGCTTGATTTATACATTGTCTTTTTTTAAAGGCTGGCATAATAATTATATCTAGTTAGGCTTTTGAAGGACAGATCCTGAAGCTGAGGCTCCAATACTTTGGCCATCTCATGAGAAGAGAAGACTCCCTGGAAAAGACCCTGATGTTGGGAAAGTGTGAGGGCAAGAGGAGAAGGGGACGACAGAGGACGAGATGGTTGGACAGTGTCATCGAAGCTACCAACATGAATTTGACCCAACTCCGGGAGGCAGTGGAAGACAGGAGGGCCTGGCGTGCTCTGGTCCATGGGGTCACGAAGAGTCGGACACGACTTAACGACTAAACAACAACAGGCTTTTGAAGTGGACTGAGTGGATTGCTGCAGCTGCTTAGCAGGCAAGAAAAAGGTCCGGAAGCAACCATGGGGTGGGGTTGCCAATCACTGCCAGAAATAACATGGGGTCAAGAGGGATGCTATCTCAATGGGAACAGGCAAAGGTTGCAAAGTAAGCCAGCTGGCAGAGAAAAGAAGGAGGGAGGAGGCTGCTTTTGCCCAGGCCCACCTCTGACAAGTTATCAAAACAGTGGGGCACTGTGATCGGGTTCAGTTTCAAATTTTGACAACTCCTCATTTTGCGCGGGAAATATCACAGGAGACGTTTTCTTTATCTTAACAACTTCGTCTTTATTGATTACATGTTTATCGATGTCGTTCATAATTGGATCAAATAGACTTAACTCAGGCAACGTGCCATAACTGTCCAACACAAACTCTCGTCCCAAATCGGCTGAACTCACAGGGGTGCTGGGCCAAACTTCTCCGCATCGGTGGGTTTCCGAAGGGGTGCACTCCTCACTGCGCAAATGGTGCCGCAGCATGGGTGTCGAGCCCAGTCCCCCTCAGGAGGAGGCGTGTTGTACCAAGAGTCCGGGCGGATTACCTGGCGTCCTCTACCTTTGTTTTTAGGGAAGACTATAACTGACCATTCTCCCTGACTACTTATACCCTCTTCCCAGACTGACAGCTCCTGCTCCTCCCCCTTCCTGCTCCCGCACTCCTCTACCAGACATACTTCAAATTTCCTGCTTCGCTCTGTTCTTTCCCTCCCCTTGGTCATGTTCTCCTTTGAGTCTGTCTCCACACTGGTGCCTTCTGGCTTCCTTACTCCCTCTGCCCCCTGTCTCTCATGGGATAGCACACTCTCTCCTGGACCTCCTTCACAGGCACAAAAGGGTGAGGTTTGATAGTCTGATGCCTGAATAACTTCTACACAGCCCTATAGACCTTTATAGGCCTCTAGGAAAAAAAAACAAGCCAGTGTTCATATATCCCTGAAAAAGGGTTAATTCCAGTATGAGAATCTCCTTCCAATCATAACAGAAGTTCATCTGGGTATCAAGGTAAAATAATTTGTTCTAGGCAACATCAGCTTATCTGGACTTTGATGTTTGCCCAAGGCTACACAGGCAGTCTCTTCTTCTGGGAAGCACAGTGGGGAATTGAACTCCTGACGTCGGGTTCCACAGCCAGGTTGCTCCTACTCACTACAACTCCCATAATCTCTCATGGTTGACAAGAGCTGTAGGCCAAAACCACCTGGAGGCCATGATCCCTAGGTGCTGTCACTCTTCTCTGTTTCACATAATTGCTGCCACTAGAATCTCCTCTTCCTCCTCACCATCTTTCTGATCTAGACCAGAGCAAGAAGCAGGTGAACAGGGAGGTTACAATGATGAAGAGGAGGAGCATGTTCAGGTGGTTCTTCTCAAGGGTACCCTGTTGCAGGTGCCCATAAGCAGGTGCCTAACTATGCCTACTATTGGTGTTAGCTTTGGCATCAGTATTAATGTAAACACTCATCTTGTTGAAAAATAAAATATTGCATAAGAAATGTGCAGTGTTTTAATTTTTTTTTCCAAGGAGGGGGGAAAAGCATTTCTTTAATTTTCCCCTTTTCTTTGTCCTCCCCATCTCTTAAGGTGTGCCTGGATCACTGAACCACACTCCTGGACCACTACCTATTATCACAGTTTTATCATTTAGGAATCCAATTCCAAAAGATCTCCTGTATGGAGAATTAGTGCAGGGAAATCGCCCGAGGGAGACCACAGCTGTGATACAAGGATATCTGCAAGCGGGATCTGAAGGCCTTAGGAATGGACCTCAACAGATGGGAAACCTTGACATCTGAGCGTTCAGCCTGGAGGCAGGCAGTGCATTATGGCCTCTCCCAATTTGAAGAGACACTTGTTCAGCAGGCTGAGGCAAAGAAGCAGTCCCGAAATCAGCAAAATCAGGGAGCTGGACAGGGGACAGATTGTATTTGTCTTCAGTGTGGAAGGGATTGTCACTCTCGAATTGGCCTTCTCAGCCACACTAGACACTGTTCCAAGACCTCTATTCAAAGCACGTTACCATAGTCTCTGGAGACTGAAGGATGCCTACATCATTTAGGAGTTGATAATAGCCCAAAGACATTAGAATGCCTTATCTCTTGACATCAGCATGACCCAGCTTGTTAAATGTCATGGTTTGGAATGTTGACACTCTGGAGTCTCTGGTTGTTTCTCATAGACCTGAAGGTTAAAAGAAAAATCTCATTCATTACTCTGAGCTCTTTAGAGGGAAAGGTGAGATATGAAGAAAACTTCTTTCTTTCAGTCTGATTCAAACAATTTCTTCTTCTTCTTCTTCTTCTTCTTCTTCTTCTTCTGCTTCTGCTTCTTCTTCGTTTTATTTATATGCCGCATTTCTCCCAACAAGGGACCCAAAGTGGCTCACAACATTAAAATTCACACAATTTAAAAACACAATAAGTTAAATATTACACAATAAGTTAAATATTACACATTAAATATCATTGAGTTAATTGGCATCACTGAATATGTGTATTGTTGCAGAACTGGATAAAAAGTAATGGTTTCCATATGACTGTATGGAAGACCAAATGCACCAAAATTTATCAGCCAGTGTAACTCTGGTAAGAAAATTAGAGTCCAGTTAAATAAGACACACATTTTGAACTGGGCATGTTTAGCCGTGACAAAAGAAGACTGAGGGGGTAATCATACAGAGAAGCAGGATTTGTTCTTGATTATCCCAGAGTGCAGAATAATGGGCTCAAGCTACAGGAAGCCAGATTTAGGCTGAATATCAGGGGAAATGTCCTAACTGACTGAGCAATATGACAATGGAACCAATTACTGTACCATGGAAGGTGGTGAGCACTCCAACACTGGAGGTATTAAAGAGAAAGTTGGACAGCCATCTGTCAGATCTGCTTTGATTTAGATTCCTGCATTGAGCAGGATGTCTGACTTGATAGCCTTATAGGCCCCCTCCAACTCCATTATTCTATGATTCTATGAAACCATTGAATCAAAACAGTGTTTATCCTAGATCACTAAGATGTTATCTGCCATATGGGCAGTTCCTAAGAATCAAGCAAAACTGCACCAGAATGGAATGTTGAAAAGGGAGATTGACTGGATACTGAGACTTGGTACATTGGCTCCCACAGGTTTGCATGAGGAAATAGATTTTCTCCCTCTTCTTGAGCTGTATTACTTCTTTCACATATTCCCCAGGCCTGAATTAATCAGAGTGACACTGGATAACAGTTGTGCAAGCTAACATCCAGGAATAGGGGATCTTTCTCCCAGTGTGTCGTAACTAATGTACGTACTGGAGCTGCATATAAACCAAAAAAGGAAGATTTAATATAGACCAAAGGTCAGTGGTATGTATAAAATATAATGGCTACACTTGTCAATTAAATGTAATCATATGCTGGATGAATATTCTCACTGTGAACAATGTACAGTCTATAGTTTCAGATGAGTATATGCATCATAATGTAAAAATAGTAATTTAGCAAACAAACCATTTACTTTCTGTTTTATTCTGTACTACCCCTGAAGAAAGCCATAAATTCAGGCCAAAACATATGGGGCAATTTTAAATTGAAATAATGTGATTTTTTTAATATTCTGAGACTGCAATTTCTCCTTCAGAATCAGAATAAAGGATATAGATATTAAAACCCTCTTTACTGTTGAAAGGGTCTTGTTAACTTTAGGCATTGGATTGTTTTTTTGTTTTGTTAAAAGTTTATTGCATTTTATTGGAATGTCATTTATTTTAACTGTCCCCATCAGCTGTCCTTGTGCTGGAAATGGGACCGAGAGGAGGGCCTCCTCTGCTGATCTTAATTGCCGAGAAGGCGCATATAGGGATATACGGTCCTTCAGGTAGCCTGGACCCAAGCTGTATAGGGCTTTATAGGTAATGACCAGCACTTTGAATTAGGCCCGGAAACGGACTAGTAGCCAGTGCAGTTCTTGTAACAGTTGAGTTATATGCTCCCTGTAGCTGGCCTCAGTCAGTAGTCTGGCTGCAGAGTTTTGCACCAGCTGAAGTTTCCAAAGCGTCTTCAAAGGCAGCCCCACATAAAACGCGTTACAGTAATCCAAACAGGATGTAACTAAGGCATGTGTCACTGTAGCCAGATCCAACATCTCAAGGAATGGGCGCAGCTGGCGCACCAGTTTTAGTTGTGCAAATGCACTCCTGGCCACCACCGAGACCTGGGCATCCAAGCTTAGGGATGAATCCAGGAGTACACCCAAGCTACGGACCTGAGTTTTCAGGGGGAGTGTAACCCCATCCAGCACAGGTAGTATCCCTATTTCCTCATCTGCCTTCCAACTAACCAGGAGCACCTCTGTCTTGTCTGGATTAAGTTTCAGTTTGTTTGCCCTCATCCAGCCCATTACTGATGCCAAGCACTGGTTTAGAGTCAAGACAGCTTCCCTGGAATTAGGTGGAAAGGAGAGACAGAGTTGGGTGTCATCCACATACTGGTGACACTGAACCCCAAAACTCTGGACAACCTCTCCTAGCCGTTTCATGTAGATGTTAAAAAGCATGGGTGACAAAGCAGAACCCTGAGAAACGCCACAGGCCAATGGCCAGGGCGTTGAGCAGGAGTCACCCAGCACCACCTTCTGAATTCTCCCCTCCAGGAAGAAACTGGAGCCACTGTAAAACAGTGCCTCCGAGTCCCATCCCAGAGAGACGGTCCAGAAGGATACCATGGTCGATAGTATCGAAAGCCGCTGAGAGGTCCAGCAGAACCAACAGGGACATACTCCCCCTGTCCAGTTCCCGGCGTAGGTCATCCACCAAGGCAACCAAAGCTGTCTCTGTTCCATAGCCAGGCCTGAAACCAGATTGAAATGGGTCGCCCAGAGTAGACTTCGGTCTAGATGGGCGGGGTATAAATTTTATAAATAAATAAATAAATAAATAAATAAATTTAGATAATCCACTTCCTCCAGGAATCCCTGGAGCTGAGGAACCACCACACGCTCCAGTAGCTTGCCCAAAAATGGGATGCTTGAGACTGGCCGGTAGTTATCCAGTACACTGGGATCCAGGGAGGGCTTCTTCAGTAGCGGTCTTATTACTGCCTCCTTTAAGCAAGCAGGGATCCTACCCTGCTGCAAGGAGGTATTTACCACTTCCCGTACCCAATCGGCCATTCCTTCTCTGGATGATTTTATGAGCCAGGAAGAGCAAGGGTCCAGCACACATGTGGTGGCATTCACCTCTCCAAGAATCCTGTCCACATCATCAGGCTGCACTAGCTGAAAAGCATCCATTAAAACAGGACAAGCCGAGGCCAAAGTTACATCCACTGGGTCTGTATCAATTACAGCATCCAAGTTGGAGCGGATCCGAGCAACTTTATCTGCAAAGTGTCGTGCAAATTCCTCACAGCGGGTTGTGGAGTGGTCAATATTTTGTTCTTTTGGTGGTCGTACAAATTCCTCACAGCAGGTTGTGGAGTGGTCAATATTTTGTTATTTTGGTGGGGCATGTACTAAGCCCCTGACCACTCAAAACAACTCCACTGGATGACTTTGTGCAGTTGCAATGGCAGCAGCAAAGAACTTTTATTTGCTGCAGCCACTGCCATGGAATAGGCCTTCAAATGGGCTCTAGCCCATGTTTGGTCGGATTCACTCTGAGTTTTCCGCCATCGTCGCTCTAGTCTCCGTTCCACTCATTTCATCACTGCCACCTCCCTGGTGAACCAGGGGGCTTGCCTCGTTCTACTTCGTGGGAGAGGACGCTGAGGTGCAATTGTATCCACCACCCTGGCCATTTCCCCATTCCAGTGATCAGCCAGAGTTTCAACAGGCAACAGGAAACTCCCCAAGAACCGTCGGAAAACCACTTGGATCCATCAGTCTCCTGGGGTGGACCATCCTAATAGGTCCTCCACCCCTGCAGAGATTAAGAGTTCCAGTAAGTCTAAACCTCACCAAGTAGTGATCTGTCCATGAAAATGGAACTACAGAGGGCTCCCCCACACCCAGATCACCATCATCCTGCCCAGCATGAAATACAAGGTCTAGAGTGTGCCCTGCTATATGTGTGGGGCCAGAAACCACTTGGGACAGACCCATGGTTGTCATGGAGGACATTAAGTCCTGTGCCGCTCCTAATAAGTTGGTCTCAGCGTGAATCCCTTCTGACTGCATGCCCCTCCTCATTTAAGACAAAGACAAACCTGTCTGCTTAATGTCAGACAAATCTTGTGGCTTCAACATCCACAAGATGGGATGCCACTCAAGTGAAGTTTCCTGCTTCACTTTCCCACACCTCGCAAGCTGCAATATGCAAAACTGATGAATCATCTTGAAGATTCAAAGCCTCACCTTTGCTCATAAACCACAAAGCTGGCTCCCCCCCCCCCCTGTATAAACCTGGGGGAAATTTATAGCTGCCAGAAAGAGAAATTACGTGGCTTAAGGAAGGAAGAAAACAAAGCCAGTTGCTTGCTGAGTGAGGATGTGTTTTTAGATTTCATCACCGACCTATAGTGTTAGAGTTAAATAGTGGGTTCATGACTCCAAGTTGTAAATCAGCATGCCTTTATTCAGTACTTCTCAGCAACAAGATAAGGTGAAAGACGCCAAGTAAAATACACATGCACATTTATACAATGCTCACCCAAGGATGCACCCAACTCCCACTAATTACCTGCAGCTGGCTGACAATCCAAACAGCACAGGCAACAACTGCTCCCACTGCTACACTCACTACACAACAGTTAGCCAGCGGGCAGTGGTTGGGGGGGGGGCATAAATCAGAAAAATGTCACAGAACTTCTGTAAGAGTTGAGATAACAAGATAATCCTGTTTCTAATGGCTGTGTTTCATGGAAATTCACCCAGGGAAAATCTTTTAGAAGGATTTGGCTAGCATTAGCTGGATGCCCCAGAAAACCCACTTGCATGGAAATGTTGTTGTATACCCAGATGTTAAGACTGAGGCCCAAAAGATAGCCCCAACTTCCAGGGCCTGCTTATTGAAAATCCTTTCATGAAACATAGCCGGTTGGGCCTCCAGACTAGGGTTGCCAGATACATGGGTACCAAAAGGAGGACATAGAAAGACAAAAAAAAAAGGACAGAGGACGTATTGAATGTTTCATTTGAATCGTTCCGGATTAAACCCGCAATCAATACAATTTTATTACAATAGCTGCCAATAAATTAGTGAACCAACCAAGAAACAGTCATGTTAAAAAATAAAAATAAATTCAATGGAGGCTTTTTTTTCAAAATACCAAAAAAACATTATTTAAACAGCCAATTGTACCCGAACCCACAGTGAGAGTGGCTGCGGAATCCCCCGGCCACTCTCACTCTGCACAGGCTCAGAGGCAACCTTGCTAATCTGGACGCCCAAACAAGGCTCCAGCGCAGGCAGGGGGAAAGCGGCACCAGGCAAAACCGAATGAGGCAGCCTCCCCTCCCCCGAGGGGCATAAGTTCAAGGCTGGGGAGTGTGGGAGTTGGAGTCCCCGAAAGGGACTTTGAACACACACAGTCCAGGCGCTCGCCTTCCCATTGATGCGTTCGGGCGCTGCTTGCTCCTGCCTGGCTCGGCAGGCAGTGCTCTGCTCGCGCTGCCTTTCTGGGCTCCACGTGGCCTGGGTGGGCGTGGTGGATCGCCGAGGGGGCGAGGGCTGAGCTCCAGTGCCGGCAGCAGGTAATGGGGAGCGGGCGGGCGGGCAGGTAGGGGTGGGGAAAGACAGGGGGAGGGGGGTCCTTCCACCTCTCCCCCTCCCATCCAAAATTATAACATAAAATATACAAAAGCCTGACATTTTAAAGGTTTTTATCTTTGTCTGACGGACGGAGGACATTAGGCTAAAAAGGAGGACATGTTCTCCTTTTGCCTGACGTCTGGCAACCCTACTCCAGACAGAGTGACCCAGGAATACTTTATTATTTAAGATTACATTATATAATTGCAGTACAGGAAACCTGGAGCATTGATAATATTAGTTTGAATGGCTATCTTGTGCTTAACAGCCATGCAGTTCCTAGCAGTGGAAAGGGTCGCCCAAAAGCGGGGATGGCTCTAATGTTCTCTACTGCTTTGGAGGCTAGGGTCAAATGGCTTCCACCTTGTGACAAAATTGCTATGGCCGCCTTACTTGTTATTAGGTCAAGTGCTTATTTGATTATCAATGCTTATATTCCTCCGTTGTCTTCCAAAAATCAAACAACTCAAATGTGGAACCAATTGGAACTTTATATTACAAACTTAGAATCCATAGCCCCCAATGCATATGTGATACTTATGGGAGACCTGGATGCAAGAACTGGATCAAATAATGACATCTTTTACTCTTCCAATTCCTGGGGAACGGACTCTGTAGAGAACCACACCCTGATGAATTATAGAACATCAAAAGATTTGAAGATCAATTATAGTGGGATATGCCTGGCACGGATGGTAGAACGCCTTACTCTTTATATTGTAAATGACAATGAACTGTTTGATAAATGCGCATAATTTACTTTTGTATCAGGGAGGGGTAGCAGTATGGTAGACTATGTGTTAATTTCTCCATCTTTAACCAGATTGGTTAAGGAATTATCTGTTGGACATAGAACAAATAGCGATAATTTACCCTTACTTTTAACCTTGTCACTTCTAAAACCCAATACACCTTTCCCCTGAGCATCATTTAGGTGACAATGTCTTATCGGTACGATATAAACACTTAATTTGGACAGATGAAGTTAATGTAAAAGTCTCTAGTTTCTTAAAATCTCCTCTCAGTGAGAAATTAAGAAACTTAATAACAGCACCTACGGAATCTACCTTGGCTTCCATCATGACAAACTACAACTCCCTGGTTTTAACAATACAATCTGTTCTAAGCCCAAAACAATCTCACGCCCATAAACAACCGGGAAGGTACACTCCTAAATGGTTTGATAAGGAATGCTCCCTTAAAAAAACCCAACTTAGAGAAATATACATGCAGTATATAAGAAGAATCTGGCAGTTCTCCCCCAGGAGTACTATGTAGTTAAAAACCAACTACTATGTAGTTATAAAACCCTGATTGCCCAGAAAAAGAAATAATCAATTCAAGAACAATGGAACATCTTGATAGACTCTGTGCTAAACAAAGATTCTAAGCTATTCTGGGCCTTGGTCTCTGGGGCGCTAGGCGCCCGATCAGGATCAGCTTGCTGTAGTATCCAGGCGAATATATGGGAACGGTACTTCACCCAAATATTTGAGGAAACTAAACCCTCACAAACTGTTAACATCATATCCCTAGATCTAAACAAATTGCCAAACTGGGACCCAGTAACTGAAAATGAAATAAGGCCATTAATAGCTTGTCTAAAATCAGGGAAGGCACCGGGACCCGATCTAATACCAGCAGAGTCTTTAAAGACCAATGTAGACTGGTGGGGCCCCCTTTTATCTCATCTATTTAAATTCATTAATAATACGGGGCACATTCCATACTCCTGGTTAGAGGCAATAGTGATACCAATCTATAAGAAGGGGAACAAAGACGAACCCTCAAATTATAGACCAATTAGCCTTCTATCAATAGTGGGCAAGCTTTACGGTAGATATTTTAATAATAGATTAATCACATGGATTGAGGAGGAGGATATCTTAGGGAATGAACAGGCTGGTTTTAGGAAGAACCGCTCCACCTTTGACCACTGTATAGTACTGAATCACCTTGCAGAGAAGTACTGTATATGGGCTATCATGGGAATGGCCTGTTTGCAGCTTTTATAGATTTAAAGTCTGCCTTCGACTCAATACCCAGAGGAAATTTATGGGAAAAACTCGACTCTTCCTCGATTGATAAGAGGGTATTATATCTTATCAGAAGCCTCTACCAACAGACCACAATTAGGGTAAGATGTGGAGTAAATGGTAATCTATCAAACTCCATTCAGGCAGAGAGAGGGGTTCGCCAAGGTTGTATTCTGGCGCCTATATTATTTAAACTGTACCTAAATGACCTTCCTAAAAGCTCAGCACCTGAATTTCATTCCCGAAATTGGCTAAAATCAATGTGCCCTTACTACTATACGCAGATGACGCGGTTATCATGTCACTATCGGAAGTTGGTCTTAAATGAATTCTACATGCATTTATGAGTTACTGCAGGAGAAACCTATTAACAATTAACTTCAAGAAAACCAAAATAATGGTTTTCTCTAGGCATAGTAAAGTTAAAGAATGGGTTATTGAGGGCCAGCGTATAGAGCAAGTTAAAACATTTAAATATTTGGGAATTGTCTTCTCACGTACCCTCTCCTGGTCTCACCATAGACAAGCAGCAGTGCAGGTGGCTAATAATACAAGCAAAGTTCTTAGATGATACCACTATGTCCAGGGTGGGCAGTTCATCCCTGTTGCTCTACAGATAGTTAAGTATAAAATTCTTGCGCAGCTCCTGTATGGTATTGCGATTTGGATAAATGGTTTCAATCCCTCAGTTTAAAGTGTTCTATCAAATTTGCTGCGACTCCTATTCGCTATGCCAAGATGTGTCTCTTCAGCTGCCTTGCGTTTAGAGGCTGGCCTTCAATTGTTTGGTTTTACGTCTCTTGTCCTGCTATTATATAGAGAATTCCCTCTGGTGACATTTGTTTTATTCTGACAAATGTTTTAATGTCTTATGGTTTATTTGTGGTTTATTAGCATATTTTTAATTTATTATTGTAGGGAGCCCTGTGGCACAGTGGTTAAGACACTGTACTGCAGCCAAAACTGTGCTGACGACTTGGGGTTCAATCCCAGTTAGCCAGCTCAAGGTTGAACTAGCCTTCTATCCTTCAGAGGTTGGTAAATTGAGTAACCAGCTTGGAGGGGGGACAACGTATTGCCTGCATAATTAACTTGTAAACTGCCCAGAGAGTGCTTTAAGTGTTACGGGGCTATATATAAACAGCATGCTTTGCTTTTTGTTGTAAACCATCCGGAATATTGCATTGCACTAATGGGGCAGTATATTAATCAAATTAATAAACAATAATGGAGTCACTTCTATCACACTGAAAAGGGGTTGTGTGTTGCATCTCCCACATTTAGAACTGTATGGCATCAGATATTTGACTTAACCGGAGAATGTTAGTGGATGGAGAGCTTCTTACTTGAATAAAGGGTACATTTGGTAAGGGTTGCCAATGTTGAGAAGTTGCCTTGCCCTCACACTTTTCCAACAACTATAGAAATATAACAGGCAAAATGTTTCTATCTGGTTGCATCTGACGACATGGGTTGCGGTCCACAACAGTTTATGCCAAATAAAATCTCAGCCTTTAAGTGCCACAAGACTGTCTGTTGTTTTGGGGAACATTAACAGAATCTTTGCAGAAATAGGATGAGGCCTCTGGGGATCTGTGTAAACTAATGTCTGTTATCTCTGGGAAGAAGCTTTATGTTCTAAATGCCATGGAATAATAGTAATCTCAGAATTTAGTAATCGTAGTAATCAGTAATAGTAGTAATCTCAGAAATACAGTAGTAGTAATCTCAGTAACAGTAGTAATAGTAATAGTATCATTAGTAGTACTATTAGTACTACTAATAGTAATAGTAGTAATCTCAGAACTTCAGAGCTAGAAGGAACCCTATGGATCATCAAGTCCAGCCCCTGTCAAAGAAGCACAGTGGGGAATTGAACTCCCAACTTCTGGCTCTGCTAAACCAATGAGCTATCTAGAAGTTCTAATCATAGGTTGTTGTTATGTAACACCTAGTCACAACTGATCTATGGCAACCTTAATGGGCTTTCAATGTGTGTGAGATATTTAAGAAGCAGTTTTGCCATTGCTACACCCTACTGTGAGCTTCCATGGTCAAGTGGCTATTTGAACCCAGATCTCTGTCACTCTTCCCACTACATAACATTGGCACACAGAATATAAAAATACTGTAAATACAAACAGTACTGTATATGGGTGAGGCAAATACAACAGTATGCAAGCAGATTAATGACAAATACAGGCAATATGTGGGTCCAAAGCAAAGTGTGCTGCTTATATACCACCTCATAGCACTTAAAGCACTCTCTGGGCAGTTTACAATTTTAATTATGCAGGCTGCACGTTGTCGATCCATCCTCACCCCTGTTATTCAGCTTGTATATCGTATTTACTCCCCATTTTCTCTGTGTTTATTCTTTCTTTACTTATGTGCTGATCTTACTTTCTCTATGTACTGTTTGCATTTATTCTTTTATACATTGTGATTATTGCATCAGGTGCAATGTTCAATAGTGTGCTTTTTAGCACTTTTTTTGAGTATTTGTACAATAATCGCTTCTGCTTATGCTGTTTAAATGCTATGGGGCAGACCAAAAATAGCTTATTTATGTTTTAAAATGTGCATGCGACAGTGGGTGGGTAGAGGGCAGCCATATTAGTCTGGTGCAGCAAGACAAATAACATGTTTAGCATCAATTAAAATACAGTACTAACACATTTATTTGGCATAATATTTCATAGTCCATGAAAGCTTCTGTCACATATAATTTGTCCGTATTTAAGTTGCTAAAAAACTCTGGATTGTTTTTGCTACCTTGCAAGCCTGTGTCAACGTTTTTCAAATATAATTTTAAAAATAAGTTTTTTAAATCCTCGGTGGTAAATAACTAATGACTCCGTCTCACAGGTTTTTCCATGGTGGGGTGGGGGTAAGCTCCACAGGTTGAATATCTGCCTGATATGAATTTGCTAAAGCGGCACAACACGTTGATATGGTTGAACAAAAATCATATGGACTCAAACTTTATCTCTATTAATATTTCCAACCCAGGCTACAACTCCTTCCCATGCCCTTCCACTCTGTTGCCAATTTTAATAAAAATTAAAAAAAAGTTTTAAAGAGGACTTAAAAAAAAAACCCTCATTGCTCCAAGGAGTATTTAATACTGTATTAACAGTACTTCCAAGCTGCAGGGAGGGGGGGAAAGTTTAGCTCCTCCTGCTGCTGACCGAAAGCACTGAGACCACCCAGAGCACGACCGCGCGTTATTTTGAAAGTCATGCCTTTGGTCCAATTGCAACGGGAAGAGAAGAAAGAAGGCGGGACTTTTCCCAGTTCGGGTGTGGCTCGCCTATAGATACCACATCTCCTGCGAAAGCGGCGGAGAAGGTGGTTTCGCGCTTTCGCGGAAAGGTGTGGCCAGGGTGGGTCTCTTGTGATAAAGCGGTCCTGCTAGCGGGGGGGGGGGGGGGGCGAGAGGGATTGGTGCCCGCGATTCCAACGTGGTGTTCCAATCCTGAAACTCTGCGTCTGCCTTCCTTCCAGAACCTGATCCTTGAGAAAATCTTGCAAGCAGTTGTTTTGCACTCGTTCTCTCCACGAGGCTAGTCCTCAAGGAGCTCATTTGTCTCTCCTCGCGAGGAGGTGAGCCATCATGGTTTCTCCGCCCACACAGGCAGTGTTTCGAGGTATTAACTTTTGGGACTACAGCTTCCAGAATCCCCACCAAGGCAAGGGGATTCTGGGAGTCGTCGCCCCCAAAAAGTAACTTCTAAGCGCGAGGATTCCCGCCTTTACTCCGCTGAGACCCAGTGTACAGTACATGGCTGTCTCACCTTCACTCAGACCCTGCAAGGTGACTCGGGCAAAGAGAGACTGATCCTGCATAACAATTTACAAGAATAAAAAAAAACACCTAATGGATTAAATTTTGTTTATATTGTGCCCAAGTCTTCAGTGAGTTCAAGATGCTATACCTGCTTCTTTTTTTTTTTTTTTTTTGCTTTACCCACTGTTTTCCTGAGGTTGCTCTGTCTTGAGTGATTGGTCCTGTCTCCTCACTTAGAAATATTTATTTATATGCTGCCTTTCTCCGCGTAGGGGGACTGAAGGTGGCTCACAACAGGTAAAATAAGAAATTTTAAAATACTCCGTATCACAATTAAAAAACAACTAAATATACATGGCAATTAAAACCAAGTTTAAAATCAAATTTAAAACAAAGATTTAAAATGATAGTGAGCGCTGCCATTAAGCAGATGAATAAACATTCATACATCATTTTATCAGTTCAGCTTAGAAGCAAAAATAAAGATCAGATGGCTGTATATTGATTTTGGCAGCTTAATTTAGAAATAAAAAATAAAAGGCTCCTAAGTTGTTGTACTCATTAGACAATTGATAGTCATAACTTCTTCAACTTCTGCATTAAAATACTTCCCATTGCACACTAAAGCCAGTCATCATATATCCCTTTGTATGTACATGCGGCAAAATACTTGAATATGTAGACACTCATATGATTCCCCCAGGAAGACTGTATGCTATTTCCTGAAATGAGTCTTGATAGAAAATGCTTCTTTCCTGTAGGAATCGGCATGCCACCAGAAGAGCACATGTGATGATCATAACATGCAGTCTAGACATGCTGTATCAAGGAGGCAAAGACTAAATATCATTTAAAAAAATCGTGCACATTCTCCTGGAATGCTTCTTTGAACTAGATTATGGTTTTAAAAATGTGACCGAAGTAGTGCCACAGATCAGCTTATAGTATATATAGGTGAGCAACACATGGAGGTCAGGGCGTGATACACTCCCATCTGTGGGAGGGCTGCACCTATCCAGGAATTCACATTTCCCCCAAAAGTTCTTACAGAAACAAGTTTTACATTGAAAAAGCCACTTTGTGCCTCTGGTGGCCAACAATGATTTTTAAAAGGTTGGGGTGATGGGTAGAGGTGCTGATAGACCCTCAAAACATGCAATTTTCCCTCCATACTCTTTCACTCTGGTGTTTTGTTTATTTCATCAGTGAATTAATAGCTGGAACGATGAGTGGACGGGCTCGGGTGAAAGCTCGAGGGCTTTGTAGGGAAGAAGGAGCATATCAGGAGCCTGGTTTCCCCAGAGAGGTATGTTTGAGAAACTTCTGTCTTTTACAAGATCTTATCTTTTCTCAGGTGCATTAGAGTTGAACCTTGTGGCTAGCAGCATACCAGAAGCAGGACATCTTGTGCAACAGAGGTGCTATTAAACCCCAGAAAAACATTAGCTAATTGTATATTTTTCTTATCAAAATATCATGTCCAGTCTCTGTGTACTGGCATTTGGCTGTACTACCCAATATTCCAGTGTTAGTCAGTCACTTGTATTTATTTATTACTTAAAGTGAGCCTGCCATGCTTCAGGCAGATAACAAGACAAGACTCACTGGGAAAAGTCAGTAATGTTAAGGAAAGTGGAAAGTAATAAGAAAAGAGGACAACTTGGCGTGAGATCAGTTGAATCAGAAAAGGAAGCTGTGGTCCTGAGTCTGCAAGAGTAAGGCTGTTAATGATAGAAACTTCTGGAAGTCATAAATTTGTAGGATTGTCAAAAGCCAGAAGGTACTTGATGGCATGTAAGATGCACATTATTTATTTGATAGGACCTTTTGGAAGTATAAAATTGTAAGGTTGTCATAACTCAAGCTACTTGATGCAAGACACTCATGATTTATTTGTTTCTCAGTGGGGGAAAAAAGGGAAGAATATTGGGCTTGAGTCGCTTGACTGATTTGAGTAACATTGTACAAATTGAAATATGGAATTGGTTATAAAGCCTACAATGTAGATCAGGTTGGTAATAAATAAATCACTTGATGGGCTAACCTGTACTTTATTAGCTATACCTTGTAACACATAACTCCATGTTGTGGGGAAAACCTATTTCAAATATTTATGCTGCTTTGTGCAGAAAAGATATAAATCATATGAGCATTCTAAGAAGTGAGTATCAGTAGCATGAAGAAAGTGATATACTTTTCTATGCTCCTGTTGCGTGCAAGAAAATTGCATGAGCACCAGGAGTTCGCTAGGCAGAATATGTAATATCTTGCCAACTGCATCTCATTTACACTTGTGTGAAAAGGATTTCCAAAACTCAGTGGGCAAAATCCTGTTGGCACAGTTGCGCCAGGGTAAAGCAGATCTGGGCACCAGAAATAATTAATTTAAATGAGTGTAAAGCTACCAATCTCCCTGTTTCAGCCTATGTGGCTCCCTAGGAGTAATAGTTTTTAATAATAAAAAATTGCCACTGGATTGCTGCCCCCAAGATTCGGACCTCTCCTGTGATTTGTTTTACTATTAAAAGCTCCCCACCCCAGCAGTCCCGAGACTTCCACAAGGCAAAAAGGAGCCTCAGAAGCTGAAACTGAGGTTAGGAGGCTTTAGATTAATTTAAATTAATTATTTCCAGTGCCTGGCCTATGCTGGTGTAACTGTGCCTACAGAGTTTTGTCCAATTTTGTGATGATAGTACTAGATCATGAATTTTTCCTGGTTAAAAATTTAGCCTCATGGCACAGTGTTTAAAAAGGTGGTTTTAATAATTTTTGGCTTGCATATACCATACCCTTCTTTTATTGCAAGGTACGTATGAATGGTCTTGAGAAGAGGGTTATCATCTGTAGAGGAGAGAGGAAGGTTTATAGTAATCAGGCCCCCTACTGTAAGTTCAATCTAGCAACCTGTATTTCCTCCAGCAGCCTACTAGGCTTGGAAAAAAAGTGGTCAGAAAGTATAAGAAAGAAGGGAGGTGGAGGAAGAGTGAAAGGAAAAGCAAGAGAAAAAAATGTGTCCCCCTGCCCACATTTGGATCATGCCTTGACATTGGCTTTGACCCCACCCATGGCTAGCATGAAGTCACCAACAGGCTACCCTTGACGGAATGTGACCCATGCAATGTTTCCTTTAATTTCTGCTAGCGCCGTGTGGGGCTCCACCCCCTCCATGCAGGGTTCCACCCTCAACTGGAAGCAAATGGCTCCAACGTCAATCTGGCTGTGTGAGATAGATGCCATGTTGTGCGTGCGCGCGCTCACATCTTGGAGGGAACGTTGGACCCATGTGTTCAGTTCCATCCATCCAGGCTCAGCCATTAGTGACTGAAATTAAGTAGTTACAGGCACATTTTAATTTTGTATTGTACCTTAGAAATTTACATTTAAATTGGTTTGTCCTCTTTTTATTTTTCAAGCTATGTTGATGGTGGCAGCTAAACAAAGGGACAGGTGTAATTCAGCAGTATACATTTTCTGTTGATATTTTTTGCAGGTGTATTTTAGAAAGGAAAATACTGTTTCAGTTGTGAAGATA
This sequence comes from Intellagama lesueurii, assembly GCA_037013535.1. Lineage (NCBI taxonomy): Eukaryota > Metazoa > Chordata > Lepidosauria > Squamata > Agamidae > Intellagama > Intellagama lesueurii. Next base: position 14,697,801 of record JBAJHW010000003.1, read on the forward strand.
TGCAAGTGGAGAAGCAATATTAATAGCAGACAAAGCAGCATGCACCTAGGCTGAGAATGATGCATACAACACCCTCCATGTCTTAATGCTTCAAACCGTAGAGTGCCATGAATTAACAAAGAATGGTTAAACATTTTTATAACGTAGAAATCAATGGAGAAAAAGGAGCCTTCGGTTTTTACCTGTATGCCTTTATTGTGTCTGTCATGTCCATCCCAAAGGTTTCCTCAAGGAATGATGATGCCCTTGCTGCACAGAGTGCAAAAGAAGATGCTAGTAGCCATGCAAGAGCTGGGACGAGTGCACCAACGTGTACGTGTGTGAATTAAGGGTGAAATATTTATTGATAAAATACGTTGGTCTTCAGACCATCATGCAATAGAGTGCTGGGAATTACCGTTAAAGCTCTCGGCAGGTGGGAACTGGCATACAGTATCTTCCCCCTGTAGACGACTTCACCTCTCGGTTTGTCCAAGCCCACCTTGACTCAGGACCCATTAATTGCTGATGTTGTCTCTTATGGCATTGGCACACAACAGAACCTACACACCTCTGGCCCCGTCTTGTGAACGGGAGAGATTCACCATGTTTCAGCCAGTCAGTAATTCTTATTCAGTCATTTTGAGTAAAATAGATCTTAAGTTTGCAAAATGGGGAAATATTGTGCAAACTGAAATATAGAATTATTAAAAGCATTAAAATCAGTAGCTAGTGAATGACATTGTGGGTTGGCCTGTACTCTATGAGCTATATCCAATCATACCTGTGACGTTTACCCACGTGGCCCCTGCTTGTTTCACCAAACACAGAGCTCACGTGAGTATCCCAACACGCCCTTTACCTCGCTGCCACCAGTTGATCTCTTTACCAGCTATGTTTCCTATGAAAGACTGAGGTCCATTCAGTACTTAACTTTGAAATAAAAACAGGTTTATTGATTACAAGTTGTTTCAGGAATAGTTCTTAAGCACATTCTTAAAATTACACCAAGCTTCAGTATTTTCCTTTAACCTCTTCTATCTTAACAAATACAGATAACACTCTTGACTATTCACTCCTTAAATTCTTTCTCTGCCTCAAACCCAAACTACCTTCCTTTCTCTTCAGACCTTTTTCTCTATCTCCCTCAAAACTCTGTCTATCTACCCTCTGCTACAGCCCCCCTTTTTATCTAGCTGACTCCTCCTCCCGACAGCTCCCTATCGGTTCATGCAAATACTCTGCTGAATATTCATGCCAGGGGTGATCACTACAACACCTAACTACATTTTTGGTTTAAAAGTAATTTCCTGTGTTTTTTCCATTTTTTAAAGACCTTGTGAAATGTATCACTCATTGTCTTCAAAGATCTTTTCATTGGTTTTCTTTCCTCCTTCCAGATGGCTTTTCAGTTGGATGTTCAGCCTATAAAGTAATGGACAGAGGAGGAAGAATCCGTTGTAACTTTGCAGATATGGGAGTAAATACCAGGGAGACAATGATGCATGTTAAGGACTCTAAGACTGGTATAGTAATGTTCATTTTTATCTTGAAGGAACCATATTTTCTTGGTAGAATGGCAGCAGCATAACTTTTGCTTGATAGTGTGTTAACATTTAATGGTCAGATCCAATAGTACCCCCACGCCTGTGTTGCAAAAGAGGTCTGCGTTTCCTAGTCACAGCCTTGTCACAGTATGACAAGTTTAATTTTAAAGGCAGGAGCTCAGCATTGGAGTAAGCACGCAGTTTCCAAAGAAACAAATGCAGAAAACCAGCAAAAATGCTTCGGGTTTTTTTAGGGTTGAATTGTTCAGGTGGCTCAGGAAAAGTTCAGTCAGTTATTCCAAAGCTATAAAGTTAGCTGGAAATTTGAAAGGGCAAGGCAGGTATACAATAACTGCAAAGAAAGGAGACAGAGCAAACCATATGCCACTAACTGTAGCTGATCTCTGTGCAAAATGCAGAGTCATAATTTTTTAAATTTATTTCCGTTTCTATACTGCCCCATTAGTGTTGCTACTCTCTGTGTGGTTCACAATATACAGTAAAATCACACACTAAAACACCATATAGGTGTACACCATATAGGACCCCTATATCTGTGGGATCAGTATCCACGGTTTCACTTACCCACAGTCTGAAAATATTAGAAATATTAAAAGAAAGAAATCCAGAAAAACTATTTTCACATGTATTAGCAGAACCGGACACTAGAGTGTGCTAGAGATCTCGCTATGAATTCTAGTTAGCAAAGAATACACAGCATGATCTCTGGTGCTCTCTGACAGCCAGTCCTGGTAATGGATATGAAAACCTTTTTTCTTGTTTTTTCTTTCTTTTACCATGCTCCCCCTCCCCCTCAATCTCTCTTTCTCTGTATAGTGTTCTCCACTATCCACAGTTTTCAGTATCCGCAGTGGTACTTGGAGCCAATCCCCAGTCCTACTGTTATAAATACAATAAAATATAATAAACCTTGTCGCTAGCCAAAGCTACCTTTAAATAAAAATACACAGATTGGAATCCATTTGAACATATCATGGTAATGTTTATATAATTTGGTTCTATTTAGATTCCTATAAACAGAGAGGGATGGCACCTGGCAGAAGCTCTGTAGGAAGTTTATTCCAGAGGGAAGGGACCATTACCGAGAATGCTCGGTTCCTTTTTGGCCCACTTTGGGTGTTACAATTCTTTTTATTTATTTATTTTTTATTTAACTATAACATAAACATAAAATACATAAACCAAAATACAAATTAACTGTGTTCCCCGCCACCATAGTCGGGACCTCTTGCAATAATCTTCTTCCTCCATCTATATTCTTCTTCTTCTATTATTGTCCTCTTCTCCAGAACTGCATTGATTCTTGATTTGGAGCTTTTCCTTTTCCTCTTGCTAACACATATTCCAAAAATCTGCCCCATATATCATAAAAATTATTCTTTTTCAACTCTCCTTTCTTAACCTTTAAATTACAAGTTATCTTATCATTTATAATATTCCATATTTCATTATACCAATCATCCATTCGAAATTCAGATTTTGATTTCCATTGCCTAGCTATTATTAATCTAGCTGCTGTTAATAAATTGGTAATCAATTCTTTAGTCATCTTATCATATTCCACATTCTCAAATATTGATGACAAAGCTATCTCAGGATTAAATTCTATGGGTGTTACAATTCTTAACATCAAGGACTGCAAAGTGTGTGTGTGAGACAGGCAACTGTTTTGCGGCTGTTGCAGACTTTTTATGCATTCTCTTCTGTCTTGATTGGAGTTGTAGAGCTCTGTAATGTGCTCAAATAAAGTGACAAAGATAATAAAATCTGGAGAGAACTCAGCTGGAACCTATATATAAAAAAGACATGTTTCAGCATACCCAGTGTGTTTTGGTCTGTGACTATTCAAAGATCTACTACAAACCAACTTACTGGCAACCAACACAGAGATTTTCAGTAAATAACTTAAGCAAATCACTTATTGTAACCCCAAAGAAAGGTTTTTACAGGCCAAAATACATAGTGCTTTTAAAAGGCAGTAAATGCCATTTCTTGACATCCTGAGATGTGTCTCAAATAAAGGGCCTGGGTGCAAAACAGTTCTGTGTTGGACACAATTGGTAAACTATGCAATACAAGAAGGCCATTTTACAAGTCGGGTGCTGCTTGCCTGGGGAAATTACCATTCACCTAGACAGGCAACCCATTGAAAATTTGCAGTAGTTGTAAGTGCAAGTTCATTTGAAATAATTTTGTTTTTTTCAGGCTCTAGTGGTATTCCTGTAAAAGTTGTCACCAATCTGTTCAGTTTGGGTCTGCCAAAAAAGTGGCAGCTTTACCAGTACCATGTCATGTTTGTCCCAGAGCTGGTGTCAAGACGATTGCGGACTGCGCTTTTGTTTAACTGTCCTGAAATCATGGGAAAAGCCAAAGTGTTTGATGGAGCAATACTGTTTCTTGCGTGCAAACTGGAAAACCAGGTAAAATACTGTGTGTATGATTAAAAACAATAAAAATGGCTATTTTAAAAATAAAGGCTTAAATTAAAGGCTTCTCCTCCCATCCTGAGGCTCCCAGTGGCATCCTCAGGGCAAACAGCAGCCTTAGGAAGCCTTGTAACCTGAAAGGAGGTGGATAGGGACCCTTTAATTACTTTAAATTAAATGCTTCCAGAACCCGGTTCAGGTTATACCAGTGCAAAGTTAAAACAACAAGATTTTGCCGATCGTTAACTAAAATCTGTCAGGTCCAGATAAAACTGCAGTTGATCAAAAATGGAAGCAAAAGCTTAATTAATAATTGGAGTTATTTCTCACTTTTCTTCTAATGAACAGCATATAAGGTACTCTCAGAGAAAAATCAATAGAACAGGTACAATTAAAAAATAAAATGGACTAATTCTGAGCCTTTTTTTTTACTATGGCCATAAGTATAATATAAAAGAAATATAGGCCAAATCAGGATTGTATAAGTGGAATAACGAACCTTATAAGGTGGTGTATGAAGAATTTTTTGCAGTCTGTGGCCCCTTCAAATATACAGTACCAGGGCCCCCCAAGGGGTCATATGGCCCCCATTGAGAATGGCTGGTGTAGAACACAGAAAGTAAGTAAGTAAGAAAGAAAGACTTGGTTAGAAGCATCTTCCACAACAGTGATGAAGTTTGATTGCTAAAGGCCTATCTCGCTGTTCCCAGCCTTGGCTAGCCAGAACTCCCAGAAATTGTGGCTAGCACAACTGGTGGTGAAGGCTTCTGGGAATAGCAGTCCAAGATCAACGATGTTTCTCAAGGTTGGGAACCACTGGTGTATTTGGATGAATAAACAAAAATGTTTGGCTACAGTCATAACAACAGCATAACTTTCCCTAGGCGGAGAGTTGCAGAGCCTGGGAGTGATCAACAAGGAAACTTACATTGTTCTCTGCATGGGTGTACCAAGGCTTCTGTGGCTTGATCCCATCAAGAGAAACCATGACTAATTGTGATGTTTAAATCACATCAGCAAGAAAGGGAAGTTACGAATGATGGACATAAATGGTTCTGTTTGTTCATAACACACTGAATGGTTCTTTGCTCTTTGTTCTTGTCTCATATTTCTCATTCTGAAGGTTATTTCTGATGTCGGATTATATTTTAAGTAAGCAAGAATCTTGTTTAAAACAAAGAGCTAGCAGTGTTTTGAAATATGAGTTTATGCCAAGAAACACATACCACTGGATTAGCTGTGTTCAGGTCTTGACTTCTTCAGTTCATAAGTCCCTATGACGAAACTGAACTGTGAAAAGTTGCCTTTTTCTGTGTTCCCCAATAATTCACCATGCCAGCTAGGTGTACCGTGTTTCCCTGAAAATAAGACAGGGTCTTAGATTAATTTTTGCTCCAAAAAACACATTAGGACTTATTTTCAGGGGATGTTTTATTTTTTTCCCCATGTACAACAATCTACATTTATTCAAATACAGTCATGTCATCTTCTGGTTGCTGCACAATAGTGGAGGGCGGGGTTTCACTTAACTGGGGCTTATTTTTGGGGTAGGGCTTATACTACAAGCATCCTGAAAAATCATACTAGGGCTTATTTTCAGGTTAGGTCTTATTTTTGGGGAAACAGGGTAGTGATAGTCCAACACATACAAAGAGCACTCAGAAATTTGATTTATTATTGTGTATACTTACATAAATTTACTGGAAGTTTCTAGGAAGGCCTTTTTACAGGCAGTTGAAGCTGATGCTGTGAGATATAAAACAAGGAGAAAACGCCATATGCCACACCAGCCTGCTCATGTTTCCTTGCCGTGGCTCTCCAGGGCAGTGTTGTTTGTTTGTTAAACATGGTCAAGTTGCCACTGACTTATGGCAATGTCATGAATGAGTGATTTCCAGAACGCCTTGTCCTCAATAGCCCTGCTCAGCTTTTGTAAACTTGAAGCTAGGGCTTTGTTTATGGAGTTAGTCCATCTCGTTTTTTGGTCTTCCTTTTTTCCTGCTGCCTTCAACTTTTCCTAGCATTATTACCTTTTCCAGCAAGTTGTGTCTTCTCAGGGCTGTGACTGTTAGGCAAATCTATCACATACCTCATAACCTATTAATTTATCCTTTTAAATGGAAGTAACTGGAGCTGGGTTCATTTCAGTAGCTGTTGCTGTTGCTATACCATCACTATTTCTTCAACGGTTATTACTAATCCTGCCTTTTAGGATACGAGTTCCTCCAAGGCAGCTTATCACGACATTAGCACATGTCTAAAAAAGCCTCTGTAAGTAAGATCCTCAAAACATACAAGACATTGTCAGGATCCGTCCTGCAGACTATAGGGTGGCAGATTCACCTTGCGGGAGGCAGAGATCGTTCAGCTGGAAGAGTAGCAGGTGACAGATTCCTTTCTTCAGGATCATTCCAACAGTTTTGGACTAGGTGATTTTGTTTTGTTATAAGTGGTTCTTCTACGTGGCCTCTGTGAATCCACACAACTGGGTATAAACTGCGCTTGCGCTGGATCCTCGGAATATTCTAGAGCTGAAATATAGAAACATAGTAGTACGTTGCCCCTAATGCGCATGCTCCACCCGCCTACAGCCTCAGTTCCATTTTTGCCGCCGTCGCGTTTGGAACCTCCTCGCTAGAGCTCGCTAATTTCGCTATTAAACTAAATATCTTGGCTTGATTTTGGACTGTTTGACTTCGATTACTCTTACTGATTTTGTACGTTGCTCCGGACTTCTTCGCTATACTTGGTTTGACCTCGGACTGTCTCACATCGGACTGCCTATTCCTCTTACAACCGTTGCTGGCTTCCCGCCCTTTTTCCCCCTCTGCCTAACTCCTCTCCTGCAGATCTCGGACCGTGAGTTTTCTTTTTGTTTTCGTTTCCCCTTCTTATTTTGAAGCCTCTCGTTTATGGCCTCGTCTGGACCATTTAAGAGGTGTATTTCTTGCAAAGCTAAAATTCCCTTCACTGACGGGCACGAGCGCTGTCTGTATTGTTTGGGGGAACAACATCAACCCCACGCCTGCCCTCATTGTAAGAATCTGTCCAAGCCAGCCTTGAAATCCAGAGAACAACGCTTAAAAGCCTTTCTTTGGAGTAAGTCCCTTTCACCCCCTGAGATGTCTACTGAGCAGAACCCCTCACTAACTCCGGCTGCTCATACTGATTCTGGCACGCTGTCCTTACCTTCCTTACCTCCAAGCTCCCCTCCGGCGAAGTCCTCAAAAAGAATGTAAAAAAGCCTACAAATGCTTCTTCTTCTTCGAAGCACTCTTCAACTGCCAACCTGAAAAAGAAAAGTTCAACGGAGAAATCCAACAAGCCCCAAAAAGGCAAGCCTTCTAAGGATAGACCCCGAGATATTCCTCCAGTTTCAGCATCTCTGCCTTCCCCCATTCTGGAGGAACCGTCTGGGGACTCGCCTGGCCATGGCTATGTCTCCGAGGGAGAACTCTCCGTTCGGCGCCGTACGACTCAGGCTTCGGCATCGATTCCGAGCCTGCCCCAGTCTCCTGATCGCTTTCAGGCTGTTGTTGTTTCCAGCCATGATTCTGCCCATTCAAGCCCTGTCTCAACCGGGCGGGCGATCATTCTGAGGCACTCGGACTCAGAGGACTCCGTACGTCATGCCTCCCCCATAAAGAAGACAGCAAAAAGGAAGCACATTTCTTCCCCTCGACGTCGCACAGCACGCCGAGAGGTTCTCATCCTACCTAGGAGGTCTCGACACTGAGCCTCCTCTGACGAAGATGAGCCTATTTATATCGAGGTCGAGAGAAAATCTCGACGCGGTCGGAGCCGTGACAACTCCGACACCGAGCAAGTGTGTAGTAGGAAAGTGAGGTATGTTTATGCTTCATCTCCTTCTTCGTCACCGTCACCACCGAGGCGTCGACGTCGACGAGCTTACGACGATACCGAAGGTCTCTCGACATCGAGCTACTGATCGACCCCAAGCTACAGAAATCTGTGCAGTGCCAGACAAACGGGCAGCTAAAGAGAAAGCGTCGACACCGACGGTTCGACGCCGGACGAGTTCCTCTCAAACTCAAACTCTACATTCCTTAAAGGAAACAGCTGGGTCTTCGAAAAAGCGTCGCTTGTCTCCCTCGCTATATATCTCTCCTGTAGATGAATCTTCAGGATCCGTTTACTCTGACCAGGAGGAAGAACCTGTATCGGACGCTTCTGAAGAAGAAGCCCCTCCAAACATCAATACACCAGATTCCGATGTGGGGGACCTGCGACCGCCCTCCCCGTCTCAGGACTTTACCTCCTATTCACAAATGATCACTCGCATGGCCAAGTCACTCCAGCTTGATGTGGAACAACCACCACCTCCCACTCAAGATCTAGTGTTCGGTGACATTGAGCAAGGCAAATCTCACCCTCTCAGCCTTGCGTTTATCCCTGTTATCATGGAAATCATCAAGGACTCCTGGGGACTACCTCCTAATGCTATGCAAATTTCTAGAAGGATGGAGGGACATTACAGAGCGCATGGCAGCGACACCCTTTTCCTCTCTAAACACCCGGCACCCAATTCTATTATTGTTCAGACAAACATATCCAAAACTGGTTCTAAAGCCAAAGTGACACCTACTAATCGTGAAGGGAGGAAACTTGACGTCATGGGAAGACGAATGTACTCCTTTGCATCCTTTCTTTTGAGAGTGTCAAACTATCAGGCTGCACTAGGAGCCTACCAAAGGCAACTCTGGGCCAAGGTTTTACCCACCCTACAACTGGTTCCAGATGAAACAAAATCCTCCTTGATCAATGCTCATACCGAGGCGCTGAACGTTGCTAAACACCAAACTCTGGCTGCTCGTCACGCCGCTGAAGTTGCGTCCAAGTCTTTAACATCTGCAATACTACTAAGACGACATGCCTGGCTGAGATCTTCTGGAATTGCTGAGGATGCCAAATCCCGCATAGAAGAATTGCCCTTTGATGGAAACGGCCTATTTAATGAAAAAACAGATGACATTATGGAAACATTTCACAAAATAAAGAAGACGGCTAGGTCTTATACTATCCAGCAACAGCCCAAATTTCAAAAGTTTCAAGGACGGAGACAATTTGGACAAAATCAGTACCAATATCAACAACAATATCGTCAGCCTTACCGTTCTTATCGGCCTCTTACTCAAGGAAGACCGCCTCACTCTTCCACTACGAATCCATCTTTCCGGGCGCCGGCTACATCTCAACGTCGTCAGTCTTTTCGTCAGCCTATGAAAAAGGGAAAACAATATCTTTGACTTCACATCCAATCACACTACAGAGTTAAAAAGGTTTTCATTCCCTCACACTGGAAATTCCACTCATCCTCATCCCAGATTAGCACCTTACCTGAACAACTGGAAAATCATCACCAAAGATGCATGGGTACTATCCATAATCCAGTTCGGCTACCGTATAGAATTCATAGACCTTCCTCCTGTAGGTCAAATAGAGGTTACACCATTCACAGAAACCCTACAGGAAGAAATTTTATCTCTATTGGAAAAGCAGGCAATTCAGCAAGTGCCTTCCCACGACATACTGAATGGTTTTTACTCCCGTTACTTCGTAGTACCCAAAAAGGACGGTGGCCTCAGACCCATTCTCGATCTCAGGCTGCTGAATACTTACGTTCACTCAAGACGCTTCCGGATGGTCACTCTAGAGTCCATCATTCACCTCCTGAAGAGAAAAGATTGGTTCGTTGTCATAGACCTAAAAGACGCTTACTTTCATATCTCCATTCACCCACGTTATCAAAAATACCTTCGTTTTTTCTTCGAAAATACGTCCTATCAATTCTGCGCCCTTCCCTTCGGCTTGACCACGGCTCCAAGAACATTTACCAAATGTATGGCCCCCGTAGCCGCCTATCTACGGCTTCACGACATCGTCATTTTTCCTTACATCGACGATTGGCTGATAGTAGCCCCCTCCCACCACAAAGCCCTCATGGACACCGAGTTCGTTATCAAAACACTGACAGCTCTCGGTTTAAAGATCAACATGGAAAAATCCCACTTGCAACCAACTCAGGTCATAGACTATATAGGGGCGCGTCTAGACTCAATCAGAGCAAGAGTCTTTCTTCCCCCAGAACGCATCAAGAAAATAAGGAATGCGGTGTGTCCCTTTCGGCCATACAGACGAATATCTGCTCATCACACTCAACATCTCCTAGGCTTGATGGCTTCTACAACGTCTGCTCTGATTCATGCCAGACTAAAGATGCGGGCCCTTCAGGCCTGGTACCTCTACCACTTCGATGCCATGACAGATCGACCGTCCAAGCGTCTCCGAGTCACACCCGAACTGGCGGAGCAGTTAAAATGGTGGACGGCCGACACAAATCTGCTAATGGGACGCCCCTTCCGTCCGCTGCAGCTCACAATACAAGTAACAACAGACGCGAGCCCGACAGGATGGGGGGCTCACTGCGGTCCCCACAAGGTTCATGCCTTATGGTCAAAAAAAGAAAGACTACTACATATCAACCACTTGGAAATGTGGGCAGTCATCAAGGCGTTCCGAGCTTTTCACCCTCTACTTGCGGGTCGTGGTGTTCAAGTCATCACCGACAACACCACAGTTCTGTTTTACATCAACAAACAAGGGGGCACTCATTCTATGTCCCTTCTGTATCTGACAGTCCACCTATGGGAATGGTGCTATGTTCATCACGTTTTTCCTGTGGCCATCCATATCTCCACGAGCGACAATGTGATAGCAGACACACTCAGTCGACTGAACGTTCAGACTCATGAATGGCAGTTAGACGATGCTGTCTTCAAGGATATCTGCGACAGGTGGGGGTTTCCGGAAGTGGACATGTTCGCCACCCGGACCAACTCCAAATGCGACAAATTCTGCTCTCGAGCAGGACGAGACAAAGCCTCGATAGGAGATGCATTCATGGTGAGGTGGACGGATTCTCTCCTTTACCTGTTTCCACCCATTCCCCTGATACAAAGGACTCTAATCAAAGTCCGTCAGATCCACGCAGATGTCATCCTAATCGCACCATGGTGGCCACGTCAACCGTGGTTTGCCACTCTCAAATTAATGGCATCAGATTTCTTCAAGCTTCCGAAAATTCCAAATCTCTTGACACAAGATGCAGGCAGAATTTGCCACCCAGATGTGGACTCCCTGCACCTAGCAGCGTGGCGGATTCTGCCATGATCAAAGAAGTACTGGATAGTGCAAGAAAACCATCCACAAAGCTGCTATACAAATATAAATGGAATAATTTTCTAAAATTTACCACATCGTGAGATTTATGCCCTATGCCCGTGACTATCGACACACTTCTGTCATATTTACGTTACCTTTTTGACAAGAAACTGGCATTCTCTACCCTCAAGGTCTACATTTCGGCTATTGTTTCTTACCAGACTTTAGGCTCAGATGCCTCTCGCTTATTCTCGCATCCCACTTTAAAGATGTTTCTGAAAGGTTTACATCATATTCGCCCACCCACTCGTCCTCCGCCTCCTCAATGGTCGTTGAATACTGTATTGCACGCCCTCTCGCGACCACCATTCGAACCTATGGCTTCGACTGATCCTAAACTTCTATCATTCAAGACTTTATTTCTGGTCGCAATCACTTCTGCTAGAAGAGCCAGTGAGCTCGCGGCTCTTCGAGTTGACACCCCTTACCTCCAGTTTTATCCGGACAAAGTGATTCTATACCCGGACGTCTCGTTCCTTCCTAAAGTGGTTTCGTCGTTTCATGTTAATCAACCGTTAGTTCTTCCAGCGTTGTTCCCTAACCCTTCTTCAGATGTTGAACGCATGCTCCATTCGTTAGATGTTCGGCGTGCATTAGCTTTTTATACATCACGGACTAAGGACTTCCGCAAATCGTCCAGACTGTTTTTGTGTTTCTATGGTCCTAACAAAGGTTCTGCTGTGACTTCACAAACTATCTCACGTTGGATCACCTCCACTATTGCCTTAGCGTATGAACTATTGGGCAAGACCCCACCAAGCGCTCTTAAGGCACATTCCACTAGATCTGTGGCAACCTCTACGGCACTACTTAGAGGTATTGATGTCTCCGACATTTGCAGAACTGCTACGTGGTCTACTCCTTCCACGTTTGTGACTCATTATCGTCTGGACCTTAGAGCCAAAAAGGACGCTAAATTTGGAAGAGCTGTCCTTACTTCCGTACTGGAGTGACGGCCCACCTTCCGGTAAGTGAGCTTGTCAGTCACCCAGTTGTGTGGATTCACAGAGGCCACGTAGAAGAAAGAATGGTTACTTACCTGTAACTATGGTTCTTCTAGTGGTCCTCTGTGAATCCACACATCCCGCCCGGCCTCCCCACTGTCCGTCACTCTTATGTTCGCTCTAGAGCGTTACGACGGCGGGCATGTGGAACTGAGGCTGTAGGCGGGTGGAGCATGCGCATTAGGGGCAACGTACTACTATGTTTCTATATTTCAGCTCTAGAATATTCCGAGGATCCAGCGCAAGCGCAGTTTATACCCAGTTGTGTGGATTCACAGAGGACCACTAGAAGAACCATAGTTACAGGTAAGTAACCATTCTTTTTCCATAACCATGAAAACATGGTTTTCAGTCGTTCTACTGGTTTCGAACTGTTTCAAGCTGTTTCATATTGCTTTCATTCTGTATTCCAGCCGAAGATCTTGTGATACAGGTTGAGAGAAGAGTATTTGGATTGATAGGTAGATGGCAGCTGGGTTTGCAAAAAAGTGGAGTTTGGTTGGAGCTGGTCTTGATGTCATCTTTATTTGTCTACCAGTATTATTTATTTGTCTACCAATTTGGGGCCACTGCATTGTTTTAGGAGTTTTGTTTCTCTTCAAGGTCAAGTTGACATTATAAGCAGCTGTGCTTGAATGAGGACCTAGTGTGTTCTTTTGCCCAGATGCATTAGGATTGGTGGCTGGAGCGTGAAGTGCACCAGGCTGAAAAGTACCAACTGTCTGGCCAAACCAAGGATCAGGCTCCTTTGTTTGGGCCTCACTCTTCCAGAAGTTGCCTACTGCTTGGCACTTACAGAAACTGTTGCAGCACGACCCTCTTCCCTTTTGTGAGAAACAGGTCCATGAGGCTTTAGTATGTAGCTTCCTAGAATATTCATTGGGCTTTTCCCCACCTGACCGTTAGGTTCCTGTCAGAAGTCCTAGAGCTTTTTAGTCTAATTTTGCCTTACCAGGTTGTTTTCCAACTCAACCATTGCTCTAAACGTGCGATAGGAAGACTTCAGGTTTGATGGATCTACTGTAGCGTGTGTTTTTTTAAAATTATAACCTAATTAAAATGGTGGTTTAGGAGTTCCATACCTGCAATATTAAGGACCAAAGTGTCTCTGAGAACATTTTGAGTCCAAGGATTTGTGTTAATTACCAGAACTGAGCTCACAATCCTAATTAGAGTCACACTTGGCTTTTAGTACTGGGACCTGGACCCCTTGTAGTCAGTGGGAAGGTAGCATGAAGAGAACACCTAACTTATATGTCTTTTCTCCTTAGGTCACAGAACTGTCTTGTGAAACACGAAGAGGTGAGACCGTGAAGATTACCATTACATTAACCAACCAGCTGCTTCTGAGCAATCCTATTTGCATCCAGTTTTTAAACCTTACTATTAAGAAGTAAGCTTAATGTGTTTTTAAGTGCATAGGACAATAGGACTTACTATTAGACTGAATGATAAACTATGCAGGAAGTAATACAGAGTGTTTACAGCCAAAACGCAGTTAAATATCCCTGGCTGTCTTTCAGGCTTCCCTTGGTTTTTTATTGGTATAGTTTTGTCAATGTTTAAACAAATATATCTTCCTTTTATGTTATGGTAATATTTTTCTTGCAATTAAATATTCTAGTGAGGGAATAGTGTATTTTCATCGGTAAGCTATCGGATGCCTTTTAGATGGTCTGGAGGGCAAGTCTCATAATTTCTTATTGTTTGTCATACTAGCTGAGACTCACTGCTATTGTAGTCCAAAACGTGAACGTAGCAAGTTGTTAACTCCTGTATTTCATTCATCTAACATCTGTGTTAGATAATCAGTCTTTATCCATTGAACAGTCAAACAGATAATGGTGATGGTCCTTTACTGCCTTCTCACCATAGATACAGATCCTTGTAAATGGTAGAATAGATAGTTGCTAAAATAGATAGTTGCTATCTGGGGCTGTCTTTGAAGGCGATACGGAAGCTACAGCAGATGCAAAATGCAGCAGCTAAGACTCATGTCAAGAGTGTGGAGATACAGCCATCTCTCCCTGATTCGGGCATGTCTGCATTGGCTTCCTGTTTGCTTCCATGCCAAATTCAAACTTACAGAGTCCGTAACAGTTTGGGACCTGTGTTTTATCAGTTTTCCTGAAGATCATATGCCAGGGCTACCCAGGCTTTGTAGGCTGTGCGGTTATGAATGGTCACTCCAAGAGAGACCTGGAAATCTGCCACCAAGAACCGGGGCTTTTCAGTGGTGGCCACAGTGCTGTGTAAAAAACAGTGCCTGCGGGATATATTCCAGGCTCTCTCCCTCTTGATCTTCAAGAAACATATAAAATCTGAACTTTTTAAGGAGACATCCCCCCTATGATTTTCTCGCTGTCCTGTGTGATTGTACTTTAATATAGTTTGCCATTGCCTCTGAGGATTTCTTTTTTCATGTTGTTTTTATGATTTGGGTGTTTTCTGTGGGTGGGTGGGTAGGTAGGTGGTTGGTTTGTGTGCTTACTTTTTGTTAGCCACTCAGAGTAGTGGCCTGCCACTAGGTGGGCGGGATACAAATGTAATAAACAAACAGTCCTCACATCAGGTGGAACTTTAAAAGGACAAGATTCATTCTTAGTATAATATGAAAGTTGGTAAAGAATTTCCATATCCACTGTATGTCATTCAGACCAGCCACCCCAGAGATATTAGCAAACCTCCTCCTTATCGCTGGCTTGGCAATTGCTTCTCTCATTCTTCAAAAATGCTTCTGGAACTGCACAGAAATAAAAACAGGATAGAGGATAAGGGATTTCAGGAGAAAGCAGGTTTGCAGGGAAGAGTTAAGTACAGTTAAGATGCAGTTCTGTGCTCATGAAGCATATAAAATGTATAAAATGTGTATTTTCGGGTTAAATACGTTAGAAAATGCCATTCAGATATTCGTGTTTGGTAAGAAAACATGGTCAAATCTGGGTAATTATACCTACATTTCAGCTGTTGTGAAGGTTTAGAAAAATTATCAGAATTTGTTGAATAGGAACCAAATGAATTTATTAAATAAATACAGCGGTGCCTCCACTTACGAACTTAATCCGTTCCAGAAGATGGTCGTAACTCGAAATGGTCGTAAGTCGGAGCACCATTTCCCATAGGAATGCATTGAAATGCAATTAATCCGTTCCGGCTGGGGGAAAAAATCACCAGAAAACAACAACAACAACACTGCAAGACCCATCGGAAATGCAAAAAAAAGAAAACCAAAAAGCAAACAAACCCTGCAAGACCCATCAGAAATGGGGGGAAAAAACCCAAAAAGCAAACAAACCCTGCAAGACCCATCGGAAATGCAAAAAAAGAAAAGCAAAAAGCAAACAAACCCTGCAAGACCCATTGGAAATGGGGGGAAACCCCCAAAAAAGCAAACAAACCCTGCAAGACCCATCGGAAATGCGAAAAAAACAAACCAAAAAACAAAGACTGCAAGACCCATCACAGCACAGAAACATAACCCCCTCCAGCCCAAAACCACGCTGCAAAACCCACCCAGAACAGGCAGTTTTTAAAAAGCAGAAAGCAGCACCTTACCTTACCAGGCAGTCCAAAGCCGCCTCCAAACGCACACTCTCCAACCGCTGGGTCGAAAGAGCTACAAAGAAGTAGCCTCTTCGCCACCAACGGTTAGCAATTTGAATTCCCCGTCTTTTTCCCAATTGTAACTTGAAGCTCCAGTCGCAAGTCGAAGCAAAATTTTGCAGCTGGAGCTGGTCGTAACTCGAATTGGTCGTAAGTCGGGACGTTCGTAAGTCGAGGCACCACTGTACATGCAGTGTTGGCAGCAACTGGAAATAAGCCATTTTGTCTGTCATTGTTCAAGTTGTAAGCCGTTTGCCCATTATTTTATCAAATGAAAATTGCTGTTTTGCATAACCATTAAAATAGAATTACTGTTTGTAACAGTAATTTGTTGGAAACTAAGTTACTGCAAAAGTAAAGAGTAATTTGAGTCCGTAGTTGGATTTTGCAAATGTCTTTTGTATAAATTTATTTTATTCAGAAAATAATGTTTATGTTGCATGATGTTTGAAACAAATGCATTTAATATTTAGGGTTTTGAAAAAGTTATCAATGTATCAGGTTGGACGAAACTTCTACAGTCCTTCAGATCCAGTGGAAATCCCCCAGCACAAGTAAGTTGGCTGCTTCTCTTAAATCTAGATTGACATCTCCGTTGCACCAAATGTAAGTGTTAATGATTAAATTCTGTCCCTAGATTTCCTCACAGTGTGCTGTATGGTCCTACAGTGGTGCCTCGCTAGACGATTGCCTCGCAGGACGAGGAAATCACTAGACGATGCCTTTTTGCGAGCGCTACTGCGCTTCGCAAAACGATGTCTCTCTATGGCGATTTTCGCTAGACGATGAGGTTTCCCCATAGGAGTGCGCCGACTAGTGGTCAAAAGCTGTCAGTGCAGCTGTCAGTGCATTCCTATGGGGACCCGCACTCGCTAGACGAGGTTTCCCTATGGGAAATTTTCGCTAGACGACTGCGTTTTCCCTTGGAACGCATTGAAGCGATTTCAATGCATTCCAATGGGAAAACGTACTTCGCTAGACGATGTTTTCGCTAGACAGCGATCCTCGTGGAACGGATTAACATCGTCTAGCGAGGCACCACTGTATACGCATACAGTGATGCACTGAAAAAGCATTTATTCTAGCATCATTCCTGGATATAATTTTTCTCAAATGGCATTACTTCCTTGGTAATAGTATCTTCTCTGAACATCCTGATCCGTTCAGAGAATCTTGAGAAGCGTCTGCAAAGTTTTTCAAAGATTGATGAATTACAGGGACAGATGCTAGTTTGAACTTCGAGCTATTGTAACTGAGCAATTATTTTTGAAGAAGGGAGGGAATTGCAAGGTGAAAATCTCTCCTATTATTTGAATTTTGTGGAACCGACTTTTTTTTTGTGATGATGGAGTTTCGATCAGAATGCCTTTTAGAATAGGACCACAATTTTATTCTTTCCTCAAGTTGCATTTTTCTTCCAGACTCATAGAATGGGTGTGTGGCTTTTTCATTTGGAAATAAATTGATAGCTGCATATCTTTGATTTTTCCATGCTTGAAATTGTACTGGAATTTATTTTATATCTTCATACGCCAAAATCCTGTTACGTAATTACAATGGTGGAAGGGAACTGGCACAACTCTTAATGGCAAATTGTTGCTAATTAATGAGTCCCCACTTTCATTCCTGGTCACATGCCAAGCCACCTGACTAACATGCAATGAAAAATCCAGGTGGTGACTTGTTAGTAAGTGGAAGTCTGCTGCTGCAGGGTATGCCAATTCCCTTCTACCAATATAACTGTATAACAGGATTTTGACTATAGAATTTAGATTTTGTTAAAATTATATTCTCTCTCTGTCTAAATGTGTGTGTATATACTTACGGAACACACTGCCTAGCTTTTAATCTTCTGCTGTGTGTTATCATGGCTTCTTTCTCTGATAAAAATGCCCTACTGTGATATTACGGAAAGGAAAGAAAGGTGTCCGTACACAGTCTATTCCATCTTTTCTCCTCAAATATAAAGCTTGTATTCCCTTCAACTGGCAGCACAGATATAGAGCAGCTATTTTTTGCACTATCAGAGTCCTCTCTTGTGGAGTTCATGTATTGACTGGTTGTAGACGTCTTCACAGCTTTTGACACTGACATCCAGCAGATGTCAAGGTGTGGATGTTCACCTGATCTGGATTCCTTTAAGACCATCATTATTTCTTTCCTTACTATTTTAGAACTTTCTATGGGGAGAAGGGACGTGGTGGCGCTGTGGATTAAACTGCAGAAGCCTCTGTGCTGCAGGGTCAGAAGACCAGCAGTCGTAAGATTGAATCCACGCGACGGAGTGAGCTCCCGTTGCTTGTCCCAGCTCCTGCCAACCTAGCAGTTCGAAAGCATGCAAATGCAAGTAGATAAATAGGTACCACCACGGTGGGAAGGTAATGACATCCCGTGTCTAGTTGCGCTGGCCACGTGACCACGGAAACTGTCTACGGACAAAACGCTGGCTCTATGGCTTGGAAACGGGGATGAGCACCGCGCCCTAGAGTCGGACACAACTGGAATAAATGTCAAGGGGAACCTTTACCTTTACCTATGGGGAGAAGGGATTCCCAGTGTGGTGTAGTGGATAGAGTGATGGACTAGGATTCTGAAGAACAGGGGTCAAATACCCTTTCAGCCATGGAAACTCACTAGAGGAGTGGAACTGGTAAAACCACTCCTTAGATCTCACTTATCTTGAAAGCCTTATTAGGGTCGCTCTAAGTCGGTTCTGACTTAACCACACAGAACACACATGGGTAGAAAATTGAAACTCTTTCATTGTCAGGTGGAGCTTCTCAGTCATCTATGGTTTGCCTTTGGACTAGGAAGGAAGAGGTTTTTCCTCTTATCAAGCTGTACACAGTCTGGAAAGGAAACTTATTAGGACAGTCCAAATTCTACCTTTTCCTTCTTATTTCAGACTAACCCTTTGGCCAGGCTTTGCTGTGTCTGTTGGACAGTTTGAGAATAAGGTGATGCTCTGCGCAGATGTGAGTCACAAAGTGCTTCGAAATGAGAGTGTTTTGCAATTCATGACCACCCTGTATGAGAATGTGGGCAGAGAACGTTTTACAGACGTGTGTGAAAAGGAGCTGGTGGGGCTTATTGTTCTGACAAGGTAATGTTTGCTGTTTTGGAGATTACGAAATTTTTCAAGCAAACGTTTATGCGGAGTTGGCAAAATGAGCCAAGAATTATAATGGGAGCTAGGAAACCTTACTGTGACTAATCGAGAGATGTACCAGTAGATCTCAATTACTTCCTTCTTACCCCTCACCAAGGCAGATGAGGTTAATGTTGGGAAAGAACAGAGCTTTTCTTTCTGCAGAGAAGCAGAATGTAATGTTTGTGGAATTTATGGTCTGTTTTTATTGTATTTATATAATTATCATCTTGGCGTCGACAGAGCTGATTGACATTTGTGAAATGCTTTAAATAAATGATAAATACACCCAGGGGATATTTGAGATTAATAAAACAAATTCTTACAGGTAATCATGACTCCCCTTCCAGGAAATAAAAGAGATGAGTTGTGCTTTTAATTTTTAACGAAAGGGAAATGCACTATTGTGTGAGTAGCTACCTTTGTTTAAACGAAAATCTTCCTTGGCATATCATTGGAGCGTTATATGAAGAGGGAATTAGGTTAGGTTTCCAACAAACTAGAGCAGTATTTGGATATGTTGTAAATGTAATCATTTCAGATACAACAACAAGACATACCGCGTTGATGATATTGAGTGGTCTATAAAGCCAACAGATACATTCCAAAAGCGAGATGGCACTCAGATCTCTTATGAAGATTACTACAAACAGGTAAATAAGAATTAGGATACGATGGGAAAGCTACTCTTTGTGGTTAAACCTCCACAGCACACAATGTAAGTATGTAAGGAAAGGAGGAAATATCTCAGTTGAGAAACACCAGGAATAAAAATTGGATAATGTCCTTAGGGATGCACAATGGTCTTAACTTAGTGTGACGTCCCATGCAGTCTTGTAACGTGTGCTGCTTTCGATGTTTTGCTGCCCTGTGAACAGGATGGCATTGCTTTCTGCTATTCTTTGTGTAGAATCCAGCTGGACTGGCACTTGAAACTTTTTCAGTATGGTGGTGAATGGATTAGTATCTTCCACTACATTTGCGACAACAGACTAGCTTGCTGGCTCCAGGACAGCCATAGTGACATAAGCAGGTTTGGCCTTCAGCAGAAAGGAACGTCAAGGAAGGCCAGGAAGAATGGCTGTGAGGCTCTGCTCTTCCCCAGTATTTTACATCAAACACTCTTTCCTTCTCTGCCTAATGACTTTTTTTCTGCCCAGAATATCAACACGTAGTAAGATTGACTTGCTTCCTTCTAATTTTATATTTCCGTGAACAGCAGTACGAAGTAGTCCTGAGTGACTTAAATCAGCCAATGCTTGTTAGCCAGTTGAAAATGAAGGGAAGTAGTGCTGTTGAAGTTCGCGTGGTACATCTGGTTCCTGAACTCTGTTACATGACAGGTAAACAGCTGTTAACTTCAGATGCCAAAACCATTAGAACAGCAGTTTAGAGTTCTCAGCTTAAAGCAAGCGCTCTAAATTTCATTTTGGCTATCCCTAAGATATTCAGAGCCTCTAGATGCAGTTTCAGCACAAGGGGAATGTAATGGTTTGTCCATGGTGTTCAGCAGTCTCTGGATTGCCATGGCGTAAGTTTGGAAAGTTGTTTCCAACTTTGGGTAAACCAGGTGTTCTTGAACTGCAATTCCCAGAAGCCCTCACTATCAGCTCTGCTTCCCGAGGTTTCTGGGAGTTGCAGTCCAAGAACACCTGGGTTACCAAGGGTTGGGAACCACTGAGTTAGGAGATCACCCAGTTGAAACTAGTGGAATCTTGTCATCTGGTTATGTGCCCAAAGTACAATAGCTCAGTTGAGTCATTATAGTCTCTAGCTTAATTTGATGTAGAACCCACTTTTTTGTTTTTCTGTTGGTCCTTTGTATCTGTAAAGGTTTCCGAGTACATGAACGTGTTTTTGTTTTTTTTTGTTTTACACTCGGGAAACATTTAACAATACCAATCCTTCTTCCTCTTGGCTCCCACTGTCATCAGACATGATGCTCTAGGTTTACTGTGAATGTCTTGATCAGCTCTTAAGCATTCCGACCACAAATTGTTGCTTATAAGGGAGTACAAGGAATATCGGTTGCTTGAAATAGTACCACATGGGAGACAGGATGTGTTTGCTCCTCTGTTACCTAACAGTGTTTAAATCTGCTATCATGGTCTGCTTTTCTCCAATGGGCACAAAATAGCTTTCCTAGGACATTAAAATCCTCCCCTTTATTCTTTTTCAGGTTTGAGCAGTCGTGCAACTTCTGACTTTCGTTTGATGAAGGATCTGGCCCAGGAGATTCACCTGTCACCAGAGAAGAGACACCAACGTCTAACAAGACTGGCTGACAATCTTCAAAGGTAACTTTATATAAAACTTGCTTCTACCAGGTTTGTTTCCTAGTTCATGGATCTGTCATGTGTGGACTTGACATTGTTTCAGGCATAGCATCTGTAGTGCAATATAGGCAGTAAAATGCATGGATCTGTAACTGTTTTGTGTAGAGCAGCTATTGACACATGTTGTAGATCTGGCTCCTGATGAATTTTGCCTTCTTGATTATTGTGAATGTGCAGTAGAAATGGTTGTTGTGGGGTTTTCAGGCTGTTTGGCCGTGTTTTGGAGGTTTTTCTTCCTAACGTTTCGCCAGTCTCTGTAGCCAGCATCTTCAGAGGACAGGAGCTAGAACTCTGTCTGTGTTCTGGTGTAGTGCGTGGGATTGTTGAGTATTTGTAGCTGTGGATCAGTTTTTTGTTCTTTTCAGGAGTTTGGGTGTTTCCTGTGATCAGGGTGTTTTTTGTTATGGCTGTTTTGTTGTGATAAGGGGGGGGAGATGATTTGTCACTGTGATTGATGGGTGTCGTTAGCTAGTCTTTTGTGTGCAGTGATCACCGGTCCTTGTGGCTGGGTAGAGTTCATTGACTTTTTTTTTGCAGGCTGTATTTTTCAGTGCTGGGAGCCAGGCTTTGTTGATTTTTAGACTTCTTTTTTGTTGAAGCTGTGCTGGTGTTTGTGGATTTCAATAGCTTCCCTGTGTAGTATAACATAATGATTGCTGGTGTTGTCCAGTACTTCTGTATTTTAAAATAAGATTTCATGTCCAGCTTTTTTTAGGGCATGTTCAGCTACTGCTGATTTTTCCGGTTGTTTTAGTCTGCAGTGTCTTTCATGTTCTGTGATTCTGGTCTGGATGCTGCGTTTTGTGGTCCCAGTATATACCTGGCCACAACTGCAAGGTATCTGGTATACTCCTGCAGTGGTGAGGGGATCCCTTTTGTCCTTTGCTGACCGTAACATTTGTTGTATTTTTGTGGTGGGCCTGAATACTGTTTGTAGGTTGTGTTTTTTCAACAGTTTCCCCATGCGGTCTGTGACCCCTTTGATGTATGGCAGAAATACTTTATTTGTGGGGGGCTGTTTTTCCTCTTCAGTTTGGTGTTGTTTTCTTGGTTTGATGGCTCTTTTGATTTCATTCTTGGAATAGCCATTTGCCTGTAGGGCCCAATTCAGGTGGTTGAGTTCGGTGCTGAGAAATTGAGCTTCACAGTTCCGATTCGCATGGTCTACCAGTGTTTTGATTATGCCATTTTTTTGTCGTGGGTGGTGGTTGGAGTTTTTGTATAGGTCTGTGTGGGTGGGTTTTCTGTAGACCTTGTGTCCCAGTAGGAGGTCAGGTTTGCGTATGACCATAACATCTAAGAAAGGTAGTTGTCCCTCAGTTTCTTTTTCCATGGTGAATAGATGCTATTGAGATGGTTTAGAAATTCTTCCACTTTTTCTTCACCGTGGCTCCAAATTGCAAAGGTGTCATCCATGTATTGGAACCAGACTGTGGGTGTGAAGGGTGCTGAATTAATTATTTCTATGAACAGATGGAGTCACCATGGGGAGCCCCCTCAGCCCGGTTATAGTGAACTTCTACATGGAACATTGCGAAAAACAAGCCCTGGCTTCGGCACCCTTCACACCCACAGTCTGGTTCCACAGTCCCACCACCACCTTCCCACTCCCCCCGCCCCTTTCCCACTGCCCCTGTCACCTCCCTACCTTGTCTTTGGCCACCACAGCACATGCCGCTGCCTCCACAAACAATGGCTGGCTTCCCATCGGGTAGGACCATAGGCAGACTAGGGCTGTCCCAAGGGAAGCTGGCTGCTGTTTGTGGAGGAGGAGGAGGAGCGGGTGGTGGTGCATGTGGCAGTGGCAGCCAAGGAGAAGGTAGGGAGGTGATGGGGGTCTTGGGAAAGGGGCAGGGGGCAGGCTGTGGGGGACGCTCTGCTTTTCCCCCCCCCAGACAGCCACAGTAGCACCGATGAACTGATTTGTGGTTCATCGGTAAAGCATTTGGAAATTCGTGGTTTGTGGTTCATCAGCTTTGACAAACCACCATTTTGGTGATTCGTGCCCATCTCTAATTGTAAGACAGATAGAGTGCTTAGCCTCCTTATCGGTAGGCTGTCCCCTCCTCTCATAGACATTGAGGGATATGGGTCAACTAGGGTGCCTCTAGAGGCAGGGATCCATCAGTTGAGGCTTGAATCTCCCACCAAAGGACACAAGCCCCATCCATCACCTGTGTGGGAAAGACTGAACCCGAGGGGGAGGAATTGAAGGGAAAGGAGGAGATAAAAAAAAAGGAGATAGAGGATGTCCAAGGAGGAGAAAAGGAGGCCAAGAATGAGAAATGGATAGACCTGAAAGGAAAAGAGGAAGAGGACAGAGGTAAAGAACCACCGGGGGGGGGGGGGGCTGACCAAGACAGAAAGAAAACAGACTGCTCCCAAGGTAGACCCTTGGTCTGGGGAGATCGTCAAGTTGAAGTTCCCAGCGTGGGAGGCTGAGTTACAGCAAACTCTTCAATCCCCTCATAAGGCATCCTTCTAGGACAGCAATGGCGAACCTATGGCATGCATGCCACAGCTGGCACGCAGAGCCCTCTCTGTGGGCACGCGAGCCATAAGTTGCCGGATCGCTACTCGCCCCCCCCCCCCCCGCAGCCAAACCTGAGGAGGCGGCTGCAGCCGCGATGCTGGTGCTTCGACAGGCAGCGGGCCAGGATCCGGAGCAGCTGGCGCTGCCGGTGGATCCGGAGTAGCATCTCGAGGCACCTCCGTGCCCGGGATTCCCCCTTCCGCCGCCACTTCCGGTGCTGCCGCTGCCCCCCCCCCCCCCCAGTTTGGACACTCGGACCCAAAAAGGTTCGCCGTCCCTGTTGTAGGAGAACGAGAGTGGAAGGAAAGGAGAAAACTGGAGAGAGTGAAGAAACAGGCAGGCAGAGAAGTGTTTTACCCCCCCGGGGGTGGCCGATTCCACAGAGAGAAGCAGGGATGCAGCAGGGGGATCAAAAAGGGACTATCCCATCCGGGGAGACCAGAGTTGGGAGTTCCAAGGAAAGGTGGGCAAGACACCCCTGCTGTGCTGGGAGCCCCAGAACACCCCAGCTATGGAGTTGTTGACTGAGGCCCATGGGAGGCGTTATCCCTACTGAGACCAAGGGAGTGGAAGACGAATGAGACTCTAGTTGGAGTTAGAACCATTTGAAGTTATAGTTAAAAAGGCACCTGTTGTGCCTAATAAAGAGGCTTCAAGGGTCCACCTTTCTGCCTCCAAACAGACCTGGCCAGGAAATTGGAAGAGGGCTTGCCAGACACCTCGACATCCCAAACACAAGGAAGAACAGAAGGAGAGTTATCCCATCCCATCCATCCTCCGTGCTATAAACTATCCCTGTTGTGGAACCTCATGCCTGGCTTATCGAAGGCTGCTTGCCCACAAGACCTGGAGCCAGAGCACCAAGTGGTTGGATTTGCAGTGAGAGCTAGACATTTTGTTGATGATGTTGATGTTGTAAATGTAAAGTTGGAAGCCAATTTGGACTTGTTGAAAGTTAATTTGCCTAGAAAACTTGTTAGTTCAGTAAACCCTGCTGAAGCAAATACGTCTTTGTATGGTTCTTTGGAGCAGAATATTTATTTATTATTTATTTATTTATTTAACTTATATGGAAGACAGTGATTGCCTCGGTCCGACAGGGATCAGAGGGGCTGACAATGAACTGTTGGTGCTTTTATTTGGGAGGGCATCCAGTCGCTTTCAGCTTATCTCCTTAATAAATCACACAACCTTGTCATTTTAATCTCTGGCAAGTACATGATTCTTAGTACAAGGGTAGGCAATACTTTTATAGACCACTAATAAAAAAATTAAAAATCATACAATACCCAAGCTTTCGTGGGTAAATCCCACTTCTTCAAGGCAAAGTACCAAAAGTCCACATTTCATGGCAAGATGGATTTTGCCAGGAAAGATATGCTTAGATGTAAAGTCCAAAAGTTCTTGGCAAGATGGATGTCACCAGGTAGTCTTTCTTAGATGGAAGCAGGAAGGTTGTTTAAAGTTGCAACAATTTAAGCTGCTGTGGATTGGATTTCACGCCATAGTTCTTCAAACAAAAGGGCACGGGCCATGGCCATGCACAGACACACGCACGCCTCTTCCCAGTTGACCCTCTTCAAAACAGACATGTTTCTTCTTGGCTGGGGAGGGAGGGTGACGGAGAAATCCAGTGTCCTCCATTTGAGAACTAGGGTATAATTTAGTAAATACAGTGGTGCCTTGACTTACGAACTTAATCCGTTCCAGAAGATGGTCGTAACTCGAATTGGTCATAAGTCGAAGCACCATTTCCCATAGGAATGCATTGAAACCCCATTAATCTGTTCCGGCCGGGGGGAAAAAACCACAAAAAAACCACAGCAAGCCCCATCGGAACGCGCTGGGGCCGTAAAAAAAAAAAATCACACAAAAACACAACACCACAGCAAGTCCCATCGGAACGTGCTGGGGCTGAAAAAAAAATTGCCAAAAAAACCACAAACAGAGCAAGCCCCATCGGAACTCGCTGGGGCTGGAAAAAAAAAATCGCCAAAAAACCAACAACACAGCAAGCCCCATCGGAACGTGCTGGGCCGAAAAAACACACACACACCAAAAAACAAAAAAAAATCACAGCACAGAAACATAACCCCCCCAGCCCAAACCCACGCTGCAAAACCCTGTATGTACTCACTCAGAAGCAGAAAGCAGCACCAGGCAGTCCGAAGCCTCTCTGCAAACACACACACTCTAACCGTTGGGGCAAAAGAGCTACAAAGAAGCAGCCTCTTCCCCGACCAACAGTTAGTAATTTAAATTCCCCGCCTTTTTCCCCACTTTTTTTCTGATCGTAACAAAGCTCCGGCCGCAAGTGGAAGCAAAATTTTGCGGCCGGAGTTGGTCGTAACTCGAATTGGTCGGGACGTTCGTAAGTTGAGGCACCACTGTATCAGAAACATGTCTGTTTCAAAGAGGCATCACAGTTCTGGCAGTGAAATGCTTTGATCAGGTACTTCTGTCTGCAGATAATAGAATGTGTTATACAAATGAGAGAGACGTGATGGCATTTTCTCAAAAAGCTGAGGATATTTGACATACAAAGGAATGTGTTCTTTAAATGCGTTCTTTAAAAAAACCAACTGGTTTCATGTACAGGTGACTGCTAATTTGGCTCAACTAATGAGTCTGTTGGGTTTGCTGTGTTGTTTTGTTTTTTGGTGAACTAATTTCACACGCTAGCAAGGTTATGCTCAAAATCCTACAAGGTAGGCTTCAGCAGTATGTGGACCGAGAACTCCCAGAAGTACAAGCTGGATTTCGAAGGGGCAGAGGAACTAGAGACCAAATTGCTAACATGCGCTGGATTATGGAGAAAGCCAGAGAGTTCCAGAAAAACATCTACTTCTGCTTCATTGACTACGCAAAAGCCTTTGACTGTGTGGACCACAGCAAACTATGGCAAGTTCTTAAAGAAATGGGAGTGCCTGACCACCTTATGTACCTCCTGAGAAATCTATATGTGGGACAGGAAGCAACAG
This sequence comes from Intellagama lesueurii, assembly GCA_037013535.1. Taxonomy (NCBI): domain Eukaryota; kingdom Metazoa; phylum Chordata; class Lepidosauria; order Squamata; family Agamidae; genus Intellagama; species Intellagama lesueurii. The sequence goes on from JBAJHW010000003.1 coordinate 14,724,621, forward strand.
TTAGAGCTGGATATGGAACAACTGATTGGTTCAAAATTGGGAAAGGAGTACGACAAGGCTGTATATTGTCTCCCTGCTTATTTAACAGGCATGAATCCCAAGCCGGAATTAAGATTGCCGGAAGAAATATCAACAACCTCAGATATGCAGATGATACCACTCTGATGGCAGAAAGTGAGGAGGAATTAAAGAACCTCTTAATGAGGGTGAAAGAGGAGAGCGCCAAAAATGGTCTGAAGCTCAACATCAAAAAAACTAAGATCATGGCCACTGGTCCCATCACCTCCTGGCAAATAGAAGGGGAAGATATGGAGGCAGTGACAGATTTTACCTTCTTGGGCTCCATGATCTCCATGGTGACAGCAGCCACGAAATTAAAAGACGCCTGCTTCTTGGGAGGAAAGCGATGAGAAACCTAGACAGCATCTTAAAAAGCAGAGACATCACCTTGCCGACAAAGGTCCGCATAGTCAAAGCTATGGTTTTTCCAGTAGCCATGTATGGAAGTGAGAGCTGGACCATAAAGAAGGCTGACCGCCGAAGAATTGATGCTTTTGAATTGTGGTGCTGGAGGAGACTCTTGAGAGTCCCCTGGACTGCAAGGAGAACAAACCTATCCATTCTGAAGGAAATCAACCCTGAGTGCTCACTGGAAGGACAGATCCTGAAGCTGAGGCTTCAATACTTTGGCCATCTCATGAGAAGAGAAGACTCCCTGGAAAAGACCCTGATGTTGGGAAAGTGTGAGGGCAAGAGGAGAAGGGGACGACAGAGGACGAGATGGTTGGACAGTGTCATTGAAGCTACCAACATGAATTTGACCAAACTCCAGGAGGCAGTGGAAGACAGGAGGGCCTGGCGTGCTCTGGTCCATGGGGTCACGAAGAGTCGGACATGACTTAACGACTAAACAACAACAACAACAAATGAGTCTGTGTTATTACTGCCTTATGAGCTGATTTGTGAGGCTATGGACCTGAAAGTGATCTAGAAATAAATGCAAGTAAACAAACACAAGAGGAGACAGTAGCAATTTCTATACAACAAAAAGGAGGAGTGATGTTGAAGTCATACTTGGGTTCGAGGAAATTTAAAAAAAAACAGGTTTCAGAACTCAACGTCTTTCATAATTCCATTACTATTGTGTTATTCTGTCCCTGTCTATTCAGAAATAGGTCGTAATTGTTGGCTTGCATTCCTAGTCAAACTGGTCAAATTGATCTTATACTTACAGCCCCTAGATGGAGTTAAAGAACCATAACAATTTTTTTACATTGGCTAAAATCCTGTTCCTTAGTTGCAACTAGAGTAAGCCCATTGAATGAGTGGGGATTTGGTGAGCCATTTCCTACATAAGTTCTATTGTTTCAGTGGTACTACTCTAGCTGCAGCATAGTACACTAAGCCACTTTTCCTTTCAGCCTCCTAAGATGTACATCGATAGTTCCACAGAAATAGCCTTGTTACAAAATACTAGTGTATTACATTCCAGTTATAAAAAGAAGCCACATTTTAATGATTCTTTATCTTCTTATATAAGCAGCACGCTTTGCGTTGCTTTGCTTTTTCTTACGTTTCTCTCTGACTGTAGTTTGGATGGTGTCATGGCTTTTCTGACTTTGGATGGAGCAGCTCCTAACAGTGGTGTTGTGTTAAATTCAAACCAATCTTTTAGTTTTTAGCCAAAACGTTCTCCCTGCTACACATCTCCCCCATTTATTTTGCCTTGAATAAACAGCTATGATAATATGTACTTTTAATTTTTCATTATATTGGTGAAGTATTCTGGCTTTCTCAGTTTTATGTTTTATTATTCCTTGGCCTTCATTCATTTTGCCCAAATACATCATTGTTCACCCTCTTGATCCAAGAAGTTCATAAAATCCAAATTTTAAATGCTTATATATTTTTTTTAGTGGTAGCATATGTTAATTATGCCCATTATTCCATGTTGATGTCTGTTACATGCTGTGTTGCTCCTTATATATAGATAAAATTCCTCTCTGGTATTATTGGCTAGTATGCTAACAAATCACCTAAGGATGTAATAGTAGAACTGGATGATGGTCAGCCTTTTGTTGTTTGTATAGCTGCTCTGTTTGTTGTGGAAGCTAAGAAATTATGTGAATATGAAATTTCAGTGAATCTTAATATTTAATCTTCCTTTTAGTGCTCATTTTAATTTTTATTGTAGAAATCAACCAGGGTGTTTTTAGAGCTCTGCTTAAATTGTACTTTGTAATATTGTTCTCCCCCTTTTTAGTTTTACTTTCCTATGTTTTATCAGGTTTCATTGTGATGGCCTATGGCTAAATATAATTAAAGTTATATGATACCCATTATTCCATGCCAGACAGTCAAATCAAGTATATAAAGAACCAAGCATTTTGTATTGTGAAGTGTTTGAGTTTTGTTGCATATTACATTCTTTAAAAAAATTACTCCAGATCAAACCATATCTTTTATTGCTTTACTTTATTGGACTGCTCTTTCATCCAAATGCCAAGTTATATTAGTCAACATACTTCACACTTTCATTTTGAATATATAACTCCATTTCTTGAGCTGATTGCTTTTTACTGATACCATAAATTTGATTTTCTCTTTATTCATTTTTAGACCATGTTCATTACTCAATTAACCTTTCAAATAATCACATAATCGGCCCTTGCCCATCTTGGCTAATTGGGAAATCTGCCAGGGGAATTCGTACATGGGTCCAGGAAGCCGTCAATGCCTCCTTGAGAGAGGGAGTGGTCCCTACCGCCTTAAAAGAGGCGGTGATTTGACCACTCCTTAAAAAGCCTAATCTGGACCCAGGGCCAGTGGCTAACTATCGGCCGGTGGTGAATCTCCCTTATTTGGGCAAGGTGTTGGAGCGGGTAGTGGCCGGGCAACTCCAGGCTCTGCTGGATGAAACGGATTTTCTAGATCCATTTCAATCGGGTTTCAGGCCGGGTTTTGGCACAGAGACTGCCTTGGTCGCCCGGTATGATGACCTTTGCCTGGAGAGATACAGGGGGAGTGTGACCCTGTTGATACTCCTGGACCTCTCAGCGGCGTTCGACACTATTGACCATGGTGTCCTTCTGGATAGATTAGCTGGGTTGGGAGTTGAGAGCACTGTTTTACGGTGGTTCCGCTCCTTTCTGGCTGACCGTGTCCAGAAGGTGGTGCTGGGGGACAATGGCTCGGCCCCATGGCGGTTATGCCATGGGGTTCCTCAGGGCTCCATATTGTCCCCCATGCTGTTCAACATCTACATGAAACCGTTGGGGGAGGTCATCAGGAGGTTTGGGCTGAGGAGTCAGCAATATGCTGACGACACTCTGCTCTACCTCTCTTTTTCCACCAATCCAGGTGAGGCAGTCTCTAAGCTGAACTCATGTCTGGACCTGATAATGGACTGGATGAGGGTTAATAAATTCAAGCTTAATCCAGACAAGACAGAAGTGCTGTTAGTGGGTGGTTCGTCGGACAGGTTAAAGGGCCCTTTCCCTGCCCTGAATGGGGTTGCACTCCCCCTGAGGGACAGGGTCCGCAGCCTGGGGGTGCTCCTGGACCCCGGTCTGGGAGCCTCATGACAGTCACACATGCACTGGTAACAACCCGTTTAGACTACTGCAATGCACTTTATGTGGGGCTGCTTTTGAAGACGATCCGGCGACTACAACTGGTTCAGAATCGAGCTGCACGACTGGTGAGTGGAGGAGCTGCGAGAGAACATATTCAGCTCATTCTGGCCAGGTTACACTGGCTACCAGTTGTTGCCCGGGCCCAATTCAAAGTACTTGTTTTGACCTATAAAGCTCTAAATGGCTTGGGCCCTGGATACCTGAAGGACCGCCTCCTTCCATACGAAACTACCCGGCCACTGAGATCTAGCCAGAAGGCCCTCCTGAAAGAGCCGTCCCTCAGTGAGGTGAGAGGGATGGCCTGTAGGCGGAGGGCCTTCTCAGCAGCTGACCCCGGTCTTTGGGATGCCCTCACAAACGACATCCGACTGGCGCCGACGTTACTGACATTTCGGCACCAGGTTAAAACCTTCCTGTTCCAGAAGTTTTTTAATTGAAGGTTTTAATTTTAATTAATAAGTCATGAATCTAGATTGTTTTTGTAGATTGTTTTTGTTTTATTTTTGCTTTTGTAGAGTATAGATATAACCGTATTGGTTTTTAGTGTGTCTGTTTTTAACTGAACTGTTTTAATTGATGTTGGAAGCTGCCCGAAGACTTGCAGAGTGCGGGCGGCATACAAGTCGAATAAATAAATAAAATAAATAAATAACCTTTGGAGTCCATCTAAGTTCTCAGCTAATAATACTGTATTGTCTGTTTATCGGATTTTGTAGCTAGCCTCTCCATTGACAATGAAATGGCTTTAGAATCAGCAAGGGTGCCTCTAATGGTCTTCTCTAATACATGACAAGAGTATATTTATTGATTTGATTTGATTTGTATACCACCCATCTGGCAACCCAGGCCACTCTGGGCGGTTCACATGGCACAATAAAACAAACAGTACAATAACAAAACGATGTATACATTAATCAATAAAATTTAAACAACTAAAAATAAAATCGATAAACATGAACATAAAAAGGGAAAGATGGTGGGGTTGAACTGTAAGTTGGATCAAGTTGGAATAGAGTCCGAGAAGGCCTGTCTAAAAAGGAATGTTTTTAATAATTTTTTGAATGTTCCCAGTGAGGACGCCAGGCGAATTTCGGGCGGGAGAGCATTCCACAATTGTGGAGCTACCACCAAGAAGGCCTGGTTTCTAGTCATTGGTTTCCGGGCCTCTCTCAGGGTCAGAACCCTCAACCGCCTGGCCTGGGAGGATCTTACTGGATCCTAGTACATCCTTGTCAGATTCCTCATCCCAGCTGTCATCTCATTTCCAGTTCTGCAGCTTTCCGTTGCAAATGCCTCTTTGGCCCTTCTATGCACATTGAAAAAGTCCTCGTCCAATTTTCAACCTTCACAGCAGCTTTGATTGGAATTAAAGTTATAAAGATTTTTCTGGAATCAACAGCTTTGTTTGTTTAAAATCAGCTTGTCATGTTGAACTTTGTTTAAGGCTTTCTCAAAGTCAACAAAGCAAGCATGTGTTATCTTTTCCAGATGCGCAACACATATCTTCACAATAAACACAGGCCTTATCAGGTCAAGCAAGGCACATAAGAGGAAAATGAATCAGGAGAGCTGTAAAATAGAGCTAAAGTTGACTCAGGCTAAAAATGGCCAGTAAAGGCCCATGGAAAGAAGGAAACCCATGGACATAAGCTTACAGCGACAGGCAAGCTGGGGCATAGAGGAAATAGCAGTACATGCCACAGCACAATTTGATTTACAAAAATCTGTATACTACAGATATATGGTGTGGCTGAGGTATACTGTAGCACTACTCAGCAGAGTCAGTGCAGAAGCTGCCACCTATGTGTGAATTTTAGTAATTACTCTAACAAAGAAGTTCTAATTGCTTAAGAACGTGCAGCATGCGCTTAGCAATTCTGGCTGATCTTAGACACTGTCTTGTTTATTTGTTTGTTTGTTCACTTGCGTATTTGCCATTACTGTCTTTGCTCCTTTCTTGAGTGCATTGATTCATCTCTCAGGCAGCAGTAGCACCTTCTCCAAAACTTGGAGGTGTCCATCTGGGACTTTTGTAAAAATAAGCATCACTATTCACATTGTGCTAGTCTCATAGAGATCCGTCTTTATGGATGCAGTTCTTTTCTAGGGTGCCACATTTCAGTCAGATCTGTGTTTTGAACTAGAATACCATAAAGTTATAATTTATTGATTTGGCTTTATTTTTAGAGTAGTTAAATGAATCTGTATTCCATTCATCACATGTAACGTTAGGGTTGCAAATTTTCCTACAGAAACAAAGATGCTCGTTTAGAGCTGGAAAACTGGGGATTGCAACTTGGCTGCCAAGCTTCGCTGACTGGCCGTGTGGTTACTTCAGAAAAAATCTTCATGCGGAATGAGATGGTGAGTATTAGAGATAGGTTTCCTACTGGAAGTCACATAGTTAAATGTGTCCTGCATTAGGAGGTGCTCCAACATGATTGCAAGTATTGCCTTTATGTTCAGGTTTTGTGCCAGATCAACGTTTAGCTCACCCAAGGTCAAATATGAAATATTTTTGCAGGTGAGAAGGGACCAAGGGCTGCCCAGCAGGTTGTTCATTTTTATACAGTTAATATGTATGTCTTTTATGATTTAAAATAGCAATGGGTAGAAGGTGCAATAAGATTACAAGGATGGTAGTGGAGACTTCAGGTCTTTCATGGTTGTGAAAGAGAAATAGGAAAGAGAAAAAACGATGAGAGTGAGCAGTCCCCTCAAGTAGAAGCGTTGAAGAAAGAGGGAGAGAGAAAAGAAAAGGAAGGATTGGTTGTAAAAGAAAATGAAGGGGAAGAAATGAGGGAGAAAGAAGTAAAGGTAGAAGTCTGTTTGATGGAGGAAGAGAAAGGGAAAGAGGAGGAGGAGTTAACTCTACCAGTGTGGGAGGAGGATATAAAAGATCAAAAGGGAAGGAGAGAGTTCAGTGTACCGCGGGCAGAAATAAAGATGAAAGAAGGGAAAGAGAGGGAAAGGAGGAAGAACTGAGATATAGAACGTGCAGGCTATTAGAAGACTTTCCCAACTTAAAAGTGGGAGGACTATTACCGGACCCAGATCAAAAGGAAAAGAAGGTGACTGTGACGGAAATCCAAGAATGGACAGTGGTGGTCTTCCCTCGGGGGCAAGGTCATTGGAGGAGGGTAATCAGACCCGATTTGACCTTCAATCAGCCGCCGTGCGAGGGAGATTGGGCCAGGCATCCTTGTTGCGGCACGATATGTGCAGTGAGGAGCGCTCCGCTGTGAGAAAGCCCACAGACAAAGAACGGTTTGGACCAGCCCCTCAGTAAACTCTCCTAAGTTGCAGTTTGGGTTTTTACCTTCTCCCTATGGACAATTACCAGACCTTAGTTGTTTTGATCCCGTTGAAGTTATTGCCGAATCACCGAATGTTAGTATAAATAAATTTGTTAACCATTCAAATGGATCTCAGTGGTTATTTCCCGCCAAAAAAGAGGAACTGCCTCAGTCTCCTAACGAACCCAATCACAATGGTGCCCAACGTGGGGCCGTTCCGATGGCGGGAAGTAATGAAATGTCAGGGTTGCGACAGATGATAGAAAGGCAAGAGAAGTTGATAGAAAACTTAACAGAACAACAAACATTGTTAACTAAACGAATATTAAAACAGGAAACAGAAGAAGAAAAAGGTCAGAAACAGGTGGGACAGCAAAGAAATATGCGGGTAGCCGGTCCCCCACCTATTAAAATACAGAAAATGGGACCTACGGACGATCCGGAGGCATATCTGCATACTTTTGAGAGGGTGGCAGTTCCGGCTGGCTGGCCAAAAGAACAGTGGACCTTGATCCTGATTCCATGCCTCTCAGGGATATTACAAGAGGTAGTGGATACCCTACCGCCAGAAGAGGCTACCTGATATGAAGATGTAAAGACGGCAATTTTGCATATCCTCAATCTGACTGAAGAAGCCTACAGGAGAAGATTCAGAGAGTTGTGAATGAGACCTGGGACATGTCCTCGCCCGTTGACACAAAGAATGAAATCTAATCTGATAAGATGGTTAAGACCAGAAAAGAAATCTAAAGAACAAATATTAGAAATACTAATAATGGAACAACTGGTGACGACGCTGGGAGGCAGTCTAAGGAATTGGGTGCAAAAAAAAAAACCATCCCAAGAAGTTAGAAGAAGCGATTCGTCTAGTGGAGGATTTTTGTAATGCAGAAGACTATGGACGAGATAACTCCACCCCTTCGGCAGAGAAAAACAGTGGAAGAGCGAAGGTGCCGTCGAGCAGCGGGCCGGGTGTGTTGCCTCGAGGAGTCCTCAACTCCAACACAGCTGCAAGAGGGAGAGGACAAGGTTTTGAACCTGTGGGGCCAAAACCAGTACGTCCCATAACCTTTGACCATTGGCTTTTCGAGAACGGGAATGGTTGGAAAGGGAGAAGAGAAAGACGACTGGTCTGCTTTGAATGCGGAGTAGAGGGCCACGTGCATCCAGGGACAGACTGTTCCTGGGTGGGACAGAATCTGAAGACTATGCAGGTCCAAGGCTCTGAATGTAATGACTGGGAGGTGGTAGTGTGGGTGAGTGGAGAAAGAAAAAAGGCATTGGTAGATACGGGGTGTGGTAAGACTCTTGTGCAGAGTCTAAAAGGTACAATATTGGAGGAAAGTTTATATGTAAGGTGTATCCATGGAGATTCAAAATCATATGGTATGGCTTGGGCTGATATAGAGATAGGAGGGGAATGTTGAAGGTTGAAGGTAGGGGTGGTGCCAGGATTATCAAGAGACATGTTGTTAGGACGAGATTGGGTAGGGGCCCACAAGTTGTTACAGTTAAAGGAAAGCCTACAAGGGAATGTGAAGAACTAAGAAATGAAAGCGATTTTTTGGGAAACACCTCGCGAGAACAAACCCAATTATGGCAACAAGATGATCCCACCTTACAGAAAGTTCTAGGGGAGGCCCAGGAGGGAGGAACAATCTCGAAGGGCGATTCGGGTTTTGAAATACAAGAGGGTTTGTTATATCATGTGGACAAAGAAGGAATCGGACAGTTGGTGGTCCCTCAAAAATGGAGAAAGGCGGTATTACAATTAGCTCATGACGTACCCATGGCTGGGCATTTATCTACTCACAAAATGATGCCTCGGATACTACAACGGTTTTGGTGGCCCAATGTGAGTAAGGAAATAGAGGAATATTGTAAGACATGTAGGGAATGCCAGAAGACGCAAATGAAACCACGTCCAGGGGCCACTCTGATCCCAATGCCCCTAGTAGATCGACCTTTTGAGAGAATTGGGATAGATATTGTAGACCCTTTGATTAGATCAGCTGGAGGACATACACATATCTTGGTTATAATAGATTATGCTACCTGATATCCTGAGGCTATCCCTTTGAGATCTACTACTGCCAAGGTTTTAGCTAGGGAATTAATGCAGTTATTCTCTAGATTAGGTTTCCCCGAGGAAGTTTTAACTGATCAGGGCACCAATTTTATGAGTCAGACCTTAATGGAATTATGGCGTTTATTAGAAGTAAAACCAGTCCATACTGCGGTGTACCACCCTCAAACTAATGGCTTAGTAGAAAGATTCAATAAGACCTTAAAGGGAATGTTGAGAAAACTAGTGCTAGACAAACGGCGGAGGTGGCACCTGTTAATAGCTCCACTGATGTTTGCTATTACAGAAGTGCCTCAAGCATCTACCGGATTCTCACCCTTTGAAATGATGTATGGGTGGAATCCTAGAGGGATATTAGATTTAGTAAAAGAGAAGTGGGAAACTGGGAAAGATGAGGCTCAAGTGGTAGTACAACAAGTAATTGAAATGCGAGATCATTTAAATAAAGTAGCGGAAATAGCTAGAACACGACTACAAAGAGTGCAACAAGGACAAAAGAGACAGTATGACTTAAAGGTTAACCCCAGGCAATTTGAAGTAGGACAGAAAGTTCTCCTCTTGCTACCTGCTGAGAATGCCAAATTGTTTGCCAGATGGCAAGGACCTTATGAAGTACTCAGACGGTTAGGACAAGTAGCTTATGAGATAAAGACACCAGATAAAAAGAAGAAAACGGGCATATTTCATGTGAACTTATTGAAGGAATGGAGAGAAAGAGAGGTATTGTGGGGAGAAACAGAGGAAGAAGATTTAGGACCTGAAGCGATGATTTGTTTACAGATGACACAAGAACTATCCTTAGGAGAAGAATTGATATCTGACCAAATTGATCAAGTTAGAAAATTAGAAGAAAATTTTAAGGACGTTTTTTCTAACAGACCAGGATATACTGGGATGGTTGAACATCAGATTAACACTTCACCACAGGTCGTGGTTAGGTCAGGAGGAAGGAATTGGCCGCATCACTTAAGAGAGACAATTAATAGAGAAGTAGAGGAAATATTGACATTAGGAGTGATAGAACCTTCTTACAGTCCATGGAGAAGTTATCCAGTGGTGGTCCCCAAACCGGATGGAAGTGTGAGGTTGCGTATTGATTTTAGGAAATTAAATGAGGTGTCCAAGTTTGATGCCTACCCTATGCCTAAAGTAGAAGACCTGTTGGAAAGATTAGGAAGGGCAGAGTTCTTGTCATTTTTAGATTTAACGAAGCGTTATTGGCAAATTCCATTAAGATCTAATGATAAAGAAAAGACCACTTTTGTCACCCCCAGGGGATTATTTCAGTTTACCTATATGCCATTCGAGTTACATGGAGCAGCTGCTACCTTCCAAAGGTTGATGGATGGAATTTTGGAACCTGTACAGGCATTTGCAGGGGCTTATATTGATGATATTTTGATTTATAGCAATAGTTGGGAAGAACATATGGAACATTTAGAAAAGGTGTTGGTTGAGTTGAGAAAAGCAGGACTCAAGGTGAATCCTTCTAAATGCAAGATTGCTAAGAAGGGAGTGAAATTCCTAGGGTTCCAAGTAGAACAAGGAAAGATTCAGCCAGTACAGTATAAGGTAGAAAAAATATCAGGTTGGGCATCCCCTAAGAACAAGAAGGAAGTTCAACAATTTCTGGGATTGGCAGGCTACTACCGTCAATTTGTTCCTAATTTCGCAGAGATTGCAGCACCCCTCACCAATTTAACTAAGAAGAGGGTAGCTAATAAGATAAGATGGGGATCCATCGAACAGAAAGCGTTTGATCAACTGAAGGAGATATTAAACAGTTTACACAGTAAATATGCCCCTGACTTCAATGTACCTTTTGTAGTATAGACTGATGCATCAGACAGAGGTATTGGGGCCGTATTGACTCAAATTCGAGAAGGTGTAGAATATCCTATTATGTATCTAAGTAAAAAACTATCACCACGAGAGCAAAGATATGCAACTATTGAAAAAGAAGCATTGGCAGCAAAATGGGCTATATAATCACTGAAATATTATTTATTAGGAGCCCCCTTTACTTTGGTTACAGATCATGCACCTTTACAATGGTTGAATAGAATGAAAGACACTAATCCAAGGTTGACTAGGTGGTATCTATGTTTACAACCATTTGCATTTAATGTTCAATATAAAAAGGGTAGCACACATGCTAATACGGATTATTTTTCCTGACAGGGTTCATGGGAAACAGCCTTCGAGGAGAGGACGGCACACTCGTTGGGGGGGGGGTGTGTGAAAGAGAAATAGGAAAGAGAGCAAAAGATGAGAGTGAGCCGTCCCCTCAAGTAGAAGCGTTGAAGAAAGAGGGAGAGAGAAAAGAAAAGGAAGGATTGGTTGTAAAAGAAAATGAAGGGGAAGAATTGAGGGAGAAAGAAGTAAAGGTAGAAGTCTGTTTGATGGAGGAAGGGAAAGGGAAATAGGAGGAGGAGGAGTTAACTCTACCAGTGTGGGAGGAGGATATAAAAGATCAAGGGGGAAGGAGAGAGTTCAGTGAAAGATGAAAGAAGGGAAAGAGAGGGAAAGGAGGAAGAACTGAGATATAGAACGTGCAGGCTATTAGAAGAATACTTCCCCAACTTAAAAGTGGGAGGACTATTACCGGACCCAGATCAAAAGGAAAAGAAGGTGACTGTGACGGAAACCCAAGAATGGACAGTGGTGGTCTTCCCTCGGGGGCAAGGTCATTGGAGGAGGGTAATCAAACCCGATTCGACCTTCAATCAGCCGCCGTGCGAGGGAGATTGGGCCAGGCATCCTTGTTGCGGCACGATATGTGCAGTGAGGAGCGCTCCGCTGTGAGAAAGCCCACAGACAAAGAACGGTTTGGACCAGCCCCTCAGTAAACTCTCCTAAGTTGCAGTTTGGGTTTTTACCTTCTCCCTATGGACAATTACCAGACCTTAGTTGTTTTGATCCCATTGAAGTTATTGTTGAATCACCGAATGTTAGTATAAATAAATCTGTTAACCATTCAAACGGATCTAAGTGGTTATTTCCCGCCAAAAAAGAGGAACTGCCTCAGTCTCCTAACGAACCCAATGACAATGGTCTTCAGGAAAATCCTGCCGCTTCTCTCCAAAGTTGCTATTTGCATGAACAGGAAATCTTTCTGTATTTTGATGCAAATAGCAGCTTCAGCCTATGTGGTGGTTCATGGCAGTACTAGGATAGAGAGAAGGGGTTAAATTGCCCTTTTACCCATCTGTGATTCTCATACTACTTACCCATGCAGCTGCAACTCATAATCCACAAAACCTGCACATTGACTCCATAAATGCAATTATCATACTGTCTTGTTTTGTCCTCACCAGAGGAACCTGACTTACATGTCACCTTTTTAATTGGATGGTCAGTTATGCTATAAAGATGCTTGCTAATGTATCCATTACAGAAGACCCCCAGCATATAATTACTTGCTTTCTGACCACTCTAATACTACCCAGTGCTGCATCCAAAACTCAGAAAAGGACAGAATAACAGAATGGGAAAGGAGGAGTAAGCAAGAAAACATATGTCCATGGGAATAAGCAGAAGACAGCTGAGGTTGTGCGTGGTGCAAACAAGATGGCAGACGATGGAGGGGGAAGGAAGAGGACAGTCAAACTGAGGCTTGAGAATTGTCCAGGAACCAACATACCCTCTAATTTTCTGCCCCACTGTGTGGGGCTCCGCCTCGCGCACGACTCCGCCCCTGCATGCGTGCGCAACTCTGCTCCCCCCGCACACTGGATTCTGTCACAACCGGAACGTAATGCAATTGCTGCACAGAGGAGGAAGACACCTGCCCAGAGGGAAGCAGAATTGTGTGCATGTGCCCAGCTTAGCAGGAACTTTGCCAGGAACCAATCCCCTGTTTTAACAAAGTAGGGGGTGGCTTACAATGGTTCTCTTTAGGACAGCTCGTTTATGGCCATTGTTGGATAAACCAATTAAGCTGTAGATGTGTGGTCTGCTATATATTTAGCACAATCGTATACAGCTTTCCCGATAAGAAAATTCCTCTGTGCTTAATGATTTTGACTTATTAAATGTGTCTACAATTGGAGGCTTAACATTTCAATGTGTAATGCAACTGATTTCATCCTGGAAGAAAAATATACTTAAAATGTGAGCATTTTTACAACCAGCTATAAGCAAGCATCATGGACGAAATTCCTGATCTATGGTGGTCAAGCCATTTTGGTGCCGGGGGCAAGCACCACAAAATGTGTGTTTTACAACAAGGCTGTATATTGCTCCCCTGCTTATTTAACCTATATGCAGAATACATAATGCGAAACGCTGGACTGGAGGAATCCCAAGCCGGAATTAAGATTGCTGGAAGAAATATCAACAACCTCAGATATGCAGATGATACCACTCTGATGGCAGAAAGTGAGGAGGAATTAAAGAACCTCTTAAGGAGGGTGAAAGAGGAGAGCGCAAAAAATGGTCTGAAGCTCAACATCAAAAAAACAACAACTAAGATCATGGCCACTGGTCCCATCATCTCCTGGCAAATAGAAGGGGAAGATATGGAGGCGGTGACAGATTTTACTTTCTTGGGCTCCATGATCACTGCAGATAGTGACAGCAGCCACAAAATTAAAAGACTCCTGCTTCTTGGGAGGAAAGCGATTGCAAACCTAGTCAGCATCTTAAAAAACAGAGACATCACCTTGCCGACAAAGGTCCGCATCGTCAAAGCTATGGTTTTTCCAGTAGCGATGTATGGAAGTGAGAGCTGGACCATAAAGAAGGCTGACCGCCGGAGAATTGATGCTTTTGAATTGTGGTGCTGGAAGAGACTCTTGAGAGTCCCCTGGACTGCAAGGAGAACAAACCTATCCGTTCTGAAGGAAATCAACCCTGAGTGCTCACTGGAAGAACAGATCCTGAAGCTGAGGCTTCAATACTTTGGCCATCTCATGAGAAGAGAAGACTCCCTGGAAAAGACCCTGATGTTGGGAAAGAGTGAAGGCAAGAGGAGAAGGGGACGACAGAGGACGAGATGGTACGACAGTGTCACTGAAGCGACCAACATGAATTTGACCAAACTCCGGGAGGCAGTGGAAGACAGGAGGGCCTGGCGTGCTCTGGTTCATGGGGTCACGAAGACACGACTTAACGACTAAACAACAATAATGCACAGAAGCAAGTTTATACACATCCAGAAATATTACTTGGGGTGGCTCAAGCATGAGGGTGGCCAACATAGTTAAAAATTAGGTGATGCGTTCTATTTGTAAATGCCTTATTAAACATGCACAAAAGGTTGTGTTTAACAAAAGTGATTTTAAAGCTCCACAAATATGCACAGTTGACGTTAGTACTAAATCTCTCCAAACCAAAGAACCAGGGGACTTGTATTCTGAGTCCAGTGAGGCTCTAGAATGTTTTTTTTTAAATTCAAACAACACTACATATACCACAGACAATTTTGTTAAATGTTGAAGATTTGCAAAAAAAAACAAACCCAAAAAACAAAAAAACCCAGCATGGGATGGCAATGTGGCTGGCAAACAACCAAAGCAGACTTTCTGTCTGCTGTACTTTGAATGCACATGTGCTTATCAGTTTGAGAGTCGGTATAAATCCCAATTCGCTATGCAAAGATGTGCCAACTCAGAAAGATGGCTGTATAGCTTTCTGTTTAAAAGTAGTTTGACTATAACAATTAGGTGAAAATATTTAGCTCTGTGACTTGAAAAGCCCCACCTGCAGAGCGAAATTTAGTCAACCTCTCTTATTAAGTTTTGATCTGTGAGAGCCAATCCCTAAAGAGATAATAATCCCTTAGTTTATCCACACAAGAACTCCGGGAGGTAGGTTAGGCTAAAATGTCGCCTCTTGCCTAAATTTGCCAGGTGGATGAGGCCTTCCATGGGGTGGAAGAGGGAGTGGGGGGCAAGGAGGTAACATCTCGGTGTGGTAGCTCCTCTATCAGCTGGGTTACCCCATATCCCAGGATTTCCACCTGCCCAGAGTTAGGTGCTCTCCCACTTGTGCCTAATGAAAGGCAGCAGAACGCCAGGGATATTAACCCACCTGCTGGCGGACAGAACATTCCCTCTCCGAAGGCAGGAACTAGCTGCCACCACCCCCTGACTTGGCCTTGTGCCCCCCCCCTTGCCCTCACTCTGCCAGCCGACCCTGAAGCCAGCATAGTCAGGGGTGAAGTGAAGGTGCTGACATGGTTTGGCCTTGAACACTAAGACAATAAAGGGAGGACTGTCCAGAATAAAGTGCGGCCAGCTGCTGACAATTCACTTCCTCACTGCCCTGGAGGGAGGAATGGCTTGACTTGCCTCCTCCCCTTGATGCTACCTCTCAGTGTAGGCCTGCCACTAAAAAGCTTCTGGAAGAGTAAACACCTTTATGGAAAACTCATTATAAGTGAACCAAAACTGCCAGCCAGCCTTGGAGAAGGCCCCTGTTTTTCCAGGCTTTCCCTTCCTTCACCCCTCATGTTGTACTTTTCTCTCAGTCTGATTTCTGCTCCACCTGTCATAGAATTTCCTCCCTTGTGGAATTTTGAATTGTTTTTAACTGTTTTAGTTTATAATGTTTGGTGGAACCCGCCCGGAGTAGACTTTGTCTAAAAGGGCGGGATAGTAATCGAATAAATAAATAAATAAATAAAATAAAAAATTGTGAGGCTGCCTTGCACCTGCATCGGGGCTCCTGCTCCATCAGGTCCTGGTGGCACCAAAGAAACATGCTGCAAGAGACCAGATGCCGATAAATTGTATTTTTATTTCTATTTATTTTTGTAGAAGAACAGGATGTATTTTTTTCTCTCTCTGCACAGTAGCTAGGCTATAGCCTTAAGGCACACTCATTGGACAGGCGGGACAAGATCTATGCGAAACGTACGTGTGAATAACGCATGGATCTGGCATCAAATGCTGCAGATCCCATTAGCGAAAGAACAATCTGCTTGCTGGGGGGGGGGGGGGGGGGCGGCGGCGAATGTGTCCAAGCTGTTCTGTCTTTTGAGTCCCATCAAGAGTTTCTTAAGTTCTCACCACCACCTCTTCCCAGTTCCTTCTGGTCACCATCCCCTCCCCACTTTCCTCCAGCCATTTTCCTTCAGCAGGCACCACAGTAAATGGAGGTCTCTGAAGGACAGAAGGTGTAGTGTATAGAGTGATGGGCTAGGAACCAAGAGGCCCCACACTAGTTGCCTCACTCTGTTTACAGCCCTGACGGCAGTTGCTTGTCGGAGAAGCCTTGGTGGGAAATGATGTATTGCTACAATTTAAGACCAGCTGGCTGAAATGGCATTTAATGGTTCTGTTGATTCACAATTTAGAGACAGTGCCCTTGACATATTTTTCTAATTTTGGAGATAGAAGTCGAATACTGGTAGAAGAGTGAAATACGAATTGCTGGGTAGATCTGTGGCTTAGGTGTTTGGCTGCAGAGCCAGAGGTTTGGAGTTTGATTCCCCCACTGGGCGTCCTTTGAAGGGGCTGGACTCAATGGTCCATAGAGTCCCTTCCAGCTTTGTAATTATAAGATTTTTTAAAAAAAATAGATTTGTTTTTAAAGTACATTGGTTTATTTCCTTTATCATTGTTTTTTGTCCAACAGTGTATGCCAATGAATGCTGGTGACTGGCTCAAAGATATGCGGAATATGAAGATGATTGGTGGGCCATCATTGGAGAAGTGGATCGTGGCGTCCAGCAACAGGAACTTTGAGGCAGCTCACAACCTCGTGAGCTGCATGAGAAGAGTAGGAGATGCTATGGGCTTTCACGTTGAATACCCCAGATTGTGAGATATATTTAACTACAAACTTCCTTTTTACTTTTTTACACCATTCCTCAAGGCCTCTTCATACATTAATGCCTTTCTGAGGCGTGCATAGAAGATTATTAAGGATGTACAACTAACATAAATGTGACAAACACACATTGCGTTGTGGATCCAGAATCAGCCGGCTGCATTCTGTCTGTGGTAACAGAGCCATGCATAATATATGAAATGATCTTTATCTGAGCACTTTCCTTGGTTCTTTGTATGTTACTCACAATAAGCGGTGATAACCAAGCAGCCATTGTATGTGTGGTGACAGCTTGAAATTGCTGTTCACAATTGCTCTTTGCCAGTGGCAAGCCAGTAAGACATTACTGCTGGTATTTGGGCTTCTTGCACAGCAGTGCAATAACACACTCGGGAGTGATGTGTGGAGATCCTGATCATGCACAAGACTGTCTTTGCTTCATGCTGACAGCCAAAATGCCCATAGAACTCAGTAGACGCCTCAGCTATTTAGCCCAGATCCTCTGCTGTGGCTTCAATTTTTGATCTCGTTAAGGAACCCAGAAACTGACTTATGTATGAGCTATTTTTCCAAATCATTATACTAATGTTCTGTCATATTGGTATGCTATGATCAACTTTTGTGATCCATACTCTTACAAATCTAGTTTTGCCTTCAGCTCTCTAGACTGTATAAATTAGTGGTTTTTCAGGGAAATAAGAATTTAGGCCAAAACGGGGAGAAAAAAACCTCACCCAGTAATACATTACTTTTCTTTCTATGCTTATTATAGCAGTGCAGGTGATGACTTCTGAGCCAAGTGAGTGAATCCCACAAAAAGTTTTAACTGGTGAAGTTAAACTGATTTAACGTTTTAGTACAGTTTCATTCATGGAATGAATTTTGTAGAATTTACAACCCAAGATCCTGTTTAGGAACTGTGTTGTCCTACTGCAGGGAGGTTTTCCAGACCACGTTAGATTTTCTTTGGGGGATCTTTTTGATTCATTCACCATTACCTGCTGTATGTCAAGTTCTGTGTAGGAAGTGGAAAAATGTAAGGCTTTTACAGTTCTTTCTTGATAAGGTGATTTATCCCCAAGCTACTCATGGGATAGAAAAGTGTGCGTGTGTGTAGCAAAGTTGCTTCAATTGGAAAAGAGTTTTCTTTTAAAATCTTGTATGAACGAGTTTTAACTTCTTTTCCATACATGGGTAATTGAGACGCTGAATGGATATTGGCTTTCTTCTGCTTTCTATACCACTCGCTATTCCTAAAAGGGGAAAAAAGGTGGGGAAGGGATATTTTGTTTCTCCTAGCAGATTTCAAGGTTCTTAGAGATGGGGGTGATAGGTTCTATGGCCAATACTATCCACAATCAAGTTTTCCATTATTGGCTGTGAAAATCAGTAGGTCATTATCGCCGTAGGACTGTTACCCGCGGGATTAATGTTCTTTATATCCTGGGGAGAGTGACCAGGAGAGGAGAGAGACCCTAGCCAGACTACTGACAAGAAGACCATACACCAAATTTTTAATTCAAGCACTATTCATGTAACATTTACTGCTTTCATTCATTTACAACATAAGACAAAAGTATCAAGAAGCCTCTTCCATACTTCACATGCACACATACTCACACACACAAAACTCTTCCCTGATGGTTGATCAGTCCCTCAATAAGAGCAATGGGAGCAACATTGCAGCGCTGTTCGAAACCCACAGTCTCTTCTTGGGTCACCCTTCTTATAGGCATCTGCCTTGTGGGCTGTGCCTATGGGCTGAACTTGGGTGGGTGTAGGCAAGCAGGGGGCAGCCTGTTGCCATGCAGTAATGCTTCTTGCATGTATCCTTTACCTCAGTCCCTGTTCCATCCAGCCTGCTTCCCTTTTCTTGTCTAGACAACTGGTTACAGCCGGCCTTCTTCCTTTTTCCTATCTGAACAAACAAGCCCACATTTAGAATGTTCTTTCCACGTCTGCGGTT
Source organism: Intellagama lesueurii (assembly GCA_037013535.1). NCBI lineage: Eukaryota > Metazoa > Chordata > Lepidosauria > Squamata > Agamidae > Intellagama > Intellagama lesueurii. Next base: position 14,743,380 of record JBAJHW010000003.1, read on the forward strand.
TCTTGCTGATATAGAAACTTTAACTCTTGCAACTCTTTGCAGATTTATATCAGGCTCACCATCCCATCTTCCCTTGCAAGTCTCCCATCGTCTTTCCAGGCCTGGGGTGCTGATCTTTCTGGAACCCACACATTATTTCACTCGTAACAGACTCTGCATTGATCTTTGCAGCTCCATAACTTAATGCCTAAAATTCAGTAGTAAGTCACAAGTAGAGTAGGCCCATTGAATCAGTGGAACATATAAAAGAGTTGACTTGCCATACCCCCACTGATTCAATGGGTCTACTCTAGTTGCCACTTACGACTCAGTTTCAGCCAGTATGCTTTCTTTCTCCCTCTCTCTTGTATTGAGTGGCTGTAATCCTAGAATATGTCAGAATCTTGCAGGGTAGTCTAATGAACACGAACAGGAAGGGTGCTACAGCTCAGCCAGCTGAGAAGGGTCAGTCTATAAACATGCTCTGGCACTATCTAGTTAGGCTTCCTCATGTTCTTGGCAGACTCAGTCTTTTGTTGGGGCCAGGAGAGTTGTCACAAAAATCACCAGGCTGTGGTCACACCAGTAAAATGTATCCCTTTTTTCTCGCGTCTTTTGCTTTCTGTATAGTCACGCATTGAGGTCATGTGACATATATCTCATGATAGTGGTTCATACAGTTTTTTACTCGTTCCTCCTGTTGGGGAGTAAATTAGTTGCGAAACATTCGGCTATACCCCCGCAGCGGGACACATCCCATTCTCTTGCTGCTTGGGCTCCTGCGGGGGGAGAGGGTTAGTGTTTTGGCCAGCCGGCACATCATCCGAGAGACACCAGTTTTCACCCTCCAGAAATCACTTTGTCCGACTCGCCCTCCATCCCGCCTTCTCTCTGTCCCTTTCCTTTTCGAAGCCCTGTGTGGGTGGGGGGTGGTTCCGAGCGTGAAGAGATTGTGTGCGGGGACTTTTCCCACTCCCCCCCCCCACTAACCCTTTGGGTTGAAACAGATGCCCAGGCCCCTCGCCTCCTCACGCCTGCACAGACACATGCAGACCTACCCCACACGCCCCTGATTGGATTAGCCGTTCAGAAAGTACAAAAGCTCCTTCTCCAAGCAGCAGCAGGAAATGGCCTCAACCCATGTTTTCCTTGTTTGGAGAAAAAGAGCAAGGCGGGGGGAGGAGGGGCCTTGGGCGGAGGGTTGGGAGAAGGGGGACCACGATTTCGTGTGTCGTGATGAGGAGAGAACAGCTTGGCTTCATCAACCTCGAGCCAGCCTCGGCTCAGGACTGTTGAGTTCCCTGGTTAGGAGGGGATCAGTGCTGGGCTTCTCCTTCGCATGCCTTCATACAACCTGGCCCACCTCCCTAACGCCCACCCAGACCCTCTTCTCAACCCAAGCTGCCTATGCAGGGCTCCTTGGATTGCTAAAGCTTGCTCTTTGTGACGGTGCCAGAAAGCCTTTCGCCAGCAAGCGCGAGGGCGACCCATTGCTGGCTACATAGTGATCTGGGCCCTTTTCCCCCCTATTTCCGCACTGCATTACCCTCTGTGGAGGAGAACCCACAGCGCACCCTCGTACTTCAAGCCGCATTTGACAGAAGAATACCAAAGCGCCGACATTCCCGTTTGAAAATTAATTAAAAAAAATAAGAGAGTCAATCAAAAGTAGGTGAGGGAGGTGGGACCGCATGCCAGAAGTAAAGGAAATAAATTGATTTAGGAGTACACACAATGCAAGGCTGGTAGTACTGCACTATGAAATGTGAAACAAAAATAGTAGTAGCCTTCCAGTGGGCTGGATTTGATGCAGAGAGAGCGCAGAGGGGGAACAAAAGAATCTATAATGGCCATGCCTTGTCTGAACCCCCCAAAAAGAGTTGACATTCACAAGGAGTAACTTGGAAATATTTTGCAAGTGTGACCACAGCTGCACTGGTTCTATTAACACTGTTCTGCTTTGTGGGTTGGGGAGGGGGCGATTAATGACTGGGCATCAAGGGTTGAGTCTTAAAGGGGAGGTTTTATTTTTAAAGCACCATGATTCTCTGCTTGCTGTTTCAGTAACAAGTGTATCACAGTGGTTTGAGAAATAATTCAATCTCCCATTTTATGCTGACTGCGGAAGTCACAGAGCAGTAGAAAAACAGTGTTTTAAACTGTCCTATTCTGGACAGTGATATTGGATATATAAGCTACACCTGTGTGTAGTCAGTGTAATTGTGTGAGTCCTGGAATGGAAGGAGGATGTTTTTAATTACCAAAAATCTCCCCTTCCCAGTAATGTCAGTGAGGAGACTTTTAGTAATTGAAGACTTCCTCCTTCCCTCTTGAGGCTCCCAGGAATTGCATGCAATGAAACTGATTACGCATGAGTTCTGCAAGGGGTGGGACAGAAATGGGAAGTCTTTAATTACTGAAAATCTCCCCCTACAGGGAATAACATTCCACCATTCATTTTTTTCTAAAACCCTTGCTCTAGATCCTGTGGAGAGGATAATAAGAACAGAACTATTGCTTTGCTGCAGAGTCGCCCACACACATACACTCATACAGATTTACACACCTCTCAGTTCATCCTAGATATGGAAGCTAACCGTACTGAATGAAAAGAGTTGTGGCACTTTAAAGACAAGCCAATTTATCTCAGTGTGGGCTTTCCTGGATCACAGTCCACTTCCTCAGTACCAAGAAGACCATGATCCACAAAAGTGTACACTGAAATAAATTGGTTATGTTTCATCTTTTAGCTTTTTTTATTCTTATTTTTGCAATGCATACTGTGCATAAAGTGCATCATTTTCCATGGCAGTATAACTGTTTGCATAACTCATTAGGCATCTGTGCTATTGGAAGTCTAATTGCTAGCAGGCTTTTTTAGAAGCTGGTAGCTACAAAGCCACAGTTATTATCAACATACCTGAAAAGCTGGATTCAGCTTGAAGAAATTTGCTTTTTGGCTCAGTAAACTGTAGAAACCTTTAAAATTCACATCTCTTTACAAACTCCCTCCTGACCCAGCTATCAAGGCTTGAACACAGAAGTCCTTTCCCCTCATTCGACAATGCAGTAAGGATAATAAGGTTATTATCATGTCCAAAGTTGGAAGCCATTATGGATTACTACATTACCAGGAATTTACTTTCCACTACTGGCATCATGTTTATCCAACTTCTTTTTTAGACTGGATGCAACCCTCTGGGTATCAGGGGACATACCCAGAATAAAGAGCTAAGAACTCTCTACTAGATGTCTTGATAGGAACCATTACAGATGCCAACATAACATTTAACTGCCTAGTTGCAAACATACTACACATATTTAAAAATCTCTTGGGTCCAAAATAGCCCTTCTTAATACCTGTCATTGTTCCATGCAGTTTATGGTGGCATACATTAGCTGACACGTTTTACCCTCACAGCAAATCTGGCTCTTGATAATAACCTCCACATTATTCATATGAGGGATGAGCATTGACAATAGATGTTCTAGATCAGTGGTTCCCATCCTTAGGTAACCCAGGTGTTTTTGGACTGTAGTTCTCAGAAACCCTGACCAGCATAACTGGTGGTGAAGTTGTCTGAGAACTGTAGTCCAAGAACATCTGGGTTACTCATGTTTGGGAACCACTGTTCTAGATAAAAAGAAGTTCCCTATGTGCTTGTCTTTATCAAATCTAATTCAGTTTACTTAGCTCTCAATATAAAATGATGTCATATTTAGCCAGTCTCATAGCTACCAGGTGGTCAAAAGCCCAATTACACCCTTGGCATGAATTCTAATATGCTCCAAGTATGCTCAAGGACACCTTGTCTACACACATGCAGGAATGATGAGGACAAGTCAGAGGAAAATGATTAGCGCAATATCTGGGTCACCTACATCACCTTACTGATCAATACAAATATAAAGGAAGCACTATACGAAGTTTTCAGTGGGTGGTGTATTAGTTCTGCAGAACATCACTGAGTTACAGCCAGACCTGTTGAAAAACATGTGGCGTGATAGAGATATTGCTCTACCTTTAATGGGAATATTTGACACTGCCCAAGTTCTAGAATGATTGTAGAATATTGCCAAGATTTCTCAATTTTAGACCACTGGTACTGCTCAGGACATGCTTCTTTCTTATTTCAAGTTAAGTGGTGTTGGGTTTCTGCCCAGAACCTTAAGTATTTGCTGCAGCATACATATACTTTTATTTATTTTCTGGAGACAGTTCAGCATGTTGATCAGAGGCCCATAAATCTCAGCTGGCCTTGCTAGCAGGGCTGACCTTACCACTGTACAGAGAGAGGTGATAAGTTCAGACAGCTGGTTTGGGCTATCATAAAAAAGCAATAAAATTTGTTTTAAATGTATTAGTACTTTTTTTGGTGAAGATTGTGGGATTTTTCTGGGTCAGGAGGGAACTTCTGGGTCAGGAGTAGAGATGGGCACGAACCTTGGTTCGGAGGCTCCTGCTGGTTCGTTGGCACGGTCCCCCCCCCCCCCCAGCCAGGTCCTCCACTCACCAGTTGGCGCTCACTGCTCATTTCTTCTTCACACAATTGTTGAGTCGCTGCAGGAGCACATGCTTCTTCCCTCCTCCGCCTCCTCTGGCAGCTGCCCAGTCAAAGGCAGCGCTGTGGGAATCCCTGCCCCGCCTCTTAGTCTGAGTGGGCGGCTGCTGGAGAAGGCGAAGGAGGGAAGCACAAACTCCTGCTGCAACTGGATGATCATGCAAAAAGGAGGAGACAAGCAACATGCGCTGACTGGTGAGTGGGGGAGCCGGCCAGGGGATAGGGGGAAGGGAATGTGTGGCACCTGTGGTGCCATGCTGACAAACCGGTACGAACCTCCAAACCAAGGTTTGTGCCCATCTCTAATCAGGAGTGTTTGTGCAGTTTTTCTGGGTCAGGAGACAACCTAATAATCAGCTTTGGAAACAGTGCTCTTGGACCTGGGGTGGGAGTGCTCCAGTGGCAAGATGTCTTAGTTGCCAACCGCTAAACATTTGTGATCACCTGCTGTTCTTCATCGTGGCCTCTGTGAATGCACACATATGGGTATTGTCTGCGCCTGCGCTGACAGTCTCGGAAGATTCTAGAGCTTAAAGTAACAATTTTATGGTATGATCTCCCATGAGGCACATGCTCCGCCCACCCAACGGTCCCCTCAGTTCCTTTTTTCCGCCGTGCGATAAGGTTCTACGGAAGAGAGAGAGCGATATTTGGCCTTGTGCTGCTTTAAAGCGATAATCTTTTCAATCATTTGATCTCCCGTGAGTTTTTCCTTCTTGATCACCCTTCCCGTGAGTTTTCCTTCCTTGATCACCTTTTACTTCTTCAATCAACCCCCTGCCCTTTCAACTGTTCGTTCCAAATTTTCCCGCCCTTTATGGCCTCTTCGGCTCTTTTCAAGCGCTGCGTCGGCTGCAATAGTAAAATTCCATCTACAGACGGCCACGAAAAGTGCTTATTTTGTTTGGGTGAGGAACATCAAACCCAATCCTGCGCAGCCTGCAAAAGTTTCACTAAACCAGCACTGAAACATAGGCTGCAGAGACTACGTTCTCACCTCTGGGAAGCAGCGATGAATCCTGCTCCGGCAGCTCCCGCGGACGCTCCACAAGTAGAAGGGGCCCCTTCTCGACAAGCTCCGTCCGCCACTCCGGGGCACTCTACACCTTCGCCCCACTCAAAAACTGGCTCCGACACTTCTAGGGCTTCGAAACCTAAAGCCCCAAAGGCACACTCACTGCCTAAGAAACAAAAAGAAAAACCTGCTACCAAGAAGCCTAAAAAAGTCAAATCTGTTCGGCTGGAAACACCAGGAGAGCGTCCGCCCTCTCCAGTGTTCGAAGAATCTTCTATGGAGGCTCCCGCATCTATAGTGGAAAGGGATGAGGTGCATATACCTTCAACACAGGCACCAGCCTTGGCCGGTAGCCTTTCTCCCTCCACTGGCCATATTGGGACTGAGTGTCAATCCAGTCCGGCCACTGCCCATTCGAGCCCAACATCCGGGCGGGCTTTTGAGACCGAGCCTTCCGAACCCGAGACTCCCCCGCAGTCTCCAAAAAAACGGAAAGAAAAAAGGAAGCATACCGAGCCAGCTGCCCCAATGCCTCCTTTTGGCCAGTGCTACCAAATGCCATTCTTTCCAGCCTACCAACAGCTTGCTTTCCAACAACTGGGCATGGAACATTTGTTTCCCTTTGCCAACCAATTTCAAATGGAAGCCTATCAGGGTTTCCCTCAGATGACTCCGACAAAACGATCTCGACGTGAATCTCCACCACACCGCATTCGGGCCCCACCTTCAGTGCCAACGTCGAAACCGACGCAACGCCCTTCGACCTCGACGTCGGTTTCAACGTCGAAAAAGCGCCATTCTCATTCCACGGGCACGCAACCAACAAAGCAGACTAAACACTCTGTAAAAGACAAACATGTGAAATCAACTACAATAACTGAGCCTACTACTCCTCACGTCCAAGCATCCCACACGTCGTCTTGTTCCGAAGATGACTCCTCGTCCACACCACTGACCTCGGACCAAGGCACTGATTCGGATTCATCCCCCGAATCCCCTGCCAACATTCCTACTCCTGATTCTGACCCTATCGATGGACGCCCATCATCCCCATCGAAGGACTTCACTTCTTACTCCAACTTGGTCGGACGCATGGCAGCCGCACTGAAGTTGCAGGTGGAAGAACCCCCTTCCCCTGAAGCAGATATCATATTTGATGATCTCCACAGCGAGAAATCACAACCTTTAAGCCTGGCTTTTATTCCTGCCATGACGCAACTGATACGAGATGCCTGGGATACACCCCCCACGAATTTACGAATGTCCAGGCGTACTGACAACATGTACAGGACCCACGGGCCTGACACGGACTTCCTTGCGAAACATCCTGCCCCAAATTCGATCATAGTGGAATCTAACCTACCAAAATCAAGGGGTAAATCTGCCATCTCGCCAACTAACAAGGAAGGCAGAAAGCTAGATGTCATCGCCAGGAGGATTTACTCTCTGCAATCCTTTCAACTTCGGATCGCTAACTATCAGGCTGCTATGGGCGCCTACCAGCGACATCTGTTAGCAAAAATCCTACCTCTTCTTGAGTCTGCCCCGGAGTCCATCAAAACTAACCTCATGAATGCCCACATAGAGGCAACTTCTGTGGCGAAACAACAAAAAATCGCCGCCAGGCACGCTGCTGAAGCCGCCTCCAAAGCCCTAGCCTCTTCTATAGCCATCCGTCGCCACGCTTGGCTCCGATCCACCTCCCTGAATGACGATGCCAAACACAGAATAGAGGAGCTTCCCTTTGACGGTGTTGGACTATTCAACCAGAAAACTGATGATACCATGGAAAATCTCCATAAAATACGCAAAACAGCCAAGACTTATATGAATCAATCGTCCTTTCGTTCCTATAAACCTCCATACAAACAGCCACAATACTACCAACACTCCTTTCAACCCTTCCAAAGATACCAACCATACCGATCTTTCCGACAACAACAATCGGACAGACCTCTATCGACGCCAGGACAATCGACACCGAACGTCCGCTCTAGAAACCAACAACAAAATCGTCAACCGCTATCAAAAAATCAAGGAAGGGGTAAGGGTTATCGACGTTATTGATACCCCTCTCCCTGCTCCTCTAGATTCACGGGACATAATCTTCCCTAGATTACGCCCTTTTCTCCCGTTTTGGAGATATATCACCAACGATAAGTGGGTTCTCAATATTATTTCATCTGGCTACCACATTGAATTTCACTCTACTCCCCCTCTGGGCAACTTTAAATTTACTCCATTCTCCGTCACCCTTCAGGAAGAAATCACCACTTTACTTGAAAAGAACGCCATTGTTTTGGTCCCAGTTTATGATTCCCCTAATGGGTTTTATTCCAAGTATTTCACGGTTCCGAAGAAGGACGGAGGCCTCCGTCCAATCCTCGACCTCAGAGAACTTAATACATACATTCGACCTCGAAAGTTCCGCATGCTCACTCTTGATACCGTTATTCCCCTTCTTTCACAGGGAGACTGGTTCGTCCTGATCGACCTCAAGGACGCTTACTTTCATATATCCATCCATCCGGAACACCACAAATACCTTCGATTCCATTTCAACAATTCGGCTTACCAATTTTGCTCCCTTCCATTCGGACTCTCAACAGCCCCGAGAACATTCACAAAGTGTATGGCACCGGTTGCGGCTTTCCTCCGCCTTCAGGGAATCCACATTTATCCTTACATCGACGATTGGCTCATTGTGGCACCCACACGACTCGACGCCATAAGAGCCACTCACATTACCATACAAACTCTACGAAATCTAGGTCTCCAGATCAATTACTCGAAATCGCAACTCAAACCCTCTCAAGTAACTACCTTCATAGGGGCCAGACTAGACTCCGTACGCGCCCGGGCTTTCACCCCAACAGAGCGAATCAAAAAGATAAAAAAGGCCATAACTTCGTTTCGACCTCGAGCCTCAATCTCAGCACGACACGCTCAACATCTCCTCGGGCTCATGTCCTCGACCACGTCAGTAATCCAACACGCGAGGCTCAAGCTTCGATCCCTCCAAGCATGGTTCCTGGCACACTTCGACCCTCAAACGGACAAACAATCGAAAAGACTACGGGTCACACCAGAGCTTTCCTCTCAACTCACCTGGTGGAATACGACGTCCAATCTCCTCCTCGGCCGTCCATTTCGACCTCTACAACCGACCATCCAGATCACTACGGATGCCAGCCCATACGGATGGGGCGCTCATTGCCTGAAATACAAAATTCATGGACTTTGGACGCGATCGGAATCGATGCTACACATAAACCATCTAGAACTCATGGCGATTATAAAAGCTTTCCACGCGTTCCTACCACTCATCCGCGGCCGAGTTGTACAACTGGCAACGGACAACACTACTGCCCTTTTTTATGTCAACAAACAGGGTGGCACCCACTCCTCCTCCCTCCTCTACCTAACTATCGACTTCTGGGAATGGTGTTGCCAACACCATATTTTTCCAATTGCGGTCCACATCTCCACAGAGGAAAACTATCTGGCCGACCATCTCAGTCGCCTTACATCGAGATCCCACGAATGGTCCCTCAAAACTTCGATCTTCCACCTCCTCTGCCGCAGATGGAACAAACCGGACATCGATGTCTTTGCCTCGAGATCGAACGCAAAATGCAAGATATACTGCACTCGAGCTGGAACCGATGTCGATTCCATAGGGGACGCTTTCATGATCAACTGGACTCGAGGGCTCCTCTATCTTTTCCCCCCGATTCCACTAATACAACGCACTGTAATTCGGATTCGACACTTCCACTCCGACGCGATCCTCGTAGCCCCATGGTGGCCGAGACAACCATGGTTCCCTTACCTCCGGTCGATTTCGACAGACACGTTCCGGCTCCCCCTGCTACCCGATCTCCTGACAATGGACAACGGGATGGTTTATCATCCAGACATCTCGTCCCTCCACTTGACAGCTTGGAGGATACCCCCGCCCTTCGAGCAATCCTAGATCGAGCTCGCAAACCGTCCACAAGACTCCTATATGAAAACAAATGGAAATCCTTCCTTAAATATACGGCAGCGAACAACTTACCTGCATTACCTGTCTCCATCACGACTTTACTTACTTACCTTCTTCACCTCTTCAACCTGGGACTATCTCTCCCAACTCTACGAGTATACATTGCAGCAATCGTCGCGCACCAGCCCGACGATTCCTCGTCTGCTCGACTTTTTTCTCATCCAGCTGTGAAGAAATTCCTTAAAGGACTTAACAACACCCGCCCTCCCACCCAACGTATTACAACCCAGTGGTCTTTGCAAATTGTTCTCAATGCGCTTATGCGGCCTCCCTTTGAACCCATGGCCTCTGTGGACCTCAAATTACTGACCTTGAAGACAGCTTTTTTGGTAGCTATTACCTCGGCTAAGAGAGCTTCTGAACTCGCTGCTCTTAGATCGGACCCTCCATTCATTCAGTTTCACCCTGACAAAGTTACTCTCTACTTTGATGTTTCCTTCCTTCCAAAGGTTGTGACTGACTTCCATAGGAACCAACCAATAGTTTTACCTTCCTTCTTCAAATCTCCATCATCTCCTATAGAACACATGCTCCACAAGATTGATGTTCGTCGATCCTTGGCATTCTATCTGAATAGAACTAAGGACTTCAGAACCACCAACAGATTATTCGTCTGCTTTTATGGCTCTGCCAAGGGAAGTACAGCTTCCTCTCAATCTATATCCAGATGGATAGTTCAGACTATATCCCTTGCTTATCAATTATCAAGACAACCACCTCCTGACCATGTTACAGCTCACTCTACTAGAGCACTCTCCACGTCAATTGCATTCCAACGTGGAACTGACATTCCTGATATCTGCCGTGCTGCTACCTGGTCCACTCCGTCGACCTTTGTCAAGCACTACCGACTTGATGTACGAGCACGCACTGATGCCGGCTTTGGCAGAGCGGTTTTGGCTTCCTTCCTACCGTGACGTCCCACCTGCCGGTAAGTGATGCTTGCTAGTCACCCATATGTGTGCATTCACAGAGGCCACGATGAAGAAAAGAAGGTTACTTACCTGTAACCGTAGTTCTTCGAGTGGTCCTCTGTGAATTCACACTACCCACCCAGCCTCCCCTCTGTCCGTCACGGGGCCTTAATACTTCTATAACCTTGCCCGGCGGACATATCTTAGGAACTGAGGGGACCGTTGGGTGGGCGGAGCATGTGCCTCATGGGAGATCATACCATAAAATTGTTACTTTAAGCTCTAGAATCTTCCGAGACTGTCAGCGCAGGCGCAGACAATACCCATATGTGTGAATTCACAGAGGACCACTCGAAGAACTACGGTTACAGGTAAGTAACCTTCTTTTTTTTTCTGACCCTGCATCACGCTTCCAAAATTTAGGATGGAAAAAATTCTTGGCCTCCCTTCCTGGCTAGAGATGTGTCTATGCAATTGCACGGTGATTCTAGTGTTCCAGATATCTTGGAAGGACAGAACAAAAGCAAACCTATTGCTAAGCCTCCCCCTATAATGTGCTTGAGAGGGCAGGTTTTAGGGTGCTTTGAAGGTGCTTAGGAGAATTGCCGACATGATCCCTGTACTTTTTCCAGCTGGAGCTTTAGGGCCTTTGTTGTTCCAAGTGATAAAAATGATAAAACAGAAAGCCTGAGTAGGGTAACTGATTCTCATAAAAGTCTTACCATACTGTTGTTCTGTGGTATCTCTTCCCTCCAAGCTTAATGGCATTTTTGTTGGCCGCATGTAATCCATGATCGACATTCCCATGCAACCCTCTTCTTTCTTTCCAGCATTGTTATTTTGCACGTTAATCTCTGCAGAAGTGTTGAGTTCATGGGTGGGACACAGATGCATCCTGTCTTCAATTCAGCATTGTCTCACCTCGAACCCAGTGGTATACTGTGTTCCCCTCGAACCCAGTGGTATACTGTGTTCCCCTCGAACCCAGTGGTATACTGTGTTCCCCTCGAACCCAGTGGTATACTGTGTTCCCCTCGAACCCAGTGGTATACTGTGTTCCCCTCGAACCCAGTGGTATACTGTGTTCCAACAGGTGCGCTTCTTGCAAAATTGATCATACCTAATGTTCCACAATGTGTTCTGTTTTGTTTTTTTGTCTGTAGTGTACAAGTACAAGATAGCTCCATGGCATTTGTGCAAGTACTGAAACAGCATGTGAATCCCGAGCTACAGCTGGTGCGTACCAAGAATGGATAAGCATTGCTTTTCAAATGTATTTGAAGAGAAGCTTGTTACCAGCTAATATTCAAGCTTGCTAGAAGGAAGGTCTTTTAAGAGAAGGCAACAGAATAAGCTGTACATAAGCATACACGCACACACCTGACTATAAGGGCTATGACTGCATTTTGGGGTCCACTTTCTCAAAAAGTGGCCCATTTCACCTACCCTTGATATGAAGCTAGCTTCCTGCCTTCCCAAAGTTCTCATTCATAACGTGGCCAGTACTGCCTGTTTACCTGGTAGTACACAGAACACTGAATGGACTTGGTAGTATGTCTAATGAGTGGGACCTAGAATAAAAAGCTGTAATGTGAAGTGCTGATGTTCAGGATTCTAGCTCCTCCTTTCCATTCCACCCATATATAGGCCTCCCTGGTGGCATTCTGGGCTACTGAGTACTTTCAGCCTTTGTTGCACTCTCTCTTTCAAGGTTTTTTCCTAAATATTTTTTTTATTTCTATAAACATTATGGCTCCCTCAGGTCTGGTAACGCCTCCATCTTATGTGCAGACGGTGCCCTTTTGGCTATATAAGCAAGAAAACTCTCAGTTTTCAAATACCACAGGATTAGCTCTACTTAGAAAATGCGTGAATTTGGAGTATTTTTTTACTGACTGTGTGTCACAAAGGCTGATTCGAATTGGTTCAGCCTTTTTTTACTCCCAAAGCAGCTTTTTTCCCTCTGCTGCTGCCGGGCGGGGGGGGGGGGGGGGACTTCTACTTTTTCAAGCTAAAACCATTCAAATTGGCTTTTCCTCATGCAGTTAGTTTTGATACATTCTTGTAAAGATGAGGGCCACGTCTGTAGTGTTTCAGAGGCAAGATGTTTAGGCCTGGGGAAGGGCGTGCAAAAGGAAAACGCCATGATTTTAATGTGGGGATTGTGTGCTGGTTCTGAATCCTGTCAGATTATAAGGCTCTTTTGTTGTCAAGTAAAAGCTTAGTGCTGTTAATTATTTAAATAAGTCCAGCTGCACAAATATGAATACCCCCATCTCTACTCACAACAAATCCAATATGAAGGGTGAACTCCCAAGTCAATCCACAGCCTCTGTGTGAGCCCTGATTGTAATTTCAAATGCAGTACAGGATGTGAATCAAATCCAGTGTAGTTGCACCCTGAACTTCAGAAAGTGGGATTACATTCTTGATGTAGAAAATCATTTTCCAAAATATAACCCAAATTCTATGCCTCTGAAAAGCGAAATCCCTGTACTTGAATAAAATCTGCAGCAGAAGTAATTTGCACACTTAAAACAACCCCCAGGATTCCACCACAGCGAATCACAGACTATGCAGGCCTGCCCTGCAATGAACCGGACCTCAGTGATGTGTTCTGTTTCTCATTTGTAGGTACTGTATGTACTGTCTTCCAATCAGAAAGACACTTACGATGCTGTGAAGAAGTTTTTGACTCTTGAGCGCCCTGTTCCAAGCCAGTGTGTACTTGCTCGCACCCTGAGCAAGCAAGGGATGATGATGAGTGTGGCTACAAAAATTGCTATGCAGGTTTCCTGTAAGATTGGAGGAGAGTTGTGGGCAGTTGAGATACCAGTAAGTAATTTTGTTGATCCACCTGGGTAATTTCCCCCCCTCCTCTTCCCTTCCCAGAAAGCATCATGCAATACTGATCCACTGTCTCCTATAAGCCCTTTGTCTATGTGAAGTGAGCAGGAGCCTGTTCACATGTAGACATTTGTGTTCCTAATGCATTCCCAAGTGCACAGAGTATCTATATCACGTAATTCAAGACACACGTCTCAGGATCCCGTGTTGCTTTAAGCGGTGGTGCACGATAGCTAAAGCTACAGCTCTAGAGAAGTCATGGCAGGTACTGAGCTTCTGAATCAGTTTACTGTTTTTCTCAACAGCTGAAATCGCTCATGGTAGTTGGTATTGACATCAGCAAAGATGCCATCTCCAAAGAAACCTCAGTTGTTGGATTCGTAGCCAGCACAAATGCCTCAATAACTAAGTAAGCATTTTTGTGGACTTCACTGAAAGCAATAGAGAACCATTTATAGCAACAGAGAGAAGAGTGGAAGAAATCAGGAGGATTGGAGGACATGTTCCTGCCCACCGTCACTTACTATGGGTTGCACCATCTCCAGAAATGAACGTTGTTCTCCTATAGGCCTTCCTGTGGGGAAATGGGCCCTTTTTTGTAAAAATCTGTGTATCTGTGTGTGAGAGGTTTTTCTAGTGAAGACTTGGGGCTGCCTTACAACAGAGAGGTTTAAGTCTGTATTGTTATAACCATATAACAGCCCAAACCAAATTTCCTTTTGTTTTATGTCCAGGTGGTATTCTCACTGTGTTCTGCAACATACACGAACAAGCACTGTGGATTGTTTAAAAGTCTGCATGCAGGGTAGGAGTTTTATATAGCACAATTTGTAGATATTTAATTTAACTGTAACATATTAAGATCCACTGCCAACAGTTTCTGAGTAGTGCTCAGTTATTTGGGGTGAAATGTTTTTTCCATGCTGATATGGGGTGGAATGGGGATTTGCAGGGAGAATTGGTAGAGATTGCTTAATCCTTCTCCATCCGAAGCAAGGTTCCTTCTAAGGTGTGCGGCTGTGTGAGCGTGTGTGACTCTGCCCCCTTTGCTCAGGACTCCTCCTCCTCCACGCACCCACTGTTTCCAGCCCCTTTGGTTCCGGTCGCGACAGAACCCCGTGGTAAGGGCGGAGTCACATGTGGGGCCAGAGCCCCACCCAGCAGGGCTGAAAATTGATCCCAAGTGTTTCCTGCACTTGACCCAGGGCCAAAAGTAGATGTTACACTGAATGTTACACTAGGAAACAATGCTCTCTCAAGTTCTGGTATGTCTGATTGTAAAAGCACATGAGTCCAGACATCTTATTCAGCTTTCTTTCAACCTGTGAGTCCTGCTGGTCCTACTGGGGCTGACAGGTGGCCCTTCCTCCATCCCCATAGACTTGACAAGAGGTGTTTCAAACAAAGAAAGGTTTATTAGCACTTAGACAGAGGTTTTGACACAGGCTGTTTCTTGTGACTGGCCCACTCCAGAGCTACTTATCTTCACTGGCCCTGGTTCAGTCTTGATTTCCTCCACACCCCAAGTCAACTGCACTGCAGTGTGGGAGACTCCAATTCAGTTCAGTGGTGGGTACCACATGTTGCTGAAGATGGCGATCTGGAGAACCAAGGATCTGTACTCTCACAGTGAGGTAAGGGAACATGGAGAAGTTGTCCCCCCAACAGGGTCTGCGTCTGGGCTGGTGTCTGTAGTTGCTATTGTTGGAGTCAATTCTGGCATTTTTTTCTCCCACTCCCTCCCATGTCACAGCTACGTCAGGGTTGTCTCCTCCAGACCCGATCTAGGTTGAGTCCATGGGCCATGTCTATGTCATTGCTCCCACCAATAATGCAGGCCTGGCAATAGTCCTGGACGCTGGTGCTTCTCCTCTTCTCCCTTAGGTATTCACGTTTGCACCAAGACACTGTTAGGGGTCTTTCTTTATAACAAAATTCCATTCCCCTTCTGGTACTAGGTCTTGCTCCTTGTCCTCCTCCACATCATACACCTTGTGTAACTCCTCATGGGCATTTCCCCAAACTCCCTCCTCTTTGTCTGAACACAGTTGCTACCCCATATCTTTTCTCCCCTCTGACTTGTCTTCCATCTCCTGTAGTCTGCTCTTTATATAGTAGGACTCTGTATCTGTGGAATTGGTATCCACGGTTTCATTTTTTTGCAGTTTGCTACAGAAGTATATATAACCTACAAGAGTGTCCGCTTGTGGCCTTTGTCCCGCCTCCTTGCAATCACCCTTCTGTACTCTGCCCCTGCGTTTCTATTTACCATTAAAAAGTGGGCTCTCTCCTGAAGGTATTTAGGCAGAGCACAACTGCCTTTTATAAGAGATGCTGTAATTGCCTCCTGCATTGAATGGGATTGTATGAAATGACCTCCAAGGTTCTTTTCGCTCTAAAATTCTGTCGATAGATGTGTTTGGGATACATGTGTTAGCCAGAATGATATGTATTTCCACCATGAAATAATGTCACTCTGGTGTGTCCTACAACCTACGTAGACCCAACTTCTCACACCTTGCTGCTGTTTTGGACTCTCAATTCCTGGAGGAGGACAGCTTGGCAGTGCTGGAAAGGTAGTCAAGACTGCAGGCATGATTCTGTGTCCATTTGAGGCCCATGGACCCTGTTGCTTGTTCTCACAGGTATCATGCTGTCTAGCAACTTGTATCATTAGAGCCATATTATTTACATTAAGCACTTCTATATGTATTTTCAGAGGGATAATCGTGTTCTGTAATTTCAAATTTTGGAGGTAAGCAAAACTGGTATCTGCTCAGCTTCTCAGGGTCTTTTTTTTTTTTTTTTTTTTTTTTTTTTTTTTTTTTGTAGTGGTGTTGTCCAGTTTTTACCTTGGGAAGAGCACCTCATTTCGTTGCACCCACTTGTGAGTGTAATGACAAATAAATTTCTTATGTCTTATGTCTTATGTCTTACATTGTGAGCTTTTCAATGAGCTTTCCTCATATTGGGCCAATACAGGAGTCCGTTCTGCATCTCTTTCCTGCTCTTCTGTAGGTGCTCTGAACCAAT
This sequence comes from Intellagama lesueurii, assembly GCA_037013535.1. Lineage (NCBI taxonomy): Eukaryota > Metazoa > Chordata > Lepidosauria > Squamata > Agamidae > Intellagama > Intellagama lesueurii. Next base: position 14,759,778 of record JBAJHW010000003.1, read on the forward strand.
GGCAGAAGTATAACGGGCATCTACCTGACCGTGTCATTGTCTACCGTGATGGTGTTGGAGATGGACAGCTGAAGATGGTGGTAGAGTATGAAGTCCCACAGTTACTAACCAGCCTTAATGAATGCAGTGGTGGTTTCAGGTAAGCAAGTCCTGTCTTGCTGTTTGTTTTACCCAACAGTTGATTCAAAATGTCACAAGGGCCCTGTGTGATTTTCTTTGCAGGGTGGAGAGAAGGACAGTTAGTTACAGTCCCTGCCCAGAAGCAGTGCTAAATGTAGTTCTGAAAACGAAAAAGTGGTGAGAGCAGGAAAGGAGGGCTGCTTGAACCTAAGTACAGTCAACCCTCGACTTACGAACTTAATCCGTTCCGGAAGGAAGTTCTTAAGTCGAAAAGTTCGTAAGTCGAATCAGCATTTCCCATAGGAATGCATTGAAAACCAATTAATCCGTTCCGGCTGTTTTTGGTTCTTAGGTCGAGGGGCGGTTTGTAAGTCGAAGCATTCGTTCCCATAGGAACTAATGCAAAGCCGGTTAATCCGTTCCTACCACTAGGGGCAGAATTTTTTTATTTTTTTTCCTTTTAACCTAAGATGACTTAGGTTTAAAAAAAAGGAAAGAAAAGAGGGAGGGAAGGAGGCAACAGACACCTTTTCAACAGAACACCTTGAAAGTTCAAATTTCGCGCTTTCCCTGCCTCCCGCGTGTTGTTTTTTTCGGTTCGTAACTCGAAGCAAAGTTCGCAAGTTGAGGCTTTATTTTTCTATCAGAGCGGTTCGTAAGTCGAAATGTTCGTAACTAGGGCCGTTCGTAAGTCGAGGGTTGACTGTACTCCTAGTTCCCCACTCTTGGTTAGAAAGTGTGGTAGTAGCCTCGTGGCTCAGTGGTTAAACTGCTGTACTGCAGCCAAAACTGTGTTCACAACCTGGGGTTCAATCCCAGGTAGCCGGCTTAAGGTTGACTCTCAGTCTTCTATCCTTCCGAGGTTGGTAAAATGAGTACCCAGCGGAGCAATGTGTAGCCTGCATAATTAATTTGTAAACCACCCAGAGAGTGCTTTAAGCACTGTGGGGAGGTATATAACCAGCACACATGCTTTCTGCTTTGCTTTAACATGACATACACATCTTGTGGTGATGAGTCATCCTCTTTCAGGGTCCATCCCTGCACCACAAATGTGAAACAGCTGTGAAAGTAAGATTTGCTCTATACCAGTAGCTCCCATTTAGCAGTGGAAGTGAAAAGTGGGTGATCAACTATCCAATTACTTGTTCACTATCCTTGTGTATTTCCTTTCTGATCAGAAGACCCAAACTGTCCATGATAGTGGTCAGGAAGAAAACCCTTTGTCGCTTTTTCACCGAGGCATATGGAGGCCTGCAAAATCCCCCTGTTGGGACAGTTATCGACTCAGAGGCCACTCGACCTGAATGGCAAGTATATCTTGGAGCAAGAATTAAAAAAGGGAAACAGCTTCTGGTCAACTTCATAAGAAATTTGTAACGAGAGATGAGCACGAAGCGCCAGTTTGGTTTGGTTCGCTTACTTGGCCCTACAGGTGTTCTGCCGTTCACCTCCCCTCTGGCGGGTGCCCACTCAGAGGTAGTGCCCCAGCTTCCCTGCCCTGCCTCCTCTGGGCACTACCTGTGCGTGGGCAGGGCACTGAACTGTAGAACACCTGTTGCAGTGGTAAACTAACCAGGACAAACTGCTAAACCAGTGGTTCACACCCATCTCTAATTGTAACCTTATTAAGCAGCTTGTTTCCTTTAGATCTGATCCATAAAGACACCCTTTCTTGAAGACTACTAATTTCCTTACTTGATTTGCTTGTTCAGATTACTGGCTGTGCTTGCTAGAATGATATGATGGTTAGAATTGTCTTTGAATAACCAGGCATTATGATAATTGAGAGTACTTTTTATATCTGATGTGATGAAGCTGCATGTTTGTGAAGGATCTCAGGTCACCACAGAGAGGATCCTCTAACCATTTAGCTACACTACCTTGCCTAGCAAATAAGCATGAGCTGTAAGAAGATACTTGAAGCTCTTCAAAACTGCTTGAGTGAACCATTCTTCTGTTTTGCCATCATCCCCTCTCTGGGTAGCTCAACACTTTAAGCCAATCAGGTGATGTCCTCTCTCAGCTAGCTAATTGGTAACTTCTGCAAAAGTAACTCATCAGATAAAACAGCTGCTACCTGTATGAGTTCTATGAGAATCCAAGAAGACTTGGTCTCTCATAACACTCCCTACATGTCCAAGGTTACTGATAAAATTTTTTGCACCAGCCAGTTCAGGTTCACTAATTAGACGGTGCATTCTTTCTCCCATCCAACTCGTTATAGCTTTTTACAGACTTGAGGGAATGAATTAACCCCTTCCTTGCTAGTTTCCTTACAGTGTGGCAGAAATATGAGAGACCCATGCAAGAGGATCCACAATGGTTTTCCTTTATTAGTAAGTGGTGCAGAGACTGTGATGCTCAGACAGTGGATTCCTGGGCAGTTTGCTAATCATGCAAGAAACAGCAGGCGAGGGTGTTTCCAGAGAGTTTTGTCATTCATAAATCAAGCTCCTCATCCACCAGCAACAGTGCCTGAGTGAAAGAGGGCTGGGCAAGAGCAGACTGTTCATGCCCTTACTGGCAGGTCATACTAAAGTGTGAAGAACTAGAGAATTATAGCTGACATCTATGGAGATGTGCCTAGACATTTAAAAAGGAAAAAGTTCTCAGTTGGATAAAAATGTAGGTGGCAAAACAGGTGGATTTGGGGAGAATTGGAGGGTTTGGAAGTTCCTCACATTCCTTTTCCTCAAAGCACTCCCCCCCCCCCCATCAACCATACAGAATTGCTGTATGGATAAAATAAAGGTTGATGTTCTGTGGGGAAAAAGAGCAAGACACAAATGTGTTTTAAACATCACTTTATGTGCATCAAGAGTGCAGTTGAGCCTACTAAATTAGTATGTCTTGTTATAAGAGAGGTCAACAAACAGTGGTATTATATGGAATTTTCTCCAATATTAATTCTGAGTCTTATCCAACAGGTACGACTTCTTCTTGATCAGCCAAATTGCACGTCAGGGTACTGTCAACCCTACACATTATAATGTGATATATGATGACAATGGATTAAAGCCAGACCATATGCAGCGCCTTACCTATAAGCTGTGCCACCTGTACTACAATTGGACTGTAAGTGACATAGGAGCAACCAGTGTTGTTAATGGTCACACACACATACACCATGCATAGTCTAGCACATAATATCAAAGAGCAGAGGGCTATGGCAGCTTCCCCAGTCTCGCTGCCCTCCAGGTGTGTTGTATTACAGCTCTCATCACTCGAGCAAACACAACTACAATGTTGGGGATGATGTGCTTTGGAGTTCTCTGCTCCTGGAAAGCACCAAGTTGGGGAAATCTAGGTTATTATTTCCTATGCAGTAGCATCCTGCTGTTCTCATGCTTGCAGTTCTTGTGACCCTTTGTGCCAGAAAACAGTCTTCCAGGTGCTCTTCAAATCTCCTGTTTCTGTTGCCCACTAGGGATGGGATTTTCAGAATTAGCAAACTTAAGTGAAAACTCCCCCCGACACCCTATATGGAGGCAACCGCTGTCAGAACTCATTCTCCCATGCACCTTTGTGAGTTGTAGGAAGTCCTCGCAATTCCCATGGTGCAGCTGGGCACTTTTCTAACAGAAGAAGTGACGTGGAAACAGCATGGAGGTAGGAGGGCAGCTCTACCTCCTGCCAATTTAAGGACTCCCAAGTCATTTGGCCTTGAGGGGTTTCCACCAAATTCCAAAAATCCCATTCCTATTGCCCACCTGGAACCACACAAGCTTAGGCGCACAGGAGGTTTATTTTAAATCTAACCCATTTCCAATTGGCAATAGTTCTCCAGGTTTTCGCTCAGGATTCTTTTCTAGACCTACCTGGTGAACCCTGGTGTTTGCTGGTTATCTACCATCCAAGTACTAACCAGGGATGGAGACTTGAGTCACAGGACTCGCTGTCAAGTCGGACTTAAATCGCACTGGTGACTCGACTCAGTTTTTTTCCCCATGACTCCAACTTGTGATTCAGAACCCACCCACTCCTCCTTTTTTCTAGGGGACAGAACTTGTTTTTAATAGGGACTCTGACTTAGGTCTTGGGACTCAGGGTTTGGTACCCAAGACTCAGATTCAGGCTTGGGACTTGGACCCAAAGACTTGCCAACATCAACCAGTCCTGCCACTGCTTAGCTCCCCAAACGAAACAGAATTAGACATGTGTTGCAGTAACTGAAGACCATAACAATGGGTGAGAATTTGTGGACTGTTATTTCATGTATTATGAAGCATCTGGGAAGCATCTTTTAGCCAAAAGCGGTAGAGCTGGATTTTTGAACTGAATGCCTCCCATTTTCTTTCTAGGGCTTAATCAGAGTCCCAGCTGTGTGCCAGTACGCAAGCAAACTGACCTTCTTAGTTGCCCAGAGCATCCACCGAGAGCCAAGCCTGGAACTTTCTGACAAACTTTTCTATTTGTAAAAAGTGGCCGTCGGGGTGTTGTTTGTTTGTTTGTTTATGGAGAAAGGGGTTGGTTGTTGTTTTTATGGAGTATTAACATAGTATAAGTAACAAAACACTAAAATGGTAATGAAAAAGAGAAGGGGAATAAAGAACATGTTGAATATTAAGCAAGGTTTTTTTCCATTGTATTTATTTAATCATCTACAAGCACTTCTGCATTTTTCTGCTTTCTTTGAAAAAGCGTATTCTGCCATTTAAAAGTCACATATTTATAATTTTAGATGTTTAGATAGCGGTACATTTATGAGGTTTTTTTGCTTATTGGCAAATAACAATAAGTAATACATGTTTGCAAATTAGTCAGTCTTGGTTTCTCTTTCGAGAACTTTTCATTCAAAGCAATTGTCCATATTCTGCCAGTCTGTGAAATAAATAGAATCATAGAATAATTGAAGGTCTTCTTAGCCTTCTCAGCCACACTAGATGCTGTTCCAAGTCCTCTATTCAGAGCACGTTACCATAGTCTCTCAAGACTGAAGGATGTCTAATCTAAAAGAATAATTGAGTTGGAAGGGGGCCTATAAGGCTATCGAGTCCAACCCCCTGCTCAGTGCAGGAATCAAAATCAAAGCAGATCTGACAGATAGTTGCCCAATTTTCTCAGCCTAGATCTGAGCCTCTTTTTTCAGCCTAAATCTGACTTCCTCTAGCATGAGCCCATTATTATCTGCCCTGCACTCTGGGATGATCAAGAACATCTCCTCCTCCTCTGTATGAAAGCTTTTCAAGTATTTGACAAGTGCTATCATATCTCCCCTCAGTCTTCTTTTCTCAAGGCTAAACCTGGAAAGTTCTTTCAGTCTTTACTCATAGGGCTTGGTTTCCAGCCCCCTGATCATCCTTGTTGCCTTCCTTTGAACTTTTTCCAGTTTATTGGCATCCTTAAAGTGCAGTGTCCAGATGAGGCCTAGATGAGGCCTATCAAATGCCAAATAGAGGGGGATTACTACCTCATGGGATTTGGAGATCATACTTCTGTTAATACATCCTAAAACAGCACTTGCCTTTTTTAGCAATATCTATGTATATGCTATTTCCATCCATGCACCTAAAAATAACATTGCTACCAATTAAGTTCCATTCTGAAGGAAATCAACCCTGAGTGCTCACTGGAAGGACAGATCCTGAAGCTGAGGCTCCAATACTTTGGCCATCTCATGAGAAGAGAAGACTCCCTGGAAAAGACCCTGATGTTGGGAAAGTGTGAAGGCAAGAGGAGAAGGGGACGACAGAGGACGAGATGGTTGGACAGTGTCATCGAAGCTACCAACATGAATTTGACCCAACTCCGGGAGGCAGTGGAAGACAGGAGGGCCTGGCGTGCTCTGGTCCATGGGGTCACGAAGAGTCGGACACGACTAAACAACAACAACCAATTAAGTTAGCATCATATATAGATAATAGTAACAGTTTCCCCCTTTATTTTGGGGGGTAAATTTGTTAGTGTTATCAAGAGAACAATTACAAATTTCCAGACATTCAAAACTAATGCACATGTGGTAGCGTCCCCCTCTTTCCATATTTCAACCCACAGTCCAGGGACTAATTTATATTTATGTATGTTGGGGTGACCAGCATTCAACCCATTGGCTGCATAAGGCCCCTAAAGGACATTTTTCCAGAACATCATCCCACACTTACTAGATAATTTTTTTCAGTTTTAAAAAATTATTTGGTCACTAGAGGACACGAGGACTTTTTTCAGTTAGAAACATAAGGTTCTGTTGTCGTAGAGCCAATTTTTCAGTTAACAACAATCCACTCTAGCAAACATTAGAAAGGCACAAAGCAGCATTGTCACAGTATTTAACACATACACACACACACACACACAAAATTCCCAGATTTTAAATAATGCAAATTAGCCTCTTGGGTCACATCTCTATCACTCTTTGGCCCAGTGATTGTTGCAGTGCCAGCAAATCTGAAAAATAGTCCCAGTGAGTCCTCCTTTGCCTTCAGATCAGGCAATCACACTGGGTGGAAAGTGGACAGAAGCAATGTTAGCTCAGTCGGAACATATTTAAACTACCCCTGCTGGCTGAACCAAAAAAAGATGATTTCCCACTAAAAACAGACAATTCCCAGCCAGCTTTCCCCCATTGAACTTTATGTTGTGTAATTGCCAGATTTTAAACCCGAGTTCATCTGTGCCTAAGCCATTGCAAATGGCAGAGTAAATTGCCAATGTGGCCATTTGGCTCTTCCTTTCACATTGGCACAAATTCTACTCCACTCTTCCTTCCTTTCTACCTTTCAGACTTACCTTCTCACCCTTTGTTCTAAAAAAAAACAAACAAACCCACTCCCCACTTTTTTCCTGCTTTTCTCCTTCCTATTCTCTCACCTGTCTTCATCATGGTACATACAATCTCGGGGGGAAAGGGACGGATCTCAAATATATTTTCTACTCTGTCCATTTATTTAAAGATCCTTTAGTCTCTCTGTTGGAAGCTTTTTGCAACCACAAAAGGCTGTCTTGCCAGCAAAACTGGCTGTGCCTGCTTCATTACTCTGAGGCAACAAGTCAAATATCATGGGATTTGCTCTTCTTATAAAATGGGTGAATTCAAAATAATTTGTTGCAGCCCTTTCTTCCTCCAAAACAAGGAATTCAAGAACAAGGCAGAGGCTGTCGGACAAGTTGCTTCCAGCAGAACCTTCTGAAGGCTGTTTTCTGTTGTGCTGCCTGGAGCCTCACCCAGCACACCGATGCAAGGATTCAGATGGCAAGGCAAAAATACAGTCAGAGGGTTTGGTCCTTGAATCTGCCTGTGCCGTCTCTCCCGAGGGCTGGGAGGTCATCCCACCTCTTCTGACTCAACTCCTGAAACCCCATCACCCACAGCCTCAGGTTCCTTGGTCCCTGAGTCTCCAGGATCTGCAGGTTTTAGGTTCCTGGATCTGCAGGGTCAAGCAGGTTCTCCAACCCATCCCCTTTGGAGTCTTTGAGTTTCTCAGGCTTCTCCTCAACAGAGGATTTCTCTGCTGAGGTTATGACATCAGAGTAATGACCAAGAGGGCATGGCAGTGGGCTCTTTGCAGATGTTTGGACCCTGGCATCTTTCCCAAGTATCTTTCCAGCTGCTGATGCTCCATAGCCAAATGGTCAAAGAAAACATTGTGAGAGTGGCAGAGGTTTAAGTACGCCCTGCTTCCTTCCGCACTCTTTCTTGTAAGGGCGGGTGGAGCACCATCTGCAATGTGCCATCATTTTACTGTACAGTGCCTTGCCCCCTGCATGACACAGCAAGATGGTGTCATGTCACACATTGTGTTCCAGGAAGAGAGGGAGAGGAGATTCAGAAAGCTGACAGCACTGTATCTTGTTATAACATTAGATCCTAGGTCTGAGAAGACACAGAAAGGAATGGAGGTATTGAGGAATGGTGAAGAGGAAGATCAGCCTACAGCTGGAGTGAAGATATGGACCACATATCAAGCCATAACAGCTGCCTATGCAAACTAGAAATTTTCTTCTCAAAAAATTAAAGTGAGGTTCTTTATCACAGTCTCTGTGAAATCACACAGCTGGGTTGTTCCGTGCCTCTGTGGTCGAGAGGGAGTCACAAACATATTAACTACAAAATCATTTTAAGAAAAAATCCATGGTGACCAAAATCTTACTGTGCAGTTACATAAAAGGTGTCGCTTTTAGAGGCATATTGCTTTAAGAAATTCCCATAGGCATTTATCTGTTATATGCCAGTTTACATAACTCAGTGTGCAACAGATAATGTCTAAATTAAGCTTTCTTAATTTATGCCAATTCATCTCTAAATGTCCTACCTTTTGTGTGACTGTGCAACAGAATTTTGGCCATTGTGTCATAATGCACCTGATTTTTGTCCATTTCATAATAATCACAAAATAATTTTCCTGATGTGCAAAACTTAGTAACTGCCCATTCCTCTGCTTTAAGTTAATTAAACACAGTGTCATCATGTCTTTTTGTGGATTTCTGGTGAGCTTCACCAAGTGCATTTTTTTCCAAAAGCTAACATTGTCAGTAGGATTCTTTCTCTGCTTGTGTGGTACAGTACTCTGAGCAGAGGTTTAGTGTCTGCCTGGAATTGACCATGTTCAGAGGATTCACCTCTGATTGCATTTTTTTGCCATTTGTGATTTTGCTTCACTTCTGATTGCAATTTTGTTCTGAAGCTGGCTGAATAGCTCAGTGAGTTGAAGCCAGAAGTTGGGAATTTGATCCCCCATTGTGTGTCCCAGAAGAAGAGCCAGCCTGTGTAACCTTGGGCATGCTACACAGTCCCACAGTGCCCCCTGAAAAAGATACTGGTAAACTACTTCCAAGTGTTGTATAGCTATAAAACCCTGGAAGGGGGCACCATAAGTCTGAATCTATTTGATGGCACGTTTTTTTAATTTATTTATTTATCTTATTTTTAGGTTCTGGTAACATAATTTGATTTTGTATATTATCATTTTTTTATTATGTTCGCTCAGCAACAGCATCAGAATGGTTGCAGCTTTTCAACTGGCAGGTGTAAATAAAATGTGAAAAAATCATCACAGCAAATGAAATTGTCAGGAGTTGGATGGGTTGATTAATTAGTATTTTTTTAAAGAAAAGCCAGGATAATTTTTTCATACTCCTAAGCCCAATGTGGCCATACGTCATCTTGCAACAGACCCTGTTAACAAAAAAAAAAAGAATGTTTTATTTCCTACCAAATATGGCTCAATAAAGCTGGAATGATATCGGGGTGGAAGGACTTGGATACATATCCTTCTAGAGATTGTGTTTGAACTCTGCATTTTAAAGGACGCCAACATAATTAATGGTTTTTATATAGATCTAACATTTACTCTTCAGAAGCTTTGAAAATTTATTTGAAAGATCAGGTTTCATTTCATATTAAGACATGCCACGTTGGCTCGCTGTTCCCATTGTTCTTCAACGGATTCCCCCACTTCTCAGTGGTAATCCTTAACAATTAAAGAACTCTTGAAGTGTGATATAACACATCATATAAATTATTTCAATAATCCTCATAACAACTCTGTAAGGTGAATGCATGAATAAAATATTCCAATATTGGGGGAAGAGAATTAATGTTGAGAAAGCGTGGCCATCTGGTAGTTTCTGCTTATGTATGCATATATCAAAGCCTGGAAAACCAGTACAAAAATCCTACCTGATTAAGGCTTTAGTTTGAGCAGGCCCCTCCATAAAAAAACTAATTATATGTATATGAATATTAGTGGGTAATTGTTTTAATTAACTGAGTGAAACACTATATTAATTATGGCTTGGGTTTCTGGCTGTGAAGCCAGAGGTTGGGAGTTCAATTCCCCACTGTGCCTCTTTGAGAGGGGCTGGACTTGATGATCCATAGGGTCCCTTCCAGCTCTGTAGTTAAAAGGTGGAGGTGGTGGTTCTTAAAGATACTCATTTTAAAAGAAGCCTTAAGAGAAAATGTCATGTTAACTGGGTGGACATCATTCCCCCAGTAGCATTTGGCTTTTGGCTTTTTTTTTTTAATCTTTTCCCCAACTTGGTACCTTCCAGATGCTTTGGACTACAAAACCCATTATCGTATTGCTGTCTGGGGATGGTGTGATTCCAACACACCTACAAACTGCCGGGCTGGAGACTGCTACCGTAAAACATTGGTCTAAGAACGTGTTCAATTACAAACTGCATCACTGCTCTGCGTCTCTTGTCCCTTCTGTCTACACCCACCCATAACAACAGATACGCTGGCTGACACCCTGTAGTAAGGCATAACTAGAGTAGGCTTATTGAATCAGCAGGGATTTGATGAATCAGCCTACTCTAGTTGTGACTTGCTACTGGATTTCAGTCACCGTTTGGTCATCCTTCAAACACCATGGATGGTCTAGACTGAAAAGATTAAGAAAGAATTGTTTTTATGTCACATAAAAGGACAGTGAGACCATGCTACATTATGGGGCTATAAAAACCAGTCAGTAAGTCATGGGTGCAAAATCCTTAATCAGAAATATTTTGAGTACTTTTTTTGGTGTGCTTCTGAATAACAGCATCCTCTGACTCTCCACCCATTTAGAAACATGATGCACAAAAAACTGTGGTAGGATACATGGTCTGCATGAAGGAGCCAAGTATCTCAAATACAATTCCAGGCCTCTCCAGTTTTCAGAGTTGGATATGCCAATTTTCACTTACTGCTTGTATGTTCCCTTGTCCCATTGGAAGGGACTGACTGTGCAGCTACACGGCACTATAAAGTGAATGCTGTGAATTCACACCTGGGAAGTTCATTTTAGTGAATCACACAGGAGTAAACAGAGAAAGAGAAGGAAATGTCCTGTCTGCACTAGTTATCACCATGTTAAGGCAGCTCTGCTGCAGCCATCCAGACTTGTAGGATGTATGGCTACAGTAGCTCTACCTTAACAAGGGCTGCCTGCCAATTTTCCTCCTCTCTACCAATTTCTTCCTTCCTCTCTAGCTGCTCTAGTGCATGATTTGGAGACAAGGGGTGCTCGGTTGAGGGGAGCTAACACCCCCCGCAAATGCCCTTTGCTTCTTCGCTTCCTACTTTGAACTAGGAAGTTGGGAGAGCTAACTTCTTTCTGCCCATTGCATGAGCTCAAGCCATCACACTGCCTGAAACAATGCAAATCCATTCAATTAAAAAAAAAAAGACGCACCAGTAGTAGAGGAAGAAAGTATGAACTTTAGAGAAGGGACTCTAGAGTGGTTCGCATATCATGTAGTCAACAGAAAATGATGCAAATCTGACAATCCCAATCCTTACCCCCGCCCCTCTGCTGTTGTTGCCCTGATCAACTCTGCCTCTTCGCCTTATCCTGGCTGTTCAAACTATTTTATCTGTGCCTGATTCAATTAAACATCTTTTAACTTATATTTTTAAACCTTTCATTGGAAATTAACTGGAAACCTAATTAAATTAAGCCACCATTTTAATTACACTGGCCGTATTAATTAATTTTATTTATTTATTTCAAGTCATAATGTGTATTTTTAGAAAAAGCACAGCATGCCAGATTAGGTAGAACTTCTGGTTCACCTAGCGGAGTATTTCTCCTTTTCTGAAGTTAATCCTTTCATTGATTTTCCTAAGAGTAACAATCATAAGGGGGGGGGGGGACTGTTAAACCTTGTAAGTATCCGGGAGGATTAACAACAACAAACAAAGGCAGAAATACTGCATTAGAAGGAGTGATGTGAAGGCCTAAGGGAGTGGTTCCCAGCCTTGGCTCCCCAGATGTTCTTGGTCTACAACGCCCAGAAATCCTGTCCAGCACAGCTAGTAGTGAAGGCTTCTGGGAGTTTTAGTCCAAGAATATCTGGAGATCCAAAGTTGGGAACTACTGGTTTAAGGGGGAAAAAACATGGTGGACCATCCCTTTCATTAATTTCTTCCTCCTCCCAGAGGAGGCCTTCTAGGCGTCTAGGCGTCTATATCTCTAATTAGAAAGTGGTAATGTGCTAGGAAGCAGAAAAACAGGAATATACAGCAGAAACAGAACAGCCAGCCAGGATGGCTTTACAAGGTTTTGCAATACGTCAACAGGTTTGAGTGTTAGTTGAGACAGATGCAGTACCTAATAAAGGTAAGGTGTGGCAGCTTTTCTTGTTGCGTTCTTGTCCTACACTGCATTTGATTCCCACTGAGTGAAAGCTTTCTCAGCCAAATCCACCAGAAAGTCACCCTTCATGCATGGGAGGAAAGGTAATTCTTGGAGGTAACCAAGGTGTGTGACAGGACATGATTTTTTCTTGTCTGCACATTCTACTAACATGCTAATAGATGGATGCCCCAAACAAGGAGGCAAAATATGGACCTGTATCAGGGATGGGGATTCCTGAGTCAAGACTTTCAGTCAAGTCCAACTGAAGTCACACTGGCAACTTGACTTGACCTCAACTCCGGGGTTTTGGAGGGACTCATGACTTGGACCTGTTTGTCCGAGTCGTGTTGTCAAGTGCCTGTGGACCTCCCTACCTGCAGCCATCACACACTGGCGCCATCTTCAGAGGCAGCAGGCCTGGCTTCCCTTCCAGGAACTGGCTGCTGCCTCCACCCACTCATGATAGGCCAGTGCATGCGCATACACCAGGGCCGGCTCTGGGAAGGGAAACTGGCCTGTTGTCTGCATGCACCAGACTATCAGCTGGGTGGTGCATGTGCAGTCCAAGTCCTGAGTCCCAAGCCTTGGGGGTGGGGTGGGACAAGAGACTTGGACTCAAAGCTTGGGATTCGGGGCTTGGGTCTGAAGACTCGGACTTGGGACTCGGGTCCCAAAACTTGCCAACATCTCTGACCTGCATCTGCTGCAGGAATGGAGAACATGTGACCCCTCCTGATGTAGGACTCCAGATCCCATCAGCCCTAGCCAGCATAGTCAATACTGAGAGATGATGGGGTGGCAGTCTCAAAAATACATTCCTCTTAGCTGATAGGAAAGACCTTATTTCCTCGTGCTAGTTCTCATGGCAAACCGCTTGTCTTGGCCTCATCACTTTCACAAGCATGTCTAGTGAGGACTCAAAAGAGGGCTTTTTTAAATGGCTGTTCCCAGATTACGGAACTCCCTTCCTGTTTCTGTTCCTTCAGCCCTCAAAAATGTTGAAAATATCTGGTGTGGGCCTCGCGGTCAAAAGTTTGGAAACTCCTGCTTTAAAAGGGTTACATGGCAGAGAAAAAAGGGCAGTTTTCCAAAGTTTTCCATGCATATACAAATATACGCACATACCATGGAAACATTGGGGGCTGCTGGAATTCATTGGACTTTTGATTTTATATTGATTTCCATCTCTCTCTCTTTTTTTCTGTGCTGTGTTCTTAAAGAATAAACAAATATACTTTGGGGTGACTAGAGGGAAAAGTCATGAGGGTGGTGGTTCTCACTGTCCCAAAACATCACGCCCCCCAACTTACTACATCATCAGAAAACCATGCCCCCTCATCCTTTTGTAGAATGAAACAAACACTCACACAGGCAGAACATCATATGAATTGTTGCAGTTAGAAGAAAGTAGAAGCGCTCAGTGGCAGGGGGGGAAAGTCTGAATTGGAAGGCAAAAAGGACAGGCTAATTCACATTGAACCTTATGTCATGTTACCATTGAAAAATACCTCACATTCATCCATGCTGATTCTAGAACAGATTGTGAAGCAGAGAGTGCTTTAAGCGCTATGGGGCAGTATATAAGCAGCACGCTTTGCTTTATTTTCCAGTGTCGCATGCTAAAACCATCAAAATGAAGAATGATTAGAAGTGCATTTTTGCATAGAAGTAGCATGATCTCTGTTCAGTTCTACCCCGTCAGAACAACATTCTGAGACTTGGAATTCTTTAACTTAAAGTATGGCTTTTGCATCAACTTCTGGTTGATGGATCTTCGGATTTTAGACAAAGTTCATCATCTTAATCATTTTAGATTAAAGTAGATCTCACAAGCCTGAAGTCGGCACAGTGTCTCCATAAGATACAAATGCTCCATACATCAGCAGACAGTGAATATTCCACTTCTCAGCATTTGGAAGGCCCTTTTTGCATTTCTTTTATTCATCTGTTCAGCTTGGTATGTATTCATTAACCAGTATAAGGACACAATAGCAATGAACACAAACACTGTACCCCAGACATGACTGAACTCATCCTATGATATTTCTCCATCTCTGTCTTTTCAATTGCTTCTGCTTCCTCCACCTTTCTAGCAGAAATTATTTAATTTTTCAGACTTAATTATATGACTTCAAACAATAAATACATACTTCAGACACTCCCAGTTTTTACAGTTTCTGCTAGGAGACTTGGGGAAGTCTTTTCACACACTTTGAAAATGCAGGAGCAGCTGAATACCAGTCCTTTGCTTTCATGAACCATAAGCAAGTCCGGGCAACAACCACATATTTTAGAGAGAGTCATCACCGGATGAAGAAAAAAAATCGTTCACAAGGAGAAACATTTGGTCGTCTTACTGCGCCAAGGAGAAGCAAGTTGAGAGTGCTCAGGTAAGAGTTTTCATTGTTTGGTGTTTATTAGGAGAGTTCCTTGGGGTTTTTTTTTTGTGTGTGTGTTTTTTTGTTGTTGTTGCAATATTTACTGTTGATATGTGGAAAGTTGGTTGTATTGTTTTCTGGAAGAAGGCTTTGGAAGGAAAAGTGCGAGGAAAGTATTACGTTGTGCAGTGCCCTGCTTGTCAGATTTGGCTGTTCCTCAGTATCTTTGACTGTGCTGGACCAAGAGTTTTGTGTTATGGTTGCTTTTTCACACCCTTTGAGTGGGATGTAGCTTTCAGCTGGATACAAGAACAGACAGACCCACATGATTAATTTGATTAATTGTACCAGGATACATACGAGGTCTATTATGGAATCTTTTCTTAATGCCTGGAACATGATCCTTGTCGGTCTGAAAAGGGCCCATCCTCTACCTGTGTGGGCCTTCCAGAACAGAGGAAAATCAAGGTTGGAACTTGTGTGGAGACACACACACACCCCCGACAGTACAGACTTTCCGCTTCAGACGGGTCACTTTTTATATGAACAAAGAGACAACGAAGAGGTTGGAACCAGTACTCCCCACCCCATATGTCTTGACTAAACATGCTTAAGAATACCCACAGAGAATGGGGCTATCTGGGGCTACTTCTCTTGGCAAGTAGACAACCCCTTCCATAGCAGAGGGAATACGCCTCCAGGTAACAGTAGCTGGGGAAAATTAATAGGCAGGTTCTTTGTCTCATGTCCTGCTCATGTGCTACCTATAGGCATGTGGGTGGATATTGTGGGAACTCGAGGCTGGACTTGATAGGCCTATGGTTTGATCCAGTTTGGCTCTTCCTGTGTTCTTATGACTTAACTGGAAGTGCAGGTGGCAAGCACTGCTCAAGACGAGACCTTCCCACCTGCCTTAGAATGGCAGAGGAATACAGAAAGGGTGCCACTTCAAATATTATGCTTGCAGTGAAATCAATGACAAGACAGGAGGTTGTCCCATAAAGCCGTTAAGTGTTTAAATGAACACCTTGAACTGTGGCTGTGTGGCAGATTGCCCCTTGTGCAGATCTTTCAGTGTTGGGGGGCGGTCATATGATTTTAACACAGCACAACACTTAGCAGCTTATTGGTATCCCTGCGTATTGCTGCATATTGCCCCAATTGAAAGCCCTGGATAGTCTCCAAGGATAGTCCCATGTAGAGTTCATCGCCCTAGCCAAGATGCAATGCAAGTAAGGCACAGATGGCTTTGCCGACTCAGGTTGATTTAGGAAAGGTCATAGCTGGTGCACTAAGTGGAACTCTACAGAAGCACTCATTGTGCCAGCTGGGAGTGTAAAATGAAGGAGTAATCCCAGACTATGAACCTGATCTGCCAGAGGCTGTAGAGAAGAGGCAAGAGAACAAATCATAGCCATGGTTTTAAATTCATGCCACTTCTTAAGAAACGGCTTTGAAAACAAGAATGTTTCTGGGTGTTCCAGCCTCTTAAAAAAATTATCTTCCGGATTTGATGGCAGATGACTGTTCACACTTTCTCTTTGAAAAATAATTGAAAGAGAGCTTGGCAGTGGCAAACAAGCCCATAAAAAAGCTTATAGCCCAGTTGCCGAGTTATGTCAGTCATCTGTGGCACAGGGATGGTTTGAAGGAAAAAAGGAAAAGCAGTTAGCAAAATCTCTGCATCGTTTTGCTACCGGTTCCAAGGCTGACTGACGGGAGGCAATTTACGATGTAACCCTTACACACTTAATGTTGGTGGAGCCCCTCCCAAACTAGAAGTCTGTCTCCAGTTATAACTGGGGGAATGTAGCTTAAGAGAGACCAAAAGCTAAGTGAGAGAGGAAAGCTGCAGGATCTTCACCAACATTTTCTCCCCCACGGCTGCCTGTCCATTAGCCCTGTTTGATGACTTATAACCCCAGGAAGTAGATCACAGTGGCTGGTGTCAATGGGACATTTGTAAGAAAATGTAGGGGTTGCCGCAGGGGTCACCTCAGCGGGGGGGGGGGGGGACTCAAGGGTACGCAGTACCGGCAACTCTGAAAGTGCTTATTTATTTATTTTTACTTACCCAGTGTTTTGTTTTTTTTTTTTGCTTACTTCCATTGATGCCAGGGGTGATATATGCAAATAAGTTATGCTAATGAGAGTACCAGCAGCCCTTTTTCTATGAAATGACCCCTGGGTTGCAGTATATAAAAAAAAATTATAAGACTTTATAAATAATTATATTCCATAGCACTGTTGTGGTATTTATCTTTAAATTTTAAAACATAAATATTCAGTTGCATTTTTCCCCCCAAGAAACTAGTCTGTATAAAACTGTGTCTCTCTCAGGTCAGTTCTGTGCTCCTCTGAGTTCAGTTCTGCTCCCCTCTCAGGTCAGTTCTGCGATCCCCTGAGGTCAGTTTTGCGCCCCTCTCAGGTCTGCGCTCTAGGCCAGAGGTCGTCAACCCCCGGTCCGCGGCCCAGTGGTGGTCCGTGGCCTGAGCCGGACCGGGCCGCGAAGACAGACCTCCCGGACCCCCCCGCACGAACTCCCCTCCCCACAGCTGCTTTGCGCACGTGCGTGCATGCCAGCGCCGGCGTGAGTGCTCCCCCACCCCTTCGCGCATGCACAGGGACGCCTGCACGCCCACCCGTGCGCTCCCCCATCGCTTCGCACATGCGCCTGAGTGCCCGAGC
The DNA here is from genome assembly GCA_037013535.1 of Intellagama lesueurii. Classification (NCBI taxonomy): domain Eukaryota; kingdom Metazoa; phylum Chordata; class Lepidosauria; order Squamata; family Agamidae; genus Intellagama; species Intellagama lesueurii. The sequence goes on from JBAJHW010000003.1 coordinate 14,777,029, forward strand.
GCCCACGCGGGCAGGCACCCCTGCGCATGCGCGAAGGGGTGGGGGAGCACTCATGCCGGCGCTGGCGGGCGGGCGGGCAGGCGCTCCCCCACCGCTTCGCGCATGCGCCTGAGAGAGCGCGCGCACCTGCGCGCATCTGTGGGGGAGGCGCCTTCCTTAGAGGCTCAGCCGGTCCCTGGTCCCAAAAAGGTTGGGGACCGCTGCTCTAGGCGGTCGCCTAGTTTGCCTAGTGGTAGCTCCGGCACTGGAAACAGCTGCCTTCCTGTTCCCAGTGGCTTCTGTCAGTCTTCACCATTGCCTAGTTACTGTGAGGGCTGTGACTAGAATAACTAGACGCTACTCTGAAGCAGAATTTGGGAGCTTTCCTCCTACAATCACTACAGAAGGGAGTCATTTTTCTTGGGATCAGGGTTAAATGTCCCTTCCCAATCCGCACTGTTGTCTAGGAAAAATCTCCTCCAAACTTAGTTTTAACTTATTTTAAAAAACCCAGACACGTTGCTAGCCATGCCTGTAAAGAAGAAGAAAAAGTATCTTTTAACCCTTGGCCTTTTTAATAGGTTTGCTAATGATGAGAGAATCACATGAAAGTTCATATGGCATTTTTCACAATTAAATAAGGCAGACAGTCTGCCAGAAGCTGGAGGGTGGGGTAAAGCTGATGCCTGAGTTAGCTTTTGATTTGCTGGCCTTAAGCACTGCTGTCATTATCAGATAGGGGGGAAAATGACAGAAAGCTACCATGGCAATTAAGGAATTTTCTGTGTGCTCAGACCTCAGACAAGACCTTCAACAAAGCATTGAAACAGCATGGTGTGTTCCTTTTACAGGACACTCCACTGATTTCTCTCTATTCAACCTTGGTTTTCATTCCCTCCTATACCACTAAGCCTAGGTTCCCATATCTCAAAATCATCTGAGAATTGATCCGTAATATTAGAACCAGAATTTTTAAAATTGTTGAAAACATATGCTACTCTTAATAGCTGCAAGAAAGGAATTATATTTATTTTAAAAAACTATCAATTACTTCTAGTTACTTTTTTAAAAAATTAGAATGCTAAAGGCCAGGTACATATTGATTGTGTTTTGTCAGCCAGAATCCTGTGGATGGTTTACACACATATAAGTTGAACTGCATCACATACGACATCAAACTGCACCCAGTTGAGATGCCAGTTGTGCTAACAAGCATGATTGCTCAACAGATCCACACTTAGGACACCTAGTAATGTGACTGGTACCTTGTTCTTTAGCAGCAGTTCACTGCAATGTGATATGCAGTTTAACAGGCTGTTATGTGCTTTTAAAAGGGGGTTGCAGAAATACTTAAGCCCCTTTCTTGAAGGAGAAGCTGAGGGAGGAAGTGAGGTATGTTTTGGGTAGATATTTTCTTTGGTGTGATGTTTTTTCAGGCTGACCCTTGCTCTTTCTAACCGCATGGGCTGAGGGGGTGGGGTTTCAGCTTTTAAAAGGGGGTTGCAGAAATACTTAAGCCCCTTTCTTGAAGGAGAAATTCTTGAATTCTGTTTTTGACCCTAATTTGGTAAATAAGAAAGCCAATTAGCATTACATACACCTGGGGTAGGAATCTTTTAAGGCTCAGATCATACTTCCGCGCTATTAGAGAGCAGGCTGGGTAGGTGGGACTCGTCAGCCCTGGAAGGCAGCCCATCTAGGAGAAGGAAAACTCTGATCTCAAACCTCCACTGCCTTGTGGCTATATCCACTGATGGAAAAGGCTTCAGGAGTTAACCTCGAGGCAAAACCCGGAGCCGGAGTCCCGGAGGCAGTTCGTGTCGTTCTGGCAACTCCTGCGACGTCACTGGAACCAGTTGTACTGGCTCTTGCCTTTCCACTGGACTATCTCAGTGACGTGGAGAGGGGGGATTTGCTGCTTGGGTAACAGCCTATCCTCCATATATTTTACCCAGGCTTCGTGCTCTGGAGAGGACACTCCAGCTTCGCATACAGCGTCGAAACAACACGGGAAGTAGCAGTTACCGGTTATAAGTCTTTGCTCGATTGGCGTAGAGCATGACGCCAGGGGCTACTTCTGTCGGTGGGAGAGGTCATTGCACCTCAGTAGGTAGATACCGCCCGCCTTAAGCTGGGCAGCCCCCAGCCAGTAAGGTGCTACCTCGCCATGGTCTGTTAACCTCATGGGGTGCGTGGGGTTTAGGGTGAAAGCCGACAAGCAGATCGATAACCCTGCACCATGCAACAATCATAAGAAAACTTCTGCCCTAAAGCTGGGCACCTGGAATGTACGGACAATGACCCCTGGCTTTTCTGACCACGGCTTTTCTGACGACCTGCAGGAAATAGACGATGTGCGCAAGACAGCTGTCATCGACATGGAACTGAGTAGACTGCAGATGGACATTGTTGCCCTGCAAGAGACGAGATTGCCAGACTCGGGATCTGTCAAAGAAAAATACTTCTCATTCTTCTGGCAAGGAAAACCATTGAATGAGACCAGGGAATATGGTGTTGGCTTTGCAGTCAGAAATACTCTGCTGAGATCCATTGTTCCACCTACTGTGGGGAGTGAAAGAATCCTGTCTCTGCAGCTCCACTCATCAGAGGGACCGGTCACCCTCATTAGTGCATATGCACCAACACTGTCATCCACTACAGAAGTGAAAGACAAATTCTACGACGATCTGGCAGCTACTATCAAAAAAGTCCCTGAAAGAGAGGCACTGTTCATTCTCGGAGACTTTAACGCTAGAGTTGGTGCTGATCACAATTCTTGGCCCACTTGTCTAGGCCGTTTTGGCATTGGAAAGATGAACGAAAATGGCCAACGCTTGCTGGAGTTTTGTTGTTATTATGGTCTTTGCGTCAGCAACACATTCTTTAATACAAAGCCTCAACACAGAGTTTCCTGGAGACATCCAAGATCCAAGCATTGGCATCAGCTCGATTTGATCCTCACTAGACGTTCTAGCCTTCCTAGTATTACGATCACACGCAGCTACCAGAGTGCTGATTGCGATACTGATCACTCCCTGGTGTGTAGTAGAGTAAAACTGCGAACAAAGAGATTATATCACATGAAAAAGGAAGGAAGACCACGTATTGACATCAGCAAGACTCGCGATCAAAGAAAAGTGGAGGAATTTGCCCAAGCGCTTGAGGAAACCCTTCCAGCCCCGGCTGATGCAAATGCACCTGAACGATGGGAACATTTCAAGAACGCTGTGTATAACACCGCCTTGTCCACATTTGGCAAGAAGACCAAAAAGACGGCCGACTGGTTCGAAGCCCATTCGGAGGAGCTGATGCCAGCCATCGAGGATAAGAGGAGAGCTCTAGCAGCATACAAAGCCTGTCCTAGCGAGTACAACTTGCAAGCTCTTCGAGCTGCTCGTAGCCAAGTCCAACAGGCTGCCAGGAGATGTTCCAACGATTATTGGCTTCAGCTCTGCTCTCAGATACAGATAGCAGCCGACACAGGTAACATCAAAGGAATGTATGACGGTATCAGGCAGGCTTTAGGTCCAATACAGAAGAAATCTGCTCCCTTGAAGTCTGCTACAGGCGTGATCATCCAGGACCGAGCACAGCAGATGGACCGCTGGGTGCAGCACTACTCTGAGCTATATTCCAGAGAGAATGTAGTAACCGAAGAAGCATTAAATAACATTGAGTGCCTGCCTGTCTTGGAAGAGTTGGACAGTGAACCAACCTTAGCAGAAGTAAAAGCGGCCTTGGATTCCCTCGCCTCCGGCAAGGCACCTGGAAAGGATAACATCCCTGTTGAAGTGCTGAAGTGCTGTAAAGAGACCATCACTACCGAGCTGTATGAAATATTTTGTCTTTGCTGGAGGGAAGGTGGAGTACCACAGGACATGAAGGATGCAAACATCGTCACATTGTACAAGAACAAAGGAGACAGGGGCGACTGCAATAACTACCGTGGCATCTCTCTTCTCAGCGTTGTAGGGAAGCTGCTTGCCCGTGTTGTGCTGAAGAGGCTCCAGGTGCTCGCAGACAGAGTCTATCCAGAATCACAGTGTGGATTTCGAGCTAATAGATCCACCACTGACATGGTATTCTCCCTCAGACAGTTGCAGGAGAAATGCAGGGAACAACAACAGCCACTCTTTGTCGCCTTCATAGATCTCACAAAGGCCTTTGATTTGGTTAGCAGGGATGGCCTTTTTAAAATACTTCCCAAGATTGGATGTCCACCTCGACTCCTTAACATCATCAGGTCCTTCCATGAGGGAATGAAGGGCACTGTAGTTTTTGATGGTTCAACATCAGATCCCTTTGACATCCGAAGCGGAGTGAAACAGGGCTGTGTCCTCGCACCAACCCTTTTTGGGATCTTTTTTGCTGTCATGCTGAAGCACGCCTTTGGAACTGAAACAGAAGGTGTCTATCTCCGGACTAGATCAGACGGAAAGCTCTTTAATCTCTCTAGATTGAGAGTGAAGACCAAAGTCCAGCTGAAATGCATGCGGGACTTCCTCTTCGCCGATGATGCAGCCATTGTTGCCCACTCTGCTCAAGACCTCCAACAACTCATGAATCGTTTTAGCAAGGCCTGCCAAGACTTTGGACTAACAATCAGCCTGAAGAAAACACAAGTCATGGGCCAGGGCATGGACTCACCTCCCTCTATTACCATCTCCACACAAGAATTGAAGGTTGTTCATGACTTTGTGTACCTTGGCTCAACGATCTCTGACACTCTCTCTCTAGATGTTGAGCTGGATAAGCGCATTGGCAAAGCAGCTACCATGTTCTCTAGACTCACAAAGAGAGTATGGCTCAATAAGAAGCTGACAGCATATACCAAGATCCAGGTCTATAGAGCCTGTGTCCTGAGCACACTCCTGTACTGCAGTGAGTCCTGGACCCTTTGTGCACGGCAGGAGAGGAAGCTGAACACCTTCCACATGCGTTGCCTCCGACGCATTTTTGGTATCACCTGGCAGGACAAAGTTCCAAACAGAGTAGTCCTAGAACGAGCTGGAATTTTTAGCATGTATACATTACTGAAACAGCGACGTCTACGTTGGCTTGGGCATGTCGTGAGAATGGCTGATGGTCGGATTCCAAAAGATCTCCTGTATGGAGAATTAGTGGAGGGAAATCGCCCCAGAGGGAGACCACAGCTGCGATACAAGGACATCTGCAAGCGGGATCTGAAGGCCTTAGGAATGGACCTCAACAGATGGGAAACCCTGACATCGGAGCGTTCAGCCTGGAGGCAGGCGTTGCATCACGGCCTCTCCCAATTTGAAGAGACCCTTGTCCAGCAGGCCGAGGCAAAGAGGCAGTCACGGAAGCAGCAAAATCAGGGAGCTGGACAGGGGACAGATTGTATTTGTCTTCCGTGTGGAAGGGATTGTCACTCTCGAATTGGCCTTCTCAGCCACACTAGACGCTGTTCCAAGTCCTCCATACAGAGCACGTTACCATAGTCTTTCGAGACTGAAGGATGCCTAATACTGTGCTGTGAAATAACAACTGACTGATGGTAGGCTGCCCTGTGAATTAATAGTAATTGTGTGCCATCAAGTAAAATCTGACTTATGGCTACATTTTTCAGGGATTTCTAGGTAGAGAGTACTGTACTCAGAAGTGGTTTCCCATTCCCTTCTTCTGGGAGCATACTGGGACTGTACAGCTTGCCCAAGGCCACACAGGCTGGCTCTTCTGGGAGGCACAGTGGGGAATCGAGTTCCTAGCCTCTGGCTCCACAGCTAGATACCTAACTCACTGAGCTATCCAGACAGTAACCTCCCAGCTCAGCTTATTTCAGCACAAGTAAACAACAGATTTCTGGCCACTGAGTTAGGATTCCTGTGAAAGTGTGCAATTAAGCATTATGTTCCCCCTCTTTTCTCATTTGTTCGATTTGTCCTTGCTTGCATTGCTCCCCAATTATTCAGGAAAATAAATGGGCATGTATATGAGATCTTAGCCATATGCACCATGCCTTTTTCACCATTATGTAAATAATATAACTACAGACATACTTTGCAATTAGGGGCTCTGGGTTTTTAGCTAGTAGGCACATCTCTTTTTTTGAAATTAATCACTGGGGAGTGGAGTTGCATACATGCTGAAACAAGAAAAATAGATTCTGAGTGTCACTGGTAGTTATGCATATAGTGTGTGCATTAAAGTAGCTGGTTTTCTTTCCTTTCTTTCCTTTTTTCTTTCTAAATCAGAAGGAAATCAGAGTTGTCTTTCTGTACACATGTCCTACCATCAAGCCTGCACTTTTATTCCTCTTCTTTTGCTCCCAAGTCGTTGACAATGGAATTGACAATGTATTAGAAGCAGGAGAGAGGCCAGAGGTTCTCTGCCCTTGCATGATCTCCGTCTAACAAGCCTACATTCCTGCAAGTAATATAGTGACCTGATTCTTGCTTAGACAGCTCAGGCAGAACATCGGTAATGATCAGCAGAGGTTCAACTCCAGCTATACAGACTTCTGTACACGGACATCTATGGAAGGGGTGTTTGCTAGCCCCTTTAGAATCCTCAATGTATGGGTTACTTTAATGGATGCAGACACATTAACCGCCCAGAGTAGACCTTGGGTCTAGATGGGCGGGATAGAAATCTAATAAATAAATAAAATAAATAAAATTGACTAAAATCCTCTTGTGCAGTTATGCAAACTGCAACTTTTGGAAGCAAATTCCTATAAGTTAGGAAATCTCCATAAGACATTATATGTTGCATACTGAGCCGTAGAACTCGGTGTGCGACAAACAATGCTTGTGAAGACGCCTTGACTTGCAGCAAATCACATCTGCAAGTTATGCCATTTGCGTAACTGCACAACAGAATTTCAGCTATTGTATTGCAGTATGCAAATTATGCTAACATACCATTATGTGCATATCCCCTGCAGCAAGGCTGTGTATCAAGGGGGGGGGGGGGTTAGGATAGCACATCACTTGTGCTGAATAAAAGCTACAATGACAACAGTACTAACAGTACTGTAGGGCAGTGGTTCCCAGCCTTGGGTCCCCAGATGTTGTTGGACTGCAATTCCCAGAAGCCTTCACCACTTGCTGTGCTGGCCAGGATTTCTGGGAGTTGCAGTCCACAAGCATCTGGGGACCCCAGTTTGAGAACCACTGCTGTAGGGTAAAACCGGCATAATGTCGGAGAACTCTGTTACTATGTATAATTCACTACCAATTCAAAGTGGCATCTAGAATATTGGATGATAGTTGGAACAGCAGTGGGGTTTTTGTTTTGCTTATTTCTTTGTTTTGGACCACAGTTCTGAGATTCTCAAAATGTTGGATTCAGGCCCAGAGCTTTGAATGCGTGATCCCTCTGCCATCAGATTCTAATTGTGAATTTGCCATCTCGTGCAGTTTGAACCTGTGTGGGGCAAAGATGAGTAAGACTTGACTGCACAATTAAGTATGTTTGATTTTATGATACGTGGTGGTTTTAAAACCTGGGCATCCATCTCCTATTTACTGTTAACTGGTGCCCGAGCCTCCTGGTTCAACATGAATGTGTCTGAATGTGTTTTATGCATGTCAAAAAGCCAGAAACAAGGGGAAGACTGGATGAGTGTATTCATTTGAGCCCATCGTGTCATTTGGAAGAAGGCAATGAGGGGTGTGGAGCATCAATCAGCCTGTGACTCCTGAGCTTTCTTGCTGATGGAGCCTTCTTACGGTAAGCACACATATTATTTGGCAATTGCTACACAAGGGACCACCCCTTTTCACATCACAAGTGCTTCATCTCCTGACACTCTCTGTTCTAAGGATTTGGCCCTGGAATCTTAGGGAATGCGTAGGTGCTGACCTGCCAACCTCCACGGTAATCTGAAAAATAAATTATCACAGAAGTTGATAAACCAGACATTGGAGATTTGCATTTTAATAGTCTAGTGGTATAAGCAGGTCATTTTTGAAGTAAGTGTTTCCAATATATATTTAGAATATACTTAGTTTAAAAGCCTGGCTGCATTTCTTCCCCTTACTGTGGAAACTTTTAAAAATAAAGTAAAATAAAAGGTGGCATGCTTTAACTGAAAATAAAAAAAATCAAGGCAGCCCGTAAGAACTTGTGCTTGTTGGAATTGAATTTTTAAAAAAAACACCCCATAATCCTCTGCTATGAGAGAATCGGCTTCTGGAATTCTCCAAGAAGCTTCACAGACAGACAGCAATCAGTGACTGACCATCCACAATTCTTGGGCTCAACAAGAGATTTACAAGGTTGGGGTCTAATCCCATAACTCTTCCTGCTTGTTGTGGGCTGGTCTCAGCCTATTCCCTCTTTTTCCTCTGGCAATGTGCAAAGCTAGCAGACTGCATGACCGCTAACAACATTCTGGCACAGCTGTTCCTATCTGGGGAATACAGGCCAGGGCAGATTGTTTTAAACTGAAGACTTTCTAGGCCAAAAGCTTAACTGACCTTTGTTCCCTGGCATTCGGTTCTTAAAGATTAGAGATTTTAGAAAAATGCAGCTGGAATAGTAATTCACACACACTGCAGTCATTTTTGTGCAGAGAAAAGAAAAAGCTAATGGTGGGAAAAAGAGAAGGAAGTGCATAACATTTAACTGATTACTTCGCTGGACCAGCAAAGGGAGGGATTGTGGCCTGCACTGTGTCTTGAGATCAACATGCGGAGCACAGCTAAAAAGTAGCTGATTGCTTGTAATTAAGTCCTTTCCTCAGCAATGAGGGTATAACTAAGTTGCATTACGCTTTACAAAGGATAACTTAACTTCTTTTGCAAAGCAAGTATAACTTTGTATAGATGCCGTTACAGTTAACTTTTTATAGTTATATTTACAGCCTCATCAAATGGTGGAAGAGGAAATACCAAATGGTTTTAAGGGTTGATTTGTGCTGTGTTGTGTTTGCTGAGGTGACAACGAAAGAATAGCATGAAAGTTCATTCATACCACAGACCTGCACCTTGTCATATTTAGATTTCTTTCAAGTAACCAAAAGCATCTGTTGCAGTTACTTTTGAGCAATTCAAGGATAAGGATAAGGATTTGAATTTTTTTTTAGGTAACTGTTTTTGGAACTAAAACTGTGACAAACTACTTTTTAAAAACAACTCTGGTTTAGAGGGGTTTGTTACCCAACCTTCTAGCATACATAGCTCTGCCACTCAAGAAGGGGACAAGACCAAGGAATGGTTGATGGGCTGCCACTGTTGTCGCCCAACATGTTGCTCCTGAGACATTTGCTTTATGTTGCCCAATGGTAGGGCCAGACCAGCCTTAGAAGATAAATTTTTCCTTCTCTGAAGCAGAGGAAGGACTGGCCTTCTAACATTGCATTTGCTACATCATTTTGCAGTCATCTCCTGCAGGTAAAGGAGGAAAAATGTGTTGTTCTGCACAACAATTATCCGATTCCTCTGCCATTGCATGCAGAATTGCTTGACTGAGCTGCATATGTGAGTGATCAGCTAAGCTGTGTCTGAGTATGGCAGAGTTGCAGAGTGAAAGTCATATAGGCAGGAATAAGAAGGTAAACAGAAGGTGCTGGAGGAGAATCTTGGTCCTTTAAAACAGCTTTCTCAAACAGTCACTCTCCAGGTGTGCTGGGTTACAACTCCTATTATCCCGGTCATGCTGGCTGGTGATAATGAAGTTGCACTCCAGCACATCCTTGAGAAAGGCTTATTTAAAAGTCTAAATGTTTGTGCTGGATATGGAAGGCGATGAAAGTGTTTGGAATGCATGAGATACTTGAGAGGAGAAGAAGAAAGAATGTGCCCTATGAACAATGACAGATTCTAATTATATTCTTCTAAAAAGCACTGTAATGTGGACAAAGGGGTCCATGTTGCTTTTAGCAATAAGTGTGCTCAGAAAACTCCATAATGCCATGCCTTGACTGAATCAGTCTCACCTCCACCAAACAGTTATATAAGTTTCGACTTCAGCCTTCCTGTTTGGAAGAAAATATGAAGTACAGTATCCCGCCTTTTGATCTCAGCCATTTCTCTCTCTCCCCCCCCCCCCCCCCCCGTAGTTTCTTGCTGCCTGCTGTGATTTGGCTTAATAAATTTTGTGGAGGGTTTTAGCTTTCTGAATGGCTGGCAGGCAACTCACAGACAGCAACAAAGCCAGAAGCTTTTGTAGCTGCACTTGAAATAATTCTGCTGGAGAGGAGTCGGTGATTTAATGTCTGTTGGATTTTGATCAACAAGGCACAGGCGGCTGGCAAGGGGATCTTAGGATGTTTCAGCTGCACAAACTGGCCATGAAAGAGAAATGGGAGCGCACTGGGAGTCAGAATTTGGGAAAGTTACTTTCTGGGGCTACAACTTGCAGAATTGCCCAGCTGTTGGGGTTTGCTGGGAGTTGTAGTAAAAAAACAACTTTTTTCCAAGTTCTGCTGCGAATACTGGGAGATTCATCCATATTTTTTTAAGAGGAAGGACTCCACTGAGTTCTACCGTGTTTCCCCGAAAATAAGACAGGGTCTTATATTAATTTTTGCTCCAAAAAACTCATTAAGGCTTATTTTCAGGAGATGTTTTATTTTTTTCATGTACAACAATCTACATTTATTCAGATACAGTCATGTCATCTTCTGGTTGCTGCACAATGGTGAAAGGGCAGGGTTTCACTTAACGGGCTTATTTTGGGGGTAGGGCTTATATTATGAGCATCCTGAAAAATCATACTAGGGTTTATTTTCAGATTAGGTCTTATTTTGGGGGGAACAGGGTAATTAGCATTGCTCAGACCATTTGTGAACATTTTCAGTGCACAGGATAACTATGAGAGACAAACCTCTCACAGGAAGCTGACTTATACCAAGTTAGCTCTCTAGTCTATCTAGCTCAGTACTGTATTGTCTAAATGGTCTGAGAATGGCTGTCCAGGGATTCATACTGTAAGAATAATTGGTCATGAAGTGCAGTGGACTAGATGTAAATACGCAGACCTTAAACAGAGGTAAGTACTCCAGACATTCAACAAGGAGTAAACATTGAAAACTTAATTTTATGTCTCCAGGAAATCTATTCAGAGATAGTGCAGGAGAAAGAGCCCTAGACTTGGTTACAGAAGCCCCTAGAGCTGGCTCCACACCCAGGCACTCCAACTCACTGAGGCATACCACATGCTTTCTTGGTCATAAAAAAAGAGGCTCAGTTACATACCACGTAACATAGAATTTAGCTCTGAACTAGAGTTCTTGGCTCTGTTTGTCAAGTTGGGAATAAGTACCCCATATACTATACTCTTCATTAGGCACTGTGATTTGTTTTACTTTTTCAAAATCTCTCTCTGTGTGATCAGGTTTATGATGGCCAGCTAATACTGGCAACTACCTGCAACTTGTTCTTACTGGTAAGAATTGGTTCTGAACTGATGAGATTATCAGGATGCAGGAAAACAGATAATGAATGTGTCATGCCATTTCTAGGCACCCAATAAAGGTCAAATAATGTTGGAACAAATAGGGGATTCCTTCTCAAAGCAAATAACAGCTTCAAAGGAGGGGTCTCCTTTAAGATTGCAGCAAGAGAGAAAGGTTTGCATTCCCAGTCTGTGTTTGTTGCAGTACCATTATTAATGAGGGGAGTAGCTATGTTAGTCTGTTGTAACGGAGACAAGCTTATCTGGCATAATCTTTTGTGAACTGCAACCCACTTTATCAGATGCGTCCATGCCTTCCTGCGCAACAGACATGGGTCGTAGATGGTGAATGACATAATGGATCCAATCATTCGGTGAATTACATTATCTAAAAATACTGCTAGGAAATAGAAAAATTGCAGAACAATGCCAGGGCAACCCTTCTGACATGGGTAACAGCTTGGAAGGAGCAAAGGAGTTTCCTTCTATATAGTAATATATAGGAAACAGTTGGTTATTTGTTTCTTGTTCCACTGGTTTGAGATTGCATATCTATGCCAGCCCACGGCCTATGCTTGGTACAGTGATCTGCTTTCCAAAACTGGTTTAAAGGATTTGGAGCTCCTATCTGGAGCCAAGTGTATGTATCACTTCTAACTTTTGACACGAGAGCAGTGGTAGACCTACATTTTTGGGGCCCTGAAGCTTGAACTGTTATGGAGGGCTCTTTGCAACCAGCAACAAGATCTGGGTAACCAATGTTATTTTATATGAAATATTTTTACAATGAAGCATCGTTAATTTGAACTTTTTTGTTTACAGCTAATCTACATGATACTTTAATAACCTTTTAATTTTTGTGTTAACTATTGTTTTGTATTGAATTACACTATATTATTCATTTTACTATTTCAGAACACTTTGCTCATACATTAGACCCCAAATCTTTAAGCAATGTGAACTAAAGTTGCTTCTGGAGCCCTTCTGGGATTAGGGTTCCTGAATTTTAAGCTTCATTAGTTTCATAGTAGATCTATCTGCCTCTGATTGAGAGCTAAAGGCAACCATTGAAGATCACTCCGGGATCAACATTTTTGGATCAACAAATTCCAAGATGTGGAATGGGGGATATGAGGCAATATATATACATACATAAGATTGTACTGCTTCTGTTGTATTCAGCAAACATTTGTAATCTACAGTTTTAGATATATGTAATTTTAGATGTACATTGGTAAGATTTTAGATATCTGTAATCTGTTATATTATCTTTGTTTTAATGTGAATTGTTAGCTTCCTGTTGAGTTTATAAGGAAGGACACATCAATCAAGTAAATAATATAGTGTGGTATAATTAATGCAATATAATTCTGTTCTTTACTGGATCAGGTGTTGTTTAAAAGCAGCATAGTTAACAATAGGTATACTTAAAGGAAGAGTAGTGGAAATATAACTACACTGCTTAATAGAATTTGAATTGTCTAGCCTTTGAAATTATGCAAGGAAAGAAGTCTTAAATATATCACAAAATTTCAATTTCTATAGCAACCCTCCATTCTTTCATAGCCATACATGAATAGCCACTGTGATTAACAGTATGCTGTGGTGTTTTCTTTGGAAGGAGCTGCTGTCCATTTCTCGACACCTGCTAAAGTTTTACACATTCGCAAACCAGCACTTCACCTTGCACAGAAAGATGGACTTGAACAAAGACTGGAGTTTGGATTATATCAACTGGTTGGCCCACAGTGGGATCCTTCATTTTGTCAATGCATTAAGTGGTATGTATACAGTTTGGGTTGTGTGTGTGTTTTTAAAGGAGGCTGTTACTTTTGACCTGTTTCCCAACTCCAAGAGTCTATAGCGAGTTTGGGAGACCCCTTTGGTTGGAGGAAATTAGAAGGAAGGAAAGGTTAAAGGTTAAACATGTTTCCTAGAGAAATGCTGTCATGTTCCTTCCCAAGTGGATTCTGATAAAAGATGTCAGTTCCTGAGGACAGGTGGTGAGGTGCATTACACCTGCCTGGGCCTACAAGTTAACTGTATAGCCACTATTTCATCAAGTAGTATGGCCATTCCTAAACCATCACTAATACATGAAGTTTGATGGGTGTAAAGTAATGAAAGTGAACTAGGTTGGGACCCAAAGGCTGTCAAGAAGATTCACACTGTATTATAATAGGAACAAAAAATCTAAATGGACACACCAAGAGGGAATAGTCCTGATTATTTTAGATGTATGCAGTGTTGTAAGTGGACTTGCTTTAGGAGTATCCATGTTTTGCCAGTATCCTTAACAGCAGAAAGCAAGACATTTTGCGTAAACCATATAAATAACAACCACGTGCCATCAAATCAATTCTGACTTATGGTGACCCTTTTTCAGAGTTTTCCAGGTAGAGAATACTCAGATGTGGTTTATAATTCCCTTCTTCTGCAAGCACCCTGTGACTATGCGGCTTGCCCAAGGTTACATAGGCTCTCTACTCCTAGGAGGCAAAATGGGAAATCGAACTCCCAACCTCTGCCTCCGTAACCAGATACCTAAACCACCAAGCTATCCAGCCAGCTTCCATAAACCATGGATAAATACAAATACGCTGACTATGTGATTTTGAGACTTGTAGAAAAGTTACTTTCCAAATTTGGGTGTTTAACTTACTGCAGTATGCAGTATGCAGTGTACTACAGCAGGCAGCAGTTCCACTGGAAAAAGCTGGTCATCTTGATCATCGTGTTGAGCGCCTGGTAGATCCAGCGAATGCTGTCTTTGATTATTTGTCCACAGTTTCATAAAGCTCCTGCTTTTTATTAAATGGTAGCTCCGCATCCTTCCTTCCTTCCCACCCTTTGTTTGTACGACAGCTCTGTTGTCGACACCCTCCCTCTCATTATCTTCATTACATGATATTCCCAGTTTAGACATGAGAAGGAATTCTGGTTTAACATAGGCCAGAATCTCTGCATTAGAACTGGCAGCATGTGACAGGAGAGTTAAGGTGGAGGAGCACGTAGCCATAGCTATGAAGCTGAGGACAAACATCGGAAATGTCGCTTGGTTTCAGAATCTCATGCAGCCCTGAAACTGACTGAGTGGCATCGATTTAGACAGGTAGGGAACTTCCAGAAGTCTTGGGGTAAAGGGGTTCCTGAATTTATTTATTTATTTATTTGCCAACCACCCAATTACTGCCAAAGCACTATTTTGGGTGGTTTACAAATAGTCAAAGCAAACTACACAGAGCAATAAACATTAAATACAACATAAATACCAAAAACATAGTCTAAAAAAAAAAAATTAACATTTGCTTCTATGACATCAGAGGACCCCCTGCAATCCCTAACATCCTAATTTGTTGTGACCTTCAAAGGCTCTCCAAGGTCCAGTAGTGTAATTTGGCACATTTAGAGGCCCTACACCCTGTTTTAGGCCTATTGAAATCAAGAGGGGAACTGGAGAGACTGAAATGGACTGTTGTGCAGCAAAATGGCCAGTTAAGGCTCTAGAAGCCCTTTTTGAAGACCATAAGGTTGGAGAATGGAGGGAAACTGGACCCACACTGGAGGCTCTGAGGGGCCCATGAAGCTTGTCAGCTTCACTTTGCCCATCCCAACCCAAGAGCTATTTCATAGCGTAATTGAAAGCAGAAGAAAATCATGGCTAGATGGGGGAGTGTGAAAGCATGCTCCTGGTCATGAGCCACTCCCAGTCATGAAGAGAAAAGGTGTGCTAGTGTAGCACTGTCAACATAAGCATGGGAAGGCTCAAAATGTGGTGAAGTATAGGGAGGAAAAAGAAAAGAAAAGAAAATTAGCTTTCTACTTGGCCCACTCTATTTTCCCAGATAAAAAGTGCCCTCTGCTTCCACAAATCTCTGTGGGATATGTGGGCTGTTGCTGTGACCATTTGCTGTAAATGCAGAGAACCTCTGCAATATGCAGACTGGATGCAATTTAGTTCTAGTCATTACATGTACAATATGAGAACAACATTCCTAAAACACAGCTTTAAAAAAAAGGGATGGAGAGTTAAGGCCTATTACGTTGGCAGAATATGCCTGCTTTGGTTGCCTAGCAACCAGTGTGAGGCAGGCTGGATGGCAAGAAGGGGATTGTGTTGACGGAGAAGAGGTAGCTGTGTCAATTCAGGTGGGTGTATAGTTGGAATGCTCCATTCCGTTGGTTGCCTCTCTGAAAGCCATGGATGCCTTAATGGGTGGCAAACTTTGGCCTCTGGAAAAGGAAGACGATGGAACCAAGGAGGCATTGCCAAAATAAGGAGGTGAGGATGGATCATGATTCTACATAACCTAGCTATCTCTTGAGTTAGCCTTCGAGACTTGGCCTGTGCAAAGTTTGCAGGTTGGTGAGAACCAACAGCGTCGTTACGCAACTGAGCATTATTTGCTCAAAGTTAGTTGGGATGGGGATGGGAAGAGATGTGAGAAAATGTTGAATTTAGGGACAGAATGATCCTAGTATATAAACGAAGTACTTGAATAAGTCCTTGGCAAACTGCCACTCTGAATTGATGGAGACAGTGTGATTTCTTAGTTTGTGTCCTGAATCAAGCTGGTGTTTCAGAAAGATTCTTCACTTTTCTTATCTCAGAGACCGAGGTTTCCAAAGACATCCCTGCAATTTTGGGTGCATATCAGTCGGGTAAGTAAATGCATAATATATTGTCTATTCAAAATGTTTTAATTCCTCTACCTTCCCCCGCACCCCACGACTGTATTGGATTTAATCTTAGAGCGGCAGAGCTGGAACGGACCCTATGGATCATCAAGTCCAGCCCTTGTCAAGGAGGCTCAGTGGGGAATCGAACGCCCAACCTCTGGCTCTTGCAGCAAGATACCTAAACCACTGAGCTATCCAGCAGTTCAGTTCAGTTTAGATTAGGAATGCATTAATTATCAAAAAAAATATGGAGTAGCTACTAGCTGTGTTGTACTGCATCCTATGGTGTATCAGGAGCTTTTTAAAAAAGGGTTTTACTTGGTGTGATATGATATTTCCAGCTCTGTGCATGGTGACTTTTTCAATTACCTGTGTTGAACATTTAATGTGAAGCCAGCTTTTCTAAAGAGGCCATGACTGCAGAACTGTCACTTTCTTGAGGTTTAGTGCCGGTGGAATCACATCAGACCTAAAAGGATGGACTGGCACCTCATACAAGGAGAAACTTCAGTTACCCATACTTTCCATTTCTGTTGGAAAGCAAGCAAGCAAGCCGCAGCCCCAGAACAATATTAACTTGCAGATTCACCCTTTTGAAACTCAGAATGATTACCTGAGCACACTTCTCCCTTTGTAAGAGAATCACGTCCACACTTTTTTCTGAGAAAGAAAGCTAATGTTTATTGCAGGATTCACTTGTGATAGAAAAGGCGATAGAAGTCCAGGTTCTAGCTAACTAAGTTGGCAATGTCAGGAGCCATGACTGCCTCTTTCATCTCTAGAGAACAACGGAAATATGTCCCATTCTTTGTGGGACAGGAGAAAGGAGTGAGAAGTGAGGAAGTTCAGTGAGCAGCCCTATCAAAGGTTGAAAGAAGTTCAATGCAGGTCATAGTAAATAAAGGACAGTGTAGGAAACTTGAGATCTACTATCTATTCTTCCCAATGCAGAGACATGTATCTTCTCAAGCATAAGCTGAGTTGTACCCAGTCATTTCCAGCATTTTGACTATCTTGTTTATCGTACTATGTATTTATGTTTATATTTTAATATATAATATAATATCCATCAAATATTATTTGCTTATATTATATTATATTTATATTATATTATATTATTACCATGTTCCACAACTTTGATACACAATTTGCATGTTACATAATATAACTTTTAAAAACACATGCTAACTGAGGTGCAACTGGACAGAAAAGCTGTCCCAGCATGAATTGAATTCAGGTGCCCATCCTCCTCTCTCACATGTACCCCCCTTTTTCTTGCCCTTCCTGCTCTCTTCTAAAGAGATGGTAGTGAATGAAATAAGCATAACTGAATGGTGTATTGCTAAAAGGCAAAATTTCCCTAAAAGGGGGAGAAAAAGTAATTGGCTCTTTAGGGAAAATGCAAGTTTTGGTTTGGCTGGTTTCCCTCTCAGGAAGGAGAAGAGTCAAACCGCAATACTGCCCCCCACCCTCTGGCCATGACCCCTGTTGCACAAGCCACATCTGTGGCATTCAGCTCCATTACAACTCCACATCTCCTGGCCCCAGGGTGGATAAAAGTCAGTGATTTTTTAAAATCAAATTGATTTAAATCAGTTTTTTTAAACATCTGTTTTGTTTTTTATTAAATTAAATCCACCCTGCCTAGCCCACTCTGAGCTCTCTGTTTTTTGTTTTGTTTTTGTTCCCTTGCCAGCTCTGAGAACCAGGCAGGGGTTGCTTTGATACAGCTGCCTTTCCTTTCATCCCTGTGGTGTTTCCTTGCATTGATTCCTTTAATGTTTTGTAAGTGCAGTGCTGAAATTGATAAGAGTAATTGAAAGAAATAAAAATTGTGTGGAGCAGAGACAACAGGAAAGAATGGTGTATTTCCAGTGTACAAATGCCATACCCTGCAGAAGATGTCAATGGCAGGTCCTTCCCCCCCCCCCCCCCCCAGCCACTTTTGAGCAACACAGGCAATCACACATGCTGGAAACAATGCTACAACCCCAATTGCTGACAGAAAGCAAAGCAAAGCGTAGTCCCTACAGGTGGAACAAAAAGGTCCAAAGGAGCTTTTAAAAAAGCAAGGCTGGTTCACAATTAGCTGTACACCATGTAGTGACTGAAAAATACACCAGACTAAACTGTGCCAATAGCGGTACAAACTATGAGATAAACTGCAGTCTAGTAGAACCCTGGGCTTAACACAGACCGGACTGGATAGCTTATTGAGATGGAGTCCCTGGCAGCGGAACCAGGTCTGCCGTTCAATTCTCCCGTGTGCCCCCTTGGATAAAAGCTAGCCTCTGTGGCCTTGGCCAAGCTATGTGGTCCCGGAGCAACCCCAAAGGAAGGGAATGGCAAGCCACTTCAAAGTACTGTACTCTGTGCCTAAAAAACCTTGAGAAGGGTAGCCATAAGTTGGAATTGACTTGAGGGAACTAAATGGCTAAAATGGAGTAGCATGCTGCAGTTAGAGGAGGCCCACTGAATTAGTGGGGGTTTGGTGAATTAACACCTATGACAGCCCCACTGATTCAATAGACCTACTCTTGTTGCAAATTCTTATTGGCCTTCGGCCAATGATTATGATTATTAATGTTGGCTATGCAGGTCAGTGTTTTCAGCAAAGTGTTTTTTTGTTTCAGCGGTTGATTGGAAGGATACTTAAGTTGTTCTTCAGACAGTGCTTTGTATATATCTGGAATTCACCAGCATGAGATGCATCTTGATATGTGGCTTTAATGGAGGGTTAGACAATGAGTGGGGAATTTATATTGGCCTTGAGCCAAATTTCAATTTCAGAAGGGTCTTGGGGTGTCTGCACGCCAGCAGGGGGGGGATGGGGCCAAGGACATGACAAAGGATCAAGAAAGAGGCAAGGGTCAAAGTAAAGTGGGCAAAGCCAGATGTGATTCTGACCAACTTGGAAATTCTGCTTCCCAATGAAATAAATTGCATCTCAGTTCTGTTCCTGTCTACTCAAGAGTAAACACCTGTGCAAATTTTTTCAAGCAGGCAAAGCATAGGTCTCTTTGCATTCATTAGATGTTTCAAAACCTGTCTCTTTAAGAATTAAAAGTATTTAAAGATTAGGGTGTATAATGGTTAAATACTTTCAGATATCTCATATTTCCAACCACTGATTCGAGAAAACAGCAGAATATTCATGCATTATTTTGAGAGGGGGTCAGGTGAACCCTATTTCAAACACATACTGGAATTCTGCCCCATACAAAGAATCTTCTGAGCCATGAAAGGAAGAAAAAAGTATCTAGGAATGGCTTTGACCTGCAGTTTTTTGATGCTACTTTTTGAGGGACAAGTAGCAATGTGATGAATGACTTAAGCATGTTTTGGAGTGTTGGGTTTCCTGTCATGCTCTGTCTCAGTCTTCTGATGGGTGTGTTCTGTTTCTGGCTGTGATGACATGCTTCGCCTGTGTTTCTAGTGTGAGGGGACTCACTCTTCTTAACTAGGTCCTCATTTGTGTTTCTGGTCTGCCAGCTATATCCCCTACTCTGCCATCCAAGCCTTGTCTTCATCACACCACAGTTCAGTCCTGCTTAATCTGAGCACTGTACATTTGCATGTTTCCTGTACAAGTCTACTCTTTTTCTGCCTCCTTGATATTGGATGTGTGTGCCGTCATGACAACACTTTGATAAAAACAGCATGAAAACTACAGCCAATCCTGGATGCACAAATTGAGACCTCAGTGCCAGGTTCTGGCTTCATAATACATTTGACTCACTATGTGCCTTTCCTAACGTTATGATGCCGTGGTGATATGATGGCAAGAGACTCTGATGGAGGAGCGCATATCTTCATCCACTGAGTCCCTTAATGTGCCCACATAAGAATGGCAGCCACTGCAATAACCGGCAGCAAATCAAAAGACCAAAAGAAGGGGTGTGAAGAGTAAAACTGGTGTGGAAGGCACATACTGAAGAATAAGACTAGTATGGAAAAGGCATACACTAAGTCATGACAGGAACCCAAGGGAAGGAAATTAGGATATGTCAGGAACCAGTGCAATAATGGCCAGCATCTGTTTCCTTTGGTGTTTGTTCCTCCCACCTGTTGTATCTTCCTTTTGCCTATGTACAAAGAGCATCGAAAGTGCAGTTCAGAAAGCAGCACATCAATGTAAAGGTAAAGGTTCCCCTTGACATTTAGTCCAGTCGTGTCTGACTCTAGGGCGCGGTGCTCATCCCCGTTTCCAAGCCATAGAGCCAGCGTTTGTCCGAAGACAGTTTCCGTGGTCACGTGGCCAGCGCGACTAGACACAGAACGCCATTACCTTCCCACCGAGGTGGTACCTATTAATCTACTCGCATTTTTACATGCTTTTGAACTGCTAGGTTGGCAGGAGCTGGGACAAGCGACGGGAGCTCACTCCGTTGCGTGGACTCGATCTTACGACGGCTGGTCTTCTGACCTTGCAGCACAGAGGCTTCTGCGGTTTAACCCGCAGCGCCACCACGTCCCTATCAGCACATCAATTAGGGAACACAAATCTCTGTCTTACAAACTGTCCACCCTAGTTTAACTGCAGTCACACACTTTCTAAGTTTTAAGAAAAGGCTTAGTATATGAATTTTCTGTTAAGAAGGTTGTTTCTTGTTTTCCTAGTAATGCTTCTTGTTCGCTTCAGCAAATCTTGCAGGATCTATACAATACTTACTTGGAGGCCCTGATGTTCTTAGACCACACCTCCTACAAGTCTTAAACAGCACAGCCAATGTTCAGGGCTTCTGAGAGTGATAATATAAAAATATCTGAGGCCTCCAGTTTCGGAACCACTGATGTTGGGGGAAAATACCACATGTGCTTCTTCCCATCTCTGGCAGTAAAACTGAATGTTTGGAAATGTCACTTTTTTCAGATAGCAGTTTGCAGACTCACCTAGCCAGCATGTCCATCAAGTGTTTCAGCTAGAGAATTCTGGGCGTTGTAGTCCAGAAAAGTAAAGTTTCTGAGCTCTAATGAAAATATTGTTGCAGAGTTTTGAATTTCTGGTTAAATTCCTTTAGCTGTGCAGCAGAAGTACAGAAATTTACAGAGCAGAATAGCTTCAAGTTCCCCAGAGTAGTCCACCCCTTTTCTCATTCAGTTGGCACAGTCTCAAAAACTCACTCTGAGACATTAGTAAGAGAAAGAACAAAGTTTTATTACTTACAATTGAACAGATCAAACACCAACTATTGGTTAGTGCTGGATAGATTGCCAGTCGCACCAGCCAAGTCTGCCAAAGGCAGCATGTGAAGTTGCAAAACAAACAAACACACTAATAGCAAATTAATAATCAATTTGCTTGCCTTTTCATGTAACCCAAGCCTACTGCCCGAGACACCTCTCCTTTTACTAACTTGGAAACTGTACATGTGGTACTTGCATTTTGTGTGATTCTGCTTAGCTTCCGTTGAACTACTCAGGGCAGCCAAATGTCCTAATTCTGGGCAATCATCCTAACCTAGGGCAGGCAGCCATAGTGCAGTTATAGTAAGAACAGCTCTGGTTAGTGGTTTAGATTGGGATGGGTGGCTGGAGGTCCTTTCAAGCATGGGTCTGGAGCTGATGCAGAACATATCTGAACACACTTGAATGCAGACACAGCAGGAACGCTCATGACAAGTGTCAAAGCTTTAGTGATTCCTACACGTGCTGTGTCATAATCACCACTAGGAATCCAATTCCATTTGATGTTCTTTAAAAACAAAATCCCCATGCTGTTTGTCCAGATTACTGAGCGGCCATCCAGCTGTGAGAAGTAGCTTTCTCTCCCCCCCCCCCCCACTCATTCTGACCTCATCTGAGTTTGGAATGATTCCAGGGAGTCAGAGAGCTCTGCCTCACAGCATCCTCTTGTCAGAAACAAAAGAGGTCAGATTATTAAAGGAGAGAAAGAACTGAGTGTCCCTCATCCAAATAGAGAAAGCAGATGTGCGGTGACTTTTTTCCAGTGCTCTTTCCAGCTGTAGTACTTTGCATTGGGGGGGATTTGTTATAAATAGAAGGTACATCAGGGGAATCAGTATAAATATGTACTATCATCACCATAGGAGAGGATCTTACAGTGCTGATTAATTTTAGGAGTAGCATGCAAGATTGCTTTCAGTTTCTAGTACCAGATTCTCATGAGATCGGGCCATGCCATAGCAAGAATTTGCTGTGATCTCCTCTTCCAGATGGAACTTTGCAAATGCTGCGTGAGACAGGGAGCTTGCTTCTATTCGTATCATTTTGGCACATTGGTTGCTCTAAGCTTAAGACATGCTCCAATGACGAGCTGTGTTTCTGGGTGAGGAATGAGGTTTGAGACAAATTAAAAAATGGAGAATTTTGCAGAATAGGATGGGAAGTTGGTGAGTGTTTCTTTTTCTCTGTCGTCTTCAGCAATAAAACTGACTAGCAAAATGTGATTGTTATTTCTGGTGTTGGTCCTACCATAAGCAAGTAATGCAACTGTCCTTTTGTTTCTGACAAGAAGACTGTCGTTCCTTTGCAGACCCGTGGCAATTTACCACGGTGTATGCCACATAGTCTTTTAGGCCCCATAAAGTAGCTTTTGACTTTAGGTGCAGCAAATTACACTATGCCATTGCCATCATTAAAGTAAGATTCATTTATTATCTCATTCAGCTTCTGTGCATGGATCGGGAAGAGGCACCATTCTGTTCTTAGGATACTTCGGGATGGTGCTGATTATTTAAAAAAGGAGGTATCATTAGCTTCAGTGAAGCATCTGCCACAAGCAGCGGGTTTTGATAGAGAGAACAAGAAACAGAGTGTTATTTGTTATTGACGTAATGTATTGGTAAGATCTTTGAAGGCTTTTCTGCCTCATGTGCCCAAGGAAGGTGCTGTCTTTGACGAAAGACACCTTGAATTGGATGAGGGTCCAGCTGCGATAGCAAGAAGGCTTGGTTTGGCCCTGCCAGGGTGCTTAGAGAGGAAGCAGACAAGGCTTGCTCTGTCATTAGGTGGCCCTGATTTTGAAGAGCATTCACTAGTCACTTGCTTGATGCATTATTAGATATTTTTCCCATTCTGGGAGTACCATTTAGGTTTAAAAAAAAAACTCAGGCACTAAAATATTTTAGGCTGGTTGTGGGGTGGGGAGAGAGAATTTTTTTGTTATGGTTAATGAAAAAGGTCTTTATAATCGCTATTTATCCCAAATAAAATATTGGTGGATGCTGACCAGCTACCATGCCCTCCTAGCAGGATATGCCACAACTACTGAGCATGCTCAGCTATCCGTCGTCTGAATGAAGCTTCGTAAGTGATCCTGGTCTACTCTCTCTCGTAGCATTGCGATCTACCTCACAGAGTTGTGAGGTAGTTGGTGAGTGAGTTGGTGTTGAGACGCCATGGGTTCCTTATCGAACAAAGTGAGACAAATATAGATGAAAGAAACATAAATAAAACATGGTTTGTATTTTGTGTTAGAATCTGTACAAAGATCTCAGACATTAAAAAAGAAAACACGCAGCCAAGAGACAAAAACGTTGTAGCACCTTAAAAGCTAACTACTGTGTTTCTAAGGAAGTGAATTTGGATCCATGAAAGCTCACATTTAAATATAATATTTTCGGTGCCATGATGCTTTGGTCTCCTTTTTTTTTTCCCCTGGCTTTGCTTCGTCTGATATGTTCCGTGTGCAAGACATGTGCCACGTCTTAAAGAGAGCTCCAAGCCTCGAGGTTGTTTATATGGGCAAAGAGAAACCAGGCGTGAGCCCGGGCGAGCAAAACCGAGCAGGAGGCCAGCATCTCGGGGCTCTTGCTTTCCCGCCTCTTTCTGGCGCGGGAGGTGCCGCGTTTCCCAGCTCCGCCCTGCCGGGGAAACCACGGCGCTAGGACCGGGCAGCCAGCCCCCGAGGGCGCCGGGGGTTTGCCCGCACAGCGCGTGTGGGTTGTTGGCGCGGCGGAGCGGGTCGGGTTCCACGGGCCATCGCAGCCCCTTCTCCGCCGCAGCCTTCCAGGGACCGGGCTTGTCTGGGGAGGAGGAGGAGGAGGAGGAAGGAAGGAAGAGGAGGAGGATCTGGGGAGTGAGAGTAAGCCAGCCCGCTTGCCTGCGCCGCTGCTGCTGCGGAGGAGGAGGAGGAGAAGAATACATGGGCCAACCTTAGGACCCGGAGAAGTTGCTATGATTTGGGCAGTAGGTAAAAAGCGGCTTGACATTCCGTTCATTCCAGCGTGAGAAGCGGGGCTCTCTTTTCCTGCCTGTCGGTTTTCCTCCCCTGCCTTTTTGCTTGTGGAGAGGGGGGGGGGGGCTGGTGATCCAGGCTGGGGATGCCAAACCTTTTTTTTTTTTTCCCAAAGCGACGCCGCCTGTCAAAGCTCGAAAGTTGCTCCTTTTGCACGCCTGGGAAGGGCTTCGTCGATTGCTCTCCCGCCCGCTCCCCCCCCCTTCCTAATTGCCTTTTAAATTTTGATTTACTGGGCTGGGCTGCTGGGGGTGGAAAAACTTGAGCTGTGCTTGCTCGCTTCGTGCAGGGTGTGGGGGTGCTTTCCGGGGGAAAAAAAAACTTCTGAACCAAGGAGGTAACAACCGATCGCCAACTCCGGCCGGGCATTTGTTTATAAAAAGAAGGGGCGAGAATTCCCATTTGTTGCAACCGCATCCTCTTTTATGGAGGAAAAGTCCCGAGCTCCACGCCAGTGTTAGGTTTTCCTTTCGCCCCAGCACCCGACTCAAAAGCATGGATGTTCACAGAGGTCTAAAATGCAAGCGGGTTATTTATACCCTGGAAGGAGCTTTAACATATGGTGCAAGAATTTAGCTCCCCCTCCCCATGCCTTTTTATTATTAAAATGGCTTTGCCAGAAGGTGGAGGGAATTGCTTTGATTGTCACAGGAAATGTTGGATCCAGTCTTCTTGATTCTTCATCTTATAGGGCAAATAAGTAGAGCAGGAGATGGAGGGAGGGTAGTTTCTTCTCAGAACTTGGCAGGGTTTATTTTCTTCTCCTTCCAAGCAATGCTGTTGTCACATGTTAGCAAGAAAGTAGTGGGCGGGGGGGGGGGATCTTAAATTGTGCATTGAAAGTGTTGCTGAAAGAAGCAGTTTTTAACATGCCCCCCCTCCCTCCTGTTGCTCTGGAGGAGGTTCCCTTAAGCATTTGCAGGTTGCTTTAACTCCCCCCTCCCTCGCGGCCCCCATTCCTTTTGCATTGCATTTTCAGAAATAATAGAATATAGCCCTCTGCCTTTCAAACAGTATCAGGGATAAACTGGATTGATTCTCTGATCCCAAATTCACAGTGCCTGTGTAGGTCTGCTTGGAAGTAAGGCCTATTGACATGGGTGGAATTTACTGGCAGGTAAGTGAACATGGGATAGTAGCCATGGCTGGGTGAGAAGGGAGTTCAAGGCAAGGTTGTCACTTTCTGTCTCTGCGCTGGGCTTTTTAAAGAGATTTGTGACAGGCTGAGAATTACGGCTCCTTGCGTAAGAAAAGGCAACCTCTAAGGCCCAGTACGTAGAAATAATAGCAGTGGGCCTGCCAGGAAGTGGTACCTCTTCTTCTAGCAGCTTTTACTGTGGATGTGATTCAAAATCTAGGAGTGTGTACTCAATGAGGAGAAGAATGCGCTCTGTCCATGTTCAGAAATAGCTTCTTCGTTTTCACTCCATACATTCCTGTGGCTCACTTGCGGTGTTCAGAGCAGGTTCCAGACCCCTGGTTCGAATTATAACCTTGTTTATTTAGTTCAGGGATGTGGAGCCTGCGACCTTCCAGTTGTTTTTGCTGGACTACGATTCCCATCTTTTTGTTGTTGCTGCGTACTGTCAAGTTGCTTCAAATGTGTGAATTAGTGATCTCCCAAAGTACTGTCTTCAACAGCCTTGCTCATCTCTTGCAAATTCAAGGCTGTGGGTGCCTTAGTGAGTCGATCCATCTCTTATTTGATCTTCCTCATTTCCTGTTGTTTTCAATTATTCCCAGCATTATTGTCATTTCCTGGGAACCTTGTTTTCTCATGATGTGCCCAAAGGAGGACAGCTTCAGTTGAGGCATTTTTGCTTTTAGAGAGTGTTCCGGTTTTATTTGATCTAGAACCTACATCACAGCTCAAATGAATCAACTTTTTTTCTGTCAGCTATTTTCACAGCTCCCATCATACCAAGCCATCTACCAGGCTAGGCGTTTGGAGTTCAGCAGCAATCGGAGGTCCATACATTTTGCACTCCTAGTAGTATACATCCAGTGGACCTTATCATGAAGTAAAAAAATAATTTGAAAGCTGCCCAAGGGCAGAATTTGAATGTTATTACAGGGTGATGTGTCCTCAATAATTTATTATTGTTGTGTATTGCTGTGGGGAAGAATGTTTTGCATATTCTGCTTCAGACCCACCGTCTTTATAGCCTAAAAGCAGTTGATTTATCAGGGCAAGTGATTAAGCTTTGACCTGAGAATTACTTACTTTTGTGTAGCTCTGTAGGACTTAGGATCCTTGTGATTTGATAAATGAATGGAAGTTTGATTTTTTGTGTGTGGGATGTCAGCTTTCACTGTCTTCTGTTGTTGCTGTAGTTAATGTTGTTTTCCTGTGTCGTGTACTAATGGAGCACTCAAAGTATCTCTTATATGATATTACTGAAAGCAAAACTCATATCAGTACAGTACAGATTTTAAAACAGTATAATCAAAAAGCAGCCATCAAATTTTAAAAAATGTAATGTCAATATAAAAAGGGAACAGAAATTATATATGAAAAAAGCTGTTAAAATAAAAATCTTTTTGGTTACTGTCTAAATGCATACTCAAGAAGCTCTCTCTCAATTTAGGTCTATTTACCTAAGATGATGGCACATGATTGCACTACATTTATAAGGAGCCGTTCACTTTTAGAACTTTGAGATAATCATAGAATTGCATGTTTCATCTGCAGTGTTTACTTGTAATGTTTCTGAAAAATATGAATCAGATTACTTTTAGAAAGATGAGTAGGTTGAAGTCGTTCGTTGATATCATATTGCTGAAAAATTCTAGTCAGGGGTGGGTATTTGGCTGGTCAAACATCAGTAAAAATGTTATCTTATATTTTTATTAGAACAGCAAAAATGTATATTAAAAACCTTTATATTTATGAGATGTCTATTATTATTATGAAACAAATAAATATTTATGTTTAATCTTGTTCTATGTTGTGAACTGCGCAGAGTGGCCTTTGGCCATGGGTGGTATATAAACTGAATAAATAAATAAATTGAATGAAGGAATGAATAACATTATTAGATCTTAGTACCATTATGTGAGGTTTCTATAAATGTGGACAATTCATCTGAAAACATCTCTTTGCGTTTTATCCTGAAGCTACTTAGATGAGTAAAGAGTTACAAAATCTTCTTTTCTATGATGATTTTTTTAAAAATAAAGCAATATAGCAGTAATGCTTAAAGACCAAATAGCTAGTTTTTAAAAATAGTGTGCTAAGGAAGCCTATACAGTATAGTGATGCTTGTGGAATATGGCATATTGTTTGTTCATAGTCAAGTAATAAGTTGTCAATTGACATTGATTAGTCCTTTGATGAGCATGAGAATTCTCACTGATTGTATGCTAGAAGTAAAAATAAATAGATTTTTCAAAGGGGGATTTATGGGCAAAGTATCCCTAACTGTGTAAATAGTGCCTTTCATTTCTCAAAGAAATATTTCCTCATATGTATAAATCAACCTTCCCTAAGCAAGAGTACTCTACTTGAGTTGGATTCCAGTGTCACCATCTCCAGGCAGTATTATGGACTTTGTAGTCCAACACAGATGAAGGGCATAGGGAGGGAAAGGCTGTTCTAAAGAATGTCAGATTGTGCTCTAAAATCTCATATCCTGTGACACAGAAGTATAATGCGCAAGCTGGGTGTTACATAGAAGTACTGTCCTTCCATGAAAGAAGATACCTTTTCATGCAGTAGTCATTTCTGTTTAAAAACAAAGCAAAAACAGATAGCTGATAAAAAAAAAACAGTTCCAGCTCAGACTCTGGAGGACCACCAGAAGTCAGGTAGCCAGTACAGGACTAGATGGTTCAGTGTTCTGACATAAGACAGCTTCATTTGTTCAAATGTTTACATCCCAAATGTATGTGTTACACATTCCATATGGTGTCAGTGCTGCTGTGTGCAGTTATGTGCTTCAATAGCTCTTGTATTCTAAAAACAAAAAAATTAAAATAAAATGTAATTCAATTTAATTTTTAAAATCTTGGCTTCATACGGTTCATCCAACTAACAGCAAGCTAAGGGGATTAAATTCTGTCCTGGCCTGTAAAATTACAGTCAAGAGGCCACCCTGCCTATGGGGTGGTATGTGATTAGACCAGTTCAGATGACTTGCTTGTTTAAGGGTAGGAAAAATTTCAGGCACTCTCTTGTGTTTGACTGACATACATTGCTACAAAATGAGGTGTGACTTAACGGTCAAGCACCAGAGTTGTAATAGGACCTTCTTCCTGCATGGTGGTCTTGGGGTGGATAAGTGGGATGATTTCCAAGAGTGTATGACAGATAGATTTAAAGTCATCTCTTGAACAGAGCTTGTACAATGCACCACAGCACAACTTAAGTGGTGATTTTGTTAGTCGAGGCAGCTGGCATAGGGGCTATTGGGAAAAATTGGCTTCAAACAGTGAGGCCTGCGTTCAAATTTCCACTCCACTGCAGAGTTTATTGGATAATTTCAGGACAGTTACTGCCTCACAGCCTAACCTCCCTCACAGGTTGTTGTAAGGAAGACAACCCTGAGCTCCTTGGAGTAGTAGTAGTGATAATTAGTACAGTACTGTCAAGTCGATTCTGATGTATGGCAACCATTTACAGGGTTTTCTAGATAGGGAATACTCCGAGATGGTTTACCAGTCCCTTTTTCTGAGGGTGCTCTGGGACTCTGCAGCTTGCCCAAGGCTACAGAGATTGCCTCTTTTTGCCTCGGAGACAAAGTGAGGAATCAAACTACCAATCTGTGGCTCCATGGCCAAATATTGAACTCGCTGAGCTGTCCAGTCATCTCCTTGCAGGAAGGGAGAAATGTAAGTGTAATGAATTTGAACTGTATTTTGCCTCGGATTCCCATACCTGACTGTTGCAGCTGTGAATGCTGAGAATTAGGACCTAGAAGAATGGTCATTTGGCCAGATGGGTGGTATAGAAGATAAATAAATAAATATCGTGGGCTCTACCCTCTTAGAATTTGGTCATCAACTTGCCCACCCCAATCTAGAGGGCCACAGACTATCCATTATCTTTGTAGATTGACTCCTACTTAATAGTACAGTCTTAGCATGTCTAGAAATAAATAATAATTAATGATTATATGCTGTTAATTTTATTCCAACCTATGGCTACCCATTCCATGGTTTCCTAGGCATGGGGCGCTCTGAGACTGCACTGCCTACCCAAGGTTACACCAGCTGATTCTTCTGCCGGGAGGCACAGTGAGGAAATGAATTTCCAATCTCTAACTCCGAGCCCTGTACCCAACTCACTGAGTTATCCAACCAGCTGTCACTCAGAAATGTGTCACAGAATTTGTGCCTTATCCATGCTTAGAAGAAGTGACTGGGGAAAAGGGGAGGTGTTTTCGTGGCTGATGTCCAGATTTGGAATTCTACATTCCCAGAGGATTGCCAGTTCCTTACTGTAAGCTTTGTAAATGGCAAGAATAAATAGAAGTGACCTTGAAGTGTACTTCGATTTGCCTGTTTTTAAAACATTTGAAAATTGCCTTGGTATTTTGCCTTTACAAGCCTGCTATCCATCTTCAGTATCTCATCTAATGTAGTGACTAAAACAACAAGGTTCAAATAATCTGGGCACGCTGCTGAGCTGGGAGAGAACAGCTTGATTGCCATGGGAAATCAACGTAACATTAAAAGCTTCCATGAACCCAAAACATACACCCACGGAGTGTGCTCCCTGCTATGCATCTGTATGATTCAGTGCTCAATCCCTTTCTTATAAGAAGATAAGAACATAGGAATAACAATTTTGGATTAGATAAAAGCCTGTCTGTTTCATCATCCTGCTTCCCACAGTGGTCAGCTAGAGGTTTACGGGAAACCCACAGGCAAGATATCAGGATAACTTCCCATTCCCTGGTGATTGGTGTTCAGAGAAACATTATCTCTGTTACTGTAGATAATATGTAGCCATAATGACTACTGACTGTTGTAGGCTTCCATAAAAGTTGTCCAAGTATCAACTGCATCTTGTGGTAGGCAGTTCTTTGGTTTAAACTAGGCGCTGTCTGGAGGAATACTTTCTTTTGCTATTCCACAGTCTCCCATCATTCATAGAATCAGAGAATAATTGAGTTGGAAGGAGTCTATAAGGTCATCAAGTCCAAACCCCTGCTCAGTGCAGGAATCCAAATCAAAACAGATCTGACAGATGGTTGTCCAGTTTCCCCTTGAATGCATCCAGCGTTGGAGCACTCACCACCTCCCGAGGTAATTGGTTCCACTGTTGTATTGCTTTAACAGTTAAGAAGTTTTCCTGATGGTCAGTGTAAATCTATCTTCCTGTAACTTGAGCCCATTGTTGCATGTCCTGTGCTCTGGGGTGATCAAGAACAGATCCTGCCCCTCCTCTGTATGACTACCTTTCAAGTCTTTGAAAAGTGCTATCTTATCTCCCCTCAGTCTTCTTTTCTGAAAGCTAAGCATACCCAGTTCTTTCAGTCTTTCTTCATACATCTTGGTTTCCAGTCCCCTGATTAAATTTAACTGGCTGGCTGCACGTTTTTTCTCTACTTAAAAGAAAGATAGAAAAACTGCTTGTCCACATGACACAAAATCTATCTCTATTTGGTTCTCCCAACGTCACCTCTTCTCTCAAATACAGAACTTTCCTCATAGGGAAGCTGCTTCCAACCTCTTGATCATCTGGTGTTATCCTTTTCTGTCCCCATCTATTTTGGTGTCAGAAGGGCTGCATAATCCTACTGCACTATGAGGTGAGAGAGGAGCATTCAGGCAGAGCCTAATTGCCTGCTTTCAGAGGAAGCCAGCTTATCAGATCTCTGTATAAAGCAGGCCTACTTCCTCTGAGGAGTCAGCTTTGGAAAAGTTTGGTCTTTGGACTACATGCAGGCTGGGACGTTTGGGGAATTATAGTCCAGAAATAACTCCCCAGCTTTGGGTTTAGGAGACACGCTCGGATCTCATTGACTCATCTGAAAGCACCAAGATGGATTCCTTTGAGGATTGTGAATAATCCTTACCTCTCCTGCACATGACTGAAAGTAAAACTTCACAAGGTTCATGGGAGAGGTGTGCTTTCCATTACTTTGTTTTTTGAAAGTGTCTTTCTAAAATGGTATGTGTGGGGGATGCTAGATGTCATGGGCTTGGCTTTGGATGGGAGATGCCCTGGTTCTGCAACAGATCCCATTAGGCAGAGCAACTTTGAGCAAAGCATAGTCTCACCTTGCCTAACCTTGCCGAGTTTGTGGAGGATAAAAATAAGATAATCCTGTGTAGGTTCACCTGCACTGCCTGGAAGATTGTGCAGGAGCATAACATCATGTGATATAAATACTTCCTCCAAAAGCTTTGGAGATCCTGTTAGGATGATCTGTATTAACTGTAGGGCAGAATAATGGAGGCATAATAGGGACAGGAAGTAGGACCTTGACATCAGTTTCCCCAGACTTGTGGAATGGATGTTGTTTAAAAGTCTACCACTCGATCGATTGATCTTTTGGAAGGAGGTGCAAAATAACTCCATCTATTTGACCTTCATTTCAACTAGCAAGTTAGTTTGTTTTGTTCTTTCTCTGCAGAGTTTTTGTCTTAATTGCTGTGGTTGTTCTTAGGCCAACCCAGATTTTGTGGGGATTTTGTACTGTGACTTTACATTGGAGAGAAGGTGAGGACTGCTGTTTATAATTCTGCTTCAGGTAACAAAATGCCTTGGGAAGGCTCTACCGGGACAGCAACTGATATTTTCATAGAGAAAAAAATAATAACAAGAGAGGAAAAGTAGTATTATAATGTCATAAGCTGGATAGCTCAGTGGTTTAGGTATCTGGCCACAGAGCCAGAGGCTGGGTGTTAGATGCCTCCCTGACAGGGGCTGAACTCAGCGACCTATAGGGTCCCTTCCAGCTCTGCAGTTCTAGGATTATTATAATGAAAGATGTAAGCACTAGATCTCTGTGTCTTCTGTGAAGAAAAAGAACTGCATATAGACAAAATATAACAAGTACCATACCTTACTGGAAGGCTGAGAGAGAGCACTGTATATTATGCAAAAATTATGTTAATAGTCTTCCCCCCAACCCAGGTTTCTTTCATATGTTTTGGACTGTAACTCCCATCATCCCAGCCAGCATGGCTGGTGGTCTGATGTGATGGAAATTGTAGTCCAACATTTGTAAAAGGTAGTATATGCTTATACTATACTTTAATATATATATATATATATCCAGGCAGTGTAGCGTGCTCTGAATGCCCTAAAATATTTCTCCCTTCTCGCACTCTGTTCCCAAATCCTGTAATATTCAGCAATCAGAACAATGTAAGTGATTCAATGCATATTTTATTGTTTGCTTTTCCACAGTTGCTGATTCTGTTGTTCTTAAAACAGAAGCTTAAAACCAGTCACATTCTGGCTACATTAAAAAAAAAACACAGCTGTTTAAGTTACTTCTGTGTCCTTTTCAGCCACTGCAGGTACCAAATCCCTTTCAAACACATTGGAATAATGACACTTCTTTCAATATCTTCTGCAGCAAGCATGGTGTGGTTTGCATAAGAAAAAACACACACTGGGTGTTAACAAGGATCTGGCTAATTGTATGAACTGTTCTAAGTAAATGATCCTAAAAAGTCTTTCCTTGGCGGACAGCCTAAAAATAGAGGGAGAAAAGAGCAGGCAGATTGTGTGTTGACTGCTCTAAATACCAAGCATTCAAGAGGGATTATCTTCTATTATTTATTTTTCAGAGTTCTTTTCGGTTGGAATCTGCAACTGAGGTTAAAGGGAGCATACGCTGTAGTTCACTAGGAAGAAAACTAAGGGAATGCCCATGCATGAGTCCTGGAACATACCGCATGCAGAGGGATGT
The DNA here is from genome assembly GCA_037013535.1 of Intellagama lesueurii. Classification (NCBI taxonomy): domain Eukaryota; kingdom Metazoa; phylum Chordata; class Lepidosauria; order Squamata; family Agamidae; genus Intellagama; species Intellagama lesueurii. The sequence continues at coordinate 14,810,122 of JBAJHW010000003.1, forward strand.
GGGAAGTGATCTTGTAGTAATAATGTGATTGTTTATTAATAGGTATAGAGTACAACTCATGTAATCAAGGCAATTTAAATCAAAGGGCTTGATCCAGACTAAGTTAGCAGGATTCATCAGGGGGTAGCTCTGTAGCAAGGCCACTTTATCAAATACAGTTCATTTTTTTCTCAACTTCAGAAGTCTTGTAAACATATTTAAGTTGGTGGGGAATTGTAATCAGCAGGGTCAGGGGGAATGAAATGCAAAAAGCACATCTAAATGCAGCAACTTTGTTGGAAGGATTCCATCAATAACCATAAGAACAATACTAGAAACAGATTTAAAAAACAGTATTTTAAATCAGGTTTCCAGTATATGTTCTCTATCCACTATAATGTTCTCTACCTTGGCTGGTTGCAGCACTCCACGTTCCCAGACAGATGGTCTTTTCCATCATCTGCTATCTGATTCCTTTTTTAAAACTACAGATACCAGAGATTGGGTGTAGTTATTATAAAAGCTAAGCTGTCTGGGTGTACATCTGAACAGATGCTGTACAATCTGAAGAACCACGGTCTCAACTCACTGCCTTTTGGACTGCATGATGGTTATGTTTTGAAGCAAAAGACCACATTTGAGATCAAGAGTATTTTTATCTTACCTCCTCTGAAGACACTGAAACAGATTATGTACTTAGATACAGAAAATCAAGCCATAAAAGATTATACCACTTATCTGGGAGTAAGGTCTTTTGTGCTTGGAGGGGGTTAATGTTTACGATTCCAGTGCATGTACTAAGAACTTTCTGGGACAAGAATTGGTACTTGCTAGACAGAACCATCTTATTTTCTTCATGGAAAGTAAACATCCGTGTTCTCTTGCTGGCAAGTGTACATGTTACTGCTTTTCAAAATAGTACAGTACTTCCAATGTACCTGATCTGTTGTGTCATTTACATTGTTTATCTTCAAATGTGAAATATTATTACATCTGGATTGTGGTGTTACAGAGAGAGCAGGCTTCAGTGCAATAGCTAGTTCAGATAGAATTCGCTGGGGACAGGTTCTTGGTCTCTGAATAAGCTCAGGCAAGCCCAGGGTGTTGAGAAGAGATTGGAAGCATTTCAGTTCAAGCCCAGGATGCAGGTAACGATAATAACAGACTAATTCCAGCGTGCTCTAGACTATTTATTTACCAGGTGATTTGATCCTTCCTTAATTGCCCAATTGTGCTCTGCAATTCCAAAATGATTCTAGTCAGTATTTTCACTTTATGTGAATGGAACCATTTTCTTCCTGTACTTCACAAACAAGATGCCCCTCTTGGATAAATGTTGGAATTATCTCTTCAAGACAGGGTCTTTTGTTCTTTACTTTCACAGATGAATTAATCCATTTCTCAAGTTTCTTCTTGAGATTAAATGTAAACAAAGAACAGACTGACAGATTTAGCTGCCTTCTGGCAGCGAGTAGGCATGATAGCTCCACAGTCAATTAAAACACATCATAGGCAAACACAGAAAATGCTGAGAAATTAATTGCCCTCAAGAAAATATTCTTCATACAATAACTTAGCAAATGGACCTTGAACAGCCCAGAGATGGCTGAAGAAGTTTGGGTGCCTGAAGTAGAAAATCCAAACAACCTCTCCTCTTTGTACACTAATTAACATGGGACACAATTAGGTCTGGGCACATCTGTCAGTTTTGGTGGCACTTCATTTCTCAGTTTTCTGACCTCAAGTTTCTTTCCTCCTATTTCCATATCAGTTTAGTTTCCTCTTTTTTGAGGTCCATACCACCATACCACCTATCCGCTTTTCTAGCTCTACTCCCAGCCAAATGGTACTAGGTGACCGTATCAGCCACACATACCCCAGGCCACATGGTACTGTTGGTAAACGCCACGTCGGCAAAAAATAAGACCGCCCTCATCCATGACTTAATTTTGGATGAGGGGGCCGACCTGGCATGTATTACTGAGACCTGGGTGGGAGAAGAAGGAGGAGTTCCTCTATCTCAGTTGTGTCCCCCTGCGTACTTGGTCCAACACCAGGGTCGCCCGGAGGGTTGGGGAGGAGGCGTGGCAATAGTCTACAAGGTTTCCTTCCACTTTTCCAGACTCCCTGTCCCCTTGGGAATTGGTCTTGAGGGCCTGTATTGTGTGTTGGGCTCAAGAGACAGACTGGGGATTCTGTTGGTGTACCTCCCACCCTGCTGCTTACCAACAGTCTTCCTACCTGAGCTGACGGAGGTGATCTCGGACCTGGTGGTGAGGACCCCCAGACTTTTGGTACTGGGGGACCTCAACCTCCATGCCGAGGCCACCTTAACAGGGTCGGCTCAGGACTTCATGGCCGGCATGACAACCAACATGTCATCGGCCCGACTCATGAGAAAGGCCATACACTTGACCTAGTATTCTCAACGGGACGGGGGGGGGGGGATGGTGGTCCGGATGTGGTGAGTTTATCTTTGACCCCATTGTCATGGTCGGACCATTTCCTGGTAAAGTTTAGACTCTCTGCCGCTACTACCCTCTGCAGGGGAGGGGGATCAATTAAAATGATCCACCCCCAGAGACTTATGGATCCTGAAGGATTCCTGAATGCTCTAGGGGAGTTTCCAGCTGATATGGTCGGCGCTCCTGTCGAAGCCCAGGTCGCTTTGTGGTACAAGGTGATGGCCCGGGCGGTTGACACAATCGCACCTAGGCACCCTCTCCCTGCCTGCAGAGCCTATATGGCTCCATGGTACACAGAGGAGCTTCTGGCTATGAAGCGGTTGGGGAGATGGCTTGAGTGCAGATGGAGGAAATATCGCTGCGACTATGACCAAACACAGCTTAGAGCCCATTATCGGGCCTACTCTGTGGCGATACGGCTGGTGAAACGGCAGCATTTCTCCAGTCGTATTGCTTCCTCGGCGTGTCATCCAGCAGAGCTATTTCGAGTGGTCTGGGACCTTCTTCAGCCTAATGGTTCAGCGGAGGTCCCAGACCACTTAGTGGCTCGCTGTAACAAATTTGTTACACACTTTGAGGGGGAAATTGCTCAGATTCGCAAAGAGTTGGACTTCACTGATGATGTAGAGCCTATGGTTGTGTCCAGTGCTCCGGACTTATGTCATAATTTATTGGATGAGTTTCAGTTGTTACGACCTGAGGATGTGGACAGGGTGCTTGGATCGGTTCGTGCCACCACCAACTCGACCCTTGCCTATCATGGCTAATAAAGGAATCTGCCGGGGGGTTCACACCTGGATCCTGGAGGTCATCAACTCCTCATTAAGAGAGGGAGTGGTCCCCGCCCCGTTAAAGGAGGCAGTGATTCGCCCACTCCTAAAAATGCCTAATCTGGACCCAGGTCTAGTGATCAACTACCGACCAGTAGTGAACCTCCCTTTCCTGGGCAAGGTGTTGGAATGTGTGGTGGCTGAGCGGCTCCAGGCTCTCCTGGATGAAACGGATTATCTAGATCCATTTCAATCGGGTTTCAGGCCGGGTTATGGGATGGAGACTGCCTTGGTCGCCCTGTTTGACGACCTTTGCTGGGAGAGAGATGGGGGAATGCGTCCCTGTTGATTGTTCTGGACCTCTCAGCGGCTTTCGACACCATCAACCATGGGGTGCTTCTGGACAGATTGGCTGGGATGGGAATGGGAGGCACCGTTTTATGGTGGTTCCGCTCCTACTTGGCTGATCAGGTCCAGAAGGTAGTGCTGGGGCACAGTAGCTCTGATCCATGGCGGTTGCGTCATGGGGTTCCTCAGGGCTCTATACTGTCCCCCATGCTATTCAATATCTACATGAAACCGCTGGGGGAGGTTTGAGCTGAGGAGTCAGCAATATGCTGACGACACCCAGCTCTACCTCTCATTCTCTACCAATCCAGGTGTGGCAGTCACCATTCTGAACTTGTGCCTGGACTCGATAATGGACTGGATGAGGGTCAATAAACTGAGGCTCAATCCAGACAAGTCGGATGTGTTGCTGGTAGGTGCTCCGCCAGATAAGTTAAAGGGCCATTTCCCTGCCCTAGACGGGGTTACACTTCCCCTAAAGCAGCGGTCCCCAACCTTTTTAACTCTGCGGACTGGTTGGGGAAGGCAGGGTACCCCCCACACACACTTGCGCGGGGGCACAGCGGATGCGTGCTCGCGCATGTGTGTGCACACTTGTGCGCATGCGCAAAGGGTGGGGGCACTCGGGGGACACTCGCGTACACTCACAAAGGGGTGGGGTGGGGTCGCGCTCATGCGCACACGCACAGTTGCATGCATGCGCAAAGGGGCTGTGCGGGGGGGGGTGGGAGTGCATGTGGGGAGTGGGTGGAAGATCTGTCTCTGTGGCCCAGTCTGGCCCAGGCCCTAAAGGACAGGGTCCGCAGCTTGGGGGTGATCCTTGACCCGGGTCTGACCTTGGAAGACCAGGTAGACTCGGTGTCCAGGGGTGCCTTCTTATAGCTCCAGAGAAAATATCAACTTCGCACTTACCTGGATGAGCGGAGTCTGGCAACAGTCACACATGCATTGGTAACAACCAGACTGGACTATTGCAATGCGCTATACGTGGGGCTGCCTTTGAAGACGGTCCAGCGACTGCAACTGGCACAGGACCGGGCTGCGCGGCTGGTAAGTGGTGCCGCCGTGCGGACTCATATCACGCCGGTTCTTACTTTGACATATAAAGCCCTAAACGGCTTAGGACCTGGTTACCTAAAGCAGGGGTCCCCAACTCCTGGTCCGCGGCCCAGTGCTAGTCCATGGGCTTGCCGGAACTGGGCTGCGGAGACAGATCTCGAGCCCCCCGCTCCCCCCATGCACGGAGCCCGCACCCCCCTGCGGTCCCAAAAAGGTTGGGGACCGCTGACCTAAAGGACCACCTTCTTCCATACGAGCCTGCCCGTCCTCTAAGACAGTGGTCCCCAACTTTTTCCCAACTGCAGACTGGTTTGGGGGGGCGTGGTGCGCCCACAGGGAGGCGGAGCTCATGCGCGTGCATGCACACATGCTCGGGAGCCCCCGCTTGTGCGCATACGCACAGCATGCTTACAGGGGGAGGAAGGTGCTCGCGTGCATGTGCGCGATGGTGCTCGTGGAGGGGGCGCTCACGGGGGGGTAGGAGATCTGTGTCCGCGGCCCAGTCCTGGATAGACTGCGAACTGCTGCCGGGTCGCAGACCGGGGGTTGGGGACCTCTGCTCTAAGATCAGGCCAGGAGGCCCTTTTGAAGGTGCCATCCCTGAAATAGGTGAGGGGGATGGCATGCCGAAATAGGGCCTTCTTGGCTGTTGCCCCCCAACTTTGGAACGCCCTCCCTATAGAGATCCGCCTGGCTCCAACACTTTTGGCTTTTCGGCGCCAGGCAAAGACCTTTCTGTTTAGCCAGCATTTTAATTAAATAGTATCCTTTAGCTGGCCGTATGAGCAGCAGGATTTATTAATGATAAATTGACTGTTTTAATATAGGGTATTATTATAATATTGCCTATTTTTAATGATTTTAATGTTTTCTAAAGTTTTAATATTGTTGTACGCTACTCAGAGACCATTGGTAATGGCGCGGCTAACACATCTTGTAAATAAATAAATAAAGACTATTTACACACATTTTTGTGTGCCTTTCTCCAATCTTACAGATTTTTGGTTGTTGTAGGTTTTTCGGGCTATTTGGCCGTGTTCTGGACGTTTTTCTTCCTAACGTTTCACCAGTCTCTGTGGTTGGCATCTTCAGAGGACAGGAGTTAGAACTCTGTCTGTGTTCTGGTGTAGTGTGTGGGATAGTTGAGTATTTGTAGCTGTGGGATCAGCTTTTTGTCCTTTTCAGGAGATAGGGTGATTATGGTGATCAGGGTGTTTTTTGTTATGGGTGTATTGTTGTGATAAGGGGGGCAGATGATCTGTCACTGTGATTGATGGGTGTTGTTAGCTGGTCTTTTGTGTGCAGTTATCCTTGTGGCTGGGTAGAGTTCGTTGACCTTTTTGCGGGCTGTATTTTTCAATGGCTTCCCTGTGTAGTCTAACATAATGATTGGTGGACAACAGCAGGAAGAAAAACCTCCAGGACACGGCCAAACAGCCAGAAAAACCTACAACAACCATCGGATCCTGGCCGTGAAAGCCTTCGAGAATACATTACAGATTTTTGTGCATGATTTTGCTTAAAATGCACAGGCTAGACTCCTGTTATATATTTGCAGTGGCATAGCTCCATTGGTGCAACTCCAATTGTTGCAAGATAAGAAATCAGGACAAGTGTTTGTTATCACACTCTAGGTGACACAACTAGTGTGTGATGCCAATTTCTTAAGTTGCAGTGAAGCACTGCTGAAATCTGTACTGGTGGAAGTTACATCACACCTATCTATGGATATAACAGATTCTGGCTGCTGTGTTTTTTGTTTTTTGTTTTTGCAGGCAGGTATTGCAGATATAATACATTTATGTATTATATTTTTTACAGACATGCACATTTCTCTGTGCACCTTTCCCTGATATATAAGTTTTGTTTGCCTTGCCTTGAGAACTGCATCACAAAACAAGTGTGTTTTGGTTCATATATTGGTTCAGAAAATGGAAATTAACAAATAAACCTGTCCCCCCACCCCATCCCTAGATGCAGTCTACTGAGACATTCACCTAGACAGGTCTAACTGGAATGAATATGAGTTCTGTGACTACAACACTGATTATGTCCTACCGTGGAGTCTGTCTCCTTCTGCCTAGCATTAGCATGCTGCATTCTCAAACTGGGGGGCTCTCACTACTTGTTGGCCTTCCTTCCAAACCTGGGCCTGCATAAATATGTTAGCATCAACTAGATCAGTGGTTCTTAACCTTGGGTCTCCCAGGTGTTTTTGGACTGCAACTCCCAGAAGCCTTCACCACCAGCTGTACTGGCTGGGGTTTCTGGGAGTTGCAGTCCAAAAACACCTGGGAGACCCAAGGTTAAGAACCACTGAACTAGATGATAACTGTCTTACATTTTGCAGTATTGTGTCCTTTTGGAACTAGAAGACATCAAAGCATTTCTAGTAGCAGGGTATCCTTGTTAAGATTTAAGCAGTTCTTAGGCCAGGGGTGAGGAGCATGTGGTGCTCCAGAGGTGGTTGGATTCCCACATATGTCAGCATAAAGGATTATGGGAGTTGTAGTCCAGCAACATCTTAAGACCCAAAGTTTCTCCATCCCCATCTTAGGTCAAGAGCTTACTTACTTACTTACTTTATTGGATTTTTACCCCGCCCCCCTAGACAAAGTCTACTCGGGGCGGCTTACAAATATCATAAAAACATCATTATATAATAAAATCATAAAACATCATAATTTTTAAACAATTAGATTAGATTAATACCAAGATGGGAGTGATTATAAAACAAAGAATAGATAACAATTATTGACTGAAGGGAAGGCCTGCCTAAAGAGCCAAGTTTTTAAATGGCTTTTAAAAACACCCAGCGAGAGTGCCAGTCGGATCTCAGTTGGGAGACTATTCCATAGCCGAGGGGCCACTGCCAAGAAGGCCCGGTTTCTTGTTCTTTCTTTCCGGGCCTCTCTCGGCGTTGGGCCTCTCTCGGCGTTAGGCCCCTCAGCCGTCCCTCCTGGCTATGCCGAGTGATTCGGGTAGATCTAGGTGGGAGAAGACGATCTGCCAAGTATCGAGGTCCCAAACCGTTTAGGGCTTTGTACGTCATCATTAACACTTTGAAGTCAATGCGGAAACGAATGGGCAGCCAATGCAAGGCAGCCAGACTGGGAGAGATATGTTGATATTTTCTTACCCCACTAAGAAGTCTGGCCGCTGCATTCTGCACCATTTGAAGTTTCCGCGTCAATCTCAAAGGTAGCCCCACGTAGAGCGCATTACAGTGGTCTAATCTCGAGATTACGAGCGCATGGACAAGAGTAGTGAGGGCCCCCCCATCAAGATAGGGTCGCAGCTGGGCAATCCGCCATAGATGGAAATAGGCGGAGCGGGCCACGGACGCCACCTGGGTTTCCATGGTAAGCGCTGGGTCCAGATGTATCCCCAAGCTGCGAACCCCACTCTTTGCGGTGAGAGTCGTCCCCCCAAAAGAAAGGGAGTCACCCAATCCGCTGATGGAGGGACCACCCACCCTCAGGACCTCCGTCTTGTCCGGGTTCAGCCTCAACCCATTCAGCTGCATCCATTGCAGTACAGCCTCCAGGCAGCGCTGAAGGGATAGAACGGCATCCACTGAAGTAGGTGAAAAGGAGATGTAGAGCTGCGTGTCATCAGCGTACTGGTGGCACGATGCCCCACACCCCCTGATGGCCTCACCCAGCGGCCTCATATAGATATTAAACAGCGTTGGGGAGATGATCGACCCCTGCGGAACCCCACAATTGAGACTCCACGGGGCCGAAACACTCTCCCCAAGCTGTACTCTCTGAGGGCGGTCCTCTAAGAAGGATCGGAGCCAGGCAAGCGCCAGGCCACCGATTCCCAACTCGGAGAGCCTCCCCAGGAGGATACCGTGGTCGACGGTATCAAAGGCGGCTGAGATATCGAGGAGACCAACAAGGACATATTGCCCCTGTCTGCCTCCCTCAACAGGTCATTCAACAGTGCGACCAGTGCCGTTTCTGTGCCATAACGCGGCCTGAAGCCCGACTGAAATGGGTTCAGGGCGTTGGTTTCGTCCAAAAGTGTCTGAAGCTGGTCTGCCACCACCCTCTCCACCACTTTGCTAAGGAAAGAAACATTGGCGACGGGCCTATAATTTCCAATATCATCCGCTGCCAAATTTGGTTTCTTCCTAATGGGCCTAATGAGTGTCTCCTTGAGGGCAAGAGGAACCTTGCCCTCCTGGAGAGACCCATTAATTATTGCTGTGGCCCATTCCGTTGTTACTGGTCTGGCTACTTTGATTAGCCAGGCCGGGCAAGGGTCAAGGGAGGAGGTGGTGGCCCAACAGCGATCAAGCGCTTTGTCCACCAATTCTGGTGTCACAGGCTGAAAGAATTCAAGAGTCACCGGGCAAGGCGGAGCGCTGGACATCTCTGCTCGATCCGCTGTATTTAAAAAAGGAGAGAGGTCCCGGCGGATGGCCTCCACTTTTGATTTTAAAAATGCTGCAAATTGGTCAGGTGAGATATTAGTGGGAGGCCCATCACCCAGACCAATTCCGGATAGATCGCGAACTATACGGAAAAGTTCCGCCTGCGTGTCTTCTTTGAGGGAAAGATCTTCTTTCCCTCAAGGAGGCTGTCGGTGATGAATTCGAGTTTATGGGGGCTGAGGCCCCAAGCCAAGCAGTCAGAATCAAAGGCAAAGCAGGATGTAACATCTGAAGGAGCTCACATTAAGAGCTGATTGAGAAGCCACAGTGATCTGGGTTGTTTTAAACATATACCTTTATTCTGCTGTCAGTGATGTCAAATACAGAGTAGTTTCCCAAACCATAGAGTCACATTCCAAATCCAGATATTTTGGCATTGAGATAAATGAACTGGTTAGAAGCTCAGACACTTTGCTAACTTGGTGTGAAAAATCTTGGGAATTTTGCTGGTAAGATTAAAATTATATTTAATTTTTTTAAATTTGTTTGTTTGTTTGTTTGTTTGTTTGTTTTTTGTTTTGTCTTCTCTGTAGGCTACTGTATACATTATTAGAAAGAACTGTATTTTCCTGAACCATCTGGCTGGTTTGCTGAGAAACATATGGCTTCACAGAAAGCAAATAGAGAATGCATTATAGAAGTATCTATAGATTGGTGGAAATGGATGCTGGAGATGATTAGTTAATGGTGAATGACAGAATTCTTTAAATTAAATTGACTTTATAAGAGTGAGAGGTTGAGCTGATAAGACACATTTTTCATTAGATGCTCTCAATATCTCTGAATTTATAGAGCAAAACGTAACAATACAATTCTATGCATGTCTTCTCAGAATTCCCACTGAGTATCCAAGTTGTCTGCCGGGTAGGTGTGTAACTGATTACACCCTAAGCTTATTTTAATAGCTTAACTGGACAGACATCAGCCTATTTAGATGTTGTCATGTCCAAGAAGAGGACATGAACTTGGAAAAATAGCTTTTTTGGACTACTGTTACTGGAATATCCCAGACAGGATGGCCACTGCCTTTGAAGGATGCACAATTCTGCAAAGTATTACACAAAAAAGAAATTTCTCCAACATTTGTACACTAAATGTGTATACTGCATGGCTATGTAGAATCATAGAATTGTGGACCTGGAAAGGATCCCATGGATTATTGTATCTGGCCCCTGCCAATGCAGGAAATCCACACATTAATGCATCGCTAACAGGTGACCATCCAATCTCTGCTTAAAAATTTCCAGTGAAGGAGATTCCACCAGCCAATTCCATTATCGAGTGGCTCTCACTGTTAGGAAGTTCTTCCTAATGTTTAGTTGAAATCTCCTTTTTTGTAACTTGACTCTATTATTTCTGGTCCCATCCTTTTGAGCTGTAAAAAAACAAGCCAGCTCCATCTTCCATATGACAGCCCTTCAAATACTTGACATGGCTATAATATCGTCTCTCAGCCTTCTCTTCTCCAAGCTAAACATGCAGAGTTCCATCAACTCATACAGCTTGGTTTTCAAACCTTCTGCCATTTTGGTTGTCCTCCTCTGGACATGTTCCAGTTTCTTGATGGGCCTGTTAACCTGTTATGCCCAGAACTGGACACAACACTCTAGATAAGATCTGATCAAAGTACAAAAAAGAAGTGCTATTACTTCGGTTGATCTGGACATTATAATTCTGTTGAGACACCCGAGTACAGTATTCTATACTGCCTCATCATGTTTAACCTGTGATGTGCTAAGACTCCTAGATTCTTTTTACATGTACTACTTACAAGCCAGCTTCCATTCATCCTATATTTGTATGTCTGATTTTTTCTGCCTAAGTGCAGCACTTTACACTTTTCCCTATTGAAACTCATTTTGTTTGTACTCATTTCTCTAAACTGTTCAGGTCTTGTTGAATCCTGATTCTGTACCCTGATGTATTACCAACCCCTCCAAGCTTGGTGTCATCTGCAAATTTAATGACCATTCCTTCCGTACTGTCATCTGAGTCATTATTGTCTGTGACTTACGTACATAACATAATGCTTCAGACATTACTGTGGATGTTACTGTGCTGTGTTCCTACGAGCCTTCCAGGTGTATGAACTTGACCATTGGTTAAATTTTTGTTAGATGCTCATTATACAGCAACCAGCTGTAAAAGAGGGGCAGGGGTCATTTGTTTCTTAATAAGTGAGTTGCATTTAATAATTTGGACCATTTATTGTGGAGCATTTTTTTCCAGATAAGACATACTTTATCCATAGCAGAATAAGGCCAGTGGATGCTAAGTGCCCCAAGACTGTAGGAGAGGCATCTGTCACCCAAAAGAAAATTGTAAAGAAAGAATATGGTACAACTTGGGCTGGATTTACTTCTGTCTCTCCATAGCCTGCTTTTTTCATCATTCCCAGTTTAAGAAACAGTTCTATAGTAAAATTCTTGCCTCTTTTCCTCAGATGATTAAAGAGAGGTTGTTACAATTTAGGAGACAGAGAGTGGGGAAACAGTGATGTGTGGCAGAAACCCATATGCATGTATGTCATACTTTGTGTTTATCCAGTGCAGGGTTCCAGAATTCCATTTGTGAGGATATGCATGAAGTCTTGGTAAATATCTGGGCATCACGTGCCATCTTAATAGTAACAAGACCCAAACATAATAGTGAAAAACTGCTTTCTTCCTTTTGGGGGGGTGGGGGAAAAGGTTGGAATAATCAGAAGTGGATTTGTGCATAGTTTCCAGGTTGACTCACACATTCTGCTTCCTTAATCCTTTATCAAGTTGATTGCTCACTTCACTACTAGATTATTTGGTGTTTGATTGCTTGGTGATTTTCACATCAAAATGTACGATCTGATTTGGTTGAGAAATATTCCAGTTGACTTTTTAAGTGCCGGTGAAAGATATGAATCCATGAAGACAATGCATTCACAAGAACAAGCCTATGTTTGATGTAAGACAGGTAGATGTGGGAACTAATGAGCCACCGGATATAGAGTGAACCATGGCATGGTCTTTAAGAGCTGGAAAAAACAACAACAACCCCAAGTGGCAGTGCTGTGGAAAGATTGATTGTTCACTTCACTGTGGACTAGATGGAATTCCTAAGGATTTGTCCATTTGAATTGTTGCTTACAGACCAAATTATGTTTGGATACAAAAACCGGAAAGGGAAAGAAAAACAAAAAGCTGATTGGATGTTTCAAATATCCTGGCAGCTACCCAGGAAGCTTTTATTGTGGAAGGTGGGATATAAACATTTTAATTAAATAAAATGTGTACATTTCTTATCATCACTAATTTTGTCATTGAGGGTCAGGCAAGAGATACGCTCATCTATGTCAGGAGTGACCAGCTGTGGCCATCTGCATGTAATTTTTGTTTTTGCCTACAATTTCCATCACTCCTAGCTGGCATAGCCAAGGATAATGAGAGTTGCAGTCCAAAAGCATCTGGAGGGCCATATTTGCCCACCTCTGATCTGTGGCTTAGCATTACTACAACAGTGACTACTACTATTACAGGCATTATTTCTTAGTAACAGGCTTGTCCTTCCATTTTCGACAGTGATTTCAGGGCAACATGGTGGGCTTTTCTTCCCCTGTTGTACCATTACAACCACCCTGTGAATTAGGTCAGGCTGAAAGAGAATGAATGGCCAGATGTCGTGAGTTTCCTAGTGGTAGGGAAACCTGAACCTGACTCCCAGGCTAGCACTCCAACTGCTGGCTTTCATGGTTAGTTATTAGTAATATGAATTAATTAATAGTGTTCATTATTAGTTCACTGTCTCTTTTGTTCCTTTGGAAGGAAGCCTCTGTATTATCCCTCACAGGGCTGTGGAATGCTCCATATGTGGCCAGGTTGTGGCTGCCATCAGCTGTAGCCAGCCTAGATGGTGATGAGAGATGCAGGAAGCTGTAATTCAATAGCATTCTTAGGGCCATATGTTCCCCACCTCTAATCTTGGATGACAGTTAAGAAGTTATTTCTCCATGCATTTGCAGGGAGATTATTCAGTTTACTTGTCTGTGATGCAAATTTCTACCTCTAGAAGGATTAAAATGGTTTTAAAGTAGTTACAATACCAGATGCTGTTCTGCTCTTTTTTTGGCCATGGGATTTCTTGCTGCTTTTTATTGATGTGGTCTACGTCACCATGTTTAGAAGCAGTTGACTTCTCTGAGTGCCAGATGTTGGAGGGGTGGTGGCTGTTGTCATCATCCCCTTCCTGATCATCATCATAGTGCACTACTTATGAGAAACCAGAAGCATTTGTCTCCTTACTTTGGAAAAAGCATTAGACAAGAGAGACTTTGTTTCAGCCAACAGGAGATTTTGAATAGTGCCTCTAGACTAAACAGGTCAATTTCCTCCACTCTTATTTATTCAGACTTCACAAGTACATAGGCAGGATATTGTCTGCGTGGGTGGAGGATCGTTCATGTCATGTAAGTTTTTCATTTAATTGATCTTATTCTGGTATCAAAAACAACGGAGGAAAAAAGGCCTAATTTATATAATTTACAGGGGTGGACATGCATCAGATTATTGTGCCTGAGTATGTATGGATGGTTCAGACTGGTGACATTCTGATGGCTTTCACAGGGCAGAGAGATAGTTTATACATTTAAAAAGAAGCACATTGCCTAGTGCAATGATTCCCAACTTTGGGTCACCCAGGTGCTCATGGACTGCAATTCCTAGAAGCCTTCATCACCAGCTGTGCTGGCTGGGGTTTCTGGGAGTTGCCGTCCAAGAACACCTGGTTACCCAAGTTTGGGAACCACTGGCCTGATGTATACTATATGCAGTGGGCTAACCAAAGGTGAGTTGTTTTTTTTTTAAATAGGATTCCCAGGATCCCTGAAAAAGCATAGCCAGTAACCACTTGCAAAGTTTTTCTTCTTTCAGCTAAAGTCGTTTAGTTTTCTGCATTGCAGAAATAATGCTGATTTAGGACTATGCAGGCATGAAGTTCATGCAGTTATAAATTGATTTTTTAAAAAAAAACTTGTGAGAGAGGGGAGAAGGGGGGGTGAGAGAGGGAGATTATGACTGTGATGGGGAGAGGCATTAACTCTTTGCTCCCACTTGAACCCTTGTCCTCCATTGCCATTCCTGTTTGCATCAGAAAGGAATCGCCCTTTGGTGCCAAGATGCAGTGGAGGCAGCTGAGATTGCCCTAAATTGGAGACAAGGAGCAAAGTGAGTGATGTGGATAGGGGAAGTATGGCAAAAGCAGGGAATGGCTGTGAACAACCCAGGGTGAACAGAGGGAGCGTTTTCCTCCGTCTGTGTTTGCTGCACTGAAGCTAAAAAATAGCTTCTATGTTTGCATTCTTCTGCTTGTGGCCCTTTGCCAAATGCTGGACTTTCAAATCAAAGCCGTTGTTATCTCTTTCATGCAAACTAGGGAATGTTGTCTGTGTAACTTCCATTCTAGAATTGTGTTTACTGTTCCAGTGACTGAACTTGCAAAGCTACTACAGTAAACAGTGAAATTGATAGAGGGACGTATTCTGCAAAAGCCTTACGGGGGGACTGGAGTAAACTATGCAATCAGAACTTGACTTTGAATGTCAGGAGTTGTAAGACGATGCTGAGGTCCCTATGTTTGCTTTTTCTGCTTTGAAAAAATTGTTGACATACAGATCTTGCATTTAAAATATACTCTAACATATAAATATAACCTAAATATCAATATATAAATACAATCTAAAGGCATTTTCAGAGGTGATGCTAACAATGACTTTTAGCCCTAACACCTTTTTTTAAAAAATAGACAAATTTGGTTAGGAGAAGAAATGGGCATCAATAATGGAAAACAGTAGTTTTTAGATATACATGTATTATCTGTTGCCTGGGCCCTTTTTTCTTCTCTTTTTTTTCTTTCTTTTTCCTTCTACATGAATGAGGAGCATTTGTGGAAACACTGAACACCTGAAATTGTGTGGTCCAGGCATGACATCATTGCGCTTAGGTGGTGTGTGTAGGTCTGTATTCATTAGGGGGCCTTGGAAAAAATTTGGGGAGGTGAATGCGAGTCTCAGAGTCTTCCAGCTGGCGCAGCTGTAGCCAGGCTGGCTTAGGGGGGTTCTGGAAGTTGTAATTTAAAAATACTTTTCCATGTGTTTTGTATTAGCTGTATTTATATCTCACCCTTTCCTCTGATTCCACTTAAAGTGGTATATGTTATTCTGTGTTTGTGTATTCTGTGCTGTGAAGTTGGAACTGACTTATAGCAACCGTAATAGGGTTTTCAGGATGAGTGAGATATTTAAGGAGTGGTTTTACCACTTCCATTCCCCCAATGAATTTCCATGGCCAGGTGGGTATTCGAACGCTGTTCTCCAGAGTCCTAGTCCATCACTCTATCCACTACACCAGGGGTCCCCAACCCCCGGTCCGTGGCCTTGGAAGGACCGGGCCGCCGGGACAGATGAGCGGCGAGCAGGAGGTGAGCGGCAAGCGAAGCTCCGCCTACTGTCAGAGCGCTCCTATTAGGTTCTAATGCCACTGCTGATCTGACAGGAGGCGGAGCTTCGCTCCCCGCTCCCCTCCTGCTGCTGCTAGATCAGCTGTGCCTGTGGCATTAGAATCTCATAGGAGCCTGCACTCTTATTAGGTTCTAAGCCACTGCTGATTTAACAGGAGGCGGAGCTTCAATTGCAGCTCACCTCCTGCTTGCCATTTCCTTTATGAGCTCGATTCAAAGCTATCCTCCAACAACCTACTGCATAACAAGTACCCCCCTCCTCCAGTCCTTGGGAGAGTGGTCTTCAACTAAACCAGTCCCTGATGTCAAAAAGGTTGGGGACCACTGCACTACACCACACTGAGAATCATGGCATAATTCTTTACCTCCCCGCTTTATCCTCACAACACTCTTATGAGGAAGGTAAGACTAGACTCAGGTTTCCTATAGATGCTCATGGTGTGGTGGGGACCTGAGCATGCTCCTGGCCACAGTCCAGCACCTTAACTACTCTACCACACTGGCTATCAATCTATAGCAGAACATTGGGTAAGGCAGGTGTTCTTGGATTGCCACTTCCAGTAGCTATGCTGGCTGGGGTTTCTGGGAGTTGCAGTCCAATAATACCTGGGTTACCCACAGTTGGGAACCACTGATCTATAAGATAGGTCTTTTGAATGGAAATATATATATATATATAGACTACCCATAAGATTCCAGGAATGAGCAAGGTCAGTTCCAGATTCCTGACTGTTGGTGGTACTTGGTGGGTTACTCTGGTAACTGTAGTCCAAAGAAAGTAAAATTTCCTCTGTGTGTGTGTATGCTCAAGATTTTTAGTGTAGTTTTCACCATTCTGCTACTTCAACTCCCATCATCCCCAGCAAGGATAACCAATGATGAGGAGCTGCAGTTCAAACTGTCTGAATTAAGTTGGGGAAATCTGCCCTGGAACTTCTCTACTGTAGTTCTATGGCAAGCATATGATGTTAAGTTCCATTTTTATTGCATGAAGGTGTGTTTCCTTACACAGTCCAGTGTTCAGGTGGGTGTTTGAAAAGATGTGACCTACCAAGAAGTGCCTTTTTTAGCAGACTGGATGTCTTTTTAGGACTGTTCTATTCGTCTGGTTATGTCTAAACATAGTTTAGAAGCAACAAGCATGACTCACCGCACGAAATCTTTTTTCATGTGAATGGTTTGTTTACGAATAACTTTTTTATTTCTGTTTTTGCTTTTCTGGCAGGGCCACCATCAATTTGCTACACTTCCAGTACTCCTGTCCAGATACTGGAAGAAAGTGGCTGTCTTAATGTTGAACCCCAGCTGTTTGACAGCAGGCAAGATGGTTCCCCGTTAATGGTTGAGGTGACTGGTGATACTGAAGGTGAGTTCTTTGTGCTTGTGAAGCTAAATTCTGCCTCAGCTTTTCACAAATATTAGAGTACAGCTTCCATCAATGTCAGCAAGGCACAGCCATGCTGGCTGGGGGATGGAGGAAGCAAAAACACAATCTGTCTGAAAGGCAGCTCCGTGGACATGCTCATTTAGTGGCATTCTCTACTGATCTTAGTCCTTTCCTACTGTCTTTTATTCTCCAATGAGTTCCTTTGGGATAAAGGGGGGGGGGGGACCATAGGACAGACCAAAGTGAATGCCTCAGAAAATGCTGTAGATCCTAGGGGATGTGAAGCAGTGAGTAGGTGTGTACCATTTGTTGCCAGCAAGCACTGGAGCAACTTCCTTCTCTAACAGATAGCTAGGTTGGCGCTTAGCCTATCCTAGGCCATGTAGCCTTCTAGCCTCCTTCCCGGTGAGCACAACTGAGGTGTGGATCTGACAAGTGGAACTCTCAGAATGAGGAGTTCTGGGATTGTGGGGAAGGGGGGAATGACACGTACCTAGTGAGCATGCCACACAACCTGCTCTCTAACCCAAAACAAGCTTTCTGCCCTCAGGTGCATGAAAAATACACATCACTGAAATGAGATTTAGTTTTCCCATCTGTTCGGAAGGGGCTGCCATTTTGCCTTTTGTCTTGTTCAGCAAAGCATCTTGGATCAGCACTGCTTTCAGTCTCTCGCTTACCAGGATGGATTGTGGGCAGAGCTTGGGAAAATTACTTATGGGGGCTATAGCTTCCAGAATCCCTACACAATGTCTATTTTCACTATATTGCTGTGAGATAATTTAATTAGAAAGTTGATTATAGAATCATAGAAAAGTGAAGTTGGAAGGGGCCTACAAGGCCATCAAATCCAACCCCCTGATCAATGCAGGAATACAATCAAAGCATATCTGCCAGGTGATTATCCCAAGTTTTTCTTGAATGCCTCCAGTGTTGGAGCACTCAACAACTCCCGAGGTAACTGGTTCCATTGCTGTACTGCTCTAACAGTTAGGAAGTTTTTCCTGATATTCAACTGAAATCTGGCTTCCTTTAACTTGAGCCCATTGTTGCGTGTCCTGCACTCTGGGATGATCGAGAAAATGATGAACTTGTTCACTGTCAACTGATGACTCTTTGTGAGTAGACGGGGATGCAAAATCAGGATCTGTAGCATCATAACTAAGGGAGACAAGTAGCTGTTCTTAAAATGTATGGAATAATTCAAAACCCTTTGCATCCCCATTGCTCTTCTTCTTTTCCCCAGCAGAAGACCTTCCTTGCCACTTCTACCCACCAAACTTCCTCCAGGTCTCAGAGGTGGAAATGAGAGGTTCGGAAGACGTTGTGCCTGGCACCGTGTTACAGCGCTTGATCCAGGAGTTGCGCTATGGCAACCCGAACGAGAACATGAACCTGCTGGCTATCCAGCAGCAGGCCACAGGGAGCGCAGGACCAGCCAACTCCACTACCGCTGCGCTCTCTTCTTCCACGGAGAACCTGGTGCCAGAAGACCCACAAATGGTCCAGGAGTCAGCCCGCCAAGAACCTCAGGGCCAGGAGCACCAAGGGGATAGTTCTGTGATGGAGAAGCAGTCCAGAGGCTCCCAGCCTCAGCAAAACAATGAGGAACTCCCAACCTATGAAGAGGCCAAAGCCCAGTCTCAGTTTTTCAGGGGTCAGCAGCAGCCCAGTGCCATGGGGACCGGATTTTATGTGTCTGGAACCTCCTGCCCAAAATCTAGAACAGAAGGAAGGCCGACTTTGGCCCGAGCCAACAGTGGGCAGGCGCACAAAGATGAAGCGTTGAAGGAACTAAAGCAAGGCCATGTCCGCTCCTTGAGTGAAAGGATAATGCAGCTGTCGTTGGAGAGAAATGGTGCCAAACAGCAGCCCCTCACCTCATGGAGAAGTAAAGGCCTCAAGCCTGCAGGGCCGAACTCTTCCCAGGCTGCCAATAAAGGCATGGATCTGAGGGGGCCTCCACCTGACTATCCATTCAAAAACAAGCAGGTGGTCTCTCCCCTGAGCAAATCTCAGGAGCATGGGGTGTTCTTTAACGACCATCCTTCTGGAATGATCCAGGAAGCTGTGAATCCATCGTATTCAGCTCCACAGCCAGCAAGGAGTGAAGCTGCGGTGGTCCGCTACCAAGCTCCCCCAGAATATGGTGTGACCAGGTAATTTAAAATCTTTGCTGTCTTACCACACATTCTTTTTAAATCGGTGGAGAATTTTACAGACATTCAGGCAAGACTTTTAAGGGCAAAGCTAAGCATTTGACATCATTTGTGGAACTGCTGCTGTGCATGTCCGTGTGTCAGAAAGGGTGTGAAGTACCTGTACTTTCACAACTCTTCCCCCCCCCCCCCCTTAACTTGCTCTTGAGCAGTTACATCTACTGTGTTTCCCCGAAAATAAGACAGGGTCTTATATTAATTTTTGCTCCTAAAAACGCATTAGGGCTTATTTTCAGGGGATGTTTTATTTTTTTCATGTACAACAATCTACATTTATTCGACTACAGTCATGTCATCTTCTTCCGGTTGCTGCACAATGGTGGAAGGTGGGGTTTCACTTAACTGGGGCTTATTTTTGGGGTAGGGCTTATATGACGAGCATCCTGAAAAATCATACTAGGGCTTATTTTCAGGTTAGGTCTTATTTTCGGGGAAACAGGTTATATGATGGGACATCAGGAAACAAAGTGATGTGTGTGTGTGTGTGTGTGTGAGAGAGAGAGAGAGAGAGAGAGAAACAGGCAAAATTGGATTTTCAGTATTACCTCCTAAATGAATATGTGGGTAGCATATACGATACAAACACCTTCACATTGAGCCAGTGAACCCTGGCACCTTTGAGTGAGTAAGAGATTAATGCACAGGCACTGAAGATGCCACACTCAATAAAATCAAACTTTGTTCTTCTTCCGCTTAAAGTTGTTCCCCCACCTGGAGAAGCACGGCAGTTCTCTGAGGCTACTGGCAACGTCAATTGCAGGATGACCACCTGAGGGCTGTAATGTGGCTTCCCCACGGCCTTAATTATGCTCTATTGCCATTACCAAACCCCTTCTGGTGGATCCCCTACTGCTTTCATGCGGATCGTTTTTATCCTGCTGCTACCCCCGACTGCAAAGAAAGAGTAATCTGTGCCAAGGTAGATTGAGGAGGACGTGGAGAGAAGGCTCTCCATGCCATCTCAATGAGGAAGGAGGATTGCTGTGTATGTGTGGGCATATAGGCGTCTGCCCTCTCTCACCCAGCATAACTTGCATCCCTCAGTGCCCAGTAAGTTGTGACCTCACCATCTCCATGAAGCTGCTGGTGAAAGTCATCCTAATGTATGGGTAATCATCATCAGCATTTACATTGGCAGAGACAGCTCTGCCTGTTGTTTCCACCTGCTAAGGAGGCAGTAGAAAACCCTGAACAAGTGTGCAAAGGCAGTCTTATTTATTTGGTTGCTTGTTCATTTACTGGATTTATAGTCCAGTTTTCACCCTAAATTGGCACTTTGTTGTTATGTGCTCTCATAAAGGCATCCCTATGAATGAGAGATCTCCAACATGTCCTGTCCTCAACCCTTGCAAACTCAAGTCTATGGCTTCCTTTAGGGAGTCGGTCCATCTTGTATTTGGCCTTCTTCTTTTTCTGCTGCCTTCAACCTTTCCTAGCATTACTGTCTTTTCCAGAGAATCTTGCCTGCTCATGATGTGCCCAAAGTAGGGCAGCCTCAGTTTCAACATTTTTGTTTCCAGAGTTCAGGCTTAATTTGATCCAGAGCATGAAAGCTGGTTCCAGGAAGGTCCTTTCTAACCTGCCTGTTAAGAGGTGGGGGCTGAGAAGAGGTCTCTTGTGAAAATCCCAAAGTCCAGGCAGGCCAGTATTGGAGAATGCAGGGGATGAGGGCAAACAAGATGATTCTTCAGGAAAGATTGGAGCCCTGTAGAGGAGAAATCTGCTGTTTTGGAGGGAGAGGTATGAAATTATTACCAGATGAGATTTCACTCCGCCTGAAAGATGAAAGCCCTTTTTGAGTATTCAGTAAAAGGTTTTAATCAGAAGTTGTCAGCAGAGAAAGAAGAGATAAATCTCTCCTGAACAGGAGGAGCATTTGAACAGGGGGAGCACTTCCATGCTACCAGGAACCCTTGTAATAATGTGGGGAGTCCCCAGTGTAGGACTAGCAATCTCTAGCTAGGGTTTCCTCACAAATCTAATTATGTCGAGAGAAGAAGACATTGGTTATCAGACAGCCTTTTTTCATCAGCTTCTGCTAATCTCTGGGAGGTCAAACTTTGCAGTCAGAAGATGGTAAAATGTCCCTATGGAGACACATTCTTTAAAGCTGCCATGTTGATGGCCTGTTACCGAACAAAAGCTAACTTTTGTAGACATGTTCTACATGGGCGGTATAGAAGTCTAATAAATAAATAAATAAATAACTGATTTGCAGTTTGTAGAGCTGTGAAACTTGTAAAGGATAATCAAACATCTTTACTTCAGAAGGTAACTCTGTTTCTAATTTGGAAGCTATGGTTGCTTTTTTTTTCTGCCCAGAAAGCTGGAACCCTCACGGGAAAAAGCAGACCCTACTTCAGTCATTTAGGTAGCAGTGCTTCTAAAGACAGTTTGCCAGCTATAACTGCTGCAGATTGTAGCTGCTCACCTGTCTGTATTAAGTATCTAGAGCAGAGACTGTTGCTTTGATACTAGTTGTATTGGTTTCTATTGCATTTATATTTGCTGACATGCCCTAGAATTTCTTAATGCTGAAATCCTAATGTATTTAATGTGTGTTTAATATCTTAAATTACTTTTCTGGTGATACTCTTTTATTATAGCCTGGTAGTAGAGCAAAGCATTTTGTAGTTGTTGTTTGCCTAGGAAAGGGGAATATTAAGCCATTATTATTAATGTTGATGTTGTTGTTGAAAATATCAGACACAGTCAGTCAAAATTATAATGCATTGACTGGCATTATGTAACAGATACAAGTTTTAACTAAAATCCTAAGTATCTGTTAAATATTGGCGCAGTATATATTCTGATCCTAATATTGCTGTTTTTTGTAGCTCAGATGGTGTTATTTCTAAGATCTGCAACTTATAATACTGTGTGATCTGCAGCTGCTTATAATACTGTGTGATGGTGATGACAACAACTTCTATATTTCCCATTTAGTGGCAAGCCACTACTCTGGGCAGTTTACAACATAAAACTAATTAACGAAATAACGCTACCCATTTCATTACCTTTCCTCTCTGGTGTGACCCATCTGCCCTGCTGCTTTGTAAGGGAGAAGGTGTTGAGTCTGTTTGTAAAACGCATTTGTTTATTTGAGGCATTTGCTAGTGCTTACAAATAGAATGTTTGGATCAGATCCTTAGTGACTTGTAGAAGTAGTAAAATGGACTAGATGACCTTAGTGATCCCTTGCAACTCAGTGCTTCTGTAATAACCGTCCCCAGACTGATGCCTTCCCAGATGTATAAAATTTACCTCCAAGTAGGATGTCTGGGGCTGGGCTGGGGATTGGTACTGGCTGGGGATGATGGGCATTTTAGACCAGAACATCAAGGGGAGTAACATGGTCAAAAGTCTGTTGTATAAGACGGGAAACATCCCTCTAAGTGATGACTTCTCAGCTGTGGATTCTGTATTCCTGACATATGAAGGAAATGGTGTTGAGTTTCCAACTGATCAGCACTGTCCAAAACATAGTGAGAGTTGGTGTGTGTGTTTTCAACCACAAAAGTGTGGCTTTTAGAGGAGATAGGAAGACCTCTGTTTATGTAAGGAAGGCAGCAACTGTAGGATGGGGAAATGAGAGGAAAACAGGGTCCGATTTTGATTATAGTCTTGGAAAATTATAAGAGGGTTCCATCTGTAAGGCTCCTTCCTTACTAGGGCTTTCCCGGGTGCCAAGCACATGGATTCAATGTGTCTGACACTTTCAAGCCATGCTGTGAATGTGAAGCTTTTCTCAGTAGTCTAAAGACCCAATGAGATATGATATCAAGGAATTTGAATGGGATTTCCTGTGTGTGTACGTTTTTAAGTGAGAAAAAGCTGAAAGGGATGTAGCCTGGCCATTGAGCACATGGTTTGAGAACATAAGGTTCTGTTGTCAGTCCATGGCATCCCTAAAATAAAAGGATCCCATAGAGCAGGCCATGGAAAAGTTCTTGTACCAAAGACTATGGAGAGCAAGAGTGGGCAGCATTGGGATCTGAGTGAGTTTGTTGATTCATGTATACTGTTAACACAACTGGCATCAACTTCATTTGATCCAAATTAATGGGTAGAATTCTAACTGTGGCTTCCCTGGCTGAAGCTTAACTGCTTGGGTTAAATACAAAATGGTCTTTAAATTTGTATGAATATGGAATAGATGGCATACCAAGTTATCGATTTGAACTCTTTTCTTAACCTCTTCTAATGTTACCAGAAACACAGATCATAGTTCTAGAAAATCAATCTGGCATGTTTTGTGCTGGTACTTTCCTCCTTGCTACACTTGCTAGTTTTTGCTTTGTAAGTTATAGTCATATCTGGATTAGAATGAATTTTAAACCATGTTGATTGTCAAATTATGTTGCTCTGCTACATCCTTTTTCATCAGATAAAAGCTTTTTTACCCTCCCTTATTATTTGCTGCTCAACAGTTGCTATTCAGTGGTGGACTGCCAATGAACATGGAAGCTTTGTTTAGCTCAGAGGTGCCACTGAAATAGTGGACTGTTGGGTTCTATGCTGCGAGAGAAAAGTAAAAAAAAAGTTGTAAATCATTCTGAGATACACTAGGATTTTTAAGACCTGGAAGCACTTAATTAGTGCATTTCAAGAAAAATCTTTCCACTTCATTTTGCTGTATAATTTA
Source organism: Intellagama lesueurii (assembly GCA_037013535.1). Lineage (NCBI taxonomy): Eukaryota > Metazoa > Chordata > Lepidosauria > Squamata > Agamidae > Intellagama > Intellagama lesueurii. The sequence goes on from JBAJHW010000003.1 coordinate 14,833,921, forward strand.
GTGTACATTCAAACTAGATTGTAAAGATGGGAACCAGAAAAGTATTTTGCATGATTGACTAATCATCATCATCATCTTGGAATTGCAGAGCTGGAAGAGACCCTATGGATCATCAAGTCCAGCTTCTGTCAAGGAGACACAGTGGGGAATTGAATTCCCAACCTCTGGCTCTGCAGCCAGATGCCTGAACCACTGAGCTATCCAGCAGTATGACACTCTACCTGTTGCTTGTGTAATTGCTATTCATTTGAAGGAAATGGCTACCAACTTGCTCTTAGGGGAGCAGAAAAATGCAATTAACTAGCTATTGGTAAAATCCTTTCTATAGGACAGATTCCCTCTCCTTGATTGAGTGTATTTCTTTTTAAATAGAGGTTGTGTGTTGGTTGGACCTCTTTCGTGACCCAGAGAGTGTGTTCTTTCCAAAGTTGGCTGGCTTGCTACTGTGAAGGGCATTCAGCACCTTGTAAGAGCAGGCTGAAGCTCTGCCTTCTACATAGTTATGTACACAATGAGAGGAAAAAACTTCAAAGGCAAGTCTAAGATGAATGAGGCTCATAAACGAGGGAAGAAGGACTATTTACCCTGTAGAAAAACATGTTTAAATGCCACATATCAGAAGGAGCAACACAAAACTCTTAAGATGGGTTTGCTGGAGGAATAATTTAAGGGCAAACGCCAGCCCTTCAGCTTACAAACGGGGATGAGCACCAGCCCCTAGAGTCAGACACGACTGGACTTCATTGTCAAGGGGAACCTTTACCTTTACCTTTTACTACTTCATGGCTTTTGTTGTTTAGTCGTTAAGTCATGTCCGACTCTTTGTGACCCCATGGACCAGAGCACGCCAGGCCCTCCTGTCTTCCACTGCCTCCCGGAGTTGGGTCAAATTCATGTTGGTCACTTCGATGACACTGTCCAACCATCTCGTCCTCTGTCGTCCCCTTCTCCTCTTGCCCTCACACTTTCCCAACATCAGGGTCTTTTCCAGGGAGTCTTCTCTTCTCATGAGATGGCCAAAGTATTGGAGCCTCAGCTTCAGGATCTGTCCTTCCAGTGAGCACTCAGGGTTGATTTCCTTCAGAATGGATAGGTTTGTTCTCCTTGTAGTCCAGGGGACTTTCAAGAGTCTCCTCCAGCACCACCATTCCAAAGCATCGATTCTTCGGCGGTCAGCCTTCTTTATGGTCCAGCTCTCACTTCCATACATCGCTACTGGAAAAACCATAGCTTTGACTATGCGGACCTTTGTCGGCAAGGTGATGTCTCTGCTTTTTAAGATGCTGTCTAGGTTTGTCATCACTTTCCTCCCAAGAAGCAGGTGTCTTTGAATTTCGTGGCTGCTGTCACCATCTGCAGTGATCATGGAGCCCAAGAAAGTAAAATCTTGTCACTGCCTCCATATCTTCCCCTTCTATTTGCCAGGAGGTGATGGGACCAGTGGCCATGATCTTAGTTTTTTTGATGTTGAGCTTCAGACCATTTTTTGCGCTCTCCTCTTTCACCCTCATTAAGAGGTTCTTTAATTCCTCCTCACTTTCTGCCTAGCTTATACAAATTCAGAACTTCGTAAAATTACTTTTTTTTACTGTAAATCCCCCAACTTGCATGAATTCTTGTAATTCAGATAGTAACTTTTCCAAGCTTTATGTAGGATAAATTTTCATACCAGTTACGAGACCTTTCAGTGCTGGCTTGAGAACTGATTTACTTCCGCATTGGAATGCCTTTCTTTTCCTCCCCCTACTCTTTGTCTGTCAGTCTTTCTTTTTTTGATCATCTGCTTAAAAAAAAAAAAGGCTACATGGATTCTGGAGTTCCAAACAAGTGCAAGAAAAGTACAACATGTGGTCTCAGTTGCAGAGAGGATGACCGTGTCCTGCTTTAGAGAGGACAACTTTTGTTTGAAGAAATCCACTATTTGAAAGGCTAGCTAGTCCTTGTCCAGTTTAAAAGTAAAGAACCAGAATAAGTAGAAGTTAGCCTTGCACAGGAAGCACCTGGACTACAGATAGACACTCAGGTCAGCTTGACACAGTCTCCCCCACTGTGATGATGTGATAGATCATTGTTTCTATTTATGTCTAGAAACATTTCATTCAGTTCCTTCTGTTTATTTAAATTCCACTTTTCTCCCAGAAAGGGGACTCAGGATGGCAGAAAATATTTCGAAATGTTCACCTGTACTTATAAATTATGTATAGATGCATAATTAGAAATATTTACAAGCAAATGAATTCTGCAGTTAGAGTAGCAATTTAATCATCATATCAAAAGAGGAAATGCATCACCAAAAAAGAGGACAAAGATTTGTATAACATCTGTGTATGCCGATTTATATGTGTAGATGCATATTTAGAAATATTTTTATGCAACTTTCAATCCTCTTACTGGAAAAAAAGTGAGATATAAATAAACTGAATGAAATTAAAAGAGTGAAATATTTCTAGACATTAATAGAAATAGGATATATCACATCGTTGCAGTGGGGAAGACTGCAGCCAGCCGGCCTGTGTACTTCTCAGTTTGCTGTCCAAGTGCCTTGGATTTTTGAATCTGTAGAAAGAAGAATGAGAAGAAGCCAAGTTTCTAGCCCTTATTGCTACAAAGATAGTATGGGTAATTCTTGCTGATAGTTCAGCAGCTAGAGCGGTTGCAGAACAAGATTTCTAATACTTACTGAGATTTGACTTAATTTGTCAGTTCTGGATACAGAATTTAAGAGCAAGAAATGTCTCTCATCTACAATAAAGCTTAAGTAGGTGGGACTGCCTTTGCAGGCATTTATTCATTATAATGTTGGTCTCTCCCTTTCTTTCCCTTCTGTTTTTTCTTTCTTTTCTTTTTCTTCTCTTTTCCTATGATGGCATACACTGCAAAGTCTTTGGAGTTGGCTGCAAATGTTATATGTCATGAAAGGACAGTGAACAGTTAGGTATTTAATGTTATAACATATTTACTTGCAAGCAGAGGGGAAAGGAGCTTCTGGCATTATCTGCCTCATTTGCCGGTATAGCTTAGCTGGTTTTATTTACCTTGATGAGCCGGGCGGGTGGGCATTTACTGCTTTGCCTCAGGCAGCAAAATGGCTTGGGCCACTACTGCCTGTAAGCATCAGGTACATGATGCTATATTATAGAGTCCATATCAGGTATGGTTACTGTTTTAATAAGAAATAGCACTCACTTCTACCAGTCTCATGCCCATGTGTCATTCACATCCTGTCTCCCTTGAAAATCAGTTTTCTGATTAATCATTGCCTCCTGCCTTTTCTGTCTAGTCGTCAGTGCCAGCCATCTTTTTCACCAATGCCAGCACAGCAGCAGCAACAGCAGCAGCACAGTCCGATGTCCTCTCAAGCCTCCTCTCTGAGTGGCCCATTGCACTCCATGTCTTTGCCTCCTCTCTCAATGACCACAGCGTCCCAGTCCTTGCCTGCCACTCCGCCAAGCCAACAACAGCAACAGCTCACACCAGATGCATTTACCATTGTGCAACGAGCTCAGCAAATGGTGGAGATGCTTTCAGAAGACAACGAGGCCCTGCAGAAGGAGCTGGAGGGCTACTACGAGAAAGCAGACAAGCTTCAGAAGGTACTGTGGCATGACAGAGAGGGGTGGGCCTTTTCCTGCAGCTCAGCGATAAAGCACATGCTTTGCATGAACAGAAGATCCTATGCTTAGTCCCTGGTGTCACCAGGGAGGGTAGGTAAGAATACTTTCTGAAACCCTGGGGAGCTGCTGTTAGTCAGGTTGGCAATATTGAGTTCAGTGGTCTGTCTCAGTATAAGGCAGCTTCCTATGTTTGCTGTTTGCTGTTTGTCGGTGAGATAAAAGAGGTATTGCTCAGTTAGCTGGGTAGAAAGAATAGCCTTATCTATTTAAACTTTCCCTACCCTTGCATGTTCCATCTGTTCTTGACTTTAATGCCCATCAGCCCCAGTCACCATTGCCCGTGGTCAAGGATGCTGGACTCTAGAGGACGTCAATTGGTGAAAGCTGGCAGAGTTGGACCAGGACAGGACTTTTCCGATTTTGGGTTTATAAAAGGTGTACATTGAGAATAAAAGAGTTTTGACGCCAGGTATTTGTACCTGAAGAACAGACCAGAATTCAAAATCTTTCTTCACTCAAATCCTCTTCTGGTCACTGCAGTCCTTATTCATTTTGGTAGTCTAATTTTGGGATAGGAGAGACTCTTATTATTTTTTATTACTATTTTTTTTGCTTCTGTCGTTACTGGTCTGTTACAGATCATCCAGAAGCTACCAGTAGGCTCCAGTCTACCTGGCCAACATAGATTGGGATCTACCCTCCAGTCCAGAAGATGAGGAATAATAGAATGTCCTAAACCATAATGGATGTAACCCTGTGCAGTAAAATATGAGAAATTGGCAGACAGAATCTCACTTTGTGCATTCTCTTTGGTCTCAGGGTCCCTTTTTTCCTTGTATGTTTGAACACTGTTATTCCATATCATAATATTACTTACTTGGAACATTATTCTCATATGTGGTGGTGGTGATTCGGATGATGTCTGATGCACAGCAGGATTCAGGCTAAATTTATTGCAGTGCTGTTTTGTGGAGCTTGAACGGCCTTTCTATCTGGCAGCATTTTCCCAGTGCTGGCCATATTCTAGCCCAGCTCACTATGTTTATACAGCCGTGATTTATTCCTTGCCAAAAAGGGGGTCCCCAGCTTTTGTCGGCATGATTTCCTTTCCTGAACTAGCTGGCAGGGGTTTGACTTTGTCGGCTTGTCTGCCGTCCTCTTTAATTGTCGCTTCTTAGCTGGCTGGGAAGTGTCCAGTTGCATATTTTCATTTCACATGCAGGGCAGCCCATTTTGCACAAAACTTTGCATCATATCTGTCTTCCCTATAGAAAAAGCCTTAGGAAGCCCTGGATTGAAAATGGGTTTCCTTTGAGCAAGAGGTTGCCTTTTCTGCCTTGTGTGATGAATCGACACAGCAAAATTTTCTGGGCCTTTAGTGCAGTTGGTAATTTTTAACTAGAACTCCCACCATCCTGAGCCTCCCAAACGCTTCCCCAGGGCAAAAGGGATCCCTATGGAGCCTCAGAAGTTGAAACAGGGATAAAAAGCTTTAAATTAATTTAAATTTATTTTTTCCAGCCATCTGATCTGATCTGGTTTACATCAGCCGAACAGCACAAGCAAGATTTTGCCCACGTTAAAAAAAATCACAGTGGAACTAGTGATTATGTTACTTTTGAAAGGACCATCTTTACCCCCTGCTTGCGCCCCCAAAAGTAAAGCATGTTGTCCATTGTAGCACATTATTTTCAAGCACTAGTTTTAAACAGAGGCCTTTTCAGCTTTACCTGGAGATGCCAGAATTTGGGATTTTTCAGACGGAAAAACATGCTGTGCCCCAGAGGCAGTGGTGTAATCATGGGTTTCTATACTGAATGGGGAACTGATTGCTTTCAGCAGCAGTGGGATTATGCAGAGGAGTTCCACTTTGGTGTCATTGTGGGAGAATTCTTCCTGCAGAATTGCGCTAGTGTGAAAGTTGGCACTTGTTTCTGGCCACCGCACAAAACTCTCTTTCAGAAGTCTCAGGCCAAAGACTGACATGCATCCCTCTCCAGCTCTCAATGAGATGTCTGTTTCTGTGTCGTTCTTTTCAGTTTGAAATAGAAATCCAAAAGATTTCAGAAGCTTATGAGGACCTGGTGAAGACTACCACCAAGAGAGAGTCCTTGGACAAGGCCATGCGAAACAAACTTGAAGGAGAAATTAGAAGGCTCCATGACTTCAACAGGGACTTGCGTGGTATGTCCTTTTTTTAAGATGGCCTTCTCGGTTTTCATTGCCTTTATATTTTGCTCCTGAACAATCACATTCTGTAGCCACGTAAAAGGCGGGAGAAACTTCCTCATCAGACTTGCAGAGAATTACTTATGGTAGGTTATGCCCCCCCAAGAATTTTCTGGACCTGACTGGAAAAAAAATGGACTTAACTTTCTCCCTGCCTGTAACTGAGTCAAGATGGTCCTGTCACGAGCAGCCTTTGGGTGTAATACTTAGCTACATTTTAGTCCAGTGGGCCTGACAAGTTTGCACACTCCGCTCTCCAGTCTGGTGGTGAGCAGGGCATTGGAAATTTTCAATTCTGCTTACAACTGCCTGCAGTTATTCCATTCATCCAAACAAGAACTGTGGTTAGTGTTAACTATACTTTAGGTTAGGGGCAGGCAACTGTGACCATCCTGATATTTTTGAGTATAGCTTCCTCAGCCCATGACCATTGGCTTTGCTGGTTAGGGCAGATTGCGCTTGTAGGCCAAAACACCCAGAGAGCCAAAACTTCCCTTCCCTGCTTTAGTGGAGACAAGCCAAGGTTGGGAACAAAACTCTTCCATGTACTTTTCCGTATAGTACACAATCTATCCGGAGTTGGCAACAGTGATAGGCCTCCCTCTAGTATCTCCTGTGACCAATTTGCGGCATTTTTTGAATCTAAAGTGGAGGCCATCCGCCAGGACCTTGATCCCTTTTTACAGACAGTAGATTGAGCTGAGATGTCCAGTGCATTGTCTTGCCCGGCGAGGTTAACTTGCTTTCAACCTGTGACGTCCAATGAGGTGGACAGGGTGCTTGTGTGCTGTCGTCCCACCACCTCCTCTTTAGACCCTTGCCTGGCCTGGCTCATCAAAGCAGCCAAGCCGGTAACAACAGAATGGGCCACAGCAATAATTAATGGGTCTCTCCAGGAGGGCATGGTTCCCCCTGCCCTCAAGGAGACACTCATTAGGCCCATTAGAAAGAAACCTAATTTGGCGGCGGACGAAATTGGGAATTATAGGCCCGTCGCCAATGTTTCTTTCATGAGTAAAGTGGTCGAGAGGGTGGTGGCTGATCAGCTCCAGGTACTCCTGGAGAAAACTGATGCCCTTGATCCGTTCCAGTTGGGCTTCAGGCCGCGGCATGGTACGGAAACAGCATTGGTCGCCCTGCAGGATGACCTCCTGAGGGAGGCCGACAGGGGCAATATGTCCTTGTTGGTCCTCCTCAATATCTCAGCGGCCTTTGATACCATTGACCACTGTATCCTCCTGGGGCGGCTCTCCGAGTTGGAATCAGTGGTCTCGCCTTTGCGTGGCTCCGTTCCTTCTTGGAGGCCCATCCCCAGAGAGTTCAGCTTGGTGAGATGACTTCCACCCCGTGGATCCTCAATTGTGGGGTTCCGCAGGGGTCGATCATCTCACCAATGCTATTAAATATCTATATGAGGCCGTTGGGTGAGGTCATCCGGAGTTGTGGAGCTTGGTGTCATCAGTATGCTGATGGCACCCAGCTCTACCTCTCCTTTTCTCCAACTGCAGTGGATGCTGTTCCGTCTCTTGAACGTTGCTTGGGGACCGTTCTGGGGTGGATGAGGGCAAATGGACTGAGGTTCAATCTGGACAAGACGGAAATCTTCTGCGTGGGTGGCCCCGGCGTCAGTGGGTTGGGAAACTCTTTTGGGGGGGGTGATTCTTCCCACGAAGAGTGAGGTTCGCCGCTTGGGCATCTGCCTGGACCCGGATCTCACCATGGAAACCCAGGTGGCATCTGTGGTCCGGGCAGCCCATTTCCATCTTCAGAGGATTGCCCAGCTGCATCCCTACCTAGACATGGGGGCACTCACAACGCTGATTCATGCCCTCGTAATCTCAAGAATAGACTACTGCAGTGCTCTCTACGTGGGGCTACCCTTGAGGCTGATGCGGAGACTTCAACTGGCCCAGAATTCAGCGGCCAGATTAATAACTGGGGTGAAGAAAGTCCAGCACATCTCCCCCACTCTGGTCACCCTTCATTGGTTACTGGTTCGTTTCCGCATCGACTTCAAGGTTATGATGATAACATTCAAAGCCCTAAACAGTCTAGGACCTAGGTACCTATCAGAACGCCTGCTCCCGGCCAGATCTGTCTGTAATACCCATTCTTCACAGGCAGGGCGGTTGAGGGCCTTGACCCCGAAGGAGGCCCGGAGGGAAAGAACAAGAAACCGGGCCTTCTCGGTGGTTGCCCCCCGCCTATGGAACAACCTGCCTACTGAGATCCACCTGGCACTCTTGCTAGATGGATTCAAAAGAGCATTGAAGACCTGGCTCTTCCGCCAGGCTTTCCCGGAGCACTAGGATCTTACCCTCCCTCTTTACCATTCTTTTTGCCATCCTCTCCATCACCCTTTTTACCACCTTTACTGCCATCTGTTTTAATTTCCCTATTTGTTATTTATTAATTTATTTGTATCGTGTTTTTATTTTTTTCCCCTTATATTGTTGTTAGCCGCCCAGAGTGACCTGGTTGCCAGATGGTGCGGGATATAAATTCAAATGATAAATAAATAAATAGATTAGATTAGATTAGATTAGATTAGATTAGATTTAGAATAGATAGATAGATAGATAGATAGATAGATAGATAGATAGATAGATAGATAGATAGATAGATAGATACATACATACATACATACATACATACATACATACATACATACATACATACATACATACCAGCCTTTTTCTCCAGTTCTCAAGATGTTTTGGACTTCAGTTCCCATAATCCTTCACTCCTGGCCATTTTAACTATAATATTGGCATTGAAGTCCAAAGGGTCTGGAGAGTACCAGGTTGGAGAAGGTTAACAAAACCATATAGCCACAGCTTATCCATGTGGAAACATAACATTAAAGAAGACATCCTCTCACAGCTGTGCTAGAGGGAACACAAAGATACAATCCTCGAGTCTTGTGCCCATAATTCTAAAGCACAATTTGTTATTATTTGTAATCAGGCCACTAAAAGCACCCCATATGCTCTAGGTTATTCTTCCATACAAAGCTTACATGGGCTTTGAGGTGTTCGGTGCAAGGGGTGGGTGGGGCATCCATCCAGTCCTGCCACCCTGTTCAACCATGGAATGGACTGCCTCAGAGGGTGATGGACTCTTTTTCACTGGAGGTTTTTAAGCAGAAGTTGGATGACCACCTGTCAGAGATGCTTGATCTGTGGATTTCAGCTTGGACTCGGTGACCTTGGGATCCTTTACGCATCTATGATTCGATGAAAAATGTAGATGGCCATCTTTCCACTTTTCCTCTCCCCCCCCCGCCCCCTTTTATTATTGCTGTTGTTTTATATGCCTCCTCTTCTACTTCAATCTGATGTTTTTTCTATATCTCAAGTACCACATTTCACTTTATTAGCCTGTTGGAGTGTTAAGATTATCAGGAGAGGCCTTTGGTGGGGACACTGGAAAGGGCCTTCTCTGTGGCTGCTCCCAGACTTTGGAACTCCCTCCCACAGGAATCTAGGCTGGCCCCATCTTCTTTATCCTTCTGCAAGCAGGCAAAGACCTTTCTCTTCAGGCAAGCTTTCCCTCAGTGACTGGCTACCTAAGTGGAGATTTTAATGGATTGTTGTACCTTCCTGCTTTGAATGTGTTTGGGAGTTGCTTATGTTTTTTTGTATCGTATTTGTTTCATCCTTTTTAGTATTTGTATACTCATTGCTGTTAGCTTTACATTGTCTTTTAATGAGGTAAGCCACCTTGGGTCATTTTAAGGAGAAATATTTGAAATAAATAAATAATCAATACCAGCTGTTGGCATGTTTCTTTTTTGAAGATGGCAGTCAGTTTCAGACATGCATATTTGTACTTTTTCTGCATAGAACGATTAGAGACGGCCAACAGGCAACTAGCCAGCAGAGAGTTTGATGGGCACGAAGATAAGATGACAGAAGAGCTTTATGCTTCTCAGAGTAAGTATGCTAACCTTGATGGAAGATAGATACATTGTTTGTGCATGACTTTGTGGTTTGTGTGTCCTTCCTTAACAACTTTCTACCAACCTGTTTTACTGTATGTTGGAACTGTTAAGGTGGAGATGGTGGAATGAATATGTTCACATCAGGGGAAAATCTCAGCAGAAGGCCATCATTTAAAGAATTAGAAATCTTCTGTGCTCTTTAGAAATGTCTTAATTCTTTAACACAGCACTGTGGAAGTTTCTTCATGTAAATTTTTGACAAAATCTAGGCCCAGCTGTGGAACCCTTTTTTTTTTTTTTGGCAGAGTCTATATTCCTCCAGTTGAAAATTGTTCAAACAGGGGGTGGGATCAGTGCTAAAGTGGGCAGGGCCAAAGCTCAAAGTGGGCTGGGTTGGAGATGTGACACCTTGGTTCAGTGTAGAAATGGGGAGGGAGACAGAGGCATGCAGATGCTCTTCTTCTCACAGATGTCCAAAGTTCTGCCCAACAACTCTGTATTTGGACGACTGAGCGGGACACACCTCATATTGATAACCCAGAACAAGCTTGGTGAGAGATGTTGCAGGGGGAAAATTCCAGAACTCCAGACTTGAGGTCAAATCTGGCCCTCACTTCTAATCTAAGAACAGAAAAACACCTTTCTGGGTCTGTCTCACCCAGCCTCCCAAACAGTTCTGGGAAACTGATCAGTTGTGAACTGATAGTATTCAGTTAAATGTTTATAGGTGAGAATTTTTGGCTTCCTATTTATGGATTGTGAAAAAGTAAAATAGAGACCAGTTAATTAATTTTCAAGGGTAGGTGCATTCAATCATTGAAGTAGGGAAAAACTCCCTACAACAATCTGAAGTTCTTCTGAGCAGATAGTAGCTATATTTCCATAGGATACAGGAACAAAATTGGAAAAGATCTTGATAGACTCCAGCACTGAGCTGAAAACAACAGAATGAAATTTAACAGGGATAAATGGAAAGTTCTACTCCTAGGCAAAAGAAATGCACAGCTACAAGATAAGAGGATACTTGGCTCAGTAATACCACCCACGAGAAAGACCTTAGAATTGTTGTAGATCTCAAACTGAGTAAGAGCCAACGGTGCAATGCAGTGACAAAAAAAAGACAGATGCTATTTTAGCCTACATTAGCAGAAGTATAGTCTCCCAGTCCAGTGAAATACTAGTTCCCCTCTATTTAGCACTGGTTAGGCCTCATCGAGGGTATTGTGTCCAGTTCTGGATAGCACACCTTAAAAAGGATGCTAACAGACTGAAACAAGTTCAGAGGAATGCAACAGGCTTCCAACTTGCCCTCTTTTTAACAGCCTTGTTCACCTCTTGCAGACTCAAGGATGTGGCTTCCTTTATTGAGCCAATCCATCCCATGTTTAGTCTTCCTCTCTTCCTGCTACCTTCACCTTTTCCTAGCAAAGGATCATATATTTTGCCAGTTCAGTGTAGAATATTTTATATTCAGCCCTGGCTCTTTCCAGTGAAAACAGCTCAGATTTCAGGGCTGGGAAAGACCTCTGACAACTTGGATATTTGCTGTAGGCTGGGTTACAGGGTTGCATGTGGTCAACCTTCTAAGTATAAAACAGGAATCCTTCTAAACCTGAGGAGGTATGTGCTCAAGTGCCACATCTGTGCAGCCTTGAAAAAAATCTTAATATAGCACCCAAGAGTACTTGCCTCCATGTACCACCATCTGAGCACAGGATAGAATATTGTCATGTGTTCTGTCAGGCACTTATTATCCCAATATTTTTGCTGTCCCAGGCATACCATAAAAGTTCATCATGCCTGTAAAACAGCAAGGCATTTTTGTGGACCCCATTGCTCCCCATTTGGTTGTGGGCTGGATAGCACCCCAGAAAAAACAACAACAGCCAACAAACCACAAACTCCTTCCCTTCTGAAAGGGACTTGGTGCAGAAATTTCCTCTGCCACCTTCATGGACTGTGAAAAGCCACTGCTGTAGCTGTGTAGCAGATTTTGGCAGCAAAACCTGTGGTGGCTGCCTGCTTTCTGCAGTGACGATGCCACCCTTGGTGGGTTCAATAAGAGGTCCAGTGTTATCCCTGAATGTTGCCCACCCTCGTCTTATAAAGCTGATGTATGCCGTTGGCACTTGGATGGATGGGCTCACAAACTGACCAGGTCATCGCTACAGAGATAATTTCAGGGCAGGTTACTTGTTGGCCATGGTGTCCCAAGCTGGGGAAGGGTTCTGTGACACACTGTTGATCCTAGACATGGTTCTTGTAGAGCAACCATGGCTTGAGCTAAAAGGCAGTATTGTCTGGCTGTTCGTTTCTTGGCTGACCTCAGAGAGTGGTGAAATATGTTTGTTTACACACACTAAAAAATACCGACACAGTTGAGCCCAGTTGCAGCTATCAATTCACAATGTATGAACAAATATAGTTCCTTAAGACAGGCATTATTTGTCCTCTGGACCAGACAGCCAAAGGCTACAAAGAGGAATGAAGGTATTTCCAAGAATAGAAAAAGGCTTATACAGGACCTCCTCAAGCAGGTCATGCTTATTTATAACTAAGATACCTCTGTCAAAGACTGTGCATGTGTTCTGTACATAAACAGTAGGACTTGGGAAGTCTAATGTCCTAGAGTGCTAAGATTTCTTTGGAGCAAGGACTGCCTTGTGTAAGATGATGACAACCCAAATAAATCTTACAGACCTCTTGAGGATACTGGTGCCATCCTGGAGATTCTTTGGTAGCCATAGATGTCTAACAGGTTATGTATTGGCAACAGGTTAATGAAAAGATCTGTGTCTTGCCAATTGTTGGGTTAACCTTTTGGCTTGAATCTTATTAGTGTTCATGTAAAGCTCGTGTTCCCTGCCAAGACTAATTGCAGCTAATGGGTGAGGTCCTAGGCTACATCTTTATTGTGCATGACTAGGCATGTGACTGAGACATGCCCAAGCACCTTGTCAATTAGTCATTGCAAGTTATGGAAATTTCCCGTGAACAGCACTAGGACTGTAGTCATTGTTAGGCAACTTTGGGGCAAATCTACTTACTCAGCCATGAAGGTGTTTTCCAGAGAAGACATTATTCCACTTTAGGGGGAGCAAGATGGTGCCTTATTTGAAAAAGCTTCCTTACACAAAACCAGGATTCTCTCTCTTTCACTCCTCTTCTGGGCCTCATTCTTCAGGAAGCTACTCCTCTTCTGCTTCTGGCCATTTTGCTTCTAGAACAACTTGTGGCTTTCAGGGTGTCTCTCTCCAGTTAAAGCCTTTTCCGTTAAAGGGTTCCCTGGAGACCTATGTTTTGGCTTAGGAGCAGACAACTATATTGCCCTGAGACAAACTCCCTTAACCACTCACCATGGCCTCTCCTAGCTATGGTTGATGGGAGTTGCAGGTCGAAGATATTTGGAGGGCCAACATTGGTATTTTTGTTTCTGAAGAAGTGTATTTTGATCTACAGAAGCTCAGCCTGAAATAAATCTTTTAGAAAATCTTTTCCCCCTTTTTTCTGTTTTCAATTTTGCCTGCATGAAGGGCCAGAGTTGTTCGTCCTTGCTGTTACCCATCTCATGCAACCCTTTGCTCCCATCCCAGAGAGCTACTGTATTTAATAGCAGTGGGATCCCTCTGATTAGGGCTGCACTGCCTCTGTGCAGGGTGGGGCTGTGCCACTTTGTTCTGGATGGTTTTGTTCCAGAAGCACATTTCCCTTGCCAAGATCCCTTGATATTTTCAGAAGAGCCCATTTATAGTAATGAGGTAAGATATGAAGCTGGGGATCTAAATTTCATCAGAGGTTTTTTTTTAAATATTTGATTTAAATTAATTTTTAAAAGGAAATCAAAATCTCTTGCAGCATAGCAATTTTTTTTCTGATTTATTTTGTGACGTGTTTGCAATAGAAGAGCCTGCCCTAGCTGGAAATCCTCTGGAGGTGTTGAACTAAAATCCGATCATGAATGGCAGCATGACTGTTGGCCTTGCTAGCTGAATTGTGGTAGACAATAATGCTGGGAAAGGTAGAAGGCAGTAGGAAAAGAGGAAGACCAAATGCGAGATGGATTGACTCCCTAAAAGAAGCCATAGCTTGAGTTTACAAGAGTTCAGCACAGTAGTTATGGACAGGCCATTTTGGAGATCACTTATTCATAGGGTTGCCATAAGTTGGAGGCAACTTGACAGCACATAACAACGACATCGTAGTCTAGCACCTCTGGAGCATACCAGATTGGTGCCAAACTGTGGTAGGGACTTAAAATGAATGAAAAACATGTTTAGGTGTGTGATTTGATGTGCAGGCAACCAATGCAAACAAGAGCCTGCTTCCACTGCAGAGAGAGGATGAGGGATAAGGGAAGAAATTTGGTGGGCCATGTAGAGAGGCTTAGCTGTCAAGGAGCAGGGCTCTAACTCCCAGTCATTCACCCTTATTGTCTTAAGTGCTCTTTCACTTTGTCAAGATCAAGAGACCTCTCAATAAATGTCTGTTGCCCATTAGTAGGCAGAAATGTCTTGCAGCATCCCAGCTCATTCAAGCTATTGTTATTATGCACTGTCAAGTCACTTCCAAGTTACAGCAAATCTATGAATTAATGACCTCCAAAAGGTGCTAAAGTTAAAACAGTTCCGCTAATGAAAAAACAAAGGAAAAGCTGTGGCTTCCTTTGCTAAGTAAATCCATCCCATGTTCGGTCTTCATGAGAGCCTTTCTGGAATGTCTGGCAACAGCTGAAGCTATGCGCATTCCTGTTTGTTTAGATGATTCACGACAAAGCTCACTTGAATGGCGCAGAGCTAAAAAAAAGCACAGAAACACCCAGCAGAAAAGGATGTTGGTACTAGCGAGGCGTCTCTAGAATCAACAGCTGGTATAAAAGAGCAATTGCCTGGGAGCATCTGACAGTCAAAACTGTACTATTTTGTTAGACCTTTGGCTTTAAGAATTTGTTTTAGTCTGTTTTTACAGAATGTTTTGTTTCTCTTGTTTGTATGTTACAGTTTTTATTACACAGTGCTTGGGGGGGGGAATAAAAAGAGTATATAAATATTTTTAGTAAAGATTAATGGTGTAGTGGATGCAGTGATAGACTGGGTTCAGATTCCTGCTCAGTCATGGAAACTCACTGAGGATGTAGAACTGGTAAAGCCACTGCTTAAATATCTCACTTACGTACCTTGAAAGCCTTATTATGATCGCTATAAGTTGGGTCCGACTTGACAGCATACAACAATAACAACAATAATAAAAAAAGGTATTTTAAAAATCTGTACCTTCAGGGCCTCGTTGAAAGAGATGAAAATGACTGAAGTCCAGCTGTTACAAAATGGTACTGGCAAGGGGTGGAAGCAGCCACAGAAATGATGACAGAAGAAGGCTGAGTTTCATACCAGCAATTGACAGTTACTGATACAGTTTTATTGTTATCTGAGCCCTCCTCAGAAATTATAAAATTCTTTACCTTAGTGAGTGCGTTACAGCAGGGAATTCCAAAATTCATCTTGCTTCAAGTGAGGTGCAGACATTGGCTCCGGTGGTATCTCCATTCCAGACAGAATTTGCTGAGCCAGAGGATCTGTGGGGACGACATCTTAATCTATATTGTCTTCATCCTCCCTAGGTGTGCCTCTTCCATTCTTCCTCTCCTTCCCATTCTTGCTCTCCTTACTTTCACAGTCAACGTATAACAGATCATATCCCACGCTCCCCACTGCTGGTTTCTTTCACACACACCCCTGATGGAGGTACTGAGTGAGTCTCACCTGAATGTGAGCTGTTTGCTTTGCCCAGAGTTTGAGGCAAACTGGTCTAAATAGTTAAAGAATGAGTAGAAAACCCAGGGCTAAAACTCCTTCCTAACCTAGTCATGTCATGAATCTTGTTAGACGATATTGGACTGGATGCTTGTCTCTTAGCTAAAAGATAGGGTTGTGAGAGTAATAAACAGAGAGAGACAATATAGACAATATTGACTCCTCAAAGGAAGCATAGGATTTTAAAAATACAAACTGATTTATTAAACAGCCATTCGAGATGCATTTTTTGGGGGAGCGAGCAATGGTACCTCTAGTCTTTGGGCCTATTGCAGCCTGCTAGTAGTTTGATAAGGCCTATTCTCAAGCCCCATGTGGAAACCCCCCCCCCCCCCAAACCTATTCCTCTTTTAGATAATCTCTAGGAATAGCTCTCTGGCAAGTTTGAAGGAGCTGCAGCAAGATGCACTTCCAAACTCCCTCTGCCATCTGCACCACCCTGGCTACCCTATTTGTGGTCAGCTGACCTCTTCTCTGACTCTCTGGTGGTTCTGCTTTCTTTCATTTAGGGCACAAAACCACTCCTTTTCTTTTTAAACCTTTAGCGGTGCTGTGCGGCAAAGTGCCTTCTCCGAAAGCTTCATGTCCACCATCTTCATCTACCTAGAACTGAGACTCTGAGCCATTGGAAATGCTGGATTGGGCAGTGGATGTCTAGCTAAAATTTTAAAAGAAAAAGGGGAGGTTGTGATACATGGAGGGTTGGGGTTTCCCCTGGACTTGCACTCCCCCCCCCCCCCCCGCCGGCCAAAGTCTTGCCTTGCAGGGGAAAGCTGATGAAGCAGACGTCTCTGTCAAGTTTCTATGAAATGCTAAAGAAGTGTACATTTCAAATTTAAGTAGAATGTACTTCACCTGACCTCTTCAGTAATAGGTGAGGTCATAATGCAAGACGGTCTCTCAAGCATGCTTGTAGTTTCATTAGATCGTGGTCAAATCAAGCATCTGAGCCTCAACTTGGAAGACTATCAGTTGCCTTCCTTTGGCACTGGGTATAAGGTAAGAAACTGAGGAACTGCTCAAGAAACAGCCCTTTTTGTTGCACTATAATTTCGGAATGGGTTACTGTAATAACATTATCTGCTGCAACAAGAATGGAAAAAGTCTTCGTTTTCCAAAAAAAAAAAAAAGAAGAAGAAGTTATGTCCCATTTTTTCTAAAAGGCGCTGAAGGCTGTATATGTGATATCTCTTTTCTCTCCGCCACCACCAGTGGGTTTCATGGTCAACTTACTGTATTTATTTGCCACCTTCATTCCATGGAGTTTTAGGCAGGGTATTTGGTTGGTTGGTTGGTTGGTCGGTCAATGGGTCAAAGGCCACACTGGGCGGTTTACAACATAAAACAACAATAGATAATCAAAATTATAGAACAACTCAACAATAAAAAAATATACTCTCGAAATAATCAGACAGTTAAAATACATTCTACAATACTCTAAATAACAGTTAAAACATTTAAATTGGCGGTGGTCTTACGATATTTCGGCTGTGACTTCAGATTAGGTAGGCTCTGTAGATGGCATATTATGAAATACCTGCTGAAATAACCAGGTCTTAAGATTTTTTTCTTGAAAGTAACAAAGGGGCCAGGTGGATAGCAGATGGTAACCGATTCCACAGACGAGGAGCAACCACCGAGAAGGCCCGATTTCTTGTTTTTTCTTTGTGGGCCTCTCTCATGGCCAGCATCCTCAGCTGTCTGCCTGGGAAGTGCAGGTAGGATGAGCAGTCCTAGTTGGGAATAGGCGTGCTGCCAAGTACTAAGGTCCCAAGCCATTTAGGGCTTTATAGGTTAGCCCCATCACCTTCAACCTGGGACGGAAATAGACAGAAAAACAAGTGTAAGGCGGCCAGAAATATGTTGATATTTATTGCTTCTCCCCTTGTCATTGTATCCCACAGCAACCGTGTGAGGTGGGTTAGGGTGGAAGAGAGGGGCTGGTCCAAGTGGGGATTTGAGTCTCATTCTTTCCAGCCTCTGTCCCAAACTCTCTGAGCATTGTGTCACACGGGGTCTTTGTATGCACTTCTGTTACATGGCATGGAGTCTGGGAATTGTTCTGACGTACCGAACTTTGATCTCTGCCTACCTTCCAGACAAAGAGTACTTGAAAGAGAAGGAGAAGCTGGAGATGGACTTGGCGGCCATGCGCCTGACCAGTGAGGAGCAGCGAAGGCACATTGAAATTCTGGACCAGGCTCTGAACAGTGCGCAAGCCAAAGTCATCAGATTAGAAGAAGAGGTAAGACTAGTTCACTTCTCTTTGCCTCTGTCTGCCTGCCTCTCCCTCTCTCTCTCTAACTCTAACACACACAGACAGCTTGGAGGGGGGATATTACTGGGTTTCCCATCAACATTTTGCTTTATCTTTTCTCAGTTCAGTAATTGCTACTTCAAAGTATATTTAGGAAGGCAGTCTGGAACACCTTCTGAAAATACTTCAAAACCCAGTTTCTACAATTGGAAAGAACTGATGAAATTTAAAACCCTTCAGAAACGAACTCTGTTTCTCTCATATCATGTGCGGGCATTCCCCAGAGCATTGAAGTCTGCTTCTTTCATCACTGACTTTTCCCTCAAGTGGTTAGTCTTTCTGTTTTAGTCATGAGGACTACAGATTGGATTATTTTGGGGGAAAGAAAAGAAAGCAAGCTAAGAGGGTGAGGAGTTTGGCTTCTATCTTATCTTTCCAGTATTGTGGGGAAAAGAAGGGGCAGCAGTCTCAGACAAACAGAACTAAAAAACTCAAGACTAGTAGCAGTACTTTAGGGACTGGATGAAATGTGCAGGTTGTGATTTCTGAGATCCGTAAGTGGCTGAACCTGGGGTTTGCGTCTGTAAAGCCTTTGCTGTGTGATAGACACGGCCAGCCGTGCTAACTCAGACGGCTAATTCAGGTGGCAAATTGTGGGTGTCGTGAAAGGCCAGCAAGTGTTAATTAGTCAATTAGCGATTATTAGTTTGGTTTCGTTTGCTGTCAGGGAGGGGAGAGGAAAGGAACTTGTGGGGGGTATTGCATCACTGTAATTTGGCTTTGGATACTATATCCTGTGGTTGAATGTGCGAGTGAGGGAGTGAACACCACTTGTTGCTCTGCCTCAGGCACAGAACGTGTTGGACAGTGGAGTTAGCTCTCTCTGCATTGTGGTTGTCCGCTTTCTTCTGATGATAACTGTGGGTCTCCTCTAAAGGTTGTTGACAGTGCAGTTACCTCTTCTTCACCAAAGGTGTTGCTCTAAATTGCCTCCGAGGTGCTTTCTAACTCTGGAATCCTGTTTTTTGTGCCCACAGCTGAGGAAGAAGCAAGCCCACGTTGAGAAGGTAGAGAAGCTTCAGCAGGCGCTGACTCAGCTTCAGGCGGCCTACGAGAAACGAGAGCAGATGGAACATCGGCTGCGCACAAGGCTGGAAAGAGAGCTGGAATCTCTGAGGCTGCAGCAGGTAATCTGGAGCCCAGTGGTCCAAAAATGTTAGGTTTTTCTGAAATATTCTGAAGCCTTTTGGTTTAAATCCGTAACCACCTATGTCAAGATCACCTGAGCCTTGCAGTGTCATTGAATTTGCAAAGCCCCCCCCCCCCCCAAATTATGGATATAGGTAGTGTTCTGAGAGGAATTAGGAAAAATCTTTTTGGGAGGAGTTTGCAGAATTCCTAAACCATCCGGCCCCTGGCAGGCTGGATGAGGGTTTTTGGGAGATGTAGTCCCCAAAGTAACTTTTGTAGTCCCTGGTTCTGAATTGTGATTGCTGATTTCTGTTACCTTCTCCTGTGGATGAAAAACAAATTTGTTGCATTTCTCTATGGAAATATCCATTTCAGAAATATTTCCGAGGCTTGCACTGTACTCTCATGAAGAATAAAATGTGCAGAAAACTTAAGCATACGTTTGAAAAGTGAAGATGCCTAGAATATATGCATATTTGAAAAATATGCACAATTAAATCCATGTAATGTGCATGTTAATAATAGTGCAGTGCATGGGCTTCTATCCCTCCCATGGGGATTGTGGGTATCGGCAGGTACCACACCACTGCCTGACTGTTGGTGGTTTTTTGTTTTTTGTTGTTGTTGTTGTTTGCATCAGTAAATAGGTGTTACCACAAGTGACATCTTCAGCTGTGGATCTGTAGGGTTAGATCAAGACTAGGTTCATTGGACTTGGATCCCATTGAAATAAATGGGCACTCGGATTAAGCTACCATCAACTTATCCCATCAAGGTCAATTATTTATTATTATTTGTGAATTACCATTATACTCTACTTGTCCTCCCGAGAGTTCACTGGAGGAACATTTATGCCAACTTGGGTACATGGTTTTCCTCTTCCTCATTTTATTCTCACAGCTATCATGTGAAGCAGGTTAGGTTGAAACAGACTAAAGTCACTCAATGAGTGTCATGGGTCAGTTGAGGCTAGAACCTGGATCTCCTGCATCCTAGTGAAACACTCTAATCATTAACTCCACTGAATTAGCTCTCCAGTGCAACCTAATGTCCGGGAAATTAGTTTGGATTTATCCCCCAGGAGAAACTGTAGACTTCCAAAGGTTTAGGATAAATCATTTCTTCCTGTATAAGCAGATGGTCCCAAAAAATATTACAGATTGATAGGATACTTTACACTCCCAAACTTGCTTTCACAGCACTTGTCGTGACAATCAGAATTGCCCTGGACTAGAGGGGTGAAGCACAGCTGTGTGTTCCATAGTTCATTTTTAAAATTTTAATTTTAATTTGTATGTCGTCTTGACGTGACAGGATGATCTTGGGTCAGTTTCAATCTGTTGACATACCCTACCTCGCAGAATCATTGGAAAGATAAAACGGGATTGGGGTCGGGGAAAGGCCATGAGATGATGAGAAATGTGGGATAAAAGTGGAACGTACACACACACTGGTGTGCCCACATGCACACACTGTGACAGGGTATTTTGGGTTGCTTGATGGTGATGACATGGTGCTCATATCTCACATGTAGTGGAACTGTGGGATCTGTTTACTGTTTTGGTCCACTTTTGAACAAAAGTTATTAACACACAGAGATAGCCAGTAGTATAGTGGTTTCATGCCCTAGTGTCAGAGGGTATCCATGTCTCTAGCAAATTAAAACCTACCGTGATTCAGGCTGCTATTGTCCAACACAAGCATCTGGAAAAGCCATTTGGCTCAAGGCCATCTTGAAAATGGAGGAGTCGATTTCTCGTCTACTAAAACTTTGGCATACTCTTGGGTCTTTGCCTCTCTTAGACACTTGGCTATATTCAGTTATTCACAAAATTGAGTTATGGGACTTTCAGGAAGCAAATGGTTGCTTTGTTGTTGTTTTTAAATCTTATTAGGAATCTTCAGGTTTAAGAACCAACTGTACAAAGTTCTTATTAGAAACAAAAGCCTTTGAGTGTTTATTCAATTATTGGCTTACACATATTCATATGGCTAAAGTGAGACTTCTGAGACCAGCTATTTTTGAGCAAGTTCTAACAATTCAATTACTTGCCTTCAAGAAAAAGGCCTTTTTCATTCAATTTTTTTTTTATTTTTTTCAACAGGTTTTATATTATGTGAAACCTGTTGTTAGCCATGAGATTGAGGTTTAAAAGATATTCTGGTGGTATTTTTACACACTGAGTTTTGTATCAGAACTTAGAAGTAAGTCATTACAAATAATTAATAATTCCTTTTTCCAAAAATTCAAAGCAAAGCTCAAGTGTGCAGTTTATATGCCGCCCCATAGTTTAAAGCACTCTCTGGGCAGCTTACAATTTTAATTATGCAGGCTACACATTTCCCTCGCCCCCCCAGCAAGCTGGGTACTCAATTTACCAAACCTAGAAGGATGGAAGACTGAGTCAGCCTTGAGCCAGCTGCCTGAATCCGTTGGGATTGCATGCAGGTCGTGAGCAGAGTTTTGACTGCATAACTGCAGTTTAAACCACTGCTCCATAATTTAAGAGTAACTGACTTACATTAAACGAAGAACACAAGAGGTAACTTCACTCTTTTTCTCTTGTAGCCCAGAGCTGTGGCCTTATTAAATGGCAGAAGAGGAATATTACATGGTTCAACTGTTGATTTGTACTGCTGAATGAGAAACATTCAAATTCAAGTTCATAGACACTAACTGTTTTAGTTACTTTTGAGAAATAGGAAAGCAAAGAGTTGCTTTTCAAAATTGCAACTGAAATTTTAAATAACCTCTTGGTTGGAGACTTTGGAACTGTAAGTGTAACTAATTATTTTTGCCATATAATTTCCATTCTCTCTTATGACATAGAATAAAAATAGTACCCAGACATCTGGTGAAGAAATTCATCACCCTTTGACAAAATTTATGCTAGATTTATTTCAAGCTTGTCCAGAGGACAAGCTGTTTGGTTGAGATTTCTCCTACCACATACAAAATGCCCTCCTGAATGGAAATTATTGTAGGATACCTTAAATTTCCTGGAATATATTTGGGAGCAGCAGGAACATGAAGACTTTTCACAACTTCAGAAACAACTGGCCATAGTTCGATCTGAGGAGCATGACCAGGCACAGTCCTTAGGTTCTTGTGCTTCCTTATCTTCTCTCTTCTTCCACATGCTAGGGGTGGAGAGTAGAATTTTATAATACTAGTCCAGCAAGAAATTGTATTTGTTTGCAATTTTCATTTGAACCTGAGAAACTATAGTTTCCTCAACTATGGCTTCCTCAGTACTTGATTCAGTGGGACGAGCCCTGCCTTTAGGCAGAGCAAAGCAATCACATCAAGCAGTATTTATTTATTTATTTATTTATTGTTTGTTTGTTTGTTTGTATACCAACCCACAGTGCTTGGAGCATTCCCTGGGTGATTTACAACATAATTAGGCAAGGAACACTTTGCCCCCTCCCCAGCAAGTTGGGTACTCAATTTACCAATCTTCGAAGGATGGAAAGCTGAGTCAACTGTGAGCTGGCTACGTGAAGCCCTTGGGATTGAGCTCAGGTTGTGAGCAGAGGCTTGAGTGCAGTACTGCAGTTTAACTACTGTACTTTGGGGCTCATAGATGCTGGAGGTGTGTTGGGGTGGAATGGCAGCAAGAAGTTGGACAACAAAGTGCTGCTTTGTGTGCCATATGGTCAGGCCTGTGCCTGTAAGCCAGCCAGTTGCCCTCAAGTATGGTAATAATAACACTGGCCTGTCAGCAGCATTGAAGTGAGATTTGATGCTTTGATTTGGATTCCTGCATTGAGCAGGGGGTTGGACTCGATGGCCTTGTAGGCCCCTTTCAACTCCATTATTCTATGATTCTGTGAGATTTACGTTTCCAGTCTGGTCAACTTCTATACCTAGAAGGGAAAAGGAGTGCCATCTTGTCCTTTGCCTCAGGCAGCAAAATGTCATGCTTCGTCCCTATGATGTGGCAAATTCAGTACGCCAGGGTGCCAGAATCCCCCAGATCCACAGGGTGGCTTTCCACATGCGCTGATCCTTTGCAAGACAACCTGCTTTGAGGTTTTTTACCACGTGTCTGGCCAGCGGAGATAGCCTTTGCTGCTACGTATAATTCAGTGTCTCCAGCCAGTGACACTAGAAAACGTTCCATATAACCTGAAAGTCCAAGAAAAAGGGCACATGGGAAAGTATTTCTGGCTCACCAGCCAAGGCCTGCTGAGGAGCTGGCAGGACATAAATAGAATAGCATTTAAATAGCAGCTTCAGAATTTGTCTCCCTTGAGGATATGGGTATCCATAATCACAAGATCCAGAGGCAGGCCTCATTCCGGCATTCCGCGTATTAAATGGCATCTGAAAAAATAAGACAAGCTCACCCCAGTTGAGGGCAGGCCAGTTTTGACTGCAGGTCCTGATCCAACACAAGTGAGCAATGATTTACAGTTCAGTCTTACATATATCTACTCAGGAGTAAAACCAACAGAATTCAGCAAACCATTTTCTCTGTGAGGGCCTCTTGCCCAATCAGGGCTGGGACCACAGAAAGGGGAGATTTGATCTTTTCTCCCTTGTGTTGGTTCTGGGGAGGGGGGAGACTTTAGGTAATCTAATAGCAAAATTATTGTCTATTTGAGTCTGAAGAGAGATGTTTTGCTGTTCCACGGACCCAGCATGGCTATTCTTGTGCTACGTTTAGGGTGAAGATCTTTTAACTGTGTCTTTACTGCAGAGACAAGGGAACTACCAGGCTTCCACCCTGCCAGAGTACAATGTGCCTGCTTTAATAGAGTTAGTGCGGGAGAAGGAGGAGAGAATTCTCGCTCTGGAAGCGGACATGACTAAATGGGAGCAGAAGTATCTGGAGGAGAGCGCAATTCGTCACTTTGCTATGAATGCTGCAGCCATTGCTCCAACCGAAAAGTAAGGCACCGTACAGTATATGAAGTGACCGGTTGTATGGTGTGCTGCCTTTAACATATTTCCATAATTGTACCTTTTTCACCACTTGAGGGAGTACTACTTCAGCTATGGGATCAACATCTTTTGTAGTGATGGCATAACCTAGTAAAAGACAGCTTCCTATGTTCCTCTCTTTGACCAAGGCAAATAGAAATATTTTTTTGTTTGTTTGTTTAAACGTGTTTCCTCTTTCTAGGGATACCTCAGTCACGAATCACTCACGGAATGGCAGCTATAGCGAGAGTTCCCTGGAGGTCCGCATGTGGCAAGAAGAGGAGGAGATAATGCAAGCTAATCGGCGGTGTCAGGACATGGAATACACGTAAGTCATATGTGCTGCTGTGGTATCTGCATGAGGTTACACTATGCTGTAGCTCGTTGTGCTTCTTGATTAGAGATGGGCACGAACCGTGGTTGGGTGGCCACACAGGTCTTCCGCAGGCACCATGCACTTCCCTCCCCCACCTCCTCCGGACAATTGCTCACTGACTGACAGCAGTGTGCTTCCCTCCTCTGCCTCCTCCAGCATCACACACTCAGATGAGGGGGGTATGAAAAAAGCCCGTGGCGCTGCCTCTGAGTGGTTGATTGCCTGAGGAAGTGGAGGAGGGAAGCATACTGCTGCTGGTGAACGGGTGATAGCCCGGAGGAGGAGAGAGAGGAAAGTGTGTGGCGCCCCCTCGGCCAACACCTGCCACAGCAAAATGGCCTGAACCACCAAACTCAGGTTTGTGCCCATCTCTATTATCGACATGCCAGCAGTAATATCAGTTAACCCTGAGACCTGGGTTCACGTATGGACTTCTGTGGCCTTGTGTATGACTCTGTAGGTTCTCTGATGCCTTTTGCTGTGGAATGCTGTTTCTGAGTGATTTCCTATAAATCATTCCCTCTTTTTGCTGTCTACAAGGAAACAACAATTGCTATCAGGGTCTCTGGAGAGGGGAAGGATAATAAGCTAATTTTTTTTTTGTAAAGGGAACAGATTTCTTCCATTCTTGAATTTGCAGGCAGGTACAATTGATATAAAAGGGACGTGGTGGCGCTGCAGGTTAAACCACAGAAGCCTCTGTGCTGCAAGGTCAGAAGACCAGCAGTCGTAAGATCGAATCCACGCGATGGAGTGAGCTCCCGTCGCTTGTCCCAGCTCCTGCCAACCTAGCAGTTCGAAAGCATGTACTGTAAATGCGAGTAGATAAATAGGTACCACCACGGTGGGAAGGTAACGGCGTTCCATGTCTAGTCGCGCTGGCCACGTGACCACAGAAACTGTGTCTATGGACAAACGCTGGCTCTACGGCTTCAAGACGGGGATGAGCACCGTGCCCTAGAGTTGGACACGACTGGACTAAATGTCAAGGGGAACCTTTACCTTTACCTTACAATTGATATATGTTTGTTTGGATGAAATTCATTGGTGATTCCCAGCCAGAATAGATCTACTGAATAACTGGACCTTGCATCAGTGCTGACTCAACAAAATCCATTCATTCAGTGAATCTACTCTGGTTGGAATAAATAACTGGATTTAGTGCTTTCTTATAGCCCACCTTTCCTCCAATATGCTTGTTGGCTGCCAGTAAGTCTGGTGGCAGATCGGAGATTGAAAACTGGATCTCCCACATCCCAGTCCATCAGGGCAACTACTGACCGCACTGGTTCTCTGAATATGCTTTCTCCGTGACAGATGCTCAGAAAGTTAAAAATACAGCATTTCCAAGTAAGGGTGAAGTTGCCCCTTCTTGCAGATGGCTTTAGGATGCTTTATGAAATGGATGCCAGCAACATCACTGGCCAGTGTAGGTTATGTTCATCAGAGCACCACTGCAGAAAAGCTAAAGGAAGCAGATAACCCATTTTTCTCCTCTCACTTCTGGAATATTTTCACCTATTTGTTCCATAGGATAAAGAATCTGCATGCCAAAATCATTGAGAAAGATGCTATGATCAAAGTCCTGCAGCAGCGGTCCAGAAGGGATGCTGTCAAAACTGAGGCAGCAAGTTTGCGGCCTGCTCGGTCAGTCCCGTCCATTGCTGCAGCCACAGGCGCTCACTCGCGACAGACCTCCCTCACCAGCAACCAGTTGGCTGAGGAGAAGAAGGAGGACAAGACTTGGAAAGGGAGCTTCGGTGAGTTTAATGGTGCAGTAGGCCACACTCTTGCTGAAAGAGGCCAAGGCAACTCATGTGGAAGCTGAAGCCAGCACTTCCTGGACTCATCATAATCTTAGAACTGCAGAACTGGAAGGACCCTATGGATCATCAAATTCAGCCCCAGTCAAGGAGGCCCAGTGGGGAATTGAACTCCCAACCTCTGGCTCCACAGCCAAATACCTAAACCACTGAGCTGTAATAACGTTGTACGACCCATGCTACAGACTTGTTTGGGTTTTGCTCTCCCAGATATATAACATCAATTTCTGGACAATTTATCTGCACCATCCATGAAGGTGTTGTGCTTAGGGTGGATTTCATCCATGAAAACTGGAGTACCAAAATATAGTGGCCAAAATCCTGTTGCTTAGCACTGTTGAAAACTTACAGTAGAGAGGCCCTTTAAATCAGTGGGATCTTGGTGAGTCAATTCCTCACCAAGTTCCATTGATTCAAATGTGATTTACTGTGCTAGGTTAAAGTGGGCTCATTTGAAGGAGTCAACTCCCTGAATCCCCTTTGATTCAGTGAGCCTACTCTAGTGCAGTTTACTGTGCAAAGCAACAGGATTTTGGCCACGGAATGACAAATTTAGATTCATAGCACTAACAATTGTGAGTGGAGCATGCACCCTAGAGTGGTTAGATTTCTTTGCAGTCAACACAGAGACTAGCCTGTTAGTCAATTCAGATCAAGAGCTGAAATCCAGTTGAAACCTTCCCCTCTTATTGACTGAACACTTCCTTTAGGCTATTCCTTCGCTTTTCCAGCTGATGGTATCTAAGACTCCCTCATAAAGCTATCCCACCCTTAGGGCTTGTATGAGACTTTCTTCATTCCTAGGTAAATTGGCAAATTCTCTCAGAAGAGTTGCATTGCAGTCATTCTAACAAGTTTATTTTCTAAGGACTTTGAATGTTTGTAAACATTCTGTATCATCCTAGCAGGCCAGCCTGTTGATATCAACAGCTTCACCACTGCAAGGCAAGAGTGTTTTGCCAGTTTTGCAGACCTGGTCTTTTGTTAACCATCTCTTGTGTTTTTTGAGGGATAGGAATTTTTTTAAAAATCAGTGGCACTGACGTTTTTAGTGTGAATTGCTTGGGTGGGAAATACTTTTTCCACAGAGATGTAGTATGTGGGAGGAACTGCTATCTGGCTCCTATTTTGCACAGTGTTTCTTCTTCTTCATTCCTATGGCCCTATGATGCTTGGTCACTTCAAGCTTTATGGAGAACAGCAATATAATCGGACTGAATTAATTTTAAACTGTTTTGTCTTTTCTCCATCTCCCTCTTCTTCCAGGGCTGCTTTTAGGGAAGGACCACCACGACCAGTCGTCCACGCCATCCCTGCCTCCTCCAGCTCTCATGCCTTCTTTGTCCTCTGCAATGTCTTCATGGCCGGTGCCCATCTGCCATGCAAGAATGGGCAGCAAAGACAACAGCACTCAGACAGACAAAGGCTCTGAACTTTTCTGGCCAAATGCATCCGCTTCGTTTCCAGGCAGAGGGAAACTGGGCAGTACTCCGGGTGAAAGTCCAGCCCTAAGGCACACTGCTGGCAAAGGCTTTGGGGAGAGACTTGGTAAGTCATTTCATCTTCACTGACATGACCAGCCCAGCGATTCCGATGGGTAGGGTGCGTGAGTAGAGTGTTGGTGGAAAAAGCCATTCAGCTGTATGGCGTCACAGATAAACCTGGCACTGTATTAACAAACAAAAAATAAAGGAAAGTACCTATGTTGTGAGATACAATTATTTTAAACAAAGGAGCAAAGCAGCGCAGATGAGCTGACACTTGCGATTCCAACAAACAATATGGTGCTCTCATAGCTGTACAGTGGTGCCTCGACTTACAAACTTAATCCGTTCCGGAATGATGTTCTTAAGTCGAAAAGTTTGTAAGTCGAATCAGCATTTCCCATAGGAATGCACTGAAAACCGATTAATCTGTTCCGGCTGTTTTTTGTTCTTATGTCGAGGCGCCGTTTGTAAATCAAAGCATTTATTCCCATAGGAACTAATGCAAAAGTGGTTAATCCGTCCTCTACCACTAGGGGGAGAAATATATATTTTTTTAACCTAAGATGACCTAAGGTTTAAAAAAGGGCAGGAAAGGAGGGAGGGAAGGGAGGGAACGAACACTTTTTAAACAAAACACCTTTAAAACCAAGCAGCTTTAAACCAAACCAAACACCTTTTAAACCAATTTTTACATTTTAAAATTACAGTACCAGGCAGTCCAAAGTCCATTTCCCACTTTTTCCGCGTTTTTTTTTCCGTAAGTCGAAGCTCCGTTCGCAAGTCGAAGCAAAATTTTGTGACCGGTGCTGTTTGTAAGTCGAATTGTTCGTATGTAGGGGCGTTTGTAAGTCGAGGCACTACTGTAGTTCACAAATATAAAAAAACCTATATGCATATGTATGTTTCAATTTTTGTTAGGTTTCAGTGTTCTGACATCAAAGTTCATTTTCCCCCTTAAATATTGTGCTTTTGTTGCCAGTCTGCTTTTGTTTCATTAATACCATTAAAACTTTATTTCATGTTAAGTTGCCAAGATATTAAGACAAATTCTAACTTTTAAATTTGAAAAATAAGATCAAATATAAATTTTAGAACTGATTAGGACAAATATAAAAAGCAAAGAAAAACAGAACTAAAAAAAATGCGAAGTGCAAGCTTGTCTGATCAAATGAAGGACTGGGAAAGCAAGAACATGAAATTCCAGATAAAGAATTTTGCTCTGTGTGCAGTGGTGGTGGGAAGAACATGCTTCATCCTTTCCTAGCAAGCTATTTGTGTGCTCAAAATTAGCCTATCAGCAGCTCTTTTTCCAGTTCTGAGAGAGAGAGAAAATACATGATCTCCATTACTTTTTCCTTATGGCTTGGAAAACAGCAAGCTCAAGCAATCAAACAGCTGGCAGGAAAGCTTTTCCTATTAACCCTCTCTGATTACCTGTTCTCAACCTAATTGGATATCATTCAGGAAATGTTAGAATGTATTGAGAATTAGCCATCTGTTAGGGCTGTGTGGTTTGGACCCGAGTTAAGAGTTGGGTTAAATTTGTATGCCTTTCCTGAACTCATTGAGAATTTCAGAAGCTCCACATCCTCCAACTCTGACCAGGACCCACCTACCAAAAACCAGAGTAGGTCTGCTGCTTGACATGTTAGTTTGCTGAAAAACAGCATGGGACAGTTTTTGTCCCAATTAATTACATTGGCTGGGAAAAAAGGATCTCAGTGGCAAAAAGCAATAGATTTCTTTGGACATTTTATGTCCCGGGCTATTCTGTCTATTAAAATCTAGTACTATAAATGGACAGTGGCTGACATTTGGAGAAGTTATTTGCAACTCTTCAGGTTACATCATTGTAAAATGCCTGGTTTTGTTTGAATTTTGCAAAAGTGTGGCTCTTTGGAAGGGGTAGAGTATTCTGCTCTGAGTGTTCCCTGAGGTTTTGTGTTAAACAACGTTTTGTGCTAAACAACAGCAAACATTTGGAAGAAAGAATGGTAGAGCTGCAGGCAGTGTCCTCTTCAGCGCTCAGATCCACATTCATACTTTGTAAATTGTTTTCTCTTTCTGCAGAGACATTGCCTACCCATGGGAAGCTATCTGACAGCAAAGGCCGGGTCAGCAGTCTGCTTCACAAAGCCGAATTCCCAGATCCAGATATGATGGAGGTCCTCATTTGAAGTGAGGCAGCTTTCTCCGCTTTTTTTCTGCTAGTGCCCCGTAACTCCCCAGATGGGCGCAGCCGCCACCACCTCTGCCATTGTTGCTGAGCAAAACATGGAAACTCTGGATGTGAAGTTGGACCAAGAAAGTTTAAAGCCAGAAGGAAATATTTGATGAATCTGACTTTTTGAATAAAAAGGGTGTGTGTGAGAGATCCAAGATGGGTCATTTGGAGTGTCTGCTACATATAGTCGTGAGGATGTTGGTCAAGGGGATGTGGCTTTGAAAAGGAAGCAGCAAGACATAGGAACAAAACTTCATTTTCTATTGTGAAAGAAGGATTATCTTTGGAAGCTGTGGCCACTGCTTTCCTGCAAGAGGCAAGACAGTACCATTTTGTTACTAACTTAGATCTATTGTTCTCCATGTGAAATGTCTTGTAGTACACACAGCTCAAAATGGGGAGCAGGACTTCCAGATAACTCAAGTTTTAAATATTATCTTATTGCCTTTTTCACACTTTTTTTTTTGTTTTGCTTATTTTTGTCTCGCCACCAGCCTCTGTTTGCATCTAAGTTTCAAGACATGCACATGTTTGTCATTGATTCGGGGCGTGGGAAGTAAATATCCCACCTTTTCCCCGGATTTCTACAACTGACCGTCTATATTTATTATTTATTGAGCAGCAGCAGTCTGGCTAGTGCCATTAAGAACTCAGCACCAGCATGGGACTTGCCAACAGGAATTTTTGACAGGTTTCTTCAACATGAAACTCTCCAGATATCATAGACTATATCCCCATCCTGCTCCAGTTTCATGACAAGGGTGTGTGTGGAGGGTATTTGTATTCCAGCACATCTGGAAAGACCCTTGGTTGGGAAAGCTTGGTTTTGAATTAGACATCCAGATCCTAAAGAAATATACCAATTGAGACTTTATCTCCTTCCAGAAGGGTAGCTGCGCCAGTCTGTCAGGGCAAGAAGCTAAGCAAGTAAGCAGCCATACAAACCTTAAAGACTGTTTCACCGGGACATAAGCTTTAAGTGAGCTGAAGTCCATTGCTTAGAAGCACAATCTAGAAATTTGCTGCATTTCCAGAGTTGACTTATCTAGGCTTGCACAGTTCCAACTGGCTGTGTGAAATCTTAGGAAGGGCCCTTCCCAAACCTTCTGATAGAGCTTGTCCGGGATATCCATAAGAAGTCCCCCATTCAAATCCTTGGCGTTTTTTGGTGGAAGGACTCAGGTAGCAGATGTGAGAGACCTAACCTGGAGAGCTCTTAGTTTTCAAAGAAGGCACTACCGGACCGAATGGATAAACAGTCCGGATTGAGGGGTAAGGCAGCTTCCTGTGACCTGGAGGCATGATTCTCCCTGTTGGTGCAAAATGGATTTTTCCATCTGCAATTCCATTCAAAACCTTTCTTTGTCCTTCCCGTCCCAGCACCATCTGATCTATGCCTGTTGACCTGCCAGCACCCCGGACTGCAGATGGGGAAGCTATAGTTTTCCAAATGTTGTTGATCTACAAACAGAGTTTGGGAAAGCAGCCCTTTTTTACAGTTTCTAGAATTCATTAACCAGCCTAGGTAGGCAGTGGCCATGCTGGCTGGGGGTTCTGGGCATTGTAGTCCAAAGAGGTAAGGATACCAAGCTCTGACTACAACTCCCATTGCTTCTCACCTTTGGCCTTGCAGCCCAGATCTAATGGAGGATAGTCTACTGCGTCCAAACGACAGCAGGTTGCCTTCTGCAGACTACTCTGTGCTTCCATGCTAGTCGATCTGCTCAAAGTTGGGCCCCATTACTGCTGGGTCTGGAAATCTAGAGCCCTTGATCACAGGCAAGGCTGTTGATAGGGAGATTCCATCCT
This sequence comes from Intellagama lesueurii, assembly GCA_037013535.1. Lineage (NCBI taxonomy): Eukaryota > Metazoa > Chordata > Lepidosauria > Squamata > Agamidae > Intellagama > Intellagama lesueurii. The sequence goes on from JBAJHW010000003.1 coordinate 14,865,614, forward strand.
GCAGCCGGACACAAATGGTTAGTTTCCACATGTCTGTTGTTCCTGGTTTGCTTTCTAAACACAAGTATAAAATATACCTAGGTTTTATTGGCCCCCAAGAGGCAGCTGCTTGGTCCTTTCCCAATCATTTTCTGGCTAATTGAGATGGGAGAAACCTAGTTGCTGAAATGAGTATACAGTACAACAGATTTCCCCAACCTGCTAACCTCTGGATATTTTGAATGTTCAACTCCTACCAGCAACAGCCATCATAATTCCTTCCAGTGATCTGGAATTATGGGAACCATGATCTAAACCGTGTGGTGGAAGGCTGTAGTACGTAGAGTTGATGAAGACGTACACACGTTGAAACCCAGATCATTTTTATAACTTGAAGTTCTTAAAAACGATGTGCAAATCAGATCCCAGATAGAGAAAGATGATAGTTTGGGGCTTAATTGAGTGTCAGTTGAGGGGATATTATGTCCCCCACCTTTTAATGTTTAAACCAAACAAACCCACTTCCTTCAATCTTTCCTGGAACTCCTTTGTTAGGTGATCATCCCAAACCAAAATCTCATTGGCTTTCCACTGTTTGTTTCCCTCTTCCTTATGGTTTGGCCAGTATGAATCATACTGTCAGTTTATTGAAGTGTTCCCTGGGTCCTAATGCTTGCTGGCTCAACTGAGCTGTCACATGTGGTTGTCTTTTGTGTTAAAACACCAAAAACATAAGTTATGCAGCACCAAGATATGGTTTTTTTTCCTGGAGTCTAGAGAAATGTACTTTTTTTTTTTCCTGAAAGCAAGTTGGGCTGGAGACATGCTAATCTAGAGTTAACAAAGTTAAGGATACTTTGAGAGACATTTTTGTTACTGTGGTATATGCACACATTTATTTCATCTCACTTTTGTCTCTGATGGAACAGGTTGTGCAGGTTTTTGAATCACATAGAAATCTGTTGAACCTGTTGGCCAGAGATGAAAGCAAATCAGTGTGCATCCATTAACAACTCTGTTCTCGGATGTCTGTGAAAAGAACTATCCTCTGGTGCCCATATTTAATATCTTCCTTGTTGCATGCCTGTGGGTGGGAACAAGAAGTTCTACTGGCTACGTTACAGTGGGTGTCAATATAAAAAAAATGCATAGCTGCTTTTCAGTGTTAATTTATAATCTGGCCCCAACTGAGCACATCCATTAAATCTAAGCATTTAGTTTTGTCACTATATACCCTCAGTAGTTTTGCATTATCCTCCCCTTTTCCCTTACTTGTCGACTGCTTTAATAAAGAGCACAACGTACAATTCACAGCAGCATATGTACTGCAAAATATTACAGGCTTTGGCTTTCTGTATTGTACAGGTGTCTTGAAAAAGTTAGGCAGTTTAGTCATACCTTGAGCATTAAAAAAATGAGCCTTCAATCATGTGCAGTTTACATGTGTGTATATACCAGCTTCGGTCTTTCTTTGTACTAGTAGGGACTACTTCTCTTCACCACCAGGTCACTGATGCTGTTTCTTGAAAGGCAAATGTGCATAATTTATAAAATAGAGAGGGGTCTTTGGCCCTATAAAACATGCAGTAGGGAAGATATAGCCAAATCATACACACGCCCTTTAAAACACAGTGGCCAGGATCATATTGATAACATATACCAATGTAAGTGCAATGGTATAAATCAGAGTGGTGACTTGCTCAATGTTAAGAACTCACTACGGTACCCAGTGTAGTGTAGTGGATGGAGTAATGGAGTAGGACTCAGGAGACCCGGGTTCGAATCTCTGTCTCTGCCATGAAAACTCACTAGAGGGTGGAACTGGTAAAACCACTCCTTCAATACCTCACTTACTTTGAAAACTCTGTTACGGTCACTATAAGTTAGTTTTGACTTGATGGCACATCACGGGTTACTGCTTGTATTTCTCCTTGCACACTAATCAAATAACTTTATGCCCCATGAGAAATACAAGTGGAAGCAATTGTCTGCTGGGATTTATGCAATCACACTTAGGCTGGAATATATAAGCCATAGGATTTGGCCAGTGAGTGCAATCCAGACTAAGCTGCATTTGGTTCCCTCTGAAATCAATGGGACTTGGCTGGGTCATGACCAACGATGCATTGATTTCAATAGGACCCAAGTTCTGGGAATCCACTATGCTTCTGAACACAGGCAAATAGTATTTAGTGTCACCAGCACAACACTAATCATGCCCAGTGATGCCATGTGTTCCACCATTAGCTAGTGATCCGCTCTTGCAGCCACAGAACCAGCACCATGCCATGATGCGCACCTATACAAACATGCCATGTTTGATCCACACATGGATGTTTGCCCTTCGCATTTACATGAAGATCTTGGAGCTTGAACACAGTTGGTTATAAATTACTGTGTTACCTGTAACAAGTCATGTTTGGGAACAACAAAGGCATTGCAATATTCTTTTATCCCAAACGAAGGGAAATGTACAACTATAATAACATTGACTTGTTACTTTTTCTCATACTTTTTGAGGACTAAAAGTTATTTGAGGTTATTCTAAAAAATTTTTAAATAAGCTATTTCTTACATATTGAGGTAGACTTTTTTTTCTTTCAAGAAAAGGAACGAAAAAGGAACGAGCAACATAATGAGTAATTAAAATAACGGGAGGCTACTAGTAAAAAATTATTGTGCAGGTGAATCTTGCAATGAGTTTCATAACAAATTAATCTTAAAAGATAACTTTACAGGCTCAAGTGGAATCTAGCATATAGACAAAGTCAGCTTTTGTATGCCGCTTATTTTCCTCAGCAGGAAGGACGTGTTTTTAAAATATAGCATCAGAAGCAATTAACATCCTGTCCCCTTTGCCATGGATAAATATGTGTTCAGTATTTTGGTGCTAAGTGTGCTGTACACTTCCCGAATTGCCTAATAATATGCTTTTGTACATGGCTAGCTCTGCTTGTTTGATGAAAGTGTGCTCTGTATTGGCTCCGGTTCATACACTTAATGAAACATTATAGGGAAAGAAACCGCCCAGAGACCAAAGTGGGTGCTGTTCCTGGCACAACGGTAGACAAAAGAAAGCCCTGTTTCTAGTTCTCATGCTATTCAGAGAGGGAGTAGTCCAGAACAGGAATGCTATTGATTCTCTCTAGCATGAGTAGGCAATGGGTGGCCCTGCAGATGTTGTTTGGTGGCATAGCCAGGGATTCAACATCTGCAAGGCACGTGGCCCCATTCTCTCTCTAGCCAAAGCAGCTTATGTAGCACAGCACTGGACGAGTGAGCAACAGCAAGATGAAGGCTAGAACAAACCTTGAATGGTCATCTCATGGCATGGCCAGTTGTTGCCATTTAGGGTCTGGCATCTACTATGGTCACTCAGAGACTTCCACATGATGCACTGGTACAGAGCAAGTATCTGGACTGAGGCTGTATGTGCCACTCTTTGGTCACTAGCAATTCTGTTCCTGAGGTGTGACACCTTGTAGTTTTTAGAGAAAATTAGTCACCACTTGCTCTCTCCCCCCCCCCCCACACACATACACTCATGGTATTTATGCAATAGTCCCATTGCTTCTAACCCCCCAAAGGTAAAGTTATGCCTCACACTTCCTTTGCATACGAAAGGCAGCTTGCTACAGACTTTGTATGCAAACAAACTGCAGTTAGCTTTCAAATCTCTAGCTAGATTTATAGGATGGTAAATTGCAGTTAACCTGGTTGTACCTTATTGTTGTATAAGACTGTCCTCCTCACCCCAAGTGAGAGCAGAGTGTATGTAAAATATTGCTATTAACAAAATATTAGCCTGTAGCGAAATGTTTCTTGCTCTGCTGATTCCTTGGCTTGTGTGCCACAGTGTTGTGCTAGATGACACTTGTGTTGTGTGGCTGTATTCCAGGCTACCTGGTTGTAAGATCCTGTCTCCGCGCCCCACCCCCCTTATCTATCTGTTGTACAGAATGTTGTGCTGCTGGATTGTGTTGGTACAAACATGGGGAAGCAAAATGAGAATGGAAAGCTCTCACAAAATGTGACATCCTTGGCTATCCAAAGATTTTTCTTCTTCTTCCCTTGTTTTCTGCTGCTTAAATTTGTGCCTTAATATTGTATATATTAAATGTGTATGACATTGATCCCTTCCTGCCCTCGTCTTTTCCACGTGAAATGCATTGAAAAGAAAGTGGATCACTGTGGTGGTTTCGATGTACTACAAAGGTGCTTCAAGATGACTGTTTTTAAAATAATCCTAGAAGTGCAGAGCTGGAAGGGACCCTGTGGATCATCAAGCCCAGCCCCTGTCAAGGAGGCACAGTTGAGAATCGAACTCCCAACCTCTGGATCCACAGCCAGATGCCTAAACCACTGAGCGATCCAGCAGTTCACTGTGCAGTTTTAAAGTGGGGGGAGGGGAGTCCAAATGACATGGCCTTGTGTATTCTTAAACATAAGGGCATACATATGCAGTCATTGTGAGATGTCTTTAGATTGATCGCGCTAGGAACCCTGCTTCTGGAAATACCCTGTGTTTAAGACTGGAGCTATAAGTTGAGAAACACCTGCTATGAAACATCTCTGACCTGATGGTTTAACTCACTCAGGGCTTGTCTACACACCCATTTTGGAGTGGGCTGGATTAGGCTAAACAGGGTTGCTAGATGGTCTGCTATGCCTTTGGTACTTCACATCCTAATATATACTGACCTCAAGTTGACTCTATTTGACTCGCTGTCAAATTTGCCACTATCATGAGACAGCTTAAGAAGGAAGCCACCTCAGGATATTGGCAAATTAAACACTTGCTCGGCTCCTTGGATGGGCTGAAGAAAGTCAGTTTTTTTCAAGCGTATTAGGCCAGAGTATATTGTGTTGCAGCGTGTTTTTTTTTAAAAAGCTAAATGGGAAACTTCATCCCAGAAGGGGCAAGAGACAGGATTGGTATTTTTGTTTCCTTTTATCTTCTGTCAAGAGCCAGTTGAGAAAAGCAAACAAACGAATCCTCCTCGTTACCTCTTTCCATCTCTTCCCGCTTATGGGAAGAAGTTTCCCATTTTGCTTTTATATTTTCAAAGTGATGCAGGGTATATATGCTACCCTAACACACCTTTTTAAAAAAATCACTTACTCAGCCCCTCCATGGAGCCGAGGAAATGTTTAATTTGCTAATATCCTGAAGAGGCTCTCAAAACACTGCAGGATATTGGCAGTTGACAAGAAGACTTGGTTTTGCTTCATCTCCAGCAATTGCACACACTGGAACAAACCAAAACAACAGTCCTACTCGCACCAAAAAGTAGAAGCCCCTGATAGGCCAGAAGGGTGCAGGTAGGACTGCTCTGGGATGCAAAGTGGTTTCCTCCAGCAAATATGTCATCACCATCTTTAGGAGTGAACCAGCCCATCCCTGCCAAACAGTGGGCTGAACGCCCATACAGTCAGTTGCTGAATTGGCTACTCCTGGACTGAGAATCCTCAGCTACCTCCCTTCAACAAGGTTGAGTGAGCCTCAGAAATGGCAAAGTGATTATACTTTCCTTACATTGCCCCCGACTCACCCACCTTTTATTTTCCTGAGTTTCCCATTTCTGCACAATGAGATTTGGTGTTGGAATAGAACAAGGGTCCCTCTAATTTTCAGCCCCACTGGGCGGGGGCTCTATACCCCACCTCACCCTGTGTGTGAGTCCATCCCTTCACATGGGGTTCTGCTGCAACTGGAACGAAAGGGGCTGGAAAGGATCATGGTGGGTGCATGGGCTAGGAGGAAAGCTGTCCGGAGTGGGCGGAATTACACGTGCTCACACAGTTGCGCATCTGAGAGGGAACTTTGTTCCCGATTAGACATGGGGTCTTCGTATACGAATACGAAGCCCGCTGGCACAGGTGGCCGGATTGATGAAGACTGACCCCGAGAAACCGCCAGACCACTTACTGCACAGCACACAGTGCGTGGCGCGCGTGGCTGGCTTCATCTTCTGTGCCCCAATCGCGGTGGTACCTCGGCTGCTGAAGCCCCACCTTCCTGCTCTCCCAGCCACTCTGTGGCTGAGCAGGCCTGCCCCCCTTGCCGGAGTGGCTGGGTGAGCAGGGAGGCGGGGCCACAGCGGCCGAGCTACTGCTGCAATTGGGGTGCAGAAGATGATGCCGGCCACACGCGGTAAGTGGTCCAGTGGGTTCTTGGTGTGGGTGTTCATTAAGCCGGCCACCTGTGCCAGCAGGCTTCATATTCGTATACAAATATGAAGCCCCCATCTCTACTCTTGATCTATCAATGTATATATATATAGAGAGAGAAAATTATTATTATAAATATATATAAATCAAGGGGTTAAATTGCCCCTTGAAGCAAGAGAGAAAATAAACATGGCGTAGCTGGCTGTAATGATTCAAATAGGAGGAAATAAATCGGTACCTCTAAAAGTCTTTGGGACGTTCCTTCTGGGATATAAACCACGTGACCATGATTCAGTACAACGGAGGTATGGAAAGTATAGGAAGAACTAGAAAACATTTCCCTCGTGTGACCAGGGCCTGAGTGGCGGTAAGAGATGACTGAAATGGGTAGCTTTAACAACAGGCCACTACATGGTCCAAAATGAATTGGAAAAATGCTGGAGTTTCCCTAGACATGCAACTTCTTTGTAAGGCACGATGACAGCTACAGAGCGTACCGTGTCCAAGTGCCCGGCTACATTCCTGCCTGGTTGATCTGCACCACCTGTTCAACTCCTTTTCCTTCCTCTTTGAGCCACCAGCTTTGGAGGGAACATTTGTTGGCAGAGACACTGAGATGCCAGAAATACCGGCCAGGGCCCTGCCATCCGTCCGCGTTTGCACTGCAAAGAAGGCCCAGCTAGCTGCATTTCCGAGCGATGCAACTTGTTTTTCTATTCAAGCTGCTCTTTGCAAGGCACATCCACTGCATCGCCTTTATATTTCTCAAGAACTGAAAAAAATAATAAACGGGTTAAGCAGTAAGAAAGACTGCAGTACAGTGCCACACGTCTCATGTGTAAAAGGTGAAAAAACAAGGTTTTTATAAGAAAGCCAAATATTCACGTGTATGAATTCGATGTACATGCATGCAAGCTGCTGATGGGCCTTTACTCTAACACAGGGATGGGCAACGGATAGCCCTCGGGCTGCGGGCTGTCCCGGGGGCTGCTTTTGCAGCCCTAGTCATTCAATCCCGCCCCAGCGAAATTCTGTGCCAAATAATATTTTCACTGACAAACTGCAAAAAGTCTTTTGAGATTATAACAGAAAAGGTTTGCTTAATGTTTGCTTAATTTGTACTTTGCTGCCAACATTTGGTAGCAGTGAGGAGTGTAGCCAGCAGCAGAGCCTTGGGGGGAGAGAAATAGGCCCCCAGAACCGTTGCCCTATCCAGTCAGGAAAGCGTAACTCCCTTTACTTTTGAGCTTCAGCTAGAGCGGACCCTGCATGTTACCAAAGGGAAAAAAAGGAAAGAAATGTGGCATTAAAAAGGTGGGAGCATATATTTGTATAAAATTTGTATGTCCTTATGAAAAGAGATAAAAAAGATTTAAAAATAATTACTTGAATTTAAATAGAAATGCAAAGCATCTGACCATAGAAGAGAAGACTGTAACCAGTATGTCTGCTCAGCCTGCTGTCCACAGACAGACGGTGGTCGGGCAACTTTATCTACTCTGCACAGCTCTTGCAGGCCGATAATACTTTTACCACCATGGTTCCATGCTATGCAATGCTGGGATCTGTAGTTTGATAAGAAACTTTGACTTCCTTGCACTCGATCGTGGGATTGCACCAAGGCTGTATTATTCATCAGGCTGACGAGGCTGAAGCCTAGGGGCCCCACAGGGACTTAAAAGCCTGTCAGTTTTGTTTTTTTTTTGCTGAGGCGCTTCAAAATGTTACAGTACTGAAGTATTATTCCCCCAACATGTGAATAGCATTCTTCAGGAGACCCTCAAAATGGATATAGGGCGATGTACGGTGGTCTTGTACCTACCGTACCAGGGTCGGGCTGTCAGCTGGGGTGGGGTGAAAGACTGACATGCCAGAGGGCCCTCGAAATACCTGAAAGCCTAGGGGCCCAGCCATGGGTTGATACGGCCCTAGATGGCACTAGAGATCTGGCAGAGAATTCTGAGTCACCATTGTACAAATCCGAGGATTCTGTAGCAGAGTAGTGAGCAGGTTATCCAACGGCTTGAACTGGGTGTTAGTGGAAGAACGCCAAACTTTCTTTTTCTTATTTTCTTCCCTCACCCCTCCAGCTGGACTTGGACTAAACAAATGGAAGGTCTCTTCAAACCGAGGACTGTCCTCTGAATATAGGACGCTCTGCCGCCCTAGCAGGAAAAAAATTCCCTCATTCCTGCTCCCTTTTCCACCACTAGGATGACCTTAAGAGTCAATCTTTGAAAGTTAGTTTTTGGGTTTTGTTGGGTTTTTTAAAAAATAAATGTATCTATAGTAAAGCCAAATGGCTCTTGGGTCTATAGTTAATGTTTGTTTGGGCACTAAGTCAACTGTGCTTGATGAGTCTGTAATGAGAACCATGTGTTGGAGCAAACATGCGAAAGATCAACTTTGTTCCCAACTCCACAAAGAAATTACCTCAGTTGGGGCAACAGGCCAAATGTCACTTGCCTGACATTCATCTGTGACCAACTCTTTCCCCCAACCCCCGCTTTTGTCGTGAGAAAAGTAGGGCGACGTCGAATTGTCTGATTCAAGCTGGTTGCCCTATAAGCAACACCTACTGTTTTTTGTCAAAGCTTATTCAGTGAGAGTAGAGAGGCTTAATTGCACTCCGCACACCCGATGTCATGGCTTTGACGCAGTTACTCACCCTCTACCCAGAACTCCACCTAGCTACGGCAGCAAAACCTAAATGGAAGGCTTGCAAAGTGGAATTACATGTCACTTAAGTCTGGATGGGGGCCTTTCTAGGGAAGGCATGGAATGTTCATCAACATCTCGCTAGCATTTCTCCCCAATAAGGTGGAGGGTTGTTGGGTATTGGGGTGTTGGCTGAAGTTTCAGACAATTATTATGTTTCCCCAGGTCTCTAGGCAGGAAGACAAATCTCAGAATGGGTGCTGCTTGAGGAAGAAAGAGTGTTATTTTTGTGTCGTGTAGCTCACATGAGGTCAAGGGAGTGTGTGCTAGTTCTACACTCTCTATTGTTGAACAAAGAAATGTGAAAGCCTGAAGAGAGAAAGGCTGAAGTGCCCATGTACCATCTTCATATGAGTCCAAATCCTGATGGGGAGGGTCATAGAGAGAGGCTACCCAAATACAATAGTCCCCCCCCCCCCTTCTGTCTCATTTCCAAGTTCAAAATGACAATGGAGCAAGGCAGGGCTTCCTCAACGGTTATGGGCACCATACTTTTTAAAAATGGCTATAATGATTGCCTTCTCATATGCCAAAGTCTGTGATTCAGAAGGGATGGGAACATGGTTCTCAGGCCACATGCAACCTTCTGGCCATTGCGTCAGGGGTGGAGAACACGTGACCCTCTGGATGTTAATGTACTGCATCTAGCATCAGCCCTGATCATTGACAGAGGATGATGGAGTTCGCCTGCCCCACACCTATGTTACACCACACTGAATAAGCAAGCTTTGTTAGATCATAAACGTACTCATAAAGGCATGTCAGATTCTGCCTCCGTGACATCCTGCTTGCTGTACGACTGCAGGATTCCCAGGTCAGCAGCATCCCAGAGTTCAAGATCAAAATCTGAGATCAGAAGATGAATCCTAGGGCAGGACAAGACAAGGCACAACAGGCAAGGCTTTGAAGAGAAGCAAGCCTACATGACAAAGATGTAAAACATTTTCGTGTTGATTCAATGAATACGAATACCGGCTAGGAACAGATAGGGATGGATGCCTAGGCTTCAAAGGAGAGATGGGCGAAGCGCAGCACTCCAAATAGTGTTGGACTGGAGTTCCAACGAGACATGGGCACAAATAACCAATTCGGTGGTTCGGCTTGGTTTGTTTTCCAGCCACACAGCTGATCTGCAATTCGGTACCCCACCTCTTCCAGCAGGCACTCCCTTGGAGGCAGTGTCTGGAAAAGGCAGGGCAGAGAAGCCAAGGTGCTGCCTCTGAGTGGGTGAACCGACATGCAGATCAGCTGTGTGGCCAGTAAACAAACCATGCCAAACCACGGAGCTGGTGGTTCATACCCGTATATCTAGTTCCAACCATTCGTCCACATGGATTATAAGGGCTAAGACTCAAAAAAGCAACATCGGCAGGGCTACACTTCAGATTTAAAGCCAAACTTTCTCCTCCTTCAGTGATGATTTTAAGTCCCTGAGATTTTTCTCCCTGCATGAAGAAGAACGACAAAGCCTTCAGACTTCAGCTGCTGCACCGAGACCTGGGCAATCCTATATAATTATTAAGGGCACCGAAGTGAGTGTGAAAATTTGGGCCTGCCATTAGATGAGAAAGTATACAGGAACATGCATGATGTGGTTTTCCAATGTCCCTTTTGCATGCTGGCCTCAATCATTAAGGCTTAATGGAGCCTCCTCAGTTTTTGCTGAACTTTTGTCACTGCTAGTTGAGATCATTAGAAACAGCGTCACTCTCACCACCGCTGGTCTAATTAAATGCGTGAGAAACTGCCAGAAGCTTCAATTTTTTCTGATTTTCATAAAGGGATGTTTATTTCAGTGCCTTTTCCTCTGGCTTGCAATAATAATATAGGTCAGAAGAGAAGCTACCTTTGGGATTTGCTCTTCTGAACCTAAAAACCATGAGACAGATGCAGCCTGAATTCCAGAGAGGAAAGTAAGGCTTTTTTTACAGTGAGCTTGGGAAAGTGTTTCTCCTCTGGAACTTCCCAAACAGGACTAAAGCCAGCAACCAAATGGATGAATGGATGAGTTGGGCTGCCAGCACATACACTTAAGCGATGGGAAAAAAAACCACCCAGAAGGGCAGAGGTATTTTTCTCGTGGTTTACAGTGTGTTATTAGCTTTTCTTCTTTCAAACAAATGGACTGTGCATTCACAAAATCGGGCACATTTGCTCTCAATCTTTCCATGTAAGAAAAGTCTAACCAAAAAAAAAAAAAAAAAAAAAAATCAGTAGACTTACTTTTGAGAAAACAGCCTTCTAGAACTTGAGTGATGCGGGGTCTTGCATCTAACAAGCAGCTTTGGATTAGGAACATTGTGCTCATCGTTTGTTTGTGGGAACACCAGGCCTTCTAGTTGACCACTATGGAAGTTAACTGGGTAGACTTCACGTGCTTTTGGTACGACCTAGCTTCAGGAACATAACGAGAAGATGAAACTCAGTGGAAAAGACAATAATGCTAGAAAAAGTTGAAGGCAGAAGAATAAGTGGACATCAAATATGATATGAATTTACTCAATAAATTAAGTCATATCCTTGAGTTTATGAGACTTTGATGTTGTTGCATGCCATCAAATCCCCACTGACCCATGGCGACCCTATGAATGAGTGACTGTCCACATTTCCTATCATTTACAGGCCTGCTCAGCTTTTGCAAACTCATGATATGCCCAAAATACACCATGACAGGAGCTTTTGGAAGTCATTAATTAATTGGGTTAGAATCAATCTGACTACACATAACAAATGATCCAGCTGGACTTTCTTTTGTTCTTAAATTAATGAAGGCATCTGTCTGCAGAGCCAGAGGTTGGGACAGTTCAATTTCTCACCGTGCCTCCCAGAAGAAGAGGCAGCTGGTATAGTTTTGGGCAAACTGCAGTCCCAGAGTGCCACTCTGAAAGAGGGTTGCTGTAAGTCAGAATCAACTTGAAAGCAAGTCATTATTCATATTAATTAATGGCTAGCAGCCATGGTGGCTACATTCCTCCCAACTACATTCCTGGGAATTATGCCACTGGATTATCAGCTGCTAGAGATGGCTATTTTCAGAAGGTCCAGTGGTACTTGGGTCTTGTTTCTATTCTGTGGGCTTCTTTAAAGCACCTGGTTAAGCACTGTGTGAACTGGCTGCTAGGCTAGATACAACTTTGGTTCATGTGCTTTACATTTAACATGGATCCCTCTTCTTCTCGAAGAGGCACATAAGAAATTGCCTTATCTTAAGACAGGCCATTGATACACCTAACTCAGTACCATTTTGTTGCCAAGATTCTGGACAGGAGTAATGTCCAGCTCCAATTAGAGATGGCAGAAATGGGAACTCACTCATACACCTTTCCTTTAAAAACACCCAATGTAGCTGACATCATTACCTGCAAGAGAAGACATCGAAACCAGGGACTGTTGTCTGTGCCACAGCCAAGAAATTTTGCTGCTTGAGACATAGGGCAAGTTGGTGCCCTCTTTCATTCCAAGTTGATTGGACATGTCTGCAATACTGGCAATAGAATAAGGTCTTATCTCAAACCTGTGAGCAGCATGCCAGTTTAGGGGATGCAGGACAGGCAGTATGGCACACAGCTCTGTTCTCCAAGCAAGGGGAATAGCAGGGAGCTGCAGCAAAAGAGCTGGGATGGAGTGACCACCAGCCATTGCTGCCTCCTGAGATGGTTGTCGTAGTCTGTCCAATGGTAGAGCCAAGCCTGCCCATGCCACCTATGGGCACTCTGTCTCTCTTAGCCACTCTCATGCACTCACAGCAACCCTCTGCTGTGTTTCACCAGCTCTCATTGTTCTACAAACATGCAAGTCAAGGTTTGGTCTGCCACTTCTCTTGAGAGCTGCTTCAAATTGTTCCAGCAGCTCTTCCACCTGACTTGAGAGCTGGCCGTAGAAAATTAGGGTGCATGAAGTGACAAGAGAAGAATGCCAAGAGGTCTGTCGAAGGGGAAGGAAGATTACAAGGCTCTGGGGGTGAACCGCAACACCAGCCTGTTCTAGCCTGGTGAAGCACAACAGGAGAGTGCATGGATTAGGGATGAAAACAGTAAGAAAGAGAGAAGGATTACAGTGCATTACATTAATTGAAATGGGAGCTTAGTGCTGTGCTTGCTCAAAAAGCTATTACACAGCACAGACGATGAAGCCAGTGAATTCATCAAAGAATGGAATGAAACTTGTCTTCTGAAAACTGCAGAAAGAGGCAGCACCACTTGCTCAGTCATTTTCTTCAACACATTTCCTACCATGTGCATTTTTTAAAAAATCCTTTCTCAGAACAAAACTGCAATCCTGGCTTAAAAGGGCTGCAGCTCCTATAATCATGATACTGTTCCTGAAAGATGTTCTATACGCTAAAATGCAACAAATCTGTGCAAATGCCAGAAGTGATGCTCAGTGTGAGGTAGGCCTTCAGGTGGTGCTTGCTCTTAAGTAATAATATGATACAAAGATTGCTCAGGATCTTTTAGGTCAAAGACCTTGCTCTCCAAATTCTTCTATCTAAAACAAGGCAAATATTCCAGATCTTTATCTTCTAGGAGGGAGTTATGGTTTTTATTCCCTCAACCTAGTGCTCTTCAGGTGCACTAACTGCCAAGTTGTCATTAAGGATAATGACAGTTCTAATCCAACACATCTCTAGGGTACCATACTGGAGAAGGTTAGGATTTCAACTTCCAGAATCCCTGATTGTGCTGGATGGGGTTTGTGGGAGCTGGAAACAGGTGGACAGACAAAGGCTGAGAATCAGTATTCCAGGCTATCTGTTGCCCCCTTATTTCCAAATTGCTGTGAAAAAAATATTGAAATCAGTGATATTTTCACAAAGCTTAAATAATATATAGTAAATTTCTTCTGTTCATGGGACTTTACAATTTTGTTAGAATGGCAAAGTCTGGTCCTGAAAGTCTTTGTGGAAAGGACAGTAATTTAATTCTTTAAAAGAATGAATGTAAAAAGCAGCATCAAAACAAGTTTATATTGACACTTAATTGTTATACTTTTGTATTCTGACAAGTTTTTTTTAAATATTTAAAGCACTTAAATATATACATAAGCACTAAAATCATCACTTCTCCTCATTAAGATGTAACGTGGGACCTCAGGAACAGGTGATGATTAAATGATACAATTACAGTTACTACTGAGATGTATATATACTGAACTTTTGAAGTCCACCCACTAAACCCCAGTGCTGCCATCATAAAGTGTTTGTTAAAGTATTTATCAGGCCAAGTGCAGGTATCTTTAACCAGCACACAAAAATAAAGAGTTTTAATTCAGAATGTCTTGGTCCTAACATTAAAACTCAAATTTAGCTTCCTCTACAGCTCTTTTCTCTACCGATGTCCTACAATTTATGCTGTCTTCAAATCACCTGGAAAACTCTTCTACAGCCGAGCTGGTACAAGACAGAGGGGCCTGCAATAAAATGTTTCTGTGTACAATAGAGTTCATAGTATGGATAAGAATATTTCACTTTCTCCTGCATTCAAATTATCTAAACCTCAAGTTCTTTTCATCTCTGATATCAAGCACTTTCAAAAACAGATCAAATCAAAATTCTCCTCAACCTTCACCAGCCAAAGTCATTGAGTATCTCTGTCTCTCAAATGTAGGACCATGTTATACCTATGTGCTACAGAGATATTAGAATGAGAAGCATTTCAGAAAAAAATAAAAACAGGGGAAGGAAACCTAATTCAGAATTCATGTGGTTGACTATGCATAAGTTTAAACCCAGATTTTAATGATTTAAGTCCTTAAAACCCTCTGCTTGGAGGGAAGAATTTGCCAGTTTCAAGTTTGCCTCATGTTTGGATTTATTTAAATCCCAAGTTCATTCTACCCCAAAGATAAAGAAATGTCCATGTTTTGGAAAATGTTTATGAAAGACAAACTGAAACAAAAATTTTCAAACATGCTTATTTCACAGTAGGTGCTAGCCAGCCACAGCTTTTTCCAGGAAACTCCTTCATCAAAAAGTAGTAAGAGGCCCAAACCATCAGCCCAGAAAACTAAAGGCTGGGAAAAGAAATCTAATAAAGAACCTCCCAATGTTGTTTTTAAATTAGTTGGATCTAATCTTATACCTAGAGAGCAGACCTAGTGGGACTTTCAGTCCCAATTAACTTGTTCAAACAATTTCAACAGCTCTACTTGAAGCATGACTAAGATTGGATTCAACTCACCACCTCTAAACTGCTCAAATAGTTTTAAAATTAAAGGCTGATCCCCTCTCACCCCTAAAGCTTTCACAGTACCTGTCCAAAATTGCTACCTTACAAAACAAAAGGGGGGAAAAAGCAGTAAAATTTAAGAAAGTTTTGGTTTGTCTGAGGCCTGGTCATTCACCTCATACATGATTGCCTTATCAGCTCTCTAGCTGAACATGCTGGTAGGCCAAGTAAGTAATTTCCTTGGGTTGAGAGCTGATAGTGGAGGAAGCCAGAGAATAAAACTAGATGTTGTTGTTGTTGTTTAGTCGTTAAGTCGTATCCGACTCTTGGTGGCAACTGTGAGGACCAAAGATGGGGATGGGCTTTTTCTCCTTCCTTCCTTCCTTTCCTCCCTCCGTTTTATGGTATTGGCAACATCCTGGTTTATCACACTACATTCCTTTTTTAAAAAATTATTATATAACCTGTCTGCCATGGTAATTCGAATAAACAGCCTTAAGTGTGAAGGATTTATTGTAAATCATTTTCATAACATTTACAGAAATTGCATGTAAAATAAATTCTTGTTGAGGACACTTCTGGAAAATTAAGTTGGCCCAGTTAAAACAACAAAACCATAAAATACACCAGATGCAGGATCACATTAAAAACATATGAATGACTTCTGGGGAAAGAATTGGTATTTCTTGACAGATTCTGACTTTAAACTGGGATATTTTTTTTTCCTGGATGAAAGGCCAATGCTGTATTTAGTTTATGAGTGATATTTAAAAAGAAAAAGGAAGCAGTACTACTTGATGTATTTTTCCATGAACTTTTTGTGAAATTCCGACCGCAGCGTGTCATTGACAAATCTTTTGTCTTTTTTCATCTCGTCAACCCCCTTCGCACAGTTCTTGAAGACTACGTCATCATCCCATCTAGAAACCAGGTTTGAGGATAGAAGGGAAGAAAAGGAAAAGTTTAGAAAAATCTCCTTCTACTAATCATAAAGAAATATATAATGCTGGCAAGACAAGAGATGAGGCCATGTTATGTTTAGATACATTTTTACTTTGCCTCGTGCAAAACGGTGTCAGTTCTATGGGAGGGTCATGTTTCGCATGCAGAAAGTTCCCCGTTCAGTCCTTGGCATCTCCACCTCAGCCAGTGAATCCCAGGACACCCCTGATAACTGAGACCCTGAAGGGAACCTCAGTCTCAGCTGACTGGCAAAAGCTGAGCCAATCCTACGAAACCTGACACGTGAATTCAAAGAGTTTTCAGTAGGGAAGCCAGGGGGGTCAAAGCTCTTGGAAGTCAAAACAGAATCTGGGGCACCTCAGTGACTCCATGTGCCATACAAGCAAGCCTGGATGTCATCTCATGCATGTTTACACAGAACTAAATCTTGCTAAATTCAACGAAACCGTTGCTGGGGGAAAGGCAGCCAGCGTTTCCAGATGATGGTAACTAGGGCCTCATGAGGGACTGGCCTTCCAAATAACTTCCCACTGGCTGAGAGATCCTTGGAGGAATTTTTGGCAGTAACAGGACACTGCCAAGAGAGAGAAGCTCTGCATTCTGTGACAAGAGGTCCTGTGACCTAGGGATCGTCTTCAGGAACTCAGCTAAGGGCTTAACATGGAGAAAAAACAAGCCAGCCAGGACACAATCCGGGAAGGATACTACGCTACCAGACAAGTCAAAACCTTGTATTTCCCCAGCAAGCCAGCTGTTCTTACAAACACCTTTATGTTTTCTTTGAAACCTCAAGTACAAATGGACAGAATGCTTAGGCAAAGAGAGTCAAATGAGATGTTAGGGGCAATACAATGAACAATTTCCCCCCCTGACAGTCGGATTTTCTAAGAGGTGTATGTTTCATTCATTTATTTATTGCACTTATATGCCGCCCATCTAGACATTGTCTACTCTGGGCGGCTCACAACAGACGAGATAAAAACAGTTAATATATAGTGACAGTTTTACCGCAATATACAATGAAAACAATAGTTCAAGATGGGAAGAAGAAAATTAAGTAGTGCCTGGAGGGAAGGCCTGTCTGAATAACCAGGTCTTAAGTTGGTTTTTAAAAATGTCCAGCGAAGGGGCCAAACGGATCTCGGAAGGGAGTTTGTTCCAAAGAGAAGGAGCCACTGCCGAGAAAGCCTGGTGTCTTGCAAATTATGCCCATGTTTGCCTTTTAATGACCAATAATAAAATAATGTATGCAATATATGCATATAATCTAACCCAGGGGGCACTGTCCATCCTACAGATGGGTATAACTTGCACAACAGGATTAAGGATCACCCTTTTCCAATTCAATTAAAATCCAATTAAACAGCTCTGGAATTGTAAACCCTTAAGAGGCAGGAAAAAGTGGGAGGGAGCTGTAAAGATCCCTCAATAAGTATTTGCATACCTCCTCTTCACCTTGAAGCTTGCTTGAGTCTGCACAGGACCAGTAAGATTCAGCAAAGGATTACCGCTCAGGATATTTTCCATCCGTATCCTCTCTTCTTCAGCTTTCTGCTCTTGTTCCTGTTAAGAGAACAACGGGTGGATCTTCAGGATGACATAAAAGCCTGCCATTTCCTATTCAACATGTTTAAAGCAGGAGATTTTGCTGCACACCAGGTTGACCTGACATGGCCACAAAAATATCCTTTACACCCTTTCCCTGGCATTCAGATTGCTTTCTTTTAAAATTTGCAATACATTTTAAAATGCTGCTGTCATGACTTCTGGAAATAAGTGCAGGATCAGACTGCAACCAGAAACTGCGTTGAACTTTTGACTTCATGCATCCTCAGCCGGGAACAGTGAGTCCACATGTTCTGCATTACACTGTTCTTTGACTTCCAGATCACGGCCTGAATCCAACTGCTAATTTTAACAAGAGTAGACCCATTGAATCAATGGGATCTATACAAGTGCTGACTTACCATTCAGCAATTGACTCAATGTGCCTATTCTAGTTGGGACTAGCAGTTTGAGGTGGGTCTGAGGGTAGCCCTATTTAACCTCTCTCCTATATATGTGCACCAAGATGCTTATGACACTTGGGAGATTCAAGTTGCTTATAGCACCTGGTAAGCACATGAAAGCAAGCATTTGTGAGCTGCTATGAAATCTCAGCTGAAAGGTAAGGTAGAGCACTTTAAATGGATTTTAAATAGTAGCAGACAGACAAACTATATTTAACCTCCCTTGCCAAGTGCAAAACAGACTACCCACTGAACCATACTGCCACTGTTGATAAGACAAGCACTTAATTTTATTTATTTAGCACTACCCCACCTTTCTCCTAAAAGGATCCAAGGCAGTTTACAGTATTAAAAAAAAGAACAGTATAAAAGCTAACAATAATAAAGTATTACAGTATTTAAAAAGAATTAAATATCATTTTAAAACTCACAGATAAAAGCAATCCTAAAAACACACTGGAAAAACAACAAAAATAAAACAGTATCTTTAAAAAACAAACAAAACCTAGAGAGTCAGTCACTAAAGAGGAGCCTGCCTGAAGAGAAAAGTCTTTGCCTGCCTGCGGAAGGATAGCACAGGTGGGGCCAGCCTTGTGGGAGGGAGTTCCAAAGTCTGGGGGCAGCAACAGAGAAGGCCCTCTTCCTGGGCCCCCACCAAAGACAATTGTGAGGCTTTCGTGGCAAATTAACGAGAAAAACTCTCATTCACACTGAGCAAAGGCTTACCAGAGTTTTCTACCTTCAACAGCTACTAGTGGCCTCTAGTGGCACCAAATGGTCACTTCCGGAAGCTGTTTTCTTTACGGTTTGCATAAAGTGATACCATTCTGCTTTAAGTTGATGTGCAGCCAGTTCCTTTGGTTCATGAAGGGTTCACTGTCTGTAAATCTCAGGCAGTGGCTTCACTTTTTAAATAGTTTCAGCATAACACAAAAGCAGGATCAGAAGAACAGCACACACTTAGCAGGCAGAAAGTTCAAAGGTCAAGTTTAAAACCACATCCGCTTAATGCAAGGGTGAGCAAAATGTTGCCTGCAGCCTGTATGGTGCCCCCCCAAATATGCCACCCCCAACACCCTGTTCCCAGAAGTTCAATTAGGAAAATACAGAGTTTTTTAAAATGTAGCTCAAAAAGTCCATGTGCTCTCTAGAGGCCACAGGAAGCAATCCAAGCCCACGCCCCCAAAGTTTTTAATTATATTTTAAATGGTCCACTACTAGGGGGCATAAGAAGGCTTTTCAGTGAGGGAAATAAACATTCTTTTTAAAAAGAAGACACTTGAGAGGAGTGGGACACTGAGCATGTGCAGCCCTCTCAGAGGTGGGAGTGAACGGTGTCTGACCCCTGAATCTCTGGAAGGTGGTGCTCACATCTGACTAAAAAGTTAAGACAGCAGAGCTCTCAGTAAATGGGCCACAGTTTGGCCCACACCTTACGCTCTGGTGCAGCCCCATGAAATTCCTTTTTCTTCCACTCTGCACATGTGTTTGTGCTGTGTATGCAAACCAAAGGGATAGAAAGAGGCAGAGAAGGGAAACTATGCAATTCTGCCATGCTTGCCATGCTGCAAACACAGTCCATTTTTCTATCTATCGATTGATCGAGCGAATATACTGTGTGTGTGTGTGAGAGAGAGAGAGAGAGAGAAAAATATATGATTTTAAAACTGCATTTGTTTTATAGTTTTACCTGTTGTGAGCCGCCTTGGGTCCCTAAGGGAGAAAGGCGACTCACAACAAGTAAAACTATAAAACAAACACAGCTTTAAAATACTATATAATAATAAACTATTAAACCTATATTAAGATTAAAAACAATTTAAAAACATTTAAAGCTATGAATTAAAAACCAGCATCCCTGAGACAACGGGCTGCTTAAAAGCTTGCCTGAAGGGGAAGGTCTTTGCCTGATGATGGAAGGGCAAGAGGGAGAGGGGCCAACCTGGGTTCTCGGGGCAGCGCATTCCAAAGCCCGGGAGCAGCCACTGAGAAGGCCCTCTTTCGTCTGTCTTCACCAAATGAGCCAGGGAGGGTGGTGGAACCAACAGAAAGCCCTGCCCAGAAGATCTTAAAAGCTGTGAAGGTTCATATGGGGTGACACGATCCTTCACTTTCAGCTGCAAACAGACTTTTCCCTTGGGTAAGTTGCCTTTCAACACACCTAGCTCAAACAATCCAATAGCTGGAATCCTCACCTTTGCCTTCAAACTTAGGTAAACCACTGTCAGTTGAAGTCTAGTGCTTTGGATGAAGGGGAACACCCACGTCCTATTCTGTCACAGCACCAAGATTGCAAACATCATTTTCACTAGTTACCAAGCACTCAGAATGGCAGGAGTCGAAATATATCACTGTTCACTCACATACCAACGAGATAGCCAGAGGTCAAGTGATAGAGCACGTTATTTGCAAATAGGTCCCTGGCACTTCCAATTAAAATTACTTGTTTTTGAAAGTAGAACTGAAAAAATACTCTAGCTTCTACCCACCAAGAATCACTGCCACTCAAAAGTGTCAGTGCCAGGTTAAGGCAACTACCCTATGTACCAGGGATAAATAACTCTGAGCCCCAGCCAACATGACCAAAGTTCAGAGGCACAGTCCAAAACACCTGGAGGATACCAGATTGCGTATCCCTGCTGTAGACACTTAGCTGGAAGTCTTACTGAATATTAGGGGACTGCTTCTGAATGTACATACATAGAATTACACCACAAAGGAACAATTCCTTTAATGTATTCTCGAAGGCTTTCACAGCCGGGATCCGATGGTTGTTATAGGTTTTTCAGGCTGTTTGGCTGTGTTCTGGAGGTTTTTCTTCCTAACGCTTTGCCAGTCTCTGTGGCCGGCATCTTCAGAGGACAGGAATTAGAACTCTGTCTGTGTTCTGGTGTAGTGTGTGGGATAGTTGAGTATTTGTAGCTGTGGGATTAGCTTTTTGTCCTTTTCAGAAGATTGGGTGATTATGGTGATCAGGGTGTTTTCTGTTATGGCTGTACTCCCCCCCTTATCAAAACAATACATAACAATCACAACAATTCCTTTAATGCTCTCACCTAGGCAGGTAGGATATTTTAACCTCCCAGAGTCCTGTTTTGTAGCAGAACTCACACAGAACTCAACCTACAAGGTATGCATTTTGCAAGGTGGTCACTTGAACAGCTGTAAACAATGTTTCCAAATTTCAGCCAGACTATGTACAGATTTTTTTTTTAAACTGGCCAAAAATTTAAACAAAACAAAAAAAAAGCTGGAAGAAAAACTGTCCTAAAAATCTGCTGCATTTTGCCATTGGGGGTACTTTTTTCTCCCAAGCCATTTTCTCACCTCCCATGGAGGTGTTGAGACAAATCAGTCCTATGCCATGATTTTGCAAAGCATGGCGCCAAAAAACAGAACTCACAGATTCCAGTTGTCAGTAGGCTGGCCCCACTTGGAGGCAGGAAAAAACGAACATCAGCATTTTCAGCAGACTTATGAAATACAAGACCCACCAGTTCTGATTCCACAATGAACCTCATTCTCAACCTTTCTGCTGACTCTCAATAAAAAAGAAGTCCAATGGGGTTAGAAATTATTCCAGAAATCACTCAGTGCAAGCTTTCTGGCTACCTAGATAAAGATTAAGGCAGCATAACTCAGTAATTACAATTAACCAGTGCATTTACCTTGCGAGCTTGCTCCTCAGCCCGTTCCTTTTTTATCTTTTCTAATTCAGCTAAAAGAGCAGCGGTATCATCATCACTCTCCTCTTCATAGTCTTCATCGTCATCCTCCTCCTACAGAGACAAGAAAAGCATCAGTAAATGCCTCTATCCATTTCCTACCCAATATGGCTACATTTAGGCAGAACTTTATGTGTGATGCCATATATAATGGTACTGCCTCACAATATAATTTATCAGACGATTCCTGGTACATGAATACTTTGCAGAAAATTAGACGTTCCTACATATCCAGCAAACCATTCAACTCTTATGTGTGTAGAAATTGTTTCTGTGTTTGTTTGTTTTAAATAGATACCAACATTCTAAAACTGATCATTCTTCACAACTGGTTTTGGTATGAGGAAGCTCCTGTATCATGCAATCCTCCTAATGAATTATTACCACTTTAATTTTAAGAAAAACCACTCACCTTACCTGGGTAAAAGTATTCAAATACGTTATCACTTATTTTAGTGCTAAAGCAAATGCATCTGCCTGATGGAAACCTTCACAACTGACAGTGAAAGTCTCGTTTCTTTTGAGAATGTGTCTCATTCGTTCGTCTCAGTCCCTTCCCTTCCCATGAAAAGGAAAGATCCCACAGTTCAGGGGCAGAGCACGTGCTTGGCATGCAAAGTATCACAAAGTTAAACCCCTGGAATCTCCAGATTAAAAAGGATCAAACAATGGGTGATCGGAAAGACCCCTGCATCTTATTGTGGGGAGCTTATTGTTTCTGACTAAATTAATCTGGATCAAGGGTGGGGAATGTGTGGCCCCTCCAGGTGTTGTTTAGACCACACTTCATCTGCCCCATCCAGCACAGCCAATACTGAGGCACAAAAGGAATGGCAGTTCAGCAACAACATTTGGAGGGATGCAAAACACTGCTCAGCCCTGATCTAGATCAGATGGCAGCCTTATCTATACAAGTCGTCTTTTTCATTCCCCAGCGAGCAAGATTACATACATCGGTCAGTGGATCGTCAGCATCCAGGTTAGCTGCAGGGATCTGATCTAGACGGGGTTTCTTGGACACCGATGAAGACGTGGTGTGCTCTGGAGGAGAAACAGAGAAAAAGTTGAAAGAACTTGGAGCACTAAGCGACAGTGGAGGAAAAGGGACTGCAAGAGTCACCTAAACTGAATGTACAGGAAAACTGACTGTAAAAAAAAGTTAGCAGTTCATTAAAAAGTTTTACTAATTTGCAAACAGAGGATATGTATCGATCAACAGCCTGAAATTACACTGGAGAAAGAAACTAACTCTCTTGCAGTTGATAAAAATCTCTGTGTCTGGTTGGCCACAGGTAGCTGTTTATGTGCCACAGGTATGGGGTGGCTATATAGAATCAAACTCTTTCTGGACCTCCCCAAGCCTCTTATTGTTTACTCAGGATGAGGAATGGTGGCCCCTTGCTTGCTCTCATGTGACCATCAGCCTAGTTTCAAAAGCCTAGTTTGCAGGTGAACCTTTCAGGTCTCAGCTCTCCGTGTGAGAAGGAAGAGGGAGAAGGCAAAAGGAGCAGAGAGTGAAAGGGAATGGGTTTGCCTACTTCCAGCTATGCCCCCTCCGTCCCTGGCTTCAGCTCCATGCACTGCTGGCAGGTTACCCTTTCAGGACAATAGTACCGATTTACTTATTTATTTGAAAACGTTTTACCCTGCCCTTCTCCTTAAAAAGGAGCCAAGGCAGTTTAAATCATTAAAATACAACATTTAAAAGTTAAAAATAGTAAGTGTACAAATATTAAAAAGCTTTAACTGTGCAAAGGCACTCCTGGCCAGTGCTGAAACCTGGACATCCAGGCTCAGAGACGAATCCAGGAGCACAACCAAGTGACACACCTCTGTTTTCAGAGGGAGTGTAACCTCATCCAGGACAGGCTCCATCCCTGCTCTGCTTTTCGACTGATCGGGAGCACCTCTGTCTTGTCTCGATTAAGTTTCCAAATATTCACCCTCATCCAGTCCATTACGGACACCAGACACTGATCTAGAGCCGAAACATCTTCCTCAGATTTAGATGGCAAGGAGAGATAAGAGTTGGGTGTCATCTGCATCCTGGTGACACTGAACTCCAAAACTCTGGACCACCTGTTGGCAAGGAAACGGTTGTCCAATCTATACTAGGGAAATACAGCAACCCTTGACTCTTCCATTTTTGAAAAAAAAAAATTAAATTACGTGAACTGTAACATCCCTTCCTCCTCTTGCCACTGTTTTAAAACAAGCTTCCCAACAACCTTTGCTGCCAACACATCCTCTGCCATGTTCACCACTCTGTGGCACTGATTACTGCACCCCTCATCTTCTCGCGGGCACATCTACAATGCAGCCTGCTAGCACTCACAGGCTTCTTCTGCTCATCTCTTTCACTCTAAGCTTTAGAGAAGCTTCTGCCCTCATAACAGTCACTTTTATTGACATTTTACACATTTTCCTCCCACTTTCTTGAATATTCCTGGGCTGTATTCAACACACCACCCATCCTTGAGCAGTCCTCAAGCTATGATCCGCCCAGCTCTGAGAAAGGCACCACAAGGAATAAAAAGGTTCAGTGAACAGGTAAAAACAAAATATAAGAACAGTGTTTCATCTTGTGTTCTTCGATACACAACCATAAGCTTTAACTTTTCTTCTTTATAATTTATACAGTTTTGCTTCTAGAGAGATACCTCCTTTAAGAAAAATGCTAACAAGACATTCACATCTATTCACATCTTCTTCTGAAAACAGAATACACTCATTGGCTGAAATCCTGTTGCTTTGTGTAGTAAGTCACACTAGAGTATGCCCATTGAATCAGTGGGGATTTGGCAGTCAACTTCTCCATAAGTTTCACTGATTCAAATGGGCCGATTCTAGTTACAAATCTGCCTTGACACCACAGACCTCGTGCAGGTCTATCTCTGTTCTTCTCTCTTGCAACCACTCGCTCCCTCTCTTCCAGTTCCCTCCTGAAGTCACGGGTGCGCACCTCCTCGGGGGCATCCTGAGTGGTCTGTCTAAAAGGAGAAGGGAAAAATTATTCTCTCAGAGCTGCTGTTGCATAGTGGAAGAACTTAAAAGATGATCTTAACATCAAGGGAGGTTCACGTGAGAGACAAGCTGGTGTTGAGATGTTCTCACTCCAGCCTCCCAAACTCTGGAGGCAAGAACTGTGATCAGAATCCATTAATAAATATTAGGAAATCTATTATTATTTCAGTCATATCTCACTATTGCACATTGTTGACACGGACTAGGTAGATGGTTATTGACAAGCCTGGGGAAACCTGTTCCTTCCTGCAGGCAAAATATATATTAGTTTCAAAACCAATTCCCCTCCCTACAAATTGCTAATTGTTCCTTACCTGTATTTGATTTTAGTATGTGAAGGAAGATCTCTACTGGAATATTGTTTGGAGAGCTGACTTAAGTCACCTTCTCCTTTTCCTCTCCCTCCCCTTGCCGGTTCAAATGTTGGTCTAGCTGCAGTAGTCATCTTAAATAATGTGGGATCAAATGTGCATCATAGATAGAGATTAAAGCCTATCAAAATAAGAAAAAAAAACTTTAAACATGAAGCACAAGAAGGCACTGTAATGAAAAACACAGAACTCTGCTGCAGCTGCAGGCCAATGCTATGCAGATTTACTACTAGGGGTAGTAGGGGACGTGGTGCTGCTGCCGGTTAAACCGCAGAAGCCTCTGTGCTGCAAGGTCAGAAGACCAGCAGTTGTAAGATCGAATCCACGCAACAGATTGAGCTCCCGTCGCTTGTCCCAGCTCCTGCCAACCTAGCAGTTCGAAAGCATGTAAAAATACGAGTAGATAAATAGGTACCACCTCGGTGGGAAGGTAACGGCGTTCCGTGTCTAGTCGCGCTGGCCACGTGACCACAGAAACTGTCTTCGGACAAACGCTGGCTCTATGGCTTGGAAACGGGGATGAGCACCGCGCCCTAGAATCGGACACGACTGGACTAAATGTCAAGGGGAACCTTTACCTTAAACTATATTAAAGACACTTTCAGCTCCAAAGAAATATACATAGAATTGTAATCTTGATGAGACTTTACATCCTCTTTCAGCTTTTACATTTTACAAATTTTGCAAGTTTTACATTTTACAAAATGCACATGGTCATGTACAAAATATACAAAAAAAAATAACAGAAGTTACTTTATTCTTTCTGGTGTACAGAGATTTAAAAGCTAACAAACAAATACCCCACACACACACTTTCATTATACTCTCAGTTAATTTTTGAGTTCCGCAATGAGAAGTTGGGCTCTCCAGAAGGTTACTACAATGTCATGACAACCAAGACACTCTTCTATCAAACACCATAGCAGACCTGTAAGCTGATAATGTATATTTGTCTCCAGTACCTTCCTAATTATCTTGAACTAGTCATTCTCTTTCATCTTAACTTACCAAATGCTGCTGTTTCAAGAATAAATTGGAACAGTCATCTTTGCACAGTGTATGAAGTGGTACCTGCTTACCCTGTTTCCCCAAAAATAAGACAAGGTCTTATATTAATTTTTGCTCCAAAAAACACATTAGGGCTTATTTTCAGGGGATGTTTTATTTTTTTCATGTACAACAATCTACATTTATTCAAATACAGTCATGTCATCTTCTTCTGGTTGCTGCACAACGGTGGAGGGCAGGGTTTCACTTAACTGGGGCTTATTTTTGGGGTAGGGCTTATATTTCGAGCATCCTGAAAAATCATATTAGGGCTTATTTTCAGGTTAGGTCTTATTTTCGGGGAAACAGGGTACAAAAGCACATTACTGTAAACTAATATTTGCTCCTATGGGCTTGTAATATTATTCTTCATATCTCCAAAACCAGAATCACAGCAAGCAAATAAAATCAACCAGGCTTCTTCCTTAAAGAAAGTGAAGTACCTTGCAATTGAAATAGCATCTTAAACATTCATAATAATAATTAATAAACAATGCTGAATTCTAAACCACAGTTACAGCCATTTTGCAGATGATGTGCTGAGGCAGAGGGATTTTCCTACACATCTCACAGCTGCTGAAAAGATACAACCTTCCACTGGGCCTTTATTGACAAAATCCATACTTAATGCTCAAGATGATCTGTTGCTCTATTTACTTCTAAGCATCAGTGTTCTGAATAAGCCTTCTCGTTATGCCTCATCATTAATTTAAAAAAACAAACTTACGATTTGTCTAGCAGACAGACAAAAAGGCATTTATTCACATCTCTATTTTTGTTAACAAAGCAACAAGAAATACAACTGCAACGGTCCCTCCATTTAAACAATTTAACAAAACCAGTATGCCCCTAGAACCACCAATTTTAAAACAGAAACAGCGTTTTTAATACCAGGTCTTACGAAATGAGACAATTAAAACTAAACTAGCTCCAACAGTGGCCAAGAGGCTGGATGATGAATGAATGGCCCTCGGTTGAAACTCCATCTGAACGGGTTCCCTGAATTTAGGCAAGCAAGTCGCCGTCCCCGCCCTTCCCGGGGACAACGTCACCTGACCCGGGTCTACCTCAAAGGGCTGTTGTGAGAGACACGGGGGAGGCCGGAAAGCCCGACGAGAGTGAGTTCTCTGTCACCCTTACCTATTGCCTTTATTTTCACGTGATACAGAGAAACGGACTCTACATAATGGTCTGAACTGCACCCGATCCAACCATCATCCTTTCTGGCACTATCCCATTTATCTCAACGGACCCGACCCTGTTCTTTCAGATTTAGCCACGGGTTGGGAGTTCAAATCCCCGCGGTCCCTCCTGGACGGGGGACTGGACTCCATAGGGTCCATTCCAGCTCTGCTGTCCTAAGAGTACTATATATACGCATTAATACTCCTCATGGACCCACCTTTCCGTTCTCTTCGGTGCCGCACCGCTAGGCCCGTCCCCCTCTTACGCGTCCATATTCCCAGCACTCACTACCCCAGAATCATACAGGCTCCCGTAACCAACGAGCTGAGAAGGAAAGAGGGACACACTCCCCTAAGCTTCCGGGAAGCGTTGGGCTTTTGCGTCGCTCTGGGCTACCCATCTCCATGGTAAAAGCTCTCTTTCGCATTGGTCGATAATGAGGCCGTTTGGCGTCGAACAGGAAAAGAGTGACGGCCGTGTGTGACGTAGCCTTGTGGACCACAACTCCCAGAATCCCTCAGCAAAGCCGACATTCTCATAGTCCCGGACCAAGGAGGCTGAGGCTTCTGGGAATTGGAGTACAAAATAACTGTCCTACCAAAGAATGTGTCCCACCCTCCTAATGAATCGGACTCATTAAACCAGTGCTTCTCAAACTTGGGTCCTTGGATGTTCTTGGACTGCAAATCCCAGAAATCCTGGCCAGCACAGCAAGTGGTAAAGGCTTCTGGGAATTGTAGTCCAAGAACATCTGGGGACCCCAGTTTAAGAACTACTGCTCTACATCAGTGGTTCCCAACTGTGAGTAACCCTGGTGTTCTTGAACTGCAACTCCCAGAAACCCCAGCTAGCACAGCTGGTGGTGAAGACTTCTGGGAATTGTTGTTGTTGTTTAGTCCTTAAGTCGTGTCCGACTCTTCGTGACCCCATGGACCATAGGACGCCAGGCCCTCCTGTCTTCCACTGCCTCCCGGAGTTGGGTCAAATTCATGTTGGTAGCTTCGGTGACCCTGTCCAACCATCTCGTTCTCTGTCGTCCCCTTCTCCTCTTGCCTTCACATTTTCCCAACATCAGGGTCTTTTCCAGGGAGATTTCTCTTCTCCTGAGATGGCCAAAGTATTGAAGCCTCAGCTTCCGGATCTGTCCTTCCAGTGAGCACTCAGGGTTGATTTCCTTCAAAATGGATAGATTTGTTCTCTTTGCAGTCATGTTATAGACCCGGAGCATGTGCAGAAAACAAAAAGGCCAACATGGTTATGGGCCTCGAACCACTCTCTCTCCCTACGTCGAGGCTTTTTTTTTTAAAGGCCAGTTAGGGGAACATGATAGTTATGGACTATCAAGGTGCTTTCTGTTTTTTGTGACCAGTGTAAGTGAATATTGTAGAGTGATGGACTCAGGAGACCTGGGTTCAAATTCTTTCTTGGCCATGGAAATTTACTGAAAAGTGGCACTAGTCAAATTGCTCCTTAAGCATCTTACATACCTTGCAAGCTCTCCTAAGGTCACTATTAAGTCAATGTGACTGAAAAACAGATGAATTAATGACTTCCAAACTGTCCCATCATTAGCTGCCTTGTTTGGCTCTTGTGGAAAGCGCAGATGTGATACATTTGTAGAAAATCAAAATGTAGCCTGGGAGAAGTGGATAAATTGTTTCTCTCTCTCTCTGACATACTTGGGAGATATTCAGTGGAACTGAAGGTTAGTCGAGTCTAAAGATGATGTGCAGGTTTGTTTTTGTATAAGGGATCAGAAATGCTGCTATTAGTTTATAACAACTCAAAATGCAGATGACACCAGCTCTCACAGTTTTGAGAGTTGAGATTAGAGCTCTATAAAACGAACAGTCCCTGCTAATGTAAGGGAAGGTGTCAGTCATGGAGTTTGTCATGCTGGGAACACTAGACTTATGGTATTTAGTGGTGCAGCTACCTACCTTCAACTTTTAGAGTTACACAAGGAAGTGTTACAGAAAACTGGAAGGGTTCACTATTCAGTTAGTCACTTAAACCACAAGAGGTCTTCAGAGAGTTACAAGTTAACATGTTAGCCTCGCTGGAATGCTGTGAAGTGATAAAAGTCCGTTGTTACATTTATCTAGGCCAGTTCTGTTGTCTCAAGCAGACACATTTGTACAGCCCACATACTAAAAATGGAAAAGAAAGTGTTAGAAAGCAATGAGTGCCCTATGGGGAGCCATGGGCTATTGTCTCCCTAAATGCATCTCTCCACATATTGACAAGACATGACAATTTAGAGGTGTACGGTGCAGTTTAAAGCGGTGTGTGCTAGATGTCTAGTTCCCATCATCCATAACTTTTGGCCATTGTTTCTAGAGCTAATGAAAGTGGAAAGCTAACAAAGTTTAGATGGTCAGAGTTCCCCATCTCTACTTTGCAGTGAAGCTGTCATCTCCTTAAAGAATTCTTACATTCCTGTGCATGTTTACTCAAAAGTAGTTGCACTGAATTCAATGCTCCAGGTAGTGTGAAGAGGATGGCAGTCTGATCTTGTGTAAATTTATCTGACAGTTTCTGTGCTCAACAGTACTTGCTCCAAAATAAGAACAAGCAAAATTGCAGCCATTATAGGGAATCGTATATTAATTGACCCATTGTGGATAAACTGATTCCACAGAGGAATAATATATATTTTGCTAATGTCTCAGCAGGAAGGCATGTATCCTTTGCAAGAGGATGGAGAATACGCTTCACAATTTTCATTAGTACATGCACAATTTAAAAAAACAGTGGTCCCAGATTTCTTAGAGACAGATTCTTGATTGAATGCAATCAATAAATCAATCAACAAAACTATGTACTGTCTACTTGGAGATGCACAGTGATTCAAGGCAGGTATCTCTGCTATTTGAAGTATGGATCAGCCTTGGGAGTAAAATAAATAAATAAAAGTTATGTCAGTTTGCACGCCATTGTCAGTGCTGAATATTCTCCATTATCTGTGCCCTCGATCTTGAGCAGAAAGTGTTGCGTGAGAAATGTGTAGATATATTTCACAACTCTGTTTCTGCTTTTTGCAACATTAGCCAGTGTAGATGTGTTTATCTGTTTTGTTAACATTGTATCTTTTCCAAGCACAGGTAATAGTTGGGATGTTACCTGATAAAATCAGGGGTGAAAATAATCTGCTCACATGGTTCTTAGTGTATAACATCTCAAAGTAGTTCAGGACAATATTTGTTACAAGACCGTGTGTATTAAAAAAAATGTATCCACTGGGATTTTTCCTTTATTTCTAAATGGCTTATTTAGTTGGGATGAAGCATGGAGATTACAGGGAATTAAGTTATTTGTACAACCCTGAACAATCATACAAAGCAATGGTTTTTCCTTATGTTGTAGTTTTTTGGATGCCCTGTACCCTCTGGAGACCATGCTGCCATGGCCAGCACTGTTATTTTTTTTCTGATGGCTTTGTTTTGTTTGCTGTAGATATAAAGCTTAGATATCTGCTTGAAACACTATTTGATACCACTTCCTCATCGTCTTGCCCTCCTCTCCTATTTAGAAATGCAGGCAGAACAGTTTTAATGTGCAGCCCAGCTGCAGAAAAAGATAACATGGGTTCATGTCATTTTCAGGAGAGCCCGAAAACCCCTCCCTCCCACATTGCAGTACAGTATGTTGGCATTGTTATATTTTCTCCCCCCCCCCATCTATTTGGAAATTCATGTCAATTTAAAATAATAAGCCCTGCTGATTTTGTGGGGTTCCTCTTGCGTCACAGCTCATCTCATGTTGCAGACACTGCTGGCCACCTGGATTCCATTGTGAGGACCATCATGGTATGGTTAATCCCTGGCTGTTCTAGGGCTAGCAATTTTCTCTCAACCTGACTGACTCATAGCATTGTCATGAGGTTCAAGTGGGAAGGAGGACATCCATCTGGACTTCACTGAAGGAGATGCATGATATAAATGTGACAGATAACATATTCAAAGGGCTAGAAGGACTGTTGTGGGAAGAAGAGGGTGGAAGAAGGTTATTTTTTTCAGCTCAGTCCCTGCTAATGCCTACATCTGGATCCAGCCCGTTCAGCATTGTGTTCCCACAATTGGCCAGCTGGCTGATCTTGGGAAGCTGCCAGACTGCGCATGAAGGTAGCAATATCTTTGTTCTCATCATCTGGTATTTAGATGCCTATATATAGGCTGAAATTATGTTGGATAGCATAGTGAGTAACACTAGAGGTGGCCCACTGAATTAGTGGGAATTTGGTGACTCAACTCCTCTGTAAACTCCATTGATTCAAATGGGCCTACTCTAATTGAGACTTTTCTCTTCTCAGCGTTGTAGGGAAGCTGCTTGCCCGTGTTTTGCTGAAGAGGCTCCAGGTGCTTGCAGACAGAGTCTATCCAGAATCACAGTGTGGATTTCGAGCTAATAGATCCACCATCGACATGGTATTTTCCCTCAGACAGTTGCAGGATAAATGTAGGGAACAACGACAGCCACTCTTTGTGGCCTTCATAGATCTTACAAAGGCCTTTGATTTGGTTAGCAGGGATGGCCTTTTTAAAACACTTCCCAAGATTGGATGTCCACCTCGGCTCCTTAACATCATCAGGTCCTTTCAGGAGGAAATGAAGGGCACTGTAGTTTTTGATGGCTCAACATCAGATCCCTTTGACATTCAAAGCGGAGTGAAACAGGGCTGTGTCCTAGCGCTGACTCTGTTTGGGATCTTTTGCTGCATGCGGAAGCACGCTGTTGGAACCGCAATAGAAGGCGTCTGTCTCCGGACTAGATCAGATGGAAAGCTCTTTAATCTCTCTAGATTGAGAGCGAAGACCAAAGTCCAGCTGACATGCATGCGGGACTTCCTCTTCGCCAATGATGCAGCTGTTGTTGCCCATTCTGCCGAAGACCTCCAACAACTTATGAATCATTTTAGTAAGGCCTGCCAAGACTTTGGACTAACAATCAGCCTGAAGAAAACACAAGTCATGGGCCAGGGCGTGGACTCACCTCCCTCTATTACCATCTCTACACAAGAATTGGAGGTTGTTCATGACTTTCTGTACCTTGGCTCAACGATCTCTGACACTCTGTCCCTAGATGTCGAGCTGGATAAACACATTGGCAAAGCAGCTACCATGTTCTCTAGACTCACAAAGAGAGTATGGCTTAATAAGAAGCTGACGGCAGATACCAAGATGCAGGTCTTATAGAGCCTGTGTCCTGAGTACACTCCTGTACTGCAGTGAGTCCTGGACCCTTTGTGCATGGCAGGAGAGGAAGTTGAACACGTTCCATATGCGTTGTCTCTGACACATTTTTTGCATCACCTGGCAGGACAAAGTTCCAAATAGTGTAGTCCTGGAACGAGATGGAATTGTTAGCATGTATACATTACTGAAACAGCGACGTCTATGTTGGCTTGGGCATGTCGTGAGAATGGCTGACGGTCAGATTCCAAAAGATCTCCTGTATGCAGAATTAGTGCAGGGAAAGCGCCCCAGAGGGAGACCACAGCTGCGATACAAGGAGATCTGCAAGCGGGATCTGAAGGCCTTAGGAATGGACCTCAACAGATGGGAAACCTTGACATCTGAGCATTCAGCCTGGAGGCAGGTGGCGCATCACGGCCTCTCCCATTTTGAAGAGACCCTTGTCCAGCAGGCCGATGCAAAGAGGCAGTACTGAAACCAGCAAAATCAGGGAGCTGGACGGGACAGATTGTATTTGTCTTCAGTGTGGAAGGGATTGTCACTCTTGAATTGGCCTTCTCAGCCACACTAGACGCTGTTCCAAGACCTCTATTCAGAGCACGTTACCATAGTCTCTCGAGACTGAAGGATGCCTACAATTCAGATTTACTTTAGTAAGTTACAAGTTACCATAGGCCCATTTGACTCAATGAAACATACAGAAGAGTTGACTTGCCAAAGCCTCACTGATTTAGTGGGCCTACTTTACTTTTACTCACTATGCTAAGTAATAGAATTTCAGGCATCGTCTCTAAATCTGGAGTGCTGATTAACTGCAATCCATATTGCTAATGGGCTGGACACAGAGATCACACAACCCTGTTGCTACAGCAGATCCACTGACTACTGATCCGTTTCTGAGCAGAATTCAAATGGATATCTCAAGAGCTGCATCTCCCTTTATGAGCCTTCTCGAATGTTCAGATCATCAGGAGAGGTTTTCCTCTCAGTCCCACCACCTTCACAGGTGTGTTTGATGGGAACACAGGAGAGGGCCTTCTCTGTGGCTGCTCCCAGACTCCGGAACTCCCTCCCCCAGGAGGCTAGGTTGGCCCAATCTTTACTGTCCTTCAACAAGCGGGCAGACCTTTCTCTTCAGGCAGGCTTTTCCTGAGTGAATGGTTGCCAAGTGGTTTTTTTTTTTTTTTTTTTTAAGGATTGTTGTACCTCAATGCATTGAGTGTGTTTTGGTGTTGCTTATATTTTTAAATATTATTTATTTATTTCAAATATTTTTACCCCGCCTCTCTCCTTGAAAAGGACCCAAGGAGGCCTACAACACTGAAAGACAATATTTAAAGTTGAAAGCAATGAGTATAAAGAGGCATCTTACATCATTAAAAAGCAAGAACAATAAAGTATATAAATATATAAAAAATCACACCCTGAGAAGTGGAAAACACAAAAATGGAAAACACAAGTTGTACTAAAAATCCAGTCAGAGCAGTAATGCATAACAATCCATCTAAAAAAATCACACAACAGGTAGTTACTGAGGGAAGACTTGCCTGAAGAGAAAGGTCTTTGCCTCCTTGAAGAAGGACAGTCAAGATGGGGCCAGCCTGGCCTCCTGTGGGAGGGAGTTCCAAAGTCTAGGAACAGCAACAGAGAAGGCTCTCTCCTGTTTCCCCATCAGATGCACCTGTGAAGGTGGCGGGACTGAGAGAAAGGCCTCTCCTGATGATCTTAACACCCAAGATGGCTCATAATGAGAGATACGGTCTTTGAGATAGCTTGGATTCAGGCCATTTAAGGCTTTTTAGGTTAAAACCAGTACTTTGAATTCTGCCCAGGGAACTGACTGGCAGCCAGTAGAGCTGCTGTAACAGGGTTATGTGATCCCTGTGACCAGCCCCAGTTAGCAATCTGGCTACTGCGTGTTGAACCTGATGAAGTTACCTGATGCTTTCCACTGGTAGCCCCACATAGAGTGTGTTGCAGTAATTCAGCCTGCAAGTAACTAGGGTATGTATCACAGTGGCCAGATCAGATCGCTCAAGAAACTGACATAGCTGGCACACTAGTTTAAATTGTGCAAATGCACTCCTGGCCACTGCCGATATCTGGGCATGCAGGCTCAGAGATGAATCCAGAAGCACTCCAAAGCTGCGCACCTGATTCTGGATGGGAGTGTGAACCCATCCAGTACAGGCTGCATCCCTATTCCTTGATCTGCCTTTCAGCTGACCAGGAACACCTCTTTCTTGCCTGAAATAAGTTTAAATTGATTCATTCTTATCCAGCCCATTAATTATACCAAACACTGATCTAGAGCCAAAGCAACTGCCTCGGATTTAGGTGGCAAGGAGAGGCAGAGTCGGGTGTCATCCACATACCAGTGATACCAAACCCCAAACTGCAAGATAATCTCTCCCAGTGGTTTCATGTAGATGTTAAATAACATCGGAGACAAAACAGAACCCTGAGGGACCCCACAGGTCAGGGCCAGGGTGTCAAACATGAATCCCCCAGTACCACCTTATTTATTATTTATTTATTTATTTACAAGAGTTTTTAGCCACGCTATTACCAGTGGTCTCTGAGCGGCGTACAACAATATAAAAACTTTAAAAACATTAAAACCATTAAAAATAGGCAATATTATAATAATATCCTATATTAAAAACAATCATTAAAACATTAATATTAATAAATCCTGCTGCTCATATGGCCAGCTAAAGAAGACTATTTAATTAAAATGCTGGCTAAACAGAAAGGTCTTTGCCTGGTGCCAAAAAGCCAAAAGTGTTGGAGCCAGGCGGATCTCTATAGGGAGGGCGTTCCAAAGTTGGGGGGGGGGGGGCAACAGCCGTGAAGGCCCTATTTCGACATGCCATCCCCCTCACCTCTTTCAGGTGTTCTCACCTCCAGGAAGGACTTGAGTCACCGTAAAACAGTGCCCCCAGAGAGATGGGTCAGGAGGATGCTATGGTCCATAGTCTCAAAAGATGCTGAGAGATCCAGCAAAACCAACAGGGACACAGTTGGACCAGTTCCTGGCGTAGGTCATCTACCAAGATGACCAAAGCTGTCTCTGTCCCATAACCAGGCCTGAAGCCAGATTGAAATGGATCTAGATAATCTGTCTCATCCAGAAACCTCTGGAGCTGAGAAGCCACAACCCCCTCAAGCACCTTTCCCAAGAATGGGATATTAGATACTGGTTGGTAGTTATTCAGTATTGTAGGGGCCAATGTATTCATTGAGCCTTTTAGTATTGTATACTCATTGTTACTAACTTAAATACTGTCTTTTAATTTTTGTAAGCTGCCTTGGGTCCTTTTTAAAGAGAAAGGCAGGATATAAATATTTTAAATAAATAAATCCTTGCTAGATCTATTTTCCTTAAAATAAAGGAAGGATAACATTTGGCTTACCTTGTGGTTCAAAGCTACAGACAACCACCACTTCAAGTAATTAGAACCAAAAGATGGTAAATTTTTTAAGCTTGTCTACCTGGCTGTTCTGGTCAGGAACCTCGTCGAACAGCTATTTAGGTATGCAGCTAAATATAGGGTGTCTTCATTTGATCACTTTCTCAACTGAAATTCTGGAGCTGGTCCAATTCACAGGACTTTGGCACCTCCTGGGACAGGTAGTCTGCAAAGATAGCAGGCAAGAGGTCTAAAATCACATGGGAAAGAATAGACTTGGGGTTGCACCTCAGTTGCAGAGTACATACTTTGCACACCAATGTTCCTAGGGCTGGAAGACAGTCATGTCTAGAGCCTAGATAAGTTGCTGCCAATCAGTGTAGAAAATGCTAGAGGGACCCCAATGGGCTGATTCAGTGTCAGACTAGATGCTACTCTTGACATGTGTGCTCTTTTAAGTGGAGGAAGACATCTGTTTGTTAGATTATGTAGTTTCTCCCGTGTACTATTTTTCGTTTAATATGCTTTATCCTGTGATTGCTTGTTGGAAGGTAGACACAAAATGTGAAAGTCTGATGGCTGAAGCTTGCTTGCAAAAGAGGAAATGGGTTCATTGGAAGGGATGTGTAGTCCCTTTTGCATTTAGTTGGACCATCAGTGTAAACATCTTCCCATGTTTTTACAAAACTTTGACTTCTCTTTAACAGTCCAGTTCTGGAGACAGCTCTCTGGATTCAGCATCTAACTATTTTATTTGAATTTGCCACCTTTCCCCATAAAATTGTGACACTTCTTGTCAATCATTGTATTCTTTGCCTCACCTCTGTATAGGCTTGTGTATTTACAGTACATTTGAGTACCTTGTGGATCTGGCTACAGTTCAAGGTTACAATAATATCTTCATCTTTCAGCTGCCTCAGGGTTCTTTGTGTCTTGTTCTTTCGCAATAAACTAACATACCCTACTTAATCTCTCATAAATGGCTGGTTCTTCCCATGAAAAATATGTGAGTGTGTGCATACTGGGATAGTCAAGTGGAAGGTGTGGACAATATGAAGGCTTTTGTTTTTCCAGCTCATTGCCAGTTCTAGATGGAGGATACAGACATATTTCTGAGGAGGAGAGAGAAGTAATTCAACCTGTTCTGATTCAGCAAGCAACAACTTTGACCCTGCCCTTTTTTGCAGTGTCTCCCTGTAGAATTTTCCCAAAATGGAATGCATGTAGATTGAAAAGATTCAAGCCTAGTCCTGCTTCCTTAGAAGCTTGAAAAGATTAATCAGTTGTTTCGGCAACAGCAAAACAAAAGATTTGTTAAAACTTGACATCTCCATTAATTGCCAAGTACTTGCTTCTGGCCAGTAGAATCAAAGCGATGCCTTACATCATGTTAGGGCTTGTACAAAGGTTGCTGTATAATAAATTCCTTATTTCATACATTCAAAACCACAACGGCTAGATACTATCATGCACTGGCTCCCTAAAAACATGGTATTGTCACTCAAGAGACACAATAAGGAAGGTGCAGTTGAGATTCACTTTTTTCAAATGTGTAGATCAAAGGCTGTTCCTTATTCTAGACTCGGGGCTAATCTCAATAATATGTATATGCAAAAATGTATAGTTGGTGTGAGAGGGGCCAGAATAAGATGATAATATTTAATAATAAATTGTTATAATAATTTTGGAACTGCAGGACTGGAAGGAACTTTATGGATCAAGGCCGGTTCCTGTCAAGGAGGCACAGTGGGGAATCGAACTCTCAGCCTCTGACAGGTTATCTGTTGATGCCACTGTTATAGGGAAACTATGCTCATGCTGCTTAAGCAACAATTACTGAGTCACCTGCAAAACAGGAATTTTAATTTATTTTACAAGACACTGGTTTTCTTGACTCACCTGGATCCTGATAAGGATGCCTTCACTTATTTTAGTATCTTTTTAATATGATCAAGAGTGTCTTTGTGCTTGCTAAGCACCCAGTAAACGTCATAAAAATGCAGTAAAATGTCCAGCATTCTTTGCTGAAAAAGAAACTGATTCTGAAACTGTCACAAAATAACTCGCAAATCATGGAGAATGCAAAGTCATGTTACTGGACTGGACACGTTTTGTTGGATTAGGAATTGACGTTGTTCTGTTTATTTTGGTTACCCTTCTGCCTTTGCTTTAGCATGGTGTGAATCAGTGCAACAGGTTTTTTGAAGGGTGGTGGTGGGTGGACATTTACTGTCAACCTGCCAAACTGGTTTTGAGTGGTCAAGGTCAAAAGTGGCTCTTTGCTTCAAAAACGCTTGCAAACTTCATTAGTGTGATTCTTTGCACGTTTCCATGTTCTTTTCTATCCTTTCAGTGTTTGTGTTGAACTTGATCACCTGTATCCTTCTCTTCATGTTCCACTAGGCCCACAACAGGCAATGAATAAAAGCAAGCCCTGAACCCTGCCTGTCTCTTGCCATGTAGTTCTGCATAGGAGGGTTGCATTTTCTAGAAGTAGCCTTGCAAGATAAATCTTTTTCTAAAAGAAAGGAGGGTGTTTCAGTGGAGCACTGGCAAATTTTGCTTTGTCAAGATACTGAGAAAATCTGAAAAGAAATGATTTAAGAAGGATTAAAAATAGTGTGGGAGCAAGATATTGGGAAAAGAATAAATGAAGAAGAATGGAGGATGATATGGAAAATGAGGGTGTTAAGATTTATGTCAGTAAGAATAAGGGAAAAAAATTTTAAACTTAGTTTAAGATGGTATTTAACACCGTCAAAATTAAATAAAATTAATGCCAATCATCCGAATGTCTGTTGGAAATGTGGGAAGGAAATTGGTACATACTTTCATATGTGGTGGGAATGTGAAAAAGTGCAAAGATTTTGGAAACAAATTTTTAAAGAATTAAGCTACATATGTGAAAAAGATATAGAATTTAATGCTGAGATTGCTTTGTTATCAATATATGAGAATGTGGAATATGACAAAATGACTAAAGAATTGATAACCAATTTATTAACAGCAGCTAGATTGATTATAGCTAGGCAATGGAAATCAAAAGTCGAATTGCAAATTGAAGAATGGTATAAAGAAATATGGAATATAGCAATAAATGATAAATTAACTTGTAACTTAAAGGTTAAGAAAGGAGAGTTGAAAAAAAAACTTTTATGATATATGGGGTAGATTTTTGGAATATGTATTAATAAGAGGAAAAGGGAAAGCTCCAAATCAAGAATCAATGCAGTTTTGGAGAAGAGGACAATAGAAGAAGAGGAAGAAGAAGAACAATAAGGAAGAGGAAGATTATGGCAAGAGGTCCCGCATATGGTGGTGGGGAACACAGTTAAATTGTATTTTAGTTCGTATGTTATATGTTTTTGTTTATGTTATAGTTATATAATAATTAAAAATAAAATTTTTTTTTTAAAAAAAGAAATGATTTAAATAATCGTTCCTGTTATAGGATCTTGTAATTATTATGTTTTGCAGAACGACTAGAGATTGCAACTTAATCTTTATGTACTGTAACAACCACAATTGATAATAACCACACACAAGCCTACAGTCAAAGATTTGGTTGGTTAAATCAACCTGGGAACTTGATCTTCATGATTTTCCCCTTCCATTCTTTTTATGTTTTCCTTTCCTGCCTTCGTATTTCCTGTCTTCTCCCGCATTCCTTTGCTTGAAGAGTCACTTGTCCACAGGGGCTTTTGCCCTTTGATCTGTTTCTCCCACGCCTTGTATTACAGCCTTCTTTTTCCTCCCCTAACCTCTTAATCCTCATTATCAACAATAACTAAGCGTAAGTACCACTGTACTGCATGCATCCCACTCTCCCCTTGTCTCTCTTTCCCGCTGGTGTTGTCACCATTATTGTCATTTGTAAGTTCCTCGGGGAGGGGGCTTCAGTCCTCTTTGCTTCTGAAACTGCTGAACACAATAACAGAATCACAGAATAATTAAGTTTGAAGGAGCCTATAAGGCCATCGAGTCCAACCACCTGCTCAATGCAGTAATCCAGATCAAAGCAGATCTAACAGATGGTTGTCCAATTTTCCCTTGACTGCCTCTAGCGTTGGAGTGATCACCATCTCCTGAGTTAATTGGTTCCATTGCTGTGCTGCTCTAAAAGCACAAAAACAGATTTAGGCTGATATTGAGCCTAAATCTGGCTTCCTGTAGCTTGAGCCCATTATTACATGTGATGCAGTCTGGGCACAGATCCTGCCTTTCCTCTGTATGACAACCCTTCAAGTATTTGAAAAGTGCTATCAATATCTCCGCATAGTCTTCTTTTCTCAAGGCTAAATAAACATTAATATTGATCTAAAAGTATAATGCATATCCTAATCATCAGCAACATTTTTCAGTATCATTCACTGGTGGTTAGTGTCTGTTGTGGTTAGTGAGATGGAAGGCACAGGAGCCAGTGGTCAATGGAGCCAGCCGTGGCAGGCAGCACCAGAGGCAAAAATGGGCATTCATACCTACAAAGATTATCATATTCACATATTAACAAAGGTGGGCAGGCAGGCAAGCCAGCACACAAGCAACCATTTGCATGCACAGACCCCAGAGGAAGGCTTTCACTCCAACACTGTCTCACCCTACCCTATTTTATTTATTCCACAACTTAGATGATGAGCAGAGGAATAAGCCTTGACACAAATTAGAACCTGATCCTATTCCTTTAAAAGTTTAAGCCTCTGGGTAGGGCACCTCTTGTTTTAAACAGCATGTAGTGGTATGAGTTGTTCTATGAATAATGGCTGGAATCCTAAGCACCCTTAGCCGCACATGGGAAATATTTCCATGTATGTGCAGGGTATTGCTGATGTTTCCTTCCTCCTGCGGGCCCTTTTTTATTGACAGCTGATGTGTTGCATCTTGTCCTCTGATCTTCAGCAGAGAAGCAGCTTTTAGTTGAGAGAAGAGGTGTGCAAAGGTTTCCTGCCTCTTTCATAGCATTGTGATGTGTCCTCACCCAATTAAGCTGAGCAGTGGAAGAGTGGGGACAGATAAATGGAAGAACAGCTTCACACAGCACA
This sequence comes from Intellagama lesueurii, assembly GCA_037013535.1. Classification (NCBI taxonomy): domain Eukaryota; kingdom Metazoa; phylum Chordata; class Lepidosauria; order Squamata; family Agamidae; genus Intellagama; species Intellagama lesueurii. The sequence continues at coordinate 14,906,620 of JBAJHW010000003.1, forward strand.
TACTGTGTTTCCCCAAAAACAAGACAGGGGCTTATATTAATTTTTGCTCCAAAAATGCATTAGGACTTATTTTCAGGGGATGTTTTATTTTTTTCATGTATAACAATCTACATTTATTCAAATACAGTCATGTCATTTTCTTCTGGTAGCTGCACAAGGGTGGAGGGTGGGGTTTCACTTAACTGGGGCTTATTTTGGGGGGTAGGGCTTATATTACGAGCATCCTGAAAAATTATACTAGGGCTTATTTTCAGGTTAGGTCTTATTTTCGGGGAAACAGGGTAGGGTTTTTTAAAAAATGGAATCCACATTCTGTTTGGGATCCAAATGGCTCCACAAGGAGTCCTGCTAGATCTAGACACCCATTCCATTTCCACCATGGCAAACCATATTGCCCAATGGAAGGCCCCACACTAGAACATGTGTGTGATGACATCCCCTTGCTTGTGCTCCCCACCAATAGGTATTCAGAAGTGTCATGGCTCTGATACTGGAGGTAACATAGACCGGTCATGACCATCTGCCAATGAGAGTCCTATTCTGAATTAATTTGTTTGGTTGCCTTTTTCAGGCCATCCCAGCTGATGGCCGTCACTACATTGCAGTAGCCAGTTCTGTCTCCCAACAGTTATGTACATCTGGAAGGGTGCCAGACTGGAGACGGTCACTCTAGCCATTATGCTAACCTGGCACAACTTCCACTCATGCTGAGTTGCATTTCTGCATGCAGAGCCAGCAAGAATTTATTGCAATAACAATGCCATACCTGTGCATCTTAGGAAACTCTTTTTTTAAAGGCTGAACCTGAACAGTTTTTGGATGCTTCCTGATTTCATTTTCTTCAATATGTTTTAACTAGCTGTTATAAGAATTTTGAGCTCAGCTTTTAAGCCAGTGTTATATTTTCTTTGTGTCTTTGGGTAAGAGAGGGCTGTGTGTTTAGGTAAGAGAACACTGACTCCTTTCCATATTGTGGCACCTTGGCTGTGTGAATCCATGTTTGAGAAGACCATCTGAAATGCTTAAGGCATTCAGTACAATCCTGGAGTTCGGCCCTTCACACAAGGCATGATGGTTTTATTTCAGCCTGCAGACAAGAAAGAATGTGTGCTCAAATTCTGTAGACCAGAAAGAGACAGGATAAAACTTTATTTGACCAGGAAGTTACAACTTACAACAAGGTTGTAGGGCAGAAAATCCAAGAGAACAAGCACAAGAATGTTCTGGATGTTGTTGGAGGCTGGAAAAATATGAACCCTGACATGTAACGTGAATATCTGGGACTGGTGAATTGCACATTCTTCTCCCTCCTGTATTCACTGTTGTGCAAATCCAACTGGAATGCATTGTCAGAAAACAAAAATCCAAACAGAATGTTTGTCCAGCAATACTATTTGGTATCACTTATTGCCTGTCAGGTCACTATAAGTCTGAATTGACTTGAGGGCATGTGATTATTATTTTTATGGCCTATCTGATGTATATTCTGTGCACTGTAACTCCCCTAAAATCTCAATAACTCAGACACCTTCCATCTCCCATTGTTCAAAGGACAATGTGCCCATATTGATCTCTGTGTCAGCACGCAGTGCTAGGTCCAGTATGAGTTTCTTTCCCATTGCAGGTCCAGGGAGAAATTTCTGTTCCGTTTCCTACTGCAGTGAAACCTGATACTAGCACCACACTTCAAACTTAATGTTTAAGGTTGTATTCTGCATCTTGGAAATGCAATTTGACCTACAGATTTTGAAGCTTCAGCATCTCACTAGAATGGTTTTGGGACTATTCTGTCCCTCACAATTCCCCAAACGCTGTGGCACACACACTGATAATGAGTCTTGCAGGACTACAAATCCCATCTATTTATGACATGTTAGTGGCCTAATAACAGTATTTTTCACCTTGTCATTGGATTTCCCATATGGGCCACACAGCAGTATTCCTTTTGTATCTCCTTGCATTATTCAGACAGCATTCCACAGAACACAGTCATACAATAAGTGGAAAGGAATCAACTTTCAGGCCTCTGTATCACTGCATTATGGCTGCTTCTTTTGTTAATGACTTTTAAAGTTCTTAATAATTACCTTTAAAGATTTTCAGTGTTATCTGCAGTTTGGTACACTCTCAAAGCAGTTCAAATATATACTTTATTTGGGTTTTAATTTTTTGAAATTATATATTATATCTTGTGTATGTCTGTGTGTGTGTGCACGCGTGCCCTTTGATGTTAAGTTGGAACTGACAGCAACTCTAATAGGGCTTTCAAGGTAAGTGAGATATGTAAGGAGCGGTTTTACCAGTTCAGTTCTCCCAGTGACTTTCCATGGCCAAGTGGGGATTTGAACCCTGTTCTCCAGAGTCTAGTCCATAACACTATCCACTACACCACACTGGAAATACTCTGTATTAAATTGCCATAGCCTTTAGGTAGGAGCAAGGAATGGAAAATTAAAATTCCCTCCCAGTATTGGAATAGCTCAGTGGTTTAGGCATCTGGCTGTGGAGCCAGAGGTTGGGAGTTCAGTTCCCCACTGTGTCTCCTTGACAGGGTCTGGACTAACCTTTCCAGCTCTCCAGTCCTAAGGTTATTATTATATTGTCTGCATGCTGTTGCAAAACCATATAACCAAATTGGCATTACTAATATTTAAAAATGTATATATCCCTGTCTTCTTTTTCTGCTAAGCTTATCAGTCTTATAACCAAAGCAATCCTTGTAAAGCTGTAAGGTAGATCAATATTGTCCTAATGCAAAACATATCATACAGAAAGCTGGACTAGATTCAAGCAGCAATGACTTGAAACAATCTTTGATGGAGATTAAAAAAGACACAAAAGCAGAGCCACAGTTGAATATTAAGAAGACAAAAAGCATGTCTTCAAAAGAATGACATGACTTTGATGTTCCACAAAACACAGTCATGCAATTAGTGGAAAGTATGAATTAATTTTTTTAAAGACTTACTTTACCATCATGATTCAGTCATTAATCCAAATGGAGACTGAAGCAAGAAGTTTGAGACTTGGAAGGGTACCTGTGAAGGAAGTAGAAAATATCCTCAAGTGCAAAGATGTGTCGCTGGATGCCAAGGTGAAGATCAGTTGTAATGAAGAGAGCGGACAGGGGGGGAAATCATTTGAAATGTGGTGTTGGAGGAGAACTTTGGAGATACCAAATAAATGGATTCTTAATCAAATCAAGACAGAACACTTATTTGAAACTGAAGCTATCTTACTATGGGCACATCACGAGAAGGCAAGACTTATTGGAAAAGACAATAATGCTGAGAAAAGAGGAAGACAAAATGAAAAATAGATTAAATGAAGGAAGCCACAGCTCTGAGTTTACAAGAGTTGAGGAAGACTCTTGAGCACAAGGCTTTTTGAAGGACACTCAGTACCTTAGATCTTAGAACTGCAGAGCTGGAAGGGACCCTATGGATCATCAAGTCCAGCCCCTTTCAAGGAGGCACAGTGGGGATTCAAACTCCCAGCCTCTAAACCATTGAGCTGTCATAGGGTTACCATGGCTGGTAAGTGACCTGATGGCAAATAACAATAAATGCAAATTGGGATTAAAGGAGGGGTGTGTAGAAATGGGAAGTATAAGATCAATTAGCTTATGTCTGACCAAACCTGTGACTTCCCCTTTAAAAATTTCCTTACTTTGCTCTTACATGGAGCTCTAATTGCCTGCTATTAATTTAGTTCCAATCCTTCTGAGTTCAGACCATGAACCCAGATCAATAACTCATTTGTCATGCTCTTATCCAATCAAAGGAACTAAATTTAGCAAATTATGCGAGCCCAAGGTTCATTATGAAGTGTTTATTCTATAATTGATAACTAATTTCAATAATGTTAGCAGAGTTATAGTCATTATCATACTAAAACTCTGACAGATGCACCTTGGATGATACATAAATAGAGGTCAACTTTAGATAGATTTAATTGTGGTCATAATGGAATGATGCTCCTATTAAACCGATACTTTGGATGTATGTGGATATGACAGACATACGTATGCAATCTCTAAATTATTAATCATAAAATAAGTCTCATGCTGATATGCAAGGCATGATTATGTAAAGCTTAATCTGGAAGACTGGTTATGTTTAACGAACTGGATTTTGCTTTGCTTTTTGCTGGTACCTCTGTTCCTGTAGGAAGTAAGCTGAATTGTATTTTCTTCACCCTCATCATCTTAGAATTAAAGTGCTGGAAGGGTCTCTACGGATCATTGAATCCCAACCCTGTCAAGGAGGCACAGTGGGAATTGAACTCCCAGCCTCTGGCTCCACAGCCAGAGACCTAAACCATGAAGCTATCCAGCACTTTTGCTACTCCTTAAAGAGTTCTTGAAGTCCATATTTCAAACTGTTTTTTAAAAACCACCTTTGGATTGTTTTTAACTGCTGCAGCTCAGATGCTCTATTTTAAGATTATTTTAAATCAACACGCATTGTGCTCTGGCCAAAAACTTCTTGCATAGTTATGCCTGAGTAACATTAACTTTTGGAGGTAAACCACACCAAGTCAAGAAATCACTGAAGATGCTACATGTTGTGCACTGAGCTGTGTGATCAATTGCAACAGATGATGCCTAGGGAGATTTCTTGAGGCAATTCATCTCTAAAAGTTACACTGTTATTCAGAGTTATTCAGCCATAACTAGATAAGAGGATTTTTGCCTCAATATTAATTTCAATTACTGGGGTGTCAACTTTTTAAAGTTTTAATATGCACTGTGATGTATATGCTAAATCACAAGGAAAGTTATCAGATAGCTTCAGTTTTAGCCTGAAGCAAGTTGACTTGTGATCGTTTGCCTAGAAAGGTGTCATAGAAATGTTGGTATGAATAAAAGCAAGACAAAAAAAAAAACACAATTAAACCTCAATTGCACTAAAAAATGAATGTTGCTTCAGCTTTCAATGGCATACAAATTTTATCCTGGAAATTTGGGAGGAGGGTAATTTAGGTAATCTGATCAATGATTTATTCTTAAACAAAGGGAAAGAAAACAATAGGGAGAGTCTTGTGTTATATTTCCTGCCACTTTGTCAAGTTGCTGCCATTTGCAAGATTCACCACCAGGCAATATGGCAAAGGTGTAAAGTTCTGATGGCTTTCTGCAGCTATCTGAAATTGATTACTGCATTGGTGCAATCCCTCACTATTCTGATAAGGGAATTGTTGTGGTTAGAGGAAGCAAGAAAAAGCACCACAAAGAACAGGTGCTGCCAGCTCCTCTTTCTCCAGTGCAGGAGAATCTGGTTACAGAGACAATTCTCCTATCTTGTCTCACCAAACCACATGGTCAACCTTGGACACCAGAACCCACTGCCACCCACATTTATTGCTGCAATGTGGGACTACACATAGGTACCCCAAACATGTTGGGTTGAGTGTGGATGTGGGAGCTGGTGGTCAGATACAATTTTAGAGTTTCCTGGCATGAGGAGCTATGGCTCCAGATGACTCTGTTGGAAATCTCACTGTCCCTTTGACCACACCTTGAGAGGCAGAGAACCATCACAAGAGAAGCAATCCCATACGAGGAAGGAGTAGCTATTGTCATTATGTGGCTGTCTTCTAAGATGTGCTCAAAGGAAATAGGATACCTAAGATATAGGACTGAGGTCTCTGGTTCAATTCCTCCATGCACATTCATCACTGAATGCTTCCAAAATGGGTGAAGAGTCTTCAATCCTTGAACCATTGTAGGTTCCACATGTCCCAGCTGGCATGGTCAATATTAAAGGGTTATGGGAGTCTTAGTCTAAAACACCTGCAGGCCAGAGTCTTCCATACTTGGGCTACAACAAGTGATTATTTCCATGGGTGAAACTGCCACCATAGACCAAATGTCACCTGACAACTACTCAGACATAGCAACCATTTAGTAGAGGCAATACATACTGCTGACTCCATGTCATCATGCAGCAAGTCACTGAGTTACATCCTAATTGTTACTGAGCAATGTGTGCATGTGTTTGGCTCTGCACTGTCAACACGACACAGATTCCTCAAGCCTTCCATTGTAACATTGGAAATCCTTCTTCCTTTGTCTTGCTTGATGACTAACACAATGGCTACAAGCAATGATTTTCTGGATGCCATCCTTGAGAGGCTCAGCAACCAGTGTATGAATAAGGAAGAGTTTTGTTGGGACCAACCGTCTAAAACAACTCTAAAATTAGACAAAAGGGTTTGTCGTTTGTCATTGTGGCTCTTGCCACAATTTGAATTGACAAAAGAATTTTAGAAAGCAAACACAGCCTGAGGGATACTTTACTATATTTTGTTATTTATGTACAGATATTCATCACGTTTTTAAGTATGGCAAAATAATAACCATGACATAGGTGTGAGACAGATTTATGTAATGAACACCTCCATATTTGTGTATTTATTTTTAATGTCTTTTCTAGTCTATTAATTAGACTAGATTAATCAGCTCCTTGTTTCCAGCGTGTTCAGTGTGACCAGAAAAAGATGTTTTAGAAAAGGTCCATTGAAGGTCATGGAAAGGGCTTCACAACCTTTATCCATTTAGTTTAATTTTTCTTCCTTGACTGGCAGGGCTGTCTGGGATCTCAAGCTAAAGTCCGCCCAATGACCTGCTATCTGATCCCAACACCGGTCCTACTATTAAGAAGAGTGAGGCAGCTGCCTCAGGTAGAAAGAAAGGCTAGGAAATGGCAACAACCTGCTAGAGATGAAACTAGAGTGCCACATAGCTTGCCCTGTGCTCTCTCTCAGTTAAAATGCTATGTCTGATTCACATGTGGTGGAACATTTTCTTGGAACAGTGTCTAGTGTGGCTGAGAAGGCCAATTCGAGAGTGACAATCTCTTCCACACTGAAGACAAATACAATCTGTCCCCTGTCCAGCTCCCTGATTTGGCTGGTTTTGGGACTGCCTCTTTGCCTCGGCCTGCTGAACAAGTGTCTCTTCAAATTGGGAGAGGCCATGCTGCACTGCCTGCCTCCAGGCTGAACGCTCAGATGTCAAGGTTTCCCATCTGTTGAGGTCCATTCCTAAGGCCTTCAGATCCCACTTGCAGATATCCTTGTATCGCAGCTGTGGTCTCCCTCTGGGACGATTTCCCTGCACTAATTCTCCATACAGGAGATCTTTGGGAATCCGACCATCAGCCATTCTCACGACATGCCCAAGCCAACGTAGACGTCGTTGTTTCAGCAATGTATACATGCTAAAAATTCCAGCTCGTTCTAGGACTACACTATTTGGAACTTTGTCCTGCCAGGAGACAATGCATATGGAACGTGTTCAACTTCCTCTCCTGGCTGTGTACAAAGGGTCCAGGACTCACTGCAGTACAGGAGTGTACTCAGGACACAGGCTCTATAGACTTGGATCTTGGTATATGCTGTCAACTCCTTATTAAGCCATACTCTCTTTGTGAGTCTAAAGAACATGGTAGCTGCTTTGCCAATGCGTTTATCCAGCTCGACATCTAGGGAGAGAGTGTTGGAGATCATTGAGCCAAGGTACACAAAATCATGAACAACCTCCAATTCTTGTTTGGAGATGGTAATAGAGCGAGGTGAGTCCACACCCTGGCCCATGACTTGTGTTTTCTTCAGGCTGATTGTTAATCCAAAGTCTTGGCAGGCCTTACTAAAATGATTCATAAGTTGTTGGAGGTCTTCGGCAGAATGGGCAACAACAGCTGCATCATCGGCGAAGAGGAAGTCTCGCATGCATTTCAGCTGGACTTTGGTCTTCGCTCTCAATCTAGAGAGATTAAAGAGCTTTCCATCTGATCTAGTCTGGAGACAGACACCTTCTATTGCGGTTCCAAAAGCGTGCTTCAGCATGACAGCAAAAGATCCCAAACAGAGTCAGCGCGAGGACACAGCCCTATTTCACTCCGCTTTGAATGTCAAAGGGATCTGATGTTGAGCCATCAAAAACTACAGTGCCCTTCATTTCCTCATGAAAGGACCTGATGATGTTAAGGAGCGGAGGTGGACATCCAATCTTGGGAAGTGTTTTAAAAAGGCCATCCCTGCTAACCAAATCAAAGACCTTTGCAAGGTCTATGAAGGCCACAAAGAGTGGCTGTCGTTGTTCCCTACATTTCTCCTACAACTGTCTGAGGGAAAATACTATGTCGATGGTGGATCTATTAGCTCGAAATCCACACTGTGATTCTGGATAGACTCGGTCTGCAAGCACCTGGAGCCTCTTCAACACAACATGGGCAAGCAGCTTTCCTACAATGCTGAGAAGAGAGATGCCACAGTAGTTATTGCAATCACCCCTGTCGCCTTTGTTCTTATACAATGTGACGATGTTTGCATCCTTCATGTCCAGTGGTTACTCCACCTTCCCTACAGCAAAGACAAAATACAGCTCAGTGGTGATGATCTATTTACAGCACTTCAGCACTTCAACAGGGATGTTATCCTTCCCAGGTGAATTGCCAGAGGCGAGGGAATCGAAGGCCACTTTTATATCTGCTAAAGTTGGTTCGCTGTCCAACTCTTCCAAGACAGGGAGGCACTCAATGTTATTTAATGCCTCTTCAGTTACTACGTTCCGTCTAGAATATAGCTCAGAGTAGTGCTGCACCCAGCATTCCATCTGCTGTACTTGGTCCTGGATGATCACGCCTGTAGCAGACTTCAAGGGAGCAGATTTCTTCTGTATTGTGCCTAAAGCCTGCTCGATACCGTCATACATTCCCTTGATGTTATCTGTGTCCGCTGCTGTCTGTATCTGAGCAGAGCTGAAGCCAATAATCGTTAGAACATCGCCTGGCAGCCTGTTAGACTTTGCTATGAGCAACTCGAAGAACCTGCAAGTTGTACTCACTAGGACAGGTTTTGTATGCTGCTAGAGCTTTCCTCTTTTCCTCAATGGCTGGCAGCAACTCCTCCGAATGGGCTTTGAACCAGTCTGCCGTCTTTTTGGTCTTCTTGCCAAATGTGGACAAGGCACCGTTATAAACAGCATTCCTGAAATGTTCCCATCGTTCAGGTGCATTTGCATCAGCTGGGCCTGGAAGAGTTTCCTCAAGCACTTGAGCAAATTCCTCCACTTTTCTCTGATCACGAGTCTTCCTGAGGTCAATACGTGCTCTTCCTTCCTTTTTCGTATGATACAATCTCTTTATTCGCAGTTTTACTCTGCTACACACCAGGGTGTGATCAGTATCGCAATCAGCACCGTGATAACTGTGTGTGATCATAATACTAGGAAGGCTGGAGTGTCTAGTGAGGATCAGATCAAGCTGATGCCAATGCTTTGATCTTGGATGTCTCCAAGAGACTCTGTGTTGAAGCTTCGTATTAAAGAACATGTTGCTGACACAAAGACCATAATAACAGCAAAATTCCAGCAAGAGTCGGCCATTTTTGTTCATCTTCCCAATGCCAAACCAACCTAGACGAGTGGGCCAAGAATTGTGATCAGCACCAACTCTAGTGTTAAAATCTCTGAGAATGAACAGCGGCTCTTTCTCGGGGATTTTCTTGATAGTAGCTGCCAGATCGTCATAGAATTTGTCTTTGACTTCTGCTGTATACGACAGTGTTGGTGCATATGCACTAATAAGGGTGACCGGTCCTGCTGCTGAGTGGAGCTGCAGAGACAGGATTCTTTCACTCCCCACAGTAGGTGGAACAATGGATCTCAGCAGAGTATTTCTAACCGCAAAGCCAACACCATATTCCCTGGTCTCATTCAATGGCTTTCCCTGCCAGAAGAATGAGAAGTTTTTTTCTTTGACAGATCCCATGTCTGGCAATCTTGTCTCTTGCAGGGCAACAATGTCCATCTGCAGCCTACTCAGTTCCATGTCGATGACAGCTGTCTTGCACACGTCGTCTATTTCCTGCAGGTCGTCAGAAAAGCCAGGATTCATTGTCCGAACATTCCAGTTGCCCAGCTTTAGGGCAGAAGTTTTCTTATGATTATTGCATGGTGCAGGGTTATCGATCTGCTTGTCTGCTTTCACCCAAAACCCCACGCCCCCCCGTGAGGTTAACAGACTGTGGCGAGGCAGCATCTAACTGGCTGGGGGCTGCCCGGCTTAAGGCGGGCGGTAGCTACCTAGTGAGGTGCAATTACCTCTCCCACCATCAGAAGTAGCCCCTGGCGTCACACTCTACACCAGTCAGGAAAGACTTATAACCGGTAACTGCTACTTCCCGTGTTATTTCGACGCTGTATGCGAAGCTGGAGTGTCCTCTCCAGAGCACAAGGCCTGGGTAAAATAATATGGAGGACAGACTGTTACCCAAGCAGCAAATCCCCCCTCTCCACATCACTGAAATAGTCCAATGGAAAGGCAAAAGCCAATACAACTGGTTTCAGCGACGTCGCAGGAGTTGCCAGAATGACACGAACTGCCTCCGGGACTCCGGCTCCGGATTTTGCCTCGAGGTTGACTCCTGAAGCCTTTTCCATCAGTGGATATAGCCACAAGGCAGTGGAGGTTTGAAATCGGAGTTTTCCTTCTCCTAGATGGGCTGCCTTCCAAGGCTAACAAGCCCCATCTACCCGGATGTGCGAAGGGATTAAAGGGAAAAGGTTACAGATGCCATTCCCTTTTAACCATACTGTACGTTGTACATTCATTTCTTAAAGTCTTGTTATCTCTGTTTCTTCTGCATTAAAAAACACGGCAAGATAAAAGTGTGTGTTTTTTTGTTCATGGAAATGCAATACACATTTATATTGTTTGTGCATTTATATTATTCCTGCTTTGCTATTTTAGAATGTGGGAGCCTGGTTTGGATGCAAATTAGTTTACAGCGACAACCTCCAAAGTCAAGATGATGTCCAATTTCTAGCAAGTAGAAGAGAAAGGCACGAATATATACAACAGCAGGGCAAATGGTTAATGAACTGAAAAACAAATATACATATTATCTACTAAGAAGCCAGACTTATTTTTAGTGGAGTTTATTCAGATAATCATGTACAGCACTGCTACCTAAAAAGCAAGTAAAATACAATACACTGTTGGTGATTGTAAAGAGCAGGCTATACGCGGCCTTCCAATATGTTTTGGGATTATAGGTCCTATAATCCTAGTTACCTAGGGACGATGGGATTTGCATGATGAAAGCATTTGGAGGACCACAGTTGCCCATTTGGTCTATGGACCAAGAATAGGCATTTTGTGGCCCTCCAAGTGTTGTTGGCCTGTAACCCTCATCATTCCTATCCAACATAACCAGTGACAAGTGATGGTGGGAGTAAGAGTCCCACTGCTGGAGGGTTACACAGCCCCTGGTCCCGTAAGCTGGATCATGTGTGCCTGACCTTTGCTTGGCGATGACTTCTTGCATATGTGAATGGCCTTCATAGAGCAAGTGTCCAGGAGCCCTCCAGGATCTACCAAGGCACTTGCTTTGTTCATTCAGGGTGCCAATATAAGCAGGGGCAGGCAGATGCTACATTGCCTGCCCCTCCTGCCATTCCTCACCATTGGGCGTGCTGGATAGAACTGGTGGGTGCTGCAGTCCAAGAACAGGCGGCAGGTAGCATTTTGCCCACTCCTGACATACCAGTCCCAAGTGCTGTCCCTGCAGTGTTTGTTGTTGTTGTTTAGTCGTTAAGTCGTGTCCGACTCTTCGTGACCCCATGGACCAAAGCACGCCAGGCCCTCCTGTCTTCCACTGCCTCCCGGAGTTGGGTCAAAGCAGTGTTTACATCAAGCCAGAGAGCAGAAGGAGAGGTGGTGGAAGGGGTGCATGTGCAGCACTTATTCTGCAAGCAAGGGGTTTGTGGCTACACCATCTCGTGCATTAAGCTCTGAATGTGCGGAGAAAAGCAGAGGGACCAAACATGTCACGGATCGACTCACTAATGGCACCGGGTGCCCTGGCTTTGAACGAATGACCTGAGCAGGGCTGTTAATGACAGAACCTCCTGGAGGTCATTCATTCCTGCAGCCGCCACAGGTGGGAAGCTACTCGATGGGCGCCTGACCACAACAGGTTAGCTCAGAAACCCTAAGCCATCGCCCAGCTAGGGGGGCTGAACGCGGGTCTTCCCAGCGCGACGCCTCAGCTCTACCTCTTACACCCGCTTTCCCTCCAGCGCTTTCTGGTGGGCGGCGGCAAGCCCTGAAGGGAAGAGAGGCACATCTTGCTGAGTCAGAGCAAACACGTTCCCCGAGGGAGTGTGTATGGAGGGGGGGGGGGGTGTTGATCCCGACTGCAATGCGGTCCTCTCCGCCCTCCTCCTCCTCTCTGACACCAGCCCTGGCCTGGAGCCAAAAGAGAGACAGAGACAGAGAGAGAGCCTGGGCTGGCAGTGATGGCGATTCCGTGACGTAAGGAGAGGGAAGGAGGGGGGGGGCGAGAGAGAGAGAGAGAAAACGCGGCATGTTTTTTTTTTCCTCCTCGCCGCCGCCCGCCTTCCCACACCTCTTCCTCGTCCTTCCTGAGGAACGCGGCCGGCCCGTGTGACTCTGAGCGCGTGCAGAGTGCCGCTTTGCGCGTCTGCGCCGTGCGTCACCCGCCCCTCGCCGCCGGGCTCTCCTGCGCACGTCAGCGCTCACAAGGCGCGGCGGGGTGCGCGGACGGCTTTTCTAGCGCCGGCCTGCTGCGCTCTCTCCTAGTGCGCTTCCCTCCTCCGGGCGCAGCGCACCCAGCGTGGACCGACGCCCGTGCCCGCCCGCCCGCCTGCCCGCCTCTCTCTCTCTCTCTCTCTGGAGTCCAAGCCTTGGGTTGGAGAGCGCCGGAGCGAGAGCGCACGCGTGCGTCTGGCGAGGGTCTCCCTTCGCGCTTAGCCCGTCGTTGGGTTCCCGCCTTCTTGCTGGGCGAGTCAAGCGGGGCGCCTCGGCTTCGCCTGGCCGGAGAAGGAGAGAGACGAGAGAGGGAGAGGGAGGCACCGCCCTTGAGCCGCCGCCGCCGCCCCCGCCCGATCCCGAGATGTGGCTCTCGTCCTCGCTGGCTCTGGCCGCCCTCCTGGTGGCCTTGCCGGGCTGGGCCCGAGGCGAAGTGGTGAGCAAGGAAGGCGCGGGCTTCGGCGACTGCGACGCCTTTTTCTACCAAGGGACCCCCCCCGCGGGGTTCTCGGAAAGCCAACCCGATCTCCAGGTGGCCAGGGTCTGCCAGAGGTACAAGCAAGAGCCGCGCTTCGCCACCCTCTACAGCACGCAGGAGAAAGCCCCCCTCTTCTCGGCGTTTCGCTACGCAGGAGCGGCCCCGGGGGCGCAGGAGGAGGAGGAGGAGGAGGAGAAGTGGCTAGTGGAGCCGCAGGTGAGGCCGGTGGGATTGGGTGGGAGGAGGAGGAGGAGGAGGAGGAGGAGGAGGTGGAGGGGCTGCGAAAGAGGGGTCGGGGCCCCGGAGGGGGATTATGAACATCAGAGGAGGGAGGAGGGGGCAGCATTCCTCCGAACATCCTGATGTTTGGGTTACACGCATAGAGGTATGGAACTCCCTGCCACTTGATGCGGTGCTGTTTTTCGGGCAGCTTTAAAAGGGGATCAGATAGACGGCATAGAGGTTAGTCCCACCGGGACTATATAAGTCATGATGGCTATGGGCAGTTTCTCTGTGGGGAGGGAGCAGCTGAATGCTGGCCCTGGGAGGCACCCAGAGGAAGCAGCTCTGTTATATTCACGGGTCAGTTCCTGGGCTTTTCTCAGAGGCATCTTGGTTGACCATTGCTGGATGCCATGAGTGAGTGGCAGCATTTGGAGTACACCTGCCAGCATCAGCCTACTGGATGCGAGACGACATGCTGGATGCCATGCGCAGGCAGATGCAGAGCTCAGCGGACGGTGCACTCGCTGCCTGGGATATTCTGGGAGTTGTAGTTCTCCCAACTGGCTGGACAGCTCAGTGGTTTAGGTCTCTGGCTGTGGAGCCAGAGGCTGGGAGTTCAATCCCCCTCTGTGCCTCCTAGGAGTAGAGCCAGCCTGTGTGGCCTTGGGCAAGCTGCGCCGGATGCCCAAGAAGGAGGGAATAACAAACCGTTTCTGAGAATTGTCTACCTGGAAAACCCTGAAAGGGTCGCCAGAAGTCAGAATTGACTTGATGGCACGTGATTATTACTATATTAGTCCTCCCCCCCTTCCCCCCCCCCCAAAGAGACGTTTCCACTAGCTCTAGTTGTTGGTCTGATCCAGTAGATCCCTTCTTGCTTTCTTGTGGGTGTGGCAGCCACCGTGCTGTCTTGAGTTGCAGAAGACGCAGTTTCAGTTCTAACTGCCAGACTCCTTCCTCCATCCTGCAGCTGAAAGCAGCCGCCTCCTGTCTCGGCTGATTTGTCTACTACCTAAAGGATGCATGATATTTTGGAAGGACTTATTGGGGACCCTGCTCCCCCCCACCGTGGTGGCCAAGCCAACCAGCAGCTCTGATGAATTCTTATCTGTATTGTACAACCATGTCAGGCTGTCTGGTGTCAAACTGTTTTACAGTTCATCTGCTAACTACAGTTTATAATCGTCCTCTCCTCCAGTTAACTCTTCTCCATCCAACTTTTATTCTCACAACGGTCCTGTGAGGTAGTTCAGGCTGAGCAAGAGCAACCGGCCCAAAACCTGTTAGTGAGTTTCATTAGCATTGTAAGGGGAGGGTGACAGAGGGTCAGAATATTTGGCAACAGGTTCATGTTTCTGGTGTCTCTGGTTATACATTTACTATATGTCTATCCCATGAAAAGCTCATGCTGGCAGGGCTGCTTCAAGATATTTTGCTCCCTGAGGCAAAGAACAAGATGGCTTCCATATGGAAGTTGGACTGGCAATTGATTCTTACTTAGCAATGGAATAGGGTCTTCCATCACTCTTGACATGGCAGGCTAGTTTTGAGGACACACAAGTGGCACCGAGGCAGGCCCAGCTCTGTGTTCCAATGGGGTGGGGGAAAGCTGCTGGAGAGTTCATAAGGAACAACTGGGAGACTAATACCACAGTCCCCACTCCATCATTTGTTACCTTTGGCAGCTGGCTCACTTTGCCTAATGGTAGGGCCAAGCCTTGAAGGACAATATTCCATGTGACACTCACGATGCTCCTGTGAGTTAGATTGGGCTGGAAAATAGTGGCATCCAAAGTCCCTCAAGGATGTTCTTGTGCAGAAATTTGAACCCAGAGCTCCCTGTCTTTAATTCAGAACTCTGGCCTTCCTTGCTGTGTGCCAGGCAGGGTTTTATTTTGAAATACCACAGTGCTTTATATAGCAGTCACATGGCTTGCTCACCAGGTGCCTATGTTACATCTAACAGTGGGTGCCTGAGCATGTGTGTGCTGTGTTTTTAAATTTATGCTTTCTCAGTTTGCTGTGAGAAATAATCTCTGTGTCCAGATGGTGTGTCTGAAGTGTTGTCAAAGTACTGTATTGCTGTGTAAAGTAAGCAGCCCCTTTGTAGTGCCCCTGTTCCTGTGCATGCTTAGAAATAGCTTTTGCAAGTTACTTTTTTCCCCCACACTCTGCCTGATTTCCTGTGTAGGACTATTGCTTGCCAGGATAAATTAAGCAGAGACTTGTAGCTTATACTTAAGTTAAGGATGCTGTAGGAATAATTATGAGGCGGTAGGAGGAAGCAAAATCCCACAGCTCCAGAAATGATTGCGATGGCAGGAATGCATAATTAACATCATCCACCTATACCTATTACTTTCTGGGAGGAAAGGAAAAGAGGTGGGCCTACGGGTACTTCAGACATACTAAATTGCCTTAGAAATCCACGGGGAGGTTACAAATGGAGTGATAATTAATCATTCCTTTGTTAAGACACTCACACACTCTTACAGTTTCGTAAACATCTATTATTAGAGAATATGTGTAGTTGGTCAAAAATTCTAAACCCTTCTGGAATAAGCCTCTGTTCTCTGTGGAGGACTGAGCGTTTCCTTGTGGAAGTATAGTCTGTTATTTCAGTATTATTTTTTAAACCAGACCAAAAGGATGGAGCATTATTTCCCTCTGCAATGGGTAGTTCAAAGTTGTACCACTGGGTGTTCTCTTTAGTAAGCTTTATAAAAAATATCTAACAGTGAGTGCCTGAGCATATATACATATATACATACTGTGTACGTATATATGTATATGTGCTTGTTTGTGTGTGTGTTTGTGTGTGTAAATAAATATAATTTACAAGAGTTCATAAAGCTTACTAAAGAAAACCTCCATGAATGTGAGCCTCATTCTTAGGACAAGTGTGATAAATCTTAGGCCTACCTCTCATTCAAGGGATGAACCTGTTTCTGGGCTGTACTGTTGCAGCCAAGAATTAGGAACTGACTTGACTGAACTTTCCAAGGGACAACATCCCCTGCCCCTCCCCTTTATTTAAGAATTTGAAGCACTGGATGGGTTGCTGGCATCTTTTTAAGATTAGACAGGCCTTCATTGCTTGCTGTGTGTATATGTGAAGAGTGTAGGGAGCAGAGTTCTTGTCTACTCCTCTCTTGGATAAGATGGTTTTCTGTGACTAATGTTCAATTCCTGTGTGTACACATATGTGAGCTTGGGCGTCCCACCATAATAACCCCCACTAAGGTCTGAAGTGGTCTAGCAAAGGCACAGATTTAACTCCTAACTTTCTTCAATTTCATTTTTATATAAATCCAGGAAGCTCAAGGTAGCAAGTGTTACCCTCTTACCTGTTTTCATTTTCCCAGCAACCCTGTGAGGTAGGTTTAGCTAAGTGATAGTGACTGACCCCAGGTCACCAAGTGAGATGCTTTTGGTCTACATCAGCCCTAGTTGGCATAACCAGAAGTGAAGGATTATGAGAGGTTTTTTTCTAAATTCTCTGGATGGCCACAATTGCTTACCACTACCATGATTGTTCTTGAGCCAGGTAGAAGAGTAGTAATGATGTAACTTAAGATCCCCAAGGAAGGAAGGCCAAGGAAGATAAGACTAGTTAGGAATGAAATAGGAAGCCATGGTCTGCTAGCTAATGGACTCTCAATATTAGTCTGTAGGGGTATATGCAGAGTTATCTTGCTGTCTGAAATGAGGAAGCTGTGCCTTCCCTAGCATCTTATAGCTTTGGTAGCATAGCTAATATTTCTTTAGTTCCTTTACCTCTTCCAAGACAAACATCAGAGACAGTAGTAAAATATTTTTCCCCAATCACTGCATCTCTATAGAGCACAGGGAAATTATATCCTACCAGCTAAATTTTTGCCATTTTGATTGTAGCTCTGGGCTATGTGTATAGAAAGAATATTCACTAAATTCCTCCTCCATGGACTCACCTGCAAGAGGAATGTTATTTATTTTATTTACTTATTTAAAATATTTTTACCCCACCTTTCTCTTTGAAAGGACCGAAGGCAGCTCTTTGAGATTCTTTACTTCCAGCCAAGAAGGAAACAAAGAACTCAATTTCCTCTTTCAGGGTCTCTGTATAAAGTGTCTCTGGTGTCCTTTCCTTTGAGAAACAAAGTATACATATGCATGCAGCAAGCTGATTGTTAAGAAAGATGCCAGAAACCCATCCAGGGCTTCACATTCTTAAATAAAGCAGCAGTTATCCCAATTTTAGCCAGTTAGTAAATTGTGTGATTTTGCATGAAAACCTGACAGTTTTGTGCAAATGTGGACACTCTTTGTGCAAAATATCGTTCTTACTAATGCGAGAACTATACTGAAAATTCCAGGAAATACTTCATCATCCTTTCTGGTAGGGAGAAGAACGTTGCCATTTCTTGTCCTTGAGTGCAAGGATAAGACAAGCAGGAATTTACATCCCCGCGTCAGGTATCACAGAACTAGCATTTCTGTGCTCTTATGTGGCCAGATCGACGGCAATGTTGACACAGGCTGCAAAAGAAAGACTCCTAGCCTGCCAGGACAGGGTTGGCAGGGCCCATGAGCTGATTTCGGCAAAAAGCCAGACCTACAATCCTGCCTCGCTGTTCAGAGCTGTGTCATTGCTTGCTCCTTGGATCAGGTGGTGGGAATTAAAACTGCTCAAGACGCTGGCAGGGGCGTGTCTGTACTGCAGCACTCACAGAGTTGCTGCAGTGTAGCCTAGTAACATGCTAGGATCTATTCAACCCCTCCCTCTCCAGTGCAGTAAAGATCTTACTTTTGGACAATTTATTTGTTTATTTAAAATATTTTTATCCCGCCTTTCTCCTTAAAAAAAAACCCAAGGACTACAACTCCCAGAATCCCTTAGCCATGATCATGATCAAATTCTAGGAGATGTAATTTAAAAACCTAACATTTCTAAATTGCTAGACAGCTCCGTGGTTTAGGTTTCTGGCTGCGAAGCCAGAGGTTGGGAGTTCAGTTCCCCACTGTGTCTCCTTGATAGGGGCTGGACTCAATGATGCGTAGGGTCCCTTCCAGCTCTCCAATTTTAAGATGATGATGATGATGATTTCCAAGTTGTGCAGGAGAGGGCTTATGGTTGCTCAGCCTTACTACTTCCTGAGATACGATGTCTTTGAAATCAGCCAGAGCAGGGACTGAGTCTGTGACATTTTGAATGCAGCAGGCATAGTCCAGTACTGAGCTGTCTCTTGCTCTCCTTTCTGTGTCCACCTTTTTTTAAACCAAAGCCTAACTAAATGTTACTGCAAGGAAGTGAAGCTGTGTTCTTTAAAAGTTGGTTTCTACAGGTGCTTGGGTGGTTTGACCCTTTCCTATTTAAGTTTGATTCCCATGAAAAATTCTCTTCTTACCACAGTTGATCTTAGAGAAAAGAGGCTTCTGTTACAAGACTAATAATAATGGAATAGTTATGTGATGTAAGGTCAGTTGTGACTTATGGGGAACCTCCACAGGATTTTTCTAGATATAAAATACTCAGAAGTACCAGTCCCTCCGTGAAGCATGCCCACAGCGGAACAGGTGGCAGGGTGCTTAACTCTGTCAGCCACACATGATGTGGGTCATCTTGAATGGGCTGGAGGCATAATGGGGATTCGCATTTGCAGCCAGATGCTCCAACCTGCTGAGATACAAACTATATCAGCAGTAGATATAGTCACGGCAGTGGAACAAATAGACTATGTATCATACATGGATCTGTGTGGCACGCATAGAGGGAAAAGGCCAGGGGACTCCGAACACAGAGCTGGTAGGGTTCTGCTGCTGAGGAGCCTAATGGTAGGGCTGGCCCTGCTCACTGATTGATTATGGTGTCGGGCGGGGGGGGGGCTTTTCCTCCGGTCACAGCTGGGGAAGATGGGTCAAACATGGCATCCTTGATTCCTGAGGAAAATTACACACCTCCTCTTGACATTTCACTTTTAGAAACCAAGACATGACTGCTAGCCATGTGATTAAAATAACAACAGATCTAGGCCTCTGTAGTATCTGCCGTGTAATTCCATGTTGTTGCAGAGAGAGGATTTTGGAGATACCTTCTAAGTTGTGTATATTCCATTTAGCCAGAACATTAGCTAAGCTTGTTGGGTCTTACTGTTGCCCCGTGTGAGACAGACCATGCTTGCTGGGGGGGCACTGGGTGCTGAAGTCCAAAGAGTAACGTTCCTAAGCTTTGGGAACTCTAGTAACCTTCTGAGAGGCTTTGCAGGGTTTTCGTACATGTTGCCCACAGCTGTGGCTCCTTCCCACAGAGTGAGCGAGAGGGTGGCTCCTGAGGGAGTCGAGGCTTGTGCCAACCTCCACCCTCACCCTTGCTGTACACAAACCATCTCTGACTCAAAACAGAAAGAAGATTGAGTCCCCAATGAATAGGGAACAAAAAACGGCAGAGGGGATTGGGAAGTCTACCGCCGGCTACTCTTTGCTTGCAAATGCATCCTATTGTCACAGCCTCGCTCGTCTTCAACGGAGCGTCTTCAAGAGAAGCATTGTGAGGGAAGGCAGTTAGGCCCTGCAGCCTCTTCAGCCATGACGCTGTTAACCCTGCGCTGGTGCCAGCTGATGCTCTGCAGTGATAACCCTCTTAGCTCCACTGCACTAGAAGGAAACGCCGGCACTGCGCCTCCTGCCAGCTCCCACGAACATGGAGGGGGTTGCTGTGGTTGTTCTGACCTCAGAGGCTGGGAAAAAGGAAGCAGGAAGCGATGGCCCTTATGCGGCGCTTCACCCTTCAGTCTGTGGGACCTTGAAGAAACAAACCCCGGAGGCAAAAGACCTGAGATGTCAGGCAAACGGTTCTTCTTCTATCTTACCTCACTGTCGGGGTGACAGTCTCAGGATGTTGCTGGTGTCGGTTGACTTCTCACAGGATAAAGGACAGGATTCTTATCGATCTGATCTATTTAGGTTGGAGAGGAAAGTGGGTACCAGGCAGGTAGAAAGGAGTGTCCTAGCTTGAAGGGTTTCCAGAGAATCACTTTGCAGCAAATGTTTCTGGCCCTGAGTACTGCTAAAAATCCAGGGCAAAGGGTTGGAGGAAGGAAAACAATTTGTTACTATTTTTGCAGCATGTTTTCGTTCCCAAGTTGCTTTGTGTTGCTTATTTAGCATTTATCTTTAGGCTGGGAATTGCAGTGAATTCCTGGAAGCTGCTTGACAGACTTTTTATCATTGGCCTGGTTCAGATATACGGCTGGCCCTATCACTACATAACTGCAACCATAGGTGTTGTCGCGCCTGTATGAACGTAGGCTGGTGCACAACTAAAAATGAAAGGTAGAGCTTTCGTCTATCACTGGTGAAATTTGTTGGCAGCTGAAGCCTGCAAGGTAACTCTACACACAGTCAGCTATCAAGACAGTCAGAGGCACAGAAGCAAAACAATGCATTGTATTTGTGAACCAGCCCAGAGTGTACAGTAATATATTCAGATGAGGTACAGCCATGTGCGAACCATGTCTAGATGAGGATTTGCAAGTGAGCCTTCACATTTCAACAGTAGCACTGAACCGGTTGTTCCACTCTGGTCCCTGATCATTTGCAAAGCAAATCTTGTCTTCATGGGATTGGCTTCCATTATTTTATCTACCCCCACCCCACATACACACACTTGGGTTGTTCCTTGGCTGCTACTTGTTTGATTCAGCCGGAGACTATAAAA
Organism: Intellagama lesueurii; assembly: GCA_037013535.1. Taxonomy (NCBI): domain Eukaryota; kingdom Metazoa; phylum Chordata; class Lepidosauria; order Squamata; family Agamidae; genus Intellagama; species Intellagama lesueurii. The sequence goes on from JBAJHW010000003.1 coordinate 14,927,579, forward strand.
GGGGATCAGAGACATGTATCTTGAGCCATAGAGCAGCCTTCCCAACGTAGCTCCCTCCAGATGTGTTAGAGACTTCACATCTGGGGTTTGCAGTCATAATACATCTGGAGGGGGCCAGGTTGGGGGAGGTTGCCATAGGGATTTGACAGTCTTGATCTAGAAAAGGCATTCTGGAGGCAAGCCCAGGAATGGAATGACCATGTGTCCCACCTTGCTCAGAATGCTCCTCTTTCTGAACCAGAGGCATTCAGAGAGCGGAGCATGTTCCTTTATGCTGTGGGTCTGAACTCCTAAGCAGGCTTTCTAGAGAGACTCCTTCTTGCTACCAACAGAGTCATGGATATGAATTTTTAATTGCAGCGTGGTCAAGACAAAGAAGCCACTGTAGACAAAAGGACAGGCTCTGGCACTGCCTTTAATAAAGGAAAACAACAATGATTAAGCGCAGAGCTGCAAAATATGCTTTCTTTGGATGACAGCTCCCAGAATTCCCTAGCCAGAATGGACAGAGCCACCTGGGGATTCTGGGAGTTGTAGTCCAAGAAAAGAAAGAACTTTTCCCCAACTCTGGCTATTTATCTTGTTTCCCACAGTAGTAACCCTGAAGAGCCTTGTGCACAGTGGTTAAACTGCAGTACTGCAGCCAAAACTCTGCTCATGACCTGGATCCAATCCCTGGTAGCTGGCTCAGGGTTCACTCAGCCTTCTGTCTTTCTGAGGTTGGTAAACTGAGTACCCAGCTTGCGGGGGGGGGGGGGATGTGTAGCGTGTGTAAGTAAATCGTAAACCATCCAGAAAAAACTCTAAGCACTATAGAGCAGTATATAAGCCGCACACTTTGCTTTGCTTTTTAAACCAAGTTTTGCCAGGGAGCCCAGAAGCGAGAATTAAACAGAATTTTCTTCATAGCAGGTTCTGTCCTGGAGTGTGTAAGGCAGTAATAGGGACAAGAGGGTCTTTAATCATGTGCAGAATGTCGTTGCTTGGAAACGAAACCATCACAGACAGCAGAGGCCACAGCTTTCAGACTGCAAGGAAATATGTCCTGTCTGTTTAAGTGTTAAACATTTGCATCAGAGAGATTAGGAATTTTGGGGGATTGAGGCCCATAGTCATACATGAAATGCTGAGTGTCTGACAGAGGAGTGTCCTTGTGGAGATGAGGTCTGTTGCCTGTCTGACATTCCATTTATTTGTATGTACACTTGAGCTGTTCCATAAGCGAGGTGCGAGGCATTCCTGAATGACACAGACAAGTGAGCTTCCAAGAAAGACATTTGGAAGAGACCTCTTGCCTCCTAGAGAGGCAGATACATTTCTTGAGGTGACTCGAGGGTGGGAGGAGGATGAATGAATGAATGAATGAGACTGTGGAATCACACTACCCCCAAAATGGTGTATATCAAGCCACTTGCTTGTAAGTCCACATAGTTCATGTTGGTGTTTTTGAAAGCGGCTGTGAAGATACAGATTGCTTGAGATGGCATAGAATGCTGCGTATGGACATTTTAAGTGCTCAAAGACTAAAGTTGTTGAGATGTTTATAGCCCAGCCTCTTGAGGGGAGGGAAAGTTGTCAGTTGGGGCTGAAACGTAGCTTCATAGGCTCCTTATAAAAAGAGTAGCTTTGTCGGCTTCCGTGCAAAGGAAAGCAGAAGAACAAAGAGAGAAGAAACAGAATGATTTGTGGAAAAGTGCAAGGACTTAAAGAACCAGGAATTGGTGAAGGTGACATCAGGAAAGTCGGAGAAAGGAAAGGAAGTGTGCCATACACGTTTCTTGCTTGGTTTAGAACCCTTTTCAGTCGTGACTCCAGCTCTGTGTGCATAGAACAGACTTTGTGCTCCAGATCTTAGGACAGGATGTATGGAAGTAAGGGTACGAAATGCACACCACCAAGGTACTCTACCTCGTTCCTTCCTCTCATATGATTATAATCTCACGAGGGGACAAGGACTGAAGGAGTTCCTGTGTCATAATATGTCAGGCAGAAACAAAATAAAACAAAAAATAAAGAAGGCAAAATCATTGTGGCACCTTAAAGATGAACTGGTATATTTTAATGTGAGCTTTTGTGGACAAGTCCACTTCCTCAAATATAAGTGTGTGTCATGATAGTTAACATTCACAGGCCATATTAAGTGCACTTCGGTGGATTTAGATCAGTAGTTCCCAACATTAGGTAACCCGGGTGTTCTTGGACTACAATTCCCAGAAACCTTCACCACCAGCTTTGCTTTCTGGGGTTTCTTGGAGTTGCCGTCCAAGAATACCTGGGTTTTCCAAAGTTGACAACCACTGGTTTAGATGAACCATGTTGGATTGGGTCCATAAAGTGCTTGAGAATGTTGTTTAGTGTAGCAGTAGGAACATAATAGCCATCCATATTCGTCAGCTCAAAGATAAACTAGTAACACAGTCATAGAACACAGAACATTAAATTTATTAAACATTTGATAATTTGCTGATTAATACTATTATTGACAAATGTTGTAATCTGCTGATGTACTAGTATTATCTGTACCTTTGTGAAGACAGCTACCGTTGTCACCATAAAGACATTGTTGTAAGAACATGGAAAGGATCCAGCTGAATCAGACCGAAGTATCCTTGTTTTCTTCAGTGGGCATGCAGGAGCCCATGGCTTAACTAGTGTTTGGATGGTGGTGACACAAATTTGAATAATAAGACTGAATGTGTTGCCGGCTTTCAGTTCTGGCCTTAGTAATATTTTACAAGTCAATTTCTAAACTTTCAAAATAGCAAAATGGTGAATTCAGATGTTGCCTGTATACTTTTGTGGAGAGCAATATAAATAGGTAGCATATAACTGAAAATTACATTTTAAAGCCTTGAGAAGGAATGTACATTTCAGAATTTCAAATCTGACAATGATTTTTAAAACTGTGAAGATGCTCAGTTATCCAGGTGAGGTTATCTGGAAGTTGAGTCATAGCAACTGGACTTCTTTCTTGTTAGGTTGAAATGTTTTGCTACTCATCCAAATAGCTTCTTCAGTCCTTTAAAAATCTTTAAATGAATTGCTCAGGTTGTAACTGTGGATCTACTCTTATACTTTGGGTCTACATTATTTTTTCTTTTCTTTTTTTGTTCCTCTCTCAGATAGATGATCCTAAACATGGTTTGGAAGGAATGATGCCTGAATCCGAGGTTACAGGTTCAGTGGATAACTTGGGAACAAACCAGGCACTCACTGCAGACTATGTGGACTCTGGCTATGAAAGGGGCCAGCTAAACCCCGGCTCTCTTCACCAGGATGATCACCAGATAGCTACGTATACTCTGACCAATGCTGTCCCAATGGCCCCTCCTCTTCAGGATATCTGGCACTGGGAGGTTGAGAACCTCGTAGGCCGAAGTTTGGCTCCTCACTGTGGAAATGGGAAAGACCTCTATCTTGTTTCAGGAGCTGTTCCTTCCACCGTCAGAGTGAAAGACAAAGTTGCGGTCCCTGAGTTTCTCTGGCTCGCAGCCTGCTGTGATGATGGGTCTGAAGCTTGGTCTGTGGGCTTTATTAAACAGGCTGCCGCGGGGAACCGTCTGGAAGATCTAAGTTTGGAAGAGCTTGAAAAGAAACTTCCGGCAGGAGCCCAGCTGTTTAAGAACAACTGCGGTCAAGACAGACACAATCCCGAGAAGCTGGAGCTTGTGTTGCAGTCGGCCAAAAAGATCCGGGCTGAAGAACCAGTGCCTCAAAGCAGAAAGACCACCGCAAGCAAGCAGATCAGTACTGCAAAGGAGGATTGTGGCTTTCTGAAGAAACTGTTCTGTCTCATTATTACATCTCTCTTCAAGTTGTTGAAATTTGTTCTCCATCTGATCGTCTACGTTGTGAAATACGTCTTTCATTTACTGTGGCAGCTCATACAGACAATTGCCGGCGGGGTGTACACTTTCATCAAAGGAATTCTCTCAGTGCTGCTAACAGTCTTTGTCGACCTGGCACGTGTGGGCGTCAGCATCCTGAACGGCATTGCGAAAAACATCTACAATGTCCTCATGATCGCATACAGAATTGTTAGCGTCCCTGTTAATCTGATCCTGGACATTGTGTCCTTTCCTTTTTACACTCTTGGTGCTGTCCCTGCGGTACTCCAAGATATCGCTTCAGGCATCGGTGGGTTGTTCTTGCTGGTGATTGATGCCACAACTGCTGTTGTGACTGCCATAAATTCTGTGGTTTCACATCTAGCCAAAAAGTTCCTTCCTAAGATGTCTTTTGATGTCTGAAAAAAAGAGAAGCAGAGAACAACTCTTCCCCAAAACACAAAGCAATACTTCCCAAAATGTTGCTAATCTCTAGCTGTTCCTATAAGTATTTATTGTGGTGACGTTATCAGTGATGAACCAGTGTTCTGGTAACATGGGTGAGCTGCATGATCCTCCAGGGGAATTTTATGGCATATTAAAAGTCCACTGATTATAAACATCATCACCTTTGATGGATTGATTGACACTCCAACGTCACGACAAGTCTCTTGAGAAACACGAAACAGTGTGCATATGGAAGACAGAGTCCTCCTCTTGACAAAGATATGTGAAAATGTGTATATAGAATATATGAAAATACAGGTATAAGAGTATATGAAAATATGGATACTGGCTTCTTAGTAATGGCAAAATATCCGGACGTCCGTTGGATTTTCTGATACTAGTTTATAGGATAAAGAAAAAAGCTAACTCGTAGGAGAAGCTGTTAAAAGGTTTTGAAGAATACTTTTCTTAAGCAAAACATCCTCTGTGAATAAATACAATCCACAGGTTTTAAAAAATTGATCTGTTTAAAAGGTAATCTCTCTCTCTCTTTCTCTTTCTTTCTTTGGGAGCAGCCAGAATGTTACAAAAGTGTGCAGGCTTTTGGGTTCTTCCGATCTGTTCATCAGATTAAGTAGTTCAAAAATTATGGGATAGGGAAAGAAAGGAAGGTCAGACACGAGACTGAACCCAGTCCCCGAGTGGATGCCGAAGAGCAAATGAATCACAGGTAGTTGTGTAGGTTTCAGGTCACATTTCTTCCCCCATCTCTGTGGTTTCATACTACCCAGTCTGATTAATAATTCTGGAGAGCTCAAAAGCTCTGTACAGTTGTTGTATTTAGCTGGCTGGATAGCTCGGTGAGTTAGGTATCTCACTATAGACCCAGGGGTTGGGAATTCAGTTCCACACGGTTTATCCCCAAGGAGCCAGCCTGGGCAGCCTTGGGCAAGCTGCACAGTCCCAGGATGCCCCCAGAAGAAGGGAAGGGGAAGCCACATCTGAGTATTCCTTTGTTTAAGAGATGTGGCTTATATCACCAGCGCAGACAGTCCCAGTTCCTGGTTACAAAGGATTTAGGGCGCTGGACTGGGAAAGATGTATCTGGAATGCTGTGACATGACAAAGAGGGCAGCAGCTTGATCATCAAGTAGTCTGGCTCATTGTAAATATTTGATATTCTTGCACTGTGGAATTCTCCTTCCCCATGACCTGCCCTACAATCCCTGGGCACATAAATTAAGGCAAGTATCTTGTGGCATTATTTTATTAAATCTCCAGCTGTTCCCCAATAAAGCTTAAAGGATGTGAATCTCTGGTGTGAAAAATGCAGGCATGGTGCAGTGTCCAAGAGATTGAAGAACATCCAAGAAGTCTCTGGTTCAAATCTCACCTTTGCCTTAAACTCATGAATTGGCCTTCAGCACACTCAGCCTCAGTTTCCAAGTCTGCAGTGAAGGATATGATAATACTGATGCTTGGGAAATTTACTTTTTTGGACAACAATCCCAGACTCCCCAGCCAGAGTGGCCCAGCTCAGGAATAATATTTATTTCATTGTAAGGAATGTGACTGGATAAGGCACATTAACTGTGATGATCTTTGGAAAGTGCTATGTAAGCATGATTGTCTTACAGAGTTTCCTTAGGTTCTTCTTCCTTTCTTTCCAGAGGGTTTGAGTTTTAGTAGCAGCATTTTCAAAACTTTGGTCTACCAGCCTGATTCAAATATTGTATCCAACCCAACATTTCCCTAATATGTTAGAGTACGACTTCTATAATCCTCAGTTACTGAGGACGATGCATGCTGTGATCTTAACACACCCAGACCTCATCTGTTTAGGGAAAAACTAAATTACCGGTATTCTTAACACACTGCATTAAAATACAAAAACTGTATTGAAAGTCAAGACTTGAAGCCAACTTCAGAAATTGCACTTACAGTCAACCCTCGACTTACGAACGGCCCTAGTTACAAACATTTCGACTTACGAACCGCTCTGATAGAAAAATATTGACTCGACTTGCGAACTTAGATTCGAGTTACGAACCGAAAAAAAAACTTTTTTTTAACCTAAGTCATCTTAGGTTAAAAGGAAAAAAAAAATTCTGCCCCTAGTGGTAGGAACGGATTAACGGGCTTTGCATTAGTTCCTATGGGAACTAATGATTCGAGTTACAAACCGCCCCTCGACCTAAGAACCAAAAACAGCCCGAACGGATTAATTGGTTTTCAATGCATTCCTAGGGGAAATGCTGATTCGACTTACGAACTTTTCGACTTACAAACTTCCTTCCGGAACGGATTAAGTTTGTAAGTCGAGGGTTGACTGTAGTATAAAATGAGGCAGCTAGATAATTAATAGAAGTGAGGATGACAGAGAACAGACCACTAGTCTTAAAATCAGACTTTGAAGAAGGTGTTTTGTTGAAGCATACTTCCTGGAATTTCCTGGCCTTGCTTGCTGGGGAATTCTTGCAGTCCAAAAAAACAACTTTTCCAAGCTTATCTTAATACTGAATGCCAAGACCATGGTATATTTTCAGGTTTTCAAGGGATTGCTTTTGAGCTTTAAAATCTTCTACAATTTGGGACCAAGTTATGTTAAGGATCAGCTGGCCCTGTGTTGCACTTTATACAGGAAGTCCTTTGTTGAAAGGGTTGTGCAGTCTGAAGTCAGATTTAAAAATGTAAGAACCCTAACAAGGATGAGCAGTAGGGGCCATGAAATTGTCCATTACCAGTTAGCGCCTGGAGAATGACTGAGCAGACACCAAAGCCACCTTGTAACGAGATTATTTTGTCCCTATTTAAATAATAGTCTGTGGCTGGAATCCTATTGCATACCTCTGCCTCCATAATGCTAGTAACATAACTATCAGTGACTAATTGCCACATGTTTTGAAGGCAGAGTAGGCATTTCCAGTCATACACTGAGTCATGCAATTGGTGTGCAATAGGATGTGCTTACCCTAACTTCATAACTTGTGACAATCCACTGTTGAAAGTTATGTGACTGGTGTTAAACCAGAGGGGGCAGTGAATAGGATTCTAGCCAGGATTTCTAAATTTGCACCTTTGTTTATAGACAGCGTATGCAAAACAGTTCTTTAGAGTGATGTTTATATGGCGGCCTTATGCAAGGACCACGTTCTCCAACATGAACTTGCTCTGTTGGTGAAATCTTCCACTGATGAAGACCTTCATGGTTCCTTCCATCAAGTGAGGTGGTGAGAGTGGCCCGTCATAAATGTGTTTTCCATTATGGGATCCCATTTCTGGACAGCTTCCAGAAGAATTTATTCCCACTTGCCTAGCCTTTTTAAATTTTGGAAGTTTTATTGTTCCTTATGTTTCTGAAGTTCAGAGGTGAGTGTTGATCCTTAAACAGTAGCATCCACTCAAAAGACAGAAACAACTGCAGGCTTATGGGGACCCAGTTTCCGTAGATAAAAAACAAATGAACTCAAAAAGTAGTATTCCCCCCGCCTCCAAGAAGGGGTGATGAGCTTCCCAAAACAGTCCAGTGAGAACACAGCATGCTCAGTGCCCATGGAATGATTATCAGCTTCTGGGCTGGGAATCAAAAGAGAAAACTGGAGAAGGGAATGGAGTCTTCTTGAATGATTGTGATTGAAATGGTGAACATGGGCACTCTTCACTGCAAAGTTTTGTTGCAAATTTTCCTTACAGAGTTTTGTTTTAGCTCTTTGCTTATACCTCTGCTGCTGCATCTTCTGTGTTGTAATATACTGATTTTAAAAATATATATTTATTGTTAACTTGTATTTATTTTTAATGTTGTTAGCTGCTCAGAGATGTTTTATAACATGAAGAGCGGGATACTATAAATATACTATATATGAAAACAAATAGATTGGTTTTTTGCCCCATTTTCTGTAGGGTGAGGTTTTTCACAAGAATGTCTAATATTCCATTTTTTAGGTTGGACCCGTTTGTGGGGGACAGTTGATAGGACATGAACATTTTCAGTGGGTTCAGAAAATAGAAGGAATATAAAGGAGACTCTCCCTAAATCACATGGCTAACCCTACTGCTAAACAGTCAGTACACTGGAATTCCAGTGAATCATAATATGACTTCCCATGGTGCAGTGATTAAATTGCAGTACTGCAGTCAAGCCTCTGCTCATGACCTGGGTTCGATCCCAATAGGTTCAGGTAGCTGGCTCAAGGTTGACTCAGCCTTCCATCCTTCTGAGGTCAGAAAATGAGTAATCAACTCGTTGGGGAGCAAAGTGTTCCTTGCATAATTATGTTGTAAACTGCCCAGAGAGTCCTCTAGCACTATGGGGCAGTATATAATTCAAAACAATAAATAAATACCCTGTTTCCCCGAAAATAAGACCTAACCTGAAAATAAGCCCTAGTATGATTTTTCAGGATGCTCGTAATATAAACCCTACCCCAAAAATAAGCCCTAGTTAAGTGAAACCCTGCCCTCCACCATTGTGCAGCAACCAGAAGATGACATGACTGTAAAATAAAACATCCCCTGAAAATAAGCCCTAATGCGTTTTTTGGAGCAAAAATTAATATAAGACCCTGTCTTATTTTCGGGGAAACACGGTACATGAGACTCTTGTTACAAGATTTTTTTATCTTGGTGTGTGAGAGTGCAGTCATGTTTCTAGCCCTTCATATTAAAAAATCTGTGCTTGACAGGTTGAGTTAGAAGGTCAGTGCAGATGGATAATATTAATTTCTTCCCATGCTAGCAAAAGGTCTTAATTCACACATGTTCTGACACATGTGCTCTGTGCCAACCAGAAAAAAAGCCAACAACTAGTCTCAATTTTGCTATTCTTCTAATTTTTTTATTTCTGAGCTGTAATGTTACTCACTGGCAGCAGTACATAAGAGCAATGAAGGTTGGACCAAACAAGTTCCCGGCAAAACAGCAACAACCATACAGAAAAAGAAAGAAGAAAACAGATTGCTTGCTTGCTCCTTTTATGGTGGCTTGATGTCAAGTAACTATTATATTAAACAGACAGCTGATACCAAAATATGCAGAATGGTGCCAGTGCCAAGTGGCCGTCTACAAAAGTTCACACTGCATCTTTTCCTGAATCTGTTGGTTCTTCGTGTCCAGGGATTCATTTATTTTTTGCCAGGGTATCTCTGTGTGCACGGTTGTGTGTACCCTCCTTGAATCTGTTGTCTGGAATAAAGGAGGGTTCTTACTAAACTGTACACAGAACCAGTCCAGGATATCTTGAAGCCTGAGGCAGAGGACAAAATGGCACCCTTGACTCGGCATACAAAATCTGAGTGGACTGGCAGGTGCCGCTTACCTCGGCGCCAACAGCACACTGGAGGGCAGTAGGCTTGGTCAGGAGATTAGGGCTGTCTGTGTGGCACCCCAACCTCTCTATTTTGGGACACAAGAGAAAAATAGGAAAAGCTGGTTGTGGGAGGAGGAGACGGGTTACTTCCTTCTCTTGTTTCTGAGAATAAGACCTGAAGTTGAGGTGAGCAGGGTGTAACCTCTATCTTCTCACCCTGCCTTTTGTCATCCTCTGAAGACTGTATCACCACTCCCTCAGTTTTGTTGTTGTTAAAAAATGGGAGAATTCCACTCCTTGAAACCTGTCCAAAGTGCCAATGTTCTTCAAAACAAAGCTTTTGCAATGACTCCCTGTGTCAAAAACGTGCTTCCACTGAAGTACTACCAGCCATCTTGTCATTTCCACCACTGAATTTGGATAGCCTAAGGGGAGATGATGGTTGCCCTCACTGGGTCCTACAAAGGAGGGCGAGGGGAGCTGCCTCTTGATCGACAGAAGTTGTCTGATAGTATTTGAAGTGGAAATAGGCTTGCGGTTCTAATCAGGAACTGGCAGCACTTCAGGAGTCCTTATCGAGTGACATGAAATGAGATGATGCAAACATCCTTGCAAGGAGTCCTTCTGTGTAACTTTTCCTCTTCCAAGGTAAACCTTTCTGGGGCTGGCGTCTCTGCACTGCAGTTTGGGGTGGATGCCAGGACACTGGGAGGTGGAGGCTGTGAAGTCTTCCTGAGCCAAATAATATCAGCATCAAAGTTTCCAGTCTCCCCCTTTTTTTTGGTTGTTGTTCATTTGATTGATACACCCAACAATGATTTTGCAAGATGAGAACATAGCAACATGGATTTGGAGTTGGACAAAGGCAGGGAAATGACACTGAAACTTACCACGGGCCAAAGCATGTTTTGTATAAAGGAAGGGGTAAAGCTTTGACATTTTTTGTTTAGGAAAAAAAAAATACTAGGGGTAGGTAGGGTAGGAATAAGGAGTTTATGTTACACATTAAAAGAGTACAAAATTACAAACAGTATGGAGAAGGGTATATGACTTTTCTATAATCTTAGACTGCAATCTTTCCAGTGTGCTGGTTAGCAGGAGAATGCAAGACAGGTATTACAATAAGGGCTGGTACAGATGGGCAAAAGTTCTACCTCAAAGGATCATGGTTGGTCACTGCTCATCTTGGAGGAGGCTGGGGTGTAATGGGATATCTGTCTACACCACACTGCAAAAGCCGTGCCTTTGAACGTAATTTCACTTTTAGATCCTGGGAGATAAATCCTTATAAATCCACTTCCATGCTGCAGCTTTGCCTCTGGAGCTTTCCGGTTTGTTTTTTTCATTAAAAAAATATGAAGCTGATTATGAACCAGTGGAAGAAGCAGAATAAGCCTTCTGGACCGGAACCTCTGGCATGGAAATGAATTTCCTATGCAAAGTGTCATAGAGCTAAACTCTGCTCCCTGTCATTAACAAACTCCAGAACTAAATAAAAGCAGCATTTCAGCAGAGACAAAAAAACCAGGAGAAGGTACTACAGTAGTCATATAAGATCAAACCTTGCCATTTTGATTTTAGGAAAAATACACAACCTGTGCTGAATCAGGTACATTTACAGAAACAAAAATCTCTCTGGAAAATCCTTAAGATGTATATACAGCCACTAGATGGCCTTTATAAACAAATGCTCAGAAGCGCCTTGGGAGGATTTCTAGCTGTTGCAGCAGTCCAGCACCCTCTTGTGTTCACACTAGGGAATGCATGGCAGCATTTGCTTCCCTGTTTAGCTCTTGGTTTTTTATACATATTAAAATCCAAAGTATTATGACACCTTTTAAAACCAAAAGATTTACTGCATTGTGAGCTTTTGAGGATTACAATGCAGAAATCCGACATCAGAAGTGTATTGCAATGCAAAAACCTCACACTGAAATAAACCTGTTAATTTTAAAGGGACTATACTTTTTGTTGTTGTTATACTTGTTGAGACACAGTACAACGGCTCTCTCATCGAGACTTTGGTTTTCTTGATCCACTACCTCTGTTGCTAGGAATAATGTGCATGATTCAGCCAGAGACAGGCACATCAAAGTCCCATTCATTCAAATCTTAACTATATTTCCCCACCCTGAAATATTTGGGCATGGTATATCTATTAACTCCCCTTCATGGATTGCTGTCTTGTTGTGGCGAAGGGCCTTGAGTAATTCAGAGAAGCTATGGGCTATGCCGTGCAGGGACACCCAAGACGGACAGGTCATAGTGGAGAGTTCTGACTAAACGCGATCCACCTGGAGCAGGAACTGGCAAGCCACTCCAGTATCTTTGCCAAGAAAACCCCATGAACAGAAACAAAAGGCTAAAAGATATGACGCTGGAAGATGGGCCCCTCAGGTCGGAAGGCGTCCAACATGCTACTGAGGAAGAACGGAGGACAAGTACAAGTAGCTCCAGAGCTAATGAAGTGGTTGGGCCAAAGCCGAAAGGATGCTCAGCTGCGGATGCGCCTGGAAGTGAAAGGAAAGTCCGATGCTGCAAAGAAAAATACTGCATAGGAACCTGGAATGTAAGATCTATGAACCTTGGTAAGCTGGATGTGGTCAAACAGGAGATGGCAAGAATAAACATTGACATCCTGGGCGTCAGTGAACTAAAATGGACAGGAATGGGCGAATTCAATTCAGACGATTATCATATCTACTGTTGTGGGCAAGAATCCCATAGAAGAAATGGAGTAGCCCTCATAGTCAACAAAAGAGTGAGAAAAGCTGTACTGGGATACAATCTCAAAAACGATAGAATGATTTCAATACGAATCCAAGGCAGACCTTTCAACATCACAGTCATCCAAGTTTATGCACCAACCACCGATGCTGAAGAGGCTGAAATTGACCAATTCTATGAAGACTTACAACACCTTCTAGAACTGACACCAAAGAAAGATGTTCTTGTCATTATAGGGGACTGGAATGCTAAAGTAGGGAGCCAAGAGATAAAAGGAACAACAGGTAGGTTTGGCCTTGGAGTTCAAAACGAAGCAGGGCAAAGGCTAATAGAGTTTTGTCAAGAGAACAAGCTGGTCATCACAAACACTTTTTCCAACAACACAAGAGGCGACTCTTACACATGGACATCACCAGATGGGCAATACCGAAATCAGATTATGTTCTCTGCAGCCAAAGATGGAGAAGCTCTATACAGTCAGCAAAAACAAGACCTGGAGCTGATTGTGGCTCTGATCATCAGCTTCTTATAGCAAAACCCAAGCTTTAACTGAAGAAAGTAGGAAAAACCACTGGGTCAGTCAGGTATAATCTAAACCAAATCCCTTATGAATACACAGTGGAAGTGAAGAACAGATTTAAGGAACTAGATTTGGTGGACAGAGTGCCTGAAGAACTATGGATGGAGGCTCGTAACATTGTACAGGAAGCAGCAACAAAAACCATCCCAAAGAAAAGGAAATGCAAGAAAGCAAAGTGGCTGTCCAGCGAGGCCTTACAAAAAGCAGAGAAGAGAAGGGAAACAAAATGCGAGTTTGGAGATAGGGAATGGAGATAGGGAAAGTTACAGAAAATTGAATGCAGACTTCCAAAGAATAGCAAGGAGAGACGAGAGGGCCTTCTTAAATGAACAATGCAAAGATATAGAGGAAAACAATAGAAAGGGAAAAACCAGAGATCTGTTCAAGAAAATTGGAGATATTAAAGGAACATTTTGTGCAAAGATGGACATGATAAAGGACAAGAATGGTAGGGACCTAACAGAAGCAGAAGACATCAAGAAGAGGTGGCAAGAATACACAGAGGAATTATACCAGAAAGATCTGGATGTCCTGGACAACCCAGATAGTGTGGTTGCTGACCGTGAGCCAGACATCCTGGAGAGTGAAGTCAAGTGGGCCTTAGAAAGCATGGCTAACAACAAGGCCAGTGGAGGTGATGGCATTCCAGAAGAACTATTTAAAATCTTAAAAGCTGACGCTGTTAAGGTGCTACACTCAATATGCCAGCAAGTTTGGAAAACTCAGCAGTGGCCAGAGGATTGGAAAAGATCAGTCTACATCCCAATCGCAAAGAAGGGCAGTGCCAAAGAATGCTCCAACTACCGTACAATTGCACTCATTTCACACGCTAGCAAGGTTATGCTCAAAATCCTACAAGTTAGGCTTCAGCAGTATATGGACCAAGAACTCCCAGAAGTACAAGCTGGATTTTGAAGGGGCAGAGGAACTAGAGACCAAATTGCTAACATGCGCTGGATTATGGAGAAAGCCAGAGAGTTCCAGAAAAACATCTACTTCTGCTTCATTGACTATGCAAAAGCCTTTGACTGTGTGGACCACAGCAAACTATGGCAAGTTCTTAAAGAAATGGGAGTGCCTGACCAACCTTATCTATCTCCTGAGAAATCTATACGCGGGACAGGAAGCAACAGTTAGAACTGGATATGGAATAACTGATTGGTTAAAATTGGGAAAGGAGTACGACAAGGCTGTATATTGTCTCCCTGCTTATTTAACTTATATGCAGAATACATCATGCGAAAGGCTGGACTGGAGGAATCCCAAGCCAGAATTAAGATTGCCGGAAGAAATATCAACAACCTCAGATATGCAGATGATACCACTCTGATGGCAGAAAGTGAGGAGGAATTAAAGAACCTCTTAATGAGGGTGAAAGAGGAGAGCGCTAAAAATGGTCTGAAGCTCAACATCAAAAAAACTAAGATCATGGCCACTGGTCCCATCACCTCCTGGCAAATAGAAGGGGAACTCCGGGAGGCAGTGGAAGACAGGAGGGCCTGGCATGCTCTGGTCCATGGGGTCACGAAGAGTCGGACACAACTTAACGACTAAACAACAACAATATCTAATAACTAGTGTTTTTTTTAAAGAAGGTAATTAATAGGAGTATCATAACACATTGGTTAAACTGCAGTACTGCAGTGAAGACTCTTCTCATGACCTGAGTTTGATCCTGGGCTCAGGTAGCCGGCTCAAGGTTGGCTCAGCTTTCCATTCTTTTGAGGTGGATAAATGGAGTACCCAATTTGCTGGGGCTGGGGGATATGTAGTCTGCATAATTAAACTGTAAACTGCCCAGTGAGTGCTTTAAGCACGAAGCAGCACACTTCACTTTAATATAAACTCAAACTGCCCGTTGGGAAGACAGATTTATGTAATGTAACGTATTATATGGAGAGTGTCTAGTCTACTTTAAGGAAATACTTCTTAATACAACAAGTACTTGATTTCACACCTGGCTTAATTTTTACACATTGTTTCCTCCAGCCCTTAATTTTTCCATGATTTTTACCTCATGAAAGATGTTGGGAGAATTCTTGGTCACATTCTGGTCAATCCTAATAAAAATTATTACCTATCCACAGATTTATTTATTTTTAAAAAAAACATAGACCAACATGGCTTACTTTTGTTTTGGTATGGATCTTTGTTCCTATAACTCTGCTAGATGAAGACAAAATAATCCAGCTCCCTTAGTTCTCACAGTGGCAAACCAGATGCCCACGAGTAGTCAATAAAGAAGACATGATGGCAAGAGCCTTCAACTGGTGCCGTTTCTCCGCAATTGAGATTTGGGAGGCATGTTGCCTCTTGGATGCAAGACACAGTAATTGGCT
Source organism: Intellagama lesueurii (assembly GCA_037013535.1). Taxonomy (NCBI): domain Eukaryota; kingdom Metazoa; phylum Chordata; class Lepidosauria; order Squamata; family Agamidae; genus Intellagama; species Intellagama lesueurii. The sequence goes on from JBAJHW010000003.1 coordinate 14,942,807, forward strand.
AGTAATAAACTTTTCTTTCAGAAATTTATCTAACCTTCTTTTAAAGTCATGTAAACTGGTAGCAGGGAATTCCAATTACCTATGCACTGTGTGAAAAAATATGTCTTGTTATCTATCTAGAACCATCCAATGCTCTGCTTCAGTGGATGATCTCAGAATCTCGTATCAGCAGGTGGCTCTTAAATCTTTATGATAGAGACTATTTCAAAAGCCCTTTCTAACATGTGTACTGAACTGAAGAGGTAAGAATAAGCACACAACAGAGTGGGGTTTTTGCCAGTTTTATTGAACCAATAAAATTCCTACTGATAACAATGAAAGAAATTTCAGCAAGTATAAACGCTATACAGTTTTAACAAACCCCATTGTTCCGTACCTATAAATAGAATTTTTCAAAACCTCATAAAAAGTGCAGATTTGTATGGATTGCTGTTAACAGGTTAATATGCACACACACATTCCTTTATTGAAAAATACATTTTTGTCTCAGCTCGCTAAAAAGTTCCTTCTGCATCTCTTCAGATACAATTCAAGTTGGGTAAATAAAGGCTTAAGCAGAAAAGAACAGAACCGAACAGTCACACAAATGGATGCAGTCAGTTAGGCTTGTCTGATACCCACCTAGGTAGGAAAAAAGCCAGCTAAAATCCTGGTTCTGTCTGCAAGAAGTTTTAAATACTCATTATCTGCATCAAGAGTGGGAGGGTGTGCTTTTTCAGGGTTGTGGTGGATAGTGCTAGGGTTCAACCAAGTACACAAGTGGGGGTGGAGGGCAGAGAGCTTCCAAACAACCTTTATTACTGCAGAGTAGATTCAGCCTCGTCTTGAGATAACGGGGGGAATATCCCACACATTTTTGGTATAGATATAATAAAAAATATCTCCCTCTTCCACCTTCCTTCACTGTCATTAGCCATTTATTGCCAAGACTGGACAGCCCAGGGGTAAGCAACAAGCAAACAGTGGGCCAAACCTGGGCCAAACATAAAACTACCAGTTGAAGCATTTGTATGTACTCTTGTAGCAGATAAAAGAAGTATTTTAGCTTTAGCTAGTTTCCCTGCAACTGACTCCAGGAAAACTTTAAAAATATATATAAATTCTTGTTGCTCACAAGAGATTGTTGACAGTCTCCCACAATGGGCTTCACCCAGTTACAGGATCACAGGCAAGAAAATTAAGGGGGAAGATAACTCCTTTGCCCCCACCTAAGGTGGAGTTCAACCTTAGACTGGCTTGCCAGCCCGTCTACTTTTAGACCTCTGTCGCATTTCCTCCTGATCAGTAGTGGGAAACTGACATTGCGTTTCACGACCATCTCCACCCCACCTCATAGGTCCAAGAAAGTATTGGGCGGCACTCTGACCCAAAGACTTTGCTTAACTTGTTATGTTTCTAATCAAGCCTTCCCTTCCTCCCGAGGAGTTCAGGGTAGTGCAAATGAGTTTGTTTTCCCCACCGGCTGATGACCCAAACTTAAAACACACACTCTCTCATCTACAGCAAGCTCTGTTTATCGTGGATAGTTCTAAGCGGCTAGAGTTTCTATTGAGTTAGTCCATTTGTCTAAAAGAAACAAATGACCCTAAAAAGCTTAAGCCTAGAAACTCATTATCTTTCTCCCCCCACTCCTCAGTACACACATACAAAGATGCACGTATGCACACACATCAACACACGGACATCATAAAGCTGTGTAAATCCTAAACTGCATCACTGATAAGCTTATTCTACGTAGTACAGCTATAACATAGTACAAACAACTGAAAGCGGCCAACCTGCTGAGGCTGAAACACCCACTCCAGCTTAGGCCACAAGCCTACATTTCACAAATCTTATTTTTTTAAAAAAAGTTACAGTAACAAAGTCAAGGACCACAAAGGCCTATCACAGCTTCTAGAAACAGACTACAGCGGAAAGGAAAACAGGTTCAAAAGAAGAGAAGTGATGTCAATACTGATGAATTTTTTTCTGAGTAACTGTAAAAAACAGACAGAGGCATACAGCATGCTCCACATGTGACTTCAAGCTCAGTTCCCTTGGCAGCTCTGCATATGTTCTGGCACTGGCACCATTTTCACTTTTGCCCCAGAGCACTGGGCATGGACTAAAGCCATTTTCCCATTCCTTGGCCCCCCTGTCTCCCCTCCAGAATTCTGCCCAATATTCGGGGTGTGTGTGTGTGTGTGTGAATTGTTTTGCTGAAGAAATTCTCTTATGCCACCCAGGGCTGGGTGTGTGTGTTAATTCTGCCATGCTTTGAGCCCCCTCAGCCATTGCCCCTGAGCTCCTCCATATGTTCAAAATAAGTAAAATGCTTTTTAAAAAATACACATTTTGGCTATTAAAGAGGGCTTTTTCAGTTTAAAAGTCCTACTTTTAAAAAGGCAAGTCCATTTTTTCAGCTAATAAAAACCTATTGTAGCAACCGGCACATTACAGCACTATCACATTAATTTTTTTAAAAAAGAACAATAAAATATGCAAAGTAGCTTAATTGACCACACCCATCTCCATTAATCCTACTGCCTTGGACTGCTGAGCCATTAAACTCACTAGGTGAACTTGGACCCTTCAGTTTGAGCAACTTCACAGGACTGTTGTGAGGTTAAGGAAGGGAGAGGAAACGATTATAACACAATTCAATAGAATTTGCTTGAAGTCCACATGCATCCTCAGCTGTTTCTATTACTTCCAAGTGGAGCTACAAATATTTTATACCACTTTGTTGGGAGCACTGAACCGAGGCTACAGGATAGGATCCTGCCTTACGATGGCCAATTAGCCATCCAAGATACTGATTAAAAGTTACAACCTTGCCAGATAAGGGTCATCATAATTTTAATGAATGTGCAGGCAATACTTGTTTGACTGAACCCCTTTAAGCTCACCTGGTTGAATAATTAAAGTCAGGTCAGAAGTGTGAACCCCTCGGACACTGAAAAAGTTCTTCAGTGACCAGGATGTGACCTTTTTGTAGTTACAGACATTTGCTCGACCATGTCTTTCAAGATTAGGAGCTATGCCCCTACCTAGAGGATGCTCCAAAGAGCGCTGATTAAGTGGAAGAGATTTAAGCCCAGGTAGCCCACTAAATTTAGATTTATTTACTAGAGTCAGTTTTTTATTTGGGCAGAGCTTGGAAATAACCTTTTTGGAACAGAGTTTCTACAGTTCCTGCAGCAACGGGACCAGTTACTTTCTTTACTGCCATTTCTGAATCCCTTTATTTTCCAGATGATTGTCTTATGCTACTGAATTAATGAAGCTTAAAGACACTTGAGACTAAGATCACACATTCTGCAGACATGTGCAGTAGAGGGGGGAATTATATGCATGCTAATTCTGCATTTTTATTGATCTGTTTGCTTATCAAATGTCTTTAACATTATTACTTTCAACTAATAGTTGTTTCATGACAAGTTGTTGCATTTTTTGCCAGAAGGAAGCAACTGCATTATCACACAACTACTGTATTATCAAAATTTTTATCAATTTGTTGTCTTGTATCTGAAACTGTTCCTTCTGTTCTATGCCATCATTTGACATCAGGGATACAAGGACATGATTCTCTGGGATCTTCTGTGCCATATTTTGGCCTGTTTGGTGTTCACAGTTTCAAGTTGCATTGTAGAAGCAAACCAAACCAAACTAAACACAACTGAAAGAGTTTTGTTTTGCGGGAGTTAACTGAATTTGCATGTGAACTGCTCACTGCCGTTGGCTGCTGAAGGCTCAGGAAGATGTCTGTACTTACTTCTGTTTCATAGCAACAACGTTCAGAATTTAACATCTTTGGAATAATGATAATTTTGAAGTACAAACACTTGTCATAACAATCCCACAGCCACAGCCCAAAAGGAAGTCCAAAAATGCAGCCAGCTTTGTGAAATCATATCTAAGAATCAGTTGTAGTCATTTTCTTCTCCACAGGAATCAGTCTTTTGTAAAGCTAATGACCTTCAATAACTTAATTAAGACCAAGTCACTCTAGAGATTGCTCACAAGATGCTAAGGCTTGGAAAATATGGCTCCCAACCAATGTGACAATTGTAACTATGCTCAGAGTGAAAAGAGAAGCCTCAGAGCAGTGAGATATGGCACCCTTGACTCTGCTAATCAGGAGGATTGACAGCTTTGCCTCTGTAAGCCATTGTTCTGTTCTTGTAAAGTGTGTGAGCTTTTTTGCAATAATGTGCATGTTCTGCATGGTGATAATCCAGATTTTTAATTAGCTCATCCCCTTACCATAAAACATGAACTTTTAAACTACAAGCCAGACTTGTATTACTTACATACGCAGGCAGCGTAAGTCAAACAGCATAAACTGCAGCAGTGAATTGATGCGAGGTAAGAAATCAATATTTGAATTCCTTGTCATGCACCAGCTGCATGACATGGCACACAATGAAAAATACAAGCACTGGCTTCTTAAATTGCAGCATTCTGCTGCCACAGGTTACACAGTTTGACTGATGCTGGAAAAAAATTAAAAAGGCTGTGTGGTCCTTATATAATACAAATGTAAGAACAGGTGATACCTTTATTAGACCACTAAAAATAATAAGTAATAGGATTCTGGCCATATTCTACATTTTAGAATGAAAGTACAAGCAGCAGCATGAAAGGCCTTGGAAAGCTGATGGAGAAAGGATGTAACTTCACTTTTAATTTGTTTTGTGTTCCAGAAAGCAGGGATCAAAATGATAGAGATTTGACTTCCCAACTGGAACAATAGAATTCCGAGGGAAAAGAAATGTCAGTTGAAACTGCCTTGTTCAAGAATTGGCTGGAAGGGAAGCAAAGATGTCTGCATTTAAATCTCTCTCTTCTTTTTGTTAAGGATGTCTGAAGTGCAAGGGGTGGGGTTTGCACCAAAAGCTCCAGAAGGATGTGACCGTACTCAGTAAAGGTGCAGGAAATCCCATATGTGTGAGTCACAGAGACCATGGAAAATAAATTCTTATACCAAAAGAAGCAGTACTCACCAAGATTCGAAAATATGCTATGAAACAGATGGCTCTTTTTGAGGGGGAAATGCTGCAGAACCAAACAGAATTGCAAAGCAATTGTCTCAATGTCGAAATTAAGGCGTGCCCAAGTATAGTAGGCTTGTTCGAGGAGGAAATGTTTCCAACAACAGCAGGCTGTTGTATACCCCCAACACCCTTGTGACAAGGAGGCACAGTGCAAGCAAACCTCTACACAGGAGGGTTCTACTGTCCTTTCATATGTTCAAGTCAGCCTCAGGGTGGAAATGAGGCTGAGGCTGAGCAGTTTCCAAGCAGCAACCAGGAATGTGCATCTGGACTTGCAAAATACAGGTTGAATGCGCTAGCAAAGACCTAACAATATGCAGGGGCTCCACAGTGAGTGCAATGTGGCGTCAGGTAGCTCCTGCAAAACACAAGGCCTTCTTCATAAGACAGTTGTTTAATACATGTAAGGTTTCCAGATTTACACCACCATTCATCCTGGTGGCAGAATTTGGGTTCTTGTAATACGGAATTTAACCATTTTCATGTAGGACTCAAAGAGCCCATAAGATATGACAGTTATAAGTCAGTTCATTTTTATCACTGCATCTCTGACGGCAGTCTCTTTTTTAAAGAAGAAATGCACATGGCTAAAGTTCTGTGCAAATTTAGAAGGAACAAGCTCCACTGAACATAGTGAGGCGGATTTCAGAGTACGTATGTTCAGGATTCGACTTGTAAGGAACCCTTGCATTTCTTTTTCTTCCAACCCTTCCTAGCCTATGGTTTCCCTATGTACTTTCTACATCTGGAATTAAAGATTTTTTGAATCCCGACCCCCTCCAAATGCTGAATCTGGTCCACAGCATCTGTCAACCAGTCTCTTCCCCTCTCCAAGTAATGCTGATGCTTAGTTTTTAAAAAAGGGGCAAAACCTGGACATAAAATGTTGAATCAACCATGCTTAGCTTCTGTCAAAAGAATTTATGAGGTGCAAATGTTCAAGAATTTTTTGATGTCTTTTAGAAATGCTCAAGGGACTTTTAAACCTCATGTTGAAACTGCAGTACTGCAATTAAGACTCTGCTCATGACCTGAGTGTGATCTTGATGGGCTCAGATAGCTGGCTTGAGGTTGACTCAGCCTTCCATCCTTCTGAGGTTGGTAAAATGAGTACCCAGCTTGCGGGGCGGGGGTGAGCAATGTGTAGCCTGAACATTTAAATTCCAAACTACCCAGAGAGTGTTTCAAGTGCTATGGGGCTGTATATAAACAGCATGCTTTGCTTTAATATATAGTGGTGAATTGTTATACTGACTGTTACTTGGCATGTTGTGAGCCACCTTGGACACCGTTAGCGGGAAAGCAGAACGTAAACAAATGAATGGGGTAGTCAGAGTCCCAACTAAATCCCTTCTGAATCTGGAGCTTTCTATCTCATCACATTACTTCATGGATATTGGGGTAGGTGGGTGGCAGGGTGTAACCTGTTCCAGGTCTCGCTGCTACCACTGTGCCAATCTACACATCTGTACCTCTTCAGGTTCCTGGCTGAACTGGGACAGATTTTGGCCACAAAGTCACTAACTGTGGTTACCTAATATAAATCCACAATAAAGGAATTTTTTAAAAAAGGTGTGGGGGGGCTATATCTGATTGATATATACTGTATTTTGACCACCATCAATGCATGAAGTCAAATTATTCATTCACATTCACACATGCTCTTTTTCTTCTTAAAAAGAAATTCCAAACACTTTTGCACATGTAAAATTTGGCACACTTGTTAGTTTCTGGGGTATGTTAAACAAAAGCAAACAAATATATTATTTGAATTTCTACTCTGAATGTTACCATGTAAACACAAACACACACACACAACCCCATCATATCTGAGTATGTAAAGCTATGCACCAGATTATGACAACATAAATGCATACTTCAAATCAATCACCTTGGAAACATTCTGCAAGAGTCAAGTTTGCCATTCTATTTTGAAGGAAAACTACAATTCTAGTCTCAAACTGCAGGTCCCAACTTTGAATGCCATATGTAGGTCTGACATAAAATCTTCACTTTATTTCACAAAAGAGAAAAAATGTAGAGCAGTCGTATAAATTGAAAAACTAATTGCCTCTCACTTCAATGATGCTTCTGTGGAAATTATATAAAAAGAAATGACTACAAGAAAAGGCACTAATGCTTCCACAATTAGAACACCAGCATCTCTATTAAAAACAACAACACGCTCCTACTGAAGAAAACATTAAAGCTCTTAACAGTTACATACACAACCAGCTTGCATCTCTACCTATTCCTAAGTATCAAGACAGATATAAAATTTGTAGACTAGTGGGGCCAGGGTATTTAACCCTTTCCCCACCTGCTGCTTCCCCATGCATCCATTCCATTCCAGCTGCTTTTCTCCATGATGTACAAACAATTGTCTGGAATTGAGTGGAGATGAAAAGAATAAGGGAGAGCGGTGCAGGGAAAAGAATCAAGCACCCCTTCCCCAATCCACTGTCTTTTCTCTAGCAAAAACATTCCTCTCCATGACTACTCTGCAGATATTTGATGAGAGTTATTTCTTCATTGATCTCCCTTTCTCTTTTTATTCCCCCACCCCCATATCAGGTCCAACTGAAAGCCACAATCCAGTCAGGGCTAAAAGTCCTAATAGATGCCTCTGGGACTACTTAAGTATCCCACTAAAATCAGTGCAGTTTTAGACACATGTGGCTGATAATCCTATGCTACCAAAGGAAGGTACGCCCAGCTTCTGCAAAAGAACTGACATTAGCAAAGAAGGGCCTGCACAATTTCTGCCTTTGAACAAAAGCACACTGTGCTGCACATGGAAATGGCTAAATGAGTTTGCAAAGTCCAGTGCTGTGCTTCAAAACTCTAAGCTTTGGCTAGATGGCATTTTCAGTTGTGCTTTAACCTCTTTTTCCTTCCCCCCAAATCATAGAAACAGAACAATTAACTACTATTCAAGTTCTCCAACAATAATGTACTGATCACTGTACCATCAGTATCATTATGTATTTCTTATAGCACATTTATACTATAAAATCCAACCAGTTTAACCAGTTTCTGGGAAGATTGTAACACTAGATAATTCTCCCCACTCTTTCTCCAAAACATAACTTGCAGATTTCTTTAGGAGAAGCCCCAACGGTGCAATTTATGGAAACATTACAAATCTTTAGCAGAAATATAACTTTGAAGGGTTTTCACACAAAAAGAGCTTAAAATTCCCAGTACAGAAAGGAAGTCTGTATAAAACAGTGAACAATTTTCTCAACAGCTGGGGAGCAGGACAGGGTGCCTTATGATGTCACAGCAATTATTAGACAGGGAAGAGAGAGAAGAATTAAGTAAAACTACCAAGGAACTAACTCCCCCGTTCTAATCCATGCTTCTTTGTTTTAAGATGGAAAGACTTTCAAAATCATTCTTATAAAACAAACCATGATGGAAGTTCTCCCAGGTAAAATGTTATTCTATATTGCCTTCTACAGGTTCTTGGAATAAAACAACATCCATCTCACTCACTTCCAATGTGTATAAAACAAAACTGGGGGGGGGGGGGAGAGTAAAAATTAAAATAAAACCAAACATCTGTACCAGTCTAGAAAAAGTTAATAACTTGAGTCATGGGGAAAAAAAGGATTCATACATTACCCCACTGCAAAAAAGCCTAGGGCAACTACAGATTTTGGAGACTATAATGGGTCATAAGAAGATGGCATTCAAGGCAAACTGGGCTTTAGACTGGATTTCAATGAGATTTCGGGGCTTAACTGTGACTAACATTTCTTGATGTCATGTAAAAGTCAGTATCACACCCAAGTGGATATGTATTTAAGCTTCTCTTCAGGCACTTTGTTAAATCACTAAAGACAACACAAAGTAAAGCTATAAAATACTGACATATTGTGCTCTAAAACAAAAATCAGCGAAGCCAAGCAATACAGAGATGAGACCTCTTGTTGGCAGCCCACCTTTCCTTTTGCAACTCTGTTAGCTATCAATGGGCATGATCCAAATGCTACTGCTGCAAATTTGCTGTTGAGTTTCATGGTGCCTGGATTGGGTTTCTCCACTGGAAAGAACCAAAGATGTTCAGGCATGCTTGGGGAATCATGTTTTGCACCTGTTTCACTTATGGGATGCTTTGGCATGATAACAATAGCTGATTGTTCAAGGCAAGCAAGCCACAGACACTAAAAAGTTTGGGAAATGAACCCTGTTCCTTCTCGGCCATTTTGAACAGGACATTTCAACATTAATTTTTTTGGGAGGGGGGAGCCTGCCTTTCTGCTCAGTATTGCACTTCTTTTGTTCATGTATATCCACACAGGGAAACATGATTCATAGCTCAAGAACACTTTTGAAGTGTTCTGACAAACAATTCAGGGAAACATGATGGCAATAAAATTTCTAAATTTTTAAGCTCAACACCAAAATCACTACCCTTGAATTGAAAAAGGGCAAAAGAAAATGTAAGATAGTAGTAGAAGGAGAAAAGGCCATAGCCCAGTGGTAAAGCACATTCTTTGTACATAGAAGGTCCTCGGTTCAATCCCTGGCACCTCCAGTTCAAGGATCTCAAACTGTAAAGTTTGGAAATATATGTACCCAAAAAAAACACCCATTTGCTAGCCAGAAGAGATAGTACTGGGCTAGATAGACAAACCATCAGACCCAGTGGAAGGCAGCATCATAGCAATAAAGATATCAGTGAGCTATAGCTCAGCAAGAGAGGACATGCTTGACATGCACAAGGTTGTGGGTTCAATAGCTTCCATCTCTCCAGTTAAACTACTTCAGGTAGCTAAGCCGATGACAACCTCTGCTTAAGACCTAGCCCTGGGATAAGAGGGCCAGTGTATTGACACAGTACAAGGCAACTCTTTATTGTTGTAAAATCAAAGTGCTCAAGTTGATTGTTTCTCATTTGATCAGTCAGCATATGTGTTGAATCTGCACATTCTCCATGATTGCCAGGTCTACAAACCAGTTAAAGAATAAACTTGGATTTAAACTAATAATAATCATAATCATAAAATCTTTAAAAATTCAAACATTCCAAATGAACTGGTTTGGTGGTTTAAGTACCCTTCAAGCATTATTAGGGGCTGCAAGAGAGAGAGAGTGATCTCAGACAAAAGAGGAGAATACAATCCCTGAACTGATATGTACAGTTGAAATGGATACGGTAAACACCTCTTCATTCAGGAAACCAAGTATATGAATGCTGTATCTCAGTAGCATGCTGCAAAATTGGCAGCAGTTCCTTTCACATTTTTTTAAAGGCAGACAACAGTTGCATCAAGTTCCACATGACCTCCAGACTACTGCTGAAATACTATATTTCTAGGAATAATGTAAGAATGAGCAAGTTTAGGAGTTCATCTTAAAACACAGCATATTCTGGATTTATGAAAACTGCATTAGAATAGGCTAGAAAAAAACTGAAAGGAGAGGAAGGAAGGAAAAGATAAAACCCTTTGCTGGACTCTATTCATATGACAGAGCGTAGGGTGGGTGAAAACAGAACCAAAAAAGACACTGTGAAGTGTTCTTCTTTCGAGTGCGAGAAGAAATAGCAAAGAATCAACGATAACAAATCAACTTAGGGTTTGCAACCAATACATCAACTGCAAACAACCTAAGCAGTGTTCCTCAGTGTTATATTTGCTATATTAGTAAAGTTAAGCTTCAAGGAAAAAAAAAAGATATAGATCATTGCACGTTATCAGCTGCCAGAAATGCAGCTTCAGCTTTTGACACTTGAGAATCCAATAACCAGATGCTACACCACAGGCAGCTTCTTTACTGTGCATCTTGTTTGGAAGCTTTATTCACACCTTCGCCACCACGCTTCAGGTCAAGTGATGTGTGATGGCACGGAGGGCATAGAGGAGCTCGGCTTGCATGCGGGCCTCCATAAGAAGAAGATTCACGTGAACCTGTTCAAAAGATGTTTTTAATAATGTAAGAAACATGCAGACATTGCAGCTCTGTTGAGCTCCTCATAAAAGCACCAGTTTCCTCAATTTTTATCTTCTCTGAGCTGAGAGTGTGAGCCTTAAAGTGACTCCTTCACAAGTGCATGTTCACATGCTAAGTGTAGCATGAAATGGTGATTTGCATGTGTGCAAACATTCACAAAGCTACAACCAGACTAACTACCTATTATCTGAAACCAAATAAAAACTTCCCACAATTACGCAGCTTTTAGAAGGACAAACTATATGTAACAGATCACCTGTCATAAGAACAGAAATCATATTAAGTCTCCAAATGATTCTTCATGTCTGAGAAATCAGACTTAGAAACAACAGGCTTACATCATGAAGACCAATTACAAAACTAAGTGAGTTAGTAATTTGCAAATTATAGGAGGTGGGAAAAGCTCCTACTTTGATAAGTGCACACAAAGAGCACTTAAGGAATTTCCTTTTCTAGTGACAGGTTATTTGTTGCTTACCCTTTGGGCCTCAATGCTGACAGGCAGGTACACTGATGTCTTTCTCTTCGTACCAGTGCAGATAATTATTGTAATACGAGCTTTTACTCTGTTTATGGGTATATTCCATGCCAGTGCCATTTTCCTTGTTTGTGCACACATGGAGAGATTTGTGCTAATATGTCTGGTGAGACACTCACCTTCTCCGAGTGCTTGAACTGACGCCAGTAGCCATCATACATGCGCTTGGTAGTTCTCTCTGGGTAGCAGGTCACTGTCTTAATGTAAACCTTCAGGTTCCGTTCAAGTAACTGATTAACTTCTCCATAATCATAGTCATCATACCTAAGCAAAATCAAGCCATTGTGAATCTCTTTTTTGTGCACATGTGACTTTAAAAGGGAATTTTATATTGAACAGGGTTTTAGAAACTGTGGACTGGGCTATGTCTGGCTTATGACTTTCAAAATACTGCTATGGAGTTGCTCTATGGTCAAAACATAAATTAAGCTTATTTGAAAATAATCTACTTTTATGTAGTTCTCAGGGTCCAAGTCACACAATACAAGACAGAATTTAACCCTGTTCTCCTCTAATGCAGATGAAATGTACCTCTGAGGAAAGAGCTAGTTGGATTATGTATATTTGTCATTTAAATTAATAGGGAATTCCTCCCAAATCACACAGCTTTGGAGGAGCAATTTTCATCACAGCCACAAGAGGGGAGGAAAATGCTACTCTCCATCAAATACAAAAGCTTTTTGAACACATTGGCTGAAATCCTGTTGCTTAGCATATCAAGTCACCAAATCCCTATTGAATCAGTGGTGAGTCAGCTCCTCCATAAGGTCCATTGATTCAGTGGGCCTACTTGAGTTGCAACTTACTATACTAAGGAACAGGATTGTAGCTCCTGTGCATTTTGGCCCCAACTGGACCAAAGTATTGCTGGTCCTTTAACCTTTACTCTGTTCTGTTAAACACCAGCTGTTCAGCTGAAACAAAGATGTGTAAAGATACCAACACATCTGATTTGTTTTTACTTCTGTTCTTTCACAGAAGTTCTTTAGTCAGATCAATGTGCAATCACACATTTTCTTGCTCAGTGGCATCTTGAAAAATGTCTTAACTTTCAAACTTCAACTGCTATTCAAAACATTTTGCTGAAATTGCAAAGGTCCATTCATTATACATAACATACATTCAGGATACCTCTAGACTGGAAGTGGCCAAAGCGTGGCATAACAGAAGTTGCTGGATTGTGACTGTTGTTGCTATGCTGGGCTAAGACTATGGAAACTTCAACCTAACAACTCCTGGAAGACTGCACTTTGCCAACCCCTAGTCAAAACATAATAACCAAAATTATCTGCTGCATACCTGATTCCAAACATACAGTGGACATAATTAAATAAAGCTCTTCTTAACATGGTTGTATCAACATCTTCATGGGTGGCCATAGTGTTGTATGTGAGGTTATAGACCATTCGGAATTTCTCATCTAGCAGATGGCCAATGTCAGAATAAAGCCTGTTCACAAGGGAGAATCCATGATTTTCCCAGGTGTAATCCTGTACAGGCAAAAAGACCAAAATGTATACATATTTGAGCTGAGAACATTTGAGTTATGCAGGCATACAGTGCAATTCTACTGCTATAGCTAAGCAGGTCTGCACTATAAGGTGGGAGCCACATGAGACCTGCTCTGAGCTATCAGGATAACAAAGCAGGGTGTAACTGCAATGAATAAATATGCTTATACTACCCTAAAAAGACTCTTTTCTCCCTTGTCACTCATAGAGCCACCTTAAAAGTGCAAATTCAGCAAACGGAACAATCCTTCCTGGACTCTGCACCATTTTAGAAAGTAAGCTAAAAGACTGTATGTCTAAATGAGCCTAGGAGAAGCTGTAGCATAGTGGGGTAGCACAAACTCTTTCCCAGAGATGGAGATGCTTGGACACAGAGGGTGGAGCTCATCCTCCTGTGGTTCCAAACCAATTCTCTGAATTGCCACACCCCTTTTGCCATGACACAATTATTTGGTGGTTTCCTACATTTGTACTGCTTTTGTCTCCTTCTGAATGGCTGAAATGCCTGTCCTTAGGTTCAGTTATTGTTGGTAACAAATGTTAACATGCTGATATTTTTAGTCCTGCTATCTGGTCCCTTGGTTCCACCCAATCGTGGAATGAGGTCCCCAAGAACTTCTCTGAAATTGATTTTGCCTTTTGGGCTGAAAGAGGTTCTCTACAATTGCTCTATGAACCACACATCCATTCAAAGGTCCCGTTATATTTGGGCTGTTTCATCCTCCTATAGAAGGCCTTCATCTCATCCCATTTTGTTCAAGATCCCATCCCCCTAACCCAGAGTTTGGAAATATCTTTTTAAGAAGAATGAATATAATGACCACAGAAGCCAGCCATGTCTGAACATTGGTAAAGTGATATTGTGGGCAGAGCACATCCTATCACTGCTCAATAATGAGGAAGAGGGGATGGTAAACTTTTCTTTGGTAAAAAAAATCCTGCTGCCTACTCATATGAAATCCCATTGAAATTTCTTCTGCAATGAACACATTGCCTAAACATGGACACTCTTACCCCTCCTACATAGTCATGGAATAGCTATTCTACATTTCTGTAGAAAAGAAGAGGGCAGAAGACTAGCACAGGTTCCCCTATGTACATTTTGAATTTGCTTTTCCAACAGAGACAAATGCACATCACACATGTAAAATTACCTGGGCTCGGAATGTTGGTAGGTCACCCCGCCTAGCAAAGTCCTTGTATCCAAAACCTGGGTCTTCAACATATCGAGAAATGTCGGCTATGGAAGCTATTTCATCATCAAAGGCTGAGAAAGCAAATTAGGGAAGGCATGAATATACCATTTGCAATTTCTCCCAAAAAATTCTCCCTAGTGATCCGTATAAGGGCCACACTCTAGAACAGTTTTCCATTTGCTTTATTCTGACATTGTTTCACTTCTATATATAGGGAGGTAGTTGTGTTTGTGTTAATTTAACTTTTTAAAGTTTAGTTGCAGGCAAAGAGGCAGGTGAAGATATGTTATCACCAAGTATGTGTTTGCACACACACAGTACTGACCAGGGTAACACAAAGAAGCAGATCAGGAGAGGGTCAAAATAATCAAAGTCCAAGACAAGTATGTGAGTCACACATTTAGAACTGGTTTTAAAATGAACAAGAATCAAAATGAAGAACCAGGAAACCACAAAACATGGGCATAGCCAGCACACAGATTGTGTGAGATAAAATGGGATGTTTGGGCCAGTTCACACGCTGCTTGTTCTACAGAAAATCTATACAATAGTCTATTGGAAGTACTGGGCTCTTTTGCACATATGTACACAGAAGCTTAAAGCTAGTATGATACTCAAGTACATCACGCCTATACAAATATGGTATGTCTACTGCTATAAAAAGAGAGAGAGAAATGGGGGGGGGGAGGAGATGATAAATGAAATGAACTGAAATGGAGAGATCATCTATGCATTCACACAGAGAGATCACAATTCACTGTAAAAGGTGGAAGAGGAAGTGTTGTGTGCAGGTATGATCTCCACATGATGCAGCATGTACAAGCTACATGCTATGGTCATGCATCACCTAAGCATTAGGTTCAATAGTATTATCACAAAAAAGCACCTTAAGAGAAAACAGGATGCCTTGCATGGAGAAGATTCTGAACCAATCTTCAGTGAACAGCAGAAGAGTTCCTGCAAAGGACAGGGGCTTCTCCTCAGGGGACAATCCTGCATTTAAAGTAGGAAGCCTCCCATGCAGATATCAAAGCTTGAGCAAGACTGGCAGCACTCCCTTCTCAGTCACACTGGATCAGCAGGGAATGAGCTGGGCTAGAATCACCATGTCTCCATATCATTAGGGAGGATGAGATGGGCCAAAAAGAAAACTCTGGCAGATTTCATAAATTAGAGCCACTTGGGCAAGGCTGAAGAGTTCAGTGAGAGGACTGAGAGCTAAAAGCCAAATAATTAAGCACCAAAGATGAAAGAATGCCAAGCTAGACTAATATTAAGGCAGGTCAATTGTTCTGTCTTAATAGCTCCTCCCATCCTCTTGTATCTTTTCTGCCCAAATGATTATATGGCTTTGGCACATTAACCATCCTTCCAGGGAACTGACTGCTATAAAGTCATCTCTGGGTGACCTTGACAGTCAGTCCTGGCTCTCTTCCAGGTACCCTGATTAAGTTGAGTGGGGAATATTCTCTATGCCTAGCATTAGCATCATTAAAAAAACCCAGTCCATCCAAGAATCACACAGATGTCTTCATTATTTTCATTCGGGCTCATTAGCCAATCTAAACAATAACTGCATGGGAAGAAACCTGCTTGGCAACCATCCTAATAAGTCCTTACTACAGTTAAAAAAATCAAAGCTGTTGAGCCTGGACTTGCCTGTTGGTTTCTGCCTCGTTCTTGCAATCTCTTTTGGACCAGTGTAGATGAAGCTTCGTGCCAGCATTTTTTTAAATTATAGGACTGGACTCTTAGACGCCAGTGCTAAGAGGTGAAAGAGTTTCTTCCTGCCTTGGTTGTCTTTAAAACTTAAACCCGCAAACTCTTCCTTTGCAAAGAGTCATTAAAAATTGTTTAGTCTGGAACATTGCTTAAAAAATCATCTAAATTAATACACAAGAACTATCAAAAGGACATGGACTATTTTCCAACTGTTCGGCTTAGTTTCTTAACCATCTTAGCTACCAGTCACCCTGAAGTTTAGTAATACCAGTTTTTTAAAAAAATCAGTTTTCAAGCATCACATGTGTATCTGGATTAGCTCTAGCACAGATCTGCAGCTGATTCAATGTGTTCAGAAACAGGCAGCTAGGTTTCTCCTGCAATAACTAAAGTCCAACATACTCCTTAATTTTTTGCACAATCCCTACACTGGTTTGAACCCTGACACACATGAAGGGATGGCATTCAAATGGTACAGAACTCTGCAGAAAAAGTGCTCTAAGAGAACTGAGTGTCACATTTAAAGCTGATGCAAGGTCAAATTATCCAACTTAGAAAAGACCTTGGGGCCACATCCATGACAGCTGTCAACTCACTTGGAACAGATGTCAATCCATCAATGTGCCCACAGATACCAAGATTTGAAAAATGAGGTGCTCCCTACTAGTTGTTCCAAGTTCTCTGCCATTAAAGTAGCAACAAAAAAAGTAGCATGCATTCATGCCACCAGACTTGTATAATCCTACTCTTGAGTAGACTGCTCTGAATGAATAGGACCGCTCTTCAGCACATGAAACTATTGTTTTATTTCCTGCCTCCTGTCACTTAAGTCAACATTTGCTCTTTATCTGGGAACTGAATGCAATGACAGGAGCGGAAACAAAACATGGAGGGAGCAGTACCTTCAGTGACAACTAGGAGGCTCTCCGTCTTCTCGTTTTCAAAACGAGTATCCATTTCCTCCTGGGAGGCCTCCTCCTCTTCGTCCTTCTCCTCCTGCAGCCTCTTCATTCTGTCCATCAGGGCCTCCAGCTCACTCAAAGAATCTGGTATCTGTAGCAGATCACAAGTCGGGAGAGGTGATGCAAGCTAGAATAGCAAAAGCTTCTAAAGGCTGCAACATTTTGTGCTCCTGCCCATCCCCTTCAGGACCAAACAGATCATTTTCTTTGCCACCTACCAAGTTCTTATGCAAGTTCTGTTACCCATCTAAGGGCACAGTTACACTGGATCAGGTTCAGCTCCAAGCTATTTTAAACTGATTTTCTGTCATGTGGTTTTTGTTAACCTGTGCGCGTTCACTTTGAAAATTATTCTTCCGCTATAAAGTAGGGGCTTAAAACTGCTTCAGGAAACTACATGTGAAATTTCAAACAGTTTCATTAACCAGCATGTTGACAGATCATGTGGTTTCCACTGTCACTGATCCCGGCACATCACCAATGATTGCAACCTTCTCTTTCCCATTTGTTTTCAATGTTGTGCAGTATTTCTTTTGGTTTTCAGGCATCCTTCAGAATGCATGCATTTCTCTCTTTTTTTTTTTTTAAAAAATAAAATAAAATTTAAGTGACACAGCGACACAGTTACATTACTTGAGAAACCTACAGCTACCCACAAAGGAAGTATTTAATACGACAGGGGTGTTCACACTGCCTGGAGTGATTCCTAAAGACTTGATTTCACAAGCATGTTAAAGAAGCAAGGCCTCTTAAATAAAAAACTATGCTTTGTGGCCAAAAAAACAGTGGGCTTTGCAATGTGTCATTTAGTCAGGATTTTAAAAAAAATGAATTTTAAGTACACAAAACCCGATTCAAAGGCAGTTCTTATTGTCAGTGTAACTGCAAACTTCATTATGCAAAACTGCACAATATTTAAATTTTTACTGTTTTGTACAACTTATCTGGTTTTGCAGTTACGGCGAACTGCAAAACCACAAATTTAAATGTCCATCTGTTTAACTGCTTACCAGTTTCACAGGTGGCATAAATATAGAGGGATACAGAAGGAGGAATGTGTAGTTTCAGGGTGAGGGGGGGAGGTGCTTTGTCTCGTGAAATTCCCAGAGAAGATATAATAGTAGTGTATTTCATACCAGTGCTCCCAGACCCAGAAGTGCATTTTCTCTGAGGCCAAGTGCTGTCGATTTCAATGTAGCAAACTTTCAAGCAAGCATACTTAGGACTGCAAGCCTATTTTAATTCTCAGTTTACAATTCAGTTTTAATTTATAGGTAAGAAGTAACCACAAGAAACCAGCATCAGGGGATTGGGTTAACGTGTCAGAGGTGAACTGTTTTCTTCCCAACTAGTTCTGTTTCAGTCTCTTTCAGTCAGTTTTCCAATCCATCTGCTTGCCTCTGCACTCTGGCACGGCTTCCCCTCCCAGAACAGATCTTGTCTTGCAACCAGCTTGCTTTTTTATTAACCTCCTCTTGGATTTATTCCAGTACTCCAACCAACTCTGATCTTAACTCTGCTGGGATTCACTTCCCAGCACTGACAAACAGTGGAGAAGATTGATGTCTGAACCTCAAGAAAGGGTCATATGTGAACCCCTTCCTACTCTCACCAACGTAAGTAAATAGGATGAGCAAAATGGAAATAAAAAACTGGTAATACTAACCCCGAAGTTGTTGCTTGTAAGGGACGCATTTTCGATGTTGTTATCGTTGGCAAGATCGCAGACACAGAAGTTGTTAACTGATATGAGCCTGTAGCCATTCGAGGTATCGTGATCTCTCTCTGGATTGATGCCACTGCCAAAGACAAAACTTGCCAAGGCGTGGTAGTGCGCCAAAAGGACCACAGCATGCACCAGTTCAGGAAGAGACCAATTATTTTCTCCTGTCTTGACAAGTTTCTGAAACAAAAACAAGAAAAAGAAAACCACACATGTGTACTCTGTTAAATGCAGACAAAGAAAAGAGACAGAAGATTCCAGAACAAAGACAAGAGCTACACCATTTCTTTACAACTTCAGTTTTGACAGGGCATGCTGGGAAACACAAATGTGAAAGAAATAACAAGGCCAATCAGGTCAGGCAAACATTGTTTAGGTACTAGCAGCTTTCTGACTCCTGCTACAGAGCCAAATAAAAAAAGGGACTTAGAATAATGTAGCACTTAGCAGATTTTTTAATGTGGTTTTTTTTAGGTCAGTGGTGGGCAACTCTCAAAGGTTTGGAGGCTTAACTTCTGGATCTTGGAGGATCACCTCCTAAGAACCCTCCTCCACACATAATATTTTCTCTACCAAATAAGACCCCACCCCATATATTCTGGGGGATGAGCAGGAACATCTACTTCATTTTTGCCCTTTGCTGGTTATTATTCCCAAAAATTGAAAGTGACTGAAAGTCATTTCTGCTTTTGAACACCCTCCCCCCAATTAAAAGGTGCCAGGGGACCCAAAACTTAGTGAAATTTCCCCAACCCAACGAAACATAAGGAGCATTTTTTATTTTATTTTTTCTAAAAAATGTTTTGGCATAGAAGTGTGGTGCTGGGAGGCCACAGCGAGGAGCTGGGAGCTGCATGTGGACTACAGGAAACACTTGGTCCACCCTAACTTGGAAAGACATACATTTCATCAACCACTTCTGATTTTAATGAATACCTGAATGTGTTCTTTTGAAACCAGCCAGGGTCGATGTGCAAGAAGCTTGTTGATTTCATTCAGATTTTTCAGCCTTTGTGGAATGTATTCCAAGCCATTCAGCCACTCTGGTATCCCTCCAGTCTTCAGGAACTCATCCACATGCATGTTTATTAGGTAGGAACATTGGTGCCTGGCAGCAGCCTAGAGTTGAAAGTAAAGACGCAGATGAGTTGCAGGTGGCTAGTCTGAAGCGGTCTGTTCTTCTTGCTAAGGGGAAGCTGAAGGTTAGCATGCAACATAAGCATCAGAGAGAAAAATATACCATCAGCATGGTGGAAAACCAAGCAATGAAAAGCATAGACAAGAATTCTGCTAGATATTTCTATTAATTCCTTTGATGGAAAGGCAGATGTGAGACTAATATTTTAAAAGGCATATGCAACATATATGAAAAGTCAACTTTTAAATGGTTATGGCCATATGTTTTCTGAACATTTATAAGCATTCTGCACAAACAGTCAATATTAGCACAGAGACGAAGTCACTGCATTCTGAACTCAGAAATCACTAGTTCAAATCTTGTCTCTGTTCTAAATCCACAACGGTGTAAGGTAAACCACTATCATTCAATCATTCTGCAGTTATGATAGTGACAATACTGACTTATTTTATAGGACTACTAGGCAGATTGAGAGTGCCAGTGGCACACTAATACTGGAACATAAGAAAAATTGTATTGGATAGGACCAAAGGTCAGAATAGCCAACCAGATAAATGTGGGCTATCTATAAGAAGTACAGTAGTGCACACAGCAGCTTCTGGAATCTTTATATAGATGCACAATCCCTCTGATATTTGGGTATTGTATAGCTATCATAAATAGCCACTGATAGCCCTGTCTTCCATGAACTTGTATAATTCCTATTTAAAGCTGTCCACAAGGTTAACTGTAATTAAATCTATCACTGTATTTTGCAAAGAAAAGAAAAGAAAGATTCCCAATCCTTTGAGGCTCTTTTAAAACTTTCAAAAAACTGTTGTAAGCATCATCACAAAATGGCCACCACAGGGGTTGCCCACTCACAAAATGGCTTCCATAGTAAGCATCACAAGTCAAAAACAGAATAAAACTAGTAGGACTGAAAAATGCAAGACAGAAATGAAATCATCTGTCAAAATTTTGTTGCTTAGTGTAAGCCAAATTGTATGTTTCAGTCCATTCTCCCAGGTAAACAAAGTGTCACTGCTGTGATTCTCCAAGGTGTGCACACTAGCTGGCTTGGTGTGTATCTACGTGCCCTAGAAAATCACAGCAGAGATGCTTTGTTTACTGGTGAAGAATGGACTGAAAGTTATGATTTAGCCTATGCTAAGCAACATGATTTTGGCCACTGAATCTGGTGTTCTGCTCCAACACAACATTCGTTACACAGAAAGCAAACTCACTCACTCTCTTTCCCCCCTCTCTTTGCCAGCCCTTGTTAATAATAATTACAAACTGTCAAGTCAACTCTGACTTATGGTACTTGTTAAATCCTACATTAATGCTTGGTACTGCACCCACACACCTTACCTTTCCTTGGAACTTGGAAGACCATATTCACCCTACAGCCCCTACCCCCAGTATTATTTTTCTTATTTTTTAAAGTGAAAATGTTCCTTTATACCATGTAATGACATTTTTGTAAATTAAAAAAGGGTGGGGCTGGTGGAAAACATGGCAAAATGGGAGCTGTGGGACTGTGAGCTACATTTTGACCCTGGGAGCTGCCAGCAGCCTTGGACCAAACTTAGCTCACCTGGTTTGGATGGAAACTATAGGGATAAATATGTTGTCATGGCTCAAGCTCAGTCAGGAAAAGCTCAGCTTCAAATTCTAACTGACCCCTGAAGCTTTTTGGGTAAATCATCTGTCCAAGTTTCTCTATGCTGATTTCTTTGTTGAATTTATTTTTTTGAGTATTAGACATACAGGTTATGTACACCAAAGTGAATAACTGGGACTCTCTAAATCAGTGCTTCCCAATCTTGGGTCCCCAGATGTTCTTGGACTATTCCCAGAAATCCTGACTAGCACAGCTAGTGGTGAAGGCTTCTGGGAGTTTTTGTCCAAGAACATCTGGGGGCCCAAAGTTGGGAACCATTGCTCTAGATGTTTTTGAACAGCAGCTCCCACAATCCCACACATGTGGCCATGCTGGCTAGGAATTATGGCAGCTTTTCCCCAAAACAGCTGGGAAAATTGTCCATCCGAGCTGTACATTATCAGAGCTACGAAATTTCATCTTTGATTGTATGCCAGTTATGTTGAGATCCAGGTTCTAGTCTAAAACTAATACTGCAGGCTACTGGTAGGCAAAGTGTCATCTTGGTCACATGCAACCACCAACACTACTTTTGTGGCCTCATCAGACTTCTCTACCTCCCCACAAATAAAGGTTTTCCCAGGGTGGGGGAATAAGTGAACTGTCTTCCTGAAAGCCTCTTGGAGGAATGACTCACCTTTTAAATAGGCTGCAGTGTGAATCTCTCCCCCTCAACCCCTCAATGACAACTCCTAAAATATCCATCTGGCACTTCTGGTTTCAATCAGAAGCGATGCAAGTGAAGCTTGGTTTAATTTACAACAACAGTATAATGAAAACAAGTACAATTGTGTTTGGGAATAAAATGATCAGGGGTAGGGTTCTCCAGCACTCACCATGATTGCTATATAATGCCGGTAGGGCAAAGGAAGAGGTCCATCCATACGCAACATATAAAACTGGCTGCGGAGGAAGGACTCCAGGTACTGAGTATGTAAACTCATGACCTGGGTGATGTTATCTAGGCGACCAGATGTAGAATATTCTTCCACAAGCAAGTGCATTCGTTCATTCAAACTGTTGGCTTGCATAACCTTCAGAAAACAAAAGCAAGCAAACTAAAGAGGTTATTTAGTTATTTGCCATTACATTGTATTAATCAGCTTTCCATGAGATAAAATCAAGGAGCTATGGCCAATTTTTTAAAAAGTTTAAAACGTTTTCAGCAAAAACATATCAATTATTCACTTTGAACTCACTTTGAAGACTATTTTTAAATGCATGAAAGAATACATCAGTTTGTTATCTATAACTCAGAAGTAAGATGGCCTGAGAGTCATCTGCAGAAAGATCATCTCAAAACAGATGAGCCACTATGAAGAAGGCCGTGCCTTCTTCTTTCCGCTCACATATTATTCGACAAGTATGGAACTCATGCTTCTGCTGTTGCCAAACAACTCCTGTGGTACAGGTATGGGCTTTTCTCAATTCTCAAATCATTGCTCAGCAGCAGCTGTGTAGTATTTTTAGACTCCATTCTCTCCATTTCTTCTTATAAAACCCAGTATGTCCTGTGCTACCTCTTGACTGAGCCCAATTTAGTTGGGACAGTCTACTTCTTATGATACATTGTTATCCACACAGCACAATCAGAAATCTTCCAAACAAATACAAAAACGTAGAAATAATTCAGCTGACAGTTTTAAAAAGAACATACTTCCTTTTCTGGTATAAAGGCACTTGGTCCTCTTGTTAAAGGCAGAGAAACTCTGATTTTCTTTTCCTGCAAGAGGAAGAGATGGAAGAATTATCATGTGCCTAGATCAAGAATAACTAAGATTTGAGAATGCCAAAATACTGACTGAAGTCATCTTCAAAGTATTTGTCAAACCCAAGACCATTTCCCCCAAAACTCATTCCATAATTCATCTACGCAAGGAATAGATTACTGGCAACCTATACAATATCCCCCTCCAAGCAATCATTTTTCTTCATTATATCAAATTTCTTTTTCCTATTCTGACCCCGGCCCCCAAACCCACAACAGGGTGCCAACATTTGTAATCTTGTTCCCATACCAAAGGGATTCCATACTAGCCAAAGTGGATGGCATTTCAAGAGAGCACAGTTCAGAGATACCCACAGAAGGCAGAACAGCTAGTTTCTGAATTCACAGAATGATGGAAACGGGTTCTGCTCTCCAAACAAGTCGCTCACCCCATATTTAAAGCAAGCTCTGTCAACACAACGATACCCAACAAGAACGCGCTTTAACATTTATACATCTCCATTTTTAAAAAAGTAAAACCCTGCTCCAAGGCTATTTACACCTGAAACTCTGTAACTCAGAAGTATTAGAAAAAAACAATATTTGCCTAATAGTTGAAGTGGAACCCCATATTATGCGTGAATAAGACCTTAAAGGCCACTTTTTATATGTAAACCAGCTTTGGAAGGGGGCCATTTATAGCACAATTCCCACAATTCCCTAAAGTCCCATATATGTGTTCTTTTCTGCCTATTTCCCGAGCTTGGAAAAATATACCTGGGCTGGCAACTCCCAGAACCACCCCAAAATGCTCACCAGCATGGTCACTGGCTGTGCTACCTGTGAGTTGTCATTCCAAAAAAGTAGTATTTCCAAGCTCTGACTTTTTAAATATATTTTTAAAAGTCTTGCTGGAGGAAGTGGCAGTAAGGGGAACTCTGGGCAAGAGTGATCATGTTCCACTAGAATTCTTGATTGCAAAGGAAACCAAAGCAGAGTGTAGCACATATATATGCTGGATTTCAAAAAAGCCAATTTTAACAAACTCAGGACAATGATAAGTAAGGTCCCATGGCAGGAGATCCTAACAAGAAAAGGAGTCCAAGAAGGGTGGGAGTTTCTAAAACAGGAAATTCTAAATACACAACTACAAACAATTCCAAAAAAGAAAAAAAGGTGGGAGACAGCAAAAAAAGGCTGGTGTGGCTTCACAAAAAACTCAGAGAGGACCGGAAAACAAAAAAAGAGACACATACAGGAAGTTGAAAGGAGGTCAGGCCACAAGGAAGAGTATAGAAAAGTAGCAAGGAATTGCACGGATGGCATTAGGAAGGCAAAAGCTGAGAATGAGTTGAGGTTAGCTAGAGACACACACTAAAAGCAACAAAAAAGCAATCTTCATGTATGTGTGTAGCAAAAGACAAAGAAAAGAAACAGTGGCTCACCTATTCAATGGAGATGGAAAAATGATAACAGATAACAAAGAAAAGGCAGAAGGGCTCAATTCCTATTTTAGCTCATCTTTTCCTAAAGGACAAGATTATGACCCTCCAGATAAATATGAAGAGTGAGTGGAGGGGGCAGGACTGCAGCTGGAGATTGATAAACAAATAGTCAAGGAAAACCTTGCTACCTTGAACAAGTTCAAATCTCCAGGGCTGGATGAACTGCATCCAAAAGTATTGAAGGAGCTGGCTGCTCTCAGAACCACTCTCCATTATTTCCTTGAAATCATGGGAAATGAGTGAGATGCGAGACGACTAGAGGAGGGCTAATGTTGACCCTAGCTGCAAAAAGGAGGAACCTGGGAACTACAGACCAGTCAGCCTGACATCAATTCTTGAACAGATTATTAAGCAGTCACTATGCAATCACTTCGAAAACAATGCAGTATTAGCGAGAAGCCAAGACAGATTTGTCAAGAACAAATCCTGCCAGACTAATCTGATCTCATTTTTTGATCAGGTAACCTCCTTGAAAGACATAGGGAATGCTGTAGACATCATATCTCTTGACCATGATATTCTGATCAGTAAACTAACCAGGTGTGGGCTGGATAGAACAACTGTCAGTTGGACACAAAGCTACAGTATTGTACTCAGAGGGTGATGATTAATGGCCCCTTCTCAAACTGGTGGGGGTACACCAGGGCTCAGGGCTCTTCAACATTTTTATTAACAACCTGGATCAGAGGGTGCAGGGAATGCTAATCAAATCTGTGGATGACACAAAATTGCGTGGAATAGCTAATATGCTGGAAGACAGAAACAAAATTGAAAATTATCTGGATAGCCTTGAGCACTGGGCTGAAAACAACAGAATGAAATTCAACAGGGATAAGTGCAAAGTACTGCACCTAGGAAAACAAACAAACACACAGTTACAAGATAGGGGATACCTGGCTCAGCAATACTATGAGTGAGAAGGATCTTTGAATTTTTGTAGATAACAAGCTGAATATGAGCCAACTAGAGATGGGGATATTTATATTCGTTTCCCCATCCCAACTGCACCTAATGCAGGTTTGGCCTCCAGAACCAGCCCATCCACTCACACATCCCGGCGCAACCAGCATCCCACTCTTCCCACCAACAGTAGCTCCTCTGTCTCTCTTGCTGAGCTGGCCACTACAGGCAGGGGGCAAGAAGACAAATCTCCCCGCATAACTGCTGAGTGGCCTGCTGAGCAGGGAGACGGAGGAGCTACTGCTGCAATTGGTGGGAAGAGCTGGATGCTGGAAGTGCTGGGACATGTGAGTGGACGGGCTGGTTATGGGGTGGGGGTGGGGTGGACCCACCTTGGGTACAGCTGAGACGGGGATATTCGTATTCATTTATGAATATGCCATTCTCTAGAGTCAACAGTGTGATTTGGCTACAAAAAAGGTAAATGCTATTTTAGGCTGCATTAACAGAAGTATAGTCTCCAAATCCCATGAGGTACTAGTTCCCCTCTATTTGGCACTGGTTGGGCCTCTTTTTGAGTACTGTGTCCAGTTCTGGACACCACACTTCAGGAAGGATGCTGACAAATTGGAACAAATTCAGAGAAGGGCAACAAGGATTATCAGAGAGCTGGAAACTATGTCCTGTGAGGAAAGACTGAAAGAATTGGGCATGTTTAGCCTTCAGAAAAGAAGACTGAGGGGAGATATGATAGCACTTTTCAGACACTTGAAAGGCTGTCATTCAGAGGAGAGGCAGGATCTGTTCTCAATCATTCCAGAGTGCAGGACATGCAACAATGGGCTCAAGTTGCAGGAAGCCAGATTTTGGTTGAATATCAGGAAAAACTTCTCTACTGTTAGAGCAGAATGGCAATGGAATCAATTACCTCGTGAGGCGATGAATGCTCCGACACTGGAGACATTCAAGAGTAATTTAGACAACTACCTGGCAGATATCCTTTGATTCGTATTTCTACATTGAGTAAGGGACTGGACTTGATGGCCTTATAGGCCCTTTCCAACTTCATTATTCTATTACTGTATTTTATAATCATGGTTTTCACTGTTCTAACTCTACCCTCAGAAGTCTGCTCTTTTGCTCTCAAACAAGTCTGCTTATTTTCCCTTGCTTTCATGACTCAGCCCCACTTCCACACCTTCTCTATCATTTGTCTTTTTCACTCTTTCCCCCTCACCTTTGGCTTCTTGAAAGTTCGCTTTTCCATAGTTTTTGACTTAACTTATTTCCACCTCAGTTACAACACAGCCCCAAAATATGTGGTTCTATATTCATCCCTTATTGCTCTGCACTTTTTACTTCTCAGTCTAAACCATCCCACTTCTCAGTCCAACCCATGAACCTCATGGTTAAAGTGCAGTACTGCAGCCAAAACTCTGTTCATGACCTGGGTTTAATCCCATGTAGCTGGCTCAAGGTTCATTCAGCCTTTCATCCTTCCGAAGTCGATAAACTGAGTACCCAGCTCATGGGGGGAAGGGAATGTTTAGCCTGCATAATTAAATTGTAAACTGCTCAAAGAGTGCTTTAAATGCTTTGGGGCAGTATATAAGCAGCACACTTTGCCCTTTCCCCCCTACTCATGTTACTCTGTAAAGTGCTGTGCATGAAGATAACACTAAATAGACAGAACCACATTTTGGAAAGCCATTGCAGATTTGTTGCTGCTGTTTTGTTTTTAAATAGATCACTCTTCTTGTTTGGTAGGAGTCATAGTTCCAAGTCCAGTTCTTATCATCTTCAGTTCAACGGATAGCTGGCAGGCGAGACTAGGACAGACCTTTGCTTTGAGGACTTTTGTAGAATGGAATAGGCAATACTGATGTAGACAGACCAGTCTGGTTCATTATGGAGCAGCTTCAGATATTTATCTGTCTGCTGTCTCCTGGTAACAGGCCACTGAAAATAAAAGACCCAGATTTTAAAATGCAGACACCAAGCTTTGGCAGTTCTTCTTTCACTGTTGTCTTAGCTCTAGTTATTTAAGGCCCGGGGCCTTTTATGGCCACAATCTGCTGTCATGTAGTTTCTGGAACACCTGTTGCTGAAACCACCTGCTGCTTACCCAAAGGCAACTGCTTTTCAGCCTGGATAATCAGGCAAAGTAGGTAGTCACAAGGCAGCTTGTGTTATATTTTTGAAATATTTTGGTGTGAATATATGGCTAGGAGAGCCAGAATACTGTCCCAAATCTGAACTCTTTACAGCCTTCCAAATGTGTCTACAAACTTTTATTCCACAATATGTAGCCTATTTCCCCCTCACTTAACCATGTCAGTCGGTGGGAGCAAAAAGTGAAACTGGCTGAAATCCATTAGTCAGTCACAACTAGAATAGGCCCACTGTATCAGTGGGGATTTTATGTGTTAATACCTATGTAAATTCAATTTATTCAATGGGTCTACTCTAGTTGTGACTTACTACTGGATTTCAGGCACTGAATTACTTTCAGAAAGCTTCACTACATGAAATATTTCTCACTCACCATCAACAACTAGCTAGGTGGCCATTTCAAAACCTGTTGTAAGACTGGTCAAAGAGGCTACTTTTGCTAAATGTTTTATCCTAGGTGGGCACAAGAATTTCTGTAAGAGCCCCGAAGTGGTTGAATAATGTTTCTCCTCTTGGAAGGTTATCCGGGGAAAAAGAAGTTGTAACATGTTTTTTAAAAAACATGAAGTGAAGCATTACCAAGTTGAAAAGATGTGTCTATCAGGTTTGTTGAATGGAAAAAGAAGAAACATAATGGACTAATGCAAATTGCTTCCAACTGGTAAAGATTCTGGACAAAATGTTAAAATGTACAGAAAAGTAAAGCCAAAGAGATGGAAAAACTGTAAGTTAGAGGTTGGTTGCCCATTATTTTAACTTTTCCCTGCTACTGGGGATGAACTGGTGCCTTGAAATCTCCTTGACAGCTAATTTTTCCATTAAGTACTGTACTAAACAAGTTTTAGTTTTCAAAACAGACTACCGAACAGGCTATACTGGTTGTATTCTTAAAAACTCTATGAACAGTAATACACCATCATGCCTTTTTCACCCCCAGTACACCACTATTCATTCCACTGAACTGTGAACTCTGGCAATCTTCTCAGCTCTTTATCTGCAGCACTTTCAAAAGCAAGAGAAATCTGCAGAGTATCTCTTGCCCATAGAGGCATCATGAGACTAGTACCAATCCATCTGCTATGTCAAATTGACCAATCACAAACAGGCGTAATACCAGTGCTTTTTGTAAGAGAGCCCTGGCCCCACATTCCAACAGTAAACCCAAGAAAGCAGGATTGGAGCAAGTTAATTTCCCAATTACTCTCCCGCTACATTTTCAATCCACAGTCTACAAACAACCTGCAACCTCAACTTGTAAAACAACAAACAACAACCCAGAGTCCCAACAACTATAATAATTCAACCAGCCCACCCCAATTTGGAATTTCTTATAACTCTTATTATCACTATTTCTACCTATCAGGACCAGTACAAGAAACAAGAGATGCAGAAATGTTTTCTTCTTTCTTGCCAAAATTAATGCAAACATGACAAAGGAAATGCAGGCTCCAAGCTGAAATCAGCATTACTTTTAAAGCAGCTATATTAGAAGTGCCAACATCTGAAATCTGTTCATCTCTCAGCTGTGACCATGTCAGAAAAGAGATTTTTCCCTTTTTAGTAAAACTGGTCACTGTTACTACGTAAGTACAAGGCTACACATCGTTACATACAAACTTACATTCTGGGGCATTTGTACATTCCAACAAAATGTTTTTCTGAGTCACTCAAAAACAAATTAACAAAATACAATACTAAAAATTAGTATCAAAACAGATTCTGTGATCAGAAAGTGCCCACAAGAATAAAGCTGTGCATATAATCTCTGGGTGTTTTAAAATATTTTTTTCATCAGAATCTGGATCTAAGAGAAGTAGAAGGCGAGCATAAAAATTTCAAAATTAGGAGGTTGGTTTACTAAAGCATCATAACCAGACCAAGATAACAGACTATTGTAGAGCCAGAAAGGACTCCAAGGGTCAATTAGTCAAATGCCCTGCCAATGAAGAAAAATCCACAATTAGAGCATCTCTAGCTGATGGCCATCCAACCTCTGTTTAAAAACCTCCAATGAAAGAGAACTGGATGTCTCTTCCACTATTGGAAAGGGATAGTTAAGGTAACTGGCATTATTTAGTTTGACATATTTTTAAATACTAGCCAGCCATATATTTCTAAGAGATTAGTAACAGAGAGTAACAATAATAGCAGCCCACCACAGCCTCACTGATGCCGAAATTACATTATTGTACTATCCAATTATTATTTCTGAAGTATTTATATTCTATTCCTAAAATAAGCTTTGCTTTCTGCAACATACAAAATCATCAGCCTTGGACCTCCGAGAAAGGAGTTCACAGGCCCACCTCTTTCTCTCCAGTACTTCTCCTCTGACTTAAAATCAAACAAAAAAACCCTGCTTGATCAGACAAAAGGGCCACATTCAACCTTTAAAGACATGCCACCTTATTCCACCTCCCCCTCTCCACTGCCAGCATGGAGACAGACAGCAGCTTTGGGGAATAAAGTGCCTTTGAAGCAGGAGATCAAATCCTCAAAGGCCCATTTCTGAAAGCAATCTTCCAACAAAATTATTTGCCTGGCCAAAAAGCAGAGACTTAAATTAAAATGATACAAGGAGATATATATTCATCTTATATCCCACCCTTTCCTCACACAGTCTCATACTCAGGTACTGGCCCAGCTCAGACCACATATTTTCAGAGATGGAACTACATCAGACACCACCATTATCTGGGCTTTGGCCATTCTTTGATTGCTGGATTCGATGATTCCAGGAAAATATGAATTGCACGGTTCATATGAAGAATGATTCAGTTAGAGGGAATAAATAGATCTTCTAATGAAATGCAGCCTTTTGAGAGCAATTTTTGGAGAGCTGAACAAAATAAAGGAAGAACGCAGAGCAGGGCAGCTTCCTGCTGTGTGAAACACCAACACTGATTCATGTTAACAGTGCAGAAACTGGACAATAAATAACAAGAGAGGGGACAGGAAGTCAAAAGATTAACTCACTTTACTTTTACATGCATCTTTTGTGAACAAGTAGATATATTCAGCTCTCTGTATCAGCAATTTCTATGGCACTTTTACAATTAACAACTGCCTCAGTTCGTGCTTCAGAACTGTGTATGAGAGGACAGACTTTGGTAAAGGTGATAAACTAGTCCAAGGCCACAACCAGAGCACACACACATTAAAACATACACAGAGCCACTGATACGGTTACTATCTATTGTTTGCAAACAACCATTTGCTATTGTTCTGCAAAAGAGTGAAGAGAAACTTGCCATACTTCTGGCACAGGGAAGAATCTCCGACTATTGGTGAAAAATACAGATAAATGGTGTGCTATGTTGTTACGTGCAGAGGTGGAAAAGTTCCTTTTTTGCACTTAAGTCCAAGAATCCCCCCCTCCCACCATAGGCAGTGGCCATGCTAAAAAGGGGAGTCTGGGAGCCACTGTTGTGAGGAATTTTTTCAAACATATTTCTGATATCAAGATAAATCACATCCAGATTTCCTTTCATCTACCAAACTTGTGACTTTATAAAGAGAGAGAGAGAGAGAGAGAGAGAGAGAGAGAGAGAGAGAGAGAGAGAGAGAGAGAGAGAGAAGATAAACCAGTGTAACTTGTTTTTGAGAAATTCATGTTGGGACATAGTAATCACCATGTTCTTTCCTAAATAGTCATTGACCAACTGCCTATTTGTTCTAGAACCTTTCCTGCTATTGATACCAATCTGGCAGTTACCTCCATCTTGTCTTTCTCCCTTCCTGAATATGGGAAAGACATTTGTTCATCTTCCATCTTTAGGGACCTCCCCTACTCTCTAAGAATTCTAAAAGATTATAAAAGGCTCTGAGATTATATCTGCAAGTTCCTTTAGTACACACTTGGAAGCATACAGACTTCAATTATGTTAAGGGGGCTAGGTGTTCTCATACCATCTCTCTACCTACCTTGGCCA
Organism: Intellagama lesueurii; assembly: GCA_037013535.1. Classification (NCBI taxonomy): domain Eukaryota; kingdom Metazoa; phylum Chordata; class Lepidosauria; order Squamata; family Agamidae; genus Intellagama; species Intellagama lesueurii. The sequence continues at coordinate 14,974,459 of JBAJHW010000003.1, forward strand.
GGAGCACTCACACTGCCTTCTGTAGTCTACTTGTACTAGGTTGAGCATATCAGACAAGGAAAAAAATCCCAAGGGACAAAAACATCATGGCACTGCTATATTTTAATTCAAGCTTTCGTGGATCAAGTTCACTTTCTTAGATGTGAGAGAGATTATATGATTATATCGTAGGACAGTCATAGTATACATGGCCCCATGACCAGGGGATAAAGTGACAATAGTTAGTAAAGGAATAGGTTATCAGGCTATGAATAGCATAGTTCACACAAGTGGCAAACTGTGTGGATCAATATGATGTCTCACACTTGGTAATGACCTAAGAACTCTTGACTGATATTCAGTCTTTAGCATCCATGTTTTTTTAATCTTTTTGTCTTTATATCATATGTTTTGTTTCTCTTTGAAGTCTTGTTTTGTACAAAGTGATAACAGTTTTCCTTTGGGGAGAAGGCAAAGTAGCTATTCAGCAGTTTTGCCTTCTCCTCTTGCCAGTTAGCACTTCTTCATCATGCAGTGGATCTACCACTTCCTTGTTCTTTCTCTTGCTTTGGACAGAGGTGGAAAGCCCCCTTTTATTATATTTAAACTATCTTCCAAGTCTGAACTCATTCTGAACTTTAGCCCTCTAATCTCCCTACATCCCAACTACTCACTTTTGCTTGGTTAGCTGCCCTCCTTCAATGCCACACACATTCCCCCGTTTAAATCTTGGGTTATCTAAAGCTCCTTACACTACCATCCTTGTTTTTTTTAGATGTATCCATTTCTCAAATGAATTGTAATTGTGCTTTCAGTATACCATCTTCAAGAAATTCCCATCTTTCATGTACTCCATTCTCTTTGAATATTTCTGACCATGGGACCTCAGCCAGTATTTTTAAAAGTCCAAAATGTGTACAGTATTATACTATTCTCAGGTTTTCCTTTCCTTCAGTGTAACAAATTGTAAGAGGGCACTGTCACTTCCACCCACAGTTCTCACTATTTCCCCCTTGCTAATGCTTTCCTGTTGATAAGGTTCAGATCCAGAAGAGCTGATTCCTTCTTTTGGGTCTTCCTCTTTCTGCAGCATAAGTTGTCTGAAGGCAAGTGAGAAATCATTGGCCAATATGCTGGTTGGGGCTGGTGGACTACAAAAGCAATTTTTCTAAGCTCTGCTTCTTGATTTGAAACTAGGAGGTGGTGATAGTAATCATTATTCCAAAGAAGCCATATTTGGTCTTGGGTCACCTCTTACGGATCATAATTTCACAGAGACTTCCTAGCCAAGGGACATCTGCTAGACATAACATGAATGGCTTGAGAAGGATCTGAGAAGGAACAAATTGAAAGTATGACAAAAATGGAACCGTAAAAGTTCATCTTGAGTGTGTTTTCAGAAAACTTGTCAATGGGAGGTAGATTGCACACACCCACACCTTTCCTTCTTTCTTGTCATTCCTTTGGCAACTGAATGGATAACAGAGAAAGGAGTTTTAATGGGGGACACTAAGTGTTTTACTTTCTTCTGGTGTATTTTTAAAGCATTTTAAACTGTTTCAAAATAGTACTCTTTTAATATTATTATAAATGTAACTGTATTTAATAGTATAGGTTGTGTTTTTGGTTGTATCTGTGTTTTTAACCATTCTGTAAACCATCATGGGTGCCTGTATTGGCAGAAAGGTGAGATATAACAGATTAACAAAACCAATCTAAAATGTCATCTGCAGAGACTAGTTCTCCCCCATTCTTATGCAAGTTAAGTCTGATAAGACTAAACCTTGTAAAGAATTTTTTTCTAGGATGCTTTTATATAAGGCACAATGAACTTTGGAGCATTTGGCCAAAAATACTTTCAGACAGGTCGAAGCAAGAAATAGTGCTTTCCAGCTCAGAAAGAGGATCAGTCACTCTGCACACATCAGCTGACAAGCACTCGTTAGGTGGCAGCACTAAATAAGTTACTGACCTACTGTAGCTGCTCCAAAGATCATAAATACACACACACACACACACACACACAGCACAAAGAGACATGTCTTTCATATCCCATGCACATCACTGCTTTAATCACAGAGGTCCCTTCACTGGCAGGGCTCAGTGACACTGCAGCACAACATATGTGTACAGGACAGAACGAAGCCCTATAGTTCTTCAAAACACAGCTGTGACTTCACCCATCTCTATTCTTGCCACTCTGCTCCACAAGCTGAAGTATGGCCTGGCCATACCAGAGCAGCTGCCACAACCACTTCATGTGCTTTTTGGTTTCCCACACTTTTATCCAAGTGAGATAAAAGCACAGGAACTTGACCATCCTAATAACCCTTTAATGACATTCTTAAGGGGCAGGAAAAAGGATATATGAAGAATGTGAATGTACTTGTGTGTTTTAAAAAAATATAAATAGCAGGAACAGGAGGGGGGGGGTCAACATACACACAAATACCCACCAAAGCTATCTCCCCCTTCCCCCTCACAATATGTCAGTTATTCAAGTTCTCTTTTAGTGGCTGACGTGAAGTGCAGATCTTGGAGCATTTATCTGCCGTAATTGTGTCCTCCTCCAACTTCTTGCCTGATGAGTGGGTACTTCTAGATCTGGCTTCCTCAACCTGGTGCCTCAAAATATTTTGGACTACAATTCTCATCAATCTCAGCCAACACAGCTAGTGGAGTTATAATCCAAAATGTATGGGAAGCACCAAACTAGGGACAGTTGTTCTACATAATGAAACAATGCAGTAAATAGTCCCTATCTTAGATTTTCTTGGCAGAGGAATCTTGTGGTGCAGTGGTTAAACTACAGTACTACAGCCAGAACTCTATTCACAACCCAGGTTCAATCCCAGGTAGCTGGCTCGAGGTTCACTAATTTTCCATCCTTCTGAGGTCAGTACCGTATTTTTCCGTGTATAAGATGATACTTTTGTATAAAATCTTTACTTTAAAAATTGAGGGTCGTCTTATACACGGAAGTAATCCAAAGAGAGAACCACACAATTGCAAAACTGCTCATACCTTGCCTCTGCAAACAGGCTTCCTCCAATCATGAGGCTTAGCTTCCTCCAATCACGAGCCTTATGTCAGCTGATGCTGAACAAACCAATTGGAACACACCTTGTTGGAGGTGGAGCATGTAGGCAGTGCTCAGATGCAACAGGGACTGGTAATGTCGGAGCATTCTGAGCCCAGAGGCTGAACAAAGTGATATGCTCAAAGCTAAGTGTGATGCATAATATGACAGTACTGGTATGTAAATGTTACCTAATTATGAAATAAAATGTGTTTTTTATGTTTAAAATATTGATTTCTTAATTTTGGGTTGGAAAAGTGGGGGGTGTCTTATACATGGGGGTGTCTTATACATGGGGCAGAAGTACAGTAAATTGAGTACCCAGCTCCCTGAGGGAGGGGGCAACATGTAGCCTGCATAATTAAATTGTAAACTGCCCAGAGAGTGCTTTAAGTGTTATGGGGTGGTATACAAGCAGCACACTTTTTTTTCTTTGCTTTCTGCTCACAGTTGATATTGTGATTCAGTAAATTTTCACAACCACCACCCAAGCTTTTTCTCTGAGTTACACATGGACAACAGCTACCTGGTATGGCATTCAAAGTCCTATCAAAGCCCTGACTTCAGGACTATTTTCCCAAAAGCAGGACAAAAAAAATGTTGGGGTGTGGGGGAGAAAATTGCCATCCATTCAGATAATAAAAAAATATGAGCAAATGAATGTAGAAAGATGACTCCACCGTGTCTTTGTGGATGGGGGAGGCAAGCTCTAAAATGTTTTCAGAGACGTGTTTGAAAAAGCTTTGACCACAGAAATATAGACTTCACCATCAGAGCATGGTTTAAGCAACCACTGACTCCAATGGTTTTTAAAGGATTTATGTATATTCATAGAACCAAGTCTGTTGAGCTAAAGCTATGGAACTAAGCCATAGGAATACCATTATGGTTCTTATTTAAAAGGGTCATAGCTCAGTGTACAGCACAATCGACAAGTATTTCAAGATGAGACTAAAACTTCTGCTTGAAACACCTGCCAATCTGTGTCAACAAGGCATCTTCCCATGTTCTTGTGTCTATCAATAGTCCATCAACAAAGCCATGACAGTAAATAAAACTTCCATGTTCAGAACTACGTACCTAAGTAAAAGATGCTAGATACAAACAAGAAAATAGTCTGCTTCTGTTTCTGCAAGCATGTGGCTAGCCATTGCCAGAATATTATATGCAATTAGGTAAGATATTTGCCCAGGTTCAGCATGGCAGATCTTCCATTTTCTATCTCAAAAAACTAACATGAAAAATACAGTAGACATAAGCAGGTTATTTTGCTCCAAAGAACCGCACTGGAAACATATGAACTGAAGTTAATCTGAATACTGCATTATGCATAATTAAGAACAACTCATATAATATTTGCATGTATGTGGTGGATTTCAGCCATCTCCCTTTGGGCTATGTTTTCCATAGCAGAGATCCAGCTTCAAAATGTAATTCCTGGCATGACGAGTCTTCCCCCTGGCCAAGTGCATCTATATGTCAACCAAAGTTCTAAGGAGGCATTGATATTGCCAAACCCAGTCCAGAAAATTCAGTCCAAAAATTCCCAACCACCAGCACATACCAGAGGGTCACAAAGTAGCTTGAGTGGTGTGTTCCTAATAAAGTCATAAGCACAAAAGGAACCTCTGCTTTTCCAAAGGAGCGGCTGCTCAAAAGGCTATACTAAATTCAAAATGCCCCAAAAACGTAATTTGCTGCGACACTACTCTATCTGTTTGCTGCAGTAAAAATAACAAAGAATCTTGGGGCAAGATTAACAGATTTTACTTAGTATAGCCTTTTGTGGACTGCATCCCATTTCATGCATTGGATTAAATGGACTGCAGTCTACTGAAAGTTTGATTGTGGAGAGAGAGAGAGAGAGAGAGAGAGAGAGTGTGTCTTTCAATATTAGCTACTACCTCTCTCTATGTCACTGAGTGCAATGCCTACTAGGTCACTGATTTTATCAGCAAGGGTTGGCTTCAGGCATTCAGTAATGATTGTACAGTTTTCATTGAGTGCTATGTCTACCTGTTTTGCATGGGCTGAACTATATCACACTAGACTGGTGTATTTGCCCACAGAGTAACATAGGGCCAAGGCTGTAGTTCTTAGTGTTCATTGTGTTGTGCCCCAACTAATTCTTGATAGCTTTTGAAGAAAAAATATCTATTGTGCTTTGACACACTATAGAGAAACCATGTGTCCTGTTTCAGAGAAAATAGCCTATATCTGAGGAGCTGTTGGAGGTTACTTCTCTGTTTGAAGCTGTTCTACAAGTAAAGGGCTATTCAGCCTATGACTGATAAAAAGATAAAGAACAACAAGAAAGGAGACAAAGGTCCTCCATGTTGCCTATCCACAGTTAGCACCTTGACAGCTTTTAATTACTTTGAATTAAACACTTCTGGTGCCTTATGTAAGTTACGCTGGCACAAAGTTATGCAACAGTATTTTGCCCAATGTTAAAAATAAGGTTCTGTTTAAATTCTGTGTAAATTATAATCACCATTTTAAATTCTGCATCTTTACAAATAAAGTAAGACAGTATATGCATTTCATACAACCATCTTTTCTTTTATTTGGTGGTCACCCTAGCACTGGTATAAGCGGTTCTTGCTTTCAAAGAACAAGATCCAACAAGGAAGAACAAGGGAGCACTACATAAACCCCACAGACTCCATATGGGGTCCACACAATAATCAGAGCATCCCCCCACACAGGCCACTTCACCATAACAATGGGCATTTTGCTAGTTACATGCAGCCAATCTATATATATATATCCACAGCTGTGTAGCAGTTGCAAAAAATACATAACCAGATTTATTTTGCTGATCTCTGCAGTTTGCGTTGTTTTCTTTCAGCAGCTTGAAACACTAACTCTGAGGCTAAGTTCCTTGTGTTTCGATTTTCTTTGAAGGATGGGGGAGGGACTGGGCTGAAACAGCAATGGGGGAACCTCCCCTTGCTGTGGACGCTTTCCACTGAAAGTAGATCACATTGTGGCATTACATTTTATACCATACTGTTCAAGAGAAGAAACATTGAAACGTGCCTGCACTGTTTGCCAAAAGGACTCTGTGTCATGCAAGCAGTGCATAATTTCATCAGACAGGACGACTTTGTTCCAAGAATCTTCAGTACTGTAAAATTTAAAACGCTGGTCACTAACTTCAAACTGGTACTATAGTTGAAAAAGTGAATTCTGCTTATTAACACACAATTTCTTTTACCTTTTCTGGTTCTTGTTATTTTTGTAAGAGTCTGCAGTTCTTTATTCCAGTCATCATTATTAATTTGAAGCTGTTTGCTGAAACATGCTTTAAAATGAACATACTCCAGCCATAATATGCTAGCAGGGGGTAAATGCAAATGTAAACCTTGATTCATTTAACATTTATATGGCCAGAAATGGTTGCCGAGGGCCTGCTGACAATGGAGTACCCTCCTGTAGTGCTCAGATACCATAGGCATCCTTTCCGGGTGGGGACTCTTCAGCACACTAGCATTGCTATAATTTAGCTACCTTGCAGAAGAGAAGCCATTTTGACGAAAAGCAGTAAGAGACATTCTTTCCCATATAATTCTCATTCTAGCTGAGAGCCCAGTTATATGGTGTCTGTCTGTCTCTCCAGCCAGCCATTTATATGCTGCCTTTCTCACAGAATGAAGATCCAAGGCAGCTTACAAAAAAAATTAAAACAATAACAGATTCAAACACAATAATAAGCATTAAAATTGAATTAATTTCAATTATATTATTAAAATACAATTAAAATTAACACTCCTAGCTTATTTTAAGTTAGCAATAATCTAACTTAAAAACAATGAGAACTGACACATTCCCTGGGAAACAGGAGGCAATTAATTGCGAAAAACTTGCTTTCATCTGCTGCTGGAAAAACAGTAGAGAGAGAGCAAACCTAATCTCTCTTGATACAGAGTTCCACAGCCAGAGCATGGCCATAAAAAAGCCCCATTCTCAAGTTCCCAAGAGAAGGTGGTGGGTCCATGAGAAGGGCCTGTCGTTCAGATCTTACAGCCAGGGAAGCTTGTATGAGAAAATAAGGTCCGCCAAACACCTGAACTCAAGTCATATGAGGTTTTATAGGTCATAATCAGTGCTCCAAATTGTATCCAGAAATGAACTGGTAGGCAGTGAAGCTGTTGGAAGAACAGCTATATATTCCTTATAAGCAACCTTGGGAAGCAATCTGGTTGCACTGTTTTGGACTAGTTGAAGTTTCTGCACACTCTTCAAAGACAGCCCCAAGAATCCAATCAGGTTGTAACTAAGTAATGTGTCACTGTAGCCAAGTCAGACATTTCCAGGAACAAGTCAACTTGCCCATCATCTTTCACTGTGCAGGCACACTTTGGCTGCTGTTGAGAACCAAGGATCCAGGTTCAGGAAAAGACATCATATAACAGTGATTCCCAACCTTGAGTCCCCAGATGTTCTTGGACTAAAACTCCCAGATGCCTTCACTACTAGCTGTGCGGCCAGGATATCTGGGAGTTGTAGTCCAGGAACATCTGGAGACCCAAGGTTGAGAACCACTGTCATATATACATGAGGGAACTCCTTAAGTGCTGATCATGTGTGATTGTCACAGTAGGAGTTTTCTCACTTCCCATAATTTGCAAATTAGCTCACTTTGTTTTGGGTCTGGTCTTCAGGGTCACAAGCACACTCTTCCTTTATAAGCCTGGATTCTTAAAAATGAAAGACTACTACAATCATGTCTCTCAAATACTAATTTATTTCAGCTCTGATGTCAGGTTATTTGTAAGAAATCATCTGACCTTGTATGGTATGGTGAGTAATAGTAGTGTAGGATCATGAGGATAAAGTTAGAAGGGTAAGAAGGGAGCCACAGAACTGTTTTATATATTATGAAAATTGTGATAAACAAATAACCACTTTGGATTGTAGACAACAGCATTTCTCAATGCCCTCCTTTCCTCAACATAAAATGTTAGCTGAATGTCACAGACTAGTAAGCCAGAGCCTCTTGTTTATGTGCTACTCTGCTACATGCAATGGACATACATGAAACACAACGCATCAATCCACCTCCATACTGAAGGAGCCCAGTCCTGAAAGTTCTGCCTCCACTTATACAATGGTTGAGGGAGGCAGAAGAAAAGCTCAGATGGATGCACATGAACTCAAGTGTCTTCATTTTTCTACATGTACATGGGCTGACAAAGATTCTTATTCTGTCTCTGACTCAAAATTATTTTTAAAATATTATAATGGATTCTTTAGACAAGCCTCTTAAGCTACCCCATTCTCTGTGTCATGTACCATCAAGCTGATTGTGACTTATTGCAACCCCAGCAGGTTTTCCAACTTGTGCAAGATATTTAAGTAGTAGTTTTACCATTGTCACCCAACAGTAAGTTCCCATGACTGAGCAGAGATTCAAACTCAGGTTGCTGGAGTCCTAGCCCGACACTCTATGCACTACACTACACTTGTTCTCACCTCTTTCAAGCTTAGTTCCTCCAAACATCTGATCACCTGCTATGATGCAATTCTTGTCCAACTGCTGTGTGTCTACCACAAATTGTTTCTAAGTACCTCTCCTTTCTCTCTCCAAGTTAATTTACTAATCCAGGCAGATGAGTACTGATGAGAGTACTATGAGATTTTTACTGTATTCTAGCACTGAGGAATCTCACAGGTACTAAGCTCTGTTCTTTGATTCCTACTAACACTTCAAGTTAAGTCCACCAGTTATGTCACCAGAGAGAATGCCAACTTTGCACAAAGCCTGAAGCACCAAATGTCATGAGAAAGTTCTACACATGTGCAAAAGGATCTTATTTATTTTATTTATTTATTTATTTAACTTATATTCCGCCCACACTACCCAAAGGTCTCTGGGCGGCTTACAACAGTTAAAATACAATAAAAAGACAAAACAATTAAAATGTAATTAAAATATATACTCTAAAAATTGCCATCAGGACCCACGGTTGATATTATTTCAGTTAAAAGCCTTCTGGAACAGGAAGGTTTTGACCTGGCGCCAAAATGTCATCAGCGTCGGCGCCAGACGAATCTCAGTCGGGAGGGCATTCCATAGTCTGGGGGCAGCTGCCGAAAAGGCCCTTTGTCTACAAGCCATCCCTCTTACCACCTTGAGGGACGGCTCTTTCAAAAGGCCCCCCTGGCTAGATCTTAACTGCTGGGTAGGTTCATATCTTGTCCCATGTCTCCATTTATTCATCTTCCTAATTATGTGTAGAATTCCTGATTTGCAATTCAGAAGGAAGGTAAGTGGGCTGGTGAGATAGCTCATAAACAGAAAAAGGTAGATGTACAAAGAAAACATTCTGTTAGGTCTCAAGTCAAAATGTTTTTAACACAGAGATGTCCTGTCATAAATTTGTATCAACCAATGAATTGCAGCACACTGCAAGTGGAGTTTCTGGCTTTTAACAATGCATGTTGGGAAACAGATGTATCATAAAGATACAGCCAGCAGCTGTTCCACATGCTCAAAAAAAGGGAAGAGAAAGGAAATGGGGTCACTGACAGCCCTCCTGAGTTCCATCCGGCTCTGCTCTCCCCAGTTGCCACCAAGCAGCCATTCCACCAGACTAAGGAAGCTCAGAACATTAAGAACTTGTGCCTGAGTTTTCTTGTTTCCTTGTCCATCCCATTCCCTTTCCTTTTGTGTTTTGTCTTTTTAGACTGTGTACCTGACAGCACACAACTGACTTGTATTTTTAAGGATGTGAAAGTCTTTCCAAAATCCTCCTGAGTTGTAAAGCAGCATCTAAATACTGTAAATAAATAAAATAATGCTATAAATAAATGAAACTATGACTTTCAGTTTATAACATGGACTCGCCACACAAATTTTAGGATTATCAGTATATTTGGATGTATTTCAAGGACAAAAAAATAAGCCAAATGTTGCCTCACTGTTAATACTCTATGCAACAAAAAAACTGGGAGAATGCTGTAAAGGCACATGGGAGTTGGAGATAAACAGATCTGGGCCTGTGGACATCTGGAAACTCCTGTGTAAGTAAGTGACTTGGAGCTTCTCAGAGGAAAACAATAAATAATTAAACACTGTTTGTGGCTTATTTTGCATAGTGTATTTTAACTCGATGAAAGCAAAAGAGATGTAGCTCAAATGACGCATAGCAAGACAAGGCACAAATTACACACCCTGGGGCTGTAATGGGCATAGACTTCTGGCCCTCTTCACTGGAAGTCTGGGTCAGCTCTTCGTATGACAAGAGCTGACTTTGAACTCACTTCCTTCCTTCCTGCTCCCTTCACAGTGCATGGAGATGAAAGTTTCTGGTGGGAGCACCTATGGTTATGTGAGTGCAGGCTCTCTAACCCCACATATACTGAGGCATGAACTACACATTGGCTGAAACTCTTTGCTTAGCATAATAAGTCCCACCAAAATAGGCTCACTGAACCAATCTACTGACTCTTCCATACATTCCACTGATCCAAACGGGCCTAACTCTAATTGTAACCTATTACATTAAAGTAAGTTGCAACTAGGAAAGGCCCACTTGAATCAATGGAATTTCTGGAGAAGCTGACTCACTAAATCCCCACTGCTTCAACAGGCCTAACTAGTGTGACCTACTACACTTAGCAACAGGATTTCAGCCAATATACTTAACGTGTCACTAAAAGAGGGATCACCGTAGGTGCATCACTGTCACAGTAGGAGCTTTGTTCAGCTAATGTAGTTTGCAAATTAGCTTGTTTTGTTCTGCGATGGATGTTTGGAAGTAAAACACAGGCTTTGTTTGTAAGTCTGATTTCTCAAATATGAGAAGTGCCTGAATCACATGCCTGGATTTAATCTTTGGGACATTGGTGCAGGCACTGGTCACCTCCCGGATCGACTACTGCAATGCTGTCTACATGAGGCTTCCCTTGAGACTGACCTGGAGACTACAGCAGGTCCAGAATATGGCAGCCAGACTGGTGGCTAGTGTGAGCAAATTTGATCACATCTCCTCAGTGCTAGCCAGCATCCACTGGTTACCCATTGTATCCCAGATCAGGTTCAAGGTTCTGACACTCACGTATCATGGCTTGGGGCACATAACCTGTCGGAGCATCTTTCCCCAATGTCATCTGCCCGACCACCAGACCTTCTCTGGCCAGGCCCAAAGGTCATCTACTAGATATAGGGCCTTCTTGGCGGTGGCACCTATGTTATGGAATCAGTTCCCAGAGAAGCTACACCTGGTCCCCTTCCTGTACTCATTAGGAGGCAGTTAAAAACACTATTATTCAGGGAGGCCTTTCACATCAACCCCAGTTGAATGCCTTGCCTCCAGTCTTGCCTCGCTTTGAAAATTGATTGTTTAAGTTTTTAGACTATGTTTTTGCTATTTATGTTGTATTTAGTTCTGTATAGTTTGTTTTAACTGTTTGCAAATTGCCCAGAATAGTGCCCCTGTTTTCTCTGATGTTTCCAATGGAGAGAAGCAGAGTGGAAGTCCTGCATTCAGGTAACTGCAGGATTGCTTAAGCATTCACTTCTGAGAACAGTAAGAAAAGTATGATGAAGGCATGCACAGCTTGAGGGTCATTTCTGATCCGTCTACCATGAGAAAGTACATGCATACCAGGTGTGAGAACAGAATGTCAGAAAGACTTATACATTTCTCCTTTGTCAGTTAAATTTGAAAGTATTTGGGAAACCAGAGAAATGGCAGACAGATAAGCATTTAATGTTAATCTAGAAACAAATACTGTATACCATTTACTTTGCTTGTGACAATATAGAGATACAACTGCAGAATTCACAGAAATGGCAAAAGTTCCTTTTGTGAATTGTAAAAGTTACTTTTATGTTGGTTAGAGGATTCTGGGAAGTGTATTCCAGCTAAATAATTTTGGAAATCTTTGTCAACTGAAGCAAAGACAAAAATCATCTGCTGCCTCTTGCTCTGTCATCCCAATGCAATAAAGCTGCTCCTGCAGTCAAACGGTATGCTCTTTTGTTTTTAAATTACCTACATCTGGAACTGTGATGGGAACCTCTTGTTGCTTTAAGTCTCCATAAATGAGTACCACCCACTCAGTATTCAACACTTTTTGCAGCATGAGCCAAATTGTCCGTGCCAAATTGTACGAAGCTGGCTTGAGTGCATGGTAGCACTGATCTTAAATAGGTTACAGAGTTCAGAATACTTATTTTGACAGCAGACTCAATGCACATCTCTCAGTCTCACTCTATATCTACTCACTTTGCAATCAACTAAAAAATGCAAGACATCCCTGATAAGGAACAACAGTTGATCCTCCCTCTGCAGTCTGAGCTGTCATCAAGAACTCATCTAAGAATATATCAAATTGTTTTCGCCAGGGTTCATTTATATAGTTCTCCATAAATATCCTTAAACTCACTAGTTTGGTTGCTTTGTCAACACAATCAAAAGGCAAAATGAAAATGAAGGGAAGTAAACAAGAAGTAGCAGAATTGATAGCTGAGCCTATGCATGTCACAAAAGACAAAAGTATGGGTCACAAATCTTCAGCAGCAACCAGGTTAATGTTTTCAAGACATGATTCCAACAGATCTCTGGGCCGAAGACTTGCAAATGGAAGTCCATAACACCAAACACTAAACACAGGAAATGATCTGCTAAATACTGGAATTTGAAAAACTTAAGAGAGTGCCCCTTCTAATGACTGGCTCAGACAGAATCCTATGAGCTCTGAGCAGCATAATTACAAAATTGTATAAGCTATATGCATAATCATTTCAGTTGGCCGCTGTACACTCAGACATTCAACAACATGCACTCAGCTATGTGCCTGGGTGTACACCAGACAGCCAAAATACTGGAAAAAAACTTGCACAATTTCCCTTTCTCATTAATTATTTCACAATAGGATTCTGGACTATGTGTAATATATAGTCTGACATAGAATGGATTGGAACAAAAGCTTACTTGCAAGTAGAAAACTAGCACACCATGGGAGTTGTGGTAGAACATTTCTTCTCTCTCACACTGATATGTTAGTTTTCTACTTACAAGAGAGTTGTTTCTAATCTGCAGGAAGAATATTCAAAAACAGTCTCACCCCGTCTCAGTCTAAAGCACTATAATGTGTTATGCTACTGCACACCCACCTCATCCTGCTGCCTGAGTAAACCCACTTCATGCAAACTGCATGGTGATTAATAACTAAACTAAGTGAAACTGGATATCATAGAAATCATAGAAAAGTGACGTTGGAAGGGGCCTACAAGGCCATCAAGTCCAACCCCCTGCTCAATGCAGGAATACAATCAAAGCATATCTGCCAGGTAATAATCTAAGTTTTTCTTGAATGCCTCCAGTGTTGGAGCACTCAACAACTCCCGAGGTAACTGGTTCCACTGTCATACTGCTGTAATAGTTAGGAAGTTTTTCCTGATATTCAACTGAAATCTGGCTTCCTGTAACTTGAGCCCATTGTTGCGTGTCCTGCACTCTGGGATGATGGAGAACAGATCTTGCCCCTCCTCTGTATGACAGCCTTTCAAATATTTGAAAAGTGCTATCATATCGCCCCTCAGTCTTCTTTTCTCAAGGCTATGCATGCCCAATTCTTTCAGCCTTTCCTCATAAGGATTGGTTTCCAGCCCCCTGATCATCCTTGTCGCCCTCCTCTGAACTTGTTCCAATCTGCATCCTTCCAGAACTGGACACAATACTCAAGGTGAGGCCTAACCAGTGTTGAATAGAGGGGGACTTTCACCTCGCGGTGTCATGGTTGAGATTATGGGGGTTTAAAGCATGTATGAAGATGGGATATGTACAGTAGTTGTGAACAATGTAAAATGGAATCCATATTGGTTCTATGTAAGAATGATTTTGTATGATGGGAATGTTGTCCAGGAGGACTGTGAGAATGTTTTTCCTTTAGCCAGTTCTCCCAGGACCAGATAAGAAGACCAGACACTTGTTATGGCGAAGAAGAGGGAAGAAGGACGAAAACAACACCTGCTTTCTCAAGAGAAGAAGAGGAGGAGAAGACTTCTACCACCTTACACTGTGATTGGATGACAGCGTGGGAGACGAAGAAGACAGGAGGAGCCTAGAAGATAGAAAAATGAACTTTTGCCATGTGCAGTGTTCCTTCTTGTTCCTTTGTTGGAACCAGAGATTTTTCTAGGTCTTTTTTCCTGCTGCCCTGTGCCAGGGAAAGGACTTGGGAGATGTAGAGAGATGAACCTACCCTAGGAAAGCTTGTAGAGATTTTTAGAGCTTTTATAATGAAAAGGGAATTAGTTGCCTTAATTGTAATTGTAACAATCCTTGGAAATGCATTATTGCTATGCTTTTGCATCAAACTGACTTTATTCTGTAAATCTATATTTTTTCAATAAAAAAGATTAATTCTAAAATCTTTTGGTCTCTTGAACAGCAAAGCCTGTCGCAGCCATTCCCAGAGGGGGAGGCAAGGTCACAGTACGCTACTGAGTCCTACCTTATTGAGCTTAGTAGATTTTAGGACTACAAAGCTCATGTGTAACTTCCTGCTGAACTTTGTTAAGTGTAAGCAAGTATCTTGTTAGGGCAGACTTGTAAGAAGGAGTTTGTTGTACGCCCTGGCTGAGGTCAATAGGACTCAACCCAGCTGAGTAGGGGTACTCAGACTTCCAATTACTCTCTGTCCGACCGACCAAATTCTCCCCCACAAGGAGGCTGGGTTGTGACATGCGGTATTTGGAAACTATACTTCTATTAATGCATCCTAAAATAGCATTAGCCTTTTTTGTAGCCACATCACACTGTTGGCTCATATTTAGCTTGTGATCTACGACAATTCCAAGATCCTTCTCACTTGTAGTTTTGTTGAGCCAGGTCTTCCCCCATCTTGTAACTGTGCAATTGGTTCCTTTTTCTGAGGTGCAGTACTTCGCACTTATCCCTGTTGAATTTCATTCTGTTGCTTTCGGTCCAGTGCTCCATCCTATCAAGGTCATTTTGAATTTTGTTTCTCTCTCCTAGGGTATTAGCTATTCCGCCTAATTTGGTATAATCTGCAAATTTGACAAGCATTCGCTGCACTCCCTCATCCAAATCATTAATAAAAATATTGAAGAGCACCAGGCCCAGGACTGAGCCTTGGGGTACCCCACTAGTTACCTTCTCCCAGTTAGAGAAGGACCCTCTGAGTCCTCTGAGTACGATTCTGTAGCCAACTGTGTATCCACCTGACACTTGATCTATCCAGCCCACACCTAGTTAGCTTGCTAATCAGGGTATCATGGGGCACTTTGTCAAAAGCTTTGCTGAAGTCAAGATATACTACGTCTACAGCATTCCCTCTGTCTATCAGGGAGGTGATCTGATCAAAAAACGAGATTAAATTAGTTCGGCAGGATTTGTTCTCGACAAATCCGTGTTGGCTTCCAGTTATTACTGCATTGTTTTCTAGGTGCTTGCACAATGACTGCTTTATGATCCGTTCCAGAATTTTGCCTGGGATTGATGTCAGGCTGTCTGGCCTCTAGTTCCCAGGTTCCTCTTTTTTGCCCTTTTTGAAGATAGGGACATTGACCCTCCTCCAATCCTCTGGCACCTCACCCGTTTCCCATGATTTCAAGAAAATAATGGATAGCGGTTCTGAGAGTTCTTCAGCCAGTTCCTTCAGTACTCTCGGATGCAGTTCATCCAGCCCTGGAGATTTGAACTCATTCAAGGTGGTAAGGTATTCCTTGACTATTTGTTTATCTATCTCCAGCTACAATCCTGTCTCCCCCACTTTCACTTCCAATTTGTTTGGAAGTTCATAGTCTGTCTTATGGGAAAAGACTGAACTAAAATAGGAATTGAGCACCTCTGCCTTTTCTTTGTCCTCTGTTATAATTTTTCCATTTCCATTGCGGAGCTGTGCCATTATGTCTTTTGTTTGTCTTTTGCTACTCACATACCTGAAGAATGCTTTTTTATTGCTTTTAGTGTCTCTAGCTAACCTCAGCTCATTCTCAGCTTTTGCCCTCCTAATGCCATCCCTGCATATGTGCCTTGTCATTCAAAAATAAGCATGGACAGATTAGCAGCCTTTGTTACTTACGGAAATATATCAGAAAAGTTCAGAAAAATAGGAATAAGACTTTAAACTGCACAAATTATTGTTATTTACAATGTTTATTTGTTAAAATGAATTTATATTTTGGATGTGTTACAAAATCAGCATTAGAAGAGAGTGAAACTATTTAAATAGTGTTGTATTATTTATTTTATTTATAAATAATAAACAAACTGTATTAAGCATACCACTTAATACAGTAACATTTCCAAAGAGCTCACAATAAAATACTCATACAATTATACAAAAGAAATGAAGATGATTTACAGGCAGTTTTAAAGTAAAAGCATTTCAACAGCCCATATAAAAACAGAGCTAGGAGGCAATCCCTACTGGTTAGAAAAATATGCATTAAGAACTCTTACGGCACTTGGCATGGATTCAGCTTCTTGAATTATAGTGAAAGAATGTTCCTGAAAATGTATATGTCTTCTGAATATGTTGCCCTGTGGAACAACCAGTATCATATGATTACTTGTGCTAATTTGCAAGTTGATGCTTTATGATCTCTTAAAAGGCCTATCATTAAAGCTCATGCCCCCTTGACTATGTTACGTGTAAATACCTTCCAGAAGACTTCTGAGAAGTGATGACAATAATGGGATACAAAATAAGAGCCAATGAAGATTGGGGCAGATATAAAGTCAATGCTGCATCAGAGAATCTCCAATCAAGAATCCTCGACATTCTAAAAAAACAAAACAAAAAAAACTACTACCATTTCTTTGGGGACAGTCATTTAAAAATTAAGAGTGTTAAACAATCCAGTCTGTCATCGAAGCTACCAAGATGAATTTGACCCAACTCCGGGAGGCAGTGGAAGACAGGAGGGCTTGGCGTGCTCTGGTCCATGGGGTCACGAAGAGTTGGACACGACTTAACGACTAAACAACAACAAAACAATCAATTCAAGACTGCAGCATAGACAGGTCCTTGGGAGCACACAGACTTAATGTCCTGGTTATCTGAAAGAAGACTGAGGTTAGTTCTGTTATTAAGCACTCCCTATGTGGCAGTGCAAAAGATCATATAAAGCACTTTTAACTAAGGATTATTAGAACCCTATGCATAGGCACTTTCAGCACAAAAGGTACAGCATAAACACTGATACAACAGGACCACTGTCAAGGGAGAATCCGACAAGCCACAATTAAGTGCTTCTGGATCAACTCAGTAGAGTCATTAATTTAAAGCTGCCTCAGCAACTACCATCACAACACAAAATGCTTACATAGCCTTTGGAGAAACAGATACAAATAGTGCATTCCGCTTGGTGTATTTGGAAGGAATTCTTTACTTGGGAGCAATAAAATTTATGCTGAATATGAATAGCTACTATCAGGGTGCTCTCACAACATACTACATTCATTTGTTCCTTGCCAGCAGAAACCTGGATCAACTGTCATGACAAAAGTCTAAACTTCATGTTGCAGGTAATTCTGTCGTTCTTTCTCAGAATGATTTAATTTAGACAATGTAGGTTGCCATCTGCAGTGAAATACTGGCATCTGTGTCTTTCCTCCAGTGGGAAACAGAAGCAGCACAGAATGAAGTGATTTACAGCTGAAAAATGGCAGAAAGAGACGGGATCAAGAAACCACCTCCTCATATCAGTCTTCAAACTGTAGAACTTGGTAGCTGCATCATCGTTTCAAAAGTCCAAAATGAGAATCATGTAATTCTAACTCCAACACTTAGTTCTGTCCTATAAATACCACAGAAATTAATTAATTTATTTTCCTGGAGACATGCTTAAGATACATGTGGAAGCTGCACCTCTTTTCTACAGTTGTGGCAATCACTTCAACAGGAAAATCAAGCTCCTCAACATGTCCTACCATTTGTCTTTAAATTCTGCAGGTGTGCACCTGCTTTATATGCAAACCTAAAGTGTAAACACCACACAAAACAGTAGTACTATGTTAATTTTTAAGGACACTTTAAGGCCATCAACATATGCAGAGAGTGTCCACTGATGATTCTGGAAACCATGTCCCATGTGGAATGGCTGAAAATGCTGAGCAGGTTTAACATGCAGATGACAAGATTAAAGGGGAGCTATGACAACAGATTTTAAATATCTGAAGGGCTGTCATCAGAAGACAGAACAGACTTGTTCTCTGATGTTCCCAAAGGCAAGACTAAAAACAGTAGGTGGAAATTTCATGGAAGAATATTCAGTTACATATTAAGAGAAGGGCAGGAGCTTTCCTTTACTGGACGGCAAGTAGAGATGCACATGGCAAAAGTTTTTTTTTTTGTTTCAGTTTCTTTCAGGGAGCACCTCCATAATTTCTGGCTTTTTGTGTGTGTGTGTGCACACCAATCCTTTCATGTACCACAAAAGGGGCTGTCTCCTTTGACTTATTTCATTTTGTCCCATTCATTTTTTTTCACTTGTCCAAACAAGCCCTAGGAATCTGCAAAAACTACTCAAAAAAATCAGAGCCAAGGCAACAGAGAATCAATCTACACTAAGAACAAGTAATGGTACAACCAACAACACCCACCACCAAACAAAACACCTCCCCTCAAAACACCCCACTGAAATATACACCTTTAACAAAACAAATAAAGTCAATTAACTACGTAAATAACAACTTAAAAAATTAAATAAACAGGAAAAGCACCTGCCACAAACATACACGGGAAAAAATAGCAAAATAAAAAATACATGCACAGTCTCATGTCCCAAGAAACAAGAAAGGCAAGCAATCAAATAAATGCAAAAACATTAAAATCAAAGCCCCCACAACCAAAACAATTACAATATATATTAAACTTGATATTTTCTTTCTCTTCTTTTCTTTGAGTCCAGTGCAGCCACAGGCAGGGAGCAAAATGAAATGGAGTTGGGTGCAAAAACCAAGAAAGAAAGGCAAGTATCCAGGCGCATAGGCAGGCAGGCAAGCAAAAAGGTGGCATAAGATGATGGGTGCCAGGAAAGAGCTAGCAAACCCACAAGGAATGAGTGGAGTGGGCAAAGAAAGTATCCACACTGGGTTTCAACCAATCCAGACTCTTCTACAGATTCAAATGTCCTGCTGCACCCAGAAATTCTGACTGGCCTCTGACAGAAGCCCTTGCAGCACTATTTGATGGAAAATTTCATGGGGAATTTGACAGGCACTGGTGAAAGAAGGACAAACAGAAGTGGAAAAACTAAAGGTACACGCAATTTTCATGGACTCCTCTTTCATTAAAATGAATAATTTGTTCCTAAGAGGCTCTCTTTTTGGAAAATTATGAACGACCAAACCCCCCCCCCAAAAAAAAGAGAGAGAAAGAACCTTTCTTCGATTTTTTCATTAGCTACAAAATGGAAGTCTCATTCCTAAAGGTTAGTAAAGTCTGAGTAGCCAACTATGAGGGATGTTTTCACATACTGCATAGCAGTTTCTATAGGCAGGACTAGATTACCACAAACAGTCTTCCCCAATCTATGATGAAACAGGATTTCTAAATTTGAGTACTATATAGAAAGCCACATTAGGGAACCCTAATGTGCTCAGTTTTCTGAGCAGCATGCACTTGACAGAAAATCTAGGCTTGCCTCTCTATAATGTGTGAAATGACCCTAGAATGCTGACCACAGAATTTAATAAAATGATTCTACAGTTTTCCTCCAGAGGAATGCTTTGTTGTTGTTGTTTAGTCGTTAAGTCGTGTCAGACTCTTCGTGACCCCATGGACCAGAGCACACCAGGCCCTCCTGTCTTCCACTTCATTATTCACATTCAGGTTATGGAATCCTTCAACAGCCATTATTTTTTTTTTGTATCATTCAGCTGTAATCCTGCTTTTGCACTTTTTTCTTTGACCTTCCTCAGTAGGCTCTACATGGGGCTGCCCAGCTGTGGCACGCGTGCCATAGGTTCGCCATCGCTGCCCTAAACGGTTTAGGACCTCGATATCTGGCAGAGCGCCTCCTTCAGATTAGATCTGCCCATCCTGTAAGATTGTCACAGGCAGGGCGGTCGAGGGTTCTGACCCTGAGAGAGGCCCAAAAAGCAACTACCAGAAACCGGGCCTTCTCGGCAGTTGTCCCACAACTATGGAACACTCTCCCACCTGAAATCCACCTGGCCCCCTCATTGTTGTTGTTGTTTAGTCGTTAAGTCGTGTCCGACTCTTCGTGACCCCATGGACCAGAGCACGCCAGGCCCTCCTGTCTTCCACTGCCTCCCGGAGTTTGGTCAAATTCATGTTGGTAGCTTCGATGACACTGTCCAACCATCTCGTCCTCTGTCATCCCCTTCTCCTCTTGCCTTCACACTTTCGCAACATCAGGGTCTTTTCCAGGGACTCTTCTCTTCTCATGAGATGGCCAAAGTATTGGAGCCTCAGCTTCAGGATCTGTCCTTCCAGTGAGCACTCAGGGTTGATTTCCTTCAAAATGGATAGGTTTGTTCTCCCTGCAGTCCAGGGGACTCTCAAGAGTCTCTTCCAGCACCACAATTCAAAAGCATCAATTCTTCGGCGGTCAGCCTTCTTGATGGTCCAGCTCTCACTTCCATACATCGCTACTGGAAAAACCATAGCTTTGACTATGCGGACCTTTGTCGGCAAGGTGATGTCTCTGCTTTTTAAGATGCTGTCTAGGTTTGTCATCGCTTTCCTCCCAAGAAGCAGGCGTCTTTTAATTTCGTGGCTGCTGTCACCATCTGCAGTGATCATGGAGCCCAAGAAGGTAAAATCTGCCACTGCCTCCGTATCTTCCCCTTCTATTTGCCAGGAGGTGATGGGACTAGTGGCCATGATCTTAGTTTTTTTGATGTTGAGCTTCAGAGGAATGCTACCTAACTACAGTTTTATAATCATACCATATGCTTATTCCTTTCTTTTATATTAATCAAGATGATGCCTCATATTCAAAATGCTGTATAAGACAGATGGCCTCTTGTTTCCCAGCCAGTTTCAGAATAAGAACATATGTTATGATGACCAGATCTGAAAGTTTTCTGAGTTCTGGCTTGTGGTCAATATTTCTCCAACCCCAAGGAAGACCAGTTCCCCACAGCCACAGCTGCAGATACAATGTTCACTGAGTAAATACTTCCATATCATACACTGATATTATTGAACTTACTGCCGATGAAAGTGTGAAACAGTATCATTCACTGTTGTAGACAACTTATTCCGATTCTAAGGCAGTGGTTCCCAATCTTGAGTCCCATATGTTATTGGCCTAAAACTCCAAGAAACCTTCACCACTAGCTGTGCTGGCCAGGACTTCTTAGAGTTGTTGTCCAAGAACATTTGGAAACCACTGTTCTAAGGTATATATCTGAGCCATGACACACAGGTTAGATGAGTCTCTCTTTTTTTTTTTAAACTACTTTCAAAAGTGCATGTGGATGGAAACAGTCAGCCATAAATAAAGTGCAAAAATGTCTGTTCTCATTCAAATGAGGAATCAATTTTAATATCCTCTTCACACAGGAAAGGAAGAAAGTAAGTTTGTCTTGACACCAGGCACGAAGAGCTCTAGCACAAAAAGTGCCAGTGGATGTGCATATTTGAAAGCATGTGTATCTTACTGATACAGAGTCTTGGGGCTAGCTATGTCTCCCAGTTGACTAAGCAACAAAACTGTCTTTGTTCCTACCTCTAACATGGCCTTAAAATAGAAAGAATAATTAAAATGAAGTTTCAAAAAATAATTATTTAAAAGAATATATACCCCACTGCATGGGTCCTTAAGGAAAATGTGGGAGCAGCTTGCAAGTCAATAAAACAAAATCACAACAGAAAACACTATTCTCATAACAAAAGTACACAGCAACTATAGCATTCCTTTTCAGCAAAACTATGTTTTGTTAGAATAGCTGTTCTTGATCTATGCATCATCACCTAAAATGATCAGGAGTAAATGATTGTAAATTCAAACCTTTCAGAGACAGTTCCACCCATAATTTCTCTGTTAGCAATAACATGTTATATAAGAACCACTTCGAAAGGCATTCTAAGAGTGGTCCCTGTGGGCATCTCTCATTTTGCATTCTACAGGAAAACAATTTGTCTGTTAACTGAGCCAAGAGTTATGTCTGCCTGCATCTCTCAACCTGAAAAGAAGTCAATCTCATACATAGCCCTGGGGATACAAATACAGTACAAAGAACAGCACCACAGGTGCCATAGAGATCCGTTCCCTCCCCCCAGAACCGGCTGGTCCACTCACTGGTCACTGTGCATTGTGCGTGTCCATCATCATCAACATAGCATTAATCATGAAAGTAGCCTGGCTGGTGCTTCCCCACACAGCTGACCACTCAACAGCTGAGTGGGGAGACTCTTCAACCTGGCTGCGTGGGGAGGTGGGGAAGCTCCCACTAGGCTACTTCCACAATTGGCGCAATGTCGATGACAACAGGCGCACATGCTGCATGGCAACCACTGAGTGTACTGACCGGTTCTGGGGGGGAGGGAATGGATCTCTGTGGCACCTATGGGGTCGCGCTTCAGTCATATCCCCAGGGATAAGAATACGAAGTGCCCATGTCTAATAGCAATATAATTGTTTTATTTTAACACTGCAGCTTTTACCCATTTTGTACCCAAAACACATGCCCTTGAATACAAATTAAGTTCCTGCTTCTTCCCTTTCTTTGCTATATTAACACCAAGTGGATGTACTCTGGGACATGTCATTCGCCACTTGCAGTTTCACATCCAAGGCCAATTTCATAATTTGCAGTTCTTCTCTACTTGCTATTTCAAACATTTTAATCAAATCAAAGGGTGCAACAAAAACATCTGAAATGCCTGGAGTAAAAATAGCTGTCTCTTCTCACTTACAGACAGTAGCCTGTGAATACAACTCAATTACCAATAGAACGGCCTCTATGTAATTCTTTCAATAGCAACAGAAGCGAAACTTCATATTTAGTATTAATATTTTTTTAAAAAACACATAATTATTTTTATCTTCCCCTAATAACACATATAAAGGGATGGGGGAAGAAATGAAGACAGCATTGTTGTTGTTGTTTAGTCGTTAAGTCGTGTCCAACTCTTCATGACCGCATGGACCAGAGCACGCCAGGCCCTCCTGTCTTTCACTGCCTCCCGGAGTTTGGTCAAATCTGAAGACTGCATTACCAAAGCCCTAATACAACTTTTTACAAGGATATCTGCAAGCGGGATCTGAAGGCCTTAGGAATGGACCTCAACAGATGGGAAACCTTGACATCTGAGCGTTCAGCCTGGAGGCAGGCAGTGCATCATGGCCTCTCCCAATTTGAAGAGACCCTTGTCCAGCAGGCCGAGGTGAAGAGGCAGTCCCGAAAGCAGCAAAATCAGGGAGCTGGACAGGGGACAGATTGTATTTGTCTTCAGTGTGGAAGGGACTGTCACTCTCGAATTGGCCTTCTCAGCCACACTAGATGCTGTTCCAAGTCCTCCATACAGAGCACGTTACCATAGTCTCTCGAGACTGAAGGATGCCTACAATACAACTTTCTCTAACCTGTTGACTTCCAGATGTTATGAACTACGACTTCCACTTCCCATAACCATTAGCCATGCTGGATCTGACTTATGGGAGTTGTAGTCTAAAACACATGAAGTTTGATCTAGGAACTTCCTCCTGGACACTGTGTAGTCAGTTACCCTCTTTGCAAGCCATTTTCCTGTTTGAGAATTTCATACATCTGTGCATACCACCTTGCCTTAGGCAAAGGGCAGAACAAGATTCAGGGACAGATTGAGTGGAAGAAAGTGACTTGCCCAAAGGAGAAGAGATAAATGAAGGCAGGGATTGCTGTTTAAATTGCACACTGACTCTATATAAATTGCTGGCTTCAGCAGTACAGTGTTGGAGAACAAGGCAGACATTAGGACCTAGGGGAAATATAAGCTCTGATGCTAGAAGCAAGTGCAGTGGGAAGTGGGAAGCTGAGAGAAACACACAACTGTTAAGATGGAGGTGCCCAACCAAGTAACAATGGAGGAGTTGCACCACAGATTCAGATGAAGAGGCATGAGGAGGGAAAGACTGTTTTTCTGAACTCCACCTGCTCTTTACCAGTGGTGTTCTGTCCCCTCTACTCAGGAAGTGGGAAATTGCCAAAAAGAGGCTCCAGCAATCTGAGAAATTAATAGGAAGGAAGACAGTTCTGCTGACACACAGTTCTTAGGCCAAACCCAAAGCGCTGAATTGGAGCCCGAAGTAGATTGGCAGCCAAAGAAACTCTTAAGAGTACCAACAGTAATATGTTTGCTCTAGCAAGTCCCATCATCTTGGGCAAGCAATCTAGAACAATATATCATGTATCATCATGTTGGACACCAAGAGGTCCAAGAAAAATAAAGAGGAATGTACTCCTGATTGCTCTCACAGATAGGTGGTTTGAGAGAGGGATCAGGGAGGCCATACATGTGCATATAGAAAATTCCTCACTCAACAGGGGTGGAGGCCTTAGATACAATCTGCCTCCTATTTATCATGCTGCCCTTTCATCTGTCCCTAGAAATATTAGGACTACACACACCAGAAAAACCACTGTTAACGACCCATGACAATGAGTGGAGAAGGACTGAAGTGGGATTTTCCCTCTCCTTTGTCCTTCTAAGGAGCCTATTCAGACCAGGGGGAAGTGAAACCAACATGGAGGATATATCAGGGATCTCCTACCAACTCTTCTCAGACTGAAGAAGCTACTTGGATGAGTAGCGAAATGTTTCAACCTAATAAGAAAGAAGTCCAGTTGCCATGATTCAACTTCCAGATAACCTCACCTGGATGACTGAGAATCTTCACAGAACTGAGATCATTCAACAGATGGAAGCCATTTCAATTCTAATGGGGCTAAAATGGCTTCAGAAAATCAGTATTACTCAGGAAAGCCTTAACCTGAACAGTTAGAGGTTACTCAAGCATATTTAAAAAGACAAGGTAGACTGGCTAGTCATCAACAGTAGGATAAATTAACAGGTCTCAGGAAAAACCTCACAACCTCCCTCCTTCAAAGTGGCATTTACCAGCTTCTGACACAACCAGCTATTTGCTTGTAGTCAGGCTTCACTAAGATATAGGTACAGCAGACTATCAATAGATCACTCCTCTCCAAGCACCTTGTCATAGGCTACCTATTAGACTATTCACTAGTATAAATGGCGTTCTACAGATACAACAATTGAGTATGATGCCCTAATCCTATACAGAATAAGCAGCCTTTTTATTATTTATGCATAGCTGAAATGCATCAAATGTCAAAAAAATGTGTAAGGCAATATATTTCCCAAATGCTGGAGAATAACATTGTGGATATAGCAGAGGAAATATTCAGAACAAGTTCACCTGGTTACATTCCCTCCCCTTCTGTTTCCTTTACGAATATAAATAGTTCTATTATTAACAGTACTAATACACTCATCCTTCTTATTTCTTTAGCTTTTAACCTACAAACCTATGATTATGTGGGTGTACATACAGCAACCTAGACATACGCACAAATATCTCTCTTTTCAAAAAGGCCATTGCTCTTATCAAAATTAACCCTCCTTCAAGTTGTTTTTCCTCCAGGACAAGCAACAGTTCAAAGAGGGTGGTTTCAATGAGAAAATTGCCCCTAGGTAGTGAGATAAAGATCCTTCAAGTATCGTGAATCATTTGGTTCTGGGCAGAAGTGCCAACTGCATACCTATGTGTGGTTAAGCAGCAGAACAGCAGCAAAGGTAATGTTACACAGGATTTGAAACCCAGTGTTTTAAAATGGTTAACACATTTGGTGGCATTAATTCTGGACGACTCTAAAGCATGGAAGTGCTACTGCTATTCCGCATGTGGGTGGTCACATCGTACTCTGTTTAAGACTCCTCATGCCTAGACTTTAAGATGCCACATGTTTTTGCCTTCTTTTGTTTTGTTTCTTTGGATTTTGCCTGATTTACTAGGGGGTAGCACTGGTAAAACTATTGCTTAAATATGTCACCTTGGAAGCCCTGTTAACACTTCTAGTTAATGTCATCCACTGTGATTCTTTTGCATTGCTGATTGGAAATTGAATGCACATGGAGTGGAATGGTTTCATATCTTAATGTACTTCTATAAAGTATGCCTCTCACAAATCATTCCCTGCCTGAACACAGAAAATTAGCATGTTAGGGACAAGACAAAACACAATTCTTCTCCCTCATGTACCATTCTTCCTAATGCAGGGGTTTCTTCCCCAAAGGACAGTACAATTCCCTAAGTAATAATGAAAACTGGCTCTTTAGAAGATGACAGAGGGAAGTTATAAAAGCTTTCTTCAGTCTATTCAGACTGTTTCTCTTTAAACCTGAGCTTGCAAAGGCCTTTTTTGTTTAAAAAAAACTCATCTTGTAACTCATCACAAAGTTATCACTCCAAAGATAATTCATTCCTGTTAATATTATCTTCCCCAAATTTAATAACTTGTTACTCTATTTATTACATTGGCAATTGTGTTTTCATCATTATTTTACTTTTAAAAAACCTTACAATAGATATAATAGATAGATATAAAACTTTTAAAATTTTATGCACAGTGGCCAGAATCCTGTTGTGCAGCTTTATGCCACACATGTGACAACATCATCATTATATATATTTTTAGACTCACAGCCTATGGAAATGATGGGTTCATCTTTCAAGGGATAAACAGTCTAGATCCTGCTAGCAACTCTGAGAAGTATCACATACTAAATCTATAGTGTTCTGGAATACTGAAAGTTTAGGAAAATGATTTGCTTTAGGAAATTGGGGATAAGACATGAAACACTGAAATAGTGCCATCACCACAGAAACACAGGTGGACAATTATACAACCATCTCAAGAAAAACCACAGCTAGTCAATAAATGTGTTTCTTTTGGCAGAATCACTTGCTTTTGGCATTCAAGATATAAAATTAAATTTGTGATCTCAAGACAGTTATCTCCAGGGTAATTAGAACTTACTAGTGTTGGAGACAAAAGTGCCAAGTATTTCTGCTAGGTGCACAGAGAATGTGGGAAGACCAGCTTCTATCTAAAAAGGCTATTATTTGTACTGGACATTTGGAAGCATTCTAGAAAAATAAACCCAACATGAAAGAAGGGCAGAGAGAAGAAAGGAGGAGAAGAGAGCTAGCAAGCTTTCCTGGCTTTATGATGTATAAATCTGCATGCATGTTAAGTCAAGCACTATATATTTAAATTTGGAAGTATGTCGTCAAACACTGTTTAGAGCAATTGGTTTAAGCAAGAGTTACACACAAAGATGATCATGGATAAAAAGTTCCACTGAGTTCAAGAAGACTACCCCTAGGAACTACCTTTGTTTGATCATGTCCTCTTGTTATTGTTACGTCAGGCTCAGATCTTGGAAAAGTTACTTCTCTGAATAAGTTCAATGAGTTAGTTGTGTCAGCCTGTTCAAGCATTTATAAACAAAACAAAGCAAAAACAAAATATTACAGCACTTTAAAGTCTAACAGATTTATTTCAGCCAGTTGACACCAAAGGTATTCTCTCTCTCTCTCTCTCTCTCTCTCTGTGTGTGTGTGTGTGTGAGAGAGAGAGAGAGAGAGAGAGAGAGAGAGAGAGAGATGTGTTGTCAAGTCAGAACTGATTTATGGTAACCTTAACAGGGCTTCCATGGTGACATATTTAAGCAATAGTTTTACAAGTGCTACCCCCTAGTAAATCAGGCAAAATACAAAGGAACAAAACAAAAGAAGGCAAAAACATGTGGCATCCTAAAGACTAACTATTATATTTTAATGTAAGCTTTTGTGGACATGTCCACTTCATCAGACATATGGAAACAGAATGAAATGTAGAATGAAACATCAGTTTCACAAGCAGAACATTCTAAATATTCATTGGCTCTTAGGTAGTGGTAAATCTACATGCAGTAATTTATGGCCTATGTCTTTTAGGGTACTCTTGCAAACTTACCTCCAGGAGACAGAAAACAGACACCAGGCCTGAACACAGATGAGGGGGGAGAGAGAAGAGACAGAAGGGTGGAGTTGGTGTGAGGAGACTGGGGATTTAGTTAAAACACAAGAGGGTAGGTTTCCACAGATGAATGGAGATTCAAACCCAGGTCTTATGAGTTTTAGTCCGTCACTCTATCTAGGCTACTGCCTTTGAAGAGTAGCTGAAGATGTTTGCAGGAAGTTGTGTTGAGGTTGGAGTTATGGCAAGAAAAATAACTTTTTATGACAACAACCCTCTAAAATATAGGTAAAACCAGTTCATTAATATATACAGTGTGCTGACCCCTCCCACCCCCAGTCTTTATTTAATCCTCTAGATCAGGGGTCTCCAAACTTTTGAGCGTGAGGGCCACATCGTATATTTTCCACATTTTTGAGGGCCGAAGGAACGTGCGCGCGGCTGCACGCAAGCACGCACACACACACACCGCCTGGACTAGCTCTGAAAGTCAACATTTTAAAAAGTAACTTTTCCAAGCTTTGGTCTGGTTGATTGCCAGAAAGAGCCTAGATCTCTCCAAGGTGGTAGTTTCCCAACTGGGAAAGGCTGACCAGGTTGGCTCTAGCATTTCAGAAGATAGGCAGGTTTCTTAATTCAAGGTTAAATCAGGCATTTTCAATACAAAATTTAAATTTAAGAACACAATACAACTAACTCTGCTGACATGTGGAGGGAGAACAACTACACACAAACATATACACTGGTGAAAAAATTTCAGTATGGGAAAGTCAAAAGATTTTAATCAGTGTACATTTGCCTTCTCAATTCTACAGGCACAGGGTGGAAGAACAGAGAACTCAGCAATTGCAAGCTGTTGTGTTCAGCCTGGCTAGCTTCCAGGCAAAGACATGTTGACCCACCCACTCAAAGCCAGATTTTCAGCCCAGCAAGTAGAACAACAGCACTCCTTCAGTTGTTTACTTCTATCACCAGTGGAAATTAGAAGCAGAAGTCAAAGCCCAACTCCCTTCCCACCCAAGCTTGTTTGGAAAAAGAAATCCAAAGACTGCTTACACACTTTGATTTCTGTCTTGCAAATACTAATAAATAAATAAATAAATACTATGGTATTCACCAAAATGAAGTGGCATGTTTTGCCCAGATGTGCTACAGCAAGTCAGCTAGCCACCGTTTGGGAAAGGAATTATGAGACCATTCGGATGTTACTTCTTTAGGTGCACACTTAAGGTGTCAATGCAACAAGCACATGTGCAATACAGATACACATATCCACGTGCATGACTGAATGTATGAGCTGTGAAAAGGTGTGGGCAACCTTAAGAGGTCTGAGGTTCTCCCTCTCTCTTTCTCACACACATGGGGGCTCTTCTCCAGCACAGGGAGGCGCTAGAGCTAGAGGTGCACACAAAGAGGAGCAACACACAAGTAATGAGAGTCACCTGAGGGGATCAGATGGGAGGTGGTGCAAGAAGGATATGAGGTTGAAGGGATAAAAGAGAGAGAGAGGAAGCAACAGAGGTCAACCTAGGGGTCCACGAGGAAGAGGTGTGTATGGACGCTGAGGACTGGTGAGGGTCAGCATCACTTGGCAGGTAGGAGTAGAGTACTTACTGCACCTTTGTTGATCTGTCATAATACATTCTTGCAAGACCCCCATATTCTTACCTACCAAGCCTTTCTGCGAGGCAAGAGACTTGGCTGACTCAATGCACAAGAGGTACTGGAAATGGAAACACCAGCTTTGGTGACTTCACCAGCTAAGAGAAACATTTGCAGCCTCCAGGACCAACAACTCCAGTGCAGAATAAGCAGGCAATATTTCTGCCACTATAGGATGGTATTAGACTTTGGGTATGGCTCAAGAATAGTGAGCTGAACAACTCCCAGGTCCTACATTAAGGGACACTAAAACTGCAAGATTAGACAAGCCAGGGATCCAATAAGCAAGTTACTGAACTCCTTGAGTGGTTTGTATGTACCACTGGGCCCTTTGAAACTGCCCTGCCCATAGAAGACCTGGAGGCTCACACCTGCCCATTCCCCCACTTTTTAAAACTAAAAAAAGACCCCCAGACCAACTCTAGTGGCAGAAAAAATGTAAAAAGATTTTAATTTAAAAAAGGATTTTTAAAAAATGGCCTGTGCGGGCCTGGGTGTGTGCGCAAAATATAGCAAAATTTTCTCCCCTAACTTTTGGAGGGTACAAAAGGGAATGCTTTTTAAAAAAAACTCATGGGGTCAACTACATTTGGGCTTTTGGGCTCCATATTTGGCCCACAGGCACCATATTTAGACCATGCACGGTCTAAAATAATTCTTAGTTTCCTCTATCATTATGTTCAGTGCTCATTTTCACTTACTTAATAACAATCAACAATATATGCATTAGAGGCTGTACAGACTTGCCATGAATGTGTAGCAGATTTGAGAGTGGGAAAAATGTAAGGAACTCCCAGCTAGATGAGAAAAATGACCTAGCCTAAAATGGCAGAAAAGAACACCTCAAGACTCAGTATAAAAGTTAACATCTAGAGTTGGGTGGAATGGCTGAATCACACACTGGAAATTTTTGCTAGATTCTGAAATAAATTAATTCTAACTCACACACACAAAAAGAGAGAACCCAAGTAGTACTTATAATGTAGCTTCCACTGTGATGTTGAAGAAATTGATTTGCCTTATGATGCACCAAAGGCCCCGAAGATGCATTCGAAAGCCTATTATAGCCAAGAAGACATTAGAGCCATGAAGAAGGATACTAGATGTATGGGTGGGTTTATGTTTGCTCACATTTGTGCAGTCTACTTCAGAACTTCATACCCATAATCTCATCTACCATTGTTTGTGACTTTTCACAATGGAGCAGTATCAGTGCAATCACTTGTTTGTCTTTTGAGTCAAAAACAGTAACTGAGTTGGCCAAGATGGAAATAGCAGTCAAGTGGTAGACACACTAAAGCCTGGTCTGCTGTGTGTAACAATTGGCATTTACATTAAATAAAATCAAAATGAATGAGACAATCGGATGTGATGAATGGATGTCAAGGGCAGAGAGAAAATGTCACTATTACCCTTTCAAGATGCATGTTAACATCAACTAGACCATAAGTGCTTGATTACTCCTCAAAGAAATCTGTCTGCCAATAGAACAGCACATCTCGGGAGGAGTTGTCATGGTTGTTCTCCCCCCATAAGCATCTGCCATATGAGACAGCTGCCTCATTCTCCCTAATATTAGGGCTGACCCTGCAAGCAGATACATACACACCAAACTACAAATGGTTGCTTCTCATTTTCTATCAGGAAAGAACTAAAGGTGATTTTCAGCAGAGATCGAGTCCGTAACCTCTTCCCAGTGAGGATGGATTGACTGAAATCAAGGTGATTTAAATCCACAAGAAAAAAGTGCATGATTTAAATAGATCCCCATTTATTCTTTACATTTTCTAAACAACAGTGCAAATCATGCTATTTACAAACACTGCTGCCTTAATCTTAGAACTATGTCTTGCATCTCTTTTGTACATTGTATACCTGCTGCACACCTCCCACTTTAAAATAATCTATACAGTAAACGTCTGTAATTATTTCCATATTGTGTTCCTTCCCTACAATCAGCAGTCATAGCAATTTGTGACATTAAGTATAAAAATTTAAGACAATTTTGAACTCTTTCCAACATTGTTCTTTTTTGGTCATTCCATTTCAAAGCTTGGACTCATACTCTTGTACTCACAAAAACAAAGCAAAAAACAAAAATGAAAGGCCAACAATGCCTTTGGTCAAACCAAAGTCTGCTAGTTACTAAGCAAAGTACTGTAGAATGTAGATGATTTTTATGAGGAGAAAATGAAATGCATAGTTATGCCTAATAAATACAACATAAATATCATTATTTGAGAAATGATGAACTAACTGGCTCTTCCTCTACAAAGAAAACATCACTTAACTGATGGCAACAATTTGTTTTAGAGCAAGAGAGGGCAACCTGCAGGCATAGGGCTGAATGTGCATCTTGACCCAATTTCATGCACTTGTAGTCCAATTTCTAATTTCAAAAGTCCTGTGAAAGCAGTCAGTTGAGATTTCTACCAAGAAAATAGGGATGCCCCAATCACTTTCAGCTCTGCATCTTGTCATCACTGGCTTCAGCCCTGTCCCAATTAACAACCCACCCTTGACAGATTACCTGTGAGGAAATGAGGTGCTCAGCAAAAAGAAGACTGCCTGACTATGTTAAACATGCTCATACATTATTAGGAGGACTTAAAATTGAAATATTTTTTTTAACATTTTATTTTTTTACAACATTTTATGTGTATCCGTTCTGTTGTCAGTCATTACTTTTGCACTGCATCTCTCCACTCTTGTTCTCCTCAGGACAGGTTATTTAATGTTAGTATCCAGGAAAAGCTGCAGTCACAGGTGGCAATGCTATGGCAATTTCGTCTCATACCACTATGAAAAACATATACAGGCATATGCATGCAAGTAAGGTAATTAAAAAATAAGGTACCTAGATGTGTAAAAAAAAATGACAGCCTATACTGGGCAAAACCTAAATCCTACATGGCCCGCAAGAAAATATTCAGGATGTGCTTGAATGAAGACTAGTTATACAGTCTTTGCTTAAGCTATTGCGCTCAGGAGCTCTCCCCAACAACACTGAATGAAAATTAGCAATAAGAATGGATTCTATCTAGTTTAGAGGACTACATTCAGAATATTAAATGGGTCCAGATTCTGCATTTTCACAGTAATTATGCTAGTAATAAAGTATTTTACAATTTATAAAACTTTTCCAAAACAAGACACTTGAAAAGAGTATGTAATTTTGCTGCACTAGATAAAGATTCTCACCAAAGGCCTGATAAAACCCACAAATCTATATATAGAATAGGGTTGAGATGGAAGAATGCTGGTTTTATTGCCTCCTAGGGTCATTGGCAGCAGTTCTATAAATGAAGATCCTTGCTGTCTAGCAATGAAAACAGAAGATAACACACTATTCACTCATTTAAAAGCTTTTGTCTCCTGCCCTGCAACCCTGAGAGAACTGCTGCCTTTTCTCCTTCCAGTTGAGGTACGTGACTCAGCTTCATCTCCTGACCAGGTGCTTAATATGCATCAATTTC
Source organism: Intellagama lesueurii (assembly GCA_037013535.1). Taxonomy (NCBI): domain Eukaryota; kingdom Metazoa; phylum Chordata; class Lepidosauria; order Squamata; family Agamidae; genus Intellagama; species Intellagama lesueurii. The sequence goes on from JBAJHW010000003.1 coordinate 15,007,641, forward strand.
AGTACACAAAGAAGATGGACACAATGTTGTGCTCCTCACAGTGGTAGATTTTACATGAGTCAGGATCTACACCAACTCTACAACTTTTGATTATGGGGAAACAGCAATCCCCATGTTTTCTTAGTCACGTTTCAAGGAGGGATTAGCAAAAAGAAGATACTTTATCAACTGTATAATTTTTCTGGGTTTGTTCTGACAAAATTCATGGTTTCAGTAAGTTTTCATCACACTGACATATTCTGATTGAATTCAGTCTGTTTATTCACCTTTTCAGAACCTTGTCTCTAATACACGCCAGACATAGGTGTATTGATGGCAACAAGATGCAAATGAAGTCCTCTGTTCTCTAACGCTGTTTGTCAGCTCCAAAAGTTTAGAGCAGTGAGACCCAATGTTGGGTCTTCACATATTAATGGATTACAATTCCCATCATCCCTGCCCACTGGACTTGCTGGCTGAAGATAACAGGTTGTAGACTAATGTCCTGAGATCCAGGGCTGGGAACCACTGGAAAGCAACAGAAAAAAAACTTGATATAATTGAGAGGGAGCACATGTATTTACATCACTGAGCACAACAACATCTTCTGACAGAGTTTCAGTTTCATTGGAACTTCCTATTATAACCAATTAAAAAACTAATCAAGGTTGTCAGGCTTGTTTCAACAGCTTTTTAAAAAGCATTCCTGCTTTTGCCTCATGAACGTTCTATCCAGAACTGCCATAAAATATTTTCTCAGGGATACAATGATGAATAACACCAATAAATCAGAGGTGAATGCTTTAACATCTTGGTTTTCATTAGACTTTAGCAGTATTTTGCTTACAAAAATCATACTTAAAATATATAATACAACCCCTTAATGACAGAGATGGTTGCCCAATATTAAATTTCTAGCACAGTTTATAATTCCTTGTCTTAACACAGATTTCTCTGAACAGTCAAGTTCAATCAGTTAATCCACATGGAATTTCTTATCTTACTTAATCAACTTTCAAAAGACTTCATGAAAAACCAAGGGAAACCAGTGTCTATGCCCACCATACTTACTTGAGTAGGATTCATAACTGCATGGAAGCTAGCAAATGCAAATTAGCTTGCAAAATTATGTTTAGACAGGCTCTGCTTTTGGCCTGAGACAATGGGGGTGGTGGTGGTGAGATCAGATGTTCACCTCCCACCAATATGAATACTGTAAAAAAAATAAATTGCCATTTTTCTTCTGACATTGAACAAAATATTCTTGCCCCTACTGTTTCAACAAAGTTTGTTTTGACACTTTTTGCTTTGTAAGACGTTGGGGGACTCTGGACTTGTGGAATGCAAAGAGAAAACAGGCATACTATCAGAACAACCAACCAACACCATTAGCAAATATTGCTGCGTGTTTGGAGTAGAGTGGCAAGGTCTCAAGAAGCCCCTCTTTCCTATCAGTGACAAAGGTCAAGCAAAATATCCTTCAATGCCCTAACCTGTCCACACAATGTTTATGCTGCAGATCTAAGACCTAAATTTATATCTCCAAATATCAAGCACGAATATGGCAAGTGAACATCCAAAAACATGTGTCTATTATAGGTATGCTCAGGACTGGTTACAACTTAAGCATGAGTGCATGGCTCAATGAAGTTTAACAAAATGAATTTAAGTTTAAACAGGAGTCAAACACTAATTTATTAAAATTGCCATATCACCCTTTTCCATATCTTACTTTCATGAAACAAATGAACACATTTCACTTGTTAGATTTACAAACTGTATTGTCCTCAAGACATTGGCTGGGTACAAACATATCATTATGTTCTTTATGCTCATATAAACCCTACAAGGTAGGTCATACTTACTTCTATTCTGGCACTGGAGCTCAAACGTCAAAGCAGTTTTCTCAAGGTTATCAAACAAGCCAACAATTGAAGATTGGGCGCAACTTCCTTCACAATGTCTTCATCTAATATCATGTACAGTAGTCCTCCAGATACTGCTGGACTGGACTCTCATCACCCTTCACCATTGTGAAGGCTGGTTAGGACTCACAATTTCAGCAAGTTCAAGATACCCCTGATTTATAGGACTGTACTAGAAAGGAATTGGTTCTTAAAGATTTATCTGTATTTACTTGGAAGACACAACTATTTCAGTAGCATTTACTTCCAAATAATAATGCTTACAATTTTAACTAGCTATAATAACACTGAAGCTCTCTGCAGGCATACTCTACTGTGGTATTTTGCAGGTTATATGAACTGGGGTACTAGTAATTTATAATCTACAAATTCAGCACCAGTCCTCTCAGTGTTTGCTACTAGTCCACACAGGTAATGTCATTGCATGCAGGTGGTGGACCTTCTACTGAGTTCAAGACAGCAATAGCCAGACACCTCAGTAATAGCACACACTTTTATTTTCAGGTACTTCCTGGTCTGCACCATGGTAACTACTCAAAGCAATGTTAGGTATTACTGCTAGAGCTCTGCTTTCATGTAATTGCAGAAAAAATAATTAATTCACAAGTTATATTTCAAACAAAACAGCCAAATTTGTTTGGGGAAAGGGCCACCCTGAGTCTAGCCCTATTCTAGAGACTGCCAGTGTTCTATGAAACTGATACATACATTTCCATGCAATGTAGGGCCTATACCTTCCACATATTGTCATAAGGGAATATGAGAGCCAAGACTTCATTAGCACATTTTGAGAATGACAAAAATGTGGATACAATGAGAAAGGAGAGCTCTCAAGAATCCAATGTGGCCTGCAGATTATCTTATGAGAAGCTAATGGAGGGAACATGAAGAGCGTTTTAAAACTGCAAAGCCAGTGCAATGATAAATTTGGCTAAAAGTAGACATGCACACCAAAGCTGTGAATGTTTACACAGACATCAATCTCACTAGGTTCAGTGGGTTGTACTTTCAGTAGACAACAGGCACAGGATTTTATCCTCCCCAAGTTTGACAAGCAACTGTGTGCTAAGATCAGCTTCAGCCCCCATACAGCACTTAACTTCTTTAGGTTCCTTGGTTGGAACTATAACATTTATAAACAAACCAGAAGTTGGTTTAAATCTATGTCATAAGTCTTCCCCCCACACCTCTGAAAAAAAAGGCAGGCTCCCAGATAGTAACATTACTACTTAGTATTCACCTAGGGCAAACATCAGGAATCTCCATTCCAAAAGGTGTCTCAATGTGGTCCAACCAATATGGGCCACCACTGAGAACTGCCATTCCATTCCACTAAGCTTCCCAACTGGAAACAGAGTAGGCAGGTAGGTACGTATATCTTTGGTATCTTCAGTCTTTGACAGGAGAAGTGAGTTTTGCTTGCCCAGAATCCTACAGGGAAAGCACAGGGCAGCCAGACACAACTGACTCTATTCTACTGACTCTTGGAATACTGGGAAAGTGACAAGTAAGCAAAGCTACTCAGCTGAAAAGAGTTAGCTGAATGTCTTTGATTTTGTTCCCCTTCTCCAGCAAAGGGAAGACAATAGATGAGAGGAAAATTGGACCCCTGCTGGATGCTCCAGATGGAAAATGGGATCCCAAATGGATACTCCAGATGGGACAGCAGCAATGAACCTGGGATATCAGGTGCACGGTCATGCTTTGAACACCAAAGTCCCAGATCATCTGGACTGCAGGAGATGGGAAAAGAGCCAGCCTTGCTTGGGTTTTGAGCTAGCTCCCCAAGATGGTTCCCATCCGAAAATCGTGCTTTTAAACAACACATGGATTATGACAGTTTAATGAAGGGGAAAATTCACTCAAGTTAGAAACACTTAGTTCAGCTATGAAACAGTTAAGTTCAATTGCACTGCTTTGTGATTCACCAATCCCTGAAATTTTTCACAAGTTACAAAGCAGAAGTGGGGGGGTGGGAGGAAAACATCAAGTACAAGACATGTAATATGATCCAAGAGCTGGGGGGGGGGGGGAGAGGAATAAATGCACGTACCAAACATACACATTTGTTAGAACAAGACACAGTTTTCAGCAGTCTATAAAGCACTGGCAACTTTTTAACAAATGTGTATTATGTAAACCCAAACGTTTCTTGGAGGTGGGAGGGGGATCTACAATTTCAGTGCATGGCTTGAAAAACAACTTTGACTGGCACTTGGCCTGACCCACAGAGAAAGGGGGGGGGGGGAGAAAAGAAAAACAGCTCTGGGACAAAGAGCGCAAATGTTTAAGCTCACTGACTTACATGCTTGCTTAGTATTTACAAGAAAAAACTCTGATGGAAAGATATAATTAGAAAGAGGCTGCCAAAGAAACACACACACACAAAACAGCATTTGTCTTACTTGCTCCAAGCTGAATCATTTGTCCAGCTCAGCAGTTTTAACGCATTTCCACTGGACAAACAAGAGGCACCTCAACTAATGCGATCAGTTAATCTGATGTACCAAGAGGAGGTAAACTGATTAGAATATTCCTGAAAGGTGGCTTGTTCATACAGTTGAGAACAGCAGAAGGCTCTTCAGCGTTTCACCTTCCTTCAGGGTGTAAACTGGCCCAGTTTGGACAACTATCTCAAGCTGAAAACCATTCTTTTCATCCAGGAACAAAGTTCTGAAGTGGCCCCTTGTTTTGTGTGCCACTTCAGAACTTTGTTACTGGATGAAAAGAATCCAGAATTCCTTGTGATATCTAAATTTATATCTAAACCACAAGACTCTGAACAAGCAAGGAATATCATACACCTTGGATTTCACTGTTATTTATTGCACATTTTTATCCTGCTGTTCCTCCACAGAGCAGTATTTTAATTTTACTTGTCGTCAGCTAACAAGCAAGGAATATCATACACCTTGGATTTCAATGTTATTTATTGCACATTTTTATCCTGCTGTTCCTCCACAGAGCAGTATTTTAATTCTACAATAGCCCTGTGGGATGCGATTAATTTGGGGGATAGTAGCATAATACCCATTGAAGAACTCACTCTTCAGCAGAGCTGAACTGACTGAGTTAGAATCTGAACTTTAATCTCTCTAATTCATAAGTCATAGCATACTAGCTGTTAAAAAATGATGTAACTTAATCGAATAATGATGTTAAAGCAGATTCAAGTGTTTCATACAAATAACGATGACAACATCATCGTTCTTTCCTGTTCAAAGTGCTTTACAATATTATGTTTGACCTCACAACAGTCTAATAGAATAAGTCACTACTTCTATTTTACAAATGGGAAATTAAAGCTGCTAGTGATTTGTCCAAGGCCACCTCAAAATGTAACATGAGTAGAAACCCCTTAAACTATAGTGTAGTAGTAACTAGAGATGGGGGTATTTGTATTCATATACGAATATCCCCACAGGTGGAAATAACGAGGGTCCACTCATGATTTCGCCACTGCCGCCGGCTCTGCAGCAGCTTCCTATCGCGTCGTTCTCCGCAATGGATTAGCCACTCTCCGACCTAGCAGAGAGGCTCGTCATCCCACCTCCTGCCAGGACTGGGTAATTGATTGCGGACAACGGCGCGATAGGAAGGCACTGTGGAGCTGGCAGCAGCGGCAAAATCGTGAGTGGACAGTCCAGCCCCATGGGGCCGGACCCTCGTTATTTCCAACTGTGCGGGGATATTCGTATATGAATACCCCCATCTCTAGTAGTAACTGAACAAGTCAGTTAATGCAGATAAGAATGTGATCTTGTTTGTGTGCCCCAATGGTACCACAAAACCCTTAAGTGTGTTGTGTGGATATCAATATGTGCTTTTTCAAACAGTATGAATTATTAAGACTGTGATCCAGTTGAGGAATGTAAGGGACATTTATGCTACTGCTGTGCAACATAGTATCATGAACAGAGCAAGGATTCCACTTTTCAGTTTGATCTGTCACAAAAAGACAAAAGAACAATTGCAGTGAGATTCACTTCTTTATTCCTCACATAAACCAACAGACTTGTAGGACATTATAGATCAGCTGTTGATGTAATGCCCTGAATCAATGCTGACCCATTAAGGTCTCTGAGATTACTGTTATGTCATATTGATTACAATGGTTCTGTTTTTATTATAATTAAGCCCAGTTCCAACCTAATACCTAGGAGAACAAACCAATCATTGAGTCTGACCTTAACAATGACTCAATTTTTGCACTTATACTTCAGATTCAACCAAAAATATTGTGATGGGCAACAAACACAGGAACAGAAAATCCAATTGGCCACATATCACTTCTGCAGTACTCTTCACCAAAAGCTCGAACAAAGGCAAAATCTGATTATGTTTTCCCAGTAAAATAAAGCATTACAAACAATGAAGAAAATAATAAAGCAATTTCATGGGAGAAAAGGAAGGATGGATTAAAACTAAACAAACGTTTCATGAAGAGTTTTGTTTTGTTGTTGTTTTTTGAAGTGAATACTGAACCCTCTCTCCTTGGAATTTTCTCCTTCACTAGAAAGAAGGCAAATAGGAGAAAGGAAGAGATGGCAAAGTCAAATATTTTATGAGGTTTTCTTTAAAATGGAAGTGTGCTTATATATGATATTCAGGAGTAGGAAAGTAAAACATTTTCCACCCAAAAAGTACTGACTGGTAGCCAGTAACTTAAGACACAAACTGTATCTATAAAAGAGGTGGTGGTTTTTGTTAGCCTGAATAATGTGAGTATATTCTAGCAAAAGCAAGGCTCCTTTATATCCTATGCTCTTCAGTGGAAGAACTGAAGTCCCTTTCTGAGACTTAAAGATACTGATCTTACGCGGGATCTCACATGGTATACACAGTGAAGAAAAGTAAACATCAAACTTGCTGAATGTGAACATTTAGGGATAATACTTAAGATTATAGGAAGCTATTAACCTTTGGGAGAATTTGTACCTGTGGACAAATTTGAACACGCACTGAAGTCACCTTTCAGTGGAAAAAGTATAGAAAGCATTCCAGCTTTAATATTCTGTTCTGTTAGCTCTGTTGAACCCATTTATTTTACTGAAACCCTACACACATTTGCTTAAGAATGTAAGGGCAGCCATACTAGATCATACCAAAAGCCTTCCTTTTCCAACTTTCTGTTCACAAAGTGACCTATTTGTGAGACACAGTCCCCAACCTCTATGTTTCCCAGCAACTAATATGCAGCAACATATTGCACCTGCTGCTAGAGGGAATATACAGTCAACAGCCCCATCCTCCACAAATTTGTCCATTTCTCTTATAAAACAATCATGCATTTTGTAGTTCTTTCACTATTTTCATAATTTAACTATGTGCTGGGTAAAGAAGTACTTTTGTCATGTTTAGCTTTATTGGACAGACAGACCTCAGGTCTAGTATTGTTAGAAAGAAAAAGCTTCTATTTAGCCATTTTTTGCTACTCCACATATTTTTTACACATTGCTACAATGTCTCACATTTCTTTGCCTTTTGCTCTATGCTAAAAAGCCCCAACTGTTATAACTTTTCCTCATAGGGAAGTTGCACCAGACCTTTAATCATTCTAGTCCTCCTTTTCATCACCTTTTTCAGCCCTGTGGTACTGTTTTCTAGGGGAAATGAGCAGAGCTGTATATGCCATGTTCTATACTGGCGAAAAAGCTTTACAGATCATAGCTTAAACCTCATTTCAAAGCATAGATGGACATAATTACATTACAGATTTTTGATTTCTATGTATGCATCCACACCAAATACACACACACACACACAAGTCTGTGCACTATGACACAACACCTTATCACCCTGTCATCATAAAAAAAAACAACCAGGTTATTTTACTTCCTCCCAGGTTTTGCTTGCAATGACGTTATATGCTTTCTTTTTTTGCTGCTGACACTGGATCTTGCAGGCTGCATGTGGTTTTATGAAGTGCTGTTTCGACTCAGTATTTCTTCATTGTTTTTTTTTAAACACAATGAACATCATTCCAGAGGAGGCAAGATATGAAAAGACACTATCTGTATGTACATCGCAGTATACACGGCATGCATATACAAGTCTTGCAGCACCTCAAAGATGGAACTCTTTATTTGGCATAAGCTTTGGTGGAGCCCAGCCCACTTCCTCAGCACCTCATACCCAGCAAAACTGATTAGTTTTTTTAGGTTATTTTTGATCCAACGCACTTAAGCCCTTTCTCTTACTCGAAGAACACATACCTAAGATTTGATCCCAACTTTACTAAGAGATGATTGGGGTGGGGGGGGGGGGGAGAGAGAGAGAGAGAAAGAAGAATTTAAAAGATGTGCCTTCTTATACAGCCTGTGTGCGTTGTCGTGCATCTGTCTGCATACACGCAGGCACACACCAAACACAAACATGCACAGGATCTACAACATACAGAGACAAATACGTGTCTTGTCCATATGCATGTTCTTTCTCTGTGTGTTTGTCAATAGGCACACATAGACAAATTGACAATTTTGTGAAAACTCTCTCTCTCTCTCTGCCCTTGTGAGAGTCGGCGAAGGGGGGGGGCGTGGCTGGAGGGAAGGAGCCCGAACGGTCTCGTCGGCAGCCGCATTCCTGGGCTATTTCTCGAGGGCTCCGAGCGGGGCAGGGACCCCGAAAGAAGCCTGTGCCTTCCTCCGTTCCCGGCCCGTGACAGGCCCCTTCCCACCATCTCCGCCGCCACAGACCCGCTTCCGCGCTGCCCGACACTCTTCCATAGCCCCCCTGAAGGAAGGAAGAAGGGAGGAAGGGAGGGAGGGAGGAGAGCGGCCGCCTCACCCACCTGCCTCAGCACTTTCCGACAGTTGCTACAGACCCGGCGGCACTCGCTGTGCCCGAGCCCGCTGCCGTGTCCGTCTCCGGGGACCGACGAAGGGCAGGAAGCGGCGCTGCTGCCCCTGTTCATGATGCCGGCGGAGCGGGGGAAGCGAGGACGGAAGGAAGGGAAGGAAGACGGAGAGGCAAACGGCCGCCTCAGAGGCCGCCTTCGCTCGGCGCCTCAGCAGCGGAGCCCCCCTTCCATCGCTTCCCCCTCCCCTCCGCGCTCCCTCCGCGCTCGGCCTTCAACAGCTCGGGAACAACGGCTTCCATCCTCCTCGCGCACACCCCTCGGCCTGGGCGAATCGCCGCGCTCGGGACACGCCCCTTCGCCGCCCGGCCGCCCAACGGCAGAGCCGAAAGCCGGCCAGCCAATCGGCAGTGCGAGCTCCCGTTCCCATCTCCAGGCAGTCTCGGACTGAAGAGACGGGGCCGTCCCGCAAAGGGAGGCCGGGGAGAGGGCGGGGCTTGTCGAGCAGGGGGAGGGCCGGAGGAGGGAGGGAGGGGGAGGTCTCTTGGAGGAAGGCGGGGTTTCCTTCGGCCAATGGGAAGCCGGCTTGACAACGAGCCGAAGGAAAACGCACCCACGAGGTGGTTACGCCCCCCCCCTCTTAGGGCTGCTTTAGAGAAGATGGAGGAGGCGAGAGAAAGAAATAGGATCTCTCCGCCGTAAAATTATACGACTCCTAATCGGAACGAGAAAATAAAGGGAATCTGGGCATTGCTTTTGCAGTGCTACCCTCTGAAAACAGAGGCAAATGGGAATTCAACACTTAAAACCCAAAGACAACCTATAATGGTCAACGAAAGTAGTAGGGTTTGTTGTAAGGGGGGGAAAATCCATATTAGGGTGACCAAAACAAGGCATAAATGTGTGTGCTGCACATGTATAATCAGTGTGACTCTACAGGTTGACTGTAATCCAGTTAAAAATGCAAGTCTTCATATGTTTAATTCAGATCAGACTGCCCTTCCTATAGGTAAACGGCGGTAGCTTCCTCAGGTAACAACAGATGTGGGAGGTCAGCTTCCCTCACCTTCCTCCTGATAGTCTGGCCGTTCCCCTCTTTAGAAAGCAGGGGTATATGGCCTTGTGGCCTGCCCTCCACCCCCAAGTCAGCCTGGTGCCCTTTGGCTGTGGTGAAGGTTGAGATTTATTGAATTCTGAGTTATTGCAACTGTTGAAGGGAATATATCTGTGAAGATTGTCAGTCATCCAGGTGTGATTATCTTGAAGTTGAGTCATGGCAACTGGACTTCTTTCTTGTTAGGTTGAAATGTTTTGCTACCCATCCAAGTAGCTTCTTCAGTCTGAGGAGAGTTAGTAGGAAATCCCCGATATATTCTCAACGTTGGTTTCACTTCCCCCTGGTGATATTGGCCTTGATTCCTAGCAACCCATCCTTACACTTAAAAATCTTTTCTAGTTCCTTCATAGCTGCCCTTCTGAATCTCAGTCATCTTCTGATTTTTTGGCTGCAGTCCTCATTTGGAATGACAATGAAACCTTTACTTATTTCAATCTTTTCATTATTCATATTCAGGTTACGGAATCCTTCAACAGCCATTATTTTTTGTTTTTGTATCATTCAGCTGTAATCCTGCTTTTGCACTTTTTTCTTTGACCTTCCTCAGTAGGCTCTCTACATGGGGCTGCCCAGCTGTGGCACACATGCCATAGGTTCGCCATCGCTGCCCTAAACGGTTTAGGACCTCGATATCTGGCAGAGCGCCTCCTTCAGATTAGATCTGCCCATCCTGTAAGATTGTCACAGGCAGGGCGGTCGAGGGTTCTGACCCTGAGAGAGGCCCAAAAAGCAACTACCAGAAGCCGGGCCTTCTCGGCAGTTGTCCCACAACTATGGAACACTCTCCCACCTGAAATCCACCTGGCCCCCCATTGTTGTTGTTGTTTAGTCGTTAAGTCGTGTCCGACTCTTCGTGACCCCATGGACCAGAGCACGCCAGGCCCTCCTGTCTTCCACTGCCTCCTGGAATTGGGTCAAATTCATGTTGGTAGTTTCGATGACACTGTCCAACCATCTCGTCCTCTGTCGTCCCCTTCTCCTCTTGCCCTCACACTATCCCAACATCAGGGTCTTTTCCAGGGAGTCTTCTCTTCTCATGAGATGGCCAAAGTCTTGGAGCCTCAGCTTCAGGATCTGTCCTTCCAGTGAGCACTCGGGGTTGATTTCCTTCAAAATGGATAGGTTTGTTCTCCTTGCAGTCCAGGGGACTCTCAAGAGTCTCCTCCAGCACCACAATTCAAAAGCATCAATTCTTCGGCGGTCAGCCTTCTTTATGGTCCAGCTCTCACTTCCATACATGGCTACTGGAAAAACCATAGCTTTGACTATGCGGACCTTTGTCGGCAAGGTGATGTCTCTGCTTTTTAAGATGCTGTCTAGGTTTGTCATCGCTTTCCTCTCAAGAAGCAGGTGTCTTTTAATTTCGTGGCTGCTGTCACCATCTGCAGTGATCATGGAGCCCAAGAAAGTAAAATCTGTCACTGCCTCCATATCTTCCCCTTCTATTTGCCAGGAGGTGATGGGACCAGTGGCCATGATCTTAGTTTTTTGGATGTTGAGCTTCAGACCATTTTTGGCGCTCTCCTCTTCCACCCTCATCAAGAGGTTCTTTAATTCCTCCTCACTTTCTGCCATCAGAGTGGCAGAACCTGCATATCTGAGGTTGTTGATATTTCTTCCGGCAATCTTAATTCCGGTTTGGGATTCCTCCAGTCCAGCCTTTCGCATGATGTATTCTGCATATAAGTTAAATAAGCAGGGAGACAATATACAGCCTTGTCGTACTCCTTTCCCAATTTTGAACCACTCAGTTGTTCCATATCCAGTGCTAACTGTTGCTTCCTGTCCCATGTATAGATTTCTCAGGAGATGGATAAGGTGGTCAGGCACTCCCATTTCTTTAAGAACTTGCCATAGTTTGTTGTGGTCCACACAGTCAAAGGCTTTTGCGTAGTCAATGAAGCAGAAGTAGATGTTTTTCTGGAACTCTCTGGCTTTCTCCATAATCCAGCGCATGTTAGCCCCCTCATTCGGAACCTTCAAAAACCTATTAAAAACATGGCTATTTAGATAGGCCTTCTCAGATTTTAAAACAACATGATACAATAATGCCTCAATAATTTAACATCCAACCTACTGCTATGTTTCCATTTTAATTTTATTTTATTATGTTTTTACTGTGTATTTTACTGTGTATTTTTACTGTTATTCGTTTTGTATTTTTAATATTTTATTTAGTCTTTTGTTTATATCCTTATCACTATGTTACTGTTATTGTTTACTTTGTTGTAACTGCCCAGAGTGGCCTTTGCTGCCAGATGGGCCGTATAAAAATCAAATAAATTAATAAATAAATAAATAGGCTGTTCATGTCATTCCTGCTATCTGCCTATAAAATGGTATCATCTCCATATTCTAAATTGTTTATGTTTCCTCCATTAATTTTCACTTCCCCTTCATCTGAATCTAATCTAGATTTCTTTATAACATGTATAGCTTTTTAAGAGGACTGCCACTGATGGTCATCCTGACCACAGGCAAATTCCAAGACAACAATAAACAGATGGTAGTGGCACCAAATCTGCATACATATGATGCACCTATTGTGCCAGCATCCCCTTTGTGTAGACTTAACGTGCATGGCCTTTAGTTTGGTTAAGGTATTTTCCAGCAGTTAGGAATGACAGTAGCACAATTGAACTGTGATGCTCAATGCTCTGCTCTTTGGAGGTAGTAAAGCCTGCTAGGGCTACACCATTCCAAAAGACAGATGGAACTCACCGCATTTGTGTCATATCAGGGAGAAGTCAAGTGAGCAGATCATCCCACCACTGAAAACATTATGCAAACTTACGTTTGATATTGTCCCACAAAGCATGTGCCCTCACATCCAAGGAATAGTTGAATGTGTGTCTACCACAAAAGGTGACACTGCCCAGGGTCCTTCTTTAGGGACAGGAGTTACCTTCAGCAAAACAACAAGAACAACAACAACCTAGTTATGGGACAGTTTGCTTGCATATCATGCAGAAACAAAACAGCTGCACTCCAAGGTAGGATGAGATTAGATATTTGCTCTAGGGGAAGTTAGGAATGTTTGGAGAACACATGCAAATTCTTTTTGCCTCGGGTCTTGAGGATGTTGAAAAATGATGAGTCAGGGTTACCAGTCTCTGTGCTAATGCACAGCTAGTAGACACAGTATATAATTAGGACAAAGGGAGAATTGAAATCCAGACGTAGATAGTCTGTTTTTATAGGTCACAATTTCACTTCTGTATTTGTGTCAGTATTTGACATTTAATAAACAAAAGATACTGCCCTATACTGAGTCAGATCATAGGTCCATTACTTTCCAAGCTTCAGGCAGGATTAATTCCTAGCCCTACATGGAGATCCTGGCCATCCAAGTAACTTACCAGGATTAAGGTTCAAAATCAGACTAGATCAGTTGTGTTCAAGACAATATGGTGGATCTGCAAACACGACCAGGTTTATATGAACCCTATAACCACTACATGAAAGTCACATTGAAACTGGTCTCATTAGATAAATGTAAGCAAGGCACTAACTCACTTAGTCTCATCACTCTCCTCTTTCACTTCCAAGGAGATTAAAAAATCATCCAGCCTCATCTCTCGTAATTGGCAGTTTTCAAAGTGGCAGCTATATTAGTCTGTGCAAGCATATCAGACAAGAAGCAAAACAAACCAAAAACCAAAAAATAAAGATTAAAAAGTTGTGGCACCTTAAAGATGAATTGCTGGCTTCCTGTTTAGGTACTAATTGTGGAAAGGCAACTCCAGATCCCTGCTCCCCGTTTTCTACATTTCTCTGTCTTTAAATCGTAAAAATCAGGTGTGGAGTAGTGAATAAATAGTTGGACTAAGATTCAGGATACCTGGGTTCAAATCTCCCCTCAGCCATAGAAATTCATTGGGGGTATCAATGGTAGACAACTCTTTGAACATCTGACATACTTCAAAAACTCTGTTTTGTGTCACCTTAAGTTGGAAGCCACTTGATGGCACATAACAACAAATCTTTAAATCACACTGTGAGCAAAGAGGCCTTCAAATAGAGAACACCTTCAGGCAGATGACTATCCTCTGATAAACTGACATATAAAGGATTGTAAATTAGGGCCTAGATACACCATCAAAGCAACACAGTTGCAATACAAATTTAGAGTAGGTGATACCTTTATTTAGACCACTAAAAACCAAACATTTAGCTCAAGCTTTCGTGAATAATTTCACTTCTTCAGGCATAGTGCAGAAAAATTATAAACGAATGTCCCAAAAATTGTCATGACAGAAGTCTGCCAGATGCATTTATTCGGTGAACTCAGAGCTGGTTTCAGCCAGTTTGGGTGTGTGTGTGTTTAAATGCTTCACCCCTGGTGCCATTTGGCTGGAATTTTCCTACTCAGTATCCAGGATAGGGGGGGAGTCCCTGAATATTGGGGGGAGTCCCTCCACTGATATTGCCTGTTTTGGAAATCAAGTTTCCTGTTTGACGGGAGTGGGGTGGGAAGAAAGGTCACACATTTACCAGTTACATTATACAGTCTACTATAGCCTGGATGTTAAGTGTTCCTTCAAGAATATTACATGTATTACAGTCTTGTTCCAAACCTTGCAATTCACATGTGCAAAAGGGAAAAAAAAAAAAAAATCCCGTGCTGGTGGGATGGATTCCAGCAAGGCAACATAGAATTGGCTGAGTTAGCCAGAGATGGAATGTGTTTAGCTGGCTCTTCTGTGTGGATATGTAAAGCCAGCTGGCCGCGCATTTCTGTTTCATTCTCTTTTGTGAAGTTGGGCAGCGCCCCACTATTGTATAGAGAAAAGAAGGATGAAAAGCAGATGGGGGGGGGGATTCATTGGCATTGCAACATAGGAGAAAATGAGGATCAACTTGCATTCACATTCTCAAGATTAATATCCCAGTCTTCACCACTATGGTGAGATGTATTGAATTTGAGAGCTTTAGTTCATTGGTGTGCTGGCTTGACCATCCTGGGAGACGCAGTTTAAAAAAGTAACTGTGCAGATGGATTTACATCCAGTCCATTTCCTCCAGGGATGGGAACTCAAGTCGTGGGACTTGCTGTCAAGTTGCACTGGTGACTCAACTCAGACTTGACTCGGTTTCTTTTCCAATGATTTAAACTCAATTCATTACAGGTGATGTGGTTATATGTAACTTGTTATTTTCCAGTTCTGTCTTTGATACACTCTATTTCATATCTTGGTCATTCCGATTGTTTATTGTGACCCCATCCTGACAATCTTGTGCTTTTTCCCCCTCTTAAATCTTTCTGCATTACGGATACCTTCAGGGAGAATATTGGGTTGTAAGTAGTATTCTATTGATTTTTCTTACCCCTTCAGTTCTCTTCAGCAAGAATCGAGAGGCTAAAGCAGGATAAAAGTTTCCTAAGATAACGAAACTGTCAAATCAGACAAAGCGGAGGGAAGGAGGAGATACTAATATGTATATTTTAAAAGGCTGTCTGTACTTTTAAATGGGACTGGGTGCATTGCATACAGGACTTCCTTTTAGTTATTGGAAAATAGAATAAGTTATTTTTAAAACTATATATTGTTATACATATCTATAATCTTCAAAACAGCAGCTATAAAACTTCCTTACTAACAAGATAAAAGTGCCAGCTCATAATCCAGTGTGAAATCCATCTCACTCTCTCGCAGTTTTGGACACTATTTTTAAGGGGAGTAGAGTCTTCGTGAAGGAGAACGTGATTCATAGGTTTTCAGAGACAGCCACATAAATCAGAAATGTACCTTTCCCTCTGCTCATCTGGGAGGGAGGAGAGACCTCAGTTTCAAGTCACTCAAAAATTCTTCATTGACAAAGACATGTCTTTTAGATGGATTGTTATGCATTACTGCTCTGATTGGGTCGTTAGCACCACTTGTATTTACCATCTCTCAGAGTGGTATTTGTTTGTTCGGGTTTTTTAGTATTTGCATACATTGTTTTAGCTTTAATGTTATCTTTCAATGATGGAAGCCACCTTGGGTCCTTTTAAAGGAGAAAGGCGGGGTAAAAATATTTTAAATCAATCAATAAATTAGGCCTATCTGAACTCCCTTAAATAAAGAAAAAAATTTAAAAAGTTGAAGACACATTTTTTTTCAATGAAGAATTCTTGAATGACTTGAAACTAAGATCTCTCTTCTCTTCCAGATAAGAGGAGGAAAAGGTTAATAGACATTTCTAAATTATTTGGTTATCTCTGAAAACCTATGAATCACGGTCTCCTTCATTAGGACTCTACTCCCTTTAAAAAATAGTGTCCAGAACTGCAAGAGATTGAGATGGATTTAACATTGGATTGTGTGCTGGCAGGTTTTTTTTCCTTGTTATTAAGGATGTTCTACAGCTGAAGAATTGAGGATTACATGTATAACACTATATAGTTTTTAAAATAACCTACTCTATGAATATAGAAGAAGCTAAGATATTATTGTTTGTCTGATGAAAGGTAAAATAATTGGTTATTTTTCTTAATATCCAAATTGGAATAATTTGAGATTAATTATATGCTGGTGAATGAAGCAATACAGGGAGATCATGAAACATTATTGTCAGTCATTGGTTGACTCCTAGATGGGAAGGTATTCATTGGCTTCATGAAAATGAATGCCCAGGTTACTTAATTTTGTTGTGTAATATTACATCCTTATATCTTGAGATTTAGATTCAGACCAAGATCTTGACAGCTGAGTGAAAGGTTACTGTACAAGACAGTGTAAAACGTTTGGCACTGCTAATACAGCAGGTTTAGGCAGCAACCAGACTGCTTGAAATTCAGAGACTGTTTTGCTGCGTCGGCTTTTCTAATTACTGCTCTTTGGAGACGTTTTTGGGTATATCAGTGTGCTGAGGTGCTCAAATAATGTTCCCTAATTATCCAGCAACTTGGAAAAGTTATGGTTTTTTGAAATGACGCCTCTCAGACTCCCCCAACCATCATGGCTGGTTCTAAATGTGAGTGCTAGTTTTAGAAATACACAGAGCTGAGAAAAGCTACCTTTTTAAACAACACCTTCCACAATCCTCCAGCCAGTATGGGCAGTTCTGAATCTGAGTATTGGCTTTCACAAATCCCAGACCTTGGAAAAGTTGCTTTTTTTTGACTTTAGCTCCCCAAGTCTCACAATCAGCAGGTCCTACAACCAATGGCCTCCAGGTTGTAGTCCAAAAATGTTTGTAACTTTTCTAGAATGGGTAACTCTTCCAAGCTCTGGTATTACACAGACCTCTATGGCCGTGAAATGGTTTTCTTCCTGCAAGCAGTGAACTTCTTAATCAGTCTTGGCTTTTGACCAACCAAACAACCAGGGACTGGAGGACATTCAAATTCCTTTCAAATAAAGCAAGCAGTTATGTGATATTAGACAACCATGAAGGCAGTCCACAGCCCTGGAGACCAAGAGGGCTACAGCTCTTTGCCATGGAAGGCACCGACTACTGAAGGTGGCTGTCACATCATAGCCACATAATGGCTAAATCCTGTTACTTAGCATAAAAAGCTGTACTAGAGTAGATCCATTGATTCAGTGGCGATTTGGTGAATGAACTTCTTTGTAAGTTCTACTGATTCAAGTAGACATACTCAAGTTGCAACTTATTACACTAAGCAAAAGGATTTCAGCGAGTATGATGGAGGGCAATAACTAATGGCTGTTATCTGCATTCCCTCTTTGCCCCACACCTTATTTTGCCCTGCATTCTGTAGTTCTTGACAATTATGTTGATCCCTCTGGGTTTCTACAATGTTGACCCAGAATTCTTTGTTCAGTATATATAGCCCATACTTCTTTGGATGTATTTTGGTTAGTTTAGCCTATTATTTGCCTGTTATACTTCCTTCAAAAGCTGCTCTCTGGATGTTTTTTCCATGCCTCTAAACAAGGCTTATAAATAAGTCTTTCTTCCTATGATGTTGTGCTTGTGTGCATTATTCTAAATCACATTTGTTCCAAATGTAGGATCCTGCCTCTTGGTCTTTGCTATTGTTTCAAAGTTTCTAACCCAAGGTCTGGGAATATAGGGTGATGATTTAGCTCTTTGTTCCACTAGAGTCTTAAGGGTGCCATGTAAGGTTTGTAAGTCCCCTGGGCCAGGTTAAGTTGGACAGACAAAGGTAGTGACAGTCTAACTTGTAGGTTTGGTGTTAGAATCTGATACTCTTTTGACCTTCCTCAGGTGTGTGCCTTTGACATCCTTCAGGTTCAGAAGCCTCTGGTATGAAGAGCCAATCCCACAATCCATTCCAGTATATTGGCAGGGTAGAATAGATTCATTACAGGTTTTGCCCAAACTTTACAGAATGGGACCAAGCATTTCCACCCCACATTAAATTCCATATCATTGTTTATTATGGTGCACCATTCTCATCATGTCAGCCGCATGGGTATTTCATTGTTCTGCTGTATTTACTGATTTGTATAAAACACTGGCATACTAAATTCTTAAAGCCTAAACCCAATTACAGAAAACAATATTCAAAATTGCATCCACATGGAAAGAAATAATGTTCCACGGCAATTCAAATTCAATAGAGTCCATTCGAAAACAATCACAAACCAGCCATGAAAGCTACATTCCATGGCCACTGTATTCACATATTTCAGCTGCCAAAGGCCATGGAAAAAGGAAAACCCCCCACAAATAAACAGTTTCGAAAGTCCTTCAAAATACTGTCAGGAGAACACAGATTCTGATTGCATGGGATGTTATTCCACAGTTTTCAGAGATGTGAAAGTCTCACTCCTACATGTTATCAGTTTCACTTCCTCTAGTGGGGGTGGGGGCGGGGGAAGCTAGTGGAACGTTGAATCTGATAACCAAACATGGGAGGTTATCCAGGGAGAGGCAACTCTTAAAGCTGTAGTCAAATTCATGTGGTCCGTGATCCTCATGTGATCAAATGCTATTTTTGTGTCCCCTGGGCCCTTCCAGATAATATGGATTCTGTCTTCCAGTGGCCATATATAGGCCAATGTAGGGTATGACTATACAGAGGTTTGTCCGAGACTGATACAGAATTCTATAGACTGCACCCTGACATTTGAATCGACATCTTTTACACTTAAATGTTTAATTATCCCAGGAAGGTGCATTTCAAATGCATACATGTCACACAGCCCCACTTTTCCCTCATCCTACTTGGCCATTATCATCACCGTCTTATCTACCTCTTCACTGGCATTCAGATCCCTTCTCTTTTTTTACGTTTAGCAAGTGAAATAGCGCTGAACTGACAAGACATGGTAAACATTTGAATTTGTGCTGTGTAAGTTTAGCACCATAGCACAAAGTTTAGTGCTACCGGTGGACTTTGTCTTGCAATGACTCACAGGCACTAGATTCATTGAAAGAGAAAAAAAAATATTTTTAAAAAATATAATTTACAAATTGCATTGTAGTTTAAGTCCTTACCAGTGTAAGCAGGGGGCAAGCAACAGGAGTAGGGTTCACTCCCATGACATACCCCACTATGTACACCCTCAATTATGTCATCTGGATATGCCCAGCAACTGACCCGGAGGGTAGGATATAGGTGATCACATAAGCAAAAACAAGACAAAACCATGTGACTGGAAATGCTACAAAAAGTACAAGCCCTGCTGGTTGAACAAATGTACCACATAGCCATGCCAAAAGATCAGATCTACTGGCAATTAGCTCTAATTTTGTATAATCAATGGAATAAATATAGAAAGGAACAGTGAAAAACACAGCACAAACAACAGGATGTTGTTCTCTGTCTAGCAGCTCCCTTAAAATGAAAAATAGCTGCTCCAGGACTGCAAATTCTTCTCTAATGGCATAGGGTCTTGATTTAAGTTGGCAGTGATGGAGGGCTTTTTTGTAGCTTAAAAAAAACAACAGTTGTTCAACCAGTTCTGGGGAAAATGAAAGAACATTTTTTACTTTACTGCTTCATAGCCAGTCAGGTTGCATGCACAAAGAGAAATTAAAACCATCCTGGAAAGATGATAGTGAAGATCTAGCATAAATACCTATAAACACTCAGAAAAGCATCAAATAATAAAACAAGCATACTCAAGCAAGTATCAAGTTGTAAGATTAACTGGTA
Organism: Intellagama lesueurii; assembly: GCA_037013535.1. Taxonomy (NCBI): domain Eukaryota; kingdom Metazoa; phylum Chordata; class Lepidosauria; order Squamata; family Agamidae; genus Intellagama; species Intellagama lesueurii. The sequence continues at coordinate 15,027,536 of JBAJHW010000003.1, forward strand.
AAGATTGTGAAGCAGGCAATTATTTCCACCTTTGGCTTGTTAAAGAATGTAGTGGTCCTATAGGATATATAATAGTCTGTGCCAGCTAGCAGAAATAAAACTGTACATAAAGCAGAGTTGTTCTTGATTCCAGTTGTTAAGGGTTTAAGATACTGATCCCTCAAGTCAGCATACAAGAGGCCATTCTGTTAGAAAATGTGCCTTCTTAGAATAACTGGGAGGAACCTTTCTGGGCTTCCATCTTAGAACATCCTGCTGGGCAATATCTACTTGTACCATGTTGGCCCATATAACATCTCTGAGTCTCTTTCAACTGCAATGAGTTCAATATGCATTTGGTTAGCAGTTGTCTCTGCTCATGTGAGCTAATGAGGGAAAAATATGAGGGTACCTTTTCAAATGGCAAAGAAAAGCCCTTATATATTGTATTGGAACATGATGCACCCTGTCATTGGTCATAGGAACCATGTTTGGCTGTGGTTCAGGTATAATTTTTCAAGGTAGTGAAAAGAACAAGAAAGCATATAGCACACGAACCTGCTTGGGAATTATACATTTAGATCCCTCACTGGGTCATGTTCAGTCTTCTCCAGTAAGTGGGAGATGCAGTTGGGCACAGTCATGGCCACCATAATCAGTGATATATGTTGGTGGGTCTTTCTCCCCCCACTTTCCCTTTTTCCAACTGAAATATCTCTATTGCCATTTCTGATCTGAATTGGTGCCTCCTCCAGCAGAGCTGGTGGTTGATGTTAGGCAAAGTAATTTGTAATTTTAATGGAATGAACCAGTCTGCATCCAACGGCCCCAGCATTTGCAGGCTCAAGCCAGTATGCATCCCTTATATTACCTGTTCAATTAAATGAGGACATGAATCACAGAAATGTTTCAGAGTTCTGAATTTATGGTAAAGTTTCTTTTGCTACGCAGTAGAAGCACGTGACCCACAGAGGAGAATAGCTACAAGTTCCCCAGAGAATCCACCCCTTTCTCATTAACTGGCACCTAAAGTCTCAATAACTGTCTCTGAGACATTTGTATGAGAAAGAATAAAATGTTTCATTTCTTAGAGTTGCAAAACAGATCAACAGCAAACAGACAACTGCTTCCAACTGAGGAAAGACAGGGAAAGAAGTAGCCATTTGCCTGTAGGGCCCAATTCAGATGGTTGAGTTCGGTGCTGAGAAATTGAGCCGATTTCCGATTTGCAAATGGCTACTCCAGGGCCCTACAGACAAATGGCTACTCCAAGAATGAAATCACAAGAGCCATCAAACCAAGAAAACAACACCAAACTGAAGAGGAAAAACAGCCACCCACAAATAAAGTATTTCTGCCATACATCAAAGGGGTCACAGACCGCATGGGGAAACTGTTGAAAAAACACAACCTACAAACAGTATTCAGGCCCACCACAAAAATACAACAAATGTTACGGTCAGCAAAGGACAAAAGGGATACCTTGCAGTTGTGGCCAGGTATATATTGGAACCACAAAACGCAGCATCCACACCAGAATCAAAGAACATGAGAGACACTGCAGACTAAAACAACCGGAAAAATCGGCAGTAGCTGAACATGCCCTAAAACAAGCTGGACATGAAATTCTATTTCAAAGTACAGAAGTACTGGACAACACCAGCAATCATTATGTTAGACTGCACAGGGAAGCCATTGAAATCCACAAACACCAGCAGAGCTTCAACAAAAAAGAAGAAAGTTTAAAACTCAACAAAGCCTGGCTCCCAGCACTGAAAAATACAGCCCGCAAAAGGTCAACGAACTCTACCCAGCCACAAGGACCGGTGATCACTGCACACAAAAGACTAGCTAACGACACCCATCAATCACAGTGACAGATCATCTCTCCCCCTTATCACAACAATACACCCACAACAAAAAACACGCTGATCACCATAATCACCCAATCTCCTGAAAAGGACAAAAGCTGATCCCACAGCTATAAATACTCAACTATCCAACAAACTGCACCAGAGCACAGACAGAGTTCTGACTCCTGTCCTCGGAAGATGCCGGCCACAGAGACTGGTGAAACATTAGGAAGAAAAACCTTAAGAACACGGCCAAACAGCCTGGAAAATGCACGACAGCCACCAGATCCCGGCCGTGAAAGCCTTCGAGAATACATTAATCAATTTCTCATCTTGGTATATGTTTGTAATAGGCTCTGTAAGGATGGAACGAAAGTCTGGGATAGTTTTTATTTAATTATTAAAAAATATTTTTACCATGCCTCTTTCTTTTTATAAAGGACCCAAGGTGGCTTACATCATTAAAAGATAATCTTAACACTCAGGCAGGCTCATAAAGGGAGATGCCATCCTTGAGACAGCTTGGATCCAAGCTGTTTAGGGATTTATAGGTTAGAACCAGCACTTTGAATTGTGCCCAGAAACATATTGGCAACGGGTGGAGCTGCTGTAACAGGGGGATTATGTGATCCCTGTGACCAGCTCCAGTTAGCAATTTGGCTGCCGTGTTTTCGACCTATTGAAGTTTCTAGACACTTTCCAGAGGCAGCCCCAGGTAGAGCGTGTTACAGTAATCCAGCCGGAATGTAACTAAGGCATGTGTCACCGTGGCTAGATCAGACTTCTCCAGGAAAAGTTGCAGCTGGCTAGTTTGAACAGGGCAGTAAACGATAAATAACTGGATAAATTGTAGGAAGAATAAATAATGCCCCCCCACCTCTGTTACTTTGCTTTAGTTATTTGTTTTTTGGATAACACCATTTTGTTTTGCTCTTTGAGGACTTTTCCTCTCAGATCTTTCTCTACGTTTTGAAAATAGCTTGTCCATAGAGGGAGGATTATGTAAGAGAACAGATTGTAGCTGGAGTTTGCTTTCCAGTAGAAGTGGCAAACTTTTGGCCTTCCAAAGGGTTGACTCCCGTTCCCATCAGCCCCAGTTATCATGACAAGAGGTTATGCAGGTTGAAGTCTCAACCATCTGGAGGACACACTTTTCCTTTGTAGGATTATGCAGAAACAACATGAAGAAGACCTAAATGAGACCAATTAGTTAGTTGCTTCATTTGCTTCATTTCTAAGCCAAATTCAGTACATATCTTCATCAGCATTGCTACATGACTCATACAAAAGGAGCAAAAAGCAGTATGGCAGTTTTGTTTGTTTTTTAATCAGATTTTCCCATTGCAGAGATGCTAGTAGTTGCTTTAACGTCCCTTACACTGCAGTGGAGAGGCCTGTAAACTTTCAGTACTCATGAAGGTGACGAAGAGGAGGTTCTGGCCAAAAATAATAAGTTGTTTTAATATGGTTTGGACAGTTTGATTTAAGTAAGTAAACCAAGCACTTCCTTACCCCTATATAAAGTATACAAGTACATGTTGTTTAAGTTTTTAATAAAGTGATACACACAACAGTTTTCCCCCCTCTGTTTCTTCATATGCATATCTATCTGTTTCCAACTACACAGATTGTGTGTGTGTGTGTGTGTTCAACTGTACACTAACTCATCTACCCCTCAATGCTGGTCTAAATGCTGCCATGAATCTCATAAATGTATTTAGTGTCCCACTGCATAGCTACTGATCTTCCAAGAAATGCCATGATCACAGTATCACAGAGGTGGAAGAGAATCTAAAGATCACCCCACCCCTGAGGATAGCAGAAATCTGTGCTAACGCCCTCACTTTGGGGGGATATTCAACTTCTGTGTAATACATCTCAAGTAGCCTTTCCCCAAACTTTTCCAAATAGCCTGTTCTACAGTTGATTAGCCTATAATATATATCTTCAGGAAGTTCTTCCACATATTTACTAAGAATTATTTTTTCTTGTAACTTGAATCCATCGGTTTTGAACCTAGCTTGTGAAGCAGTGAACAGAGGAACGTGGCTTCTACTGAATCAGCCCATGGGTTTTCTTATCCATTGTCAGCTCTGGCGGCTGCTGTCCACGGATTTAGGCAGAATGCTTTCCTAAGTCTACTTAGAGACCTCTGGTTTTCCTTGGTGGTTTGCCATCCCAGTGTTAACAGAGGGCCCGTCCAGACAGCGGAGTTTGGTTCCTGCTTAAAAGGTTCTCATCTTCAATGCAATCTATTTTGTCTCTCTCTCGAACAATCCTTCTGTTCACACTGGAGGTATTTAAGAAGAGTCCACCGAGGTCTTTGGATTGCCACTTTACTTGTAAGTAGGTTTACCATGTTTACTCACAAGTAAGGAGGCAACAGCGGCAGCACAAGGGGAAAACATTGGGTGAAGGTTGGGGAGACAGAACGGAGGTAACCTCCCTCTTTCCCGTCTTTCTCCTCAGCTGAGGCTCTGTTGGGGCTGCGTTGCCTGGTGGATCAACATACGTAGCCCCTTCCCTTCCCTGCTTTTTCCCCCGCAGCCCTCCTTCAGTGAACTGCAGTGACTTTCCTTTTTTTGTTGTTTTTAAATAAAGCAAGTGGTATATCAAAGTGCTTAGGCACTTCTCTGAGCTCCTTGGAGGAACAGTGGGATTGAAATTGAGTAAATAAATAAAATAGTTTACCATGTACTCATTAAACTCTCCTTTGCTTCAAAGAAATAAACCCTGTGAAAAACTCCAGGTCTTAGGGTATGCAGAATTAGTTTTCCATTTATTTTTTTTTAATCCATGCTCTTTTTCCCCCTTTCCCCTTTTTCTTTTCTTTTTCTTTTTTGCAAGCTGCGTGAAGAATTCAGCATTTTATGGAATTACCTTGGCACAGCATTTTGATTTATAAGTACAGGGCAATGCTTGGCCTGGAAGGCTATCCAGTATCTGTCTATGCAGCTGGCTGTTTATGCCTGTCATGAGGTCTGGCAAAATGAATGCATTTGTTGTTGTTGGAAAGTAGCTTTCCAACAACAACAACAAAAATAGCAGCAACGTGTTATTTTAAAAACAGGTTGCATGCAAGATATTGTTTAAAAGACAATTGCCTGTCTTGCAGGTTCACAAACTAAAAGTATCTGACATGATAAGAAGGACAGATGGGGAAGGAAGAAGGAAAAAAAGAACCATTAAAAAAAAAAAGAACTCCAAAGAAAGAAAGAAAGAAAGAAGGTATATATTCTTGCCAACCAGCTGGGGTTTTGCACCATTGCTGCTTATGTGGTAATTGTGGCTGGGAGTACTTTAAAGGCAGAGACCAGCTGTCTGTGCATTACAACACCCACAGCACTGAAAGCCAGTTCTCACAGCTAAACATTCACAGCAATATAAAAATTCATGAAGTATTTGGAACACATTATTCCCATTTTATAGGAAGGGTAGCTAAAGAAGAAAGAAGCTTGCCAAAAGCTGCAAGGTAGGTCAGTGGCACAGCTGAGTCACAAACCATGTCCAGGTTTCCTGTCTCCCAGCTAAGCATTTTCATTTGCTGGAGCAGTGGTGTCACAAGCACCCAAAAGACTCAGCAACCATACAAAGGGCCAAGAATTCCCAAACTCTGGGTGGAGGAGATCAGCAGAGAAAGCTGACAGACCAGAAGACAAAGCCATGTGGCCACCTTGGTAAGTGGACCCAGAGCTTGAAAGGGTTATTTTTTTGGACTACAACTCTGAGAATGGCCCATGGCTTTTCCAGGAGAATGCAGATGGGAGGTTATTATGCTTTAGCCTTCCAAAGAGTTTTAGGGTTTGTTTGGAAAGCACATGACGTATGTCTTGTTCCAGTTTATATCTTGCAATGAAGTGCAATTCACCAGGCCATTTCTAAGCCAATATGAGGGGGAGTTATGAGCTCCCAGAGAATGTTTTTTGCCATTTGGTTTCCAGTCAACCTAGCAGTTCGAAAGCATGCAAATACGAGTAGATTAATAGGCACCACCTCGGTGGGAAGGTAAACAGCGTTCCGTGTCTAGTCGCGCTGGCCACGTGACCACAGAAACTGTCTTCGGACAAACGCTGGCTCTATGGCTTGGAAACGGGGATGAGCACCGCGCCATAGAGTCGGACACGACTGGACTAAATGTCAAGGGGAACCTTTCCCTTTACCTACCTTCCAGTCTCACAATGTCTCCTTATTCTGATGGGTTCTGTTTTGGGCTGTGATAGCTTCACGTGTGACTCTAATGGGTGTCACCATGTTTGTGAGGGTGTACATTCTTTCCCACCAGATCCTCACTGGTACTGACAGTCTGCCCAGCTGTCTCCCCCACTCCACTATTGCAGCCTTGCCTTCATTGCTCCACAGCTAAATCCTGCTAGTTCATGTGTAATCTAAGTACATCTCCAGTAGGAGTATACTTCTTGGCATTGACTGTCTGTGATGTCATGACAATGTATAGGCAAAACAATAGGAGAACTATGACTGATCCTGGGCAGAAGGCTTGAAACCCAGGTTCTGCCACCATGATGACACAACAGCACAGTGGAAAGGGACCATGGTATTATCATGAATTATACTAACCCTCCACACAGCTGTTGTTGGCATAAAGAGAGTATACAACATACGTGAGGCAGGAAGGATCTGGAAGCTGTGGGCACAGCTTTGCCTGCCCAGTCCCTTAACACATACGTCCACATGGGAGTGGTGCACTTTGCAACAATGCCCAGTAAGGCCAGAGAAGGGGGCCTGGGGTAAAATTAGTGTGGAAGTGATGCGATAAGAAACAAGGGAAAGGAATTTATATGCAGTGGCTAGCAGCATGATAGCAACTAGCATCTGTTTTCTCTCACTGCTAGGATGCACTTTATTCCACTCTGCAAAAATTAAAATCTTAGACTACCCAATTAGGAACTACACAAAGGAGTCTGCCCTCTACAACCACTAAAAGCAATGCTCTCAGTTTGGCCTCAGTCAACTCTTTTAATTCCAGGCCTCTTTACCTAAAATGTAATCTCCAGCTCAGCTTACACAATGACTGTGTGGCAGTGTCCCTCTGCCGGATGCCACCTCAGACATTTGCCTGTTTCAACTAAGGCAAGAGGCAGATGTCTGAGCCACTGGAGGCCTTTTGTTTCCAGAGATGGGAACCACCATTCTGCCTTCATAGAATCATAGAATAATGGGGTTGGAAGGGGACTATGAAGCCATCATGTCCAACCCCCTGCTCAAAGAAGGAATTCAAAGGCAACATCCCAGTCAATGTTGCTCAAAGTCATATGATATCTGCAGATCTACCACTGGCTTATCAAGCCTGCACTCTCCATTTTGGGGTTGAAATCAACTGCAGACTGCATGGTGTAAAACATTTAGCCATATTTTTTACTTATGTGTTTACCACCATCCTATTGAAGAGTTCTGGTGAACGTGAAGGGTTGCACATATCATAGAGCTGTAGCTTGTCCTCCTAATAAGGTGTTTCTCCTAGGTGTGCCACATTTAAGTGTCTGTAAGTCAAGTAAAACTCCTAGGATGGAGAATGATGAGATTTATAGTCCAAGGAATCCTAAAATCCCATTGTGCATTGCCCATTTGAAACTAAGCCACTTATTTAATTTATTCATTAGAATATTTTTACCCTGCCTGTCTCATCAAAAGGACCTACTTCAAAATACTTTGTATTGGAACAGAGAAAACTGTTTCTGGGAAAACTCTCACACATATCCCTGACTATTGGGAGAACCTGGGGGAGCTCTGCAGCTGGAACATTGTGTTCTCCCTCCTATCAAGAACACTGTCCATAAGAAAACCAAACTCTAGATTTGGGCTCATCTGAATATATTGAAAGACACCCTTGATCCAGCAACCAGAGCACTGGTAGCCATTGTTCAAACTGAGAATTCACCTTCCCCTTGTTGAGCAAACAATACAAATCAGAGGTTGAACTGAACTACCAGCTTTGGCACACTCAACAACATTGTCTTCTGGCCTGCTAATAAGAAAACAGTTATGCAATTGATCTATAAACTTTTTTCAAACTGCTGCTTTACAGAGCACAACTTGCTGGTTAACGTCCTGATACGTTGGCTGGCAACAGCCTGTAATGTGTGGGTTTTGTTTTTTAATACTGGGGGGGGGGGAATCAACAGAGGGATCTTTCAAGACGACGATCAAGGGTTGTGCTTCAGACACTTTTTTTGCCTAGTAACACGATGATGTCAGTTGTAAAGGAAAGTGACCAATCAGCAAGAAGAATGAATCAGACCCTGCTGAGATTTCACCCAGGCTGTTTCCTAGCAGAGCAGAGCAGTCTGCAAAGTGCAAAGGGGAATCTCCCTCTTCATTTCCTTTGCGCTTGCTGCACAGACAGGATGTGTCTCAAGCCACTGTATTTGATTGCATTTGCATCAAGTTAAAGAAACAAGTGTTTGTGCCTGTGTGCACTCATATGCGCATAAATATTGATAGCTTTCTCAGGAAGACTTGGCTTGCAAAGACCACAGCGAGGAACAAACATAATCTTTGAATAGTTGCTTGCTTCTATATTTTATTCTCTTTGTAAACAAAATCTCACCAGCCACATTGTGTAACTCCTGGCAAACTGTGTGCCATTGCAAAATGTCAATGAATCATTTGCTCATTCTACAATGGCTATTGTTGATTCTTCTCATATCCTTACAGCCACTATTTGACTAGGATTTGGAAGGTCCAGGTTCTAATTCCCACTTGAGCCATGAAACTCACAAGGTGACCTTCAGCCAGTCCTTCTCTGTCAGCACAACCTACCTCATAGGGTTGCTGTGAGAACAGAGTGGGAAGGAGGAAAGTCCTTTACATCAGTGGTCCCCAGCCTTGGGCCTCCAGATATTCTTGGACTTCAACTCCCATAAATCCTGGCCAGCAGAGGTGGTGGTGAAGGCTTCTGGGAGTTGTAGTCCAAGAACATCTGGAGGCCCAAGGTTGGGGACCACTGCTTTACATCACCTTGCGCAAACCCTGAGGTAAGACAGGGTAGAAATGTAATGTAGTTCATAAAAACTTCAAAACTTGCTATTTGAGGCAGTTGCCTCAAGTCTGCCTAAGGGTTGGGCCAGCTTTGGAGAAAGCACTCTTATGCTTTGCAACTGAATGTGTTTCTAAAGATAGGGCATGTGGAAGAGTAGTGCTGCAGATCCATGAGTAGAGAGGCAGCCCTTCAGTTAAGCTGGTCCCAAGCCACTTTGGGCTTTAAAGGCAATGAAGAGCATCCAGAGTTGCTCTCAGAAACAAAATGGCAGCCTTTGTGGATGATACAGTCAAGGGCTCAGTTGATCCCTGCCAGCATCTTGCACTAGCTTTATGTTTCCCTGTGGAAAATAAAGTGAGAGGCAGTAATGAGAACATATGGAAGTGATTAAGTGGAAGATTCTGTTTTCTGGATCACTTTCCTGCTTCCCTACTCGACAACCCATGGATGAGGTAGAGTACTTACAAAGAAAAGTGTTATTTGGAAGGATTCTGATTCACATAAAGCCACATTCATTTCTCCCATTAATCTCTCTTTTTCCCTTCAAGGAATTCATAAAGGTGTACATGGCCCTCTTCCCTAATTTTATCCTCACTACAGTCCTGTGAAGTGGGTAAGGCTCAGAGCAAACACCTGGTTAAAAGCCTCTAAGTGAGCTTCATGACTGAGTCAAAATTCACACCAGGGTTTCCTTTCCCTACCTGTGACATACCGGATCAAATCTTGGATTGGCATTAGTAAGGTACATGACACCATGGTGATCTAATTGTTTCATCAGGAAAAATGTCAGGCACCTGGAGAGGCTAGCAATTTGAGGGGAAATAAATTTTTAAATAATGTGGGCCCCACTCTGTTTTCAGTGGCTGCTGCAGATTCAGGTTTTATTTGGTGTTTCCTCACCCTGCCCCCTTCAGCATGCTGAAAAGCGATCTCGCCATAAGATGTAGCAGATGATTGAATTGCAGTCACGGCAGCTGGGATACACTCAGCATTTACCACATGCTCAGACAGGCCCTAAAAGATTTGCTCCATCAAGGATCATGTAGCTTTGATGCTGCATTTTAGATTAAGAAACTACTTAAGCAGAACCCGCTGAATAGAGGGATAGAGCTCAGATCCTTGGGTTCAAATCTGTTTTGCCATTTCTGCAGACTTATCAGGTTGCCTTGAACCAGCTCTCGTTTAAGACTTTTGGGCAACCTTTTTGTTTGTTTGTTTGTTTGTTCTGGGCTGGTGTAGCAACTGAAATAGCCCAAATATAACTTTAGGCCAGTGGCTCTTAACTGAAGGGAAACACAGTTATTCACATCATTCACTGGATGACTATTTTGGTGAATTAGGAGTCCCTCCCAATGGAATGTGGATGATGTTGATTATCATTTTTGTGTGGTTGGCAGCTCTAAACTTTGCCAGAACTTATGACAGTGGTTCCCAGACTTTTTAAACTCGGGGTTCCCCTGACTTACCGGCCACGGCTCTTCCAATATAACACTTTGGGAAGGGGAAGGAAAATACTTATGAGGATTCCATGGTGCCCCTGGCTGAGTTTGGTGGCATCCCATGGCACTGCAGCACAGAGTTTGAAAATCACTAATTTATGAGATAGCAAAGTATTCCTAAAACATTCTCACATAATCTGTCAATCACCAATGATCTCACAGGCTGCTCTGCAAGATTAAAATTAAGTTTTCCCCATTCACAGGACCATTTTGCTGCCTGTGATAAAGGAAACGTTGATAACACATCTTCAGTGGATGGATGCACAGAAGCCAGCTGGTCTGGCAGTTGCATTTTACTTCAGTATTAGTGACACAACAGGATTCCTGAGAGAAACACAGCAGACAGTGTGACACACAGAACTTGGTCCTTCCACAGGAAATGATGGTCAGGGTCAGGAAGAGCAACTGGGGCAGATTGGTTCCAGATTGGTTCCCAGCATTTATTTATATATGTATTTATAGGCCACCTTTCTCCCAATAAGCGGCTCCAAGGCGTGTCACAATATCAAAATAATGAAATTAAAAACATAATAAATTAAACATTAAAAAAACATTATACACTACAGTGGAATAATGAAAAGCAGGAAAACTAAAAGCAGTTAAAAACTATTTTAACTTTAAAATGGCATTTGGGGATTCAATCATGATTGTTAAAAGCCTGCCTGAAAAGATGGGTCTTCAGCTGTTGGTGGAAGGACAAAAGGGAGGGGGCCAACCTGATCTCCCAATGAACAGCATTCCATAACCTAGGAGCTGCCCTCTCTCATGTCCCCATCAACCATGCCTGCGCTGGCAATGGGACCAAAAGAAGCATCTCCTCTGATGATCTTAAATGCTGAGGAGGCTCATATGGGGAGATATGGTCCCCATAAGGTCCCCACCTAAGATGGTCAGCCCCTGTCTGTATACCCAAAGCAGGTGCTGCACTGTGAACAAGTTTTGTTGTTGCTGTTGTGTGCCATCAAATCACTTCCAATGTATGGTACCCTAGTAGGATTTTGAAGATATATAAGATGTTCAAGGACTGGTTTACCATTCTGTCTCTCTCTCACACACACCATGAATGCCCATGGCAGAGTGGGAATTTGTATACAGGTCTCTTGAATCCTAGTCTGACTAACTCTATTAAGCTGAAATCCTAAACTGTTTTCATTTAACTTAATGGGGTTTACTTCTGAGTAGACCTGCATCGGACTGCATTATTGGTCCTTCTGTTTAATTGGTTTCCATATGAGTCTGCAACAAACCATTCCACTTCCACCTTTGAGAAGCATGCAACAGTATAAGAAACTAACCACCAGATACAAAAACAAGTTACATAACCTGGAATAAATGCATACTAAATAGCAAATGACAAATTCATGAGTGCTTTTATATGCATGAAAAAAAATGAAGTGACAGACACATAACTAAAAATCCGTCATGCAAATATATGAAGTGCTTTGATTCAGCAGCAGCTCATCTGGTTCACAGTTCATTTGCCGGTCAACAGCATCAACACTATGTTGTGCCTTCACTTAAGACTTACGCAGAAGCCTTTACTCTGATCAAATGCCACCAGTGATTAAAAAAAAATAGAATCAAGGATGTCTTTTAAAAAATTATATTGGGATTAAATGCACAGTGCATACAAGGCCAACCAAACCATTGCAGAGAATGAGATAGCAAGCATCAGGTGGCAGCAGCTGTGAAGTTATAATCACAGCCTAGAATATGATGTTTTAAAAATTGCATATTCATTATAGATTTTTTTTTAAGTATTATGATTGCCACTATTTTAAGAGTAATATGATCAATCTATTGTCCCTTAAAAACAAATATATACTTAGGAAATTTTAAAAATGACCTCCCAAAAGAGTCCTCCCAAATGTTTACATATTATATCAAAAAGTAATGACATTACAGGCTGTTGCATTAAATAGCATCCTGCTATTCACCCAAAGTAACAAGTTACAGGTGACTTACTTGTGAGGTGTTATTTCCAAGCTTTGGTTGTAATATTCCTAGTCCTTCATTTCTTCTTCATCTATGACTTCCAATTAGAGATGGGCATGAACCACTGGTTCGTTGCAGTTCGTTTCCTGGCCAAACAGCTGATGCACAGCTCAGTGCCCTGCTCCCTCTAGTGGGCGTCCACTTGGATGCAGCACCCAGAGGAGGTGGGCCAGGGCACTGCCGCTGAGTGGACTCCCACTGGAGAGGGTGGGGTGCTGAACCACAAATCAGCTGTTCAACCAGGAAATGAACCGCAACAAACCACTGAACCAGCAGTTTGTGCCCATCACTATTTCCAATTCACAAATATATATGTTAAAAAATGAAGTACATTTAAAAAAATCTGTTGTCAGGTTGAACACAGAATGGCCATTTAGATCACAACCCTAGGCATACTAACTTAAGAATAAGCATCACTGAACACAACTTGTAAAGATGTACAGAAATTCATTGTTAATCAGAAGGTTTTGGACCAATGTAGTGGTGATTTCACTCTCTACCACATTCAGCCAAAGGCTATCACAATTCAGCAGATGGTATAACAAAAATAATCTGTAGTAAAATAATAATAACAATATAATTTATTTTTGGAACCACTTTAGAATTGTAATAAACAGTAGATGTGCTGGCAATCTTTAAACTCAACAATTTAAAACTTTAAAAATCAATAACAATATCAAAATCAGTAACAAAATAATGTTGTGACAGCTACTATAAATGACACAACTTCAAAAGTGAAGGATGGGGCAATTTGCAGGCCACCTGTGGTCCCTCATACTCAATAGCATAGTATCCCTGACGGTATTCCCATCTCATTCTCACTTAATACAAGCCATGTGCTTTGTTTTAAAGGAGACTCACATTCCCAGAAACTCCCCATGACTGTGATCTCCATTAAAACAAGAGGCGTGTTCCCAATGCACCTTTTTAAAACTGGAAGCGCCTTCCCCCTTTGCATCCATTGCTGAAGCACTGCCAGACTATTGAGGTCCATCATGCAGATGTGCAGGAGGCAGGCTAGTGTGCTTACTTGTATATCACCCAAAGCAAGCATAGGCATAATCAAATAAGGGGACAGAAGACAACATGATTTGTCTAAATTTGTATATGGAAATTCATACGTATAGATGCAAGATTAGGAATTCCTAAAATAAACTAAATTAAAACAATTTAAGCAGAAATACAATGTATTTCAGCCAAATGGGGAAGGCTGCAACTAGGTAACCTATATGACTGTTGTGTCCAGGTGCAACCCATTGTAGAGGAACAACTTTTAAGATCCCTGCCTTCCTCCTTATTGTTCTTGATCTTTCAACCAGACACCAAAAGGACACCTTCAAAAGAAGAATGTGTCTTGGTCTCTCTCCAAGCAGAGGACTGTCCTCCCTAAAAGAGGACAAAGGCCACCTTATTGTTGCCCCCTCCACTGTTGGTCGGTTTTGCAGGAGAAGATGAAATTGGCCCCTTTACCCCCAATATAAGTAATGAAGAGCAGATAAATCTTCCAAAAAATGCATCATTATAACTTGTAGGGTTTTGTCAGAGTAACACAGAAGAATATGCCATAGAAATTTCCTCCAGAAATTTTTGCTGCTAACTGATATCATTGCATTCCTCTCTCTCTCTCTCTCTCTCTGTATTTTATATTTATCACTGACTTGCACTGAACTAAAAATAAAACCACCTGGGAGGCAACATAAATAGGTCAAAACTCACTCTGGGTTAAAACCAGCCAGGTGGCAACCCTACAGAGACCACAGGCCTTATTATTACTGCTGCTAATAAGTGCTCCAAGCTTACTTGGTCATATAAACAAAAGGAGAGGTACGTCAAGATTTTTATGACTGCTGTCAAAACATAGCGATATCCATAAGGATCTGGTATGTGCCTGAGAGATGCTGCCCAAAGAATTTGAGTGAAAGAAATGAAACAGCAGAGAGTTAATGGAACATCTGCGAGTGTCTGTAAATAGACTGGAGTAGTATAAACTTCCCAGAATATAGTTTCTTTGGCAGAGAAATTGCATTAAAATAAAACAAAATAAAAAGCATGCTCAAATCCCACTTAATTGCAAAAGGCAATAACACTACTGAAAGAAACATGCAAAAAGATACACAGGCCAAATATATGTATTTCCAACTTTTCCACCCTGGACAATAAAATCCTGGAACTTTCAGCACCTATCCAACTGACACGTGCCAGATACTGAGCGGTTTTGAAAGTTGTGGAGATTGTTCAAATTACTAGAGCATACAATGTATTAAAAAACAACAGCAGTGAAATATGAGCAAACTTGTGGGCCAAATAGTGTGTTAGATCAGAGCTTTATAATGCAACCTTATGCAAGTTTAAGTGGAAGCACATTAGGGTGGCCAGGTGTATGGCCCAGGGTAAGCTACTTTTCAGGTTTTGGCATATGTCTGACCATCAGTGGTGTACAGGTAAATTTAGAACTGCAGGTGCTGATTGTGACAGATGGACATACTGGCCCTCTCCCCGTTCCCCTTCCCTTGTTTCTGGCATTTTTGACATGCCACCACGGGAGCAAGGAAGGTATTAAAACATTCTGACTTTCAGTCCTTCTTGTTGCAAAAGCCCCAGCAAGAGTGGTGCAAATTCGGGGGGCGGGGATTCTTCCCCCAAATGTTGCCTGTCCTGCCTCTGGTTGCAAGTTTGGGCCCTAAAATTTCAGGGAATAGGATGTTGATGATCTGACAACTCATGTGATCTACCTTGTGCTGTATCTTAAACCATCTTCTGGTTGAAGGGCCTATAAAGGATAGTCCTTTCTGTATGAAGAGCTGTTCTATCTCAAGTCCAATTTAAAAATGAAGAATCACAGGAATGGAGAGCATATTAGACAGCAAGTTCATCCTCTCAGCTAAACTCACAGACAATCCACTTTTGCATGTAAACCAGTCTTCAGCTCTGTCGATAGCTTGGCTTAAGGAAACAACTAGAACTTTCAGCAGATCAACTCCTTGGCTATAGAAGCAGGATAAATAGAAACTGTTTGAACAACTTGACAGCAGAAACAATGAGTTTTGTGTTGCCGTGCAGATAACTAGCCTTATTTTGAGGAAGGTTTTGTGGCAGAACAATAACTAGCTCTTTGGGTGCCTGGGACAAGCAGCACTGTCTCTCAGCCATGTGGCATGGGTGCAATTTCCACATGAAAACAAGAAGAATATGGTGTCCCCCTGCGAAGAAAAAGGAAGTGTATGCTTTCAACAACAACAACAAAGCATCTGCACGAGCAAATAGATATTACTGTTTATTTTCCTAACACTCAAAAGGGTATTTGACTCTAAATTTTGGTACTCTCCAAATTTCAGTGTCCCTGAAATTCTTCAGATGTCCTTGAAGCCCCCTCGCCCCCCAAATTAGTCTGTTTTTAGGATACTACTCTTTGTTGTTTATGCTGTCCAGTATACTGGAAGAGATAATGGCCTGATAGTGAGAATATACACTACATATTGTTAGAGAGCGGTTGGAGAATAAGCATTCATTCTCATTTTTAAAAGTTACTATTTATTAGTTGTTCTCTTTGTAACACCAACATGTTTCTTCAAATTAGGGCAAAACTAGACGTACTTTAGCTTGGCAGTGCTCTATGTTCATCAAATAAAATATCCAGTCTGTGCATGCAGGGCCAACCCAAGCAGGGCTGTGTTGTAGTGAAGGCGTTGTTGTTTCAATTTATATTTCACACTTACACATGGGAGAGGCTATCAGTCTACATAAAAATGCAATGAAAATCACAAATTCCAAATAATAAACAACAAATGTCTGCTAAAACACCATAAAAGCAATAGAAACAAGCTTTTCAAACTGGATAATGGAAGTGACACTATATGGTTGATATTCACAATTGCAGCTTTATTATTATTACAACCATTGGTCAACCATGTTAGATATGCTAGACAAAAATACAATAACAAAGCAGATATTTACAATTGAAATAAAGCAGACTGAAATTCAGTTTACAATTAAGTCTGAGTTCCTAATCTAGTTACTGCAGTGATGTAGCCTTCTGTCTCTTTATTATACAATCCACTGCACAGAATATTGTAACCTTGGCTGTGGTTTCACTTGAGAAATTGGAGTGGCGAAGAGAGACATAAAATTTATGGCGTCTACCTAGATAATGTTTTGAAACTGGGGAAACAAGTAAATTTCGTGCCTGAACGGCAGGACATGTTCCACAGTTTTCACTATGCCAGGTTGGCAGGGGCAAAGAAGTTGGATGCAAGGATGACCATTTCCCTCTAAAAAGGCTGAAGGCAGAGCTCTAAAATGGGCCAGGGGAAAAGCTTTCCGGTGTATTGAAAGTTCTAAATATAATCTGCTGGAGGTGAAGACTTTGCTGTGATTCCAAACTACTGAATAATATGGGATCTGTGCTTGTCAATTTGGAGGGCTGTATCAAGTTATAGAGGTAATTTTGCCATGAATTCGAAAAGCAAAGGAAAAGTCATTATGGGAAAAATCCTTTGCTCTTCATCACATTTCTTTTCATCATACATTATCATCAATCATTATGATTGACATCAAAATATCCATCTGTGCTAGTTTTTTAATCTCAGTGTGCATTACTCATCTTTGTGCATTTGGTGATCCTTGTTCCTATTTCACACTTACCAGTCTTGAAGCTGATTACCTCCCTCTCCCTTTTCTCGCTTCTCCTCCACCCATCTATTTCTTGTATTTCAGGTAACTTCTGTCCTTCTTGCTCTTTTCTCTTGTGGAAAAGCAGCATTTTTCTCAGAAGCTTAATAATTGCTCGTTGGGAATCATGTCACTTACCAGTATCTTCCTACCTCAAGCACCTGTGTTGTTTAAGTTGTATCATGTCATACTACAATTCATAAGAGACTCGCTAATACTACAAACATTATTCAAATTACAGTGTGCCCACACCATATATCCTGCCACTGATCCCCCCCCATTTTTACTGATAGAATCACAGAATAATTGAGTTGTAAGGGGCCTATAAGGCCACTGAGTCCAACCTCCTCCTCAATGCAGGAATCCAAATCAAAGCAGATCTTACAGATGGTTGACCAATTTTCTCTTGAAGGCCTCCTGCATTGGAGCACTCACCACCTCCCAAGGTTATTAGTTCTGTTGTTGTACTGCTCTGACAAGACGTTTTTTGCGGTACAGTGGTGCCTCGCTAGACGATTGCCTCGCAGGACGAGGAAATCGCTAGACGATGCCTTTTTGCGAGCGCTACTGCGCTTCGCAAAACGATGTTTCCCTATGGCGATTTTCGCTAGACGATGAGGTTTCCCCATAGGAGTGCGCCGACTAGTGGTGAAAAGCTGTCAGTGCAGCTGTCAGTGCATTCCTATGGGGACCCTCACTCGCTAGACGATGTTTCCCTATGGGAAATTTCGCAAGACGACTGCGTTTTCCCTTGGAACGCATTGAAGCGATTTCAATGCATTCCAATGGGAAAACGTGCTTCGCTAGACGATGTTTTCGCTAGACAGCGATCCTCGTGGAACGAATTAACATCGTCTAGTGAGGCACCACTGTATTTGACCGGCTTCTTGTAACTTGAGCCCATTATTACGTGTCCCTGCACGAGGAGCCAGATTTCTATTTGGGAATTTTCTTGGGATATATTAATTATAGCAATGGTTGGAATTAAGACCTGGGGACAAAGCCACATGAAAATGGGTGGTGCCAGAAGTAATTCTTACCCGTCTCCTGGACATCTTCTCACTAACCATATAACCAAGGTTCAATTCTAGGTGTGTCTCTTCCAGAGTAAGTTCCAACACAACAGCTTCCTGAGTTACCAATCTGCCATAAATTGCTCATACACATCAGACAAAGTTCACAAACCGGGATTGGGAAATTCAGCTCAGCTTCTCATGCAATAAGATGTCTTGGGATGACCTTGCTATGGCTTATCTCACAGCTTCAGTGTTCTTTGCTTGGCTTATAGCAGTGCTTTGACCAAGTCATTGTAGAGTTTTGCTGGCCACAGGGTAACACCTTTATCAGGCCGACTAAACAGAAATAGAAAAAGCATGCTACCTTTTGAGATCCAGATCTCTTTGTCTGGCAAAATGTTATGAAAGTAAGCTGCAGGAGAGACCTGATTGTAAGACCCTCTAGTTTGAATGGTACTGTGGGATGTAATGGAGAAAAAGACCTTAGCAGACATTCCAGTGGACCGTATAGTGAGATCTACTTTGTTTTCAATAGAACCCCAATCTCCATCAACTGGAGGGTGATGGGGTGGGCAACCAGAGGATGTTCTACTGTATCTCCCAGTACTTATTCCCCTTGAATTGGGTTGATGGAAGTTGCAGTCCAACAACATCTGATCACCAGTTGTCTCCTCTTGAACCTACAGCCAGCTGGAAGTGTCTGGAAGGTAGGCAAGGAGATAGATGCAAAATACTGCCTAAGAGAATGGAGGCAACTATGAATGTCAACACCCCCCATCACAGTATATAGTATATAGTTTATGAGTTGCAGTAATATGTGTACTCCCTTAACTAGCATTTTGCTTCTAGCTCTTCTGCTGTATGCCAGCCACTACTCTGCAGCTAGTTCTAGTTGTTTTCTACAACGAAACCAGGCAGCAAGAAGGTTCAAGAATTCCAGTCGATGACCAAGGTTCAGTTTCCTTAGAGAATTCTAACAATTTTCAGACAGGTAGCCATATTAGTCTGATTCAGGAAAAACAAACACAAAAGCAAAATGTGAAGTACTGCAGTTACAATCCACTTCTTCAGTTCTGTCTGAAGAAACAGATTGTAATCCATGAAAGCTCGGACTGCAATCAATTTTTTTATACTTCCAGATGCTACAGTATTTTGGTTTGGCGTTTGTTTTTACTAGACACTTGTCCTCACTATCCATTACCTAAATCTGCTTGGGCCATCTTTGCTCCCACTGAAACATCTCCCTAGATTACTTGCAGACAACCAACCCTCTTTTCTCAGTTCTTAAAAGGCACTGCCTCAGGATGCTCACACTAAGACATTCTCTTGAAGAAATCTCAAGAGTCAAGAATCACAGATGGGAAGGGGGCCTGAATCCCTTTCCAAGCAGAGCCCTGGGCAGGAAGGGACCAGAAATCAATTGGAAAACAGAGTTTGGAAGAGTTTATTTTTTAAGATGACAACTCGTCGGATCCTATACCCATTATGGCCACTGGCTGGGAGGTTCTGGGATATATCACTCAAACCGGGATTTGTCATCTAGCAGTGTCTTAACCCATTACAATAGTTTTTAGTGGGGACTAATTCACACCATCTGTAGAGTCATCAAACAAGGAACTATCCGGTGATGGAAGATGTATCTGTGGATTGACCCTGAGTGACAAAAATCCATCTCCATTTTACTTCTCCATTTTGCACCTTTTCCTTTGTACAGCCACGCCTGAACTATGTTTAATGTGTCTTTTTGCTGTATCCTTTCAAAAGATCTGTCAATGCAGATTTCAAAGTAAGGTCATATAATTGATCTATATGCAACAATCAGTGGATATTTTTAGAAATGTTCTGTACCTATGCAGCCGTCACCCTGAGAGCTTCTTTGATTGTCCTCAAGCATCCGCAATACAGTCCCATAGAATTTGCCACATTGACACCTAAATCTTTTTCCATTGTAGCTGCAAAGTAATTGGAGGGGGGGGGGAACCCTTTAGTGCGCATGAGTGGTTTGGATTGTTCCCTCCACGTATTATTCATTTAGCCCATGTATTTCCCTTCTGTCTGTAACACTTAGATGTCTGTATCTCCTTTGGAAACTGTATTGATTGAACTTTTGATGGCTGCATATGACTCCTCATTCAGATTCAGAAGCTGTAGCTAAGCATAGCCCTCTTGCCCTGAAGACCCTTCCTGTTGTTCTTGTTCCCAAAACTGTCTCCAGAGAGAATGGCCAGGATTGGACCCTCCCTCTGTGCATCATGGTGGGCTTATACATACAGGAACTCATGTCCTCTTTTACAGGCCTCTGATTAAAGGGCTGTCAGAGAGCACTCCTCTTTTTAAAGCTAATCATCTGTTTGAAAGGCTGTGCAGACTGAACCAGTAAAACAGTAGGCCCATCCACATTTACCACTTAGATAGCAGACTGAGCCCAAGCAGGCACAAAGATAGCTGCTGGGCCACAGACATCCCCACTATGGTGATTGTATTTGTATTTAAATTATAGAGTTCTTAAGGTATGTGAGATACTTAAGGACTGGCTTTATCAATGCCACCCACCTCCCAGTGAGTTTCCATAGCCATGGAGGGATTCAAACTCCAGGCTTCTGAATCCTAGTTCATCACCCTATCCTTACCATCACTCTGGCTCTCTATTGCTATACTATTTGCAGTCAAAATGCAGATGTCATTATCATTATATCTCAATCTATACATAAAAATTAGGGTCCTTTTCACTTCGGTTTTGTCGGGCTGTAGTTTAAATGGGCATTACAAACACAACAAACTTTGCAAAGGTTTGAAACTTGAAATCAAATAACAACAACCATGCTTAAACTGGTGTGAATGGATCTGTTGTGTGTGTGTGTTTTTTTTTTTTTAATAGAAGCTCCAAGGGCAGAAAAACTATAGATGGGGGTGAGAGACACCAGGCTGATTCATATTTTTCTTGGCATCATGTGATCAATGAAACTAAAGTATATCACCACTCCTCAAACCTGTAATATTTCCTGCATTTTTTCCAATTCAGTAGCGCTCTAAGACTCCAAAAGGAGGGAAGCTGGTGGGTGGGCTATATTTAACATGGTCACAAACTCAGTAGGCCTGAGTTGAAGTAGTCTTAAAACAATCCTGGACATCCAATCACAGATTTAGGCACTATTCAAATTTCCCATAATTCATGGAAGCAGCGTTATAACAGATCCACTCTGGGGCATTGTGGGAAATTACTTGACAAAGAGGTGTAGCTGCTCACTGTTGTCTACCGCAAGCTGCTGAGTAAGACGGCTATAGAAATGTTGCTAAGAAAGAGGACAGCTAATTTTCTCCCTCTCTTTCCTTGCTTTTTTCCCCCAGATTTGTTTGCCCTGTTTAAAATTTGCCTATAGATGACAGTAATAGGGCCATTGGCCATTATATGCCAGGAGAAGACGATAAAAGGGGACATAAATTTGCATTAAATGTTATGTGGTCATTTATAGAGATGAAAAATTAGGCATTATTTTTATGAGCTAACTAGAATTACAGTATTTCTTAGATGTGTGCATTGCAGATGTTTTGGACTACAAATCCCATACAGTGGTGCCTCGACTTACAGACGTCCCTACTTACGAAAATTTCGACTTAAGAAAAGCTCCGGCCGCAAAATTTTGCTTCGACTTGCATCCGGAGCTTCGACTTACAGACTAAAAAAAACGCGGAAAAAGCAGGAAATGCACTTTGGACTGCCCGGTACTGCCTGGTACTGTAATTTTAAAATGTAAAAATTGGTTTAAAAGGTGCTTGGTTTGGTTTAAAGCTGCTTGGTTCTGTTTAAAAGGTGTTCCCTCCCTCCCTCCCTCCCTCCCTGCCCTTTTTTTAGCCTTAGGTCATCTTAGGTTAAATAAAAAATTCTCCCCCTAGTGGTAGAGTACAGATTAACCGGCTTTGCATTAGTTCCTATCAGAACTACTGCTTCGACTTAAGAACGGCGCCTCTACATAAGAACGAAAAACAACCGGAACGAATTAAATGGTTTTCAATGCATTCCTATAGGAAATGGTGATTCGACTTACGAAAGTTTCTAGATGCGGCCACCGTTCCAATACGGATTAATTTCGTAAGTAGAGGCACCACTGTAATTCTCTTTCTAGGAGACCCACATGCAGGACCCAGACTTTAGAGACACCTAAGTTGTGCTTTCCCAATGTTGTGTAGTGGATAGAGTGACAGACTAGGACTCTGGAGAGCAGAGTTCAAATCCTCACTTGGCCAGGGAAACTCACTGGGGGAGTGGAACTGGTAAAGTCACTCCTTAAATATCTCACTTACCTTGAAAGCCCTATTAGGTTTGCTTCAAGTCAGTTCTGACTTGATGGCGCACGCACGAGCACTCACTCACTCTCTCTTTGTGCTCATCTGGAAAGAAGGCCCAGCTGGCAGGCATCATGTAATGGACAGGCCTAATTTCCTGTTTGAAAAGGAAGCTTGTCAGCAACCATCTGGGCAGCATCTTTTTCAAGCAGGAAGTTAGGCCTGCCCATGGCATGAAGTCGGCCAGCTGGGCCTTCTCTCCAGGTGAGCGCAACTCAGGTGTCTTTACAGGCTGGGTCCTGTGGATGGGACTCCCAGAAAAGAGGACTATGGGATTTCTAATCTAAAAAAATCTGAAAAGCACATCCCCAGTATTTCACACCCTCACAAGTGGTGAGGACCATGAGCAGATGGCTGTTGTCCAGGTGATGCTTATCAACGAGACCCTTCAAAGTCCCTAGCTTCCTGTCTTTCAGTCACACTTGGACTGGCCAGGCCTTCAAATGTATGCCCCTTTCAAAAAGGGGATTTTCCAGTTCTAGTCCTTCAAATAGACTTTAATTGGGCAGCCTTTCAAATGGAGGACATCTTCACAAGGATGATTATTCTCTGGTCGACCTTTAAAAGGAAGCCTATCCTCTATATCAGGGGTCGTCAACCCCCCGTCCGTGGCCTGGTGCCGGTCCGTGGGCTTGCCGGAACTGGGCCGCGGATACGGATCTTCCCCCCCCCCGCATGCACGGGGGGGGTGTTGTGCCCGTGGGGGCCATGTCACGCTCGTGCGGGGGGGCGTGCCGTGCCTGCAGGGGGGGGTGTCATGCTCGCACGGGGGCGTGTTGCACTCGCGCACATGCGCACTTACGTGACACGCCCACGGCATGATCGCGGGGTGCCCCTGCCCCCCCGCACATGGAGCTCACTCCCCCCAGTCGGTCCGCAGCCCCAAAAAGGTTGGGGACCACTGCTCTATATAAGAGGATATGTGGGCATCTTTGCCCTTAGCAAGTACTTGTAGGTGCCAACGGCTACTGCTGCTGCCAGCCTAGGGTTTCTTGTTTTCCCTTTCCAAGTCTCTCTTTTGGTCAAAACAAAATGGTGGTAGTGGTGATGATGGTGGTGCTATACAAGCTTACTCCGTAAAGTTACTTTTTTGCATCAGAACTCCTAGAGTCCCTTAGCCCAGTATATGTTGATTATCCAAGAAAAGTTGCTTTTCTAAGATACGGGGTTAGTGTTCTTTTATTTTTTTGCCTGCATCTGTTGAGAAAGGGGCTTTTTAACAGATTAATGCTGTAGTGTTTTTAAAAACTGTTTTAAAAACAAGTTTTAAAATGTAAAAGAGTTTTGATACTATTAATACATTTAGCACTCTTAATATCAATTAATACTATTTTAATACTATTCCTGTTGTTGCCAGTAGAGTTTTTTTCCTTTCTTCTTCTTCTTCTGTTTTTATTTTTACTTATGTATTTAATTTTGAGTCCCTCCTCTGGCACTGGGGTAGAATTAAAGGGAGAGGTGGTAGCTGCAGGGAGATTTTTACCATCCACACCTGTATGCAGTTGTCCTGATTCAGATTAGGCCTGCATGTGATTACTTTGAAACAGATCTTAGAATATGATCCAGCCCTCAATCAGACTTTCCATTTCAGAACATGAAAGCAGAACTGTATCTCAAATGCAGAAGTGAGTCATTGTGTTCTTATTTGCTTTAAAAAACCTGGGACACCAAATTGAGTCCTGCCTGCTTAGTTATACCATTCAAGCATCAGTCTGAATTATATACTCTGGTTTAAGAGGAATTTAGGTTGGGCATTCAACAATTGCAGCGGGTTATGGAAAGCGCTAGTGCACCAGTTCTTTTGAAGCTCAGGTCAAGCATTAATCAATTCCCTAGAAAGAGAGTAGCTTTCTCTTTTGAGCTACAGTTCCCGACGGGCTATGCTCTGTGCACACATATAATGCAAATCGAGCACTCAGAGAAAGAATAATAAATGGCAAGTATATGCAGATGAGGCACAATTAAGTCCAGTTGCAAGAGAAACTCTGGAGCCTGTGTTTGCTGTCTAGTCTGTGAACCACAACCTTGGGTGCTTTGTTGTCTAAAGAGGCACCGCCATCTTCTTAGCTGGGTGAGGTGGAACCTGGGTGTTGATGGGAAGGAACAAAGTTAAGAGGCTACATCAGCTAAGACATCTCTAAGTCATAGGATAATTAGCTGCTCAGACATAGCTCAAAAAGTCTTTTTAACTACAAATCCCAAAGTCCTTTACCCATGTTGGCCCTGGGATTCTGGGACTTGTTGTCCTAGGTCTGAACCTAACTGGCAGTCCCAACTTCGGCCAATGGAATTGAGAAGATTTACATATACATTGTCTCACCATTCAGCAGTTGATCCAGTGGGTCTACTCTAGACGGGACTGAAAACCAATGTGGGTGAAGTAGATCTTGCAGTGAAAACCCCACTTGGCCATGAAAACTCACTGGGAAGTGGAAATAGTAAACCACTCCTTGAATCTGTCACATACCTTGAAAGACCTGTCAGGGTCTCTATAAACTGTAAGCAACTTGATGACACAGAATCACTAATTATAGGTGGGATTGTCAGTTAGATTCTGATTCCCAAAAATAGTCTCCCCAGCCTCTGTGCTGAGGTAGTGGTAGCACTGAGATATAACAAAAAAGGGTCTTCTCTTTCAACCCAGGATTGTGAACTGGCCGAAAACAGTTTGCTGTCTGGCGTAAAGGCCAAAGTTGATTCGTCCGCCTGTAATTCTATGTCCAGAAACATGGACTAGCAACTAGCTGTTCTTGTTTCAACACTGCCGACAAAAAAGAGTCCTCCAGTGGATTTGACAAATAGCAGATCAAGGGATAGCAAAAAGGCCCACATACAATACCCAACTCTCTCCTCCAGCTGAAGGAATAGTTGAGGGGCTCAGGAGGAATGCCTGGAGGAGCAGCCCAGAGCTCACAAAAGATACTTTTATCGATTATAATTTCCAGAACCCCTGAACTAGCACCACCACAAGTAACTTTCCCAAACATGGAGCTGCTGATGCTACCTCTCAAGATTGAATACCTCAGGCAATTGGCTCACTCTGCCTCATGATAGGGCCGGCCCTGGAAGTTATGTACAGTCTTAGGTAGGGGTGGGTCCATATTTGAGGGTGCCATTGGGGAACTGCCTTCCCCTTGAAGGCCCCCATGCTTATGTGGTGGTGATGGCATTAGTAGAAATTGAAAGGTGAAGTATTTGTTTAGGCATGTCTGTGCGGTGCCTCTGTTTTAGTTTCCTACAATACCATGGATGCAGCATTGCTGCGTGGCATTGTGGGAAATTAAAATAGCACACACACAGCAACTCAGCACAGAGTGCCTGACACTTAACAACAGTAACCATGGGATATTCTAGGCCGTTTTGCCCCTCTCACCGAATCCTATGCATATCCTGAGCTTGGAAAAGTTACTGTTTTAGATTACCGTTCCCAGAATTCCCCAGCTGGTATGGCTGTCGTTTTTTATAAGAACTGTAAATATCCTACAAGCCTCCCTAGCAATTTCTTTCCAAATAGTTACTAAAGCACTTGCAAAGGAGAACATTGTAAAAAGTGTAATTTTCTTGGGGTGATGGTGATGAGGGATAGGTTTGGCCATATGTCACTTTTGACAATGCCAACCAAAAAAGATGTACATTTAGCTCTTACAAAGCATTGCTTCAGATTCCAAATGTACACTGGTTTCCCAAACACTGGAAATGTCACTTTTTTTTTTGGTCAAGTACTTACTGGAAACTCATATTTCATGGTTAGCAAAACAAGGACTTGTTCTACAGATCTGGCTTCTGATAACCAGCCTGCAGTGAGCAACAGTGAGAGCTAAAAATATAAATGGAAAAAGATGATGGGGGAGGGGAGATCTTAGCAACAGAACTGCCAATGCAACAGTCAATGAATAAATCAGAGTCTGCATGAACATGACCAACCCTCCTTGAATTTAGCCAGATGAGACTTGGCAGCAGTCTAAGCTACCCTGTTTTTGTTTGCTTGTTTTACAGGCTCCAGATCACTTTCAGAAGAGATCTTGCTTGCAGGTTGCCTGCAATAAGAAAATCAATAAGGCTTGCAAAATAATTCATACCACCCATCTTTCTTTCTTTCTTTGTTTTCCAGGACAGCTTACTAAACGGGTTGTCTTACGATGTCTGTAAACCAATTAGAGAGCTTGTAGCTGATGCATGGACTGCCCTTTAGCCAATGAACGAAAGAACCAATTAGATGGAGATACATTTGTGTATCACCAGCATTTCAGGATACAGGTGCGTGGCCAAGCAATTAAAGGAAGTGCAAGATTAATCTAACTGCATTTAAAAAGAAAGAAAGAAAACAAATGGATCACACACATACACGTCATGTGTTGTTGTTATGTGCCGTCAAGTCACCTCCGACTCATGGCAACCCTGTGAATTAACAATCTCCAAAATGGCCTGTCCTCAACTGCCCTGCGTAGCTCTTGCAACTTCAAACCAGTGGTTCCTTTAAGGAGTCAGTCCATCTCGTATTTACGTAGTCTTTTTTTTCCTGCTGCCTTCCACCTTTCCGAGCATGGTTGTCTTTTCCAGAGAATCCTGCCTTATCATGATATGCCCCAAATAGGACAGCCTCAGCATCAACATTTTTGCCTCTAGAGATAGTTTAGGCTGGATTTGATCTAGGATCCACTTGTTTGTCTTTCTGGCAGTCCAGGCTATCCACAAAGCACCACATTTCAGACACACCATATAGATACAGGTGTATATGAAAATTCTATCAGTATTTCTCATTTGTTTTGAGGTAAAATATCTCATTTGAATCTAGAATGAGAACCTGAATTTTTTTACTATTAGCATTTGAGGTGTGTCTTGCATCCATCAAATGCTGATTTTTCAGCAAATTGGCAGGCAGCCTATGATTCAAGTAGAGGTCGCACCATGGGTTTATTCTAACATTTTGGATTCTCCCCTGTATGAAGTAGGTAGGACATACCCATTTGTAAATAGAAGAATCAGGATGAAGAGGAAGAAAAGCAGGATGATGATGATGCCCTTAATCCCAATATAGAGACTGGAAAAATAACCGTTTCTGGACTACAACTCCCATTGGCCATGGCAGCTTGGGGAGTTCTGGAACTTGTAGTCAAAAATAACTTTTCCAAGTTCTGGTCCCTACCTGCAGTTCACAGTGATCAAACCCAGGGACGGGAAGTAGGCAAAGGGTTAATGTTTGCTGCTCATGGATACTTTTCTTTATCCAATATGATTTTGTATTTCTATTTTTATGTGTCATCCAAGCCATTTCAAACATATGCCTGTGAAAGATCCCCGCCTCTCATGTGTCTCAATCCTGGCTTGCTTTTCAGGCTCACAGGCATCTACCAATTCAGACCATATGTGGGATTTCATCACTTTGGTTTCTTGTTTTCAGATATCATCTGTCATTTGTCAATACATGCGTTACATCCACGAAATAGGGGCTTTGCAAGTGTGGTTCCTCTTTGCTTAGCTCTGGCTAAGGACCTCATTCATAGTGCAATCCTATACCAGTCTGCCCAGAAATAAGTGCTGTTATATTCAGTGGTCCCAGATAAATGTGTATAGGCTTGGAACTTTTTTTAAACAAACTGATATTCCACTTCATCAGAGACTTTTAATGCCTTAAAATAAAATTCACAGTAGTTGCCAAAATAAATGGTCACCATGAAATGTCTCTACCTTTTCCTCTGAAAAAGCTTATCCAGTAATGTTTTTAAAAAGCTGTGTGATCCATTCCTAGAAACAAATTTCTCTGCCAGGCAATACCATTATTGAGTTAGCAAAAACCGACAAATAGGGTGAGTTTTTTAGTTCTTCAGCTCTTTTCATCAGGCAAATGTGGTAGAAACAGAACCCAAGCTTTGTACCATCTATGCCAGATGGAGAACTCTGAAGAACTCAAAAACTTACCTGATTTGTATAGATAATATCTCTCAATACGCTGTTGTAGTTACTGGTTAAAGAGGACTGAAAATTGTGGGTTTCCCCATCCTTTTTCATTGAAATGTCTTGATAGGTGAAGTTTCAACTTGTTGTTATGTGCCATCAAGTCGCTTCTTGCGATCCTATGAATAAGCAATCTTCAAAATGTCCTGACCTCAACTTCCCTGCTCAGCTCTTGTAGACTCAAGGTTGTGGGTTCTTTTAGCAAGTCAGTCCATCTCGTATTTGGTTTTCCTCTTTTACTGCTGCCTTCCACTTTTCCCATCATTATTTTCTTTTCCAGAGTCTCCTGCCTTTTCAGGATGTGCCAAAAGTAGAACAGCTCCAGTTTCAAGATTTTTGTCTCCAGAGAAAGTTCAGGCTTGATTTGATTTAGGAACCACTTGTTTATCTTTCAGGCAGCCAGTCACTGAGGGAATGTTTGCTTGAAGAGAAATGTCTTCTTCACCTGATTGTGGAAGGACAGCAAAGATGGGGCCTGCCTGGCCTCTTGTGGGAGGGAGTTCCAAAGTCTGGGAGCAGCAACAGAGAAGGCCCTCTTCCGTGTCCCTATAAAATGCACCTTTGAGGGTGGTGGGACAGAGAGAAAGACCTCTCCCGATGACACCTGAGCAGGCTTATAAAGGGAGATGTGGTTCTTGAACCCAAACCCTTTAGGGCTTTATACATAACTACATAATTACATAGGAAGCTGCTGTGTATTTAGTAAGACCTTTGATCCATTCAACCTCATATCATCAGCTCTGACTGACAACAATGGCTATCTAGGGATTTAGACATAATACTTTTCTCAACTTACATTGAAGTTCCTGGTATTACCTTGTGGTCTCCCATCCTAGTTCTAATCAGAGCTGATATTGCTTAGCTTGTGAAATCAAACAGGATCAGTGTTAGGATGTTATGGTGACCTCAAAACAGCTCTATACTAATGAGTGAAGAATTCACAGTATTATTTCGTACGTTCTCAAAACTCTGGAGAAAGTAAACTAGGTTTCTGATCAGTATTCCTTCAGGCTGTTTTGTCTTGGCATACTGCTCAGCTTCTGAAATCGAATAAGATTTCCAGACAAGTTGCATCCACATGGCTCTGCAAGCAAATTTATTAGTAGCATATTATTATTGTTATCATAATGAATGAGAAAGAGAGGGAGGCAGAAGTCCCTGTTTTGTTTATGCAATGCTACTCTAACCAACTTCCAATCCTCTGGCTATTCTCCTCAACCTAGATAAAATAAACAGGAATCACAGTGACTAACCATTAGTACAATCTGGAGAATGTTTTATACATTGAGAAATACTACCATTCATAATCATGAGGCCTAGAAATACCTTCCCTTTTAGAACGAAGTTGCAGGTGTGGCATTTTGACAGAAGCTTTTGGAACCATAAGAATAAGAAATGTACTTTGCTTTATAACAATCTAGTTGTGCCACCATATTGAGTTCTACACAGATTGAGAGTTCTGCAGTAATTCAAAGTGTAGATCCTCATTGTGACAGCTAAAGATTGTTTCTAAGACAGAACTTGGTGGTGCTTGATCAGTATCAATAGTTTTCATCACAAACCAGAAGGGCTTTTGTAAAGCTAAAGGCTCTTACTTGCCCATAGAAGACCAAGTCACCCCCACATAGTGCATTTCAAAAGGGGTAGCTCACAGCAGTGTAGTAAATGCTAAGAAACGTCTACAAACCCTATCAGCTAGTGCAGTTAAACTCAAAGTAGCAGGGAACGCTAAGGTGGGTGGCAAATTACATTACTGTCTCTCCCAATTAAAAACTCATGACTCTCTGACCCTAAGAGCATTTCCTCCACTGTAGCAGTGGAACTATATAATGGAACGGTAGTTGTGCGGATTACCTGTACAAAATAAATAAGAAGATGCACAGAAGGAAGTGGTTTGCGGATGCTGGTCAGCTTGTGTAAATGGAGACTCTTTTGTCTGCAAGCGTACCAGAGCCACACAGATGCCATTTCTACTGTTGTTTAAAAAGACCATTGCTGTATAGCAGCACCCAGCATATTTTTATAGTTTACAAATGTCTGGATATGGTTCATAGATTTAAATGTACCATTAAATACAGCATAATAGATTGCAGATCTTGTTCTTTTCCTTCCTTTCTTTTTTTAGCAGTGTCCTGTACATGCTTCAGAGAACTGCCCTGTCAGCAGGATATAAGCTGGGCATGCTTCCATGTTTTCCTTACTTTTAAAAGAGTCATTGACCTTACAAAGGCCTGTATCAAAATGTGAAGAACAAAAACGAGACCAGACGCTGCAGTATTTGATGAAACTTCTTTCATCGTGCAGAAAAAACAGATCTGTACATCTCTTTGCAGTCATCAGAATACTGATTGTGTGTTTTATGAATGTTCAGCAATTGGCTTTAATTAAAAAGTGCATGAGAAGGAATAAACTAGCCAAGCAGGCTAGGGCAAGAGCAACCAAAACAGAAGGAGAGAACTAATACTTGTGAGCTGCAGCATCCTCTTCCGTGTTCCCACCACACACAAAAGTCATGAGCACACATCTTCCTCAAACTTTCTGTGAGAATTTGGTTGCAAGTCGTTTTTTTCTTCTTCTAGTCATATTGGTTGGAAACAAGCATAATGTTTAAAAAGGGACTGGGGAGCAAGATGCAGAAATAAATTCCAATGTTTGCCTTCCAAAGGCCCTGATATTTTTCTGTTCTGCAAAACCTCTCAAGAAAAGAAGAGACAAATGTCTGCATGGTTTTGGCATTGTTTTTGTTTCACCTGGGGAAGAGGCTGCTGGGGTGGTTTCCTATTGGCTATAAAATGTCCCAAAGAAGAGGTGGATTTGCATAAGCTAATTTTTATTTATATATATAATCCCCTGCTCAATGCAGGAATCCAAATCAAAGCAAATCTGACAAATGGTTGTCTGGTTTTCTCTTGAATGCCTCCAGATTGGAGTGCTCACCACCTCCCAAGGTGATTGATTCCATTGTCATACTTCTTTAATAGTTAAGACGTTTTTCCTGATATTCAAACTGCTAGATAGCTCAGTGATGTAGAGGTTGGGAATTCAATTCCCCACTATTATTATTATTATTATTATTATTATTATTATTATTATTATTATTATTATTATTATTATTATTATTATTATTATTATTATTATTATTATTATTATTATTATTATTATTATTATTATTATTATCACCCGATCGAGCCAGGAGGTGAGGCTGAGGAGCCTGACGCCGAGGGAGGCCCGGAAGGAAAAAACAAGAAACCGGGCCTTCTCGGCGGTGGCTCCTCGCCTCTGGAATAACCTTCCTCCGGAGATTCGTGCGGCCCCTTCGCTGGGCATTTTTAAGAACCAACTGAAAACTTGGATGTTTACGCAGGCCTTCCCTCCAGTTAATACTTGATTTCCTTTTTTCTTATATATATATTTTCTCTTTTTTCCTTTTTTCATCTTGAATAATTTGTCTATTGATGTTTAAAATTTTTTTGGTTATATTTTACATGTTGTTATATATGTTGGTAGCCGCCTAGAGTGGTCGTTCGACTAGATAGGCGGGGTACAAATGCAATAAAATAAATAAATAAATAAATAAATAAATAAATAAATAAATTATTATTATTATTATTATTATTATTATTATTATTATTATTATTATTATTATTATTATTATTATTATTAATTATTCAGCCTAAATCTAGCTTCCTGTAGCTTCCTGTTATGTGTCCTGCTCTCTGGAATGATTGAGAACAGATCCTGCCCCTCCTCAAGTATTTGAAAAGTACTATCATATCTCCCCTCAGTCTTCTTTTCTCAAGGCTAAACATGCCTAGTTTGGATGACTAGTTTAAACAGAAAGACAATGCATCCCAACATACAGGAGAGAGGTGAGGCCAGGTGACCTGGCCTGTGGATTTTGTTCAGTCTACTGTTTGTGTTTTAACTGTTGAAAAGCAAACTCAAGTCTCCTGCTCTGCTCCTCCCTGTTACAGTTCTTTACCTTTAAATTGTATTTAGACGGGATAGTCTTTCAAATGTCTGATAGCCTTTTAGATGGAGGAATAGCCTCTGGAAATTAGGATACATGTCCACCCCACCCTAGCACACCCACACACCATGTTTCATGAAACACAGAGGTTGCGTAAAGTGTTGAACGAGACTGTGGGTGGCCTTGTCACCGTAGATTGACAAGCAGCTCGTCAATTTTAGTATTTCACTTGCTAGTTTATATTGGAATTGGAAAGCTGACTTCACATCCTTGATGAAATACCTGTTGAGACCTTTCTTAGGGTACAACATCTGCCTTCAGTCTTACAAGCGAGCAAGAAAAGGTTATTAACTCATGTCTTCAACCTTACAAGTGAACAAGTATTTGTGGGTTTACGACCATTCGAGGGACCATGGTAGGCTCATCAGATCGACCACTGTGCGCCCTCAGTGTCTGACCGGTTGCCCATAAGCAGGACATGAGCACTGTTCTTGCTTATATTCCCTAATAATTGGCATTCAAAGGCATATTGCCTCTGACACTGGAAATAATATATGATCACTAAGACTGGTATCTTCTACCCATTTGGCCACTAGAGTGCTGGATTAAATAGGTTTAAGGGCTGATTAAATACAACTCTTCTTAGGTTTTTGTGGGATATAGGAGAAGAAGGTGTAAGACTCTTGGCTAAGGCAACAACAGCAACAACAATCAAATCGGAACTGGTGCTGCCACAGGCACAAATTGTGAGAATGTTGTCTGCTGGATAGCTCAGATGTGGAGCCAGAGTCTGGGAGTTTGATTCCCCACTGTGCCTTCTTGACAGGGGCTGGATTCAATTGTCCATAGGGTTCCTTCCAGCTCTGCAGTCGTAAGATGAGGAGGAGGATGAAAATTTTAAAATATCAATTGCATGCTCATCACAGTAAAAGAGCATGTTTATCAGTGTGCCTGTTCACCTCTCTCTACTATAGCTTCAAGACCATGCAAGTTGGCAACACCTGGAGTTTGGTATAGATACTTAAAGGGTATTAGGTGGAGCATCTTGGGGTTGTTTGGCTTCTCAAAGGAGTATTTATTTTGTATTAATTAAAATCTATCTATAGTCTGCAGTACTTTCCTTAGTCACAAGGCTTCAGACCTCCATAATCAGCATCAAGAAAGTTACAGTCAGGCCTATATTCATTTCTATAGTGGGTCTTTGGGCAGCTCAATACTGTGTTTCTCTCAGCAGCATCCCCAGACTTTTTAAATGGTTGAAAGAAAGAGGCCAGGGGTCTTGTTAACTGTTTAGGGCAGAGGAGCAGAATGAGCAGAGATAAAGACCAAATAAGCAACGTAATGGATGAACAGAAAAGAGCTAAAAGAAAGAGTAGAGAAAATAAACCGAACCAGGTTGGGAAGGAATACTAAAAGTTCTCTAATCATTGAGAAGCTGTGTACTTCTACTAGTCCTTTATAAGTGACTACAAGTAGTATTAATCAAGGAAGGGTGAGAATCAAAGAAGGAGACATTACTTTCCCTGCTCTTAGATAATAAAACATGGCTGGTTTGTTTGTTTTGCCCTCTTCCAAAGGAATCTCAGTTTCCAAATATGTTTTATGCATTTCTTCTTGATGTAGCCTCATATTAACAGATGGCTTTTTGCTATCTTTTAGGGGTTTTTTTCTTGTTTTTGCTGCTGCTATTGTTGTGTAGAGAATAACATAAATGACTAGGGTGTATTCTCCATCCTTACGCTATGAGTCATTAGGATTATGAAAGATACGCCATTTGGTCCTTGCCATCCTTGCCATTGATGCTGTTGCTGAAATGTGGACTCTTTTCAGTTTTGCTGTGCCTGCAGAACATTTGTTTATTCTTTGCCTTGATCTCGCCTCCAGAGGGGTCCAGCAAGAATTCAGGTTCTTTTGTGTTTAACATATGAGCTCTTCCAGACTGGACAAAAGTTCCATCCCTGCATTTCTCCCACTTGATTGTAAAGGAGCACAGAGCTTAGTGGAATTTGCATCTGAACTTCACTTTAAATGGCTCTTTTCTGAAAAGTGCTTCTCTTTGGGAAATCTTAGAAATCTTCTAATCAATATTTAAGAAATCTACTTCCCTGCTGGAGTGTCTCTTTTAGAGATTTGTGTGTGTTTTTTCTTTGTCTGCGGTAATTAAAACCTAATTCAAAATTCCAACTAGGAGGCAATGTCTGCAGAAGCTAACCTCATGGTGAGTGCCGTAGTGCTAAACTTCACAGCCCACCCCAGAACAAAGTGAGGCTAAAAATAAACCGTTCAGAAGGATTGGAAACACACAGAAAATCATAGAAAATATCACTGTTCTAACCAAAACAAGAGAATGTCATATGGATGGTGTGGGACAGTATCAATAACAGCAGTAACAAATCAGGTACATTACAGAGAACAAATGGTCTGTCTGGAAGATCCCTCTTCAAAGACTTAGGAACAACTATCTTCAGGAGGGATCATAATCTGTCGTTTCGCTCAACAGCTGTGCCATCACTAGTCAAGGGTATCCAGTGTGTTCATCCTTTCTCTTGTGGATCACTTAGTTTAGATAAGAGCAGACTTGTGAAGAGAATGCACCCATGTCTCTTGGAAGGAATTTATGATAGCATGAAATGTGAGAACAGAACAGGGGAGGTGGTCAGATACAAAAGAGGACACAGCTTCTTTACCTGTAATAATTGTGGAGATACAATTTATTAAAGACACACACTTTTGCATCCAGTTACCTAAACACTGAGTATAATGCAGAGTGTACCCTGGACTTTAGAAAAGCAGGTTTCCAACTACTCAAGAGTAAAGCTGCATCATGGAAGGATCCCACAGACAGAAATTCTAAGGAATAAAAAAAAGAGTTCAAGAGGAATGGGAGATTCTGAAAAGTTAATTACTGAAGGCACAGTTTCAAGCTATTCTGGGTATAAATGAAAACTTGCAAACATCTAAAGAACCCAGAATAGTTGCACAGGCAGACCTCTAACAAGCTATGACTTTTAAAAAGGACTTCTGTAGGAGATAGAAGGAGGGACATGCAGTATGAGCAAAGATGAGCACAGGCCAGCCAAAACTTGTAAGGTTGTTGTTGGGAGAGCTGATGTCTAGAATGAACAGAGGATTGTGAGAAATGCTACCAAGAAAATAAGCTTTTGAAGTTATAAGAAGAACAAGGAAGGGGTAAGTCTGATGGTTGAGGATGATGATGAAGTATTTGCATATGGCAATGAGGTGGATGTGCTCAACTGTGTTGATTCTGTCGAGACACCCTCAAGGTGCTCCAACCTAACGCCAAAAGTCCAAACAAGTAACAAGTCTCCAGGGCCGAAATTGAAAATGTGGAAGGCAGAAGAAGATTGTCACCACAACCGTTTGCAGCACAACTGTTGGCCAGGTCTGAGGGCAGAACCCGAAAAGCAGATAGAAGTGTTCCCCCTCTAAGCAGTGAAGCTCATGGTCAAGCAAACAGGTGTCTCTCCTACCCATTTGTACTGAACCTCAGTCTATTGTAATATTTGCTGTTGCAAACTTTCTAAGTGATGTTGCCAGGAGAAGGCTGCCTAGCATGTCCCATCACTAGCCGACACCTGACACTTCCTCCAAACCCCAGTTTAAAGGCTGAAACCTATGCGCTGGCAACTCTCATGGCAGCCCAATAATCCTTTCAAACCTAATGTGCCCTTTCAGCTGTTCACTAATAGAAAACATACCCAAGAAATCATGTGTTTTTAATTGCTATTTTTACCCCTTAGGGGCAGGTCACAAAAGGTACAGTTACAATGAGATAATAGTTTCATTTCTGGTTTTGTTCTGTTTTGTTTTGTCCTAAAGGGCTGAGTGACCTGTACAGTCAATGAACAAAATTAGCTATGTTTCCTTGATAAGACTGCACATGGCAGGTGTGTGGCCTTCATTCAGCTCGAAATGAATTCTTGTTTATTCCAACCTTCTCAAGAATAATCTGTGGGAGAAAAAAAAAATCAGAGTCCTTAATGACTGGAAGGAGTAAAACTTTTGCAGAGCCCTCTGGCACACTCTAGATATGGTGGACTGTTGGCTACGGTGGTCAGGTGCTTATAAGGCACTTTCGTTTAAAACAGCTGAAAGGTGCCCGGTTGGAGAGGAGACAAGGCAGGGATGAAAATGACAGTTGCTTAATAGAAGTGGCAAAAAGAGGTTTAAAAAAAAGAAGAAAATGAGTCTAGAAGAATTGCTGAGCCAGCCAGAGGGCTTTGAGTACCTGAGCTTTTAAATGTCTGGATTTGATTCCTTTTGGATTTAACCATACTTGTGGTTCTGAATCATGGTTCATTTATCATTTCTTCTCTCCCCGCCCCAAGAAGCTAGTTCCTCATCATCATCAGCTACATGGCAGAGTACACATTGGCCCTCTCTGTGCTGAGGATAGTTGTACTTACTTTATTTGGGCAGTTCATATGGTTAAGGCTTTTTGGGGAGGGTCATTTTTGGTAGATATTACCTGGTAAGAGATTACCAGAATATGTACATTTCTTCCTTAACTGGTTGGAAAGAACTTGAGACTTGTAATCTAAAAGTAGGCAAAAAGTTATACTACAGTTATACATCAATCCGTAGGTCAGAGATATTTTTGTCTACAGAAGTATAAAATAAACAAGACAGTGAATTTGCAATACACCTGTCCATGTCTTGCCGTGCAGTCCCACTGCCCATCTCGCTATCTTGTACCCTTATTCCAGACCCTCCTACTACCCTTGGCCATTGCTGCCATCTCTTTGAATGCCAAACAGCACCCTTGGTTGGCATAGGTTTCCATGTGAGTCTCTTGCTTTATGAGACTTCTTTCCTTGTTTGCCTTCCATGTTCGCTTTTAGGGGTGGGGGGATATTCAGCATACCTGGCTCTTGGGACGGCACATTGTAGAAAAAGGAGATAGGTGAAAAGATGCACCAGCCTCTCTCCACTCCCTGCTCTGCAACTCCCCACAACATTGGCACCGTCTACTTCCAGGCTTGCTTGCTTTCCTTCTGGGTGCCCTCCTGCTGGCCACAGAGAGCGGCAAGCAGCTCTCCATTAGAAGGGTACACTGCATACAGACAGTTATGGAAGATTTTGGAAGGGGTGGGGAGGGGAGAGGCAAGGTGGCAAGAGCCACAAAGTGACATGAAGAGGGTAGGGAGGGAGCAGTAAGGCAATGTCGGGGCCTGGGGGTGCTGTGGTCTGCCATCTCAAAGCAGCTGCTTTGCTATGCCTAATGGCGGGGCCAGCTCTGATTGCCTGAGGAGGAAGAATTGAATAGATGGGGTCTGTCAGTTAGAAGCTTCAACATTTGCCTCATGCTAGTCTGTCTAAGATGGTATTGTCATCATTTTGAGCCATCACTGAAGAGGCCAGAGCTTAAACCTGGAGCCTTCTACACTCAAAGCATGTGGCCCACCACTGACTGACTGCTTTAATGGAAGACATAGCCTCAAAAAATATGGGTTATGATGTGTGCAGGCCAGGGCTTAGAAGAATTCCCTTTTTTCTAGTACTACACCCAAAATCCCCAGCCAGCATGCCCACTTGCCCACAATGTCAAAAACAGCAATTCTTCCTGGCTCTGCTATTTTAATTTTATCAGGGGAAACGGCTAGTTTAGGACATGTACTGTGGGCTATTATGAATGCGGAATGTCAAAAGCTTGGAATTTTGGACTACAACTCCCAGAATCCTCAGATTGCCACAGACTTTATGATCCTAGGCCAGAATTGCACCTCCCTATTCGAACACACATACAGTATTTACAATCCAAGAGAGGGGAATAATCAAGGGGTACCCTCTGTTGCTTCCTTGACATCACTCAGCACCTGTCACCTGAGGCAACAGCCTCACTCTGTCTAATGATAGGGCCAGCTTTTGAACTCTGATTTAAACACACACAAACACACACAGGATCTCCTGCTCCATCTCCTGCTCCCTTTCTTATATGCTTGTAATTAAATAGCCATAAGTCTGAACCAAAATTACTGTGAGGTCCACTGGTATAAACCTCTTTACATTCCTCCACTCTGATCTGCTAATCCCCAATAAATCACCCCTGATTTTCTCAACCATCTGATCCTGGGGTGAAGATTTATGCCTTAAGGATTTGTCATTTCCCACCAGCCTTAATCCTGAATCAGGATGTACGGGTGGGCCTAAAAGAACTGAGGGGGAGGGTAGAGAGAGAAAAGAGAGAGAAGCCTTGTTCTCTACATGATTTCAACAACAGTTTGAACACCCTTTGCAAAATCTGGGTTTGTTTTCTAGCTTGGTTCCTGTGCCTTGAACTAAAGGGTTGACAACATTCAGTCATAATAATTGTGTCCCACCAAATCAGTTCTAAGATATGGTGACCCTTTGCAGGATTTTCTTGGAATAAAGTACTCTAGAGTGGTTTATCATTCCCTTCTTCCAGGGGTGCTCTGGTACTGCTCAGCTTGCTCAGCAGGCTCTTCTCCTGGGAGGCACAGTGAGGAATTGAATTCCCAACCACGGGCTCTGCAGCCAGCATTTTTAGGATAAACTAAGTGGCTTGGTTCCAATCTGTCTCCCTTTATGAGCCTGTCCAGGTGTTGAAATCATCAGGGAAAGCCATTTTCTTGGTCTCACCATTTTCACAGGTACATTTGGTGGGGACAAATAACCACTGTTAGTTAATTTATAGGTAGTGGTGCAAAATTATAAATTATTTTTTAAACTGAAACTTAATTGTAGCACATTTCACTTAGCATGAAGTGGTGGCAGTGGGAGGAAATTCACACCATGGGATCCACTGAAGAGGAGTTTACAACACACCTGATGTATTTCACCAAGGCTCTTGTGACACCTTGAAAGCTTAACTAGTTTTATTTGGTGTGAGTGGACTATCTGCAACCTCTTTGGTTGACCACACAGTGTTTTTTTCTCAACAGGCAAGTATTTGTGTGTGTGATTGTGTGGGAGAGAGATGTGCGGGAATAGAAGTAGAAAAAGTGCAAACATTGATAATTATATTAACAGGGGAGATTTAATCATGGTTGTTAAGAGGTGATGAGGACATTATAGCATAGATTTAGAGAGTTTAACCTCCAGGTGAACTCTTCTGAGAGAGGGAGTGCATTCAAAATTGCCAATGCATTTCAAGTAGCACTTATTAGGACAGTTGTCCTACTTCATGTAGTGACCACATCAATGCTCTTTATTTTTATGAATTCAGAAGTTCTTCCCCCTCACCATGAATACAGCCACACTGGTTGTAAGGATGTACAGGACAGAATAATGAGAACAGCATTTCTATTCTTGCAGAGTAATCTTTCACAATAAGAAGGAACTCTCATAGGAAAAATATTTCAGATAAATCATCAGCTTTCTTTCAGCAATAACCATGACTTGAGTTCTGAGGAAAATACATAGGTGCTTTAGAGAGTTATTCTGTTTCTTACAAAACCCCTTTTTGATTGAAAAACCTTTTAAAACCATGGATTTGGTACTCTAATATGCCACACTTTTAGCAGAGCCAAATAAAATTATTGCAGAGGTGAAGGAGAGTGTCTAGCACTGAATTTTGATTTTCTGTATTAGCATGTTTTGAGAAAACTCTACAGGTCTGTATGAGCAGAGATGTAGCTTGCTAGGGAGTAAAGGTTCAAGAGGGAGACTAGAAATTGAATGTTGTTTTTTTTTCTTTACTGTTTCTCAAAATGCACCTCACTTGCTGTGTGGGAAGGATAAAACAAAAATGTTCTAGTTTAATCACTTTGCTATGCAAAAGGTTTTCATCTAGGGATATGAAGTGGCCTCTTAACCCATTTGTGCCCAAAGATTGATGCCTGGTCCTCCCTATGCTCTCTCGGTGTTGCTGACTTGTTTCTTGTCTGGCTTCAGGACAATATCTGTGCTTCTAGATCTTCATGGAAAACCCCATTCTCATGAGGGTTAAGAGCTGGAAGTGGGAGTACACAGCACCATCAATTTCAGGGACATAATACATCTTAAACACTCAAATAGAAAGACACACAGGGAGATTTTTACTACTGCCCAAAGGCAGTCATTTGGCGATGGTGTAAAGGCCAGCAGGCAGTGGTATGTGCACCACCGTACCACCAAGTACGAAGAAGGAATACAAAGTGTGTGATGAGAGAAAAGCAGACCTTAATACACTTATTCTGATCTAGCCATTCAACTGAGAAAGAATGAAAGAAAAAAAGAAATTCCGGATCATGAATCCTAGTGACAAATTCAGTCGTCACTTTACCTTGCAGCTATGCAAAATAACTGGTAGAATAGCTAAGAAGGCAATATGTAATGCCTGGTAACCTCAGTCAGAACCAACTACAG
This sequence comes from Intellagama lesueurii, assembly GCA_037013535.1. Taxonomy (NCBI): domain Eukaryota; kingdom Metazoa; phylum Chordata; class Lepidosauria; order Squamata; family Agamidae; genus Intellagama; species Intellagama lesueurii. The sequence goes on from JBAJHW010000003.1 coordinate 15,068,140, forward strand.
TGGATATAAAAAGTTTACACACCCCTGTTAAAATGTCAAGCGTCTGTGATGTAAAAAAATGAGACAAAGAAAAATCATTTCAGGACTTTTTCCACCTTTAATGAGACCTGTGAACTGTACAACTCAGTTGAACAAGAAACTGAAATCTTTTAGGTGGAGGGAAGTAAAAATAAAAAACTGAAATGATATGGTTGCATCTGTGTGCACACCCTTAAACTAATACTTTGTCGGAGCACCTTTTGATTTTATTACAGCACTCAGCCTTTTTGGGTATGAGTCTATCAGTATGGCACATCTTGACTTGGCAATATTTGCCCACTCTTCTTTGCCAAAACGCTCCAAATCTGTCAGATTGCAAGGGCGTCTCCTGTGCACAGCCCTCTTCAGATCACCCCACAGATATTACATCACAGACACTTGACATTTTAACAGGGGTGTGTAAACTTTTTATATCCACTGAATCTCATTAGTTGAACATCCAGGAGAGGTCTTGGGCTGTATGGGTAGATGGGTGTTCAGCTGTTCACCTTCTCCTCTGGCGACAGCTGAGTTTCCATGGTCGCACATGCCCTAGTTACACCTTGGCTGGATTACTGTAATGCGCTGTATGTGGGGCTGCCTTTGGAAAGTGTTTGGAAACTCCAGAGGGTCAAAAATGCTGCAGCCAGATTGTTAACTGGAGATGGTTACTGGGAACATATAACTCCCCTGTTTCTACAGCCCCACTGGCTGCTAATCCGTTTCCAGGCACAATTCAAAGTGCTGGTTCTAATTTATAAAACCCTAAGCTGCTTGGGCCCAAGCTGTCTAAAAGACTGCATTTCCCGCTATGAGTCTGTCTGGGAATTAAGAGCGAGGCCTTTCTTTCGGTCCCACTACCCTCACAGGCGCACTTGGTGGGGACATAGGAGAGGATCTTCTCTGTCACTATGCCCAGATTCTGGAACCTCCTCCCAAAGGAAGCTAGACTGGCCCCATCTTTCTTGTCCTTCCGTAAGCAGGTGAAGAGCTTTCTTCTCAAGCAGGCTTTTCCTGAGCGACTTGGCGGCCTGAGAGGTTTTTTTTTTTTTTTAAATGGATTGTTGTGATTTGTTGCTTTTAGATGTGTTTTTACTATTGATTTTATTTACTGTTTTAAATATAATACTTGTTGCATTTTTAAAAATATTTGTATACTTACTGGTTTTTTAGCTTTTAAATATTGTCTTTTTAATGATGTAAGCCATCTTAGGTCTTTTTAAGGAAGAAAGGAGGGGTAAAAATAATTTAAATAAATAAATATACTGGCTAAAAACCCAGTAGTAAGTCAGAACTAGGGTAAGCCCACTGAATCAGTGAGGGTTTGGTGGGTCAACTCCTCTGTAAATTCCATTGATTCAGATGGGCCTACTCTAGCTGTGACTTATTTATCTTAGTAAGTTGCAACTAGAGGCTCTGAGGTTAATCCTTTTCATCCTACCACCAGGGAGCAAGAGTTCAAAGCTATTGTTCCTCTAAAATGACAGATGAAAAGGCAGACATATGGATTGACACCACTGGGAGAAATTTGGCTTAATCTTCATTTCTTGCTTTCAGAAATATTGAATGGGATATATTCATTGCACATCTTTGGCTGAAACCCAGCAGTAAGTCACAATTAGAGTAGACCAATTGAATCAGTGGGGGATTTGGTAAGTCAACACTTACATAAATCCCATTGATTCAATACTTTAGTTGTGACTGACAGTAATACTGGGTTTCAGCCGTTGGTTTGTCCAAAGATGGGTTTTGTGTAGAGGAGAATATTGTCTTCTGTATCTCTGTTCTGCCATTTGAAGAATCATCATGTAGGTTACAAGACTCCTGGTATGACACCTGACAACTGTAACAGAAAAATAAGGTAATGATTTTAAAACAGTGTTTCCCAACATGAGGGTCATGACCCTCCCAGGGGGTTGCAAAGTGTTTTCTGGGGAAGGGGTTTGTGCGTCACCTTATATGTGTTGTAGCCCTTGTAAAATAACTTCTTCCTTGACCTTTTGGAGTGGGATATTAAAGTTAGTGTGTATGTAAGAGAAACAAACCTTTTAGGGGAGAAAGAAACATCTACTTTCTGAGAAAGAATGACTTTAACCCATTAAAAATGCCTTTTTATGCAGCTATGATGTCAGGGTGTGTGTGTTGCAGGTTAAGGTAAAGGTAAAGGTTCCCCTTGACAATTTGTCCAGTCGTGTTCGACTCTAGGGGGCGGTGCTCATCCCTGTTTCCAAGCCATAGAACCAGCGTTTGTCCGAAGACAATCTTCCGTGGTCACATGGCCAGTGCGACTTAGACACGGAACGCTGTTACCTTCCCACCGAGGTGGTCCCTATTTATCTACTTGCATTTGCATGCTTTCGAACCGCTAGGTTGGCGGGAGCTGGGACAAGCGATGGGTGCTCACTCCGTCGCGTGGATTCGATCTTACAGCTGCAGATCTATAGATCTTACAGCACAGAGGCTTCTGCGGTTTAACCCGCAGCGCCACCACGTCCCTCGTGTTGCAGGTTACTTGGCTATTAGAAAAGAGGATTGCAACTCAAAAAAGGTTGGGAACCAGTGTTTTAAAAGGAGAGGAAACAAACATGGAAACAGGCCAACAGTATGTGGAGTGAGGGGAGGAGTATCAGGAGACAGGTATCTAGTTGTCTTGTGTGCTCCCAGAGGCATATGTTGGGGCCACTGTGAGATACAGGAAGCTGGACTAGATGGGCCCTTGGCTTGATCCAGCAGGGCTCTTCTTATGTTCTTATTTGCCTGAAGTGAGAGATGCTGAAGAAAAGGGGACATGTTGAAGGAAAGACTTGCTCAGGCCACATGGGCCTTCCCCCCCCCCCCCCCAGATATCCTGCAGTCCAGAGAGATGGATGTGGGGGATCCAAAGGCCATATAGGCTATGGGTTTCTGAGAGCTGCCCAAAAATGATTACCACCTCTATCCTGTCCTGTCACCATTGCTGAAGCAACATTCAACTGCCCATCCAGGTGGCCTCCATACAATAGAATAGGGGGAGGATCCATCTTGTTCTTTGCCTCAGGCATCACAGTGTCCTGGACCAACCCTGCACTTAGGAAGCTGAGTAATACTTGCAGCATGTACTACAGTCGCATTTGTCCATTCTAAAGATTTATTGACATCCACAAATCTGGGTTTCTTGGCATGTCTTTGGTTGTGTAGTAACAACCCTCATAGCCTGTGAGATTTTGCCTCCAGGGAAATTCAGAACAAATGTGGAGGCTGCTCCTTCCACTGCAGACAAAGCATCTGAGGAATTTCAAGAAAAGTCCAGAGAATTAGAAAGAAGACTACCAGAACTTTGCAGGGGAATTCCACACAACTAGATTAAATGCAAAAGAGCATGTTGTGACATTTAAAGCAAATACCACAGGACTGCCCCGTATTATTTGCTGAGGAGGTAAAGGCATGCATACTGTTGTTATATTGGACTAGCTGTTTGTAACCAGCTTTACAACCTACATGTCTCCTTCTATATCTGACTGGTATGGAAAGTAATTCATTTTTGTGGTCTCATTTATTGTGGGAAGCATTGTCCTTTGTATTCTCACCCCTTACATACTTGTCTTCTCTATGCTTTTGGTTTTGAAATGTGCACTGGTAAAGATGAGTTCCAGAGAAAATTACTTCTTTTGTTATCCTGGGTGTCTCACGCCGGCTGGGAAATTAGAATTCAACTTAGATATTGATGTATATTTGCTGTTCTGGAAAATATGAATTATTACCATGACTCCTCTACATTTCTTCTGTGAGAGCTTCTTTGGAGCGCTTCCAGCTAAAGAACTGAACATGTTGTTTCATAAACTTCATGCAATCCAGATATGCCTTGTTCACCCTTCACTCATCCCTGGCATGGATTTTCTTTTCTTTTTTCTTTTGGACTACAGCTCTCAGAATCACAGAGTCAACATGGCCACCCATCCCATAATTCTCCACTCTCCTCATACTCAATACAAGTGGCAGAGAGATCTCTTTCAGTGGGACAGCTAGATGGCTCAGTTAGCTTCTCTCTATGCTTAAGAAACAAAGAGGCACCACTTGGGGAAAGTTACACTTGTGCTTTTCCTGGGACGCCATCTGTTTAGATGTTGGCTGCCTGCTGCAGCGCAAAGCTAACTCAGAAGAACAGGAGACTGGCCTCTGGATAGACTGCAAGACATTTATTTTACCTCAATTTAAAATGGAGCACAGCAGGGGATTAAAAAAAATAGTACGAAAGCCAAGTCTAATATTTTATGAAAGTGTGAAATGAATGCCTTTAAAAACTGTGGCCTCATCTGCAATAGTGTTTATCAAAAGGGTGACCTGCGCCCTCACAGTTAAATATTGTGCCAAAATACTGTGGAGTGATCTCTTATGGAAGTGTGAGAAATGGTTTGTAGGAGTTATGGGGGAAACCACTTTTATGCTGTGTTGTGCTTTGTGGTGTCATACTGAGTGGACAGATAGAATTTCTAAAATATTCTAGACAGAAGGGGATTTTGATTTAGGTCTTTACTTTTACAGCTTTTAAGTTTGATTTGGGGCTTTCTATTACCTGCTTGCTGCCTCCTTCATAAAGCTCTACCTGAACCCTTTTTAACAGTTATAAAGTTCCCTATGGCTGTGCTTTGTCATTGGAAAGTAGCACGATGTTTATGGATTGGCCCTTCCCCACTGGCTAACAAACAGTTCTGATTTTTAAGCTTTAGCAAATAACAGTGGGTTGGAAAGCACAGCATCTGAGGGCTTCCATATCAGATGCTTATTTTCAAATTGTCATGCTTTGTTCTCTCACGTTTTATGGGGAAGCTCCAGAATGTTTCCCTCTACCTACAATCCTCCCATGTTCTTCTGGTGCTTCTTTCAACTCTTTACCCTGCCAAGGAAAATCCTATTTAAAATAAATAAATAAATAAAAGAACTGGAGGATGTATTGTAATTTTGATATGTAAAATATTCTTGTGGTTTCATGCCATATCACCTAAACATCACAGCTCCAGAGTCCTGCTAGGTTTTACATGGGAACACGCCATTGATTTTGTTTCCAGCACAGGTGTTTTAATTAATTTATTATTGTATAAGGGCACGGTTACACTATTGAAATAAATCAGCTGATGGATCGAGGTTTTTGAAATCGGTTTTGAGTCATGTAATAGTGACGTGGTTTTTGAGCTGGTATGTACATGCTCTTGGGACAACTTTTAATCCACTTCTTCACTAGACACTTGCCCAGCCTGGCTGTTGAAAGCAGCCAGACCTATAACAACAGTGGGCTATAGCTATTATCAATGGGTCTCTCCTTGATGGCAGGGTTCCCCTTGCCCTTAAGGAGACACTCATTAGACCGATTTGGAAAAAGCCCAATTTGGCAGCGGACAACATAAATAATGACAGACTCATCGCCAATGTCTCTTTTATCAGCAAGCTGGTGGAGAGAGTTGTGGCCAACCAGCTTCAGGCACTTCTGGAGGAAACCAATGCCCTCAATCCATTCCAGTCCGGGTTCAGGCTGCAGCACAGCACGGAGACGGCATTGGTCGCCCTGCAAGATGATCTTTTGGTCATCTGGGGCAAATCGTCCTTGTTGGTTCTCCTCGATCTATTAGCGGCCTTTGATACCGTCGACCATGGCATTCTCTTTAAGAGACCCTCCACGTTGGGGATTGGATGATTGGCCTTGGCCTGGCTCCGGTTCTTCCTGGAGGACCAACCTCAGAGAGTACAGCTGGGGAGATGCTGTCCGCTCTGTGGACCGTCAATTGTGGAGTCCTGCAGGGGTCAATCATCTCCCCAATGCTCTTTAATATCTACATGAGGCCGTTGGGGGAGGTCATCAGGAGTTTTGGAGCTTCGTGTCACCAATATACAGATGACACCCAACTCTATCTCTCCTTCCACCCTTTTGCAGTGGATGCTGTCCTGTCCCTTGAGCACTGCATGGATGCCATGCTGGACTGGATGAGGGATAACAGACTGAGGCTGAACCCGGACAAGACGGAAATCCTGCAAATGGGAGCCCCTAGTGTTTGCAGTCTGGGTGCTTCCCTTTCTTTCAGGGGGGGGGGGCTACTCTTTCCGCGAAGGATGAGGTGTGCAGCTTGGGTGTATTGCTGGACCCAGCGCTATCTATGGAATCTCAGATAACATCTGTGGTCTGTGCTGCCTATTTCCATCTAAGGCAGATTGCCCAGCTATGCCTCTATCTTGACACCGGGTCCCTCACCACGCTGGTCCATGCATTGGTAGTCTCGAGATTAGACTACTCTAATGCTCTCTACGTGGGGCTGCACTTGGTGCTGTTATGGAGACTTCAGCGGGTAGAAAACTTGGCAGCCAGTTGAGTGGGGTAAGGAGATACCAACATATTTCCCCTACCCTGGCCGCCCTGCACTGGTTACCAGTCTGCTTCCATGCCAGCTTCAAGGTGATGGTACTAACCTATAAGGCCCTAAACGGTTTGGGACCTTGATATCTGGCAGAATGCCTCCTTCTGACTAGATCTGCCCATCCTATAAGATCTTCCCAGGCTGGGCAGCTGAAAATCCTGACCCGAGAGAGGCCCAGAAAACAATGACCAGAAACTGGGCCTTCTCAGCGGTCGCCTCGCAAATGTGGAACAGCCTCCCACCCGAAATTTGCCTGTCCCCTTCATTGGAACGTTCAAAAAATCACTAAAAACATGGCTATTCAGACAGGCCTTCCCAGACTTTAGATCACCTTGATACAGTGATACTTTAAATAATTATACACTCAACCCTTCGCCACGCGCTTTTTGTTTCATTTTTTTTACTGTATTTTATTTATTGTCTTTACATTGTTTCAGTTGCTGTTGATTGTTTGTGCATTATTGTTTTTTATTTTGTAGTTGTAAACCACCCAGAGTGGCCTGGGTAGCCACATGGGTGGTATAAAAATAAAATAAATAAATAAATAAATAAATTTTAAAGCTGTTTTGTATATTGATTGAAGGGGATACAAGGGCTTTTAAAATAGTTGCATTTGAGGCTTTGTCCTGCTGGCATGTGTGCTCAACTGTGTGGTGTTGTCAAGTAAGAGATGCCAGGATCATGGATTTTGGGTTGCTGAAAAACCTTGGAGTCTTGATCTGGTTTCCCCCCCCCCTGTCTGTAATACTGAACTAGCACTATCCCGGTTTGAAATGAATTAAAAGATATTAAAAATAGCACCAGTGTTCCTTCTTTCTGCTTTATCCTTATAAATTCTGTGAGGATGCAAGGATGTGCGGGTGACCTTAATCAACCCATGAGTTTCATAGATAAGTTGTGAACTACAATCTTCTTCTTCCAAATCTTAATCCAACACTCTAATCACCACACCCAGAGCTGTAACTAGTCATTTTGGTAGCTGGGACAAGCCACCCTGTGTCCCACCTGCTCCACTGTGAGGCATGGGCACAAGCCTCTTTATTATTCCTACGCAGTGAGCAATGAAAGATACTGCTGTTGCTTGCTACCTGGTGCACAGCTTGATGCTGTGAAACCTACACATTAGCCTAACAAAGATCCATAGAGAACAAATGCAAAAGGAAAATAAAATAAAAAGTGAAGAAAGATGCCAGGGAACAATCACCAAAAAGGGGAGAAAGGGGATGTGCCTCCCAAAACAAAGAAAATGTTATGCTTTTGGAAAAAGGAAATAAGGCTGGGAATCTGGAAGTTGAGTCATGGCAACTGGACTTCTTTCTTGTTTGATTGAAATGTTTCACTACTCATCCATGTAGCTTCTTCAGTCTGAGGAAAGTTGACAGGAGATCCCTAATATATCCTCCACGTTTGTTTCACTTCCCCCTGGTCTGAATAGGCTCCTTAGAAGGACAAAGGACCGGGGTGGTGGTGTGGTGGTGGTGGTGAGGGATAATCCCACTACTGCAGTCCTTCTTCTCCATCCATTGTCATGGGTTGTTAACGGTCATTAACAGTGGTTTCTCTGGTGTGTGTGGTCCTAATCTTTCTGGGGATGGATGAAAGGGCAGCATGATAAATAGGAGACAGATTGTATCTAAGGCCTCCTCCACCCCTGTTGAGTGAGGGATTTTCTATATGCACATGTATGGCCTCCCTGACCCCTCTCTCAAACCACCTATCTTCTCGGTCCAAACTGAGAATCTTCACAGAAAAGGCTGGGAGGTGTTGATGTTTATTTTCCTGACATTTACCTCTAGATTTATGTTCCCTCTAAATTTTGCTTCTCTGAGGTATAGTTCCAGTTGCTCCACTCTAGGTAGAGGCCTGACCACACCACACTGGCTCTTTCTCTGTTAGCTTCATTGATCTCCATTACCATTATGATATTTTCTTTCTCATCCTCCTTTGAAGAAATGGTTGAGGTGTTTCGTGGTAGCCTCAAGGAACCTTAGATTTGCTGGACATTTGGTGAGAGCAGAGAATCCATGACTGGTTGTACAACAACAGATACGGACACCTATAAATATAATTCTGCTGGCTATTAAAAAAATAAAAATTGACTTCATCCTTTGTGATCTGGCACTTAATCATCATTTGTTAGCAGGTTCACAACCTGTGCAGTGAACAGTGATACTGCCAACTGGGTGTTGCTTGATGTACTGGGCACAAAAACTGTCTGACGCGCTGCTTGATGCCGTGAAACGTAAACATTTGCCTAACAACAGATCCATAGAGAAAGAATGCAGAAAATAAGATAAAAGAATATGAACAAAGATGCCAGAGAATAATTGACAAAAAAGAAGATTTCTAGAGTGCCAGTCACTAAGAAAGAGAGAAGGGAAACAATGGTTCTTGGATTAACTGCTAGAGTTAATATTAACTACTTTTATGTCCACTTACTCCACCCTCCTACTTTTCCAAACTAAACATAACTCAGTTTCTTCAATGGTTTCATATAAGGGTTGGTTTCCAGACCCTTGTACCATCTTGGTTGCCCTCCTCTGGGTAGGTTCCAGCTCATCTACATCCTTCTTAAACTTTGATGTCCAAAACTGGACTCAGGACTCCAGTTGAACTATGACCAACACAGAACAGAGTCGTGCCATGACTACTCGATCTTGACACACTCTAGTTTTGCTCAGGAAGCCTCAAATCACATTATGTGTGGAGGGCCAACAACTTGTGACACTTTACAAGAACATGCTCCTACTCTGAGATAATTTTTAGAGGCCCTTCAGCAGCTCTCACCACTAGCACCATGTCATAGACAGGGGGAAAAAGACAACTCATGGGGAAAAAATAAGGCTCAACTTATTTCTGAAGATCTGTCTTTTCTTTATATCAGAAGCACAACAGTACAATTAATAAATATGTCAGATAATTTTTACCCAGTACAGGCAGCATCAAGAGCATTTGGGGCAGCTAGAATCAAGTCTTCCATAATACAGACTCAGTGGGAGTACATAGGTATGATAGTGCCTCTTTGTCTCTCCGCTCACAAACAGCTGTGTTCTGGGGAAATTCCCCATTTTTTAAAGTTTTCTTTGGTTCTGCCAACTCCTGTCTGTAACTTATTAAGTGACTTCCATGTACGTAATCTAGTTCTTTGTGTAGACAGGGAGTAGACTTTCCTGGGGTTCCATCCATTGTAAGAGGTGGGTTTCACATTCTAGTCCTGGTTCTCTGCTGTTCCTTCAACATTCATACATGTTGTGGAAAAAATGATCTTAATCTGGAAGTGATGGAATGAGCTAAGGAGTGCATACACATGAGTTAGTTTAGTTACTTTGAGTCTTTCACCATTAGATGTTACTTCTCTCTGTATGTCACTGGATGCAATGCCTGCTAGGTAACTGATTTTTTCAATAGAGGTTGTTTTGAATGGGCTGAGTTGTACCATATCAGGCTGGAGTATTTGCCTGCAGGGCATCATAGGGTCAAGACTATAGTTCTTAGTGTTTGTGGTTGTGTGCCCTAGCTGGTTCCTAGTAGCTTTCATTGTTATAAGCCTCCTTGGGTCCTTTTCAAGGAGAAAGGCGGGATAAAAATATTTTAAATAAATTAAATAAATAACTTAGAAGAACATTGTTCTGTTGTTTTGTATTTGATAGTGTTTCCTATAGGTCAGCATAAGATTCAAGGTATTTGGGGGCAAAACAATTATCTAGTTCAGTGGTTCCCAACCACAGGATGTGGTGATGGCATCTGGCCTAGATGCCCTTAAAAGGGGATTGGACAGATTTCTGGAGGAAAAGCCCATCACAGGTTACAAGCCATGATGGGGATGTACAATCTCCAGGCTTAGAAGGAAGGTACCTCCAAATGCTAGACGCAGCGGCGGGGTATCAGGAGACAGGTATCTAGTTGTCTCGTGTGCTCCCAGAGGCATCTGGTGGGGCCATTGTGAGATACAGGAAGCTGGACTAGATGGGCCCTTGGCCTGATCCAGCAGGGGTCTTCTTATGTTCTTGGGTAACCCAGGTGTTCTTGGACTGCAACTCTCAGAAATCCTGGCCAGCGTAGCTGGTGGTGAAGGTTTCTGGAACTGCAGTCCAAGAACACCTGGATTACCCAAGGTTGGGAATCACTGATCTAGTTGAATGCCCTTCCAGATAAGTTTCCAAGATGTCTGCTTGTTCCTCAGATGGAAAGCACATATTTGATTCTTAGCATGGTTGGGTTTAAGTTGATTTCTATTGTAACGTTCCACACTACCCTGTGTGGTGTAGTGGACCGAGTGATGGACTAGGACTCAGAGTCAGAAGGTCTGGGCTCATATCCCCACTCGGCCATGGAAACTCACTGGAGGAGTGAAACTGTTAAAACCACTCCTTAAACATCTCACTTACCTTGAAAAGCTGAGTAGGGTCACTATAAGTCTTTTCCAACTTAACAGCACATAGCAACAAATACAACTTATTCTAATGCATCTGTTAGATGTTCTGCCACCTGAAATCTATCCAACTGAGCAGCAAGTGTGAGATTGTCAGCATAAATAAATCTTTTAGTGCCTTCAGGAAGTGGTTGGCTGTTGGTGCACATATTACATCATTTCTGAAGATGATTTTTCCAGTATGAACATCTCATTGCTTCAGGTTTGTTCAAAAATTTATTATTTGGCATATTATTTTCCTGAAATAGTTTTCTTACATATTCCAGAGTTATCCACATCTAGAAGCTGTAAAGCTTGTCCAGATGCAGCATTTGTTCTCCATTAATGTACTTGATCAGTTGCTGGTGATACTGGTATTTTTCTGTCCATCCATAGAAAGCAAGGCTTGTCTTGGTCCAAGCAGTGACAACAGTTGTGTCTCAGTGTGACTAGACGGGGTTTTGTCCTGCAGTTTGGTCTGGTTTAGGGACAGGCTGTTTCCCTCCTTTTTTCAGCAAACACATGATGTACGTATGAGCCATTGTGATCCAGCCCTTCTTTGATCCATGTCTGTGTTAACCTTTGTGGGTCCCTGTCAGTGGCTATTGGTTTATTGTTGTAGGTGGGATTACTCTGGTTTGGTTCACAGGGATCTAACCAAAGAGGATGACTTCAGCTGTTTAACCTGCTTTGTGATCTTGGGGGATTGAAAGCTTCCTCCCACTTCCCCATGGAGGGGGAAAAGAGAGGAGGCAAACTTTTTCTTTTTCTTTTTTAAGCCTCTGTAAGGCAGCATTGAAGTGCTGTACCACTTAGAACAAATTAAATTAAAAACGAAAGCTTCCTGCTGCTTCCCCACAGAGGAGGGGACAAGAGGGGACAAGGAGAGAGATCATTTTTTGTTAAATAATGTTCTTTTTCTTTTTTTCCTCCTTTCCCTTTAAAGAGAGGAAGGTCCAAATAAAGTTGCTTGGGGTGCAGTTTGGTACCCTGACCCCAAACCATCCAATATTTGCACATGAATGCAAGGATCACACCAAATGGCATACTGCACCTTTATGTGATCTTAGTGAACTCTATTTAGCCCAATCCAACCTGATCTAATTTGGGTGTCTAGTCACACCCTCTGCAAGTGTTTTTGTCCTCTCCTGAAGACATTATGTTTTTCCTGGTTTGTTCTGAGTTCATGGATGGTGGAGTTTAGCTCAGGAAACATATTGCCTCTCTCCCCCCCCCTCTTCCTTCCTCCCTCCCTCCCTCCCTTCTCCCTCCCTCCCTCTCTCTCTTTCTCTTGTGAATGAAAATAGGCAGGGGGTGAGCCCTGTTAATCTTGTAGTGCGGCTTGCATTCTCTTACCTGAGCATAACTGGAATGCAAGGAGGAAGAGAAAGGGTAAAGGAGCACCCGTGACAGAGAAACAACAGAAGAGAACTGGGGAGGGTGGGTGTTATGTTGTGAGTGTAGCAGGGGGAGCAGCTGTTGCCTGTGCTGTTGGGTTGTCGGCCAGCTGCAGGTAATTAGTGGGAGTGGGGCGGTTCCTTCGGTGAGCGTTGTATAAATGTGCATGTGTGTTTTACTTGGCGTCTTTTGCCTTATCTTGTTGCCTGGAAGTGCTGAATAAAGGCATGCTGATGTTCGACTTGGAACCATGAACCCACTATTTAACACTGACAACCAGGATGGGATGTGACAAGGGAGGTAGCCTGAATTACTGAAGTGAGTGCCCCACCCAGAAGGCAACGTGACAGTGAGAATGGCTAGCAGGGGTCAGTTCGAGTCGTTTGACCAAGCAGCTGAAGATTGGGACTCTTACACAACAGTGGGGCAGGAATACCACTGTGGGAGCAGAACCTTCAGACAAAAAATTCCATGCCACTGCCTGCAATACTAGCAGTATCAGCAGCAGCAGCAGTGGGTTTCAGCAGCATAGGAGGAAGACCCAGCCTTGCACTGAGCCAGGTGTCCATTACCACCACCACAAGGGGCAGAGCTTGCTTCTTTCCCTGTACTAGCTGCCCTTCAGATGTTGGTATAAGTAGAGACCCACCATATGTCTCCCTGCAAGACCAACTTGGACGCTGTCATTGACTAGGGAGAGAGGGAAGAAACAATGTTCAGCACATGTCCACACCAGCCCAAGACAATATAAACAGTGTAGACAGAAAAGTCCCAAGCTCACTCGTGACAAATAGGGGAAAAAACCAAGAGAATGGGGAGCTGCTGGATAGCTCAGTGGTTTAGGTATCTGGCTGCAGAGCCAGATATTGAGTGTTCAATTCCCCACTATCTCTCCAGAGAGAAGAGCCAGCCTGTGTGGCCTTGAGCAAGCTGCACAGTCCCAGGACACCCCAAAAGAAGGGCATGGTAAACCACTTCTGAGTATTCTCCACCTGGAAAACCCTGAAAGGGGCATTATAAATCAGAATTGCCTTAACGACACATGATTTAAAAAACAAATGGGGTAAGGAAATGTTTTCCCCATCTAAGAAAGCAAGTTATTGCTTACTTTCCACATTTCTCTTTTGCTCATTACATTGTTGATAACATATTTTTAAAATATTTTGACCACTCTCTCTCTGCTTAAAAACTGTAATGTAAATAATATATTTCATGAACTGATTGGCCAATTTGTTAATATCTGAATTGGGGCAATGTTGCAAAGACGTTAGTGTGTTTTGGGAGCTTTGTTGTGGTCACTGTAGTGTATACTAGAGATGGGGGTATTCATATTTGTATATGAATATGAATACCCCCACACAGATGGAGATAACGAGGGTCCAGCCCCATGGGGCCAGATGGTCCACACACCGATGCGCTAATCCTGCAGGATCCGCGCTGCCGTCCTATCGCTCCAGAGATCGTGATCGCCGAGCCACTCTTGGCAGGAGGCGGGACGACAAGCCTTTCTGCCAGGTCGAAGAGTGGCTCGGCAATCTTGATCTCTGGAGCGATAGGACGGCAGCGTGGACCCCGCAGCATTAGCACATCGGTGTGTGGACCATCCGGCCCCATGGGGCCAGACCCTTGTTATCTCCACCTGTGCAGGGGTATTCGTATTCATATATGAATACGAATACCCCCATCTCTAATGTATACCCATAGCAGTATGATCAGGGATGGTATAATCAGCAAGAATACCCACAACAGTATGATCAGCACATGTCAAACTAGAGTCTCCCTTGCTGCTGCTGCTGCTTTTTTCATTAAAAAAAAAATCTGCCTTCAGCTAACGGATCTAGTGTGTACGCCATACAGGAGTGGGGAACATGGAGCTTTCTGAATGCTGTTGTCCTACAACGGCCATCATCCTTAACCATGTGCAATGTGCTGGCAAGGAATGATGGGAACTGTAGTTCATCAACACTGAGGGGCACACGTTCCCTTCCCCAAGCCTGTAACAACAGTCATTCATATACTGTAATAGGTTGGAGAAATGGAAATATATTGATTTTCCTGAGGAATTGCCACAGTGGTAACACAGGGACCCGTGTGTCCAAGGGTGTTTTTTTGCAGCCCTGCTGGAGCCTCCCATGCTTCCTTTGCAAAATGACTCTCTCCCCTACAAAATCATAAAGGGGAGGGGGCTGCAGGAGTGGCAGGTTTGTATTTGGGGGGGGGATATAGGGCTCCCAGAGTTAACCCTCCAATCCCACAGGTGAATGTGCAGTCACTTCCACTTCCCCATCATCACAATATTTTTTTCCAGCATTTCCAGGCTCGGCATGGGTGGCAGAAGGTGCTGGGAGTCAAAATTTGGCCCCCAGAGCTGCCAAAGTTACCTTTTGGTAACTTGATGATGTTTTAGCACAACTAGGGAGGGATAAAGCTGCCTAAATGTGTTCTTTGTAAGAATACAAAAGCGCCATACTGAGTCGGATCAAAGGCCTGGCTAGCAGCATTCGATGATCCACCCAATGTCTGTGAGAAGGCCTCGACAAGGACCGATCTGACATATAATGTTTTTGACCTACTTTCTATGGTATATTTGCACTCTAAACAAGCAGCTCCATACATAGTCACAGCAGACAATGAAATGCATTCACAGGCACCCTGAGTAGGCCTGGCAGCTCCTGAAGAACAAGGAAATTAGGCCACTGCCCAAGACAAAAATATGAAAAATATTTATTCTAACTAATAGCAGCAAAGACTAACAAATAATAGTGTTGGCACTTATTTATTTACATATAATAGTGCTCGTTCTGTGTGGGCCAAGTGCTGAACCTGAGCTCTCTATCTCATCCCAGTGAAGAAGGCAGGTCATTGTCAGAACCAGAGTTCATTTTTAGAAAGTAATACATTCCTGATATCTGTTACAGTGTGTGAAAAGTAACTTGTTTCCATTATGTAGTGCACTTTCTAAAAAGTAATTAGTTATCTGACTTCCTGTGCTGTTTTTTGTTGCTTTCTGTTTTTTTTTAATTGTACATACAGAGACATTAAGATTGGTAAGACAGTGGAATAAAGCTTTTTTCAATGCTTCTAGCACTGTCTTAATATGTCCTTTAGAAGTAATTAGAAAATATTACTCATTATACCAATAAAGGCCCATGAAGACATGGAAAAGATTTTTTTAAACAACATTTATAAGTGATGCAGCACATTTTCACCGCCTTAACAGGCTTTTAAAAAAAATCACTTCTGAGGAGCAGAGGAATTGTTTAATTTGCCAGTATCCTAAGGTGGCTCTCTTATTAATCCACTTCACAATATCAAGAGTTGCCGCTAGAAGGCTTACTTTTGGTTCATTTCCAGTGGTCACATGCACTGGAAATTAACCAAACCAGAGTGATCATTCTTGCATCAAAAAGTAGAAGCCCCTGACAGGGACCAGAAAGGTGTGGGTAAGACCATTCTCAGGGTGAGCTGGATCACTCCAGCAAAAACATTGTCTGATCGCCATCTTTAGGAACAAAGCAGCCCCACCCTACAGCAAACCAAACACCCATGCAGTCAGCCTCTGAGAACCAACCTATGTTAACAAAAACTCCCATAGCACAGGGATGCATGGCTTGAAAAAAATTACATGGATCGCCTACTATTTACCTCCTGAATTGTAATGTTGATAAACAACAATTGTATCTGTGGCTTAAATTAGGCTATCTTCAGGCTGAAACTGAGATTCATATACCATGTTTCCCCGAAAATAAGACAGGGTCTTATATTAATTTTTGCTCCAAAAAAACACATTAGGACTTATTTTCAGGGGATGTTTTATTTTTTTCATGTACAACAATCTACATTTATTCAAATACAGTCATGTCATCTTCTTCCGGTTGCTGCACAATGGTGGAGGGCGGGGTTTCACTTAACTGGGGATTATTTTTGGGGTAGGGCTTGTATTACAAGCATCCTGAAAAATCATACTAGGGCTTATTTTCAGGTTAGGTCTTATTTTCGGGGAAACAGGGTACACAATCCAAGACCAAGTTATCTCCATTATATACTGCCAGAAAATAATTATGAAGCAAGGTGTGATAGATGTAGGGCCTGTCACAAATCTAAAGAAACAATTCATCACATTGTATCTGGATGTTCTAAGCTTGTATCAATGGATTATATATGCAGGAATAACCAAGTTTCAAAGATCATTTTTTGGTGGTTGGCTAAATTTTATGAGTAACTCACATCTTTACACCCATATTATAAATTCCAGCCACTTCCAGTTTTAGAAAAATGAAACAATAATACTATACTGGGACAAGCAAGCACACGATTTTAATAAGACAGATATTATACTTCTGGAAAAGCAACAGAGAAAAAAATACCTTATAGAAGTTGGAGTTCCATCAACAAAGAACCTCAGAAGAACAGAAAGTACAAAACTTGCAAAAGACCAAACATTAAGGCAAGATATTAAAAGGACGTGGAACCAAGATCAGGTCATCTTCATCTCTACACTAAATTCAGTAACTTGAGTCAACAAATTTCACAAACATGTCATCTCACTCACAAATGTGTAGGACTTGAGTTCTAATTTTACCCTCTGGTCCTTCCCCATGCACCAGCAATGCTGAGAAATAAGAAGTGCAATGTGATGATGATGATGATTTATCTTCTTCCTCCTGTCCTCTTTCTCTCTCAACACTTCCTTTTCTCAGGTAGCATCTAGCAAATCTCCCAGATAAGCTCCCAGTGTGAAAGCTAGTGTGGTATACTGGATAAAATGTTGGACAAAGGACTCAGGAGATCTGGACTTAGATTTCTACTTGGACACGGAAATTTACTGGGGGGGCGGGGGGCGGGGACGGCACTGTTAAAACTACTCCTTAAATACCTCAATTACCTTGAAAACCATATTAGGGCGGAGAGAGGTGGGATATGACCTAATGACACAACATCATCACCACTACCACCACCTCCTTAGAACTACAAAGCTAGAAGGGATCTTATGGATAATCAAGTCCAGTCCCTGTCAAGGAGGCACAGTGGGGAATCAAACTACCAGCCCACCTAAAAACCACTGAACTACTTGGCAGTTCATTACAGCTTGGTGACTGGCAGGGGGAGCGCAAGGTCACCCACCACTTAAGGTGGGAAGCACAGTGCATCATGCCCAGCTCACACTCTGCTGGTGTGCACAAAAATGTATCTGGCCAACCTCCGTGCCCTGCTGTACCCTGGTGTGCCCTGGCACCCTGGATGGTGTGTGTGTGTTTTATCCCTCCATTTCAGTCAGAGGTGGTTCTCCCACAGCTTTCCTGCCAAAGATGAAAGATGGCCGTGGTGCAGGTGTGCCAACTGGCTGTTACTAGAACTGGCCATCCCCCTTCCCAGCTCTAAGGATACTTCCAGAGCCAAAGCATTATGGGAGGGGCGATTTAGGAAACTGTGGGCAGGAAATTTCTAGAACACAGGATACAGCTATTAATACATAAAGATAACATTTGCAGGAAATCTTGGAGGCAATTTCTTTAGTCATGCCTCCCATAATTCCTTGGCTCCAGGAGGGAAGTTCTTGCATCCCAGCCTTCATAGAATAGCTGGCTGCTTCTTTCCTCAAAACGGTTGTTTCCTCCAGTGGGAGTACATGACCCTGTATTAGAGGCCAGAGTGGACAACCCAGTGTGGAACAGTTTTCCACAGGAGCCTACAGCAGTGGCTCTTCAAAGCACATTGTGCACTCCTGGTACGACGGAAGCAGGACCCTGGCCATCCCCATTGCTCTGCTGCCTGAGGCAGCTGCCTCGGCAGACCTATTAACAGGGCCTGCCCTCCTGACTGGTTGGCCTGAGGCATCTTCAGCTCTGTCAAAGGGGCCCTAAGGGCACAGTGTTGGATAATCCCTCTATCTGAAGGGCTCTTTTGCAGCTAGTATTTAAATGGCTTCTGAGAAAACAGGTCTCTGCTTGGAAGCTTGCGCCATATGAAATGCTGCTAAGCCAAAATTCTGTTTAAATTTAAAGAATTGCAAGAAAGAAGAGCCAAGGCCTTGAAGTTGTTCACCTACAGTTTGCATGTAGATAGCAAAGCAAGAATTTAGTTAGTTACCTAACTAACAGGGGTCACATCACTAACTTAGTTATGCGACCCCCGAGCTATTTACGGTGTTTAGTACACTTTAGTTTTTTAAATATTATTTTGATGTGTATTTAATTTAATTTAATGTTGTGATTACTGTTCTTATCTTTTTGTTCTGAACCGCCCAGAGTGGCCTTGGCAGCCAAATGGGCGGAATACAAATCAAATCAAATGAAATCTATAAATAAATTTAGATGATGGATATTTAACCACAGTCTCCAGTATCTGATCTAGTCTGTGAAAGTGTATGTTATAATAAATGTGTTGATTTTTATGTTGCTAAAAGACTCCACATTGTTTTTGCTGCAACAAATAAACATGGCTACTTGCTGGAAAGTATTATTACAGTAATAGTTATTAGATGTGCATCTCTTCGTATTAATTACCATATGCAACCCTATCCTCTTTTTAAAATTATGCACTTCCTTTAAGCAGCACACTTTACTTCAAATCTGTATAATATTTACATTTTTGCCTCCTTCCTCCATCCCTCCCTCCTCTTATCGGCTATGAACATTCTGGTCCTTTTAAGTTAGAACAGGCTGTTTTTAATTCAGGCTGAGGTAATATAAAGGTTAAAGGATGTCATAGTCATTTTGAAACACAAATGGATCGGATTTCATGTGTTTGTCTCCACAAAAACAAATGCCTAAATACCACAGTCTAAAAAAGAATAAGTTTCACTTGACTGTGTACAAAAAGATCTCCCTCCTACGCAGTGGTCAAGACGCTCTTGCAAACAGCTTAAATAATTTCTAGCAGGAAGAATCAGACCTAAGATCTCAGTAAATAAAGCCATGCTGAAAACACAGCCTATAAAAACTTTTGTATTCCTATATTAAGAGACATTTGGATCCCATTCCTTCTTCTAATCTCTCCGGTTTTCACAATCCTTGCCTTTGCTCTGTGTTTCTAGCTCTGCTTTTTGATCTAACCAGAGTAAGCCTGCTGGAAAAATTGAGTTTGTAAATTGCCTTCTGATATTTGCACACTCTTTGCTGAAAGAATCCAGCAACTCAGCATTTTCTGTGTATTTGGAGGGAAGGGAAGAGCAATTAATGAGATAGCATAACAATTTAATGCAATTGGAAGCTTCCTCCTCTTTCTCTCTCCACCTCATGTACAGCTGCACGAGGCTTTCTACTTTTTTTTTTAAGTGAGTGACAGTGTGCAGGTAAATTCAGTGGGATAAGAACATGGACTGATTTACTGCAGATTGCTACAACCCCTTTTCTAGCATTTGGTAAGAATTACTATTGCTCTCTACAGTATAGTCTTTTAGAGCAGCCATTCTCAACAGGGCCCTGGAGGCCCCTGGCACATTTGAAGGGGGCCACAGACCGGAAACAATCCTTCACACACCAACTTGTAAGGTATGCTATGTGACATATAATCCTGATTCAGCCTGTATTTCTTTCATATTGTGTTTATGACCGTGGCCAAAAAAAAAAAAAGGTTGAGAATGGCTGTTTTAGAGGCCTCTTTGCAGAAAACACTTTCAAATCTATTTTTTAAAAATAGTCTCACCCGTTGCTGACTCAGCATGCTGTGTGGTTAAGGCCCCTCCAGCTTGACATATATTAGAACTTTTCTCACTCATGCATTTGCTTCTTGCTTAATGGTATACTAGAACCAGAACATCATCTGACACTCGCATTGTATTTTCACATTCCTGCTGAACCTAGCTGCGATCTTCACAGTGTTTGTGGGCAGAATGGGAGGGATAAAATTGCTGGGAGATATGCATATTCCTATCAAACGTATTTGAAGATTGAATGGGATTTAGACCCATTAACTTTACAAAAGACCTGCTAGAGTGGTCAAAGGATGGCTGTATGGTCCCTTGATATTCCATAGTTCCCAGACATAACTTTTTTTTTGTTTCTCAATGATAAGCTTCCCCCCTCTCCAATAAAACAGGAAGTGACAGTCTGATTACTTCTATTTTTGAAAAAGGACCACCCATGAACCCCATAGAGCAGCGATAGCGAACCTATGGCACGCGTGGCACAGCTGGCATGCAGAGCCCTCTCTGTGGGCACATGAGCCATAAGTCACTAGATCACTACCCCCAACAGCCAAATCTGAGGAGGCGGCTGCAGCCACGGTGCTAGTGCCCCAACAGGTGGAGGGCCAGGATCCAGAGCAGCTGGCGCTGGTGGCGGTGGGCCGGTTGAACTATAGGCAGTGGCGGGGTTGGGCACGACTGGAGGTGGATCCGGAGTGGGGTCTGGAGGCACCTCCGTGCCCAGGATTCCCCCTTCCACCGCCACTTCCGCCACCACCCGCCGCCCGCTGGTCCCCCCCCCCCCCCAGTTTGGGTACTCGGGCTCAAAAAGGTTCGCCATCACTGCCCTAGAGGATGCAGCTGGAGTAATTCAGATTATTGAGGCCATGGATGTGTTAGGGGGCAGGACTGGACCCCTGAAGTTCCAGGGAGAAGAGCTCTGAAGATTCCCTGCCACTCTGTGCTAGAGCAATACTGCTAGAACTGATCTGTTGAAATGGACCAATAGCCACCAACTTTTTTTTAATTATCTTTGTGGGTGTGGCTATGAGGACTACCATATTGAGAGCCCACCAAAATATATCATAGTTCTTGCTCATGGACAGTCTATAGAAAAACAGTTGAGACCATGGGTAGACTGAACTCACTGATTTACAAATTGTAGTGTTTTAGTTCATCTTTCCTAAGTCGTAATCACTAGTAGTAATATTACTGCCAATATGCAAGGTGCTTTCCAGTGTATAGGAGGACAGGTCCCTTCCTCATGAAGGTTAGAATTAGAGATGGGCACGAATCAGAAAAATGGTGGTTCATTTTGATTTGTGATTCATCAAGCACCTAGAGAAACCAAATTCACAACATGGCTTCCCCTGACTCTCCTCTACAAGCCCTGCAAATTTGGGGAAGTTTGAGTTTTGGATATCTGAGTTATACACCCACAAGGAGGGCCTCCTCCAGTAAAATCCCTCCCCAGGCACCTAGAGATGCCAACATTGCTGAAGAGCTTTCCATGACTCTCTTCTACAATCCCTCCAAGTTTGGGTTTCAGACATCCAAGTTATACACCCACAAATTGGGTCCCCCCCAGGAAAGTACCTTTTAGCAGCTCGCTTGGGAAAACACAATCGTCACCAAACTTGGAGGGGTTGTAGAGGAGAGTCATGGGAAGCTTCTCTGTGATTTTGGTGTCTCTAGGTGCCTGAGGGAGAACTTTCCTGGGGGCCCTCTTTGTGGGTGTATATAGCTCAGACATCTGAAACACAATCTTCACCAAACTTGGAGGGTTTGTAGAGGAAAGTCAGAGGAAGCGTCTCTGCTGTTTTTTTGTCTCTAGGTACCGGGGGCGGGGTGGGTGGGTGGATTTTATAGCACAATGAACCAATGAATCAAAAATTGCTAAAATTTGTTGATTCATATTCGTTGGGGCATTGATGCATATGTATACAAATTGATGAATTAGTGATTTTTTGAAACAAATTAGGTGATTCATTTTTAAATTTGTGACTATCTCTAGTTACAATCTGAGATTTAACAATGAGAAAACAAAAGAAGAAGTGGAAGAACATGGAGGCAGTAGAAAATGAGCAACCAAGGTCTGGTTGTTTCTATCCCTTATGTTAAAGCTTAGTTACAGGCTTGCTTGGTTTGTTTAAATCATTTGTATACCAGTCTTCATGCAACAGACTCCATGGCAGTGAATAGCAAATATTCATAAAACAAAAAGAGTAAAAACCGTAACATTTTAGCAGCAGCAGCAAGCATTTCTGATTTCCAATTGTTTAGCAACAGCAAACAATAAAATGAAGCTGTCATTTGCACCATGCTCTATCCTTCCTTCCTTCCTTCCTTTGTAGGCCATCTTCCTCCCAGTGAGAGGACTCAAAGTGGCTCACAATTTGAAAACAAGTCACACTAAAAACACAATAAATTACAAGGTTAAAAAGAACATTAAGCATACAATAATAATTAAAAATCTGTTACTTTATTATACAATAATAATTAAAATATATGTAAAAACTTTAAAGACACATTTAAGAAGGGTAAAAGTATCCAGGATCTCAATTGTAGTTGTTAGAAGCCTGCCTGAAGAGGTAGGTCTTTAATTGTCATTGGATGTATAAAAGGGAGGGTGCTAACCTAACCTCGCTCCCACTCTTCAAAAGGAGATTCTGTGAGCCCAAAGGCTAATTACTAGCACCAGTGGTTCCCAACGGGTAACCCAGGTGTTCTAGGACTGCAACTCCCAGAATCCCTGGCCAGCACAGCTGGTGGTGAAGGCTTCTAGGAATTGCAGTCCAAGAACACCTGGGTTACCTAAGGTTGGGAACCACTGTCTTACACTAACTCAGGGCTTCCCAAAGTGTACACCATGGCGCCTCTGTGGCACCCCATGTCAAACCAGGGCACCACCAAACCCAGATAGCAGCATGTTGGAATGTTCTCTCTTTTTCTTTGCCGAGCCAGCACTGCTGCTTCTGCTTCTGTTGCTGCTCTTCCAACTCCAGTTCTGGCTCCTTCAGACTTCTTTGCTTCCTACTCTGCCCCACACCCCTTGCTGCTCCTCCTGCCACTGCCGCCACTCAAGGGAGTTGCGATTTGGAAAAGTTTGGGAACTCCTTTACTAACTAAAGCTTCAGATCAAACTTTAAGGGCAGCCCCATGTAAGCTCACTGTAGTAGTCTGGGGTACAATCATATGGGCAATGGTGACTAGATTTCAATCAAAAAGAAAAGATCTGCAGCTAGCTCAAGGGTGGGCACTCCCAGCAGCCCTACATGGGCAATGTTAAGGGATTATGGGAATGGCAATCCAGAAACATCTGGAATGTCACAGTTGCCCACCTCTGCACTAGCTCTTGGCTCTGTTGCTCATCACATCCAGTGTAGTGAATAGTTAGTATACTGGACTATGTTTAGACAGATGTGGCTTTGGCTTTGCAAGGAAAAGTGTACAAGCAGTATATGTAGATCAGTACATATACACTATAAAGGGACGTGGCGGAGCTGCGGGTTAAACCGCAGAAGCCTCTGTGCTGCAAGGTCAGAAGACCAGCCGCCGTAAGATCGAATCCACACGACAGAGTGAGCTCCCATCGCTTGTCCCAGCTCCTGCCAACCTAGCAGTTCGTAAGCATGTAAAAATGCGAGTAGATAAATAGGTACCACCACGGTGGGAAGGTAACGGCGTTCCGTGTCTAGTCGCACTGGCCACGTGACCGCGGAAACTGTCTTCGGACAAACGCTGGCTCTACGGCTTGGAGACGGGGATAAGCACCGCCCCCCAGAGTCAGACACGACTGGACTAAATGTCAAGGGGAACCTTTACCTTTACATATACACTATATGCTGTCACCTGCAATATAAATTTTAACTTTAAAAAAAATGCAGTGGCCTCAATCTAATTGTTAGTGCCAACTAGAGCAGACCCGTGAAGTCGGGTCGCTGCTGCTGAGCAGGTACTGTGCTACCCAGCTGATGGATGGTGAAGCCGGGCTACTGCGTCCTGGAGCTCAGCACCATTCCTCTCAGCTGCTTTCTGGGGCCATCCTACAGCTTCTGGGCTGTGAAACCAGCTCAGAAAATGCTATCAGCAATTTATAATCACGTGACTGTCCCATTATTATAAATCACACAGACACACATTGCAGTTTATATGACTAATGTAACCAGGCCCTTAGTGAACTGCATTGGTGTGACAGGGGAACATGTGGTTGTTTTTATGCTTTTAAAGTTCTGTTTTGCTTGGTGGTAAAGATGGTGACCACAAGGCTGTTTATCTTTTGAGAAGTGAAAGGATTTTCAGAGCACACCTTCTGATTTATTTTTCCCTTGCTCCAACTTTTCCTTTTAGTATAATGCTAGCAAGTTCACACAGGTAGGCCAACCAGACTGTTAAGATTTTCCCTTGTTCAGTTTGATCTTGATAAAACCCTGGGTAGTTTTTCCTTTCCTTTTCGAAATAAGTTTGGTTAGGGTGTGGTAAGTGTTTTCATTAAGTGTCTTATTTTCAGTTAGCAATAAAGTGGGTTTTATTAACCTCCATGATTGAGATAACCAACCATTCTTATAAGAACTTGCAAAGTTAAATTTTGTCTCTCATTAAAATTATAATTTCAATTATTAAAATCACAACACAACAATCACAACATAGCTAATCAAAATCACAACATAAGACAACCATAGACAACACATGAAATAGAATAACCCAACAGCTGCTAATTAAAATAATGAAAACAAAGTTCAGTAAAATCAATACATCATGAATGTCTCAAAGGGAGGGGGAAAGCTCAGAATTTATTCTCAAATTTTATACTTCTGATGTCAATTGAGTTTCTGTCTTCTTGTTTGCTCCCGGCTAGGGGGATTTTAACAGGAAAACCGTTGGGCTCAAATCCCCTCTACTCACATGGGGGAGGCCTGATCCACAACAAACTCCTGCATGTTACTTTGGAGTAAAACAAAAAAGTAGTTGAGAGTTTAGCTGCATATTTTGCATTTATATTAACATCCAGTTTTGCAGCGTAGCATCCATATATATAGAATATATATATATATATATATATCTAAGATATATCTAAGATATATATATACCTGAGAGAGAGAGAGAGATATCTTAGTGCATGTTAACTAGGGACGATAATAAATTTGTTGAGTTCATATTTTAATATAGAAATTTAGCACCTCCTGCAACTGCAGGTACCCACCAGAACACTGTACATCACTACAACTTGCCATGCATTTTAGGCAGAAAAAACTGTGTATTCATTTGTATCCATTCAGACGTTTACAGAATGCTTATGAATAAAAATTCACACCCTTCAAAATGCATGCAAATATGCTTTAATCAGTGGGGAAATGCATACAATAAATAGATATAATAAAAATACATACATTTTAGGAGAACCCTACATTTCCACATGTGAGGAATAGGTGGCAGAAGGTCTCTCAACCCAGTTAATAAATTTAAATAAAAATGTTGAATGAAAATGAGAAGCTTAATGTTAAGGGGAATTGATTTTGCTTCATGTGTTACCTTTATATCCAGCTTTTCATCCAGTGAGTTCAGAGACATACATGGCTCTCCTCCTTATTGCTTTATCTGTGCAACAACAATCCCAAGTGGTAGAATGAGAGAATGTGACTGACCCAAGATCACTTGGTGAGTTTCATGGTCAAGTGGGGATTTTAATGGACACTTGGGTTTCTTGCCATTAGCTATTTTCCCTTCCAGAATGGGCTTTTCTCAAAAATACTTCCTCAGCATTCAGCCTGCAAGTTAAGGCTGTGTTTATCTTCCAGTGACCAATTGCAAAACAAGTTAAGCTAAATGCCAAATACATGAGGAAGCTCGCAGGTTGTAACACACCTTCCTATGCTTTCTTCTCAGAAGCGATCTTCTGTTCCAAATCTGGCCCTTCTGAAGTCACACAAAGACTGCCTTTTTATTGCGTATCTGTCCAGCCTAATTTTTATGGGGAGCACAGAGTGCATCACCTTCTGATTCTAACCCTCCTGTGTTTTCCACAACACCTTTTTGTTTCCACGATAATATCCCTTAGGGAGGAAAAGATGCAAAAGCTAAAAAATGGGTTAAAACCAAAAGCTGCATCATAGGTTGAATGGAGTAGACCTACTGAAATCAATAGAGCCTCTGTCCTGACTAACAGGAGTCTTACCAATTGCAATGGCAGTAGCCTTGACTAAATTTGGCTATATCTCAAAGTCTTTCAATTAACAATACTAGGAGCCATCTGTCTAGAAGCATCCAAAGTGTGAGTTGGTCGAGCCATGCCAGAGAAGATTATTTTTAACTGGTGAGGGGAGTAACTCCCAATGTGCAGTCTGTGAATGGGCAGCAAGATCTCTTTCTTGGCTCATGTCTGGCCCAGTGTAGAGCGAAATTCCTAAGGCTTTGTAAACACGTCACAAACAAGCATCGCAGAGTATAAGCCCATTACTGTTCCTTGACATTTTCCTTACTGCGTCTTGACATTTTCAGAAGGGCACAAAAGGCCTATAAAAAGAAACAGTTCTCTCCCAGAGTCTCCATGTGTTTTTGATTTCAGTCATCAACGGGTGTAACAGCAGCAGGCTTTGTTGGAAACCCAGGAGTGTTTCCCCAGAGACAGTTCTTCTTTCTTTTTCTTCCAGAGGACATTCAAAGTGTTCCAAATGGAGGTGGTGGGGTGGAAGGATGAAGAACTGAAATGTTGAGAAGAAGATTTGATTGCAGTAGGATTTCTGCATGAAAATCCAATGTTTATTTCTTGTCATAAATAGAGACTGTATCCTCATCATTATAATACACTCTTAGAGTTCAAGGAACCAACTGGCAGGAATATGCCTCACAAGTCATCATGCCCATATGTTTCAGTGAGAAGATGTTCTCTGAAAGTTGCTACTTTAAGCAATTTAGGGTGCAATCAGATGGTTGCAAAGATACTTGCCTGATTACACTAGAAAGGATCACTTTAAAGGGAACAACCCTTCTGTCTGTCGGGGAATCGCTCTAGCCTTGCCCCCCAAAGTAGACGCCCTACAGTTGGGCCAAAAAAGTCCAGCTTGCAGATGGATTGGGGTTGGCCTGGAACATGCATTGTATTCCAGCCCAACCCCATTGTGACTGGAACCCCATGTGTTGTGTGATTCCTGAGGAAAAGATTGCACCAGTCCAGATTGTGACCTATTTCCCTGTGTGATCACACTCTTATTTACATTGACTCAGGGGAATGTAGCTCATGTTCCAATAATGATGATGGAGGTTTCAGAGAGACCAGCATTAAAACCCATCCAGTCACTTGAAATAGATGAACAAAATGTATAACCAGGCTTTTTGTCCATTTCAGTAGAAGAGACCACACCCTCTTCTACCTCTTTCCATGTGCAGGAATGTTTGTTGTTGTTGTTGTGTGCTGTCAAGTTACCCGCAACTCATGGCAAGATTTTGTACACCTTGGTTCAATCACCAATCCAAATGGAGATTGTAGCCAAGACATCAGAAGAAAACTGAGACTCGGAAGGGCAGCCATCAAAGAATGAGAAAATATAATAAAGTGTAAGGATGTGTCACTGGAGACGAAGACCAAGATCATCCATGCTCTTGTATTTACAGTCACCATGTCTGGGTGTGAAAGATGGTCAGTAAAGAAAGCTGACACGGAAAAAAATGATTCAATTGAAATTGGGTGCTGGAGATCTTTGTGGATACCTTGGGCTGCCAGAAATACGAACAAGTGGGTCCTAGATCAAATCAAGCCTGAACTATTTCTGGAGGCAAAAATTATGAAGCTGAGGTTGGGCACATCTTGACAAGACAGGATTCTCTGGAAAAGACAGTTGGGCTGGGAAAGGTTGAAGGCAGCAGGAAAAGAAGAAGACCAAATACCAGATGGATTGACTCCCTAAAGTTACTTCCCTTTAATATGAATTTAAAAAGTTGTGCCTAATAGTGCCCCCATATGCTCACAAATGTATATGTGAGGCATCTGGATGGGCTCCATCAGGAAAGTTACAATTTTTGGACAGTTTCTAGGATCTCCCAACCAGCATGGCTACTGGCTACCAGCCAGAAAATTCTAGGAGTTTAGTCCACAAAATAAATAAATAAATAAATAAAAAGATGAAAAAAATATATCCCCTGGGTATATTAGAAACCCATCCTAAGTCTCCAAATATGTTATATATCCTATTTTAGCATGTTGGTAGTTGGTTCTCTGTCTGCTTTTAAACGATTTTTATGTTGGTTTAAAGGTAGATCTTCAGCCTATGTCCTCAGGATGGGACTTGTCAGGAATTCAAACGCCTGGTAAAATTAATGGTGTGGGCTTTGTTAAACCAGATGAAACTGGAGCTAGAGAACGGCTTCTTTCAAAAGTAATTTCCCTTACAGCATTCTAAGAGTGTGTAATTTGAGCTGGAACTCATCTCTTGCTCCCTCTTTCCCTCTTCCTCTCAAGGCAAGGCCAAACTCATCACAATCCAAGCTGCATGGCATGCCCAGAGACGTCCTCTGTTTTAAGGGCAACCAGACATGTCAGAATTCCTTTGCTCAACAACGCATCTTTGACCTGATAATGCTTCTAAAGCAACCAACACTGGGCCAAGAAGCAAAGTGGTGGCAAGTTCTCAGGCCGATAGTTGGAATATAGAGACAGGCTGGAGGGCAGACTCTTGAACTGAAGGGATCTCGTTTGCTATCGCCGATTAAAGGTGGTGATAAGACTACCGCTCCCATTCTTGGTTCATGCTCCACTCCCCATCCCTACTCTGCCTTGGAAATAAGATGTAAGAAGTAACCGAGTTACCTGTAGGGAGTTACCTTTTTTATTTTGGTAAGAAGGGTGTACTGCAGCCACACTCGAAAAATACTTCAACAAATGGGAACAAAAGTGCTGTTTCTGTATATTGAAAAATAGCCATAATCCTCTTATTTGCACTACTGGGGTAACTCCATCAGTGTAAATTTCAGCAGCAAATTGCTGCAAGTTAAGACGTTGTCCCAGGCACTTGCATTTCGGCCCCAGTTATGTGACCCAGCGTGAGACAGCTAATGCTTACACCAACTTGTAGCAACCTGCTACTGGAATCGATGCCAACAGAGTTGTGCCAGTGTAAGTTCATAATGGCTGAAATCCAGTAGTGAGGGTCAACTAGAGTAGGAAACAATGAAACTATGGAAATTACAGAGCAAATGATTCACAAAATCACTGTTGATTCAATGGGCCTACTCTACTCCGGACTGACTACTGGGTTTCAGCTGATGTTCTCTCAGAACCATATAAACCTACTTCTTTAAGGGTATCTCAAGGTATATGTAGCTCAGTAGGAGGTACCCAGCTGCGGAGCCAGAGGTTGGGAGTTTGATTCCCCACTTTGCTTCCTATGAGAGCCAGCCTGTGTGGCCTTGGGCAAGCTGCACAGTCCCAGGACGCCCCCAGGAAGAAGGGCACAATGAACCATTTCTGAGTATTCTTGATGTGGAAAACCCTGGAAAGGGTCGCTGTAAGTCAGAATTGACTGATGACACATGATGATGATGATGATGAAGGTATATTTAGAGTAGAATTTATCAAATTTAATGCTATTTGGTTATTAAGCCTAACATTTTCTTTTTCTAAAGGGAACAACAATGAGTTACTTCTCTAACGTTTTGATCAGTAAACACAACAGATCACTTTTTAAATGCAAGGGCAAGTAACATAAATAAATTACTTTTAACAGGTAATTTTAAAATGTTCAAGCTTTGCCCTTAGTGCAGTGTACCAATGTCTCAACTTAACAATATCAACTAACAAAATAAACAGCTGAGAGGTTAGTTAAATTAAGGGGGTGAAAACCTACTGTGAACAAAGCTGTTCAGCTGTAATCCATTTAAACAAGTAAGCATGCTTTAAAAAACAAAGATTTATTAGCTGGGGCTTTGTTTATTTATTTATTTATTTATTTATTTTGCAAGAATGGAGCTTTTCATTGCATCCAGTATCTGAGGACCTAAGCTGCTTTTCAGCACTGTTTTGCTTTCTTGCTTCAATTACCCTACAGGATAATTAAGCTCAAAGAGCTTGGTCAATGGCTTATCAAGTTGTCCTTGCTAGCAACTCTCCATCTCTAATTGTTTAAGAACATGGAAAAATTGTTTACCTACAAAATTATCGTAATTGCCCTTTGCCTCTTTTACTAAAATATCTGACATCTGAAGCCAAAGTCTTCACTCATGTACATGCACCTCCCAAACATATCCTAGCATTTTAAACATATTTTGATGACTTTTAGATCCTCTATAACAGTGGTTCCCAATTTTGAGTCCAAACATATTTTGATGGCTTTTAGATCCTCTATAACAGTGGTTCCCACTGTTTGTTGAGTCCCGAGATGTTCTTGGATGACAACTTCCAGAAATTCTGACCAGCACAGCTAGTGGTGAAGAGGCTACTGGGAGTTTTAGCTGAAGAACATCTGGGGACCCAAGGTTGGGAACCACTTCTCTATAACTAACCACTTCTCTGTTTTTTCTACCTGGAAAACCCTGGAAAGGGTCACCATAAAGAATTAATAATATTCATTATTATAACTCTCATGCAGTAGAGCTATATCTTTGAGACATAATAGAGAAATGTGATATCTCTTTGCATAGCATAGCAAGGAAGGTGCCTCCATCATAGAAAATGTAAGTAGGACCTGCAACACAATGTTGCAGAATAGCATGTTCCTGTTCTGGGTTCTAATCAGCCAGACAGCCGTGCCAGACACTTGATTCCATTCCTTCCTGCTATAGCTTTTCATATTTTTTTCTCCCTTAGAAAATCATCTCGCATGCCATGAGCATGCCATTCAGAAAGCCACAAATCAGCCTTTAGTCCTCACTGGGCTATTTTCTGAATCCTTCAGTGCCACCTGGGGTTCTCCCCTCCCGCATGGAGTATAATTTGCCTCCAACCCATTCAAACCTTTCTCTTATGTATAGGTGATGAATTTCTCTGGTGGCTTAAAAGTTGACATGTTTGTCATTAGTGCATACAATTGGGGAAATTATTAATTCTAAAACAGTCTAGTCTCACTTGTCTCTAGTCGTGTCTGTCTGTCTGTCTGTCTGTCTGTCTATCTATCTATCTATCTATCTATCTATCTATCTATCTATCTATCTATCTATCTATCTATCTATCTATCTATCTATCTATAATATTTTTACCTCACCTTTCTCCTTAAGAAGGACCCGAGACGGCTTACATAATTAAAAGACAATATTTAAAGCTAAAAACAGTAAGTAGACAAACCCTAAAAAAGATCAAACAAACACCACACTAAAAGACAGTAAACAAAAACAACACCAAAAACACGTTCAAAGCAGTAAGGCACAATCATCCGTCAAAAAAACACCACTCAGGTAGCTGGTCAGTAAGGAAACGCTTGCCTGAAGAGAAAGGTACAGTATTTGCCTGCTTGTAGAAAGACAGCAAAGAGGGGGCCAGCCTAGATTCCTGTGGGAGGGAGTTCCAAAGTCTGGGGACAGCAACAGAGAAGGCCCTCTCCCATGTTCCCGCCAAACACACCTATGTTGGTGGTGGGACCGAGAGGAAGGCCTTTCCTGATGATCTTAGCAAAATAGTCTTAGCAAAATAACATGGATCGCTTCAAAACATATCATTTGTCAGGATCATAATCTACATACTAGTATTGCAGTAGAAGTCCAGAAAAAATAGATAGAATATTCATCTGTTAATCTGGGGGGAAATGGTAGGTCATTTTCATACAGCATGTATTGTGAAATGTCAGCTTCTGCGTAGCAGGGTCTTCCACCTAAAACGATAACGCTGGGCTCTCCCTTAGACATACATGGAGGAAACCCACCACAATCCATGGGTTGTTAAGTGATCGTGACTAAATCCAGTTTATTTCAGTTGCTCTGATCTAAGTAGGACTGTCTGAAGGTCAGATTATGCATTACAGATAATCCTTCATGAGAGCTGAAATCATGTTAATGTTCCAGAGATGCAATTTAGATAGACTTTCATGTTTAAGAAACTAGACCTGCAAACAAAGCCTGTGTTTAGTTCCCCTAAACCAGTCACAAAAGCAAACCAATTTGCAAACTGCAAGAAATGAAAAAATCTTTTGCTAGGACAGTCGTGTGCTTCCAGCAGTTAAGGAATTTCCTCTTCTAATAACGAGTGATCTACAACATATAGTTCAGCCCTTTAATAGTCCAGTACAAATGGATCAAAATAAATCTCCTTGTCAGTGCCCTCTCTTATTCTACAATTCAGAGATAGCCAAATAATTGTGCTCCTCATGGAATCAACCAGAAATTGCTGATATTTAGGTCTTCCTGCCTGAATTGGAACACTATGTCTTGTGTAAGAACTGCTTGGTTTTCAAAACATGTCACCAGGATTTCCTACATCACATTGGGGGTTTATCTATATCTTGCACCAAATTGCGGTGGCAGAATAAATCATTTTCTTCTTGGGTAATCCCAAGAAAATCCTGACTTTGCCTAGTTTGGCTAATTTCTCTCTCCTACAGTGTGTGACCTGAGAGGCAAACATTTTCATTGTCCTTCTTTGAAATGTTAAGCTTCAGACCAAACTTGATGATGGGCTAGATTTTTGCCTTATATAGTCAAAGGAAGGGGTCTCTTGGAGGTCAAATTTGACAGTGAAAAACACATTTGGGGCGGACCAAGAAAAACAAACCACAGCCTATTGCCAGTAGCTGTTTGCAAGTTCTGTGTGCTCTTGTTTGAGGAGAACCATGCTATCTTGTGATGGGGAGGCAGTCTTGCACATACAAAGCTCTGCTTTCTAAACACAAAGGGGTAGGAGGACTTATACAAGATAACTCCCCGGCAGCTTTTGCTCTCTGGGGCAAAGCAGGAGAAAATTGAGTAGTGAATTGGACCCTCTGGGTCAGATTTGTTTACCTCCCACTTTGTTCCTTGTGAAATTCTGTGAGGAACCAGGACAATTGACACCGTTTGAGGGCAATGTGTGGTTTTATTAAAACAACTTCAGTAATTCTGGAGACAATTTTTTCCCCCATAGGTCTGACGAAGTGGACTTGTCCACGAATGCTCACATTAAAATGTAGCAGTTACTCTTTAAGGTGCCACATTTTTTTGTTTTGTTTTGTTTCTTTGGATTTTGCCTGATATTCCGCAATTCTGTTGTTATTGTTGACGATGCTGTTGTTATGTGCCGTCAAATCTGTTATTGTTAACGATGTTGTTGTTATGTGCCATCAAATCAGATTGGATTTATAGTGACCCTCATAGGGTTTTCAAAGTAAGTGAGGTCTTTAAGGAATGGTTGTACCAATTCCACACACACACACCAGTGAGTTTCTATGGCAGAGCTGGAGAACTGAACGCAGATCTCCTAAGCCCTAGTCCATCACTTTATCCGTTACACCACGTTATGTACAGCAATAATTTGGTAGGGATGTTGAAAAGAAGTCATTTTCACACAGAATTTTTTAAAACCTCAGATTCCAGCTGTCTTGAATATGTGATTTGTTAATGTTGGCAAGTACTCCTGTACTGCAGTGAGTCCTGGACCCTTTGTGCACGGCAGGAGAGGAAGCTGAACACGTTCCATATGCGTTGTCTCTGACACATTTTTGGTATCACTTGGCAGGACAAAGTTCCAAATAGAGTAGTCCTAGAATGAGCTGGAATTTTTAGCATGTATACATTACTGAAACAGTGACGTCTATGTTGGCTTGGGCATGTCATGAGAATGGCTGATGGTCGGATTCCAATAGATCTCCTGTATGGAGAATTAGTGCAGGGAAATCTCCCCAGATGGAGACCACAGCTGCGATACAAGGATATCTGCAAGTGGGATCTGAAGGCCTTAGGAATGGACCTCAACAGATGGGAAACCTTGACATCTGAGCGTTCAGCCTGGAGGCAGGCGGTGCATCATGGTCTCTCCCATTTTGAAGAGACCCTTGTCCAGCAGGCCGAGGCAAAGAGGCAGTCCCGAAACCAGCCAAATCAGGGAGCTGGACAGGGGACAGATTGTATTTGTCTTCAGTGTGGAAGGGATTGTCACTCTCGAATTGGCCTTCTCAGACACACTAGAAGCTGTTCCAAGTCCTCCATATAGAGCACGTTACCATAGTATCTCGAGACTGAAGGATGCCTAATCAATGTTGGCAACTATTTCAAAAAAACAAAGCGAAAGGAAACCATCTTCTTCCATCTCTGCTGCCCAAATTCAAGAGGTTCAACCTTCCCCAGCATAGGGGTCTCAGGATGGCCAGCTTCTGGGTGAGCAGTGCTGGAAAAGGAGACAGCCTTGTTTTGACATGTGAGTTGACTTTAAAGCCTGGGAAGCTATCTCAACCCACTACCAGCTGGTATAACCCTCTGCTCTCTCTTTCTCAGAATGGAAACTCCACAGGCAGAACCTCTTCCCAACTGACTGGGCTAAACCGAATACTCCATGGAGGTTGCTCCAAGACTCACTGGAAGGCCAAAAGGTGTTTCTATTTGTATTTTGAATGTGAGATTGGTGCACCCAAAAGCAGGATCAATGGGAAGAAGTGGGGAGAGATGCTTGTGGAATTTTCTTTTACCTCAGCTGCGCTGATGTTGCAAAACCAGGATTTACAGGGTCAAATCCATCTGACTATAAATTGTAGGACTATGATGTCATTGACCTGTTATCATGCAAATTATGTGGGTGGTGGTGGTTTTGTCTTGAATGCACAATTAAGAGCCATTAATTTTACAAAAGCCCTGCTCCTAATTTGCCGATACGGATCAATCCACTTGTCTGCATTTTGGACTCTCCTTATAAGGTGGTTATGGAAACTGCTGTGATGAGCACCCACACTTCCAAATTTTGCACTCCACCACTTTTCCAGCTCATCATGCTCTTTGGAGTAGGGCAGTAGAATGGAGCACCAACACTTTGGCTTTGAGCGGTTTTGGTGCATAAGCTCTGGAAGCAAGGGTGTAGTGTTGGAAAAGCAAAAATAGCCGATACCTTTAAGACCACTAAAAAATCATCATACAATATACAAGCTTTCGTGGATTAAAACACCACTTCATCAGGTTTGTACCAGTGTGAAGAACTTAAAAGTCCAAAAGTTCATGGCAAGATGGAATTTGCCAGGAAAGTTACTCTTAAGTCCAAAAGTTCATGGCAAGATGGAATTTGCCAGGAAAGTTACTCTTAAGTCCAAAAGTTCATGGCAAGATGGAATTTGCCAGGAAAGTTACTCTTAAGTCCAAAAGTTCATGGCAAGATGGAATTTGCCAGGAAAGTTACTCTTAAGTCCAAAAGTTCATGGCAAGATGGAATTTGCCAGGAAAGTTACTCTTAAGTACAAAAGTTCATGGCAACATGGAATTTGCCAGGAAAGTTACTCTTAAGTCCAAAAGTTCATGGCAAGATGGAATTTGCCAGGAAAGTTACTCTTAAGTCCAAAAGTTCATGGCAAGATGGAATTTGCCAGGAAAGTTACTCTTAAGTACAAAAGTTCATGGCAAGATGGAATTTGCCAGGAAAGTTACTCTTAAGTACAAAAGTTCTTGGCAACATGGAATTTGCCAGGAAAGTTACTCTTAAGTCCAAAAGTTCATGGCAAGATGGAATTTGCCAGGAAAGTTACTCTTAAGTACAAAAGTTCTTGGCAACATGGAATTTGCCAGGAAAGTTACTCTTAAGTCCAAAAGTTCATGGCAAGATGGAATTTGCCAGGAAAGTTACTCTTAAGTACAAAAGTTCATGGCAAGATGGAATTTGCCAGGAAAGTTACTCTTAAGTACAAAAGTTCTTGGCAACATGGAATTTGCCAGGGTCATCTCTCTTAGATGTAAGTCAGGAAGCAGTATGGTTGCTGTTTTATAGTTACAGCTCCATCAGCTGTGGACTGAGTGTAACAACCCAGTTCTCCAAACAAAGAGGAACAGGCCATGTGCGCGCGCACACACACTTCCCATTTGGCCTTTCTTTGAGATGGACAGGTTTGTGCTTGGCTGGGGAGGGGGGGTGACATAGAAAACGTGAGCCCCCCCCATCTGAGAATTGGGGAGATAGTTTAGTAAACTCACTAGGTTTAACCAACTGGGGTCAGGTTAAAGCCAAAATTATATTACATAGTGGTTAGTGTTTGGGGGCTACAACTCCCAGAGTTCCCTGGCCATGTTGAATGGACAATTCTGAAAGTTATACTGAAGAAAAGTAACTTTTCCAAGCTCTGTTACTCCAGCCAAATAGTCAGATGCTGGATAAGGTGTCTTTCCCTATTCACCTCTCACTGCTACTTGTTCAGGACAGAGGAAGGTAGAAGAAACTTACAAGAACAGAAGAAAGTTGACTGTGAGTACAGTGTGCCTTGGTTCTTCACGACAACCTGTGTGGGATGAAAAGGCTCTCTGACCTAAAAGGAGTCTAGAGGCAGTTCTGAAAACCCACCCCACAGTTTGGAGAGCTCAGAGCCACCCAAGCTGTTTGTGGACAGAGGCAGATTCAAGGCAGGAGGTCAAGAAAAAGTCAAACCCCTTCATAAATATAGATTATCCTTCATTTAAAAAGAAGGGGCCTTTTATGTAGCAGGTTGGGAGCTTAGCTTTTTGTCTACCTCCTAAGCCCCAGGGCTTGCTACTTTAAAAAAAAAAGGAAAGGAAAGGAAAATAATACAGGTAGGGTCAGATTCTTGCCATTTTAACTGACTTGCATTTTCCAGATCACTTCTCTGGGAACACGTTACACCTGTTGCTTAGATCTGCAGAGTACTTGACAGGATCAAAAGGGGGGGGGGGGGGGAAGTCAGAGACAAATATTAAATTAAAACATTATAATGGTGTAGTGCAGGGTTGGCCATTTCCAGAGGTCCAGGATTGCCCACACCCATCCTTGGAACTTGAGTGGTTCATCCCCAACATTTTTTTTCTTACACGAATGTTTTTTTAACTGAAAAAGCTCTCTTGTGCTCTCTAGTGGCCATTTTTAAAAAACATTAAAATGTGTGTCAGGGTGGTGGCCAGGGCTACTAGGACCCCTCAAAACACAGTGAAACATGTTGTCTACTGGGCACAAAGAGACTTTTCAAGGGAAGAATTTTTCCTCAAAAACATTTTAAATTTGTTTGTGTGTGTGAGTGTACTTTGGGGGCCCAGGGGTAATGAGAGTGGATAGAATGGCCATGGGCTATGCTCATCAGGGATGATAAGAACTCAATCTAGCAGGTGCCAGATTGTGGAATGGCGAGATAGAATGACAAAACTGGGCTTGTGTGGGTTGTGTGTTGTATTTTATGGTCCTCTATTTCAAGGGCTGCCAAACACCAGGGTCTGCTCAGGACATTTTTTCTGACAAACAAGATGGCGCCTCCTCCCATTCAATGAGCAAAAGTCAACTGGGCTAGCTATTGAATCTTTCTTCAGTAATGATGAGAAGCAATATTCTCTTCCAAACCTGAAGGGAAGCAGCCTAGTTCAGTGGTGCTTGGCTTCCTTCTCCAACACCTCGTTGCCACCACCCAGCATCTGCTGCCTGAGGTCACAGTCTCGTTCTACCTTATGGTACTGTTGTTCCTGGAAAGCATCCTCATCTCTAAATGGTTATTTGTTTCAAATCAAGTTTTGCGATAAAGAACCAACAAAAGGGAGAGTGGGAGCCCTTTGAACTTGCCCATCCACACTTAGGATCTGAACAGCCGACTGAGTAGGGAGATGCACAGGTCATTTCCTCATAATCATCTCCTTTAGAGCAAGCTCTGAGATACACTGTATTTATATGTACGTTAGAGTAGCTCTTTCTAAATTTGGATTTCTATGTATAAATCATCATCATCATCATCTTAGAACTGCAGAGCTGGAAGGTACCTTAAGGATAATTGAAACCAGCCTCTGTTGAGGAGGCACAGTGGGGAATTGAACTCCCAACCTCTGGCTCCGCAGCCAGATACCCAAACCACTGAGTTATATATGTGCCTTCTTTTGTCCATTGCCACCTTTTTGGTAGTATGTTTCCTGTGTATTGGTATTGTTAGTTCTAGTTAACCAGGATAAGTTTAGTTCTTGGTGGACATAAATTGTGTAGGCCAACCCAGTACAATTTCAGTCTCTTTCTCTCTCTCTCTCTCTCCCTTCAAGAGGCTGCAGCTTGGATGAGGAGTCTTGGGCTCAAGTCCTTCCTCAGCCATAATCTCAACAAATAATGTTCAGCTGGCTACTCTTTCTTACATTTAACCTACCTCAAAGTTTTATGGTGAAGGTAACGTGGAGCTCCTTGGAAGGAAAACAGAATTAAAGAAATAAAAGAGCATGGAAAATAGGTCATAACAAAACAAGAACAGAAACGCTGGCTTTTGTTCATACATTCAGAAGTCTGGTTCTCTTTTCAGCCTCAAGGCATGCCAGTCAATCCAAGAATATATCAAGAATTGTGATTTATTGGAAGGGTCCAAACTGCTTTGGGCTTTTATCTGGATGAGCAGTTTTTAGAAAAAGAAGAATATTCTTGTTGGTTGGACTACACCTTGCAGATTTTTTGCAGCTAGCAGGCCATGTTTACAGTGGTTTATAATAATCTTAATAATAATAATAAGCTGGAAGGGACCCTATGGATCATCATGTCCAGCCCCTGTCAAGGAGGCACAGTGGGGAATTAAAATCCCAACCTCTGGCTCCACAGCCAGAGTCTTAAACCATTAAGCTATCACTGGCTGGTTTAGGTATCTGTCTGTGGAACTAGAGGTTGGGAGTTTGATTCCTCACTGTGCCTCCTGTGAATAGAGCCAGCCTGTGTAGCCTTGGGCAAGCTGCACAGTCCCAGGATGCCCCCAGAAGAAGGGAATGGGAAACCACTTCCTTGTATTCTCTACCTGGAAAACCCTGAAAAGGGTCACCATTAACCAGAATTGACTTGATGGCACATGATGATGATGATGATAAAGGAAGCAGCAGTGGCCACACTTTTTTTTGATGAACTCTGGATCTGTCTGTCTCCTCCATTTCTGCCAAACCTCACCAGCCCTTGTAGTTGAAGAACTTTTTATCTTTTTGCAGCCAAGGTGGGCAAAGTGGGTTGCTTCACTCCCATCATTCTTAGCTAGCATAGCCAATGTGGAGGAATGCTGGGAGTTGTAGTCCAACAACATCTGGATGGTTTGCACTTTCCTCATCCTTGTTTTGGAAGATAGGTTTAGACTTTGTTTGATTTGAAGTGCCCAGCTGATTCAAAAACTCTTTCTTAAGGCTGCGTGGAAAGAGTAATAGAGCCATATTCTCTGCACCCACGCCCAATATAATATGCATCATGGAAGGGGTGACAGAACATTTCACCACAACAATTAAAAAAATATTTTTTTTCTGGGAATTGTAGTCAAAAATGTATTATTTTCCATCTTGGACTTGATATTGGGGGGAAACCATTTGGATGCAATTCTAAGAGTATGTATTTACTTGGAAGCAAATACATATTATTTCTGAATAAACACGGATGAAGATGTAGCTGTTTCATTCTCTCCTGTTTTGCTTAGTCCCTCAGCCTCCAATACTGTCATGGAGTGTAAGAAGCAGCTTAGGAAAGTTCTTTGTTTTTTCAGTTCACTCCTGTTGTTCCAGGCTGTGTTCAAATCCATAATCCTATTTAATCACAGCAAAAGCATTAAGCCTTCATCCCTCTTGAATTGCACACTCATAATTCAGGTCCTGCCTCTGGCAAGAGCTTGTGTGTAACTTGTAGAGTCTCTCCAACCTAGTGCCTGTTGCAGAGTTTTGAATTTCTGGTAAAATTCCTTTTGCTACAACGTAGAAGTACAGAGAACCACAAGAGATAATAGCTACAAGTTCCCCAGAGTCTTCTCCTTTCTCATTAACTGGCACTTAAAGTCTCAGTAACTTACTCTGATACATTTGTAGGAGAAAGAATAAAAAACATTTGACTTCCCTACCTCGCCTCCTGCAGCAGCTGACCACTGAGCCAAGGAGGTGGGACAGGGATTCTCACTGCACACCCCACATGAGGCAGGGAAGGGAAGTCCCGTCCCCATCTGGAGTGGAAGCTGCCCCAGGAGGAGGACCTGGCCAGCGTGCGCAGGCTTGTGAGTGGGACAGCCGGTCACGGGGTGGGAAGAGCCAGGTAGACTCTGAGAATCTTGCCCATCCTGACCTTCGTCTTTGATAACTACTTACTCACTTCCTCCTTAAGCCAATCTCCACTTCTTTGAGGATATAGTTTCTTTGTTTATCTTCTGCAATGGAAGCTGTGCCTCCATGTCGCTCTTCACACTTGCACACACAGAAACCAGCTTAATGCGTTTCTGTACTCATATCTTGTTTTATGTTGAACAGCTTTTTGGGAGTAATACACTTCAGGTTATTTCTTTCCCCTTTTACCTGACCATGGGCATCCTGCATAATGAGACCTAAATCATAGCCATAAGCTCACCTTTCCTGCCTGTCACCCTCTGCTAATATAAATACTGCAACCTTCTATGGTAAACAGAACACAGCAATGATCCACATAGTCCAGTGGTGGGGAAAAAACTTTGATCATCCTGCACTACATGCCCATGGAATTCCCTTGGACATGTGCCAGTGGTGGGTGTTGTTGAAGGCAGCCATGAATGGGCCTGAGCACCTAATGTTTCTGTCCCTCCCTTTTCTGTCTCCCTCTGTTTTCTCCACCCTCTCTTTCCACCAGTCCATCCTTTCCTGGCAATGTCTTTCGCTTCCTCCCACTCCCCTTTGACCATCTCTCTCTCTCTCAATCCCCTTCTCTACTTCCTCTCCACTCCTAGGATGCTTTGAGAGGGACAGATAACTGTTCCAAAAAGTTGAAACTGAATTGTTTGTGAAGAGTGTGTGAAATTAGACCAGGGGCTGCTATGTGCCCTTGGTCCTCAGGTTGCCCACATTAACACTGTAGGGTCCGATGGCTCATGCCATCTGCTCTAGAAGTATTTGACTTTTCTCTCTGACTGCTGCCTCTAGACCAGAAGACACCTGCAGCAGAATCCTGACATAATGTTCTCTACAACTCCTGTTCCAGTACTGGTACATGGTCAGCAGCCAGGTGATGTCAGTTCTGAATGGA
This sequence comes from Intellagama lesueurii, assembly GCA_037013535.1. Classification (NCBI taxonomy): domain Eukaryota; kingdom Metazoa; phylum Chordata; class Lepidosauria; order Squamata; family Agamidae; genus Intellagama; species Intellagama lesueurii. The sequence continues at coordinate 15,109,029 of JBAJHW010000003.1, forward strand.
ATTTACTTCCTAGTCCAGGAGTAGGGAGTGTACATTTAGGTAGCAGATAGCCCTCAGTGAGCCAGATGATATCAAGGACAGTAGCCAACCTTCCATGACTTCATTGCACATGAGTTTTTTCTTGACTGGGGACAACCCACACTTAGAGAATCCAGAACCAGTGCAGGAGCATTCCTACAGCCAGTACTAGAGACAGGGAATCTTTGCCAACCTACGTCTTCCTTCATCAGGGTGGATGCAGAGTCAATGAAGCCAGTTCCCAAATCCAGGTGTTAGTTTCAGGATCACTCCTCGATGAAGTCTGAGAGGCTCTAATTTTTCATCCCACTCTTCCCAGATCTTTCATCTCACTTTGGCAAGGGCAAGTGTTGGACAAAATTCCCTGTTCTCTTCAACTCATAGTGCTAAACTTAGCACTACAGCGCTGATCGAACAGCACTAATTCAAATGCTTACCATGTCTTATCGGTTCAGCACTATTTTACTTGCTAAACAATAAGAAAAAAAGAATTTGAAGGCCAGTGAAAGGTATAGGTAAGAGTTAAGTGTTTATGACAGGGAAGAGTGAGGGAGAAAGGTGTGCATGATTTGTGGACACTTGAGACACATCTTTCCAGGGTGTGAATGGCAATAGTGATTTAAATGCCAGAATGAAGTATGGAGATGTTTGCACCAACCTGGGACAAACATCCGTGTAGTCATGCTTTCAGCTTGGAGGAGCTATGCACTGATGCAGAGCAATCTGATGGTACTGGGGCTGAGAGACCCTACAGGAGAGGATCCACTAGGCCCAAGGCCCCACCAGGCTGGTGGAGGACAGGGTGAGAAGGTGGGGATCCAGCCGTTTTCTCTTTTAGCTTTTTGCTGGCCAAGGTGGAAAGAAGGGCAGGGGGAACATCTCTGTGAACTCCAGGGCAGGGAAAGTTTCCCCTCATCAGAGGAGTGGGAGGGCATTGAACTGAAAACCTCCTAAACCTGCTCAATAGTCCCCCACCCCACCTACTCTCAACATGCTTCAACCCCATACCACAAATGGAGATGCTGCTGTAGAGGAAAAGAAGCAGTTGAGGATTTTGCTGTTTGAACCAGAGGGTTTCCAGCTGTGGAGCACCCATTTTTCCTTTAAGGAGGATGGTCTAGAATAATCTGTGTCCCCAGGATGTCCTTACTGGGACTACAGCAAGATATGCTAAGCCTTTCATCATTCTCTGTGCTGGAGAATTGCAGGGGTCAGAAAACTAACCATTACGAATTGCCATTCCCAGGATCTACCACCCTGACAACTGGCTGTGCCTATTAGGGGATTTTGGAACTTGTCGTCCTAAAAATAATATATGAAGTCTTAGCCTTAGTTAGCTGGCGTGTTGACCATGGAGACTCTGGTACTTGTAGTTTGAAAGACTCACCTTTCCAAGACCTGGGCGATCGGTCCCAAACTGTGATTTTCCAAAATTCATTTTCTTTGCTATTAGTAAACAACCAGCTCTAAGTTTGCTGTTTATGGCTCATTCCATATTTTTCTTCTCTCCCTCAGATTAAAATTCATCTACTTTTCAAGCCTTGACAGAAAAAGACAGAAAAGAGAGGTGGGGCGAACCTGCAGTTTGAAATATAGATTTAAAGAAGAGGCTGGTTCAGTGACTAACTGTTGTTGAGCTGTAAACATTTAGCCCACTCAAGATATTCCCAAAAAGACTTTCTCAGCATGATAACACAGGGCTCTGAGCCAAGGATGAGGTAATGTAATAATTGCTTTAAAAACACGCTGGCTGAGCCAGGAGCAAAGCAAAATGCAAAGCTATCTGTCCGAGGAGGAAGCTCTGACTTCACGTTGGCAGAACTGTATGGTTCTATTTTCCTGTTTTCCTGTTCTTTGCATCATGCAAAATATGCTGCATGTAGTTAACAATGCACCACAGAGCCACAAATGGCTTATCAAATAGAGTTCCTTGCATACTTCATCTTTTTTTGACAGTTGTCTGGGGTGGTGGGGGAGGGACTGGGATTGTGGCATGCAAGAGTGGGTTTTTAAGATGTAACACCACCACCCTGCCCAGTCTTGACCATAGAATCACAAAATAATTGAGTTGGAAGGAGCTTGTAAGCTATTGAGGACAATCCCTTGCTCAGTGCAAGAACCCAAATCAAAGTAGATCTGACAGATGGTTGTCCAATTCTCTCTTCTTTGCTTCCAGGGTTGGAGCGCTCACCACCTCCTGAGTTAATGGGTTCCATTGCCATACTGCTGTAACAGTTAGGACGCTTTCCCTGATATTCAGCTGAAATCTGGCTACCTGTAACTTAAGTCCATTGTTACATATTCTGCACTCTGAGATGATCAAGAACAGACCCTGCCCCTCCTCTGTATGACTACCTTTCAAGTATTTGAAAAGTGTTATCATATTTCTCTTCAGTCTTCTTTTCCCAAGGCTAAACATGACCAGTTCCTTCAGTGGTCATAGGGCTTGGTTTCAAGGCCCTTGACCATCCTTGTTGCCCTTCTCTAAATTTGTTCTAGTTTGTCAGCATCCTTCTTAAAGTGCGGTGCTCTGAGCTGGACACAGCACTCAAGATGAATCCTAACCAGTGCCAAATTGCTCTCCCCTCATGTTTCTCATTCTTAGTGGCAGGAAAGCTTCCATTGACACCATTGTGAACAGCTTTCATATCCAAAGCTGAAAGCCCCCGTGTGATGGCTTTGAGGACCTTATTTCAATAAGGTTTGAAGCTCAGCTGTTCTACTTAGGGACCAAGACTACCCCTACCAAGTGGGATGGGCAACCTCCAGAGGTCTGGGGTCTGCACATGGTCATCCTTGGACTTTAGAGAGCCATATCTCTAATGTCCGTACTGTGATACCCACCCTTAAATGTTTTTACCATTTTTAAAAAACCTAACAAGCTCCTTTTCTTCCTTCAGTGGCCAACTGTTTTAACGTAAAAAATGGGAGGAGATATTTAGGGGTGCTGCCTCCATCAAAACATAGCACCCCCAACCTTTTGAACAATAGGGATAAGCAGTGGGCTTGAAAACGTAGCTGCCGCTCCTCTTTCCAGGAGCTTGTACCACATACTGTAGGGTGCTGGCAGTGATATACCAGCTCCAGGAGTTCTGATGCTCTTAGAGAATGGTTTGCCCTTCTGATGGAGTTGCTCGGCTCAGGAACTGCCAGTGTTAATATGGACTGATGGGTCTCCATCATAGAAGTTTCCAGCTCAAGGGGCCTCTCACTCTCAGTGGTGCCTAAGACTGTTGTCTCTTCCGGTGGCAGTGGTTTCTCAGCTCCTGTGGCTGCATCCAAACTTCTGCTGCGTCATCAACAAAGACGGGCTGCTTTGTGTTTTTTAGACTACAACTCCCAGAATTCTGCCCATCTCTATTCATAGCCTTAGCAGATGCCATGGCTGCCCAGAGGGTGGGAAGTGACTCGGTTTTCAGACCATGTCAGAGTGAAAGGGCTGAAAGCTGAAGTGGCTTGTTTGTCTGCAGGTCTTCTGTGCTTGCCCCTTGAAGTAGCTGTAAACAACAGCAATCACCATGATATAATGTCCAGTTTGGCCCAGAATGAGAGGAAAAGTGGAACCATAGCAAGGTGAGCCCCTCAAATGTGAGAGCAAGTGTTGCATCATGATTAGAGTGTTGACCGAAAACTTGAAAGACTTTGGTTCAAATCCCCACTTGGTTATGAAACTCATAGGGTCACTTTCAGCCAGTGCTACCCTCTCATCCTGACCAACTTCACAGGGCTGTTCTGAGGAAAAAGTGAGGGACTTCTGTATCCTTTCTTCTTCTTCTTTTTGGCTGGGATTTCTACTTTTAATAATCCTCTAGCTGTGTTGTTTGCCTGACTTCTAATGTCTGTTATTGTTGAGCCCATCATGACTATGTTGTCTAGAGAATTCTGGGAAGTGTATTTAAACAAAAGGTAACTTTCTCCATCTTAGCTGTTGTCCATTTGATCATCTTTATCTCGGAGCTTGGGAAAGTGGCCTTTTTGGGCGTGAACATCCCGGGCTCAAGGATTCTGGGAGTTGTAATATGAAAAAAGTAACATTTTCATTCTCTTGTGATTTCCCTAAAGAGTCCACCACAACTCAGTACCAACACAAACATTGGAAGGTTGCACATAAGCTTCTGAATATTTTTAAAAAATAAAAATACAAAAATGAAAAATGTATCTTTTTAAAACTCCAATGCATCCAGTTTATTTTATTTTATTTTATGAAAGAACTGGATTGGTTTTTTTAAAAACCCAACAACGAGTCAAATCAAGTCAATTTACTGCTTATAACTGTCAGTGAGCAAAAGCAAGAAAATGAAGCGTAGCACATTAATTGATATTTCCTGTTTTCTTTGTTGTCCCTAATATAGCACCTCTATTGTGCCCCCACCCACACTCCTGAGCAAAAACGAGTTTCTGCACTTGACACAGAAGGAACCACTTCTCATACAGAACTGTTTATTCTAACAGGATGGATGATGTGTGCGTGTGGGTGGATCGTGCACACCTTGTGATGGATGCCAACACCATTCTGGCTCAATGCCTGAGATGTTAAGCCACAAAAGATGTTTCCTCCCACTCTTCAGGGCCGCAAGTCTATCCTACGCTTAACGAAGTTAATACCAATATTTTGCAGTGCACTAAGGAAATGCAACGTTCATATTTCAAAAAAGCAGGAAATTGGTCACCCCTCTCCCTGCTATCGTAAACTTCGGTACATGCTCTCATGTACTCTTATGCTGCATAAGGAAAGGCAGGACTTGGAAAAGTTACTTTTTGGATTACAACTCCCAGAGTTCAACAGCCAACCTATTGTATACTTTTCAAGTCTTAAAGGCTACCTTGCTTATTTAAACAAAACCTGAGATTCTCAGGATATTATTTATTTGCTTGGTTTTTCCCCTAAATGCTTCTATCTCACTTTTATGCCTGACAACAAGTGTCTAAGCAGCTGAGAATGAGTGAAAATCCATGCATGAAAACATTAGATTAATTTCAAAGCCAAGGCTGATTTATAAAGGCTCTTTGGGTGTGTGTGGAAAAAGCCTGGTTCTCTGCATTAGATGCCATTGCCCCTGAAGTAGTTTAAACTAAATTTATTAATGTTTTTATTACATTTGTATTCTGTCCTTCCTCCAAAGGGTTCAGTGTGGCGTACACGGTTGTCTCCCTCTCATTTTTATCCTCTCCCTTTTTATCTGCCCAAGAATCCTGTGAGGTAGGTGAGGTTGGGAGAGAGAGACTGGTCCAAGGTCATTCACAGAGCTTCATGGCTGAAATCCTCCCCAAAGCAAGGAAAGTGGGAAAGTGGTTTAATTTGGGCCAAAGTTTAGCAGGAGAATAACTCTAGTCTTTGACTGGGGGAGAGAGAGATTGGAATCTTGTGCATTCAGCTTGTCACCAGTTGTGGTGCTGTCCTTTATACCTAACTGTGATTACTCTCCATTTGGGTTCATTTCAAACCTTAACTTCTGAAGCTGGTTTGTTTAAACAAACTAGGTTAGTTAATCTGGAAGTTGAGTCATGGCAACTTTCTTGACTTTTTTCTTATTAGGTTGAAACGTTTCGCTACTCATCCAAGTAGCTTCTTCAGTCTGAGGAGAGTTGGTAGGAGATCCCTGATATATCCTCCATGTTGGTTTCACTTCACTTCCCCTGGTCTGAATAGGCTTGTTAGATGGACAAAGGACTGGGGGTAAGTGAAAATCCCACTTCTGCAGTCCTTCTCCACCCATTGTCATGGATTGTTAACAGTCGTTAACAGTGGTGTTTCTGGTGTGTGTGGTCGGGATCTTTCTGGGGAGGGATGAAAGGGCAGCATGATAAATAGGAGACAGATTGTATCTAAGCCCTACACCCCTGTTGAGTGAATGTTGAGTGAGGGATTTTGTATATGCACATGTATGGTCTCCCTGACCCCTCTCTCAAACCACCTATCTTCTCAGTCCAAAATGAGCAAATAAAGTAACACTGCTGATTGTGGTCCCGAGCCATTGCCCTACTGTGCTGGGCCATTCTCCTGTTTAGTAGCTGTTTGGTTTCTCCAATGTAGAGCTTCAAACACTCCTCTTTACATTGGACCACATATACTATATTGCTCCTGTTGTGTTTTGGTGTCCGGTCTTTTGGGTGGACGAATTTCTGCCTTAGTGTGTTTGTGGTTTTGATATGCATATCATTTGAAGGACAAAGGACACTCATTTGATGACCAGGATGTGCTCATTTTGGACTGAGAAGATAGGTGGTTTGAGACAGGGGTCAGGGAGGCCATACATGTGCATATAGAAAACCCCTCACTCAACAGGGGTGGAGGCTTTAGATACAATCTGTCTCCTAAATAGGTGTGGGCTATATAGAACAACTGTCAGGTATGGATACACAGTTGGCTACAGAATCGTACTCAGAGGATGATGATTAAGGCTCCTTTTCAAACTGGGTGAAAGTAACAAGTGGGGCTCAGTCCTGGGCCCTGTGCTCTTCAACATAATGACCTGGATCAGGGGTTGTAGGGAATGGTAATCAAATCTGTGGATGACACAAAATTGGGTGAAACAGCTAATAACGTGGAAGACAGAAACAAAATTGAAAATAATCTGGATAGGCTTGAGCACTGGGCAGAAAACAACAGAATGAAATTTAACAGGGATAAGTGCAAAGTATTGCATCTAGTACAAATAAATCAAAAACACAGTTACAAGATGAGGGATACCTGGCTCAGCAATACTACAAGCGAGAAGGATCTTGGAGTCGTTGTAGATCACAAGCTGAATATGAGCTAACAGTGTGATGTGGCTACAAAAAAGGCAAATGTTATTTTAGGATGCATTAACAGAAGTACAGTCTCCAAACCCTGCAAGGTACTAGTTCCCCTCTATTTGGCACTGGTTAGGCCTCATCTTGAATACTGTGTCCAGTTTTGGACACTGCATTTCACGAAGGATGCTGACACATTGGAAAAAGTTCAGAGGAGGGCAACAAGGATGATTAGGGGTTTGGAAACCAAGCCCTACAAGGAAAGACTGAAAGAACTTGCCATGTTTAGACTTCAGAAAAGAAGACTGAGGGGAGATGTGATAGCACTTGTCAAATACTTGAAAGGCTGTCATTCAGAGGAGGGGCAGGATCTGCTCTGCATCATCCCAGAGTGCAGGACATGTAATAATGGACTCCAAGTTACAGGAAGCCAGATTTAGGTTGAATATCAGGGAAAACATTCTAACGGTTAGAGCAGTATGGCAATGGAACCAATTACCTCGCGAGGTGGTGAGGGCTCCAACGCTGGAGGCATTCAAGAGAAATTTAGACAACCACCTGGTAGATATCCTTTGATTTTCATTCCTGCACTGAGCAGGGGGTTGGACTCGATGGCCTTATAGGCCCCTTCCAACTTTATGATTCTATGATTCCAAGAGGAACCCACAGTTATATCACCTGAGGATTTATACGGCCTCCTAAAAAAAAATATTTTTTTTAAAAAACACTCTCTTTTTCGTGGTTATTTTAAAGATAGCCATGATAATCATTGTTATTTTAAAGGTAACCATTCTCCGCAAGCTAACAGTCTTTCTATTTCCTTTCTTATATGAACCCTTCTGTTTCCTTTCTCACACGAACACTCATGCACCGAGAATCCTATCTTGTTCCAGGTTCCACACAAAACCGAACTTCCAATGGAGGCACCCTACCACACAGTCACCAGAAGAACTGTAAAAAAATATTTTGACGTTTCAGTCACTTGGCATGCACTTTTTGTTTTTTAAACATAAGAAAGAAAGAAAGAAAGAAAGAAAGAAAGAAAGAAAGAAAGAAAGAAAGAAAGAAAGAAAAGAGGGCCCAGACAAAATCATCACAATATATCTATTACATTTTGCCACTGGGGTACTTTCTTGTCTCAGTCAATACAATGTATTAAAACAAAAAGCATCCTGTCTGGTTTTTCAACCAACCATGATGCTGAAATGCAGAAATAGCATAGGGAATGACTAGACAGGGGAATTTGGAGTAATCTGGGTCATGTTTAAAAGGTCTTATCTTTGGTGTGATCTATTTTATCTTGCACTTGCGTGATCCTTCTATTCAAACAGGAGACATTTCCTCTCTCGTGAGAAGGATCAGGCACACTTCAGATCACTCCAATTTCTCCCCCTTTTGCTTACTGATGCCCCTTCCCCCACCCTTTGTCACAATTATTATTCCATGGGCTGCAGGAACTTCCCTTTTTTGTTGTTTAATTTAGTAAGTGGAATAGCACTACAGCAATACATCAACCTAGTATGGATGCTCCCTTATATCTGAAATAGTGCTGTATCATTTAGAAGAATATTTTTAAAAATTACGAAAAGAGGAAAATAAAAGACAGGGTTTCTCTGCTGTTCTTTCTACTGACACAACCCATTGCATATGTCGCAGGGCTGTTTCTGAAGAGAACACTGCCCACAGCTCTATTTGGGAATGAATTAAGGAACTATGCAGGATGCAGAATGGGATAATCAGGAGTGCTCCCAATTGCACCAAATAAAGTGTACCAGAAAGGAGTGGAACAAGTTGCAAAAGAAGCAGGATGGATGGTTTTTTCTTGAAACATATGTGGTCGCTGGAAAATAGGGCAAACCAAAGAACAGCAAACGAAATGGTGAGCTATATGCTCATCTGATTGTCTCCATACTTTGTCGGAGGCCCTATTTCATGAGGAAGTGAATTTATGAAAGTCACAATGGGCTCACGAAGTAGAAGAATTAAAGTCTTCTGCTACCTTAACTTCAGTGCTAGCCATTCTAACACTCAGAATCTTATGCATTCAGAAACTATTCCACAACTCATTCAAAGTAAGTTATTCTTATCCTGGTGCATATGAGTTTTGTTTTTCTTTAAGCATAGAGTCAGACTCAGGCCAAGACTATAGGGGTGTGCCTGGGTATTATCATCTGGAGTTGGAAGGGACTAGATCAGGGGTCTCAAACTCAATTTACCTGGGGGCCGCTGGAGGCAGAGTCTGAGTGAGGCTGGGCCGCATCAGATTTTCCGCCAAGCAGAGCAAGAGCCCGAGGAAGCCGCACGGGAGTTTCCTTAGCCCAGCTGGGGCTCCGAGGAGGAGGAGGAGGGGGCGCGCAAGCCCTCGTCGCCCAGCCACGACCCCCTCCGGCTCCTTCTTCACCACTACCGCCAGCACCAGCAGCAGGACAAAGAAGCGGAGAAGGGAGGGAGCGCCGGCGACCGCTTAGCCGGGGGGAGGAGGGCACAACATAAAATTTTAAAAAAAAACCCCTCACAGAATTCGCCTTGTCAAAGGAGAAAAGCCCCCGCGAAATTAAACAGAACGGGGCGGGGGGCCCCCACAGGTGCGTGCACGCGCATGCACACAAACAAACACACACACACACGGAGGTCCAGCAACCTTCCTCTGAGGGCCCCCCTCAAAAAAAGGCGCACTCAGCAGCAGCAGCAGCTACCCCCACCACGACAGAGGAGCAAACCTTGCGAGGCGAGCCCAGGCAGCCTCCAGAGCCGAGGCGGCTGAAGCAGGACAAAGAGGAGGAGGAGGAGGAAGCACCGCTGGGTGCTGAGGCGGCCGCTGGCCGGGCTGACACTGGGGGTGCCGAGAGAGAAAGAGAGCCGCTTCCCTGGAAGAGGCGACGGCGGCAGCTGCTGTTGGCGGCTTGGAGGTGCTCTTTGAGGACGGGCCGGGAGCGACTCTTCACAGCAGAGGATGCGTGGGTGCTTCGGGGGGCAGGCAAGGCGGGGGCCACAAACTATCATCCGGTGGGCCGCAAATGGCCCCCGGGCCGCATGTTTGAGACCCCTGGACTAGATGGAGGTGTGACCCTCTTAACTACATCTTATTTTCTTTGACTGTGGTTGGGATGGGTCACCTGAACCTGGTTAAATCATAAAGCTGGAAGGTACACCAAAGATCTTCAAGTCTCATGCCTGTCATGACAAAATACCTGCAGTTAAGGCACAAGTAGGTGATAATGAGCTGGTAGAATCTTGAAGTGGCAGAATATATGGTGCCCCTTCAAACTAAAAATGTTAGTGAATACTTGCACAGTTTTAAATCTGCTATGGGGGAAAAGTAAAGGCAATTGCTATGAATGTTCGTGCTCCCTTATGAGAGCATAAGGACCAGCATTGCACCCTCCTCTGATAGCATTAGATGAAAACAAAAAAACAAGTCCCCTGTGGTTCCTTGTGTAAAGAACTTGAAAACCAAAGCATTTTGCTGGTGCCATCTGCATTTGAGATCTGCTTTGCAATTGTACAGAATTCAGCCTCAATTGTTGTTGTTATGTGCCATCAAGTTAGAACTGACTTACAGCGACCCTGATAGGGCTTTCAAGGTGAGATATTTAAGGAATGACTTTACCAGTGAGCTTCCATGGCTGAGTGAGGATTCAAACTCAGGCCTCCTGAGTCCTACCTAGTCCATCACTCTATCCACTACACTACACTACACTGGGTATGTCCTTTAATGCTGTGGGCAGCACCCACTATATAGAAAACTCTTCCCTCTGGTATGATCCAAGTGGCTTTTATTTTTCGACACATGTCAAAAACTAAACTATTTTTCCAAGCTTCCCTGGGAGGTTCAACATATATCACCTATTTCACAGACAACAGCAATATTATATTTTAATTTGGTGTATTGCTCATATTGTAGGCTGTATTATTGGTGTACACCACGTAAATCTCCAATTCTAAGCAGTTTACAAATATTGATAAATGTATTAATATTAAATATATTTAAAATAGTTTCCCCTCTGAGAGCCCCAAATCCCCCTTTCAGATACTGTGTATTGCTCTACACTGCCTTTCTAGGCATGTATGTACACTGGTGGATCCTTTTAGGATGTTTAGACCATGAATATTTAGCTCACATGTAGAAAATAGAACAGAAGGCAGGACTATGCAGGTGAAGGTCTTGTTCTTATTTATGTAGTAAACTTGTGTTTAGACCCAGGGTGGGCAACCTTCAGATTGTCTGGGGCCAGTACACACCAACCCCTGGATCTTGGAGGGCTGCATCTGCTCCCACAACACCCATAACCCCAAGGTTTTCTTATAAAAAATGGCAATAGTTTACTGAAAATGCTCCTTTTCACCCTCTAGTAGTCAAAATAATGTATCTGAGATACATGACTGGTTAATAGCTTTGTGTGTTGTTAGCACATACTTTGAGGCATTCTTAGATACGTGTTTTATGGTTAATCATTCACGAGTGAATGACTGAAGAGACAGTCCCCCTTCCATCCCCAGTAAAATTTACATCATGTTTTCATTCATTTTATTTTCTCCCCAATGAGCACTAGCATGTTTCTCAGATCAATGTTTATACAAAATTGAGCTCATTTTTGTTTTAACAATTAACTATTAACTCCTTTGGGTAGAAAAATATGAACTCTTGTTTCCTTTCACTGAAAAGGGCTCCAGTGAGATTATTTCTTTGATATTACTCTCTTGAATGGACATAAGATCAGTATAAAGCGAAACAATCTTCTTTTATACCAGGCTGCCTTCTGCCTCTTTGGAACCCACAGTTAGTTTTGGCCGGGGCTTGAGAGCAGGGATCAATTTTTGGACTACAACTCCCAGAATCCTCCAGCCAAGCATGGCCACTAGGGGAGGGATTTTTGGATATTTTGGACTACATATCCCATAATTCTTCTTTCTGAGATCTGTGCCTCACAGACAGACAACTTATAGACACCTAAATGTGGCTCACCTGGGAGAAAGGCCTAAACTGGAAGGCTCTGAGCCCTAGCCAGGCCTAGTCCCACTTCAGATTTCGGTTCCTGTTCCAGTAGCTAGCTGGGAGCTTTTGTTCTGAACAGGAAGCTGGGCAGAGCTAGGTCTAGCTACACCCCAAAGCCTTCCAGATTAGGCTTTCCCCCCAGGTTCCTTTGATCAGCAATGGGGAGTGTGTGTCCCTATAGATGGATGCTATTAAGATTGCCACGGCCTTCACTCTTGTCACCATTATAAGGTATATAAATATATAAGGTATATAAGTTAAATAAATAAATAAATAAATAAAAATAATATATCACAGAATTGAGTACACCCCCTCACATTTCATAAATATTTTAGTATATCTTTTCAGGTGACAACACTGAAGAAATGACACTTGGCTACAATGTAAAACACTGAGTATACAGCTTGTATAACAGTGTAAATGTTCTGTCCCCTCAAACTAACGCAACACACAGCCATTGATGCCTAAACCGCTGGCAACAAAAGTGAGTACAGCCCTAAGTGACGATGTCCAAATTGGGCCCAAGTAGCCCTTTTCCCTCCCTGGTGTCATGAGACCCGTTCGTGTCACAAGTCTCGGGTGTGAAGGGGGAGCAGGTGTTATCGCTCTCACTCTCTCAGACTGGTCACTGGAAGTTCCACTTGGCACCTCATGGTAATGAACTATCTGAGGATCTGAAAAAATGAATTGTTGCTCTACATAAAGATGGCCTAGGCTATAAGAAGATTGCCAAAACCCTGAAACTGAGCTGCAGCATGGTGGCCAAGACCATACAGCGGTTTAACAGGACAGGTTCCACTCAGAACAGGCCTTGCCATGGTCGACCAAAGAAGTTGAGTGCCCGTGCTCAGCGTCATATCCGGAGGCTGGCTTTGGGAAATAGACATATGAGTGCTGCCAGCATTGCTGCAGAGGTTGAAGGGGTGGGGGGTCAGCCTGTCAGTGCTCAGACCATACGCCGCACACTGCATCAAATTGGTCTCCAGGGCTGTCGTCCCAGAAGGAAGGCTCTTCTAAAGCAAGAAAGCCCGCATACGGTTTGCTGCAGACAAGCAGACTAAGGACATGGATTTCTGGAACCATGTCCTGTGGTCCAGTGAGACCAAGATAAACTTATTTGGTTCAGATGGTGCCAAGCGTGTGTGGTGGCAACCAGGTGAGGAGTACAAAGAAGTGTGTTGTGCCTACAGTCAAGCATGGTGGTGGTGGGAGTGTCATGGTCTGGGGCTGCATGAGTGCTGCCGGCACTGGGGAGCTACAGTTCATTGAGGGAACCATGAATGCCAACATGTACTGTGACATACTGAAGCAGAGCATGATCCCCTCCCTTCGGAGACTGGGCTGCAGGGCAGTATTCCAACATGATAATGACCCCAAACACACTTCATAACAACTACTGCCTTGCTAAAGAAGATGGTAAAGGTGATGGACTGGCCAAGCATGTCTCCAGACCTAAACCCTATTGAGCATCTGTGGGGCATCCTGAAACGGAAGGTGGAGGTGCGCAAGGTCTCTAACATCCACCAGCTCTGTGATGTCGTCATGGAGGAGTGGAAATGGACTCCAGTGGCAACCTGTGAAGCTCTGGTGAACTCTATGCCCAAGAGGGTTAAGGCAGTGATGGAAAATAATGGTGGCCACACAAAATATTGACACTTTGTGCCCAATTTGGACATTGTCACTTAGAGGTGTACTCACTTTTGTTGCCAGCGGTTTAGACATGAATGGCTGTGTGTTGCGTTATTTTGAGGGGACAGCACATTTACACTGTTATACAAGCTGTACACTCATTGCTTTACGTTGTAGCCAAGTGTCATTTCTTCAGTGTTGTCACCTGAAAAGATATACTAAAATATTTATGAAATGTGAGGGGGTGTACTCACATCTGTGATATACTGTATATGCTGTCTAGGGTTGATGGCCCAGACCTCTATATAGGCTCACATATTCCCCATTGCTGACCTAAAAAGAGGGGCTAAACAGATAGTGAGAATGCAGCTGTCATAAGACAGGAAAAGGGACACCTTGGACTTTTCATTCCCTTAATTATTCACAGTCAGTATTGTCTCTTTTACAAGTATGGATACAACCATTCAGAACTGCAGCTGAATCCCGGGGCTGTCAAGTTCACTGTGGTCAGACTTAGAAAGAAGCTCTGATGGCTCACTAGTGTTCATCTCAAGGGCTCTTGGTGTTGTTACGTGCTGTCAAGTCACCTCCAAATTGCAGTGAAACTATGAATGAGAGATCTTCAGAATGCCCTGTCCTCAACTGTCCTGCTCAGTTCTTGTAGACTCAAGCCTGTGGCTTCCTTTAGTCAGTGAGTCAGTCCATCTTGTATTTGGTCTTCCTCTTGTCCTGCTATCTTCCACCTTTCCCAACATTATTGTCTTTTCCAGATAATCGTGCCTTCTCATGATGTGTCAAAAGTAGGATAGCCTCAGTTTCAACATTTTTGCCTCCATAGTCCAGCCTTGGTCTGATCCAGGATCCTCTTGTTTGTCTTTCTGGGAATCCAGGGAATTTGCAAAGCTCTCACCACATTAAAAAATAAATAAATCATTTTCCCCCGGTCAGCTTTCTTAACTGCCCTGCTTTCACACTCATACCTGGTGATGATCAGAAATAAAATAGTGTGGATGGTCTTGGTCATAGTCTGCAGTGACACATCCTTACACTTCATGATATTTGTAATTCCTTCATAGCTGCCTTTCTAAGTTTCAGTCTTCTTCTGTTTTCTTGGCTGCAGTCTACATTTAGATTTATGATTGTACCAAGATACACAAAATGTGTATTTCAATTTCTTCCCTACTTACCAAAGTTGTGTAGTTATTCTGTAGTCATGATTTTTGTCTTCTTAACATTAAACTGAAGTTCTGTGAGGTGATCATTAGAAGCTCCAGAAACATTTTCTGACTTGGAATAAAATCTGAGAGCCAGACAAGACTTTCCAAACTTGTTCCTTATGCTTTGGAAACCTGAGAAGAAGAGCTAACTATTGCTCCATGTAAATAGCAATCCTTTCAAACATAGCCTTTTAAAAATTTCCACCCAGAATAAGAGCTATTGGGAGGTTATTTTGCCAAGCCTTAGATTGCCTTGAAAATTTGTTTTGAATTCTTTTTAATTTGTTGGAGACAGACACTGGTAATTTCTGAATTAATCTGAAGTGTGAAGAAGAGTAGATGCCTGTTTTTACATTCCCTATTGTTTAGGCAAAATAAAAAAAGCCATGATCGTGTGTCTACTCTCCAGCAGAAGAATGAGAGGGAGGTGAAGAGGAAGAATAAGATTTTTATTAGTGTTGTGTTTTTTAAAAAATAAGAGTTGAGAGCACAACTATTTTCCATTCCTGATTTCAAAATAAGGACAACATGTAGCACCTGAGAGAAGTTGAAAAACTCTTGATATTTTACGAGATAACCCTGCTGAGAGTTAGCCATGGATTGATATGCAAAATTCCATATAGGACATAAAATCTGTGTGTGTGGTTCAAGGGCAACAGAAGCCGGTCTCCATTATTTGTTCAACTGTGGTCTCTTTGGATAGCATCAAAAAGAGATGATTGATCCCCTGTTGACTCCCCCAGGCCTTTTGGTCTACAGCAGAGAAAATTTGTCTTTTGTTGAAGGACAACAGCTCTACCAGTCAAATAGTAGCTGTGTTCACAGCTGCAGCTAAGATTTGGAAAGAATTTTTGAGGACTTGATGGGCAAACAAGGGAAGGCATGTGAACAACAAACATGGCTGCCTCTAGGATGGAAGGGAGGAATGTGTGGCCATCCAGGCGTGGTTGGGTTGGAACCCCCACAAGCCTTTGCTGGCATATTAAGTCAATGGTGAGGAATGCTTGGGAGGGACACACCATTTGCCCATTCCTCTCCTGGGACACTAGTCACAAAGCTGCATGAATTAACACAAAGGACACCATCATCACAAAGCTATTGACATCTTAGCAGAATTTCAAAGCTGTATTCCTATTTCAATATGTGTGTAGGCCACATGGCGAGGCCTAGCACTAAACACATTCAACGTTTGTGGCCACGGTTTGAAACATGAGGGTTTTTTTGACCCATTGGCCAGGCTAGTTGGGGGATTTTGGAAGTTGTAATGTTTTTTTTTTTTTAGTAACTTTCCAAGCTCTATTTGAGGGAAGGATATGACAGGATTTCTGCAATTACCTGACAGTGGTCTGCCAAGCAACAGCTCATTCTGGTGAAACAACCCCTAAATGTTTCTGAATCCCATATAGGCTGATAAATAATTCAGCCTAACCACTGTTGCCGTCTCCTTTGGACTCCCATAGGCACTAAATCCAGATTAGTCGCTCCCTTGCCGCTGCCAGCAAAAGCTTTGAAGAGCTCTCTGCTGTGGCAGAGCTAATGAGCTTTAGAAGGGAACCCTGTTCTAAAGTTCAGCAGAAGGTGTATGTTTGTGTGCTCTGATTAAGCGAGCGCATGTGGGAGGCAATGCAGATGGCTGAGAATATGCTACTGGAGAAACACAGATGATGCTTTCCCCAGCACAGAAGTTACCTAATAGTCAAGCATTACAGTGACTCAGCAGTAGATGAGGCCAGGACAAAATTGTTCTTAATCAGGGCTGGTATAATACACTATATCCTTGGTTGGCTGCTTTGTTGTTGTTGTTTAGTCGTTTAGTCGTGTCCGACTCTTCGTGACCCCATGGACCAGAGCACGCCAGGCCCTCCTGTCTTCCACTGCCTCCCGGAGTTGGGTCAAATTCATGTTGGTCGCTTCGGTGACACGGTCCAACCATCTCGTCCTCTGTCGTCCCCTTCTCCTCTTGCCTTCACACTTTCCCAACATCAGGGTCTTTTCCAGGGAGTCTTCTCTTCTCATGAGATGGCCAAAGTATTGGAGCCTCAGCTTTAGGATCTGTCCTTCCAGTGAGCACTCAGGGTTGAGGTTGGCTGCTAGGCCCACCATTTCACTGCCACTTGGCCCTCAGCAAGCATCCTTGTCTGGCTACCTGGAGCTACCTTTTCCCATAAAGCCCTTGTGTTGGGGTCATTCTGGGATGTCTAATAGTGCAGCTGGCGCTGATTGCAGAGTTGTGACCAGGTAACATGCCTGCCTACTGAGGCTGTTGTCCTGATTCCTAGCACTCATGGATAACATGGACCACCTGATCATCCTAGGCTTCACTGTTGCAGGTGGCTACCCTGAGTGACGCCTGGAAAACAACGGTCGGGAACCAGGCCTTCTTGGTGGTAGCCATGACGCTTTGGAGCTCGCTACTACCTGTTGATGTACATTAAGCTTCCTCCCTTCTGTCCTCCAGGAAACGTATTAAAACCAAGTTATTTAAAGAGGCTTTCAGGAACATCCTCCCAAGGTGAGAAATCCTTTGACCCATTATGTGTAAACTTTATTTGATTAGTTGTTGCTGTTGGGGTGGTGTGGGGGTTATGTTATATGTATGTTTTGTTTTTGCTGCTGTTATTTGTGTTTTTTTATTTGATGCTGTGGGTTTGGGTTTAACTTTTATAAACTGCCCAGACTAGTGGCTTGTCACTGGATGGGTGGTATATAAATGCAAGATGCAAACAAACAAATAAATAAACTTCCATATCATGGACTTCCCTCTAAAATTCTTCTGTTTTAAATTAGAATTAACCCGGGGACCCATCCAAACAGAGGACTGACTGCTGGCAGCTGTTCAAATGGAGGGCTACCCTCCCTAAAAATAAGACATGACCACCAGTTCTGGCAATGTTGTTGGACTCCAACTTCCATCAGCCCTAGGTAGTATAACTAACAGGGAAGGATGACGGAGTTGCAGTCTAACATTGAGAGCGGGGCACACGTCTGCCTGAAGAACCTTCTGTGGCCAAAGCATGTTCTGTCAGTGAGCCTAAGTACCGTAGTTGCCCCAGAACCAGAGTTTGAACAAGTTAATTTGTTGATCTCCCAGCTAGTAAAGCTGGATTCTGGGAGCTCCAGTCCAAAAAAGTAACTTTTTAAAGCTCTGCCTGGAATACTACTTTTAAAGCAAAGCAAAGTGCACTGCTTATATACTGCCTCATAGCACTTAAAGCACTCAGTTTAATTATGCAGGCTATACATTGCCCCCCCCCCCCCGGCAAGCTGGTTACTCAAATTTGCCAACCTTGGAAGGATGGAAGGCCAAGTCAACCCTGAGCCGGCTACCTGAGCCAGTTGGGATCGAACTCAGGTCGTGAGCAGAGTCTTGATTGCAGTACTACAGTTTAACCACTGGCTACAAGGCTCTTTAAAAGCACAAATGGCAGGAATTATGTGATGTATTTATATCAGCACAACTCCATTGGCTGATATGAATAGAAGAAATCAGTTAAGAAATCAGTGTAGGCATTTCCTATCACACTTTGGCTGAAATCCTATTGCGCAGTTACACGAATGGCATAACACTGGGAAGCAAACTGCCTTAAGTTAAGAAATCTCTGCAGACATTACCTGTTGCATACTGAGTAGTATGACTTAATATGCAACAGATAATGCCTACCAAGATATCATAACTTGTGACAATTTGTGTCTAGAAGTTATACTATTTGCAGAACTGTGAAACAGTATTTCAGACAATTAGTCATAGAACTGGTGTGCCATATAAATGCCTACACCAACCTTTCAACATATGGCAATTAACTGCTGAAGTTATGCCAACAGAGCTATGCCAATGGACATAAATAATAAGATTCTAGCTGAATAATTTATAATGGATATCTTCATAGCTTCCTCCCAAAAATCTAATAATTAGTTTACATGTTGTGACTCTGCAATGCAATTTTTACACTAGTTCTGCTAGCCATTGCACCTTCTTTTTCTTCTTCTTGGCTAGTAAAATATATTTAGGTATTTCATTAAGTGGCAAGTACTGAACAATCCTTATTTTAATGTAAGGTTTAATTCAGTTACAAACTATTGAGTTTCTTCAATGCAGATGAAGTCTGCACCAGAACAATACTCTCATCCAAGAGTAGAGGAAGTGCTGTTATTACTTTCTTGGTGCTGGACAGAATGCTACTGTTGACACAAGTTCCTGAATTTCTGAATTCTCCTTTTGAAGGAGAGATGCAGATTATCTTGATGGACTTTTGGACAAGACTACCTGATCCCAGTCACTTGGGTTCCTTCTTCCCACAACTTGACCAAAAACATACTGCAAGTCACAGAAAGAAATAATACTCCAAGCAGGCTATTACTTCCACTAATGAAAACAACAAAGTGAATTGTGCTCTTATAGAACAAAACCACATTCAAATAAACAGGTGAAAAGTACCTTTATTAGGACCAACAAAACGATGCCACTTTTTGAGATCTTCAGAACCTTTCAGACCAAATGATGAAGAAGAATTCTAGAAGATCAAAAAGCTTGCACACTCTCATGAAAGGCATTGTCCACTTATGGAGTAAAAACAGTGGTTTCTTACAATTAAAAAATCTACTGTCTACTTAAATCCTTCTTTTATGTACCCTTTAATGTGATCAACCCTGAGTGCTCACTGGAAGGACAGATCCTGAAGCTGAGGCTCCAATACTTTGGCCATCTGATGAGAAGAGAAGACTCCCTGGAAAAGGCCCTGATGTTGGGAAAGTGTGAAGGCAAGAGGAGAAGGGGACGACAGAGGACGAGATGGTTGGACAGTGTCATCGAAGCTACCAACATGAATTTGACCCAACTCTGGGAGGCCGTGGAAGACAGGAGGGCCTGGCGTGCTCTGGTCCATGGGGTCACGAAGAGTCGGACACGACTTAACGACTAAACAACAACAACAATGTGATGAGGGAGTCTAAGTGTGTCAGAAAAGCAGAAAGCAATGCTGTCAGAAAGCAAGACTGCCATTACGAGCCAAGATTCCTAGCAGGGTCACCCAAGGTTCACAGCTGAGGCACCAGACTAAGATGCACCCACCCTCTTCAGGAGTAACAGCTGCATGAGCACAAGAGAATGAATAGTTCCAATGGTGATGTTGTGCAGAAACATCTGGACAACAGCTACTGGGTAGTAACAGAAGCTGAAGGCGATGCTGGTGGAGGATCTTTCATAGACTGAATCTGTGAAAATCCTAACAAGAATATGTCAACAAATATGAAAAACAAAACAATGGCCCACAGACTGGAAACATGCAATATACATTCCAATCCCCAAGAAAGGAGATGCCAAGGAGTGCAGGAACTATAGAACCATTGCTTTACTTTCCAATGCAAGCAAAGTGATGCTCAGGATGTTGCAAAAAAAGGATTTTACCATATATGGAGTGAGAAATTTCTGATGTTCAGGCTGGATTCAAAAAAGGAGGAGGCACTCAAGATCATATTGCAAATATACACTGCAGTGCACCAAAGAATTTCAGAATATCCGCCTGTGTTTTATAGACTATAGCAAAGTCTTTGACTCTGTGGTTCATGAAAAGCTATGGATTGTTCTAAAAGAAATGGGTGTGCCTCAGCACTTGATTGTCCTGATGCATAACTTGCATTGTGGACAGGAAGGTACCATTAAGACAGAATAGGGAGAGACAGAATAGTTTCCCCTACGCAAGAGCATCAAACAAGGGTGGATTTTATCTCCTTGTCTCTTAAATCTGTATATAGAATATATCATATAGAAAGCTGAACTAGATTCAGGAAAAGGAGGAGTGAAAACTGGTGGACAAAACATCCATAATTTATTTAAGATAAGCAGATGACATAGTCTTACTGGCACAAAGCAGAAATGACTTGTAGCAAGTTCTGATGAATGTGAAAGAAGTGCCAAAGCAAGACTGCACTTAAACATTAAGAAGAAAAATCATGACTACAGAAGAACTATGCAACTTTCATGTTGACAATGAAGAAATTGAAATAGTTAGAGATTTTGTATACCTTGGTTCAATCACCAATCCAAAGGGAGACAGCAGCCAAGAAACCAGAAAGTTGAAATTCGGAAAGGCAGCAATGAAGGAGTTAAAAACTACGAGCGAGAAAGATCTTGGAATTGTTGTAGATCAGTGGTCCCCAACCTTTTCGGAACCATGGACCGGTTGGGGGGGTGGGGTCTGTGCGCGGGGGGGGCGGCGCACCCCCCACGCTCGTGGGTGGGCGTGGCACATTTGCGTGTGGGCGTGGCATGCTCACACGCATGCACGGATGGGCATGGGGCACTTGCGGGTGAGTGGGGTGCGCATGAGTGCGAGCGCACCACACCCACCAGCAAACACACCTGCTCACCCGCACATGCACGTGAGCGCGCCACACCCACCGTGCGTGCAGGGGGCGGGAGATCTGTCTCCATGGCCCGGTCCTGCAAAGCCCACGGACTGGCACCGGGCCACGGACCGGGGGTTGGGGAACCCTGTCGTAGATCACAAGCTAAATATGAGCCAACAGTGTGATGTGGCTACAAAAAAGGTTAATGCTATTTTAGGCTGATTTAATAGAAGTATAGTTTCCAAGTCCCGCGAGGTGCTAGTCCCCCTCTATTCAGCACTGGTTAGGCCTCACCTTGAGTATTGTGTCCAGTTCTGGACACCACACTTCAAGAAGGATGCTAACCAACTGGAACAAGTTCAGAGGAGGGCGACAAGGATGATCAGGGGGCTGGAAACCAAGCCTTATGAGGAAAGGCTGAAAGAATCGGGCATGTTTAGCCTTGAGAAAAGAAGACTGAGGGGCGATATGATAGCACTTTTCAAATATTTGAAAGGCTGTCATACAGAGGAGGGGCAAGATCTGTTCTCCATCATCCCAGAGTGCAGGACACACAACAATGGGCTCAAGTTACAGGAAGCCAGATTTCGGTTGAATATCAGGAAAAACATCCTAACTGTTAGAGCAGTATGACAGTTACCTAGGGAGTTGGTGAGTGCTCCAACACTGGAGGCATTCAAGAAAAACTCAGATAACCACCTGGCAGATCTGCTTTGATTGTATTCCTGCATTGAGCAGGGGGTTGGACTTGATGGCCTTGTAGGCCCCTTCCAACGTCACTTTTCTATGATTTCTAAAACAATCATGAGGTATAAGGATGTGTCACTGGAGACCAAGGCCAAGATCATCCACAGTATTATATTCCTGATCACCATATATGATGGGTGTGAAAGCTTGATAGTAAAGAAAACTGATAGGAAAATAATTATAGGTGAAAGCAAAGTAAAAAGAAAAAGTAAAAAAACCAAAAACGTGGTGGCACCTTAAAAACTAACTTTTATTATTTTTTAATGTGAGCTTTTGTGGACAAATCTACTTCATCAGACACTTCATCTTTAAGGTATCACCACTTTTGGGGTTTTTTTACTTTTTCTTTTTACTTTGTTTTCACCTATAATGCTCGCACAGACCAACACAGCTACTACCCCTTCTACAACTAGGAAAATAATTGATTCATTTGAAATATGGTGCTGGAGGATTGCTTTGCAGATTCCCTGGACTGCCAGAAAGATGAACAAGTGGGTCCTAGAGCAAATCAAGCCTGAACTATATCTGGAGGCAAAAATTATGAAACTAAGGCTGTCTTATTTCGGGCACATCACAAAAAGGCAAGATTTGCTGGAAGAGACAATGATGCTGGGAAAAGTTGAAAGCAGCAGGAGAAGAGGAAGACCAAATATGAGATAAGCATGTTCATGTTGTTCAATGGCCAATGGTCAAGGGTGCTGGGAGTTGTAAACCCTCAAAATGTGGAGGGCTAAAAGTCTCCCTCTTATTCTACAGCACTAATTTTCTTCCAGTAGATAAACTGTTTGTCTACCTGGGACAGTTTGATATTACCTGAAAACTAAAACAATTCAAACCAGTTTGGGACAACTACTGCTTTTGAACCATATTTCTTGGTGAGGAGAGAGGAGAGATTCAATATATAGCAGTCGTGTGCCTGCAGCATCTGAGCATGAGGTCTAAGCAGCATCTGGTGGCCAACTGTGTAAAAGCAGTTATTCAAAAGAAACATAAGAGATTGCATGTCACATGAAAAAGTCTACATCAAATTATTCCAAGCTACAATGTTTGCTTGTGTGTAATTTAAGTTGGATTTAACCTGGCCTGTGCATGCATTTTGCAAATTAAGTTTAATTATAAAGTACTGAAGGCTTTTTTTCAGTGAGGGCTGAATCCAGTCACTGGGTGTCCTTATCTCTATTTTAAGAACACTGTTACAGGACCCAATAATATAAGCCACATCAACACCACCATCTTCCAGGATAATACATGCCACCTTATGCCAGCAACATCTTCCAGCATTTTACATATGAGAAAAAGGTCAGTCTCTCCACAAGGGAATAAATGATATTGGACATCAGGACCTGTATTCAAAAACTTCTCTTGACACTCTGACCTCAAGGTGACCATCCCTGAACAAAATAATTAAAATTTTTTGTAATCTTCACTGCAGCCCCAAAAAAGACAGCTGAATCTCTGGATGAATCCTCCTTTTCCCCCTTTGGAATCTGTTTTTCATCTGTCTGTATGTGTTAATCAGTTCATCTACGCAGGATTGCCTATTTTACCATACATCTTTTTTGTTTTATGACCACTATTTGGGACCATTTCTTACCTGGAATTCTTGCATAATGAGATGTTATGGATCAAAGCCCACCCACTTCTTTTGACACTGGGGTGCAAATAGATGACCCATGTATTTATACATATCCTACTGATCAGGTGAGAATACAAATAAAAGGCAAAATGAAAATGGTTCCTTAACACACGAATGGGACTATCAGGCACTCAATTAGCCGGTCCTGGCCAGGGTAACAGCTGTATGCCTGATGGACTTGGTTGTCCTGGGAAAGCTAGATGTTTTTGAGATAAGATTTGAGAGTCTTACACAAACTTTTTTCCGACCACATATATGTTAATCTCCTTATCTACACTTGAACATATTTGTACTTAAAGGATTATTTAATGACAACTATTGAGGCTACCACCATATGGGCTCTCTCAGCATTTCCATTCCGTTTCAAGAGTAGGCAACCAGGAAAGGTCTAGAACAGTGGTGGCGAACCATTTTGGGCTCGCATGCCCAAACTGGGGAAAACAAACAAACAAACAGCGGGCAGTGTGCCGCCGCCGCCGCGGAACCGGAAGTGACGGTGGGACCGGAAGTGGCGGCAGAAGGGGGAATCCCGGCACGGAAGTGCCTCGAGACCCCACTCTGGATCCGCCGCCAGCGCCAACTGCTCCGGATCCGCCTGCCGAACCGCCAGCACCGCAGCTGCAGCCACCTTCTTAGGTTTGGCTGCGTGGGGGGGGGCGGAGTAGCGATCTGGCGACTTATGGCTCGCGTGCAGGCATAAAGGGCTCCGCGTGCCAGCTGTGGCATGCGTGCCATAGGTTCGCCATCGCTGGTCTAGAAGCACTCTTTCCTTGCCCTTTGAGAGCTGAGTCTGTGCCCCTCCCCCATTTTCACCTGGAAAACAGATTTTACTCCCTCCAGTAGCACCTCCCCCACAAAATAAAATTTTAGAGTTGGGAGGCAGGAGTGCTGTGCCCCCTCCAAACATGGCAAAAGAGCTCCTTACATCCCCTAGAGCAGCAGTCCCCAACCTTTTTGGGGCCGTGGACCGGCTGGGGGAGCGAGCTCCATGTGCGGGGGGGCGTGTCACGCTCACGCCCCCCGCGAGCATGACACGTCCCCACACAAGTGTGACATGCCCCCCGCGCATGCGGGGGGGGGGGTTTGGAGATCTGTATCCGTGGCCCAGTTCCGGCAAGCCCGCGGACCGGGGGTTGACGACCCCTGCCCTAGAGATGTGGTCCCCAACCTTCTCCGAAGCGTGGACTGGTTCAGTGGGTGGGCGGGGTGGTGGTGGCATCCATGCATGCGTCGGTGCATGCGTGGGGCATGTGTGCGTCCGTGGGCGGGGCGTGCATCCGTCGGTGCGTGTATGTGGTGGGGCGTACATGGAGGGGGGCGTGAGATCTGTCTTTGCAGCCCGGTCCTGCCAAGGCCACGGCCTGGTATTGAGCCACGGACCAGGAGTTGGGGACCCCTGCCCTAGAGGATACTTAAGAGACTATCTGAACCAACAGTTCCCCACAATATATATTAGTGGGGGTGTTGACAGACACACACTTTGTTGACTCATATATATTGTGGGCTGCAGTCTACAAAAACATTGGCCAAATAAAATGCTAGTGTCATTGAAAGCAAAGCATGTTGCTTCTATACCGCCTCATAGCACTTAAGCACTCTCTGGGTGGTTTACAATTAATTATGCAGTGTATACATTGCCCTCTGCAGCAAGCTGGGAACCCAATTTACTGACCTTGGAAGGCTGAGTCAACCTCAAACCAGCTACCTGGGCTTGAACTCAGGTCATGAGCAGTCTTGGCTGCAGTCATGCAGTTTAACCACTGCATCATGAGGCTCCTAGGACTCTTTGGGGTTTCTGTTACAAGAGACACAGCTACCTTTTCCTTGACATCCTGGACAGAAGTGACATGTGGGGCACCCCAGGTTCCTGTCTTAGGCCCTGCATTGTTCAATATTTTTATAAATAACTTTGATGAGGTCATGCAGGTCATTAAAATTTGTAGATGACACCAAACTTGGATTATGTCTTCTAGCTTAGAAGACAGAATCAGAATTCAAGGTGATCTTGACAGAATGGGGAACTGGGTCAAAAGAAACAAATGCATATCCACAAAGAAAAATGTAAAGTCCTGCACTTAGGTGAGAAAAATGATATATACGAATAGATGGGAGATAGCGGGCTTGGCAGTAGTCCTTGTGAAAAAAATCCAGCTGTTGTAGTAAACCACAAGCTAAACATGAATCAATGGTGTGATGCAGCAGCAAAACAAGCCAATGCTATACTATGCTGCATCAATATAGTGTCCTATCAAGGAAAGCAAAATTATCACTCTATTCTGTTTAGGTCATTTGTTGTTGTTTAGTCGTTAAGTCGTGTCCGGCTCTTCGTGACCCCATGGACCAGAGCACGCCAGGCCCTCCTGTCTTCCACTGCCTCCCGGAGTTAGGTCAAATTCATGTTGGTCGCTTCGGTGACACTGTCAAACCATCTCGTCCTCTGTCGTCCCCTTCTCCTCTTGCCTTCACACTTTCCCAACATCAGAGTCTTTTCCAGGGAGTCTTCTCTTCTCATGAGATGGCCAAAGTATTGGAGCCTCAGCTTCAGGATCTGTCCTTCCAGTTTAGGTCATACCTCACCTCATATACAGTGTCCAGTCCAAACGAACTGACCTGATCTTGCAAAACAAAGCTAAGCATAATCAGTGGGAAGGCAGAATTGATGAGCCTTATGACAGGCTTACTGCTGGATGTGTGCTCTGGAAAACAACCTGACTAGATACAGGCAGAGTTGGCCTTCATTTGGAATAGGGACTGTTCTCTTACCCGGCTGCTTATCTGAATATCTTTGGCTTTTTTTTTATTGGTACTGGATGTGTTCTTCTGACAGGAAGGAAGAAAAAGGTAAGATTGTACTATCTGGTTCATACTTCTTGTAGTTGGAATTATCTGGAATTAAAACTGATATAAAATTTATATTCTGGGTTTCCAAAGTAAAATTTAACTATTATTGTATTTACTAGTTAAATAAAAGCTTAATAAAATAGAGCAAGATAAAACAAATGCCATCAATGTAACTCTGTAGACCAATCAGTGCCATTAAAGTTGAATGATATAATGGAATATAAACACAGCATAGATGGAACAAAATTAAAGATGAACATAGATTTACAAAGAATTGCAGAGCAAGAACTACACAGTTAAACTATTAAGTTTGAAAATATTGTGAAAAGTACTTGTACCCAAGGAAGCCTAAAATCTTGGTATGGTATAACTAACATGTGAAAACATATCCACAATCTATGGTACAAAGAGTCTGTGTAAAGAAAAAAGCAATATAAAATGTCAATGGCACCATCTTATTTGAAATGAGAAGATATTACATGTTAACAGGAGACAACCTTTACCACCAAATGTGGCTTCCAGGGCCTTAAAACACTTTGGGTGTAAGTCTCTCGGAACACCAACCTTTCACACCTCAAAGCAACTCCCCCCACACCCCAAACCAAGGACTATTTCAAAAGTAGAGTGCAATGTGTTAGTGAAATCTGCATCTTCAAGTGTGGGGACCAAAATCTACTAGGTTTCCCAAATCCTTAAGTATATATGAAACACATTTTTAAAAATTCTAAACAATGGTTTCTGTTCAAGAATACAGTAATATACGGTAGAATTGACCTTACACAGGAGTCAATATTACTGTTCCGTATAGTCTCTAGTACAGCCTGTGATGACTGGCGGTGACTTTTCATGCTTTCAGGCAGGTTTCTGCTAAGCGAAGTTAACGGATAGAGCTTTGGATCTTCTGCCTTGTAGCCATATTTCTGCCCCTCAGAATATTGACCAGTGCCTCCAAGTGAATCTGGAAGTAATCTTCTGAGTTTGAAAATAAATATTTCAGGTTTCAAACAAAATATAAAAAATCAGAAGTCAGATTTTCAACCAGAATATGTATGGGGGATACACCCTGCTTTGCAGAAAAAATATTGCTATTGGTCTTACAGGAACACCAGCTTTCATTTCTTAGCAAAGAAGCAAACAGTTTTGGATGAACTATGGATGAGAGGGGCTCAGAATGGATAAAAATGGCTGGTGAAGGCTGAGAGGCAATATGAAAGCTGTCTTGAGGTATGTGAAAGGCTGTCACGTGGAAGATGGAAGAGGCTTGCTTTTTGAAGCTCAAAAGGATAGGACCAGAAGTTGTGGATTCAAGCCACAAGCAAAGATATTTCAGCTAGACATTAGGGAGAACTTCCTAACAGTGAGAGCCATTTGACAATGGAATCAACTCTTCTTCACTGGAGATTTTTAAGCAGAGGTTGGACCTGTCATCAAACTCCTGCTTGGTTGTGCATTTTCTGCATTGGCAGGGGCTGGACTTGACGATTTTTGGGTTCTTTTCAGTAATACAACTGTAGATGATTTCCACCCCTGGCCCAGCTGATGAAGCCAAATCAAAGGTGTGAGGAAAGGTTACATCAGCTCATCCCCCTTCTCAGTCTTGGCAGGATGAACGTGGAGTTCAAAGTTTTCTGAATAACGTACAAGGACCATGCTGATGTTTTACTGAGCTTTTATTGTGAAATACTGGATTTAGAAAAGAGTACAAAAATGTCAACTGTCAACAAGTGTGCCAGTACACAACTTCAATAGTATATACACATGTAGCAAGCAGAAAGGCTTCACCTCAGAATGGACAGACATTCTAACTAAAAAGGAATTGCAATATTCACAGGCTTAAAATACATAAATAACTCAAGCCCAAGTGAATCTTTTATTGTTCAATGCTAACAAACAGTTGAAGAACTGACTTAAATCCACATTATAGTACAATGAATAATCTTGAAAGTCTACATAAAAACAAGTTAATTCTGAAAATAACCTACAACTCCAGGATTCCACGTGCTATTTATTTGCCTTCAGAACTCCCCAGTTAGACAGGTTATGTAATTTAAAACCCAGATTAATTTCTCTACATACTGTGAAGTCTCTAAATGCTTTTCTAATGGGCTTTGTATATCTCCAGTATTTAAAAATCAAAATATTGGATCCTTCTCTAAAACACCCCTGTTGCAGCATACACAGGTTTAATGACAACGCCTTGATCAGAAAGTGGATTAGTTTCCTGTGAAGTTTGTTCTTTAAAACAAAAAAAAATCCACCAGTTACCGGTAGCCTTTCAACTGGGAAAAAAGTATCAAAATACTTTGAAATGGATAATTTAAAAAAAAGTTTGCAATGACTAAATAGTCTGATAAGATAGCAGCTGGGTATTCCATCCGAGCTGTATCATTATTAAGACCAGCAAATGTTATTTATAAATTCACAAAGTTCTTCTTAGTATACAAAAATTTAAAAAAAAAAAACGCCCTCAGTATAGTAGAAAGCAGCCCCCCCTTTTTTTCAAATTACAATTCTTCAGTAGTCTCTTGGGAAAAACACTCCCAATTTTCACGTAGCTGGAGGTCCAAAAACACATAAATGCTAGCTGAAGTGCAATTCTTTTGAGAGTAACTTGAGCACCCTTTTATTAACAGGATTTCCATTTAATGGAAAAACAGCTTATTTTTAAAGCTGAAGAAAACCATGCTTCTGGAATGAGTTTTGGATTTGCTAACCGTTTGTAACATTATTCCAAAGAGAACATTAAAAACATTTGAAGATTTTATCATCCTTTCTAGACAACAGCTCCCACTTTCCACCTTCAGAGAATAGTTTCCACACTAACGTGTCTGCTGAGCAACTTTCAGATGTAGAACTTTTGTGTATTACACAAGGTTCTGGGACATGTTCCAGACCTTTTGGGCCTCACCACTGCCACAACTTAATCTAAGGTGGCAACCACAGCACACTCCTGCAGCTGCATGAGTGTGAATCAATGGTGTGGGAGATCAGCCGTAGTGAATGAGTTGTCAGTCTTTTAGCCAACCACAAACACCATCAGTAAATTCCTATGTAATCCCAGGGTTTCCCAGAGATTGAAAGCCACTGAGTTGGGGCATGTCTTCATGGCTTCTTATTGGGAAAGAGGATGCTCTGGTCAGGCTCATCCAACTCCCGCAGAGCATGTGGGGCTTCCACCTGCCCTGATCCCACCTGAATACATAGCCAAGGGTTAGGTGGCCCACATGGCTGGTGCTTCTGTTCCTAATGTGAGGTGTTCCTGGGCATCTCCTCTGGCTCCCAGGATATTCACCACTGAACAGAATTACTGTGGTACTGTGCCCTCAGCTTTTGGTACAGCTTTTGGTGCAGGGCTGCTGTTTCCTTATTGTACAGAAATTAAGAACACGCACACACACATTAACCTAGCAATTTTAAAAAGGCATTATGTTATGAAAAGAAATATCTGAAGAGTTACATCAGCTCAAACACTGTTCCTGCATCATTCAGTTTAGAATACACCACAATGCGAATCAGAACTGAAACAGAAAATATTTTAGAAGCCCTACAGTTTAGTGTGGCAAAATAAAAATTAAGTTAGGCATAACAAGAGTTAAGACAAATATTCTTTACACAGAAACATCTGTTAGTTATCTATAGCCAAAATTCACTGCCTGCTAGTTCTTAGCACCTTCTCTATCCAAACAACGTTGTTCTTAGCATGTGATTCTTCTGTACATATATTTATATATGTATATACACACACACACACACGTGAGGGAACATTTAAAAATGATTTTTTTTAAAAAAGAAAACCCTTATATACAAAATACCCACGTTCCTATAAATAAACAGTTGGGAGAAAAGGCACTTGCAAGAGAAAAGTCTACAGTATATTTTTGAAAACCACATTTTGTTCTGGTACTTACAATAGAAGATCTCTTTAAGTTTCTATCACAAGAAATGCAAAACACAGTTATCACTAAGAATAAAATTGTTAAAATTCTTTTACATGTATTTATAAGTTTCTATAATAAAAGCACCATGATTTTATTCTTCAATGTACTCTTATTTTGACTGAAAAGGTAAAGTACAGTGCCTTGTATCTAGTGCTTCCTTTTGTTTCTGAACTAGCTGCAGCTGGAGAAGTGATATAGTTGACAGTTTTTTTTCCCTTGATGTAGGTCTGCTCAGCTCCCAAACAAGGTCTGTTCCTGCCCAGGTGCCCTGAATAAAATCCAATTTACATTAGTAAGTCTTCACAATGGCAGTGCTTGGTGGACATCTCCCTCAAGTGGCTGTCATTCATGTATTTGTTATTGCATGATGCGATTAAAAATAAGAGCACTCTTACCGATCACCAGCAAGAAATCTCTCTCTGGTATAAATCTCTTTTTAAAAAAAGATTTCTTCGACCCGGCTGAAGTACATGAATCCAACTGGTTTAAACTTTAAAAAGTAACTACATTACCAGTTACAAAATGGTGTAAGAAACATGCCAAGAAATATGTGTTCAAAAATATTTCATCTTATCACACAGGCTTCTAAAGAGTTGCCACGGAGTTGTTTACCTTTTGAATATTTAACACCCATGCAAACCACTAGATTGTCATGGAGATGTCAGCATACTCCCACTCTTGTCAAACTTCTTGCCTTTCGATAAGGCTGCAACCTGTTTGAGTAGCTCTCTGTTCTTTGCCTACAAAAACAAAAACATCCAATATTGCTTATTTTATAATTCTCTATCATTACTCCCCAAATTGCTGCATTCCAGATGTTTTAGACTGAAATGTCTAACATGTCTTATTATTGGCCATGGCAGCTAGAGCTTTATGGGAATTAAAGTCTGAAACACCTGGAAAACACCAGGCTGGGGGAAAGGGCTCTACGTGACTGTACACTGCCAAACACCGATACAATTTTTTTGTTTTAAAGTTTTCAGTGTGGAAAGTGACAGTTTCACCTTTGCTCACTGCCAACAGAAATATTACAGCCTTTAAGTTTAACTCACACATGCTCTAACTACATGAAAACAAGATCCATCTATATAATATAGAACAGAACCACTCCTTTCACTGTTTCAGTGAATCCATTGTTCTTCTAAAAGCCTCTGAATTATATTTGGTTCGAGCCAACAGTTTTTATTCTTTACCTCTTGAACTCCAGCTTAGTATTACTGAAAAGCTTAACCTTGCTGGTGTTTTAAGTAGGAATTTCAAGTCTTGTTTCTAAAAGTCTTTTACCTGGAAGGTAGTATACACTTAGAACATACAGGACAGTGGGCTGCAGTTTTATTCTTCAGCCTGTGTGGCCAAAGAGATTGGGGCTTGTTACAGAAAGGGCACAAGACCCCCAGAATATACTTCCTGTCATTCTGTTGTTAATGCAACCAAGTCATCCAGATGCACTCTTTATTCAGCTGCTCTAGAGGCCTGATGGTGAAACGTCTACGCCTAAAGTACTGTCAAACAGAGCTGAACACATTTGCATGCAGAAAAATCAGAAACCTACACCCAGAATATCCACACAAACATCCTTTGTGTTCTGCTCAAAATAGCTATGATAGAAGTGCTCCTCCAAATTTTACCATGTTATGGTATGGCCCTAATGATGATTGCATTGGAAAGAAATTCAAAGGATTAAACCATCTGCATCTTGGCTGCATATTGCTTAGCTCATGAAAAGTGGAATGGCAAATCAGTTATCATGAGAAGATGCCTAATATCAGTGACTGAAGTAGGCCCAAAGTCAGCTTGGACTTCTTGGTAGAAAAAGCTTAATTGGCAATTTTTTAGCTGCCTTTTTCCTTAAGGGGGACATGCAGGGATGCTCACATTATAGAATATAGAAGGTTCTGAGGAAAATTGATTTGTGGTTAGTTTTTGGGTGTCCTCACTGTTGCTGGAGGCAAAAGGGTAAGAGTGGGCCAGTGTAAGACCAATATAATAAACCTCGTGTCAGCTGTTACTCTTT
This sequence comes from Intellagama lesueurii, assembly GCA_037013535.1. Taxonomy (NCBI): domain Eukaryota; kingdom Metazoa; phylum Chordata; class Lepidosauria; order Squamata; family Agamidae; genus Intellagama; species Intellagama lesueurii. The sequence goes on from JBAJHW010000003.1 coordinate 15,141,145, forward strand.
TGGTGAGATTTTCACTCTTGTGTATGTTCAGAAGCCTATTGATATCTATGATGAGCTCCCCTAATAAAAGTAAAACAGGCAAGCTAGCTTTGGGTTTTTTGTAGTAAATGTTTCCCAAACTGTTTTGTGTTTAATTTGAAATTGACTTATTTTTCTAAAGGTATTTCTCAACTTTTAGTCTGTTTTCCCCGTGTCTTTAATAAAATTAAAATCTTCTCCACATTTGGTGTCTTTATTGGGAGATTTGTGGGGACAATGTGGTCCTAAATCCAGTCCTCGTTTTAGTTCTAAACACAGGCAGTTACTAGACTTGCTGAACCCAGGAAGCGGAGAGAAACTGCTATCAAATTCAAGCTTCCAGAGCTTAACTGGATTTTAGCTGGGTCCTTGTGGGGCTGGAACCAGCTAGATTCCCTTTACAGTGGGCAGTTTCCACCCTACTGCAATGTTGTTCCCAAATTTCCCCATAAAGCTGAATGGCAGCCAGTGTACACAGGACGAAACAAAACAGGGAAAGTTTGCTGTGTCACTGGAATGTAGCTCAACCTTCCCCAAGAACCAAAATGCCACAGCATGCTGATGACAAGTTCATACCAGTCCATTCTGTTCCAGCTGGTACTTGCAAATTCCCATATCAACACAGTCCTGCTTTGAGATCTATTTCTTGGTACAAGACTAGAATGCAATAAAATCTACGGCATGTTGATAATGCAACGTGAATGAACTGTGAAAGAGGGGAAAGGATTTATTTTCTTGCAACAACCATTAGGTCTTGTGCCCAGAATCTTATTTTGTGACTATGTAAGTACAATCATGCAAGTGGTGGGAGTTATTTTCCAGGTACTCAAGTCCTCCCAATTGTACAACTGGTCATGTGACTGTGTAGTGGTGAAAATCACTTGCAGAACTGCCTTTGTGCACACAATTTTGCACAATAGGATTTGCCCATGCATGTACATTTCTTTATCTCAAACTGCTATTTGGAAATGAATGGTGTTTACCTGTAGCTGTTCTACAGTTTCCTTGTGAGCTCTCTCCATACTGTTCATTTTTGTTCTCAAGTTCGATTCCTGATACTGAAAATCTGCCTTCAGCTCTGTCAGCTAAGAAAAAGAATTGAAATCTTTAAAATACTATTGAATATTTCCTTTAAAGATGTCATTCACACATATCAAAAATATCAATTCTTCATGTCTACTTGATAAAAATGCTAAAGGAGCCAAAAAAGCATTTCCTTTACAGGTGTGAAGACTGGCAAAGATGTATCCCATAACATAATGTATTTTATTAAGAAATATCCCATAACATTATGTATTTTATTTGCAAATTGAAACACTGAAAATGTGAAACATATTATTTAATTATTGAGATATTAATAATATTACTTTATTTCATTATTTATTTATTATTTATTACTTATCTATTACTCATCAACATACAGAGTTCCTTGTATATAATGCCTTAACCTTTAAACTGATAAGCCTCTGAAGATCCAAGACACTGTTGAAAAATATAACAGTGAAGTCTTTATTCTTAACTTAGGAACTAGAAAATTTGTTCTTACTATGGACTGGCACAGGGGTTACACTTGTAGAAATAAGATGCTTGTACATCCATATGTGAGAAAACTATTTTTTAGCAAAGCAGTACTTTGCACCCAAGTTTTTCAAAAAAGAGCTGAACAATGCAAAGATTTTTGTTTGTTCAATTTGCAGAAAAATACAATTCAATTTCTCACATTAATACTATGTAGCCTTGTTTACAGCTTTATGTGCGGGACTGGAAAGCTTTATGAGACTTGGGATAGGATAGATATGTTTGAGATGGAGCTGGCTGTGAATTTTACAGAATTCCTGTTTGATGGTTTATTCCTGGCAGTTTTAAAGATTCAGTATCCAACCAGTTTGTGATGAGGCTTGATTTTCAAATAAATCAGAAAAGGATGACTCAAATTTAATTAGCAAATTAACATAAAATAGTTAACCCTATTTTGGTGAGGGGGAAGTTTTAGTGCTGACTACACACTGAAATGTTCAATGAGTTGCTAACCTGAATGTTGTTTTATGGAGAGTATTTTGCTTTTCCAATCTTCTATATTAGTGTTTGGGGTGGACAAGCACGGCATTCAGCCATTCCCAGAGATAAAGACTACAGGTGGGTGGTTTTCACAGACCTTAAGTCAGAGGTCCCCAACCCCTGGTCCGCGGCCCGGTGCTGGTCCGTGGCCTGGGCCAGACCGGGCCGCCGAGACAGACCTCCCGCCCCCCGCACACACTCACCCCGCGCTGGCTGTTTGCACCTGCGCGCACGATCCAGAACGCCCGCGCGAGCGCCACGCCGCCATTTGCGCATACCTGTGCCCGCATGACTGCCGCGCTGCCGTTTGCGCATGCGCACAAGCGCTCATGTGCATACAGCGGTGCGGTGCCCATGCAGGCGCCCGCCTGCCTGTGCGAGAACACATGCGTGCTTCTTTGCGCATGCGCGCGAGCACGGCGGGTACCTCGCCTTCCCCAGCCAGTCCATGGACCGAAAAAGGTTGGTTATGAGGTTATGCCTTAGGTTATGAGGCAATGGAGAAGAGGTTACACTGCCTCTTCGTTTGCCTGGGAGAGTTCTATCTTTCCAATCCTCCAAAATCAAGCAACAACAAGAAAACAGAATTGGCCACTCTTAGCAGAATGATTTGAATTGAATGCTTTAAATGACAGACTAAGGGAACCCATTTCCAACAAATCCTAGGATTGGCCACAAAGAAACCTTCGGCAGGGTTTGGCAAGACACATGACTATTACGCAAGTGTTTCATTTAGGCAAAGTAGTTAACGAAACAACTGATGCATTTACCTTTTTGTCTTTTTCCAGAATAGTTTGATCTCTTTGTTGCAAGAGGCGCTTCAATGACATCACCTCTTCTTTCAACTGACTTATGAGGACGAAGTTGTCAGTACCGCCACTGTCTGCTGACTGATTTATAGAACTACTGCAAAAGTAGTAGAACAAGTTGTAACCAAAGGAGGAAACCCATGATATATATTTCAAACTTATAATTCTCCAAATATCCTTCAGGATTAACACAATACCTGACAAAAATGGATGGAACTGTACAATTAAATTAGAACTGGCACACAATATATATACCTGCCAAAATACAGTTATGCATTAGTTTTCCAGGAATTATATTTTAAATTCATTCCAAATTATTATTAGAGACTTCAGTCATCCTCATTTAACAAGTTATTTTTGGAAATAGGTTCGCTCATAAGAATCTTACTTAGGCCAGTTCAAGTCTACATACAACTGAAATGCTGATGCTAGATGCATTGATTTGCCTTTTTATTTGCTCCAGTTTTAGCACATTACCTACCCAACTTCCAAACATGGGTTTCCAATAATGGCTTCATTTAGACAAATGGTCAAAATGATTAAAAAATCCATGTGATTGTCATGTTGACTTCTTTAGAACAAAACAAAACAAGAAACGAACCAATGTTCTGTTCAATAGAACAGGAGATTCTGTGAGGAAGACTTATTTTTCTTACCTGTCTCCATTAGATGGCTTGGATTCCATTTTGGGCTTTTTCTTTGGAGTTTCATTCTGAATTGCTGCAGAGGATTTATGGCTGAAAAAAGCAAGACAATTTTGTAGTATGCACGATTATGTATCTGCATTCATTTCTGAATAATTTGACAAAGACATATAGCAGATGTACTTTTGCACAGCAATTAGGATTTTAAAAAGCTTCTCCTGAAGCCAGTTGGGGTTTCTTAAAAGTTAAAGTGCTGCATTATGGGGAGAATGTTGACATGTGGTAGGGAATGATTTAAGATGTTTTAATGCTTCCCATGGGCTGTATTTCTTGCCAGGCAGCAACTAATCTTAAATGCTTCAGGGGGGAGGGGGGAGGACTGTGGCCCTGCTTCTTTTGGCAATGGCCATACCCACCACTGATATGTACCCCCTGGTTGGATTGCTCTGAGGCAATGTGTTTTTCTGGGTAAAAGAAGTCCTCTGACTGATGTAAAAGAGTAAGCAAACTTTCAAATAAACATGATACAAGGAAGCAGGTATTTACCTCTGTTTCCACAATCCCTGATCCTGCTCTGGACTCAGACTGCCAATTCTGAAACACAGAGTGGACAACAGGCTTAACAATCATAATTCTTGTGAAAAACTTACTGATTTTCTACTAGATGTCTACCTTCCAAAGAGGCTGATGACCCATAAAACATTAGGCATAAAATGTACATCCCACAGAAAAGTAAAAACAGCTATACTGACTATAATTATATATATATACACATACAATCACAAAATTCATGTAAAAAGTCAGTAACCTTTCAAACCATCAGAACAATTAAAGATTTTAAAATAACCCAGTGAGAAATGAAGTTCAGGATATCTTTGGCATAATCAGCTCCCTGAAGCAATTTCCAGTCATCTTTTTCATGAATATAATGAATGACTATAGCTAAAGTATGCACCATAATGGACAGATTTGCTTTTTCCAGGAGAGGCTGTAAGGGAAGCACTTAAGAAAATGTTAGGTACAGAAGTACTCTAGGAACCTAGTTTTTAGCACTTCTGTCTTGTTAAATTAATGAAAATAGAACTATTTTAGCACCTTGAAGACATTTCAACATGACCTATTGTGCTCCTCAAACACATAGAGCACGTTACTTAAGCCACAGGTTTATATACCCAGCGCATATGGTAGTGGAAACCAATTGAAAAGGGGAACAGAGTTGGACAATTACATTATTGGCTATGACCTTGCAAAGTGACAACGAAATTAACACAGGAAAGGAATATTCTAAGTATTTATTACATAAACAGCTTGCAGTAAACAGCTTCACTGCCAGGTGAGACCAGTAGTAGGCTAAATCCTTTGTAGTGTTGATAGAGATGCTGAAGGGGGGCAGAATTGGCTATAGTCCTTTAGGTGCACACTAGCATTTGTTACTGTAACTCACTTTGACTGTCCCCCTTTGTAATTTCTTTTCAGTGAGTAACCTAGGAAGCTGAAATGTTCTTGCACTGGCTTTTGCACGTTGCTCTTTCTAATGTCATACTTGTGTCCATTAATTTTCTCGACTAAAAAGTGCACATTCCACTAAGTTACACAGCACTTACTTGTGATGGCTGGTGCTATGACGGTGGTGGTGGTGATGATGGTGACGGTGATGGTGGTGATGTTTCAGGTGATGCTGGTCTTTTTCAGTTAGGCTTGTGGAGGAGGAATTAGACTGCGAAGACCCTAAGCTCTTCCTCTGCTCCTTGGTCTTCTGCAGTACTCTCTTGTAGGACAGAGTGCAGAGCCAACACAACAGCTTCCCATCAACCTTTTGGGAAATCATTCGCAGCAAATTATGTTACACGTACTCAGTGCTAAAAAGACACACAACAGCCAAAATAAAATTATCAAATGCTACTGCTGTTATTCTTGCACACAGTAACTTAAATTAAACAAGTTAAAAACATTGCAGACATCAGCAGCAGTGCATGATACAAAACATGTTGAACTGAAAACTAGATGAAAAATAGTACCGTTTTCTTTTTTAGGTGAGCAAATTCAGTTGGATCTCATGGACAGCAAAGTCACTTGTCCAATTAATAATCCCACTAATAGAAGGAGAGGGATTTTGGGGATGGGGGGCTAATTCTCCCTCCTCATCTGTTTCCCATTTTGGTTTTCATATTGCTCCAAGAAGTCTCCCAACTAATTCTCTGAAGAGGATTTTCAAGGACAAAAGGAGAAAACCACCCAATGTTTTCTTCTCCCTCCTATTTCCGTGGGCAAAAAATGCAAACAGGCAAATGTACCTTCTCCATCCTGCTAAGTGTCATAAGTATGCTTTCCAAAAGTAGAAATCCATTTGCAGGATTTTTGAAGCCAATGTTTAGTGTTCCCTTTGTTTTAAAAGACACATAATCTCTTTTCTTATGTTTGGATGCTAATATACCTAGGATCAATCCCTCTAGTTGCTAAATAAATTCTTTAACATAATTTAGACATTCTAAACCTAATTCTATCTCAGTATAGGTCAGTGGTCTGGATGGAAGACTGAAAATCCAGTATACACTACCTTGAGTTCCGTGGAAGAAGAGTGGGAGAAAAATATGACAACAACCCACTCTCTAATAGCAAATGTGCAGACTGCAGACCAAAATGCCTTGCATTACTATAACCCATGAGTTAGTATTACCAAAAATATGCGTTCAGTTTTATTTTTTATGGTTTTAAGATTAAAGGCATCCAACTGGATATACAAGTGCTGTATAAACTGATACTAAATAGAAGTATTAAGAAAGAAAGAAATTCATTATATGAAAGCTTTTTTCATGATAATTATTTGAATACAGCTATATAAACATTTACAAAGTAATTTTCTTCTAGAATACTTAATCCTTAACCAGGTATAGGGCAAGATATCATCTTCACCAGCACCACCAGTTAACAATCATTAGAGAGGGGAGCAAAGATTCTCTTCTGCTTGGAATGCTGGGTCAACAGACTTGGGCCATCAAGTGCTAACCACTCTAGATTAGGACCTGTACATATATAACCTAAATGGTATAAAGCAAGGGTAGGCAACATGATGCCACTTAGATGATCTGATTACCTTCCTTCTCCCCTCCTCCTTGCGATCAAAAGCACATTGCTGTTTGCACTGCTCACATGTCTGAGGAGGTCCATACTTCTTTTCAGAGTTTGTGCAGCGCTGACATTTTGTTCCAATAAAAGCAGCAATTATGTTGCAGTACTGACAAGGTTTTGGCTGGAGAAGAACAAGAACAAATTAAAAACAGAATGTCATGCGTTATGTTGTATTGGCATTTCACAAAATGTAGTTACTTGAAAAGATATTGATTCAACGGAAGTACTACTTTTGTTATTATTGTTGCTATTATTAAGAGACACATCTGACTCTATGAATTAATGACTTCCAAAATGTACTCCTTCAACACAAAGCAAATTAAGAAAAATTAAACTAAAAGACAGTACAGTATTTTCTTGTTGAAGTTGTTACATTTCAAAACCAGAAGAGATAAAATGGCTCAGAGTTTCTTTAACACTTCATTTGGACATTAAGCATCACAAGAGCCTAACCACATAGGAGTGAGGGAGACGAACAGAATTCTGTCTGCTGCTCCCCCTGCTTCTTGCATAACTGGAATTACATGAAGCTGTAACATCCAGACAGGGCATACATCCCCTGCAGAAATGTATTTTGTTCACTAATATTCTCTACATGCATTATGTGTATTTCAAATGTCATTGCATACAGATAAAAAAAATCACATCTAACATACCAGAAACTACTTTGCTATTTTTCCTAACAGTTAGTAAAAGGTAAAGGTTCCCCTTGGCATTTAGTCCAGTCGTGTCCAACTCTAGGGGGCGGTGCTCATCCCCATTTCCAAGCCGTAGAGCCAGCGTTTGTCCGAAAAAAATTTCCTGGTCACGTGGCCAGCGCAACTAGACATGGAACACCGTTACCTTCCCACCGTGGTGGTACCTATTTATCTACTCGCATTTGCATGCTTTCAAACTGCTAGGTTGGCAAGAGCTGGGACAAGCGACGGGAGCTCACTCCGCCGCGTGGATTTGATCTTACGACTGCTGGTCTTCTGACCTTGCAGCACAGAGGCTTCTGCAGTTTAACCCGCAGCACCACCACGTCCCTAACAGTTACCCAAGTATAAATCGTATCAGCCCATGTACATCTTGGTGGGATACCAATTCAGCAACAAATCAGAAAGGAAGGTACAGATGCTAACTTACCGTTCCAAACTGCTTCACATTTTGGGCACACTTCTTGCATATTGTATTTGTTTTGCTACAAAAAAAAGAAGATTATTATTTTTTCTAAATACTTCACTTTAAGCAGTTTACAATACTTTTTGCCAAAGCAAAAGAAATAAACAAATGACATGAGGTTTTGGGAATAAAACCACGTAACAAATTCAAAATGTGTTCCACCAAGCCTTCATAACTCAGTTACAGAAGTAGAAAACTGGTAAATGGAACTAATTCCTAGCTCACAAATTGGCCTATTGTATTTGATTTTTGACATGATCCTAATGCAAGTTATGAATTAAGTGAATAGGACAGGCAAGGAGATCGTCCAGATAGACAATTCTAGCATTTTGTCAACTGTAAAACAGACTTTAGTCTCAGCTAGCAATAACCAGTGAATGAAGACCTTAGCTAAGAAAAATTACAATTAAAAGATGTTGATGAAATCCACTGACCACAGGAATTTTAAAAGTGCCCTGGATAAAAATGGGTATTTAAGCTATGTAGGATTACTTAATCAACCTAACATAAGAAATAGGGTAAACTGCAATAATTCAAACATCTGATACAGGTTCATGGTTACCGTATTTTCCCGTGTATAAGACATCCCACATGTATAAGGCCCCCCCCCCACTTTTCTAACCCCAAATTAAGAAATCTAAGCGGGGCTTAGCAAGTGGAGGGGAAAAACAGGGATCAAAGCACTGCAGGATCGCTTTGATCCCTGCTTTCCCCTTACTTGCAAAGCCTGCTTAGAAGGAATCAAAGCGCTTTGATGATTCCTGCTTTCCCCTTCCACTTTCTTGCAAGGAAAGTGGAAGGGGAAAGCAGGAATCAAAGTGCTTTGATGATTCCTGCTTTCCCCCTCCAATTTTTTCTGAAGAAAGTGGAGGGGGAAAGCACTTTCTTGCTAAGAAAGTGGAGGGGAAAGCAGGAATCAAAGCACTTTGATCCCTCCCCCCCCTTACTTCCTTGTATAAGATGACCCTCAACTTTTAATCTAAAGATTTTAGACAAAAGTATCGTCTTATACACGGAAAAATACGGTAGTTGTCATTCAGAGTGGAACACAGAATGAATAATCTTTACTAGAAATATAGGAAGTTACATTATACTGTGAAACAAACTATTGGGCCATCTAGATCAATATTAATAAGGCCTGAGACCTTCTACATGCAGCATAAATGTTCTACCTTTTGGCTACATCCCCTCACGACTGATCCCTTTCCATTCATAGAAGATTCTCCCAGCCAATTTTTAACCAAAAGGATTGGCCAGAATTGTCATGGAAGTCGCCGCAGCTCGTTGCTGAGATGCCAGCTGTGTGACCAAATGATGGGATACAAAGATAGAAACTGACATTCCTACCAACTACTATTGTTTACCAACTCTTATTTGCTTATAGTATTGGCATCCCACTCGATGCAATAAAATCTTTAAGAAGTATAAGTGAAAGCATTTGAAATAGCTAAAAGTACACTGGAAGAATAACATACACACACACACACAATAGAATAGTTTACCATAACCATCAATGATGGAAGGTCACAAAAAACCAAATCACTTTCAATTTTGGAATATGATACTAAAAATGTAAATATATGTTTTGAGAGAAGCCATGCAGGAAATGGTAAGGAATAGAGGATAGAGAGCTAGGGAACAAGAACAGGAGTAGGCAACCTTCTCTTTATTCCTACATATAGGGCTGAATCAATATGCAAAACATGGTCAAGCATAACATTTCTGGGGCCTATACTTCATGAGGAGAGCTTTAAACGGAATTGGAAGGGGGAGGGAGAAACAAACTCATAGGTAATGACAGATAAAGGCTTATGCACAATAAGAGGTACAGAGTGAGTAGCTCTAATGGGGTCCAATAACAGACTTCATAAAAATGTACAAAGGAACAAAGGCCACAAATCACACAATCTCTAGGAGTATGGGAAACAAACAAGAAGAAATCTTAGTTCAGAAGGGTAAATACAACTTGATAAAGATAACTGAAACTTGGTGGGATGACTTTCATGAGTGGAATACAGCAACTGAAGGATATAAATTGTTCAGAAAGAAAAGGAGGTGAAATTGCAGTACATGTGAAAAACATCCTTGCTAAAAAATGCAGGAGGATGAGCTTGGTAGTCCTATCAAGAGCACCTAGATTAATATAATTGGGATGAAAAATAAAAGGAACATGGTAGTTCGAGTTACCTACTGATTGTCCAGTCAAAGAAAAGATGAGGATGAAACCTTAGAAAAGCATGTTACAAGCATTTCAAAAAGACACAATGTAGTAGTGGCAGATTTTTATTATCCTGATGTGTGTTGGGAGGCAAATTCTGCCAAACATGGCCCTTCCAATTGACTTGTGTGAATAATATTTTTTTTCTACAAAAAGTGGAGGAAGAAACACCGCACTTTAAGAAAGATGCTGATCAACTGGAGCAAGTTCAGAAGGTGACAATAAAGATGATTAGAGGAATGGAAATCAACGAAAGACAGAAAGAACTGGACATGTTTAGTCTTGAGAAAAGAAGACCCAGGAGAGATATGATAGCACTTTCCAAAAGTGTGAAACACAGAAAACGCTTACCTCTCTTGCTGAAATTCTGATCGACAGTAAGTACATTTTACGATGGGATGTGCAATACGACATTCCTAGAAAAGAAAAATATGCAAATACTGAAACAAAACAATTACATTTAAAATTCATCTTACATCTTCCGAAATAATACTGGAAATTCCTCTCTTACAAAAAACTTCGTGGACTCTGATCTGTTTTAAAATGTGCACTGTTGAGCTTCTGTGGTACTTCCAAACCCCAGATCAAACTTTTGGGTCATTCTGACCTCTTACGGAAATTGTAGCCAAAATGACCAAAGGATGCCAGATTACCAGCCCTTGAATGCTGTAACAGACTATTCAGTCCATAAAGTATTGACAGTAAAAAATTGCTGTCTTTTCATTCTTGCAAACTAAAAACTAATTAAAATGCAGAAGTGGGGAATAAAGAACATAAATATTAACAAACCTGGGTTTGAAAACCTTTAAAAAATTAAATTAAGACATCTAAAAAGGGAATGTCACTGAAAATGAACCTCTTTCCAATCACTACTCTGTTAGCAAGCTGTCGATTATTAGCACACTGACTGGCAGTGGTACTCAAATATACATGTGGAACTGTGTTGGGCAATACAGACAATATGACACAAATTATATTGTATTATCCCCACAGTGTCAGAGCAGGGGGAGGACAACTTGACATAGGGATGCCATTTTGAACAACTTTGTATCTGGCATAACACACCCATCTGACCTCATTAGAAAAGTGCTGTAACTTCCCTCGTACAGGATACTTTTAATGATAGATCCTGATGTGGTCTAGATATTCAGAAGATGCAAACAACCTTTACGTGTATAATCTTTGTAAATAAGTCAACTATAGAATTTAACTTATATGCGATTTTGTATTTTCAAGAGCGCATATTGCTTTTTCCTGCTTATCCCAATCCCAGGAGACCTAGGAGTTAGGTGAAACCTTATACCATCATATCACTCCACCGGGGTTTCCTTTGAGATCCTGCAGAATCCTTTTCTCCACTTTTTTTTCTTCATCCCTCAGACAAGCCAGTTGGTTACCTGGATCCCTCTGCTTCTACCCCCGCCCCTCGTACCTGATGAAAAGACCTCAAAAGCTTGCTTGTACACACATACATATTGGTGCCACTTGGTCTGCTTTCCTACAGATGCTCGGCCCTCTTGAATCCGCCCCGATCAGCACCTAGAAGCGAAAGCCCTGCCTGCTTTTCCCATCACTTGGCAAGGGTTGTTTCGGGCGCCTCTCTCGAAGCCTCCAACCGGGTCCGTTTCCTGAATGCTCCCCGCCTTCCCCTCCCGTAGCTAGACGTCCTTTCTCCCCACGGGCGGCTCTCCCTGCCATAACCGTGCCCTCCCTTTCCCCGGAGCGGTCGCCTCCTCTCGGCTGAGCCCCAACTCCCTCCCTCCCTCCCTCAGGCGGTGTCCCTCGTCGCCCTCGCGGACACGGCACCTTGCAGAGCTGCTGTCCTTGGGAGAGCTCCTCAAACGGGTAGCGCTGGTTGCACTTGGTGCAGGCGTAGAGAGCCGGGGCCCCGCCGGATCCAACCGCTGTCGCTGCTCCCGCCGCTGCTGCTGCTGCCGCCGCCGCCGCCACCACGACCGCCGCCCCGGAGGCCCCGGATGTTGCCGCCATCCGCTTTCCCCTCAGCGCAGCAGCCGCGGCCGACCCGTCGGGAAGGAGTCCACCTCAGGCAGGCCAAAAACCACTCCTCCACCACCACCTCACCAAGCAGTTTCTCTCTCTCTCTCTCATACACACACGCACACACGGGCAAGCGGCCGTTCCCCTCAGCCACCCGGCTCCTCCTCTCCTTCGGCGGCGGCGGCGTCCTCCCCCTCCGTTCCCCACTAGGCCCCGTTTCCTTCTTGGGTCGGCGGCGGCGGCGGCATCCGCGTCAAGGCCCTTTCTCGCCCTCCTTCTTTCTCCTCACGCCAACAGAGCGAGGGCGCGAGCGAATGAACAGGGCGCGAGCGCCGCCGCCGCGGCTGTCTCCGCCAATCAGGGCCACGCGGCAAAAAAAAAAAAAGAAGGAGGGGATTCGAACCTCTCTGCCCAATGGAGAATACGGCGATTATGCCCCACCTCTCTCCCTTACGTCACGTTAAGTCCGACCAACCCGAAAGGGAAGACCCTCTCCGTTCTCCCTCATTGGCCAAACCCTGAAGCTTTCTCCTGGCTTCGGCGGCTTGGCGGCTGGGAGTGAGGGAATACATCTTCACCTCTACGTCGCCGTCGAGTTGCGGCTGCCTAGAAGGGACCCACGTTGTTGTTGGTTTTTTTTTTAACCCCTTCTACTTCTGTTCTAGCGAAAAGCACCAAGTTTGCAATAAATCCAACTGCGTCACAGTTTTGCTGGTGTTTAATTCACTACCTGTATCCCTCCTCGGCGTTGAGGGAACTGGAGCCCAAGTTCCCTCAACTGTGCCTTGCTATTGGTTCCCCTGCGCGTCAATCACGGCTCCGGCTATGTGACGCAAGAACACCCTAAAAGGCAATGAGTGCGGTAGATGGCGGGAGTGGATTGATGTGGGCGAAAGTGCGGCGCTGTTGGCTAGTCGCTATGTCACTCAACAGAGCTACCTTGTTGGCGCAGCAGCGGCATTTCCGAGGCAGCTAGAGGGGGAGGAAGGGAGGGCGAGAGGAAGAGCGGCGGGTCTTAAAGGGACAGGCACCCGCTGCGGCCACCCTTTTGCGACATGGCGGTGGCAGGGGAGCCTGAGCACTCGGTGAGTGGGGAGGGTCGGGAAGAGGCCGGGCCGGGGCTGCTCCGTGTCCTGTATCCTGGGAGCACGTGTGTATGTCGGTAGCGGGTTGGATGTGGCGGCTCTTGAGCGGCCAGGGCAGAAAGGCGCTCTTCGTATGGTCAGAGGCAAGCTTTCCATGAAGCCAGTTTTGCTTAATCCGTGGAACTGACATGGTTCCGTGTCCATCCTGCTAGGCAGCTGCAGACTCATGGAAGCAGGGGTCTCCCCGGACCTGGTTCGGTTTTAATTCATGAGACCAGGACCCCCACCTAAATATGATTTTCATCATCATCATTTTATTATTATTATTAAGGACGGATGGGAAGGGAAGGATTAAAAAAAGAGATTTGTGACAGACAGCATTAGCAAAGAGCTTTTTGCTAGGAAGATACTTCCGACCTTGGGACCGTCTACCTCGGAGGATAGTGAACTCGACTTTTTAAGAAGTTGGATGGATGCCATCTATTAGGGTGCCCCTTTTTGGCAGATTTCCTGCATTGGCTGGGGATGGACTTGATGACCCGTGGGATCCCCCTTCCTGCTCTGCAATTCTGTGTTTTCATGATCTAGATTAGAGGAATCTTTTGCAGGCAAAACGTAGCCTGTGTTGTTGAACTGCTGCCACTCTCCCTCATTGAGGTCAAAAATGAAAAGTAGTTGGGCAACCAGTTATCTCAGAGTTTAACTGGGGTGAGCTCTAATTAGGGATACATTGATATCTTAGCTGTTTTTGTATTTTTGCGTAAACTGCTGTATTTTTGGAATGTTATTGGAGGTCTGGGTGCTCCTTCCCCCCCCCCCCCCAAGATCATTGACAAATACATTGGTTCAAGCCCCTTTGCTCAACCATGAAGATCAGTGGGTTGATTTCATCCAGTTGGTCTTTTTCAGCCTCATGTCTCTCACTGGACTGTTGTAAGAATAAATGGGAGAGGAAAAGAATGAATCTAAAAATGAGATTAACTTCTCTTTAAAAAAAGAGATGGTGTATCTAAATTTATGCAGATTTTCAGTGATGCTGTTTTGCATAGTTCATTCAATTACTTTGTATTAAATTTTTATTTATGGTACATGGAGAACTTGTGGCTCTCCAGGTTTTGTTGAACTCCAATTCCCATCAGCAATAGCCCACAAAAAAATAATGGGGAAGTACAGTGACAACTGCAATGCAAGAGTATCTGTAGGGTTTTATACCTTTCCTATCTCTGCTTTTTTAAGGCATTCAAGGCACTGCTTGTGCTGTCTTAATGCTTGTCACTGTCTTACAATGACTGAGAGTGACTGACTGGAGGCCATGCAGTGAGTTCCCTGGTTTAGCAAAAACCCCTGTGGTCTTCCTTCATATCAAACATAACCCATTGAACAACACAGTAGTTCTTCTCTGTGTCCCCACCTCCTCTTGTTTCCTTGGCATTATTTTGAGAACTTGCTTGAGTGCACTGGTAAAATAAATTGTTCTTAGTAGTTTCCCTAATCTACTCCCTGTTTTATACTTAATGATGCATAGAAACTATGTGAGCAAGATACTTAAATCAAGCATTTATCACTTGAATTAGGGTCAAGTTGTGTGTGCAACAGGCCGCAAAAGATGTATGTGCCACTTTGTGCCATGTGGCCTAAGCTATTCACTGACGGTGTGGGGGAGACAAGCTAAGACGAGCTGAGAACAGCTTCAGCAAAGGCAACATGATGGCAACCCACGTTGCCTGTGCTGTCACCCCGAGCCATGCTCATGTTACCAAAGTAGTGTAGTTGCAAGGCAAACATACCATAACATTTGATAACCTGTTTGTTCACATCCTATATTCCTCATTTTGGTCTATAAGTAAAATAAAAACAGCAGCTTGGTTGCTTAGACTAGATCCTTACTTATCACAATTTCCAACTAAATACATAAATCTTGGTTGCCACCGTATTCTGCTTCTCTTGTGTTCTCTTTGATCTTTTTTCCTTTTAATTTTGATCACTTACCTATCATAGATGCTCGGTTTGTAGGCTATGTGCAGATAATGTGTTTGGAAGTCAACTAGAGCAGCAGAGTACACCGTTTCTAGTAGGTTGGCCTGTAGGATTGCAGTATGAGGGATATGGGAGTGACATACTGCAACTAGAGTTTAGAAAAGTTCCTTTAAAAAAAAAACTCCTGGAAATCTCTAGGCTTCCAGGAATCATAGGTTTTTTGTTTTTTTTAAAGAAAACAAAGGAAAGATTTCCAAGTGAATGGGCCAAGTTTGCTTGCTTAGGTCATTTTTTATCCTAATAAGGAACTCAGAGTGGTGTATATGATTTGTTATGCATTATTATGCTTATTTCCTGCTTTTGCTCCAGAGAAAGTGCACTAGGTGTGGCTTCCCCTCCCACTTGCTCATCACAAAGCCCCAAAGGGATCAGTTGAATTGAGAGGTGATCACATGGTAAGCTGAGCAGGGATTTAACTTCAGTTCTCCCCAGTCAGAGTCTGTTCTTGTATTAAAAATAAGAGCAATTAACAATGAATTAATACATTGCAAAACATATTATTAGTTTATTTTGCCGTTACTACAAACAGAAGCTTAGCATGAAGGCTGCTGCTTGCATGAAAGGCTCTCCTTGTAGGTTCAACATCTAAAAGGGTTAACTTTAAATACTAAACTATGGTTTACTGAGTGATTACTGAATGCTAAACAGTAGTTTTATTCAGGGATTAGGTTCATCAAGCCTGTGCTATATACAGATACAGACAATTTGGGGGAGAGAAGTAGAGATGGTTCCCATATCCATTCACAAATTGAGAGTGGGACTTGATGGCCTTACAGGTGTTTTCCAACACCATTATTCTATGGTTCTGTATGTTTGTGTGTCTTTTATTTATAACAATAATTTATAACAGTAGTATTAATGATAATATTGGCCAATAATGATTGTTCATCATTATTTTTATCCTGTTCTTCCTTCAAGAATTGTGGTGTTGCATCCTCCCTTTATCATCTAATAACCCTATGAGACAGAGCAGGTTGAGATGACAATGATTTGGCATAAAATCATTCTGCACTCTGTAGCTGAGACTGGGTCTGAACTTTTTCTGCATCCTTAAATGCTGTTCCTGGCTCTTTTCTGGTAAACATGGCTTGGACTGCCATGTAAGTCTCTTATGTTCTGATGTTACCATTAGATTATGTCTCATGGTTTTCAGTTTTGTTCTTTGCCATTTTGGAAGTGGTCACCTTAAAAGATGGGTTATAAATTCTCTAACAAATTCATTTACTAAAGTACACAGTAGCCGTCATACGATATTTCATGCACATGTCACCTCTTCCTCTGGCTTTGCCTGTATTTCACTCATTTTGTTGGGAATAAGTTTATCAGTTTATCTTGCGTCTCCTTCAACTACCTCCTTCACTTGTTGAATTAATGAATTACATTTTATCCCACCATTCTTCCAAAGACCACATACATTAGCAGAATGCATGGTTCTTTCACTCCTCCTGAACCAGGTGTATCCTCACAAAAACAGTGTGAGCTAAGTCCAAGTGGCAGATAAGTTACATAAGATTATACAGTCTTCATGCTTGAGTTAGAATTTGAATCCGGCTTTCCTGAGATTAATTTGACATTCCATTCAGATTGGCCTTATGATTTCTGTCCCGTTACTCCTGATGCCTGTTTAGTCAACGCTTTCTCTCTTTATGTTAAGAATGGGGAGGCTACAGCCTTCCAGATATTTCTGGGTTCTTGCTCCCTTTAGCCCCAGTCAGCATGGCCAATGGTCAGGAGGTGTTAGGAGTTGTAGCCCAACAGCTTCTGGAGAGCCACAGCTTCTCCACCTGGTTTCAAGTCTTCTGAAAGTTCGTTTTCTTACTTACTTAGAGTCTTAGAACTGCAGAGCTGGAAGGGACCCTGTGGATCATCAAGTCCAGCCAGCCCCTGTCAAGGAGGCCCAGTGGGGAATCAAACTCCCAACCTCTGGCTCTGCTGCCAGATACCTAAACCACTGCGCTGTTCAGCAGTAGCTTCTTCAGTCTAGCTATTAGGGGCCTCTGGAGATTCACATCATTCTCCTGCCTGTTACAGGGCAGAACACGCAAACTCTGTGCTTCTTTTGGCTCTCTAAATCATAACCATTTTTACTTTTTTTCCAGGCAGTTCTTCGTACAAGCCACAGATCGGCATCATTCACAGATGGGCTTTCGGCAGCCTCGTTTTCAGAGTATCCTAGGCACAGGCCTTTCATTAATGCTGATTTGCGCCGATCCCCCTCCAGACCTATAAGGGCATATCCAGAGAGTGATAGCAAAGGTAATCTTTCAGCTCACAGAAATGGGATTGCTTTGAGGATCAATTCCAGTTCATTATTCAAATTGGAAAGTTTATAACTTGCAGTCAGCATAAAGATATATAATCTTGGGGAGCCTTGGGTTGTACTTTAAAATAAAATGGCAAGAGTCATACAATATATTTATATTGGTGCAGTTCAGTTCATGTCAGTCTCAGCACCGAGCTGCTGTAAATTGAGATGACTCACATTGACGGCATGCAACAGTAAATTCTGCAATATGTTGCCTTCTTAACAAATGGCAATTTGCCACTGAGATTTATGTTGATTGAGTTATACTGGCTCATATGACTAACAGGATTCTGGCAGATGCCGTGTAAAATCTTATCAACTGATTTGAAGAAAGATGAAATGCGAGATTAAAAAAATCGGTAATGTCATAGCAATTCTTTTGAGTTTCAAAAATCAAAATTGATGTAATGATTCTTTGTAACTGATTCTATTGTTTTGAATTGCAACATTCATTCAAAAATTTGCAAGCTGCCTTAGGCACAATTAACAAAAGAGGGATACAAAGGATTGGATGAATGAATGAGGGAAGAATTGATGGTTTTTAAAAATGAGGGTCTTCTTCCTCTTCCACTCCTGAAATAAAGGCTTTCCAGATGTTGTTGGACAGGAGTTCAACAACATCTGGAAAGCACTGGTCCGTGCTGGCATAGCTCATGGTGATGGGGGATGCAGTACAGAGAACGCCAGACAAAAGCAAACAGAATAAAAAGCAAAATACAAGAACATGGTGGCACCTTAAAAACTAACTTTTATATTCCAATGTAAGCTTCCAACTAAGATCATGGCCACTGGTCCCATCACCTCCTGGCAAATAGAAGGGGAAGATATGGAGGCAGTGACAGATTTTACCTTCTTGGGCTCCATGATCACTGCAGATGGTGACAGCAACCACGAAATTAAAAGACGCCTGCTTCTTGGGAGGAAAGCGATGACAAACCTAGACAGCATCTTAAAAAGCAGAGACATCACCTTGCCAACAAAGGTCCGCACAGTCAAAGCGATGGTTTTTCCAGTAGCGATGTATGGAAGTGAGAGCTGGACCATAAAGAAGGCTGACCACCGAAGAATTGATACTTTTGAGTTGTGGTGCTGGAGGAGACTCTTGAGAGTCCCCTGGACTGCAAGGAGATCAACCCTGAGTGCTCACTGGAAGGACAGATCCTGAAGCTGAGGCTCCAGTACTTTGGCCATCTCATGAGAAGAGAAGACTCCCTGTAAAAGACCCTGATGTTGGGAAAGTGCAAAGGCAAGAGGAGAAGGGGACGACAGAGGACGAGATGGTTGGACAGTGTCATCGAAGTGACCAACATGAATTTGACCCAACTCCGGGAGGCAGTGGAAGACAGGAGGGCCTGGCGTGCTCTGGTCCATGGGGTCACGAAGAGTCGGACACGACTTAACGACTAAACAACAACAAAGCTTCCATGGATTAGTGCAGTTCTTCATATATTCGAGTGGAGTGAAATGAAGGTACATGTGTATATGAGCAAGCACAGGGAGGTGACATTGGTATTATTGACACAAATAATTGTATAAATGTTGATTGCATGTCCTGGATAGTTTCCTGCTTGCTGTGAAGTGTGAAGGCAGCAGAAAGTTCCTTCAAGGGTTAGTTCTTGCAGCAGTAGTTGATTGGTTTAGTGGTTTAATAAAGGTAATGCTTGCCTTGGCCACACACTCCCCATCTCCATTTTACCCATTTGTCCAGACTTATTGAGATGTGGCCAAGAACAAATTCTGCCCAATGATTTCTTAGCAGCTTTCCCCAGCTTATGTTTGGGGATACTGAAATTTTAGCTTCCTTGATTCGAACCTCTGGCCTGTGTTCGTACACTGGAATCTAGAGGAGGTTCTCCTGTTTTGGATCAGCTCCTGACAACTGAATTAAATGAAAATTGTCAAGGTGTTCTCTTGGATATTGCAGAAAAGAAGCGGCCCTACTAATTATTGATAGGGGAGGTTTCTTGCAGCTTTGCTGTGTGTCGGGGCAGGAAGAACTGAAACTAGGTTTCCCTTTTCCTCGTTGACAGCAGAGGCTCTGTTTCCTCATGGCTTTTCTGTGGGGAGTCCTTATGGCACTGATCCTGTATGGCGAGTACTTTAATCTAAAGCCTAGGAGTTTTAAACTCCCAGAATACTCTTCTGCTGACTTTCCTGTAGCTACTGTGAAAAAAAGGAATGGCACAGGTTGTTCAGAGAAAGGGAGACTGCCCTGTTGCAGTTATTAGAAAGGTTTTATGTGGCCTAGCCTTCTGTGGCCTGCAGCCCAATATTAGATGCATCGAGTATAGTATAAGTGATCAGCTTATGATACAGCAGTATTCATGTATATTATTTTCACTGATATATATATTTTAGTGTATTCAAAGAGAATGACGTGGTAAATGTACAAACATTAATCATTGGCTTTACAGTGGTCATTAATGTATGGTAACACAGATATCCTCGTACAGATAGACGAGCACATTTGTTTCAGCAAAAGTTTGCGTGAATCAAAAATTACTTCCTCAGAAACATGGTATACTTATTCAGTGTTCTCTATGCTTATACACATCTCCATGAGAGGTCATGACTAGGTGAGGGTTTAGACAACAGACAAAGTAAGTGCATCCTTGACAACAGGAATGGGGCTATTGAGATGTTAATTATCTGGAATTGCAGACCATAGTTAGAGTGATGAGCTGTATTGGGGGTGGGGGAGTAAATTATAATGTGTTAAGAGTTCTTTCTGGGGTGGAATTCAAAATATGTCAAGGAGAAAACAGTTTTCTGCCCGTAAGATATTACAGAACATTGGGCTTTAAGAAGCTTTAATTTTTATTTAAACCCTTAGAGATGCTCTGGAAGTAGTTCAGTAACAAGTTTCTGCTGTCTCGCTCTTCCATTTCCCTTTATAGTTCCATTTTTTTCTACAGCTTCCACTTTGGTGTCCACAGCAGCATGCTGGAAAGCTGAAGTCTTCTGAAACCGGTTTCTCTGTGTTGTCATCCTTGTTGCCAGATTTATATCCATTCATTCTTTTGCACAGAGATTGTCTCATCTCTCATACACAGAATGGCACTGATCATAAATCACATTCGATGATGAACCAATAAATAAACCTGTGGCTCAGATGGGTATCCAGTCTTTGCTCCAAGGACATCAGAATAACTGGGGTGGTGGTTTATGCTGTTTTATCTTTACTTCCACCCCTCTGCAGTAGGCTAAGACAGAAGACGTATAGAAACAGAGGGGGCTGCCTTATGCTGAGGGGAGACCATTGGTCCATCAAGCCCAGCGGTTGTTGACCCTGACTGATGATGTCTCTCCAGAGATTCAGGCAGGATTCCTCCTCCCACAAAAAACAAAACAAAAACCTACATGGAGGGCTGAGGATTGAACCTGTGCTGTGCCACTGAGCTCTATATCTCTGTGATGGGCTCCTATCCAAGTACTGACCAGATCGAACCCTGCTTAGCTTTCAAAACCAGGTGGCTTGCTTGTTCATTGTGAATGTAACCCAGAAGATGTCACTGCTGAGCAGTCTTAAAGTTCCGTCTCTCTGATCAAAGCCTAACACTCTGCCTATGGCATCATGTCAGTTCAGCAACAGGCAGGTTTAATTGTATTTGCTTTGTTTTTACATTAGCGATATTCTCAGCTCTGAAAAACTTACAAGAGAAGATACGACGGCTGGAGCTGGAAAGGATTCAAGCAGAGGAGAGTGTGAAAAACTTGACCAGGGAAACCTCAGACTATAAGAAAGTGCTAAATGAGCAGTTGCTGGAACAAGAGCATTCAAAGCTAGAGGTATCCAGGAAGAATGAAGGTAGGCTGATAGCTCTAGTTTGATCATCTCCAAAGTTCTAGCCGTAGAAGTGTTTGTATGGATACTTAGGGTTGGGGAAGAAATTGATTTGGTCCCATTTTAATGTGAATTCACCTGATGTTTACTTCTCAAACTGATATGTGAACTAAAATGAAGTCATTCACTTTGACATATGCACCTGTCTGAATTTTGCAATGCATCCGTTTAAAAAGTACTGAAGTTTAAAAGGTACTGAAAATTATAAATGACTGAAAATAACATACAGAAACACGTTATATTGGGAAAAATCTGTTTTCCTAAATCTATATGTTAGCAGAAGTGCCCTGACCCATATCTGAAGTGGGAAATGGTCTTGGGTGTGTCGGATCATCCATCCCTTCCTGCTGAGTAGACCATACAAGCTCCCTGGATTTTTAGGGATGGGAGACATTGAAAGAAATGAGATAGCAATGTTGGGAGGAAAGCTGGAGCGTGTTTGAACAAAAATGGGTTAGAGTGCATCAAATGGCTTACTCCACGGCAGTGACAGTGTTGAAGAAGTTGTTCTTTTTTGCTACCGTTGCATCATCACCCAATAATCCAACAGAGCTCTTTTGGCTGGTTGATTACATTCTTGCTAGCCTGTTGTGATAGTTTTGTAGATAAAATTTCTTAGATCCCTCTTTATTTCATGGCACAGCTGATACAGGTCCAATGGGTACAACATGAGCGTTACTTGTCCCAGTTATACAGGGTGTATTCTAAATTTGTGCACTATTCTTTAGTGATCCTGATAAAGGTAATTGTTATTAGTGAGAGAGAAGGAGTGGTTTGCGCTGTATCAAGACTGTTGGGTACAGGGCAAATGTTAAGCTTCCCTTCTTTGTTGATTTGAATGAAAATCATTATTCCAGTGCTGCTAATATCAGTGCTGGAATGGCTGATCAACTGAGTAGTATAAAATAGTGGGCAAAGCCCCATGAGATGCTGAAGACCATGGGTTGTTCTCCTGTGACTTACAGCAGGCAGAGCCCATCTGATGCACCCTGTCAGTGCATGTCTGAGGCAAAGATCAGTAGAGAAGTTCAAGCTTTCAAGGAAGTGCATATGTTGTTATGGCTCTTCTATCTGGGAAATCCCTGCCAATTTCCAGTGAACCTTGGGCTCTTCTACCCTGTTTCCCGGAAAATAAGATCTAATCTGAAAATAAGCCCTAGTATGATTTTTCAGGATGCTCGTAATATAAGCCCTACTCCAAAAATAAGCCCCAGTTAAGTGAAACCCCGTCCTCCACCCTTGTGCAGCAACCAGAAGATGACATGACTCTATTTGAATAATTATAGAGTGTTGTACATGAAAAAAACAAAACATCCCCTGAAAATAAGCCCTATTGGGTTTTTTGAGCAAAAATTAATATAAGACCCTGTCTTATTTTTGGGGAAACAAGGTAGGAGAAAGGCGGGTACAAATATTTAAAATAAATAAATAACCTTGGGTGTTGCTGGACCCCTTTCTGACAGTCCGTATGATGGAGAATCAGAACTTGAAAAAGTTACTCAAAAAGACCTTTTTGAGAGCAATCCTGTATAGTTAGCCTCCTGGAATCAGAATGCAGGTATCAGTTCCAGAAGCAGCTCAGTCACCACGTTACCCGATTGTTCCCACTTGTGGTGGAACTGAAGGACTTATCCACAGGGACCTCCTAGTAAGCTTTTAGGTGGCAGCCAAGACGAGTGTTTGGCATGCCTCATCTGCTACTCTTCGTAGCTTGGGCTTTATTTATTGAAGCACATCTGTGGCTGGTTGGAATACCTCAACATTAGATATTGCATAGCGTATAGTTGCTGCCTGTAGGTATGACATGATTTCTGGGTTTTGGTGTATCCTTTGGATCCAGTTGAGTTTTCTTGCCTTTGATTTTTAAGGGCCTGTCTTCTGTCCATAAATACTTGGTGACTAGCTCTCCCCTGATGTATTCAGCATTGAATCTGCGGCGTGCACCTTCATATGCCTGTGAAAAAAAAATTTTTTTTGAGGGGATGATAATTTGTAGAAACTAAACCCTCTGGCCCAGCTGGGACTTCCCTCTCATGTTAGCTGACCATTTCTCTCTCTGCTGCTTTTAGTATTGGCAACACAGCTGGTGGGTGCTGAGACACGGTGCAACCTTCTGGAGAAGCAGCTGGATTACATGAAGCAAATGATAGAGCAGGCTGAACATGAGAAGTCCTCTGTCCTGGAGAAGCAGGTATGTCAGGCTTTGAAGTTAACTTGCCTGGTAAATGCTGGCAGACTAGGTGTGAGGTGATCACAGCTAACGGGTTCAATTCTGTAGATCCTAAAAATCTTGCTCATTGCCTTGACTTACTTATATTAGTTAACTGTGGAGTTTGCAGCAGCAAGAGCTGAGGTGGTATTAAAAGGGAGTGAGACAAATTTGTGAGGATGAAAGTGTCAATGGCCACTGATCAGCAATGCTTCGGCAGGAGACTTATTTGGACTCGGCTAATGGCCATGCCACTACCGTACAATTGCACTCATTTCACACGCTAGCAAGGTTATGCTCAAAATCCTCCAAGGCAGGCTTCAGCAGTATGTGGACCGAGAACTCCCAGAAGTACAAGCTGGATTTCGAAGGGGCAGAGGAACTAGAGACCAAATTGCTAACATGCGCTGGATTATGGAGAAAGCCAGAGAGTTCCAGAAAAACATCTACTTCTGCTTCATTGACTATGCAAAAGCCTTTGACTGTGTGGACCACAGCAAACTATGGCAAGTTCTTAAAGAAATGGGAGTGCCTCACCACCTTATCCAGCTCCTGAGAAATCTGTATGTGGGACAGGAAGCAACAGTTAGAACGGGATATGGAACAACTGATTGGTTCAAAATTGGGAAAGGAGTACGACAAGGCTGTATATTGTCTCCCTGCTTATTTAACTTATATGCAGAATACATCATGCGGAAGGCTGGACTGGATGAATCCCAAGCAGGAATGAAGATTGCCGGAAGAAATATCAACAACCTCAGATATGCAGATGATACCACTCTGATGGCAGAAAGTGAGGAGGAATTAAAGAACCTCTTAATGAGAGTGAAAGAGGAGAGCGCCAAAAATGGTCTGAAGCTCAACATCAAAAAAACTAAGATCATGGCCACGGGCCCCATCACCTCCTGGCAAATAGAAGGGGAAGATATGGAGGCAGTGACAGAGTTTACCTTCCTGGGCTCCACGATCACTGCAGATGGTGACAGCAGCCACGATATTAAAAGACGCCTGCTTCTTGGGAGGAAAGCGATGACAAACCTAGACAGCATCTTAAAAAGCAGAGACATCACCTTGCCGACAAAGGTCCGCATAGTCAAAGCGATGGTTTTTCCAGTAGCGATGTATGGAAGTGAGAGCTGGACCATAAAGAAGGCTGACCGCCGAAGAATTGATGCTTTTGAATTGTGGTGCTGGAGGAGACTCTTGAGAGTCCCCTGGACTGCAAAGAGAACAAACCTATCCATTTTGAAGGAAATCAACCCTGAGTGTTCACTGGAAGGACAGATCCTGAAGCTGAGGCTCCAATACTTTGGCCATCTCATGAGAAGAGAAGACTCCCTGGAAAAGACCCTGATGTTGGGAAAGTGTGAAGGCAAGAGGAGAAGGGGACGACAGAGGATGAGATGGTTGGACAGTGTCATCGAAGCAACCAACATGAATTTAACCCAACTTCGGGAGGCAGTGGAAGACAGGAGGGCCTGGTGTGCTCTGGTCCATGGGGTCACGAAGAGTCGGACACGACTAAACGACTAAACAACAACAAAATGGCCATGCCAGCTTGGAGATATTGCTAGTTTTGTGGTCCAAACAAATAAACAAAAGGTAATTTTCCAAAGTATTCTCAAAGGCTTTCACAGCCAGGATCTGATGGTTGTTGTGGGTTTTTTGGGCTCTTTGGCCGTGTTCTGAAGGTTGTTCTTCCTAACGTTTCGCCAGTCTCTGTGGCCGGCATCTTCAGAGGACAGGAGTCACCAGAGCACAGAGTTCTGACTCCTGTCCTCTGAAGATGCCGGCCACAGAGACTGGCAAAACGTTAGGAAGAACAACCTTCAGAACACGGCCAAAGAGCCCGAAAAACCCACAACAACCATAATAATTTTCCAAACTTTGCTGACTGTGATGGCTGTATGTTAGCTTTGTTGTCAGAAGTAACACTGTGCTTTTTCGTTTCCCCTCAACTTTCAAATTTCTTTCAACAACTTCTGCTTTTAGTGAAATACAGCGACTGACTTGGGGTTACTGACTTTTCCCCTTTTTACTGGCCTCGTTTCTGTGGCTTTATATGATAGAGAAAGCTGTTTCTACCCTCCTTTTCTGCACCCCCTCATGCCCTGAAGGACATCCATTTTCCCTCTTCTCTTTCCAGGCCAGCTTAGAAAGAGAGAGAATCTTTGATCAGTCTCATGTGAAGTCTAAACTGGAAAGGCTAGACATGCTGGAGAAAGAATATGCAAGGCTTACGGCAATGCAGACGCTTGCAGAGGTGAGTCTTGTGCCTTGAGCTCTGAGGCCAAGCCCGGGCTGATGGTGGATGGCAAGCATGTTTGAAGGCACTCTGTAGCGATGGGGTTTTTCCGTCTCATTACCTATGTTAATCAGTTCATTCATCAGGTTTGTATCCAACAGTAATTACTGCTACGGAGCCATTGTATGTTTTATGACAGCTGCCTGAGCAATTTTCCTTGCATATTCATTTTGTACTCCCGTGCCCTCTGCTTCATCTGATTTGCCACTCTCTACGTAGGGCTGCCCTTGAAAACAGTACAGAAGCTTCAGCAGGTTCAAAATGCGTCAGCCAGACTGATCTCTGGGACTACTAAATTTGATTGTGTATTCCCAGTCTTGGCCCGCCTGCATTAGTTCTCTGTTAGTTTCTGTGCTCAATTCAAGGTGCTGGTTATGACTCATAAAGCCCTTAGTGGTTTAGAATCTTGATACTTGTCAGAACATCTCTCCCAGAAAACAGGGACCCGTTCCACCTTTGCCTCCCAGCCCATAGTGCTGAAGGTGGCATGTAGTGAGGAACTGGGCTTTCTCCATGGTGGACCCCATTCTGTGGAACAAGCTGCCAATTGCTGCCAGGCTCCTTCCCTCCCAATATTTAGGAAATTACTTAAGACAGAATTTGACTTTCCTTCTTATATTAACTGTGTTCAGGTTGGTTGCATTGCCATACTGATTATGTTATTACACAGGAATGGAGTTTGGGGTGAGGGTTGTAGTTTTTTTTTTTATCCTGCACACTGCCCAGAATTGTGTGTATTTGTGACACGGTAGTAAAACTGCAGTACTGTAGCCAAAACTCTGCTCACAACCCAGTTCAGTTCCAGGTAGCTAGCTCAAGGTTCACTCAGCCTTCCATCCTTCTGAGGTCGGTAGACTGAGTAAGCTTGCTGGGGGAGGGGAGGGAATGTGTAGCCTGCATAATTAAATTGTATACTGCCCATAGAGTGCTTTAAGTGCTGTGGGGCAGTAGATAAGTGAAATGCTTTGCTTTGAAATGAATGAATGAATGAATGAATGAATGAATGAATACGTACGTACGTACGTACATACGTACATACATACATACCACATTGTATCTTTTGCATTTCCATAATGTTTCGTGCTCTCATCCTCCCCATGATATCTACCTATTATAGCTACACTTGTGCATCTGAAGAAGGGGACTATCCTCCATTAATGCTGATGCCAAATAGAACTTGATAGTCTGTAAGATTTCACGTGACTCATTGAAAAATGTTGGCCCCAGCAATTTAGGGGTGCCTTTAGCATTGCACCCCGAAGTCAGTCAATTCAAAATAAGCAGGTCTGTTACAGTCAAGTTGTAGTTTGATACAAGGAAGGACTCTTCTCTTCACTTACGCATTAGTTACATTTCTATCCTGCCTTTTCTCCAGTGAGACCAAGGTGGTGTACATGACTCTCCCTTTTCCTGCTCCATCCTGGCAACAACCCTGTGAGGTGGATGGCACTGAGCTAGAGCGACTAGCCCACAGTCACCCAGTGAGGTTTATGGCTCAGAGGTAATGGGAACCTTAATGGCCTGAGTCCCAGCTGAGCAGTCTAACCACTACACCGCACTAGCTTTTCATGCCATGCTGCAGGGCTTTCTGCAGACATCTGACTGGCTACTGCTGACCTTTATCCACGGTAGGCAAGACTTCAGACTTACAAGAGTGGGGTTGTTTTTACACTAGAATCCAGACAAAGTGGGAAACAGTGACTCAGAGAGACAGAGGGGGCCATTTTGCCTTCTGTAAGCCATCCTCTCTGCCTTAAAAATGGCATTAGAGGATTTGTGGGAGATGTGCAAGTATTAGAACTAGGACTTGGAAAAGTGCTTTTAGACCCCAACTTTCTGCATTCCCCCAGCTAGCATGGCCACAGATGGTGATGGTTGGTGGTCTTAGAAGGTATAATTGAAAAGAGTAATTTTTCCAGGCTTTAGTTTAAAAGTTTTACTAGCCACATAGGGCAACAACAGGTAAGTAGATCCTCTTCTCCAAGGAGAGTAGGGTCTGCAAAGGTGATGAAATCCTTGTTATAGACAGCTTACCGGGTATTTCTCTGCATGTTTTGATCACAAGTCAACCTCCCTGAGTTCAGTGGCATCATGGGAGTTGTAGTCCAATGCACCTGGAAGGCACAGGGCGAGGGCAGAACTGCTGGATAGCTCCGTGGCTTAAGTCTCTGGCTGCTGAGCCAGAAGTTGGGGAGTTTGATTCTCTACTGTGTCTCCTTGAGAGGGGCTGGACTTGATGATCCAAAGGGTCCCTTCCAGCTCTGCCGTTCAAAGGTTCAAAGGAGGTTTGTCCAGTCTGCTCCATTGTGTTGGTGCTTAGCTGTTAATTGTATTCCGTCTGTGGTAGACTTCTGCTTTTTGTTTTCTGACTTAGAGAAAAATGAAAGAACTGGAGGAGAAGCTCCAAGAGGAAGAGCGGGCACGGAAGCTGGTGCAGGAAAAAGCTGCTGAGGTAAGGAGGGCTGGCGTGGTCTCTATAGAAGGAGTGGCTGCTGCCTGTTCAGAGGAATAGTTATTGCATATCGGAATCGTGTCACTTGCTTTGGGGTCCGGTTATCCGTAAATTTATTTCATTTATTTATTTAAAATATTTTTATCCTGCTTTTCTCCTTAAAAAGGACCCAACATGGCTTGCATCATTAAAAAGACAATATTTAAAAGCTAAAAACAGTAAGTATACAAATATTAAAAAGGAATTAAACAAGTATGATATTAAAAACAGTAAGTAAAATCCGTACTAAAACACTCTGTTTAAAACAACAGAGCACCAACAGTCCATTTAAAAGCCCCTCTCAGACCACCAATCATTAAGGAAAAGCCTGCCTGAAGAGAAAGGTCTTTGCCTGTTTGCAGAAGGACAGCAAAGATGGGGCTCGCCAAGCTTCCCATGGGAGGGAGTTCCAGAGTCTAGAAACATAAATGAAGAGGCCATGGAGCGATCAGAAACTGTGTGCAGAAGGAGGCAGGTGATAATAAACTGCAGTACTGGTGAATAATCCTTCAGCAGGGAATGGAAATCTGTTCCAGCTTTCTTTAGCCTGGCATCCTTAGAAAAGTTGTACTGTATCTCTGTTGCTGGCCCCATCTTTGCTCTCTTTCTGCGAGCAGGCAAAGACTTTTGTCTTCAGGCAAGCTTTCCCTTAGTGACTGGCTGCCCAACAAGGTTTTAAAACACTTGGTGGTTTGTATGTTTTGTGGCTTTAAAATCTGTTCCAGTAATATTTTTATCTAGCATTTTGAATAATTTTTAATGTGTTTATTTAATTCTTTTAAAAATATTTGAATAACACGGTTTTTAGCTTTCGGATACTGATTTTTTAAATGATGTAAGCCCCCTTGGGTTCTTTTTTTGTTTTTTTTTAGGAGAAAGGTGAGATAACAATATTTCAAATAAATAAACTCCAGTCATCCTCAGCTTGTGTGGTTGATGGACGTCGTAGTTTAATATGCAAGGAAGGTGCTGATTTGGGCCAGGTTGTTGTCTGGCCTGCTGATGACCAGCCTGCTGTTGTCTCGTTTTGCTGAGTCTTCCTTTGGAGGACGTGTACAGGAGCCATTTTGAGTTGTGAGGGAGCACTCCCCTGCTTTCCCTCTTTTCCACTCAGTTAGCCTCCATGGAATGAAAGATGTGTTATCTAAGCGTTTCATGATACCATTCCTCGGTCTCAAATAATGAAGCAGTAGTTTGGTTGGCAAGCTCAGTACCTGGCTGCAGAACCATGAGTTGGGAGTTCAGATCCCCCCTGTGCCTCCTGGGAGAGGATCCAGCCAAGATCTCCTGTGTGGCTGATGGAGTTACAAGCCATGCCACCTCTGCAATCCTCGGTAAGCTGCACGGTGGCCTCAGAGTGCCACTAGGAGAAGAGAGTAGTAAATTCCATTATTTGGAATCAGCTTGATGGTCTATAATTGTTATTGTCAGTTTGCTAAATATGTCTAGATTAACATTCTCTAACCTAGTGCTCTTCTAAAGGACTGGACTACAATTCCCATAGTCCAACATACCCCAAGAGTGACAGCTTGGGGAAGGTTGGGGTAAAATGGTTGTCAAATGTCCCTCTGCTGCCTTTTGGTCCAAACAAGATTTTGGAGGAGCAGCAAAGGGAATGGGGAACACCCAGGTTCCTGATCAGCTTCTACTGCAAAGGGAAGGATACAAAATGGAGCGGAGAATTGGATGCTTCCTTGGACTGTAATTCTCAGAATTTCCCAGCTGAGGTAAAAATGTACCTTTTCCAAGTTATAGTAAAGAGTGCTTAATCTTCCTCTTTCCTGTAATTATATCCCTGTGTTTTCTTCCTGATTTCCTCCATTTGGGACTTCAGAGGCATCTTTGGGGTAGAAACAGCGAGGAAGTGTTCAAATCCCCCGAGGAATCGCATTTGTTTACTTTCTCCAAATATCTGGGGATAATTTCACATTTTTGGCTGATCAAAAGTTAATATGCTACTAGTTATTTCTTTGCTGTTACATCCCTGAGTTTCAACTCGTGGTGGTGTTACACACTACCAGGTTGCTTCTGATTTATGGTGACCTTAATAGGGGTTTTTCTTCTTCTTCTTTTTTCATATGTGAAATGGTCAAGGAGTGGTGTATCATTTTCAGCCTCCCTTCCCATGGATTTCAGTGACTCAACAGAGATTTGAACCCAGTCCCAGTCTGACACCCCTCCACTGCACCACACTGTCTCTCCGTCATCTCCTATTATATTGAATTTAAGGAAAAATAATAATTCCCAGGCTTGTCTCGACAGCTTCAGACTGGATTGGAAGCAAACAGAAGGTTGCTGCAGGCACAGAAGCAGGCAGTCCTGGGGTCTGGACCTTCAAAACCAAAGAAAGCAAAGAAGAAAGCAAAGCAGCTGGAGAAGGTATGTGCACAAATAGAAGCTGCTGTCTTTAGTATTGAGAAGAAAACAAAATCCAAAATTCACAGGCAGACAATCTCTGGATTAGGACCTGCTGTAATTCTACAACAGGGTAGAAGCTCTGAGAAGTTCTGATAATGATAGCTGAAAGGTGCAAATTTACACAGTTCTAGAAGATATAGTGCCATGGCAACAAAAACAGGCATAGATTATTATAAATAACTCTACTATAGAATTCCTGGGTAAAAATCTAAAAGCAGGACCACACTGAACAAAAGCTTTTTGAAGGAGCCAAGGTTTGGATTAAACAGCAAAAAGAACATGAATGTTGGCTTCTGAGCAGCCTCGTTGACACCACAATTAAAAAGCAACGAGGGATCGTTGGCTGAGCAGTATCACTGCTGAATAAAATGGCACTTCACGTGTCATTGCTGAATGAAGGCATCATTGCTTAGTGGCTGTTCTCTTGGAGCAGGGCCTTTTTAGTGGTAGCGCCAAACAAGGTTCTCTGATTGTTTCCTCCATGATCTGCTTTTGAGCTCCAATACCAGACACTGAAGTAGGAGAGCTTTGACTGATCTAGCAAGGTTATTCCCCCCACCCCGCCCCTTAGGTCTGGGAAGAATGGTTTTGAATACCAGCTTAGAATACAGTGGTGTAGTCTGATCGATATGGAGTTACTTGGAGTACAACTCCCTGAATTTCCCAGTCAGTTTGTCCACTGGCGTCCCCAAAAGTAACTTTTCTAAAGTTTGAGTAGACTGAGTTAATGGTCCCATCTTATAATAAGAATTCTGTAAAGTTGATTCAGGGTTATGGCAACTGTTTCCAGAGTTTTCTAGGTAGAAAATACTCAGACGTGGTTTGCCATTCTCTTCTGGGGGTGCTTTGAGATTGTGTGGCTTGCCCAAGGCTACACAGGCTGGCTCCTGTGTGAATCAAATCCAGCAACCAAGTATTCCAGCTCTCTCAGCTTTCCAGTCAACACTTACCTGTATATCTAGTGTATAATGGGGGTGAGCTCTGCATTGTTTCTTCTAGTGAGAGTGTCCTTTTTGCTTTCTTTTCTTAGAATGACTCTGGAATGAGCCACTTCCATCCTCAGCCTCATTACAGGCTGAGGTTGGGTGACGTGCCATTTGTTGCTGGAAAGGTAAGGAAAAAATTGCTCTCAGAGCCCTGCTTAACTTAGTGGTAACTCTGTGTTCAGAGGCAATGTCTCAGCCTTTCCTAATCTTAGATTCCCAAATGGTTTCGACTAGACATGGGGACGAATATAAGACCGAATCAGGATATTCAATGAATATCTCTTGATTCGTCAGATATTTGTTGCCTCGTATTCTTGGAGTCCAGAGACCCCAATGAATATGAAGCAACGAATATAACCCTTTTATATTTGTCCCGTCATTCCCTATCTGCTTATGCCCCTGCGGATCAGCTGTTCCTCAGGGGTATAAGCAGAGAGGGATTTTCCCTTCCAGCGGCTTGCTAAAGCCTGCCAGAAGGGAAACCCACCCCCGGGGATGGGGGATGGCTTGCATTGGGCTTTCCCCCTCTTTCTATGCCCGACGGCGGCATAGGAAGAGGGGGAAAGGGATCAACGCGATCCCCTGGCTCCGCTGCCTTTGCAAACCAATCGCCCGGCTCCTCTGCCTCTTTCTGTGCCCCGGCATGGTCTAAAGAGTTGAATGTTTACATATTTTTGTCTGCTTTGACATACAGTAACATTTGCATATTTCCACTTGCTAGTAGTTACTTAATGTGCTTGTAGATCGATCTGCTTGTTTTGAAGTATCTTTCTGTCAGCTTGTAGTGCCTAGAGCAATGGTTCCCAGCCTTTGGTCCCCAGATGTTCTTAAGACTAAAACTCCCAGAAGCCTTCCTTACTAGCTGTGTTGAGCAGGATTTCTGGGAATTGCAGTCTACGGGCACCTGGAGACCCGAGGCTAGGAAGCAATGGCTAAAGCAATAGATTCCGAACCTTTGTATCACAACTGCATTTTAATTTTGGAATATTGCTCAGTTCCTCCCCGTCTTTTCTTTACTGTCGTCCAGACTCATGTTTACAGGCAGAAAAAAGTTAAATGTAAATATCTTATTTATTATTTATTCAACTTTTATACCACCCATCTGGCTACCAAGGCCAGATAATTTCTTTACTAAAAATAATATTAATTTTTCATGATATGCAGTTTGAAAATTTAAAAAAGTCTGTTGAAACTCGTAAACAGTTTTTTTTTCCGTTATGAAAAAATTATATTCTCTCATCTCCCCATAGAACTTATTCATGTTTCCCAGTATGGGATCTGGTGGTCTGTCATTAGTTGCCATGTGTTCAGCAGTTAAGCTTTTTTCATTGTGTGTGTGTACAAATATACATATGTACATGCATATGTATCTGTATGTATTCTATAATAATGGATTGAACAGCTATATTTATTTGTTCAATAAAAGTCTGTCTCTTTCTTCAGAAAATGGGTTGCATTTTATCACTTCTCGGTGAGTGGATGCACTTAGCCTTCAATACACAGGCAATAGTTTTGGTCTCCTCTGTCTCTTCTCTCCCTTAACGTTCAGTCTACCAGCCCCAGCCATTCGGTGGGAGCCAATGTGCAACATGTGCTGCACCTTATGAAGCATCACTCAAAAGCCCTTTGTAATGACCGGGTGGTCAGCGAATTCCCCCTGAGTCAACAGGCAAGCAGAGGCCGGAGATCTTCCCTGTCGTCCATTTCGTCCTCTTCCCAGGGAGACCTTTCTGAAGTGCTGCTGACTTTGCAAGATGAACTTGGGCAGATGAGTTTGTGAGTTGAAAGTTTTGAAGAAATAGGTTCCAGCCCACTCGGATGCTGAAACACGTGGATTATAGCGAACTCTATTTTAATAGCAAACGCTGTACATAGTATAGTCTCTGGCTCCCTCTGGATTTCCTTTTGTTTCCTCTTTCCGCAAGGCAGAATTTTTAATTCTGTTTAGAAGAAGGAAAATCTTTCAAAGGAAAGAAAATCTGTGACATTGCGTGCAGCATCAGTGAGTGCATTTAAAACAGTCAATTAGGCTGTGTGCTGCTTCTGGGATGAGTATTTTCTTGCCCATTTGAAATAGCAAGAGAAGAGACCTCTGCAGGCAATGGGGTGGGATGGGGGAGGTACTTCTGTCCCCCACTGTGTGAAAATGTGTAACCAAGAGATTCTTAACAAACTTAAGCCTTTTTTAACCCACCCACCCCCCGGCTCCCTATCTTTCCACTATGCTTAAGTGATCACCAGCATTTGGCAAAACTAATCCACGATGCTCCGACCGTTGCCTTACGGGAAGACCTGGAGAGGGAACTGGAAGTTCTGGTGAAAAAGATGGAGGCCAAAGCTGAACAGATCTCGAAAATCAAGAAGCATCAGGCACGGGTGAGGTACTTTGGCAACTTCCATCTGGTGTCTGTGAAGTAATCAATTGGGAAGTTTTTTTTCTCTCCTTTAGATATGCTCTATGTTGAGGTGGAAACACAGATGTTGTACATCTAGTAGAAAAAACCCAAATGCACACTTACAAGATGGGAGATACTTGGCTCAGTAATACTACAAGTGAGAAGGATCTTGGATTTGTTGTGGATCAAAATTTGAATATGAGCCAACAGTGCAGGGTGGCTGCAAAAAAGCCAATTGCAGTTTTAGGAGGCATTAACAGAAGTGTAATCTCCAAATCCTGTGATATATTTGTCCCCCTGTGTTCAGCGCTGATTAGGCTTCATCTAGAGTACTGTGTCCAGTTCTGGACACCACACTTCAAGAAGGATGCTGACAAATTGGAACAAATTCAGAGAAGGGCAACAAGGATGATCAGGGGGCTGGAAACTATGTCCTGTGAGGAAAGGCTGAAAGAATTGGGCATGTTTAACCTTGAGAAAAGAAGTTTGAGGGGAGATATTAAAAGCATTTTTCAAATACTTGAAAGGTAGTCATACAGAGGAAGGGCAGGATCTGTTCTCAATTATCCCAGAGTGCAGCACATGTAATATTGGGCTCAAGCTAGATTTAGGCTGAATATCATGAAAAAACGTCTTAACTGTTAGAGCTGTACGACAGTGGAACCAATTACCTCAGGAGGTGGTGATTGCGCCAACGCTGGAGGCAGTTAAGAGAAAATTGGATAATTGTCCGTCAGAGCTGCTTTGATTTGGATTTCTTCTTTGAGCAGGGAGTTGGACTTGATGGCCTTTTAGGCCCCTTCCAGCCCAATTATTCTGTGATTCTA
The DNA here is from genome assembly GCA_037013535.1 of Intellagama lesueurii. NCBI lineage: Eukaryota > Metazoa > Chordata > Lepidosauria > Squamata > Agamidae > Intellagama > Intellagama lesueurii. The sequence continues at coordinate 15,176,086 of JBAJHW010000003.1, forward strand.
TGATTCTGTGTCCAGAGTAATATGGGTAAGCATAAGTGGAAAGTTCCATAGCAACTGAGCTACTTGAAGCCTTTGAGACAGGGACAGTAAATTGGGAAGTGCTTCTTGACTTCTACTGTGAACACAGAACTTCTGGCCAAGTTGCAGAGCATAGAAAAGTTCAATTTTTGGATTTTGAATTCTCCAGCCAGTAGGATGTTAGGTATGGGTCCAAAAAGCTAACTTTTCCAGTCTTTGCTGTCTACTCTGATCAGGAGCAGTTTACCAAAGTCAGGAGCACTGTCCTTGCTCCCTGAGATTCTGTGCTTTAAAACTGGAACCAGGAACCAACCCTTTCCAGTTTTAGCACTGGTGGGTTGAATTCTTTATATAAGTATGGACTGTGAAAAATCTGTAATGGTGCTCGCACATTCGGCTTCCAAGATGTTTCCTTACAACAAGTGTGAAGAACATTTTTGTTTCTCTTGAGGGTTCCATACATTTGGGGGGCAGTGTTTCGGAGACCACACACAATCGGAGGACAGCTAGAATATGTGGGAAGCCCTCTTCTCTCTTTCTGTGTACTTCCTTCTCCCCACTCCCAACCAGGCACCTGAACAGAGACCGATTATTTACAAGGAGTATAACATTGCTTGCAGAGGTTTTTGAAATGACCCCATCTTGAACTATGATTTAAAATTTAAAACACAACAACACTCTGCATTGCACAGTCTCACCATCATAATTGAGAGACTGTTGGGTGTCAGGATTGGCTATGGGAGAGAATGTTTTTCTGACGTGAAGGTGGCCATTCTTAAATGGCGGCTCTCCTCATCCCTCTTTTAGCTGGAGAAACACAAGAGACAAAGCAAAGGCAAGCGGTCGAGTTCTGAAGAGCCACGACGGATCAGTGGCGAAGAGAAAATGGCGCCCGTTCCTGTCAAGGTGAAAGACTTTGGCCTGAAGGGGAAGCCAGGTGAGCGCGGCAAGAAGAGCCTGCAGTTGCTGAGGGAAATGCAAAGCATCCAGACCTCCCTTCAGAAAGATGACATCAGTTGGGACTATTGAAGCCTCTCGCTCTCTTTTTTTAATCGTTGTTAACATTTTCGTCATTCTAGCTGTAGCCCAGCTGGTTTCACTGCTGGGCGAAAGATTATGCCATAGGCGCACTTTCTAAACAACCCTCCCCATATCCCACCTGTAGGCCAGCCAGATCACATTTCAGTTCTGATGGCAAGTGGGGGATGAGTGGAAAGGAGAATAAGACCACCCTATTGTTGTTAGTATTATTATTTTAATATGTTACTGGGCCCTTTGCATTTCTGCCAGTGGTGGGTTTGCTGTGAAGCTTAATCCTTGCCCTACAGCTTTGCCTTAAACACTTAAGTTAATTGTTCACCCCAGGGAAGCTAAAGACAATAATCCCCACCCACCCCCAAATTGGAGGTGACAAAGGTATTGCTGCCTTTGGCATACCGTCTGTGTGAATTTTTGCTCTCTCTCATAAGCATACACAATCTTTGACAAAAGATGATAATGGGAGGAAAGGGATCCCATAAGACTTATAAGTAATAATGGCTTCATTGTGACCGGTTCAGTAGGTGCTTTGTTCGACTTAGACAGGTTTTTCACTTTTCTTCTTCTTTTCTACTGTCCTCTTTTTGTGTGTGGCGTGTGCTGTGTTACTGCCACTTCATTCCTTCATCCCTTAGCATTTTATGGTAAAATATTCCCCATTTTGAAATATGAATTTTATATAAAAGGGCAAGCAAACAAGCAATCACTTTGACATTAAATAACTTTTTTTAAAAAAAACTTCTTAACATTCAGGGCGGTTCAGATTTTGGTCTGTGGTAACTTTAATAAGGAGGTTTCAGAATGGAACGGAATAGCCATGTGGATGTTCTCGTAGAACATGAGGTAAATGTAAATATATATAAAAAATCAGATCATGCTGTTCTTACATTGGCAGCTTCTTTTTAACCTTAAAACTATTATTTGTGGTCTAGGAGATCTGGTGGCTGTTGTGGATATAAAATGATGTATAAACAAATATATTATTTATTACATTAATAATGGGAAAGATTTCTAATGATTGGAATGTAAGGCTGGCTCAGATTGCCTGCATTTTTCTGAGATTTGACTGGAATCCAATAAAGGCAACTTGCTAAGTGAAGAAATGAAGTGGGAAACCATTGACAGGTGGACTTGGCAAGTCTAATGCTAACCCAGAAAGGTTTTGAATGTGGGTTGTGTCAAGAATTGGTGTTTCCATTTTTGTTAACATTCTATGCTCCCCTTGTGATCTGTGCTATCTGTAGAGCGAATTGTCTCTTACTAACTGGACAGTGGATAATCCTATATTTATCATCATGTGCTAAAGCAGAAGATGAAGCATCCGTGGTTCCTCCGGCCTGCTTACTTCATAATCCCGCATGAAAACGTCTGAGTGGCCTACGAGGGGGCAAGGAAGAGGAGTATAGTGTTAATGGGTAGAAATGCTGTAAGTGGAAAGCATGGGGCAACACAAAACATTTGGACAGAAGATGGTTCTTTAGAAAAGAAGATCTTTGTTCCATCTGGAATCAGTCTACAAGAAGTCTTTCTGGTGGTAAATCTGTTGATACAACTGAAACAAGTTTAATACCTTCCTCTTTCTTGTTAGAGTTACTGTTGATAGTTGGAGCCTTGGGTTTAAATTTGTCTTCAGCTATGAAAACATTAGTGCTTGGCATTAAGTGTCTCTTAGGTTTGTCAACATAACCTTGAAATAACAGGACCGTAAGAGTTTTAAAAACCTTTCTTGATTTGCTCTAAGGCAGTGGTTCCCAACCTTGGGTCCCCAGAAGTTTTTGGACTACAAACTCCCAGAAGCCTTCACCACTCGCTGTGCTGGCCAGGATTGCTGGGAGTTGTAGTCCAAGAACATCTGGGGACCCAAGGTTGGGAAGTTAGGCATTATTGGAGCTATGCCCTCTTTCGCACCATTCATAACTTGGTTTACAGAACTGACAAACAGAAGCCTACACTCTGCCTAAAAATAGGACTGGCATCTTCTGTCTGCAGTGTGAAGAGCTATTCTGCATACTGATTTGAAGCCATCCAGTTTGCGCTGTGGTTTATTGTGTATGCAGATAACTTGTGCAATATATATGCAATACAGTCAACCCTCGATTTACGAATTTAATCCGTTCCGGATTAAAGTTTGTACGTCGAAAAGTTTGTATGTCGAACTATGCATTCCCATAGGAATGCATTGAAAACCCATTAATCCGTTCCGGCCGAAGAACCCCCCCCCCCCCAAAAAAAGAAATGAAAAATAAAACACTTGCAGTCACACACTGGGACTGCAAAACACACACACACACAAAACAAAAACATCCAAAAATAAACATTTGAGCAAGTCCCACGGTGGGACTGAAAAAAAAAATAAAAAAAATCACCAAAAAACAACAACACAGAAACATACCCCCCCAGCCCAAACCTACCCTCCAAAACCCACCCAGAACAACTTTTTAAAAAGAAAAAACAGCAGCACCTTACCGTCCGAAGCCTCCCTAGCAAAGCACCAGCACCCACGGCTTCTCCTTCTCTTGCGCAGCTTCGGCGGCGCTTACTCGCGAGTAGACCCGCGCTGTCCGCGGCGCTTACTCACGAGTAGACCCGCGCCAGGGATGGGCAGGGAGCGCACCGGACTGCCGCCCCCCCCTCGCCCGCCGCTGCCTTTTTTACCTGCTGGGCAAGCCTCTGAGACCCAGCGCCGATCAGCTGAGAGGCGGGGAGAGGGTGGGCGGGAGCGGAGAAGAGCACAAAATGGCTGCCGGGAAGGCAGGGAAATAAAAAAATGGTGCTTCTCCCCTGCCCCCGGGAGGCTTCTGAAAGTGGCGCTTGCTGCGGGGGGGGGGGGGGAGGGAAGTTCCCTGCCTTCCCCGTGGGTTTTTTTTTCCTGTTCGTAACTCGGAAAAAGTTCTCAAGTCGAGTCTGTTTTTTCCTATTAGAGCGGTTCGTAAGTTGAAATGTTCGTATCTGGAGCCGTTCGTAAGTCGAGGGTTGACTGTATAGGATGAAATGTCGAATAATCACTTTTTTGATCACTTTCTAAATATATGTGTCTCCTTCCAATACTTCCTCCCCACCATGTTCCAGTTTTCATGTAGGTAGTTGTTGGGCCTGGGGAGCTTCTGGTTCTCCAGATGTTGGACTCCATTTCCCATCACCACCAGGCTAGCATGGCTAATTGTGGTGGCAGCTTTGATTTAGCAACAACTGGAGAAACATTGGTTCCCCAGATCTGCATTCCATGGTAGTGTTCTCTTTATGCATAAATAAGGGTTGGATGATTAAGGTTTAACAATTCTAAATCAAATCTTTAAACAAATGTGCCTAATTACATGCAGAGGACTGGATCTTTTTGATGGTTTTGGAGTGCAGTGCCTCAGCAGGCATATAGTGTACCATGCAGCAGTCCATCATCTCACAGCTGTGTGTACCGGAGTTTGCTCTGTTTGAAGCGATAGGGCTTTCCACTTTGCGACAGCTGGGTGAATTTCTCCTTAGGTCGGTCATAAGGGGGGGGGAAACCATACATGGAGTGAACATGGAGTGCATGGTGGACAACAGTGAAACTGCATCCAATTTTCAATGTGGACTGATTCATGTGCCTTGTTTAAGTCACTACCTTCTTCATTTATTTTACAGTAGAATCCCCGTATCCGTGAGGGATCAGTTCCAAGCCCACTCCCCACGGATACTGAAAACCGTGGACAATAGCGAACCCTATAATCTGTTGGACTCAGAGCTCTGCCTGCATCTGTAAGGCCAGTAACCAAGGATGGCTGGTGACAACAATGCTCAGGAGGTAGTGGGAACTGCCTCAAACTGGCGAGAGACTAGGTGAAATGGTGGCCAATTACCTATATCAGGGGTCATCAACCCCCGGTCCACGGCCCAGTGCCGGTCCGTGGGCTTCCTTTAACTGGGCCGTGGACACGGATCTCCGCCCCCCCCCGCATACACGCACGGGTGAGCGTGGCGCGCTTGTGGAGGGGCGTGTCATGCTCGCCACCCGCAAGCGCGACACACCCACCCACTCTCAAAATCTGCCTGGCTTCTAATTTCAGCCCAACCTGAAGCGGGAGCAGCAGCGGCGGCACCTACTTGGCGAGTGCGGGGCTTCCTCCCCGCCTCGTAGGGGCTGGGTCCCGCCTGCCCCCCCGAAGCGCCCACGCGTCCAGAAGGGGAGCCCTCTCCTTGCTCGGCAGTCTTCTCCCTCAGGGGTTTGGCGCCACTGGGGCTTCTACTTTTAGCTCTCTCTCTCCCCCCCCCCCCGCTCTTCGCGGGTCACCTGGCGAGGCTGCTGCTGCTGTCGCCTTGTCCTCTCTGCGGCTGAGGTAAAGGAGGGGCCCCGCTCGCAACCTGGCTGCGCGCTTCTCCTTCCTCCCGCCTGGCGCTCCTCCACTCCCTGCCCAGACGTGCCACGGGAGGGGGTGATGCTGAGAGAACAGCCTTCTCTTGCGTGCTCCCCTCCCCCTGTCTCCTTTCTCAGCGTGCCGCAGAGAGCTCGCGTCCGTCCATCCGTCCGTCTTGATGGTCTGTCGCTCATTCCCTCCCTCTCTCTTCCTTTCCTTTTCCTTTCCTGCTGCTGCTTGTTTGCCGCTGCCGCCAGGGCCGAAGAGCCGCGGCCAACAAGGAACAAGGAACAAACAAAAAGGTATCCAGACCAATAATTGATTATTCTTCCTGCACTGCTTCTTCCATTCATTTTACCTTTTACCTGTATGATCAGCAGTAACAATCTGTCACAGATTGCTACAAATACCATCTCCATCTGCAGCTCTTGGAAACCTCTTGGTCCAACCCTTGGATCTCTATCCTTCAGGATCAAGAGAAAGAGGAGAACTTTTTTTCTTATGTCCAAATGGGAATGCCACTAGTTTGATGTTTTCTTGATAAATCAGCAATGCTGATCATGTGAGCCCTGTCTCGGTAATTCACCTCTTGTGTGATAAGAGGCAGAATCAGGAGGAAATCAGTATAGTGTCAGGCCTGTGATTATTCTTGTGGATATTCTACATTTGGAGGGGTGGGAGATGGAACTTTGCTAGTGGCAGTCAAGACTGCTTTTGGGATGAACTGTGGAGCTGTTGAAAAAGAATGCAAAAGAGAAAATGTAGAGGAGACATGTAAACTGTCTGGAAAGCATTTGAGAATTTTTGTAGTTAAAATATTCCGCTGTGGTCCTTTGTTGACTATTGACACTTTGGAATATACAGTAATACTATGAATTTCCAAAACACCGTAGATTTATTCACATGATATTTTAAAGTTCATGAAATTAATATTCAATGTTTTCCTCCACCACTGTTATTTAATCTCTGCCCACCCACTCCCGAAATAAAGAGACGGACACAGGTGTTGGAGTTAACTAGGGCCACACTTTATTGCTTTTAACCTCCAATCACTCTCATCCTGCAGAGGGGCCTGGACGTCATGTGGATCCCTGGGGCAGGCTCTAGGGGTATCTCTTACCCCCTCTCCAATCCTAAGCAGGTGAGTCCCAAGCCCCTAGTCAGAGCTGTCCCCTGAACAGCTCGTACCCAGCTGGCCACAGACTGGGAAGAAAAACCTCCCTATCTGCCATCCATCCAATTGTCTAGAACCAATGGATGGGACTATACCTTATTCACCCCTCATCCCAGCAAGTGAAACGCTAGATCCTGGTTGCTGTGATGCTGGCAGTAGAACCCCATGTGCTTTTTGGGAGCTCAATGAAACTCACCTTCTCTTCCGCACTACCTGACAGTTTGACCTATTTAAACGTGACTCAAACCTAGAATAGCCCTCAGAATCCCATGGGTAAACAGTGTGGGATAGGCAAAAATACGTCCGCCCACCTTTTATATGCCAATCAGGTGAGACGGACCCAAAATTCCTATCCGGCCCCGAAGCGACCACCTCAGCCACACTGGACCCAGGGCGGGCAGGTTAACTCAAAGGAAAAAGGGCTGACTGGGGGCAGAAGGATCTTATAATTGTACCAACATCCAGCCCCAGCACAGCCTTGTGGGAAGCGCCAATTGGTGCCTCTACCTGCCTATGTCAGATCAGGAGACGTGGGAAAAATAGTTCCAAGCCAGCGTATGAATCCACGCTGGCAGAGGTATACATTGCCCACCAGTTCCAGAAATACAGAGATGGACTCAAGTGTTGGAGTTAACTAGGAACACACTTAACTGATTTTAACCCCTCTATTGAGGGGTGGGTTGTGGGGGGCATGTTATAAATGGTGTGAGGGATTGGTTAGGGCTGTCGGGCATGTGGGGCATGGAAGGGATGAGGGGAGTGCATAGTGGGATGCCTTTTGTCCATGTGGGGCAGAGGAGTCGTCATGTGGCATGGTGTGGGATTGGGAGGGGAGGATCTCCTGTAGGGGAGCCATACGGCTGGGAAGAAGGTGGAGTGTGTATGTATGAGAGGGGAGTTGGGTGGGTCTAGAGGTGATGGGGTTTTTTTTTAAAAGTAATAGTATGTCTGGGTATGTGCATATGAAGAGCAATGATGGGGGATTGTGGGTAGGAGGAGAAGAGACATGTTCTGTCGGTTGCTGGAGGAAGGGAGGTGTGGGGAGGGCAGGTCAATGTGATAGTGGATGAATTCAGATGTAGGGACTGAGTGGGGTGGTGGTGAAGATTTGGCTAAGGAGTGAGATGGAGACGAAATGTGTGAAGTATATATGGGAGAAAGCAGGTCTGGATAGGACCTTGTGTTCCTCCCAAACATTTACTTACCTCTCCTGCCAACAACCTATTTTGTTGTTTAGTCATTACGTTGTGTCCGACTCTTCATGACCCCATGGACCAGAGCACGCCAGGCCCTCCTGTCTTCCACTGCCTCCCGGAGTTTGGTCAAATTCATGTTGGTAGCTTCGATGACACTGTCCAACCATCTCGTCCTCTGTCGTCCCCTTCTCCTCTTGCCTTTACACTTTCCCAACATCAGGGTCTTTTCCAGGGAGTCTTCTCTTCTCATGAGATGGCCAAAGTACTGGAGCCTCAGCTTCAGGATCTGTCTTTCCAGTGAGCACTCAGGGTTGATTTCCTTTAGAATGGATAGGTTTCTTCTCCTTGCAGTCCAAGGGACTCTCAAGAGTCTCCTCCAGCACCACAGTTCAAAAGCATCAATTCTTCGGCGGTCAGCCTTCTTTATGGTCTAGCTCTCACTTCCATACATCACGACTGGAATAACCATAGTAGTTGGAACATTCTTTGGCACTGCCCTTCTTTGGGATTGGGATGTAGACTGATCTTTTCCAGTCCTCTGGCCACTGCTGAGTTTTCCAAACTTGCTGCATATTGAGTGTAGCACCTTAACAGCGTCATCTTTTAAGATTTTAAATAGTTCAACTGGAATGCCATCACCTCCACTGGCCTTGTTGTTAGCCATGCTTTCTAAGGCCCACTTGACTTCACTCTCCAGGATATCTGGCTCAAGGTCAGCAACCACACTACAGTGGTGCCTCGACTTACGACCATAATCCATTCTAGAAGATGTGCATAACTCGAAATGGTCGTAAGTTGAAGCACCATTTCCCATAGGAATACGTAGAAACCCCATTAATCTGTTCCGGCCGGGGGAAAAAAAACCCAAAAAATAAATAAAATAAAAATAAAACACTGGAAGCCCCATAGGAATGCACTGGGGGCAAAAAACAAACACACAAAAACAAACAAACAAACAAAAAACACAGCCAGCCCCAGCGGAATGCTATGGGGCTGGGAAAAAAGACTCAAAAGCCCCCACACACACACAGCCAGCCCCAGCAGAACGCCATGGGGCTGGGGGAAAAAACACAACACCCCCAAACACAGCCAGCCCCAGCGGAATGCGATGGGGCTGGGAAAAAACACACAACCCCCCCCCCCACACACAGCCAGCCTCAGCGGAACGCTATGGGGCTTGGAAAAAACACTCAGAAACAACCCCCCCCCACACACACACAGCCAGCCCCAGCAGAATGCGATGGGGCTGGGGAAAAAAAACACAAACCCCCCCCCACACACAGCCAGCCCCAGCAGAACGCCATGGGGCTGGGGGAAAAAACACCCCCACATACACACAGCCAGCCCGAACGCGATGGGGCTGGGAAAAAAAAGACAAAAACACCCCCACATACACACAGCCAGCCCGAACGCGATGGGGCTGGGGAAAAAAACACATCAAAACACAAAAAACATCACAGCACAGGAGGGAAGGCAGTAAAACTGGAAAAAATAAACCAAAACCAGTTTTGATCTCTTACCTGGTCGATGTCTTTACCTGTATAAGGAGGCAAGGTTGTGAAAATGCAAAAAATAAACCAAAATTAGGTTTGCTCTCTTACCTGGTTGGTGTCTTGGCCTGTATAAGGAGGGAAGGCAGTTAAAACGGAAAAAATGAACAGAAATTGGTTTTGATTCCTTACCTGGTCAATGTCTTCACCTGCATAAGGAGGGAAGGTGGTAAAAATGGAAAAAATAAACTAAAATTAGATTTGATCTCCTACCTGGTCGGTGTCTTTTCCTGTATGAGAAGGGAAGGTAGTAAAATATAAATAAATCTAAATTGAGTTTTGATCCCTTACCTGGTCAGTGGCTAACCATAAGATATGTTGTTTTACCTAGAAGATAGTTGTGTGATATGTATTAACATTTATAAACCACTATCTCTTTAAATTTTGAGCAAGTAATTAACACTATGAATATGAAAATAAATACAAGAGAAATCAACCCAGAAAGAGAACTATTAAGCTGAAAAAGTCAATAGATCCTGGCATATTAACACATTAAATGGGTAAATATTTCAGACACAATAATCTTTGGAACCCTTCAGACTCGGAAACAATATGTAAAGAGGTCTGTTGTTCATTTCTGAACAACATAAACAAAAACTTTTTTTCTAATTATGGTTACTAAGGAACGAGATTAACCGAATACAATCTAATGAATACTAGGGATGAAATACACAGATTAATCATGCAGAGTGGGCAAATGTTTCAGAAATGAAACATTTCTGTTTCATTTCCAACAACTACACCCATGGCTCCATCAGAAAGGGGGCACCCAGAAAAGGATCCCCACAAATGCTACTCTTTCCCATCTGTGTGGGAAGTCTGTTATTGAAATCCAGCTTACATCTGGCTGCCCCCTAACAAACCCATTTATCTCCTTTAAAAAAGAACAGCAACCTCTCAAAAGTACCACATCAACTGCCCTGCCAGACCTCACCACCTTAAACCTACACTACCCAGGCAACGCCTTAATGTATTTTCCAGAGCTATAGACAAAACAGGAAGCAATCCTGTCCATTGATACAGAGTACGTCTCTACAAACTATGAACCTGAATGGCTGAGAAAGTCCACGGTTAAGCCCGGGTGAAAGGTAAATGTAAGTAATTTTGAAAATAACTCACGCTGCTCCCAATGGCTGTTGAGGCAGGAAAGCAGCAAGTGGGCAAAGACCAACTGTCAAGAACTTAAGAGCACTGTTGTGTCAGCAATCATGTGACCTCAGAGGTCATGTGACACCTTCACTCATTATGTCCTCAGCGGTATGTCAATAGTTATTTAAATGTCTCTCACACTCTTAAGCCCAACCAGGCTGCTTGCAAGAGTAAAATAAAAGTCTTGTCCTGTGGCTCATAAATACTTCTGCATGGGCTGCTGTCTGGCTGTTTTGTTTTTGTTTTTCTTATAAGCTCATAAATGATAAGTAGTATCTCCAAATGAGCATCCATTAACTATCTTAGTTAATGATGTGGAGCTATTTACCTACTCCTTTTTAGGTCAAGAATGGAATATTAGAAGATGTTGGAGAACTAATTGCCATTCAAAGCACTATTTATGTCACAGAACCCTGGTCCAAATTCAGAAAATGTTAGCACTAAAATAAATCTTCCTTTCTTTTTCTCGTCCTGACTTAGGGCACAATCCTAACTAGCCAGGCTGGCCTTAGGCTGGCTGAACCAGACTCTCACAATTAAGAGGGAGATGCCTGTTAAAGGTACAGTGTGCTATTTCCCCCAAATGCAAGTCCTTTCTGCAGCTGCCATGAAACCCATTGCAACACCAGTTTGCACCGTAGAAGGCTAAGCCCCTCCTAGTGCATCTGGTGCAGTCAGAGTGCCCCCATGACATCTGCCTTTCTCTCATTTAAATGTCCATCCACCCCACTGTCTGAGAGAACCAGAGGAGGCAGCCAAAGAAAACTTCTGTTTATTGATCTATAGCAGGCTTGTCCAGCCCGCGGGCTGCATGCGGCCCAGGTCGGCTCGTAATGCGGCCCAGTGGAATTTTTTATTTTTTAAGAAATTCCAAAGTTCGAATTTCCTGCCCTTTCCCCCTGTCTTTTTGCCTTCGGAGGTCTCAAATGGCTTCCTCCGATGTCAGAAAAAGCAGAACCTTACCTCCACTACCGTGCCTTTGGCGGCGCTTACTCGCGAGTAGACCCGCGCTTTCCGCGGCGCTTACTCACGAGTAGACCCGCCGCCGCGATCGGACCTCCAGGAGGTCTCCAAGGGCTTTCCCCCGACATTGGAGGGAGCCCTTGCAGGCCTCCGAAGGCAAAAAGGCAGGGGGAAAGGGCGGAAAATTTGAATTGGGGGAAAGCCCAAACACTGCAAGTCCCACACTGGGACTGCAAAAAACCAAAACCAAAAACAAACCAATCCAAAAATAAACATTGGAGCAAGTCCCACGCTGGGACTGCAAAAAAAAAAAAAAAAAAAAAAAAAAAAAAAAAAATCACCAAAAAACAAAACAACACAGAAACATAACCCCCCCAGCCCAAACCTACCCTCCAAAACCCACCCAGATCAACTTTTTTAAAAGGAAAAAGCAGAACCTTACCTCCACTGCCGCACCTTCGGTGGTGCTTACTTGTGAGTAGACCCGCGCTTTCCGCGGCGCTTACTCACGGGTAAACCCGCGCCAGGGATGGGAAGGGAGTGCACCGGCTTCCTCCTCCTGCTCGGCAGAAGTAAAAAAATTCCCTGACCCCCTGCTCTAACCTTGAGCACTCACTGAGAATTGCAACAAGTTCCATCAAAGCAAATATGGATGCATTGGTGGCTGAGAAACAATGTCAAAAATCTCACTAACTTCATTTCCAAGTAAGTTTAATATGTTAACTATGTTTTCTATGGTTTTTTTGGATGATCAGGTATCGTTACTGTAATTTTATTTTATGTGCGGCCCAAACCAAATTTTCATCTTCTAATGTGGCCCAGGGAAGGTGAAAGGTTGGACACCCCTGATCTATAGGATGGCCTCACATTACTCCCTCTTCCCCCTGCCCTAGCTCATGATTAGTGGCAAGGTTAGTGACTAGAGCTGTGTAAAGTTATACTTCAGGCAAGAATTCTTAGGCTGTGCTTTCCAGGGATCCTATAGTCTGTTGTCCATCTGACACCTCTACACAATTCTACACAACTCTACACAGTTCAAGGCCTGGCCCTTTCACTGTCCATCTTCCTGCTCTCCTTCCTGGTTGGGTAATGTTGAGTTTGCACGTGGACTCTCCCTTCTGTTTTTACTCATGATTGGGCAGCTTGGGTCCCTTCTACAATACTAAATTTGTGGCTTATGATTGGAGGGCCAGCTTGAATCCATGCCACTGTCAATCCACCTGCCCCTTACCTCCTGGTTCATGATTGGGGGGGGGCAATTTGAATCCCTCCCACCCTTACCTCTTGGCTCATGATTGGTGGGGTCAGCTTGTATCCATCCCAGTGATATCTTGCCCACCCCCTACCTCCTGACTGATGATTAGGGCACCAGCCTGTATCCATGCCAGTGTCTTCCCAGCCCCCTCAGCCTCATGAGTCATCCCATTCACACAGCTCATGATTGGCAAACCATGCATTCCTTCCCACCCTTCCCATCATTATCAATGAAAATAGGGTTTGTGTCCCTCCCTTTTTCCTGCAATATCCTTCCCTAGGAGCATGGCCCTGAGCTACCTTGTCTAATAAAGAAACTTGACTCAGAGTTGTTGTACATAGCATTTTATTGAGCAGGTATCTCTCCTCAGAAGCACCCTTGTATCTTAGACAATGAGTAGACAGACAGCAGAGAGACATGTGCAAAGTGTTTTTGTGTAGCTGTGCTACAGCTGATGCATAGCTGTCTGACCAGACCAGCTGCAGGACTCGGGCAGTTCAGTGGCTGCAGTCACACATGGCTGGGTGCTTTTGGAGCTGCACCTGTAGCACAGCTGGCTGTTGATTCCAAATCCGGATCAAGGTGAGTGTACTGGCGAAAACCATCCTTGAGCCTCGTCAGGAATTCATTTGGGGATTCCGTGGGGTTTTTTTTAACCATCTCATATACTCTGTGAAGGTTTCACAGCCTTTGGCACTCCTAGTTTGAGACCATGAATTACAGCATTTCTTGCTGCTTTCAGCAGGCGGGCCCCAGCAAGCTTATTAGGATTGGGATCAATAACTCGGGTTATGAGGGCTGCTGCTTCAGGCCAATCAACTGTTCCATTGCCATCAGCTATTTGTTGAACCCTATGAGTAGTATACCAGGCGTAGGTCTTAGCAAGAGCCTGGCATTTCTCATCTTCACTTAGGAGGCTGCTCAGAAGAGTGGTGAGTAGTAATGATCCATTGGATTAAGTCCAGGTACTTCTGAAGGGCCTCTCGATATGGTGGAAGATCTTGTTTCCAGTTAAATAAATCAGCAGTAGGGAATGGGGTATGGGCCAGAACTAATTTATTTCCCATTGGAAGCTACATTAAGGGGAGAACTTTCTCCACAGGTTTAGGTGTAAAGCGATCTGGGGGCACTCCCTGTGTGGTTTGTTTAGATCAGGGGTCCCCAACCATCAAGACCGACGGACAGACGGGCGCGAGCTCTCCGCGGCAGGCTGCGAATAGAAACTGGGGGGAGGGGAGTGTGCGTGAGAAGGCTGTTCTCTCGGCATCACCCCCTCCCACGGCACGTCTGGGCAGGGAGCGGAGGAGTGCCAGGCGGGAGGAAGGAGAAGCGCGCGGCCAGGTTGCGAACGGGGCCCCTCCTTCACCTCAACCTCAGAGAGGACGAGGTGACAGCAGCAGCCGCGGCGGCAGCAGCACTGGCGCCTGGAAAGGTGGCCCGATGAGGCGCTCAAGGTAAGGGCTCTGCATCGGCCCCTCCTTCCCTCCCTCCCTGGCACATCACCGGAGCGCCTCGCCAGGTGACCCACAAAGAGCGGCAGGGTGGGGGTGGGGAGAGAGAGAGAGAGAGAGACACCTAAAACCAGAAGCCCTGGTGGCGCCAGGTCGTGACCCCACGAGCTCCGCCACTTCGGAGGGAGAAGACTGCCGGGCAGGGAGAGGGCTCCCCTTCTGGACGCGTGGGCGCTTCGGGGGGGCAGGCGGGACCCAGCCCCTACGAGGCAGGGAGGGTCGGCGTCGGAGTTGCTCCTGTGCCTTCCAGGACCAGGGAGACAACTCTGAAGCAGGGCGCTTCTGGGAGCCCCTGATGAGGAAGCCCCGCGCTCGCCAAGTAGGTGCCGCTGCTGCTGCTCCCGCTCCCGGTTGGGCTGAAATTAGAAGCCAGGCAGATTTTGAGAGTGGGTGGGCGTGTCGCGCTTGCGGGTGGGCGTGTCGCGCTCGTGCGCAGGCGCACAAGCGTGACACACCCCTCCACAAGCGCGACATGCCCCTCCGCAAGCGTGACATGCCCACCTGTGAGCACGGGGGTGCCCCCGCCCCCCAACCGGTCCAAGCACAGAGCCTGCACCCCCCAAACGGTCCACGGTCCCAAAAAGGTTGGGGACCGCTGACCTATATAATGTAATGGCCAGTTCCCTGTAGTGGCCAGTTCTGGTAATTGCATCATGTAAACATATTTCTGATTTTTAAAATTAATATTTTTAATATTTTCAGACTGCAGACTAGCACTTTAAACAAGGTCCAGAATCAAACTGGCAGCTGTTGTCGTGGGAGTGGTCACATGATCATGGTAACCACCTGCATCAGTCAACAGTCTGGCTACAATATTTTGCACCAGTTGAAGTTTCCAAACCCTCTTCAGAGGCAGCCTCATGTTCCTCCATTTTGTTTCCTTACCAGTGGAGCTGTTAAGATACAGAACATGACTGTGTTGGCAGACATCTGTGTCGGAAAGAAGTGATTAGTGCTGAGTTGTAACATCAAATGAGTATCTCTGTGAAAATATCTTCTCTGGCACTGAATGGCTTGGGAAGGTCTGACTGTTATCTACACTCAGTTGGTTTCTTGAACAGGAAACCATTGGAGGGGGATCATGTAAGACTGAGATATAGAGGTAATAAATGTTGTTTAAAAAGAGATTAGAGTTTTACCATTATATAAAACTCAAGAGGTGTAAGTGTATGGTGCTGGGTTATATTCTTTGAACCATTTGTCCATGTCAACATGTTCTTTTATGTTCAGAATTCCCTTGATTTCAGAAGACTAGTGAAACAAGAACAGACAAGATAGTGAGAGGGAACGTTTTTGGTATTGACTTTTTACTTTATCTCTTTCCTTGAGACAAAAGATGGCCCATTCTCAATAAAAACCCAATAATTGACAGAAAAACCATTATTCAGGGCAAGCAGTTGGAATATTCAAAGGCCTTGCAAAATAAATTTTGGTCTACCCTCAACAGGATGGCCCGTGCTCAACTGAATTAATTATCCTACTTCAGAGTGCAAGAAGCAATAACATTTTTTCAAGGCCCGCATAAAAAGCAGTTCGCTTTTAGAAAACCGAGAGTACAGCTTGTGCTAGGCTTTGCTAGGAGACTTGTTTGTATTTGGCTGCATGTTTTCCTTTTTTTATTTGCAGAGCTTTTTATAATACTCTTTTTAAACATAGCCTTCTACCTGCAGTCTGAAGTGGGCTGGTCCCCCTCTTATCCTCTGATTCTGCTGGACCTATAGGCCAAGTTTAAGGGATGTCCTGGTGCATCCGAGCTCACATTCTGTACATCACCACCACAATTTCACAAAGATATAACTGTGCGCTTTGCTTCCAAAGAATACAAAACAGATGCTGTGGATAACAAGAAGGAACATTCATAAACATTGCATTGCATAAAATCTGAGAACTCGGTGTTTTAGGCATCTGGGTGTGGAGCCAGAGGTTGGGAGTTCGATTCCCCACTTGTGCCTCCTTGACAGAGGCTGGACTCCATGATCCGTAGGGTCCCTTCCAGCTCTGCAGTTCTAAGGTTAAAGTCAAGAGTGTCTCTTGCAAACTCATTTTTGAAGGTTTCCGCCTTGCACGAGATGCTGCAAAACTTTGGAGGAACTGGAGTCCAGTTTTTACACAAAAGCTTTAGAAGATGCAGCTAAAAGAAAACAAGAGTCACAACGGCTAAAGTCTTCAAGAAAGCTTTCCTTGACTCAGCTCTAGCCTCATGTCCTGGAGATCACTTAGTTTGCTCCACCATACCTCTTCTCTCCTACTAGCACAAAGAGCCTTGTCGTGTATCCCAGTTCACTCCAGGATGCAGAGTTTGGAAAAACGAGGTGTTTTTTTTAAAATTACAACTGCCATACCCCACCAGGCAGCTTTCCCAATCTCTAGACTGTAAAGAAAACCAACAGCTAGGAGAACACATCCCCATCCATACCATACTTTTGCAGTCTCCTGGGAAAGGCAAAAACACTGGTTTCGAACAGGAAGTATCAGCCAGCTAGAAATAAGTAGTTAGAAGCAAGCCAGAAACAAATGGTGTTATATCCCTTATCTCCATGATCTGCCCAAGATCAGCCTCCCATAGGGCTGTAGGAACATTGCTGTCCGCTGTGTCTGCCTGTTTGTTTCTCTATTCCAGTGTTGTCCCAGCAATGGCTTTCTGCTTTCTGAGGCAGAGATCTTTCCCATCACCCCGCCACTTGAGCTTCTCACCGGGAGGTGCCCAAGATGTGAATGACAACTTCTCACAGGCAAAACATGGGCCTAATCTGCTGGGTTGTCCTTGACTGTTCTACTACTAAGTAATGATGCTGAGGAATGATTTAGCACAGGCATCCTTCACATGGCAATGCAGCATGCCTGATGCCTGAAAAACAAGGGCACAACAAGCTCCCATCAGCTGACATTTACTCCTGGAATTAGCAGGCACCTTGTTGTAAAAGGACAAAAAAGCAAATGAAAAAAAGGCCACATTGCCTAAAATCCTCATGGCTACTCAATTATTAATAGCATGGCCTATGGAAGATGTGGGAAAATTGATCTGCAGGCTGCATACTGCTGCACTAGAGGTCAGGAGGACACTCAGGGTGGGAGTGTGTTGACCTTGGGATGGGACTCACATCCATGGTGTCCCTAATTATCTCCTTGCTCCCTGATTAAATGGGAACCAGTCACTTTATAGGGGATTTTAAAGGGAAAAAGGGGGGTACTTGAGAACATGTGATGGAAAAGACCGGCTGGTCTTGTGTTACCTCTGGTTTCTTTTGGTTGTAGGAAAGATGTTATAGCTTTCAAGAAATATCTGTTTGGTTTACCTGCATAGCTATCTAAAGACACACTGTATCAGACTGGAGCGATGGGTTTGCTTGGGAATGGTGTGCAGTGCTTTTCCAGCAGTCATAAACAGTGGTGTTGTGTTGCCCTCTTCACTTGCTTACAACAAACTATATTGGCTTCTTTAGTACGGCAGATGGAACTTCATGATGTGTAGATCTAGTATCCTGGGCATGTCTTTGTGGGGAGACACGTCTGTACACTGATGGGAGCACAGGAGGGCTGCCCCTTCCCCTGACTCTCCAAGACACAATACACTCTTTTCAGCTCACTGCCACAACACGATAGAGCCACCAAACAATAGATACCAGGCTGTCAGAAAGCAAAATTACGCTAATCACTGGCCACAACTTCACAACACATCCATAATATTTTGACATACCCAGTGTAGAAAAGTTAACTTATTTAAAGCTGCTATTCTAATTGGGGTGTAGAGGGCAGCCTTTTCAAAATTAAATCATTTACCCCCTTTCAGTGTCACAAAAGAATAGTTTCCCTTCTGTGCAAGCTTTGTAGCACTTATTATTCACCAAGAATAGCTGGAAAATGAAAGAATGCCAAATGGCTAGGAAGGGATCGGAGGCAAAGGACATGGGCGGCCACATCACTGGCAGCCTGCATTATTATTAGTGTTCTAGTGACAGACAGTTGCTGTGATTAAAAGTTATCAGGCTGAAGCGTCTACCCTGAGATGGTGCCTTCCAGACAATTTTTGGACTACAACTCACATTAGCTCCAGCTAGCATGGCTAATGGTTGGCAATGCGAGGAGGCACCGTCTAATTGATTTTGAAGGCCCTCTCTATAAGAAGGCTGAGGAGGGAGAGTGCCTTATCTCAAAGAAAGTGAGAAATAGGTATAATATAGAAAGCCTGCTGAATACATGTTCAATAACACTCAATAACATGTTCAATAACACTCAATAACATGTTCAGTAACACTCCTCCCACCCCAATTAAAATAAGGCATTGCTTTAACAACAACAAAAAGGTTAACTATTTTACAATGAATTGCTAGCAAATAGCAGGGCCAGCCCTACTATTGGGCAGAGCGAGGAGGCCTCCCTTCAGCCGTAGAACACTTCCAATGAGGATTTGCACAGTTCTCCCTTTCAGGAAAGTTCCCGCTGAAGTTGCCTCACGTCCTGTCCCACCCACCCTGTCACCTCTGTGTCTATCCTCCCATGACCTCTCTCCTGCTCACTCATATGTAAGGAAGGAAAACTAGCCAGGTTGCCACTATTTTTTTTTTTACACAGCTGGGAAGCAGGGGGGCAGGAAAGTGGGAAAAGTGACAGGGTTCCTCTTCCTTTCACTTCAGACAACAGGACAGTTTGGGCCATCCCTGGCAAAAAGTAACTGGACCTCTATTAAGATGGGAACACACTCTCTTGGTTGGTTATGTTTTTAAACAAAAAGGCAGGAGGTCAGCTTTTAGAATAAGACACTGACTTTTAAAGTCTGGAAAGTGTTTAATTTTCTGCTGTTAAATCCCAGCTGAGTGAATGCTTGCAAGCTGATGCTGTTGGCTCTCAGATTGTCCAGGCTAGCTACCTGCTGCCCACGTTGGTTCCTCATGGCAGAGAAATTCCACAACAAAGATCCTTTTAATGCAGACTGTATCCCTGCTGTGTTTCCTTCATACTTACACAAAGATGACACATGTACAGCATACAGAATGTTGTCACCTTTGCTAGTGGAATCATCCGCTATATAAACACTAGAGGTCTATCCGCCCCTTCCACTGGCGACTGAACATGGCAAGATTCAGGTTATTGATAGCCTCTGCTCAGAAGCTGTTCTCCTTCCACAATGGCAGAAATGGGGAACAGGTGGCCCTGCAAGATGATAGTGGACTCAAGTTTCCATCATCACTCGCAGATTGAGCTGAACAACAGCTGGAGGGCAGCCTCTTCACCAGCTCTGCATTATGGGAAACAAGACACAAAAGCCCTTCATTGACAATGGCCAGAGATTCTAAGTGTACACAAGAACTCATGCACTGGGATTTCTAAGGAAGAAATAAAAGAGCTATAACACAGCTCTTTTATATTGTGCCACAACCCACAGCATTCATCTGAATTTGGGGGAGCAGATTGTTGATGCAAAGCCTTGCCCCACACATCTAGAGTTCCCCCAATTCTGGCCCTGGGGTGTTCAAGCCACTTGCTTTGCTGTTTGTATGATTCCAGTGTGAGGAGGAGTCCAAAGCAAAAACAGCTGGTTAAGCTCTTGAGTGCAACTTTAAAAAAATGTTCCCCTTTTGTTTTGGAAGGCTACCTAGCTAGTTTTGTTGTAATTAGCCCTCAAGAAGTTTAACTATATGAGAAGCCATTTTTAAAAAATTAAATAAATAAGCATTTGTTTCCTGTAGTGATACAGCCCTAGCAAAATATCCTGGAGGGTGGCTGTTCAATAAATAGAGTGTTTAAGACTCCAGAGATCTGCCTTCTAAGTTCAGAAATTTCTCTTGTAAGCCTCCTTTTCTAGAAAAGCTGCCTTTACAGCAAGGTTCTGGAGGCACGGCACTGCGTTATACAACCGTCTGGACTGGAGTTACACATTGTGCAGGAGAGCCAGCTCTTTCAGAGGATGAAGTGGAGCGGTTGGCAATTTCTCGCTGTAGTTCGTCAACTTTCTTTTGAAGCTCAGCTCGTTTCACCAGAAGTTCCTTGTAACGGTTATGCACTGGCTCCTAAAAGTGAAAGAAGACCCACTGTAGTCAGCATCCAGAGGGAAACTGTATCGTTACAGGAGGAGGTTCATTTGAGCAATGGATCAGCACCAGAACCTATTTTCAATTCCAAAACTCAGCCTAAGCATAGGGTGGGCAACACAGCAGCTCCCCAGAGATGCACACCTCATGCTGGGGGGGAGGAAATCTGCACCCCAGAGCCAATCATGGTTGCCTACTCTTGACTTTAAACACTGAAATAATAACAAAGATGAGAGCACAGTGATTACAAGGAGAGTTACATATACCTGACGTTTACAGACACACACCACAACATATAACACAGATATTAAGCTGGCTGGATAGCTCAGTGGTTCAGGCATCTGGCTGTGCAGCCAGAGGTTGGGAGGTAGATTCCCCCATTGTCCTTCCTGGGAAAAGAGCCAGCCTGTATGGCCTTGGGCAAGTTGCACAGTCCCAGGATGCCCCCAGAAGAAGTTGAATGGTACACCACTTTTATGTATTCTCTACCTAGGAAACCCTGGAAAGGGTCACCATAAGTCAGAATTGACTTATTAACACAGATAGTTGCCTTCAAACAAATTGGAGAGGTTTTTTTTAACAATTATTGCATATTTCTTCATACCTGGGATGAATTTTTCTTTTAATTTTAAGAAGCGGGCTTTGGGTGTTTGGCTCTTAAATATCCAAGCCCACATTCATTTCTCCTCCCCATCACCCAGCTCACCTGTGGTTTCATCCGTGGGTTCCACCGGATGTAGTACCCGACCCACAGCTCTAGATGGCGCATGCTGGCTACAGGATACAGAACATGGTTGGTGTAGCTGGCATACAGGGGATTGGTGAAGTCTTCGAGCTGGCTATTTATGTAGGACCAGAGTGACACTGTCTTTTTTGGAAGACCCTTCAAATTCAAAGAGGAAGAACCAAAAAAAATAATAATAAGTGGTTTTATTTATGGCACATCAAGTTACCATTCATGGCTGTAGTGTAATACTGTGGAATGCAGTTCCCAGTAACCTTCCAGAAGAGGGATAGGGAAAGGGTGGTTCTTCAGATACTGGTGGAATACAAATCCCATTAGTCTGAGTCTACACAACCTATCTTAGGAACAATGGGAGTTGCAGTTCACCAATCTCTGCAGAGCCACATTTTCCTCGTCCACACCCATAAGAAACAGTGAGAATAGAGATGGGGGCTTTGTATTCATATACAGATACGAAGCCCCACGGCACAGGTGGCCCTCCTGATTATCTTCCACCCTCAAACCCCACCAGACCACTTACCGTGCACGTCGGCGGTTTCATTGTCAATGCACCAATTGCAGCAGTAGCATGCCTGCTGCAGCCCCGCCTCCCTGCTTGCCCAGCCACTCTGGTAAGGGGGTGGGAGGATGAATCTCCCTGCTCAGCTGCGGAGTGGCTGGGCGAACAGGGAGGTGGGGCTGCTGCTGCTGCACTGCCGTGATTGGCGCGGTGTTGATGACACCAGCAACGCACAGTAATTTCAGTTTACTTATTGTTTTAATTAATGTTGTGTACTGCCGAATGAAGAGTAGTATATAAATATTTTAAATTAAATAAAGAATTGACTTGATTATTTGACACTCCTCGCTCCCTCTGCTTCTCTCCTTCTTTTGTAACATTTCATGAACTGAAAACCATGCTTTGGTAGAACAGCTCTAGATGGAGAAGGCAGAGCCTGCAAAGGTTATTTTTTGGACTACAGCTTCAGTCATTCTTCTTTCCAGATCCTCAAATATGCCATCTAAAACAGTAACCTCTTCCCACGCTGGAATTAGGTAAATCAATGGAGCCTACAGTTAGATCATTTAACCTATCCAAAAAGGAGCAACAAAGAAACAGCTGGCAGAAATGGGGAAGAAAAAAGTATTTTTAAAAAGGGGCATCTGGGTTTTTACCTCTTTCACCCTCTGCTGTTCACTATTACACAGGAATGTCCCGAACAAACAGCTGTAGAGGTGGTCCAGAACTGTGATCAGAAAGCACTCGTTGAATTCAAAGGCTGTGGGGAACTTCAAAAGACAAGCAATGCAATTAGTTTATTTTCACTGGATGTTTCTTGCACGGTACATGAAAACGTATTCCTGCAAAGAGTTTAAAGGAGGTAGACGTGGGGGAGTGGGAGAAAGTGTTTGGGTTGGGAACAAGGGGAGAAATAGTCCTAGTGAAGAATTTGTTTGTGTTACTGTCTGGCAAACCTCTTTTATGAAGCCATATTGCTGCTTTCCAAAAGCAAGAAATGATGGCTTTACATATTCAGTAAAGAATGTAGAGTGTGTGCCAAAGGTGAACGGCTGATACATCACTGTATATATCTTTATGAAAGGCTCTAGCTCAGCGGTAGAGCACGTTGCTTTATGGTGCACATCTTGATTATGGAAGCACAGGGCAGAGAAAACCCTGGATGTTTGTATGTGTGTACGCTGTTAAGTTGGAACCAACATATAGCAATCCTAACAGGGCTTTTGAAGTCAATGAGGTATTTAAGGAGATGTTTTAGCTCCAGTTAGTTTCAATGGTTGAGCAGGGATTGAAATCCAGGTCTCCTGAGGCCTCGTCCATCACTCTGTCTGCTATACCACACTGGGTATCTGGACATGCCTACAGAGTTTTCTTATGATGCTGTTCTTCTCTGTCCTGTTACAAGAAATTTGGAAAGTTACTTTTTAAGATGACAGTCCCATCCTGGGGGATTCTGAAAGCTGTCATTCAAGACACCCAAAAAACTTTTCCAAATTCTGCCTGTTAACATTTGACACTAGAAGTCAGGCACCCTCCCAAAAAAACACCCTGTATAACCGACAAGACAGCACAGTATATCTATTCACAAGCCAGTCCACTGAGTTTTGTGAGGCATTATTTTAAAGTAAATATGTACAAATTTGCAACTTATAGGCCTTTTTCACTGCTAGGTTATGGATCTAAATTTTCACTTCCTGTTCCCACATGAGAATGAACATTTTCAAAAGTTTTCTCCCTGTTGGGTGTGATTACGAGACTTTTTGTGCATTTTTAGAGTTTAGACACTTTTTTTGGCAGAAAATTGGTGGATTTTTTTCTTTTACGCAAAGGGTGAATTGTGCAATTAGAACAATTTTTGGAGGGAAATGACTATTTTGCTTTTTCCCTCCCTAATGCTGAGGAAAAAACTGGTGATCTTTTTGCTCTTAGGCAGCAGTTGGCCATGCTTTCACTGGAGGGAGGTTTTGATGTCTCAAGACATGTTTCTTCATCAAAGATGAGAAAATTTGCAAATATTTGCTATATCCTTAACTAGCAACACACAGAAGAAATGACAGATTCAGTCTACATTTGCTGAAAAGCAAGACAAAAGGCGAGGGTCAACATTCCCAAGATTTTTGTCTTTATATAAGCCCAGAAAAGTACCTGTCTTGTCATCTGCCAGACACAGTCAACAAACTGGAGAAAAACAGGAGAGCGGTCTGCATCGGCATGGTTCTTGTCTCCATGGCCTACTCTCTGAAGGAAAGCAGGAAAAAAGCGAAAGGTGGAAAAAAATAATCGTTAAAAACCAGTATATGTCAAAAGTAGGTAACCTGGCTGTTTTTTTCAGCTATTTTTGACTACAATCCCTATTGTTCCACACCACGAATCATGCTGATGAGACTTTAGACCTAGAGGGCACCAAGGTCCCTATATGCTTGAGACAGAAGAAATTATACAGATTACATTAGGTCGGTGGTTGCTAAGTACACCTCTCCAGATGTTGTTGTAAGGATAAAAGGGGGAGGAAGGGACATATGTACACTGCCTTGAACTCTCTGGAGAAAGGAGGGATATAAATATGAATAATAATAAATAGCAGTTAACTATAAGTTAACAACACAAGTCTTCTGAGCCTTCACACAGCCTGGGCATTTTTTAAATTAATACTGAAAAGCAAGATCACTAATCCTTTCACACAAAAACCCGCTTTCTCCCCCTACCCAAACTCTTTTTTCCTCAGCAACTCAATTATGGGGGAATACGAGTTTTTTAGTGATTGCTGTTAGAAATTATATTTTATTTATTTTAAAATATTTTACCCCACCTTTCTCCTTAAAAAGGGCCCAAGGTGGGTTACATTATTGAAAGACAATATTTAAAGCTAAAAACAATGAGTATAAAAAGGCAGCTTACATCATTAAAAGACAGTATTAAAGCTAAAACAATAAGTATACAAATATTAAGGAACAGCATCAACAACAAAAACACTGAGAAATGGTAAACACAAGCAATACTAAAAACACAGTAAAACCAGTAATGCATAACAATCCATCTGAAAATCCCACTCAGGCAGCCACTGAGGGAAAGCTTGCCTGAAGAGAACAGTCTTTGCCTGCTTGCGTAAGGACAGCAAAGATGGGGCCAGTCTGGCCTCCTGTGGAGTTCCAAGGTCTGGGAGCAGCAACAGAGAAGGCCCTTTCCTGTGTCCCCATGAAAAGAAAATATTTCTTTACACCCACGTGTTGTTTAGTCTGTGGAACTCCTTGCCACAGGATGTGGTGATGGCATGTGGCTTAGATGCCTTTAAAAGGGAATTGGACAGATTCCTGGAGGAAAAGTCCATCACAGGTTACAAGCCATGATGGGGATGTATAATCTCCAGGCTTAGAAGGAAGGTGCCTTCAAATGCCAGATGCAGGGGCCTCTCCTGATTGTCTTAACACCCGAGCAGGCTCATAATGGGAGACAGTTTGAGACAGCTTGCGCCCAATCCATTTAGGGCTTTATAGCTTAAAACCAGCACTCTGAATTGTGCCCGGAAATGGATTGGTACCCAGTGGAGCTGCTTAAGTGTGGTTATGTGATCCCTGTAACCAGCCCGTTAGCAATCTGGCTGCTGCATTTTGGACCCACTGAGGTTTCCTGACACCTTCCATCGGCATCCCCACATTGAGCGTAAATGTGAGAAACTCTTGCTGATCTACTGTGGGTGATCCAGAAATCTACCAGTAACTTCAAGTCTAGTTTCTTTCTTTGATATAATTTTGCAATATAATATAATAATATAATCTCAGAACTGCAGAGCTGGAAGAGACCCTATGGATCACTGAGTCCAGTCCCTTGTCAAGGGGGCACAGTGGAGAATCCAACTCCCAATCTTTGGTTCTGCCTCCAGATCCTAAGCCACTGAGCCATCAATGGCTGCCTTAAACCATTTCACAACAATGCTTCTGAAACACTGTCATTTTTGTCACTGTTACCAACTCACCAGCTGGAATCTGTGCCCAAAACTCAGCCATTCCTTCTCCACCAGCACTTCAAACCCTCGTATGGTCCGGTAGTAGCCGTCCAGCATGAGCATAGCAAGAGAAGTGAGCTGGGCTGTTCGGTCCCAACCATCACTGCAATGCACTACCACAGAGGTTTTCCCCGATTCCACCTTGTCAGCTATCCGAAGAGCACCTGCAAGAATCAGCTGGGATAAAAGAGGGGGCATTGTGTGACTATGATATTTGCTACGAACAGTGAATGACTTCATGAATGTCAATGGAGGATTTTACTGTTATAATTAAGAAAAGGAACAAGGCCTTTGAGTTTTGCCAAGATGATTAAACAGAAGGAATGAAGGAACTGATGAAGGAAGGGAAGAAGGAGTTGAGGGAGGGAGGGAGGATGGATGGATGGATGGAGGGATGGATGGAGGGAAGGAAGGAAGGATGGATAGATGGATGGAGGGAGGGAGGGAGGGAAGGAAGGAGTTGATGATGGAAAGAAGGCTTGTTTAGATCAAAGAGAAGAGTGTATTTCACAAGGGATGGTTGGATGTGCTTTAAAATTTTTGCATACTTTATTAGATCAATTATAAAGGTACAAAAATCTCTGCATGCTCTCTCGATTAAGCACTATTTTAATAAGGTGTGTGTGGGGGGGTGTCCATGTTACAGCACTGTAATTTGCATACCTTCTTAAGATGTAAAAACTTGCCAACACTGTAGAATTAACGCTTGCACTAAGATTTAATGCTTGCACTGAGATTTTTGTGCTATTTTACTTGTCCTAGTAAAGATATTACCACATCTTTATTGTCTTATGACAAACACAGCTTCCCTTGCATTCTGTGTCTTTTAGGTTATGCTATTATGTAGTAGGTTGAATACAGATTTAGCCATCCTAACAGTAGAGCTATTGAAATCATGACTAACTTGTTCCATTGGTTTCAGTGTACTTTGATTTTGACTCACTCAGGATCCAGTTCAATGTGTCTCTCAGTTTTACATCCTCTTCCAAATAGGTTCATATAAAGATACTTAAGGCACATCAGCTTGAATTCCCTTTTAGATTACAGCCAGAATTCAATTGGCAACTTGGACTTGCATAAGAAAAATGGTCTAAGTCACAGCAACAAACTGCTGCAAATTAAAAAAGGTGCTGATTGCATTCTTGGGTGTGTAACTGATTGTGCAACCAGATTAGTGCCCAGGAAAGCAAGTAGCACTTTGTTAATTAGAGGCAATTTGCTGCCCTGACTTGCACCATTTCACTTGTGCTGGATATACCACCAGTTGGTATATCCAGTATACCACCAGTTGGATTCTGGCTGGTGTGTTAGAGTTGGGACTACGCAAACCTTCAGGGGACATTGCAATGAAGACTCCCAGAACTTTTAACCTTTCACCCACTGTAAGCAACCGTACCAGCAATGTACTCCCAGCAATGGGTAGGTCTTTATGGCTGTAGGATCTGCTATGGCGGTGGCTGAAATCATATGATAACAGAATAACTAAATATGCATATCATTTGAACACAAACACATGCACACATACCTACCTTGATATGTTCTAACCAATGAGTTGATTCCAAATTAGACAGCCAATGAGTCTCTTCTATGTTGGGATATACAATCTCCTTTAGTTTTCTCAAGGACTCTCTCATAACATGGATATTATGGATATCTAGAAAGACAAGCTCTGTATTCTGATAGGCGTCCTCACTTTCATAGCCTCCTCCTTTAGCCTGCCAAAGAAAATGCATGTTGGATTTTTCTTGGGGGGGGGGGATAGCTAATACCGGTAAATCTACAAGCTGAAGGGGGTGCTTTACCCTGTATTAGAGATGGGCTCCTTCAATATGTGGTTGGACGTCAACTCTCAGCAGCCCTAGTCAGCAGCACCAGTAGTGGAAGGATGATGCGAGTTGCACCCAACCATACCTGAAGAGATGCAAGTTGCTTGTCTCCGTACTATAAAATCTTCCACTATGTATGTTAAGATTGCCATGGAAAGGCCTTTTTTGGATCTTGTATTTAACAGACTTAGATCAACTGCAGAGAGTAGCAGGGTCTTTTCTGTGGTTTCTCTGAAGCTATGAAACAAGCTCTCTGAAATCATCTTCCATTTTTTTAAAAGAAAAAGCAGAGCTTGGGAAAGTTAGCTTTTGGATCACAACTCCCAGATCCTGAGTAGCCACGCTGGCAAGGACATTCTAGGAAAGGTACTCTAAAAAGTTATTTTTCAAGCTAAGAAACTCTACCCTGTTTCCCTGAAAATAAGACCTAACCTGAAAATAAGCCCTAGTATGATTTTTCAGGATGCTCGTAATATAAGCCCTACCCCAAAAAATACTCTGTCTGTGCTCTGGTGCAGTTCCAAACAAACTGCACCAGACTCCAAACAAACACTCCAAACAAACTGCACTAGAGCACAGACAGAGTTCTGACTCCTGTCCTCTGAAGATGCCGGCCACAGAGACTGACGAAACGTTAGGAAGAACAACCTTCAGAACACAGCCAAAGAGCCCGAAAAACCCACAACAACCATGGAATCTGATGGCTAACATCTTTACAACTGTTCTGGAACAATACTGTTTTAGCAAAATTTTTAACCTTTGACTTGTTTATTCTTTGTTGCTAGTGTTAATCTACAGATGGCATAATTCTGGTTGTGTTTGACTTATTGAAGCACACAATTGTTGCCCTTTTTTAAATTATCGCCAATATGGGGTGTATATCAATGGAAAAGCAGTACAGGAAGGAAAAAAACCCAATAAATAAATGGTCAAATTGAGTGGACCTTTATGTTCACTTTAAAAACTGAACAGCTGGCCACACAGGGCACTGTTCTACCTCTCAGACTTGATCTTAGTCAACAGACCAATAACACAGTGTTGTCTGTTGACCTCCAGAGCAGTGGTTTCCAAACTTGGGTAACCCAGATGTTCTTGGACTGCAATTCCCAGAAACCCTGGCCAGCACAGCTGGTGGTAAAGGCTTCTGGGATTCGCAGTCCACAAACACCTGGGTTACCCAGCGTTGGGACCCACTGATCCAGAGGAATGTAAAGATGAGAATAAAGGAAAGAGGAGAGCTATGCATGCTTCTGTGAGCTCATTTACATAAAAGAAAGAATATAAATAAAGCAAACAGATTTAAAAAATACGTAGGCCAAAATCCTATCAGTGATCACATTTGGTTCGTATAACTTGCCATGACTAATTGTGACCAATTGACAAGATGCTGGAGCACGTCTCTGGCATGTGCCTGGTCATAGGCCCCATTGTGAAACTGAGATATGCACTGGCACCTCATGAATTAGCCACAATTAGCCACATCAATTACACAAACTTGTAATAGAAGTTACACAAATCTTCTGCAAACACTAGCAGGATTCTAGAAAATTATAGATCATGGTGAATCACTTTGTAATATACATTAGTATTTTTATCTATCCCAGTCAGCTTCCTCAACACTGTTGAATTGCTAGAGGTTTTGAGAGCTCTAATCATCCCACCTTGTTGGCTACAGCATTGACACTCGGTCTGGCATCAAAGATGAATATTTTGTGGGACTGTGCATTGGAGTCCATTATCGTCTGCAAGTACTTCTCATCCTCTTTGCTACGTTTACCACTCACTCCGACCATTGGTTGGCTGCAGCGAGTAATGGTGGCTTGGCTTTCTGGATGAATCCACGACAAGACCTTGCAGAAGGAAACAGTATTAGAAACAAAACAAAGTGAAACAAATAAACAAAAAGAACACTTCAAAAGTAGCGCAATAATGTTATGATCTGACTGACTTCTGGATGGGGGGGATGGGAGGAAGCAGGGCTTATGAGTGCAGCCCCATCGGCCAGGACATATAGCCTTCTACATGTGTTCAGCGTAATGCCTGAATATAAATACTGTCTCCTATCGCACTCAAGGTGGCTATCCGGGAAGAAACAAGACTTCAAAGACAGACTCTAGTGGGAAACAGCTCCATAAGAATTCCTCAAGAGGGTCAACTCCATCTCCTGGGGTTTGATTGGGAAAAAAGGCTTTTATCTCATGACATGTGCTAAAGGATTCATCTACACAGAGATGTCTATGATACCTACATGCTTTTGTTTGTTACATGACCCCTGTTTAGGCAATTCTCACTGCCTGTAATTTTTAAATTTCTAGCCTTCTGATTACCATCTCCCCCCCACCCCACCCCAGTAGGGCCCACTTAGAGATTAAATTCTCTCTTTTTAAGGCTTGGATTAGACAAAGACCTTTTTATCACCACCCACATGTTAATCTGCTTATCGCTGATAAAATGTCCTTGGCACCTTCCAACAACTGTATGTTACTGCATTAATAGAATTGTCAATGTTTGTCCCTTTTGTGTTTCTTTTCCCCCACAGCTCCTTCTCAACCAGGCACGTATTTGCTAACTGAAGTAACATCAGTGCTTCTCATGAAGTAGGTTGCAGTCCATGGAAGTGTACACTGGATAAAGTCTATTAGTCTTTACACTGGAACAAGACATCTTGTTAGTTTTGGTGTAATAGACTAACATGGCTAACACTGTCTTCCCCCTGCCCCCCAAATTTAAACAATTTGGAAATAGCATAGGTTTTAAAGGACTAAAGTCTGTTTTATCAATTCCTTTTCACAGAATCTCGAATAATTCAGCTGGAAGGGGCCTATAAGGCCATCAAGTCCAACCCCCTGCTCAATGCAGGAATCCAAACCAAAGCATAGCTGACAGATGGCTGTCCAATTTTCTTTTGAATGCCTCCAGTGTTGCAGCACTCACTACCTCCCGAGGTAATTGGTTCCATTGTTGTACTGCTCTAACAGGTAAGAAATCTTTTCTGATGTTCAGGATTTCCTACATGTGTACACCATTATACATTAATCTTTAAGGTGTTACAAAACTCTTGCCTTTTTATTTTTTACTGCCATCGGTTAATTTGGACAGTAAATTAATTTTTAATTCTCACCCTCTCCTAGTTCATTTTTATCCTGTTCTTTCTTCAAGGTAACAAGAGATGTGTATAAGATTCTTTCCCATTCTGTTTTACAGAATTATCCTGAAACAATGGAGTAGGTGGAATTAAACTGCTCGTGGCAATTTCACCTGGCCTCTGGGCCTTTCTTGTGCTCAATTCAATATCACAGAGATGGACAGACTGTGCGGGTCTGTGCTAACTGGAGGCTATGGGCCAACCAGAACCTCATACACTTATATTTTCTGAGTCCTAATAAAAACAGACAGCCACTCATGCACAGAAGGCTTATTGTGTTGATGGTTGATAGGGATGCAACATACAGATTCCCTCAGACTCTGGGAAGACCCTCTGAGTCCACCTGGTCACGGTCCATGAGGCCAGATACTACACCAAGGATGCGCTCCTCTTTCCCATAGAAGAAGGGCTACTACTTGACTTGGGCAATCAAAAAGATATCCATAAATTGAAACTGGCAGGGAACAATGGAGGATAATAGCCACACATGCCCTCTTAAAGTTGTCTCATGCTGAGTGGGGCAAACTTCTTCTCTGATCAGGTCAATAGGTTTGTAAGTTTAGGATGGTACAGGATGTTTTTCCCCCTATGCTTATGGTTTCCATTGTGCTGCAATGCAATAGTGTACAATATATACTGTATGTGTATTATACAGCTAATTTCCCATCCAGTTCAATGTCATGTAGTATTACCGCTGACCAATACAGGATCCACAACACAAGTTCCACAGCATCTATGACAGGGGCCCAACCACCTTTATATAAATAGCAAAGGGGGCCCTATTGCCTCCTAAGGCAGTTGACCTCACTGTTCAACAGTACTCAAGGTCAGGAGGTTTCTCTCATCACTCAGATGAAATCTGTATTTGTTCAATTTCCACCCCATGCTCTCTAGATTCTGCCACTTGACTTTCCTTATGTGAAGAATGTGAAAGGGCAACAAAGCCATGGAAGTGCATGACTTAGCTTTTTCTCCTTCCTGCCGCATAGCCCACTAGATCTGCAGGGCTTTGGGGAAGGGTGGCCATCATGGAATTTATGTGGGCCAGACTGGAGTCCATGGTGGGCTGCATTAGACCTGAGCAGCTGTGGTTCCACTCCCTTGCTCTACAGCAGCAGAAAACAGGTAACAGAATTCCTGCCTTTTCTGAAAAAAAATCCTCAAGTTGTTCTCTCTTTTTGGCCTTCTTTTCAAGAAGATGCATACAGAACCAAATCAAACTGACCTCACTGTGCCCAACGTACCGGTATTCGACTCCTTGATCGGAATGCAGCCACTCTCTTCAATTCCTC
Organism: Intellagama lesueurii; assembly: GCA_037013535.1. NCBI lineage: Eukaryota > Metazoa > Chordata > Lepidosauria > Squamata > Agamidae > Intellagama > Intellagama lesueurii. The sequence goes on from JBAJHW010000003.1 coordinate 15,207,810, forward strand.
ATCTGGAATATTGACAGGAACCACAAGAAGGGCAGGATACGTATCACAAAGTTCATACTGTTCGTTGACCTTCGTGATTCTCCAGCTTTCATTAGGAATCCCCTGGATTGGAAAGAGTAGCTGGTTAGAACATGGTTCTCAAATTGGAGGCTAAAAGGAAGAGTCACTTTCCTTTTAGCCTTTACTATTTGTTGCAAATTATCCCTACTATAATGCAAAGTATTTGAGTGTGGTTTGGTCTTGAATGGGCAGTTAAGATTAATCAGTTTAGCAAAAGATCTGCTCTTCATTTGTTGAGATGGACTAATCCAGCTTCCTGCCTTTTTTGGACCATCTTTATGCACTGGGGGGTGAGGGGTGGAAGCTATGCAGACTGTCATTCTGGACATCTGTACTGTACTCCCAACTTTACCACTACACCACTGTATGAAAACCTCTGGGAGCCCTATATTGTTTTCCCTTTATTTCTTGAACCAAGAAAGTGTGTAGTCTCCTCTTCCTGTCCAGGAGTTCCATGTCCCTCAATAAATACATCACTAGTGGTTCTTATGTCAGAGATTGGCTATCTGTGCTATATTGAGCAAAATCATTAATCCAGCCCAAACTCTCTAGAGGAAGCCAGTGTGGTTGTGGTGAATTGGGTAAACCCAGGTTCTAGTGCCCATTTTGGTTCCTATAGCTGGATCTACCTTGATGGATTGTTTTGGGGGTGAAGTAGGCAAGACAAGGGGGAGCCTTGTATGCCACCTTGAGCTCACTGGAAAAAAGACGGAACATGATCGCTGCTGGTGCTGATGTAAGCTCCCCAGTTGCCTCAGGCAGAAAAGAAGTGCTGTTAAATACCAATCCCCCTCACCCCAGAACTCACTGGGAATGGGGAGGAGGAGAAGGAAAAGATCATCTGTACACCCCATAATATCTCATCCCCGGAATTCTTGGGGCTAAGGCATTGATCACATGGCTGGCTAAGGAGCACTCAGAAAATGAAGTGGGTAGCGCCAATGAGAAAGAGGCTGGTGGTCATGGCAGCTGGCTCAGACAGCAGAGATTAAATGGTGGCTCTGTTGTCGCCTCCCCCACTCTGCCCCCCCCTCCCCGAGGGGACACTTGCAATCTGGCCAGTGGCCAGCCCAGTCCTGAAAGCAACTAAGGTATATTTAAGAAGTGTTTTTCATTTAATCTACAGAGCACAGATTTCCAGACATTGAAGAGAGGATCCGTGATTAAGCAGGATTCATTTTGCTGTTTGGACAGAAGGGCAAATCAAAGGTGGAACAGAAATACGCACCTGTCTTTTATACTCCAAAACAGGATCATAAACCTTCCAGCTATTTTCTGGGAAAACCTCTTTGTATTCAAATGCAAAAAGAGACTTAAAAAAAAAAAAGAGAGAGAGAGACCATTCAGCTTGCTTGCTTGTTTATTTAACTTGTATACCACCCCACAGTGCATAGCACTGTATTTGACATCTCATATAAGAAATTTCCCTGTAGCCTTTTTGTTTCCTTAACACTGGAGCATAAAAAAAAATAATTAAAAAAAGGAGAGAGACTCAGAAACTGTCTCTGTACACTGTAATTAGCATGTCAATGTATGTTTCCCTATATTCTTTTTGTTCTCTCAGCTATTACCTACAAACTCACCATGGGAAGGAAGCGATAGGAAGACAGGGAGTTCAAGGTGGCTTCTGCAGAGAGGCTAATGCAGACAGAATTCTGACAGGACAGTGTACATGCAGGAAGATTTCTAAGGCAGAGTCATATGGAAGTTACTCTTCCAAACACAGGGGTTGAGAACCACTTGCAAAACTTAGCTCTTAATGTTTCCAAATCGGCATGGCATGCTTCAGGTTTCTGGGGTGGGCAAGGAGCAGGGAAGATATGTATGCTTGAGTTGCTTGCCTACAGCATTCCAAATTGCTAGTGCAGAAACTGAATGTTTGACTGTTGTCCCACATATACAATGCTCCCCTCCCCTTCTTCCCCAAAACCTGGCTTGTCAAGGAAAAGTCTGACCTACATTTTTATGCAAGGAAGCATTCAAACAGCAACCCCAACTCCCATTGGCGTCCTTTGCAATATGAAATAATACAGTCCAACAGCAGATCAAGGCTTGTATTTCACTTCTCAGATGTTGATTCAAGTTTTTAAAATAGCTCTCAATCCCTAACAGGACGGATGGCTCTCGAGTCCTAACTTACAATGTGGTCATTCCGTCCCTGGGTCTTGGATCACAGCATGCAGGAATAGCTTACCAAATGATTTGAGACTGGAAATGCGTATTTCGTCAAGTTCTCAAATATGGATCTTCTTGTACGCCCCTCAGGCCTATGGGCAAAACGTAGGTTCCGGACATCCTGCAAAATGTTGGGCAAAACTCAGCCACACTACAAATGTAACAGAATGTAATGTGGAGTCATCCACCACAGGACACTTGCCTTCTGCCACAAAACCTCTCCTCTTGTTATAGAGAAGAGCTGGACAAAGCATGGCTTTCAGATGCTGTTCCCACTACCTTGCACCGTTGCTTATGTTGACCTGGGCTGATAGGAGGTGCAGCAACATCTGCAGAGGAAACTTTGACTGACTCTATTAATGAGGACCTCATGGGCTCATACAAATGAACCTGCCTTCAGCTAGGTCAGATATCTATCCACTTCTCTCTCATGGCTCTGGAGTCCAACCATGACTTCAACATGGACCCAGGGGCTGAGAAACTAGAGATATCAATAGATAAGGAACTGGGCGTAACCACCACTGTGGTACCACAGACCCCCTGACCCCAAGATGATGGAAGTGCCCAAGCCTTTTAGCCTAGACCAGCATCAACAGGCTCTCACAAGAAAACCACTCTTAGGCAGTGCACTCATCCTTAAAAGCTGCACAGTCCAGAAGCTGGTATACCACTGCCAGCAGATGCCCAGCTTGAACTCTTGGAGAAACCGGAATACTAGGTTTCAGACTGAAGGCCTGCCTCTTTAAAGTAATGTGAACAGCCACACACAAGGGTTGGGGGCCACCCCATCCCTTTTCCAGTCTTCCATATCTCTGAGGACTGTCCCACCCCTTCTCTGAAAACTTCCCATTTTGTAAAAAAGAAAAAAGAAAAGAAAAAAGAAAGATTATTTCAGTCCTTTAAAAGATGTTTCCCCCACAAAAAACAAAAAACAACAGAAAAACAGTCTTAAAATGGCCAATCACATTCTCTGGAGGCTTCGGGGTGTGCGCGTGCAAGTGTTCATTTTTAGGTTGAGTTTTAGGTAACAAGGTCCAGAACGGGGCACTGGGAGCCCAACGAGGAGGCAGGATTCTCATCTCTGCCTTCAGGCTTCCCACTTGGTCGGAAGAGATGGAGTCTGAGACAGAGCCTCTGGGCTGGTACACCAAAACCTTCAGCCTGTTCTCAGTCCTTCTTGCAGCAAGCCATTCACTTGAGAGCTCTTCAAGGGGCTGCCACACCCAAATTATCCACTGGGTTTAGTGATCTTCCTGCCAGTAAGAGCAGTTCAACAATGTAGCCAATGTAGAGACGTGCCATTTGGGTTTTTTTTGGTTCGGACTACAAATGCCAGAATTCTCCATTCTAGGAGTCCCACTTGACAGACAGAGACCTAAATACCCGGGTGAAAGGCCTAAGCTGGAAGGCTTCTTAGCCTAGCACAGGCCTAGCTCTGCATAGCTTCCTATTCAAACAAGGAAGTTGCCTTGTGTTTTCTGGGAGTTTCCTTTTTGAAGCTAGGAGGACCTAGGCATATGATAGACTATGAAGCCTTCCAGCTTAGGTCTTTTCCCCCAGATAAGCCACATTTAGATGTCTGAGGGAGTCTGACTGTCAAGTGGGACTCCCATTTGGCAGGCAACTTCAAGGATTTGTCAAAAAACAAACAAACAAAAACTAGAATGGCACATCCATAGTGGTGGATTTTCACCTATTAGAAGTCATAAAGTGAAAGCTTGGACCGCCCTTCTTAGGGGATTTACAAGCGCAAGATGTCTTGCACCAAGGTGACTGAATCTGACAACCTGTAACACTTGGTTCTCAATCTTGGGTAACTCAGGTGTTCTTAGACTGCCATTCCCAAAAACCTTCACCAGCAGCTGTGCTGGTCAGGGTTTCTGGGAATTGCAGTCCAAGAACATTTGGGTTACCCAAGGTTGGGAAAACTGACCCATGAGATCCCTCCCCCCCCATAAAAAAACCCTTCCCAATTCTCTTATTCTGTCTCTGGCGTGAGTTCCATTGTGTCAGGTTTCTGGAGAGATGACCTATCTGAAACCAGTAGAAAAAGCATGTAAAAAACCAAATTCCTATAGTTAGACTACTGTGGATTAAGAACCCACCAACTGCAGATGGATAAGCTTACCTTACATACAATCTCTAGACCATACGAATTTTCACCACGGCTGGAAGCCCCTCCAATTTTCTCGACTCTGTTGATCACTCCTAGAGGAGCATCTAGAACAAAGGGTGGGTCCTAGAGAAAACAGCAGCATATGAATAAAAAGGCTCAAAAAGGCTCAAAGGACTACTCACTATTGTCCAGAGCCTGGAATATTAAAAAACTCAGTGGCAAGATGAAGCTAGCTGTGACAAAACCATATGAACCTATCACACTCTCCGGTACCATATTCAACCACAGATCTTTTGACCTCAGTATTGTCTACTCAGACCAGCAGCACCTCTCCAGGATCTCAAGCACAGAGCCTGGAAAAGTTACTTTTTTTGTACTACAACGCTCAGAATCTTCCAGTCAGCAAACTGGATGTGGGATTCTGGGAGTTCATTAAAAAATATCAGGCAAAAACAAAATAAAAATAAAGAAGACAAAAACATTGTGGCACCTTAAAGACTAACTGCTATATTTTAATGTGAGCTTTCATGAACAAGTCCACTTCCTTAGATAATTCAAAATAACTTTTCTACGTTCTGCTGAAGCATGGATATTTGTCTATCACCTGTTACGAGAGATCCTTTTAATGTAAGAAGCCAGTGCTAAATCCTGGTCCCCTGGCATGCAAACCTTACACTCCTGAGCTGAATTTGAAGTTGAATTTTCAATAATAGGCAGGTAATGGTAAAACATAAGAAAGAGTGGGGGAGGAGCACATTAAATGTATGTACATTTTGTAAGGTTTTGTTTTCTATGTACAATTTATAAATAATTGTTTTTTAAAAGCGTAAGAAAGAGTAAAAAGAAACTAATTAAGGCTTACCCTTTCCATGCTTTTAAAGTATAGCCTGTAATTTGTGACAGTCAACGTTCCTCTAATAGCACCAGTAAATGGGCAGATGTGAGTAACATCTTTTGCTGGAAAGAAAATGATAATATTTTAAAAGGAACTGCGTTTCTGAAATCTTTTTGATAACACTTTGGAGCCTGGCAAATCCAATTCTCAACCTTCCCCCACTAATAAAACTTTCTTTTCAGTGGTCATCTTGCAGTTTCATCAAGGGAAAGAAGCAATGAGGTGAACATTAACAAAAGAAGAATGAGGGGAGATTTCAAACTGTATGGTAAAATGAACATTCAGTCTAAGGGCACTGCTTTATGCATAATTCTGAGGAAGGTCATACAGCCAGCATTTGGGAATAAATTTCCTTGTATATGCTGGCTCGTGTGTGTATTTACCTTTAGCTGATTCTTAGGACCTAGTTGTTTTTAAACAAGTAGCTGCATTTTCAGTCACAGGAAACAGGTATCTTTTTTTCACCACCATACCTCCTCAACCTCCCACTCTAAGACCTGTTAGATTACAGTTCCCATAAACCCCAGCCAGTGTGACCAAGGTTGAGGATGATGGGAAGGGCAATCTAACATATCTGGCTGATTCTGGCTTGGGGAAGGCTGTTTTGCATAGCTGCTTGCACGGCAGACAGAATGCATCTCAGTTTTACCAAGTGCTGACTGCCTTGGACATCTGTTCCTCCCTCCTCTTGCAAGATAGGAAAAGATATCACCCTCCCCTCCCCATCTAAGACCAGAGAACCTTTCACGTTAGGCTCCACATTCTGCTTTCATCAACGGCTGAAAACTGAATTTGTTATTACTATATATAAGTTGGGATTCCCAGTTTGGTGTACTGGATAGAGTGATGGACTAGGACCCTGGAGAACAGGGTTCAAATCCCCAGTCATCACATTATTTTTTACTTTCCAAATGTTAGTTTTTTTACTTTAAAAACCACCATCCTTAGGACTGACTTGACATAAGACATAAACAATTCTGTTTCAAATGCTGAAAAGTTCACCTAAAAATAGTAAGAAAGTGTAATTCATATAACACATACATACACAGACAGGTAATATCATTCCCATTTATCAGGTTACTTATGAAATGCAACTTCATGACATTATTTATGTTTAAAACAGCAATGCATTACAGGTATCTACATTACTTTTAACCTGTTCTTACCAAATGAATGTGCCCTGCAACAGAATACTGTAGCATAGATTGTTCTTGCTAAGATTTCCAGTCAACCCACTGAATTTCATGCTCACCATAAATGTTCTGTGTTTCTTAAGATCATTTGTTTTCTCTTGTGTGTGGACGGTGCCTTTTTTCTCCATAAGCATCAGTAATATAAGAACTGAGTTTGCTACTAGTTAAGTATGACATATAGGGACGTGGTGGCACTGCGGGTTAAACCGCAGAAGCCTCTGTGCTGCAAGGTCAGAAGACCAGCAGTCGTAAGATCGAATCCACGCGATGGAGTGAGCTCCCGTCGCTTGTCCCAGCTCCTGCCAACCTAGCAGTTCGAAAGCATGTAAACGCGAGTAGATAAATAGGTACCACCATGGTGGGAAGGTAACGGCCTTCTGTGTCTAGTTGCGCTGGCCACGTGACCACGGAAACTGTCTACGGACAAATGCTGGCTCTACGGCTTGGAGACGGGGATGAGCACCACACCCTAGAGTTGGACACGAATGGACTAAATGTCAAGGGGAACCTTTACCTTTACCTAAGTGTGACATCATTCAGCCCACAGATGAACTACACACAATAGATAACCTGTGTGACAGCTGAAAGCATCTGAGCGTCAGAACAGGAGGATCATTCACTTTCTGGAGTTTGTAAATAAGCTTGGTTTCTTCTCTGACTGATCTTCAGGAGCTCAACATGAACTTCATTTGAATGTGAGATTTCTCAGAGACAAATAAATGCCTAAATTATTTCTCTGGGACACTTGTATGTCTTCAGCTCTAATGACAGATTACCTGTGATGCACTTTTGTCCCTTGGTGTGATCCACTCTGCCAACAAGTTACAAAGAGAAATGTCTGCACCTACCCATATCCTTAATTGTTTCTCCTGGCAGCAAAGGAGGTTCCTCCATTTCAGCCAATTTGTTACATTCCCTGAGAACCTGAAACACAAATCCCATACATACACCATTAGTACAAGGGTGACCGATGTTCACAATTCAGACATCTGATGCTTACTCTTCCTGTTAAGGAAATAATTATATTGACATGACAACATTAATTGAGTAATTAAAACAAACAAGCAAACAAGCAAAACACCTTTTGAAAACTAAAAACTAAAAAAAGGATCCACAATGATTAGAAAGTAGATTTTTTTTCACCAAAACACAAGACAGGCCTTATAAGCTCAAACCAAATGCCCACTTAGTTGTCAGTTCTGTTCCCAGACTGGCCAAACTGATGCCTCAGAGAAGCTCACAAGCAAGACCTGGGCACAAAAACACTCTTCTCTCTCTAAGCAACTGCCTCTGATCTTTGAGATAGTCTGGAGGCGCTGGGGTGAGGAGCTGTATTGTGGTATGTTAGTGCTATGTTATCATAGCATGCACCACTGCAATACAGTGCATCTCTCTCTGTGTTCAATAAAATAATAAATAAACTTAGGATTCTAGAGGTATTGAAGTGACATTAATTGGTCTTGCATATGCTAGGAATCTTCACTCATGTTATTCATTGTTACTGCAGACAATCGGACACACTGTATAGAAATAAAACAAAATAAAATGGGAAACAGATAATATGATTAGCTATTATGTGTTTTTTGGCAGGCCAGTCATTACGGAACATGAAGAGGGTGCTCTAACATATTTTGGCACCTAAGGTGGAAAACCCCTGATTGTGCTCTTTACCGAAGTAAAACAGTAATAAATTAATGATGTCAATAATAATAGTAACAGTAATACTGATGCTAATAATGATTTTTTATTTTTTTAAAATGTTATTGTATAATAACAATTGAAAGAAGAACAATAAAACAATCCATGGTGATAGGAGTAGAAGTAGGACATTAATATAATCATAATGATGTTAATATTGCATTGACAATTTGCTAGTGTTTCAAGGCATCTCAGAATATGTGCTCTGAAGTGGCTGCTCGTACCTTTGTTATTGGTGAACAACTCCTATATGGAAGTTGCTTCCATCTAGGAAACTACTCTGGTTTTAAACAAAAATTGTAATTTGTAATTTCTGTAATCCTACAGAAAAGCCACCCATCTTAATATTTTGGTTTTAGTTAGTGTAAAAAATAATACAAAACAAAGCAAGAACATTATAAAGAGATGGTGTTGCAGCATAACAATGTTTAGCAAAGAATTTGGAAGGAGTGACATGTTTTTGCAGATAATTTTGCAACATTCCATTCTTCTTGAATGGCTCTCCCTGTTAGGGAGTTCTTCCTGATGTTTAGTTGAAATCTCCTTTCTTGTAATTTGAATCCATTATTTCTGGTCCCATCCTCTTGAGCTGTAAAAACAGGCCCACTCCATCTTCCATATGACAGCCCTTCAAATACTTGAAATAGCTATCATATCACCAATCTCAGCCTTTTCCTCTCTAGGCTTTACATGCCACGTTCCTTCAACCTTTCCTCATAAGGTCTTGAAACCTTTTCTTCTTCTCTCTGGACATGTTCGAGTTTCTCAATATTCCTTTTAAAATGTGGTGTCCAGAATTGGACACAGTACTCTACGTGAGATCTCACCAAAATAGAATAGTATCACTAGGACTTCCCTTAGTCTGGACGTTATAGTCCTGTTGATGCACCCTATTATAACACTGGTGTTTTACTTCGTTTTTTGCTGCTGCATCACCCTATTAACTCATGTTGAGTTTGTGAAAAACAGAGAGGAAGAACTACCAGTGATGAAAGTTAAAGTTCGACAGTCAGTGTTGTGTTTAGAGTATGGGGCTGAGGAGATTCAGATTACAATTCTCACTGACCCACAAAAGTCACTGAATGTCTTCGGGTCTGATCTACCTCACAGGCTTGTTGTGAAGAAAAGATAGGAAGGAAAAGAGAGATACACGTTAGCTCAGGCTCACTGGAGGAATATCAATGGAATTAAGAGGAAAGGATATTTAATTGTTTTGTACACAGAAAGGCAGTCCAGTGTGACTGATGTGGGCATTTATTTATTTAAAATATTTTTATCCCACCTTTCTCCTTAAAAGAACCTAAGGCAGCATGAAGCCCCTTATGGGAGTTTATGCAGCTCCTGGGAGACCCTGGGGCCTCCCCAGGTTAAAAAAAAAAGGTAAAAAATATTTTGGGCCAAAAAAAAGTTATTTTCTGCTCCTTAAAGCCTCCACAACCAGTGGTTTTGCTACAAAATGTAATGCACAGCTTCTGAAACCTAAAAATGGAGAGGGAGGGAGAAAACAAATCCCAGAAAAGAATTCTAGAAATTTGCAATTTGTTTGTCTTTATATTTTTCTCATTTTTAAGGATAGTTGGGTCGTCTGGCTGGAAAGTTGGCCCACCTTTGTATTACTGAAAATAAGGCCTAAATCCAACTATGAATCCCAAATAGAGTAGACCCATTCAATTGCTGAATGTTAAGTCAAGAGTTTGTTTCAGAGATGTGATGTAGCTGTGTTTAGCTCACGCTGGAGGAGTTCTAGAAGTCAAAGAAATGCATACATTCACCCTTTGACCTTGAAGCACTGTCCTTGCCCACCTCACCCATATGTTTCATTTTAAAAGTATTTAAGTAATTTGCATGCCCTAGTGGCCAAAAACATTTTTCATCTACCAAAAAAAAAAAAAAAAAATTGAGATGGGGCATCAGAGATCCTGGGGGATCCAGAACATTGAAACAGGATCTGTCCTTCCAGTGAGCACTCAGGGTTGATTTCCTTCAAAATGGATAGGTTTGTTCTCTTTGCAGTCCAGGGAACTCTCAAGAGCCTCCTCCAGCACCACAATTCAAAAGCATCAGTTCTTCGGCGGTCAGCCTTCTTTATGGTCCAGCTCTCACTTCCATACATCGCTACTGGAAAAACCATAGCTTTGACTATGCGGACCTTTGTCGGCAAGGAGATGTCTCTGCTTTTTAAGATGCTGTCTAGGTTTGTCATTGCTTTCCTCCCAAGAAGCAGGTGTCTTTTAATTTCGTGGCTGCTGTCACCATCTGCAGTGATCATGGAGCCCAGGAAAGTAAAATCTGTCATTACCTCCATATCTTCCCCTTCTATTTTCCAGGAGGTGATGGGACCAGTGGCCATGATCTTAGTTTTTTTGATGTTGATCTTCAGACCATTTTTGGCGTTCTCCTCTTTCACCCTCATTAAGAGGTTCTTTAATTCCTCCTCACTTTCTGCCATCAGAGTGGTATCGTCTGCATATCGGAGGCTGTTGATATTTCTTCCGGCAATCTTAATTCCGGCTTGGGATTCATCCAGTCCAGCCTTTCGCATGATGTATTCTGCATATAAGTTAAATAAGCAGGGAGACAATATGCAGCCTTGTCGTACTCCTTTCCCAATTTTGAACCAATCAGTTGTTCCATATCCAGTTCTAACTGTTGCTTCCTGTCCCACATATAGATTTCTCAGGAGATAGATAAGGTGGTCAGGCACTCCCATTTCTGTAAGAACTTGCCATAGTTTGTTGTGGTCCACACAGTCAAAGGCTTTTGCGTAGTCAACCTTTGATTAGCTTGCATTACTTTTTTAAAAAGTAATGCAAAACTTTTTAAAAAGTATCCTTTCTTAAAAGGATGGTTTGTGCAATTGCACCAAATGCTCCTGACCCCATGCTCATTTATTTTAATGCAAGCTAACCTTTGATTAGCTTGCATTAAAATAAATGAGCATGGGGTCAGGAGCATTTGGCGCAATTGCACAAACCATCCTTTTAAAAAAGGGAAGGGAAGGGAAGGGAAGGGAAGGAAGGAAGGAAGGAAGGAAGGAAGGAAGGAAGGAAGGAAGGAAGCAAGCAAGCAAGCAAGCAAGCAAGCAAGCAAGCAAGCAAGCAAGCAAGCAAGCAGAGTTCTAACAACATTTTTGCCATTCTGCTGAACGGTAGAGCACTGGGATCATTATTTAAGGATAAATGTCACTTAGTAATTGACCATCCATATCTACTAAGAGTACAAAATTCAAGTGATATTAGTATTTATTTAAAATGCAGTGCTGATTTAAAAATAGCACTTATTTTTCGGAGTCATTCTACAATACTCTGTAGATATTGTTGCCTGGAGATACAAAGACAACACTGAAAATGCTGGCCGAAGCAATAATCCCATTACTTTGGTTCAGATGTTTGGCAAGGCTATCTAAAGTATCATCCTGGTTGCTTCAGGATCACAGGAATGTAGACTTGGAAGGTATTGTACCAAAGGTCATCTAGCACAACCCTTGCCAATGTAAGAAATCCACAGTTAAAGCAACTTGATAGATGGCCATGCAACATCTGTTTAAAAATCATCCATCAAGAAGAAACCATTCATTCATTCAATAACCTCCTGCCTTTTTCCAAGAAGAGAGATCCAAGGTGGTTTTTGGATTTGACATGCTAAAACAACATTTACTTTTGGACTCATCATACTAAAAGGAGGAGAAAAAAAATCCCTTACCCGGTTGTATTCTACAGCAGATTCATAACTGGGGAAAATACCATAGTCCTTGAAGGAAATAACAGATCACCTCTCTCTCAAGAGGACATACCAAGGCTACAGGCTTATTTCCTTGAGCCTTCTGTTCCTCACGAATGACACTCATAAATAGTTTCAGTATAACATCCGCACTGTACGTTTAGTACCTATGCAAACATCCAGGGACCTTGAACATTACGTTATTAAGATCCCTTTCTTTTTTGGCTGCCTTTTGAAACACGACCACACTCCAGGCGCTTCCCTTTCCCTCGACTAAGAGACAGAAAATTGACTGAGTCTGGCTTTCCCTGATCTAATTTGCACTAAATCAATATATTGTAACCTGGGCTTTGACAGGTCTATGACGAGAGAGAGCTATAAATAGAGGGATGCGAGAAGGACAGCATTAAAAGAAGATCTTGCTCAAACAAGCAACATTTCTTCTAGATCACAAGACAGCTGGCTGGGAGGGGAAAGCAGGGTAGAAACTACAAAGGTTGCAAATTGTGCTCTCTTTGGAAAATAAATGACAGAGAATAAGGAGGAAGGCATGAACTATAGCCCTGTTCAGGTATGATTGTTTGCATAAACTCATCATACATTGAGGAGAGACCTCTAATCCTGCCCCTGATTTTACGTGCAGAGGGGATTAGGACATGATCAGATGGAGACAGATTCTCTCGTTTTGGACCGCTTGTGGAACAGTCCAGCACAAGCCATTTCCAGCGATCAGACAAGAGATGGTGAACCAGCAAAATCCAGACCTTTTTGGCCCAGTGGTAGCCTTATTCTTTTTTGGAGCTGGGCTGGAACTATTTTGAGAGCATCAGACATGATCCTTTACTGCTGTCTGTTTATTTATTTTTATTTAATTTATTTAAAATATTTTACCCCGCCTTTCTCCTCGAAAGGACTCACGGTGGCTGACTCACACCTGAGTCTGAAGAAGGAGTTTCTTTACTATGCACGTGAGTTTTCCCAGCTCACAGAGAGAACACCAACGCCAGCACCACTGCCAATACAGCTCTCCTTCTTCAGATGCATTGCCCTCCACATGTAGGAGGGCAACAGAAGTGACAATGAAAAGTACTGTATGGCCTTCACATTTCTTGGGGAGACTACACTTAGCACGTAAACGAGAGGCTCCTGTGTTTCTGACACAGGTTTCCATTGTGCCTCTTCTGTAACAATTGAGGGACATTTCCACAGTTGAAAATTGAACAAATGTTTAGCCTAGTCTAGCACCCTGTTTCCCACTGTGACATGTCCAATACTTACGACAAGACCATGAGCAGGATATTAGGACAATAATTCTCTTCTGCATTTGTTTCCCAGCAAATGGAATTGCTGCGGAAGCATCTGGCCCTGATCATCAAAGCAGCATACAGACATCATGACTAGTAGTCTCGTTAGCATTATCCCCTTAAGTTCTCTAAAGGCTTGTTTAAAGCCACCTACATGTTTGGCCACCACGATGTCTTGTGGTCACGAATTCCATAGTTCAGCTATGAGCTGTGCGATGAAGGTATTTCTTTTTGTCCAACCTGAATTTCTCACCGTTCAATTAGAGAAAATCTTAGCAAAAGAATCCTTAGAGAGTGTCATCAAATATGTGGGTATGAGCAATCACTAGCTGAGTATGATTCACAGGGAGATCTGAGAGGACGGCTTCAACGCGTGATCTCAAATGCTGGATACATTCATAGAGGTAAGTGTAGCCCTCCAGATAACCCCGTTCCAGGCTACTTAGTTTTAAAGGTCAAAACAAGCAGCTTATACTGAGGACAAAACCAAACTGATAGCCAACGCATTTTTTAGTTCTTAGAAAGAAAGGGTTTACTTTCAATCTGGATACAGTACTATGATACACACATTAAGCATTGTCATCATCATAATTATGTGCCATCAAGTCAATTCTGACTTATGGCAACCCTTTCCAGGTAGAGAATATTCAGAAGTGGTTTACCATTCCCTTCTGGGAGGTGTCCTGGGACTGTGCAGTTTGCCCAAGGCCACACAGGCTGGCTCTTTTCCCAGGAGGCACAGTGAGGAATCAAACTTCCAACCTCTGTCTCTGCATCCAGATACCTAATCACTGAACTATCCAGCCAACTCTAAGCATCATCATAATGGTAGACATTTTCTGAGGAGACTGGCAGATTATCTGAGACTCTTTCCAACTCTAATAGTTGGGATTTAAAACAGAACAGGGAGAAACTGAATTACAACTTCCCTCAGCATGATTTTCCGAGACACGTTGCTGGCAATTGGACTCTGACAACTAGTATTCTGTCACAAACTGAAAGCTACAACTGAAATTGCTGCATGATTCAGAACAGCTTGAACTCAGATCATGCTGAATCCATTAACAGATTACAGCTGCAAAGTTTGCCACCGACAAAATACACACAAACTGCTGACTACATGATAACAGCTGACTTGCAACAACAATAACAGCAGCAGGAACAAATCTTGTCATGTCTTTAAAGACTAACCAGTTTTAAGGTCACATGGACTGCAATCCACTTCTTCACAGATCCACAAGCTGTCTTATGGAATAATTACAATGATAACAAAGTGGCTACCAGAGCCACCAGGTGACCCTTTGTGGGGGGTGAGGCAGTCCCCTCAAATGTGAAAGCAGCCTTGCCCAGAACTGTCCTCCAACTTCACCTTCAGGGGTGGTGCAGCTGTTCATTGTACTTTTTGCCAATTTGTCACTCGTTTTTCTTTTCAGTGATGAATCATTCAACTTGGCAACTGCTCTTTCCTTTGTCCTTTGATTTTTGCCTAGTTAAAATAAGCTAGCAGGATAGCTCAATGAATTTGGTATGAGTGAAGGTTGGGAGTTTGATTTCCCGCTGACCCTCCTGGGAGAAGAGCTAGCCTGTGTGGCCTTGGGCAAGCTGCCCAGTCCCAGGATCCAGAAGAAGGGAAGGGTAAACCACTAAGTACTCTCTACCTAGAAAACCCTGGAAAGGGTCACCATAAGTCAGAAGCGAAGCAGCCTCGTAATATCTTTAGTTTTTCTATTGCCAGGTCTAAATAAAGTATGGTGGAGGGAAAATGGCAATTGGCTAATGAAATTGCCAGATGATGAATAGATTGGTGGGTGAAATTAACAACAACAACAAGGGCAATCCTTCCATTTTATTCTCAAAGGATGGGATTGGTAAACAAACTTGTTTGCAATTTCTGGTTGTTTTACTGAAAAATCCCCAGCAGTTTGAGGAATTCCTGAAATCTTTGAGAATGACTAACCTATTGAATTAAATGCCTAGCCTAGGTTGGGGAACTGTGGCCCTCCAGATGTTTTGGATCTCAGATTCCACTAGTTTTCTTATCACTAATCCAGAAATCTGCATGGATGGGTAAACATGCATGTGAACACAGAGTGCATATATGTTTATATGTGTGAATGGCAAGATATTGGCCCCATTCAGTTCTGTATTTGGATCCTGCCGTGGATGGCATGCAGCCCCTGGAAATGCAGCTGGATGGAAAAGGTTCCCCACTTCTATCTAAATGACAGGTTAGCTTAAGTCCTGCTCTTAAAATTTGGATCCAGACTAAGAACATAAGAACGTAAGAAGAGTCCTGCTGGATCAGGCCAAGGGCCCATCTAGTCCAGCTCCCTGTATCTCACAGTGGCCCCACCAGATGCCTCTGGGAGCACATGAGACAACTAGAGACCTGTCTCCTGATCCCCCTCCCCTGCATCTGGCATTTTGAGGTACCTTCCTTTTAAGCCTGGAGATTGTACATCCCCATCATGGCTTGTAACCTGCGATGGACTTTTCCTCCAGGAATCTGTCCAACATCTGTCTGACATAAATTTGAAACTTGAGCTTTTCTTTACTTTATTCTTGCTGTTTACCAAAAATATATACCGCTGGGGCAGACAAGAATGAGAAGTTAATGCACAGTGTCAAAAACTGAAAGGAAGGAGTACCCGAAGGAGCCATGTGGAGTTTGTGGCATTTGCACCAACCAAACTGCTATAATGTTGTACAGAACATGAAACCCAGGGAGTTGTTTCTGAAAAAGAAGTTATCATCATCTTAGAACTGCAGAGCTGGAAGGAACCCTATGGATCATCAAGACCATCCCCTGTCAAGGAGGCATAGTGGGGAATCGAACTCCCAGCATTCGGCTCTGCAGCTAGATACCTAAATCACTGAGCTAGCACTGGCAGTATGAAAGGCATCTGCATGGACAACGCAACCCATAATGTCATCCATTATTCAAATGAGGAGAGAAACAGTAATGGCTGGAACATGTGCACTGTGGAAAGCAGGCAGATCTCATGACAGCATTCTGGCCTCAAAATAAATAGCCACCCGGAAGGACATACAGAAAAACAGAAAGAGAACTATTGGTCTCACTTTAGTTGTTCACACAGGATGAACAGCTATTCCCTGTATGTATGTGGCCAAACAAAGATGGCCAAACATATTTTGCCCCCTAAGGCAAAGGAAAAAATGGTGTCCCTCTCCATTCCACATATAGAAGGTGAATGGGCTGCATCTGAATTCAGTTCTGGAAATGAGAGAGAGAGCAGCAGGCTAGTTTAGCGAGCAAGGATAAAATGTGTGGCATCCCCAAGTCTTGTCTTCCAGAGAATGAAGGTGGCAACCAGAAAGCTAAGGAGGAACAGCTGGGAACTGGTGCCGTCTCCAAGCATCTGCTGTCTGAGGCAATTTTCTCACTCTGGCTATCCGTAGGAACAGGCCTGCAGGTTGGGAATAACATGCTTGAATATTTTTCCAGAAGTTACAACCACTATACATTGCCTCTGCATTAAAACCTTACTATATCAGAAGAGACACATTCTGCCTTAGGCCTGAAGCCGCCAACTGCCAGTCCTAGCTAGAGTCACCACCCTGAATCCCTAAGTCTTGCCTTATCAAAATTCCAACATGGATTCAACAACCGGAATCCCATTGTATATTTCTGCCAGCATAACATTAGTGGCTTAACTTTCAGCTGTGAATTGCCTTAAGTTAAAAAGCTGGAGTAGGCATTTTCTATCACACACTGAATTACATGGTTAGTGGACAACAGGGAAGTGGGCAGTCAGTCTTATGCTGACTCCTAACTTGTGGCAATTTGCCACTGAGAGTTGCACTGCTGGTGTTACACCACAGGTGTAACTAATAGGATTCTGGCCAATCAGTTTATTTTAGTTGGGAATACAATGGCCCCAAATGTATTGATTTTCTTTTTCAACATAGAGTAAGATTTTTCTTATGAAGGGGACTGAAACATGCAGTTTTCACACCAGAGGAGTAACAACGGTGCAGTGCAATAATCACATGATTCTGCTGAAGGTGTGGATTGGCAAGACCTACCCTTAAATCTGGAGAAAAGTTTTCTGTAGAGGTAGAGACAGAATCCGACGAGACGACTGAAGCAGATTTTGTATGTGTCGAATGATCCGAGTGAGAGGTGGAAGCACTAGAGGAAAAAGAAGAAGAAGAGGAGGAAGAAGGCAAGATTACGGTTTGATTTTGCAGAATTGTAATTATAGAGAAATTTCCCCATAGATTCTTTCTGACCAAGGGCTGCAAGAAAAGCCAATGCTTAATCTGTAGCTGTAATGACATATGGAAATTTGCAGAGGTGGCAAAGGTCACCTGGAGAAAATATGAGACTTATTATTATTTATTTTGAATATCCAGGATGGTATAGTGGATAGAGTGATGGAGCAGAATTCTGAAAAGCAGGGTTTGAATCCCCATTTGACCATGGAAACTCACTGGGGAAGTGGAACTGGTAAAACCACCCCTTAAATATCTCGCTTACCTTGGAAGCCTTACTGGGATCGCTATAAGTCGGTTCCAACTTGACGGTCAAACACATTATTTATTTGTTTATTTGTCTTATTTATAGACTGCCTTTGTCCCGATAAGGGGACTCTAGGTGGCTCACAGTATTTTAAAAATAGAATTAAAAACACAGTAAGTTATACATTAAAAACAATTAAACTATAAAACTGATTAAAATACATTGAACAATTACAAACAGGCAAAATACTTGTCACCGAAGCTACTAACATGAACTTGACCAAACTCCGGGAGGCAGTGGAAGACAGGAGGGCCTGGCGTGCTCTGGTCCATGGGGTCACGAAAAGTTGGACATGACTTAACGACTAAACAACAACAAAATACTAAAAACTATCTTAACTAAGAAATGGTTTACTACAAGAGGAGGGGAGTATGAATGAACACTGAAGGTGCAGTCTTAAATCTAATTGAAATATAAAGATACATGTTCCAAGAATACTTGGCTACTGTGTTATGTTCAGCCAGAGTGAATTAATTCAGCTTGATAATTAGGCATGCACAACCCAGCCCTGCTGAACCCAACCTAACCCATAGCTCTACTAGTCGAAGAATTTCCTAGCCATCATGGTGACCATGGTGGATGGTGAATTCTGGGAGTGAAAGTCCAAAAAGTAACATTTCCAAGCTCTGACTGTTCCTGCAGTAAGGGGATTTCCTGCATTCCTTGATGGTCTTTGAGACCCATTTCAACTCTATGGCCAAAATTCTTTTAATTAACCTGCTGGCAGAACACAGTTGGCTTAAATCAGTGGTTTCCAAACTTGGGTCCCCGGATGTTCTTAAACTAAAAGTCCCAGAAATCTTGGCCAGCACAGCTAGTGGTGAAAAGTTCTGGGAGTTTTAGTCAAAGAACATCTGGGGACCCAAGGTTGAGAACCACTGGCTTAAAACTCATTGGCAAACTGCTGTACCTTGAGAAGCTAGCATAGGCATTTGATAATGTGTGTGGAATTGCGCAACTTGGTATGCAACAGAAAGTGCTCACACTCATTTCTTAATTTGCAGCAATCTGGCCCTTACATTTATGCTATAGGGTTACAGTGACTTGCCCTGGTTCTAGGCATGGCTGCACCCCACTGTCACGTCTCTCCAGAATGACAAAGAACCATTAGTGTCTGTGCCTTTGGTATATCCTGTCAGCCAGCTACAAATCTACCTAACAGGAGCCTTGTCTAGCCCACTTTTTACCAGTTATCAACACTTGAGTGTCTGAATTCCATATTTAAGATTAAACGATGAAACTGTGGAACTGGGATGTATGTGAAAAGAGTTCTGCAGGCCATATTCAGCTGTGAGCTGTGCATTACTCTAAGCCCTCCACCCAATCTGTATCTTCAGATGATTGGGATTTAAAGCCAATGACAAGAGAGCTGTGCTAGTCTTTTTCAACCAACTACTAGTTTGTTGTTCTTAAGTCATTTCCAACTTATGTTAACCATGTCAGGGATTTCAAGATATGTGCAATATTCAAGAGGTCTGGTCTATAGTTCCCATCCCTTGGTGAATTTCCTTGGCTGAGCAAGGATTTGAACCTAGGTTTCTTGAGTCCTAGTTTGGCACTCTATCCGTTACATCAAACTGACTCTCAAATGTGTTGGACAACTCCCATGATTCTATAATTAGACACAGGATCCTGGGAACTACAGTCCGACAACTATGTATCTCCCATAATGAGCTGGCCTGGGTGTTAAGATCATCAGGAGAGGCTTTTTTCTCAGTCCTGCCACCATCACAGGTACATTTAGTGCGGACATGAGAGAAGGCCTTCTCTGTTGCTGCTCCAAGACTTTGGAACTCCCTCCCACAGGAGGCCAGACTGGCCCCATGTTTGCTGTCTTTCCACAAGCAGGCAAATACCTTTCTATTCTCGAAGGCTTTCATGGCCGGGATCCGATGGTTGTTGTAGGTTTTTCGGGCTGTTTGGCCATGTTCTTAAGGCCTTAAGAACACGGCCAAACAGCCCGAAAAACCTACAACAACCAAATACCTTTCTCTTCAGGCAAGCCTTCCCTAAGTAATGTAGATGCCTGTTTGTGATTTTTAGATGGATTGTTATTGTGTTTTCCATTTTTGGGGTTTCCCAAAACTGAGTGACTTTCTCTGAGTGACTTCCCCCCCCCCTTTTTGAGAGTAGACCTTTGGTCTAGATGGGCGGGGTAGAAATCCAATAAAATAAATAAAATAAATAAATAAAAGATTTGTATACATATTGTTTCTAGCTTTAATATTGCTTTTTAATTATGTAAGAGGCTTCTTTATACGTACTCATTGTTCTTAGATTTATATATTGTCTTTTAATGATGTTAACCACCATTGTATGCTCATTTTCTAAACTTTAAATATCGTCTTTCAGTGTTGTAAGCCGCCTTGGATCCTTTTCAAAGAGAAAGGCGGCATAAAAATATTCCAAATAAATAAATAAATAAACTTTGGAGAGCACAAGGCTGAGAATGACCAGGCCAGAGTTTTGGCGATATACTACACTTTTCAAAATCTCTCAACAGGCCATGCTGGATTGTGAGAGTCATTAATTTTCTGGATGTTAGCGGCCAGAATCCCATTGCTACTGGCTGTGTGTCCCTCTTCAAAAACCTCCTCCACGCTGCGGACTAAGCTATACATTGACGTGAATCTACAGCTTGTATTTCCTGCCCTTTCATATCCTTGCATATCCTATTAATCTGCCATTCAAGAGGAACACTTCATGGATCAGAGGAAGCCATGGACAAAAGTCTGTGAAAGCTTCTATTCCTACACACAGAAATCTTTAAGGAATTAGTCTTTAAGGTGGCACAAAGCTCTTTTTTGTGGGGTAAATGTGACAAATACAGCAACCTCTCCAGAATGTAGGAATAAACCTAAACCAAACCTTTAGAAATCCAGATGATGGGCCCCCTACGTGACCAATCTGAATATGACTTATGGCCAGATCCAAGCAATTCAGTAACA